>CM077891.1:0-10000000 GCA_039720435.1 Amazona ochrocephala | reverse complement strand
CAGCCACTTCTAGAGTGCTTCAGGGTAGTTTTCTCTCAGGCCTTGCTGCTCCTTGTTGCTTCAGAAGATCTGTTTCCTTACTTTCCTGGAGTGCTAGCTTTAAGCTACATACCTGTGAACAGAGTATGGGAGGAAACAGGGTTCATACAGAAGTGGAAGAACTAGCATGACCAAATAATAACCCATGTATGGTGCAATTTCCAGTGAAATTGATGGTAGGAAAACTGCTAAAGATATGATAATTAATTCCTTTACCCTTCCTTCTTGGACTTTTTTTTTCTATCCTCTAAGGCAGGATTTGGACTATTTAGCTGATGTTTCTTTTTCGTGCTCTCCTTTCATTTGACCATCCTGTGTTCAGATTTACTGACAGAAGCACATAGCCCTGAACGCCAAGCTTACGCATAGAAAATGAGACTTCGTCATAGCTGTCTTTGGATAATGTTTAATGAGTTAATGGGTTAAAGAAAGAGATGGAAGAAGTTTTGAAGTTTAGTTTTAAACTAGAAATAGTTTATATTTTAATATTTTGTCCAAGAAACCCTTAACAGATGTACACATCCTATCCTTATCAATCTGGGAAAACAAATAGAAAGTTACTGAAGCAAACCACTCAATCTAATATCAAGGTTGCTAGCCACCCTGGAAAAATGGCATACATGAATAAACAGGCTTCCTTTTCCTTCCTCTAGCAATGCTCCCTCACAGAGACCTGAGACCAAATCCAGTGTGATACATCATTCCTTCTAACACTGACTATAATGAAAGGTTAAATGTAGAATTGGATGGCAATCTTGTCAGACCATTTCTTCCTTAGCTGCAGCATACATACCATGATGCATTCCTCAACTGTTGTTAATTTAAAGGTTTGAGGCTGAAGAAAGGAGATTCTGGAAATGTCATGCTGTCCATGTGGGTTAACTTAGTCTGAGGTATCTGCGTTTTCAGCTTGAGGATTCAAAGTGACTTGGTGGTGGACTTATTTTTTTCTCTCTACTATTTCTCTGTAATCTGAAAATCAAGAGTGCCAAGATTTAATGTAAGAATTAAGTGCAGCAGATTGTTAGCACTATTATGAAAAACAATTCATACCTTAGATCATGACAAATAGAGGAGTTTTTAGATGTGCATAGATAGAAAAGGAAATACTTTCTGTTTGGGAGATTGTAGAGTGTATTTCACTAGGAATGTTAGGAAGAACTGTTCATTTTGCTAAGAGGAAATCATGCAGATTTCAGATTTGCCATGTGCCACAGGAAAATTTCTGTATCCAGATAGTTAAGATTTTAAATTATTTTGGCTTTTGCTTTTGTAAAAGGAAACCTCAGGCCTAATATCATTATCTATCCAACTATCTGGACTCATTGTCTTCAAGCTTTTAACATATGTTCTCAACTTATGTTTTCAGGAATCAGTGAAAATACCTTGGTTTTGGTAACATGTCTCCTCTCAGTCCTTTCTCCATTTGGGAGCTGCACAATTCTGACCAAACATCCCTGTAGAGAAAGAATATTCCACTGCTCAAAACTTTTGTACTTTGCTGAGTTCTGTTTTCATTTAGAGCATAGTCAAAATTCCATACTTGATCAGACTAGTGGTATAGTTAGCCCAGTATCCTGTCTTTAAGAAAAGCTAGTAACAGATGCTGCATAGGAAAGGAAAAGGAATGCTTCAGTTAGTAACCCAGGGGTAACCTGCCTGCGGGGAGAGATTTCTCCCCAAGCCACAACAGTTTGAGACAGAGTTATGCCCTGAAGTGTGAAGTTTTCCATCCCTTCAAAAACAGCTATCGTAATTTCATGAAACTTTTTGTGAAGTATCTGTTTTTTCATAGAGTCCCATTATGTTCTTGTCTCCACAGTTCATGCAGTTCAATAAGCCAATTATGCTCATTATGAAAGAGATCTCCTTTTTGTCACTTGTCTGTTTGATCCATTTCAATTTAATTAAATAGTCAAAAAGTAAAGTATAGTTTTTCCATCTTGAAAATAAATTCCTCATTGTAACTTTTCAGAAAATAA
This sequence comes from Amazona ochrocephala, assembly GCA_039720435.1. NCBI lineage: Eukaryota > Metazoa > Chordata > Aves > Psittaciformes > Psittacidae > Amazona > Amazona ochrocephala. The sequence continues at coordinate 9,997,979 of CM077891.1, read as the reverse complement.
CCTATCTACTTCTGTATATTTCATTTGGAGTAATTCTGAGTTTTTACACTGATGAGAGATTATTCAAGCAAGCACCTCACTGATCTGCTGTAAAAGCAGTATTTTAAAGTCGCAATTTTCTGTGAAAGAATCTAGTTCAACATGTAATTCTCTTCTGTCTTTGTAGGATCATTTGCTCAGACATAACGAATTCTGCTGAATCTGATAACTTTATTTCTCATAAAGCAATCACAGTAAAATAATGAGTTACTGTATCATCATTTTTGCTTGCTTCTTTCACTTGAAAAAAGTCCTTGAGTTCTTCATTAGTCTTCTTGTTTTAAAGGACTCGTCTTCTGCCAGATTGAAAGAAAAGAATTATTCAGATTCTTTACATTTGATTCACCATTGCGCTGAAATAATGAACAGTATCCTTTCTTATAATGACCCAAAACATCAAGGGTGGCTTCCTGCTCACTATGAAAAGACATAGGTCCAGTTTTTTCATTGGGATAAAAAACTAGTTAATAAAATCAGCACAGTAGTTCAGATATGTTAGAGCCTGTTAGAGCTCTGACAGGAAAGTCACAGATCTTAAGAAGAAGAAGAAAGGGAAGGAGAAACAGAGATTCATGGGAGAAAGAAAGGGGGGGAAATGTGATTTTAGATGGTATCAAACAAAAGAAAAGAATGTTACTGTCAGTCCTCTCCCACCAAATTTGCCTCTGCCCAGTTCAATGCTGGTTCCACTGCTCAGGTCAGAGATGCATTAAAATGCAATAAAGTGATAATATTTCTGGAAAACTGGAACCATCCTGGAACTACTTGAACAATTCTTAAAGGGACTGATCCCAAACCCGCAGAAGTAAATAGGACCTTCTGCATTGATTTCAAGAGGCTTTCAATTACACGACAATCTTGAACTGTTGAAACAAATGCTGAGTTGGTTGTTGGCAAGGTATTTGTGGGGAAGCCACTTCTACTGTTACTAACAGAATTGATCATTAATGGAAATGAAACACCACACTATTCCCTGACATGATAACACCACACCTTTGTGGAGTAACTTTATGTAATGAAAACCATCACAAACTTCAGATTTTTTAAACCTTTGAAGAATTAAAATTCATCAGAAGTTTGAAGCCTGTTGTATTAAAGCTGTCAGAAAGGGCTTGTATTTACTTCCCAACGAGCACATTTTAGAAGTCTGTGCACTTCTCCAAGTGCTATTTCGTGTCCTGTTCCCAGTGATGACCTCTACTATCTGTGCTGGACTTAGGTGTTATTTTTTACCAAAACGAGATCTCTTTAATCAGCTTTAAAAACATTGTGAACTGAAACTGCTCTTATTTAAAAGTTTAACTTTACTTTCATCAATTTATAATCAGAGTTCCTCTGGTATGTTTGATTCCTGACAAACAAGGATAAAAGTCTTGTGCCCCCATTGCTAATGAGATGATAAAACAGCAGGGATCAAGTTTTTAATTACTACAGGCTATGCACTGGAGAGGTACCAATGATATTTTCTATTGCATGTCTAAGTTGTAACTTCAGGCTTATGACAGTCATGCTGTGTTCCTCTGCCTTTGATGATCACTCATCTTTGTCTCCTGAGAACATACAAAAATTTCTGAGCTTGGATCCTGGGGGGCTTGCAATTATTGCTGTAACCTGGCACAGGTTCCAGTGTAGTACCATTGCTGCTCAGTGAGGATCCAGTATCCGAACGGAGGGTAGGACATGCAAAACATCTATGAACTTTTCTTCTCAGACAATCTGGATTCTCAGTCTCGTTGCCCCTTTAAGAATTATGCTTTTAATTAAGCTGAAGAATCATTTAATATTGTTTCATTTTTTACTATTAGAAGCACAACCTATTTATTACCTTCTCATACATAAAGGATGATGGCCACAGGCACACAGCAATACACGTTTTTGGCACTAGGGGACTCAGGTCCTGGAAAACTGACAGTACAGTGTTTGGAAACGATTATGTTTATAAGCTTGTTGAGCAAGTTTTTTTCTTTGAATGAAATTAATACTGATGTAAGAGATTAAATGCATTTTCTAGTAATAAATAGCTCCATTATTAGAAAGAGCTGAAGCTGGTGATCTTGCAGAACTGTCCTTCTTCACCATGGCTTTACAGATCTCCACCTCACTGATCAGCCTGTGTACATTTGGCCATTACTCTGGTTATCCAAATGCTTCTTTTCTCTTTTGCTCCATTCCACTCTTACATAAGAGTGACTATTTCCTTTGGCTCCAGTGCAAGGCAAACAAAAGAAGAGTCACCAGTTGTGCTAACACAGACAAAGCCCAGAACATAGTAGAATGAGGATGTTTGTAGGTTACATGGAAAGTCACCTCTCCCAGTTGCCTTAGGACTGAATCACTGCTTTAGATCACCAGAAATGTGTGGGGAGGACAAAACAAAGAGGAAGAACATTGAAAGTATCTTCCCACTGACTTGCTATGAGTTTTTTCTCTGAGTTTGAGAAATCTGAAAGTAAACCAACCAATTTCTTCAAATGAAGAAGAGGCTGTCCCCATACAGGCTATGTACCCACCCACCACAATTTGCTCTGAACCCACTGCTGCTTCTTTTCTGCCACAGCTGCACAGCTCTGCCACTGTCCCATGGAAACCTGCGGACATAATTTCCTTTCTTTTACGCTGAGAGAGCACTCTGTGAGAAAATTATTTCCTCCCTATTTTGTTTTGCCCTTTCTGTTTAATCTCTGCTTGATATGAGAGAGGTATCTCTCAGCCTTCTTTCCTAACAAAACAAAGCTGCTGTTCCTTTCCTCAGTTCCTTCACTTTATACTTCCTCTCTGCAGCTAAATCTTAACCAAGGAGGGAGTTTTCCATTTGGGGAAGGAGTTAAGACCACAGAAATAGTGACATCTCCAGCATGAAGTGGAGTCAGCATGGGGAAATGATGAGTCTGGGAGGACCTAAAACACAAATAATGAGGAAGTACTTGTCTGAACTTGCAAATTTTACAGTAACATCATTTGGGTATGGGCAAAATACCACAGGATGTGCCTACATTCAGAAATACTGCAAAATACTGTATGAAAGCAAACTTTGACTAATATATTCATTTCAGCAAGAATTGTGAGTTCTGATCTGACTTGGATTCTCCAGAGACTCCATGTCAGACAAATGCTACAGAAATCAAGGGACCAGATGACCCACTTCTCTCTAGCTTGAGTATAAAAACCCCACTGCTTTGGTAGGCCCATCCAAACTGCCTGTAAATAATCATTCTTAAGAAAATCAGGATGGTAACATTAACTTCAAAAAGTACTTCACAAATTTGAAAACTTCTATTAAATAACCAACCATGATTAATGCACTTGGCTGTAGAATTCAATTACATTTTAAAAGCAAATCATTAAGGATACTTCATACTTGTTTTCTTTTACAACTGATATGACAGATCAAAAGTGTTAATGCTACAAATACTGAACTGATAGAAACCATATACAGCTTAAATGCATGGATTTATTTTACGAATGTAGGACATCCAAGTGGTAGACTATTGTTCTGTAGAGGCAATCAGTGGCACTGAAGTGGCTGATACAGCTTGTATCAGCTCAAACCAATGCATAAAAAGAATCAAGAGACATTTAATATGCTACATAATGGAACTTGAAATGAAGTTGACCATAAAATGTGTATAATCTAAACTGCGAAATCACTCCATTTTAATGATTAGTTTCCTAAAAAGAAAATGTAAAATGTTTAACAGATTTAGCAAAATGTGTGCATAGATTGAATAAATCATCATGGGTATCAATTATATCTTGAAAATTGTGTACTGCTCTTATAACATCAAGGACTTGTCTTAATCACAGCTACAGTGTAACTTTTTCTTAATGAGTGTTGTTCTATTATAAGATTAATTTGTGCTGAAGCTGAAAGATGCTAAAAGAACTTTGAATTAAAAGAATTCCAAAGAAATTTGAGAGGTACGCAGGGCAGCAGATTGTTCTGAAATATGTTGGATTTTTGGCCCAAATGCTGTTCTACTTTCTCACTCCATGAGATATCTCATGGGAGTACAGCAAACAAGAGCTTGTTTTTTTTCCAGAATTGTATAATGTAAATATTGCAGAGGGCTACAGGAGCAAAATTGTAGTAAATTTCTGTCTATATAAGAGAAATTTGCGTAAAATAAGCACATTGCATTATTATAATCCTTAATACAGAGGTACATCAATTACACCAACTCTTAAGTTTCTGTGTTTAGCTGTAAATCATACTTGATTGACATACTGTATCCATATCAAGTGTGTACCACTGTAATAGCTCTGACACAGCAGCACCATTTCAGCAGCTAGGCAATCTGTTAAGTGAAGGCCAGAGAACTTGAAAGACTCCTGAATCAAAAAGCAAACCAAAAACCCCGGTGAATTCATGTTTATCATCAGCATTACAAAACACTTAAAGATTTTATTATTAAAGAATACTATTATTTAGTTTAGTACAGAGCAGGGTAGAGAACCAGTAGTTTGAGAGGTGACAACAATCCATTTTATGGGCACTCTAGTTCTAGTCGCCCTCTTTGCCTGGCTTACCCAAAGGGGAATCATGGTCAACTGCTTGCTATTTGTGTTCAGGATTTTAACTTGGTCCATTCTCAGGCTGCTGTTCATGAATGAGATCTAACATGGGACATAAAGAAGATTGACGTTATGATCCACAAACAATTTATGGGAAGCAGCTGGTTTAGTGTGAACACACAAAGTGTTAGTACAGAGATCATTCAGCCCTGAAAATGGGCTCTTCAATGCAGGAGCAGAATACAGCATCATTTTCTGTTATGCTGAAACTGTACTGCTATGAAATTAAAGAAAGAATTCCAAATGAAAATATTCATGTTTACAGAAAAGGGAACATAGCTCTTGAGGCTACTGCCATACCTCAAGCCTATGATTTCTGTATGCTGAGAACAGAAACATTTGCATTTAGCATCTCATTTTTCTTCAGCAAATTTCTTTCCTCTGACTTTCTCACTAAAAGAGCTGTAGTGTGTATCGAGAACATTATGGTACTTGTACAAAAGAAGAACTAGATAATAGGTGTTTTTTCTGTCAAAAGGTTGTATTGCTTTTCTCCTACTGCTGGGTGGTCATAATATTTAAGTCATAAATGGGCAAATGTCAAAGCAGGTCTCCCGCTGTGCCTGACTCCCTCTAATAATTAGGTGCTGTTTTATTGTTCTGTGGCTTAGTTGTGAGTACAGCTGTCAGCTGACATAACTGGTAATGGAAGGGCCACATTCCTTATAGCTAGGCAACTCCCCTCAAAATTCAGTGTATTTAAAGCCATCAGATTTGCAGTATCAGGTTCCAGACTACAGCTGTGCGCTGCAAAATAATATCTGAACTGATGTGACTACACTGTTAAATATGTGCATTTATCATTAAAAAATATTTTCATACAAAATAAGAGGATCATGTTGGGAGCCCATCCACATGTGGACAGAAGGCTCCCATCTGTATTTGCCAAAGGAAAAGTGCAATAGCCATTTATGCCTTGCCTGCCTTGCTGCTGTTTGAAAGGTGTTTTACCATCCTGCCTCAGACTCTCCCTATAGGCTCCTGCGATACTTTGAAGGTCAAAAAACTTCTGCTGGGCCTGATAACTAATAAGGGAGGACCTTCCTGTCCTGACATATCTTTTCTTTGAAGGGTTCAGGTGGCAATGCCAGAAAAGCTTGCTGTGCTCAAGTTATTTCCTGGGAGAAAGGAAATAAGCCCTCTTGGGAAAGTGGGCTTATGGAATGATTGGTGCTCCATTGCATGGGCCACACCAGGAGCTGACCTGCTTGAGGTGACTCTTCTCAAGGTGTACTTCAAGGACACCGATCTGTTTCTGCCTGTGCAACCAGTCACGGGGTGGCCCACAGTGATGATCATTCTAGACACCTCTTGTAGCCTGAAACAGTTTGGATGGCAACAAGAAGAAAGCATAGATGTGGGAGGTGCTGCTCCCTCAGACACAAGCAGGAGATTTTCTCCACACTTGAAAGCCTGGTGCGAAATGTGGTAAGGGTGGTTCTCAGAAAGAGCCGCTTCAGGAGGCGTTCTTGCAAAGGAAGAAGTTACAACCTCTTGCTACTCCAGCCAAAAGGTACACAGGTTTAATGCTGCAGGATTATTTGCTCTTTGTGTACTTAACAAAACATGCCAGTAATGCGCTGTACAAAAACTTTCCCATGGCAGCTGTCAGACTTGTTACAAGTTGTAGTTGAGCAACCAGTCAGAACATGTGGTTTTCTTGGGGAGAGGATTGTTATGAAGGTTGTTGTGTTTATTCCAGAAAATTAAATTAGCTCCTTGCTATTCTATATTCTAGCAATAACTTCCTACTGAAAAGGCATCCTCCTTCAGCGGGAACTTAGGAAAACAAACAGAAAAACAGCTCATTCAAAGCTAGTAGTGTATAGGAAGGACATCTAAAAAGAATTGAATCCTTAACATCTCAGTCCCTAGCCTTTATTCAAGGAAACTGTCTCTGTGGCACCTTTTTTCCTGGACCGAATCCACAAGAGCAGTCCCTTGTTGCCAGAAGACAGGTGAGAGACCAGGCTTTGGACAGCGAATTTAAAGCGAATTTATTTGCCACAGCATGCTCCCCGGCACAGAAATGGTAAGAAAAAGTTTACTGAGCAGAAAACCAACCAATAAGATATCAGTAAATATTAGGGGTTTGCCGGCAGTCCCATACTGACCCTGATGAAGATGTTCATTCACTTGAGCTGTTATTTGAATAAGAAAAAGCTAGAGTGAAAAAAAAAAAAGGAGAAATACAGCAAACAACATAGGACATTTTCCTGCTTTCTGAACAGCAGCTAATCACCACTGGACTTTTTGCTAGATAAGAAAGTTCTGGTGGTGGCTATTTGCGAGAGGCTTCATGCCGTGAGAGGTTTTCTTAATTATTTTTGCCCAGGAGACAAATGTGTAACCATATGATTTCTCCCCCTGCTATGTTGAAAATGCATTTGTATTTTTTCAAGCACACCCCGATTAAAGAGGGCACATCTGTTTTAAGTCCTTCTTTATGAAAATTACTGAGCTTCCTCTGAAAGCTTATCTTTTAATTTCAAAATTCTTTGTAGCAATAACTTAGATAATAACCAACCATATTTCTGTCTTCTTTAGGAAAAAACGGAGAGAGAGAGAGAGAAAGCACCATTTTGAGCTTTGAACTCCCCCTCCCTCCCCTCCTTGGGTCTCCTTTGAAAAGGCCCCCCTCATTTGCGTTTAAAATGGATGTTTCATACTGGTTGATTAGTGTTAGTATGGGATACCAGCCGCTCGGAGCCCAAGGCTCAGCTTGAGATCTGCGGATTATTCATCAACTTCCCCGGCAGGGGGGACCGTTCCTCACTCTCGCTGCACAGCAGCAAAGCGTTCAGCTTTGCTTTGCGAGGCTTTTTTCCCCCTCTTTTCACAAAGTTTTTTTTCTTTCTCTCCCTCCCTCCTCTTCCCCATGAAGGGGTTACTTGAGTGTACATAACACCGCATCACTTTCCACACCGAACCCCCCCCTCCCCGACCAGCTTGCTCGCTCTGAATAGCACAGAATGGATCGGGAGGTATTTACCATATGTCTGCCTGGTTACAACCATTGTTTAAGGCAAAGATCATTTAAATACATAAATTGAGGCTTGAAGAGGCACTCGATTTTATCACTGTATTATGGCCATATTATAGCATCTTTTTTGTTCTTTTTCCTTAGGCCTGCTTGATGTTTGTTTATCACATATTAAGTTAGAAAAGATGTAGAGGACATATGTTAGCATGTGTCTGTATTAACAGTATTTCAGTAACATTCATCATCATCGCTGTTAGCACTTTGAATCCAGATCTGAACAGACTAAATTTATTTATATTTTGTTATTCGACATTAGCTACCTGTGTATGTTTGCAATACTTGATTGTTATTATTACTCATACCTATTAGATGATGCTTCAGAAACATCGAAAATGAGTTCTCCTTGTGCAGAACAAAGATAAATAGGAGACAATTTTATGTGCCTGAAATCTAGCCCACTTTTTTGTCATCTGATCTTACAAAAGATGAGTTCTCTACAAACCTGGGTCTCTCAGTCCCCAAAGCCATTATGGATACAGGAATACAATTGCAACATGAAGAGTTTTTCCAGATATTAGTGAGCATATATATTTTCCTTTGCTACTTTGTCAGCAGCTGCCTGAAGGCATTCCTCTTTCCTTGAACATACTGACTACAGACAAAATTATAATGTGTACAAAAAGGCAGACTTACTTTCTTTTAACTTTAGCCATCTAAAACAGGCATGAACCTTGACGATTAGTTTAGAAGAATGTATCACTAATGGAAAGAAACCAGCACCTGCAGAATGTGACCTTTTTATCAATGCTTACAATGGAGAAGAATATCCTCTAGATATACTATCCCCACTGACAGAGTCCAGATAACTCATTTGGATCAAACTCCTAACTTGTAGATAGCAGAGACTGGATGAGATGACCACTTTTATTAAGTATGATTTGATGCAATGATCAGAATCATTAATTGTTCTTAAAATTAACACCTACCATGAGCTGAATTTCCTCTTTTGTTTCCTATTTTCATCCCTGAAAACTCTGAAAAAATATTTTCCTTCTTGGTACCTTTAGTGAACTATATTTCTCCTTTGGGACATCTTTAATCTCCTTACAAGGAGGTTTCTAGGAGTAACAGGCACAGCACAGCACTGTGCAGAGTTTGATAAGAACTTCTTCACACCTACATGGGTGCCCACAGTTTCCCATTCCTAATGAATATAAACTAATGATACATTTTCTGAACCTATACCTCCTTGCTGAGCTTTCTCGCCATGAAACCACAGCATGTAAAAGTCAGATGTGTTATTTCAAAATACAAATGGCCACAAACACTGCAGTTGTGCCAAGCTCAGGGCTATGGATGTGTGTCTGGCATGTTCCGTCAGGAATCGGCACTGTACTCCTGCTGGGTCCTGTGTTCCAGGAGGACTCAGGCGGGAGCTGTACCCAGCTGCTCAACCACCTCTGTCCAGAAAACAAAACTGTGAGGATCTGGAAACTAAGTGGTCAAAGAATGATTTTAGGCCTATCCAGGGTTAGACATATGCTAAAGAAATTATGCAGACTGAAGTTAAGGATTTATGTGCCTGTATCTCTCTGAAACTTGTTTGGGGCACAGGAATGTTTCTTTTCACAGCCCCTAGTACCTCCTTACTCTTCTCAGTTTGGTGTCTGCTGCAGCCATGACCACAGCGGTATCTAAATGCCGTTCAGAATTGCCTCATGTGAATTCTGCCTCTTTCTTCTTTTTCCCAGGAGGAATCCATGTAATAACTGCAAAAATTTAAATACATACATAGATCTATGTGCATATATGCATATGTATACGGACTAGTGAAACTAGTAACCAAGATGTTTGACTCCTGCAGCCAGGAGATGGGTGTTTTCATCACAGACATCAAAAGAAATATATGAAGGAGGTGGGGATGACAATAAAGCTGATAAGTCAAAGGATATTGCAAAAGATGTTGCAAGAGATGGAAAAGCATATTTTACATACTGTGCTGCATTACAAATGATGCAGTCCACATAAAATACTCTAAAGACAACTCAGAGAATACAGCATGTGTCTTGATTTCTTAGGGCCACTTTAGCAGGATAGTGTAAATCGGCAGAGCTCCACTGGCTTGAACTGATTTGGGCAAATAAATTGCAACAAAAGAGACACCAAAAGAAAACTTAATGAGCTCTTAGTGATTTTATTCAGTTGTGTCTAGAGGCATGGTGACACTTCCGAGGTATTGCTTACAAAGCATTAGAGATAGTGGTAAAGCCATTTGTCCTAGGCTCATTTAACATGTATCTACCCAACTCAAGTCAGCGAATCCATGTACATAAGTACATCATCTGCTTGATGTGATAAACATATGATTATATATTTGATAGTACATCTATATTTGATACATGCCAAAGCCATGCAATGGTTAGCAACATGGATAAGAATTTAGAACAGGTTTAAAATACAGTGGAGTTATATCTTCAAATTACTGTTACTGAGATCAAGATCTCTGCTATCATATTGATCACCATGCTTTCTCACAGAAGTCCATGTGGAAATTCATTGACCAGGATCGTTTGTAACAGGGTCCATAAGGCATTTGATATTTTAAAAGTTACACAAAACAGAATTTATAAAGTCATTACCTGCAAGCATTCTAAGGGAGGTGAGTGAAATGGTGACAGATGTTTTGCATGTAAGTAGATACAAACTTTTTTGAACATAACATAAAATGCGTGAGAATGATATTAAACTCAATTGCAAAATTAATTATTGGGGGTTTAAAATTGTAAAGCACCATTTGGGCTTTAAAGAATCTTCAAAATAAAGAAAATAACTCAGGTATTTATTGTTTTGCTTTAATTTACATTGGTGCTATAAATAGCTGACGAGAAATGATGACAAATAAGCTATTGTAACCCTTTGGGAGTTTATTAGGTCATTTGTGAGAGGGTTGAATAGAGTCATTTGTTGCCCTCAGGTGTTTGAGAGTCTCTTTACCCTTGGGAAAGGAATTTAACAAAGGAGTGTATTTCAAAGAAGGCTCTCTGTGTTTTCCACCCTTTTTCTGAAGTGTTTTCAAACACACTCCAAGCTAAAAATTCTTAGAAGTGAGAAGAGGAGGTATATATCAGATGACCCCTGAAGCAGCTGACAATCCTAGGGAGCAGGAGATATGGTCAGATCCTAGAAGCTTGAATCAGAAATACATTTTCACCATAGGAGGCCCTGATTTATTTTTGCCCCACCCACTGGGTGCAAACTTTGAAATGCACAATACAAAAGCCTTGGACTAATGCCCTACTTGCATTTTTTTTATTTGGCTGAAATGTGACAAGTCTTGTATTTTGTCAGCTTCCAAAATCACTGGGCAGGCTCTTTGTTACAAAAAGACATTGCATCTGCCTTAATCTATATATCTTGTTAATTAAGTAAAGGGTTAGCATTTGTTTAGGCTATAATAAAACAGACTGTCAGGCAGTATCAATGTAGCCATTGTAATGAATCTGCTAAACAGCTTTAAGGAAAAAAATTAGTACAGTTTTAACTATCTAGGTAGCATCTAGGTAGTTATCTGTTCCAAGAGCAATGGTCCATACAATCCCTCCAGTTTTCCACTGGAGCTGGCAGGGAAGCCAAGGGGAGAGGAAAAATAGAAGTGAATCTGTGTCTATGGTTTGTGTATATGTTTTTTGTATTATGTTTTTTGTTTCTTTTTTTCTTTCCTCAACAGTAGCACTGACATTTAGCTCATGATTCCAATCTAAAACGCACGGAGTAAGCATTTCTAGCATCGCCCATATTGTACTTGGTTCAGGAGATGTTGTCCACTGAATTCACTAGTCCATTATTTCTGCTTAATTAAAATACTTAGAGATGAAAATCTGTGGAGATTAAAAGGTTAGTAACGACAATGATGAAATAACAGCACAGTCTGAGTAAAGCAAATTTGCAGTATGGAAATCTTGAATGCAGCAAAAGCAGTTGGAGACCAGTTACATTCTTTCAGTTCTCCTCCCCATCCCACCGGGAAAGGGGGGGAGCGAGAGAGAGGCTGCGCGGCTGACTGAGCTTAAACCACGATACCTTGACAGAAGTCTGAATGTAGTGGGCATTTCTGACCTACATTTCAGGAGGCTGACTATTGCCTGTCTGTGTGTACATAACACATAGCAAAACACTGCCTTTGTTCTCCCTGCGCACTGGCAGGCAGAAATTTGTACATTCCCAACACCCTACAAGGGTTCCCAGACCATCTCAGAGATGCTCCTAATTAATTTAATATATAACTTTTTTAATATATAATTTTCCTGTCACTGAAAGGACCCACTTCAAGGAGTTTATAGCTACAATAGAAACTAACAAAGTATTGCAAACTTTGCACTAAGTTTAAAAACCAGGTTCCCAAGGTAATAAATATGCCTGGCTGTTGGCCAGAGCTCCTCTGCAGAGGGGGAGTCCCAAATAGCCAGCCTAATATCTGCATGCTAGGCTGTCTCCCTCTGTCCCCTTCTTTGCATTTATGGATGGATGCAGGCTTGGAAAGCTCTGCAGAGGAACAGTAGTTCCTGCATCACATCACCTGAAGCACGTGCAGTAGCAGATGCCATGGAGGAGGCTACAGTCCCGTTGCCTACCACTCTCAAAAATTATTTCCTGGCCTTGTTCAGGGCTTCAAGAGTGTACTGTCATCCACTTAGATTTCACCTGAACCCCCTCTCAAGTGATGCCCTCTAGCTCTTGTCTTCAAATAGTGGTGTCCATCCTTTTTGATCATACAAGTCATGTAGATTTTTCAAAGGCAGAGCTGATGCTTATGGTCCCTCTTCTCTCTTGTTTCCTCATTTCTTGACTGGACTCACTGTGCAGTCCGTTTTCAGGTAATTCATGCAAATCAGTCACTGCATGCTTGAAAGATGTCCGAGATGAAGAATGGCTAAGGTCAGGCTGTCGCTATGGGAATAAGCCCATGTAGCCATCTTCTGCTTAGGCTGAATTTGAGAGCACACAGAAATAGTTTGTCAGAAGGTAAAATGTTCTGACTGTGACTGCTGCTCGTTCCTGGTTACTCTCTTTCTTATGGCCCTTTCAGTATCTTGCCTGTACTGTCATGGATGTAATCCACAGACTGCATGCAGCTGGCTTGTGGAGACCTGCTTTCTCCTAAGCTGCTCCTTCAGGTTCAGTCACTGTTCAGGATCAGTTTTGTCAAGACAATTTTATGCAGGGAAAGTACAAAAGAGTAACTAGGAGTGCTTGAGGAAACTGAGACTCAAAAAGTGAAGTTCATATGAAATTAGGCGCTTTCAAGAATAGGCACCACCTAAGCAGGAGATTCCAGTATCCATTTGGTATTCAAGTTTTATATTGTACAACATAAGCACACAGTTCCTCCATGTACCTCAATGGAAAGTTTGTCACATAAGTGATTTAGTTAATTAAAATCCATGTGTTTATTTCTGGAGTACTCAGAATAAATTAGGAGCTCTGCAGAAACCTGCCACTTTCCCACTAGGCAAAGCCCTGCTTGCTACTGGTTATGAGAATGACACAGCTGCTAAGGTAGGGCAATTTAAAAACAGTTGCTCATACTATCTACAGCAAAATTAGTTCACTTGTGAGAGCTGATTCCCATCAGAGTCCAGACAATAACTCCTGTGAATTCCTGTTATTGATATCTGTGTCAGTAATTCAAGCACACAAATGAAAGACTGAGTTAATATGAAAACCAAACTAGTGTTACAGTAAGCAGTAAGAAATATATTCAGACCCTGAACTGAAATGCATTTTTGGTATCTGATGTTACAGCCATACTTAGGAAGTACCTAAAAAAAACCCATTCCAGTTGTTTCTCATTCTCCTAATCACCACCACCTTCTCAACACGACCACTACCATGGAAATAAGATGCCATTCCTGCAGAGGGATCAGCACACCAGAGCAGCCTCTGTTAACAAGTTTATATATATAGACCTTGTGCTCCCAGTTCCTTAATAGCTCTTGTTTAGCACATTGCCTCACTCCTGTGCCCTGAGAGGAAGGTCTAGGCTGAAACATTTCATAATGAAACAATGCACTTGTTTTGATTTCTCATGCAATCTTTGCATCATTTTATTCTGTGCTGCTTGTTTTAAATTCATTTTACATGTAGGAGGAATATCTTTCCATAGTGACAAATGTGCTTCCTTTAAATATGTAACAGTAGAGATTGAGGCCTATTAATTTTAACTTACTGTATTATATACCAAGTCATTCTGATTGATTAATTCTAAATGAGAGATGCTAGAAGAAGATTTAAGGAAAAGGTTTAAAATCGGGATCAAGCCTTCATTATTTTGCTGTTCAATAATTTAAAATAACATCCTTAACTATGCAGCAATGCATTTAATTTCAAGGTACTTACTAGACTGCATCTGGAGTGAAGTTAAATGCTAAGACGCCACTGAAATATTCATGTTGTTGTAGAGAGGGTGCAATATAAGACTACAAAAGTGACTTCAGGTCTTGAAAATCAGACATAGGTGGAAAAGATAAGAAACTCTTACTAATGGCTTTGACATAATCTAGCAAAGTTTCTAAAAACTATGAATCTTTGAAGAAAGTCTACAACTGCTGGTCAGGATCTTAAAGCATCCATCTATATGGACTCCCAGAGAACCGGGGGTGGGTTTTGATATCACAACACTGAATTCACAAGCACCCTAACTAAAACTTATGCCTTTATAGGCAGCTTGTGCTAGATTCACTGAAAATGTGAAAACAGGCATGTGTCTTTGCTTATGTAGACCGCACGTAATACTTCTGTCCATGCTTCCTATTTGTGTAAGAGCTATCTAAAGCATACCTTCTATACCTGCTATATGAAGTACCCAAGAAAGTCAAGTTTTCAAGAGTGCAGCAGTCAGTCTTAAGAATTATATTTAATCTGTGTCACTTATGAATGAAGCCGTAGAACATGAGTAAATGCTGCCACTTGTGGAAAGAAGTACATGTTTAAATGCAACATCCTTTGAAAAAGGTCAGGGAGCACCAAACGTGCATATTTTTATTTTCCTTGTCAATTCAATAAAGACAGTTGCCTTCACACAGTGAAATATTCTAATTTAAATAAACTGCTATGGAAACAGGATACAGGGTGTGTGGTTTGGTCGATGCAGCTACCCAGGTGTAGAAGACATGTAGAAATGCGTTTGTAACTTAGTTGTGCTCTTCCACTCCTTTCATCCCTGCAGACCAGATGTAGCATTTGTAGTGAGCCAGGACCAAAGTGCTTTTTCTCGTACTTTACTACTATATTGAGGAATTTACTCTGCACTTTTGTAATGAGGGATATCACTTGTGTGTTTGTGTTATTGCTTCTCATGAGAGTGTATTTGCCAGATAACCAAGATCTCAACCCATCTTTCAGAAGCAATTCTTGAAATAGCGTACTGAAGTTGCTAACTCACTTGCTTTAGATTGTGACTATGGACCTGATAGTGTGCACAAAGGAGCAGCCACCCTGGTGTCCCTGTATCAGTGCCACCAATGTGCAAACTCAGTGCTGTGGTTGCACATAAATGCTGTGCTGCAAGACCACTCATTCTCATGCACGGTGCTGACAGAGGTTTCAGTGAAAACATTTCAAAAATGATTTTGCAACTTAAGAAAACATACTTCAGCAATTACCATTTCCTTTACCATGAAACCAAATTCACTGTACATTACAGCTTTAAAGCCAAGATCTAAGGTTCAGATCAACTCTTTAATCCTGACTGTGGCTTCGGGTACTTCCTGATATTTATGAGAAATGCTCCAGGCCTGCAGCTGGGCTTTGAACAAAAAAATAATGAACTTCGTTGACTGTGAACAAAGTTCTACACTATTTTAAAGAAAGTTAAGCTGTGACATTTTTTTAATCCAACACTAAATCACATAACCCAAATTCTCTGCATAATTCAGGAACGAATGTTCAGAGCAATAACAAGACAATTAGATCAAACCGGGTTGCTACATAAGCTGAAATCAATCTATCTAAACTTAGAAATCTTGCTCGTCTCTCTCCTGAAATATATCCTATTGCTTTTTGGAATAAGGCAATATTTTACTGCGTAATACCTGAATTAAAATACTGTTTCCATTCTATCTTAACATACTCCATATACTAATTCTGCATCTCCCCATATTGGTTGAAAAACGTAGATAATAAAGGATTGGACCACATCTCACAGAATTTCATACTTGTATATACAATACGCTTTACAAATTTAATTATAGTTTTAACTTCTGGTGGTCTTGTTCCTGTCTGTTTAACGTGACCTCTCCATTTAATATGGGCTATTTACTGAGAACTTACATCAAATCAGTGCTTGCTCACTTCGCTCAGGATTTGGATGCAAATGAAATGTCAGCTATGACTGATGTGAGTTTGTAATAGGCAGAAATTAACAGAAAATAGAGTGAAGTTGATACAGTGCAGGAAATTTTGGCAGGGATGTGATGGTTGTAAATAAGAGGCCATTTTCTTGTCAGGAAAAGAGGGCTCAGGGCACAGCCTGACAAAACAGGGCTTGGAATGAGCAGTGATGATAACTGCTGTGATTAGATCCCCTGGTAAACAGGGTTCACATGAAACAGAAAAATAGTTTGCTTCTGTTGAAACAAAACACATTGTTGTCAAGGGGAACAGGAGAGAGTCCTACACAGATGCCAAGAATAGAGTGAGTGATGTTTAAAGAGTTCGAAAGAAGGGCTCAGACCAAAATAAGGATCTGAAGTGAAAAACAGAAATTAGGGATAGAAAAAAAATATGCTAGATAACAGCAGAGGAAATACAATGCTGAAAAGTGTATTTTCCCTCTTCCTGAGAGAAAATACTCACATTTTATTTGTCATGCTGAGAATTGGGTATTATCTCCTTAGTAGCAGGTTTTTTCCATAACGTGCCTTTTGCTTTCTGTTTAGGTATGTATGTACTAGTCCCCCGTACTCTACCTGAGGTAGTAAGTAAACTAGGCTTCACTGTGTATTCAGATAAGTTCCTCTATTCAAGCATAATTATAGTAAATTAAATGTGATATTAAAAACTTGCATTGGGAAGAAGCAAGACTATTAACTCACAAGATATTATTTTGGATAATAGGTCAGTCTTTAAAACCTTGCACCCTCACTTCAGAAGAAAACTAACTAAGAATGTAAAAACACTGTGGTCCAGATTTGTGACTACTTAACACCTACCATAGGGACTTATTTTAAAGGTTATTTTTTAGCAATTCCTCTTTGAATATTTTTTAACAAATATTTAATAAAATTCAGGAGCAAGATGTTGGGCTTTTAAAACTCTGTTTTCACGTGTGAGTTGCTCTGTTCTGTTGTGTTCTTTACTTTTCTTGCTTCACCACAGCGGACAATACTTTTTATTCTGGTTTCTTGAGGTATTGCCTTTTCTGAGGCTAGAACCAAACCAGCTATTGATACCTGGACTTGGTGTTACAAGACAGGCATGAAGGTAAGAGTTCAACTTATATTGCTGTGAGTTTGCAATACACTTAAACATTAGACTAGAAGTACTGAAGTGAGTGTTTTCTTCACTGTGTGCATTGGAATCACTTATTTATTTACCATTCACAACCCCAAAGTGCTTCTCGCTACACAAGTTAACAGCTGTCTGCTGGTACAGTTCCTGGCTCCCACCTCCTCAGGCATCTTTTTCCTGTTTATACTTGTACATCAAATGGGCCTTTGGAAAAATCCCTGCTTTTCTTTTGTTCTGTTTTCTTTGTTCTGTTTCCATGCGGTCTTTTTCCTTTCGGAGATGACATGTATGGGAAATGGCTTATTGTAGCAACAGGAGACAGAAGGCAAAAACAATAGCATCATGGGTAAAACAAACATCAAAGCAAAGTGTGAGCCAAGTAGCTGTGAAAAAGTCATTTCATATGTGGTATTTCAACGTGTTGAAGTCCAGCATTGGTAGGATTTTGGCAACACAGAATAAATATGATGCAAAAGGTTACCAAACAGTTACCATGTGCAAACTCTTGTTTTTCTCAGTGTCTCTGAGAAACCAGCCAGGACGGAGGACATGCTGCACCTGCTGCAATTGGTGCACTGCCATTTCCCCTGTGAAAATTCATTAAGCCTACCTGCAGAGTCACAGTTCTCACTGGGCTTGGCTTGCTTAAAAATAGATATATAAAAAAGCAAGTCTGAAAGACTGCGAAAACTAAATTGGAACCTATCTTTCATTAAGTACTAATTAACTGTCTGACAGCCCATATAAAAGTGAGGGTGCTTATTGTTGGTGTTTGTTTTCACTTTATAAGGAGTTGCTGTAGGTAGCCAGCCTGATTAAGTACTTTTAACAACTCCCATCTAAAGATAATGAAGTTCTGCAGTGAAATGTAAGGAATCTGGCATAAAAAAATAAACATCAAGTACAGCATGAATAAATAAACATTACTATTTCCTACGCACACATTCTGCTTTCTCGCGATTTATGTAAGGTAAATTACTTTGACAACATCTTTATATTCTGTTTATATTTATATACTGCTCAGCCAAGAAAATCTGCATCTTGTGTTTCTGCAGCTTTAACCCGCTGACCCACTGGAGAGTTCTGCAGGCAACACAGCAATAAAAGCTGTGGTTGAAGAGCCTTCGGCAAGCAGTAGCCAGCGCTCTCAGAAGCACTGAACATGCCCCATCTAAGTGTATGTATTGAGTTTGTTAAATAATTATGCAATTTAGATGTGAATAATAAAAATCACATGCTAACAGTACTCCAGCTATTTTTAAGCAGCAATACCTACACTTTCATAGTTTGAAAGCTCTGCTTTTTAACTTGTAAAAGAAAATTGTGCTTCTTAAGTGGGTACTACACTGATGTCAGTACACACAACAAAACAAGCTTTTGGGAGAATCTAAATAAAATATGTTTGTATGAATTATGTTAAGAATTAATGTTAACAGTGTCACCCATTTCTACCTGACGTAACAGAGAACAAAGCAAATGGAACCTTGTCCTCTATTCACTGCAGGTACCTGGAAAACTGTAAATGACCTCATGAGATCAGACTAGTCTTCTATAAAGGTAAGTTTTTAACTAGACAGTGTTATCTCCTGTCCCTTGAAGTCAAGTGTCTGCAGGCGCATCAGAGCCATCGAACTTTAAGCAAAGGCTCACTTAAAAACAGAGATGTGTACTTGAGCCCTGGCGCTGTCTAGACATCTGTCTTTCCACAGAAGCATGGAAGGGCTTCCCACAGAGCTCATTCCCACTTCAGGCCACGTCTAAGTCATAGGATTTGCTAGTTTTATTGTGACCTATCTAAAATACAAGTTGTGATTCTCTGTAACAATCATAGCGATTGACTCAGTCTCAGTACCTAGAAAAAGGTGCATTTTTTCCCCCTTTTATATGTATCGCAATGAGAGGACAGTTATTCATATGTTTTGAACTGTCCGTGTTTGATCTGATTTGTCAAGCCATTCCTGCTGGCAGTTTAGATGCCGTGCACACTGCTCGTTTCCAGCCGTTTCTGTTCGTGCTCTGCACACCTCTGGAAAAGAGCAGGAAGTGCAAGCGGCACCGTTGCTAGACGTCGCCAAGCGCAGCCCTGTACTAAACCAAGCTTTATTTCTTGTTTTATTGCTCCACCTTCTGGTTGACTGGAAGTTACGTGGGATGAGAAGGAAACGATTTTCAGCGGGAACCTCCCCCTCTCACAGCTGACGGCCGCCACCGTCCAGCGCGGTGCTGCCCGAGTGCACTGGGATGCCGGGGACACCCGCACCTCCCCGTGCAGCGGCTCCCTCAGCGCAGCACTCAAGGAACTCAAGGAAGGCCCCTGGCATCCCTAACGGCCGCGACTCCTCCGCTGCCCTCAACTCCGGGTACCGCGGCCCGGCCCTCCCTTCGGGACTTTCCGGCAGCCAATCAGAGGAGAGTGTGCGTTCCCGCCTTGCACTAGTAGCGCGTGCCGGGCGGGAGCTGTGCGTCTGCGCACGGGGCGCTCAGCCTGAGAAGGGGGGTGGGGGCCGCAGTCGGCGGCTGTGCGGGCGGTGAGGGGGTTTGGGTCCGGAAGAGCGGCCTGCGGGCGCTGCCGGCTGGGGCAATGGTGGTTAGGCTGAGTGGGAACAAAGCTCCGTAGCGTCGTGAAGAGGACGGCCGGCTGCCTGTGCCTGTGGTGGGAGCAGTTCCTTCGTGGCCTTGAGGGCAGGCTGAGGTAACGAGGAAGGCCCGGAGGGGTGGGGATGCCTCTGGATGGGGATTGGGGCTGTGCAGGCTGCTTGAGGCTGGTGGAGGACTTTAGGCTGAGCACAGAAGGGTTGCTGGGAGGGGAAGAGGACAGGCAGGTCTCTGAGGCTGGTTTGCATCACTGAGGCACTGCCCAGGCTGTGTCGGCTAGCGTGTGTTCTGTATGCAGTGTACGGTAATGGAACACAGGCTAAGCTGAGTCTCAGGTGTGACTTGCAATTAACATCATAAGCCCTGAGTTATATTTGTCTGAGGTTGCAGATCTGCCATGCTCTCCAATCTAGTTGACTTTCCTCACAGCTTCTGCCAGTCAGTTCAGACTTGACTATAAGAAGCTGTAACTTCCCTATGCTGCCTGTTGTGGCTGTGTGTGATCAGCAGCAGGGATTTTTGCAGAGGGGTGTGTATTGTGTGTTTATTAAGGGCAAATACAGTAGTGCTGTTCATAATATTTATTGGAAGAAGGATGAGGAAGGAGAAGGTTGAACACTAATGCTGTAGGTGGTTCGTCTTAGAAGATGACGGGAAGAGCTAGAGCCAGATCAAGAGGAAGACCTCCAGGGCAGGAGGCTGCCGTTCCTGCTGTAGGAGCTGCATCTGTAAGTTGATTTCTTTTTTAATGAATGATAGTAGGCTTCAAAATGTCATCACTTAACTACTTCCTATTTTAATATTTTGCTGTCATAATAGAGCTAGTGGAGATAGGTAGACATTTTCATAGCCTGTTTTGTACGCTGTGATACAGAATCATAGAATAGTTAGGGTTGGGAAGGACAGAGAAGCAGACCATACAAGGCTGCTGCTGTTATTGATGAATATTTGGGCAGAGCCTGGGTCTGGCAGGTGTTCTGACCTGTTCCTGTTGGTTTTAATTTTAATATGCAGGACTTTGTCTCTGCATTTGAACTAGTGTCTAGGGCTTGTTTTGTGCATATCTGCCCTGGTCAAACTGTAGCTTGAAAATGGCTGATAGTTCTGTATTTGCAGCCATTGCCACATAGCTGGAGATTTTTTAAAGCAGTTTGTCAAATCTGTCAGTTGTCAATAATCATCCTTCATGTCATTGTCGGGAGGAGTGTTCCTAGTCCTTTTCTTGCCAGTGTCAGATGAGTTTAAATCATGATAGAAGATAGTTTATAATTCTGTTTCTCAAATGTGAAATAAATGGAGCTCCGATGTGAATCTTTACTGGATGGGAAAGGAATGTAGTCAGCTCAGGATAGTGGGGCTCAGTGCTTAGCTAATGTTGTGTGTTGCAGTTGTTCCAGGCAGGACACTTCTTAATGTTATTTATTCATTAGGCACTAAAATTACGAAAGCTATTTTTATAAAGTAAATAGTCAGCTACTTGAAGTATCAGAGGGGTTGTTAAAAATGAGAAGTCCAGAAATTTTAGTTAGAGTTGGAAAGAGATTTGAATTTATTACTATTTAAATGAATATTAACTTGCAAAAAAAGGAAATTCCCAAACCCCATTATTTTGGCGTTAGGTACAAAGTAATAACTCTGCTACTTAATACAGGAAAAAAGATTTAAACTTCTGTAACTGTTACACTTGAGTACTTGAGTATTCTGTAATTGGTTGCTGACTTGTTTTGCTTTACTCTTGGGAGTATGCTATTTCTTCAGCTGCGGTAGGAAAAGTTATTCCCAACTATTGCAGGTTCATCAGGCTTTGCCAGTTCAGCCACATGGCCATCACCAGCCGCGTGTTCAGCCATCACTATTAGAAGAACCTGGTGGCCGTGGATGCCAGAGGGCCTCTCAGAGTGTTCCACAGGGCCAGAGTGAGAGAAGGCCAGAAGGTCAGAAAGGGTGAAAAAGTTCATTGCCCTCAAGAGCACGATTAAGACATTCCTTAGACTGTATTTCAAATTTTTCTTCTCAAAATGGGATTTATTACTGAGATTTGGAAACATTCACTCTACATCCTTTGTGATAATAGTATTGTCATTCTAAGGTGCAGTGTAACTGAACCAGGAATTATGAAAACTACCTTAAGTGTGCTCTACTCCATCTGTACCATCTCTTCTATCAAAACAATAAATTAGGAAGCAGTTGGCACAATTATCTGCATGAATACCAATAGTCAGTTTCATTTTGTTATTGCGTTATGCTTTTTGAATCTTAGTAAGGAAATTAAACTTTCTTACCTGTTTCAGATCACAGTGTATTTAAACATTTTGGTGCCAGCTGGAGCTGAAATGAAAGATCTGCCCTCCCTGTGTTTGCAAAAAGATTGATTTGGGGGGTTTGCATCTCTTTTTTTACCTGGCTAGTGAGCTGTTCTGTTTGCTTACTAGTTAGCTATTGGTAATCTTAGGAATTTGTTATGTGTTACCTGAATGTTATTATGAGATGGATTTATTACATAGCAAAAGCTGTAGCTTAACATTTCACAATTTCTCTCGATTTTATGTATATCTGATATTCAAAATGGAGTTGTATTTATTTTTATTTGTATGTAAGTGTTGACTGTAATTCTTTCTCTTTCTCAAATTTTGAAACAGTAGGATTACAGATTTCTGTGGGATTTCAGGAATTGTCTTTAGCAGACAGGGGTAGGCGTCGCAGAGATTTCAATGACCTTGGGGTGAACACTCGGCAAACCATAGAACATGTTCAAGAATCAAAAACTGGTATGTTTGTATTAGACTGTAGGCATGTAAGCAAGTTGAAATGAACAACAGTTTTGCTTTATTTCTGCTTTTAGTATCCTCTAGAGGACCAAGTAAAAAAAAAAATCTTTATTGTGTACTAGGAAAGAAATGTAAGTTGCTCCCAATATCTGAAGAGGAACAGTAAGATGACATGTCTGATGGCAGAGGGCTTCAGGCAGAAGTTGTGTTGCATTTTCAATTGCAACTATTTATATATAACTGATGATCCTTATGTGTTCCTGATGTCCACTTCTTCAGGCAGGGCTCTTCAGGACTCTGTAGGTTTGCTTATAGAAGTTCTGGTTTGTAATGCATTGGCCTAACCAAATTCCTAAAGATCTTCTGATATATATGGAATTTGAGGCCTCTTCTGAAGAAACTTTGTAGTGTAAATAACAGGTGATGCACTTCTCTCCTAGAGATGAAATTGTGCATATGAAAAGAAGCAAAAGCAGGCTGTCACAGTTGTCCTGCCTTCCTGGTAGAGCACAATCCTTCTTAATGTTCAACAGTGCAGTTCCTGTGTTGATAGTAGTTTTGCATTGCAAGTGAATCTGTGAAGTGTCACAAGAATGTAACACCAACTGTAGTCCCTTTTTGCATAACTGAATAATAACTGGAGCATGCCATGGGCCCAAATATGGCAAGGCTTGGTTCTGCTCATGTCGCTTTGAGCCAGAAGCAGTACAGTTTTCATTCTTGCCTGGCTTTTCTGTCTAGGGCTATGCTGATGCTAGGTCATGGATCACTGTACTTTGCAGGCCACTGTATTGCTGGCCTTTTGTTTTCTCTTTATAGCTTCACACAGTTATGCTTTGTATGTTTTCATTATTTTTTGTTTTCATCTGGGATGTTGTATTTCAGATGGGAAAAATGGCTAATGAAACCCAAATTTAAATGGATGATCCATAATTGTCTACAGTGTACTTTTTATATGAGACTTGTGTCTTTAAGAGAAATTGAAATGAGATATGAAAAATCAGAAGAAATACTTTAAAGAAGTGATCTGGAGCCACTTGTTACTGTTGTGGGTTTTTTGTTTGCTTGTTTGCTCTTTTAAAAAATCTTGAAATACCTAAAGAGGTATTTCGTGAATGGGAATGTGAATATCTCTAGTGATTGACACTGTTAGTTTTTGTTCTATATTTATGATTTGTGTAAAGCAAGATTAATTTGTCCCCAAAAGAAGTTTAGGTTTTGGTGGAAATTCATCTTTGTAATATCTGGTACAGATCCTTTGGGAAAGAGATTACTGATCTAAATGCTTGCTGTGAGAGTTTTCCTGACAACTGGAGGAAAAAAAGCTCTAATAAGTGTGTGTCTATGATAACACTGCCCCTCTGTGAGCATTTCATATAGCTTACTGAGTTGCAGGACACAACAGACCTCTAATCTTTGAATGCCTTAGTTTTTTGAAATGTCTCAAAACTGTTAATTCCGATAAACTGGTAGAAGTTTGTAACTACTGACATTTTTGCCTCTCATTTTAGGTACTTCGGGTGTTATGGTAAAACTAACTACAAATTACTTCCGTTTGACATCTCGACCGCAGTGGGCTTTATATCAGTACCATGTTGGCTATAGTCCTGAGATGGAAGCACGCCGCCTTCGATCAGCTTTGCTCTTTCAGCATGAAGAGCTAATTGGAAAGACTCATGCATTTGATGGATCAGTACTATTCTTGCCAAAAAAACTAGTGAATAAGGTGTGATACAAGAATGCTGTCTTATTTTTTATTTTGACATGCATTTTATGATGCATCTTGTTTCTTACTGATCTAGAAGTTAGAGAATTGATGTCCGCCAAGCAGTGTTTAGTTGGGTTGAATGTATTGGTGTAAGCTAATTTGCTTGTGTAGAGAAATTTGGTGATAAACTTCTAGTTCTTATGCTTAGGTTCTGCAGGCAAGACTAATCCTATGCATAGAAGTAGATAGTACATACAGTATCTTTCCTTTAGCTTTCTTTCTGCTTATATCATTTCATAACTTCTGTATTTTAACATCCAAAATAATCAAAAGGGTAGATGTAGTGGGTGTATATGGCATGGTTTTGGTAGCTGGGTGGTCTTGGATGGCCCTTGTAGGCCTGCCCTGTGCTGGAAATTTCCAGCTGGGTTCACAACAGACCAACTGTAGACTGAAGCTGAGCCCATCAGCCAAGTTGATGGCTCCTCTCTGTTTAAAAAGAGGAGGGAAATGTCATGTACTGATGGTAATATAGTAAGTTTATTTCTTCAAGTTGAGTCTTTTTCCTGCGATGGTAATTAGTAATGATCTTCCTGTTGTCTTACTGAATTCAGCTGCTTTGTGTTTAAGGCTCCATTCTTCTCTGTTAGTCATCTTCACCCAAATGAACGAAGCCTAAAGTAGTTTATAGTCATAGTAGAAATAAAATTCCCATTTGAGCAAAGTCTTGGAGTCTTAACATGCAAGTCCAGTTGGATATTAATGGAGCAAAAGGCAGAAAAAGCCTAGTTGGCCTCTACTTTCATTAACCTAACTTTACTTTTCTCAGGTTACTGAAGTGTTTAGTAGGACTCGAAATGGAGAGGATGTGAAGATAACAATCACATTGACTAATGAGTTGCCACCTTCTTCACCTACATGTCTGCAGTTTTACAATATCATTTTTAGAAGGTTTGCTGTCCAAGTTATATCTTTATAAGAGCCATGCTAAAAATGTCTGACCTGTTTTTCCTTTCCAAGGAAAGGACTACAAACCAATATTACAAATGTAAATTTGTAAGCCTTTGTAGTTACGGTTACTGTGTGGCCAGTCACATCTGGCAACATTTTAGTGTGCAGTTATATGCATGTTTCTAGCCCATGTTACTGTGAAATGAGTTCATACCTTTTTCCCGTGGAAGCAGATTCACACTAAAGTGCTAACGGTTGTGGCAGTTAGTCCTGTATCTGCCCTCCTTTTGTGTCTGCGGATTTGCTTCTTAAAGCAAATGGTAGTGCAGGACTTTGAGCTGGCAAATTACTTCTTTTGCTGTAGTCTTTCCACTTCACCTTGGTACTTGGGCTACCTGGTTCATCTGAAGTGTAGCTTGTTTAGACTGCTACCTGCAGCTGGTTGGTGAAAGGTTGGGTTGTATGCTAATATTCTGAAGTGATTAATTGTCCTTAATAAGTGTCCATGGCCTTTCTAAATTGAGTTTAATGAAAAGGTCACCTGTGATTGTTTTATCTGGTCAGATGAACAAAAAATGAGGTTGGGCAGAGGGATGGGACCATGCATAGTTTTGTAAAATGAATAATAATGGTAAATGACATCCATATTTCAACTTCTAGGCTTTTGAAGATGTTGAATTTGCAGCAGATTGGCCGCAATTACTACAACCCCAATGACCCAATCAGCGTCCCTAATCACAGGTTTGGAAAAAAGTATACTTGAGCTTAGGGGTGTGCAGGGAGAAAGGGTGATATTTTGGTACCATTCTGGTGGTTTATTTTATAATAAAACCATGGACTTGAATTGGTATTCCTGGGAAGCATGAGACCTCGTTCTCACTTAGTTTCCTGTATGTGTAAGATCTCGTTCTCGTTACCAGTGTGTACCCTGCTATTACATTTTACTCCAATGTCAGAAACCTTGCTTAAATGTCTGTAAGGCTGAGATCTCTTGAGTACTTTGATTTTAAAGCTCAGAAGTGTCTTGCCTTCATTCTGAAGGCCATTTAATCTGTGGAAATTCATACCTGGTCATATGCATAGAATCATAGAATCATAGAATAGTTAGGGTTGGAAAGGACCTCAAGATCATCGAGTTCCAACCCCCCTGCCATGGGCAGGGACACCTCCTACTAAACCATGCCATCCAAAGCTATGTCCAACCCCACCTTGAACGCCGCCAGGGATGAAGCATTCACAACTTCCTTGGGCAGCCCATTCCAGGGCCTCACCACCCTTACAGAAAAGAATTTCTTCCTCATATGCACTCTAAACTTCCCCTGTTTAAGTTTAAACCCATTACCCCTTGTCCTCACAGCGCAGATCGAACTCATGACCCTTGGCTTATAAGGCCCGTGCTCTAACCGCAGAGCTACAGAGCCAGCTTGCATCTTGCTAGCTGTCATGTCATGTCCCTGCTACAGGATCCCATACAGTGTAACTGTTGTTTATTGCTAGCCCTACGCCTGTTGTACAAGTTAGTAAGCTTGAGTTTTGACTGGAGCCCCATCATATATCTGTAATGTACTCCTTGCCATTAACTTACCTTGCATAACCTGGTTGGTGGAAGAAAGTGGACAGTGTTCTACTAGGTACACTGTTGGTCTTTTTAAAGTGTCTTGAATACCTGTACTAAAATACCTGACTAAAGATACCTGCATGTAAAATATTTTTCTTTCTTGTCCCTTGTCAAATCTTGTTTGTATTTGGATAATAATTTCTCTATGTATAGCATGAGGTGTCCCTGCCTGTGGCAGGGGCGTTGGAACTAGATGATCTTCAGGTCCTTTCCAACCCTAACTATTCTATGATTCTATGATTGACTGCTTTCTGATGTCTGGGAAAGTAGACAGATGACTCGAGGGGTGAGAATAGAGATGCTTTAAAGCATATTAAGATTCTGTTTGTTCTTCTTTGACAGGTTGATGGTTTGGCCGGGCTTCACAAGTTCTATCCTCCAGTATGAGGAAAGCATTATGTTATGTGTAGATGTGAGCCATAAGGTTCTTCGCAGTGAAACAGTGTTGGATTTTATGTATAGTCTGTATTACCAGGTTGAAGAGCAAAGATTTAGAGATACCTGTGCTAAAGAGCTGATAGGCTTAATTGTTCTTACAAAGTAAGTCTCTTTGTATTCTTGTTATTTTGGAGATCTGTTTCTTTTGGGGGGATGTTGCATGTCCCAAAGTATACAATGAAGCATCAGAAAGATGAAAATGATATCATTGTCAAGTAGCAAACAAATCGAAGTGACAGCATTTACAAAGGCAGAAAGTACATGCTGGATAAATTGGGGTTTTTTTATTTAGTTTTATCACAGTTTAGCTTTTAGCTGAATTGCTAGCCTGTTACAACAGAAAACTTGATGCTACTGCTGCTGATAGGAACAAAACTTCCAGCTTACATGAGTATTGCGATTAACCTTTTTGTCCTGCAGTTTTACCTCTTTTCTGTTTAAGATGTAAAAAAATGAAAAGAAAAAAAAATTAAATTATTTATTTAGGTACAATAACAAAACATACAGAGTTGATGACATCGACTGGGATGCCAATCCACAGTGTACCTTTAGAAAATCAGATGGTTCTGAGATCAGCTACGTTGACTACTACAAAAGGGTATGGAAACTGAGCTGTCAGTGTGTGCGTTATGGTGTGTCCAGTTCTCTTAAACATCTTTATTAATGATCTGGATGATGGAGCAGAGTGTACTCTCAGCAAGTTTGCTGATAATTTACTGGAGGTAGAAATATATGGACAGTCTTTAAGGA
The DNA here is from genome assembly GCA_039720435.1 of Amazona ochrocephala. Classification (NCBI taxonomy): domain Eukaryota; kingdom Metazoa; phylum Chordata; class Aves; order Psittaciformes; family Psittacidae; genus Amazona; species Amazona ochrocephala. The sequence goes on along the minus strand of CM077891.1, from coordinate 9,970,050 downwards.
AATTACTCTTTAATAATTTTGGTTCTTTGAAACAAAATTTACTGTGTCTTTCATAGCTTACTCTTCTCTACCATGGAGGCCTACTGCTGTAATTGTGAAATCTTTCTGCACATCGGTTTCAACTGTAAAACAGGATGAGGCTTAAGAAAACTAGAAGTGAAATTTAGGATATCCATTCTAGTTCAGGATAAATGATAAATTTTCTCTGCTTTTTTCAACTTTGCTGTGATCTCACTTTTTTGTTCTTAGATGCTACCCTTTGGATGGTTTCTGAGGTATCATTCTCTTTAAGAAAAAGTTGAACTATGAAGTATGTTTGTTGACATGATTAACTGCTACAGATCAACTCTTGCCAAATGCAAGGAAGGGTTGTTGAGTTTCGGAAACTTCACTGGGAGTCTTTTTTGATTCTTGTGTTGTCTTGGATTAAATTGTTCTATAGGGCAGGAACTTTGCCCATTACTGAACTGAAATGAGCATCCTAATCTTGAACTGGATACTGTGGGTGATTCAGCCTAGAGCAAGGCAGAAGCATTGTTGCTGTTGTCTCTTAACAGCCAATAATTTGATCACACCAGTAGAGAGAATAGTGCTTCCCTGTTTGGCCTTTTCTGACAAAACCTGTTCCTTTCAAGTTAGATGTATTAACTCAAAAAAGCTGGTTGCTTTTGTTTTTTTTTGTTTTAGGAAAAATACTAATTTTCTAAAGTGAGCATGATTATTAAGAAAACTGTTATGAATAAACTAATGTACAATATACATTTATAATACAGCAATATAATCAAGAAATTACTGACTTGAACCAGCCTGTCTTGATCAGTCAGTGCAGGAGGAAGGGAAGAAACATGATGCCAGGACCTGTGGTTCTGATTCCGGAGCTGTGCTTCCTAACAGGTACTGTAGCATTGTTTCATACCAAACCATCTGTCAAATCATAATGCATACTGAAAATGGTACTTTGACAGCAGCCTCTTGCTAAGGTAAGTAGAAGCATTTTGTTTGTGTAAACGTGAGTTTAGACTGAAGTTTTGTAGCTAAAAGATTAGATTATATAAATGAAGATGAAGAGTTTGAGGGGTTTTGATGTTGCGTAGTCTTTATGTGTGGTGTTAAACACTGGCCTACTGATAACTTCAAGAGTTTTATTGGAGGTAGAACTTCTGAAAAAAAAAAAAGATCAATTTACTGTAAATTGATAATTCTGTAAGATATTTAAGTACCTTATTCCTCTGAGATACCGACTTCGCACTAACCATACCTGTCCATCTCAGCACTGTTTTGTTTTCCTTTGGAAAATGTAACTAAAGAGCTGCATATGTTGTGTGGTTTCCTCTCAAGTGCAAAAATCCAGGATTTCTTTTTTCTGTGCAGATGGGAATGTGTGTACAGGGAGCAACTGAAAACCTTGATTACTACTGACACTTTAGGTGCCTGCAGTGCACACACAGTTAATCTGCATGACTTGCAAGTTTGCTTTTCTTTGTTCTTTTACTCAGCAAAAGATTTTGCTGTTAACAGGGTTAACTGAGAAGATGCGTAATGATATTAATATGATGAAAGACTTGGCTGTTCATACACGACTGCCACCTGAGCAAAGGCAACGTGAAATTGGAAGACTTATTGAGTACATCCGAAAGTATGCTACCTTAATGTCTTTTGTACTGCTTTATCATGCAAGTTTTTAATGACAAACTACTTTCCTGTGACAAAACTTTGGAAATTGTACTGGTTTTTAAAAAAGAAAAGTCTCAGCAGGAACAGTTTTCTTTGTTTTAATTTAAATCCTGTTTTTAAACAGAGATGACAATGTTCAGAAGGAACTCCAAGACTGGGGTTTAAGCTTTGATTCTCATTTATTATCCTTTACGGGAAGAGTTGTTCAAGGAGAAAAGATCCTTCAATCGGGAAAAGTGGTAAATAAAGCAACCTCTAAATATTTTGAATAAACTGATAAAGCAAGTTCTTAAGGAAGGAAGTACCACTTGTTGGTTGATAAATGAAGCATTGTTAAGTGAAGACATTATACACAAATATCTGTCCAAACAGGAGACACTCAAACTTCTTAATTTGTTTACAGGTTCTGTTTAGAAACCCCTGGAGGTTTTTATGTCTTGCGTTACAATAGTGTCTTCCTTGCAAAACAGTCCCTCTGTCTGAAAGTCATTTCAGATGCACAAACTAGGAGACTGTAGATGTTTCTAACTGGCTTCCATTTATTAAAACGCCAGTGCTTTAAAATGAGAAGCCACTAATTTTTTTCAGTATGTAGAATACATCCGCCACCTGTTCACTAAGAGGTGAGGTGACTTAGAGGTGAATAACTTAGATTTCCATAGGTTGCTGTAAAACATGACATATTTGTTCTCTAACAGAGGTCTTTGTTTTGAATAGATGCAGAAGGGCATCTTACAGTATCTTGATTTGTGTATCTGTGTTTGGTAAAGGGCTTTTTTTATGTGTGTTGGGTGTTATTGAAAAGATCTGATATCTTCATAATAATACTTTCTCAGCAGTTACCTTACTGCAAAGGAAAATGTAAGAAAAATAAGTGCATAAACAGCTCTGTCTTTGTAGCACAGAATCTGTGTGACAAATAGCAACAACTTGTCTGGGCTAAAAACCCTAAGTGTCTTAGCATCATTATGAATGAAGCATTTGAAGAGTGTGATTTTTTGAGAGGGCTAGTAGAGCTTATTTTCAGTCAGTGACGAGCAATAAAGGAACAGTTCAGAATCATTTTTATTGTTCTAGGCAGAAGCATTCCAATCTGTTCTTGAAGTGTATCAGGAAGTAGTTGTGGTATAGAAGGGTGTTGATTTTCTTCCTTTACTGTCTCTTATTTACAGTTTGATTACAATCCTCAGTTTGGTGATTGGTCAAAGGAAACTAGGGGAGCTCCCTTAATATGCCCCAAGCCCCTGGACAACTGGTTATTAATATACACACGCCGCAACTATGACACTGCTAATACATTGCTTCAGAATCTGTTTAAAGTCACACCAGCTATGGGAATCAAAATGAACAAGGCAACCATGTAAGTGTCTTTAGAAAGCTGATGGAAAAATCATTTTATCCTTAAGGCGTATCTGTTAGCATGCTTAGGCTGTTAAGTGAGGAGTATGGTATAGTGTGTCACACTACCAAGTTCTGTGAGATTTCTGCTAAAGCTAAGTTGCTTTTGGTAAGCAAATTGTTCAGTTTTATCCAGTGACTGACTTCTTACACTTATTGGTAAGAGCTGTCACTGGGGGTTCAAACATGACAAAACCAAACCATGTCAGACATAAAGTTGTTGAGCAAATCCTCCTCAAGTGAAGCTATTTAATATAAAAAGGAGTCTTGGGTTACATGGTTTAGTGTGTGGTGTCTCTGCCCATGGCAGGGGGTTGGAACTAGGTAATCCTAAGGTCCTTTCCAACCTAAACTATTCTGTGATTCTGTGTATTTTCTTGCTGACTTTGGATGTATTCTGATTTGTTCTCATTGCAAATGTCTTCCTTTGAGTACCTGTGCTTGCTTTTAACTTTGAATTCCGTTGCTGTTGGAAGCCTGAGTTATGGGTGATTCCTCTTAATCTTCAAAAATGTGTGAACATTGTATGTTTATTAATAGCTGTAAAAGTGACACTTCATACAGCATTGATGCATAATGAGCACTTAATGTTTTTGCTGAAGTTTCAATAGCTGTTAGTTGGGGTTTTTTTCTGTAAGCATTTTTCTCTTCCTTTTCAGGATTGAAGTAGATGATAGAACAGAAGCTTATTTAAGGGGTTTACAGCAAAGTATTACCTCTGACACAAACATAGTATGTATTTGAACCTGTAATTTCAAATTGTGTTAAACTCTGTTATTGGTGTTTTAAGACTAGTGGGATTCATTCTCAGAAATAAATCTCTTGGCTCCTGAGTATCTGCTATATGCCTTCTCATACTGCTGTTCAAACTCCAGACTAACTCTGAGTATCCCTCTGGGAAACGAGCCTTTGTACTTGGCTCTGGAGCATGGGCACTGAAACTTTACAGGTATTTCTTTCACTGTGTACACTTGAATATTCCTCTTGAGTATAAGAAAGTTTTAAAGATCTACAACTGTTATGTAAATCTGAGAGTGCAGCTTCTTAAAAACCTTTCTTTTTTTCTTTAAAGGTAGTTTGTGTTTTGTCTAGTACCCGAAAGGATAAATATGATGCTATCAAGAAGTACTTGTGTACAGATTGTCCTGTTCCAAGTCAATGTGTGGTTGCTCGCACTTTAAGCAAGCCTCAGACTGTTATGGCCATAGCAACAAAAATTGCCTTACAAATGAACTGTAAAATGGGTGGAGAACTTTGGAGTGTTGAGATCCCAGTAAGTGATTATTTTAATTTTTTCTAATGGTAATGGCTTTTTTTGTTTTTACTGAGCCTTACTTAAAAACAAAGCTTCCCCCCCGCCCCAAAAGAAAACTAAGTATTGTTTGTGTAGTTTCCTTTGTGTCTGTGAGAAGAGGGGTGAAGTTAAGTATGACGTAAGGAGGTATTTAATTCAAGAACTGTGCCTGAGGTTTAGTGAAGTATCCTGAAACCACAGACCTTATATCAGGATCTTGTTTGGCTGTAGGATGGAGATGATGGGTGCTTTGGCATCTCTTCAGGTACTAATACGTGTTCTGCATTGATTCCTTTTAAGCTGAAACAGGTAATGATTGTGGGAATTGATTGTTACCATGACACACTAACTGGAAAGCAGTCAATTGCAGGATTTGTCTCTAGCCTGAATCAAACAATGACACGGTAAGATTTGAATGGGGGTAAGGGGAGTGGGGGAAGAAATAATCTTTGTATCTCCCTTAACTGAGAAGTAGCTTGCATATGGTGAGTCATCATGAAAGTGTCCAGATTGATTTACTGTACATAGTTAATGAGAACTAGATATTGTGAATTATTTTTTCCACTCTATCCCTTAAGGAATAGCCTTGTTCTTCTTCCACAGTGCTTGGGAGAGGGGTGAAGTAGTGGGACAAGGGCTGGGATGGATAGAGGGCATCAGAGCTAGGGATCCTCTGCCTCTTTGATTGACTTGCGTAAAAGCTTTTTGAGCGGAATTGCACGTGGTGCCAAGGCATTTGTCCACTGCAGGGGCTTTGCGAGGGAAATACTGCCCTAGCACGCTAACTCTTGCTTGACTGCATTGACCCACAATACCTAGGAAGACTTAAGTGCTCATAGCCATTTTAAAAATAACTTGATTGAGGTAAGCCTGGGAAAGGCTTGGAAGCTCATCTGTTATTTTGTTCTTCGCAGGTGGTTCTCCCGCTGTGTTGTTCAAAGTCGTGGGCAAGAACTCGTGGATGGGCTCAAAGCCTGCTTGCAGAGTAAGGGAAGGCTTTCTGCTCTTCTTGATTCAGATTTAAGGGAGACAGTTAAGCTTCTTCAAAACATTTCCTCAGCTGCCTTGAGGGGAGGCATTACCAAATTAAAAATTCAGTTGTTAATATTGCTGAAAATTAATAGCATTTTGTATGCATTCCTCCATTGATTCACTTATTTCTTAATAAGTATATGCTGCTTATCAGTGAGCTTCAAAGAATGCTTTAAAGGAGATGGATTTAAAGGATGACAGCTGCTTGCTGTGATAGAGGCCAGCAGAGTAGATAATCTCCTTGGGCTCTTTCTTTTTCTGCAGGTAGCACTTGTGTATCATGATGCATACCTGTTTCTGGTTAGTGAAATACTGAGGACCTTAGGTTTCAAAACTTAGGGCTGTTTCTCCAGTAATAAAAATCCATTTTTGTTATGGAAAGATTTTTCATTATAGCTAATAGCTTTTACTCTCCTTTTTTTAAGCTGCTCTAAGAGACTGGTTCAAGTGGAATAAGTATTTGCCCTCTCGTATTATTGTGTATCGTGATGGTGTAGGAGATGGACAGCTTTATACTTTGGTTAATTACGAAGTGCCTCAATTTCTGGATTGCTTGAAGAGTATTGGTAAAGACTACAAGTAAGTCTGTTTCCACCAACCCCCTTTGTATGCTGCAAGGGAAATACACACCTGTGTACAAAAAGTGGTTACTGATAAAGATTATGTTGCCTTTTCATCCTTATTTTGATTTGAGCTCAAATAACTGCTTTTTACATGATTTGAGATACCTAACTTGTAATATATCAGGAAAAGTTTTTAGTACACACACACACACCACTTGAGTATTCCATGTACACACTTCTCAGGCATTCTTCAGCCATATGGTAGTCAATACTTTTTTTTCCAACTCTGGTAGGTCAGTTTTTCAGTTGCCACTTCTGAAAGGACTCCTGGTGTCTAGTCACTTTTGTTCTGGGCAGGTTTCAACATTCTGCTTTAGAACTTAACAATTGCAGTGACTTGGTTTCATGATCTGCTTTGAGAAATGAAAACGTATCCTGACAAGGGGGCACAATGCAAGTTACAGTAGTAGAAATTGAAGTGCTTACTAGTTTTGTTTGGCTTCTGGAATCACTTGCTCTTTACCAAAACCACTGTTAAAACACATTGTCTCTTCTATGAAAACTGAGGGGGAGAGAGTAGAAATAAGATCTGTAGTTAGAACATCCCTTTTTAGTCAGTTTTGTGTCTCCCTATTAAGTTAAATATAAGCTGGGCTGGTAATAGTTACACCTGAAACTAAAAATCTCAAGTATGAACATCCTATTTAAGTCAATGAATTGGTGAAGACTTGCATGTGGAATTAATGTTCTGGAGAACTTTTAAGCTTGTTTGTAATTTGAAGTGCTAAAGAATCTGCTTCTGAAATACTTAGTGCATTTTTTTTTTACCATAGTTTTGTTGTTGCTTTCTTTTATTTTCACTTATTTTAGTCCAAGGCTTACTGTGATAGTTGTGAAGAAACGAGTGAATACCAGGTTCTTCACAGAGAGTCTGGGAACACTTAAAAACCCAACCCCCGGTACTGTTGTTGATGTGGAGGTTACCAGACCAGAATGGTGAGTTCGTATAGAAGTAGCATGTCTGCTTGCTGGCAACCTGCTAATAAAGGAAATGTATCTGATATTAAATTGATTGGGGATCATGTAGAGTAGTGCTTTCTGTACTTCTGTCCTTTGGTGAAGAAATCACAGTGACTGTGTAGATGAAGGAAATGGACAAACTTAAGTCTTCATTGTACAACACTTCATGGTTTCCAACATGCAGGATTTGTGTACTTTGCAGTGTCGCATGTGCTTTAAGGAAATGTGCAGGGTGGGTATCGGGAGGAAAACTCTCTGTGAAGAGGTAAATATCTCCATGGTCTTAAGACTTGTTCCATAGCGTAAGTTATTTATGTTCTTCCAGATCTCCTGGCCTTTCAGAAAAAGGGAAGTTGATTTTTGTGATCAAAGGATAAGCGTATTTTTGGGGTTTGCTCAGTATTCATAAAGTGACTTGAAAATAAGTGAAACAAATCCACGTGAAGCAGCTGTTTCTCTAACAGACCTCTGAGGTTCTGGTTCTTTTATTACAGGTATGATTTCTACATTGTGAGTCAGGCAGTGAGAAATGGTTGTGTTACACCCACTCATTACAACGTAATTTATGACACTAGCAAACTGAAACCTGATCATATACAACGTTTAACCTACAAGCTTTGCCACATGTACTATAACTGGTCGGTAAGTATTTCCTCTGGGAAGTGATGTTTTTCTTGTAAGATTGCATATCAGCATGCAGTAACAACCCACGAGGGTAGAAAAAGGCACCCTTAAAACAATCCAAAAAGCCTGCAGGTATGCTCTTGGCCTAGAGTGGCGAAGTCTGGAGATGATCTGAATCTCTATTCTTACTAGGAAATACTTAAGTAATATTTCCAAATTTTCTGTCAAAAGCAAAACCGAAATGATTTCTTTTCTTACCTGCAGAAATACTTAGTTCTTTGTGTGGAGATGGAACAGCGTTCCTCCATTTCCCTTAAGGCTTCTGTTGCACACCCTGATCAGCACATAATTGGCTCATGCCCAAGATGTGCTTTATGTATGTCAGTTCAGTGATCAGAAATTCTGCATGTGACTTACCCTTCAGTGTCAAATGTAAGCCTGCGTGAGAGGCTTTTTGGGAGTGAGGAGGGGAATGGAGTTTGGCAATTTTGGCATCTGTTGTTCTATGAAGCAGATTTCTTTAACACACTCAGTGTATGTAATGTTTTTTCCACAAATGGGCATAGTCTACAAGGAATGTACATTTTTGCATGTACCCAGACTGAACTCCAGGGCTCTGCTACAGCGAATGTGTGCTTGTTTAAATGACTTGAAAGTAATTCCTTTTTCCTTTTTGCCTCTGCAGGGTGTTATCAGAGTACCTGCTCCCTGCCAGTATGCTCACAAACTGGCTTTCCTTGTTGGTCAGAGCATTCACAGAGAGCCAAACCTGTTGCTTTCAGACAAACTCTACTATCTTTAAAGTTGAGTTACCAGCTAAAAAAAACATTGTAGTTCCTTTCTAGGGCATGGGAAATTGTCTGGGATATGGTTTTGTTTGGTTTTCTTCTGAAGGGACATGTGCATGGCATAATGAGCATGTGCAGTTGTGGAAGGTTTTCATGGTAGCAGGAAGAAGCTTGGGATAGCAGTCTGCACCATGCATCTGCTACCCATAAAAATTACACTATTGGACATTATGTTTTAATACTTACTTAATAGAGGTTCTGGGATTCTTCACAAAAGGTTGTCTGTTGTTCTTATGTTTTAGGGAAGCCTTACACGGAATAATTAGCATTCAGGCTAGCACAATACACTGTGAAAGTTTCAAAATGCAATTGTTGCTTCCTTGTTTTTCTTGGCTATTGAAATGAGGAAAGAATTATTTCTGTATCTTATCCCAGCTCCAGGAACACATGTACGAGCCAAGGCTAGGGAATGCTTTCAACAAAAAGATACGGCTTAGAACTGGAATGCTGTTGTGGGGGCTGTGTGACTTGCACAGATTGTCCTACTGAGGTGCTTTTTCATAGTCTTGTAACTTCCTATTTACAACACAGTGTGAGTAAATTGTTTTACAGCTGCCAGTTTGTAACTGGAATGAACTAAACTTCTTGGTTGATACTGTTTAAGGGCATACTTGTTAAACATAATTTCTATCAAAGAATATTAAGTGTACTGATGAGCAAGAAAGCAAGTAGATGGTTTTTGGTTGCACAGCACAGTTCCCAGTGATGAGCAGTGCTTAGGCCTGGGTTTGCCTAATTTGGATTAGTGCTGTTTTTTGGTTTTGCTTTTTTTTGTTGAACCCTGTTCCTTTGTGTTGTGAGATTTAAATAAAGTTGTTGCTGTAATGCATGCTCATTTGCTCATGTCAGAGGTATTTGCTTACACGCTTCAAGACTGGGCCTTGGGCATGTGGTGTGACATGTGCTAGAATAACTAACCTGCTAACCAGTTTTGCCTCTGGAGCCGTGCGTCCAGAGGAGCTTTCACCTACAGTGAACTTCAGCCACCAACAACGCTGAAAGATGAGGGAGCACCAGAGCTTGTGTTCAGTTCAGGTTTTTAATTGCACTGTACCAGCTTCTTCCACATGGAATTTGTAATGAAGGGAGGCAGAGGGTTTTGTGACAGATATTTTGTTTTGGTCCTTCTGCTGTCACACAGTCATAGCTTTCCTTGTTCACTGTTAGGATTTAGCATTTCTTCCTAGTTCTGTATCACTTTTTTATACCTGTCACAGGTACTCATTGTGATCTGGTTTCTATCATTGGGGTCAGTAGGAAACTGCGTCCTTATCCACGACAGAAAGGTAGAAAATGGTGGCTGGGGCTTTTTCCTCCTGGAACACTGTCCATGGGCAGGTGACTAATTCTTCCTGAGGGGAGTGGGGGCTGACACTAACCAGGGAGCCGATACAGTACATTCATGAAACATACTGCACTCTACAAAATATCAAATTATTTATTTATATAAAATATAATACACAACAGTTGTACACATGCACACACCCACACAGTACTTTACCACAAATTTAGGCCAGTTATTTTCTTTAATTAACTGTTATAATCTAGCACACAGTATCTTACAGGAATTTACATTATTATCTGAAGACACAATGCAGAAGCTTTGATCATTCATTTATAAACCTTCCAGAAATTACAAAAAGAAAGGCAGTCTGAAAAGTATGTATAAACAGTAAAAACAATTTACAAATGGACAAGAACTACAAAATAGTACCAGCCAATGACTGCCATCAGTGTGTACGATTGGTTTGCTGAAGATGCCAATACTGCAGCTGATATTTGATTATCACCTGGTGCAGCCTTTTTACTGGCTACAGCTTGGGTATGTAACACAGTTTCTCACTTTTTTACTGTAGACATGCACCTGATCGTCAATCTGACATCAGCAATATCAAAATGCCTTTAACTTAGTACTGTACCTCCACAGGAGAGAACACTGGGGATTAAAGGGTGGTTGTGGTGGAGTTTTTGGGTGTGGGTTGTGTTTTTTTTCCTCTCTGCTAATTTAGAACATCGAACCAGGAACTCCAAAACTGGAGGTGGTACAGCTGAAACTAGGTGAGTCTCTGAATAACTTACAGTGTATCTGAGTTCAGCTTAGTGGAAATGTTGACAAAAGAAATCAGTACAAGGGGGTTGGTTTGGAAAAGAAAGAAAAAAAGAAGCAAAACCAGAAAAGAAAGCATTTTGCACAGCACTTTCAAACTCCCAGGAGTTACATCAGACAGTGGATGGAGTCAGTAATGGAGTACTTGATCTTAAATTACCATGTTTGAGGGAAGATGAAGACAGCTGAATACACAGTACATACAAAGTATACGCTGTATATTTATTAGACAGTACAAATCATTGTGCATTAATAAGGCAAAACATCAAGGCTGATTAAACTAGGAGTTTCAAGACCATTTCTGTTAGTGATAAAGATTAGATAGAGTAGGGTGATCTCTCTGCACTTGGAGTCAATGAACAGAGTTTTCTTGCCCCACTTGTGGTTAAGGGAGACTAAAGGCTGAGATTTATCCAGTGGAGTTGCAGGTGTGAAGTTGACTTCAAGTAAAACCACGCTCTTCTGGTCTTAATCCCCCCAAATTTTAGTCAATTTTGTTTTAGAGAAAGAAATATTTGCAACAAATAATCCATTTCTTTTTTCTTGCTGTTTTGATTAAGCAATTCCCATGATTGTACTGATGTCAGAGTTAAAACCACAACGGGTTGGGGAAGTTGCACTGCATAGTCATGAAAGCCCTAGTTTTGACGTTTAAAGAAAAAATAAATACACAGACTGGAAGCTTTACAAGTTGTCCAGGAGAACATGACTCATTTCACTGCACCCAGCTTTTTCAGCAGTTTCTTGCCTTTGGAAAGCAGCCCCTTTTTCTTTTTCGAGGACATATCCCTGCCTCTCCCGGGACTACCAGAACCCATAGGTGACGTAGGTGACCCAGAATGGAGATGGACTGTGGGGGATGGTGCTCTCCGTGATGTACCTGTATTCTCAGGAGGAACCTATTAGGTACATTGTTATAATTTACTGAATGTTTGAAAGCTTAAAAGCTGTTATCATCAAGAACGTTGGTAACATCCCTTGTCCCATCACCCACTTAAACAAAGGGCTGGTTCCTTTCGTCTTTGTGGTTTAAAACATTGTACAGGCTTATGGAAAAGACACATTTTGAGAGGAAGTAGAGACGATAGGAAACATTCCAAGAGCCCCGGTTTGGTTACACGTCTTTAAATAAGGAGTTGGAGACACTCCTTTTGCCATAATTCTGGCTAGAAAAGCCACAAAACTGGTTTTGGTTTTGCATTTCAGTACTCTGATAGCACAGAAATGAAGAGGGGTACTTTTAGCTAGGGAATTAAGAGAAGTGTATTTATTACTACAGATCAGCAGTCTATAGAAGCCAAACCATTTCAGAGGAAATGACTTAAAATGCTACATGATTATTTGTTTTAAATGCCTTTTCTTTAAAATTGGCTAGCAAACTTCATGTACAGATTGAGAAGATGGCACACTGGCTTGAAAGAACAAAAAAAAAAAAAGGAAAAAAGAAAAAACAAAAGCTAAAATGAACCTTAATTGCAATCAAAGAAAGCTTAAAGACCCTGGCTGCTTGATGTGTGTGCTGCAGCTATGAGGTTGCTGAATGAAAGTGAACATTCGTACGGTAGTTAGATGACGGCATTCCTAAACATTTTAAAGAGCTAGTTTGGTTTTTTTGTTCTTTTTGTTTGTTTTTTAAATCATCAAAAGCACTTGGATGAAAATGCTGAAATTGCTCATACTCAGCCTACCCTAACTACAGTGCCCGGCTGGCAAAATGCACTACTACCAATTCAGATGCTATTTTCACAGTAGAATCCATGCCATGGGGACCCCTGCTAGCTTGTAGTTCAAGTTAAAACACTACAATTTACTGGCTGCGTGTGCAACAGTGAGATAAGCAAAGGGGCTTCAAGCCTACTTTGATTTTTAAATCAAGGTCTAATTCTAATGAAAAGAAAAGCCCAACTTGGTAAAGCACCCCAACGTACACCTGAAGATACCATATGTTTAGTCTAATGCATTCATCCAGTGAGCTGCATGTTCCATAACAGACATTTATTGCATTGGTAAACCAAACAGTTGCCGATATTTCAAACGTGCTCTTTCTAGGAAAGATCCAGGTACACTGTACCATGGGAGGGGATGGTTTCAGAATTGCTGAATCATTGGCCTCAGGCAGACTGGGGTATAATCGATTATGGAAAACACATTTTAAGGCAGACAATTTAAGTAGCTAGATTTGAGTGTAGTGAGTTTCAAAACCAACTATACCCTCGGCAACTACCGCACGTGTTGGCTTACGGCTCATCTGTGTGCTCGGTAAGGGTTGGGGGTCTGTGCTTTTCTCTCCACACAGGAGCTTGAAATTCCTCCCTCCCGGCTTGGCTAACAATGCAATATGCAGCTGTGGTTTGTAGGGCAGTTAGACACCAAACGCGCCTTTCTATGGAAACAAACATTTAGCTCAGGAAGAAATATGTTCCAAACGCTGACCTTCATCAAGTGAGGTCTAATTGAGGATTCCTTCTGAAAGGATTTGTCTCCTGCAAAAACTAGATTGACTTGACCAGATACAGTGCAAGTGCAGAGCCTGTTCTTCTGTGGCCAAGGGGTTTGGAGACATATTTCTTTTCTTTCTCCCCACAATTAGGTTTCAAGACTTGCATTAGAGAGCCAGGTAGCTTAACTGAAATCTCTATTGGTATCTTCAGTTGCTCACTTACGTGAAGGCTACATTGCCTTATTAAGGTGTGAAATGAACACTCTTCTTCTGTTTCCAAGCAGATGAGCAAAGAAATAAAAATATATAATATATAAAAGTATTGCAGTGATGAAACAAAACCAAAAATGAGATACTCTAAACATGATCAGTCTTTGATAAAAGACAAGTCTCTGGGCAATTAACTACTGCCAGTTGGAACAGGGAGCCATAAGGACCAAGAGATGAACACTGTCAGTCAGCTGCAGTTGCAGTTCCTGGTCAGAGGAACGACTGGGCCATACTTCCCTCCACAGTAACTTTTCCCTTCCTCTAGGTACTGCATTTAATAGTAGTAGCTTAGGAGCACTACGAGGTAACTACTTGCTTAAACTCCAGTTATAACTGAAGGTAATGTAATGACTGCAATCAGATGGTAAATTTGGTTTCTCCACTGACAACCGTAAGGAGCTACAGGGAGGCTCAGTCAGGGCATTTTCCCTCACGTTTTATTGTATATATTTGAAACAATTTCAGATGGGCAGATGGATTTAAAATGTTGAAAGTAACTTCTAAATTATAGATGAGACAGAATGGAATGGAAAATACAACATTAAGATTTTCTTATTTGGGTGCTTACCCTTTTTGCTTTTGTACGCATCGGTGTATCTTGAGCGTAGCGCGAGGGCACATCAGACAGAAACACTTCCACATCGTCAGGCACTTCTTCAAGGAAGTTGGAAGGAACCAGCCCCTTTTGTCCGTTCAGTTCTCCCTGCAGCAGGATAAAAATTCCAGTGAATGTTTTAATTGAAGCAAACATAGTTTCCCAAGAGAAAGGGAGATACTTTTGACTGGTGAGGAAGAGGAGTGGTAATGGTTTCTCTGACAGTCTGTAGCAGTCTGAGTGACTGAAGAGCAGCCAACTTACATAGTAAAACCCATCTTCATCAATTTCACCAAAGACAGTAATGATGTCCCCTGTGCAGAACGTCAGCTCCGCCTGCAGGAAAGGAAAGAGGTGACAGAGCAGGTTTTGCTTGGCAGAGGTGAACATTTTTAATTCTAAATCCATTAATACTTTTCCAAATTCAACTCTGAGAGCAAAATCTCTGTTTTGTTTTCAAATGTATTTTTTTTTAGCTTGCTAACCCCAGCAACTTTCCCCCTTGGGTTCCAGACACCCCCAGGGTTCCCTGTGACACGAGCTGGGCCCCTCTCAACTGCCTGGGTTTACACGTAGTTTAGCTTTTGTAACATATTTTTAATTCCTGTGGCAAATAAAATGTGGGAACATACAACAGAAATTTGGAAACAATGACTGGAAAATAATGATTCCCTACTGTTTATAAGGGCATATAGAATTCTGTTCTGTACAGAGGCATGCAGATATAGTGCACAGCATACGTCCAAAGCCGACTGCATCATGTCTTGAGCTGTATTAAATAATTAAATAAATCATACAAAGGCTGTTCCTAGATTTTCACTGAACAGGAATCAGGAATCTACTTGCTCAGCTCATCATACCCATCTGTCCCAAAACACTTGATCAGCCTTTGTAAATCTGAGCTATGTTTGAGCACACTGGCTTGGGGAGCAGTGGAGCTCCCTGAGCAGAGCCATGGGCTGTCAGTACCTCCACATCAACATTGGGAGAGCTTTCTCTGGGATCATAATCGTACAGCGCCACCATCCTCCGCGTGGACATGGAATGCTGTCTGCCACTCTGCCTGCTTCTTTCTGTTCCGGGCACAAGGAGAGGAAGGGAAGGAAAGCTGTTAAAGTTACTTTGAACAGAAAACAAGCTGCAACTTGGCCCCATGTTGATGTCAGTCACTCAGTGTTGATACTGTCCAGCACAGTGATAAAAGGTCACAGATTACCAAACGTATTAACACAGCTAAGGGTTTCCAAACAGCGCATTCTGGACAGTTGCCTGCCCTCTGTCTCCTGAGCCACTGCATCCTCTGCACAGCATTCCTTCATTTAAATGGCTAACACTTTAAATCCAAAGAGAAAATACACAATGCTTTAAAGTGCTAAAACAGGTGAACTGCTGGGGGTAGGATGCTAACAGCTCTCTCAGACACATCCCAGAATAGAAGAATTGCTTAAAAATTACCAGGTAGAGCAACATTTCTGTCACAAAGTGCTTCTCCCACTTTCCAAGATAAAGTCCTGATTTCTCAGCTACTTCACGGGACACTGACAGTTGAGCACAACAAAAAAATCCACTTATATTGGCAAAATGTAAAAAGATGTGACCAAGATTAAATATTAGCTGAATAAAGTCATCCAGACACTGACCCACGGTGTAGTAAATGGCTGTAAAAGATGCATCTGCATATAGTGAAAACAAAAGGTAAAGCAGCTCCAGCCCCGTTAAGAACACTCCGAAGTCAGGAGCAGTGAAGTGTGCGTATTTTCTCTTACCTATTTTCTCCACTGGTGTGTTCAAAGGAAGAAAGCCTTGTTTTAGGAGCTGATCCATCATCTCTTCATCATCTGCTTGGATCTCAGAGACCATATTACATGGAATAAGGCCAATCCTTGTGCAGGTTTCTCCACGATAGAATCCATCAGCGTCTTTGTCCCCATAAACCTGTTATTCAAAGAGTGATAATGTTAGTCAATAAAGGTTTTAGCACTTGGAATTCTGATGCAGGCTAAATGGTTACGACAGCATAGACAGATGACTTCAGTTTAGATGTGGGAGTCTGTTACCTTTTGACTACTCTGGCTGATGCTATAGAACTGGAATTCTGTTAATCTGAATTATGACTTCAGCTACATAAGCAGAATGTCAAGACAAATGTCTTCATTAGCAGTGAAATGCACAAAACATGAGAGACACCATTAGAAGCCACCAGTTTCTCCCTGTGCTGAGCCAAAAGTAGAGTTATGGGTTTACACTGATGTTTACGGAATTATTCACATGGCACCACCTTTGGTGCCACTGGAACTACATTCAAAAGGAAGCATTTGCCAAACTGTGCCAAAGCAGTGGTGTTTTGACTAGAACTACTCGTGTAAGATCAGAAATGTCTGTGTGATACTTAATACACTTGATGGATTTCCTCATTTGAGCTCTGCTGCTGTCTGGTGTGAACTAAGGTATCAAAATAGTGTGAAATTTCATCAGAGAGAACAGGAAAACCCCAAATTTCTCTTAACTTCCAAACGTGCAGTCAGTTCGTAAAGGCAGATAATGATAGAGAGGCCTGGATCAGGGCCTGTACTGAACAAGAGCACTGTTCTTAAGGCCAAACTGATGACTCGGTTCAGGTTGTTCCTTATTTCGGCTCAAGTGGTTGTTCTTGTACTTCACTTAAAACAACAACAACAAAACAAAAAAAACACCTGCAAAAAACCCAAACACCAACAAGGAGGGGGAGGGGGAGACAGAGGGAAGGAGCTGCCCCCCCACTGCTCAGCTCATGTACAGAGGGTGTCTTGAAAAGACAAACCCATCTGAGCAATCTGATAAGAGATTCAAAGCAGCAGTTCAGACAGTAACCACCATGGTCCCCAACATAAACAGCTCTGAGTTAATATCAGATGTGGGAACTCTCCAGACTTCTCAGTGAGAAACGTGTACGTATTTGTGATTAAATAATTGAAATACCTGAGTGAAATGAACATTTTTGCAAAGAAAAACAAGCCGTTTTCAACAAGCTTAATGTCTGTGGCATGAGTCTTATCTGACACAGGGAGGGAAACAAGATATCTAACAAAGTATTTAACATTACAAAATTGTGACCTGGACATCTGTGCTAGGATCCAATCCAACACAGTGGAAGGCAGTCGGTATTTTAATAGCCCAAGTTACAATTTCATCTTTCAAATGGGCAATGCAACAAATGAGCCTGTATTTTTACAGCTTCTGTCCCAGAGCACAGTTAAATCTCAATCCCCCTTTGGACCACAGCAGCTGCTCCTTCTTCCGCTCTCATTTCTGCTCATCCTGCACCACATCAATTACACAAAAGGCTGCTGGAGGACATGTTTACATTTGCTGAGTCAGCAGAAAATCTGCTAGTGTTTAAAACTGAGCTCAGCAAACGGAACAGCTTTGCCTTGCAGCTGCACAAGCATATGACAAGGCAAACTGGGCTGGAGGACTGGCTAGAACACTCACTGCCACCTGAAATGGAGCAGAGTTCTCTTCCATGCCCGGTTTCAAGGCAGCTTGTGTGTCTGACATCACACAGTCACGAAAGGGGGAGGTTTTCACAGCTTCAGAAGACTGGGAAAGAGAAATACCTAAGTTCTGTACTTCAATTAATTAAACTAGGAGTGCTTGGCATGTAAAAACTACAGCAGCTCCGGTACGTATCAAGGTGCAACACAACACTTCCGTGCTGCCTCTGCAGGAAAGGCATCCTCTCTGAAGCAGTTCTTCCTGCAGCACTTGTGGCAATGGGCATAGACGGCTTCAGAGTCACAATTATGGCCTTGGCACCTAAATCTCTAATTGAGTCTGTCCCTAACTAACTATAGCAACACTGACATTTTTGCCCATTCCAGAATTATTTTTAAGCCACTAGCATTAGATATTAGGTTCCAGATCCACTCAGATTTACAGCCTGAGCCTCTGGAGGAATAAACCCCTTAGTCTAGTCACACAAGTTGCTTTCTCCACAGGGAACAAAGGACACCTGCTTGTAAAACAAGATCCTTCCTTTCTTTTGGGTTTAGATCCCACCTTAATGATCTGTCCTTCTTTAAATGGCAGCTCCTCTTCCGCAGCATCAGGATTTGGGGACATTGTCAGTGGATCGTAGTCAAAGAGTGCAACAAAGATTCGAGTAGAAAGATCTGTGCCAGGATCTGTTTCTGATTCTTCATAAATATCTGGAGAAAGATGGTCATGACCACCATAGCCATCTATGGAAGTAAATCCAGAAAAGAACAATTCAGTACAAGCTGGCCTCAGCTTTGAACTATTCCAGCTAAAAAGGCTTGGCAGTTCACTGAAACCCCATAACTCACTGCACGTCCTAGGTTAGCTCAGTGTTGGGTTTTGAATTAGCAAGCTGTTATTTTTCTAAAAAGCATGTAACAATGAGCATGCACTGAACGTGGTGTTGATCTCTGACACCACACTGGCATTTACACATGGGAATGCAGCTCAGGTAAGAAAGCCATTTCTGTTAGGTTTACTAGAGCTTGCCGTAAATTAATGAAGCATGTTAAGAGTGATATGAGGAGTCTGATAGGCTTTATCATTACTGCAAAAAGAACCATGCTTTGGATCCACCTGACTTCCAGCACAGCTGCTTCTGCTCTTCATGGACACAAGAATGCCCATCCCAGCTGTGTTGACAGACCATGTCTTAGGTACCAGGTTTAAAACATGGTTATAACCTCTTCTCTCCAGACAGACAGGAAGAAATACATTTCAGTAGTTATTACTTATGTCAGTGTCGGAGCTACACTGCCTATCATTTTGTTTAAACACAGTCAATAGTTAACACAACCAGCAGTGCCCCAGACCAACCCAAACACTCACAGGTGTGTTCAAATCCATGAGAAATAGTTAGCTATGGCTGTATTTAACCGCATTAACAGGCTCCTGAGGAAAGATCATCCCCAAATGACACTGCACTGGAATCTGGCACCAAATCAATCAGGGCATAAAAAACGAGAACTGCCATTTTGGCTCGTACCTCTCAGACTTTTCAAATGACCTGGAGAATGTCCAGGATTCAACAACATACTTGAGGATGGACTGCGGTAAAACTGAATTAGCGAATGAGGCCCAAATGGCAAACAGTGTTTGACTGCAGGTTTCAAAGGCTTTTAGTTTTATTTGAAAGAGCACATGGCAGCACTTTCCCAAAAAAAGGCTCTTTCAAAACATACGAAGTCTCGGGACATAAAGCCCTCAAATCACAAGCCACTTGTGAAACACTTGGCTTATAGTGCACATCCCGCTCACTTCAGCGGGTCACCTACTTTTGTTCTTTGCTTAATCAACACTTATCATCCAGTTCACAAAATCCTTCACAATCGAGAAAGTGATGTTATGAATTATGACGGAAATGCAGTTCAACCGTATCAAAGTCTTCCCAATCAATTTTCATACTAACACAATTTTTACTGTAATCTCCTCTTTCAAATTGAACTCTCGTATTTCTTGGTAGCAGTTCAAACATTCAGTATGGAACATTTTGGGTACAATTCCTCTTTTTGCCTCTACATCAGATGCATTTAACATTCGATATTTTTGAACTACCAGGAAAAAATTTTAGAGGGTCACAGCTTTGAGGGAATAGCTGCGAACTCTTGGGTCCAGAGCAAGAAAGGATGTGAACAGGGAAAAAGTGCAGAACAGCAAAAGGGCAGGGAAAAATTCCAGCCAAGAAGCTTTACGCAGGCACAAAGCACAGAAAGGAAGTGTCGGAGGACGTATATGGGACAGAAAGCAATGGGACACGAAGGATGGGATTCTTCCCTGTTCTGCTCTCCTCCCACAGTCAGGTTACAGTCACACTCGGGCCCCACCAGGTGGGTTGAAGGGTGTTTCGTAAAGTAAGAATACCGATTTGTGCATCCAACTCCAAGTGCAATTAATGGGGGTTTGGTGCAAACATCAGTTATAGCCAGAGGTGTCCATCGCAAAAGCACTGACTGCAACAATCTGACTCAGTCACGTTTGCTTCAGTGAACCAGAAAGCAATCCCCTGATTAGCTCATCAGCCACTTATCTAACGCTTTCAAGAGGTAAAGCTGTGTGTCATACACATACGCACAGTATCATACACATACACACAGAATCGTGTATGTAAAAGTTTAGTCTTTGGATGCAGCCAGCCAGATTCCCAACTGATGCACAGTCACAACCATAGCTACATTAAATTTACCACATATACGCCAACATACACAAGCTGATGATCTGGTTGTAGTCAGATTTGTTTGAAACTCAACATTAAATTATGATTACACTAAAATTTCAGGACCCCTTTTGTTCCATTGCAGATACCAACAAAAAAAAAACCCTAATAACTTATGTGTTTCTTAGTTCTATATATGGCCTGGGTTGCTTTTATGGGTTAACTGTTTCACTTCAACTTAATGTGTTATGAACTATGAAAACTGAGATGTTGATCATGTGATGATTTCTATGTTGATGAGGCAACAAATACTATCAGTAGTAGGTATAATTGCCTTAGTTATGTAACACAAGTTTGCCATTATGATGTAATTATCCCTAAAAATCAAGAATAATTTTTGTCTTCAAGTGACACAGCCAAAGTCCTGTGTAGTCACTGAAAAGATCCCAAATGTTCGTTTAGCCCAAGCTGTAAATCAGAACAACATTTGAACTGCTTCCTGTTACAGGGCATTGGGTTGTGATATACCAGCTACTGTTTGTCCCTGCTCAGGCTATATGAATCAAGGGGAAATGTGGTCATATGGATGGATGCTGTTCAGGTGTGTACAGTACATACTGACTGGCGTTAGTAGCAGCATAGCTTCACAGAGGTTCATGCAATGCATTGGGCTTGGGCTTGGTTGGGTATGGAAAGGCTGCACAGCAGTGTCAGGACAGAGGACTAAGTGCTGTTTGTCCCTTACAGCTGAGCTGGAGAAACTTACCTGGGAGCAGACAGGACTCAAGAGCTAGGTTCCCCTGGCATTCTGCATTGCATGCAATGTTGTCATACAGAACCCACACTTGTTAACACGCAGCTCTACAATGTGTCTGTCAAAGGAGGAATAGCGTTTGGCATACCGTATCTAGATTCAGGGGCCATGGTACGCTGCTGAGGCCATTTCTTGTGTCCACCAATGCTGCGATAATAAGCTTCTTCTTTTACAGGTGAAATATTTCCCTCACTACCTGACCGAGACCGACCGCCTTCACTGTTACTGTCCATTGTAATTTCTATGGAGAAAAAGGGAATGAGCTATTAAAACATATTGTATAGTTGCCTTTGCGGAGGCTCCTGTGGGCAGGCTTTGCCTACCTTTGGTTTCTCACTTGCATATAATAGGATAGATAAACACTGCATAAGCTTTGTCAGATGTCTCAGCCTCTAGAAAACCTTCTTCAGCAGGGGTATAACAGAAATCTGCATCTTCTCTTTTTAAAGCACCTGAATTTTGTGCTTTTTAAAGGTCACACACTGTAAATATCGTTTGTTAAGTTGTTGGATAGGAATCATCGTTTATTACGAGGTTTAAACAATCCTACCTGCCAGATCTGCAAGGTCAAGAGCACTGTAAACTGTGTTTCACCTTCTAAAGTACCAACCTAAAAACAAAAATTAATTAATTTGCTGAAATCCTACCTGCAAGAAGATACTCAAATATTTACAGCTTAACGGAGAAATTACCTCAAAGAATTCAAATTCTGGAGCATTTTGGAGAAAGGTTTTACCATTGAATCCTAAGCACATTACATTTTGAAAGTCTTTCCCACTAATTAAACTTCCCAGAGCTGCCTTAAGAACTTCCCATCGCTAAGGTGACCCTTTTGTCGAATAACGCAGCAAAACCTCCAGGCATGCATGGAAAAGAATAAGCTGCTGCCAAGAAATTTGGAACCCGCGTTTTTAAGCTGCACGCTGAGACCAACACCAGTTTCATGTATTTAAGCAGTCTAAACTTTGGCTCAGTTGTTTTACTTTCTTCTTTCCCTTTATTTTACTCTGCTTTGCACTTTGTGGAACCACGTTACAATGATGCAGTTATAATAACTTCCTTCTCCAAAAACCATACTAGCTGCCCTCATTCCGGGTTAACTTCCTCTGTCAGTGGGAGTTGTGAACAGTGGGTTCAAGCTTCTACAAGGCACTATCGTATGCTTTTGTGTGCCCTACTTTTACCATGTTATCTGAATTCTTGATACATCTCTCATCTTCCAGGGTTATTTTTCCCAGCAGGTTTACAGGAAGCACCTTTTGTGCAGAGTTTCATCAAGTGTTTACATTTGCTTCACTTTGTCCTCAAAGTGATTTAATCCGGTATGATGCTGAAAGTGAGAAATACTGCATACAGACCTTTCAGCAATTTTAATCGCTGGCCTTTTAGACAGAAGTTAGGACTCAGACTCTAACCCACATAAGGCCTTTCAACAGCTTCACAGCAAACCATTTTATTTGATAGCTCCTTGTACCTACTGCTCACTGGTTTGCTTGTTACCAGCATTAGACAAAATTTTAACTTGTTCCTCATGGAACTTCCCCAAAGAGCCTCTGTGCGCTGTACAAACACAGAATACACTGAAACATTCTTTAAGTTCCACTGAAAGAAATAAAATCTGAGATGTTTTTCCATTTATTTGTTTGAACACAGTAATTAATTTATCTCATTCCTAAGCTGTCGCTATTGAGGTACTGAGCAGCGAGGTCAGAACTTTGCAGTTTCCATGTCCTGACTTTGGCGATATAAAGTGAGCTCTGACAAATTTAAACACTTCCCTTTTTAAACAAAATGAATATTAAACGGAACCCAAAGGGTTAATTCAAACCTGCCTACTCGCTATTCATAAAAAATGTTTTAGCAAACAAAAGGAAGAGCTTAGGCACAAAACTTGCTTTAAGTACTACAAATATAAACCAGAATTCTTTACTCCTAAGGAAAAAAAAGGCTGCTTTCAGAGAAAAAGGACATGAAAATTTAACGTTCTTCACAGCAGCATCCGAAAGCTACTTGGTTCAGCTAACAATAACCTGCCACCAGAAGCTCAACAGCCAGCCTGGAGCTGACTCTCCCCCATTTCATAGCAGTGATTCCTTGACATCTGTGATGATTATCCTGGTTTACACCAGGGTGTAGGATGACGATCAGCCTCTGAACACTCGTGCTACATTGAAGACACTGAGAAAGTTTCATGCATGACAGCTGTGTGTGTTTTCTGATCTATGGTTTCAATAATAATTATTATTTACCAGATATCAAAGAGTTGTGCCCACTAGAAGGATTTTGCTTTTAATTTACAGTACAGGCATTTTAGTGGGATTCTATGAAAAGGGAAAGATACTCAATATTTCAAAATGAAAGCATTCCTTAATGATCAGTTTCTTCCCTTATGATAATTCCCATTTGTGATGTCTCCTATTCACAGAAATGTCAGGTGAGAATTGCCTGACATTGCTTCCTCCTCCTACAGCAGTCGCAAATTGAAGTTCAGGTTAGGGACAGACACCAGACCAACTTCACCTCTTCATGGAGTAAAGTTCTGCTAACAGCTCACAGAACTCTTCCTGCATTGGTTTTTGCATGTGTTTCCTGTTTTTTAGTGTGAATGTTTCTTATTTGTCAGTAGAGAGTGCAAATTTTAACAGATAAGTATTTGTTCACAGTGTCTTGATTCCATTATCTTTTCTGCACTACTTTTTGGATTTTCTGGTATACACCAGCATACAGTTTAAGTCATGAGTAAACCAGAATAGGGATGATTCTGTAAGAAATACCAAATCCAGTAAATATATGCAAGTTCCACAAACTTGTTACATTTAACAGCTTCCAGTTTCCCATCTAAATTCCAAAAAGTAGTCAAGAAAATGGAAAGAGAATGCAAAATGACGGTTGATGAATGGAAAGATGGATGGCTGAATGGGTGGCTGAATGGGTACATTTATTTTACTGACTATAGCAGCCTGCCTGCAAATTTCTTCTGAGGTAAAATCTAACAGTATCTAAGTTTAACCAAGCTTAGAAAAGCTCCAATACCCACTAAATTCAATGTAAAGACTCCCAGTGATGTCAATGGCTACTGATTCAGCCCCCTGTGAGACCCCAGAACACTCATATTTAGATGGAGATGGTTTTCGTTCCATTTCATCCCATTTAAACTAAGAGGAACCCCGGTTCAAGACAAGTGTCTGATGGCTCTTTTTTAAGGACCACCTTCCCAACTCTGAGCTGCAAAGAACAGGAATGCACCAATCTGTCCAACTAACCAATGGAAGGGACCAACATTGGTCGAGACCTTTGTGGCACTGCACTGCCATGAGAGGACCTTCGCCCTGCATGCTCCACCCTTTCAGGCCGTCCTGCAGATGATGGATTACCTAAAAGCTAAAAGACAACAACAGAAAAAACAGGTTTGTAAGTTACATGCATGGCAATATTATGGCTACATGGTCGGACATTAATCAGGTCAATCACATTTGGAAGCATAAGCTCTAAAGGCAACTAAACTTAGCTTTTAACTGAAAGGTTAGCTGAAAAGTAAACACTGTTGCCTTGCAAACCTGCAAAAGAAAAAATGGTTCCTTGATTTATGGCAGAGTTTTGTAACCAGCAGTCACACATCAGAACAAAAAGAAAAGAAAAGAATAATTTTTGACATATTCTTTTGCCTTTGTTGTTGCTGCTAAGATGATGTTACAATCTCCTGAAGCGTAGTACAATCAGTCATGACAGCTGTGGAGACTGGCCTGCACTGAAAGGCAAGCCTTTCTTTGCATTCAGCTACATAGCTTTGTCCAGTTTGCAGCATGGGAACAAGTGTACGTCCTTCTGTTCTTTGAGCACACTGCTTTGCTATAATGGCCTTCAGTTGTTAAAGCCTTTTAAAGGTCATTGAAATATGTAGAAGGGAATGCAGACACTTCATCTCACATCACAGCTGGCTCTTTCTGTTCACTACCCTTGCAGAAAGTGTTGCTATTTTAATAACCGAATGGTACTATTTTAATGCTCTCCAGAGCATTTATCATGCAGTCATTGAGATTAATACAGCTTGGGCACCAATTTCAGTGGCAGAAATTTTTAAGGATCATTTCAGCATAAACTGCTAGGCTAGAAGAGCAGGCAGCTGGTTTCTACATATTAGATTTGAGGTTTCCACTGTTGCAGTCTGAGAGGGTAAAGAACTTGCTTTGGTCTTTAGGGAGCAGGGAAGCCTGTGGATGCACCTATCAAAGCGCGGAGGCTCTTCTATAGATTAATGGACAGAAATGCAAATAGGCAAGATCGCACAGACACATCCTTGAAAGATATGGAATGGCCCTGGCCTCTCCCTTTGGAAGAAGCTGTTTGCCTGCATTCTCATGCAGAGATGCAGTCTGCAACTTCAAAGGCAAGAAGAGATGGTCTAAAAAGGAAGGCAAAGTAGTGATAGTGCAGATAAGGTAGAAAATGGAAATATGATGAAACCTGTGACTCCATAAATCTGGGTCACTGTCACACTGTGAGGAGAATCTTGATTCTTGTCCAGAGATGTTTCATGATAAAGAGCATATCCTGAAAATTCTGGGAATGAGGTGAATAAAAACATGATGAAATGACATCCTCCACATTAAAAAAATCAAATAAAAAATGACTGATGAAACATTTTTCCAGTTAAAATGAAGCTTTTTTAAAAAAAGCAACATTTAGATGGGCAAAATAAAGAAAAACAGTCTTTTGGAGGAATTCTAGTTCAGCTAACCCTTAATTAAAATTTAGATTCAGTTGTCCTTTAATAAAAGCAGCCATTATTGTAATTTGTTCTGTGGGAAAATCATTGTAAAGCAAATTAAACTGATTGCAGCATGACACAAAAGAGGACTGGAAAGGAAAATGCGGAATAATATATAATAAAAATGAATGGGGAGGGGAAAAAAAAAAGAGGAAAAATGTAGCAGAGAGGCCCCAAAGATGGACTCTAAAAATTAACTGAGGAAGGAAAAACAAGGAGAAAAAGAAAAAAGAAACCAGACTGATTTGGCAAGCAGATGTTAGAAGGAAGATTTATTTCACACACCAGAGAGTCTTCTGCATCTCTGTGGGATGGCTTTGCAAGTGGACCAGCTGCCCTAGAGTCAGCCATTTTTAAGTCGGTCTTCCAGCCTCCCTGAACATCTTCATTAGACAAATGATCTGTTCTAGTGCATTTCTGAGTCTCATACTTTTTCTCATAACTGGGCTTGACCTGTTTGCTCCTGGGCTCTACAAAGGAAGGACTCAGGTCGCCAAAATCCTCTTCGATGCTGGTTTGCCTGGTTAAGGTTTTCCTGCGAGCAAGCAATGGCCTCATGCTTTTCCTGCACGAACAGTTAGCAGTCTCTGCACAACAGCTAGATGCAACGTTGGCAGAAACTGAATCACAAGTGTATCTGAAATTAAAGCGAGATTCTTCTTCTTCACTTCCACAGTCTAATCCACTGTCTGGGCTCCTCGATAAAGACCGGCTATATTTACATCCTTTGTCGTCTGCAGCAAAATCCTCCATGCCTGAAATTCTGTGCTTGGCTGGGTACCAGAAGTTGTGCTGCTGGTCTTGATTGTAGGGCCTAGGTGGTCTAGAGTCTCTAGCTATTGTGGGATTCTTTTTATAGGGCATACCTAAACCCTGCTTGTACAGCAGTTCAGAGTATTCACCATCCTCTTCAGCTACTTCTGGAATACTGAAAAGCTTTTTACTGTGATGTATCTGCTGTGAAAAGTCAGGTTGTTCCAAGTAAGTGGCTTCAGTGGTCTTATCGCACTCCTTAAAATTATGTAATGTTAAAAACCAGACAGGGAACAAATAGTGTGTGACAAAAATAAAATGGGAGGGAAAAGGGAAAAGAAAAGAAAAATAAAGACAGAATTAGTTTTAGAGCAATGGCAAACATAAGACATGCAGCTTATTTAGTGAAAAGGATGTCATGCTTTGAATGAGAATCTGTGAAAAATAAAGACATGATTAAGAAGTTGCTGGATGTCAGATACAACATGAGAAGTCAGTACAAACAACCGAGTGATGCTCTTAAGAAGAATAAACCCATGCATTTAAAACAAAGCAATAAAAGCCGCATACAGGTTCCAGCATGGTGAATGAGAATGGCATTAAAAACACAGCACTGATGCTTAGTATGTTCCTTGCCCCATGCCAAATTGCAATGTGATTTTTCTTTGTAACCAGAACCCATATCTGAGAATTAAAATTCTGTTCTAGCAAGCTTTCTTGCTTTGCATCTGTTAAAGCATCCTATGAATAGGGAATATTAAATCTCCTGCCAGAGGAGAGCTATTCTGCAGACATCCTTTGTAAAACACCTGCACCATTTTTACAGCTTGGCTTCCACAGAAAGGACTCTGAGAGGCAGTCTGCACTGACAGCACTGCCATCAAACCTTCATAATCTCATACCTGCTTGATAAAACCAGTATTTGAAATCAGCCTATTAGCAGAAGCAAAGTCTCTGTTTTTACTAGAAGTAGGTAAAACACTATCCCAGGCTGGCTAAAATGAGCATTCAGAACACGACAGGCACATCTTGTAATTTTTCTATTACATTTAACACAAACACGGTTGGTGTGACAAGAGAATCCTATGCAGTGTCTTTGCTGGACTTTGAGACAAGAAAATAATGGGGCAGGAGGTGTCCATTTTGACTGACAAGGTTTATAGAGGCTACATCATGGAGATCACCTCTCCTTGTACTTTACTCAGTGCTCAGATCAGGTAGGTCTTTGGACACAACAGCACCCATAAATAATGACAAGACCATCTTGGAGACTTCAGCAACACCTCTCTCTCTGAGCATATTAAACTTCACTGGGTTTTGGACATCTCCCTTTTTCAGGCACCAGGAACTTTCGAAGTTACTTTATATTTGTTTCATCTATTTTCATACCTTTTCAAAACGTGTATAACACTTGTGAAACTTTTGAGACAAACTGCCATAAAAGTAGAAAAAAGTCAATAAAAATGAATGTTAGCTTTGACTGGAGCTCAAACATCCCCCATTTTAGAATGCTAGATCAGGTGAGCGAGTTGAATCTTCCCTTGATCACCCATGTCAGCCTTTGTTTTAGGGAACCACTGGTGCGAATAAAAATCTCCCAATAAAGCAAATATATACCTGCATGCAAAATGTTTTCTTGGGGCATCTATTAATTTGGGAGAGAACAATCAATTGCAGCTGCAAGGCATGGCTGGCATACTTTCAGATGCAAGAGGAAGAGGAATCTGCTGACATTGTGGAAAATTCAGCAAACACAGCTTCATTTCTTTTGTTAATTGCTGCTATTGCAAAGGGAAACTGCATCGAGTGAAAAAGGGGAAATTACCGAGCACTCTGAGAGCAGAATCTGACCTGCATTTTCTATCAGAAATCTTATCAGCATGGAGGGCCATATCCTCCAAATGAGACTCAGACATCCATGACTCCCCAGGCAGTATTCATATGCTGAATTCCACTTCTGCAGAATCAGTCAACCAACCGCACTCTTCACATACACTACTACATAAGAGAAGTCTGCCTGCAGACTCGAACAGGTCTGAAATGATTTACTACACCAATTAACAGTCTGAACCTTTCCTTTAAATACCAACACTGGCAATACTAATTTAAAACCAGGAAGTAAATACACTTTCTGAAGCATAAAGAACAAGAGCGGTCTAGGGATAATTCACTTTTTCCCAGAGGAAGGAGACAGAAGAGGCATGCAGAAAGATTCAATTTTCAACCTTTGTATTAGCAGAATAATTTTCCTTTTTCAGAAGTACCTGTCTCATTCCAGATAGTGTCAAAGAACTGAACAAAAATAGTTACAACAATGGCCAAAATTCTTGTATGCATGAGAAACTAGTATTGAGTTTTTGTTAAACAAGAGCATACAGGATGAAAAATCAACCTGTGAGTTTCCCCGTAGTTCAAGTCATCCAACTTTCTAACAAAACACAATTTAGTGTAATTGCTAGACATATTAAAAGCAAACACAATTTACATGCATTAATATACTATGGGAAATATATATTCTGTATTGGGTAGGTTCAACATTCTAAGTGTGCTTTAGTTGTTATACTAAAGCTGTCTTTCAGGATGAATACTGCTGTGCAGTGTTAAAGCAATATTTCTGATAGGTGTTTCCTGTCTCTCGTGATTCCTTGGAGCACAAGAATCTCTAATAAAGCATTTCTCAATGCTGATGCAACTCCCGTTCTTACAAGCATGCTTTAAAGCCTGTGGAGGAGATGGGACTGGTACAAGGAGCAGGGACAAATTACTCAGACATGGAAAACCTAAGTTGGTTTTTCACTGTATGTATGGATGTTTATATAAAACTCCCTGCTCAGAAACAACTCACTGTCTGGGTAGCACATGTAGTATATTGTCGTATGGACATGGGAAAGGTCCCCAAGTACAGAACAGAAAATGCAACTTCAACAATTACATACAGGAAACTAGTCAGTTAGTTGAAAGATCAGCTACCAAATAACGCAAAACCCAAAAGTAATACGTGTATTACTTTACATCACAAACAATGACATTATAAACAAGGTTCACCCCAGTTCTAGGACTACAAAACAGTGTGATTTTTAATGGTCTGCAAAATCCGTAACTAACAGAAATGCTCTAAGAATCAAAGCATGGAGGTCCTCTCCCAAGGTTTCTCTACAGCCACACTTACTTACCTTAAGTGCATTGTGTGAAGTCACACTGACTCGCCGCCTTCCTCCATCCTCCAGCTGCATTTCTGAGTACAGCTCTTCCTCATCTTCTTCCATAATATCAGACAAGTCAGAACCTCTGCTGCTCTCTGTATGGTACTCTTCACCATGGCAATAGTGAGGCTAATTGACAGGATGAAAGAGAAAAATCTTTACTGACTGTAAAGCTGAAAATCCTTGTTTAACACCAGTGAGGACCAGAGCATATCCTAGGTTTGCATAGCACACCAACAGCTACATATAAATTACATTAAGCAGCTTGCTGGCCTGCTCTAGTGGAGAGATCACATTTCAATATTTTTTGCCCACTTATGCTCCCAACTCAAGAAACCCGATCTTAATCCCATAGGTGATTCAAAAAAGGATGTCTGCACTCACGGCACCCAACCTAGTTTTAGTCTTAACTGAATTCCTTCATTCTTAAATCATGAGGTCCTTCATGCATCAGTGGACTCGCTGACCAAACTGTAAAGGCCCTAGGATAATTCTCGTATCATCTGCTCTTCACAGATGTTTGTTACATCACATTGTAATTTAAAAGTGATCAGCATTTCATTCTTGCAGGATGTTACCATCATTGTATGATACAGCCAGCTAATGAAATTTGAAGCTTTCGTTCTCTTAAACAGGAGTGGCCTCTGTAAACATTACATCTAACAAATCAGATCACGAACAGAACGGATTTCCAAACTTTCAAATGGAGCCATCTGACTGTCAGATTGCAGCAGAATATTTGAACAATCGGGTACTCCAGAAGTACTAGAATTCTAGAAATCACTGCATTCCTTCCTCCCCCAGTACTAATGAAGAAAAGACTTCAGATAGGGAATCAGCACATGGAACAGCAGTTCCTTCTGGAACATACTGGCAGCACATGGCCATTATAATGAAATTAGCAAGCTAATAATTTCTTATGGAGAAGGCTGTCATAGATGAGATTTCTCCCATTTTCTCCAATTATTTCTTCCCTAACAAACCCAGCGGTAGAAGTGAGCATTTTTCATAAACAATGCAAATGAGCAATTAAAACACAAGTAGGTAAAGCTATAAAATAAACATCTAATAATCAGGTTACACTTCACACACTGTAGCTGTTTGGCCAGACATAGTTTAAGTGCCATTTCTCAATGTGCATTTTTTGACACAGTGTTTTAAAGCAATGAGGAATTCTTTCAGCCTTACATGAAAACTAAATTTGAAACCTAATCAGATCTGAGAATATTGCAGCCACAGAGATTTCACATCTAGCTTTGAGGAAATTCCTAGTAGATAACAGAGCTTAATCTTTTTAGGCTTCGAAGAATTTCACACCATCGAGGCCTTGCTTCACGTTAGACACCTGAGACAGTAACAAGACCAGGCTACTTACTTGCTTTCCAAGTTCTGACCCTTTCAGGAAATCATCAACTGAAGCTCCCCTTCTTTTGATGTTAGGAGAATCATAGCCATCTTCCTCCTCATCTGAGTTGGCGTACTGGGCTGCGCTACTCCTTTCACTGAAAACACTCCTCCTCTCCATCTAGAAAGCAACAAGAAATAGAAAATTGTGAAGCAGAGAATTCCTGCAATCAGTGGAAGAAGCGGCAAATGTAAGACATTAGGACTCAAGAACGCAACATTAAAACACAGTCATGGTTTAAAGCAGTGTTGGTTTCCTGACTGTAACCTGAGTTTTCAAGAATACTTTGCTTGTTGTATTACTCTTGCTCATAAACAATTATACGCTTTTATGTGAGCATCAACTCAGCTGCCAGCTTTCTTCCCTGTACCACTTATGTCAAAGTTCTCAGTAATCTACAGCCAGAGGCTGCTAACAAAGATGCTGATTTCCCCTTTGCAAAGGTTTAAGAGACAGCCTAGTCACTACAACAGCATTTTTTACCTCAGCACAAAAAAATCTACAGAATGACACTTTGTGTTCTTCCTCTGCTCTGACTCTCACCCTAGGCTACTCGATTCCTTCTGCTTACTCTCATGACAATAACCATCAGCCATCTAACAAGCTGGATGAAGGGCAGGAAGAAGACACATAGCTTCTTCTGCAGCAGCCTACGGCAAGGGAAGAATTTCTACTGCTGAGCACTAAACATGACAAATATCATTGGCACTATTTGATTTAATTTAGAGTGAAGCCACCTGTAAAATTCTGTCCAGATCCCCAAATTAAACACTTCAAGCATCACTAAAATTAATGCAACTAAACATGGTTCAGAGCATAAGTTATGTCAGCTATTTTCAAAACCAGAAAAAGTATTTCAATTCTCTTTCCCTATATGGTTTTTAAACCACCTTTCACCTCAGAGTGCCAAACAAATTGCCTTTTCTCCCTGTATTACATTTATGCCAGTCTGCTTTGTTTATAAACAAGAGGAAGAAATATACACATGCATATAGATGTATTTAGCAAACCTTACTGATCCAGAATTATTCAGGTGGGTTTAGCATACAAGCATGTCTCTGTCTGCTGGTTAGATTCCCTTGTTAGACTTTTTTTTGTGAGTTGTCATGTTGTGAACTGTCAGAAAGATTAGCTCTTACAGTAAGTCTCCTCAGGACTTCTGTCCAGCTGCCTATTTAGGGACCCATTTTTAAACTGCCCTTTATTGCTTTGGTCTCTTTCAAAGTACTTCTGAACTTGGTTGACTTTTCTCACATAAGCATAAGTCTCCCTTTTGAGTCCTGCAGGATCCAAGCACAAACTTTGATGATTACTACCCCCTGCCCAGAACTAAGGTTCTGCATTTTTGGAGACAACATTTCTAGTGCTGTTACGGGCTTCCTATGCCAATCAAAAGCTGACCTTTATGGTTACAAGCATATTTGTGGAAGATGGCACAGAATTCTAGTGCACTGCTTCTTCTTAAACTACAGATCTTCAGGGTTTAGGAATAATTAGCTGCTCCTTAAAGCATATGATGAAAAAATTCTTTGATGAAAGTACCACAATGAATAAAGCCAGCCTAAAAAAAAGCCTTTTTGAAAGAAAAGTTTGCCTTTACCCTACTGCTCTCTGCAACTCGTTGTGCAGCTTCTCTTGCCATGGCTTTTGCAACAGTATTTGGGACAGGCGTGCCTTGAGGTTGAGGGAGTATTCGGTTAGGTGATGGAGACCTCCTCCCCTGGAGTGGGCTGTGGAAGTTGGGAGCAGGGGGCTCAAGCATGTGTCCATGTACAGGGGATGCTGAACGAGTCTGCTCCCATGACTCATCCATTTTTAAATGTGGACCTAAATGTTCTTCTTTGGTTTCTGGGGCTCCGGCACTTGCTAATGGCTTAGATTTGGGAGCAGTTCTGGGGTGAGGGGTTGGAGGCACCAGTAGATCAGATGGAACGGCAGCAACAGAAGAATCCACTGACTCCCCTTGTGCAGAGAGTGTTCGAACAGTAACTTCCTTGGCTTCCAAACTCCTTAGTCTCATTAGCTCCACCAATGTGTTCTCTGCCGTTGGAAAGATCACCTCCGCCACCTGAAGTAAACAAGCAAAATGTTAGCATGAAGATACCTAATTCCCTCCCCCCCAATACTATAAAAGTACAACCCTTCAAGTCTTAACATGGAGAGAATCACTGCCAACAGAGTGGGCTGCAACGGCCCACACCAGTTAGCGCCAGTTATCTTTAATCCTTTCAATCTGTTTGTTTGTTCAAAAGCTGAAGTGCTTATAGAAAGGAAGCTAATGAGCAAGATAAGCACAAACAAAAGAGTAGGTTCTACTGAAAGCTGAGAAAACCCTGCACACATTCAAGTGCTGTCACATGCTTATTGTTGCCTTTACCTGTCAGCTGAAATTCACCTAATGCGGATGGTCACTGCAACGCCAAAAGGAGAACTCACCCGTTGACCTTTTGCATAAACACCATAGCCTGTAACATTGGCCCCATGGGAGGTCCCTGTTGCTGTCAGAGTTGGTGGTTTCCAGGACACTAGTATGGTTGCTGGGGTGGACCCAGCCCGTACAGTAACATCTTGAGGTGGAGCTGGAGGACCTACGAAAGACAAGAACGGTAACTGTACAGATTCAAGGGCACTTACAGAAGCATAGGCTCAGTAGGTTACGGAGCCAGGAACTGGCCCTCAGCTTACAGCCATTAAGTAAGCTAAATTTCTTAACAAGATGGTCTGTACTTGAAACTTGCTGTGGACCTATTTTTCCTCCCTCCAGGCTGCATAACTGTTACTTACCCATAATACAGAAGTTAACAGAAAAAGGACAGAGAGAAAGGCCCCAGAGTGGCACTGTTGGTGGAAAACTGCTGCAGCTGACAGCAAATGACTTTTTGGTATAAACCTCTGCACTGAATGAACACTACATACTTAGGAATCACTTTCGAATTCTATGTCTCTGGACCGTGTGTGACTCCACGTAATGATTTACGGGCCAGAAGCACGTTGACACTAAGGTGTCATGTGAACTGCAAGCCAGAACTTTAACCTTTCCAACTGGCAGAACACTGGTTTAAAGGATGACTGGACTCAATGTCTTTGCACAGAAGAAAAAAAAGACACCTACTAACCTTTTAAGGCATTTGCAACATGTTAGTGTTGAAATACATCCTTACTTAAAAGACATTATTACCCTACTACAAATAGTTCTACTTTGGACAGAAAGTCAAAGTAAAAATATCATAGAGATTATTAAGTCATTAGTTTCCAGGCATCCTGTTGCATTAGTTTAACAGTCAAATCTTGAGAAGTGTTTCATGATAAAACTTCAGAAGCAGAGTTCAGCTGTAACCATCTCTGTGCAATAGCCAGAAGAATGCAAACCTTGGTTGCCGTGAGTTTGTTCATTTATTGCTTTAGCATACTTCAGCAACTAGAGGGAGATACAGCATGGGAAGAGTTTGGCCTGAAAACACATCACTGGAAAGGCCTTCCTTTCCCGAACAACAAAGTCAACATAGCTAATAAGTTCAAGCCACCATGCAGGCAGTATCTCCTGACTGCCACACAACACATCTTAAGTTTAAAACACACTCCCCTCCAAGCAGATTCTGTAATAGCACTACACTTATCTCACTGAAATGACTGAAGACAAAAGAGTGAATGCCTGAGTTGAGAACATTTTTACTGGAACTATAAATCAACAACATCAAAAGCAGTAGACATACAAGCTTAACTCTCTTTCTACTCAACCAGCATCACTGTTCTGTATGTTTCCTTACAAATAAGTCACGCAAGCCAAGGAAGAGACCAGAACTAATTCCTGCCCCTTTGCTAGAATTAAATCCCAGCAGGGAGTCAATTAAGCCATAGCATGGTACATGATGTTGAATTTCAGTTGCCAGAAGTCACTTGCATTTGACTGTCCCTGCTTCAGAGACATTCAGTGCTCTGAAAGTCTGAATACATACAGTCTTCCACTTGCCCTTGATTAGATGACCTTGGTGAGATGGGTCTATAAGGAGAGATGATCAAATTTTTCAGGTACACCCCAAAATTGTGAGATTATCCTTTAAATGCACTACACTATTTCTGTTCTAGTTTTCAACATTGTTTCACTGTTCTTACATACTGGGAAATGACTTTTAACACTTACCAACATTCCTAATGTGAAAGCGCTTTCCGAAACACAGCCAATTTGTTATCTTTACAAATTCAAATTTTACAATGTGATTGCAACTTCACAATCAAAATGCATTTACACCCCTAAATGACTGTGTGCTTCTCTAAGATGTCTGTGTTCACTTTCAATATGGAAAAGGGCTGTATCATCCCTGTAAAAAGTGCTTTAAGACACACAAATAACATGGAAACAATGTGTCACAAGCAATAAGCGTATTTTTCCAGTGTTGTTCACACCAATGAAAATAAATTACTACCAGAAATATATAACTGGACAAATTAAATACAAATGGAGATTACCCTGATAAAACAATCAGCATGTGATCTGTGATGATGGTAAGCACGGCTTTCCCTATTTGATCTCCCAAAATGTTCCAGTCAGAACAAAGAAGAGAGTAAGGCAGGACAGAATCAGGTTTAGATACCATAAAGCAAACTATTAATCCCCAGTCTGCTCATGAAAGTGACAGGGGTTCCAACATTGAGCTAAATGTTGAATTATTTAGCATTTTCAAAGAAATGTAACAAGTGTTTTCGGGTAGGGAGGAAAATATCAAACCTGCTGGCAACGTAGAAAATTCCACAAAGGCCTCCTTTTTTTCTCGCTGTTCCAGGGGAAGCTGCCAGGGCATCTGATGGGGCTTTGCCATGACCTTCACCTTGTAGGCCATATTGGGCTTCAAATTAAAAAAATGATACTTGTAGCTAGCAGCCTTGACAATGTCAAATTCTTCTTCATTAAGAAAGATCACATGACTGTAATTACTATTTGTAGGGAGCCAGGACAGCTCAGCAGAAATCTGGGTTATGTTGTCCACTTTAAGATTAGAGGGGGCCACTATGACATCCTTCCCAACTAACAAAGTGCACTGCAGTTCATCTGAGTTACCCTTGTTTGTGATGCTCTGAATTGATATTCTGTATGTACAAGTAGAAATATTTAGCTTTTCTATAAGAGCTTTCGTTCTGCTTCCCAAGGCTATGTTCATCCGTACTTCTTTGTCAACCAGAACATTGTAGCTGCTAATAGTTCCCCATCCGGGTGGCACTACCGGTGGCTCCCAGCCCACAATGACACTTTTGGCTAGTTGTTTAATAAGGGTGATTTTTCTAGGATAAGGCACAATGTCTTCTCCAATTTCGTCAATGTTCACATCCAGAGTCCCTGCGCCATTGCTGATTACACTAGAGTCTACGTGACTTGGTGGACTTATCTCCAAGAGATCTCCTTCCAAAACAGCACTCGAATGGTTGATAAAATTCTGATCTTGTTCACTGCTTAATGTGCTTGATAATCGGGTCTCATTGTCTTGAACAAAATCCACAAAGTTTGAAGGGACTAGTCCTCTTTGTCCATCTAGAAGTTCCCCTGGTAAGAAAGAATAATGCCATTAAAAAGGAGTATACCTTTTGCATCTCAGTGTCTTGCAAGAAACAAGATAAGGAAGAAGATGTAAGTGAAAACTGCACATAAACAACATTCAGAGTTTCAGAATATAAAGGCGCAGTGAGGCAAAACCCAAAAATGCCAGCAAGCTTTCTTGTCAACTTAAAGCTTGCCAGTAGGAAAAGCTGACAACATAAAATACCTTACAATTAGCTTTGCCTGCAAGGAGCAGCTTTGCTGGTGCAGAAATTATTAATTAACACAATGATGATGGAATAATTTTAGCAACTTATTTAGTAATAGATGAAGGAAGGAATCAGGAGTGTGTTTGACAGATGAACTGCTTTCAATCTGCATGAATTAGCATGAATTCACAGATTAAGAAAAAAAAAATACCTTCATAAAAGCCATCTTCATCCATATCTCCATACACATAAAGGTACTTTCCTGCCGTAAGGGGGAGCTCTGCTTCTGGATTTTCATTTGGTCCATCATAAGGGTTATAACTGCAACAGAATACAGATGGAAAACGTGTGCTCACTTACAACCCCCACACAACTGCATATTAATCAGGAAAAGGTGTACAGTTCTAAGCCTGCACAGGATGGTAATTCCTCAGTTCAATCTTTTTGCTTCCCTTCTGAAACATACATTCCGAGCTCAGTCTAGGTCAGTTTATTGTTGTGAACTGCAACTGTACCACCAACAGGCTGCCATGAAACATGACCTATTTGCTGAAGAGCTCCACACTTAAAACCACGTCCTTTTCTACAGAATTTACTCACACATTTCTCAGTTGGGACTCTTGGAATACACTGGCCATTCTTTTTTTAAAGTGAAATACAGCAAACTCAGTTGTGGGGGTCTTTTCCTGTCCCCATATTCCATTTATCAGACAGTCTTTTACACAAGTTTAACTTCAATAGAGACAAGTTTAATGGAGACAAAACCAGTGAGTTTACACCTAAAACAAGATACTTGTAGAAAAAAACTTCTTACAAAGTATTTAAATCCATACCCATCCTGAAAGAAATTGTTAAGTTACAGAAAATTTTACTGTCACAGTACTTCATATCTGAAATTTTAACGGGCAAAACAAAGATAAGAGGAACTTTAAAGTCTTTCCTGCACTGATGAAAAAGCAATTTATAAGAACAGATAGAGACATCCTCCATGAAGTAGGAGGTACACCTCATCTCATTTAGACCTTGAAGGGCAGAAATACAGGAGTGGGTAAAAGAGGCATGCCATGTTAAACTTTTTTTGACAACAAAAGCACATGGAAATGGCACTATTGCGCAGCCAGTGCAAACAGGAAAGGGGTCTGCCATCTATAACATTGGTTCCAGGTAATGATTAAGTGCATGAATAAAAGTGAAGCAAAACCAAACACTGAATATTACAAACATGTATTATAGAAGTTATGAGCTGGGGGGGGGGGTTACCTATATCGGGCAATGCAAAGATGGACTTTCCCAGAATATCTCTGCTTTGAGGTATTGGAATTCTGATCATTATCCATCTGTAAAGACAAAAAAAAATTATAATATTTCA
The DNA here is from genome assembly GCA_039720435.1 of Amazona ochrocephala. NCBI lineage: Eukaryota > Metazoa > Chordata > Aves > Psittaciformes > Psittacidae > Amazona > Amazona ochrocephala. The sequence continues at coordinate 9,931,965 of CM077891.1, read as the reverse complement.
AAAAGCACTGTCTTCCTGATGGGTGACAGAAATCACACAGCAAACATGCAACATTTAAAAATAAATAAATTATAACACAGTTAATTTTACTTGGAAGAGCTTAGGCTACAAAGGAGCTGCAAGTCAGATTCTAACAGGGCAAAGAAATAGAGCTAATTCCTTAAAATCTTGCTAGAGAGTCAGATCACCTGCCTAAGAATGGATGGTGGTTTTCCTCAAAAGCTTTCTAAATTGGTCAGTGGAAATGGCTGAAGGAGGGACAGGAACACCTCCCGCATGAAGATAGGATGAGAAAGATGTGGCTGTTCAGCCTGGAGAAGAGAAGGCTGCGTGGAGACCTCATAGTAGCCTTCCAGTACCTGAAGGGGGCCTACAGGGATGCTGGGAGAGACTCTTCATTAGAGATTGTAGTGATAGGACAAGGGATAACGGGTTCAAACTTAAACAGGGGAAGCTTAGACTGGATATGAGGAAGAAATTCTTTACTGTAAGGGTGGTGAGGCACTGGAATGGGTTGCCCAGGGAAGTTGTGAATGCTCCATCGCTGGCCATGTTCAAAGCCAGGTTGGACAGAGCCTTGGGTGGCACCGTTTAGTGGGAGGTTGGAACTAGATGATCCTAACGTTCTTTTCAATCCTAACTATTCTATGATTCTATGATGCGAGGCTGACCACGCCAATCCCTTTTATGCTGCCAAGTAAAGACATGTTTCTACCATATCAGTCTCACTGATCACCTCACCCTCCAAAGTTTTTACTAAAGTCTTCATTAAATTATAGTAAACTCAGTCATTCCAAGATGACATGTTGCAAGTGGTATGCCTAGTGTTTCCTGGCATAGTACAGCTACATGATCACATAGACAACTTAGGGTGATACCCTAATGTTTTCATCAGAAATAACAGTAGAAACCTCAAACCAGTGACAAAGTACTTAAGACAAATGCTGAGTTTAGAGCTGGTGCAAGTGTCAATTTCCAAACATCTGGAAACATGAGAACCATGGAAGATACACCCCTCCCTTGCCAGTCCAAGCCTCAACATCATCTGCTGAATTCCATCTTTCCACTAACTGAAAGAAGTAATGTATTTCCTCTGAATTTACCATCACAATTAATTCAATTCTGCAAGGCCACAAATTTATTCTATTAGAAATCCAGTCTACAAACCCTGGAGATTAAATTGTAATGCTGAATCAACACAGACTCCACCTATCCTAGCTCTGTGCTAGGTATCTCTAGGTAAGAGAGCAATGCTTTCTCTTATGCTTCAAGCCTAGTAGAGTTTTTACAGTGAGAGATGCTCTTTCCTCAGTTTACAGTATGCTGTGAACTCTTTCAGGAAAAATGAACAACTTTTCACCTGAGCTTGAGAGAACTTTAAGATAGAAACACTTGTTTTAACAGTGGGATTTAATAAGAGAAAAACTGAACATAATTTTATGATCTGGACAAAGTGAATATTGAACTACAACTTTCAGGCCTAAACTGGTCCCTGCCTGGTTTTGTATGGAAAAAAAGTGCACCAGAATATTACTGAGTCAAGTCACTGTTCCTGTTGGGTTAGCACATCACACACCATTCAGCCAACACTCCACTTCCAGTGACGAGACAGTAACAGTCAGCTAACAGGTACTCCCTCCCGTGTAGCATTTGGGAATGCAGGCAAATTTTCAAGTGTTACCATTCTGAAACCTTTTTACAGGCATGTCACAAAGCTCCTAACTAACCCAATAATGCTTATTCTAGAAGACTTTGTTACTAGCAACAATCAGGGAAGCTGCAGATGTATTTTCAGAGTGTCAATTTCTTTTATTTCACACTTCACAGCATTATGTTCCATTTTTGGATTTTATTCATACACTCTTCCCCTGGGTCCTGGATACCCCTGAAAGAATGGAGCTTCATTTCTGTGAGCTTGCATAATGTAAGTATGTATCGTATAATTACACTCTAGAAGACACACAATGAACAGTTCTGCAAAAGAGGGCTTGACATTCTCAGTGAGATAACCCAAAAATAATAGAAAGAGGGAGTTAAATTTGATGTGCACTTCTATTTCTTGCTGTTAGTTTTGCCTCCCTAAGTCACATAGCAAAGCTGCTTTTTCTAGTTTGACTACTTCGGGATGCTTTTTCTGTGGCCTCTTCAAAAAGCACTGAATGTTCCCACTTCTCAGCAATGCTGCTACACATAAATATACACATATATTTATTTGTGGATTCTCCTTACATATGGCCATGGAATTCCTACTGTACAAGAATTCCCCACACCATACTCAGGCTTGTCATGCATTTTAAAACATTCTACCAACTTCTGCAGGTTCACTGGCAACAAATATAAAATAAAGTATGCACAAAGTTTCAATTTATTTACTTTCATAAGGATTAAGAATGGGATTTAGACTGCAAGGTAGAGAGTAAAATCTGAAGATCACTTCCTTATAGCTGTCTGCCCACATCCTGCAATTTACAGTTCCAGGTTACAGGCTCAATATCAGTTTAGGAGATTGCTAGAAAGAAGTCCTGCAGAATGAGCTATTTCACTGTCAGAGCGTACCTGCCTGGACAGGGCACTGCATGGAATTTCTCTTTCATCTGCCCACGCTGTATCAAAATCACACCTTTTGGCAGATAAAATAATAATAAAGCTGCATAACGTAGACATACATCAAAAGAAAGACAAACAGAAATGCTGGCTTGCTATACACAGAAGCAGTACAACAGTGAATGCACCACTGGAGGCAGAGGTTTTCATAGAATCTCAAGGTTCTCTCACACCCATTTTTTTAATGCTGTGTTAACTAGGATATCAGCTAAGACTTCTTCGAAAATATCAGATTAATTCCCACTGGTTAACCAAGCTAATTCCCACGGTAACCAAGCTGTCTCAGAAAATTAGAACATTCATGTCTTGACCTTCTAAAAGCAGGTGGAGCAACCTGCACTGGTCCCCTGGAGTGGAGAAGTCTTAGCCCCATAACACATATATTCAGTAACAAATTTTAAAGGACAAAGACTCACGTCTGAATCAAATCTGCATCTTGGGGTACCAGATCTTGACTTGGACAGGAATGTAGGTTTGACAGACAATTGTTCTGGTTTGTCTCCAGATATTTGAAGGGGTCGTATAAACTCTGAAATCACACAACGACTTCCAGAAGGACTTTCGTGACCTGGCAGTGACCAAAACACACATAAATATTCTTCTCAAGCAGAAACATTGCCAACTAATAAGAAGCAGTGAGTTATTTTCTCATACTGTTAGAAATCCTTCTAGAAAAAGACTACGGCAGGTAGACTGCAGTGCATAAAAGTTGCTCAGCCTACTAGTTCCCAGCCTTTCAGCAAATTGCATAAGTCAACAAAATGTAATGGAATATAATGTAGAAAGTGAAGGTATTTTAATAAATAAATCAAATAAAAGTTAAAGTTTTCCCTAATGAAAAAAAAAAATAAATAAAAATCCACCTGTGTTCTTTGATAGCTTCAGACAAGCTGTTTGACATGCTGCTTAACATGCCCAGCACTAAAAGCTGCTGTTGGAACCCTTCTATTTCCTTTGGGGACTTTGTCATGTACTGTAAAGTAGAACAAGTCATGCATTTATCTTCTAGGAAAGCAGCTGAAATGCTAGTAATTTAGTTGGCAGGATATTCATTTGGAAATGAAGGGAAGTGATTTGGCTTTTTGCAGGACAAAGTTCCAAGAACACCTGCTTCACATTTCTTGTGAGGTCCTCATTTACACTGGTACCAAAACACACAGTTTGATCCCAGGGCCATCTCTCCAGCTTCTAAAAAACAGAAGACATCCCACCTCTACTTAAAAATAAAAAGATGACAGCTTATACTGTACGTTTAAAGGACCCAGGGAGGCAGCCTTACAAGAGGCTGAACACTCTTGTCTCAAGTCAAAATCGGGCCCAGTGGTGAGGGGAGACAAGTTAAAACAACTACATCAGCGCTGCAAGAGGGACTAATAAAGTGTAATATAAAATACTTGTACATTTTTTCCCTTTTAGTGTTAGTTTATTCCCCAGATGACATGGAAACAAGCAAGATATTGTAAACTGAACCTAATTATACTTGCAGCATCAGCAGAAGTTATGGCAAAGCAGAGAGCTAGGGCATTGCTGACACAATCAGATATGCAGGATGCCTTCTTTCTCTCTCTCTTATTAACATAGTGAATCTATGCTCTAATTTTTTCAGACCATGGATATGTGTAGGTTCAGCATTTCCTCTCCAGTTCTGCAGAATTCTGGACAGCAGTGTTTTGCTACTGAATTGTAAGCTTCCCAGACACATGCCACAGGAATTATGAGTGGAACTTCTTTGTTCATATTGCAGAGGAGAATAAACTCCAGAACACATCATCAGAGGGTTTTTCTGGTGTTCTCCTTAGTCCAATATGATCAATTTTCTCTGCATCACTGTAATTTACAGCAGGACAGCTTAAGCACATTGACAGCAGGGAAATATACAAGTCATCATATAAAAGATTAATTACAACCAGCCCTGCTTACAGCAGTCCCCAGGCTGGAAAAGGGCACAATTTTTATTCTTGGAACCTCTCTCACATATATAACAGAAAAGTCATCCCCGTTCAGAAACCTTTAGCCAATTTAGCTCCTTCTGTTTGCTGTTAATGTGCTTGCCATATCAGCCTGTCAGTGCCAAGCCTATAAATAACTGGTACAACTGTGATTATTCATTCAAAAGAAACTGCTGTTTGGTCTCATACCTTCTGGATTTTTCAGGCTTTATTATTAAATTAGTTGACTACATACAAAATGTGGAGAAAGATTTTTTGGACAACATAGTCCTCGCTTTGCATACAAATAGGATAATAATCAGGATAGGAACACACATTATCAAGAACCCCAGAAATATCAAGATGCTGGAAGCCATTCAACTCTTACTTTTTTCACTTGTTAAACAGGGTACATAAAATTCACCTTTAGTCCTTAATACACAGGACAGAAAACTGTGTGCTAGTTGTAATTGCCTCATGTGACTGTACACATCTATGGCTCCAGATGGTGCTAATAAGTAGATACAGCCTACTCAGATACCTCACTTCCCAGCCAGCACAGTAAGACTATACCCATATCCCTCAATGTATGTCCAAATATAGCTTCTGCCTCAAAAATAGATATGCAAAATGGATCTGTCTTCCTAAGTGGACTTCTTGCTGCCTTCACAGCCCTCTGTTTCTCTATTCATTTGGCTACTTGTGCAATGTAACATCTCCCTGCTCAATAACCTCACCATCTACACTGGTGCCACCAACTCCTGTCTATGAAAGTGCATGAAATAACAGGAGCTGATCCTCTAAGGCTCTTTCCCATGCTGTGGGGCTGCTTTTATCTGGGACCACAATTCAAGATATTTCTTAAAGCAGCTTAAAAATTAATGCAGTTTCAATGAATTCTAATATCAGCAATATATTGGGAAAGAACAGATTTTTGGGCAAGCCATATCATAAAACTGCAGCAGATAGTTCCTGTGTGCTCCAGAGAGGAGAATGTAAATAAAGGTCAGAAGATACCTAAATAATACATGAAAATTCATGTTGATTCTATGCACATAGAGTCATAGTTGGATTAAAAAAAGGAACACAGCATCATTGAGCAATGCCTTGGCAAGAAGTGAAACTGAGATCCATTGTGCATGAAGCACATTCCTCCTGAAACCTCCTGAATCTTGGTAATCTCCCGATTGTCTGTTTTGGGGATTATGAATACATGAGAACAGACAAAAATGGCTACATTTAAAATCTGGCCTAAGTTTACCTCCGGAATAAGAAACAATTTCAAACAGGGTTCTCTTGTTCATCCTAGACAATTTCACTGCTGTCCCTGGGCTTGAACAACAGAATGTGGAGGAATCAGACCTATTAAAACTTGTTAACTCACTGGAAACTAAGGGGAAAAAAAAAAAAACCCTTCCTTTTATATTTGCACTCTGAAAAAAACGAGTTAAAAATGAAAACTTTACAAGGTTAGTTCCTAAGAACACACAGCAACTTCTAGAAACATCTCTTATTTTTTTTCCCTCTAAATACTAGAGAAGAACCTAATGAAGCCAAGGGGATTTTGTCTAGAAAGTCTCAAAAAATCCATATATACTCAAAACGGCCTTTATTGTCCCATGACTGCCAAGTATCTGTTAAGGAAGTCTAAAGACTACTCTTTTATGGAAAGAGGCAAGGAACAGCACCAGACTTAATTTAAATGTCCAACCAGAAGTAACGCTGGCCATACTTGCAATAAAATTAGTACAACCTCCATTTTATTTATTGGAACTGCTGATTCATTATGGACTACCTAAATTATCTAGAAAAGCCATTTAAATGAGCCTTTTCTCTGATGAATATAGAAATCTTAAGGTTTCTATATCTGATTGTGACACTATTATATGTTTAGAGTGAACTTTTCAGATTCTAATCTATTCTGGCTAGGTTTATTTCATTTCCTGATACATTCAAACATCACCCATTAGAGCAAAGCATCTGGTCATAAACTGATCTTGTTTCCATCATTTGCTTTGTTTTGAAAGCTGTCCTTGTGTTCCCTCTCGTGCTCTTTCTTCCTCACGCATAATAAAAATAATTACACTTCTGGTTTGAAGAACTTGCTGCAGCATTACCATCATTAGTGTCAAACAGTTGATTTCAATAATTAGAAATCCTCCCCACTGGCTCAAACATTACTGTTATCAGTGCATTCATCCTGAGAATGAATATTGTCCTAGGATTTCTCATGTTTATACACTAGTGCTGCAGGCCCTGAATTCTAAGTCATATAAACGTCAGTAGGTTATAAGAAAAGGTTTCTAGAGCAAGGCCTTTAAATGACATCAATACACACCTAGCTGTGTTTTCTGCGTTTTTATCCAAGGATTTCTTGGAAGATGTCTGTTTGTTAGGTTTTGAAGGTTTTTTTCAAAGCTATTTCCATTAGCATTTCAATAATAAAAGTAAGTTAATTTGGACAGTTTGCCTGAGGACCTCAGAAGGTGTACCTGATTTTTACTTGAAGACTGGGGCCTATTTAGATCAATTCCAGATCTAAATCCAGATTTAGGCTATCCAGAGATACAGACTGACCTTCACTAGCTGCCTTAAGGACATCTCAATACCTAATTACCTTTCCTCTAAAATTAATTGTTGCTTTGAAAATCCCGTCCTTGGAGACATTAGCAGCTAATCCTGTTTATATTAAATTTCTACAAATTCTTACAGCTATCAGGTAATGCCTTCTGAATTCTCCATTTAGTGCACTTTAATACCCACTTATGTGAGACTTGCAGCTCCAGATACGCCTCTAAACAAGTATGCACGACAGTGGGCAAGACCGCAAACAGCTCAAATTTCGTGTTCAAAAACCCAAGGCATACAATGTACAAAGTTACTGAAGTGAAAAGAAGGATGTCACCTTGGCTCCTTTTGACTTGATTTCCCATTGAGTTTAGCACCCTTCACTGAAGATGACTGCTCATCTGTAATGATGGGGAAATGATTTGTGATTTCTAGGCACTATGCCTCAAATTTTTTCTCGAAGCTTAGGAAGATGAAATACATAAAAGGCAAGACTATTTCATTTTCCCAGCTCCTCTTCATACTTATTCAAAAACAACCTGGGGGGAATTTGTAAGTAATGGAAATTACCTGACAAGTGTTCCTTTGCGGAACAGGTAGTTACAAAGTCATTCTAGCATGGGTGATACCGAGCTGGTGAGCATACTCCTCAGCCTTGATAACAACAGTTATAATGTACAATCTAACATGATTTGCGTGCAAGTTAGTTTCAAGTGTCCTCAGTAACCTCTTGTCTTCATCTCTGCAATTCTCTGATGAATAATGAATGGTTAACAAAGTTATGTACTTAGGAGAAGAGTTGCCTCTGGCAACAGGCTATGACCTGACAGAAATTCACTTGGAAAAACACATACTGTGTTGAAGTTACTGGGTACTATACGTGAAAGACCAGCAATACAGGTGCGATTTAGTAAGCAATGGTAGATATTATCCCTATTCAGTTCTATTAAAACATATCCCATGAAACCCCTTTCCAACCAAAATCACTCTGTTACAGTACCTGTGTTATTGTAGTCAGTGTTTGCTTTCATTGAAATGTTTTCCTATTGTTCTACTTTCAAGTTTGTATGGAGAAATGCCTTTTCTGTTGAACAAATGCAACTAAATCACATGCATTTCCATGTTTGTCAAAATGCTCCATACAGTTTTTCCATTTTTTATCCAGGTCTATTTACAAATCTCTTTTATGCAACAGCTAATGCAATGCGGGGGTGCGTGTGCTTTCTTTTCCCATGAATTGCTACTTCGATAAGACGGCAGACCTACTCCTCACTCTGAAACAGTGAAGGTCAGTCTTTATTCTTCCAGCAGAAGTAATTATTTACATCAAGAATATAACATTTTAACTCTAAACACGTTTCTCGCCACTAAACTCAACAACAACAGAGAATTCTACTCACAGCAGTGCCTGAATAAAACTGGAACAACCTCAGTGAAGATCTAAAGATACTCTGAAATTTAAACAAGTCACAGAACAGGAACAAAGCAAATTCTGTCCTCCGTTTGTACAAGCAAACTCTATTTAAATCAAGTTACATCTTAAAATGTACAGGGTACAACAGGGAACTACAAATAAAATGCTGGTCCTTACCTTTGCCTATAGAAGTGGCTATTCCATTCATTAACTGGGATAGAGATTTACTGGGAGAACCAGAGATATCTGAGGATGCCACCGAGTTACTGCTCAGGAGATCAATCTTTCCTGCTTGCTGTCGGAACTTCTCCAGCTCTCTGGATAAGAGGTTAAACTGCTCGCTCTGCGTCCGGCATTTCTCCTCTAGCTCTCGGACCTTGGCCTGAACAAGCAACACATCACAGAGACATTTGACTGGGCTCAGAGTGTGAGCTGCGACTGCATCAGATTTGTCTACAGTACCAGGAAGTCAGGATAGCCAAACTATTCGGGATACACAGGCCTACAATCACATTTTTCTTCCCCTAAATTCTCACCCATGTTTAGAACAAAACCTTTTAGTAGCCCTGTAATATTGAGGTAAGTATTCCTTTAATCTCCAATTTCCAAAGGGGAATTTCCTCATTGTATTTTCGGCAGTGCTAAAACAAAATCACTGCCAAGAACACCTGCAAACAGATCCTGCAGCTTCATGACTTCTACACACATCTGAATGTCACTTTTGTGAACTCTTCCAAATTTTCCTAAAACTCAGATGTATTTTCAAGGTTTGCCAATCCTCTGCTATTAAGCTGAAGACTCCTGAATTGCTAGATTAACATTTATGTATTAAAACCCAAACCCAAAAAAAGGCCCATAGTGGTTCATGCAGAATGTGAGCCTGGCTACTGGCTGAATTCCCTTGCAAAAATAATGCTCTTCACTATAGGTGCCAAACCACACAGAAGTAAGCCAGACACCAGCCAAGAGGAGAATGTGTGTAAGCTTGTGAGAAGCACCAAAATGTCATTGTTGGCAAACATTTTTATTTTGAAGCATCAGCCTTCAACAAAACAGAACTTCAAAGATAAACTTGTGTGCTGACTTGGGAAATCTGCCTACATACAGTTCATGAATTCCTGATGTGAAAAAATGGATGAAGTGATGGGAAGATTCCCTGGCTGAGAGAAATGACAAAGGGCATGGCAATTTATGACTTTACAACTTTAACTCAAAACATACATAAGGGGAGTGAAAACATGAAATCCAAATCTGCACATTCATTGTACCAGCTAAATTAAAGATACAATGATTTTTTCAATAGAATGCATTTAAATTTCAATCTGCATTTATAAACAGCCTGCATATCTATTTGCATACACTATCAGATATTCCCGAAGAGAAAACCCACAAATCTAGAATGCCCAGAGAGTTAGGAAAGAGCGTAATAACACGTGTTGCAAATACTGAAGAACCAGCAAAGCTCCTGAGAAGCTCAGCTGTGAGGTCTGATTTTCACACAGGGGCAAACAGTTGTTCTGCACTTTGAAGACAGGTCAGAGCAAAAGTACCCTTTTAGACCTAGGGAGCACTCATAGTCTTATGTGCTGCCGCCCAAACAAGCAGAAGTAGCTCAACAGAGACAGTAATAGGCTCCTCATGTAAAAAGCTAATAAATTATATCCTAATCTGATGCTTTACGATGAATAAACATGACTTCCCTTCATTAAAACCCTTTTTATAGTATATGCCTAGTTAAACAACTGAACTAACAAAGGAAGTCTGGATACCAATTGGATTCATTTAATTGTACTAAACATCTTTTTCTTGAAAGAAAAATGTTCTCAGTTCATATAAAAAGACCTGCACATACTACATATCCAGAAAACAACATATATTACATACCACTATAAAAAGATCTTAGCACAGCTAAAGGCAAACAAACACTTTTAGTCCCCAGAAGAACACGAAAATCTAAATTTCCTGCTACAGCAGATGGTATTGTTTGTTCCTTTCTTTTGTAACAAATATATTTTTAAAGCTACAGTGAATTCTGAGGAGATAATTTCTTCATATTCATAAAACACAAATTAATTTAGTTCTGCCAAAGAAGTCTCAAGGGTATCTACCTGCCTGATTATTAAACAGAAAACAATACGGTACAGAGATCTTGTGGGAGTTTTACACAAACATTACATGCTTTGATTTTTGGTGGCTTTTTTGTCTTTTATCTTTTCACTGTGGTTTTGAGCAAGCAAAATATAACCCTTTGCTACTTGTTAATTTGCTGCATGAATAATTCATCTATGTATAATTTTAAAAGAACATTAAACAAACAAAGTAGTAAACTGATATGGGTTTTTAGATCCCCTCTTTCCAATGAGAAGCTGAAGGATGAGGTATTCAACTCTCTAAGAATATATATTGACCTTTCCACATGCAGTTATGGAAACTCTAGCATAAAATATAAAAGCATCACAATCCAGACCTGAACAAGATGCTAAGGCTGCCTTAAAAAAATCTGGAAAAATAAATATATTATTTTAATGTATTATTATTATTCGTACTTTAAAACTTCTTTGCATTTCAGTATATGCAACTATATATTTGACTTTTCTTTTGAGCATCTACAAACTTCAAGTTGCTCTTTCATGACAGTATGAAGCTTGGATGAAAAATGCCTTCACTACTTTTTTATCAATGCTGTGAGTTAGAAGTGAGTACAAAGCTGATATTATGTAAAGACCAAATTGTCCTAAGATCCACAATAGTGATGGCAGGAGGCATCCCATCCCCATCTTCGTTTTTTCAGTTGAGGCAGGTTTATTGTTAGCCAGCCAGACTCGCCTCCCTGTGGAAAATCTACGTGTTGGATTTCACTGCAGAGTGAGGCATGAGCTTATGCTCTCAGAAGAACTTTTATTCTCTATCATGGTATAGCCTACCCTAACAACAACGACATAAAAGTGCCAGGTCTACCAGATCTCCCTAAACCTGGATCTGCCTATAGCAGTGGCTGCATGAAAACACATTCTCTACTCCAGACCACACTTGAATGTATGCCACCTAGGACTTGCCAAGTTTCTCATACAATACAGAGTGCTATTTCTAAAACGTAAACAGCTTCTTAAATGGAAAATGCAGCAGACTTCATCCATTACAAAAAAAAACTATTCACACAAGACAGATATGACAATGAGCAACTTTCCAGGTGAACAGCATGAATTCAGACTAGTAATTAGCTCACATATTCTGCTACGGAGATATCATTTCATGGTTTAACTGTTTACATAGCAGCAATGGCTTTCAATAGATGGCTCAATAACATAAAATTATCTCTGTATTAACAAAGAAGCAATCTGAATTCAGACAAAATCCACACAGTCAGAAAGGTACCATCTTGAATAAGCTACCAAACCATTCCTACTGGGCATGCTTATCAGAAATCAGCTGTCAAAACCAGCTTCTGAGTTTTCATTTCATGCCAGATTTGAAAATCAATCTCTTGTAGAACAAAACTTCTGATATAGGTGATTTGGTATGAGGCCAATAAATGCCAAGCATGCTTGCGTAACAATGGTTCTAGCAAGCGTCCCATGCAAGGTCAGGCAGGACTATCATACTCATTTTAAAGGTCAAAGTGCAGGATTCATGACAGGGAAAGGAGAATTTATGACCTAAAATACCTGCATGCTGTCCAAGGTGTTCTGGATGAAGTGCAAAGCAATAAATTCCAAACAGGACACAGTAAACAAAGAGATGTGAAATAAACAAAGAAATAAAACCAGTTTTGAACACTTCTTTTACATTTCAAAGCAAAATACATTAGAACAGTTAACACGCATAAAAACATGCATTAACACAAACCACGCAACAGAACGTTCCAGAAATCAATACCACTGCTGATCTTACATTGCAAAAGGCACATTAAATAAAATGCTGAAAATTAATAGGCTCATGGCAATGAAAAGCAAAAGCTTAGGAAACAATGGGGTTATGCAAATCAGAGGTCACAGACAAATCAGCTAAATGGGAATTCTGAATAGTTTGAGGCAGGTAAACAACCATTTGCCTGCTTTGTTTCTACTTCTCTTTTCCTGCATCACGTATTTTCCACAAGGCAGTAAATAATAATTTAATATTATATCCTTAAAGGAAAAACAAACTTAACATACACGATGATAATGAAAGCCAACGAGTAAAACATGTTCTGTGGGAATAGTAACTTTTACAGATACAAATAAACATTTATATTTTTTAAGACGATCAATGTATCACAAAAAACACCTTCCACCAATGCATGACCAGTAAGCAGTCAGACAGAAAAAGGTAAAAAGAAATCACCTTCTGCTTACAACAGATTTCTAACTGAAATATTGACAATGCACTTGCTATCATCTATGATATCACATGTTCTTTATAATAAGCATGTTACGTTAAGACCAAATAACCATTTAGTGCCTTTTCTTTACCTCAGGCAGAAAAACTGGTTTACTTGTGCATCTGTGTTTTCTGATACTTAACCTTATCCTTCAAAAAATATGATTGGAAATTAAGGAATCTGTTCTTTAAGCTGAAAAACTAGGGAGGAATTGCTTGCTTTAGGAACCTTCTTACAGGAGTTCTAATTTCTGCTACACATTGTTGTAATTTGTCCTATCTATCTTGCACAAAACTGTAGGTCAGCCTGCATTTCTGAACAGCAGCGAAGGGATAAAAAGTTCTGTCAGCACCAGACAGATATTTGAGTGTATTAATTTGCTTCAATTAAAAAATTTGTGGTTTCCTATGTAATTTAACCATAACTGTATGTATCCATTCTAAAGGTTCTACTATTATAAGAGTCTCAGTTTAAAACCACTAAAAATTTCACTCCAACCTAGAACAAAGAGGTTTTGCACATCTTTCCTTATTTAAACTAAAACTGACAGAAAATCTAATGGGTTTTGCATCTGAGTAAGAATTTGCTCCTATTATCCATGTCCCTTCTATACAAGATACATGCAACTCTATATCTTTAGGTAAAGAAGACTAAATCACTAGACTGGAGTTTTTTTGGAATAAGGACTTGAAGGAAGGCTTGAAAAGCTACTATTGAATTTAGAGGCAATATCCTGTTCCCAGGTCATAACTGCTATGACCAATTACTAATGAAAACACAATTTTTTTTTATTTATCTTTATGGAGGATGTTGCCTTTATGGATGATGTCAGTATGTGCAGTGTTCTAAAAGTTAGTAAATCAGATCATCTGAACCATATCTCAAAATCTTATTTATTTAACAGTGCTTACTTACTAAATCCAACAGTCACTGGCAAATTCTACAAACATATTGCAGCATAGCTGGGAAATGCTAAGAAAGGCCACTGCTGGTGATAAATAGCAATAGGATTAGAGGCAATGAACATGGGTATCATCCAGGGAAAAATGCTGACAGGATACAAGAATAATATTCTTCATAATGAAAGAGCTCAAAGCCTGAAAGAGGCTTCCCGTGTGGGTTGTCGTATCTCCATTCCCAGAGATGTTTAAAAATGGACTGGGCAAAGCCTTAAGCAGCCTACAGTGATTTTGAAGAGAGCCCTTTCCTTTCCAAACAGAATCATCCAATGATTCCAATTAAAAATTTGAATGTGTATCTGGTGCCTGTGATTTTCAAATGCCCAGTTTGGGCTGCCTAGAAAATACAGTTTTCCAATAAGAAGAACAAAGCGTTCTCGGTCTACTACACCCTTTGCAGGTTTCTCAGTGGCCAAATTCTTTATTACGGTTAAAAATGTTGGCTCTTTAGCATGCTGCTTTATGCTTACTATACAGTATTTAATTGGGAATGTTAGGTAACTTATTGGTATTTGTAGCTACATTTCCTGTCTAGATGATAATAATTCCCACAATTAATCACTTCCTTTTTATATACCTGACAGTATTTTACAAAAACCAGTACCAACATTTCTATTCTATACAAGGAGAAAGTGAGTTGCACACATCACTTCCAACAGCTCGGCTTAATATACTCCTACCTGAATTATAATCTTTAAAGGATGCAATTACATTAGAAGAAAAAATAAAGTATATGCCTACATATTACTTGAACTTCCCAAGTGATGATACTGTACAGTTATCACATACAGAGTGGAACCTCCACAAGCAAAGGTAACACAAAGGTATCTTCTTACCTCTAGCAATTGAACTGCTCCTTCATGTTCCTTCTTAGCTTCAACCTGAGCCTTGATTTTATAAAAAAAGAAAAGGGAAAGGGAAAAAGGAAATAGACAGAAAAAAAAATATCAGTTAGTCATACCCACATGTAGTATGCTCTAACCACATACAGCAGCATACTGTATACTCAAATCCCAAGCCAATTACAATTTTGAAGGGGTGGCTCTGCCAATATTACTACAGAGATTTGGTTCCAAGCCACTGAAATAACTGCTTATTTTTAGGAGACTGAATCTCAGCAAATGTTAATAGCACTGGTATTTTGTAGAACAAAGACAAGCATGCTCAACATACTGCGAGACAAGAACACATCAGAAGTATCTCTGAAACCCTTTACATTAAAACTGAAAAATGAGCTTGTTATTCTATATTGCAAGCGGTGCAGACACCTACAATACCAGCTAGGAGAAAGCAACACAAAACCTGAGCTCATTCTTTACATGTAGCAACAGTATTATCATCTAAATAAACAGCTCACAGAATACTTCAAGGCGACCACAAGAAGAGTTGTCTGTAAACAGGTGTGCAACATTACAGTCCATTCAACTGAGGGAACGGAGAAAAGAGGGAATTGGTTAAGAGCAGAAAAGTGTATTTTCTGCTAAGAAATTCAGCTATAAATTTTTGGTAGGGAAAAGCCTAACCCTTTGTGTTATGCTTACTTTATTTCCATTTAAGTTTTCACTATCTTCTTTACTGAAGCCTGCCCAAGGTAAGCAAAATGTTTTACTAACCATTTTATCAGGCTTAGAGCGGTATGATACACTAACTTTGCCTCTTAGCTCCTTATTAGCGTAACCCAAAGACCACAATCTGCACATTCCTCATCAAAGCCAAGTCTTAAAACTCTCCAATTTAGCAAAAGGCAACACCCTACAGACTTTATAATTTAATGGGCCAGAAATTCCCATGATGGATACTGACACAGCTATGTTAACTTCAATTTCATTATCTATGAGGCCTTCCCTACACTTACTGGTTTCAGTGGAAGCTGGGTCAAGCCATAAAGTCACAACTGAAAACATACACCCAAGCTATACTTCACTGTCATGCACAGTAATAAATCCTCCTTCAGACCTGCACGCAGAATCATATTTTTTCCTATACCATAATAAGTCTTACTGATAGCACCGGATAAATATTGGCTCCAGGAGCACTACCAAACATATGATGACAGGTGACATAAAGCCTTGTGTTGTCCATCATTACAAGTTTAATAAAATCTACCCAGAATATGAGTTCTTGATAGAAGATTAGAAAACCTGCATCAATAGCTATCTCTCTCTTACATCAAACTGTCTTGTATTAAGGCTTTCTTGGAGAAAAAGACCATCTGATTCCCCATCAACACAAAACCTTGATGAACAATATTATATTCTTCCTTTTAGGCTGGAAATCTGATCAGTCTGTACATATATTAAAAACACAGTGGATTTTTATTTAGAATATCAAAATGTATCACCATATGCATCAGACTGCACCAGCAACTTCCTTTGTTTTGAAGTGCACATTTCTGTGTTTTATCAGGAACTTTACAACAGCAACAAGATACACTGTGAAATCTCACCTGTTACTGCTTGGGGAGTCACTACTTGAATTTTATGATACTTTTTTAAGTAATTAAGTGACTTTAATAAAAAAAGGAAGAAGGAATTTAACACACATGTACTTGGTACATTGGGAGGTCAGCTCTGGATGAAATGTGAGTCAGCAATTCCTGTTTAAGGATGGAAAGCTTCATAGTTACTTAGGTAACTGATTCATTTAAATTATTTTTCTGCCAATATACATTGCACTGTAATGTTGGAAAGGAGGTGTATTGGATATCCATAGCTTAGAGGCTACTGAAGGACAAATTAATCTGTGCTTATTTCCACTACCATACCTAGAGAGTCACAGGAGCTTGCATAACTCTCTACAAGGTAGAACTGTGCACAGTATAGGTATCATTCCAAAATCTTCCTGTGTTTTGAATACTTCCCCTCCTCTACCCATAAAATGTACTAATCCGGTCTTCATTCTTATCCTGTAGCATTAATAATAACATTACAGAAGCAACTAAGCATCTTAAGGATGTTACAGTGGGAAAGAATCTGAGCTTGGAAGGCCTGAAAATCAAATCAAAAAAGGCCTTTTTCTTGTTGAGTGGTATCTAGAACGAATATCACAAGTGGATTTTGTCAAGAGATGTGATGGCTGGAATGTTCATTTATGTTGTCACAGATCCTTATTGTGAAAGCCAATTATAACTAAAAAAGACAACAGCAACTTAATCTCATTCAGAATTAGATGTTTCAGGGTGGAAATGAATGCCTGTGCAATGTCCAAGGAGAAATATTTCAGGCTAATGAATGAAACCAGTGGAAAGGACGACGTATTTCTTAAATGCTGCTAAGTAATGTATAGATAAATTGTTATGGTCGGTTTTAGTACAGGAATTCTAATCTAAAATTCTAGTAAAATTTAGTGGTAAATGATTATTAGATAATAATTTTTAACATCAATAGTCTCATACTCCATGCTACTTCAGGTCCACTGAACAAGAATTTTATCATGGGCTACAGATGCTGAGCTAGTTACATTGAGTAAAATACCACATACAATAACACCTAGTTTGTATTTGAAGCCTGTCTTGCTACAGCTTAACAAAAAATGACTGGAGAGAACAGTATTAGAGAGATTGGTTTCCTGTTGCCAATCTGTAAACAAAAAGACCCATGTAATGTGGATTTATTAGAAGAAGGTAACAAAATTTAGCAAGAAGAAAAGCTGTACCTTTCTCTGCTTTGCCAAGAAATTTAAATCAAAAATTTCCATGGAAGTTCAAATAATGACAGGTTACTGTAACTATAAATGACTTTATGAAATATGCCTAAATAGATTAATTGCAAAGGCTATAAGAAAAAGATCTCATTCAGCCAAGTGAAGCTTTCTATTGCAATAAAACTATTTTAGATGCACCTCTTTATTCTGCTGAGAATGTCTCTCCATGCCAATTCTCTACCAAATAATCATTAGCATTATCATTTCTGTTTTCGTCTAGTCAAGCAATTGGAAAAATCAACAGTAGTACTGAGACAGTTGCAGCTTTTTCAACTATGATGCGCAAATACCTTGACAAGCACTTGATTTGAATCTAATTTAGTGGAGATAGATGATAAGAATGGCCACTGTCTGGAACAGAAAGCCAAAGAAATCCTAACAAAACATTGATATGCCAGTGAGAATGATTAATTATTCCAGCCAACTGACAAGAAAATGGTGGATTCCCCTATTTTGATTATCATGGAATTAAGACTGGATTTCTTCCTTCCTGACATTTAAAGAATGAACAAATATTCCTGAGCCAAATATAGACGGAAGCAATGGAAATACAGACGAAATAAATGCATTTGTATCAATTTTCTCCCTACTGAGGGCTTACATATATTGGTCAGGTTAATGTTTGCTGGCATTAACATTTATAGATCAATAAGTACAGCCATGTAAACCCAACAGTAAACATCCACTTGTTACAAGTGCATCAGCAACCATGCAGGAACCAGTCTGGTGGTTTCAGTTTAAATTCCTTCAAACCAAGAGATCTGTTCCATGACCTGTGCTCTTGTCCCTGCAATTCACTTTTCCACCTGACTTTCCCTTCCCTTTCTCTACTTACCTTCTGCAGGAGTTCAATTTCCTGCTGTTTGGCGTTGAGAACAGCCAAGGCTTGCTCATGCTCCAACTCCAGCTGTTGCCGCCGTTCAGCAGCCTCTCGCATATGCTGTTTCAAAGGAAGCACAAAAACTATCAGGAGACTTTAACACATTCTACCTGCAGTCAAACATGCTGCCATTCCCAGGCATGCAGATGCTCTTCTCAACATAAAAGATCTCTGGTATCACTGGTAGGCAAGAGGGAAACTGGATTGGATTTTATTATGGTCAGTACTTAGAGGCACATTGCCAATGGTAAACTCAGGCATTCTGACAGCAATCTCTGTTAGGATATACGACTGTCGCTGCCAGTAATATGGCCTCTGTGATGCACAAGTGAACAGTACCCACTTTATCCATCAGGCGCACACTTACATACAGCATTTTGCTGAAAAAATTAAGATTGGGAAGAAAAATAGCTTGACAATTCCCTAAATGCCTCTTTATCTACAATACGCTTTTGTGATTTGTTTTGCAAATGATGACCCACAGAAATAGCTTATCTTTGCTAATCTCTGCCTATTATTTATAGCAAATTAAAGCAAAACTAACAGAGGTTGATTTGAACAGAAGTGACTGTACAGTACTCAAAAACAACTTTCAAAGTACAGTACTCAAAAACAACCTTCGAAGTACAGTTGCTACGAATGATTCAAAGCAATATGATAAAGGTTCTTGGGAAGAGCAGAAGCTGAACAATGTCAAGATACCCTTGCAGATAGAAATCTTTTTCATTACAAGTTAATATTATTCTCCCAATATCATTATAACTTTCAAACACCCCGTTCATAACTGGGAGTTAAGAAAGATCTCTATAGATTCTGATCTCTTCGGTGGTGAAACTGGTATTAAAGATTTTTATTTTCCAAATTACTTATTATTCCCATAATACAGAGCAGAGGCACAATATCTTATCTGCAGCACCGTGAGTTATTACACACAAACCTATTAGGAATCAGCACTTGGAAATAGAAACACATGGCTAAAATTGACTAGAAGAGCCCTAAACACCTAGTTGTGTATGAGTGAAAATTTTATCAAGCATATTGCTAACCTTTAATGAGCTGTTATCCTCTGGTACATGTTACTCATAACAAAAAGGGACAGCACAGGGGGGCTGACTTCTCTCAATCTGGGAATGTTTGTAAAGGAAGCATAAATGTCTCAAATACTCCACTTAGCCTCTGCTTTGGATGTGCTTATTTTTATTTGATGTATGAATTAGAAACAACAAAAAAAATCATTAAAGATTTTTCCAATTTATCAGTTTTCACTCTCAGCTAAGGCCGATTTTCCAGGAGTGATGTGAGGATTCAGTGTCTTGACTGTCAGCATTTCTGAGGTATGCACATGGTAGAAAAGTTAAATGGATCCGTTAATGGGTAGAATCTATTCTCAGTATTTAACAATGACCAAAAATAATGGTTCTGATTCTCACCTCATCTGAATGAACATAACTTATTTTTGCTAATCAGCATTATGATTTAAATTTACTGAGCTCAGCAGCTTCCATCAAGTCTTATGTAAAACTTGACACTGATGGAGCATCAGCACATTTCCCATATTCAAGAAATGGTGAGGCAATCAAGTCATTCTCACACCTTTTAATTATCAGGAAAAAAACCAAGGGCTCACTTCATTCTCTGAAGATTTAGTACCAGATTTGGTACAGCATTATTTGATACTGTTAAGTTCTTACTACTTTTACAAAAGCTACTACAGAACATTTCTAGTCCTTTGGGGACATTGATAAATAATTAATACCATGACCACACAGCGATTCTATAAAATTCAGCTTTTAATTTCTGCTTCCTAAAATATGTATTTAATGATCTACAGTTCACAGATGTTAAGGTCAAAAGAAACCATTTGGTCATCTACGTTAACATAAAGGTACCTCTCTGTCATTTTTAGTATTGTCAGGATCTACTTACTATTTAAAGCAGCAAGGATCTCTTCACCCCAGCATCTGTCCCTCCCCTGGCACAGCAATTAAATCTCCCCCAAACCAGAAGCAATTCCTCCCCTCCTGCTCTGCTCACAAATTGGTTCTGTCTGCAAATCTGTTTTGCACTTCATATCTGCACATCAGCTGCTGTCATTTCTTCTTCCAAGCCTGAGGGGAATAGGTTAGGGAAGTGGAGAAGGAATGCAGGGACCACTGGAAGACCAGGAGGGAGAAACCTCTGAGCTGCTGAATTCCTTCTGCATCTTCCTTCAGGACTGACTTTTACAGTGATCACATTGCCATGGTTTTTGAAGGTGGTTACAACCCATTTGTCCTCGCTATCACTGTCCTTAATGTGAAGAAGGTTAGAACTTCTCAGACATGTATATTTGCACTTCCATTTTTGCACCCTTTCTAGAGGTCCTAATAATGTTACTGTAACATCAGAAAGCAAATGCACATCTGAAATAGCTTATTTCAAACTATAGAGCTGGATGGTTGTGCAGTATAAGCTGTTTCTGAAATAACAATTCAGCGACCTGCTCAAACAGTTGTTTTTCCAGCTTCCTCATTTGACAATGAATAGTCCCTCCTCGTTCCAACCATTTCAGTTGCCTACAGCTGCAAACAAAACAAAGGAACCCATCCTTTCCTATAGCAGGGACTTACACAGTTCAAAAATGTGCAACTGGTTAGTGGTAGAACAAACTCAAATGGCTTTCACGTACTGAAGTCCTAAAGTCTTGTTTATAAGACAGAACTCATACATGATGCTGAATGGGGAGCAAATTTAATTCCCACCCAACTACTCTTACAAAAGGACTTTTCATCTGCACTTGCAGATGGGTGGGCACCATTACAGTGGAATGAATGGGAAAAGCTGGCTGAACACATCAGAAAATCAGAACTGCTCTATGTGAGAGGCACTGTGAAGATTCTCAGAAGTTAGCTAGTTCAGCAGTTCTTTATCTTCCCTTTTCTGCTTTGCTGATACATCCTGAATTTCTCAAAAGAGAAACTGAATTCCTCTTCTGACACAGAAACAAGGCTAAATATTTCTCAAAACTTTCCAATGACTGGAAAGCTGTAAACCATTTTTTCAAACTACTTATTTCCTGAGCATATGAGGACACATGTGAAATACACAATTAAGTGCATCTGCTTGGGCATAGTTTAGTGCTAAAATGGATACTTACAGTTTCAAGACTATTCAAAACTGTTCAAATTCTGCCAGCTCAGAAGGGTTCTGCTCAAGGAACAGAACTACTGAACATGAAAAGCCAGGATTCCTATATCCACCAGACAAGTTTGGGGTTATTGTTCAGAGAAGGAAAACTTTTGAAGGAGTTGTTAAACAGAACAGTAAGAATTATGAGATGTACACGATATTTCTCTCACTAACAACAGAAGTATTATTGCAGTAGCAGTTAAGGGATATCAGTCAAATAACCAGATTCAGCTCTTCTACAGAAGAAATTTGGGAAAATCATTAAGTCAAATGCCAGTAGATAACCTAATTAAAGAGTGGAACAGTGTTTGGTATGGCCCAAGAGGAAAGTACATTCTTTAATCTGTATTAAGAAAACAGAACAGAATCCATTATTAGAGGAGTTTCAAGTGTTCAAAACCATACAAGCCTCACAAAATCAGCATCTGAACGGGTTTCATTGCTCACGAAAGTGGTTTTTTTTAGCATCATAGCAGTCCAGACAATAATAATTTGTATTTTAATTTGATGAAATGAGAATTAATGCCCATTTACGTAGAGCAAAATCTAATCCTCAGCTGTTTTATGAGCCATGAATTCACAGTTCATTTCTTTTCTACGACTTTTTTCCTCATATATTTCTACTACAAGCTCTCTGAAGAAGTGAATTTCTGTAGCTATCAAGCTGGAATCCCCCAGTCATCATAGAGCGAGCACAGACAACCAAGATCTGCTGGCATAGCTTCTAGGTGTTGATCCTACTTTGCAGGTACTAGCACATGGCTCACAGTGAAACAGCAAATTAGTGATAAAGGTCTGTGGAACTGCCAGGTTTGTACTCCTGAGAAGAAAAGAAAGGAAATAATTTCCTACTTGTTCCTGGGAAAAGCTGTAGTAGTGGAAAGACAGATAGCTGTGTGTCACTCTTCTTTTTAATTAGGCAGTTTCATTTTTCCTTTCCCAGTAGATGTGTTTCTTATTTTTATTATAATTCTAGATTTTTTCCATCAGTACCACCTATTGTCTGGTAAATAGGACACTGATAATTCACTACACAACAATATATAAAACGAGGTAACTCCCCTTGGCATTGCCTAGTAGGTTATTTCAACAGCTCATGCTTCTAGAAGCTGCTGCAGTAAGCTGCTTCAACAGAGCAGTCAGTTTACCTCTGATAACCCCCACAGTCTTTTGGAGGCTCAGCAAGAGGGATATGACTTATAACCACCTTTAATTTCCACCTGTGGCTGGAAGACCTCCTCCTCACCTCTTAAAAAACATAAAATAAAGCTTGAGAGAGGGTTTCAACAACATCCTGTCAATGCAACAAGCCAAAAATAAAACCTCTCATTAAAATTCAGACAGGTATCCATTTGCATCTCTACAATCATCTCCAAATGCTCTATTTAATATCTATTCTGATGCACCCAACAGCAAAACTACTTTTCTCATTTTTGGAGTGAGTCTGATGCAAGTCAAAATCATTAACAAATCCAACTTTAAATAAGTGACTGCACTTACAACAAGCACCGGCTGAAGCCACTTAGCATTATTAAAACACTCCACAAAGAAAAGCCTTGCTCATAATTTAGGATCTCAGACAAGTTATTTACACTTCCATCTCCTACTCCCAGGGCATTCATCCCTCCTTTGCTAGTCACTGCAGTGGTTTGAAAAAGGAAAACTTTGGGCTTGAGAAGATGAAAAATAAGCAGCTCTTTGGCAGTTTGTCAGAAAAGTTTCAGCACCAGATCCATTTTACATTCTAAACAGACTGAAAACATCCTTCATTTTTCTAAATGGTCTGAATTACAGACAAGTGTTTACAATTGTTTTCTCTCTCAAGAATTCTCACTATAGTTCTCACCAGTGCAGTTCATTCACTGACGCAAACAGCTGTAACTGCATGGCTTCTTTGTTGTGGGGTTTCTTTTTTGTTTTGGGTTTTGTCTTAAATAATCTTAGCTGCTTAATGCTCTTCAAGACATGTTTTAGTGGCAGTTTTCCACATCACAGCTTCCATATTTTCTACACCTAAGAAAAACTGGGAACTGCAGCTCATTCAAACTAGTTTGTGTTTCTACCACACCACATATCCTTCTCATTACCCTGGATCCATCTATCAAGGTTTGGCTTACCAAGCTACTGACTTCCATCTTTAATCAATGAACAGCAGCACTATTAATCAAGTAATAGAGGTACTGGATTGTTGGATTTTATGGCATTATACATACCTTTAGGACCTGCTCTAAGTTCTCCAGCTTGGCTTGGAGCTGGTGTTTTCCCTTTACAGCCAAATCTCGTTCTTTGGTCACTCTGAGAAGGGTTTCTCTAAGATGGTCATAGTCTGATTTTACCTAGAAAAAACAGAATGTAATCATTGTCCAAACTGCTAATTAATGAAAGGAAAACCATATCTGTCACAAACACTTCTGTATGTTAAAATGGGAAAAGGAGAAAAAGTTCAAAGAACTTAGGAAGGAAGCATGAAAGATAGAATGAAATGTTCATTGAGGAAATTGTGTGCAGCTCATATACATGCATACAGGAAACATCTTTCAACAAGGTCTACAATCTGGCAGCCAAACTGTAGTTATACAAATTTGAATAAGTATCAAAATAAATGACTATCAGCTCCTAATTTCTCTGGATTTCAGAGGCATCAGAAATAGGTATGCTATATGGACACAGAAATCTAATGTAAATATAAAAATACAAGTCAACTTTATTCTTTATTGTAAATTGACTTAAGTACCTTGGTGCTAGCTCAACCATTCCAGTATGACTAAGTCTTTTGATAAGAGGATTTTGTGAATCGGTGATAGTGACTACTTCATAAACACACATAGAAAATAAGAAAAAAAAAAAATAAACTATTTTATCTGGCCATGGAGAAGTTCTTTCTTTAATTCAGATCAGCTGAAAATTTGATTTCTTATCTCTGACCATCTTATGACTTTGCGTCACGTATTGATGTGTAACAATAGGACTGTCATAGCTTGTATCATACTGCTACAATTTTTACATTAAGACTGAAAACCCACCAGCAATAAACATCTGGGTAAATCAAATACATAATGTTGACATACTATTTCCACTTCACTGCCATGCTGACAGAAGGTAACAAAGCAAAACAAAGATCCATATAATTTTTTAGCGAACAGTGTTCCAAGAAGCACCTGTTTTCCTTTGTTAACTGCAACGCAGCGCAGAAGCAAAATGCTGGCAGGTTTATGGACTAAAGAAAGGCAAAGCAGTACCAAGTATTGGGATGCAGCACAGCCTTTCATCTTGGTGCAGCAGCTCTTGTTTCCTTCTCACTTCAGTAAAGGAAGTGACAAGTTCTTTTTTTTGTTTAACCAATTTAATTACTGCAATTCCTTAGGATTTTTAACGAATGAGTGGCATTAAGCAGTCTCTGACATGGAGATCTCCTGAACCTTTTCTGAAGGAATGTTTTGGAAACGGATTCAGGCTTTCTATTTGCCTTCAGGCCTCAGTTTGTTAACTTGCAAATTTTGCCACAGACCAAACAATCTAAATGGGTGCAGCCAGCCCTGGTATTCATCTTTGGAAGAGGGCTCTTTAGAGTGCAGTGGACTAGAAAAAAGAAACAGGAAAATGGAACAAATCATGTTTTCCACAAGAACTGATCCAATTATTGTCAACCTCAGGATTTTTTTTTCTGTGCACAGATTTTTCTTTTCCTCCTCCCTCTTTTCTTTATAACCAAGGAAACTATTAAACAATGGATTTTCAGAATCTATTAACTTCCTGCATCCTTTGGATTGCATTTCATTGCTCAGATCAGTGTATATTGTTGAAGAATAATGGAGTGGAAAAAGGAAGCAATGAAGCATCACAATTTTGTTATTGTCTATGATTCTCAGTTTATTTACTGAGGGTGAATGAAGCACAATATTTTGAACAAGTTTCAAGAAAAGGTTGTTTTCCTCAGGTTGTAGTTTGCCCTGACTCTAAAACAGTTGACACCAACTGACTACCTTTGTAAAGAATTTGCTAAAACTTAGTCATCACAACCTGAGTAATTTTGGGGAGCTACTGAGCATGGTACCTTTCTGCTATATGTTTCTCCCAGGAACGCTGATAACTTGAAATATTCCTACAGGGCATTCTTACCAATGCTTTCTGCTTTGAAGATTGTATACTACACAGAATGAGGTGATAGACACATTTATATAACCCATAAGGCAGCATAAAACTTGATGAGTCTATCATTTGCCTTTTTTTTTTAGATAACATTTGTTCTTCAATGTGAATTTAATGCTCTCTTCAAGCAGGCTGTTTAAGAACATATGGGATATACATGAACTCGAATTACACAGAGAGCACATTAAAATATCAATGCTCCCAGTGGCAAAAACAGTTGACCCAAATAAAGTGCCATATAAACAGTTCCAATTTCATGGCAGAAACAAGGAACATTTTGATCGCTGATGTTTCTTTGTTCAATGCACCAACCAATTTAGTTTTCATCCCATACCTTCACACTTGTTAAATGTGCCCTCATTTAAGTCAGTTAGGAAGGCCAGAATGCTGCGAAAGCATCTTCCACTTCCTGAACACTTGAACAGAAACCCCTTATTGAACACCAGCTCACCAAAGCAAACCAGCAGTTTGTTTCACTGGTGAAAAGCTCCACCAGCCTTATAACCCACCATATGCCTTAATTCTAGACATTAAAGACCTGTCGATTTCTCAAACAACTGTTCAGAGAATATGATTAACAAAACTACCATGAAAATGGTATGATTTCAAGTATTGTGGAAATAAATTCTGAATGTATAACACCTATTCTTTTTTTACATAAAAGCACTATCCCATATACATTCAGATGAAGAGGAAAACAAGAGCCCAGTGTCATACCACTCATCAGGACACAAAATCTTTTCACACTTACTGGACTCCCAGAATGCAATTTTGTTTCTCTTACGCAGAGTACCAAAACTAAATCATGTAAGCTATCTAAATTTCAGCTTCATTTTGTGGATTTAAGGTAGCTAGCTTCTTTCTCCTCCTTTCTAGAGCCAAATTTCAGCCACTACCTTGTGCATAAATGAGCAGTAGTTTTATCTGTGCTGCATAACAGAATGCATAAATACTCCTCCAGCCCCATTTGCTTGGATGCAGTTGGCCTGTTTTTCAGGCCAGCTCTCAAGGGTGAACAAGAGTAAGTTATTTTAGGCAGGTTTTCCCCTTCAGGGCTGAGCCCTAACTCTGTCAGCATTCTGCTCCAACCTCCACCCAAGTGGTACAGTTTCCCACTTTGTGATTAGTAAAATGTAATCTAAACTGCACAACCTATCCTCAAGCTCACTGTTTGTGGTAAAAGAACCCCCAAACCAAAGAGAAAACCCCGAGTAATTCCCTCTGAAAACCTCTTACATGCAAGAAAGAAAACATGAGGTCTGGTAGCAATCAGAGTACACTGCAAGGACTGCATGTTGTTAACACTGTTAGCAGTGAGCAGCTATGCTTGCAGCAAGTCTCTGATTCTGCTGAGGCTGGGATATTAAATTAGTAGTGTAGGCATCCAGAACTGTAGCATTGTGCCTTTCACAGCATTTAACAGATTTGAAGACACAAACACCCATAGTATGACAAATTCTGACACTACAATAGTAAAAGGTAATTTTATTATTTAGTGGCTATTGTGTCAAAGGTTGATATTTTACCTTCATATTTTAAATTAATTTTACAGGATTTTTCAAGGTACCTCAAGCACTTCATTACTGTAGGAGCCAAGCACTACCTAAAATAAAGCATTATTAACCACATAGTTCTTCCCTTTCTAATAGCAAGAGGGCTAACATTTTTTGTGTCACCAGCATACTGAGCCTTCACTGCATTAATGCTGCATGCTATTTCTGTGTCAGCCAGAAAATAAAACTGCCTAAGTAAGACTTCATGTGCCTTGTGAAGAGTGAAGGCAATGTGCAAACAACAACAAAGAGGAAAAACATTAGGGAGAAATTCTAGACAGATGGATGAATAAAATTAAGTGATGCTATTATACACGTATTCCTCCTATCATAGAGTTTTTTTATATAAAACCTCAGCAACAGGGAATTTCAGGTCTGCTGTGATACCAGCTGCTACACACAAAATGCAGAGCACATCCATAGCCACCTCTGAATTTTAGTCATTTGCATTGTCTCAGGGACTCTTCAGAGCCCCTCCGGGTTGGAAATTCAGCAGTGGGCTACTCTGTGACACTCACGCATCAGAGATATGAAAAGGTACAGTTAGCACTGTTTTGCAAGCTTTGAGGATGGGCTTTCATCAGAGCCTATGTAAGTTACAGCTCTTCTGATATGAATGAGGTTGCCCAGCAACTCACTTAAGCACTGTAGAAATCCCAGAGTGGAGTTTTATTTTTAGCTAAATGTAGCCCTGTACAGTGGCTGGTTCATAATGTTTCTTCCATTGAATGCATATGTGGTGATGTAAGGCACATCAGCCTCTCCTTCCATGGTGGTCACCAAGCAGTATTTGCCATAGATATAATCACACTCTAGTCAGAAAGATATTTCTTGTCCCATAAAAGGTACAAACAAGAACTGAAGAAAAATGCTTACTATTAAAATAGCTTTTATATCAGGATCTGGAATAACTGAGACTACACTATGTGCCATGCTACAGGGCAAACAACAACTACCAAACAGAGCTTAGAACATTTGGTGCTGGACAAGAGATTTTCAACATTATATTGTGAAATATTAAAATGCAAAGAAAAAACGCAGGGAAACAATCCACTTTTATCCACTCTGCAGTCTGATCTCTGTAACAAATGAATGTATGAGATCCGTGCTCATGATGTTACCTGGTCATATTGCAGGGCTTTGTGGGACACACTTGCATATTGAAGGCTCAGGCGATTCTTCTCTTGCACAGCATCCTTCAGTTCATTTTCCTAAAACACAAATAAAGAGCGTTATACACCATTCATCTCCATTACAGCACATCCTATTAAGTGCTTAAGGAAGCAATGTTTTTGCATTATTTGGTATTAACAAACTATTAAGAGTAATATCAGGCATAGAGCCAAAAGGCACTGAAGGTGCAGAAAGCACAGAAGCAGCAGATTAGCTTGCAATTACAGTTGGCTCTCTCATAAACCCACGTTTTCAGTAGATGATCTGATTAAAGATGCGCAAGCAAAGAGAGATGACCTGAGTTCACAGGCCTGGTGCAAATAAAAACAGTAATAAGAAAGATCTCCTTGTGGATGAATCGAAGAGCTCTGACCTGGCTGTTTAACAGGTGGGACGAGAGAGGGACTTGGCTTCCAGAAAAATGTCATGCTATCAAGCTTAGGTCTTCAGAAGGCATTCTGAGGGCAAAAGCCCACAATTGCTATGTATAGTCATGCACACATTTTTATGCACACCTATTTCACTTATAATATATATTTATAATGTATGAATATATACACATTCTAATACAAATATTTTTAGAATCTGGGTAGCCCATCTATGTACTACAGTGGCAGCACTGTAAGGAGGAAAAAAAGACAAGGAAATAAAACTCAAATATACAGTCAAAGGTCAAACTAGACATGTAGAAATGCTCTGTCAGGTCACACAAACCAAAATACACGCAGCTCAGGAGAAAACAGCATACTCCCCTGATGTATCTGACAATTTCTGTTTCACAGAAGTTGACAAAGGTAGTTGTCTGTGCTTCAATCTTCAGTTAAATTCCTTATGAAAGTTGCAATCAGTCATGCTGGGCAATTTGTAATCTTTCCATCCTACAGTATGCACTAGACGTTCTCTTCTGAAAACACTGGTTATATTTGCCAAAAACTATACTAAGATTGGTGACACTGGGCCCACTTTTGATTGATTTAAAATTATTTCCAATATTGCACCATGAAAACCCACACTATCAGCAGATTTCTCAGCTAATTCTGCTGAGGTGTAAAGAAAAACTGTTCACATAATGTTTTATCACAAATTCTCTTTAAAATTCTCAATATAAAAAACCCAACGAGTTGCCAATTCTTAATTTACCAATATAAGCCCTAAAAAACGTAAACATTCTGATATTTAAATGGTTTTCATACTGCTTGAGCTAAAACATACACTGTATCAAGCATACCTTTCTTAAATCTCTGCACAGAAGATCCATGTTTTAAACATAACACTAGTGTCTTCGATTAACAGAAGTTGTTGAACTGTGTATCTAAATTGTTTCCTAAGCTTCACTACTTGAGCATCAGACTCGGAAGCAGACAGATTGCTACCTACTGGTTACATAGACTAACATCTAAGAAGGCAAGACACCCAAATCTGTTTGAAATCACTGGGTTCAAAATTATAAGGTCAGCTAAACAAATAGTATGATCACATGAATAGTTTCTGTCTACCGAAAATGAGATTAAAACGTTTTAGAAAACATTTCACACAGAAAACACCATTCTGAGTACCAGCAATTTTAACATATGAATTAATTCCACATAAGATCCTGCAATGTCCACACCTGGAATGCCAGTCTTATAGTTAAATTCGAACACAAAGGATAGTGAAATCAGTTCAGCTTAAATAATGACATATTACAGCACCATCATGGTACAGTATATCAGAACATCTCATCAGCTTTGGGAAGCTGTTCTCTTGTCTACACATCAAGTGCTCCTGCAATGAGCTAAACTAAGAGGACAAACTGCAGCATGTTCACAGTCTCCTGATAGCAGATGTACCTGGCACATATGGAACTCAGCAATTATAGTTTCTCAAGTCTGTTAAAGCTGTTATTCAGGATGCAATTAAAGTGGCAGTCAGGCTCTGAGATGCTAGACCGTCCTGAGGGCCAAAATGAGAAGAATTTCTTAGCTCTCATTGCATTTGCAAAGGTGTGAATTAAATCAGTAAATATTTTTATAATAGTAACGAATTGCACAGAACAGTTCCTTGGATATGCAAATAAATCATGGTGTCCTATTAATTGCTGAAAGTCACTTGTACAACATTGTGTGTCTATTCTGCATTTTACAAGGTGAAAACAAGCTATACTATCTGCTCTGAAACCCTTACATCTGCAGGCTCTTGTCAAGCCAGATTTGACATTGACTTTAATGGATCCATTTCCACTTGTTACAAATCAATACTACTCAGCTGACTTTAATGAGGAACAAGTGACAATGAGTTGCCAGGTTTTAGTAATGTTATTAAAAGGAATTCAAGCAGAAACTGGGTGGTGGGAAGGGAAAGGAGAGGAGGAGTAACTGATGGCAATATAGGCCAGCATCTTTCACACCCTACTTCAATCTCCATAATGAAAACCAGTTTATGAAAGCTGACACAGCAACTGGGCTGAGTTTTAGTCCTACCTAAAGAAAATACATTTTACCATGTTATTTGCAAGGATGAATGGAAGCTGGGCATTAACTACCCCAGTTTCGTTGGTCCTTAGTTACAGGCATACTTAAAACATTTAGATTGCTTGCCCTCAGAAAAAGCATTAAGGAACAAAGAACAAACAATGCATCAAAGGTCTCAGAGCAAAAACATGTAGGAAAAGCCAGAAACTGAACCAAAGTCTTGGAAATTATTTAGCCAAGTTCCTTCATTGGGCTATGGCTTCCAGAAATTATTCAAGTCATAATTACTGTGGACTCAGAAATTCCCACAATATTAGTTTCAATTTGCTGTCTTGAGTCATCTCTCAACAATGGACCCTCAAAACAAGAGGCTCTGACAGAAGAATTTTGGTAGGTTCAATAGTTTAGCTATTACATAGTGTTAGCAGTCATACTCCTGGAAGTAAGGCAAAAGCTGCCCAAAGCACAAGCTAGTTTCTGTGCAGTATGTATAAACAGTATTTCAACAGTTATGCTCTCTCTCAAAATTCCTCACAATTAGTTTTTCTGCTGTTGAATATTTCCAGATGCTATTACCTGGAGAAGCACACTTATTCTATAGTACTCATTCTACATCTCCTGTTCTCTCAAGGCTGTAATAGTTATGCATCGTTGTAGTTTGTGATTTTCTGTTTAATACTTCGATTTCAGTGATTTGGTCCCTTAACAATATTGCCTCAGTATTTTCCAGATTGGTTAAATATAAACCTTCAACAAAACCAGACCAAAGTTAATCCCAGCTACCCCAAAACTAAAATCCAACCAATAGGCAACTAATATATTAAAAAAGAGAACTGAAATCACATATAGGAAGATGAGGATTTTACTGTTTTTTTCTATCTACAAACCAGATAACTCAAATTTCTGGTATAAATACTTACTGGCACATGGTCAGGCTCTTAAAGTTGCTAGATTATGACTGCTCCTCTCAAAAGTGATGGCATACCACCACTTTGTATACCCTCATTTGACTGGGGCCAGAGTGGCACACAAGAAGGTATTTTTCATCTGGGGGGAATCTGACACATTTGATTACCTTTTTACTATGCTGTGAATTGGTTTCATTTGGATTTATGGCTGGATCCTGAAACAGCTTTGAAACTTCAAACACATTTTAAGTGAGACAGATGCCTTTTGAAAATCCCAGATTCTCACACATGAAGGCTACACTTCCTTAAGATGCTATACTGAAATAAGTATTTTTCCATTCTCTCTCTACTTGGCAGCTAGCATTGAATGCATTAACAACAGGGCAACACTTCTCACTTTAGCTCTTACAACTGCCAATTCCAAGCAGAACCTTCAAGTCAACAGAATGAGGAGGTCAGCAAATACACAGGGCAGCCATCACAAATGACAGACTTACTAGCAATAGGCTGGACATGAGATTCTTGCCTCCAGCCTGCCTGTGAATGCCAGGGATTCTCTGCTACCGACTTGCTCCTCTCAATTTAATAGCTACCAAATTCTAAAAGGGACATGCAAAGAGGCACCACTGTTATTGCTTGGACCTAAGAGGGGATTTTGTGGCATTTCACAATTAATTTTGGAGCTTGATCTAGATTTTTAAACTTCTTGACAATAAACCACTACCAGTCAAAAAAACAAACCTGTGGAAAGCATTACCATGCACTCTTCCCTCATCCTTTCTAATGTTTTATACAAATAGTTCTAACTGCTTCTTACAAATTTAGTGAGAGTTTTGTCCTTTTCCCCTGCTGCCCTCTCCCCTGTTCTTCATTTATTCATTATATGTAACAATTCTGTCAATTTAATTGTGCCTAGGAAGCAACACTTAACTGGAGTCAAATGAAGTCTACCATTTAACCTATGCAAATCAATCCACTGTGGCTGTTAACAAAGACGAGTAGAGGGAAGATAAAGAAGTCATCAAGTCAGTTAGTCCAAGACACAGCATAAAAGCAAACACTGACTAAATGGTAGCAGGCTAACGTGCAAGTGAAAAGGAAGCAGTACCTCATATTCCAAAAAAGCTTCTCACCAGTTTCCTTCAAGGGCTTGAAGAAATTTAATTACCAGTCTAGCATGCATCCAAAAATTTTACAAACAGGGAAATAAAAGTAGAAAATTAATGATAAGGAAAGAAACCATAGAAGTTGTATGTAGCACTGAAAGCACTGTCCCAGATTATCATCAACTAGCTCCAGATCAAACCAAACCCAAGCTTTTTCTAATGTATGGAGGCAGAAGTTGCACACAGCTTAAGCTTTTTTACCAAGTTAAATGCATAAGTGTAAACCATATTTACACGTATTACATACGTGGTGGTATGTCAGTCAGGCTTTATTCATGTCAGGACCATAATTAGCATAATTGGCAAAAAGAATCCGAAAGGCTTTTAGCATGCCAGTCAAAATTCCAAACAGCAAGGATATTTCCTGCTGGATGTAAGGAATGTTTCAGGCATTCAGCTCAGACAGGCATTTTGAGTTGAGAAAACAACACGAAGGATGATCTTTTCAGCATCTGCAAACTGAATCAGAAAATTGACAGCCCTCCCAAATGTATACAAACACAAGCAGCCCTGCAGTGTGCTGTTTTTAAGGGGTGACCAAAGCACTACACAGATATAAAGGCTCACACACCAGTACATACTTCACGAAACATGAGACAATTAATAAAACATCCATTGAAAATATGTAAAAAATAGAGATATTAAAAATAAATGGTGTTACCTTATATATAAGTTGCATCTTTTTAAGTGCAGAACAGAACGCATAAATGTGTGTTCGTAACTGAGCAAAAGTAAAAATTCTCCTACGGATATAAGGACTGACTATAAAACCCACGGTAGGAGGATGGCTTCTGTAGATTTAATACAATCTGACACCACTGCCTGGGTAACAAGGTTCTACATTGCCTGGAGAAAGGCATCTGTTGCCCTGTGTGCTAGTGTGCTCATCCATCAATTATTTTTCTTTAAAAAAAAAGGTATATGCTATTCATTTATTTGTAGCTCTTTTTCTTTGAGACTTATTTCTGCCAGTAACCTGGAATGACTGTATTAGAACACTCTGATGATAATCCCCTGTGATAGTTCTCTATTTTGATGTTACATGAATAGAATTAATCCAAGAGAAAAGTGAAAACCTCCAGTCCACAGGTACTTAAAAAGGAAAAATGAAGACTCTTCTGATCTTCTCTCATATATTTTTGCCCTGTAAATGACTCAGTTCTAAGGTCAGGTTCATCACCACCAATTCATTTTTTTTTCTTCTTCTAAGAGCTAGATTTTAAAGGCAAACCTGACTCATCCTGAATAGTACACAGTAGAGCTATATAAGAACCTTAACATGGACAAGCTAACAGAGCTAGGCTGAGAGGCACAGCTTGTCCAGCAAACTGCCATTAAAACCCTTCTGATTTTCTCTTTATAATTAGTATGTGGATGACACAAGAAAAATACGGGGTGTCCTGCATAACTCTAACCACTACATAGTATAGCACAGACCCAGGAGCAAGCACATCCCACAAGAGGTGCTGCTGTTCTAGTACTGTTAGTTCATGTTCTGACACTCCTTACATTATATCTGACAGCTTTGGCTGCATACCAGTAAGATAAGCCAAAGGAAGCACTGCAAGATGGTGAATGTCCCCTCCCTGTCCCATGAAGGGTACACTTCTGCTCAGTACTGGCTTCCACAGTTAACTCTGAGTTAGAAGGTTGCACTTCCGATAAATTAGGTTGCACTTCCGATAAATTACACATTATAAGTTAGAGAGAAACTATTAAATGCAATGAAAAATAATCAAACTAAAGACTTTTTTTTTTGAGGTGTTTTACTATTTCCATTTGATTCATCCTTTCAATTGCCATGATAAACTACATGTTAGCAAGTACTACAGGGAAATAGACATTTTATGACATTAACATTAAAAAACTAAGGAATTTCTACAGACAACATTAACAACCATCATCAGTTTTCTACTACTACTCTTAAGATTAAGGAAGATGTACTCAATAATGCTTGCGTTTTAAATAAAATCACAATTTAATTTCCTTTATTTTAAAAATAGGAACTTTTCCATGCAAATTATACTTTGTTCTAACAAAAGGAAACAAATGCAGCTCTACCCCTCTAATCAGTAGCCTGAATTTAGCATAAGAAACACTGTATAAAAATAGCACTCCTTAAAAAGCAGCACTAAAAAAGGAACACAGGAACCATAGCAGTTTATTGGACTTGGAAATCACCAGTGTCTTGGCACTACAGCCACCAGGACCAGATGTTATGGAGGAAGCACAAACAATTATTGCATGGTATTATTTCATACTTCAGTAAGTCTCTTAGGATAACAAGCTTTGTGCTACCAACTCGTTTCTCATAACCTGTCCATACAGTCTTTTTTCCACCATCTCAAATCCATCACTCCCATGAGAACACTTATTTATACAGCCATGTTTTGCAGAATCAGAGAACTGAACTTCTGGAAGATTCTCCCATTTTACTATCACATGTAACCATGTTTGATTTGCTTCTGCTCAGACTATAGCCATCACTGAAAATTGCTCTCCATATTATTTTCTTCACCTATGGCACATCGTATGTACATGGTAAGACCCTCTCATCTCTTTCAATAATGCAAATGGGTAAAGTGATAACTTTAGATAGCTCTAAGTGCAATGGTTTTATTATAGCATCCATACTGGTGAATAAATACCACAGCAATCTAGCCTGCAGATGTTTATTATGAATTACCTTATATGTAAGTCCTCTTCAAGATTACTTTTGGACTTTATACCTGCGACGGCTGAAGGAAATAATCATGAAGGCAGTAAAAAAGCAGACATTCCCCAAGAAAGGATTATTTAATATTTGCTATTATGTTAATATTCTATGATGCCTTGCTTCCTCCACAAGGTATGTGGAATGCATCACTAGAGTCTACACTCAAAAGCCCCAATGTCTTCTCACACATCAGGTCACAATACAGACAGAATAAAGCCTCTAATTGGCAGTAGGTGGCCTTACTTTTTTTTCTTGTTAACTTCTGCAGAAAGTACCAAACATTATCCCAACAAGCAAAGACAGCAATCGTATAACTTATGTTTCCAATATAGCCTTTTAAAACCTTCTCAGCATTTGCAATAAAATGTTAGTACTGGATAGGTGCTTAATTCCTTAATGGCAAAATCATACATAATCTTGTTGTGGAAACATACTATAAATGTGTATAGCTGATAACTGAAGAATCAATTCAAGGTAATTTTAGGCCTATCAACAAAGTAAGGGGAAGGGAGAGGTCAGTTCTCACTGATGGCGAGCTATTTATGTATGTTAACACTGTAATACTTCCAATTGATCGCTGTTCGAAGAACAAAATTATGCAGTATTAATAATGCTTTCATCAGTGACCATACAAAAATTACTTTGATAGGCACAAGTTTGAATACAAGCTTCGTACCAAAGTAATTCTACCACTGACAACACAACTGTTCATAATTCAGCCACCCACAGCACCTTTACAATGTGCACTAGGCTCTAGCTTTTGTTCAGGTTACCCCCCTGAAGATAGCCACTTACCTTGACTTAGACAAACTACTACTTAGCGTTTCCTCAAAAACAAGCACATTCGGTCATTTGAAAGATTCTACCTTTCAAATAACATCCAGCTGCTGGGAATATAAACACAGCCAAAGATACAATAAAAATTCATTTCTGCAGCCTTTAGCAGTGAATCGATCATAGAATTAATATTACAGCAGTGTTTTCCCTTGGACAGTATTAGCAAGTTAATCAATTTGATTTGTGGGCTGAAGAGAAATCAATATTTACTCAGGGGGGTTTCTTTCAATTATTTTTACACTCACTTCTCAACACAATAAATTAATCCCTATATCTGACAGAAGGTCTAATTCTCATTTGCCATGGCACTGCTCTAGTTCCTTCAGGGACAGCTTTAACCCAAGGGAAAGAAAAATTATCCACTGCAAAGGGAAAAAGGAGTGAAAAAGGTCCCTGGTCTTGTATAAAGGCACAAAGAAAACACAGTGCAGGTTAAATATTAACCCCACTTGAATGCTGATATCAATCTGGCATGATCTGAAGGGGGCATTCCCCACTGCCCCCTTAACATTTTTTTTTCTATTTTACTATCATACCACATATTTTTCACATCTCTGATTTTAGTAAATGATTCTTTTGCGTTGAGTCCCTTGGTTATGCCAAAGATCTAATGCTTCTGTAGGTCAAACCAAATGCCACCAAATATTTTAAGAATAATTAAAATTCATAGCATGGTTTTAGTGCTTTCTGCACAGGCATGAATCTTCATTCACACTTTGGGATTATTCATAAGGAACTTGCTATCCACATTTTCCACTTACTTCCATTTCACTAGTGGCAGAACAAAACAGATTAGATAAAAAGCATGAGCAAAGTTGTTTCGGTAACAACTGGAGCTCATTAGGGCTAAGGCTGCAAGAGAAAGCATCTATTCAATTATCTACTAAGTCATTAAGGTTTCCATTTGCTGATCAACCAAACACAGAGTGCAGGCTGGTGAACAGCAATGTGAACTTGGAGAACTCTCAATAGAATACCTTACAGCATCTTCTGAAAGACCATGTATGTTGTTATTCCGCTCGCACACCAGTTGCAGACGCTTTTAGATAGGAATAGCTCATGGAGAGATCTTGTCAACTTCGATTAAACTGTCGAGTTCATTGTGCTATTTCTCATAACAGAAATTTCTTATTCTTACTGGAACAGAGCAAAACCATTTCTTGCTCTCTTTCACAAGATAATTAAACCGCAGTTAGTTAGATCAGCTTTCACAAATATTTCTCAAACAGCTCTCCTTTTTGTCATGCAGAAAGAGGCAAGAACAGCAAACCAGATCAGCTGTTGTCATGGTAACATCATGCCCCAGCAGGTGAACAACTCAGTCCTGTGGCACTAAAAAAGGATGAAATGTGCTGAACCTAAGCATAACATCAACGACAGTTCAACAAGCTCAGTGCTTTTTTGTAGACTTGCATATTTTTAAGCAACACATTCAGAGAGGCAAACGTTAAAAAACCCGTGTGAACTCTGGTGACACTAGTAGTTATTCAATTGTCTCAGAGTAATCTTATTAGGTAGAAATTCATATGGATGTTGCATAATTTTGGAAATCTCTATGCAAAGTTTAGCAAATTTTTAAAAAATGAGAAATGACTTGGAAACAAAAGGCAGTTTTTCATTTCGAGGCAGATACTGACAAAAATATGCTAAATAGTTTTAGGGGTTAGATGCTAGAAGTATCATTCAAGAAATAGCTCTTCACGCTCTGAAAGTTCTTTTTTCAGAACAGATAGTAGTACAGCCTCCAGGTAAAACTGTACAATTGATTTTTCCATCCTCTGTTAAGCTAAGACAGTACATATAGACACCAAACAAATGTATGAATAAGTGTTATGGGCCACTGCTTTCCCTGCATGATTTTTTTAACAAAAGCTGTACAAAACGCTGTGTTAGTCCTTCTAAAATCAAACCGAATCTCATCTACCTCTAAACCTTCCAAATCTACCTCAAAACACTTCACTCCCATTTACAGAGATCACAACGCTTCGTTTTCCTGCCTTGGGGAGAACATGCAGGTAAGCCATAACCCTTTGCCATCTGCAGGGATCTCAAACAAAGGGAAATCACCATGTATCACATTCTGTTAATCAAAGCTCTTTTCAAACCATTTTAGAATCAAGTCTAATTAACGCATAATTCTGGAAGCAAGAAATCCTCTGCATATGGAAAAAGGAACAGTGGCTACTTGAAGACAACTCTGCAGCTTGGAGTTACAAAAATGGCATTAGGAAAGGTTATTTGACAGAGTGCAAATGAAGCCAATGGGAGCAGTATCTCCATAAGAATCGTACTTCTAAGTATGTTGATTTTGGATTCCCCTCCTGTTTGCAGACATCCCTGACAAGCTGGGACAGTCACCAGCAAGGAACACTTTCTAAATGTGGTCCTGGATCATTTGACTGGCACTGAACAGCAATATGAAAGCACAGTCAGAGACAGATACTAACACACAAAATTCCTCCTGTGTATCACACCTCACACAAACACACAAGCCTTTAAGCCTTTAAGAACTACCACAATTTCTTATTGCTGTCACAAATCTGCTCCATATCTCTGTAGTTTATAAGAACAATTTTCCAGGCATTTTCGAGGAGAGCAGAACACAGACAACATACTTTGTATTAACGTATTTGCATTAACATATCATAAGAAACAAAACAAAGTCTAAACAATGTATTTGCAGTTTTTCTTTCCTTTATCTTCTCTTTTCTAAATCTAATTAATGCTGCCAGGAAGAAAGCGATGAACTATTCTGCTTTGTATAAAATAAAAAGATAATTAAATCATCAAGGCCCTAATTCAGACAAGGAACTAACACCTTAAGAGCAGTGGAATATTGAAGCAATACATCTGAACCCCCTAGTATTTTCCCCTTTATTAAACTCTGACACAAATCCCAACAAGAGTCCTGACTGCTTTCAACAGTGGAGAAAACCATCAGTTAGAAATCTGCGTTAAAGTTGCAATCACACTTACTTCTTTGCTATCCCCAAGTCTTAGCAAACATGTTACTTGGCATCTCCAATTAATCTTAAATTTGCTTCACCATGACTAACCAGATGTATCTTGCCCTCAGTCTTAAAAAATTAATTATTTCATTACTTAATATTACATGCGGTAACAGTAAAACATATTTTACTCCCACTCACTCAGAAAGCAGTCTTGTATATAGGCAACTGCATCCATCTTCCCTCCTTAATGACACAGGCAAACAGAAAGAGTCAGAGTCTCTTTCTGCCCATTCAAGCTGTACCCCATCATACCCTTAATTAAAATCAATCTCCCTTACTAGCCGAGGCTGACCTTTTAGCCACTGCCTGGAAAAAGAATATCACTCCCCTGGGGGCTGTTCAAGCGGAAGGTCTTCTTGTGCCTGACACCTCTCAGCCACCAGATGAGATGAGGCAAAAGGACATTAAAACAGGTAATTCAGTAAGGTATGATTAATATCATTTATACAAGGAAGGCTGGCAAGCCACACTCAGCTTCTCACTTCCTCAAGTACATGAGGAAGGGAAGCTTTTTGTGATACATCTGTAAATATTTACAGTTCGGTTTATTCTTTAGGTCAATTATTAACTGCTTGAGGCTGAACAGGAAGATTCTGCGAGCTTTCACTCAGTTTCTGTATCCAGCTTCTTATTACTATATTCCTAAACTAGACCAGACATTCTGGGACTTAAGGCACTTGTATTATTTAAATAACCAAAGTTTATTCATAGTTGTTTCCAAGATAAAACCTTGACACACTGAAGAAGCACAGTGTTATATTTTTTGCTACTTGCTCATTTATTAAGATGTCTAAAATAGTTACAGACTGCAAAAAGATTTTGACTTATGCCACTCAATCTGAGCACTAGGAAATTCAAATTCTCTTTGCCCATAAAATCTTTTTAATATAAGCATGCATTACTCATATCCTGAATATAGCTCTTACAATCTTTCTTGATGTCACTTCATATAAAATTCCAATGATTTTACATTCCCCTTAAAAACATATCCAGACTTTGCTATTGCGATTCGTACATTTGCTAGTATTTAATCAGAGTTTAGAATAGAAACAACCTGAGAGGAGCCTAGAAGTCTGAAGATCATCAGGGCAACCAACCAGGAAGAATCTAATCAGAGCATGGAATTCATCTTTGGTGTAAAATACCAGTTGATTAGCAAATAATCATGAGAGAAATAGGAGATATTTCAATAATATTTCGATACTGTCAAAATAGATTTTGATAATATCAAAATATTTCTGATTTGTAAACTGAAAATAAATCACGACTGAAAATGATATATAAAGGGGGGAAAAGAAAAACCAACTCCAGAGAGTAAAAACAATTCTACTCAAGGAAACCTCTGAAAATCATGGGACAATATAAACGATTACTGCTGCTACTATTGGAATATAGTATTCCTCTTTACAGTATTAAGTGTTGAAAATTTCTCATGCTGAATTAAAGATCAAAAAGAAAATAATTCCAATGCTAATGATATCTAGCTTTAGGGCTCGTCACATTAAATTTTTTCAGCTCACATAAATCAATTGTTGTGGCAGCTACACATTTAAAGCCTGGTGGAAGTTCTCAGGAAAGGCTTTGAGGAGAGGCAAGAAAAAGAAGAAAGATACTGAAAACACCAGTAACAGAGAATTTCTTACTTGCTATTCACATATATATCATATTGCTACTCATCAAAACAATGTCCAAATATCAATCTTATGCATTTAAAAACTTACTTCTAAATGAATTATGATTTTAAACTCCCAGTACTCTAACTGAAAGATACTGTCAATTAGTATATACTAACAAATACTGTTTGAATACTAGGTTTTGGGCTTCCCTTTGTGACAGAAACTAAGATGCATTTCATGCAGTTTCATTCCACCTGAACTTTTATTCACATCACAGTTTCTGATCCTCACTTGCTGTGCATTATCAGTGCAACTGAGGAAAACAATGAACAGAAATCACTTATCTTTGTTTATTAAATATTTGTTTGCTGATTCTTAAAACTATCAAAATTATGTTCTCATGAATCATCAACTGAAAAAGAAAATATTACATTTGATTAAGCCTCATGTTTCATCTTTGTTTAGCAACTTCCCAAGCCATACACAGACAACATCAGCATGATTTCTGCTTTTTCAACTCATCTATTAAAACCTAACCTACAGCTGAAAATCTATTAATGAAGTAAGAAATGGATCTCTCACAAGGAAATTATAATTCTCTATGCAACATACAAATCCTTGGAGAACATTTGAAAACTACCCAAAGTTTCCGGCACTTCACACACTTGAGACCAGGTACTGTCAGCTCTATTTCTACCTATTATGAATTTCATTAACTTACGGTTTTATTCATATTAATTTTCAATTATTGCTTTCCCCCCCCAATGTATTTATTTGTAACAAGGAATGCTGAGAGATCTTCAGTGCTCAAGTAAACTAATTAGCTCTAATACAGCCAAAAGAAATAAGTTCTGGCTAAATATTAACAGATAACAAAGTTACATGATGCTTCTGAATTGCAGCAGTGTGAATTTCAAAACAGAAGGTTAATCAAAGGGGAGGTTCAATTTATCTCCCATTATGAATGAAGATTTTGAATCAGGCAGCACTTCTAGGCACATGCAGAACTGAAAAAGACAGTGAGAGTGTATGTGTTCATATGATGGCTATCAGGA
The DNA here is from genome assembly GCA_039720435.1 of Amazona ochrocephala. Lineage (NCBI taxonomy): Eukaryota > Metazoa > Chordata > Aves > Psittaciformes > Psittacidae > Amazona > Amazona ochrocephala. The sequence goes on along the minus strand of CM077891.1, from coordinate 9,889,748 downwards.
AACCTCAGGATAAATACAAGTAGACCACAAGACAGCAGGGAATATTAAAAAGAACATAGCTTAAGCTGCATTTCTGACCATAGTAATTCAAAAGTATCAATTATATTAGCTGAAGATGAACTCTGCCTCTGTGCTTTGAAGGGATACTGAATGGTGTCTCACCTGTCACTGTAACACAGAAGGCAGCTAGATCCTCTGCATTTTTAAAATAGACTGTGATATTAGTTATGCATGCAGTTTAAATGTTGTAGTGCAGGGATGTCAAATGCAAATGATGCCAAGCCTTTTCTCTTCTTGAGAGCTAGATGAAATCTCATCATACTGATGCTAGGTTTAAATGAAGTTGAGCATCACTGAAGTCTCTCTGATTATCAGCAAAGTCAAGAATGAAACTGAAAATTAAAGATAGCTTCAGATGGCTGCACATTAATGAAGTTTTCTAAAACACAGATTTCATATCACTGGTTCTCTTTCCCCTCCTCTCTACTGAAGAATGACACCTGCTTGCAAAGAAGTGATTACCAGAGATCACTGAGGTACCAGGGATCATATCTCTTGACAGATCCCCCTGCTCCAGCGACAATCAAAGTATTTGTCATTCCAGTAGGCATAATAGCACATAAAATACCAATATTTCTTCTAATTTCCTAATGCAGAATATTTAGGTCTGGAACTGCAAAGTGTTTCCATTGCCTTTAGCACTAAACTAACTTCTATTTCACAGCAATATTTTGACAGGAATGTACATCCGTGAAATCCTGCATTTGTGAGGAGGCTGCCTTTTGGTGAACCATCATTTCAGCATTAATGTGCATTTTAGAATGGAGAAACTGTAAACGTGGATGTAAATATTTAAAAATCATGGGATTACTCTCATGATCTGTTGAAGAAGACGCAGTGGTTAAACATGCTGGTTTTGATCAAATGTTTTATTTCATCATACATATTCAGTTTTGATTTAGTGCTCCAACCTTCATAGGTAAACTACTAATTTCAGCTCTGCGCTTTCAAACAGAGGCTGTCATGAACATGTGCTTTATTTCCCTGCATGCATGGGCCTTAGGATTTTATGAGCCTAAACTACCATAGAATCATAGAATAGTTAGGGTTGGAAAGGACCTTAAGATCATGTAGTTCCACCCCCCTGCCATGGGCAGGGACACCTCACACTAAACCATGCCATAGGCACAAGCAAACAGGAAGGCAGAGTTTCATTTGTTCACTTTACGTGCATGTAAGAAAAATTATGAGCATTTTCAGTTGCTAAAAAGAAAAGTTCATTTTGAACAATGCATTGGCTTTCTCCTCAGTTTGCTCATCCCCCCATTAGAGACCCTTTCCCATCATTACTGGTTTACTGTTGTGCTATTTTGTGAGCTTCCAGCAAATTAACACTTAATTGAATTCCACAGAAAAAGATGTTACAGGCTTTCTCCCCCATGCCTGATTTAGACACATTTTCTTCTCCTTCAATTTATGCTACATTTAATAGTGGAAATTATTTTTACGATTGATTTCTGATGATTATGCCTGTTATATTTCAGAAGATAATTATCCCTGTCTATCTTTGGCTAATTCTCAAAGATTTGATCTGGAACAACTTGTGAAGGCCAAAAGTGGTATTTCCACAAAAGACAATTTCTTTCCCAGTCTACTTCCCCTTTACGGCACTTCACCCAGCGTGTGGCAGAAGGCATGAAGTCCTCGCATATTTCCTTCTTTCACAAATAATACTGGCAAATGGTGGAGAATGGACAGAAGAGCTAGAAATAAATCATTATCATCCAAGAAAACTGGATGTAGAATAAACCCTTCTTGTAATGGACAAGCAATCTACTTGAGGCCAAGTCTACACATAAAGTCAACTGTTTCAAAGTGTTCTGAAATTCTTTTAAGAAAGTTATTATTTACTGGCAGCATGTCATGAATATAACCTTCCTTTAAAAAAATAATTCTTCATATATAATTATTGCTTTCTAAATCGCTATGCTTCAAATTGTTTGAAGTATGATAGAAGATAATCTGCTTAATCCATTTCTTTCACTCAGGCATTTCAGATTTCATGCAACTATGCAAAGTTTAGTTCTGCTCAACAGACTTGTGAAGCTCTTCACAAAGCAGAAAATGAGTCAGGAGGAAAAATATACAGCCTTAGGGTGGTTAAAAAAAGAAAAAAAGTGAAGTGAAATCGAACTACAAGGGAGAAATTTTGAGCTACATCTTATTGACACTGTAACTAGCAAGAGAATTCATGTTACCTTTCTCCTTTTATTTTCTGCTGAAAAAGCAGCGGCTGAAGGAAGCTTGTTAGCTCCTTTTCTTCAGACTTACGATTCTGTTTCAGTCCTTGTCAAAACGAAAACTGCCACCTGATTAGGATCTTGACCAAATGCAAAATACTGCAGCCCTCAAACACACAGATGTTGTATAGACCCAGAGGAAATGAAACTCACTGCCAACGTGCTTTGTATTCACTTTTCATGTCTGATGCAGAGGATCAGAATCTGGGCCTTTTCTTTATTGTTTTCAGCATAATTCAGCATGATTCAGTCTTGGTGTTGCCAAGACTGTATCACCTTAATTGGGCTTTAACTATATCATTAACCAAATGACTTCACATCACTTTATACTTTCCTTAAGAATGACTGGATTTGAGTTAATGTTGTCCCCTCAACTCAGTCTTTTAACTCAACCATTGCTAGCTGAACCACATGTAGAAAATGACAGAGCAGTTTTCCCTGAGGGTCCCAAATCGCCCACAATGAAGTGATGTGCCCCCACAGGGCGAAGATAGCAAACTAAATGTTATGGCAGTCTACATCTTGGCATAGAAAACCTGAAAATCCCGGTCCTGTTCCCAGGATAGGCTGGAAAACAGTCCAAATTTTGAACATTTTTTCTGTACCAGACTGTCAAATGGCATTATTGCTTCTCATGTGCAAAAATGTGTGTTGAAAGTTGCTCAAATGCCAAAATGTGTCTAATCCTGCTATAATGTGGTAGAGAATAATTCCTAAATTTAGGAATTAATTGCTTTGCTGCCCAATGAAACGTACACAACAAAAAAAAAAAATAATCTCCTCTAGGCAAGCCCTCATTTTAAACACCAATCCAGACTTCAGTGAACACCAGCACTAAACGTCAGGGAAAAAATGAAGCTGTACAATCTCATCATTGCAATTTAGTGCTTTCATCAGCGCTTGTTCTGTATCACAACACAATCAAAATTGCAGTATTTGGTGCTTAGATGTCATCCAATACAGAGTTATAAAGTGCTTTGCAAATAAAGCTCTACAGTTCTCTTGGGTAATACTCCTTTTTGTAGAGGATTCTGACTTTTTTAGTTGTGGTTTTATAAGAACTCTGAACAAAAACTTGACATTTCAAATTCTTTGTGCAAATGAAAGGAAGGAAAGGCTCTTGTTATAAATACAATCTACCTGACACTGCTGCCCTAGAGCAGTTCCTTGCCAACTTGAATCTTGGGAACACTAAGTCTTTGATTTCAGGAATTCAGAGGACTGAATTCTTAGCTTCTAAAATATGAAAGAGACTAGGGTGACCAACCAAGCAAACAACCTGGCAACAGAATAGTTTGCCATCTTCCAATTCAAATTACTCTTTCAGTAACCCTACAATGTGGTTTTCAAATGCCCTGCCAAATCCCAAACCAATCAGGTAGTGAAATTTCTGATTTTAAGAAAGTACCAGCAACGGTCTACATGCATTTACCACTTACAGGTTTTAGCTTTGCATATATTTGATACTCTATGTATTAATACAGAATAAAATATTCCATGATAAACACCACATTTGAACTTCGGTTTTACAATTCTTAGGACTGGACACCAGTCCTGCTGAAGGGAAAAAAAAAAAGAAGATAAAAAGGTGAAACAAACCCCCCAGAGACCAGATTTCCTACAAATTTTCTTAAGTATTCAAAAGAATCATGGTGAAGCCCAAACGAAACTGCACAGGGCATTCTGTCAAGTGAAATCACAGAAAAAGAGAGAAAAAATGGTGTCCCACCAACCAGTAATAAGCAGAAGCTTCTGTGGAAAGCACAGCAAACTCCCAGAATGATTTATGTAGTGAGAGGACAAGGGGTAAGGGGTTCAAACTTAAACAGGGGAAGTTTAGATTGGATCTGAGGAAGAAATTCTTTACTGTAAGGGTGGTGAGGCACTGGAATGGGTTGCCCAGGGAAGTTGTGAATGCTTCATCCCTGGCGGCGTTCAAGGCGGGGTTGGACATAGCCTTGGATGGCATGGTTTAGTGGGAGGTGTCCCTGCCCATGGCAGGGGGGTTGGAACTCGATGATCTTGAGCTCCTTTCCAACCCTAACTATTCTATGATTCTATGATCTTCAAATACTGACTGGTTAGGGGAAGGCAAGGAAATTTAGTCTATTCATAGAGGTGCGCATAGGCACACTTGCTCCGGTCCTCTATGATAAACTCCCTCAGCAGGCTCAATCACCTTGCTAGCCCCTGGCAAGGTACTGACCCTGCTTTATACACGTTTTGAAAGGCAAAATGCTTTTTATTGCTTTTGAGGTGTTGACACATTCCTATTGAACATGGGAAAACTGTTACAAACATATAGTAAAACATCACCACAAATTAAGACTTCAGTGTTTACACTTTCAGTGAGACAATCTTTCTCTGATGCAAAGCAGATTCTTCTTATAGAATGTATTTGTCATTGAGAGGCGTTCTCAACCTTAAATATTTTTCTTTTCTTCTGAAAAAGGTTTATCACATAATCAGTGGGTCTACACTATAGACAGAGGCAAATACATAAGCATAGAACAGCTTCTCTTTTCAATTAGGTGAGCTATGAGAACAGGGTTCTAAAAATAATTTGTTTTGTTCAGCAGTAGCTTTCATCATTATTCCTTTTGCTATTCTTGCAGTCTGGGAGGAAGGCTAATTTTCCTTCACAGATCTCTGTATGTGTTCTAACAGCTCAACCCAGGCTCTGATTTTCAGCCTGCTAAGGAACCAGAAGGGGCATTTGCAGGGTGGGAGACATTAATGTCACTTGAATCAAACCTGCTTGAGAACTTTTATTGCCATATTCTAAATAAAAGATTCAAAACAGGAATCGTGGGGTAAGAAAATGGGAAAGAAAAATATTAAAGCTGTTGTTCACTAGCAGAAATAACCATCTCGCTTTTATTCACTGACTTGGTGCTTGCAACTGAAAATAAAAAGAACAATCTCCATTTCTTCACTTAAAGTGCAATCTAGTTATACACCTCAGTCATTCCCATCAGATGTCTTTACCTTTCATTCCATTAATGGGCTGAGACTATGGGCAAGCAACACCCTCCCACAGGGTGAGCCACTGTTCTCATGCAGACACCTACCCATTCATCTGCTATTGCGTGGAACACACCAGCCTACCCCCTGGTTTCTGATCATCCGATTCACAGTTGGATCAGGTCTCTGCAACTGCTGAGTGGGACACAAGCTTCCTTCTCCTTCACTGACAGATGCTCTTAGAACTGTGAAGTTTGGAGAAGGACACGACTGATGGAAACCAGATGGAGAAATCAGCAACACGCCCAGAGGACTTCTAATGACTCACAGATCACAGTTGGTGACTTGGCCTTGAAAAATGATAAGCACATTATTACAGAGCTTCTGGAGCTTCTTATTTCAATCATGAATATGGAGGGGTTTTCTTATATCTATTGAATTTTTGTACCAAGTACCCATTAACATATGGTTCCTAAAACACCACATGTACTATTTGCAGTATAAAAGCAAAATTAAGCCCTTAAAATACATTTTCAGATAAATAAGTTGAAACAGTTATTTTGAATTTACCAAAATGTAAATTTACAAAAATTCTGCTTTTCTTCAAAGTCATCATCATACTTTTCTTCACTATTGACCATTGTATATCTATTACTTTGAATAGATCAGAGGTGTATAAATCAGAACCTTCAAATGAAAGTTGGCACTGACATTACCACATGCTGTCAGAGGAACTGCAGTCCTAAAATATCTATTCTGCTAAAGCACAGATTATTTCCTTATGCACCACCCAAGACAGCAAGATTAAAATCCTGACTGATTTCAAATAGTTAATACTGACCCGGAAAATAAAGGGCTTCACTCTCCATAATATAAATACCCCACCTAGCTGACACCCCATGGTACTCAGCTGTGTTAAACCTGGTTTAATAAAATTTTTACAGTGCCTTTCCATCTCTTTTTTTTAGCTTACTAAATATGGTTTCACTTTTTCCCAGAGGTAAAGATTTCCCCCATCACACTCGAGGGGTTGTCTTGGTTTTCAACTTAATTATACAGTAATGTGCTAAAAATGCTGTTCCATGGGAGGACTGCAGTCTTATTCATTTTACAGATAAAGATGCAGTTCTATTTCAGGAAAATTATTTCCAGAATCTGAAGAGCTGAGATCTTGTAAAGGGTATGTCCCAGCTCATCTGTCAATCTCATTTGGTTCGTGCAACACTCAGAAAGGTAGAACCCAAGAAACAGAACTGAAACTAAATTCCAAAATTGAAGTAAAGAAAGCTCACTGAACAAATAAAAACACCCCACTGATACAGCAGCACCAGGGAGTGGGGTGGCGAAAACACACAGTGATTTACTGTATTGGTGATGTTTTGCAAAAGTAGTTTTTTCCCCTGCGTTATCTGCCAAGGAGAAACACATAAACCGCAGTTCACAGAATGTAACTAGGAAAGCCAGGCATTTGATTCACCAGATCTTTTCTGTTCTGATCTGCAAGTCTAGCTCTGAGGCTGGCAATGGTTTCACTGCAGACATAACAGCAGACAGAATTTACATGGCATGCAGACATTGCAAGGACATGAAGAAATCCAGGCACTGCATCATTTCCCTCTGGGCACTGAAGAGCTAAGATAATATCTTTCTCTTTCAAGGTAATGCTTAGCTGAGCTGCGAAATATAAACTATCCGACTAAATTAACAAGATGAGGTTTCAATAGAATACATGTGGTTGGTTCAGAGGGATTAAATAATTCAGAAACAATCAACTTTTTCCTTTGTATTTACTGTTTTTTCAATATACTGCCCAGGCCAGTAGAGATCTTTGTCGTCTCCTGCCATCACAAAAAATACACAGAAAGGTGAGAGCCCAGAGGCCCTTTCCCAGTCTCTAATCTCCAACACCAAGGACTCTGTAGCAGGGAAGAAGAACAGGCCACAGAACTCTTGGACAATTCTGTTCACAAAAACAGAGTATAAGCTCTTTCTTTTCCAACTATCTTCCACAACTGGTGACTACCCAGCAAATTTTTATTCATTGGAATAACAGAAGCAATTACAGCCTGGAACAATCCAACCCCAGTGATATTTTAAAAGACAGTGGCCATATAAGCCAAGAAAATGGTGAATCATTGATCTGTACGCTCAGTGAAACTACTTTTACTTATTGATCAGTGCTGCTATTTAACATTACTTCCCGTTAAATCCATGCTTTGTCATTGACACTTGTGACATCATCCCTGCTTACAAACCTAATCTGAAGACTTTTTCACAGCATTGGGAACTCACATACAACAGAAATGCATAAGTCACACATCAGGTCACTTGCTCTTCCTTTCAGAGAAGCCCAATTTACTTCTGCCCTAGAAAAGCTGTCTCGTTCAAAAACTGCTTTGAGAATTCAAAATTTCAGAAAATATCTGTAGTAGTAAATAAAGGAAAATTCAATTTCTTATAAAACTTTGGACCCAGTGCAGTGGCAATCTGCATGTCGATTCTGGAACTGATGTCAACGTCTTGGAGAATGTTTACACTAAAGGAAATCCAGGATTAAAGTGCCAGCCTTAGCATGGGTGGTATTGCAGCCTGCTGTCATGTTCAGTTCTTTGAACCAAGGAACTGCAGTAAACACACCACACTGTAAAACAGTAAGATTTTTGGGAAGAACCTTTTATGATAGCCAAAAGCTTCTCTTTGGAACATCCCTTAACCCAATGTTTCTTGGGCACAAATTCATTGTAAGAGACAGTGGCGCCAGTGCTGCAATGGACAAACAGTAAGAAGTACTTATGCACAGTCAAGAAATGCTGTCTTAAAACTTCTGGTTGGGCTGTTCTTTGCTACAACTACCTTGACCCACACAATAATCCTTTTATTCTTGTGTCAAATTCTCTTGACCTAATCATGTAGCCATGGTTTTTTAATTTACTTATTCATTTATTTTTAGAAGAGAGAAGGGAGGAGGCATTCTGTTTCTTAGCTTCTTCATCAGCCTTGAGAAAAGAAAAATTTCCTCTTTGCTAAAAACCAAAGAATTACTGCTCAGCACTAAGCCCTGTAAAATATGGTTACACACAGGCTTTATGGTCACTACAGAAAACATAAAACAATGTCTTCAGGATGGCTTTTTTACATACATTGCTTCTATTTGACCTGCCACTTGGAATCCTGTACCTCTGGATTCATGGAAATAAAAACCTCCTTCAGAGTAGTACATGGCACAGTGATTATGGGACTCACCAGGAATCATAATTTGTATTTCACACCAAAAACTCAGCTAAATTCCCAAACTGACCAAATAGGTTATTTTGTTCCTACAGGACTTCTAGGGCTTTGTTTAGTAATGCTTTGGCACTCTAGAAAACCTACAAGGCATCCATTATTTAGTCAGCCAGCCTATAAAAATTACATGACTTTTAACACATTTTTAATTGCTTTTAATTATTAACATTTACATTGCTCTCAAAATGACAAAGTGTCTCAGCTGGAGACATGGTTAAATTTTTAATAACACTGGAAAGCAAAGCAGCAAATCTCAGACTGTGGTTTTTCAACATACACAAAATTACATGCATGTGTATTTATAGATATACTATTATCTATATAAAGATGTATAAAATTCTCTCTCTTTCTAGATATAAAATATATAAACATAAAGACATATATATGTTTTCCTGCATGTATGCTTAATGAAATCTCGGGATGACTATGTTGAGAAAGAAAAAACGAACTGAAGCTCAGAAGGCTTTTAGACTCCACAGGCCCAAACAAAAACAATTGCACAGACCCCTAAAAAAGCCTATATTACTGCATCTTTAATTTGTGGAATTTTGTTAGAAGAATGCTGAGGCTACTAGAGATCTCATGGCGTGACAGGCTTGCTCACTACATATTTCACAGTTCTAGTGGAAAGCAATCACTTCAAAGAAAACCCCTCCCATGAACTATTTTACTCATGTACCAAACTAAGCTATCAATAACCTTTAAAAGCCCATTTAAAAGCACTGCTTTCCAAACAACTACTTTGACTTTTTTTTTTTTACTACCCCCTCAAAGATCAAATACATTGCAATTCTACAGTTGAAATGGGCGCTGGAGATCATTAAATACAACATTTATTGCCCCAAACACTTACTGCACATAAGTTGCACCTATGTTTCCTCCTCTCTGTGGCTCTCTTAGGACTTTTCCAAATTGCATTTGAACAATTGACCCAACTTTCTAAGCTACACCTTCAAATTAATTTTACTCTTTTTCTAACCCTAACCTTAGAAAGCAGAAATAAGTATAGCAAGTCAAGTATAGTAGAGCTCTTTTTCTTATGACTTTTGCAAAAAACCTGAGTTTCTTAGCTCTGTAACTATCAGATATCTTCCATTTTATATGATCTGCTCATTTCAGATAGAGTTTATAGACATGTTTGTTGCCAAGCAAACCTTTTAGCTTCCGAAGTTTCCAAACATCTGTTTCAAAACAAATCAGGTCTGTCTGCAATGTTAACCACAAAAGAGTAAATGAGCCTCAACACTGCTAGGGCTAATGTCATTAGGTTGCCAGGAGACACCTTGACTATAACCCAGATTGACTCACAGCTAAAGACAGCCAGCCAGTAATGCTGTTAAAACATCCCCACAGGCTTCTTGCTCCTTCTTTTCTGGAAAAATTATTCACACAATTATAAAATAGTCAAAACAATTTTAAGAAGAGTACTGGAAAGTAAAGAAGATAGCTCCCTCCATGATTCAGATATGGACATACGCAGCTGCTCACGCTCAGTCCTTTCTCAAGGCATCTCTAACCACTGGTCACTCTCACCATCCTTTAAAATGGCCGTCTCACAATTTTGACATCCCTCTTGCTATATAATTTCCTGTCTGAGTTCTAGATGAGCCTCAATCCTCTGAAAGGAACCTTAGGAGTACATAAATGAAAGCGAGACTCCCCATGAAGGACTTAAATCAGTTTGGAGAGCTGGAAGTACCCCTAAACTCTTGAGATATTAGAAACTATTTACCATAAGCAAACACTATGGAGAAAGTTGCTTCTCTCTTTAACAAGAATTAGGAGGCATCTTTGCTTAACAAATGAGTGTTACAATTATCCAACTTTCAGGACCTTAAGGAAATGGAAAAACTATGCAAGAAAAGTAAGAAAACTGGCTTTGTTTCAAAGCAATGGAAAGAGAATAGTGCTAACACAGTGCTAGCAAACAAGGTTCTAGTTTCCCTCTGATACTTCCGAATAAAACCTGCAAACAACACTTCTTGGTTCAAATCCAAACAATAATAAAACCCATGCGTTACAACCAGTGCACAACTCTATGTTCACCAAACATGAACAACCTGCTAAAATCACCTCCTGAAGTTGTCCAACTGGGTCATAGCGATTAACTACATAATTCAGAAATGCTCGGAATACATCTTGCCACTGTTGCCACTTTTGCTCTACTTAGGAGGCTTTTGACTTCTCTTTTCTACATTCACTTCAAAGCCAAATGTTACCAAATTTGCAAACTAGCCAACACCTTTGACAAAGCAAAATAAGAACAGAAATTCTTATGAATATATGTTTGTCAGCTTTATCTTACTCTCCACTTCATAGCCTTGGTTTCCATTTCAGAATCTGACAGTAGCAGGGCTTACTTATTCCACTAAACCAAATTGCAGGTATTAATTAATGGCTCTCGCTTGTTTGCTAGCTCCTGCAAGCAGAAGGGTAGATAAAACTGTATTTACAGCAGAATTTAATTACCCATTTTCAAGCCACTGGCCTCCTGGCAAAAGTCTCCCAATGTCGTGCAGACTAGAACTCGGATTAAGAATTAATTTACTGTCAGCAATGATCTGCAATTTAATGGCTTAATCAAGTTTGCTACAAAATTGGTAGAGAGCTCTGGAGCCTAATATTGCCCCAGAGCTGCTGCATCTCAAGACAAGTTTCAGAGATCCATTACATAATCATCATCCAGCAAATCCAAGATCTCTCTCATGCAATCAGGAACTGCCTCTAGCAAGCTTACCGCTCACATTACAAAGTTATAGCTCAGGGGTTTGAAGTTCAGGGCATGCATTTGACTCTCTTCCTCTTCCAGCTACATCTCCCAAAGAAACTGTACTTGTATGAATACAAAGATTAGCATGTAAATACAGGCCAGCGTGTGACTAATACATTCTCTCTTGTCCTTTCAAATCATAACTAAAATACAGAAAACTTAAAAAGAGACAAGAGGTTTTAAAACAAAAATGCTTTATTTTTGCTCTACAGTATGATTACAGAGTTCCTTTTATAGGAGCACAGATGAAGATTAAAATAAGATTAAAACTTTAAAAATCAACTATGAACTGAACCTTTGTTACAAATCTGAAATTTAACAGATCTTTATTATCTTTGAAAATAAAATCAATCCACATTTTCTGCTAGAAGCCAACTGATAGAATAATGAAACTGCTGAAATAGAAAATGTTATGCCAGAAATAGGGGTATGAAAACTATTCTCTTGAGCTTTTAAGGCCAGATTTTAATGAACTCAGAGGCTCCAGCCTTTCAATACATATAAATAAGCTTCTCACATGGGGTGTCTAGCTGGGCTGAAATATTCCAAATGCTATGCAAATTATCATTGGTTGTCATAATATCCTGAGAGAAACTCCTAGAAGTGCTTTCAACACCGCACCATCACCGCAGCTTACCTATTTTACTCCTTTTTTCCTGCTAAAATTATGTATCATCCTCATGCCTCCCATTCTGTCACCCATCCATATTTAAATCACATCTGGCACAATGCTACTAACGCATCCAAATGCTGCTTCTTGCAGCCCTAAGACTAATTCTTTTTTCCATGTTTTTCCCCCTTTTCTTCTCCCCCTCATCCTTTCCCCTTCTGTTGTTTTTAACCCCTTCCTTTTTTTTTTCCCCTTTTTTTGAATATAACCTTACAGCTTTCCTCCCTTATTTTAGTCTCAGTACTTCTAAAGAAGCACTACATCACTGCATGGAATAATACTTTATACACTGAACTTCAGAAAGATGGATGCAAAAGTTCCTTAATTAACTTCTAAGTATAAAATGAACTTGGATACATTCAGAATTGTGCAGGCAGGACCATTTTGAAGTCCTACACCTTCACCAAAAGCTGATCTGCACATATGGTGGAAGAATACACTCCCTATTCATGGTTAAATGAAACTCGTGGGTTAACACAATGAAGCTTATATGTAAGTGAAGATACAGTACAAATCTAAAATATACCAAGCCCAAGCTCATTGTATCACTTGTATGAAGAAAATCCTTAGTTAATAGCAAACTCTTGTTTCTTACTATTTAGGTTAAGGAATATGCTGTTGCCAGAACTCAAGCATGCACCAAAGGTAAAACAATCAAAATTCTGAAATACCAAACCAACCCCAAAAAACTCCAAAAATGCACAGACATGATGAGCTACATGTTCAACATAATGCAGCGGCTGGATGCTTGAGTAGTCATCACCTGCATAATTTAATCGTTTAAATACAGGAGGTAAACTGAAGAGATGAAAAAGGCATGTTTATAATGGAAAAAAACCACAAAGTCTTCAATTGTAGCTTGTCATTCCTAGTAAGTCTCCCATATTAAGTATTCTCAGCTGAGTTTACACACAATATATAAACTGACACCAAGTCCTTTAATGAGCGTGTTGAGAGTACTGCAACATGGAGTCAGACATACAGAAATATCTCATTAAGCATTTGATCACATGCATTCTTAAGAAAGTTATGAGAAAATTACTGTAAGCATCTGTACCTTAATTAAAAAGGCTAATTAGATTTTTTATGTAAGACTGAGCTTTAATTCTCCAGCTTTGCATCCACACAAGTAATCCACACTAATAAACATTTCCTTAACATCTGTATAGATCATTGGCCTGCTACATCCTTTCTTTAACAAATGCATTGTTCCCATACAACCTACAACACTGCTGTGTTAGTTACCTGCAGTGCCATGTTTCTCGTACCATGAAAACTTCCTCAGAAGCAAGAAAACTCTATGTTTTTACTCCAGTTCTAGAGGGCTCCTGCACATTCTGTTTTGAATTCTGTAGGTGCGTATTACAAGGATATGTTATGAAATATTACAGCTTTTATTATCTGAACTTTAAGCATGGGCTTGCCTCCAAAGACAGCTAAGAATATAGTTGTTCAACTCTTCTTACCAAATAACTATGTATTTCATCAGAAAAGCAGAATGTTCATTCACAGAAAATACGCAAAAATCTTTTTTACAACATTATATCTTCCCTCTCTCAGAACCATATGTGCCAGGACAGTTATGCTCATATAGGAAATGCAAATTACCAGAGCACATGTACAGACCCTAGAGCAGGCAGCAATGATGGCAATGACAATACTGGTGAGTTCCTGTTGTTCTAATAATCATCTCCCTGCCCATTACGATACCACTTACAACAGTGAGTTGAAAAGAGCAGCTCCTATTCTCTCTAAACAATCCTTTCCCCTCCCAGACAGCACTTAATGGAAGCAGCAGGCCTAAATCTGCACTCCACACATCACGACTTCCGTGCGTGATCTAACACTGGCTTCTTTACTTCCACTCCAGCAGCCTCATTTGTTTCTCTTCTCTCCACAACAGCATGCCTAGCGTTACATGGATGCTGTACTACCACAGATGAAGTTTTTTGCAACCATCACAACAGGAAACTTCATGGGTTTTTATGTTTTCAAACTGTCAACTATATGAACACAATTTACACTCTCTCAAATAAAGTTACACCATGCTGGATTTCCTTTCAACATGGGACAGTGGCAGGCATAATGTTTTGCTTTGTAAATTTGGAACAGAATTTTTTTTCTGTGCAATCATCTTCAACTCTACACACTGAATTCTTCTCACCAGCTGCAGGGGGCTCACTGCTAAGAGCAGGCAACAGCAAAGCCCGCCTGCATCTGAAGTGGGAAGCCAGGCTGCAAACTATCAAAATGCCAAAGGCACAAAATAGCATGCTTGTCCCAGTTTCTTCATGTTATTTTGGTATACTTTAAAAAACCCCCAACAACACATAACTCATTAATTATAACCTTTCAAAAGTGTGTTCTCCTTTCCCCCAAACTGTTAAAATTTAGCAGAACAGCAGCCAAAGTTCTAATAAAACTATTTTTAGCATTTGTCACGCAGAGAACCTCATGAAGAGTCTCATCTTTCTATTAATGCAAATGTATTTAAGCAGTCAGTGCAGGAAACTTTAAAATATGCTAATCACTGTTTCTTTGGACGCCAGTCTCTAATGTCTTTGCTGATGTGTACTTATCGTAGGCTAAGTAAAGAGAACATGACCATTTAAAGCGTCAGTAGCTGGTCCCAAATCCATGCAGTGACAGCTATATGTGCATTTTACTGCCACATTTATAGATTTCATAAATTTTCACATTCAACATCCCTTTAATATATAATGTTCTTATTTTCTGGGGTCTAAGCTGAATTGCCACAGTGTGTTATAAACAGAAATGCTTTTGATAATCACATGCACTGTTTTTCTTTTTAAAGTGATTCAGTGCTGATGAAAGGGGCCAGATTGAGGCCTTGCAGATTGGAGTTCCCTGTTAATCCACAAAGAAAACAAGGCACTGTCAGGGCAGTAGCTGGGCCAGCTTCCCTCCAGCACATCTCCATTTAAATCCGTAAGGGAAAAAGAAAAAAACCAAACAACGCACATATCACATCTCTAAGTCACAGCCTGCCTCTGCCTGCTCACATCCTTGGCCTTGCTTCCTATTTTTACTAGCAGAGAAAGTAATCAAGGAAAGCAGTGCATTTCCCGGGTTGGACTGCTGCCCATGAGCTGCTTTGTAGCACACATTTAAATCCAGCAGCCACACAACACTCATAGGCCCGCACATGTAACTTCAGTGTGTAGTTAAAAGATTACATTAATTTTATCTGCTAAAGCACTGAGGTAAAGTTACTGGGTCTTACCTGGCTTCAGCACTACTTTTTTGAAAGCAGGTCAGGAAAGATGAGTATTTTCTTGAGTGGGTTTCTATGATAAGGCTAATCTACCCAAGATAGATCTACAAAACTCTCAATTTTGTCACTATTTATTATGAAAATGAGTACATATTTTATTAGCAATGTGGCCAAAATACTGGAAAATATTTTGGATTTAACTCATCTATCATAAGGAACATAGGAGTAAGCATCACTTGAAAGACAAGTCCCAGACACTTGTCCAAACCACTTGTTAACTCCTACCTATAAAACTGGACTAGAAATTTAAAGAACAAAGATCATTCTTTAATGACACGCAAATATGTCAGCAATTAAGGGAGAGTATGACAGCACGGAAATAAACAAACCCACAGGATTTTAAAATACCAGAAGTAGCTCAGCCAGAATACTTAGAACAGGGCTACCTGGATTAGTCATATGGCTACAGGAGCACAACTGGATTGTGCATCACTTGTCTGTCTTTGCTTTTATTCCTCTCTCTCTCCTTTTCCATTACTACTACTATTAGAATATTTTATTTTATTTCAATTATTAAACTGTTCTTATTTCAACCAACAAGTCTTCCCTTTTTCTGATTGTCCTCCCCATCACACTGGGGTCTGCAGGGGGTGGCACTTAGTTGCTGGCTGGTGTTAAACCATGACAGTGACTAAGAGCTTCCTCAGACACCTTGTTGACATACTCATGTAAAATCCTGCCTGCCCATAGGGAACTATCAGTGAAGAGATAAGGGACTCTTCCCTTCTTAACAGTTATACAGCTGTTTTCTTATCTCAATAAAATTCGTATGTAATACTAACCTTGGATTTTTGTAAAAGATCAAATCCCATTGAAATGAACCCTCCAGTCATCTCTGGAAGCACTGGTTTGTGTCTTGAATTGCCTTGTCTTTTATTTATGTTTTATTCTGTTAACTGAAACAATACAGCTGTTAGAGTAGATTTCATGTGTTTGCCTTTCTTTTTACCTCCAGGTAAAGATGCCTACACCACTTGTTTCTGTAATTTCAACTGACAGAAATGATCTGCAAATCTTCATGGCAACTACACAAAACATGCTGTCTACTGTGAAAGAAGGAACCAGAAGTTTCCAAATATATTCATGAGTGGTCTTTATGCAGTGTGCTTTGCTTTGAATCATACTCTGCTCCTTCGTGACTATTACTGCAGATTTTATGAATTCTAAAAATCCCCATATTTGCCTTGCTGAAATGAATAGTCTCAATTACATCTCTGAGACCGTGCACTCAAGCCAAGATACTTCTGGCTCTATATGAGCATATTTTTAAAACGTGTTGCTAATTATTTATATAGCTCATTATTTCCTTGTTATGCTGAGCACAATTCATTTCTTTCATCCACCCACCGCCTCTCAGGTAACGATGAACTAATGGTTTGAATGTGACTCAAACTATTACTTTTCTAAGAAGAAAGAAATGAACCAGTGCAGCCGCTCCAGAGGAACATTCAGTGAAATCCAAAACTGAGACCTCACTGTCACTAGATTTAAGAGGCAAGGCACTTACATTGCAACTTTCCCCCAAACACAGAAAATCATCTGTCGAGGCTTCTTCAAGAGCAATGCAGATACCTATGGACAGCTGTGTGCAGAAGGAAGGAGTGAGAACATTCCAAGTGATGATTGCTTCAAAACTGTTTTAACCAATGTAGCTAAATTCCGGCCCTTCAAAATAAAATAAGCCATACCAAGGCCACAAATGATGTACCACTAGTGGTACATATTTCCTAGGTAGAGAAAAGTGGCCGTTTACATAAAGCATTTACATAGAGATCCCCAAATATAGCTGAAAATACAGAATCTGTGCATATAAAATATGGATGAGTGCCCAGCACAGGTTAAGACAGGAATCTGTAAACTTCAAAACACACTAATATGCTCCTATTCACACATAGGATTTTTTGGTTATGCTTGATGAAAGAGGACAGCTCAGAAATACAGTTTTATGTATCTTTTTGACATCCAATATGTTTTTACCCAATACACCTTTTATCTCTGATTTACACCACCAAGCCATGGGCTCATTACAGTCTCTAGTATCAGAAAGGCTCTGTATTCAGAAAGGGATTTCATTTAAAATATCTTTCTCAAAACTTACTGGACAAGCAGCTTAGCAAATGCAGCTACCAGAAAATTCTGCAGTCTGATTCATTAGGAAAAGTTAATTAAATAATGTTCTCTCCTCAGACATACTATTTTGTCTTGAAGATGATTAAAAAAGAGGCAAATGTAATTAGGATATGAAAAAGTATAAGCAAAAAAATTAATCTTATAGTGCATTTCAGAAAAATGAAGTAATAAATCACCTTGCTCCATAAGCCTTTTGTTTTGCTGTAACAGACAGTACATTGAGATCCTTCAGTTTTCTCATCTGATACTAGTATTACATTTGTAGAAGCAATTTAGGAGGAAATTGGGACTGGGACAACAAACAGTACATTTAGGAGAAAGATAATATACACAGCTAAGGCTTATGCAGATGGCAGCCCTTCAGAGAGGAAAGAACAGAACACTGGGTAGCGAGATTTATGAAAATATAGACTACACACATAAACACAAAACCAAGATTAAAAAAAAATAAATTTATATGCATATATATATACTGCACTGACTGTGCATGCATATATACGTATATATGCACTGTCTCTTAGACAGAACCCCCCTTCATATCCCAGGTTCAGAAAGTAATTGTTTCAGGGGAGGAGGAACCTTTGAAGATTTGCATCACTGGCTGGTTGTTGGCTGGATGCATTTAAATTACAGCATACAAAAGGAAAAATCATGCCCTGCAAGCACTACTCATATAATCTGCATTCAGTTCCTGAGTCTAACTTAGACTTTCTTTAGATATTACTTAGCTCATTTGTTCTGTTCCTTATAAAGGAACAGAGATAAAAGTGTTTTGTTGTTCTTGTCTGTTTAGACCAAATTTTCTGCTCGGTTATCTCAGTTACTGTGAGATCATTTTGGGATGCCTCCTAAATCTACAATCACAAACCCCAAATGCCTATTTCTTAATAAAAGAATCTTCACAGTTTTAATACATCATATACAATAAAGCTTATCAGAAGGCCTCACATTTGAATTTGATAATTCAGCAGGATTAATGGATGTATTCATGAGGGAAATCAGAACTACATGCACTTGAAAAATACATATCATATCTTTTTCCAGAATCATAACAAGACAGCATGGCATCCAGCACAGACAAAACTGCCCTGAGTCTGCTAAAGGCCTCCCTCACCTATGCTCTTTTGGACATCTGAGCACACCTCATCTCTCCAGAGCAACCTTAACAGCCACTCTCACACATGCAAACCACTTAGTCCCAGGCAGCAACAGCAACAGCAACAGTGCTTGAGATTAGGGGCTCCCAGCTGCTGCCTCTCCTGACCTATCCTGACTGATTACTCCATAAAAGAAAAAAAATGGAAACTATATTAAAAGAGTGTTTCATTGAAAGGTTATATTTGAGTCAACAACCTTTTTAAACTCAGGGAGCAAGAATATTATGTTCTAGGGAAGAAAGAAAAAAGGTCAGCTTTTTTTCATGGCTACTGATTTAATCCAGCGTGGCGCTGGACATATCTCATTGTTTGGGCTTTTAAATATCTTTCCCTGCTTTCACTCATTAGGGAAGTAACAACCTGCTCTAGGTCCGATTAGAAAAAAGTGGTTTTTGAAACCACATAAAGACCTATTTTTGATGGAAGTTCTCTTCACAGCTAGCAGATAGGAAAATCTTTTATTATACTGGCACTGTATCAACAAAATCAAAACAGAATTCTACATTTGAACAATCAATCTGGAATTTGAACGGTCAATTGAGAAAATATCATTAGAAGTGGAACATTATCTAAGTAATTTCATTGATATGGAGAAAAAAAAAACTGATGATGGAATGGTAAAAGGAAATAAACTGTTGAAATAGCTCATTGGCACTTCGTGCTATATGTTTAAAAATACTCACAAGAAACCAAAAATACTAAAAATTTAAATACATTATGATTCATTTTAGCATTTATCAAAATCCAGATACTGGTTTTGCCCATGGATATTGCTGGTGTCACTGCTAATAATCTCGTGCATGTCCAGGGTACAGGAAAGACAAGTTACCCCAAAAAGTTCCTTCCATAGAGCTGGCTATCCAGCTTAAACACTGAGGTCTGTATCAGATGCATTCATGTTTTTCATTTTTATCTCACTACACCAAGCCCTATTGTTCTGCCATCACTAAGAGACTGAAAACCAGCTCTGAATAGCAAGTAATACTAAAAAACCTCACAAAAAAAATTAAAGCACCCAGTGCTCTGACCTCAGGGAAGAATGAATTCAAGTGAATCTTTGGGAAGTATGACAGATTCCTGTTTCGCAAAGAGGCAAGAAGGCTTAAATTGAGCTCAGTGTGTATTTTAGAGAAAACTAGATATTGCAATCGAATAAAGCCATTACAATTTTTCCATCATGAACATGTGATAGAGGGCTATATCTCTCAGCAAAGTGCTGTTGTTATAGAAACTCTGCTGACATGTTGCTAGTACAGCAAAAGTCGCGTTATACCCACACTAACGTCCTTTTTATCAGCCCCAGTTCTAAACACAGAGCCCTTGAATTTACAGTCAGGGAGCGGCACGTCATTCAGTGCAGCTGCAGGCAGTGTCAAATACTGCTGTTGCATGGTAACTAACAGGTAAGTGGTACAAGTCTGCTATATTTATGTACACAGAAAGCTCATGACAGAAGGCGAAGGGAACATTTGTCGGCAGATAACAAATTTGGTCTCTGTTTACTAAAACACAGGATTTTCCGCCTGCAGTGAAACCACTCCCGAA
This sequence comes from Amazona ochrocephala, assembly GCA_039720435.1. Lineage (NCBI taxonomy): Eukaryota > Metazoa > Chordata > Aves > Psittaciformes > Psittacidae > Amazona > Amazona ochrocephala. Next base: position 9,869,632 of record CM077891.1, on the reverse strand, counting down.
ACATACAGTACCAGAATGAAAACTGAACCGCTTGCTTCTGATTCTCAGTGTAAATGATTAGAAGTTACTGTTGCTGATACAGCTGCAGAAATTAATTAAAAATTAAACAGGAGTGAACAGTAGGTGAAAATTTAGCCTCAAATACTGTAACTACAGTATGAAAGAAACAATGCTTAATACATTGTTAGGAAATTTTAATCCTAGCATCAGAGTATCTAACTCTCTCACTATCTGTACTGCAATACTATATAAACAACAGTGTTTTAAATGGAGGCTGGTTTCAAGCCCAAAGTTTACTCTTCATCCAGAAGGCTGCTACTGCCCAGCAATCATTTACATTTCTTGTGTTCCATTTAACTACTGCATGGAGAACAGACTCTGACTGGATTCAATGACACAGTCTATGCTGGACTTAAACGGGCTGCTGCAAATATTTCTCTATTCAGTTCTCAAGACCCTAAACCAAACTACTGCTTTTTGTTTTGCAACACTTATGCTGCTTGAAAGCATGAATTATTTATGTGAATAAAATGAACAGCAAAAATTCCCACTAATTTCAGTCACATCCCATTTTTGTCTCAGGTTGGTTTTTGTATGCACACAAAAGCTAACTTCTCAAATGCCTTCTGTTCAGGGAACTTCTAACCACAATGTTAGGAGACTGACTTCACTTCTTTTACCAGAGATATCTTTCACAAGACCTTAATATTCAGTTCACATCACAGCTATGTAATTATTCTTTTCAGAAGCAGAGATGCAGAGAAGGCTCTAACAGCCATTCAAAATATCACATTTATGCACCTTTCTCTTGTCATATTAAATACCATTACTTTTGATGCAATCAAACTAATATCCTTCAAATGGATAAATCCAGCACCAAATTTAGAACCTCAAGCTTCAAATATCAGGCACTTAAAGCAAAGCTTTAAAGCCTTTACTTTCAGTTCAGTGAGGTACAGTGTAAGAACAGTGAGAACACTACATTTAAATATGGTACCTTTTAAAGAATTTTCTTCAAATTATTCTGTTAGTTACTGGTTGTGAAGTGCTTCAAAGATCAAAGGTGCTACATGAACTACATCTTATAACTCAGTCACGGACAACAAACAGACAATGAATAAAGGCATGCAGAGTTCCAAACTTATATTGTTTGCTTCATTATCATTACTGAATTAAGTCAGTTGTAGTTTCTTCAGTGTTTCTGAAAAGACATATAAAGTATGGTGAGTTTCTGCAACTTTTGCGTTCATAGAAGGATTCTCACGTCCCAGTATTAATCTGAAGTGCTAGGACTTGTTCGTGCTGGTAGCAGCATGACAGCAGTCACCTGCCCATCGTTCACCCCCTTTAGGCACGCTACACATTCCAAAATGTGCCATTACAACTGCTTCTGCTGCTGTAGAAGGACCTGACATGTGCAAAAAACAACGCTGAGGCAGGCAGTCAGGTGCAGAAGTAGCTTCACTAAGCAGGCACTTCTGTGAAAAGGACAACCATGAAATCATAGCTTTGCTATCCTGAGCAACTGACAAGTGTTTAGAGGATAACCCTATACACAGTACATCTCTACTCACCAAACTGCATTTACTACTTAAAATTGACTAAAATGACTCCAAAATTCAACTCAAGACAACAAGTTCAATCTAGTTTCTCTAGCAATTTCCAAAAGCTTGCCTTCCTTTTCACAGCATTTCTGTTTACATTAACAAGTTTAAAAAGAGAAATCACACCCATTATAATTTCACAGTCCAAAAAGAAGTAAATTCCTTGGTGTAATGAAAGCAAAAGCAGATAAAGCAGCAATTAATTATAGGAAACAAAATGTAGTGTTCCATCTGCACCTCTGATTTTAAGAAGAAATAGAAATTTGTCCATTTATGTTTTGAAATGTCTTTGCTCTTAAGTGAAAGTATTTTATCTAAAAGAAAGAATTCAAGACACCTCATTGGCACACATATTCCTCTCTGGAAGCTGTCTTCAGGTACACTAACATTATTGCATAGCTTTTATATTCAAAGGATTGTTCTCTGAATTCAAAAGGTGCCTGAAACTCAGAATGTGTGCAAACACAGAAATCCTAAGGGAAAAAAATCTGCTGACATTCAGAATCAAGTGTCAGGATGTAGATACCAAAATAGTCTGGAATGTGCTGATCACAAGCACTAAGCACTATGCCCTGCACTTTTGTACTCATGCATCCAGAACAAAGCATTGTAATTACAATTTCTATCACATTTTTGTTTACTGCACTCTCATTTCACACTTAAATTATGTTCCTACTACATATGTATCATTTAGGTACTACTACTGTTCCACAAGATTCTAAGAAATCAATACAAAATCCATTGCTATGAAGATTGTGGAGGTAAACACTCCTTTTCCCAAACGCCCCCCCTCAGAAAACCCCAGCCCCCTGATGTTAGTGACATGCAAACAAAACCACCCCAAACAAAACCAAATGAACAAACAAAAGCAGCAAGAATGCAAAACTAGATTTGTCTTTAAATTCATCAGCCATGAACCAGTAAAAACAAGTAAGACTTACTAAAAACTGCCAATGCTGATGATCTTGATTTAAGGTGGTGACATGAGACTTAGAAATCTGGGTCTCTTCTAAAAACTGGGTCTGATCAAATATTTTCTGTGATGTTGCAGGCTGCAGACATGATGGATCATATCCAAACTGTGTAGAATAAAAACAGAGTAAGTCAAGTGATCAGTTTGTTAAAACTCCATTTGTATTAGCTGACTAGCAGTTGCTCTTCCTACAACACAGCATGTTTCATTAATATATTTTTCCATTGTCTGTGTCCCCAAAAGCTGAAAGTGATGGCTTGATATACATTACATATGACAGAAGCCAATCTTAACTAGTAAACTCAACCTTGCTGAACATACACTTTGTCAGGTCAGGGAACAAAACTCAAGTCCAACATAAACCTCCAAAATAAGGCTTAAATGCTTAAATTGAGTGGTTATTGGTCCCTTGCAGGAAATCCATTTCAGAGAGTAAATGAGAAAAACCAGTTTAGAATTTTCTGTATAAAATGGATATGAAACTAAGCAGAAAAACTCTGACGAGTATTCATCATTAGAGGCTGGAGTTTGTCAGCATATCTCTGTATTAGCAATAAAGTTCCAGCAAAGCTTATACGAAGTACCATTTGAAATCCTGAGGATTTTGGCCAGCTCACCCACATAACTCCCTAGATTAAGAGCAATCACTGATCTGATATTTCATTTTTTTCTGGATGGAGTCAGCAACATCAACATTCTCTTTTTAAACATCATTTCCTTTTTAAAGAAGGTTTGTGAACAACCACCCCAAATGCGCTATATTTTCATGTAAATATAATTTGAAATGCACATGTTTCTGAGGAACCTTAAAAGATCCTGAATTTGGGATAGTTCAAAACTACTTAATACTTTGCTTAGCATTTTCTGAGCGATCAAACACCATTTTCAAAATGACTCATTAGAGGCTATAAGTTATTGAGACAGGCACAACCCAAAGGCACTGAAGCCAATGGAAAAACTCCCACTGGTCATTGGGTAAGATTCTAACTTAGTTTAGCTTCATAAACCAAGAAAAGATCTAGTAAAGCAGTTCTCCCCTCAGGCAAAACTAGCTTCCCTTCCTTACATCTTAAGTCAATCAGTTTTAATACCACCTCCAGCAAGTAACAACTGCATTTTAACAGCTTTCTCAGGAAACACAAAAAATACTGAGGAAGTTTCATGAAAATAAAAAAGGATTAAAAACAGAAAAAGGAACACAGCATGACCGTTATGACAGCTTTAAATGAATCAAAGTTTGCTGTAAAGTCTAGCATGAAATGCAATTAACTTGTTCTTCCCATTCCCAGAAGAAGCTTAGCAAATCACTAAGATGATTACACATAAAGATACCTATGTGACTGTCCCCTTCATGGACAGTAATAAATTCACGGCTGTTTTCACTACATAAAGATCATCAGATATAGGTCTGTCAAAAAAGCCCTACGATTTTTAAGACTTAATTTACAAGACTATAATTCAACTGATAGAATGAACTGACTGGAAGTACAGCATGCAGGAATGAGAAAAACTTTCACCGGCATGGTGAAAACTACTACAACTCCAATTCAGAACTTCCAGAAGATGCATACATCAAGCATTTGAGTAGTGCATGGGATCAGGAGATTTATATGCCTTGAATTATAATATGTAGAGCACATTCCTCATCAGATACACACACTGGAAAAGCTGAGTATTTAACAGTGTTATAGTATAAGGTGCACTGATTAAAAGAACAAAAAAATACAGGTGTAAAGATAACTTTTTTCCCCAAAAAAATTTCTCACTTTTAAGATTAAATACGTCCAGCCAGGGTCAACCCACCACATAGCCAAACTCCTGCAGAAAACAGGCATGTTTTGCAGTTAATTTCTGTAAGAACTTGTGTTGTGTCCTCACTTCCGCACAAAGTCTTCACCACTCTGAACCACCCCTCTTTTTGTAATATTCAGGTCAAAATATCTGCATGCAAAGATGTTAGAGACCTTGAAAGAACTTTCAGAAATAAAGGGTGCTGCAACCAGAGCTATGAAGCAGTAAGGCATCTTTCCATGGAATTTGATTTAGGTTGCATTTAAAAAATGAGAAAATAAAAAAATTTGAGTAGAAAAAATATTCTGATTAAGTTCAGCTAATTAAATTCAGATGAGCCCCCATCTTTGCAGAGATGGTTCACTTCAGCTACACTGTGAGAGAGTAGGAAAGAATTTCAGAAACACTCAGAGCAGTCCACACAGTGTAGGGTGCTTGGGATCCAGCACTACACTGTGCAGTCCGGTCAGCAGGCGAAACATGACAATAGCTTCCTTCCACCCAGCAAACATCACTGTCCTGTTTAAACCCTGTTAAAAACTATCAAAGTATCAGTTCCTTCCTCTGTTCAGCCAACAATTCCACCTTTCATTCCCCAATAGCATTTCCACATAAGCATCTCTGTGCCTTCCTCCTTAGGCTCCAAAAAGCTTATCTAGAAGCATTTGTCAAAGGTATCCAACTGTCCTCCTTAAAATTCTCAGTGGCGTTGGTGGGTACCTATGCAAACTAAGTCAAATTCAGCCAGGTGACACACCATACACACCAAGGTTACTCTCATCCCAACCAGTGTTGTTCCATGACTTCCGCTCCCTTTTTCTCTCTTATTAATCATATCACCTGCTAAACTGTGAACTTCTCAGAGAATTAACTCTGGTTGTTACATGTATGTAGCACAACAGTCTGGAGTCTGAATTCGTGCTAAAATCATAATGTAAACAACAGAGAAGAGCTGACATACTTACTGGCCTCAGTAGATGATAAACATGATTAAGCTCTTATGAAGACATTAAAACTCGTATTTTTCACTGAAATAGAACACTAAAAATAACTTTGGAGAATGCCCCTCCACATACAAAATGGCAAGGCATATGAATTGCATCCTATATGTACAAGCTAAATATCAGAGGTTACTGTCTAACAGATTGCTCAGAGTTATTGATAGATACTTCCACTCATACCCCCGCATTTCCACCTATTTTTATATGTCTTTACTTACATAATGTTTGATGTCTTCATCAGCAACTACCTAATTCTGGTGGCAAGATCGAGGCTGTACTTGTAAGACATGGGAAATCACACAGAAAAACATGCATCCTTCTATTTCTGTCGGGCTTGGGCCTGGAAGCACAGGATCTTTTCTTTATTTATTCATGAGTTTCCTGAGAGGAACTAGTGGTTGCTTTGTGTCAGCTGAATAGGATCGTAATTCAATCTTCACTGGAACTTGTTTATCTGAATGACTCATTAAGGCGCAAGCAGACTGCTAAAGAACAGTTTCATAGTACCAAAGCCTTTTGACAGCGGAAGATATGTTTTGAGAAGTGGCTTCATGCAGTAAGAGTTTATAGAAGTTTGTTTTTCAGGGATTGCATTATTTCTTAAAAACATAAAGAAATGAAGTAAAGCGCATTCACACCTGTAAGTAACATTTTCCTGAAAGGACTGTGTCAATGGGCAGTGTGATGTTTTAAGGGCACAGGCCTTGAAAATGCAAGCTCACAGCCTCAGGAACACTGGGACAGGATAGTTTCTATGCTTGGTATTCAAGCCTGGGATATGCAATCAGCTTTACAAACAGAGCTGTTGCCATTCCTCTGAAATTCTACTCTTTCCTAAGTATAAACTACAATGAGTCAACTGAAGTTTCAAAGATCTACAGCTCTAGTATCTACTGTATTACTATAAATGCAGGTAAGAAACGATCTCTTAGGGAACTATGCTTATGATAACACTCATTATAGCTTCTATTCAGGAAATTGTCAGGTGACAGAAACAGCAAGAATTGCTGACCCTTTAAAAACAGATCTTTTCCAGAGATCACTGTTATATCATACACATGATATGAAAGTCAGTTCAAGAACCGAAAGAGCTGCTCTAAGAAAATCACCTAGAAGGCAGAGCAGACGTGGCCAAGTGATTGACTAAAGTTACTGCTTAACAGCTGTCCGGAGCTCAAAGAGCACAGTAAGAGTTTACAAAGAAAGCACAACACAGAGGAGCTTTACCATTACTTAGTCACTATGCTATTTCATAATACAGTGATACAAAGTATTGATACATAAAGGTGCAGCGTAACAAGACTTCTTATCATGGTGCACTGCAGATGTAAGTCTTTATCAGTTTGCATACTTACTTCCCAGCTGAAATCAGCAAGAGGCAAATGTCAGTAAAAGGTAGAGGTCTAAATCTGAATACTGATATTCTAAGGAGCATCTATAAGGTCACACCTTCATTATGTTCTCCTTAAAACTGCAAGTCATACTGGAGTCTACACGAGAACTTCATGCAGATCACAACCACTAATGTATTTTATGACAGCTAAACTTCTGATTGGTAAGGTATAAATACCACCTTTGAAGATAAACCAATATAACTACAAAACCAAATTACAGTAATACGGGGACTGGAGCACCTCTCGTATGAAGATAGGCTGAGAAAATTGGGGCTGTTCAGCCTGGAGAAGAGAAGGCTGTGTGGAGACCTCATAGCAGCCTTCCAATACCTGAAGGGGGCCTATAGGGACGCTGGGGAGGGACTCTTCATTAGGGACTGTGGCGAGAGGACAAGGGGTAATGGGTTTAAACTGAAACAGGGGAGGTTTAGATTGGATGTGAGGAAGAAATTCTTTACTGTGAGGGTGGTGAGGCCCTGGAATGGGTTGCCCAGGGAGGTTGTGGATGCTTCATCCCTGGTGGTGTTCAAGGTGGGGTTGGACATAGCCTTGGATGGCATGGTTTAGTGGGAGCTGTCCCTGCCCATGGCAGGGGGGTTGGAACTCGATGATCTTGAGGTCCTTTCCAACCCTTACTATTCTATGATTCTATGATTCTTACATGATACAGTTGTGAAACAGTGTTTTGGAAATTAATTTGAAAGATGCTGTCATTATGTCACATATTTTACAGTTTCTAACTATACATTAAAAATACTTCAGTAATTCAATAATTGAATTTGATCTTAGATTGCAAATGACAAATGGACTGTGATTGAAGAATCAGCAGCCAAGTTACATGAAAGACAATACCATTCAACATGGAAGGCAAAATGTCAACAATTATCAAGTTATCAGTCTGCTGAAGCAGTTCTTAAAATTGTATTTGTAATGTAAGACACTTCAATAAATCCTTCACAAAACACATTTCAATCTTTCCTCTTAAATTAAAAGGATTACCCAGACTTGCCTCTGCTTTTAATGCATGCCCTTTTTCATCTGCCTCTGTCAGAGAAATATTCAGTATTAGTGAAATAATCAGTAGCATTACAATGTATAATAATCATGCAGCTCTACACTCTATGTGGGTGCGTGCATGTGTGCAGAGAAAGATATATTTAATACAAAGGCTAAGCAAGACAATAGATTTTATTTACTGGCTATAATTAATTTATTAGAATTTATTACTGTCCTATTAAGTCTAAGCAGGTAACAATAAGGCAAACCCTGGACCAGCAGCACTGTGGAAATGCCTCTTAATTTCTTATATTAAAAATACCAAGGAGAACAAACTCCTCTTCATTGTGGTAATGCAATACAACATTGCAGTGTCAGTCAAGGGATGTGGTACAGTGTACTACCCATAGCTCAGAGAAATATTGCATGCCTCAAGCAGCTAAAACCCTCTGCTCACAGTATATGGCACCTTTTTGAAAAATTAAAAAGTATGAAATTTTACTTCTGAAAAGAAGAAAAACTGGAGCCATTGTAATATTTCAGTGCCACATTTTGTGCAAAAACCAATGGGATCTTTATGACCCTAAAAAAATTAAAAAAGGGGTATTGCATTATTGCTATTCCCAGCAGAGCACACACAGGTGTGGTCCTAGATCCATTAAAAAAAATAAATTCACAAGTCAAATCCCAAGGAAACACAAAATGCTATTTATCTTTTTCCCAGCACAACTGCCTGCAGTTTCCAGGATGGTTCCTCAGTTTCCTATACCACTGGCCCATACCTGACCTTGTGCAGTTTACATCTGACAGGATCACAGCGAAGTCATTTGCTGCAGGCAGTCACCTTTACAAATGATGCACATAAATACACACTTTACTCTTCATACAGCCTTGAGACCAGAAAAAACACTTCATGTGCTTTGCAATCTTACTTCACGTTTTACTTTTCCGACAAAAAAAAACAAACCAGTATTTATTACAATTCTACATTATCACCAATTCTTACCCAAAACAGCTGACTGACACATCAGTATGGCTGAGGTTAACTGTATATTACACATGTTTGGTTTTATTTTCTAGTATCTAGTCAAATATTATCCTCCATCCTTATTACAACTGAGAATATGGAAATATTTTTATGGTACTTGTCATACAATTTGAGAGTTTCGTGGTATATTAAACAATCCTCAGTTTTTTACTATTTCTTCATATTTCAAAGTCACAAAACAACTTAATTAGCAAGATCATACCATGTCGTCTCCTTAATCTTATTAGAAAAGACTAATGGCTGCAGAATCAATTATTTCATAGAGATCACTGCCGTAACACCATTAGCCTTTACATCACACAGGCTCTTTTTGAATTTTCAATTCAACTGTAATTTCCCCCACTACTTTAATTACAATCCTTAATTAAGTCCCTTCTTTAATCAACTTAATAGCTCTGTCCATTCATTTATGGCTGTATATAAAATAAGAAACAAAGAATAAGTTGCAAAACTATAGGGCCAGCACAAGTGCTTTCACAGTATTGGGATGGCCATACCCTCTGCTCTGAGAATCGCAGGTATTCCTTCTTTCTAAATATCCAGAATAAATTCATTACGAAGAAAACCAAAGTTTTAGCTAGGTTTCACAAAACCATGACTCATAAAATATGATTTTGCAGTTCCTGAAAATCTAACGAATTAGGGATTATATTTACACACTTTATTGCTAAGTTTTCTGTCAATTTTAAGAATCTTGGTCACAGTTTTCACAGCTAAGTTTTGATGGCAGGTCAGTTATCTATATACTGTGAGGATACACCGGGATTTTTAGATCACAATTTTTATCACACACTTCAACATCCTGTCCTGACATGGACAACACCAATCTATATAGAGGAAAGGAGTGTCAATACAGAATAGGTGATGTATTATAGGAAGCTTTGCTGCTCAATGTAAACTGATGTGAGAGGTTCAGCTAAGCTGGCAAAACTATTTTCAGGCTGTCTCCAAGTACTAATTCACTCAAACAAATCTACCATACATCAACCTGAAACAATCAGTTAGGAGTGTTTGGCAAGAAAAATAATTGTAAGCTGTTCAGACACATTAAACCTGCCTTTACTCCTATATAAGCCTCTAAGTTTCTTAACAAAAGAGCCGTATCTATGTACACAAATACTTTCATGTATTTTCACCACGTTTCAGTGAATGCAGAACGTCCATTCTATATTTCGGTACAATTTTTCTATTTGATAATTGAAACAGTAACTTTTCAGGGTATGCAGGTACAGTATTTTTCAGACTAGGTATTTTATTCTCCAAAGCAATAATTAAGATTTTCCAAATGCATGCTTTACTGTAATCGTAAGTGGTTTGTGGTTCTTTCCAGAGCAAAGTCCTTTGCAATTTATGGCATTTTAGCCATAAAATTAATATGCTACTTCCTCTGAAAGCTACCCTTTTCAACCATTCTGCACTGGGAAGATGTAGAAGTCATTCAGATTCATTTAGCACACTTAATAACACACTCTACACAGATATGCATACATAATTGTATTGGCATTTTTTTTTGTTATTACTCATCATTAAAGCCCTGATACACACATTCATAAGTGCTTTTCATTAATGAATGAAAATGTGTACCTTCGCTTTACAGAGTCTGCTGTAAAACGGAATTCCAATTTTTAGGAGGAGTTAATGTTTGAGCCACTGAATGATCCCATCAGGCTGAAAAGATCCCAATGTGTATCTTACATGAACTTCTGTTTAATAGGATTCTGAACATTCCTCGCAGTTCAGATTGATCTGGCATTGTATTTGCATTCGTTTGCATCAGGTGGGAAGATTTAAACACAAAGTTTCCTAAATATACTGGCTTAAAGAATATTTGCCATTCCTAATATTTCTGGCATTTCTAACCTACAAGAGACATGCTCTGTAAATCATGCTGCTGTATATAAATCCTGACCTCAATCCTTTCACCAGGAAAGCCCAAATTTAATCTCATTTTTGCAAACCCTCATATCTCTACAACATCTACACAAGGAGATACATTCTTTTTTAACAAATGACTGTTTCAAATAAAAGGGACAGTATTCTGATTCAAACAAAACCATTGTTCATACTTCTCAAATCAGATGTGATTTTTTCCAAACTAGCTCTCTGGTGATAGTTACAAACTCACTTCCCTTGAAGGCACATATGCAGCAAGTATCAGCCTTCTCTGCAAGGCAAAGCATTCTCTAAATGAGTAGCAGTGGAGTTTCTAGCTAAACAGCAACTCCATAAATGTACTAAGACATAAGCATTCTCATGGTGAGAAATACTTACTGGATTTAAAGAGAAGAGTGTCAATACAGAACTGCTCAATATCAACATCTAATACCATAATCTAATATCATAATTTGATATTTTAACAGCAAAGATTAATAACCCTTTTGCAACAATATTACTGTTTAAAGAAAAAAATTAAATACTCTCCATCAGCCTGCAGAATCTTTTTTGTTTGGTAGGCATGTGACCAGAGACATGAAAGGCTCTGTCTCCTAAAATGATGAACTTATAAGTATTTGACACTTTTTAACCAACTGTAAGGGAAAGGTCCTGCTTTTCAGTGACATCCAGTGAAAGAAGAGATTGGAATGACCAGAAATAGCCTCAGTCCTTTTGTTATCTCTAACCAGCTCTATCAAAATCTTTTTTTTTCCCCTCTCTCTCTCTAAGAAGAGAGCTAAAGCTCATTTATGTCCCTTCCTTACTGCAGTGTTGCAGATAAGCACAGCCATATCCTCCCAATCATTTGATCTTACAACTTGGGAGTTATTTTTGCCATTTCTTTCTTCTTTACACCACACACTGTGCCATGTTTTCAACCTGCCTCCTGTCTCTCCAAATCTCTGTGATTACCAAAACTTGCTTTCAGGCTCTCATCAGACTGCTTCTCGACGAGGACAAAATCCTTGCCATCCCAGACACACAATTTGCCCTTCCCATCTGTGAAGTAAGCAGCTATTAGTTTATTCTTTGCCTGTACATTACTTCTGAGTTTTCTGATGTGCTAAGCAGGAATTGATCTCTCAGGGAGGGCTTATGAAACATGAAGTGTATTTGGAATAGCAAATTTTTGTGTTGGTCTAAAGACATTCCCACTTTTGCTTTGTTTGCTGAAATTCTGTTCCCGTCATGATATGACAGAAATTTCTTGTCATTTCTTGATAAAGAGCCTAGATGGTTTTTTCCTTGAATCCTGTCTTTCAGAGTCCAATAAAACTTTCTAGTGACTTTGCTTTAAGATCTATTAGAATACATGTACCAAAAGTAAATCAGCAACAAAAATAAGAAATGCCAACACCCTCTCTGCATGCAAATTTCTTCCTTTAAATACAAAAAGTGACACCAAGGGAATCCTATTTCACTGAGCAAATTAACAAAAGGTCAGAAAGCTTGATCTTTGTCACTGGTGTACTCTGTCTGAAAGCTGAACTGCCATTTAAATATTTATAAGGGAGAGCTGTAATTGCAGGCTGAGAGCTGTGAGAGAACTCTGCATGTACAATACAGGAAACTGAAAATATTCATGACATGGGAGATATTCCACCGGAAGAAAATTTGGGTGAAGGAAAGGAGCACTAATGCGGCATTTTCATCACTTCTGAATCAGGTTGCATAAGTAGGTGGCCTGAAACTTGTTACTTTGGGGGTCTGTTTGCAACACAAGACACAGAAATAAAATTCAGATCCTTACCAGCCACCAAAAACTGGTTGAAAGAAAAAAAATAGTTTTGAATGATCAGTAGTAGATGGAACCATGTTTGATTTTTGTGTTTTTTAACAATATAAAGCAAAATGGGAAGAGAAACAGCTGCATACATGACAAAGTTGAGAGAAAACAAAAATGTTCCAGACTTCACTGCATGTATTAACTGGGCTTGCTACTAGCAACAGAGCTATCTCCCAGCAGATTATGTGTTCTTGCTAGATAATCTCTCTTCCTGATGGATTTTAGTGCCTTTAATTAAACTAAATTTGTGCTTGTCCCTCTAGTTTGAAACCCAGTTTCAAGTAATTTATTCTATTCAGCACTACAAGAAAAACAAAATGCTCAGAGAAGTCACACTCCATTCTTGCTACACAAACCAACGCAATACAAAACAAGGTGACCAGTCTACAGAATACAAGCAAAACGCAATATGACCAAGGTTCATACTATGGACATAGCCTCTTTTTCAGAAAATATCCTCAGCAGCAAGTTTCTGGAGACTCAAGAATATGCACACAAAATAAAACTAGGAATTTGCCTTGTTCTTCCTTTTGTGCAAGCAGACTGTTAACTACTGCTGAAGAAGGTATACTGAACTAAGTGGACCTTTGTTCTGAAGCAACTTAATGTTCTTAGAATGAGATTGAAGGAAGAAGGCAATATTTTACCTAGCTCTAATTAGATGATATCATAAGTGAATTCTTCTACTTGGGCAGATGCTAGCGCCAGAGCAGTTTTTATGTTAGGTTCCATAGGATAATTTCTGTGTTTCACATGTACTACTACGCTCCTGACTGGCTTAGACGCTGGTGGCAATACACCTACCCCACTTCCTATCGGTACACCTTAACTGAGTTACAAAATCTCAGTACTCAATATAGACAGGTCTTCCACAAGGTCTACCATCTTGAAGGAAACCCTCATGCATTTTTTGTGAAGAGTAGCATGAAATCACTGGTGTATTGCCACTGCCCTCTTCTGTGTGAGACAAGAACGAGACCTTTGCTTCCTCCACTAGTTTGGGCTGCTAATGAAAAGTACCTTGGTGACTCTTGTCCTCTCTTTCACAGGATCAAGAATGAATAAGCAAAAAGTATTTGTCATCAGAGCACAAGAATGGGATTCAGGGGATGCAGATCTACTTCCTGGCTATGAAGACTCAGCCTCTGCCCTTGGATAATTCATTTGGCCTCTTTGTAAAGAAGAAAAAAAATGTTCAAGCCAAGCAGTTTGGGAATAAACTATGTTACTCACATGGAACCAGGAAAGCACCATAGTGACAATGGACTATAGAAGTATCTCAGGAGGTAAAAGAACCCAGGCCTGATACATGCATTGGAAAAAGTGATTCCTAATTTTCCGTATCAGTAAAACCACTCACTGGAAGTGCCTGATTCCTTAAACGTCTGTTCAATGATCTTTCCAATCTTAGCCAGATTGAACAATTCCCATTATGACAGGAATAGGAAACATTACTGAAAATGCTAAGTTTAGCTTGAGGGTAATTATACAGATTTAGCTTTGGATGAATGGTGATCTTGATTGTGAATAGGAGGATTGTTGTTTAGAGTTTTTAATAAATAAATTTAAAAATTAGAGCTCGCTTGTCACTTGCAACTCAAAGTAAGAAAGAACAATAAGCTGTACTGGAGGCTATCCAGGCATGCAATCATAGCACTGGAACAGAAGCATCCCAAAGTCTACATCACCAGAATGATAACATAAAAACAGTTGACACAAGAAAAACACTTCAGCAGCAGCAGAAAGCACACCCAGGCAATGGGAGAAACCGTAGAAAAAAATTGTTATTGCCTTCGATTTGATAACCGAACTTCCTGGCAAAGTGAAAGACTCTCAAATGAAAGTAACCAAAGTTACCTAAAGCTTGGGTTTTGTTTGGTTTTTTAAAATAAGAACAATAAATGTTAAAAAATATAAAACCCTACAGCTGCCACACAGCTGTGGCTGCATAGTTTATGTCTCCAAGCATTAGAAGAGCCGTAGGGTCTATTTCTACCTTACTTACCCTTCCTGTAACATGGATAAGTGAGATCCCTTTTCTACTCAACACTTTCAAAAAGTTGAATCCCAGCCCCAAAGTTGTATTTTAATAGCCAAAAAACACAGGATCTATAACAATGGGGGTTATTCTTCCCTTATTTATCTGGTATGTGGTGTTTAAGTAACAAGAATTTATGCAATTACACACTGGTCACATTTGTGACAAACCTAGCTTAACCCTCCTTTCTTAAATATTTGGCAGATAAGACAGAACTTGTGCTCTCCAGCACATACAGCTATTACAAGCAAAGGTGTGTGGGAGCTACAATCATATGGAATTGGTCTGCATTTCCACTCAGTTCAACTCCCACTAAGAGCCTTGACAGGGCATTCAGGTGTGTAATATTATCCTCCCAGAAGGGTTCCAGTCCCATATTACCTGGGGGAGAATACTAGCATCTTACTGTTTCAGGCAATAATTGCATTTGATTGGGATGATTATACGTACTTGTAAGGGATGAAATATTCCCCTTGTGATATTCCCCTCCGGAGTGTACCTCCACAACTATTTGTGACCCCATTTTCCAAAACCCCAGTGCAATTTTAGTCTAGGCTCCTGAACAGGAAAGCAATGCCAACTTGCAGATACTTAGCCACTTGAAACACGTATCACTGAAGTCCTTTGAAGATCTGTGTTTGCGTGTTACCTGAAAAACTCTTTCTAGAACAGAGTGACCCTGGCTTTCAGAACCAGGGCCATCAGATGCAAAAAGTCTTTGCACATTTCCACTTCGATTTTGGTACTATTTCCTGGTCCACAGTGCATCTCAAGCCCAACAACTATGCAGGCCACCTTCCAGTGGTTTATATTGCCATGACCAACAAGCCAACTGTTTTCCCCAGAAGCTGACAAACTACATTAACTCACTGTTCCAGAGCAGTGAAGCCTGCAACAACTATATTAGTGCAATTCCCAGACAAGTCTTAACACAGTTTTTTCTATCAATGCTCATCATCATTTTGTGCTTCCTCTTCACTTTTTGAAGCAGATCTTCTATAATCTTCACACAAAAACACTTCCTCCATCAAACTGATAATTCTTCACAAGAACTAATACTGGTGGAGCTCCACTGAGCAAACTTGTAGTTACAACAGCCTCTTAGCAATTCTCAAATGCTTGCCTTCATTTTACTTTTCTTTGCGCATTCAATATTACATTGGTTTGCCCTTTCAGCTTAAAACATTCTCAATCACTCCAATTTCCTTAATGGCTCTTGCTTGAGCTGACATCAGTTCTCCAAAGCACTGCCATCTTGAGGGCTCCCATATTTATAGCTACTGTGCCTAACTGCTCAGAATTTAATTAGTTAAACACCTAGCTGCAGAAACCTATCCTAAATTCAATGCGAGTCTGCTGTCAAAGTTTTTATGATAAATTCAAAGCCACATTAATTTTGTACCTTCTGTTCAGGAGACCCTGATGCAAATGAGTCGTGTCTTACATATAAAAAGCACTCCTAACTATAGGTCTCAAAACCCAGAGTACCACAGAACATATCAATAAAAACTGTGCAACAGCAAGAAATGTGATTACTCGGGAAAACACCAATCTGGCTATCTAGATTTTTTTTTTAACACTCTGAAATAAAAATTACAAGCATAAACTGAGATAAAGACACAAATGACATCTCTATACTACCAGCTAGTTCTTTCATGAAGTAAGAATACCAATTAATCTGCCTGACCTGCAAATTAGAAAAAGCTTATTTAGCATAACTCTGGATGATTTCTCCATTTTACTCATGCCACAAGTATGGACAACCTTTGCGTAACTGAACACTGGTCTAAGAAATCACTCTTGTGATGAATGTGCCCATAACTATTTTTCATGGACTGTAAGGAAGCTCTGCATCAGCTATCAACTCAACTCTGTATAAATCACCTGACTGAAAAAGAAGTCTTTATGAAAACTGAATATCCAGCAATGTTGTCTTCTAAAATACTTGAAAAATCCACATCACATACTAATGCACACATCACATATAGGTTTTATAAAAGTAGAAGGGATTTCACGGTCCACGTTTTAAGAGACAAACAACAGATCATGGCTGTCACAGCCATATCACCACTCAGCAAAGCACTGAAACCTCAATTTTTATCAACATGTATGAAGAAGCTACTGTACCATTCTGTAGAAACCACACACTAACAAAAGTAACACCTATATTTTCCATGGGGCTGTTGGTTTTTATTTATGTATCAGCCAGATAAATTTTTCTTTCATTTGCACACATGTAACTAGTATTTTTCTTACTGGCATTATCCCTGAGGGATACTACCACAAGTCTAAGGAGAATCAGGACTTTAAGCCCTAAGTATTACTAACATAAAATGTAAATCCTTTAAAAAGGATTTGAGGTGGCTTTTTATGAGAAAATGAGAGTCAGGAAAACATTCAACTCCCTTTGATATAAACAACAGAACAAGAATCAAAGATTCATTTCTGCAAAGAAATCTGAAACCCAAACAAAAGCCAGAAGGCATCTGATAACAGCTAGTACCTTTCAATAGCCAAACCATCTGAGTTTGACATCCTTATTCTGGCAATAGCAAATGTATCAATTTGGCAAAACCCAGCATCTCCCCTCACTAGACAAACAGCATCCTGAACCTGTATTGTACGGTCCATGATTATTCTATCCTTTCCTATGTGCAGCACTTCAGTGATCAACAGCAGTACCACTGTTGTTTGTCTGATCACATGGCATGAGGGCTCTGTTGATAATTATAAATGATTTCATGACCAAGTTTTAATGTATCTGCCAAAACAGAAATTGAACCTGCAGAGAGCAAGCACTTTTTTTCCAATGCAAGTCTTTGACATAAGCCTCGCTGGATCTGTGCCTACATATGCAGCCAAAAACATTAGCAAACAGACTAGCCCTACAGCACAGCCACCTGAGCACTGCAGGCTTCTCCCTGTGTTCCAAAAACACTGCAGTCCACAGCTTTAGCTCTACAGGTGAATAATCTGTCATTCTGGCTAGGCACTAACGGGCTAATCAAAAGAGATTTTCAGCCTGTGGAGTATAAAAAGGGACTGCTTCACCCTAAGATCAGAGAGAGATGTGTCAAGATTAGAGTCAAGCCTTCAGGTCCTAAACACCACTTGGTGTAAGAAACACAACTGTTTTTTCAAATAGTAAGAATTCCGGACCATCTACATGGAAATTACGAATGATGCATAAACATTTATCGAAAAAAAAAAAAACAACAACATTTAAAAAGTGCTTAATATAAAAATAATCACATTTTTAATACAAAATTGAATATGTAATTAAATATTCTTCATGGGAATCTTTCGTTCATTATTAGAGGTATATAAACACCTATACTTGATCCAGTTGTCTGGACCTTTTTACAGTCAATGGAAAAATTGGCACTTCTAAGAAGCAATTTATCTCCACTCCAAGACAGATACTAAAAATAGAAAGCTTTCCTATTCCATTTAATTTTTATAACTTATTACTGAAGTACCATACTGCCCAAGCACCAGTCATTCATCACAGTCCCTCTGTGATGGAGCTGTAACCAGTCCTTTCTCCGTCTAGACTTCAAGCAAATTTACCTTGACCTCCCACTTGCTTTTCTTATGAGTCATTTAACAGATCACCTGAACCCCATATACACTTGTGCATACACTTCCATTTCACATGAAACTGTGCCTGTAATAGCTACTGACACTCAGCCTTTTCCAGGGGAGCTCTCTGAATAAGTTAAATAACTAAATTATCACAAGTCCAGAATTAAGCTCAGAAAGTGAGAATCAATTTACTTTGACTTTCCTATTAAGTTATATGAAGATTAGTTAAAGGATTTTCCTTTTCTCCAGCCTCCATCTGCGTCCTGTATAAGTGAAAGGATAGAATTGATGATATGCAGGTCACATCTATCTTCCTCTTTGATCCCGTTAATGAAATCAAGATTCGCTGCAATTTTCTGCCTTCCACCGTTCAAGGAATGAGGTTACTTTGAAGATTCCTTGAAGCTTACAGTATTTTTCCTCATAACTAGTTTCTATTTCTCCTGAATATCTTATTTCTTTACCACTGCCAGTATAAGTTGTTAATATTAATATTCTGTCTAAAATAATCTAGACTGAGCTCCACAAACTTAAATTCCACCTTGAATTTGTATTGAATTTTTTGTAGAAATCTTTTTGCCTTTTCTCTCTCACACACAGGCATTATATATTTTTAACCACTGATGCAAGCAGGGCGTAGCACTTAAACTAGGACCTCATATATACTAATATGGCTGAAAACGTGCCTTCATCAAGTTAATTGTTCAACTGATACACCAGTAGACAGTTCAGGACACTACCCTTTCTACCAGAATATGAAATCCAGTCATGTCATGACTGTACACATGACATAACGAGAAAGATGTTTCTTCTCTCCATGAGTAAATGACAAGACCAAGATAACTAGGTCACATAACAGGAAAAACCAAAGCCCACAGCTGCTGCTAGCTGATGTATGATCAGCACAATTCCTCTCAAAAAGGCCTTCCTGGCTAGCAAATTCCCAGCTGCCTGTTTGCCCATGGACCTTCCTCTGCTCCATGGTGCCACTCATAAAACAGTCATGAACACAGGGAGGAAGCAGCAGGTCACGCTGACAAGATGCACTTAGCATATGACATCAGTGAAACACACCGTGTCATGCTGCAAACATCAGAGAAACAGCCATAGGTGAGAGAAAAGAATGAGGTTGAGTTAGCTTGTGAAAGTCTCACTTGGACTGTGCCAGATTTGAGAGGTCTGTAAATAGGTTGTGAAAGCCCTTGTTTGGAGAGAGTTCTGGTATGCTAAAGGAAGCACCACACTATCCCTAAGTGAGCTGCTGAGCCTTGTACTGCCATTTCCTTCCTGGAATAAGAAAACAATACAAGCAGAGGAATCAGAGTACAATCTTTACACCAACCTTCCACCTCCTCACCTTCCGCAGAGCAGATTAGGCACATTCTATTTTAATTCTGTGTGAAAGCCATTAGTGCAAAGCCTGGAATACAGAACTCCAATTTAAAATAAATGAACAATAAAACCACAACACATCTCCTTGCATGTTATGCTGGCAAGCTTAGATAAGCACACTGGAGGGAAACTAAGAATCCTCCAGACAGTAAAGGTTAATATTGCTGTGGTATGGCTTGGTTTTGCATAGTGATTAGGCTCACTGCCATCCTGAGTCCTTCAATGTTTTAACTATCTGCAGCTTGAGTGATTACATTAATAAACTTCCAGTACAGACAGTATGCTAAACTCTAGCCACTGTTCATGTAGGAAGAGGATGGAAGTCTTAAAATACACTTTCTCTTCTAAATAAAAAGGTAAATCCTGGCCTGATTTTCTCAGGGAGAACCAGTCCTTAGAAACCTCCGTCAACCTCTTCATTCTCAGCAGGATTTTTAGGACAAGGGTGATTCCCTATCAACCAAAGAAGGATTTTTTTTTTTCCTCCTTCATTTTTAAGGTTGTAGCAGCAGATAAAACATTCCTACCCATCACCCACCACAGGTCTACATATTTCAGATCCCAGTCATAATATCCCTACAAATCACAGTTTGAAGACTTTAAGGCCAAAAGCATACATACACCTGTACTATTCAAGCTAAGAGAGTAAATCATCAGCAATGACTTATAATCAGAGATTCATTTAGCTCATCATAGGTCAGTCCAGAAATCTTCAGGTCAACTCCAAAATAAACAGAACTGTAAGTGATCAGATTGAGCTGCACACAATCCCAAGTGTATCTCACAAACTAGCACATTATCACATAAGGATGGGGAGCAATTGAATCCTGTTATGTTACATACAAGTAAGAAAACCTTCAACATTTGGTAACAGGCAAAACGTTTCCTAACGACATCAAGGGAGAATTGCAAGCAATGTATTACAAGCCATGTTGCTTCACCGATCACTCTGAACCATCAGCAAGGAATACCTCTTCCAGCAACTGCAATAAATGCAGTCTACTTTTCTGCAACAGGAACAACTCCCTGCTAGCCCTAAATCTTGACTTCTGCCTCCACTGTATCCAGAAAGAAGATAAAAGGACTACTTGCAGAATGAGTCAGACATAGTTACTCTCTTCCTGCAGGGAACTACAAGCACCTGTTAAGAAGTCAATAGAAGTATCTGCGTCTCGTTCACAAAACATTGTTTCATGATCCCACCCTCCATGACTACCAGCTGTATACAGCACTATATAACTGCTGTATTTTTTTTTAGGTTGGTTGGTTTTAATTTCTGCATCAGGAAATGATTGAAAATGTTTCATATATACAAAACTCTACACATTCACCTGTAAGTTTACTCAGCAGAGCAGAGCTATGTGGGTGGAACATTCGGGTTTCTTTCTCAGCTCTGTCACTGACTCACTGCAGAAACCTGGGAAAATCATGTGCCCTTCTAAACAAAATGGGAATAATAATCGTTCTTAGCAAACAGATGTGCAGTAAGACATTGTTAATTAATGTCTGTTAAGTACTTTAGAATCCCAAGATGAAAGACAAAGTGCATCATATGAATCCATAGAACATAAAATATCTATTCTTAGCATTTAACAATGAGGAATAAAGCATTTAACACTTCTTAACCATTAATCCTATGCTTGTAAAAGGCCAACTACCATCCTTTCTAAACAGAGACAGAAGCCTGTAAAAGCTAGGGACTCTGCCTCCAAACCTTCTTTCACCTCACTGAGGGGGAATTATCTTAACACCACCAGTATCAAACAAAACTGCCTGGACACAAACATGCAGGTACAAAAACAACCCTACAACTAGGAAAACAAATAAGCCTGTTTGCTGCACGCTTCATCATTTGCAACCTGATTTTCAGGTTGGGCTAAAGCAGAACTATTCTGCAATCCTTCTGAAGACTGAAAAGATGGAAAAAGGTCAGCAATAACCCATGATGACCAGTTCAGGTAACAAATACAAATCTAAAAGACTACAAAATAATGGCAAGAAGTACATCATCTTTAACATGGAAAGCTTTCCATAAAGGTAGCCATTTATTAGCATGATCTTCCTATCTTTATGGAGAAAAATTGAGTCTCCATTAATTACTCCTACTTGAAGCCAATGCATGAGAGGCTGTCAGGAAATATTGTCTTCAGCTCTGTGCCTGCTCTCTTTTCTCCCTTCACTTGACTACGGCCCATATGTTTCTTTAGAGACACGTTATTGGTATTTTTTTAACTTTAACGAAGTTTTGCTGCTAACTTTAGAGATGTAACTTCCATTTTATCTCCATAGTTGAATCAAACAAAGTAGCCATTACATGCTACTCAGTTCAAAGAGCATTTTGTGTTGGAGATTTTTCAAACTCTTTGTTCCAGAATCAGGACCAGAACCCTCCTAAAATGGAGAATTTGCATGCATAAACTGACTGAAAGAAGGTTCCTTAACTATTGCTTACTCTACTCAAAGATTCAAAACGCTACTGCCATCACCATCCACCTAACCGTCAATCCAGTCGATCCATTTCCTGAAAGCATCCTCAGAATATCCTGAATTCTTTTCAAGGAAGTGGAAATCAAGACACATGTTACTATGAGAAGCTGGCAAGTATGTGTGTACACCCATACTTGCCAGCTTCTCATCACACAGGAGATCTCAGAGAGATCACACAGAAGTGATCTCTTCAGAATGCACACACCAGGTGCCCATGCCCAGGGTTATGGCAGAAGGGCTGCAGGGGCCTTTGTGGGGAGAGGCTGGGGCTGCCCAGCACTGGACACAGCCCATCACAGTGATGAAAAAGCAGAGGCAAGAAAACTTCTTACATCAGATCATCAGGATTTCTGCTAATGTGGGCCTCCAAGAACTGTCCTGAATTTAAGACACAGCCTATGGTCAAGCCATACAGGTCAAAGCACGACCTCTACTACCCTCGCTGCTTGCAGTCTAGAAAAACAAACTCTGTGAGCTTAAAGCACGTGGAGAGATGCACTAAATAGTTATTCATTAGCTTTTGTGCGGAGGCTGCTGATGCCTTGCATCTGGTTGGCATGAAGATACATCATGTTTTAAATTACCCTTACATAGCTATTAGTGAGTTCTATCAACTACATTCTTTAAAACACTTCCCCATCTCTTCAATTTAATAACAGATGTTCCCCTCTGGGCTTGCTGTTAATGTGTAAAATTTCCCTGCGTATTTCCCCCGCAGTCTTTATGACTGACTTTCATTTGGCATAAACTCCAAGCACATACTCTTGAGACAGTAGAAATAATAACCCAATGTATTTGACCCCACAGGAGTAACAATTTGAAATAAGAATGTGCTTTTCCCAGGAAGTGCTAAGTTCAAAATTGTAAGAGGCAGAATTACTGATGAAACCAGACTATTACCTAGTTATTTTGTTATTAGTTATATAGTTATTTATTAGACTACAGGGAATGAGCTGCATTAGTGTTCTTTCATAATATAAGCCGTATAAATTCCTGGTTTATTCATATTGCCCACTCTTTTTGCTTGTTCCAATTGACCTTTCTGGAACATAAACTCTACACTAACACAAAAAGTTAGAGCTTCAAAATGTATTTTAAGTATTTCACAGTATACATAAATTAGTTCAATTATTCACGATGGAAATAATATGGCTCGTTTCTTAAATTTCTCTGCTTCCCTTTTAAATGCATATGGTAATTATAAGAGACATGCAACAAAGCGTAGGATGTTGTAGTAATTCCCCTGAAGTATTTACTTGATGCTTGTATTACTTCTGTAATAGTAGTCTTTTATCAATCCAATTATAGATGGATAGTGACTGTGAGACTTCACAGGCCTTCTTCTATGAAGTAGGTTTGATGGGACTATAAAAATTCAAATGTATTTCTTCTCATTCGTACTTGTACTGGATTACAACTGTGGGATTCAGGCATATGAGAAAAGATTAATCACTTATCTGACAGATGTACTACACTGACCCATTACGAAAGAAAAACTTTTCACCCTCAAGTTATTCCAAGAAATTAAGAAATTCTAATAACAGGAACAACATGCACCTTTAAAAGCACTGCAGCTCACAGGCATGCACTATTATTCTCCCTAGTTAATGCCAGCAATTATACTTTTAATGCATGTTGCAGATAATAGATGTAGCGCTACATGCCTCAAATCTATTTTTTTTACTAGCCATGAATGCGATGAAAAATCCATCCTCTTAGCAATTACTACACACCACAAACAAAAGACCAGTTTTATCCTCAAGGCAGATTTGACGCCAAGGACAGTACCATTTTGATGACTTGTGAATTTTAGTTTTGAAGGTGAAGCAGTCCACAAATTACAAGCTTACAAAAAGCTAAACTACAGTATATTACTGAGGACAAAGACAGGACCAATGACAAGGAATTAAGGAGAACACTGTCACTCATCATCATTTAACAGAGAGCATTTTTAACTCTGTATTGAATCAAGCAAGCTATCACACATATAAAATTATTGTAATACGCAAGTCTGGACAGATACCAGGAGAATCGCTTCATACATATGGAAAATAAATACATGCTACCTTTTAATTCTGTAGGTTTATCATCAAGATTTCTTATTTACCTCAGTCCCTTCACTTCCCACTCTGCCTTCTCACCGTGTTTGTTTTTCAAGCCTCTCTCCCTCCTTCCTCATTCAGTTGCCTGGGAAATCCTACAGTGTCTAAAGTAACTTCTAGAAAAAACTAGTACACAAACCTACAACGTAGGGAAACTAGGCTCATTCAAAAGAAAAAGGAACACTAGTGCAAGTGAATGCGTTGGTCCAGACACCTTTTCTTGAGCCCAAAAGACCTCTCCCCTTTGCAGCATAAAATACATATACTATTTGTAATTTCTCCTGAGGAGTTGCACGACATTTTACCTTTCAAACAGTGATTTCTTGTAGGTGAGGGGACTAAAAACTAACTATGGCATTATAACATCTCAAGACTCACAAATCTACTACCTCTGGCTCCTGGAAGAAAGTAAAAAAAAAGTCAATACCTGATTTTGGTTTTCCCTTACTGTGGCTAAATCATAGAAGCATAGAATCATAGAATAGTAAGGGTTGGAAAGGACCTCAAGATCATCGAGTTCCAACCCCTCTGCCATGGGCAGGGACACCTCCCACTAAACCATGCCATCCAAGGCTATGTCCAACCCCACCTTGAACGCCGCCAGGGATGAAGCATTCACAACTTCCCTGGGCAACCCATTCCAGGGCCCCACCACCCTCACAGTAAAGAATTTCTTCCTCACATCCAATCTAGACTTCCCCTGTTTAAGTTTAAACCCATTACCCCTTGTCCTCTCACCACAGTCCCTAATGAAGAGTCCCTCCTCAGCATCCCTATAGGCCCCCTTCAGGTATTGGAAGGCTGCTAGGAGGTCTCCACGCAGCCTTCTCTTCTCCAGGCTGAACAGCCCCAATTTTCTCAGCCTATCTTCATACGAGAGGTGCTCCAGTCCCCTGATCATCCTCGTGGCCCTCCTCTGCACTTGTTCCAACAGTTCCATGTCCTTTTATGTTGAGGACACCAGAACTGCATGCAATACTCCAAGTGAGGTCTCACGAGAGCAGAGTAAAGGGGCAGGAGCACCTCCCTCGACCTGCTGGTCACACTCCTTTTGATGCAGCCCAGGATACGGTTGGCCTTCTGGGCTGCAAGCGCACACTGCCGGCTCATGTTCATTTTTTCATCAACCCACACCCCCAAGTCCTTCTCCACAGGGCTGCTCTGAATCTCCTCCCCGCCCAACCTGTAGCTGTGCCTGGCATTGCTCCGACCCAGGTGGAGGACTTCGCATTTAGCATGGTTAAACTTCATTAGGTTGGCATCAGCCCACCTCACAAGCGTGTCAAGGTCCCTCTGGATGGCATTCCTTCCCTCCAACTTATCAACCGAACCACATAGCTTGGTGTCATCAGCAAACTTGCTGAGGGCGCACTCAATCCCACTGTCCATGTCACCCACAAAGATGTTGAACAAGACCGGTCCCAACACCGATCCCTGGGGGACACCACTCGTTACTGGTCTCCAGCTGGACATGGAGCCACTGAGCACTACTCTTTGTGTGTGGCCATCCAGCCAGTTCTTTATCCACCGAGTGGTCCACCTATCAAATTGATGTCTCTCCAACTTAGAGAGAAGGATGTCATGGGAGACAGTGTCAAAGGCTTTACACAAGTCCAGGTAGATGACATCAACTGCTCTGCCCCTGTTCATCAGTTCCGTAGCCCCTTCATAGAAGGTCACCAGATTGGTCAGGCAGGATTTCCCCTTAGTGAAGCCATGCTGGGTGTCCCCAAGCACCTTGTTGGTTTTCATGTGCCCCAGCATGCCTTCCAGGAGAATCCGCTCCAAGATTTTGCCAGGCACAGAGGTGAGACTGACTGGTCTGTAGTTCCCTGGGTCATCCATTTTCCCCTTCTTAAAAATGGGGGTTATATTTCCCTTTTTCCAGTCATCGGGAACTTCACCTGACTGCCATGATTTTTCAAATATGATGGACAGTGGCTTAGCAACTTCATTTGCCAGCTCCTTCAGGACCTGTGGATGGATTTAATCTGGTCCCATGGACTTGTATACATTCAGGTTCCTAAGGTGGTCCCGAACAAGATCCTCCCCCACAGTGGGCCCAGGGTCCCCACCCTCACCGTCCCCACGTCTGCCTTCCAGGACTTGGGTGGTGTGGTCAGAGCATTTGCCGGTAAAGACTGAGGCAAAGAAGTCATTAAGAACCTCAGCCTTCTCCAAATCCAGGGTAGCCGGTTCTCCCGATAGCTTCTGGAGAGGACCCACGGTGTCCCTAACCTGTCTTTTATTGGCAATGTACCTATAAAATCCCTTCCTGTTATCCTTAACATCCCTAGCCAAGTTTAATTCTAAGTGGGCCTTAGCTTTCCTAACCTGGTCCCTAGCTTCCCAGACAACATCCCTGTATTCTTCCCAGGCCGCCTGACCTTGCTTCCACCTTTTATAAGCCTCTTTTTTCCTTCAAATTTTGCTCAGCAGCTCCTTATCCATCCAAGGAGGTCTCCTGGCCCTCCTGCTGAACTTCCTTCTAGCTGGGATGCATCGCTCCTGAGCTTGCAGCAGGTGAGCCTTGAATATCAACCAACAGTCTTGGGCCCCCCTGCCCTCTAGGGCTGTATCCCATGGAACCTTACTGAGCAGGTTCCTGAAGAGGCCAAAGTCTGCTCTCTTGAAGTCCAGGGCAGTGAGCTTGCTGCACGCTCTTCTCACTGTCCTGAGGATCTCAAACTCGACCATCTCATGATCGCTGCAATCAAGGCTGCCCTGGAGCGTCACATTCCCAACCAGCCCTTCCCTGTTGGTGAGGACGAGGTCAAGCATGGCACCTCTCCTTGTCGGCTCCTCTATTACTTGCAGAAGGAAGTTGTCTTCCACGCAATCGAGGAACCTTCTAACTTCTCCCATTAAAAACAAACAAACAAACAAAACCTCTTCAAATAGTAATGTATATCCAGACACTTTTCTAAGAGTAATTTTTTGAGATTGTAAGGAAAAGGGATAAAAATGGCCATACTAGATCAAATTTGAGACCTGTTTGATACAGGAAAAATTTTATATCAGATGCTTAAGAATAAGGCACAAGTAAACCACAGTAAATGCCTGTAGGATAATCTCCAGTCTCTTACAGGTGTTGAAATAAGATATGATAAATACTAACAAAACACCAAAGCATACAGGGCTTAACATCCCCTCCAATACAAGTACAGTCCAGTTCCAGTCACACATTGCAGAATGTAACTCAGTCATGTTCAGGAAAATTTCCTGTTACTTAGTTACAGGAAATCAGAGCTGAGAAAATAACCTTTTCACTAACAGCACAGTCTTTTAAACAAAATGATATTAAAAAAAACAACAACACTCTTGTCTACACGTGCTGGTAACATTTTACCTAACAGATTAAATTTTAGTTTCACAAACCAGAATATGTGAGGAGAGGGGAAAGAACACACATCACAAAGTGGCCAAAGAACGGGATAAGGTGGAAGAATGAGGCTTCTCCTTCAAGCTCCCCCAAATATTGCATCACCCTGCTCTGTTTAATTGTATACTTTGACTGTCAGCTCTCTAAGAAGTGTTCTGTGCCTCTTTCAATGAGGCTGATGCTCAGGACCACGCCAGCAGCTCTTCCTGCAGATCAGAAACAGGAAATGCTCCAGTTCAGTGTCACTTTTAGTGTCACACACTTATTGCATCAATGTTGACAGCTATATTTAACAAAATGTGGGTATTTGCAGTACAAATGTTATGCTTACAGTCATGATTACTGCTCTCTGCTCACAGCAGCTTTGCACAAAGAATCATTAAAACCACCTGAGCCTTGTAGACACACAAGTGTTACACCACTGGGGTCAGCAGCACACTATATCATTCACTATTTGACTCTTAGCTCTTAACAGACTGCTTCTTGTGTTGTTCTGTTTTCTGAAGTGTTCTAAGACAATTTCCATAATCCATGTATCAAGAAAAAAATGTGTATTTACAAAACTTCTACCATCAGATCATTAGAATATCAGCAGCTTGGGGCACTTTATACTTAATTTCCTTTTAAGAGTATCTACTGAAATGAAACAGAAATTTTCAAAAATGAAAGCTAGAAAGGTTGCAAGCTAAGCATAAGATTTATGGTTTATGATTATTAGTACCCATCGATATCAAAGCTGGCAAAACTTTCATTTGCATCCAACAGCTAGAATCAATATCTACAAAGAAGTCATTGAGCAGGGCTGCTTTTCTCTGGCTGCAAGAGACACTTTATCTTTTTGAATTATGAAGAAAAGGTGTTACCTACCACCACTATAGAAAACAAGCTTAAGTGTATTTGAGCCATCAGAGCTATGACAATTGCTGTGACATGAAGGATCTACCCTTCCTTCCAAATCCCTTCTCCCTTATCAGTAGTGTATATACAGGATGTTACTCTAAAGCATACAAAATCCATGTTTGTATTTCCTCCACGGGAGGAATCCTCAAGACTATCACAGCTGCTGCTCCCCAACACTCATCACTGGCATCAGTCATCACACAGCACAGGCAGTTCAGATAAACAAGCACTAGATTATGGCTGAGAGTGTAAGAAAAGACCTTCTAAGTTTTCATGTTTCATACCTTCATTTGCTCAGGGCAGCCACCTGTAACGTCCTGAAACCATTCAGGATGGAGCCTGGGCAACAGCTTTCTTCTCACTCTGATTGTAAAGACATTAACTGGAAGAGGTCCAGATCCTGAAGAGCTCATCTATGCATGTCATTAACAGAAACAACTGCCCTAATGACAGGTTTCCTTTGAACCACAAAAGCATTAGCTGTACCCATCTGCCCTACCACACAAACACAAAACTGTTTTACAGTTGCTTCTTTGTTTTCCTCCTAATTCATACATCAGCCAAGCAGCATGATTACACAGCAGCGTTAACTGCACCCACTTAGGCTTCAAATATGACTCAGTTACCAAATCACAGGGAGCATATGATAGATACATTTGTATAGATGATTTAAGACTGTTGAGCAACAGAGGTCCCCTCCAACAATGAAACATTTGTAGTTTCAGTATACCCAGTAGGTAAGCCATTAGGAGAACAGACAGACTGACTGTAGTCACCATGATTTATCACAGCAGGAATTTTTTAAATAATTAATAAATTTGGAAGCTCTTTACTATGAGTTGCACATGGACGGTCAGTTAATTTAATGTGAAAGACTGTCTTTAGAAGATCAATATTCCCCCCTCCTCCCTTCTTATACAAGATTTAATTAAGAGAAGCAATACAATGGCTAACATGCTGGACAGGACTCTGCAAAAAATATCCATAGATTTGCACTGACCTTGCTGAATGATCTTAGCAAATAAACCTGAAGCACACTGAAAGTTCTCCTCTGCAAAATGGTATAAACCATCATTCTTATGCACTTTCTGAAGATTTTTTAAATGAAATCTGCTGTTACAGATTAAGGGCTATTCTATAACAAAATGCAGGTTCACACATCACTGATTTCAGTAAGAAATTATAAACTTTAAAATCTGACTTAATTAAAAAAACAAACAAACAAACAAACAAAAAAAAAAACACCACGACCCAAAATTTCATTTAGTTGTTCCTGGTCTCTAACTGCAACTTCTGTTACAACGCTGGAGCAGGTTACTGCACACTGAGCCTTCCCAGCAAATAATGAACATGAGGCACAAAAATCTCCTGTGATTTACTTGAGAACACACAGCATGCCAAATGTGAGAGCCACAAACAAGACACAGCCTCCAAGGCCCATACCCTGGCCAGGAAACCAAAAAGAGACTTATATTCTTCCAGGCACAGAGCTGGTCCACCAACAGTGGAGTGCTTAAGCTGCACTGGACCGTCTAAAATACATTTTCGGCAACAAAAACGTGAAACAACAAGCAAAGTAAAAGAAAGCGACGCTATTACTCAATGAGTGGATACATTGCTGTCACTTACAAAAGTGCTCCTTTTGCAAAACAGCAACCTAATGAATTACCATGCATTAAAAATTTATCATCCTTACATAGCATTTTTTAAAATTTCTTTATTGATTTATGCTTTCATTTTGCATTATGCACCAGAGCCCAATTAAGATCCGTAGGAGGTGAAGAAGCAGGGGGGATGGACTGAGAGGTTTTCAATGTTTGTTCTGTAGTCTGGCCACTTCAAAACTAAAATGAACAAACCTATCAGGAAAACAGAAGGGATCCTATCATACTGCATTTAATATTCATTTGATCATTACCTGGAGTGATAGTGTTTAAATCTAACCCCTCCTCTCTTCTCCCCTGCAGCAAAGGCAGGCAGTGCAGACTGCAAAGCATTTCAGGGAAATAAGACAAGTGGCCTGACAACTGAGGGCACAAATCTGAGGGCACAAATCTTGTGCCAGAACAAACCATCCACAAGATTTCTACAGTCATTGTACACAAAAAAACCTGATCAGACTGTTGGCTTCAGACAGAGCCTTATGTCAGGCCCAGTATGACACAAGCACATTTTCCCTAACTACTTAAAGGTTATGTAATAGAGATCTGCAGAGCATTAGCAGTCACATGACACATCCCACTAAGATTTCAAACTGCCACCTACAAATTTTAATTAGCAAGCAGTAAACAAGAGAGAAAGGAAGAAACACACGCCTGGAACCGACACCAAATATTCTGAGCATTCTGAACTATATGCAGAATTGGGGGCAGGGAAGTGGGGAGAACAAAAAGCGGGATTTAACAAACATGTATAATCACAACTGTCACAGAACAGGAAAAATACAGTAAACAGGACAGTTTCAATCACATACTGCTTGTTACATTGACAACTGTGAGCTTTAGCCAGCTGAACTCTAAGCACCATCAACTCCATCCATCTTCAGTAAGAGTTTAGCACATTAACACACTCCCAGAGACACTGTGCTGAGCTACCCCTCCTGGTCTAAGCTGGCACAGACCTATAAAGTCCTTGCTGGTTAATGTCACAGCATATTTTTAAGTGAGGTCAAAAATGTGCTTACTAAAGATGCACTTCGCATGTTGATGAAAAGGCACCACGATATTCCACACAGGAGTAAAAACATAGCATTCTTTTCAACTGTATAAGGAGGTACAGAAACATCCAGCAAAAGATGAAATGGTGAAGCCCCAGAATAAATTCCTGATTCTGGAGGAATTAAGTCTCAATGTAGGATTCTTCTAAGCTAACCTAGCTCTAAAAGGGCTTATGTTCCTTCCAAAAATTGGCAAGAGGGAGCATTACCGTCATTTTCTCCCCACACATTCAGTGAAAAAAAAATTAGTTGAAGCTATCTATAAAAATTATTTATGCTCCACAGCAACAAAAAAAATCCCAAACCAACACCTGAATAAATCAGTGTAGTCCCAGTGGAGGTGGAAAAAAAGGGGTGCATATGCTGACTGCCCGTCACCCCACTGCGCCTCAGATCAGGCCTTAGGGAAGGTGTCATACTGAAGAGCTTGCAACAAGATGATCCTTAAAGAACAAACATAAGATAGTTAGTAATTGTCAGTAGATGAGAACAGAGAAGGGAGACTGTCATACTATTTGCAACACCTTCCCCTTTACTCTTCACTGTAACACTGTGCACCACTGCCACTTGCTTATCAACACCAAATATCTGGCATAGTAACACTTAGTGCCTATAAAACCTAATGTTATACTGTTTGTAACAGAAAATACAAAACTTCCTGACAATCAAAAAAAAATAAATAAAAAAATCTGGCCTACAGTTGCACTTCCTCCGTCCTGACTTTTGCACTGCAAGTGTTTTAAGCAGACCTCTGCCACCATCAGGGAAACTGGGCTCTTCACTTCAAACTGAACATACCTGAGACACAGTATAATGTTCAGAAAATCAAATTTTATTCCGAAAAGCTCAGAACCAATTCAGGTTCTTCTGATACTTGGAATTATTTTTCTATACATAACAACATACATTACAGACTGTCAAGTGATTTATAAGTAGCATCTAGAAACCTCTATTGGGGTTTAGCATCCTGACAGAGAAAACAGGTTTTGGTCTGAAGATCTCATTTTTTAAGAAGATAAAATAAGTACAATGTAGCGTAAAAGGTTCATTATTATTCCCATTTACAGAAAGAGAACAGATCCCAAGGGATACTAAGTGCTTTGCCCAGAGCCATTCACAGAATCTGTGGCAGAGCTGGAAGTCACACCCTGATTTCCTCATCAAGTGCTACATCACATGCACAAGCCAAAGCATAGAGCCACAAGCCTGTAAGTCACTCTGATTTCCCCAGCAAAATGCCAACCACAGGCGGCTTTACAATCATACTTCACAGAATGAACGTAACTCCAACACGTTATTTGACAGGATGGTTACTGGCAACAAAGAAACCCTCAATGACCACATTCAAACTTCAGTGTCAACCAACTGCTCCACAAGATCATTAGCTGCTCTCCCAGGTCAATATCATCTCTGTCATTTCCCAAAAGTCCACTCTGCAAATAAGCCTGATAAAATTCCTCTTTTTCACTGGTGAACAGAAACTGGTTTCCTGAAACACTGCTTCAACGAAGCTGCATTTTTTCCAGCACTGTGGCTACATTCCTAATCAATTTCTAGTCATGACATTATTTTTCACTTCTAACAGCAATGAGCAAATGCTACTGTCAGCAATGCTTCATGGCAGTTCTCATGTGTGGCAGACAGTCAGCTTACAACACCAGAAGAGTCAGAAGAGAGATAATCATCAGAGGCACCAGGTGTTTTCCAGAAAAATCTTAAATAGATTTCAGTTACGTAGTACTATGCATGGAAAGATTTTCCAAATTAGAGAGTAAATGCTACCTATACAGCTTACCATTCTGACAAAGAGCTCACTGGACATGACAAGCTAATAATATGAAAGTGGGAAACAAAAGAATTTACACTAAACTGCACTTTAGTCAGAAGCTTTAGCTAAATATTAAACCAAAACCATGTCCCAGGAAAAAAAGTCGTGATTAACGTTTCAGTTACTCTGACATGCTTTCTGATGGTGAAAAACAGCCTTGGCTCTCAAACCATACTTCAATCAATGTAAATAAAGGACAGGACAGTGATGCATGACCAACTAGTTTCTTATTTCAGAATAAAGTCAGCTTGATTTTGGATATTTAATTTTGATAAGCAGTAGGGCATTAGACATACATAAGGGTAAACCCCTTATACCAGAGGATACCAAATATCCCACGATGGCAGGAGTCTTATTTCTACCTGCAGCAACCCAGAAAAGCTGAGACTTTTGTAATAAATTACTGCCTGTTACTAACAGTTAATAAAACCCCTAGTCTCTTGTGTTTATACATTTGTTTCATACTCAATATTAACACCTATCTAAACTACAATGAGTATGCACATCTAACACGTACCTAAAATAGAATTAGCTGACATTCAAAGAGATAGGTATTTTGCATATGCAGAAATACAAACCTAGGTTTTATCAGTACGGGATTGGCCACATACAGAGATGCTTAAGATTTCTGAGCTTCTAATTGTCAGTTAACTCAAGTAGCATGTATCAGCTATTCAGATCATTCTCATGCAGAATCTGTGGCACTGCACTGTCCCATATTTTGTTTGATCTCACTTTCCCTACCCCTAAAAACCATGTGCCATTTTAAAGCTATAATGCAGTTACAATTCTAGAAAATTCAACACATTACACTTTTTTCAAAAAGGTGCGCCAGGTACACCCAAATATATAAAGATGGATGTAGTAACACTGCACCTCTGTCCACTGCCTCTAGTACTGAGCCACGCTCTATGCCAGGAGGCTGGAACTCAGCTATGAAAAATCAGGGTTGCTCTCTAGTCCACAGGCAGCACAACCACTTCACCAGTTAAGAGTAGGCCTTTTTCCCCGTTAAAAAGCAAGCAGTGCACAAAGGCACCGGTCAGGACCACCATATGTCTGACAAAAATAACCAAGAATCACCTAAAACAGACCAACATCCTCCACTAAGGTACTAGAAGTAACACGTATGTATTTACGAGGATGTCTACAGTGGTGAATCCTGGCTGACATCTGTAAAATTTGGTCTGAATTGCCTTCTCATGTGTCAGCTGCATAGACTTGAAAGCCGTCCTGTAAGAAAAACGTAACACTGCCTGATTAAAAAAGCTGAAATATAAAGTTACTACAATAAGTTTCCTATCAGTTCATGTATACTGTGATTTTTCATTGCATTGAATTTATGGGGATGTTTTAATTTCACTCTTACCACTTGGTCTGTGTTTTAATATTTCATGATGTTTTCTTAAAGCAGCTCTTCTATCTTGCTAAGCAATAGTCCTTATTTGTATTTTGATGCTGGCAGTCACAGCATTCTTTCCCTGTCTCAGCATACTTGGTACAATTCTTTATGTTAAGATCAATGGCTTTGATTTTAGGTATTTCTTCAAAATAGATCACTTAAAAAGCAGACTCTGTATTTACTAGATGCAGTGACAAGACTCATTAATCAGTAATTATG
This sequence comes from Amazona ochrocephala, assembly GCA_039720435.1. Classification (NCBI taxonomy): domain Eukaryota; kingdom Metazoa; phylum Chordata; class Aves; order Psittaciformes; family Psittacidae; genus Amazona; species Amazona ochrocephala. The sequence goes on along the minus strand of CM077891.1, from coordinate 9,835,053 downwards.
CTGAGTTATTTTAAATATAAACTCTGCATCACTACCTGCAATGGACAAAAAAGCCCAGTGTTTTACTGCTAAAATAACAGACAGCAGGAGCTTAAAAACAGAAGCTTTCATAGGCACTCGGATTCTCCTCATTATTCTAAGATCATGTACAAATGTAATGTCGACCATCACATCACTCTTGGAAAGGCATACCTTATCTGCCCAATGCTATAAGCAACAGCCAATTTTGGAAAGATGTTAATAAAAAACCCTACGGTATCCTCTATAATACTGAGCACAGCATGCTAGTATGTGCTAACTAATTAGCTGGTATTTATATGCATATGCTATAATAAAATGTTGTTCTGTTCTACGTACATATACATAGCATACTTCCCACAAATCTGCTATGTATGGAGTGTCCACATATGTACATATATAGCTGCAGAAGAGCTCTCCCTTCTACCAAAAAAGATGAGATATTTACTTGCAATAGGTCTAATTTAGCGTTAAATGCCAGACAAACACCGCATATAATTTTATTAATATCATTATAGAAGAGTAGTCACATTGATGCCTCTGCCATGACATAACAATATACAGCTGCAAAGCAAACAGATACTGTGGATATGCACCATGCTTGGGGTCTGGGAGGGGGAAGCTGCTAGCCAGTATGATTACTAACTTTGCACTAATACAGAAAAGAAACATGGCACCATCAAACGTGTCCATACAGTATTTATTTTATTGCAAACCTTACAAACCTTAAAAGTGACTGGAAAATGACATCAGATTAAACATCAATAGGAGGGAGGATGGAATAATCTAGCAAGAGTTTAATCCCTTTACCTAGTGCTTGTGCACACTATTAACACATTTTATTATTCTAAACAGGACCTAGAAAAAAAGATCCAGTGAAGGGCATCATCAAATTGCAGCAGAATAATAAAGTTTGTCTGCCTCCGACAAGAGTTACTGCTGCATTACTGCTAACTAAAAAGAAGATTCTCCCCCACACACACACTTACAAATCTTCAGCCCTCCCACCCTCATTTGGCCCATAAAGCATTTAACAGAAATACCTATTTTTAGAAAGGGTGAAATCTCAGCATACCTTCAAATCAAGTGCTTCCGATGTTCAGCAAGATCATTGCAGCGAGAGAGAACTGCAGTCTACTGTGTCAAATTACAACCTTGTAGAGAAAGGCGGCAGCGTCGGCAGCAGCAGCATTGGTGTGTTTGCACTGCTAGTATTCAAGCTAGAAATGATTCATTAGTTGTCTGCAGGGAGGCAGGGTGAAAAAGAGAGAGCAAGCATCATCGGCCATGCAGCAGCTGCCAGAGCCTATGAAACAGCAGTGCTCGCACACACATACGCACACAAAGATGGCTTTCCCTATTTGTCAGTTTCTCTTTCACATAGTATTAACCCCGACACAGCAGCAGGGAGCATGGACAGCAGCTGACAAGCAGCAAGTGGGATCGCAGCAAGGATGTGTTTCAGTGAGGGGGGCACGGGAGAAGGCGGGTGTTGGGAGATTTTATTTTACCTCCAAGTAATGCTATCACAGGATCTTCTCAGTAGGTCATCTGTGGCCTACTGGCACGAACCAATGAACTGTAAATGTGAGCTGCAATGTTTTTTTCACTCCCAAGCCTGCCCAATAGAAGGCTTAGAAACTCAAATGCAGAAGGGTATTAAGACAGATTACCTGGAGCATCCTAACCACTCTGTCTTCCCTCTTCTCAAGAAAACTGTATACAGTATATTCACGCAAAACTTCTAAGTGTGAAACAATCAACTCCCTAGCAGCTAGAGGGAGACACTGTAAGGGGATACTGGGAAAGATTTTAATAAATCCATTTTTTTAAAATCTTTAATCTTTTTTTACCCTCTTTTTTTAAAAAATCTTTTTCTGCCCCCCTTTTCCCAACTCACTCACCCAAGAAATGGCCTGACCACTTTGGGAGTGCATTCACTAAAACATAACTGAATTCTCAAGGCTGAAGAAGGTTAAATTATCAAGAAAACATATGAAGTTATACTGAGTGGAACTTCTGTATTTTCCTTTCAGTACTGAAATACTATACTCCGAAGGCACTATTTTACTGAATTCTGTTAAAGTATCTGCAGAAATACATCTCTCCATTTATACTGTATACCTACATTAATTTACAATTCCTTTTCAAGTATCAGACTCCCCCCCCACCCACTTTTACTAACATGCATGAGGAAGAGGAGAATTTTCAGAAAACTCTGACCTTAACAAAAGCAGCCAGATTTTCACCAAAGTCTAATAGCTCCTTATGAAGTTGAAGCGCATGGGGAGTACCCTGATCTGCAGGAAATGTCAGCATCAGATGCTTTACTGCAAAGTATTAAAAGTCATGGAAGAGGGACTCCTCAGATGATCTCTTTCTCAAGTTCTGTCTTATCTAGATTTCCAGTTCATGGTAAATTTGAATCCTGAACCATGAAGTTTATTACACAGCTAATGAATCTTTCTAAAATGGCACTGCCTGTATTTCTGGATATTCCAGTTCCCAAGCATCCATCTATTTGAGCACCTGATTAATACTGTTACCCCCAAAGCTTCTAGCAACACCAAGTACTACCTCTCTCACCTGGATTAAAATCATTTCTCTTCAGAGGCAGAGAATTGATGTATGGTGCAGAGTATCACAGTGTGATCTTTGACGTAACTGACTGCTTCTGAATAATCTGTCCCTCATTATACAAATGAAACAGCTAAAAATCCGATCCTTGGTTCTGTGGTGTTAAAAAAAATTAAATCAAGATGAGGAAGAGGGTTACAGACAACCTGCACTTTCTTCCCTAAGGTCTACCTTGGCACGTGTTAGAAAGATTACAGTTTTCTGAATGGAAAGTCCAACACCTAAAAATAAGGTACCCAAGACCACTCTTTTGTGCAATCTCAGCCCCAAGTGGTTTTGCCCGAGATTACTCATGACTGCTGCAGGAACAACAAAACACTGGTATTTTTGGAGAGGAAAGCTGTTCATACTCAGATTCGTATGTTCCTTCCCAGATTAGATTATGTCTGTGATCACCAGGCAAGCACGCTCTTACTTTTATAACCAGTTTGTGGCATAAATGGTTTCCTTAAGAAAAGAAAAAATTGGGAAAAAAAATGAAAAATAAAAAACTAATTTTGGAAAATCTCCTTTTTTTTTTTTCCTCAGTTGAGCTACATGTAAGTGTCAAATCCAAACATCCTTTCTGACTATGACTGTACCAGCACTTAAATACAGATCTGCAGCATATGACACAAAGTAATACCAGAATATACCAGGTGACACATTCTGGAAATCTAGCTTGTCTAGGCTGGAGACCAGATGAACGTATCTGCTGCTTTATGTGCATTTGTACAAACAAAATAAAAACTTGCTGAGCCAACCTGATACTTGAAAATAAGTGAGATCACCATTAAAATGGCATTATTCATGCACCACACTGAACCAAACCAACTCTCCTGATTTGTTTTCATAGGTGGATTTAAAACATACCTCCACATGGCCATATGTAGGTATATATAAAATATGTAAATTATCATAAACTTTTCAGAAATTTTGCTTTAAAAAATGCGGAAAATTATATGAATGTCACTTTAAAAATAAAATAGCAACACTTTTTTTTACATTATCAGCACAGCTTAACTGCTGTGAAGATTTTAAAACATATTCTTTATCTCAAGTAAACATTTAGAAACTTGAGTCATGAAAACTTGACATATTCAACTTGTTATGCCACAGCAGATGAGAACTCACATTTCACTGGAACTGTGAGATGTTAAGAACACCGTTAGCAAACAAATTATTAATTTGGTAGTTTATGTGGCTAAACATCAGCATCAAGTATATAGCTTGCTAGTAATTTCTGCCCTGTCAGGATGCAGCTACGCTGATGACAGAGTTGGTGGTAAGCAGAAATGCACATATAACAGTGCCATTGAGAGAAGAAAGGGAATTACAGTCCTTTATGCCAGGCCAAGAAATCCCCCCAGAATAGCGATCACCATATAATGACCCTGCTTTCTGACAGACAATTTTCTTTAGAAAAAGAGACAGAACATCAGGGATCTGTCTGTACACAACAGGGCTCTATGAAATGCCATTTTAACCACGTAACCTTTCACGGGACATAACGAATTTCATGTTCCTTCTTGTCTTCCTGAATTATGTGAAATATTTATTCAAAATACATCCTAAAAGATGAATTTTCCTTTTAATACCTTGAGAACGAAAAATAAATCTTACAGTCCTTTGGTGCAATCAAAGAAGCCAAAGTGATGATAAATCCTTCCCTTCCCAATTGCACTTTGTACAGTGAGATAGACTAGGATAATAATAAAGGAGCTCACCTTACTAGCTGCCAAAACACACACAGGGCCTCCTGCAGAGATAAAGGACAGCTGTCTCTGAAGCCACAACAGCTCTTTCTGAGATTGTTTCAGTAACTGCTCCATGTCACCTGGCTTCTGCCCCATCAGCCCTTCCTGAAAGACAGGAAATTTTCAAATTCTGTTTTCTCAACTGCATGGCAATAGTAATATATGACTTGCCATTGCTGGATTTCTAACTAAACAGAAACATCTGCTATACAATATATCTGTATTTATACAAGTGACTTTTTGTGCTCAGTTTAATAAACCTCTGCTACCTAAAAAGTAGGGTGTCTCTTCATAGCACCAGCAGCACAAAATCCCACATTTCGAGTACTCTAGTACTCTGGCTATTAGTCACACCAAGTTAGGTTGAGGTAAAAAACTTGAGCAATTCCAACCCTTGGGAGTTGGAAGAAGTTCCTCTTACATGATACAATGCTGTAAACAAAGGGCTTACAGATGCTGCTGGTAAGGCACAAAATCAGTTACAAAACAATGCTGACAAGAGTTTGATGCAAGCATAATAATTACTAACTATACGAACGCCACTCAGTAATCCAAAGTACAAATTTATATCCTTAGTCAATGTCCTGATGATAAACCACAAGTATTGTGAATTCAGACCCGAACTCTCTTCTACACATGATAAACTGAAAGATATTTAAAATCAATCAGCTTTACTGATAATATGTTTTTTCTACTTGGTTTTAACACCTCTATTAATAAACTTTAGTGTAAAATTCGCAGTATAACTCTTTACCAGCTAATTTAGGTATTAAGAGCAGAACTGGATTTTTACCTACCCTCAGGCATCCTAGCTGATTTTTCAGTTCTTCACACTCCACTTGCAGCAGTTGGATCTCCAGATCCTTAATGCTTTCAGGTTGTTCGTTGATATTTTGCAGATGCTGGGCCTTAACATTTCCAAAGTGCATTTTCTGCTGTAGAGGAAGTGTTTTGGTAATTGTTTTTGTGATGACAGCAGTGTTATTGGATGACAATGCCAATGAAGTTGAAGGGCTGACGTCCTGGTAAAGAGAAAATACATTTTTCATGTCATTTTTGCTAAAGCTTTGTCTGAGGGAAAGAATATAATTCAAGTTCTTTCAAAAGTAATACTATAAATGAATTATTTGGAAATTTTCATCTTCAGATCTTTCATTCAAACAGTAAGTGAGTAAGAGAATCTCACTTGCTTCATCACCAGTAAAGAGACAGGGATAACACAAAGAAATACAAAGCAATTTTTCTGTATTTGTTTTTTCCTTCATTCCATGGATGCCAGCCAGACAGGATCACTCTGACTGTATGGGTATCAATGTATTTACCACTTGATGGCAACATAGGGCTGCTGCTTAGCCACAACTTCTGGTCCTTCAACTCAGCATTGTATCACACACCCAACTAATAAGTTACCCTTCCTGCTGAACATACAGCTCACTCAGAAGCTGAGCTCCAGCTACATCCAAGATACTGTATTTCAAAAGGCATGCTTGACCACTCTGCAAAACCTTCACCAGGAATTTGTCATGTCACTTGTCATTTGGCTGCTATGCAGTCAAACTTACCTTGTAAGAGTGGTAAAAGAAACTGAAGCTCCCTTCTGAGGCTTGGCAGTTCAGAGCTCCTTATGTCCCAAATCCTCTTGCTTTACACCCAGTAATTACCTTACTCCTTGGCTTGTCCCAGTGGGCACTCTGATACAGTAAGACAGTACACCCCTTCAGCAACAGTATTAAAACTTAGCCCAGTAACACGTTAATTCTGCACACTCAATAATTGATATACAAAGGCACACACATTTAAAACTCTTTCATTTTACTATTAAGCTCAAAAAGCCAAGAGACAAAAAAAGCTAACTTATTACATGCTTGTGAGAATACCACTTCCAGCCTGATTTTGTGCTTAAAACCAACACGTCACTTGAACAACTCACTCATTTTCAAGTCTACATGTAAGACTGGCTTGGTGTAACTTCATTACAGAAATAATAACTTCTCTCAATTTGTGCCATATTCAGCTAAGAATATTAATGGAGTTGAAAGCTGACATTATAATTTAAGATTGTGTAGGATTTTACTTGCAGATGAGTAAAACATTATTTTGGTTATCACTTGGTTTAAATTTTGTTCATGTATTCACAGTTTATTTTAGAGAGGATAACTGACTTCTTGGTTCATTATGCCGTGATGTGCAAGCCCCCAATTCTGTAAGGTAAGCTTTCTTGTTTTCCTTATGAAATTGGGATTTTTGTGGGGGGTTTTTTGTGTTGTGTTTTGGTTTTTTTTTTTTTTTTTTTTTTTTTGGTGGCTTTTTTTTTTTTTTTTTTTTGGTGGCTGTTTTTTTTTTCCCCCCTCCTGTTCGGGCTAGAGAAAAAAAAACACCCATTTTCATTTTTTCGTATTTCCCCACCCCTAATTTTGATGAAGGCCCAAACACTGATCCCAGGTGAAAAAGCATCTTTCAACTGACCTGAACTGGTTTCACGGCAAGGCACTCCCTTTCCCGCAGTGTTTCCTCAGTCAGCCCACAACATAGCTCCTCCTCCTCAGGGCTGAAGCTCCCCAAGAACCTAGCCCTGCCCACTCCCTCAAGGGGACCAGAAGAGACCCCTCAAGGGGACCAGAAGAGACCCCCCAAGGGCATATATGGGGCACCATACAATGCTAGTTTTACAGAGAGATCTAAAAACCTGAGTAAAAGTCATTAGAACTAAAGTAATTATAAGCAGTATTTTAAGTATAAAATGAGAAACATTAATATTCAAATAATTTTTTTTAAAAAAACAGGATTCCCTTAATTTTGAAGCATTAACCACTGGAAACCTTAGAGATCTGACTGAGATAGTATTACCAAAGATCAAGTATATCTGCTTATTGTACCATCTAGCTTTCCTGGCATGCATATATATATAGATATATATATATGTATTTAAATTGGAAGTGCAAAAAAAGGAAAAAGAATGGGATGAAGTCACTTAACGTGAACCTTGTAAACCTTTGCCAGATACACATCACTAATGCAAACATACACAAACTTGGTGAATACTCAGCAAAAATAAAAAGAAATTAATCTGCAGTATTATTTACATTTGTAAGATACTAAAAAAATCCCTGAACTTTGAATTATTTCAGCAAGATCAAAATTTGACCGGAAATACACCAGTCTTTAAGCACCAGCTCTTGCACTTCACAAAATGGAAGACTAATGTTTACTTCTCAAATATTAAAGAACCTAAAGGATATATGTATTGCACAAAAATTTAAATACATCCCCAAGTGAGTCATATCAACAGATGCATGTATTTTAATAGCAGCCTGAAATACTGCTATAGCTGTCAAATTATAGATTTAAATTTGGATTGTTTAAACATTTACATTAATTCTTTCTGCTGTAGCGTGAAGTGCCCACCCAGCTGCTCTTACACCAACATCTCCCCCCCCAACAGATTGGGGAGGCGAAAAAAAGATGAGAAAGCTCGTGGGTTGAGATAAAACTGGGAAACCACAATTTACCATCACAGGCAAAAAAAGATTTCACTTGAGAAAATTCATTTAATTTAGTGGCAATTAGAATAAGTCTGGATAGTAAGAAATACAGACAAACATTAAACACCACTTCTTAACAAACACGCACGCACCCCGCCCCGCTCTCCCAGGCTCGACTTCACACCTCCATTCCTAACTGCTCTACCTTCCCCCTCAGGAACAACCTGCTCCGGGATGGGCTGCAGCGTGGATGTCTGCTCCGATCACTGCTGCACAGGACTCCCGCCTCTCCTCCTCCTCACCCCTCTCTTACCCGGGCGCTCCCAGTGCTGTTTCTCACACTTTTCCCTTCATTTTGAGCAGGTTTTGCCCGGTTTCGGATCTGTTTTCCCTCAGGCGCCACCAGCCCCGCCGCGGGACTCGGCCGCGCCCCGTGGTGGAATTGGCGGGAACCGGCCGTCTGCGGGGCAGGGAAGCCCCTCACAAAGGCCGCCGCAGTCCCTCGCGGAGGCCGCAGGAGACTCAGCCCAGACATCCGTCGAATATGTGAATATGAAGTAGAGACCGACACCACCTCTGGCCATCAGAGGACACCTCTGCTGAAGAGGTCAGCGTTCTGCACCTCCTGTGTCAGCGCAGACCCCAAGCGCAGCAGCCAGCCCGTCAGGGTGAGGGAGGCCGCAGGTAACGTTAATGATACAGTATGTAAACTGGGGTGATCTGAGCAGACTTCTAACTTTTATAGACAAAAGGTCACAACATTTTGAATTTTGAAAGCTTTACTGCCCCAAACTGGAATACTGGCAGCTTGTCACAAACAGATCCTGACAGAGACCTCAGACAAGTCAGTCAGGTGTTACACTCCAGCAAATGCAGTTTCTATGCTCTTAAGCAATTAATTTTGTCATGAATGAAAAGAGTGAGAAAACCTGAATCAAACTGTGGTGTGTTTTATCTGTTAAGTCTGCACATGAATATTTAACAGGCAGGTTTCTTCTATTAGGCATTAAACTGTTGAGTAAATGATACAGAAAAAATTCAGGAGGTTGCCAGACACTTAAGTGTGTATTGATTTTTTTTAAGCTATTTTTATCATGTTTGTGTCTACTGAAGGGAGCAGCATTGAAAGCTCTGGAGAGTGAATCCATTAGTGAATAGAAAAGATGAATCACAATAAACATCAGATAAAGTTCCCTATCAGCACTAATGCACCCCAGTCTCACTGGAAAAGCAGTTTCTCTGTAGATAAACAGGGTGCTCTGCCTCAATCACAAGGGTATCCTCAGGTTTTCCTCGCTGTTCCCAGTCTCTGTGCCAATCCCAGACTGGGTGCTTTTTGGGAAGGTGTTAATCTCTCTCTTTCACAAGCCTCACATTCAAACTACTACGCTGGAATTGCAACAGAAGGAATTTAACATCAGCATGTCATTTTTGTCTTGAGGGGTTACTTCAAATTGACCAATATATTAAACTGGGTATCTCATAATGAAAGCAGCAGGTAACTGTAATTAGAAAAGTTATAAGAACAAAATTTGTGCTGGGCCATAAAAACAAAACAAAACAAAAAAACCCGAACCAAACCTATCAGGGAAGCAAAATGTGAGAGGAATCTCAGTGCATCAGGTGCCAGGGGAGGTGCCAGCAGTCGTTTGACCCGACATGCAGTCACTTCTGATTCACGTCAACGCTGTGACAACCGTTTCAGCAGTTGACAGTAAAGCCACTGGAAGACTTTTAGAGCATGTAGCACTCACCTTGCTCTTCTTAACATTTACTGAGCTACTTTTCAGTTTGCTTCTGCCCTCGGATCTGTAGCGTGGAGACTTCTCAGCTGCTCGTTTTACTTTCTTGTTGCCCTTTTTGGACTGTGGGACAAAATTAATAACTCATTAAAATATATTACAACACATGTAAGATGTCTCAGCAATTCTCATGATCTTTAATCAGTTTGTTCTTGCATGGTCAATCACAAGTTTCAAAGTATAGATTTGATACTTAGGAGAATTAAAAGAACAAATTAGACATGGCATTCGGTCAACCACGGAGGACGCAACATTGCTGTGGCAGACCTCTGTCACTGGTCCTCTGCCTGTGCAGTGCTTAACATGATGGGAACTGTGCTAATGCTACAGAATGGGAGACCAGACATCACTGCAATCCAAATAAGAAGTCGTATTACCAGGAGCAGTTTGTTCCTTGCATGGCATTTGGTCTCTGTCAATCTCAGGAAGAAGCTCTCATTTGATTTATGCAGAAGATGGATAAAACAGCAGGGATATAAGTAGCATGTGGTTAAATGGTAAATGGCACTGCTTCGTCAGATTACATATAGTCAAAAGAGGGCACTTTCTGCTACATCACTGGCATTAAGTGGGATAAAGAAGCACACAAAGAGGGACCTTTGTTCCTTCCGCTGTTACACAATACAGAATGACAGGTCACAGAATAAATATGCAGTATTATTCTAAGCATGCTGGACATTTTAGCATTGATTCTTTTCTTTAATTTCAAGGTGGTGTCAATTTTACTGTATGCTACATTCAATGTAAGACAGTCTTGTCTCCTAGAACTTAAAACCTAAATAAAGATAAAGGGAGCTAGGTAATTGGCCCTATTCCATATTTCTCAGTTAAAGGTATATAGCAAAACTCAGTACTCTTTCTTTTAGAAAGGTTAATCCATCTTTTCATGGATATTTAAGGGAAATATAATAATAAAGTTTCCTCTTGTCCCTCACTCTATATGCTGCCTGTAAGCACTAGCAAAACAGCTCAGTTTTCTTTTTTTTTTTTACATTATGTAATATTTAATCTTGGATAGCTAAAACCACTCCCAGAGGGTAAACACTGATGAGATCTCTTTCCAAACACCACTACCCTTATTTTCATCCTTTGCTGATGGTGAGTCAGGCTGTCTCTGTTTGGCTAGCATGACTTGGCATTTTGTATTGTTTGAAGTCTGGATTTCATATTTGAAAAAAGGTTGAAAGTTGCAATACCAAGCAGGAAGCTGTATTTGGAAAAGGAAATTCAGAGTGTAGTCGTTTTTCTAATCAGCCCTCAAAATTATCTAATTACCCACCAGCACAAAATGTTAGGAAGAAAAAGCAACAAAATAAGCCAAATGGAACGGAAAAGTGAATTGGTTCTAATAAGGCAGATAGCTGCCTGCAATTGAAAAGAAACCTTTTATGGAGCTGTTCTGTAGTCACTCTCTGTGAACCAAAGGTGGTTATTAAAACTACAAACACCAACCATCTGTCACTGTTTGAGCTGTGATGGTTTCTGCTATAGGCCAGGATGCTTGGGAGGAATCCAGAAGTCTTTTCTGAAGATTAAAACAATATTCGCTTCCCCATATTCTCTGTATTTTTCCTATTTTCATCTGATGTGCCACTGATGGGAATTGTTCACATCTAAAACAGCGCTGAAACTGGAGAGGTAGCAAGTATTTCACAGCCTTGCTCACACCTTTTTCCCTTTCTGTTCCTATAGCCTCCCAGAGTAAAGGAAGAAATGGGAAAACCTTTTGCCTTCCCAAACACTTGTTTCCAAACCAGTGAGGTCTGTGCAACTTCAGTGCCTCCTCCTAAAGCTGTCAGATTTCTCTTAAAGTGCAATAAGATTATTCATTTTAATAAGAACATTTCATGCATATTCATTTTTTCCTTCAAGTAACTACTATTTTTCAGCAATTCAGTTTATATTTTTCTTATATATGTTACTATATTGTATTATGTTGCTACATATATCAGTATGTAAGAACAGAACTTTTAAGGTTGTAACAGATAGTAATGAAACTGTTCCCCTTTAATCACAGAAGACATATTTTAATGCAGTTAAAGTAATTTCAGATTTACTTTCCTAGTACAAAATGATAGGGAAGGCAACAAGGGCACTTATTTATATCTGTGTAGGATAAGAAGACTGCTCAATGGAAAGCCAAGAAAAGCATCCTGGCCTATAAGTCTGAGTCATTCTGCGTAGCACATGCTTGCTTATAGCTTAGCAACAAGCCAACTGAGATGAGAGAAAAAAAATGTAAAGAGCAAATATATCATCTAAAACCAGCTCTTGTATATGGATATGTAAATCCAGTTGGATTACAGGGAAACACAGAGACTTTGCCTTTATGTTCTTCCAACTGACTTGAAGTTTACAGGCATTTCTGTTATTTTTAGGGATTAATATATATCAGCTGTACTTAAAAAATACATTTCAACACTTGCTGAATTTTATCATCCTGTGATTTTGTCTGTTTTCTTTCAAAGACTTATTTGTTCCATGGTTTTGTTTGCCTCATATTGGAAGGAAAATCAGACCCAAAAATAATCTAGGGAAAACTGTGTAAATGGGAATTCTGACAAAAACCTTATAAATAGCTTCAAAGTCAAGCGAGCACAAGTGTGCCCAGCTGTCAGACTGTGGGTCTGAGCACAACATCAGAGCTTTTCTCCCAGCTTGTCCTGGCACACAAAGTGGGTGACTCTCTGGGGTGGATCTTCAGGAACAGGGCAAGACGACTGTAACCTAAAATTAGCCTCCTAAATTCATACACAGGCTGTCAACTATCCAACTTTGTTTCAGAAATGCTGATGACAATATTCTGCTAAGCACTTTGAAAGGCTTTTGTAGAAACTTGCTGTAGTTCTTATAATGGATCTGAACCTAGTCTTAAGCAAACTTTTTTTTCTTTAATCTTGCCATCAGTCACTACTGAAGAACAGTGTAAATACATGGTGAGAAAAAAATGTGTATTGCAGGAGTACACTGAATGTACTCTTCTACGCATGCAAATTAATTTATTTTAAAATGTAGCACTTGGTAGGCAGCTTAGGAAGCAGAGACTTTCTTGTGTGGGGAACATGAAAAGGACCTACAGTTATTTTAACAATGAATACCTAAAATATATGCATCAGGGACAATAAGAGCAGTTCACCACAAATGGTGATATCCCATGTGGGTAATACAGTTGAAGACAGACCAGGGAAACGTTTTGTAGAAACCATTATTATTATGCCTTGTGGCAAACTCAGAAGACAGAAAGGCATGTACTAAACTAGAATTCTTAATGTGGATTACTTGTGGGTATAAAGATATTTTCTCAGCAGAAGTGCAAAAAAAATAGGGAGAGGTTGAGAGAGCAGCTATGGCCACCTGGGACTGTGAGTTTGGATTTCAAAAAACTGGATCTACAAATCAGACTTACCAGGGCACCAGAATTTACCTGTTTGCAAAAGTTCCTCAAGCTTTAGAGCAATTGTTTGATAGAATTTGCGTTGTGATTACAGCCACAGCATAACCAGAATGCCTCATCTCTGAAGCCTAAGAATGTGTGTAAATGTTACAACCTTACACCTCACAAAGAAGCTGCATTCTGGTTCTGCTTATTGTCCATGTACTTTCTGCTTGAAAAAATTATCTCTACTTTCTAAGCTGTTAATCAAATAGTAGAATTTCTGGTTCTTTTTAATTAATTATTTTGCATACCTGAGGCCTATCCTACAATATAAAGCTTTTGAACAATAAGGCTTTACATATTTTTTTCTTTTGCCTGGCAAGATTAAAAAACAAAACAAAACCACCAAAAAACCCCAAACTTATTTTAAACACTTCCTCAAAACCCCACCCCTAAAAAAACAACCAAACCCAAAAACCCAAGGCAAGTTTTCAGACAAATTCTGGCACGTCCTGAACTGGAAATGGTTACTCACCACTCTGTCTTCCTCTTGTTCTTTAGTCAAGGGCTTATACATTTCTGAAAGTGATTGATTTGCTTTGTGGGAATCCAGTACAGAATAGCCATGGTCCAGAATGCAACTGGTAGCCGCCTTCTGTAACAGAGGGAAGAGAGGCTTGAGAGCATTTAAACCCTCCAAAGAGAAACTTAAATTGGCTTATGGGACTTCTGACTTCTAATAAAGTCAGCCAGCACCATTTCACTAGTTAAGCTTCAAGGTAACAGACATATTACTTGGTTATTTCTTCTTCCCTTTGGTATGCCTTTGTTTCCTCTTCTTCCAAAATATTAATGGCCCATCTTGCATCTTTAATTCAAGCTCTGGCAATACTGTGTGGGTATTCTGACCCACCTGTAAATTTAATTGCCTTTCCCTTTCTCCTCACAGGGCTTTTCAAAAGACGACCAAGATATTTAGTTACAGGAGAAATAAGCATGGCTCAGTGTTTCCCTTTTCCTCTAAGGAGTTTTATTGCAGATCAGCATCCAAAGTGGTTTTGAACCTTGGAGCTAGTTAGTAACATAGCCTCCCAAATGTTTGGTGGCTATTGTGAGACAGTAGGTCAAGCTCCTTAAAAGCAATAGCACTGTGTCTTGCCTGTTGGAGAGCAAGTAGCTTCCCGTCAGTACTCAGAGATTCTTCACCCAATGCAAACAGTGAAGTGTTTTATATCCAAGAAAAATAGATTGTTCTTACTTTTTGTGTATGTAAGAGCGGAGTATTATGTCCATACAACAAGGCTGCGTGTGCCAGCTGAAGGCATGTCCATAGACAAAGCGAATCGTACAGTTTTAGTTTTAGAAAGGGAGTAATTTTCCTCCCATCCAGAAGTGGGACAGAGGCAAATAACAAATTCTTAGGCCAGCAGTCCTAAAAGATTCATATCACGTGATTGCAGCAATTCAGTACAGAATCAGTGATTCAGTTCCAAAACAAAGATCACTTCCCTTATCTAAAATCATGGGTCAGTCACAAAGGCCCTGAGCCATACATTTCCAGTTATAACCCTTACATTTCAGTAATAGCTAAAACCCACATTCGGAGAAGTTATTCTTGCAACATTTGTTAAGAGCAATTCAATCTAAGCTTCCTGCCTCAGTTGAAGGGAGAAAGCCATCAGAAGCGTGACTGCTCCTACTGAGCACCACACAGAGCTTCCTATCTAGTCTATTTGGGGTTGTCCAGCAGGGACTAAAAAGCGAGTGTCTACAGTATGCAATTAAAAGATTGATACTGAAGACGCACTTTCACTAATACCTGTATTGCTTGTTTAATGATAGTGTAAATACCCTTCCTGGCATTCATCTGCAGTCTGTGTTTGCATTACACACTTCATAAAGGCAAAAGATGTCCTTTCTGAGGGTAGAAGGAGGAAAATGTTTGGGGGGAATTAGTGGATTTAAATTAGAATTGTGCTGGCTGGCACAACAGATTAATGCACAAATTACTCATCTTGGGAATCACAGGTTTATTTCTACTTCACATATAGGCCTGAACCGAGTACCTTTGAGCTAACAGGAGCATTGCTGTGAATTTCATTAAGAGAGCCAGAGAAGTCCCTCCTTCAGCAGACAAGAAATCCAGCGGTGAAACTAGATTGAAGCAGCTCATTTGTACATGTGCGAGTACTTCCAAAGCTCACTTGCCTGTCTTCTCATTCATAATTACTTTTAGTCTTCACCATTATTTAAATGCATTATTTTTAGATTTTACTTTATAGCAACCCTGTGAAATGCAAAACTGTATTGTTTGACAAGACTTTTAACTTCTACTGCACTCTAGAGTAGTCCTATGTTACATATTTTAAATCTACTCCAGTAAAATTAAAATCTACTCCTCCTCATGCTGTGTACTTGCCTCAAAGGAACATAAGGTAGGTAGGAGATCAGCCGCCCTTTGCAGCATCTCTTGAAGTCAGTGGAAAGATTCCCATAGGACTTGATTTGATTTTAAATAAACACCCAGCCATATTGGAACCAAAACTCCAACCTTCAGACACTCTCTGAGATTAATTTTTTCTTATCAATTTCTAATTATCAAGGACTACATCCTCAGCCAAATGAAGCAGCACCACTGCAGTCACTGAAGCAGTACTTCATTGGCATAACAAATGAGGATCTAGCCTGTGACAAAAGATGCATTTCCTCACGGTCTATAGACTATTTAGACATTGCTAAAGATGGGCTTAAGTAGAATTGTCTATTTTAGCAGCAAGTTCACAGAGACATATGAAAATATTGGTGAAATTGTTATTAGCTGCTAAAATGCTGATGACGCCCTGAATTTCTTACAGACAAATGAGTAAGGGTCTTTTAGAAAAAAAACTTTGGTTTGAAAGAAAATTACCAAGACTCCCAAAATAAAAATAAACTGCAAGTCAAACCAAGATAACTATTTATCTTATTATGTAACAAATTCAACTATTTATCTTAATATCAGTAGTAACTACGTATCCAGTGAGATAAAGGCTAACAGAAACATTACTAGACTAAGGCATGTATTTTAAATACTAAAGTAGTGTTCCTATAACAGCATAAAAGCCTTTAATAGGCCTAGCTTTATTTCGCCCATAATTTAATTTGTACCACATCACATTGGAGGAGCCTGAACAGAAAAGCCTCCTGCTCCAACCCAAGTGAGCCGGTGGTTCTCCTGTGACAACTGATACCAAAAAGGAAGGCCTGGGTTTGTCCATCACAGGCAGTTGTTACATTTTTCTAACCAAAAATGTGCAAAGCAAATACATAGAAAATTGTATGGCAATACCCTGAATTATTGAAAGGCTAGCTGCGCAGAACAAACATAATTAAAGGGTCTCATTATCTTCTAAATAATCATTGTAAATAATGCTTTAGATAATTACTTCATTAGTTCTCAAAACACTAGCTTTTATTCTCCTCTGAGATTCCATCCACTAACTCTACTCCGAATAAATTGCCAAAAGGGAAAATCAAAAGCAGAACAAACATACGAGCTGGAAATTCAATGTGTACTTGTTGTAAGAACTGATTTAAACCCAGGAGGTTTCGAAATGGGTTTTTTTTTTGCTAATTTTCAGCAGGTTAAAAGCATGGGTTTTTTGAATATATATTTTTTTCTTCAGATTGCCTTCTCTTGCAGTTAGATTCATTTGCTAGCGGCCATATTTCTCCATTTAGAGATGGTTGACAACAGTGTGGATAGAACCAAGAGAAATCTATATTATGGATGACTGTCCTTAACTAAATACACATTGCCATTTTTGTTCACTACAAATACCATAAGGTAGACTCAATAATAAAAACCAATATGTGTCTATAAGCAACTGCCTAAACAAAAAGAAAGCCAAAGACCAAGAGAAGAAATGGGCAGAAAAATCAAACCCCTGCAATTAGATGGCTCAATAGCAAAGAAAGTGCGTTTGGAAAGCAAGTAACTTCTTATTTCCCAACAGCATCCTGAGGGTAATGCCAGTAACTAAAGCAATGGTGGGAAAAAATGCAAATGTTTTCCTGGTGAGGTCCCAGCCAATCTGCTGCACTGCAGAAGGCTGACATTTACAAGTCACAGTGTTTGAAATGGCCTTTGCCAAATGTCCATTGAAGAAATTAAGTAACAAGAAGAAAATGCTTAGTCTGCAGAGCAAGTCAGCAATCATCCAGTCCTTTACATAGAAGAGGCAAAAGGCAAATCAGCACTACTTGAAACTGAGAAGAGAGTTAATTTTTTCACAGAGGTGATTACTGAAGGTTTGAGAAGGGAAATCAGCAGCAACCATGAAGCCAACAGAGAGTTGAAACACATTTTGCAGAGGTGCAGCTTCTCTTTTGCTTAAAGACCAGTTTGTGCTGGTGTTGGAAGAAAGAAAGAAACAAATTTTATGGCACTTAAGTTCCTCTTCAAAGTGGAAACCCAGAGATACTGAAGTTACTTAAGTTAATTGGCATCATTTAGACATTATTTGAGGCTAAAAAGCTAACAATAGGTAAATATGTATGGCTAGACTGGTGTATGCCCTGATACAATGCTGTGGTGTATAGTAAAGTAATAAGCATTAAAAAGACTGTATTATTGAAAAATTCTGAAGGCTCTCCTAAAGATGTTACTAGGCATTAAATCAAACACCACCAAAAAGACTAGAAAAAATGCATTCCAGAAACTGGTTTCTAAACCCTAATTGGTTTTGGGATTTAAAGAAAAAAAATAAAGTGGATAGTATAGGGAAAGGAATCATCTTTCTCTGATCTTTCAGTCAGTGTCAGACGCTGAGTTGCGCTAAATAGGCTATATGAAAAAAAGATAGACTCGAATCCAAGGAAGCATTCTTCCACGACCCACTTTTTCAGCCCTGTCAGCACTTACAAGGAGTTTCCACACGGTGGCGGATTCCGGATCAAACATTAACCCGGCAAGAGCCTGCCACCTAACAAACTGGGACTACTTGACTTTTCCTGCAATTTCCATTTCTCTTCCTTTGCTGCCTTATTACACTACCGACCACCTAAATAAGAGACCATGGTGCTCTTGTACTGAGTGAAAAAGACATCAGTGCAGTGAACTCGATAGTCTTTGTTAAACCATATTCTAATGATCATAGTTTATAACTAAACATGCAATGCTACTTCAGTTAGAACAAGAAGATTGGACTGCTAACTCCCATTGGCTTCTTAGTGATGTAAAACTACCTCAGCCAAAGTTGTCAACCTGCAAATGCATTTTCATGTGGTAGCTTCAGCAGGCAGCACTTCACAGCTTGAAATGTAACACACCAGGCCGACTAACCTCTTTTTTATCCCTTGTGTCTAACCACAAAACTTCAGTGCTTCAATCTGAGAGCTTGAGCTTTGCTTAACTGTACAGCAACAACCAGTTGAATGTCTAAGCAAGTCAGACTGCCACTCTAATAAAGATGCATTTATTACAAACCCATATTTGATTTGTTTTATATTTTTACTCACCTGTGTGCAAACTGGTCTGAAGGCAACAGCAGTCTTATAAGCTGAAATGGGCAACTGCTCTGCCACACAGATCCTGTGGGATCCTGGACAAGCCATTTCAGGCACTTGGACAAACTAGGATTTCATCTTCCAATGGTATGTACAAGTAGAACAGCTCTGTAATAGTTCTGGTGAGTATTTCATTCTACAGTGACCTACAAATGGGAGCCAAGTAAAGCCTGGAATAGACTTTCATATAGTCGCAGACTCTTCACTTCTACTTAGCAACATCTGACTGGACAAAGATACTTCAGGTAGTATGAAACTACTCACAGTGAGGAAACCATTGTCCGGTTGTCTCTGTTGTGAAATATCATTGCCACCCCCTGCTCCTTGTCTAGAGTTCATATATTTTATGTTTAATCTAGAATGTGCCCTTCAAAATAACCATTTACGTCCTTCAGATAACTGAAATCTGTTCCACAAACAGGCCAAGGAAAAAATTCTTCTCAAGGCCAGATTTTTATTCTTACAAATTCTTAAGACTAGCAAATATTTTGCTTGATAAGACTTCCTATAAAATCCAATTCCACTAATCCATAGAACATTAAGATAGAGTTTGACTCTGAACAGTCATGACAGAAGGTCTGAGTTTTTTTTTTAAAAACTAAATAAAAAAAAAATCATGCTTACATTTAAAAGATTCCATTAACCACAATCAAAGGTGTTTCATTCTGTGATGTAGAACAGCATGAGAATCTGGTCTGATCTCACCACTGACACTGCTTTGGCACTAGGCGACCTGCAGAGATCACTTCCAGCCTAAGTAATTCTCCGATTCTCTGATACAGAGATGCTCACCATAGGCTCATGTCACTATTCAGAAAGGAAAAAGCTTGAAAAAGAAGCCAAAGATTTCTCTACATCAAGCTGTCAGTGTTGTTATCCAGACACTAGTTCTTGTCTGCCTTCTCACCTATGAGCTTTCACATCTGATTTCAGAAATTTCAAATATGACTCCCTTAACTCTTACAGTGTTAGAAACACTGATGAAAATGACATAGTAGCAGACTCAAAAAGGTAAAAACCTGGTAACCACAGAAAGTTAACACATCTGTGTAATAATACCAAATAACCTTGTCAAATACGTATGGAAGCTGCCTCTCCATTTTCTGTAAGATTACATAAAAAGACTATAAAGTGAGCTGTTACATAAACAGCACCTCCGCTGAGCCCCTATTCATTCTGACTTACACTCTACGCTGGGTTGCACTCTGTTAGTATAATGTTGTCCATCTCAGTTTACTGTTAAATGACAGTAACTGGCACAGGCTGACCCATGTCCTCTCTAAAGCATGGACAGAGGAACTAAATCTTTGCCTGCAAAATAATCCTTGTTTTCTTTGCAACCACAAAGTCTGCTGTACAGTAGCTATTCGCATCAGAACTTAGCTATTCTCTAAGAACTGTTCTTGAACATAAAAATCCTCCTTTCCCCCGATTTGCAGTAAAATGGATTCAAATGCAGCCAATAAAATCAATCATTCTTTACAACATGTAAACACAATTATTTTGTAATTACTTACCATTTCCATGTATTCTCCTTTGTAAAAACTTTTATTCAAGAAGTTCGTTTGTTCTTCAGAACCTAGCTACAAGTGCTTACCAAATGCTCTTTTTATTCCAAAATGCTCATCTCCAAGTGCTTCACTACTGGCAGAAGGACTCTGTGTTGGAGAGAGGCAGCTGAAGAGACTGCAACTGGCACTATGTAGCTGAGCAGCCAATTGCTTACTGTACATGACAGAAAAGACTGAGCTGATTCACAGGTGCAAAGGCTGACCCACTTGGGGAAGAATGCCATGGTTATTTTCAGAAGTTGCATACAAGCCACATTAACGCATCAAATCAAATTTAACATTGGGCAACCTAAGTCTGTAAACCCCCTTTCACACCCTCCACTGCTCCCCCTCCAAACCCAACAAAACAAAACCCACATCCAAACTGTTCTCTCCAAACTACATGAAGCACAACTGTCTGAAAGGGTGTGGGTTGTTTTAAAATAATATCTTTATGCAGAAAAACATCCTTCCTCCTAGGCAGCAGTTCCTTCATTTCCCTTTGTCTTCTAAATCTTATTTCTAGGATTGCATTCATCAAAACCATGCTTAGCACATCCTCTGTTGCCTAGAAATGTCTTTTCTATGTTTTACACTACAGAGCAAAGAGAAGCAGAATAAAAACAGATTAATTTTGAAACAACTCTAGTTCATTCCGTTGGTTTCATTTACGTTTATTTGATGCTTTTTCCACAGGTACTTGGGTGACAGCACTCAATGCCAGCAAAAAGCTCTCAAGAAGGGCACACCAATTTCAAACACGAGCAGATGGGAATAACTCCAGTTACCACCTGGACACCAGAACCCTCAATCCATTCCAGGAATTCCAGTTCTGGGGTGAGCAGGTAAGAGGAAGTTATTTTAATTCTGCACTGATAAAGATGCACTTCTACGAGGATCTTTTGAGAATACATGAATTGCTTCATTCAAATAAATAATTCCCATATTTTTCAAGTTCAATATTAAGCAAAATTTCATGGGTATATTAAAAGGGTATAAATCCCACTGATGTCTTCATAATTCTCTCTACATCTACTTTGACCATCTCTACACCTTTTTTGGTAAAAAGGTTCTGGAAATACACTGCTTTTACTCTAAGTATCAGTTGTTTGACATATGTCTTTGCAAAAACATACCAGCCTTATTCAAGCCCTTACTGGAAATATTCAGAGGTCACGATAACATCATGAATACAAAAACAGCCACAAGATACTTGCTTAGATAAATTTATTAGTGCATAGGTTAGAGATATATTCCCCTCCAATATTAACAAAAGAGTTCACGTGAAAAACAAGTTTTGTTTTAAAACAAACTCATTGAGACAGCTGTATAACAAAAAGTAAAAGCCATGGAGCAGGCTACTGAAATTTCTGGTCTTGATGGGCAAATTATTGCATTATAAATAAAAAACTCAACATGATGGGATTTTGAGGGTCATTTTAGGTGATCAGCTGTTAAACAGCAGAAGCAATTTCTTTTCCCCCTAATTTGTGTATATGTATAAATAATATTTACTGATAAAAATCTAGAAAACTATAGAATAAAAAATATATTTTATGTAGGCTGAGTACTAAGGCAACCAATCTGTCCGTCCTTTGCATGTAAACTTCCAGAACACTCACCCATGTTTGTGAGAACTTAGAGGTAAAGAAATTTGTTCATTAGTGAAGCCAAAATTTTTCAAGCGACTTCATTATGGCCAACTTGCAAAAAAACCAATAATAATCATTTTTTTTCCTTTTTAAACATGTTTGACATCCTAACAGCTCCAGCACATTCACAGTGTATTTGGACAGCAAAGCAGGAATAGTCATACATACAATATTAACTGTAAACTTTGCTGAATTTAATCAAGTCCACAGACTGACTTACGGTTGACTGAGTAACTTCCATCTTAGACACCTTCAACAAAACATCAGTTTAAGGAGTTATTGCAGTTAACATTATAACTATTTGAAACATTGACAAGTGTATTTTTAGACTGTATTTGAAAGGCACACATTGTACTTCCCTCTAATTCTTACAGTGTAAATATATCTACATATCTACATAGATATGCTTAAACAATAAGAAGTCAAAAAGTCAAGTTACAAATATTTTACAAAGTACAAAAATAACCTGTAACATTAAATGCAGTTATTTAGTTACATTTGAAATCTTTCAAGCTTTCAAGTGTTGCAAACTAGCAGTACAACAGGTGTGTATATGCTAAAACACTTCATACATGTTAAGACTAATTTCATAACAGATCAGTGTCTTAGTTTTTATTACGTTTCATACTTTTCTGAAGGAGTTTATCCCTATGTGCTATATTCACACATCAACATTAGCAAGCTTCTGAATAAGAAATTGTGACTTGGCTTTATTTAGCAAATATGATTTTTGTCGCATTAATAGTAAAGCTAAACTGATCCATCAGGGTTATTTGTATTTGAACAAAGGTTATTTGTAAAATTATCTGCTAAGGTTCAAATGAGATGTGCTTCATTACTGCATTCTTTTACCAGAAATGTTGCAAATAACTTCTTCTTAAAAGGCAAAAAATTATTTAAAGCAATTAAAGTTTGAAATTGAAAGAAAAAACAAAAAGCCTGGAAAATACAAAAAAGGGCTTTTCTTTTTTTCCTTCTCAAGTGGACTGCAATAGGCAGACAGTTAAATAAGGAGTCTTTTCAGGATAAAATACTTTAGCACTTGTTGGAGAAAGAAAATTCAAGTATAAAGCCTAGATAGGTGACTAAATAATTACACTTACAGACAAGGCGACATCTCAAAAATGTTCACACGAGTGCTAACAAAAGCAGAACTGGTAAGGTACTACACTTCATGATTAGAATCGGATTTACAATAGGAAAAAGCTCCAAACAGTCAAAACTTGAAAGTCTCTCAACTCCCTATTTAAACTGTTTGTAACACTGAGATACAAAAAAAAATTCTAAGTTACTTTAGTTCAAAACAAGAGCAAGTTTCAGTCTTACAAATGTAGAGTTTATGATGCAAATCCATCCATGTCCTAATACATTCTCATCTTCATTTATAAGTAAACATTAAGAGCAATTTTGTTTAGATTTTTAACCATTAGTGATAGGTCATCATCATGGAACAGTGTAAGGCATCACTTCTTCAAAAAGGTTTGGTTTTACTGAAGATGTATTTTGGAGTTTCTGAAGGTTCATAACTCTTGGAATGTGCTTGCTAGGACAGTGTTGTTGCTAGGATAATTCCAAGTATCAGAAGCAACACAGCAACACAGATAATTATGAATATCAGTTTCTAGAAAAAAAGAAAAAAAAAAAAAGAGAAAAGTTGAGATTGAAATACCCTGTTCACACACGTACAGCCACAGGAAAAACCTGACACCTCATCTCAGTGCTTTCATTTTCTTTCTAGAAAAATTAACATAAATCCTTACTGCATTTCTTCTTTCCTAACATACATGTAACCATAGTTAGAAGATGGAGCTCTGTGAAATATTTCTGTGTTTTGCTTCACAGTATAATTATTATTACTCACAGCCAACTTTGTAGATATCATTACATACAGAAACAGATGCAGTAGTGAACATTTACTTATCAGGGTCATGTCTAAGTACAGTAACATTGCTTACTACCACCCTCCTTGGATAAATATTTATAGCCTGCTCAACTCTTTAGATTGCATGCTTAATGGAATTCATAGAACTCAATAAAACATAAGTACAAATATTGTGCAGGTAATACCTCAGAAGAGCTGCAAGCGGGGAAAATTGATAGGTTCTATGTACATGCATGAACGTCTGACACTAGGGTCAGGTGTTTCTGACTCTAAGCAATCATACAGTAAATCTGTTACCTGCCTATAAACCAAAACTGAGAAGAAACTCTAACAACAAAAGCCTTGCTATTAAAAGAGTGTTAGTACAGAAAATTGAGCTCCTGATAAGCTGTTCAGAGTGATACCCTGTTCATAGTGCTTCATGCATAGTTTGAGGATCCTACATGCAGAAGGTGACTTCCTATTGGACTCAGAAGGAATTAAGTAGCCTGGTTAGGTGTTATCTTGAGAAGAAATGGTAGCTTAGTATAGCAACAATCTGAAGATTGAACAAATTATCAAATTTATGTCCTAAAATTCCAGCTGGAATCTTTGCAGACTTCCTTTTACAAATATATTGTTATTTCCCACTGGTTCATTTAGTCTGGTATTAATAAAGAGCTTCAAAGTAAGAAATTGTAGGATGTTCTGCAGGCATATAACCAACTTCATGGTGGTAGACATCTACTTTTATGAAAGCTCTGCCTAAAACCATGTAACACCCCATCTGATAAAGCTCCAAGTGTAACTGGTTTTCCATGTATTAGCGTAGATTTTTTGTTGATGTGAAGTTTCAGTATAAAAAAAAAAATTTTAAATGCCTGCAGGACAATAACTGCATTTTTCGTCTCATTTCCTGCATTTACGAGTCGCATGGAGTGACTGCATTCTGTGCAGGTGGCAGCTTACCACTAGGTGTCAGTTTCAATACTGACATGCACAGCACTTTTACCATATCCAGAGATGGACAGGATCCCCCAATGCACCTTAAGCCTACTCCCCAGTACTAACTGTATGGATATTAAGGATTAGTAGAACAATACAAGCTACGAGGCCAAAACAAGAGCATAATGAGTTGATTAGTTACTTACTGCCACTGTGGCAGGAAGTCACACATGCTGCCATTATCCATGCAGACTAACCAATAATTAGAGCAACTACAGCAATCAACACCAATGACACAATGACAATTTTCCACATTTTCTGTCAAAAACCAAGGTATTTATTATTTTAAGATTAAGCACAATGATTTGCATTTATTTTAAATGTTAAAAATCATCATGTTTTAGATCCACACTCCTCCTTGTTACAGCCTGCAGTGTTCTCCCATTGAGATAAATTTACATGTATATACTTGCATACATAAGAATAAACAGTGTTTACAGATAAACTACTGTGGTTAATACCTATATAGTTGTCAAATATGAGAAAACCACCATTTACATACACATCAAGTGGGCTCTTTTGACACTTCTTGCATATTTTTTTAAATACTTGTTACCTGCAGGTGCATATCTGTCTGTCCGTAGAAAGATATATTATTCCCTCAAATCCAACTCCCCGTAAAAAGCCTCACGAAATTGCACAGCTTCTCAAAAAGGGAAATTATGAAATCAGAGGAACAATTCATTCACTCTGCAATCATACAGTTACAAATTACTCAGTAGTTTGATTCCAGAATATATTATATCATTTTCTGATGGGAAGAAAGATGTTGAAACACAAAAGTTTCCACACCAATGGCAAACACCTGAACGCTACTCTGTTCCTCCACAAAATTGAGCGTAGTGGTTTAACAGAGAAGAGATTCAGAGCAGCCCCGCGGAGAAGGACTTGGGGGTGTTAGAAGATAAAAAAATGAACATCAGCCGGCAGTGTGCACTTGCAGCCCAGAAAGCCAACCGTAACCTGGGCTGCATTAAAAGGAGCATGACCAGCAGGTCGAGGGAGGTGATCCTGCCCCTCTACTCTGCTCTCGTGAGACCTCACTTGGAGTATTGTGTGCAGTTCTGGTGTCCTCAACATAAAAAGGTCATGGAACTGTTGGAGCAAGTCCAGAGGAGGGCCACAAGGACATCAGGGGACTGGCGCATCTCCTGTATGAAGACAGGCTGAGAAAGTTGGGGCTGTTCAGCCTGGAGAAGAGAAGGCTGCGTGGAGACCTCATAGCAGCCTTCTGCTGTCTGAAGGGGGGGCTCTATGATTCTACGATAGAATCATAGAATCATAGAATAATTAGGGTTGGAAAGGACCTCAAGATCATCGAGTTCCAACCCCCCTGCCATGGGCAGGGACACCTCCCACTAAACCATGCCATCCAAGGCTATGTCCAACCCCACCTTGAACGCCGCCAGGGATGAAGCATCCACAACTTCCCTGGGCAACCCATTCCAGGGCCTCACCACCCTTACAGTAAAGAATTTCTTCCTCATATCCAATCTAAACTTCCCCTGTTTAAGTTTGAACCCGTTACCCCTTGTCCTCTCACCACAGTCCCTAATGAAGAGTCCCTCCCCAGCATCCCTATAGGCCCCCTTCAGGAATTGGAAGGCTGCTATGAGGTCTCCATGCAGCCTTCTCTTCTGCAGGCTGAACAGCCCCAATTTTCTCAGCCTATCTTCATATGGGAGGTGCTCCAGTCCCCTGATAGTCTTCGTAGCCCTCCTCTGCACTTGTTCTAACAGTTCCATGTCCTTTTTATGTTGAGGACACCAGAACTCCACACAATACTCCAAGTGAGGAACTTAAGGTTCTTTCCAAGCCTAACTGTTCTATGATTCTATGAGTATCACACCCTTTCCAGAGGGAAGATCTCCCCTATCTAGCACTTTTACAAGAGTAGAGAAGTAGTTATCTGCAAAAAGAATAATTACAGATGGAATTCTAAAAAAGCCTGCTTCAGGAAAACCAGTAATTTTATTTTTCCTGCTAACATGGCAATTTTACAACTATAAACCCAGGTAAGTTTACCAGTAATAAAGATCCAAAAACCTTTAAGGTTATTTAGAGCCTGAATAATTAAAAGGTATCACAGTAATGGTAAGAACCACCTCTGAATTTATCTACTGGCACAGTATATTAATTCTTGTTTTGGGGTTTTTACACTCTGTAATGACAGCTTTTTAAGAAGAAAACACAGCTCTAGCTGTGTATGAATTGCTTGTATGTTTTTGTAGTAAGACAAGTTTTGGTCCTCTACTGGTAATACCAATTTTTAATAACTATAACAAATCACTTTGGAAAGGTTCTGATTTTTTCCTGATGGGACTGGGGTGTGGGGTTGCTGGTAAAATCCTTTGGTAAATCTTCCTGTCATATACTAATTGACAACAACATCTTCTAATTTTAAATATCGTAAATACAGAAAACACATATTAATTCTACCTAAAAGGACTGAATACAACAAAACAACTAAAATTGAAGGTCACTTCATACTGTGCTATGTTAATATACTGACTAGCACAATTACAGAAAGATAGCATACCCTTCGTGCTTTACTTTGATATTTAACTGCCTTTTTTGTCTCTTCTTTTGCATGTTCCACGTAATCTGATGCATTCATCACATTCTTCTCTATGTTGTTGATCATTTCGCCCTTAAAATGAAATTTTGAACAAAAAATTTATTAGAATACATGGATTCTTGCTTATTGAACTGAAGAGAAGGAAGGCTATAGAACATAAATGATTAAGCACTGAATAATGCACATACTGGCAGCTGACATTTTTTCTGCTTTGATGTGTAAATGGAAAAGGGAATGAGGAGCAAGGGCTCAAAATTCTAACTAAATAAGGAACATTCATGGGCAGGGCAGCCATATTTCTCCCTTTAGCAGGAACAAATACTGAACACCAGAAAACATACCATTGAATGTGAGGTATGTTTTAACAGCCAAAACTGAAACTGACACACTAAAGAGATGAGAAATCTCTGAGGTGCCTGCAAGTGGGATAAAATATTGACTTCTTTTGACACAAGGTTCATCAGTTATCTAAGAACACACACACATATATAATAGCAAACTCAGCAGTTCTGTGGAATTGAGGGTTCACCATGTTAATAGACAAGAAATTCAAATTAAGTATGATGAATGAAATTTGGTAATGAAATGGAGGACTGGTGAAAAACTACAGTAAGGCTATTACCTGTGTTTCTGTCCATCAGAAGAAATTATCAGCAGCAGTAAACAGCAAAGCATTAAAAAATGATGCACAAGTAACTTTTGTTCATTTCTAATTCAAAAGAAAACTACTACCTCTTTTTTTTTTGCCTTGGCTAGACAGTTAACATTAAAGCAACGCAGGACTTGGAGAACAAAACCCAATTAAAAAACCAAATAAAATATTCCTTTTCAGGAAAGTGCCTCCCCTGAATGCGACTCTTTCCACTTTGCTGCATAAGTCAAAGAATTTTAAGAACAGAAGTTAAAAATATTGTTGTTAGATAATTGGTACATAAAGATATGAACAGAACAAATTTATGCAGATAACGTAAAGCTTATAAACATAAACTACTTGAATGACTTTTCAATCCCTGTATATTCACCTTACAACAGTAATCATATGTTTGTATTATGTACAAGTTGCATACATTCTTGCTAATGCACATTTTATTCTACCACAGTAGTCCTTTAGCACGTCTACAAGCAACCTAAACTCCCAAGATACCAGCAAACATTCCTGCAAAAGTTGCTCTTTCTTAACCAGGGATAAAGTGTTCATGCTTATTGCATATAAGCATGTTGAAGAAAATATTAAGTATACCAACTGAAAATAAAGGCTATGCTTAGTTATCCATAGCATATACCATAAATACATCCAGATTGTGTTTGTCTAAGAAAACCTTTAGTGATCAACTTCCATACATTTTAATCATAGTCAAAAACCACCCTAAGTCTCTATTATCTGAGTATAAGCAATTGTTCCTGCATATTTCAAAGAGGAAGACTGAGGGGAAGAAAAAAAAATCCCAGTTATGTAAATATGTAAATGTGTTTGAATTGGTTCATTTACCTGAGTCTCAACAAACATTGCCATGTCCATAAACATTTCATGTAGTTCCCGTATGCTGGATTCCAGTTTCATAATATCCTTGTGACGTGACTCAATTTCATTCAGAGCTTGTCTAGTGATCTGAGAGTCTGATATAATCTTTGGTAGAACAAAAAAAGATATGGACATAAATATGTGCTGACATACTTCTAAATACAAGAAGCAGCAGAACAGAGACATAAACTAGACTAGAAATACATACATCAGAAGTGAAAATTGAAGGATTACCGCTCTCTAACATTTCTTCCAGTTCCTCATCAGTGGTGGTCTTTCCAGCTAGGATACAAACAACAATACTTTACATAACATCACTCATTATTGAAGATAAAATTTTGCCATACCAGAAGGATGACAATTCAAAGAAAATTATTCTTTTAAGCATTGTTTTTAGCCATTATGAAGTGCCATTTTGCATATGGAAAAAACCCCAAAACAACCCAAGCCAAAAAATATCAAGTAATAGTCAGAAGACATTGCTGAGGAAAAGCTGAAGGCTGTAACTGAGTAATAGTAACACATAACCATGTCCTGAGGTATTAGGTCTCTTCCCTTAAACGTGTAGGTAAAGAAGAACTTAACTTGCCCAATAAACTTAACTGAAAAGCTAAACTAAACCATTAGCATGAGAGGCTAATGACAAACTTGAGAATCACACGAAAAGCAAAGTCATCTTGTAATTTGCCAACTTTCTGCTTGCATTTCCTATTTCAGCAATATATGTACTTGCTTTTACAGGAGATAATAAAAAAAGGCTAATTTTAGGTACAATAAGTTATGGATATTTTAGACACCTTGAAGTAGATGCTGTAGTTCAGAGTAGAGTCAATTACCTTTTTGAATAATCCTCATAGTAATCAATGATGAAATAACTCAGATATGAGCCAGTCAACAAATGATTAGTGTAAATTAACAGCAGCACTGATTTTATGTCAGCTGAACTTAACAAGTGTTCTTACTGACAAAAATATCACAGGATAAAAAGAGATGTTCTGTTTAGCACATTAATTTTAGAATGGCTTTTACTAATACTATTTTCAGAACACAGCTTTTTTTAATGTTTTATTTAAAGTAGCAGCATCAGAAACAAATGAATCAAAAGGAAAAGATAGTTACTTTAATAGTTTTCAACAAAAAAATTACTGAGTTTAACCTTATGTTCTTTACCGCTGCTCTGAATAGTAATACTAAAGTGTTTATGCCATGTGATAGTTCTTCCTCTCACATCCTGCAAGAAGGCATGTGAGATCTGTGATGCTTTGTACCATCTTCAAATAGCAAGAAACCAGGTAGATTTTAACAACACAATTAACTTTCTAAAAAACATGTATTCAGATCACTTACTTATCTCCAATTGTCTCTGTATCCGACCTTTGCTGCGTTCTCGAAAGAGAGTTTGCGTCTCATTGTATTCCATCATGACCTCCACAAACTTGTGAGCCAATACAGAGTGCTGTTTTACAAGGATATAAAAATGTGGAACAAAACCAATTAATTGTTTTTTTGATACAGCACAATACTGCACAGCAACTGAAAGTTACATTCCAACAAAACAGAACATGAACCTCTGAAAGAATTTCAGTAGTGAAACTCATTCTCCAATTTACTAGAATCCTTTTATTTAAACTTAAGTGATCATACCTGTGTTTTTCTTATCCTGAGGTCCACTGATGTCCGATTAGCATTTTCACCCTGATCAAAAGTCTGTTCAATAGCTAAGAACAATACAAGAATGTTATGAGTCAGTGTTCAGTATAATTATTTAATAGCTCAGTTACTTTGTAAATAGCGTTAATTACTACTTTCTTCACTTATAAGATCCCCATAGACATGTTTAACATTTGGTGTGTGGCAGTGATATATAGACAATACAAAATAATTTTGATAATTGGTACAGATCTTGTAACACAGTAACTACTTCAATACTTTTACGGAGTCACGGTACTGTCTATTACTATAGAAAAATCTCAGAAGTTCTAAAAACACTGTTGCTCTTATAGTTTAAATAATAAACACCATACCATAGTGTTTATGGAAGTAATTGTAATACAGTAACGTTAAAAAACACTCAATATATTTCAAAACCTATGCTAAACAATGAAGACATAGTCACAGGGGAAAGCCACAGCAAAATTAGCTAGTCTGAATTTAAAACACACTAAGTGCTCTAAAGCAATTCCCTGTGTAGGTATGTATGTTACATTAGCCTTGCGGTTAATCTTCCAAGACACCATGACCAAAACCCAGCATTCAAGTTGCAGAATTCATTTCTACACAGAGGAATTACTTCGCACTTGAATTTTCTAGGTTATTCCTGAAAGCAAGCAAGCTCTTTTTGCTGTTCCACAAACCGGGCTGGGCCAAGACCTGGTATTTGTCAGCAGTGAAGGTTGCCAAGGAGGAATAGAGGACGATACTGTTCTTGACATGGGCTGTATAGATTAGGTGGCAGGGAGGAGGAGGTTCTCTATTTTAAAGAGCCATCCAATACTGTACACTGTTGAAGTACACTGCTACATCCTGACTCATTACACATGACAGCAGTTCTATTTCTCCTCACAACTTACCCTTTAACCTGGCTCGGACTTTATTAGCAATCTTCTTTATTTCCTCATTTAATTCTTCAAGTTCTTCTTTTGTTCCTAAAAGAGAAAAAAAAAAAAAAAAAAAAAAATTAAAAACTTTTTTTTTTTCTTCAGAACGGTTGATAATAGTAAGCCAGCAACTATCTAGAACTCTACCTTGCAATGTCACAACTGCATCCAATGTAACCATGCAGAGGACTTGTTTATTATACTCCTAAATACCATTTTTATAGCAGCATATTATTAGGTTCCTGCTTCTTATGAGAAGCTCTTACAGTTGGGAAATGTTATTACCAAGTCATGAACTAAATCAGGTGATGAAATATTCCACATTTTTTCTTAACGTAACACTTTCAGGGTGACATTCGTTCGCTCATCAAAATGAAAGTTCACTTAAGTCTATCAGGTGAAGATACAGATTTTTCCCCGCTTCTACTTCTGTTGTTTATCATGGACTCATAGCTTTTACCCTTATTTTCACATCAGTACCATGCACTCCCTATTAAGAATACTACACAAAGAATTCACAAAGAATTTTGATACATCTCTGCTACTGGGTTTACTGAAGATGCTAGATTCACAGGAGCCTACATTACTTACAGGCAAGGTCATATTCCTACACAATTCAGATGCATGACTGAGCACAATTTTTAGCACAAACACAAGCTCATACATGAGCTGAGACCACAGATGTTAAAACACTCAAATGAACCCAATATGTATGCATGAGATGACTGTGTATGACCGTTAAGACAAAAAGCAGTCTGCAAAATCATTTAAGAATACAAGCCTATACCCATCTATAGACAAAGAAAATAGGAGGGAGAGAAAAACTTAACATAGAAAGTTCAGTTTTCATCAACAAGAAAGAGTTGCAACATTTCATAAAAAATATTTCTCCATCTTTTCTTCCCTTTTGCTTAAGCTTCTCCCATAAACATAGACATTCCTCGAATTAACAAGTGTTGAGAACGCATCAGGTTTCTGGGTAAGTTCCCTAAACTTTTGAGTTCTCTATTCAGAAAGCACATCTGCACTTCCAGCACTTCTAAAAATAGGGCTCCATCACTGAACTCTCTACTACTGCTGAAGCAGCTGGTTATAGTGTTACTGTTAGGCAGGATCTTGCCCCTACTGAAGAATAAAGAGAAGACGATGGCTGTACTGTACGAGTGTCAGCTGACACTTCAACACTGTCACCAATTAAAAGAAATGCAAATAGCCTCTATGTTCCTGAAGACACAGTCCATTTCATGACACCATATGAAACTGGAGTTTTGCTCTAGAAAAGGTGTGGATCATGCAACAAATAAACTGAAAATGTATTTATTCAAATGAGACTTAAAGAGTGAAAAATAAGCAAATGAAAACATGAATTCAAGATTAAAAATGGAAATATTTAAATGAATTGTGTTACATTTTACATTCTGAACACCTCAAGTTCTATTTCCATAAATAGCTAAAAACATGCAAATTATTTCAGAACATCAGCCACACATATCTGAAATCCAAAAAAAGTGATACGCACTCCCTTCAGGATTCGGTGCTGACAGGATAATGCTGTGCTGCTTCTTCACTTCTTCCACATTTTGTGCTATTTTTGCTATACTATTTCTAAGTTCCTCAACCTAGAGGAAGAGAAGTATGGCAATGAGAACAGTACAATAATTCAGGGCAACTTTTGATTTAGAACACCATTACAAAGCATATTGGGGGATGGGATGTAGATGAATTAAGCCTAATGACAGAAATTAAGAGGCACAGAGAAATAACTGAGTCTTTGCTGCATGGTGAAAAATATAACTTCACCTGTTGGAAAAAGTCATCCATAAAATGGTCTTTTTCAATAATAACTGTCTCCCCATCTTCGTTTCCTTTATACTGTAAAAGACAAAAAAACAAATCTATGAAATAAAACTCAGGCTCCTGTTTGACACAATGCTCATCAACATTGCTACTACAGACACATTTCTGCCAACAGTCGGTGAAGTCACAAAAGTAAGTTTCCTTCTTCTGAGGGCCACAATTCAAAAACAAACAAGCAGAGAGGTCAAAGAAAGAAACCACCCAACTACCATGAAGCAGTGAATGCTCAGGCATTTACATGTACTCCTCTGTAAACAGCTTCAAGACAGAACCAGTCTGTGAGTGATGTCACAGTTTCAGTACCTGTCATAAAAACTATTCAAATAGTATTTGGCATGTAAGTGTTCTCTCACAGCATAAAGATACTTCCACAGAGAGTCCCACATGAACTGAAATTAACATTCAGTCTACTGAAATAGTAATAGATCAGTCCCTCTCAAAGAAATGCTGAGAGGTGCTGATGACTGCCTTGTGGTGGTGAAAGCTCAACATCTAATGCGAGCTAGACCTAAAAGCTACCAACATCTGCTTACTAGCTTTGCCCTTGGGTGTCTCAAGGCTGCCATTCCACACCACTTTAGACATAATTACACACACCAAACTATACACACATTACATAATTGATAAACCCTGGAACAGCAGCCAAGGCAGCAGCAGCTCAAGCTGACAGGCTGTTGCAGCTTGCCAGAGCATCCAGCCCAAACACTGCCTCTGTCACACTGCCCTAACCCTTGAGGTAGCCTCCTCACAGGAGCAGATATTCAAGTTTTATCAAAGGAAAAGACAAAACATGCATCCTAGAAAGGCAAAGAGCTCCAGCCTCCATGTTCTCCAGTTCCCTCTGTAAAGCACAGGCTGTCTGAACATCATTGAACCAAAATTAGAACAAAATATTATTCTAGCAGATAGTCAAAGGGTTACCTGTTAGGAAAACAAAATACAAGACAGGTACCATCAAGGCATTTTCACATCCTAGACACTTTTCTTCTTACAAGTCCCTCTGCCTTTGGTCTTCTAACACCCGCTTTCTGCTCCTAAACCCTGATTCTATTTACCCATAGGCCCTTTGTTTCTGGTTTTATTAAACTAGGTGAGATGTATATTATTTGCAAGACAATTCTGCATTTTAATCCCATGTCAAGCACTGCTATTATCTAATCAAGAAGGTGATATCTAATGAGGATCTAGGAGTGCCCCAAATCTTCAAGGAGTTATTACTTAGACTTTGTGACAGTTCTTTCCCTGCAAATTCAGGGAGTGCATAAAGCCCTATGACAATCTTTGTCAGAAATCATCTCGTTTTCATACTCACAGAAACCCATAAAGCCCCAGCTGAAATACAGAAATGTAGATGTTATCACTCTCCTGGCCCACCCTCCCATCACTCATAGCATTGTGTGTCATTGAAGACGTTTTGCAGTTACTCATTTTGAGGACATGACTGTTAGAACTCAGTATTAAAGAATCTGTCCTTAGGGACTGTAATCAATCAACAGTCTTGCTTAACACACACAAGTGAGATAGTCTGTGCCCAAATGAAGTCACCCAACTTTTACCCATGCCAGAGACTACACAAAGCTATCAGTTGAAAGTTAAGAATGAGCTACACTTTAAAGACATTTGATTTCATTACTTATGTAAAAGAACAACTTCTGCTTACATTTACTGAGTAAAGAATAATTTTTCTACTTGTTTATAACCACATACTGTATTTAGTTAATAGAACTAAAAATAATGAGAATAGCATCAGCTAAGAGATGCAGATGCCAGCTTTCAGCTTGGTCAGATGATCTTAGTAAAACATTAAACACCTGAGTGAATCTTAAAGCAATGAAAGATACAAAAGTCTTACTGGGAAGCACTGTTTGCACATGCCAGGCTGGAAGGGAGCAATCAGGATTTCCCACCCTATAGGCAGTTCCACATTCATTTCACTTTCACGTTTGGTTGCAATGACACCATTGACAGATTTGCTGTCTACAATTCGTTGAGGGATTTATGAACGTCCTACTTTGAATGTCAGCACTTGAGATACCTGATGACTTGTCAGCCTCTGTTCTCTACGTTCTTAAATCACTTCCCTAAAATACAGCTTATCTGCTAACTCTTGAACTTAAGCTATGCACCTCTTCTGATGACCATACAATGTAACCAAGGACTCTCTTTCATCATCAAGTTCAACAGAAACACATTGTTTCTCCTAGACCTTGCCTCCCCGGCATAAGCAATATCAGAAAAAGCTGATAAAAAGTTTCACGTCAATGCCAAAAGCAAACTAATGAAGCCTATTTGCAGCTCATACCTTGACCTTGGGATTCAAAGTCTGGGACATACAACTCTATAAACATTCATAGACTTGTAAAATTTACCAAGTTCCCTTAGAAACTGGTTTGTATAACAGAATCCAGATATTCAGACAACATTATTTCTCAGCTCCAAGTAGGAGCTATCCTGGTGGCTTATGAAACTTCTGACATTTCCCATACCTTACTGAATTGCAGAAGTCAGTCTAGCTTGAGATATCCTACCACATTAATTATCAACCTTTGGAACTGAAACAACTTTTGATTTAAACCCACAACTATTACTTGCCCTTTAAATCCCATCCAAGGTTAGTTATTTCTCAGTACAGATCATGTGTATTCCCCTGGCAGGCTGCAAGGACAGTAACTGACCACCATCACTCCAAGCACTCAACCCCAAGGAGCAGGTTACAGAGTGTTACAGTTTCTCCTTACAGCATCAGTGTTTCCAGAAATTCTTTTCTATCAGGGCAGCCAAGAAGGGCTTACAGACAGCCAAGATGATCTGACATGCAGCTCCAGCAGGTCAATCATTAACACACATTTAGTAGCATTATCATACAACCAGAACAACATCATATGGTAATTACCTATATGGGAATATATAATATATATAAATATATATTATTTTTATATATATATAAAATATGGAAATCATCTATAAGAAATTAGCCCATTATGACATGAAAAATGTACAGCTCATCTTCAGAAAATTCCATGCTTGAACAAAGACTAATGTAAGAGGTTAACTCAGGAGGAGGGAAAAGGGGGGGAACTCAGTGATGTTTTCCTCCTTCTGAAATAGTTCCTTTTGCATTTTTTTTTTTCCATTCCACCCAATTCTACCAATTGTAACTTTTAGGACTTTGTGGTTCTTCACTCATTCTTAAACAGTTCTGGGGGCACTAAGTGAACGCCCAAGAAATAGTTTACAAAAAACAATGCAGTTCTGTTCAAGTTACGGTCTTTGTTTAACAATGACAAAAGCTATAACCAAATATTTTGAAAGGTTTTGTCAGAGATCTCCTCAGTAACACTGAAGAGTAAGGAAACGTAAAAGCATGTATTTAAAATGATTCACCAATCAAGCAAGAAAAAATGGATTTCAATAGATAGCTCTGCATCCATTTCAGAAACAAGGCAGAAATTTTAAAGCCTTAGGAACAATGCTCCCCTAACTTGAGACCCAAACTAACACTCCTAAGCAGAGGTTCTTTACATCTGCTTTCTTAAATGATTTCGCAAGCATAACAAAAAAGTTTTCATGAGTTTTATTAACAGGCCTTTAAAAGGACATATGTTTTTAATATCTGACACTAGCTAAACGTGCTGAAGTAACACCCTACGGCTCTTTTCAAGCCATTTTAAGATGGATTTGAATCCGTGAACAGCAAATTATTGAAGGCTGGGAGAATGTCTCACAATCAGTGCTATGTACTTGCCTTGGGTTTGTTTTTTCCCCTTCCCTAAATACATACCATCCACTACTGCTGAAAACAGCATATGGGATCAGAGATAATATTTTATTCTTCTTTTAATCTTACACTAATTTGTGCTCAAAATAACTAATACCAGTCTGGGATTTGATCAATTGTCCAGTTAATTGTATTCAAGGATAATTCTAACAGCTGTAAGAAGTTCATTTTGGCCTGCTCAGAATCATTTAGAAAGTACATTAAAATAATCCCCTACAAGTGGACAAATACAATTATGGTTGCTCTCTTCTGAAAAAGCATGTACTTTATAAGAATTTTTCTAGCAAGAAAATAAGAGGATGCAACATTATCTGCTCTCCAGCAACTACTTTAGCCCTGTTTGACTGCTTAAATACATTGTATTAACAAAAGTATCAAAAAGTTATGATCATTTTATGTTACTGGATCACAAACACTGATTAGTAACCTTTCTCTCTCTTTATAAAAGATAAAGAGCAATCTAGGAAAAAAGTTACAACTTTTAATGACAAAAGTTGCCTTGCTGTCAAATAAAATCCAGGAGCTGACAAACAAGAACATGTTAACTTCAATTAACATTTCTGCTAAAGAGAACACTGTGTTTAGTTAAAATGGGTCAGTGTTGACTGGCCAGCATCTCTTCAACTATTTCTGTACATTAAAGAGTCTTTGGAGGAAATAGGGTGGATGGAACTTATTTTGGCAAGGTCCAACCAAAGTAAAACACAATGAAATTCTTATATTAAAGGAAAGAGGCAAGGCACAGCTATTCCTGAAGATCTTGCAGGCCGAGGCCTGTTCAAAAACCGTAGCTTATATGCTCTACTTACTTATTCAGCCAAATAAAATACAATGAAACTACATTAATCAAACTGAAACAGTTTGGAAAATAGGCAAATGAATGTTAATACATTAGTTCCTCACTCAGTTTATTTATCCCTTTCCAAAGCAATCTTATCTGTATGTGGTCAAGGATCACAGCTCAAAGTGTTTACACTAGTGAAGGAACATCACAAAAACATTATCTCATTCAGTATTTCCCATATACACGAAAGGTGGAAGTTGCTACTTCCATGAGTTCCCTAAGGAAATCACGTTTCACAAAAGGCACCTCCCTCAGGTATGCAACTCTTCAAAACTTCATGTCAACTGCACACTTTTAAGTGATAAAATTAAGACTGGATCTTCAGTAACTTCACTTGCTGTTTAAATATTTTCTTCTAGTTGGAAGAAAACTTGTAAGTCTCCAAGCTATTTGTTAATTCTACAGGTAGCAATACTGAACACTTATAAGCAGCAGCTTTCTGCAGTGATGTTTCAGTTGAAGCAGCTTGCTGCAGTACCACATTTTCAGATATCACATATGAAATCCAGCTTAAAAGCCTCTATTCATAGTTGCTTTCAAAACTGTTAATATCTAAAAGGAGGTGTTAGGGTTTGTTTTCTGTTGTTTCTTCTTTTTGTGTGTGTTTTTGTTTTTTAAATTAATGAAACCCATTCAACAGACCACTGCTGCTTCCCCTCAGTCAGAATGAAGTCTACTCGTTTAGGGCTACACATGAAAAAGTGAATTCAGATCACTACTTGCTGCTTCCTCTTTCCGGGAAGCAGGCACCATTGCCAACATTTGGCACATATTCCTACAACCTGGACATGTTTAGAAATAGGAAAAGGGAAGAAGTAAATCTGAAACAAATTACACAATTCTTTGGCATGACTCCAAAACATCTTTCCTGATAAAGATACTGTAACCTGATCATGCAAAATCTTTTCAGATGCCAATTCATCCTTTGGGAAGGAAGATGGAGACACTGATAATTCCACCACTTAGAAACAGAGCTTCCAAAGCGTATTTTGGGACCCAGAAGATATGAACTTAATTTTAAGATGAACGAGCCCCAAACATGCCTGTATGCCGACACAGGCCAACTTCTACTTGTATGTGGAGTCCCAAAACTATCACATAAGTCCTCAGTGATCTTCACTTCCATTTCTTTTCACGAAGAAAAGACCCAAAACAAACCAAATATCCTTCTACTTTAACCAAGCCATACCCTGTTGCAGATAGACATGACGGAACCTCCCTCCAACTCTCCCTTCTTTTTTAGGATACTGTTTTCAAAGCACAAATAAGGGAATGGAAAAGAATGTATAAACATACCCAGCTACCATTTTGTAAACACGCAGGAAATAAAATCTGCGGATAGCTTTATTGACGCGTTACTGTTTAAACCGTTCCCAAGCGGATAAATCCACCCCACGACATCACGGGCAGCTAGAAAACAACGCTGTTATCCGGTTTATCTGCCATTCGGAACTGTAACGGCTGGGACGCGCTGGAGGTCAGGAGGCAGCGGGGGAAGGTGATCTATTAAACTGGAGAAGGCTGAGCTCTTACTGCCAGGCCCCCAGACCCTCCCCGGCTCCCGGTGGAAGCCGCCCCTGCCCGAGAAGGGAGCGGGGAAGCGCGGTGCGGCTGCCTCCCCGCCCCAGGGCCGCGGCGCTGCCTGCGCGAATCTCGTCGAGGAGCACCGGCCTTCCCTCCGCTGTCCGTTACCTCAGCAGCTATAGCGGCCCGAACCCCCCCGCGCTCCGCCGCTTTGTGCCCTCCCGCCCGCCGCCGCCGCCGCCGCCCTGCCCCGGAGGGCGCCCCGCTCGCCCCTAAGCCGAACCCTCGCGTCTGCCAGGTCAGCCAGCCGGTCCTTCATCCCCGCAGCAGCTCAGCGGCTCCCGCGGGGCCGTCCTCCTCTCCCGCTGATCGCCACTGAGGGCCGCCCGCGCCCGGCCCGCTGTCGCCACTGCCACCTCCCCTCTCGCGGTCTCTGACCGGCCACTGCCCCACCCTCCTTCCGCGGCGCGCTGGGCAGCAGCCCCGCCCCCAGGCCCGCCCCAGGCCGCCGCAGCCACCGGCCGCGCATGCGGGGAAAGGGGCGGGCGGGGGCGGAAACGTCCCCTCGGGAGCCCGCCTCGCGCTGCTGACGTTAGCGAGCCGGTCGCGTGGGTGAGGGCGCTGGCTGAGGTAGCGCGCGGCAGCCCCGCTCTAGCGGCGGGAGCTGTGAGGGAGCCGGGGAATCGCGGCGGGGTTTGGGACATCGTGAGAGGAGCTGTACAAGATTGTGGTATTATTTTGGAGTTGAGTGTTATTTAGTTCTGCTCTGGCCCATGATGTGGGTCGGCTGCAATCGGACTGGACGTAATTTATGTGTAGTCCGAAAAGTGCACAGGATGCATCCCCCCTTTGCTGATGCTTCTGCTCGCCACAGGCACATCCCTTTCCATCTCAGATTATGAAGTTAATGGCCTGCAGCCTGCTGTTCACCCACAGAACAGCTAGGAGTGATACATAATAATGACTGGAAATGAAAACAAGGCTGTATGATTCCATGGAACATAAGACTACCTGCTGACTTTAATTCTTCAATTAAAATATGCTGATGCATTTCCTTGTGGTGATATTTAGGGCTCTAGTAAAACATCAGAACTTTGCCAGAGTCCTAAATCTGTACAAAACCAGGTACGTGGTCAAAGCCTGGGAGCTTCTAGGAAATACAGCATGCACATACACTGGAAGGCAGAAAATCCTCAGTGGTATTGTGTTCTCAAGTGCTATCTACAAAGTACTATCAGACTGCAGTCAATTGCCTCCACCAGTGTCTCACTTCTATATATGCAGTCTTTATCTTCTAGACTACATGTTCAGCAACTGAAAATGCTAAAACTGTTACTTTTGGATGCTGAGAATAATCAATGCAGAATTTTCCTCCTGTAGTTAAAGAAGTTAATTCTGGATTCGGAATTTAAAGATCCCGAATTAGCAATGTAAACCAGTTTAATTACAGTAAATGGCTGATTTTTTGTTTTCTGAAACAATTTAGATCTACATCTGCCCTTCACCACTGATCTAGTATATGCTTATCTTCCAAGAGTGTAGTCTCTTGGCAAAACCTACTCAGACATGTTTTATTCGGTGAAAAAATGAATAAAGTTTGTCCTTCAAATACTTATCTTGATAGAATTTTGCTACTGTATGGTCCATTTTACCAATCTGTGCTGAGAGTGACTAATTTCCTCTTCAAACCTTTCAGACTCGTTTCCTGTGTCGCCTTGAACACCAGCATGCAGATCTCTGTTCCTGCCTGAGCTCGTATTCCAGAGACATTTCTGCATCGCTGCTGTAACTGGGAAGTACAATTATGTTTTTTTTTCTCATTGCTTGCCTGCATATATCATTGCCTTCGTTTACAGTTTACAAAATGGTTTAGTTCCTACTAACAGCAGTTCTAGTCACATACGCTGTTTAGCTCTGTGATCCCATTTATCTCTGCTGCTACCTTTTGTAACATTCCTCATTTCTGTCTTCAGACACATAGTAGGGGCTGCCTTTTACCTTGTGCATTTATCTGGTCAGTGGGTTCCTAAGTTTGTTCACAGTTGACCTGAGTCAAGATACAAGAAATGTAAAAGATCTTTTAAAAGTAATTATTATGCTGATTACCTAGTGATACCTTAGGGACTCTAATCCTTTAGATAGTAATCTTACGCCGCTGATGAGTGCCTGGAAGCTTTTGTTGCCTTTGCTGAATGGGGTTATCTGGAGCAGATGCTTTGTGCATCCTCTGAACAGAATATTTACTTATAGATGATGATGAAACAGATGATAAAACTGGATTCCACCAAGTAGTTCACCTTTGTAACAACAAAATAAATATTTGCTGGGACCTCACAAGCTATGTTAGGGGCCTTTTAAATTAGAAACCTATTTTAATTATTCCAAAGTAAAGTATTAGATATTATAACCATTTCATTTGCAGAGAAAAAAGTAGTTTACTAATACATTTGTAACGATATTGAGAAGTTTCTTAAGTACACCGAGTATTCTACACACAGTTACAAATTGGTTTGGTTTTGTTTGTTTTTGTTTCCCTGGAAGTGTGTATATTAACATCTGCCAAACTCGGCTAATGTGGCTTTATGGACTCCTATTTATAAAAACGTGCCTATCTATAAAGAAGAGAGGTGGAATTCATGAGGATTTTATAAAGATGGCACTGTGCTGAGAGAAACTTGAATTGTGCATTCTGAAAAATGCCCTTCCTGACACCTAGAGGCGATCAGCAAAAATGCTGAAGAGCCCACAGACCGAATTCATCGAAAAAAGGGGAAGGCAAATCCAACAATCCAGTGATTCTTCCAACAAAATCTTATGCAACGTTTGGATTGGCACTGCACTATCAAATAAGCCAAAAATACAGCATAGTGCGGCCACTCTTGTGAAGCTTTCTGTATCTATACATTGCATCTATACCTGTAGAAAGTAAGCAAGAAGAAACTTGTGTTTGTGTATATAACCTGCCCTGAAAGATTTTGTCAGTTCAATCCAGATATATATGTATATATATGTATATATCTTATTGCTTATTTAATCTAGATTATGGGGTGCACTACAAACATTATGCAAACAACATAAAAGTTGGTTTAAATATACTGGACTAAAATAAAATTTAAAAAAGTTAAGAAACCTTAAAAGTCAGTGGATACCCATGAACCCTGTAATTGCAGGCAACATAAAACACTCGTGGTCTTTGAAAGTCAGTTTTTGAGCAACTTGATTCAACTGAAGTTTGGATTTGAGAGCTTAGGGAATTACTCTAAACCTAGGGCTTACAAAATAACTTGTATTTTCATCAATGCACTCTCCAGTGGGTGCAGGTGGGTTTGTGTGAAGAGCTGACAATCATGGTCATGAGGCACATTTGAGAGAAGCCCTTTTGAACACAGGGGTTTCCACCTGAAAGCTCTTCAATTAAATTTACCTGCTGCTTCTATAGGCTTTATTAAACCACACCTGAGGCGGTGTGGTAGTTAGAAAAAGTAACTTCATGCTATTTTCAAACTTTGTCTGCAGAATGAGTGCCATCAACTGACTAAAACACTTCTCGATGCGATTTTAATGCCCGAGCAAGGAGGCTGCAGAGCTCCTTGAGCTCAGCTCGGTTCCGAGACTGCCTCACCCCTCACAAGCGAGCTTCGGCCATCACAGCGGAAGGCGCCGCTCGGGCAGGGAAGCCCTTCAGGTGGTAGGTGTGTGCGCGCGTCCTTCCTCCCGTACCGCGGAGGAGCTCCTCCTCGCTGCCGAACGCGCTAAGTCTCGCCCGGCCGCTGACCCAGCGGCGGGATGTAGGACCGGTACGCCGGAACGCTGTGCTCAGCCCCACAGCCACCACGACCCACTTTCTCAGGGCTGCAACAAGCTATCGCCCGCCTCCCGCCCGCCTCTTACCACGTGACGCCGGCTCCTCCTCTTCTCTGTGGCCGCTCGGTGTCGCTGTCTGGGTATTTGAACCGCGCTTCCGCCATCTTCCCAGCGCCTCGGCACTGAGCGGAGCGGCGTGGAGAGACGCCCCGGGAAAGGTAACGGGGCCGGGGCGTCCCCCTCATCTTTGTGGGGGCGGGTGTGGCCGTTTTAAAAAGCTTGAATGGTGCAGATGGCGGTCACCGTTAGCTACCGCCAGGAGCAGTACTAGGAGATGGGTTGGGTTGTAGTGAGGTGGGCCTGAATGACTGCTGCAGCTGTGATAGCTGACTGGTGTGGCGGCTTTTCTCCTCTCAGCCCTTGGAAACGGAGAGGTGGAAGAATAGAAGCGTTACTTTGCTTAGTCCCGGATAAA
Source organism: Amazona ochrocephala (assembly GCA_039720435.1). Classification (NCBI taxonomy): domain Eukaryota; kingdom Metazoa; phylum Chordata; class Aves; order Psittaciformes; family Psittacidae; genus Amazona; species Amazona ochrocephala. The sequence continues at coordinate 9,791,408 of CM077891.1, read as the reverse complement.
AGGGCGGGCGAAACTGAAGCGGAGGAGCAGAGTGGGGCCTTCAGCGACCCGAGCCTGCGGGGGGAGGGGAGGCGGTGCGCTGCTCAGTCATGGTGGCTCATGGCGGGGAGGCAGCGTTTAGGCCCGTTGGCGGGGCTGGGGCCTGGCCGGAGGAACGCTGCTCTCTGGATCCTCCGAGGACTTGCTCTCGGCTCTCCCGATCATTGAGTGGATTCTTGTGCTGGACGGGAAAGCGATTCTGGGCAGGCTGGGGAGGACTTTCTGCAGAGCGAGGCTGGGCTTGGCTCTCGCGGACGTGTCCTTCGGCAGCCGCGGATTGGTGTCTCCTTTCTCGAGCCCGACACCCAGGCGGTGGGGCAGCAGCCTACCGTTACGAGGAGCGGGGTGGGCGGGGAGGTGTCGTCGCCATTATCGCGCGTTCCCGCCACATGCGGGGAGGTGCGGCGCCGCTTCCTGCCCCATGAATGGCCCCGGCACTACGGGCACCTCGTGCGGTTGGGTGTGGGGGGGCGGCGCGGCGCGGGCCCGGCCTAGCTGCCTGGCGCGCGGAGCACGCGCCTTTCCGGGCGAGCTGGGATGGGGAAACGGCGCCCGGCCCCTTCCGCCGGGGCCTGGGATCGGTTCACCCGTTGTGAGCTCACATGCTGCCATTTCCCCTGCAGACCCAGCATGGCCGCCCAAGGAGAGCCCCAAGTGCAGTTTAAGGTAAGGGAGTGGTTTGCTGTGGGATTTTTTTTTCTTTTTTTTTTTCTTTTTTTTTTTTTTTTTTTTCAGTAATGAAGTAGGACGAGCGACTCTGAAGTGCCAACGTGGATAGTAGGTTTGGTTTTGAACTGATGGTCTTTGCTTAGCGGGGCACTTAGTTTATGGTAGCACAGCATGTGACTTGTGCAAAAAGATTCTGTTGCACTGTCAATCAGATGCTATTTGTAGTTTAGTAAATTTTAGTGGTGCTTTGCTTATAAAGTGACTTTTCAATTTCAGAAGTGAAGCTGACTGCACAATGTACTTAAACTGGATTAGAATAGGCTGTTTTCTGTTTTTTTTTAATATCCTTTTTTTAGGGAAGAAAAGTAAAAGTGTTTTCAGAACAGAACTTTCTGGTGTTTTGTGGCTTGCTTTTATTTGGGCAGGAGGGGTTGCTTGACTTTTTTTTTTTCCTTAACAGCCAAAAGTTTTTCAAGCTGCTTCTTCAGAGGTTAATTGCATCTTTTACAATACTTGGCTAGAGTATTCAAATTGTTAGTAGTGCAGGTTTTTTTGATTGTAAGGTTATGGTGGGTTTCTCCAGTTTAAGGGCTTACGCGAGTTCCTGTCTGAATATGGTCACCTTAAGGTTGAAAACACCAAATAGTCTTCATTCAGTGACTTTTAGCTTAGTAGCACCGTATTTGTAGTGCATTGTAGTTTTCAGCTACTGGAACTAGACATGTCTGACTACAGTTATAGCACAACAGGCTTAACAGATTGGGTCCTTGTATATCGAGTTCCTTTATGGCAAACCCAGCCTTTTGTTCACAGCATCTTATAGGACAAAGGTCTTTGTAGTAATAATTAGTATTTGCGCTAAAATGACCAATAAATGTCTCTAGAAGTGTATTGGTCTGACTTTCTTGCCTTCATCTGTCAACAGCTTGTCCTGGTTGGTGACGGTGGCACTGGTAAAACAACATTTGTAAAACGTCATTTGACTGGTGAATTTGAAAAGAAGTATGTAGGTATGTCTGAAGAAACTTGAGGTCTAATATGATAAAAGTAAAACTGCAATTCATGACTTACCGAGTGTGTTACTTTTTCTTATTACTATAGCAACGCTGGGTGTTGAAGTTCATCCTCTGGTGTTCCATACTAACAGAGGTCCTATTAAATTTAACGTATGGGACACTGCTGGACAGGAGAAATTTGGTGGCCTGCGAGATGGCTATTACATCCAAGGTAAGAAGTGTGTGTATGTTGGGAATATTTGGAATCTCTTGCAGTTCAGTCCTTCATTCTGTTCCTTTTGGCCACTCTGAAAGCTTTGGTGTGGCTTGCAATGGTGAACTGGTTTCTGGGTTTTCAAACTCTTCATGTAGGTACAATAATTTCCTTTGCTGGGCAACTTGTGCTGGTGCAGGAATAACTTCAGATTGCATTTCAGTGTGCTATTGCAGGCTTTGATACTAATAAAGGGTAGTGATGCACCTTAAATTACAAGGTATTGCTGATGAAATTCAGTCGTTAAGAGGTGAAAGTGTGTGCTTCATTTAGCACGGATTTATATCTGTATTAATTTACTTCGCTGAGGCAAAGACTTGGAATGCACAGACAGATCATTGGATGCAGTGAGGAAGTTATACATCTCTATGCCAGAGTCTAGTTACCTTTCTAAAGAAGTATTGATACTGTCCCTTATTTCTGCTTGGTCAAGTTCTGTTCGTGCTTCAGTCACCTGCATCTCTTTAAAATTTTGTAAGGTATTATTAGATGTTGTTGCTTTTCCTTTAGAAGTAGCAGGATCAAGTCAAGCCCCCATGTACTTTGAAGAGTTGTTCTGAACAAGGGTGTCCCGAGATGTGGGCTGTGTGCTCTCAACCTACCCAAAACCTTCAGTAGGATTCCAGGGATTAATTAAATAGGTGTTAACCAAGTTCTGTCAAATATGTATGTAAATCAAAGTTGACTTTTGTAATCCTTGTATAGTCTCATAGCATACAACAGTGTGTGACTCAGTGGGGCAGTTGCATTGGTAAAAACAGCTGGTCTTTAAGATGAGGCACTAAAGATATAAGGTGTTCTGATGATGGGCTGAGTGCTGTGGACTTAGGCATTGAACTTGCTAACAGAACATCGGCTCCCAGAACTGTGAACTGAGGGGTAGAAGTTAATGCAGTTGTTTAACCCTAAATGTAAATGATTTCTATATGTACCTATTCTTTCTCCTGTTTGATAAGCAAGTGTTTACTCTCCTGATGTAACTTGTGACTATTTTCTTGCAGCTCAGTGTGCCATCATAATGTTTGATGTAACATCAAGAGTTACTTACAAAAATGTACCTAATTGGCACAGAGATCTGGTACGAGTATGTGAAAACATCCCTATAGTGTTGTGTGGCAACAAAGTGGATATTAAGGACAGAAAAGTCAAGGCCAAGTCCATTGTCTTCCACAGGAAGAAGAATCTCCAGGTATGTTGGCATGAATTGGTAGGAATCAAATTTGTTGGGTTGGATTCTGTGCAGTAATGGTGTGTTCTGCCTTTTTCACTCCAGGCTGTAATAGTTACAACTTTATATTCTGTTGGCCAAACATCAGGGAAGGGGCAAGTGATGATGTTAAAGATGGTCATCGGTGGTTTTGAGCAGAAGCTATGATAAACTGTTAAAAAGCTTGTGTGCATTTACTTTCACTGTTCAAAATGTCATCAGAGGACACAAGTGAAACTAAAGTAGATAAAGTCACAGGAAAAGATAGATGCATGTTGTCTTCTTAAACTTCCACCTTTGATCAGATTGGGTACCTTTTCGGTTATCTGTTTCCACCTATGTGCCTCAAATGGTATGTTTCTAGACACTTAAAGCGTAGCTATTTTTGAAAGCATAAAGAGCAGTCGTGGTCAAAAAGCACTGAGGTAAAAGTAGAGCTGATGATATGCATGTTAATCTCAGTATGTCCTAAATATCAGTTAGAGATGTGTTGTTTTTTTAATGAAGTATAATATGCTTTTTTTTTTCAGTATTACGACATTTCGGCTAAGAGTAACTACAACTTTGAGAAGCCTTTCCTGTGGCTTGCTAGAAAGCTAATTGGAGATCCTAACTTGGAGTTTGTTGCCATGCCTGCTCTTGCGCCGCCTGAAGTTGTTATGGACCCAGCACTGGCAGCACAGTATGAGCAAGACTTACAGGTAAGTGAGAAAGATCAACTGATTGCCTTTGTGCTCTGTTAATGTATTCAAACTCCTGGGTCAAGAAACTGAAAAACAGGTCTTAAGTGTAGCTTCTTTGTTCCAGATTGCTCAAACCACTGCACTGCCAGATGAAGATGATGACCTGTGAAGGATGAAGCTGGAGCCCAGCGTCAGAAGTCTAGTTTTATAGGCAACTGTCCTGTGATGTCAGTGGTGCAGCGTGTTTGCCACTTTATTATCTAGCTGAGCAGAACATGTGCTTAATCTTTGGGATGCTGAAAGAGATGAATGGGCTTCGGAGTGAATGTGGCAGTTTAAAAAAAAAAAAAAAAGAAAACTAAAACAAAACACTTCATATTTTGGACCTGCATATTTAGCTGTTTTTTGGACTGCAATTACTTCCCCTTTTGAGTTTCAAATGTAAGACTGCTGCAGTCACATCAGAGTGTTAAGTGGTAAATCTTGTTTCTGTCATTCCCATTCTTTTTTTGTTTAGATAATAAAGTTGTATTTCAAGTATCTCTAAGCAAGTGAACTTTTCATGCATTGTTAGGAAAACTCTTCAAAGTGTCTTCTGTTCTTCACTTGAGGGTAATACTTTTGTCTACTGCAATTTTCATTTTCTGTTATTTTTCCCTCCTGCTTCTCATGTTACACTTCTCTTGCTAAATCAGAGCTAACAGTTAACCTTCCCTTGATTTCCTCAAGCAGATAAAGCACCTGAGGAAAGCTGAACTACCTGCAGGTAGAACTAAAACAGTGAACAATTGACTGGTAAGCATGACTGGATCAACATTCCTGCGCAAATGGGAATGCGTGTGCTCTGCAGGGTGTTCGGAGGGAAAAGTGTGTAGTTCCGATTATGTATGCTACCATTAGATACAGTCTTTTGGATCTTTAACTTCTTCTATGTTCTACAATATGCTTTCACGGAGCTCTGTTTTTAGTAGCCAGAAACAAATGTCATCTGGGTCTTCTAGGTGACATAAGAGCTGTATCTTTGCATGGAACATCATTTAGTAGAGCTATAGCTTATTAAACAAACTCTTTCTAAACATCTTAAAGTTCACTAACTAGGAAACTGCTGTAGTTTGAGCTAAAAAGCTCTTGGCTACAAACAGCATATTAACTAAAACCACATTTATATAAATATCTAGACTTTACTGTAACTGCACCAAGTTCTTAATTTGAAACTAGCTTGTTACAGCACAAATGGTGGAACATGTCAACTTTTAACACTACCTTATAGAGATGAATCTTGGTCAATATTAGTACTCCTAGTAAACAAAACTGAGTTGAAAATACCATTTTTCAGTAGTGGTTGAGTACATGAAGCCTTGGAATCTTAAGTTTTGTATTTTTGGTTTCTTAATAAAGTGGAGCATTTCATTTACTCTTTTTAGCTTGCATGTTTGTCTACATAACGCCTACTTGAATATTTAACTACTCATGGTAGGAAGAAGTGTTAACTATGATTACTGTTTTTGCAATACTTTTGTAAAGGAATCTTTTTTAAATTGTGCAAGTTGGAGTTCTGTGGGTTTTGGTGGTGGTGTTATTTTGTTTGGGCTCTGTTTTTTAGCAAGCCAATGAAAATGGGTTGTGTTTAGGACCTGGAACTCTTAATGAAAATGAGGGATGTTATGTACTTGGTTGATCAAAAAGCAGACTCGCACTTAACATTTCACTGGATCTTTTTGCTGCATCATCTTGCTTTAACTTCCTGTTGTAGGCTCTTTGCGCTTACTAATTTACCTGTGTGTTTGTGTGTCTCAGTTAATACTGCTAGCTTAACTATTTGCTGCTGCTTTACTAGGTGTGGTAGCTTTTTTTGTCTTCAAGCTGTCTGGCTTCTGAAAATGCACTGCTCAAAAACCACAAAATGACTTAGAAGACTTCAGTACTTCTGCAGTATTGATATGCCTTAAGAAGAAAAAAAGCAGCATTGAAGTTACATTTGTATTGTTTCACAGTGTATGTATGGTGTCATCTTTACAACTCACCTGCTGCACAAAGGTACTACGTATGAATTCTTACAAAACCTGAAAAGGTCTATGAAAGGTGAAATAGCTGTTTAAGAACTAATATAACTACAGTGAGCTTTGGTTTGTAATCTTCAGTGTTACTTCCCAGTCAAAAAAATCTCTCTGAAGCAGGTAGTAATACTAGGCCTGCTGTAAAGTAATCTCTTGATCTGGAGATGTTTTGGAAATGGAATTCAGTCCTCAGTGTTACACTTTGTCACATTTAGTCCCTGTAGATTTCTGAGTCTAAATAATGCAGGTAGCCTTAATATGTGTGTGCACATTTCTCAGTTATAGTTAACTATATAATAACTTTTTTTAGAATTTTTTCACTGGTTGGGTTTAAACCTAATGGAGTTTTTCTATTTAGTCACCTAATGAGGAAAATAAAACCTTATGTTCTAAGGCCCTCTGTACTGAATAGTTACATCAGTCTGTACTGGTACTGTACTGTTATTAGGACTGAATTGGTGAGACCTAAATCCTTCGTTGCAGTGCTGACTTCGCTTTACTTGGTTGCTCTGTGATTTGATCAGGTTAACTGGGAGTTTTGTTCCCTACACACTGCTTGGTGAGGTTTTTCAACACTAAGATCTCTGGTTTCAGATTGTTTTTTAGTGACTTGTCACTACAGAACATGCTCAGCCTAAACTTTCAAAAGCAGGATGAGGTGCTGGGCCATTTTACGGTTCCTAGTTCTGATAAAACTCTTGACTGTTTTAAGTGTCCAAGCCCAGGGGGTTGTATTAGAAGAGTAGTTGAACTAGTGCAAGTGCAAAATAGGTAAGGCAAAAGCTTCAGTAGAAGAAACTGATAGAGGAAATGTTTTGCTGCTTTTCACTGGACACTTAAGTGTAGGAGTGTCAAAGGCTTCCTTAGGAGCTTCAGTGGCAACCTTAGCTTTAAGGATTTTGAGCACAATATTTTTTTAGAAACAGTGGAGAGCACTTGTCTGCAGAAATTGAATATCTGTGTGCCAGGAAGGATAAAAATGGCCTCTTTTATGCTTGCAAGTTAAACTTGGCTTTTTCCTTTAGAATTGATTCTGTTGTGTGGCTTATATAGCCTTAGTCTAAACTAGGGGAGAGAACAGTGCTGAGGCAAATTGTTCTTACATCGTTGCCTTCCTGAAACAGGAATAACTGTCTGAGAGAAGCCAGTTATTCTGATTTGGGGTGGTAGTACTGGTTGTTTTTCTCACCTGATTAGAAGGACCCGTGTCTTACAAGTAACTGAAAAGCTAAGTCTGCTGCTGCTTTGGTCAGTTTGTTTTCATATGGGTGCGTTAAACTATAGACCGGTTTTGTGTATGTGGTAATTTTTGTGCTGAGCTGAAAAATTTTTTCTAGCACAAGTTGCTATATGAGCATCTTGTGAGCAAGTTTTTCCTTGAATGTGTCCTGTAGCACTTCTGATAATTTACAAGGGGTCAAAATCAGGAAATATTACTGATATTTGTGTTGGGAGAAAATGGATGACTGTGCTGTTCTATACCAGCAGCTTTTTCAGAGAACACCCAGGTCCTTAGACTGGGAAAGGCAGTAGTGGTTCTGAGTCTTCATTGCCCTCTGATTTGTTGGCAACTGTCCTTGGGTGCGAACTATTGCCTTTCCAGCAAAGATGGCAAAAAAAAAAAAAAATCTTGTTTTCTCATTCTGATATAGAGCTCACTTGGCTGCTTCATAAATAGGTACAGTTAAACTTGGATGAACTTTAAGCTGGAGAAGAAAGCTTGATATGATAAACTGTTGGAAGGACTTTGTGGATTTGCTGATGATTCAAACCATACTCTCTTTATATATTTAGTTATTGAATGATTGTAGGAATGTTGAGATAGAAGGCTTGTTATTGATTGCAGAGTTTAAATCTTTTTAGGGTACAAATTTGAGCATACAAGACCAATATTTTTGATTGGGTTGTGTGGATATCTTTCTTGTAGTTCGCAAAGTGAATACATAGTTCAGTGAATGAATGCCACTTCCCCAGAATTCTAGTGTTTTATAAGCTACATCACTGAAAAGGACCGATGTTCATATTGGAGCACTAGTTCAGTGGGAGCAGGTTGGTTGATTTTGATTTTATTTTGGTTAGCCATAGTTGTCTACCTTGTTGTTATCCTGGAATTCTGCGATTTAAAGAAACAGGTTCCTGTATTTCTGCTATTTGCTTGGGGTGGAGGGAGTATGAGAACAAATGTCCTCATATGTATTTTAAATGGAGTTTCTTATTTTATAACACTAACAAAAGCTCTAGTGTTGGATCCACTACCTCTGAAGTCACAGGCTTAATATATTTAATGCAAGTATTCAAAATTGGATTTCATCAGTATAGGAGGCATGAACTTGGCATACTCTCAGTTGCCTGTTGACATGTTAATCAAGACTGAAAAGATCAGCTAAACTCTTCAGTCACAGGAAGCTCATAAGGTGGTTATGATCAATAACATTTAAGAAGAAAAGTAATCAGTGTCAGCCACTGTCCATCTGATCATAATTGTCTAAGTGACGGAATCGCAGATTATTATCTGAAGCATCAGGATCTCTCTTGATATGACTATTTAAGTTTTTTGGACTTAAGTGTGAAGCTAAAGGTAGCAAATAAAATGACTAATGTCGATAGTTCATGTTTGCTTTCCATCTCTAAGGTGAGAGGTTGCAGGAGCCAGTGCCACAGTCTGATTTTTCCTGTTGGAATAGTAAGTTCCATTACAGTTACTATGTAAAATTTTCACTCTACAAGCCCAGTGGTAACTTGCTGGTGGTTCTTTCACATCTTGGTAACATTTGAAAATAACACTGGGGAGAACCAATGTGTGTTTTTCTTATACTGAAAATATGAGTGACAACTTTCCTATCAGACTTTTTTTGATGGATTACACCATAAAACTACTGTCATTTCCGACTTTCAGATTGGCTTTGCAGGGCAAGTGTTTAGGGGAAAGCAAGCAAACTAAAGAGGCTTGTTCAATTTATAAGCAAAAAGGTGGGTTACAGTAAAGAAGAAATCTTTATATACTCATTGCCTTTTGATGATGCTTTTTAATTATTTGTATCAGTTTTACTTGAAGACCTAAAATGATGTCTAATGATAAAACTTTTTTCAAGCTATAGCAGACAAGTGCAGTAGTTAATCAATGATCGTGTATAAAAAGCTGTTTGAGATGCGTCATCTGTAACTTGAAGTGCAGGAGTTATTGTCAGGTATGTGAGGCTTAAAGTACATATGTAGTTCTTAGCTCCCTAGCTGAACATGTCTGATGTAGTTTAAAAACTTTAATGGGAGTTGCAGCATTGAGGATTGCTTTTGTGGTACCAGTTGCAGCCGCACGGTGGGGCACACTGTCTGCGTAGCTGCTTTGCTCCAGCACAATTGTGTTAAGTCAGACTATACCTGTTGGAGCTGCGCAAGTGTCATGTATTCCAGAAAGGATGCTCTTAGGTTTATTAACAGTAGCAACTGACTAGGCATGTGCAGTAGCAGATGCTATGTGATAAAAATTTAAAATAGAGTATGTAAGAAGTTTGTGGTGTTGTGTTTTTTTTTTTTTTTACATTGTTTGCTTTGAAATAAGTTAAATAGAAATCTTAGTAAGGTTGTTTTTATTTTTTTAATTTTTTTTTCCTTAGTTAAATCCATGAAATAGTTGAAATAGACCAAGACTGAATTATGCGAAGATTTTTGTTCTCATAATGTTGTTAGCATAGCACTGCACTGGCACGCACTGCCTTCATGTACTTGTTTCTTTGCCTGCTTTTCAGTACATTTAGATTTAAAAATAAATAATTGAAAATTATAAGGAATCAGCCAACATGTTGATAATGGACATGAAATTAAAGTATAGCATTACTTGAGGGGAATATAATATCTGTGCATTAAGTGCAAAACAAAAATAGGGTAAGGAATACGTAATAGTTAAATCTAGTACAGTACTGTGTTGCATAACTCATGTCTTGATCTTGTCGTCAAGTTGCAGTATAAATAACAAAACTAGCAGAAAGCTTGAAGAGCTTGCTGTAAAGAGACACTAAATAAGGGAGGGAGATGTTCCTCCACTGAGGTCTTCAAATTTAACATGAGGGCCTGAAGAACTGCTTTAAGATAATTGCCTAGTTATGCTGGAGAATGTTATTCTCACAAAGTTCTTCAAATACTCTGCATGTTTCATAGGTAATAAACTGAATTCCTGCTGTCCCACTGGGGTTTCTGGTTCAGAGTTTGGAGTGAGCAATTGACTGGCTCTACACAGGCAAATTCCTAGCTGAATGTAGTATTCATGGAATTAATGGCAACCATTGCACAGGAGAAGCCTGGATAATGTGGCACAAAATCCAAGTGGCATCTTTGGAAGCACAGCCTAAGGTGTTGGTAAGATGAAACAACAAGCAGAATGCGACATGAGGCAGTGAAATGACCACTCTGTTGTAAAGGGCCCAATTTGTGGAAAGGAATATGAAGGACCTCAAAAGCAGGAAGAAGAAAGCATGCCACAAGGTGGGTTGCCAGAAAAGATATGAAGAAAGATAAATAGAGAACATCATACTCCTATGTTAATAATGTACTAATGATTAATAATATAAAACATTATGGAATTTCATGGTTTAGTGGTAGACTTGACAGGGTAACTGTAGGACTTTGATCTTAAAGGTCTTTTCCAGCCTAGTTGATTCTATGATTCCAAAACTTAACTAGCTAGTAGCCATTTTACTTAATAGAAGTCTGCTATTAGATTTCAAAGCAAATAAATGAAAGCAGTAGGGGGAAAGAAAGATGCAGATTGGAGTTGAAGGGGAAATGCCAGAACTCTCCTAGCAACTGAGAACATGTCTAAATGGTACTCCACAACAGATAATTTAAAATAAAAGGTCACCTAGTATCCAACAAATTGTGAGAACTTCCTGTACCTTTACATGAGAGGGGCTGATCACCCACTGTTCTTTGCCTGAAAGCACTTATGGTAGTGCTGATGATATACCATTGTAAAAAAGCTTTAAATACAAGAAATGGAACGGACAGAACGTAATTGAATTGGTTCCATAACTCATCTTGGTTTGTGCTGGTCAGTTGACTTTGCTGGAACTTCTGTGGTTTAGATGTAAGCTGCTTGAGAAGATTAACACCCTGCAAGTTAAAAATTACTTGTCAGGTAGACGTTTTGCCACTTTATTGTGGGTGAATAACTGCAATTTCCTGATCAGGTAAACAGCTGGGACATTTAGTAAAATGTAAAGGATAAATATGCTTTAGCCATGTAACATATTCTGTTTTGCAGTTTGGATGACATATACCCTGGGGCAAGCATTTTTCTATTACCTGTTTTATTGTTCTTTCCCTTTAATTCGTTTTGCTAGTGCTTTTCAACTGCTTCTGTTACAGGCTTTTAAACATGTAGGTGCTGCCTCTTTGATAGGTGTGTTACTGCCTTGTACAACCAAGACCAGGAAGCTTTAGCGCAACATGTAAAGCAAAACATACTTTTCATGGAAATATTCTAGATCAGACTTGCAGAATAAGTGCAAATGAAAATGTATAGGTATAAAATGTTCTACATTTGTAAAACTAGTAGAAAAAAACCCTGTGATCTGCTTGGGTTAATTATGCTTTCAAAACTTTGTGTTTCAGTTCTGTTGACCTCTGTTGAGTGCATACTTGCTGCTAGTGGTTTACCACTACCAGAGGACTCATGCTTTTATCCCCACTGAGCAGCGGGTAAATCTTGCTTCTAAATACATGGCATATATCACTGATTACTCAAAATCTGACGTTTTAAGTTTTGTCATGCCATTTTGACAGGTACTGCCTTGACTACAGAACTATTTCATATTTAATTCTACAGATGTGAATGTTGATGTAGGTATTCCTTGATTATTTGATGTCCTGTTGTTCACCCCAGCTGACTTTGCATGTGCTAAAAAAGGCTTGGAGCCCAAGAGAAAGAAGGGAAACAATCTCTTGAAAAATCAGTATTTCTAATTAAAAAGGATCTGAAGAATGTCATATCAGTCGTCTCCAGCTGCAAGTGACATCTGAAATGACATTTACTTAAGTCTATGAAAATCTCAGTTGCAAATCCTCTAGAAAAAGAAAAGCAGATTTTTTTTTTTTTAATCTCGGTATCATGCCTGTTTACATGGTCAAAACCATGTAAGTGGTTTGATTTTTATTTTAGTTTGCTTTCCTGCAGTATGCAGTAAGAACAGTGCTGTATATATACGGATTTTTTTTTTTTTCTTTTGTTTATTGTTTTGAAAGCATGAGTTAAGCTAGTTCCATGATTCCAGGATGTGTTTTGGGGTTCTAGAATCTCTGGGATGGCTCTTGCAGCTAACATGTGATTTCTCCAGTCAGATTAATAAGCATTACAACGCAGTGAGGAGTGAACCAATAGGAATTGCAGTGGTCAAGAGTGTGCAGGCAAAAGAATTTGTGCTAGGGTTTGGTTTATGTATTGATCCTCTCCTATCAATGGAGAGCTAAAACCCCAAGACTCAGTATCTGAAATTGCAGGGCTTAGGCTGGACCTTAATTATGGAAGTCAGTTTTCATCCTTTTAAATGAATGGGTTGCATGCCAGATTTGATGACTCTTCAGATCTGGCAGATTTGGAAGCAACTGCCGATGTTTCAGCCAGCTCTTCGATTTCAGGCCCCACCCTCACTGCTTTTGCCACTTAGATAAGAAGTAAAAAACTACAAAAGACAGGAACTGTGTTATTTCCTATAGAATGGAAAGTCTTTAATATGCACATGAATAATTAGGCTCAGATGTTCTTACTGCAAAGTAATTTGCATTGGCTTCTGGATGTGCTCTCTCCATTTGTGCTAGTAAACTTGTTTCACAAAGCAGCTGAATGAAACTTTAATGGAGTAGCTTTTATCCAGAAGAGCACCAAATAATTAAGTCTGTAAGAGGAAAAGTTGACACGAATTCGAAAGGCAAAACTTTATAATGGTGAAATACTTATGTAATTAAGAAAGTCTCACTGCCTGAATGATACCAAAAAAAATAGCAGTTACAAGCGACGCATTTTTGGCAAGTAAGATTTGGTTTACTCACATAAAAAAGAATCTCTATAATGCTTAGTTTATACAATTAACCAATTATATGTAAACTTGACATTAATACTCAGATAATCAGATTTGATTAAACCTTTTGGATTTGCACAAAAGTCTGAACTGTTTTTAAAAAAATCAAACATTTTCTTCAGTGTATGGATAAAGATGTTCAAGGCACTGCCACAGTATGCCACAAGTCTAATGAACAGGATTATAGAGTAAATATGCAGTTGATTAATCCACTAACTATTAATTAGTAAATGGGCCTTAAAGAAAAGTGAGATGTGTAATTGTATGATGTCATTCACCTGCTTGCTTGGTCTCTGAATCAAATTCTTAATGTTTTCCGGAAGAATATATAAATCAGATAAACATTACATATATAGCACAATGAAAGTATTTTCATCTAATTAGGCTTAAATTTCATTCTCTAAAAGCTGTATTTTGTTTTCTGGCATCAACCAGCAACTTCTCAATTTCTTAATTAGAAAAATATTTTTCCATGGTAGTGTTTGCCTTTTTGAATGAACTCCAGGATTTTTTTGTTTGCTTTTTCCTCAGTCAGAACTATGTAGTTTGTGCTTCTCAGTATAGTCAACTCGAACAACTTCATGCAGTGTTTTCATGAGTGTAGTTTATTTTCTGATTAATTTTTCCAGAATAGTCTTTACTACTTGATGTATCCTAACAACCAGATCATGCAATGGCCACTGCCACCCTTTGATCATCTTCTGTTAGTTGGCATTGTGCAAATAAGAACTGTCATGCCTGAAGTTCTTCTACCTGTGAAGCTTTCTTCATAGCTTTTGTGGTTCTTTGCTGATCTGCGAAGCATTTGAGTTGCTCTTCAGGAGCTATCTTTCTGCAGGTGGATCCATACCAAAGTGGGGGATCGAGTTAAAAGCTCATAGCAGCTTGTTATAACGCATGCAATAGCTGCTTATTTGCAACACTATCTTTGTGCTCTTGAAAGTCACGACTCTGAGGAGCTGCACTTTATCAAGAATCAGTCTACTGTTAATCACAGCACTACTGTAAGGCTAATAAAACCTGTATGTATTCATAATTGTTTCACATGCTAGTAAAGCTTCCATGTCCCTCCCATAGCATACATTCTCTCAAAGACAGTACTAGCTTTTATAGTCTGTATAAAATCATTATGCATAATCCTTTCCCATAAGGTCTAGTAAGTCTTGCTTTTATTCTCTTTTTAATTAAAGTTGTTCTCTATAATGCATTGAGGGATTTTGTTGGCTATGTATTGGGAATTCAAATCTATATTTCAGGATTTGCATTGAAAATGTTAGTGTTGGTACTAGCCAAAGCTAAGGTTGAGTATGAGGGGAAAAAATGAAAATAAAATTATATTCATGATCTCAGAAGCTACAGAATCATGACAAAATGCAAATGGGTGGGACTGAAAACTAATCTGGCTCATCCTTCTGCGCAGGGTAAGACTATTTTTGTAGTCAACGAGTGTTTGTCTAGCCTGTCATTCAGTACATCCAGTAATGGAGATTGGACAGCCCTTTCTGTCATTCACTCCTGCAATGTTCTACACCAATATCAATCTTTGCTACCTCTTACCCCTCTTCACTGAGTGTGGAAAACCAAATTTGTTTCTTTACATATGACCAAATCCCTCTGTACTTTGTAGCTTGTCACTCTTGACTCCTGGTTTGCTGATGACCCCCTCCCTACACCCAAGCACACAAAACTTTTTATTTTTTTCTCTCAGGAATGGCCTTGTTAGTCATCTTGTTCTTAACCTGCATTTATGTGGTGAGTTATTAGTGTGTAAGTAGAGAACGTATCCTTTCGTGTTTATTATTTTGACAATTGTTGAACCTAGGTTTGAGACCCAGAAGGGACTGTTACTGCTGTCGGCAGCATATGAACTTCAGAAATGGTGGCTCTTTCCAGGGAACTTTAGATCGATGAGTTCATTTCTGATTAAAAAAAAAACCAAAAAAACAACCCACAAAATAGCAACAACTCCTCCAAATCCAGCATCTTTTATGTAAAAATAGGTAGATAGGACATTAAGATGAAATTCATCTTAGTCCTCAATGCAAAAATAAGTGTTTTAGTTTTGTAATTCGATGTACTGAATAGTGCAAAGAGCAATAAAAGTAAAGCTGTAGCAAGCTTTGGCATAGTGTAGCAACCAAAACTGATCGAATTCTTGGGTGTAGTAGACCATGCTCTCTTCGTAATCAGTGTTTAAGTCTCTGCTGTGGTAAAGTGGCTTTGGTTGCAGCCAGTTAAGCCTTAGAAATTTGGGGGGGGGGGAGCTCATGTAGCAGCTGTGGCTGCAGTCCCCAGTTTAGGGAGGTGACTGCAGAAATCCAGGCAGAGGTGGGGACAGGGGTGCACACACAAGTCACAGGGCCAGGTTACTGACAGATGGTTTTTCTATCAGCTGATGGGAGTGCAAGTTAGCAGGGGCAGCATCTTCACCCTGTATTGTTTTGTCCTTGTACAGCAGCTGGAGGGAGAAGACTGTTTGCTGACTTGACCTACTTGCTGAGTGTGAATACTGCAGGAGTTTCTAAACACAAGTCCGATGTGCTGCTTTGGTAGTGAATATATCAAACTTGGTCTGAGAGCTAGTGCAAAACCTTCCCATTGGTACAGTCTTATCAAGACCAACTTCATAAGTTAGGAATGAATGGGGTTGGGCTTTTTTGTTTTTTTGTTTTTTTTTAATTGTTTGGTTATCACATGTCTTCCTTGGAATGGGCTCACAAATCTATATTGGAATAAAATGGTGTAAGGAAAAGGTAATAAACTGTTAGAGATGAGCCCTTAATCTATGAACCGGTGTCTGCTTTAGAGGTCTGTGAGTAAATAACTTATCCTCATCACAAAAATAACTGCTGGTATAAAGGTGTGCATTGTACAGGATCTTGTTTTGGTTCCTTGAAGTTGTGCAAATCTAGTCAAATTGCACCTATGTACATCTGAGTAGTTTTCAAGAGAGTTGGTAGAAGGATGTTCTGTGTAGCAAAGGTTAGCTAAATTGGTATATGAAACTGAGGGGTTTTGTGTAAGTGAATTGAATCAATTCTACAACTACTTACATTGAATGTTCATGAAAAGCTAGAGAACTTAGCACTAAAATTTCAAATTTTGTGGATGGATGTTGATATATCAGCTGTATCCACCATATTAATAACGTCCATTACTGACAGAAACAGATTGATCAGGGAGTTGTTTGAATCCAGAATATTTATTAGTTTATTAGTAGAGACTCTGGTATTAGAGAAATTTTACAAAACCTAGCTAGTATTTATTCTTAAAATAACTCTTAAGAAGTTTGTTAAAACATGTCAGTCGCAATTACGCACCGGCTCTCTTGTGGAAAGTTAATGATTCCAATGAAAACAAAGGAAGAAAAAGGTATTACAGATTGTCTTTTCTAGTATAAAGCAGTTTTTAAAGGATTACTCTCTCTGCTTGTATTTACATAGTTAGTGATAAAGATTTTTCACTTCAGGTTATTTTTCATTTCCTGGCAAATGTCAGATACAGCATTTGCTGATTTTTCTGTTTCAATAGTACAATCATCCTGAGTGAACACGAAGTGAACACAGCTGAAAATGGAACTGAAGAGTTTAATTATTGCATGATAGGTCACACGTTGCTCTGAAAGTGGTGCAGCCAGCATCACCAACGTGTAACAACTGAGCTGCTTTTCTTGTTAATCCTTTGCCTTTGAAAGGCTCCCATTTTCCAAAAAAAAAAAAAAAAAAAAAAAGGGGGGGGGGGGAGTGGAGACAGAGAAACCTGGGGTACATCGTTGCCCAGTGCTGTTTGCAAGCCTGTGATTGGTGCTACTGATCATCAGGCTTTCTGTTCTGTATAGGGAGCTCATTCTACCTGTTGGCAAATGTCTGAGCTGCAGCATGTCTCCACCATGGCTTTTTTGCGGCTCTCCACTTAAGTGGGACAGAAATCTACAGGCTTTCATGGACCCCCAGCACTTTAACATGGGGTCACAGCTTCCTCCTTTCTGATCCCCTTAGCAGGGCCCCATGACAACGGGTGGGAGAGCTGTGCTGGGGAGAAACATATCCAGCAGGCTTAGTGTGGGCTGCCCAGTTACCCAGCATATGCAGACCTTTGTGCTTTTATTGACATGTAAGTACTTTAAACGAACATTATTTCATCTGCAGGTTCTTCAAGAGCAATCTACTGTGTTTGTCTTCTGATTGTTGGATCAGTTAGTCCTTGTGTGCCAGATGCCTGGTACTGCCTCTGGTCCATGGTGGGAGCAGTGTGACTTCTCAGATCAGGTTTCTGGAGGATCACAGGAATAAATTCAGAATTTGCTTCTGCAAATAATTTCCATTGTCTGCTTGCAGTTTGCTGTTTCCACAGAAATTTTTGGCAGTGTACATGTTTGCTTGGATTCTCACAATTGTTTTGGTAAGCATATTCTTTCCCTTGACAGACCTCTCTTGGCAAATATTTCAAATTCCTGTCTTTTTCTTTCTACATTTTAGCTTTTTTTCAGGATTTTTAGCTGCAGCTCTGTTATTTCTAAGGATGGCTCTACTCATCAGTACATGAATCAGAATTCCTCAGACTTACCCAGAATTCCTCCTTTTCCTTCAGGGTATAGAAGAGTTTGTGGCTAACAGTAATGAGAGAAGGAGTCAAAAAAGAAAAAAAAGACAAGCAACTTAGAAATAAGCAAAAGTCAGACTGGTTTAAACTGCATGGGGAAACTAAATTTTGGAAGGAACTGAAATTCAAAATTTTCAAAATTATTTTCTTGTAGATAAAATCTGAGTTACAAAATAAAAATAAGTTGTGTTTGTTTTTTTTTTTTTTTTTTTTTTTTTCTTTCAGTAGAGAGGTTTTGCAGTATTAAACTTCTGGTAACATTGAAACATTCATGTGCCTCATGAATGTCCACAGTTAATTTTTATCTCTTTAGTCCTTGGACCCTGGAGCCCCATCTACTCCCCAGTCATCTGCAAGGGGCTAGTTACCACCAGAAGCTTTGGAAGTTCAGTATCCATTCAGCATATGGTTAAACTGGGTAAGTCAGAACCCAGCTACCACCAGCTGGGCTTCCAGTTATGTAATTTCTATGTAGAATGTCAATATAAAACTGTTTCATCCTAAAAGTTAAAATCAGCTAGACTTTGGTGCAGAAGTTGTGACGTAGTAGACAGGTAATAGGGCTAATATACTGTAAGGAATAGAGCTAAGAAAAGGAACCAGGCAAATAGATGCTGATAGAGGTACCTGGAGAGGTGGGGCCAAGAGTCACAAAATGGATGGGAAGTGAGGGAAGGATAACTAATGGTCAGAAGATAAGGCATAGAGAAGCAGCTACAGGCATGGAAGCAGGAAACATGATCATTTTCCTATAATCAGGAGCTTATGTGTCCATTGATTTTAGGCAAAGAATGTTTTGTTGCGTGAGTAATTATCCGGGGCTGAAAACAAGATCCAATTTATTGACGTAGCTTTTGGCAAAAGGAAAGGTAAATAAAATAATTCGATTTTTATTGCGATATTAGCATGGTCCGATTCTGATTTTTAGTATCTAATCTTGCCTATACCACCTTGAAATTGCTCATATGAGAATAAAGAAAGGAGGAGAAATGAACAGCGAAGGGAATCTTATCTACTTTTGTTAAAAGTACTACTCTTATAATTTGTTTCACTGAAAATGTAACTTGGAGGGAACTGAAAACAAGATTTTACCATAAAGGAGCAGATTAAATGAAGACTAGAGAGAAGTTTTAGCTACTTTTTTTTCTTTTCTATGTAAAATGATGGCTAATATTTGTGATGGAGTATAATTGAGAGGCTTTTAAAAAATAGTTTACATGTGATAATTTTTTATATGTAAAAAAGTGGCAACTGTAGAAGTATTTTCCTGGTTCTTCTACTAGTTTCATTGTTCAGCTTTGAGCAAATCGGTGAAATCCTTAATGTTCAGTTTCCCCTTCTTGATATACAGTAAAGTTATTCCGTTAGAGTGCTGTGTAGTTTAATTCAGTATTTTTTTCAAGTCATGCTTCTTCAGGCAGAAACACAATCTGTTGTTTTAATAGATGTATCTTAGCTTTCCTTCAAAACTTTCTGCCCAAAACCTGTTTTATTTTTCTTAAGTGTTTGAATTAAGAACACTTGTTATGCCTTTGATTCTTCGTAAGTGTGCAGTTTGCAAAGGGTAGTAATCTCTTTTATGTGTTTGCTGAAGCACATTGATTTGTTTCCACTTGTTCCTAGCTGGCTGGTGTTAGGACCCAGAAAAGAGACAGCAGCAACGTGATATAAATAGAGTACCAGAATGGGACAAAGTTTGAGGAGAAAGCATGACATCACTCGGACTTGCTCTCCACCCAAAAAGATCTGGGATGGAGGTGCAAACGTGAGCTGGACAAGTGAGGAGTTAGCAACTCTTTTCAGTTCAGTTTCAGACGAATAGTGAGAGTTATATGCTCTATGTGCTACAAGGAAGTACTTTTTCTTGCTTGCAAAACTAAAACTGGCTTCAGATCTCTGACAATGTGAAAGTAATTTGAAAGAAAAAGGCAACCATAGGAAGAAAGTTGAAAACAAGATCTTTTCTTTTTGGCACAGATTGTAACAGAAATATTTGACTTCTGTCCATGGAACAGTACAACTTTTGGATCTGATGCACATTTCTTTTAATTTTCCTCCAATCACGGTAATTTATTTTGAGTTAAATGAAGAGATCAAAGTGCGAAGGAAACGAATACTACTTAAAGGTCTGGAAGGATATTTTGCCATCACTGAAGGAATGGACTTTTTGAACTTTCATGGAAAATGTACCTTTTAATACAAGAAGTAGCAAAGGAAAACTTGTGATTGAGATCTTACAGAAATTAGATTTCAGTTTTACTTTTAACCTTAAATAGACCATGGAAAGCTTATCATCTCTGCTCTCTTGTCATTATTCTCTGCTGATTTTATTTCAGTACAAATATCAGGTAATGTTCTGAATATGGTCAGTATTGAGATATATTTGGATTCCTCTTAGGAAGTTTTGCCTCACTGTGTCTCATTATGTTATGTTTTATGTGCAGGTGTATGGAAACTATTCCCAGTTACCCAAACACCCAGGTAAGGAATGTTTTATTTGCATTTTATGACAATGTGCTTAAATGTTTATTTGCTTTTTTGGTTTCTATTTTTTAATTTTCTTAGTTGCTTGAAAGAAACTGTGATCTTATGTTTAATGTCAGCTATGTATTAAAAATGTCTTAGTCTAAACTATCGGACTGTACCAGTCATTTTAAATTCAGTAACTTCTGAAAATTCTGTGCAGAATGGAGAAAATGCTTTGCATTTGACAGATAGAAAATATAAACTGTTTATGTTTTAGTCCTTTTTTGGAGCATGACTTTCTGAATCAGACCTCTACTCAGCCTTTTTTTCCCCTCAATGAGTTCAGCATTTTCAATTCAATGATTTAGAGTTAGATATGCCTGCTTTTGTACTTTGCTGTAGTTTTGCATGGCTTCAAGTCATCTCCCCTCCTCCTAGTCTTCATGCCTCAGTTTAAATTGGTTATAGACCATATTAAGGATCTCTCATATGTTTTCAATGTAGAAAAAACTTACTCAAAGCTTACTTGGGGTCTGTGTAACTGCAGAATTCTTCTGGTTTTATATAAATAGTTTAACCTCAAGCCTCATGGTGGTGTACAAGTACAATTTAATGCTTTAGCAGTGCATGTATTGCTTTGTGCTTTAAGTTTTAACCATATGTAATTATTTTCAAACGAAATACAGCACGATGTGGCAAAGCCATGTTGTCGGCTATTGCAGTAGCTTCACCCCCATTAGTTGCTTTTGTTCTGCCTTCACTGGAAAGCAAAGAAGTACAGTCTCATTTTCTATAGATGAGGATCACTGGCTTCTAGCTGATGAAACAGTATGGGGGGGAGGGGGGGAAGCTTCCCGCAGTAAAGGAGAATGTTACACAATGCTTATTTTGTAGTATAGTGTGTGTGTAAGTGTGAGTAAAGCTTTCTGAATTGGAGCTAGGCTTGTAAAGAGGTCCTGTGATTTTTGTCGTAAACACAGCATAGTTACCTATTGAAAGGATATTGCCTTGAATTCAGCTAATACTTGGAAGAGGTATTTGTTTTCGAAGGTCTTCTGAAGGCTGATTAGGTAGTGGGGCAACAGTGTGGCTTTGTGTAGTTCAGAACTGGGAACTGGGAAAGCCACAGACATGCAGTGTGGGTCTTTCACTTTGCTGTATATCTATTTTCCTTCCAGTTATTTTTGCCCATTTTTTGCAACCTTTTTAATGTGAGCTCCTTAAAATATAGCAGCTTCTTAGGAGGTTGATGCCAACTATGGCTTTGTTGCTGTGCTGATACTACTGCTAATAATTCTTGTGCCACATTATGACAGAGGTTTTTTGGCATTAAATTTTTTTCTCCCTGGGTTTTTCATTTCTGTTTGTCTCAATATTTTTTTTCTGCCACCTCTCTTAATTTTAATCCTCTTTCTATTTTGATACATAAAGATGTAAATGGGAGCAAGAGGTATTTGTATATAAGCGCACTGTGAAACAGCATGCATGTTCTGTGATCTGCGGAGTGGAATTAGTAGTTTGATTGAAGTCAGATGGAGGTATGTTAGCACAGGTAGCCTATGTGGATGCTCTTAATGGCATAGCAATTTGTAGCTTCCTTTAGCAGCAGTCAGAATATGTTTTTTGAAGACAGAAATTAAGCACATGTCCAGATGTAGTTTATGTGAATGCAAAAACCCTCTTTCTTAGATCCTGTATCCTTGGCATGCTTTGTCACCCCCAGCTTAGTTGAGTTTGGGTTGCCTGGAACTTTTAGTTTGGGTTTTGTATATGCTTATTCTGTGTTGCTGTTCTCTTATGTTGGCAGTACCCTTCTCCTTTTGTTAGCGGTTGTGCCTTTCTCTGTGTCTTCCAAGTATTTAAAGGAAAAGTATAGGCATAGAATCTCTTCTGTTTCTCTGAAGACATCCCCATCTGTGGTATGAGAACTGCAAACAGTTCTAGTCAGGTAGGCCAATAATAGATCCTGGTCAGTTATGAATCGTTTGTTAGATATTGTTTAGGAATGAAAATTCCTGGGAACTCTAGTTCCTTGAACCAGAGAGAGCTGAGTTACCTATGAAGAAGGCAGGAGGAGTAGTAGTATGCTATAGAGGCTAAATATTCCCCCATGCTTTCCCTTCTCAGTGCTTTGTACTATCCACAGTGTGTTTAGAACTATCAGTAATGTTTTGAAATTAGTCTTGAATGACTTACGTAACTGTTACTTCAACAAGTGCAGTCTGGTACAGTAACAGGGATTTACTCGGAGTGCATTTAAAATAAAAAGCAGTTGAGCTTTGAAAACTGATTTTCTGCAGTGATCAATCAGATGGTTTTAATCTACTCTGCCATTTTGATTTATCATCTTGCTTATGTGCTGTACTTGATTTACATAAAATATCTTGGTTCACTATTGACTTCCCTTATTGCTTTTCTCTGTGGCAACTTACTACGCTCCTTGTTTGCTCTTACTTTAATAACCTTTTCATCTGTATTTCTTGAAAGGGTTCAAAGTTCTTGCCTCAGCTTCCCATTACTGGCCATTGGAAGATGTGGATGGAATTCATGAATTTCGGGATACAAATGGAGGTAAAGGTTTCGTTGACAATGGCAATGACATAAGTATTGTGGCAGTCTGTGAGTAGAGAAGGATCAAAAGAAATGAAAGGGGTTAGGTTTTATACCACGGCAGTTGAGGTTTTTTTTTTTTTTCAGTTAATGTTTTTGCAGTGCTTCAGTGTCCAAATGATAATGTATTTGTGAACTGATTCTTACTGAGTATTCTCGGATGTTTTATGGGCTGTCTACACATCGTTAAGGTTATAGAGAGAAAAGGTTTATGATGCAAAGAATCATTGAAATCACGTTGTTATTGGTTCCTTTGGTACATGCTAATACACTCAGTGAGTGAGATAGCTGACTATGCTGGCAGTAAAGCGCCTGCAGCTTTTTTGAAGGAGTTAAGTGCCCAGAATCTTCATTCAATTTGAAAATTCCATGTAGCATCTACAGGAAGAGAAGTGTAAGTTCTTATCTCTATACTTACCCTCTTCTGTCTGCTTTTGGGTATTCCCTTAAAAGCAGTATTGCAGCATTAGTTCAAATTTTTTTTGCCAGTTGGGAAAAATAAAGATAGTTTTGGTAAGACAAAACTCTCACTGATTTGAATAAGTCAGTTGTCAGGACTGCAGGATCCCTGAGGGAATGATATTAAAAGGCAGTTTGGTTGGGTTCAGCAGTTTTCTGGTTCTGATGTTTCACATCAGGACCAGAAGGGGTGGTGGAGGTTTTCTGGGGATGTGCAGGTGATGTAATTAATGAACTTTGACCAAACCACTGTATCCGAGAGCAGCATTACGGGCTTGCAGGGCCATTCCTTTCAGATGAAATTTCCAGATATACTCTCTCTTTTTCTGAGACTCAAAAGTCCCTTAGTAATATTCACATGGAGTGCTTTTTCTCTTCTGGCATTTTAGCCGGTTCCAAGTTTGGTTGATGCATATTCCCTGGTATTTCCTACACTGTGGCTTGCCACCTTGGCTGTAGAGCTACACAGTTTTGTACTTGTGCTAGGGGTAGCTGCTGTACTACTACTGATGACTGTAATATCTTTACCCAGAAAGATGCAGAAGATTAAATCTGGAGTTAGAGACCTTTACAACCTTACGTGAAAGATGTTAACAAAATTGTGAAGTTACTGCTATTTATTAGGCAAAAATGGCACTATCAGTCTTGGTTCCTAAGTGGGGGAAAAGATCCATGTACTGTAAGCTTAGACTCTGACCTATCTTGCTGCAAAACTTCTTAAAGGAATGAAATTGGCTCACCAGAAATGAATCTGGACAATATTCTGCTCCCGTTAGAGGCTGATGGCAGCATTCCTATTGACTTCAGTAGAATCATAATTTGGCTTACAAAGTTACCATATGAGTTCTTGAACAGTGTGTTAAAGCATTTTTCTGTACTGTAGTTTCAAGAACAGTAAAGCACTCCATATCTAGCACTTTCTTTACAACAAAGTTATTTTTGAAAGTGCCTGAAAGGGTGCAATTGCTATAAAATATAGCAATTGATAATTAATGTTAGATTATTTTTCAAGTTATGTTAAATTACTTCAGCAAAATTCACGAATATTTTCCATAGTATTTTGGGAAAGATAGAGCAGAACATAGAAAGTTCCTGATCCTACAAACCTTCAGTTACAGGAACGGGACCGGCTCACATGAGCAATCTCCTTTGACTCCTATTGTGACTTTGTGTTAAATAACTTTACAAAGGAGCCATCTGCATTACTTTGCTGAAAAAATGTTTGGAGGACTTTGTCTTACTATTGTTGGCAAAGGATGCCAGAAGCAAAATGTTTTGTTCTCTGCAGAGCAACTCTGATAATGTTGAATTTTTCTTTAATGTACTGGATAGTTCAAATTCTTCAGTTGCGTATATTGTGCCTTATAATACAGCTATTACTTCAGCTGCCTCCAGCAGAGTTCTTATGTATCTGTCTGAGATTTGACTTTGATATACCAGTTTTGTTTTCTTTTATAATCTAATGCAGGTGACAATTTGCTTGGTTTTGATACCATTCTGATTACACAACTCTTCTGTTTATTGCTAGAGCCTGCCTTTTTTTTCCACTCATCACATCATGCAGTTATTTTCATTCCATGTTTCTCCTCTTAAATCCTTGAAGCATCATAATCTGTCCATCATGTTAATCCATTTTATTTGTTGAAGTCATTGTGTGTGAAGCCAGATTTATATCTCTCAAAGCATTTGTGTTGTGAGAGTGTCAGTGAATTAATTTTATCATCTCAGCAGTAGAAGCAATTGAAGGGAAACAATCAACTTAAAATATAGCAAATGAAAAAAGATGTGGCCGTGTTCAGTTTCTCATCAGACCCAGTGTTTTCCACGTCTTTTTTATCTTGAGCTCTTAGCATGATTTTTTTGCTTTAAGAGTATTTTCCTTTCCCTTCTATAAGCTCAGTTGGCTTAAATCCCAAATCAATGTCTATTTACTTCCATGGGCATTCCCTCAAGCTCTGTTTGCCTGCCCAGGGTAAATAATTACAGTGGGCAATGTTAAATTATCAAAATTAAAAAACTTGAGAATAAAATTTTATTGTCAGATATGAAGCAGTCAGGGGTTTTCCTTATGTTTAGATGGGCTTTCTCATATTTTAATTTGTGCCCATTGCCTCTTATCTCTTCACTGTATATAACTAAGGAGAGCCTGGCACTATCTTTATTGTTGTTGTGTGTTTATACACATTGATAAGACCCCTGAGCTCTCTCATGTCCAGGCTGAGCAGTGCCAGCATTCTCAGCCTTTCACTGGACTTGCTCCACTAAGTCTATGTCTCTTTTTTACTTGGGAGTCCAGAACTTGAATTGCCCATAGCTTCTGCACCACTATAATCAGATTTGGTCTAATTGCAAAGGTTCTAATTGCAGAGCTCCTTACCAGCATGATCATATTTTAGAGCCCTTCATCAGCTGTTGTGTTTCTTGTTTTGCTTCCCAGTTTAAAGTAAGGAAAAAAACAAATGTTTAACTGATACTGTATTTACTTACCTTGTGTAGTTAAAGAATGTAACATTCACAAGCATGCAAGTCCTTAGGAGAAGTGGTTGCATGATAATTTTAAAGGCCACTGATCAACATCTATATGTTGAGAGATATGAACTGGTTAATTCATTACTGATTGTGTTTATTCATTGTTTTGCTTATTTGCTTATTTTCTTTTGTTGTTCCACCCAGCTCTAAGAATCCACAACTTCACTGTGCTTCCTTCCCATAACTCTACCTTTGTATATACCAATGACTCTGCCTACTCTAACTTCTCTGCAACTGTAGGTGAGGATTTACATATTTTTTGTTCTGCATTTCTCAAGGTTGGATGGTTCTTGTAACATTGGATTCAAAGTTAACACAGAGTTTTGATTCATGCGGACATGTGGTAAAGGTCTGTTTACGCTTACATTGTCATCTGTTATTGAAAAAGCACTCCTGCAATGTTAGCTGAAGTACCCTGAACTCCTGGGAGAGACATCTTCATGCTAAGCGGCAGCCCATGGGAGAATGGGCCCCTGTGGTCCTCCGAAACTGATAATATTTGTAGTACGCTTAAAATAAAATGAGATAACATTTTGGAGGGACATAAAGAACAATAGGTTGATTTTCTTTTTGCTTGCCTTTCAAGGTTAAAAGCAAAAAGAAGCCATTTGCTTTTCACTGTTTCTTAGTAATTTTTAAAGGACACATTAAGAAAGACAAAACTAAGCAAATTTGCAAAGCCAGGAAGTAAGATTTTTGTCAACCATGACATCTTTGGTTAACATGATTAGGTTTTTTGGGTTTGCTTCTGTTGTGGTTTTTTTTTTTGTTTTTTTTTTTTTTTTTTATGGCAAGCAGCAATCTCTGTAGATATGTCCTTTGAATTTTTTTTTTTTTCCTTTTTTTACATCAACACACCGAGAGATAAAAGGAAAACAGAAAATGACAACTCTCCAGGCAGAAACCTGATGATTGGAAATTAGCCACATCTACACAAACAGAAGCTTAGTCATTTAATTTAAGTCACTAGCATTCATACTTGTGTAGGTGCAAGTGTCCACTTCACGGTTAGCTTTTAACTCGCATCTCGTTTACTTCTTGGAAAATCTGACCTAAGGAGAAGGATGGAAATGATAAAACTGTCATTAGGGCTGCTCCGATTCTTGGGGGTTTTATATTTGTTTGCTAAACCCCCTGTTTTTCTACTTTTTAACAGTGAAAGTATGCTAGCAAATGTGAACTCTATTAATAATGAACTTCAAATGACCCTAATTCTATTCAGTCCTTTCGTATCTGCTATATAGGCCATTTGCATAGTTCACACATAATAAGATATATTCAGTATGAACATTAAAAAGAGTGACATCAATGGCAAGGGAAATACTATGGAAACAGACATGCATTACCTTATGAGTAAGTCTGGCTAGATGAACTTAGAATTCAAGTGACTAAAAGAATGTTTGCTTCATTCTCTAATACACACTCAAATTTTTAGAATAAACTAAGTTTTATATCTCAATTAGAGGCAAAACTTGTTAACTTCCTCATGAAAGAGGGAAAGATATGAAATGAGACTTATCTGGATGGTTCTTGAAAAAAAGGAAACCCTACAAACTTCCAAGAAATAAACCCCCACCAAACTCAAAAACAAAAAGGGGAAAAAAAAAAAAGCCCTCAAGCAACAATAACAACAACAACAAAAATAAAGCCCCACAAAAAAAAATCCCCCAATGAAAGTAAAACTACAGTTGGGACTGGATAAACATAGGAGGTATACAAGCGTATTAAAATTGTGTTTCTGGGAAGTTTTGATTTATACAAATATTAAACTACACTTTCCTTTTCCTTTAGATATTGTAGAAGGAATGGTGAACAAAGGAATTTACGTCACTGAAAATAAGGGAGTTACCATTCTCTTTTTTGGAAGCTATCAAAATTCTTGCATTAGTAATCCAGAAATTTGTGGACCTGAAGGTTAGTACATTGATTAATTGCTATTAACATTTCCTTTGCTGTCAAGTTATGTAATTCAGTGACTATTGTTTCTTTCCTCATTGGAATGAGCTCTAAAATCTTAGCTTGACACTTTCCTTTATTGACTTTTAAAACAGTTGAGTGTTGCTGAAAACTTAGTCTTTCCTAGCTGCAATTTAAATTGGAATTAATCACCAGCTACTCAGATCAATGATGTGCACTGCAATTAAATCAAACAAAAACTAAAATAAGCTTTCAGTTCCCCAAAATTTTGCGTGTGGCACCAAGTTTGGTCATACAAGAACTGCAGTTTGACGAAGAATAGAAGTTGTCCTACAGGTTTCAAGTTTAGTTTTAAGAGACATTTTTTCAGTGTGGCCTCTTAGCAGGAATGTGTGGGTTTTTTGGCTTTGGGTTTGGTTGGTTTTTGTTTGTTTGTTTGTTTGTTTGGTTTTTGTTTGTTTGGTTGGGTTTTTTTTGTTTGTTTTTTTTTTTTTTTAGATCTATCTCTGGATATAACAAAATTGTTATTTCTCTTCCCTTTCCTCTTCTTGGGCTATGGTCACGAAATAGCAGGTAGAATGGGGGCACGAGTTTGACAATGTGCTGATTACAGAAGGTCATTAAAATTGTATGTGACTGTCAAACCAAACATACAACTAGTCACTAGCATAAAACATCCACTGGAGACTTTACATTCAGTAGACATGGATCAGTGGAAAATTGTGGCTTTTCATATGTAAACTCTAGCAGTCCCTAAGCTTGAGAAGTATGGTTAACATTGCATTTTCTGGCTTTTCTTGGTTTGGGTTATTCTTCAAACAGGTGACATCACTTGAAATGGGTTGGTTTTTTGGTTTTGGTTTGTGGTTTGTTTTTTTTTTTTTTTTTTGCTGGTAATGCAAGAGTCATGTATGTCTGATTTCTTAAAAAGTTCAAAACTCAGACCAGATGGTACATGGCTGTTACCTGAGAGTATTAGGAAAAAGTAGTTCAGTGTCCTACCATAGGTATTTTTCTGATACATGCTGTATCTTTTCATACCTCTTTTTTCATTCCACTTGGAAATACAAATAATCAGTAAATCGTCTTTCTGTATCTATAGTATAACGTAATGATAGCAATAAATTATTTTTATAGTACCACAGCACTCCCAGTATCTCTCTAACAAGAACATTAAATCCATAAAACACTGAAATGTTCAGCAGATAAAATATGAAATCATATAAACAGTAAACACTAAATCACAGTAGCAGTATAAAAAAAAAAGGGGGGAGGGGGGCTAAGCCAGCACCCCTGTATCTAAACAACGTGTCTTTGTTTTTTTCCAAATCAAATAAAACCTGCAGCAATGATAAGATATAATTTTATTCAAGCCTCCTATTGCTTAAATATCCTTTGGTGTTTGTTTGTGGCATTTGTGTGAAACTAGTGTTAAGTACACTTAACCAGGGAACGCTTTCCGAAACTATCTCAGGATATTTTCAGATGAAATATTACAACCTATGAAACAAAAATCACATTATTTTTTCCTAGGCTAAATTTCATGACATTTTAGAACTCTGTTTTGACTCAAGAAAACAAATTCTTCTTGTTTTTTAAATGTTGAAATGTTCTTCCCTCGCCTTCCTCCTTTCATGAGTAATTTTTAAACAATGGTTTTTTGTAAAGCAATTTTGGCCTCATTGAAGTGGCATTTTCAGTCAAAAGAAACATTTTTGGAAGAGAATTTGCAAGAGAATGTTCTCTTAATAGTCAGTTTGAACTCAGGAGGAGCTGAATTTGGTCAACATGTGGGAAGTTAAAATAAAGAAAAATTAAAAAAGCAGTCACACGTAAGGAGTCACACATAAGTATACATAAGGAGGATTTAGATCCACAGTTATCCTGTGACTACAGGATGATGAGTAGGTACCAGCGTAGTCCAATAGGACAGACAGTGAAAGATGGGAAGCCATCTCTACTGCAGACATGCTTTATTACTTAATATCTCTGCCTTTGTCATATAAACTTCATCTCTCAGCCTGTAAAGGAGGAATACCAGCACTTCCATATCTCTCAAATGTGGTGAAATGCTGGAAAAAAAATTGTGAGAGACTTTGGCAGAGGAATCTCATTAACAGCAGTAACAAATTAGCATGGTCAGTGTTGGTGGCCCTTTGAGGTGGTGGAAGATGATGGTATGTTTCAACCTGTTACTGGTGTGGTAAAGAAACTGAAGTATGAACTCAGGCTTATTTGCTGATGAAGGTATTGCAACTTGCTTACAACAAGCCTCAAGTTCTTCAGTTGGGAGTTCACAGCATTTAAAGCCTTAAGCCCATATCCATCAAGATCTAGCAAACTGGGATTGATGATGTTCATATACCAATTGATTTCTAGGAGGCCAATGATAATTGATTAGCATTTCTGCAGTGCTTATTTTATCATGTTTAAAGTGTGTAGGGAATAGTATGCGTGTCATGTAAATCGATGGATGCTGTCGTGAGGATAAAGAGAACAATTAGACAGGAAGATACTACAGTTATTTTCCCGTGATAATATAATTTTAAACTTTTCTGCTAAGAATATGTGAAATAAGAAAGAAGTTACATTCCAGATAGTAGTGAGGAAAAAATTTCTGATTACTGTAGTTAGCTGTTTCAGACCTTTCCATCTTTAATCATATAATTGTGAAACAAACGAACAAAAAGTTGTTATAACAATAAGTTTAGATAATAGCTTGAGGGCTTCATTACCTTGTGCTGAGCTATCTGGTAGCAAATTGGTGAAGTTCATACTGCCTGGGGGTCCTGCAGAACTGCTCACTATAAAATCATCCAGACAAATACTTTAACTACAGATCCAAACAGCATAGTCAGAAGGTTAAGGGAGATGATTATTACCCTCTGTTCAGCGCTCATGGGGGCATATCTGAAGTACTGTCTCCCGTTTTTGGCTCTTGATACAGAAGAGAGGCTGACAAGCAAGAGTGAGTCCAGCAGATGATTTAGGGGGCTGGATAGTAGGACATGGGAGCAGAGGCTGAAGCTTTTCTTTACTCCATGAAGAAAAGACAATGCTAAGGGCTGTCTTCAACTAACTGGGTGGTTATAGAAGAAGATGAAGCTAAACAATCTTGGAGATGCACAATGAAAACATGACAGGCAACAATGTAGTCACATTGTACCACAGGAAATGCTGATTTGATCTAAGGAAATAAGTTTCCTTCCAATGTGTGTGGCCAGGAATTGGGGTAGTTTGCACAGCAAGGCTGTGCAATCTGCATGTCAAGTGACATTAAAAATCACAGCTGAGCTCTAAGCAGCCAGATCTAGCTCTGAAATTGGCACTGCTTTCAGCAGGCAGTTTAGACTAGGTGATGTTGAGGGTTGTTGCCAACTTAATTCACTATGATTCTTTGTGGCAGACCTCTTCTGCTTCTGTACTTCAGGAAATTTTTCTCAACCTGCTCTAAACTCAGATTTTGTTGTTAGCACTTTGTACTATTAATGATGAACCCTTTCAGAGCTGTTTAGTCGAGCCATTTTTTTTTTTGTAATTGTATTTGACTGAAGAACCCCTACTGCGGAGCTACTATGACTTTGTGCAGTGCAAGGGAGGTTTGATTTGCTACTTGTGTTTCTGTCAAGCCTCTTGAGGTAGCCTTTATTGAAGAAACAAGCCATCTTACAGAAATAATATTTCTTTACTAATGTGCATTCTGAAGAGCTCTTAAATTTTACGGTATAATAGTAGAATTCACTGATAATTGAACACAATTATTTGTGGTCAAAGTTAATCATGCACTTGCAGGATTGCACTCGAGTTTTGGGAAGAATTCTGTGGTATTTGTGTAGCTGGGGACCCCAGAATTTCGCCTGTGGCTCTGCAGATGTTTCTATCCCTTTCTTTTATATTGGATCTTTTCTTTCAGCAATTATTGGAGCACTTGAAGTGTGAAAACACAGGTAGTAACATGCCTAGAAGAATTAAAGTGTAATTAGCAATGGTTGCTACTCAATAAGCATAGGCATGCTGGCAGCCAGTTAGCCCATCAGTAGTTTGGAAGCAATCAGTGTACCATTTCTGTCTTTGTTGGTGTTTGGTGAATGTGAAAAAAAGATGCAGGTACTAGTGGAGGATAGGGAGATACATGGGCAACTTGTGTTTTGAAATAAGCAAAGATCGCAGTAGGTAAAGGGGATCATCAACGCATGGAGAGAAAAGTAAGGAGACTGGAGAGATAAGGCCAAAGGAATGGAAGC
This sequence comes from Amazona ochrocephala, assembly GCA_039720435.1. Classification (NCBI taxonomy): domain Eukaryota; kingdom Metazoa; phylum Chordata; class Aves; order Psittaciformes; family Psittacidae; genus Amazona; species Amazona ochrocephala. The sequence goes on along the minus strand of CM077891.1, from coordinate 9,759,587 downwards.
ATAAATATGTAAAAAAAACATACCAAAAAAACCCAACTTCATTACTGTTGGCGCTCAAGGAACTTTAATTTTAAGTGATAGAAGCTACTTAGGAAGCAGTGATGTCCTCTGTGAATGTGATACAAAACTGAAGGAGAGATGTTTATTTGAACTGTTCTAGCATTGTTGATTTTAAAAATGCTGTCCTTGTTTATGCTAGCAGATCATCTGTCCTCAAAAGCGTTCCCACTCTCTTTATCCTACACTACTGGAAAATTTTAATTGCACGTGTGTTTTTCATTAACATCTTTTGCTTCCTTTCAACAGGGGTAACATTTTCCTTTTTCTGGAAGACTCAAGACCAACACGCTAAGTTTCTTCCTGCCTCTGGTGGACAAGTAATTTCCAGTGGTTTCAAAATCTGTTCAAATGAAGCTGAAGGCTCAGTGGAATTTTACACCCGTGGAAATGCAATGATGAAGTGGAAAGCAAGCTTTAGTCCACCAGGTAAAGTTTATTTTATTTTTTTAATTATTTGTTGGTTTATTTCACTTTATTCTTGCACAGAGGTGTATTGGTAAGCGCACTACTTCAGGAAAGAGAAGTGGATATATAAGAATAGATGTAGAGCTCTGTGCTTAGAAGTTCTCTTGATGTGGGCAGAGAGATAAAGTTTGAACTGGAAAACCAGTGATACTGATGCAATTCAGTAACAGTCCTCAGACCCAACTTCAGTTGTTTGTGAAGGAGACGGGTAACAAGCGGTGTCCCTCAGGGATCGGTATTAGGACCGGTCTTGTTCAACATCTTTGTCAGTGGCCTGGACAGTGGGATTGAATGTGCCCTCAGCAAGTTTGCAGATGGCACCAAGCTGTGTGGTTCGGTTGATAATGTTGGAGGGAAGGAATGCCATCCAGAGGGACCTTGACACGCTTGTGAGGTGGGCTGATGCCAACCTGATGAAGTTTAACCATGCTAAGTGCAAGGTCCTACACCTGGGTTGGAGCAATCCCAGGCACAGCTACAGGTTGGGCAGGGAAGAGCTTCAGAGCAGCCCTGCGGAGAAGGACTTGGGGTGTGGGTCGATGAGAAAACGAACATGAGCCGGCTGCAGTGTGCGCTTGCAGCCCAGAAAGCCAACCGTATCCTGGGCTGCATCAAAAGGAGTGTGACCAGCAGGTCGAGGGAGGTGATCCTACCCCTCTACTCTGCTCTTGTGAGATCTCACTTGGAGTATTGTATGCAGTTCTGGTGTCCTGAACATAAAAAGGACATGGAACTGTTGGAACAAGTCCAAAGGAGGGCCACGAGGATGATCAGGGGACTGGAGCACCTCCTGTATGAAGACAGGCTGAAAAGGTTGGGGCTGTTCAGCCTGGAGAAGAGAAGGCTGCGTGGAGACCTCATAGCAGCCTTCCAGTATCTGAAGGGGGCCTATAAGGGTGCTGGGGAGGGACTCTTCATTAGGGACTGTAGTGATACGACAAGGGGTAACGGGTTCAAACTTAAACAAGGGAAGTTTAGATTGGATGTGAGGAAGAAATTCTTTACTGTAAGGGTGGTGAGGCCCTGGAATGGGTTGCCCAGGGAGGTTGTGAATGCTTCATCCCTGGTGGTGTTCAAGGGTTGGAACTGGATGATCTTAAGGTCCTTTCCAACCCTAACTATTCTGAATGATTCTGTGACTTCTTAGATGGAAAATTGTGTGAAGGATCCAAGTCAATCCTTGGCAGTTCTTGGTATATTCTAAAACTGGATACATGTGCTGTCTTGTACTGCCTCCTCAATTAAGACTTTATCTGGTAACTGCCTAACTGGGTGTTCAGTGCTTTGATCATTTTGCTGTCTGTTGAGTGTCAAATTTTTTGTACCGTGGTGTAGTATTTATAGACGTTTTGGTAAATCACGTATCTTCCTGCTTCTATCTAACCTGTGTATTGTTGAGGAGCAGTAATACCTTATGACTGGAATGAATTCTATTCCTCTAGTAATGCCAATGACAATCACTAAACCTTTTCTTGCCTTAATTTACTGCCTGAACATTGGTAAAATAGGACTTTGTCACCTTGTAGCAGCAGAGTTTTATAAAGCTTGATAAATCAGTGTGGAAATCTTATTTTAAGATAAAAGTAGCGAAATGGTAGAATAATTTATGTATTTGGGGAATATCCAAGTGAAATTTAACATTATGTTTGTGGCCCTTGAAATATAACAGAGAAACACTGACAATTTTTAATTAATCTATTTTCTTGTTCCCCAGTTTTTGCAATCTTTATGTTCTTGCTGAACTGCGTTTTGAGACAGAATTGAAGGGACTTTGAATCTTGGCCAATAATACTTAGCAATTATAATTTATGAAACTGCAGAGAGCCCACGAAGGAGTTCAGAGAAAAGCTAACAGGCATTCTGCCAAAGTATGGGCTTCCCCATGGGTATAAAGATTAATATACATGACATCAGCATTCCATAACTCACTCTTAGCATGTCCTATACAGCTCTATAGCATTACACAACTCAGCAAAAACATACTGAACTGGAAAGAGTCTAAGTGGAATTGATTCATGGGTTTTGCCGGTTTTTTTTTTTTATGTTTTGCAGGTCCTTACTGGACTCACATTCTTTTTACTTGGAAATCAAGGGAAGGACTGAAAGTCTATGTCAATGGAACTCTAAACACAACTGATCCCGATGGGAAAGTTTTCTATGATTACGGAGACCCCAGTGCAAATCTGCTGACTGGAACAGAGGGCGATCAGACCAAGCGCTATGTGAATGGGGCATTTGATGAATTCATCATATGGGAGAGGGCACTCACCCCCAATGAAATTGAGCAGTACTTCACAGCTGCTGTTGGTGAGTATATGCATTGTTGTCATAATTAATATTCTGTAAACATGCTGACTTAGAAATGTTTAGTGTGTGAGATTTGTATTCATTTTACGTCTTTTGGCTATTGAACATAATTTTTAGAGGCAAAAGTTGTCAGGTATGAATGTCACCAAAGCACTCAGCTGGCTTTGACTGTGCAGTTTTTTCATCCTGGTTTATAGCTCCTTAAAAATGGCATAAAAAATTAGCAAGACTTGAAGTATAAAGCCATTGTTAGATTCCCTAGCATCAAGAGAAAAGGAGCAATAATTGGACTTGAGGTACAGCAGTATTAGGAAAGACCTACTTCAAATTTCTAACTTGCATTCTGGTTGTTATGTAGCTTAGAGCCAAGTGACTCAGTGTGTTTCAGCAGATGGGAATAATAATGGTTATCTCTCCAGTTCCTGGAATGATAAAAGACTTACTAACTCCTGTATGTCTGTGAACTCAGAGAGATCAACTGAAATGTCGTACAAAAGGCAGAGGATCAGGATTAGAACGAAGACTTTGAAGGCTGGCCAGTAAGCCCTGCCAGTTGTTCTGTGGATCTTTTTCAGTGCAAGAAAGTTTATTGCTATTAAGTGCTTGTGTGTGAGCAGCAGTTAGAAAACATCCATCTTGGGGAATAAAGCTATGGGGCATCTGGAACATTTGGCTTTGCTGGCAGTTTCCCTGCTTTCATTTATTCTTACTAGGTTACTGGGAGCTAAAGCAGTTACACCCATAACTCTTGTGCTTTTTAAACCCATGGGAACCATTTTTACAATGGAAAGTCTTTTGAATAACACATGATTTCTGATGCATGCCTGGAAATGAGAAAGTGTGTGTGACTTCCAGGTTTGGTTATAGCAGTAAAATTATATAAAAAATTTATTTTTATAAAAAAACCCATAAACTGGTTTGCGCATAATTGAAGTAGCTGAGCAAGAAAACCCTCCACCTGGTATGTAATGAAACAATCACCATTTGCTTTGGTACACAAATAATACCAATTGCATTCAAGATTTTTTATTTTAAATCTTTTTATTTAAAAAAAAGATTTCTATGAAAGTCTTCAGAAATTCTGGTTGTGAGAGGATTCATTTGACACAGCAAATGCCTTTGAAATCTTAAAAAAAAGTTCATAATGCTCTGGTCATGTTGGAAAAATGCTTTTGATTTGGCTGCTGTATCTTTCACAACAATCTAGGGTTACTATAACACTATCCAACTCAAAGCTACCATAAATCACATCCTTTGATTTAGTGTGACTCAGGAAGAATGTTGTGTTGCTAAATTCAAGAGCAGGAGCTTTTCAAATTGACCTGATCTATCTACATGTGTTCCCTGTTTCACTGTCAGAGAAGTATGAGTTACATAAATACAAAGAGAACTGCTTTTTAACCCCTTGAATTCTTGTGAAATCACAGCAACCATCCTCTGCAGCATTCCATGCTCCCAACTTCACTCTAACAAATAATCAAGGCATCATGGAAAGCTCTTTCCACAGATGCAAATCCTATTCAGGACTTCAGTTTCTACTTCTTTCCTCTGTACTTCAGTTTGGAAGTAGTCTTACTGTGGCTCAAGATATCTGTTAGCCAAATGTTTGTAGCTAGCTTTTGAAACACTGCAGGAAGAGTTGGTCCCTCTCATTCTGCTGAGGTCTAAATTTTTAGTGTTGTATAGAACTGTTTTCCACCTTTCAATTCCTACTGATTTTTAGAAGGCTTTATTGCAGGCTCACTGATTTATGCTTTCAGATATTCATGCTGTAAGCTTTTGTGAGTTTACTCCAAGTTGCATGATGTTGGGAGGGGGGGTATCTGTTTGGGGTTTTTGTTTCTTCTCTTACATCTCTAGTTCACAGGTTTTCAGGGTCATCCTGAACTATAAGTTTTCTGTGAAAAATAAATTTCTAGCTGCTTAGTGGAAAATGAAGCTTGATGTGTGTTTTCTACAGGCTAAGGAATTAAAACATAAAGGGATGCCAGGTATTTCTCTAAGTGTGATGAATTTCAAGCCAATATTACTTGAAAGTGCTCTGGTGACTTGGAACACTTCAGAAGTGTCAAGTGTTGAATTTTTTTACTCTTTCCTTCCTAATAGTGGACTGTTCAAATCTTGCAAGATTTCAGATTTGAGGAATGAAGTTAAGTGACTATTACAGTACTAATCAACATGGCAAATAAAAGTTATTCTTGGTATCTCTTTACTGACTTTGGAGGACTTAAAGCACAGTTGAAGCTGGGCTTACGTGGTTTGATATCAGAAACACGATAGGACAGCCTGGTTTTGAATAGAATGGATAATCATGCTCCTTTTGGATCCATGAGAAAAACGTGTCTTGTGTATGCAACTATTGGTTTATTGTGCTGAAATAGCATACTTGTGGCAAATGTAAATTCTTGGTAAGACATAGATTAGAAGAAAATTTTCATTCCTCTCTCACAAAAGACCAATTAAATCCCTTTACATGGAAATGAAACAATATTATTAAAATAGAACAACTGGAAACCACCCAAAATAGCGTTTGTTCTTTTTGCCATGACAAATCATTCATGACATGTTCATGTAGTAATTTTCTTAGGGATATTGTGCTATGATGTGACATTGATTAGTAAAGCTATCTGATTAGTATTGCTGATTATTATCTGATTAATAGTGACCTTACTGTTGCTTGAAATCAACGTAAAACACTTAACAGAGATATTAACTATGACATGCTCAAACTACTAATGGAGGTTGTGTTTTGACCGTTTACTTGCTTTATACAAAAGTGGCATGCCCCAAAAGCTTTAGTATACAGCCATTGGTACCTATGTTATTTGATTTGAGGGTGCCTCAGTTTTGCTGCAAGCAATGAAAGTATTGCCATTGGCTTTGAGTAGTCCTTATAGGTTATCTTTTTTTCTTAATGTGGAAATGTTTTTCTAATCATGGGTGTGGTGGTTTTTTTTTTTTATTTTTTATTTTTTTGGCACTCAAGCAGTTTAGGCTTAAGATATAAGTAAACATTAACATTTGGAGATCATAGCTGAGACCTGCGTCTCATTTTTTCTGGTGTCTGTATGTTACAATCCCAGTTTGTCATGTAACGAAATACAGCAAGGTTATGTATGAAATTGTCAGAGGTGCCTACAGATTATAACTTATTTCTTATAAGAGACAAGATTTTTCTTTTTTATTTTCCCTAATTACTTTGCATAAATACTGGGGGAAGAGCTAGCAAAGGAAGATGGATGCCTGTGTTTTAATTGTACAGTTGTCCCTTTTCATTGAGATGTAACACTTGAAATTTCCTGTTTGCAAAGAAAGGTCTGAGCGTTTAAAGTAAGCGTTAAAACTGGTGTATCACTGCACAAAAGCCTTTAAACAAGCCTGTGTAGCTACAGTATCACACGTAAGTAAAATGCACAGGGCAGCACATATCAGATTTATTAACACTTGCATTTGTGTATGTGTTTTCCCCAGGTGTACAAGTTCTGCTTTCTTCAACACTTCCATGGTCTGTGATGACAACCACTACAAAACCTGTGGTAGGACAGTCCTCAGAATTCTTTTCTATACTGTCTGAATGTGTATATTTTACAGGGCCTTCTCACTTAACCCTTTTCATTAATGGCACTTATTTTAGTATCCTGTTATAAATACTTCCCGATACGCTTAGGGAGAGCTTTTAGCGACTGTGGGCCGAGTCAGTACAGAACTCTTAATGTAAGACAGATAAAGGTAATTAATTGTTAAAAATATTATCTATATTAGAAAATATTTCTGTAATAGAAAAAAAGTAAACTTTTCTGAAGTGTTTAATTGATCTTTGAAAGACACAGGACATTCAAAACCATGTTGTGAATGTTTCCTCTTGTTTCCTTTAAAATTAGAGAAAAAAAAAATCTTACCACGTAACAAAATTTGTGTTCATCTGTTTGGTAAATGTGTAATGAAAACTGTTAAAATTAATTTTTCATATGCAGAATACAATTAGCTACAATCAAGCTACGTGCAATTAGCTGTTGCAGTGTATTTTCTTTTTATTGCTATCTGCAGTGTCAAAGTTCTATTAGTTTTCTTCTTGCTCACAGAGGCTTTCAGGAAACCATAGCAGATAGGACCTGAATTGCTAATAGAAATATTAAATTTTGCCTGTTTATCGTATCTGTCTGTTTATCTGTGTGCTTTCCTTGTCGCTTGGCTTCTGTAGCCTCCTAGATCATCCTCCTCCACAGCAGTCTGCCTTGCTTCAAACTCCCTTTTGGGCTAAAACAATTAACCACCTCCATATGGAATAATTTCTGATGAATTGTATCTCTCCTGTAGCTCTCTACAAATGCCTATCGTCCCATCATAACAAATCTCACTGAGGAGAGAGGGAACTTCCACTCATCTGACACCATGCTGGCTTACCTGGAGAACGTGTCCTTCAGCTTGCCCAACAAATCCTTGTCAGAAAGTACTGCTCTGAGCCTAACAGAGGTAAGTGTTTTTCACATCTGTGTGTGGAGCCAGGTAACCCTGAAATTTCTCCAGAAGCTGGAATTTCAACTGCAGCTTTGAAAGTTTTTGGTGATCGCAGAAAATACATGTGAAGAAAGCAGTAGCTACGTTAAGGAGTAGCAGAAGATGAATTTCAACGAGAGAAAATAGTTCAAAGGTCTCATTAGTTCTTGGGGGTATTACCTAATGCATTTGGACCCATTGCTACAAGACACTGCAATCAGAGTAGTGACAGAAGCAAAAAGGAGGCATACATAAGCTGTTAGCAAACTAAATAAATTAGATGTAGGGAGCATTCTGATTGTGGCTGTTTCAATCTGGCCCTGGTTACCTGTCCAAGTATTGTCTTTTAAATTCTTATCTTTTTGATTCGCTTTCTTATCACTTATCTTTCTTATCTCTTTGATTCACTTTCTTTTTTTGATTCACCTTCTTATCTTTTTGATTCACCTTAACCTTAGAAGGTTAAAATTTACCAATTACTGCTGTCTGCCCAACCTTCCATTACCATTTATGGCTCCTGTAGTAAGCAGAGGGCAAGTTCTGCCTCTTCTGGCTTCTCTTTCACCAAGCCATACACTCTTCTTTTCTGGACTCGAAGGGTCAGAGGCACACACCTTGCTCTGCCAGCTCTGGAGGTGAGAAGCTGTGGGAGAAGGCCTGTCTGTGCTGGTGTTCCTAGCTTTTGTGAGTCAATAGCTTTATCTTGCACAGGGTTCCAATCACAGCCAGGACTCCCATGCAGGCATATTTCAAATCTCCACTGAAACTGGTTCCTGGAAAGATCAAGTCCCAAGCTTAACTGAGTTACTTTATTTTTGTTTAAACTAATCCACCGAGTGTGTGTGAGGGGAAGGTGTTTTTGGCAGTCTGAGCTGAGGACAAGAGGTCGGTTTTCTGCTAAGGTAAAGTTACCCTGTTGTAAAATGATGGGCATCTAATTCCCTGATTTCAGCAGACTAGAAAGCTATTATTACAATAATCATCTCTGGCCCCACTGGTGATTGTTCCTTTAAGCCTGTGGTAACACCAGGGTGACAAGGATTATTTACGCAGGCAAACAATATGAATAAATTCTTTTGAAAACTACATGGACAGCAATTGATGGTTTGTGTTAAAAGCTTAGCATTTGCAAACTGTAAAGCTTGGATTTCATGGATCAGTTAGATATGTTGCAAAAACCCTTCTAAAAAAACTCTAATACATTGTTTCCTTTGTTTTGCTGAAAATTTTGTGGGGTCTCTAAATTGAAAATGGAGCATCATCCTGTCACATATCATACCTGTTACCCACATCATTTCAGTTGCCATTTTGTTGCTCATTCAAGCTATCTGCTGCTGCTTTGTGTGCCGTGAAAGTGATTTGCAGACAGAAACGTGGGACATGATTATCTTTAGCAAAGCTATTTTGAGAAGTGAAGACAAGAGGGTTCTGATCATACGTACAGACTCTGTTGTTTGTCTGACTGATGGTTAGGCTTTGCATTGTCTGCAGCTAATTCCCTGAAAGACAGACACTGAGCACACATGCTGTTTTCAGTAAAGTTATCTGTTCTGATTGTCATATGCCTCACAGCATGAGAAGATTTAAGTGATATGCAGTAAACTTTCTGATTACTGACACATACTCGTTATGCATTGCTTCTGATAAATGTCTTGTGTTTTCTGTAATAATGCTGCTTTGCTCAATAGCTCCTATGCTCCTGTTTTCCCTCCCTTTCCAGTGTCTAACACATCTCTTTTGGAGTAACTGAGGATGCTGTGACCTGAAAAGAGATACTCACTGAGTGCTCTGGGCAGTCTGGACTGGGTTCTGGGTTTTGGATAACTTCTGTGCATGCCAGGTAGAATTCTGTACTGAATGTTTGAGAGGGGCTGCATGATTTGTGCTGCCCAAAAGTAAGCTCACTTAGTAAAGCTCTATTACTGCCCTGTATATTACAGTTTGTGAAATCATGCTCAGAAAACTCTTGCAGCTTTCTTCTATGTTTCTTAATGAAACTTTTATATATTTAATTGATGGTTTAAAGGCACTTTAACAGAGAAGTTTAAGCAGGAGATGTGGGTTTTGGTTGGGTTTTTTTTTTGTTTGTTTGTTTGTTTGTTTTTTCTTTGTGCTCTCTTTTCCTTCTGTTTGTCCTCAGCAGCGTGACCTCTTAGGACCAGGACTGTGTCATGTTGAGCACTTGAACAGTGCCAACTATGACCGATCTGGACCTCTAAACTGATGTTAACATGCAAAAGTTAAGCAGATAATAAATTGTACAAGTGATGTGACTCAGATATATATCTAATGCTGTTGAAATATCTAGTTCCCTAAGGCTGAAAGAGGTATTGATGTCATATAAATTTAGATGAAATGGGAGAATAATCTCACTTTAGTCTTAGTTCCAATCTTGTCACCTCGGCTGTAGTTCAGTGATTGCAATTTGGGAGTTTCATAGTGGTGTTACTTTGAATAAATTAATTATTACTTTAAAATCTCACTGTACAGAACACAAGAGTGCTGGCAAGTAGAGATGAACCTGTGACTTGAATCAAAATGGGATTGTAATCTTAAACCTGAGAAATTCTTAGTAGAGACCTGCCTTCAATCCTTACCAGGAGGTGTAGTTAATAACTAAATAATCAAATTAATGTAGTTTTATTTATTTTTAGGCATTTTTAAAAGCTATAGAAGACTTTATGTTATTGCCCAACAGGAGTGATGAACCAGAGGTAAGACAAATAGCCTTATATTTATAGGTTAGTTCAGCTGCATAATTTCACATGGATAGTAATGAAACTGTTTGCCTGCATTATTAATCTTTTTAGGACTTTTTTAGCTGTCTGACTGACTTATTTTGTCACATGTTACTTTCGTATTTGCAGTAAAGAACTACAGACAAAACAATTATGTCATTTTCTTTTATAATACAGTTTTGGGGGTTAAAATAAGGGAACTTTATTTGCTTCTGTTTCCACATACTTCAGGATGAATGAAACAATAATATATGTATAATAGAACAGGTATTGTTGCTGAAGTGTTTAATCACTCCTTTTTTAGCACTGAGGTTAGGTATTTAGAAGTTTATATTTGCTTTATAGATTGATATTTTCAATGCATATGAAATGTGTGGCAGTGCTTACCCGTTTAGTGAATTGAAGCTTTGAAAGAGATTAAAACTAATATAGGGAAAGCTAGCTTGTATAAGTGTTCTTTCTCTTCTGCTGTGCCTTTTAGAGTGCAGAGAAATCATTGCAGGAGGATCCCAGGAATTTCCTGAGATTTTTTTTTTCCAATCTTAAGGGAGCACACACTTCAGAACAGAGACCTTTTAAACTGAGAGGGGGAGACTAAAATAAATCAAGGTCTCACTGAAGCCTAAAATGCTTTAAGACAAAAAGATAGCTAATTGGCTGAACTTTCTAGCCTAAAATTCTTGGGAAGTGGCTTTACACTGGGGACAATTTATGTAAGATTTTGTCCACTATATGTAGAAGAGGTTGTGGAGAAGGTCACATTCAACTTTAGGTGGTTGAATGATGGCGCACACTGGAACTCAACATGGCATCTTTGTATTTTGTGCTATGAATATGAACTGCATCTTTTTTTTTTTTTTTTTTTTTTTTATAAAGCCTTCTATTTCTTTTTCCTACAGACCTCTTACATATTTGGAAGCCTTATTCAAACTATTGACAGTGTGATGGCTCATATGACATGCAATCTGGATGAAAACTCCTTATCTTCAACTCTTGAGGGCACATCATCTGTGGCAGGTAGGATTTAGCAAGAATGTTCTCTCTGGGCTGTGTGGATGTCCTAAACACTTCTGTGCTGCGTAGCCTGTCCTTTTCCCAACGTTAAGGAGGAAATGAAAACAGATAATTTCCTGTTTTGAATACAAACCAGTGTTTCACTTCTAGAAATATGACTGTGCAGTTAGTGTACAGTTAATCTGCTCTGACTGTTTTTGAACTTCCTTGAGGTTACTGGGGAGGGGTTTAGAGCATAAATTCTGTGAAATTGATCTAGTAATACTGTACTAATAGGCAGTTAAAGGACCTAGAGCTCCTATGCAGCACTATGAAACTGCAGATATCTGAATGCTAAAAAATCTTAATTTTGAATGTTTCTGCAAGAGATTGCAAATAGTAGGAATAGTTTTGACCTTTTAGAATTATTTTATTTTACTACTGTTTAGCATCCTAGCACCCTAGTTTCATCTGTGTCTTTGGATGCTACAGGTAACAAAGGTAATTTAGATGTCCTGGCATTCTGCTCTGACTTGTTGGGACCTGTGTGAGGGGGCAAATGACCTGAGCACTCAATAGTACCATTAATGTGTGGTAGGTACTGTTTCAAATACTGTCAGTCTCAAACAGAGCAGTAGAGGTCTGAAATAATGTCTTCAAATGTTAGTGCAAGAGTGTGTCATCAATCTGCTTTGCTTGCCCTGGTAAGCTTAGTATTTGAGAATGGCTAAAGTGATCCATGGTATATTAACAGTGTGCATACCACCTTCTCTGTCATAAAAGAGCTAGATAGAAAAGGCAATTTTATACCTGGGGAATTTACTCTATTTTCTGAAAATATCTGGGATTTTAAATTCAGGACTTTGTAATAGCTATTAGGGAAGTCTAGTCAAATAGTCAAGTAGGTTGTAGAGGCGATGTATTTAATCATATTTTTTGTTTGGACTTTCACACAGATTACGCCTTGATCAAGATGCATCCTCAGATGCTGAATTTGTCCCACTATCGATTTCCATCTCGAGGACAAAGTTATATTTCCATTCCCAGTGAAGCTTTTAATGAAAAAGGTAAGGGAAGGATTTAGAGGGAGCAGCAGAGTCATGCAAACAGGGTATCCAAAAATGATTTTGCTTGAAAGCAGGTTTTAGTTTGCTTTATTTTTTCCAAGTTACAAATCAGATTGCTGTTGATCATACTACCTCTGAAGAAGCAGCATTTGTCCTGTCTTACGAATGAATGATTGATGTGGTAGAATTTTCATATTACTTAAATTAATCTTGAATAATGGAGCTGAGCCACAGATACTGAAGCTGTTTAATTTTGACGTCTTTTCACAGCAGAGAAGCCGTCATTTCAAAAAAACTCCACTTTTTTCATTATCTGAACTGGTTATTTTTCAGAAATTCCAAGGTGTCAGCTCAGGTATTACTTATCCCTTCATGCAAAATCACTCTTAAAATGTTGTGTGAGATTGAAGTATGAAATGACAGGTTTAACCAACAGCAGCTACAGAAGTAGAATGAAGATGTAAAGTACAGTCAACGCCAAAAGCAGAACTCAGAAATCCATACCTCAGCTTAAATTTAATAATCTCAAAAGCAAGGCATGGCAAAAATCTGAAGCTTTAGTCAAGACCCTAAAATAACAATGTTTGAAGTTAATTATCTATGTTTCAATCAGGGATTGAAGGAACCTATTAAAGAAAAGCATCTACTTGCATTCTCAAATCTTTGAAAATCTGATTTATACACCCTAAATTCCAGCCCATGGAATTTGCACTGCAGAGACCTTTCCGCAGTTTTCTCTCTTGAAAGGAAGTTGATCCCTATTCAGAAAGTGCAAAATCAGCTGCAAATAACCTGCGGTGAGAAATACTCTAATAATTGCTGAACTGTCTACCTGGTTTGTGGTGGCAGCCTTGTTTCTTAGCACTGGCAGGGGGCTCTGGCTGGAGACTTCACTGCAAGAGCTTTGAGGCTGCAATAACTACAATTGCAAACCAACTTCTAATGTCAAAAATAGCATATGAGAGGTCTTTTTTTTCCTTTCCCACTTTAACTTTCCTTCAGAACGTAATCATGCTTGGTGTCCTGAAATGAGCTAGCCCATTAAACTTTAACTCTTTCTCCCAGCTAAAGCTCACTTGTAGTACTTTCAACCCTCAGGCCACACTTCAGCACTGTCTGAATGAGCTAACCTAAAAATTTATTATTCCACTTTAAATAGTTGACACTATAAATACTTGGAACCCAGCAATAGGGATAGTAAAAGACATCTGTGTGGCTGACACTTAGAAAATACATGTCTGTCTCTTCACTCAGATGCTGGAGAACCCATAAGTATTTGGAATGCAGGCAGCAAATAGATGACCAAAGTGGGAACTGGTCGCCCATGTGCGAATTTCATAAACTGCCAGTTAATGTCAGTGGTTTTAAGTAGCTTTGTGATTGCTGTAGCTACCTTTGAGACATACTCTGGCATGTCATGCAGCCCTTTCTAGTGCTGTGCGGGAATTGGTAATTGACAACTGATTAACAACTTATTTTTGAAGTGTAGCTGCACAGGGCAGGCATCCTTCTGTTGTGCTTTTGATGTCTCCTGTGCTGTACTGCAAGATATTAATACTTTTTAATTTGAAAGAATCATCAGAAATCTGTTAAGGCAAGGACATGAAAATCTATAGGAGTCAAGGTTCTTAACACAGAGTTTCAGGTCTAGGAGAGAATTGTCTCTTGCTTAAAAACAGTTGCTCTGAGGAATAACCCCTGTTCCCTTTTTCACAGCTTGGATTACCATTGTTGGTCTGCTTTACCATAATATGCATTATTTCTTTCATAACATCAACCCTATGGATACCAAGTAAGTACCTCGAACCTCTCATGCTGTAACAGCTTGTCTATTTCCTTACTGATATACCTTTATAACAGTCATATCATTATCAACTATAAATAAATTATGAGCCATAATCCTGATTCTGCAATACTGAGGACATGTAGTCATTAACTAGAGAGAGATTAAAGTTTACATTAGATATTTTGGTTTATGTTGTAATAAAATAGATACACATAGTGACATGTTTGTCTTTCTCAGTCTTCTCCTTCCATTCATCAGATCTGGTCTTAGAATTTCATCATTTTAATCTGATACATAAAAGGAAATTACATGTTTTCTCCTGAAGCATGTAAAGATAAAGCATTTAAATGAATCAAGCAAGAAAACATAACATCCCTTTCTAGATGAAATCTGAATGCTAATCCTAGAAACATATAAGGTAATTTTATAATAGGAGACCAGACAATGCTTTAAAGACCTTTTGTTTTATATGCTGCATCAATGAAATAATTAGCATATAAGATAAACACAAAGCCCTATGCCTCTCAGCAATGCAGTTCCCCAGGGAATTTTGCAAGGCCATTCATGTAAATCATTACACTTTCCTTTTAAGTTAGTATGACTTCATGTTTTTATTTGATCTTCACTGGGGTGTGTATATTAGTTTACACTTTCTCTCAGTCTTTTCCAGTCTCTGACTTTTTGTGTGGTTTTTATGACAGTAGAAGGAAAGATGCAGCATCTCAGCTGTCAGGGATTGCCTTCCTTTATGTATACTTAAATGGAAGATGATGATCACATGAACCCATTTGTGTACTTCAGGGTCAAGAATTCTGTCTTATAACCACACTTGATTGCACTGAAATAATCACATGGCCTTTTTAAATCAAGTAGCAAGCTGTGCTGTTGTTTACCCTTCTCTCTGAAGAAAAGGGCACTTAGCTGGTGGCTGTAAAGGAACCATGTCGTTAGTGTGTAATACTTCTTACTGGCATGAAGAAATAGAAGTAACAATTTAAGACAGCTTGTGTTTTTCAAACAGGAGGATCAATGCAATTTATTAAGGTAACAATCTGTAATCTCAGCTTCTCAAAGAGAGAATTAATATGGTCTTGACTTAAGTCAAAGATTAGCAAACTCAATATGACTTAAGATGCTGCATATCAAAATGCGATGTTCTAGCATGTTGTCACAGAGTCTATAGCTCCTGGATCGCTGATATAGCAAAGTAAATCAGGTATGTCATGTCTTTGAGTTTTGTGGGGTAGGACAACCTGGATGCCCGTTCCTGTTCCAATGAGTTGTATGTGTTTTTTAGCACTCACTTTCAAGAAGGAAGGATTTGGCCCTGCCACATATATAAATAATACATATACAAATATGAAGACACTGGAGGAGAAGCACCTCCTAATATAATTATATTAATAATTCTAACTTCTTGAACTTTTTGCAATATGTCATGCACTACAGCATCATGTTTTTAGAATTCCAGAAGCAGATATGTCCAAAATAGCATCTAAAAATCTAGTAAAGCAGGGAATGCTAGCTTAGCAATGGAATCAAACTTCAGGTATTCAAAAGATGTTTTAAAAAAGTTTGTATTTCTTCTGCTGGGTATTATTTTTGTGTGCTATTCTAACTTTTTTACATTTCAGGAGAATAACAACATTTTCCCAGAGTAGTTTGTTTTAAAGAATTTATTTTATGTTCCTTCCAGCACTGGGCTTCTTGAACACCTGTAATTTGAAGCATGTCCATTTTCTTCTCAAGGGCAATTTTTATTTCTTTTGTGGTAGAAAGCTAAAACCAAAACTCTTGGAGCTTTTGTGCTGTACAGACAGATGACTTCTATTTCCAGACTGCATAAATAACAGTTTCCAAGAGAAGTCAGTTTTGAGCCTTTAAAAAAAAAAGAATCACAATAAAGAAAAGGTTTTGAGACCAGTTCTGCTCCTGCTCGCATACAGTTTGTGTAAACCTGTAGTAATCCCGCTGAAGGTAGTTGGATGACAGCGTCACTGCAGTCTAACATCCAGGGCCACAGAGATGAAACGTTTGCATATGCAAGCATGAAACACTAACACAGTGTATTGCTTCTGCTGAAGTTCTTTCATGCTTTGAAATTCATCTAGTTCTCAATAGTTAAAATGGGAGGTAATGTATGTGGAAAAAATATTCATCCTGTTAATTTTCGAAGGAGAAATCTCTGTGTCAGATAGCGGTCTTAACATTGAGTCCTTCTATAGTAACTTAAACTTTTTGGTTTAAGGTTGCAGTAGCAAATTCTGCTCTCAGATGAGCAAATTCAATTTGTGTGCTGGTTACTGGGTTTCTGATACTGATATGTTTTTTGTGGTTAGAACTAAGAACTGGTGCTTGGGGTTGTGCTGAATGAGTTCTGTTTTATTTCACCTTGCTGAGGAACCGAATGAAGTTATTTTAATGTTTGACATGACAACCTTATGTTTTCTGAGAGGAAAAGAAGAAACCATTGCAAAGTGGTGGCAGATGTAAATAAGGTGTTTTTTAATGTGATTTGCAAACTGATTATTCCCAGTGGTGTGCTATGTTTGAAAACGCATGCTGATGGTTAATTTGCCATGGCTCATGTTTCTCATAGTAAATACCATTCATTCGCGTACTCAAGAGGTGGACGACGGTGACCATTTTATTTCTGCAGTTTGTTACTAATAGTGTAAAAAATTTTACCCTACAGCCAGATGGATCTTAGTGACTCCTAAATGTGCAAAAATGCCAAAGTCATAAGTTTTAGCTGAAGGCAGAAATAAAAGGGTCCTTATGTACTGCAAAATTACTTTAGCCTAGAAAAGAAGCATTACCTGGACTAATCAGGTTTAGCTGTTTATGTTGTGACCTAACTTACTCTCTAATGAACCAAATTAGACATAATCAATTTATCAAAGTAAAGCTGTAAAATATTTCTAAATATATTCCTATGTATATGTTTATATATGAGTTTATCTGTCTTAGACACTAATATGTATGTTTAATTAGATAGCCTGAAACCCCTTCAAGTTTTCTTCCCACTTTGGTTGCTTTTCTTAGTTTTTTCTTACATCCCTTACTTCATAGGATTCTTCCGTATTATCAAAAGCACTTTCAGCAAGGCTTATAAACCTTTGCAAAAGAGGAATAGAATGAAGGGATACTTAAAACTTCAAGTGCCCTAATGTCTAAAGATGTTCCCTGTACTTTTTAGCTGTCGCTTCTAGTCCTGTAATATCTTTTGGGGCCAGATCTTGCTGGAAATTCGTTGGCTTGAAAGGAAAAAGGAGGTACTGTGTTAGTGGTGGTGTGAGTGAACTAGAAAAATGTGGTTGTTATACTTCCTTAATATATTTGTTTCTTCCCAAGGATTGCTGAAGCTGCTGCCTACAAAGGTTATATGATTTCAGCAGCGAGTTACCTTATCTCCGTCAAAGTGGAACCTCTACCCAAGCTGTCCCACAGTCTGTCAGGATCTCCTCTTATTACCATCCAGCTCACCCACAAATTGGTAAGTGAAATGGTTCCACGTTTTTAGTAGCAATTCAGATGGCATTTGTGACTACAGTATTATGTTTTTCCAACCATTGCCCTTCAGTGACTTCAGTTTCCATCACTGCATGATTGGTGTGCATGTTGAAAAAGGTGCAGTGACAGGTATAGCTTTAGGCCGTTCTATATGTATTGTTCTGTGGAGGTGTTTGTGCAGGCTGCAGTAGGGTGGTATAAATTACTGCTTTCTCATTCGAGCTTCCAAAAACAAGAATTCATTTATGGCTTTTGCTTTTGGTCTTAATCTAGACATAACTGAGGTGTTTTGAGTAGTCTCATGAATAAACCCAGAGAAAGTTCTCCTCCAAGGGGAGACACAAGTATGATGGGCAGAGCATCCTGTGGGATAGGAGTGGAGCAGTTCTATTATGAACTGCCCTTTCTAGAGAGAAGAGCATTCTGAATCTGAGAAACAAGAGACAAGAAACACAAGAGTCTGAAAAGAACTGGAGATAAATTTTATTCAAACTGACCAGTTTTGGTAAGACATTTCAATTTCACCAAATTAGCATGTTCCAGTAAAAAACTGGAAAACTAGCTGATTTTTATTTGCTTTTGGAGAAGGCATTTCTTTGTCTTAATAGTGGAATGATGAGTAGTTGTGTGCAGCTCTCAGGTGCTGGCATGGGGCATGCAGCATCTGTGACCTACTTACAGCATTGAATGGAAATGGAAAAAGAAAGATTTCAGTTCTAAAATGTTTCATTGAAAACATCTCTCCTATATTCTTCTGAATATTTATTATATTTTTCTCTCAGTGGCTGTTCTCAAGCCAGTTTATCTTCTTCCTGTTAGGCTTCTGATAAAGATGGAGTAGGCAACAGAAAACAAATACATGAAAAAACCCAAAGGCATAGAAATGGAAAGTGTTCTTTTGCTGACAGCTTTATAAACTAAGGACTCTCGTGAATGTCCCCAGTGGACTCTTAGAGGTGGGCACTTGGAAGGAAAGATTATTTTGTGTAGATCATTTATAAAATGTACTTTGCTTTATTTATTCAGGTACTTCCTCATGCTTTAGTATGATTACTTACTGGCAGGCTGTTAAACAAACTTGTGTTGTTTTTTCTGGTGTGTGTCTTTGTTTTCTTTATGGATGTTGCCTTTCACTGTGAAGATCACTGGGGTCTTGGTGTACAGGCAGAAATTTTATATTTATCAGCTGCCTCATACTCTTTTAATCAGTAGAATCCGTGAGAATGTGTTATGAACATGTCTAATGTGTTTTGTTTATAATAGGTACCAGTTGACTGGTAGTTTCATATTCTGCCTACAGCAGTATGTGCTTTATATTGTGCATTAGGGGGTGGCTGATTTCTCTTACAGAGCTCTTAATGCTATTTGTCAATGTGTTGGTGGGCAGCCATCCATTATCTGCTGTACTATTTATACAGCGGCTTCGATTTTGGGGAATGTTCGAGTCTTACTAATCATGTTAACCCCTGTTCAGGTGTGACTTGGCTTTGGTCAGTGATGTTTTTTTGCATGTCTGTGGTTTTTAAATTGGAATTTATGTTTTGAAATCATTGTGGGGAAACAGGGAAACTTTTACCATTGTGTTAACAGGACTGGAAAAGTAGCTTAGTGCTGTCTGAAATCAGTCCATAAATACATTTGTATTTGAAGTTCCAAGGGTTTTAACTATAAGGGGGAAGTATTTTTAAATGTAGTGAGCATGATCTTAAACTGTTCAATAAACTGAATGGGGATAACAACTGTGCTAGATTTTGCTCTTAGGCATACAACCCTGAAAGGAGATGGATAAAGCACAGAAGGTACCCCCCTCTGAAAGGCAGAGAACTCGTCATCCCCTTACTCCCTCCAGTAGTAATCTGCTACTGGCTTTTATATCTTACTAATTGGCAACATCCTGTTACTTGGATGAGAAAGCACAGGTCCTTTCGGTCATGCTAGATATTATTTCACTCTCCGAAGTGGATTCATTCAGTTGAGTATGATTACTCATGAAATTAATGTAAAACTTAAAATGTAAAAGAAATTCTGGCTTCAAGATCCCTGTGTTAAAGCATGTACTCTAAAAGGAAGAGTAAGTCAACCTATTTATCTACGTTTATGATCAAATGTAAAGACTACAGCAAGAGCATAAAATCTGGCCTAGAAACCTGTTTCATCCATTAAAATCTTGCTTGTTTGCTTGTACTAATGAGAGAAACATTTGAAGTGGATACCGATCTCATTCTCATAGATTGTTCCACTTAATGTTCTCAGAGGAAAGTGTAGCAAGAAGTTAAAAAAACAAGTCCAAACAAATAGCTTTTCTCTATTAAAATTTAAATTTGCGTCTGACTTTACTAAGTTGATTTGATTTGATTAGTTATAGCTACTCTGATGGCATCTACTGGATTTTACATATATGAAAATGCAAGGAGTGAAAGGAGAATAATGTGGTTTCTTGTAGTGGTTGTAATGATGTGTGGCCCAGCTTAATAATATGTTAATTCTTTTTTTTTTTTCTAGTATGCATAGGAAAAATGTCAGTCATTAAGTAACAGAAAACAAAAGTGAGTAAAATAAAACATGTCTATTTTAGGAAACTGTTTCAAAGAGAATGTCTGTGAACTGAGTATCACCTCTTAAATCAAAACTTCACAGAGCATTTATCATTCCAGAGCCTGACCTACTGTTAGTTAAATCTCCCCTTAAGCAAGGATTCTTTGGGGTTCTCTGAAATGGTCTGTATTTTTTATATAGCTTTTGGGAGCTCAAGGTGATTTTATTCCTCTTCCTGTTTGAAACATGAGGCAATACAAACTGATATCAATACCTAATGAGTTAGGTATGGCTGCAGGGAGTATTTATAAATGGCTTGTTAATGCTTCCTTTTCCAGGAATCACCATGGGGCAGTGGGAGGAGTACACAGAAGAGGAGGGTGCCCAGGCTAACCTGGAGCTGAGAAGTCTCCTCATAGTTAATACATACACTGTTGCTTTCACGGGTGCATGGATTAGGGAGACCAGAGACTCCCCTCCATTGGAGGGGATGTAAAAAGGGGACACTAGTAATTACAGCCATTAGGCTTTGATGTTAAGGTTTGAAGCTGAATTCTCGTGGGACTAATTCTTTCTACTGACAGAGCAGGCAGGATATCTTCTAGTTGAGATTCTATTAGTGGAAAATGTCTTACTGACTTAAAATAGAAATTCTTGTGAATCAGGATGAAAAAGGCATCCAATTTTTTTCACAGAAGAACTATATTACTTATTTAATTCTTCTTATGAAGTAAAGGTTCCCTGTGGGCAGGACAGACATGTACATTTTGCTGCTTACAATGTTATTTTTGTTTTAATTGACACTCTTCTAAAATTTGACTGTGCCACAATACCTGAAACTGGTCTTTCTGTTACTCTTTTTTTTCTCTTATCTTATGAGAATATTAGCAGCTTTAGATGAATTGTTTTGCAAGAAGACTACATGAAGGATTTAAAATAATGTCTTTGCATAAGAACATAAAGTGAGTGTTTTATTCTTTCTGCCATTCTGAGGAATGCTTATCCACTCTCTCTGTCCACAGTGTCCACTACTGTAGTACAGTGACATAGCTGGGGATGAAAAGCAATTCTCATTCTCTTTTTCTGTAGATACAAGATAGCTTTCCTTGTGATATTAGGGGATCATTGAGGGCCCTTTTGCTTGAGAATTATTACATATTGAAGAATTACAGTCATAGATCTTCTTAGTGACTGTCCCTTCCTTCCCACTGCTTAGGGTACAAGATAAAGATGAGAGAGAACCTGTAGTACTTTCTCACACTGTAGACTCAGATCTCTTGTTGTCACCCTGTTAAGCTGTTGTATTAATAATGGGATTTAGAACATGATTAAATATTTTATACTGTTGGTTCAATGTTAGTCACACTACAGTAAACCTGTACCAAGAATGGGAAGCTTGCTCTGTGTGTATACATATTATTTTCTTTCTACATCTTATCTCAAAAACTATCAGTCAAGGGCTGCGATGCCAGAAAATTATGTTCTTGACAGCTAGTGTTGCCTGTAATTGCAGTATATTCTGCATGAACACACATTTTCCTCTGAGCTTACCAGCTCCCTCAGTATACCTTCTGGTTGGGTCAGGTTGTAGTATGCGGTAGTCTCTGTTGTTCTATAGACTGGAACACTTCCAGCCCATCAAGGAGGATCAGAATGAAAGTAAGGGAAATGTTAAGAGGATCAGCCGTGCTAACCGTTGCTCATATTTAGCCAATGGGTATTACGTCTGAAAATGTGACTTCTGCTTAAGTGTAAAGATGTCAAGTTACATTAAAGACACTTTTCTTGAATTATTTCTTCACAATAGGTTGTAGTATTTTTTGTAATATAAACATTTATCTTTATCAGCAAAAATTTGTGTGAACTAAGCCTTCTAATAGACAAAAGTTGATACACTAAGTTACAATAGTCAGTTGTTACTCAGGAACATTTTGGTAGAAGACGCATTTTTTTTTTGTCTGATTTTTAAATTGATGATGCACTGCTCTTCAGCAACTTAGCTGATTTGTTATCTTTGTTGCCAAAGACAGTAGTTCATCCAACACCTTCAGTGTGTGTGGGATGATATGAAGACTGATGATAGTTTGCAGCTGAAGAAAGCTTAATCTCAACCTTTCCAGATGTTTTGGTGTGAAGCAACAGTACATTTTGTAAAATGATTATCCTCAAAAAAATTTCTGTTTCTAGCAAGATGTTTTTCATAGCAGGAGCAGCTAGAGAAGATCTAACATTTCACTTGTATGAGCCAAGCAATTCCAGCACAGGGCAGAAATTTAGAGAAGATGAATGTCAAAGCTGAAATGCAAACACAACATACTCTGGCAAGTGTCAGAAGAGGCAACAGAGGGAGAAACGGTGTAACCGCTGTTACATACTGTGAGAGGGCCTCGCATGAAGAGTAGATGCAGATTGGAAATTCTTAATATAGCTGGTTTCCCCAAATACTGTTAAGGCAAGTGCCACTGGAAAGACTTGTTTGATTCTGGGGAAAAAAAAAAAGTGCTTTACCAAGTTACTACTGTAGCATTGTTCCATCTCATTCCTTTGCTCCATGTGGTTCATTTTAACAAATGTAGCACTTGGGGAGTTGTCTGCCTGACCATTAAATGTTATCTTTTCTCCCATATTATTAGACTGAATCATTCAAGCAGCTGATGCTTTCCTCAATTTTTTTTGGCAGACAAATCTCTTGATCATTTCTCTGCTTTTGTTCTTTTACTTTCTGCAATGAATGCTTCCCAGCAGAACTCCAGTATGACCTGCTCACTAGAGTGCTTCGGCAATGAAGCTTTATCAGCTTTTCCCATTAATCCCATCTCATATTCTGTTACGTGACTTTCTTAAATCTCCAGAACCAGGAGTCATATAAGAGCGTCAGCATTTATTATTGTAAGTGCAGCCTGTGTGTCTGGGAGGTGCTCTCCTGGGATACTACTTTGGAGATGGTAAAGTGCAGGGAAAAGACAGAGCTTGTCTTCTCTTAACTGTGCTCTTGTGGTGAAAAAGTGCTGGTAGACCTCTTGCAGCTTCAGGAAATAGAAACAAGGTTAAGGAACATTTTCATTGAGCTTTTGGTAAGGTAATGGAGCTTCTGCCTCTAAAAGGTACCTAAATATCATTGTTCTCTCTTGTCTTTTGCCTGGCCAGCAGTGAGCCATACCCCAAGCTTTTTTTAGTATCATTACTGATAGGAAATTTAAAATGGGAGAATGACCAATTGCTATTTCAACACAAATATTAGTGCTACCATGAGAGAGACAAATCAATGTGCAGCCAATTTATTTTTACGGCAGGTTAAGTGTTGCCTAATTTATGTATCGATTGAGGAAAAGCAGTGACTTCTGCCCTCATCTGCAGAACAAAGGTATGGTTTTTCACTGGATGGACTTTGCCAGTGAAATTTAAATAAAATTTTATTAAAACTGTGACTCTTAGAGTGTACCACAATTAAACAAAAAGTAAAAACCCCAGATCTTCATAATTTAAAAATCTATAACAAAGTACTGAACTTTCCTTACAAATTAAATCCTTGCTATAAGGAACACAGAAATTCCATTGAGTTAAATGAGAAATGAACAGAGTTGCAGCTATTTTTTTTTTTTGTTTCTGGACAACCTTAAAAAGTAGTGATTATGATGATATACAGCATCTTTAACAATACAGCAATAGTTCTGTATTGTTAATGTTATTAACAGAAACATTGCAGGACTTATTTTCTCATAGGAATCCCTTCTAAAAGCCTAGAAAAGCACAGTAACAAAAAATATAGATTTTTCATTGAGCACATTGAAGATTGCCTGCTGTAAGAACCAGGATTGCATTGTAATAAGCTGTAATTCGTAGACGGTTTCATTTCCATGTCAGAACAAACTTAAGCCTTTGGAGACACAGTACTTCTCTATGTATCACTCATTTGTCATGAAACAAGTCCTCGATAGTTCTTTGTAAATGAGTTCTTTGCCTTTGAGGTGGGTATTGCAACAGGAGTGTGGGCATCATGAAGTTATTGGATGATTTTGGAAGTATGCAAGTAAAGTTTTCTTTCAGTTTGAAGTTCAGTTGCTGACTTTTATTCTTTGGAGGTGTGGGTAATTTTATATTCCAGCTTCCACTTAGTCTATCTGTAAAATTACCTCTTGCCTAAAGAAAATAACCACTGGTGACTGGAACCGAGTGTTATCAATCTACAGCAAAAAGCATCTGCTTTTTCTCTTATAAATTTCTGCTTGCAAGGGACAGTGCATCAGCAGTTGGAGGTCAGTCAATACCAAGCAATAAAGTGAAAAATCTTGCTGACTTAAACCCCAAACTGCATCCCACAGTTATCCTATTTAACAGAACTGCAGCATCTTGTGCTGCTTCACACTCTGCCTGTGATTGAACATTTGTCACAGGAGGAGAAGGGAAAATTAGAGGGTTTATATTTGATGTGATCAAATCTGGTCCAGTGATGTAGAGTTCTGTCGCAGATGTGAACACAATTTTTAAATTCAATTTGATTCCTCTTGTTTAAGCTCCTCATCAGTGACTACATCGTCAAAGCATCCGTGCATGCGGTGGTGGCTTACAGCAAGAGTTCCAGCTAGTTGTGCCACATTTAATGAACTCTCAGGGTTTCTGCTATAAAACAGATTTCTTTGCAGTGTTAATAT
The DNA here is from genome assembly GCA_039720435.1 of Amazona ochrocephala. Taxonomy (NCBI): domain Eukaryota; kingdom Metazoa; phylum Chordata; class Aves; order Psittaciformes; family Psittacidae; genus Amazona; species Amazona ochrocephala. The sequence goes on along the minus strand of CM077891.1, from coordinate 9,734,974 downwards.
GGATATATACATATTTAATGTTATGAAAAAAGTTACTGCAGAAGTAGCCAATTTATTAACTTTTATGTTTAAAATCATAAACAGAAATGTAAGAATAACATGCCACCAGTCCCTAATCCCCCACTGTGTTGCATGGATCCTGTGAAATCTCTCTTGATGAGGTCAAGCTGTTTTGAAGCGGGAGAAATAAACTGTAGCATTTGAAATGGCAAGAAGCTGGATTTAGAACCAAAATGCTGAAATTATTTCTGACCTTATTTAAAAAAATATATATAATTTTGCTGTTTGAGAACTTGAAATTCAGTACAACCAAACAGTTGGAGAGAGCATGTTTTCAAAACTGTTTTGTGAAGAGTTATATTAAATATAAAGGGTAAAGTTCAAATTTAATTACAACCTGTGGTAGAACTGCTGACTCCCATGGGGCCAAGTTTTTAGTCCTCACTCAAGTGGTGATCTAATTGGTACAACTTCATTCTTCATTATTCATAACAATTTAGAGAGGAAGTAGATCAAATCCACAGACTAAAAATGCAGGTTTTTTGGTTAGTTTGTCTGTTGGTTGTGCTGGCAGCCAGTGGTTTTTATTGAATAGATATCTAATGCTGATGCACTGCTGTCTCTGCCTTAGTATCATCTTAAATAATCCACATAAAAGCAAAAGATGGAGGAACTTTGCAGGTACTCTGGACCCATTGTCTGATCTCTAGTTAGATTCAACTTGGTTTGTCTTCCAGACAAGAAGACTAGGTTCCAGGCAAGTTATTGTGGTGGAGGTAAGTTTAAGAAAGATGTTACTGTCTATTTCACTTGATTTGCAATTTTGATCCTTCACATTTCAGCTGAGTCACATTGTCTGGGTTCATACTGGAAGTCTTGCACACAGTGGTAAGCCATAAAATCTAGATTTTCCTACACTAATTTTCTAACTGTATTTTTACATATGGCAAGAATTAAAGCAGAAGAGACCCATGTCCATAAATGCTGAGAATTGCTCTTAAGGCAGTTTTCTGTCTCTAATACTTTATGTGTATCTCAGAAAGGCAGTGTTTCCACAATTACCACTTGTTGTACAATTAAGTGGAACAGTTATATGAGGAATACAGCTCTGTGTACAAATATCCTCTGAAAATGTAAAGTTCTGTCAGCACTTACATTTAAGTAGTTAACAAGTAGAAAGTTCACTGCAAAATTTCTCGCTAGGTATTTCAGCTGAGGTGCCATCTGCAACTACATTTTAATCTGCTTTAATTTTTATTGCTTTCACTAGTAAGGGATCTGAGTAACCTGTTGCACATTCTCTTTGAGATAGTGTGGTTTAAGAGTTGTGGGTTTTTTGTCCCGGTGGGGACTTCCAAACATTAGTGCTAAGTGTTTAGGGAGATGAACTACTTTCATTAATTCTGTGTGGTTTGAACTTGCTCATGCTCTCTGCCTTTTAGATTGTGGGTTCACATTTCTCACTTGCCAGTCCAAGGTATTATCACATGCTTGTATTCCAAGTTCCTAGATTGCTGGCAGAAATAATTTATATGGCATGAATGACCAATATTTAAATGTATATAAACAAATGATGCTTTACTCAGAAATTGGTAAATATACTAGATCTATCTTTGTGCTCCTGATTTATGTGCTGCTGCCTTGGAAACATACGTCAAAATGTTCTAAAACCGGTAAGTTAATGAAAAGCTAACTGTTGTGAAGAAGGGGGCATGTTTTGAAAAGAATGTATCCTCTGCACTTCCTGTGCTTTAGAAAACTCTTGTGGAAAAGCTGTAGGCTTTTTGTTTTATCTTGTGGATCAGTTCTGGGTTTTTTGGAGAGGGGCTGTCCAAAAGAGTACAAGATCTGGAAGGATATGGATGGTAATAGGGAAATTCAGATGTACTTGTAAAGCTTTTTCAGCATGAAGCTCCTCTGTGTTGGCTGTCAGTTAAAACAGATCTGACTAGGAATTTTTGAAAGTTGCATATTGGCATGTTACACACATCAGACATGAATGATGAATGCAAGGAAGTTTAGTATGGTTTTGTGGAACTAAAAAAGCTTAGTTTGGGATAATGAGGATTGGAAAAGTTGTCTTCAGATTTGCTGTTCTGGTGATAAAGTAGTGGACTGTTTCCAAATGAATTAATTTATAGGAAGGAAGAGGAGGATTTGAAAACTTGAGTCTACTTAATGCAAATTGATTCTTTTGTTTGTTCGTTTTGGGGGTTTTTGTTCATTTAAGTTGCAATGATTCCTACAGCAAAATGCTGTGAATATTGGTTTGGACCACTGAGTGGGAGAACTACAATAGGGTCCACATTCAGAGTGGAGTCCTCACAACCGTAACAGTGAAGTGGGAAAGATTACACAGCCTAATAGAGGTAAAGACTATTGCTCTGCTGCTGGTGGTGAGTGGCATTAGTGCAGAAATAATTCTGCCTGTTCTAATACACTCCTGAGCTGTTGCATTTACCCGGCAATGACAAAACAGGGCACCTGCCTGTTTTGGTGAGTGTGAGCTGCCTTTGACTTTCCACAGTGGCATTTCTTCTAAAGCAAACCCACAGCCACCTGATACTGCATTGTGGCTGTGACCATGCTTATTACAAGGCAGCTCTATGCTAAGTATAGGCTGCATTACAGTAATAGCACCAGTCTTAAACAATGCTTGTATTCAGTTCACGCAACGTAAATAAAAACTTTGGCGTAGAAGAGAATGCTAATTTTAGCTTCGTAATGGCAGAGGAGTCATACTTCAGAGAAATCTGTGGATGGTAATTTCTGGGTTTGCTGATTTCCCTCCCCACTGCTTCTTACACCAGGCATTTGAGCTCAACTCCCTCTGCTTTGCAGCAGAGCTGGTAGATAATGATATTAACAGCTAGTAATAGAAACTTGGAGTTGTTTTTTTTTGGTTTGTTTTTTTTTTTTAGCAGGAAATGTGCAGCTGCAAGGAAGGGATTTCCCCCTTTTTAGGTGTTTGGCTTGGTGTGGTTTTTTTGTTTTTTGTTTTTTGTTTTTTTTTTTTTTTTTTGTTGCTGTTTGGTTAAAAAAATACCCCTCCTCCCCACCCCCTTCCGGTAGTCATTCCCAACTCTGCAGTGACTTGCAGTGTATGCCAGTAATCTTGACCTGTTCTAGCTATCATGCTGTCATTTAATGACTAACATATGTTTCGAAGGGAAAAGTGCACTGTAGATGAAGGCAGGGCTTATGTGATGACACTTTTAAGTATGACAACCAGAGCATCACAATTTAGGAAAGAGAGTGAAGAATGTAGCAACATGTTTTACAGGTGTTACTCAAGTGATTTCAGTCAAGTACATTGTCATGTGCTTTGCTGAAGTTGAGTGTTGTACAGTGCTAAACAAGAAAAAATAGATGATGTAAAAATCATAGACAAATCCCATGGACAAATAAAATTAAATAGAAATTTAATTTGCAGTATATTAAAGTTGAATGAATTTAAAGTTCTGTTTTAGAATATTAACCTCTTAGAAGATTAAAAATGAGGGGAAAAAAGAAAAACTAGAAAGGAGTATGCAAGGACTTTAAGTGTTCTTCTTCTCATTGAGAATTGTTTTCCTCAGATGATTGGACTTCGATGTTTGGCTCTTGTTCAAAGGTTAAGTGTGGGGATGTTTTATTCATAAAACTAATGCAGGAGGCTACAGAATGTGCTTTTTACAAAGATAAGCTTGGAAATCCTTATGAAGATAAGTGTAGAAGGTCAAGTCTCAGAGGCACAGATATTTTTAGCAAAATGAGTGTTGGTTGATTTCAGAGAAATAAATTGCAATATTAGTTAAAATAAACACTCAGGTTTCATTAGAAGTTGGTGCGTAAAGCCTTTGTAAGATCTGGTACTTTCACAGTGCACCAATGCACAGTGGACACTTTCATAGTCTCTCTGTGGCTATAAGATATAGAGTGCATAAACTGAATGCTCAAGGAGTTTTTTAATTAATTAAGTAACGAGGGAAAAAATATGTTGTGGCACTTAGGATTGGTCCATGTTAAACTGTGTGTGAATTATGCTGCTCTTTGGCAACAATTTTATAATAGACTTTTTATTAGCCTAAAGACGTTTTAAATAATGTCAGTAGTGGTAATTGCAGAAGCACTGCTGCCTGGATTTTTCATTCCTTGTTTCTGTCTGCTGTGATAATTGATATCAAATACATCTTGCAACAGAATAAATCTGGAGAAAGCACCAGACACACCAGGGACTTTGGTTTTCCTGAGCAATATTTATAATTGTTCATTTGGGCTGCTGAAATCTTACTGGTTCCTGCTTGTCGCTGGTGATGACAATTCTACCCTCAGCAAGTTGTGGAATCTCAGATCTGGGAGAAAGCTGCTTTTTTTGTTTTTGTGGGTTTTTCCTGCCTCAACCTAAAAATAAATTTTATTGATCTTTTTCATCTGGCAGACAAATGATAATTCTTTGTAGGAGTGCTACTTAGGCTCTCAGAACTGGATCCATTTGTCTTTGTCAAGAAAGTCAGCCTTTCATTGTAATGCGATTAATTATGCATTCCAACTAAATAAAAAGACTAAAAGGGTATTGAATTTTTATTTTATTCTCTGATTTCTCAGTTTAATTTCTATGTAATGGTTGTGTTGTAATTAATGCAAAATTTTCCCCCTAGATTTATGTCAGTGTTGAAGGCCTGATTTCCATTGATTTCAATGTATGAAACTGTTGTGGTGATCTCTTTTCTAGTCCAACAGTCTTGTTTGTTCTTGCTCAAGCTGCAGAGAAAACATGGCTGTAGGAACTGCCTAAACATTTAGTTGGGTGCAGGTTCTCACACTGAGTCCATCAGCAGTTCACAGAAGTTAATAAAACAGTGCCAGCTTGTACTAACTGAGGGCATCTCCTTCAGGAAGGACATTCTCAGACCCTGCCACAGAGGCTTCCAGAGCATTCCTGTAATAGCCATTGTAGTTTCAGAACCTGCTCAAATTTGCAAAAACAGGACTGCTGCAAACCTGTTGAACACTACCATTGAAAACATTTCGGACCATTGTTTCAGGCTGGCATGTAAAAGCTTTGAAACTTGAAACTAGCTCTTAAACCAAAGTTGTTTGATGAATGGCAGAACACACTTAGAGAGGAGCTCAGTGTTCCCTTTCTTGGTCCTGTGAATGCAGTGTTGAGTGCTCCTAAACTGTCACCACGGAGCTATGACAGCTTCATGCATATCTCCTTTGCAAAGCAGTTGGGCTCTGTATAAATTCCTTCAAGAAGCAGAAATATTTACACTGAATATCTGCCAAGAGTTAGACAAAGTGTTAGTGAGGGTGAGAGAGTTGTGGGCAAAGGAAGAAAGTCATCCAGGGAATAATTTAATATAGCAAGAGAAAATAGAGCACAAACAGCATTTCTGTTTCAGAGAAGCATTACTTTGCTCTTGGGAACAGTTACCCACTGTGAGAGAAATAGGCATGAATTCAGCCTCCTCTGCAGGACTGAGTTCTCTTGCAAATGGCCGAGTGCTGTCAGCTCATTCACTTCAGAGCTTTCCATGTGATAAGGTGAGGTTAACTTTTAATCTTGGGTCAAAGCTTTTACTAAGTGAGCTTCAGCTAGATGCTGAAGGCCCGTTTATTACTGCATTCATAGCCAGACTGGCAGGAGCAGTGAAGGTGTGTACCCATACGCAGCTGTGAGGATGCTTCTCAATGCGGCCACCTGCTTTGCATGTGCAGGTTTCTGCTTCACGTTGGAGCCAGTGTGCACAGCTGCAGCACCAAGCACAGGTCTCTGGCAATGAAATTCCTGCCCTTAAATCTCAACTAGGTATATGTAATTTGTCTAGCAGGGATTTTCCTGCCTTATTTTCTTTTGTTGATTTCTCTTTAGCATTAAAATCAGAAATTAAAATGCAGCATGAGAATGAGCAGTTGGGAGGGGTGAAATAGAATGTTATGTGCAAACCGTTCAGTATACAGGTCCCACACAATCCTTTGAGGGATGGTAGTGGAGGGAACAAGCTCCTTATAAATGTGTTATTAAGCCTGATAATTTATATTAAGAAATGTATAACTTCACAGGTATCTATACCACCTTGGAGTATGTGATGTCACTTTAAACCATGAATTTCTCAGCTGACCACACAAACATCAAGCCAGAGTATACCCTGTGAACATCAAACCTGATGGAATGATAGAAATACTTGCAGTAGAATTGTAAAAAGAATTGTAGAGACTTAGTGCTTTTTTTGCAGTAAAGTCTGTACCCAAAGGAAAGAAAGCACAAGTTGACTATGTAGTGTATTTTGTTTTGTTGCAAATTTCCATTCTTCTGGCATAGGCTGCAAACTGTTGATTAACTTTTTACTTCCCTCAACTTGGCTATTTTGTATATCCTAGAACTAGATTTACATATTTTAACTCATTCTTTGTCTCTTGAGCAAAGTTAAACCTAGTAAATATTAGATAGGAAAAAAGTATTCTTACGCTTAAGGAAGAACAGAAATTAGTTTGCTTCCTGCAACTATCAGTGGGCCAGCAGAAAATAAATGTACTGGCAAGAATATTTAGCAGAGCAGCAACTTCTAAGTGGTTACTGAAGAGTGTTCCTGGAAGGCAGACTCCAGAAAGCAAAGTTTTGAACTGCGGCTCTTGACTTAAAATTGTGCTGCTTCAGTGAATGAAGCAAGACTAATCCATGAATTTGGGGATCACCAAAGGTACTTGATGGCTTGAATTTTACATGTTGTTGAAATGCTCAGAAGAGATGTATATTCTGAAAACCCGTACAGTAGAAAAACCTCCATCAAACTCAGCCAAATCCTGAATATAAAAGGAAAGATCTACTGGGTAGCTTTCTCATTGCTTCTAGGAAACATCCCAAATTGGTTCTCTCGTTATGCCTTAAGTTCAAATGTGGTGGCTGACCAAGCCATGATTCTCTGATGCTGTTTAGATCTTACACTGCCATCCTGCTGTCCCTTGTATTAGTGGGAGCAGTGTTCATGGAGGCTCCTTGTCCTGTCTGAGAAGAACTAACAAGATTTTCTTGTTTGGTGTTAGAAAGGTATTATTTATATAATAATGATCTTAACCAATGTCGAAGTATATTGTAAAGCAGAGGCACAGTGTATTGCAGAAAGGCAACTTTTCTGGTAGTGGCACTTATTTTAATTAGATGCAGCATCTTCAAGTTACAGAGTAAGCAGAAATGCAGAGTTTTGCATTTCTTGCAAGCTGTGACTTTTTTTCCTAGGTATCAGCTATTTCTTAGTGTTTTGTACTTATTTGCCTGATTCTATCTTCACTAATGCCAAACCCTCCAGAGATTTAATGGTTCAAGTACAGTGATCAGTTGTATAAAGGCAGTTAATACAATGACTTTGTACCAGCGCTACTTCTAAAAGCTGCTTTTCACTTAGGTTTTCTGGTTGTACATGTCATCCTATCTTTTCTGGTGTGCAAGTCTTGTAGAACATAATTTTAATTAATACTTGGTATCTAAACTTCTGTGTCTGTGTTATGGTATTTTATTTTAGATCATCATTTTTGTGCCGTAGCTTTTTGCGTTGACTTTTGCATCATGTATCCTAGTGCTAGCAAAGAGTTAGCTTATGAATTGTAGAATATTAAGCCAAAATGTTAGGGGTCTGTTGTCTACTCTTCATCTATTGTGAAGGGCAGCAAAAACTCTTATTGGACCTTCCAAGGGTCCAGAGGTAGGAAGAATAGTCCAGTGACTAGGACATGGAGTTTCACTGACTGCCATTCCAGTGGGTCCCCATAGCAATTTAGAAAATGTGTAGGGCAAGATCCGTAAAAGCATTTTACTCTGCAGCTACCATCTGTTTGAATGAAGCTTGTGCACCCTGTTTGCAATTGAAGACTTGGGTGAGGATGTGTTAGCTTAACACTTGTGTGTTTTAACATCCTATACAGCTGACATCCCTGTTAGCTCAACATTCCACACTGTTTGTATCATCAAGAAGAGATGTTAGCTCTTCCAGGATATAATCCATCTCTTGCCAAAGTGTTTCTTTATAATTTGTTGGCTGAATAACTCTTATTTGTCTCCATCTGAAGGAAACCTGGAGTGATCAACATTTAGGTTTGCTCAGCTAAAACCCATCTGATGTGCGTTACTTCACTGCACAGTTACGCTGATCAGCACTCCTGGGGATGTTCCCTGATGTGGACAATATGGTGAGGGGAGCACCAGAGATGCATTAAAGAACTGGACATATTACTTGTGCTTAGTATAAAGACTGTACAGATGAGGTACAGAGATTTATATTTCTAATGATTGAAGGTTGGATTACTTGCTGAGAAGAACTTGCCCCTTTTTGGATTTTTTGTGGTGTGCAGTATTTAAACCTAAAGAATGCATTTGGAAAGATAAAAAAAATTTGAAAGGGAAAGGTACTGAGACTATCCAAGTCCTTTATTTTTCCTCATATTCTTTCTTGCATGATTGAGCCAGTTTTTGTATGTTTTGATGACACCACAAATGTGACATTTCAGCCCAGAGCTATAGAGCTCTGAAAACAAAAATGTGTCTTGGAACCACTGATACATCACTGACAAGGCTGGAGCTTCCAAACTAATGGAAAATGAAGGCAACCCCTGCATACAGATTGTTTCAGTGTGATCTGCAGTCTCTCATTTATCTGTGGCATTGCCTCATAGCACTGGGTTTCTGAGCAGGAGATGAAGTTGTATCATCTAGCTGTAGTTTGGGCTAAGCTGCAGGATGCACAATATAGTATTGCTTCAGTTACATAACTCCTGATGAATGGAGCAGGGCTTGGATGCTGCTTTCCTCCCCACATGAAAGGATCGGGTAGGAACCAGACTGAGCTTACACTCTCAGCTTGGTTCCCCTTTTGCACTGGGTGAGCCTGGGTTGGTGCAGGTGCATTTGTGTAACACCCACTTGTGAGGAGGCTCAGGCACATTTGGTTTAGGAATACAAGGGACAGTATGGATCTCAGTATTTTCCATTTTATACACAATATCTCCTTCTGTCACAGAGTGTCTGACAACTCCAAGAAAACATGGTCTAAAAACAAAAGTAAATTTCACAGTGCTTGAAAAACGTAACACTGCAGCTGAAACATATGCCCTGAGGAGAATCTAAGTATATTATATCTTAAGAATTAAGTATACTTAGGTATATTCAAGTATACTCTTTTTAATTTACTCCAGGCTTGAAAGTGTGGCAAAACCAGCTGCAGCTTTGGTACCTGTGCCTCTTACTGGCAGCAAGACAGATGTGATAGAATATTTTCTGCTGCTATGGCTGTATTACGATCAGTATGCAAGAGCTTTCTGCTCTGCCCCTCTCTGTCTTATGGCTTGGATCTATCCCTCCTGTGGAGGAATAGGCTTGGTGACACTGAGGATGAAGGCTGCAAAGGGAGGCAGTTCTCCATGCAGTTCTTGCATAGGAAAGAGATGGCTCTGGCTGCCGTCCTAGCTGGCCTGTGGCTGGTGTGCTGCTCAGTAATTTATGCTGCAGTGATAATATGCTGTAGTGCCAGTAACTTTTTATAACACTCATAAAATTCCTTAGTTCTGTGGGGAAACATTCCTCCAGTGTGGGTAGGAAAGCGATCACTTTCAGATGTGTGGACTTTTACACTGAGATGTTGCCAACTATATATTAAGGTGACCAGATTTTCTAGGCACCAAGTCAAGCAGAAGTAGTTTTGGAGAGATGGAAGGAGGAGGCATGTAGACCCCCACCTGGGGTATTGTACAAGCCTTCAGGCAAGCCAGGACTCCACTCCTGTTTCTCACATCTGCCACCTACTTCTGTCATATCTTGAAAGTTGGATACTAAATGACTATCAAATAACCATCACAGCGTGCTGTGTTATTTCATTTAAAGTCACTTTGGTTTATAATTTAATCCTTGCCCTACATTCCTTTGATATAATCTGTGTAAGTATTTTCCAGGGTTCATTCTGTCCTACTCGTGCTAGCTACAAAAACTCCAGACTTCAAGAAAATGTTAGCAATGAGGCAGTGCCTTCCAACACGGCTGTGCCTGCTGCTGCCAGGCCAGGCTGGGGAAGGAATGTGCTTGATGGAGAACACCAGGCAGGGGAGATGGTTTTTCTCCTGAAAATGTTATCACAGGAGGTGTGTGTTGAATAAACCAAACACAGCTCAAATAACACATCTGCTTCGCTGTTCCAGTCCTGGGTGGATCAACTAGTAATAATTGGCTTCAGCAAAAGATACTGGCATAGCTAAGTCTGTAGTACCCTGTTTGTGTTGTCTTTTTCTTTATGGACAGAAAGTCTCTTTGAAATCCTTTTTGGCTCCTACTATAACAGAGAAAAAGCTATTTGTGAAAACTTCAGATATTTTTGCAGGAAACCTTTCGGGGCAAAAGAGTCTGCTCTCTCTTAAGGTTCAGTCACTCTTGAAACTTGCTCTCATGCTTCCATTTGAGTTAAATTTTGAAGGTGTTCAAAGTTCTTGTTTCCTAACATTCTGCTGAGTGATTTCCTGTCTTTTGCACCTGAAAAATAAATGATTATGATTTTATTGCAAAACAGATATGCTTATTCTTACAATTAAATTTGCAAAGTAAGAAGCAATTTCAGACTGTAAGCCTACCTGTACTTTATGTCTCCTATATAACTAGTACCGTGAAGAGTTACAGTCTTGATTCCAAGATCTAAAGAAAATCTTCAATTCATCTACTTCATTACATCTACTTGGTCTAAGATGGTGGGAAGTCTGTGTTTGACTTCAGAGGATTGGATTTAAGCTGTTATGGACACATAGTTTTCGAAGCTAATGCAATTAAGATCCGTGAAAGAGAATTGCTCTCTACATATAAAATATATTAAAGATTATGTAATTGAGAAAGAGCCTTTTCAGTGTCAGTTGTATAGTCCAGTACTCAAATAATGCAGCTATTAGATCTCCTTAGTAGTATAATGGCTTCTCTCTATTAATGGCATTTGAAACAGCAGTGTCCTTGTGAAAAACCTTGTAATACACTGTGTTTTGATTTTAATTCAACTTTAAGTGACCTTTATCTTCTAAAAATCATGAATAAGTCAGATATACAGTATGTTAATTTGAAATGGAAATAACATAATTTTAGCATCATTTGGTTAAAGATACATGTACCTAATTCTGTATGGGGGCAAGATCTGAGCTGGTAGTTGGTTGGATTATTTTTTTTCAAGCTAAATACCTGCATAAGGTAACTGTTACCAGACCCCAATTAGCATGCTTACTTAATTTGCCTTCATAAATACGGTATTCCTAGCAAGCCATTACGCTGGAATCTCTAAGTAGTGAATAACTTGACAAAGCAGACAAAAACTTGATTTATTGATAAGTTTTTACATTCCAGTACTGCTGGCATTAAGTATTTTTAGACAACAAAAGCATATTAAAAAATGTTAGTATTTTTTTCTACAGATGCTATAGATTGGAACTAGGTCAGGAAACAGCAAGTCATAAAGCTGTTAGGTTTATGGAACGTGTTCATTGTCAATGGCCGTTGTGCAGAGGTAGTCACTCAAATGTAAATTAAACCCAGATCTTCTGCAAAAAGTGCCTTGCCTAAAATACTGTGTGAACAGAAACGAGATGCTGTTAAAAAACCAATGACTATCCAAAAAGGAATGACATAGGAATATACTTAAACATGTCAAAGAACTTCCTGAAGTTTGGAGTACTGTATTTAACATTTGTGGATGAAAAGTACAGCAGAGGTGGAAATTGGACTGAAAATTTGGATGGAGAGTGTTTTCAGCCCAACTTTACAACAACTCTGTAAAGAGTCCATTTTACTGTGAACAGCTTCCATGTTAATAGTAGAATTGCATAAGAGACCAAATGGATCTTAATCCTATAAATTCTTGTGTAAGCTAGAGGAAGAGGATTTTCTCTGGTTGTGTGTGGACAAAGCATTGGCCTAAGGTCTTTGTTCTGTAAAATGTAGAGTTTCTCATCAAACCTGACAGCTGTTGCTTGTGAAGAAACAAGAGCATTGTAAAGTCTGTCTTAGGAGAAATAAATAAAATGCAGATGCTAAATTAGAAAAATACCTTTAAAGTTATATCAGTTGCAAAAGAAAGCTAGAAACTCCCTTCCAGGAATGTTCTTCATGGCGGGTGGTAGCACACACTGTGTGCTGTCAAAATAGGTTCTTGGAGTGGGAGGTGTAAACACAGGCTCGTGAGTCAGCCCTGTTTCTGATGGTCTGAATCCATGCTCCCGCCAGCTACAGCTGGAGGCAGAGGCAGCCCTGCTTTGCTGCCACTTACGAAATGCCTCAGCTATTGTTTGCCTTTGCCACTTCTGCTACAGAGTAGTAGAAGATAGAGATCAGCTCCAATGCTTCTTTAAGCTGCTCTAAAAATGGGAGTATGTATCCAATCTAGAGAAAAGATCAGTTCAGGTATTATTTCTTGAAGAGATACCCATTAATGGTTGTGCCTCACTGTACATGGGCATAGTACACTTATAATGTGAATATGTATTTCCGCAAGTTTACTGTGATCTAAACCACGTTGTTGAGAGCGTTTTTTGTGCCCTGCTTAAATGACCTGATATAGACTTTGGCAGTAGAGTAGTTGCATGAGAATTAGGTCTTTCCAAATAGTTCTGCCAAGTCATCAAAGTTGCTTGGGATGAATCTGTAGAACAAAGCACTTTTCCCTGTGATATAATCCTGCCTTTTTTGCAGGTTTCTTGGACCACCCACTCTGGCTAGAGAGTTAGATTCTTAGATGGTGTATTGGAACTGCAGTCAGATTGGGCTAGAACATCTGGAAGAAAAAGGGCCCTGGATAATAATTATCCATTCCATATTGTTCTTTGTCTTCCACCTGTTTGAACTGTAAGGAGAGATCATCTCAAAAGGTGTAAAGGATTTTAAGACTTGCAGTGGTTCAGACATTTCGAGATGGTTCCAGGATGTTTAATCTCAGGAGCCTCTTTGTTGAACGTTGGTTGGCAACAAAAATTGTAAGGGTTTTTTTTTCTGTTTGTTTTTTACTGGCTTGAGGAAGGGCAGGGGAAGTGAGTAATTAAATACAAAGCTGGGAAAATAGGAGGAAGCATGCAGCCTGGATTAGGGTGTGGAAGCAGTATTTATAAGTACTGCAGTTCTCACTTAGTCTCTTCCGGTGTATGAATCTCTTGACTTTCCAAATGGGCACTACAACATCTGTTGCTTCTTTGTTTATCATCTATGTTGTTCATCCTTCAGGTCAGAAGGGAAGACAATGAGGGCAACTTTTCTTCAGCCTTTTTTAGTCTGGCCAAGTTCTGCCTTATCTAGCTCTTGCTGTGAGAGAGACTTCTCAACTCTCCTTGAGAAGCAAACCCAGGAAGTATGACTCGAGGACGTCACAGAAAGGCATTCTGATTAGCAGTAACTTCAGTGTCTAGCACTCACCCACAGGCTTCACCTTCTTCCAAAATTGTCACTGGCCCTGCTCCAAGCTCTTCTTTTTATTGCTTGTTTTTTAAATCCAGGTGCCAAAAAACTGGCAGTTTTGTGTAATACATGGATATATCCACACCACCCTGGTTCACCTGCAGATGAGAGGGCATCCATCATTTTTCCTTTTAGTTCAGGCCAAAACTCATAAATCTAACTAGCTGTGGCAGAAATTCACAAAATACCAGTCTCTGTTTCCACTTGGTAAGAAGAGGTATTTAGGCGAGGAGGGCCTGTCTGCATCTCCTGAAATGTGCACTCGTGGAGACTGCGGGACCCAGCTCCAGGAACTGGAGAAACCAGGTTTGTGATGAAGGTATTAGAGGCCTGGTGCAAGGAAAGAATTGGAAATATTTGCAAATATAGATGTCAGTTGTTCACTCAGTCATCTCTTTCCTTGTGGCAGAACAGAATGCCATCTGTTTCGTACATTAAAGTGCCTGTTCCCAAGGCACCTCACTCCTTTGTTTATAAGGCAGAGCACATCTGCGGAGCTATACTGGCCCCCAGATAGCGTGATTTCATCAGGAGAGGTGGAGAAAGGCCAAATGGGTACTCTTGTTTTGCAGTCAGCCTGTGACTTTCCTCTTGTAGACCACTGAATTCAGCTGTCGCAGGCAGGGTACAGGTTAGCTCTTTACAGTTTCTCATGGAGTGTTTCTCATTTGACACAAGCAGCCACTTCCAATTACATCGGCACCTACTGTTCAGAGCACAACAGCAAATACACTTCAGAGAAAAAGACAAGAGCAATAGCCTGTCATGTACAAAGTGTATTTACTTCTTTACATTTCTCCATGCACTGAAATATTTTTTGAGGGGATGTTTTCTGTCATTACAAATTGTAAATGATTTCAGGGTATTTCTTAGGAACGCTTCTTTAGACAAATGGGTTGTCTGCTCATGCTAAACTAATTTGCTGTGTCCAGAATACATTAATGCTATTGAGAGTGCTTCCATAAAAACCTTTGCGTCACAGTTTTGAAGGAGATTGATGGCACATTTTGTCTTTCATGAGTTTTATCTCAGCATAGTAAGAACTTATCTGTTACTTCTGTTTTCCATATTGTCACATGTGAACATAGTGATAAAACAAGGACGGCAAAAGCCACGGTAGCCAATTCACTACTGCCTACAGGTGTCATTTACATTTGTGAAGGGATGTAAAACATGGTACCCTAATGTGTGCAAATGCTGTGTCTGGTGTTCATGGATGTAAACAATGGCATGTAGAGTATGATTTTCAGAAATGTTCTGTATTAGTTTGACTCCTCTCAGGCCTGTGCTGATAAATATGGAAAATCTCTTTGGTGCAAAGTAGAGAAATTGGACCATGTCTCTTAGGTTTCTTCTTCCCTTCCTCCCTTTGGAAAAAGTAAGCTGGAGAAATATCTAGGAGGGGTCACTGGGGAATAGTATAGTCCTGAAAACCAGTTATTCCGTCTCTGTGTTGCCTTACCCTCAGGAAAATTAACATAGAGATAGCACGTGGGATTATTACAGGGGAGAGAGGTGTGTTTCCTTTATACTTGCTTGCCTCTGAGTCCACAGTTTATAGTACAAACCGTACAGCAAATCAGTAAAATGAATGTGTGGCATTAATTTACATGGACTGATCCTTTTCTAAGAATTTGGATAGCACTTTAATGGTTCCTTAACAATTATCCAAAAGTGTTAGTGATCCTGGTCAAAGTCCAGCTCTGACTAAAGTATGAAATTAGCTGAATCACAGACCATTTCCAGTAAGTTCTAGAGCACAGCATAAGATGTACTTCATTCTCAGAAATGTTTGGGCCAGTACCACAAAAGGGGTGTTTTGCTCTATATCCCAAACAATAACACTTGTGCAGGCAAGCCTGCCTGTGTCCATGCAAAACCACTCTGTATCCTTCAGGGATCTGGGTTTGCTTGACTGATGAACATTTTTTGCTGATGTAAATGACAATTCTATCTGCTAGGAAGGTTCTTCTGGTGTCAGTGTATTGGCAGAATGGTCTCAGTGTGAATGAAGCTGTCATCCCCAGATTTGTGTTGACTGCAGTGCTCTCCATGCCCTGGAGCCCATGGGGTGAAGGGCTTGACAAAATAAGAAATCTCTCAGAATTATGTTTTGCTGTAAGATCCCTTATTTAGGTTGCTCAGCTTAAAAGAAAGATTATACTGAAAGGAGCTGCTTAGGGCAAAATGCCCAGGACTTACAAGACCGTCAGAGGGTGATGCAGAATTAACTGTGCTATATGCTGAGGAAATGTTTTCCTTAATTCCTCTTTTATTCACTAAAACTTGTAACTATGGATGAGCTGAATTAGGTATCCTTTGTGATGAAACTACTGAATAGCTTTGGCCAAGTATTTATGTACCTGTGTAGTATTTTAAAAAAAGAATCATTTTATTTTGGTATTTAAACGTGGAGTGTGTATTTTTGTTTTAAGATGACATGTTGAATCTGAATGTTTTCTGAGTGTTTGCTTCCAAAGTGAAACAAGATTTGCTGTCTTGTTACATGCATGTAAGGGATCATTGTATCAAAGAACACAATTTTCTTCTTTTCAAAGAAGAAAATGAGGGTTGTTTTTCTTTTTTAACAATCTGGAATCTCACTACACCTTCCCTCCCCATTTGCTACTTTGGCCACTGTAATGAGTGTCCTTGCTATGCTCTACTCATTGCCTGTGCTACCTTCTACTGGTCTTCAGGAGTTTCTGCTGCTTTGCAGAAACTTTGCTGTTTCTTGTTCCGTGAGCAGCAACCAGATAGTGCGTGCTGCCTTTAGAAATGCAATGCAGACAAACCTCACTGAAGGGCAAGCTTTTCAGGGTGTGCTTTGTGTTGTGGTATCCCACTTTATAAAGAAGAAATCTAGTGAGTGTGCTTTTTTCCATTATCTTTGAGTGGTTTTGTGCGTCTCTGACATTTTGGTTCTGTTTTTCTTCCATTTGCTGGGAATTATGATGGATTTAACTGAAAGCTTACTGTTTTACTGAAACAAACATTTCAGTAAAGTGTTTCTATAGTATTTTTATTCAGCTCTAATACTTCTTGTCAGCCCTGAGACAGCATGTTCATGAAACTTGGTATATATATTGAAAAATACAGTATCAGTCTGTTTGTATTTTCTTTCTTGCTGCTCTGTATATAAAATCAGTGATTGCTGATTTTCTTAATAGGTGTGTGAAAATCAAACTCCAATCGCTGTACTGTGTACCAGGGTCTAGTCTAGTCTGTATCAACAGAGGCAAAATTCATTCTTGAATTAGAAGGCAGAACATAGGAACAGTATCTGTATAGGTAAATAGAAGATAAATACTGTCTGTTCATAATTCTGTGTAGGATATACACCAGATTTACATTTTGAGTTGTTTATCTTACTGGAATGCTTGCTTGAAACAATTCTAGCCCTGCTTTGTCTGACATGTACATTTGACACCTGATTTCTTACAAGAAGAGGTTCCACACTTGCAATGCAAACTAAATGAACTGGGCAGTTATTGCTTTAGAGTCCTTATTGGACACAGCACACTGTTAACACAGCCAGAGGGATACAGGGGCGGTTCCACTGTGGGAGAATTCTTTGGGAGCATTTAAGCAGAATAATTCAGGAGAAACAGAGTACTACAATCAATCCCTGCTGTCAGGAAAGGACTAAGTTGATTAACTACAAGATGGATCAACCTATTCAGTGTCGTCTGTATAAAGTTACAGGATGGATAGGACTGAAGGAATAATAGAATGGAATATAAAACCCAGTAAGGTGCAGCAACTATACAAGGCCAGAACATTGTGAAAAGATACATAATAAAGAGAAATGTATGTGGAGGCCAGCAGTTGAATATATTTCCACTGATCAGTGCTTGTATATTTGGCTGGAGTTTGCAGGTGTCAACAACTTCGAATGTATTCACCTATCTGTTCCTTCTTAAACAGGCTAAAACCTGTGCAGACAAATACGATATTTAACACGTCATCCCTGAATGGACAAGCAGGTCTAAGGTGTTTTAGGGTACCAAAATGAAAGCTGAAAAACTTCGTTTACCAAATACATAAGGAAAAAGGAGAAGATTAAATAGTTATTTGAGGAGTAAGGTCATTCAGGACTTGGCTGTCAGAGCTGGCAGGTGGGATAAACCAGGAAGAATTGAAAGCTGGGAAGAAATTTGTCACTATATAAGGTGTATGGAACAGCAGGCTATTGTAGAAGGTGACACACTGGATCAGGTGAAGGTGTGTGGAGCATACCCTTAGAAGTCTATTTTAGAAATTAAGAGCTAGTGAGAAATCGTGTAAAAGACATAGTGGGCCTGTTTCTTCGTAGGGATGAAACCAGGTTCTTTTAAAATATTATCCTGAGGTTGGTTTCGTCTGATCCTCTGGAGCTTATTGGAGATGGATTCATAATCCTCTTTGAAACACGATTTAAAAGAAGAACAAAGAATGGTTACTGAGAATATTCTGGGGCCCATCAGACTTTTTCTTTTCTGTCTGACTTATCTATCCCTGAGGTGCCCTGCTATTCCTTCAGATTTGCCATGTGCTTTTATAATACTTCATTTAATAGCTAACTTTGCCTCAATGGTGTAGCATAGTATTATTTTTAAACAGCATTTACTTATTGTCATCAGAGTTTGTTTCATCAGAAATTAGTCATGTCAACTGTTACTTTGCAGGCAATCATTGAGAGTTTTTAACTTTCTTTCAGTTCCCTCTTTAAAACTTCAATTCATATCTAGGAGGAGTATGTGTCTGACCTGGGGGTTGTTAACAGAGCACCAGCTATTACTACTATCCCTTAAGAATCTGTGTTGTTAATAGTTGTTCATTTAATTGAGGCGATGTTCTTTCTAACTGAATGATCACCAGCCTTATTTATCCACATAAAGGAGAAAACCAAACTAACCTTTTTAATTATCATTCTCTTTCACTGCTTTCCCCTTTTTCCAAGACTTCTGTACATATTGTGCGTGGGTAGTTGTATAATTATAATGTATCTGTGGTTGTCAAGCAGGTTTTCTGCCTTTCTGCTTTATAAGCTGGCAGTTCCCCAAGGGTCATTGGAGATCTTACAGTGATCACTGTCTCCTGAAATCCCAAACATCTGGTTTGTCTGTGAACAATTTTGAGACCATCTCTCAATTTTCAGAACAAAATCATTTAACCTGTGCTAACAGCATTCAGGTTTTGATGTACTTTTGCAACTTTTTGTTGTTAGCCTGGAGTTTTCTTGAGCAAAAGTTTTGCGTACCCTGCAAGAGATTCTTTGATCTCTGCTGCAAGAGAATTGAGTGTTGTGTTTTGCTTTTATGCTCACTCCTTACTCTACTAAGCAAGTTTGGTGAGAACTGGGCAGTGGCCGTGTTTGAAAACCCTACACAAGGTGATTCTGAAAAGTTCTGACCCCAAAGAAGACCCCAAACAGTGCTCCAAGAATCAATGAAGAGCTTTTGGGAATCAAGAATAAAAGGCTTTTTTGTTCTTAGCATCTCAGAGTAGGCAAATTTTTCTGTTCTCTCTGTCTCAAATACACATGTTCTAAGTGTACCTTCATTTCTGGTGCAGTGGCTCACTCCTTGGAGACAGTATTCTCCCTGATGCAAGGACTCAATTGGACATAAGTGTGTTTTGCATAAAATCTTATGTAGGACAAGTCTTCTGGGCTTCAGTCAAGCAAAACTGCGCAATTTATTTATGTGAGAAAGTGAAGCAGGAATTAACTGTAACAGTGTTACAGATTTTGTATCACCTTATTTTATTTTTATTTAATACAGTATGTTAAGATGTAGACTGGATTTGGCTTCAGAGGCAGAGGTTTGAAGTGCAGCAGAGATGGATGAATCTTGATTCCCAATAAGAAATTGAATGAATTATACTCAGGTATGGAGGTCGTGATTATTGTACAACTTCTTGGTACCTGCTTTTCGGAAAGCATATGCAGTATCCATCTCCATAGCCTTTTTCCTTCCCTGGCCTCTCTTGGGCAGCTCATGCTTGCAGAGGACCATGACGAACGGATGGGAATTCTGCTGTCTAGGCATGTGGCAACTATTTCAGAGGAAAATAACTTTTTTCCTGAATTGTGATAATTTGTGCCTTAAATCTGTTCAAGTGCATAGTTTATCATATATTGTTATCATGTTAGTTCTTTTCTTTAAGACTGTCCAAGATCATTCTGTAAGCCTTAGCTTACCTAGTTGTTTCCCTGTTACTGGTTATTTTGGGAACGCGTATGACCCATCCTAAGGCTGGGAGACTGAACTTGAGTCCATTGCACAACCATCTCATTCCAGGCACAGCTGCTAATTTAGTCTTTGTCTTACTGCTTCAGCTTCTCATCCCTAGTGTGAGTATAACCAGAAGAGATCCCTGGTTTATGTCACAGAGTTTAAATGAAATTGTAGTTCTGAAATGAAGAGGACCTTTAAAATAGCAAGATGTCATGGTTTAACCTGGCAGGCAGCTAAACACCACAGTCACACACACACACACCTCCCCTCCACCAGTGGGATGGGGGAGAGAATTGGGAGGGAAGAAAAGTAAAATTCATGGGCTGAGACAAAGACAGCTTAAAAGGAAAAAAAAGGAAGGGATAATAATGATAAAAGAATTAGAATGTACAAAGCAAGTGATGCACAATGCAGTTGCTCACAACATAATTCTTATCCTAAATACAAACCAAAGCACTATACCTGCTACTAGAACATAAACTAACTTCATCCCAGCCAACACCAGAACACTAGGTAAGGCTTTTCCTTGTAAGGTGGCATAAATCAATAGCAACTAGGATGCTGAATTCACATTGTACAATGTTAGAAAATAAAGATCATGAGGGAGAATAAATCCCCCACACCTGCTCTTAATTTATTTAAAACAGCAAAACAAATGAAACCCTAATTAAGCTCATAAGTCATAGTGTGACCAGTCCAGAAAAATGTCAGTTCCAATAAATATGACAAAAGTATTGGCATAAATTCCATAGATTTATATAATTGGAAGCACAATAAGGCTGCCTTTAGTTGATCCTGAGACATGACTCAAAACTTGAAGAATGAGAAGATAAGTACAAATAAAGGGATTTTTTTTCTTCCCCCTGAATGCTGAAAGGGTTATTTTTAACACAGTCAACATTTTCATTTTAGGTTAATGCTAGCCAGTGAGATTGGAAGAACTTCTCAGTGGGTTCACACAACCAGCTGAAGTATTCAAGATAATCTGAACTGTCACAGAGCCGGATAAAGTAGATTTTTACACTAATCAGATTATAATAACCCAGAGCATGGTTCACAATCTTCATAATCAGCTCTTGGTAATGAGTTCTGCATTACTGTTCCTTAGGTAAAACCTTTCTGTAGAGAGAGAATTTATTGTTAAGAATATAAACTCTACACTCGTAATTTTTTTATTGCAACCTAAGCTATAATAGAGGAGTGATGGATACACCAAGCAGTGGGGGCCACCTCAGAGAGTTTGTGACATCTTTTCTGAGAGCCATTTAGTGTGAGTGAAATGCATCCCATGCAGATGAATGAGTAGAGAAATTATTTGTGCTCTAGGGAATTGCTTCAACCTGCAGACCCCATGCTTGCTCTTCCCAAATGATTTCACCTTTCTGTGTGGCTGTGGGCTTGCTGTTAGGAGCTGCCGCACTGGCATCCTGGTGGCAGTGAAAGAAAATCAGCTATGAGCTTGTCTCTGTGTTTTTTCCATTTGAGTAGCTCCATGGACATCAGCAAAATGCTTTTTGAAGCCTGGGACTCAGACCTCAGAGGCTGAATGACCCATTCCATTAAAGTGCAACAGCATCTGTTTTATATGAGTTTTGGCCTGAAGTACCTGAGATATTTTTCATGCTTTAATGAAATAACATCAGTGTTCAAATAATAAATACTGCCTGTGAAAGAATGCGTTCATAGACATTCAGGTGATCTCCATGAGAATAATTGGCCCACAATCAAGCTGTAATTTGCCCTTTTAAGTAGACTGAATGATCTAGATTTAAAAAACTGAGCTCCTTTTATTTTAGAAAATAATAGATGTTCTTTTCACATCCCACAGTTTTAAAAATAATCATGAAATGTCATTCAGCTCATAGAAATAGCTTCTGACAAAACTAAAAGAGCCCGTACTTCAAGTTTATAATTTAAGCTTATACTAGTGGGTGTTAGAAGTGCATATGTATAGGTTAATCATAGTCTTTGTGGCCTTATTTACAATGAGATTTGTCTTGACTTTGACTATTTCAAAGTGTATTGAATCATTGTCTCTAGAAACCTAGCCACAGGGTAAATCGCTCAGTGTCCACATCAGGCTGCTGCCTCCATTTTCTGGTAGTGATGAATTCCATTATCCGAATCCCTTTATTCGTACTCTGATGGCTGGTAATTGATAAAAGCATCTGCGGAAGATCCCCAGGGAAGAAGGGTCTGCAGTAACTTACAAGATTAATTGCCCTGGGGTCAAGGTTCTTAGTGAGTGTCAACTACTATAAAATAAGCTGAATTCAGAAGAACTTTGCTTTCTTGCACTGAGTTGAGGATACAGACTTTATTTTCCATCGCCTTGCACTTCGTGTATCTGTGTGCAGTGTGTGCTTATACAATTCTATTTCTCTTTGGTAGCAATTGACTATGGCCTCACACATATATAAGTGACTAGACAAGGCTCTGGGAATTTGTGCTGTTGCATGATTTGATTCATTTTTAGCCCTGTAAATTCCCTTCAGTTTCTGTTTAATGACAGCTATGTAAACCTTTGCTTAAACTCTAAACCAAACAGCACCTAAGTTTCAAAGAAGATATTTTTACCTTAAAAATACAGTGTAAGACTATGCATTTCTTGAGTTCTGTTTGAACTGGATGTAGATGCTATGAAAATAGCTTTTCATGTGGTGTTTCTGGCTCGTGGCTGACCAAGCAGTGTGGCCAGTCTCCTGCAACTGCCATTCCCATGACACTGAGGGAGATGCAGTTTGTGGGCCAAGTTTCAGATCTGCTATAAGTAAACCATGCAGTTTTGGAGCAGTGTCCCAGATTTGAGTATTCTGAAGTTAACATAAGAAAAAAGACTGGAAATTACCTGAGGTTTTTTAGAGTTCATCTGCCAGTGCACTGCTGTTCATTATTCTCCCTTTCGTGTGATATGCTTACTCGAGTTTTAAATAGGCCTTGTGACGTACTTGGGTCAAGCTGAGTCATCAGAAAATCTGCCTTCATCCTAAGGAGCAGTTAGGGGTCTTCATGTGATACTAAACCAAATACCGGGAAGTTCTGGTTCATTCAGATGCTTTGTATCTTTCCAACTAAGTATATAATTTATCAGAGTGTTTTTGATTTCTCTTCAAACATGGATGATTTTGTGTCAAGCTTATTCAGTATTCACTTGTTTTTATTAATTTCACCCACAGCTTTCTAGAGTGTTGCTGAATTAACGTATAAATTGTTTTTATTCATAAGTGCAGTCCTGGGTATGTAAATCTGCTTTCTGTAAGGATAAGTATGAAGCTGAATCTATTTGCATAAGAATCTTATTTTCATATTTTTACTCCACCTTTTTACTGCCTTTAAAATCCTGTTATATTGTCCCTTGATTAGGGCTGTGGTGATGCCCTTGATCATTATGCTAGTAAACTGCAGTTGTCTGAAGTGAATGATTGTAATTACAAAAGGGAAGTAAAAAGATAGTTTTATATTGACCAAGAATTTGATATCATAAAATGAATTTCTATAACTTGTGTAATTATATCTTTGAGCAAACTATTTAAATCTAGTTGGTTCACTTTGATGTGTACAGGAAGTATAGCTAATCATCTCGGGAAGGGAAAGAGTCTGTAATAAATCAGTGCCTCAGTTTCCCCATCTGTGAAATGGACATGATGATCTTTTAACTTTTTTAATCCTTTCTATTTAGATATTCAGCTCTTCAGAGCTGAAACTGGGTGAATTCACTGCTTGGCATATTGGCACTTAACACCAAGTCTCAGAACAGAGATTTTAGAATATATTGATGCGGCATCACTGGTTGAAATTAATTAGCAGATCATTTATGATACTGCTTTTGAGAAGTCTTCCTGTTCCAATATACACATTTAAGAAAAAAACAAACATTCCTACCCCCACCTTCCAACTAAGATCTGAGGAATCCAAATCTTGGTCCTCTTGAAGTCAGTGGCAAAATTCCCACTGACTTCAAAGAGACCAGAAATTGGCTGTTCATGCATGGGTATTATTTCTTCAATAAAAGCAAGCAAAGCCAGCTGAAAACAACTTGGGTAGCTCACATAGTTGCTGGTTCCCATATGCCACAAATATTTTACTATTTGGTTTGTGTCTATTTCTCATCATAAATTTGATTCAGGCAGTTATTATTCAGCTTGCTAGTAGGATCTTCGGAGAGGAAACTGTTGTGAAAAATAAATCACTGAGACCTGTATAAAATTATTTTCTTAATGATTTCATATTTTCAGCTACACCTCTTGTAAATCACGTAATGTGATAGGAAATAGCATATATGAAAGAAGCAGCCTCAATTCTCCTCAAGTGGCTATGTGCTTGGTTTCTGTGATTCATATAGGATTCACTTATGTTTTACTTTACTGTTATTACTTATTGTAACTTTGGTCCCTTGGAGAAAGTTCTGGAGAAAATTTATTCTTGTGTTGAAGTCGCCATCTCCACAGAAAGATTTAACTGAAACTGTAAAAGCCATTGCACTCCTGCTAGTGTCTGCTGGAAAAGTTTATGTTGTTTTTCTCTTTCCCAACTATTATTTACCCAGATAAAGAGCCTGTATGTTTTTATAGCAGTGACTTGTTCCTTCCCGAGCTGTCTGGAGGGAAATCTCAAGCACTGGAGTTTGAGTTATCAGCCGTGCGCTGTGGTCTGTGATTTTCAGGCTGCTTGGATATTGAAGCCCTAAGGGAAATCTCTGATCGTACTGCATGGCCTCTGTCATCCTTGACACTCAGAACAGTTCACAGGAAAAGCATTAGTGACCAGGTGAGCTGCCCAAATGATTTTGTTTAGTTTAACTCAATTTTACTGGAAGTAAAGTGCTGGCCAGCAACTGAACCAGGGTGGAACCATTCTTGAATTCAGAAGTCTGCAATACTTGTTATTTGAGTCCTTTTTACTGCCACAGATGAGATTGCTAGACTTGTACTTTAAGAGATGTTTTAGGAGAAAAAGCACTATATATAAATGAAATATATTATTATTACTATTACAGGGTTTTTCATAACTTTTATAGTTCATAGGCTGTCAGCGTTTTCTTTAGAAACCCTGTACTTTAGGTGTCTACAGTTTGGCCTTGAAGTTGTCCTCAGAGTTAAAAATTGAAATACTAGAAACGAGCTTATTCCCCTCCTCTCCCTTTTTCTCATAAAATGAAACAAGCTCTTTAGAAATCTTCACATCACAAAGGCTCAAATAAATGACACTGTTGGCTTCGTGCTTTGTCATGCTCTAAAACTAGAAAAAAAAAAAGAGAGAAACAACCCAATCAACAAACCAACCTCAGACAGACGCATTGTTTCTCTTTTACTTTGCTGAAAATCTCTGGAAGTCATCACCCCAGTGGGACTGATCTTGTAGTTTATGTGGATTTGGTGGGTCTGAGCCTTTTGCCACCAAAATTGGTGACTGAACTCTGTACTGGAAAAGAAAAGAAAGCTTGGGTGAAGCAGTAGGATGACAGCTTGGGGGAACATGCCAAAATTAAAATTACATGTACATCCTTAGCAGTGTAGGTGACAAGAATGCCTGCAGGCTTTTTCACTTGTATGCTGTGGGGGAACTTGTTGAGCAGTTATGTTGTCAGACTTTGGACTGTGATTATGTGTACCTCTGAGAGACGAAGATACTTGTTCTGGGCAGAGATTTAGGGTGATTAAATTCAATAACTTGCTGTATTTCATATAGGCCAAAACCCAAAAGAATGTGGCTCAAAACAAAAATATCAAAATCTTTTGAAAATGTCATTTTTGTTCAACATTAGGGGACAATTTTTTTATGCTTAAGTGACCCGTTGGAGGAAATGGTTTGGAAAATGAGGATATCGCAATATTTTAATTCATAAAATTTAATATAATTTTCATTTTTGCAGTCCCACATTACATCAAAAGTGGAAAAGCTGAACAAAATAAAAGCAATTTCCCCCCATCCAAACAAGAGGAATATTTGACATGTAAAATTTCAGGAAAAATAAGAAACAATTCTGCATGAATCTTTGAGTTTTGTGTCTGAAGGATGAACTTGGAAATGGGTAACTTCTCACCACAGAACAATTTAATGGACAGGCATACATGTGGTTGTCTTCTCCATTGCTGTATGTGTATGAGAAAGCTATCCAAATCTCCCAAGCAGGTAGTTTTGCATTCATCAGGCTTCTGACTAGGCAGCACAGACTGTTTGCGCATTCAACGTTTATAGCTGTGGCTCTTTTTAGGGTATGATCCCTTTTACTATCAGATAAACTGAAGTCTAATTTAATCTAATTGGAGAGAGTTTGTTCAGTGAAGAGAATGTGTTTTCTGAGACTCTCCTATGTTCATCCACGTGTTTGTGTGATTTCCAACCACAGTCAAAATACTGCTGGCATTGTTCAGAGAACGTGTTTTAGTTTGCTGTGCCCAAACACGTTATGTGTTTCAGCTTGAGAACAGAGTAAAGAGAAACTGACTATATATGTATGAAGTTAGGTTTAGAAGCCAGTAGTTCTGTTTGAATAATATCCTCCCTGTTTCAGCCTGACATGCAGTTATTCTCTCAAAGAAATTTTTGTGATCTTGATGAGTGTGGGGAAACAATTTTCTTTTGTTTTCACTAAATAGCCCTCTAGGAAAATTATGTTTTAAAGCCACAACCAACCAAAAAGGTAAAATAAGCTTTTTTTTTAATAAAAAAAAAAAAAAAGAAGAAAATTTTAAATGTTACAATCAAAATTAATAAAAATAAGTGCTTTTGATTGTGGGAAATGTGCAGAAGTTAGTTTTGAGGATATTTTAAACCTTGCCTCAGCTGTCAGCATGCCAGCAAACTGCTTTATATAGCTTGTGTCGGAGGAGCTGTGTTATTAGTAATTGATGCTGGGGAACTGGAGACTGCCATGTTGGAGTCTCATGATTGCTACGTTTGTTGTCCTGTGCATTGCTAATAGCTGGATAGCAGTCCCCTGCTGTAACATACATTAAAGACTGCTTGTGTTAATTACAAGGAAGAAATAGGCAAAAGTGTACTTGGGATGTCATTTTTTGTCAGCTGAAGTCAACAAACCCAAGTCTAGTGAGTGCTTTAACCTATAATATTCATGTTCCACATAGTTGCATGCTGCAATTTGTACAACATCTATAGCCATCTGCAGTAGTTCTGTTATCTTGGCTGTGTTGCTGTGTGTGCTTTTATTTATCTTTAGATCTTTCAGTATTTTTACTATGTTCTCACTGAGGCAGAGGGATTGTTGGGCACCCAGTGAAAAGAACAGAGAGGTGCCCTGTGTTCCAGTTCTTCAGTGTGTGGTAGATAAAAAGATGCAGTCTAGCTGCAGTCTCAGCTATGTACAATATGTCAAGGATGAGAGTAGATTACTGCTGTTGGGACTGCCCAAGGCTGGAATTAGTTTTGTTATTCCTTCTTTTAAAAAGTAACATGATTGTTGTCATGATTTCTGTCCTTGAGGGCAAGAAAGAAAGAGGAGCTAAAAGCAGTACAAGTGTCATGTGGATTTAGGGAGAAACAGTATTTTAATAGCCTTGATTCTTCAAGGGTAAGACGTGCATCTGCAGGACAGATTATATCTAATAGCCCTCAATAGTGCACTAGATTGCTACTCAGTGCGCCTGTTTGCATTTTACCTTCAGATGTCTTAACTTGTATTTTATCTTTTTGTCTTCTTGTGCAAGTTCTTGTGATGGTTATGTTGCACCCCCTAAATATCTTTACTAACAGCACACAAGAAAATACCTTCCAGTGGTGCAGACCAACGTATGTGCATGATTTCTATGCTAAGTAGCCCCTTCCTATCTTTGGGAGACTCAAGGGGAATGATACTCAAGGGCTATGATACTTTGTGTGATACAGGATCAGTCCTTAGGTTTCTCTTCTGTGATGTGCATTGCCTAAGATCAGTGCAGATGGTTGATACTGCAAATTCCTCTTCACAGAAAAGTAGATAGTACTTTTGTGAAGAGGATGCAGCTGGAACCCATAGAAGAAATTAAGGAGTGGGAAGCAATCATTTATCTCTCCTGAATTTTCCCTCACACAAGTATTTCTTTGAATACTGCAGCTCACATTTGTAAGCATTAGGGCAACTAGTTATCTGTGTCAGTTAAAACCAAAATACTAGAAAATAATGCTTCCTGGAAAAACAGAAACAAATAAAATGTGCCTTTGAAGCAGGCCCCACCTTTGTCCTCTAAAGGGCTCTGGTACTGGAAAGCTCTTATTAGGCTGGCAGCACTTTCCAGTAATGAAATCTGGCAGAATCTGAAGTCTCTGAGAGCGTTAATGAGGAATTTTGCTGGCCGTGTAGTGGAGACAATGATCCAAAACTCCTTTAAATCCAAAGAAGGACTGTAGCTGGTTTAAATGGGTTTGGGATCAAGCCATGAATTCTGTAACGATGCTCACTTCGTAGGCAGATTGAGTTGGGTATGCAGACACTCGTTGATTTACGTTACAGCTCAGTCTCAGTTACAGCTGTGCTCACCCTGAAGCTCCTTATGGGTCCAGTGCAATATAGACAGAGCACAATAACAACAGCTCCATTTATAAAATTGCATTAAAACTCCTTGCATTAAAAGGTCATACTGAACATCCTTAATGACCAGATTGCTAAAGGCTGCTTTTACAGGTAGCAGACATTAAAGGTTAGATATTCCTGAAATATACTGATGCACCTGAGACGTTGGATGTGGCCTTTTGATTCTGCTGCTCTTCCTGCTCTTCTGAGATTGAATGTGGAAAGAACTAGGAGAGTGCCCAGGGCAAACAATGAGAAAGCAAGTAGGAACAAAACTCCAAAAAGCGTCTGTTGGATCAGTATTTTGGTGGTGGGAAATAAGTAGAAATGAATCACTGCTATCTAAAAAAGAACATAAGAGGCGTAGCTGTATTATTGAAGTCCTGCTGCAAGTGCTTAGAAGAGTCTTGAGCTACTCTTTATCCTCCACTATGTGCCTTTTAATTAAAATGCACCTAACATGGACTGGGTAGCACCCGAGGTAGCTGATTGTTGTGTTACACAGTTTGAAGAGGCATTGGTGACAATCGTGTAGGTAAATAATGTTTGAGATGGGGCTTTGCTACTTTTGAAAGTTGTATTTTCTATCATTCCTTTAAGGCGGAGTACTCTTAGACAGATGACAAACTTGTACACATGGCTGAGTCCAAGAGGAAGAAAGGGATATGTGTTACCCCTTTCCTCTTCTCCTCGTCTTCCTGTGTCCTTCCCCAGGCTGTTTAGCTTTTTGAGTCTGTGGAGCACAAGGGAGACCACAATGAAAGACTGGCCATAAACTAGAATATTATATTCCTTTTCTTTCTATTAAGGCTTAAGGCTGTTTCACTGTGGCGCTTTAAAGTTCTGATTTATTAGTGGGCACAATATGGGCTATCCCCTCCAGTGATCAAGGTTCCCAGTAGGTAAATTGCAGCCTTATGGTGCAGTTTTATGACAGTGCTTGTGTGATGTTCCCATTAACTGCCGGAAGGCCTTTTGTGTGCAGGGCAGTCCAAGAATTCCAGTGATAACATTGATGCCCCCGATAACTTATTATGCTGAACAGAATCTAAATGCATCTCCAGGAAAGGCTGTTTTTCCTCTTTCTCCTATTTTCCATTTTTAGAAATACTTGATTCTGAATTACTTGCCCCAAGAGTTTGTGAAAGAGCCTCTCATCTATGTAAGAAATGACTTTGCATTTTTTTAACAAACTACTTGTTAAGTATTCTTAAATAAGCAGTAGATGATATGGACATGGGACAGATACGCATAGCAACTGTCATTCTTGGTTATGAGGATACTAAATGTTCTTAAATTAAAAGTAATGGTTGGAAGGAATCTCTTGACTTATTTGGACTGTGTATCACTCTGTGACAGGTTAGCCATCATCTGTTTATTAAAAAATACATTTATTTTTAAGGCTGTTAGCCACTTATTAAAGTATTTATGAACTTTAAAGAGGAGGTCTTAATTGGAAGCGTTGCCCCATTGGACATATTCCCAAGAATGTTTCCAAAAATAACATGTTTAGCAAAAGAAAGAAATCTCCATGGCATAAAGCATCCCGAACTAGCACTCAGATGACACTGGAATAGTTGCTGTAATGTTCTGAGACACTGTGTTCCTAAAACTGGACCATCTTTCTTTTTAATAACTTGGTCATGGTGGAACAGGAGTATTGTGCTCTGCACTCCCCGAAGTCACTGGGAGTTTCCCTGTTAGGTTCAGTGGGAACAGAACTGGTGCCTCTGACCCTATAAACTGTTGTCATGGAGCAGTTTGCTTAAGGCTTTTGGGTTTGGGGTTGTAATTTTTCTGAAGTTGTAGACAGTTATCCTAGTAATTTGAATTGTGCAGCCAGCCATTTCTGTTTGTGTGTCATTGTAGTTTTGTTAGCTCTAAAAGCATTTATCCTATTTACTTAGTATGTTTTACTTAAAAAACAAGAAAAGAAAAGATGCCAATTTATTTACAGGGTGCCTGTGTCACAGGAGCTTACTGGCATGTGGCACACTGGTGTGTTGCTTAACTGCTAGCCACTGCATCTTCTCAAGATGCTTAAAAATCCAGGTTACCACACAGTGACATTTCAGTGAAGTGCAAGAAAGAGGAAGGACGGGGGTGTAGCAGCATTTCCATTGAAGGGAGAACATAAGATCTCTCATTCTTTGCCCATTTTAAATTGTTGTACTGTCATTGACAGGCGAGTTTGGAGATTTTGCAAAGCTCTGATGACCATAGCTGCATTCCTCAGACCATTAGATCAGTTTCCAGAGGGACCTATTGCTGATTTCAGGAATCACATGGAAAAACTGAGCTCCAGACAAACAGCGCAAACTGTAAGCTGAGTAATTATAGAGGTATTTAATTTTATGGCAGAAGATGCCTTTATGTAGCACTTCATGACATGGTCAGATGAACCAGCCAGCAGGCAGCAATACCTTATCGGGCTGCTTGTTCATGTCTTCCTGAGTGTGCTGCAGTGTTCTTTGGGTTTGCTTTGACAGCTGTTTTGTACAGTTGCACACAAATCTTTTGGTTGAATTTTAGTGTAAACTTTTAGCTGAGGAGAAAGAGAGAAGTGATGAAAGACTGAAAGGTTGAATGAACCCCTTCTTTGAAACTTTTATCCTGGTTGTCTTGAAAAAAACCCCATACCCAGAAAATTCAGAGCTCCAGCTTCTCAGGAGTGCTGTATTTATTATGCTTCTAAAAGCACAGCCTTGAAGCTGCCTTTGTATCATACCTGCAGTCTCAAGAGCGTGCTGGCAGGCTAGCAGAGCAGCTTGCCCCAGGCTCTCAGCCCTTCTGCCAGCTCAGGCTGCCTGGTGCTCCAGGAAGTGCTGGAGCAGGGCAACTGCCTTGACACTATTCTTGTGCAGCACCAATAGCCATAGCAGAGCCAGGGACCCTGCCTTAAATTACAGTTGGCTATTTTTCTGTCACTGCTGTATCAGCAACAATATCTCTATCTGCGTTATGTTTGGAGACATACACAAAACTCCACTAACTTCCATTTTCTCATCTAAGAACTGAACTTAGTGGCTTAGTCTCATATTACTCAACTCTGTAGCTGGAGTTAATGGACCAGGCCTAATTCCAGACTGGTTCTCAATTCTTTGGATGTGGCTGATGCACAAATTAAATAGTTCTGGCACTGTGACACTTCCTGTGAATGAAAAATGACACTGAACTAAATAGTTACATGAATTTCATCCCCATTCATGCAACAGACTGAAAGACAGTTCATACTTGGCAAATATGCAGGAATGGAAGAAAAGATTCAAAACAGAAGAAAAATCTCAATGTTCTTGAGAGGGCTTTTTCCACAATCAAAAGGGGGTGGGGGAGAAAAGCGATGGAAACCTGTGAACTTAATCCTAGGAAGATCTAGTCAAGACAATATGATATCTTAATGAGATGTTAAGGTCTAAGAAATAGTGACTTGCAAGAGGGGGTGTTACATCTCCCTGCAGCTCAAGAAGCATTACAGAAAAGTGTTTTTTGTCTCAAGATGGGGATTAACTTTAGAGCCAGTTGGGTTGTATCTGAACAGAGCAGTTCAGCTCCTGTCTGTGTCTCCCTTGCCTTGGGTTCCTTGTCTCATTCATTGATTGTATTGCTTAAGACAGCAGCAGTAGCTTATTAATGTGATAGAATACTGACATTTTTTGTGGGGGTTAGTTTTCTTTGTTTCACACCATTTTTACTCTGGCTCTATGTTTGAAAGAACTAGAGCAAGTGAATCAGTGGGCATGTTATCTTCCTCTCCTGGAGTCTGGGGAGAGGGAAGTCAGGGGAAGAAAGTCTCTGGGTTCACTGGGTACTTAAAGAGGCATTCAGATGATCCATGATGTTATCTAAGATACCACAGTATTAGGCTGTGTGTGAACATGGGCTTCAACACTGTTCTCTGTAGGCTTTAGTTGGATTCCCACCGTGCACAGCATAGCAAGATACAGGAGTCATATTTTAGTCTGAGACATTACAGATCAAATAGGTAGGGTAATGAATGTGAAACAAAACATATAGACAGGAAAGAACCTGTGAAAAGTCACATGGGGAAAGTGAATTTGGAAATAAAACCAAATGGCCTGAATCCAAGTGATTTTTTTGATTACATAGAATAAACATTCCCTTATCTCACCTAGTGGGTCTGAAAATCTTGGCCTTAAGCAAGCATAAGGTTTTTGCAATATTTTCCAGTCTGATTACAACAGTCTTATCTTAGACGGCCTGTGCACTCTATCTTTCTGAAAGTCTTTGTCATGAGATGTGGCATTGCAACTGGAATGTTTATTGTACTCTGTCATTATTTATACTCCATCACTTCCATTGACTGCCTGTCCCACCCGCTCCCCGGAGATTAGCAGAATCAGGGAAAGGATAAATGATGATTAGCAGCTAGTCAAGGGATCTAAGAGCTGAAAGGGTCAATGTAAAACAAAGGCTGCCACATATAATTCACAAAGAATGTGAGGCATTGCTTTTCAGAGGCAGCATTCCCGTAGTCAGGGTTTTAATGGGAGTGGAAAATGGTAGCATACAAGTCCAGTCCCAGGAAAAAATATTAGCAGCAAACGTGCTGCGGTAAATATTTTTACCATTAAGCCTGGTACTCTGCTTCTGACATCAACTGTTAAAAGTCCTCCTAAAGCTTTCATTAAATCTTGTCTTCAAAACACCCTTTAAAACATGGTCCTTTGTTTTGAAATACATGTTAGCAAAGATAACTCTACAAATATATGATGATGAACCGAGTATCTTACAAAATCTTGTTTTTTTTTTTTTTTCCGAAGTGCTCTATGTAGACCTGAGCAAACTCTTGCTGAAGGTGACAAAAGGGCTTTTGACAGCTGAAGAAGCTGGTACTTTCCTTCAGGAGCACAGGAGTTTTATTCATATTAGCCTATCTATGTCATAAACCAGAGTTCCACCAAGTTACCTGCTGTGTGCACACAAAACAAAAGAATTTTTGTGTCTGTGCCTTGAAGACTTTGCTCCTTGGGTGCTCACTTAGCTCTTGCTGCTTTGCTGTCACCTCTAATCCTCCTCAGCAAGGGTTGCTAAAGCCCTTGCTTATGCAGGAGCCCTGGGTAACACCTCACTGGCTTCACTAGGCTCCCACAGGACCTTTCCCAGGACCAGCAGCCCTCACTGCCTTGCCATATTCCTATTTCCACAGTGCTTCATAGGTGAATCTTGGCCATATTGGATATCTTGTATTCTAAGACTCCCCAAATTACCCATTCCCAGAAGTTAAATCTGTCCTTGGATGTGAAATACAGGGCATGAAAGTCTTTACAAAGTAGGTAAATGCATTATTCCCATTTATTTCTGTTATTATCATGCAGTGTACATGAAATTTTAATGTTTCACTGCTCGAGGCTGTCGAAGTCCTTGTGCTCTTCAGAAATAAGGACACACACTTTGGTCCTTGTGCAGGAAAATTAGGACATCTTTGTGCTTTTCTTTTTGCCTACGTAATACGTTCCTCACTTGGAAATCTATCTTGGTCTAACTACTATCTGCTTCTTGTGTGAAAATTGTCTTAATAGTCTCTAAAGCCTCTTTCATAATAAATATGAGTGAATATTGATTGATTCCTCTTATAATTATGACTTTCAGTCTTGAAGGAAACAGATGTTTGCTAATTCAGACTTCATTTGTGTTTTGGCAAAGCAGCATGTAAAACTAAAGCCAAACTGTGCAGTGAGATGTGCCACTGCTATTGGGCTTTGTAGCTTTGTGTTAATTTTGAATATGGTGCAACTTCTTGCTGTTGCATGTTATTCGTAGTCATTGAACCTCTGTTTTATAGGGTTCAGTTTCATCTTTGTGAAATATAGTGATCAAAAACCCAGGCATGTCTTGTTGGGGATATGGGTGACTGCACTGGCCGCCCCTCCAGGGGTAGTGCAGCACAACAGGCGAAGTGCCCAACTCCTTTCCAGCTAGTGCTGAGTTGTCCCAATTTCATGTTTCTGATTTAAATTCTTTCTGCATCAGTAACATGGGGCCTGAGAATCACAACTGCAGTTCAAATACTAAATCTGAGTACCTTGAATGGTTCTCATCTGATGCAAATGTTTCTTTTCTTGAAAAGAAAAAAGCCATCAGGAGGAGAAGTCCAAACACTGTTTTTGAAACTAGGAATTGTGGAAATATTACCTAATGAGAAAAGTATTCCTAAAACTGATGCTGTTCTGTGCATCCCTTTAAGTGATTACGCTTTATGCCTGCCTTCTGGTCTCTGTCACAGCTCTGGTCATTAGCTGGACTTTGTTTCCTGTTACAGAGTTCTGCATTGGGCCTGGATATTTGTTTGGCAAAGGGAAGTATTTCTGCGATGTCAAAATACTACAGGTGAATGGGGGAAAAAGGAAAGATTCGTTTACCTCTTTCATTATGGTTCTGTTGGATTAGAAAAGGTGTCCATTTTTAAATAGCCTTTTCAGTGTCAATCAGACTAGTTGTTTTTTCTTTAGTAGTACTTTTACATGAGTTAAGAAAAACAGAAGGGATTAAGAAAGGATGTATAGAAGGAACATCTGCTTCTTGTTTTAGAAAAGCAATACGTTCTTAATATAATAATTCAGAGTAGCAGAAAAATGCACAGCAAAAGGAAATAGAAAACCTTAACAAAAGACACTGTCATATATTTCACTAAGCAGTTTTGGGAAGTTACCATGAACTTGTATCAGCATGACCGAATGATCTGCTTTCTCATGCTGATTGTAAGGAGTGTGGGGAAGAGCTGAAATGATATTTCATTCATATGTCCAGACAGGCCTGTAGGCTTCTAGCAGTCCATGTGACTAGAATTTTGCAGTGGTGAATGGTTTGCACAGACACAAGGCAGAGAACAGCCCCATGGGATTTGATGTTTATGGCCTCTCTGCTGTCTCCACGACAGTGGAAGATTTTCTTTTGTCTATTTATTTGCTAGTCTGACAAAACATTTTTGAACTCTCAAAAGTAAGCTGGGTTTCTTCTTCTGTCCAGTGTGGAGTTCTGGTAGCTTTAAGTGTGTTCTGGGTGGCAGGGAAATTGGCAAAAGCAGAAAAGCTGCTCTGCAGGGCTTTGCATTACATTAAAACCAAAATAAGGTGTTTTAAGCAATGACTAACTGCTTCAACATGGGCACCTTGAGTGAAATAACTTGTATTTTAAATTACCTGATTTAAATGAGATTTCTTTGGAGCCAGACAGCATTCATTAATTCTGGAGAGGTAATATCTAGTTGGAGGTCATGTCCTGAGTCAGTTGGAGGCAATGTGGAGTTTGATGGCCTTGCCTCTGTGTAAACAATTCTATCAATAACTTGCAGGAAATAAACCAGCTCTTGTTTGCTCTCTATTTTGAGCTGACTTGCTGAAACTCAAAAAGGTGAGGAAACATGTCCCAGGTGTTTCAGAATCAGTGACTTCACTTTGCACTCCTCAGTCCATCCTTAGGTGTCGAAATCATGTGCAGATTTAGAGGGCTATCTGTGTGCATATAATTTTGTCTCTTACATGTCGATAAAACTGTCTAAGGACATATCAAAGCCATCTGACTGATGTATTGCTAATTACTTAAATGGGACTGTTTGTAGAGAAAATAATAATATTTTCACTTTCTCATTCTTTGGATCAGAATTTTCTCATTTAAGCATTAAGGCAGCTTTGCATGTGGATCATCAGTTCAACCCTGTGTTTATTGGTGCTCACATAAGGAAAGGCTACTGTGAAGGGACCTGTTTCTCACTGACTGGCATTTAAAATACGCGTCAAATATTTACGGATGTAACTTGGTTGCTGCCCAAATTGAATTTCCAAGGTCCTTATCCTACAGTTTCTATCTGTGCATGCCTTCCATTGAAGTCAGCTCCATGCATCTGAGGAAAATGAGCTTTTCTTTCTGTGGCTATTTTTCAACCTTTCTGTGCATTCCGTTTATTACCGTGATTTACAACAATATTGTATTATTAATCTGGATTGCAGTCAGTGGGAGTTTGGCTTTGTTTTACACTGTATCTTAAATAGTTTGGCTTCCAAGCTGAAAGAATTTGGCATGCAAATATTTGTCACTGCCCAGGGTTTACAAATACATACAAAACACTCTTCATGCCCATATGCAGCCAGGCCAAAGAGAAAGGAAAAGGAAACAAATATATTGTTACATATTTGAGATCTTTGAGAAATATGTGAAAGCACAGTCCGTAGAGGTTGTGTGGCTTAGTGCAACTGAGCGCAAGATATTTTATGCTCAGAAATTCCTGAGTATAGGCCTCAACCCTGATACACTGATGCTGTGCTAAGTGCCTGAGGGATCTACATGAATGTAACTTCTGTGTTAGGGTGGGACGTTTTTAGCTGTAAAATTAAAGAAGAGCCATTTGGGAGTTGTGTATGTCTGTTTAGGGAGGTTACAATTTTAACTCAAAGGTTGCAGTCAGTTTCCGTTGCCAAAATTGCAGCTTTTCTCATGCAGTTTTTGGCAAAAAAAAAAAAAAAGAGACAACTTCTACGCTATTTAGAACCCAAAATCAGAGAGAAGAACTGCTACTCTTTTAATGCTGTAATGACATTGCACTTAGGGTAAACTCAGCAATCACTGCCCTAGCTTACCATAAAGCCTACCTGTGTTATAAGCAAGTAATCTGAAGCAGATCAAAGATTCAGGCTGAAGAAAGATGAACACCAAGTAAGAGTCTGAGTTTCTGTAGATCATAAGTAACTGCTTTACACATGCACAGTGCCTGACAGTCTACACTGAGATCTGCAAGTGGTCAGGTAATATCTTGGCAGTGGTTGGATGAAGCCTTTTGTTCAGTGCCATAAGAAACATGGGATCCTGATAAGAGGATGGTCTTTTTATTTAAAGGGATGTGGACTTGCTAGTCTAAGAAAAATAGCAAGGTCTTGTGATGCTGCACACATTCAGAAGTGATCAATTTGTTTTGCTGTGCACAATAATTAAAAAACAGCTACCAGGACAATTTCCTCATCCATTCCCTCTTCCTTTCTTTCTCGCTTCGGAAAAATGCTCTCTGCAAGAGCAGCCAAGAGGTTTTTCAGTCTGTTGCTCTTTGGTTTTTTCATTCCTTTTTTTGTTCTCACACTGCTTGCCCAATAGAGCAGCTGTTAAATGGAGAAGTCTGAGAACTGGGGAAGGTTATTGGTGTAGCATTTGATTAACAGTATTTTTGCAGGAAATTGACACATTGACTATTTTTAACCTCAGGCAAAGGAAGGATCAAACCCAATCCATATTCAATTACAGATGGCAAACTTTTGTAATTTCAGATGCCTTTATAGTCTCTGATATTTCTCTAGTTTTTTTTTTTTCCTTTATGTTGCTCTCTTTCTCAGTCTTCTACCTTTGTGGTATCAAGGGATTTTCTGGTGTTTTTTTCTTAACTGTATGATTGTGCCATCAAGAAATACATTCAGTGAGCTTTCATGTTGACCCTGGGAGCCTACAGTGTTCTGCTTGTTGCTTCAGTAAGTGTATTAGCATTGCCTTGTTGAAAACAGTGGAACAGCTACTGGGCTGGCTTTTATGCATAGCACAGTATAATTCCCTATTCACAAGCTAAATTCTTTTTTTGTACAATTAGTAATTTTTTTTCATCACTTGGGCTAGTTACATCTTAGGGTGAATCAATCAAAAAGACTCTAAATTAAAATAGTTGGATGATCTGAGCTCGAGGTCTGTTGCAATGCAGTTTTCACACAGCTTGGAAGCAAACAGCCAATATAGCTGGTATGGAAATAGGTGATGACTCTTTCTTTCTCTTTCTTTGTCTTTTTCCAGGGAACTGAGTAGATGAATGTACATTAAAGTTTTAATTTTCTAAGTAATTGAAGTAGATTGTAAAAGGTGGAAAGTCAATAAACTATGTGGCCCTGGATAGGTTATGCTAAGAGTCAGGATGTCACTGTGGGGGCAGAAAGACTCTAAATTAGAAGAGTCATTTTAGTCTCTAAGTTGATCCATATACCAGAATCAAAAGTGCTTTCGACTCATAGATCTGTAAGAATATTTCAGTGGGCCTGTGAACAACACAAAAGGCACAAGCATACTGGCAAGAGGCTTGCTTGTCTTCAAGCCTTTTCTTGCCACCTTCAAAATAATCCATGGTATTTTTGCAGCCGGAGGAGATTTTGAGAAGCTTCAAAATCTCTGAATGAAACAAAATGCTGTGTTTTGTAAACAGTGATAAGTGGACTCCAAATTTAATTGAATTGGGTAAATTATCAGCTGCTTTGATTAAGAGGAGGTCCAACATCCAGTACACTGGGCTTGGAATTACTGAGTGTAAATCAATGGCAGATCTGACCCTCCAGTATTTCCTTCTTTGCAGTGGAGAAAAATGCATATTAAATGAGAAGGTGCACACCCTCCTCCCTTGGTGGCCACCACTCTGTAGCTGAATATTTGCTTTTTAAATTCAGGGGTGGAGAAACAAGCTAATCTCACGAAGGTTCACCCCACCCTCTGCTTGGCCTCTCTTCCTTGGCAAGCCTTCCCAGCAGCAGCTGGCTGACTGTTTTTCTTCTGCAATTGTGTTCATGACATTTCCTGCAACTAGCTTTTCCTGAGGGTTTCCAGCAGTCCTTTTAGCCCCCCACCCCCTTTTTTTGGCCTCTTCACCAACTAACCGTGGCCTTGTGCCTGGTTCCCAGCATGTAAGTAGTACTGTATCCCCATCCACATATATCCTCTGTCTGCTCTCAACACATACAGTGAGGTTCTGTGGTTTGCTTGTAACTGACTAATTTAGCGAGAGTAAGTGGTTAGTGTTAGGGATGCTGAACAGCCATGATGTAAACAGAGGCAGTCCTTTCTCAGGATACCTGCTTCATCAGACAGACACACACTTTGCTCTGTTTCTCTCAACGTAATTCTTGTTTGAAGAAGCTGCATGTTCCCCTCTCCATGCAGGAGGACTGATAGAAAGACAAGAGATTAAGGAGAGTTAATGCACAGATCCTGGCTTACTTAACATGCTGCTACTCTCCCTCTGCAGACTACTGAAAGCTGCATAAACTGTCCTTTCATAGGCCTTTATAAACACTCAAGTGACTTTAATCTTTTGGAGTAAAAACCTACTTGTATATTAAGCTTTCTGTTATCGATGTCATTAAATCAATATCCTCAGTGCTGCAGGATCCAAGTCACATATATGCTGTCACACACAGTTTAACATAAGCAATGCAGTGTTGAGGTACAGTCAGTTCATTTTTTCATAGACAAGAGAGTAATTTGAAGTAGAGTTGTTGAAGATCAGAGTGGGTTTGTTCTTCATTTTAGCCAGTTTCTTATATGTTTGAGGGCTTTCTGTTCTGATGATGGTTTTGTTGCAGAACTTTAATGGAGTCTGAGAAGATGAGCGTTTTTTTTATGCAGTTATCATAAATGGCACTGAAAAGCCTTGTGAGCCTTATGTTGTCTGTGTAAAACCATGGGAGATGTTCTTTAAGAGAAGTAAATAGGCAAATTGGTAAGAACCTTTCTTGTAAACTATTATTTATGTATTCATTTGCCATATGGGTATGCGCACAATTCTGGACAGCTCAGAGACTGTGTAGCTTCACTTAGTGTTGTCCTTTGTCTAATGAGTGACATCTGTGTGTGAAGATGGAGAAAAATAATAATTTGTACTTTGCCAGAGATACTTAATTGAGGCTAAAACATACATCTGGGATTTATTTGTGTAAAAAGATACACAAGTGAAGTACTTTGTCGTCTTCCAACCTGACCCTGTGATGCCCTTTCCATTTAGTGTATTAAGGATCAAGATTTATTCAGAGATATCTTACAGATCAGAAACGACAGCTGTTATTAGAGCAGGTCTTTCTCTCTCTTTCTTATTTTTTTAGCCACTATTCATCTGTCACAGACATGAAGTAATTTGTAATACAAACTGACTATAGATTCTTTCAGTTGCTTACTTCAGGAAAGCTATAGACATGACATTATGCAGCATAATGGGCAAACATTATGCTATGTGCCTTGCTGCTGGTAAAGCAGAATGAACTCTGCCAACAAAACTCTAAATTAACTGAAGTTTCAGAAGGCAATTTTCCAGTTGTGGGTTATGGATCATTGGTCTTCTGCGGTTTCTGAACTAGCGCTCTTCAAGAATATGCTGGGCAGCAAGAGGTGGGATTAAGGGAAGGAAGCAGTTTCTGAAACACAGAAACTTTCTGTAAGACAGAAACACTCCTGTTTCATAGATGGTTTGTGATTTGGAAGGTGTGCAGGACCACTGCTGTTGTTGAAGGTGACACTTGTGGTGGGCATTTTCTAAAAGGTTAGGAAGTTCAGAATTAATGGATATAGCAGGGAAGATACCCGCTTGATCCTGAAGCCTTGCATGGGGCCTTCACAGGGCAGTCAGAGATGGGGACGGGCCTTCACGAAGGAAGGACTGCTCTATATTAGTTAACCTCATATACTTGGTTTCACTGCATCTCTCTCACCATAGCTGGAAAGAAAGTGACATGAACTTCCTTGGGGGTTATATCAGTGAGATATTTCTTGGTGATGAGGGGTGTGAGTCTTGTCCATTATCGCTTCCCAGTGTGGCACACCTGGGAGAGTGTGAGTTTTACCACTTGCTTTGCCCCCCTCTTGGAAAAAAGCTACAGGATGTTAAAGAGTCAAAGGGAAAATAGAGACCCATGGCAGATGAGTGGCAGTCTTTCCTCTCCAAAAAGCTCTGCTGCTTCTTTCCTCTTCTCAAAGCTTCAGTCTCAGCTATTTCTATGATGAAGTCTTAGGAAAAACAGGGTGAGTCAAGGAACTAGAAAGTTTGTCTGGCGATGTTGCTCAAACAGATAAGAAAATTCCATTTATGTTATCCAGAGATGTGAGTTAAGAAGTAGTAAATGGCCTTATCTATAGCATAGCTACTTGAAGTGTGTGGGAATCCAGTATGAATGTGTGGATGTGCTGGGTTAGGCAGAAACACTTATTATCACTAGTAAGGAGGGAACTGTGCTACCTTGTGCCTGACACTCGTTGGACTTGTGAGAGAAAAGGAAAATTGCACCAGGGACTTCCTGTACTTGGTTGAGTTTCAGCAAGATTAGCCAGTGGGTTTTCTTGCCTTCCTTCTCTGTAACAAGGAAAGCAGTACTTGGTTATCTTTCATCTTGACAGCAGAATTATGTTGCAGTAATCTAAGGGCTGTTAATTCACCAGTGATTAGTTCATGTTGAAGACTTTTGTAATTAAAAAATTGCCTTAAGGGTCTAACATAATGTGGACTTTGGGGATTTATGTAGTAGAAAGGGTTGAACGCATCCTGGAAATCCTCTAGTTTGCATATTTTTGTCTATAGCAAACTATTATTTTACTCCAATATGATTTCAATTATTTTGTCATGAAAGTGTTGTAACAGAGTGGAGAATGGGGTACTGAAGCTTCCTGAATGAGGAGATTGAGCTAGTGGCTAAACCTGTTTATAGAAGATAGAAACTCTGTCAATTATAATGCTAAGGTTGTTAAAATAAGATCTTGAATTATGGCATTGCTCTTTCAGTTTGACTGTACGTTTTAAAATAATCACAACTGTGGAAAGAAAATGTCTGTGAGTTGCTCATTGTAACACACATATTTCAGTATTATTAATCCTAAAATGTGAGATTTTTATTACCATATGAGAACAAACGCAACAAAGCCAAATACATGCTGAAGAATAATGCCCTAGTCCTTTAAAAATTAACACATATATTTGTGCTTATACACAATAAATAATCCTGGTCTGCTATTTCCTTAAATGGGACACAGATTTCTCACTCAAAGTAATGTGAGATTAATCCCAGTGTGTAAAATTAAGACTGAATAGCAGCCTTTGCATGTTTGGTGTTTATGGTAAAGCTGAAAAGACTGGCAAAATTTGCTTTCAGTTATGGTGTATTAATCTAGAAAAGTCTATGGAAGTTGTTATAGCAATGAAAATTTAAAGTCGTTCAATAGCAAAATGTATTCCTTAAACATTCTTTCAGTGTTTAAATTTTCTTTTGTGCAGACTCCCCAACAATACAGCCAAGCACTAAATAAGAGTAACAGAGTTCATCTTTACTGTGCATTTCTGGACTATAGGTATGTTGCGTAATTTCCGATTTAATGTGCATTAACGAGATTACACTTAGTTTGTGATGCGATATGTTACCTACATTCTTCTTGTTCTCTTTCATTTATGGAAATAGTTAAAGAAATAGAGGCACTCTTACAAAAACCACAATCTGATAGTGGCTTCTTACTATAAGTAAGAGACTTGTTATTCGTAGACTATTCGTAGACCCCCGATAGGCAGGTAATTGAGATACTGAAATATTTTGGAATCAAAACTGCAGACCGATACAAATCCTGCTTATCTTGGTTTATGAATATGTCCACTTGGGCAGATGCTTGGATGTTTTAAGATGGCAAACCTCCAGCAGAGCCATTATTTTCACTGGATCTGTGTCTGTGTCACAGAATCATATGAAGTCAGTGTTTCAGAGCTGTGAATTTTGGCCAGTGCATGAAAGGGTGAAATATTATGCCCCTGAATGCAAATTAGAATAAAAGGGAGATAAACATCACCTTAAATTTCACTCAGGAAAGAGGAACTATGGGAAAGCAGTACCTTTTTTTTTTTGTTAGCCCTGAATATATTTCATCTGTTTTTTGTTTCCAGACATGCTGCTTTAACCGAATTAATTGAGAAGGGATACAAATAGTGAATTTTGAATTTAATGGGGATTAACATTTTTTGAGCCATAACAGTATAAGCCTAATTACTATAGCAGTGGCCTGCAATGCTGTGGTCCCTCCTCTCCAGCATGCACATGCAAGGTCATTGTAATTGTTTTATTGAAGTTTTGTTTCAAGGATGTTGAACTGTCCCAGCTGTTGGCAGTTAACTTGTTGTTATGGTTACTCACAAATTACAATAAATTAGAAACAGATTTTACTGAAGTGAATTAATATGGTTGGGGCATTGTTCCCATACTGTTTTCAATTGAAGCTTGAGCCCTTGAGGCTTTGCCTTCAGATAGAAACTGAAATATGAAATCTGTCCTTCCAAATGAGTTTTATTTGTGTCAAGATGGCCTTATTC
The DNA here is from genome assembly GCA_039720435.1 of Amazona ochrocephala. Taxonomy (NCBI): domain Eukaryota; kingdom Metazoa; phylum Chordata; class Aves; order Psittaciformes; family Psittacidae; genus Amazona; species Amazona ochrocephala. The sequence goes on along the minus strand of CM077891.1, from coordinate 9,691,718 downwards.
TCTAGTGCATGGCAGTTAAAGAATAAGCAGTTGGCTTCTGGCCTATGATAGACTTTGAAAGCTTGAGGAGGTCCCAAAGGACAAAAGAAGGATGAGGCAATACCCGTCTTTAAAATAAGCACCAAGAAAAGTACAGATCACTCAGTCTAGCATCAGGACCCCGAATAATATCAAAAGTAATAAGTTAAGAAGCAGGCTATTTTGGTGGGTGACCTACAGTGCCTGAGCCCATGGAGCCCCCAGCTGTGTTCCTGTGGCTTCTATGTCTCCACACCACTGCAGGGCTGTGATGGCACAGGGGGTTCTGGGCTTCCGTGGTTCCAAGGAAGAAGCAGACTCATGAGGATCACTTTCCTATACAGCCTTGGGATGTGGCCACACAGCCATATCCTCAGAGGAGCTGGAGCTGCTTTTGTTGCTCCTGAGGATTAAGTAACAAAACCCGACTGACACTGATGGGTCACTAGAAATCTTGCTCAGCCTGAATGACTTACTTTGACAGGATGAGTGGCACAGTGGATAAGGGAGGGGCAGCAGATACGATTCACTGACCTTTATGACTTCTGCAAGATTATTGACTTGTCTGATACTGTAGCTTTCAGAATAGAGAAATTTGGGTCTAGGTGAGATGCCATGAATGGGTTGCACAATGTAAAGAAAAATGTAGTTATCATTCATTGGCCATAAGACTGGGAAGAAATATCTAGTGACATTCATGAGGGGTCTGATCCAAACCATGTTCCAGTCAGGATTTTCCTTAACTCTTTTCATGATGGAATTGAGAAGCCACTAGCAGTATTTGTGGATGCTGCAGCCTGAGATCATTTTCATACCTTTGTATCTCCTGTACAGTACAATGCATGTCAAAGTAACCTGCACAAACTGCATTTTGATAGAGATTATGTTCCATTTTTGTGTGCTTTGCAGCAATGGAACTGGTGTTTGGTCAAATGAAGGCTGTGTGCGTGAAAGTGGGGACCTCAACTACTCAGTGTGTCTTTGTAACCACCTCACTAACTTCGCCATTCTGATGCAAGTGGTGCCTCTGAAGGTGAGATTAAACAAAAGAGTAAATACGGCTGTTAAAAATTAAGCAGAAATACATCAGTTGCATCATCACACCACATCAGTAAGTGGCTGGAACTGGGCTCATTTTTGCCCAACTCAGGTTGATTCCACATCTGGGATGATGTTTTAATACTTCTTGACTGTATTTTTTAAAATGTTGGGAACTGAAATGAAGCATGAAATGAAACATGTCTGTTGTAGGTGGGAATTCTCTTTACTCGCACTTCTGGCATGATTTCTGAAGGGCAGGAATAGACTAGAGGACATTGTACAGGTGACAATACGGGGAATTTATACTTTTTTGGTGATGGGAGTTGGTCCATGTGGAGTCCCAGGTAATGTTGCTGCTAATAAGCCAGTGAAGGATGTAATCCCTCCAACGTGCTTCAGTTACAGTTCCTATGGTTTGGCTGTTGTTTAGTCCCTCTCAGATTTGTTCTGAAAATCTCATCCCAAATCTTTGTCCAGGATATACCCTTAAATTTGACTGTTTAGGATTATCTTCTGGTACTCCTTTTTTTTTAACCAGTATAAAATATGAAGTTGAGATGTGGGCAAAGACAAGCTTTTGAGCTCTACAAGCAGTCTATGCTCAGTTACAAATGCTTAAAACGGTTGCTAAGTATTTGCTTCACATGTCTAAGCAGTAAAGCCTGTTGAATCACCTAGACAATTGGAAATTTCTCATACGTGTCCTTGGAACCCTGCTAAGTAAATGTTAAAATGCTGGTGATTTTAAACACATATCCATGTTTATTCACCATGTTCTGGAAGTCATGAGCCAAGGGTCAAAGGGCCCATATAAATCACCCATTGAAATACTAGATTGTCAGAGCTCTAAGAAATTGCTGCAGTGATTTTATATTGTCCTTAACTTCTGTATATTTTATTCCTTTTTTTCTTTTCCTAAATGGTGTTCACAGATCATATGAGACAAGGAAAAGAGAGGGTGGGAGTATGCAGATGCCCACATTTGAACAGTTCTGTTTATATGGCTGTTATATATCTGTGGCTGTATAAATAGAATTGGATGAAATTTTTCCACATGAACACTGTTTTTGACAGAATGTTTATTTTTTGTCTAGATTGTTTCTTACAAAAAGGGGTCTGGTTTTCATGGAAAATGTAAATAAATGATTGGAAATTGACTGGTTGAAAACTGGAAAGGTTTTCATCCAAAGCTGTGTTTTGGTATGAAAAAGTGACTTAAGTTTTCATGGGAGCTCTATTTGGGGTGCTTTGTACTTTTGTTCTCCTGTGGAATGTATAATTCCCCTTTCTTCTGTTGTACTGATAAATGCAGCTCTCAGGGTAGCACAAGCAGACAGGCATCCTCTCTGAGGGCACCATAACAGCCTTTAACCTAATGCCCTGGTCAGCAGGACAGTACAGCCAGGTACGAACAGTTCTACCACCCCTTGCAGAAAGGCAAGCTGGTGCACAGAAAAAAATAACTAAAAACCAGAGGGGGATATTGGTAATTCTAATGAGATGTAACACAGGCCAATACGTGTACAGCAGCTTCAGACTGGGAGAACACTGCTGATGGAAGTGCATGAACTCTTGAGACCAGATCAGTGCAATAAATGTGCTGACTGTCTCAGCTCCTTTTCATGAGACTGATTTTCTTTTTGCTTTAAAAAAAAACAACCCCAAAACAATGAAAAAACCCACAAGCTTTCCATTAACGAGACATTGCAGTGTTTTAAGGAGCTGGCTGTTTGCAGCTGGAGAGTACAGCACACTGAGCTCAGACAAAGCAAAGGTGTCTCTAGGCAACAAACATTGACAATAAGTGACCTTCCTCAGAAGTAACCTGTCACGTAAATACTTGTGGCGAGCATTATATGATAACTATTTGTCAAGAATGGTAACTTTTTCTCCTGAGCTGTGCTAAATTCGAGCAGGAATCTCCTTGCTTGACTCCTTCTCTTTGTTCCTTCACATGCTTAAGTCTAGTTTTTCCCACTTACAGAACAATAGCATGATCCAGACCTTGTCTGCTTTGACCACTGTGAACCTCCCCCAGGGCTGCCCTTGCTACCAGTACTTCTCCAGCTCATTTTCATACTTTCCCTAATATCCAGCACATATGCACAGTTTGTGCCTTTCTTGTGGGCATAAATGCCTTTATATATTCTCAAGTTTCTTTATCATTGTGATTTTATTACAAGGTACAGAACTGTCAATAATTTATGCGCCTGTCTTGGGGAGGAATTAATGTCCCACATGGATTTCATTTTGTTTCAGTGAGACATTCATAGGAACAAAATGGTAGGATATCTTACATCTGTCAGTGCTTTCTCTTGAGTACTTGAAGTATCGTGAGATGAGGAAAGCTGACCAATGGTTAGACATTTATGGAGCAGACTGTCAGGTGGGTCTAGTTTTCAGGGAGCATAGAAATGCAAGAAAGTTCTTAGGAACAAGCTGCGAGTTCTTGATTTTCCTTCTTGATCTTTACTCAAAACAGCTTAGATTGATTCAGTCAGCATTCTGCTGTATGCCAGCTGGAAGTAATCTCCGGAGACTGAAATCTGCTGAGATGAAGAAGCAATTTTATTGCAATATTTTCAGAGAAAGAAATTGAAAGAGAGAGGTCATAAAGAGAAATTCTAAATTCTGGAATTTTAATTTAAATGTGGCAAAATGAACCTCTACTCTGATATCTGTGTGCTCTACAGCAGTGTGGGAAGAAAACTATGAATTCCGTGAATAAGCTAAAATCGAGCTTGGATTACAAGTGTAGTTGAATACTGCTCCAGATTTTATATTAGTTTCAGCAAGAGCTTGAATGCACTGAAGCCGTGGTGATTGTGAAAGAACGGTATGAACAAAACTGCTGATTAGCTTGAGATGCATGTATGCAGTTTAGCTGCTTTCACTGATGCAGGGGATTAGCAATTGTAACAAGTTTATTTCAGGAATGAAGTAACCATCTTGGAAAAACTTAGAGCCATGTGGTGCTCAGATGTCAGCCTGGCACTGACCTGTTAGCCTGCTGATCAATTGGCATATGTGGAATACCATAATTATTTGTGTTTTTATCACTCTGGGGTTATGTCTGTATCATGGCTGGCCCAAATCCATGCTTGCTTGCTGAGATTCATTTATCGTGTTGGTTTTAACTTCAGAAATTATAGCGTTTATTTGGAGTTTTTGGATATTAGTGGTTATCAACTGGTTTAAACGAGTCAGTAAGTTAATTGAAGGTAAAATGTGACTGAAGATGAGCAGAATATTCCTGAAAGGGACATGTTCAGCCCTTGATTGCCTTCATGAAGTTATGTGGATGCAATGAAGGTCAGAAATTCCAAATGAGAATTTGGAAGCTCTGTTCAAAGTCTTTTTGCAGCTCTAATCATGTTACTAAGATAGAGAATTTCATAATTGCATCTCCCCCACAAGATGTGTCAGTGGGACATTCAGAGCACTTGTGCAGGTATTAACTAATCCACATACCCCTCCTCTGGCAAACTCATTGCTTTGATCAAGCTTCTCTTTCTGATGGGGGAAACTGAAGTAGAGTAAAAAAGTCCCTCATAGCAAATCACAGCTAAAACTGCACTATTGATGTTCGTGTCTGCCCTTCTCATACCTCAAGCCACAGAAGTATTCCAGCTTTTGCTTCATCTGGTGCAGTCAGAACAAACCTTTCCTGCCAGCTGCCCTGCAATGTTATAGTTAGGGAGACAATGGTGCACTAATATAGCTGTGGTAGGAAAAATAAACAATCCATTTAGTTTGACGTGTTTACACTGGTTTATGTTTGCTGCTTCTGGAGACAGTCCATGTAGAGGTGACCCAGGGTGGTATGCTCCCTGTGGTGGTTTTCTTGTAGTACTGTCGTATGACAGTGCTCTTCTGTGCTGCAGATTTGAACCTGGATAGGAACAGCAGAGAATGGGAGATTTGGTATTCCCTCAAGAACGCATCCTCTGCTAGCACAGAGCCTGGGGAGATCACAACCTTCAATGCCACCTCCTGCATCCAGCAGAACTTCCTGCTGGAAGGTAACTGGCTGGTGGAGAGGTCCCATTCCTGGGGTGTGAGGGACAGGTGAAATCAGGAGAAGAGACATGAGCAATGCTCCTCTGGTGCAGACAGATGGAGGAATGTCTCAAGGTGCTTCCTAGACAGCAGGAATCAAATCCAACGCAGAGTAAGCCACATTTTAAAAGCACTCCAAAGCAAATTCAGATGCTATTATTTTATTTTGGGCAGCTTTGCTTCCTCTCATCAGTCAGTGGTACCCTATGCTCCTGCCAAGAAACATGCCAGCCATCTGGCAGGTTTTATTTTTATAGTGATCCAATAACTACAAAGCATGCCAGGCTATTTGTACCATCTGCCACATAAATGTCATTTCATCAAAAGGGTGGTGGACACCTGGGGATCCAGAGTTCAAAAATCCCTTTTAAAGGGGAAATCATTGCCTCCCACAGGAAAATAGAGCTTGAGGTTTGGGTCTCCCTCCCCAGTGACCAGTGCAGGAAACAACTGTAGTACTTATGGCTCCTAGACCATTCTCTTAAATTGGTTATTTTTCCCTGTTTTTTCCTCTTTCTGCTTTTTTCAACTGTGAGGGTATAAAAATGACTACTCTAAAGTTCATATGTGGATGGACATTTCCAGTGAAGTAATAGTGTTTTACAGTCTGTGGTAGAAATTGTTCAGGTTTTTAAACACATTTTCTGCATTTCTAAAGCTAGAAATGACTTTGGTTTTCATCCCGTTTGTAGTCTTGTTCCATAATTCAAAAGGGAGGATCAGTCAATACAGTTCAAGATGCTCACCAATGGGCTTAAAAGCAGAGAATTGTTTATAAAGGGGAAAGTATTTCCAGCTGTCTGATCTTGCAGCTAGAGCTCTAGAGACAACCCAGAGCATCTTTAGGGAGCCCAGATTTTTGAAAAGGCTTGGGGATTTGGCTGTGAGTTTCTATTTGCAAAATGAAAGACATCCTAAATTTCTTCTTTAGGGCAATATGTGTGGGTTTATTTTATTTTTCACTGTTCTAGCTGAGTTTGCCAGCAAGTTCTGACAATGGATGGCTGACTGAGAGCAGAGTGCATCTATGCGTGTCCGTAAAGGCTGTTTTGAAAACATCCTAATATTGTCAACTGTTCTACAAATAAGGGGGATTGGTGTGTAATTTACAAGTTTGGAACATTGTTTTCCTAAATCTAATGGTGCAGTTATTAATCAAACATTGCACTCGGGGGGCATTTAAAAAGCAGTCTGAAATGATAACCTTTTTTCTTAACTTTCTCAGCCAGCTGAGGTTCAGATTATATACTCCAGTAGGACAAAGAAATGGAAATAATGTGGCATTCTCTGATTTCTGCTGGTTTGTAATTTTAATATAATTACTTTTCTCAGCATGCTGTTCATTGCTGGGAACGTAAAAAGAAAAATGCCTTAATCCAGGAATTTTTCTTTTGTGTTGCATGCTTGAAAATTGGATAGGCATTGCAGGTTTTTTGGTCCTTGTTTATTACCACAGATAGTTTATTTAACTGAAGAGATCTCTACAGACAGTTTAGACAGCCCTTACCCATCAGATGAACAAAGATAAATCAGCTCATGTGTTTGTTCTAGCATTGCTTTGTAAACTTTCTTTGCTCTTTCTCACTCTCTCCACTTGCCCCTCCATTTCATTGCGGTGAATTTTTTCCCCGTGGAGGGACACATCTTGCTGGTGTGGTCACAGTGTGACTGTGCATTATATTTCTTTTGTCCTTTCTGTGCTCATGCTCATCTTTCCCAAAAACTGAGCACTAATCTTGATTTTTAACAAAGAGTCATTGTTCATTCTTCTGCTATTCGATTTCTATGCCAGTACAAGTCTGTTGATTGTGATGGAAATAGGAAACTCTCTGGTTCTGTCCTGAATCCCATAGAATTACATGGGAAAATTTGGACTAATGCTGCAGGACACTAAAACCCTCAAATTCCTTAGTGAATTGGTTGGTTAGTTACTCAATTTCACTCGGAAGAGGAGAACAAAAAATTACTCTTTATTTTAGGAAAGCACAAATAATGGTCGATAGAACTCTTTTGTTTGAGGAGCATGAAATAGGATTCTATTTTAATCCGAATACTTAAGAAAATAACATAAACTTCCTTTCTGTGGTGGAAATGAAAGCTCTGAGCTATTTGACAGATAGGTCTTCTTGCTGACTAAAGGATTTCTCCGCACAGTATAAAAATGTTACAGTACTGCACCTTTATCCATCACTGTTCTCTGTTGCATATCTTTAGATTTAGTCATTCTCTACTCTTGAGTTCTGTCTGTCTTCTGTATTGGCCTTTTTATGCCCTCTCTCTCCAAAACGTGGTGTAGGGGGAAGTGCAGGGCTGGGTACCTGGCAGCTCTTGGCTGCGGTGCAAGCCACAGTTAGCCGCAGTCCTGAATTGAAATGGATGTTTCTGAATCAAAGCCCAAGCCTGGGATAAGGGAGTTAGACATACTAATTTTCATTGAATTTTACTGGGAGCTGAGTATTTAATTATCCTCAACTGCTCTGAAAAATCTCAGACCTGGATTCTGGCAAGAGACCATGGTTTCTTTGCCTGCAAGAGCCGGCTGGACCCACACTGTGCTTTATTCTCCTTGCAGCCCTAACTGATGGACTTCATTATGGCTGTTAATTGGAGAACAGGACAAGCCTGCTTTTGCTGGAACAAGGAATTAGAAAACAGATGTACAAGTCTTAGATGTATGGGCAAAAGTAGCTCCTTCAGGTTCCCAGAGGATAATCTGCTGTAACTACAGTGTTCAGCATCTCTTGAGAAACAGTAAAAGTCTTAGGCCTGAAATGAAGGCAGAAAAAACCCAGTACTTTGTGTTACACAGAGATATGAGGAAGAACTTGCAAATATCTGCTTTTCTGGTCCCCAAACTTTATAATTCGGTACCACTTCACAACTTGAGTCCTCCTTCCCTGCCATGCTTCCTTCAGGTTTTATTTGAACTAAAAACTTGCTCTGTGAGATCTGAAATTAACAGATTACCTACTGTTTGATGACATCTTGCCCAGAACTACTTTAAAGGATGACATGGGCTTTTAAAAATACTAATTAATACCTTGGCAGAAATGTTTGGTAAATGCTACATTTTCATATCACAGTGAATAGTTTTAAATGATCAGCCCCCAGGCTGGGCTGGCTGTAGGAGAACATGCCTTTAATCCTGAAAAGCCCCTCTGTAGCACTTTATCGCTGATCAGTAGGAGTTGTGGAGTTGATAGAGAATGGGAATTCAAAAGCATTTCTGCTGGAAATGGCTGATAAAGGTGATTGTGCTGCAAAGCCTGACTTGGAGAGGCCTTTTTTCTCTAAACTTGTGGTGTCTGATACATTGTGGCTTGAGAAATAAAGACTCTGAATCAAGTTAGACTTTTTTTTTCCTCCCCTTAGAGTAGTGATTGTGCGGTGCCGTTAGGTATGGCCCTGCCAAAATCCTTGCGGTGGTCTCAGTGGGTAGACTGAGCCTCCTGAACTAAACACAGATGTTAATTTGAAAGAACATATTGTTATGTACCTAAAAAAGTGCTTGGCAAGCTGAAGGAAAACAGATATTTGTATTGTTGTTATTGTTTAATATATAAATAAAAGCCTCACTGGACTGAAATTGAATTTCAGCAGCCTTTCTGGAGGCAATTAAAACCATTAGCTTCATCAGCCAAGGCCAGCTTTTTAATGTCTCTGAAGCACTCCGGCTGCCAAAGTTAATTATTCATCCTTTTCTTAATTGGATTCAGATTGCATCTTAAAGGTGCAGCTTCAGTAGGGTTGGCTGAGCCTTAATTTTTCACCCCCCTACCTCTTTTCTCTTCCCTCCCTCCAAAAAATGCCTCCTGAGATACTGTTTCAAGGCTTTGCTGAAGGGTTTGAGAGTCGATTTCAGCCGAGGGCAGCGGGTGGGCATCTCATGGCAGATCTCAGTCAGTCTGACAAACAGGGTAAAATCCATATGTCATTATAAGTAACTTCATCGTAGGAATGCTTTCTGAGATGGAAAGCTGACCGAAAGGGACATTAAAATAGAACTTTCTCTTATATTTGGACTTAGGGCAAAATACAGTTGTCATGTCTTGCATTTCTAGCAGTAAACAAATAACTTAGGTTTCATAAAGTGTATACACTATATAAGCACATGCAAAAATACATTGTGTTCTACTGGTAAGTAACACTAAAATACAAATGATAGGTACAATACAGTCCTAAGATTGCAGGGCTCATTTTTTAGGACTGTAAAACAGGTTTTGGTTCAAAAGCTTGTCTTTTTCTGGAAAAAGATGAATTGCTTTTCACAAAGGAGATTTCAAAAGTAGTTTAGACAATGAAATTACTGCTTTTGATAGTTAAAATTGTGAAGTTGTAATTTGGTATACAGGCAAACCCTTTCAGGATCAGCTATGGCAAACCTTGGTTTACGTGTCTGAACTCAGCCCTTTGTCTGACGTGTTGCCTCTACAAAAGCAGACATATTTTGCATTATGCAAAGAAGAAAATCTTAGATTAGTAGTTCCCCAAAATGTCCTTTTCTCTGGAGGGAGCCAAAAGTGCCCCCTTGGCGATGCAGAAAACATTCAGTCAACTGCCTGATAGATGACTGATGAGGAAAAGGGTCAGGAGTGCAAACTTCACACAAAAGAAGGGGACACTGAGTAGAGAGGCCTGTGTTGCTGTTCTTGTGCAGTTATTTTTAAACAGAGGAGTTGGATGTCGCTATTTTCCTTGTTATTAATAGAGTCATAAAGGAAAAATATATATTTGCAGTCTGAAATGGTATCTTTCCCGAATAATTTTTCAGGCCATCTGGTTGCCTGCAACTTTCTGAGGTAAAAATGTTAAACAATGTGCTAACTTCTCTTATGAGGCAGAACAAGGGCAAGACAGTGGATGATAATATTGCAGATGGGTGTAGCTTCTGAAACCATCAGATCTTTGCCTATGCTATTAGGGACATTAGCAAGGTGTAAAGGGTGTTACAGCCAGAACTGGAAGGGTGGGAGTTTTATATGGTCTATTAATTTTTGATCCGACTTTGTTAAAGCTGAAACGAAGAAAATCGATTTTAGTATTCATGATCGCTAGCATTCAGGATTCCATGAGCTCCTTTCCCTGCTTTTCAGCTTCCTGCAGAGTAAGAGACCATCTAAACTCAAAGAAGCAAAACCTTCTGGAAGAGTAATTTAATATAGATTGGAACAAGTGTGAGAATCTGGCTCATGGGACTACTTCACACATTGCTCAATGTTTTATTTGGTACTTTTTAATGCTGTTTTCTTTAGTAATAGGATTTCAGCTTGTTTAGCATTTTTGTGATGACTAAAAGATCATACCAAATTACTGTGTCACATTCCAGTTTTCAAAAAGACAACCTGAGGGAAGATGGAATCAGCTCGTATCAGATGCTTTGACAAGCTAGGTATTTCTAAAAATCTGCATGCCTGTTAACCCTTACAGTGTGAACATAGGCACACAACATCCAGCTGGGCTGTAACTGGTTGTGGAAACTTAGTACTGGGACCTGATATTTTAAATACAGGTTCTCTTCTCTCTTGCACCATATACCTGTATTTAAAAATGAGGCTCTACACCCTGGAAGTCATTCCAGGCCTTCTTTTCGTGCTGTATCCTTCTCCCCGCAATTCCTATCAGCTGCAGAAAGGAGATGATTTCACTGGCTGGAGACGTGGTGAACAGGGACCACTCTCTTGTGCCCTCCAACATGACAGCTATTGCAGGCTCACCTTTTCCTTAGTAAAACAAATTGCTTCAGCATCATCAGATTTTCATTGTGTTTACCACAGCAAGAGCCATTTTCTTAGTTCATAGATGCGGGGACCCACATAGGTTATTTTAGATTTGAATGTATCTTCTACATGTTGATTAGAGGGTTGTTTGTTGGGGGTTTTTTTTTCCTGTTTCATTTCTAAGTAATACAGGCTCCACTTGGGAGAACTTGATGGATGTGTTCTCTTGCCCTGCAGAGGTTTCTGGAGGAAGACTGAGCTAAAACCCAGAGAAAGACATTCTTAGAGGCATCTTAGTTATGACAGAAATTAGAAAAAAAAGCTGTTTGTGTGATTGTTATCTTCTATTGGATTGTTATGGGAAAAAAAGCAAAGGTTTTGAATTTTGCCCATTTCCACGAGATGGTTCCCCTGTATTTTCTGTACTTGTATATGGTAGTAAAACATTACCTTTCCTTTGCAGATCTTGCCCATCTTTGGCAATGCAAACACTGTAATAGACCAGTGTAAATCTAAATGAGCACTGAGGAGCTTTGACCTCTGTAGGGAGCATTTTCTGTCTGCAGATGTTGAGGGCTAAAGGAGCGAAAGAAAGCTTTGAACTGCTGAGAATTACTGATTTCAGAGTGACTTGAAGCTGGAAAAGCTTCCTCTGCTCCCCTCCTCCTTTTGTAGAACTACAAGCCACCTATCGCAGGAGAAAGGGATGTGTATTGGAGTGATCAGGAAATAAGGTCTGTGCATTTTGGACTTGAATATCTCTGATGAGGAAATAACTTTGAAACTGCACAATTTACCACACAAGTTATTCCTGTTTCAGGGTTCTCTAGGGAATGAGAGATGATAGAACTCTTTTGTGGAAATTATATGGACCTTTTAAGCTGGTCCAGCACACAGAACCCTTTTGTTTCTGTAATTGATGCTATCCAAGTCAGGGAAAAGAAATGTGACTTTGGCTGAAAGAGAAAAAACACTAAAGAGCTGCATCATATTTCCTAGGAACTATAACACCATAGCAACAGTTGTCTTTCAGTGCTGCTGGTGCATCACTTAGTAGTTCTGATTGCTGAGCAAGCCACAGTCTATTCTGCTGTAAAAGTTCCTACATGTGAGCCGGTACCATTGGCAGGTAATTACAAGGAAAATGTATATTTACAACAAATCAGTTTTGTCTGTAATTGAAAAGACTTTTTTCCTCGTACTACATGGCATGTTGTTTCTGTCCTTTAAAAGGAATTTTAATGGGAAGTTTATTGATAGAGCTGGTTGGATTAATGAAATTGTTTAGGGGGGAATTTTTAGTGTGTGTGTGTAAAATAATACAAAATCCAAAGCAAATAAGAAAAGATTACCTTTTATTAGAGTTACTGTAAAAAAAATTGGAAGATACATTGTTCCGTTCAGTATTTGTCATAATAAATATATGTATTTTAAAGGTTTCAGCTGGGAATTTAATTTCTAGCAAACACACACTGAAATAAACCCAACAACATTACAACTTTTTGATTGAACACTTTTTTTTTAATGTTCAGTTTATGAAAATGTCAATTCCATCCAGATTCAACTCAGGAAAAATGTCTGAAAATTCTTCTGAGATGACAAAACTTTTTCCTGCTCATCTCTGTTCTCCGTATTATGCATTAATACTGCCTGGCTCCCCTTGTTTGGGTGTGGCTTTTTTGTCATTCTTTTATGAGAACTTGCATGGAAAATTAAAGCAGACTTTCTGATTGTTTGAAGATGAATAGACAAAACGCATTGTGTCCTATTCCCCCCACCCTGCCACAAATCTATCCAGGTTTAACATAGATCCTAGTAGTGGGCACTATGCAGATTAAACTTTCATGAAAACTGAATTACTCCTACAAAAGGTGCTTGTAGATACAAGCAGAGGCTGAGACAAGAAGCTTATGCTCTGACTGCCCATGCTGGGTCTTTTATGTGGTTTTCCATTCTGTAGATGTCAGTCCAGCTCCTTCAACAGGCACCGAAAACATGACACTTTAAACAAAACAAGTGGGCTATAAATGGCCTGTGATTTATGGGTTATCTTGGTTTGTCAGTTCTCACTGCTGTGAAGCACTTCTGGTATTTGCACAATGATGTAAATTATTGCAGCATGAGAGCATTAGCAAAGTGCCCTGCGAGTTGTGAAAGATCTCACTGCTGACATGTTGTGTTCAGCCAATAAACTGCTCTAATCTAAGGCTTGACAGTATCACAGCAGCAGAGAGATTAACTTATTCTGAGGAAATCCTGATTAATGGAATAAGAGAAAACCAAAATGCCAGTGGCATGTAGATGCTCTGGTTGTGTGACTGAGTTTGGAGCTGGCTCTTAAGTTCCTGTGTTAGAAATGCAGCGAATAATTGTGAATACAAGTGCATATATGGGCAGATGGAGGAGGAAATGCTATATGCAGGGGGACTGACCTGTGTTCCTGTAGCATAATAAATCAATTAACAGCTTTTATTCTGTGGTTTTTTTTCCTTTGTGTACAGCTAACGAGAGAACACCAGGTGGCCCTCTCCTCCATCACTTACGTTGGCTGTGCTCTGTCCATCTTCTGCTTGACGATCACGCTGGTCACATTTGCTATATTGTCGTGAGTAATTTTAACTTAATATCTGCTGAATAACTGTTATGCAGAGAGCCAGCAGTGCATTTCAGGCCACTGGTTGGGATCCCTGCTGTTGCTCAGGATAAAACAATGGCTATTAATTCAACCACTTTTCTTAATTAGATTCTGCACATGTATTTTATTACAGTTGGTTGGTTATTTCTAAATTACTTTCATTTCCTGAAATGGGTGATCTTTATATAGTAAGCCATTTCCATCCTATGAGGGATTTTTGGAAGTTTTCTAATCTCTTAATCATAGAATCATAGAATAGTAAGGGTTGAAAAGGACCTCAAGATCATCGAGTTCCAACCCCCCTGCCATGGGCAGGGACACCTCCCACTAAACCATGCCATCCAAGGCTATGTCCAACCCCACCTTGAACGCCGCCAGGGATGAAGCATTCACAACCTCCCTGGGCAACCCATTCCAGGGCCTCACCACCCTCACAGTAAGGAATTTCTTCCTCAGATCCAATCTAAACTTCCCCTGTTTAAGTTTAAACCCATTACCCCTTGTCCTCTCACCACAGTCCCTAATGAAGAGTCCCTCCCCAGCATCCCTATAGGCCCCCTTCAGGTATTGGAAGGCTGCTATGAGGTCTCCACGCAGCCTTCTCTTCTCCAGGCTGAACAGCCCCAATTTTCTCAGCCTATCTTCATACGAGAGGTGCTCCAGTCCCCTGATCATCCTCGTGGCCCTCCTCTGGACTTGTTCTAACAGTTCCATGTCCTTTTTATGTTGAGGACACCAGAACTGCACACAATACTCCAAGTGAGGTCTCACGAGAGCAGAGTAAAGGGGCAGGAGCACCTCCCTCGACCTGCTGGTCACACTCCTTTTGATGCAGCCCAGGATACGGTTGGCCTTCTGGGTTTGCTGTAGTTCAGGAATCTTGCAAGGAGGCTTTAAGAGGGCTTGGTCTGGAGCTCAAAGCAAACGCCGTATGAACAGGGACTGCTGGATCACTCCCTCTTCTTACCCCCTACATACATCTTTAGATTGCTTGCTGTGTGCAATTGGTACTTCTGCTTTTCAGCTGCTTTGTCTGTAAGGCAGTGTGTTTATAAAGGTATGCCCAGAAAGGAAAGCTTGGTAGGCATTAGCTGACACACTTTAGTTTCATACAGGTTGTACACAATTACATCATATAACCCGTATTTCTTTTCAAGTACCTTGCTGTTCTCTGTTAGGTAGGTTTTCTGATGTGCTACTTTAATAGGATGAAGGACACCATAGCCAGTGTGAAATTCATTCCATGGCTTATGTTTAAATCCTCTGAAGCCTCTTGCTTGTATCATTGCAGACCTTTCAAGGCATCTCTCACTGGGAAGGTTTTCTGCCGCAGGGCACTTAAGGGTCTTTATGCCTCTCTGTATTTCAGTAGTGAAAACTGAGTCTGAGGCCCAGCTAGCCTTGATACAAACATTTTTGAAAAAGCCTTCATAGAGGTTTCTGTTTAAATAAAAAATAGAAAACCTGACAAGGGGTGAAGTAACTTGTCTGAGGTTGCGCAGCAGACTGGGAGCACAGCGAGGAATGGGATTCTTGTCTCCTTTGCACACTAAATCATGTTCTTCCTGCTCAAGAGTTCAAGTTGTGATTTCTGTGCCTAAGCATGTCTTTTGGATATCCTGCTAAGAGGCCAGTTTCTAGGAAAAAGGACTTGCTGGAACCCAGTAAACTGATTGCAGTGTTTGTTTGTTCCAAAACCCGTATTATTTCCAAGTCTCAAGACCTGTGTTGGTCATACTTGGATTAAGTGCATAGCCATGGCAAAATCCACTCTAAATAAGCCCCACTTCTGCCTGTCTGGCATTGCGCTGTTGGCACGTTTAGGCTAAGTGGAATTATCTGCTTCATTTTCGTCTGAGTGCAAAACTGGGTGTTATAATGTTTAGAAAGGAAAAGGGGGAAATGGAGATGGTATTGCTGCAGCAGGGCTGAAAACTCAAGAAACTGGAGGCAAACGGAAGACTTGGAAAGAGAGCTTGACTGTCACGGGGTTAAGCACCCTACCTACATATAGGATCATTTAAACTGCCAATTAAAAATAATTTGATTAGGTTTTCACTGGAGAGCAGGGCCTCATTAGACAGCTGAAGTGAAATTTTGCAATGTAGTGTTAGATGACCGTGAGGTAAGTGGAGAGGAATCTGGCAAGTTCTTTGCTACCCTGCGTACTGGCAATGACGGCCCTCCCAGGAGGGCAGTCCTGCTTGCCTTCTGGGTAACAATGTTCCAGTTTGCAACTACACGAAGTGCCTTATTAGAAAGTCACTGGCACCAGGCAGCATAGCCTGTCTCTTTGAATTACTTTCTGGACATCAATGCTTCTTGTTTTCCTCTTCACTCCCTTCTAATGGAGAACTGGCTACAATTGCGCTGGAAGAGCTGCACTGACAGAACACAACTGTCTGTACTGTCCAGCCTGTGTCACCCTGCGGGGGGGGACATGCACGATGTGTCTCCAGTGGTTGCAAAAGTCATCACTATCCAGTGTAATACAACAAAAAGATGGGAGCAGGTACTGTTGTGTGGAGGAAGTACTGCTATTCACACAGCCAAGCGGCCCAGGTCTCCTGGAATGATGAAAGCTGATGGTAGGGGCTGGCAGGCAGTATGAATTGAAATAGAAAACCTGTTATCAATAGTACTGTTTTTTTTTTGTTTTTGTTTTTTTTTTTTTTGTTTTTTTTTAAAGAATAAAATTATGCAAAAGGCCCATAATGTTCAGATAAATGTTTTTGTTTGTTTTCCACTTCCCATTTCTGGATGAGAACAGAAACACGAGGTCAGAAGGCTCCCAGGAAAGCATGTTCTTGTCAGCTTTCCAGCTGCTCTTTGCAAAGCCAAGAGAGATATGTTCAAATGATGTTGTAATCAAGGTCAGGTCTCTGTCAGGATAGGCACTGCCCATCTGCATCAGTAGTGATACTTCCAGTGCTCAAAAGCTGATAATAGTAAAGTTATAATTGTAACTGATGTCTTTTCACATTCCCTTATTTTTAATACAGGCAAATACCAACAAAATGAAACCAGAAACTTTGGTACAGTATGGACTAGATGGTGCAACACAGTGTTCTTTCTGTGAGGTGCATATCTGACTTCCTTGACAGTGCAGCACCATTCAGGATCAAGCCCTTTGTCAGTACCTGTCACAAGTGATCTGCAGAGCTAATTAACATGCAAATCAGTCTTTCTGCTAGCTTTAGAATGGCAGAGGAATATCATAGAATCAAATAAACCAGTTAGGTATCACTCCATCCTGGTGGAAGGTGTGCTCAAAAGATGTCACAATAATCTCCACCAAAATGAATGACCAAAAGCCAATCAAAATGCTGCTGATAACTCATAAATACAGTTGTGCTTCTTGAATATTGATTTATTCATGTGTCTTTCTATCTTCTGCCAGGTCTGTCAGCACCATCCGCAACCAGCGCTATCATATCCATGCTAACCTCTCCTTTGCTGTCTTGGTGGCTCAGATCCTGCTTCTCACCAGCTTTCAGTTCAGCCCTGGAACGGTAAGTCCTAAGAAGAACAATAGTGGGTTTTGCAAGGCATCTTCATGAAATGAATGCCTCCTGCCACATGCAAGAAATTGTCTTGCAAGTGACATCTCCTATTTTTAATGTGCCTTAGCCAAAAATTATATCCTACAACACTGGATACAGCCTTCTGTGCATCCAAATAGTGTTATCATGGTATCTGGCCATGTCTGGATGTTTGCAAACTGAAAGAGATATACACCCATCATATCACCATCAAAATCCCTACAGTGATAGAGTGTTTCAGCTGTGTGTCCAGAAGGTATGGCTGACTTCTGCCTGATGTAGCTTATGATTTCTCTCATCCATTCTGTGTGCTGAAAACTAGGAATTCTGTATTGAAGAAAATGGTATGAATTTTGTATTTAGGTAGGGTATTTGCATTTTTGTTACTGTTTTGGTTTGCTGTGGGGAGGGGGGTATGTGTGGGTTTTTTTAATTGTCTGTTCTCTGCTGTGGTACACTTTGCCTTTTTATCCACATTAAAAAGTTGTCTTGCTCTTGTTGGAAGGTAATGAGCTTCCTGATGTAGCTGTGGCAATTTATTCTGGTTTGTTGGAGAGCAAAACAGAAAGCTTTTGGGTTTTTTGTACATGAAGTTTTATTTGTGTGGTAGAATATGCTGGTTTTCTGAAGAGCAGATCTGTTGATCACGATCTCTGCTCTAGAGATGTAGATTATTTTTAAATATCATTCATGTTTATTTGACCTATGGAATAGTCAGTGAGAAAGGGAATAGGAACTACTGCTTAATTAGCCAGAGCATTACTTCTATGTAAGAGTTTAATCTGGGATCCTCAGTACTGTAAAACATGTATATGCTTCTTCTTGGCATCTAAGGCAACCATTTGAACAAATGACAAATACCTTGCTGTTGCTTATGTGGTACTGAAACACTGTGCATGTATAGATCACATATATCAGAACTTGAAATTACAGATTGATTTCATGGATCACGTGGGAATTCCTTACTCAGAGTACCATTAAAACTGGTGTCTAAACCAGCTGGATTAGATTAAGACAAATATGCCATGTTAATAGTATTACATACTAGTAAATCCAGTTTGTTTCCACTGTTATGTTTAAAAAATGTTATTTAAAGCAACATAAGGTCTGTTGATGGAAAGTCCCACATGCAAAAAGAAGAAAACCTGATTTTTAAATAATCTTCCAGTGTGCTTGGTTTTTGTGCTGATCAAAACCTGGCTCCTTTGGTGACCAGCTATTGCTCCATCTGACTTCTCACAAGCAGTGAGCAGTTTCTATTAATTTTTGATTCTTTTTATTCTCAGTACAATAAATGAGGTTTGCACACTCTTCGTTTTGCCAGTACAACAACTGCTTATATTTATTTTCAGCTCAGATGGGATCCCTTGAGCTTCTGATATATTTATAAATAACAATAATGTCTGGTTTTACATAGGCTATTTTTGCATGAGGATTTGAAAGCGCTTTGTAGAACTAAGTTCATCTTTTTTACTGTTTAACATTCGGGTAGGCCCTGAATGAGTAAGCCGGATGATCGTAAGGTCCTTTCCAACCCTAACTATTCTATGATTCTGTGTGCGAGGGAGAAAATGCTAGGGAATGGTTTATATGGAAATGAAATGGAGACAGTGGAGAGCAGCAAAAGATACTACTTGAAACTGAAGACAATGGAAACCAGGAATTAAAATAATCCTCTCTAAGTATAGAGCTTAATCTCTTTAGAAAGAACATAGACCTGAGGGCAAGAAAACATTCACTCAGCATAACAGGGTGTTTTATTCTCAGTTATTCTTTTTTCATCTGAGTCACTTCAGATAACGTGTAAAAGCCCCTTTACACTTTTTTAGGGCCTGCATCACCTCCAGTCTTTTAAAATACTGTGAAATACTAGTTGGATGTAAGTGGAGCCCATGTTCCCCAGAGACATGTCCCAGTGTCCACTTACATTTGTCATATGCCTTGTCCACACAGAGATGTCCTGCTTGTTTAGTTAAGCTAGTGGAATGCTCACATACATTGAAATTACAGTTTAATAGGTGCATATTTTAATTTATCTTAAACCTATTCAAAACTTACTTAAATTGAAAGTAAAATTAAATTGAAAGTTAAATTGAAACAGCAGCACCCAGAAAGCAAGACTTGTTTTATAGCACAAGCTTTCTGAAGTGAAACACTTATCTACAGAAAACTTGGACCCAAGGGGTTATAAAAATGGTGTACTAAGTGGAACACTTCAGAAACAGACTCCATGGATATTTCAGGCCTCTCTCCTCTGTAACAGAAGTAATTGTAGGGCACAATACTGTAAAGATCTTAAAGCTGAAAAGCACAATCTACATACTGTCTGTTACGCTTTTATTCTTATTGTTTTAACCTCTTGGGATCAGGGATCTTGTGATTCATCCTTTTATTAGTCTCATGTCCTTACCTTCTGCATGCTCTGTTCTCACTAGTTCTGACATCAGTTTTAATACCTTTAAATGCTGCTTTAATTGGACTGCTAAATGGTATTTTACAAAAATAGGGAGGCGGCATTTACACTAGAAGGTGTAAATTTGTTAGTATTCTGCTTCTGCCGAAGAGACTCCCAGTGTATCTAGCGCTGAACTGTGCATAAGTGCCCTTGCTTGAGAAGAGGACAAGTGGTACCAGTTTGTGTGAGGCAGTACAATGCAACAGGGAACAACACTGTGGAAACAGGCCCTGAACTGACATCACTTTCTTGCATCACTGCCTTTAGATGCTCCATTGTTTCCCATCTCCATCTCTAGGGTTATTTAGTTTTTGATTCCAGATACGGTATACAGTATTCCACTGGTAATTTCAAATGTATTATTTAATAACTTAGAAAGTATATTGCAGCAATTTTCCTTTTGTAGAGTAGGAGCAATTTTTAACCACAAAACTCTCATGGCCACAAATAGGAAATTTGTCCTCATAATACATCCAAATCTTTTTTTATTTTTGAAAGCTGGTCCTTGATACCTAACATCAGTAGTGCCAACTCAGTAGTCCTAAATGATCATGGTATATTCCAAGAAGGCAATTATTCCTGAAACTAAGGTATCTTTTTACTAGAGAAAGCAAGTCTCTTCACACACAGCATTTTCTTCCTATACTGACAAGTCCCTAAGGTATACTTGCTGTCCATGTGCCAGTCATGACTTCCCTTAGGCTTTCAGCATCAGATGGATTTCTTTCTTCAGAAGGTTTTGCTGCCTAGTTACTCTCTGCTATCGATTAGAGAGTCTACTGTTTTTTAACAGAATGCTAAACAGAGGTGTCCATTTTTTAAAATAATTAATGATCAACATTTCTTCGGGCTCATAAAACCTTCCAAAGACCTGAGTGCGTGTTTGTGGGGGAAAGTAAAATATGATTTAGATGTAGGGAAATGGAAGTTGAAGTAGAATGCGTTAGGCAGCACTGTGTTTTTCCAGCACAACTAAAAGATGTGTCCACTATTTGAAGTTCTGCATCAATGTATGAGCTGTTTCTCACTCAGTACTCCTGCACTGCATTGCTTAAACTACTTCAAAATAGGGATGAAATGAGCTACTTTTGTTTGTGATGTATGTACATGCATAAATTCAAGACTGTATATCAAAGCAGCATATAGATTGCAGGGAAGGACATTTTCAGAAGGGTTCTGTATAGTGCGGCAAGATTGCCACTTGAGAACACTATTATAAGTTGAATGTATGCAAATTTACCTGTCTGTTTTAAGACTGTCCTCAGTAAACAAGTGACTCCTATTTTCTGAGAGGCTTTTCTGAGAATCTGCTTTACTTTCTCAACAGCTATAACATGATGTGCATTGCTGCTGGCTGCACTGATTTTTCTATTTCCACGGACTCAGTAGTAGTCAGCTGTAACAGTAACAGTAATGAGATCTGTCTTTTTACAGGCAGCCTGCTAAAAGTAGTGTGCATCATATGACACAGCAAGGGAGCTCTGTGTATTTGTAATATGTAAAATCTCAGCTTTTCAATGCCTTTTTCAAGAAGGCAATCCTGTCATTTTAGAATATCTTCAAAGTAATTAACACACAAATACAGAATGAGTAGCACCTTTGCTATGGATCTTCTGTAAAAAAATCTGCAAATCTCTATTATACAAAATTATTTATAGGACAGTCTCCTGCTACTTGACAGTGTTTTATTTTTCTGCTGTTTTGCAATTCCTATTGTTTGGCTACATACAAATTGGAAAGTATCTATTTGACAGAACTAGCTTGTAAGTCAGCTTTATGTTGCATTTATACTTTCATGGACTAATCTCCTAGTAGAAATCAAAAGGCATTAAAATGGATTTCAGAGCCTTATAAAATTAACAGGAAAGGTTTTTACAGTTTTTGTCAATAAGCATATCTGGCTTAGTTATATGTCACCAAACACTGTGAAATACTACAACACTTACAGATCTCACTTACATGAATTAAAACCAAAGTTACTGCTTTTTAATACATTTAGTCACAGTGGATTTGCATTAGAATGTCCTTGCACTAGCGCAGAACTAGCTGACTACCAGAGGGAAGGGATGGGAAAGCTTCAATTTTTGTTGGACAAGCAAGTCCCAACATTTTAATTTTCATTAGTGTATAAAATCCCAAACCATCAACAAAAAGGAATAAAATGCCAGCACACAGCAGCTAAGCTAAAGCAACAAAGGGAACTGATGATAAACATCTGAAGACCAGTGCAGCAGGACAGCAAACTGGTTCATACTGGTAATGCTTCTTCAGCACACAGACTGCATCTGCCTGGATACCTGACTGTGACTTGACAAGGGGGGGGAAAAGGTCTTCCTATTTGCATGGACGGCATGCAAGCAACCCCTCTGAAATTCTGTAGGTGTCACAGAAGGGATGTTACAACCACCAAGCAGAATGACCGTCATCAGTACGCTGCAAGATGTGTAACACATACAGCTGGGACTTGTTCCAAGAGTGTGTTTAACATGTGCCTTAACTGAAAACAAACCAAACAAGGTTATCTTGTGGTAAGATCGTTAGCACTCACATCTGTTCAATTACTGCAGGATGAGCAAAACCACTTGTGGTGAGACATCCTCGAAAAGCAATCAGCAGGGGAAGGAGTGTGCTGTGTGAATATGTGAGGAGTGGGGAAGAAGAAAGGATTAGTTTTTCCTGTTCTTGTCAAGTAGGCTGATAGGAGACATAGAAAAAAGTAAAGATCTCTATGCAGAGCAACTTAAGGAAAAGCTGGGTTTAAAGCCCAGACTGCATTATCTGTAGCCCACAGTAAGCACTGAGGTGGGTGTAAAAAGGACTCAAGAGGATGTTTTTACTTCTTGCTGCATTGCCTTAGTCATGGCATTCATCTCTTTTGGGGCATTTCAAAACATATGTTACAGTTTAAATTGAAATGGTCTAGTTTATACCAGATGGACTCACTTTCTAGGTGTTAATCTGTTGCTTTAACTTTTCTATTAGCTCCTATTTCCAGAATTTTGATAGCACATAGCAAATAAAGGACAATCAAGGAGTATTTAAATTATCTGAAAACTTTGAGTTCTTTGTCTTAATCACTAGATGTATTCTTGCCAAATATGACTTCATGTACAGCTGGTACATCAGACTGGGAAAATGGGAATTCAAACAGGGGGGCAAACTAGATACCTACTATTGAGCAATTAGGGCTCAAGAGCCAATGAAAGCTTGCTACCATTTCTTGAAATGTCTATATTAATATTGCTGATGGAAGAGCATATGAGACTTTAACAGACTTTCTAACGAGGCCATGACAGACACTGGAGTACAATCAGATTTAATTTATGTGTTACCTTATGTTTGATGTGAACAACAACGAAGTAGGAAAGCCACATGGCAAGGTGTAACTAAAGAGCAGGTTCAACATGGTACGTCATTGTAAAATTTCCATGTTTTGCTCAAGCTTAACTGATCCATTGACTTTCTGCCAGTTCTTTGCAGAAAATGAGGTATGAACTATGCTAAGGTTTCTACCACCACAAAGCAGGGAGCAAGGTAGAGGACAGTGTTTGTGTCCCAACCTCTTTGACTTTCCTACTTTCCTGTATTTCCTACAGGCTTAGCAACAGGATGTTGACCCTTTGGTTTTGAATTCTTAACACTTTTGTAGACTATAGTAGTTGTATTGCTCCTACTATTATAAATAAGAATCAGTTTGGATTTCCATATCACAGTTGGCAAAGGTTTTGGGGTGGTTTGTGTTGTTTTTCTTTTTGTTTAAAGCTACCTGACAATACTCTGGAGAAAAGAACTGCTCAAGTGCTTCGTTTTTAAGCCTGTTCCACTCCAGAGATTTAACATTAGCATGTAAATGTGTACTAAAAAAAAAAAGTGACTGCATCACAAAGAAGTAACATTAATTTTTGTTCTCAATTTAGGTGCCTTGCAAGATCTTGGCCATTCTCCTTCATTTTTTCTTCCTGAGTGCTTTTGCATGGATGCTGGTGGAAGGATTTCATCTTTACAGTATGGTGATCAAAGTATTCGGGTCAGAAGAGAGCAAGCACTTATATTATTATGGAATTGGATGGGGTAAGCATTTAGTAGCGGCTTGGTTTAAGTCTCCTCATAGTGGGACAAGATTATATTCAGAAGCATGTGTGAAATTGTCGTCTTATGACCATAGTTATCCTTATTGAGAGTAGGTCTGTTGGATAAGAAAATGCATAATTTTTCTGATTATAATCAGATTTTAAAGTATATAGCCTCTGAACCTAATTCCACTGCAGTAAATTCCATGACCTCACTAGGCCAGATCAGATCCTTAATTACTAAATCAACAGCAGGAGTGTGGGAGGGAGGTCTCACTGCACTGCTAGGTTCTTTTTTTAATTGTCACTCACTACACTGGCTTATTCTGGTATTCTGCAAACCATACATAAAAAATAAGCACAATAGCACAGTATCATAAGACTTCATGGGTTTGTGCCTTGAAATTGTCAGATGAAAAAAGCTGCACAGAGCCTTGGTGTTATGATTAAGAATAAAAAAGTAGCACTATGACACAGGAATCTCACAGATAGCAATTCACAGCTTTTTTAATGCAGTAATGAAACCATAACCTGGGTACTTACTGAGGGAAGTCTTGTTCCAGACTCTTCACAACACATGAAAGCCAGCTTGAGGTTACTGTCCTAGAAGCACAGCAGTGATGCTTGACACACCCCACATTTAGAAGAAAACCTCATACATTGAGTCAAAAGGAGAGATGTGAAAAGATAGCAAAGGAGTATCTATGTAATTACAGATAATTTCAAAATATGTTAAAACATGCATTATCTTTCTCCCCATAAATTAATTTTGAAGATGAATGAAAGCCAACTATACCAATAATATGGTCCTACTGCAGTCATAGTGGAATATTTGATACCAATTGGCACCATGCAGATCTGAGTGACACTAATGCTGTTCACTTTTTTAGATAAATACATATACATACACATACTTATATATTTCAACAGCTGCCTACTTGTCCTATTTTTTAATATGGCATTTTTGTTCTGTACATCATTCCTCTTTGGGTTTGAAATCTCCTTTTTGGCAGTTCTGTCTAAGGCAATTTGATACATTCCTCTGGTGAACGTATCTGCTACACTGAGAAGCTTTCTCTTTGCCCTCACTGTTTTTCTGTGACAAGTTCAGGAGTATCACATACAGGTGTCCTTTCCCTGGTTGCTCCTCAAGAATGGCCAGTTTGCGTGACAACAATATGCACCTTAAAGCTTTGGGTGTTGAAAGCAGTTGAAAGCTGTTTGGCTGAGTTTTCAGTAGACTTGGGTAAAATATCTCCCCCTTCTTTTTGTTCTTTTTTCCTCCAAAACCACTATGCAAAGCAGGCCGAGTAATTAATCTCTTGCATGCACACAGACCCAAAAGTAAGAGAACCCAGAGTGGCAGAGGGTTAAAGACACTGGAGGTTTGTAGATTCTTTTTGATTGAGTGCTAAATGTAGATAAACCTTCTGATGTTAGAGAGGTTTCTTGTGGATTTACTTAATCCGGAGCTCATGGAATACAAATCCAAGTGGATCCAACTAAAGAAAATGTTCTCATAAGACCCTGAGAACTCTTTCTCCTTCAGAAATGTCATGTAAAAAGACACAACAGTTTATAAAATAATTAGGAACTGACATTTAATTCACTGGGGTATTTGCATATAGCAGATGATTTAATTAACTCAATTTATAATCAATCATTAATTACCTTATGAAAATAAATTAATTACTTAGATGTGCTGCAATGCTCCTTTACCCTTTTTTCTGGCATTTTGTGTAAGGCTTATTAATTGTAAAATGACAACAATCTACAAAGTGATTTAGAAGGCACAAGGATAAACATGGCATCTGACTGAGATATGACTACTACTAAATGTTGCATTTTGCTTCCTTTTATTGCAATATGATTGCTACTATTCGATTGGTAGTAATTAGCACAATGTGTACATAGCCTATACGTGCATAACCCAATGGGACGTTAAATGTGGTTACTAAAACGTCTCTTCAGTGGTATTTTGAATAATGCTTTGGAGGAAAATGCCTTCGGCCCAACAGTAGATGTATGGAGCAAAACACAGGAGGTACCAGCAGGAGAAGTTTCTCTATCAGTTGTAGCAATGCTGCTCTCGGCAAGGATTGTGTAAGAAACCCAGTGACATGCTCTATTTCTGAAATACAGCAAAGCTACTGTTTGAACAGAGAGTGGAAGACATCATCCATATAACAGTAATACACTTCTCTCTGTAAACTTTGAAAATACCTTTTTTGTCAAATATTTTAATTTTTGAAAGTACATTCCAATTAATATTCTTACACGGACTAGGAAAAAAATGTTTACTGAAATCCAGTAAATCTGTCATGTCACTGGGAAAGCAGTTTGTATTGCTTTATTTTTTCCATATAGCTCCAAGTATTTACATTTGAATTAAAATGTTGAATTTCCTTAATCATATCTGACATTGTGCTATTGCTGCAAGTGTGTCTAACCATCACTGAAGTAATGTAACGAGGCAACTGCATTCCAACTTGTTTATCTCTTGACAAGTATCAGGGCAACTTTCAGTCAACAGCACCGCAGCTCACTGGCTGGTATGCAAGTCTAATGCTCATCGGTTGGTAATAGATGTTGCTAAACAATGGTGGTTTTAGAGAGATCCAGCCTGCAGTGTTCGTTACTTAAATGCTTAAAAGGCCACCCAGGTTTGTCAGCTCCCAACTTTCTCTTTTGTTAGCATGCTGGCACTGACTGTGACTCCGGAAGTTTAATTAGATGTTTAATTAGAGGTCAAGTGTCAGTATTGCATTCAGCACAGTGTGTGCTCATGTTTTGTGGGGTAATTTGGGCTGTCCCTTCATGGACTTGATGAAAGGACAATAGTGAGAAGTTATATCTATTGCTGAAGTTCCCACTTCTAAACAGAAGCCTTGCAAGGCTGAGGAAAGAGGCTAAAAATCCTTATCCTAAAATTATTTTGTTTGGCCTTAAAATGAGAGTAAGTTTGCATTGAATACAACTGTCAAAAGAAAACCGAGCATTCTTGTACCATCCTGAGACCATAATAGATATATATATTTTCCAGTATCTGATAAAAATTGATGCTTTTTTACACTTTGGCTTAGCTGACCAAAGACAGTTGAAAGAAGCTGAAGATGACCTTAAGGTCCTTTCCAACCCTAACTGTTCTATGATTCTATGATTCTATAATGATGTTTCACTTCATGTTAGTCAAAACAGATAGTTCATTTCTTCATTATTATCTTTTTGAAGTGTGAATGCATTTGACTTTTTCAGTCTCGTAGAATAATGACAGACCCCAGTTCTTAACTTAAAATTCCCAGACTCATAATTGTTATTTAAGCAGAGGCACTGGGGTAGGTACATGTGTAAAAGCTTCCAACCTCTGTATTAATGATAAGTTGAAACTTGAGGCACTGAGAGGAGATAAGACAAGGAACTGACACTGAGTATCACTGATCCTTGGAGAGATATTACTCGTGTAAAATGAATTTAACAGTAATCAGAGAGGCAGGATAGCAAATGTGCAGAGTTGATTGAAGTTCCTGTTTATTATCTTTAGTCCCAAGGGTGCTAAAATTACCTCAAAGACGGCAGTTGTCAGGAATTCAAAAGAAGAGCAATTTGAAGAAGGTGATGCCTTTAAAACCACCTTGAGATTGAGGGGAAAAAAAGTACTTTGTTGTCTTGGTGATTCAGCATAATTCACAGATTATCGTAGCAAAACTTTTCACACCCACCCGTCTGTAGGATACTGATGATAAGAGTTTGTGATACTGGAGAATTTGCTGTGGCACTTTGGCCCTGACATGTTTTCCTATTTCAGACAATTTCCTTTCCTGTAGAGACTGCCTCAGAATGAAGATTTTGTTCTGAGCTGTCAAAAAGAGCTACATTTCTTTATTTGCCGTTGTTTGGTGTAGTCCCAGACTTCTGCATGGGTACAACGTAACACAGCAGAAGAAATCATAGGAAATTAACTTCAGCAAAACAAACTGGAGAATGTGCTTTCCCCCATCAAGCAAAGTAGATCTTTTCAGTATTGGAAGGAAATATACTCCCATTTGTGTCTAA
The DNA here is from genome assembly GCA_039720435.1 of Amazona ochrocephala. NCBI lineage: Eukaryota > Metazoa > Chordata > Aves > Psittaciformes > Psittacidae > Amazona > Amazona ochrocephala. Next base: position 9,664,128 of record CM077891.1, on the reverse strand, counting down.
TGCTTAATCTTTCTCTATAAATGACGTATTTAGCCTTTTAGAATTGATGTCCTAAAATTGCTTTGAATTGTCGGCCACACAGTCTCTATGGCCTGTCTGGGGTTTTGCTATGTATAGAAGACACAGAAGCTTTCAAAATACAACATTCAGATTTACAGGCATTTTCAATTTCATGTATCATTAGTGCCTCAGAAACATAAAGCAAATGGATGAGATGTGACGTTTAATGCTGAAAAGAGGAACTAGCTGACATTCATTTTAGACTTCACCCTAGTGAATGTATTTGGGCTGAGTTCTTGGAGACTTTTGTCTAAGCAAGGACTGTGTTATTGGGCTTCCTGTGCCTGGGATTAAGAGTTTATGCCTGGTTTGCAGGCTGTACTTTGATGCTGAGTTTGGGAGGCAGCTTTAAATTAGCTGGCCTGGGGACCTGGAGAACTCAAGCTGCAGCATCACGTGGCTCCGTCTGGGTTGATTTACCCCATTTAAATGTGGTGCTGTATTGCTCTAGGGCTGCAGAGACACAGATGACACCAGTGCCATAGATCAGCTGCCAGAAAGGTGTGCTAGAACATTTTCATCGATGTTCTGGAAAGCATGGTCTGTTGCACCATAAATTTAGAGATTTGAGGTAGGATTGGTGAGCACATTTGTAGCGTCTGCTAACTGAGAAAACATTCAGGTACTGTAAAATCCATAACTGTAACTCTTCCTCGGATGATAACCAGTACCAGTACAACATTTTAACATTGCCTATTATGGGGTTAGACTAAACTTCAGTGCTCTTACGTAATTATTACTGACAAAAGTTTGAGCAAACACACTTACATTTGTGTGTAATATATAATACATACGGATTTCTCACTCCAGATCAAATATTACAATCCCCTTAAGCTAAATATATTTTTCTTCACTCTTTATGGAATTTATTGAATGGTTGTTTCTTAAAGAAAAATACTCCAATTTCACTGTTACAAAACCTTGATTCTTCCTCCATTGCCATTATCCATTTAGTATCTATCTTGTTAATGCAAAGAAAAGGCAAACACTGCAGTATAGGCTGCAGACCATTTTACTCTCACTGAATTAGCAGCTCTTTTTGTGCAGATGACTGCTCTATGTTTCATCTGCATAAGTTTTATTATCTTCCAAAGGAACTCTGTATTTAATCTTCTTCTTCACTGCCACTTAAAATTGATAAATCACGATAAATCTTTTGAATAGCCAGCATTTGACTTGGGGGGAAAAGCAGGCAGACTGGAAGTATAAAGGAGAGTTAGCTGGGCACGGGTTTTTTTGCTTCTGTGACAAATTCCCTGCTGTGGGAAGACAACTTGCACCAGAAGTCAAACAGTGCCAATCAACTGGCAACTGAAGATGGGATTGGGAATGTAGACATACCCATGGGGCCTTTCGTCCAGGTAACTCTCACACCCATGGCAGACTGAGTTTCAGCAGATAGGCTTAGGTCTGTGCTTGATTGCGCTGTTGAATATATTCTTCTTTTTGTTCAGATGTGTGTAGGAATCTCCTTTCTAAGACAGACAGATGAGCTTGTAAATGAAAATCTTGCCTTTGCTTAAGTCTTACATAAGTATTACTTCTAAGGGGTTATTCCTGATTTGGACAGGCATGGAAGAGCAGAATCAAGTTCATGGAGATATTAAACTTAATCCTGCAGAATGGATTTCAGAGTCTAAGACCTAAACAATGCCTGTAGATGTCGCATCTAAACTACTGAGTATCCTTCCTATTTATGAATACAAGGTGCTTCTAGCCACAGTCATTAAAGAATGAAAATACTTCTCCAAAAATGATAGTTCTGCCAGTACAGGAAAACTTTACGGAATTTTGTGAGGATGATATTGGCAAGATTAAGCAGAAATTGCTAGTCAGAGAATTTTATAACAGCCTCATGCAGAAAACCTGAAGAATTCAAAAGAAAATTGAAACTTTAGCCTATCATATCTAATACTGTCTCTGGGACCTGGGTATTAAATTCTGTAGGATGATAAAAGCCCAACCTTCACATTTTATTAAATCATACAGGAATTAATAGACAATAACTTAATGTTTAAAAGGATGAGGTTTTACTGTACTCAGAACTGTGGGCAAGAAAAACCTCGCTTCCTCTTGAGCTCCTGGCCAAGGAAGCTGTGCTGAAGTGGCACAACAAGATATCACAGAGCTGAGGGCCAGAGGCACGCAGCCCCCAGCAGCAGGGTTGCAATTGTCTGTCTGCCTTTGTGTAATTGGGGTGCAATCCTGTAAAGCACTGCTCCACCTCCAAGGATGCAGCACGTGGGAACCGTCAAAACCCATCTGGAAATACAGCCTAGTTTAAACACTGAAATCTCATAGAGCTATTTCATATCTATGTTACGTCTTGCTTGGGCATCTGAGTGGGATGTGAATTTGCTTCTGTCTTTTCATAAGCATCTCCCGCTTCTGCATGTGATGCTCTAGATAACTAAATGTCATCATTTCTGTCCTCCCACCTGATAGCCATGCACTCATGGGAGAAACTCAGCTTTGTTTTCTAGACAGTTTTAAATTCTTGAGTAAGGTGCACTTATCTGGGGGAAAGTGGCTAAAACAAGCGTGCTATTGCTTCTCAGGGTTTCGCTGCTTGAATAGCAAGAGACAGAAATTACCTGAGCAAAAGACAGGCAGAAAAGGGACTATGAATCTCAATGAAATTAGCAGTAACTCATTTTAACTGTTAAACTAGTGCTTTATTGAAAAGTCATTTTGTCTGACATTAATTGATTAAAACATGTTGTATTACACAGCTGCAGGAAGATGTCAAGTCAGACTTGATTCTGAAATTACTCTGAGCTGTCCTGTCATCCATATGAATTTTAGCTGAACTTGCAGGGTTTGCTGAAGATGTACTTTTGTTACTAATATTGCCCCTGACTTTGCCTTTTTGCAGGCTGCCCACTGGTGATTTGTGTAATTTCTACATCAGCATCCCTAGACAGCTATGGAGAAAGTGGCAAGTGAGTATGGAAATGTCTTCACTCTGGGTGCAGTAAGGATGAAAAATCTGATGGGGAGAAAACCCTGTATATCAGTTAACAGGGCCCTTGTTCTGCAAGATCTTGCTGAGGAGCTGGTCAAGCAGCCTGCAAATAACGACTGTGTGTAGGCATATTCTTAGACCTAGAAGCCTCAGGTTTGCTTTTCACTGCTGAGATGATGCACAAAAGCTCCTGAGATGATTTGCCTGGTTTTCCCTCTTGCCACAGAGGTGTCAGGCCTCCCACCGTGAGCGCCCTGCTACCCCCCCCACAGAAGGAAAGCACAGGCCAAAATCCTTCTAACAAGATGGGAATAACCTTTGACTGAAGATACTTAATCTTTTGAAGAAAACTGCAGTTAAACACCTGAAGACCTACGACACATAGTGTTAAAAATTTTGATAATTAAGTTCCTTTCTAATACGGAAAAAAATAAGCAAATTTATCAGGAAAAAAAAAAAAAAAAAAAAACCCAAACCCACCACCAGGTGTTTTTTTTCTTACCATAATATAAGCAAAAGATTTGGAGCAAGGGTTATTTTGTGTGTGGTAAACTAGCTTACATCGTCACTGCTGCAAGACAGACGTCTGAAGCTGACAGCATGCTTCCCAGCCTCTTCCTCACCACCAACCAGGCAGGGCAGGGAGGGCTTCAGCTTGTCTCTTGTTACAGTGATGGTGCTCACAGCACTGAAATGACTGCCTGTGAATACAGGGTACAGGAACAACAAATAGCAAATGAAACGTTTCCCTTCTTCCCATCATTCCGCCCCTAACGCAGTTTGAAGGTGTGCTGGGGCAGATAGCTGTCACTGACTCTCTGCAAGATCCATATCAAAGTGAGATCCTGCCTCAGATTCCCTCTGTGAGGGGAAAGGCAGTTTCATACTGATGCTCTGTCATGTTTCATGCTTTTAAAATTCATCAGTCTTCTTGAATGCTCTTTTAGGCTTCTTTTTTTTTTTTTTTTTTTAATTAAGAGCATTACTAATTAATTGACCATGTGTTCCATCTAAAATCATTCTGATTTTTCTCTGCAGCTGCTGGCTTTCACTAGAGAATGGAGCAATCTGGGCTTTTGTGGCACCAGCGTTGTTTGTAATTCTGGTAGGTAACACCATGGCTGCTGCTGCTTCCTTGTTCCAGGTCTGTGTCAGCCCCACAGCAGAACTTACTGAAGGTCTGATACCAGGCCGCTGACACAGCAGAGATGAATGGTCCAAAATTACTCTGCTCCTCACCCAATTTTCTGTGGTGTTCACAGTTGTGTACTAGTATATGCATATTAATTCTCACACTATCCCAAGACAAAAATACAACCTAAAATACTGGGACAGCCCTCTTATGAAACAGTCCCGTTGGGGACATTAATAACTGTGTGGAACCAAGTAATATGGGGCTTCTGAATAATTCTCTGAAAGAGTCTCAAAAGAACAAATTCTGTGGCTTGTGTTTCATATACACCAGTAAAAGTTGAAAGGCTAATTCCACCTCCCTGGTGTTGGAAGCTTTTGCGAGTGCTGTCAGTGAGGATGCTCATCAGCAGTTTGCGAGCAGTCAGCAGGTAGCAGGAATGGGTTAAAACAATGGTTAAAAAGGAGTTGTCACCTTGGGGGTGAGCTCTGGGGGAGGTAACAAGCTGCCTCCAGAGCTGTCCTGTTGCAGTGATAAGGAATTTGCGCTATCCCTCTGATTTTGAATTCAATGTCAGGTACAGCAGTTTGTCCTGCTGAGCAAGCAGGGCTGTGAAGGTGAGTTTGCTGGGGTCAGGTGGCTGCCACAAATGCCTCTGCCACCTATAATGAATATCATCTTTCCAGGGGAGGGTGCAGGTTCATGGCTCCAGTGCTAATACATGAAGGCTCTACAGCAGTTTAATTATGCCCTCACATTAAATTACAGTGAGTTGTAGCTTAATCACAGTGATTACCTAAGGAGTCAGTGGTGTTTGCGGGGATTAAATGGGAGATTATTCGTCTTCAGCACTGTTTCCAATACTTTAATTGATCAGGTCATCTATGATTTTTGCTGCAGGTTATAATGTCAGAGTGACAATATGAACATGGAACAGTGGTTAGTGAAATAGGGTTGTCTTTAAAGCTTTGCTTAGATTTTAAAAGACATGAGCCCAAATCTAGACCAGAGTGTGCCAGCTGTGGTGTTTAAGGAAGGTCAAATCCTGACTACTTACGTGGAGGAACATCAAGAGGAGACACTGATTGTACCTTGCAGTTCCCTAAGAAAGCTAGGATTTCAATAGAAAGCACAAAGAAATTTATCCAAATTTTATTACATGGAAAAACCGCACAAATCATGCTCAGAAGCCAAAGGAAGAAAGGGGAGCTATCCATAGAGAGCTAGTGTCTACCATATTCATGTAATTATTTGGCAAGCAAAAGGTGGCTTCTTGGCTGGCTTTTTCCTGGCAGAGAGTGAAATCAGCCGCTTTTATAATGCAGCCCAGCCCAGTCCAGCATCTTGTACCCAAGATACTGCCCCTGAAAAGCCAGGCTGAAAAAGCATACTGCAAAAACCCTTAATTGCTATAATGACGATGGAAATTGTCTAATGTTAGCATTTTAATCAAATTATTAATGCGGCACTTGAAAGTCCCTGTGCAGCAAGGGCAGATTTCTTTAACCTAAGTGAAAACATGTGTAAATAAGAAATGCTGATCACTGGATTAGAGCTGGCTAAACAGCTCTGGACTTTGTTGCAACAAATGTAATTCTTTGTTGGCCTGTACCTTGCACTTTCTGTATGAGTTTGTATTCGAAGATATTCAGATATTGATGACTGGAGAGCAATTAAAATAACCTAATATTCAAATGTCTCCTTCTCACATCAGCACTCACTTTCTGGCCGTTGTTTAGAAGCAAAGGAGAAATGAGATGCAGTCAGTACAATCAGGTCTTTCCCAGCTCTCTCCAAAGATGGTATTAATCAAAACCTGCCAGATAGTGCAAGGCTCACCTGAGTGAGCACAGCCCTCAACAGTTTGCATGTGTATCTACTTGCCAGTGAAAGTAACAGTTTGTCTGGCTCTCACTTATGATCTATAGCATTTGTGCAGTTCAAGCTGTATTCTTGTAGGGATACAAATATTTTGAGAAGGAGAAAGAGTGATCTCACAAGGTTGATCCACGTAGAGCAATCTGTTAAATAGTGTAATCCCAGCTCTGCCCAGAACAGCAGCAAGCTAGCTGACAAATTATTCTCGCTGGGCATTGAATATGCAAGCTGAAAAATGTGCTAGTGCCTATAGGGAAATAAGGAAGCTAAACACTATTTTGTGTGTGTGTGCCTGTGCTCTTTAAATAACAAATTAGCTACTAGTTGCATGAACTAGCGTTTAGCTCTGAAAATGCTTCTCAAAAAGCAGGTTTTGACTACTTCCATCCACAGTCTCTCTCTGCCAAGAAAAAGGATTATGCTGTGAAGAAAACAGGGGGACTGCTCTTTTCAACTCCCACTCCCTAGAGACTAGGCAGACAGAGTCTACTTTTGTCCCGCCACAGGCAATATAGACATCAAGGAGCCTCCGAACAGAATGATGTGGTAGGAGTGTGACTGGGAAAAAAAATACACATACTTTTCTAGGGAGTAATTCACAAAACCTCCCAGCCCTATATGGATTCCCATACCCAAAGTGCTCTTTCCTTGGGCATTGAGCCAAGGGATGTGATGAAGGAAATATTTCCTACTGTGAGTAGGTCTTTTGGCTTCTACCTGCATCTGAAGGTTTAAAGATCACTCTCACCCACAACATTTAAGCCTCTACATTCTCTTAAGGCATTTATGCAAAAAAATTGTTGCCATTAATTTGAAGACCAAGCTAAGCTCAGTCAGAGTTGGCCTGGGACATGTCTTCAATGGAAAACGAAACTTGACAAAGCACCTGAATGTCTGGAACAAGACATTACGTCTCTGGCAGAAGGCTTTGTTTGTTATCAACCATCTGCTGCCTTGGTCTGCTTCCATAGATATGGCAAAATTAAGGAAATTCTGTGGAAAGCATCTGTGTACATGGAGCAGTGGGCGTGCTGCAGGCAGTGAATGGTCCGCTGTGGGGGGAGATACTGGGCTGCAGTGACAAGTCCTTTCTATTGTTCTCTCTGTAAGTAGTTATTTGTCTGGTGTGTTTTACAAGTCTTACAGATAAACAGCATTTTTATGGAGCTAAATGATTTCCATTAGTACACTATAAGGGTTTGATGCTGTGGGGGATTTGTAACTACTGTCTTCAGATGGGACTCCATGGAACTTGATGCCCAGGCTGAGCTTGCCATCACTGACTTTAGTTGGTACTTGCTTATGAACATTCAACAGATAAGACATTCTCTTCCTTAAACCTGCTGATCATACATGATTAAGTAAGTTCTCTTCCTCCTGGTATTTATTCATACCTTTGTGTACCACTGAAGAATCATTATGACTTTTGTATGCTGAAAGTCTAACTCTGCATGTAAGTCCACTGATGGAAAAGTGACAATTTGTGTCCCTTACTAGACATCATGGGAAAGGGTGACAGAACCAGACCCATAGCGTTTAAAGGCCCTGAGACGGTAGGATTCCTCAGAGTCATTGAAATCAAGTACGTAGCTCAGTGCTGTGGTGGATTTGAGCACACACAGACCACAGCTGCTGAACTTCTAATTTTTTCTTACTACCCCTCAGTTACACTGTTTTAAATTCCTTTTGTTTTAAAATGAAATCTCTTTGTAACAGGCGAGCATATGACATTTTTTTGAACAAGAGGACAAACTGTAAGAAATTAAAAATTAAGGATTAGTATTAGGGAAGAGGAGAAGTCAGCGATCTGTTACATTTTATTAATTATTGTGTATTTCCAACCTCGAAATTGTGCTCTGTTTTGTTCAGCTCTGACTGGTGTGATACTACATGCATTAATGTGAAATCGTGTACACAGAAGTCTAAAATAACTCAATTTAGTCTATTCCATCTGTAGTTGGAATTGCTCAGGGATAGCTAAAAGTGGAATCAGGCTTTCCAAAAATCATTTTAACACTGATCTGTTTTAATCAAGTAGCTGTGTTTGGAAATGAAGAATACCCAGTAATTGCTGATGTGCCTAGCAATGGGCTGCAACTGCAACAACTTGCAGCAGTGGTGTGCAACCACTGCTGTCACAGTAAGGATCAAATTAACTCACGCCAAGAGCATGTTAAACCTCAGATTGGAAGAGTCAGTCATAACTCCTTGTACCATTGCCCAAAACTGAAGTGGAGCCTAAAATAGTTGTGGTTTTAGAGGGAAGCTGGTCAATGGTTTTAATTAAGGCAATATGTTTTACTCTTGTTTATAGCTGCTTTGTGCTGCCAAGCCTTTTCTTGGCTAGGATGCAACACACCACATCAGAGGGTTTTACACATGGGATTTCTGCACTGTACTAAAGAAGAAACAAAAATGTCATGAGACTTGGAGGAAAAAACCCTGCAGGTGAAACCCCTGCAATAAGAAAGAAAACCTGAGGAAGGAATCTGTCTCACAGTATCTGGTCTGACAACATTTCGATGAGAGATGATTTTGAAAGAGGTCCTTTTTACCCATTTAACTCTCTTCCTGATCCGACAATTTTCAGTCAGATGAAATTGTCACTAGAGTGAGCCAGAGCTCCCTGATGTCATTGGGATCTTTCCATGGGCTCTGGTGGGCTTTGGATCAAGCCCACAGTAATGGGAAGTGGCAACTCTGGCTGATTTTGCAGAGATTTGCAAGTGGCTGGGGTTGGATAAGCTGCCTTGAAAGGAATCCTGTGAGTTGAGAAACCAGCACTGATATGATGAGCTAGATTTCTTCTTTTTGTAAGTAGAGTGTGGCCAGTACCTGCAAGCAAAGATACTCTGAAGTTTCTGTGTGATTTAGGCATAGCAACTGTCAGGTAATGTGGGCTTTCAAAAGAGTAAGAAACAGCAGCTATACATGCTTCCCTTATCTAAATGTTTATATTCTCCTAGTTTGAACATTCTGATACAGGTTAAAGCACAATGGGTGTTTCATCAACTAAGCACTCTCCTATTCAAATCACTGGCAAAGTATTTACATCAGATGCCAAAAAAGGTCACTGGAAGAACAATTCGGTGGCGGTGTTTTGGTTTCCCATTAATAAGAGCAGTGGAAATACCTCCATGCTTTACTTACTGAAACATTAACAAAGACAGACATTTGTAGCTAATCTCTTTATTTAGGCTGGGTGGGATAACTGTGGTTTCTCAAAATATCTGAGCCAAAATTTTTAAGTAGTTCAGGAAATCTAACTATAGAACTTGGGAACTGGAGTGCAACGGTTCCTTGCTTATTTTACAAGTACATTGGTTTTTATCAGCAGCGAGAGCACAATGTGTCCTTATCATCTTTAAACGTATTACTGATGCTCCCTGGAGAGACACGTATTCACACTGACTGCACAAGAGAAACTCCAGGCCTTTTTAAATTTCCACCTTAGGACATCCAGAATACCTAGGAAATGAATTTTCAATTTAATTTCTGTTATATAAAGGAACTAAAATTCAGCTGGAAATGCTGAACATTTTGTGCTTTAGAAAACAACCAAATTTTTGTCTCCTTCAAGGCTATCCTGCTTGTGCTGTTTTCATGACTAGGTTTTAGGTTTCAAGTCCAGTACAGTGAGAATTTACAAAATGCTGAGTGTTCAGGTGTTGGTGCTGATCATTCACAACTTTCATTGACTTTTGTGAGATGTAGGAAATCTAGAAGTTGAAGAATGAGGCTTCATTTTTGGGGAGAGTATCTTAATATACATTATTTAGGCATAATCAGTGTATTTTTAAAAATGCCATGCAGAAAGCAAAATCTAGGAGTATCTCAAACAAATTAGGAATGGAAAAAAGCATTAGGGTTTAGTGAAGCTGGCAGGAGTGTTTGCAGTCATCAGACAAAGGGATCCTGTGGACTGTGCCAGGGTGAACTTGAACTGTCAGTGAAACATCCACAAGGAGGTGTCAAAATGTGACTGACAAAAAAAGTGACTGATACTTGGGATAAAAGACCAGAAAAGGCTGCTGTAAGGGAGTATGTCAGGAAAGAAGTTAAGGGTATAGGGAGGCATTTTCTGTGTAATTCCCATGAAAGCTGGAGTAATGATGATCATTTGGTGAATGTGTCAAAAAATTGGACAGTTTGGAGGAGAAGAGAGAGTTCAACTTGGTCAGGTTCCTTGTTTGCTGCTTCAGTCAATGTGCATATTTAGCATATAAATGGGTTTCTCAAAAATGCTCGTTACGACCTCAATAAGTTTATGAAAGTTATTTACAAAATATGGTTTGGTGGGAATCGGGCAAATGATCCCAAAGCCACCGATTTCACCTCTTATTCATCTCTGTAAAGCTGACTGAACAAGTACACTTGTAATTGAAAAGCTGTCAAGTTCCACAGGGTATTCTTTGAACAGGCTAAAAAGCTGTGACAGCTATGCTCTTACTTTACACAAGTGATGATCTGCCCTTAGAAATCTAACATTAAGAGTGGTCAGAGCTGAAACATACCAATGAAACCATTGCTACCAAACTTAGACATTTTCTAATTCACTCTCTCATCCTCAGAATTACAATATGTGTCAAAATAGGATACGGTGATTGAAATTAAACTGAGCAACAGCACTATTTTACATCTTCTCTTTGTTCTGTAGTTCAGCATAGTTTTGTCTACCCTTGTTCTTAACTTGATGCTAAATCTCAGCTTTGCAGCTGATGTGTAACTTCAGACAGGAAGGGGAAAATGCATCTTTCACCTTCACGTTCTCTCGTCTTTTTTTTTCTTTAAACCCAAGGTCCTTCCTTGCACAGCAAGACAATCTCTGCCACATTTCCTTTAAGTGGTAAAGATTTTCTTCTTTCTTCCCCTGTGACTCCAGAGCAAACTCTCTTTTGTTAGACATTTTCAGCCTTGGTCTTTTCAAGATTTCCTACTTTTCTGGTGGGAGTTCTGCTCATTTTATTGATGTTTCTGCTGGGGCTGACATCAAAAAGAGCAGGGCTTTTGAAGAGCAGAGTTCAGGCTTGACATGTTTTCCTCATTGCTTTTTTAAAATAAGCTTGTGCTCAAATTGCAAACAGACTTTGGTAAGAAACAGGAATTGCTGACTGGGAAGTGCTTTCTAAAGTCTGTCCACGTGCAAACACAGAACCCAACTGCACACAGACAAGCGCCCCTCTCACTGAAGTTTCTGTCTGATTTGTCAGCTGGTAGCAGACTATTAAGGTATTTATTTGTACAGTAGGGATGCTGAACACTTCTTTAGCTGTGAAGCGATCTATCAATCCAGCCTTATCCTGGACAGGCAAGGACTGTTCCTGAAGGAAAGAAAGCACAAGCAGAAACAACCCACTGTAGCAAGAGGGGAATCCACTGACAAGAGTCAAGCTATGCCACTCCAAAGTTGGAAACTTCTTTTGCCAAATAAATACAACACACAAAGTTCCTATTTTCTGTTGTATTTGTACAATACATTCTGAGGGCAGTTTGCCCCTCTGACATGGTTGATACTTACTGTCCTAACCAAGACTTGTTCCTTCTTCAGGTCAATATTGGTATTCTCATTGCTGTCACAAGAGTTATCTCGAGAATCAGTGCAGACAACTATAAGGTCCATGGAGATGCCAATGCCTTCAAGTAAGTTTTTCTCATTCAAAGTATACTATAACAAGTAATTTCACACTAGCAATGTTGTATCATACAGACACGTATCATGGACTTCTCGCAGAACACTGATATCCTTCCTCTTCAGTAAAAGGTAAGTAATGTTAAAGGCAGCATGTCTTTCTCTTCAATGCAGCCAGTTAACCTATATTCTCTGAAAGCCAAATACAGCACAGGATGAAACCAGTGGTTCACCATGAGTTAAAGTGTTTTCTTGCTTATTACAGTTACCAGCATTTGTTGATTCATGGTCTGCCCTTTGGTTAATGGAGGCTTTCCTCTTCCTGCTGTATTCAAAGATAAATCACAGAGCATCATTAATCTGTACTGGGGTATTGCAAATATTCTGCTCCTTCAGAGGATAAACCTTGCTTCCAGCCCCCTTTCAGCATAAAAATTAGGCATACGCTTCTCTTTAAGACTGACTGGGTACTGAAAAGCACACAAACTAATGCTGGATTTAAATGTGTGCTTAAATACAAGTGGGTCTCCATATCAAGGTGCTTTGGGCTTCTTGGGATGATGGCTTCTCTGAGAGTGTATCATCTTTAAAATACTCTACTAGCAAGGCTAGAGGGGAAACACAAGACAGACATGTCATTGTGTGCATATACAAAAGGGAAAATTCTGATTTCTAAAAGCCATGGGATTGCATATGTATAACTAAAGACATAATTTAATACTCTGATTATAAAGTAAGATGCTGAATATTCTGTTTTGTATTTTGTATCTTCTAAAGATGCTTTAGTCCAAATATAAAAAGGAAAAAAGGACACTGTATGTAGCTCAAGGAATATGTAACTTGGGTAGAAGGAAAATGTGATGATGTGGTGTTTGATGCTTCTGAGTCACGGGCTATTGTATGGTAAGGATTTGGTGCCACTGCTCTAAAATGGCATCGTAAAGAATAATTTTTATGCTTGGATTACTTATGTAATTTTTAAAATGCCATTAAGTTTTTAACTACTGGTGACAGTTACCTAATTGAAGTTAATTCAGTTACTGTGTACGTACCCAACAGGAAAAGAAAACCAGTAAATAAGTCTACACAAAAATCGTAAGATAATTACATTGTAGTGAAATAAAAAGACTGGGAATTAAAATGATTATTTCAGGTCTGGCTGAGTCCCTGTGACCTTCAGAAACACAAAGGAAATTAGGCCCTTAGGAAGCAAATAACTGTGTATTATCAATGCCAACTTGTATACACTATTAGAATTGAGAAGACAAAGGAACAACCTCCATAAGTAAAAGAGGAGCTACACAGATTTCTCTATGTACTTAAATATTTCCTTATTTGTATTACAAAGAATTGATTCAATACATGCTGTGCCCTGCACACTAATACATATTTTTTTTTAAAGAAAACTATGTGTGTGTATGTAAGTAAAATGGTTTAAGAATGGTTGGTCTAGGAGTAAGATGAAATCCATTTAATCAGGAGTATATGTTCCTAGTTCAAATATTATTGCTATTGATTTGGAATGGTGGAGCTCTGTACTGAGAATGTGACTTCTCCAGACACCCTGCTTGACAATGTTCCTTGTGCCAGGTAGTTTTTAAAATACAGATTAAGGCTTTGACCTAAGAAGATAGAGAAGAATGATAATCGTGGGAAGATACATCTGGAAGCACTCAGTGGTTAATTTGCTCTGATAGAACAGTTTTCCTCCCAGAATTAAATTAATTCAATAAAATATAATTGAAGGTAAACAATGTAATACAGCAGAACATACTCTTCTTCTGTAGATCTCATTATAGAAAGGGGTCCTCAGAAGAAATCTGAAATGAGAAAGGCATAAAGAGCTGTCCAAATCAGCGAGTGTTTATACCCTGGTTCAATATAGCAGTGAGGCATGATGAATTAAGGGTTTCATGTACAGAGGGATATCATGGACAAAGTTGGTCTGTTGGAAAAAAGATGAATAAAAGGCCTTTGTAACACTGGTATTCATTTTCTTGCCCTCGGCATTCCTCATACAGGTGAGAAGTTTATATGTGCGTTGTGGAACCATTCTGTCCATGGTACCTTTTTCCAAAAAAGAAGAGAACAAAACAAAAGAGGGTTCTGTTCTGACAGCTGCATGAGAAATGGTTTTCATGGTGAAAAGCGCCCCATACCCCCTACCACCACAGGATCCTAGATGTTGATTGGAGGCTGTCAACATGTGAGAGTGGATAAGCACAGCCACAGAAATTGGTGACAGCATACAGAAAACAGAAAATCACAACAAGCTCTGTAGTTTCTGTCAAGTCACCGTCAGCAGGGGCTGCAGGGTAGGTTTTGAATCAACAAGTTCAATTGAATTAGGGAGGAATCACTTAAGACTGCAAAGTGCTTTGTGTAATATAAGCCTTAAATAAAGGGCCTGTCAGGCATCCATCTGAATAGTGCTGTTCGTGGTATTAGCTATGGGGAAGCTACAATATGTTAGAATTTATCAAGCACTTTTTAGAAACAGTTGAATTAAAATGGCACATAGTGACTTCAGTGAGACAAGAAAGCACTCATCACCATGTTGCAGTTGTTTGCTGTGGTGAAGTGGTGCACAGAGCAGAAGTGGTTTCTTTAGGGCTGTGTTCAATGGCTTCAGAAAGCCAGACAGAAAATGAGAATTGCAGTGTGAGCAGCTGAGGAGGGGAAGCCTGCTCGGAGCAATAAACTTGAGAGGGACAAAAAGAGGAATTCTGGTGCTGTCTGTTCTTGCTGGAATGAAATTTAAATGGAAAGCACAATGAGAAACAGTAAGTTGCTGTCTGTAACAATTTGGATGACAGCACTTAAACAGCAGGGTTTCGAAGTTTATGACTGATGATGAACTGAAAGGCGTAGCAGGACTGGCTGAAGAACAGCGTGAGTGCCTGTGGCAGGAGTGTGAGGGAGGTGCCAGGACCAGTTTGTCTTCCCTTGGTAACTCTAGACACTATTTCTGTCTGCCGTAAGCTCCTGAATAAGAGGCCTCACTCACACTTGCAGCTGTGCTGAGTTCAAATGCAAACAGCACTGTAGTCTAAAAATTCCAGCCTGCAGGTTTTACAGAACAGGCTCATCACCAGGCTCGCTCTGGCCAGGCTTTGCTGCCAAAGGAAAAGTTTAAACAGGCTAACCAGGACTGGCTTCCCTTTCTGCTGGCAGCCTGGGTGGGACAGCACCTGACCTGGATTTGTCTTCCCTAGCTGCAGAGCTTAGTAAAGCCAACACCATCTCCACTGGGACTCCTCATCAATACAAAACCCTCTTCTTTCTGCCGTGCAGTTCATTTAGTCTGTTAAATCTCACTTGCCTTAAAAGTTCCATTTTTCTCCCCAGAGACTAGGGAAAGAAGCCTAGACTGCCCAGTTTGTACTCGGATACCATCTCCAAGCACATCTCAAGGCAGGTGTGATAACTCATACCTCTGAGGTCATCAGCCCATAACTGAGCAGAGATTACCTTAGGAAATTACCAGGACAAAGATGCGGTCATGAGCCATGATGATATCACTTAGCAAGGATATTTATTGTTAGGGAAGTGCTAGTACTGGAGCATATTTAGTTTCCCTCAAGATTAAGTTACTTGGCAACACAAGTGGATATTACCAACAAGACTTGTTTCTCTTGGCAACAGACAGCAATAAACTGATGTAATTATTTAGAGTAATTGTTCCTGATTTTCCATATGGCAACAGGTCCTCTCAAATGCTGACTCAAATGTGAGTACAAGAGTATGCATCAGGGTGAGCCAGTGCTCTGTTCTGAAGGTAGCATCTGTCAAACTTCATGTTTAAAAGCCAAAAAAGAGAAGGAAGCTGTGAACAAAATTCATTTCTTATCATAAAATTAATTTCTTATTTATCTTCCCTATTTACATTTCACGCAGCACAAAGTGCAGCACGTTATCAACTGGCTGACCTCATCAGGTTCAGACATTGCTTGTCACAGCGGTGATCTTGGACAGCATCTTGCTGAACATTTTATTCTAGTTTCAGAGATAGTGGTGTGGACATGTCTGTCTGTTTGTTCAGAGTAAATAACAACAGCATCCCCCAAATAAAATATGGGGTTGACTCAAGAAGCAGTATAAAAGAGTAAGGTTATACGGTACATAAACTGCAAAACACCCAGTAATTTAAGGCAGAATGAATACAATTAATAATCAGGGTATGTTCAGAGATGTTAATACATGCATAATGGAGTCCTGTGACAATCCAAACAGTAAGTACTTGGTAAAGGAATTTTTGCATGTGTGTGAAA
This sequence comes from Amazona ochrocephala, assembly GCA_039720435.1. Lineage (NCBI taxonomy): Eukaryota > Metazoa > Chordata > Aves > Psittaciformes > Psittacidae > Amazona > Amazona ochrocephala. The sequence continues at coordinate 9,648,193 of CM077891.1, read as the reverse complement.
ATAGTCACTTTTTTAGTCTCTGAGACTTTATTCTACAAGAGCAGTTTACTGTTAAGAGCTGAGCAAAGAATTGTTATGAGCTCCCATTTATTACTTGATTTGATTAAGAACATGGTTTTTGTATTGTTTTTGCAGCATACTGAACACGTGTAGAACACCAGCTCTTTCACTTCGTTGTGACTGATTGTATTGGAACCTTTTATTAGATGATTAGCTGTTGACTCTCAGCAAAATACTTCTGTGTAACAATGCAAATGCTGCCTTTTGAGAATGTTTTGCATCCAGGGAACAGATTTTCCACCAAACCCAAATTTAAATGGTTTAGCTTATAAAATGTTGAATCAAGTATCTTGAAACATTTAAATGCACACGTGCAGCATTCAGTTGCATTAGCCATTCTTCTGTTAGGGAAATAATTAATCATAATATATTTGAGTTTATTTGTATGAGTAGTTTCTCTAATGCAAGTAAAGCAGATTAATGGAATTGCTCACGTGCTTGAAAAGGCACATGATTACATTTCTCAGTTATGGACCATTTGAATTATTTTTTTTTTTTACTTATTTCTGCTGCATGTAAAGTCTTAATTGCACTCAGTGCATTCATTAACTCTTATTGCGACCCAGCTTTTGTCTTGCTGCTTTACTCCTTTGAAGTCTCATTGCTATGTTTAGTTAGGAAGTTACTTCTCTGTCACAGCGAGAAAAGATATCCAATGCTGACAGTGTTTTGGAAATGTGCACATTTCATTACCCATGGGGGGACCTCTTCCCTGATTGAGTCTGTCCCAGGGAGCTGTTTGATTACGTGAGTTATCCGTCTCCTGGATTACAAGGGTTAAAGTATAATAATACTTTCCAAAGATCTGGGTTTTGCATGAAGACTGATGTTAATCATAATAGAGGGAGAAATGCAAAGCACATCTGTGTTGCAGGAATAGCAGTTTTAGTCTAGAAAGATACCACCCTTAGCCACACTGAGCATTCCCAGCCAAGGTCACTTTTGCATTATATTGTCCAGAAGAGACAGTCTCGTTAATTTATCTTGACTAAATTGTCAAGTCCAGGTCTTACTGAGTACTTTCTCATTGCTTGCTCTGAAGTAGCCCAATGAGTTGGAAAAACCTCCATCTTTTTTCTAAAGTGTGCACTTGGAAGCTGGTGAGCCAGCAGTGATAGCTATCATCATCAGCCACACAGAAAGCAATTATGGCAAAATTAGAGATAGTTCTTAGCTTTTTACCCCATTCTTCTTTCTTTCATTTATATTTCCTTCATCCCCCAAAGCTTAATCTTCACTCAGTAAAATAATAAAACAGCCTCTTAGTTCTGTATCAGGTGAAGGAAAAACATTTTTTCTGCTTAGTTAAATTAGTGACTGAAAATCGGAACAAATGGCAGTAGCTGCAGTGCACAGGAGCAAGGAAAGCTCAGCAGGGCAAGCTAGTCATGTAAGATCTTGGGTTAGTTTGTTCAGCATTTTTTAATATAGCATCAACCACTCAGCATGAAACTGAATGCAGAGTATTTGGGTTTAATGCAAATCCCATCCTTACTTTGGTTATTTGAAAACAAGTAAGCTGTACAGAAGGATTTTGTCTTTGACAGATACAAATACAAGAGGGCCGTCCTCCAGCAGCTCCTGACGCTGCAGACATCTGTATGGTTTAACCGTGTAATTGACCATTCTAAAGCACTTTGCAAAGCCATCTATTACATCCCTGCAGCACACCAAATGCACTGTGGCAAATTGCTCATCCGTTTAATCAGTGATCTGTTCCATGCCATGACTCTGCATCACTGTTTCACTGTGTTTATAAACATGCCACCCGCCTCCAAGCTTAGCGGGTAGTGCTGATGGTTACGGTGCTTTCAGCATCAGGCATTATTCTGCAAGATCCCGTGCATTTGTTGCATTTAGTTCTTCTGAGTCCATTCCTGTTTCATGTCATTTGGTTTCCAAAGACTTCTCTTCCTAAGGATTCTGTGCAGCCCTTCATTGTCACAGAACTTGTCAATCACAGCACTTGCTCAAAGCTCTTGTGAGAGCTCTCCTGCCAAAGGAGATACCGTCATCTCCTTCCACAACTGAACTTCACCCCTTTGTGAGACCATTAGAGAATTTCTTTTTCTTCTTTTTCCCTTTCCACGAGGGGTAAGGAGCAAGTTATTATAATCTTCAAACTCTTCTGAAAGTCTATGGGGATTCAAAATCCATAGCATTAGAAAATCCTTTCTGTGCCTCTCTGGGTGGCAGATGCTACAGTGCAACCCTCAGATAAATGGAATCCCTTACTTTTGTGTGCTCTGCTGAAGGAGAATAGAGCTTTTCCCATGTGCTGAAGGAGAGCAGTGTGGCAGGCCAGATCTGCTTCCAGCAATTCCTTTCCTTGACAGTTCTGATTGTAAGGAAGCGTGTTCACTGAACATGACTTCAAACAGCATTAGTGATGTATCTCATGGAAACTCTTGGAAGGAGGAGAGTTGACTGGCAATAAAGGAAATAATTAAAATGAAAGTATTAAGCAATGACAATTAGTGAGCTGAAGTGCTTCTGCCAATGATAATGTCTTCAATCTAATTAAATTTTTGGGTCATTGCATACGACAAATACAAATGCAATTTCGGTATCTCTTTATTAGATTCAGAGTTTTAAACTAAAAATAATATGGGTCTGAATGTTGCCAATGAGAGTATTAATGAGAAAGTGCTAATCTTTTAGCAACAGTAATGACAGTAATGGTGTAGCGCCTTCTTTACCACAGACGCTGAGTCACAGCACTAGAGAAATGCTCTAGGCCATGTTGTGATTATTCAGGTGAATTTCAGTCACATCTTGCAAGGAGTAATACAAGTTTGAAAGTATGTAAAACATAGCTCCTATGTTTGCATTTACTGCAAAACCACAGTAAAAAAGACAAATAGTAATAGGCTTTAAACTCAAATATCATTAAGCTTCCAGTAGTGGGAAGGGAGTTGCAAAGTAATGGAGTTGATCACCTGAAGAGCTGCTTGAGTGTCTGTCTTTCTTTGAATGGCTTTCAGAAGTGGTCACATAAATGTCCGCAGGGCTAATTCGGGTTCCAGGAGTGGCAACTGATTCTGTCTTGTGGCTGAGTTGGACAAGATAACATTGTGAGTCTCTGCACAGCTCATCTTGTTCATAGTTGTGTCCTTCTGAGACAAAATCATCCTTTGTGGGGATTGCTTTCTGTCATTTCTCTTTAAACAGGATTTACTGCTCTAGGGTGATCAGGACCTGTTGATTTGTGGGCTCAAAGGAACAAGCAGCTCTGATTCTCATATGCCTATTGCCGTCTTGTGGTAGGAAGGGCACTAAGATACACAGGTACAAAATATACTAGGAAAACTTGGTATTTAGGAGATGCTGGATTTTCTGAGCATAAAGATAAAATACTTTTCATTAGGCACACTTAGGCAGGATGGCAGGAATGAAGTTGATTAAAACTTGATTATTAAATCCCTGTGATAAAACCTTGCTTTTAACGTGACAGAGTCAGTAATGGAAGGGAAGGGTATGAGGGAAAGGGCCACACCAAGCCACACTTCAGCTATTTCTCACCTTCAGTGTCTAGAAACCTATGTTGTGCTTATTCAGTGTCTTGATTTCACTCTAGCAGTCCCTGAAGGATGCTAAGAGCAGTCACTACAGGTGAAAGCTACTCTCTGTAGGAGCTTGCGGGTGTGCTGCATTGAGATGGGGCCTCCTTAAGTCAAATCAGGATTTATATGGCATTTAATGAGAACAGAACTCTCTGCTGGCCCCATGCCAAAGGCTGAATCATTCCTGGTGAGTCTTTTATGGTATACAAGGTGCCACCACACTCGGGAGTTGGATCAAAGATGTTGTTAGTGATATCGTATAGTGATGTATGGGAACAATGGAGGTGTGGTGTCACCCACCCCTCCAAACATGTCTAAAGAACAGCATGTCTTCATTTTGGAATTATAGCAACAGAAAGGTTCAGCTTTTGAAAGTCTGCTGTGAAAAGGAGCTTTGAAGTTCATATTCTTTTGTTTCAGAAATGTCCTAATTACGTATCAGATTTCAGGCCATGGAAGTACTGGTAGGAGGAGTGCAGTGTCATGAATCAGAGCTTTATGCCTGATACCAGGGTAACAATTAAATGCTGGTCGTTGATCACAAAATGGTGCAATTCACTGTGAACAGCAATAACTTCAAGAGTTTGCTCGAACTGCTGCATTTACATCCTTGGTCCAATTTATAATCCTGGAACTCTGTGTCAGCTTTATGCAGAATAATAAGACAAATATTATAGTTATGGCACTGCAGAAAGTAAATGCTTATTTAAACATGCACCTTGTGCAGAGCTCTAAGCATCCTTGTAAATCACTCCCCAGCCTGACAGAGCTCTTAGCTAAGGGTGATTTATGTGTTTTCATGACAGCATGCTCTCAAAATAAAATTAAATAAATGAAAAATACAGGTAATTACAATAAAGCAAATGTCCTATTTTAGAATCAAAATCTTTTTAACTTTCAAGTACTATCTTCAGGTAAGTAATAAAATGTGTTTAACTGCAGCTATGTTACAGGTGTTTGGAAATAGAAATTGGAAATCATGTTCAATTCTTTTCTATTGAAAAAGATGTGAGGCAGAAACATATTTTAGTGAAAGAAACTGAATAAAAAGCACTTTTTTGGGGGGAACAACATTAGAAATAATCAAAAAGTGAGTTAAGTCGGATGGTAACTGAAAGTATGATAATGTCAGGAATGGTGAGATTTTTGAAGGGAGGTGCTGTAGTCACCCCATGAAGAGCCGTGCTCTCTAACTCTGCTGTGTTTATTGTCCCTGGTGAGTCCACGCAGCTTCTCCAGCTGCCTTCCCAAATGAGTTACCTTATTTTAACAAAGATATTAAAAACCTAGGGAATACCCAAATACAGCAACAGAACAAAGCAGCCTTGGGTGTTCTCATGTGAGTAGAGATAGTAATGACTGTGATTACTTGTTCAAAAAGAAGTAAGCAGTAATAAGACCTAAATATGTATGGAGCTACATCAAGGAGCTTATCATGAGCTGTTGTCTGAGCCCACTGTACAGAACAACAGAATCAGCAAATCTTAGCTCAGAAATTAAAAAGAGAAAGGGTCACAGAGTCTATTTTTCATTTTCATAATGTATATGTAACTGCAGCTGTACCCACTACTACAGCATCTTAATAAAGGAAAGGGCTTGAGATGGTTCCAGGAAGCTCCAAGAGCCTCAGCCACTGGTGCTGGCACTGGGGCAGGTCCCCGTCAGCCATGTGCCTCCATACCCCAGAGCTGGTCAGAGCCTGCAGACCTGCTCCTGGAGATGTCACGGCTGTTGCAAAGGGTGATGGAGAAAAGAGGAGGGGACCGGAGCGTGGCACGACAGCGCCTGGATGCTGTGAGTAGGTTAGTAGGGAGGTAATAAGATTTCTTCCTCTTTTCCATTTGCAGCAGGTCCTTGGGAGAAGGCAGGAATTCTGACTTTAACTTTTCTACCTGAGCTTTTCTGCAGTTAGGACCTGAACTTTGATCGACATGATAAAAGCCATATGTTGACCAGCTTCTTTAATGCTGGCTTAATAAGAAATCAAGTTCCTCACATTACAGCACTGCCTAGCTGAATGCTTTCCTGCAGTTTGCGTTCCCCTCCAAAGCAGCAGTCACCAGAGCAGGTGTAAGACCCAGACAACAAGGCAGTGATTGTTGCACTTCAGCAATTCTTTTTTTTCCCTTATGTACATTTGAGGCAGGTGATCAAGCAAGTATATGGCTATTTATTTGCCACTGCTGCAGTTAAAGCTCATATGAACCATTACACGAAAATTACTTTTCTTTCTCAGTTTATATGCCTGACCTTGATAGCTTTTGCTGTTCACTGCTACCGTTGCCATGGAAATGCGAGAAGGATCTTTCCGTTGGTAATGCTGAATAATGAAGGGTCACTGAGACTTTTTAGGTCAAGAGATCATTTTCAGAGTTCAGCTCCTTGGAGGGTAAATGTTATTCCACAGAAATGTTGTTGTATGGATTGATGTGGTTGTTACTTCGTCATCCTAAATTAAACTATGAGCCCCACTGACTTCAAGCTGAGAGCCACACCTACAGATTTCTAATAAGCCCATCACTGTGAGACTTTTTCTCAGTTCCCAGGCATGAAGCTAGCTCTGTGTTAACTCCTAATCCTGCGCTTTGGACGACTCTTGAGATGTTTAGGAGAAAAAAGGCCCCATCCTCATTAGCCTCCTGGTTTGGAAAGCCAAGGTAGATGTGTGCTGCTGTACTATTCCTGCTTCCTTTGCCTTTATTTTCATATGGAGCGTGTTGAAGTCTCTCTGTCTATAGTTTCTGGCTCTCTGAGCAGGTCTTCACTTCTGCTATAACCTTTATTTTTCCCTGCATGTCCATTCCAAACAGACTGTGTCCTTTCATATCAGTATTCCAGTCACGTGAATTCTTTACTCCAATCTCCTGTTCTGTAAGGGTAAGTGAACACTATGAGGTCCCTTTCATAACGGCCGTAATTTGACTATCTCTCTGTGTTAGCACTGGCTCTGTCATCTTAGTTTACTGCCAGGAAAACAAAGATTTTCACTGCATGATATAATAACTATAAGAAAGATTCAGATGGCTGTAAATAGTGCGACAAGTCTAATTTTGAGTACATTGTTTCAAGATGACTTGCAGAGATTTAGCCCATTAAAAATAGTAAGTGTCAGGCTACTGTAGATTCATGCCTCACACTGGCAATATACTTAGGGACAGTCTACACAGAATATTGTCATGAGATGGAAGAAGGTCCTGCATTGAGAGCTTTGAAAAACAATGGAGACTGTATTGGAAGAAATAATTAGGTGCAAATGTTGGAGAAAAGAAGTAGATGACATCTAGCCTGGTCCATCTGGCACCCACAGGCAGGATCTAGCCCTCTGGGACATTTCCACTGCCTTGTCCAGGTAATGAGTTTTCTGGGAATAAGCTGTTGCAACAAATTCCTTCTCCTGGGCTGAGTCCAACATAGAGCTAGGCACTAAGTCCCTGTTAGAAAGGGGGAGTCTGAAGGAACATCTGTTTTCACATATGCAGAGTGTCCAGAGCAGCCAAGGTTAGATTATCCTATTAATATGTTGCTCCGATAACTAACTTTATGGTCCTATTTGGCAATTAATTACTTGATATCTTTGTCTGACCTAGAAACATAAATAATGCCACGACCTTTTCCAACCCAGGACTAGCTTATGGCTACTGTGTACAGATAAACCGAATCCTCCTGCATAGTTTTTGTTGTCTGCTTGTGAGGAAAGAAGTGCTGCTCTTTCCTTGGGTGCTTGCTCTGTAAGGTACAAACTGAAAAGAGGACTGTTCCACCTTTGGAAACAAACTGCCCTTGTTAATAGCATGCTATATGAAAAGACCTGATGCATTACAACATTGCAATTTATTTTCTTTTTAAAACAACAAATTAAGAGGAAGTGGGTGGTTTTTTCCCTCTCTTATTTCCTTTAAAGTAACTCCAAAACCAGCTTTTAAGGAAGAGTCAAACACTGTATGAAATTGGGAAGGAAATTGTGTCCAAGAAATTCATAAATCTCCTCTATTGGAAGGATCAGGGCTTGTTCTTTTCCTTTAAAACTGCTTTAATTTTCCACATGGTTTTCTGAGGATTTGATTATTTTGGCTTCTGGCCACGATCATCAGCACCAACCACTGGGAAATCTGTTCCATCACCCCTTATCCGAGTCTCCCAAAAACTTTTCCAGCAGCCTCATTTTTGGGGTTTACAGGAAGCGTAACATGTGACTGCAACAAACAGCCAACCCTCTGGTCTACCTGCATGTTAAATGTACCGTTGATTGTGAAGTTAGTGCAAATGATTGTACACAAACAGATTGTCTCATTGCTCACCTACGATGATCCTCAGCAGAGCTGAAGCGATTGTCTAACTGGAAATGTTTATACTGCATGTTCTTTTGGAGGTTGCTATGGGAAAAGAGAAAACATACTCAGTTATATGGGGCTGTCCCCGAGGTTCAAGTGACGCTTCAGTAGAAGCAGAGCATGAAAGGAAGCAGAGAGTCTCACGATGGTTTGATGGTTAAAGCACAAATACACAACAAGACTATTCACTAGCAAAAGCTGCCAGTCACCTTTTAATGTGGACAACTCGGAACAGGGCAGCTATCAGATGTCTCTTGGGAATGAACAACTGAGTATCCCGTGGTACAGAGCCTCTTGGTGCAGGTATTGTATGGCCTCATCCAAATCCAAATATTCACACTCCTTGACCGAATGTGGAACATTCTTCTACTGTGAGAATAAGCTCTTATTTTCTCTGATGACTCAATGGCAAAGTTCAGTGGAAAATTAGCTGTAATCTTGGGCATCAAGTGGCAGAGGATGCTGTCTCAGCAGCACTGCAATGAGAAAATTAGTGTCCAAAAATGTTGAAGAAAGGTATTTTAGAAAGAGAATGGAAAAAAATCCCTTTGCAAATTCTGTTCCCCAGGGAAAATATTAACCACTGACAATTCAGCTTGCAAGGATATTGCATTTTTAATTCTTCGTATCATTTTAATAGCTTGCTTTAAAGACGAGGAGAAGGACGTGTTGTAGTGAAGTACTTACTACTTCCTTTGGGAAGTATTTTTTTTCTTTGTTAGTTCTAGGACGAGGATGTGATGCAGGTGACATGGGACTTGCTGTGGGAGGCCTTAGCAAGGCACAGATTCCTAAATCCCTGGTGAGGTGCTGAAGTCAAAACTCAGTGCTGCCAGCCCCTGGAACTGCCTTCTCAGCTTTAAAGTTGTTAAGGTACCTCCATTTCTGGTCATGGCCATAATTTTGTTAGGCTTGATGGGGGTTTGAAGGGGACTTGAATTTCAGTTCCTGCTCCACTGAATATTTGCTGTAAGTATAAAACAAAGCAAGGATTAGGAAGGACTCGCTTCTCAGGGGACTGCCTCATCTGAGGGGTACACCTGACCCAGTGAATATGTCATTACTTAATGTAAGTGGAGCCGGTTCAGTAGGCAAGAATGAGCATCAAGCAGGAAGTCTCAGTGCTCTTTTGGAAAAAGGGAATTGCAGTCCCTTAGGCAGAAGAGTGATTTGAGCCCAGACCTATATTCTGGGCAAAAGCTGTATCTACTGAAGGCAGCTTTAGCTTTTGGGAAGACTTACAAGAAGTAGCACTGCTTTGACAGCATCTGTGTTCTTATTGAGGGTCTGTGGTGAGAGCTGGGCATTGTACACTGAGTGTAACAGAGAAGGAGTAATGCCACCCCCTTCCCATGCACATGAGACAAATCAATCTGAATTTAGTTGCTGTTGTAGTCTAGTTTGGCTTTTTTCATAGCTGCAATACTTCTGAATAGCAGCATCTTCCCTGGATTATAAATGGCACCCACCAGAAAGCAATGATCTGAAGCATCTGTAAATGTTTTTCACTCAGTTTCACAACATCACTTTGAAAGGGCAAATAACATTTGGGAAAATGGGAAATTGCATCTGCGCTTACCCGTGTTTTTGTCTTTTTATTTATTTAATTTCTTAAATTTATTACCGTTGTCCCTATGAATCACCCAAGATCAGGTAGGAACTGTTTATGTGCTAATTAAAAGGCATTCCTTGGGCCATCAGCCTTATTGTCTATATAGCCAAGACAAAGTATAGGAGGAGAGAAAGGTGCATGTAGGTCATGAGCTACTGCTCAGTGGCAGGAGCAGAATTCAAATCCACGCCTGGCCTTTGAGATGAGTGCTCTTGAGAGATCAAGGTGTGCAGCAGAGTGCACAGATTAATGCTGTTTTGAAAAACCCCCAACACCTACTCCTTGTCATGCCATGTGTGGAGTAAATTGGTTGCCAAGTTAGAAGGGAGCCTGAGGGATTAACTCCAGGCTGTGCTTTGGCTACTCTGTTGAGCTGCTTATAGCACCCACAGTGCATTACTCTGCTGAGACTTGGCTGTTTTTTACTGAGGAGTGAAAGGAAGCCTGATCCTGTAGGCTCCAAACTATACCAGTGGCTTTGAATCAGCCACAAAGACTTGTGTTGTCATTGCTGCTGGCTGCCTAGTTCACTAAAAACAATGACTTGTTATGAGTGTTCTTCCATTTGTCTATCTGGTGTCCGTGGCAACTTGCCACCTAATTCACTTAGTACTTGCTTTGCTCCTTGGAAAATCGGGTAACTAAGTGAGGAGCAGCACACAGCACTCCTGATGCCGTGGTCTGAAGAATGCCATTCCTCAGGCGCTGGCAGGAATGGAAGCCCAGGAACTGGTGAGTCAGAGCAATCAAGGTGTGTGCTGGGAGCACTGCCCAGCTTGAATGAAAAACGTTTTCATTTGCAGTTAGAATTGCTGCGTGTAATTTCCCAGCAGCTCCTAGCTTGGAGGTCAGTGAACATGAGTTGTAACAAGAATGGAAACTGAACTAAATTTAACTTCTCACCACATTGTTGTGGGATGTTAGGGGTTTGGATTTGTTTATTTTTCTATCAATCAAGTGCCAAGGGTGTTACTGAAAGGGGAGAGTGAAGAGTTTAAGAAACAAGAGAGGAATTTCAGTTAAAAGGCCTATTTGTCAGGGTAATAACTTTGGTGACTTGGGAAGGACTTCCTTTTTTTAGACAGTGTTTCCTCCAATTATAATATAATCTTGCCTTATGGGTCTGAATTTAATTCTTATTTCAGCAGGCATCATGACTGAAAAGTGGATGTCAGAAGTCTTAAAAAGGATCAGTGCTCCATCTATGACCAATAAAATTGAGTTGTGAATTAGGGGTCCCTTCACAGATGTAATAAAGTTTTCTTTCTGCAAGCAGTGAAATTTCTCTCTTGTAGCTGTCAGTGTGGTCGTTCTGCATCGTTGTAAAATATCAACAGTGTGCTCAGGGCAATAGCAGAAAAGGGCAGAGATTAAATAAGGGGAAGGGAGCAATCTCAATTGACTAGAGCTGTTCCAAACCAATTGCAAATACAATAAAACTATAAGGCTCAACCCTGCTCTTGGAAAAATGTTCTAGTAACTTAGTAACAGTGCAATGATTTTAGATGATGTTGGTCATGAAAATATGGCTGTTGAAACCCGTACTTCTTGTACACTGGGACTTCAGTACAGCTATGATAATTATCCAACGCAGAAAACTTCCTCTACTGATGGATTAGTGCACACTTCAGGATCTCAGCTGGTGTAAACCACTGGATAACAGTCCATCTGACCGAGCAAGACAGACAGAAAATACCAAATCCTGCACAGAATTGAATGGAGAACAAAAGCAACCAACCAAAGCCAACTGAAGAAACTTGCAGTGGAAGACTCTGGTGAGCAAGGGTTACTTCTCTAGAATTAGAATGAAACTGTAAGAACAGGAAACGGGAAGAGAAATATTCTTTTTCACCAGGAGTTTCAAAAGGTGAGTGCATGTTACCTGGAGAGCTGGATTAGCAATTAAGAAATAACATTACTGCTATTCTTACAAGTGTATCAGAAAAATGTCTAAGGATTCTCAAAGGACTCCTCCCTGCCCCCGACAATGGGATTCACACAGGGAGTGCTCAGGTGAGTGGGACTATGTGTGAACTTGTAATGGCCAGTGGTGTGTGCAGGGCAGCCTCTGCAGGTCTGGGTGTGCAGTGCCCATCCCTGCCTGACTGCTTTTAGCAGTAAACAACCATGGTAAGCTGAAAGAAATCAGAAGTCATGGCAGACAGTGGTTCTTGGTGAGCTTCAGGAGTCTCTGCAGCCCAGCTGAGGAGATTGTTAAGTGTTGGGACACAGTGAGAAACAACCCTAACTGCAGAGTGAGTTGCTAAATAGTCCATGTACAGCTAGTAACATCCCAAAGGCTGTTCCATATATACTCTGGATATAAAGATTTAATCAGACTCAAGATATTTTCACATTTTCCAGAAGTTGTCTGAGTAATAATAGGTACTTTAAAACATTGGCAAAAAGAAAGAACAGAAAGAAGAAAGAAATCTTTGTCCTTGTTCTGCTTTGTTCCTCATTAATTCCAGGGCTGGTCATTCAGTGTGTATGGATGCAGAGAGATAGAAAGCTCACCAACTGAATGCCCTTAGACTGCAGGAGAGTAACAACGTCTGAGCTTTTCAATGTGTATGTGAGAAGCAGGCTGTTAGGTTGCTTCCAGTTTCAACAACCAAAGCACGAGAAGCGGCATGCAGGAGAAATGTAGAGGGTCCTTTATAAGGCAGTGGCTGTTCTGTTTTCTGCCACATTAGGGTATAAGGACAAAGACAGATTTCAGCAAGGTTTATGAAGTCCTGGTGGGGCTGGACCTCAATATCTGCAGAGTAAGACCTGCCCCTGCCACAGTGCATTGCTATTCTGTCAGCAGTGCCACAAAGTCAGAGACAGTAGTGACTTCTAAGGTTGAACAGTTTAAGTCATATGCAGTATTCCTTCTCCAAAACCAACATGTACTTCATCGTGCTTTGTATCTTAGTGCACTAGAACTAATCTACTAAAATATTCATGTAGCAAAGAAAAATGGGAATTAAAAAAAATAAAGTATGTGCAGCGTATCTGAATTAATGTGCTGAGTGGAACAGTAACTTCTGTAGTGCAGAGATTTTTAACCTTGCCACCTTAATGGTGTTCTGACGCAGTGTTTTACACTGAGCAGTTTTCTTTTTTAAAGTTCAAAGATAAAATGAAATAAGGATGGGAAGGGGGGGGGGATGAGGAAGGAGAAGGGGAAAACAGAGCACCAGGAGCACTAGGGCTGAGTCCTTTGCTTTGTAAGTAAACCTCATAAACACATTGGACTGGTAATTTCATACACAGGATGAGATTCAGAGCATGCAACCATAGGAACCTGTGCAATAATTAGGCAAAAGAAAAAAAGACTTAGTGAGATTTAAGTGATACATATGCTAGAGCTGACCCTTAGATAGTCATGAATTTCACCCTCATATGGCTGCTCTTCTAAATGAATGTGCATGAAACATTAGTGCATTTGCATGAAAAATCCCACGTCTGTATTCTGTTTTCATTGCTAGCTATGTATTTCTGCTGCACATGTGCTGAACCCTGTGCTTAATAGTCTTTATTAATATATGAGTTTTAAAAAATATATAAGGGATTTATTATGTTAAAAGCTCTTGAAAACCCAAACTGCAAGAATGATTTTCAAAACACTGAAATTGAGTAACTCACACTATTCTGCCCCCAGCTACAAATTACAGATGAAGCTTTTTATGCTCTGACTCAAAAGGAAATAATGAAAACTTATTTTTGGCAACAAACCAGCTGGGGAAAATTATATTCAAACTGCAGATTCACTACAAATTGAGAGTGTGAGTACAAAAGAGATAAAAAAGGGTGGTCTGTAATGAAGCCAGTTTTGCAAGCATAGCTGTGTTGGGCATACTAATCACCTGCTGTGTTAGGTTAGAGAGGACATTTAAACCCTCATGGAACCTGAAGGTACCTAAATCCATCTTCCAGGTGTTGGTGTATCCTCCCCCCAGTCTGTCCCAAGTCTTGCACAGATGCAGTTTCCTGAAGGCCTGAGGGCTCTGTAGTATTACACAGGTTTTTCTGTATAAAGGTGATTGCAAGAAGTGGTCTGCTGGCAGCTCCCAGTGGAGCACAGCTTGTGTTAGAGCTGAGGTGATGAGCTTTAACCTTAACAGAGAAAAAACCAGAAATTAACCTTATTTTAGTTATTTTTAAACTGTATCTTTTAAAATGCATTTTTCATTAAATAGGAGAGCTCCAGCTTTAAGGTATTCCTTCATTTTCTGGCTGAACAAACCCTTTGCAGAATTACATTGAATTGTGCAGAAATATTCATGACCAAGGACACAAAGATAAGAATCAATACAGGAATATATATATATATATATATATAAAGATACCAGATTCTTCCCTGTCCCAGATTTCCTTTTAAACCTGAAGCCTGTGCAGTTCTTCCACACAGACTTTTAATCAAGGCTATAATGATGTGCGTGCTCAGGTCACTGAAATAAAGATGATGTCTCCGAGTTTAATTAGAAGATTTCTTCATAGAATTGTGTTGTACAAAATTCTCATTTGGTTTATGTTTGTTGTAATTACAAGTGTTCTCTTGTCATGCAGCTCTGTGCCCCTCTCTCCTGAACCTGCACTTTTCATCTGGATGAGGGGGTAAAAGGCAGTAGTGGGATATTAATCTCTCTAAACCAACTTTCTCTCTTGCATAGGTTTCCAGCTAAATAGAAATGTGCTAATTTCTGGAAAAATACAGCTTTAATGATCATGGACTGACTTTTGGATTCTCATTAGCCCTGTTCCCCCACTGCCCTCTTGGCTTCTTTATCTATAATAGTACCATTGGCTAAATTCACTGAAATATTTTAAGCACATTTAATTGTAAGTATGTGCTTAAATATTGTGGGCTACAGCAGGAGTAAAGTGTTTGTAAGTGCTGTGGTAAGTACGGCTTAGATCTGCCTTGTTGGTTCAAGGATGTTTCAAATGGGAACAAGTCCCTTCTTTGTGCTTTTTGTTTTGTACCACCAAAACTGTACTCAGCTGCCCAGGAAGAAGTTTGTCCTTTGAGAGCCTTCACTGATAATCTGGTGCCTTGGTGTGCGAAGGTTGGCTTCTCTTCATCCCTGAGAGGCAAAATTGCACTGGGTGCCTGGTTAGTAGTGTCTTGACAGCAAGAATGTTTTACGCGGTGGGATCCACGGTGGTTTTTGAGTGAGTGATTACAGAGTGGTCGGATGTCGTGAATGCTTCTGGGTTTCCCAGTGCTGGGAAAATGTGAGGAATGACTTACTAACTCCATTAGTGGCCACCTAGCCCTGCTCTGTTTCACACTGCCTTTACTGGGTCAAATTGCTGTGAAAACAAGCTGTGAAGGTGTTTAATGTTTTAATCAAAAAGCCAGACAGATTAGGCTGAGAACAGGAGGACTGCCATCTCAGATTAAAATGATGGACTGGGGGTCCGTCCAACCCTGTATCCCCATTGTAAAGGTCAGGCAGAGTGATTCTTTGATCACATACTCCTATCTCTCAGCACAAAAAAGGATTAGGGACTTCCTGCACAAGCAGCTGCATCCGAATTATCACATTTAACAATCCAGAATTATCTTCTGAGAATTTATAGGATCCTTTTTAGATGTCCGCAGCATCCTGTGGCAAGGGCTTCCTTAGAGTAATCTGGTCGTATTGTCATTTTGCTGTGATTACACTAGAAAAACTCTGTAGGGCTATTACTATGATACCCTTGAATATTACAGGGTATATGCAGGCTCAAAGGTACAATTCTTTAAAGCAATTCATTAGCATGAATCAGAAATGGTGCTCTGAGGGCTTCCTAAGGAGAAGGCAGTTGTGTGGGATAAGCAATAATCCTTGTGAGTTTAATTTTATCAGTTGTGCCTGTCTGCCTTGGAAGTGGCTGAGTGACAGTGGGCTGCAGAGAGATATTAGCAGTGTTTATGCCAAAGCAGAAAACAGATTAAAATATTGCTTGTGCCTGTTCTACAGGGTCCTGAGCGCTCTGAGGCTTGGCTGCCCTTAATTCCTGTTGCTGATGAATAAATAAACTCTGTTTAGAAAGTGCATAGTTCTTTGGTGGTTAATGGAGGAGGCAGTGATACACTGGAGAGACCTAACTGTGATCTTAGAAGTCTAAATGCAATGTCTTTCTTTGCTCTGTGTTTCCCTTTGTTTTACTCTATAAAGTTTGGTCCTTGGAATTCAGCTGCCTCAGAGAACTTCATGTGATTTCATTCTCTGGTTACTACAGTTTCTTTTTGTCTTTCACTATAAATACACATGCTGTACATAACTCATTAAGGCAAATCCAAAAATCCCTCTTATGTTTTCAGTTATATCAGCTTTTCAGCTGTCATACCACCTTTTATTGAAATCCTGCCAAGATCCAAGCTAAGCCAAGTGAACATATTAGTAGGGCCTCCAAGACACACAAGCTATTTCAGTATTTGGCATACATTTCTCTGCATTGACTCTGAACAAAGCACGGTGGCAGCAGAATAATACTGGGGTGTTAGAGGATTTGTATTTGGCAGCAGTACATCATGTTTCCTTTATTTGTGGTGATTAAAAATCCCAGGTCACTTTCTATAAGAGAAATTCTGTGTTGTCTTGACACGGCTGTAGTGCTGAGCAAGTGTATTTTGGATGTACTTGGTATTTTGGATGTATTTGGTGGGATTTGTTCTCCCATGTGATGCTGCCTTTGTTCTCAGTTTCTACTCTCTGTTTTTGACTGTTAGACTTGATTCCTCGTCAACCAAATACTACTTCACTATAACTGCGGATATGACCACAGTAGTTATGTGACCATCTCTCCATCTCTTCCCCTGCACTCTCACTTACTGACTCTCCATCTGTATTTATCCCATATGATACTGAAGTTCTGTTATCCCCATTTTCATTGATGAGGGATGAGTAATTAAGAGACTTGCCCATTGAAAGAAATTTATGGAGAAGAGTCATACACACGCTGCCTTGCTGCCAAGCCAGCACTGAATGATAAACTCCCTCTGTGTGGGCTGAAGTTTAACTGTCTCATCACATTTCCTATTTTTGTTTTCTCTTTCAGGCTAACAGCTAAAGCCGTCGCTGTTCTCTTACCGATCTTGGGCAGCTCGTGGATCTTTGGGGTTTTGGCTGTCAATGCCCATGCATTAGTATTTCAGTATATATTTGCTGTTTTCAATTCACTACAGGTAAGTAACTGGTGGAAAAGTTTATGGCTATTGAACTGCTGCTGAGGTAGCAGGTATCCAGCAGGTGTACCATTAGTAATGTCTGCACATACTTGTGTTACCTGCATTTTTTTCTATGTTCCTTCCTCTGTCTTTTAGGCCTGTGCTGACCATACAGTGCTGGCAATAGTAATTCTTTCCCAAATAATGGCTACAAAGGGGAACAATCCTTTTATGTCTCAGGAACAAACAGCACTATAGTCACAAGAGTGCAACAGTGTTCTCCCCATGAACTGACAAGAAAAGCTCCAATTATAATCTGAAATAAAAACCGTAAATTCATCTGAATATTCCCCCAAAAGAAAATAATTTTTGGGAGGGGAAAGGTATGGAATTTTTTCACTTTCTATTGGGCAAAAAGCCCAAGGATGGCAAAATTCTGTTGTGAAAATTTTCACAATGCTAAAACCTTGCTTTTCCAATGTGAAGAATGTTGATCTGGCGTTTCCCAAAGAGTATTTCCCTCTGCCTTTATCTTTGCAAGCACAGACGAAAAGTTCTCTTGTCATGAAAACAGAATTCCTGGTTCTCTACAGCCAGATTTCTTCTTGACACCCCAATGATTAGGAGGTGCTGTTTAATAGGAAAAGGTCCAGACAAGCCTCATGGTAACCTAATGCTGCAGGTGTCTCCAGTTTAATGTAGGGCACAGTTTGGCCCACTCTTTGATATTTATACATCTCCAGCTACTAGATACCTGCTTTATACAATACTGCAAGAAATACGTTATTGTATGTCAGCCTCACCCTTCTCCCTTTTATCTCTTCAGGGATTTTTCATGTTCCTGTTTCACTGTCTTCTGAATTCAGAGGTATGTAACTAAATAGTTCTAACTAATTTGGTGTTACCAATTTCAAGTAACATGAGTATAAAACAAGAAGAGACTCCATTATTACTGCCTGCTATGCTACTGATTTCTTTTTTCTTTCAATTAATACATGGTTTTAATACAAGTCATTAGTAGTGACTTTGTGACTTGTGGCATTTTGACCCATGCTTGACATTTAATTTGCTTACCTTAAGAAAGGTTTAAAAAAGAAAAAAAGAGAACGAAAGAAGCACTGCTGAGCAGGGTGTAGGCTATGTTGCTAAGGAAGGATGCAGGACTGGCTATGGCTTTGTTACATCTGCAGTTCCAGAGAGGAAAATACTATTCTCAGCAAAACATACTTTTGGACATTGCTCATGCAGCCCTTAATGGGAAACCAAACAGAGCAGGACATACTCCAGGTATTTTTCTTGGCAGGAAGTTCAGGTTTTCATAATGGATCAAGGCATCTTTTTGCGTTAAGGCTGTCTCAGAGGAGCTGGGATAAAGCCAAGGCAAGGCTGATGTCAACAGGGCATGTGAAGACCAATCTCTGCTGCGCCTGGAGCTTGCATTATCCTCTCCTTCCATGACAGATAGCAGAAAATGCTCAGCAGCATCTATTACAACAGGAGTTTCTTATGAACACCACTTCTGGCTCATGGGAGTGCTGCTTGGGAAATACAAGTTGGATTCAGTAATTTCTTCTGGATGCTACCAAGTAGCTCTGCCCCATGGCCTGCTGTTTCTTCCTATGAAACTGTAGCACTCCAACTCCTCTGTGGAGATGTTACTAGTATTTGCAACCTATTCAGTCTTAAAGCATTGATAAGACTTGCTACAGTCAGTCTGGAGAGTCAGGGCTGACTATTGAATTCTTGATCTTTACTGAAATCAACTAAAGTTACGCAGGCACATTAAAGGTAAGGAGGAAAAAAATGTTTCTTTCTTCTAGTCTTTCCCAAGCTCAGAAAGCTTTCCAATGTCTTCCATCAAAGACAATGTTGGAATTGCTGCCCTTCTTCCAGGAACCTCATGAGAAAATTCAGAAACTTTTCAGAACTTGTACCCTCAAAAACCGTTTCCTGTCAGTTTGTGGTTGAAGATTTGATGGCTCAGGACTGTAACCTGCACCTGTGCCAACAGACATGAACTTGTCAAAAGAAATCTTCCACTGGGTTTCTTTTTTTTCCCGGAAGGTTAGAGCTGCCTTTAAGCACAAAACCAAGGTCTGGTCGCTTACCAGTAGTTCGACGCGCAATATCAATGTGAAACCCTTCAACTCGGACATTGTGAGTATTCCTTCCTTCTTCTTTTGACTTGTACTAGAAAGTGTTGCACATTAAATTCTGTTAGAAAGGACAGGACACAAGGCAGCACACAGTATTTTTAGTGCCTAACCTAGTGCATGGTGAAGGTGGGTAGAATCAGCAAGCATTAAGTTTTAAGCATTAAGCAGCTACAATATGTTTTGAAAGCAAAGGACAATATTCTGGTTTCTGGTAAAATATCAAATAAAATTAAACAAAGGTTTATGCTCCCACCAACTGTAATGGACTTTGCATTATGCATTCAAGCAGCACTTTGGCAACCTATTTGTCTAATGATGATGGCTTTTCGATAGAGCACTTTTACATTTAAGCTTGAGGAATAAACTCTTAAATAAACCAACACTTGAATATGCTTTTCTAGCTCTTCTTAAAGACATCTATTTCTATAAAGAACAAGACTTCTGAAGTGATAGGTATTATTAAGGGATCACTGCCAATCACTTTAGATCCTGGCAATACCTGTTTGAAAATCGTTTATGGCATATGCTTTCAACTCTAATGTAAATAGATGTTTTTAAGCTTTTATTTCATCCAAATAAGAGTGGTTTAGCAAAATACATACATCTATTTTCAACGTTGTTTTGTTCTCCAGATGACTGGGAACAGGCCAGGCACGACCCCCACAAAGCTGAACACCTGGGATAAAAGCACCAATTCAGGCAACCGCATTGATCTATCAGCAGTCTGACAGTAACACCAGCTTCTAAGTGAAAATCAAGCCATACATTCAGGACCTCTGACATGGCGTCCACCAGTTTTTCCTCACTGTTGATACCAGTAGAAAACTGCTTTTGTAATCACTGCCTAACAAATTGGAAACTGCCATATTGTTTTGTTGAGTAAATAGCCCTCATCTGCTTGCCTTCAAAACTGTAACACCTTCTACCATTTGGCTATTAGCAACAGCTGTAATAATAGCTAGCACAGAAATACACTGGATGGTTTTGACAGCAACAATGAAAACACTAGGTATGCAAAAAGGGCTTACTGCTATCTGCATCATTCCAGCTCCCAGAACAGAGAAAAGGCAACATACCTCTGGAAAGATGGACTTTTATGCTTTAAAATGAAATGCTTCTCATTGTGATGTTGTAATGGGGCTATTCTGGTCTTACTGTGCACTCTGTTTACATTTATTGCCTTACAGAATCCAATTATCAAAGTGGAAGCTTATTCAAAATACATAGTGTGGTGATTAATTTAAATGCTACAAGGAATCCAGGACATGAGCAAGAAGCCTGTTCCACTTACCCAGCTCCCAGCAGGGGCACAGAATTAGCTAAACTAATATACACATATTATGTCTCTATGCACATAAACAGCATCTCTAACATGTAAATCTCCTGTATGTGGCCTACTGGTATTTTAGATATTTCTGTTTACATCCTACTTATAAAAGGCAGAAGTGGCTAAGGGTATCCTAGAGCAGTCCACAGCATTTCTATCGCTGATCTGTATCTGCTCACATATCGCAGTGTAAAGTATTTGTATTGCTTTGCCTGAAGCTTTTGGATGCAATCAATAGCTGTCCATTAAGTGCGTTTCACAAATGTGCTGTATCTGTTGGAATCAAACTCTGGCACTGTGATTTATCTTCCCTCTGTTCCTGGTCAAATCGAGACACTGAATTCCAACCATAAAAATGTAACACAATGATATACTGTGAAGACAGCAGGACTTCAAGTAAGTCTATGTATTGTTACCTACAGACATCTTTTAAATAGGTCTCTGCAGAATCTTTTGTGGTTTTAAACTCTGCTCAGCACTTAATAGCTTCTGCTTTAATACTGCTATGAAGTATATTTAAGGAGAAAAAAAACCACTGAAATTTTTCTTTGAACCAGGGGTTTGTAGGTTCTCAGAGGTGGTGTTTGGAGCACCAGTGATGCACCTCTCGAGACTGAGATAAAGCAGGCTGTAAGCGCTGGAGGTGGTCAGAGCCCCTACATGTGTCTTGCTCTGGGATTTACCCGGCAGCCAGGGGCAACAGGGCAATTTCCAAAGATGAGTCCCCCTTCGCAGAGTGGCTTTGCAGCCACGTCTCCTTAGCCCCAGCTCTTCCCTGTTTGCAGTAGCTGTCTCCCTAACAGACTGATTTGCTGGAATCACCAGGGTAATTGGCTTTTCTAATACACTGGGCTATCAAAATAGTACAAGGAAAGGAAACAGCAGAAAAAGAGGTTGAAGATTTGCCTAAGAGGTTTTGTGTTGATCTTTTTTTCTTAATTAATTGTTTGTATCTTCAGCAGCTCAGACCATTTCTGGTCCCAGTGAATCTAGCGAGACATCTGCTATTGATTTCCAAGAGGAAAGATATTTGCACACTAATGTGCAGGGTGGAAATTGTTTATTGGATAGTAAATTTGTGTAGAAGAAAATGAAAGTAAATTGATCTGTAAGGAACACGAAACATTTATCAGTTAGAACTCAATTTAGGCATGTGTTTCATCCAGAAGACATGGAGCTGAAAGTTAGAAAACATCAATGCATTTCATTTCTGATCAGACCAAGTGTTCTCCATGTTTCCTTCTTACACTAAAATAAAAGCTGATCTGTTTCAGTTTGGACCAATGTTTTCTGCTTTCTCCTCTTCCTGGCCAAGACTTGTTGGTATGGTCACCAAACTGAAACCTAACAGTCAACCCAAATCTGTCTGTGGCTACAACTTTAAACATTCTACAGAAATTACCTTACTTTCACCAGATATATGCTGAATTTATGCAGCTGCAACAGAATGTGACGTACTGTGTATCACACATACACATGCATGAAACACAGGCTTGTTGTGTTTCTTACTGCTCAATAACTCAACCTGTTGACAGCGAACTCTAACAGGCAGGTCAGTTAAAGCTGAGTATGTAAATGGCTATGTCTTTACTTTGGCTTTTATGCATGGCTTTTTCCTTGCCTCTCCTGCATTGGATGTCCCACAGCTGTGTAAATATAGGGGCTGTTCTTGGCCTGAGAATGATTATTTTTTCCCCCGAAACAACAAAGAAGGAGCTCTCGGAATGCATGGAGGAGACTGCAACAGAACAGTACTGTGATAACAGAGTTCAGTGTTTGTATTGTGTGCATATGTGTAGACAACATATTTAAGCATATTTTTTATACTGAAGCATGTGGGGGGTTTGTGTGCTTTATTTTGGGGTTTGGGTTTTGTTTTTTTACACTGTGACCATGGATATAGATTTAAACCCTCTTTGATCATTTCTAATCTTTGTATTATAGCACAAACAGGTCTGTGAATGAACCAGGACATAAAAGCTTTTTTAGAACAAATTCTTCAAACAATATTCTCCTCCACACAATTTTCATTGCCTGCATTTCCTCCTGTGCTCATACGTATATTGGTCCCCTACATCACTACCCAAGGTGCACTTGAAAAAAACTCCACAACAGATGACAACTGCGCCATACAAATGACAGCACCCTAAAGGGCTAAATCTGTTTTTCATCCAGGTATAGCATACTTAAAAACCGTTCACCGAAAAAGAAGAGCATGAAAATGTTTTTGTCTTTCTACTTTTGAATGTGACTTAGATGTACTATATACTGAGGGAGCATTTATTATCCCGTATCTACTCCGATCCATTGTGGATAACCTGCATCCTGTGCTTTAACTTTTGAATGTTGTGATGAAGCAGTTTATCTTGTTTATGGCACAGGAGGTTAAGGAGGTGGAACACTGCATCTGGAATACTGGGTTAGGGATGGTGTTTCTTCTGGTTTTGATAAACAAGTAAAAAAAGCCTGAAAGCACAAATGTGTTCCGTTGCCATCTAAGTCCTCTCCTTTTGTTCGATTCAATGTATTTTTGTTACTGAATGCAGCAAATGTACTGAATAAGAAATGCTCAAATGAATCTTTAAACAATCTCTTCCTGCCCTCAGCCTTTTGAAGCCTGAAAATCTTGCAGGTTATTTATGGCTTGTATATAGCAGCCATTGCCATATTTTTCTTTCAGAACAGCATCATTTTGTCAGTGGTATGAAATCTTAATTGAATGAGATGTGAGTTTTAAAACAGGTAATGTAGCAAGAATGACTTCGCCAGTAAGTAGTAAAATAATTTAGTTTTGTTGGTTTTCACCTCAAAATAAATAAGAAATCTTACTTTCCTAAAAGAACTTTGCATTTGTTCAGATTATTCTTTTGACATAGATTATAAAGAACAGCATAACAATTATGGCTCCCTATGAGTACTATGGCTGTGATTAAACAAGCAGAGCTTTATTGACATGAGAAGTCCTACTATATGCATCAGGTGTACCTAGGTAATGTGCAGGTAAGTAACTGTATTAAAGTTTATGCCCACAGAGTATACTGAGAAAAGTCATTCCCTCCCCTCAAAGAGAGCAGCCTATTTTATGAAGCAGCTGCTGCAGAATATTTCTTTTAACCCAGCTATTTCAGTAACCTGGTCAAGGTCAGTTCCTAGGTAAAAAAAATTATGGACAGGACAAACCGATTATGTCTCAGCCATAGAGGGTAAAATTCTCAGCAGTGTGTGTGTATGAGTCTAAACTATATATACATTTGTATTTATTTATTTCCCTATGAGGGTGGTGGGGCCCTGGCACAGGTTTCCCTGAGAAGCTGTGGCTGCCCCATCCCTGCCTCTGCCAGGGGTTGGAATTAAATAAGCTTTAAGATCCTTCCAACCAGAACCATTCTAGAATTCCATATAGACGCACACACTTAAAGTTAGATATGCACTGACACGTACATTTTACATATATAAAAATACACATTAAAAGAAAACCAACAAAACCCCGACATATTTCAGATGTCTTCCTACCACCACACCAACATCGTCTCTATTTACTGAGGTTGGGGACAGATAATTTGCTGCACACACGATAATTAATTTTCCACGGCAGTTTGCGCTCTCCTACAACCAAGTAACTGTCGCAGCTATCAATCAATCACTACCATCCATGGTTTGGATGCTGGGGAGCACAGGCATGGTCAGAAAGGACGGTGTGTCAGAAACACCAGGGGTTGTGCTCTGCTGTTACCCTGCTCAGTGACCTTCAGCAAGTAACTCCCTATGTGTTTATCCCACCAGTGAAATGACAGTAACAATACTGCCCTCTTTGTTCAAAGTGCTTTAAAACTTACAGTTGACAAAGAGTATTTATTATTACATCCTAATGCTCTACAATGTTTTTGTTCTTTCACTTATTGCTGGCTGCAGTGCTGAGAACAAAAGGACTGTATGGCTGGCCCCCAACCTTCATCCTGTCCCCCCAACCACTGCATTACATATTTATGCCCTGCTCTGTCACTCTACCGCAGGGCAATGGGCATAATGATGTGCATTACAAAAACTGATTTTTTTTAATTAATGCCTATACTATTAAAACTTTACTACTACTTCACTTTTATCTGGAAATGATAATGTAAATCCAGAAATGATGTATCTCAAAGAACAAAGAGATCCACAAACTTAGCATCACAGGCGTGCAGTGCTGTAGATGACACCTTTTCAAGGTAAAAGCTAGTTCTGTTATGATTAATAGGCTGCCAGCTGCTTCCTCTGTGCTGCATTGCTGTGTATATGTGGTGGGGTGATGATGGGAAGTTAAATAGGAGGGGATTTAGGTGATGAAAAATAACCAGAGTAATTATATCCTGAAAAATTAAAGATTGGAATTCAGATGAGAAAGGTGTTTCATCATCTTTTAATACCTATTACAAAGAAACCTTTCTCCATTCGTATCCCTCCAAATCATGTCACAAGGCATACATGAAAGAATGCTCTGTTGCTATTCTGTGGAACATAGAGGGTATTTTTAACATTTAATCATTCATGACAGAATAATGAATTAGATAATTTTGGCACCGCTTTACATCGTGTTTGCCATTAAAAACATATTCATTATATCCATATTATGCTTGGATGATTCAGTGTCGTATGTCATGAACAGCTATTGTTCACACTATTTTCTCTCTCAATAATCCCATATGTTCTTGGAATTCAGAGGCCAGATTTCATCTTGTCAAGGGCGATTACAAAGCTAAATATACCACTTCCATCAGCATCTTCACCAGGTGCTGACACATGACAGAACTATTGAGTCATAGGACACTTTTAAGCACTGTTCAGTGCATCTTTATCAAAGAGCTTCCATCACCAATTGCTAATTTGCTAAAGGTAATTCCCAACAAAGCCCTTTCAAGCTAATTTACCTATACACCAAAGGCAACTGAAATTTTCTCTGCCTATGTTATTTTCTGTGGTTACTGTACAAAAGCAGGCTTCACTGGGTACTGCATATGTTCCTTAGCATTCTCCAAGCTAACCATTTGTTTATATCTACTGCAGAACATGGAATAATGAATAAAACAGTTCAAGCCAAATGAAAAAGGCAGCACAATGAGCAAACTCTGTCACTGCAAAGCCTTAGTTTGTGCTCAGCTCATAATACGCTGAAGGAAAAGGCACTATAAAACACAACTAAACTTTTGCCCTCCGAAGAATGTCTCGAGTTAAGCAGCAAAGAGTTTCTTGGGAACCTGGGCCTTACACAGTAGGATTTTGGCAACTTAAAATTCATATTATGTTGACTATAGCATGATCCCTTCTGGCATTCTTGATTCAGATTCTGCACAGGTCAATGCAATGTGAGCACATCTTTTCACTTAGCCAGTTGTGTGTCAATGAACTGTCATCCATGTCCAAAAGGAAAATTAAGGGAGAGGGGATGTATGGGCATGTGTTCATAGAGGAAAAAGGGCAAAGCTCAGTCCTCATACTGGCCTCTCCTACTCTCTGCTGATGACTGTGTGGGAGGCTTTAGGATGTGAGGTTTAGCATCTGTGAATATCTGTGCAGAAGGCTGGCTGCAGCAGCAGCAAAGAGCACGATTATAGCAAAAAGTATCTGTAGACTGTGTTCCACAACTGATGACCTCAATATTGTGCATTCAGATTGTATGTTATGTATTAAAATTTCAGATGTATGATCAATAGAACACTGCAGGTTTACATATCAGCCCCATGGTGCAGGGGTATTTTTCAGTGCTATGTTTTTATATGCCTAAAATGCTGCTCGGTGTTGCCTGCTAGCAACAGCAAATCAACATACAGCATGCAAAAGGTCTCCCAGAATCAGTTCTTAAAAGACAGACTATCCATTACTGGTAGTGGTGCTAGAAATAACTTCTTAAAACTTCAAACTAAGGGGATATCAGAAACGGTGGCTGATTATCACTTGGCAAAAAGTAAGTTTAACTTGGGAACTCTCTAAGCAGCTTGCTGAAACCTTTACCGCTCATCAGTTTTAGGAAGAGTGTTCAATCACAGCCTGAAAAACAAAAGTTAACTAAAGATGTCAGAACTTCTGTGTAGGGCAAATGGTACCCAGAGAATATCACTGTGCAGATGATGTACGTTGTGTGGAGAAGAAAATAGTTTTGAATAAAACGTTGGTAACACCAGCAACTAGTAACTGACTAAATCATGCTCATGTGAAAGAGCCTACACGCAGTGAGAAAGAGTTGGTCAGTGCTCTGGAAATACTGACAGGCAAACCTCCTTGGAATATTCACCTTTTGACCGTGTTGGTTGTACACACACATATCACACGAGAACCCCTACTGAAGAGTACAAACTTTTGAATAGATACACCCATTAACTCCAGTGGCTCTGAAGAAAAGTCTGCTGTAGAAACTTTTTTGCTGCTTTAACTTGCCCTGACCAGCTGGGGAGGCTCTGATGTTGGATGAAAAGAATGGAAAAGGAACAAGACCCATGTACCACTGACACACCGACTGTCCACACAGCAACAGTAGGTCCCGCATCAGCACAGGCATCTCCACCATCCTCCCCATGCCCTGAGCCAGCAGGCGTGTGGCACAGCACAGAACACACCGTGCTTCTCACCAAGAGCCCCTGGGCATTACTGCTGCTAGATCAGTACAAACCCAAGAGATTCCACTCCTCACTAGCATGGTTGTCTCACATTTCCTGTATTGTCCTTTTTCTTTCACTGCTTCACTTTCACTGCTTCAGGACAGACCCTCCCCCACTTAAAAACAGGGACTGCCCAGCAGTCAGATTTGCACCACTTTTATTTTGCAGAGGAGAGCACAGCATTTCATTCTGCTGCACAGCTGTGGAGCCAGCATATACTTCTCTGCCACAGCATACTTGCTGCTTCTTGCCATAATACTGTCAAGGAACTTGCTCTCTCAAACCCATTAAGGAAAATTAATAACCACAGAAAAAGTCACGTCAATGCGTTTGTCAAAAAGCCACAACAGTGAAACAGTGCAGCCTTCCTCTTCTTTTTCATGTGGGGGAGCAGGAATCACCCAGGGTGTCACCAATCCGGATTTCTGCATTCTGTTCTACAATGTAGCTGGAAGACGCGTGTGAAAGCTGCTCTCTGCTTGTTTGAAGGGTCTCCAGTGTACAAGTTGTTTCTATCAAAATCAGCTATTGTTTACACTTACTGAATTGTCTGCCTCAGACACTCGATACAAGATACATTTGTGCTGCAAAATAAAACATTCATGCTGTGTGCTGCCATCCTAAGAGCAGAGTGGCCACTTAGGAGGGTTTCAGTGGACAGTAAAGGGTAATAGCTGCACCACGATTTCAAACGTCACTTCTATGAACTTCTCTTTGAATCTGTGCTGGCTGGAATCAAAGCAACTTCTGAAATAATATTTATTTTCTAGTCTATCAACACACCACATCTATGAAAAGAGCAGGCTCTACAAACCCAGGCACTGAAGAGCCTGAAGTCCAGCACTTGCTGCCTTCTGCAACTGGAGCTCTGCTCTGGGGCTCAGCTCCAGGTGCCAGCAGCACAAAAAGCTGGCACAAGGAGAAGGCCTTGCCTAAGGCAATGGGAAGAAAGCATGAGACAAGAAAAACACCCCTAGTTTCCTGCAAGCAAAGCAGTCTCGGATGCAGGCTGAAGCAAGGCTTCCCACCCCGGCTGGGGTCCTGGCACTGACATGGCACCAAGTGCCCACTCTCTTGCAGCATCAACTCGGTGCATCACTCGCTCCCCCGTGCCCTGCATCCCACCCTGCTGTCACAGAGTCACAAAACGGCTTGGGTTGAAGGAACCTTAAAGTTCAACCAGCTCCAGCCCCTGCCACAGGCAGGGACACCTTCCACTAGAGCGGGTTGCTCCAAGTCATAGAATCATAGAATTGCCAGGGCTGGAAAGGACCTTAAGATCATCCAGTTCCAACCCCCTGCCACGGCAGGGACACCTCCCACTAAACCATGCCACCCAAGGCTCTGTCCAACCTGGCCTTGAACACCGCCAGGGATGGGGCAGCCACAGCTTCTCTGGGCACCCTGTGCCAGCGCCTCAGCACCCTCACAGGGAAGAACTTCTTAATACCTGGGTTCACGTGTGTGCAGAGCAAACTTCGTGAATTAACAGCCTGCCTTTCCCCTGTAACTGTTACATTAGCCATAACTTGTAATGACAAACAACAAAACATTTTGCAGAACAACTTTTAATAGCATCTTCCTGTTAGGCAAATGTTTGGTACTATGAACATCTAACTGTTCTTTCTGCAATAAAAATACAGTCCCTGCTGGATGTGCATCAGCACAATAATTTAACATGGAAAGAAATATCGAAATACCAGATAATTTTCTTCCTACATATCAAAGCTCTTCATTTAATAGACCCATTTTTCAGATGACAGCCTCAGTAATGGCACTACAAGAAATGCTCATCAGGAAGCTCAAAACAGCTAAACTAGTTTTCTTTGGTGTACTATAATTTGTGAATCTCTGTACTTTTCAAGATGAGAAAGTAAGAACCAAGAGATGCATTTTAAGGAGAAAGAGCAAAGAAAACCTGACCCCAAAACCAGAAAACTGCCATAGAAAATGAGTAATACAAAGGCACACTTCAGCCTCATTCTATGTCTGAGCCACAGCAACTCACTTTGTTCTGTGGAAGTAACGTACAAAGCTCACATGGCATATACACATCTTCAAACTCTCCCTGTCACCAGCACAGTAAGAGCCTGGCCAAAACCATCTGATTTTAGTCAAGAAACATCCCTGCAGACACAGGGGACACAGGATCTGCTCACAGGTCACAGAGCACATTAGCTCCCTTTTCAGGGAATGGAGCTACCTACCTGTGAGTGGCAGGGCTGATGGAAAGTGCCGAAAGGAAAGATATTTACTTGTCTGCCAAATCAGAAACTCCCATAGAGCACAGTAGAGCTGGTACCTGCTGCCATGGCCAAACCCACTGTGACCCCTTCAAGTTCTAACTGCCAGAAAACAATAAAATTCTCATACATGATAACAGTGAAACTAAAGCATAACAACACATTTGTATAAACAACACATCTGTATAACCAACACCTCTGCTTATGGCTGAATAAGATGCAAGCTGAATCAGAGCTATGGCCCCTTCATGAATTGCATAAATGGGCAGCAGCCTGGTTTTGAGTAGTCTGAAACCTCAGTTTCAATCTGACCACTAACTGCATTTAGATCCTTACTGCATGTCCAGTTTGAATTGTACTTTTAGTTCAGGAAATTGTAAAATAAACCTATTTCAAACTCCTGAATTCCAGTTATCTGTTTGGCACTTAACATTCTTCTCAAGTGCATCAATACCACGATGCACCTCCCACAATGCTTTAAGAACAATTTTGGGTTTAGTCACTTGTGTAGTCACTCCCCAGACTTTTCTGTTTCACTTATTTGGCATTATCTGTCCACGTGAAGCCAGAGCAGATGTAATAAACTCTGGACATTTACCTCCTACACAGTCTACAGGCACTGCTGCTTTTGCAGTATTAATTTTGGGACTGGGATAGGGAAGAGGTTATGCCACTTCCACTTCTACCTTCTGCTTTTTCTTCCTACAGATGGTGGGGTTTATACAATGAAGTTGCAAGTCAAATCGTATTTGTCTAGGATGTGTGAGGCAGCTGGTGCCTGCTTATAGTGATCAAATACATTCACAGGTCTTGTTCCCCTCTTCATTCTTTGAAGCTGGTTACTTCCCTTCCCATAAATACCTCTCTAGTTTATTTAACTCCTCAGGCACTTCTCACTTAGTCTTGCCATCACTTCCATCAGGTACTGCAAACGCCCACCTCTGCAATGCCTACCTTTCACTTTTTCCTTTTAACATCTGTATCTGACAGCTGATCATTCTCAGCCTGGCTGGGGAGACTGAGGTTATGTGTTAAAGAGGAATCTGTGGCTATCTGTAAAGCCCAGGTGGTAAGCGCCTTATTTGTAAACACTCATTTACAGAAATCCATACTTGGCTGAGAGTTTACTGAAAGCATCCTCTCCATGAGCCCAGATGGCTCTGTGAAGTACATCATGAAGTGCTGTGAATTGGCATCAATTAAGTCAGGCAACTCCTGCCACCTGAGGGCCATCTCCTGACTTCTCCAGCAGTTAATTCCTGACCCTGCAGCCATGCTGCTGGCTTTGACTCAGGTTCTTACCTCCCAGCTCTGCTCTTTGGCTCAGGATGGTTCTGGCCCCCTGCTTCCTTCTGGGCTGGCCTGACATTTTGATGGGCAGCTACTGCTTGATCACCACCTCTCGGTGCTTTACTTGCTTTTATGCTTTGAATTTGGCATGTGATGGATGCTGGCGCTCTTGAGGTACCTGTTTCTATGGAAGCTTTTTTCCCCCCACATAGATCAAGGGCACAAACTTCTAAGTAGCTGGTTTGAATTTATTAAAACTGGTTCTCTAACAACTAGTAATATTGCAAAAACTATGCTTCGCCCCAGAAGTTTCTGAAGCCATTTGTAGGCAGGAGCACAGAAAGCTCAGTCACTGGGCCCAGTTCCCTGCAATGCTCAGCACCACACAATGGGCATGGGAAGATGAGTAGACTCCCATTAATAAAGGTTATTTTCCCCTTTGTTGTTTAAAAGCCAGCAGAGTACTGTGGGAACATGGCCTTGTCCAAGTCCTGGTTTATACCCCTGACTTGAGGCAGGCTGTGCTTGGATGCTTCTTGCCATCTCTGCAACTTAATTACTCTCTGCTCATAGTCTGCAAGGGTGCAGCAAGAAAAGAAAAAGGATTTATCTGAAGCAGAACCCCCTTGATCCCGAGATCCACAACATCTTGATTTACCCTGCCTCAGATATGCACAGCTTCAATCTGCTGCACCTTCCTCCAAGCCACAGAACATGCTCAACCCCAGCGAGCACACAGGGGCTGCTCCCCAAGTCAGGCTTGTGCTAACAGCAGGTCTGCAGTCTCTATGGCAACCCAAACTGAGAGCAGCGCTTACAATTGATCTTCTTATTAATAATTTCATTGGCATTCAAAGGAAATCACAAGACCCCTTAGCAAAGGTTTTGTCAGGGCTCCTCTGCCATAAGATACCAGAAAAGCATCTTTTCATTAGCAACTTGCCCAGGCAGCAAAACTCCACCTTCTACCACTGGTTGGACTTGATTGCCTCAAACTGCTTCCAGAGACCCCAACTTTCCTCGTCTCACATTACTCCTCCTGAGCCTCAGTCAATAAGGAATTATGTTTTGCTGTTCTAGGACCTGAGGTACCATGATCATAATAAGCATGAGAGGAATCCCTTGATTGATCTACCAGATGATGAATATAGTAAAACCCACCACATCTCAGACAAAAATGCACTTCTCTTTAGCAGCTGAGGAGGTATCAGGAGATTTAATGACAGAACAGTAAACCGTGCTCTAATCTGTGAAAAGTATTCTCTTGAGCAGTTTTGTGTGCAATATTTACAGCGCTTACTAGCTATTCATTATTATTATAAATGCAAATAATACTGACGATGACAGTAGTGTTTAGGGGCGAGCAAGAAACAAGGCTGCATAAATACAAAGTAATAACCGGTCTCGTTGCTGGTAAGTAGGATGGATATGAAAACTCAGTGAACAATGAACAGTAAAAGCTTTCTTGTGTGATACAGCTCCCCTGAGTTTAGCTGCTGGTCCTTGTGCTGGCACTATGATTAGTAAGAGGAGTTTCTAGAAGTGGCTCTATCACCTATTTTTATTAATCACAAATATTTATACAACATCTAAAGGCCAGAATATAAACCAGGAACCCATGGTACTGGTGGCTGTATGTACACTTAAGCTTACAGGGTTATTTTCCAAAAGAGCAGATAGTCTAAAGGGATGTTCATGCTGCCACAAGAGATGGAAAAGGTGACAGGAATTCAGAACAATAGCAGAAAGACTTCATCCAGCATGTTAATGATAGTGTTTGAAAGAAAGACATTTTGAGGGGGCAGTGAGGGTGAATAATAACTTACTAAAACACAGTAAAGCACTGAAATAAACCTACTACCTAGAAACCTCTTTTCAAAACATGACTGACTCCATGTAATGTTTTAATTTGTGCAATTATAAGGTAACTATGAAAACAATTAAAACATGCCAGTCTCATTTCTCTCCTAACAGGACTGAAAATATGCTATTAAGCTTTCAATTCAGGAATTACAAGGGAATTTACAACCTGTGAATGTCCATGACTGAAGTTAAATCACCTGGCCCTAAACCACCCTAAAACTACCCCAATCACCTCCTCGCTTCCCACGTGCCTTAGCACAGTTTCCAGGAGGACCTGCTCCATGACCTAGCAGGGCACAGAGGTGACACTGACTGGCTCATAGTTCCCTGGGTCTTCCTTTTTTCCCTTGTTAAAAATGGGGATTATGTCAGACAGTGGGAACTTCACCAGACTGCCGCAACTTCTCAAATATGGCAGATAATGGTTTGGTCACTTCATCTGCCAATTCCCATGGACTTGTGCACCTTCCAGACCGACCCTTAGATGTTCTCCAAGCTGATCTACAGTGGGCAGTTCTCCGTTCTCCCAGGCCCTGCCTTTCCCTTCTATGACTCAGGTGAAGGACCCAAATCCCTCATTGTACAAGGTACATTCCCAGCAGTATTCAGAACCAGCAGAAGAAGACAGAAATTGTTGGTACTAACAGCAGTAAGCTTCAGATCAGGCCTTGACTTACACCAGTAGCACTGAAAAGAGCCCTGCCTGATTTTCAGTAAAGGGAATGATAACATGTTAAAACAACCAGACACAGAAGTCACACATGAAGAGGATAAAAGACTTTTGTTTCTGATTTTGCTACAGAATATGAATAGTTCCCAAATCTATTTTGAAACATCAAAAAATTCAGAAAAAAAGGGAAAAGAAAAAAAAAGAAAACTAATCCTCACAATTTACCAGCCATTACAGTATTCAGTGTTCTGGAAAAAGGCAGTCCTGGTTTATGATCCAAATTACAGATAAGAGCTAGCAACAAAGCAAACGGAATAAGAAATGTTATTTTATATAAGTGTGAGAAAAGCACGTTTGTTATTTTGCTCAGAGCAAGCCCAGTGCTCTGCCAGAAAACATGACATTTACCATCAGTCTTATGAGGAGAAGTAGATAAAAGAGAAAAATAACAGGTGGTTGATGGGAGAAATAATGGTTTTGCCTCCCATCTACCTGGAAGGGCAAACTGAGGGACAATGCTATTCCACACCTAGCACGTTTCATTCTATGTAAGCACAGGTTTACTAGAGTAGCTAAGGAGGGTGTAGTCCTTCTCTCCCTCCCAACTACTTCTGAAGGAAGAACAGAATTCTTTGGATAAAATGAAGATTTACCTGTATCTTTCACTGAAAGAACTGATTGCATCAAAAAGCTTGTGTAGCTGTTGGTCTTGAATAGAACAGTTTTCTATGTACACCACTCTAGTCAGGCCAAAAGGTGCTTATTACACATTCCCAAGTGGTCCAACTCACAGACCAAACTGTTCATAGAGACCAGTTACAGAAATACACCAAAGATGCAGAAGTTGCTTATTTATTATCCCTCTGATAAATAAATTCTATGAGATAAATGGACTGTGATAACGTCAATGTTTAGTATTCTAAGACTGGTTCCCTTTTATCACTGTTTCATTTATTCCTGATAAACCTGCAACATTTTTTCCAATTTTCTTATCACTGCCAGCTATAACATGGTAGAAGTTTCCCTTCTTAGAATTTACTTGCTTAGGCTATTTGTTCCTGATGATACCCTTTTCCTTACAGTTAAGATGACTTAAAGACTTGCATCCAGCCGAGTAAATGAGTCATATATACTGCTGTTAGAGTCTGTCTAAGGAGTGATTCGTGACTACCCTTTCTCCACTTCTCATCCAGGCAGAGATCATTAGAAAAGATTTAATCAAGAAAGAGTAATGAGCTTAAGAGAAGCTGGCCAGACAAATGAGAAAATCACTTGACTTCTGTTAAAGATGTTGGATTTTGAGTTACACCCTACATTTTTTATTAAGTTAATATAACCTCAGTTGTCTGTTTCAGCTGAACTCCTGTTTCCTACCTATAAGTCAAATTGCAAGTCAGATGCAAGTTTGCTCTCCAGCGATCTCTGTACGCCCATGACTATATATCAATATGTATACATACATTTAATCCTGTAGATTTGAAAATCTAAGCTATTTTGGCCCTAATATCTGACTTCTCCTTACCTACAATCTTGCTGCAAACTGCAAATGCAGATTAGAAATGCCAGGATGCCCACGAATGCTGCCAGTACTTGGGCATTTTTGACTTTACAAATAAATGAGTCTTAGGAGGATGAATAACCAAAGAGAAACAGTCACTTATTTGGTGTGTTTTCTTACTTGACAGAACATGCAATGAACTAGAAAGATGTGTATCAAACTCTGCTTCTGGTAAGAATTCCAACATTGGAGTAAACCACCCCCATACGCACGCTTCCAGAACTACTTTTTGTATTCAGGTCAAACACTTGAATGTTCTTGGGAAACAAACATACAAACAGACACCCTTCCATCAAAGTTTGCTGCTGAATTAAAGGAAATGATGTGATTATCTTTTTTTCCCATTGCTCAGCTCAGTATATATTTGTGGTTTGCTAGCCACCAGGAGGAGTCCAGATCAAGCCATTACTGTTCAAGACATCCATTTACAGTACATGCCATTTCACTTCAAAAAGGGAAAAATTACAAGGCCTTTACACAGAAATGCGATTTCTGAATGGAAACATAAGAGGAAGAAGAAAAATATTTGCAGAAAGCAAGCACGGATGCTGTATCTTCAGAGTATTTCTATTCCATACATGAAAAGAATTCCTTTCTCTACCTCAGTATTGTGTTTTCACATCTCCTGGTGTAAATCTTATTCTGGTTTTGTGCCACGCCGATCCATCCACTCTCTAATGAATACATGAGGGACATTACCAGGCAGTCTAGAAATACTGAGGTGAAAAACTAACATTTTGCAGCAAGCTATATATCCTCTGAAGTGCAACCTCTTCTTCACATTATGTTTTATCATGAAGAAAACTATACTTCAGGAACAAGGCCTTAACCTTGAAAAAAATACCCCACCATGAGTTACACAGCAGGCCATCAGCTTCAAATCAGTTACCCCACTCTGGTGACTCTGTCCTGAGAACTATTTAAATTAATGCTTCCAATAGAAATATGAAGGGTAAGGCTTAAAGGCAGGACAAGAAATCATATCAAGAAGATCACTTCTGTCCCTCTGTTGTCACTACACACTAGAGTCTCCAGCATCACCAGAATGGAACAAAGTGAACTGAAAAGGTAGATCAATCTGACATAAAGACAATTTTCTGTACCATTCCATATTTGCTTAAATTCAGATGTAAAAGCCTTTGTCTATTTCCTTTTCAAAATCAAAATAACTCAGAATGCCTTATCTCAAACATGCATGGTCCAAGAAAGTACACACAGACATCACAGTGATCAAACGCATGGTGGTAGATACCCTCAGAGATCAGAAGGGCAATTTGGGCTGGTTTCATCCTGAATCAATGAAAATAGTTCAAAGGCTACTGAAGATGATGCTACTGATAGCATCTTCTTAAGTAAAAAATGGTCTACCCTTATGATTTTTTAAAGAACAATCATTTTTCTCTACCACTGAGCTGTCCTGGATTATAAAACCAGGAAACTTCTCTAACATAAACAATACTACTTTGCTGTCACTCAGATCATTTCAGAGCATGATGAAACAATTACTTTATCAGTGTCAGCACTAGGAACATCACTGACTGCGCTGTATCTCCCCAAGATCATTTTCATAAGATTCTTTTCCCTGTCTTGCAAAACAGGGTAGTGAAGTGTAAATTCATGGCTCAGTGTCTCTTGCTAATAACATCGCAATATAGCCCTCCCCACCTCATAGTGTCTTAGTACAAGAATTTCCTTCATAGATCAGTGTTTCTCTAATTAGAACTTGTCATAGAGACTGCAGGGAAAACTGGGGAAAAAGCCCCAACCAACCACCTCGGTCACATTATCCAAGCAATGTGTTACAAAACAAATACACTGGAGCCTTGCCCCGTCCAGGACATTTTGAAGCAAAAAGCAAAGACCTCAGAGCCAAGAACTGTAAAAACAGCTCTTGGAAAAGTGGGTACCTAATGTTGTTACAAAATCTACACTGAAATAAATGCTTTATGGAAAATAACTCCTGCCCTTTCACAACCTCAAGTCTGTGATCCCAGCGAGGGTTCTTCACCCACACATCACATTTTAGCTCAGAAAATATTAAGGTGCAAAATTGACTTTTAGAAGGGTAGGAACTGAACCAAACTGCCACCTTTAGTGAAGTCTCACTGTTCCTCTATTGCCATTCATAGAATAGTTAGGGTTGGAAAGGACCTCAAGATCATCGAGTTCCAACCCCCCTTCCATGGGCAGGGACACCTCCCACTAAACCATGCCATCCAAGGCTCTGTCCAACCTGGCCTTGAACACCACCACCAATACAGCATTCACAACTTCCCTGGGCAACCCATTCCAGTGCCTCACCACCCTTAAAGAACTTCTTCCTTATATCCAATCTAAACTTCCCCTGTGTAAGTTTTAACCCATTACCCCATTCTCTCACATTTATTGGTATTATCCCTCTCTAGCACCTAGTTTTAAAATGCAAGTGTGCATTTTTTGCTAGAGCATCAAATGTTTACTTTGTGTATACACTAGGTGCACAGAGTACTCCAAGCCGCGTTTTCTGCTGAGTGCCTTGCAGTGCTGTTGTAATACAGTAATAAAGAGAACTGTAATAATAATATCAGAATAATTATGAAAGAACATTAAGAATGCACATCTAGAACTAATATTGTTCATCCACAGTTTAATAGGTCCCTTAATTTCCTCTAAAATCACCACTGCAGGTCAGGTAGGAAAGAGAAGAAAAAGCAAAACCTTTATACTAGCTTTCATATTTGAGTCAAATTTATGAGTCCTGTAAAATGCAGACTCATCTAATAGCTGAAGAACTTGGAAAATCCACCTTACTCAGGGTCACAAAAAAGCAGCAGAGTTGGTACGTGAGCCCAGGTCTCAGGAAAGGCAAATTTGTTCCTTCCTGTGAAGAAGGCCTTCACTCCATGCTATCCTACCTCTGTGTGACCAGTCCAGCTAAGCAAGCACCAGGTACCTCCTCATCTGCACAGCCAACCTTGCCACAGCCATGAACACTGAAGTGGATGTGAACATTTCTAAACACAACACAATCGAAATGTGGAAGAACCTTGAAAGCAACAGATGGTGGGACTTTCTGGTCTGGGGGTTGTTTCTTTTAAGGAAAATCCAAAGGTAACAGGTACTTGTAAAAGATTCCTCTATGGTTACAAATGACAGCTAATGATTTGCCTTTCCCTTCCTGACCACTCTTACAGATTTCCTCTCTGAGAACCCTGGCATTTCTGAAGGTTATGGCACTATATGTCACACTATCAAAAGATTTAGAAAGGATAAAGTAACTGCATGAACACCATCAGATTAATCCAGTTCCTTAATCTCCTAATAGGCTTCATGCAATGGGCAGGATTCTGTTACATTTTTGATAGTGCCAGAGAAGCTAAATTTCAGATGTTTTACTAAAAGGAAACATTGTTGACAGACCCTGTCAAGGCAGGCATCTATTTACCCACTCAAGCTAGATTTCAATTTACATAAAACGTCAGGATTATTGTCAATGTTTAAAGATCTGACTCAAGCACAGAGACCTAACCCTAATCCTAAGTGTCAAACTTGGAGAAAGGCTAGAATATGCTCCATGCAATCACTTAACTCCTACCACTGAACAATCATCTAGCTTCTACAACTGATCAAACCTTCTTCAGCTTCAAATCAAGAGCGTGATTCTGAAGTTTTCATAGGTAACAATGACCCACATCTCCAACGAGCCACGTGGCTCGAAGTCACAAATGGAATACATCTTGGTTATTCGCTGTCTTCTAAGCCCCTGCCAAAAGCCTGGGCAGTCCTTGAGAAGCAGAATATCAGAGCATCAGTGGAGTTTCTCCAACTCATTCAACAGGTCCTTGCTTTTCATTTCTATTCTAAACAAAAGGAGGACTGTGTGCAACCTAGAGTTAAAAAGCCAAGTGAAGGCCCCTGTCAGACCCACAAAAAATCTTTCAGAATAAAAGCAGAACTCTGCCAACAGCCAAATGTTAATAGAACAATCTAAAATCTATTTACTACTGGGACAAAGAGCAAGCAGCTCCCACACTTCCTGACATTTTGGCTTGAGACCCTTCTGCCAGGCAGGCAAAAGCAACCAAGACTATTGTCAACAACACGAGTTGGAGTACTTCC
This sequence comes from Amazona ochrocephala, assembly GCA_039720435.1. Classification (NCBI taxonomy): domain Eukaryota; kingdom Metazoa; phylum Chordata; class Aves; order Psittaciformes; family Psittacidae; genus Amazona; species Amazona ochrocephala. The sequence continues at coordinate 9,609,643 of CM077891.1, read as the reverse complement.
TGGTGTTGACTCTTCTAACTGCTAAAAGCAGGGACATTAGTGTTGGGACATAATGTGTAGGATACAGTGTGATCTGCTCTCAAGCAATGCAGGTTGCTCAATGCTGTCCATAGAACAAAGCAAGGAGAGCTAGTGTATTCGTATCTTTTGTATGAGACATGAATGGGTGGTGTGAGCAGGTGGTGGCACTCAGCAGTCTCAAGAGCACAGGAGCTCTCACACAGCACAAGGCACAGCATTATCTTTTTTGCCTGATTATTTCTTTTGCAGGTACTTTCCTACAATTATACGCACATTTCAGCACAATATACAGAGAGTCTCTCTCCATTTACAGAAGGCATTTGACCAGTGCCTCCGTGTACCAATTAGACCCTGTTGAGTAAACAGCATGGGCACTTTTGTGATTTCTGCTTAAACTGAATTCAAGCCTAACCTGTGTAGGCATTTTCTAACATGCTGCTGAGTACCCAGCTGCATCTTTAGGCAGCCAGCTTCAGTTTCTTTCATGCCATTGCACTAAGCGTCACAAAGTCTAAAAGACTTGAGCAGCTAAATCATGCTTTCACGAGTGACTTGGCAGATGGAAATCCAAGTAGTAGAAGGCACTGAACAGGTCTTAAAGTCCGAGTGATATGGGCAAAGACATTAAAATATACTTAACTCTTCAATGCAAATGAATACCCAGCAAAAGGTGCAAAAAGCAACTATGATCCAACTACTTTCAAAAGATGTTTTTGAAGACATAGATATGTGGGCTTGGCCCCATGTCACTTAATGATGTGATTCAGTTTCCTGAATCAGGTAGAAGCTTCCAAAAATGCTTCCTTATTCCTTTCTGTAAAATGCAATTCACAATAATATTTGGAGGGAGGGGGCATTCCTAACATGACAGGTATTCCTCATTTAAACCTTCAATGTCTTATGTCTTTACAAGGTTGCAGACAGCTGTAGATAGCTGTGTAGCAACGAACTTCCCTTTATCAGAGATTTTGGTGCAGTATTTATTTTGTATGCTCTTGTATTTGAATTTACATCTCTAAAATACCAATAGTCAAATTGGTTTCAGCATTCTCTTTGCATCCTTGCAAAAGGAAATCTCATTCAAGTCAAAATGGTTTTTATTGTCCATTGATCTCTATAAGCAAAACCTACAGCAACTAATTTCCTGGATTAAACTAACAAGTTAACTTTGACTCAATAGAATCACGACTATTGCAAAAACATTAAGGGAAAGAGATTTAACGTGATGAAAATTTCCATTTTAGCTACATTTTCATAGCTCCTTTGGCCAGGATGAGCTGACACTTATCATAATCCAAGACAAAGACATATAACATTTAGAAATGGCATATAAGTTATTATTCCAGAGAATGAGCAGAGTGTGTTATTAATCCTGGGTTCTTAGGCCAACTTAATTGCTGTCAGTGAACCAGTAATTATTTATGTAGCTTCTTTATAGCAAGTTACTAAAGGCTTGAAATGACTTATCACAACAGTTGCCTTGCAAATTCAATAATTATTTTTTGATAAAATATAGTGTATGAGGGTACATTTACTTGGGAGCTTCTGCTGTCATATAGTGCGCTATGGTATATTATATTCTATGTTCAGCACAATATCTTGAATGAAAGTGTTAGCTAGCAACCAGTTTGTGTTAATATGAATTCACCTCCTTTTTGCATGAATGAGGCAGGACAGATAAACATACAAAGTTGTTGGTATCTAGTACACTGCAAACCAGCAGGGATAGGTTTCACTTTAGATTAGAAAGAAAATGAAGCTTTAATTTGAGAGGTCAGGAAGTGATCACGCAGTGTCCCCCCAAGAAATTTGGTATACAAGAAAATATTGGTTTACATCTTTCACTGCAGCAGTCACCATCACTTACTTCTGTAGTTACAACATCTTGTCTAAGGTTGAAGCCAGTTCCTACTTAGATGGGTGTATTTTCTATCTCTGTTTACTTACTATCAGCAGCAGCCAAAACAAAATTGAAGAACCTATTAATCTGACAAACTTGCCATATACACGATTAAAGTCAGAGCTCTTGAACTGTATGAAGAATGAACTGTCTGTACTACTCACATGTTCTCAGGCTAAGGATCCCTGTGCAAGTCAGAGTACCAAAAATAATGAGAAATTCAGCAGGATTCGATATATATATATATATATATATATATATATATATAAAATGTTATGGCACTAAGAGCAATTTCCACAATTATTAATTTGAGCAGATATAAGAAAAAAAGGAACATTGCAGACTGGCAAAGGCTGAAGGTGATGAAAAATTGAATGGGTTTTTTTGGGGGCAGATGAATTAAAGAGACTGTAACAAGAACCTCTAACAAGATTGTGAGACAATTCAGACAGCCAAGATGATCGGGTTTTTTGTGATCCCAACTTTGTAGCTATTTCGTAGAAAACAAAATCAGATCAGAAAGTTGAAGTTGTTCAAACCACTGTCATCGCTGAAGGAGATCAAAATAGCTGTACTGTTATTACTTACCCACCTGGATGTCCTCAGGCCCAGGAGGGGGAGAACAGCATGGTTGTACCAAGGTATGTGTAACAGAAGCACTGACCTGATCCTATCTTGATCTTTTCTTAAAAAATAAGATTTTCTAATTATAAAAGGACAGCCTAGAGACTATATAGATGTGAAGTACATAAAAACCCATAATGACACTACATGGCATGTGCAGAATAATATGTAGATTACCAGTAATGAAGATTTTAAAAGTACAGTTAACACCTATGAATAAATGGCTGTATAACTTATTAGAGGCGTTGAAGATACGGACAAACCTTCTTATTCTTAGCTTTAAAACTGTATCAGTAACTTTCAAGAGCTGAGAGCAGTCCCTCTAAAACCTCCACAAGCTTTGTTAAGAGACTCCCTGTTGTCCTTCTTTTCAAATATGCAGTTTATTCCAGCAAAAAGAGGCCAGGAACTCCTGAGGAGACAGTCTGCCAGAAGCACTGCAGGAACTAAGGCCTGCCATTTGCTTCCATTTTGCTACTCACTGCAAAGAAAGTATTAGAAGGCATTAGTTACGCTCTGCTATGATGGAAGCTATTTTCCAGCCAGAACTTAAGAGATCAGCAGCATCCTGTAGATGCCAAGCTGGCATAGCTCTTGGGAAGTCTTCCTAAAGGCCATCTAAATGGAGGGGAAAGAAAGGGAATCTGGAGAATACCATCTGGATCTGATTAAGGAATTTAGATGTGGCAATAAATGAATAATAACCACTACAGAACACAGTAAGTAAATGATTTCTCTGTACAAAATCCTGTGTGTCTGTTAAACATTTAAACACTATGTACCTTTCATTTACATTTAAATTAAACTGAAGTCATTCAGTTCTGAGGCAAACATCCATGAAAGTTGTTGAAAGAGTTTGCAGTACTTCCAAATGTAAGGTAATAATAGTATTGTCTTGTAGAAGTACTACATGTTCCTGGAAATGGCAATCAACTGTGATTTCTTTAGTGATCTAATCGGTATGCCATTGTCCCCATTATTTAATTTTGCTCAGTATGAACATAGCCAGATGCTGGGTTTTTAGAAGAGAAAAATGATGCTTTAGATGTATGAAAATGAAGGGTTGGAAACATGATAAAAACAATTCCTCCGGGAACCGGGGGAGCTGAGTGAGAGCTCAGATCAGGGAAATTAAAGAAAACTTAGATGATACATGCAGAACTGTAGTACTTGAGACAGCATACAAGTCTCAGGAGCCAGACTTTAGCCCAGTCAAAACTGACTTGAAGTTAAGATTCATTAAAAACTAGAACCTCCAAGGACATTAAAAATTCACAAAAAATATCTTGGTTATGTTCAAGGCAACAAGTTCCATTTTCACATAAAATAAAGCCCCATAGTGACTACATATTGAGAATAATGTGAAAATAGCATGGTATCACACAGAAAGGTTCACAAACACAACTGAAGATGGAGCCTACTCTCAGAAACACACTTGGTATTAACTGGAGTCAAGCAGCAATTCACTCCCTGGATCTGTTATTGTTTGTATCCTGCTATGAAGAGCAACACATCCATACTTCCAAGATGTCACTTCAGTTAACTCTCTCTGTCATTAGCTGGCCCTGAACAAATCTCGTCTTTTGGGCTATCAGGAAGCAAAAGAAATCACTTTGTGGACCTACATAGCATTCCAATCCGTATTTCACACACACCTTCAACACTGTAGCTAAATTAAGTCACAGTGAACTTCAGGAAGCAGAGCAGGAGGGAGGAGGAAAACATATACAACTACCTGCTATTTTAATGAGTATCTCTGGCTGTAAATCTAATCAAAATAAGTTTAAATACTGGTGAATATGCATCACAGGAAACAACGATCCAGTACAAAGAAGGACGCCATATCCTCCCTGCGGCTGGGAGCAGAGAGCTGCATACGAACTGGCTGCTGTGATGTGATCACTGGGTCTGCTTTTACCTTGTAACTCAAGGTCTTAAGCTGCACTGAAGCATCTCACATTGGCTCAGGCTACGTAAGTTAACTAATTTAACTGACATTTTATTTTAATTTCTTTGCTACAAGATCAGCCCCTATTGTTCCTCTGTGCCATCTGCAAGTACAAAACATTATCTTGTCTCAACTTTAATTATTGTAACAAGTCCATTCCTGGTATAAATTCTGGCAAAGTTTCAGATCTTTGCAGAAGGCCAGAACAACACAGCCAAATACCTCCTATCTTACAGAATGGATCAATTTTCATATCTAAGGTATATATTCTCACATAATAAACTGTAAAAGATTCGATTCTGGAATAAGCATAACAATTCTGGATGCTCAGTTACTCTGTAATCACACACAACACAGGATAAATACATAATGAGGATATGGAGATACGAGAAAACTGGCAGAGCTGTGATCCCATCATTAGCTGGCTGCCGGCAACCCTTGCAATGTAATCAAAAGTGACAACTGCTGCAGATCAGCTGCTAAGGCATCCACTTATGGCATGGTGTTGGTGGGCTCCTGTTGTGTTTTTGTATAGCTTTTCTAATGGGAATTTTTAGTCACTGAAAGTGAGGGTGTGATTTGTTGACTGCTGTGATCCGTGAAGGCTGGAGCAGCCCAGCATCTCATCTTTCAAGCCCCATGTCCCTCATGTAGTATTGGTACTCCTCAGCTTGAATTATTGCATCTTCATCTAGAAGAGATCTCCCAGTGCTATGACTGTTCCCAGTAGCTGCCCTTGCAAAACAATGTGTTTATTATAAGGCAATTTATTTAATGACTTTTATTTTTTGCTTCTTCCCACCCCAGTGAACCAGCAAACTGAACTTGTTCACCAAGAAAGCAGTGCGTTATGGATTATCTGCCAAGTTTAAACCATTGTAAAATGGTGCCAAAAGCTGCATGGGCAGGCTAGTATTGGTGGAACTGGATGATTCTGAATATTAAACCTGCTTCTGTTCAGTATAAGCAAACCCAGAGACTTCCTCTTCACAAGGAACTAAGTGGCTACAAGCCCTCTGAGCTGAGTTCTGTCCACCTGAAGACACACCGAAGCTGCTCCAGGGCCACTTTCTCACCAGCTTTTAGATGACGGTGATGAACATACACAGAAGTTAAAGCCATGCTAATTCTTCAATGAACTGCTCTTCCCTGCTTATGGATTTACCCACAGGTGCATTTCCCATGAGAAATCTAGAGGCTGTATGAAAATTGTTATTCAAGTCACACAAGGCACAACGATCTGAGCAAGAAATAAAATCTGATGGTAGATGGAGGCTTGCAATGTGCTAGATCTTGTAAATTGCTTAAACTACTGTGATTAGCAAATAAATCTATAGGCAATTCAAAGTATACTTTCAGACAATTCGCCAAGGGCTATAATCACATACCGAGTTATTCAGTACGTTCCAGTCTGATCTGTTCAGAGCTTTCCACAAAGAACATTATCATGTTATCTAAGCCATATTCTTTTAGTTTCACTCCCAAAGCTCCTTTTCTTCTAAATCTAATTCTTACAGTTATAAGGGTTCTCCTTTGTCTCTCCCTCTGAAATTATGGTGTAATAAAATGTATTTTATATGGTCGATACCAAGAAACACACTTTCCTATGCACTGCTAAACAGGAAGGAATGTTATTCCCAACTGTATTATTCCCAAATGCAAAGCATCAGACCCATTCATTTTGTGTCTTTCATGTTACAATGTTAAATGTACGTATTTGTTAGTTTAAAAACATAACTAACATACTTGCATGGGTAGGTACCCAACACAACAAAATGCACATTTTAGCCCAAATAATCAGGAAGTCATCACATTTCCAGGCACATCAGGAAAGAGTCTGTGAACAGAGAAGAGCAGGACATTCCCACAACAGCTTTGCAAAAGTAAGCAGGATAAAAAGCTCACACAATTCTTGGCCATCTGCAGGTTACCTCTAAATTGTCTCAAAGCCTAGCGCATAATACCGCCACAGTAGAGAGAATTAAACTGATTTGAGCTCCTGCCTGCATCTGTGATGGAGGCAGTTGGCTATACCTGTTCAAGGAGAACACTTGGCATAGGGTATCATACTGACACATACGAAGGAGCTGTTTAACGCTGGCTTATGACTTTCATAGGTAAATCTAAAGAGCAGAATTATTTCTCATCATGATGCAATCAACAGTGTTTCTTCCTTACAGATTCTCAAAAATAACAAAAACCCTGATGACACCTCACAGAACACCATCATTTGGTTCACAGTTGGTTTCCCAGTGAAGAAGTGATAAAATGTTAATCTAAATGACATTTTCTGATCAGATGTTAGTGACTGCATTTTGATGAAGGAGAGGCAAAGCATATAAAGATATGCGCAGGACAAAGAAGAAACATAACTGGATGTTACGTGAAGGAAGGGGCTTGCTGGAACCATGAATGTATATTTGGCAGAAACCCCAGTTCCCTGCAAGCTAATGCAGGATGACAAGCATGATACTAAACACTCAGCACTGCATTATAATTTAAGAAGCAAATATCTATTTCTACATTGTCTGACAAGGAAAAAAGAAGTTTGTTATCTCTAAAATGTGAGCTTTGGCAAAGAAAGAAACCAACCATGATGGACAAAATGACAATGTGTTTATGTCTCAGATCTGTCAGTTTTCTTCCACCTTCAATTTTCCACAATACTCCCCCATCTTTCAAGATAAATAGAAGCTTTTGATTTTACAGAGATTTATTTCTGTCCTCAGTCTTCAGTCAAGAAAGGCACCTGTAGCTCTGACAAACATCTCCAGGCCTCACTAATCAGTGCTTTTGTTTTTCTTACAGCACATTAAATACTTAAGGTCAAAGGGAGAGCTACAGAGACTGATGACCTCCATTTAATGACAAATAGGAACAACACAGAGTATAAGCAGAGGCTGCTCCTCACTGATTAAACCACATGCTCCAAGCCCAGCTGAGCTAGCTCATTTGTAAGGGTAAAACACGAATTCAGTTTTCATGTCCATTTAGTCTTTGCTATGCCTACCTAGCCTAAAAGCACAGGCTCCAATTAGAGACATCAATCATCCAGCCCACTACTATTACTTCACAATAACCCTAATTTTTGATAAGCCACGGAACAGTCCTAGCTGGTAGCAAATAGGTTGCCCTTTTCACATTTGGAGTATGACTTCAAAATCAAATTGGTTGTAGGCAAGAAGTATTTTTGACAGCTATATCCGATAAATGATCTGGGGGGCGGTAAAAGGCTTAACTGTTGAGGATAAAGTACTGAATGTATTAATTAAATTGGCTTTGATGAATTTGATCATTATAGATGAAACAAAGGTGCATAACAAGAAATGATAAGAATAGAGAGAACACTAAGTGATAAAGCTGAGATAGCAGCCTTCCAATACCTGAAGGGGGCCTATAGGGATGCTGGGGAGGGACTCTTCATTAGGGACTGTGGTGGGAGGACAAGGGGTAATGGGTTTAAACTTAAACAGGGGAGGTTTAGATTGGATCTGAGGAAGAAATTCTTTACTGTGAGGGTGGTGGGGCCCTGGAATGGGTTGCCCAGGGAGGCTGTGAATGCTTCATCCCTGGTGGCGTTCAAGGTGGGGTTGGACATAGCCTTGGATGGCATGGTTTAGTGTGAGGTGTCCCTGCCCATGGCAGGAGGGTTGGAACTCGATGATCTTGAGGTCCTTTCCAACCCTTACTATTCTAAAACAACTATAGATAACTGATCCCAAAGGACTGCATGGTTTTTCTTTCCCAATATAGTTTTGAACAATTCTAGAGAGAACAGCACTGAAATAAAAAATAAAAAATCATGCATATTCCTAAGATGTTTTCTTAAACCTGTCTCTTAACTTGGATCACAGGCATTTTTGTTTACTAAGGCTACTTCAAATTATATTGTTAAATGATACAATTCAGCATCATTTCCCTTTCCTTCACTCCAAAATACAATGAAAGATATCAGGAACATGTGCTAGCCAATGAGATACATCATTTATATTCACTGATAAATCCTCTGTCTTTTTATCAGGCTCTAGTATTATTTCCATTAAGTCAAAAATTTGCAAGACAATGCCCTTAGCCCACATTAATCTGTCCTGCACCAAAGGAAACCCTGACTAACTTACAACAAAATGTACGTCAACCTGAAAAATGTTTTTTTCAGAGAAAATGTAATTTATTTGGGTTTTACTTGGGAAATCAGTACACAGCAAGCAAAGCAGCTACTGCACAGCCCCTCCTGCCCACGCACAGAAGTATGCAAAGTGCACTGCAAGAGAGCCTCAACTGGAAGCTAATGAGTTTGTTAGTGCAAATTCACACTGCCATGTTGTTTTGTAGACCAGCCAAGAGAAGCACTTCATGCTATGGGCTTATAATAAAATGCCCTAGTGTGTATTACTGGAAGCTAAGAAACCTGAGATTACAACTGTGCAGATTATCTAAAGAAATGAGCAGAATGCGGTTTTGAAAAGCAGTGGGATGTGCTCTCTGCATATTTTCTTGTCCATTCCAAAATGTTCCTCTGAACTCTTTAATTTTGAGACAAGTCCTTAGACTGGTTGAGAAACAACATGCCTCTCTTTCCCCTTCTCCACTTCCACCTACATGCAGGGATGTGTCTGCCAGCACATTAGTCTCCAGGACAAAGCTCCTCTGCTCAATGAAGGGTTAGCATCTCTTCTTTCTTTTTCCACTAGAACCAAAATCCCTCATCTCCTGGGTTTTCATTGATCTTATTTTTCAAATAATGCAGCCACACTGAAGAGTTTGAAACAATCTAAATGCAGACCCCTTCGGCTTTCTTGTTCTACTTCTTCAATAACTACAAACACTAATACGGTGCACTTTACTTTCTCATAAGCTCCTAGAATATAATACCAAACTGTAATCAAACTTCAAAACGCAGTTGTCAGGCCTCAAAAAGGGAAAACTTGCTGGACTTTGGCTAGAAGTCTGGCATCTGGTTTGCTTGAAGATATCATGGGGAATGCCAGATGATGTCCCTCCTGCCTACTCAGTCTTAACCTTCAGGTCTCCTGAACAGTGTTCAATCTGTGCTCCTCCCTTAATGACAAAAGAGCTCATAATCATGTTAGAAAGTGAAGGCTGAGAAAGCCCATTATAAAGCACAAACCACCATTCACTGCTGTACATCATCTCTTGGTAACTAATGCAAATGAGTCCCCAAAGATGTATTTACTGAACCAGACAGCTGTACAGGAAAAGAAATGGCAGCTTATAACTTCTGCCCATAGGTAATAGTAAAAATGAGCTGCTTTTCATAATTATAGTAGCACAGATTTAAAAGAGAGAAGAAAAATTGTTCTTGCTAAGGTTTAAGATCAGAGGTTTTAAACTCTTTCGCATCATGATGCTTGACAATAAGCCAGACTAACCAGAAGTGGTACTTAATTCATCTGTAATGCCAGGCTGTATCAATAGCATCTTTTAAAAAGAGAGGGCCATCAAAATGTAGTTCATCAAATCAATGTAATTAAAAAATGAAAAAATATTATAACTCATTCTGCACAAATTGATTAGGACTGTATGCCCGTAACACAGCTCTTCTGTGATGGAAACGGCACGGAAATAGCACGGTGTCATGCAAGCTTGTGCTAGCAGACCTACTGAACCTCAAAGCAAACTTTGCTTGAGCCGTCTTCTACCCCCAAAACAAAGTCTAAGGAGGTACACGGGGAACAAAGCCTTTACTCTTCTTGGTGTATCCATCTCTACTTGCTCTGCTCAGAGCACTTGAGCTCAGTGGACTAAATTCTCTGTGCACCGCATGCAGCATTGCTGCCTGGTGCAGATAAGAGACAGCTGTTGGCCCTCTTATGTGTACTGAGTTTCTAAGGGTGGAAAAGTCATATCTTGCTGGAAATAACGTTAGCAACATTAATCTTAGTGAAATATATAAGGACTGAAAACAGGAATTGCATATGTCATTGCTTAAAAAACACAAATATAATGACCATAAATAATTTCAGTAATCTTTCAAAAGTGCTTTTCATCTTCTTGGCCTCTGAAGTATTTTGTATCCACTGACTGTGATTCTGATTTTATGAAGCATTTAAGCTACATTTAGCTTTCAGCAAATTTCAGCTCACCTGAAATCAGCAGAGCCACTTAGGGCATGGTTAATTTTCACTGAGGCTGATGCCTGCTGGATTAGAGTGAAAACCTTCAGTGCTTGAGATTATTTGACTGCTGCTAAGAAGCTGAACATAATAAAGAGGATGTGGGAAGAGACTGGATGGTTCAAAGAACTGGTTAATGCTCTGCAAGTATTTCTGAGCTAAGGTTTCACTAGACTTTTTCCTTATGAATTTCCCACAGAAATTCCAACTTTTCTGAGTCTATCCTCTGCAGAAAGCTGGCAAACTTAACAGCTTAATGCACGGCCTCTAACATGGCTGTGTCAAACAGCTTAGAAAGCTCCTAGGCTTGTACAAGTTATAAGAACAAATAAAACACGCAACCAATACACGATGTCTAAGCTAATTTGGAGAGAAAAATGCAAAACCTATTATTTGACGTAAGTATTTAATGTCCTTAACACATCAGTGCCAACATTCAACATTTATTGCTTTCCTTTTTTCTCTTCAACTCTTGGCTTCAGCAAATGCTGGAAACCAGCAGAGGATCATGATTACATTAAATTATTCTACTGAGTAAATACTGGGTCAATCCATCTTGCAAACAGGTCAAGAGAAATTTTTCACATTTCTTTCTGAAAGTACCAGGCTGATTTTAAAGCAATTACAGTCACGGCAAGGACACCTTAACTGAACCTCATATTTTTCTTTAGACTCTTAGCTGCAATTTGACTGAAAAAGTCTGAACAATACCCAAAGCAACTTCAAATTCTCCTCTTCTGACCTTACTTTGCCAAACTCAATTAAAGCCAGAAAGCAAATTGTTACTTATTTCCATACTGATTTTTGTCCTTGTCATGTACTAGCCTAAAGACATTAGCAGTCACAGATCCTAACTTACTTCATTAAGTTCTTCAAAGTCTAGCAGCTAAGCTGAGAGCAGTGAGAATGAGTGACACAGGCTACGTGTCATCTGCGTTTTAACAGCAGCTTTGTCTACTGTTTTTTAATGTATGTTGTAGAGATTCATTTTCTGAACTACCTCTGTAAATAGCCTTCATCTTCTTTTCCCCAGTGGCTTCCATTTGGACTGACTGCAATTCTCCTGCCTTCACTAGCATCAGCAGCCCTGGCTTTTAAGCTTGGGATGGTAATTTTGGAAATTCCAGGCTCTGAACAAAGCAGGTGGTACATAATTTTTGAGTGCACGGGTCAGAATGATTGCTCGTGAAAACTAAGGGGGGAATCCTGAGGAAACCTGAAGCTGTTTTGAATAGGAGTTTTTGCTGATGGATGTCTCCAAGACAGATGTCCAAGTCTGGCACACTGAGCTATACAGATGGCAGGCAGAGCCCTTAGGTGTAAGGAATTGTTCCTTTGCTGATGCACTGCTGGACATAGAATTGCACCCTTATCTACAATGTAAGTAATGTCTTCTCAAAACAGCAGAGGAAACTAGATCGAGTTACTGTAGGAGTAACCGGTATTCATTATAACAAAACACCACCCACATATAAAACGTAAGTTCGGCTGTCCTCTAGCTCTTGCCTCAGGGGAAGAAAATTCTAAGACTTAGATGCAATTTTCCATGATTTTGAAGAATGGTTCGTTTTGGTTTAAAAATTATTTGCAGCCCACATTAATCTGGGGGGCTCTGTTTATTGCTAAAATGTAGTTATTCTTGAAATAGTCAGGAAAGTGCATTTTGTATGTTCCAGCAGAAAGAAATGGATGGGAAGTTTCCTGAAGCTTCATTTCTGTTATTTGCGGGTTTTGATTCAGCTTTATAGGCATTTTATTTTGACTGCTGTTTAATCAGTTTAATTACTATTCTGCATTCTTTCCAGTCTTTTGAACATAATCTTAAAGTCTGTTTCTTTAGTGCCAAAGTCCGGTTTTACCCAGTATGAGCCTGACTACTTTCAAGCTTCAAGCTCTTGTGGACACATCTTTCTACATTATCATAAAAAATTCATACAGGGAAGATGGTTGAAATATTGTTGCAGTTACTGGTGTATGACTGGCACAATGCCACTGCATGCAACATATTCAGCATAGGGAAAAAGGAGGGAAAAAGCCTACATTATTGCAAATGTCAGGAAGATAAATAGGTAAATCTATCCTGTTCTTGTACATTTAAGACATATTTCTTACTACAGCTCAGCATTTGGCAAGCAGAGTGTATACTCAGCTGAGAAAACAGAGTGAAACATAGTGTTTAGTCACAGTATTGCATTTTTATATAATTTCCCCCCCCAAGTATTTGTCTATTAATATATTTGAATTATGATGGAGTAGGATTTAAACTGCAAAAGGGATCCCTGAACATGCATGACAATACCCCGGTTTAAGATGATGACCACTCTATTCTGCTTGTGCTGAGTCCACTTCTGAAACAGTGCATGGAAGCGCACACCTGAACTTAAATACCCGCCATGCCAAAATCAGAATCTGTAGCTGAGATTCCCTTGTTTCCAGAGTAAAGAAATCAGCGTTTGTTATCTCAGGCTCACAAGTACTTCTGAGGCGCGGTAGGGGATCACACACTAGAAATGCCTCTCTCCTGCCACCGACTTCTTAGACAACTAGTTCAGATGCAAACACCTACAGTCACACATTAATAATTACGTGCCGTGAGGCCTACCAGGGAGCCTGTAGCCAAAATTATTCAGGAGCAGCTGTCTCTCAGTGAAGAACGCTAACGGCAGACAAACCCCGAGACCTGCCAATGATGGGGAGGAACTGCTCTTGTGCAAAATCTGCTCCGAACTTCGTGTTATTTGTGTTTCTATTCCCACAACACTCTGGGACTTCTAATGCACATTCTTGCACCTGCAGTACCATAAAACCATCCTGTGATAAAACCACAAAGAATGTCAATGCCTATTATGATATACATGACTGCAGAACAGGGAATGCCTGAGACAAGGATCATCTTTCTGTAACGGGTTGGAACTGGCCCCACTTAAATTGATCTAACCTTGAGGAGAATGGGAGACTACTCAAATAATCCTATTCTAAATGAGGTTTTCTAGTACACAATACAATATTAAAAAAATACAGGCAAATTTCTCACCTTTATCTATTTGAGACTAAACTCTTTATTACTTCTTTAGGGACATTTAGCATACAGCTGTCTTTCACACAAAATCCCTTTCTCACTATGTCGGCAGTTTAAGAGAAAAAACAACAAACAAAAGTTTTAGAGAGAAAAAACAATAAATAATTTACTCCCAGTTTAATGCTCCTTTAAATGGCCAGAAAAGCATCTCAGTGCAAACTGAAGTCAGATCTATTGCTAGTACCCAGCAGCACATCATGAAAGAAGACACAGGTAAGATTAAAAATAATCATAAAAATCATCTGTGGAAAAGAAACCATCTGAAGTTGTTATTCAGTGTCTGGTACAGAAGACACATTCCCTACCTGAGACTAGTAATGAGTCATGCAAGCAACCTGAAATGAAAAGCATATAGAAGGGAAATTGAAGGGAAAAAAAAAAAGAATTTAGAATCCAAAAATAAAGAAGATGATTCCAGGCAGGTAAACACTTCAGTAGATTACTGAAAAAGATGGGATTAATATCAATTTTATCTCCAAAGCAGAGAAGTTAAAAGCACATCTCACAATCTGCTGTTGTTATCAGTACAACGTTCATGCTAAATGACATGGAATTCAAAGCGGGCCTCTTTTTCTAAGAGGATCTGAAAATAAATAATAATAACTCAGTGTGTGAAAACGTGGACTAGCAGGAAGGTGAAAATACAAGAAAGAATTCAGGTTTCCATGAAAAATGTATCTATATGCAGGCTTCATCTCACACAGCTTTAGAAATTAAGGTTAAGGCATGGGATGCAGGGTGTCCTGGGTTCAGCAGCAGCAGTCATTTTTCTCCTTAGTAGCTGGTGCAGTGCTGTGTTTTTGACTTTCAGCCTGGGAACAGCGCTGATAACACCGATGTTTTCAGTTGCTGCTCAGTAATGTTTACTCTGACCAAGAACTTTCTGAGCCTCGTGCTCTGCCAGGGAGGAGGGGAAGCCAGGAGGAAGCAGAGACAGGACACCTGACCCAAACTGATCAGAGAGGTATTCCATACCACAGCACATCATGCCCACTATGTAAACTGGGGCAGTTACCCAGAATGGTTAGATCACTGCTCAGGTGGGGCTGGGTATCAGTCGGTGGGTGGTGAGCAGTTGTGTTTTCTTCCCTTGTTATTTCCCTTGTCATTATTATTATTGGTGGTAGCAGCAGTAGTTTGTGTTACACCTTAGTTACTGGGCTGTTCTTATCTCAACCCGTGGGAGCTACAGTCTTCCAGTTCTCCTCCCCAACCCTCAGGGAGCTGGGAGAGAAAGAAGGGAGGGGTGAGCTAACAACATCACAGCAGATTTACAGCTGGGCTTAAACCACAACGCAGAGTCATTGCATTCTGGGCGCTCTGATGCAATATACCGAATTACATTATAGGACTGATTCCTCCAGAGACAAGAGAGAAAGTCATCTTCAAAAACTAGAAAGGACACACGAGAAATAGAGGCTAAAGAAATCACATTAACTAGGAAAAAAAATGTCTAGGTAAAAGGAAGAGACTGTTGAAAAACATTAATGTGTACTTGCTGCAGCTGACATGATAAGCATTGGGGAGGGGAGCAGTGCTAACGGATAATTGAAACTAGATGTAGATACAAGTGTGACATGTATGTTCTGCAAATTGCAGGAGGTATAGCCAGATTTAACCCATCTAGGAGACAGGGGATGTCAGCAAATTCCAAACCCAGGTCCAGACCTCAAATATCACAGGCTTCCATCTCATGGCTCTGCATCCAGGACACTTTTTATGTTGAATAAGAAAATATACCCAATGATAAGAAAATTAAATAAGACAATGAGAATAACCAATAACTAAAAGAACAGAGCTACCCTTCTTAGACTGCAGAACATTTAAATTCAGAGGAGAAGGATTCCCAGATGGTGAAATATCAAGGGAAATTGCTTTGTCTGTAGAAAAAAAGAGGATGAACAATGTGTCAGACAACAGCTTTTCTAAAGGTATGATTATAATTAGATCAGAAGCAGTATGGTACATGATGTGACAGATTTGCTAACATCTCTCTATGACAGACCCATTTAAATAAGCTTATTGATGTGGAGCTGCAACATGACAGTACCCACCCAGCGCAGACTCCTGTGAGGACCAGCTCTCTCTGGCACTCTGTTGGGAAGTGCGATGACTGAAGCATTTGCTCAGTGTGGGCATATCCTTTTTACCCTAAGCAAAACTGATGTAGTATAGACAGACATGGGACATTGCAACGTGTCTTTGCGAGATGTTGCAAGAAGGAAGGGTGGCAGTCACATTAGGAGTGAGACAAGAGGAAATGAGGGATGAATGACGAAGAAAGGCAGTATGCCTCCACGTCCTGAAGTCTTCTGGTTTACAATGATTAACTTGAGGAAAGATCTGATGTAGTCCAACTCAAGGTACTAGGCTTGATAAAAGAGTAACAGAGTAAAATCCCATAGTCTAATTTGACAGCGGCTCAGGCCACATGATGCAAGGTTCCCTTCAGGCCTAAAAATCTATGAGGAAACAATACATTCAGCACTAATGTGGTAATGGCAGAGAAAGACTTGTATGACGTTGTTTCAGCCACAGGAACTGAAGCTAGGAACATATTACTTAATGATCTTATGTAGGAAAAAGTAAAATGGGAAAAAAGGTTGCAAATCATGAGAAGAGACAACAGAGAAAGACCAGCATGCCACAGGCTTATTTGTGTAATCACCTGAGATGGGTCAGAAAGGTCTCTAAAAGACAGTTCATTTATCTCAGAATCAAGGAGGACATTTTTACTATAATCAAGTAGATCACTTCATGGGATTTGGGCCAAGTTCGCAGACCTCTGGGTACTTAAAGGTGAATGCACATGTCTAATAGGGTTTGCAAAGGCTGCTAAGCAAGGCAGGTAGACAGAATGTCAATGCAGAATTAGATACCCATTAACACACTCTGGCACTTGGCAAATGTCAATGAGTGCCAATCTAAGCTTCATACTCTGCAGATCTGACAACTGACAACTACTGGTTACTAAAGCCAGTGATGAGCCAGCAGCAGGGGAAAGCCCAAAATACTATATGCCAAATGTACAACTGCTTTGTGTTGTGGTAGTAGCCTGAAAAAGTCAGGCAATGCAGCTAAATCTGGTCCATTTTATAAAACTCACAGCGGTGAGTAGTATGATGCCCCTGAAAGGTTTTCAGTAATAGAGACCAAAGCAATTCAACACCTAGAACACCGCATATGATTTTGAAACAGATAGGTATAGTCTTGTTAGAAAAACAGCTAACAGTGACACTGACGCAGCGAAATAGAGCATCTCTCCATTATACATATACTGTCAATATTCTACATAAATCTGTTTAAATACAGGAATGTGATACCTCCCGGCTAGACCTGCAGCTAAAACTTGCGATGATTTGTATTTTAGCTAATAAACTATAACCTCAGAAATACCCTTATCTGCATAAAAATTCTATTTTAGTTATACAGAATATATAAATCTATTTCTGACATACAGAAGTAATTTCTAGCACATCAGGAAAAAGGGTAGCAACCATCCTAAAATAACAATTTCAGCAGAAGTACTTCTAATCAACTTCAAAATCCATGCACTTGAGATATCCTTGAGGATTTTAATGCGCTTCTTGTACTAATGATATTTTTTCTGTAAAGTTAATGTAGTAATTTTCACACCCATTTTAATGTGTTGGTACTGTTCACTAAAGCAAAGATTAGGCTGCCAGATGATAGCATGCTATTAAGTCTAATAAAAATGAAGAAAAGGAATTAACTATTTTGACACTAACTAGACATAATGAATAGCCATCTGAAGTGGGTTTCCAAACAACAGTACACAGCCGGTTGACAATGAGACGAGAAATTCCATGAGAGCAAATGTGTCAAACTGCATTTTAAGCTCTTTAGAGGTTTGTATAAAATACATGCAAAAAATACAGGATGGAAACTGAAACTTCCACCTCTTGTGATGGCACCACGATCTATGTGTACATATCAACTGATACACCAATCAACTAATATTTCAACCACCAACTTTGTGGTATACTTGTGAAAACCAGTGATGCCTACAGCAATGCCTAATAGGCATTTTTCTCAGTTACTACATTTAGAGAAAAAAAAAAAATCCTATCAGGTTGTTCTGCAGCCAGAAGTAAATGTTAATAGAACTCACTGCAGGCTGGTTGGATGTGCCAGTACCTACTGGAGAGAGAAGAGAAACAAGTCCTTCTGATGCTGTTTTAGGTCGGGAACATCTGTGATACCAGAAACTTGCTCTTTTGCTATTTTTAGTGCAATAGTCATAGATCACCTAAGCAGTTAGTCAGTGCTATGATTTACAATGCAGCCACGTGTTAACCGCATATTTAAATACGAATACAAAACAAACCACACAAATCCCTAATAATTCCACTGCTGATTTTCTGCTTATATTGTTTAAATATAGGTAAAAATGACAACAGTGACGGTTTCTGTGACTGGCTGTCAGTAGCTAATAAGAAGAAGCCAGGACTCAGGGCCCTTGCTATCAAATGTATCAACAGTAAAATATACATCTGTCAAGGTAACAGACAATTAGCAATGCTGTTATGCACATGGATGATTTTCTTGTAGAAATTCATTTAAGCAGAGCATTTCTTTATTCCAAGTTTTGATACTGAACTTGTACACGTGGCAAAGAGCCAGTAACAGGATGCAAATAATGAGCCTGTATCTTAGAACACAGTGCATTAATAGAGAAAATTGCATAAGATACTTGAAGTCAATGGCCTTAAACATCTGCTTAAAAATTAATGTATGGGTCTTGAATCTACATTTGATCCTAGTTACTCATTTCCAGCAAAAATCTTCTGCTCTTTAGTTGCCAAATTCTGTATCAGCTTACATGGAGTAATGCGCAGCCCTGATACTGTTAATGTATCTAGGCTTTTCAGCTCCACTTCTGTGACATACAATTTTAAGATTTCTTTGAAGTACTAATGTCCTTTTATACATTTTTTAATAGGAAAATAATCCATTTCAGACCTATTCATCTTTCTGATTATTCTCCTTGTCAGGTATTTGTACATCTTTACTTTTTGTAGGAGTGCCACATGAAAGAATAAGCTTACTAACAGAAAACAGTATTAAACACCTTTGCATGCCTGCTTTTTCAGCATCTCTAATCCATACTTTGTTCCCTCTTTTAAGCAAGACAATACACAAGACGCACTCAGCAGAAACCATTCAATTTAATATCATATAGCTTGTCTTTGGAGTGAAGGTTACTGCACTCTCCTAATGGCACTGTGATTTGAATGACTTTAAATGAAACGCCACAATTGCATGCCGGTGATAATCCAGACCTGCTGATGTTGAGTCTAGAAACAAGTGTCCAGTCTGAAAACCAGAGCCTTACCCTCATCCCTCTGTGAAAGCAGCTATTTTCTACTCTCCCTTTGAGAGCCCACAGCTGTCACTGCTACTCTCTGTAAGATGAAGGAGAGAAGCTCTAACCTGAATTTAAAGCTAATCAGAGGATGAACTTAAAAGGAAGCAAAGAATAAATCACATTAAACTGGGAAGCAGCCACATCTCTTCCAAAAACCAAAGGTGAAATCTCATCAGCCCCACTGCAGCTCCTACCAAAATTCTGCTTGATTTCAACAGGATTAAACTCATCATGAATGTGAGTCCCTTGTGACCTACCCCTTTTTTTTTTGGCCATACGGAATGAGACTTTAAGCTGCCTGTAAAGAGAGAGCTCCAGCACTGACCTACAGAGAGCGGCTTTCCCAGCACACAGTATTACGACCATTCCTCTAAGGATTCTTGGCTTTATTGGTGATTAGTTTTAAAATGTGCTTGCAGAACTTGACAATAGGCCTCCTGATCTCCATTTCTCATTGAATTTAATTTCTCCACAAAGTGTTCTTAATGGTTTATGAATGCTTTTTCCCTAAAATGACCCAGGAGAGGAAATCTATGCATTCCTTCCTGGATGGCAAGGGATCTTTGGGTGGGGGGAGAAAATGATACCAAATTCCAAACCAAAAACCCATCAAAGCCCACTTCCCCTTTCCATTAAAAAAAAAAAAAAAAGAAAGAAAGGTATTCAGTAGATGTTTCCATGCCTTCCAATTATAAATGTGATTCAATGGGTCACTAAGTTAAAGCAATGATAACCAAAATCAACTTCTTGTGCAAAAAGATGAGATAAAAGAAAGCTCTCTGATACATCAGGTTTGTTAATCATCCAGAGGAAACAGATTTCCAAATCACCTATTGTACCTTATGTGAATAGCAACTCGCTTTCTTTTATGTACTTGAGACATGCTTCAGAGTTATAAAGACTATCCACTCTTTACCAGAGGGACTTGGCTAATTATTAGAAGTTTCCAAGCTAGTAATACTAATGGAGCTAAATCTGCCTGGTGCTGTAACTGCCCCAGGCTATTTAACAACATGCTACAGATGTCCTGTGAACTGCTGGAGGAACCCATTTCTTCATATGCTCAGTGTAACGAAGAGATCGGGCTTTTCTCACCAATCTTTGAAAAAAGAAGTTTTAATGAAAACAGAATTCTTCTATCCTGAATACAATTCCCCTCTAGAAGTAAGAAAATGCTGTACTGATTCAGAAAGGAAGACATTTTTGTACATAAAAAGACACTTCTACCTATCTTTTAGTACCAATTATTCATATCCAGCTGCTTGTTATAGCTTTTGTTTCAAGAGGATGGATTATTACTAAACGATTTATACAGAAGCAAAGTTAAAAATGAATATTTATTCTAAATTAAACTGAACAAGAAGGGTAGGCCTATATCTTAGCACAACAGGGGATCTGTGATCACTTCCTGGCTCTCCCACATACTGATCTGTGTAAGGAATTAATCTGTTCTGTATCTCACTTTGCTGCAGTACAGGAAGGGTAACAGGCCTTCTTTTTCCCAGCTATTTTTTGCTTCTTACATAAGAAGTATATAAAGGCTTTGAGATGGAGACATGCATAAACAGTTCCTAGCAGAGCTGGCACCAGTCTTAGGAATAATCATTGCCATCAGAATACAGTAAGTAATAACATCACACAACAAACCTGCACGTGCTTGTAGACACAAAGAACACCTTATATTAAGTAAGTTTAGAGACAGATTCTGCACCAATTAAATTCCCTTTGGAAACAATGAGGAGAAAATAGTATTATAAACTATTGAAACCTTTTTGCCATAAGACAAATGGAAACACATATGAGCTTAATCCATAGAAATCTTTATCACATTTGCTGAGCCATTAAACATGAAAAGCTGATCCCCAGAACATGGAAACACAATGTCTGCATTAATGGTGACTGTTAAAAACTGATATTTCAATCAGTGTGCAACACAGGTGAATTCCAGTAAAGCATCTCCTTACTTTGCATCTCTTTCTTTGGATCAGCTGAAAGCTTGAAGATCACTAATGGGGGATTCTTCCACAAACAAAATGCTTTCCTTTGCCTTTACAAAATAGGACTAGAAAGCTGTGTTAATAGTGACTCACATGGACACTCAATATCTTACTAGAAACCCCACAAACTAAAGCCTTGTTTGCATTAAAATATCTTTAATGCTTCCTTAAAAAAAAGGATAAAATCAGGAGCAATCTCTGGAAAACAGCAAAAAGTATCTCCCAAAGGTGAAGGCTTAAGGAATGGGATGGGAGTCAAAGGAAAGAAAAATACTGGTAATTCTGGAGCATGCAACTTCTGGAGTCAGTATTTAATAAATGTGCATTACTTGAAACCCAGGGGAAACGAGAAATTCTGATCAGCTGGGCACGTCACTCTGTGTAATTATGAGTCAGAATCTACCTCCTGCTGTTCAGGAAAATCATATTATTGAGAATACCATCTAGTGGAAAGTGTGTTAGTGCCTCTTCCCCGCAGGTAACTCTCAGTCTCAGCTGAAATCTCTGAATTAATTTCTTCGCAAATGTGCTCTATCCTTTCACCAGAAGACTGATAGCTCTGTTGGTCTCCCAAGGAATCAGGCTTCAGTGTCCCTTGTTCCTTCAAGCACACAGACAGGCCTGTGTTTAATTACATTAGTGATCCCACATGATTCAGCATAAGTGGAAATCTCTGTGGAGTTGGGAATCTACATTTTACTATAGTTAATAACAAAATCCCAAAAACCCCAGCATCTGACCAAAACAGACATCTTCAGTTAAAGGGGCTTTTTAGTGTTGTTGTTTTAAATGATACTTCTAGTTCTTGTCCTTTCTGGATTTATAAAACCATTTTATGTAATTCTTACACACTAAAAGAACCTGCGGCTCTAGCTCAAACCTTGACATTAACTTTATGAATTCTTAAGCATTAAGTTCTTTACAAATCGAGTTTCATATCTGGGATATGAAAGCAGATTACCCAATGTTAGCCCATCTTTTGCTGTGAAAATAAATATATCAATGGCACTGAGCATAAAACAGCTAAATTAGACACTAATATTCATGGAAAATAAGTTCTGTTGAAGTATGCTTATAAATATCTCAAAATATGGCATATTAAAAAATATCAAAACAACAAACCACTTTATATCCCTGATACTTATCATTATGCTTATTGAAATTATTATATTTTCTGTTTAACCAGGTGTTGGGTACTGCTAATTGCCTTTCATTACAATTAATTCACACATTTACTGTGTGAAAGACCTGAAGTAAAATGAACCATTATCAGCTGGTATGACAGTGATTTCTGACTCTCCAGAGGAAAAGGGCCTCAGCAGGATCTTAAGACAGCCTGTTATTTGTTGAGGGTAACTGATGTTTTCCTGTTGCTGCTGTAGTATGGACCACAGCAGGATGAATTAAACCATTCTGCTATGAACTGTAGAGCTGGGTTTTTATGCAAGTGCATGGATGAACCACAAGAACTTGTTCAGGTCCTTTTTCACTGCTAATTTTTGGTCTATAGATGTGGATAAAAGTCTAGCTTCCTTTGAAATAGAGTTTGATATCTATGTTTAAAATATCATTATGAGTTTGACACAAAGGTAAACACAAGAAAAGCCAGATTTACACTGTGAACTTTGAAGCAGAGCTTAAAAGAACTATATGACTTGATAATCTTTGTAATATGAATAAAAAAATTAGCAATAAAAACAGTCAGTTCAGAGAACGACACTCCAGTTAAGCCATTGAAAACTTTCATCTTTTCATCCTTCCAAAGATCACCACCTCAACTCCTGAATCCCCTCAACGGCTTTCTTAAAAACTTGATTCTTCAACCAGTTTCTTGTCTTTGCCAATGTTAAATTTGAATGTGTTTTGATTTAAGTTCCAATCCTTCATATACCGAGTGAAACCCGAATGGCAGTATATACACATATGCCATTACATGTATAATATAAAAGCAGAAAAGAGCCAGAATTGCATTAGCATTTTTCTGTAGCTTTAGATGCAGTTTTAGAAGCTAACTGAGCCTGTTGTGACTCTTTTTACATTTATAAAACTGTAATGTTTGTGATGTGCCTTGTTTCTACCTCAACATGAATTTGTTGCTGAGTTATAATTGCTTATTACCTTTAAAAGACATTTCTAATGTAGCATAAACTCAAACCATACAATGTTTTACTCTTCTTGACAGACTGGGCCACGCACAGGAGATAAGATACTCCCATCAGTATCAACTTGGCCAGTTTAAATGTTGACACCGCAGATGCAATTGCTATGGCCAGTGACTTTTGAAGGGGTATGGTGCTGTATATAGTTCAAGCTAAAAAACCTAAGAGAGTCTTATGGGAAAGC
This sequence comes from Amazona ochrocephala, assembly GCA_039720435.1. Classification (NCBI taxonomy): domain Eukaryota; kingdom Metazoa; phylum Chordata; class Aves; order Psittaciformes; family Psittacidae; genus Amazona; species Amazona ochrocephala. The sequence continues at coordinate 9,586,208 of CM077891.1, read as the reverse complement.
AGTTGGAAAAAAAAAACACCAAAACTGGCACAAGAGAAGGAAGTTACAGCCCCTACCCACGTTTGCCAGTCTGATACTAGCTGGACTCTAAACAAGTTGGAACTAGTCCCTGAACAACTGGCAATAGCAATAACTGTATTTTTCAGATGAACGGGATAAGACAAAGATTAACGTTTATCTGAAAACTGGGAAGAAAACAGTATTATTTGTTTTGTTAGCTCAGTCTATCCCATTATACTACTTGCATTTTCTTATGTTTTCATGTATTTCATTTCCTCCAAGAAAATATAAAGTTTGCTGTGGATATTAAGGCAATGAGAGGCTGAGGCACGATAATATTGCAAAGAGGAGTTTTACCAACTGCCCACTGTGGGCTTTTTCCTACATATGCTGCAAAAGCAGAGGCCAGATACTTCCATCATGAAAGGGTCAGAGTTCTAATTCGAAATCATCTTTTTCTATGGAAAAAATAACAGATGCTCTGCTAAGTGATAGAAGGAGCCTGGAGAACATGTTCAGAGCAGGAGCCACAAAGACAGTTTAACTAGGATGTACTAAGACGACAGCCAAACCAACCTAGTTTCAAATACCACAATTTACATGGAGACAAATTCAACCAGTTAAGTTCTGTTACCCAGGAAATATTGGATTCATTGCCTCCCTCATGTAGCACATGCACCAATATTTTGGCTATGAATGGCACCCCCTGTTTTACACTTCTTATGCTACTGCATGGCACTACTATGGACAAATCCATTCAGAGCAGGGTCAATCTTGGCTATCAGCAACAAATCGTTTTTGTCAGAAAACTTGCTTATTTTGAAAAATTGCCCTTCATTATCCTCTTTTTTTTCTCTCCAGCAAAGTCAATAGCTCTGATTTTCTGAAAGGTGAAAACAAAGCGTCCATTATGCCTGAGAAATGATGATGCTTTTACTATGTGATGTCATTATTATAATTGTCTCCCCATTATTAATGGACTTTTAGTTTGGATTGTAAAACTCTAGAAACAACCTTTTGAATGAAGGAAAATGCCTGTGAAAGGAAAAATCATACACTCCATCCTGGCACACACCACAGATGCTGAGCAACGCTCAGCAACCAGCTCCCACTTCCTTCTCTTTCAGCCTTTTAGTTTCAGGCAAGTTCTAAATATAAGATCACAAAAGATGAGGAAGGTCTATAGTTTAATTTCAGTCTCTCTCATGCCACTTCTCTAAAGCAGTTCAAGAGATAATGTTGGCCTTAATTTAAGAGGTTTTAAAATACTCTGGGATGAGTGAGAGAGTACCTATCATTTTTGTAGCGCTTTGATCACGCGAGATATACTTCACTGGTACCAGCCCAGCAAAGCCTTTAAGCATTAATATCTGTTTTAAAGTTCTGTGTAGAATTAAAGTAAGTCTCTTACATGAGGCTGGAAAGCAGGATGGAAAGGCAAAAAAAAAAATTAAAGAGACCCAGTCCTCTGGATGGGGATTCACCTGTCAGGTAGAACTGTGCCCATGTTGTAGGTAGATGCAAGAGACAGAAAAAATGACAACACAGACAGAGAAATGCTGTCATTACCATGGCAACAGCAGAATAGCAATTATGTGAAATACCATAGAGAGTAAGAAGAGATGGGGGTAAAATACTGATTTTCACCTGGATTCTCATATCCTATTTCATATTTTCTTTAGCTCTATATATTATACACAGCACCTGATTCTTGCCTTTTCCCTTACCAATTCAATGGGAGAATTCATCACATGCTTAGTCTCTTAAATCACACAAGGGAAGATAGAGAACAGAAAAGGAGAGGAAAGGAAAACTTCATACAGGTGGCAGGGAAGAACAGGAGTGAACAAAGACAGGGAGCCTCCTGTACTGTGTGATGGACTTCTGGGGAGAGTGCCTGGAAGCAGAGAACTTTCTGGTCTTTCACCTGCACCTGCTTGAACACAGAGAGTCATGATATCTCTGTGCAGCACAACTTGTCTCAATGTCTGCCTAACTGCTTTTGCCTTGTTTTCAAAGTCTGGTCTATTCTGAGGGGTTTCAAAATCTCTTTTTGTCCACAAAGGGAATTCTCTGTGCAGCTCAGTTGGAGGATGCTATATGCCCAGGCTATGATCTGTTTGCAGTTCGTGCAGAATGGGCTAATCTATACCAGTATGTACTAATCCAGTCCGAACCACTTGAGCTATACCTATGTGGTATTTTCTAAGCTGACTACTTGTCTAACTCATCACTGGACATCATCTGCTTCAGTCTCCTCAAGCATCTTTACCTGCTCTTTTTCTGTTCCTTTTTCACAGCACTGGGATGAAGAAGGAACCTCAAAAATCTCTGCTCATAGTGCCAGAAGGCCTCAAGCTAAGTGGGGCTGGGAGCATGAGTGTGAGAAGGCCTACCTATAAAAATCAGATTTATAACAATCTCTTAGAGAAAGAGCAGAGCAGATTGGGTAAGCAGGATTTTGGTGGATAGAAAAAAAACCTCATTTTGATGACAAGTCTGCAAGACAGATCATAGCACATCCAGCAGGATCAGAAAGACGACAATATCATGATGGTGACTGCTGTGGGTAGTCCAAGTTCAGCAGTATTTTCTCTCACACATTGGAGTAAGACTGCAAAGGAGAAAATCATGGCAAGAAATGACACAGTGGACAAGGAGGAGATCCTGGGCCTGCTCTTCTCACAACACAGCAACAGTATCTTTGAAAATCTCCTGAAATTAAGAGTATTCACTGATTATCATGACCCAGTGTCAGGACTGCACTGTCTTCTGCAGGGATTAGTACCTAGAATGTTTTTATAATACGGAATAGAACAGTACCAATGCAACAAGAGCTGCTGTCAACTAAAAGAAGAAAAAAGCAAAAAACAAAGAAAAAAAAGAAATAATGAAAGCAAGCAAAAAGGTAACTGCTAAAAAAGCTTCAAGTAGGAGTCAAAAAGCTCCTTTTGGCATGAATACTTCTCCATCTCTTCCTTGCTTTGTATCTCTAATTATGTATAGAAAAACAAAAAGATTAATTTCTAGCAAACAGTATTCGTGTGGGTAGTAAATGATGAATTGTGGTGGCACACGTGGCGGCACATGTGGCTGTAAGGATACAGAACAGAGCTTACACTCAAACACCACAGTGCCATGGCCCAAAATGCAAGGACAGGAATGGCACAAACATAGATTCTAGTTTATTGGGTGCTTTTTCTCATACTGATGTTAATATTAACCATACTCCGGAAAGTAGCCTGTATATTACTGATTATCAATAAAGTGATTTTATTTTGGGTGCATGTAGAGGCAAAACCATACTGTGCTACTGCTTGGCTTTTCAAAGCCCATTTATCAATAGGCGCAGTGGTACAGAACTGGAGACTGTCAGTAAGAGATTCCTGGAGTAGCCACAAAAAGCAACGTACTACTTGTTCCACAGAGAGCCCTTTAATGGTACTACCTCCACGGCCTGAGCTGCTCACTGCAATGGATGCAGAGATATTTCCTATTTGACACAGTACATACTTTGACTCATGCCAAGCCTAGGAGAAGGCTATTTAATGCTGACAATATGAATTATGAATTAATTCCATGTAACTCATAAAACATAAGGAGTTGGGTTTGTTTCACTCGAGATGGATTCTTTACTTTAGGCTTTTTATTAGCTTTCAATTTTTCCCAGGGTTGCCAGACTGATTGCACTACGTCTGGCCTTTCACCAAGAGCAAGTCAGGTTAAAACTCTGCTGAATAGTGGCAAAACCAAAGTACTATACTGAATCCCACATATAGCTGGGTAGAACACCAGGATGCCAAATGTATGATCACCAATTACAGCTCTCTCGGCCAACATTTTATGCTTTTGTGACAGTTTAGACAGAACAAGGACATGGAGAAATGCAATCCACATTAACAGGGTGAGCTGTACACCCATGCTCATAAACATCCCTCTAGAAAAAAAGATGTAAGTGTGATGACTAAGTATTACCTATCTGGATTGACATTACGGGGCAAGTTATGGCCACATATGCCATCGATGACTTAGAATTGTTGAGGATGACAGTAAAGTCGAGAGAGGATGATAGTAAAGTCAAGTGGATTTATACCAGAATAAAATACCTATGAAAGAATCTAATGAAGTGATTTTTGCAATAGCAAATGCCTTCAACTTAGCTTCAACACTTCTTTAACTGGATAGAGCCCTTTACAGCTATCAACGCATGATCCAAATTGCCGGTAACTGCTATACTGAGCATGAAAAATGATCTCTGTTGTAATTCCATAGATCAGTATATGTTATTGTACTGGAACATGACTGCAATCACTATTAATGGAACTACAGGAATGGCACTTTCTGGGTGGAAGTAAAATTGGGAGGGAAAATCCATAACCACCGCCATCTCCAAAGAGCAGTGTAGCATTGCAGAGAGAGGAAGAAAATAATTAAGAAATATTTTACTGCCCTGCTGGATTAATTTTTGTCATTCAACCAACTACCCAGCAGGTTGACCTACATCTGTTACTGGTTGAAGAAAAAAGACTTCCAAACCTTTGAATAACAACCCATGAAATCTGCAGTCATTTTAAGCTGAAAATATCACAAACACTAACCTGTTTAAAACATTCAAACCATTATTATCCACTTCCATCATTCTTTCCATATTCTGTTGTATTTTTTTCTTGCCAAAACAAAACCTGTTATATAAGTTTTTATGCCTCCCTCTGCATGTTCTTTCAAATACACTTCTGTTAATTGCTTTTCCTCTACCTTCCAAATTCAGCCAACGCCACTTTTTGCTTTAAGCCCAAAACTTTCTGCAGTCTGCTGTTTTTCTGGTTTTAAATTAGTTCCTATTCGACATTTCCAGATCATCCATTTGGCTAGCAATAATGTGTGTTTTTAAACAACAGCAAGGAAAATAACCTCTCCTTAGGGAGCAGTGAGGGAAAGAGAAGGAAATGCTGCAGCATTTGTGATGCCCAAGCAGCAGGTTCTACATGGCTGCAGCCATGCTCTCTCTCCTCAGGCATCACTTCAAGTCAGTACCAGTCACACAGTATTACCAGCTCTTTCCAACTGCGATAATTGTTTATAACCCTTTGGGGTGAACAAACCAGAAGGATGCTAATTAACAATAAGCCTGGGCGGACACAGCTGAGGAGAAAGGAAAGAGGCACCGATATGCTTATAAATATTTAGAGTTAAGTTTGGCTTATATAATTCAATGGAAAACTCACTCTGAAATTACATGAGCTTATAAAAAAAGAGGTATCTTGTGGTTCGGGATAGGATTGCTCCTGCCAGAAGTCAGGAGTCCCAAGAAATCTCTTAGAAAATCTATGGGCTGACACTTGGGCTGACACTGTTAACAGGTTCCTTCGCAAATACCCATCCCATTTCTGTGAGACAGAAGGTTAAATGGGTGACTCCAAAGAACATAAAATATATTGTGTCTATCTCTTTGCACAGGAGCCCGAGACTGTACTCAAACCAGATAAATGATCTTCTGACAAATCCTTCAACTTTGGGAGTAACCTGAGTAACTTTTTTCCCTATCACAAGAAGGAGAATACATGAAATCTTGGAATATTTCACATCTTCATACTGCAAAGTCTTAACAGTATACTGAGTTACAGGGGTAGAAGTATATATATCACTGACATTTCTGCACAGTTTGAAACTAGGACTAATAGAGATAATCCATCTTAAATCAGCCTGAATCCTGCACTGGATTTGAGCACCCCATTTTCAGCACAGTCCTTAAGCGAACACCAGATTGTGTTCACTGAAGTGTTAACATGGTCAGCACAAAGGTCTCGCCCTGATCAGCGCTGTGTTGGTAAGCAGCTACATTACAATCACTCACAAGTCAACATTTCCTCTGCTTCACTCTTTTCTGGAGACATCACTATGCTTCAAGCAGAAGAGCAGTGTGCCTCAGGCAGTATCTGCTTCCCAGTCTGTTGTAGGAAAAAGTAGTTATGTCCTCATGAGGGGGAAGACACAAGTCACTGTCTGGACCTGAATGATTAATTTCACCTCCTCATGAGAGGCTGGGCAGGCTGCTATTCCCAAAGGAATTAAGATTCATGGCAGCCTCTATCCTTGTGAGTCCAGGTTCAAAGTACCATTTAAGACAGATGCGAGAACTTCTTTAGAATTGGAAAAGATCTGAGCATTAAGATTTGAATGCAAACCTACACAACACTGCAGTTAAGATACCCTGTAATGATTTTGCTGAACTGAGGCCTCAATAAAAGGTTGCCCTTTTTTTTTTTTTCTTATCAGGCTTAAATCATCTCAAAACGATTGGTGATCATTCCCACAGCATCACTAAAATGTACTGCCTTTGTTTACAAGTGTGTAGATGTTTCTGCTGGGTTTCACCATCTGTCCATTCATAATTATTCTAAATACTCATTGTCATCTTCGTTTGGACATTTTCTTTCTTACAGTGCCTACGATTTCAGTATCAACTGTATCTCCTGTTACAGGTGAGAACAGTGAAATAAAAATACAGTAGATTTGGAAACATTTAAAAGCTTACTTTTTTATGCCATCAGCTTTCTGCTAACTTCTGAAAAACAGATTATACCTGTTGGTATGGTTAGCTAATGAGAAAGAAGTGAGGTTATTAGAGGATGGAAAGGTTAAACAAGATTGCTCTCTCATTAGGGATGATGCTATCTGTGAAAATCAAGCACTTTGCAGAGGCTTCATTCTGTGACCACAGCAAATTTTCCATATCAGCATCTTTCCCAGCGTGAAATCAGAGCTGATCCCGTTGTTTCTCCGCATCAGTTACGCCTGCAGCACATCCTCAGCCTCTTCTTTTTTTTTTTCAAGGACATATATTTCCTCTTGCTGGGAATTCACATTAATGAAGCCTTTGGTTTTGCTGAGTCCCTCCCTTTACATTTCCCCAGGGCTGCATGTGAGGCTGAGCACCACAAAGAAAGGCCATCCAAATGAGTTGTGTTCCCTCTTTGTAGGGAAGCACACACTCTGCTGTCAAGGTCTCTGCTGCTGAGGAAAGACACAAAGTTTACGGCTATTACTCTGCCTTCTCAAGCCTTTATTTTGCAAGATATTCCATGCTTAGTGATTTGCTCTCGCATTTATATAACACAAGATCTAATAAAAGACTATCCAACCAAGAAGATAGGGGTTTTTAACTACTGTTTTGCAGAAGAACACTCTGCAGAGGAGGCAGCAGCTCTCTCACTATATAACCCCACTTCATCAAAGTGGTATTAAATAACATCTTAGATACTAAGCTTCCTGACTTACTGTCACCTTTAGTTATTGAATGCTGGGCAGGTTTTTTAACATCTTTCATCTTTGTACAATCATTTTTTTCATCTTCACTATTCTCAAGTACCTTTCTCTAGACATTTCTCTTTTCCGTTCCTCACTATCCCTCATTTGAAATCTTCTGTCACTTGTTTGACAGCAAAGCCATCATTATATAGAGTATTTGTTCCTTCACATGAAAGTATGAGAGATTTTAGTTCTTTACTTGAGCATTTTAACTCCCAAAAGCAGCCTAATTATTTTGTGAGATTCAAAATTTTCTGTAGCCCCCAAACCATCCAGTAGAACAGTTTGTGTCCTTAAACAGCTGTGAAAATCACCTGCAATTTCTATCCGTATGTCTTACAATGCCATATTGAGGAAGAATATGTGATTAAACTTGATCAAGTTCTTTTATCGCTAACAAAATAACAGCAAATAACATAAACTTAGCAATCAGTGATTAATAACTGCCGGCAAAATTTCATCCATGGAGTTTATGGAACTATTTATAATGGAGAGGAATATCGTCTGAAAAGAAAAAAAAAATCAAGCGGTACATCAGTAACCACTTCCTAAAATCAAGACCTCTCACTGAAAGAAATCAGGACTCCAAGCTGCTGTGGAATGTTTATCAACAAGGGATGGCAAAGCACTTCAGAAAGGATGTTAATAGCCTCTCCTCATAAAGGAGCATCTACAGTGCAGAGGAGCAAAATGAGCTGCCATAAGATTGAGGCCAGACTGGTTTCTCATCTTAATATACCAAAATATACATATTTTAATGATAAGACCTTAAGTGAAATCTGAGATCCTCAAGGCTACTTAAGGAAGCCATGACCCATGGATAAATGGCTCATTTTAACATAATCTTCTGTGAGACACTGAAACAACATTGATTCCCTTAAACCTGACCCGGACAAAGAAGTGACTAGTTCTCTAATAAAACCAGTTCTTCTCCTATATGTACAAAAAGTGAAGAAATAAAGTGTAACAATACTGAAAAGACCCTAAGCCATCCTGCAGCTTTTCCCTAATGCAGTTCAGCTATATTCATCCCACTGCACCTTCTGACACTTTGAGAAGAGCTGAAATGAGAGAATGGGGTGTTCTGACTGGCAAAGACAATTCGAAGCTGGAAGTCTCTGATTCCCTACTAATAGCTCCTAAAATGCTAACCTTGTATAGGAAGAACAAGTGACTTTGCTAGTGTGGCACCTCATAGATCTGAGGTGTGCCGTTTCTCATCCCTTGGATGTGTAATGACACTGGAGAAGTCTGGATGAGGTTGACTGCCCATTAATTACTGAACTGTACTCTTAAATAAATAAAAGCTACAGTAAACATAATACAAAGAATACTCATTATATTTACACAAACAAACAAAATAATTTCTTTAAAGAGATGAACACTAAAGAAGTGGCACAGGCTTGGATGAGGATTTCAGTGATTACCGAATGTGGACTGAATTCTGGCCATATATTGCTATAAAAATATTACCACTGTGTAAATGATATGATCTTTATTTTAACACATTCATGCTCATAATATTTTATAGTTTCCTGATGTAAAAGAAATCTTACTCCCAGCATGTGCAGCACTTCATCAGCTTAAAGGTAACATCTACCTGGAGTCATGGATACAAACATTATGTACAGTAGAGATTTAAGGATAGAAACTATTTATCCTATTGAAGACAGCCAACGTATTTCCTTATGGCCACAAGGAAAACCAGATCATTTCCTATAGTAACAATGCAACCACAATAGGAATACATTTTTGTATAAATCAGAACTATGATAAGATTGCAGGTTAATATCTATGTAAATATATAGACATTTTTCCATGGCAAAGTGTGAGCTTTCTTTTTCATTTATATAAAGGGATATATATTTGAACAGGAAATCAAACAGGAAATCCTGTGAACATGCACTGAGTTTGTCTAATTTGGCTTTATAGCATTAGCCCCTGCAAAATAACACTCAAAACAAATTAAAATGTTTAACTGCAGCTGAAATGGCCAATTTTGGAATGCAGAACAATAATGCTCACAAGGTCAAGGGAATCAGACACCTGCATGAGGAAGTGAAGCTTTAAAATACTGAGGAGGTTGAGAAAATTACATTCACACAACTACACACACATATGCATTGTACCTCGAGATGCTTTGGGATGTTTTTCTAAACAGCAACTTCAGCTGCCATTACAAGTAGTACTGAAATCATAGCAAATTCAAAAGCAATTTTGAGCTTCTTTTCTCAAGTGACACCATATAGCTCTGGGACAAACTACTTTCAGATGCTTTAAAAGTAATTTAAAACATACCACTTACAATAAGGAAAACATTATTGTTTATGAACGTTTTATAATCATATTATGGAAAAATCCATCTTTGCTCAGATGATGGCAAAAAAAAGAAAGATTGAAAAAAAGTCTTTGGAACAGTAATACTTGCCAGGTTACTCCCACTAGGCCAGGAGATGACAATAACGGCTTTTACTTATACCCAGTACTGTTCAGAAAATGACATCTACTTACATCTTTAACAACTCCAAAAATTATACCATTACAATATTAATAATTAAAACTTACTTCCAAAAATGGTTCAAACATAATTTGCATATCGAGTAAACCCTGCAGGAGCTGGGAATATAGAAAGAACCAATAAGCAAAGAAATTAGACTTAATAAATTTTGTAGCATTTTATTCACCTCAGTGGAGATAGTAATTTATGATGATTTGAATTTACTTCCAGACAATATGATGAAATGGCAGAAGAGGGCAGGTGTAGCGTGAAGGAAATGTTTGTGACCTGTGCTGAGCTTTGAGAGCAGACAAAGAAGATGGTTTGTGTGTGTGCTAAAGAGGTGGTCCTGGCCTGGACGAGTCCAGGATCCATCCTGCATCATCTTGTTGGGCCATGCTGCTCCTGTGGGCAGAAACCTGGAGGCTCAAGCAGGAGCCAGAAGGCTGTGGCTGAGTGAGGACTCTACCTGAGACCCTCTGCAGGGCAGCACCTAGAGGGTTTAACCCAGCCATGCACACAGTAACCCAAGTTCAGTGTGACTGTGGCAGCACAGCCACATCTGTCACATGAGAGAAAAGGCCTGAAAGGGGAGTTGGAGGGGATGGAGCTTCACAGCTTCTCCATACTATGATGCCACAGGTGTCATTGAGATAGAGACACCTTTTCCTCCCTGCTCAATGGCTTTTTGTAAGAACTATGTTTATTAAACACATAATGGCAATGGCTGTATTACTGAGTGAGCTAAGGGAGAAGGATGAAAAGTTTGTTGCCTCAAATGCCTGAGTTGCCTACTTTGTACAGTGGTCCTGGGCATCCCTGGATTCTAGTACCAACCAGTTCTTTGGGGCACAACATTTGTTCTAACTTGATTTTGCTAGTGTACACACCTAAATGATAATGTTGGTTGGTTTGGTTTTTAAGCACAAAGATAACCATTTTTCTGTTTCCCAGAGCACACCCAGGTAGTCTGCTCCTCTCTGCAAACTCACAGCACAGAGGAATCATGTAGCCTTTATTTATTACCTGATTATGGAACTAAATTCCCTTTTCTTGTACTTGTATTCTTAAGTTGTCACCTAACTGAAAACCTCTCTAAAGCAGGATTTCCCCTCTATTCAAAATCAGAAAAACATCTGGTCTCAGAAAGAAAAAATACTTTCTTAAAGCTTTACAAAAGTATAAAAGGCAACCTACAAGTAAGATGAAGCTTTTAAACATGTTGCTGTCAAAGCAAATTTTCACTTCATCAGGAGGAAAGCAGTAGTGAAACAAGTTTGCTCTGAGAAGCAGCACTGCCCCAGGGCAGCTCTGGTGATGACCTGAGGGAAAACCACAGGGTATTTGGTTCCTTTCCCTGAGGAACAGGAGGCCTTGGGCCTCCAGCTCTGCCCCTGCCCTTGCATTCAGTGCCTCCCCTCTCTCTTCCCTGCAGGCAAAGGAGCCAAAGAAAGGAGGGGGAAGATAGTAACACGTTGGGTCACATCACTTCCCAGAACAGCAGCCTTGTTTATCTGAACGGAGAGCAATGGTAGCAGTGCCAAGGGGGGCAGTGGCACAATGAAGTGCCATTTATCCTCAGCTCCTTACACAGCAATGCAGGAAAGTCACTTGATTAAAGGGGCAGCTCTGCACTTTATTGCTCTTGATTTCTCTTATTCATGAATCTCTGGATAAATTCAACCTACTTTTCAAGAGCATCAGAATGACCACAGGAGTATTTGAGAGCTAAGGCAGTAGTGGGATGTACCAGACATACAGCTTGAGCAGTCACAGCATTGCACTGATAGAGACTGAGTATAAACATGCCCTTTAAAGCCTGAAGGGAGGAGAAAAATTGACGTTTCTGTTTATGAAATTAATAGGTCCAAAAAGTATAGCATGCTGAGACATCAGGCTATTAGCAGGAGCCCTGCTGACAGACCACTTAGAGGAAAAAAAACCCAACAAAGCTGTGACAGCAGATTAGGTTAAGGAGTTGGAGCTTTTTGCTTTGTTTTTTTGAAGACGTATATAGGAAAGTCAGCAACCTATTTCAGTGATTGCTTCCTCCAAGTCTAAAAATAACACACAACCCTGTGTACATTTATGGTCAGTCAAGAGCCCAGGGCAAACACCCAGGAGATGGAGGTGACACAGCGCCCTACCCATGGGGACAACACTACTCCAAACAGCTTGGTGGCAAGGGGCAGACAAATGGCTATGTGGATAAGCAATCCCTTAATACTTAGTTCTCCAGCACTCTAGGCTAAAGTTGTGACATTTAAATGCACTTTATGGGAGCTGCTGATGTCTTTCTTTTTGAAAGTAATTGATCTGTTTATTAATAGACTTTGTCCACAGTAATTACCAGAATTTGGGGTGACTGCTTTAGGGTGAAGTATCAAAGATAAAATGAATACACATAACTGGTCACCAGATGTCACTGTCTTGTCATTCCAACATGGCCAGAGAAATATAAATCCATCAGCAGAAAACACAGACATGCAAACAAGAGGTAGGAGAAAACCTGGAATATGAGGAGACAGCTCCTTGTCAGTCAGCAGAACTGGAAGAAGACGTGGTTTACTTTAACAAGTCTGTCAACCCTGTTACAATCACTGATTCATTACGTTAATTTCCTCCCCATTGGTAGATACCTTACAGTTGTAGAAACTCAGGATCATCAGGACACTGTGAGCATGCTTCCACCGAAACCAGACAGGTCTTTATGGTCAAGATTACAGTAACCAGCTCAACTGGCTTTCTGAGGAACTTACTCCATTGCACATCTTTCAGTAAAATTCCAGTGCTGCGGTATGTATCTACAGTAGGACATCTCTCAAAGTGATGCTAATATTGAGGCAATATCAGTAGCTCCTTGTCAAATAACACATCAGCATTAAAAATACTTTACAGCTTGCCCACTGCTTGAGTCCCTGCTGCCACAGGGAGGGATAGCTAGGTTATCACCCTGCCCTGGAGCAAGCTGTGCTCACGTGACAGGCTGTTCTGGGCAAGGGCAGAACTTTCTGGGTTTTTAAACACTACTGCTTTCAGTAAGAGGAATGTTCTACTGGCAGATTCATATCCCCAGGAATGTGACTTTGAGCTCTTACGCATTCTTTGCACCATTTTGGAAAGTGTTATATAATGATTTCAAAATGCACAGTGTGTAGCAAGGGAAGAGAGTGGGACTGTTCGACTGCAATCAATGGACTAGAAAGGTGAGTTGATAGCTACCTGTAGTTGCTCTTAGATAATGTGGTCAAATTCACACTGAGGATTTTAAAAATGTCTACTCAGGCAGCAGGTTCTTTGGGGAAACCAAACAGTCCTTTGCATTACGAGCAGCACGCACCTCAATCCTTTCTCACCTGCCCCATAAATTAAATGATTCCTTTTATTTGAGCTAAGAATACGACTTCTCCAAAACTGGTTTCCAAGTAGGGCTTCTCTCTATGCCAAGTGCTTTTGTAATACAGGGTAAAGACTGTCACTCTGATGAATATCTTGGAATCCGAACACGAAAGGCAGAAGGAAAGGAGTTTTAATCTTTTTATTAAAAAGAATGAAAAACTACAGCACAGAAAGTAGTGCTCATGTTTCCAAAAGGGGTCATAGATTAACAATTCTTTCCCATTTATAATTATTTTAAAGGACCTGTCCTTTATCACTTTTACTAAGATCATACTGCAACTCCTCATTAAAACTGACAAGCTTTAATGGGAATTCTGAGTCCAATAATATACCATCCACTTTTAATGTAGTCCTTTACATTTGCAAATCTCAGATTGACTGAAATGAAAGTCAAAGATTTAAAATTCATTTTAAAATGCAGGGATTGGGACTTCTGACTGATTTGCCTACCATGACCTAGATAGACGACCAAGGGCAGAGCTAGGGATTGAATCCAGTCTTCATTACTCCATGTCTAGTGCTCTGCTCTGGCCAGCCTTGCTAACTAATAAGAGCATTATCTTCTGGAATAAGGTTGAAATTTTATGGACTTGTAATGTTCCCATTCATAAAAATACTCTATAATCTTCCATAAAGATGGAACAATACAATAAACTGCTGAAAATCTTCACGTAAGAACTGCATCTTACAGCTTAGGAGAATTATCTAATTGCAAATATTTTTTACACTTAAAAAAACCCCACAAGAGGTATCCTACACAGAGAATGAATGATGTAATGTCTCTGCATATGTACTGTCAAAAGGGTGAAACAAATCCTTCCCAAATTCATCATGATGCACACCAGCTTAACCAGCACAATGAAAGAAGCAGCACACCTTTAAATGAACTAACATGTTGTATACTTTCCCCAGAGTTACAAGGCATATGACAGCATTATCAGTCAACCTCTATGAATGCCCTTCTCTCTCACTCCTTGCTTTGCTTTAGTGAAGTAAAGGAAACTGCAGATGCCTGAAGTGAATCAGAGGCTTGACAGTTTGTGCTTGGGAACACCCAGCTTGGCTTGACATAAGGTCAAGTGCTCTTAAAGCGTCCAGATGTACTACTAAGGACTGCTGCCTTTATCCATTTTCAGCAGCTTTAGTTGTCTCCTCAGTTGACAGATACCTGTGCACACATGTAATTAACTTGGAGACAGGGAGATTTTTGGATTTAATTATCAGGACACGAAAGAAAAAAATCTTCTGTTTATTACTTCAAATTTTGCCTTCAAGTAGCATCAAGGCTACTTTGGAGTCAGGCACTATAATTTTTGGCATAGCTGAAGACTGTTAACATTGGTCCTGTAAGTTTTCTTAGTAATGCCCATGTGAAATGCTTGATGACACTAATGAAGAGTTGCAGGTTAAGTCTTCTTGCTTCAGACATATAAAAGTCAAGTACTTTTATAAACGTACTGCCATGTCACTAGCACTCAGAGGAGCTATGACTGACTCAGATAGAAGACTTCAATAAGCTGGGAAGGAGCTTATATTGTATATTAATTTGAGTTCTTATTCTGGAACAAAGTAAAAGCTTTCTGGCTTGTAGCTGTTACAGAAATGCATGCAATTATTATTATTTTTGTGACAGTTTTACCTCTATTAAAGCTCAGGAAAAAACATCAATATTTGTAAAATGGGAAAGGCTGAAATGCTAGAGAAAAGTGTATTGAGCAATGATAAATTATGAGTGGAGAAAAGCCACCAAGCTTTTCTGATTGTAAGTTTACATTCAGATCTCATAGTAACACCTAGAAATTTCAATCCAGTTACAACCCCAGCATGATAGTCACTGTCCAGGAGTACAGCAAGTGACAGCTCCTGTCCCAAAGAGATCAGCATATTAATATCAAGTGATTTAGAAAATGCAGTAATTTACATTAAGCATAAAATTTGCCCTTAATGCAGCCAAGACCTGTTCATTGATCTCCAAGGAATGAAATTCTGTGCTAGTATTTAGTTATGCATACTCTATTGAATGCCTTTGTGAACTATGGATATTTATTTTGTATCACTAAAAGTAACTTCAGATGACTTACCTTATTTTCAGATAAAAAGCAAGTGCAGTAAAGTTTATTTAAACAAACTCACTGCGGATGAAAATGTTATTTTCTAGTAGGAACAGTCAGAAAAAGGCAGTATCCATGGGGTCCTTAAAGTGGTCTTGCACATTTCAGTGCTACACTGAAATCTAATTAGAAAGCAACTGGACTGTATTAGATAATGCAGAACCTTAACTAAAGAATCAAAATGGCTAAAAAAAGAGAGTAGCTGAGCAATGTGTGTGATGACAGAAGCACTCCATTACCTTGCCAATTGGAGTCACAAAGAGAAAAATAAACACATTAAGCACAAATGCCTTAGATGATGTTGAATCTCATTGGTAGGGTTTTTAACAGGGCTTAGTGTTTGTCTCCTCTCCCACTGTGGCTAACAACATCTCACCATCATCAATGGTGATAGATGCACCCTACTGAGGAGTTAATGGGGACAGAAGTGTCTTGACCCACCAAAAAAAAACAATAAAAATCCCCAAACCAGAAAAACACACCTAAAAAGCACTAAAACTAGTAGAATCCCTTGCAGAAGATGCGTGCACTGTAATGGATGTAACCACTGTATCCTTTCCAAGCCCATGGGCATGGTGAAAGTCCCTTTGTGGATTAAGCAGTGATGCCAAGCTCAGGTCTCAGGCTTTTCAGGGACCCACTCTTCACCCTCAGCTCCTCCCATCCTCTTCAAAAGTTTAGGGAACAACTGGCTCCCAAAGTTGCTCATGAGTGTGGGAATTAAATGGATTGGGATAGACAGGAAATCATGGTGGCACCTCAGTTCAGTACAGGGAAGTCCTCAGTTTAGCAGTACTTCAGAACTTGCTTAAATATTTTGCTATCTTGGGGAAAAAGTAAAACGCGAGGCTGAAGGTGTCATTCTGCATCAAAAGGTCAAACTCTCTTCTGTCACAAGCACCATGTCCATGAATCCTCTCCATAGGGGTACTGAGGCTGGTCTTAGAGAGAAGTTGGGCTCTTTTCCCTTAGTCCCTTATTCTGATGGAAAGGCTGCTGCTGCTCCTCAGTGATGCTGTGGAGGGGAACCTGCTTCTAAACTGCCAGTCTGCAAGTATTAATGCTGCGTCTAGATTTATTCTTGTATTGCTATTATCCTTCTCTCTCCCTTCATTTTCATTTATATATAGCAGTGATGTTCCTATTCAGACTTCACTCCAAGAGAATGAATGAGAAAGCCTCTAGCTTCCTCCTGCGTGATCAACTTTCCATTCTCCTAATTATATGAGTAATCTGCTGCTGCTGCTTTTCTGATTTTAACTCATCTTTCTTGAGCATAAACGAACAGAACTGCAAACCTAAGCAAAAGGAAGCCATGTCAACACTTTGTTCAGTACCTTAAAGCTTCCCCTCCTTCTCAGGAATTTGACTCTACTACATATTAAGTTTTAATGTACTTATTCTGCATCATCTGCACAATGCTGTAAAGTACCAAGCTCCTTTTAAAGCAGAGGACAAAAATTAGTACTTGCAGGAAGATCCAGATGTAGAAATTGGATCCAGCGTGCACTATGTGTTCACTTTAACTCTGCTTCTCTCAAAAAACCCTCCCCCATTAATGAAACATACAACATAAAAGGAAAGGGAGGGCAGAGTGTGAATTCTGTCATTTAAAAGTACTTCTGAAGAACATGGGCTAAAATGTCATAATATTTTCTTTAACACCATTAAACATTCTATGAATTCAATCAACATAGTCATTGTAATTACATAATTAAAACTCAGAACGAAATAGTGTAATTGCTGTTTTATGGCCATCATTACATAATGAATGGTTTTATAGCAATCTCAGCTAACTCTGGGTTTGGGTAATTTTAAGAAGTTGTTGATTTCCACAATACCACTCATGACTTGATCTAGGGTACTTAAAAAATAAAGGAACTCTCAAAAACATTGCTTGTGGTTTCTACTTGTAAAAGATGTGAAAGGAGGCTCCTTTTGAAAGGGTTCAATAAAAGCTTAAACCTCAGAAAAGGAAAAGTGGATTATTTTAGAGGCATAAACAGCCAGCTTCCAGCCGATTAATAGAAATGCTCAGCTCAGAGAGATTTTTAATGAAGACAATAAGCCCCAGAAAATATCCATTTATGGGCATATATAACTTAAGTTAAATCGGCAGCTCAATCATGGAGTCTCTGCCTCCCACACATCAGATTACGTGCTCTGCATCTCAAGATCTGAAGCACAAAAAGACACAGCCTAAGGAAGAGAAGGGAAAAAAAAAGAATTTGTGTGTTTATTGTGCCTCTGAAATATTGGTTCAGCTTGAGAGGCTCTCTGTCCTAGTGCTGCCTCTTCCAGCTACCTAGGAAATGCTCTGCAACTCAAGTCTTTCCTTCTAGTTCCCTCCTGTCCCTGTGCTATGCCTACCAAGCACCTCAAAGGTGGTGGAGAACTGGACGGCATTACGCCTCATTCCTCTTTTGTGGGAGTTGCTATGGGGCCTGTTAATCCCTGCAATTTTAGGAATGTTTTGCTTAAGAATAGTATAAAGAGCTCTGAGATGAATGGCAGCAATCAAGCAATGCATATAATTCCTTATGACAGCATTTCTGGGCATCACAACAGAAACAAACCAGGCAACCAACTGCCACTTCTTATTAGACCCTGTACAACCACAATTGCATAAATATTCCTATGTTATACAGCAATGAGTCTAAAATTGTTGCTTGTGGAGATGAACTAGAGCTAATGAAGCAAATTACTGTATGCACACATAACACCAAGCACAAGATCACATTGCAGGCTACAAGTCTGAGAAAGTAACTAAGTTCTGGACAGGTTAACTCGCACAGTTTTTGTCAGTCCCTAGCCCAGGTAGGTTAAGCTATGCCTACATGAGCTTAGATCAGACCTTTAACTGATGAGCAAATGTATTTTTGGACTATCTCTTTCACTACTACCAAACAATACCTAAGGTTGCATGAAAATCTCATCTACTCCCATTTCATACACCATAGAATATCCTGGTGTCAGTGTTTGCTTTTTCCTTGCCAAGGAGAATATAACTACAGACATGTCAACCAAAAACCAAAAGAAGCAGCTGTATATTAGAGACGTTACTAACAGAAGCTGAACTCCAAGAATATTTATAATGCAAGAGTACTCAATATTGCAGTACTGAGATTAGCATGAATCATTCAAATTATTTCTCAAATTTGTTGATAACAATAATAATAATCAGGAAAAAAACAGTTCCCTTTATATACTCCAGGGGATAACAGGAAAAAGAACCACATTTGGGCAATAATAGCAAACTAATATTCTCCTGGTGAACTAGAACAAATTGCAGCTTACAGTGTGCAGATATTGGGGAAAATGGAGTTACCTCTTCAACAGCACCTGTGTGCCTAGGAGGCTGCATGTATTCTGTTCTTCAAATAAACCACTAAAGCTTCCTCTAAGTACGTTTTCAGTGTTACTGAAGGAAAGTTTGCCCTGAAGCAGTGGGTGGTAAATGCTTATTTATGACTGTAAGCTAATGGTGCCATCATCTTCAGAGCATGAGACCTTTGCAGTAAAACAAGCTGATTAAGGTTAATGAGTCAATTAATTTTGCACCTGGTATCATGACTAGTGGGTAACATCCTGCACTTTTTGTCCTAGGAATTATATAACAACCCAAGACCAAGAACAGTTATTTGGCTTAGAAAAAGATACCATCAACCCTGCATCTCACAAGCCTTGAATGAGATCAAAGACAATTAAACATTCAGACAGTTGTTTTTCACCAGTGTTACAACTTACATATTTTTTCTCCCAAAGCATCATCAAGACTTAAAGTGTGTGCGTCATATCTGAAGCACTTACTGAACTGATAATGTCATGCTCATGGCTTGCACCGTAAGTCTGCAATGAACATTTTCATTGTATCTGGCACCTGTGCAATTCACCCAGTCCTCAGCCTGCTTTTCTAATATAACTACAGTTAAAAAATATCAATATCAAAAGATTACAGTCTACAGGACTAACTGAATCAATACAACAGCTTAAATTCGATTCTTATTGAATACACATTCAATTTCATGGGTAGGGGAAGCCCTAAGTTCTTGCTTCATTCACTCTTTTATTAGCTAAAGTCACCATATTTGATGGATATTCATTCATGAGTGAACTTTTGGCCCTTTGGCAAAGAACGACATAAATGTCTACATGCTTCTTGTATTCAAAGCATCATTCATTTGCAACTCTGACTTCTAAACACACTGAGTAAAGAGGTCTTAGTTATTTTATCTAAAGCATGATCATGCAAATGACATCAGGAGGTTTCACGTTCAGCCCTAAATGGAATTCTAGTCAAATCTGCTTAATCTCATTGCCAGTAACATACCTTAAATCTGAGCTCTCATATTTAAGCTTGGCTTTTACTATCTCATCCATTACAGGCAGTTGCCTCTTGTCTCCAGTTATTTTACAAAGGTATTAGAAGAGTAAGGCTTTAGATTCATATTTAAAAGACAATCCTGCTCATGTCAAGATTAACCTTTGTATTTCATTCTATCAAACTGTGCATCAGCCTTCAGAACAGGCTAGCTCTCCCCATGCTAATGCTGCTTACCTAACAAGAGTTGACAAACAGAAATTAGTGAATCAACAATTACCTCACTAAAAAGTTTGTCCTTTCCTGACCCCATAAATCTCATATGGAGGCTCTCAGATTTCTTTGCCTTGGACTCTTCTAAATTTATAGTGCATTTCCCCCTTTTCACAGTCAGATTTACCTCACACAATGTACAACATAGGAGTTCTTTGTTCCTTTTTAAAAGAAAGTAGGAGGAGGGATGGCAACCCCACAACCCAAACCCAATATACTTCTTGCAAAGACCCCAAATTCTCCAGTTATCTGACTCGTTTCACATTTTCTGATCTAGTTGCACTACAAGTTATTTGCAAGAACAAGTTCATAGCCACTGAGAGTACAATGGAGTTCAGGCACCCTTTTTCCAGCCCACAGGACCAGGTGGAGTTCTGCAGCTAAAGACAGCAGAGAGGTGAGGTGAAAACTAAAGTATCACATTCCACGTTTGAACTCCTCACCAAGAGGCTCTTCTCAATTCTCACTGTTATGAAAACAGATTTAAAATAAAAACCCCACAGATACAGCATTTTAAGTCTGTGGTAAACATGATGTAGCTCAAGTTCCATGGCTAAGTTGGGCTGTGAAGAGCCGAAGCAGAAGAAACAAAGGAAGCTGTTTAGAACCTGAGTGCTTAGGGCACAGCAGGCAGCTGTAAGGATCTGTACTCAGCTATTTTTTTGTTCCTTTTTTGGACTGTGAACAGTATCTTAATTTATGCCAAAACAATCTGGCTGGAACCATTCATTCATCTCACTTCTCAGATCCATAAACATCCACACCTCCTCTGGATTTGATATTCTGCTTTTTGTTTTCTTTCCTGCCTGCACAAGGTAGAAACAAAGACTCTTGCATAGTAAGCAGCAAGAGATTTCTGCAGGGACATTATCATTCAATGTCTTTATGTGCTCCTATTCAAATGTGAACACATTGGTGTGTCTTTCCAGAAATCTTCATACCTTTTCTAGCAGTTAATAGCTTACTTTGGAAGCAGAGGTACTCTAAATAGTAGAAGCCAAAAAGTACATTAGTGAATTCATCTAAGAGAAGCGTGCTGTTAAATAATAATATGTAGACTAATTAATGTTAAATGCAATGGTGAGAACATGCTGACATTGTTGAAGTTAATGATCCAGCTGCATTATAATTTCCACCACTGTAATATCGAGAAAACCAAAGAAATTGGCTTTCTGCATCCTGGAACAGCATTTTCACTAGGCATCTGGCAGAGACAGTCATACAGTCTTTCCATACTTCAGTTAAGATCGCTGTTCAATTTTCATCATGAAATTTGGGACAACAGTTGAGCCTTAAGTACAGCCTTGAGCAAAATGTGACACGAAGGTTGTGCTATGCCAGAAATAGGTTCCAAAAACCTGTGATTCAATGACACAGCTCCCAGAGCCCCAGTTCTCAGTCCCAGTTTTCCAATTGCTCACTTCTTTGTTTGTTGGCATGGCTGATCTTCCCTGCTGGCTCCAGTAAATTTTAATACCCTACCTGATGAGTCACGAGTAGCTGTTACCTCATTGAGATGGTGAATACAGCATGTGACACATTTCCATGCCTCATCCCCTCTCATGTATGCATTAGCTATTTGCTGGGAAAGAGATTTTAAGAAATACAGAGCTTTGACCAAAGGTCAGTAGGGGCTAGATGGAACTTATGCTGTCACACAATACAAAACTATCATAGAAACATAGAATAGTTAGGGTTGGAAAGGACCTTAAGATCATCTAGTTCCTCCTCTTCTTACTTCACTCTATTGAAGCAAATAATCCCAGTGTGGCTGCTCAAATGTTTTAAATACAAGTATATGACCAAAATGGCCTACTTTATCGAGGAGCTAAACTCAGCCTACATTTCAACCGTGCTCAAGTCTGTTAATTTTAATGGAGTGTCACTGTTTTACAGGGGTGCAGATGGCAGTGTATGGCAGACATTTCTTGGTATAAACCTATAACTTCCAAAAGCATCTAGGCATCTTCACCTGCAACTAAGAGATGCCCAAATGTGGGCACTGAAATCAGTAAGTCAATACATAAGAGCTTTTAAAGACTCATAGAAACTTGACATCTGGAGTGTAAACTCCTCAAGACCTTTGATAACTATCCTGTAACAACCTATGCCTTTATGTCTAATCACATGTTTTGCCTGTTGGACAAAATAAGCAGATGAGCTTCAAAGTTTACCAAGGAGTTGTTCTGTTGAATAAATACTGTCTTTGATATGTAATTACTTTTTGCCTCAAACTGCTTTTCAGGCTCAACTGCCTCAAACTGCTCTTCAGTAAGATCGGAAGCATGGGCACTGCTAGACCTTTTGTGTATGTGTGGCAACAGAGGAGGCTTCTGAAAAATCCAAAATTTGCATCAGCAACACACAGTGCTCTCAAAGAAAATGAATAAAAGAATATGGTGCTCTAAATGGCCTAAAGGACAGAACAGCCAGTGAAGTGTTTCGGTTCATTTCAGCAAGACTATTTTTGTTGCTAATTTGCAGGGTTCAGAATGAGGGGTGATACTTTATGAGCAGTACAAAACCACCATGATATGGGTCATATTTCACAAGTCAGAAATCATTACTGCTTTATTTAAGGAGGATTTGTCTACAACCTCGATTCATAAATGCATTTGGCCACCAAAGGACTTCTTTCACAGTGAAAATGAAGCTCATACATTCTGGTCCCTGCCTCAAGCACTGCTGCTGTATATTCCTCTTCTACTCCAGTGCGATTCATTTTACAATTTCCAAACTCCCTTCCAGCTACAAGTCCTGCAAAGGGACTGCTACTTAGAAAGAATAAAAAATGGCAAGAACAGCTGCCCATCTTGTCTAAAGCCACTCAGTCACAACACTTCTTTGAAATCCCAGCAACAGGGATTGCATTGGCTAAGTGAGAGATGTGGCAACATTTCAGGCAGACCAACAGAACATGGCTTTTTCTATGACCAGACAATTACTGATTATATTAAGATTATGAAGATTGAAGATTATATTCTAGAGGCAGATTTTCTGGAGCTCTCAGCTCCCCTCTAAATTCCAAACTAAACTGTACAGATTCTAAAAGATACACTCATTGCTGGAAAAATACCAAATATAAGATAAAGCACAACAATAAACCACATTCTAGGAGAAAACGGAATAGTCACTATCTGTATTTTTCTCTTTTTCTCTACCTGTTGCTTGTGTTTTCATCAACAAAGTGTGTCAGTCAAACAGACAAAGGCCTATTAGTCAGTGACCTTTATGGGCAGCCCATCATTGTTGTTGAAAACCCCTGTCAGAAACAGAGGGATCAAAAGCACACCTCATGCCATCCAATCCAGCCTTTCCACAGAGTCTGCTCCAGTTCAGAAAAACAGAACTTCAAAATTTCTGGTACAAAAAAACCAACAATATTTGGAAATGATGCTGTGTCATGCCCACCCCTCATGAGCTGGATGCCTATTTCACATGGGGCATTGCACCCAGGAACTCTTGTGATACACCACAGTAAGTTGATATAGGAAAAGAATCTCATGTGACCTGGAATACGAAGCGCAGCTGCTGGAGGGGTTTGGAAATGCACAGCACTCAGGATGTTATATCTGCACATGCGATTTATATTTATGCATCTTTTCAGCTGAAAGGTTAAAAGGAAAAGAAGAAAAACTTTGTATCTGTTAGTCAACTCAGCTACACATATGCGTTATGTATATGAACAGATGATAAATGGTAAATATATTTACCTAGGGAATTACTCTACATAACAAAGCAAACAGAGGCCTAGTTTCCATTTCACGCAACTTTCACAAAGACAGAGAAAAACTGCTGAATTCCTTAGATAATACAAATAAAGGGGGACAAAAAAAAAAAGGGAGGGAAGAATCCAGCATGTGTGCAAACACCTTTACAGATACAGGTAATTTTCTACACAGTGCAGAGTTACCATGGTGATGGGCATGAATCAGATTAGATAATTTCTCTGCTCAAGAAACCCTTCTACTGAAGCCATTGGCAGGTTTTCCAGTTGATCTGCAGCTTAGGTCCATGTTTATTATTCTTTCCTCTGCAGAACAAATTGCATGAAAGGTTAAGTGGCAACATTTGCACACAATAAGATTATCTAAAGGAAAGACAAGGAGGCAGTTTAGACATCAGTTACAGACTGGCTCAAAAGCTTACTGTAACCAAAAGACAAACACCTATTTCAACAGAGCTCCATGAAAACACAGAAAACCTACACGAGGAAAAAAAGCCAACAAAAGCAGAGCAAAGAGTGGATGAAATCCCTTTGATGTATCAATATGACTAGGTAACTGCAGATCTTGATAATGGACATCCTCAGAGCCTCAAAGTGCCTTTCCTAAATTAGCAAGCTGCCTCCTTTACAAGCTGCCTACACAGCATCCTTACAGGGATTAAGGGAGACGAAGCTCAGTGTACCCTGAGCAGAAATTGTCCTTTACATGAGAAGTGGAAGGGAAAGGCGGTAGAGCATGCAGGAACAGACTTCAGTGACTCCCTCTTCTGAAACATGCCACTGAACAACATACATCCTTTGTTTTCCCCATGGAAGCAGCTGTGGCAGTGTAGCATAATGGGGAAGGGCTTAGGACCCTCATTTACCTTCTGCTCCCTTGTCTGGACATGCTCTTGGATGTAATCATGTAAGGAATTCCTTTTGTCAGCATGGTAGCTAACATGTCCTCAGCCTATTCAAATCATAAGGTCAAATGTACTGGCGTGAATTTCAATTATTCTACTATGAAGAAATAAAAGGACTTGCCCAAAATCATACAAAGCAGGAGGAGCTGTATGCTGCTCTGAGGCCCATGTCTACATCATTTCAACACTGCAAACTTCAAGATGCTTGAGCCATCTGTCCAACTTCTCAGTTCAGTTACCTATAGAAACCTGAACAATTATGTATCTTACTGGAATAGCAGCTCAATTCTTAGCTAACAAACCATCCTCCTTTTCTGAAAGCCACAGGAAAGTCTTTCCAGAGAGATGAACAGAGAGTTCATAAGACCAGAAAGATTTTGTTTCAATTTGAAGTCTACAATGGATGTTATAAAATGACAGTTCTACTGTATTCCAGAAACAAAGGCTCATCATCATTTTGATGCTCTCAGCGGAGTGCACATGCAAAGAGCCTTTGGTTGATTATACAGCAGCTAACTGGAGGATGCCAACACATCACAGTATTTCTCTGGGGATTTTTTAAGCTGACCCTTTCCTGCCTCTTTTGATCTCTTAAAAGCTAGTGTCACAGGAGCCCTTACTGGAGTGTCACTGTGTAATGCTTCCAGCAGCTTGGAAGTGCATTCCCATGGTAACACTTCAAACCCTGATGGCTACATAATTTCAGCACAGTAAGCTTAATATCAGATGCCTGAGCCATCTGTCCAGCTCCCCAATTAATGTTGTTAGCTACTGAAACTTGAGCAATTACGGGTATTATTGAAATCACACTGCAATCAAGGAACAAATCCACAACACAAAAGCAGGACAGAGGAAACCCTAAAGCCACACTGAAATGGAGCTAGTATGAGTGAAAAGAGAAGGAGGGGTACTTCATCCAGAATTTAATGCAAATTAGAACTTAATCTGGCCCATAATTTCTATATTGAGTCTTCATTTTGACTGTGGAACAGTTTGAATCCTGTTCTCATTAATGGAAATGGCTGTGTGGTACAAGGGAACAGAAAACCAACCTCAGCACTTGCCTCCTCTATAAACAAGTTTAAGAGAAACACCTTGAGACTGAGGTGGAAACAGTAGCCTCGAGCTAGATCATGAGAAGGAAGAGGTCCTTTTCTGCTTGTTTTGGGTTTCAGCTAAATACTGTGCAGTCATCAGAATTCATTAAAAACTTGGTAGATAGACTTATTCTGACCACAACCAAATCCTGGAAACTGGATCACATCCTGTGGAGGCTCCCCATGCACGGTCTGCAGATACAGGTACAAATCATCAGGTTAAAGCAGGTATACAGAGGCCCTGAAGGGACAGCAAGCAATTTCCTTACACGCAGGGAATCTCAGGGAGGCTGAAAGCCACACCACATGCAGGCAGCAGGCCCAGAGGTAGTGACATGCAGGAAAGCTGAAACAGAACATGCAGGAAAAGACATTGTGGGAAGGGGCAGTGTTGAGATGGCAGCCCCTGGGCACATGTGGCTTAGATGCTGTCTGCAGGGCAGCTGTCTTGCTGTTTTGCTTGAGGGCTAGGAAAAAGGTCTCATCTCACCTGCCTATAGACAGGTAAACTCAAGAGTCTTCAACTAGTTATCTACAACATCTTAATAGTCCTTAGAGAGACATAGGAATTTCTACAGCATGACTCGCATAGCACTTTAGACATTTACTATACAATAAGACAAATCATTCCCTATTTCTCTCCATGGACTATAAAAGGACTCTATATGCCCAGCTCAGCTAGGGATGTCTGTCCTGCAGATGTCTAAATTAAAGCAGCAGAGTCCTGCCTTGGAGTGCTCTGATGACTGCGGTATGAGAAAGAACTGTTAGTTTAGAGGAGCCCACTGCTGATACCCATCCATCACAACACTAAGGAAACAAATGATGTTTCCTACTACAGCTACAAGGTCTGCCCTGCTAAGTCCTTACAAAGAGATGCTCAAGAGTTTGTCCAGTCTGAAACAGCAGCCTGATGTCAGAGCCTCCTTTTTGTTTGCAGCATGAGAAATTCTGTTCCCAGTGATAAAAAAACTTCATGAAATTTAAAAGAAAGACAGCAAACAAGAAAGTATGTGTCAAAAGACATAACAGTCACACATGTCAGCAAAAGAAAGGCAAGGTACAAAATGAAGATACTTGTAGCAGTTTGCTCCCCTCACAGCAAGCGCTGCTGCATAGCATTTCATCTTTCGGCTCATACTGGTTTTGATATTTAAGTGTTACTGTCAGCCACTGGAATTTGAGTTAGTGGTTCTATTTCTTGGAAAGAATCTGTTAAGGGAAGCAGTAATGCTCATAGTTGGTCCTCCCATATGGCTTTTTGTTTTGCAGTCTCACATTCCCAGAGCTCACTTTGCACAAGAGCTGGAGGGTGACTCCTCTACCAGCAGCCACTTCCCAGGCTTTCACACAGGCCACCTCAGCCTGCAGCACAAATAGCCTTTCCAGTCCTCCCTCTGTCTTGTAGCTTGCTACATCCCCTCCACCTGGATGAAAACCCAAAAATCACAAATACCACTTGTGCTTAAACAAATTGGCCATGAGTAGTTCTGTCCACAGAAACTCAGACCTTTGCCAGCCTCTGCAGGAGGCAGAGAAATGGTTACAAAAAGTTGACTCCAACTCAGATTTTGGTGCCTGAACAGTTCTCTCCTAGATGTTTATCTACTTACAGGTGTTATTCTATTTCCTGATGAAGAGCATCATCATGGAGTAAATCCTATTTCTCCTTAGAGAGATACAGGGTATTTTGACAACATCCCTCACGTTCCTTACAGTGTCACGATGCTCTTTACTTCTGTGTTTTTGCTGCAGACTACCGTCTGCTCCTTCTTAGACATTTTTCTAACTAGAGCTATTCACAGCATAACATTCATTTTCTCCTTATTTTGTATGAACGTATTGATTGGACCACAACTACAACCGATGATGTGATTTTTGCTGCTACTGCATTCAGGTACTTGAAATAATGTTGCCATGTAATGCAAAGCTATTAACTACAGCCTAATATAGAATCATAGAATAGTTAGGGTTGGAAAGGACCTTAAGATCATCTAGTTCCAACCCCCTACCAGCCAGTGATGTGTGACAGAAAACCAGGTAACTATCCCAAAGGGAAAACTCAAAACATGTAAACATAGTTTAGTGATTCAAATAATTATAATTGTTTTCAATAACATTCAAATGCAACATTCAGATTATGAATGTTAATTCTCCATACCCACTCATCCATTGGTTTTTCAGTTATTATAAATCCCAGCTATGATAAGATTCTTTGTATGGCTTAACAGTAAAGGAGCCATACATGCCAGACTGACCTTTTGTCACATTCTGTTCATGAACTGATGCCTAAAAATAGCATCCAAAATCATTATATGCTGATACAAGACTGTCCACCTTCTTGGAATCAGAAAGATTTCCCACATTTTAATCCTGTGTATCATTAATATTGGGAACTCAGCTATTAAAAACTAAAGACCAGCTAGGCACACTTTTGCAGATCTTGTGGAAGTGACTTGGCTGAAGCTACTCTTCAAATTTGCTGGCTGAAACTGCAATACTGCAGTACCTTTAGCTCCTGCCAGCAACATCAGCCACATAATGTTTCTAACTAAGAGAGACCATTTAGAACAAAAACCTGAATATGGTTTGGGTTCACTCGCCTGCTCACAGGCTTGACTTTGCCTCTGAGTGCTTCCTGTGATTGCTTCTTTCCCTGGGAGAAATCTGTGGTGCTCCCCAAGGACACAAAAGGCCCGAGCTGCTGTACCCTGCAAATCAGTTATGGTTCTCCTGGGCCTGGTGAGGCACAGATGGATGAATAATTAATACACTGTCTTTTAAATCCAAACATATTTACAAGGGAGAGGGGTTTGTTGGTGGTGATGTTGATTTTTTATAGTTTGGTTGTTTGTTGGGGTTTTTTTAATAATCAATACACTGAGTGACAATCACACAATCAGAAATTGTTACTAAACTATGAACATAACATAAATTAAGGCTACAGTACTTCCCTGTGAAGGTCTATAACCATCCAGTGTCTCAACTTCTCATTTATTTCTCAGCAGTCTGTTATTAAACCAGACAAACATATGCACACATTAAACACTTCGATGACTCAGTATAGCCTCAGGAACTAATGCCAGGAACCAGCACATGCATATTATATCATTATGAAGAAGTCCACAGGTTTTTAGTTGCAGCACATTAACAGAGGGCAGAGTTGTGTTTCACTCTTCCACTGACACACAGCACAAAAGGAAGCATACAGTTAGGCCAGTGATTTCAGATTTCAAACTAGCTCATTCTGTACCATTAAAATCTAGAAATACTTACTGTGATTGCTAGTACTTCACAGTACAAGTTCTACTGTTCAGATTTTTAAAACTGCTTTAATTCTTCTATAATTTGCACAGTTTTGTGACCTAAGTGGAAGCCTCATGGAATTTACTGAGTCTCCAAGTAGAGTATTCTACAAAAATACTAACTTTCCTTTTCAAAGAAATGAAAGGAAAGATGAAAGTTTTCATGACGGTAGAGAAAATATTTAAAATTAGCAAAATCTGTGTCCCAAAGGTCCAAGCAAAAGAGAATTATTCATTTTAAGATTTTCTGATTTTAATCCAGTTGTAGACCTTAATCATAAACTTAGTTAGAACTCTTGGGATTGCCATTCCCACTCCAGTGCCTGCCTCCTATGGAAATAGGAAGCCTTTCCAGAGAGGCACAGACACTGCTTCAGCGCCAAGCCATGACCTGAAAAATTATTTTATGCTACTCACTGATACAACAGGGTGCAGCAAAAATGTTGTTTCCCATATTCCTAACTGGACAGGGCCTTTAAGTATGATGGTAAACATGGAAAATAGCAGCCCGCTGAAGATAAACAAATACACAACTCATTACCACTTCATATACCTTTACTAGTACCTCCTCCTACATACAGGATAGATTACTGTTCTTCTCTATCTTGCACTCTCATCTTTTCTCTACCTATCTGACCCTTGTTATCTTTTTCAGAACCTCCCTATGTGGGCCAAATGAGGAAAGAAAAAAAAAGACTGAAACCCAGAAGCTGTATAAATACGCTGACACCACTGGCCCTACATGTAGGGGCCATCCATCATATTCATCACCTCAGTAAAACTGCTGGTGTGGACAGAACGCAAATCCTGTTACTGCAGAAGAGGTATCTGAGCACCTGTGTGCATACCAGCCATCTAGGGGTCATAATCAGAGGATAAATAAGACCATTTCAAGTGTAATGCTGACTGTACTGTATCGAATTTGCTAATAAAACCCTTCCATGCCTGAAAGCCACAGAACCTAAGAAAATGTGATTGCAAGAGGAGCTATAGTATGAACTGATTTATAATGAGTGCACAGTCATGAAGTGAAAATGGCAAGGCAAGAGTTAACACAAGACTGGATAAAGTCATTATGAGCCCTAAGCTCTACGTAAAATGATAAAATAAGGGCATCTAAATTCCACTGCAAATCCAATAGGCTGCATGCTGGAAGCAAAGAAATGAGATGAACAAGGGCTCATCTACATGAGAAAGTTTTACTGCTTTAATTAATCCAAACCCATAATTAAAGCTGCAAAATCTCTCTAGTGCGGATGCAATTTTACTGGTTAAATGAACAAGCACTTGGAGCTTACTATGGTTCAGATATATCACCTACCACCTAACTGTACTATACTCTGGCATATTTTAATATACCTAGTTTTCTTCCACAGATGGTTCTGATTACGAATGTAAACTTCATATAGAATTATTTATCTTGTTTATCTCCATGGATGCAGGACTAGACCAAGGAAGTGTTCTGGAGATGGCCACATTCAATCAGACTGGTCCACTAGTGACATGTGCTGTGTACTCCAGTTCTTGAAGCGGTTGTCCTATGGTTCAAGAATTAAATTGTAGTTTAATGCTTTCCCCAGGTTTACTCCAGGCTTATCAGCTGGGAAAAAGTTTAGTTTCTTCAGAGTAGCCAGCATGGGGCTATGGTTTTGTGCTGGAAGCAGAGCTAATAGCCCAGGGATGTTTTCATTACTGCTGAACAGTGCTTACACAGAGCCAAGGCCTTTTCTACTGGGCATAGGAAGTTAGCCTACCACTTGGCATTATTTCCACCTGCAGATTAAGAACAATTTATCAATAAATAATTGATTGAAAATCACTGTATTAATCACCATCCATTGTGCACTCTGAAATCAATGCAAGACTTAGCATGAAGCAGCACTATGGCTAGCCTCGATACAAGTATGAATGTGGCAAATCTCACTGTACATTTTAAACCACCCAAGGAATCAAGACTACTCCAAAACTGAGTAGCCCAAGATGAAAGGAAACGCAGAACAGTGCTGAAATCATGTACGTCCTTTTGGTGATCAAGAGGGAAAACACATTATTATTTACAATCTTCACAGTTGTGCTGAAGTTATGGTTATTGTAACTCAAGGGCCATTTCCTCTCACTTGACATGAACTTGTGCACTGAATTAGTTTTAGGAGCAATGTGAATTAAGCATAAAGCTAACATAATTGGAATTTCAATCATTATTTAGCTGCTTTTTCCATCTGCCCCAGAGTCTGAAACTCAATGCACAAATCTGCAATAGCAGAATTGGCAATGCAATAGTGGAAGAACTGAAAGAGTTTTAATAAATTATTCTGAAAGTTATTAGACAGAAGACAATTCCCAGTTCTTTTGAACTCCATCAGAGAACTCTCATTTAATTTTCTGGGAATACACTTTGGCCCTAATCACTTACAAAATGGGATTAAACTTCGGGTTTCACAGTACACCTATGAAAATCTGCAGAATCATGTAACACAGCTTCACAAAGAAGGGAAAGCTGCCTACGTAGCTTTATGAAACAGTTCCTTAGATTGCCACCTTCAACATGAGCCAGCTTATTCTGTCATTCATAAATTAAAATGCCTTAAGTCAGAGCAATTTCTTGAACTTGCCTTGAATCTGTGGGCTTTCCACATTTAAAGGTTTTTTAGCATGCATTTAAAATTGAAGAGTGAGCGTGAGCAGCTATCATTTCTGTATGACCATAATAAAGGTCACACATTTGTTAGATTGAGAGTGACATTAATACCTTCTGAATTCTTATTAGAGAGGGTCCATCACGGTATCATTTTCTTGGAGTGTAATAGGTCAGCTGTCAAATCTATCACCACGTCTGTCTCTATTTTCCTACTTTCAAGGCAGGACCGAAGAATAGAAGGAAATCAAAGAAATACACATCTCAAAAGCACTGATTTGACAGCTTTAGTCCCAAGTTCAAGTATGCGGTAATCCATTACCTAGAAATCCTAGGACTGATTCTTCACAGTGCACTGACCTAAAGAAACTGAATTCAAGTACAGGACTGCACAAAGCATTTGTATTCTTACGTAACCACTGACTTGAGAAATGTGAATGACTTAACCCAAAGGATGTGAAAGACTAGATTTCAGCTAGGGCTGACTTCTTAGTTAAGAGAATTAAAGGATCACCTTCATGCTAGGCATGATAACCTGCCCTTAGATTCAAACAGGTTGCAAAGAGGAGTTATGCTTTCAATTGCTGGTCTGAACCAGCTGAGCATGACAGCATGAGTAATAGGCAGAAACCTGGCTCCACTTCACCTTCTCATTTACTAATTAGAAAGATGCAGTTGGAGCAGAGGGCAGGTACCTCACCCCCATACCCTGCACACACTGGAACACTTATATTAGACCTGACACGTACCATTTACTTGATAAATACTCAGTGAATGCTGTGGCAGGGATCAGGTGTCAGATAAACCACCGTATACCATTCAAAAAGCACAATCTATTCCTCCTCCTCCCTCCCAAGAGTGACCAATAGCTCACATAAATCAGTGTAACTATTCATAGGAGACATACTACAGCTACTATGATAGTCAGGCATCTCAAACCACCATAATATTTGGTCAGTAAATTAGTATATACTTTTAAAAAATATTTACAATGAGAGAAAAAAAGCAATAAAATGAAATACAGCGAAAAGAAAGACATTTTACCTAACGCAGTCACACTTCTGGTTTTAAATGTCAGTGAAAGCTAGCCAAGTTACTTGTGTTTTATGTTATTTGTGCATGTTGGTTTAAGAAGAACATAAAGTTATGTAAGTGGAAAATATATTATTTTAACTGCAGAAGGCAAGTCAAGTGAAGAAAAAAAAGAAAATGGAGGAAACTATTCCTGTGTGGCTTGTCATTCAGAAGTAACTGCACCTCTTTTTAAACCAGGCCAAGACAGAAGAGTTTATAAGAAGAAAATCCATTCTTTAAGGGGGGGTAGGGGAAGGAGGAGAGGGAGAGAGAGGGTACACCAAACATTGTAAGAAACAAGGACTAAAAATTTGATGCCAGTGTAGCCAGCGAAAACCAGGAATAATTTCCATTTCAAAAGAAACTTCTCCAGTTTTACACACATGCTAATTCAGTGAAGTCTGAGCCACAGATTTGAAAGCTAAAAAATACAGTAGTGAACATAGCCAGGATTCACAGAAAAAAACCCCATGTTGTTTAAACAAGGCTCTCTCTTCTGTCAGGCTGTTTGATAAACAGAAATACGCTGCTCTGCCCCAAAATCATCATTGTTCTAATCACTTCAATGGAACAATACTGATTTTTACCAAGTGAAACAGAGATAACCTTCCTGTCTGCCACAGAAGTGAACAAAGCTCCTTCCTCTGGATGGCCACATCCAAATCAAGGTACCAATTCTGGCATCTCAGATTCCACCATGAATACAGACATTTTTAGTAGCAAGTATTCAAAACTCCTACATAAAGTTATTTGACAAAATAAGAGATTATAATTTACTGGTGAATATACAGTACTCACCATCTCTTGGCAGCATCCAGATTCCAAAGTGTTGCTGGTGATAAAGAACTTCCTAAAGCTGTGGTAAAAAGAAAGTATCTTAAGTGAATTTTGTTTGAGAAGGGAGGAACAGATAAAGTCTCTCTGTGCTTCAGCCACTTCATAAAAAAAGATTCTCCCCAAAACAGGACAACGCTGATCCGAGATCAGCTAAGCCATTTGAAGTGATTTATAGTCATGATTCACAGCAGGTACATGATGACATAAATTGTAGGAATGAAGGAAAGCTGTAATTAAATGAATGAAAGCTCTGAAGGTGAACAGAAAAATATTCTCTGTATTATTTAAGTATGACCATGTAGGATTTTTTTTAAATCTGAGTAATTGCTTGTACTTGTCTACAGTACATTTGTCCTGTGTTAAGCTTCCATAGGGCTTTCACAAGTTTCTACAGATTGAAGCAGTAAGATGGACATGATGGAAGCAGAGTAAAACTGATACAAGACTAATAATAAGGCACAATTAAAGAGGGAGGACAGTCTCAGCTGTACACATGGAATTGCAGAAGTAGTTCCTTCTCTGAAGCACTCTCTTTGCTACTATCCACATGTAACCAGAGAACAGAAGTAAATACTTTTTTGTTAGATGTAGTAGGTTTGGCATCCCCCAGGTTTTATCCAACGCTGTAAGGATACGAATCCTCTGTATCTCGTACATATTAATATTATGGATTTAGGAAGAGTTTTTCCTGGTTTTAGCTGCCTAATAGAAGACTGTAGAAAACTGCATCATGCATTTGAAAATCCATTATTAATACCATATTAGCATTTTGAGTCTCTAAGGAAGTAGATGCTGTTCCAGGTCACCCACAAAGAATCTACTTTCCGTAATGAGGAGAGGAACTCTGACATCTGTCAACAGAGTAAATTCTACTGTTTTGTAAATATTGATCAAACAATCATGGTTAATGATACAACTCCGTAAGTGAATTAGACAAATGTTCCCACGTGGCTGTCAATTTAATTTCCCAGACTAAATTAGCTTCTTTTGTAAAGCAAAACCCTTTTAAGGAAGATAAATTGTTCAGTGACATCAATGTCCATTTCAATTATGGCTTTATTCTGGTCGAGGCTGTTCTGCATAATACACCTGCTGCTCACCTGGTTGTATTGTAAGAATATACAGCAGGAGCCACATTACACTAACCTTGAACATTAAAAACCTATGTCTATAAAATAAGGAAAAGCTGATGCAAACAATACCCAAGCAAGTGATGACCTTTTTGTAACCAACAGCCAACTGAGCTGGAATCACCTTTTTAATATAATTAACCTTAGCACAACTGTGGTTAAGAACAGTGCTATATCTGAGCATGAGCTAGGCGCACGAATGTGAAGCCAGACTACACCAAAGGAAACTTGCAAATATCTTAAAACCAGACTGATTACCTCTTAGGAGTAAATCATGCACTGCTCTACAGTTTGCTTCAGTGGAGACAAAATGACCTGGGATTGAGCTCAACTGGCCCCTATAAAGCAAGAAGGGAGGGGCAGGGAAGGGATTAAATTGATCTCATTTAAAGAAACAGGAAATCTTTTCTCCCAAGCCTGCTCTCCATTCAGATCTGAAATACTGTTCACTGAAGCAGGGTAGCTGCTCCCCACTGACTTCAGTGGACTTTGGAAAGCCTGATACAGAATATAAATGCCTTTTTATTTCTGCATGTTAGCCTTTTTGGCAGCAATTCATTAGTTCTGAAAGACCTAGAAAGGCTCCTGAAAATGAATGTTAACCAAAGGATCATTTATTTGCATACAGTTTATTTCAAAATGTTTATGCTAAAATAAACTTTTTGTAAACATCATTAACTTTAAAACTTGATTTTGTGACAAAATGGCTATTAACTCTTTCTCCTAAGAGAATCTGTTACTTCATATGCTCTTGTCGCATATTGTGGATGGAAGGAAAAATCTGAGTAGTTTTTTATTCAAAATCATGACTACACTGCCTTTTACCCTCACAAGACAGGCAGTGGCTGCTTAAACGATCTTACATGAGGAAAGAGAAAGCTTTATCACTCTTCTGCAATATGGGTACGTATATGGATTGCCCAGCAGAAACAGCACAGCATGAATCTCAAAGCCCTGTTGTTACATTATGCAAAAGCAGTCAGTAAAAAGGAAGAGGTTATAAAGGCGATTTGCATACTGCATTTAGAACTTAATGAAGCTCTTTTTTGAAGAGGGGGTCAGCTTTTTTAGGATATTCAGGTGGCTAACTCAATAGGAGTAAAATGCCTAAATGCCTTTGAATTTCCCTGATGGACCTCATTCTGACAATCTAATTTCAAGAACTGGGATGTTACTGGAACAATGAATTGAGTCATATTTAGACTGTGAGAAAACTTTAATGTTTATTTTTTTTCCCCAACTGCTATGTTTCTTTCTTTATATTTAACCCCATCTTGAAAAGGCACAGTCTGAGGATCCATTTAAGTGGAAGAGAGCTGTTGTATAAGCAGAGGAAACTGTGCTGAACAAAACCTTTTAGAAAGTCACTTGGGGGCTGCAACTACATCATAGGTGAATGCTGCGTGAAATATCTTTCATACCTTAAAATATTACAGCAGTGTCCAAGCCCAGAAAACGCTCACCCCTTACAAATGCCACCGCTATCACAATTTCCACAAGGAAACCCACCCTTTCTCTAAAATATCCATGCTATCTGACCTGATGAGCCTCTCTGCTCCATGAATACTTAGCAACAGACCAGTTAAAGGCCTTTGACTACAATTTTATGCTGGTTTTATACCTGCTCTGGAAAACTACTCCTGTCTGTCCTGCCCTACAGGTACGCGGTTCTAAGCTCTGTGTTATGTATATGACAGAACATACACATCCCTTCCCCTCCCAGCCCACTGGTGACTGTAAATCCATTATAACATTAAACAGAACGCAGCTACCCAGTTGGAGTGATCAAGTCTCACTCTCTTAAAATCTTTTAACTGTCGTGTCTGAGCTGAGGTCATGCCATGTGTCAATTGAGTCCATAGCTGCTGTTTGTAGCTTGTTCTTGTGTCATTCCTGGGAAATCACATAACGTGCCCGCCTTCCCCTTCTATTTACTGCAGATACCTCCATCATATTTGTAGTGTGTTGTAAGAAAAATTTACCAGAAGTTATAAAGCATTACTGTGAATAATTGATGGCAACGCTAGGGGTGGCCAGAAAATGGAACATCTCCTCTGCAGCACATTCCAGCATTTATTTTCATTCTGAATCTGAATGAAAGTCAATGAATCAAAATGAATTGTACAAATTCATGTAAACATTTCCTCATAATAAACAGGATCCTATGAATCATTTAAGTGAAAGTATTTCCAGCAAAAGATTGATCTTTTTGTAACCAGTTGTTATCTGGGAAATAGGTAACGATGGGAATGCTGATTTATGATCGCACAATCAGACCACGGGGAGTTAGCTGGATGAAACAGTTGCTTCTCCATGGTGCCAGTCTCAGAATTATTTAAATGTAAAATTATGCACTGTGGAGCTTTAGCAAGGTTTATTTCTGAGGCCATTACTGCAGAAACCCTCTCCCCCACTGCATGTCTACACACACCACCCTCCCCACAGTCCTCACACCCTGCAATTGATCAATATTGCTCACTGACCATTTAAAGATTTGAGACACATGCTATCAATGAAGTTTTTCTTTAATATAATGTACAAATTCAATTTTAGGTACTAATTTCTTTTATTTTCAATTTTTTAAACCTCCAATCTACCAGAATTCTTAATGTATGGATTTGTTTATATTTCTAAAATAGAGAAACTGCTGTACATTACTGATGGCATTGCTAGAAGCTAATTTAGTATTTAACCTGAGTGAAGGATTATTTAATAGTCAGTATAAGGAGAAGAAAGGTTTGCTTCTAATACTGACTTGAACGGTGCACTAGAGAATGTTCTCTTTGGGATGGCTCCTTTGGGTTCCATTTTTTGTTTATTTCTTTCCCCTGGACTGGGTCAACATCTGCCTCATTAAGTGTCTTCTGAGATGTGACCCATTTTTCTCTGAGTGCTCCTCTAAGACCCCTCAGAAAAGGGATGAAAGCAGTCCAGATTCTGGTTTTTAGGCTATATGCATAATCTGAACAATTACCTGAACAGTTATCTGAATAATCAGGAACAACTGAATCAAGTCTCACAGAGTAAAGCCCATAGAAAAAGAAAGGCAAAGCTCTGTCCAGGCTCAACACAGCAAAGGCGGCACAAAAGAACACCTTTATGCATTTTACTACATGTAGATACAGGCAACAACTCTAGTCTTTTCTGATATAAAGTTGTCACGGCACTTTCATTCATGAGAGTACAAGTAACACATGAGAAACATCGGCCTGGCACTCACTACAGCACAACTGTAATCAAAGAAACATTCATTACTTCATTCAGCATTACTTTTTATGCTGAAGACTCCATGCTGCAACACAGCTAGCTCCTTTTTAATATCCTCAGTGAATAGAGGCTAAACAGCAAATTTAAAAAGGAGTAATTTTCTTTTATCAATTGAATTGTCAAAACTAAACCAGGATAATTGAAGAAACTGAAAAGCAAGATAACATCACTCATTTGTGAACATGGAAGGATACTTTGCAGTTTCCTTCCTGAGATCTCTTGCACTCACACCATGCACTTTCTGGATAAATCATAGGTCTGAATTTATCCTAATTTTCTGACATCCATAAATTCATCACTAAAACAAATTATATATTGACATAAATTACAAGCCCATCAAGATCTTACAGAATGCATTTTGTGGGGGTTTTTTACCACTGACTTAATTGAACACAGAGATAGCCAGTTCTGAGTGCTTTTGCTCGGCTGACATGGGTAAACATCACTTTCTAAATTCCACTGTGATATTTGCAAGAGAACATATCTGCACTTTCAAGAATGAAACCTCATGTCCTGAGACAGCTAGACAGATGTAGATATATCAGTCACTGAGAAATAGGAAAGACTAATCAATACCAAATAAAGTTTCTATTTGCGGGAGAAGGAAATGCTGGGCTGAGATATGCAAAATGATACAGTCATAAATTCTCAGGGTTGATGTTCAGAATTTTAAGCTTAGAAGATTCAGGATTCAGTGTATTCTCTCTTCTTCTCTTTTCTAAAAGCTTACATTTCCTGCAACTATTTCAGTTATAGACATTTATCTCATTGTCATAAAATACAATTTTCCACATACTGTTTGTCCCTTTTTTTGAACAAACATTTTATTGTTGCAGTTCCCGGTTCAACTCCAGTGTAAATTCAAATAACACCACTTGGATGAATCAGCAGCATCCAAATGACGTAAGAATCTTCTACCAGACACTCCTTTCCCCAGAGACAATGTAATAAGTGATGGTCTCTGACTCCAGGCATTTTAGTATCTGATTTAGTTTGGGAAGATGTAGATGACTGTGCAGACTGAATGCTTCACAAGTATGCTAAAACAAAGCTGGAAATCACCGCTCCCTGTAATTATTTTTTCTCAAATATATTAAAGTCATATCTCTGAGACTTCAAAGGCCCCTTCTAAAAACAGAAACAATTTTAGAAACAGCTGCTGCATTTCCCACAGGCTACTCCTAAGCTTACTTGAATCAGATTAAACTGCACAACTTCTGGGGTCTGCCTTAGCAACAGACATTAATTTCAGCAATGCTTTTGTGGCAATTAGTATACAGAATTAAACACACAGCTATTAAATACTGTACTGTGACTGGCTTTCTGGTTGTCCCTGAGAATGATGCTTACGGCTGTGGTTGTTTTATAAATGGCTAATGGAAAAGATATCATGACGTTAATGCTTCGTAGTGGCAGCTGCAACCGACAGTGTGAAGACAGCAATCTCAAACACTGAAATATGTATCATTTAATAACTTTAGCATTGATGGGACTGTAACACTTTCAGAATTTACATATGGATCCAGATCATAGTTTCAAGGATGGCTTAAATTACCATAATGGATCAAATTAAAACTCCATGTCCAAACATCTGCAGCTCCTCAAACCGTGACCTAATGAACCATGACCAATTCAGCAGGTCATGGCAGAAGCATAAGCTCTGAGTATTTATGAATATTCTGCAGAGATAGAGCTGTTATTTTGTTCTTTAAAACAGATGACTACATATATTTTCACACAAGCAAATTGTGTAAAAGTACACAGTGATTGATAGGAACAACTTCGATTTTTCAAAAGCGTAAGGAAAATCATGGAGAGGCTACACTGTGATATTAGAACCAAACATCATACATGTTGGTGTGGTGATTGACGAAAGAAATTCAGTATTGGTTTGGAGTACAGATTTTTCATAAGATATAAATGGTGAAGAAAGGGTGGGGCCAAGGTCAAAGAAAGTACGGACTCTTACATCTCACTTGAGCTTTGTCTAAGGCAGAAATCATGTGTAAGACATTTTAATTTTGTTTCACTGCTTCAGTAGAAGACAAAAGAAAATAAAGCTGGGAGGAAATTTACCTGAATCCTTTTCTACGGATCTGTCCAAGAAGAATCAGAAAACCAGTAAAATCCACAACAGAAGCAGCAGAATGACAGATCTCACCTATACAGCTATAGCAGAAAGGAAGCCCAAATATGCCTCACAGAAAATCCATCTGGGTTGAGTATGTTACGTCTGTGTAAGGGCTACTCAAAGAGGAGAATTTAAAACAATGTCTCCTGACAAGTTAGTCTAGCAAAATTGTTCAAATCTCTTGAGATACTTGCTCACCCACTAGGATCCTGGGATTTAGGAATGAGGAACAGACTGACCAGAAGGACTGGCTCTGTAGCTGAACAAGGGAAGCAACAATTATTACGAAATCATAGCTGGATTTTTTCGGTGTGGTAAAATGTATTTCATTGACTCAGTGAAACAACACCTGCTGCACTTGCCTCTAAGAAATATTAGAAATGCCACCACAATCATTAAGAAAAGTTCAGGAACAAATGACTTATCAGTTTATAGCAACATCTGTTTTGGGGAGGAGTTGGGGGAGTGATGGAGGGGCAAAATCAAAAGAGCTGCGTCGTGTATATGCAATAAATTTCTGCTTGCAAAAGCAATTTATACAGTCACTGGGAAAGCTAGAGCAGCACCAAATGTCACAGTATAAAATATCACTTCAAGGTGATACTACAGGATTTGCAAGTTCAGTCTTCAGAAAATCTCCATGTTCTACAGCCTAATTCTTTCAAAACTAACTCCTGAAAATGTGACTTTTCAGGGGGTGTCTGCTCCACGTCAGCCCTGTTTGGCAGGTGTTTGGAAATATCCATCCCCTTCCGTATCCCTGCAAACAAAACCAATAACAGTAATCCCAGGGGAAGTAACTGGCCATACTTTTTGGCAGATTTCCCAAATTAACAAGGATGAGATTATCACAGACATCCAATATTCACGGATTGACATCCCATTAAAAATGAAATGCATCTTTACAGGTCCTTTCTGCTTTACAGGACACTACGACACTGTTCCCAGCAGTTCCATGCTTGCCCATTGGCAGCACTGTGGCATGAACAGTGTGTTAGGACAGGCAGCTCAACATTATGGATTTAAATTCTCAATGAAATGGCCACTTGAGCCTGAATTTCATGATTTTCACATCCCACAAAACACTGTAAAAGTCAACAGCAATGAAAGAAAGCATAATGTTTAATTAAGAAAGGATCCTGACTTCAGTGGCCTATGCTTACAATTCTCTGCCTGTGCAGCACTGCACATATCCTCTGGATTCTTCACAGATACAGTCAGCTTGGTAAAAGTTTCCATATTATCTATCTATTGATTAAACTGAAGCACATCTCTTTAGCTAAGGTATACTCTTGGTATATTGTTATCCAGTAAAAACACACAGACATGTGCCCGAAAATTTTCCTACTGGTTTTCTGGGTGACTCATACCAGTTCAGGGAATAAAAAATGGCAGCAGCACATGGGTCCCACTCTCTCAACCACAGCGTCTCAGCAGGTGGAAAATGCATTTGATGTAGGCTGCAGTGCAGAACAAGCCTGCAATCTAGTATGGCTGCATATTGGTCATTAATAATCTTAACAAATGAAACAAAAGAATGCATGCTGCCTATCCAATTGCTTTAACCAGGAGTGATGTTATATACTTCAACTTACTGAATAAGGCAAGCTTGTACTGCACAATTCCTCAGTTTTGCAAATTTAGTAAGACAGAAATTACTTCATTAACAATTCCCCAAGCTTTCCAGTGCAAGAATATACCTTATTTTCCAGTGCTCAAAATTACACAAGCATCAGGATTTCTTAATTGTGCTTGGAAAACACAGACTTGTTTTTCTTACTAACACCATGGCCAAGCTTTCTTACCTTTACTGTGAATTCACTCATCCATTTTCCAGAGATTTTCTAAATGGAGTAAGTTCTAATATCCTGCAAAATAAAAAAAAAAAAAAAAAAAAAAAAAAAAAAATACTAATTTTAATAGTTTTAAACAATTTATCTCACTAACCGTACTTTCTGCACTGTGGTGCACTGCCAAATCTTCATGCCTACTTCCACAGTAGAGAGTTCAAGTGCTTGAAAGAGCTCAGGAGCCCATATGTCTTAAGAGCTCATTTCCACAAAAGGGAAAGTTTCACTTCATTTCAAAAAGAAATAAAATGCAAACTCTTTGCTGCAAGCTTCTTTATCTCACCCGTGCAGGCTGCAGCATGAGGTCGGAGTGATTCCCCACCAGAGGCAGGATTCGGATGTCTGTGTTTAAGAGGACATGAACATTTTGTTCATATAGAACAAAAGAACATATAGATAGATTGACCCCAACTAAAAAGCTGAACTTTGTTTCATTCATTTTAAGCTGAAATCTCTTCAGAGAACAGGAAAAGCAAAAGTAAATTCAGCTTAGTTGAAGCAGCCCTTTTCACTCTCTGCCTGGAGTATTTGGGCATGCCTGGGCTTTTCCTTATTCAACAAATGATGGGACTGAGGAGCTCCCCACACTTTCCAGGCTTCACCCCATCCAAGACAGCAGTGACCTGTAACCTTTGACCCCCTGCAGTTGACTGTATTGCCTCAATGAGCGTCTCAAAGGCTGTGTGCCAGGACCCTCGGAAAGACACAGGTTAGGATGAGCCTGTGCAGCATTTAGAGCAATGGGCTCATCTGTACGCAGAGATTCCAGCTGACAATTTTGTTTTAATTTTAAGAAGACAGTTCTGGCTTTCTTTTGAAAGTTTCTTGTATAAAAATAATGTTCTACATCCTCCTATGAAAACAATGACAGATTCATTATCTCAGGAGAATCTTCAATGTGTGTGCCTTAAAAGAGTATCTAAACTATCTCCGTTTCATCTAGTTTTGAAATGCTAAAATGAGTTGGCCTATTTCTCTTGAGGTTGAAATAACACGTGCATCTAACCTCACATAAATAAGGAAAAGAAGCAAACGTAACGAAGAGCATAGCTCCTAAAACTCCTGAGCACATCATTCACAGCAATTCTCTTGAGCTTTTGAGAGCTGAAAACATGGGGCTGACAAGGAATGTTGCACTTCCAAAACAAGAGCATTCATCAGCAGGTGTATTCTTTTCCTACAGCTGTTATGAGAAAGCTCATATTGCATTCCATGTTTTTCCCATTCATTTTGCACCTGGGCAGTAAATTTCAGAAGTATATTCTCTTCTCTCTCATCTCTTCCCCCAGAAAGTTGCATACACATTTGTGGTACAAATAGGAGAGCAAACCTCCCACTGCCTCTTGATTATGCATGAGACTTTTTTCTCCTGCAGTTCTGGAAGCTTGCTCCACCCAGGAAGAGAGTGATGGGGTCATCAGCCTCTCAACTGCCAGATAATCGTCAGAGCACCATTAGCTGCAACATCACTTCTCTGCCTTCAGTGAGATGTCACAGTAATGAAAAATGGAAAAAAACAGTGTTCTGCAACTGCAGAGGAAAGAGTAAGGGAGGAGATCTTAAAACAGGAGTCAGTTCTGGAAACTCCTGCAATTACGGTCAGCTCACC
Source organism: Amazona ochrocephala (assembly GCA_039720435.1). Taxonomy (NCBI): domain Eukaryota; kingdom Metazoa; phylum Chordata; class Aves; order Psittaciformes; family Psittacidae; genus Amazona; species Amazona ochrocephala. Next base: position 9,542,732 of record CM077891.1, on the reverse strand, counting down.
TGCCAGGGCAATTAAGAGTCTGCAGTGCTGTCTGCTGTTTAATGCCACAACATGTGCCCAAATGTAAATAAACACATGAAAAGTAATTCAGACTATGATTTTTCATAGCATTTTATGAAAGAAAAATAAGAAAGTTGTTAGGAATTAAGTTAATCATTGAAACTGAGGAAATTTGGACAAAATTCCTAGTGTTGCTAGTTTTGCAATAAACTTACTCTGGCATTGAACAAGGCACCTAAGTGCTCTGTGCCTCATTTTCTTATAAATTGGAACAGCACACCAATACATATCCTCTTTGCATATCTTGCCAGTGTGGGACCAAAACTGTTCCAACTGTGAGCTATTTCTTATTTGGGGTCACCTCTGAAGAACCATTTGGCAAGTAGAGATGTTTGCAATACATCTAAAACAGGGGTTGTAGGTCTTTACAGCTCCCTGGTGTGGGCACGTATCCCTTCCGCCTTCCAGTCTCCCAGGAGGGAGGAAGCATGACATAGCATTCTTTGCTAGGTAGAAACCCCAGAGGGTGGCTCTGAGAGGGAATATCAGTGCCTTAAACACAAAGACACAAAACTAAATAGGAAAGGACCAGTAAGCAGGGTATGTGCTGTGGTGATCTGCTATTCTATTTTGGGAAGTAGCCAGAGAAAAACAGCTTTCCAAGATCCAAACTCCAGAACAAATGGTTGCTAACCTCAGAGAATCTGGGGACACTCCATTGTAACTGTACACATGAAAGCCAGTCCTGAGCATTCTGAAAATATGCATCCGTGCAGTGTGTAGCACAACTGAGCATGGATACCTAAAATGTAGCAGTAATAACAGGAATGTATCTTGCTGGTTCAGAAAGTACATTAATCAGCACTGGGGTAAAGTGAGAGAAAGGAGACATTCACGTGAGCTTGCAAAGAGATGTCAGACAAAGCATTTTGCACATGAAAAAGTGAAGTGCGCATGTTGGAGTACTCAGATAATAAAAGTACATCTCAGGCTCTCATTTAGGTAACTTAAGTAGTGTCATGGTGGCAAAAAAAATCGATGTTGATTGCAAATGCTTTCAAAATAGTCTAAATTACTCTATTAAAATAAAGCCATGCCTCAGGAAACAGCTGTTGTTACTGCATATTAATAGAGTAAGACAACTCCTTTGTGTTTACTAGCTCTTTTTTCTCTGTGTGTTTCCTAGCGAAATCTCTGCGATGGATGTTTGTACAAGCTGAGTGTCTACACTGGTCCTGTCAGACTCTCTCCATGGTCCAGTGAGACCATGGCGCTACGGCAGGAACTTATTCACAGTCACTGGAGCCTCTGTTCTCTCCTGTACAACAGCAACAACAACAACAAAAGAGAGAGAAAAAAAGTGAAGAGGGCAAAAATACCCATTAAGGGGACCTAATAATGAAAGTCAGACTTGACAGGTGACACCCACCCCTGCCAGCATTCCTGAAGGCAAAAGGGATGAGACAGCTTTTAACACATGGTCTGGTGATAGAATAAAGAAAACCCAGTGAGAAAAGGTGCTAGCTAAGAGCTCCAGTCTAAAACTTTACCACAGAGATTGCTAGGCAGCTGTATCTGGACAGTATCACCAGCACTGCCCAGCAGCCACTCCAACGAAGGATAACATCAGCGGTATTAATAATATTAGCAGGTCCTGTTTTCTTAATAGAGGAAATAATTCTTCAATATCATCTGGGATTCTAGTTAAAAGCTCAAATTAGGAAGGCAGTTTCTTAAATGAAACAAAACCAAACTTCAGAATACCTGTATGCCCTAGACTGTTACAGACATATATATATAAAAGCTGTACTGGATGTCCGATGCTCATGAGAAGCATGAAATGGTTCTCTCTCTCTCTTAAATGACTGAAAATATATTAAGTCATTGTTCCTGGGAAAGAAACATCAGGTACTTTGTTACCAGCACACTCCTGCGCTGCACTCTACTATCTGCCAGCTCAGGTGAGCTGTCTGGCCCTGCTCTTCATCCTGGCAGGCAGTCTGAAGTGAGCTTGCAGTGCTGCCAATTCAGCTCTGCTCAATTGTCCTGGGTCCATTGTGCATGCTTTGCTTTTCTTATTTGGCAGTGAATAGTGATAACAGACAACACAGGTATCCCCAGAGGTAGTGGAAAAATGAGTAGCAACTGTTAATCAAACACAACTGCGATGTCTACTAATACATGGTACAACTGTACATTCTGTAAACAAGAAGCACTCCGTAACATCATTTTTTAACAAGAGTTCGCAACTTTCTTTTTCCCTTGTCCACATAACTAAAGTGAATTTCTTTCAATAGCCAGACTCTGAAACGCACTCTCCCACTGAACACTGCCTGACTTGAGAAGACAGGAAGAACTTCAACAGCCACGTACAGCAGTCAAAAGCTAAATACATCAATATAAATCCTTTATCTAAATTGGTTTACAACTTTAGGACACACTAAACATGAAATCTAGGACAAAAGAGCTCTCATATAAGCCACTTCTCTCTCCCTTGTTTGCAATGGAAACAGGTATTGCTGTCAATTGAATGAGCATACAAGCAAACATTACAGAGATACAAACTGACAAGAATAATAAGTCATTCCTACAAACTGATTTTTACTGAAATCCAACAAAGCCATACATTAAATATTAAAGGCAGTCCAACCACAAAAGTAACCCTGTGCATAGAATCTGCTGCTGTTCATGGCTACAAAATATTGAGGGCTCTTTTACCTGCACTGGAGAGAATAATTACGTCCAGTAGAAGAGAAATAGTTACTCTTTATAGTATAGTTACTGGCTGTGCTCATATATGGCATGAATCTGAATTTTTCAGAATAACGACTTACAAAGACTTTGTCTTCCTTCTCTCTGTTTCTCCAGCAGAAAGAGCATTTCCTTCTGTAAATTTCTGTAACCCACTGTGTATAAAAAAGAACATTTCCATGCAAACATTAATAGTGCCATTTTGAAAGGCTAAGTAAAATTCCATTTGATTTGGGGGGTTGGAACTAGATGATCTTAAGGTCCTTTCCAACTCAAACTATTCAATGATTCTATGATTCTATGATTCAGTCCATGCTCTAAAGTTCCCAAAACAGGAATTATTCCCAAAGGTGAATCCCAATCACAAGTATTTCATCAGGATACAATTAGCAGTTACAAAGACTCACAACCAGCAGAGTAGATACCAGCCCCAATAATGCCTACGCCTATGAATTTGTATTACTGCTTACGTGGGTAAAGGGAGAAAACACTCAAGTCCCTCTAAGAACTATTTGTCATAAAATTCTGTGTCATGCAGTATGTTTCATGTAAATTAAATTCTAAGGATGTAGACAAAGAATGGCAAGAAGATAACATCAGTAAGATAGGTGGCTACAAGCCAACAGCATCTGACATGAACTCTTATCTTTTGAAGCTCTGCCTGCATTAACACAAAGCAAGTCTAGGTTAGCTTCTAGGTTAACTAAATAGTGCAAGATACTTGTTTAATTTTAGGAAAGCTGTTCAATGTCATTAAGAAACAGAGATAGTGCCTGTGATGGTGTTCTACATATACTGTTCTTTGTCCAGAGGTTGTGCAAGGATCAAAGTGGCTGTGAGCAATGGCGGCCAGGAATAAACATTACAGAGACTTGAAATAGAGAAGCTGAAGATTAAAGAGTTGGGCTGGAGGCTGGTGCTGTGCAGGGCTCCCTGCAGGACAGCCAAGCTGCAACAGGGTGACAGGGATGGTCTCCATCCCCTCCAGCTCACCTTGGAGAAGAGCAAGGGCTGGAAAAGAATGAGCTATTTTCAGTGAAGAGCTGAATAAACTTCAGAATGCAAGAAATCCACATAGCACTTGTATTCCCATTTCCCTTGAAGTGTAAAGATTAACAAGGAGAAATAATTAGACAAAACAAACTAGTCTGCAAGTAAAGGTAACAACTGAAAATTAAATATCTATCTATAGAAAGGGATACTGAAGCATACTGGAAAGTAAATAGGTTTGGGGGGAAAACAGAAGCTGTGTGGCTAGAAAGAAGCAAAGTACCTTGACTTGCGTCAAAAGGATGCTAATAATCGAAATGACATTTAGAAATTAGAATAGTGGAAAGAGTACATCACACACAATTTAAAATGTAAATCTTTGCAAATGCAAGAAAACCCTGCAGATACTCCAAAAGCAATCAGAGAGCAAAATCAAAATTGAGAAAGCCAAAGACAAGAGAACCTCATATGCTCAGAATGTCTTTATATATTTAATACATAAATATATTAAAAAATACATCATTTTTTAGATACATATGTAAGAATGTTGCATGTATATGTATGTACGGCATGCATGGCATTCATATGTAAGAATGCATGCCATTCTAATCTTTCTTAATTTCTTATCTGAAAATAGACATGCAGTCTGTGGCAAAATGGCTCCACGTTTTATGCCTATAGCCAACAGGTCTGGAGTGCAGCTGTACAGGCCATTTGTTCCACTGTCTCCGGCCTACCCACACCCAATCTCACCCTGGGATAGACGTTAGTGTCTGTTTGAAGCAAGGTAAAATTGCTACGACTTGAGATTCCTAGTTATTGTTCACTATTATGCTAGCATTCATTCAGCTACTCTTTACTAGTGTAACAACACACACAACAATGCTACCTCGTTACAACCCTGCTGAGGAGGAAGCACTATTCTTTCCTCTTGGAAAGTGCAATATATCTATGGTGCAGTCACAGTAAAGACTGCTGAACATACATCTGAGCGGATGTGGGAAGTGCTGGCAGTTAATCTGCAGTAGGATGTGAATTGCACACATTAAATGTCCAAGTATTTACCAGATAAATCTGGTCCCTCCAAACCAATTCAGTTCCAATATGTTGCACTGAAATGTTCTGTAAATTTTAAACTAACACTGCCATAAAAGCACCAAAGATTAGGAAGAGGGCTCATACCCCGGTCCCAGGCCTGGGATTCAGGGGCAAGGTACAAAATATCCCAAAAAATTCCATTGGAGTGCTCAAAAAGAGCTGAGATACACTGCCAGCATTTCACATTTCAAAACAAAAATAAGGCACTGCAAGGCTATTCACAGATGACAGCTGAGATTGGTGCTGGTGCCCAGACTGCACTGTAGCTAGCTTAGTAGGAAAAGTATTTCCTCTGCAAGATAGGGTTGGAGATCCACTGTCCTCTTGAGTAGGAAAGATCCATCCAGCTTTGCTGGACTCATTCATTCACCAAGTTACAGAAGCCCAGGATGCCCTCCAGACCTGCCATGGCTACCTTGCTGTGCAGCCAAGGGCACGAGGATTAGGAGGACAGGGGAGAGCCAGCAAGCCAACAAGAATATGGCCCTACAGCTGAGACACACAGGGAGACTAGGAAGACTGTCTTGTATGACTAGTTCTGGCTTTTGGTCCACTTCTGCACAGTTAAACGTCAAATGAGCAGGAACTGGCATCCTGTCCTCTCACGTACTGAGAGGTTTAACTATACATATGTCACAAAAGGTAGTCTGTTATTTGCAGGAAAGGAGTCTAGTCTGTGAATTTGTAGAATAGAGGAACACTCAGCATGTAGCCTGAGGGGCTAGTATTGAGACAAACCCTATAGCTGGTGGTCCTCACTATTTAGCAAGCTCTAGTCTGAGCCTGCATCATGTGCAGGATTCAAGTATCTTATTCTACCATAGTGGAAAATTTCCTGACCTTCAACCACCCCACTTCAGTCAAAGCCTCATTTCCTTAAGCACTGCAACTCCCAGACTGCAGAAGCCTAAGCAGGCTTTCTGGACCTTACTGCACTTTTCCAATATCCATCATTTAAATGTCACTGAGAACTTTGAGCCCTTGATCATTTATCTCTTGAAGGACATTCGGAAGCAGAAGAAAATTTCTTAGCACAGCTCTTCCTTGCAGTGAAGAGGCCATTTTCTGTTGAAGTGCAAAATTATGCACACAAAATCAAGCACAAGGAATGATAATTTGTGGGTGTGCATCAGAAATGAATTATTCCACAATCATCACCTCTTTACCTTATGTTACTGAAACAACAGTGATATTATTCATTAATTTAATTGCTCAACTTACACATTTTACTGTATTCAACCCTGGGAATTATGTAAAAGAACTGAATACATACCAGGCCTGAAAAGTTTCAGTTTTCCTGATATAAACTACCACCGCATGAAACAGAGATAGAACTACACATCTTTTTCTCCTTCTATACTTCAACTGAACTCCACAGCCCTACAGAGAAGAAAAGCAATAAAAAAGGCTTGAGTAAGCTTTGAGTAAGGTACTCACGAGGTACAGCTGAACCACTGTTGTGGAAACCTTGCTATGGGCAGGCAAATTATTATTCCTGGAAAAAAAACAAAGGGAGAAGAGTGTTTGTTACCTGGTCCCTGATCTGCTCCAACACAGCTATGAACAGTTCTGAATTTATGATACCATGTTTAACTTTTTTAATACTGTGTTTTGTTCTATATAGGCTTGTTGACCAGTAGACACCTTGCTATACAGAACTGGGTAACAGTTTATATATCTGTCTGCATCTATATGTTATTCATTTTATCCTTGTGTTATTTTAACCTTTGTGGAAGCAAATATCCTTCTGCTTTGAGTTGGTATGTTACCAAGCAAAAAAGGTCTTAGCCTATAGCTGCAATTCCGAAGCTGCATGACAAATAATAAATAGCAGTTACACAAGCCAATGGCACATTTGTCAGCCAATATTCAGCAGAAATGTTACTGTGGAAAAACAAGACCAGCGCATTTAAGTACCAGGAACTCTGAGAGATCTCTGATTAGCTTGCTTTGGCCACCACTGTCAGTCACCAGTTTTTATTACCACCTCTGTCTGTTTTCTTTCCTAGCCCCCTTCTTTCCCATCTCTGCTGCTGTTTAATTCTGAATAATGGAAATTACTTTTTAAATTATGTTTTGGTAGTTGTATGAGAAAAATTTAGTGCTGCTTGGGAACAAAATGTTGGTTTTGATCTTCTCGGCAGTTCTTCATGTGTTTCTCATAGATATTACTACTCATGTACAGGAAGACCAGCTGAGTCTCTATAAAGACCAGTTTCATGGGGTTTAGAAAACAGGTTCAATAGTTTTATCACATCCACCAACGTTCAAAAGTAAATCAGGCTCCTCTCTATATAAGGTACTCAGAGCATGTGAGTCAGCAGGGCTCCTTTTGCTGTGTGTCATCTCTGGGTTTAAGAAGCTTGGGAAGGGAACCAAAGACATTTGAAAGAGTCAGGGTTATGTGTAAAATCTTTAAAAGAAAACCAAAAATCAAAAAAGAAAAGAAAACCAAGTTGATTTGGTATGAATGCAAGATAGCTCCTTCTAGAGATAAGTGTAGGAGCAAAAGATGCAGCTGATTGAGGGCTGGGTAGGATTTAACAGCTTGAGTAGCAGCAATCTGTGAATATTCCTCTCCTTCCATCCTTTCTACTGGGATGAAACCTTGACCCTGGGAGCTGCAGCCCTGCAGTCTGATCTTTCTCTTTCCACTTGGTAACTGTGAGGAGCAAGGATTAGAATACATTATTCACATCTAAGACTGTTCCATAACTGGATAAACAACGTATATCACTATTACCTAAACCAACAGATAGAAAATCATTAGTCAACGACACACAGACAAATACATACCTTCACACATACATCCATATATGTATCTAAAATGTTTGTGGACAGGAGAATTGGCTATATAAACATTTGAAGCAGAATTACCATTTCTGATTCACTTAAACCTCCCTCCCATTTTTACCTTCCTTTGGATAATCTGTCTTTCCAAAAAAACCCTAAAGAAGGCAATTTATTCTTCAGCAAGGATTAAAATCCCCTAACCGTGAAACAATTAATTAGATTATATCAAAATTGGATGAGAAAGAACCTGAGTAACTGTTAAAAAATGAACCAGAGATAGATGAATACAAGAAAAAACTGCCTGTCACTTAGACAGTGAACTGGAATTAAAGAGATTTAAAGCAATTCTCAAATCCGCCTCAGACATCAAGAATGACCTTTGCACAATCACTGCATTTCAATTCCCCGTTATGAAATTGGTCTGGAAATAATATTGACTCTCTTTTGCTTCTGGGCTTTCTTGCCTGTGGAACTGTAGGAACACTGAGTGAAAGATGACTCACTCCTTGTAAATCTAGCCCTAAGCATTTTCCTCTTTCTCCAGAAAGTTAAAGAACAGTATCATTGAATGGGTTTCTCGCAGAGACCAAGCTACCAGTAAGTAAAGAAAGGAAAACTGAGCTCAATTATAGCTAGTAAATCCAAAGGACAAAACAGTAAAACCAGGTTTTACAACCAAACTATATCTGAAAAAAAATCTGGACAATACAGGCTGCCCAAAAGGGATCTGCTGTGTTTCAGGGACAATTTCATTTGTCCAGAGGGCAGAGAAAGCTACTCAGGGAACTGGTGTCATGAATTTGATTCTAACTCATAAGGGGAAGAATCTGAAAATAGAAAGAAATTTGAGGAGGGGGAAAACCAAGAAATTATCTGAGTTCTCTATTGCAAGGCACAGTGCAATAAGAACCGCAAAAATCAATAGGTTCAGGGAATTAGTAAGCTGAATCTTTTGGGAAGAAATTCTAAGAGAAAATGAAGTGCAGGAGAATTTGCAGTTATTAAAACAGACTATATTAAAAAGACAAAGGCAAAAGAGTCTACCATGGAGGAAAAAGACCTGGCATGACCCTTTAAAGAACTTAAAAATCTAAAAAGAACATAAAGGAGGAATGGAAAGGTATTAAACAACTAGACAGGTACATAATCAGAAAAACTAAGGTTAAAAGGGAGTCATTACGAGCAAGAAATAGCAGAGATAATAGGAAAAATGTTCCTTCAGTATCATGAGAAGGTGGCAAAGGTGAAGATTATTTAATAGGAAAAGAGAGTAAATAAAAGATGAGCCAGAGAAAGCTGAAGAATTCAAGGTACTTTGAGGACTTACGAAGGGGAAATAAGATCCTAACAAACTGAGGAAGTATAAATATAGAAACTACCTGCTGACACATTAAAGTCCAGTTAGATATTACTCATTTCATCATGCATGAAGCTGACAAGTGTGACCATCTCTGATACAAAGTGACAGCATCTAATTAAGAGCACTGAAACCTGACTCAAGAAAACACAGCACCAGGAGACAAAAAAGCTCAGCCTTCCCTACACCTCAAATAAACATCCAATTGAGAGAAGAGAAAGAGATATCAATAGCAAAGCAGTCAGGCAATCTATGCCTTCACATTTTCATATAAGAAAAACTCAGTTCAAACCACCTGGGGACTAGCACACCAGCCTAACACTTGGTCATAAATTCGAAGTTTAACAAGGCAATCCATATTTTAAATTTAGATTCAAAATTGCCTTTGGAGGCCCAACCACGTCTGATCTTCTACCTAAAGGAACCTGACACTAAGCCTTTTGCACGGGTCCAAGCATAAACTTAGTGTACTGGAACATAAGACATATATCTTCCCCCTGTGACGATCCTGTAACATGTTCAGTTCCTTGAAGAACCAAGCTTTGAAAAGCCAGTTAGGCTTTGAGTCACTTCAGTGTTCAGGTGAACTATTTAGTAAGCTTGGCCTGCTTATTGTTATCTAAACCACAGAAATGCTTCTACCATCTATTTTCAAGCACAAACTGAATTTCAGAAAACCTAACTCACTGGACGCATGATTTTGGCTATAGACAGTGTGTCAGAGCAGGAGCTTAACCCAGCAGGAGCCTATCTCTGTGTAAGGAACATATGCAACTGGTCTTTGAAGTCTGACTACCTAAATTACATTTTCTTCAATACCTCACACAACTTTGATTATATGTAACTGCTTGCAGATGGAAGCTACAATGTCTCTTGAAACAGCCCTAAATATTAGATACTCTGATCATTCTGATATGTCTGAGTCACCTTAAACCCACCCTGACAAACAAAAGATACTATTCAAAATGTTCTGATTTCTTATCAAGCAGCAGAAAAAACTGACCATCAGAGCAGATGCACAAGAAGTCACAAATGAAAGAGACAACGGACAACAGTCTTAGATTTGGGCTATGCATCGCTTCTTTATTGTATTCATTGCTTTACTTAACTTTTAATCTTGGAATCTTGGTGCTTGGTTTTGCCCAGACAGGTTTGGGTTTTCTTTTCAATGTTTTTTTAGTGCCTGGCTTTTTGAGAAGTCAGATTTTTGCAAATTTTTAGTTAGCTGTAGCACCAAGGGATAAAAGCTTTTATCCATTTTTGATTCAGGCGACAATGCAGCAAGAGAGAAGATGCATACAGCTTTAACTTCTGAGTACTCCTCTTCAAACAGTAGGACTACACTGACATATGTTAAAACGCTAAGTGTTCACTAAATTAAACTGTTCATATTTACTACACAATCAAATTACTTTTCTCGGTTTACTGTTTGGAACCTCTCAAGAGAGTGCTTGGCAACAGCCACTGCCCAATCTGAATACACTGAAAATTTGGTAATTCTGTGGAATATCAGTTTCTTCAAAATATTATTCAGGGGAATAATTCCTGCTACAAGACAGAACCAAAGCATGTCTTTGTCAGCTTTAGAGCCATTTAGGGAAAGAAACATGCACTTGGATATTGTGTAACTACATGAAGTGATAAAACATAGAGCCATTTCTCTCCTTCACTATGTTCTAGTAATTGGACAGTTATCAGTTAATAAATTATTGACCAATTTCTGTCTTCAAAACACTCCCTTCCCATTGACTTCCAGTTCTTCCATCAGAAAAAACTGTCACTGTAATCAATAAGATGTTTGTACTCAACTGCAGACAGAATCTGGTAGTGCTGCAGTCTACTGAAACAGACCCATAAGCACTTCATAAACAAATAAAATACCCCAACTATCAGTACAGACATGCAGCATCACATCCTGCATTTTAAATGCATATAAATTTGTTCACCTGTTATCCAACTCTCTTCATTCTAAGGCTGTACTGACCCCTCAGATTATTACGATTTACCAGTTACAGAAATCACAGTAGTCTCAACACTGGCTGTGTCTTAATTCTGCAGCCATGGACACAACAGCTTAGCCCATCACCAGCGAAGCAGCACAGTAAGTACTGAACAGTTTTTGGAGCTGAAAACTGTAAGAAAGTAAATTTCAACTTGAATATTCTAATCTTTTTTTTCCCCTGCATGTGCGCTGTACTTTTACTTCTGTCTGTAAACCTCCTGGCACAGCACCTTGCTACAGTTTCTGACTATCAGTTCAATATAAATCAAATGTAGACTTGATGTTTATTATTGTAAATGTAGTATCAAGTAAATGTATCACAAGGGACAATAATTACCTAGATTTAGCAGAAAAAATCTGCTCTGCTTGAATATCTGAACATACTAATGGCATCACGGCTTTCCTCCAAACAGTTTCTTTTATTAAAGTCCACTGGGGGGGGGGGGGGGGGAGAGAAAAAAAAAATGGTTTAACAACACAGTTTCAATTGACAGTTGACATACAGACACCCTTACTACTATAGCAGTTTACTCCCCGAACTTCCGCCGTGGCATTTACTCAGTAAGACAGCATTTACTCAGCAAGGCAATATATACGTAAGTCAGTTAAAAGATCAATATGTGACCCTATGAATTTACAGCCACCAAGACTTCCCCAATATTTGTATATATAGTCCTAGATAACGTTCAATCTATATTCTTATCCTGCAATTTGCAAAAGAATATAAACATTATTTGGAAGCCTAACTTAACACCACATTGCAGGTATACAACAAACAGCAATTCCTGCTTTTGAGCCATGTGGATCAGGTATGGAGGAGAAGAGCAGATGTTTGGATGGTGCAGCACGTCTTGTTCTACCTCCATCGTTGGATCTGCTCCCAACAGCTGCTATCAGAATATGAGACCTAGTAAACTATATTCCTTGAGGATCCTGTTCTTGCAAATGAATTTTAGAGAACTGAAGCTTTCATTCTCAATGCATTTTTAAGCTTTGAAAATCTGATCTGAATCTTAAATACTCATAAATTAAACCGCCATTGGAATGAATAGAAAATTATTTGTAAAAATCCCAGTGAAATCTAAGTGAATCACATGCTGGTCTGAGTCTTGAGGCCAGCACTGCATAAGCCAGAAACCTTCTGCTCATTTTCCATATTTGCACACTGGAGCTAGGGAAAATATGGAGGAAATTGCAGCTAGAAGTGTATATGATTTATAGTGCTTTGGGGCAAGTGGCACAATTTATGTATGCACTATGTCCTACATAGCGTCGCCCAGGGGCTCTGCATAACATTTTGATGATGATTTAATTTACTTGCTGTAGTGATAGCATAGTCTGTCATATCAGAATTTAAGTACATTAAACAGAAACAGCATAAAACTTCTCATATTCATTCATAATTCTAGCAGAAAAAAAAAAAAGGTATTTCACATCAGAAATGGTTATCTTCTGAGAAAATTCTCTTTTGGTTGGAAACTGTAACACTGACAGCCTCTACACCCTTCTGGTCCTTTGCTTTAGAGACACTGATAGGCAGGAAGTCAGCAATGCATGGACATTATATGCAGCTCTCCTGTCCTAACTCCCTGGGCAGTAAAATAAACTAACACCATGCGCAACGAGATGCCAACACATCTGAAACAATCCTCAAACATGCTTTCATCTGAGAGCTGGTAACTGTCTGGGCACTCCTCGTCTGTATTAGATCTCAGCCAAACACATTAATTTAAATTATGAGAAAACAAGCCCTATACACTCTGCTTTCCAAAGTGCTGGGATCACTCACCCAACCTAGTTGAAGCTAGGTGCACTGACTGATTGTAAGTGATGGGGATCCGCTTTTTAAGAAGCTTCTTAATGAGAACATTTCAGACTAGAGCTTTGCTCTCCATCTTCCCATCCATATGGGGAGGTAAGAACTAGACTCTGATGCAAGTCCTGGTGTCCTTCCTCTGCAAAATACTTTATTTGCAGTGAGGTTCAAAAGTATCTGTTTGAAGACTACCTGGTCAAGGTACAAAGCCTTAATCCAGGCCCACTGCCGCACTGGTATTACTATCTAGACTCAATCAAATACAGCATTACAATTCCAGTCTAGCATGAGACACTCTTAAAAATATTGTCGTAATTTCCCGGATTGAAATGGTAATGGGTTCTCATTTTCTATGGACACTTTGAGAGGAATATGCCAAATATCTTAAATAAGGGATGGCACATGCACAGAGGTTAAATGGAATTATTCTCTGTAAACTCATTCCCTTCTGCCCAGAGTAAGTGACACCGATACATATATATCAGACCTGCAGGCTTATGCCATGGAGTTCAGTGACAGACTTTACAAAGTGATTAATTTTTGCTCACCTGCAAGTGCAAACTGGGTTCACTTAAAATTAAATTTGTATACATTCTGTTTCTATTATTAAAGACAATGAGAAAATACTTGGCTGGACTTGGCCTAGAAACTGGACAGACTGCTTTTCATCTCTTGCTTTTCTGGGAAATCTCTATCTTGTTTAACAGGAGTTAAATATTCCTAATACCGATGCTCATATGGGCTGAAAAATCTTTAATCTCAGGAGCTCCCTAAAGTAGTAAAGCACCACCTGAAGAAATAAGAAGAAACAGGACAAAATCTGACTTTTCTATTTCTCTGAAGCTTTTTTGCATACATTTGTCTTTCCCTTATTCTCAGATAGCAACCAATTAAAATTACTTTTATCAAGCATTCTTTTCCCTAGTTTCTGCAAAGCTAGGAACCCTGTGTGAAGTTTAAACACTAAATTAATAAAAAGGGTGAAAGTTCAGTTATCAAGTTCCATTAATACAAATGTTTTTGAAATGCTGCTGCTAATGAAATACCAGCAAATTCCTCGTAAAATGACCTGTAGGTCATCTGTGACTGAGGCAACTTAAACAGCACTCAAACATCCTTGCTTTGGACTAATTACTATTAGTGGGAAACATCTTACAAAAAGAAATAAAAATCCAGCACAGTTCTCTTAGAGGCAAGACCTGAAGAGATGATTTCAAACATCAGCCACATGTAGCTGACATTCAAACAAGACAGATCTTACAAGGAAGAAAGCTGAAAACATAGAATTACCACCTGGGAATTTCTTCAACTCAGAACAACATTTGTGGTGATTTCAGACCCATTCTAATTCCATTGAATTGTCCCTGAAACAATGCTAAAGGCTGTGGCATGTAATAACCATGAGGGAAATCCTATTCTTAATGGTGCAAATGGCCGAAAAGATTTCAGTATCACAGCAGCAGTGTATTTTCTGGACTTACACAGGAAAACAGTTTAGGAGATGGAAATTCTACAGGCATTTTACTGGTTTCTCAGGTTCCCGTTACATTAATTTTAACATTTTGCAATTTATGTTTCTGTTCTTAATGTGACTGGTGTCTCTTTTTCTGAATGAAACATTTCTCTCTATTCATAATGCAGTTCCTAAAGCCCATTAAAATCAGAGACATAGTGTTAAAATGTCAAGTGTGTAATTGATGTGTGAAATAAATGGACTCTGAGGGCTGCATGGAGGGTGAACAGGCACTCTGAAGGATACTTCAAATGAATACAGTAGTATTGCCTGTTCAAATACAATAGACAGGAACATTTTAAGCCAGCTTTTACCACTGTCTTTTCTTTCCTGCAATGGCTGTAAAACACAAACAAAAACTCAACAAATACAGTATTTCATTTGGGCAAAACTACTACTGCAAACCTCCCTTTTCTCTGAAATAGATGCAAAGTGAGAAAGATTCAGAAGCAGAGCAAGGAGCCTGACTGTATTTTTTTTCATGACAGCAGCAGACAACCATGAAACTGAAGTTAGTTTCTCATTACTTTTTACACAGCGTAGTAAAAGACCAGTCGTAAAAAACTCCGACCAAAAGCTGAAAAGGATGAATGCTTCAATTAGACAATATGCAACTTCAGAGAAACATAACTTTTGGTATGATCATTGACCTTAGTTAAATGAAATTTTTATCCATCGAACAAGCACAGGACTAATCTCTCCTTACTCTTTTTAGTTTGTTCAAATGGGATACTTTTCTTCACACTGAAAAGCTACTGAATTTTATGACTACACAAAAAATGGAACTTCTAAATTGGAGAGATCAAGACATCAATGCATCTATTCATGTAAATAATACTAATACATATTCATTTTTAAAGAAGTTGAGACATTTTACACTATAATAAAAGAGTTAAAATTATTCTGATTCAAGGGCACAGATGAACACCTTTGAAACATCTAAAGAGGACAGATAGCAACAGGGATAGATGCATAGATGGTGGAGATTAATAGAGCCTAACCATCTTCTAATCAGTCTTAAGATTTTAATTTCCACTACCACTTGCAGAATTTAAATGTGTATTTAATTGCATAAATGTTACCAAGTATCGTACTTTATATCTCTATGGTCCTTATGAATATTCATATAAAAAATAATCATTGCAAATAGGTTGTCAATAGAGCAGATAGACAGTCTGAAATGCTTAATAATAATCATCATTATAATAATCGACCCTTGTATAGCACTTCCTATCCAAGGTATATAATGGCCCTTTTTCTTCAAATGATCAAAACTTAATTAGGATAGTTCCCAATTACCTTGGGAGACTGCATTGTGAGAGAGCAAATAAGAAAAACTGGTCTGCAAGAAAAAAGGCTGGTCTTGTAGACAAGCAATGAACTACAACAGAGGACATCTGGAATGACAAGAGAACACTGGCACATGTGCCAAGCCCTAATCTTGGGAAAGTCTATGTGCATTTGTAAATCCCGAGTCATTTGCCTTCCTTTTCCCTCCATTTAAGTCTTTAAGTAGTTTGGAGTTAAAATGAATTTAGTATTTCAGCCATTTAATGTGATAGAAATGGTTCTCCCTCTCACTGTCATTCAAGATTTCATATTGTTTCGCTGTGAAGATGCTGCTGTTACAGTTTTTATTTAATTCCTCCCAAAACCTCACAGGAAACAATCATTTGACCTTTTCCCTTTGGTTGTATTTTTTCTCAGCAGTGACAACAAATGAAATATCAAGGCCTAATGGAAGTCTGGGATCTATGAAGGATATTCAAACCTGCGCTTAAAAGTACAGTAGTCTTGCATGTCCGGACCTTTCAAACCTCTTATCCACATCCTTGCTTTAATAATTATGTCTGTTTTGCTCATGATTTGCTCTTAAAAACGTTAATTGTTCTGGTCCTAGAGGGTCCAATGACAGATTACAGATAAGTTATCACTCCTCAAATGAAATAAAGAGATTGACCTTTTCCACCTTTGCACTTAATTGCAAAGCAGCACATATGTGTTAGCTTAAGCCATAGGGGGACATTTGCCAGCATATTATCATTCCTAGATACAATCCACCACCCTGCTCCAAATTTGAGAGACAAGCCTGAATTATCAAGTGAAATTCAATTCCCTAGAGTGCCTCGAGGTTTGTACTTGCCGCTAGAACTGTGTCTTGCATCAGGTCAGACCATGCAAAACAGCATTTGAGCAGCAACCATCATTTCCAGTACAATTACCTGTGATCACCTTACTTAAATCCGCTACCATGAGTAAAGAGGTAAAGATCCTTTCTGGCATAAATTGCTAGAAGTCTGCTGACTTGAATGGAGCAGAGTTGATTTACACCAGCTCAGGACCTGCCAGCAAACATTTGAAACACAAAATATTCCCTTTTTCTTTAAGCTACTGCTTTTTTATTACCCTTTGAAAGCAACTCTAAAGTGCTTACTCGTCAAGAAGATATTTGCTGTTGAAGTTCATTCCCTTAAGTTTTAAAGCAATTGCCAGTATTGCAGGGGTTGCTCTTCTCCCCATACCAACCCCAGTTTAAGTAGAGAGACATCAGTTAATGTTCAGAGGAAAAAACAGCCCCAAGAAGAGCAAAGGACATGTATGAGCCTGGGAGCTGCTGAGACATGGAGGTACTGCCCTAATGCATAGTATCTTTCCACCTCCTGCCTCTCTGGCAGTGATTTTTTTTCCCCAAGTTATCCGTACAGTAATCAGATAACAAGAGGAGTTTGCCAAAATGCCCACCAGGCACTTAGGCTGTCATATCCTTGCTATTCCTGAGAGCCTGCTGCATGGGGGTTTTTAAAGGCAGAGCTGGGACAGTTAGCACATAGGGAAAGGTGAGAAAATGGCAGAAACTGACACCAGCATCAGACTTTTAAAGACAGGATTTTTGTAGCGATTCATAAGAGCTTGTTTCTATCAGTGTTGTGAGGTCTTTATGGCTGTTTTAAGAGATTAGGGAATGAATGGAATGTTTTTAATTCTGATCTCATGAAACAGGAAGTACTCTGACAAGTCCTTTCAAAGACACATTCCCCACATTTTACTTTCAGATAAAATCATGCGTAGCTGTTGCTAAGAAGAGGTGAAACACAGTATTCTTAAAGTAAATGCAACTTTCAGTAAACATAAAGTCAACACTTAGAGGAGATAATTAAATAAACCTCTGTTACATAACCTGAAATCTATCAGTCTCAAGCCTTCAGCTGGACTAAGCATAGCTCCAGGAGTCCATAAGCACTCCAGTTATTTAGTGCAACAATTTGAAACACCATGACACTCATGCCCCTGTTTGCAGAGGGGGAGAAGAGGTCCACCAGAATCCATTGCCATATGTGAAATTTAGGGAGAAGAGAAAGGCAGAGCAGAAAGATGAACCCAGACATTCCAACTCCCATATTCATACCAGTAGACCATGTTTCTACTTTCTGCACTTTACAAGCTCACATAGTCTTTTTGAACAAATCACTGCAGGGTGTTCTTTGATACGGTATTGCCTAGTCCTCTGGATCTCTAGAATATACAAGCATATTCTGCCCAAACAGGTAGAGCAAAAATATCTTTCAACATCCTTCGTTTTGTGCGACTTGTAAGAGGGATGAAGATTGTAATGGTAATGTTCCTTCTGAGAAATAGAGTGCCATTTTAGGAAGGAGCATTAATCAGCTAGTCGTTCGTTAGAAGCAAGATCACAGAAATCACTGATGTAAAAGTAATTTAATTTCCTCTTTCAATGAGATGCAAATGTCTACTGCAAGATGCAAATATAGAACAGGGAATTTCTGTTGTTAGATGGCTCTGCTGCTGACCAGGAAAAAATGTAATTTTGCTGCACTTAACAATATTGTTCCTGTGTGGTTCAGAGAATTAATGGAGATGACATATCTGTAACTGCCACCTGATTCCTAAAAACAATTGAGGTACAGTCTGAAGGGTGATCTCCTGGATCTGCCATATCATCCCTTGTACTGCAGCACATAGCAGCATGAGCTGCAAGATCACCCACATTAGAAGATGGTAAGGCCATCTCCCTGCAAGAGGGTTTGCTAGCAGATGATAATTTTCAAAATATCCCTCTCCTTTCCCACTATTATTCATGAAGTGAAGAAGATATTCAGCCCACAAGATCAATAAAAACCTTTATTAGATACGGAATAGCAAGCTCAGGACTCCATGCAATTAACCACAAGAGTCTTCTGAAATCATGGGACTGTTGAATGAGTTATTAAATCCTGAATCAGCTGCAGAATGACAAGTGAATACTTACATGATTAATCGTGTTTACCACTACTTAGCTCCTCTGAATTGTCACTGCCTATTATCTAGCTTAAGCATCCCTTTATGCATTATTACTGCTAGGGTTTGAAGCTTCTCTAAACCTAGAACTTCTAGGAAGTGTTTTGACTTCATTTTCCAAACCTATATAAACATATAATTTTATGTGCTTTAGATTTCATATGTGGAAACCCAGCTTTCTTTCAGTGGAGCTTTTAACAGTGCAAGGACATGTCCATATTTGATAATTACAAGCTCAATGAACTCCAAGTGTTTGTAAAATGTTTCTTCCTTCTTTCTTTCTCTCTTCCTTTCAAAAATTATTCCAATTTGGGACAATTCCTTTAACCGGTCTTTGAAGGGTTTTCACTGAAAGTCCATTCTCTGATTTGGCTTAATATATTTCTTAGGGTCAAAGGAAAATCAGGTCAAGAGTAATGTATTCACACAGAATACATTAGCCTCAAAAGGAGCAAATGAAAGGAGACCAACTGCCTGAATCCATTAGCACTGGGATATGAGGCATCTCATCCCTCATGCTTTCACCATTCTGGCATGTAATTAAGATACATACCTCAGTTTTAACCAAAAATCTAATCCTAGAGATTTTATTTAACCTAGTCCACAGAATATTTAATCAAATAAATTTTCCATGTGGTAACAGCAAACGTGCCAGAGCATGTGTGAGAGGCTAAAAATATTCAGAACGTGTCACGATTATTGTAGTGTGATGCAGCCCAGGTGCCCACAACCCACTTCAGAACTACAGAAATCCCTGACAAATTCTTTTGCTTTTTATGCAGATAAAATTTCAAAAAAGAAAAAAGATACAATTAATTGGAAAGTATCAGAACCATCCCCCTTCCACACAGGAAGGCAGGCAGGACTTACCAGAATCTGAACTAAAGCACAAACTATGTTAGTATTTAGTCTGCTTTCCCAGAGAGACAGTTCATTTGCCACTGACTCCCTGGATGCCGAGTTGTCTTGTTTGATATCATGAAAGGAAAAAGTTGAATGTCTGCAAACCTGTATTCTAACATGCTGCTTACTTAATATTTTTAGTGATCCTCTCAACACCTCACAGTTGTCAAGTTTCTTGATCTTCTTATAGTTTGATTTACATAAATGCAGTGTTTATTTCCTCCAAATAAACATTCAAGTAATTCAAGGCTTAATTGATTCCCAGCCTGTTGCAAATGTAGCAAGAAAAGGCTAAAGATGAGAAATTACACCAATAAGTGAACAACAGAAAGAAAGAATGTGTTTATCTGAGAAATTTTTTTGGCAAGTTCTGTACTAGCACAGTCAGGGAACAGTCTCTTATAATAATGCTTACAGACTCTCAAACAAGTTTAAATCCAAACACTGCATTACATATAAAACCACAGAAAGAATAAATAGTCCAGTGCTGGTGATTTAAAGCAAACTGCTAATAACTTAAAATATCTGATCAAAACCCAATTCTGTCTGCATGACTTTGTACGTCGGTTTCTTATTGCAGTCCAAAAGAATTCCCATGAAAGATACAAATCACCATCAAGTTTCACATATCAGACAGATAATACAGTCAGTAGTTTCTATCTTGGGCTCTGAGTACTGGATATGTACGAGATTGAATCATTCAGGGAAAGCTTACTGAGGTTTTACTTGTTTAGAAGGATAAGCAGCCACACCATGCTCCCAGTATGCAGCTCTGCCAATGCAGTGTCACTCTGATTTGTAATGCCAATTCCCAGCCTAAGCTAGACCTCAGTGCACTTCCCCCCTTACAATTACTCTGCCAATCTAATGTTCAATCTACAGCTCCAGTGGTAGCCTGCTGATTGCTCAGCTCTGTCAAAATTCGTGGTAGTTTTGTGAAAGGACAGACCCTAAGCCAAGATTTCCATCCTACAGAAGTGTCTCATTTCAAAACTGCAGTGAGGAGGGGGTAAGGGGTGAAGATGCTTTTTGTTCAGGATCAGAACCAAGTTTCAGCAGTAAGAAACTTTCCAGAGATGGTAACTGAAAGAATATGAAAGAATGCAATTTCTGGTATGGCCAGGAGAGTCCATTGTCAACCTGAGGGGCTGGCAGTGATGGGGGTGAGCTCATCCGAGGGGACAAATGGCCCAGAAATGGCTGGCCGAAGGATTCCTCCCAGCAGCATTGGCCTGTTAGAGCTAACACAATGCTTCTACTCCAATCAATAAGCATTTTTCAATGAAAACCTGACCTCTTTAAAACACTTCAACAGGCTCTGAACACTTCAGTGTCACGTATCTCCTTTGCTGTTATGACTTTCACCTACCAGCATTTGCAGCATGTCCTGTCCTATTTGTACTGTATAATTCACTATAATGCTGCCTGAAACAATATTTTAGTCTGATTTTCTTCTCCCCTAGGTTGGTAAGAATTACAGAATTGCTCCCTGGAAGCCAGTGAATACAGAGGAAGTGTGAAGACAGCCAAAACTCTGCCTCCTGACTAATTCTAAGGGTGGCATGCTTACTTTTAGCCCTTTCTAGCTGTTTGCTTTCAGCTGTGATTTGGCATATGAAGACAGCGCACTAATGGCCCATTATGAGATTAAAAAAGTGTTTAGTGATGGATTGTATTTATTTTGGGTGCACATTCAGAGCTCAGAATGGTATAATATGGTCATTTTCTATGCATCTTAATGCAATCGAGGCAGGTTGCTTATATTGTATTTGCATTTCAATATCAATTTTGGGGGCTTTGTTTGTAAACAAGCATTCAGAAGAATTGAATAGTGGAGTATCACATACAAACAGAAGGGAAAAACAGATTTAATACAAATATTCTGAGGAACAAAGGCCACATGCAGAAAAAGATAAAGCTGAATGTATTACAGTTCATGTATATTATTTTAAAAATAGTGACAGATGAGCTCCACAGAATGCCACATGTCACTAAGTCTTTTTTACCTGAAGAAATTGTAGTGCTTTATGTGCTGAAAAATCAGACAGCACATACATTATAACTGGAGTGAGAGCTTTTTGCCATCGTTACAGTGCTAACTGTACTTCTGGTGATTGTCAGGTAGAACTGTGTTGAGTGCTTTTTGTCTGAAGAATTCTATGAGCATGAAGAAATGCTCTACCAAATAATGCTGCTCTGAATACACAGGTGAATCGTGTAGAATGGTTTTTTCCCACTGATTATCTAAAAAGTACTCTTACATTTTTCTGCTGGTCAGTGATGAGGGGTTACATTTAGTGATACTGCTGCAAAACAGTATTGAGTTTGCCTTCTCTCCTCCAATATTGACTTTTTATTTTCAGACTTCCATACAGCACTGGAGACCTAATTGTCATGGAGGTTATTGATGATTGCCGGTGTTTCAAATTCCTTTACAGCTGAGTACTTTAAATATATTTAAAACTTTAAATTAACACTGTTTGCTGATAGAAATGGTTGAAAGTACCAAGAGGCAACAGTACAAGACAAATCTACTCTCTAGCAGGACACTCTGATAGATACAATTATTAAAGTGATATATTAAGTGTATTTTTCTTGAGATATGTAATGCCAATGTTAACTTAAAAGAGAAAAAAATACATTAGCTTTAAGGACATGGAATTTTCTTTGTCATAGCAATTAAATAAAGTAGTGAATACATTTATTACATCTTAATCTTCCTTCTGTACCAAGATCAAACACTTCTATCAAAAACTGTGTGTTCTGCTGAACAGCAATAGAATCAATCAATTTCTGTTATAATTTGGCAATCTTTTGTGAAGAAATGTATCTATGAAAGAAAATCATTCCATTAATTTTTGTGTCTTAAAATTTCAGAATTCTGCAAATTACTTATTTTTTATGTATGCGATTTCTGTATTTTTATATAAATATTATATACACACAATTAATTCGTTTATTAAATTCAGAGGCTAGAGAATAATTGCTCCCTGAGAAAAAAATTATCTACAGTGGAAGACACGTCTGCACTGGAAAGGAAATTAATACAGGTTACCAAGCAGGACTCTTTCAAAGAATACAGAAGAAAAAGAACAAAATTACACAAATTATGTTCAACAAGAAAATGGGGATTTTGAAGGTTCAGCATAATTGAAAAATGAGCAAAAGGGGGTTCGAACATGTCATGCAGGCTTATCTTTCGTCCCCCTGTCCAGCACTTCATCCAGCCATCTCTGGCATCCTGACAACACTCAGCAATGGCATTAGCCAGCACTGGGCATGCCACGAACTGACCGGGCATCAACAAGGCTTGTACCTTGGAAGGCTTTTCAAAATGACATCCCTCTCGGTGTAAATTAGATCCTCTTCTATGCTTAGAAAGCAGAGAGGAGGAAGAATTCCCATTCCTTTTCACAGCGTCTGATCTGCAAAGGCTGTGATCAGACCTGCTCCCAGCCTTCTTTCTATTGAACTGTTCTAGTCCTCACAGTTTTGTTGTTTTCTTTAAAACTCTCTAGTTCTAGTTTTCCTCGATTCTTTATTAAAAGCATGTACCCAAAATGAACAACCAAAATAATGTGATTCATCACATTCAACCAATGAGATTCTAGTGAAATAAAGGAAAAACTGTTATAAACAAACCATTTTTCTATGAAGTATTTGCATTTTGGATTATTACCAGCAATGTACCATATTTTAGAAAGATTATTCCATAAGAAGATTTTAACTCACTTGAAGATAGCCTGTGATGATACACACTTTTTAAACTATATTCAATAATTTATATCTGAATATTAATTATTAAGTGGGTTGTTTTACCCACAAGGTTTTCAGGAAGGCTATTAATCGGATAAATTATGCCTTTAAAATGTCAGACAAGGAACTCAATACTAGCCACCTTCCATCAGATGCATCGCTCTACAAGCAGATAAATACCTGTTTGACAAACGTATGTTAAGAAGCAGCTCAGAAGGAATTGCATTGTCTAAAGTTTAATGAAATCTTTGAAATTGAGGTCTAAAGATCATCACAACTATTTCCAATCATCTGTTTTCACAAGAGCTGCAAAGTCAAAACAGGAAGATAGGAGCTTATCTCACAATTAACCTTTTGTACTAAACAGTGCTAGAAGTCTGCAGAAAGAAGAAAATTCCTTCATAAGCATTCTGAGAACATTTACATCACCTGCAGTGTCTAATGGGGTTGTTCTGTTGTCACTCTGAAGGACACAATACCTCAGTGAGACATTTGCAGGCAGTGGAAATG
This sequence comes from Amazona ochrocephala, assembly GCA_039720435.1. Taxonomy (NCBI): domain Eukaryota; kingdom Metazoa; phylum Chordata; class Aves; order Psittaciformes; family Psittacidae; genus Amazona; species Amazona ochrocephala. Next base: position 9,518,947 of record CM077891.1, on the reverse strand, counting down.
AGCAAAGGCTGCTGTGATAATGCCACCTGCAAGAAATATACCCTGATGAAAATAATGCCCTGTTTTTTCAGTTACACATACAACTGATGTTTTGGCTCAGAGGCAGCTTTTGGTTATTTAATTCTCACAACCCATAGAGGAGGCTGCTATTTTTTTCTCACTAGCATCACCAGACCCTTCTGATCCTTGCTGAAGAGAAAACAGCTTCTACCCAATCTGTGTTAACAGACTTAATTCATTAAATGATTAAGCCTCTTGCTGGAGTTGAGCCACTTTGTTTCCGACATTTCACTTCAGCATTACCACTTATGGAATTGGTCACTTTCAGAGTAAAAAAATAAAAATAAGTACTTCTAGAAACACAAAATGGACTGAAGCAAAATCATGTTATCAATGCCTGCACAAGATCTGAGCAAATGTGTGTCATGTAGATCAGACATAAAGAGATTCTCATCAACATGAAAACTGCAAAGTAAAGAAATTCCATCTGTCTTCCAATTCAGAAATGTTCTAGAGTTTTTTTAACTCTATACTTCTGTTTAGAAGAAACAGAATCCATTTAGAGCTGGATCTCAGAGCACAGCACCTCCTGCTAGCACGAAATCCACTATAAAAATGTTCTCAGAGAACTGTTCATGTAGATAGAGTATGTGGAAATGAGCACCTAAGATCCGGAGAGGCCTTCCACAAAACCTGTGGTTTCACTCAGGTCTTTGGCACAAATCAGTTATGGGAAAATTATCACTTCAGGACAAATGTAAACAGCTTTTGCTTTCAAGATTCGTGATAACATCATTAGTATTTAGATATGAGACGTATGAAATACTTTTTTTTCAGGCATCCTAAAAGCACTAACAGAGAACTGCACAACTTTTCTGAAAGTCTGCTTTCAGACTACAGGTTTCTTGCATTTATCATCCTCTGGAAGAAACTAGAAAGCACAATGATTTCACTCTGGCAATTCAAAACAAATAGATAATATGAGCATGTCCAGTGGGAGCAGTAAATATGATACTGTAAGGTTTTAAGATGAACTTTAAGCTGAACAGGATCCACAAAGCCCTGTCCAAGGCAGGATTAAATTAAAGTCTTACAACGCTGCCTAAGGGTGAGAGTCAGCCATGGCAATGCCATGCAACACCACTGCTCTTTCTTGATACACACAAGACAAGCAGTAAAAAAGGAGAAAAGCATCCTTTGATGTCAAGCTGTATGGATAAGAAGAGCGGACAGACTGTTATAGGTAATACTTCAGGTAAAAGCATAGAGACAGCTACAAAAAAGTGATACTGGTGAGAAGGAAGAAGGATAGAGAGACCAAAGCAGTCTATAAGCTGTTTCATATACCTTATCTTCAAGACCAGTCCATGGTGTTATCTTTGACAGCCTTACAAATTGGCACTGTTTTTAGAAACTAGTGCAAAAATACGTTTCAGAAGGGAAAAGTGGTGGGGTTTTTTTTTCCCACAGAAATGATGCAAGAACTAAATGGTCATTAAAACCAGAATTCTATTTTATACTTGTTTTGTAACTCTTCCAGCCAACTGATTATAAACTCTAACAAAATATACTGCTAGTTCAGATAAATAATAGTTTAAACAAGGCCCAGCAATGTCTTGGCACCTAAAGGAAAACAGCATTTACTTTTAGATGTAAGCTGTAAGCTTGCTAAAGCAGCTAATGGGGGCCTACCACTTCTCCTGAGTGGAGAAGTACAGGAGTGATTCAAATGTTTCAGCATTCTCATTATCCAAGCTCATACTTCAGAAAAGATGTTTCTTTAGAAAACAAAAAGGGTCAAAACACGGTCTTATAATCAAATATGCCTTCATTTTTGCACAGAAAGAATCCCAGTCTGTCTTGGACATTGCCTTTTCCTACTTCCAACAGGCGTATCTGAATTGGATTGCCGTGGTGCTATCCCTAACCTTTGAAAACCTTTCCTCCTTCTGAACAATGTGCAGTCATTCCTCCAGAAGGTGTCAGGGTGTCATTGAAGTCCTTAATATTAGGTCTGTCCTACACTTGGCAAAGAAAAGGAAATGGCTGGTTAAAAAAAACACATAACAAAGCTGGAAGAGTAGCCTTCTCTGCCAGGGTAAGCCTCAGACCAGAAGCAAATCCAGTCAGTCAGAATTTTCCTGCATCCAGAAAGAAAAAGACTCCTCCATCAACAAGCAATGAAGACAACCCATGTAATTACAGAGGTGAATTTATCTGCTTCCAATTCAATGGTAACAGTCAGTGAAATAATACCTGTGTCAGGCTCTGCTGAGGTCTCCATGGAGCCAGGTCATTTTGTTTTCTTCTTGTCAGGAGTCATAATACAATGTCAGACACCTGGACTACATTTTCAGTTTCAGCTACTTCCTAATCATTGCTCTATGAAGCAATCTTTCTTTCTGATTCAACAACAGTTTCATTAATCAACAGTTCAACCCAATATAATAATAGATGGATTACAGTTCTTTGGTCACCTTGTAGCATCAGTAAGCATTCCCTGAGCATCATGATTTTGCGTTTAACCCTGCTTCCTTCTCACACTTAGGAAGCATTTCATTAATACATAGCTTCCAAAGAATGCCATATAATTAACTTTTACAACCTGATGTATTAGAAATACAAATAAACAAAATTATCAAATTATTCCAGTGGTTCAATTTTCCAAATGAACGGAAATAAATGTTTAGCTTGACATCTCTACATAGTAAGTTGCACAGGACAACTCTGCGCTCTTCATTCCTCCAAGAGGAATGCTCTTCTGAAAAAAGTATCTCCTAATAGATCCAATAAACAAAAATATAAAAAAAGCCTCAGAGCATTTTGGTACTTCACATTATATTGTTTTATACACAGAAGTACAAATGAGTTCATCTGCAGTAAAATTAAAGCACTAAGAAACACGTTCCAAAATTATAGTCCTCTTTAGGATGTCATATTAGTGCAATAAGGTAAAGAATACAAGCATACAATCATTACGTTAGTCACCTCATACAGTTTGCCTTAACTTACTTAATTGTATTTTCATCATTTCTATAGACTATCTACATAAGCTGCTTTTCAGAGTAATTTATTTTCATTTTATAGATATCTATTTACGCAATTTAAATTTTTATAGATATCCATCTTAGCTCTGTGCAGAAAGTTACAAAGCTCCTTCTGTTCTCAGGCACATGGATTAGAAAAGGAAGGAGACAACAAAGGATACAGAAAAAGTATCTGAAGAAGAGCAAATGATGAAAAACTCGAGTCCTTCACTACCCTACACGCCATGAAATGCTTCATATTTAGTCCTTCTTATACCGCTGATGCTATGATGAAGCCTGTACCTTTTCTCCTATATTGGTTCTGTTCTGGTATACAATTTTGTGTTGTATATAAAAGACCTCATCATGCTGACACTTCTGACAGATCGATTTAACTTTTTGCCTGGCCTGTCATTTCTGTGGCCTTGTTGCAGTACCTGACCATCTCCTGGAAACTGTTCTTGGCATTTAAATCAGATTTAAGATGTTCCCTTACACTTATCTGCATCCTAATCAGTAAGTCCTTTACTTCCCTAGGAGAATTTATTGCCATCCTTTACCACTACTATGGCTTATCACTTTCCATACATCAAGAATGTCCTTTCTCCTTCAAATCCCTATTTACCTAACTTGCTTGTACTAATTTCCTCACAAATCATCACTGCTTACCTGAGAGGTGGCTGTCACAATAACTCTCCTGCATTTAACTCCAGTCAAAGCCACTGAAGGAAAAGCGGCATGGTTTTAAAAAGTTTCTAATGATCTTAACACTCAACTTTAAAAGGCCCCATTTCTGAAAGCTCTGAGCAATTGCTCTCACTTTGACTAGACATTAGGTTGATTGTCTGGGATGTGACTCATTCAAAAGCACTAGTTTTGAAAAAATAAAGATTCATAATTACTTGTGATCCTAATAAATCTCTGAAATGACTCTGTGATGGACAGTGTTTGAATTCTCAATTCTGCATTCATATAAATAATTGCAGATATAACCAGATGCAAACAATCACAGCAGCAAATTCTCTTTCATCAAACATTAAAAACATTGGGTTTCAAAATGAACTGAAGGAATTACAGTTGTTACAGAAGCTTCCTTTCCAGCAACGTACCTCCTCTGCCCCATGCTTGTGAAGGGCAAATTGCAGATATTATGTATGATTCTCAATTTATCTGTGAAAAATTATGTGATCACTCCTTTCCTAAATGGATAGGTGAGAACGAGCTAATTATTGCCTAACAGTCAGAAAATGTTTTGCTCATTGCTTTTCTGAACACATTCTAACCAGTATTAGCTGTAAACATTTATGTAAAAGCATAACAAGTTACTGCCCCATAGCTTAATGGGTAAGTTGAAAATTTAAGAAAGAAAAGAAGACAGACACTCTTTACAGTTAGATGGGGAAAATATTCTTCACTCTTACACCAATGATGGATACAGAACAAACTCCTAGGTGTACACCCGATGTTACTATGCCAAGCTCCAGTACGTATTAACTGGCAATGAATCGCCTGGATTTTGCAAGAGTGATTTTCAGGCAGTCAGCAGCATTGTCGATTCATTGTTCAAGAGAATTACTTCTGTGCTTTGATGTTTGATCGGTCAAGGCATTAACTTTGTAGTCATGAACATCCGTCACACCACTGCCCCTCTAACAGCATCCACATACCCACTACACTGATTACCAAAGGAGGAATCAATCGGAGCAGCTAAACAATCTTTTGTCTTTCCATTACACAATCAATTCCATAAATCAGAGTTTCAGAAATGACCAACTATCTTATTCTGTGTCAGGCTCTGACTAGCATTTCTGTGGAAAATGGTGCCAAGTCACAATGGTGAAAACTCAGTGAAAATTTCATCCAAGTCATAACAGAACTTTTGCTTTATCCGAACTAGAAAATCAGAAAAATTACTGTAGTAAGGCTCTGACTGAAATTAAATTTAAAGCTGGGCTCTAGATAAAGACTGTGTAGAGCAGAAAAGCCGCTTTCAGAGGATAGAGGGGCATCAGCTCTAAGAATACCTTCAAAATCTTTCTCACCTGGTGAAAAAGTAATACCCATGTTCTTAGAATTAACCAGCTTTGGGGATTACCAAACCGTTTACCTTAGCGTTCAGCAATGAACTGTAGTTCTGGTTGGGAAGAGGCGAAGTTCAATACCAAAAACTGAAGAGACCTGCAGGACAACTTACATGATAAGTCTCAATATATACTTTGAACATTAACACCCTTGTTAGAAAGAGAATATTAATTCAGGTATCTGCAGCCCATCAGGGAGTATCAAGTGCTCAGTTACACAGGAACTGCTAAGCAATACTGATGTCCCTCTGCCCAACAGCATTCAGGCTTTCTCTGAGCAGTGCCAGGAAGCACTTGCTTCCCCACATATTGGTAACCATAACAGGGTTCTTTTACAGCACAAGAATGATGTTTCACTCCTGATCTTCAGAAAAATAGACTGACAGCTACCAGCAGAAACTGCACTCACAAGGTCACGATGATTTAGAAATCACATCAACTATATTTCTAAGGGTTATACTGTTTCCTTTGTGATGTTGTCCTACTAACCTTTAAAGAAATCATACATTTGCAAAAAATAAGAAATGGCCTAAGGAAAGGAACAGTAGCCATGGATTTATGCATTTTTTATGGATCTACTTATCAAACTAAAGGAACTGGAAAAATTAATACGTTCTCTGCCTGAGGTTTTTCATCAGTAATAATACATCAGGTTTAACAATACTAACCCAACACTACCATAAAATTCAATTAATTCCTGTTTGCAACAGGGCTTTTGGCAGCTTTGGGTGGATACCTCCATGAAAGAGAAAGGGAGAGCATTCTACAGCATTTTACTCCTGGCGAAGCTTGCAGAGGCTTGACTGATACCCTGGAAAACATTTTATGTGTCCCTCAGTTTAGGCAGAGGTAGGTGTGCTTACCAACTGCTCTGTACACAGACACAAAACAAATAGGGTAAAGCCACGCACCACAATACCATTTAGGTATTGAATTTTCATTGAATGAATTTTTAACTGCAATCAATCACGAAGTACCTTCTGGTCTAGGTCTCAGTGTTCATATTTATACCAGCAGGATGGCACATACCCATCATTCAAAAATGCAGACCATTTACAACATTATACAACATATGGATGCTGCCATTACTTTTACTTCAAAAAGGTCTGAGAATGGGAAAAATCACTGACCAAGGAAATAGACATCAGCAATGAGAAAAGCTGACAATATTGATGATATGCCTTTGGGCAAGAAAAAGAGGCTCTTCATCACCTTTCAGTGTGCCTTAGGCTTCTAGTGTGAAGCACGGAAAAGAAAGGCCAGAAAACTTTCATTGCTGTTTTACATAATATGTTTCCTTTCAGCTAAAAATGGTGAGAGAGATTGAGACAGCTACCCCTTCCGTAATGGATATTTTTGCTATCGACTATACATCAATGTAAATGATAGCTATACTCAAGTAAACTGCTGAAGTGTAAAAGAATTCAGGCTTGGGAAAGGGTATTTTCTGCCTGTGTAAAACACATCAGGGAGTCTCACCTGAAAAGAGATATGCATCTATATACAGAGGAAAACCACACCAAAATACGGTCTTGTATTTCTTGAGGGTCTTTTCCAGTCAAACATTAAACAACCTGAGAAACTTCAGTTTCAGGGTATTCTCACTCCCACCTTTATACTGTGACTATTAGACAACATTCTTACTTTCATTTGTTTTAGAAGAAAATGCATCATTTGCTTCTATATTGACGACGTGGTGCTTTAACTGCTTGGACATATGTCTTCCCTGAATATACTATGCATTTTATAATTTTTGAAAAACCTGAACTATGTCACTATGCTTAATGGGCCTCTAAAGGAGTGTCCCCGGTTCAGCAGCAGCAGTCGTTTTTCTCCTTCTTAGTAGCTGGTGCAGTGCTGTGTTTTTGACTTTCAGCCTGGGAACAGTGCTGATAACAGCGATGTTTTCAGTTGCTGCTCAGTAATGTTTACTCTGACCAAGGACTTTCTGAGCCTCATGCTCTGCCAGGGAGGAGGGGAAGCCGGGAGGAAGCAGAGACAGGACACCTGACCCAAACTGATCAGAGAGGTATTCCATACCACAGCACATCATGCCCACTATATAAACTGGGGGCAGTTACCCGGAAGGTTTAGATCACTGCTAGGTCAGGCCAGGTATCGGCCGGCGGGTGGTGAGCGGTTGTATCCTCTTCCCTTGTTATTTCCCTTATTATTAGCATTATTAGCGTTATTATTACTGGTGGCAGCAGCAGTGGTTTGTGTTACATCATAGTTACTGAGGTGTTCTTATCTCAGCCTGTGGGAGTTACATTCTTCTGATTCTCCTCCCCATCCCTTGGAGAGCAGGGGGAAAAAGGGGGGAGGAAGGGGAGGGGGAGGAAGGGGGGGGGGGTAAGGGAACAGTTGCATGGTTCTGAGTTACCGGCTGGGCTTAAACCATAACAATCAGCTAAGGTATAGTATTGTTATTGTTCTTAGAGCCTTTAAAGCCACAAATTGGTAGCATCGTTTTTTTGTAAGTAGGAGAGTTTTTGTAATTCAGGAAGTGAAACGGATTCCTCTTTCCTCACTGTACGCAGAGGCTACAGAAGCGTCAAAAATGAGGTTCAGAGTTGGAGCATGTACTGACACTGCAGCTTAATTGAAATCCGCAGATGTTCCCATTCAGAGGAGCAGTAATTTCATCTCTGGCTTATCACTCTCACCACATCAGCATCAGATGTCTTTAACCTCACACTGCCTCAATTTTCCCACCTACAAAATGGTGGCAAATGACACTGATGACTGCCAATTGACAGTCTTGCTCCCCTTAACCTTTCCAAACATCTTGTAAAATTGTGCAGAGGCAAACTGTATTTTTAGATCACACATAATAAAAGTCCCAACATATCTAAAGACACCACAGGTAAAATCCCTTTGACTTCAGTGGGAATTGCTCATGCTTGATGAAATATGGATGATGCACAGAAGCCTCTTGGCTGTTAGAACTGGCACTGACTCATCTGCATCTGCTCATATTTCCTAGAGAGGAAATAACTTCCGTTGTTTTGTGAAGTGTTTTAACCTCGATATGAATGCACTGGGTCTACTATTAACTGGAAACCATTTCAGAATAACAGTTATTAACATATTTCCTATTTAAAGACATACTCCAATGTTGAAATTCACTTAAACTGCAAGAGCAAAAATAAAATACTCTGTGTTAACATAAAGTTAATTTAGATTATTGACTGGTATGTGGAAATTATACCACGTGCTTGATTTCCTTGTACTCTTCCCTAAGCACCTGCTGTCAGCCTCAATTCAGAGGCAGACCTTAGTCTTGATCCAGTATTGCCATTCATGTGTGCAATTCCTGTGAGATAGATGACAGAGGCACCACCACTTGGGTTTTCCAAGTGTGTGGGACTTCGGTTTTGGTTTGTGTGGGTGAGACTGCTGAACTCTCATTTGGTCCTGATTTGTAGTGGTTGCTAGATTACTGAGAAAGTACATACGCTACCATTCACTAGATAGCAGTGAAATGGAAACTGCTCCCACAAAGACTGAAAAATTTTGTGGCTTCTAAAAAGTGTCTGAACTCTCGCAATCTTGGAGAAAATGCTTGTGATGCTCAGTATCAGCCTCCTAAAAACGCAGATGAAAGCATAATGAATCATTAAGTTGGATTTGTTCTGACTTAAGGAGCTCAAATCCAAGGACTTTACATGGCTATTATTAATTTTGGTATGTAATTTACTATTGTATATAGTAGATTTCAGCATATTAAGGAACCTTTCTGAATGCAAATTTTATGACCTCCATTTTTTTTTAGGTAAAATCTGAGAATATATGACCTTTCAGAAAAACAAAAGAAACTGTTTTGCAGCAGCAAAACCAAACTCTTGAACAGAAAACTTCATGGAAGTTTAAAGTTAGTATTAAGTTATTTTTAAATTAAAGGTCAACACCAAGAACTCTCTGAAAATTAAAATTCAGCAAGAGCAATGGTAAGTTTGTAAAGGTTCCTAACTTGTCAAGTATTTTAACATTAAAAAGGAAAATACAATGAAGGGAATATATCTTTGTGCCTGAATTTCCACTGAGTAAACAACCAAATGATTTATTGAGTTTTGCCTCCTTCTTAGATCCTGGAATATTGGTGAGCAATGTTTGACCTCTGTGAAGGAATCCATTTGAAATAGACAAAAATATTCTTACTGTGTGGACTGATTATAAAGAGCTGTCATTGAGGTTTCCCTTCTCTATGCCCCTCAAGCCATTAGTCAACTGGACCACCCAGCATTTGTCAGCTGCTATCAGTAGAAGTTGTTCCAGTGAGCTCCTTGTAGCTAATATCAAGCCCATTTGGCACATAAACTTTTCCGTGTGAAATCAGTATTTAACAATACCTAAATAAGCATTCTAGTTTACATTCTGAAGAGCCCACTTTGTGGGCTATTTATTTGGTAAGGGTGCTCGCATGAATAAATGTGAACATGGAAGTTTAGTCTGGAAATTCTGTTCTTATACTACTTGCACATGGAAACACAAACCCTAAACACCATTATAATGCGTTGCAGTTACTCAAAAGCATGTAAAAAGTGAACCAAAATGATGTCAAGCAACGGATTCACTCAATTTTAAGATAATTTCTAAAATATGTAAATATAGAGATTTACTCTGGACACTTGATGAAAAATAAATAAATTTTTCATATTGTTGAACATCATTTCAGAACAGAAGTATTTAAAGCCACATCCTCATGTAGCAGATTGTCTCTGAGAGTACTGAATCAAAAATCAAAGAGCAAGCGAGAGAAAAATCATGAGGAAATAGAAGTTGGGAAAATTGGCACTATTTCTCTATGATGTTTTGAGTATATCACATCTCACAAAGAGTCCTAATCAAATAATTATTTATTAGTAATGCATATTTTCCATTCAAATTTTCAGATGATAACCTCTGTGCATACTCATCTATGAAATATATTCTGCACCCAACTGTATTACAGTGTACTGCTGCCTATCAGAGAGATCTTTCTGAGCAGCACATTTTCAGTTGCAGGCAGCATCTGCTGTTTTGAAAAAGCCAGGTATGTTCTTTATTCTGTACGCACTAGCAGCGTAAAGGCTTTGAAAGCAACAGTCATTCCTGAAAAAGAAAGGAACACAGCCTACTCTGCCACCAGTGTTACAGCTCTGGAAAGGCGACATCACTAACATCCAAGCATTTCCACTGCCTGTGTGGTGACTGCTCAAAAAAACCAGGAGATTTAAACCCGTGTACAGCTCGTCACCATTTTGGTGCTGACTGCTTTTACAAAGTAGCCACTGTAGACTCCACAGCAGATATATATTCCTATTCTACCCCAATTAAAGCCCTGCCAGGACTCGAGCCTCTCTGGAATTGGCATATAACAGAAGTCAGAGAAGAGTTAGAAGGCAGAGATTTAGCCAGGCATTTCTTCCTTTGGTCTTGCTGCAGCGCCCATGTTCATGTACTTGAAAATGTCACTTCTCTCCAGTTACCATCTCTTGTTTTTTTGCTGCTCAAAAAGGCCTTCTATCAGAGTAGCTGATTTTCATATCCATGAAGAAATGCAAGGATTTGCTAGCCAAAAGGATGAAATAATGATTGTAAGACAACCAGAATAATGGAAGAATCATGATCATACTGCTGGCACTATATATGTCATTCATGTGTATAAGGAAGTATGAAGAGATTTTAAAAGTTAGAGATTAAGGTAAACAGGAAAAAGGCTTAAACCAGAGTCCTTTCACCTCTTCAGCTGCCCTGTACAGAACAGATTGACATGATGTTTTTATAAGCATCTCACAAAATGCATTAACACAAACTTGTGAAATAAGCTTATGGTTTAGTGAGATTTAAGCATAGCACTGCAAGCCAGTGAAGAATGACAAGTTGATTTATAGCAGTCAACTTCAGAAATATTATTGTTCATATCAGGGAATATATATAAAACGTTATGCACTCTGTTTTTCATGATTCATATGTACTGAAAAATGCCAAAATTAATCTTAGATATTCTTATTTCAACATCCTGTAAGCAGAATGCATACTGCATCAAACTGGTTCAGTGAGTAAGAAGTATACAAAAGAATTTGCTGTATATCCCTAAGACAAGGGGGGGGGAAAATAAATGGCTTTAATTAACAGACAAAACCATATTAAATGCATTTAAGGAAATAAGAAAATAGATCTTAATCTGAGGCAGAAAACTATCATGACTGTTCCAACTGCACTCAAATAGGCAGACGTGAAAACAGAGACATTTTGATTTATGTAAAAAGGTCAAGCGCCACCTATTTGCAATGTTTCCTGACATGAAGCTGTCCTCTTCTGTACCCACACATTCCTCCTGTTCCTGCCTGTGCACTCATGCCAGTGTCAGTCAGACCCTGTCTGATTATGCTAAGCCAGTAGAAAACCAATCTTACAAAGAGCAAACAACTTGCAGAAAAGTTTTTCCTGGTCAGCTTAATTTTTTGCTGACTCAGCCCAGAAGTGGCTCAGCAGCAGCGCAGTGAGCTCAGCCTAGCACCCCTGGGAGCACACCCTAGATGAGAGCCCCAACCTCCTCACTTTGAAATCAGTCTGCCTCTGCCCTGCTAATATGCACAGAAAAGAGTACTGCCAAAGGACTGAGAGATGAAACAAATGAAGTGGAACAGGAACCTGACCATATTTCCCCAATTCCATTTGAGTGCATCAGACCATTGGCAGCTTCTATACGAATGCATTTTTTCTTCTCAACATTTTATCGTGGACCTCAGACACTTCGCCTATTGAAATTTTTAGTCAGCTCAACGTATTTCTGTGAAACACTTTTGGTTTCAGTAAAACAGCATACCCATCACAAAAAACTATCTGGTTATTTAAGTTAGCTCTATTCTTGAGACTATGACTTCAGCAAATGTGCATTTCTTTAAATCCTCAAGAAAATGAACAAATCCAGCGAACTTGAAGGGCTTACAAGTACAAAGCCCCCTTCCCACTTAATCCAGATGGCTCCAATTCATATGCCTCCAGCAATTACAGCTTCTTAAGAGACTGTTGTATTTACAATGCTGAAAGAAAGTGACTGGCATTTAATATTTTAATAATCATAACTCAGGTATGCTAATTCTGCAAATGCTATCAATACTTAAAGGTCTTGGTCATGCTTTGTTTCTTCTTTGAGTAAGCAGACAAGGTTGCTTACTGTTGTCCTGTTCAGAGATCAATTCCATGACAGGAAACAAAAAATTCAAAATTATCTTTATATCAAAATAATACAGTTCTCACTCAACAGAATTCTGACTTATGCACAGAATCATAGAATCACAGAATCATAGAATAGTAAGGGTTGGAAAGGACCTCAAGATCATCGAGTTCCAACCCCCCTGCCATGGGCAGGGACACCTCCCACTAAACCATGCCATCCAAGGCTATGTCCAACCCCACCTTGAAAACCACCAGGGATGAAGCATCCACAGCCTCCCTGGGCAACCCATTCCAGGGCCCCACCACCCTCACAGTAAAGAATTTCTTCCTCACATCCAATCTAAACCTCCCCTGTTTAAGTTTAAACCCATTACCCCTTGTCCTCTCACCACAGTCCCTAATGAAGAGTCCCTCCCCAACATCCCTATAGGCCCCCTTCAGGTATTGGAAGGCTGCTATGAGGTCTCCACGCAGCCTTCTCTTCTCCAGGCTGAACAGCCCCAACTTTCTCAGCCTATCTTCATACGAGAGGTGCTCCAGTCCCCTGATCATCTTCGTGGCCCTCCTCTGGACTTGTTCTAACAGTTCCATGTCCTTTTTATGTTGAGGACACCAGAACTGCACACAATACTCCAAGTGAGGTCTCACAAGAGCAGAGTAAAGGAGCAGGAGCACCTCCCTCGACCTGCTGGTCACACTCCTTTTGATGCAGCCCAGGATACGGTTGGCTTTCTGGGCTGCAAGCGCACACTGCCGGCTCATGTTCATTTTTTCATCAACCCCCACCCCCAAGTCCTTCTCCTCAGGGCTGCTCTCAATCTCCTCCCCGCCCAACCTGTAGCTGTGCCTGGCATTGCTCCGACCCAGGTGGAGGACCTTGCACTTGGCATGGTTAAACTTCATCAGGTTGGCATCAGCCCACCTCACAAGCGTGTCAAGGTCCCTCTGGATGGCATTCCTTCCCTCCAATGTATCAACCGAACCACACAGCTTGGTGTCATCGGCAAACTTGCTGAGGGCGCACTCAATCCCACTGTCCATGTCACCCACAAAGATGTTGAACAAGACCGGTCCCAACACCGATCCCTGGGGGACACCACTCGTTACTGGTCTCCAGCTGGACACTGAGCCACTGAGCACTACTCTTTGCGTGCAGGCATCCAGCCAGTTCTTTATCCACCGAGTGGTCGACCTATCAAATTGATGTCTCTCCAACTTAGACACAAGGATGTCATGGGAGACAGTGTCAAAGGCTTTACACAAGTCCAGGTAGATGACATCAACTGCTCTGCCCCTGTCCATCAGTTCCATAGCCCCTTCATAGAAGGTCACCAGATTGGTCAGGCAGGATTTCCCCTTAGTGAAGCCATGCTGGCTGTCCCCAACCACCTTGTTAGTTTTCATGTGCCTCAGCATGCCTTCCAGGAGAATCCGCTCCAAGATTTTGCCAGGCACAGAGGTGACACTGACTGGTCTGTAGTTCCCTGGGTCATCCATTTTCCCCTTCTTAAAAATGGGGGTTATATTTCCCTTTTTCCAGTCATCGGGAACTTCACCTGACTGCCATGATTTTTCAAATATGATGGACAGTGGCTTAGCAACTTCATTTGCCAGCTCCTTCAGGACCCGTGGATGGATTTCATCCGGTCCCATGGACTTGTATACATTCAGGTTCCTAAGGTGGTCCCGAACAAGATCCTCCCCCACAGTGGGCCCAGGGTCCCCACCCTCACCGTCCCCACGTCTGCCTTCCAAGACTTGGGTGGTGTGGTCAGAGCATTTGCCGGTAAAGACTGAGGCAAAGAAGTCATTAAGAACCTCAGCCTTCTCCAAATCCAGGGTAGCCGGTTCTCCCGATAGCTTCTGGAGAGGGCCCACGGTGTCCCTAACCTGTCTTTTATTGGCAATGTACCTATAAAATCCCTTCCTGTTATCCTTAACATCCCTAGCCAAGTTTAATTCTAAGTGGGCCTTAGCTTTCCTAACCTGGTCCCTAGCTTCCCGGACAACATCCCTGTACCTACACGGCAGAATAAAGCCACTGTTTGATCTTACCCTTCCAATTATTATATTCACATTATGGGAGTCAATCAGTATTTTCACTATAGAAAATGTCCATGATTTTTATCGGTGTGTCTCAGGCAAAACAGTTTCATTGTTCTTGGGAACATTTATTAAGCAAAAAAGAAGTGACAAAAATAAAACAATATCTGAAACAATTCTCCAGAGCCCATGAATTTGCCTCACACATCCACACCTAAAGCAATCTGTAACCTATGCAGAAGTCTGAGCATAATTGAAATCTGTGACCTTCAAAACATTATTACATATCGATTCTGCCAATTTATACCATAAGATGAAAAAGAATTTTGCAGTAAATTGCACCATTACTGCAATCAAAGATTTTACTTTCCAAAGAAACAAAGGTTTAGAGAAACAGCTACAATAATTGAGCTTATTCAGACTTGAGACTCTGGATGTGTTAAGAATGCAAAGCAGCCTCTGATTGCATAATGCTTAACACAACAATCAGAGAAGTAATTGGTTTCACACTTCTAGGTTTTGTTTCTTATTACCAGACACAGGCACTGATCATCTCTTTGTTTCAATGCAAGAAATGACAACTGTTGCTAATTAATACAGAATATCTTTATTGGTAGTTTCTTAGACTTTTAATTTTCTGGATCTGTCCAATTTTGAGAAGTCCTCAACTTGCAAACCAAATTCTCTCATAACTGCACAACTTTTATTTTCCTTATATTAGCTACTGAAAAGATTACAAGAATTCAAGACTAAAGTTTGCCATGACAACTGCTGTGATAATATTTCCACGCATCTGAGAAAATTATCTCTTCCTGCAGTAAGTTAAATTGCTATTAGTTAGCTTGAATAGAAAAAGAGGAGAAAGGCTGGGAAAGAAAGAGGGAAGGGACAAATATTATTGGTGACAATGTCAGTAACAGTGAACATGAAAAACTAAAATGTATTTGAATTGTTTAACCGGCTGGGCTGTCAATGAAATCAGTGCACATTCTTCCTTCTACGATATCATATGAAACTGATTTAACCACCTCACATTGACAAAAATATTCTTGTGACTCTGGCAGGCCTTAGAATGGCACATTGCAAGAGCAGATTTGCACATACACAAGTGTGGGTGGTTCAACAGCACCAATGATGCAGTGCATATGGTTAGAAAGTCTTCTTTGCTATATCCTCCACGCATTCATCTGCATTCACTACTACCTTATGTGCCGGGTTTGGCTGGGGTAGAGTTAATTTGCTCCATAGTAGCTGGCATAGGGCTGTGTTTGGGATTTGTGTCAGTAACAGAGCTGATCACACAGGATGTTTTCATTACTGCTGAGCAGCACCTACACAGAGCCAAGGCCTTTTCTGCCTCTCACCTCACCCCAGCAGCGAGGAGGACAGGTTGCACAGGGAGCTGGGGGGACACAACCGGGACAGCTGACCCCAACTGACCTCAGGGATGTTCCAGACCAGAGGACATCATGCTCAGCATGTAAAGCTGGGGAAGAAGAAGGAAGGGGAATGTCTGGAGTGATGGTGTTTGTCTTCCCAAGTCACCGTTACAAGTGATAGAGCCTTCCTGAAGATGCCTGAGCATCTACCCGCCCACAGGAAGCGCTGAAGGAATTCCCTGGTTTGTTTTGCTGTGAGCAGCTTTTGCTTTACCTACTAACTGCCTTTATCTCAACCCACGATTTTTCTCACTTTTACCCTTCTGATTCTCACCTCCATCCCACTGGTGCGAGCAAGTGAGCGGCTGAGTGGGGCTGAGCTATCAATGGGTTAAACCACAACACCCTACTATTACTCCATTTTCTTAATCTATGCCTTGCCAGGTATACCTGCCAACATGTGACTAAGTTGAAATATGAAGCATTTGTTGTAAATGGTGTATGACCAGGATAATAAATCTTGTGTCAACACTGTGAGTTTCCCTCGCAGTTCAAGAATCAGCCAAGAGCTGACACACTGCTTCAATTTCAAATATGGTTCAATTCAATACTTTGTGTGCCAGAATCTGGGCACGCTGTTGGGATTTCTGGAAGCAGCAATGCAGGACATGCAGCTGTGTGCCTCTCTGTGGCCCCAAAATGTTCCAAGGCTCTGGAAAACTCTACTGTTCATCTATAATACAACTGAACTAATCCCTCTGTAGTTTAAGAAATGTAATATTCTGCCTAATGCAAGAAGATCATGTCTTTCAAATAAACTTATTTGGTAATACTTAGTGCTCAAAATGGAAAAGAGGACTGTACCTAAAATCTCACCTTAAAATACAAGACGACCATGTTAATATCAGCAACTCTGTACTTAAATCAATTGCTTTTAAAAATAAAAAATAAATTCTTGAATTTTTTTTTTCTCCAAAAGATGATTCTAAAACAGTTAAATACTGGAATCCTATCTTATACTTGTTTATAATCTGGGATTCAGTGCAGATGCCTGACCAGATCATCATGCATCTACTTTAAGAGGGACTTATCTTCTCTTCAATGCCAAATGCTTTCTATCTCACACAAGAACTTTCGACAAGTATACATGTCATACAGCCATAAACCTACACAATGCAGTCATCCAAACTACTATGCATAAATTGCCAAAATACAACCCACTATGTCACAATCTTTCAGTCAATGGCACATTTTCCCACTGAATACACAGAATGTGATTGATAGTGGGTTTTCCTCAGAGCATTATCTAGTCTTTTATTCCTGTCACCCCAATCCTACAGGGGCTGGGCATATATTATCGAACCCATTTTGTGTGCAGACTTTCAAATCCATCATCAGGCTGTCTGCTGATGAATTGTTTCATCTGTTCTAAGACACAGAAACAGGAATGAGAAAACCAACATCTTTCTCTGCTGAAAATAGCGGAAAGAATTGGTACAACACAACTCACCTTAAATAAGCTATCACAGCACTTTTTTATCTGCCTTTCCCTGCCCCCTAATTATCACATGCACGGCCCTGCAGTACCAGTATTTTGAGTTTCTTTTAAGAAGGTAATGCTTGTAGAGATGTATCTTCCACTCTAGAAGACAGGAATGATTTTTCTGAATCAGAGCCAAGGATTTTCTGTATTCCCTATCTAAGAAAAAAGCCATATTGAATGATTAATACCTCTCAGGACTGCCACAGGTCAGTTTTAGTTGAGAAAATAACTGAAGTCAATTTTTGATAGTGTTTTCTGCCCGGTTATAATAAATAGCTACCATTTGGGGGTTTGAGGACTCATAGCAGGAAAATCTTCATGTTACATGAAACGCTTTTGTGGTTAGTGAGTGGATCTTTAAGCAGTCCTGATCTGTTCCTCACATCCATTATAACAAAGAAAATAACAGTACATGTTCTTAAACCATGCGTTTTGATCCTTGCAAAGGTCTGAAATACTCTAACACATACCTACTTTCTAGAAAAATAATTTTAGGAGAGGTAACTTTGGCACATCGAGCCTTATGCTGATTCTTAGGACAAATTTCAAGGCTAAAAATGACCCCAAAAAAGTTCAGACAAGAGTTGCGTATATGACTAGTTAGTGTGTGCTATTCATGCAGTCTGCCAGTTTTTACCTCTTTATAGCACTGCAGACTCCTACAGAAGTCAATTTAGGCACTACCAAAACAACATCTCTGGCTGAATCAGGAGATCAGAAAACACTCTACTAAATTGCTTTCCACCTCTTAAAAGGTCAAGGTTAATAGTGCTTCCCACAGCTGCCTGTGCAGTGCCGCCACTCACTTCATCTCTTCAGCAAGACTGAAGTCACTCACTCTGTCAGCACTTCAGTTGCAATTTGAAATGCATCAGCTTCTTTAGCTGATACATCAGTTTACCCACTCAGCCAAGTAATGGAGTATTGTATTGGTGATGAAAAAAGTTTTAATGATAATTGTAATTTTGTATTCTTTTTTCCCAAAAGACGCTGTGGAGATGCTACTGACAGAAATGACCTGTCATTATTTAGCAAAGCAGGAGATGGAAACACAATTCCTTATGGCATGATCAACCTTGTAAAATGCTGTAATTATCGTGAGTTACATTTCCCTTTGCACTGCAATGGTAAGACATCTACTACTGCACTCTAACATGCAGCTCCAAGACAAAGGGAAGACGAAGCAGGGCTTTGTTTGTAAATTGTAGCTCAGAGTTCTGGAAGTACAGGACATACTGTTTATACTATACTTACAAGAGAAGGTAAAAGAATCAAAAAAGCAAAGCAAAAAGAAGGAACAAGAAATGAGCAGTATCAACAAGAAAAAAAACCCAGCAGGCTTTCAGTTCTGTGTTTACAGTTCCCAACCAACTTCAGTGACACAGAAAAATTGTGTTTTCTTATGACTGCATTTCCTCAGATGTGCTACAGTGGGAATGCAGATAGTTCCTTTCTAAGAAAAGTTACCTTACAACATGGTTAAGTGAAGTTTGATTTCTAAAGTTTTCCTCTAAAATAGCTGGCATTAGCCTCTGTCAGTATCAAGATAAATGGGCTTAATCTTATCCAATACACTAATTCTTTCGTTCCTATTCTTTTCAATCTTGCCAACCTACAAGGTTACAGGAAATCTATTTTCTGTTACTGTTCAATACTGATTTGTAACTATTTTGAAGTGTACAGTGGAATGGGAAATCAGTAACTAAATCTTAACCTTATCCTTTATTCTTGGGGTATTGGTGTCAAGGTAGGTAGGTGACTTTCAAGTTCTGACCTGCTGTTTTTTTGAGCTCATGCATATAGCAATTGAATTAATACCTGGTGATACTTGCTCAGCCAGTGGATCAAATTATAAACATAGAATTGTCATTAAATTTCTACAGCAAATATCCAAGTTTAACTGACTGAATCACATCAGCTTCTATTATCAAAAATAAGGGAATAACTTGATACAGGGATACTCAAGGCATCAGGAAGTACTGATAATAAAGCATGTAACTGTGCCTTTATAGGTTTCTGCAACCTCAGTAAATTAGTATAGTCAGCAGGGAATTAATTAAGTTAAAACTTAGGAGACTCAGTCAATACGCAGAAGGTATATTCAGTAGCTAGAGAGACTGCAACTAGAGGCCCGTGAAGTTTTCCTTCTCTTGACTGATAGCATGATGTACAACCTGATATTCACATATTTATCATACTATTTATTAATCTGACCTTATAACTACTGAAGAATGAATTATGAGGGCTCATAGTGGTCTAGAAACATAGTACAGATGTAAGAGCAAAATGCACCCAAAGATCCATTCTAGGAGGAATTAAGAGTTTCACAAGAGATAGAAAAGCTTTACTAAGCCCAGGGATGGGAGGAAAAGGGGGGAGTGAGCGAGCAGCTGCACGGTTCTGAGTTGCCAGCTAGGTTTAAATCACAACAGGGGTGCAGAGCTGAAGAGGGAATTGACTTCTTCAATAATATAATTTCAAGAGAATACATTAAAGAAGTGACTTTGCCTAAATGGGGCAAACATGGTAAAATAAACTACCTAACTGATCACGCTACTACACACACTCACTAACTATAAACGATGTTCTGTAATATGCCATGTATTTTTACTGAATGTCCACTGATTAGCCGTAATAGTTTTGTAACCGATGTAGCTTTTTTGAAGAACTTAAGGAAGAGAGGAAAGATCAGACCTTCACTTAGCTAATATGAAGGTAACATTTCATATGAAATGTACAACCAGAGCTGCTTTACTTATTTCAGATTACGAAGAGAAATTATTATGAGATGCAGCAATTCAAGGGAGGCCAAAGCTATTCCACTGCGGTAGGGACAAACATGCCTGTGCCCCGGGCTTAGTAGAGCAGCACCGTGAGGAGCCACCTGAGCTGGCAGTGGTGATTTATCTCCAGAGCCAGAAGCACCAGGCTGCCTCGGTGTAGTGCTTTGACTAATTACCCTTTCAGAGATGCAGAACTAATTACCTTGGCTTGAGCCCAGCTGAGTATTTTTTCCAGGGCTCAAGCTCCTAGCTTCACATGGTGCTGCACAGTGTGATGGAGAGACTTTCGTATTTGCCTAATTATCTATAGCATGGCATTGCTTGAGCTAGATAAGCATATCCTACTTGATAACTGGTGGAAATGTCACACAACTATGAGAATATCGAGATAGTATTTATGGAACAGAAAAACATGTATTTACTATAGCTGTAAGTCAGTCAACAGGTAGCACCATCAGCACATCGTCTCTGTGATCGATTTTAATTCAGATCAAATATCAACTATAGCTTTCATAATAGAACCTTATAAACATTAAAAGAAATAATTTCAAATACTTTTGCCTTCCAGCATGGTATTTAGTAAACACACTTTCCTGAAAATAAATAAAATTACATAAAAATCTGCACAATATGGAATTTCTTTTTAAGGTTAGATTTCTTTCTTAGCATTGAGACATGTCTGGGTTTGAAACTGATTTCATCTTGTTTAAACACAAAAATATTTCAGCCTGAAGGAATATTCTAAGAAAAGTACTTAGAGCCATGCTTTAGAACTTGGTTGCCAAAATGCCATATACTTAGCAAATACTGACAAGGAGTCCTTTGGCTCAGGAAGCCCCACAAGTCAAACAGTGGCTGAACATTAGTTTTAGACAACAACCTATCACACACATTTATACCACCTCTTCAGCATGAGTTGAGTAATCTCTGAAACTCGAGTGTGGTCAGAAAACCTGTGTCACAAATGCAGAAATGGGCAGACTCTATTCTCTGACATTTTTGGGTGGAAACTGAAGCTACTGACCTGAACATACCAAGTGTTTTTAAGACTAGAGAAACGAAGCAGGAGACTTTCTGAATTTTATTGAGAGGTTAAAGGCATTCAGCAGGTTCACAGATAGCTTTGTTTTGACAGGAAAAAGAGGATCAGATTGAAAATGCAATAACATAAACCAAACAATGGCAAAGCTATCCTTAACAGAAAAAATAACAGTCTCAAAGGAAAGCAGACTGTCTTTTCAGGAAGTTCTAGATTTTAGGAGGCTGAATGCAAATTAATCTAATCCATGAAGAAAACCTGTTTAAGGAAAGTAGCTCGTGGCCACGGGACAATGCTGAGCAACCACACAGCTTCACCTTTCCTTCCAGTGCTGGTGAGGAACAGGTCCTTGTGCACAGACCCACCACAATTATTTATACTTCAGCATCCTTAGCTGAAGGTAGTATTAACATTGTCACCTGCAGTAAATAGTTCCTGACATGATTTAATGAAGTTTAAGCATCAGGAACTAGAATGTTACGTATTATGCATTTAAACATTTAACAGTGAAGTCCTACTCTGGATTTTTAAATCTTATCTAAGTTTTATAAAAACTGAAAATGAGGCAGAAGAATTTTAGCATTATAAATTTACATCCCTTAAACAGAAGAAACTGGGAGCAGGACATTAGGGACACCACCACATTATAAATGTTTCAGATCACATCTGAAAAAAAAATATTTTACTGTTTCATATCATCAGATAAATATAATCTCTGACATTAATCTTGGTAAAGAATCAGAAAATGCAGTTAGTGTGATAAAAATACCTAAGTGGCACTGGAAAGTATAATGCTAGAAGTGTTTCAGCTGTCTCCATACTGTGAGCCCATCTTTGTTTCCATCTGTGGGCTGAGGCCAGCAGTAATAGAGGTTGGGAAATTTCAGGGATAATTAAGAGCCTGCCAGCTGCAGAAGTGACAGCCACCATTTCTTACAGTTATATGGGAGTGGCAGACTTTTTTGTTACCAGTTTCACTTGTCTGAACCATCAGAAGCTCATTATCCTGTAAGCTGCCTTCTTATAGTTCTCCTGCAGGCAAAGTCTTGGGAAAAACTGCCTCACACGCACACTAATATTTGACCTATCACATCTGTAATCAGCAAAACTTTTCTTCTCATAATCTCGACTCTTTCTTTTCATTGCTTTTTCACCACCTTCTCAGTAAGACATAAATAACACCTTAATAAAATTTCATACTGACTAAATTAAAATGTTCAAGGTAATACCTGACAAGGCATAGTGCTGCTAGGGCCACTGACTTGACTTCAGTTATAACCTCAGATCTCTTTTTAAATTACTATCACTGTTATAAAAAAGCCACAGAAAATAAGCAAGCAAAGAAATAAATACATACCCTACTTCTAGGCTTGGGGAGTTCATGTCTAAAACTCAATGAGTGGCTTTGACAAGTTTTAACGCAGTGAGAGATGTGACTGTCATTAGTCTCTTTGAGAATAGGTCAGAAAGTTTTGACACTGGGAGTCATTTCACCAATTCTTCTTTGTGCCTTATCATTTATTTACTTTTCTGAAAAGTGGGATAGTCTTCAGAGACAGATAACTCATTTTTATGAAAAGCATTTTTGTAAATGTAGCTTTGTTCACAGCTGGAAACAGACGAACCTGGGATTTACTTTTCAGTTCACTTCTTCCCAGCTGCTGAATTTTTCATTTGAAGCAATTAAGAAAAAACATGTAAGTAGAATGCTGTTTAAGCTAAAAAAGATCAAAAACCATTCAACAGTCTTCTTTATGCGTGTCTAGACAGGAATGCAAGACATTAATTCAAGTGCTTTCTACTCTGTATTCATTTTATACCTTGTTTGCTATTTATTAATCAATTCGGTAATGCACTCCTGAAGAAAACACAGTCCAAGGGAGTGCAGCCCTCATCTAGTTTTGCTCTGGCAAGAATAAGTGCATAAATGTATTCACTGAAAGCAATCATTACCAGGTCAGGTTTCATGTGGTGTTTTGTTTTCCTCAGGTTTCACTTAGAACAAGCAACCCCCAGGTCTGTCAGTGCTGAATATCTAAGTAAAACGTCCAAACCTTGATCTCTCTGAATCTGTGAGTAACCCATCGACTATAAAAAATACAAATGAAAATATATACATGGAAACATATGTCTCACAAGATACATAATACTATGTAATATGCACTCTTTTGTCTTTTCAGTATTTGTTGGGTATGTTTTTAATTTCCGTCCCCATTACAGTCTCCATTGTCATTCGTCCCAGGTACCGGGTGGACAGCACCAACTGCCTGTTTGCTGGACACCATGTGAGGGGTGAGACGCAGCGGAGGAAAAGCATGGTTCTGACCTAGGAAAAGCCAGCATGAAGAGAGTAGCTTTGACTCTCTCTTAGAAACCTAATGTGCTACACATTAGGGAAAAAAACATACAGTGTCTTTCAGCTGCCTGTGTTCACTCTGCACACATAGAAAAGCTGGAAAGAACTGATTACAATGGCTTTATTTTTTTAATCCGTGCATATGGCTCCTTTTGACCTGCCAGGACACGCAAGTGCAATTATGTGTTCCATCTCTTCAGTCCAATGTGCATGTATTTCTTTATCTCTGCTTTTATCTTTTTAACAAATGAATCAAAACAAACTGCAAACCCTTTTCCAACAGTGTGGATTTATTCTCTGGCTATTGACATAGTTCTAAAATGCATTTATTTCAAATTTCAGAATGGCCTTGCCTTACAGGAGAGTTTTAGAAACTCTTGTCTGGAAATTCAGAGCCATAAGGAATCTTCTTACAGTGCTATTGCTACTTGCTTAATACTATTTTTACCACTTACTATTGGGATTTCAAAAACCAAACTAAGAAACTGTCTTACACGTGAAATACCTAAAAGTCTTTGAATTAGAAGTGAAGTATAATGGCCAAATAATCTTCGCAAACATCTGGATTATGTCAGCAGGCCTTAGTTTATGTTTATCTTTAAACACCACACCTATACCTTTAAACACACATATAGAATGTATTCTTTCCTATATGGATTAGATGACCTAAACTTCATATATATGTATAAAAGCTGCTCTTTTAGGGGCCCACTGTTTAGCTGCAAATGCTCT
This sequence comes from Amazona ochrocephala, assembly GCA_039720435.1. Taxonomy (NCBI): domain Eukaryota; kingdom Metazoa; phylum Chordata; class Aves; order Psittaciformes; family Psittacidae; genus Amazona; species Amazona ochrocephala. The sequence goes on along the minus strand of CM077891.1, from coordinate 9,494,798 downwards.
TTACAGGATATAAAGCTGAAATATTAAGAATAAAGAGACACCAGAACGTAAAAAACCTCACTGTGCTCTCTGCCATATTTCTGTCATCTCAATACAAGTCCACTGAGTAGTCAGATTTTCTAGAAGGGGAGAACCCAGAAATTAAGGCACATTTCCAGGGAGCACTCAAGCCAGTCAGAAGGAAAGGTGCAAATAGTAGGAATTTTTTTATTAAATATGCTGGTTTGCTACTATGTAGACTCATTCTAGAAGTCTTTCAAAGTAATGCATGCAATACTGAAATGGTTTAAAATGATGTGTCACTTCAATTGAAAATGATTTAAATTTATTTCCTTAATTTCCTTCTTAATGAAGGCACATGCTTTTACATTTTACACCTACATTAGTTTCAGCAAATTATTTGATCGTTATGAGCATTTCCAATTCTTTTCCTGAACCAACAGTTGTTCATAAAACATGAAAACATCAAGACACAGCAAGGGAAATATAATGGGTGTTATTCTAATGAAGGTAGGGATTCTGAAGGGCCACAGGATTTTCAGAAGCCAAAACATGCAGACTAGACAAGGGCATTCAGAGCATCTGTGAAATGACAAACACAACTGAAACAGCCAACAGAAACATTACAATAAAAAGGCAGACAGAAACTGAAAAGTCAACAGCCTTGTAAATTCCAGAATAGCTTGGGAAGACTGTCCGAAAACCCCAAAAAACAATCTTACTTGCAATATTACTTTGAGAAGGCAAAAGCTCTGTCAACTGACGACAGAATAAAAACCAGATAATTTCAGTCTGACAGCCAGCTGAAATCATAGAATCATAGAATAGTTAGGGTTGGAAAGGACCTTAAGGTCATCTAGTTCCAACCCCCCTGCCATGGGCAGGGACACCTCACACTAAACCATGCCATCCAAGGCTACGTTCAACCCCGCCTTGAACACCACCAGCGATGGAGCATTCACAACTTCCCTGGGCATCCCATTCCAGGGCCTCACCACCCTTACAGTGAAGAATTTCTTCCTTATGTCCAATCTAAACTTCCCCTGTTTAAGTTTGAACCCGTTACCCCTTGTCCTATCGCTACAGTCCCTAATGAAGAGTCCCTCCCCACAGAAACCTTATTATCTTTATGGGCAAAAATAATAGAAGGCTGGAGGAGTATCAGAGGAGTATTGCACACTCACCTGTGCTTTTGCCTCCTCCATAATTGCTTATTGACAGTGTTGTACAGGCTACTGGACTGGATTAAACCCTTAATCTATACAACCATTCACACATTATGGTCTTTGTCACTGGACTACTACTTTTTACATGTATCACAAAGCTTTTGTTCTGGCTATAGCACCATCATCAAGATATCAACCAAGCTGAACAAAAGCAGCAGCTCTATCACATCAGCCGGAGAAGAGCTCCCCTCTCCTAGGGGTGTACAGTTTCCAGACATTTAGGGCTTCAGAAAGCTATCAACAGATCATTTTCCTCTTTTCTTCCCTTCAGAAAAAGTAAGGAAATATTGTATAAGTTTTTTTGCAATAATCATTTCTTCACTGGACCCATGCTTTTCCTCATTAAGAATGAGAATAGTATCATGTTTAAATCAGTACATTGAGATTACTGTTAGATATATGTGCATGATTCATTAACTGTTGAAAAATAGTAGAGATTAAGCGGCCCTGTTTAGCAAGATACTCATAATCAAAGTAGCCTATAAACATGCACACAGTTATGTTGGTTCAGAATGAGAACTGTAACTTGTTCTCCTGTAACACAAATCTGTTTGATCATATTCCTATGTCCATTTTTTGCAGCTGGCATGTGATGAATATTTCTCTATTTTTAACCATCACCTAACTAGTGTAATTATTTTTGCATCCCTATTAATCATATATCATAATGAAGTAATTTATTCCAAAGCAGATCATAACAAATAAGGAGTACATAATGCTGAAATTCTCTGTTAAAGAGCAACAGCTGTTACAGTATTTGAAGTTCTTATTGCTGTTGACCTCTGTGCAATACGTACCACAGGGTGGACTGTTAAAACAAAAGGATTCCTTTCTAAACAGTAGTTGTGTCTATTATCTGCACTGGATTAGTGTCACTGCCTATGCTTTTTAATGCATTTTTCATCCAGGATAAATGAAGATTGATGGCAACTATTAGTCTGTTTTTTCCATACTTTCTGTGGTTCAGTGCCTTACTGCTTGAAAATGTTGATGTGTAAAAAGGTGGCATCCATCAGCTCTATTGTTCACTGGTTCAAATCATACGATGACGAAAATATCAGTGTAGTGCTGCTAACTTAGACCATAAGAGCATAAGAGGTCTCTGGGTCACTGTGTCAAACTTCTGTGATCACAGTCATTAATGTAAATGGCATTCAATACAGAAAGTTCTTGACCATATATCACAAGCCACAGAAAAACCCATTACACTAAAGCACTTATACAGAAAAGACCAAAAGCCTCACAATATATAATGTGTGCTTTGGAAAAAGAGTAAACAAGAGGAACTACCAGCATACTGTAATCCTTCAGTGTAAGAAAACTTGTTAGCTGTTAAAAATTGTTAGCATTAACCCAAATGCTCTGGACTTTTCCAGGAAGCAAACTGCACCCTCTGCTTCAGACCAAGGACTCATGTCCCTGGGGACGCAACTTCACTCAGTGTGTACAAAAGGCCCTTTTCACGGTGAAGTCTCGATGACAGTTATCCCATCATCCACCAGTGCAATTCAGAACCTTCTCCTCTTCTAGCCAGACATCCTCATTTTCAGTTCCTAAGGCATGACTTTGCATTATCTATTGTTAAATTTAAACCCTGTTCTCTTACTACAGGCAACAAGGACATTACCATATGATAATCTGGCTGCCTACATGACTGACAAACTCTGTTAGCTTTGTGTCAGTAGCAAATTGCATTAATCTCTTGATTACTCTGTGTTCTTCAAAATCCATTCCAATGCTGTGCACGGTATTACAGTCAATCTAAGAGGTCTGTATTTCTTATAGCTGAATATCTGATAAGGCATTTGTACATTCACATTGTAATCCTCTATCCATCATCTCTAATCAGAAAGCAAAATGAGTTCCAAATTATGAACTACCTATATAGAAAAGACAGTAATTGAGTGAATTATTTTACCCCTCCAACAGAGGATTACAAACATCATGGAGTTGCTATCCCATGGTGGTGATCTAAGGGATGTCAAATTCTGCAAATGATGCCACGAATAGGTCTCCTTCCTTTTTCCCAGATTCTCCATTCACCCCAGCCCTTGCAACAAGGGACTGCCTGTCTCCAGTTTTATGTAACTTTGAGTCTTACTGGATTTGATGCAAGTTGTCTTAGTCAGAATATTAATACCAGAATTTTTACCTGAAATAGTCTTACCTAAACACTATAGTCAGTCAATTACTGTAAAAAGTTATTGACAGATGATGCCAACACTGAGAAGCCAATGATCTCATTTGGTAGAGGATATACAATTCAAGTGTGTACAAGCCCCAGGGAAGAAGTAGGACTTGGGAAAGTTTTACATGAAATGATCGTAAACAGATCATTATATATACCCAAATTCCTGCAGGAGCCAGCAATGAGATAGCAGCAGTCCAAGGAAAATTGGCAAGAGCATTTTCTATCAGCAGAGAAACAGAATTACCCATGTGCTCTTTTTTTAATTTGTTTAAAACGGCTTACATGCAGACTTGCATACACATGCACCAGCATCTTCACAGAAGTTTACAACCATGACTGGTATGTCCCCATGTAATTCAATCTAATTAATTTCCTAAGGTGACTTCTTTAAGAAGCTCTGCTTACTAAGCTGTAAAATGATCACCGTGTGTTTGTGATAGGGTTGAGATACTGCTCTTCTCTTCCCACGCAGCTTTTTAATAAAACTGCTGCCAGTTTGCTGATCTTCTCCTCTTCAAGGTTAATGGTTTGCTATCAATGAATTACTTTTCATGATACAGCTTAGGTTATGAACTCCAAAATTGTCTTCTGTGGGCTCTCTCTTCAATGAGTTTTAGGCTGAGAGAAAAGCACAGTTCCTAGTAACTGAGGCAGATTTCACAATAGGAAAAGGTACTACGGAAATGAAAAGAGATAATGTCAGCTTCAGAAACTTACCATTTTGTTCTATAAGACATCATACAATTATTTCAGTTGCTCGATGTTGTGGAACAACTGCTGTCATGTTCTGTAGTAAAGCTGAACACCTACAGGACTGCAATTTACCAAGCGTTGCCCTGACTCCTTTTTCTTGCACATGGAGCCTCTAGACTAAAGATATTGCATAGAGACAACAACTGTCAACGCTGCATTATTGCAAACGTTTAGAAGCACGAATAGTCTGGCAATTCATAATGTGCAGTCTTTGTTATCATTATGGAACAAACATTACTTAAGAGCCAACTCCATAATAAACCAATACTAGAATAATCCTGGAAGAGGGAAAAGTAGAGATGATATTAAAATTGATCTTGAGAGGTACAGTTGCATCTCACAAGCAGGTGATCAGCAACACCCTTAAGTTTTCACATACTTGAATGATATGTCACATAATTCTTTATCAGTTGGTCCTTTCCACCCTTTAAACTTTGAGAGTGAATTTTATAAGAAACAAATGACAAGACTCCAGTGGCACATTAGAACTCTGTACCAGGAAATACACATTTGCTTTCAAGCTCTGGGAAACATTAGAGTATCTACACTGTCAAAAAATAAGACTTCACCACTTCAGCTGTAATTTTAGTCATAAAAATAGCTGTAAGAGCCTCTCATCCAGTCTGGCTGTTATCTGCTAGAGATAATTTACTTTACATGATGCCATTTCAAAAGGGGTGTAAAACCAGCCAACAATGCAAGCAAAGCTTTCTCAGCATATTTGTGGTACCTTTGCAAGTACAGTATTGCAAACTGCTTAATTTGTTTCATTTTGAATAAAGCATCTGTCACATTTTGATTTTTAAGGCGGAGTGATACATGGTGGTATAGCTCAGAGTTACAAGCTGTAATGACTCTTACCACTTTATCAACAGTGATAGTAAAGGCCAGATTTTCTCTTATGACTAACAAATCTATTGTTGTCATTCAGAAAGTGCTGCAATTATGTCAGCTTATTCTAACAGGCAATAAGCACAAGGTTGTTTTGTCCAACTTGTTGGAAAAGGATTGCTAATTTTTCATCGATCTCACAAATGCACCCTCCATACACCCCTTTTCTATATAATTACTTCACCAGTCCATTATATTGCGCATTACAGCATCAGCCACGTGGAACTCGCTCTTATTTTCCTTTCTTTAAGACTGAGTTATTCAATGGCTGTGATCTTATTTCTTTTTTGTCTACAGAGGTAATTATCAGTCTTTAGCTACAGCCACATGTGTAATGTCTTCAAGCTATCTCAGTCGGATATTAACCTATGCTTTAAAAATGTTTTTAAAATACAGGCTCTTTTAAAGAAAAACAGAGATTTTCTGTGCTTCCAGGTGACTGATATTCCTCTCTTAAAACTTTTTCGTATTTACATTTAGTTTCCACTCTTTTACATGGTGCACTGTAACTGTACATATAAGCCAACAAAATCACACACCACCCCCCATATGTTATTTGTGAGAAAGAAAATGCCTGACTGCAGCATTTTCCACATTTTGTCAATTTTGCTATGGAAGCACAGAGACAGCCTTAAAAATTCATTTCTGTTAACACCTGAACTGTCAAAAGGAATCTAAAAATTGTCTTTTAACATATTATCTCCTTATCACAAAACATCAGGGTTGTCATATTGCTTCTTGTTTAGTTTTTCCTTCTTAATTGCCAGCTACCCATGGACAGAAAAGAATCTTTTTGTTTTCAAATATAAACTCAACTCCTCTATTGTTTTGCTGAAATATTTGTTTTACTTTAGTATAAGTCTTGTTTTCTCAAAAACTTCATTTACTCACAAGCAACCAAATCCAGGGTCCCGATACCACTAGGAAAGGAAGGAGGTCTGGTTTTCATCTAGAGGAAGAGATAAAGATCTTGCCAAGCTTAGAGACACAGCACTATTAAAATCAGCACAGGTATGAATAAAGGTGCCAGACAAACTGCCCAAGTGGCACTCAGCTTCCATTTGTGTTCAGTGAAAGGACTTTCAAAAAAGCAAAGTTAGAACATCTTTAAGTAGCTCTACTTCTTGATAAATATGCCTTGTTACAAGGTCTCAGACTGGGCACTCAATTCCTAACACAAAACTTTAAAGCATGCAAGCCGTGTTTCTAACACAGTTTAAACACAAGTCTCAGACCTCCTTAAGTAAAATATACACTGAATTAAGCAAAACTTCCTGGAGTGATGAATCCGATAGTGGTACCCTAAAACTTCAGCTTAAAGCACCAGTGATCCTTTACGGAACCGACGTTATAAAGAGATTAAAAGCTTTAGGGTTAAGGAGAAACAACAGGGTGCTGCAGCATTTCCACCAGAGTAAATCAGGATAGTAAAACTATCAATTCTTTCACCACTAAGCAAAACCTATACTGGTTTAAACGCTAAGCCTTTCATTATCTAAATTAAAAGTATACTGTTTATTGAAATCAGAGATAAGCTTTCTGTTTTACACAGTGGTCTTACTTTGATGTCTCTAGATTAATATTCATGAGGTTTCAGACTATTAACTACACACATATAACATCTGACAAGAAACATATCTTACAGACTACAATTAGCGCAGGATGCTTTTAGTTCTGATTTTATCTTTCGTTTTACTGTGGATTCCCACAGAGTTTTCATACTGTCAAACAATGTTTTAAGGGTGGTTCTGGCAGGTTTATCATAGTGATGGATCTGACTACAAGTCACACACTCAAATCCGAAGGGCATTTTTCAATTTCTGTCTCATTTTAAGCAGTTTTATATGAGTGACAACCTTCAAATTCAGTTGCCTTAAATGTTGGCTGAACTATCAGCAGAATTGCAAATCACCAGAAACTTTTCACTCCTCTATCAGTTCAGCCCATATTGCACGTCACTATATGCACTATTGAGCAATACTGACACGTCACTTTTCAGAGTCTCGAAGGCATGAAACCTTTGTAAACGTTGATAAAAATCACAACTCACAAATAAAAATTACTTTTCTTTTCCACATGGCACCAGTGCTTTGAAAAGAGTATCAACTACTTAAACAGAAAATTAGCAGGAGAAAAAACAAGCACTACATAAGGAAAAGTCTAGCATAATCAGGTAACATCAGTCACACTCACTGTGAGCTCACGCTTAGTTCTAGCTGGCACAGTGGCTAAAGGAGCACCATAGTAACTATAATTCAGGGAGCTGTGCACAATACGCCAACAGTTAAATGTATTGCTTTCTCTGATAACCCTCTTGCGGTAAAGAACAATTCCTGATGGCAGGTGAAAGCTGCCTGGGAACATCAGCTCTTGGCAGCAAGCTTTCTTGGCCTCTTCTGTGAAACTTTTTATCAGATTCCAACCACAGGGCTGTAGAAGATCTCAGTGGAGTAGCTAAGACCTGATAAATCAATAATGTACAATTAAGATATGAAGGTAAAGAAATTCTAAACAAAGATTTCCAAGTATGTCAGGGAAGGCTGTCAACCATAGGAGTTCTTCTGAGAGACCAACATGCATGGCGACAACTTCTGGGATAAGCTAGAAGGAATCATCTTGTCACTAAGAGAGATGGGCCCCACAAGCAGCCATAAACACACAAGAAATTGTGAGCGGATCTGTTTTCAGAGTTGAAGCTAAAACTGAGAACCAAAAGTCATGCACCACTTGTACGGTAATTGCCACACTGATAGCTGCTGCGCAGGGAGCACTACCCCCTTTTGCCTCTGTGATGCTGCCTAAAAGCTTCTACCTATTTCCCATTGCGCAGGAGAGAAAGTCGTAAACTGCATGGCAATAGCAACAAAAGGCAATAACAAAAGCAAATGTCAGAATTTAAATTGTAAACTACACACGAGCCTCGACTGCTAAAACTAAACCCAGATCTGACCATGAAAGGTTTGAAGTTGCCCTGCTGGTGCTAAAGGTTGCTTCTGCTCATCCCTTTAACAAACTACTAGGCATTACACTAGGCCAGAGCAGGTAGGGATTGAGAATCACTGCACAGCAACCCTCAAGGATAAGTTCACAGGATCCATAGGAAACAGTATGTATTTAATAGAGAATATATATCAAATTACTCCTTATATAATAAAGAATTATTTTTTCTAGTAGAGTTGTGGTGCAGGGTCATAACTTTCTAAAACAGAGAATAGTTTCTCCTGAAAACAAAAGCTACTTTAGGCCCTAGTACGTAAACCCTAATTCCCATTCAAATCTCCGGATTTAGAGAAACAGAGAATTAATCTTTTGAAAGGCACTGAATTTCCCATCAATTTGAAATCCTGGAGCTTCAGTTTTGTCGTCTTTCGAATTATACTTTCATGAACATGGTCTGTGGAAATGCATTTGATTCCTTAACATGAGTAAATCTATATGCCCAGGAAAGTTGTGAATGCTCCATCGTTGGCGGTGTTCAAGGCCGGGTTGGACAGAGCCTTGGGTGGCATGGTTTAGTGTGAGGTGTCCCTGACCATGGCAGGGGGGTTGGAACTGGATAATCCGAAGGTCCTTTCCAACCCTAACTATTTTATGATTCTATTAAATTGTGTGTTTTGTTCTAACACAACAATATCATCACACATAGCTTTTTTCACTTCAGCTTTCCATGTAAAAGACTAAAAGGAAATTAAATAAATGCAATTTTTCAGTCCTAAAATTATTCTCCAAAAGCTGGTGGGGAAAAAGACTTGAAATGCCCAAACACAAAACGATAAAGTATTGACTACTAAAAGCAGTTCTTTCCCTCTAAAAATGTTGATACTGAATTATTTCAGTACATACATAGTCACAGCTGAGAGAACTCAAAAGCCACAGACTATGAACCTGCAAAAGATAATGGACAAAGCATCTCTCTATTATTAGCTACTGCTGTACTTTTAGGCTGTTTTATGCTAATGAACATTGTAAGAGTTTACTGACAGGCATACAGTAATAGATAACATTTTACACCTAATTTTAATTTGTAAACCAGACGTTAAGGAGCTTAGCTGAACATGGTTTATGTGACTGACTTTTTGCAAAATACACTACAAACTTTCTTGGTAGGAGTTGAAGGTGAAGGCTGTAGCAATCACAGAACATCACAGGGTACTTGGCACTTGTATAGTTCAGCTTCTAGCATTATCAGAAGAATAACATGCAAAACTATCTGTGCAACTGACCCCTTGGGTTCTTTCTGATAAAGGTTACCATTTCAGTCAACAGAACTGAGGGATCAGAACATACTGCTACTTAGAATCTTAAGGGAAAGTCACAAATTATTTTATCAGAGCATTTTGTTCCCAATGAATAATACCTGAGGGATTTAGAAGTATCGCTTCAGAATTAGTGTAGATATGTCACCCTGGTCTCCTAAAACTGCAAGATTTAGAACAGCTTACTGAGCTTTCTGGTTTATTAATAAAACTTAGGAGAACTTACATAAAAACATGCTTCAAAAGTGAACTCCTGTTTCCAACATGAATATACTTAATGAGTGTTCTCTATCAGCTCTCCCCTACAGAGTTGGAGGCATACCGTCATATTATTTTTTTGAAAGAAACACAGTGATGCTGTCAACTTCTCCATGCTGTGTTTCAACTTGCTGGTAACACCAACAGGAAAGCCCTTGGAACATAAAATACTTGCTCACAACTGGCTTTTCGGTACGTTTTTCTGTGCCACAATGATAGTAGAACAGTGTAACTGATCTGCCACTCAAACCAATTACTGTTTTGCTCTGCTTTGTTTGCAGGGGGCTACGATGTGGTTTATCCCCAGCTGTTAAATGAATCCTCAGCATTGGTTTCAAGCACTTCAGTGGAAAACCACAGAGTAGGAACCACTAGCTAAAAGCTGCAGAACTCTTGGAGCCCTTCCCCAAGGTTTGAGATGATGCTTGATGCAGGGTTTGAGAGGGTGCATGGTTTAAAGGGAGGTGTCCCTGCCCATGGCAGGGGGGCTGGAACTAGACGATCTTAAGGTCTTTTCCAACCCTATTTTATGATTCTATGATTCTATAATCAGTTTTGATTCCTGAACTTTAAAAGGGCTTGTTTTGGTGCAACAAGCTCCGCAGGCAGCCACAAAATCCCAGGATCTGCTTTAAAATAGTCATATTTTCTTAACATATTCTGAGCAATTGGTTTTAGAATGTCAGAGAGAGAGCAGTAGATACAGGGATTTATCGCTCATCCTTCGTTATCAGAAGGAGGAAAGAAAAATGCCAAATAATCTTTTGCCTGGCTTCTGCCACCTTCAGGGTCTTCTGTCAGCCCCATTTCAGCATTGCCTCCACGGGAGACTGACAGAAGCAAAATGTTTGGGCCATGCAACTAAATCATCTGATGGGATGAAGAAAATTTCTTCATCCTTCGAAATGGTAGAGGGAAAAGTACATATCTAAAGCTATCCTCCATCAGCAAAATCAAATTGCGACCAACTGGCACAACTGTCTCACACATCAATGAAAATAGATATCAAACGAAGGGAGACGGGAAACCAGGAAGCATTACATTATAGGGAAACACACCTCAACTCCGTAACTGCAGAATACCTGCAAGCTTCAGAATTAAAATTTGACTGGTAAGGTCTGAGTCACTGGAGGAATGTATGTGATTAGAAGCATTTAGAGAACAAATAGTATCTAGTTATTTCCTGTCTAAATGTCTTTATGACTGACTTGCCCAGTTGTTCTTGCACCAGTGCTGTCTTTCAAATTCAGTGGCCACTTTCTTCTTCAGTGTTCATGCCTCTGATGTGCACACAGGTAGCAAGAATACCCTCTCAGTTTGATTCTGACATGGTAAAATGCTATGCTCTTCTAGCTTTTCCTTGTAGATCAAATTTTATTTCTCTGATCATCCCACTACTCCACATCCATACTGGCTTCCATTATTCTAGTTTGGAAATGAGCTCCTATACCAGATAAGAACACAGTTTTGCCCTATATGAAGGATGTAACACTTCTCAAACACTAGAAATCTACACTGAGACATGACCTGGCATTTCCTTTATGTTGTATCATACTGGTGGATCATAATGATCTGAGATCTAGTATCACACCCAGATTTTTCTTCACTTCACTGTCATGGAGAAGACCCTGTGAGCTGACTTGCAGGAACAGAAAAGTCAACCAGAAGTATAAAGATTAAAATAGCAATGTACTAATGTATACTCAACTAGGTTAATAAAGTAAACTCCTGCTGGTAGCCTGTTTTTGTGAGCTATGTGCTTTGTGTAGTTAAGTCACCTAATCCAAGTAAATTACAGTGTTTATTAGTACTTACTATCAACCAGTTTCAAGACATCACCTCAGTGAATTATACCAGACAAAAAGCAGCAACTGTTGCAATGCGATTGCCTGGGACTGATTCTTATTTTTTTATAAACAGTTCTGAAAGCTCACCTGAAGGCTTATATTCTTAACAACAGTGTTAGGAGAAAATCTGCCCATTATAAATCATTCTCACATTGAAACAGGTAGTGAAAACAATAATCCATGTAACAACTGTCTGAAAAAAGGGAAGGCAAAATGAACTCCCATTGAAAACAAGCAAAAGATGGAAGTGGTTATGAGTTCAGAATAACTCACTAAAGAAAATATGACTCTCAAAACAGTACCTGGGCATTAAAAAGACAAACTTTAAAACTGCATTATGCCTTTAAAGTATAGATGTGATTTCTACCTTAACAGTCATACAACTTACACTTTACTTTTAATGTTGTATGTTGCTTGTTGCCAGGCATCACAGGCAGCCAGTTCTGACAGAGAAAAATCAATACAATTTTGCCAATGATTCAACTTCAGCAGTCCACCTTTTTACAGTAATCTCTATTTGATCCGTTTGTTGTCCTTTTCTTTCTCCTTGCAATGTTAAAGGAAATTGCCTTTTGAACTTTCTCAGTTGTTTCTAGCTATTAAAAAAAAAAAGTTTCAAATCTGGTACACTTCTCATTTGGACAACTGTGCATGTGTGACTGGTCAGCGCAACTACCTCCTTGTTGTCCAAAAGCATAAACAGGGAACCTATAAGACTGTATTTCACCTAGATTTAAAACAAGGTTTATAAATGTAAAACTAATTCAAACTGTAATGTATGTATTTACGACAATACTGTCTAATTTATCTACATATCTAAATGCATTATTTACCTTCATTGTTACGCTTAGATTTTTCTTTCTGTTATTCTAGACCTAGGAAAAGTTCACTACACAGGAAGGTTCAGTTATTTTTAAAACTAACAAAAATGCGATGTTCAGCCACCAGAAACAGCATCCATCAGAAGTCAAATGTATGCCAGTGAAATATGATTTTAAAAACTGAAAGTACTTTCCAGGTACATTTGCTTATTGTTTTTACCTGCAACTTGTTTAAAATGTCTATAGAAAATCTCCATGCCATTTCTGCATCACAAAACATTATCTGCACCCATCAAATTTAGCAACCATTAAAATCTAAACCAAATGATCATTTGATGTGACACTGAAGTAGCTGGTGATCTTGATTACATTTAAATTGCAGTCAGTACCATTACACTGCACATCACACCCCTTTATCTATGTTGCATATCATTTTATTAACATGGTCTTCAGGCACTGGATAAAAGATTGCTGTAGCTGTAATAACCAACTGAAGTTTACATTTGATTTACCAGCCTTTCTTTTCTTTAGTCATCACTTCACTGTATGATAAAATCAGAACATAATGAGCTGGTAGTACAATAAAACTTTCATTAAATATGAATTCATGCAGCTGAAAGAAATATACATAGTAAAATTTGAAATGAAAATACATATATACATAGGAAAATGAAACAAAGTATAGATTATTATTTAAAGCAAACCTTCAACAGTACAGAGAAGCTGAAATAAGGATTGAAAAAAGCGAAGCCCAGCAGTATCATCTTCAATTAAATGTAGTTTAATTCAAATGTCTGACGGTTTTTCCCTTATCAGATGACTCATACAAAGTAAATTCTGTGATGAAGTACATCTATTTGCACTGTAAAGAACAGCAGCTTAAGTTCTTTTTCACTTGGCAACACAGGCTTCATCATTTAGTACTTAGATTAACGTGCATACTATATTTAAAGTGAGAATTTACCTTAAAAGATGATTAATGGCTGATTTTTTCTGTCTGACAATGAAAAGAGTAGCTGGCAAGGTATTTTTGACTTTTACCTTTGTAATACTAGAAACCACTGCAGTGGTTTCTCTCAGTAAATTTCAGGGTAGACAAGAGCATTTCTAACAGGAACATTAAGAAGGGAAGGATGACTGCAATCAGGCAATGAATGTTGTTAAAAGGACCAAGTGGTTTTTTCACAGATTATGTCAATTGTCTGGTCTGGAAACTTTGGTTTTGCTTTTCAATTAACTGTATTCATATGATCAGCAGTTACATGAAAGATCACAGTCCTGCTCTTAGGACATCCTGTTTGCTCATTCTGATGTATGAAAACTAGCAGCTCTTATATTAAAGTTTCTCTTTGACTTGCTTTTTCATTTGGCAAGTAAATAAATTTTACATTTCATTTCCTTTTCTGCAATAAATTTCTTCGCACCCAGCAGTAACTCAAAAAAATCCAACATGGATGTTAACACAGACAAAAGAAGAGACAAAGTTTTAGTTTCATAGAGTGAAAGGAAAGAAAAAATTCTAAAACCTGATGATGCCTGGATTAGTTTACCCAAAGTCCTTGCTTACATCTTCCCACATCTGCATTTTACATGAAATGTGTTTTCATGACTTCTATAAAGACTACAAAATAAATCTTAATCTCCTGTCCATATTTACAGACTCTGAGCAGCATCCTGTAAGAGGCTTAGCTTTACGGACTTAGTAACAGTTCTTCCAAAAAGCTGGAGGCAACATACTATGAACAGAAGTTTCTACCTGAACCAAAAATCAGTGTGTGGGCAATTTAACCATCCTTTGATATATTGCTAACTATTGCTCAGATTTCTCTCAAGTGTGTATGTTTGTGAGAATCACTCAAACCCCAATGACCTAACGGTACATAAGAACATCTTTGTACTTCCACCCTACTGCTAATTTATCACTTTCCACCTTACACAGCATTTACATGTTATAAAGGCAGGTTCCAACATTTCAGAATTCATAAATTGTTACATCTAGAAACAGCATGACTTTGAGCACAGTCACGAGACCTGGTAAAAAAGAAGGCAATGTAGGAAAAAAAAATCTGATCTACCAAAGGTCAAAGCTTCTGAAACTAGAAATAATATTTTAATCACTATTTTTATTTGTAATATTTTCTGAATCATTGGTGTCAGTGTAAAAGACATTAAAACATTGAGCTGAAAGATGTATGTTCAATTATCATCTGATAAAAATAAAATATGCAGAACACAATCCATCTTCAAATGCAGTCTGTAGCCAAAAAAGAGCACAAGTCACTGCCTTTGATTGGGTGCTAATACCTTACCATTATTAGCCTATTATGAAAGTGTTCATACACTTGTCAGATACATCATTTATGGGTAATTCCATTTGTCAGTGACAATTATTCTTTCTTTGCTTGATAAGCTTCGGAGAGTAAAAAATAAATATATTTTCAAAACTCTCCTTATTTTGCAATTTTTTATGGGAAAAGATGAGTTCTTCTATCTGAAGGGAATTAAAATAAAACTCCAGCCCAGTTTTATGCCTGTATTTCACTGGATTCTGAATACACTACTCAATGGGGGTAAAGGATTTCAAGCTTTCCACTGTGGTAGTAGATTCTTTAACTAAAACAGTGTTCTACTCATACACAGAAGTTAACTGAAAAATTTTCTTTCAAAAGATTTTCATCAATGCAGGGAAATATTTCATTTAAGGAAAAAGTACAGAAAAGCATCACCCCTGCAGAGTGAAGAATCATAGATTCATCAGCAGAAAGGATCTCTGGAGATCTCTAGTCCAACCTCCCACTTAATGAAGGTCTATTGCCAACATCAGATATGGGGAGCCTGGGCTCAATTTGCCTGTCTTGCCTAATTTGCAGTATTCACTTTCATTAATAAGCAATCAGATTAAACTGCAGAGACAGTTGTCACGGTCCATGGACACTGCATGTTAGGGAGAATTTGAGCTTTGTAAAGTAGTTGAGATTACCTTCTAATCTTTTTCCTTGTTAACACATGGTAATATATCAAAATACAACACAGCCTTAAACCAATCATCCTACTGTGCAAATGCAGGAACTCAGCAGAGAAGCAAATTACATTTATTCTATATTATATGCATAAAAGTAAGTTGTTCTGTGGTCAACCTGACATTTAAATAAAGCAATTCAGAATGGCTTAATTTTCTGCTTTACAGCAAATATAATGAAGTCTATATTGGTCCAAATCACCATGTACATTAAAAAACCGTGCTGCAATCAGCTGTGGATTTCAGAAGGATGTTATAATTAATGGCTTGCTGCTGGCTGCATTTTTAGTCGCTGTGGTCTGCATGGAGTTACATCTCTTTCCAAATTTGGGCAAATGACAATTTCCCACATTTCTCTCACAGTGATACTATTTCTACATGATTTTGCTGAGCATTTTTAACATAAATATACATTTCTTTCCTGTGTATGATAAATAAGCATAATTAAATTTGTTTTAAACAGCCACAGAGGACTACAACAAAAACCCTCTGGTTAATAGTGTTACACTTCACACAAAGGTGGGAGAACACTGAAAACTGAAGCCATTCCAGCATGTACCAACTATTATATAGTTACACTGACAGCAGTGGAAAAGCACTGGCGTAAGACAAGCTGATATATTTAGAAAATCTCTGGGGCATTCTTCAGTAGCCTAAACAACAGTTATGCAGGCTGCCAGGCAACTCAGGAAGAGCTGCAAGAGTTTACTTTCAGAATTCCAAAGCATTTTTTCCATCAAAAGCAAAATGAAAACTCAGGAAACACTATGGACACTCAGAAAGCAAAGGAGAAAAAAAAGAAAAAAAGAAACTGGAAATCACCTTACCCTCATGCAAGCTAAGGATCATCATATTTCCCAGAGATATTCCCTGTTGGACCCTACTCACTCCCTTTCAAATGAGATGCTTTAAATCTGTGTGCACTAAGGACTTTGGAGCATCCAGCTCTGCTTTCATAGCTTTAACTGGACGTCTGTCAAGTCTGGCTACTTAGGTTCATAGAAGCTTTGTGCAAAACTTCTCCTTAAACTTGAACTAAAGGGGCCTGATTACAGAAATACATTTCCAGGCTCTATATAAAAGTACTCAGTGGCTCTAAAATAAAGCTACATCTGTAATACCCAGTATACATTCGGAAAGAAAATACAAGAAGGTGGTATCCACTGTCAAGGCGAAGTAGCTGAAGCTTGTTAATTACAAACAGATTACAATTCAGACACCACTAGTTGTAAATGAACAGAAGGAAATAATTTTGTTATTGCAGAGAAACACTAACCTTAGTGTGCGTGAGATCTCCTTGCCTTTAAGAGATCTGCAAGGTCATGCACAGCTCTGCTTCACTCAGGAGCATGCAATGGAGCAGGGAGCTCTAATAATAAGACATTCAGACACATTTTAGGTTTACTGGGATCAATGTTATAATGATTATATAGTCACATTGTTCTATATCATGACCATCAAGACAACTGAATTGCTAAAAACATTCATACAGGATGTCGGAGATGTTAAAAAAACCCATGCAGAAATAGCACATAGCATAAGAATTTACAGTTCAGCTAAGCGAGCAAAATGGTTCTGATCAGAATGCACCTGATCTTCTAATGAAGCCATTTAACAAAACTCGATCCAGAATTAGAAGCACTGACTTTATACGTGAGCGCAAGCAATGTAGGTGTGACCCAAACCCACTCCTTTATGTATCACTTGCTTTTGACAGTGAACTATAAACTTTTCATCTGCTTTCTTACGGACCTGAATACTACTCTGTTTTCACCCACACCTGACCTCTCCCAAACTCACTTTTCAATCTGAATTTGAAGTTACGGCACCTGCCTTAGTGTCCAAGCAAAAAAAAAGGATACTTTTTATACCTGTAGAAGTCTTTTTTCATTGCAATAATAAAAGTAAATAAACTTGTTGCCAATACGATTCCTGTATGTTATTTCATACACTGCTAATTTTTCCAGGTCTTTTGCAATTTCACACTCACTGTACCTATTTATAAGCATGTTCAGGTTAAATAACTTAAAACTCTGACTGTGATTTATTGAAGGCAATTCAGATCATGTGAAGTGACCTTAGAACTTACCCTAAGCCTCTCAGTTGCTGACTCATCTTTCTATTTCAGTTTTGGCTTTTATTTTTACCCAATAAACCTGGCACAATTCCATTGAAATATGTGAAGCAAAACCACTTCACATAGTCTGGACAACACTGGCCCTTATGCCTTTCTTTCCTTGATGCTTTCAAAACGTAAGGCTGTATTTTTGAAGTGCACAGGAACTGCAGAAGCTCACTGAATAAACAATACTTTGTTGTTCACTTTCAAAAAATATAAAGTACAATTCTTTTATGCACATGACTAGCATAATTTTTCAAGACATCAAGTACTAAAAACACTGTAAAGAACGCTTGCTGCTGCAACTATGCCTGTTACTCCCTGTTGCTATATAATTTTGCAGAAATATACTTCAGAAATCCCCTTTTGTGAAGGTAGGGAGCTATTACTGAAATACTGACAGTATGCAAGCAGGAAATAACGTACATTACATTGAAGGCACAGACTAACTCTGAAGTTTCCTGAGCTTCCTCAGACTCAGAATTGACAGTAAGAGGTACAAAGATAAGACAGACACAGTGTTTTCCCAAAGTAACTCTTCCACAGGTACTGACAGTTTTGATGTTTCTTCCAAGCACTGACTTTCTTTATTTACTGTTGCATTTCATTTTATGGATTTTTTTCCCATGTTGAGTTCAGACAAAATGAAGAGAAGTTTGAGTTCTAGCATGTACCATGGTCAGAAAGGGAATTTATAGAATTAGATCAATTCTTGTTTCTTATCCACCTGGATTCATAAAACACTCATATTGACTCTCCGGTACTATAATCTTTGCGTTTGGTTGCTTGTGCTTCACAATCCACTACAAGCTGAAGGAAGAGCTCTTTATGAGAAAACGAGAAGTCTTGGGACTTTGATAATACTACGCTCTCTTCTGCATGATTTTTATCTGAGGCATTTTGAGCAAGTTCTCAATCTCTTATTTCTGCAGTGTATACATATTAACTAAAACCCTTCAATGAAATCTAGTAAATAAGTTTTCAGTCAGGGAAGTCAACGGAAGTACATTTCTCGAGTTTGCTCAACAACAAAAGAAATGTCTTTCCAAAGAAAACATGAATAAAATTGGACAAATTGTAGACTTGAGGTAAGTGAAACTGAAAGGAAAGGAAAGGGTGCAAGGAATCCCCCTCTGCCTACTTCGAGACAGCTCCAAAGGGAAGAAATTTATTGTTTGAGTTCATTGTACTTATTTTCTCTTAAGCGATACCACAAAGGAAAAGTTCATAGAACAGATGCAATATTGTGTTCTAGAGGGAACTGAGAGACACATCAACTGACTATTCTGATACAGCAGAAGATAAATATATCCAAGATGCTTCTTAACAACTATTTCTTAAATAGTTCGATGATGCTGAAATACGGTGTTAGAAAATGTCCTTAGAGATCTCTGTACATGTCTATCTCTTAGATTCTTTCAACAATTTTATCTGTCTTTAGTCTCTTTTACTTTTCTGTGGAACCTTAAACAATAACGGCTTGAAATACAGTTTAAAAGATGCAATTTCCCACTTCTTTTGCCACTTTAGGCAAAAATGAAGCTGCCTGGAATTCTTCCAGTCTGGCTCTCAATATGTATGAAGGAAGAAACAATGGTGCCTGTGATTTAATAAAAGTGATTATGTATAGTGTAATGAAAAGCTGTGACCCCTTGGTAATTCATTTAAATGAGATCTGCACAATAAAAAGGAAAATTTCTTCCTTCTTAACTTTGACATCCTGGCTGAAAGCATCATCATTCCAATTGAGATACTGAGATAAGCCCAAAAGCTACAGACTAAGTGTTATTAATGCACAAAGGTGCAACTTGAATTCTGACTTCATTCTCTGTATAAAACCCAACACACATTCCAGTAGGAGTGAGAATAGTCCCTAACTATGAAGAAAACTTGTCTGTAATGTGTCTACGAGTGAAATATATAAGCCAATCAACAAAGTCATAGGAGCTGGGCCCTTAAATCATGCAGGTATTTAGGATGCCAGAAACGTTGGGGGTTTTTTATTCCCACAAAAATATTCACATTTATAATAGCAACCACAATGCAGATTGGATCAAAGAATTAAAATTCCAGCTTCTGTGAACTAAAAAAAGTGAATTTCTAATATGGGTAAAAAGAAGGGCATCTATCAATCATTCTGAAACTACTACAGTTCTCATCTATGTATCCAGTAAATCAAAATTTATATGGCCCTACTACCATGTTTTGCAATCAAAATGTATTTAGTTAAGGAAATCTAAGCTTTATAAAGAAAAACATTTTCGTACAGTGAAGAACCAAAAAAACAGAAGTTAATAACAGCTTCTGTTCTGGAAATTTTAAATGCCATTGGTACCAAAAAAGGACTCCCTTTCATGAACAGCATGCATCAGAAGGATGGCTAGAGTGATGCAGACTGCCATTTAATAATGCTACTAACAACTTCATTACAAACCTATGCCTTCATTGGCAGCCAGGGAATAGTACTGCTTTTGAATTTCCTGCTCTATCTCAATTTCTTGTCTCCTAAAATAGCTAAACTTGATATGGGAAAGAAGTATATGGGAGTCTGTGCCCTTACTTGCTCAAGTTACTTGCCTTTCACAGGAAAGTCCTCTTGTGAATTATGGTCTTGTTCTTGTTTAAAACATGCAAACAACCCTTACTAAGGAATGGGCTAACACACACATTTTCCTCATGCAAATTATTCTGGTTTACTTGTGTTGTGTTAGAGTTGACTCAAAATGACTTTCCACAACATGCCTGAGCCAATCCCATGATTCATTTAATTCAGTTCCTGCGTTATCTCTCTGAAAAGCTGACTTTGTCATTCTAAAATTACTAACTTTATATAAAAGTACAAAAGAACTAACTAAAACACAGCACGCTATTATATTTGGTGTAAAACCATCCTATTGAAATTATTAGGGATTTTCTTCCCCAAATATCAAATACTATGAGAAGCATAAACAATCTTTTTTTTTTTTTTTTTTTTTAGTAATTTCTATAGAAATACGTTACAATTTCTTAAAGTAGTCTAAACTACAACTGTCAGGTTGTCAGAGATTGAGACACCATAACCCCTGTCACAGTTAGAGAGCTCATTAACTATTAGTGAACAAGCATGTCCTATGTTGACTCATCAGCTCCTGAGGCATTTCTAGACAAGCAGAATACCACAGTTTTGTAGCACAGTTAAGACCCCTGTTATTTCTTTACCATCATTTTGTGTTTGCTCAGTGCCTCACTAGAGCAGTATCACATGTTATATTCTCTGTTCAGGCCAATATTAAGATTCATAGCACTTTAAATCTAACACTGACTGCCTTCACCTCCAACAAATTAGTAACTTTATATTAAACTCACACAACCATAGCAGTGAAAATTAAAGGAAAGACTGCATTCTTTTGTGCTGGAACAGCTACTTAGGTTGTCAGTTAAATGAAGGGAACTTTTAGCTGTTGGCTCAAGAAATGTTATATGTGTCAATATTTAAAATAGAGTTATTAATTCCTGCTGAACACAGGAGCCAGAAGATTTTTATTTATAACCTATCTCCTTTGCTAGACAACAGATAATTGTGTGCTTAAGAAAAGAACCAAGATATCCAAAACACAAACGGAAATAAACTGCATCCCCCTCTCAAGCCTAAAGATGTGTCTATTATTTTCACAGCTAGTTTCAGTGAGTGGCAATCTTCATCTCCTAGGCACTGATTCACCCATCATACAGCTAGCACTAAGCTACTGCATTATAAAAACATGGCTGTTATCCAAGAATCAGAGCATTGCCAGATACATGAATGACATAAATGTATTTAATAAAACACTGCCTACAAGCAAATTAGCTTCTTCAATATTTGTATATCAATGAAACTACAGAAAGTGAAAAGAAAATTATACTTGCCATAAAACCAAGTATGAATTTTACACAGGAATTAAGTGAACTGTGGGCAAAGCTACAATCATACAATCCTGCTGACAGACAGAAAGTGAATTCTGCCCAAACTGAGTCTTTGCCCTTCAGTGAAGAAAATCTTGCTCTCACAATCTCTAGGGGTCGCTAATCACTAACTCTAGGTCCAGCCTAAGTAACTGCCATTGGCAAGTGTACCATGCTGCTGCTGCTGGATATCTTTGAGAAAGGTGGAAAGAGAAGAAATTCCTTCAAGTAGAAGAACTCCAGAAAAAAACAGTGCTAAACCTCGTCACTGTGATCCTTCTGATCAACCTGCTCACTTGGCAGTAAATCTGTGCCCCTCAACCACAGCTAGCCCTAAAACTGCCAATACACTGGGTGCAAATCCAGATCAATTTTTCCTCATCAAATCACCACAGTCGTTGGAAAGCACTACAGGGTATCGGGGGTTGTAGTAAGAAACAAGAGCGATTTTTTGAAATTTGTTAAGGAAAAGGCTTAGACTACATATTCTAAAAATTAATAACATTTGAAACACTGGTAAGACCCACTATGTCTTAATGTGTGAAATCCTCACACTCAGCTGCATTTGACTCTAAGTGTTGCTTCTCCTGCATGTAAATTCTCCTTGTGTATACACAATTTTAGAATAAAACCAAGCATTCAGGCAATTCTGGGTTTTGTTCCGGGGGGGGGGCTGTTTGGCTCCCCACCCCAAATACAAATCGCAAAAAGAATACCATGCGCAAAATGTAATTTGCTCCACTAAGTCATGACAAAGCAAATCTGCTAAATAGGTAAAACCATCACTTAAATACATTATATTACTTATAATGATGAAGGTGGTAAATAAATAAGCAGTGCAATTTGCTGGTTTCCTCTGTGTGCAATATATGAAGCTATAACTGTTTTGCTAAACTAACTGTGTCCTCCTAGAAAGATTTCCAGTATCAATTACAGTGCTGATTGCATTGCTACTAAATAGATTTCTCTGTCATGTTTCCTTGATTATATGTAAATATTTCCTAAATTATACATGTTTCAAGCTCCATTTAAAATATAGTACAATAGGACAGTGTGTCAAAATTATGCAAGGAAGAACATAAAACTGCAAAGACTATTGGACTAAGATTTTAACTTTTCAGTCTGAAATTAAAGGGGAAAAAAAATCATTACAGATAATGTAATTTAACAACATGCTACTAAGATACTTTGAGTTTATGCCATGGAAAGTAAGCCAGGTTTTCTAGGCTAAAATAAAAGATAAAAGCATCTGACATTTAGCTCACGTAAGTCCCTAAAGCCTCAGATGTTGCTGCAGCAACAAAATCAGAATTTAAGAGTGTGATGTAGAACAAGACCTCTTTCCATTAGTATGATAAATGAAGCCATCCAGGTGACAGGAATTGCACATGTAAAATAAAGACAGGCGAAGGAATATATTAACAACAGCCTGAAGTTTTGCATTGCTCACTTCAAAACTTCTGGATTATTTTAAAGATGCAAAGCTCTTACCTTCTGATCTTGATATATTTTATTGTGTTAGAATTCTCCCATAGTCATCTTTTCTGAGTACTAAAGTCTCCAGAGAAATGCTAAGAGAGTATTGGAGAATACTGGATCAATTTAACAGCTCAAAACTGAGATGGTTTTACCTCAAGCATACAGAAGAAACTAAGAAGCCTTCAGATAATGCAAGATTACTTTCTGTGAAAATATGCTTTTTATACACCTGTACATGCATTTCCTCAGAACTTATTGGTAAGTCACATATTATTTTATTTTCCATTGATTTTGTTCAGGTTTGTCTGCTACTATGGAAGCTCCTCAATGTTATTACTTCCTCAAAATAAGAAAGTTAGGGAAACTTAAATTCAGTGGTTTTCCCCACGCTATTCACTTCAAGAATTTGGAAGATAAGGGTGCACTAAGAAGTTTACTTTGAAGTTTAATAGCTTCTTTAAAATGTTAGATCCTATGCCACAGAAAGTATAAATCAGAGTTTTAACACAGCATAGTCTCAAAGTCAGCCATGTAAATGTGCTGAGTAAGCAGAAAACTTACCATGCTTGAGGGAAATTCTTGATGTTAGTAAGTGAAAATCTGAACTGAAATTCACCTATAGAGGAGTACAAAAAAAAAAAAAAAAAAAAAAAAAGCTAAAATCATTTTGTGATTATTGGTAAATTTCTCAATGAAGACACTTTAGAAATCCTTCTTGGATATGGTAAAACTGCACTCAAGCAAAGGAAATAAAATTAACTCTACAACACTTGCCAGTCATCCAACCCACGGTTTCCAGTTTAACATCTACGCTGCATTCTATACAACTAGCCAAGCTTTTTCTAATCAAATGGGAGACAACTGATAAATACATTTTGAATGGGACTAATTAAACTCTGAATTAAATTCTATCTTCCTCAAATGCTCAAATTTTGAGGCAATCTGAAATATGAAGGACAACAGAGTTAAGGTTCGGTTTTTAAAGGTGTACTTTGGTTTATTCTTCGATGGGCCAGGAAATAAACCTGAAAACATACATGAGTCTGTATTTCATAAAAATACACTGGATACATACACTTCATAAAAATCACTGGATCTCTCTTGTTTAACCCAAAACTGATAATCCAGTAACACGCGTTCCTCAACTGTTCAGCTTCCGGACAGAGTTTCTAAAAGCTGGTGAATTCAGTCATTCCGTTGACTCAGAGGTTTTAGATCAGTAAATGACAGCATTAGCAGTAGGACAAAAGATCTGCTTACTCCGAGCACTGAGACTGTTCAGGGTACAAAAGGCAAACAAGGGCACGGCTGCTCCCAATAAGAGAGAAGTCACTATGCAAAAAAAACCCTGTTCAGTTATGTAACCCCTTAAAGAGGGGTTACATGTCAGATGCCAGAGACAAGTGCTCCAGGAGAAGACACACTGCTCCAAACCATCCAAATCAGTAGAAGAGGGGGGAGGTCACCCTGACTCTCTGGGAATGGGATGTGTACCAAAGAGATGATTTTTCTTTCCAACTTTCACCCCCTTGTGCTGTGTATTCAGGCTCTGCCTCAGCAAAGCTGCACATGAACAATTCACTGTGCCTCATAGCTGAAAATAACTCCTGCAGGTAATTAGGCTGCTCCATAATACGCCTCATGCCTTGCTTTTTACTTAACAGACCTGACACACTGGAACTTTATTTCTAGGAGTGTCATCGGTATACCTAGAGGGTACACTTCAAAATTCAGATCTCATCAGACTCAGAGAATTAGCATGTATACTGATAAAATGCCTTCTCAGAGTGTTTGCTAAAGCAGACATCTTTGTAATGAACACCTTAACCTACCTAAGGGTGCCAGGTGCACCTAAATATTGTGCAGTTCGGGCATAATTAAGCCCCCTGTTGCTACCCTGCTGCTGCTTGCCGTCAGCAGCTGCTTGTTTGCTTTCTTCATGAGAACCACACATGACGACGGCTCCAAGAGCAGAGAGCTCTTTGGACAGAACAACATCTTATGAGTGTAAAGCTCATCACTGACTTTCTATTCTAAAAATGCAAAAATGTTAAATCTCACTCCTGAGAGAAAGCTCATGAAGAGCAGCACTTCATGAAAATGAGGATGATCAGGAAACACTAGCACAGACGGAAGATCCAAGGCAACAACCAATACTCAACCACTGGCATTACTGAAAGTTTTCTGTTCTACAAAAAGGATATGAAACAATCGAAATTTTCTAATCCAGACCATGAATTGCAACTGTTTCAGCTATCCCTCTGGTAAAAAAAAATATATAGTAATCTCTTTTCTATTTAAATATCAATATAGAAACCATTATGGAATGTCAAAATATTACAAAGCTGCATCAAAATCTATCTCATGCTGCTCATGTGAAGTTTCAGTTCTGTTGCCTGTTTATTAATCAGAGTTCTCATTTTTTGAGATTTCCCATTCACACTTTTTTAAATTACCAGCTTTGGAACATCTCCAGTTCTCCACTCTTAGGTCACATGGGCCATAAATTTCACTACAGTTGAGCTGAAACCACATTTTCTCCTTTCTACAGCCTGCTCCTGATCAGGAGCTGAAGGATTAGCAATATTGTCACTGCTGGATTGCAAAGTTCAGTCTTAAAGACATTGTGTCACTTAAATTTGTAATAAAACATGTTTCAAAGCAGGAATTCATTTTATGCTTCACCAGAAAGCAAAGCCTCAGCCCTTCACATTGTAGAAGCCTACCAGAACTAGCTTTTTTTTTCACCAGAGAACTGTTCCATAAGTGCATAACTCCGTAAAACCTGCCTGTCCAACATCTAGCCGAATTTGCATCTTTGCCTCTCACTCTCCATAATCCACATCTAATCTTATTTGCAGGTATCACCGTCATCACCTGATCCTCATTCGGCTCTTCTATTGCCCCCTAAAACTTCCTGAACTCCACTTCTCATTCACCACTTGCAGCCATCCTGATTAATAAACTGTGAGATGCTATTGTCAAACCACAAATCAATAAACATTTCCCCTCTGAATATTCCCTACAGTCTTGGCTTAAAAGAATGCCATAGTCTTCCTGTGCCTCAATTCCTCATTACTAACCAGCCCAATTTCTCTCTTATTCTCAGATCTCATTAAATTTCTTCAAGGATAATTCACTGAAAATTTTTAATTATTTGGAAAAACTAACAGTATGCCATATAGCACAGTTATAAGTGATCCAGAAAAGTATCCTAGAAAGAAAAGCTTCTCTTCCTGGTGGAATTTTCAAACAAGCTTTATATTTTAATATGCACCTGACAACCTACTGGGATATACAAGACACGAAGTCTCGGAGTCAGGGTGCACTAACAGTGACAAGTACTAGAAGAGCCTGACACAGCTACAATGCCATCAGGCGGTGACAGAGTATATGAAATTTTGGCCATGTCAGTGGGTGTACCTGCATAAGCTGATAATATACCAAGGGCAGGTAACTGGATCTTTGTCATACCCAATTTTGGGAAGCTACATTCTCTTCTGGATGCAAGGAGAGGGAGGGGAGGCACAGAAGATACTTTTCCTACTTTTACTAGTGACAGTTTTCACTCAACATTTTCATGAGTTACTTCTTTCTGACAAATAGAAGAAAAAAAGAAGAATACTAATCATCAAAGGCAGGAAAGACACTTTCCTCAAATTCATCAGTCGGGAGTACAAAAAGAAGCCCTGACACACCAGAAGTGAGTGGATAAGAGCTTAATTATTCTAACTACAGAGAGAACAAGGTTTCATTACCAGCCTAAAAGGTGCTTTACATTCTACACTCATGCTTATGAATACATCTATTGCTAATCAACCAAGTACTGACACAGAGGGTAAAGGACTTTAAGATAAGGCCATGTAAATTTCTGATGATGCTCTGTGATAAAGTTATCACTCTTATTTACTGAGAATATAAGGAGGGAGCTATGGAACTTAGATGGAGAAATAATTTTACTGCAGAATTCTGGTAATACTAATGACCAAAAAGCTACACAGGCGCAGAGCGATTTAGATACCAGTGATAATGGCACAGCCACAGATTAAGCACTCCAGGACACAGCCAAAATGCTAAGAAACAAGATAATAAATAGATGCCACACCTAAAGCAGCAAATAATACCTTTCTCAAACCCATGCATGCAAAACCCTACATTACCTAACCATAACAACCACTAGCCCCAAATCCAGCCTTGTTATACGGAGAAGACCCATCCTAGAAAAACCAAAATCGCCAAACCTGAAAATAGAAACCCACAACCAAAACAAAAATCAAACACCCCATCGACATCAGCCCTTGTTAAAACCAGACCTCTTCATAAATCACAGCTTTTTTGAAAACTGCATCTTCCAGTATTCACCTGAAAACTTGATGCTTTGGTTCCCAACAGTTAAACCTAACTGCAATTCTTATTTATACTGGTTTCTCTACTCCCACCACGTACGTAAGTAGATGGGAGTGGGGAGGCCCCTGGCAATCCCAGGATCATTAGGATGAAGTTGAGGGCACAACCACCAGCTTTAGGCCCTTTTAGCCCTGCACTGTCTGTGAGGGTTCTGTTCTGGCTTTTCTACTCATCTGCACTATCTAAATTAAGTCTGTGTTCTGATTCAGTTTCCATTAGCTTCGACAACTAGATTCTTTCTCACTGGCATCTCTGAGAGAGGCAATGTTTGTCACTCCCTTCATGTCACCTTCTGGATTGCTTTCTGGTTTTGGACTTTCAAAATACACGGTGCCTTCTGTCTGTCACACTTAAAGCTTGAAAATCTTCCTGTAGATTAACACTGGGTCATCATGACAAGAATTAATTATGTTAAAAGTAAAATGCATCTCATTGCTGTAAATAAAACAGAACAAAATAACAAGGAGCGACAGTGTAGAGTATTTGTGTGTCTAAACAGACAGATGGCTTCTGAACAGGAGTACACTACTGACTCTCCTCAAACAAGTACTGGGAAATTTATTAGGCAGGAAAATAAGGGATATTTCAAAAACAACAGAAAACAGCATACTGTTGCTCTGAACATTTTGAGTGGAAGAAAGAAGCAATGTTTTTATGAGTGGAGGATATGGGATGTAGTAGGATTTACTTATACACTGAGTAATGTATCTGTCTTATATCTGTTCGTATGTAGTTTGTACATCTGTTTTTTGGTAGACATATGGACTCACATCTTGAAGCAGGCAGCTGATAAAAGAGATGCGCTATTATTTCTTGATTGTAGATATTCTCACAAAAATGACACTGAGCTGGAAGAAGTACATGTTTTTACAGACTAAAAATGTTGCCTAGGACCGCTTTCTTCCACAGTTATAGTTTATCATGGCTTTCTTAGAGCACTCTGGCAGGAAGGATGAAAATAAACGAAAGCAAAGGAGAAGTCTAACATAACAGACCAAGGAAACTTTCCTTGGTTCTCCCCTTCAGTCTTTTACATCTGTCAGTCTTCCGAACTGGGCAGCAGAATAAAGAAGCAAAGAAAGGAAATAATCAGAAATAAGTCCTAGAAAATCAACAGCACACACCTAAAGCCCCCAAAGAAGATGCTATATACATTACAAGCTTGCAAGTACCAATCTTTATCACATCACCTAGACTGCAACTGCAGTCCAAGTACTACAGCTCTGCCTTTCCTCCAAACATGCATCTGGAACTGCAGTGCTAGCCCTCACCAAGCAACATGCAGAGTAAGATATTAGTAAGGTGAAAAAGACACTTTCTCTTAGGCATGCAGCTGCTCCTTCCAATGCTGCAATGCGGATGCTGATAGAGTTTGACAGAAGTGGTGAGTAGCAGCCAAAGCAAGTTTGGAGCTAGGAACTCCGGCACAGCAGAGATCTCTCCAAAGCGGTTATCCCACAACCCCCATCAGGCAACAGTTAGAAAGCCAGAATAAATGAAAAGAGAACTCAAAAAAACAGATATAGCTACTAAATTATTCTGAATGTGGCTAGGAAAAAACCTTATACACAAACACACAAAGAAAGGATTTCCATTTTTCATTTTAGTGAGGGTGTATGAAAATGGCTAGACCTGCAAGATAAGCCAAATGCCCTTATAACATCAGAACACAGACAATGGACAGCCTGTCTGGACTATTCCAATCCTTGCTGTAAGATCTGCTGTACACCTACAGCAAAACGGGACTTTCTTGCCTTCTTTTTCTCCCATTTCTTTTGGCCTTTCTACATAAATAAGGAAATGCAAAGGACAAGAAAAACTCCAAAACACAAAAACATGAACACAAGATTGGCCAAACCACTGAAACTGTCATACAGATTCAAATTTTTCACCCAGACCTGAACAGATCTTTGGATCCATGGCTCCTTAAGCCAGTCTCTGGACAGAAAATCTGACAAAATCTAAAGCCAAATACTTTGCTGTTAAGGAAACTAGCATAGCTTAATTGAAGTCACTGACATACATTAGTTCAGACCACCTGAGAATTTGGCCTCTAACATTACTATTTTGCATCACCTTCATGTTTTAAATCCTCTACCAATCTTAATTAATTTGTCCCCTCCAGGCTTACTGGTTCAAAGCTCTTTAAACAAAAAGCAGGAATAGGGACTCAGAGAGGAGGCAGATTTCTTACTCTGAGCTCAGCCATCTTTAATAATTCTAGCTAAATGGGAGTTCCAGGGCACTGAGTATTCTCAATATTGTTAAGTGCTTGGTTTTAATATCAGGATTCAGTAGTGGATTATGTTTTATATGGGTATTCTGATGCATTATCTCAAGCTTGGATTGACTGAATTTTTGGTCTCTTCTCAGTGAACACAGCAGGGATAAAAATGCTCAAAGCATAAATGCCAATCTGACAGAAACTCTGAAATCACATGAAGAAAGGATTGTACAACTGTCCTCTGCAGAACAGCAGTAATTCCCTATAGCATATTATACAATCCATACTGCATCGACAGCCTTCAGTGCTGACCTAGGTTCTCACTCAGCTAACCTCTAACTCATCTCCCATCCAGGCACAAAAACCTCTTAACTGAAGACAGAGGGCATTTTTTGTCAGGTTAATCTAGCAGTCTGGGGATATAAATGAAAATCAAAGTGCTGCATTCACTCTAGGGAGAAGCTCACAGAGGTTTTCTCAGTGCAACTACTTAGGTGCCTTCCTTGTAATTCATCACATGCTCAGAGGCCAAACAAATTATCCTGTAATCCAGGGAGAAAGGATCAAAGCTGATCCTTTCTGCAGTATTGCATTTGCTTCCAGAAGTCAGAGAGGATATACCTGTGCTAAGAGTACAGAGCAAATGATCACACAATAACTCAAGCATAGCTTTGAAGCAGGGATAATCACAGCACAGCTAAATTAACCTGGATGCTAATTTCTTTTTCAAGGAAGATCATTTTGAGCACTGAGTAGCAGGAAGCCCTTCTCATATGGATTGCCAGAGCGGCAGGAGAGTGCTCTGGAGCAGTGCTGAAAACTCTCTTCTGTATTCACAGTTCTGCTGTTCGAGTTTTAATAGGGGCAGACTGCATAAGAAAATCACCCTACTTCATAAAGGGTGAAAGCCCTGCTCCATGGTGTGAAAATAGATGCCCATATATGTTTTTCTTACCAAGATGACAACAGAACAGTTACTGACCCTCAGATTCTACAGTGTAGCTCCACTAAATTGCTAAAATACAGACATATTGAACTATATAAGATTTTGAATACTACTTGCACATTGTATCATTTCATCAGCAGAAAGCAGAGTCGCTTTTTAAACTCATGTCTTTTCCAGCTCCTTTGTTATCTGCCTAGAAGTTTAGTCAGAGAAATGGGAAACAAGAATGGTGGAAATACTGCAATGGTCCTGCCTCTTGGCTGGGATGTTGTTCTGATAAATCTTGACCAAACAAGATTAACTAACTCTAAGCAGCTTAGACCTCTGTCTAGCTGTTAAATTTCTCCCCATTCATTGATGAGAACTTGCACGAATTCTGATTTAACATTTAAGGCTGGAGAACCTAGTTAATTCCACAGCCATTCTTGTATGTTTCACTTAGTGATGAAACACTCTTTCTTTATGCTTCTTTCTAGTTCCATAATCTCCATTTTCTTTTCAATCCAATCAGTCTTTAGTGGTAGTAGAAAACAAGAAAACAAGCCCCCAGGACACTGCAAGCATTGCAAAGGTGTGATATGATTTTTAATTGCAGGCAGCTTTTATTTGGAACGTTTTCTTCCATTTGGAAAAAGCACTGCAGAAAGAGGCCTGTGTATATCAATTATAAAATACTCTTATTTATATGTAGCACAAAATTGCACAGTCAGGCTTTGCTTGAGGTTCTAGGGAAAACTGGAAATCCACCATTTTTAAATGGGTGATTCATATCAATACAAACAAAGGGACACTACAAACATGCAGTACTGAAAAATGTAGACATAGCATTCAGCCCTCTCACCTTTTAATTTGCTAAAAAGGTAATTAGCAAAGACAATTATGAAACTAATGTATTTTATGGATTTATTTTATGGATAATTGCATAAAATAGTGTGAGTAGATTTTGAGTGGTTCACAAAAGTATTAAAGCCATATGCTTATTTCCTGAGTATTCACGGTTTCTCTTCCCCACTCCGTGGCCTCAGCTTTGCCAAATAAGATCCAGTGGAAATTTGCACCCACACTCTGGGCACTATGGCACAGCAGTTACAAAAGCCCAAGAAAACTGTCTTAAATTACAAATCACATTATACTGCATGAGTTGTTTTTGTAAGCAGTAACAGTTCAGCACATAGAGCATTAACTGAGCCACCTATTACAACAGCAGCTTTCCCTACTGCTTGAAAGGAACATGCAACACAAAACAAGGTTTCTCCTTCAGAGTCTGCACCATTTAGAAAAGTTTTAAACTCACTGCATGACTGAAACAGTTCTGGTGAAACATTGATGTTCCAGTTTTTGCTGAGCAGGGCTTGCACGCATGAAGCCCTTCTCTTGTTTTTCACTCTGCCCCCCAGGGAATAGACTGCGGGGTGCAGAATAAACTGGGAAGGATACAATCAGGCAGATAACATGAACAACCAAAGAGGTACTCAATACCATGTAACGTCATCAGCGTTATATGATGTACATGAGCTCAGCAACAGAATGGAGAAGGGATTTTAGAGGCTTCACCATCTTTTCCTCAGGAGCTGGGTGGGAGTTGGCCTGCCCATAGGTGGGGGTGAATGATTGCCTTTTCATCATTTGTTTTGTTTACTTCTTTGTTTTTCTCCTTATTCTTCACTTATTAAACATTTTTTTTTTGCTGTTTGGTTGGTTAAAGATTTTTTCTCTTGACCTTCCAAGTTTTCTTACTTTTATTTTTCCTTTCCTCTTCTCCTGTCCCACTGAGTGGGGGGGAGGGAGGGAGTGGGCAGCTGTGTGGTGCTTAACTGCCCACTAGGGTTAAAGCACAACACTAAGCACTGAAAAAAAAAATATATATATAAATTAACAGATGAATGACTCCGAGCTGAAACAAGCAGATTTGATATAAACTGCTAGTGACTAGTTATAGAGAAAGACCATAGCAATATTCCAAGGAGCCGTAGGTGAAGAGAACACACATGGGAGAATGCAAAGAAAACTGGAATGACAAATATGCCAAAGCAGATTGGTTACTGCTGCATATGGGACGTAGCTTTTCAGTGTGGTGCTATGATAATAAATAAATAATACTGTATTACATTTATGCAGTGCCCTTCAGTGACAGACCAAGGTGCTTTTCCAGGTGAAAAACAGATAGCAACAGCAAAACTGCTGGCACATCAATGCTTTTTCAACACTGACGTAAAAATGCCCCAACAGAATTAAGTTCAGAACTATTAAAAAAATTAGGCAAGCCATTACCATGGGAACTAAACAGAACCTGCTGCTCGCAACTTTAAATTAGAATTTAAAACCATAAAAAGGAAAAAAAGGCTTGTAGAAGTCAGTAGCAGCAACAGCCAAGATCAGAGGTGATCAAAGCAAGGACCAAATGGATGTTTATGCAGTTGTGCATGTAATACTGTAATGAACTAATTTAATATAACAGCTTTAGTGCTCCAGGTATTTCCTAAGGAATAAATGCAGTAGCTTTAATCCATATTAAACGCAAGCACAAGGGCACAGAGTCAGGCAACAGTGTAGCAGAGAGTAAAAAAGAACTTGAAACCATACAACATAAGTCTACTCTCGCTACCATTTATAACTGTTATAAAACATGCCTTGGAGTAGGAGTCCAGGTTCAGCTCAAGTGGTTTACTGATCCTGTTCATAGTTTTTGACTCTTGAATTCTTAATTATAATTCCTGACTATGAGGGTGGTGAGGCACTGGAACAGGTTGCCCAAATAAGTGGTAAATGTGCCATCCCTGGCAGTGTCCAAGGCCAGGCTAAACAGAACCTTGGGCGACATGGTCTAGCGTGAGGTGTTCCTGCCCATGGTGGGGGAGTTAGAACCACATGATCTTAAGGTCCTTTCCAACCCAAACCATTCTGTGTTTCTGTGATTCCACTTGAGAAAAGGGATTATAAAGAAAAAAATCCACAAGGGTTGACTTTAGCAGCATACTTGCATACTTTTTTGTCTGCAAAGGCTGGAAGCACAAATGGCATCAACAAAACCTTTAATTTGCCAACCTACCTCCAATGACACACATTCCACTTGTGTAACTTTCAATTACATGAAGTCAAGATGTTTTCAATCCTATCCGTCTATTGATAGAGCTACTCTAGTAGAGTTCTGTAGTAAAAGGTTGATACAACTCTCCAGATACATCAAAACCCTCAAAAATATAAACCAACTAACAGATGAAGTCAAGTTGATTCTTTAAAGAAACAACTGCCTTCAATTTGTAATTGAAGAACAGGCCCATGAGCTATGTGCCATGAGCTGTCAGCACGTGATGGGCTGACTGTGTACGAAAGAAAGAAGACTCTTGGAATGCTTATGGGATCTGGAACTTAAGGCAGGATGGATGAGTCTTTCATTTGGTCTATTTAACACACATCTATTTTATCTGATCACTTTTGACCAGTTCCACATTTTTCACTTTGTACTTTTGACTAGAGAATTCTGAAAAATGCAAATGGGGTGAAAAAGTGAGTGATAAATGTCACAAGAACAAAAACCGAATTTCAATAAATCAAGCAATATGAGAAGTCATGGGAGTCTGGTGAAGTTCCCACTGACTGGAAAAGGGGAAACATAACCCCCATTTTTACAAAGGGAAAAAAGGAAAAGCTGGGTAACTACAGGCCAGACAGTCTCACCGCAGCGCATGGCAAGATCACAGAGCAGATACTCCTGGAAGCTATGCTAAGGCACATGGAAAATGAGGAGGTGAATGGTGACAGCCAACATGGCTTCACCAAGGGCAAATTATGGCTGACAAATTCGGTGGCCTACTACGACTGGGTTACAGTGTTGGTGGATAATGCAAGAGCAATTGGTATCATCTACCTGCACTTGTGCAAGGCATTTCATACTGTCCTGCATGACATCCTTGTCTCTAAATGGGAGAGACTTGAATTTGATGGATGGACCACTTAGCAGATTAGGAACTGGCTGGATGGTCACACTCAAAGAATTGTGGTCAATGGCTCCACATGCAAGTGGAGACGAGTGATGAGTGGCGTTCCTTAGGGATTGGTATTGTTAGATTATATTTCTTCTCCCCAAGTTTCAAAGTCTTGAAATGCGGAAAAAACAAGGGCAGCAGACTACACAGATTCTAATACCAATCATCCAAACAAAGATGTCTTTGGTCAGGGTTCCCTTTTATACTCATGTCTAAGCATATCCTGTGCGCTGCACTACATTCAGAGCTTCTCCACTATTTCTGACCCGTCCATTTCTGGAGAGCTGAGATCCATTAATATAAGAACGGTAGCTGCTATTTCTTGACCACCGCCAAGATGACAGAGATAGTCCTCTGTTGCTAGTGAAACTGAATCACATTAGAAGTCTTTTATCAGATGCTTCAAGTTTGTCTCATTTCCTTTGAATATGAAAAGCATAGAAGTTGTCATTCTGCCAATCCTGTTCCATTATCACATGAATATTATCACCTAACGATTACACACTGGGCTGGAGCTACTTTATTTGCTCTGTATTTGATATGTGAGCTACTGTTTCCTCCATATTCAAGAAGTGAAAAATCATGTGAAATTAGAAAATTCAAAGCAGCCTAATCTAATAGAAGTGTAAGTACACAAATCCAAATATCCCACAGTCTGGTTTGGATTCATTCTACTGATCTGAGAAATTAAATCAGTCACTTCCAGCTCCCTCCACAGTCAATGGAGGGAGAGAAATCTGGAGGGCAACTCAGTCCATCAAAGAGCAGGCTTAGTCTGTATTTCCAAATACAAAATGTCACACTATTAACAATACTGCAATGTATTTTTATATAACAACTACCCTCTTTTTACATCAAAATTTCATTGAGAAAACAGTATGATCTATCAGGTTACTGAAAAAAGATTGATAAAACGTTGGATAAAATCTCAGCTTTGCAATATGGATCTCAGGGAAATCTGCAGACCCTACCTTTCAACAGGAGGTTACCCTTGGGGGGGGGCTTGCCTTAATGTACACATGGTGCCTATCATCCTTACAGAAGTGATCCACTTACAGAGATTTCACACATAATCAGATCATACACTTTGCTCAGATGACACCCCATATTTCAACAGTAAAAAGGGACTTGGGAGGGATCCACTCAAGCTGAGAATGCTTATTACACCCTAAGGGCTCTCCTGGGAAGTCAGAATAGATTTGCCTTCTAATACAAGATAATACAGCCCACTGGTTTTTACATTAGCACATTAAAACTACCACCATGCATTTTCCCTTTTAGAAATTGTACCTACCTGAAAGTCGATGGAGGATATCCCGTCTGATTTTGCCGAAGGCACTAGGTGGCACTGTGTTCTGTCTTTTGTGGCACTGCTCAATTTGCTAAATTCTACCCAGGTTTCACCAATTTACATTCTTTTGCCCATCACTGCTTGAAGGTTAGCAAAAATTACTCTTCAGCACTCACCACCACCCTTTGCCATCCATCACTAAG
This sequence comes from Amazona ochrocephala, assembly GCA_039720435.1. NCBI lineage: Eukaryota > Metazoa > Chordata > Aves > Psittaciformes > Psittacidae > Amazona > Amazona ochrocephala. The sequence goes on along the minus strand of CM077891.1, from coordinate 9,458,960 downwards.
CTATTTCTATCCACCAAAACAGTCGGTGCTATTGAACTCAACATCATACTCACTTTTAAAATTACGTCTGCCTGCCTAAAACCAGCTTTCCACTAGTTCCATTTAGAATGGGAAAGTTCATCATTCAGAACGAAGAAGATAAAAAAAACCTGCAGTGTTGATTGCTCAACATCACAACAAGGAAAGCACAAATACCCCATCCCTACATAGTCTCACTGGCATATTTTCTTGTAAGGCTGCACAAGGAAAGTTATTAGAACATAAGACTGAATGTTATAAAACTGTAGATCTACACTTTTAGTTACTTGCTTTCACCCTTACCATGCAGTTTCTGCCTAAAACCTTACACAACACTTCTTGTCTTTTGTTATTGTAATGGTCAGATGGAGAGGCCATAAGCAAAAAGGTGATGAATACATAATGTGTATTTAACACACAAGTACAGAGAATGAAGGAGGTTTTGCTCAGAAGAGCTTTTCATTCATTAAACTGTCTATTCACAGAATTATAGAATAGTTGGAAACGACCTTAAGATCATCTAGTTCCAACCTCCTTGCCATGAGCAGGGACACCTCACACTAAGCCTGTCACCCAAGGCTCTGTCCAACCTGGCCTTGAACACCACCATCGATAGAGCATTCACAACTTCCCTTGGCAACCCATTCCAGTGCCTCACCACCCTTACAGTAAAGAACTTACAGCCAATCTAAACTTCCCCTGTTGAAGTTTTAACCCATTACCCCTTGTCCTATCACTACAGTCCCTAATGAAAAGTCCCTCCCCAGCATCCCTATAGGCCCCCTTCAGATACTGGAAGGCTGCTATGAGATCTCCACGCAGCCTTCTCTTCTCCACACTGAACAGTATTCAACACTGAAGCAAGCAGGTTAGAAGGAAAAGGCAGTCTCCCGATTTCCAGCTCATTACCCTACCTCATCTACCACATACAAATTAAGGATAACACAGCTTCTGTAACTGTAGCCTATTAGGCTTTCTTGACGTGAGCCTGCATTGATGCTTTATTTGCTTGCTTACTTGTATGTTATCTTAGCATGAGTTTAAAGCCTTTAGAAGCTATATTGAGCTGCAAATATTTAATCAAAGAAAGCTTTAGTCTCTGAAAACAAAAGCACGTATATATATACCTATCATGCGTGCTTTAGAGATAGTAAAAATAATCACAAATGGAATTTACTCTAAGAGATAATTTATGTTCAACTTGTGGGCATTCATCACTAAGTTTTCCTTTTGAGTTCTTCCCATGTGCGTTGACAAAGAACAATTTTCAGTCAAATTAGCATTGAGTCCTGAAGCACAAAGGCAATGCAGTCTCACCAAACACAAAACACATGGACACACACACTTTCAATATGAGTAGCTCAGACAGCAAACTTGCCCAATACATTGATTACTGCTTAATTTCCAAGTCCGGAAAGATCAGGCAAAGGTACATGCAACTGTGAAACAGCTAGTGCTCAAGATCAAATATTGTCTGAAAGTTTTGTCATGTACCCACCAGAGAACAGAAGTGCAAAACAAAGGATCTAAATGTTGTTCCTGCCTGTGCCATCAAGGTGCAGGCTGATCTTTGGAAAATCATTGGTCCTTTCTCTCTGTTTGGACTCCTACTCTCTGGTTGGTCTCCTACTCTCTGGTCCATTCAAATTACAGCTGAAAGTATATTCCCTGGAATGTACCTACAGCATGCAATATAACAAAGGTTGTAGTAATGGTATAGATTCCTTAGGTACTGTCTTAATTATGTTAACATTACTAAAACAATTTTGCATACTACTTCCAATTCTAGAATACATCCACTTGCTCACCACTCACTCCTAACATATCTCTTTCAGCATTTCCTGAAGGTATAAGGCTTATCTTTTTGCATATCAATCATGGTTTCAGTATTTTCAAGTTAGTTATTTCCAACATTAACAAGTTTCTGAAGCCAATATACACTGAAATCTGGGCATGTCAGCCAAAGGAAATTAACCCAATGAAGCATAAAACAAAATGATATAGTTTACTCATTTTAAGTCAGTCACGAAAGTTCATTCTGGGTGTAAAATATCAGGAAACTTTCAGAACTGAAATTGCTTCCTTAGAGCAATGTGCTTACTGCTTGCATTGTACTGTTTGTTAACTGCTGAAAGCCAAAAAGAATGTCATAACACAGTGTAATGGCCAAAAGCATCTCTGCTACAGAAACAGAGAGCATAACTAGACATAAACTGAGTGCTTCTGAAGTGAAATTTTAGAAATTTAATTGTTGAAGGAGCTGGAGTTCAAAAGAGAAACCATACTTAAAAATTCAAGGGAAATATTTGCTTCTTTTTGAAATTATGCAGACATGAAAAGTTACATTACTAATAAATCCTTATCACATCTTAATACCTTACCTGTATGCAGGGACAGATTTTTTGTCTTGAAGCAGATGTTTGTTGTGCCCGATTAAGGATTACACACTATTTAGCATATACAACAGCAATGAGTGGGAACGCTTACAGCTCTGAAATTCGGAGAATACCCAGCCACCCAGTGACTTTCTGCACATGAATCAGAGAACTGGAAGAATCTTTTAATGAAAGCCATGGCACCCAGCATTCCTCATTAACAGATTTACTAATTTTCCACTCCTCAACAGGAGTATTTTTTTGGCACTTCTCTCTCTCTCCCCCATATAAATTATTCCTAATTAATTAAAATGAAATGCTTAAGATGGGTGAGTTCATTAACTCCTTTAATGAGAAAGAACATTTTGGACCTCATTATTAGACTGTCATCAGTATCTGTTAGACAGTTAAATTAATAAAGTGATTATATTCAAATAACTCAGGCATTTGCATTTTATTTTTAACATTACACGTGTCTCTTGCTTGCTCTGAAATGAGGAAATTTTGCCGGCCATGCACAAGTACAGTCTGGATGGATTTCAGCGCATTGCATACCTGGACCTTTAAACGTAGTTAGGGGTCAGAATAGCTGCGGTGTGAGAGAGGTCTCAGGTCTACTGGAGCCTCAAGGCATGATTCAAGCAAGTACAGTAGAGACATTCCTTAAAAATAAACACAGTGTGGTCCCTTTATTGTTAGAAAACAAAAGGCCTGAAAGAAAAGTAGAGAGAATTGTCATTTTGTATCCTTGAAAGCATCAAGATAAAGCAAGGCACAGCAATAATCTGCTCCTGTACTCCACTCTCTGTATACTTCTGACAGGCTGTGAAAAACATCCACTGGCTAAAAGCAATATACAAGGCAGAACTCGAGCTCCAGATGTCTCCTATTCTTGTGCAAAGCCATGGGTGTTCTGTAATGATCTAGCCATGCATCTTTCTCAAAGTGATCCTCCAGCTATGCAGTAGCCCTTTAATGGTTTTCTGGGACACTGATGCAGCCAAGCCACACAGAAGTAACACACAACCTTAGTTCAAAAAGAGAAATTCTACTGCTTTGAAAATCAGACAGAAAAAAAAAAAAAAAAGGTACCAGTTCAAACATTAATTTATAGATGATCTTAACTCACAAAATCTAGATCTGATTTTTAGTATGAGGTGTCTGCTTTATACATATCCCTGCAAATCGAAATGCCAGAACAGGAATTCTTGTTCCCAAACAGTATTTAATAGACAACGCAAGCATCTTTCTTCCCCCACCTCCTCAGCACTGAAGTTGAAAAATCACGGCTTTTCTTCTCTTTCTCAGATTTCTCAAGTCATAAACTTTTCATCAATCAATAATAATGAAAAATTAAAAAGACATATCCAGTCCAGGTCCTGCATGGATTTATATTTTAAATTTTGTAATCTTTAAAGCCAAATAAGATAAACTGCTGCTACTGAAGAGGCTGTTAGACTTAACATAGCCACATAGAAACAAACCACATAAGTGAGATTTGTTGCTCAAGAGACAAGCACAAAGGAGGAAAGTGGAAGATTTTTTTCAATTTAATTAAGAAATGGTTCTGTGTCTCAGGCACTGGTGCCTTCTAGACAAGTGAAGCTGATGAGGAATTTAAAGCATTGCTTCTTCAACTAAGCTTGCTTCACTTACAGAACTCAGACATTAACAAAGAGAAATTTAGCTGAAAAATTAGTATAACACCTGTACGACTGTTTAAATATTTATGCCACAGCTTATTTCTTTCTTTGAAGCTTCAGTTAGCTGCACAACTGAATACCACAGCAGTTACATTAAGATTCATCCCAGAGATAATGATCGAAATTAAGTTATGTGCGTGAGAGCTGTCATCATTTGGAAGTAGTATTGGATGCTCTGGCTTGAAACTATGCTGTTAATCATTATGGGGATACACAAGCTTCATAAGAGCTCTCTTTGGGGGAGTGGTGGAGGAATGCCCACAGAGAAGAACCCCACCAGTACCCCTGCCCTATACCCAGCTCTCATACAAACATCCATCCTACTTTCTATTCCACTGTTTATTTAATCAGAGCAAAAAAATCACAACTGATGTGTGTGGCAGGCTCACAGCCTGCAATGTCTATCACTGGTGGAGCTGTGAGAGAAGAGGGGCCATCCATGCCACTAGCTATAAACCTAAAAAACACCAATGGGCATCCCTGTAGTAAACGCTTCCCAAAACACTTGAATCCAGCCAGCTTGTAACTAAACAAATATGAAGTCCAAACAAAACTGCAGCTCCTCAGGTATTCCAGACATTGTACACCTACAGAGGACACGGCCAGAGGCCGTGGGACAAAACCCACAGGCAGGCAGGAAGGTTCTTGAGAAAAAATATGTAAACTAAGAACAAAAAATATCAATTTGCCATTCTGGAAGACTCTGACTAATGTAACATTAACTCCAAGATAAGTGTACTTAAAACACCCAACGTAAGTGCGCTTTAAACATTGTCTTGTTCTTCACAGTATAGTCATACAATTGACCAGTAATCCAATTCAAGTACTTGCCAAAAATCCATGCAATCACTATTCTAAAATACAGTATACTCTTCTCTCTGCACTAAAGCAAACTTCATCAGTTCAATGACACATCCATTTATTCACAGTAAAAAAAAAACAACCAAACAACCCTCTGTGTGTGTGGCCTGTTTATTTCTCCTCTCACTGGGAGATGCTATTTAAATCATTCATCCAATTACACGTTGGAAATGGAACTAATATAACACTGTATGTACAGCACTATATCTTCATTCTTGTGTGGGAAAAACACAAACAGCACATCGACCCAAAATTCCAAATACAGAAATGAAATACTGTAACTGATAAAATTAAGTGAAAGATTAATTTTTTTTTTCTTGTGAAGTGTTGCAGTGGTACCAGACAGAGCTGGTTTCTTCCACACCAGCCTTTGGTGATGTAGGAAGTCTATTTGCATTTCATAGCTAATCAGGGTTTTACCAATTACTTTAATTTAAAGTGAGAAGACATTTGGTTCCTGTACACTGAATTCACTACCTTTTTATTGATAATCTGTTAAGATTAATGATATATCCATCTTTAATTACTCAATTATGAATATTAAGGATAGGCTGAAAGTCTCCAACATAACTAAAATTATGGCATGAGAAATCTGTTCTGATTTAAAATAACGTGTTTCATAAGGCTTTTAACCGGCAGCTTTAATTTATTGCTTAAAATGACTACAGTTCGTCAATTTATAATGCTATGTCTTGTTTCACCTGTGATATACTACATGTTCTTATCTTCCTGTGTGCATCAGCTGGCTTTATAGTAGAGTTCTAACAGCTCTTATGTAGCGTTAGTTACTGAGTTTACATGCCTGCATTCAAACTGGATTCTATCATTCCTCTTCAGCAGGTGAGAATCATCTACATTTTTAGCCTAGCTTTTAAAGCACCAGCTACTTCACATTTACTTTTCAAAAAGACGTTCACACAGAAAAACTGAAATTCTCCAACTTTGCTAAAAGTTTGCATTCTGTATATGCTGAACTCAGGGAAACATGAGGATTATCAAACCATTTGTGCAAGAATATTTTACAATCACATCAGCGAAGTGCCACTGGTTCAAGTTCAATTATAAAAACAGTGAATCCGTTTGAAAATACAGGGCACCTCCAGAAATTTAATTTCAAAAAGATAACTATCTGGTGCTTTTGAAATGAAATACAAACAAAACATCAAAAAGAAGTGCTCTCACATTTTCACCATCCCCTTTTCTCTAGCACAGTTTACATAATTTAGCCCAAGTATTTTTTATTTTACCCTGAATTATTTACATTCAATACTCCTTTTTTTTTATCCCACAAATCTCAGTCTAAAGTTCTCCTGATAAATATGATCTCTTTTCACACACAGTGATATAAAAATAAGTCAGTAATAATAGCAGTTCTTTTAACCCCACCAATTACGGAAAGAAAAGAAGGTAACATAGGCTTCTCTTCTCATTTTCACCAAAGGACCAGTTTAAATACCACACACGGAACACTGCAATTGGGCTGGTTCAGCAAAGCCAGGTTAAGTGACTGGTTTTGTTTCCCCAAACAAATCCATGGCACAACTAACTGAGCTAAAAGACTGAAAGTTTTAATACAAGTGGCTTCTAAGGAGTGCACATTTTATTTTAATGAAATCTTGTTGAAAATAAGGGGGAACTGTTTTGCAAATTTTCCAGTTTGGGGCTCCCTTTCAATCGCATACTTTAAAAACGTACTCCAAGATACCTAGAAAGAAATCTCTCAAGCACACATTACCACAGTATTCAAGTAACTCTGTTATCACTGCACTTCTGATGGAAGAGTGACAAGGCAGTGCTACTATTTTTCTTCCGCAAATTAAGTGCTGAGGCACAGAAAGACTGACCACATTTTTTACAAGCTCTTCAGAGCACACATTTCAGTAAATGAAGCTGGGATACAAAATTATTCTTCAAACCAAGTCAGATTTGTTCAAGGTCACGTACAAATATTATGACAGAATCAACGGAACAAGGAAATGTGTCTTCATAAGCCTCCAGCTACTGCCTTTATCTGTGAGCCAAGCTTTTTTCCCATAATAAATGTCAAGAGGATGTAACCACATGCTCTGCTGCATAGGGAATCAACTTACTGAATCAAAATCTAAATCCAGAACCCTAGAAAACAGGCCAGCATCTATTTTTATTATTTTGCAGTATAAAGCAGCAAGAATGGTGATACATTGAATGGAATTGTGAGGCAAAGTTGACACTGCAAAAAAGAGTAGTCAATTTTCTTTTCTCATCACCATCCCTTAATATTACAGTACTCGCACGATTAAGCAGGATGTTGGGCAGACACTTACAAGCATGAGCTACACAAGTGTTTCTATGAGAGATGGAGATTTCAGAAGCAAAATCTGGGCAGTCAGTCGAGTAAAGCTGGCACTGTCCTGAGGTAACTAATCTGAATTAATTTAATTTGTACATAATCAACTTTCACCACTATGGAAATACACCTACTGAAATAAACTTCTTTCAGCCATTTCAGTAAGCATTTACTATCCGAGTTCTGAACTCATTTCTGCTCATAGAAACCTTCAAGGATTTCTGAACATGTTTTTTAGGGAAAATTATTTTTTAAAATTACATTAATTTAATTATTCAAAACCAAAATAGTTTTGAATCCAGCAGTGTGCAAATATTACTGTAATACACGCTCTGTGAGTATACAATGCTGAATCAGCAGTGAAAAATTGTTCACTGACCAAACAAGGCTGATCCATATAGAGGAGATTTAAGCAGGTGCACAAGCTATGTCATCCCTAATTGCAGTAATTCTTGTCAGTTTTTGACAGCAACTTTCAAAACCAAGCTTTCTGCTGTGCTATGTTAGAAAGAAAAGACACTGCACAAAATTCAGACAAAAATGACAGGTTTTGAACTTGTTCTATAGTTTTGTTCCGGAGAAAGGAATGTACATGCATGCTCTTCTTTTGCAGGGTCTGCATAATAATGTACTTCCAATCACATCCAAATGTAAGACAGAACGAAAAAAGTATGCAGTGAGAAAAGCTAGGACAGCTGTTTTATCTTCTACATTCAAACCCCACGCTTCCATTCATTAAATTCCAGCTCATATAAAAAGCAAATCACGATAAAGATCACCATTATGTATTTCAAAACTCAATTTCAGCCTATACTAGTGTATCAGTAGACTATACTGCTTTGTATGGAGTTCTCACTCTAGGGATGTGATTTTATTTTCTGAAGTTCTTCCTGACAGAAGTTCAAGGTACACAGTTACAAGCTGTAGACGCAAGGGAGAGCAAAGGCCAGGAGTAGTGAACTGAACAGTATCCGCACTCATCTATACTTTAGGGACTGCTCTGTTTTGTTTTCCAAAGTGATTGAGATGATTCAGTTTAGAAAGCATCACTATAATTTTTTTAAAAGTTGTTTTCCTTGGCAAAAAATAATGGCTGTGGCCAACACTCGAACAGGAAACCACAGATTAACTTGCACTGAAAATTTCACAACTAATGAAACCGTCAGGCCACACACTGGATGTTTTCTTTGTTTCACTTCTGAATCCATTTGACAGAACAACTCTTCTGGATTTTGGTGTCTCTAACCTTCTGATACTTTCCTTCAGAATCTTTCCTTATGCTAGACAGCTAGAGAAACACTAGGAGAAAACTAGTGTATCCTAGTTTATATACTGATTTAAAATAAAAGGAAAACCTGATCAACAGAACACAGACACAAATCAAGGCATAGTAAAAAACACCCCTAAAATTTAGGACAGATACAAAATAATTATCTCTAAAATAGCTTAGAGGGATTATAAATGTGCATTTCAGTAGGCAGAACATTTAACACTCAATAAAAGGAAGATGCTGAACCCTTCTTTTTTGGGCTCTGAACTGTATTCCACAAATGCAAAATGAAGAGTTAAATAACTGAATAGAGCATAGATATTACTCTGCTTAGCAGGAAACAGTCAACAATTATATCTGTGCATTATGAGCCATTATCTGGGTAGCAGCCTTGTAGGTTCAGAAAGATGTTAATGGAACAGCTGCCAGATAATAGGATGGCTGCAGAAATATGTATTTTCCCATTTGTTACATTGATGTACAGTGGTGTACATCTGTCTGCAAATCAGCCTGATCTGAAGACCACCAAAACGCACAGTAATCTTCTCGGTGACTTATGTAGCACTGGTGCAGGCTCTAGACAAACTTAAATCAATGCTGGTAACCTCTATATAAATGCTGCTAAACCCTGTTGAAATAGATTAAATTAGGTTTAATAACCTGGCTTTGTCCTTAACATATTACATAGTTGCGCTGTTCCAGATTTCACTATGGTGGCTTAATACTGCGGTATTAAAGCAGATTTCTCTTCTGCTTAATGCCATGCCATAATCTTTTGCTCAGATCATTGTCATGGCTGTACATCCAAGACATAGTAGTTATATCTCATGAGACACACAGAATCACACAGAATCACAGAATAGTAAGGGCTGGAAAGGACCTCAAGATCATCGAGTTCCAACCCCCCCGCCATGGGCAGGGACACCTCCCACTAAACCATGCCAGCCAAGGCTATGTCCAACCCCACCCTGACACCCTCTCCCTTGCCCCTTTCCCCTGCACCCCCCCCTCCCCCCCCCCCAGTCCTGCATTTAGTTCTGGGGACTACAACATAAAGCATAAGGAGGAGGTGGACCAGAGGAGGGCCACAAAGATGCTCAAACGCTGGAGCACCTCTCCTATGAAGACAAGCTGAGAGAGTTAGGGCTGTTCAGCCTGAAGAAGAAAAGGCTCCAGGAAGACCTTAGAGCTTCCAATGCCTAAAGGGGCCAACAAGAAATCTGGAGCGGGGCATTTTACAACGGCAAGTAGTGATTCAACTAGAAGGAATAGCTTTAAACTGAAAGAGGTTAGTTTTTCATTAGATACTAGGAAGAAGTCCTTTACTGTGAGGATGCTGAGACACTGGCGCAGGTTGCCCAGGGAAGCTGTGACTGCCCCATCCCTGGCAGTGTTCAAGGCCAGGTTGGACTGGGCTTGGAGCAACCTGCTCTAGTGAAGGGTGTCCCCATATATGCAGGGTGTTGGAACCAGATGAGCTTTATGGTTCCTTCCAACCCAAACCATTCTGTGATTCTATTATACACTGTTAGACAAAGTCTTTTTTAATGTTAGAGTTGGCAAAAGTAGTCAAGAGGTTCAGCCATATACTGCATCAATAAATTCTTGGCATCAAGCTTTCTGTAAAAATGTTTTTCATCTATTTGCCATTTCTATTGCCATATCTATTTCTTTAAAGTTATTTGATTAAGTATTTATTACTCAGTACGAAAAGGACAATTAAAAGAGCACCATAGCTTTCTTGTGGGCTATTAAATATTGAGAAACAATGCTATACAGACAGCTCTACACAAACTGTCACCATCTTTGTACTAAAATGTTTTAATCTAACACCATCTTCTCTCGAATATCAGTATTTTTACTCCATACTTTGACTTGTCAGCATCTCTTCTCCACCCAGAGCTGCATTAGTCTACCAGTGGAGAGTAACTGCTCTATCATCTGTTGTTATCTGATAGAATAGGTAATGTCATAGTCCAACAATAGGCAATATAATGTAAATAACAGGTAACAATACTGCCTTCTGGATGTGATACGCATCAACTATTGATGCTGCGCATACCTTTTTTCTAGATAAAGAAGTGATCTGACAACCACAAAGAAAGACCTTATTTTCTTGCTTCCAGAAGTCATCTATGGGGAATGATAATATGGGGTTATCAGCTGCATGAGGATATGTAAGACAAGACAAGTGACAATACATCACTGATTGCCTTCTGTGCATGAACAAATGAAGCAGCATGCAGTGGCATAGAAAAAAGACACTCTAGGAATGAAAACCAGGACAGCACTGAGGGCATTGTTAGTATCCACATGCTATTCTTCAAGTGATGAATTAAGATTTTGTTAAATCTTATTCTGCAAACTATCTCCTTATTATGTTGTGAACTCTTTGTATGCAGTTAAGTCACCCCAGCCATCACTAAGCCTTGTAACTGTAACAGCATACTCTGTGTGAAGTCCACCCCTGCTCTGTCTCCTGCTTTCCCCCTCTTTCCCCAGTTCTTCAACCATGAAAACCTGTAGTTCCCTGGTGTTACATGCAACACTTTCACCAACACTGCAGTTTTCTCTCACTAGCAATGGTCTACAATAATCGTTAGCAGTATCAACTCTGTTTTCATTTTTCTTGGTGGACTAATTCCAGAAACATCAGAAATCATGGTCAGTATCACTGAGGTGATTTCTTTTTAACTCCTTAAGTCTAAATTCCCACAGTGCTCACTGGGTGGAGAAGCAGAGCATTTCAGTATCCTACTTCCAAGCACACTGCCCTAGCAGTATTTTGTAAATACACTATTATTTCTTTGCTTCTAAACCAGAGTCCTTCAGCACCTACTCAGGTGTCTATTTGGATTTTTTGTTTAATTTTTTATTTTAAATCTCAAGTAATCTCATGAGACCACATTTGTTTTGGATCAAGTACTTTTACAAGTAATCATGTATAATTACAGAATCACAGAATGGTTTGGATAGGAAAGGACCATAAAGCTCATCCAGTTTTAACCCCCTGCCATATACAGGGACACCTTTCACTAGACCAGGTTGCTCCAAGCACTGTCCAACCTGGCCTTGAACACTGTAAGGGATGGGGCAGCCACAGCTTCTCTGGGCAACCTGTGCCAGTGCCTCACCATAATCATGCTTTTGTAGTTTTGGTTTGGCTTTTTTTTTTTTTTTGATAGCCATGTCTATCAAAGCTTTTATGGAGATGTTTTTCATGCACTTCATGGTAAATGTTTAGGCTATTGAAGTCTCTTTAGATTACATTACCTGCTGCCCTTTGCACATAGGACACAAACACATACACACACTTCTGCAAACACATACCCAATGCACACATAAACCAGTGACATTTTACAGACATTATGCAAGGTAAGGCAACTTCTATTTTAATCAGCAGAGCTTTATCAACAAAGAAACACTGATTTGTTAAAATTGCTTCTTAGTAACATAATGTTTAACTTCATAAAAGCTTTAAAAATCTAAATTTCTATTCAATTCTATCAGATATCCCTGCAGAATGGAACACACTGTCATAAATATACCAAGTATTTAGGAGTGTTTTTGGCACTTTAGGAATTCAGAAGAGATTATATGGTCCAAACAGCGGAAAGACAGCTCTGAAATGAGTGCCCAACATATTTCAAAAGATCTTTATACCAACATATTGAACTCTTGAAAGTCATTCTCTGTACTGAACAGTTGTGTTTAAAGCATACAGAAGTAACACAGACCACACTTTATATGCACCCAACACATGAGTAAAAGAACTGAAAATTATATTACCACATGTATTAGAATGATATTGTTGAAAATCAACAGAAAATTATTTGGAATGCGGAATTCTGTGCAGAAACCAAATGAAAGACTATTTTATATAAAGTGCATTCTACAGAACATTATAAACTGGACAGCCATATTGGCTTTTATCTTCTTGTATTTTATGGTTCATTATAATTTAATTGTTTGGAATATTATATATAAAATGTACAATGAATATATAATAGTTTATCTATAATTACATAGTTTATATAAATTATTAATAATGCAATGTTACAAAAAGTCGTATTAGCAGTCTTCTAAAGGCATGCAGAATGATTGCATCTAACTGTGAAAAGCATCTGACACTAGATTTCTTTTTATAAAGTTCACTGTTCTACCTATAGGCCTCCACTAGTGGTGAGACTCAACTGGTCCAGCACCAGGGAAAATACATTAGAGCCCAGTAGAGATACCAACAGTGCTCTGTTCAGATACACACACAGTCCTAGTATGCCATTCCTTGTTGTGTATCCTATGTCATATCTATTCTGGCAGTAATAACAACGATTGTAATAAAACATCATTCAGTAACATAAAGAGTCCAAAGAGAGACTGTGATCAAGAGGAAAACAACATAACAGAAAGGATGGGGGAAATTTACTGCATCAGTGAAAATCTCCGTTTTACAGTCACTAAAAAAAGTAAATTTAAAGTAGTTCAGTTTTTGTTGCTAAAGTCAAGACTCACAATGAAGTTGACTTCGGTCTTGTATTTGGTCACTTTCCTTCCACTGATACTAAAAAAATACTCCTAACCAATACTTTTGATGTGACAAGAGGTGGCCATGCTAACATACACTCACTGTATTTCTCAGTTGGTAAAACCCCTAGTCAACATCATACTTACATATTTTACACACAGCAACACTCTTATCTTCCAGACTAAAAGTCCACTTACGCTAATAAGCATGCACTCAAATGGTATGTTTTTAACAGATCCAAACATCCACGTGCCTAGACAAGACTCCTGTGCAAGCCACAGAAAAGTTAATGCTTTAAAAACAGCTATCAACATTAGGAAGTGCTTAGATAAGTGAGATTTACACAGCTAGATTAGGACTTCAAATATTCCAAGGAGATAATTTGCTTTCTATGTGTTAAAACCCTATTATAGAGGAAATCAACAGGGAAGTACTAGGAATGCTATGTCTCCAAAGCAAAGCATTGCAAAGCATACAAATTAGCATGAAGTTAAGAGGAACTGCTGTGGAATCTGACAAAAGGATGCAGTTATTTTTCTTCTGACACAGCTTGCTGAAATACCCCAGCGAAAGGCTGGCCCCGAGTTTGGGAGAAGTATTCTCCCTGGAGAGAGAGAAAGCAAGCCCCCCCTTTTCAACAAGCGTCAAGTTGTTACTGGCTGAGCCAGAATAACATTTACAGAGCTAGTCTTCCTTACTGGAGCAAATACCTTGTAGCCATTTATTATCCTATTATCCCTTTCTTTTCTAAGTGGTTCTTCAGAGTAAAACCTGCAATGTATGCACTCCCCTGAAGTCAAAGATCACAGAACAGTCTTAGGATCAGCCTATCCTTCAGGAAATTAATTACATGGGGAATGGAATTTAACAGCAGATGACAGTGTGAAAACAAGTGCTTAAATTCTTTTCTGACTTGATACAATGACTAAAGTAAGCAGCGTCAACCACAAAAGGACAAAAAGAACTCAAACTGCAGAAGGCAAACCATGGGTAAGACAGAACTTCAGGTGCAGTGGTGGTTTTAGGTTTTAAATAGTAAAAGGCAAAAAAGCTAAATACCCAGCTCTTCAAATATCGAGACCAAGAGCTAGACATTATATTTATAATGATACTATCAAGCAACCAAAACCTGTCTTCCAGACGACAACTGAACTTGGAAAATAGACCAAAAAAACCCAATCCCTTAATATAAGATGAAGAAAAGAGGGAAAAGGGTGCTGCTTCATTAAGAAACAACTCTTGGAAAGTTGTGCTTTAAAAACACTGGACAAGAAGCAAAACAAGAAAAAACAGTAGCCTAAGAAATATATTTCTATTAGAGATATGACTTTCAAGGTATGCAGACCCAGGTTCAAACTCACAGACAAGTATTCTGGTATATACCATTCTTGTACTTAGACCAGGGCTAGTGTGAGAGTAAGAAAGAAGTAACAACGGGCAAGTTTTTCTTGTAAGGGTCTCAGGTAGTGTCAGTGGAAAAACAAGAACAAAAACCCCTGAACTTTCTGGATAACAAAAATAAAATAAAAAATAAACATACAGTATGTCAAGTATTTGGGCATCTTGGTGCCATCAATAATGCCACATGAGAAAACCACAGACTCAAGGCTCCATTTCCTGTGATAATGCTGGAGTATGGTCCTTCACCCCATCCCTCACACATTAACAGGCTTCTGAAGATGTCTGTAGACAACAGTTTTCAGTTCTCAACAGAACTACATATAATGTTTGTGAAAGTCTCCATACTCTGCCATGGAAAACCTATAGATTCTGTCAAGGTGAGAGCCTCATCTGACCCAGTCTTTGCTTGCTAGGGCTCTTGATTACCTCTTTCAGCATTTTTTCTTCCTGCAAAATCAAATGACAGGGAAAATCCATTGCATAAGAGCTCTTCTGAAAAATCTGGTAATATAGAAAGAGTTGTTCCACATACAGTCTCAGCTTCAGCGGTTTACCTGTTTCTGCCGTTCAGAGATACTAATGTTTTCAGAGTTTTACTTTGGCATCCAACACAACAGTTTTCTATCAGTGTGAGCAGTACTTAACTTGGATGATAGTGT
This sequence comes from Amazona ochrocephala, assembly GCA_039720435.1. Taxonomy (NCBI): domain Eukaryota; kingdom Metazoa; phylum Chordata; class Aves; order Psittaciformes; family Psittacidae; genus Amazona; species Amazona ochrocephala. The sequence continues at coordinate 9,443,822 of CM077891.1, read as the reverse complement.
GGTTTTATACTAGTTTTAAGAGTTCAGAACGTTTGGCAAAGGCACTGATTAGAATTCGAAGGCTTTTTCAGGCAATCACTGCATATAACTGTGTGCACAGAATGTTCAGCTCAACTGATTCCTTGTTTCAGACAGGACCTCTTCTGTAAGAGCAACATACAGATTTTCTGGCTTACAACCCTAGTAACATAGAGTAAGCAATTACCTAGACCATGTACAGCAAAAAATCCAACTAGCATAAAGTCACATAAATACAAATTGAGAAAATACAGATCTAATTTTAGTAAGGCATGGAAGCCATGAATTGAGTCATGACTTTCTAAAAATCACTCAATGATTAAGCTGAAATGCTTGCCCTACACGCTTTGGGGTGAAAGGAAGACAAAAATATTAGAGCACTAAAGCTCCAGTAGATTTAAAGTTCTTAGATACTCCGTACATCACACATTTTATACCAAACTATGAACACATTTCTTGCTTTGCCTTAAATATAATAAAAAGATTAATTTACCATCTGAAGATTTTCAGTAATTCTCATTTCAGTGTAATTAGATGTAGTGATTAGAATATCTTTTCTATTGCACTGAAGTTCTTCCTTAGCACCAAAGAACAGTGATACAAGCTAATTATATAATTATCTTCAGTTAGAGGATGTACAGAGCTTAACATAAGAGTTGCCATTGCTTCCACTGGAGTTTCTACAACCTCCTGTATGACACCCTATGAGCGTTGTACAAAGACTTTGTAAACAGGTTGTGTCACTTCATTATCTGTATAATTTATTCTATTAAACACAGCCTTTTCAAACAATTTATTCATAGGTTCTTTTGGCTGATCACAGGTTCCCTCAGGGAAAGATTTCCTTTACACCCCAAAGACTATGAGTCCTGCTTCATATGTTAACTACTTCCAGACTGCCTGCTTCACCCATCAAGTTTCAAGCACAGATAGGACAGCCTCAGCTTCTACTCATTTCATGAGTTGAGAAATGCATCGCTGCATCTTAATATATCATAAACAGTTGATCCATCATTAGCATATTGAATTAATAAGAATACTCCTAGGAACCCCACAAAAAATTGTTAAAAGGTTCTCATTTATAAACATTTATGAACATTTATCTTCCAATTTCTTGGACCATTAATCCAAGTTTTCTTAATAAGCTATGCCAAAAATGTTATCAGGAAAAAATAATTTATAGAATGATTTTTGCTTACTTTTTTAGAATAGAAACAATGTCAGCACATGAATTATATGCCAATAAAGCAATATACTTGAATAACTTTCCTGTCATATAATTGGAAGAAAACAATTTCAGCTTAAAGAAATATGGATGAGTTCTTTAATCTTTGACTCACTGAATGCAGCTAAATGACAATGATGCTCTTGATCAAGTCTAAATTATATTTTGATCTATGTGTTCTGCATCTTCCATCCTAGGACTGCATGATAACAAAGCATATGCTGTTTCTCACTGACCTTGCTTTCTTTTGACTTGATAATACTACTGCTAATTTGTTCAGCAATAGATCTCCATCTCCATCTGACTCATTTAACATTGCAATAGCTATCACAGAATCATAGAATAGTTGGGGTTGGAAATGACCTTAAGATCATTCAGTTCTAACCCCCCTGCCATGGGCAGGGACACCTCCCACTAAAGTATGTCACCCAAGGCTCTGTCCAACCTGGCCTTGAGCACCACCAGCAATGGAGCACTCACAACTTCCCTGGGCAACCCATTCCAATGCCTCGCCACCCTTACAGTAAAGAATTTCTTCCTTATATCCAATCTAAACTTCCCCTGTTTAAGTTTGAACCCGTTACTCCTTGTCCTCTCACCACAGTCCCTAATGAAGAGACCATCCCCAGCATCCTTATAGGCCCCCTTCAGATACTGGAAGGCTGCTATGAGGTCTCCACGCAGCCTTCTCTTCTCCAGGCTGAACAGCCCCAACATTCACAGACTGTCTTCATATGGGAGGTGCTCCAGTCCCCTGATCATCTTTGTGGCCCTCCTCTGGACTTGTTCCAACAGTTCCGTGTCCTTTTTATGTTGAGGACACCAGAACTGTACACAATACCACAAAGCGTGGTCTCACGAGCAGAGTAGAGGGGCAGGATCACCTCCCTCGACCTGCTGGCCATGCTCCTTTTGATGCAGCCCAGGATACGGTTGGCTTTCTGGGCTGCAAGCGCACACTGCTGGCTCATGTTCGTTTTCTCATCAACCAACACCCCCAAGTCATTCTCTGCAGGGCTGCTCTGAATTTCTTCTCTGCCCAACCTGTAGCTGCACCTGGGATTGCTCCAACCCAGGTGTAGGACCTTGCACTTGTCATGGTTAAACTTCATCAGGTTGGCATCAGCCCACCTCACAAGCGTGTCAAGGTCCCTCTGGATGGCATTCCTTCCCTCCAGCGTATCAACCAAACCACACAGCTTGGTGTCATCAGCAAACTTGCTGAGGGTGCACTCAATCCCACTGTCCATGTCACCGACAAAGATGTTGAACAAGACCGGTCCCAACACCGATCCCTGAGGGACACCGCTTGTTACTGGTCTCCAGCTGGACATTGAGCCATTGACCACAACTCTTTGCGTGCAGCCATCCAGCCAGTTCTTTATCCACCCAGTGGTCCATCTATAAAAACAGAAAGAATGGCAAACTGCCATGCGCAACGCCTCACTTGGATGTGTCTGCAGTCTTGGAAGCCGGCCTACCCTACATTCTCCTAAAATTGGACCCTGAGCTTGCTTGGAGGTTTTAGCAGGGGAGTGCAGCAACCATATACCCATGGCCAATGAACAGTACTGCCTGCATCAGGGAAAGTCATCCTCTTCAACCGAGCATGCAGCTTAGGGAGGGATGCACGTGGAGCTGTGAGGGAGGAAGAGGACACATGCCTAGCCAGCCAGATCAGCTGAATCAACCCTGGCAATCAATGGAGTGACAGATGTTGCAGCCAGATCACCCTCACATCCAACAGCTGCATCGTTTCACCCTGACAACCAATATTAAGCAACAAAATCCTTAATCTACTTAGAGTTGAGGTTTTTCTATCATGGGAGCTAGGGCCAAAAATTTTATTCAGAAGTCTGAGTGTTAAGTGTGTGCTGAAACCTACAATGGACCTGAGCTGCCCTTTTAGCGTGCAGCCATAGAGCAAATGAAGCAAGAGAAGTCTGCCTGGAACCTCTGCTGCAGGCTCCTTTAAGTAATCTTCAGCAAGCAGCCCTCTTTCTGTGTACCTATTATTCTGCTCTAAAGCAGGGATAACAACTATTTCTCCTTTCTCCCTAGTGCTACGTGGCATGGCCTTTCATACCTTTATTATTACTAAATACTCGTATTTATTGAATATCCAGTCACTGGCACTGTGAAACTCAGCTGTGATGGGAGAGAAGAGTTTGATGCTTCACATTACATTCTTATGTTTCAAAATCAGGAAGTACAGGGAGAATTAGCCTGAAAGGCGAAGTAAGGTGGGGGGGGAAGCTTCTTATATCAAGCCAGTTCCATGCTTAGAGGTTGGCACATTTCTATGTCATGGCAACTACAGTTTCTTCAGATGTAGATGAAACACCAGAAAGTCTACACCAGGGTTTATACTACTACAGCAACAGCACTAATAATAAGACAAGTAATTTAAGGCTAAATATTTACGGAAAATCCCAAATATGCCCTGTAACATATACTGTTGCATTCTTGGCAATTATAAGTTAGCTGGTCTAAAGATAACTGAGTTTTACTCAGATGAGCTGTGGTTACTTTCTCTAAACTATTTCAGACAGGGACTGTTTGCTATTATGCTTTTTGTAAAGCATGAACTGATATGGCTCTATACCATTCATATATCTAATTTGTACTACAATATAAATAACATGGGTTTGATGCAGATATTTTTGGAGCCTAACATAGCTTTTCCCAAAACTTAATTTCACAAATGCATCAAATTAAATGTGTACATTAGGTGCAACATACGGAGCAAAAAAATTTATTCCTTTCTCCTGCCCCTTTCTCCCAGTCAACTGCTGAATTAGCATAAGCTGTCTAAGACTCTATCTCATTTCTATCCGAGTCATTTGCAAAAATGGGCTCCATTTCCAGACTAAGACCTCCAACATACACTATATAAATCAACCGCCTGTAGAGAAAGTACATTGAAGAATGACCACATTTGCGTGAATTTTCCTCAAGTAATCAAAAACAATTGAGGAAATCATTCTTTACTCAGAAGAGCAATTATGTATGTTTTAACCTCCCCAGAATGAGATTTTAAACTGAGTTTGAATTTCAGCGATTTGCTGAATCCAAGCAAGCCCTCTACTTTCGCTTGTCAATTCACCACTGCAACTTGTTTTGTCTTAATTCACGTTTATGCAGCTACAGATTGAAAATTGTTCCAATAGACATTTCTGCCAGTGAAAAGCAGCACTCAGCCACTGTAAGAAGCATTCTGTACTCAGACCAGGAATGGAAAATAGACAGCTGAATGTTCTTTAAGATCTTTTGCAAGGGGGATTCACTTTCAGTGAAAGATAAGTCTAACAGTGAAAATGAAGACAGCTGTTAGAACATGTCAAATATTTAAAACAAAACTAAACAGCCTACCTCCTAACTGGAGTTAGATAACATGGCATAGAGGTAGACAGCTTGCCATGAAATTACTGGAACCCAGGAACAAAAAGATATTCTGATATTCCCTAACAACCACTTCCGCGTTGGTTTATCCTTTAGAAATTAAAGAAGTTGATGACTAGTAATTTCTGCATCACTTCCTCCACATTTTTTCCTACAATGAATATAAGCAGGTGATGAAAAATAGCAGGCTAGGTAACAAGTGAAATGATCTATCTAGTGAACTGTTACAAGACATTTAAGGTTCAAGAAGCTCAGGATGAACGTATCCTGTTAAATCAATCCAAAATAAGTCCCAGCTCTCTTATATCACTCACTTGGCTGATTATTCATGATGTAACCCTATTCCTGCTTGCTTTGCTTTTTAGAAAAGTTTCTTTGTAGCTTACACTAGTCAGGAAATTCCATACATCCTGACTGATCTTTCTCTTCAGTCATTATTTGCTCTCTTTTTAATAACAATTTATTCACTGAGTTTCTGTACTTTTAACAAGATCTGTTATTTATTTCCAATTTCTCAGATATTGGAAAGTATTCAGCAATTTTTGTTCAGGGCCCTTTTCATCATATGTGTGAGTCAAAGTAGCTGGCTACTGATAGTCACACAGTAAATAATAAATCAGATTTATTTTCAGACAGATAACATAAATGAGCCAATCAGCAGGATGCTGAGTTTTAATACAAAAGTTTTAAAAATTTAACAGGTATTTAATCAGAATCATTGCTCAAGCTCAGTATGCTTTTGGCGAATGTGCATACCAGCCTCGAAAATTCAAGAGGCTACATCTGCATACTTGGCTCAGAGCATGAGGGAGACTAGAAAACATTTATGCATATATAAGCCTGGGCCACACACATCCTTTTGCTAGAATGGATGAGTTGGCTCTGCCATAGCATTGGCTGGCAGGAAGCCATATGAATGTAGCGGTGAAGGGAAGCACATAGCCTAGCAGCATGCTGCTCTTCTACAGGCGTTATTTGCTCAGACTCAACTCAGCACCCACTGTAGCCTCACAGTTTTTTGTGCAGCATGGCGGGGCGAGGGAGGAGAGGAGAAAAAAAAACAACCCAGAGTTTGCATCTGGCTGCAAAGGACAACACATAGGCCTAAAGCACAAAGGACAAGGATCAGACTTCAGCTCACCCTTCCTCATAGCCATTCACTTGCTCTTGATTGCATCCAGCTGATTTGTAAAGGCTGAAAGTGGACAAAGGAACAGAAATGCCTAATGCCAAGGAGAAAGCCCAGAGCAAGGATCCTGACATCCCTTCAAAGTTTACGCCACACATGCTTTGGTCAAACATGAGCTATGGGACTCAACACAGAACCTATTGTATGAAGTGTAATAGGCTGAGCTCTTTAGACAATCTAATTGCTGCTAGAAGGAGGTGCAGCAAAACTGGCACAGACTGCCAGTTTCTGGAAGAATTAATTGGATTTTCTCACCAGACTTACAAAGGGTCAGACTGCTTCCTGACAACATTATGTACCAGTACTCCTAGGCCAAATGGAAGCATCCCCAACAGTTATCTGTAGAAACACCTTTTACTGCCAGTCAAATAAAATAAAAACCCTCAATGCTGCAATTCCCTACCACTAAGTTACTAGTTTAACAGGAAAAAAAGTACTCTTTCCAGTCATTACTGGGAATTCTCATCATGTCAGACCTAGCCACCAACAGATTGCTACAACGTAGGTGACCTGAACAAAACACTTCAGGGAGTAACATACATCAAAAATTGGGCATTTTTTAATTTAAGATTCTGAACTTCCAGGGAGAAAAAAGTGTGAGTGGAAGTACCTTTTTCATAAATCTTTAAACCTTTCCTCAGAGGAACTTGGTTTTCTTTATGTTAAACTTGTATCACTTGAAAGAATGGCTTTTTGTGCATTTCACATCAGAGTCAAAGCCATTTTCACTATTTGAGAAGACTAGAAAAAGTGAAAGAAATAGCACAATCTCTCACTTCTCACAGTGGATAACAATAATAAAAAAAAAGCTTAACACAATATTTGATTTCCCATTCTGAAACAGGCTACAGCCCATCAGTATCTTTATGAGTAAGTAGTCTGTGCACTTGAAATTGTTTAACTTCCAGTTGTGTGGATGAATGAAACAAAACCCCTAAGAAAGGAATATTTCCTATCTGTATAGCGCATTTTCCTGCGCCTTGCTAACAAGGTTCACCCAAGCTGGCATCACTCTAAACTTTACTCTTGTATCTACTACTGGTCATTGTCAGAGAAAGGACACTGGACTAGAAAAACATTTAGATTAGTTCACATTCATAAAACTCAAAGTAAAGTAGAAGTGGTGCCTCCCTTTCTTCCTTCTCCTACATGAAGCACTAATGAAAGCTAAATCCCTACAGCTTTGCTTATATTTACACATGCAAAGAGTGAAAGAAATTTAATTAAGTCAGCTGAAATATAAAAAGCAAGAAAGACTGTGTTACTACAGCTTTTTTCAGCAAGAGATCAAAATACCTCCTGACAAGAAAAGCATTTTACATAAATATTGCGTCTGTTTTACTGCCTAAACCAGGGCTTTCTGTTGCGCTCCTCTCTAATTTTCACTGTATTAAAAAACATTTTAATGTCCTAAATGGAACTAAAACCATTCTGGGAGAAGTTTTTAATGTAGCTCCCACTTAAATTCTGCAATCAAATCCCATGACTTGGCGAACCAACAATTCTTTTATATCATTCAATATGAGACGCCTTCCCATTGTCTCAAAGAAGCTTTCTCAGAACTGCTTCAGATATGCTCCTGTACCAGCTGCTTCACATGTGATGAGATAATCAAACTCTTCTGTGAGACTTCCTTTCTTTGCATTTTAATATGCTCATCAACCTGATTAGAGAATGGGGCTCCAAATTCTCTAGAGGACGGTATACTCACTGCAGAGTACTGTATATGACTGCTACAATCCTAGAAGGTTTAAATACTGTATTCTGAACCAGCAAATGAGTGAATCATTTTTCCCACAGGCTCCTTACATTCACCTTCTATACCAATCAAGCATTTACATTCTTCAGACACTGTCAGTAAAACAGCCAACTTCGTACTTTATAATTCACACTCAATATTTTAAACCTTATACTCAAGAGAATTTTGTGTTTCCAAATACTTAGACTTCCAGGAAAACCAGGCTTAAGTCTGGCAAGATCTACTCTGACATTCATTGTTCTTCAGATTGCTGCACTTAGGAAATCAGCATTGAACTGTCAGAGCAGGTATGCACTCCTTGCACAGCAATTTTGGCTGCCAAACTAATTCCACAAGTAATTGTACTTGTATCTGTTGGACTTAGGAGTTAATATACAGCTTGCTCGTACAAATAGTTTCCTAAAAAATTTTTTTCCATCATGTCTAAATACATCTTTGCTAAAACCAAGACGACAAAATGCAGTGTAGACAACAAATGAAAATATCTGTTCTAGAAGATGCCTGGAGTCTCCACTCATTGACCAGAAGATAGGAAAAATATGACTGCAATGGCACTACTAACCCTCAAGAACATTTCTTTTTGTTTTTCTTAAAATGACAGTAACATAGCTCTATGGTCTAAATCACGATGCCTGCTATTTCAGGTGCCTCAGAAAATTACTGAGTAGAACAGTAGCCTACAGGTGCACAACATACATCTTCTACATACACTGCTCTATGGGCACTATTCAGCAATATTTATTCCTGCCATAATATTCTAGCAATTAACAAATCTTAAAAAGCAAATGCTCACAATAAATCTCTAGGAAACAACACACTTTTATTGAAAAGCCACCTTTGGTGCGCTTCAACCACTGCGAAGGCAAAAATGATCATTTTCTGCTTCTGTACAAGCACAGAAACTCTACTCCGTTTTCTGGAAAACAAAAAAACAAACAAAACCAAACTAAAACCACAACAAAAGACCCACAAAACAAAACATAAAGGAAAAAAAAAAAAGACATTTCCAACTCCCATTTAGAATCTAACTTTCAGGGAATTTCATGAACTGGAGAGCGAGAAAGGGAGAGACTAAGGAACTTAAAAACAGAGCAAACCTTTTCATTCCTTCTGTCACTTTTTGTTCCTTACGTTCCTGCCTTTAGGAGCATTTAATAATTATTACTTTTTAGAAAAACTGTTCCAACTTTAGAGTAACCAGCTAAGTATGTCAGGCAAAAGCCAGGCAGATCATTGTATTCTTCTTCAATGCTATGCTCTCAAACAACTTGCTTCATAAATTAATGAGCTTGTCAATTAACTTTAGAGCTCCAGTAAACCATCCATATTAAATGTGACTTGGATAGGAGGGAAGACTGTCAGATCAAATGAATAAGATTAATGTGGGATTCTCAGAGCAGACATCTAATCTACTGACTTCAGGGTGGAAAAATACTACAGGCTGTTCATTACCCTTTGTTTAGAGTTCCACCCCATGCTGTGGATTTCCAAGCATCTTCAGAGCTTGCCATCTTTATTTATTGATAGGACAAGAAACATCCTTTCCTAATAATTTATGAGACTAAACTTCACATTAATTTTCATGCTACAATCTTATGCCTTGTATTCCATTGCACTTAGCACATCAAAACTTATCGGTTTTGGGTTGGGGGAAGGGAGGCTTGTTGGTTTGGGGAGGGGTTTGTGGTGGGATGGAGGTTTTTCTTCAGTGGATGGTTTGTTTTTTCTCCCAAAACAACATTCACTACTTCTGCTTGAACACCTATTTACACATTAACCTGAGAACTCTAGACTGTCTCATTATCTGTCAGACAGCATTCAAAAGACAGGTAGCATTTTTACTCCCTATCTATGCATTTCTAGCCCATCTTCACCAAAGCCAACCACTTATAAGCACATTTGATATAACCTTATGGATACAGTAAGTGCTTCATAAAGGAAGAAAACTAAAGCCTAGTATTTAAAGCAGATATTTTTAAGTAAATCCAAAGTACTAACATGTCAAAAGCCTCACTGTAGTCTATATATTTCAGTGTAATATCTTACTGATTTAACTATATTTCCATGTGCAAATTAATTCTCAACAGAAATGGGTGTTAGGCTTTAAATAAGTAAAGCTCAGATTTGCAAAACTAATCTGATTTACATCACTCTTTTTACCTACTATCTGTGGCAAAGCAAATTAGCTTGTTACTCAGTAGGAGCTTCCTCAATGGGAATCAATAAATTCCTCACTGATGGAAGGCTTTAATGTGTCTTTCAAGAGCTTAGAATTAGCTGCCTGACTTTATTTTGGTTTACACAGCTTTTAGCTACATTCCAATGAGGATTTTGGTGTGTGCAAAATTATTTTTAAATCTCTTCTAAAACAGACTTCAGGTAGACCCTGCCATATAAGTACAAGGAAAATCACTAAGTGAAAGAGAAATAAAGGTACTCTTCTAGGTAAGTCCATTTAATGGACAGTCCTGAGGAAAAGATTCCTGATTTTTTAACACAATGTACAACACCCCTAATTTCTTACACCTGAAATCCACCTTCCTTTGTGTGTTTAACTTAATCACTACTCATGAAACACAGGTGGTGTTAACAAAGGGCAATAAGGGCATTATTATACATATTCAAGGGGATTGTTTTTGACAAAAGCTTTTGACAATTCCTGCTTCAATTATGTAAATTCCAACAGGTTTGCCTGTTCTACAGGCAAAGTAACACTTTTGGAAAAGTTTCAGACTACAAGCTTACAGCAGTTTTTAAGCAGCATTTGTTTTTCTGAGGAACTAATAAGATCTGTTGTCTCTCCTGGAGTTTAGTTGTCATACCAGCTCACTCACAGATGCTCTAAAAGAAACCAGCAGAAACTACTACAACCTGCCACACAAGTTCTGCATTATGTTGTGCTTTCTATGTAGATCCTTTAAAAGCTGAAGATGATGCCCCTCAGCCTGTGTTGCTCACTTCACGTGGTCCTTCAGGCATTTCTACCGAAGTGTTTCCTGTTCACTACTTTCTAAGATGCTACATATCTTTCCCATTTACCCTGATCACGAAACATCCCTACAGAATTTTTCTGTTTATTTAAAGCATTGATTATTTGTAATAAAAATGACAACTCATTAAAATAATCTCTTTATTTCTGTATGTAAGTCTATGGTTCTACTGGTAACTTCAGAAAAACAATGAGAGCTGCAGGGACAAGGTTCCCTTTAACACCATACTGCACATTTATAGCAAGATGAACTGGATTTTTGTTTGATTGTGAGCATTAATCCTGTTGTGATTTAATTTACTGGAAGACCAGAGGGCACCTTCCCGCACACAATGCAGTAGCAAGTTTATTCGGCTGCCCCTTGCCAAAGAAACACATGGGAAACTGATTTTAAAAAGCTAAAAATATAATCTTGTCTGACTAATACATGATGTTCATTACAAATGCAAAATAATATTGAATAACTATTTTGCTAACAGCATGTGGTAAAAAAAAAAAAGACTGGGGAGGAAAAGTCAGGCACTGAGGTTGTGATTTGGAGAAGTTGGAATCTAGTCAGAATGTCAGGGAGCAAGTCATGCTTGGAATAAGAAAAGTTATCCAGGTCTTTGAATTCACACACTGAAGTCTACAGGATTCAGCATAAGATTTTATCTCAACTGCAGTATTTCCAGAAAAGTACTATACACACTATTGGTCAACATTATCCTGGAGGGACTGTACTACTGGATTACTGCCATCCCTTTTCACAAAAGTTCTCTAATTCTTCTGGCTTTTTTGGTAGTGTTTCTCAGAATCACACTACCAGCTATTATTGCTTCAGGCTATGCAAACGATTTGCACATATCCACTGCCAAATAGCTGGGAAGCTACTGTAGACATACTATTCTATAATGTATTTGTACGTAAGTCGTTCGTAGAAAAGATGCCCTTGGTTATGACTTTCATTCCTTCCTTAATAGGTACACTCTTATTTCAAACTGTGCTAGTTCTCACAACATGTAAGATCTAGCTAGTGCACGGTAGTTACAAACACAGGCCAATGATTTTGCTAATCTTCGGCTTTTTTTTGTATGGTATCATCCTATTTCAGATCATAAGAGCAGTAATAATGGAGCATCAGATACAGCTACATCCACCATTCAGTTGGTGGGTGAGTAGCTGTGTCATACTTAGTTGCCAGCTGGGGTTAAACCATGACACACAGATGTACACCCCCATTTCTGTGGCAGGGAAACATGGTGACACAGACCAAAATGCACCTGGGGTACACTCCACTAGTCAGGGCCGACCTGCACAACTACTGTACTATCTGAAGAAACTGCATAAAGCACAACCATGTGCTCAGCATAGACATAAAGAAAATGAAGGTCATGTTCCTCAATGAACCTGTGACAATCCATTTTACTTACTGGGTTGAATCTCACCACACATTATGCAAAACTGAGTCACACAGGAAATACCTGAAAACATACTATTAAAATTACTAAATAATGGCAGTATATAATGTGTCCTGGCCATGATCGTTCCAACCATTTAAATACTCACAAGTATGAAGCTTTGGGGACCAAGGAATTAAAAAGAATATTTAAAAAATGGTCAGAGAAACCCATACAAGATCTCAGACAACAAATTATTGGGAATAATGCATGTGAATATTTTCTGCATTTAATGTTTTTTTAATGTAATAGTAGATCTGAGTTTACAGTCTCACTTCACTAATTTAACTCACGAAGTCTGACCCATCACCATTAAATCTCTTGGCACTACTTAAAGACATCTCTACTAAGCAGAACATTTTCCAACATTGTCCCCAATAAGCAACGGCCATTACTGCTCACTCACATTAAGCTAGAGCCACTCCCTGGCAGATGTCCTAGTAAAATAGCCATCCTAATTAATTATATTTCCCATTAAAGGAATAAATTCATATTCTCACTATTGAAATTAGATCAAAATATTGAAAGATCCATAAAAGTCCTCCCACCTCATTTGGGGAAAAGGAGATAGAAATTATCACAGGCCCTTTACAACATATAGCAAGACTTTTGCTCGCAGCACATCAGTGTCACAGCTGAATTATGATATTCCAGAAATGCCAGGCTTTGTAACTGCAAAAGTAACCACAATTACAATAAACTGGAAGGACACATCAAGGTCTATAAAACAACAGGATGAAAGAAATAGGGTATTGGACTTCCATTTCTTCCCTACTCCTTCTTTGCCATTAGTTGTCTTTATTTCAAGATCAATTAATGCAAGGGAGAGCAACCTGAATTTAAAGACCACTGAAAAACTACTAAAGACAACTTTGAAGACAGATCCCTAATGCATGAGGTGTCTACATAAAATGAATAACTGGGTGACAACAGTCATGGTCATTTAAGCAGCAACCACAAGCAGTCTGTAACTACATTAGCAGACACCTAACATAGATCCATCAGATACAACCCTGCAGCTGGAACCTCTATGATGATCTTGCAAGGCAAAGTGCTACCAGCTGCCTTGGGTGCAAACAGGATTGGAGAACAAGCACCTGTTGGAAGGAAGCCTGGAACACCTCAGCAGGACACGGCACTGGTCGCTGCCACAAGAAAACAGTGGGTCTGGACTGTGCCCCATGGCATTAAGTTTAGAAAGCTTGTTTCCTGAAACCAGTATCACTATACTGGGCATTCAGAAACAATAATCACGTTATAAAAATTTACAAGAGACATGAATTTTTAGTCTGATCTTTTCTTTAGGATTAATTGCAAGCAGTGTATGAGAGTCATAAAGCAGCCCCAGAGAGAAAATCTTCTCTATAATTAATTGTGCTATTTGGTTAATAAAATAATGTGTATTTCCATTAATAAAGCTGAACCCAAAGAGAATTGATTCTCAGCTTTATTTGATGTAAACACAGCTTATTATCTTAATTAACCCTTCTCCAGGCTTTGTTTTCTGGAACACATTTATCTCAAATAAAGCACCACATAAGCAGTATTTTTATCTTTATAGCCTCAGATATGAGGTAGAAGCTAAGACACTATCCAAGAACTATTCATGTTACTAATGCTAAAATCACCTTGTAAGTAGTACCCTCTTAGATGAAGTAGTTACATCAGCCCTGGGGCTTAGTCCCAAACAGCATCAATTTGTGGCAAAGGGTCTTTACCCTCTGAGCCATGACTAACACCAGTTAAGTGCTTACCACCAGCAGGGCAGCCCGGGACAAGCCTCCGCTCAGGTGAATGTGGAAGGTGTCATTCCCTCCTCACCTTGAAATGACCCACACAATTATTTGTAACAGTGTTCTCCGAATTCGCTGCATTACCTGCGAAAAATGCCCTCCAAACGCCATCCTTCACCTCCGCCCGGGCCGCTGCCCCCTGAGGCGTCGTGAGGTGCGACACCACCGGTTCCAGCCAGTTCCACCACAGGGCGGAACTGGTGGCGCCTGAGGTAAAACATGTCCAAATAAGGGCAAAATCCTGCTTAGAGTGAGGGAAGTAGCGCGAGAAGCGGCCCTGCGCGTGAGAGCCAGGAGGCGGGGGTGAAGAAAGACGGAGGGGGTGAAGAGGGAGCTGCGCAGCCGGGATGGGGAGGCCGCGGCGGCGATGAACCCCCCGCTGCAGGCTGTACAGGACCCCTGCGCAGCGCGGGGGGGTATTGCCTGAGCGAGCCTCAGCTGGATAAGGTGCACATGAGCAGGAAAGTACTTAACGGTACATGTTAGCGCAGAACAGAACGTTAAAAACCAGTTGGACTGGAGCCTACGCTGAAGTGATTTGCTTAATCAAGTATTGAATAAAACACTACACTGTTTAATCAAAGAAGTTCATTTGCGTTCCCACCTTTCTGTGAATTTACAGCACATTGTTCAGTTCTGTTTTCTAATTGGGACAGATGCAAAATCTCACCGCTTACTTATTCACTACTTACTTCCTTAATAACGTTTTTGAGAAATTCCAAATATATATTTTTGAGCCTTTCATAACTTCCCTCTGGCTTTTCCCTTTTTGCCCAGTTCTGATTCGGGTAACAGAGTTCAAGGGGAAATACACCGTTTTCAGAATTATTCAGATTTCCTCTCCTAATCTCAGAGCACCAATGAAAAACCCTCACACGCACACAGACACCTATGTTCTAATGATAACAAAATGACACTCTCGAAACTGCGGTCTCTGTAGAGAGCTGACGTTAGAACACCCAGACAGAAAAGACACATCTATGCCTTCAAACAGACACCAGTTTCTGTTTACTTTGACTGAAAATCTGAAGGCACTGGTACCAGCAGGAGCCATCCTTACAGGAGCACTTCTTACCTTCCCAGAACTTCCAGAAACGGACATAAAAGCAGAACGTTACCTCTTTTCTGACATTTGAACTTAACTGCAAAGCCTCCTCTGCTCCTGTTGGTCTGAGGGCTTCTGCTATTCTACAAACTAACCAGTACAAATTCCTCTCACTAACCTGACCAGGGTTTATTCAGAGATAATTCAGTTAGAGTAAGAAGCAGCAGGGAGAAAAAGCAAAGGTGCTGCAGGCATTATGAGCTGGGGAGAGCTCATTAGCAGCGGAAGATATTAAATGTAAAGGAGATAAAAAAGAACTAGCTAACGCTATCTGAGAATTATAACCCAGTTTTTGAAAAATCCTAGCTAACTGTAATTAGTAGATGATCCATATAATTGGTGGAAATTCTATAAAGAATTAAAACATCGGTGTGTTTGTAACAAACCTTATGTAGTACAGAAAGACAAATTACAAAATAGCCTCACTGAGTCATTGGATCAAATCTGAGACTTGAGGATTTGTTCCCTCATTAGAAGTGGTTTGTTCTACAAGTAATTTCTTAGATATAAAAACCTTTGCAGTTTGCATAACTGTGCATTGAAAAATAACTGAAATATTTGAGATGCAGGAATATCCTTTGTGTTTTCTGAATATACATTTTTCAAATTAGACTTTTTCCACATTCCTACAGTCCCATCATGAAAGCAGAACAGTGTACTGGAAAGTTCAGAAACAGTTTGGATGGGGAATATATTACCCATACCAGAAAAGGGGAGTTTGGGACTACTAAAGTAAACTGGACTGCACATGAAGCATCACAGTGCAACAGACTCAATGTATTGTTCATCTTAAACATTATTTATGGATGTTTCAAACTACTCACTAAATTAGAGCAAATTTTGTTTCCAGTAACTTGCCTTCAAATCAGCAAGTGCACGCTTAGCAGTTTAATGATGTTCTCCTTTTAGAAAATGCACAAAGCAGCAACTCCATCATTAAACAGAATCATAAATGAATTGCCTCAATTTCCTCTGCGCAGCCTTTCTTTGTTATTGTATAGGTTCTATCCTAAAGATGTAGTTTTAACAAATAAGTTTTCTTGTGTTCCATCAACTGTGTTGCTCTTTCAAGACTTTAAAGCTGCTCTGAAAAAGCTGCATGCAATCTGCTGAACAGCAGATAATCCTTTTGCAGGATGTTTTCTCCACCAAGGGTGACTTCATACCGCTTAAGGCCAGAAGGGCCTTTATATTACTTAACTTCTGTTTTGTGTATATTCTACCTGGTTTTCCCTAGAGGTGACCCTAAGGACTTCATATAATCACAAGTATGGAAATTACTCTCCATTTCATCCCTTCTCCACATTTTTTTGACTGATGCAGAAGAAAACAAGGGCATGAATACACAAGGGTTCCAACTTCTGGTAAAGCACTCTTAAAATGTTGCCTGCTCTTATCTGAGAAGCAGTAGCTGGGTGTGCTCATTTCTTGTTCACTGCAATACAAAGCGCATTTATTTGCATAAAACTATTTTGGGGGCTATCTGGTCTCCATTGTGTTGTCTTTGGAGCACCACCTTTTATTCTCATTAGTGAAAGGATGCTATTGGGAATTATTTCATCTCAGAGATTAATCTTGAATAGTGCTTGTTTTGAGGGTATTCGTCTTCATATACATAATGAAAGCAGTGGGCTGTCTTGGAAGAGGAAACAAAATCTCATGTAGCTTTATCAAACATGACAAGTAAGCATCTCTGAATCCTTCATTACAATTTCAGATGGAAATAAAGATAGAAATCTGAAATGTATTATCTTTAGGCTTTTGCTCCTTCTCATAACCAGGGGAGAGAATTAATTTAAGACCAATTAGGATTGTTGTATAGCAAGAAGATTTAAACCAATAATGAAAGGAAATTCATTGTGAAAGGGTTGAATGAGAGCATCATTACCCAAACACTACGAGCAGTCACAATTTAAATACCTATTCACCCAAAGTTCTCAAAGCATCCCACCAAATATTATTTTGACCTTTGTGTTACAGATGGGGCAATTAAGGCAGAGAGTAAAAACCTCAGCAGATTCTTAAAAGTTCTGCTTTCATTTTTATGAGGGGAAAAGTAAAAATAAAAAACACAGTTTTTCCAGTATTTTCAATTAAAAGCTGAAATCAAAACATTGTGCATTATAATAGTGCTGACAAAATGGCCCCAAAATTAGAATGCAATAGAATGAAAATGGAAATTACAAAATACTATAAGTATCTTCAGACCTAAACTAACGGTCTACCTCCAGCTCAGCCTCTTACTAGAAACCTTGGTACATTCATAGACCTAAACTGACTCTCACTGCTACTTTCTTACTAACTTGCATTAACTTAGATGTCTGTGTATACAGTTACCAGAGCATTTTTATGGATAACTGATTCTGAAGCAAGTCTTTACAACAATATTATTCAAAAGCTACAGTCACAGTCACACAGTGATAGAGTATCTGCAAAAGCAATTCAACACTATCCATGTATTGGAGTGAGCCAGGGAACACTTAGGTTTCCTTGCATTTAAGGCATTTTGTAACTGTTCATCATAACAGAACCCTTTGTGTGTGGGGTTTTACCTGGCAGGGAAGGTTTGCTTTTCTGGAATTTAGACCTATTGTACTTCCAGGTTTGACTTTCCTAGATAGATTCCTCTATAGAATTCTTAAGGTAAACTTACCCGAGCTCACACGATCCTTTTAAATCTACAATACAGTGTTGTCAAGGAACATTGCTTTTCCTCAACAGCTTCACAACCAGCAGTGACAGCAAAGATGTCACATATGCTTTGCATAACATAAAGTAGGTTTTTTCTCTTCATTTATGAATTTAATCCAGATCCAAGACATCACCTTTATTTCATTTCGCTTACTCACTCAAACAGAACTGATGGCAAAGCTGTTTCTCCATGACAAAAAAAAAGTTTTATGCTTCAGCAGGACATTTTTCTATTACCTACGGTAATTAGCCCCTCAATCTCAACTACAGGAGTTAGCTATTTCCACTCACTATCTTGATTTTGCATTCACCCTTATGAGCATTGTTGTAAAATGTCATGGCTTGGTTGTAACTGCATCTTGCAGCAAGTCCTGGTAAATAGAGGGGAAAGGATAAAAGGGGAAATATCACTGCTGTAAGATGAGGCCTGCTAAAACCTTCTGCATCTCTACCCACCTCTTCCCTCCTCCCTGATCCTTTCTGACTTGAACTCTGTGCCCTCTGCCAACACTTCAAATAATTTTAAATGAAACAGGCACTAGAAAGCAAGGGCCATCACTTGCATTGGAGTGGTGCCTGGAGACCTTCCCAGGAATCAAAGACTATAAAATTGAAGCTGTATATATCAAAGAAATAAGACTTGTACATTACAAGATAGAAGGCAGGGGTTGGAAAGCAGATGCTCATTTTACAGCTGGAAAACACTACAAGAGTAAGTTATTTGCCCAAGGTCAGTGCTTGAGACTAATAAAACTGAAAACTGAACTATCTGGACTCCTAGGCTAGCAATTAAGTTCCTAAAAAAGCCATTCCTTCAATATTTTTTGAGAACTATTCTTAATAGATATTTTACTTGGCACATGTAAAGTAGAGGAATAACAAAGTAAATATGTGAAGTGAATAAATACAGCGCCTTTCCAAGGTGCCAGAGATAATGGCTTAGTTCTTTTGCAAATTTAATAATGAAGTGGCAGAATCAGAGTCGGTCACAAAATAACTCTTTGAAGTTTATTTAATAACAACAAACTCTGCTCTTCTCCCCAAGCAATTATCCAGGCATCTTGGGATATCAGAGACCACTTAGTAGGAAGACAGCTATTGAAATTACAATGGAGCTGTATTTGTATGATCAAAGATGTTTCACTGGCAATAGTTTTACTGGTAAATATATGGAAGAGTCCACTTTTTCTTCTAGGAAGGCAGATGAGAAACAGCATCTCACAACTCTTCAGCTCAAAGTGATTTGAATAACACTGACACTGCATCCTTTTAAATGTAGAGCTGAAGTGGAAATTCATTTTAGCACCTTATTTAAATGTGTCTCGGGGTAACCATTACCATTGCATCTGAGCATTCTGCATGTACCAACAGATGTATCTGGAACATCTAAAGGGACAACATACAGATCATACACTTTATATTGTGGAAGGGGTAAAAGACAACCCAAATATTCTCTCACTGCAAGACTGAGCAAGACTTCATTTATTTAAACCCCATCTTCCCCCTAACCCAGTCACCTATGATGTGACTAAATTAGTATTTCATAAGAGCCAACCATTCAGTCCTCTTCCCACCACCATTTTTCAGAGGGTAAGTCACACTATCATAAGATATCAAATAGTAAATAGTTACTGGCTATAGAAATACAGATCCAATTTGAACTCATGAGTTTCATCTTACTGTCAGTAAAGGGAGCCACCTCATTTAACAAAGTCTTTAGCTCATGCATTTCTACAGGATTTGGGGAGGACAAGTTTTGCTTGAATTGAATTGAAAATTGAACCAACATCTAATTATGAAGCACTATATCAAAACTGTCAAGTAAATTATTCTTACAGATCACTGAGTTACTTATGGTCTTCTAAAGAGGAAACTCCAATGCCAAAACACATTCTTTGCAGCAAAGCAACAGTAGCCATGACAGATTAAACCATAGGGAATAGAAGATACAATCTTGAGAAGAGATAAGGGCTCCTAAGGCGGCTACAGACAGACTGTTAGCACTGGCTACGTTAGTATGAACTGCAGATCATGTGACAGGGAGAAGTTGTCTAACCTCCTTTTACACCACTCTGTTTTCCCGTGCTCTGCCTCTGGGGTCCAAAGATTGAGATTACCCTTTGT
The DNA here is from genome assembly GCA_039720435.1 of Amazona ochrocephala. NCBI lineage: Eukaryota > Metazoa > Chordata > Aves > Psittaciformes > Psittacidae > Amazona > Amazona ochrocephala. The sequence continues at coordinate 9,424,088 of CM077891.1, read as the reverse complement.
TAACCTAAATACTTCAAAAGAGTAATACCATGTCATTATTCATCTGAAAGTTCCTATATAATTTCATCGATACAATGCAGGTGGTGTGCTGCATTTGTAGAACCACAGGTTTTCACAAGGGTACCTCAACTGAAGTCATACTTTCTGCTAGGTTTTCCTTTTTAACCAGTACACATTGTTCAACAGCATGTTATTACTAATAGTATAATAGAGTTAATGCAGCTGTAACCTTCCTATTACATTAAAAGGATGTTCCAGTTTTGAGTTAAATAACCAAATAGTAGAAATAACTTTGTTTGCTATAACAAATTCCACTCATATAAACCAGTTTAGAGGCAATGGATAATTAAAAAAAAAAAGTTAAATTCAACATGCTACAAGGAAATTATTAAAAAGGGCACTAATGTGGTCATTCCCTGCAAACCTTTGTTTTCAAGGAAGCCTGAAGCCTCGAAGCTCTTCTGAAGAGCTGGAAAGAAGCAGGGACAGGACACCTGACCCAAACAAGCCCAAGGCGTATTCCATACCATTGAAGATCTAAGGATGATTCCCCCTCCCTCGCTTATTGCAGTGAAAATCAAAAAATTGTATGAACACAAATCTTTAAATGCCCGATCTCGTAAATCAGTCATTCAAAAAGTCATTTGTTCCAGAACATTTCTAACATGCAAACAATTTAATCAAAATGCCTTTCATTGCTTGCAAACAATTCACGAGAACATGAATGTTCATCTATTGATTAAAAACTTGACTCTAAGTTAACTGTTCTCTGTCAAAATAAATGTCAAAACCACTACAAATTCATTCAGAATGCAAAATTCAGAAGTTTATTATCCGTGTGCTGATAGACACTTCATTTCACAGAGAACACACGTCACTGACTGGTGATAGATGACCAGACGAGCCTTTGGTTTTAAGTCAGTTATATCCTACATTCAATACCAAATACATAATTAATTTTTAAACTTACAGTGTCTTTATTACTCTGAGGTTAACCATTAACCACCTTTTTCCTTGTGCCTGCAGAAGCAGCATTAACCCAACACTGCATTACTGAAAAAGAAACAATAATTACAATGAACACAAGCTATCTTAGTATCCGATAACAACACGAGATAAACATGATGTTCAGATAAAACATGAGACAGAACTTACACCCAGAGACTGTAACTACAGAAATACTGCTGCCACATTCAAATTGTATAAGCTGCCAGAAAGGTTACTAACCAAAGGTTCAATATGCAGGAGAAAATCTATTCCTGAATACTCTATCTCTCTCCTATCATATTACTGTATCTAATCTGGGATTCTGGGAGAGATTAGAGTTTTCAGAGCTGTCTTCTGGGGTGGCTAAATGCTATAAATATCCTTCAGAGTACAACTTGATATTTCAGTCACAGGATTTACTATGGTTGGCTTTGCTGCCAAGGTATATTTGCCAGGCATTTATTTGTTCTCTGCCTATCACTGTTAAAAGATTGTGAGTGGTTAAATAGAACAAAGGAAAAACAGCCAGAAAAACTTATGATTTAATTAAAGAAAGAAATCAAAGCGATTATAGCCAACAAAGGAAGCTTAAATGAAAAATTTACTACCTCTGGAAGTAACTCTCTGTGTAAGGGTAATAAAATACCTGGCACTTGGGGTTCGTTGTGAAACGAATCATATATCTTCCACTGCATGCTGCTCACTACACAACTCTTCTACAAGCCTCTGAATACAATCACCACTTCCAACAGCGGCAGCTGGATCTTGTTTTAGGCTGAATAATATTTCTTTAATATTTATCTCATCTTTCTGTTGATGCAGGAGACCTGCCTAGCCTCTGTCTGCCAGACCAAAATTCAGCTTCAATTTCCTCTTGTTTTTCTAAGTCACTGATGACAACCCCCTCCCTGGAATTCTATGCTCTCTGAGGTGAAGGCAGGCTGGGCTACTCTGCTAATTCTCACCCAGGAAACGTCTATCATTTTGTGACACTCAGTCATAGTTCTTAATTGCCTCCAATGACAGAAAAAAGGTAAATATTAAAGTCATTTAACTCCAAGTAGGCTGTGGAAGCAAACTGGAAGTTTTTTTAAGAATAATGCTATACACATTGAGAAATAGCATTATAAAAGATTTATTTTGGCTGGGATGGGGCTCAAGGTTTGGGCAGACACTTAGAGCCTTGTTACAACCAACACTGTGCCATCAGAGGGAAAGGCAATTTTCACTCACAGGCATGCGTAATTCAGAGCTTAAAGTCCACTCAGCACAGATCTGATAGCAGCAAACTGGAGTTTTCACACTGATTTATGTAGGAGGCAGAATAGGACCCAGGAAAGAAAAGAAGTTGTTTAGAGACCAGTGTGCTAGCCTGGGATATGTAAGCACCTGATTAATTTCCCCTGTATGCTACAAGTTTAAATGATCAGTGGCCAGAAATCTTGGCTTTCTGTGATCTCTCCATAATGGATCACACAGGCTGTCTTTCAGTGATTCTCTAAGGAAAGATATTAAAAAGATTCTGGTAAGCTCCTGCTTTTTTATGGGGATGTATATAGATAGAAAAGTATACTCACAGTCATATTTCAATGTATTAGACATTTAATTTCATTACTAGCTCACTGTAAAACCTCAATCAAACAACCTGGTTTTATTCATGTATAAAATACAGAAATCATGTATCCTGTCAAGTTTCATCCAATCTGAAACAAGGAATTCTGAGTTTCTACTATCCCTCAATCAGAAGTACCATCATGGGTTTTTCTGAACTGTCAAACAACAACAACCCCTGCCCTCACAAACAACATAGTTTTTACCCAAGCAGTACACTGTGTACTAACTCAGCTATTGTGTGATTCGATGCCATTGTTTGTGAAGCTGCCCAGATGCTGCACCTTTAAGCACTCATCTTTCTGAAGAAGCTAAACCAGGAGGAAAGGAAAACATAACAAAACAATCACTTTTCTCTATGTATTTGTTTGGAAGGGTATTTTAGTGATTTTAGTGAATATGGAGAACGGATGAAATCCTGGGCTCACCATTAAAAGCAAGAATTTCACTGCATTTAAGAATACTGTGATTTCAGTTGCAACAGTCCTGGCAACTCTGTGTCATGGTGTGAACATAATGAGAGTCTAAGGGGGTCACAGCTCTTTTGTTCGCCATTAACACTGCCTGGACCCCACTTCCATAAATATATCTCTGCAGCTCTGTTCAGCCTCTCTGGGTATATAAATCACATTTAAAGTTATCTCATCTTTATAGTGCTTATCATTTTAGACATCATTCTTAACAACCAAAATAAGTCCCCCAGTGCCAATATAAATGCTTAGCATTGGCTTCCTACGGGTTGGTTTTATGTGGAACCAACATGACTTTTTCATTGACATCAAATGGTCAGATAGGAATTTGATCAAAACCACCAAAGTTCTTTTTCTTAAGGTTTCACATTGCATTAATAAATACATGTCCCGTAAGATCTACATTCTTATAAGTCAAAAAATTACACCAGCAATCAGAGACAACTGAAGAGTTAACATGTCTTTAAGAAAGTTCATAAGCAAAGCCAAAGAGAGAACCAGAAGCTGGTGACAAGCAACCAAAATAATGAACAGAAATAACTGCGAAAGTCATGCTGCATTTCAGTTAGTGCTGCCAAATGTCACTTGCACATAAAATTGAAACAGAATGCCCATAAAGATCCATATTTGCTTGCCAAGTGCATAACAAATCCTTGGTGAAAATTAAGCTTAGATTGCATTTCTTATACTGTATTAGAGGAACTGATTTTTAACCTAGTTAACCTTCTTTCTTCTGTTTTCTCTGTGCTATGAGAGGATCCTCGTATGTCCCTGTTTCCCACTGAGCTCTGTTGCATTTGTTTCTTAATTCTGTTATTCCATTTTAAAAGTTTTTTTCTCATTATTCCTCTGCAGGGGCATACAATGGACATACACATCTGCTGCAGGCAAACAAAGCTTCCAGTAAGCGCTAATAGGAAAAACAGTAGGAACGCTTGGGCACATGTGCAGATGGAAGGCCCCAGAATCACCAGAACAGAACCTTCCCTATTAGCTAAAAGTTCGTTTATGGGAAAGCCATCTATGTGGTACTTTCAAAGATCCTATGCTTCCAAATTAAATGGACGCTTTAGAAACACAGAACTGGTCCCAGTGGAAGTACATCAGTTTTTCCAAAATGCTCTAATTCAAATCAAATAAAGGAAAAAGTTCATTTCTTCTCTAATGAAAACGAAGTTAGGATGGTAATAAACACCAGAAAAATCTTTGATTCCAGTCAGCACAGATGAATTATCCTTATATCCTCTTCTATGTCTGAGAAGTTTTATATCAGGATTGGGGTTTTACTTGGCTTCCAAAGTATCTACAGCACTGTGGTTTCTGATCTCGAATTTCTTTTTATGACTTATGTTACTAAAACCCATGCAAATAGCAAAGAAGATTCCCAGGAGCAAGGGTTATCTGATAGCCAGCCTTACAGCCTATCTTTTACACCAGATAGGTGTGGGTTTCTGATGATGTCAAGTCATCCCAGTGCCTTCTGCAGTTGGTAAGTGCAGATATCTTAACACATTAAGGGAAAACAAACAGAGAAGAAGTCTAATTGGATCAGACATACCATACTGCATTACTTATATGCTTTTTATCCAATAGACTGAAAAGGGGCTAGGGCTACAAATCCTAATACATCCACCACAAGGATCATTTTATTCCTAATGACTGCTTTTCTCTTCTTGTTAACACAGAAACTAGTGATTACCACTGGAGATAACCTTAATTAGCTGCGGATGAAATGCAATGTAAATCTCAAAATCAAATGGTTGATGGAGGAAAACAGCTTCTTTCCTTTTATTCTTGGCATGTTTTCCAACAGTGTCCATCCTCTCTCATTCAGATTTATCCAGCAAAGCAACTTCCTGCTGTTGTTTTGACACAGCACTGTTTCCTATAGTTTTATAAATGGATGGATGTTAACATGCTGGGTCATTCAGGGTTGTTATCTGTGCTCATTCAGACTGGATCGTTCCTGCTAGCATAACAGTCTGGTCTTTCTTACCCAACAATCTGAACAAAGTGTGTCCAGAGGAGGGAACAGCTTCTCTGCCAGCGGGAAAACAATACAGAGAAGGAAGGGGGGGTGTTCATTATTCCTTACAGATCTTTTCTTGCTGCTTTTCCCATGGCTGGCAGGGATTTGGATCTTCAAATCTGGAAGGTTAAAAAAAGGCAATTTCCTACTGCTCGATCCTGTAAAGATGTGCAGAGCAATTGATCTCAAACTTCTTGGGCTACTTGATACACACAGATAATCTGAATTACTGACATGATAAATGAATACCGTGAATGCTGCTTTGCTTCCTCCTTTCCAACTGCTTCTCTTCCTCCCTTTGAAAATGTTAACTTTAATCATCACAAAGAAATCCGTCATTTCTAAGTAATATGCACTGAGAACATCTTAAGCTGAATTTGAGCGATGTCACATCATTTGTTTTACAGACATCCATGAATCAATGAGTTATGAGTGAAAAGAAATCTACAGCTTACATTGCAGTAGGCCAGACCAGATAGTTGTAAATGCTCTTCCCAGCTTGTTACTCCATATCTAACACATTAATTTCTGGGGAAAAAAAATAAAAGCAGAAATATTTTAAGTGGGCCTCTAAGGCAAGGCTTCAATACCTTGATGAAGATCTTTAAACAATAGCTTTGGTTTCTGAAGTGCAGCAAAACCAGCAGCCATAAATAACCCATTAACACACTCGGTTACAATACACATTTCAGTAGAAAACTGGAGAAGTCATTTCTACAGCACCTTGCAGAGATTACTAGATTTGAAACCTAAAAATGTCTTGGCTGGCTAATGAAAACAGCTGTGCAGATACACACACAAACATAGAGGCTGTGTGCCAGTCTGCAATGCACCCCTCATCTCATCTTCATTTCCCCCAGTTGTGTGTCAGCCCTCAGATGTAACAACCCGCAATGTCCATGATGTGTATGTGAACATCCAGTCCGTGACAGAGGGAATGTAAGTGATCCAAAGAAGAGTTTATTTTGCAGTGTTGATCTCTGATGAATGTAAAAATGAGGAAGAAGGTAGTTAGCTACCTATCTATTTCTAAGGTGTAAAAAGGCTTGATAACAGTATCTGATTCATTTACAGCAATATGGCTTCAGACGTTGTGCATTTTATAGTTGTTTTGGAATCCTGGTAGTTTACAACTTTCTGCTACAAAAGTTTCCCAATTAAAATGGAAAAAATATAGCTCACTATATAACACTCTTTAAAATAAAATACAATTTAAATGTTATTGTTTTTTTCCAAAATGGGTCTCCTTGGAATATACAACAGTTGTGATTTTTCAGGGGAGTAAGAAGAATATACATAATAGGGCAGTTTTAGCTAACAAACGACATGACTCTTGTCAGTTCTACATATACAAACCAAGAAAGCTGCAGCAGAATTATAGGCAGTATTTTTAAAAGCATACTCAGTTTAAAAGAATACTTTAAAAGAATACATATGTAACCTCATCTGATGCTACATATGCCTGCTAGTAAATAGCTCTGGAACTATTTAGCACAACCTGCATGGTTTGCAGATTAATGTTTTTATCACCAGAAATGCAAGCAGAGAATGGGGGACTTCAGCACAGAACTTGAAAGCCAAAAGACAACACATCTGTACGTGGGAAGTGGTGCTGTCTCCCACCAGCAGTCCCAAAGCAGCAGCTCCCACTGTGACCTGTGAGGGCTGACAGCAGTCAGCTCCTGGGCCGAGTCCAGAAAGAAGCATTATTCCTGGTGAGCAGGGAGGTTTTGTCAGCACAGTGCCTGATAGTTCAGAGCATGTTTCTGTCCAGTAAGAGTTTCAACAGACCGTGTACACTGAGTGCACATCCACCAGCACACAGCCTTCTCATGAATGAAGGATTTCACATAAACTATAGTTCCAGTCCTGGATGTAATTAAACTGGCCTAACTGCACCATCCTCTCTGACTAACAGCATTGAGGTTTGTAAAAATCAAGCCAATAAGACACAGTTACTACCCTATCCTTCGTTTAAATTCTTTGTAAAGGCACTTCCCTGTGACACTGTGCAGCAAACAGATGAACAGTATTTGTATTCTTAATGGGGCCATTAGGAATTCCAGATGCCTCAAATAAATAACCAATTGCCAAAGCCCTCATCATCTTCCTGCAGCTTTTACAGTCTCGCCAGCTGAGTTACCTACATGCAGTGGGTCTCATTTTGTGAATTAATCTGGGTATTGTACAGATAAAAACACAAACTCAGGTCTCAGGAACTAGAAATGAACTGACAAGGGATGTTACAAATTTCTTCATTGGAAGAAACCAAGGAAGGAATAAAGAGGCAGGGGAAGCAATAACACTGTGAACCCTTCTCTAGAGATAAGCTGGCTCAATTCAGAAAACATAGTGATTCTCAGATCAATGACAAAAGCTTTTGGTTTGTTTAGGGGTTTCCCACTTAGAAAAAAAGATTTTCCTTCCCCCAGTCCTCCCATTTCCTGTTGTTCCCAGTGCCATCTTAACTGCTATGGGGAGAGAACCGATTTCGGAATTGTGATCTGCTTTTCAAAGTGTAACACAGCTCAGATCCCCAGCAAAGCCAGCCGGTGCATGTGGAAACAGAACTCAAGAGAAAAATAAAGGCAGATAATAGGCTCTTCATTGCAAACACCAGACTAAGGGTATCCTTGTTAACAACTTCAGATGTTGAAGGTTACAAGAGAGATGCACTGGTAACTGTAGCTTATATTTGTCCACCTCATTGCTATCATGTTATTTAAAAACATAATACCCAGAGCTTCCTCAACAAGACTTTGTTGGAAGCTAATCCAGAAATAAAGTAGTCCCCAGCCAGTGCACCAGTGTAGCATACAGAAAAACCACGTACAAAGACTTCTCAGCAGCCAAAACTAGCAAGAATGAACTGTATAAACATCTCCATATGTGCTTTGCATTTTATGACTGGAGTTCCACTGATGTTCTGTTGTGCTTTGTGTCAGGCTCACGTCTTACCTAATTCTGCCCAGAAGATGGGCTCAGTTCAGATGTAACATTGCAGCATAAAGATATTGCAGTGAGGACTCTTTTTAAGGCCTCCACAGATGCTGTCATTTAAATCATCATGGGCAGAGTCCTACTGCAGAAAAATCACAAATGAAATGATTGATATAGAGCAAAGATATCTGTTGTTTTGTAGCGTATAAGAACCTCCCACTTTTCCTAGGGAACATTTATCTAACTCTTCAATATGCATGAACTATGGGAATCAGTAGGAATATTTCCAATGATGCCAACGGGGTTTGAATTAATCCTCCTTATTTACAATGAAATTAGCCTGTCAAATCCCTGCAGTAGTACTTCATATACTATGCAAACTTAATGTGTTGTGTGGTTAGCAGATTAATTTCCTTTCAGGATATGGAAACCCTGAAAATGTAAATACTGGGCCTAATTTAGCAAAGCACTTAAGTGCATGCTTAACGTTAAGCATCTGAGTAACCCCATTACAGCTAAATTTCAAATTAAGCACATTTTTCAGTATCTTGCTGGATGCACTACTCAAACCAGTGTTTGGGAACCAGCTAAGTCAGATGAACTATTTCTTGATCATAAAAAGATCAGTGAGACAAAGGGAAAAATGTTACAATTGGATTGAGAGTAGAATAAAGAGATACTGTCAGGGTAGAAAGCATTATTTGCTTTCACTGTTACATTTCCTTTGACATACATCTGTCACCCCGAGTGACAGCTTTTATTCCTGTTTTTATTTGATTCTCTTTTTTTTTTCTGTGAATAATCACATCCCCTGGCTTCTTATTTGTTCTCCTTTATATATTCCCTCATATATATATATATTCCTTGCCTACTGTTCTGCCCTGCTTTTCCAGGTGAGAAAAAGGCAATGAACATTTGCAGTGTGCCAGGCTCTCGGCTCCTAAGCTTTGTGATACAAACTTCATTTGTTGAGTGCCTCAGGCTTCTTAGATTTGCCTTCCCTTATTGGTTCTGGATATCTGACAGCTACAGCTGATAGGAGATGGACCACACAGTAGCCTCTTGAGCATATATCCCTAACCTGTCATACGCATTGCTGTGGCTGCTGCAAGGGTTTTCTCACATTTGTACTTTCTGCATATTCTGTGGATGTTTCTTAAACATAGCTTTCACTCTAGTACTAAAGGCTAATACTCTTTTTTACTAGCTCCCGTTTCCCCAGAATCTGAACACTTGTTCTAGGATCAAATCAGTGACCTTCACTGATATAACATCAGCTGCCTCCTGCCCTTGGGGAACTGAAGATGGCCGTCAATGACCTGTTCCCGTGAGTAGCAGGAACCGAGGCACAGCAAGCGTCACAAGCTCAGCAGCCCAAGGGTAAAGTCTGGCTGCAAGACTGTCTTCATGGTGTTTTATGAGCATCCTGGAGGAGAATTAATATCTCTGCTGTGGCACACAGCATTCAGCTGAACTTTTAGTTTCCCACCAGCAAGTAAAAGCAAAGATGTTCAACACAGCAACTGCAAATCAAGATGTATGCAGGCTAGGAATACTCACTGGGAAACGGGGAGTGTTCATACCAGCCATTTGTAGGTACCACACTTGGACACCTACAACATATTCCCCACACAGTTAATGGACAGGAGTGGTAGCTCTTGCATTTGCAATAGCCTTCAAATGACAACGTTAAATTCCCTGAACCTTTTGGTGCTCCATGTCTCAATTAAAGGCTGAATGGAAAAATTATTTTTTACTTTGTTACAGAAGTAAAACTGTGTTACTGTAAGAAAAGTGTTTAAAATTATGAGAGAACATTAATTTACAGGTGAAACACGGGTTGCATATTTTTCCCCGCAGCCAATAGAAGTCTATTTGCCCTGCAGTATTAAAAAGTATTTTTGTCACACTAATGAAAGCAGAGCATAGCTGTTAATATCCAGTTACCCTAGAACAGTCCGTACAGTATATTAGGGTTGTCCACTTATAAAACTTAATAACCAAGTTTTTCTCAGACTACATAGAGTCTGCTGCATCTTCCTTTCTAGCTGCTAAAGTTCCACATGGGGCAGTATTGCAGCATCATTATTTTCAGGATTTGATCACATACACAGTGTAACAACTGAATCTGTCCGAAGACCTCAGCATGTTGAAAGAGAGAAGAGAGCTCCTGTCACATTCAGTCATGGAACCAGTTGAGAAAGTTTGAGTCAAGTAAGAAGCACACATGTAAACCCCATGCTTCTGTTTACTCAAAATGCCTTTTACTCAGCGCACTGAAATCACATCATATACAAGTGCCAGATATCTAAATAGAACTAAACCCTGCATAGCTTTTGTCCTGGCTCTGAACAAGGATAAAATCCTCTGAGGAGCTGGATCTCATGCATAGGAGCAAACCAACTCTTCCTCCCCTCTTCAACAGTAATTTAATTTACCGTAGTCCTGTAGATTTTGTCAAGCAACCGTATTAAATCTTCCTGAAACAGGCAGAAAAGGAAAACCTCATGATAATCCAATTTCAAAATAAATTATGTCAATTAATTAAAGGTATTCAAGAAGGATCTCAAAGATAAGCCAAAGCCGTATTAGCAGCAGCAGCTAAATTAGACTTCATTTTTGTTCACTTTTGAGCTTAGTGACATCTTAGCCACTAACTTGTAAGATCTGTGATTCAGTTTGCCAAACTTTGAAAGGTTTAATGATCTTTTCTTGTTTTCCAGAGGCCTATTTCATGGATTGCTTTCTCCGTGTTTTTCTGCTCTTTCCAATATTACTTGGGAACGATAAACACAGGCTGTATAAATCAGAGATCTCATTGTGTCAGAAAGACCCAGTTGAAGTATCAAATGAAAAACTCCAACAAGAGATAGTATTTTCACTGAAAATATTCACAAATGCCTTATTAAAAAGACCAACACATCACTGGCATTGCAGTACCGCAGGTCATGTGCAGCTCTCTTTAGAAAAATGGGTGCACATACATAACCCACATTGGTATGGGGGAAAATCTGTGCTTTACATTTCCAGAGGAAATCAGACTCCCATTAAGCAGCTTAGCCTGTGTGCAAATACCTTGTGGCAATGCACTAAAATGTACTTATAGTGAAGCGTTACTTGATGTTTTGCAATTCATGAATTAACATTTGATTTTTCAATTTCTTCTTCCTTGTCCCTTTTCTTTCTCCTTATGCAGAGCAAGGAGGCAAACAACCCTGTGATACAGGGTATCGATATATTACTTGCTGAATGCCACACATTAGTACAATGATCAGAGTAGAGAGCACGTTGTAGTTGTACTGAATTTTAGCCATTACCAGTAGGTTTATCTCAGTTTTAATGGACAGGTTCATCTCTCCATATCATATACTGGTCTAAAGGCCTAAACAAATGCAAACAAAAGATAAAGGCACCAACTGCAATCAAAACTCAGCAGTTTAGAGCCAGCCAGCCTGCCTTGTTTTCCAATGCAATTTATTTTATTGCCTTGTGTACTAACACTAAACCACCGCATCATTCAGCTGAAAGGGTAAATCTGGGATCTGTTCAGCTCCCAGCACTGTCCCTTGTGCACTGCAATTATAGAAACACCTGGTTTGAATAATTTCGTTGCTCTCTACTGTAAAAATTCAGTGCTCAACAACCCAAAATCTCACCTCAGTCTGCAATATAAATAATGTATGTATAATCGACCCAGATCTGTAAAGGGCTGTGGACTTCTCCCCTGTGTCTTCACTTTCCATATTCATCATGGAACAACTTAAAAGGTGAAATGAGATTTGTTAAACTTTTTTCTGACATTATATGCAATAAACATTTTTCAAGAATAGAATAATTTGAAGTTTGGCCAACCCCTGTCTGTTCTGGAGAGCAGACTGGAATTGTCTTCTGGGAGCATGGGAGCGTTCGTTCCTCACATAAAGCAACTGAGAGGCATCTCAACCTATCACCTACCATCACTTGATGGGACTAACAACAGTTTTGCATGCCTATCTGAAAATAAAAAGGGGTTTATATTTCTGTGCAGTCCTCTTACTTTTTTAGAGTTCATTTTTCTGATCACATTTTATCTGATATTCATTTTGTGTCTCTCCTATATATGATTTTTAATTGCAGAACACTGTCTTCAAGCTATATTCATACGTTAATGTTGGAACACTCACACAGATGCACAGTGAAACAAAGGTTTTTAAATGTACCTACAGTAAACACAACACTAACAGCTTACCAAACACTTCCAGGTGTGATATTCAGAAAACAAGTCAGCACACTTACTAGTTTTGAGATCTTGCATGATGGCCAGAGCGACACAGAAGGTGAACCTTGTCATGTCACCTGCAATGACTTGAAAACAAGGTTAATTCATCCAGTGCAGGATGCAGTAGCTGGCTGATGCTGTCAGCAAGTCATGTAAATGTGCTAATCTGCATATGTAGCTATTTCATCTGCACCTTCTACCACGCTTAGGTCTATAAACGTCAGGTTGCTTATAGCTGCTTTCCAGTCACCATGAAGTTCTTTAGCCAGTTAATAAGTATATTCACGTTTCTAAGGTGACAAAAATACATATCATACACACTCCATAACCTAGAAATTGCATCACAGGGAACTGGACCAGGACCAGGAGCCATTAATGCAAAAATGGAAGAATTTAGTCATGCTACTTTACCTCCCCTCTCACCTTACCTGTAAGAATCTGCTCCACGGTCAAGAAAGCTTCCTCCTAGTTTTTGGCATGTGTACAAGGAATATATGAAGAAGTGCCCAGTGGTGCAAACATTCCTTGGCCGAGTTTACTAATTTGTTTCTTTGGGGGCACTCCCTAATCTGCAAATACCAGCAAAGCTTTGGGTCCTATTGAAGGAGAGCAATAATAAGAAGCAGCAAATCTCATCTTGTATATTTGAAAGGCAGTTTTCAAAGACCAAAAATTTCATGATCATGGTAAATCCCTTGCGATTTACATGGGAGCAGAAATCCAGCCCTCCACAGTGACTCCAGTGGTACACTTACATGGCTCTCTTTTTGAAGTTTTCATTGAAAAGAGAAATTGCCACGTCCTGACTTGATCAAAACAGGGCTCCTTCTCCTCGCTGCACTCACTAAATTTAAAGTCAGTTGCTAGTATTTCTATGAATATGAAATGTTTGCTTTTCAAGCCTTACTGGGTTGCTGCTAGAGGCCAAAGAGTTGGCACATTTTTTGTTTCTTGTTTGGATGAATGCTAAATCTCCTCTGGCATACATATTTTTTGCTATCCTGGCAACACGTTGCTTTGACTTTTTCCAAGAGCCAGTGAAATACAGCAGAATTAATCTTTTCATAAGGAATATAAACCACAAGTACAGCTTGAGGAAAGGTATTTATAAAACACACCTGAAAACTAGCAAAGTCTTCCTAGAATAAAATCCCACCTTAAGAACATCACAAACTGCTTCAAAGAAAGACCCAAGAAACACAAGAAATCAGAGTTATGGAAAATGGTTTTTAAATCCTTTCGTATATTTCCCTTTTGGCTGTTACTCAGCTCATGGCACGACTCTTTGACTACTAAATTTCCTTTAAAAATAATATTATAATCTCTGCCCAGAGAGGTGTGACATTTAAATTAATGGGAACCAACGCCTGTTAACTACACCTCTGGGGAGCAAGTCTGGCATGTTTATTATACGGATGCAAAAAAGATTTCCTATTTTTTGTCTTATGGATTTACCTCCTATGTGCATGCGCTGCGAAAGGAGAAATATGGTCTCTCCTCTTTCATTGTTATTCACTGCCTCCTTCCCCATTGCTATTCATCTTTTTAATTACCAATTACAGATGGATTCGTTCTGATGATCTAACGTTGAAAAAACCCCATTCAGTGTTCTCCGGAATTTTCACATATTTAATCCTTTTTTAGTAAACTGAAGTTCTTTACTTTTACCAGAATTCCTTCAAGAGCCCCTTTCTCCTCCGTGGCAGTTCGAGAGCAAGCTGCTGTTTGCAGTGCCTTGTATAATAGCTCCAATTGGAGGAATACATCTGGGGCCCATTTCTCAACTGTTGCGATTTCATGGACGAAAAATTACTTTGAGCATTTGGTTTTCTAAAAAATGGGACTGGGGACACAAAGGTAAAAGAAAATTGACATTAGTATGTAAATTGACATTTAGCTTGGGTGGAAGTTAATGAGCTCCATCCTGTCAAAGCCTGAAATTGCCTGTGAGCTCTCCTAGAAGCAGCTTCAACAAATGAATGTGAACAATTTCCCAACAAAAGAAAACTTCTGCAAGCTCAATTAAAACTTATCTTTGGGCTCTGAGCATTGCTAAACACAAGATGGAAATTCACTCCAACTGCTGCTGTGATGGGCAGTACAGAGGAAACAAATGCATCAACCCTTGTATCTGTAAGCAAACAAGTGTGGCTATTATAATCATGTAAGAGCCAACCAAATGGAAGAGCGGACCATCTCTTTGACATGCGTTCATTCAGACAGTAACACATCTATTTCCAGCCTACAAAATGAGCCACAGCATCAATAGAAAAAAGTGCCACAGACCACAGTCAGCTCGAACACTTACGTTCATTCAGAGGAGAGAGAACTGCCAGTGCATTGTGAAGTACCAGGTTTTCTATTATATTTAGTCTTGGATGACAAATGTTCCATAGCTAGATCTGCTATAAAAACATTTCCTGACACATGAATGGACAAGAGATACAATCTTTCTAGTAATACCATTAAAGAGACTGATTGCAGCCCAAGTCCTCCTCGATCTCTTTAGCAACACTTTGAAAGAACTGTGCAATCCTCCAAGTCCCATTATTCAGCAAAGCAGTGTGGTAGAAAAGGTCTTGAATGCCCTGGAGAACTGAATGGTCCAAAATGCCCCAGAGGGAAGGCTGCTGATGCTTGAATTTTTGCACCCAAGATGTCCTACATACATTTAATGTGATATATAGCCACCTCAGCATGTCTACAAACTGCCTATTTTAACGCCATGGAAGAACAACCCGGAGCAGAGTCACACCTCACAGAGGCATTCCAGAGACACTTGTGGGTTTCAACCACAGGCTGTCAGAATCATGTTAATAACTCAGTCATTAGCAAAGAGAAGGATCCCAGACACAGCATGTAAGTGGCTCCTGTTGAGCACCTACAGCACTGACATCTTTTCAGGAATGGAGTTTCTAAAGTCCAGCTTCTCACTGGCAGAAGCATTCTAGTAGAAAAGAATGGGAAAGGTTCAGAGAAGAGCAGCAGTTTGTGACAACCTTCTTGACCTCAAGAAGCCACATGCAGGAAATTCTGATGTCAAAGTCCCCTTCTTTTTCCTTCACTGGAGGACAAACATGCCTCACTCCATTCCTTTCTTGGTATTGTGTTCCTTTTAAAGTGACAAATGAATAAATAAACAACATCTGGGATGTGGAGTTGCCATCTGGGAAAGTGTTGGAAGTGAAATGTAGAAGGGCCCCCAGAGAATGCACAAGAGACCGAGTAGAGGAATTTGCACAGAGAGTAACTGCGGGTGCACTCACTGAGAGAAGGGGCTCCTATGTACCCACGTGTGGCCAGTGAGGAGCCATCACTCATGCAGCACCTCGCTGCACTGACAGTAGTCCCTCACTGCAGCAGGCATGGGATGGATGTGTCTCCAATAGTACAGCTGTAAAAAGACATCTTACCACTGGGACACATCCCCTGCCAGTCACTCTGACAGTGGCTTCTGAATACAGCCCTGCTTTGGACACACATTACAGGTTTTTATACCAGAGCTTTGAACCACAATTCATTATGTGGTTTGTTAGACCTGAAGTGCAGTTTCATGGTCAGAGTGATTTAATGCTGATCTTGCCTTTTTGTTCCCTGTCTGCAAGCTTGCACACTCGCCCCTCGTGCTGGCAGCAGTGTGGCACATTGGGCCCTGCAGCCAGCTTCATCGAGAAGTTCATTAAGGTGACTATTATTAACTTTTAGCTTTGGGCCCAGATCAGTTTCCTGAACTGGCTGATTGCTTGGCTGCACAAAACCGAGTGCTGGGAGAAGAGAGAGGATTAGAAAGTGGCCCAGGCTCACTCACTCTTCTCAGCAGCACCACAGATGTGGATTATCCAGACTTCTTTGGAAAGCACAAGTGTCAGTGTCATGTTCACAACAAAAGCCTCTGGAATCTCCCTCCGTCTGACTCTTTTGCTTTGGGGATAACGTTAGAACTGCACCAAGATTACTTTTGCTGCCTTTGCTTCAGATCTCTAATTCGAAAGCTTCACAACTGAACTAAAGTTAAGAATGGAGAGAAAGAGGAAAATGAACCTCAGCTTATGAGTGACCAGAACAATTACTTAAATCCATTTAGCTGCCTATTTCATTACATCATCAATTCACGAATACTGTTAACCAAAACCAAGATGGGTTCCGAATCACTGTTCATCATAACACCAACAGGAATCTCCCAGCCATAAATAACAATTGAATTGAGATGTAGGTAGGAAAATAATTAAGAAGTTAAACTCTTTGACAGGAATTTCATTCAGATGATTTGGTGTAAATGTGAATTTCAGGCATCGGAACCATGAGATTAGGTTATTTCTTCTTTTACATACTTGTTTTCAGCTACGATGAGGAGGTAACAGACCAAATTCTTCCCCAACTGCTACCTGCTTCTCCCCTCCAAATGTCTGAACTACAGGATCTGTTCCCTCCCGGTTGCACCATAATAACAATTCTGATGGCAATAGGATTATCTGGTGTTAAAGTCATTTAAGTTGTTTAATGACCTAAGAACTTCCTCGAGGCTTTTACTTTTCAGCCAAGGAAGTGCTTTTCATAAAGAAAATGATGCTAAAATAATCAAAACAAAACCTCACCAAATGTTCATGTGTTTAAGATATAAATAAAGAAGATTTAAGAACATATCCCATCAGTGTTGTGAGAAAGTTCATCAGTATGTGTGCATAAGAATTAAATTAAGTGGCAGGAGTGGGGAGTAAAACAATATGTCATTCATAGTCCCAGCCGAATGGTGGATTCAGTAAAGGAAAGACGAATTGCAGAGTGCAAAATACAGAAAAGGCCAATTCTGCACACACGTCTGGATGCTCATGACAAAGCCCTACCTGCCCTCTCTACTGCAACAAGAATGACCATGCCCCTGCTCTGTGACTGGGTCTTCCGGAGGTCCCTCCTGCTTTGCCCTTGCGTATTCATCTACATCAGCACTGAGTCAATAAGAACGTCAGCCTGGAACATTTCTCTTGGCAACGGTTTTGCTTGTGCTGCTCCAGTGTTTTGAGGCTCATTTTAATTTTAACTGGCATCATCCCTTAATCTGCGTTGCCAAGCCATCCCACAAGCGATGTTCCCATGTAACACAGGATGACAGACAGTAGTGGGCAGAGAGAACTGCTTCACATGAGCTCAGGGCAGGCTTAGCTGCAGTGTGAAACTCTGTCACTACAGAAGTGCTTTGTACCCACTTTGCTTTGACACAGCTGGTTAGGGGATTAAAAACTCCTCCACTTTCAACAAAAAATGCTTGTGACGCTGGTCAATCAAGCTGCAACTGCAGCTTTTCCTTCCTGGCAATATCTCTTTAAAGGTCTGAAAAGCTTTGATTAAGGAAATCAGCTAAAAAGCCCCAATTAATGAAATAAACTGAGTCTCCACTGGATTTAGATGGAAGGACAACTTGGTTATATTTGGACCGCATCCTCACCCCCTGCCCTAATATCTTACAGCTGCAATTCCACTTCCACTGAACTGAGTGACAGAAATTTCTACTGACTGATTTTAAATGATCATGGAGCCATGCAACTTAATTGTTTTCACTGTGTTTTTTTCTGAAGTTAAATTGAGATGTCACAGATTTTGTTAAACAATCTTATTTTTTACAAACCACTCAGCTGTGCACACTAGGGCAAGTAACAAGGGAAGTCCTGTGCAGGCAGTGATAGTTGGAAGGTAAAACCAGACTTCGAGAGAGGCAACATTCCGGTTTTACAGCGGGATCTAGCTGTCCTACAGTTTGTCTGAACACGTATGTAATACCTTACAGCTTAGGCAGAAATAAAAAAGAGAAAACAACACAGCTCATCTCACCTGGAGACAATGGCATTCTTCCACAAAGCTGATAGCAATAAATAAGCTTCCATGTCTTATTGTGCATGCACCAAATCAGTATCACAGCCTGATGGAACACAGAACAAGGCTATCGTGAGTCCACACAAAGAACAACATATTGCTGCCAGTTTTGTCTCAGTTTTTCCCTTGTTTACAGAGTTGCGCATTCTGTTTACATAGCTCATTATATATATAATATATATACATGCACCAGGTAGATAGAATACAGATTATGCTTCCTTGTCCACCTGACTTTGTTGTAGTACCTGGCTACTTTATCACAACACTGCCAAACTTTTAACAGATCTTTCTCATACAAGATGAAAACTAAAGCAGTGACATTTATACGGTCCAGACGAGGATGCTAAGGTAACAATGCCCTGTTACTATGAAGAGTTGGAGAAGGCATAATTTACAAACATTTTTGCTCATGGGTGCATATATATACATAATGCAGATTATATACATAATGCAGACATGCTCTGAAGTGTAACCTTGACTAATCCTGCATAGACTGGGAAAGAAAGTCCTCTTCTTAAGCCTCTTGCATCTTCCAGGTCAAAAGATACTTTAATAATCAAAAGATCAGCCAGTGAGCCACATTCAGTGAGATCCCGTGCTCAGCTGGAACTGATGCATCCACTCTGTCCTGGTCTATCCGGTACTACATGCACAACCTTCAAAGCTGGGCCAGAATCCAATCCCTTACAAGTACACTGGCAGTTAGTTACAGTCTTCCTGCACTGTCATCCATGCAGAACAGCCTGAAATAGGCTCATAATAGTTTAATCGAAACCAATTGGGTTTAAAATTTATTGTTAATTCTGCTTTGTAGAAAAATAACTTGCAAAGTAAAATGAAACCACTAACAAACAAGTGTCTATTCCAACATCACTTCATGGCCTCCTGAACAGCTCAACACTTCTAACTTCAGCTTCATATTTCGAGGATGCCTGCTTACATTTCAGTGTACCTATCCATTACTGAGTCTATCAACCATGAATTCATTTATGTCAGTCAGACTTTGTGTGATATGCAGACTGGCATCAAAAGACAGCAATTATGTTTTCTGAAATTTCAGTTACAGGTTGATGGGTACAAAGTCCATGAACTAGAATGAGCTTTCCGGCATGCTATTTTTACTGCTCCTGAGAAAATAAAAGCTTTGCCATTTATTAGGAACTGAAAAGCTATATTTGTTTAGTTCAGCTGTGCCTTGGAGTCTCCTGATGACTGTCAGCAAGTGCTAAGAAGTTAAAAGGGAGGAAATACTGCAAACTTATACTAGAAAGTAGTGTGGTCTAATACTGAACACAAGGACTCTTGGGCTTAATTCCAGGCTCTAGGAGTCTGCTGGGGATGAAATTCCCCTATGTGCAGACAGCTGTCATGAAGCACACACACCTTTTACATAGCCGTGTAAATGAAAAGCACCATGAAATGATGCACTGGCCGCCTGCCTTGTACATGGAGGGCAAAGCTCTGCAGGTGTTATCGATGGCCTGTGCTTCTGCTCCTCCTGCCCAGCTGTAAGCACCACACCAAGAAAGCCCAACGCTGTAGGATGCATTGACATGTATTTGGAGATCATCGAAGAGGGCCAGCAAGCATGCAACCAAGAGTGATGTGATGAGACCAAGGAAAAGGCAGAACTCTTAAGGCAGACTCCAGGAAAGATTGTCCAAGGCCTGTACAACTATGAAACAGCCTCCAGAAGAAAACAGTGGGAAATCTCCATCAAAACTCAATTAACAGGACAAAGCCACAGGGATTAAAAAAACCCCAAACCACTAGGAATAATGCTTCATGCAGAAGGGAATAAAGAAATTGATTCAATTCCTTCTTCCCTCTCTGCTCAGCTGTTTGACAGAGCTGATAGCCCTGGCTTTGAGGTATTTCGCACTGTGGTTGGTAGGCAGCTACCTGGAAGGAGGGACACATCCAGCATACTCCATGCAAGTAAGTGCAAGTTTCCAGGAGCAATCAAGGTAGCAGTGGGCAAAGTGCTGCTGCTCATATCAAAGCCGGAAATCCCAGGCTGGGGAAAGAAGGAAGGAGGAAGCATTTCTTTAACTCATAAAGCCCAACAAGTTTTTAGGCATCTATGTATATTCATAGCAACTCTTTATTAAAGGCATCATGATAATGGAAAGTTTTAAGTAGTATTAATCCATTACATATATGTACCCAGTAATATCAGCTAGACTGAGAAGTCCAAAAGGACTCTTCCTCCCCAGCAGGTGTCCTTGAAATATCCTCAAATGCTTAAACTCCAGTCTAATACTTCACCTTATCAACCCTGTCTCAGAGAGCAAAGAAACACATTTCTCAAAGATTACTGATGTGCTGTAGAATAGAAATCTAAAGGGGATGTTGTCAAAGTCATATGGTTAGAAATAAATAGGATAATCTTCACAGTGTTGAAGCCACTAAAACAGATGTGATACTTTTATCTGTGGCCACATATGTATACAGTTTATCAGTGCAATTACAGGTAGGGAAGATAAATATAATCTTTGCTTTCCCGTGAAATGGAAAAGAAGGAAATTATTTGTCTTCTAAAAGACTTGAATTGAGTGGAAATTGAGGACCCACCTGTTGTGATAAACAAACAGGCTTTTTTACTCTGATCTACCTAGAGAGGAATAGTGAACAAACAGCTACAAATTATATCATTAAACCGTGCAAATCAAGTGCATTTAAAACAAATAAAGCCAAGCATATTTAGGTATTAATATTTTTTAATTCAGCCAATTAAAATGAACTTCCTTCTGGTGCTTAGTAAAGTACCCTGCCTTGTCCCATATTTTACTAACACTGGTGCTTACAACTGCACCAAGTCAAGAAAGAAAACTCATCCCTTTCCAACCAGACTGCAGCTGCAGCAGTAACTCTGAAATCACAAGCTCATTTTAGCCACCGTCTTGAGAGCACCTCTCACTCCAGAAGAGTCACTGGTCAGTGTAACCTGCTCCTCCATAGCCAAACAGGCCACAGAAAGTTCTCTTCCTTCAGAGTCAGCATAAAACTTTCCAAGAGCTGTTAGGGAAAATGCTGCACTCCTAGTTTACTGCACATCAAAAAACTTGAGGCTGAGGTCTGCTTCTTTTGAGTAGGTTTCCCTTCTTCCATCAGAAGAGCCTGCAGACTTGCTGCTTTCTATCAACCAGTGCTCCTTTGCCATAATGTGTCCATGGTCCTCATTCTGATCATTCTCTCAAATACTCCATTATCTGCATTTCTTACCCTCTTCCAAGTGGATATATGTGGGTAGAACTTACATGGCAGAAACTACACCACCAAGGCACAGTGAGATTCATCTTTCTGATAACGACAGCATAAGCAAAGAACAGAAAGCTGAGAGGAAGATGAGAAAGAAAAATTACTCTTTGTAAGCGATGGATGCACTAGTAATCTAGTTGTGTCTATATGCAGTGGCATCATACAGGACTGCCATATATGTGATCAAATAGAACCACCACGCTCTTTGGTTTATTCCATGAAGCAATAATGGCAATTTTCAGGCAAAGGTTGCTCACCAGCTCCTGCACATGTACATTTATTCATGCAGCTTAATGCCAAAATCAATACATTACTGTGTGCTTCAACCCAGCAAAACCAACACTGTGTTTTTACAGCTGACTTCATCAGATAACAAAACCTCACAAACCTGTTAAGAAAACCACAAGAAAGACAAATTCTCCCAAGGCCCTATGGGAAGAACAGTGACAAATACCAGATGTCTACGCTGGAAGCATTTCAGCAGGGATGCTGTGTCAGAAATCTTGGTAGCTGTGTGGCATACACCTTCCCACCCTGCAGAGGTAAACAGCAGGTCTTCAGAGTGATCAGTCACTTCCTTAAATTGCCAGGCATCTGCTTATAGGAATTACATAAGCACTGCCCATATGCTTTTAGATGTCCTTTCAATTCCTTTTAATAACAGAAGTGATATTTGTAGTTTATGGCATGATTCTATAAAGCATCTTTCATTCAAAAAGATTTTAGGAGCACTTTAAATAGCTTTTATCAAATAATTTCTAACCTAATAAAAAGGCCCAAGAGCCACAAGCATCTTGGGGTAAATGCTCTTCACCTTACCCTGCTGGCAGAAGAACCGTGTAAGGCTCACAGCAGTTGTTCAGTGTGTCAAGCTGCAAACCCTCAGCACACAGGTAGTCCAGTTGTTCACCATTCTTGCTTCTTTCAACATCAGCCATTTGAATGCATTGAGCAGCCAGCTTGCTGAGACAAATGCTTTCTGTAGGGAACTTGCTATATTGAAGAGATAAGTATTCCTTTATGAACTGTTCACTTAAGAAGTTCTTGAAGCTGGTATTACCCAGGGATTCTGAACTCAGTCCCAGAGACTCCCTTCAGGATTTCCTGTCAATTACTTTCTTCAATGTACCTGAAATTCATCACTTTGTACACAGAGCTGTCTGAGGTTTGGACTTGAAAGGTGACTCCTTCGATGTCTGAGGTTAGACAGCTTGGGACAAAACTTTAAAAGATCCCCAGATTTCAAAGCATTCTGGGTTCTACTTGTTTATAACAATTCAGTGACCAGATTCCCAAGTAAGTTTACATGGTCAAATGGACACAAGGACATAATGGAATCCAGATTGAAGCTTATGAGCTTAATTGCATAGGGCTTTAGGACAGGCCTATGCAGAGGGAGCAGCGTTCCTACACTGAGAAAAACGTGTCAGGTACTTCTGGGTAAGGTGCAAGAGGGAAAAGATTGGGTGCTTTCACCTGATCTGCATAGAAGCAGTCACGCATCAGTCAGTCTAGAGAGGCTTTTGAGCTAGCAGGTGGAAAACTTGCATAAAACCAGGTCAGTCACTGATAATTCCAGAAGTTCCTGTGCTGTCCAAGTTTCCCCCATGTTTCAGATCAGTATGACTAAGGACTGCTGCAAAACCTGAAAGCTAGCTAATGGGAAAAAGGATTTATGCCAAAAGGGACTGTTCCTCTTTCCTGGAATGCTTTTCGTGAGGGTGGCAGCACAGATGTACGTTCATGGCATCACTTTCAAGCGTCAGAAGTTGACGCTATAGAAGTTTGCTTCCACTCCAGTACATTAGTCATCTCCTGGATATTCAAGATGTGTTTGCCTCTTGAGCGCACTTGAGGGAAAGATGACTGATGGCAATAAAACTACTTGCAGAAATGTGTTTTTGCCAGCAGACAATAACAGAGGTGCCTATCTCCCCACAGGCATTTGCTTATATATCAAGATGCTTGTTATGAGCAACTGACTTCTCTAGAGGAGCCTAAGTTCTTTTTGTACTCCTGTTGAGAGGTGTTCTGCCGTACCAAGAAAATTCACTTTGAGACACATACTAATAGACCTCACTTGAGAGAATCCAGCGGACAAGGGAGGTCAGCAGCTACCTCTGGAGATCATCTACAGCAAGCCCCTTGCTCAAAGCAGCATTGAACAGGCTTGCTCAGGACAGTGCCCAGCCTCTGGCAGGGGTCATCTGTTCTTTGATTTTAGGTTTAGCTCGTTGTTCTGCTTCTCCATATGGAATCTCTGCCTGGAAACCCTTACGGTGAGATGGTTTCACAATTCCCAGTGCTGGACCAGCACTGAGTTATGCCCCTGCTGTAGTCCCCTATAGGGAATAAGTGGGAAGAAAGCCCTGAATCTACATGGAGGTGGAGTACGTGAGATGCCAATAAAGCACTCACAAGTGAGCCATTTCAGTGGCTTGTCCTGACAATATGCACTAGTATACACTCAGTGGGATCACCTTAGAAGAACTGACTTTATTGCTCTGATTGCCAAAGGGCTAACCAGGACTCCATAAAACCTTTTCCCCTTCTACAGGAATTATGTGCTGTTCAGGAAGGGGTATCCACACATCACTGCTTTATATTCTTTACTCAAGCTGACTATATCAATTCCCACTGAACAGATTTCTAACATCTCTCTCACTCTCTTCATCCTGATACTTAAAGGTTTTATTTGTTTTCTTATTGTCATGCTTAATTCCATGCTGTTGAGTTTTTGTCTTAATTGCCAGAGCTTTCTATGTAAATAGCTTTATTGCACCCTTCAGTTTGGGATGTGCAGTTTTAAAAGTGATTTTTGTCTGTGTAGAAGTTAAACTTTATATCAAATCTGCCATAGGAAGTATCTTTGACAGGGGAGAAGACTTCACACTGAGAATTACTTGCTACACATTCACACAAGTCAAAACTTTAAAATGATAACAAAAATATTCAAAATAAAAATAGCTGAAGCACAGAAATACTTCAAATGTTCATTTCAGTAACAAAAACTTATCCAAAGTAGGTTTGTATCCGTATGACCCACTCTCAGTTTAGAGCTTCGTGCATGCCTGCAAAAACCTTCTAGGGAAAAAAGTGTCCTTCTGGTCCGCTCTCATGTTTCTGGGCCAATTTATCAGCTGGTGTTGGTGAATGAAGCTCCTTGAACTTCAGTGCTTAAAGCCTGACTTCAGTGGACACACTACTGTACTGTACAGGTTTTAGACTAGAGCAAGAGACCACACATTAGCCCACATCCAGCAACAGAACTGTAATGGACTGCAGGTTGCTGCAGGCTCTGACAAGCAATAATTACACTGTGATGTGTGGACCAGGTCAAATCAAAGGCCTGCATAGCCTAGGATTTTGTCTCCAGCAGCGAATGCCTAAGGAAATCTGTGAGAACAAGGCACGTTCTTTTGTGATGCTTATCTCCGCCTTCAGTGATCTGCAGCTCAGGCAGTTCAGAGGCGTTATCTTTGGTCTCAACAGCCTCAGATGAACTCTTTTCCCATATTTTTTTCTCATTCATTGATTATACTTTACAACTCCTGAATAACTTATAGCCAACAGCCAAAGTCACCTAGAATATTAGATGAACCTCCTAAGCATCTTCTAGGATGGAGACTCTCATTTTACAGGTTTGTAAATGGAGGTACAACCAGGAAGAGAGCTTGAATTTCAGAACTATTATCACCTAAAAATCCTAGTGCTCACAAACAGATGCAAAACAATGCAACAGCCCAAACCACAGCCAACACAAAGTTGGCAAAATTCAGGTTTCAGCTTCCCTCACACCGAATGTGTGCTGAGGCTGGTAGAATTAGATATTGCTTAAAGTTACCAATAAACCACAACCAAAACTGGTCCTGAAAATTGAATCCATTCAACACAATTTTTCAACTCACAGGGGTTATTTAAAACCACATTCAATCCTTGCTAGACAGGCTTTTGGATCCGCAATGGGTGTTGCTTGCTACAGGCAGAGTTGAAGAATCATACTCATACTAAAATGGGGTTCTGCACTGTACCTCTAGCCTTGTGGAATATGTTTCACATTGACATTTAACTACATCTGAGCACAGACACTTGAAATCAAGATGTCTTATTTACACTTAAAGTACTTTTTCAACTGGCTGCCTTTGTAAACAATATATTAACATTCATTTCTGAACTTACTCATAGATCAGTTAAGCTTCATCAACAAATCTGACACCAACGGTAGCAGATCTATGAAATACATGTGTTGAATATTTTATAATGTTGATATAACGTCGGGAAATTAAAGAAAAGGCGTTAACTGTGACTGGCTGCAGAAGTAGGCCATATCCTGCATATTTTTAACTCATTTTCTGCTAATTAGAGCAGAGGGTATGCTTTGTTAAGCATATAATTAAGCAATAATACCCCAGCCATTCAGTAAGCACTATTGGCACTTGGCTAATTAATGACTTCATGTAATCTAATAGTAGTTCTCTTATCACTTTGATTGATGAGTTAGTGATCTCATAACAATATGGACATACCTGAAGAAGTAACTGTCATCAAACTGCACTCATATAACACCATTTAAACCAGAACCTAACCACTGTTTTTCTGCAAGAGTAAATATATTTTATACAGCATTTTCAACTATATACAGCAGCATATATAGTGTGTATATATATATACATAGTATATATAATTGTTACATTATAGTTCAGTTACCAAAATGTGACATAAAGACAGACAACCTGCAAAAGCAAAAAGTACTAGACTAGATTTATTCTTGTTGTAAACCTTACATTTAAAGAGTATATAGATTAAAAATGCTTATTATATCAACCCAAGACTCACCTTATCAATAAAAATGATTGCATACTATGCAAGATGAAGCCATGTGAGTAAGGATGCTTGCCCCTGTTCCTGGATCTAGGCTATCTTTTAGCTGCGGTGCAGAACAGAGTTTCTTGGGGGTTGCTGTATATTTAGAAAACCTGTCCAAGAAAATAGCCATAAATGGGAACACTCAGTGAATCTGTGCCTCAGTGCTAACACAGCTCCGAACCCTTCCCATACCTCGAGCCCGTGAGCAGCAGCATTACAAGTTTTCCTGATAACAAGACCAAAATTAACAATGACAGTACAATTTCCTGTATAATTGTTCCACTAGCAGAAATAAATACAGCTCAAACATCTCGCAGGATAAGACCGATGCACTTGATTTTGAATAACTTCGTTTCAGTTAATGAAGCCTGTAACATTAAAGCAGGACCCGTCTTTGCTGCATTAAGTGGTGCAAAAAGTCTAATGTGTGATTAATTATTAAAATTCCTAATGGTTCCAGAATATTTCATC
Organism: Amazona ochrocephala; assembly: GCA_039720435.1. Taxonomy (NCBI): domain Eukaryota; kingdom Metazoa; phylum Chordata; class Aves; order Psittaciformes; family Psittacidae; genus Amazona; species Amazona ochrocephala. Next base: position 9,397,327 of record CM077891.1, on the reverse strand, counting down.
ACTGAATGATTCATTGGACAATGCCTGATTTAAATATCTGGCAAAGACCTCTTCTTATAAAAAGAATTACACTCTACTAATCCCTGAACGCAGCAGGCCAAAGTTGACCATCAATTTCTTTTCTTCAGTTTCAAAGTGATTTGTCATTAAATATTAATCTCCACCCAGAGGAACCAGAGCTCATGCCCTTAGGCACTGAGAGCAAAAGAAGTGATCCTTGTGATTTTTCTTTCCAGACCAGAGCAGTCTCCAAGGGTTGATAGGAAAGTACGGAAAGTATCTGTTATCCTCTCATGCCAGTTTTGGTAATGAACCTCCCATTTTGTCCAACACAAAATCACCTCCCCAGTGCCTTTGTCACAAAGCACAGCTGTGGAGTTGTGCAGCACATCCACACTGGACTGTGAAATCTATAACCCCTTTGTTCCGAGGAACCCTCCGTGCTTCCGTAAGAGGAATTGCTTATCCTGCCTTAGTTTAACTTTAAATCTTTGCTTCTGCATTCTGCCCAGGCACCTCAGCTCAAGCCTTCATCTCTCCATCCACACAGCCTCAATCCATCTCACATAGTTCTATCTAGGGAATTCTAATAACTCTTTCATTAGTCTTTTCAAGCGAAGGAGTCCTTTCAGACCCCAAATGGATTATCTGGACAAAACCTTTATTCCACCAAGATAAGCCAAATATTTGGCCTTTATTATTTTAGCATCTTTCCCTTTTTTGCAGGGCATAAGCTCTATCTATCAGGGCTGTCCCACCGTGGGACATGGCTCAATGTTTTACCGAATCCCATCCCTGCACTGTATTGCCAACCACTGTGTGGAAGTTTACCGGGAACAGAAACAGCTTTAAACACCCCTGAGTTTTTCCAGGGGTGCTGAAGGAATGGTTCTTTATGAAACAGAGCAGCAGGCCTCTTTTCCAGTGGGATGTTTGTCTCTCTAACTTGGCCTATTCCTTGAGCCAGACCTCAGAAGACAGAAGACTAATGCTGCTTCTGGAACAACCACGTTCAGGGGTGTTAAAGCTCAATTGCTCATTAGGGAGGAGGAAATGGAGAACAAATGTCCTATCCTGCAACACATTCACACTGCTGCTTCACAGATACCTTAAGGTAAGCAGAGGGAAGAGAACTAGCTTCTGGGGTTGTGCTTGCAATATCAAACAAAAGCAGCAGAACTGCTCTTGCATGCTTAAGAGAAAGATCAACCACCCATACCAAGTGTCTGAAACTTCTGGGGCCGTAAGGGTGGAGATGGTGCCCAGTTCACAAAGTTCATGGGTGAACTGGACCATGAAGGGGAGCCTCCTCATTTATATTTGAAAGATCCCCTTATGTCTGAAACAAAAGACTAGTTTTTCCTCTTAATATGCATAAGGGGATATACCTCCAGAGAGAGATGTAATTCATATTGCTATTTCATAACCATATCAAAGACCTGCTACAGCTAGCAACACGCATAAAGATGAAGAAAACACCACAGTAGAGGTGATGAGCTGAATTACAAAGCACTGTGTTCCCTGCACTGAGTGGAAGGTGGAACACTAAAAATTAAAAGGGCATTCAGCTGTTAGGGCCCATTTATCCCTCTGTCCCTCTGAGCCTGCGAACTAGCTGGCTCTGCACAGCACCAACCCTCACTGAGGAGTGGACCAGCAAATAAATGCTTCACAGTTTGTTACCAGCTTTGTAAATAATGCCCTCCTTCAAATAATTAAGAAGCAGTTTAAAGACCTTCTGGGTAATTGCCGTATTTGGTTCCAGGATCAACACAGCCTGTTGCTAATGAATTACTTGTATTAGGAGTTAGATCCTGGATTCTTCAGCCTGCTGTAAAAGAAAATAAATGACATCACATCTAAAGATTGCAGAGGGAATCAGTTAGGTGGCCATATGTTGAGCTTCAGACTGTGCAAGTCCCAGCAGTGATGCTATATATTTTAGGTTGGTTAAATGATCCAAAGAGAAGAGCACCATGAAATGATGTTTTCTCTTTCCTCTCCCTAAATCCAAACAGTAAAAAAACCAAAAGATGATGCAGAAAATTATAAAAAGCTGATGGTTTCAGCCCAATTAAGAGGAACATTTAACTCTGGCCAAGGACAGTTAATTCTAAGGCCACATTTGAAAATCAGGGAAAGCTGGGACAAAACCAACCATAATTATATTAAAACCGCCTCATTAATGTAGTGTTAAGCATCAGAATATTATGAGGAGGGGAGGGTGCAAGAATTAATAGCTTTATTGTAAAAATAAATTGCTCTGTCGTCCTTCTTTTTCTATTTCTATCTAAAGCTTCCACTAGTAATTGAGCTAGCTAAATGTATCCTTTGTTAGATGAAAATGTGGCCAGGCTGTTAGCTCCCTTTTTATCTGACAGCTTAATAGAGTAAAGCTGGCATTGTAAAAATGAACACTGCAAAGGAAAATTAAGTTGGAAGAACTTACTAAGGATCACACCATGTTACTTTGAAGGTAAGTCCTTTTTAAAGGAGTTCAATCACTGTTCCTGCTTCTTTTGGTTTTAATAGAATCCATATATTTATATATCACATATAAAATCATGATAATGGGTTTCCTTATGCAGAACGTATTAAATTTAGCACTGATACATCATGAAATTCATAAAATGTGCTGTGCCTCTTGTAACATGTGATGGACTTTGCAATGACTGGCGTAAGAGAAAGGTAACAGGATATGAGGAAGAAATTCTTTACTGTAAGGGTGGTGAGGCCCTGGAATGGGTTGCCCAGGGAAGTTGTGAATGCTTCATCCCTGGCAGCGTTCAAGATGGGGTTGGACATAGCCTTGGATGGCATGGTTTAGTGGGAGGTGTCCCTGCGCATGGCAGGGGGGGTGGAACTAGATGATCTTAAGGTCCTTTCCAACCCTAACTATTCTATGATTCTATGACATTCCTCTTCAGTGATCGTTTTTGTGTTGTAAACACCATTTATGATATTTTCATGTATGCCTTTCCCTACACTGGTGCTGACTGGTACCCTACTGTCATGGTGTTGTAGATAGAACAAAGTGGTTGGCCCCAAGCACACAAGAGACTACATAAGTCTCAAGAAATTCATTCACAGAAATTACCAATATAAGCCACTTTCTCCAAAGCATGTACTGGCTGGTAATTCTTAGTTCCAAGTCCTTCCCTTTGTTGTGCTGTTATGCATATGCATCCAAACCAAACCAGTCTCAAAAAGATTGCCTTTACGCACCCCATTGATATCAGCATTCTGGGTCACAATGGAAGTTTGCTTTAGAAGACCTGTAATCAGGACAGAGGGCTATAGAGAAGAGGAACTCCCCCCAGCACAAAGTATGTTGATGACGCTGGTTTCTTGCTGAAATTCATCAAAGAAAGCAAGCCTAGCAGCAACATGCAGAGCTTCCAAGAGAAATGAACATGCACTTTGGTATTGATTTAGTTTGCATTTTAAATAAAGTGCATCCTCTCTGTAAAGATACCAAAGCCCCATTCTCACTTCTCAACCTGGATGTGATGCTAAATATTTTTAGCCTAATACTAAATAATTTGATGTAAGTTGTTTTTACTTGAATCATCATCACCTGCACCAGAACTAACACAAAGTCTTTCTTTGTCAGGCAGAGCCTGTCACAAGTCCAGGGAATGGCATGGACTGTGCTTTCCCCTTGTTTGACATTTACCTTACATTTGTCTAACAAGGCTAACAAGCTCCACTAGAGCATTCAGGTCTCTCTTCATCCTTAATGGGCACAAGAGCAAGCACTGCACTGGAACAAATTCCAAAAGAGCTCTCACGGAAAAAGTCTCTGTATGCCACATAATTAACGGTTTTCTCAGGCTAACATCTAATAAACCCCTTCACATGTGCTTTACTTTAAGTGAGCATGGAACAGTAATGGAGTCAGTGGAATTACTTAGAGCCTAAAATACTGGTACATGCTCAAGCAATCTACTAAATCAAGGCTTTCACGACCTAGAAGTCTGTGCTTTACTACTTCTCCAAGTCAAATTGAACAGGGAGCTTTTATGGAGGTATATTTTTGTTTCTTCTTTTATGTAATGGGGTAAGTCCTTATGTCACCTAACTCAGCATTTCTTCCAAGAAGCAGGAGTATTTAAATGTTGTGTATTAAGAGCATCTTCTTCACTGGCTTTTGAATTTGTCATCTTCAATTTGGCTCAAAGTCTCCTGACTCTGTATTTGGACAAATAGCAAGGAGGGTGTCTGCCAGCATCCCTGTCTATTTCTTTGCATTCTACAGTGCTTGTAGTCTTTTCAGTCGTTCCCCAATTTATGCCACCATATGCCTGCAAGCATTAATTGAAATTACATGACATGAAATAACTGTGTGAAATGGAATTGAGCCGGAACACAGTAAACAGTTCTTTTTGTGTGTAAAGAGCATGCGATTTCAGTGTATATGCTGCTATAAAACAATTCTGCCTAACATCAGCCCCAGAAACAAGTGTCCTGTAACATACTGTTAGGCATTGGCCAAGTTCTGACCTTGAGGAGGAAATATTTGCACAATGACTCGGAGGAGCGGAGGATGAATCATTCCCACCTGAGATACAGAATCTGCCTCTTCTCCCAAATGGGGACAACGAAACATTTTCAGGCAATCATCCACGGTTACTCTGCTATGCTACGAGGTTTCTAAGCAGAGCAGATGTGACAAAGCTCCTCTTTAGGACAGACCCATCAACAACTGATGTTAGCTATACCCTGCACATTCAGCATCATGTTACCTGTAAATGTGCATTTCTAACGGATCTCTTTCCTATCCTGCCACAAGAAAAGTCACTGGCCATGTCCTCCATCAGAGGAGGAGCTGCCACAGCAAAAGTCACCTGGTACCTCTTCACACATGCAATGGCTGGTCCCGCACTCAAGAAGCGGCAGCTAGCAAGCAGCTCTAGACAAACAAAAGGCACTAGAATTACTGTTCATACAAATGAAAATCACTGAAAAAATTATCCATCACAGTCACACGCTACAGAAACAGAAAGGCATGGCTGTGACTTAGACATCAAATCTGACAAAATTCCAAAGTGCTTAGACTGAATTACCCCAAACAGCTTGCCACACCACAGCCTCTGCACATCTCACAGGTTTGGAAAGTGTTTATCCTTCCACAGAAGAACGTGGAAAAAGGTTTTTTCCACATCAGTGTTTGAAATATGGGACTGATCCATGAAACCAGTCGCTATTCTAAAGTTATAAGAACTCTGTTGGAGACTTGAGACTCTTTCTCCCAAGTTATATTCTTACGCTTTAAGCTTTGGGCTATTCTCTCCATACCTCACCACTGCAGATAAACCCTTTCTGCAACTGAAGACCACAATGACCCCTTCACTTTCAATTTGCTACATAACTTTACACATGTCTAACTTTCTCGTCCAGCTCACCTCCTTTCCCTGTTTCATCTTCAATGCTTGTGAACAATGAAGACAAAAACTACAGTGAGGGGGAGGAAGGGAGCCCCAGTGTCAGCGTTCAGGAGTTTAGCTCTGCCAGGTACCAAACACCCAGGAGCTGCTCAGTGTCTCAGAGACACAGCTTCAGGTCCTTTGACTTCACCCATACGTTGTTATTTTTAGACGTGCAGCCTGTCTGCTGCAGTACCATGACGATGCAGTCTCTGAAGGCTCTCTCTGTTCAATTCCCATCCTAACACAATGGCACTATCAATAAAAGAAGCATTTTTAATCACTTTTTGATTCTGAGCTGTCTTTCCCATTGCTAATAACGTTTCCTATTTCTCTGTGACTTGAGCAAAAGAAAATTATATATATGCATATACACATCAACAGTCATGCAGAAAAGCGCACATACAGTCATTCACATTTCTTATTCATTGCTGACAAGAATTTTAACTAATTTTCCATTTTATCAAAACACTAAATTACAGCTGCAATGACTGCATTGATTTTCAAGGCAATTCCCTTCCCCCCCCCCCCGAAGTTTTGCTTTCAACAAACCATGAAAATTCATGTATTTCAGAATCAAATCTAATGATTGGTATCTTCCCATTGTTACCTTGCAATCGGAGCTCTGTAGTTTACTCCTTGCCATTTGAATAGTGATTAACATAATAATTAGATTTTTACATAAAGCCTTGATCATCCCAAAGGAAATGCAGATATTCAGCTGAATAATAAGCTGTTCAATTCTCCTTTAAACAAAGGGCAGAGTTTGCAAGTAGCTATATCAGACTAGCTGATTTCATCAGACAAATTGGAACAGTATCTAGTTACACAAGTTCTTAACATCCCTTCTCCAGACAGGTTGCTGGGTACATAAGACTCAATTTTCCAACTTCGTCTGATCTATTAAAAGATTTTACCTCTGCTTATAACCTTTTTTCTTCCTGCATTCTTAGAACAAAATGTCTAGTGCCATCTCCAAATAAAAGCATAACCTGAAAACAAGACTCCAGACTCTTCAAAGCAGATTTCCTGCTTATTTACTTCATGTGATCACTCTGTCTTTTTAAAGGATTCTAAAAAATGCATGGTGATGCAAGGAATTGTAGAGAAACTATTAACAGCATCAAGCCAGATTGCAGTGGAGCAGCGTGACTGCCTCCCTGCACAGCTCTTGACAAGGAGAGGGTTTACAGAGTTCTGTGAAGAGTTCTGGAAACGCAGGATTTCAGAGAGATTACGGAAATCCTCCCACATAAGATATTAGGGATAAGGGCAGACAGTTTCTCCAGGGCCTCATCATTTGCAGTGATGTAATCCTCACAGAGGCCTTGGAACTGTGCTCCTCTATCTTGTTTGACAGACAGCGTGAATGTCGAACACCTAAAATAAAAGCATGGGGAGAAAAGTTTTCAGTCATTTACTGCCAGTGCAGCTTGAAGGACATGGTAAGTTCAAAGGGTGCCATGTTGATATAACTGTTTCTAAGCTAGTATTCAATAACTGGTATCACTGCGCAGAGTTCTTGTTTAAGACTACCCACAATTAATCGATGTTTCAAGACTCCAAGAAGAAAAACTAGTACCCTCGGAAAAAAAAACCCTAGTATCCTTGGAAAACAAAACAAAAGACAACTATCTTGGAAAAAAGAAAATCATTGCATTGCAAAGCAGGAAAAGAACCTGGGGAGAGAGTGAATTGAAAGAACAACTTTATTTGGGAATAGTAAATTTAGTGCTTTATCACTAAATTGCTTCAATGCCTGAAGCAGCAAATAGTAGCTAGCACCACCAATACAGCAGATCAGTTCTCTACATGACACAAGTACGGACTGCAGCATAAGTCATACTTCTGATAAAATCAGTGGTGTTCCAGTGAGGTCAATGGCAAAGACCTCTTAGGTCTACTTTCATTTCCTCACTGTCCATGCTTGCGTAAATAATTTACTAGATGACTAATAACCTCAGGTTTGTCCATCTGAATGGCCAAAATAAAGGAACTCAGTTATTTTTCATTCCTATACTAAGATTTTAATGAAAATGTGACTACACCATTTTGAATTATTCAGTGGGATAATGTAAGAAATAGAATCCAATACAGCCTTATAGTCAGCGTAAAAGTTTCCATTTTTCTCCTTTTCCTGGACAACACCAAAAAGCACAGGAAAAAGGCAGAAGAAATTATAGCAAAGCTACTAACCTTACTGCTATTTGTACTGTACTGTAGCTAATAACACTTTCCTAGCTTACTTTCAAGTTATAATGAGTTACCTTGAACATTTGGTCACAGGAGTACTTTGGATGACAACTTTGGTGGGAATTAATTAATCTGAAACTTGCTCCTGGGTAGCTACTAATTATTTATGGTGATTAGAAAAAAAAGCTTGAATGGCTGTTGCAGTTAGTGGGATGTGTCAAAACATGCTTAACCTCATCATTCCAGTTTTAATAACTCTTTCTTTCACAATGATGGAATGACAGCAAAAGAAGCTAAAACTGAAGGAAAGGGTGGCATAGAGGCAAAGAGAAAAACCTGGCAGATGAAGGAGGCGTTAAAGCTTTGCAGAGACTCTTACTTAGCCTGCTGGCATTGATGGTGATATTAGCAAGAGAACACTGTAGACACAGATAATTTGAGCAACTTCTAAGAAAGGCTTCATCTTCCTAGGCTCACTCTGGAGGGAATCGAGTCAGCAGGGAACCTTGGTGTGCTTGGTGGCAGCACCATGCCTTAGGGAACAAAATGCCTCTCCATGGTGCATGAAAAACATTATTGCAGTAGAAACAAGTACCAGCTATAAATTGTTTAACTGGTTGGCAGATTATGTTAACACGGAAATTGAAATAAAAGCCAGTGAGAAGAGTACACTAAAGAAACACGGTTGATACGGTTGGAAACACAGGAAGGAGGTTAAGTAGGGCCGAAAAAAAAAAATCACAGTTCATCATTCAGGGAAACCACACCAAATGTAAAACTCAATGGAAGAGATGCAGGGAAAGCTGTACCAGTGAAAGAAATGTAAAAGCATAAAAAGACAGCAAATTAGATACAACATTTAGTTACACAGCAACCAAAAATATTGAAAGAATTCAGGGCTACAGAGTGAGGTTTCAATCACATCACTTCTCTCTTTTTCCAGACTGTAGTAAGCACTCAGTTTCATTATCATCATTATCATGATTATCATTCATTACCACAGAGGTGCTGAAAGACTGTAAGCAGTTCAAGAAACAGAAAAATACTACCAGGGACTTAAGGGAATGCATTTTGAGCAATAAAGTAGTTTGGGGATAAAAGGCTAATTGAAAGTAAACCTCAAAGAGAACAATTATTTACTATGAAGCACAAAGCAATGTGGACAACTTAATACATGGAAAGTCTAGGGTGAATAAAATGGAACACCTGTGGTACATTCACTGTGTCTATTGCCCTCAGGAATATGTAGAAACTTTGTTATGTGAGGTACCTGAAGAGTGGCTATTGGGCTTGCCCTCAAGTGCATCACTGCTTATTATCCAGCAGCTGCTCTCCCCAGACAGCAGAGACAGTGGAAGGAGCGATTTGTTCTGCTGGTGAAACAACCAGCCCCGGGAAGCATTAAAGGGAGACCACAAAATGCATGAGATACTTGCCTTCCCCAACCACTCTTGCTGTCAACAAGTAACTCCTGCAGCGAGCACCTGCCTGAGGTACTCACTCATTGAGATGGCTGCAGCCCTGGGCCAAACGTGACCCGGTTAAGACAGCGGCACTTGCCATTACCAACAGGTGGGCCAGCCTCAGATCTTCACTGTTCCTTTGAAGGTCCAGTGAGGACTGCAAGCATGTCTCATTCAGTGGTCGGTGCCAAGCTTCACACCACCATGATCCTGGACAGAGGGGAAAAAGAGCTGTTGGGCACCTCTCCTGGAACAATATATATTACATGGTGGTGAATACAGCACTAAATATTATTTGAAGCTATAGGCTCTTCGGAAGGCGTACAAAGCACTGACCGATGTTTCTGTAGGGGTTTCTCTTCACTGCTCTGCAAAATCAAACAGATGGTACCTAAATTGATTTTTTGAAAATATAAATAGAAGAGGCTCAGTAACTTTCAGTGTTTACGTTTTAAAGAGATCATGAGCTTAGGTTCGATGTAGCTTTCACTTGAAACTAAATCCCACCACTATGTATGACTAAGTTATTTAATAACTTTTGCACAGGTCCCATCTTTGCTTTGTTCTAAAATACTCCCAACTCTATGCTATTTTTACAAAAACTGGCTCAACTCCCTGCCCTGCCATGTATCATCCCCACATTCTCATTAGAAGTTGAATTTCGTTTTAATGCCAAAAACCATCTGTGTTGCATTGTCATCTTTTTCATCTCAAAAAAGCCAGAGTCCCCCTGTGATATCTTTGGAATTCCTGCCCAAAAACCTAGCTTCAACGAGCTGGTGAATCTGACAGCTCCCACTTTAGAGTCATCTTATGGGATGAAACATGGGATTTTGGTAAATTCTCTTTTACACCACAGGTTTGTGACTAGCAATAGCTCTCATTCAAACTCCCAGGTAAGGAGCAGGGATTCTCTTGAAGGAATTTCAGAACAAAGTTGTCTCTCCAGCTTTTTGGTAGCTGCTTTGTGATGTACCTCTCCATCCATGAACCCTTGAGGAAGAATTAGCAGAGAAAAAGATGACCCGTAAAGACAGCACAGCTGTTGTTTTTAGAAGACAGAGGATAAGCAAGGAGATGCTGCCTTCCCCATGTGCTCCAAGAAGAAACAACACACTAGTCAAGCCTGAAGGAGCTGGATTACAGGTAAGACTTCACAAGCTAAGCAATACCTTTGACGAGCACATGTCTTCAACACAGGACAGAAACAAGCCACTCTTTTGCCCCTTCTTCTGGATTTAGACCACTGAAACCCACCAGAGTGCTTTCTTCACTGTGAAATTATTTGGGATGTTACAGGGAATAAATCATTAGTGGAATGGAAAGAAAGTAATATTCCCCAATTAACCCAACTTTAAAGCCCAGTGGTATTTTCTGGAAGACAAAGAACACCTCTCAACCTTCTACAACCAATCCAGCTGACTCTCATCTTGAAAGCATACCCTTGCCTTTGGCGATTGATTTCAAATGGACTCATGATGTTCTTCTACTTCATGTAGAAGTAATTAACATTTGTTTTCATGATGAGACTAGAGCAGTGCCACATCCCTTTGATCACTTTACTATTGACACAGGTTTTTTGGAAGATCAGAGCAGCTGAATGCATAAAAAACCTCCAGAGAAATGAAAGCAGCTACACTGGCTTTCATTCTAAGGTCTGCAGACTGAATGACTTGAATGTCTGAGGCATGCTCAGCTGCCTCTGGCCAGGCTGAGGATGGATGCAAGAAGCTCTCACACATATGAGGTCTCTCTCCTTGTGGTGCTTTACATTATTGTCACATAAGATTCACAGTAAAAACAGAACAAGAGCTGGTGATTAATACTGCAGGCTGTGATAGTAACCTTTCTGATAAAGTGACATCTGCATTATACTCCCCAGCTAGCTGTGCTCCTACCTGCAGACTCACAGTGGAAGAGGAGGTCAGGGGGAGGTGGACAACTCACCATACAGAAGCCCTGCTGTATTCCATTTAGACCATGACAGTCTGGATTATTTGTGCACAGTTGGTGCCCAGGTGATAGGATGGACTTCGCCCTCCCATTCAGTCTCTTACTTTTTAACCAATGTTGTGGTCAGCAGAGATGCCTCCATCACAGCAGGCGCTTAGAGGGAGAGTCAGAGATGCGCCAGTCAGGCACAAGCACAACCTTCCCAACACTGCATTGCACAGCTGTGCCCTTCAGTTTTGCCTGAAGGACATTTTTTCTTCCCCTTTACTGCATCCCTATACTCAAGAAGCTGTGCAGTGAAAGCCTGCAGTGAGGCCCACAGCTGGATATTGCAAACTGTATTTGAAAGAACTTAAGACTAATGGCAGAGATTGCATGTCAAAAAACCCAAAAACCATGTCGGTGAAGATTCATCGCTTAAACTGATCCTTGCTTTATTTTCAGGAAGTTATTCACACTGTCCTTGTCAAACTCACAGCAGAATTTACTTTAAGAAGTAATGATTTTACTAATACTATAATTTGAAACACAGTAGTTCAAGCCCTCACTCCCATTAAATCAAATAAGATATGATCCCAGCCCCTAAGATCCTACAGTTGAATCATTTGTTTCTATCACAAAGCCCTCAGAAAGCTTGTTAGCTCTTTATCATAGGAAACACTCACAGAAAATTGATCTTTTGAAGCTTGCTACCAGCATTTTCTTTTCCTCCAGTGCTGCTATTTTTAAGCTATTATTTCACACAAGACTTACAGAGTTTGATAGATCTTTGGTTGCTGTTCAAGAAGAGTCATGAGCCTGCGTGGGCACAGCTCTCTCTTAACCCTCTCAAGAAAGGTCTTTCTCTTTTTTCTCCTTTTTTTTCTACTCTTTTTCCTTCTTAAAATCTTGTTTCCTGTTTGGAGAAGCCAGCAGCAGTAGTAATCACAGTCCTGGTCACTTGAATGTTGTGCTTAAAAGGGACCCAATATCAAACACCCAATACCTTTAAGGAGGTCATCAAGAAGAAACAGCCAGGCTCTTCATGGTATTGCATGGTAGGAGGACGAGAAATAATGGACATAAACCCAAACAAGACAGGTTCAAACAGGATAGAAAGAAATGCTTTTCAATGACCAAGGCACTCAAGCAATAGAACAGGTTGCTCAGAGAAGAGGTATGGTCTTCATCCTTGAAGGTTTTTAAGATCAGAATACACAAACCCCCAACTAACCTGGTCTGACCATGCAACTCACAAAGCTTCCAGGGGGAGGTTGGATCAGAGACCTCCTGAGGTCCCCTCCTAACCTGAATTACCCTGTGATTCTATACCTCAATCTCCACACCCCCTTCTAAATGAAGCTTTTGTTTAACCTTCGCACCTCCACACACATCAGGTCCTAAAATTGTTTTCAGCATTTTCACTAAAAGGTTCCAAGACCTTTTCCAATAGTTACTGAAAGCATTTCAAAACAAAGTGAAATAACTACTTTCATAATGATTTGGAAGGCAAGGGGTTTTATTTCATTGTTAACATTCATACGTGGAAAAAGTGACTCTCAAAGCCTAATCTTTTCTTGAATTAAATCATGAAACTCTGTGAGTGAAATATTTATCTACTCACAGCCATTTGATATATAAATGGACTAAATTTTAGATAGAATTTTAAGATTGGGAGGATCACTTACTGCCAAATGAAATTTAGGAGCATAGTGGGAAGCAAAATAGAAAATGAAAACCAGTGACAGTCCAAGCATTGTCCGGGTACGGTTAGAAGCAGCTGCATCCATCACTAGGCAACACTTCAATTTGCTTCAAAGAGAGTGAGGAAGACAACCGGGGAGAGTCATATTATGCAAAATGGGTTTTCAGCTAAGTTGGTTGCCCTCCATTTGTTCAGTATGTTCCAGGCTGGCTCAAGATACACGATGTAAAAACATTCTCTAAAGCAGGTTTCATATATAACATACAAATGTTTCCTCCCATGGGACCCAGGCTATATAACCAGACATTTTGCTAACCAACAGAAAATAATCAGTCAAAACAATGCTCTAGAAGCAAGCAGCAGTCCCAGAAACAGCAGCAAAGCTCAGGAGAATTACATTATCATTAACTTAACGAGAAACAGTTTCCCATAAACTAAAGTTAGAGCTAATCCCTCAGTGAAATGGAGGATCTTTTACCTAAAGAATTACAGGACAACACATACAAAATAGTAGAGTGCTAATTACATGCATTAACTGGAGTTTCTTATAGATGTATTTTAACACTGTCCCTCTTCCCAAAATGAGAAATTCCATTAACAGCATTATTAGCTCTCCTCTAAATTGCTAATTACACCTAACTCCAGTTATAATGTCTGATTACTGGTTTATTCACTCTGAGTGGTTTATAACATGATGAGAAATTACTGAGATGAAATTAGATCAAAGGGTAACATAAATGTATTTGCATTTCAAACGGCCTTCAATGGCAGAGCAGAAACTGGAGGGGAGTTGTGGTGCTGGAAGAGAAACAGCAGCATGAAGGTACAGCTACATTTCCACAAGCAGTCAGCATCTGTTCCCTTCAAAGCCCTTCTTCCTCCACGTCCACATATGCACGTATGCTGTACTCCTTGGAGAAACATGCCAGACCAAAGCAGGAAGAGCATTTACTAGGGCTTCATAATGTGCCCAGAGGTGTATTCAATTACTCCCACTGAAGATCCCAGTAGTAAACCTGAAGCAAAAGGCTGCTGGAGAATCAGAGGCAGTTACATTAAACCAAGCCAACCCTACAGTTTTCAAGGGCTTCTGCAGGGTTACCTTAATAAAAATCTGCTACCTAAAATGTGCATACAACAGATGGATAATAAGTTTTACCTCATTATCTCACAGCAAAATCATGTGGGTTTCTTTTTGTTTAAAGTTTTCCCTATAAAAATGGTTCAATAGCACTCCTAGAAACTTGTTTCTCAATCTGTATGTGAGCTGAGGTTGGGATAAGGGTGGGAATGGTGTTCTAATGGGGGATGGGTGGAGGGCTTTCACAAGGCACTAGTCTAAAAGTCTGACGGAACCTTGAAATAAAACAGGGAAGAAAGCGTACCTCAGAAAGCTCTCTCCTGTCAGTACTTTCCCACATTCTTCTTGTTTGCAGTCATAAGCACTGACAAGTTTTCCTGTTCGTACTTACCAAAGTTGTATAAAAAGCACCTCATCAGCAACAAAGTAACTTCAACCCAAAATTATTCTCTTTTCTTTCTTAGTTGAGGGAATAACATGAAAATAGCTGAATTGTTCATTGTTTTGGAGTAGAATGCAATGTTCTCTCACATCGCTGAGAAGATTCCAGCAAAATTGTGTGGTCTTTTTAAAGCCGTGTGAGTTGATCAGTGATTTACCTTGGCTCAGAAAGATAATGCTTTTAGTCTTCTGCAAAGACAGCTGTCTGCTTCAGCACCATGGGATGCTTGATGCAAATTCTTGTTACAGCAGATTGCACTTTCATAGGAAGACTTAAGGACCAACTCCATTCTAATCAAGACTCTGATCTTGAGGGCAATAGCTTATGCAAGCAGTAATCTCTTCTGCTCATGATTTAAAACAGGGGAGATGCTGCACAATAGTTTAAGAACATTTTGCTCATCTTGTTTTTTGTCACAGTGTACAACATCCTTATGCTTCATCTCTCTGTTCTTTCAGAGATGCATCACTATACTTTTTCAACGGCTAGTAGGAAACAGGGGAGTTGAACTTCATGCATGACAGCATCAAATTAACAGGGACAGGTCATGAATTATACAGATAGCTTGTCATTCATTTCCTTTAGACCGTACAGTTAATGAAGAGCTGTGCTTTTCATACCAAGTCTATAATTACCCTGACATATGCTAACCAAGCATCCCACCCCTGACTAGTGTTATGCTCCATTATAGAGTAAAGTTAATGGTAGTCTGTGGTTCTGACATTAGTCTGAACCATGAAAACTAATAGCTGAAACTCCACATTACTGGTGATCCTCTTCTGTGACCTTTTGCTTAGCTTTATTAAAAACACACATCATCCTTCATGAGAAAGAATCCATTTGAAAGAGAGCCCAATCTTGTGGCTAGTTGGGAAGGCCATTTCATGAATAAAGAAGAAAAATCTTTTTGCCTATTTGAAAACTTCTGCAGAGAAACTGCAGAAACAAACCCACCAATCTGACACCTTAGATTGTTCACCTCCCCTCGCGTCTGAGCACCTCACAGTGTCATACATATGTTTGCTACATTACAGACAGGAGGCACAGAGTAGTTATAAACACAAACTGAAATATTTATATGGTGGCCCATTGCACTCGAGTCATCAACTCTATCAATGAACATTAATTAACCCTCTGTTGCACAAACAAAACCTTGCCCTTAAGACAACAGACTGATGGCTGAGATTACAGATATTAGTGTAGAAGCGGGATTTAGGCTGGAACACTTTATTCTAAACATGTGCCTCACAAGTAAAACGTATTAGGACCACTTTTCCTGTATTTTTTCCCCAAGCTTTTTAAATGAATTACAGAAGAACTAAAAGCTTACTTCCTCTTCTTCTACTACCAGTACTTCTCTGTTAAAATGATTGCTATCCCTAGGTCAAAATCAAATCTGGTTTATGCATGAATGAGGCACTCCAGGACTCAAGCTGCAAGAATCACATGGGACTAAATCTCATCCTGATTCATGAGTTGTAAGCACAAATACCCAGCTGATAACATTAGCGATATGATTTAAACATAATAATGGAAGAAAAATAGTTTTCTTTTGTGCATTCATGGTTTCCGGGACCTCTACACATTACCAGTATATTAATGTCAAGAAAACATAAAACCCAGGGAATTGCCCAATGAGATTTTACTGGGAAGCTGCTGAACGCAGGACTGAAAGAGGCAGAGACAACATCAGAAACTAGTAATTTTTTGCTTAGTTGTATTCAGCATAAAACCATTAAATTGATGCTCTGCTACTGTGCCTGTTCCTCTTTCCAGGCTGTGACCACTCACCGGGATGAGTAGAGGCAGAAGGAAAGAAACACATGCACTCTCATAAACTCTATTTAACCAAATAAATGAATCCACCTGAAAAGGTTACAGATTAAGAGTGGAACTGGTTTTCACTAACACATATTACACAGGTTTTATACCTGCAACTGAGAAAAAGAAATCAAGGAATCTAAGTGCATAAAGTACACCATTTATTTCTTAATCTCCCGTCTAAAAAATTATTTCCATGTCAGTTACGTCTCAGCATTTTTCCCCCTCATGGATCAGTCACTTTAAGAGAACACACAAGAAGGAAAAGAGAAAATGGTTAAGTTGAGAAGATGGAGATGTATGTTTCTCATTTGACCTTCTAGACAAGGATACAGTCTCTTCAGCACCGGTATAAAACATTCCTTATTCTTTTTACAGTGCTTTCCCATCCCTCTCATTTTTGTATGAAAGAAGATTTGCTGCTCTCCCACAAATCATTATCTCCCCTTGACATGCTTTGACCTGTGTCTTCCGTGACTTCCAACTACTGTTTGCATTGTACTGAAGCATAGACTTCTGGGGACAGAGAGAAGAACACACACATCGTTACTACCTAATATTGAAAGTAATGTCAAATCATTCAAGGCTTTTCATATTTTCATGATTCTTCCCTATTTTCTAGCTTTTCCTAGATGTGGCTATTCAGATATAAAGCCAGATTCCCCAAATATTTTGCCAAGCACTATGCACACCACTGTATTAGAGACATTAACACCTCAGAATGCTGTTAGTATTAAATTCATATGGAAACATCTCACTGAGTATGCAAACATCTCTCGTGTGTAGAAAAGGTGGAACAAGGAATATCAAGAGATATCCATGTTTTCACCTTTCTCACTGTTTACTATCAGTTCCGCCTGCACAGTTTTTCCACAGTTGCATGGAAAGATGCCATGTCTTTCATGTCAAAGAACAAACAGGCTGTTCGTTGCCTAGCTCCATTTATTAGCTGAAAGCCAGGCATTTAATAATAATCACTAGACAGAGCAAATGGGGTTTTTGAAAAAGCCCGAAGTAACTGATGTCCTTCATCCACTGAATTTCAGGTGGAACTGGGCATCTAATTCTTTAATATTTTAAGGGGGGAAAAAAAGTGAAAATTCAAAAAAGAAACAAAGCATTTACACCAGTGTAGTCAATAACTAGCACTGAGTGCTATGGCTGAGCAAATAAATGCAAGCAAAAAAGGAACTGATCCAAGGAGAACAGTCTCAAGATTCTGCATTATTTAGGTTCTACTGGCTTTTAATAAAGGAGTTATGTCAATACAAAATAGTTTTCAGACTTCGTGAGTCTTTTTCGTACTTCATATAGCAGGAAGGACACTAACAGTCTCCTCTCTTTGTGCATAATTTATCTCAAACAGACAAGTCCTTAGACAACGTAGAAGCAGCAACAACTCTGATTAATGCCTCTGTCACCCCAGGCACTGATTGGTATTCCCCCAGTTGCTGGTACCCCAAGAAAAACTCTTCAAAAGATGCAGCTAGTTCCAGGTGCTGTGTCCCATGTAGCAATCACACCAACACTGCATACAGACCTCACTTTACTGTATTTCAAGAGTTACATATATATATATATATATATGTTACTCTCTCTATATATAGTAACACTACTAATTGCACATGCAAACCCCAGCTGCTCTGCAGTCAGTGTGAAAATCCACATCCAAGCAAAGATGCCAATTAATGGTATTGTACAGTACACCTTCTTGGTAAGATGAAGACATTTCTTCCCTTTTCAGATCATACATATGAGACCTTTAGGATGAGCAGGCAACTTTTACTGCGTTCAAAGTCTTCCACAGTGTAATTTAAACTGATATTTAAATCCCTAGTCTTTGCTATAGTGCAAGCCACAACCCATCATGATCATTAGCTGTGAAAGAAAGCACCTTGGGTGCATGTTTATAACGCCGACAATCAGCTCTGCTTGCTGCCATGCCACACCATATAGTCAGAGCTCTCTTGCCCGGAAGGTGGCAGAGCAGAAATCAGTGCTAACAAGTCATTTAGACACATTAACTAAGGACCATGCCCAAGCTAGGCAGACTCATACTCTGTGTGACCTAAAAGAAATCACCTCATGCTTTCAACCCCCCGTGCATTAGTTCCCAAATATAACATGGAGATAAAACTAATTCCAGTTCACAGGAACACTGTGCAAATTAACCTTTCCGAAATACACGAAAAGCTTCTAACGTACTGCTAGATTTCTTTAGAAATACAGCCTCATAGCTACTGCTGTTCAGGAATGGATCAGCATTTTTGTCTGTTTGCTTGTTAATAAAGGAAAAAGATAAGGTGAATTAGAAATACTGCTATTCACCTCAGTTCTTGCCTTCTATTCCTTCCTCTATTTACTGCTTCTCATCACTCACCTTCCACCAGTGAACATGATAGCCTATCACTGCACCTACCCCTTAAATCCATTTTTGGAGGCTGTCAGTTTTGATTTCTTGCCTCAAAATGTCATCTTCATCTTTGGTGTTCTGTCAGTCTCAACTCACAGTGAACTTAAACACAGCTTTCTGGAAAGCATGCTTCAATTTTAAAATAAGCAACCATTATTTTATGTTTCAGCCTCACTCCCACAGGACATCTGATTAATCCAGGCTCCCAGATAAGAAACCTTCATGGTGAGCATATAGCAGTTCATCACAATGACCAGAACCAACCCACAAGGCAGGTAGTATGATACACATAGGGCTGGAAACAAAAACTGGCATAACATGCATATTGCCCAAGAGTCCACAGGCTTCACTGTTTCAAATGGCTGTGCAAACTGCTGTGGTGGTGATTTGATATATATCTAGTAGCCTGACTGCCAAGGAAGTAGAAAGACAGTTTAATCAGAACACTGGTCATGAGCACAACCCAGGATTCTGCAGGACAATTTCATTTCCCAAAGTATTTCTTCTGAGCATGTAAGAAGGGAACACATAAGAAATATGGACAGAGAATCACCAGAGAGGGAAAGAAAAAGCTATTGTAGCATACAGCTCAACGTGAAAAGAAATAAGCAGTTTGGGGGACCTGTGTGGGCTCCTAATCAGCAGCAGAAGCTGCAAAATGTTTGAGGAAGTTGTGAGGCAGCTGCAATCTGTTCAGGATTCATTTGGCTGGCATAAGACACACACGATGGCTGATGGCCTGACCTTTCTTCACGGAGAACTGATAGACACTGCTTCTTAATTTGAAGCAACACCCTGGAAAGGCAGAAGTAGTGGTGCATCTATAACTAGGTATTGCTTCCTATCAAGGAGCTGCACCTTTTACTCTAACAAAGATTATGAAAACAAAGGACATACTACTTCAGTAATGAGAACTCTTGAGGTGTCGACATTCCTTCTTTCCCCCATTAATACAGGTTTTAGTTAATAACTTAGCCCATCTGCTGTTTCAAGGGCAAAACAGCAGTCATAGTTTCAGGTGTAGGCAGTGCTGAATTTTGGAAAGTTCCTATGAGTAAACTTTTTCAGCCTTTGCCGCATTGTCCTTTTTAGACCTTCCCAGTGTCCTTTCTGGTCTCTTTCTTTAAGAGAAAATCTTTGGCTAGAAAACTGGAGAGCACAGGGACTTTCAGAGTCCATCCAATTCTAGATACCAACTTAGAGACAGCACAGAAAGACATTTGTTGGAGATTAGATGGTCTATGCTTTCAAAAGTACTTGAATTAGAGTCAGAAGTCACACTTGAAAGTCTTGCCTGAAGTGTTGTCTGAAGTACCTCATTTCCTCCTGTTTTGTCCCTCTAGGTCATCATTTACTTCTCTGTGGATGGCACTGTGCATGACATGATGTTGAAATACCTACAGCTCGGAATACTCCAGCATCTTGGTGCACGTGATCATGCAATGCAGAACAGAGAAACTTGCACATTGAATTAAGGAAAGGAGAGCACAAAGCAGCAGCAGAAGCTTTTTTTAGCACAGCCCTAATAAACAGCATTCCCCGTGAGACAGATGTGTTCCTTGGAATGGAATAGAACAGCTGTATTAAAGCTTTACTTGGAATATTTCTTTTCCACATTTCTTTTCCACCTATTTCTCTCACCTGCCGCACAACATACATCACAGCTCAAAGATCAGCTTTCTTGCTCAAAGAAATGAAAACAGAAAACCGTTGCAGGTTTTAACCTTTTTCTTCCTCCTTGTGCCCTTCAGAAGATGAAGCCACAGAAGAGAGCAGTGAACACAAAAAGGACAAAATCTCGCAGTTTGTGTCTTTGTTCTACTGTAACTCGGCAGTGTAGGGTAATGATTAAAAGACTTGCGTCCTTTTGGCAGGTAACAGTTATTCTCCAGTGTTTCACAAGGGGCAACTGACATGAAAGGCACATATTGCACAACTCCTAACAAACCAAAACAGAGTTTCCAAGACAGCCTAGAAGTCATTAAGTGTTCTTGTTTCCAGGAATTGCCAGCAATCCAACACAGGATATAAAGCACGAAGACTGTAAACAAAGAATACTTCTACACTGGCAGTTAACACTGTAGAAGAGATGACTTGCATCAATAAGAAAGGTTTCACCTGTCATGTTCTAGCTAATCTCAGTAGAAAACATTCTTAGAGGTTTTCACAGGCAGACATTGACATGGATTTTCTCCTCCATAATCCATCTAGGCCTCAGCCACAGGCAAGTTATTTGATTTCCAGAAATCCTGTGCCCTCATCAGACAGACAAATGAGACCAAGACCACAAGAATTCCTTCCTGTGGCAGACCCGTATATTATGCATTGTTCCTCCCATGGGCAAGTCGATTGCCAAAACTCAGGTTTAAGAAGTTGATGAAGCTTGCTAGCTGCAAGCTCTCATGGAAGAGCAGACACATTTGGCAGCACACCAGATACACCAAGGAATTGTCGAGTATATGCTTTCAGGATGACATGCCATTTGTCAAAGTCAGTTAGGAGAATGTTACCAAAGACCGATTTTCTCACTGCATTTTGGAAATGTCTTGTGATTTGAGCAATTTGTTGACATAAAGGAGCCAGGTGGGATACTGAGTTATTCACTCCCCAAATCTATGATCTGGGTAGTTAACAAAAATTACACACAGCAGCTGTATATCTGTGGCATGCTGCTTCACAGATATTTTTATCGCATCAATGCAGCGTCAAACCGCTTCCAACCATGAAATGCAGAAGAAGTGCTCACAACTTCTGTTCCCAGTGTGTTTGGTATAAAGAAGCAGAAGACAGTTGGTGTTCCTGGTACTTCTGCAGAGATTTTTCCATGACTTCCAGTGTAATTTTGGATCTGCAACTGCTTTATGGTCAGGTAGATATTTCACAGTAGTTTAAAGGAATTCCATTTTTCTCTCCTATTGATCACCTGGATATAAGGGTTCTGCCTGATTAGACCATGTGATAGGTTTCATTTAAAGCTTCATTACCAGCTCAATGTGATGCCAACACAGGATAAATATATCCTTTGAAACTGACGGTGGAAAGGAACATTCCCTGGAAGAGGTGAAAAAATTCTATCACAGAGCATGTGCTAAATTCAGGCACAAGGGAAAATCATACACAGCAAATGAAAGAGAGATACAGAAATGCTAACCAAAATTAGATAGTTTCTGTTGACCTGCTGCATTATCCAGAGTATGTTCCTGCATTTCTTGTGCAGAAAGGCACTTTGGTAGGGGAAAAGAAGTTACCTGCTATATGCTACATGCAAAGGAGCTTTCAAGACTGTCATTAAAGTAAAAAAGCCAAGCATTCAGGCACTGGGAAATGCCAGAACCAATATTATTCATGCAACCTTAGTTGAACCATCTTGCACAAATGCATTGTGTCAGTGCCTTCAGATCTGTGACCACATACTGATTTTCCACAGGACTGCAGCCTCATGCAGTGCACAGAATGGGCAGTAGCATTCAGTTTGACTGACATGCAATCTCTGTTTTATTGCTTAGCTTTTTACCCTCTTCCTGCATCACAGGTAAATCTTAGTTTGATAACAAAGTTCTGTTTCTTTGTCAGCTTTTCAGTAGCACTTCTTAGAGGATATTTGTGAAGTTAAATCTACAGCGCTAACAGGAGGTAAGAGGCAGCGCTATTCCCATTTCATAGACAGGGAATACCAGCACAGAAGCAATGCTAAATTTAGCAAGATGTGAGTCACTTAAAATACAGGGCTTCTCAGTATATGTATTATTCACATATCACTTAACTATGCCCAAAGACTAAGACATTACATTGAAGTTTCAGCAATTTACAGAAGTTTGCTTCGAATGACTTCCCTTTAAATGTTTCAAAACTGGAAGTTTCTGATGGAAAACTGCGCCTGGTTTCCCACAGGAAACGAAACATATACAGTTGTGCCATCTGCCTATTCATGTGCTGTTAATACTCCTTCCACTTCATTTCCGAGCCTGTTGGCTGGTTTCAAACTGGTGAAGCAAAAGGTCTCTAAGTGAATGTGCCAAGGCCTAGCAAAAACTGACAACTAACAGGGAATAAGACCCAAATTACAGCCTCCACTCAGAAAAGGAGGTGACACCTCTTCCCCAACCCTGTCCTGCCAGGCAGTGACAGATCCCCTGCTTGGCAAACACAGCTTTCAACTAGCTGCTTGCTAGGGGACACAGATGTTAGCTCCACACATTTGTGCCCTATGCTCCCCCTTGGAGAAGCAGTGTTCTTATCTGATGATACAAAACAGAGAAGCAAAAGTAAGCAAAATCATCTCCAAGACAGACAGGAATGAGCATATCTCTGTAATGATCACTTACTGCAGGGCTGTGCTGTGCTGCCAGCCGAATGTCACCCTCTTCTATGATTGCAGGAAGAGGTGCTTGGATCCAGCACAGTTTTCACTTCCAGAAATGCCAGCACACATTCTGAAGGATAATCTGGTGCTCATCCAACAGGAATACCCAAGAATAAAATGGACCTGTCTCAAAAGAAAAACCATGTCCCAGTCCTTTCCAAAACCAACCGAATACTCTGCAGCTCAACAGAGGTGAGAGAATCTAGTTTTGGAAGAGCAGCTGTTGAGCACATCCCAGATATGAAATAAACAGAAGGGTATGCCATCTCTATTAGCACTGCTATTCCCAAATTTCCTGCAGCTAACCCTCACTTAAAAAACTGGCACTCACTGTTACCTTTTTCCCTTCAGCCTGCCTTGGTCTCAAGTTGGTCATCATCACATCTTACTCCTACCTTCTTTACAGCAGCCAGCAATTCTGCCCATGTCTTCTTCCATCCCTTTCTTCTAGACCCTGCCTGCAGTTACCTACAGTGGTAGATTCTGTGCTACTTATCAGCATGTAGTGAGATCATAGAGGAATAAGGGGGTGACATCGACCTTGTGATGCAAGTTGCGCTGAGCTTTTCCTCTGCAGTCTGCTCAAGGAATGCGTATCAGGCCTGCTGTGGCATTTACAAACCAGGCAATGAAGAGACCATTTTCATCAGTTTAGAGATGTTTACAGCATACTAAGTACACTTTTATAGAAAAACATAACTAAACAGATGAAGAATTGGTTGCTTTTGCCATAAAGCATTCCTAGATAGGGCAATGCAGGCGTTTGTGGCGTAGAAAATTAGATAAAGACAACCCCCCCCCCAAAAAAAAAAAAAAAAAGGTAATACTGCAGCAGAAAATTCGAACTCTCACCCATAAATAGCTTCACAGCATTCTAGCAACTGTACAGAAAGTGGAACCTACAGAGCAGCCAAGAAGATGCCAGCCACAAAACCAGTCACATGCTGACTACTGCTGCTGGAAACCTACCCTTGTTGCAATCCTTTTGGCATTCCCCACTTCGGAGTTACAAATGAAATGAGATCCCAGGCTGGTGTGTCTTATGCTTCTGTCTCTTTCTCCACCAATACCGTGGCTTGGATTATAAGGACCAAGCCCATTGCTTGGTTCAACAGTTTCTCCTACACAGACCAATTACTGTGTGCAAGCTGCAGTCCTTAAAAACAGGGGTTTCATGGGGCTGATCTTCACATTTGGTGAAGTTGATGAAAGTTGTGCTTTTGATTACAGTAGTGCAACAGTGAGCACAGAGAAGGAAAACCTGGGCAAGTAAAGGCAGAAGAAAGCAGTCAGAAAAATCCTGGCTTACAAAAATCAGACACTTCAGAAGGATGGGTTTTGCTTTCCAACAGTTTCCTCAGGTGACAGCTGCTTTCTGCTGTGCAGTTCTGAGAAATGCCACTATCTCTGTGGATTCATCTGTGTGGTCTAAATCAAGAGAGGGCTCTGTCAGATGAATCTAGCAAATAAATACATAAAATGGGTCCTTTCTTCCCAAAATAAATAGCATTCAGAGCAGGAGCTGAAACCTGCCTTGAACAAGAGAGCGGAGACTCCAGCTGTGCAGTTCATCTCTCAGGACAGGTCTCTAAAGAGAAAAACACTAGCAGTGCCAGGAGGTTATAACTACAAGTATTAGCATAATCTTTGTACTCTGTGCCTACTTGTGATACCATTTAGAAGAGAAACAATATAAAATTTTTAAATGTGGTCCATGGAAGGCTATTATAACTACTTCTAGCTGGGCACTCTGACTGCCAAGTTGCTCACAGTGGATGCCGCAGCAGCTGGCTCCATTTCCAAAGGAATATGAAATTTAACTAGGATCGGTTCCACATGGCAGTCAAGTGGAAGGCACAACACAGCGTATTACAGAATACAATTGGAAAGGGAGGGGGAAACAATACAAGCTGAAGAACTCAGATGCAGATGTGAATCGACTTCTCTATACTCAGAATTCCAGTTTGATTCATAAAAAAATACTGGCATACACACCAGAACATGGATCATTTGGTCCATCAGGGAAAAGTCCAGCAACAAGTAACTTCAGTCCACCTTATAATGGTGGTCCAGGCTAAAAAGTCACACTGAAAAGAAAATCTACTGTCCTAAGTTTCCATTTAATCTTCTTCCACAAATTCAGTTAAAATTTGGCAAAGTAGCGTCTGACCTGTAAGCTATGTGATAGTCCAACAAAGTCAGATGAGGACTTGGCTTGAATGGCAGTTTTGTGTCCTAATGGTAGTGGAGTTCTTGAAATAAACACATAAAAGTCATGCTAAATCTACACCATCAACAGTTAGTGAGACATTCAAGAGTATTACGAAGCAGGATTTGCAGTTATAGATGGTTTACCTGTACGATGATTTTTCAAGTGAAACCATATTTTATCCTTAACTCTTTGTTTCCTTCTGTGTGTTGAAGAGAGGAGAGGAATCTCATTTTATTCAGAATTGGAAGAACATTTTGATTGGCAACTTCTGAAACAACTGAGAGGGGGACACCAAGATCTGCTGGAATATGTATCCTCTCCTGCAGTGAGCACTTGCATAGACCTCTGTTTTACCAGTTAAAAATTGTTTCAGCAGCAGGTACCCATCTGGATTCTGACCTAGCAAAAATTACCAGGCAGATACTAAATGCATTAGTACACACACTATCTAACGTTCTGCTGCTTTAAACCTCACCATAATAGTTGAGAAATAATGGAGAAATACTTGGGCTATTTTATGAATAATAAAATACCAAGATAAAAAAAAATGTTCTATATATCTTGACTCGTAGATCAAATGGGCCTTAATAAAAACTGAAATTAGCTGGTTATCCAATAATCTGGGGATGTGATCCTCTCAGTTTCATTTTCTAAGTTGTTCAGCTTGCTAACTATTTTATCTTTCATTCCTTCCTCCCCTTCCACCACTGCCAATCTCATTAGGAGGCTAAGGTTGTGGTCAAGCCCATGAAGAATTCATTGTTCAGGAACAAAGGAAATCATGTCATAATTATCCTAGGAAAATATACACACAGAATAAAGTATCCCCTGCAGAAACAGCCATTATTGAATGGTATGTGAAGCTGGGCATTTTAAGACATTAATTTAATTGCTAGTACTCATTTTAATTAGCTAGAGTTATATTTCTACCATAATGAGCAATAGCATAGAATAACAATGTGGGAAATTTGAAGGTGGATTTTTCCACTTTGTTGAAAACACTGAAGATATCTGGCTTCCTCAAGAGTGCACACTTAGCCCAGGTCTGTGACAACAGATTACAGCATGGGATCAAACCAAATGTCCAACACAATCCCCCTACTTATAGCTTCTACTCTTAACACTAAGCCTTCTAAGACAGGAACTGCATCTGCAATGCCTTTCATAATGTAGCTTTGACCTGAAGTGAAAAGTACAGAGTTAAATTCACAGTTAAACCTGTGAAATCTCTAAAGTTTAAAAAAAAAAAGTGCAAGAAACTGTGTGTGGAGAGAATGAAAGCAATCAAATCAGTGATCAAGAAGCATTGCTTTAGTGGATATGGACAGCATATAAGCAGCAGGGGCAGGTACTTCAAAATGGACAACAGCAGAGAAACTGAATTTTCATGTAAGGGTGCTCCTACTGTTTCATACATCAAAGGCCCATTAGTGTTAAATTTTAGGTCTCATGCATGCATGAGCCAGACTAATCTTCACCATTTTCTAGCCCTCTCCAAAAATTCTAACTGTGGATTTGGATATTTTGCATAGGCACTGGGAATATCCAGTACCAGACCCTCTGAGCTGTAAACTACAGGTACACTGCTTGAACAGAACCCAGTCCTGAAATGCATACTGTTATAGGGGTCACTCATTTGCCTTCTGGCAAATGTTAGGTCTCTGGAGGGCTTCCACTACCTGCCTACTCCTCTTCTAGTCTCTCTGTCCTCACATTTGTAGGCTTTCCCTTAGAGTTGCTATTATTTCATATCTGCTCTATAGTTCAGAACAGTATAGCTCAGTACAGGAGGAGGGGTAAGTAAAGGGAAGCAAGAGTAGTTGCATTAAGATGGGCAGACTGAAAGCTCCAAGGAGCTGATTTGCCCTACAACAGACTTCAGAGGCCCTGTGTATACAGCAGCTTTCAATACATCTGCTAGAAATAGCCAGCAAACTACTCTCCAGTCTCATGTCCAGACCTGCAAAAATATCCAGTGACAGAAACAGCCTACCCATGCAAGCAAGCCTGTACATGCAAACAATAAATGCTGAACATGCTGGATTTTACTTTACAGAGCAAGGTGTCTGCTGATTAAAGCAGCTAAAGAGTAGACATAACTCTATCATCTCCTACCCACAGTGATTAAAAACGATTTTCTACTACTTCAAGCATATAAAATAGATCAAGATAAGCAGTACGGACCAGAACATGTAATTCTTCCTGCCCTCACGACAAGCGGCACTCCTTAGAAACATTTCTATTTCTCCATAGGAAAGTCCCTCCTTTATGCACAGGGAGAAACATCTGCTCCTGACAGCGCCTAAACAGCGATGTTTGTATCGCTGATGGCTGAGGCTAATAACAGCAAACCAGACTGAGCCCAGAACATTAACGGTGCCAAGAAAAAAAAAGATGTCTGCGCAAGCTGTTTTGGCTTGCGTGTCCAGAGCCCAGCAGGACTGAGCAGGCAGACAATAGCTCACACTGCCTTCGCGTTGGCGTGCTGGTGGGTTTCTGTTTTGCAGCATGTCGTGCACACACCACTTTCCACACAAAGTCAAAGAAAACAAAATCTGCGCGAATGCTACAAAAAGCAGAATTTTGCTTTGAACACAAGGGAAAAATGCAATGAATAGCTGTGACAGACACCCTCACCATTGCTGCTCACCAGCTCCACAAAATAGACACTTTGGCCAATCACATTTGTCCATCATTTTCTTCTTAAAGTTGTATCATATGTGTTTATAGAGATCTTGGATAAACTGCAACAGGCTTTAAAATGAAATATATGGATTCTTAAGGTCAACATTACACTTTTCCTTACTTCTATCTGGGTCTAGTGAGGGTTTGCTCTATTTCAGACCTTTGCTTCATGGACTTTAACAAGCCGTCCAGAGGAGCTAAGGAAGAGGATGTAGGCAACACAGTCCAGATGGGCAAACTGCAGAGAGTTAATTTTGCCCTTTGGTCCCACGAGATGATGAAACAGGCCAAAACTGGCAAAGCTCTATTCAAGGGGATGGACCAACACTGGGAGCTGCAACGCAACTGAAATGCCTTTAGTGCCTTCTGTAGTCAGCCTACTGGCCCTGGGGGTGAGAATTTGACCCTTTACACGTAGAAACAAAGCACTAATTACTTGGAAAGCAAAAAGAACTTGTCCTGTAGGTTACATAACCCATGTTGCTGCTGTCCTACATAATTACAGGGGACTAAAAATTTCTAATTAAATGAAAGCTGCAACACTGGGCTGGGAAAAATTGCTGAAATAATTAATACCACCAGTCCATTAAATTGACTTATAGGTTCAGTATTCCAGACAGAGCAGGCCACTGCAGATTGTTATCTTCCAAAGTCAATGGATTCAACTGCTCTGCAAAAACAAAGGGAAAAAGTCAAAGAAAGTAATTTCTAACATTTGCAGATGAAAAGAGGAAGATACTGAATGCACAGTGTGTACTGCATAAGGAAAAGTCATGCTGAAAAATGAAAGGATAAAGAAAGAAAAGCAGACATGAAGGATTGCTCAGCAAACAGCCAAAAGTATAATGCAATGCTACCTCCCTGAATATATTGTTATTTGTACAAGCCCTTTTACTTTGCCTCTCTGGTATTATTCAAAATCCAAAGGAAGAGTTTCTGCTCTGTATGATTATGTAGATACATATACAACCACACACACACTTACGTATATATATATGTAACACAACTTTACAAGAATGACTATTTGGTCTCAGAGGACATTAAAGTACAAAGTGATACAATTTCTATCTGTATGTAAAGTTATAATGGTAACGATATTGTCAGTTAAGGATAAAATAACAATTTGCATTATTATCCATTCTAATGCAAATTGTTTTTTATACCAGCAAATACATGGCTGGCTTTAGCCTCAGCAGCAGGATGAATGTTAAGTCAGAGCTGATGAATAATTCATAGATCTTATATAATGCAATGGCTCATCCTGGGATTCGTGTTTGAAGAATGACTTCTCCTGGTTAGATGCTCTTTAGATTCTGGGCCAGCGACACCCTGGCATGACCTGCCTGCAATGAGATAATGATCTCCTGATGAAAGGGTTGGTTTGTTGTCTGGGGCTTTTCATTACACAGACATATCTACAGGAGGCTGAAATAAGCAAATACATAAATTCAGCAAGCATGTTCCACTCACTAAAAGTTGATTGCAGAGTTAAGTGCAGAATTAACACTAAGTTGATTGCAAAGTAAACTGAAGGCCCGTCCACATCACATACCACACAAATTGCGGCACAGCAGAGGAAACACTGCACTTGGCATAAGGAAATCTGGGCCTGTTCCCAGATTCACCAACTGCCTAGGACAAGACGGAAACACAGGGAACAGATTTCCTTCCATGCCCTTGCATGGGAGAGAGGAAAGGAGCAAAGACTGTAACCTTCACGAAGCAGGGACCCAGACTTGGTGGTGCTACAGACCATATATTTGACGGAGGTGTCCTCTCCAAAGTAGCTGAAACAAAGTCACTAGGCATTGGTGGGGAGGGAGTGGTGAGGATACAGGGCCTCTGGCTCTTCACCCACGCTGCAGTTACACCTTCATCTGCTGTTAATTAGGGGATCTTTCTGCTCTCCTTCTCGCTTGCTTTGTAATACAAACTGCTCATACTGCTATGCTGTACCTTCTATATGCTCCTAGGATTGTAAGTTTAAAACCCACAGTTCAAAAAGCAAGAGCACTTGAGAAAACAGGTTGATATTGCAGAGTTCCTTGCAACAAAAGCAGCAGAATTGGGACCATGCCTGTCCCCACAGGCGCTCATTATGCATTTGTAGATGACAAATTGCAGACCCACAGTAACATTTTGCCCTTTAGTTTGAGGTGCAAACAAAGGGCTGTTTTACAAGTGTTTTGTCTGAGCTCAGATAAAAGTGCTAGTAAATAGTCCTTTATTTGCAGGAGTGATGTTTTGGAGCAGCATTTGTGTTATAATCACTAGGGCTCAGTTTTGATGGACAAGTCTTTGTGTTGTATGACAGGGTGATACTTCTTGAAAGCTAAAAGTATTCAATAGGCCTATGAAAACATGGGAGACAGAATGCAGCAGCTGAGACATACCATTATTTCTCTGCTATGGTGGGGGAACCAAAAGAGAAAGCAGGAAGTAAGGGAGATAACTGAAAGACTCTCCCAAGCAGGCTTGGCTTCAGATTGCGATATTCAGTAAGGCTTCTGAAGAGATGGGCCAGTGTACAACGAGCAATTGAAGTTTGAGGCTTTCAGATGCAGCTGGTAGATGGGTCTGGGCCTAAAGGCCACTCTGACCAGTTGCTGTAAGCACAGCCAAAGCCAAAGTTGCATGCTGCAGTGCATTATTGATAGAGATCACGAAAGCAACTCCTGACAGGCTGGAGTGGCGCAGTGCTATATAGCACAGGTCCCCAGAACAGCAGAAGCAAATGTAGTCCTGTGGCTCAAGACAAGCAGCCGTGCTCCAGTTAATTTAGAAATAGCCGTTTTATCCAGCAGGGCTGAGATCTCAGTGCCACACTGCATTATTCACAGCAGAACCACCTGCCCATGCAGTAAGCACGATGCAGGTGTGCTGCTAGGATTGTAGCATTCCTCTGCTGCAGCAAGACCTTTAATTTTATCTGCAGTTTGTGCTGGTTTAACCACTTCTTTGCTGCAGTGGTTGTAACTGAATTCATGTGACCACAACATATAGACAAATTTCAGTTGTTACAGTAATGTCCAAGAGGGGAGATTGCATTGCTTTGGGATTCTGTATGCTGACACCTAGACACACTCACAAACAGGGGCGGAACAGACTCACAAAAAGCACTGCCCTCATCACTAGATAAGTGAGTTAATCATTCCCAGCTTTGGTGCTCTATACCAGCCTGCTTTCTTCTTAACGATTCTCAAAACACTTTCTGCACTTTAAGAATAGAGAGGTGATGACTTTGGCTATCAAACTGCTGTCACTTGTCAAGCATAGCTTGACAGCTACTTTGCTGCTATTAGCAGTACAAATACAAGTGCCATATAGCAGCCAGCACAGCTGCTTACGTGCAAAAGAAAAGAGGACAGATAAGTAGCAGGTAAATTTCTTAATCAGAAATTTTAGATCATACTATAAGAAAGCTGTACATTTTGATGAACTTAAATGCCACTGCATGAGCATGTATACATCTCTATAAATCTCCTGTGGAGCACTTGTCTTGATGAATCCCTAATGGGCATCACAAGTATTCCATTCAATGGGAAACAGCACTGTTAGCACAACATACAGACTAACCAGGCTTGGATTATGAGTAATTTTACCAGCTATAGTTGTCAATTCCAGAAAGTGTTTCTGGTCTCTGATTTTTAAAGAGGAATACTTCTTTTTTCCCTCTCCCTGGTTGTCATTTTACATACCTTTTAAAATGTACACATCTGTAGCCAGACAACTATTCTGTCATTGTGGTTAAATGGAAAAGAACACTGTATACAGCACTACGTATATTTCAGTATTGTTGAACCTAAACAATACGCTTTTCATCTCATATCCATCCGTAATGTTCCCTCGCCTGTCTCTCAGAGCAGCAGAGCAGCTGCTTGCTCACATGTGGAGAACATACAGCAAACCATCTAACTCATATTCAAATCATGAGATGGCATGCTACTTACAAAGCAAAGGATGCCTTGGGTTGAAGGCGTGCTGCAGTCTCGTGTGTAAATGAAGACAGTACAGCATCAAGAGTAAGTTTAGGTTGTATTTTTCTTAATGAGTAGCTGTTTAACACTTATGGCCTATTTATTCTCAGATGGCAGCATATCTGAACAAAAACATGCCATCAGCTAATCATAATCCCTTACAAAACAAGGATGCTTGCAATCATGCTCTTATTAGCTAAAGGACTTGCATCAAATGGATTAAGAGCCAAAGTAGAAATGCTTGATCCCTATTTTGATCTGAATTGTCACAGCTCTGACCTTACAGAGCACTGATCAAACTGCAGCAACACATGTAATGTATCTAGTCTAACTATAATTTAGCTTGTTTAGGCAATATAAAGTGAAGTTATCGTAGGAATAACTCCAGGCACTACCTTGCGCTGATCAGTGTGCTGTCTGCATCGGCTGTGGTGTTTATTTGGAATCTCTGGACAGCAGCTGCACCCTCCCCTATGGTGTTTGAGCAGGTTGATGACAGCTCCTTCTCTGGGAAGGTCCAGAGGTGCTTCCACTTCATAAGGCTCCATAATTGGTCTTACCTCCTAGCCTAGAGCTTGCCTGTCTGAAGGATGCATGGTCTGGTACAGGAATGCTCAAGAATCTA
Organism: Amazona ochrocephala; assembly: GCA_039720435.1. Lineage (NCBI taxonomy): Eukaryota > Metazoa > Chordata > Aves > Psittaciformes > Psittacidae > Amazona > Amazona ochrocephala. The sequence continues at coordinate 9,364,989 of CM077891.1, read as the reverse complement.
GCTCAAAGCAGTAGCTGCTGCTTCTGGGCATATAACTCCTGCTGTGGGGGCCCTGTTCTAGGCTACTTAACACCACTGTGGAGCTTTTGGGTGCCAGGCTCTTATTTCTGCACACTGCTCTCCTGGGCAGTGCAGGTTCATTTCTTAGGACCATCTCAGTGGCTGTTATAGAACCAGACTGATGTGGGCCTCAGAGGAACAGATTTTTACTGACTCTCCAAGTGGCAAACAAATTCTAAATTTAGCAGAAGAATCCTCACTTATCCTGATTTGTAGGAGCAGTTGGAGTGATATGGGCAGTGAGGTGTCAGCCTTCCTTTTGACACTTTGGCTTTTGTCGAATTCTCTTGGGAACTAACAGCTGCAGGGAGGCAGAATTTATTAAACTAATGACTGTTATAAACCAGTTCCCAAAGGTGGGCTGTGTGTAAATGAGTTCATTGTGGTGTGTATCTCTTTTCTAATTATTTTGAATCAGAGAAATGCATGAGCTCTAGGGAATTATAGGTATTTTCACGGTCATCAAGAAAGTTAGACAGAAATTACTTCTCTTCCTGTTACAATTAATAGCTTCACATGAGAAAGCCAGTCATTTCAACACTGGCCCCTTAAATCATGCACTGTGGAATAAAGATTGGAAACACACGTTCTGTGGACATGAGAAAAGCATGTTGGAGGTTCCTGACAAAGCCTGTGTTACATTAGAACCAGGACTCCGAACTGCACATTCACCTGTATGGAGAGCGTGCAGATTGCCATGTAGTATTCCGGCTGTCCATACATCCCATCAATAGATACAGCCCATGAAGAAATAAGGATATTGGAACTGTTGTATTATTTAGACCTCTGGATCAATATTGTGGTCAGCAGCAGATGGTGTGGAAAAATGGTACAAGAAACTAAGTACAGCAGCTCAGCATGGAGTAACCTGTTTCAAGAGGTATCCAGGCCTTCAGCCCATGTCAGTTATGATCTGTCATTTTTTTTTTTCTTACTCTGAGACACATGAATTAATTTTCCCCCCAAAACTCCTTTGATGAGGGCATGAGTTTAATTGGGTTATCTGTTTTGTAATGTGAAATGTTGTCTGAGCATGCGTTTAGTTACAAGAGCATCCAGAGCAGCACTCTACAATTCTGTTAAGATCTTCCTCCATTCCTCTTCTTGACCTTCCTAATTAATAGAGCTATCTATAACATGTGGGAGAGAAGTGTAAAAAAACAAACCAAAACACAACAAAAACCCAACAGAACAAAGCACAGCCCCTTCAAAGCCCCCTCAAAACAACAGAGGCATTGTGTACTACAGAAAAATATCTTTTTTAAAGGACATGTTCAAACAAGTTCCCATGACATTGGGAAAAATGTATATCATTTATCAGTTATGCTAAATTTCCCAAAGCTTTGGGATTCCTACTCCATTTGTATTTGTGAATAATACTCTCTCTTTGTGTTGGAGCACCTCTTCCATATGTCCAAGATTCAAGAAACAAATACAGGGTTTGGGGAAAAAAAGAAACCAAATGACTGCATCTATAAGATTCACAGTATTTATTTGCTGATCTCATCTTGCTATTTCTGTTCAGTTACTCCAAGGACAATTATTCCAAGGATGCCATTCAAGTGAGTTTGGTTTTTTATGACTCAGAGAAATTCATTTACGCTGTACTCAAATACAATGGCCTTCCTTTTGCTGCTGAAAATCATGCCATATTGTGCTCAAGAACAAGCTATGAAGCCAAAGGGCAGTAAGAGAGGAAATTCACTTCACAGAAACAAAGCTGCAAAAGTTGATGCTACAAAACTTACATTAATTTCTTTGATGTCACTTTTCTGGGTTCTTTTTCATTTGAGTACTATATACGGCTGTGAACAGCTCAGCTGATAATTACTCTGTACATAATACAGGTACCTAGAAGTGGAGCAGATCTACCACTGACTCCTGGCAGTGTGAAGTTTAAGTGCCTTAATGAAATTTCAGTTCTGTTCCTATTTGTGCCAATCTGTGACACTCTGTGTCCCTGTTCAATAGCTCTCGCCTCTGCAGCTATATTAGGATTGGTACAAATCTAGCTAAATCAAGTTAGTATAAGACAGGGAAATTAATAGTTTTAAAATGAAATTCATTTCTGTCTGTACTTTTAGATTTCATTGCCAGGTTTTAACATACTTGTTTCCTGAATGCTGACAAGCCGAACAACTTGTATTGATTCACAATATTCACCCTCCATGTGACATTACTGACAGCTTCATTACATGGGATGCTAATTTTTTTTCCCCATGTGGTCACTCTTAATGAGATTAAATATACCTTGTATTTTCAAGCCATTTATTTGCAAGGAATTGTGATTGGATTGTCATCACATCAAGGTTATTTAACCTAATACACAGCAGAAAGAAAATATCCCAAGCAGTCCTGAGAGGTCATCAACTGATGTTCTGTAGAAAGTATATATTACTCAAGTAATTTTTTTGAGAGATATTAAAGAGGTATTTTATTTGCAATCCTGTGCCATTTGAGTTATTCAGGCTGCTTTGCATATTTATAGTACACTCACTTAGGACAGCTCATTTCCTATTTGGAATCAGAATTCAGGTTCCACTGCAGTCAATGGGAATTTTGCCATCAACTCTAATGAAATCAGCATTTGGCTTGTACTATATATAACTTTGATAGCTTCAAACTACTCCAAATACTGATATGAATTATCACTGACTTCTGCCCCTGTTGTAGAACTGCGAACACAACAATCAGGCTGGAGTAAAAACAACAGAGACTCAGTTGTGAAAGAGGGTCACAGGTAACAGCGTAAAATATTGTGTCATCCACGTAATGGTGTTAATCTGCACGAATTTCCAGATTAATCTATCTTCTTGAATTTAAGTCACTTACTACATAACCTGCAGGGATAGAATACTACATTCTTGCAGATAAACATGCTGCTACTATCAGAATATTTTCAGTTAAATCCTACAGAAGAAAAGCTACTGTTATATAACTGTATAATGCATACAAAGAAACAGATTACACCTTTTCTTTAAGATTACATAAAATTGTTTACATCAACTAGTACTTCAGATAACAAAATCTTTTCATGATCCACTGCATAAAGCAGCTAGTCCTCTGTTTCTATAATGCTTATGACTGGGAGCTCGATGTGATCATAATTTGGCTGACTGGAAGACTGTAAAAGATGCACAACTAACGTATTGTGCCAAACAAAAAATCCATAGCTAATAAGAAACACAATGTTCATTTGTAGCAGCTTCCTTCCAGAGGACACCTACAGCCAGCAGAAAATCCCACACTCTCTTTTCCACGGAGTTGTGCATTGGTGATGCAGACTCAAAACTAACTTTCTCAGTTAATTCTGTTTTACATAACTCTAGCATTTCAATGCTCATCATTTGCTAGCTCATCTCCTTCACCTCATCCTCTTACAGGAGTGGGATATTGACCAAACAAGCGTTTATCAAGGGTCTCAAACATTATGCAAGCAAAACTAGATGCTGTTAGCCTAAGCAGGAGAACACACTGCAGTTCGTGTGCACCAACTTCCACCCACGTACCTCACATCTGTAAATGGGACTGGACTCAGTCCTCCCAAAATTTAATAGTGTTACTGAGAAAACTCTATACAAGTGTCTACTGAACACAGGACTTCACATTGTTAAGGAGACTCAATCTTAACATTAACATATTTTTACCAGTCCAGCTGCCTATAATTGTAAATAAGCATCTGCTCCCTATCTCTTCCAGTACTGTTGTCTTGAAGGCTTGCGTTTCGTTTTCCATCTAGCGTCTACTGAAAAGAGGTGTCAAAGGATACAAAACTCAGGTTTCAAAAGGTTCCCTCTGTAGGGATCCAAAAACTGGAAGATACTGGCTTCTACAATGACCCTTTCTGAACTTCTGTTCATGCTGTTTGTATCTCTCCCCACTTCTTAGAAAAGAGCTGCTGTTACATGGCAGAGGGACATAAAAGTTGTCCCCAGTGGTAGCCAATTCTGTTGCTCAAGAAAACTGGGAGAGATAAAGCCCAGGTGGGTCAGTGCAGATACGAATTTGGCCAAAGAGCTTTGCGTGCTACAGGCAGTGCTTAGTAACTTCTATTATTTTACTTACCTTGTAATCTGCACAATCTGCAATCCCCGCCCGGTTAGCAGAGATGCTTTCTTAAAACACACAGTTCAGAAGTCATTTACCTATGCCGCAGAGTCATCAGGATGGAAATAATGACTGTGATAACTGGCTTTGTCCAAGCCTTCAGCTCATCTAAAGGCAAAACTTCTGAATCAACCATAAAGATCAGCCCTCCTACACAACAACCAGAAGACCAGTGCAGACTTGGTCTTTGACAGCCAGCAGTGCTCACTTTGATGTGAATGGATGCAACTGATTCGCTTTCAATGGCCATTAAAATTCACAGAAAACCTGCTAATGATTTTTCACCCTGTCTACAAAGACCACCCCTGCTAATTCCCTCCTCAGTTATCCAAGCCATTAGAATGTGTCTCTGCCAAAACCAGACAAGTAGCACGTGCCCTAGCTTCCTCTCTAGTTACAAAGCCTAGTTAGCAATTACACCTGCAGCAGCTGGGGAATGGAGGAGAAAGAGGCAACACACATCAGTGACAACAAAAACCATTATTGTCAGATACCCTAACAGCTCTCTTCTTGGCACGTAAGGTCTCTGGGACAGTTTTCTTTCTTTGTACTCTGCCCCTTCACACACATACCAGCAATTAAAGCAGTACAATTACAGAAAAATCAATGGCACATTTTCCATTCTCTTCTATTTAGTAGAGTAGAATAGAATTCCAAAGTATTAGCAGGGGAAGTCTCAATGAGTGTGTATAAACTGAGGGCTGTTTAACTATTCAAAGAAGGGAAGGGGGGAAAAAAGCTCCCAAAATGTTTGGAAAATGTTTCAGATGATAGATAAAAATACAGATAGAATCATAGAATCATAGAATAGTTAGGGTTGGAAAGGACCTTAAGATCATCCAGTTCCAACCCCCCTGCCATGGGCAGGGACACCTCACACTAAACCATGCCATCCAAGGCTCTGACTACCTGGCCTTGAACATCACCAGGGATGGAGCATTCACAACTTCCCTGGGCAATCCATTCCAGTGCCTCACCACCCTTACAGTAAAGAATTTCGTCCTCATATCCAATCCAAACTTCCCCTGTTTAAGTTTGAACCCATTACCCCTTGTCCTGTCACTACAGTCCCTAATGAAGAGTCCATCCCCAGCATCCCTATAGCCCACCTCCGGATACTGAAAGGCTGCTATGAGATGTGAGTGCACTGCACAAAAAAGCCTCTACTGAAACCTTGCAAAGCCAGAGGTATTCCTCCAGAAAACCTATAAAACCAGTCTTATTCAGCCACATACATACCTCCAGAAGCCACTGTGTTGCATGGAATGGTAAAGCAAGACACAATAATAAATAGGAGTGATGGCCTTAGTCACAGATTATGCTATCCTTTTAGCTGCAATATATAGGCATCTGTACCACTCCGCAGCAGTACAGACTGACAGAAGTGGGTATGTGTGTCTGCATTCATGTCTAAAGAGATTATGTATTATTCTGGCCCTCAGAAGAACCTTGTAAACTCAGTGTTACAAATCACCAAGTTCAATTTTTGTCTTGATTTAGGTAAACTCACATAACGTCAAGCATGCCTGATGCTTAAATGTCTGTGTTGCAGGATGAAGGAGAATAAGGCAAATAGACTAGCTTTTAGATATATTTGGTTTGGAGGTACCCCAAAACTAGATAATTTAAGGAGCAAATAAGTAGATTCTCAATAGATTTGCAAGGTTCACACCTGTTATTAGAAGCAGCATTACCTTGCTCAGCAGAGAACTCCCCTGCCCTTCGCAGATCAGGTGAGAAACCTCTCAGGCTCTGGTACGTCTGCTTCTGCTCTGGTGCATTAAAAACCAAGTGTAGAAATGAACTGACAGCTTTTCATTTCTTTCCCTAATTACCAGTCACAGCAGCTGCTTGGGAGAAGAATAACAAGCTGCCTTTTTTTTCCTTTTTTTTTTTAGCTCATTATTATTTGAGCAAAATTGTAGGCTTGTTTGGTGCATATTTTTGTGCCTTCTTTCTTATGACACTACTACTTGCTGCAGTCAAGAGCTGTAAGCTCTTAGGTATCTTGTTTCAGCTAAAACAAGAAAACAAGGTTTCTAAAAGGTTTTGGTTTTTTTGTTTCTGCTGACACTAACACAATAGAGTAAATGATAGACAATTTGGTACATCTGTCCTGCATTTATTAGTTACTGCTGACATAAGTATGAATAGGCCTGGACCTTACTACTTTTAGGCTGGAAGTCATATAGAATCTAGCTCTTTTGTCCTGAACACCTGCAGAGATGCTATTCCTCAGTATTGCAGTATACACTGCCAAAGGAACAGGAAGCCTCTAATACAGAAAACTACAAGACCTATCCCTTAGGTCTAAGCTGCTCTTACTTGTCTAAGCAAAATAAGGACTAGAATAATTAACGATACAAGTGAATACAGCAATCTGTTCTTCACAACTAACCATCGCTTACTTGCTAACGCAGTTATAACTAATCCAGAGAGTGCTTGACATGTAGGTGTTTCCAGCAAGGAATTTGACTGGCACACAAAAAAATCCAAGACACCACAAGGATTTGAAACAGACTCATAACTAGGTCCAAGTTTAACATGAGAAGACACCCAGGTGAGCCCTGTGGTCAAGCTTGTGACTGGCCTTTCACTGCGCTAAAGGATCAGGCCAAAATTACTGGAAAAAACTTTTGGGTATAATTCAGCTTTGACCAGGATCCAATTTTCATCATTCAGCTTCAGCTTTCTTCAGAAAATTAGGTATTTGACGTATTCTTCAACTTGGTAGTAACCAATGTTAGGTCAGCTTCAAAACCTTCCTAGGGCAAAACTTTTATGTGGACTCCACTGAAGGGCGGCTAGCTTTGAACAGTTTAAAATATTGGGCCTGGGCTCAAAGTACAGGGCTAGGACAGAAAATCTGTCCTCAGTTTTGCTATGCTCTTAAATGCATTGCCAAATGTCATCTTCTGACCAAGGAGAACAATAAAAATCTGCCTTCTCCTGTTTAGACCCTGCCTCGTTTATGCAGAACAAGAAGTCTCTTCAGTTGGTCCATTGCTAATAGTACTAGGTGGGAATTACCCAAGATAATATATTTGCCCCTCTGTATTTTCACAGTACAATCAGATTTCTCTGTGCAAAGCATCAGCACGGCTTTTAAAAGGGCTTAATCCCCATAAGTTGTGCAGTACCAAACCTTAGAAGAATTTACATTATGTCAGCTATTGGGAAACTCATGTTTTATAGAAGACTACAACACATTCCTCAGCAGCTAAAACCACACATTATTCATATAGGAAGAACAAACCAGCATGCGACCAAAGTTGCATCCGGCCACGCACTAAGGCTGCTACTATCTATCACTTAAATAGATGAGAAAAGTTGCCAGTAAGCTGCTGCCAACTGCTGCTCTAATAAACAATATTTCTCTCAGCAGAAAGCCAGCACCATGTGCTGATTTATAGTAAATGTGCCATTTTTTCCCTGTGCTATCAGCACTGAAGACAATAACAAGTAGCTCAGATCACAAGAATACATTTTTATGAAAACAAAACAATGGGTGTTTGGACAGCATCTGATCTGCTATATGTGAGCATAGAAGCATTTGCATTGCTCCAGTGGACCCCTAAGATCCTTTATTACATTTATGCTGTTTCTCGAGCACAGCTTTGAGAATGAAAAGTAATGCATTGTCAATAAATAGCATTTAGTGATATACTTGACACATTTGGATCTATGGACACAAAAGTCAAATCCAAGCAGTGAAGATGTAGCAGAGGTTATGCCCTATTATGGAGGCGAGTCGTACGTATACTCTGAATCAGCCTGCACACATAACCAGAGGAGGAGCTGAGCAAATGCTCTGGTTCACAGATAAATCTGTAAAAATTCCCTATGCATCTTCCAACTGCCTGCCATTCAATTACCACCACTCATAAGGGGAAAGGAGTCTCTAGAACAGTATGATCCCTCTTCATCATTAGCGGCTGATGGGGAAACGTCCTGTTTTGGAGACTGTATTAGCTTACACAAATGTGAAGCTGCAATATTCCTGTCTCCCATCATGTTCAAGATGCTTTCACAGTAGGTTATTAGCCTGGTAGCTGTACTAACACTGTTTCTGCATGGTGTGCAATATGTATACTGCTCAGCCTCCCCAAAATGCTCTTTGATTAGTTATTTCCATATACACAACACCATCCTGGGCCCCATCACCATTTTCCACTCACATTTTACTCAAATCTAATAGGAAACATGCTGTTCATTAAGAATCATGTGTCTGCCTAACACAACAACTCCTCAACTCCACTCTCAGGCCCTTTGGAGGCAGTCACACTCCATCCTGAGCCAGCCACCCAGAAGGTCTAATCAAAGGGCTTTATGGATAAGCATCACTGTTAGACCTAGTGCAATTATTTACATTTGATTAAAGCTTAACACATACTTTGCTAAACCTAGTCTTCAAAAAAGTCTTCAAAAAAAGGTACTTAAGCTTAGTTCAAAGGTATTTCAGGGTATATCAGGGCAGAAAACTAGTGATTTATTGCAGCAGTTGTGATGTATGTCTGATCTTCCTTAATTGGCATATGTCTGGCTTCTGTTTCCATCTGCTGATTCTCACAAAAACACTATTTAGGAGCTACTGCTTCTTTTCCCGTGAAAATACTACTTCATTATAATTTAAACCTCTCTCAATCTCTTCAATAACTGCATACACTAAAACTTGAAAAGCTCAGCCCATTTCCAGTTACACTTGCAATCTTGGCTATGCACATCTCCAAACCATCCTCCTGCCCCAAAGCAGGATTACACGAACTCACTTTGTTTCGCTTTTATTTCCCCAAATAACAAGGTTCCAGCTGATGCTCAGAACCATTCACTGCAACTTTCTGACAATTACTGTTGTGATTGGAGACAAAAGAGTATCGACTGGGGAGTGTCTGATTGACCAGATCCTGCCTAGATCCTTACACGTGATAGAGATGTTGCTGCTTGGCAGAATTTATCTCTCTGGCAGACACTGCTGAAAATTTCAGGGAAACCTTCAATTCTTTTTGTATGTTGAAAGCTGCCAAGGGACAGAGTAGTTTCAAAATAACTACCAATTGGTTCACTCTTTTTCATTGACAGGGTGATTAAAAGCACATTAAGTGTAATTCAACGACAGAGATTTTGTCCTACAAATTCCAACGGAGAGGAGGGAGCAGAATCCTACAGACCACACAGTGCCACTTTCAGCAATCAGGTAGGTGCTGAACGCAAGTGTTTGTGAGGCCAGGTCTCAAGTCATAAGCAGCAGCTCCCAGTGGTGGGGCATGCAAACTCACTGACTCCAGAAGCTCTGTAGCACAGGCTTTGTGCTGAATCTCTGCATAATGGCCAGTGCTTCTACAGGTAGCTGGCAGTAAAAAAGAGGCTTTAAAAAAAACAAGGAAAAATAATTTTTACATATTGCATTTAAAAGGGAGTAATCTTCAACAGTGGAAACTGAAAGAGAGAGGGTCTGCCTTTTTAGCTAAGGTTTTATATTGCTCAAACACAGACATTTAATTACAGGACAGCTCTACAAGAACAAATTGAGGAGAAACTTAGATGAAATTCAGTTCTATTCCCCCCATATTAGAAGAGGCCCCAACTGGCTAGTAAAGTACCTCCTCTTCCTTGTGAGGAACTTCTACATGGTTTTTAAGCAGAAACTTGACTCTACAATATACATAAATTGTAATCATTGAAGTATTTGCTGTACAAATGTTAATTTGTTTGAAAACACAGCTGGTTCAGTCCTTGAATGTGCATTTAACGGAAAACACAATAAGGAATGAAGAAACTAATTCTGGAGAAACATGCTTGTTTGGGACCTACCCAAAAAGCCAACAGATCTCAGAAAGAAACCAGGATGAAGAGCAAAATGCTGTAAATTACATTACTTTCCTGGTATTTTCTGTGCATTTCCTGGTTTGGGTTTTGGTTTGGATTTTTTTTTCTTTTGTCTATTTTGGGGTTTTGTGTTTGGGCTTTGGTTTGTTTTTTGGCTTTTTACAGCCTCTGCAATCCTGCTATTTGCATGCTTGAGGGACAAGAAAGTTGGATCCAGCTAAAACTTTTTCTGCCCTCTGAAGCATCAGTGATCAGCTAACAGTCAAAGCAGACTACTTCAACCCTCTAAGTCAGCAGCTTTCCCTTTTTCTCTCTTTAGGAGCCTACACAAGCCAGAAATCTAACAGGCTGTTTGAAATTCCACCAAAACCAGAAAAATAATGGCAAGCTCTTACATATTTAACCTTGTGACACAGGGAAAATGTTTCCTTAATAGCTTTTCTCCTTCTGAAGTAAAAATTACCATCACAAATTTGAAAGGTGAACGGGTGCTACTTAAGAACTTTTTTTAACAGTTAAAGAGAAATATAAGTAGCAACAGCTTCCTTGATACAGAAAACACCCTCTGGTAGCAGCACTTTCTTTATCCTGAAGACTACAGTGTTACCCTCAGTTACAGAAACTGAGGCTCTTATAAAAGTTCAACAACTTTTGCCTGGCAAACAAAGAAAGAGGGGGTGGGGAGGAGCCTCTAATCTTTAATATTTTTCTGGGGCTTTTCCCTTTCTTCTGAGATTATATGAGGAAAATTCATCGAGATTCTTCTCTTATTAAAGCCGACAAAATACTTCTCAGACCTAGGCTTTCGGCAGAAACAGTTGAGGAGAAGGACTTCGGCAATCAGATGTAACTTGGAAAGTCATCAGAAAAGGACAAGAGGTTGAATATTCTTTATAAATGGTAGAGTTTAGTAAACAATTTTGGCCTTTTTTCCTGGGCTTTCTGCTGTTAAGTTGAAATCACAGTTTATCTTTTCAATGGCCTTTTGACCCAAGAATAAAATGAAATACTGACTTCTTCTATAAATAATCCCACATAAAGTCCTACAAAATTACAGCGGCATTTCTATAACGTAATAGTTTGAGAGGGGAAAAAAATACTGTGTTAACAGTTGGCAGCTACTAGCCACAGCTTCTTACTTTTCTAGAAATCCAGTCACGTTTTCCACCTCCCCAAACAGTGGATTAGAGCCGTCATGCTTTGATCATCACAGAAGCACACATTACCAACCACTTTGGAAGAAACAAACATTCTTAGGTTTTCTACACTAAGTACAGAAGGAAAACCAAGTGTTTGTTTTACATGGGAAATGTAGATAATCAGTATGAAAGTTTAAACTTTTTGTTAGCTGATTACTGGGCAGCTTCCCAGGGAATTTGGAACGGATGAAGCATTGTGTTGTGCTAAAAATACAGTATGTAAGATGCATCTTAGAGATCCAAACTTACAGGCTAATCTTCCCAGTCCATATGCTTTTTCCTCTTCCCCGATTAGCTAACTTTTGCCCTTCTTTACTCAGGAAAGAGGAGTAAAAATCCCACAGCCCAATGTGCAATGTATATACTAATGCAGTTGAGCTGCTAACAGGCTATTTGCCAAGAAGGCCTAAATGAAGTCTCAGGAACATCACAGCCTGCTGTCCAGAGCAGCAGAACTTTCTGGGTACCAACCATGCATGTGAAAAAATAGCATAGGAGAACTAAATCATACTTTTGAACATAACAGAAACTATGATAGAAGATAATCCCTCTTCCATAGTTCCAGAAGACAGATTTTCCCTTCTATTATCACTGCATGTGAAAACATCAGTGTCATTGATCTTCTCATTAGCTTGTGCTGTTAGCCCTGAGCAGTGTCAAGCATCAACTTATTCTAGAACAGATCCAAATGTGCAATAGATTCTAATCACAGGACTTCATTGTCCGGTACTTCTGATACCACAAACCTCCCTGCCCTTTTCTTAAAGTTTCCCCAAAGAGGTGTCATGAAGCTTACGTCCCCTTTAGCCTGGAGCAGGGATTGGCACATGGTAGATGCTCATAGAACATTGAGGCAATTTTGCTTTTCAAAGGTTTCTAGTAGCGAGAATGCATGACTATCACAGCAAAACATTTTACCACTTTCAAACACCACTGCCAAATCCTAAATTGTACTTCTTCCAAAACACAGGGGTATTACTACCCAAGAAAACACTTTTATATTAAAGAACCTCTGTCCTGGGGAGCCAAAACATGCTTCATGCCCCTTTTGAAACCACTTTTCTGGTAACAAAGATTCAGGCTGAACATTTATTGAGGACAGGATAATTTCATGCCCAACACTTGAAGCTTGATAAAGTTACAGTCTTTTGAAGCTGAAAATTAGTTTTCAGGAGGAATTTTTAGGCAGCCTTAGAAGCAGAACTACCACAAAGCAAATTTAATACTTTTTAATGGTTTTGGAATTTTGGCCAGATCTGGTGTTATTTATACTCATATTGTATACAGGCTTCTCTCAGCAGTACCTCAATAACATCAGAGATTTTTGCCAAAGAATGGGCCAGGTAAAAATGCCAAAATCGTTGCAGAGAAAAAGCTTCAACCCCACCCTGCAGTCTCACACTAAGTATCACACTTTGCTGGTTCAATACACTGAATCATTTAGGAACTTTATTTTTACGTATTGTGAGTGGGCTTCATTACATCTGAGTAAGTTATGGTCTTCCAGAAACGAGTTGTACTGGATTTATAGTAGAACACCATCAGCAAAAAAAGAGACCAGCAAAAGAAAGATGTATTTTAAAACTTCTAGTTTGTTTTGTCAATAAACTGATTATAAGGGAAGATTAATATCAGATGCAGTGTGGAGCTGATGTTGGAGGGGGATGAAAGATCATTTTCTGTGTCTTGTGAGACGATTAGGTCTCAAAGAAAGTATAAACTTACCACACTTCACTAAAAGTGGTTAGAGCACAAGAAAAGACACAAGAAAGGCACAGAGCAGGGTCATTTTTGGCATTACATTTCTGGCAGCCTGAATTTTAAGACAAAAAAAGAAAAAAGTCTTCCTTTGGGATAACAAATTTACCAACAAAAACAACAAGGAAGTGAACTTTGGGGAAGCTGTATGAATAACAGATTGTTTAGGGAGAAAGGAAAGCACTTCTTCAATAGCCTGCTGCAACAGAAGCATCCCCAGAGAAAGTCAGCCTTAAATAACCCTGCTCAAAGTACGAATTTAGGAAAGGTTTATGTGGTCAGATCCTGTCTAAAGGCAAAATTCTGTGCAGTGGTTTCTTAGATAAAGTGTTTCTGCAGACAACTATCCATTTGAAAACACAATGGTATTTGCTTCTTGCATTTCTGAAACAGTGTTAGACCTTCTCCAGCTTCTTACTGCAGTAACAGTGCCCACAGAAAACAGGAAAGAAAACAACACTGAAGTGCTTCAAGTATTTCTAATGTGGTTGAAAGTCTGAGTTTCCTTTGATAAGCACAGTTTCTTTTTCCAAACAAGCACTCAGTAACCACGTGGGAACAAGAGAGTCACCCAGAGATTTTCTTGTAGTTGTGAGGACTAACACTGCAAATAAAGCCCTCCATTCCCAGAACATATTCCAAAGCTACACTGACATTTTGCAGATGCAAATTAGGCCAATAACTAATTAATGTGGCATGATCCAGAAACAAATCTTATAAAGATGGCAGGTTGTCAGGAGTCACACAGATAATAAACAGCTGAAAAAGCAAGACATGTCTGTGCCCTGCTGCAGTACAAAGAGGATTCCATTCCATCTCTGTTAAACCATGTAGATTTTTTGAGCACAGTAAACTTGGGTTCCTTCAGCTTTGCTAACACACTAGGTCTGACAGAATTAAAGTCATTATCCAGTATGAGTTGCCTGGTGTCTGAGCTCAAAATGCAGATTTTACCTTAGAAGATGTTCCAGGATTTCTCTAATCCTCATGTCCTGTTTACATAAATTGATATAAACTTATGTTTGAGACATCTACTCTGTTGTCAAAGTTCTCCCACAAAGGATTTCAAAGTTTTTTTAGTCAGTCTCTGTGTTTTAAAAGGAAATATTTTTGCAGTCTTTAGAATAAAGCCTGTATCTTGCTTAAAGTTTGCATCTAGTAGTTCTGTGCTGTGCCTTGTTCATACCTCTAACCCTCAGTTCAATGATCAAGGCTGTGCGATGTTCATTTAGCTCAAACTCAGTCCATTCCCTAATCTCCACACTGGAACAGAAGTCAAGCACAATTCAAACACAGTCAATAATTAATAGGGTGTAACCCCTTCTAGCACTCCTTGTCAAGGTCCTTTAAATCTGCTCTCAGTTTATGACACAAGACCAGAAATTCAAGGAAGTAAGTGCTCTCCCTTCTCACACACAGGTACACACCCATACAAGCTATTTAAAATTAAAAGCTTTTAATTGATCCACTTCTTGGCAGAAGGGTACAAGTGTGATTCACACAGCTGTACGATAGCCTGTCTTGCTCAATGAAATACCACTAGTCTTTTCTTGAAGATAGTCAACTTGTCTGCTGCAAGCGTGAGCTCCAGGGAATGAGTAACAAACTGCACCGAGAAAATGAAAAAAAAAGTAAGGACCCTCCAGCAGAAGCAGCTTCCTGCATGACATGTGATTTAAGACACCTGGATAAAGAGCAACGCATCCCAAGACAAAATCCTGGAGAACAAAGTGGAACGGTGACTAGAGAGGAAAATTTAAAAGTGAACGAAATTCACATTTTGGTTTTACAGCAGCATACTCCCCACTCTCTACCCATCACTGCCGGCATCCTTAAAGAAGACACATACCCTCTTGAAATTAATGGCATCATCTATTTCTCAGACTATGTGTCGGTGGAAGATGTATAGGGATTTACTGGATCATTCCGATTAGAAAGAGCCTCAGGAGAGGTCATCAGTCCAACCTCCCATTCAAAGCAGGGTCACTCTGAAGTCAGATGAAGTTACTCAAGGCTTAAGTCAAATCCTCGGGCTAGCTATTTTATGTCTCACACTTTTTTATGCCATAATCTTCTGAAGATACTTCCCCTTCCAGAAACTGAATTTATGGAAACTGCATGATGTGAAGCTTGAAGAAATCAACTTGCCTGTAAAGTGCCCTGGAAAATAAGAAGTTTCAAATGAAATACCAACCCTGAGTCTCACGGGGGGATTTCATTATTCCAGATTTTACGGATCACTGTGTGTGGCTGATTCAATTTTTCCTTGCTTTTATCACGAGGACAAAGACATGAAGTAGTATGTTATGTTCACAATTAACACTCTCATTTCAGTTTGCATGTTATTGTTGTCCATCCTAACTCAAGTTCCTGTCACCAAAATATTACTACTTATGCCATAAATTAGGTCTCCAAAACATTAATTCTGCTTCCCAAGACACATTAAAACCCTATATGATGTTATTGCTTTATTTTCCTTTGAAACATGAACTAGCTGTCTGATCTAATATTTCAAACCCTTAAGTTGTTAAGCAGAAGCTACCAAGGTATCGAACGTAAATTACGTCTACTGGAACTTCAGGAATGACTGACTGCTGAGCAGCATTTATTTCCTTTCCACGTTAACACATTTCGGTGCACTTTCCTTCAGCTTGACACTTCTTTAACACAGTAAGATACAACAAAGATTGTGCAGATCAGAACAGAAGCAATACAACAATAATTAATCAAGTCTTTCTGCCTCAAGTCCATAGCAGTAGAAACCCTTGGGCTTACTGAAGAGGTTAACACAAAGTGATCTTTAACACATCTATTGCTTATGAAGATTATCTTTGACCCATCAGAGTATTCAAGAACTACAGTGCCTGTACAACCGAGTTATTCTGAGACATGATTTAATGTCTTCAGCATCAATGTACTCCCACAAAAAATGTGAAGGAATATTTAGGATTGCAAACAGTAGCAAACCAAGAAGAAAACAATACCAGAAGTCTCACCCTGACTGGATCAGCACAGGCACACAGACATGCCTGAGCAGCTGTATGGATACACAGATAATTTTGGCAGTGTCAAGGCAGATACTAGGTTGAGATCTTTGAAGTCTTCCTATATTATCAAGCCTACAGAAATACAGAAAACACCACAAGGCCTGGATTGCTTCTATGCAGAGACTCCAGCTTATCATGCTGATCAATATTGTCTCTTTACTGTGTATGTGCTTTCCTTTTATGTCAAAGTTGCACACAGCATGGAGATGGCAAATACACCTTGCCTGAATACCTTTACTAATGGTAACAGATTTTATTAACTTACTCAGCACTATGATGCTTTTGTTTGGGCTTCTCCTGTACAGGCACGTCATGCTAACTGAAATGTATTATGCAGTTCAGACTTTCAAGCTAAGAAAAACATAACCACTGCATTAGGCAGAAAGGCACCTTTATGAAGCATCAAGAGATCTTGGAGCAGTTTGCTAACAGATTTGTTAGCTCACTTTTACCCCCCTCAGAGCATTAATGTTCTAAGCCTTGCACATAGAATGACGTATTATGAAAAACAGCATCCAAAAAGCAAGCAGATGTGGGAATTTATGTCAATACAGGAAGACAGCACAGCAAGTACAACTTGTCAGTGAAATTTAGAATAATAATTCCAATATGGGATGTCTCTTGCATCACTTTATTAGCATTTTCTACTCGGATATCTCAGATTGAAATATTTAAAATAAATCATTGTAAGTATACTCTTTTAACTACAGGTACCTTTTCCAACTTCAACCACCTTCAGAAATGGATGTTATCTCTATCATACGTAGTACAGGCTAAGATATTTAAGCACATTTCAATGAACAGTAGCAGTGAGCTTTTTTGTTTGTTTTGGATTCATGTGCTCACTTCTTGCCAATATGGAAATACTAACAGCAGATCCACCATGAAGAGACAACAGCTCCACTGGCTTCCCAAGTCCTTCTCTTGACCCCAGCCAGTGCGCTAATGGGAAAGACAAGAGTTTTGCAGGGAGTGATGGCAAACTGCACTAGAGAAAACACACAACAAGAAAGTGGCAAATTACATATGGCTTTACACTGACTGATTTGAAGGCACAGTGTGTAGCACACTCTGAAAGCACCAGCTGTTGAGTGTAAAATACTTGACACTGCTGAGACATTTGGAAGCCAAACATTGAACACTGAAAGAGAAACTTAAGGATCTTTCATCCAAGAAAATTTGAAGCCTCAGAGGGAAGAATCAAACTGACAACATCAATATGAAGGCACTTCAGCCTTCTTACTTTTCATCTCTTTTGAAAAGGGCAACACTCTTTTCAAAAGCCAGTGTTGCTGGAGGTCTTTGCACAGTTGCCAACTTCAACATGCAAAGAGCCATAAGCAACAGTATCATGAAGTCTTGCCCCACTGTGCCATCTGGCCCTAGGCTAATGTGTCTATCAGTGCCTTCTTTCATGCTTCTGACAAGCTATTACTCAGCTACTCAGCTACATAAGTGATAGGTCAATTGTAGTCAGCTTTGATTTGTAAGCTGTCCACCCTGAAGTTACCATTTTTAAAGTTATGTTCTGACTCAAAGAAACATTTACTTCAAGAAGCATTTTTCACACGTTTTTAGACTCACAAATTTTGACGCAGTAAGAGCTAATGAAAACACATGTATGAAATACCACAGTTACAGCAGTTGCTTACCAAGGACCTCACACAAACTTTTACTCCTAAGTCCATACAATTACATCATTTCACACACACTATCAAGGGCTTGATAGCAACATTTCTGCTTACAAGCTTGTCAGGCAAACTGTCGGCATCCAGCAGTCTCCATCAGCAATTCTGAATGTAAACCTTTCAGAAGACTTCTCTCCTTTTCACCCCCCCCACAAAGGTGCAGTGATTTTTATGTGGCAACAATCATTACAAACATTACAACTCAACCTAGCTGAGCTTTAACTTATTTTCCAGCAAACTTAAGCAAACCATGACTGTATTCAAGGATCACAATTACAATATGGACTTTAAGTTCTGCTTTCCACCAAAACCCCCAGCAATGTGAATGGCAGTCTAGCAAGCAGATAACTCGCTGCAGATGTATTACCAAACTTTAGAAGTTGCTATTTGTGAACATTCACAGGAACCAGAAATTAACTGTGAGGTAAACAACAGCTGAAAAAACAAAACTAAAAGATAGTAAAGCATACTCCAAACTGTTCACAAAAAAGTATGACAACAAAGGGCGGGGGGAGGATACTTTTTGGTCACTTATCTTTTTACACATTCCTGTGTCTCTGCTTATGGATTAAAGGAGCCAATGAACAAAGATTATTGACATTCAACTACCAGTATCAAAATCAAACCAAGATCACCACCCAGCATAGCCCCCACTATGGGAAGCTTAAGGGCTCCTCTCGTGACTCATACCCATGAAGCTTTTCAACCTGCTACCTTAAATGACTAATCTTTGGTAAAATATTTAAAAATTAAGTGCGAATAAGATTAAACTCTTCAAAAAATACTATTTAGAACAGAATATCACAGAACATTAAGAAGCTAATAAACAATACAAACTGCTGCTGCTCCACCTTTTTCATCTAGGAATGATTAGTGGTCTACCCAGCCCAAATCTTTCGTAATTATTTGCACAGAGCACAGTATTGATTTATTTAAAGCACACAGGGGGGGCAGGAGTGCTTTAGCATCATTTGAAAGAGAAGCCTCAAAAAAGCAGTGGCTGCTGAAAAACATTAAATTCATTTGTAAAAAACAAACAGACAAAACATTCCCCCCCCCCCAACCAACCCAGAACTGAATTGCTGAAGCCACAAAATTTGTGAGTAAGCCTTTCCCTAGATTCTACATTCATTTTATCATATAAAACAACAGCCATTAATAATCTGCATTTCCTTTTTATTAGTAATAAACATGGCCTCACAATCCATTAAAGCTAATGAATCTGTCTTGGGTTCTTTATGCATGCTACTATTATAAACAATAATGGTGACTCTAATACAGGTTTATGCAAGGACAGACACACCTTTTGATGTGTTTATACTCCCAACAACGTAAAAACAAACAAAAAAAGCAAAAACCATCTATCTGTGTATTAAGTGGGGTTCTCGTCAAGCAGTGGATCAATGACTGTCAAGGTGTACTTAGGAATGCCATCACACCTTTTGACAAATGGTACCACCTATAGGAAAAAATAAGTTTATTTCCTGTATGCAGTAAACCTGCTCAGCTATGACATTATTTTGCAGAAAGGATTCCTCTTAATGGCTAAGAGGAGATTAAATACAATTGGCCAGAGTGTAACACAAGGTTAGCTGCTTTGTTGTACAATGAATTTAGCGTAAAACCTCGGACAGATACACTATCAACTTTGAAGGTTGCTCTTAAACACATCAGTGTTGTCTTTGAAGTAGCAGTTCATTTTGATTCCTTTAATTGCAAGACGAACATTACTTAAAAAATCAAAACCACGAAACAATGTAAGTTTCTATCCAGCAATACTATGCTTTGCAAACAAAACCATAATATGATGATCTTGAGGTCCTTTCCAACCCTTACTATTCTATGATTCTATGTTCCTTATGAACCTTGACATGGGTTTCCACGATAACAACAAAAGCAAATCTCTGATGAAAGCTCCATGTAAAGAATTTGGTTAATTCTAAACTAGTTATATTTTAAGGTCACTTAATTTTCTCTATGAATCTTTCGTACAGTAACAGAAATTGCTTGTTTCACATTTTAACTGAAAATGTCTCATGCACATGCACTTTTCTGGGGACAAACTGTAAGAAAACAAAGCTACTGCTATAAGAGAATTCCAGAGCAAATGCAACATTGATTGTTAGTGCTACTCATAAGCTTTAATGTACCCTTTTCAATCACCCACTAGTATAACACCTTATAAAACACACCAGTGAAGATAGTTTTGAATACAGAAAAGAGAACAAAGGAAAGGGAAAAAGGACAAGCTTTTTGTTTTGTTTTCTGTTTACATTTAAGTGCATCTCTGCTTCTTACAAACTCCTTTAAGAAAGAACCCCTCGGACCTAAAGACAGTGGCCAAATAAATTAACCATAGAAATTGGCAGGCTGTGAAACAGTCACACATACACAAACCCAAAGCAGAAGAAAAAAACCCTACTGAAGGACACACATGTGTAACTTGCCCAAATGACAAAGGTCAATAGATAAAAACACTGTGATAAACAGAAGATGGGGTGATTTCATAATTTTTAGTAAGAAGTAAACAGAATCTTTATACAATTCATACAAGAGTTAAGTAACTCTCTGAATATAAAGCTAGCAACTAAGCTATGATTTACAGGAAGCTTATAGTTAAAAAGAGCTGGAAATTCTTAACCACAACTGCACCCACTCATTAATGCAGCAGGTTACATACTGCAGTTAATAACATACCCACAAATTGCTTAGAGCAATTATAGTTACACAGCAATTCTGTATTTAAAATAGGATTCCAATTCAATTGGATTGGAAGTGCCATGTGGATGCTACAGTAATAGCAAAAGTAACAATGAAATCTGCTCAAAATGTCATGATAACTTAGAAAATACCTTCTTTCAGAGAATAATCACGTACAATTTCAGCGTTGAAGGAAACCTTGCAGGTTCTGTGCATCCTTCCTTAAAGAAGGCTCTTGTTACAAGATACTACTGAGGTAGAATGAAGAAGTTTGACAAAAGTGCAAGTTCATGCCAAGCCCTATAATGAACAAATGATGACCAAAAAAGAAAACTTAGAACTTGGCTCCAGCCTGATTGAGCAGAGCAGTTTCTACAAAAATAACAAACCTACTTCAATAGCTTGAGAGTGCCAATGCCAAGATTGTTATGATGAGATGCAAGCTTTCAATTTTTTTACTATAAAAGAATATTGTGCTTGCATTGATCACCAAAACCCTTTGTTTTGTCCCCTTATGACCAATATAAAAGACTGCAAGCTTGTTCTTTGAATTATTCTAAATCCCACTTCCCAAACCCTTAATTACTGAAAAACTGTATGTGTTTCTGTACAAAACTGCTTACCTATCCTGTGCTTTGGTTTCTGCAGTGTCTCTTTACTCCAGAGCTCCAGATTTCATACCTCTCATGTGCTTGGAATAATAGTAGATGCACTCTTTCAGTATGCTGAAGATTCCTTTGTATCACTGAAACAGGATATAAATAGTATTTTTCTTTAGAATCAGCACAACACAATTCCCTTTCAGAACTAAGAAATAAGGTGCTATTATACATTTTTAGGTAAAAATAAACTGCAAAACAATACTATGTAACTACATATCTAATAAGAAAAAAAGACTGGTATCAGCCTATGAAAGAAAAGCTTGGGTCTTACTTGCTTTATTCTTGCTTTCCTACCTATAGCAAAACAGAACGAGAGGGAAAGGGATTAATTTATTGTATTTCTCCTGTCACAGCTTGCCTTTATTCATCGCAGCTGGCACTAATCAAGGTTTGACTGAAATAACCTGGGCATCCTAATACATAAATGCTTTAAACCAGAAGCCTATTGTAATTTCAGAGTATTTTTTCTTATTAGTAGATATTAAAGTTAGATGTGTTTTTAAATGTGGTAAAAAAAGTTTACTCTAGATTATGATTAGCAGCAAGGCTCCTTCCTTATAATGATGTATAGTAAAAACCACATAAAAATGGAAAAAATTTACTTTTTTCCCCCCATACTAGGAAAAAAGGGATGGGCACTCTAGTACAATGCAAATTCATAATGCACTATGACATGCATTCTTAAATCCATATAGATCCCTGTATGTAAAGTCTGCTCATATTCTTATTCTTTTCCTCAGGTACTCAATGATCTGAAAACTGTTGCACTGTAGTCAGTTCTCCCAGACACCTCTTTTCTGTTTACTGGCTAATTACATGTGAACAAATAGCCTAAAACATCACATTCTGTAATAAATAGAAGAATGTTCCCCCAGGCTTATGGGTTTCACTTTCTCATCTTTTTAAAAACACAGACACATGGTTCCCCTCTTTCATTTCTTTACATTATTTTCACACCACCAAACTAACACAAATTAGTTTTTAAAGTGTTATCCCCTCCTGTTCTTAATAATTCAGTGGGAACATTATCAGCACCTGGTGCTTGATTGTTCCTGGGTGTTCTGGTCGCCTCTTGGTTCTTCCACAAATGGCTCAGCTGTGTGGAAAATTGTTGTTTGCTTGCCTTTATCCATTTTACCATTAAAATGATCATTAAAGTACTCTCTCCATCTTTCTGTAATTGCAGTCTTTGTAACTAAGATTTTTATTTTTGTCCTTTATCTGACTCATGCATAGTTCATGTCCTTGTCTCAACTGCTGATATCCCAGTAAAATGGTCTGAAGTTATTACACTGCCACTTCAGCTGCACAGAGCCGGTTTTGTGCCATGTTCCTTCTGGTGAATTGTTTGCATTACCAGAAAACACAGAAAAGGAAGTCACAAAATTCTTTGCCACATATTGCTCTCTTATACTTCCCATCAAAAACTTCAACTTTTCTTGGAGTCCTTTTTATTGTTTTTTCCTGCTCTTTTCTTTACTGCAAATGTTTCCCAGCTGTATAAAATTGTTGGTCAATGATCCCACTTGTATCCTTGGTGCTCAGGTTGTATTTTGCTTCTCAAACTCACATGATACACTCAGAGCTTCTCTCTTCATTAAAACAACTTAGTCATTGTTTTTACAAAGCAGTAAGATATGTCTGAAGCATTTACCTCCAGCAGATTTGTTCAGACAGCTTTGAAGTATCTGATAATTACTGCTAACTGTCACATATTCATTGCAAGCGACACAGATATTATCTTTAGGAGATTTTAAAGCATCTTTTGTAGGAAATGGAATGGCAGGTGAAACTGTATATGCATCACACATAAAAGCAGCATTATAAAATCTACTCAGATTTTGTAGTTCACTTTGAAAGACTGTGGAAATCCCATGTATTACTGTTTTCAATTTTATAATTCCAGATGAAAAAAGCAGTGTCCAAGGATTTTTCTAGGTTCCTCTGTCCGTAAGTTGAGGTATTTCTAAATGCTGATGCAAGCTGTATCTTTTCCAGGGCTTGTGAGTTGCTTTTCTCACGCTATTCTACATGTTCAATTCCTTCATGTACAATGACACCAGTAAGTTGTTCACACAGGAAAACCCCAACAGCTCTGCCTGTATTTATGGGCATGCAGAATCTCTCATAACAAAAGCTGTGATTAACTCCCACTGTGAACTGCAAAACATGATTTGCTTCCTTACAAAATTTTAGTATAAAGTATGCAAACCAATGTGCTGCTTCATACTTATGGCAGAATGGTTTGAGTTAGAAGGAACCTTAAAGCTCATTCAGTTCCAACCCTCTGCCACAGGCAGGGACACCTTCCACTAGAGCAGGTTGCTCCAAGCCCCGTTCAACCTGGCCTTGAACACTGCCAGGGATGGGGCAGCCACAGGTTCCCTGGGCACCCTGTGCCAGCACCTCAGCACCCTCACAGGGAAGAACTTCTGCCTTGTATCTGATATAAATCTCCCCTGTGTCAGTTCAAACCCATTCCCCCTTGTTCCTGTAGGCCCTTGTAAAAAAGCCCTCTCCAGATTTCCGATAGGCCCCCTTTAGGTACTGGAAGCATCATATTCCCTGAAGAGTGACGAAAATAGCAATCCTGAGGTAAAAACGTATTGAAAATCTCACCCAGATTACGCAAATTTGCCAAAATTAGTCCTATTTATTTATTTGTAACATTCCTCAGTGCCACAGCCGTTCCCCTTCCAGCTTTGTCTCCAGGCCTACTTTCCCCTTGGACTTCCCATGTGCGCCCTAAGGCGATCCTCGCTTTCTGCTCCACCTTCCCACAACCCACCTTGAGAGACACCTCTCCCGCTCTACCAGCTTTCTGCCTAGCCCCATTAACTCCCCGCCATCTCCTTTGTCTTTGCACTGCTCCCCTCGCCGCTAGCTCCCCTCCGGCAGTCCCTTGTGGCGCATCTCTACAGGGTGACGGACATCCCAAAGGCCCCCTTCAGAATCCCTGCAGTCTCCCCCATTCTCTTTCTAAACCCTGCACACATTTACAGCCGGGATAAGCCACGAAAGACCCAAATCTCCAGCAACAGCCCCAGGGCACAGGCAGCACCGGACACCCCTCAGACTCAGTTGTGAATGCTTCATCCCTGGAGGCGTTCAAGGGGGGGTTGGACATAGCCTTGGATGGCATGGTTTAGTGGGAGGTGTCCCTGCCCATGGCGGGGGGGTTGGAACTCGATGATCTTGAGGTCCTTTCCAGCCCTTACTATTCTGTGATTCTGTGACTCGCCAGGCGGCTCGAGGAACCCGCCCCATCCCCTCCCTCGATTCCGCGCTTTCATCATGCACATTCGTCACACCCGCGGAATTACAACCCCTGCTGTCTGGCAACCGGGACGCTGCTGGCAGGCGCCGCGCTGCACTGCCGATAGCGCGGGGTCGCTCCGCATCGCTTCTTGTTTTCTTTCGATTTTTCCACTTGGACTGTGACAAGCCACGAATCTGCCGGGTGCTAGAAGCCAGCCGAGCTCCACTCCACTAGCGGAAGCGGAAAGGTCGCCATTTTGTTTCGGGTGATGGCGGCGGTGGTGCTGTGGAGCTGGGCAGTCTGACGCGGGCCCGGTGCCGCGGGCTCTCGCCTCTCGGACGGTCGCTGTTGCTGCGGGGCTCCTCCTCGCCGCAGCCCCACTGATGTACGGAGGGGGCGGAGGTTCTCGACGGACTGCAGAAGAAGCAGGCCCGCCTCCCCTAATGTTGTTGTCAGGAGGGGGAGCGGTGCCTGGGCCCCCTGGAGGAGGTGGAGGAGCAGGTGGAGGTGGGAATAGCCGTGTGGAGCTGCTGGTGTTCGGCTATGCCTGCAAGCTGTTTCGAGATGATGAGAAGGCTCAGTACCAGGAGCAGGGGCGACACCTTATTCCTTGGATGGGAGACCCCAAGATCATGATCGATAGGTCGGTGTAACACAACCCCCCAGACTGTGCTGCGAGATCTCCTGTTATAGCCTCTTTCTGTTCCTCCCCTTGTGCTGTTGGGCAAGTGAGGGCGGGGGATGAACGAAGGGATCACTCTGGCAGACTTGTGGAAAGCTTCTTCAGTGACAGAGGTGGAGGGCAGCTCCTCCTGATAGAGGACTTCAAATGCTGCTTCTGTAACGCTGCAGGGCTGTCCCCTGGCAGTGGGAACTCGGGGTTCCTGCTCTGGTAGTGTTGGGAAGGTCCCTTCCTTCTGATGCTTGGTGTGTGTTGGGCCTTTCTGCTGCACTGATTAGGTTGGGTTTTACAGGGCAAGAGTGGAAAGGAGAAATGGTCTGTGCCTTTTCAATGCAAAGCACATAATCTGTTCTTATTTGGAAACCAAGGGAGCTTTAGTGCATGGGAGTACTTCCTAGGCACTTTAAATGTCCTCTGAGCAAGAACAGTGCAGTATGAGGGGCACAGAGGTATTTATCCACCTTTGGGGAAATGGTATTTTCTTATTTCTCCTATGTAATCTGGCTGCAGACTGTTGGTGGGATGCCCCAAAAGTAATTCTTGGCCTAATAAATGTTTCGTTGTGCCATGATTCACTTGGGCAGAATAGCTTTGATTTTGGATGCTTATTTTACAAATCTATTGTCGGGGTGGCTTTTTTTTTTGTTTTGTTATTTTGCAGTAGGTACAGGTTCATAACAGAGAGGACCAGAATCTGCTTTGGTGTTTCTTCTGGCCTCCTTAAGTTCTTTCAGCAATGGAGGGTGGGACTTAGAAATAAATCAATTCAGGATGAATTTTCTTGATATTTTCCTGGAGAGAAAGAAAATGGGAGGTCAGGTTGGGTATATTTGTGTGGAGCACTGAAAGTACAAGTTAAGAGTTGTGGCGGACCCTGAAAACCTCAGTGGGAAAGGTGGAAGAATTTGGGTTTAAAAAGGATCACATGGCATACTGTGGATATTTGCTCCCTCAGTTTCATCCGTGCTTTGGTGCTGTGCCTGATTCTTACTCTTTTGATTTGTTACGTTTGGCTTAGATACCAGTAAGAGAAGGTCTTTCCATTTCCTTCTGTAAGACTGGAGAAAAAAGAAAGGGCCTTAAATTAGTTTATGCCATTAATGATGTTTATGGTTGAAATTAATTGTGAAGTTGGAATACACACAAAGATGTGAAAAAGCAAACAAATGTTTTTAGCTATGTTTAGTTTCTTATGTACATGAGAGTGGAAGTGTTGCACACTTCTAATCAAAATCACTTTTGTGACCAATTTCATTAGTAGGTAGAGGCTGTTTTTGTGATACTGTGCAACAGTAACCCAGTATACAGGTGTTAAAGAAATTGTTGGGAGCAAAAACAAAGTATGTGCATATAATACTGAAAAATCTAAACGCAAATCTGTAAGTTAAGGTAGCTTGCAATTACTAATCTTATAAACTCCTTTGGAGGCTTAGAGTCCTTTTATCTCCAGCAGCAGGAAGTTTTCTTTTTCACCATTTTGAGAAAAGCACGTTGCTATGAGAAGACATGGGTTGAAGTTTGCCTGTGGACAGAGCTTGATTAACCAGATCTACGTGTTTCATTAACTCTTTGCTATAAGAATATTTACTTTCTTTGTTTTTGGTCTAGCAAGTTGGCACAAGTCAAGAGTTGTGTGTGGGAAGACACCTCAGTGGAGTCGAGTTCACTGTCACTTTACTTTCCAATCAGTTTCTCTGAAAACATCCCAATGCAGTGCTTTTCCTGCAAATAAAATGATTTCTGCTTAGTAGAAAGGAACTGTACATCATTGATCTTTGCCGTTTTTACGGTGAACCTCCTTAAATTGCATGTATATGTTACTGTTCCTATGTATGTGTGTCTCTCTATCACATAACCCAGAACTTATTTCCTCAGCCAAATGGCTAGGGGCCGAGCCTAGCCATGATTTTACCTCCAATGGACGCAAGTTTCTATGGTGAAGATATCTCCTGAGAGTTCGGGACTAGCAGAAAGAAGCGAGGAAATTTCGACCGTTTGGTTCTTACGGATAGGTATTTATGTACTCGGGTTTGTGTGAATGTAAGCTATTTGACTTTCCAGAAAAACGTATTTTGCAAGTGACGTTGATTGGTTGGTTGAAGCACGTACGGTAAGAGCTGTTAAGGAAATGGATCCCATGTAAATCTATTAAAGGATAGCTTTGCCTTTAATTGTAATAATTTGCTAGTTTCTTTGAGAGGAATTTAGACTTAAATTTTCAATAGTTGGTGACAAATGATTAGCAAAATTAAACTTAACTTCTAAAAGGAAATGTGCTTTAACATATAAGTATTTTTGTTTCATTTTTAATGGGTAAGTATTTAAGTAGTCGCATAAACACAAGCCCTAAGTTCTCTGCATTGACCAGCTGTTTCATCCTGCAGGTACGATGGACGTGGTCACCTGCATGACCTTTCTGAATATGACGCTGAATATTCCACATGGAACAGAGATTATCAATTGTCTGAGGAGGAAGCTAGAATAGAAGCCCTCTGTGATGAAGAGAGGTATTTAGCCTTGCATACGGACTTGCTTGAGGAGGAGGCGAGGCAAGGTATTGCTCAAGGAAACTTCCTGAGTTTAGCGCGTGTTTAAATAAGTATTTATGAAATTAAATTTACTCCTAATTTTTATACTCTTTTTTTCTGATGTTATCTTGACAGTACCCAGTGGATTCGAAAAACGGGAGTCTTTGCGTATGTGAGAGGACCTCAGGATAGTTTAAATATAGATCCACACAGAAATTGCCCAGATGCTGAGGGCAGACTGGGATTTCAGACCCCCAAAACCCCAAAATAAGCACATTCGGCTTCATTTTTATATTGTATAAATGGAATTCTGCACTCTTGTATGCATAACTACACTAGAATGTTTTAACCCGCAGCCTTTATCTCTTCAGGAAGAGATAAATAGCATATATATATGTTGTAGTTTTCTATTCAGTTTTTAGCATAAATGGTAAAATGATTAGGTGAAAACTTACCATTTAAAAAGTAAAGTAAGAAAGTTCCCTTTTTTTAAGGAATTTGCTTTTAAATATGTTCTAATGATTGGTAATATCATTTTTATTCAAGAGGAGGAATATAAAAGACTGAGTGAAGCTTTGGCAGAGGATGGTACCTATAATGCAGTGGGATTCCATTATGGCAGTGATTATTATGACCCTTCAGAACCCACTGAGGAGGAGGAGCATCAGCCTGCAAAGCAGAGAGGTAAGGGGGAAAAAATAGCAAAGGTTAATTGAGAGCAAGAACATAGCACCTCTGTGTCTGTCACTTGCAGCTGAAGATTGAAAATATGTTTCATTAAAATGCAAGTAAAAAATTTCAAAGTATTTGAGAGAAGAATATGTATTTTTGTAAGTTTAGATACTGCCATCCTAATTACTGTTGAGTCTGTCTTCAACATAGTGTGCCCTTCTCCGTGATCTTAAAAAGTGCAGAATTCAGGTTCTCATGTTTCCATCTTTGATTACAGTAACTTTGCATTTTTAACATGAAGCCTTAGGGATTTCAAGTATTATTGAAGTATGTCTTACCAAAGTAAGGATTGTTTATTTAACAGTTGGGTTGTCGTAACTGCATATTGGTGAGTTACTGTGGTATTAGATGTGCTTTTTGCTTTTACTGAGGCAAGTGCTAGAATGCAGGATCATTTTAGAGGTGCTAAAGCTTATTTATTGCTTTTTTGCTGCCCTGAGAGGTGGTGCCAGGGCAGCGTCCATGCCACGTGTGTTCTACCGAGGGTTTCTCCTGTATTCTTCATACCGATGCTGAATTTCGTTGTCTTTTCTGGGCTTTATCTCATCTGTTTTATTCACACTTGTTTGATAGATTCCATAGCCAGATAGTTTCTAAGTTCTCTGTATGTAAAATATCTTTTTTTGAGTATTCTTATGGGTGTTTCTCATGTTGTGTGGATCTATGTATGTGTAGGGAAAAGCCTCCTAAAATTTGGAGGTTGTAGAGAACAGTATATGTGTGATTTGGCTTCCCCATCTTTCTCTACTGCTTAGAGACTAAACAGGTGAATACCGTCTCAGTCACTAAAAAGACAATCTGCTGAACCTTTACTGGGTGTCTGTACTGTAGGAGGCCTTTGCAGAACTGCTTGAAAATGTGCTATAATGTTACAGAATTTGCCTTTGATCACGTGTATAAGGAATAAATAAAACATTTCAGTTTCATTTAGTAAGTAGCTGTTGTGAGGTCAAGCTGTGTTTGGGTTGCTCCACATTATTTTGCTTTCCTAGATTGATGAGATACCTAAAATAATGTATTTCAGCCTTAACAAAGTCATGTTTTTAGGAATAATGCTAAAATGCATTAGTCATTAGGAAAGAGAGAGATAACTATCCAGTCTTCCAACAACTTAATATTTAATTAATTAATATCGGATGCAGCATGAAAGTGTCATGCTAAGCTATTACAGAATCTTGTGGTGTAATGTGAGAATTCTTGATGCTGCTGCTAAGTAGAGATCCTCATAGCAGGTCATTGGAAGGTTGTCTCAGTGTGAGGTTTTTTTACTAAACTCTTTATCTTCTAGAAAATTTTAGTAGTGGTGGATAAAAAAGGAGCATTTTCTTGTGACACTTGATAGTGTTTGGGGAAAAAGTACTTGGGGTTGAAGTGAGTTGGAAACATGAATAATAATATTGATTATTTTTTTCTCTGTAGTTGAACTGTACAGGCTTTTTATAGTTTGCTGTGTGGTAATAATTTCTGATAATACAGAGCTGTAAGTTCTTAACATCAATTTTTTTTTATAAATCCCAGCAGAATAAAATCCAGTATTGGAAGATGCAGATAAAAGTAATGTGAATTACAGGCTGTAGTTCTGTGAACACTTCAAGTGTTAGCTGGAGCTGCTGCCAAAAGCAACAGTTCTGTTTTGCTTTGTCTGCTGCTTCTTCCTCCTTTCCTTGATGCTAAAATCTGTGTGCCTTTATGGAATTAAACTATTTGAGTTCATTTAAAAAATAACCCTGCCCCCAACAAGCCACCAGACAGCAACAAAAATGTTAACATCTTGCAAGGCTAAGACCCTGTGTGCAGTAATTGCTGTGACATCTCATGGATGATTAGGCTCTTTTGCTATGTCCACAGTTCCCATAATCAGGTTTTCATGCAGTTCCTGCTATCTGATTTGTTAGGATGAAACTGGAATACATTTCTGTTAAAGCTAGTAGAATAGATAATACAAAAGTTACTTTAAGAAGTAAACTTTCCATTTCAGTTATAATAAAAAGTTTGTGAAGCAAAATCCTTTCAGAGGAATGTTTCTGATATACCAGTGAACAGAATGTAATACAAATTGGTCTTTATAAAAGAATAACTATTTTAGATGAGTAGTTGATGTGAAAAATGTGTTAAATATATGGGTATGTTAAACTTGATAAAAAATGAACCATACCAACTTTAGACTGAACTCATAGATGAATGGCAATGTTTATTTTAATCAGTCAGTAAGTCAACTACTGGTTTATCTCTGTAGGTGGTGAAAGTGGATTTTAGCCTCCCCATTGCATTCCTGTACAACTTCCATTAGGGTTAGGAAGCTGATGAAAGTCCTTTAGGTTTGTTTGCATGGGCTGAAATAGTTGATAAACACAGAACTGAATTTAAACAGACCAGATGTATGGGTTTTAACAGCTTTAGAAATACTGGATGTCTGTAATATTTTAGTCCTTGCTAGGAAAGGAACCAACCAGTGCATTGAAAATGGTTCCCCTTAAATTTGCATGGGTTTTCTTGTAAAACCAAAAAGTACTATTGATGAAAATGAAAGTTTTCTATTTGATTTGACACTATAGTCAGGGCAAAGGTTAATAGGGTTTTATTTTTTCTAATACCTCTATTAGGCATAATTTATGCAATCTTAATAAACCACACATAACACTAGGAAGAGTAATTATATTAAAATGTGTTTGGTGCAAGTGCTGACTATACTTGAATTTGATAAATTTCTTGATTGTGCATCTTTTTAGATATACTTTATTTTAACAGTTTACAGAGTACTTTGAAATTGTTTGGCCTATAGTATTTTATTCTGCCCTTTCTTGTAGAAACAGCTCAGCCAGAAAACACAGAAGAAAACGAAGAGCCTTTTGTTGCTCCCCCGGGACTGAACGTACCTTCTGATGTGGAATTGGTATGTGTGTCCATTTAATGCAACCTACATTTCTGTCAGTTTTCAAGGAGTTTGTGGTGCTTTACTGAATTGCTTTTTTTCCCATTCATTTCAGTGTGGTACATTTGAAATTAATCTAAAATAGTAACTAAATTTCAAATATTCTTTCTTGAATTTGTGACTTCTCTCAACTCTCTTGAATCTTCTTTTTCACACTGAAATTATTGCAATGCTTATGCTAAGCGCATTTACTGTCGCTTGTGATATTATTTCAGATAATGCAGAAAAAAAAAGGCAATTGTTCTTGGAATGGATGCTTAACTGAGATGTCAGGGTTGACATTCCAAATGTAAAGGATCATTGAAACAAAATATTGCTTCTGTTCAAGGTTTTTTTCTCTGAATTCTGTTTAATTGAGTCCCAATGTGATGTGAATAGAAAGTGCTCAAATACAAAAGCTGTGTTTATGATTGGCTTGTTAAGGAGAAAAGCAATAATTTATTTCTAGCAAATTCTGAAATAACTTGAAAGTATTAGCACATAGAAGCTCTTTCCTTCATGTGATGTTGCCAGAATTTGCCACATATTAAAGTTTAAGCTTCATTGCAACTCACGAATTTTTCCTGAAGGGAGCTGAACAGTCACCTACTTGAGTACAGTTGTAACCATGGGATTTTCAATTTATTTCAAATTTCATGAAAGATCCTGGAAAGTCAGATAACTCTTTTTCCTTTTTTGTGGTCATGAAAGTGTTAATTTATACTTGGGCTGTCTTCTGAACTTGATAACCTGGCCAGTAAAAATTTAAAGCACTCTATTAGAATAACTAATAGTGAATGAAGACCATTTATGTAGGAGTGTTTTTCTACTTCATTAGCTTTTAATTGAAAATTTTTATCCTATTGCATTTTCTTATATGAAGTAAGAACTATTTAACATGTCTAATGTGCAACTTTATCTGTTCTGATTTTACTTCCTCTCCTTTTCTTTACAATCTTATATTTCATTAGTGAAGTACTTAAAAGCCTACTTCTGAGTTCAGGGAAGATTTTTGTATGTTATTGCCTTTAAACTATGAGTTACAGTTTAGTTTTTGAATAAGAATGTTGAATTCTCAGTGAGAAGCTGCTTATTTAGCATTTGCATGCTGTTTCCAAAATGTAACTGCCAGTGAAAGAATGTTTGGTGTTTTAGATGGCTGCTTTGTTTGAATTTTATTCTGTAACTTCAGATATATTTTATATGTAAGTTGCAGAATGCAGTGCGAGGCTTACTGAAGTAATTTCTCAGTCAGCTATTGAACTTTAATGCATGCAAATGAACAGAAAGGGTATGTGGGCATATTTGGTTTTGATTTTAAAGAAAAAACAAACCAAAGCATCTAGGCAGCAGCTCAAACAATGTATACTTGACCTTGGATTGGGAATTGTGGGAATTTTTTTTTTTTTAAGCCTTGATTTATTGTTCTGCTCAAGCCATTCAGTTTTACCATTGAATGTGTTTATTCTGTATGTTTTCAGTTCAGTTGTTCTGAAGGATAGGAGCCTGGTAAGTTATTGTTGAGGTCTTGCAGGTCTGTTTAAAAAACCTCTTCACTTGACCTTAAAGGAAAAAAAAAGAGAGAGAAATACATCATAAATTCCATTCCCACAAGTGATTGGAAGAGGTATACAGACACATTGCTGATCTGTGTTAATGAGTGGTGTTCCAGGTCTCTCCTGAGTTTACTGCTAATGAACATTCAAATTCATTAAGTCAGTGAAAGACCTGGCCCTTGTTTGTGGTCATGGCAGTTGGATGACACTTGTAAATGCTGAATCATTTTGGAGAGGAAACTGCAGTGTTTGGGAATAAGATAGAATTTGAGAACCAGTCAGGGTGCCAGTGGCTTGCTGAAGATTGGAGGATAGTTGCTTAACTATCAGTCAGGGAGTAAGGGAGACTCACACATGAAAAAGCTTTTTAATTACAATACTAGTTAAAGATTGGAATAGAATATCTTACTAGATGGGTGGACTTACGGTATTTTTCAGAAGGTTTCTCTCTGCTCTGGCAAATAGTCTCTCAGAAGTTTTTAACAGTTCTCAGTTTAAATGTTTAGTGGTTTTATTATGTTATGATGTCTGTGTCTCTGCCATTTAATGTTTTTCACTTTGTAAAGTTTCTAAAGTTTTGTAGACCAGTGGTATTGGAAATCTTATAAGTCAATTGAAAGCATATTCTTATTCATAGTGCCTGTTTTCCAGAGCTTATAGTGGTACTGGTTTCAAATTCAAGATCTGCTAGTAATTTCAGATACAATCTTTTTTGAGCTTCCTTGCTGATTTGCAGCTTTGTTTAGGAATCTTTCAGCCTTAAGTGTGTTTTGTATTTCTGCATAAGAACTGCAGAAATAGAGAAACTTGATGTACAATTAAATAATGAGACTGGCAATGCACAAAATGTTAACCAGTTTGTTGAAGACTTCATTGCCTCTAATTAAAATAATCTTTGGTAGTGTTTTAGAGGGACAAATAAAACTGAAACAACTGATTATTTTCCATATTAAACATGATATAAAGGTTCCAATTGGCTGAATATAGTTCCTAAAAATGTGCTGTTTGATCACATTCAGATTTTTTCCCCTAAATAGAGCAGCACTTGCATGCTTCCAGTCTTCTGAAAAAGATTTTCTGAGGTTTGCAACATACTTCTCTATCTAAACCAATAAAAATGCAAAACTGAAACAATTTTAATGTGGCACTTCAATCTTTATAGGCAGACAGAGGATGTGTTTTCTACAGCTTATTGAGCACAAGACAAAACAAAGCTGAGTATGAAATTAAACACAGTGAATGATGAAGTTCATTATTCTTTAACTATATTCTTGTTCTGCTCTCTTGTGTTTGATATGGCAGTGCTCCTTAGGCGAGATATCAGGAGTTGAAATCCATGGATGCTGCCTAACCTTACTAATCTTCTCTTTTGTCTTATTGCTAAAGTACTAGAGAACTGACTATGAGAACATGACAGCACATAGGAACTGCAATTCTTACATTGGGCTTGAGATGCAACATGTTCCTTCCAAGCAAATGCTTAGTAACAAGTTTTTCTAGTTAAAGAATTATATTTGCACATTAAGTGATAACAGAATAAAGGACAGTGGCTGGGAAGAAGGCCATGCATGTTGAGTCTTCAGAGCAGCTGGGATATAGTCAGGTGGGGCTGCTTTAAGTTGACAAAGCCGTGTTAAGAAACATCTCTGTCTCTTATCTTTTGCCAGCAGAAGTGGCTGTATGGCTATGGAATGTACCTAGCTTGAAATAAATTTTTGCTGCATCAAACTCCACCAGGATTTGTTCTCTGCTTCAGTTTGGTGTGCAGTGGCAAAAATAGTTGTGCTGATAGGAGAGGATTTTGCAAAAGGAAATGAATGAGCAGCTAGGCAAGAATGGGACTGTTTGTTTTTTAGCACTGGTGTGCTTTCACTAGCTGAAATTGATTATGAAACTGAGTTGCTAGAGAAACTGGGAAGAGGGGCAGGGAGCTGCTGCTGTTTCTAGTTCCCACTTCACAAACTGCTTATGAAAATACAAATGTATGTTATTTTGCTCCCACAGCCACCAACAGCAAAAATGCATGCCATTATAGAACGAACTGCAAACTTTGTCTGCAAGCAGGGAGCACAGTTTGAGATTATGCTAAAAGCCAAGCAAGCACGCAACTCCCAGTTTGACTTCTTGCGATTTGATCACTACCTCAATCCCTACTACAAATTCATTCAGAAGGCTATGAAAGAGGGAAGATACGCTGCTCCCTCTGAAAGTAAAGCAGACGAGAAGAAAAGTAAGTTGTTGTTTGTCAAATGGATGTGAATCACTGAAATATCCACTGGTCTGTTTTGGTAAAATGGCCACATCTTTTTGGTGCGTTGCAGTGGTAATGCTGTTACACTGCAGTTGAGATTGATGTCATGAGTCAACATCTTGCTTGAATTGGTGGAGATTTTAAAAGATTGGGTTTGGGAAGCTTTCAGATCCAAGAGCCGCTGTGATCTTTGAGCTTTTAGAAACACTTGTGTAGCTCTAGTCCAGTGGAAAGTTGTTCTGTGCATTTAGATGTTAGTTTTAATGATGGCCAGCAGTATCTTCTTGTATCTATGTTTTGGTGAATAAACAGTTTTATGAAAATGGTAGTTTCTTAAGCATGCTTGTCCTATACCATTTTTCTTTCCCAGTACAAATCCATAGCAAACCTACATAAAATTTGGATATTGCTTTTATTTAGACTCGCGAGTCAAATCTGAGGAAGAAGATGATGATGATGATGATGATGATGGAAATTACCTGCATCCAAGTCTCTTTGCATCTAAAAAATGCAGTAGGCTTGAAGAGCTCATGAAGGTACTCGATCCTATTAAAATTACTTTCTACCTTGTAAAACATCTAATTTATGGGCACAAAAATTTTAATATGCAGGTGCTAAGATCTTTAGTTATCAACTTTTTTTCTTCTCCATCCCATTCCCTGACTGTGTCTTTGTAATTTAGGTCTGTTTTGGTAAACTTTCAAATTACCTTTTCTCTAGTACATAAATCATAATTTTTCCATTTGTAAGGATTTATATTTCTATTTTTGATGCCCTTTGGTATTGAGGGCATCACTCAAGGATTTATCCGGCAGAACCTGTATTGAGGCTGAAAAGATTAAGATACTTAATGCTTTCTGTATATAAGCAGAGAGAGAGTGTTTTCTTTTTAATTTTTTTGTAGGTAAAATGTTGACATGAAGTCATAGTTTCAGGAAATTAATATTTCAGCAGAATGTGCTACTCATTAAATGTAAATTTTGCTGAATATTATTTTCTGAGTTTGATCAATGGTGGAATAACGGGAATGACAGACAGTTGTACACATTTGAGGCTTTCAGAGGAATGGCAGTGGGGCTGTATGGTATTTAGACAAGTCAGGTTCTGTGTCTTATGCCAGCCTTGGCAATAAATGTGTAAGAGTAATACTCACTTTTTCATGTCCTGGATTTATGTTCATGTTTTTTTTTTGTGTTATGTTTTCCACTAATTTTCAAAGAAGAGGGTTCTGATGTGAGAGCTGCAAAACCAGTAACTTCAGTATTTGGACAGTATTATTGATGTCTGTTAATTTCAATGAATTCACTTTCCAAATTAGGTTGATCCTCTCATGTTTTAAGTATATACTTCAAATTTTAATCTTTTTATCTGTTCTCAAATATTTATTTTTTAGCCTTTGAAGGTGGTAGACCCTGATCACCCACTTGCTGCACTGGTGCGCAAAGCGCAATCAGATAATAACTCCTCTACACCACAGTCAACAGATGGAGCACCTGTACAGACATCACAAGCAGAATATTCTTCTGATTGTAAGTGCATTGTGATTAGGCAGCTGGTGATGTGTCTTGATGAATTTATGTGGATACTGGTGGGAAGAAAGTACGTTAGCTTCATAGTTGGTCATCTGTAACTGGTATTTATTCTTTTTCAATCTCCTAAATCTTTGAAGGTGTGTTCTTCCGCTGTGTGTCTCTCAAATTGTTAGCTGCTTAAGAAAACCAAATGGGGTGGAGAGGGGTGGGCAGGCAGGGGCCAAATCTCCAGTCTGTGAGTATGGTTAGCATAATACCCTTAATGTATTTTGATAACTTCAATTAATTTCTATTAATGAAGCCTGATGAATACCTTCACTGTTGAATACAAAACTGTTCTAGAAAGTAATTCATGAGATTCCCATGGAAAGAAGCTTACTATATTAAGCAAGATGCAGATGGTAAATATACTTAGAACAGTTTTGCTGGAGTGCCTAACACTGAGAATCACAGAATCACAGAAT
Organism: Amazona ochrocephala; assembly: GCA_039720435.1. NCBI lineage: Eukaryota > Metazoa > Chordata > Aves > Psittaciformes > Psittacidae > Amazona > Amazona ochrocephala. Next base: position 9,328,027 of record CM077891.1, on the reverse strand, counting down.
CACAGAATAGTAAGGGCTGGAAAGGATCTCAAGATCATCGAGTTCCAACCCCCCTGCCATGGGCAGGGACACCTCCCACTAAACCAGGCCATCCAAGGCTATGTCCAACCCCACCTTGAACGCCGCCAGGGATGAAGCATTCACAACTTCCCTGGGCAACCCATTCCAGGGCCCCACCACCCTCACAGTAAAGAATTTCTTCCTCAGATCCAATCTAAACCTCCCCTGTTTAAGTTTAAACCCATTACCCCTTGTCCTCTCACCACAGTCCCTAATGAAGAGTCCCTCCCCAGCATCCCTATAGGCCCCCTTCAGGAAAAATCTGCAAAGATAAAATCACGTAAATTGAAGGATCTGACTGAAGTGTTAAACCCAGGTTTTAGTGTGCTTTTCTGCTCTAAAAATGGAAATAGTTTTATGGTAAATAAATAAGTTTTATTATACAGTCACTTCCTAGATTTTTTCATTGTTTACCTTTTATTCTGTGCACTGGTGGACAGAAATATGTATGTTGAAAATAAAATTCAGGAACATGCAGAGTTCAAAGTAAAAAATTGATGTTTTAAATTTTATTTCTCATTCCAATATCGAGAAGGGAGTACTAACTTCAGAGTTCTATAGCTACAGAGGGCATTCTTTAGTAGAGGAGTAGGTATTCTATTTTTTTCTTAAAAGAGTAATAAAAGCAATGATACAAGTGAGCAGTGTGCAAAGTTGTGTGCTCAACTGCTTTTCCCATGCCCGATAATGAAATACCAAGATTTCTTCTATTTCCAAATTATTATGAAGTCTTTAATCTTAGATTTGAACCATTTCAGATGAATGTAAATACTATCCTGTCTGTAATCTCTTGTAAGAATCAGCTTTGCTATGACATTTTTAGCAACATTCTTCTAACTTCTCTGGATGTGTCTGATTTCCATGATCTTTGAAGCTGCGTAATGCAGACCTTGTATAATGCTCCTGCAAATTTTGTAAGTTTTGATACTCAGCAAGGTGAAGTCAAATGAATTGGGTTTAGGTACTTCTAATTCTTTTCAGGTGTCAGAATTCTGAAAGTCCTTGATTCTTTAAATGTAGAGATGAAACTTAAGCTTTCCATTGTAGGATTTAACTATTTGACACTGTTGAGATATGAGAAAATTCGTATTGTAGCCTTCACTACAGTGAGGTTCCATGATACTATAAATTTGTAGTTGATGAGTAGTGTTACTTCAAGTTAGTGGTGATGATGTAATTCGTGGGTTTTTTTAGTAAAGTTGTTGCAAATAAGTATCAGCATAATGATCTGAGTTGATTTTGACGCACTATAGGTTCAGAACCCCTAAAGGATTACAAGTGTTGTCAGTGTGTAATATAGAGGGAGGAATATGCATGGAAGTAATTTTTATTTAAAACTGTACCTTAAGAGAATCTTAATAAAACTGAAATGATATTTCTGTGGACAAATTGGAAATTCCTGGTTATTTCAGGAAAAACTAAAATCAGAATAACTCTCTCTGCAGAATAATGCTTGTCAGTTTTCTGATTACTTTCATGTCAGGCTTGAATCTGAATGTGTGTGATGCAGACTGGAGCATAATAATTTAGTAGCAGTTCAAGCTAAGTTTGCAGCTCCTCTCCGTGTCTTTAAAACTTAACAGATCTTTATTCTGTTCTCCTTATGGATAACTTATTCTTTGAAGAAAGTAAATACTGCCAGACAGGAATGTTTATGAAACTTTTCAGAAGATAATTCATTTTAATTTAATGCGTTGATTAAACTTTGCCTCCAGAAATGTAAATTCTTACTGTAAATCCTTTGAAATATTTTACGAGAATGCTTTCTGTTTGTATGACTTCCTGCAGAAAATCTTTAGATTTACAAGAACTGCCATTTAAAAGTGTTAAGTAAATTAAAGCATTATAAAATATTCTCCTTAAAGAAAGCAAGCCATAAGCCTTTGCACTCTCAAGAAATAAATATTTAGACTTGGAGAAGCCTCTCATGTGAAAAACTTACTCGAATTTGTTGTTCATTGTAGTAGTGTTAAATTGCAAAACTTGTCTTTTTGAGGTTTCAGTAAGTAGGTGTATGTCTATCTATAATGATATAGTGGTTTAATATATATGTATACAGTGATACTAGTGGTTTAATTTCTCAATGTTTTGAATATATTCACTTTTCTTTCTTAATGCATACATAGTTCTAACAGAGTTAAACTTCCAGAGGTGAATTAGATTAGGAAGAATGATTTCATTTAAGGTCAGGTTTTAAAAGGCCTTCTCTGGTTCACTTCTTTGTTCTTATCTTTCTGGCTTCCAGCTGACCTTCAGTATGTTCTGGTTCTGTTCCTTAATCTGCATATTTCTTATTCATCCTAATTGCTTTAATTATGGGGACTTTATTGGCTTGGTTTGAGTTTTTTACACAAGAAATTAGATACCATTTCTTAGGGTGTTGTGTGAATCTGGATTTATTTATGTATTTTAATTGGGTGTTTTCTAATTAGAACATGATTCTTTAATGTGTCTTTTCACAGCAACTGTGGCAGCCATGTATTATAGTTACTATATGTTGCCAGATGGAACCTATTGCCTCGCACCTCCACCTCCAGGAATAGATGTTGCTACCTACTACAATGCATTGCCTGCAGGGGTGACTGTATCGAGCACCACAGGGGTAGCAACAGTACCTCCACCCCCTGGTACTACACCTCCACCTCCCCCAGACACGACCGATAGCAGCAGTGCGTTGACTTCTACCACAACATCTACAAGGTAACTAGATGCTGATTTTCTGCTTAGTTGGAGGGATCTCTTTCCTGCACTTCAATATGAAGTATTTTGTAAGGGTTCTATTGCTGATGACTCCTCAGTATCATTTCCCAGTGTTCATCCAACTCTGATTATCTCAATTTTGGTCTTTGATATTGTACATGGTTATTGTTCCTCACCTACTATGATGTTTCTGCATGATGGAAAATCAAGTTATTTTAACTGCATAATGAAATGGAGAACAAACCTCTATGTAATGGGGTTCTATTTGTTGTTAAAGCAAGAGTCTGAAAGATATGTTCTATTTATAAAAACAATGTACTCTTGATGTTTTCAGCACAATCGCGCCAGTGGTTGCCATTATACCTCCACCTCCAGATATCCAACCTGTTATTGATAAGTTAGCTGAGTATGTTGCTAGGAATGGGATAAAATTTGAAACCAGTGTTCGTGCCAAGAATGATCTCAGGTAAGCAAAAACGTTATTTTACCTTCTGCCTTCAAAGTTGAGGGTTTAATTTTTAAATATACTACCAGGACATGAAGTAGTATTTTTCTTTTTTAATTGAAATTCAGGGACCTACTTAAAGATAATGCCAAAGCATTATTACCTAAATCCTCAGAACAACCAACCTGACAAAAACATCTCTAAAGAACATGTTCTGAATCTGTATCCTGTGGAAGTGCAGGTGTAGTGACAGTGCTTCTAAACATCAATGTTCCACTTGCTAGAGAAAATCAGATGGCAAAGTATGGTTGATATTTACTATGTTCACGTGCATTCTCACATACTCGGTTTTCTTTTAACAGATTTGAGTTCCTGCAACCATGGCACCAGTATAATGCTTATTATGAATTTAAAAAACAGTTCTTCCTTCAAAAAGAGAGCAGTGACAACCGTCAGGTAAGTGTGCTTGTATATACATTTATTAAAAATGCAGTGTGAGACAAGGACTTGCTTCTCTGTTATGTTACTGTGAGACATTTAAAAAATGGAACACTGAATTCTGGAGAAATAGTTCAGCAAAGTATGTGCTTTTTTTTTTTTTCCTTTTTAGTTTTGTGTAGCATTTAAATAAGGATATGTGAGGGGCTGTGATATTTAGTTTTTGCTTTTTAGTATAAGCCACTCAGTGTGGTTGTAATATAAAATGACAGCCTGAAAATCTTTTGGCCTTCTATACAAAGGAATATATGCTTTGTGGAGGTTTAGAGCTTTGTTATATTTGGATTAGTGTTCTGTTGTCAGAAGAGTTATGTATAGCTTTTTAACAACCACACCTTCTTGCATGTCTTACGGTTCTTTGTAGAACAGGAGCGCAGTAGCTAGGCTACTTTTCTTAAGTGTTTTTTTTCTGTGGGAGGTTTTGTTAAAGAGTCCTGACATGATTGACTGAAACAGTACTGGAGCTTCAAAATTTCACGTCAGTTTCCTACTTGTTTTGCTTCTTCTAGTCTGTGTTAGTAGAAGATGATATCCAGACTTGGCATCCTTGTTTTCAACCATTCTCATGTTAGCTGATCTCATTAGATTGTTCTCTTGCTGAAAAGAAAATTGCAAATAGTATCAAAAATACATTATCTGATGTTAACTTTTCATGGGAAAGAGCTATTTTTTTTTTAGGCCCTATGTCATTTGTCACCTCAAGGCTTAGATTGGGGAGCCTTAAACTGAAGAAGGTAGGCCTGTGGGTAAACTCCTCAAAATCGCTTTGTGGAAAATGAAGAAATTCAATACTAGTTGCTGTTTGAAACGCTTGTGTCTAGTATTTTGTTTTAATAGTGAAAAATGTTTGAAAACACTGTTTTTAAAGTTAAGCTGTTCTAAATACGATCTGACGTAGTTGCAAAATTGTCCTGTACCACAGTGCTGACTGTTATTCTAGAATTTATTTGCAAACCAGTGGGTTGAATTTGCATAATACTTAACATAGTTAATAAGGACTTGTTAACATTTATTTTGGGGGGAAGCTGTACTCTAACCGAAGTGTAACAATAAAGGATTCATTTTTAGTGTTTGAATGAGTACAGCTAAGAAGCAAGCAGAAACTGGCTTAAATCCCGTGAGGTCATATGTAACAATGCATATTTTCCTGCTGCATGGTTTGGTAGATAATGGCATTCTACTTAATTTTTTTAGAATAATGATTTCAATATTATCTTTATGCTTTAGTAATGTACATACACGCAACTAATGCAATTGATTATTCTCCTTTTGGCCATTAAAGTTAATAAGAAATTGTAATATGGACTTCAGTAAATACAGGATGAAGTCCTTGATTTCCTTGTGTTTTTCCCCTTCAAGGGTTTTCAGAAATTAGCTCTGCTGGTCAGAGAATGGCTGCAGGGATTGTCTTCAGTACCTGGTATTTCAACATCAAGTATACTTAAAAGCAGCCAGTGGAATGCAACCGAACTGTTTAATGAGAGGCTCATTTAAATGCTGAATTACTTAATGTCATTGCCTGACTCACCATGTAGATATGTTCTACGATATCTATCTTAAAATTTTTATGCTGTGAGTTTAGAAGTAGGCTTGAATGATTCAGTCACGTAATAGTAGAACCAGCAATTCTTTATTTGCTTCAAAATCTCAGCACATCTGTACTGTATCAATTTAGTGCCACTAAAACCCTTGATAGGCACAATGTACTTGAGCAAAATGGTGAAAAAAATCAAACACATTAACCTGGGTTGATCCCTGTAAAACCTGATTCTGTAAAGAAGGTATCATGCAATTGTACACTAGGGAAAGATGTCATAAGCTTTCATTCTGTCACTGCGAATTAACTTTAATGGATTTTTGTCCTGGACCCTGGAGATCAAGACCTAAAAGAATATACTTTGGAAAAGAAGTATATGCTTTTAGTGTCCAATTTTAAAACCACAATTTTTAAAACAGCTGGTGACAAAAGTGCAGCAGCTGAAGAACGTTTTCTTTGTTGTAAAATAACAACACATTCTTACTGTAGGTCTGTAGTTCTTGCAGCCTGTGGATTTACATGAAGCAGTGAGTTATTTATAAGAAGCAGACTTTTGGTCATGAGTGCTTATTGATGTAAAATTAGCTGTTATGTGATTAGCTGATAATGTGACTTTTGAAATGACTGGCAAAATTGCAGGTCCACAGACACTGCATTGATTCTTCATGCACTCCCCAGTTAGTAAGCTTGCATATTTCTTTTGAAAAGGGAGTATCTTCATCTGAAGATGTTCCAGCAGATACTGCCGGTGACGCGCCAAGTGAGACTCAGTTTGCAGATGAGCATGCACCTGAAGATGCACCTGAGCCAAGTGCTAAGGGAATTCCAGGAAGTAAAAAGGATGTTCTTCCTAAAACTGTCAGTGATGGTAAATTGGTGAAAGGTATGTTAATGTGATTTGTTGTGTGTGATAATGTTTGTTAGCATATACTTAAAAGAGAAAAGAAAGTGGGGGAGAGACGGGAGAAAGCAGGGAAAAGAATTTCATTGTTGTCCTGGGTTCAGCAGTAGCATTCATTTTTCTCTGTCTTTGTAGCTGGTGCAGTGCTGTGTTTTTGACACAATGCAGAAAATATTTTTACTGGAAGCCTCAAAAAAGGACTGAAATAAGTAATTTGATTGCTTTCATATTTCTTTCTTATCAGACTATCCGGTATTTATGGTGTAACAGAAGAAATTCTTTTATTTCAGTTTTGTGCAAAGTTGAAGGTGTTCGTTAATGACGCCAGTAGAATCTTATTTTTGTCATTTTAAACTTGACTGTTACAAGCTGTGCAAGAAGTTACTCTTTCTGAATAAAAGCAGTGTCTTACTTGAAACCATACATGTGGAGGAAGTACACTAGGGTTATCGCTCAAGTTGTTCTGTGGTCCTATGCTGGACATAAGTCATGCTGGAAAAAAGAGCCTTTTCATGTCTAAATGGAATGTTTTTCTTTTTACAGTCAATGCAGCAGAGGGACAAAATGGGAGGATCTCTTAAGAGCCAGTCAGACAAAATCAGTTAACACACTGTTAGTGTCCTGAGTTGGACAAGCAATTATTTATACCTGGGAACCGAGTCCTGGCCTACTGGGGAAAAGATATTTTAAAATTTCTTCTTTTCAGTAAAAATTAGGAACTTAAATCTTTTAACTACAACTGAAAGCTGGAAAAAAACCCATGAAACAGGAAAAACAGTCCTGACCTGTGCTCCCATGGATGGGTACTGCCTTCCTGCCACTTCAGTGGCTTTCTTAGTTGCAGATAAGTTTATCTGGTCCTTTGGAATCTTTCTCTCGTCCTGCTTCTCTCTGCAATTTCTTTCCCTGCATGTCTTGCAATGTCCAGGGTCTTTGCTGTGGTTATCTGGCTCTCTCTACTCTTCAGTTTCTTCTCTGGGCAGCTTGAGTAGCGTCCCCAGGAAAGAACAGTCTTCTCTATCTTCAGAGATGCCCTATTAAGGGACTGTAATACACAACACAGAATGATATTGTTTCTTGTTGTGTTAACAAATGGCAAATTGGAACCGGTGCTTTAATGATAATAATCTGCTCAAATTTAGATGATGGAATGTAACTGTTGAGACATTTTCTGACAGTCCTATTCTTATAAATTTATTCTAACTTCCTCTAATATGGTACAAATCCTGCTTACTTGTAACCTAAATACTGTACTTGGCTGCAAGATAGACATATCATCAGCACTAGATTTTTTTTCTTCTGCCTCTGAGCGAGTAAAATCCCATTTTAGGATTTGTTTTGTCATATGAAAAAGTTGGAAAGTCCCTATTATAATACCTCTTCTCTTGGAATTCTCAAGTTCTTTATTTCTGAGCCTATTTCCTTGCCCCAGAATTACAGGATGCAAAGCTTATATTTTATCAACCTTGGTATGAAATTTAATTATTGTATTTAATTTTCCCTAATTGAAATCTTGTAGGATATATATGCAAAAGGCATCCTGAGACAGATAAATATTGCCGCAGACCACATGGTAATAGGTTGCTTCTTTTTGAGATGTGTGAGAAATCCCATTCTTTATTCTGAAAAGTTGTATTTTGGATAAATGGTTTGGAGATTAATACTGTGTTTTATATAATAGCTATATATTAGCTATACTTTTTTTTAAGATCCATTAATACAGTATAGCTTGAAATGATCCTCAATTTCCTTTTTATTGTGGTATTCCACATTTTTTTACAGGCATTAATTTTCCTTTGAATGTGCTGGCATGAATGTGTTGTGCTGTCCTTTTGTGTTGGTGTAGTAGGGGCTGCTTGAAAGGAATAGTTGACTTCCAGTCCTGCTGCAGCAAGACTAGCTAAGGCATTTGTGTTAAACTACCTAGCTTTTGCATTTATATCTCCTGTAATGAAATGTTGTTAACTCCCCAAAGTAATTAATTTTCATATAGATGGAAATAAGTCTTTAAATACTGTTCAATGAGCCTGCCAAATGCTATTGTTGTGCAAACCATCAGTTTAGTGTGAAGGACACATAAGGGACCATATCATACTGTAGTGTGTCAGGTAGAGTGTTTTCATCTTAAGCCTGGAAGAGTGGATTGTTCATTTGGGAAAAGTAGTAGTATTGAAACTAAAATTTAGTTGGGACGGAATATGAAATTATCTTGTTTCAGGAAACCTAATTCCTGAGATGGTTTAGAGCACTTTGCTTTTTTTTTTCCTGCTGCTAGTCAAGTATTACAAAAAGACTTTGAGATAGGACATTACAGGAAATTACAGGACAAATGAAGTTCCCAGCGTTTCTTATAAAATAAGAAAAAAAAAGAAAAAGGAAAAAAATTAAAAGATTGTGTTGTTCTTTTCCCCAAAATAATTAGCATCATGTAAGGATGATACAAGTTTCTTTTAAAGTCAAGAAATTGAGCCTGCTTTCTATTGTAGTCAGTGATGCATAAAATCTCACTCGTTCATTCACAGCATCATTTGCTCCAATAAGCTTTGCAATCAAGGCCAAAGAAAATGACCTTCTTCCTTTGGAGAAAAACCGTGTAAAATTAGATGATGACAGTGATGAGGAGGAGGAAGAGGGCAAGGAAGGCCAAGAGAATGCTAATAATGCTTCAAACCATACTCCAGCTGTTGCCACTCCTTGTACTGCTACTGAAGAAAGAAAACCTCAACTTACACAGGAGGAGTTGGAAGCTAAGCAAGGTATCCCATGTTACACTAACAAAAGGAAAGACTGAGTCCTTCAGGCAAACTACAAAACTATCATGTGAATAAGTATGGTATATTGAACCTTCACTGTGTCATGTTAATAGAATAGGAATTCTTTTTCCATGGTTTCCTGCTTATTGTTAAGGATGAAAGCTTTCCCGGTTGCTCAGCTAAAATCAAACTTGCATCACACTGAGACTGAGCACTTTGCCCTAATGCATGAACTTCCTGAATTTTCTTTGGTTTTGTTTTTCCACTACAACACACTAAAGTTCCGGTTTTCAGATTGCATTAACAGAGCCCAGAAAAAGGCATGTCCATTTCTCATTTTCTTCAGAGAACAATGCAATGCTTCAAGCTGTTTTTCAGTTGCACAGCACTCTGTTAAGAGACTAATATCACCCTGTTGATGTTTTGTTATGCTTACAATGCAAGGCAATTAAGGCTTTGTATGAGTTTTTCCTGTTACTGTGTTATATGTGTAAGAGCAGAAGGGTATGCTGTGTGGATTTGAATGAAACCGTCTTTCAAAGAGACCAAATTTCCCTCATACCTTCCCAAGGCTGTTTCGCAGCAAAGAGTGTTTAATAAAGTGGAGATGATGTCAGTGTTTAGCAGCTTAAAAACTTAATACTTCGCATACAATTATGAGTATACCACAGGAATTCAGTTTTTCATTTCAAAATGTGAGGTTTTTTTGGTTTTTTTTTTTTGTGTTCCTAAGTAGTAGTTCCTTTGTAAACTTCAGTAGCACAAAGTATGCTATGGTGATACATATATGTAAAGCAAATATGAAATACTTTGTGTGATAATAAGAATGAAGTGTAAAGCATACCTGGAAAAAGTGTGTTTGAAAATCTGCAGTTGAACAGCAAAACCCTCTTGTACATGCACAGAACACAGGAGTGGAAGTGTAAGATTCAAAGGATTAGACACATTATCTGTTAGATGCACATTTAAATCTGATAGCTAATTTGCTGTAATCACGTAACAATAGCTTTTGGTTGTAACAATGGTGAAACAGCTTCTGAAAAGTTCGGGAGCAGCCCTTTATGTAACCATTTTAAGATGTATGTAAATAGGGCTGGAAAATGTAAGGTAAAGATCAGACCTGTGGAAAGAGCAAATGGAGAGTTTGCATCGTTTTAACAAGTACAAGGAAAAGGTTCTGAATTTGCAGTGCTGCTTTTTTAGGTAGCTTTTGTAAATACAAAAGGATGAGTTTCAGGATTGGGTTTTCATGTTATTTTCCTTAAGCTTAAATAATTTTACTTCACCTGTACTGCTTTTCAAGAGCAGGCTGAATTAAGGTGCTTGGAATTTTGCGGTTTCAAGCTGACAGATCCTGATGTCTTTGACTGTATTACATTTGAAAATGGTTGGAGGGGATATTTTGTTGTGTTTATTTCGAGGAAACTGAAGTTCCCCAAGCATTACTCACTGTAAACCTTGTGCTTAATTATCTTTCTTAGCAAAGCAGAAACTAGAGGATAGATTAGCAGCTGCAGCAAGAGAGAAGCTTGCACAGGCCTCCAAAGAATCAAAGGAAAAGCAGCTACAGGCAGAGCGCAAAAGGAAAGCTGCGCTGTTCCTGCAGACCTTGAAAAACCCTCTGGCAGAGGCAGAAACTGAGAAAATTGAGGAGAATTCCTTCAGTAATGAGGTAAGCACAAAATAAATTTCTCCTTATGGTAGAGCTAGCAAAAATCTTGCCTGCAAATTGTGAATCTGATAGTATGTTGTGAAATTGAAGAGATAGAAGCTTTTCTAAATGGAGACAAACTTGAACTCTAACCACTGTTAATCTTTTTCAGTTATCTGACAAATGTCTCTCATCTGTCATTAAAGAACTGGTAGAGAAATTATGCACAATTCAGAAGTCAGCCAGTTACAGAAGGGAAAATGAGCTTGTAAGCTTAACTCTGTTAGTGGTCAATGAATTAGAATGCTTTCCTTTCAAGAGTATTTGCGTATCTGTTGTGATGCTTACTTACTTAACGTGTATTTTGATGTGAGTAGATACCTTCAAGTTCAGAAACAGTTCACAGGCAACTGAGCTTACTTTTAACACTTATTCTGCACCTGTTCTGCTGGGGTTTGTTGTTGTTTGATTTTATTTTTATTAACTAGCATGAAACAGATGAATAGTTAGTAAACCAGTCAGTGTGATTTAAGGTTTCTAGCTGAGACATCCTTAAGAAAAACAATATATATGAGGCAGAAAACTGGGCTATATAATGGTTGTTCTTTGCCATCTTTGTTAGTTGAGTATTGTGAATGCTCCATCGCTGGCGATGTTCAAGGCCAGGTTGGACATAGCCTTGGATGGCATGGTTTAGTGGGAGGTGTCCGTGCCCATGGCAGGGGGGTTGGAACTGGATGATCTTAAGGTCCTTTCCAACCCCAACTATTCTATGATTCTATGATTTAATGTAAACTCCTTAAAAGCTTGGAGTGCTAGGATGTTTTCCTCTATTTTTTAGGTCCAAGTTTAGTATGGGAGTTCCAAAAGATTTTGGTTTATTATAAGGATAAGATTTTTAAGATTAAGATTTTTAAGATAAAGCTAAACCTACAGAGAGCGGTACAAAGTTCAAACAAATACATGTATGTGTGTTATTCAATGCAAGGTCAATGAAGAGTCAAAACAAAAAACTCAGTGAAATAATTGAGAGGGTTAACTATTCTGCTAGCTGCCTCCCAGAGAACTGGAAGAGTGTGCACACTGCCTGTGCCTACTTGCTCGTGAAGTGACCTAATCCATTGGGTTTGTTCAGCAGGATCTTTGGAGAGTATAAACAAGTGTCTTTGTGTAGCACATCAAATTGGAGTATTAGTATTCCTGCACTACTTTCGAAGAACAGTTTCTGATAGCTGTGATAGAAATTCTAACCCTCTGCTTCTTTCTAGAAAACAACAAGGAAATAGTCATGTGGCAGAGGCAGACTGCTTTCTTTCTTCCGCCTTGTAGTTCTCTTGTCCATTTGCACCCGTTTTCATTATAGTCAACAATAATAGATAATACTAGGGTAATGTAAGTTTTCAGAAGCTCTGTTTTGAGGAGGTTCTAATGTTATTGCACTCTTAGGCCAAATGTAAGAGTAACCTGGATATTGATGATGAATTATTAATTTTCAGGAATGCAATAACGTTGCTCATAACTTCTCTTGCCATTTGGCTGTTTGCACTGTTGCTTCAAAAGGAAATTAAAACCTAATTTGTCATAGCCATACATTACATTACTGGAATTTATCACAAAGAGGAAAAAGATGATTTATCATGCAGATGTAACTGATAATCAGTTGTCATCTTCTGCAGAGAACAGAACTATTACAAGTCAGTTTATTGATGAGTAGTTATAATAAAAATATCTTTTGGGGTAGAGCTTCTAGATATCAGATTTTGAAGACTTGGAATTTTCGAGTAGGCAAGTTTAAAGAGGAATCTTGGGCCAGAAGACTTCAGTAATGAAACAAAACCTCTAAAAACCTCAACTGATCAAAGACACACATTTGCCTTTTTCGCTACTAAGAAACTAAGAATGCTGTTTAAAACAGCTAAGAAATAATGTGTTTCACATAAACCATGTCTCATTTCAATGAAATAACTATAATTTTAAAATCCTAAATGAGTGATTTGAATTTATTATATAGGAAAAATCCTTAAAGTATTGATTTGTCCCTGCATCGTAGCACTATCCTGAAGCTTTTCTCTCCCTCTGCAGGTTTTGGCAGCGAAGCTGTGTTTTCTGTCAGAGAATCACTTTGCCATATACGTTGTATATTTTCTGTTTAAGTTCCTAATGGCTTAATTTCATCCACAGAGGAGAATAGGCTCTGCTCCTACCTGATTTCTGTTTTTTTTCTCTTTGCCTTGTTCCAACTTTTTCACTGAGCCGGTCTTTCTGCTAGTGTAGTTCTTGTCCTAGCTTAAGAAGCAATGCTTTTACTCCCAGGAGTGTCACAAGCACATCCCAATCCAGTGTTACTGATTCATGCTTGCTAAAAGACAAGGGAATCCATTTTTTCTAGCACCTATACAAACACCCCAACAGGTCTAGATAGTTTTTCTTCCACTAAGAAAAGAAATTCTCAAAATCCATTTTCAACAATCACCTTGGACTTACATCTTCACTGCAATATCTGTAAACAGCTGTAGATAAAAAGTAGGAATGAGATTTGATGCAGCCTATGTAGTTTCCTGAAACTTAACCCAAATAGGGCCAGAAATTTGGGGTATTGTTGTAGGATCCCTCACAAGCCAGGCTGAAATTGCTTTGTTGGTAAATATACTGCAGTTGGACCTTCCATGCGCATGGCAAATGCAAAAATTGTTGGCAAGTAGAACCTCACTTTCCTGGTATTGGAATTGCGTTGCTTCCAGAAAAGCTAGTAAATCACTCCTGGTTGCACTATCAAGCAAGATACTTGAGATGAAAGTTTCAGGCAGCGATCGTGACTCTGATTACAAGAATTAACAACATGGCTTTCTGTGGTTTTCTTTCCCGCTGAAAGAATTCCAGTACCTAATGAGTACTTCATTGTCCAGTTCTTAATTTTTCCAAATCATGGAAAAATTATCCCTCAAAATGCTTTCAGGGGAACAGACAATTGACATACCTCCAGTTTAAGTGATCCGTATCAGCACACATTAGCAGATAAGTGAATTGAGTGTGGTCATATCCCAGAAAAAGATCCTATTTAGGATTCCCATTGCTACTGCTAACAATTTTTCCCTGACTGGCACATCAGTACGTTTTTTCCAGTCATTGAAGAGTGATTGGAAAGAGGCAATGATAATGCAAAATTCCCCAGATTTGCGGTTCTGTTCCCCTTCTCAAGGGGGTTTGTCAAGGGCATAGATATTTCTAAGCAAAGTTTCTTTTGATATTTTTCTTTAAGAGAATACCTGAAATAACCAGTAAGTCTTCAGTAACAACTGAGTCTCTTTCAGAAGAGCAGGTGAGTGTCCTCACTCACATATGAATCATAGAATCATAGAATAATTAGGGTTGGAAAGGACCTCAAGATCATCAAGTTCCAACCCCCCTGCCATGGGCAGGGACACCTCCCACTAAACCATGCCATCCAAGGCTATGTCCAACCCCACCTTGAACGCCGCCAGGGATGAAGCATTCACAACTTCCCTGGGCAACCCATTCCAGGGCCCCACCACCCTCACAGTAAAGAATTTCTTCCTCAGATCCAATCTAAACCTCCCCTGTTTAAGTTTAAACCCATTACCCCTTGTCTTCTCACCACAGTCCGTAATGAAGAGTCCCTCCCCAGCATCCCTATAGGCCCCCTTCATGAACTTACCAAAGCTCTAAGCTGAACTTACTAAAAGCAAGTGAACTTCTCAACAAGAAAACACTCTAATCCCACTTCTCAGTAAACTGATTTGTATGTATGAATTCTAAAGTAACCAATTCCATTACTTCTTACCAATAGAGATGGTTTGGAGGGTCCTTCCTTTATGAAAGGGTTTAGTTAGCATTTCAAATGTATGTTTAAGTGTCACAGAAGTGACCGTCAATTTTGAAATGAAATTGACTTTTGTATTGGGAATGGTAGAACTGCCTTAATGAACAGTCAAAGATACCATCATGTCTTTGGAATTAATATTCCTTCTAAGTGTAGTTAGTTTATTGACATGCTTATATATGTTTGTGTAGATACGTGGATATAGATTTTGCATATAAAAGTTTATTTTGAAATGTGAATGTTTTTCAAGTAGTTACCTCTTCATTTGCCATATTTGAAAAGCTTCCATCTATGTTTGTTCCAATGAGCAGTCTGCCTTCTGCTCTACTTGCCTCATTTGCCTATTCGTAACAGCCCTTTTAAGTCAAGAATTTCATTGGAAAAAGACAAGTGAAATCATATTGTGGATTTGTTAACCTCTGTTTTATATACAGTGGGGATCCAGTCAGCTGCATTATGTTGTCTAAATCAGTTTATGTATGAACAGGTAGCGCAGGGGTTTTCTAAGCTGTTTTTAGTCATGTTTCAGAAAAAGCAATCTATTTAGAAACACTGATTGCAAAAGTAACAAGAGGTAACTACAGGGGCTGTAATTAGAAAAAAAAAATATGTATATCAAGTTGAGAGATGTAAAATGAGTTTTGTAGTTTGGTCAGTGGAACTAAATGGGGAAATTACAGAAGACAAAGAAATAAAACTAAGTATTTAAGTTCACCAAAAATGCCACTTAATGTATTTCATCTCCTGTTTTGGGGGAAGGAGCAACCAATGAGGAATCCAGAAAACAAAGATTGATATACAGTGGTCAAAGACTTAATGCAGTGGAACAGGGGAAGTTCAGGTTAGATCTACAGAAGAAGTTCTTCATTGTTAGGATGGTGAGGCACTGGAACGGGTTGCCCAAGGAAGTTGTGAACGCTCCATCCCTGACAGTGTTCAAGGCCAGGTTGGACAGAGCCTTGGGCACATGGTCTAGGGTGAGGCATCCCTGCCCATGGCAGGGGAGTTTAACTTGATTTTAAGGGCCTTTCCAACCCTAACTATTCTATGATTCTATGATTTTTGTAGCTTAAAAAGCGGAGTAATGACAGAGGTGTATAATAAAGCGTGAATAGGCGCTGAAAATGTCCATGGGAGACGCATAATTCCCATGACATTGCCCCTGCCTAATAGCTGTGTAAAGACTAGTAATGCTGTTTATGTGTACAGACAGTGTATGTTCGTGCTGAAAACCTGCTTACCACACTATGTAGGAATGCATTAAATGAGCAAAGCTTTTCTGACCTCTGTCAGATTTTCCTGATACCTAGCATTCCTTGAAAGAAATGCTGGTGCTGAGTACACATTATACCTTTGAGCAAAATTGATTCCACTAACTGTATGTAAAGACAGTCAGTACCACAGAATATAGTGCTTTTAAGCTTTTTTTGGTGTCAGCTGAATCTTAAAAATACTCAGGTCTACTTTTTCCATAGCTGAATTACTTCTTTTGTATGGTTTCCTGCTTTTCCTTAAAGTGAAATCAAGCAAGAGGAACAAAAGGTTGAAAAATGAGCTTGAGCAAAGAAGCAGCATGGCTTTTCACAAATAGCTTCTCGCTGTTCTTACATGCATTACAGTGGTGCAGTTTTCTGCATGGTATTTCCCCAAAACTTGGAAAATGTGGAAAAACTTGGAAAACATGTAGCTTAGCTCAGTTTCCAAGAGAGATGCTGTTCCAGTAACGTTCTAGCTTGTGAAGGCTGCCCTTTCTCAGTGTGTGGGTAAGCAGTACTTGGGTGGCATCTCACTACTTGTGATTACATATATAATGCACATAGATGCTCTTGTAACAAGAAAATCACACCGACTGGCACATCTGTCAGGTAGTGTCAGTAAAGGGAAGTTGCAGTCGCTCTGCAGTGAACATATTCTTTGTCCTGGAGTTTCAACAACTGTATTGTAGATCTGCAGAGCTGGAGTACGCCAGGTTGTCTGGAGTGCTGCATCAAAGTGCCTTCTTATTTTTAAACAGATAAGGTGTTTCATAATATGAAATTAAAATCTTACTCCAAAATTATTAAAATAAATTTAAAATGAAAAAACTAAGAGAGATATATATGTACCTATTATATAAGTAGAATAAAGGCTAGTTTTGCACATTACTATATATATTTACCAAAACCTGAATTAAGTAGACCAGATATTGGGAGATCTCATGTTAAGATGGTATGTTTGGGATTTGCTATTGGCATGAGTTGAGTTCTAAATACAAGTGTCACGCTTGGTTGTCGTCCTAGGTATGGTACACTTGGTATTATAGGCATATTTTTGCCACCTTTTTCAGGGCTTAAAATGTTTGTCTGCAAATGTGCCAGTTCAGATCTTTTAGTTATCCCCAACCATGTCCATCTGAGCAGTGTTGTTCTTAGGTGCATCAGAGAGAAAAAGGTTGAAAAGAGAAAGGAAAAGAATCTGCTAGAGAGCAGCAGTGTTTCTCCATCTGTGTGCATCCAAGCCTCGCAGAAGGAAATTGGCATGGGGCATGGTTCAATGTCCTGCTGGTGAACACTTGCTTAATGTTTTTGTTAATGCAAGTGCTTGATAATGGTAGCAGGTTATAGGAGTCTTGTGAAGGGAAAATGTAAGCTGCAAAATCATTGTTTCCAGCAAAAAGTTTTGGTAAGTGTCATTTGTGTAGGTGAAGGCTCCTCCCTGCTGTCCCTGTCACAGGAAGGTCTGCAGACCTGCATTCTTTTTCAAACAAATTGGTCCTAGGTGAACATTAAATGGATTTAATTGATAAAGTGTCTCCCAGAATCTACTGGTGCTGGTATTACTGCCAGAATTGGGAGAAGGTGCTGCTATCAGTGGTGGTTGGCCAGATGAGGCACAGTCTGTTCAAATTCCTTAGGAAAGTTGTTGTAGTGGCAAGTGTTCTTGTAACCATAGTACAGTTTTTGTCTACAGGGCATGATTTAACTAATAGTGTGTCTGATGGCTTTCTAATACAGGTTATTCTGCTCATCTCTCATATTTTAGCCTGTGTCAGAAATGCTTTAGGGGTGACAGTACTTTGATATGCGTGTAAAGGACAATTGGTTATACCCAAACTGTTACCTGTATAAACCTTAGTATCCAATTTAAACAAGGAGAGAAATCCTCAATCACAATGCTGCAAGAACAGACAAGCACATGATTTGAAAGTAACTCTGTTTTAATGGCGTGTTCCAAATGTCACCTGCTATTGTGCTTCTGAATATATTCTATAGCGCAGAGCAAAACTTCCCTTATTTTGCCTCTTTCATCTTCCCTTTTCTGAAGTCCTATTTCATTGTTTCTTTAGATGGCTTGCCCTTACTTTTGTCCTGTATTTAACAAGTTATTTTTCTCTGTGGAAAGCAGTCTTTTTACAAGTGAAATAGAAGTGTGCCATGTTTAAAAATGAGATGCTATTCAAGTTTTGGCAAGCATAACGGGGTTATCAACAACTATAGATAGTGTACGTCTTTCACAGCTGTAATTGATCCTACTTTTTTAGCAGTGGACTGTAAATATTGCTGCATGCCTCTGGGATAATCATAGAGTAGTTAGGGTTGGAAAGGACCTTAAGATCTAGTTCCACCCCCCCTGCCATGGGCAGGGACATCTCCCACTTAACCATGCCATCCAAGGCTATGTCCAACCTGGCCTTGAGCGCTGCCAGGGATGGGGCATTCACAACTTCCCTGGGCAACCCATTTCCGTGCCTCACCACGCTTGCAGTAAAGAACTTCTTCCTTGTATCCAATCTAAACTTCCCCTGTTTAAGTTTGAACCCGTTACCCCTTGTCCTATCACTTTAGTCCCTAATGAAGAGTCACTCTCCAGCATCCCTATAGGCCCCCTTCAGGTACTGGAAGGCTGCTATGAGGTCTCCATGCAGCCTTCTCTTCTCCAGGCTGAACAGCCCCAACTTTCTCAGCCTGTCTTCATATGGGAGGTGCTCCAGTCCCCTGATCATCCTCGTGGTCCTCCTCTGGACTTGTTCCAATAGTTCCATGTCCTTTTTATGTTGAGGACACCAGAACTGCATACAATACTCCAAGTGAGGTCTCACAAGGGCAGAGTAGAGGGGCAGGATCACCTCCCTCAACCTGCTGGTCACACTCCTTTTGATGCAGCCCAAGGATACGGTTGGCCTTCTGGGCTGTGAGTGTGCACTCCTGGCTCATGTTCATTTTTTCATCGACCAACACCCCCAAGGCCTTCTCCACGGGGCTGCTCTGAATCTCTTCTATAATGTATAACAGAATTTTACATTTGAATATTCTCTTAATATTAATTTGTGAGCAAAATGTAATTGCCTAATGAAAACCATCCAATAAGGATTTAAAGAAAAAAATGCTTTAGAATATTTCAGGGCCATTTAGTTCTTATTTTACTATTTTTTAGGATATAGGTGTTTGTACCTTCTGTTGGGCATGGAAGGGTGTGTGTGTTTGTTCTTAAATTTCCTTTATCTTGCTTTTCAAAAGCACAGACAAAAGCACAAAACAAAATGTCACATACTAATGGGGTGTTTGAGGGGGATAGCTCACTGGCATTCCTCATACTGTAAATACTTTAAATATTTAATAGGGAGGAGAAAAGGTAAATAATCAGAGACTGTCATCTTAATTTAGATAGGTAAGGGTGCTTAGAACGTTCTATGCCTTAGTTTTTAGTCTTCAGAGTACTCACGATACAAAGATATATGGATCCATACAGCAAACAGGTTCACAGGTACTAATTTCTTTACAGTTGGCCCTTCAAAAGTGAGAATGCAAAATGCTCTCTGGTTTTGAAGAATTTACTGCAGTCCATGTACTGCTAATAGGTGTGTTTTAGTGCATCAGCTAAACCCTGATGTAACTGTTGAGCCTTTGAATTTGTTCTGTAGGTACTTTCTCTGTAGGAGACATTTTCAGCACTTCAGTATAATCTTTTTGTGCCAATTTTTGAGGTTAGGACTGACAAACTCTTCTAAAAGCAGTAACTGTTTGCTTTCATGCACAGAGCAATCATACATTTCCATTGCTGGTAGAGAATTGCTTATTAATTCTCGGCCAGGGAACACTTCACCATAAGCTTTGGGGAACCTGTGGTAAAAACTTGCAGTGGTAGAAAAGAATCTGGAATATTTTCAGGTTTTAGTAAAGTAAAAGAATTGTTGATTAACTCAGTTCTGACACCCTTCACTCTAGCCAATTTTGATCTAACATAGGATTCAAATTTCTGCAAAGTTCAGCTGTTCAGAGCAAAAGAAATATTATCCAGTTGTAGAAGTGTTAGTAGCGTAATTGATAATGTTCTTTACCAGCAGATTTTATTTGGACCAGGAACAAAGCTTGTGTCTTGTTCTATTGCAGTAAGCGTCTTTTGGTTCACTTCTAGTGTTGGCTTTGTGTATTGATGAAGTAGTGTAACTCCAGAATAAGTAATGTGTTTTCTGGTCTTATGAATACCGCAAATATGCAAATGTCTTGTAATGAGCTGAAGTGCTCATTTCTGTTCTCATGTAAGTATAAATTCATCCCGATACAGAGCTCTTTCATAACGCATTCCTGCTAAACAGGCGCTGTGGAATCATCTTTGTTTTCCAAAAGGGTATCTCTGAAACATTTTTTATACCAAGTGTTTACTGTAGGAAGCATTATTTTAGCTGGATTCGCTTCAGTCATGCGAACAAAACTCTAGAGAGCAACTCTGCCAGTGAAGTTGTCTGACAGTGTAGCATTTAATAAGGGCCAGAAAAGTGTGCTGTTACCTAAAACAGACAAAGAAGTGTGATTCAGTGAATGCTATCTGAATGTTTGCAGTGTAAGTTCTTAGAAGGGCTCTCAAAATATTGAAATCTCTTATCCCTTGTGATGCATAATGAAATCCAGCAGGTAACCAGAATGTTGCCATGCTTTCCAAAAATGTGTCCCTGCTGGCCTGGAGACTTGCAGAACTTTGTCAGGAAGACAGTCTTTCTGTCTTTTGGAAATGCTCAGTAATCGCCCAGTATCTCTGTTGCTTTCATTTTCTTTGTTTCTTACTCCCCCCTCCCACCCCGCATTCCTGCCTCCAATTTGATTCCCATTCCCTTAGCTTGCCTAGATCAGCTTTCACTGGTAAAACTCGAACCACTGACAGGTCCTTCTGTTTGCCAGAGAGTAAGACAGATTTATTTTTTCCCAAATACTTGTATTCAGCAGCATTATTTATACACCTGGAAATTTCTATGTGGCTTGGCAACTCCCTGATGTTAAGTTTTCTCATTGTGCTCTGTGTTCTGCTCTGGTGGTGGATCGTTCTGGGGGTGATTTGTTTTTTGCTTGAAGGCAACCAGAGTTGTCTTTGCAGGAGTCGGCACATTTATTCACAGTTGCAACCTGACAACTCTCACCTGAGCTCCTGGTTTCAGTAGTGTGTTGAGTAGATTTAGATAGGTAGGTGACTTCTCCCTGCGTGGTAGCTGTTGTATCTCACTCCAGAACCTGCATGCTCACCTGGAGATGAAGTTACTTCTGCATGGCTTTCCAAACCTGATTCATTGGTAACCTGAAGTAGTGAAGTCTGAATCTGCAGCCAGCCAGTCTGCAGCTGTGCTTTTCTCAGGGGTGTCTGGACAGTGCTGTCACTCTTCAGTGTAAGCATCCTGAAAGTCAAGGAGAGCCCATGGGTTCAGCATCCAGTGCTTTTGGTGGATACACAGGGGAGCTTAGCACGGTGGGATTCTTTGTTCTGATTGCTGAGAGAATCTCCGTATGTGAGCTGAAAGTAAACATGTCATTCGTGTATTATCTTCCTTTCTGGCAGTGGTATGATAACTTCTGTTTTATGCAGCCAAATGAACTTGGGCACTGAAAACCACTGTTTTTTTTTTTCTTCCCTCTCTTGTTTTCCTCTTCACTTTGCCTACAGCTATTTTGTTCCAAGTTATTAGGGGTGTCTACTTCAAGGCAAACTGGTCTATTGCATATTCAGTAGTGCTCGGAGTGGAGACTAGGGTATTGTATAAGAGGTGAATAACATTGCAAAGGAAGAAAAGTCAGCTGCAGCGGCCCTTAGGAAATTGAAGTTTAAAAATGAGGTGTCTGGGTTACAAATGGGTTGTAAAGTTAGTGGAACTGGAAATCGGCCTCTGGTAAACCGGTCCCTCAAATGATCATGCTATGAAGTGTGTATAATCCTTGAAGTAAACTACTTTAGTATACTGCTTTATTTCTCTTTTTGTAAATATTGTGATAGCAATTACTGGTTACAGCTCAGGAAAGTGTCATGGCTCTCCTAGCTTGCAGCAAATGTGGATTTCCAGCTAGCCAAATGTGGTCAGTTATTGCCTTGATGTATTCACAGTAAGAGAAGGGTAAAAGGAAAGGAAAAGATCACCTGTTTTGAATTTGGTTATTTCAGGTTTTAGTGTATCACTTTTTATTCTGATCACACTATGCATCCTCATATCAAATGGTGAAAATGTCAGGCAGGTGGAGCAGAAACAATGACAGAGAGAAACTGATTTCTCCAGTTGCCTTGAAATGGCAGCTGTGGGAATGACAGGCTTGGAAATGAGGAGCATATCTGTAGTACCTGACTTGAATTGTTCTAAACAAGGCATTGAGCAGAATTCTCCCCAGTAAAAGCCGATAATTTGAAAATGCTTTGGAGTATGGTATGTTTTGCTTAACTGGCTGCAGTCAGAATTACTGAGCATGACTTGTGCATGGACCTGGTTTTGAAATCTTCCCAACCCTTTACATTCAAAATACTTACTTTGGCAAGCGCAGAAGCAGTTCGTATCAACGCAAATTGTTTTGCTGTTTTCCTTGAGCTTGTCATCTAAACAGCACAGTTCAGGCATGTAAGTGACACAAAAACTGAACTTTGAATGTCAGAAGGTTCTGATTGTATCTTCAGGTTTAGCATTTTTAAATAGAAAGGATAAATAGATGCAAATGTATCTGATAGTACCTGTTTTTAGAACACATTTCTTCCAGAAACTAAAAATGAAAACTTCAGAACTGTGTCCTAGTTAAGCTGGCAGTCTCCTCATGCATGTCCCACTTTGCATGTGTATCTTTAGGGAACTGTATAGGACTCCATTAAATACTACTGGACGCATGTTTCTGAAGGCATCAGCCTCACCTACGTGCATTTTATGTGATACTGATGCAGCATTGTGAGGTTTTAAAGCATCCGTGGGAGGTTAGATTGTTACTGATTTAGCAACTATGTTCTAAAGATGGATGCATTTCTTACTTTCATGAGTCAAAAAATATAAGGTGATTGTTTAGTTATTATTTTCCTTGCCGTTGTACTCATTATCTAGCATATCTGCAAACCCCCTATTGTATACTGACAAGACTACTACCAAGCATGATGTCTTTGTTTCTTTGCCGGAACATGCATGTATGTGGCATGCACAGGAGTAGATGTAGCCCCTGTATAAAGGAATAGAGATGCTTAACGTGTTGTTGATGCTTACAGGACTTTCTCAGATTAAAAATGTGTGTGCAGCTTTGAAAACTGAACACTGTTCTTTGTTTTCCTTTGATTTCAGAGTGTCAATAGTATACCATGTCCTGTGACTGCAGTCAGAACATTACCCACCTTCGAAGTTAAACAAGCAGAAAGGCCTTCAAGCAAAAGCAAGGATATTCCTAGGGATGAAGAAAAAGAAAAGAAAAGGAAAAAACACAAGAAAAGATCTCGGACAAGATCTCGATCACCATTCAAGTATCATTCATCGTCTAAGTCCAGATCTAGATCACATTCAAAAGCAAAGCACTCACTTCCCACTGCCTATAGAACTGTCAGGCATTCAAGGTGGGTTTGGAAACCAAACATATTCTTTCAAGTTCTCTGTGCGCTAACACTTTTTTTTTTTCACTTCTTCCGTTATTTATGTGTCTTCTTACCCATTACAAAGGGTATAGTCACCTTGAAGACAGTATGCAAATATCAAATGTGGAAGGTCTTTGAAAATAGTTTTAATGAGATAATGAGTCATTGATTTCTAATTACATAGTGTGAAATTTGTGCCAGTAAATGCTTTTTCACTCTGGTCTGTGAAATACCTGGCAATAATGTGTAGGAATGCAATTACAGCAGGAAGAGGACTTGCTAATAAGTCTGTGGATTTTGCTGGAGTAAAGTAACCAGACAATATTAAAGCAAGAAATAGAGGTAGAGAACTGTGTGGTTGAACAGCAAAGCTCGGAAGGAAAACAAGCATTTGGGCAGCATGTGCAAAAATGATGGATGAATGGCTGGAGAGAGATGACAAGAATCCAAGAAGAGTGAAAACAGAGTTTATGAGTAAGGGAGACCGTAGAATGAATGTAGCCCAGTACAGTTAGCTCTGTATTTTATCTTTATTAGAGATTAAACGCGCTATATTAGTCACCCAGTTATAAAGCAATATATATTGTGTTACATTAATACTGTTAATTACGTCTAAGACATTTGGGTCTAGGCAACTTAAAGTTAATTGTGTGTAAAATTTGTCGTATCTGAATCCCTGTTACACAGCAATTACTGTGGTCAGTAGGAAGGCCTTATCGTTGAGGTTGTATTCTCTGGATCATGCTACAGAGCTGTGTTTTAAGTAACTTGTTCAAATGAGTTGTGTATATAAATACTACCACAGTTATATATGTATGTGATGTAGGCAAAATCATACATTTCTTTATCTTTGTGGCCATGCCTGACATATGCTTCTTCCTGAAAAACAGCTTCTAGTCCTTTATGGTGGTGTGACAACTTCTCATCTTTTTTCTTGTGCATTTTTTGTTTGTTGATGATGTTTCTAACCACACTAATATAAGGAGGTGTTAACACATTACAACTCTTTATTTTAAGGTTAAATACAGTACTGTTGCAGAAGACATCTCTGCTGTTCAGAGATTCAAGGAATTATATGAACATAACTTGAGCTGAAATGATCAGTCGCATGTGTCGCTTATTTGACTGCCTTTGACAGTAGATGATCATGATGCTCTGTTACAAGGCACCTTCCAAAGTACTGTATGTCATTCCTTTTCTGTGCTTACCGCTGTGTAAAGGGAATGATGTTGAATGAAGCTTTCCTTGTTTAAGTAGTGAATGTAAGTCTTCTCAGAGTTAAGGATTCCTTGGAAAAAAGTCTTCTCAGGTGAATCACTCATCTTTTCAATTTCCAGTCAAGCCATATTTTCACTTGAACCTCCCATGTCTCTTCATCTAAACTGTCTTGCATATATTTATCCATGATTTTACTGATGCATGGTAAAAGTAAAGAGAAACATCTTGTAATGCAATAAACCCCAAAACCAATTGGTAATCTTCTGTGGTACCTTGAAAAAGAGAAAGAATCACCTGAGAAGGTCCTTATCAATAACTGGGTATACAGCTCAACAGGATAAAGATCATCCTGCATGTTGCGTGAGTTTGCATCTGGCAGTGACCAGATTAATGGGAACTTGCAAGTTCAGGTTGATTTATACCATGATATGTCTTCAGTGACTTCAAGGAGGTAATATAAGATATATGGTCCTTTAGAAGCTTGAGTATTTCCACCAGCTTGTGTACATTTGGTTCTGCTGGTGAAAAGACGACAGTCTTCTGAAGTCTGCCACATAAACAGTGGATAATCTCATTATTGATGGGTTTGGGGTTTGGGTTCTTTTGCTGGCCAGCTGGTGGAAGAAGTACACAAAAATCTCCAAGAACAGTTAAACAACTGGAGCTGATTTTCATGTGCCACCTTGAGCGTGCCTTCTAGCGCAAACCAAGTAACAGATGCATAAAAGCCTTAACATCATGAACACCTGATTAAATCTGGTTGGGTATTTCCTTGAGCAGCTGTTGAATTCTACAACTTGAGAAATCCAATAAAGCTTCATGCTGGGTAGCTGTGTTTTGAAATTGCTTCAGAAAAACTCACCACGTCTTGTACCTATTTTGCACGTTTTAAAACTTGACAGAAGTTAGAGCTGAATGGGAAAGGGCTTTCCATTCAGCCTTTCTGTTCTGCAAGTACTGGTTGTAACAAAGGTGTCTGGAGAGTGCCTCTCCCATTCAGAAACCTGTTGTTTCTGGAAACTGAAGACAGTATCTTCAGTGCTGAATGGGTGCCTGTTCCCTTTGAGCTTTTTGCAGGCCATAAGAAATGCAGTTAGTGGCAATTATATTAGGTGGGAGACCTGTTAGAAATCTGAATGTACCTTCCTCTCTGTAGCATTTCACAGCATGGCTAAATCGAAACTTCTCACCTCTTATAGTTCAACTGTAGTGAATATCTTCCTCCTGCAACTGATACTTAATACAGTGACTGTATTGGTTTCATGTAGTCAGTAAAGACAATCAAGTCTAAGGCGGAATGCATCAAGTGTCTCCTGATCTGGAAGATGTTCTGTTTGACTTCAGCTAGAGTACTGTGTCCAGTTTTGTTCATCCTTTAGAAGGAGTTAGACCAGCTGGAGAATGTTTAGAGGGAATCATCAAGAATTTTCAGAATTGGGAGAATTGGAATGACTGTTTGGAAAGACTGAAGGAAGATGAAATAAATCTTCATGTATGCCAAAAAAAAGAGGCAAATGAACATTCTTCTTCAGTCCTTGGAGTTTGGACAATAAGTAATGGATTTAAATTGCTAACAGACTAGAAAGCTTTTCATAGTGTCTCAGTGGTAAAGGCAGTTAATACAGCTTGGAACACTCCATTGTGGGAAATTTCTGTATCAAGAATTATAGTTTGGAGAATAATTGAATTGTCTTCTTTTCTTGAGGTCTTTTCTAGCCCTGACTTTCTAATTAGGGCCCACATGGTCCCACATTGTACAAGAAATGGTGATGATTGCAGGCTTGCTTTATTGAAGGTATTTGCTACGCCTTAACTTACTCACTGTATTTCCAAAATTAAAGCTCTTGCTCCTGAAACCAGAAAATTTGTAGAGTAATCACAAGTGGGAGGCTGATTTATAACCTGGTTAGATACGGACATGTTTTGTCTCACATGTGTTTAGACAAAAATAATGCCTCTTCTTAGTAATTGCCAAAAAAGGTAAAAGTTGTTGCCTAGCTAGAAGATATGACTGGTTTCCTTTCTTTTTTCTGTATATTTATATATTTAGTGTGGATTCAGAGAAAATGATTTCAGTTGTCTCATTCTAAACGTAACACCTTTCACGTCTCTTTCCTCTTCAGTTTCCCCAGTGCTTCACCTAAACCAGGATTTTTTTTCCCTAGATTCCCAAAACATTGGATGTTACAGCTTACTATTGAATGGTTATGTAAAAGGACATACCTTCCTGGGATAGAGTGTAAACTATTTGTAGAGGTCAATATGTTCATCTGATATTAAATGAATGGTGATAAGAGATAGTCTTTATTGTGTGGACATCAATCATTGATACTAAATTATACTGGAACACTATTTCGAGTAACTGCTTTGTTTGAGTGTCTCAGTCTGATGTTGTATGTTTGAGATTTTATTGCCTTATTCTTTTCAAAATGTATATTCTAACCTGCAAATCTCAGTATAAAGTCATTAATGCTGCTTTATTTTACCCCAGGAGTGGACTGAAGAAAAAAAAAGGGATTTTCCCTTTCTGTAGTAATTACTGCTCCAGTTCCTGTTAATGAACACGGGATATTTTTTTAATAAAGAAACTTTCATAACTTTATTAGAGAGTAGCGTATTAGGTTTGAAGTATCTGCACAGTGAAGATAAGTATTTTGGATTTGAAGTTATTTAAACTATTATATTTAAATGAGCTGTGACAGCCAAAAGAGGAGTTATGCTTATTTCATAATTTTTCATTAGACTATCTTGCATTCAGATTATAATCAATTATCTCTAAATTGTAATAATGCCCACTCAACACGTACGCTGTGTTGGGGGAACTGTCTTGAAGCCTTAGATTTTGTGAGGTTTCCGTATAAACATTAGTAGAGCTTGTGTTTGAAAAGACTTTTGAGTAATTACTATTTAATGGTATAAGTTATTTTAAAAAGTAAGATTAAAAATCACCTTTACCATATAACTTATCATGACAAGTTAATAGAGAATGAGATGTGGGAAGTGGAGTTAAATGTAGAAATTTGCAATAACTTTCTTTGCTCTCTATTCAGAGGATGTTCAGTATACTTTTCAAGCTCTTCCTTTTTGGTTTGTGTATCCTAATACTATTTTTTGTCCATAATGCTTATTATGCATAGAAATCGTACAGATGAACGTTGCAATATACTTGTCTCTATACCATTTTCTACCATTTGTTTATCATTTATTTTTGCATTATTAGAGGTCTGGAGGCTCTGCTTCATTTAAAAATAGTCTTTTGTGGTAAGATACAATATTTGTACTGCTGTATTTTTTTTCTTTCTAATGCCTTTTCAGCTCTATTGGAGTAGAAAAATTCTGTTCCAATAACATGAAGTTGATTCAAAGCATGCTTCTGGGTAGCACAGCCAAACCTGGTTTGCAGCAACAAGTTTAAAACACTGCAGCTACATAAGGAACCCAGATATATTGTCTTAATTGCGGCATGTGGTGTGCTAACAGCAGTTCTCTTTATATCTGCATGTCATTTTCCTGAAACAAAGTTTCTATGCCAAAGTTAGGCCCATAAATCTCCTAGTGTTGTGCAGTTTTAATTCTAGACAAACTTGACAGATTGAAGTTTAACAAAAGTCATGGAAACAGTAAACCATGCCCAGAAGTGCTGTAAGGTGTTGCAGCATGGATTGCTGTGGAGCTGTTAGTCCCAAAGAGATAATTAGTTATTACAAATAAGTACTTAGTGTCAAAAGTGGGGCACATTTGTTAAATCAGATTGGAAAGCAAGCAGTCTTTGGTACGTTTTGGTGACCTCTAGTAAATGTTTCATCAGTATCTTTGTTACTAGTTGATTTCACAGCACCATAAAAAGTTTGATGTGAAATGTACCTGAGAGTGGTGCTCTTTAAAGAAGTGTAGGTTGTCAGTCACTGGAGTCTTCAGTAATGCTGTTTTAGCTGAGAAGTGAGGTTTCACAGTTGGCTGGCAGTAAATGCAAAGTATTACAGTGTTCATCTGAACTACCAGTAGATCTTTGTGCTACATGATTTAAGCTAATGATGTATTCATATGTGTGAGTGTGGTTGGTTTGTGTATGTAAGAGGAGAGGAGGGGAAGCAGAGGTACTCATTACATAGTGATTTAGTTAGATGAAACTTGGTTGAAATGGAGCATTTAAACTTCTCTTTGGTACTGTTTTTCTTTTTTCTTTTTTCTTTATACTGTCTAGTACTAGGGGAGTACTAAGCCACAGAATTTATCCAGTCAGTGAGTTATAAATAGTACTTAGTACTTGCGTACTTTATTAACTGGTTACTTTTCAGTAAGTTTGGTTAGAGTACACGTGTGTGTTTGTGTGCTACTTTTTGCCTCAATGTTAGGAGTTTAAGAGACTTGGAAGTACCTGGGGTTTGTAAAAAAAGGTTGTTTGGGTTTTTTCTCCTTCCAAACTGATTTTCTCATTGCTGCGGCGGTGTCCATTAACTTAGTTTTAATTCCTATTTTGTAATGAGACATGCCAAGCTTTGTAGCCCATTGAACTGTTGGGGCCTTACTAAACAGAAGTGATATTGGCTTTAAAAGGAATAGAGTGCCTTTTGAAATAACAGTCTAATGAAAGCAATAATTGATGTATTGCAGTAAAATTGTTAAGCTGCCTTTAATTGTTTGAACCTAATGGCCAAAGTTCTTAACATTTGGTGATGTTGTAGAACCACAAACTTCAGTTCATGAAAATGAAACTAATGACTTTTTCTTTCTGATTGGACTTTTTTTAGGCTGGTCCATATAGGCATGTTTCACTAACGTTCAGCTTTTGGTTAAGGGGCTGAGCCTTTTCAGGATTCTAGTTAATACCAAAACTAGGACATTTTATTCTCAATGTGAAGTGTGTGCCTCCGTATCACAGACTCACAGCATCCACAGGGACACTGAGCATGGAGCCGACTCTGAGCAGCTCATCAGTGGCAGCAGCAACAGAGCGGGAAAATTATCAGGCAACTTCGACAGCGAAAAGATTTGACTGCTGGAGCTCTTTTGAGGGAAATCCTGGTAAAATGTCAAGGTGTCTGACTGACCCCAAACTTTATCATCTGTTGGTTTTTCCTTTTTAATCCTTCTGAATGGCCTGGTAAAGATCAGATTTCTAAGTGACAAAACAATTAATTTGCAACACTTTAACTGTCATTGTGATTAATTTTTTTCATTTTCAGTTGATCTCTTTTGTTGTAGGTGTAAGAGAAATGGTTCAGGAGTGTATGTATATATTATATATATGGTGTGAATCTGCAGAAGAGCAGTGATTTCACGAATGACTTGTCTTTTAGGCACAGCAAATTAAGTATTTTCAAGAACATCAGTGCTTGGTATACATGGAATGACATGCCTATAGTAAATAGAAAGCAAAGACTTTAAGCAAATAGAAGTAAAATTATTAGAACCATATATTTTAGTGAGAACAAAACTAACTATTACTGCCAGGAATTTTGGGGGTGGATTTGGGGTTGGTTTGGGTGTTTTTTCTTTTATTCCAAGCTGTGTCCCTGAATCACCCCCTTTATCATCCCCTCTCCCCTGCATCTGTTAGGACGTTTCTCACTCCAGTTATTTTGTTAAGAAATACTTAGATTTTACTTGCACATCCAGTTAATACCAAATCATAGAGAAAAGAAGTTAAGCGCTTAAGTTGATCTCTGATCTTAACTGGGCATGCTTTATTCTTTCCTCTCTTGATCTCTTTTTCTCACTTTTCTAGGAAAAGTATTTCAAGTCAAATTGCTAGTGCCAAACAACTGATCATGGGTTGTTGGTCACTTGCACAAGTGAAAATACTGGCTGTGCTAGAATCATTCTGCAGCATCTGGGATAAAATTTCCTGGACTTGTCAGTGATGGAGATGTGCCAAAACCAAAAACTTGTATTTATCTCAGTGGTGCAACAGTTCTAAAAACATGCCACTAATTTGAGAAGACAGGGTCAGGCCTGACAATCTCAGGCTTTGAGCCAAATTGGCCTTCTGCATACCAGTGTTAGTAAATCCTGTTGCCACTAAAGGTGACAGGGCTAAAGTAAAACCTTTCCACCTACTAATGCAGAAGTTGACATAGCAAAATACGAATGTTTTTGCTATAGCAAAAAAAGAAATGTCCCGGCCCCCCCCCCGTTGGGAGTGAATAGCAATGGATAACTACATCTGAAATGTCTTGAATGGGTAAGAAATTTTTATGCAGCTGACAAGTCTTGGACACTTAAATACCCTGTGTTGATGTAAAATAGGCAGTTGAAAGGTGTTCTATTTGCAATTGCTGACAGCACAATTCCACTGAAATGAAAGTAGTGAAAGAAATAACAAAAAGCAAACTTCTCTATTATTCTTTCCTGCTCAGGTCGCGATCAAGGTCACCTAGGAGAAGGGCTCACACACCAGAAAGGCGGAGAGATGAAAGAAGTGTTCCAACAGCTTACCGCATTAGTAACAGTCCTGGAAATAGTAGGAAACGCCCGCGTTCCAAGTAAGTATACCTGCTCCTGGAAAAGGTTATGTCCTGGCTTCATAAGAGACCATAAACATTGCCTGATGTGTTGTAAACTCTCTAGGTAGAACTTCACGTTTATGTTCTGGGAGTTATTTTATAGACAGATCATTCTGGGGAGAAAAAAAATACAAACTCTCATTGCCCTTCTTCCTTTACTTGCATATGTTTGAACATGAAATGTACAATCCAATCAGTGAACTTTAATACGCTGCTATCTCCTGGTTGTGAGAGTTCATATGATATTTGGATTCTTGTATTTCCTTCTTTTTGAGTTATTTTCTTAAGGTCTGCCTGTGCAATCCAAATGGCCTCTGTGCAGAGGTCATATAGTGGTATTATGTTATTCCTGCTGTCATTGCTTGACATCTCATCATATCTGCACAAATAAGGGGAAGCTCCAGTTGAGCAAACGGTATGCTTTACGTTTAGCAATTATTTTACTAACAGAGTGGAATGTGAAATATGAATCGAGGTGTCTTTTTGAGAGCACCTTGCATATAGTCTTTCTGAACCTACTGTAATCAAAATGGCAAACCAAATATTATTTAAGCTAACCAGTTGCAGAAGGAAACTGTATGCAAAGTGTGTGCCCAGAAGGCTTTGAAATGTTTTGTGTCTCTGATATTTTGCGGCATGTTATACCTTCAACATGCAAGGAAGTGAAAATTTTTCATGCTTGTATATGTACACCTGAAGTGTACGCAAAACCCAATACACTGAAATACTAAACTGAGCATACTGGATTTTTCTTCTATTTGGCGAAGTCTTAACCTGTTTCTCACTATCTCCTGAGAAATAAGAAGCAAAGAGATCACTTTCAACCTTACGATTATTTAAAAATGTCTATTGTTTCCTGAGGTAACTTTCCATCTCTTGACAGTTTCTAATTAATTGATGTGTGGTATGCATAATTGAGAGCTTCATCAGTATACTTCAACTGATTCTGCTTTTCACATTCATCAACTAGAGATAATAAAGGCTTCTGTGGAATTCAGCATGCAGATTTGGTTAAGCAGAAAAGATATGGAAGCTTAAAATGTTTTTCTTCCTATAAACACACAGAGGAATTTTTTCCCAGCCCTCTGCTATTTTCAGTGCAGTGTTGGTATTTCTGCTGCTTGACCATTCAGCATCTTAAGCTATAAATTATCTTTACAGTTATGCCCCTAATGATAAATTATGGTGGCAACTGTGAAACAAACTAGATTCTTCCTTAAACATTATTGATTTATATAAAGTGGAAATTGTTCATATAAGTGGAAAACTTATGTAAGTTTATGTAAGTGGAAATGGTAAACTTCTGTTAGGCCTACACATCACAACAAAATATGGCAGTAAGTGCAAAAACTTATGGGCTGAAGAAAGAATATTGTTGTTACACATAGATGAGAATATTTTGCAGTTCTGACTGCAGAAAACCTACTGTTTTAGCCCTCTTAGGACTGACATGTTAATTTTTTGTTCAAAAACATGGATGAGTGATGGACTTCTTCAGTTAGGGAACAGATTCTTCACGATGGTGTGATGGAAGCAGAGGTTGGGTTTGAGGTCTGTTAGAAGCTAATTAGTTTACTTGGGCTTCCTTTGAGTGAATAGTATATATTTTGCTTGGTAGGTGAGAGCAGATTTCAGTCTTACATGGCAGCAGTCAGCTGAGTGGGTTTTATTAACCATCGTTACACTAAGTAGTAGGCAAGCTTTAGAATCCAGTGCTGTCAAGAGGACTGAAAGTTAGAATTCCTGAATACTGCAATGTTGTAAGCCTGCTTGGAACATTAATCTGAAGTCAGTCATGGTGCTGAATAGCTAGCATTGCTTGTAAACCCTTAGGTATATTTCCAGAAGGAAATATTTAAGAACTAGGAAGCTATGCTTTGTCTTGTTTGGGAATTACTGGCTCACTGCTTGTAGAATGAGGTGTGCTTCAGAATAAATATAACAATTGTCTTTTGTTCTGCTTGTCCTGTACCTCAGTTGCTATCACAGTCACTTTAAAAAGAAGTCCAGTGTAAATGAGTGTTTTAATCTGACTGCAGTGAATTACTTTCCACAGAGAGTGTGCAGTTCTTTGATGCTAGCTTTTGTACCTAGAAAGATATTAAAAAATAAGCCTAGTTTTAGCAAATGGAAGGTTCTAAAAATAGAAAATTGGTGGACACGTTCATCCAGCTGTTACCATGTTTGTTCTTCGTAATCTGAGATGGAAAATACTGAAAAAGATAACTGTAAAATGTTCTTGCATGATGAATGTACGAGATTTTCAAGAGTTAAGTATGAAAGACATTCACAGCTTGATTACATTGTAGTGTTTTAAGAAACTGGACAATTACAATACATAATCTGGTTGCAAGGAAAAACTGACTTTGTAACGGATGTTTTTTGTATAGTTGTGAAAATGGTGAGGCCAGTATAGCTGTGGAGTTTTTCTTTTGCCACTTAGTGATTATTTTTGCAAGAAAAGTTTAAGGAGGTTTTGCAATTATAGGTCTTGAATGTTAAATGCTATATAAAAACCAGATATTTGTATGACATTCTAAGCATCAGAGGTGTTGAGTATTGATACGGGAATTTGATGCTATTGTGCAGCTGCTTTTAAAGTAGCAAGTTGCAAATAAAATCAAAATAAAGGAACCAATGGTGTGATACTTAAAAGGTGGCTCAAAGTTTTACAGTGTTTTAAGAGGTTCTAGAAGCTTCAGCATTTTTCTGAACAGACTTCTAGCAGTGCATGCTAGAGAGATATGCCTACAATGAGGTATTGCCTAAGTAAGTCATTACTCCAGTAGTTCTAATTGCAGTAATATCAATATTGGTGTATAAATCAGGCAGCTGTAAATTCATAACCATGTATAAAGATTTTGATAGTTGTGTCTCTACAATATTGCTAATTGAATTCTCTTTGAGCTTAATATTGCATATGAAGAGGCTACCTCTGTTTTCCTGTTCTGTCAATAATGAAAACATCAGGTACCCATAAGCCCTTTGTTCCAGCTCTCATTGTGGCAAACATCTACCTACTTCCCAATTCATAAACTGTTTGCACTTAAGACGTGTTGCTAGGTCCAGGTTTGTTTGAGTGACATACAAGACCTTGTTTATAATTTTGAGCCTGCCGTTGGTTACATTAGATTGGATCACAAGGGGGCCATTTCTTTTAGCAAACAATCCATGGGTTTGCATTGTATGGCTTTTGCATAGTTATGATTCCATAGTTTGTTCATTTATGAGCTAGGAAAACCATAAGGGATATAAATTCTTACATTTCTCATTGTATTTTAAGTGTCTGATGTTGTTTGGAAAAAAACTTCCCTCTAGCAAAGTTATTCTGCAAATCTCCGATGCAAGATTTCTCATTGTCATCCTTCAAATTGTCAAATACTATCCAGTAATTCTTGTGTATCCATGAAGCACCATTCCAAGTGAGAGCCTCAGGTGTTAGTAGTTGCCCAATGTAATACGTTAGAAAGAGCTTCTGAGAGAGTATTTTGCACATCCATAGAAGTATTGGGGTAAAACTAATGCTTGCTGAATGCATGAGAAGTATTCTGTGGAAAAGGGCTGGGTAAGCTTTTAGAAGGGCGATAAGTGACTTCAGCTGAGCAAGTGTACTATTGCTTAAATATCCTTCAGTAGAGTATTTTCTTCTTGCAGAAGTCCCCATGAAAAGAAGAAGAAGAGGCGGTCTAGATCACGTACCAAGTCCAAAGCTAGGTCTCCTTCACCATCCATGTCACCAGGCAGACCATCCACACACAAAAATTCTGTACATTCAACTAGTGTCTCTCCTGTGGAGAGCAGGGAATCCAGCCAGGAACGCTCCAGGTAATATGCTCTTCAACAGTATTACAGCAATGCTGTTGTTTCTTTTCCTTGTCTTTTGATCTAACATGGTGAGGAGCTCTGTGTGTATGTAATGTATGCCTATTAAAAGTGGAAGACACTGGGAGGACAGCCCTGTGTGCATCAGTCTAATGAAGACACTGAATTTCTGTTGCTTACTAGAGTAAATACTCCACATACTCTTACAGTAAAACTGGTGCAGAAAATTCTGCAACTGAACTCTAAGTTAGAAATCGGAAACTCATTGAGTGGGAGAACTCTTTGAAGTAGAGTTTTAATGGAATTGTGATGTCTGTGCAAGATTCATAATTAAATTATTTCTGCACAGTATAGAAGAGTCCTGTTGAATTCCTGGGCTGTTACCCAGACTTCTCTGCATCAGTTGTATGAGTGGCTCTTCTGACTGTGATTTGGCATGGTTTCTAGTTGAATGGGAGAACTGTTGACTTAAGAGATACTTGTATAAAGTGTCTCTCATATGTATAAAAATCGTGAGTAAAATGTATTTTTTAAACATTTACTATGAATTCCTAATTCTAGTTTTACTTTATTTTAGGGGAGTTTCTCAGGAAAAAGATGGCCAAATCTCTTCAGCAATTGTGTCTTCAGTGCAGAGCAAAATCACTCAGGTACAAATAAAAAATTCTTAGTATGTTACCTAATTGTGTCCATCATGTCATTTTCTTACTACCTTCTACTATTCTGAGCTTTGCATGTGATGTAGAGACATGTTCATTGTCATTCTTAATCTGTTTGCTTATGAAAAGAGCAATTTTGTTGCTTCTGTAGCTGCTGTCCTTTCAAATTTAATCAAGCCTCTGAAGACCAAGCTTAATTCATTATGCCACAGTATATCCACTGTTATGAAAGTCACATTATGCTACAATACCCCATCTTACCATGTAGGGCTCTTAACAAGTTTCATGGAAGAAGGAAGGAAGAAGAAATACCTTGGCAAAGGCTGTTTGTAGTGTGGGTAGAAGAAAAATATGACCTCCTGCAAACTGAAGTGTATACTTTGCTTTAAGCAGTATCTTCAACTCACTTATCTCACCCTTGTTGCTGTTTATGTCTCTGAACAATTGTTATGATTTTGTTGATACATTCAAGTTTTCTGTGAATCATGGCATAATAAGTAAGTGCTTCTATATGCTGCGTAGTAATCTAAATGCATTCAGCTCATTCAGCTTCCCTAACACAGTTTTAAGATACCCAGCCTCTGTCAAAAGAATTTCATTCCTGTTTGAAAAGCTACCACATGGTACCACTCCTTAAAATTTTAAATTTCACTCATCCTCTTAGAGTCTTTGTGCGTATTTAACTTTCTTTCAATAGAATATGCCAAGTTTAGAGGAGGAAAACTCTTAATTAAGCTTTGGAAAATTTACAATATCAAATCAAGAGTTGCTTTTTATATTCTTGCTTTTTCCAATGGATAGATTCTTCTTTAAATAAATTAATATTGTTCAAGCATTTAGTTCCACTAGGGAACTAAACTGGTAGACTAGTATCTTATGTGCCGTATCTGATCCATTGTTTATGAGAAACCCAAACCAAGCATATTCAGGAAGATAGAAAAATACCAAGTACAGGCACTAGAGAAAGAAAATGGAATACTAATTCCATAGCACTTCTTAGGCTACCAAAGAAATTCATGGAAATTTCTGCTGTGAGAAGTGGGATATGAACTACTTCATGGTCTTCAAAGTAGAGTAAACACCCCACCCTTAAAAACATATACCTTTCAGACAAAGGTAACTGATTCATGCGTTTCTTGGATTAAATAGTGTTTATGGCATAGCATTTGCTAGTTTGGTATTAGTTGGCTTGCTTGAAGTACAGCTGTAAGAGGAGGAAAGATTGCAATATTAAAATGCAGTTCTTGGTTACTATTTGCAAAAAGTGAAAAGAATGACACTCCTGTGAATCTGCAAGATATTTCCCAGCATAGAGTAGTCAAGCATCTTTTTATCTTTAAGGGCCCAAAGAAATGCAATTTACCTAATCATTACTAAGATCATTTTGCTGCCAATGTGCTGGCTGACCATAATCAATTTAGTATCTATTTTTCATTCAAATCCTTTTATCTATAAAGTAGAATAGTGATGCTGAATTCCCCTAGGAAGAGTTTTGAGAGCCTGAGATATGAAATGCTTTAAAGGACCTAAGGATTCTAATTCTTTCATGCTGCATTTATGAGGAAATGTTTTAAGTAATGTTAGTTCATTACCAATACACTTCATTTTGTGATCATTTTTTGCAGTCCAATTATTCGGTGCCATTTACATGAAATTTCATTTGTATTAATATTTGTATCTCATTTGTAATTAATATTTCTATTTTTCATTTTGTAATGCTGTTTCCACAAGACTGAGACTTGCTCTTTGTTTTCACAACAGACTTAATGTTTCAGTCAGTCTGTCAAATGTAAAAATACTGCTGCTATGTAAATTTTTGATGCAGGTTTGCAAAACAAACAGTAAAAAGCTTTCTGTTGCAGAGTAATTGTTAGCACTCTCTTCTTACCAGCTCTTTCTCTCTTCTTTTCTTCTTCAAA
Organism: Amazona ochrocephala; assembly: GCA_039720435.1. Classification (NCBI taxonomy): domain Eukaryota; kingdom Metazoa; phylum Chordata; class Aves; order Psittaciformes; family Psittacidae; genus Amazona; species Amazona ochrocephala. The sequence goes on along the minus strand of CM077891.1, from coordinate 9,290,688 downwards.
CCTTAGTAGTTGTGTGTTCACTACAGGTTTTGTAAAGATACAGTCATAGTTTCTTTCCATTTATGTGTTTTATTGTAGAGAAACTGCTCTAAATATTTATGTAGAGCACTTTGTAGCATTGTAGTAAACCAGTTGCTGGCATAGGAACTTTCCCTCAATTATTTTACTCATTTAGCCTAGGAACCATTAATATCTGACTATCATGACTTCAACTGTTCTATGTTAGAGTATGGAGCATAAGCTAACCTTTTCTTTCAGGTTTTTGCAATCACGTGCTTTTGCTCTGTTCGAAGCTCAGACATGTCTGATCATTTTCCTTTTACTTTCTACAGGATCTTATGGCCAAAGTGAGAGCAATGCTTGCAGCTTCCAAAAACATACAAACTAGTGCCTCCTGAGACCTGTTGAACTGACCATTAAGGAACTGTGTGAAAAAGAACAATATTGAAAAAACTGCCTCATCTCAAATGTACAGCTGAGCTTAGCTCACTTGGTTCACAACTCGTCTGCTATTACCAGAACTTGGGGAGCTAAAACCTATCTTTCTGTACAGAAGCGTCTCCTTAAAATTTCATCAAACTTTTTCAGCCAGAATATCTTTGGGAAGTTTTTGGTTTTTGTAAATTGATTTTTTTGACTAATTCTTCAGTAACATTTTATGATCAGCAGTCTATATGTGTATATTTGTAAATACCATGTTTCTGTGAAAGAAGTATTACACAATAATAAAGGAGGAAACATCTTTCATTAGCTAGAGTTTTTGTGGAGTCCTTAATTCTTTGCAGTTGACTTTTGTTACAAATGAATTTCCTTCAGTAATTTCTGCTTTTTAAAATAACAGCTGGGCTAGCCTGCTTGACCTAATACTTTTATCTTCCTTCATGCTTGGAATGATCTTAAGAAAAATGCTTGTTTGCTTGGATGTTAGTAGTGGATAGTTTGGGGACAAGGGACATGATTTTCTGTGCATCATTTAGAAAGATCTTTGAGCCTCTGTTTGAGGAGTTGATCCTTTGAAGTCAGTCACTAATGGTCAGTGGCCTGTTTGTCTTAATGTACCTTGTTCTCTCTAGTCAGCTACAGAAAAGCGAATATATTTTGTGGTCACTTAATGACATACTTTACAGAAATCCAGCATTCCTCTTATTTAACATCTTTCATACAGTTGAGAAAGATGTTTACTAACTTATGTTTTACTGGCATGTACCAGTTAACACTTTTCAGAAGGCTTGTGGCCTGATTATAATTGCATGTTTGTTTTTTGTGCGTTTGTTGTTGTACAGCAAGACAATTACTTCTTTTTAATTTAAATGATCTTAAAATGAGTACAGAAAGGAATGTGTGAATTTTTCCCCAAGCCTGCTTTAACTGTGAGAATTTATAATAGTTGGTGTGTTCAGTGGTGCTCTCATCAGCAGTTATCCGATTCCGTAGTGAGTGGAATCAGAGCTTTTAATGACCCCTGAAAAACTCCGATCTATCATCAGAAATGTTATGGTTATAGTGACTCATGTCCTAATTTTCTCAATTTTTATAGAGAGTAGGTGGAGGTTGGAGATGGATTAGAGAAATTAATGTGGTGAAGTTTGCTCGTACAGACTAGCTGGTAATGTAACTACACAGATTAATAACTCCAATGCATAATCTCGTTCAAGGCAAGGGGATGAAAAACAATGTGTTCATATAACTCAAGCTTTGAGTAGCATGATGGTCAAAATGGCAGTTGGTATGCCACTCACTTGGAATGCAAGAAATTTACACCATTGAAATAATAATCAGGTTTCTTTTCGATTTCTGGCCAGTCATAATTAGCAGAGTTTACACTCCTACAAAGAATATAACGCTGTGTCTGATGCAGAGAAATTTCATTGTCCACATAAATTACAATGACAAAGAGCCATCTAAATGGTAATGTAGAATCATGTTATCCACCATTTTCCTAATTATTTCAAGGTTATTTGTAATGTTTTGACTGACAAAAATAACTTTCAACCAGTGCAAGAGAGGTAACATTTTCTCTGTATGTGTTGATGAAAAGGTACTAGTAGAGACAGAGATAAGAAAAGGAGATAAAGTAAATTACGGAGGCAGCTGTTGTGGATTGTTATGCAGTGTTAAATTTACAGCAGCTTTATTTTTCCCTTCTAAATGGAGTTGAAAGTCTCACCATAGTTAAATAATTGGCAGATTGGATGCCAGTTGTTTGTCATGTAATAGGAAAAAAGCCCAACTCTTTGATAAAACAGACTGGGCAGCTTGTTTTGCTGCTGCTTTGCAGATTTATTCTCTTTGAGAAGGTTGTTGCTTTAATGACTTCTTAAAATATTATCCCTCCCTCTGAGCAAGTGTTTTTTGTCTTTTTTTTCCTCTTACTCCCTTTTGTAGTATAAAGTGAGATGAAGGGTTTATCACCAAATAGATTTAGATTAAACTGCATTTTTATACACTTTCTGTTGTTTACTGAGGATTGTTTGCATTTAGCACTTTCTCATGGGTAGGTGCATTCTCCAGAATTTAAGAAGTAGTAATGATTTTATGGTGCTATTTTTTATTCTTTCCAACCACAATGGACACTTTCACTGTATTAAAGGAGCTTGAACTGCTTTACGAGAATAATTCATTTGTATGTATTCACATTTAGAAAGCAGTGCTGCTTTTTTGGTCTGTCTTCACAGGCACTGGCTGTGTTACAGCTGATTGTGGATACAGTATGGACCTTGTGATATAGTCGTACTGTTTCTGCTGTTTGGCATATCAGGAGAATGTGTAATCAATGACAAGATAATGTCCTAAGAACTTCGAACTTGAAGATTTTCACATTTCTGTTTTCCAGGGACCGATTTTCAGTACAAGCCCTGGAAGAGACCTCTCTGTGGACCTGGTTACAGGACCCTACAGAAGCATCTGGGACCACAGGCAGCAGGTCTGGGCGTTGCAGCGAAAGGGGTGCTCACACCTGTCTCCCATCCACAAAAACCATACGTACTTAATTCCTTGCAATGTGGCTATGCACCAGGAGGCCTAAAGAGGCCCTGTACCACGTGACTGTATTGCTAAGATCTTGTTTCTGATGGTTGCTACAATGGGGAGTTGAGAAATTGGGAGAGCTTCAGCTGGAAGAAAGGGGAGCTTCAAAGTAGTCATGAGGAAGGCACTGTGCTAGCTCTGAGTTGTCAGCAACTAGTTTTAGTTTTTCAAATGTCTCAGTTTCATGGGAACAATATGAGACTGCTTTACTTAAAATTTGGCCAAATACAGTAATTTAAGCAACTCTTCAGCTATAGCTAATTTGAATTATTTCCTCTGCATGTGTATAACAAGCCAGAAGGACTTGAAATGTTAACTCTAGCTTTCCAAAGCACTTTGGAAGGGCCTTCTTGTCTGTAATGTGCTAGGCAGTCTGTTCTCAGTGTCTTAGGGGTTTTAATCATAGTTCTGAGGATGGTTTTTTAATTGTCAGTTTATACAATGAAAGTTTATTTTCTCTATTCACACAGAGCAGCCTTCTCTCAAACAAATTCCACTGACACTAGGAGCTGCTCGAGAGGTGTCAGTTTTTGTTCTATGGAGATTAAGGTTTAATTGAGAAATCGAAGAAGTACTTAAAACTTTGCAAATAATTTAGTGGTTCAAAGTGTAACAGACTTGGGTATTTGTAGGTGTTACAGACATGTTTTCTCAGTGATGAAACAAAGCTAATGGGACAAAGGCATTGCTGCAGCAATTGTAGTGTGTAGCCTTGTGTTCTCCACCTTTCTTTGTCAAATGGAAGTGAAACAGATCTTAGGTGCTTGTATACGTATGTCTGTCCTCCAGTCCCTGGTATCAGTTTACTTTAGAGTGCATTTCTCAGTACAGCTGTTTCACTTCATCAGTTTTGCCTAACCTGCCCATCTAGGTATAATCTTCATAGTTCAAGATGTGTATTAAAGATGCTCTAAGTTGAATTAGGTATGTTCAGCAGCTTCCTACTTGGCTCTTCAGTCAGCTAGTGGGTAACCTGTTAATAATAAAGTTAAAATAACTTAGATATCTCAGTATATATTTGGTTTTCTGCAGGTGAAGGGACCTTGCTGCCACTTGTAGAGCAGCTTCTATTGAATTAATAGTTTGCCGTTGAACAATTTGACTCTGTCAAGAAGCTGACAGCCATTGAGATATATCTGCCATCTCCTTGCATTGATCATGAATTCACATCTGTTGTCACTTGTAACTCTTTGTATTGTAACATTTTGTTTGACAGCAATTACTTTGAAATGTACACTTTCTCACTTGTAAACTTCACGTATTAGAGACAATCAAACCCATACTCTCCATTTTTTAGCAGGGCATCAAAGGATAACATTTAGAATTCATGTTTTCTTGACTTTAATGCAATGTCTATTATCTTGTGTGAAGACATTTTACTGGGAAATCCTATTACATTTCTCCTTAATTGAGTTACATTTATCATCTATTCCTCTTCTCCCATCCCTACCCAGCAACTAATTACATGAAGCAAAGAAGTAAAAGACCTGTGGACTGAGGTTAGTAAGATAATAAAGCATTTTCTTTATTAATTTTCCTTTTGCCCCATGATCTGAAATTATGGAATACAGCATTGCACTTATCTAACATCCGTATTTTCATCTTGTAAATTAACTTGGCTACAACTTCATGAAAATTTGATTGAAATTCTTCTGGATGCAGCTCTTGAAAGCTCAGTGTTTGAATTGTTTTTCCTCTTGTGATTTAAATATGCATATGTTCTGAATATTTTGCTTTTAGGCAGATCCTCTCAGCACCAAAAGTGTAGTTTGGTTAAGAATTAAATGTAAAAGGAAAGACTTTATTGGAGCAGTTGGTTGGAAACTAATACCTGCTTGCACACTAATTAGGTTTCACTCTTTCTGGTGGCAGGCTTGGCCTGGTATTACTCCTGTTATTCTGTTTGAAACACTAAAGCATCCTTGATAATTCTTAATGCAAAGCATGTATTTGATTTTTGCCATAATTTTCCCTGCCTTGAATTGCGCAGGCGGTGAATATAGGTGCAGGAATACTATACTGGATCTTGTGTTATTCTTAAAGCAAGTCCTGACTGTTTATAACAAATTCACTTTTGTCTTCCAGTGAACTTCAAACTTCCATGGTATGAATTTAATATCTTTCATTTGAGTGGAGATTATAATCTCTTGGCAACAATTAATCCTGAGCTTGTAGCATGACAAATGTTACAAAAAGCTCTGCCAGACCATTTAAAAAGCAGTGGTGATAATCCGCTGTTTCTGGATCTATGCCATACTCTACTCAGGAGAAGTACTGTAACTTGGTTTTGATAAGGACAAAATGGCTGCACATCTGAATGCGTGATGACAAAGACACTTTGGACTGAGTATTAAACTGTGGATGACTAAATGGAAAGTGTGATGACTTCTTGATGATATTGGGCAGTTATAAATACAGCTGCCTGGTTGAGTAAGAGAAACCCCAGTCTGCAAGACCGGAGAAGAGCAGATGTGACTTCACCAGAGAACATAGAGTGGCAGATATGATACATAAATTCAGTGAAGCTGGCATAATTTGGGGATCCAAGATTTTCCTTGTCCTGATTCTTGTAAAATAATTTCTACGGTTATATTCTTCTAGATAGACATCCCAGATTTGGGGTTTCTTCTTAAAATGCAATCCAAGTGTGTTTATCTGCAATTTATTAGGATATGGAAGCCTTACTGATTGTAGAACTGTCTGTTAAATTATTGCTCTGGTTTGTTACAACAGCTTTTTTCCTTCATAAATGTTAAGGCTTCGAAAAAACTAACCTTAACTCTGATCAGGAAACAAGTCGGAGGATTTGGAATCAAAAGGAAGGAAATAAAGCTAATCTCTCTTTTCCCTTTTCATTATTATTATTATTATATTACTATTGCTATATTTTACTTAAATTTATCCAAATTATGAAACTGTTCTTAACTCACGGTTCTGCTACCTTTTCTGTGATCCTCCTCCCCATCCCACCAGGGCAGGGGGAGTGGGCGAGCAGCTGCATAGTACTTGGCAGCTGGGGTTAAGCCATGACGACTGTCCATAAGTCTTTGAGTGCCCTAGGTTACGCACAGTGAAGATTGTAAATCACCACATACAATGATTTAAAGATTTTATTAAAATCATAAGATGTTACCTTAAAAAAAAAAAAAGGTGGTATGAGTGAAGCCTGTTTTACAAGGGCATCATTACAGTCAATTTTCAGTAAGCTGTCTATGCTGTAAGACAAGTTAGGAAGCCATATGATCTTGACCTCACCTAGAAACCTTCTCTCAGTGGATACTCAACACAGAGTGAAAAGGCAGCTACTCAGAGGTGTATTTCTGGCAGTAAACCTCTTATTCCCTTGGATTCTTATAGTGAAATATGTGGGATTTAAGTGTAATGGTATCATAATGACGGGCAGAGGAATGAAGGTTCTTTAGGTGCCCCAATCTATTGTTTTATATTCCCAGAACTAAACATTTCATGTATTTGCATAATAATAAGCCACCAGTTCAATCAGTTGAATCACGAACTGTGAAAGCCTTTGAGTTTGTAAGTTAATAGTTTTCTCAGAATTGCCTTTGCAAACAGAGAATAGACAATCATTATTCTTTTGTGCTGGTCACTTGCCTGTTTGGGTTCACGCTGTCCCTGTGAGTTGTGCTGCAATTTACAGAATTTACAGTGGGAAGGTATTTCCAGCTCACTTGTGTTCTCTCTATCAGGGCTCTGAATGCAGTGATAGACCCTAATGGTACTGATCAGCTTGGCATGGACCTTCACCCACAGCCTTTGACTCAAGACCCCCTTTCAGCTCAGCGTCTTCTCTCTCTGCTAAACGGCTGTAGGTATGTCTCTCTAGGTCCATGGACCTCCTTCAGGGAGCAGCTGACCCTCCTTGCTCTAGTTTAAGTATCTGTTGTCATTGCCTCAAGGGGTTGTGAAGTCTCTATCCCTGGGGACAGTCAAACCTGATTGCACACACTCTGCCCTGACTCTTCTTGCTTTGAATCAAGGGCTTGGATGCAGCGACCTCCAGAGGTCTCTGCCAGCCTCAGCTGTTCTGTGGCTCGTGTTTGCTGACACTCCAAGACGGTCTGTTTTAATCAGGGTGGAAATGACTGTGGTTTTGCCTCCACTCTGCATATTGTAGGTGAAATGGTCCCCTATGTCTCAGGAATCGCTTTTCAGAACTATATGAAGTTTAAAGGTGAATTCCCTGTCTTACCACAACAGGCAATAGAAATGGTCACAAAGACTGGAAAAAAAGCCCCAGGGTAATGAAGTGGCTTTTGTTGAACTTCCCTTCCATAAAATATACATTTAAAAGTATAGTAATGCGCTGTGTAATCTGGGAAACCTCACAGATAAACACTGGCAGCTTCATGATCCAATTAAAACACTCCCTGAACCCACACATCCCATTGCCAAAAACTTCTTATGCTTTAAAACTTTGTACGTCACGCAACAGTTTGTCTCCAGTTGCATCTTCTGTTTGTGCTTCTTGAATGGGTGTAAGCTTGTCTGGTTTTTTAATCAGGAAATGGGAGAAAGTGACAGTCGCAAGCTGTCATTGTGCACAGAAAACATTGAGACGTACCTATTAATCCTGCAGAAGCAGCACGTTAAATTCCCGCTGTTCGTAATCTCCCATTGGAACCAATATTGGCTAATGACTTTAATGGTATTGCACTTGGCAAAAATTAAACACATCTTTCATCCTTTCCTAAAGCTATTTCTGTTTCAAAGCACTGTAGATAAGGAGACAAAGTGGACAAAGAATTATTATATGTGAATTTAAGAGGATAGTGTTAAAATGAGTGAGTTATCAGTTATCTGGCAAATCTGATGGCATTTGTCCAGTGTTTCTCAACTGGCAAAGAGACATTCACTCTGTTCTGACAACCAAATGATTTTGATGACACTGATATTTTCTTGAGCATGGGTACAATGCGTGGTGTTGAAAAGCTGTTGTTCTCATACTGTGACAGTGAAAATTTGCTGGATTTTAAGGCCAGTGCAACCCTGCCAACAAATGAGGTCTTGTATCTTTAGAGGCAGAAGCAATTCTGTTTCCTTCCCAGGATAATGACTACTTTACATGGTGCTGAGGATAACAGGCAGTATGCAATCAGACTGCTTGCTTACAGAAATGATTGAGCTACTGGCCTTCAGAATCATTGAAGTTGCTTCTTCTTTTTGACAATCCTCCAAGCCCAAAGCAAAGGTATGATTTAGGAAAGCTAGGAATATGCTTTCTGTAACATCTAAGTTAGGTAGGTCTTTTTTTCTCAAGGGCAAATCGGTTGAATGCAGTTCAACTTACAAGTAGGGGGTTGGTTTAATTGTCTGTGTCTCTATTTGAAGCAATAAACAGTTCATTCTTCCTATGGGTAAGTGGGTGACATCTCACAGAGAGCCAGAAATAGAAACAGCTATCGAGGACGTGCATGGGTGAGAGACCTCTGCTCTGTGAATTGGCTGCTCATGATGAGGCAGGGGAGTACTTAGATTCCCCGGCTGCCCAGTTTAGACTCACTTCTTGCTGCATACACTGTGCTGAAGTTTGTACTGTCAGAGACACTCTGAAATGTCACTGGAAATTAGGTTTTGTATCTTGGTAACTTCTCAGTGTTTTCTTGTGACTGTACAGAGAAACATGAATGTGATGATCTTGCTCAAGATACAGGCAAACACAAGACACCAACTGTTCTATAAGGAAACAATATTATTTGCTCTTATGCTTTAAGAATATGCAGATATAGTAAATACTACTATTTATCCTTTAAAAAGTTATATTGTGGGAAATCTTCCATCAGAGGCCTGCCTGCATGCAAAGACAGAACAGAATGTATTCTTAGTATCAGTTAAAACAGTGCCCAGAGTATAAAATGGCAAGAATAGATTCAAATGGGTGTTTTGAATTGCATGTAGAAGCTTGTTCAGGCAAGTATAACTTAGATCCCACAGCTGGCATCATTCAGGAAGTCAGACCATAGGTAGAACTGAACTAAGCAGGGCAATTTCCAGTTTCAGCTACAGTTCAAGATTGTTCCACTATTGTGGTTTTGTTTTTTTTTTTTTTTTTTGCCTTTTTGCCTTTTTTCCTTATTTTTAAAATGCTGCAGGTACCAACCTTGCTTTTAACAATCTGTATTTTGATGTGTTTGACTCAGGCTTACTGATGTTCTTTCTCATTTGGGAATGAAAAAGGGGGACAGTGCTGTGATTTAATGTGTTCACAGATTCAAGAACTGAGTTGTAAGAAATTAACAACTTGGCTGAGGCATCATCTAAACAATGGCAGGTGATTCATAGTGAGTTGAAATGTCAAAACACATGTATGTACCGTGTACATCAAAAACCAGTGGTAGGTACATGGCTGGGGAGCTGTACCTCCGTTGCCAGTGGTGGTAGATACGGGTGAAGGTAATGCACTTAGCTGCTATTTTTCATGCTTCAAAATTGTTGCTTTCCATTTCACCTTGCTGAAGATCTGGAGAATATCTTGTTAAGTCTGAAAATAATGACAAGTTTGGGGCAGCCATCAGCTGATTTGATCCTCTCAGGGAAATGCTTTCTTGGTCTCTTAAGAGGCTGCTGCGAAGTGTCTCCATACAGTCTCAGAGATCTGCTGTCTGTGAGTGGATCTTCCAGATAAAAGCAGCTAGTCCCCAGATGCTTATAAGCACTTTTTTCCTTGTGGTACATGCTTTCTTCTTGGCTAGTGACTCACTTGTGACCAGGCCAGCTTCATCCTGGGCCTCCTGAAAGCCCCAGTCTCATGTCAAAAGTCACAGCGTTCCCTGAGGAAAGAAGTAAAGCAGTTGTGATCCTGAAGTAGTACCCCATGCTGAAGTTTCATTTCTAATAATGAGTACCTCAAAGCTCAGTTCTAACTCTGAACTTGACAGGCCATCCAAAACCTATTATCTCAAGGTCTCTCATTATCTGAATGCTGGAACTTTCAAGACCAAAGTTTCACAGTTTTTAGCCCTTAGCTAGTAATGAATTTTACACCTTAATAAAAGCCCTAGCAAAGATCTATCTGCAGTTTCTTTAAAGTCACTGAAGAGTCGCTGATTTCATTCAGGCATTGTCAGCAGTACAAAAGCAGCTTCTCAACAGTCTTCTGTAAAGGAACTGTCACCTTAAGAAACAGCTTCCCATTTCTGTTCTCATATAGTTACTTTTTCTATCCAAATCACATAGTTTGAGTTGAAATATTGTTCACTCCATTATAAAAAGCTTTCAACACCATTTCTGTTGCCTAGACAGAAATTAGCAGGAGGGAGGTTTTACAGAACCTCCCTGAAAATGTATGATCTTTGCAGAATGGACTGCTTATAAAAAGCCTTCCAAATCCTCGTGTTGTTCATACCACAGAGGCCAGGTCTATGAAAGATCTGCTAATAAATAGAAATGACATGCCAATCACACTTGTTTTTCTCCACCTTCTTAGTGAGGTATTTCAGTGTTCAGTGCATAGCTGAACTCTCTGAAAAGCATTGCAGATGATCACTCGTGTCAAATTATGCTGTATTAGGTGGCTGATAGGTGGCTATTTGCTGGTGTGCAGCTGTAATTCAAGTTACATATGTGGGTTTAGTAGTCATGGCTTCAGACAATTGCAGGAAATGAGGGAAATATTCCATTTTAACAGCCAAAGCAGTATGAAAGTAATGGTTAAGAAGTGCCATTTGGGGACAGGGCCACCTGTGGCACTGCTGCAGGGCTGGGGAGGAAGAGGACACACTGTGGTGTTGTCCCACTGGCAAGATGCACTGTATGAGATCCTGCCTTCTGCTGGCTACGCTTCTCAAGCACATCTGCTGGCTCACATTGGCACCAAGCTTTTATATGACTGATGGGACAGATAACTTCAGGACTGTTTTGAGAAAGCAGTGATGACAACCAGAACATTCAGGAGATTTTAATTCAAGAGGGGAAGGAGGGGTGAGGGTTAAATCTTAAAATACTTAAGTCTAGTTCAAATGTGTGACTTTAGCCACAGTATCTGGATGCCCGTTTTTTATGAAGAAAATGAAACACGCTCATTGCAATGTAAAAATGCTTCTTTCAAAAAAGTCAGTAGTGTGTAAATGGAAAGGAAGTCAGCCCCCCAAGCAACAAATCAAATAGAATGTTTTTTATTCTGCCAGCTGTTGATGTCCTGAAATAACAAAGAAAAATGCTGTAAACATTGCTGTATTGGAACACTGAATCACTGAATCTAACTTTCCTTTTAATTGGACTGTCTGGAGGATGAGCCTCTGCAGTGTCTGGAAGTACCCATGAAAACTCAAAAGGGAGAAAAGGGAATATATTAAAGCAGCTAATTTGTAGCATGGTGCCACTCTGCCCTTTCCATTCTCCCTATCAACAGAAATCATAACAGGCTAATTCCTCACTGTAAAATGTGCTTTGTTATTTGTACCTCTGAAGCTAATGGTGTGCTGCACAGAGTGAGAAACAGGGAGAGGGACTGGTACTATCAGAGAAAATAATCATCTCATTCCCTTGGAGCAGCACTGAAAGTTATTCTGCAAAAATGGTCACCCTCACAGAAAGGAGGAAAAAGCCTCTCTGCTGCCACATGAAAAGCAGAGGAATTTGCCTCTTCTGTTGAATATTATATATTGCTTACAGTTTTAGTAACAAAATTTGATGAGAGAGGAAATCTAAATCTGAGAATCTCCTGTTATCTTTGTTGATCCATGTTTGTAGCATAAATGCAGGAGCTTTATTGCGGGGAGGACCCCTGGGCACTGGAATTGATGCTCACACCTGCAGGCTTAAGGCATTTGTTGCCACTCAAGGACTGCAGTCCTATGAGTGCTTCCCATAGTTCCTGGCCAGGCTGTTGGCTCATTGTTGACTAGCAGTAAGAGGTGTTCAGTGATGTGTGTCCTTCAACCTATCTCCTGCAACCCTGCTGATGAAGAAGTACTGTTAAAGGTGTGTGAAGTCAGTGTGTCCTTGCAGTAGCACTACTCCTAGCTGGCCAGTTTGCATTGTGACGCTGCAGGCAACAACAGGGATGCAGAAATTACAAATAAAGGCATAAAAGAAGGGATGTTTGGAGGTGTTTTGTTGCTCCTGTGTTGGCCGCTACCAAATTTAGAAGTATTTCAAGCTTTTAGTTAAATGGAAACAAAAAAAAAAAGCAATAAAGCAATCCTTCCACAGCCAAACTATAACCTGAACCCCAGCAGCACACAGTTCTGCTGTCCTCAAATACTGCTGGTCAGAGAGATCAGCAGGAAGTGCCTTAAAGACTGGATTATTGCTTCAGCTTTAGTTTATATTCATTGTAATTTTTGTCTTTGCACAGTATAGCCTAGCATTGTGAATGTTAGTATCTGCTGGCTTTGACTGTCAGGATTTGTACAAAAATGCTGCTATTTGACTAATTGAAGTCTGGCCAAGTGCACAACAGCAGGAATTGTGCTCTTCTGCTAATTGCAATGAGCTTCCTACCTGTTAATTTATTTGGATAAATATTATCAAAAGGCTTTGATAATTAACAGCTATTCATGGAATGTGCCTATCACATGTCACCATCCCCTTAGGCTGTGGTTGTAAAGTATGGTTGAAGACTGCTGCTCCAACTCTGAGCCCTGTCTGTTTGTTGTCCTGTGCAATGAGGCTAAAATCTTCTGGAGACCACACTGCAATGCAGGTGTTAATCCTGCATTGAGATGTCTGCAGCCTGTTCTGTGAGCGTGATGTTCTTGATAAGAAATGCACTTCCAGTAGCATAGAGCTAGACTGGTATTTCCTAGTGCCAGAGGTGCTATGTGAGACTTCTCTAACTTTTAAACTGCATTTTACCCCTTTTCTAGGACTTAGAGCTTACTTGATTTTTCAGCAGCATCATAGCATTAAAATTGGCTTTTGGGTTAATTTGAAACATTAAATTCTTGAATAGTGGAATCTTAACAGTGCTATGCTGGATTATGTGTATTTCATTTTCTTTGGGTTTGCATCCTAAATGCCTTCACATAGATGAGGCAATAGTTTGCACTTTCGTGCAAGAAAATGAGCTCGGTGATGGTGTATAAAGCAACTTTCCTTACCTGGTTCCTTCTTTTGTGTGGGTGTGCTTATTATTTCCAGCAGCAAGAGCACTGAAGACTTCCTTAACTGATGGCTTAATTCAGGACATCTCAGAGATAGGTAGGGAAGAAGACTATTGACTTAACAGATGATGCAACCAATAAGATGAATGCATAGCTAAAAATGACATCTCAGGTTGTGAAACATTAGGTTTTCTGGGCTGTAAATATTCTCTATTTAATATCAAGAAAGTGAAGCTGAACCTTAGCAATAATTCTTTCTTCAGCAGCAATCAGTCTGTGCTGGGATATTTTTATAATCCTAGTTTTTGATCTTCTGGAGAGGTGTTGTGTTGAAATAATTATTTCAGAGATTGAAGGAAAAGCAAGATCATCTTTGCACAAGAGGTTTTTTTTTTCATCACTTAAATATATTCATTGTAGAAATCTCTTTCTCGGATAAAAGAGGTGAAGATCATTCCCAGCATCCAGGGCTGCTTTTTTTTCTGCTCCATCTGCCACAATTTTTGCAGCTGGCACAATTCATTAATTCTGTTCAAACTGTGTTCTCTTAAACCAGCAATGAATTTGATAATCAGCCTGCTAGGTTTTGAACATACAGTTTTCTTTTTACTCTGAGCTACTCACCAAGTATTACTATCCAACACAATAGATTTTTCCAGGGCTTTCTCTGGAGTGACCGACTGGAAACAGCAGCATATAGATGGTGTGATGGAATTTCCATCTCCTTGGTAGGAAATTGGTTAGTAGCCATTATGACTAACATCAGCACTAGGAAGGACCCTGAAGGGAAGATCCTACAATTGCCAGGACAGTCCAGGGCATCAGAGCAGACTGGGACAGAGGTTGAGGGGAGGGAATAATTTGTAACAAAACAGCTAGGTAGCCCAGGGAACATGGACAGGGGTGTGGGTTTGAGGAAAGGTTACAAGGGCAGTGGGAATGAACAGGAATAATGAAAACTGGAAAGTCCAAGGAGAGAAAAGCACATGCGAGTGACAAGCCTATATAAACTCACACAGATATAAACATGGATAGATATAAACAGGAAAACACCAGGCATTTATGACCATCTCCATAAAGCAGACTCATCTTCAAAAGCATACTGCCTACCTCTTCTTCTGAAAATTTACTGTTCCATGACAAAACCCCAGTCCTATAAAGGCTCCTGATACATAATTCATGTAAGTAAAGGGTTCTCTTTTTTTTCACTTGCAGATCTTCCTGGAGTACTCCAGGGAGATCCATTTATCAGGTCCAAAACAAAGCTTTGTTTTTCCCTCTACTCCTTGACAAAAAGCCATCACTAAGTTCCAGTGTTCAGCGCAGCATTACAGTCTGAACGTGTACAGGACCCCATTGTACTGCCACATTCCTGTCAGCTTTCCTGTGAGTGACGAACTGCTGCTGCCTTCATCTCTATATGTGTGTAATATTAACAGCAGATTTGTTGACCCTCACGTTTGCTTTAAATGTGTCTCAGTAGAGCTGAAGCAACACACGCAGTTTTTCTAGGGGAAATAATAGGCAGGTGACTTAATGGAGAAATCCACCCTCTCCTTTGACTACCCTGCACAAATATTTCTATAGCTGCTGGTAAATTCATACATGCTAATGAGCTGAGAGCAGCTTCCCAAGATGGGAGAGACCAATCCTGAAATCTTCAGCAAACCAGGGCTGCCCATGGGGTAGCGTGTCTGGATAAGTGATGGGGACTGCAAAGACAGAGCTGTCAGTGCACAGCCATGCTTTCCAGCTCCATGTCACCTTTCCACCCTCCTCTGCCCCATCCTCACTTGCCCACGATACTGTGCACTCCCCAGAGAAGCAGTTTTAATTGTGGTCAAACTAGTGAAATCCCTGCCTCAAATCACTGCAGACATTTCTGTGATCCTTGCCCTACGTGAAAAGCCAACAATTCACCTTATCCCCACTGCCCCATACACCTCTGATCCGTCCTCCACATTGTGTCCTCCACTGCTGCCGAAGGAGCCTTCTGTGCACAGGAATTTTTACTGCATTTATTTTCCTCATGCCCTTTTCACATGCCCACATTGTTTTAAATGCAGCATGAAAAACAGAGAGGTTCCTTCAAATATGTATATTATTTCCTCTGCTAAACCTAGATTAGCTTTTTCTGATGTTTATTATTAAAAATCATACTAATTTACACTGTTAATGATAGGTTTACTGGCATTCATGCAACTGTTATTGTCAATATAGTTAAGCTACTGTATGTGTGTTATTTCAGAAGACAGCCCTACGGAGTTGTGTTTGCAGCCAGTGGGTGCCATTCTGTTGCCTTCATTGGCATTTCAGGTACTCTTCATCAGCTGGTTAAACCTGCATGCTGTTGGTGATGATCTTGTTCCACAGATCTGGGGGATGAATCGGGAAATCTGAATTAAGTTCAGAGTTGCTATCTCAATAGATTTCCCATTGAGCAAATTGTTTCCTATTGTTTACTTAGGCAAAGCAATATCTTTTTCCAGTCCCTGTTTGCAAATAGGCATGTAGGCAGGTAGGGAATCCTGTTCCCTGGCCTCAGATGAAAGGACTGTGATGGGTTGACCCTGGCCAGCAGCTAAGCCCTCACCAGCCCTCTTTTTCTGTTCTTTGTTTCTGTTTGATTTTGTCTGTTTGTGTGTGGGGATTTGTGGATTTGGGTTTGTGGGGAGTCTTTTTTTTTTGCATTCACAAAGGTACATTGATCAATTCTTCACTATTTACATGTTTCTCTTTAAGATGCATTGCCAACGGGGCAGGATGCAGAGTGCATCCTTTTTGTTGCTGGCTGTTAAACAGTGTGTCATGTTTCCACTTTAAAATCCCAGACAATTAGCTAAATGTACCCAAGGAAACCCTACTTTTTACCAGGTTGCTGAATAATTGTTACATTCATTTAAAATTAGCTAGATTGGAGCCTTTTCTGTTCTGCCTTTGTTGATACTCTCTGGAAATGGTGAGGATCTGGCTGTTTGCTGAAGACGAGGACCTCTGAGGCAGGTAAAACATGACCTTTATGCTGCTGGGGCATGTCCTCTCACCTCAGCACACTGGCGGTATCTGGACAGGAGGGAAGGGAGTTTGGGATGGAATATGGGAAGTTTTTGATCATGTAATTGACTTCTCTCCTTGTGTGCTGAATTACCTGTAAAAGTGTCTTGCTTTCTGCTAAAAATAAATAGAGAAGTAGTCTCTAACACCCAATTATCTCAGACTGGGAGAAACAGTTGTGTAAGGTTTTAAGGCAGCCTTCAAACAGGCAGCTGAAGCTATGTCCAAATTGCAAGCATAGGCAGATGTAGGATAGAAGGGAATGTGATTAGCAGGCATTGACTGAAGGGGTGCATGGGGTAATAAAAGAGGTGTTAGAAGATAAAACCAAGGGATGTGGGAAGGGCAAAGCCTGTGAAGTAGCTGTTGATGGAAAAGTGGGAAACCGCTTGAATGGAGGTGTTTGGAGGAGTGGTCTAAGGCCATCAGCTTTTGAACAGAACTGTCATGCTGGCTATAAGGGTGGGTTTGCCTTCTTCTGGGGTAGGAGCACAGGAAACAGGGTTACTGAAAAGCAGGTTTACAGAGACAATTCAGAGTTTTCAAAGTATGTTTGTATTTTCCTCTAGAGGAAAACCAAAACCTTTCTTGCAGCCTTTGTGTGGTGCTGTTGTAGAGACAGCCCCTCACCATGCTGCCCTGGCTGTACCAGGGCTGGGCTCTGCCTGCTGTTACCCTGCAGGGATGTGCACTGAATTTGGCCAAAACAATGGGCTCGGGCTTGATGAGGAATACACACCGCAGGCCTAGTCTCAAGAGGTAACATATCCCTCTGCATGGCCACTCTTTAACAGTCCTCTCTACAAAGTGCCCTGAAACCCCAGAGCAGAGAACTAATTTATTTATGGGGCTTTTTCCCCTCCCAGAAATCCCACTGCTGCCTCAATGCCAATTTCCACTGTTTGAAGCCTTCTCCAAACAGTCCCCAGCTTCTCAGAGGCTGAGCAGGAGGAAAGACACAATCAGTGCCCCTCTTGATGCTTGTTGTGACCTGACACACCTGATACATTTCTGGCTGCTGGAGGCAACCGGGGCAGCTCAAGTGCCTTCTCATGACACTTGCTTTCCTTGTGAAGGAAGTGATATCTGACTCTTTCTCAGTAACAAAACCCCACCAGAACTCAAGGGATTTGTTGAATTTGCCAACACGCTTCCATCAAGTACTGAAACACTTGGAGGGTGGAAGCCAGGAAGTGGTGTGGCTGTGGTCCCCACTGGGCTTGGTGTTGTTGCTCACTGCTAACACCCATCACGACACATGTCAAGGCCCAGACAGACACTGGATGAGGGCAGGGAGAGAGAAAAGATCCCAGCTCTGTTTCTGCAGATACTCTGCAGCCAAAACAGCCAGGGTTTCATTCTTTTATTATGAGTTTTCGGATGTGTGTGGGAGACTTTGGCACAGAGCTTGCAGAGGACTCTGCTGTTTGTGCCAGCAATCAGAGCTGAGTTAGGGACCTGATGAAGAGAGGGGACAAGGACACTGAGTCAGTGTACAATCTAACCCAATATGTCAAAGGCAGAAAGGGGGGGCTTTGGTGGTGCTTAATGGACTGTCCTTTAGAAATGCAGTGTTTGCTTCTGGGGATGATGCACTCGCCCGGCTGAGCTGGGAGTGCTTGCAGTGAATTAGGCTGTATAATTTCAGGTTGCCTTTGAGTCAAAGAAAGTTTGTGGAGATTCATTCTTTATTTATTGATGTGTTTTCTTTTGCTGCAGAGAAAGAAAAGGAAGTTTCCTGCAAGATAAAAAAATAAAACCACTTTCCGTCCTGCCCGTAAAAAGTGCCTCCGGATTTTTATGAATTCCATGTTACACATAGCCAGCAAAGTTAATCGGAAGACTGGACAAAAACCTAGATTGTTTTTTTTGCTTTACATGAATTATTGCTTCTGCTTTGTCTAAGTGCACTCAGTGCCCGAAATATCAAATGTGTCCATGTGCTGAATACTTCTGGAAAGTTTAAAATAAGGGGAAAAAAGCGACTAAACCCAGCCCTGAATTGCTCAAAATAATTCTTGCGTTTCATCTCGTTGGCTTAAGGCTGACAGTACCTCAGAGGTACAAAAAAGACAAAGCAGCTCTCCTTTCTCTAGTAAAGCAAATCAGAGCAATATGCCAAGACAAGCTTTTGTTGTTCCTGCAGCCCCAGCTGGGGCTGAAAGCACCCAATGTTTCATGCTTCCCTTTTGCTAATCAGGGTGGCCATTTCTAGGCACCAAGGATCTGTCCCACACCAGCACTGGGAAGCCCTGGTGCCTTCCTGGTGCCTGTTTGTAGCTGCGTCTTCTCACAGTCATGGTGAACTTATTAAACACCTCTGCTGGGAGACCATTGGCTTTTCTTTGGTCTGGCTCTCACAGCGGTGGAAGAAGCAATGATCCATGCTGAGAACAAGCAGCAGGTAACAGGTTTCAATGTGCTTTACTGCACGGGAATTACAATGGCATGGCAGCTATTATCATTCATTTAGGGGCATGGAGGCTGACTCAGTGGAAGTAAACCTCTAAGGTGAAATCTGCTCCATTATTTTCAGTCAGAGATGTGCAGAGCATTAACAGGTGGATATCTTCAACATGATCAGCAAAACAACACTGGATTAACTACCATGTAATGTCCTGCTTTATTTATGACAGGTTGGGATGTGCCTCATGTGACAAATGTCCCACATTTAACCAGTCCCCACCTGCAGCAAGGCTGGTGGCCCCTGGCTGCTCACATCACGGCTTGAGGGCTGCAGACAGGGAAGTAAATCTATGTTATTCCTTGAGCTCCTTTCTTGGCTCAGCCCAAGGTTTGTGCAATTTATGTCATCCTTTGGCAAACAGCTTCCACACCGATAAACCAGTGTGAGAGTAGCTTATGTCTCCTTCCTGCTGCCTGGTTAACGTTTTTAGGGTCAGGATTCTCTCATACTAGCTGTGTCCTGTACCTGCTATGGTATGGTCCAGTCTCAGTCAAGCCCTTTCAGGGCTGTTTTCGTACCAATAAATGCATCCAGATGCAGGTTGGCTTGGGGCTGGATGGTACGATTATATTGCAGTCACATTCCTGAATGGCAGCCAAGGTTCCCTGCCTGGTAAAGAAAAATATATAGTGGCAAGTTTTATGATTTGCTGGGACTATGGCAAGGGATGCAAGGTGGAAAGTCTTTCTTAAGGCACTCATTTTCATGTGAGTACACTGTGTTTTAAGATTAAAAGGTTATTCATTTTTCTTATGTGCTGGAAAATGTTTAGGGTATGTTTTCTAGCACAAGGGACTCTCTTTCTCATGTGCTGCTGTGAGCTTCACTGACTGGGCTGACAGGTCACTGGCTTGGATTGCAGTTCAACAGTAAGACCCTGCTAATGTGCCCAGCTCACCCCAAGGCACTCCTTGCTGATGGCAGGTCCTCCATGAGATCCTGGTACCTCATGGAAAAATGCATTTGGAGTGAGAGGAGAAAGAGCAGGAGGACTCATGGTGGCAGTAGGGGGAGGCAGATGGATGAGTATCGCAGTCCAGTGGCTGCAGGATTAATGCTCAGCTGCTTTTCATCTTGCACAAAATACCCAAGAGATGAGGAGTTAAAGGAACCGAGCGGTGACTGTACAAGTATGTATATAGCACCAGCATAGTGGAGTCCATTGTGTCAGTGATTTTTGAGCATGACCAGAGCTGCCAGCCAGGCACCAGTGAAGGGGAAGAAACGTGGGTCTGGTTCTATCCCTCAAGATGCTGCCCTGAGCCCTGTGCTGATGTGCATGGGGAGAGGGAGCCAGGTGCTGCTGTGGGACCCAGTGGGACTGGCACAGCCCACCAGTACAGGCAGTTTCAGGGAGTGTGGAGACACGGCTGCCCCATGGCTGGAAGCTTTGTAGCAGGGCGTGAACCAGCCTGGCTCCTGCATGGTCTTGGGGTGAGCAGATACTCACTCCAGGGATACCACCCACTTTTGCCCACCTTGGGGCAGCTCCCTCCCCACTCCACCCACTAATTATTATATAGATTAAAATATGCATATTAATATTAGATAATACATATAATATAAACAAAACCTTGTTGTCAAATCTTCCATTTTTAAAAACCTTCTGGCTCCCTCTGCTCTTTGGTCTGTGGTGGGGAAGGAGAAACAGCAGCACCCAACTTACCTCCCCTTTGCCACTCATACACTGGGCAACTCTCTTGCAGCTCATGCTGCGTGTGCTCTCTGGAAGCACACAGCACTGATGTGTCCTCTGCTGCAGATCTGCTCCTTTACTGCTGCGCTCATGTTTCTGAGACAGCTTGGCCTGAACTGGACACACCACATCAGCTGAAGTGCCTTGTTTGGCATTAGCATGGTTGGGTTTTTGGTATAACTTCTTCCTGGCCTTTATCGTCTGCATGCTGATTACTGATTTTCACCTCCCTTATACCCTAGCGAGGGGCAAAAGCCCTGTAATCCTTCTCTCAGCACATTAGTGTAAAGCCTCATGAATCTCTATTAAATTTGAGAGAGAACATGAAGATAGTTTGCAGCTGCCTTGTTGATTTTATATTTCCCCTCATTGTAGTGTCTTGCTGTGAAGCTGAGAATTAAATGGCTAATAAGGCATCTGCTCCAAGCAGGAGTTTCAAGATTGTGACACAAAGAGCTTACATCAGGGTTGGGGTTATTGGTTTCTCTTGCCATCATATAATCATGTTATTAAAATCTTTAGAGATACCTGATTAGAGATAGTGACTGTCAAAGCCAGCTTAGCAGACTGAGCACACAAGTAGGCAGCAGCTGGGACATTGGAGCTATCTCCATGGGTTGGATGGATGCTGCAGCTCTGCCTGCGAAGTGTCTGCAACCATGGGGCTGGGCAGCATCTGCAGGCGGAGGGCTGCAGAGGTGTGGGTGCATCATGTGTGATTGATAAGCTGGAATCCTTAAAGAAATAGGCTCTGAAAGAAACATGAGAGTGCTCTATTTGGGGGTGAGAGCTGGAAAAGGCATTGAACACCTCCTAGAAGCCATCTGGAAGAGCAGCGCCCCATGGGAAAAGAACTGTCTCTGGAAGTAGGAGATAGGCAACGTCTGGGCCAAGGTCAGGCTTGTGCACCATCAAGTGGTGAGTTAGCTGTGCGTCTGGGATGTGACAGTGGTCTTCTGGCTGCACACTTGGGTAGCAGCATCCAGCATGGACCACAGAGCTCTGCACATGCATGATGAGCCTGTGTGCTCATGAGGAGGAAGATGGGGATCAGCAAAGTGAAGGCAGAGAGACTCAATGGCAAAAGGGAGATGATGGGGTTGTTCTGAGCCCCAAGTGCCTCAGCTGCATGTGGGGGCATCAGTGGGAGCAGGACGGGTCTGCCCCAGTGGGAAAGCTCAGAAGGCATCTTGGATATCAGAAGATGCACTGTCTAATTTTGGCTTGGGTGCCAATAATTGATCTTTTTTTTACTATATTAAGTTAAAAACTACACTGTCAGACCTGTCATTTTCACGTTAATTTGAACTCCAAGTCCACACTAATTCAATTAATTAAAGCTATAGCTTGATGGAATGGGGCTTATCCATTGTGACTGTGGCCTTCGTTGCTGTGATGAGCAATGCCTTGAAGATAGATTATCTTTTCAGATGTGCTGGGCACTGCTTCTTTTGTCTCCAGTTAAAGTGCTGCTTATTGCAGGGAGCACAAAGTCACTGTGGCTGCTACAGCAATGCACCTAGGAAAAAGGAAATATTAATGAAGTTGCACCCACTTTCATTAAAATAGGTCTGTACTACTTTGTTAGCATATTTTCATCTTTTTTTCTTAATGAGAATTTGCTGTAGGCTGGTAACATACGTTTTCAAAGAGGAGGTTGCAGGTACTATGCACTAAAACTACCACTATAGGCAGTATGAAGCTTGGCTCATCACTTCCAGAAATGAAGCCACTTTGGCCTTCCAAGGTAAAAAACATTGGCAGCAGATTGATGATCATCCCATGTGTGAGACAGAGCCGGATTCCATTCTGCTTAGCTGATGGCTTTGTACAAATACCTTGTCTGCTGGGGACTTCTGAACTTGGATGTTCCTTGTGGTGTTCAGCTTTTTCTTCCTGACATCTCAGATGTGGTACCCTGAGCAGAGGGTGCCCCTGCAGCTCCGTACTGCTGGAAAGGGCATACAAACCAAAGTACTTCATGGTCTTTCTGGTGATTAAACCTTCATTAAAGTTCACCTTTACCATCTCTAGCTCCGAAGTTTTTCACTACAGTTTAATTAACTTTTGAATGAAGACTGATCTCTAATAAGCAACTGTGTCTTCTATGTCTTTGGCTGCATTGAAATCAAAATGAAGCATATGGGTATTTTTATTCTTTTCTTTCCCACCTCCTCAGACTCACCCCAAGCATAATGTCACCCATCTCAGGGATTCATTAGGCCCACATTTTGTAGTACAGTTAAAATACCATCCAAAGAACTCTGCAAGAGACTTTCTGCTCTGCCCTAAGCCTCAAGTGCTGTGTGAATGAGAAAGACATACGTTTGTACCAGCAAAGACAATTCTGACAGTTTCTGATGGATTGGTGTGATTTGGCACTTCCCTCATATGTTTTTTCGCCTGCAGGTGAAATTCACTGTTAAAATTGGAATTTGCTGCGTTAGAAATCATTCCAATGCATAACCTTCGCTCCTGCTTTTGAATTTCTCACGTAAATATTGAAAACAGGAGGCTGGTGGTGACTGATTTTGGGAAGGAGATTTGTCTGTTTTCTAGGTCCTGCTGAATCCCTTTGGCTCTGTATTTTCATACTACTCCCCTCATGTAGCTACTACCTTCAGACTGATTGAAGTGTTGCCAGGCCTTGGATGGATTATACAGGCATATTTTACTCCTATAAGACTCTCAAGAGGGAAAGTACAGCGTGCTTGTCCTCTCTCAGCTAGTCAAATATTCTCACCTGTGCTTGATGCATTCTAAAACTCTTCCTCTAGGCTTTTCCTTCTCCTTAGAAAGGAGAGCTTACTGAAGCATATAGGATCATTTCCATCCCGCTTTAGGTGAGTTTGTTTTGCCAAGCACTGTGGACATTGGCACTAGGCTGAGATATTCTGAGTGTGGGGCTGGGCCTTCCTGCATCTCCATACAGGACAGTCCTGCTATAGCCTGATCCTCAAATATTCTTTATGCAGATTAACTTTTGCATAGCTAATTGCTGACTAGTGATACTAACCTGACCAAAGTAAGCTGATAGAAGTGCATTGCCTTTCCCTGACCTTGAACTGGTGCAAAGATCTAACTTAAAAAGGTGTTACATTAAAAAGAGTATCTGAGTATCTTTTGTCTTAGCTAAAGGTTTTCAAAGTGGCTGCAAAATGTTTTCCCAGTGACCTAATAGTGACGTGCTGTGCAAGCTGCTTTTGCTGGATTCTTATCTGGATCTCCCAGTTTTATACATGTGAACATGTACCCATGTTTCTCGTGCTCCTAACTCCACAAGACTCTTGGTTTCCTGTCTCTTCTGAGTCAAAAGTCTTCATGCTGTGGTTGTATCCTCTGAGATGGAGGTAGGTACCACAAGTCCAGGATGTTAGTCGCTTCGCTTCCATTTTAAACATCTAATTCTGGCTTCAACAAGATTGGTCTTCACCCCTTCCCCTTTGCTCCCATCACGTTAGCGTTAAACACCTTCCATGTCTTATCCCTTTTGGTTTTAACATGCTCAGATTAACAATGACCATGTTCAGTGAGTAGGAAGGAATATATATATTCCACTTGACTTTGCTGGTGCTGTTCAGGTCAATGGGAAGAAATTTTTCTGGTGGTAAAGGGGAAGGCTATTTAAAAATAAAGCTGTGAGAGCCCATGCTGCCAGCACCTGAACTGAAAGGACGAGTTCATTTTGGGAGTATTAAGTCCTCTCCTGAAATACTTCACTATCTGTTTTAGTCACAGCAGGTACATGTTTGGCTCCAGCAATTGTCAGAGAGCAGGGTGATGAACCCTTGGGCTGATTATCTCAGTTTGGAGGAGGCTCTCCCCATAGTTCAGTCAAACTAAGTTCTGATTGTAGCAATGCCCAATTTCAGCACCAAGATGAAAATACCGTGAAAATTAAATATTTAAATAGATTGCAATTATTGCAGCAATTCCAGGATGGAGCTCCCACAAAGGGCTGAAACATGTGCAACACTGCCCACCAGCCTGATGAGGATATCCTGGTAGGGAAAAATGCACTGGGGCATGAAATCCATGTCAGGCATGGCCAATAGCCCGCAGTGGGGCTAGTAAAGGTCAAGACAAAACCTCTTAGCTCAGTGTGTGGGTTGCTTGTCACGAGCTGGGCTGATGGGGCTGTCCTGTACCATTGGGGCCACTTTGTCTCTCCTAGGGTGATGTCCTGGCTGTGCATGGAGTGCTGTTGCCTTTTGGTAATGCAGAGGCTTAGGTGCTTCTTTTAAGAGCTTCAAAATACAGCTCTTAAACACCTCCTTACACACCCCAAATCCCTACAGAGCCCATGTGCCTCCAGCACAACTTACCTGTACAATTGAACTCCACTGTGGCCTCACTACCAGTGCTCAGATTTATCACAGTCACATCCTCCAGCACCATACCTGTTGTTCACAAGGGGAGCACAGACTCCATGGTACCCAAAGGATGCTTAGGATAACTGAGGATCCAAGAATATTCTTCAGTCTGTAGCCAGCTGAGAGTCCTTGAGTGGTCACACAATTAAATGAGACTTGTACCTTAAGTACCTGAAAATCTCATCAAAGAGAGCCCTATTCACATAAGATCTGCAATTTCTGCTAAAGTCTCTGAATTTAGCCCTTAAACTTCTGGGTATCAAACTGATGTGCCCACTCTGAGGATGGCTCAATGGCACATTACATACCAGCTTGCCTCTCACTGCTTTACAATAGCATTCAACTGGATTTAAATTAGCTTCAGCACTCTAATCGTGTTGCTTTTATAACAGCAGCAAGATAACTCCCAGGCGTTGGTTATGTAGCCTGTGAGGGAGAAAGATTTTGGATGTGTTCAGCAGAAATGCACTGTGTGAGCCATGGTTATAATTTCATTAACAGGATGCTACTCAGCTCCTGCTGGGAGTCGGAGGAGATTATCATTATAATGGGATCAAGTGCCTTTCCTTGTGTTCACACTACTCTCCAGCCTGCAGGAGGATGAGCTGTGGGATGATGTGATTTTCGAACCTCTAGCCCAGTATTTGACCCACTCATGAGGCTGCTCTGGAAAGGGGGATGCAGTGCTGCTGCCGGCTGTGGGTTGAGACCCGCTTCTCTGCAGTGAGACCTGCTGGGCTCTGGCACCCTGTGCACAGTGAAGGGTTGATCCCATCCTGACAAGCCTCCAGCAGCAATGCTGAACCCACCGCAATGGATGACAGAGCACTCAGTGGGTGTTTTCAGCAGGACGTCGATGGGATACTGTGTGGGAGCTGAGGAGCCAAGTATCAATGGGATGTGCCTGCCCCCCGTCGCAGGGCAGGGTCCATGTGCTTTCCTGAAATGGGCTGTCCCATGGCAGGAGTTTGCTCTGCAATGCCCAAGGCACAGCCCTTGCAGGGTGAACCTTCACTAGGCACTCAGCTCCAGATGGATTTGGGCTGCTTACAGGCCCATCTCTTACCCAAGTGTGGTGGCTACCTGTGGTGTCTGGTTCTGGGGACAGGCAGGTGGGTATCCATGCAGTGAAAGCTCTGGATCCTTGCCAAAGGACACTCACAAGTACTGACATTTAAATCCCTGCCTGCTCTGCAGACAGGGAAGCGCAACCCCAGCAAGCCAGGGCTGCGTGAGGCTGACATTTCTGAGAGCCCTGGACACCTCCTGCTCAAATTACTGTGTTATCTGTGCGTGTGAACACCGAGCTGAGCTCTCACAGTGCATCCTGTGGGAAACCCCAACCTGTGCATTAGCATCCGAGACTATGCATAGGGGGAAGATGTGCAAAGCCTGTGCTCAGTGGCTAGGAAAGCTGGGACAGCCCAGCTGGAATAACCCCACCCCATAGCCACCAGACCGCAGCTTCCCACAGTCCTGCCAGTGCCAGCAGCCAGACCCCAGCCCTGACATCAACCTAGGGATGCTGAGGACAGCACTGGGAAGAACAGGCATTGATGTCTTCTCTCACAGGGCTCACCAGAACAGGCACAGGCCATTGGCAGCAGTATCTATGGGTTTATTTAGCCTTCATGTCACACAAGTGACAAGCACTGACCACATTACCACAGCACAGGCAGGAGGCAGGAGCTTTCCTCTGACTTCAAGCAGTACCTGAGCATTTTAAAGGAGATCACAGCAGCCCGTGATTGGCACACATGTAACCCCCAGGGGAGCAGAAGGACCCTGGGAAGGGGCAGGGACACACCAGCATGGCAGCAGGCCCAGGGCATGAAGCCTTCATACCAGTTTTCCTATTGCTTTTTCAAGTACTCCAAGTTCAAACAAAGTTTCTCTGGGATTTCTCCTGGAGCTCCACTGTTTCTCCATCCGTACAGCACCATTTTAAGTGCTTTCATGTGCAGGAGGGCCCAGGGCAGCTGGTTTTACTGAGCAGATTTCTCACCTTACCATGTACTCCCATGGGTCATTCACTTCAGCTTAGTTTATGCATTTCAGCTCAGAACACAAGATTTAACTAAACCTGTCAGTGCCAGGATCTGACCCAGCAGGTTCACCCCAGCCTGGGGCTCTCACTGGGGGCCATTTCCCCAGGAAGGAGCTGGCCCCAGCGCTGCATGAGCTGTAAAACCAGAGCTGAGATGTGCCTGGAGGCATCTCCTATCTTTTGGCTATGCTGGGCATGATGTGGTGGTTGAAATGGTGTTTGCCTTTG
This sequence comes from Amazona ochrocephala, assembly GCA_039720435.1. NCBI lineage: Eukaryota > Metazoa > Chordata > Aves > Psittaciformes > Psittacidae > Amazona > Amazona ochrocephala. The sequence continues at coordinate 9,263,732 of CM077891.1, read as the reverse complement.
GGATATCTGGCTTCTTCTCACAACTGCCTCTGGCTGCCTTGCACCTGATGGACAGAATCCCATCAAGGGTGATGCCCCAGCTGCTGACCTCTCCAGCCTTCCCCTGCTTGGGAAGGTGTTTCTCTCCCAAAGGAAATAATTTAGAAAGCCAAACTTTTAAAGGAGAGCTCTGAAACTTCTTGCTCATCCTTTTAACCAATGAAACCGTACATTTTTGGTAGAAAACTCCAATAAGTTTAGTAGATTTTCTGGGGTTTTTTAAATGAGCTGCTGGAAGTATGTTATAAAGCGGAAGGAAAGAATTGGTGCTATTTTACATCTGCATGAAGTTTTCAGCAATTTTGTTTGAGTGCAGCATCAGTCTCCTAACCCTCTGCAGGAGGGGACCTGTGCCCTGCATAACATTTTTCCTTAAGCCATATCTGCTGGCTGGGATAGGATGCAGATTTGTAAGGTCTGGCATGTCTGCTGCTTAACATGAAGGAGGTGGGGCTGGGAGGCAGCTGGGGAAGAGTGATGGAACTCAGCTGTTCAGAGGCAGAGGGAAAGCCCCAGAGAGCTCACAGTAAGTGGCTCCCAGCAGGCTGGGTGGCTGATGCTTTTATTTCATCTCTACTTTGACTGGCTGGATCCTGCACAGCAGAAGAAGGGAAGCATGGAGCAAGCATGGCTTGGAGATGTGGGGAAGCGTGTCTGAGTGAAATGGTGCAGGTAGAGCTAAGTATGTGTATTGTATTTCTATAGGTGTATTAAGTGTGAGGGTAGGGGTGAGATAAGGAGGGGAAAAGTGATCCTGAAGTGCAGTTAGTAAGGGAGCAGGAAGTGATGTGCCCCGCTTTTTCTGGGTAGGATTTTTGTTTTCTACAAGTGTGAAGCCTTCTCTTAAATATGTTTTCAAAGAAAAGACTAATGTTTTACAAAAGTCTTTTTGTTTGCGAATCGTTTCCTCAAACACATCACTCCTCCAGGTGAAAGAAAATCTTCAATAACCGGTGCCTTAGCATTTCCGAGCATTTATTCCCTGTATGTTCCATGCTGCGTTTCAGTGACACGTTTCCTGTTGTCACTCAGTTCTTCCTGGGGTTTGGTCACTGGCTGCTGTAGCAGGGACAGACCTGGCTGCTGTTCCTTCCTTGACCACTCCAGAGCAGTGGATCCTCTTCCCCCTCCTGGGGGGCTCATTGTGCTTGAAAGGAAATGCATTGGGAATAGGGCAGAAACATGCCCTGGGCTGACAGGGCCATGGCTCTGCCCAAGCAAAGGGGCACCTGGGTGCTGTGAAGTTGCAGAGAGCCCCACGTTTCACCACCACCTCCTTGTTCAGTTCTGATAAACCAGAGAAACTACTGGGGCAGCTTTCCTTCTGCTGCTGTGGGGTCACCCTGGGCTGTGTAATACATTTCCACCCTCAAACTACTCTGGAGCAGAGAGTGCTGTGCCCCATTTGCCACTCTGGAGTAATTGCCAGTTCTTTGACTGCCTTAGGGTGGGAAAGCTCTTGCAGGCTGCTGGGAGATGCTGTGAAGGGTAAATGTGGAGCTGGGCTGAGTGCCCCAGGAGAGCCAGGCTGGAAGCTGTGGAGTAGGAAGGCTTTTGGGGCTATTCCCTGCGTGGAGCTGAACAAGCACTGAGTTTGTGTGCAATTTATGAGCATAAATCTTCTATAAAGCAGTGGGTCTGTTTCCCTCCCCTTGGTTACTGGTGTCAATAAAAGGAGATTTCTCTCTGCTGCTTTTGAAAGAATTTCCAGCTCTTATATGATGGCAGAAATTTTGTCCCCTTGATTGAGGCTGTAAAGGTGATGGGGACTGTGACAAAAAGCAAAAGCTTTGGCTGGGAGGGTGGTGTGTGGAAATAGAGGAAAAGAATCCCAACAGCAGCAGCAGCAAGGAAGCAGTGCAGTTATCAGGGTAAAGCAGGAGCTCATCCCAGGATGGGGGATGCTCCCGTGCCCCTCGCTGGGTAGCTCTGGCCATGCTGGAGATGAGGCTGATAGGGAACATTGCCCTTACAGATCCTGCGGTGGCTTTCTGGGTGAGGCAACTGGAGGTGTCGTAAATCTGTGAGCAAGGAGCTGCTCTTTGGCTCCCGATTCTCATAAAGTGCACGCAGCTGACTTGAAGCATCATTTACCGAGCTTAAACACTGCCAGACTCACAATAGGCACTGCAACAAGCTGGTCTGGAGAGTCTCTCCTGATTGTGGCTTGCGGAAGTGTTGGAGGTGCATCTCCTTATGGTTGCTGCCTGGGAAGAAGCTTTGGTTTTCTTCTGCCTTGGCCCCCCATGAGAGCAGCCCCTGCTGTAGGCATGGCCACAGCCATGAGAAAAAGCCTCTCCTTTCTCCAGCAGCATCTGCCTGTGCTGCCGCTTGTTCCTCTGGGACACAGCCACCTCCAAATCCTGCCTCTGTTCTTCCTTCACACTGGTAGGTTTCTTTGGTGTCCAGTGATGGGGATAACCTGGATTTGAGAGAGTTCTGGGGAGAGACCTGAGTTCCAGAAACTGCTGAGCACCCAACTGCGCCAGGTCCCTGGGGGCTCACAGGCTCCGGTGGTCACCAGGAGTCCTGCAGGGCAGCTGGCCTGGTGTATCCATGTTTGCTACTGAGTGATTTAAGAGGGACAAGGGGAAAACGACTGTCAGTGGCTAATAATTGGGCAAACTGGAGTTTTCAGTGTTGGAGATCTCAATTTACCAGCACAGCACTGCCTAAGGAGGCCAATGCTTACGCTGGTGTTCAGCTCCCTGTATGAGGCTAATCACTTTGACGGCGGTGTGTGATAACTGCATTGCTCCCTGTCTAAAACAGCGCATCACGTTGGATGCTCCTCTAAAGCATCCTCAGGGCTCCAGCAAGCCTCCTGCCTGTTATTTTGATGCACAATGGAAATACTCTTGCTTTTTTTAGCTGGCTGCAGTCAGTCACTTCAGTTTATGGCCCATTTGGGAAGGTGAATGTCTTCCCCCAGCTCTCCTCTTTAACCTCTTTTCAATCTCTCTGCTAATGACACATTCAGCAGCTCTCTTTCCACTGCCCACAGGCAATTGCTGCTAAAATTATATATCTTTTACTACAACCTTTTCAAATAAATGGTTCTATTTTAACTGTTAAATCTTTGTGGCTGTCCTTTAAGCATCAGAATAAAGGAAAAGTGTTTTGTTTCGGCAAGATTATTTAAAAGGGGAGGGATGAAACCCAAGAAATTTAAGATCAATTTCTCTAGTTGCTGTGGATGGTGGATTGGTTTGGGGTTTTCTCGCTAGTTTCTACAAATAAAACTTTCTATCTGTCAAATTCCCTGTTGATCCGATGCTGCGCCTTTCTCCCTCTAAGGGACTGCTTGCCTCTTTTGGCACCAGAGGGGTCTTTGCTGCTCTAAAGTCTTTGCAGCAGCCCCTGTGATGCTCTGCTCTTTGAAGCAAATATCAGAGCAAAGCAGACAGGTAGGACATGGCTAAGTTTGAGAATAGTTCTATATGTTCTGAAGTATCAGTCCTTAGGCATGTTTCTGGAGCAGGTGTGATGAAATTCGAATCAGACCTTGCAGGTCTCTTGTTTTACAAATAGGGTTGGGCTTTTTCGAAGGCAAAAGAACTGTGCTTTAATTTCCCCCTTTTCATAGGGGAAGCTTGTCAGAGGGATACAATAGCTTTCTGCATCTAGTATCTGTGTGCAGAGCAAAGGATGTGAAAGACAGATGTCAGAAGATCTGCTTATTTACTCAAGAACTCTTGTCCTCCCGTGGTACAAAAGATGTTCCTGATCCCATCTATATATATAAAGATTAGCGAAGCATCACCGGCCACAGCAAACTGGCATTAATCATATTCTGATTTCTTCTTCTTGGGTGTTTTCCCTCCTCCTTTCCCTAAGTTAAGCAAAGCATTGTCCAGATTTGGCTAGTGGTCCCTGTGAAGCATGTGCCTTTTTGGAGTCACCTGAGCCCTGCGGGCCAGCAAAACTCATGGGAAGAGTACCCTGGGCAGGTTGCCATCATGTTGTATGTGTCAGGCTTCTTTCAGGAGCTTTTCTTCTTCACCCTGCTCCTGTTTTTACCACCCGTCCCTACCTGTCCCTTAACCCTAGCTGCTTCTGGTGCAGAAGAGGCAAGAGGGATCCTGGCAGGGTTGGCTCATCCCAAATGTTGTGCCCTTCCCCATTACCCTGAGCAGGACTTGGTCAGGGGCAAGGCTGGGTACATCCCTGCCCCAGACCTGCAGCCCTGCTGCCCTCTGAGCATGTTCCAGGAGGTACAAGACAAAACCCCATTGCAGCCATTGAGTGACTACAAAATGCCATTAACTGAAGGAACCACAAATGCACGCGAGCTCCCGTGCTGAACTAGCATCCTCGCACAAATTAAATTATGAGTAGGGATAAGCCTAACTATAGCAGAGAGCAATTAGTGTGGCTTTCCTGTCAGGAGACAGCCGGCTCATCCTGGGCAGGGAAAAGTTGCTTCTGTCCCTTGGGAGGGGACTTGTGTGCACTGAGAGCTCCAGGGATGGCTCTGGTGGGATGGGGGCTGCATTTGGGATGATGTGTGTTGCAGGAAGTGGGTAATTAAGGTGCTCTGATGCATCACAGAGCCCCTACAACTGTGTCCATGCACACTTCTGACTGCTCACACACACGGGTGCAGCTGAGCAGAGCATCATCAGCCACTGGTGTGGATCAGGACCAGGGTAGTCCAGTCCAGTGGAAACCAGTGGATTTAGGACGCCAGACCTTTGTTGTAGCAGCCTAATTTCTTTCCACAGGCTTACTGCCACATTGGCTGCACATCTCATGCTCTGTCCCATATCCTCCTTGTGAAGCCTCTGAGAAACATGATGCTGCTGGCTGTGCCCAATCTCACACGGCATCTCCAGGCCAAAGCATCACCTTCTCCATCCTGCTCCCAAGCAGTATAGCTGCCTATTCTCAGGGAAGAACAGGGACAATAATGAGCAGAGCTGCACAGTTTTAGGCCACATGTCCACGGGCAGCTGCCTTCTGACAGCTCAGATGCAATGAGTTCAGGGATGAGTCACTTGGCAGTGAGGCTTTAGAAACCCCAAACTCAATTGACTGAGGATTTGCAAGAGCTAGACCCTGGTCTCCTCATTGAAGCTTTAATAACACAGGGAATTAGTGGTTAAGTATTAGATGACTTAAAAATAATAAAAAATTTCTCTAGTGAAGCTTAAAAAAAGAGGCATTTGATTGTACTTTGATTAAGCACTGAGAGAAGCTGTATATAAAGCATCCCTTTGGACATCTTGCTGCTATAACCACCATAATAAAAGTTTGGTTTATGAAACAGCTTGCAATCTATGTAATGCACTTTACTCTGCAGTGTGGACATAGAGCTGAGCTGCGCTGATTGCCAGGAGCCGTGGTAATCTGTTATTTTGAGGACACAAGGGGTAAATAAGAGCTTTTCTGCAAAGCGGGGAGACTTTTCAGTAAGACCTTTAATAGAGCAGTGAGATTTTTTTGCCATATATTCCTGGGAATCATTGCAAACTGGAAGATTTACTGGTAGCTTCAAGCCAGAAGGTTCACGAGCAATTTATTTCTGACCCACTGTGCTATTGCCCAAGTTTGTTCTTGGTAAAGGAAACCATCCAGGGGTTTTTCAGGTTTCTTTTGCTGTTTCTGTTGCTTGCATTTGTTGTTTTCTGTGGGTTTTTCAGGTCTGATGCTGTACTCTCTGCAGCAGCTTCAGCTTCTAATGCAACGTGACAGAAGTAGCTGCTTCGGATCCAGGGAGTAGGAGGGAGTCGTTAAAGCTGAATCTTGAGAAATAATGAAGTTTCCAAAGTTACTCCACAAATTATGCTACTCTTTGTTTCGCCTGGCTCTGACATACAGAGGCATCATCCTTCCAGTCTGAATGGGGCTTTTGTTCTTCACCTTTCTTCAATCCAGGGGAGAACAGAGTAAGAGAATGTTCCTCCTGGGGCTTGCCTTGTGTTTCCAGTAGTGAAACCTCCCTCTTCCAACAGAAGCCACTTACTTTTGACCTTCATGGAAATTACCATGGGTGAAAATGGCCAGAAAGAGAAAATACGAGTTTTGGCCCCAAGAACAGGTTTCACAGTAAGCATTTGCTGTATTTAACTGATGCTCTCCCTTCAGGATTCAAGCAGGGAGGACTGATCAAGAGGGCTAAACTTCCCTTTGCTTGTAGTTTTACTGAGAAGGTCTAGAGGAGGCTGTGGAGTATTGCAAGTATTGATCTGTGTGGATTTGATGTGCTGGAATAGCTTTGCGTGGGAGATGTAGGGCTCTCCCATTAGGGCAATAACAGGGAAGCTGGGTGGCACTGGTGGAGGAAATGAAATGTAAAACAAGATTAGGAAAACCATCAGGAGTCTGCACTCCATCCTTCTGCACCAGGGTGGCCAGCCATGCCTGAGCTGGTCCCGAGAGCCTCTTGATCCAGTGGTGGGGATTCCACAGCCTTCCCAGGCAATGGTGTTAAATACTGCACTATCTCACAGCTTTCTATAATGTCTATCCCACGTTCTTCTAATCTCCTTCCTGCTTGCCTCATCTTTGTGAAGAGTTTCTTTCCTGCCTCTTATTTTCAGGTGACATTTTCTTCTGAAGAGATGGGTATGGTCAGTCTCAAGCCCTTTCCCATGAAACATCTGAACGCTTTTCCATTTGCTCTCTGTTGAACACCAAGTAATCCCCATCTCCCTGGAAGTGAGGTTCCCAGAACTAGAAGGTGAAGGACTCCATGGTTTATCCAGAATTCAAACCCAGGACTTAGCGCCTTGGATAACTGCTGCCCTCCAAGAGAAGTAGCCAGAGCTGAGAAAACTGCGCTCAGCGAGGAGCAGGGACTGCAGTCCAACCCCATCTACTGGGGACTGCAGGGAGCTTGCAGGATGTGTATTTAAGAAGGGTTGGGCAGAGGAAGAATTCTGGGGTAAACCACGAAGAGGAACAGCCTAGAGATCAGGACAAGCATCCCTGATGCAGCGTTTGCAGGGGGCGGGGGTACTGCAGCACAGCAAGCAGCTGAGGTCTGGGTACTCCTCACCCAGGACTCTCTGATGGAAAGCATTGCCTTAGAAGCTTGATTGACCTTGCCAGCAAAATCCCCAGATGTCTGAGCCAGGTCTCTGGAAGGGCTGCCAATCAACATGTTATATGTGGAAAGAAGAGATATGGCTGGATTTAACTGACGAGATGTGCCATTGCTAAAGTGCCGATCTGCCTCTGCAGGGTACAGCACACGTGTGCACGCTACGGACTGCTGGTTTTTGATGTATGCCACATAATTTGCTGTCTTCTTGACTGACAGGAAGCACAAACACTTATTAAAGCACTAGAAAAGCAGGTCAAAGGCTTTGTGGTTTTCCTAAGTTGAAGGACAGACTGCTGGTTTTAAATAGGGTTAAAATTAGTACTGTTTTTCAACTGGAAAACTCCAAATGCTGTTTTTTAGCTTTTAATTTATTTTTGGGTTTTTTGGGGGTGGGGGGGTTTGGTTGTTTTTTGTTTGTTTGGGGATTTTTTTTTTTTGAGGGACTATGTTCTACTTCTCTTTAATTAACCTCTGGACTTCTCTCTATTGCTTAAACAAGACAGTGCATGAAAAGATGTTATTAAAAAGCAATGGGAATGGGGATGAGAATGCTGCTGGTGAGGAGACAATTACACTTTAGTTTGCTTTAATATGGCAGTCTGGCCCGTCCTTCTGCCCGGCTCGTTATTGCAAGATCTTGATGGAGGCTTTGCTGTGTTGAAGCTTGCAGCCAAGCCAAGAGAACATGTGCCTCTTTTGTACTGTTTTATAATTCATGGTTGCTAATGCCTTAAACGGTGTTCTGTGAGAAGTACAGGATGCAGTGGGGAGGCAGAAGTGGCCAGTGGTGTGTGATACGGTGTCTGCTCAGTGGAATGTAGCTGTGAGCTGAGTAATTGGATGTTGTGGCCATCAGTGATGTTACTGTAGTGCCAAGGGACTCGGGCAGTAGATTAAGATGACCTCCTGTTAGGTGTCTCACAAACTTAGAGTTTGTGAGAGTGCTGTTACCCAGGAGAAGACACAAAACAAGGGATGACTGCAAGGAAGAGAGATGAAAGAAACTATAACTTGTTGGAGCATAGTTGTATTGGAAAAAACATACCTATGGGATCCTGGTCTTATAGGATATATTCATAGGCAAAGGGAGGGGAGCACAGCTGACTTGGGTTTGCTTAGAAGGTAAATTCCCCAGGAAGAAGGGGCAGCATGTAAGAAAGCACGAGTGTGATTGTTTGAGAGCCTAGCATAGGAAAACAGAGGCTGGTTTCATGGTCAGCTGGAGAGCAGAGCTGATTTCTTGCTGCTAAATGAGTAATAAAAGGCAGGGCAGGGTTGACAGTGAAAGCCTTTGAAATAAAGACAAGCAGTTTATGTTTGATCTGATACACAGAATTCAGCAGAGAGCTGATGGAGAGGAATACAGAGAGATGGTCCAAGGGATAGGCTTGGAAAAAGACCTCTGAAACCACACTGGATACACGTACCTGTAGGACTGGCAGAGGGAGATATAAGGGCTTTACAGCAGTGGAGAGAAGGATGTGGGGAGAGCTGTCCCTGTGTGGAAGCCAGGGAAGGCTGCATTTTTCAGGTGAACAAGACTACTACAGCCATGAGCATTGCAAGCATCTCTGCAGCATCCCTCCACTCCAGAACCCTGAACCGCAGGAAAATACTGGTTTCCCCACCCCTTCTCACTTTGGCTTCCCTCCTGTCATGTAAGGTATTGAAGAAATGTCAGCAGGTTGTTTATTTAATCAGAGAACAAGGAAGCAAACCAGCTGTATGCTCCCATGCACCTGTAAATGCCCTGTTCTTTGATTTTGCTCATGGAAAAGAAAGATTTCTAAGCCTCCCATGAGTAATAGAGAGCACATGTAACTAACTGGGTGTCTTCTACTGGTCTCAGAAGAACAATTGATTATTTCTTTATCATCACTGGTCACCCAGCAGTCCTGAAAGTAGGCAGGCAAATAAGTAGCTTCTGGGTGATATTAATTACAAGCAAGCAAATTAGATTCCAGTAACTGATTTTCCCATGGCTACCAAAGCCTCTAGGAGAACAGCAGGATAATATCACAAATGGCCTCATTCTCGCACTTCACAGCATCAACTGATTCACCACTTGGGCTCAGCAAGAAGCCTGTGCTACGTGGCTGTCCTTTGGGAATGCTGTTTGTTCCATCGGAGCGGCTGCTCTCAGGGAAGGGGAACCACGTCAGCTCGGGCCCCGTGCTGCTGCAGTGCTGTGATTTCTGTGTCCCTAGTTGATAGGGCAGAAAATTATCATTTCCCAACTTGCCAAAACATGAGCATCTGCAGTGATATAACAGGGCAGAAGAAGTTGAGCATCTCCTGATAAGAACTGCTGCATACTCAATGCAAAGGGTATTTTCAGTATAGGTGTGTAATTGGGAAATTAAATAGTCTGAATGTTGTCATACATGCTAATTATACTAAAGACACAGAGGGAAAATCTTCATCTTGCGCATAGTGTAACAGTTAGGAGATAATGACATTTTGAATTCATACTTGCCATCTTGGTGCATAAAGGTGAAAATACCTCCAGTATGCGCATTTTGTTTGGAATGGCTGTGGAAAGGAAATAAATACAGCGTGCTTGTTTACAGGTTCTTCCAAACACTGGCAATAACCGGCAGATCAGGGAAATGCAAACTTGCAAATCAGCTTTACTAGCATTTCTTGCTTTGCATTGAAGCTTTGTGCTATGAAAGACTATAGGTACCGCTATAAACAGCTGTGCGCCCTGTCTCTCCATTTGCTTGTTCTTACTTACAGATGATTGCAGTTATCTGTGTTTTGTTGTTGTGCAAAGCAAATATTTTGGCTAAAATGTGTTGAAATGCAGTTTTAACTGAGTCATTCATTTGCAACAAATGAAGCATAAAGAATGCATTTTGGAAGCTACACTTAACAGAATTAAAATCATTTGCTGTTCCTCCTTATATAAATTGTATTCAGTAACTGGGTAATGAATGGCACGAAAACTACCTACCCCCACATTGTTCTTGTGACACAAAGATGGGGTTAAACCTGTGTCACTGAGCTGGGGCTTTTTATTGACTGAAAAGGAAAGAGAGGAAAACATATTCATAGTTCAGTTTGTTCTAACTAGGTTCTTTACATTGCCTAACTCTGCTCTCTATAGCTGCAAAGAGCATCCATACAATCTGCCTCGTTATGTTGTGCACAGCTTCCACCTTTCCAGGAAGAGATGTACTTTCATTACCTTCCTTTCATTAGAGTGATGTCAGCATGATTACTCATACACTCATAGTATATATCCTATAACAGTCTGAGGGTTTTGAGCTTCTCTGATATTTCTTTGGGCCTTGATGATCAAGCAGTGTTTTGTTGGAGGAGGAAGTCTCACGCAATGAAATTAAACTATTAAAGAATCTCTCCCTGCTGTTTGTACATGCCATGATTGTAGACCCTTTTGGTATTGTAATTTGTGACATCTTTTGATTAACAAACAGAAATCTGCCACCTTGTCTTTTATAAATGCATGCTAAAGATGCTTATAAATATGTTGGGAATTGGTTTGAGAAGCCTTAGGGTACGGACAAAGCATCTACTCATCCAGCATATGTAATTACTTACACTGTAGGTTCTTGTGGTGCAAGGCCGGCTCTCAGGTGCTGTCACAACGCAGATGCTAATAACTAATGCCTGGGCAGATGGTGAAACAGAGCATGTATTGACAACTGTAGAAGTCAGAGGCTGGAAAATTCAGCCACCTGAAAACTCTGAGCCTTTCGTGGGGTTGTTTTTCTGCGGAAATCTCAGCCGGATCTGGAAAACTGTCCAACTCCTACCTGGCACGTGGCTCTGTTCCAGTCCCAGTTGGAGGAGGATGCGCAGATCACAGCCCCGCACCCAAGCCCACACCAAAGCTGTTTGGATGCAAATGGTGATCCTGAGTTGTAAGTTGAGGTGCTTCATTGAGCAGGACTGAGGGCGCTGCCCATCCACCAAGCTTTATGTTAGCTGAGACACTGCCCCCTGATGCTGATCACTCAGGGCCGTGTTTCAGCAGTGGAGAGCAACACGCGCACCTCTCCTTTTGCTGCTCATTGGTGGGACCAAGGCAGCACTTGGGCATTTAAAGTGGTAGTCAAAGCTGTCCTGAGCACCAGGAATTCGAAATTCCCGTGTGCTGGTGAGCAACTGAACCAAGCAAGCAGGGAGTCCATCCAGCCCTTGCTGACCAAGCTCAGTGTTCAAAGCCCACCTCTTGGGGACCTGTTCCCATCTGCTGCGGAGCAACTGGTGCTGAAGGAGATTCACAATCGTGATTTGGGCAGCGCTGGATGTGAGTCCTGGCTCTCATAATATCTGCAGCTATCCTAATGTTACAGTGCTCCCCAACAGGGGTTGTTACCAGGAATAGATGATGCGTTGCTTCAGCACATCTGACCATCTGCTCCACCAAAAGCTGGTCTGCCCCAATCAGGGTGAAACTCATTCCTGATATGCTGGAGGCAGGAGGCTGTGCAAGGGAAAGCTGGTGGGAAGCTGGGCTTCTGCAGAGTGCTCCTCAGTGGGAGGATGGAACTGGCAGCTTGGGTCGAGTCTGCTGCAGCAAAACATTTTACAGACACCCAAAGCTCTGCAGTTACGTACAGTGTAATACTCGGACATGAGAAATGGCTGTGGGGAAAGTATGCTCTTGCAATAGGCAAGTTTTAGTATGGTACATTTGGTAAAAATGAGTGCACTCTTACACTTAATGCCACAGGAAAGAATCTAAAAGGATTAAAGTACATTTGACATAGAGCAGCATTTGCCATTTGCCCTGCTGTCAATCTGCTTAAAATGCCCGGACTGATGGAGACTGTGAAGATTTTGTCCCTGATGTGCTGCTGTGAGAGGATGACCCAGGAGGTGAGAGTAAAACTGGTGCACATGCCCTAAAATCATGACCCCTTGAAGTTAAGAGCAAAACTCTTCCAGCTGGAGTGGGCTCAGCCTTTATCTTTTGGTCCAACAGCTTTCAGGCAGCCCATGATGAACCTTTATACTTCATTGCCCTTATGTGCAGAATGGGATTAAAGGTTAGGGTGGAGTGTTCAACATCTTCCAGAACCACGAGGAAGGTAGCTGAGGTAACCTTGCTGCTACAGGATGTGGCCAGCACGGAAGAGATGGCACTGTGCATGTAGTGTAGGACCAAGCCCTGGAGCTGCAGACTTCATGGTCTTTTTGTGCTGAGCAGCCATAAGAGAGCCCGAAGCCCCTAGAAGGAATTCCCAGGTGCTGTCAGTGATAACCCCAAACCCACTTCATGTCAGTGACCTTGTGCTGCCAGTCAAGGCTGCCACTGCAGAAGCTGCTCACCCCAAGGGCTGCAGGCTTGTCCTAAACAGAGATTTTGAGTGTCCTCGCAGCCCTGCGTGGCTGTGCTGCCTCTGCCTTCATACCAAGGATTGCTTTGATCTGCCCACAGTCAAGTCAACTGGCAACAAAAATGATCCCTAATAAGAAGAGATGCTGGAGCTGCTTATCAGGAAATTACTACATGTGATGTTGTTAAGCAGTGTCAGGCTGACCTGCCTGCCTGGAACAATGCTTCTCCACTGGAAAACCCAGGACAGTTGGGAGGTGGTGGGTGGCTGCTGCTTTCTGCTCAGAGCAGTGGATTCTGGAATAGAGCAAATAATAATCCTCATCAGGGTCACTGTGACATTATTGGAAGCAAGAAACAGAGCTCCCCTAAGAGCAGCAGCAGCTGTGGGATGGACAGGATGAGGCCAGAGCAACAGGAGTGAGATGGGTCTTTGCAATGAGATGGCTGTGGGCATCTTCCTAAAGTGACATTAAATGGTCAGTGGGAGCTGCCAACCCCACTGCTCAGCACCTGGGCATGGGGAGCGCCTGCCTTGCAGAAACCCCATCCCTGCATGTGTGGAACCAGAGGGTGGGCTTTGATGGGCTTTTTAAGCTGCTCAACCTTGCTCTACAAATAAGAACACTTCTTGAGCTAGAACAGGTAGCTGGAGTTTGGGGAGGCTCTGAGCCCCATAATCCAGGGTTTCCCTCTGATTTCTCTGGTGTTGGAGCAGTGATTTCAGCCCAGCTCATGAGAAAACAGAGTAGCACGAACTCGTCTGTGGGAAGCGAGGGCTCCCTGTCACTTCTCTTCAAGCAATTTCTTCTGGACAAAGATTTCTTCATTCTTCCTTTACTGCTTTGCTCTAGTCCTGTCTGATAGTAAATATCTCCAGAAGCAGCTATGGTTCATTGCTGAATTAATCTGTTTGTGCAGAAGGTGTCACATCAATGTCCATTACAATTTTGCCCCAGCAGCATCTAGAAGCAATTTTTCATCTCTGTCAATTCTTCGTTATTTCCATTTCTTATTCTTTTGTTTTTTTTTTTTTAAAGTACATTTACAGTTTCCATTTTAAAACAACTTCGAAGATGGTTTGCAAAGCTGTTGAGTATATTAACGTGCCAATAGGAACCGGGGAACGCAGATGCTATGAAGCGCATTTTCATCCTCAACTGGCAGGAGCTGGAGATGTCAGGGTGTCCCCTGCCATCTGGCCTGTCAGAGCATGTGGCAGATTCACGGCTCTCGGGGGAGGGCACACTGCAGAGTCCGTAGGATCCCATTGTGCTTTTTATGGGGACAAGCCAGACATTTGTCTCGCAGAGACTCGCTATCAGCTGGGGACGCACCAACCACCCGGTCTTTAACACAGCGCCCTGAAAACTCGGAGGATGAGCATGGAACTGATGCTCAGAAAGAAGCGTCTCAGAAACCTGAGGCTGGGAGGGGACACAACCTGCCTTCGGTGATGAGCGCTCCCCCGCAGCCGTGGCGGGGCAGGCCCTCGGTGCTTGCCCTCGGTGCTTGCCCAGCTCCGCGCCCAGCCCGCGCTGCACCGCCCCCTCCGCGCTGGAGCCTTAACACCGCCTCTCTCATTAGCATCCTTCCTCCTCCTCCTCCGCCGCTGACCGGGCGCTCCGAGGCAGAGGGGTGCGTGGCAGCAGCGACGGAGCCGCAGCGGCCCCGAGCAGCAGCCGTCGCCGATTCGCGCTCTGCTCCGCGGCAGCGCCCGAAGCAACTTTCTGCCTCCGCGGGGTGCGGGACGATGTGACCGCGCACCCGCCGCCCCGCAGCCGCCCCGGCGGCGGAGCCCCCCCGGCAACCCAGCGCGGAGCAGCGCGGACGCGGAGCGGAGCCCATCCCCACCTGCCGCGCCTCCCTCCTCGGCGGCGCCCACAGCCCGGGGCGGGAGCGCGGATGCGGCGCGGAGCCCGGCGGAGGCCAGCGCGGGGCCGGGCCCTGCGGGCGGGCGGCGCGGGGGGATGCTGAGCCCCGCCGCCCGGCCCCGCGCCCGCCGCCGAGAGATGCTTCTGGTGGTCGCCCTGTGGCTGGCGTGGCAAGAAGCGCCGGCGGCGCCGACCCCCGCGGCGGAAGACATCACCCGGGGAGTTGTGAGTTACCCGCGGCCCCCCCGCTCCCACCCGCACCCCCCTCTCTGCCCCCCGCTCCTTCCACCTCCGGGCATCGCCGGCCGCTGCGGCGCTGGGAACGCTTCCCGGAGCGCCCCGCTGCTCGGTGTCCCCCTCGCAGCCGGTGCCCTCCAGCTTGTACCCTCTGCTCGGTGCCTCTTTACACCGGTGTCTCCCCTTAGCACTCTCCGTGGTGCCTCTCACTGCACCGCGCCCGCGGAAGGGTCCGTTTACCTTCCGCACGCAGCGCCCACTGCGCGGAGCCCTTTTGAAGCGGTGTCCCCCCTCCCTTGTACCCGCTATACCACGCATCCCCTTGCAACCGTCTCACATCCCCAGCACCCAGTATATGGTGCCCACTGTGCTGTGCCCCCCTGCACCCCGGCGCGGTGTCTCAGCTTTCCCCCGGCGCAGCACCCGGTGTGATGGGCCCAGCAGCATTCACACATGGATGGTGATTTCTCGGGCACTGAGGGCTGAGCCTCTCCCAGGGGCTCCCTGCCTGCGGTGGAGCCACACAAACTCCTGCCAGCAAGCTGGGTAAAACGGCACGTTTGGAGTGCGAGTGATCCCTGAGGACTCAGACACACTGGGGGATGCGTTAGGGGCTGCTCTGTGCTGGTGGCAGACAAGGGTTGACTTCACTGCAGTGGTCTGCACAGCGTGGGCATCCTCTTAGTACTGCTTCTCTGCTTACAGGTGCCTGCTCTGTTTGTGGTGAAGTGACAGCTTTAGCAGGCAGAAAGGGCTCAGGTCATATCCCTGCCAGGTCAGGGCGCCGGCAGCTTCATGCTTCTGAGAGGGGAGAGATGGAGGCTTTGCTCCTGGAGGAGGAAAAGTTTCTTGTATTTGATACCAGCTGTAGCTTAGAGAAGCTCCATGGCCACATCAAGCCACACTGAAAAGCTGTGGCTGGGTACGGGTGGGTATTCCTGAGGCTGAGCCCGCCAGTTTGGAGAAATCCCCTGAAATTCAATGGATTTCAGAGCACTGCCGTGAAGGAGAGCGGGAGAATGGATCTGTAGCACGGCAGGGTTATCTAATGAGCGGGGCTCGCACGGAGCAGTGCGCCAGAGCACTGCCTCCGACACCACGTGCGTGCTCCGGCTCGCAGGCTCCTGCTCAAACACCTGCCGGGAAGGACAAAGCCTATCATTCCCCGTCGGTTCCTAGCTGAATAGGAGATGTGAGGAGAATAAGGTACATCTGCCTCGTTACGGTTCACTTGCTTTCCTCTATAACCAAATGTTAAAGCTGGAATTAATATTTCATGCAAACAGCGCGCAAATCAGTGTATTCTGCCCCAGTGAATTTGACTCAAACTTCATCTTTGACCTGCTTTTACCCTTTCTACCGTGCATGCTGCACTCAGCTTTTACAGGTTAAATGTTAATACTCGAGGGGGTTTATTAGTTAACTCTAACAATTTTCAGGTGTTAAGGTACCTTCTTGTGTCCTGGGCTGGATTTGAGCAGTAGCTCAAAGCTGTTCTGAAGAGCTGTGCTAGTCTTGCAAGGCGAAAGCTGCTGCGGATGGTGATATCAGTGCAGAAGTGAACTGCAGAAGAAGGGGAATTACGGTGTCCTATGTTAAGACCAAGCTCTATTTAGGCTGGGAAGTACAGAACAGATGATGCCAGATGGGTGTCTGGGTGATTCCTTCCCTCTGATGGGTGTGCTTCCTGGGGCAAATACATCTCTCTGGCTCAAGATGGTGCTGGTGGAGTTACAAAGGTGTTGATTGTAGAGCAGGTTTGTGCTTATGCCATCTAACGAGCAGCAGGGAGTAGAAAACACCAGGTATTTTCGGAGGTGTTAGTCAGGAAAATACCACTGTATGGGAAGTGAGAACTTTAAGAAGAATTATTTGATACCCACTTTATGAAGCAACTAAGAAATTAGGGATCTGTGATGCATTTCAACCAAATATTTGAAAACTAGGAAGCGTGAAACCATAGCAATAGAAAGCTCACTAACCTTTGAAAATGATACCCAGCAATCCTCTGCAGTAAATAGAGCACAATGTCAACCGAGCTTTTACATCCCAAATACTCCCCCCATCACAGCCAAACGGTTTTCAGCAAGGGCAGAACTGTGTCTCTGAGCTGCATCCTCTGCTGCAGTCCCGCTATGGGTTTGTGTTAAACAAGTCAGTGACGCTGGGCCAAATTAAAGTTCAGCAAAACGAAAGAGGGCTATAATTCAAAGGCAGCTCTTGTTAGAGTGCTGTCCAATGCAATATAATATTGAATGATTCTCCAGATTTCATTACCAGTGGAATATCCTGCCCAGTTTATGAATCTAACTTGATTATTAATGTTTTTATTGTTCTCCATTAGCTTCTCTAACAAAGAGAGCATAAAACAGCAGATGGAATGGAGCCTGACTTGAGTGTTTCCTTTGAATTTTAGTGCCTTGCTTTTGAGATTTACTACTTTGCATTTTGCTCTGCTGCCTTTACAGTAAACCCCCAACCCCTCCTCACTGCATTCACAAATTGCATCTTTTTATGGCTGTTGAGTTTGAGCGTCTCGGGGGGGCAGGCAGCAAAAACTTAATATATGTTAGTAGTAACTGAGTAGTAAGAGCTCTCACTTCACTGGGCTTTGAACCAGGTCTGAAGGGAGGTCTGCCTTCAAGTTCAGAAGAGCCAGCAAGCTGGAGTCTGTGCACCGAAGGTGTTGACTTGGAGACCTGCTGGTTTGCACAGGAGCTGGCTGTTAAGGGGAGGTGCTTTGCCCTGGTGCTGAGTGGTGGTAGCATCACTGAGGTCACCATAGGCTCTGGTATCAGTGCCCAAGGGATGCAGGAGTGTCAGGAAAATTTGGCTGCAAGAGCAGGGGTGCAGAAACCAGACTCTGAGCTGCTCTTTCTTGACTGTGTGGTCAGGGGTGATGGGGAAGGTCTGTGTGTGCCCCCCAGGCATTTCTTCAGCTGAGGTTTGCTGGGCATTCCTGGGGGCTTGTGTATGACTGATGCCTCTCTCAGCCTCCCGCTCACAAAGCCCGTCTGTGTTGTTCCCAGAGAAGTTGCTCCCTGGGGATGGAGGCATTTGCATTCATCGGTGAAGACCGTGGACCCGCATTCCCCTCTGCGTCCCAAGCGGCTCTTTGTTCAGGGCAGGGCCCTTGCCTTTGTGGCAGTTTCTCATTTGAATGACAAGGATACACTTGCTGGGAGAGCCCGGGTGGCACAGAGCCCTGTGATGCTGTGCCCCCCCCGACTGGCTGTGGTGGGCCAGGGCGACAGACAGACGTTCCTCTGTGTCCCCAGATCAGGGAGCGGAGGGTGGGAGGAGCAGCAGTTTCCTATGGGTCTGCCCCTTGTCTCCCAGGTGACAACTTCCAAAGTAAAAGCCAGCCCATGACTGGGAAACGGACTCCTTCTTGCTGTTTCTGGGGTGCTTTTCCTGCCTGCAGAGGGTAGGAGCATCCTGCTGCTGTGGCTGGCAGATGCCCACATGCAGCTGCACATTCCAGTCCAGCCACCTGCCCTTCCCACCTGCTCCAGGATCCACCAGGATCTCTCCTGTGTTGCTGCATTGAAGCACCTGGGGTCGGGCACTGTGTCCCTGAGATGTGGCTTACCTCCTGGTGCAAGGCTTTGGATAATTGGCCCTCTGAAAGTAAAATCCTTTTATGTGAATAGCCTGTTCCCTCTAGCAGGGGAAAACACCAGACTCGTAACCTTCTGTTCTGCTAATGGGGAAATTAAAAATAGATAATCCCAGTTGGAGCTTCATTCAGCCTTCTAGAATGGCGAGCCTTGCAGGGCAAAATGCTCAGTGGATTCCTGAAACAGTGTCTTCTGGCCAACAGCATCAGAGAGGGGAGCCTTGCTTGGCCCCTCTGATATTGAAGCATTTCATTTCCTTCCTCTACAGAGCAGCAGCCATCCCAGGTTCACAAATTCCCTCCAAGAAAGTTAAGCTACTGTGTGAAAAAGAATACAAATGTGCTGCTGGTTACATTTTAAGGTACCTCATGAAGCCAAAGTACAATGCAAACTAAATTGGCTTGACAAAAGGCTGGCTGGAAGCTTTCACTTAGACAGGCTTCTGCGAAAGCATTTAATCAGGTATTAAAGCCTTGGCTGGTTTGTACTGCCACTTCCCTTTCAGATTCGAGCACCCCAGACCTCCAGATACAGTAATGCAATCTCCTCCTGGGCTTGGCTGCTTCTGTGGGCCCAGCCATGCGAATTACCCAGCGTAGTTAAGCTGAATTACCTGCTTTAATGAGACTCTGCCTTCAGGAAGGGTTCAGAGCAGGTGGATGAAATCCTGCTGTTGCTGGGGACTTCCCCATGGTTGGCACTGGGAATGGATAGGTGAGCTCCCACCTTGGCCTTGCTCTTCCTTGGGTGCCACAGTTAAGTGCTGAGGGGTAGAAGAAGCTCCTAGCTGGCAGGACCCCCCCAGTTAGAACCCACCATCCCTGGTGGCAGGGTGTGATGGAACTGTACCTCAGTACCCTCCTTTTGCCCCTGAAAGCTCCTGGGGCTCTCCTGAGGGAGGTTGCTGCCTCTGTGTGCCTCCCTGGCTCTGCCTGTGAGGCTTCATTGCTCTCCCTCATTAAAACTTGCAAAGAGGCAATGAGAAAAACAGTGCATCCCCATCCCCTTGCTGGCATCCCATGGGGCTCTCTCAGTTTGGTGTCAGGGTGTGACTCACTGGTGGGACCATGTGCATTGTCCCCACTGGGGACATGGGTGATGTCATCACAAAACAGGGGGGTTTGGATGTGTTTTGTCCCTGCATTTTCATTAGTGCCAGTGGCGGCTCTGGCTCTTCGCTGCAGCCGCACGCTGGTTCCTCATTACTTACTCATTGGCAAAAGTGCTTCAGGAATGGGCTGAGTGGCTCTGGGAAAGGTCAGGCTGCGGCTGAGGGAGACTATTTCTGGATGTTCTGAGCGCAGGCATGTCCCCTGCATGGGTCTTGGGTCCTCTCATCCTCGTGGAGATGACGGTGTGGGAGGGAAAAGCTCTTGTGTTTTGTGTGCGAATCACTGTCTGTGGTAAACCTGGACCAGCGCATTGTTGCTCTTTAAAGTGTCTTGTTCAGAGTAGAGCTGCACTTGAAAGCCAAGGATTTGCTTTCAAAATAACCTGAGATCTGAGAGCAACAGTTCTCAAAATGCTTCCTTTAATCAAAATCACTTTAAATGGGTAGATTTGAGAGTTTGAGAAGCTCTCACTGCTCTGTGTGTGCAGCTGCATCTTCTTTGTCCTGGATTTTTATGAGGATTGTCTCTGATTTCTGGGTCAGAGAATTAAGAGATTTGATGTTATATTAAAAAAAGCCACACCAAACCACATATGCAAAGTCAAATCCAGTGCAAAACAAAGCAGACTTGCTGGGGCTGAGGGGAAGAAGCTGCTGAAGGACCAGAGTTTTAGATGAGCTCAGTGAGAAACTGCCTTTGACAATGGGTTTGTTCAGAGCAAAGTCCTGCCATGACTGACACAGAGTAAATGCTGATGTCTGCTGAAGAGTGTGGTCTTCAGATGGGACTCTGGCTGTTTGAATAGCACGATGATTTAATAGTAAAGAGCATGATTAAATCTGAGGAATTTTCTGCATCAGAATAAGCCATGTGTACAGGAAATCATTCTTCCAAGAAATCTGGAGATGATCTACAGGTCCTGGTGAGAACAGTCCCAATGCAGTGATTGGGAAAGTGGCAGCATATTCAGGATTCCTTTAATACTGTTTTTCCAAGAGGGAGTTCCTGCCTGTTGACTGTCAGTGGCCAGGCCGAGTTCTTCACACTGCCTGACATATTATTTCATCCTGACAATATTGATCTTTTGGGTGGACAAAAGCAATTTTACCTGTGTCACAAGGTCCTTGCGCGAAGGTGATGGACATGTTTGGATTGTATCGTCTTGTCATTTAACAAACCCCGACTGGCATCTCCTGTGGTTCAGCTCCCGGCTGCTGAAGGTCATCCGACAGCCCAGGCACTGCATGGGGTTGCTCTGCAATTCAAGTGTCCCATGCGGCCCGCTACAAACATCCCTTTTTAAGGATGAAGCACAGAAGTTTTCCTCATCCAAAATGCAAGTGGAAGATAAGAGATCCGGAACGCTTCATCCACAGGTTTGCCTTCATTTGCAGAGGTTGTCCTCCACCATGATGGGGGCATCTAACCCCCATACAGCTTCCCTTGGGCTCCCATCCCAAACCACCTGGCTCTGGATTTTTCCACTTTCCAGCAAACACCCCTTGCTGGAGATGGCAAGCTACCAAGAGATCGAAAGGAAACTTCATGGGCTGTTGGCTGACTTTGGGGATCTCACTGTCCAAGGCTTTTTGAGTTTGAGGAAGCAGAGAGTGGTGATGGCACCACGTGAGTGGCTGAACCCTGGAGGGACCTGAATGAGATAAAGAGATGGAAAAGACCTGTACGTGAGGAAGGGGTTCCCATGGGATCCCTTTCGGGAGGAAGCCCTGGAAACACTCATCTGAGGAAGCATGCACTTGATTGGCAGCTGTAGACTTTCCAAACTACTGTTACAGGCTACATGGCTTGTTCTTAGGCTTGTACTGCCTATGTATTGGGCAACCTTTCATGAGGATTTGCTTTTCTCAATCAGATGTTGTCACACGCAGAAGTGCCACTGCTGATGCCGTGGCTGCAGCGCATCTCAGGAGGTGGATTTTCACGTTTCCCTTGAAGTTGAAGCTGTGGCTCCTGGTGCCCTGATCAGCTGGGTGGCCCTCCTGGGCTTCTCCACAGCCACCCTGGAGGCAGTGCCTCACCACAAGCTTGCTGAAGGCTGTAACACAAGAAGCTGCTCCTTTGTCTTACTGTAGCTCCTGGGAAAGTTATAAGATCCCAAGGAAAGCACAAGGAGCAAAGTGATACCATGACTGCTAAGACAGTCCCCCCATGACTGCAGACCTAATTACCTATAAGCTCTTGAGCTGATGAATTCAGCCTTTGGGAAAGGGTGACAGGTCTCGTTTGTCACTGAGCAAGAGAAAAACAAAGCTGTCTCTCCTGTTTTCCTTGAGACCAACATGTGGGATGTCCTCCAGAGATATTGCATCCACTCAATATTAGTTATGTCCTAGCCGGTGCTTGGTGGAGGCTGCACCTTTGACAAGGCATGATGTGAGGAGCATGGAGAGCTCCCACCAGCCCTTAGGCTTGTTCCCACCTTGTTACTTGTGTTTACTTTGTCATTGCTGTTCCTTTTTCATGCTCATAGTGTCCCTCTGGCACATCTGCCAACAGAGGGGCAGTCAGTGATGTGCTCAGAAGCATCTTTGCTCCTTTGATAAATTCTCTGCCTTAAATTAGTTTTTATTTTCCTTGTTTGTTCTCCATTTTGTTGCTGCTCAGCCAATTCCCTGTTGCTCTGCACCAAGCCATGCTGTCTCTACCTTTGCATCCCTTGTGTCAGAGATGTGTTTTTGTTCAAAGACAAGAGGAAATTGGGTTCACAAAAGGGAAATCCCTCATAGACACACCTGTGAAATAGCAATGTGTTTTATATAAAGGCTCAGCTAGATGGGGGTAGTTCGGGACTTTTGCCACCTTTTGTGTATGCTACAGAAATGCATTCTCCAGGTCTGATCAATGAGGCTCTGAAATGAGGAATAATCTTGCATGGCCCCAGCCGGCACTGAAGTGCACAGCAATCCAGTTCTTCCTCCTGGGCTGGATGCATGTCATATTTCATGACAGAATGACAGTCCCATCAGACAACCTGCTGCCATTTTGGCATTTCTAATACTCCTCGTGCTTTGGTACATACTCACTGTCCAGCAGGATCAAGATAATCTAGAGGAAATCAGCTGTCACACTCCAGGGTCTCATATGGGCAGTGAATAGAGCAGCAGTGATTTGAGCAGTCTTCTACAAGCTCACCGGGGTTAAAAAGCTCAGTCCAGAAGAATCTAAAATTATCTTTCTCTGCCTAAAACCTGGAGGACCAAATGCCTGTTCTGCTGGGCTCTGAGGCATGGAGACGTAGTGGTTGGCCGAACAACCGTATCACTTACTGAAAGGCGACCTGAGCTCTGAGCACCAGGTTTCAATAGCAGTGGAGGGAGAAGCACTTCACGTATTTGCTCGGAGTTGTGGTATGAACGCAAGTGCACACACTTCTGTTGCTGGGGGGTTTACTTTCACTGGTCTATCTCTTTCCAGCTAGGTCTTGCCCTGCATCAGCGTCTTCCATCAGCGCGTCAGTGCTGTTTCTCGAGAGGAGCAGCTCCTGAGGGTTCATGCTCCCTGCTTGGGCTGTGCACAGGGATGCCGAAGTTGGAGGAGATGGGTGGTGGTGGGTGCCCCTCTGGACACACTGGGAAGACCCATTCCCTTCCCCGCAGCCTGTCAGTGTTTGCAGAGCTGTTAAACGAAATCGCCTTTCTGAGCAAGAGGGATTTCTTCCCGCAGTAGCAAACACCTCGGTGAGGCAGGGCTCCTGCACCGACACCTCCTCACTCCCAGCCTTTGGAGATGCGCATCGACCGCTTTCCTCCTGCAGACAGAACCCCAAGAGCCTGTCCACGAGCCTCCGGCGTGCTCCTGCCTCCGGGTGCCGGGAAGCGGCGGTGGGAAGGGGCTGGCGCGGGGCGGGCGCTGCTCGGGGCCGCCGGTTGTGCCCGTCGGTGTCGTGCCGGTGCCCTCTTGTGGAAACTGGGAAAACACCCGGGAAAACTGGTCGGTGCTGGGCCGGGAGCGGAGGTTGGAAACCCGCCCGTGGGAGTGCGAGCGGCGTGGGGTGTTGGGCTCTCCCACCGGGTCTGTGCCCCCAGGCTACTGCCCGAGTCCCTTTCCTGTTGCTGTTATCAATAGCGGGTGAGGAAAATGGTATTAATTTAGGCTGAGAGGCGGGGATTCCGTTCAAATCCTGCCCCATGGTGCAGACCTTAGGTCACTAAATCCCTGCCGTGGTGACGGTAGCCCATGCTGTATGTGGACAAAGGTTGCAAAGCACCTTCTGTGCCTCCTTGCTCTTGCCTGCAGTAATTGCCATTTACCACTCAGCAAATACATTTATGAACAAACTTTGACTTTCTTCTTGTAATAGTGTATCACAGAGCTCAGCCCCATGGGTTTCCTGCAGCCGGAGAGTAGGCACAGACCAGCCACTGCCTGTGCTCCGCTCTTCTCCCCAGGAAGGTGTTAATCTGCTTCAGCCACCCCTGAAAACCTCAGGAGGTGAACAAGCCT
Source organism: Amazona ochrocephala (assembly GCA_039720435.1). NCBI lineage: Eukaryota > Metazoa > Chordata > Aves > Psittaciformes > Psittacidae > Amazona > Amazona ochrocephala. Next base: position 9,240,030 of record CM077891.1, on the reverse strand, counting down.
GTGGAACAGCAGTGTGAATATGCTGGCTCTCAGCTCTGCAGCCCAGCATCACCCCTTCATCACACTTGGGCAGCTCTGGCTGCAAAGGGTGATGATTAATATCTACCCTGGAGCAAACCTGCTGGTGCCAAGCATCTTCTGACCCTGCCAATTGCCTCTCTTCCAGGCCGCTCTGCAAGAGGTGGCAGAAATCACAGTCAGTCTGCTTTCCATCCTCTGTTCTGGTTTCCTAGCCCTGTGGGACCCTGGTGAGCCACGTGCCTGTCTCCCACCTGCACGGCAGGAATAGCTCAGGCAGTTCTAGTGCTGTTGTTCAGGAAGCCCAAGTCTCATGGCTTGCCTGAATTGAACTTCTCCTTATCTTCTCCAGTGTGAGGGGGCAGAGGGGATCGCTCCATTGAGGTAATCCACATACCTCCATTTTTTCAAGGGCATATAGGCCTCTATCCACACCATCCTGGAGGAGGAACTCGTTCCTGGGGGACCCCACACACCATGGGACCAACATTGCTGTCTGCTGTGCTTGTATCATCAAAGTCCAGATGAGACATACTCAAGCAAAGTCAACTCCAAAAAGGAGTTGACCAGAACCAACTCTTCTTTGGGGACTGTGCAGAAATAGGGATGTTCAACTGAGGGATCACTGCTGGTTCCCATCTTGCCTTACCTTCAAGGGGCATAAGAGCTTATTAGCTGGAAAAAAAGGCAATTCTATTCCTCATTGAGAAGCATAAAGGAAATCAGTTGTTTCCACAGCATCGAAACAGCAGAAGGAAGCTGATGGGGTCCATTCTTCCCAGGCCTGACTTGCTGGCACGTGTTGGGGTGGGAGGTGACCTCAGCAAGAGCAGTGACCAAAACAGCCACAAATAAATCCCTTAAAGACTCTCCTGACTTAAATAAACATGGCAAATAAATGATGTCCTTGGCACTCTGCCCTCAACTGATGGGAAACAAGCTGCATTAACATAGTAGTTCAATAACCTGGAAAAGCTTCAAAAGAGACCTGCTCACCAGCCCCAGGAGAAGGGGGAGCACTGCCTGAGAGCATGCAAAACAAGGTTATGAAATGTGGCAGAGCAGGACATGATGGGGTAAGAAAGTACCTGCAGTTTGAATTATGGGACATTCTGGTTCTCCTACAAGGAAGACCAGAAAGGACAATAGGTGTCTGTAACTGGTTTTGTGTCCACTGCATGAGTAACAGTTGTGCTTTCTGCAGGGGAATTTGCTGAGACTTCAGATAAGGGCACATGGTCTCCTAGGGGGCTTAGTGATCCCCAAAGGTGCAGAAGTAGGTGCAGAGGGGGTAGAGGGGGCTGCTTGGGGGGGCTGCTTCTGCTGCAGGGGGCAGTTGCCCTGGCTTTGTGACACAGAAAGCCTCGAACTTCACCCCCAGCCCACCCTTCTCCTTCCTGCTTCCCACCGCTTCAACCCATCTTCTGCTTTATCCTGTAATTAGACAGGACGGGGCATTACCCCGGTATTCAGCGCTCCCTGAAAGCTTCTCTCTTCTGGCGGTGTTATAGCTTCAGACTGTTGCATTTCTCCAGCTTCTCTAGAAAATTCCCTTTGTCCATTAAACGACCTGTCTGCTAGGGCCCAGATGGCTGCTTTTCTCTCGGCTTTAGAGATCGCCTGCTTAATTTCCCTGGTGCCCTGCCAGCCCTGTGCCGGGGAGGGGAAGGCGAGCGCACGGTGTGCACTGAGATGCTGCAGCCAAGAGGCACTTGCAGGGCTTCCGCAGCACTATCCCTGCTCAGGGGGACTGCTCTGGGCAGGACAGAGAGGCCTAAAGCTGCCATGGTCTGTGGAGTGATGGCTGCAGGATGCTCGCCACCTGCTCAGGGTCTCCTGGTGATTCTGTTTCTCCCCCCTGCCCTACCAAAGCAGCACCACAATGGAGGATTATTCCCAGCACTCACACCTCTGAGAGCCTTTTCTTATTCCCAGCCTTGTGCTGGTGCTGTTTCATTGCATTTTGAATTTAACTCTTAACATTAACTCTTGATTTTGGTGTGCTGCACTTCTGATGCCAGTGACCCGTGCCTGTGGTAGGCATTGGGTGCCCAAAGCATTCCTGGGCATCACCATCTGTGTGTGCCAGGAAAGAGCTGGGCACCCCATAAACCTCACACCATTGGGAGTGCAGGGACAAGAAAACTGGGCACACTGAAAGATGTGCAAGTGTTTTAGGGTGGGGGGAGAGTGCCCAAGCCCTGGCTGGGTTTGGGGAGGCTTTGCAGGAACCTGCCCTGCTCTGCTCTGGATTCAAGAGCAAGAAAGCACAGCTGAGAATTTCCTTGGCGCCCAGGGGAAGGTGTGTTACAACCAGGCATGGCCTGAATATTTCTTATATATTGACTTGTAAGATGCAGCTCCATTCTAGAGAAAATGTTGTTATCAGGGAGGGCTGTCGTGTGAAAGCAGCACTCCATCAGGGCAGCTGACAGCAGTGCCCTGTGCGGAGGCAATGCCGTGTGACTGCTCACTCGTGTGTTTTGCAGCTCTTTCTACTCTCTTCCTAAAGCCACTTTCACAGGGGAAGGTCCTCCAGGAAGGCAAACCTCCAAAAGCTGGGGTGGCGACTCAACCCGCAAGCACCTGCATTGATGTCTTCAGTGCAGAAGCAGGCTCAGGACCCACTGAAAGAAATCACGTCTTCATTGCAATTCTTCATTCCTTTGCTGTGGGCAGCATCACAGATAAGAGGCCTCTTTGCTGAGGGGGTGGTGGCTTCTGTGGAATCAACCTCTTGCTCATTTTCACTGCCTCATTTCACAGACTGAGCTTTCAGATGCATGTTGCGCTTTTATGCAGGAAGATGAATGTGGGCCTGAGATGAGTGGGGAATGCACTTACTGCAAATGCATCTGGGGTTCCAATGTGCTGCTGAGGTACTGAATGCCGTCTCCTACCAGAGGAGGGTTCAGCAGGGGCCTGATGCTGCTGGACCAGTCTTGCTCGTCCCCACCATGGCTACCCTTCCTGGGGGTACCACCTGCCCTTTGCATTTCAGAGGTAATGCAGAAAATGTATCTTATCTTGAATGCGTCTTAATGCAGTCAATGCTGAATTTAAAGGTCACCTTGGCATGGCAGCCCTACTCACGAGTTCGCTCATTCGTCTTGTGTCTCAGCATCCCTTGGTCACACCTGGGTTTGGATTGCTTCATCTCTTGCTCTACCCTTTTTGGCTGGTCCAGCACTGGAAAATGATTGCTGCTGTGGTTGAGTTAAAGTGGGATGTTACTTGCAGTGTATTGAATTATGTTAAGTATCCCAGTATATGCTGTTATTTAAGTATTTGTATAAATCCCTCTGCATGCCCTTAGGTTAAGCTCTCATCTATATAAGCAAGCAGCTTTCCCAAGAGGTTGCTTATACTCAGTGCAGTTCAGCTGTCCAAAAGGATGGGTCATAGGCTTTGATGGCCTTTGCACTGACTTTTCATGGATTTTTAGAAAGCCCTTTACCTGCTCAGGTATTTGGCTTCCCACCCCTTGCAAGGGGCTTGCAGTAGGCTTCCACCTCTAGCAAAAGGCTTTATGATCTTCTGAGCACTGCTTGTTACTTCAAAAGGGATGCCAGAGGCCAGGCAGGTTTCCTGGCATGGCTTGATTAGCTGTACCCATCAGCAAGGCAGGGGCAGATCCAGGGATGCCAGGACCAGTGGGCAAGCCTGTGCTGGGCAGACCTGGCTGTTGCCGCCTGAAGCAGGGAGCTGACCTTGGCTCTGGCAGCATAAGCCCTGTCTGGTCTGCATTAAGCGGCCATCACCAGCGCTGTGACGTTCCCCATAGGTGAGCAGTGAAACAGCTAATGACTTCTGCCTTCTGACAAATGTTTCCTGACACCACCAGGGAGGTCGTTGTATTTCCCCCAGAGCCATTTGTCTTCTTCTCCCTGCCATGTCTGCATTCAGACCACATCCTGCCTTCCCTGGCTTTGCACAGCAGTGGCTGCATGGGAGATGCTGCCTATCCTGGGGTACTGGGGGAGAGGGAAGGCTGCATTCAGCTCTATGCACACTGTGTTTGGTGCTGTTGAAATCCCCACTGAGTGCAGGCAGCTGAGGGAAGGTGTCTGTGGAAGTGCTGCTGCTGCCTGTGCCTTCCAAAGCACCCTGCTGTGTTGGAGAAGAGCCCAGGGGTTGGTGGGGAATGAGAGGAAACCCCTCTTGGTGCATGTCCAGGTTCCCCGCCTGCCCTCCTGCCACTGCTGGAAACCTCCACCCTATTTTCTGAGCTGCTCTGTGGGCCCAGCATCCGGGGTGATGCATCTGGCAGCTCCCATGGCTGATGAGGCTGTTGCGCAAGCCTTCTCCATGCTGTTAGGGAGCCGTGTTCCTGCCTGTGCTCCCTCCACTCATGGCAGTTGCTGCCACACTGAATAATTCACAGAATAGCTGCCTGGCTTTGAGGAGCTGCTGCTGCCCATTGCACCCACACCGGGCTGACTGGTGCAGGTCCTATGGGACAGACACTTGCTGGGGGAATGAGGACAGGCAGCAAGCCAGCAGCCTGGGCAAGTCAGCACCGGCCATCAAAATCACTCTTCTGTTGGGGTTCTGCTGGCACAAGCCTAGCGCTTGACTGTCTGGTGTGGATCCCTCTTCCTGAGCATCCAGAGATGCTGACAGTGGCACATAGAAGGAAACCAGCTTTCTGAGCACTCCTGGTGACCACCATGAGCGTGCCGCTGCCCCTCTGCCCATACACAGGACCTGATAGAGGGTGGCAGCTGAAGAAATGTGCACAGACACAGAAACCCAGTGAGCAGCTCCCTCACCATCCCAGCACACACAGCCGTGCTCTGTTGATGTGCCCCAGCCCGAGCCAACAATGTGCACTGCAAGGAGCATTTTGTGTGCAATGCCATGTCTGCTGGCCCCCATCAGGTTGCCATGCTTTGTATTGGATGTATCTTTAGCAAAAGATGGAAACTATGGCCAGCTCCAAGCAGTTTTGCCTGGGAATCAATGATTTTGGCCTCGCTCTCGGTTAAAGCACTAACTTCAACCATTTAAAACCAAAGAAAAATGAAGTCATACATTAAAGTCTCCAAGTGAATGAATAGCAAGTCCTCACAAACAAAATCAAATAGGACAGAGGAGCCTGGAATTTTAAAGCTGAAGGAAATGCCTTTTCCTGGATTTATTTCCCTTGAAAGGGTGAAGCTGCTTCCAACCAGCATGGGGGATGCTTTCCTGGGGTACCAGTACCCATGCAGAGGGCAGCAGGGAGTGGCAGGAGGTACCCAAAGCATCCGGGAAGAGGGAAAGAAGAGCTGGATCTGGTCCTGCTGCAGAAGAGGCAGCACTGGGTAGGTTCAGAGCCCTAAGACATCACTTCCAGCTTCCCTGAGCTTCACTGCTGAAGGAGTGGAGCATGGCAATGACAGAAAGGCTAGTGAAGGTGGAAGACTTGCAGGAGAGTAAGGCTCTGCTGGGGAGAGCATCGTTGCTCGGGAAGCTGGTGGGTGCTGGAAAACATTCCCTTTGATTACTATTTTCCTCTTGCTGTGCTGGGAGATCTTGGGCTGGTTGGGCTTTTTCCAAATCACTGCCATGCGGGCGGAGAGCCGGGGGAGCCGTGTTTCACATTTCATAATCCCTGTGACTTGATTAATTCAGCCGCATGTTAAAAACCTCATGAAATTGGCCAATTTTGCTGATATAATAGATTATATTCATCTCCTAACGTCAGTTTTGCAAAGAACCACTTGGTGGCTTCTTAAAATGTTAAAGATAGGGGCTAGGCTGCCAAGGAGAAAGCATATTTGAAAGAGGTAATATGTCTTCTGTGTGAGCTGAAATGAGGAAATGGATGTTTGTGAAGCTCTTTAAAACACGGTAATGTCAAAAGCAAGGAGAGCACATTTCTTTTTCATTTGTGTGCAAGGTGGAGAAAGGGCAAGCAATTTCTTCTCTCCTCCTCTGAACTCTTGTCACCTTGCACCATAGGAATGGGTGATAATGGCTGCAAAATGGCCCAACTGGGTCAAGGTGTAATTTTGAACCCTGAGTATCTTTCACTCAGTGAGAAATTCAGATGATTTGACTTTGACACCTTGGCAACCCATCACTGGAACTGATAGAAATATGGAGAGTGGATGCCAGCTGCAAAGCAGCATTGATTCTGGGCCCTGCGAAAGGCCGTGCACTGCCTCTCCTGACACCTAAGAGCCTTTTCCATTGATTCACCTCCTTTTGGGTAATCGGCTTTTGCACATCAGACTGGGAAGTGCTTTAGAAGCTGCTTTTTTATCTTTTTCCTTCTTTCTGGGAGATTTACTTAGTTTTGAACTAAGAAAGGGGAAGTTTTGAGTTGTTGGGTGAGGATGAACTTGGAACAGCAGGGCAAGGGTTCTCCGGATGCACTTGTATGTAAGTGGGATGTGGCTCAGCAGCCCAGTAACCCTGCTGCTGGATCCAGCTGCAGCCATGGGGCTGGTGCAGTGTGCTGCGGAGTGAGATGAGGTTTTGCACTGTGTGTGTGCAGTCCCCTATGTAGGACAAGACCTCATGTCCCCACTCACAAATACTGCTCTGCTGACCGCCTCCCTGGGACAGAGGAACTCCTGTTTAATTACTGCAGCTTTGATTGTGACGGCACAAATTTCCCTCGCTGCCTTCTGAACCTTCAAGGGCTCCTGCCAGCAAAGATAAGGCCCCTTTGCAAAAGCTGTTTGCTCTCATGAGGGTCCTGGGGCTCCAATCCTGGATGAAAGCATGGGGATGAGCAGAGGGCGATGCGTGCCATGGCCATAGGACCTTCATTTTACCATCTTGGAAGGCTTCAGAAATGAGAGTTAATCCAGCCTGCAGCTGGATTAACATGGACCCTGTTCCTCCAGCTTCCTGTGCATAAATGGGGCTGGAGGGACAGGGGCTGTGGCTTGGGATATGCTTGGCAAGGAGCTGATCCTTTGGGGTTTGGGGAAGAGGCTGGGAGGGAGCCAGTTAGGGCAGAGCCTGCCCAGCCCTGCCTGCAGCAGTTCCAAACACAAGGCACTGCAGGAACCTGCCTGTACAATGCTGGATTCAGTCCTTTGCGGAGCAGTGCTGGAGGTGATCCCAGCCATTCCCTTTAGTGACTTTAGCAAATGCTCTGGGTTTGGCTGTGGGAGGGATTTGGAGGAAACTCATCATCCAGGTAATCACTCAGATGCAGTGCTGCCTGTGCTTCGTTTGACGCCATCAGCTGCAAATGCTTTGCCACTGTATTGGTGCACCAAATCCACTATCAGTTCAATGAGAACTGTGGTTTCTTCATCATTGCTGGCAAAATCTGATGTTACCTTGGAATATGTTTTAATTAAGCATCTTACTGCAGAGCAGAAGACTTGAACAGAGCCCATGCTGCCTTCCACATAGCACATGCTAAAGCAGCAAACCCAGAATGTAACCGCACAGCACAGGGATGCACTCATCTCCCCTTTGCAAAGCAAGAGTTGTCTCTTTAGCAGCTTCCCTTAATCTTCCACTTCTTTGAGCTGAAGACACTCAAGTGCCCCATGGGGAGGGCTGGCAGAAGCCAGGACTTAGGGCAGCTCCTCCATCTCTCCCCTTCCACTGAGTACTGCAAAAAGGATCAGTTTCAGGGGGTTTTGGCTTAGAGGTGGGGAGGCAAAAAGGTCTGTGTGATGGCAGTCAGGGTGATCCAATCCGATGGCTTAAAAGCACTGATTCAGCAGTCAGTAAAATATGCACGTGTGTGCTCTCTCCAGTATCCATCAACTCATTCACATGCTTAAAACTTTAGCACCTGCTTATTTCCCATTGACCTTACTGGGTCTTAGACACAGAAGCTCATTGTAGCAGGACCAAAAAAGAGACACCACTTCCATCTTCGGGTATCTGTTGTTTTGGCCTATACATTTTTAACACAGCTTCACCAGGGGAATAAATACAATGTAAAAATGCAGGGTAAAAGCCTGGCTGTGTGGATGCCTGTGGTGAAAGTCTTTGTTCTATGAGGGTAGAGATTGCATGGGTGGACTAATCTTTAATTTCCCTTTACTGGAAGGAAAAAGGGGGGCAGGTACATGAAAAATTAAGGTGTTTTGCTGAGTATCTGTGTAATTAGGAAAACTGACTATTGGAAAAATTGGACAATTAGATTGTTGCCTAGGATAACTAGTGGTGTTTCCTTCTGGTACTGCAGGGAGGTGAGGGTCCTGCTTTAGCTCTCCTGGGTTTATTTTGCAGGGATACTGGTGCTCAGCAGCTGCCATCAGTGCTTAAGACCTTTTTCTTTTCTCCGTGTGGTTTGACATAATATAACAACTCTTCTCTATCCTAAATGTTGTATTGTGGTGCCAAAAGATATTGATAGGGGAATATTCTTGCCTAGCCCAATCTGTGTAGCTGGCTATGGGTCTCCAGGGCAGAGAGGACTGTGGAGCTGAAGGTCTCTTTCCTTTCTCTCTGTGCAGCTCTTAAGCTGGTGTTGCAAACTCCCTAGCAGGCTCTCAGCCTTGGTGTGTGCTGGAGACCTCTCTTGTATATTGATGGTCACCAAGAGATGCTCTTATTGCACAAACTCCTCAGCTACAGCTTCTAAATGAGCATGTGTAGCTCTAAACGAGCATGTGTAGCTTGGAGGAGCTGTATATTGTTACATTATAGGTGCTCTGGTACGACATTAAAGTGTCAGATGCCAAGAGAGTCTCCAGTAGCCTCATTCCAGGATTGCTGCCTTTGGAGGAATTGGTGCCTTGTTGGGTATTAAATTATTTGTAAGTAGTTTTGTTGGTGGTTGGATTTGAGAATTAAAATGTATTTGTGAAAGAAAAGTTTTCAATAATGAAATAAGGTAACAAAAAGTGAAAGCCATTATATGCATAATTAAAATGATACATAACTATATGTTCTTTATGTAGCTGCTTCAGCATCTCAATTAGGTCATTAGCCTTGAGTAGTCAGCCCCTAAAGCCTCTCCCAGGCTGGGGTTGCCTCCTGCTGTTCCTAAGGATGCTGCAGAGCTGCTTGGAGTAGGGCCCTGGCCAGTCCCTTTGGGACAGTGGTCCCCCCTCATCCCTTATCCCCTAATTTCTGGGCTTGGAGAGTGGGATATCATACAATAAGGCAGAAAGGCAAAGTCTTCAGACTGCTGAATAATCTTGTTTTATCACATCCTTTTGCTAGCTTATTCCTGGTTCCAGGTTTCAAGGTGCTCGCAGTCTTCTGAGGGTACACTGGGAGAGTTTCATACATCCCCTTCCCCCTTGTCTATTAACTAATCTGTTTCTTGGCACAGTGTGGAGATCAGACACAATACTGGGAATGCTTCCCTTAGGATAAGAAGCTCTCTCTGCAGGCACATAGCAGAGGGTGTGCTGGTGAACAGGCATGGAAGTGGCTGTTGAGAGAGGCTGGGTCAAATCCTACTTTAAGACTATCGCAGGGCATCCTATGAGGCAGTGGAAAAACAGTGCCTGCTACTGTGGGGCAGGTCTCCTGCAAGGGGAGCTGGACGAGGGATTGTGGCTCTGCAGGTGCCTTGCTTGGGCAGAGAGTCACAGGGAGTGTCTGAACATGTTGGACCTGCTCAGTCCCTCTAATTAACCAAAGGGAGAAGGAAGAGCAGTATCTGAGGATGCTGCTTTGGTTTTCCTGGGGGTGTCCTGAAGATTCCCAGTCAAAAGCGCCACAAAATGAGCTTGAATAACAGCATACTTAGCCAGCTCATTAATTAAAATAAAGTGTTTTTCACCACTTCTCCAACTACTCCCAGCTGGAGCCTGCAATGTGCTGGGAGGAGAAGTATAATCTCCTGATAGTTCTTGTTTTCCCTCGAAGCCCGAAGCTCCTGCAGCAGCCAGACCACATGGGGTTGTGCTACCAGCAACATAAGCAACGTGAAAGACGTCACTTCTGAGCCTTTGAGTTCAGAGAGAATAATTTAAGCTTCTTTAACCTTTCTTTACAAGATCCATTTCAAAAGGAGCCTTGCTGTAAGCCCACCCTTGGGAACATTGAAATGCACATATGCGCTGCTGCCCTGGGGAAGCTCCCATCCCTGGCTACTCCCTGCTTACCCACCAATTCTCATTCCCCCTGGCTTCCTCTGCCCAAGCAGCAGGGGATTTTGCCTTTGCTTCTACTCTCCTCATGTCCCAGGATATGGGTTGGCTGGAGCTGCCTGGTATGGGCCCAGATCCTGCCTGCACTGGCCAGAGGGACATTCAGCCCTGCTTGCAGTGCAGGAAGCCAGTGGGGCCCCCAGCAGCAAAGGGAGGCAGGAGCAGCCCACCGAGATGGTATTTCTTGCTGTCCAGGTCAAGTACATCTTGAATTTGTTCTGTTTGTATTTGTTAAATTTGTTATAGTTGTTACAGTTTTCTTCCCCAAAGATCTTGCTTGCTTTCTCCTAATAGTTTCAGTTTGCTATGTGGTGGTGGGTTTGTTGTCAGAAATGCTTTCATGCCAGATTGCTCAAGATGGCAGGGTTCATCTCCGATGTTTTAGGCGCAGGCGAGGAGATGGATGTGGTGGGTGCAAAGGCAGGGGAATGGGGAGCTCTGTGCCTGTTTGTTAGTGCCTAACCCCTGGGGGCAAAATCGTGATGGTTTTGTGGGCAGCATCACTCTGGACTGCTTGGCAAGGCAGGTGGGGATGGCTGATGCTGGCATTGCTGGTGCAGGAGGATAACCTCACAAGTGATGCTCGTGGCTGGCACAGCACACCGTGGGGAAGCTGCCCGTCTCTTGCAGTGCGCCTGCTACCTGCGGGCTGAAGGCCTGGGGTGGTTTGGGGCAGCAGGAGATGGCGGGCCATGCTTATGCCACCTTAGCAGCATCCATGGGGGTGAGGCTTCTACCAGCACTGCTTCCTTCTTGAATCTGCCTTTGCTTTAGAAATCCCTGTAATGTGGATTGCTGCTGCAATTCTCTGTTTAGCCAGACCCTAATCAGGATCTGTCTTATTTCTGCTCTTATCTGACACTTGCTTTCTCTTACCAAGCAGTCTATGATGGTCTCTATCAGGGTATGCAATACTTTCTTCTTGCCCTCTCCTTGCATTTCCTAACTTGCTTCGCATGCTGCTTTCCCACCTGCCAGGCTTTGGTGTGTGTGTGGGGTGACCTGGTGGAGCCTGCCCACCCCAGTGCCCCACTGAGAGGGTCCCCAGGCTGTCATTCACGCACTGAGAACTGGGAAGCTGCTTAATGCTCTTTGTAGTACACTCCATAGTGAGCGATATACTCACTTAAACACAAAGCAAACAAAAAGTCTATTAAAACGGGCCCTGCTGAGCTGGTGGGCTGGGGTTACTGCAGGCGTCCGCCTGCTGTCGCCTTTGTGGTTGCAGCTTTTAGTCAGATTAAATTGTGTCTTTGCAATCTGAATAGATTGCTTTCAGTCCCTCCCGCTCCATCCATCAGTCGGAGGATGCCTTTTGCTGATCTGTTTATACTCTGACTCAGAGCAAGCTGTGGCTGTCGCTAAGGCTGGGTCTCGCTGTGTGATCGGTAATGGAGGAGGGAAGTGACTTCTTGGACCTCCTCACCTGAGTGATCAGATGTGGGGGAGAAATCCTGGCTCCTTTTTTTGCGGTGGGAGCTTTGTCCCAGTTTCAGAGGAGCTGAGATTTACCCTTGCTTTGCCTGCCCTGTGCCTCCCCAGACCTGCCAGCCCATGAATTGGCAAGCTGGGAGCCAAACAATATCAGATTTGAAGCAGCACAAGTGCCATGTTGTGCTCAGTGCTGGCCTCCAGAGAAAGGCACTTTATCGCCATGGAACTAAGAGAAGAACAGTCTTTCAACTTCTGCTGCCCTTGCTGTGACCAGGACTTGGTTTTCAGATGCTCCTCTGCAGGGATAGGTGTGGAGGAGCGCCCGGCTGCTGCCCAACAGCTCCATCCCTGCTGGCTGCAATGCTCCTTCCCTCCCATCTAGCAAGCTGAATTCATCTGATCTATTTGGGCTCCTGTTTGATTCTTTGGCCTCTCCACTCTATTAATTAGCAATTACTTTTTTTGGAGCTGGTCAGAGAGAAACTGTTTCCTGAGTGTTTTCACATCGTGTTTCCTCGGGAGCTCCGACATAAGCTCCGTGATGGTGGCTTTCCCTCTTTATTTTGGCAGTTTGGGGAAAGAAACATGCCTTTGTATCCAGTGTCCATCTGGGCTCGTGTATCTGATGTATCAGGTGGCGGAGAGGAGGGTTGGCTTGAGGGTGAGGGATGCTGCATCAGGCCCGGGAGTGTGCTGGTGGGAACACAGGTCTCACTGCTCTGTCTCCAAGCCCGTCCTGTGAAGGGCAAATGTGCTCTCAGCTCCCGCCAGCCATGTCTCTGATACTGTATGAAATGCTGCTTCTGAAAGAAAGATTCCTTCCTGGCTGTTGTCAGTCAGCAATTAAGTCCTGATATATATGAACTGATTTGATTTCTTTCTTCCCCCTCCTCCTCATATGCCATTATCTGGCTTTGTACAGCTTGAAATATTCTTGATGGTCATAAAATTATCTTGGTCTTTTTAAAAGTCAATACTTGCTGCTCAGTAAAACTGTGAGCCTAGGGGCTGGAAAAGATTCAAGTCTTGCCAGCTTAGCTAAAAGGCATTAATTCACAGAATATATACATAACAATGCTGTCCTGACCTGCGGTGAGGTCTGCCTGCAAGATTTCTTCCCCTGTCTACAAGATGGACTTTGGACATCTTCTTTTATTGCTTTGAAAGCTCAGCTTGATGGATAGATTGGCCAAAGCCAAGTGAGGTCTTTGTATTAAAGCAAGAAAAGAGACAGATCAAAATTAAGTGTCGGGATGACTGAGATCAGTACGGGCCGGGTGAAGCCTCCCCTCTCTGGGTTGTCTGAGAGCAGCAGCAAAGGAAAGGGCTCTGATATGTGGTTTTGGCTGCTGCAGAGTAACTTTTCTGTTGGGGCAGGTCATTTGTGTCTGTGTTTGTCTTCGTTCTGCTGTACCTGGTTGGCAGACAGGCTTCGTGCTGCCCTTGGTGCAGCACTACCCTGTCAGGCAGGAATGTCTCTGAGTGATTCCCAGCTCTATTGAGGGGCTTGCTCAGGGCACACTGGCCACAGGAGGAGAGTGCTGCTCACCCAAACCTGATCCCAGCCCAGCAGCCGGGCTGTGCCCCTTGTGAGTGATGGAGCCTAGAGTAGGGAGGAAATAGAAGACAGTGCTGGGAGCAAGCAGGCAGCTGTGCTGCAGGACAGGCATTGCATTGTGCTCGGGTGCCTCCAAGAGATGTGCAGTGAAGCTTTCCACTGGCTTTGTTCCCCTCCTCATTGGGCTAGGCTGGAGCTTGTCCCCCTGTGCTGGCTGTGACATCCCCATGTCTGCAGGAAATCGGGCAATGCAGCCCTCGATGGCAGAATCCAATTGATTTTCCCACCCTGCAGCTTCATTCCATTGGAAGCACAAATGCTTTTATTTAGGGATCTTCAGTGAGCCCTGCATGCCTCAGTTTCTCAGCTCAGCCACTAACCACGGTCCCCAAGCCACACTAATGGCTTGTTTGCAAAGAGGGGAAAGATGACAAAAGGCATTCATTTAAGGAAATAAAGAAAAGAGAGAAGAAGGAAAGGCTCTTGCAAACCCCTTACTCTTCCCACACAGCCAGATCTGCCATAACCTCTTTAAATGCAGGCACTCGGTTGTATCCCTGTTCACAGAAACCTGGTTTCTTGAAGAAAATTCACAGGACACTTCCATGCAAAACCATCACTTTTCCCAAGGGCCTTATGAATGGTGGCATTAACTACAGAAAAGGGAGCAAGACAAAGGCTATGAGGGGTTCGTTTACCATTATGGCCTGATGCATGCTGGCAGGGAGCCACTGACAGCATTGCTGCCATGCCGCCTCCCCAGCAATACTCCATTGGTTGCAGAAACTGCCCAAAAGAGATGAAAATAATATTATTTTTAAAATCCGTATTTAAAAAAAGTCAAAAAAAGGTTCAACCTGAGGCTTTAACCAGGAAAAAAAAAGGCCAGAAAATAATATGTAACACAAAGTGCTGCTGTGAGTAATTGCTGACAGGCATTGAGGTTCAATGGCCGGGGCATCTGCCTGGGACACAGGGGGCATGTTGTGCTTCCCACAGTGTGACCTCCAGCCCATGCCTCCTCCTCTCCATTTCCCCTTTGCCATTTCTCTTGCTGACATGGAGAGACCAATCTGGGGGAAGGACAGGCTCTGCCTGTCTGCATGTAGCCTCTGTGCACCCCTGCAGGACAGCAGCCTCAAAAGCAGAGATGCTATTGCTCACAGAGGGCTATTATTTGTGCTATTGCTAGAAGAATGTTAATTTTAGTGCTGCTAGAATAAGCAATGACATAAATATGTGATGGGCAGTCTATGTGAAAGCTTGAATTTGCATTAACTTAGGGATTTACATGTTGATTTCTGTGTTTATTTTACCAAGAACGAGATTATATCACTTTAATAGCTTGATGGCCGAAATTGGCCTAATCATGCTTTCAAAGTTACATCCCTTTGAGGAAGAGGCTGTGCCCTACCTCTGTGGCTGCTGCCGTGGTTTTGCTTGGGACAGCTGTCTGCTGAAGTGGGTTAATTGCACAGAAGCAGCAGATCTGCTTGCACCGAGATGTCTGTGTCCTTGCTATGGAAGAAAATACAGGGTAACATTTGCATCGGTGGCTGTAGTATGTAGAAAAATGGAATGTAAAGCACCAAACCTGAACAAACCAAAGCTAGTTTCTTATCACAGCTAGTCAGGTCTCAGCATCTATCCTGTTTAAAGCTGTTTGAAAGCTCTCTGTGCTACCTTTGTATTCTCCAGGCTAGATGTACCCCAAAGCATCTTCTAAAAGGTAGGCTGGAGCTACAGAAAGCTGCAAATGTCTGGAAGGATCAAACTGTTTTGTTCGCTGTGTTAAAGAGAGAATAACACTTATTTACTGATATTTTTATTGCTCTCTTGTGCTTGCCGTTATTTGAGCACAGCAGCATCCTTCCTTTCCCAAGCAAAGCAGGAAGAATTGGTAGGTTGGTCTGGAGTAACAAGGATTCACCTTGCTCTTTATGAAAAAGAAGCTCATCACCTGCATTTCTGAAGCTTGTTGCATACTTGAGGCAAAACCCTGAGCAATGCAGCCAGCAGAACCTGATGCTTTGCCTTAGTCCCTTCAGGAACATACATGTCCTGTTGTCTTCTACCTTTCTGGCAGGTTTTGTTTGCCTTTCTCCATAACAGTGTCTGCTGTAGCATCACTGCTCTGAGTCCTTGAGCCCCAGGGTGCTGCAGGGGTGGCCATGTATGGCTCCTCATCCTGTGGGAAGACGTTTGGCTCTTTCTGGGGTGTTGCCCAGCTTTGTGAGCTTTGGAAATCGATGTGTCAGCAAACTGTGGGCATTTTCTCTACTCCAACCAGCAGTGCCTATAGACTCCGCAGTTGCAGGATGATACCAATTACCTTTCTACACAAGGTTCAGCAGGAGATTAAATTGTTCGTGTGGTATTTAGGGCAGGAGACAGCAGGCCTGGATGGTTGGCTTCCATGTAGTTAACAAATGGTACTTTTTATATATATAGGCTAAAGAGAACGGCAGCCCGCTCAGCATGCCAGGGCATGTCTCTGCTTCTGATGAAGAGCCATCCTGGTGCCGCAGAGAGAGCGATTCTGCTTGTGACGTGGTTCAGATGGTCACTTTGAGGTTTTCAATCAAATGTGTTGATAGAGATTGTGTCGTGAGGCTGAATAAGTCAAAATATGAGTCCTGAGGAAAAAACAAAAGGCAAAACAAACCTGGCGTGAGTAAGTGTATCCAATTCAACAGATGGATTTCTGCTCTGCTATGCAGGATAGTTTGTTCCAAGAGTTTCTCTGCATTTCATAGTCTGCTTATGTAGGAACGTTAGACCTTTCCATTTAATGAGTTTGATTGGTATCAAAGCCTAGTCTGTGTTGTTACTGCTAGAATAGGTCTCAGGAAGGAGCCAGGGGATGAATTTCTGCATAAATCTCGTGAGCAGAGCAGCGTCTGCCCATAATGGGTCCATCTGCTTCATCCTGCCGCCGCCACCAACGCGCACAGCCCTCACAGACATACTTTTAGCTCAGTTTCAACAAGATTAAAAAGTCTATCTTCCTTCACTGCTTATGCTATAGGGGGTACTGTGCAAGGCAAAACAAGCCAGGGAAGTGTGGCTGAGGGTTGAGGGGACCAGCAGTAGGTGAGGTGGTTGAATGGGATCCTTCTACCTGCGTCTCAGCATGGGGTATGTGACTGGGATGCTGAAACACCTTAATATCAATATTTGTCTGTGCTGCAAATAGATCTAATAGGTATATAAAGACTGTCTGTTTACACGTAGAAAGGTGAAGGATGCCTCCAGCTGTGTGGGGCTATATCAACACCACAGAGAGGCCATGGAAGATTGGGGATATTTTCCCATTTAAGCGTTTTCAAAGATGTAAGTTTTATGATCTTTTTATCTCATCATTTGCCACCCAGTGGGCGAGAGATGATCTTTGTGCATAACTGTGCCTGTTGCCAGCCATGCTGGGAAGGGGATGTGCAGAGATGCAGATTGGAGGGTGGTGGGGGCAGTGGTGTCCTTTATCACAAGCCTGGAGTGGCTTTTGATATGTGAAATCACAGGCACTGGCTTTAATTTGCACATCCCACATTCCTGCAATCAGGACCGCAGTGAGTGAATTGCTGCTGCTGTAATTAAGATCAGGGCTGGATCTGAGGTGCTACCGACAGTGGTGGTCGTGCGGGTGGCCATCATATTGGGAAAAGGCTTATTCCTGCCTAACGGCTTCAGGGCTGCTGCCCCCCCCCCCCATCCAAACCCACAGGAACACGGGTTTGAGGTCTTTAGGCTATTGAGAAGATGGCAGCAGAGGGACCCTGTGGCCATGGGCACATGGCATCAAGTCACCCAGCAGAAACCCAGAGATGCTGGTACTGCTTGGTACCAACCTCCTGGACAGGTTATTTGAAGCAGTGCAGGGGTACATCAGGACAGTCCATCCTTCAGCACACAACTGCCTGGTCCCTTTCCTTTCAAAAAGACATGAGTCACAGCAACACTTTGTACCCATGTTCTTCAAGGGAACATTATAAGCCACCCAAATACTATTTATTGTCTGCAGCCTGTACATAAAGCATCTCCTCTGACTGAATGGCTGCTGCAGCTGGTGCCATCAGTCACAGCAGGCACCTTCTTGAGGCTCCTGGTCCAGAGCTGGGAACAAGGACTCCTGATTAGTGATTTAGTTTTCCATGGGTGATGCTGAACCAAGCCTGGTTCCCCCTACCAGGCCTTGGTTTTGGGGGACACTGTTAGAATGAGGAGACCCTTTCCCTGGTTCTTCCCTGAAGCCCCCTGTCTTCAACCCCGTTTACAGGAGACTGCAGATGATCTTGAGCTCCTGAAATGCCTGTGCTTAATGAATCATGGAAGGGTTAGGGTTGAAGCTCCCTTGCTGCAGCCTGCCAGATCTCTGTGCTGCCTGCAGACAGTTTCCCTCTCCCTCAGGTACACAGTCCTGAGCTCTCCTAAGCACAGCAGTGTCTGGAAAACTGGGAGATTTGGGCAAAATGGAAGATTTTCAAAATGGACAAGTCATTGGTAGTATTTCAGCCAGGGACACTGAGGCTTGGTTTGGTTTGGGTCTAACTGGCCAAGCCAGTGAAATACTCCAAAGCCAGCGGGACCTTCTGAGGATGCTTCCATCACATTATGAGGAGTGCTGGGCAGATGGAAGTTTTCATTGCTGCAAGTGGGATGTGGGGTTTGGGTCTTGTTTTCCTCTGAACTACCTGGGTATGATATAGGCAATAGTCCTTCGTCTGTGGGTTCCCACACCCAAGAGGTGGGTAGTGTGGGAACAGCAGCCAAAAGCCCCTTGCACCATCTGTAAAGTAATGTGCTGCTGCCAGTGCCCCATCACTCATTTCCTTTTACTGCCCCTGCCTCAGTTTCCCCATTGGTAAAACAGGACCTGTGCTAAGAAAATGCCCCCGATAGCAGACATGGAGTGAAAGGGACACTTGAAAGGGATGCATGAATCCTGTGAATTCCCTGTGTTATGCATGTGAACAAGAGCAGTTGTGTGCTGATCACCAGCAGCTTGTGGGCTCAGAGGGAGCACTGAGTAGCTCCCGTGTGGAGCTGCAGTCCTGGCAGGGGAGGAAAGAGCTGTGTTACAAACAGCAGCCTCTCTCCTAGCAAGGAATCAGAAAACCTCTACTTTTCCAATATCCCATCAGTGTGCACTTAACCGGGATGAGTCTGTGTGCCTGGAAGCAGCTGGCAGAGGGTGAGCAAGGGCGAGCAAAACTGGTAGCACATGCACAAACCATAGCCTGTACCCACGTTTCTGTCAGATAAAGCATTGCAAGAACTCTGCTCTCAGCCTGTTCTTCCATGTGGCAGAGCCGTGGGTGCCAGCAGCGGACCTGGTGTTCCTGGGGAAGAGCAGTGGGTGGTTTGCAGGGGGGATGTCAGCTGCGCGCAGCTGGAGGGATGCATGGATCCTTGGCAGGAGGAGGGCTTGGGGCACGCATCCTTGGCTGTCACTCGTGTGTGGGAGCTAGTTATTGCTGTTTGCTCAGTTGTGGTGGTTTGGTACATACATAAGTGATACCGCATTAATTCTGTATGGCTTGGCATGCCTAAGGAGATAACAGTGTGTATAGATGTGCAGATTTCTTATTATTTAAACAAGCGTTTGGGGCAGGGGGAGTGCTGGTAAAAACCAGTTCTGTGTTCAGCTCGTTTGCCAAACTCAGGTACTGTATAATTTGGATCCCGCTGGGGAGGAGCACAATCTGTGGTTTCTTTTGGTTTCTGCTTTGTTCTGGTTGTTTTCTGCAGAACCGCTTTGGTCCCAGGTCGTGATTAACACCAGCTCTCCCTGAAAGTGGAGTCATCCTGGTAACCGCAGGAAAATGCCCTGGACTGGTCAGAGCAGGTTGAATTATTCATTCCAGTTAGCTTGTTTGAATAATTCAAGAGGTTTTCTCGTGCTTTGCAAATCACCCAACACTTTGTGGTGGTGCAGGCTTCTTTTTATCGTAATCTGCTGCTGTTCGGTGGGTAACTTCTTGCAGCTCGTACAGCCCGTGGGGTGCTCCCGAAGTGCTTCTGCAGAGTTCCCGGTGTTTGCACTTGAGGGCTGGTCCCCTGACAATTGTGATGTTATTGCTTCCTTTGGTTTAATAGCCTGGCTTGTGAACAGAAGGCTTCTTTTTTCTCTGTTTGACAGTTGCCCACAGCATCAATAATTGTTCAAGACGCTTGTACAGCTAATAGAAAGCGCCTGTCAACAGGAAAAGCTCATTGTAATACCACTGTTTTAAAGAGACTGGGGGAAGCAGCAAAGCCAAACGGGTAGCAGATACGTTGTTCCTGCAGTCACATAGATCCAGGGACAGGAGACAATAAGTGGGGCTTAATTTTCTTCCAAATGGATGCTCTATTTCACACCCCAGCACAGCTGCTGATTTATGGGCTTCTTAACATCACAGTACTTTCATTGCTAAAAACTAAATGGGAAGATGCAGCTAAGACCTGATCTGAAAGCTGCTGAAGTAAACACAGGGACTGTGGCTGTTGTTTGCAGCCCTTGGACCAGTCCTAGCAAAGAGCATGGTGATAACAGCATTTGAATTCCCAGTTCACAGAGGACTGGAGAATTTCTGCAATCTCTCCAAAGGGATGTTGAGCCACACTGTGAGCGTATTTAAACAGGGAGACTGTGTCCCGAGGTTATCTTGAAAACCAACCCTACCTGGCTGGAGGGAAATGTGGTGCTACAAGAGGGAGGAAGGAAGCCACTGATCTCCGAGCTACTGAGTGAAGGGGAGATGTGCAGCTGAGCTGATTTATTAAGGTAAAGTGTTGTTGGCTGCTCTAAATGGGGAAACAGTGAAGCCATGCTGAAGCTTCAATTCTGCAGCCAAGGGTGGAGGCTGAGAGTTGTGAGCGAGGACATGGACCAGCCAAGGCAAACTGTGGTGTTAGGGGTTGTGCTGCAGGTCTGGAGTCCATCCTGGAGAAGACACTGTCCTAATAAAAGATCCAATAAAAGGAGTTAGCTAGAGATTTGTTTTGATGTATGGCAGTCTGTTCAGTTATCTATCAGACGTGGTTTGTTTAATGACTGAAAACAAAAGAGTAGGAGCTCATCTCGATGAGACCAGGAGAGAATATAGATTAACGCCATTGTGTTCTCAACGTGCCATTGACTTCCACTATGTACATGAGGAAACGTGCTGTTCAGGTCCAATGAGATAGGCTCATTAAGCAAAACCAGCACCTCTAAAGTCACCCCCTAGGAGAGCCTTGCTGTGTAATCTCACTTTGGTAGAGAGCAATTTGTACTTCTTTTGAAAGAATTCATCATTTTCTTGCTCATCTTGGTCCTGATCCAGCTGGAAGATGGGAGTGTTTGGAAATTCTCTGCATCGTCTGCTTGGGTGATGTCAACAGCCCCACATTGGATACTTCAGAGCCTCAAAGAAATGTCCAAACATCTGTGTGCTGGGATGCACCATATTCCTGGAGAACCCATCTTGCAGAGCCTCTCCTCTGCATGTGGAGCAGGAGGCTCATCTCCCATGGTGGGGAGGCCTTGGGGAGCCTCCTGATGTGGGATTCCCCTTGTGCAAGGGGCACAGCAGCTGCCCTCCCTGCCCACACTCCTCCTGTGTGGATGAAGAGAGGTGGAGCAGCGCTGGGAGAAGAGGGTCAAGGCACAGTTTGTTCCTTCCATCCATCTCCAGCAGATGTTTCCTGAGGAGCACTGTCCAGCTGGCTCTGCTCATAGCAGCCCCTGGCAGTGTTGGACTCCAATAAATCCTTGTGCAAAACCATCCAGGAATTCACAGACATTCCCATGTCCTGCCCAGAAATCCCTGAATTCACACAGTCTTAGCTTTGATTTTTCCTCATAGAGAGCATGTGATTTCAGGGATGAGGCACCCTCTCGCTGTGATTTATTGCACTGCATTGAGCAGGGAAATCTCTTTGGCTACGTGTGGTCAGCAGCCGGGTACACGGGGAGGAGAGCTCTGGGCTTACAGATGCTGTCAGAACTGTATCTGGTAACACTTAATTTAACCCTGTCACCTGACCTGACATTAGATTTGATCCAGTTGTACCTGTGGGCATGCTAGGAGTGATGCAGATGGGGAAGCTGAGTGCCAGGCGGATTTGCTCCATGGTTCTGGGTGCTTCTGGAGCTGGTGTGTAGGAGAAATCCCTGTCCTGGGGCTTTGTGCGAGCTGTGAAGGCTGAAGGTCATCATTTGCCTCTGCTTCAAGAGTGGTGGATGGCAGGTCTCATGGATGCCAGTTGCTCCGTCTCTCATGCTGGAGTTGGGCTTTTTCTTATACCTGCTTAGCCACTGTCTGTCCTATCTGGACTCATCTGTCAAAGCCATATTCTGGTTCATCCTGTGTAAATGGAACTGGAGTAGCGTTTGAATTAACCCAACAGCCACCACCCTCCATGAAGCAGATGAAGCTGAGCTTAGCCTGGGTACCAGCAGCGCAGATGGTCTAAAGTAGATTTTAAAGCACATCCAAACTCTGCTGCTGGTATTTATGTGCCATATCTTGCAATGGTAATTACTGTGCTTCTCAATGGGATGGAGTATTGGGGTAGCTTAGAATCCCCCATGGTGATGTTACAGTCTCTGTTCTGACCAGAGGACAAGAACTCATCGTATCTTTATTTTTAGTGAAAGCAATGGCACTTTTCTTTGCAGTAGGCAGGTGTGGGGGTATGCAGGGAGAGCCAAAGACCTGAGGTGCTGTTCAGCACAGGGTCTG
This sequence comes from Amazona ochrocephala, assembly GCA_039720435.1. NCBI lineage: Eukaryota > Metazoa > Chordata > Aves > Psittaciformes > Psittacidae > Amazona > Amazona ochrocephala. The sequence goes on along the minus strand of CM077891.1, from coordinate 9,218,242 downwards.
GCTGGTGGCATCCATCACCAGGACACAGTGCTGCAGGGTGAGAGCCTCTATACAAAGGAGCAGGCTTATTTTCATAAACCCTGCTAAGCAATGAGTTACATGGGTTAGAGCTATTTTTGCAGCAAGATAAAAGAATGCTAATTTGGTCATTTACCTAGCTTCCCATCACAGTTTAACAGACTGTTATATGCCAGGACTTTCTTCTTTTTCCTTCCCAAATAAGTCAGTGATGACAAAGGATACTTCACCACAACGGGCAGCATTATGCAAAACTAGGGCTGATTTGAAAAGAAAACCTATTCCCATTGAAACTGCTTTTTGGTGATCATGTAGAGTTTCAATTACGCACAATTTTGTTTGCATCATTCATTGCCTTTGAGTGGATGTTTTTAGGATGTGCTAAGAAATATCCAGTGATTGAGGGCCTCCCTAAAGTCCTCTTGTATTAAATCTCCACCAAGAAAAATACACATTTATGTTTAAAATGCAGGATAAACTGTACCTTGTTTATGTGTTTTGTCACTTTTTCCTACCCTGGAAAGAAACCTAAACCAGCTATAGTAAACATTGTTCTGCGCTGCACTGTTCTGCTTGCCTTCTATGGGTGCGAATTGGTTCTTTGATCTTCAGTTCAAAGAGGTTGAAAAGGCTCTTTCTGTGGTCTGCAGAGAATTCCTTTCTGATTCTACAACATCTCTTGATTAACTCTGTGTTTCTGGGGAAGCTCTCGGTACCCTTCCAATCAAAAGGGTGCTTAGACCTTGTGTAACATCTACCACAGAGGGCTTGAAGTTTGCTTCCAAGTCACCTTGCCTGGTGGAGGACATCATCCCTCAGCACCCAGGAGTGTGGTAATGTTTGCAGAGCACTACAAACAAGTGTTCGAGGCTACATGAAAGACCCGGTCACGTCCGACAAGACCTGCAGGCAGCCAAATTGGCATCCAGTTGCTGGCTCGGAGGAGAGCCGTGCTGAAGCAGAGGTGCTCTCTCCGCTGGATCCTTAATGATCCAGATGTCCCAGGTCCAATGTCACCAACTGGTTTGATCTATCCCTTGCCAAAGGACCTGTTGTCCTCAGGACTTGTAGGTTGTGGCCTTTTGTAATGCTGCTGTTGTTAACCTAATCGAACATCTAAAGCAAGGAGGAGGGAGAGGAAATCATTTGCAGCTGCATTAACTTCTACCCTGAATTCTGTGCACAGCATTCACTGGTATTAAATAGCTGTCTGGATTCAAGCGACTCCTCCGGCGCGGACTAATGAAACCAGTCCTGCAGTTCGGCGGTGGCATCCACCAAGCCCCTGGTTGTAATCCAGACTGCAGTTTGTTCTGCTAATGAATTAATCAGCTGATTCCGTGCGAGCAATAGCTCATTAGAGAGGTGCGTGGCAACCTTCGGAAGGGAGTTATTGGCTTTGCGTGGCCCGAAGGCCTTTACATTGCCCTCAGAGCATCACAGCGCCATATGTGTTGCTGTAATTAACGGGCATTGTTCCTGAGGTCGTTTGATCTCAGGAAAATGAGTGTAAAAATGTTAATATCATAAACCTTTGAAAACTTGGGAGAAAAAGCCAAAGAGCCAAAAGCAATTTCCCTTTCATCGAGCTGCTGGTGGTGGCGACTTCTCTTTTCTTACTTATTTTGTAAGCTTCCGCCCTGTTTTCAATGGTAGCTGCAGAGATAAAGTGAAGTGTAATTTGGAAATTAGTTCCGGATATTTGAGTTGTGGCTTTATTTTAGTAATCTGGACCATTAATTTTGTTGAATAGTTTGTTTGGATTTTCTTCCCCAGTGTGTGCAAAGCGCGACTGCACCCAGGGTATAAAGGGACTTCCAGCAGGAAAGGGAGCTTGCAAAAGTCTTTCCCCGGTGGTGACCCTACGAAAACAAAGCCTGTTTCTCTGTGGTTGTCTGGGATGGACGGCAGGGTGCTGGGGTAGTTTGTGCTCCTGCTGCAGCCAGGAACATTGGGCAGAGTGGGCAGAGACCTCACTGGAGCTGCCCTCCTGGAAAGCCAAGGGCCACATTCAGGTCAGGGCTTGGGTTTAGCTTCTCAGCTGTGACAGGACCCTTTTCCTATGAATGAAAGCAACTTGCAGCTTGATTAATGAGCAAAGGTGCAGTTTGGTAAAGCTTTTCAAGGGATATTAATGAAAGGGATCTTCTGAGTAAAAAAATGCTGCTGCTCAAGCTTTGAACTGCCCTGAAAATGTGGGGATTTGGATACACCAGCATCCTCTCCATGCACATCCAAAGAGTCTCTGGAGGACTATTGCAGGTCACTGCAAGTGCAGCTCCTTGCTGTGAAGAGGTGTCTGGAGCAGCACCAGAAGCCATGGCATGGAGCAGGGAGAGGTGCTCATGGGTGTCACCACCACCAGCAGTCCTGAGGCAGGGTGTTGTGGATGCTGCTTGCACCCCTGTCAACAGGGACAGGAATTCAAACACAGCATTGATGGGATGGGAATGGGGCCAGTCTGTGAGTGTGGGATGCTGGTGCAAAGCTCAGGGTCCAGAACAGGGATCTGCAGAGGAGCCAGCGACTGGGAGTAAAGCTCTGCTTTTCTCTCTGCTGGGCAATGTGCTGGGTAAACTGGGAATAGCTACCTACACCTCCGAGCAAAGGGAGTGTTACAAACTGCAGGATTAAGGATGTGTTTTCCCCTGTATGTTTATGCAACTTTGAGGGTTAAAAAAACAAAAAGACCCTGTTTTTAGGGGCTAAACTTTAAAAGCATGGTCATTATAATAGTACAAGAGTACAAGAGCAGGCAGAAGCATGGAACTGGTTTGGGTCGAGTTTTTCTGCTTATCCTGATTTCTGTTTCGCCGTTTATCCTGTTTATCCTCTCCTTGTTGTCCTGAACTAGTTTGTCTTCCTGTAAAGGCCAGCCTACGACTCTTAAAAAGAAATCCTCAGGAAGAAAACTCGCTGACTGAGCCTGTTTCTCGCCTGTGGCACTTGAATAAGCCCATCAGCTTATGTAATATTAATATTTGTAAAAGCAAACCTGCAGAGCTCATAAATCTCTCCCTAAAAGAGGGACAATACCTAGGTCTATTTTAAAGTGAAGCAGATAAGTAGGTTCTAGGACAAAAGGGTATTGATACAAAGGGCGCGGATAGATGAAAGAAATAAAATTGCCATTTTAATCTGAAAATTGGCTCTGCATAAGTGATACCAGAGGCTTCACTGCCTCTGCAGCCGGAGTTTTGCTCTGGGTCATCACTTCGCTCTGGAAAGCCCCAGTCCCTGGCTGCTGCCACAGCAGTGTTGCTCTCTGGTATTCCATACAAGTGGGTTAAGGAGTTTAAAGAAGTCCAGCATTGAAGCAGGGTTTGTTTGCAGATGAGAGACTTCATTGCTATTTTTCCTCACTTTGTGCCTTCTCCAAAAGAGGAAAAAGTGCAAAAAATTCTGCAGTTTGGATTCTGTGAACCATTTTTTAAGGCAAGAAGTAGGCTTTTCCCCATTACACTGTGCCGCAACAGTATGGGAACCCAGACAAGAAAAAAAACCAATACAGCTTATTTTTAGTCAACCAAGTGAGCAATCTGTCTCCAGACACACACACAGAGTGTGGCTCTGTGGAGGAGCACTGCTGCTGCATCACTCTTAACATAGTCCCTTATCAAAGGAAAACTGCTTTGAAGCAGTTGCTTTAAGACCTCTTTTATTGGGTACCACCCGCGGTGGGATGGGAGCACTCAGCAGCGTGAGGGCTCTTGCTGGCAGCTGTGTTTATGTGGTACAGAGGAGGGGAGGTGCAGATGGATGGGTGTCTTTGGATGCTTTTGCCAGGCGGTGCAATGCTTCCTTCTTTCTTTCTTGTTTTGTCCTGACCCTGAGCACAATGGGAAACCTTTCATTCTGTGTTGCTCAGTAGTGGAGCTGGATCAGAGGATTCCTCATGGGCTTTGCTTAGTCCCTGAAACTTTCCCCAAGCCCATCTTTGCTAACTCCCAGCTCTAGAGAAGTCCATTGTGTGGGTCCACTTTTAGTGATGTCAATGAAATACATTGGCTGGGTCCAGCCTGGGAGCCCCCCACAGTTGGAGTTAACCAGAGCAGAGGGTGGGCTGCTTTATAGAGTTCAGAGCAGGACAAGTAGATGGGAGGCCAGGAAATACCATTACAAGTATTTTATAGATGAGAAATTGGGGGCCAGAGACACAATGAGGTGATTCCCACAAAAACTGAGCTGTGATCCCCTGAGCCCCAGACTGAGGTACATATCCTGGCCCATAGCATGAGTCATGTCATGCAGCCTTGCTCTTTCCCAGCTCATCTTGGAGCTGGAAGATGGTCAGGTCATTGGCTCAATCTGAATTTTGTGATGAAGCAATTCTTTTCCTTTTGAAACATGGAGCTGCTGAAGCTGTATCTCCTCCTGGGATTCGGGCAATTCATTTAGCACAGCATATTTTTAAGGAAAACTTTTTATCGTGCCAACTCAGGCAAGAAATATGTTCAAAGAATTTTAGCATTCGGCTCCAATCACTGCTTCATTTAAACATTTTAAGCTAATGAGAGTTGGCAAAAAAAAGCACTTTTTTTCATTAAAAAAGAAGTGGCAATAAGAAGGGAACGAGTTGAAGTTATCTCAGTGGAAAATGTTCTCCTATTTTTTCATTTCTGGAGGTTTGTAAGTTTAGCTTTTGTCTGAATTAAGGACAAGAAAATTTCTGAGGAGCTTTCACAGGCCACACAGATAAGTGGCCAGACAATTTCTGCTGCTTTTCCCCATCTCCAGTCCAGCTGCATTTTCCCTAATGAACTTTTCTGCCACAGCAAAGGTGGAATGTGAAAGTTCAATATTATGGATCAGCTTTGCTTACAAGAAGAGAGGAAACCGGCCAAAACCTGCACATGGGAAAAGAGATGAATGAGAGTGATATCACAGAGGTCTATAAGATTATGGAGAACCTGAGTAAGGCATGACAAACGATGGTCCAGATGAAAAATCACATGCAGGAAAACCAGGGCTTGCAAGGGAGATCAGGTGAAGGATGTGTGCTATCTGGCTCTCTGTCCCATCCTGCTCTGGGGTGCCCACTTGTGTTTGTCCTTTTTCTGTCCCTTTTGGTTAAGAACGAGAGATGATGAGGAGGACTTTGTTGGACCTCACTCTGCCTTTACTTTCCCCAGCCTTTTGCTGCCACCTCCCTCTCCAGGAGAGCCTGGGCAAAGCTCGGTTGTGTCCATCTCCAGCGCAGCAGCCTCTCTGTTGTTAGAGGATAAATGACACTGTCTCCATGGCCAGGGAAGAAACCAAATTAAACTCCACCATCTCCAGCAGCCGATGGGCCAGCTGCTGAGCCCTGTGCCACAGCTGATTTCTCACAGACAATCAGGGGTGAATTGTATCTCTAATTCATGTCACAAATGTTTTTGCTATGAAAAGGGACAAATAGGAGCATGGAGAAGGGGAAAGAGCGCTTAGCCTGTCCTTCAGCCTTATGTTGAGGGAAGGCTGCAACGATACTAACTTGCTCCTAGCAAGTTGGTGGTTGATGTTGTTGTATTAAGCAATGAGAAATGGCCTCATTGATAAGCTGCTTTTTCTGGCTGTAGTAGCACACCATCCCGCTAAAATAAGGCAACTATGAAGGAGGGTGAGGAGCAAAGCGAATTGGTGGTGAGAAACCTGGCGCAGGAGAACATGCTCCCCATTGGAGAACCACACCAAGCGTGGGGAGATCTGTCATAAAGCTCTGTAAGTGTGAAATTATTCCATTTGGCTTGCCAGATTGGGGCTGGGGATGCTGTGGCATTCAGGGGACACCAAGCTGTGAGATATTCAACCTCTAGTGATAAGCAGGTACTGATTTGTGGTACTAATCTGACTACAACATATTTGCAGTGCACTGACCACGGTGGAAGTCCAGATCATTATCACTCTTCAAGAGGCTCAGGAGATCAATGCTTCTTTGATACAGATAAACAAAATAGAGGGCAGGTGTTTGTGGCTTTCCCTGCATGCAGTATTATTGTTCTTTGCTGATCCTTCCACTGAGGTAGGGAACAGGAGCGAGAAGGAAGATGAGAAAGGATTTAGAAAGATGATTTGCCAGACATTTAACAAGTGGTTGTAAGAAGGAGATTTTTGGCATTTTCTTTATCAGCTTTAGTCTGAGGGCCATCCGTCACCAGGAATGACTTTCGGCATTGGCCAGATTTTAGGGGAAGGTTGCTGCAGGGTTTTCTCATGCTCCCTGTCCCCATATCCCTTCCTACTGTGGTGGAAGGGTGATGACACCCCTGGGAAACCACTGGCTCTTGTTGGGGCTGTGTTTAGGTTCCTAGAAGCTGAGACTTTGCAGCTGCAGCGCTCGTTGCCAGGGAACTGGTGGGAAGGGACCAAGCCAAGGTCCCGCCGCACATGGTGGCCTCCAAGGAAGCAGCTTGGCGTGTTGTGTCTCCATGGTGTTTTTCTCGAGAGGGCTGGGCTCAAGTTTGTGTCAATGCTGAGTTCATCTGCCTCAGGTCTTGGATGACTGCGTGGCTCAGATAGGGGTCGGAGGCTTCGTGATTGGCTTTGTTCACAATCAAAACCCTGATGTTGTGAAGGTCAAAGTAGAACAAGCCACCCTCATAGAATCGTTTTAGGTTGGAAAAGACCTCTAACATCATCAAGTCCCGCTATCAACCTCAAGCCATCAGTGTGCACCGAGGGGTCTGGATCTGCAGGGATGTCCTTAACCCTGTGTCCCAGCTTGTCTGCACTGGGTGAAGGGAGCCTTTGCTGCCAATGCAATTAATGCATTGCAGCCCCAAAGCTCATCCACCCCAGCCATGTGTGGATTAGAAAGCAGCTGGAGGTCACAGCAGTTCAATTAATGCCACAGCAGCATGACAGCATTGTGGCACATTGGCTGAAAGAACCTGTAGAGCAGGCACAGCCTTCATGCTGGCATAGGGACATGGAGGGACTTGCAGAGGGTCATGGCGGTGTTCCCTGTGCTGACAGGGACCCCTCATAAGAAGCTGTGACCTCACTGTGGCACCTGTGGGGTACAGCAGAAAGCTCAAAGCCCAGCACATGTGGTCAGAGGGGTTCCTCCATCAGAGCAGGGCACCAACGTGTAGGCTAGGACTTGAAGTGGGACCCTGAGGGAGGTGGCATCGCCTGGCCCCTGTGACGGGCAGTTTTCCTCCCCTCTCTGCAACCAGTCTCCAGTCAGAGCTGCCCGTGTGCGGGGGAGAATCAAAGGCTCCTGTGTGACCCGTGGGTTGGGGCTGCGCTGCCATCAGAGATGGTCTGCAGCTGTGTGGGGAAATTGGATGTCACCCTTGGAACGCGTGAGGGTTGCCAGATCCCAGTACTGATGTGAACAGATCTGCCCATTCGTCAGCAGAGACCACAGAGTTCCATGGGGAAGCTGGGTATAAACACATAGACGGGAAAAGCACTTCCAGTCAGAACAGGCAGGAGCATCTTTCCCCATGTCTGTATCCCCTTCCCCTCCTTTTCTCATCCCCATTCTCTTTGTTTCACAGGACTGGCTGACGAAATTTGGGTATCTGCCTCCTCCGGATCCAGTCACAGGACGGCTGCAGACGCAGGAGGAGCTCACCAAGGCCATCACTGCCATGCAGAGGTTTGGAGGGCTCGAGGCGACAGGGGTCCTAGGTCAGTGGCTCATGGTCTGTCTTCTCTTTGGTGCTCATGGTCTGTCCTCTCTTTGGTGCAAAGGGACGCAGGGACAGCTCCTCGCAGGTCTGGACAAGCAGTCTTGGCGCTGAGTTGTGGAATAGCATCATCTCCAGGAGAAGCTCACGCGGGTGTAACATACGGCCCAGTTTGCAACTGTAAGAGTAATTACATGGCTCAGGTGCTTTGCTGCCTTGTGCTTTCAAGAACCTGAGGCAAGCAATTATTTCACCAGACCCACACACCCTGGGGATCCCTTTGTGCTTAAAATAGCTCTTGGTGTGTTGAAAGAAAACAAAGGCAGAGAAACTAAGGCTGATAGGGTGTCCTGTTCAGAGCCTTCACTGCAGCATCAAATTGAATTCAACGAAAATCCTGATTAAGCCTCCCAATTTGTATATATAGATATTCTGGTTTCTTTGCTGCTGGGGCACAGTGCAGAGGAGGGAGGAAGATGCTGTTGCATCACCCCAGCACTGCTCACTCCTGCCCATGATATGCAGAGCCATGGAGTGCCTGCGGAGCTGGCGGGGGTCTCCTTGGCTCCCTGGGTACCCCCCCATCTCCTGTGCCAGATAAGAGCCGATCACCGGCTCCACCAGCCAGCAGGGACAAGGCAATGAGTGCTTCTGCCTGATGTGGTGGCTGGGAGGGAGCAGTCCAAGGCCAGGATCAAGCAACACAAGTTCCCAGCTGGCTGAGGTCACTCCTATCAATGTCCTCATTGAGGGGAGGAGAAAGCCAGCATTATCCCGGCTGTCAGAAGGATGCCTGTTTGCCCTCCTTGCTTCCCTGACACACGGCTGTGACCCCTTGCTGGGGGCCAGCTTGCTTCCGCTGCTTGGAACAGGATTAAGGGGAAGTTCCTGTTAGAGGGGCTGCTGTCCATCCATCCATCCCAACACCCCACCAGCCCTCTACCGGTCCCCCAGAGCAGCTGCCACTTCACAGACACTGTCTGCATCCCATCAATGGGGCTTTCCCTCTGCTCTTAACTGAGCATGTGAAGTTATTTCTCTTCCAGCTGGTCACACGCTGCAGCAGGCCCGGGAGCAAGGATGGCTTTACAGGTGCATTTGCATTTTCATTTTGGAAGGGGTGTTTGGAACAGGCCTGAGGGGCTGCCCTGGGCACGTCATGGACGTGGTTTGCTTCTGAAAACAGTGTTAAAGGGGTAAAGGCAGTGCAGAGAGCAGGTGAATGAAACAACTCGTCTGTTTCAGCCGTTGAGAGTATGGGCTTTAAGCTCTCATTCAGTTGTAAAGATGAACAAGAATGAATATGAGCTCCTAGCTGAATAGAGAGAGTGGTTATCTACATGTGAATGTGTCTCTACTTTGCCAAAGGACTAATGGGAAATTGAGCAAGAGAGGACAAAACAGAGTGATTTAAAAAGTATTTTCTTCAGTATAATCAAATCTGGCCATAGGTGGTTTCCACATGAGTTTCTGAGATCTGTCAAGTGTCACAAGAGAGATCTTGCTGTGTTTTCTCCTGGAATCAATAACTACCCATTGACACTAATGGTAGAGCTACTGCTGAACCCCCAGCCATGGGCGTCATCTCCTGGCAGCCCCAGTTGGTGGGTGTATGAAGAAATGGGCTTTCAGCAGGAGCTGCTGCTGGTGGTGGGTGACACTGGCACAGGAGGGGACTCAGTGCCCCACGGTGTCACCACAAGTGATGCTGGAGCCAGTGCTGAGCCCCAGCAGGCTCTTGGGCACTGCCTTTTGCTCTGCTGCTGAATCCCATCTTCCTATAGGACTTAATAACGCATGATTCCTTTGATTTTATGGATTTTTCCTCTCCCTAGACGAAGCCACACTGGAGCTGATGAAGACCCCTCGCTGCTCTCTGCCTGACCTTGCCACCACTGTGACCAGGAGGAAGCGATTCGTGCCGGCTGTCACCAAGTGGAGCAAAAGGAACTTGTCCTGGAGGTAGGCATTCAGCTTCCCCTACTGAAATCTTGCAGCAAAGGGCTGACTCCTCGCAGACCTGGGCTAAACGTGGCTTTGTGATGAGTTTCAGGGTGATGTGTTAAAACATGTGCTCCCAGGGCTCCACAGGCTATTTAGTTGAACCCTTTTCCTGCTGATCCCAGCCTTGGGATGACTCAGACACGCTTGGCTGCCAGATGGGAATGGTGCAGCTTTGGCTTGTGGGTTAGCTAGAAGCTTTTTGCTGCACTGCAATGGTTAGAGCATCGTTTCTCTTGAGCTCATTGGGACTTTGCATATTCTCAAGCAGCTGCCACAGACTTGGCTCAACACAGATGCAGGAGCATTTGCTGGGTAATAGAGTCACTTTCTTTCTCCTAGTCCTTGCCATGGGCGAGTATATTTACCTTGACGTCAGGGAGCAGTGCATATGGGTCACTATTAACCGGTGTCATGTGGAAGTCTGGTCCAGCTTCCAGAGACACTGCAGGTCAGGGTTGTCAAACAAGCTGATCCCTGTCCCACCAAGACCTGCGCTTTTCGGGACTCCTTTCTCCTCCCTCAAAGCCCATGTGCTGCAGTGATCATTCCTCCAAGAAAGATTGTCCTGCCATAAGGTGCTCGTACTATCCTGGAAACACATGTGGATGCTATGGAGAGATCTCCTTATTAATAATAAGCTTCTCTGATCCTGACATAGCCCCTAGGGCGAGTCTACCTCCCACTGTAGTCACAAATCTCTTCTTGGCTGTGGCTGTCGACACGTGTTGAACTGTGGCCTTACCAGGGATTTGGTCCATGTTCCAGCACATCCCTCTGAGACCTTATTTTCTGAAAAGACAAACATAATTCAGCTTCAGCAAGAAACAGCTTTGGCTTCAGCTTCTTGTAATGCTGTTCCCCTCTTGAGCAGCCCCATCTTGATGAGTAAGAGGAATAAACTTCATATTCCAGAGGAGAAAATCCCTTTGGGTGAGACAAATCCTGGCACAGCATCCTCAATCCCAGGCTGGAGCAAAGCATGGAAGGGAAATGGGGACAGACTGTCCTAGTGGACAGCATCTTTGCTGCAGCAAAGATGGCCATAAAAAGGGGTTTAGGTCTGAGATGGTTTTATATGTGACATAAAAATTTCCATCTCCTGACAAACTCGTTTCTGCTTTCTTCGATCCTTTCCAAGATCTTGGCTTTTGTTCAACAAAGGGCTGTATTTTATAACTGGAGGCTCTATAAGCCAGCAGAAAGCTATATCATTATAGAAACTCCAACGTAGTATTTATTTACACCCAACACTTGAGATTAAAATAGCTTTTTCGAAAGCATTGTGAAAATCCACCAATAGAGACATTAAGTTTTACCTTTTACACATTGGTGGCAAGGTTTTGAGAAAAGAAACCCAAACCATGCATTTAAAAATTAAAGAAAAACCTAAACAATTGCAAGGCTGGAATAAACATGTAAGCAAAGCTGAGCTGTACAGAAGGATGGTCTCAGGATAGGCACCCGCGCTAATGGAGAAGGCAGCGTTTAACAACATAGGCATATAGGTTGCTCAGGTTTCTTCTTCTTCCCCCTGAGTACAGCCAGCCTGTGGGACTGGATCTCTCAGGGAGCGAAACAGTACAGACTGCATCCTGCACAGCCCGCAGTACAGCATCCTGGTACAGCATCAGACACACACGGTCTCCTGTGCCTTATCTCCAAGGGAAGTTTCCAGGATATTACAGCAGATAAATCTTCTTTTCACGGGATTCTATTATGATGTTTTCTGCGTTGTATGTAGGTACTCAGGTCCTTGGTACGCTGACAAGGGAGCAGTGGGATAGATTTGGGATGCAGGAGGAGCGTGCTGCGGATGCCCTCTGCTGGCATCAGCAACCGGAGCTGCCTTCACCGAGTTCCTCCTCGCGTTTGCAGCCTGGTTTCCCTTTTGCTCACTTTCCTTTACTGCCCCTGGTTATGCCCCATAGGAGGGGAGTTCACAGCCGCATCTCCTCCCAGGCGCTCACCATCTCCTTGCAGCCATGGGGAATGCAGCGCCAGGGCCATGCCCTCTCTCTGCATGATTCAAACTCCCCAGGGCAGGGGGGAGCGCTGAAGCTTTCTGCATTTCCCATTTCCTTTCTCACTGAAACCTCAGCCTGGTGCCAAGTGGAACTGACTTTCATCCACCTTTAGTTAAGGACAAGTCCCTGGTGCTACTTCATCAAAGCTGCAGTCTTTGGAACTGCGATGCTCAGAGCACAGGGTGCTGGAGCTGGAGCAAACACAGGCTGCAGGGGAGCAGTGGTGTCTGTCAGTCACTGCCCGCCATGGCTGTGAGCATCCTGAGCCCACCCGCACTGGAGATGTGCCACTGCCTGAGCCAAGATGTGGATTTACTGAGGTGTGGAGGGGTGGCAGGTACCACTGGCTGAAGGTGTGAAGCCAGGATAACCTCCGTACCATGCTCCAGCAGCACCCCTGGGGCAGCCGCTCCTCTCACAGACTGAGAAACTGCCCGTGAAATCTGGTTTCACCCACTTCTTCTTGCAGGATGGATTACTCCTGTATTGGTGCCCATTCCTGGGATGCAGGGAGCTGCCTACCACTACATACATGTTAATGGACAGGAGAAGGATTATCGCCCCAAAATATTCAGTATTGTGCAAAGTGCTGGGGTAGGGGCGATGGAGGATGCAAACATCCCCTCTGCTTTCCTCTTGTGGCACTGTGGTAGCACAAGGGCAGGGTTGCCATGCCATGAGTGGCTCTGGGCAACCTGGAAAGCACCTTTGGCAAAGCAGCGAGCATCCACCCTTTTAATGGTCCCCTCTGCCCTCCCCAACCCAGATCAATCTGGGTTTATCAGGCAGTCCTGCTGTGTTTGGTAGTTATTACCATTTATTTTATACGTCTGTGGTTTCAGGGCTGCAGGAGGTGAAGGAGCTCATTCATTAACCACAATTGATTTCTCATACATTGAACCTCATACTAATACTCTTCCATTTCCATCTTTGGGAGGGCAAAACCCAAAAAGGAGCCCAGAAATCAAAATACGCATTGATGTGGGTGCCCCTCAATAGCGAACAGGGACAGATCAGCCCTCTCTGGCCTCTGCTTATTAGCCAGCTTGGACCCAAATGCTCTTTGGGATGGGACAAGCAAAGGAGTGGACTCAGGAGGTATGTGAAGAGCTGGCAGCAGCTGGGTGAAAGTGAGCTTTCATTATCTGCGTGGCAGTGCTGCTGCCTGGGTGAGCTCTAAAAGCAGAGCAGAGATGCTCTCCTTGGCATCCATTTGTGTCACTTACATCCATGTACTGCTCAGCTGTGTCAAGCAGCGCAGTTGATGTTGCCTCACGCAGCTCCATCCGTGATGAGGACAGATGCTTCTCAAGGGTGTCCCAGCGTGTGGCTTTGCAGAGGAATGTGACTGACCCCACAGCTCAGGGCAGTGTTGGTGGGGTGGATGGAGGGGGCTGAGCAGCCCGGTCTTCATCAGCTTCCTGGTGGCTTCGCAGGGACCATCTGGAGCAGAGAGCTTTCCCTTCAATTACTCACATCAGGCTTTTGCCTGAGATTGGAGCTCTGTAAGAGGAGTCTCAGGAGGGATTGACATCCAAGAAGAAGGAGTGCGGCTCTCTGCTGGGTACATAAGCACCATTTACTACAAATAATAATAATCAAGGTAGGAAGAAGCTTATTTAGTCCCATCTGCATCTGCATGATGTTAGAAATGTACCTCCTTCAGTGGAACTGGGTAAGGCAACGGTGACAAGCATCCTATCAGCATAATAGTCTTCTCCTAATCTCATTGAAAACAATTAGCAGAGCTCCAGCAATCAAATCAAATGCTGAACTGAAAAACCCTGATGGGATTTTCTTGACAAATAACAGTAGTAATGAATAAAGGATGGGGGGGGTTCACCTAACACCTGCAGCATCTTAACAGAATGTGGGACAGCTCAGAGGTGCAGGACCTTTTAAAAGAAGCAAAATAAGTATTGATGCTGTTTCTGCCTTCATCTAACATTTCCAGAGACAGAGCCTGGGAAGAATGTTAATGTTTGTCTCTGTAGATAGGACTTTTCATCCACCATCCTTTTACCGGGGGGATCAGATTTCTTATCCTCATTCTACAGCTGGAAAGAGAGGTAAAGGAAGGGAAAAGAAAGGAAAGGAAAAAGGAGCCCATAATGTTTCTGAATCTGAGTCCGTGCCCTAGGCACCAAGATCTTGGAGCCAGGTCACAATTCCTGGGCTAAACATGCTGTGTTTTATATGTATAATGCCTTGTTCAATAGAGATTAAAACAGCAAAGGGTTTACTTAAATCCAGACGGGCGCTGTGGAAGATGAAGACGCACAGCTAAAGAATATTTGGAAACCAGGTGGATGGGTTTTATTGTACTGTAGAGATTTACACCAGCAACAGGCTCTTCTATATATTAAAAATTACCTGCAAATTGTCTTTTCTAGTCTGATGCTCATACTGTTTGTATCTGTTTGTGCTGCCTTCTTTAGAAATGTGTTTTGTTTGAAGCCCTACAATTATCTGCTAAACTAAAAGTCACTTAGTTTAGTAGATAAGGTCTTTATTTGCCCAGAATAGTTTAGGAGTAGCAAAGCCATAGATGAGTGATTTCTGTTCATCTGGCCGTGTGTGTTTTGCCTGGTTCTCCTTTCTCATTCTCAGTCTCTAGAATGGGGTTCTCAAGCTCCTTGGAGAAACTGTTAGTGAGGTTTTTGCTTGTTCTCATGAGTCCCTGTTTGTTCTGTCCTGGATTTAACCCTCACTACTTTTGCCCAGGTCAGGAGGTGGTACCACCTTGGGCTGTGTGTCTCTGAGGGCATGGGGTATATGCAAATATCTGTGAAAGGAATAGCATCCAGCCTCAGTCAGTGAGTGGTTTCTACTCTGATCCATGTTCCCAAATCACTGCTCATAGGAAGAGCTTGAGTGACATGATATCCCTTTCTGACACCTGTAATTACCTCTAGAGGTTTAGACAGGTTATTACTTCACGTTGGTGCTGGGGAGTGGTGTACTACTGAGCGATGCTCTCCCAGCTATATTATGCAGGAGGGCGAGTGAGGTGATCATAATTGTTGCTTCAGCCTCTAAAAATCTGTGAAGCCATGAATATTTCATGATCGCTTCGGCTGGTGTGCTGGTACACAAGAAATAAAATATCTGTTATTACGGGGGCAGAGCTGGTCAGGAATTTTCCATCAGAATTGGTTTTTGTCAATAATTACTCAGTCAACAGTGCATTTTCCTGGATTGTGTGTATTTTAGTCAAAATTGTCACTGAAACATTATCTAAGCATACTCTTTTCAGAAGCCAAGGTGCGTTGTTGTATCTTTGTCTTTTCATCGCCTCTATTATACCAACAATATTAGGAATTGGTTTTCAAGGCTTGGTTAGATGGTAAACACTGACATTCTTTCACTCCAGCTCAGACCAAAAGGGAAGTTTGAATCCTGCAGCTGCAGGGCAAACACCGACGCACAGCTCATCCGACCTGGCTTCTCTGCCAGGGCAAGGCAGAGCTGGGGGCCGGGGGATGCATTCCTGTTGCAGGGAGACTATAAAAGCCCTGTGATGTGTGCAGCAGTGTCGTAAGCCTCATCAAATGTTTTTTCTACCAAGAAGCAAGGCAAGAGCTTCTCAACTGCAGTGCTCCATCAGATAGGCTGTCTCCTGCAGGCAATAGGCTGGAGGCTTTTGGAATGAGATTTCCATCAAATGAATCCTTTTCTCTTCCTGTTTGTTATGGATGGCAGGCTTGGGCATTGCTGGCATTTACTGCCTTCAAGGTATATTTTATACCTCCAGCAGACATGCTGGGAAACATACAGAGGCAGCAAATCCTTACTGGATTTCTGTGTGCATGTAATAGGAGCAGGCAATGACCTGCTGTTTGTTGCAGGAAAACTCATTGGTCTGTGTGCAGTGCAAAGGCTTCAGCAGTCAGCAATCTTTGCATATTTGGGTTGCACTTGGAATGAATAAGTGGTGAGAAAATAGTTGTCAATAGGTCTGAAAGGGAGCTTGGGGAAAAAAGTGGGCAAGCTCTGGGAAGGGATTCATGGCGTTGGCATTTTCCAGGCTGGGCAAGGGTTGTATTGCTGGGCATTAACAGCAGTTAAGTGTGGTTCTGAGGCTGACTGACGCCTGGTACAGCAGGATCAGGAGGTATTGGGATTCAGACCCTGGTTGTGTTTCACATGTGTGGGACAAGACTGGCTCGGTTCTTCCAGAGGACCCAAACTCAGCCTCTGAAATCCTCATAGCTCTGGAACCAGTGTGATTCAGAGACTTAAAGATGCACCTATAAAGGGTGTTAGGGTACTTTGGAGGAGCGCTAGGAGCTCTGGAGGCCTCACTGAGGCTCTGTGAAGCACCAACTACCTGCAGAGCCCTTCCAGGTGGTCCTCAGAGATGTGTCATGCTTCTGACCCATCCTCTTTTTTACTCTCCCTATTTCAGAGTTCGCACCTTCCCGAAAGAGTCCCAGCTGGGCCATGACACCGTCCGAGCCCTGATGTACTATGCCCTGAAGGTCTGGAGTGACATTACCCCGCTGAATTTCCATGAAGTGGCTGGTAACAACGCTGACATCCAGATAGACTTTTCCAAGGCAGATCACAATGACGGCTATCCCTTTGACGGGCCTGGCGGGACAGTGGCACATGCTTTCTTCCCTGGAGACCATCACACGGCAGGAGACACTCATTTTGATGATGATGAGTATTGGACCTTCCGATCATCAGGTAGTGCAAGGTGGGAGAGCTGCAGACAAATGCAAGGGCTCCCAGTTTCCTCCTTCTACTCCGGTGCTTAGAGTGGTTTAGCCTCTGCTGTGCCTTCACCCTCAGCTTGAGGATTCCAGCACCTTCTTCTGGTTCCTCCTCAGTGAAATGAGAGGGGAACCAGCCTTGCTAGCGAAATAACAACAGTTACCATTGAGGACCTTCTTAGTTCCTGGAAGCCTCAATGACATCTCCGTGTTTCTCTCTGTCACATAGGCAGTTGCAGAGGTCCCCACTCCCCATCTCTTATGGGACCTGGACAGTTAAGGGCTGCTGGAGCTCTTGGCAGGAGACTGCATTCTCTGATTTTAGTGTCTTTTGGGTGGCTTCACTGCCACTTATCCTGGTTTCCTATTTTCAAAGCATATTTATAAGCTGACCTGCCTGGAAAGGGCTCTGTGGTCTGCAGGGAAAAAGCCCCCTGTGAACACTAGCTTTTTCCTGCCATCTCATGTCTGTGACCTGACATCAGGGGTTACAAGCTGGTTTTATTCCTTTTTCTCCTTTTATTCCATCTCATACAACTGGAGCAAAGCTTTAATAAGCAGAGTGAGTTCAGAAGCAAGAGTTCCTCAGCTGTGCGAGCCATCTGTGGGGATCAGGTCCCCAGCCTTTGTGTCAGGCATGTTTTGACAGAATAGATCCTCTGCAGTCACCAGCTGCTAATTTTCTTGTCACTCCGCCTCCTCCGCCGGACTGCTGCTGCCTCAGCTTAATGATTTCATTTAGACCTAATTGTTGTATTTCCTGAAGCCAGAGAACACCTTCTTCCTCCCCACTCCTGTGCTCTGCCTGCCCGTGCTGTGTGCTCGTGGGCAGGAGTGTCAACCAGGTGAGCTGGAGGAGGTGTGAGGTTAAGGCTAAAGGTCTGGACAGGCTGATGCTCGATTCGTGCCACTGTGTGTGCTTACGGGGAAGGAAAAAAGCAGCAGCTCTGTTCTGCAGACATCCAGGGAGGAGGCAAGGGCTGAGCCTGGGAGCTCACCGGGGTGGGTGTGTTATGTGATGAAGTAAGGAGTGATGCTCCTTTTGTAGCTGTTGTAGAAGAGGATCTCGTGGAGGAGCAAGCTCAGGGCCAGCGGGTCATGCAGGGAGGATCCCTCCAAGCACCACAGGGGGATGAGGCTGACAGCAAGAAAGTTGCCCTCTATTTTGAAGGTCTTGGAGCCACCTGAGCTTCATCTTTTATTTATTTTGCTCTCCCTAGTGATTCGGAAATAACAACTTGTAGGTGATATAAAGTATTCCCAAGGCTGTCAGTTTGGCATTAAAATGTCAGAAAGCATATGTCTTGTTCTCCCCTAGTGCTGGGGAAAACAGCACAGGTTATAAAATCCTGGCTGTTTACAGACATGTAAATAGTAGTCATTAAGGAAAAAGCAGAATTCAGCAAAAATATCCCCCTTCAACACCCCAAACCCAGTGGGGAGTGCTAAGGACAGTGCAGGATCAGCCATGCCTGCTCCTGTGTGATGTCTCCTTTGGCCCTGATCACAGCTTGTGGAACATGGGGCTCCCCTGAGCTCTGCAGAGACCTTTCCAGCCTCGCTGCCTGTTTATTACAATACTTGCAATCACAGTCTTTGTAAGAGCTGTACTTAAAATCACGGCTGCCCTCTGGTATTGCTCTGCAGGGCGTTGCTGTGCAGCAAGGAGCAGCAATTGGATGGATGCTTGGCTCAGCTGGGTAGTGGGAATGCACTGAGCAGGATGAATCCCATACAGCTCCTGGAAGCAATTCCTCTTGTGCTTTAGCAGCATTGGTGTAGGTTTGGAAGTGGACATTAACCCCCTGATCTGAGTGTCTGTGGCTCTGAGAGTACAGGATGGGTCTGTGCGTGTGGTGTGAGGCACTAGGGGTTGGATTGCAGATAAGAAAATTTGGTGGAAAAGAACAGAGAAACCCCAGACTGAGAGGGAAAAAGTCATCAAGGGAGGTATCAATGTCCAGTAAATTCCCCTGATGCCCAGTGTGATGTGTGAGCATCGAAGTGTTTGCCTAAGGGAGCAGACTCGAGGTGCAGCCTCACACCAGCACATGGTATGGAAGGGGAGAAGGGCAAGTCCTCAGAAACAAGTCTGTTGTGGTCACCTTCCTCTCCTGCCATGTCCTGTCGGGACAGCGAGAGATGAGCAGGGTTGGTATGTGCTGAGTGGGTGAACAGCTCTGTGTTTGCATGCAGGAAGGTGTTTGCTGTGGATTTGGCCGGCACTGTGAGGCAGGGAAAGCCCAGCAGAACGCCGTGGGCACTGCTTACGTGGCACATTATCACAGGCTTTGAAGAGCTTCTGGCTACCGCCTGCAGCAATGTGGCCTTGTGGGGATCACGAGGACTGTGCTGGCAGTGCTGCAGGGTGAGATATGGGAGGAGGCTGCTCTGGCCCGGCCCCTGCAGTGCTGGTTAGTGGGGATAATGGATGGTTGCGCTGAGGTCGCTGTCTCAGATGTTGGTCCAGCTCTTTCTCAGGTGCCATCAGTGATCTGGGAATAGGAGGGGTGATCCCCTTTTGTGTGTGGAGCTGAGGACTCACGCTGTGGGTTGATGTCTGCCTTGCTTTCCGTTTTCATACAATACTCTTCAGTCCCTTTTTCCAACTGGAGAAAAAATGTCTTTTTCAAACTTCACCTATCCAAAGCTTTTCTTTCCAGTTTATCCAACATCTACCTACACTTTCTCTTACAGCCCACCCAAATCCCCAAAACACAACCAGCATGTAGCCACTTTCATATCAATTTTGTCTTTATTTCCAGATGACCATGGGATGGACCTGTTTGCTGTAGCTGTCCATGAGTTTGGCCATGCCATTGGCTTGACTCACATCTCTGCCATAGAGTCTATCATGAGACCCTACTACCAAGGTCCAGTGGGGGATCCTCTCAAGTATGACCTACCTTATGAGGACAAAGTCCGAATCTGGCAACTTTATGGTAAATCTGTGTCCCTCACCTGGCACTGGCCCATTTCTGCCATGGGGCACGCTGGAAGAGCTGTTTTCTGGGATGAGTGGAACTGATGTGAGGGTGGTGTTCCCCACTACTTCTTCTTTGTCTTTACTCATAGGAGTCAGGGAATCGGTGTCCCCCACAGCCAAGCCTGATGCAAGCAAAACTGACAACCACCCTGTCCTGCCAGAGCTGCCAGAGAACCGCTCCACTGTCCCGTAAGTCAAGTTTGTCTCTTTCCTGTAGTGGACATGTAGTAGTGAAGCTTCATTTAGTGAAGCCTGCTCACTATGGCTCCAGTATTTCCCTCCGGACCTCTTGCCACCTGGAAAATACACACACAGAGTGCCCCTTCTTTCTCACATCTGGTTATCCCCTCCATACACTATTGCTTTTTCCAAGCAGTATGTGGGCAGCCAGCCCACAACTGGGGGGTTAAGAGCAAGAACAAGTGACAGTTGCTGTTTATCTCTTAAGTGATTTTTATCATTCAAGGCATGTCCGGAAATGCTGTAGCATCTTGCGGTGCTTTGCATTTCCCTAAGACTCAACGTTTTACTCCTGTTAATGGAAATTTGCCCTCATCACCCTCAGGTAAACTCCTCCTTGCTGAAATTTTAATCAGTTCCTCTGCAGTATCCTGGACTGTGCAAGCATAACTCACTAAATCTCTCCATGGTGAGCAACTCCCTAATGTACCTGTGGGGGTGAATATTGGAACAAGTGGACCGATAGCCTGCCTCCAACACAGGTTTGCGTTGGCAAGGGACTGCTTATGCTGAGTGTCATCAAGCAACCAGCGTGCCCTCATTAAGGGACGTTCTAGATCTACTTCATTAATAAATGTTTGAGTTATCTAATTGGTTTACTACCAGGGCAGCAAGACAGTAAAGAGAAGGGTCACTGAGCAAAAAGACAGGAGTTCATGGCCACACATACGTCTGCCAGATACCAGGAGTGGCCCAAGTGAGAGCAGCAGAGATGGAGCAGGTCACCTTCACCTCCTGGTCTGCTCCATCTGGGGTGAGACCTTTAGGAAGTCATTTCATCTCTGTGTCTCAGTGACCCATTTGCAAAGAGGGGATCACAGCACTGAAGCATGAACACCCAGATTAGCCCTAAAGTAACTGAACCAAGAACAATTCAATCTTGAAAAAGTATCCCTGTGCTGCAGTTGCTTTTCTTACCTCAACACCTTTTACATCCCATTTTGCCCAGCTTGATGTGATGCCCACAGTAGAGAAGTGCTGAGAACCTGCTCCTGGTGGAGGTGTCCCAGCTGCCAAGGGCTGAAGAAAGGCTATGAGGGCCCTAAGGGACCCTTTTCCTTGAACATGCTGAATGCTGTTAGCTGCCTTTCTTCCTGTATAGCGTCTGGTGTAGCTTGTCCACAAGGCTCTGTGTGGCCATGTTCTGACCTAGAAACATGAGAGCATTTCTCCCTGCTGCTGTAGGAGACCGTCATCTCACACCACTAACAGGAGGAGCGGGAAACTTGTTCATGCCAACCCCTTCTTCCTGCCCAGTGCGTGACTGGGAGGGTGGATGGGGTTCACCTCCATGTCTGTTGCTTTGTGGTTGGAAAGGGTTGTGAAGCTGGTGCTGGCAGCCCAGCACAACTCTTCTGTCAGCCAATTATATTTATGACTCCCTGTCACTCACAGCAGCTTTTCTGTGCATGTTCCCAGCATCCTCTCCTTGTCCTCCATCAATCATCATTTCTTACATAGGCTTTGTGGCTCTTTCAGTTCTTCATACTCTGTGCCTTCCACACCTGCCTTGTTAAAAGTAGCTCAGTATCTCTCTGTGACTTGGCAGGTGGCATTCATTGGGTACCCCATGGCACTATCACTCCTCTGTGTCCCTCTGTTTTGGCTCAGCTGCTTTCTGCTTTGTAGCTCTGTCACCTCTCATTGGCATTTCAGACATTGGAGCAGCAATGTCCCCAGCCACTGGAGCAAGATGCTGCTTGGCTCTTATCCACTGTGTGTCTTGCTGCGCTGTGCAGCCAGCCAAGCCATGCTGCACCACCAGGGAGCAGGAAGCCAGTTCAGCCCTCACCAGTCCCTCTAGCTGGTAGATGTAGAATGCGTCCATGCTTGACTCCCACTGATTGTCTCTGGTGGCTCAGGCAGCATCTGCCACAAAGCTGTCTTCAGGCTGAGGGCTGCCCAATCTCACCTTGGCAATCCCTGTGCATATGGCTGGGTTTGGCCACGAGCAATGACAGACAGATGCAGCCAGTAGCCTGCTGCCTCGGAGCTGTGGTCCATGGGATGGGGGGCATCGGGGAGGAGGCAGCCCCTCATCACCCATCTGGACCATGCTTACCTGGGCATCTCTCCATAGGATCAGACGGGATGTGCCCAACAGATGCAACACTCACTTCGATGCGGTGGCACAGATCCGGGGAGAGGCTTTCTTCTTCAAAGGTAAGCACATGCTGTGGTCTTTGCCCGTGTCACCCTGTGGTAGCATTGCTGTGGTGGCACACACTGCAGGGACAGTGTCAGACAGGCTGGGTGAGTGATAAGGATAAGATAGGTTGGGGTACGCAGGCTGTGTGGTCAGCAGACCCAGGGAAGTGTCTCGCATACCACTAATTGCTTCTGGCTCAAATCAAAGGGCTTAGACCTTTAATCTGCCCACTGAGGCTGAGGACGGGTGATAAGGAAATGTTAATGTCAATGCAAATCAATGCAAATCCTGCCTCTGGTGCAGAAGGAAACCACCCGGCTCGTGCCCTGTCTGTCACAGCACAGCAGAGGCTCATGGCTGGGGACATGCAATGGCATTGCTGGGGGACCATCAGAGATCACAGCTAAATGGGCATGTGAGGGAGGAGGAGAAGAAAGAATGTGGTAGAGGTATCCGAAAGACTGAGCAGTAAATTGAACATTTCTTCTATCCAAAAAGGAGAAAACCAGGGAAACTCTAACACAATTTATTTTAAAGTTATAAAAATGGATGCTCTTTACCCCAGACCGTAATTAACCTGTGAGATCTGTGGCCAAGAGCAACGCAGTGGCACAAGCAGGCTGGGGTCTGGCAGGTGGTTAGGAAGGAGAGACCACTGGGAGCACTGGGCCTGGCCAAGTCACTGCAGTGTGGTGCCCACAAGGAATGTATGTCCTAACACCAGGGTAGGTGTGTATCCATGTACCATGTCCTGGGGTTGAATGCTTCCCTCTGAAGTGGCTGGTAACAGACAAGCATTTGTACCATGCTACACTCTGATCCATCATACTGCATTGCACAAGTGAAGGACTATAATCTGATGTATGCACTTCCAAAGTCAAAATCTGGGAAGAACCAAGGACAAGCAGAGCAACACCACCCCTCTACTGCTTTTTTCCATTGATACCTTCAACTTACCTTCCTCCACAGTTCACCTTCCCTAATGCGGCCTACTGAGCATCACCCAAAGACAACATGCATGTGATTGCAGAGCCATCTGGTTCTGTGTCAGCAAACACTTGTGTGTCCCTGGGGTGCCTGGCTGTTGAGAAGTATCCCATCGGTGCCTTCTCAGCTGTCCAGAGCACATGGAGGCTGGAGCTTATTTTGCCATCTTTCCAAAATGGAAAAACGCCCACTAGGCACTTCTTTCCATCCCTGGGCACTGTTTGACAACCCCAAAGCAATCCAGCAGGGAAGCAGAAGCATCTTCCCCAAGGATCAAGAGCAGTGTCCGAGCACATATAATCCATCTGGGTATCACATTGCAAGTCTCGTGTTGCAGGCAGGAACAGCAAAAGGGCTCTGGGAATTCAGTGTATGTGCCCTTGGGGGAGCATAATAGGGAGGCTGTTCCCCTGCTGCATTTGCTCAGATGCCACAGTGAAGAAGGGAAAATAAGAGACAAGAACTGGCATTTGGGATAAATGGCTGTCTCTGTTTGAGAGGGGGAGAAAACAGAAGAGAAGTAGCGAGAAATCCATCTCAGTATCTATTTCTGGATATATTTATTGTGAGCCAAAATGCAAATACAAAGAGCACCATGTCAGTGGGTGCCAGCTGCATGACTGCATCCGGAGTTCAGCATCCTCCCTTGGAGCCCCCATTGTTGCCACCAAACCATCCAGGGGACCAAGGAGCAGGGATGGTGCCTTTGGGGCAGGATGAAGAGCTCTCTCCACCAATGGACATCTTGTTTAGAGCTGGTCTGGATGGTTCCCTAGCTGAAGAGCAGCATCTCCCATCACGCAGACACTGGGACCAGAGCTCCCCAGGGCCGCCACGCTCATATTGAAGGAACAGTGGGCTGGAAATGCTGCTTGTTTTGATTTAAGTGCCGTGCTACAGACTCCTGAAGGTTTTGATACAACTTTGGCCTCTGTGTGTGTCTGCACAGTGTGTGCAGCAGTCTTGCCTGAGGCAGCCAAAGTCTAGAGAGCATCATACCCAGCTGGGATCAAAATCACCTGGTATTAAAGAAAGCAATTGCTTCATCCCTTCATCCGTATAAAATGAGACGCTTGGGACTGCAGGACTTCACACCTGGCTTTCATCCTGCCCCGCTTTCCAGCTCAGACAGTGGCTTTAAATCAAGTTTTTGAAACAAGCATGGGGTGGGGATTATTTTTTTTGTATTATTATTATACCTCTGCATGCTAATGGCAGCAATTCCCCCATGGCTCTGGCTTTGGCTGATGATCATCCAGCACTCTGGCAAGCAGCTTGGCTGTGACAAAGCACGAGCACAGGCAGAGTGGTGTTGTTACATTCCGAATTCCTTGCTACTTGCTTTATTTCTTTGCTGATAGCTTGTCAAAAACCCAACCAGACCAACCACTAGCCCAAGCTGTGCCTTACTTTGAGGGTAGATTTAAACTTGCTTGCTGCAGCTGCACACCCACTGAGCCCATTGCCTGCAAATGGTTGTAATGTCAAGGACACTGAGGCTTCCCTCCTCATCTCAGAGGAGCTCAGGCCACTCCGAAGTTCAGTGTTTGCTAAAGAAGGAATTATGTTGAGCTGTATTTCTTGTTAAAAAGTGAAGATCTGTCTTTGGTGCCTCACTAATTAGCGATGCAGAGATCATCGTTATTTAAATACACGTGTTTCCATCGATACACAATGACCACCACATTTGAATCCTCTTTTCTTTTACGTTCTTCAAAAGAATCTGTAATTACAGCAGTTCCTCCCACATGTGAATGTATTATTCATTGGTGTGCTTTGGTCAGAGCAAATATACAGACTGGAGCAGAAGAACAAGACTATGATATAAATCCTTATAATTAGAATAAAAGCTCCCTCTCTGCAGATGTTGAAGTGTTAAAGTTTCGCCTCCTGCATTATTAGGCTAAAATCCAATTTCCATAACATTTTAAAAGATGGTGTCACAATCTGCTGGCTCTGGAGGAAGGGCTGAGTGTCATGAATACAAATCTGAAGAGGCATCTTGGGTTTCTGTTGCTTATCCCCCTGTGGGAATCCACGCGAGAGCAGATGTAAATAGCGTGCAATAATTTCTACCAGGCACTAACAAATATGAGGCAAGGCTGAGAGCTGCCTTTTGGACATGTTGTTCCAGCTCAGATCTCACTGTGTGGAGCTCTCTGGGGAGAATGCAGCACAAGGTGTGTTGCACAAACTGAGGCGGTGAATCCCAGAGACACTGCAGAGAGTTGGGGCTTGAGTTGCCCCTAAAAATCCGTAAGACCCCTCAGGAAGTCCCACATAAGTCTCCTTCAACAGGAATAAGTTTGGTATCCTTCCCACAGAGAACCAGGATGTTTCCTCTTCCATTACGCAGAGTATTCCAGAAATTCCCCAACCCAAACTGTTTTCAGGCTGGGGTAATGGTGCTGCGGATGCTGGAAATGTGTCTGCTTACACCACCAGTTAGTTCAGCCCTTGGGAGCACCCTGCTTATCCTACACCTCTAGATGGTACCAAACTCCTCAATTGTGGCTCCTTCCCCACCTCAACCCCTTCCAGTTTTAGTACTGTAGCTTCCTCCTCCTCTATTTTCTTATTCCCTTTCTTCATTAAAGAAAAATCTTCTGATATTTCCATGTTTTACCATAACCTCATACACCTTTCTAAATGTGAAAGCAGGGAGGGAGGGGATGAAAGGCTCCTCTCACCTCGCTCTGGTTCAACAGTG
Source organism: Amazona ochrocephala (assembly GCA_039720435.1). Classification (NCBI taxonomy): domain Eukaryota; kingdom Metazoa; phylum Chordata; class Aves; order Psittaciformes; family Psittacidae; genus Amazona; species Amazona ochrocephala. The sequence continues at coordinate 9,192,790 of CM077891.1, read as the reverse complement.
CAGCTTCACACCACCAGCAGCAGGATAACCACTCCAGTGCAATGTCCAGAGGATTATTTTGATCCCCCAAAGGGGATTTCTTCTAATGGCTGCCAGAAATAGAAAGCAGGAGCAGCTGCTGCTGGAAAGCAGGATGTGCCTCCAATTCATAGCTCCCATCTCACGCTCTTTGCATTCGGCTGCTGCCACACGCCCAGCGCTCATCCCTGCCGGTGACGGTGGGTTGCAGTGTGGTTCAGTAATGTCCAGTCTGTCCCTCCAGGCAAGTACTTCTGGAGACTGACTCGCAATAAGCACTTGGTCTCCCTCCAGCCGGCTCAGATCCACCGTTTCTGGCGGGGCTTGCCGCTCAACCTGGACAGCCTGGACGCGGTCTATGAGAGAACCAGCGACCACAAGATCGTCTTCTTCAAAGGTGAGAGCAAAGGGAGGTAGCACATGTGTCTCCCAAGCGTAGAGCCCCGTGCCAAGGTACCTTGGCTGTGTTTTGATTTCTCGAAGGCAGGAGACACCAGTCTTTGAGTATCCCCCAGGGCAGGTCTGAGATCTGCTGTGTATGAGCAAGGCCAGGACAAACCAGCCCACACGGAGGGCAGGCAAAAGGTAGCAGTCATGTTCCCTAGAACCTGAGGAAAATGTCACTGAACACCAAGTTCAGCCACATCTAACTGAACTCCTAGCTTTCCAAGGATGAAATAAAAGCAGGAATCACCCATGCACACACTCCATAGGCTTGAAGTTCCTTCTTTGGCCTTTTCTGTCTTTAGTATTTGCTGCTGAGAAGAGAAGCAGCAGCAGAAGGGACAAAAATGAAACCTGAAGAGCTTGGGTTTGCTGGTTATATTTCTGATACTTTCTTTTTCCCTTAAAATAAGTGGCATAATCCTCTCTTGTTATTGACAACTGACAAGTTTCTTTCTGAGGAGCTGGAGGAAAGAGATTAGCCCTTTGTTCCTATACAAATGTCCAAGCCCCCACAAACCATCTGCCCGTGCTGGTTTGATGTTACCCATGTGCTGAATGTCACCCAAGCCCCCAGCTCTTGATTTGGACAAGTTGTGCATGAGAAGAGCTAAACACACCCCGTGCTCCCCAGCTGGAAACTGCTTTTGTCCCTGACAGTCATGCTCCGAGCATGGTGCAATTATCGGTTGCAGAAATGCTGAACCCAGCGCTTCTAAAAGCAATAATTTGGTTTCAATTCCTGCAGCAGTGCTAAAGGAATGGCTAATCCTGTGCAAGGCTCTGTGCTCACGGAAGTGTTTCTAAGCCAAGCCAAAGCCCTTCCATGCACTGAGCATCACAGAGCAGCGCCAAGAGCTGCATCTTCCCAAGGGACAGCACGCAACAGGCTCTGCTGCACAGTTCCAGCTGCCTCGGGCAGTGCGCCCTGCTCTGCCTTTCCATTAATCTGGAGGGAATGGGGCCAGCTGGAGCGTGGCAGCCCTTGCGCCTGGCACCAGACCCTCTCAGCCTGGTCTGTGGACCATAGCAGCACTCACTCCCTCCCTTCCTTCCCTTCTCTCCATGCTGGGGACAGACAGACCTCAGCAGCTCAGGTCCAGGGGCTGCTCGTGAGGCCAGATTACAGCTGTGCCACAGCTGGAGGCTTGCAAGGCACAGTGCTGCATGGTCACACACGATGTGTGACCGTGCATAGGTTTGTCTGCCTAGCCATGAAGATTAAACGCAAGGTTTTATTTCCAGCTATAAAATACTGTCTCACCCACTCTCTCTAGCACTGTTTAATTTGTCCCTGGACACAAACCAAAGCACACAGATTACCCTGGCCTCTAAGGTCCTGCTGCTGATACATGGACATGTATTTAAGTGCCTCTTCAGATTTGCTAGAAAATCAAGAGAGGAAAAAGCCTGGTCTTTAAAATAGGCCATGTAATACCTAAAAGGTCCCTGAAGAGACCCTGTACAAACAGAAAGACTGTCCCAGTGATTAGAGGATTATGTAGGAATTAAGAGGTCTGGGTTCATTTTCTTGTTCTGCCACAGAGCAGGGGCCAATCCTGCTGGGTTTCATTTTCATCAGGGGGGAAAATAACCCATATTGACAGTTCTCTCCTGCCTAGGGTAGGGCTGGTGTGGGATGCCTGTGTAGGACACCTGAAGAGCAATGAACTGCTCAGATGGGATTTGTTGTTCCCTGTGTATCATTCCTTACATCTAAAAAGTGTGGTGATTTCTCTTCCAAAGCAGGACTACACTTTGCTTCTCAGGAGTCATATAGTGGCAGAAAGCACTCAATTTGCCTACTAAAGCTGCATGTAACTTCCCGTTTCTTGCAGCTGGATATCAGGCAGGGGCAGAAAACCAAAGGCCACCACCTGCAGCCATTCAGGAGTGAAGGGGAGCTATGCCTGACACAAAAAAGGCAACTATCTATTCAAAGATCTAGATTCTGCACCATCCCCATCCTTAAATGCCAAGAGCTCAGTCCTGAGGATTGTCACGACAACAGATAATGAAACATCAGCTTGTCTGTGGGGTAATGATGGTTTCAGCTGTGAACGTGATTTTGCTCTGTGCTTCTTTAACAGGAGACAGATACTGGGTCTTCAAAGACAATAATGTGGAGGAAGGGTATCCACGGCCCATCTCGGACTTTGGCCTGCCACTGGGAGGAATCGACGCTGCTTTCTCCTGGGCCCACAATGACAAGACTTATTTCTTTAAGGACAATCTTTACTGGCGTTATGATGACCACCAGCGGAGGATGGATCCTGGGTACCCTTCAGAGACCATGCTGTGGAAGGGAATACCAAGCCCTTTAGATGATGCCATGAGGTGGTCAGATGGTGAGTCCGTATGCTGGTCCAGAAAGCAACAAGAAATAAACAATCGGTGCTTCATTTGCGCTTGAGCTACAGCCGCTTCTGACATAAACTGCTAAGCCCCAGACGGGATGACAGTTCCTGGTGTCTGAAAGCTGAAGGGGAGGTAGGCTTCCAGCCAGAGCTCCCTGCATGCTCACTAAAAAGACTTTGTCATTTCAGGCAGACAACAGAAATATCTTGGGGGCCTAATAAATTGATTTCATTAAAAGAACACAGTCGATATTGTTTTGCAGCAGTTTTTATCCTAATATGTGCTGATTTGCTCCCCACTGAATTCGTTGTCATTGGATTTTTAGCCAGATATATGAGGATGTGAACAGAAAGTATTTTTAAGGGAGAACTTTTCCCCAGAGTTACAACTTATTTTGCAGGGATGAGATTTCTCAGTGGTTTCCTCCCCTTAAAAAGACCACAAGTGGCCCCTGATGGCCACTGAGAGATATGTATGGTGAGTGCAGCTGTGGATTTACTAGAGCTTTTACCCTCATACCAGGGGGGTGCGAGTGTTCTAGGATCCATCACAGAAGGGGCAACATCTCACTCATTTGTCTGGTGACTCCTGGCTGGTGTGAGAGGTCCCAACTGAGCACAGCATCATCTTTTTGAGCATCCCACCAGCACTCACTGTGCTCTGCAGTAACAGAGGGTATTGGCAACAAGCAGTAGTATTGCATATGCCTCTCATACAGGGCTCAGCTCCGGTGGGAGTGCTGCTCATGCTCCACTGGGAAAGCACCCATCACGCTCACCTTGCCTTTGGGCTTTGGTCTCTTCGCAGGTGCAAGTTACTTCTTCAGGGGCAAGGAGTACTGGAAAGTGCTGGACAGTGACCTGGAGGCGCAGCCTGGTTACCCACAGTCCATCGCCAGAGACTGGCTGGTGTGCAGTGACATGCAGTCCGACTCGCCCGAAGCGGCCGGGAGCAGCAGGACTGGGGCACGCTCCAAGCCGGGGCAGCACGATGAGAGCCGCTCTGAGAATGGCTACGAGGTGTGCTCCTGCACCTCGGCATCCCCATCCCTCCGTGCGTGCCCAGTGCTCAGGCTGGCAGCCAGCCTCCTGCTGAGCAGCGTGTGGACAGCAACGCTGCTGCATCCAGCCCTATGACGTCTCATCCCGCACAGACAACACCATGGTGCTCCGGGGAGGGGAGGATGATATAATCCCATGATGCTAACTGTTGCGAGCAAAAAAACATTCCTAGGAACTTGTCAATGAAGGGTTTGAATTCTCCACGAGAAATGAACCGTGGTTTTTTGGTTTGGTTTGGTTTTTTTTTTTCTTCTTAATTTTAGTTTAAAGGTCTAATAACATTGAGTTCTGCACCTTCTTATTCCCCCATCCAGTTGAAGATGAGAGCAGCCTAACGTTGAATTTAGAAATGTTCCATAGAGATGTGTTGCTTTGGATGTTTAAACGGGGCGAATGAGGGAGGGGAGAGCTAGTGTGATTGAATGGGAACAGAGGAGGTGCTGCTGAGACACATGGCAACATCCTGGAGGAAAGGCAGCCAGGCCGTAGGTGAGAGGTGGTAGTTATGCATCCTATTGGATGTACTAGCTAGGAAGAAACTTTGACTCCACTAAGATTAACTGCAAGGCGCTAATTTAATGTCAAACCCATTGTGGTCACTGATGTCTCGGTAACCTGTATCAGTTTCTACAGGTCAGAAACACCTTTGCCTTTCAGAAGGCACTGCAGCTTATCTTTGTACCCGAGTCACTTGAATCTAACAGTTCCTCTAATAAACCATGGCTGCCTACACAGAGATCTCCCAGTCCTCTGCCAGACCAAGCCTGCCACCTGCAGTAAGCACTGACTACTGAGGCTGGGGAGCAGCCTTACCTCTGTGCAAGGAGCAACCTTGTGCAGCCAAATGAGGTGCAAAGACACCCATCACCCCTGCCTAATCCATGTATATGAACTGCTCTTGGAGTTCCTGTTTCATGTTGGTTTATGTTTTGGGAAGGATCAAGACGTATTTCATTTGTGACTCTGTCAACGTGGCTACCCTGTGGAGGATGGGCTGGAGCAGGGGGGAATGCTGAATAGTCAGCATCAAGTTCTTCTTGATGCCTCTGCCAGGGGTTTGGAGCCACAGAAGCAAGGTCAAGCACTGCATTGGGATGTTCCTGGTGGGTTTTCTTCCTAATCCATTTTCTGCAGTACATTTTGGGCACCTGAGAGTCCTTGAAAATGGTGAGTGAGAACCTGTGCTGGGAACTGCATGTGATTGAGACGTCAGGAAGGCCAGGGTCCTCCAGGCTGGTGTTGTCAAGGAGCTGAAGGAGACAAATAAGCAGCAGCAGCTGGAACGCACTGTTCCCTGCCCTGCTTCTATAAAGCTCCTACAGAGATGCCTCTTGCTGCCTCTGCCAGGGCCAGCTCTTTGGAGAGACCCATCAGGAGGCAGGAAGCCACAGGCAGTGAGTGTTACTGTGGGACCCAAGGCTGCTTCACTGGCCCTGGTGCCAGCCAGGGCTTTTGCCTTGGGGCCAGATATAACACAGAGCCCTCCGTGTCCCAGCAGGAAAGGCAGACGTGCCTGCTGATAGAGAACAGGGGCCACCCTGAGTTTTCCTCTCTGCTGTTTGCATTTTTACATAATCCCAGGCATTCACAGGGTGCTGCTAGTTCCAGGCTGATGTGCTACAGGGTGATGTTGTGGGGCATGAGTCAATGGAAACATCCCATTAAACCATTAAATATCCTTAAAAAAAATTGCAAACCAGAAATCCTCACCCATAGCAGCTCCCTCTGCTGAGTGAAGCTTCCTCTGGTGTTCCCACTGCACTGGTCTTGCTCTGCCCAAAGCAGTTCCCCATTCCACCTCTTGCCATTGTTGGAGATGGTATTTTCCTTCAGTTCACATCACTTTTCTTCCTCTCCCCTCCTGAGTTAACAGGACACTGCTTTTAGGCCTTGCTGGGGTGACACTGCATGAGTGTCAGCATATTACAGATCCGCTTGGGAATGAAGCCAGGTAGGAGCACAGCATCTTGGGGAAGACACCCTCCCTCTTTTTTTTTCTCCTCTTTTTTGGTCTTAGTTCTCAAAAGAACTGCCCAGAAGCTGCACCTGAAGGATCAGAGGAGGCAGGGATGTGGTTAGCACTGCTTCCACAACTGCTCCAGCCCAACCAAGGAGCTTGCTGTGACAAGGACCAGTGACCTTGCAGCTATGCTGATGTGGTCACAGTGGTGCTGGGATCTGCACTAATGGGATGTCAAGTTACATTCAGTTTATCTAACATGGGGAACTGTGATTTATAAATAAAGCCTGTGGGAAGGCTTTCAATATGCCCTTCTCTGCTTCTAATTATGCATTTGGATGATCAGAAATGGATCAAGAATCAGGGCTCTGCTGCTGCTGGACAACCCTTGGGGAGGATGGAGGACCACTGCAGTCTCCTCATGGCATGTGGCTTGCTCATCCATTCCCCCAGCTGCTGGTGAAGCCACCCTGCAGTTGCCATCAGCTCTGGATGCAGCCACAGGAGGCTCGAGCTCCCCCAGGATGGAAATAGGATCGGGAGCATTTCCTGTTAAGGTCACTGGTTCAGTGCAGGGCTGAGGGGGTCAGATGGGCTGGGACACCAGGAGCAGATGTCCACGGCACAAAGACATCACTGTAGCAGGCATGCTGGTGCTCTGGATGCTGCATTATCTCCCATAGGGACACAGCAGTTCCATGTGGGTGAAGCAGTACACATCCACTAATGAAAGGGTTTTGTGCTTTGCAGCCCAAAGCAGAGAGAACCCTGTGCCCAGAAGGGCTCTGTGGCACCCAAGGACATCCCTACATACCTCTGTAGCCACCCCTCCGTGGTGTATCCGGACATTCCCCAGCCAGTTCCAACCCCATTTGCAGCTCGCTCATAGGATGGAGGCAGTAAGTGCAAATCACAGCCTGAACCGGCTGCCTGTGGAACTCTCTTTGTTTCCCTCTGAAGCCAGGCTCACCGCCTGCTCCTGTAGGTCTGGGGACGATGGGCACTGTGTCTGCGGTGGCCCAGGTGCGGATGCACCGCTCCGGGGCTGCAGAGCCCTCTCGGGGGCAGCGGCAGCGCGGGCATCCCCAGCGCGACCGCAGGAGGACAGCAGAGACAGCGCCGGCGCCGCTGCGGGCCGCGGAGCTTCGCCTGCAGGGGCACAGGCGTGCTCATAGCGGCTTGAAGATACGGATGTAACTCAAATGCGGTCTCTGTACCCCAAAACGTTGCTGATGACCTGCTGCCGGGCTCCACGGCAGCGTCCCTGTGCCTGGATTCCTCCGGTCCTGCCCACCTCCGCGCCCCGAAATAACAACCTGAGCATCATATTGCTTATTGCTCAGTCTGGATATTTTCTGATTATTTAAATTCTCAGAGAATTTTGTGAGGTCATTTCAGAGTTGAAATACTTCTCCTACTCAATAGCAGGGGTGGCCGTCTGAACACACGAGTATTCAAAGCTGAAAACCTGAGTCTATGGCAGCTATGCTTGCTGGGGCAGGCTCCAGGGTGCCAGTCAAGGTGTTTCCTGGCTCTCACTGACCCCATCCCTAGGCTCAGCCAGCACCTGAGGTCTTTTCTATTTTGCTACTATGAGAAAAAACAGAAGGAAAATGAAAAAGTAAAGGGTAGTTTTCAAAGGACAAAGCCACAGCAATGCCTGGATTTAACAATGTCAATAACAAGTCATCTCAGAGACCTCTGGGATCAACCTGAGAAACACAGTAAGGTCATTGAGAAGAGATCCATCTTTACTCACTGATTCAAATCATACAACAGGTGTGTGTGCTGTAGAAGGTCCCTGCCTCCCATAGCCCCCTTATAGCTGAGGAGAAGACATAGCTCTTACTTCAGAAGGCTTTTCTGAATGGGACTTTCTGCTTTGTAAGGAATGACATTTACTTTCTCAACCCCTATTAATCAGAGAATATCCTTGCACATCTGTGCACCAGGAAAGCAGGTGGTGGGGATCAGCCCCATGGCTCAGGTGGAGTGGCTCTGGATGGTGCCCTATATCAGCACACGGGTAGGGGCTCCTAAGCCTTTCTTGCCTTGCTGTAGCTCTTAAAGATGGAGCTGTCTTGCCTCTCAGATGGCAGTCTGGGAGAGGACACATACCACAACTGCCTCCAGCTCTGCCACATTGCTTTTTCCATACTCTCTGCCAGGTGGGTGTCATGTATGAACTAGGGCTAAGCCTGGTGCTGCAGTAAGCAGCAGAAGCAATCCCAAGGAATGTTTTGTCCTGGGGAAGGGGGCTTGTCCTGGCTCTCCATGTCCCAGGAATTCCTGGTAAACTCAGTGCTGTGGATTGCTTACTTGCTTTTGAAATTTCCAGATGGGGGAGTTGCCTGGCTTTGTGGGGCTAAAACAGGCTGGTGAGGGATGCTGGACAGCCAAAAAGAGGGACTACATAGCTGAGTAATAGCCTATAAGAAGACCAGCTTGGGCTAAGAATAGAAGAGGGTATTAAAGTTGGATGGTATGCAAAGGATTTCTGTAGGCATGTGCTGGGGCTGTACACGTGGAAGAAGAGAGGCTGTCTCTGGATCACAGTACAACTGATTACTGACCTTCTGGCACAAGCAAGATTGCTATGAGAGCTGCCTGGGCAGGTCCCTGTCCTTCACTTGGATTTCTGTCCCTTGTTTAAAAAGAATAAATCCCCGACCTCTGGGACAATGTGATCCTGTATGCACTAGGTTGCTGGCTTTGGTGGGCTTATTTTTCAATGGTATGGAAGGATCTAGGATTTGTGTTTTGTTTGGGTTTCTTAAGGGCTTTGAGCTTGACTATACACCCAAAGCAGTCAATAAAGTGAGACCCAGGCCTGGCTTTTGCTTTCAGCATTTGTGGCTTGTCAGGGGAACACCTGCATTGACAACAGGGTCACTTTGTTGTGGCGAGGACAAGGCTTCCCAAGGAAAGGCAGCAAGATTTACTGGTCGTGCTGCTTGGGTTCTGGCAACTCATCTTTGGGCTTCATGTGAGGAAATGCTCATCCTGGGGAGAGGCCTTCTCGCCCCAAGTCTGACAAGCTGAACCCAGCCAACGTGCTGTGCAGCTGGAAACTGGAGCAAGAGGATTCTCTTGCTCTAGATCAGACATTTGGCCTGTTTTCCTCTGTCAGAACAAGAGGAGGGTTTGGGGGAAAGCATAGGTGGTGATTGTGGAATCCTGTTTGTATGCAATCCCTTCACTAAATGTCAAAGGGTGCAAATGCCCTAGTTTGCTTCCCAACTCATCTGTACTACAGAAGGAGCCAACTACTCCCTGTGGAGTAGGGCAGGGAGCTTGGTGGCTACAGGGCAACTAAGTGACAGTGTCTCCTTCCTCTTCCCAGCCTGGGAAATTGATGGTTCTTCTGGATCTAATGCTAGGTTTGTCTGGGGAATAGAAAATTATGGTGTTAGGTGGTCTTCATGTGCCAATTATCCATCATCATCGTAAAGCACCATGGCCATTTCCCATCCGCAACTCCTCTGCTCCTGGGGACTCACCCGGCTACTCCATATTTACTTGGATATCAGCTACACACTACACACATCACCTCCTGGGTGTCGGCAAGGAGGCAGCACTGTGGGATGGGTTTCCCTGTTTCTAAAGTTGCCAGGTAAAGGAGTAACTGTGCCAATGAGGGCTTGTTGTGATGAAGCTCCTGCCTTGAAGCCCTGCCTCTGAGCAGAGCGCACAGGGTGGGGTTCCACACAAGCCATGGTAACTGTTTGCCCCATTTAGTTGCATTGCTGTGCTTGAACTTATCTGAAATGTCATTACTAATGCTCAGCTTGGGTTCTTAACTGCTCTAATTTCCTGAGCACGCAGAAGCAAAGGAATTGGTGTTTTACAGCAATTATCTGCTTTCGCTCTCCCTTTTTCTGCTGCTGTGCTCATCCTCCTGTTTTCCTCATAAAGTTCTCCTTCCTTATTGCAAGGATGAGCAGGTCTGGCTAATTGATGGTCTGGGATTGATGGTCTCTTAGGAGAGAAGATCCTGGAGCTCTGCAGGCATCAGTGGTTAGAGAACTTCTCATGTCTCTGTATAATGGATGGCCACCACTCACTAAAGCATAGCATGACCTCAGCCCAGGGCCAGGAGGATCACATCATATTTGGTGAATCTCTGATAGACTGACCGAGGAATATGAAGGTGGGAGAAGTGTGACTGGAGTGACCTGGGAACACGTATGGAAGGGAGATTTGTGTGATGGGATTTGTCATCTGTCTGTGGTGCTGCTTTATAACATCTGTCCAAATGTGTCTGCTGGGCAGCAGCAGAGCTCCCAGGCTGCAATGAATATGTATGCAGAAGACTATGTAAAAGAGTGGAGCAATTTGGCAGCTTGCAGTAGGTCTCATCTAGAAACAGGGCATGGATCCTATCCTAGCCTCATAAAAAGCACAATGCCTCGTGTAGGCTGCTGAGTCTTCTACTGAAAGAGAGGGAGCTGACTCATCAGGAGCGCAATTCCTTCATCTGTTGGCTCTGGAAGGCTTTCATTATCATGTACAAACAAGCGAGATCAGAAACCCCCTAAGTAAAAGCCATGCTCAGGTGAGTAGAGCTTTGCAGGGCCAATGCTAATCCTACCATGCAAAGCACATGCCAAACACTTGAACCTCTCGCATTCATAGGAATGAAGTCATGTCCCTACTGGCCTCCATCTCCTTCAGGGGTAACAGTGGGCCCTACCTCTCAAAGCTCTCCTCCCTGTAAGCCTGCCAGGGAGCAAGCCTGTGGCTGCCCTAGGGAGCCTGTCTCTAAATAGTCCCATTCTGGCAGCATGAGGTAGTGGAGCCCGATTGTTATTCTTAACCCTTGGGTCAAGTAAGGTAGCAGTGATGTAATGGAAGAACTTCACTCTGCACGCTATCACAGCAGCTCTAAAGTATCATCAGTCAACTGCCCCACTGTGATCTGTGCTGGGACTGGTGTCGTTCTGTTGGCTGCAAAGGGGATGGCCCCAGTGCCTCTCTTCCACTGGCATAAGCTGTTTGCCATTAGCAACATGAAAAGCTCTTCTCTATGCTGTCAAAGGCAATCTGTTTGTTTACTGTTGTCTACCCTGCTGGGAGCCAGCACAGGCTTCCTTGCCTCCCACGTTACCATGAGGGCAGGGCTTTGTGCTTCACCCTGTTCTACCAGTCCCTTTGGCATGGGCAGGATGAGATGACTGCAGCTGCATGAGCCAGCACCTCTATAGATCCCAGGCTAAGCCATTCAGGGATAATGCCTCTCCTTCCATGAGCATCTGAAGACTGCTACAGGCTGATTCAGCAAGTGCTTGCCAGGAGATGTTGATCCCTTAGTAATTCCTGTCTCCTTGGGTCCCAACAGGAGGCTGCCAAGTGACATAGGCTTGACAAATATCTGAAGGGGCTGCTTTACTAGCTCCTAAGAAGTATCTCTCTCTGCTGTGCTCCCAGAGCATAGGAAGTGTTCTAATGCTATTGTGAGCCTTGCAAATGCAACTTAGGTGTTGAGTTTTAATTCAGCTTTGCCTCCTACTCCTGTGTTGCTAAGGGTGAGCAAATACCAAGGCTCCACCAGAAAGCATAGCTGTGGGGCTGCCTGCCTGTCCTTGCAATGTACAGGTGTTTACGTGCGTGTTATCTCCAGCTCTGTTTGGACACGGCAGGTGTGCCCAATGGAGCTCCTGGGGCTGCAGATAGCAGAGAGAAAGTGCAGGATTGTTCTCTGCTGGTGTCAGGGCTCTCACCTCACTTGAACCCAGCTTCTGAAGAACATTGGCTTAGATGGGTGTGAAGAGCTCTGATGAATGTTAAGAAATAATTCAAACATGTATCGGTGGATATACGTCACAGCCCCAATCTCCTGAAGGCTGGTATTTTGGGTTACTGTTCCTAGTGCTGCAGAAGAGCAGTGTGTGTGGTTGCTGTGTTGGGTTGAGCCCATGTTTATGGGCAGAGCAGCAAAGACCATTTTGCTGTTGGATTCTCCTTCACTTCTTTTCTCTTGAAGCCAGGAGTTCAGAGCAGTTGTTTATTTTAATAAACAACAAAAGCTTGTTTACTTTAATAAGCAACAGAAGCTTGAATGCAGTATTCAGCAAACCATGTTGAATTAGGGCAGGGTGAACAGTAGGAGAAATATTAGGAGTAAATTGCAATCTTGCCTTTTATATTGATACGAGTTATGTCACTAGGGACTTGTATTCTCCACCAGAGACAAGCAATCCCATGTGACTGCTAGTGAAGTCCAGCAGCAGGAGGGATAGTGGAGCAGCAGCCAGCTGGGGAGACAGTGCCTTTGCTGGTGCTCCTTGTCCCCTGTGTGAGTGCAGGTCACTGGTCACTAACCTCTGCGGTGGGTGTTTGACTCAGTGGCCGTCTTCTGAACCCTTTGCTCAGTGCTCTCCAGCTTCCCTCCTTGGGCCAGCAGCCAGGGAATCAGGGTTATCAACCAACAGGTTGTTTGTTTTTCCACAGGCTGTTTAACTTGCATCAGTGAAACCAGGTCTGTTCACGGCCTCTTGGTCTGCAGGTGGAGGCCTCTGATCTCCTGCCCCTGTGCTTTTTGAAGATAGGGAAACATCTTGGGTGGGTTTCCAGCACCAAACACAAGGTGACCATGCTGTAGCTGCTTGTTAAGACAAACTAGCCCTACACCAGCAGTGCTGTGTATTGGGACTCATAGCAGATGTAAAAAGGAGGGTAGGATGGACAACAGCTCTGTGGTTATGCAGCTGGGATCACAGAGCTTTCCACTGGTCCTGCTCTTGCTCTGGAATAAGGACAGGAAAATGCTACTAATTTTGAGGGTGGTGTTTGCCTGGTTAACGCTTTGCTCGGGTCAAGTGGGGTGAGACCAGACTGCAGCAGTTTTGAGGAAGGTCTAGGTTTGGACCACATGGGCATTTTGCTCAGATCTCGAGTCTTTTGGTGGCTGATTCAGTGCTCCTCATGCCCCCACAAACAGAGGTTTTACCCACTGGAGTTTCTGCCCTGTGCTGCTCTTCATGATCAACAACCATCCTTGATCTATACCCTGACAGGGCTCCAGGAACCAACTTGTCCTGGCTTGATAAAACTACCCGTGTTGCTGCTCCAGCCCTATGAATGTGGGCACAGCCCTGGGAACAGCATCTGCCTCCCCTGTATGGTGGATCTGGCTTATACCCAGCTCTTTCTCTATTGCTTCTCGCATCCTAGCAAAAACAAATGCAATCTGCTCGCGTGTATGGTGCAAGAGCCCTGCCATGAACAAAAAGAAGTTCAAATATTTGTGTTGGGCTGTTAATCTTTCCATTCAGGCAATAAATGGCAGGCTTCAGCAGAGCCTTTTGGTGCAGAGTCTGAGATTTCCACCGTACTGGCACCAGCTTCACATCTCCACCAAGATGAAACACCTATGATTAACATTTGGGTTTTAACTTAGGGAATAATGGCTGACAGTAATTGAAATATGGCCTTAAAAATCAGACTTTTCCCGTGCCTAGTGAGAAGTGTCAGGCTTTTGTTGCAGCTTCACACAGAACAGCATTTTCACCATGTACTCTGAAGCAGTGCTGCTGATTTCTGTCCTAGTGCCTGGGATGCAAGCAGTCAGACTGCATACAAACATTTCAGAGCCGCCTTTCTTTGGAAGATCCCAAGCTCAAAGCCATGTTGAGGCCTGAATTTCTCTAGGATTGGAGCTCTTACTTGCATTTGGCTGAGCTGATCAATGATCCAGAGATGCTTGCTAATAAAATCATGATTTTTCAAATCTCTATTTTTCAGTATCCAGGAAGCTGCTGAGCTTCAGCACTCAGTAAACCCAGAATGGTGAGACGGCCTCAGGTATGAGCTAGCTCAGAAAACAAGCTGTTTGGTGCCACTTCTGGGTGTCACAAAATTTGAGGGATAAAGACACGAAAGGTATAATCCATCCTTGTGGAATTTCACACGCCAACATGTCAGATCAGCAGCAAAGCATTGCAGGGAGTACAACCATCCATCTACAGCTATGCAGAAAGAAGGTTAAACTCTGTTTCAACACAGAAGGACAAGGTAAGCAGCCGTTAGGGCAATGACAGAGTTTCTCTTTCTCTGTCATACTGAAATAGATGTTGCACAAGGTACTCATGAGTTGAATGTCTGCAGTTCAAAACAATCCTAAGGAAGCCCTTGCTGCTCTCCACTGTGGGACCTGCCTTGCTCCACGCAACTCTGTTCAAGAGTGGGTATAGTGGATGCTTCTGCCCTGAGGCACTTCACCTGGCTTGATTCAGAGGGATAGGCATGATGTGCAGATGGCATTTGGGCTGCAAAATGAACTGGGAATGTCTTTGGGGTGTTTCTGGTCGGATACACAAGCAGGTTTTTGCCAGTTCTTGTAAAAGATGCTGCAATCTGTGGCAAGGCTTGATCTCTAACCAGATGGTGCTGCTTTTCCTTTTTTTGTCCCCACCCCCTTTGGTGTCTTTTGCTGTATTGCTTTCGATCTCCCACCATGCCCAGATAGCCACAGTGCTGCCAGCCTTCTCTAGCATCAGTCTGGGCTAGATAACTACCTGTGCTTGACACATTCTGATTGCCTTCTCAAGTTAATTTGGTATTTTCCATTAGTCCCACCATGAGTTTCCTGGCTCAGAAATTTCTTATCAGGAATTCATTAGCCCTGAAACTTCAAGGACTGACTCTTTAGGCTTAAATACTGTCTATAATTACTCTCTCTGTGCTGTACTGTGGAAGATGTCTCCAGCATTTCGCTTTACACAGTAAGCAATGAAGTTATTTCTAGTTCAGGTAACTGAAAAGATATTGAATATCCCAAGAGCTTCAGCGAAATAATAATGGCAGAGATGAGGCTTCCTTTTTTGACCTATATATTATACGCAACAGAGACAAGGAGCACTGTTTGAGTCTGCTTCAGCTGCTGTCCATATTTCCAAAAAGGATCCATTCTGGCAGCCTCTTCAAGTTCCCTCTTTCTTACTTAGGTAATTTCTGAGATCATGTAAGAGCTGAGGCTTTCTAAGTAGCTTGCTTTTCTAAGTGCTCTGTCCCAATTTGTTTCTAGGCCCAGCCTGATACTTAAAGGATGTGCCTATTGGGGCTGTAATAAAAGCATGTATTAAAATGTAGGTATCTCAGGCAGAGAGTAGAAGGCGGGTAGACTACTGCATAGTCCACATTAGAAATGCTTAAATCAATTTATTAGCATAGCCTGGCCTTAATGTCCACTGACTGACACCTTTAAGGAGTGGGTAGCAAACGGCTAACTCCTTTATTGCCCTTTGTTCTTTAGCACTAGCAGTGGATAAAAACCAAAGACACAAGGAGATACACGTAATTCCTTTTTCAAGATAAATATAGGTTTAAAGCAAACCCTTTGCAGAGGCTACATATGCATCATTGTCTGCTTAAAAACAATTGATAACAATTCTTGCAATCAGCACATGGAGTACTGCTGGAAACTTTCTGGAAAACATATACACAGCAAACCTGTTAGTCAGCGGCTTGATAAGAGGCATTGCACTTCAATGAAGATAATGGGTAAACAGTGAAGAGGCTTTGGTTTCTTGGATAACAGAAGGAGGAAAAGAAGCAGGTATTATGTAAGTCAGCAGCATATAAGCCAGTCATTGTGTGTAGTTACAGAATAGATTTAATGCTGGCTTTAATCATAGTACATTGTGAACCTGGAACATCTTAATTACCTATGTTCTCCTGAAATTTTTCATCTGTTCTCCCCTGCTAGAAGTAATCAGGCAGGTATTTTGGCAGCCTTGTAGTCTATCAGCCCAGTGGCTCTTCATTCCCACTTGCAACCTCTTCTACTCCACTGGGGAGCCATTGGTATTGAAATAGCCAAACATTGGCAAGTCAAATCTTAAAAGCTAAAGAGTTGGCAAGAGCTTTGTTAAAGAAAAGCATTGAATGGCTAGCCTAAATCCAGAATGTGGTGTGCATTTCAGGACCTGCCAGCAGAGATCTTAAATAACTCCTTGCTGCTGCAATGCATAGTGATGCCTTTACATGGCTGATGCCGTGCTGACAGCCAGGGATGGGCAGGATGTTTCCTATGGGATGCAGACAGCGTGTATCATGAGGAAACTGGCTAAACAATTATAAGGATGACACTCGATTCATTGTGTAACAACAGTTCCTCTATGATTCAGATAAGAGCACACTTATGTTAAAATGGTATAATTTGCTCCAGGGCCTGTCTGTGCATGGTCTTTCTAACTGAAGCCAACCACAAGGAATTTCTCTGATCAAATTAAGCAGGTCAGTTTGATATGGGTGGGTCTGTGGGTTGCAACTCTCATCCTCGGTGACAGTGCTGACTTGAGGTGCCTCGTAATGCTTGTGTTTTGATTTGTTTCCAGTATATTTTCCTTTTTGCCTTGTTTCTGGTACCTTCCTCTTTGTTCATATTTCTTTAAATGCTGTTGGGGCATCCTGCTTAGATATGGGGACCCTGTTTCTGAAGCTCATTGTAAGAAACACTAGATCTCCCATCTACAAAGGCCTAATCCTCCCAGGTCTCACTTGCATGCAATTATCAGAATGAATACACACACATGAGAGAAAATGAGCATGCATGTTGCTATGGCTATTCTTCCTACTCATGTACAATGGCTCTTTCTGTGTCAGAGTCACAGGGATGGCTCTTCTGTGCCTTACATGACAGTTTGTACCTATACAGGTATTTGCAGATTTCTTTTTATCATGGCCTTACTTCAATGTCCCATGACACATTAAACTGATGCCACAGTGATTACACATGTCTCTAGAGGTGATTCTCTTCCTAAGTGTGGTGGCTGGCATTAGCCAGCTCCTTCACTGGCACAAGTCAATATAAGTGGAATTGTTTCATCTGGCTGAGGCTCTAGGCTTCTATACAAGTGCCACATTGAGAATGGGGAACTATGAATTGCTTGGATTTTTTCATGAAAGATACTATATTAGTTTAGGAGGTTAAGACTGTTGGCAGAAAAATCTGATTCTAGGTGTAAACCCTGAGATCTGAAAGAAGTCATGCCAAGCACATCCTAGTCTTGTAAACTACAGGATAATGCCATCAGAAAATGAACAAATTCTCTTAAAACAAATAGTTTCAGTGTTCCTCTTTCCCCTGGATGCCATTTAAACTGTTCTTCTGACTACTTTTAATCTTTATCATATATAGTTTCTGAAGGAGAAAAGCTCTAACTTATCAGTGTTGTTGGAATGATACAGTATGTTGTTTAAACCAAAGTAACTGTGATGTTTTAAATGCAAAAGCTACTGTACTGCTCCCTAGACTTAGGCATGTACTATTGTCTATACAAGAGAATTGAAACAGGCCATTAGAACCCCAGGTAGGGTAAGGGTCAGGCTGAGACTGAATGCCAAATCAAAAATACCTTCTATCCCTTGTAAGTCTCACAGTGGACAAGCTTTCCACTGCAAATCCCTTTGTATTCCTCTGGAACTTATACATGTTTAACTGGCAGCATCCCAGGCCTATCTATAGATATACTGCAATTGATCACTGGTCCCCGCAATTCAACCTGTCCTATTTTACAGAGAGAATAGAGGTTAGGGAGCTTTGTCTGCACTATTTAGTTTATCAGCATGATTATCCTGTTGCTGTAGAGGCACCTAAAGCTTCCCAGGAAATTAAGCAGGGAGCATGAATGCACCCAGGACTCTGGAAATGTATGATCAGGCTCCTCTTCCATGCCCTGTCCATGGGGTTAGATTATTCTTGTTAGTGTTAAGTAAGCACGTAACAGTTTGGCAGAATGGGAGACAGTTAACCTTGTGTTACTGTATTTTATCTTGTGGTTCATTAATGGCTATGTTCTGGTTTCTATGCATTTGAGATTTTGTTTATTCACACAAGAATGGAAGGGAGCTGCATTTAAATATGTTAGTATTAATGGTGCGTTGCATGTGGTCATGTTTTCTGTAATTGATTATGTTAATGTTGCTATTCAAGCCTCGAAGCTGCAAAAAGTGTCCCATCCTAATTACGCAACCTCAGCTGAGGTCCCTTGGTAATAAGTGAGTGGATAAATCTCTTCCTTACATTTCCCAAGAGTCAGAGGATGCTGGCATCCTGCTTATTATGCCATGTTAATTTTAAAAGGCTTTTGTCAAGCAGCAACCCAATAGCTTTTCTTCCCTCTGGGTTTTGTTAGGTTAATCCATGAGTCATGGAATATTATACAATATCATGAGTCATGAGAAAGCTCCATAGCCCTCACAGTTCTGGATGATCTTGCTGTCCAGCACCGCCAGGCCAACTGTCTTCCCAATGCATGGATATACACCATGAATGCATCCTGCAGCATTTTAGAGTGTCAATAAGAACAAAATCTTCTAGTGGGAAACATTAGAGTTAAGCTGGCTTACTAGCAGAGCAACTCTAGTAGCTTGCACCTAGCCCTTGGGAAAGCATTAGCTATTGACAGAGAATTCCTAAATCAGGATTGGTCTTTTTCCTCTTGCTTTCATTCAGATGTTTTTCTCACTTGATTGTACCATTTGACACATGGCAAATGACAAGTGCTGAGATGCACATTGTTGATTTTTAACTGGATGCAACCATTATTGCATTAGTCAACAACAAAATCGGAAATAGTACAGAAATAATCATGAGAAATTAGGTCTAGAAAGACCTTGCCATTTACACATGAGCGAAAAGAAGAGAACACAATCTAGGGGACTGATGTACCTAAATACCTCTCAAAAAAAGCATCTCTGCTTTGTCAAACAGGAAGTCAACATCTAGAGACCTTCAGTCCCAGCCAAGTGCTTCACCTAAACTGCATTTCTGGGCAGTGCTATGAGAGTTCATTGTCCAGAGAGCTCAGATGTGGAAAAAAGAAAGAAATGAAAAAAATGAGCTTAAAAAAACCCACATTTCTCTATCTCCTTGCTGTTGGATCTTCCTCTTTGCAGTGCGGCAATAAATGCTGGGGTACAGATATCAGTGGGTCTTGCGTCTTGGCAGATCAGCACTGTGTTCTGGTGGTGGTTCTTCCCGTGGTTTAGAAGCACTAAATACTAGAACTGATGCAATGCTGAAAACTCTTTTCCCATGTCACTCATTGCTTCAGGCTCCTGTGCTGCAGAATCGTCCCTCCAGCTTCCTAGAAATGAACGAGGACAAGGGATCATTGCTTTGGTGTGTTGCAATGTGGGTACAGATCCCAGCTTCTCGCTGCTGCACACAGCAGTGTGCAGGCTCACTGCAGGGTGCACCCGTGCCAAATCTTACATTTCTGTGAGGCAGCTTGTCCTTGTCAGCCGGCTGATAACAGGTCCAGAGGAAGCGCCTGAGGGCTTTGCCCCCGCAAAGTGATCTTTGTGTTTGTATGAGTGGCACTAGGATGATAACTTCCAAGGCCTGAAGTAACTGCTCATCTTGGGCTTTTAGGGAGAGGAACTCTCAGTCCTTGCCCAAAACCAGAACACTGAAAACACACCACGGAAAGGGGGATGACATAGCTTGCTTGTCCAAGGCCACAGTTTGACCTTGTCTGTCTCATTCCAGATGTTTACCCAACCTGCCCTAGAAAGGCTCCAGCAGTGACAGTGCTCTGCTGCCCTTGCAGCCTCCTCCCCTCCTGAACCCATCAGTGGGGGACAAATATCTCCTCATTGCTGCTGAAGCTCATTATGTCTTGTCCTATCTCCTGTGGATATTCCTCAGTGTTACAGTTGTTATTTACACATGGCTGTAAATAAAGGAAATTATAATTTCTGCCCTGGCTTTACAAGGGATGAGTAAGGCTCTGACTGGACTGAAGCCTACTTGAAATGGTATATGATACTGGCCACTTGAAATGGTATATGATACTGGCCTCTTGAAAACGCAGACTCCTCCAAGCCAGTTAGTCATAAAGAGGAAAGTTGCATTAACAGCCCCTTCACAAGGTAAAGCTGAAAGCTTACTGGAAGCAGTCAGCCATCCCAAGTGAGTTGGTTCCAGGCGTGGGGTGCTCCTGGCCATGCTTCCCCTACCCAGGGGCAGCAATGCTGATGCATTAAACCCCAGAAAGAGCTCTGATCCAAAGAAAATGCCTGGGGAAACTCATTTTTAAGCTGCTGCAGGTCTTGGACTTCCTAGGGTCGTGAGAGAGGAAGAAGTGTCTGTTCCTATAAGCCTGCACACTACTGTGGCTCCTTGCTGTAATAGAGCAGGGAAAGGGTGTTAAACGTGCTCTCAGATTGGGCAGGTTTTGGAGCAGGAAGAACAAGGAGGCCTCTGATTCATAACAGGATAGATACAGGCTTCTCTGGGAAGTCACTCCTGGTTTCTACTATTTTAGCTTTCATAGGTGATTTTTGTCTTAATGCTGCTTTTAAGAAAGGCAAAGACACCCGAGGTGATAAATGTGACTTCACTGTGCACCTGGACTGCTTTGGAATGACTTTCTAGAGCTGAAAGGCTCTTTCTGATCAGGATTTTCAGCTGTCTCCTGGAGGGCATGGTCCTTGAACCTGAGGGTTTCCCTGTATGAGTCATGCCCGCTCTTCACCCTGTGTTGGCCCTGCCCTATTTGGAGAGAAGCCCAGGCTGAAGGCTGAGCAACCTTCTTCTGGCCTCCTAAATATATGACTCCATAGATGTGAAAGATAAGGGGTGTGATTCCTACTCTTCCTCCTGCTGTGAGGTGAGTGGTTATTTTTAAAGCAGAGGTCACCAAAGCAAGGGCTAGTGCTGAACCATGTTGGAACTGCAGCAGTAGATCCTGTTGACTTGATCCTTGGCTTCACCAGCACTGACACGAGTGGCCCGATGGATGGACCGACATGTGTATGCAGATGTTGAGGGAGGTTGAGGGTGGCAAGTGTGGGTCTGTTCTCATTCAGGATAGAGATGACAGCTTGTAAGGAACTACATGATGATACCTGCTGATTTATGGACAAGCACTGCTCGTTCTGGCAAGAAATAGCTTCCAATTAGCCTGAAAACAGACTGCTCTGGGTGGAGATTTGCAGACTCTCTTATTTATTGGCAAGCCTCACTGTAATATAATCAGCTGCTTGATAGGCAGGTTAGGTAATGGTCCTCTATGTGAGCACCAACAGATTTGAACACTGAGTACAGCCTTTAGTGCCCAGAGCCCTCTGCCAGTAGCTGAAATGCATTTGATATTAAAATGCAAGAGGAACCTAGGAAGCCCCTTCCAGAGCACCTTGCTGAGTATGTTAAAATGCTGCCTTCAATAATTCATAGAATTTGTTCAGTAAGTTGGTGTATATGTGTGGGGAGGGGAGGATTAAAATATCTCAGACCTGGCCTGCCGGGATAATTCAGTGGCTAGTTAAATCTCTCGACAGTATTAATCAATAAAGGGCCCACAGAGTGCATAAATCAGAACTTAATATGACAGGGCTATGGCAGTGCATGGGAAGCGATTTTCCTCTCCTGTGTGATGCTAAATGCCATACTGCTCCAGCAACTGGTATTTGAATAACCTCATTGCTCTAGTTGTTCAAACATCCATTCCTTCCAGCTGTGTTACCCCATGTTTAGATGTCACCTAAATGTCTTCTATTCAGCTGTGCATGCAACAAAGAGAGCAGTTGGCTGTGAAGGGTTGTAAACTCTGTCACTTAATTGAGTGTCTCTAGTTTCACTGATCAAGAGCTGATGTTGTGAGTGGAGCATCACTCCCTTTCTCAGGTAAAAGCATTTTACCAGAGTTGGAATGCTGTTTCTGCAGATCCCTGGTGAGATATGAACAAATACTATTGACATAACTTACACCATTGTTGTAAATTTACAGATGTTTTCAGGCCTCCAAATTAATCTACTCGTTCAGCCTCTCCAGGAATGCAACACAACATGGCTGTGTTCAAAACTCACCCTGGAATGACTTTGGTGCAATTTGCCTGTAATCTGTGTCTTACCCTTACTGTGACTGAGCCAGAGTCTAGCCTACTAACAGGCATCTGAAACAGGTATGATTAAAAGATGTAATTTTAATTTTCCATTAAATTCAGCCTTCAGTTTGCTTTCTATTCATTAATGCTAGGCTAATATTTACTTTTACCATTTACAGATATTTGTAGACCTTCCACATATTTCTCCCGCTGAACTGACTTTCAGCCAAGCACTGCATATTCAGTTCCTTCACTCCTTCCTGATGAATCTGGCAAAAATTCCAGCATTCAGGTTAGTGTTGGCTCTGCCCAGGTACTGGCGATTATGCTCAGCTATTAGGATGTTTGTGGAAAGTGGATGTGGAACTGTCTTAACACGTCTGAATTTGAATCAGATTTAGAATCCACATGAAAACAGTGTCTGCTTTTCATCCAGGTGTACTCTGACACTAAGCCATACCTGATCTTTCTTCCTGTGCTACTCTGGCCATCTTTTTTGACAATGAAATATCCAGAATAAGTTTAAAGCATCAATTTCTGTGAAGAAAATTAATTGCCCAGCAGCAGCACTACTTATGACTACATACCTACCACTGCACTACAGTTCTTGTTAAACCTTACCTTCAAGCTTAAGCATTCATTTCTTGCAAAGAGAAGATATGTGGCCAATTATAAGGCTCAGCCCATGTGCAGTAACTTGTTCAGTCACATCTCTCTCATGTGCCCAAGCCTTTTAGTTCAGCATTTCCCTTCCTCCAGAAACACTTACTTGTTTTCCTGGCCCTTAGTCTGTGAGGCAAATGCTGTTATATAAAGATTACACAGGAGGCCTTGGAGATTCCCTCTGCATTAAGCAGAACTTTGATTTCAAAGCAGAGATGCATGGCAAGGGAAAGAACATGTTCTTTGTGATTTTTATCTGGCCAAGGGCTCCCCCACACCTTATAGATACAAGTGGCTCAACTTCATGGGTGGCCACTCTGAGGCTTCTGATCTCTCATCGGATGGTGTGGGGGGAACACTGGGATGGAGTTCTGAACTAGAAAAGTAAAAACATTAGGATCTTGAGAAACACAGCAGTCTGGCTCACAGAGGATGCTTGTAGTAAGTAGATAGAACAGTCTAGAAAGGCATCAAGAAACATATCACACATCTGACACCAGTTCTTTGGGACATGAGAACACAGGACTTTACTATATAGGAGCAAATGTAAAACGTCACTTGTCACAGAAGATATAGTTACACGGATGACTTGCTCTTTGGGTGTATCAGGAGGGGACTAAAGTCTCATATAAATGTCCACAGAAGTTCTGATGCCTACAGCAAAGTACGCACAGCAGCAAGCAGCTGAGTATGCACCAGTCTTCCCCTCTGTAGCACCCACTCAGATTCCAAGTTAGGCTTTGCACTCCAAAACTAAGTGTCTGTTGTTCCAAGTTACTGGTAAAAGACTCAGCTCATTTAAAATCGGTGTAGTTGTACCTACATGAGCTCCAGTTGTACCCTGAGCTACAGGTTAGGTATGTACATAATTTATTCGATAGGTTGGACTATGATGAGAAAAAAAGATGGAAATCTTTGTCTTTATAATAAATCTTTATTCTGACTTTGTTTGTCCTTGCGTAATTCCCTCGTGCTTCTGTAGCTTTATTCCACAGCACATAAGTGGTGTCAGAGATAATTATATCATACTCTGCAGCCCAGAGCTAAGGATGGCACTCTTAGGTTCCTGTAGGTAGAAACAGCCATGCTTATGACTACTGATTAAAACATGGTATTGGAAAAGAGTATCATCTGAGTCATCAGGATATCAGTTGTCTGTTGCTTTCCTTGCTGTGTGAATTAGAAAAAAGAATAAAGTTGCATTAAGTTAAAAGAAGAATTTCAAGAAGGTACTCAAAGGTTTCCCACAGTTGGGCGTATGATTACATCTTTCTCCACCCATCGTAAATCACAGCAGTAGATCTTCCCCCACTCCTGTTTTGCATTAGTAAATTGAACTCTATACTCTGTCCCCTCAAAGATTAATGCCTCCATCTGAGGAAGTAGTTGGATACGTGCTGATGGTAGTACTTTCCTCATTAGTGAATGGGAGACTGCGGGGGGAGAACAGAATTTGCATGCATTGGATGTTGGCCTAAATGTACTCACTGAATTCTGGACATCAGGGAAGAATTGACAGAGCATAAGCATTTAATTAGCAAACCACAGAAAAAAAATTAGGAATCCTACTTTTTAATTAAAAAGCTTTTCAACCCTCTTTTGTTCCCAAACAAATGTTTTTGTTAATACCATGTGTCTGCAGAGCGCACTCCAAATGCCTCAAAACTGCATTTGCTGTCAAGGGGAATTACATTTTATTACTGGTCCTAGGGTAAGGTTTTACATCTCTGTAGAAGTTTTAAATCTCCTCACTACCACTACAAATTTAGTTCAAAGAAAGTGTCATGCCTCATGTGAGAGCATGGCATACAGTGCAACTTGGTCCTGATTCTTGTAGAGACCTCTGAGTACCTTCACAATTCTTATGCTACTTTGAAGTTCCATATACTCACTAGAAAGCTACCCAGTGAGTCTGCTTAAAAACAACCCCTGCTTGCTTAGAATGAAAATAACATGTCAATAGAACAAAGAGGAGGTTGATTTTGCCACCTGTCATATAGCTGCATGCAGAAAGCTACTTTAGAACCCACATTTCATGAAAACCAATTTATGTAAAATGCTTTTGTTTTTCACAACCAACAGCACATGAAGGAACAAATAAGCACAGGGAGTACAGAACAAAGAGCGCTCCTCACTGTGATATTGTGGCCTCCAAGTGAACAGCAGTCACAACTTCCTCCTTTGCCCAGCACTTAGACTTCTGTTTTGCTCTGCTAGGAAAGTAAAGGCAGAAACACTTGTGGTCACTAGAGATTTTACCATAGTTCTTACAAGAGTACACTTGCTAAGCATGGTGCTCTGGCTGTTTTCCAGCGAGTATAGAGGATTTTGCCTGCCTAGAAATCATCTAAAAAACTTCAGAACATTTTCTTCACTTCCTGCCTTTATCTTTTGCAGCTGCTGTTATCTGTGTGAGAGACAGCACCTTTCAGCAGCAGCAAAAATAAATTCTTGCCTCTGTCGTTTGGCAGGTAGCTTGATGTTTTGGGTTTTGGCAAGTTTGATGATGTTTGCCATTTTACTGGTTTCTGTGTTAATTTTTAATTAACCCTTTGTGATCATTGACACAAGCCTGAAACTGTTGACCTTTTGGATGGCAGAGGCCTGGAAGTGAGGAAGAAAACAAGTAGTTAAGTACATTGTATTTAAGAAAGAGTGACTTTGAATTCATTTCTACTGAAATCATAAAGGTACTTTTGCCTTGCTTTGGTTTAAAGGCTACTTCAGCAGATGCTGTTATCAAATTCCCATTGAAGAATATCCTTATCGCTTTCACAGTTCCCACCAAGCATTTAATAACTGCTGGAATTTGAGATGCAAATTACTACCAGTCAGGCTCTG
The DNA here is from genome assembly GCA_039720435.1 of Amazona ochrocephala. Taxonomy (NCBI): domain Eukaryota; kingdom Metazoa; phylum Chordata; class Aves; order Psittaciformes; family Psittacidae; genus Amazona; species Amazona ochrocephala. The sequence continues at coordinate 9,167,611 of CM077891.1, read as the reverse complement.
CTACTTTTATATTGGTGCTTGGTATATGCTGTCATCTTTCCACCAACATCTTGAGCACAGGATGATACCTGAAGACAAGTAATATAGCAACCAAGGACAACAGACCACAGGGCAGACTCTGCATCAGGCAGCCACTGCTTTTGTGTATGCAACAAGGCTGTGAGGTGCTGCTTGGTTCTAGTTTTGGCTAAGAACAGTGATTAGTGCAGACACAGCATCATGATACTGAGCACCCTCTGTGCTGGGTGTCTGTACAGCCACCGGCGCTGTAAGAGCAGTGTGTGCTTGGTATCGCAGTGCTGATACACATCGATATATAGAGGTTGATGTGGCGTGACTGTAAAAAGCAAACTGGAGTGTGAGCAGGGTGATCTGCGCTGGGATATGATGTTCTGCGCTGGAGACTTTGATAAGGGTGCAGATGAGCTGGACTGTGTATTTGTGGCCTAGATACCACCATGGCTGGCAGGAGCGGGATTGGGCAGCCTGGAGCGGCTGAGAGGTTCCTGCAGTGGAGCGGATGACCTGCAGGCCTACACCCACAGGGCAAAGCTCCCGGGTTACTGCCCAGCAGCAGGCTGAGGATGGCGGAAACCCACTGCCAGGCTGGGAAAGGTTTCTCATCACAACACTGGTTTCATGTTGAGCTCCAGCACTGGGTGACTATAAAGGCTTCTCAGAGCAGAGCTCAATGGAGGTACCCAATCGCCTTTTGTGCACACTGGAGGCCTGGTTTGCTCCATCACAGGAGCCATGGCCCGTGGCACTGCAGTGTGTGGAGAAGGGGCAGAGCTTGTGGAGGAGAGGGGCCATTCCGGGGAGGCAAAGGGGTGCTGCGGGTGGCGGGCCCCATCACAGCTGGGCCCTGTCACTGCTCCTGTGGTGAACTTTAAACACCCACCCAAACGGGCCCATTCCTGCAGTTGTTGGGAGCAATCCCAAAGGCGGCGGGCTGGCAGAATTCTCCCATCCTCATACCCCGTTTCCATTCCCATTCCTACCGCCTGGCACCACGGCGGGCACGCGGGGCCATACGCCCGCTGACTCAGGGCCGGCGCTTTTAAATCTGCCGTGCTCGGCTCCCCCCCGCCTCAGGTGGCGGCCGCCGCCTCCCCCATCATCGCGCCTGCGCCGCGGCCGCCGCTGGCTCTGCGCTGCCCGGCGCTCCGCTCCGCGCTCATAGAGCTTTGTCCGGGCCGCACCGGGTGGTGAAGCCCGGGCGTGCGGTGAGACCCCCGCGGTATCCCCCGGCCCCACTGTGTACGGGCCCTTAAGGTGGACTCGGGTTTAAGGTGGAGCGCTCCCGTAAGGTGGACCAGGAGTTAAGGTGGATCGTGCTTAAGGTGGACTCTCGCCGAAGCCGCGCCTGGCAGGCGGGGAGGGCCGGGGCTCGGCATGGGGAGCCCCGCCTGAAGCTGCTGCCGGAGGAGCAGCGCCTGGCTGTGCTGAGGAGGAGATGGGGAAGGCCCGCTGCTGAGCAGCCAACTTCTGTCCGGCCTCTGACAATGACCAGCTCCAGGCCGTTCTGCGGGAAGAGGCAGCCGATGGACGAGGGCGAGGTGGGGAAGAGGAGCCCGGCCGGCGCTGAGCTCTCGAGGGGCTGATAGGAGAGAGGCTCCCCCCATCAGCCGGCCTCCGGCTTTGGCTGCGCTTTGTGGGGGGGCGGTGGGGAGGGTGCCCCGTTGTGTTTGGATTGGGAGAGGTTTAGTTTGCTTTAAAGGCAGCTTCTTCACCGCCGCCATCCTCCTCCTCCTCGTCCCTTTGCAGCTCTGAAGCCGTCCCGGCCGCAGCCTCCCCGCCGGCTGCCGGGGACCCCCGGCGCAGCGCCATGGAGACGGTGGGAAAGTTTGAGTTCAGCAGGAAGGACCTGATCGGGCACGGAGCCTTCGCCGTTGTTTTCAAAGGCAGGCACAAAGAGGTGAATAATCCCTTCTTGTTCTTTTTTCCCTTTTTATGTATTAGTAGGTTTGGGCCGAGCTGGACACCTCGTCCCGGTCACCCCGTCCCCGCTGGGCTGCGGTGGCTATTCTTAGCCTGGGCATCAGCCTCGGGCTCTGGGGCAGCGCTGGCGATGGGAGACATGTTTATTGTCGTTTATTATTGTTATCTCTGGAGTTTCTTTGGGCGGCAGGTGCCTTCACCTTGCGGTGGGGCAGAGCCTGGTGTGGAGGTATCCACAGACACCTTCTGCTCGCCAAAAGCGGCCCTTACCTCGAAACCAGGCTGAAAAGACACCCCCCACCCCCCACCCCCGCTGTCTGTGAAGCGTTCAGAGGGCTCTTGCTTTGTTGCTTTGTGTGTATGTGTGAAGTTTGTCCTTCTCCGCTTAATTTTCCCAAGAGGAGGGGAAACGGCTTACTGGTAAATAAACTGAAGCCAATCCGGCAGTGGATTTTCCATCATTAGGGCTTGGGATAAGCCATGGCTCCCACAGTACGTTTATTTCTAGTGATTAAGTAAGAGGATAACCGTTGTATAAAGTAGTATCAAAACCCCCAAACCTTGGGCTTTTCTCCTTGGGCTTACAAGCATAATTCAGGAAAGGGCAAGTCTGAACAAGTGAGGGATAGGCATTGGGATATAAAGTGAGAGGCCTTTATCAGTGCTGCAAGACACTTCTTTCGGTAATATTTGTAACCTTTTAAGAGGGTGCTTATCCTAATGTAAATTTCACCATGAATTTACATTTATCTTTGAATTACATATACACTCTTTCAGAAACCTGAGCTGGAAGTAGCTGTGAAATGCATTAACAAGAAGAACCTTGCAAAATCTCAAACTCTGCTGGGCAAGGAAATAAAAATACTAAAGGTAAAGGGAGGCTGACTTGTTTTCTTCAGTCTTTGTTCTGTATGCCCTTTGTTGCTCCTGCCTTATGGTCTTTGTTTTACTTCTTCTAGGAGCTGAAACATGAAAACATTGTTGCCTTGTACGATTTCCAGGTAAATACATTCAGTTATGTCAAAGCATTCTGGATTGGGGAGAGGTTGAATGGAGTTTGTGGAATTTCAGTTTTTAACTGATGTTTTATAATCAAACGTGTATTCTGGGGAAAAAAGCCTTCTTACAAGTTAAGAAACGATATAAGCACTGCTGAGCAGAGCATGTATTAATTGTTGTCTGGCCCACTGAACTCTTACACAGCTGGGAGTTGAGGTGGGAGCTCCTGCTCCCAGGATGTTGAATTGCAATGTGGGGTGAACATGTCTGTGTTGGAAGCTCATAAGTTCTATGTTAGAAATAAAAGTTACAGTAGTTTACTCTTGGCATGCCTTTTATTTTCTTTCTCTGGTCTGGATACACTTTTCTTAGGTAATATAAAAATAACGTGAGCATGACTTTGTGGCATATGATTGTCTTCAGTTCCAGAGGATTTTAATTTGCATTTTTCTGTTGTCCTGTGGCAATCAGTAAGTGTTAAAAATTGCATCAGACGTTTTTAGATTATTGTGGTTTCCCACAGTTGCTTTTTCCTTCAGAGTCAGCTCTCAAGATCTAATCTAAGGGGCTCAAACTGATCTGCTCTGAAACTCAAGTTATCCAAAGGCTTTCATTTTTCTCCTTGAATTTTTAGTTAGAAAATCCTGCTGGGTCATGGGGCAACTTTTGTTTGATATTTGGGATGCTTTTTAAAAAGCACTGCAGGATCACAAAGCCTGAAATGGACCCTTCCTGTCCCTGGATGGAGGGGTTGGCATGCGGGACTCGGTACAGCCAGTGCCACCCTAAGACCTGATGTCTGTGAGTGAGGGCTGTGTGACTGCTGCTCCACCAGGCCACCAGTCTCTGGGGTGGCTTATCTAGCGCTGCCTGCCCTGTCCCGGGTATCACGTGTCCCGCAGGCCGCCGTGTTTGTTGACATTCCTCCTTCTCCCATGGATTGGCTCCGGTGGCTTCGCGTCACCCCAGACACGAGTCTCCCAGCCGGTTGGTACAGCCTGTGTGCAATGCCTTCTGGGTGCTGTAGTCTGCCTGTCACCCCGTGCTGCGGCGCCCGGGGCTGTGTCACCCACCGTGGCCAGAGCAGGGGGTTACGGCGAGGTGCTGCAGAGGCCAGCCCTTGGAAAGTGTGTAATGTCTGCCGTGGGATTGGCGAGAGGTGGATGTGGGGGATTTCAGGCTGCTCTGTGGGAGAGGAAAGGCTGCTGGGAACGGGATTGGCTCTTGGAAGTATCCTTTGAGTAAGAGGCCCGCTGTGCATTGTGTCTGAAACACCCTTTAGAGCTGGTCTTGCAGAGCAGTGACTGCCTCCGGCCTGAAGTGTGCTGCAGAGCAGCTCAGAGCTGGGGTAGTTTCCTCAAGGCACAGGCCGCTTGGGGCATTAGATCTCAGGGAGTGTCTTTATTCTTCTCTGTACCTTCTAAATTTACTTAATAACTTTTCAGTTGCGGGAGTGAGTGGCTGCTCCTGTGCTTCCTCTAGAGTTTGCATTTGTATGGAGCATTATGCTGCAGGATTTGTTTATTGCAGATCTTTCAAAACCTTTGTTTGTGTTCTGTTCCTCTCCATGCTTCAAGTAACTGCTGGGTAGGAAGCAGCTTAAAGACGTTTCCTGCAAAAGGAGTGATTTCATCACTGCAGCAATGCGTTTTTCTCTTTATGTGATGGCAAATGAGCTTCAGTTAAGTTACCTGTATAGCAGTGTAGCCTGGTGAGATATGAGCAAGAAGCTACCATGAGACAGGAACTTGAGAATGGTCCTGGGCTGAGGCCTGCCCAGGTATATATTTGGTTACCAGCTTTGTCAGAGTCCTTGTATGACCTGGGTAGTTTGGTTTATTGGACGAAATGAGATGACTTAGGTAGGATTGGATGTTATATACTGCTACCAGGGTGTGGAGTCTCCTCTGGTGTGAGGTGATTGGTCATCAGACACAGCCTGATGCAGTCTACCCACATAGGCTATGTGTGTATGTGTCCGAGTGCTTGGCATTGCTCTGAGTCTGCTTAGGATTTGTATGACTGAGTTATCTGCAGAGGTGCAAGTGCATTGCTGTGGAAGGCTGGCTTCTGCCCCTCTTTCCTTACTTTGTGGAAAACACTACTTGTTACTCGCTTTGTTCCTCTGATACAAGATCAGTTGCTTCATTCAAAGCTGCATATATATTTACCCTCAAAAATGTGATGGTTGCAGTTAACCGAGCCCTTACTTTCTGAAACTCAAGAGCTTTATTCTTGTATTACAACATCAAAGAGCAAAAAGGAAAAAATATTTCCTGTGAATCTTAATGTTGCCCTGTTGCTTTGTCTGTTGTTGCGTTTGTGTTGCCCCTTCTGCACTGCCTGTCAACAGTGACTTTAACTTTTACTCACATGTTCCCAACACACAAGGAAATGGTTGCCAAAACCACAGAGGGTGTAAGCAAGTGATTACACCCAATGATGCTTTCGTTTGCGTTTTCCTGGTTAAAAGTTAATGCTAACCAGGCCTCAGACAACTCAAGATTTTTGATGTAATGCTGGATTAGCCCCAGACAGACACTTGCAGTGCTGATACCTAATACTGACAGCAGCTCTTGCCCTGTCACACTCATTTCATCCTTCAAATCCAGGAAAATTGCTGTGTTCCTGCTCATTTTATGGATCTTTCTGATACCTGTTCATAAATAATGACAAAATAAGCTTCCTGGGAATAAATGATACTGGTGAATGTTTAATGAATAAAAGTGCAGCGTCTGGACTTTTATAGATCCCCTCACTGGAGTCCTAAGAGCAGCATCATTACATGAGAATGGCTCACAAAATGAAATATGCATATTCCCATTATTATATGCTCAAGTATTAATGAGAGGTACTGTGAATAGTCTAGGAGCCCCTGCTCAAAAAGGGGATAAATCATATTGTATTGCATTTTTAGAAGTACTGTCTGTTTAGTGTCTGTTTGGAGTTGTGGTATGGACATTTCCTAGGCATAGGGGATGTTTGGCATAAGTAAAAACTGTATTCTACCATATATAGAGTATATTAGTTGCTACTGAACAATCCCTGACTCCTCAGCTGATTTGGGGTCTCCAGACTGCAGCAGTCAAGGGGAGTGCAGCAGTCTAGAGGGACATCTGGATACCAGAAGTCTGCTTTGGAGACAGCTAAATAATTCATGTTCAAGGTGGAAATTAATGACAATAAGGATACCAGTGATGGCTTCTGCTGGATGAGGACTTGGTCTGGAAATGAAGTTTCTTGGAAAACTGATTTCTGAAACCCTGAGGATCAGCTCAGCTCTTCACACTTGTTGACACCAAAAGCTTAGCAGTGGTTGTGGGACTTGCTTTGGTTTCTTTTGTGACTCGGGAATTGAATCTGTGATCAGAGGCCACTTGATTAGCTAAGGGGATTCAATGGTAGGAAGATAACTCTTGAACTTGTCAGATCCTGGGAGCACTGTGCACTCCACAGCTTCTGCCAGCGCTAGAAGTGGGTTTGTAAATGAATGTAACTAAGATCTTTGGAACAATGGGCGGTTCTGGGTATGTTTTCTTCCCTGTGCTGTGCCAGCTGTCCCAGGAAGGTTGGTTGAATATGTGACAACCAAAGCTCTCACATGCGGCTGTGTTGGTACTAAAGCAGAAAATCTGCTATTCCTGAACATAAGTAACACTTTGAGTATTAGAAAGCATTTTCCTGCATGAAGCGGGCAGAAGGATTATTTCACTGGCACGTTTTCTCCTCTTGCATGCTGTGATCTGAGCTTGGTTCCTAAAGCAGCCTAGCTGTAACTGTGCTTGTGTGGGTATCAGGTGTTTTGGGGTTTGTTTTGTTGTGGCTTTTTCCCCCCCGGGTTTTGCACGGGTAGGATGGACTGGTAGTGGCAGCATGCAGGGCACTGTGCTGCTCACTTTCTGGCTCAGCCTACCTGAGCTGAGAATCTGCTTTCCATAATTTTTTGTCAAGTTGGTTGATTTTACTCATCAGCTCAGGCTGAGCTGACAGTAATGCATACCTCGTGCAGTACAGACTCACCAGCAATACTTCTGCTGGGGTGACTGTATCGCCTGGAGCTCCTGGAGACAAAGAACAGGGAGTCCTCGCAGTGCAGATTTTCTTGTGCGCATGGATTAAAGGATGGGTGGCAGAACAAATACTTCTCAGTTTAATGATCAGTCACCCTGGGCTGGTCTTGGGAGCCATGTAACAACAGCCTTGTTCTATTGTTGCTGTATAGAAAGTCCTTGTGATCAGCAGGACCATGGCTGTTGGGCTGTGATCTTCTGTTGTGCTCTCTGCACCATCACCCTTTTCCGACATGGAGCCTTTAGCTGCTAATTCACATGTTGTGTACATGCCTCCTGCTGTCCCCTGGGACCTCTGGAGCTCCATGTGCAGCAGTGTCTTCTGGTGTGCCCTCCAGCACTGCTTGCTTCTGCTGCAGCACTTTGCTGATGAGTGTGATGTCAGATGAATCAGTGCTGCAGTGTCACCTCTTTGTCTCGCCACCTCTCATGCCACCTAATGCAGGATCTTCTGCTCCTCGGGCACTGCTGTTCGGGTGCCCTGTCTTGGGAGCACCGCTGTGACACTTGGAATGTCTAAGGAGGCACTCTGTGTCTGGGAGTTCGCACTTCTCAGGTCAGGCTGCCTGCCTGGTTAAATCCTGTTTTAATTCCATCCCCGAGTGAAGCTGGCGAGCTGCCTGGTGAGTGGGTGTAAAGTGCAGGCTTCTCTCAACTGCCAAGCAATCCTCTTTCTGTTTGCACTGTGGACAAGAATGGGGTGTCTGCTATCCTGCTCTGTCAGCATCCTCGCATCTGTGGAAGGGAATCACTGTTACTGAAGATTGGAGCTGGCTTAATTTAGAGCTTGAAGGGGAAAAGGACAAAAAAATCCCAACCACCCCATGCCGGTAGTTTGGTAGAATGAGGCTTGAGTGTTTAGTGGAACAAAATGGCTATCTTCGTGCAGAAGAGAGACTGTTACAGTCTTGAACTTGTGTTTAATGTTGGCTTCACTCGCAGAGTACCTCACCGTGCAGGTCACAGAAACATCTAGCAAATGCTGACCACTAAACATAGACATCAGAGGAGTCATGGGCTTTTTTTAGAGGGAGTTGTCTTGTTGCATTTCTGAAATTATGATCACTGTTCTACTCATCCTGTGTGTAAAGCACATACCTGTGCTCCTCTCACATGATTAAGATGTCATGGAAGAGCAGGCGACTTGGAAGTTAATAGCCTCTGAAGCGCCTGTGGAAGGTAGCGTTACTCAGACTGTAATGACAGAGTAAGGAATGTTTCCCAGGAGTAATCAGAAACTGGTAGGCTGTTGTGCTTGCAGTTTGACAGCAAAGTTCTGGTAACGGCTGAGGTGCTATTTGTGCTGCTCTTCTTGAAGCTCCATCACTGTTTCCATTAGTGAAGTTTCCACAGTTTAAGTCCTTGTGGTGATTGAATGCTTTTGGTTGGAGTGTGCAGGGCAAGGATATGGAGATGTGGCAAATGGATGGGAAGAGGTGTTTCCTGATCAGTGGCTGGGTGGGATTGAATTCAGATTGAGAACCTATGTTTGAATCTTTCAAGTATTTATAGGTCCAAACCAAAGCCTGATTGGAAGATTTCATTTTGTGGCTGGCCTGGACTTGCCCCTAAGCTGTGGAACTGCAATAAAATCATGTATTTCAAAAGCTCATCTTAATGCTCAAGCATGTGTAGAGAATTGAGGATACAGTTCACTTTGTGTCTTTTTTCCACTCCTTTTCCTGCCTTCCCACTTGTTGATACCAACTGAAAAGATTTTGCACAACAGGCAGACAAGCAAATAGCAGACATGAGGTGGTGGGGGTAGGAATCTGGACTGGATGGCTCTGGTTTGCTTTGGGGAAACTCCTGAAGAAGCTCTGGTCCTCTGAAGCTTGTCTTCCATGAGGTAAACTGCCTTCATCAGACGGCAGGCAATGCGATACAGTGGGAAACGAGATGCTAAGCACAGGGGTGGTCAGCAGAGGTGGTGGTCTTTGGTCTGCAAAGTCAAGGAGAGGGTTTTGGTTTTGCTTTGTTTTCAAGATAAATCCGTGCTTGTTTTGATTGTTGGTTGGACGGGGTGGGTTTTTTCTGTTTGTGTTTTTTTTTCCTGTTACTCATGTTCGTGTAGCAGCAGTAAATGGCAAGCTTGATGGAAAGTGAATGAGGGATGTGGTCTTCCAAGGGATTGTTTCTTAGGTACAGACATAAACATACTTTGCTTAAGAGAAGGCATCTTAATTGTCTTCAGATGTTAAGGTTCCTCTCTCAGAAATGTGCTAAATGTTCACAGCAGAATCCAGGGAAAAACTCCACCAAGAGATAGCTATAGAACCTCTTTTGTGCTCAGTGTATAGCAGAGAGGCGCTTTAGCTGCGCGATGTTTCCTGCTTTAGGATGTGCAAGCCTTAACATAAAGAGATGCTCTCAAAATGCAAAGTGAGAGTCTCAAAGCTGCATTTGTTTATTAAGCAAGGTCATTTCAAGGGGGACTGATAGAAATGAATCAAATTCTGCATGGCTGGTTGCTTAGGGTAGTCATGTTCTGTCTGGCTGCAGGAGCACCTGGCTTGTCTCCTAGCATCAGAATAACAGGAGGAATTAGGTCAGCTGAGCTGGCACACTAGAGATCAACCAGACAGCGTGGTTCCCTTGGGGCGAATGAGAGATGCTGGATTCTAAGTCACTGGAGAACCTATTTAGTGAAGGGTCCTACATCGCTGGGAAGGGAGAGCCTCCCAGCTGGCCTGGTACATACTGGTAACCCAGACTGTGAGAGCTGCTGGGATGGGAAGCCCCATGGACAGCAGCAGAGGGTGAGTGGTGTCAGCAGGGCTGAGACACAGCTCCCTGGGGCTGCTGGGTGGGTTTGGGGCGCATGGGCTGTGTCTGCTGCTCAGTGCCGCTGTGCCCATGGGCTCTTGGGCTGCTCCCTCACCGGGGGCTTCTTTTGCAATGTTTTGGTGTTTAGTTGGCATTTGTAGCCAGCATGCTAAAGATGTTGAAAACATCCTCAGTTCTTCTCAGTTTCTAAATGCTGCAGATTCCAGCCCAGATTCTGGCTTTCCACTCTTATTATTTTTTTATTTGAAAGAAAACCCATCCCCTGTTTTTTTCTTTAAGCTCCTTGTTATAACACCTTTGTGGTGTGTGTGTGTTTTCTTAAGTCTGGTACATGAAGTAGGAAACAAATGGGTATAAAAGAAGACTTGCAAAGGCCAGTCAGTCATGCAGCTGCCATAGAAAACCCTGAGGAGGCTGCGCTTCTGGTGTCGAAGAGTTGCTTAAAAAACACTTACTACAGGGTATCAGATTGTGTTTGGGATGTACTGTTTAGAAACCCAAGCTGTTCTCAACTTTACTGGTAGCGCTACATTAATAGGTTCTAAAAATCAAACTTCCAGACTGAGTCACTTTGCTTGTATTTGCACCTCTCTCAGTGAGTGTGTGATGAAAACTGAAACATTCACTCCTGTAGCCTGTGTTACTGTCCACCTCATCCACAGCACTCCCCCGCTACTCCTGCTCTTTGGGCAGGCTCGTAAAATGCAGTGTTACGGTATGCAAGGATTTCATTCCAGTGCATGTGACTGAGCTTAACGTAATGGGGAATTCAAGCTGAAATGTTCATTTGATTATATGATGCAGAAAGGAGATGAGGAGTAAATACAGAAAAGCCAATAGGATTATGAATATTTTTATCATTGTTTTGAGAATTCTGAAGTTTCCCCCTTGATGGGATTAACACAGTGCATTGCCATTTGCAAAAAAGAGCTTGCTTTTGTTTAAAGAAGCTCCTAGCTCTTACTCTGCCTGTTGGCAAAGGGGTTACTGCTTCTTTCCACTCCGTGTCAGAAGGTCCAGCCTTTTCAGGGTTATGCTGCTTTTCTCCTCCATAGTCTTACCCTGGCTGGGCTGCTGCACACAAGTGACCCTTGCTGTGTGCTATCAAGTAGTGCCTCCCCATCAGCTGGCAGCTGGGGGCACACGCTGGTGTAGGTGGTGCAGCACTACCCCCAGATGAGCGTGGCTGCTGTAAGAAGTGATTGCTTTCCAGTGTCCCAGCACCGTAAGTCTTCATTTTGCTCTGATATGTGTTTCTGGCGTTGCCTGAATCTCTGTGACCTGTGAAACCTGCCGCTTTGTCTCCATACTCTTATTATGACATTAATCCTATACTTTGGTTTCTGTGGTTAGGCTGAGGTGCAGCTCTCAGCTTTGACTTGCTGTACGTGTTGCTGTGCAGAGGCAGTCTGGCTCTGGAGGAGAGTCATGTTTTCCTGTCTGAGCTCTCTGCAGGTGCTGTAGCCATCAGTCATTCAGCAAGTGCACTGAATCTCAGGGCTTTGATGGAGGCCTGCAGTGAACTGGGTGAAGCCAGCAAAAGAATGCCCTGTCAGGGGGGCTGTAGGTAGGGGAGGAGAGGGGACAGAACCGGGGCTGATCTGAAGGAGCCTGCAGAAGTCTCATGTCCAGTGGAAGGGATCATGAAGCTTCTTCAGGTCACTTGAAGGTTGAGCTGCCTTACCAGCTGTCCTACCATTTGTCTGTGGTGGTATTAGCTACCTGCAAACATTAGCTCAGTGGACATGACATCGTCTTGTTTGTTTTTTAATGTCAGGCAGTCAGACTTCAGGACAGTTGCCAGGGGGATAGGAAATAACTTTCCCTCCCTTCCTGAAGCCTGTGTAGAACCAGAGGATAGCTTTCCTGCTGTTTTTAATCTCTGAAGTACAACCTGTCCTAAAACAGCTCATCCGTTTTATAAGCAGAGAATAGCGTAGTGCCTGGAATGAGGTATCCATGGCCCTTTCAATCATTGTTACTCTGGTCCTACAGAAGTCTGCCTGCCGTGAGGCTGGCCATAAACGGCTTCTGTACTGCAGGGCCTACCTTCTGCTTGCCCTATGCTTCTGCACTGCTGCTGTGCATCCTGGAGCAAGATGACAGGTCTGTAGGAGGCAGAATGCACTCTAGAGCCAATGCCAAAGTCTGTGGGCCTCTCTGCTTCTCTTGCTTCTTATGCTTATTCCCTGGGATCTACATGAAGAAATTATTCTTCTGGCAAGTCAGATATCTTCTGACTATGGTAATAATGCTTTCCAGTCAGTAGCAGCAGGTTTTATTGCTGGACCTGGATTATCCAAACTAGACAAAGATATTGAGCAGATGTGAGGAAGAAGTTCTAAATTAGATAAGGGGGTTGGAACTAGATGACCTTTAAGGTCTCTTCCGACCCAAACAATTCTGTGATTCAATTATGGTATTTGTTGCTTGTGTATCATCTCGTGGACCATACTTATGTGTGACTGCTACCCTAGACTGAGATTTATCCCTTCAGTGTAGCCTATACCCAAGAGGAAAGGTACTGCCTGTTCCTTATAATGTGCTAACTTTCTTGGTGCAGGACCTCACTGGCTGCATGTCTCGAATCCCGGAAGTCTGTCCTGAAATGTTCTTTTGTCTGACTGTGAAGCTGGGTCTGGGTTTGAGAAACATTTGCGGTTCTGTATGTCTTTGCAGAGGAGCTTATACTCCACTGGATGAGTAGTTTCCCTTTTCTCCTTTTCTTCCTTCATCTGAGTTAATTTTTGTCTCCTGAATTGGAAACTTGCTTGAGATGTTCCTGAGTTCCTTATTGGTAAAATTCAGAGGAGTGAAGGGAACAACCGGGACCAGAGAACAGAGAAAGACAGTCTGCTCTAAGACATGTTTTTCTTTCTGCATGAGGTCAAAAGGCATGTGAATATCTTCTAGCTCTTTTCTTTAGATCTGTCTTCCAAAGGGTGAGCATTGGTAGGTGCTCCTGCAATTCAGATTGATGTTACTACTGTCTTTTATCTTGCTTCCATTCAAATAGTTGCGTCAAGAGGTAATCCTTGATGGTTTTCCTTTCGCTGTTCAGAGGTTAGCCTGCTCAAGCCAAGCTGTGAGCCACAGTGAAATAATACCAAGAGATTTTACTATTTGGAAAGTTTCTTCCCTCTCTTGAGAATGGTAGGTTCTGTTTCTCAAGCCTTAGCTAGAGGCTTTCCAGGTGCCATTGGCCTACGGATTGGTTTCTATAAAACAGAACTGTGTTTGTTACAGCCGCTATTCATGATTCCAGTGTGCCTGTCAGAAGAGTGATGATTAGAGACCATAGGCCGAAAGGGCTCTGACTCCATGAGATCCCACTGGCAAAGCAGGCGGATGTGATGTGCTGCTGCAGCAAGTAGGGGAAGTAGCATTAAAAAAACCCAAACCAAAACAGAGTGGAAAAGCGTAGCTTTCAGTTGGTGTCAAGGTTATCTTCCACTGTCAGACCCTCAGCTTTGCTACTGTTGTGTTGTACAATTAATGAGTTCTAGCCCTGTTCAGAGATCTGTGTGTGGCACTTATCTGTGCTTGGCAGCTGCTCCGGGTGCTGTTTGAGAGCCGGTGTTGAGCAACACATGGTAGATATCGTCTGAGAGGCACAAAACAGGGACCTTTGCCATCAGAAGGAGGCTAACAAATGGGCAGTGGTACTCTGTTCTTCAGGAGAGTAATAAAACCAGTTTTGGTCACTTGAATCCATACGGATCCTCTCCTGAAGGCAGTAGGACCCTTGTCATCCATGCAGTGCTCAGCACATGGGCATAACAGTGGAGCTGCATTTGCCTTCAAAGTGTTCCTCCTTCATCCGTCCCCCAGTCTTCCTAGAAAACAGGACTTGTGTGAGGTGGAAGCCATCCTTTGCTGGCTTTACCCCAGTGTCTACTACAACACTCATCCCACACAGATTGGTGAGGGCACAGCGCTGCTCAGAGAGTTTTGGAGTGCTGTGTAATTAAACTTCAACTTCTTTCCCTGCCTGAGCATCTTTCCAAACTTGGTGTCAGACTATGGGCTGGGATCAAGAGCAGAGGAGGGTTTCTCTAAGGAAGTTTCCTCTCTCAGACTCTTCAGGCTGTGGCAGGACGATGACTAACTGCGGGTACACCCAGACATTTCCCTTTGGACACACCTAAACACACACTTTCCAAGAAGAAGATCATGCCGCCTTCCAGTAGGGGTGGAGAGAAAATTTAAAGGGCGACAGGACTGCTGGATATTGATATCCATAATGCCATCCCTCGTAGTGTCCTAGTGAGGAATTTTAGCATAGCACTGTCCTGGTGTGATTTATGGTGTACTGCTATATGAATTGCCTTCATTTCTTTGTCCTCCATCAGCAGATGTGTGTTATTTGTAGACAGTAGAAGCCGTTGCCTATTTTTACACTCAATTAAATTGTAACTTCATCGCTGGGGCCTCTGCTGCAAGAACTACAAGTCAGGCAGTGATCCAGACTGATTAATTATCCACTTAATCTCTTTGGCAGAGGCTTTTTGCTGCTATTGTGGAGCATGGTCAGGGTACTGCTGCACTCTGTGATGAGAGCAAAACTTAGGGGATTGCCTCTGCGCTGTCCGAGCTTGTTTAGTGACAGGTTTAGCTTTGTCTGCGTGGAATGGCACATGTGGATAAGAGGTCCAGGGTAAATTATCTGTAGCACTTCTTGGACACGAGCCTCTACAGAAATACAACAAACTGTGATATTATTCTTGTTGCTGATGTGGAAATAAGAGGGATTGACGTTTTGTGTCTGTTCACAAAAAGTGGTAGTCTGCAGAATTTGGCTTGCAGTATTTTTCCCTTGTTTCGTTAATGAACAAATCGTAAATACTGTGGAAGGATAAAAAAGAGAAAGAAGTGGTTTCTGCTGCTGAATCAGCTTGAGAGAAGTCCGTCAGCCCATTTGAGAAACCAGGAATCTCTTGAGACGGTTGTATCTGTTGTAACCGCAGTAAGCTACTGGCTTTTTCCAAACACGAGCTTGTTTCCAGGGCCCTTCCTGAAATAAATGTTTAGTTTTATTGGCAAAATTCCCATAAATATTTCTCGTAAGTGGGTCTTGAAATGCTGAAATTGCAAATGTGGAAGTTGTCACCCGTGCTATGGGTGCCTGCAAGCTGACAATGCACTTGCTTCATGTGCCTGTGCTGCGGAGGGTGTGCATGCAGCAGGATGGAGGGCTTCCTAGTGAGGCTGGAGTGTTTGGAGTGGGCTGTTGCCAGTGGATGGTTGGGGGAATCACCTATTTCTGCCCTAGAAGCCTTTCAGGCATTGCCCTCTTATCTCTTCAACGTGTGTTGGTGGGATAAAACCACCGACCACCAAGGTCACTTTGTTGCTGGGGAAATGGACCAGAGCATCTCCCTTGCCCTTGTAGGTCCTTATTTAACCCCAGTCACTGTACACACTGCCTGCCAGAGATCAATTGCTTGCTTGATGCTTGTTTGCAGAGTCTTTAAATAACATACAGTGGAAAAACAACCAAACCGTACAGTTTACATTAGCTATTGGCTAATAACTATTACAAATATCTTCTGGACTTGGTTTGTGTAACCTAAACTTCCCCTTCATTTTCTATATAGGTAATGATACATGCAGCTTCCGCAAACCCTGCTGGCACAATACATATTCAATGTGTAGAGTTGCTGAGCTACAATTATCACAGCATGTTTAGACAAGAAAAATGTTGCTATGGCAGTCACGAACCCTATGAGGGCTGCAAAGCCACCTCAGACACTTCCTCCATGCCCAGCAGTTGCCCTGTAGTGAGCTCCCTGGCCTGCAGCCCCACAGTCATTCCCTGAGCCCAGCACATCTGGTGTGTCCTTGTGTCTTTGGGTACATCTGTGGCTGGACTTCCTGGAGGAGTGGAAAGGCCTGGATTTCTTCCATAGACCTTGGCTTACTGCTGTTCATGCTGAGGACAGCAGGAGCTGGTGGGCTTTGAACTCTTCTCACAGTTCTTCCCCACTACTTCAACATGTGCAAAGCCTGTGAGGGTGCCTGGGGTTTTCTTCTTGTGCTGCTTCCCTACCACAGACTGGTTTCCCATATCATCTGAAGTGTGTGTGAAAGTGGATGACTTACCCGTGTGCTGCTTTTGAACGCAGCAGTTGGTAAACAAACGCCTTCTTGAAGTATCACAGAAAATGGCTTTTTTGGCAAACAGGGGGGCTTCCCAAAAGCTCAGCTGGGCTTGGTGAGAAAAGCTGTAAGAGCTGGGGATGGCCAGCCCTGGGGTCTGATGGATGACTGAACCAGGGAGGCTGCCGGATGGCCAGTGCCTTGAGCCTGCCCGGGGGAAGGTGGCCTGTGCTACACGCAGCTGTAGGATGAAGATAGTTCAGCTCCTTCCCCTCTCCCTCCTTCCTCCAAGTCTTCTATGAAGCATCTTGAAACTCAGATTTCACATTGTCAGGTTAAAAGAGTGCTGCAAGAGAAATGATGGGAGGTGCTGAGGTCTTGAGGCATTGACAAAGGCAGTCAGTTTGGTACAGGCTTGACAGGAGGTAGAGTCCTGTGGGCAGACCAAGATGAAAAAGGGTGGGAGCAGACAGTGGAGACTGCTTGGAAACTAAAAGGCTGGTAGGGTGGATGCTGGAGCTTTTGGAAGGTATAGTTGGGCTCCGAAGTGGAATCAGGCTGGCAGGTGTCTAAACAGCATGTAAGTAAAGGCATGCTGCCCCGGAGCTATGGAAATGGAGGGAAGTCTCTTGCTGTGCTGCTGCTTTAAGAGCTTCTCCTGTACTCACACAGGCAGTTGCTGCCTATGCTTCTTCAGGACTGGGCCTTGCGTTTAGGACTGACTTCTAGCATACAGGCTTTTACATAGTAGGTCTGATTCTGCCTGGCTTCTGTTTCAACAAGAGGATTTAGAGTCGTTCACCCAGGGTTGAAACATCTGGTTGTTTTCATGTTTGTTCTCTGCTGGTGGTTTGGCAGCTGCTTGTGTCAGTGAGTGTACTGCACAGTTTCTAATGTGGCTTCATGGTGCTGTATGTTTGATGCACTTCTCTGCAGTATCCTGTGCTAGTGCCGTGGTTATGCTGCCTTGTACGTGCTTCCTCAGGCCAGGGAGCCAGTGGAGATAGGTAAGGCTGGAGGTGAGCTCTTGAGTTGTTAAGAAGCATCACAGTGCAGCAAACTTAGAAAAGCACACATTTGGCCTGGACTTGGCTGCTATTGACCCCTGTGATAATCCAGAAAGCTTTAGCCACCTGATAGTGACACTCCATTAATGCAGCTGTAGAAATCGGTTGGCCCATGTTGCGGTTTTGAAGTGCAGGACCCAAAGTTGTGTTGCTCTTATCTTTCCGTTCAGACTAGGGCTGTTCATGTGGGCAAAGATGCTATAAAGGACCAAGTTAAATGTGGAAATGATTAAGGCTCGGAGACGGTAGCGTGCCAGCATCTTTGTTGCATGCCACTGTTAATCCCAAGGGCCGAAATGAACGTAAAGACCCAAGCCACAACAGGAGATCTGCTTGGTTAAACATGTGCACTCAGAAAGAAATAAGTTGCTTAAATACCCGTCACTTCCAAAGTAAGCAATCTTCCAGGAATTAGTAGTGGTTTTTACCCTCTCTTCAGTTTGAATCCTAACAGAGCACAATTCACTTGTTTAAAAGGAAGTGCAGCAGTTGTAAAGCATATGAAATATTTCAATGCATAAGTCTTATGAAGGCTTTTGTTTTCTCATTTTCTGTTTCCTCAGGAACTGGCAAACTCTGTCTACTTGGTTATGGAGGTGAGTGTGTGCATTTGTCCTTTTATTTTTGTAAGCTTTTAAGCAGACCAGCTTCTCACACCAGTAGTGCTTTCTGATTGCAGTCTCACCTGTGATGCTTTTGCTTATCTGATCTGCAGCAGAACTGGAGTGGTGTGGGTGAAGGTAGCAGCCAGGGACACTTTCATGTTGCTGCTGTCAAGTGGCCGTGCTTGGCACAGGTTTAATCAGTCAGAAGCCTTACCTCAAGGGTCAGATGGGTGTTACAGGGTAGTGTCTGCTTCAGAGATAGATGGGAAGAGAATTTTCTTGGTGCAGCCTATCTGCAAAGCGAATGTTGTTTTTCCTCTGGAGTCTTCACTCCAAGGTCTCGTTGACGTTCCTCAATGATGTGGAACACAATGTGGGGAGTTTCAGTTTTCAGCCATGGCTGCTCCCAGGCTTTCCTCAGCCAGCTTTCTGGTGGTGTCTCCAGTGGTGGCCCTTCTGCTTTGCTCTGCATTTATCCTTCTCTGATGCCCATGTGCACATCCATGTACACTGAAGTTAGTTAATGCTGGTGTATCATAATGCAGTATAATATTTGGGGAAATGGGACAGAAGGGCAACCTACAGGAATGGGGTTTTCTCTGCCAACTTCTGAATACATATTTTGACATGTGTGGTTATTTATGTTTCAATGCTATGACAAACGCCATCCTAGTGAGGTTTACTGCTTTTCTTTTTGATCTTTGGTTTGCCTTGCATTAACTGAGCTTTCTGTTCTGTTTGCAGTACTGTAATGGTGGTGACCTGGCAGACTATCTTCACAGTAAGTACAGCAATGTGGAGAATATCCTCTGTATTCAAAAGCAAATATTGACTGTTTAAGCTCATTAAAATTGCTGGGGTTTGTGCAAGATCTAAGTAAGCAGATTGTGTGTTTTTTTCTTTAATTCCTGCAAAACAAAGAGTATCATTGCTCCTCTTCTAAGAGGTTCATCCTTGATAATCAGTTGAAAACTGAGAATCAATGACAATAAAAGCTAATCTTTTATCTTTCCTATATAGGTCAGTAGTGGCTGTTGTCAGTAGTTATGTGTTTTAGTTACAGTGGCCTTATAGATTAAACATTTTATCACTACTAGGGACATGGTTTGTCTTTTCCTTGGTCACTGGAAAAAAGGTATTTATGCTGAAGTAGCAGTTCTGTAGAATTGGATTAAAATAAGATCCCAAGAGTGCATTTCACTTTTAAGTTTTCCCCTAAATGTGTCCGTCCCCACATCTAGGTCAGAGCACATTTCTTACTTCAGTGTACTGAGGGTGACTGTAGTATAGCCAGTAGTGTTGTGAGGGTGATGAAAACTACTGACTTCAGGGTCTTTTGGAGAATATAGCAACAGGTATCTGTCACTGTGGTGCCTTGAACATTTTGGTGAAACTGAAGTGTGTCTTAGCCATCAAACTGAATGAACCATGCTTTGCATGTTGTCCTGCTGTGTTGTGGGACTGTGGCTTCAACCTTCCAAGCTATTTTTCAATGCACAGGTATCCTGGACTGTGTGAAAATCACATTGCCCCTGAATACTGGAGCAGCAGGAGGACAGTATGCTGCTTAGCTGCAGTCAGACAGAGCCTTTATTTTCTGTTGGCCTGGCTGTATTTTTCTTCTTCAAAGTAGCTTTGTTGTTGGTTTGCATGTCAAAGTTTATTCACATTGTTCAAATTAAAAGCTAGTCAGCTGGAAAATACTTCAGGCTCCTCATATGAGGTACACGATGCCTGGAAATGGCCAAAATAAAGGATTAAAAGCTAAATTTACATTTGCCTAAAGCTAGTGTTGGCATCCCTAGAATTATTATTTGGGGCTTGATGCTAGTGTGTTGCACTATTCATACAGGGTAATGAATTACATTTATGGACATTATTTTCAGAAGGGATTTAGTACTTGAAGGAAAATGAAGGAATATTCTGCCTTTTATCTGTTTTGCTTGTTTAAAATGTGAGATAGAAGTGGCAGGCATTTGGGTTTTAAATCCACGTTTAGTGTGCTTTGTCTTGCCTAAGCGATCGTGTTTTGCATCTGAGTATTGGGGTTTAAAAGAAGCATCTTTGGTGGTGATGGAACACTGTTATGAATCCCATGTGAAAATGGTTTTGTATTTCATACCTTCTTTTTCTGTTTTAATTTTAACAATGAAATGCTTTTTTAAGAGAAGTCGAACTTCAGATACCCATTCACAGCAAAGTGAATGCATGGGCTTTGAAAGCTCAGGTTTTCAACTTTCATGCACATGAAATGAACCTTGATAGTAAAGCACTGGGCTGCAGACTCCTGTAGGCAAAGCTGTGTGTGTAAACAAGAACACAGTGTCCGGCTGAATGATTTATAGAAACATGGGTTTATAGAAGATCTTCCTGTGCATCTTGCCGCTTCTATGCGTGCATTGTCACATTCTCCCTTCCACTGCCCCGCGCTACCCCACCAAGAGAAAAATAAGTGAAGCATATGTGCAATTAGCTAGTCTATTAATGCAGCTCACTTCCTTGTTTATCAAATGAGGCTACTTCAGGCCATTGGTGGGTGGTTTGAGAAAGTGTTGATGAATTGTATTTTCCAAATGAAATTCAGATTTACCCCAGTTTGGTTGTTTCGAGTGTTGCCTTGGGTAAGGTTTGATCCTGCTTTGCCTGAGAAAGTTACGTTTAGCCCTGTTTTTACCAGTAAAATATTCCACCTTGACAACTGTAAAGGGCAGCTGTTGTGACTGGGAAATTGGTGCTTCCTTTTATTTCAGCTCTTAACACCTGTGTGCCAGTAAAGAAAACTCAGCAGGCACAGATTGCCAAAGGGAGTAGTAGTCAGACAGGGACTGCAGCAAGAAAGTTAGTTACTGATATCACTGCAGTACTGATCTTCCAGATCCTAGAGCCTGGATGTAAGTGTCAGCTTTTGCCATCAGATTTCATTCTCCATTCCAGCACATGGTCCTTTGGGGTATCTCTTCTCCCAGCTTCTTGGGGTGCTTTTGACAATAATGATTATTTTTTGTCTTGGAAAGCTCAGATTTCTTGCAGGTTATTTCACTGGTACACAGGAGGCTCATCCCTATTGAGCAGTTACTGTGCTGCTTTGGTTATTTTAATAATCGTGGTGGTATTTAAAGACAACATCTACTTTCCCACTGACTCCTCAGACGTTTTTGCTGGTAGTTCCTGTAACACTTAAGCAAGCTCAGCATGCAAATCCCCTGCTTCTCATTGAATGAGATGCTTGTAAGCTTCCCAGTCCATTCTGCCCTCTAATTACAAGCATTAGGCAATATGGTAATTCTGTGTTGAATCCAGAGGCACTCTAATTCTCCTTGTCTTCATAACTGGAGGATGTGCATATGTGCACGTTTCAATGCAATATGTGTTTTGGCTGGGTAATGCTGTCGGTCAGCCTCGATCTCTGATACAACTCAAGGTTGTGTGTGTTCTGCTAAGCACAACTCTTCTGTCTTGTTGTTGTTTGATGGTACAATGTGATTTCCCTTCTGATGGATCTCTGTGGAAGTTGCTTTCGTTTAAAGCCCACCATAGGGTATGTTTTGAGCTGAGAGGAAGAGGTTGCTGCTGTGCATGGTAGAGCTGCGGGAAGCATTACAGAAGTGACTGTCCTCTGTATGCGAATGACTGGGATTCTGCAGCCTCAGGTTCTCAGGAGGTCAGAATACCTTCTTAAAATGCTGTGAGTTGGCATTGACACAGGCTGTTAATGGATAGTTCATGACCTTTCCTAAAGCTGCTTCCTGGAGGGCACATCTCTGAAGAAAACTGCATATCAGAATAGGGCATTTCTTGGTTTGTCCACAGCAGATGCAAAGAGCTGTTATCTTTCTGTTCATCCCAAGTGGTGTGGGGACTCTTGCAAACAAGAGGTGTGAGGCACTGATGTGTAACTTTTCACCCTCTACAGCTAGGCAGTTAAATATCTATGATAAGACTACACCTCTCTGCAGTAAGTCTTCTATCTTGTACAGCAGACTTCACAGGAATCTCACTGGCCACGCTCTGCATGGATGGAGCTGGGGTAGTTACAAGATGAGCCCCAAATAAACCAGGTTGGTCTCTCAGACTTCAGTGGGAGTTGGATTGGGCCCATGTTAGAGATACTTGTGGGTAGGAGGAGAAGTTCTTTTTCCTAAATAGCTTTTCCAAAACAGTGTTGTCATGTAACATCAGTGGCTGTACTCCAATGCATCTACCCTTGGATCAGCTGGCAAGGGCTGTTACTAGTCTAGCTGGCAGTTTCTTAGTAGGGTGAACATCTTTGCACAGGCTGACCAGGGCACTTTTTAGGTGGTTTTGTCCTTTTCCTATGCTTCAAGAGCTACGAGGCACGCGGGCCCCGCACTGACCCACAGTAAATATTTGCTCTGATCTACTGACCTGTGTTGCTGCTGTTCCCCAGGCAGTAAGCCGAGTGCCTCCTCGCTGAAGTGGAGCCCATGAAAATAAACAGGGATATTATCGCTGTCAGTAATAGCAGAGTAAGGCTTGTGAAACAGCATTCTCTGCAAGAATGTGTTGCTCACCACAGACATCCTCAGGGATGCCCAGACTTCAGTGTGGGTTAGTGTTTTGCCAGTTTTCTGGTGAAGATGAGAACATCCCCTTTTTACAGGGACAGAACAAATTCCCTATTTGGGATGTATCAAGGGAAGAGGGTTGTTTTGTTCTCCACACTTGTTTTAATTATTACTTTTATTTGATGGCACCTAAATTGAATGGGTGCTGTATATCTTCTCCCTCCCTCTGCTGATGGTAGCTGCTGTAGAAGATCTTTTGCAGACCAATATCCTGAAGTCACTAAAAATGGCAGTTATATTTATGTCTCTGTCCTTCAGCTGGAGATTGCTGCTGGCATGCGGTAGACTGATGGGCTGAGTATAAGAGATAAGGATTTTTGGTTTTCTATGGCAGCCTGTTTGTTAATGGAGGGAGGTAAAGGGTATGCCCCTGCTCTCTCCAAGTAGCCAACTGTCCCTTTTCTGTTACTAAAGGCAGCATCTCAATTTCACAGTCCTGCCTGGCTGCACTACTTGAATTTGTGAGATTTAATGCTGCCAAAGGACTCAACAGACCCATGTCTGATTTTGCTGTGCTTCAACATGGGCTTTCCACTATGCCACAGGAGTTGTACTGGGGGGAATCTGTCCTCAGGCTCAATACACCAGCTTAGGTTCTGCTCCTGTAAGGAAAACAGTACTTTTGCAGGGCTGAGAGCTTTGTGTAGACTTCTGAGAAGTGAAAAAGCTTAAATTTTGTAGAAATCAGTAGCTAAGAGGCCTTATTTTCTTTGGGTGAATGGATTTTTCTGATCTTGGTTGGAATGTTGTTTTCAGTACGAAGAGGTACAGGCCACATTAGGGAGGCATAGCTGGCTTGCTGAGAGGTGGTGGCTAGTGCTGTGTTAGCCTTATAGCCACCAAATTATATAAAGGAGAGGGTAATGCCTTAAGGATGTGGCGTGCTGTTGGGACTGCAGGTCAGAGCAAGGCTCTCAACAGCATGGTTTCTCTGCTAGAGGCAGAGTGTATTTAGCCAGGAGTTTGTAATTGCCTGCCAGCTTAGTAATGTTAAGATCCATCAGGTTTCAAGTCTTGCTTCATGTTTAGGGGATAAGCCAGCCTGGCCTTTCCTGGGCCTCAGCTGAATTGGCAAAAAAGCCTTTGAATTCTTGCTGTTCTGTTTAAAGATGGTGTGTTAACCATTTCTGAATAGATTTCCTTGAATAGGAATAGCAGAAATACTGTGTGGACCTTTTGTTGAAGAGAAGATGGAGCGCAGCTAAGATGCTGGACCTTTAATAGGCAGAAAATGGTACAGGACTGAGTACACTGATACATCTCAGCAGGAGGTCAGGGAAAGCCTTGTTAAAGATAAGGCAGTGCTTTTCTTCGGAATATGAAAGTGGGTTTGGAAGACTTGCATCTGAGCTGCCTCTTGATGTCCTCAAAATCCCTTCGCAGAAAATGTCCTCAAAATCCCTTCGCAGAAAATGTCCTCAAAATCCCTTCGCAGAAAATGTCCTCAAAATCCCTTCGCAGAATCTCTCCTTCTTGCAGAGGAGTCTCTTGAATTCCAGCTGAGTGCCAGTTCGTGAGGAAGAAGGTGCAGTGAAGGGAGAGAAGCACTATATGCATGTGCACTGGTCTCACGTGTATGGGTCCAGGACCAGCTGATAGCTGTGGTGACATTTTAGCTCTGTGCTTGTGCTTCCTTCTAGAGCAGTGAGGTTTGGGAGCGGTGGGAGTTTTATTTTCTGTTCCAAGTGCTGTTGAACTTCCCCGTGTCCCTTGCTGTTTCCCATGCACCTATTTTCAAAGTTAGAGTTTTAATTTCCTGTGTTGTGTTAAAGCTGTGTGCAGCCTCATCTGTGTTTTCATAAGGATTCCTCCCTCCTAGCTGACTAGGTAGAGGGGCATTTTGAAGCTCCTGCCAGCTTGTTTTAATGTCTTACTAGAGAACAGCTGGAAAAACACTAATGAAGTACCAAGTAATTTAGAGGGACCTTTTACAGAAGAAATCATTTTATTCAAGAGGAATGGTGCATGCTTTGAGCCTGACTTGCTCAGTGGCTGTGAAGGAGCCCGGCTGGTAATGCTGTTGATCCTGGAGTGGGTTCAGCAGGCTGCTCCCAGCTTTGGCAAGAGTTCCATACCTATCGCTCTTAAAATAACGAGAGCTAATGTTGCATTGCTGTGATTAGAAGAGCCAGTTAAACGTTATTTTAATCCCTTCAGTGTTTATTTTCACACCACAATTCTTGGGAAGCCCGTATCTCAGGAGAGGGCAGTTCAGAGCTCCCATATTCACTGATGTTTTAAATTCTATATTTTAATTTGCTTATGAAAGCATTCCGAGATGTTCTTGCTGCATCTATGGATGCAAGATGGAGTGTGTCAGATGCCAGTTTGCAGGGGCCATTTGGTAGGGGTATGTTGTTAGGTATTGAACTGGTTCATGCTAAAACTGGGTTTGGGATTAGGGTTATGGTTAAGTCTAGCAGGTGATGATGCTCAAGGGTTAGGTCTAGACTTGAACTCATACCCTGCAGTTACAGATCCTGCTGGCCATGTTTCCTGACTGTTTGGCTGCATTTAACCTGCCAGCCCTTTCCAGGCCCAGCATGAGACTTAATGATTCTTGCAGGCATAAACCGTAATCCTAACTCCCTCTCACTTCCTCTTAGTTCCACCTTTAGATGTAGTCTTTGTGATAAAGCTCTGACCTTCGGTATCCAGCTGCTATCAACCGTAGCTCAAAGGTAGTGATCCTCCAACAGCTTGGGCCACAGGAATGCATGCCTTGATCTGTCTGTCAGCTCTTGTGGAGGGAAGCCTAACCCTCACCAAATGTCACTTTCGGACCCAGTTGATAACCAGATTTAGCCACTGGCTTGAGTTCACCATGAGGGACTCAGGGCTGAAACAGCCCTGACCACAGACTAAGCCGGGAATGCAAAGGCTCTCCCTGTTGCCTGTGGGAATTCTGAAGCTATGTGTGGAGAAAAAAACACTGTACGTGGAAATAAAAAAGACAAATTATGGGTAATTGCTGTGGAGAAACTGCCCTCTGGGCTCTTTGGAGAACTGGCATTGTAGTGTCCTCATCTGTGGTTGTTTTTAACTCCTTCCTAGCTATGCGGACACTTAGCGAAGACACCATTAGGCTCTTCCTCCAGCAGATAGCAGGTGCCATGAAAATGCTGCACAGCAAAGGCATCATCCATCGGGACCTGAAACCACAGAATATCCTCCTTTCCTACGCTGGAGGCAGGAAATCAAATCCCAACAACATTCGCATAAAGATCGGTAAGACCCCGTTACAAACATCACCCTAAGTGCTCCCAGGAGGGTTTGGTGATGGATAAGTGGCAAGCCGCAGTCTTTCTTTGGGGAATTGTCTAGGAGAAGGGAAGAATTGCTGCACTTCTTAAAATGCCTTGATGTTTTTCACCTTCCTTGCTTAGTTTCTCTGCTAGATGCTTTTGTTTGTTCCAAGCAGTAAGAGCAAGAGCTTTCTGCTCTGCCAGGACATAGGCTAGCACAAAAGAATCGGGCAGGTCTTGCTTCACTTTAGCTGAATGGTGCCGGTGCCTCCCTTGGTAAAAACAAATACCAGCCTGCCCTAATTGGCTTGTAATCTCCAGGCTTACCAATAAATGAGGAGACATTGTAACTTTTGTCTTCAGGTTTTAATAGTATTCAGGTAAATGTTGGTATCTTAAGGCCTGAAACTAGCAGCTCTCCTGCTGCTTGCCTTGGAGAGCACAATTGGAGTCAGACACACCTAAAAGCAGGTGTTGCCACAGTCCCAGTTAGAGGCAGGCTTCTTGGCTGCATCTTGAAGACATTCACTTTTTGCACATTAGGCAAGTGGCATAGATGGACCAGTAGTTGGGACAAATGCTCCAGAAATCCAGAGCACATGTCGCTCGGAAACGAGTGCTGGATAATGCCACCCTCAACATGTGGTTATGTTACAGTTTGCAAGCTGAAGCTGACACCAGTTAGGTTAAACTGTTCCTCACCTGAACTTCGTGCTGTGGAGAAAGAGTAAACGCTTTCATTCAGCTGAGAAATGAGGTCCAGTGGAAAAGATTGAGATGTTGCTGCCTGTTTGGTTGAAGCACTGTTTGTGTTTGGGTTGATGCTTTCTCTTTCGTTAGTTTGGTTTGGGGGTTTTTGTTTGTTTGGGGTCCCCCCCTTTCTTGCTTGTGCAGTGTTATCTGAAAGGTGGAAGCAACTGGGAGATGCGGATGCAGGCAGGAGGGCTGTGGGCATGGTTGCTCTTGGGTGTGATGTACCCTGCAATTCCTTCCTCCTGCTTCTCTGAGAAGAACATGGTCCAAGGAGTAGCTAGCTGTGCCAATTCACTAGAGGCACATGACAGTGTAAACAGCTGTGTCAGTCTCCTAGCTTGAAATATCTGTTAACCTTGAGAGAACCTCTAGGTATCATATGATCAGATGCTGAGTAACCTGCAGAGGTAATTCATCTTGGTATTCCTTGTCCCTGGCTCTTCTAGCTGCCAGGTGAACTATGGCTCAGCTTTCTGTCCTTGTACTGGGGTTAGCAGTCTTGAAACTAAACAGTTTCTAAAGGAAAACAGCGCTAAAGGAACAGAACAAGACTTTTCAGTTGGGCTGGTCTGGAAATGTGGATGGTGGTGAGTAGTGGTTTCTCGTGGGTGGCTGTTACATTGAAGCCTTTTCAATGGAGGGGAACTTTCAGTTCCCCAAATTAAAAGTTGAGGTAGCAGCAGATGAGGTAGCTAATATGAACTGACGCTCTCTCACTTGAAGCCAAGGGAGCTTTTCTATCTTCCAGCAACTGGTAGTTTGGAGTGCAGGCAAATGGGCACAGGATGAAATGACTGTTGATATCTGAAAAATGGATGGGAGTTTGTTCTTCTTAATACTTATTTTGTGGCTTGGTCTGGGCTTTACTAGTGTCTGCATTAATGATTAGCACAAGGGTGTGAGTGCTCAAGAAGGGAGCTTTCAAAGTTCTGTTAATCTTTGCACTTGCTAGGAAGATTTATGGAAAGTAAAAGGGAAGATGGGGGAATCAACTGGAGAAGGTGCAAGCTCCATAGACCTAGTGTCTGATCCTGACCTACCTGTGTTTCTCTTTGTAGCTGACTTTGGGTTTGCCCGATACCTGCAGAATAATATGATGGCAGCAACATTGTGTGGTTCACCAATGTACATGGTAAGTGTGTTTTGCCTACAGGTTTTCCTATATTGTTCTTGCTTTGCCCCCCAGAAGCAAAGCTTTGTTTTTCTGTCATCATTTCCCCAAAGGTGGAATTTCATTTACTTGTCTGAAACCAGCTATTACACAGGGAGACTTCATAAAGTTCTAGGTGCCTCTGTTGTCGTGTAATTTTCAGGTGAGCTGTGGATAAATGGAACTGAACAAAACAGAATATTGATTGCTGTCTGCTCCCAGAAACAGCATCTTCCAAAGGGAACCAGGGCCTCTCCACTGAAGGCACTGGGAAATGAAATTTATTTCCTCTGCTATGAGCAAAGCAACAACAGAAGAGATTGAGGGCTGGGGTGATAATTTCACACATCTGGCTATATTTGAGATCTTGCTTCCTTGGTGAGGCATCTCAATAAATCACTGCTTCAGTAGGCTCTCTGGAGACAGAGTGGTTCCACAAACCTCCTGTTACCTCAGGCTTTGCAGTCATTTTTTGCTGAGGTCACAGCATCAGGAGAAGGGCCCCTTTCTCACAGCAGCTTTGTAAAATCTCCAACTGTTTTTAGTTCTTTGGTCTTGCAAAGTCCCTTCAGATCTATGGACCTTTTGGAGACAGCTATTTTCCCATTCTAGCTAACCTATTCCTAAGTGTGCTTCTATTCACAGTTTATGTTTTTGTGCATTTTCACTTCTTAACACACCCCACCTACTCCCACTAATTCTTCCACCAGACCAGCTGCTTCCAAGATGACTTCCTAGCTTGTGAAACAGATGGTTTGAAAACCCTACACTGATCCCTGTTAAACACTTTGTACTTTCCACTCTGGGCCAGGATGTGAGGAGGTGATCTCTTGTTTGTGCTCATGGCAGCAGTCAGGATCTTGAGGTCTCATCAAGTCAATGAAATTAAAGATGACAAAACCAGGCCAGAAATAGAAATGTCAAAGCTATGTAATAGTTCCGTGGGATGTGGGTGTCTGAGCTCAGAGTAAAAAGAGATGTTGTAGATCATTTTAGGTTGAAAGTTTTACAAGTGCCCTGGGGCAGGAGGTATCTGATTTTGAACATGGTCTAATCCACTCTAAGGGGTTTTTTGTCTGCACTCTTTGGGCAGAGTTAGGCTTGGACTCTGCTGCACTGCACAGGGATAGGGTGCTTGGGAGTCTGTTCCACTGTATGAACTCCAGCAAAACAGACTTCCTCTCTCTCCCTTTTTTTGAAGCCTGGTGTTTATTTGAACTCTGCTATATGTGAAGATGATGTAACTTTCTTCTTCTGTGAGCATTTCCTGAATCATCTATTTTTAGGGACACTTTTTCTTTCAGAGTCTTGTGAAAGTCAATGAAAACACCCAGCTTATTTTCTGAAAGGGTGGAGGAAGCTGGTGATGACCTTTTTCTATTTTATGTTTTTACTCATTTTAAACAACTCTGAACATTACAGGGAATCTCAGTGTTTCCTATTGTTTTGTGTTTACTGATGGATTTGAAAGAAAATGGGAAGGGAGGGTTCAGTTGGGATTTAGGGGGTGTTTGAAGTCTGTGTTTAGTGAGCATCTGCTGGCAAGGCAGGCCTTTATTCTCTGCTTTAGCTTATAGCCCATTGCTACTCTTTTCATTCTGCTTTTTTAAAGAAGAAATGTGTTTTACCCACACCAGAATGAGTTTTCTGTCTGAACCCTGATATGACCCACATAAGACTTGAAACCTCCTTGTGTAGTTCTTGTCCTGCTTCCTTGGCTTTGTTTAGTGTCATGCTTGCTTCCGTTAGGGACAGACCAAGCTCCTGTCCACAATTTGTTTGCTGCCATTTTTTTCCATTACATGTGTTCTTCACTTCTAACAAAGCTAGAAAATTGATCCTGTTCCACACTGGCAGCGCTGCAATGAAATCTGTTGTTACAAACATGTGGGATTAGCAAGCCTGTCCTTCTGCCCCTCTGCTGCTGCTCATAAGGCACACTGCCTCCTTATCCACAGTGGTGTTGCACTGTCTCCAGCTTCTGGAACAGGCGTGGGAGGGAACAAGCAAGGGCACAGTGTGAGATAGGAGCCTGGAGTCTGGGGCACAGCAGGGCTCAAGCTGTTGGACTGAACAGGGAAGATCTGGCTTTGAACCCAAACTGTGACCTTGGCAGGAGGCTTTGGAATGTAATTAATATGCTGCCATTTTGGGTATAAGTGATGCAGATCAGGATGGAGGCTGAAGCCTACCTGTTCAGCGTGAGCCTTTCCTGTTCTTCATCTAAACCTGCTGCTTGCTTTATTTTAGAAGATCTGTCTGTGCAATTTCAGTGAGGCTCCTCCTGAGCACAGGTGGCTTCTGCAGAAAGTGGTACACTGAGAAGAAGGGAAGAACTGACTTTGCCCAAATGAGCTGAACAGCACGGGGTAATTTTTGTCTGCATGAATGAAAATCTCTGCTTTTCGTGCCTAGGTAGGGGATAGGCCCTTTTTAAGGTTGTGTTACAGTCTTTTCAGGAGCAAATCTTTCATGGTTACTGTGGAACCTAGCTCAGAAGTTTTAAAGCATAACAGTGACTTCTTGCTGATAAAAAAAGTGAAAGAAAGCTGCATCTTTTATAAAACCCATTTCTGTTTTTCTCCCCCAAAAGGCACCAGAAGTCATTATGTCTCAACACTACGATGCCAAAGCTGACCTCTGGAGTATAGGAACCATCATTTATCAGTGTCTAACAGGAAAGGCTCCTTTTCAGGTGAGTTGCTTAAATCTAATGTTTCTGATTCTTTCTTACTTTTTCTCCTTTCAATGTGTTTATTTCTAAGGCTTCTGTCACCTGTAACATTAACTCCCCTAGATCCAGCCTCAGGGAGGTCCAGCTGTCCAACACCTGGACAATGTGATACTTTCTATGTTGTAGTGCTGGATGTGTTACTAGAATGACTCTCCTTCTCTGAATTGTATCTCAGTGAAATGTATTTCCTGGTTATAAATCCTTAGGAAGGGTCATCTGTTCAAGAAGTTATTACGAATCAGTTAAAGCAGTGTTGGTTTTCTTTCCAATCCCACACTTAAAGACAGTTTCTATTTACAACTATACAGTGTATACTTTATAGTTATAATTCTGTTGGGCATGGAAGGACAATAAGGAAGATTGTAACTGCAGGTTCATGTTCAGGATGGTTTGGTGGTAGCTGGTGTATTGTAGCTAAATAGACATACAGAGCTTAAGTAGGATCTTATCAGAAGGATCTTATCTGTCAGCTCGCAGCAAACCATTCCAACCTGAAATGTTTATGTTCACCAAGTCCAAACCCCTCCAAATATAACGCAGTCCAGTAAAACTCCACCCTGTAATTTATGCCATAACTTCTGGATGAGCTAGGGCTTATCTGTTGTGAAAAACCTTCCCTGATTTTACGTTTTCAAATGACGGAGAATTCATCTCAGCCTTATAACAGCAAGTTGCTTTAGGATTACTTCACATTTTTAATGATGCATAGCTGGAGTTCCTCTAGAGCCAGGGCGTTTTTCTTGCTCCCAGTCATTAGTATGCCGCACTGTGTATTGCTTTTCTTCTTCCATGCTGAATAAGGTCTGCAACTCTCCATTGCAACCACTATTTTGAAGTACTGTACTTGTCAGCATTGTTTTTCCTTGCTGTCTTAGAGCATAGTAGAGAGATGCTTGAGTTGCTGATACTTTTTTGCTTCTTTGTGTGAACTGTGCCTCTAATCCATGGGAAAAGACCAAACCTCATGTTTACATGCTGATGTATCAGCTGATGCCAGCTCTTCAGCTTTTTAGGTCAGTTAGGGCAAATGTGAGGTGTGGCCCTATTTCCTTATGTACTGGCATTTCTTTATCCCAGCTCTCTAGCAAAAAAACCCTCAAACCAAAATCTCCAAACAAAACCAACCAACCCAACAGAAAGTGTGTGTGTGGGGAGTGTGAGTCTATGTTTGTGTAATAAGGCACATTTTAGGAAGTGCAGGACTTTCTGAGCTGTAGTTCCACAGCCCTTTAGAATTTCACACAAGACTTTGAATGTTTATGCAGCAGCATCATCAGGATGAAGTGAATTCCGAATCCATTGCAGGAAAGAGTGGGCAAATGCAGAAGTAAATTAATGGTATGCTTTGGTTTTGTCTGAGCCAAGAACACTTTTCTGCTTCAGAGTCATTTTTTCCCTGCTGCTGTAAGAACCTGCCATTCCGGTGCTTTATGTTCTGTCCATCAGCTTGCTCTGCATTTAGAGCCAGACTTCATTTCCTTTGAATGTTTCTCTTTTTATAAACACCCCTACAAAGTACACTGCAACTCCTGAATGGCTCCTTTTTACAGGCAGCATCCACTTCTTGTCAGAGCTGGTGTCTTTGTTTGAGAGGAGAAAATGACTGTTAGGATGAAAGGAAATAAATATTTGTGTATAAGACAAAAATGTGGGGGTGGAGAAAGCAAGCTTTGACTCTGCATGCATAGGAGAGCCTTGCACTCATTCTGGCTTGTTGCTTGGTGCCTTTTAGTCTCTAAAGGCACCTTGATACGGTACTCATTCAAATTAGTTATTGTTTAACGTGGTGGTTGTGTTGTAGGTGTTCTTTGCTTAGCAGCTCACACACAAGCGTGGGGCATCTGGTTTCTTTGAAAACATTAGGTGGCTTTTATCATTGCTCATTGAAGCATGTCACAGAAATGTTCTGAAAACACTTGCTGTTACAGAGGAGGCTCTTCACAGGCAGTAATGTGGAATACTAGTCAGCTTCATTCAGATCTCCAGCCAGGGTTTTGAAAGGGCAGGAGGTCAGAGGACCATCAGCTCTGCCTTGATATATGTCCTCAGGCTCACACAGAGGTGAGAGCAGTTCTGTGTGCCTGTCACCCTCTGGTTGAAGCAATAGCCTGCCCTGTGCTGGGCAACGAAGGGACATTTCAGTCCTTACCCAGCAGGTCCTCAGCATTGTTTTGTGCTTGCTTGGCTGGATGACTTCTCTCTTCCCCGTATACATCCAACATCTGTTGGGCTGAGGATGGGGTCATTTGTTTCTCTGTTTTAATGTTTCCCTCTGCCCTTTCCTCTTCTGGGGTTTGTATTTTGCAGCCAAATGCCAGGCCCCGTTTGTTACTGCAGCAGCAGCTGTGGATTTGTTTGATTAGGTAGAGAGAAGAGCTCAGCCCAGATGGTTCTCTGTGCACCATCTATTTGTTTTGACTACGTGTTCACAAATTGCCTTCTCATAGCTGCAGAAGCCTGTCTAGGGCAGATGTTGGAAAACTAGTTAAAGATTAACCTGCTTCATTTCTTTGTTGGCATGACTATGTTGTAAGAATTTGCTGATGGTCACTGAGCAGGCAAGAAGCTATTGTTTACAGAGCTTTGAGGAGGAGAGAGGGGTAGTGGATGGAGATGATGGGGAGACCATGAATAGGAATGAGTGCTTTTAGGAAGGGCATCTAAAAATGGGTGAGGAGGTTAACAGGCTGATTCCACATAGTGCCACCAGCAGACCCAGTTGTACAGGGCAGCCAGGAACTGGATTTCTGACATTAACCTCTTCAGGCTACATTCTCACTGTGCCTTCCCTTCCAGGCTGGCAAGGACAGCTGCTCACCTCTGTTTAGCTGAGATTCCCATGGGAATCTGGAGCACAGTGGCGTGAAACTGCATTTGGGAGCTCTGGCTGTTTGCTACATGAGCCAGTTGGGCACCTTCACAAGGGTGCAAACCGAAGGGACTCCAGTGATATCTGCAGTGGGGAGGAATGAGCTGTCTGAAAATAAAGCAGGGCTCTGGGGGGACTGGGCTAGATGGAGGGAAGATCCAATGTGTGTAAAGGCTGAGGCAGCTGTCAATCCAGAAAGTGCTTGTTAAATCAAGGCAGAGATGTGTGCAAATGTGATTTCTAACTGTCTCAAACTTAAAGTTAACTGCAGGTGGGTCACCCAAGGCAACTTCCCAGAGCCCTTCCTGTCCCTTCCTTGCCTCGTTGCATGCAGACAAGAAAGAATCTGCTGATGCTTAGATGAGAACAGTTGGTGAGATGGCTGGTGAAGCTGTCTTAAGGAGCTTTTTGTATTAAACATGCCCATAAACAAAACAGTGAGACTGCTATAAGGATGAGATTAATGGGATTCATAATCCCTATAAACAGATTTGCTGAGCACTATATTAATGTGGAATGGTTAATTTGCCTTGCCTAATAAGTGGTCTGCAATTGCATTTCTTGTGACTTGAAATTGCATTTCAAGTCACTGAGGACTTGAACAGTGCGTTTCCCAGTCTTGCTGACCGCTTGCTGCACTGAGAAGTCCTTGAGAGTGTGGTGGGTTTCGCTTGTCCTTACCTGAGCTGGAAAGATTGGGACCCAGTGCTCACCAGAATGCTGTGTAGACAAATGACAACCAGAAGCAAAACTGGAGGCAGAGAAGAAAAAATATCTTTCCAACCCAATCTAGTCCTTGTCAGATGGTATTTTAAATATGAATAGAGGTAAATGACCTTAATGTCTCTTGTTGGGGTTTTTTGCTGGTGGGAGTGTTGAGGAATCATGCTGATGTCCCCCGTGGCTTCTGTTGTGTGACCCCTTAAAAACCGGACATCTCTTGGTAAGCAAATGTACCACCAAGTGCGTGCACTTTGTGTCAGAGCTGTCTCTGGCAGTCACACGGGTCTACTTGGACATCACATCCTGCTAAGGACTAAGAAACCTGGTTGTCTGCTGTCTGAGCCTTTGTATGACTCTTCTAGCTGCTTTATGGACATGGTGTGCTTTGTCTGCAGGAGTGAGCCAGGGAGCAGGGAAGTAACAGGAAAGGTAATGCAGGTTTTGCTGCCTTGTCTGGCAGCTCTGAAAGAGTTAATGTGCCTGGGTATGTTCTCATCCCAGCTGGCTGCTAGGTGAAAAATTAATTTCTAAGCCTGGTGTACCCAGTCCACTGCTTTATTTCTGGGTTAATTCTGCCTGCATAAGTACTAGGATTATGTATTGCTTACAACAGCTACTGTGTTGTGAAGTGGGCCTCGAGGAAGATGGGGGAAGGGAGGATTTTATACCCACAATTTGAACTCCTGATGTATTTGTTAGGCAGGCCACTCTTCTGTCTTCAAAGCTGTTCCTGTGGAGTGTCCTGTGTCAATGGGGACAGGTATTCCTGGCAGTGGTTATTCTGCTGAGACTGGGTGCAGTGATTGACTTGTGTAGTCAGTGAGCCATTGGCTTTTAGACCAGTGTTTGTGGGTCTGATCCTGCTCTGTTGGGGGTAGAGAGAAAAACATCTGTGGACAGCTAAAGAAGGTTTAGGGGTTTTGTTTGTTTCTTTGTGCTTTCAGGTTTCCCCCCAGTGTCAGCCACCTAGCTGCTGTTGTCTTAAAATATTGACTGTTAAGACTGCACGAACAGAAGGTATTTGCAGCAGGTTTTCAAGCTATTCCCTAAACCTGCTGAGCCAGAAACATCATTACTTGTTTCTGTTTTCTGAATCCTCTCTGCCCCTCTGAATCCCCAGGAATCCCAAAGGAAAGGGTTGAAAGAACAGAGCATATACCATAGACCTGCTATGAAGTGTTGACTAGGCAGTGCTGTTCACTGGGGGTGTGAGTGCCTCTGGCCTTCCTCTGACTGAATGTTGGGCTTTTATATCCAGTTTTCACTCAAGTGCGACAAATCCAGTGCTGAGTGCTTTTGGAAACACCACCCTGTGTGCTTTTTGTGTGCAATTCACTTGGAGGCAGCCAGCACCGAATGGGATTTGGCAGGGTGTATGCTGAATGCCTTTGTTGGGTCAACATATTTCCACTGCTGCCCAGGACAAAGTAACAGAGTGGCAGGATTGAATTTGTCCAATTGTCTTTCTATATAGAAGGGACAAACAAAACCAGAACCAGTTACACTAATGCAGCTGTTCTGCAGTAACATGAGAGGGGGAACAAGGTTGTGAATTAGCCTGCTGGTGTGTCTCCTGTTATGAGGGAAAACTGCATCCCTGTTTCTGACAGATGGATGGTGTCCTGCAGGTAACAGCTGTCTCTGTGTACCTTGAATGGTCTAGTTGTTACGTACCAAAGATGTGCTTTTTCTGGTGTTTTTCTCTGTAGGGTGTATCTGCCTGGAAGGTAGATTTCAAAGTAAGTCCTTAGCTTCCTAGAAGAAGGAATTCAAATGGCATTTCTAGTGTGTTGCGGACATTTCTGCATTGCTGGTTTGGGTTTTTTTCCCTCTTACGATTGTCAGAGAAGCAGAATTTATTGAAAGAAGAGGTAAGCAAAGTGGCTGAAGGTACCAGTGCTTTAAGAAATGGATGCTAACAACAGGAGAGCAGTGGTCATGTTACTGTGAGCCAGAGAGCCTGCTGCAGGGAGCAGAACTGTGTGACTCAGTTGATTAATAATGAAGTTATGTGAAGATGCACTTGTTCTTTCCAACTGAATGGTGATCCACAGCTGTTTGTGCTGGGCACTCACTGAACTGACTCTATTCCCTAGCAGACAGCCACCTAAATCAGAGACCAACCTGGAATTGTGGGCTCCTGGGAACAGCCCTAGTGAGGAAGCATGGTGTGGGTGGGTCAGAGCCTGACACCCTGTTCCTTGTGGGACAAGTGGGAATTGTCCTGAAACAGCAGGATGTGGAGAAACAGCATCCCTACAGGGGTATCTCTTTAATTTGTACTAAAAGGAAGGGGTAACTTTTGCAGCGGATTTTGTTTCTATCCAAACTAGTGCTTAGAAACCCTCTGTAATGATCTGGACTTTGGACATGTGCTGCTTTTAATATACTCTTGTCTTTATTACCAGGAAAATTTCTGACAAAACGGTGTTTGAAATAGATCACAGCTTCATTGTATTTGTGAAACAATTGAGTTGTTGCGACAGGAAATGAACAGAGCAAACAGCCAAGGCTTCTATCTCTGATGTGAGCAAGCACTTGGCTTCCTTGCAGTGGAGTTCTGTTCCTTGTACATTTTGTCTCTCTGGCATATTTTTCATCACGCACAGCATTGTGGCCAAGCCATTTGGTTACACTTGCTTCATTCAGGTTTGCCAAATAATAAGAATCTAATTACAGAGCGAGATCTGCAATGGGAATGGTGTGAAATGGTGTTTTACTGAACCAAATCAGATTGAGCGGCAGTGATTGGAAATCTCAGTGCAGTTTGGTATCTATGTAAGAAGGTGCTTTGCTAGGTAACATTCATTATAATGGCTTGTGGAGAACATGTTTTTGCACTTCCTGTTGGATATGTTATTACAGAAAGGAGAACCAGGTAATCTTTCTTATTTCCTTCTTTTAGGAATCCAGTAGCTCTTACTGGTGCAAATTGATAGGAGAGCTGTGAGGTTTGGGTTGCTAAGACTATGCAAGGGGTACTGTCCTGATCAGTACTGCACGAGTCTACTAGTATTAGCAGCTTTTGGGACTCTCCCTTTGGTTTGAGTTTTGTACTGAGCTCTGTTATCCTGAATTTTCATCTTCAGCCAGAGGGAGTAGGTGATGTTGAAACAGCATCTTATGTGGCTGCTTTTCCAGCCATGCTGTGTTAGTGGTATTTTGATGGCCATCTGCAGATTGACTTATCTGATTTGCCATTTTAAGCATTTTAATTGACCTTAAATGCTTCTAATTTAGAAATGGAAGTAGGTGGAAGGCTCGAGGGTTTTTGGAGCCTGCCCTGAACATCAGAAGAAGCTGCCTGTTGCCTCCTTGTCCACGCTTTCTTACATACTCTGCTGCGCCAACACTGGTTGCAGATTAATCTCTCTGATCTTCCTTCCCTGTTTGTATGTGTCCTCATGTCTGTGTCACGCCAGCCAACCTGCTCTGCCTTTCATAAATACACTTTGCCTAAGCAGAAAAGCTTGAGACACGAGGGTTAATTTACCGGCCTGTGTTATTCATTGCATAAACACAAATAGAGAAATTACATTAGCAGAGTTTTATGTGTCTGTGCTTCTATACTGGTGATTTTATTTTTAACCATGGCCATAAGCCTCTTGTTGTGCCTAGCTTTTTCTTTTAAATAATCCCATCTCTCAGAGTTTGGAATCCCATTGTCAACATCCCCAGCAGTTGTGTATATTACTGCACAGATAGGAGCTGTGGCTTGAGATCTTCTAGCTTCCTGGAATTAAAATAGAAAATCCTAATTCAGTTGCTGGTTTCCCCATGTTCCTGGTCTCTTCATGGATCCCTGGCCCATCAGTAGGCTGCCTGCCCCTTTTCTAAATGCCCTGCAGCATTAATCCATGTTCTCAGCGGGATCTGCCATTCATCATTTGGGACTCCTCACGTCTGCAATTGTTTAGCCTCCTGGGTGAGGCTATTAGGCCAGCTCAGACCTGAGCCTCAGAGCTTGTTGCAGTGAAGCTCATCCCTTTGAAGGGGGCAGCAGACAGAACCAGGTCAGGAGCATAAAGGTAGCAGGCTGAAATGCTGTCTTTTCACTCTGGTACAGTGTTGGCTTTTCAGTCTAAAGTGAGCTGCAGGTTCTCATTGTCTGTGCTGGTTCTGCAATTGAAAAGTGCCTTTGCTCTTCAGAGTAACTGTGAAACAGAAATGCTAATCCCTTCCCTTCACTGTCAACTGCTTCATGCACTGGTTTTCTTTCTCCTCTACAGGCCAGCAGCCCACAGGATCTTCGCCTCTTCTATGAGAAAAACAAGATGCTGATGCCCAAGTAAGCATTTTCCAGTGTCACCATTTGTATGCACTTGTTTACTCTGTGTTTACACCTGTCCTTGCGTGCTCCTGGCTTGTCACTCAGAGGGGTGGCTGTAAAATATTTGACCACATGCCTTCCTCCGTTCCTTAAACCAGCAGTGGTGTGGCCCAGAGAAAGACAGCATTTGTCTCCACTCTTAACACAGATCCTACTTCTCTCCTGCACTGCAGAAGTTGATAGTGATTTCAAGAGCCAGCTGGTGGTCCTGTCCCACACATGGCTTCTCTGAGGCTGGGAGCCTTAGAAAAGAACCCATGGCAATTCTTGAATCACGCAAGCAGCCCAACTGTAACCTGCCATACCTGACTGCAGATCACATTCCCATTTCTCACATGTCAGGGCAGCAACTGCTTGTGCCCATCCTGCTAATAGGAGGAAATACTATAACCTCAATGGAAATAGACACTGCTGCAGTTTCCAAGGGGAAGATAACTGCTTTCGTCCCACCGAGGTGTATGTTACCTAGCTGCTCAGCGCTGTGATTTGTCAGTGTATTTTGATTTCGTTGCTGTGGTCTTTCCTTTTGATCTCTGAGCTTTTAAAGCAGAACCTCACGCCTGCTCTGAAAACCTCAGCCTGGTGCAGAGACAGGACTGAAGTTCCAGATCATACGTCCAAAAATTAAACTTTTTTAACCAGAAAGTTAGCTTCCATTTGGCAGAGCTGTTAACGCAGCCACATATGCAGGAAATTCAATGAGTTTCTGTATATGGATTTTATCTTCTTTTCCTTTCTCAGTTTTAGACAGCTCCAAGAGGCAGCAGAAAGAACCATCAAGAAGCTAGAGCTCTTAGCAGTGACTTGAGCTATTCATTTAACTTCCCTTTAAGTACTTAAAGGGAAAGAGGAGAAGGGACAAATTTCTACCAGGATTAAATCTGAGCCATCTATGTACCTTCCTGGATTGAACCAGAAGGTGTCATGGAGTAAAACAGCCAAACAGAACAATTGAAAGCTAAAAAAACACCACATAGTTGGAGGTAGAGAGTATGTGTGAGCAGAAAGTAAAGCTTTCTGTTTTCCCTACTATCTTTGAGGTAGTCCTTTTTGCTAAGAGGGAAATTAATTACTACAGTTAATAGAGTTCCTTGTGTTGATCATGCTTTGGCTCATGGTGGTTTCAGTAGGAGGCAGGTGAGGGGAGAAATGAAGCACAGCTGTAAGAGCGTGTCAGAGCATGTCCCTTCTTGTAGGGATTAGTCCTCCTTTGTTGTGAGTCCTTTATGCACTCTGCATTTACCATCTTCACTTATCTCCCCTTTTTAACTACCAAATTCCTCCACAATTTAGATCCAAGCCCATTGTTTTTCCACCGTAGATGTCAGATCCCAAGCGGCCTTTGCGTAAATGCCGATTCCCTGCTTTCCAAACTCAGTTTGTCTTTCTAACGTGAGCTGCAATCTGTGCTATTTCCTGAGTAAACATGAATAAACTGCCTTGCCAGCCCTGCCAACACAGGATGAAACACAAAACCACTCGAGACCTCCTTCTCAGACTGCAGCAGTGCCAGGATTTGGTTTCATTCTCCTTGGGGCTAGGCAGGCTGGCACCCACCTCCATGGCATTGCCATGGAAAGTGCTGTGTTTTGGCTTGGGATCCAGGTGGGGAAGAAAAGCTCATTGGGTGCTCAGTCTCTGCCTTCTGGGCTGGTGCAGTTGCTATTGCTGACAGGTGAAATGCCATTCTGAGGTGGGGCACTCGTGTCGGTAGGAGAAAGCCCAAAGGCCCCATGATTTTAATAGCGCTGATCTAAATAGCGAACATTTATTGTGCTGATTTGCATGGCAAGGTATGTTCTAGATCATGGGGGGGGGAAAGGAGGCACTTTTGTTGCTGGTGCTTAAAAAGGTGGTGTTGGAAAATAACACTGCAAAGCTTTATGCTTTAGACGTGAGAGATAGGAGACAAACAGGCTGTTAATCTGCACCGTCTTCAGTCTGTGTTGCAACATCTGAGGTCTACTACTTGACCTGCCTGTTTCTTGGCTTTAAAACCATACAAAAGCTAAAGTCATTGCTGGGAAGTGGACTCATTTTGGATGAAAGCTTTATGTGTTGTGGATAAGTAATGACGATAATGTTGGAGGACTGCAGGTCTCCAGCACTAATGTATTTTTCAGGAGACGCCGCTAGCTGTGGTATCTTGGGTTATTCCATTACGCAGTGTGATTCTGAGGCACACCTTTTGTAACAAGAGGGTGTTTTTTCTTGGCTCAGAATCTCAGTTTAACTGCATCCCTTCCAGAGCCTTGTGGCCTCATGCTTTGGGAAGGCACATGGAACCATTCTAGTGTCAGCGATGGAAAAGCAGCTCCTGCAGTACGAACAGGGATGAGGAATGCTTGCCATCATTCTCTCTTCTAGGAATTGCTGGGCTCAAATTCCTTACACCAGCAAGGCCTAGGGCTTCGCAGAAAAATAACTGGGTAGTACTGAAACCTAGAAATAAATACCTTGCTTCACATCTCTAATTTCACTAGCCTGATGGTGTTAGCTAGCGCCTTTCCAGCCCCCTACTATTTTTGTCCCAGCTTCTTTTCTTACCCTGCCTCTGGCAACATCAGTCATGCTTGGCTTCAGGGCAGTGAGTGATGCCAGCCCAGCTAAGCCCAGCCCTGCCTCAGTGCTGAGCTCCTGAGCAGGCTTGGGCTCCACGCAGCTGAAATTGCTATGCTGAGCACACATTCCATTACCTGAACTGACCTTCACATGGAGCGAGGGGAGAGCCTGGCAGACCATGGAGGCCATGCAGGGCATGGCTGTGATGAGCAGTGTTAATGCTGAAAGGAGCTGGAGCCACCTTCTCTTAATTCGGAGAGCTCTCCTCTGGGTACAGGCAGGGCCCGGCTGCTACAGCCCTGAACAGTGCTGCTGGCTATGGAGGAAAGTCAGCAGAGCTGAATCCACTTACGCAAGAGCTGAACTCTGCTTTTCCTGCCTTAATCTGTTCATTTATTCCTGCTTTTTACAATCTATGGGGGGTGCCCTGGCCTCTCACCCATCCGCTTGTAGGGTGAGGGAGAGCACGGTGATTTACTGGCTCTTCCTGTGCTGCAGTGGCCATTGAAGTGAGTATTTTCTTCCTAGCTGTACTGGGAAGTGGAGTAATAGCTGCACTGATTTTAGCCTGATTGGGTGGCAGTTGCTCACATCTTAGTGGCCTTTGATTAATAAATGCTGTATATAAGCTGCATTGAAAAACAAATGCTTTAAGAAATGGTAGTAATTGGTGATACATTTCACCACCATTGTCTTAACTGGAAGCTTCCACTTGGTAATTGTTTTATTTTAGTGACCTCCTTATCCCTGTTAGAGCAAGTAGAAGAGACCTTACTTATCATTTGCAAAATAACTGCGTGCTGCATGGATGACATTGACACCACTATGAAAGGGAAGGATCTGCAGGTGCTCATGGGAGAGGCCACTAAAGCCAGATTACCTGTAACCTTAACAATGACAATGGGGAGTAAAAGTCAAATAGATGCAAATAGAGATGTTTCTGTTCAGCCTCTCTCCAATGAGCTCCTCTTACGTTCCTAGCCCAGCAGGCACAAAGTGTGTTTGCATTTGCAGGTTGCCTTCCTGAATATGTATAAGCAGTTTAAGTAGACTGCAAGTCTCTCTGATTCTGCTTTTGTTTTCAATCCTAGCATCCCCAGGGAGACATCCAGCCACCTGAGGCAGCTGTTGCTTGGCCTTTTGCAGCGCAATCATAAGGACCGCATGGACTTTGGTAAGACCTTCTTCTAGTTCCGGCTCTTCTGTGTGTCTCTATCTTCTGCTGCACCATGGCACTGCATATAGCTGTGTGCTTTTGGCTGGTGCTAGCAGAGGCATCCAAACACCTGAATTTTATCTGGAAGGTTTTAGTGTATGTGCTAGATAGGTCAGTGCTGATTCCAGCACAGTTCTGCAGACCTGGAGAATTGGCACACCTTCAGCAAACGTTTCTTACATGCATCCCTTCTCCTGGCTTCTGCTTTTATAATCTCTCTGAACTTCTAGTGTGTTAAGTATGCTACCAGGTGAAATGTGTATCTTTCTCTGTCGTTGTTCTCTCCCAAAGCTACAAGCTGCACCCATTTAATGAACAATTCAGTCTATACCCTCTGTTGCTTAAGGTCTGACTGATAATCTGAGCTAGGAGACTGTAGCTGCTTGCAGACCCTTCATTCCCTGTCCAGGTTTCTGTGGAAGGATGCCTTGGTTCTCATTAGGTTCAAGTTGGCAGTCTCACGGCTCTCCCTTTAGATCTCTCTCTATCTCCAGACTTGGTGGACGTAAAGACTTCCTTTTTTCTCTTTTATTGTCTAAATTCCTTCTAAAATGAGAACGCTCATTATGTGCCAGGGGGTTCTGGCTTTGGCAGCCTCTTCCAGATGCGTCTAGCTAAGCCAAAAGGTCTGAAGAACCTCTAGTGAAGCCACGTGCTGCGGGAAAGCAGGCAGAGGTAGAACCTTTCCTGGATCCCTTTTAG
Source organism: Amazona ochrocephala (assembly GCA_039720435.1). Classification (NCBI taxonomy): domain Eukaryota; kingdom Metazoa; phylum Chordata; class Aves; order Psittaciformes; family Psittacidae; genus Amazona; species Amazona ochrocephala. Next base: position 9,125,173 of record CM077891.1, on the reverse strand, counting down.
TCATCTGAAGGCAACTGTGTGGGTTTTTTTGTTCTTTCCCCCCACCTCTCCTTCCGCTTGGGCAAAGATAGTCTGGACATGTCTCCAGTACAAACCAGGACCTGAACACTGTCTCTCACTGAGCAAGCCGGGCCTGGTAGTGTCATTCCTCAGAACAGCAGGGAGTAGCTTTGCTTCTATGGGCCAGTGCTGCTGATGGAAAGGGTAAGTGCTTGAAAAAGGCTTGATGCTGGGCAAGTCTGTTCAGGTGGTTTTCTTGCAACAAGGCTGGAGGCCAAAGCCTGTAGATTTGTGTTAAGTGTCTCACAGTCACAGAGCTTCCTGCTTTTTGCAGACAGTACCTTTGTTTCCTGAAAATAAAGTGGTGCTGCTGTGTGTTTTCAGGGTGCTGCTTTTTAGTCATGCTTGGGGTAAAAGTGTTTGATATTTCTGTCCTTTGGGGGTTGGTTTTCTGTTGTTGTTGCTTATTTGCTCAGGTGGATTGTTTCCCGCTGGGCAGCATGTGCTAGTCTATGAAGAGAAATTGTTTTGCTGCCTGTGTTATCTTTTGGATTAGAGATGCCAGGAAAGCCTTTCTGGGGACAGTGTCACCTGGGGGAGGCAAGCGTGTGGATTAACTGAGGCTGATCGTAATTATCCAGAGCTGAATGCAGAGGACCAGTTACTAAGGTGCAGAGTGAGAAAACAAGCCTTTTGAAAAGGGTGCCATTGAAGCTGCTGGCAGACTGATTGGGATGTAAGCACTTCTCAGTATTACTCCCTGCAGATCTATTTGGGATGTAGATCTCTGCCTCTTCTATTATGCTGCTGTGCTTTTCAGAAGAAAATATTCTTGAGGTTTCTGTTTCCCTGCTGTCAGAAATTGAGTCTGGCAAACCTTTTTAGCCCCCCATAAGCTGTTTTTGTACCTCTGGGAGTAGACTGCATGAGTCAGAGTCTAACACTTGGAAATTTGAGATAATAGACTTTGATTTCACTCAGGACAGCTGTTAACAGTGCATCTTGCTGCACTGAGATTGTCCTCCCTTAATCACAGGCAAGATCCTTTTCTCTCTAAATCGGCACTTTCTTGTAAGATTCAGGTGTTTCTCAGGTAGGGTTTATGAATACACTCTGTACAGAAGCCTGTATTTGAAATATTCCTTTTACTTTATAGACCGCAGATCTCAGTGGGTGTGTGGCATCCCATACTGTATTCTAATCTCCTGTCAGTTGAGAGGAAAGCAAGTACCAATGCCTTTATAAATACATAATATTTATATATTATATATTTATAATATCATATAGTATATAAATTATCTATATTTATTTATAATATTGCATAATATATATAAAATCAAGTCTTTATTTAGACCAGTACACTTCCTCAGCATCCAGTTGTATTTTTGGTCTCATCCACCTCTGCCTCCTCTGAAGCATCTGAGCTTCCTTCCTATGTGTAACTCAACTGTTTTCCTTTCTCTGCTGTCTTCTGGTGCTCGGTCTTCAGCTCCTCTATGTTGCTTGGAGACTCTCTGACCTACCTACTGAAGGGACCCTTCTTCCTTTCCCTCAAGTATCAGCTCAGGAGACCTCCAGAGGATGCTCTTTGCCAAAACAGTAGCAACACTTAAGTGAGAGCACTTCTCTGTTCCCAACTATTGTCGTGTTTCCAGCTGTGGCCAGCTGTGCACAAACTGTTGATGTCCCAGAGCTCTGGATCCTGTCAGAAGCAGATCTTCCCCTTCCCTCAGATGGCTCCCAGTAAGCAGGTGCTTTGCCCTCCTACTGGCAAACTAACATAGGCTGCTCTCTTCACCTACACTGCTTTGGCTGATGGCCAGCACCTTCGTTCACTGTTCTTTACCCTCCTGCACTATGTAAGGTGAAGATTTGTATGTACTGCTGAGTCAGGGATGATTCCTAAGCCACTGTTGCCAGTGGAGCAGGGTGTCCTGCTGCTCCTTGTTCCCTGCGTCACCCTGTAGTCACCACGACATGGGCGTGATTCCCTTCACAGAGGTCCACCAGAGTTCAGTTGATTCATGCAACAGCAACACATAAGCTTGAAGCTTCGTTTACTTGTGTCCCAGCTGCTATTCTACCAGGGACCGATGGTCTTCGCAATCTCGAGGTTATCTAGAGGAAAGCCAGGAGGGTTTTGAGTTTCCTGGTGATGATTACAAGCAGGGCTGTTTAAATGTGGCTTTGCAAGCACAAGTAACAAGCAGTTTGGAGGGGAAAAAGTGAAAGAAATCATCATTTCTACCCCCCCAGTTGAATAGCTCTGCTGAGGGATGGTACCCTCTAGAGGAGCAGACCGAAGAAGCAGCAGGAAGTGCCAACAGCTGGGCAATTCCTAGTGGGGTAGGGATGTTCTCCATCCACAACAGGAATAATCTGAGAGACTCCAGCTTTTCCTGCCAGAGATTTCTATCACTTCTGTTTTGCACTCTGGTCTCCAGACCAGTGTGCTCTGGCTGCAGGACCTTGGCAGTGCCAAGGAGGGGCTGAGAAGAGGGATTGTTTAAGTTTCAAAAGCAGACAAACAAAGCAAGCAGTTGCTACATTATGGGAAGCTCACTGGCCTAAGAGGAGCTGCTTACAGAAAGCTGTATAAAACCTAGAAGTTTGTGAACAGTGGGTGTTGCAACAGGAAATCCATGCTGGGAAAAGAACGTGAACTGCCTCAGTTAACCAAATAATCAGCATTGATCCATGACTAACGGCTGAGTAGCTGGTTGTGATAGGAGAGGACTCTGGCGTAGAGCTGCAGTGGATCAGACATTGAAGGAGTTGCTAGTGGCAGTTACTTGTAAGGACAGGCAAACTTGTAGAGGGTCTCCAGCAAGCCAGGACAGAAGCTTTTCTTGGCCTGGAGCTGTAGAGAATGTTCTCCCATAATGAGTGAAGGCTTCAGCACTCATGTCTGGTGTGAAATGTGTTCTGGGCTGGCCCTTTAGAAAATGCATTTCTGCCTTTGAATGCCATTTCAGCCAGCGACTTTGTCTGTTAGTGCTACTTGGTACCTTGGGGTTTCTCTCTTCTTGCTGATAGGAGCTTTTGATGCACATGTATGTGGCCATGGCAGGTCTCGAGATAGTCACACTATCTGGCCCTCAATAACTGCTTCCCATTCCTAGAAGCATAAGAGCTATTGCAAGACAGAGGAATATTAACAATGAATGCAGTGTATTCTCGCCAGCAGCCAAGGATTTTAGCTTGCAGCAAAACCTTTCTAAGGTCTTCAATGCCCCGTGGGGAAGTAAAATCCATTAGTACTGGTGTTGAATCCTGAGATACAAACCCTTATGTTCTTTGACCATGCTTCTGGCAAAGACAGGGTTTTTTCCTTCCATTTCTTCATTCATGTAATGGCCCCAGATGATTTCCCTTCTCTGTCCCTTACCCCACTGATTTTGCAGGGATGATTGGGAGCAGAGGAGCTGCTTGTTTTATTCATACTTAAATAGCAGTCTCTGGAGCCAAATAATTTTCTGCAGTAGGTCCTTCATCCAGTCTTCAGTCTCCATCCTTGACCAGTACTACACTGCAGTGGGTCAATTTCCATGGTTGATCTAACTGCATGGGAAAATCACTGTAAAACATTGTAACTTGCTATGCTTTAACTGCTTTGTATCTTCTGACAGTAATTTCCTTTCACTGAGTCACTGTTGGTTTTTTTTCAGATGAATTTTTCCATCACCCATTCTTGGATGCAAGTGCCTCGATGAAAAAATGTAAGTGGTGCATTTTTGATTACAGTCTTTGTGAGCCATGACACGACTTCCTTTGCTGCTAGTTCAAAAGAAAAAGACTGCTTTATGTTTTCTTAGTTATTTAGGCAGGGATTCAGCTTTTGTTACTGTGTCATGTCCAGATTTTGCCATCAAAACATATTCCAGTTTGCTGAGTTATCTTCAAAGGGGTGATTACGGGGGCTGTTTGGAAACTTAAAGTAGAAGTAAATGTAGTTTTGGAGCACATTCAGCTGCTTTGTATGAAGTGCTCGGCCAGTGAGGCTGCTTGTAGGCAAACAGGATTATGAGCATGATCTTGCTCATCTTCTGCATCTGCAGGATGGTTTAGGATAGTGAATGGTGGTATCTGGTGCTCTTGTTTGTGCTTGCCACGTGGTACCTTAAGCAGGCCCTGGTTACCAGCCCTTGTTTCAACATTTACCTCCAAATTCTTGATCAGTCTTAGTTTAGAAGGGTTAAATTTGGGTGCTCAGTGGGAAGTGGCCAAAACAAGGACAGGTTTCCATGGAAAGTTCTTCCTTTACTCTCCTGATTTTGAAAATTTCCAACCACGTATTCAGAATGATTCCGGTGTTATTCATGATTTAGAAGTTGGCTTTCAGTGGGAAACAATTCAGAATTGCTTCTGGTTTATGGGATATAACAGTCCTCTGGCCAAGACACTTGGTTGAGTGGAAATGTGTATGGTTGCCTCCTTCTTGAAGGATCCTCCTGTGTCTTTAATCTTCTGAATAAATGATAAGCCAAGAATTTTCATCAGTGACTGATTTGGGTTGCTGGAAGTTTTGGAGGGAGCGTGTCCAATGCTTTCTGAACATAGAGCACCTCTTGAACGTATGACCATCCCTTGTCTGATGTCCATGTCACTCTTGACAGTCTCCATCTTTCCTGCTTCCAGAGCAGGACTTCTCAGTTGTTCCTGATACAGATTTTAACTGTGTACTTAGGTGACCGTCCTGCGGGCAAGAAAAGACGCTTCTGGTTTAGGGGAGCTTGCAAGCCAGCCAGGCCCCTATCTCCATCTGCACCAGCAAGATGTGGGGCAGGTCCTGTAAAACAGGACTGCTCTGCAGGCAGAAAAGGACTCTGCCTGTGTAAGACTGCTCCTAAACCAGCTCAGCTCTCAGCGCCTGCTGTACCACTGCCGTGTGGGAAAAGCCCTTCAAAGTCCAATTCCCCTGTGGGCCCAGGGCTCCCTGCTCAGGACGTTCCTGCGTGCCCACCAACTCATCTTTTGCTTCAGTGGCCAGGGGAACAGAAAACACCGTGCAAACGGGAGAGGGTTCTCCAGACTTGGCCTCAGTTTCCAGATTCTGCGCGTTTGATGTGCAGAAACCAGAGGCATCGTTGTGAGCAAGGGACTGTAGCTAAGCCTTTGGCTCCAGATGCACCTAAGTTAATAGTGTGGGGTCAAGGCCCAATAAAAAGAGCACCTTTACAGGCAGGTAAGGACTATATGAACTCCAGACCTCTCTGCTGCCCTGCTGGTCCTCACATCCAGGCGTATGTCCACAGCCTGGAGTTCTCTCCATGTAGGAGAGAACACTACTGGTTTTGAAAAGACAAGGGGAGAAATCTCTCTCCATTGCTGGAGGTCATCTTGTGCACAGAGATCTGCTAATGGAGAAGATGGTTCTTGCAGCCTGCTGTGGAGGTCTCTGCTACTGCCAGGTGACAGTGATGGATGAAGGTCTCTGGGATATGCAGTGAAGAGCCTGGATGAGAAAGGTTGCATATGGGAATGGTGGTCCTTTTGATTTCTAAATAGGTGAGAGAAGAACCAGAGTGTCAGCAAAGGTCTGGCTTATGGTGAACTCAAGAAAAACTCACCTGAGATGTATGGAATGCTGCTTAACATGGTGGAGTGCTTAACGTTTGCAGTCTTAGCTGAAGTAGATGACTTAGGAAGGTGAAGTTGCGCAGCTATTAGCTCCCCTGGCTTTGCGTGCAGAACTGAGATGGGTCCAAAAGCTTATTGTACTACTTCGTCTCAACATGCGGCTCAGCATCATGAGTGTAGAAAGTATCAGAGAAGAGATGTAGCTGCATCTAAATGGTGATGCTCAGACACAATTAGTCCTCAGGCCCCTGCAGTACTGGGGAGAGGAAGAGTGTGCCCTTGTGCTTTTATTCTCCTTGGGAGCTGATAGTTTAGCTACCACTGACTTTAGTGGAAGCAGAACTACGTCATTCACATTCGAGTGTGCAGGTTTCTTTTAGGAGAGTTTGTCTGATGGTCTGTACCAGCATTGTGTTTTCAAGCAGTAGCTATTTCATGATGAATGCACTGAGACCTATGCTCAGGGACCCACTGTGCAGCCTTTAAAGGACCTTCCAGCTCAGAGATGCCTGCACTGCAGAAACAGGCAGTGATGCATCTGTTTAGGTCCCAAACCAATACTTAGGTCCAAGCCCACTTTCTTTTCATATGAGAGCATTTTGCAGTCTGAGCAGGGGGTGGTGGTCTCCTACCCCTGCAGAAAAATCTTCCCTCAAGGTGGCAAGGGTGGAACAGGAGAGCTGCCACCAGCGTGCATGGGTGATGTGCTCAGCTCTGCTCCTGAACCCTGTCGAGGCTGGTCCAGAGCTGGTCACACAGCGATCAAAATCAAGTGAGAGCCACTGTCTGTGCGTTCTGTGTGGATGTATGGTAGTGCACTATCTCGGACACCCTAATTTCAATAAATTTGCTCTGCAGAACACTCCAAACCCAACATTTCTGTCAGAAATCTTTAAATATGACGTTTCTTGCCAAGCTCATCCTCTCCACTGTGGTTTTGAGGGATGGCTCTTCTCATGTCCCTCCTCTCATCTCACTTCTTTAGTGAAGCAAGGACTTAAGTGTGCTGCCTTCCAGGGTGTACCGCAAAGCTCTTTGCCACAGGCTTTAGCCTGGAGAGTGGGTTCAGGGCCTTGGGCTTTGTTAACCAAAACATGTGCTTGATTTTTTTGTTTATTTATATTCTATTTTCTATTGTGGGCTTTGTACCCGTGGCTAAGCATGTACTTTAGATGTGTAAAAATACATTAATAAAGTCTTTAAAATACCGTGTCTAGTCAGAATGTCGTCTGTCTGTAGCCAGGTCTGATCAGCATATGGTGTGGGGCAGTGTGTTACAGTAATGATGCATGAGAAAGCATAATTAGATGCTTGTGCAAGTCTTCTCTCAGTAAACACGCTGTAATTGGTACCCGTGCACTATATTTTGGAGGCTTTTTTGCTCCTGCCTTTAATGAATGCTGAGCTTGTACCTCCTTGACTCTGAGTGAAGACAGCATGAAATGTGCGCGGTTGTGGTTCAGAACTGTGTGGGGTGGTTCAGTGTCTGGAATATCTGTTAGGCTTAACTTTTATCATCTTCGTAATCTTACTGTACATAAAACCTACCAAAAAAGCATCATGACTTCTGCGTATGAAAGATTTTAATGGTGCAAAGTTCTAAACTCTTTAAAGCAGCTGTTCTTTGGGCAAGTCCTTTCAGCTTTTGCCCTCGGAAGTATTGCCTGGTCAGAGATTGCAATTAAATAGTTTTTGATGACTGGCTTTAAGTGAGTCCAGATAATCACAGAAATGCATCTCTCCAGTGTGTGTGAAACTTGGATTACAAATAAAGCTTTATATAAAGCTCAAGACTCGGATATTTTAGGACAACCCAGCCCCTGTTAGGACGGTTTGTCACAAATGACTTCTGCAAGCGTAGCTTCCAGTCTGGAGATCCACACAGCTGGAGCACAGGCTTGCCTTTATGTCTCCCAGCTCTCCCATTTGAAACCAGTTGGCATTGGTTATGCAACACCCAGGGTGACTGTTTTGTTGCTGGAGCAAGTTGGAGAGGACAATTATTAAACCAGACTTATTTACATTACAATTACAATCCAGCAATTTCTGGATTTGGGTGGGGGCCTACAACCTGTGTTAACATTGCCCACATTCAGACTTGAGCCGAAAACATGATGAGCCAAGTGTTTGCACCCGTTTTAATTTCAAACTGGGAGTGCCTGGGTGTGTGGAGGAGATGAAGCGGGCATCTTGCTTTCAAGCTGTCCTACGTGGCTGACGCTCTAAATGCACCAACAGGGATGTGGTGGTCAGAGAGGGTTTGTCAGAGCCAAGCTTTGTGGTTCTACGTGCATAAAAGTCCTTTTTTAGTGTCAGAACCTTTTGAGCTGGGCCTCACAGTTAGAATTTGGGGAGTTTACAGGGTTTAAAATAAGAACAATTATTAATGGAGGCTGTATCTAAAGGTGTGCTTCATGCAGACAGAGCTTTAACTTGAGTTTCAGATGATAGTGGCAAAGTCTGTCTGCTTGTCTTCCTTCCCAGGTTAATGGAAAGCTGTCCAAAGCAAATAGACAGAAATAGAAAAGCCTCAATTCCAGCCAGGTTTAAATCAATAATGAACAAAGAACCAAAATAGAGTGGAGGGGGACCTTGAGAGGGAACCGAAATGACTCTAACAAAAATACCTAATTCTGGGGAAAATGCAAGGTGATGCAAGTCTTGCAGCAGACATGTGGATACAGTTCAAAAATCATTTACCTTCTCTTAAGAGCATCTTTACATAATAGGAAGTTCTGTCTGTACCGGGGTGAATTGTTCTGTAAGACCTGGCAGGGTAAAAATGGGGAGGCTTTTCCCCCCCGTCAGACTTCTGGTATTAAATATGTAGGGAAGGTACCAGGGATCACTCTGCAGGCACTGTGGGAAGCTTGTGGTATAGGCAGGACAGAGCTCCCCATGTTATAGTCAAGTTCTCAGACCTCTGTGTGTGTTCCCTGAGCGTGGGGAGTGGGAAGCAGCTGTGGTGGAAGAGTGTGTGGGGTGTGGATGGAGGAGCTCTCCATGCCAAGCCCCTGACCGACCTCCCAGAATATCCATTGCCATGGTGCCGCAGTCCCAGTTCCTTTACCGGAGCCAGGGCAGTGCATTTCAACAGCACAGTCCATAAAGGGCGCAGACATCGAGTGTAGAATAGGTGCAGAGGATAAACAGTAGCTCTTGCAAAGCTTTGGAAAGGTTTATTTCGTTATGGACCTAACCCTCAAAGTGCTGGCAGAGTGAGCTGCCGGTATGGTCCAACACAGGAGGGAAAGGCATCTGTGCGTGCATGTGTCGCTGCACACAGGTCCCACGCAGCCATCCCACCATGGCTTCATATTGCACAAGCCCTGGGACTGCTGAGTCAATCTTTATTTGCAATATAACTTGACCTTTTAAAAAAACATTTGGGTTTTGTTAACATTAGCAAAGAGTGGAAGAGATCACTGTGACCCGGGTTAAACTATTGCAGTGGTTGATTGCTTACGTTAAAACGTGTATTTTAAGTCAATGCTTCTTTGGCTTCATTTTCCTGTTGTTGGATCTTGTTACATCCCTGTCAGACTGAGAAAGTGAACATCAAAGTGATTGCTCTTTTTATGCTAGGAGGCACTGGTCCAGTCATCCTTTAACCTGCTTTGATAGGCTGCATGGAGAGACTTCTTAAAGCCTTTTATTAAAGGGCATATTTGCCCATTCTTTTATCATTACAATACTGTTTCAACAGTTAATTGCAGAGAAATGTACTCTCATTTTTCTAGCCGGTGAATAAAGTGCTTTGTAATATCTAATGGGATTAATGACAGATGTAGTTTTACTTCAAACAGAAACATTTTTCTTCTAGATGTTATTAATCTTCTGGTTATTAAGTATGAAGTCATTAGCACAGACCTTGTAAAGGTAGAAGTCTGATACAGAGTGCTAATTCTCTGCTAGCACAATGGAAGAGCAGTGAAGTGCTCCTCTCCTCACTTAAGCATTTCCTCTGATCTCTATCTTAATAGATACAAATGGTTGCAGAGTAAAATCTGACTTCAAGCTGCCTCGAGGTGGGATGTTGGGGCTCTTCTGCACTGTTCTTGTGCAGGTGGACTGGTGAATTTGAGCCACTAAATACTTCAAAATCCTTTTAAAAAGCTAGTGTTACCTTTGCCTGGTCTCCCTCCTTGGCTGAGCTGAGCTCCTCTAAGTTATTTACTGTACCTCACTTGCATAAGTCATTGGAGTTAAATATTCTTTTCTCCTATGATGCCTTAGTCATTGTTTCTGCCTGAAGGTCAATGCTTAACTAGTCCTTTCAGTGTGTGGAACTTTATGCCTCTGTGAGAGTTATAAAAGCCGGTTCAACAATGCAGTGAATAAAATGGGCAGTTCTGATATTGAACAATAAAACATAAAAGGAAGGGATGCAAGAATAGCTTGTGCTGTGGAACAATTTCTGTACAAAGAGATTAAATGAGCAAAACCTCTTTAACTTGCAGAAGTGACTCAGGGAGGACGTGTTGAGGTATAGGAAGCAATGAACTGTTTCCTTGGGGAATGGTTAATTATGTGGGTGTTTTTTGGTGTGTATGGCCTGGGATGCCTGAGCGACTTTTGGGGCAGCAAGCTCATATGCCTTGAGTAGGCATGTATTTGACTTAGCACAGACATTTGATGTATGTGTGCTAAGCAGCAAGGTTTGATGAAGAAGAAACTGTAAGAGTGTGGTCCGGCTTCTACCCCTGACATGAGTAATTCAGTCCACTTCCCTGTTTATCTTTTCATTCACTTGCGAAGATGCTTTGGAGGCTTTTTAGGGCAGAAATCATCTTGCTATCCGTGTAGGGCAGGTGCTGACTGGACATCTGACCTTAATCAGATGTTCTGAGACCTTCCACCCCAAGAGCTATAACTGACATAGTGCACAGTGGAGTGACTGGATGTCAATCATGTAACCAAACAGAATGCTTCTTTTGTTCTCCTTTAATTGGTCACATCTGATACATGAAGTACATGTTGCTACATGAGATAAACCATGATGGGTAAAGGTGAAAAAGAACTTTTATTGTTGATTAATCTTAGTTTGACAACTTCTTTTGTTTTTGTCCTTTCCTGGTTTTAGCTGCTTCTGTGCCAATGCCTTCTTACCCCAGTTCAGGCTCTGGTAGTTCCTCCAGCAGCTCTTCAACTTCCCACTTGGCATCACCTCCCGTAAGTACAGCTCAGAGGATGCGCTGTTAATGGGTCTCCCTGCTTGCTTTACTGAAACAAGGTCTCTGCTTTTGCTGTCTTCTGGTGCAAGTCACTGAACACTTTAGTTCTGCCTGGATTTGGTTCAGTGGCTTCTCCAGTCTGTATGGAGTTTAGAAGTTGCCTTTTTTTACCCACAAGAAATATTTCAGCTTGGTCATTGCCTATTATGTGAAAAGCCTTTATGAAGGAAGTTGGTATTAATGACATTAGCTTGTCTTGGCAGGGATGGAAAGTTCCTTGGCACCAAAAAACAGTCACTAATTCAGTATATAGCACTGCTTTCTTGGCTGCAAGTTCTCTGTTTTCCAGCAAAGTCCCTGCAGCTTGACAGTGTATTCAGCCTTCTTTATAAAGTGACCCTCCTCCTTTCTGACCAGCATTCCCAGGAGCCACAGAGGGACATTCAGCTCAGGCCAGGCCCGCCACAGTCCGGTGGTCTTGCGGGAGGTGATCTGAACTGATGGTTTTTCCTCCCTGGTTACCTGAAATGATGGAAATTTTTCTGGAGGGCAGGATATGAACTGACCAGTGAAGTGGCATTCCTGCAGCTCACTGAACTGGAAGCTTGGGTTGGAGGCTCTTGGTGAAAGCTGCCTTTGACTTAGAGCTCAGGAATGCTGGTGATGCGATGGGTAGGGGAAGGAAGAAGGGTTGAATTTTTTCCTCCCTGGCATTACTGCTTCCTTACTTTGTCCTCTGAGTTTCCCTGGGCCAAGGTGTCTCAGCCTGGTGTGGGAAAGGCTGAGAGGCACTATCAGAAGTAGATGTAGGTGCTCATGATGTGAGCTGGACAGAGGAGAGGTCTGCTGTTCTCTTAATGTCACATAACCCTCCCATCTCTGCTTCTCCTCTGCAGCTGTAAGTAGAAGGTGGTTGACTGAGGCCCTGCTGACCATAAGACCCCTAGAATGGGTAGATGATGTGAAAAGCAGACTCTTTCCCCTGAGTTTTCCTGCTCTGGGAAGCTCAGGGATGGTCCAGGCTCACTGCTAGACCGGGAGGGGGTCCCACATTAGAAGTGTGACTGCACCAATCCTGCTCTGCATTTTGAAGTTTTGCTGATGGAGGTGTGCTGGCTCAGCAGGTTGGGTGGAAAAGAGACATCCTTGACAGCTGGAAAACTCCTTCTGCTTGTATGTACTGCATGTATGGTGAGAGAGTCCCCACTAATACAAGAGAGTCTTCAGAGGGTGAACAGGATCTTAACAGGGCCAAGTGAAAGCTGATTTCAAGTTTGTCTCAGCCTAAAAGTGCATTAGGATAAAGATTGTGATCTGCTCTGTGGGTAGTTCAGCTGTCTTAAAGCTGTCTTAAACCATCCAGCCTCCTCCATCTGTCTGCAGAACATGAGGATTGTTTGGCTAAAGGAAGCAGAAAAATGGGACTTAAAGTCTGTGCTACCTCTGATGACTGTGAAGCGTTCATCTGCTGAGTGCTTAGCCTCCTTCAGGACTTTCTTTAACTCCTTATCAGCACTACAGCAGAACAGGGTTGTTCTGAAAGTGCAGGGACACTTACGTACGTGTTCCCGAGTGCTGCTTACTGCAAAAGCGCTAGGAGAGACCGGATGTTTAATGTTTAAGAGCAAAACAAGAAGATCATAGCCCAAAAGAACAACCAAATCAATGTCTCAAAGCTCGTATCAGTTTCACAGCCATACTAAATTGAGTTGGTACAAAACACGTCTTTGATCCAGAAAGTTTTAGTAGAGGAATGCAATACCTCAGGTCATGTTTTCCTTACTTGTGGAGCATCAGACATGCTGGTAGTATGTTTTGTGTAACAAAAGGTGCTATTTTCTGACATGGACATGAAAGGGTCCATGTTAGAAAACTGAACAGCTGCTTCTGGCAAATTATTAGCCCTGGTTTATCAGCAAAATGTTGTTTGTAGCCTTGCACAGCTGAGTTTAAAGGATCAAGCAGGATGATAAAGTAGCTGAAGCCAGTGTTTGTTTTCTTCTTGCATTAGCAGTCCCTTGGAGAGATGCAGCAGCAGCTGCAGGAGAAGGCGTTGGCGTCTCCTACCCAGGATTCCCCCGGCTTTCTGCATGGATCGAAGGACTCTGCTGGAAGCAGCAGTAAGAATTCATCCTGTGACACAGATGACTTCGTTATGGTCCCAGCACAGTTCTCAAGTGAGTTTCTGAGAATGCATAAGTTCTAAGCAGAGGGGGATGTGATGTTAGAAATAGTTACTGGGAAGTTGAAAGAGAGATTGAACCTGTCTGTTCTGACTGAGTAATGGAAATGGTTTTGTTATCAAGCTGGAAGAGAGCATCTGTCTCACAGGCTGGGTTCATAGGATGTTTTGTAATTACCTTCAAAGATAGGATTTGAGAGGAAAGATTACTCAGGGACCTCAAGAAGGGATTGAACCTGGAAATCCAACTGGAAAAGAAGATAAGTAGGCTCACAGGGAAATGTCTTTCTCTCACAGAAGCCATTCATTCCCATGTCATTCTGTCTTCACCTAGTGTCACAGTCCAAGACAGGATATCAGCTAGTAAGATGGATTCCACACTGGAGAAAATCCCTGAGGGAGAACTGAAATATGTTGGAGTTTTCTTCAAACATTAGTTTAACACCTTTATGTGTTTATACTTTGATAGGAATTGTTTGAAAATACCTGTGTCCATAGGGGCCAGGGCCCCAGTTCAGCCACATGCCGAAGAATATCCATGCACAAGTTCTTTCTTAACCAGCAGAAGGATATTGTTTAACCTTGACCATGTGTATGATGCTTTGCTGAGTTAGAACTTGCTGGTAAATGCTGTGATTCCTCCTTTTCCCGTTGCACTACTTATATTAAAACAGGAATTTGGAGGGGTAGAACTGTGCAATCCTGTGACAAGGAAGAGCTCAGTGTTGCTTGTATATTTCCTGGGAACAGTGATGGGACCAGTACACACTTGTCTTGCACTAGTCATGTTTCCACTGTTCAGATGCTTTAGCAAAGGCACAGACTGTCCCATGTTGTGTATCCAGCTGCCAGCTCATTTGGCTGCCCTGGACATTTGCCACTTAAGGCACAGATATTTCAAAGCCCTGTGTGCAACATATACCACTGTCTTCTTTCACAGCAGCCAATTGCTTGCACCAAGTGGGCATATACCTGTTGTCCCAAATGATTCTGTTGGGTTTTGGCCCCATTCCTTTCAGCCTAAATTTTCCAAAACTTCAGGGTATAAGGATCACACAGCAGCTTCAGCCCACATGTGTTTTGCAAACCACTGGTTCAGAAGCAGCTCAGCAGGTCTTGGAGGAGCAGGAAATTCCACCCAAATCTCGGTTGCTCTGAATATATAAAGGTTTTTAAGAAAATTATCTTATATTAATCTGTTTGTGCACTTCCTTGTTCCTCAGGTGATTTAACTGCTGAGGCTGCAGGAGGGAAACCAATCCAAGACAGCCTGATGTACAGTGGGTAAGACCACCAATGCAACTGAAATCCCTTAGCCACTGGAGCGTAGTGTGCATTAGGGGCTTTTGGGTTCTGGTGGATGAGAGGGAATATGTATTTCAGGGATAACTCACCTGCCTGGTGGTGACCATTTTCAGTTTGATTATCAGCATGTGGCACCTGAATACTAGAGAGCACATGGGCAGCATGACAGTCCCCTAGGCTCCTAGACTTGGCAGGGCTGGTGGCAGGAACCCAGGGAAGGGAGAAGGGCTGGTTTCCATACTCTTAACAGCTGGGTTCTTTCTGTCATTCCTCAGGAGTTCTCTGGTGACTTCAGCAGGCTTGGAAAGCCAGGGAAGGACACCATCTCCTTCACCCCCATACAGCAGTTCTCCTAGCCCATCCAGGTAAGACCGTTTGGTGTGACTGTGCAACACTGATTAATTGAACACCCACTGTCTTTCAGAAGGGGTTTTACAGATGGTGTGCTGGGCAAGATCCACATCTCTCCTTTAATTAAAGGGTAACAAGAAACACGCAGGAGGAACTCCCCAGCCTTGAGCACTGATCAGTCCCAAATTCAGAGCCTGTCTCTCTCTCTTCTGGCCCTAAGGAGGGGCTATGAGAGAACACAGTAGAGCAGGAACTAACTGTTCCCTGTGGGGCCAGGGATTATTCTCAAGCAAAAAGTATATGTACTCCACTGGCATATATGTACTACTGATCCCCTCTGTGCTCATCTTGCAGAGGTGGTGAGTATTCCAGCTAAAGACACCCCTTCGTAAATCCATGCAGTGGATTAGAGCACGACCCTTTAGCTAAGGTTGAAATTACAATGGGCTTGAATTACTGGGCTAATGTGGAGGGGTGTTACTCATCTGCCCTTGCTGTGAAGGGCACATCTGGGCCTACTTAATTGTTTGTAGTTTGCTTGGAGATCTGAAAAGCTCCTTGCATTATGTCTATATAAAGTAATGCTACTACATGGGCCTTGTTTGCTAACAGAGGATGCAGTAGTAGGAGTAACAAGTGGAAACAGGCATGGTCATAGGTTTAATTTCAGCTTAACCAGTTACTGTAAACCCAGCTTTGGCCTTTAAAACTGTCATAGGTGATAGCTTCCCATAAACGCAGCTTTGGCCTTTAGAAATGTCGTAGGTAACGTGTGCCCACACACACCGCCAGCTGCCCAGCACCAGCTGTAGGTCCAGATGTATTTGTGTTCAGAAAATGTTAATGGTCTGTGGAAGGGGATCCCATTGGCTCTAGAGCTTGAAGCTTTAGGCTATGTGCTTAGCTCACAGGGAACTGAGGGTGTTACTTTCCATCTCATTCTTGCCTGCTGGGGAAGCAGGACAGCTTTCATCTTCTATTCTGTCAGTATTGCACCTTGGGGGAGGACAGTTGAAGGAGATTTCACACTAGGAGATGGATAACCCTAAAACCTTTCTTAAGAAGAAGATGTAGTCCCAGGCTATGTGCTGACACACTCGTCACATAAATGGAGCCCAGAAAATGACAAAACGTAGCCTCAAAGCATATAAATTTAAAGAAGAATATAGCTCAAAGCCTTGCTGACGTGATCAGATTAATTGGCAAGCATGTACCACACTATGGAGTTTAATTGCATGAGGCTTTTTATGCCATTGCCTGCTAAGCTTTTTAACAGCTTATTCCTTAACTGATTCCTTTGCATTCTGAGGATCAGTCTTTACTAAAGAAAGGATTTGGCCTTGCTTCTGGACACCAGTGATTGGAAATTCAAGAAGGTTGACTGAAAATGCTGCCTACTTTACACTGCTCATCTCTATCTGCACCAAACTGGCCTCATCATATTCTACTGGATCATAAGGTGGCAAGTCAGTGCCAGCAGCTGGTTTGAACGTGTTTCTGCTCTGTCTTTTCTACTCGTTCCCAGCAGCTTCTGTAGAGCAGATGCCAACCCCTGTAGTGCTACTTCCCACTTACACCTGCTTTGAAGAAACACTGAAAAGTTACTTCCTACCCTGTCCAGGATGCAAATAAGACATAAATAATGAGAGACTGGAGCAGTCACTCCAAATCCAGAGTGTAAAGCATGATCTTTGATCTGTCCCCTGAAAGTGCTTTGAAGTGGTGCCACCCAGGTATGCCCTTACTCCTAACATGGGTTTCAGTGCCCTTCACTGCTGATGTCGTGAGGCCCATTGATTCAGCACTTGGCTTTGATGGCACAGAGGACTCCTGATTTTCTGTCTGTCTTCGCTCACCAGGAAGCAGCCGTTCTCCCTTTCATGTGTGGCTGTAGGCTAGAAGCAATGCTGGGTGCATTCCAACTAGGACAGAAAGCAAAGGCTATTTTAGAGTGGCCAGCAGTTAAGTTTTCCTCAGGATGTCGCAGTATGCTCTAGAGAAGCTCTTCTTTCCTTCATGAAGAGGGTAAGGACTGGACAGAATTAAAATATGCTGATAGTTGGGGTGTTTGGAATTTTATGGTTTTTAACACTTCCTTGTTGAAGATGTTTAGGAAGTCTAATGAAGAGAATTTCCTTGGGTGTATCCCACAGCAATGGGTTTGATACCATTTTCAAAGAGCTTTTAATTACTGCCAAGTAATTAAACTCCATGTCCCAGCTTTATCTCTTGATCTTTGCAAATTTATGGTCACTTGTAGGCTTTAAGGCTTGAGGCCGTTTAGTAGGTTTAGTGTATGTATGTCACCTCATTTGGATACCTTCTTTTGCAACTTGCACCTTGTGGAGAAACCTGCCTCCTATGAGGACTTGATATGACTTTTGGGAAGGATCCCTTCACCTGAAAACTGCTTTTCCTCCAAAGGATTTTGACCAGATGGAAAAGGCAGCACCTGAAATGTTGCTGAAAATCAGGATATACACAAAGCTTGACGTGAACCCTCCCGATTTCTTAGTTAAAGCTCTGTTCACTTTGTGTCTGTCTTGACACCACGTCTTACATTGATGGAAGGCAGAGACACCAAAGCCTCATCTTTCTGCTAAGCAGTCAGTCACTTTGAATGCCTTTGGTTTATTGTATGTCAATGAAGGCTTCCATGCTGCCTTTTAGAGTAAAATGTCAGATTAAGAGTCTGTTCTCTTGGTGGAAGAAATAAGAGCAGACAAAGAAGAATAAATAGAACTTAAAAACTTAGTAAACCTCTTGAGAGAGGAATGAAGAAATTGGAATCACTTTTTGATCTGTCAGCCTTGAAAGATCTCTTCCAGTTATTTGGCTCTCTTGTGTTGGAGTGTTTTCATGTATAATGTGGAGAGCTGCAGACGCTTTCCTGCAGGTCAGCTTTGTTCAACATCGTCACTGTAAACCAGAGTGCTACTGACCCTTCCCAAAATAAGAAATTCTGGTAATGGAATGCTCTGAACAGCAAAATAGGTCACAAGCTCTTCTCTTTTCCCCATGCATGCATGTTCTTGCTGAATTAACTGTCTCCTTTCACCTTATGTAAAACACCTCTACTCCAAGTGATAGGCTGAAAGATGTGATGCTTCCTGCTTCTTGTGCAAACCTGAGATTTGTGTCTTTGACAACGGGGAAGAAGCCTTCATTACCAATAAGATCTTTCTGTAACTGTGCAATGTCTCTGCAATTGGTGTTGGCAGTTGTAAATAGCATCGCCATGGCAATTAATCCTAGAATTCTAGAGCCTTTAGGGAAAGACTTTAGGCTGCTACTTAGTTGAATGTGGTGTTTGCATGGATTTTGTATAGCACAGGTTTGTGTATAGCATGGTACAGGCTAAGAGTAACAGGGGAAACTATTCCTCACCTGGGGAAATAGATATCAAATGTGAGCTGATTAACTTGCTTGGATGGAACTAGCAGGTCAGAAGTTTGCATAATGGGCCATCCCATTTTGTGTGTGTGATATTCTGGCTGACATTGATGGGTACATAGATACCAACTCCTGCTCCCCAGATTTATTCTCTCCCAGGTTGTCTTCTCCACCCAGTAGTTAACTTGCAAATACTCTGTATTCCCTTTGTGGCATGCTGAGACTTTCATGGAGACGCCATTGCTGCAGCAGTGCCTCTGCGTGAGTCGGAAGTAGCTCTTGGCAGCAGAATCTTTGCTGGTGTCCTTTGTGAGCCATGAACGTTTAGGCTCTGTTCAATGATGTGCTCCTTGGCTGTGGATCTGAGCTGTTGGGAACTAGGCCAGTTGTGGCCTGAAATAACAGGGCTCCAGTTTTCCTGGAGGGAGTGGTGCACTTGGGTGTATGTTTTAACTTTGCTCTGTGGGTGGGAATTGTGCTGGAAGAAAGGTGCGTGTTTTCAGGAGATGTGTGGAGCCACTTCCCTTTGATATGACTTTGAACCACCTCCCAGCATAAACCCACAACCTGAGCGCAGCCAAGGGGATGCTCTACAAAGATAAAACCTCCAATTACCTGGTTGAAGGCCCACCCCTTACAGAGGCTTTCTTTGTCTGTCTCCTTTCAACAGCCGGCCAGGTCAGTTTTCCAGCAGCAAGTACGGACACTCCGTGCCCATTCCGGTCCCAACACAGATTCACAACTACCGGCGGATTGAGCAGAACCTGCAGTCTCCCAACCAATACGCCTCTCCACGGTAAATGCAGGGGCTCTGGTATTACAGCGTGGGGGTTGTAAAACAAACTGCTTTACAGTGTGTTCTCTGTACCTCTAAACGGGTTCAGGAGGAGCCACTTGCTGCAGGGAGCCAATGTGGTGTGTGTTATGTGGTAACCTAGTTTTGGGGTTTTTTTGTGGTGTTGAGATTCATTTGTTACCATGTACTGTAAATGTTGTCTGTGTGCGTGTGTGTGAGACAGCTGCTGTCAGCTTTCAGTGCAGGCTGAGCCCCTTTGAGACTGACAGCTTTTCCCATGCCAGCTATGAGCTGGGTGTCCAAGCAGAGAATGCCACCCGTCTGGCGAATGTCTTTATAAAAGGAAAAAGTTGAGATAAACAACTGAAATGGATGGGGCTACAAAACTTACCTGACTTCACCTCAATTGGTTCCTGTAGCCAGTCACACCACAGATGATGTGTCTTACACGAGTTGCATATTAATGTGGTTACGCAGCCAGGAGTGATTAAACCATGAGCAATGTATGTCTGTGAGGCAGAGCATGTTTTGTGAAGGCCATCAGGAAGACTCAGATGCCAGCCTTCAGCTGTAGAGCTGTCCTGGGTTCAGTGGTAATGCCTTGTACATCCAAGACATACAGGGCTTCTGTCTCTTCTCACGTATAATTCCTGGTTCTTAGAGGTTTGAAATCTAAGTTGACAGCTGGTTGGAAGGAAACTCATACAGGATCTTAAGAAGTTTGTACAGCAGGAGTGTTCAGACAGAAGTGTCTGTGAGGTGTCGTGTCTTTTTTTGGATGAGTTGCTTTGGTATCTGGATTAGTTAAAGTTTAGGTTTCAGAAGTAAGGTAATACCTATGTCAGTAGAAGTTTGGGCTTCAGCCAGCCTAATTCAGGATAAGGCTTATTCGAAGTAGACCTAGAAGTGGAGACATGATGTGTTGGTATTAATCAGGGATCAGCAGAGATTGTTTTGTGCCAGTGTTACTTTAATACTGTTTTATGCTCACTTCTTTGAGTGTGAAGCAGGTTTTGTGGTGAGCTCCTTCCTGTTTCCTATGTTCCTTGTGTTTTTCACAGCATAACCGGTGGACCCTGTTAGTGTTGGAACTCACAAAAGAGTCCTGGTTATCCATGTGATGTATAAAACGAGAACTCTGGAGAAGGTGCAGAGGATGCACCAAGGCACGTCGTGCCTACCTCAGACCTGGTGACAGGCTGCTGAGTTCAGGTTCACAGCCTGCAGCTACCAGTCAGGGATCAAATTGTCATGTTTTGCAACTTTTAGTCACCACTGTGTAACGTTGAGATTAGCATCGTCCCTGCAGAGGAACTCGAGGAATGGACACAATCAGGATGATTCACAGCCTGCTTTTAGCATCTTCTCCACATCTCTGGTGGCATGTTTTTTCTGCCCCAGGAAGCCATAGTTCTCTCTCACCATCACTTCCTCTAATGGGCAAATTCAGTAGACACCCTTCAGGAATGGAAGGAGAAAACTTCAGCAAGCATTTAGTATGTGATTCCCCTTTTCCATCAGGTGTATCAGGCCCATTACAGCCAAGTGCCTTGTCATGTTTGCCAAGTCACTTGACGTACACTCTGGGTTCTGAATTTAACCACTGTCATCGGACTGGCGGGTGTATGCCTGTGTAACGTAGCCTGGTGGTGGATAGATATGTCGCTTGTTGAGGTGGTTATTATGTGTGGTTACTTTTGAACACATCACCTCTCCTGCTCATTTGCTTGCTTATCCCGTCCTAGGGTGGCATTTGACATTCCACATCTTTCAGCAGCAGCAGTCAGCTGGTGTTTTTACCTGCAAGATCCTGATAGGTAATATTCAGCCTTCTGGATGGCTCATATTCTGGAGGCTTAATGGGGCAGCAGTTCTTTATGCCACTGAACATCAAGTATCTTTCTTTTCACCTTGCCGGTGTCCATTTCCTTACTGTGTATTCATTTTGCTTCAGGACCAGGCACTGCAGAGAGCAACCTGAAGAGAAGTGATTTTTTAGGTTAAAATTTTAAAGGATTTCCTTTTTTTCCAAGCATGTGAATACAGCATGGATTCACTTGGCTGCAAAATATAGTAACATATGGAAGGGGCAGGGACAAATCTCAGCTACTGAAATAGGTTTATTATTATCTGTTTATTTTCTGAAATGTGGCATGAAGTAAAACATACACCTTGGAGTGGTGTTGAGTTAGATGTACTGATGCTTCACCCGATGACCTTGCCGCTCCTGGGTAATGTAGCTAGCCCTGCATGCGCTGCCAAAACCTACGTCTTTGTTCCTCCTGTTCAGATGCGTATGGACAGCTTAATGCTGTGTCACTGGGAGGGGATGCAGGATACCTTGGTGAGAGCATCTTTCAGTGGTTTGAGCACAGAGGGGGATTTTTCATCATATTTGTTGATTCCTGTCCAGAAAAGCACCTACTGGCTGAGGCTGATGTTCTTTTAACAGGAGAAAAAATGTTCCCAAATTGAGAGTAGAATAAAGGATTTGATGAAAAGACTGTTTTCTCATAGAGAGGAGTGTAATGGGAATCTAGAAGGAGCCTGGAGAGGCAGAATGACAATTCAGTAAATAAAGTTTAGGTTGTGTGTTCTAATGAGCAGTGAAAACATTAAATTACTGAGAAATAATTGATGTACAATAATCCAGTCTCTCTCCAGAGTGACAGTGTGGATGTACTCACTTTCCTGCTGGTCTCGGTTCCTCTTTTGTTTCATTTTAGCAGCAGGGTAACACTTGAAGTACCTGTATGTGTGGGCTGTACAAATCAGTTGTAACTCGCTAAGGTCAGGCTTCACAAGGAGTTAAAGGAGTTTGGAGCCCAGGCAGTTCTGACTGTCCAGCCCCAAAAGAAATTCCTCTGGGTAGCAGTGAGCTGTTTCAGATCTGACAGTCACACATGGCTCTGTTTTGCTCTGTAACTTCTGATTTGAGTCAAAGCTGTGTTGCAGAGCAGTGCCTTTGGCACAGCTTACCTCCACATCCCACAGCCTGCGCTCACAGAGCTTTCTACCTAACAGGCTGCTCTGACAAAAGGGCAAGTGGCTCAGCACAGGAGGGAGGCTTGAGTAAAGCCTTCTCAGGGTATTCCAAAGAGAGTGCCTAAAATAAACATCTGGATGTGGCAGGGTAGGAAACTGTGTTGTGTTCAGGATTGATGCAGAAACTTGAAAGCATCTAAAAGTGACTCTGAAAAATTACAGGCTTTCCTGTACAGCTTAATTAATCTCATTCTTTCTTCTTCTCATTCAGTCCATCTTGTTTAGATTGAAACTCTCAAGAACAAGGGTTATCATCTTAATCTGTATTGGTGTAGCCCTAGGACAGTGGGGTTTTCATCCACGATAAACAGCCATGAAGCTCTGCCTTCTGTGGAAGTAGCTCTGTGTGTGTGTCTGTGGTACTGTTCTTACTCTTCTCACTGCCATCTGGAGTAACCTGTGTTCTGCTGTTGTTTCCTATAAGGTCTGGTACGGTCCGGAGGTCTAGCAGTACAAGTCCTCTTGGTTTTCCTAAAACTGGTGCTTCCCCTCCTTGTCCTGGAGAGCATGGATCTGTGCCCAGCGCTAGAAAGCTCTCCTTTGGTGGTGCCAAGCCATTTATGCCATCACCGCAAGGTAAGATGTTAACTGACATGTTGCTGCCCTAATAAAATCATGTGCCTCTTTCCTGTAGCTGCCAGGTAAAAGGGAATTCACATTGTTGTGTTCTCCCGTGGCTCTTCTCAACAGATTATTTGACAAGTGTTTTGGCCTCAGTAAACTGGAGAGGAGGATCCCTCTTAGCCCCAGGAGAGGCAAGCTTTGTTTTGGTGTCTGCTTCAAACATTTTGCTGCCCTCTGAAGAGGGCTTCTGTAAGTGCAAAGTATCTTTTTACTGGCTCAGGATGGGGTGAGAAAAATAATATAAGGCAATTGTTGTCAGAGCAAAATTCTGAGCAGCTTTGGAAGTGCTTGAATTTTGCTGTTCGGACTGAAGAGTAGTGTCCGAATATCCAGTAGCCTGATGCAGATGCAAACAAGCAATTCACGTGGAAAGGGATGAGAAAACTCCAGTGTGCAACTGATGCAATTTGCTGGTTTTAATAAAGGCACAGACTCTGGTGTAATGAGCTATTCTATATCCCTGCTGTTTCCAGACCTATGTTTGTTAGTCTCTGATGGTGGAGAAATGCAGAATATTCATATTCCTCTGAATTAATACCACTGCAAACTCAGACTAAAATGTACTGAACTAATATACCAGACAGAGGGTTTTTTTCCTCCTTTTGCAGGAGTTGTTGATCTTTTCACTACACAGCTAGGGCTGAGAAGATGGAAAAGATTACTGGCATCTTTCTGTAAAACAGGTGGTGCACAGTGTTGTCATTGCCTACGGAAACTTAATACTGAATAAACTTCTTTTTCTCATTGTGTTCTCTCAAAGTTGGAACAATCCCAGAGCAGCCCAGCCAGACTGTTATCCCGTCTTCTCTTGGAGCAGATGTGAGAAGCCGGATTCCTGTTGCTGGTGCGTTCATTAGTCCTTACCTTCCTTCATTATTCCTATGGATAAGGCCAGAACCATAGTCTCAGGGTACTCAGGGTTGCGTATGTTCCTTTGGCAGCTTCTCTTGATGCTTGGCCAGCCAGGATTTCTGTGTGCTGGTAGCTGTTGGGGTTGATGTATTCACATCACATCATAGAATCATAGAATAGTTAGGGTTGGAAAGGACCTTAAGGTCATCTAGTTCCAACCCTCCTGCCATTCCAGTGTCTTCCAGTGCTCACAGACCCTGAGTCACAAAAACTTGAATTCGGGACTTTAAAGTCAATGGATTGAATGAAGAAAAAGCATCTCAAAACCCCCAACAGCTCCTCTGCCAAGTGACCTGCTTGATGTGCAGTTTCCTTGCTGCTGAGCAATGACAGTCAGGGTCCCTTTCTCTTTAAGGGCTGCAGTGAAGGAGAGAAGCTATACCTTTATTTCCCTGTTCATGTCTCTTCCTCCTTTAGAGTCAAAAGCTGATCAGGCCTAGCAGTTTTGTGGCCCTGATCAGAGTGCCATCCTTAGCCACCCACCAAAGGTTTTGGTCTGTAGATGTTTGAGCTTGATGTTAGGTGTTTGAGGTTGAGATGTTTGAACCCTGGTCTTGGGATCAGGTGTTTCATGTTAGGACCACAAAATGATGTGGTTTATTAACTTTGGGCCCTTCAGGTTCCTCAGCACCCGAACACTCTTCTCGAGGGATGGGCTCCCGGCTCCACAGTGCTCCCAACCTGTCGGATTTGCATTCCTGCCGGCAGAAGATAACCAAGCAGCACTCTGATCCTCTTGTTGCTCACTTCGGTCATACCCCAGTCAGCCAGCCTCTGCAGATTCATGGCTTGCAGCACTGCCGGCAGCTCAGATCCTCACCAAAGCTGTCTGAGTTCATGCAGAGAAGCCCTTTACCAACTATAGTGGGCTCCCCTACAAAGGTATGTCAAAGAGGCTGCTTTTGGGTTGTCACAGCTTGATCTTCTTGGGTTATTTGGGGATGAACTGCTGCTGGGATAACTGACCTGGATTAATCACCGCGTGTTCACTTCCCTTCAAGGGCTCTTTAGTGATCTGTGTGCAATGGGGTAGTATCCTTCCTGGTTCTTAGTGGACAGATCTCCCTTGGCAGCAGTGTTCGCTCTGAGCAGAGGGCAGGGTTTTAAACAGGCAGTGAAAAGGAGCCGCCCAGATTAGGCAGAAGCGTATTAGTGAGCTGCAGTGCCTGGGCTGGTTTGCACACAGCGACTCAGCTGGTGATGCAAATGTGTGTCCAGGAGGAATCCCCAGCAGAGATGGGTGAGCAGGTGACAACCTGGTGTCCAGAGCAAAGCTGGGACAGCATTTTCTCTGCTTATTGTGTAAGCTGCTACAAGTTTTCAGCAGCTTGCTGTCCTTTCACTTTAGTCTTTCTGGGACTGGGGACAACTAACAGCATGGGGTGGGGTTTCCACCTCCTTAGGTTGTTAAGCGTATGGTTTAATTTTGGTAAATAATGGGGGATTAGTGGAACCTTCCTCCTTTGTTTCAAAGATGGGTCTCTGTTTTTCCTGTTCTTCTCAGGCTGTGTCCCCGTTTGAGTTTCCCAAAACCCCCAGTTCCCAGAATCTCCTCACCCTCTTGGCCCACCAGGGGGTCATGGTGACTCCAACACGGAATAAGACCTTGCCAGATCTGAAGGAGATGGGTCATTTCCACTGCCAGCAAACTGGTCTGGGATTGAGGCCTGTGGAAGAGATCAAGGGCAGGTGAGCAAGAGTCTGCTTTATTCAGTGGTGCTTCATTCCCTGATACAGGACAAATGGGGCAGATTTCAGACCCCATGTAACGCTAATGTTGCAGGGTTTCATCAAGTAGGGGTGCAGGATTTTGTTACTAGACCAGACTCCCTGCAATTATGCAGATGTGTGTCTTGCTCTATCATAGATGAGAGGGTGTTATGGGTGTTGCTTGTCCATCAAACAGTGGGCACAGGGCTTCAAACCAGAGATGTGTTTGAAAGCCATGTGCAGAATGTCACCAGTATTGCAGGATACAAAGTCACTCAGGTGTTAGTGTTACTGCAGCTTTCTCCAGTAACCTGGAGGAGTCCTCTGATGCTAATTTCTGTATCTTCCATCAAAGAAAACTTGTGTTGTAATAATGCTGTAGTCAGTATTTGCATTACTGCAGTTAGTCACAGCAGTTGCATGCTTTCTACAAGTAGCAGGAGGTGCTTCAGGTGCTGTGTTGAAAGAGGAAGAGTGGTTATTTCAGCTCCAGACTATTCACTGTGTAGTGTTAAGTGGTTGTGGGCCAGGAATGGCACAAACTGGAGAGGAAGGTAGCCGAAACATTGCACCTCTTGACTTTCTGCGTCATGTTGTATGTCCTCTTTTTAGATCTCTGAGCACAGGCAGGCTCACTGACCTGCTTCTGAAGGCAGCCTTTGGGGCACAGATCTCAGAAGCTGGCAGCAATGACAGCCTGAACAATGAGAAGCCAATGGAAATTGCAGGTAGGTGGGAGGCCAGGCAGATCTGGCTGGATATCCTGGGTTGGGGTGAACAGTTTGCCTACATGCTTCCTACAAATGGGAGGCTCTTTTTCTGATGGCTTTTGGCAAAGGAAGTGGCTGCAGTGTGTGAGGAGTGTAATGATGTTGCTTTCTTCTTTGGAGCGCTCAAAGGTCTGTGGGCTACGTGTGCTGTGTAATTGTTGGCTAGTGGTGTGATTTTTGTAGGCAGGGCTTCCTCTTTGGCCCCTTCTGAATGCGATAACATGTGGAAGTGGGGACTTTCTGCCAGGCAGCTCGAGTATGAATGGTGGCTCTGCAAGGGTGGGTCTTCCTGGGCTTGCAGGTTGGGAAGTGAGGAGGGAGGAACAGCTGCAGCAATGCCATGATGCTGCCAGGCTTGTGTGCTGTAGTCCGGGCCAGCCCGTCCTGTTGTGTTCGTGGGGGATGATGCCTCCAAAGGGAGCACTGGCCTCTGCTGGTAACCACTGTGTCCCAAGAGAATCTGCAGGAGCACAGAACCGCTGGGTGAGGCACACCATGCTCTGAGTAACTTTCCTGTAATGCCAGTCTGCACCTTTCAACTGTCTCCCCAGCTCCCTCAGGTGCTTACGGAGGGACCCTGCACTCTGGTGCCCGGGCTGGGGGCTCTGCCAGCCCATCCCCAGTGATTTTTACTGTTGGATCCCCTCCCAGTGGAACAACCCCCCCACAGACCACGAGGACCAGGATGTTTTCAGGTAAAGGGCTGATACCTACCTGCCTGTTCCAGTGGGAATGCCGGGGGCAGAGCAATGTGTTGAATTCCTTGGTCTGAGCAGTGGTGGTGACAGAGGGCTGCGCAGAGCAGTCTGTGGAGCTCAGCTGGTCTAAATGCCTTTGAGGTTCTGATGCTGGCCCTTGCCAGCCACAGTTACTGGTGGTGACCGTTTGCACTGGCAAAAGGACTAATGCCAGGTAGTGGATTTCCAGTACTGGAAGGGACAGACAAACTCTTGTATTACTTCATTGCTCTCTGCTTCAGGAATGATGCTGCAGCTGTTCATAGCCCCAGTGTTGCTGACAGGTCGATAGATGTAAAGTTCGTGTTGTGTTCTGATCATTTTGAATGAGCTATGAAAAAAAGTGTGACCATCTGTGCCGAGCTGTTTCAGTGCACAAGTACTGTTAGGAAAGGGCCAGTATGGCTCTGTGTGTACAGTTACTAGTGGTGTTAACTTATGCTCTGAGCTGCCTGAGTAGGGGATTGGGAAATGCACTCTTCGGTTAAGATACCAAGTGCTCTGGCCTCATCAGCCAGCAGCTAGGGCTGTGGCAATTGGCCTTTTTGGGATAGTGTGTCTGGCAGCTGGAGTCTGGGTTCAGTTTAAGAAAATATTTGGACACTTTTATTTGCATTTTTGGCTTCTTTGGGTTCTCATCTTGGCTGTTCCTCATCTGAATGTTGTTGACTCTGTTGTTAATTACTGCAAGGAAGGTTTGGATGTAACCACAATAAGCTGCTTGACTGGGATGGGGACACAAATGGGCTCAGTTCCTGGGTATAGCTTGCATTTCCATCGTAACTAAAACCACTCACATCCTTGATTGTCTGGGAGGTTGGGACCGTAATTCTTTCTTTGTCTCGTCTGTTTAGAGGGTAAGCTCTGTAGGGCAGACACTCTTCCAAAGTGTCTGATGGGCCTGTAGCACAATGGGGTTACTATCCTGGCTGCAGCCTCTAGCTACTACTGCAGTGTTATGAATAGAGAATTCAGACTTCCTGTATTGCTTTTGTGGGGGTAATAGCAATTTGGAAGCATATCCAAGCACCAGTTTTTAGCAGGTTGGTATTTAGATGCTTAAGGGTCTGCCAAACAGTCAAGATCTCAGATTGGATGCCTGAAAGAGATGGCTATTGAATAGTGAACCTACAATACATACACAGCATTAGATCAAGGCAGTCAAAGCAATGCTGCTTGATGCTTGATACTTTATTAGGTCTGTGAAATAACTCCTTATGTTATAGTTAATGCACAAAGTTAATGGTGAAAAGGAGAGCTTTGCAAGCTGAAACTCTGCCCCCTGAGTGCTTGGACAAGCCATGAGTAAGATCTCTTGATGGATACAAAGGCAGAGCCTTTTCATGAGTCATCAGAACAACTTCTGCAAACAGCCTCTCGGAATTACAGGGTGTCCAGGATGTGATGTTGTTGGTCCTTCCCTCTCTCTAAAAGATCTGGCAATGCTCTGCCGGTCTTTGATGATCCACTTAGCTTTGAAGCACAGCTGCCAACAGGGAGGAGAGGAGACTGTGCCTCTCTGCAGATCAGTTGTGCAGTATTATATTGCTGAACCTTCTGAAGGCAGGGTAGGGCAGCAAATTAAATTCATGGGTTGAAGAGAAACATCTCCCTCCAAAGGGTCAGTGACAGCAGGGAGTATTGCCTTGGTAGAATTAGCAGAGTATTGTAGCTGGTGTTGGCATCCCCCTGTGAAACAGAACATAACTCTTTGTGTCAGTGGATATAAAACCCTCTGGAGTGGTGAACGTATTATGAGTACCCTGAGACAAACTCCTTTTGAAGTGTCCATCTTTTATATGCAGTGTGCTTCTAGGGTGGACACAGTGGTCAAGAAGGGGAAAAGATGATGATGAGGGGATTGCCTGGTGGACACCATACATACTGGTTCTCCAGAATCCTGAGGTTAGGGTCCTGACTCAGCTGAAGTCACTTATTCTCTGCCCAGCCTCCTATTTGTAAAGAGGGGGAAGCAGAAATGCAGGGTATGTAATGGAAAGCTCTCCTGGCTTATATCTAAGGGGTTGGTGTTTCAAAACCATAATAAAACCCTCACTTATCAGAGGTGCTTGTTCAGTGACAGGGAGCCGGGGTTCAAACCATGCTGATCCTTGGCTGTGGTGGTGTATCATAAAAATCAGCTCAGGAAATCACTGCAGGATTCAGAAAGGGTTTGGGTAAAAAGAGAAAGAATTGTGCCCATAACCAGCAGACATTGTGGAAGGTGTGTTAAATTTGCTCGAGCTCCTAAGCTGGTCTACCCAAGTCACTAAGGAGCTTATGTTGGAGAGTTGATTACTCTGCATTAAGAATTCTTGTGTCCTCCTCCGAAGTACTTGTTACTGGCTCCTATCAGATCCAGGATCCCGGATCCTACAGGACTGTCCCCTCTGCTGACCTACTGCTAACACTTTCAGTAATCCCTTTGCCTGTTTTTCTTCCCAGTGGGGTCTTCCAGCTCACTCAGTTCTGGAGGCTCATTCACCGGCAGGCACTTGGCAGTGGGAACTGGTGGGGATGCTGCAGAAGGCCCCTCAAGTCTCCGGTATGCTTTTGCTGATCCCATCACCGCCAACCTGGAAGGGGCTGTTACATTTGAGGCACCAG
This sequence comes from Amazona ochrocephala, assembly GCA_039720435.1. Lineage (NCBI taxonomy): Eukaryota > Metazoa > Chordata > Aves > Psittaciformes > Psittacidae > Amazona > Amazona ochrocephala. The sequence continues at coordinate 9,095,987 of CM077891.1, read as the reverse complement.
AGTTGCCCGAAGAGACACTTATGGAGGTGGGTACATCCTGGGCAAAGGATGGAGGAGTAAAAGTAAAGCACATCCGGAGGTCAGATAACTCTATGTTTAAAACCAAGGGGTTTGCTTCCCAAGATGGAGCTAAGTGGTTTCAAAGACAGCAAGACCAGTGCAGTGCTCAGAAAGGCCAGGGCATGTTCTGCACGGTGACTTCAGAGCCTGCTGCCAAGCTATTTAGTCCATGACCAAGGTTAAAAGTCACCCATTTCCAAAGCTGAAATTGATGGTTGGAAACATCTGGTGCATCCTGTATGAATAGCTTCTGAAGAAAACCTGGCTAGTTTGGGCTTTTTCCCTTATAAAACGCATGACGTAGCTGATTTGAGAGCGTGAGTAGCTCAGCATATATCATATACTGCCTCCCACATGCACTTGGGAGTCAGGCAGTGACAAAGCCTCAGCTGAAAGAATCTGAACTAGAGTAAACCTGACACTTGTGTTTACTGATGGGGTTGGGGGGACACCATATTCTGCACCAGAACAGCTGAACTGGATTGTGGAGCTGAAAGGCTGCCAGGCTCCCCTTCTCTGCGGGCTGAAGCAGAGCAAATGCTTTTGTAGCTGAGATATATTTGAAATGTAGGTCAGGCTGCCTGTTCGCAGCAGAGGTGGGAGGCACATTCAGGCACATTTTTAGCTCTACTTGTGATGCCTCCTTGGACTGTCTGCAACTGGGGAAGGCTCTTTGTATCTGCATTTTGCTGGTGTTGCTAAAAACCCCTAGATAGCTGCAGAGAAACGCATCCTTTTCTACAAGGACGTGGGTTTGCTCTTATACTTCAGGTTTTATTTAGATCTTTGTTGTTGTTGTTAATTATGCATTGAATTGCATTGTTTGCTTAATTACTTGCAGAGCCAAAGGGCTAGGATTTTCAGCATTGGTGTGATCACAGTAGTAGTGAGTTTAAGTGAGCATCCTACCTGTGTGAGGTCCCAGAAGTATGGGCCCCTGCCAGCTGCCACCACCGTGGACACTGGACTGAAGTGTCCTCAGGCAGTATCAACTTGATCTTGTTAACAGCACTCATCTTCTCTCTGTAATGAGTCATTTGGGTTCAGTCATCACTCCTGCTGAGCACAATAACCCATTTGCGTATCACAAAGCTTTTACAGTGTATTTCAAGACCCCTTTGTGCCCTGTGGAGTTGGCCACAATGCAGACCTGGCAGGCTTTCTGGTTTCTGCTGATACTTTCAGGGCATGAAATCTCACTGTCTGAGCACCCTTGTTTATCTTGGGCAAAGCTGTTGTATTCAGATGGGTGGTTCTTCCATCTTCTGCAAGTTTCTTTAGGTGCAGACAAGGCAAATTAGAGGTTTTAGTTTCTTTTGCAGTGTTCTAAAAGCACAATACAGATGGCTACAGAAGGAAAGACTCCTGTGATGCCAAATGATGCCACAAATGCCGGGATAAGTAACAGAAGCTGATTGTATAAGTGGAGAGGAAGGACAGTGCATTGGTTAGAGATACCAGGCTGAGGCCTGCAAGATCTCAGCGGTTTCCTGCTCTGCCACAAACTTGTTGTATGACTTGGCGATTACTTAATCTCCAGGTTCCTCCTTTGCTTTTAAAGAAAATAGAGTGAAGATGGAGATAACCCTCCCTTACCATACTGGACTGTCCAGGCAGCACGACAGTGGGAGGAGAGATTCATAATTCAGATAGTCAAAGCAGCCTTAGCAGCCAAGTGCCTGAACCCGTGAATGCAAAACAAAAGCTTGCAGAACTTGAGGGCTGGGAGGGTTTTGATAAATTCATGTAGGAAACATCCTTACCCAGCCTCCTTTGAGGGAACTGAGCCACTGAGTATGTGAAGATCAAGCAGGTCAGAGTACAGAGTGGTGTTTCATCCTGTCCAGGCAGCGATTCATTTTGTAGACCCCCAAGCACAGTTTTTCCACTAACACTGACTTCCCAAGAATGCTTGCAGTGACTTAAGCAGTGCAGCTTCTCGGAAATGGGATAATCCCCTTTGATCTGTAACAGCAGAAGAAGAACTACTTTGGAATGAACATAGCACTTAGTGTGAGAGGCTCTGTGCCCTCGCTAGCTGGACAGGAGTTGCAGATAAAAGGTTGTCCTTGCTGTTTCTTCAGAGAACCTCACCCAGGACTCACTGCACTGAACTGGGAGAATATAAAGACCAAGAGCTAAGTGAGGGCTGTAGGAGGGACGACGACACTTTGTTTGCAGTGTTCTGCAGCACAGGAGATTGTCACTCATGAAATCCACACGCACATTCAGTTTTGTACCAGCATTACTGTGGTGGGAGCCAGAGCTGGGATCCTCCTTGGGAAGGGGACATGTAATTTCAGATCACATCTCACCAGCTTCTCTAGGGAGCTGCCTGAAAGTTTCTGGCCTGGGGCTGTTGCTTGCTGCTGTTACTGTGGAGGAGGAACTGGTGCCATGCAGGGGCTGAGTTTGGCTGTCCTTGCCCAAAGCAGAGGTGTTAGGGGGTTTGGGGCTCAGGTGTTGTTTCTGTAAGCTGGGATGAGCTGCTGGCACAGCTCTGTGCGAGCAGCCCTCCCTGGCACGCCAGCGTTCCCTCTGTAACCCCCACCTCGGCATCCCTTCAACAGCAAGAGCACACTGACATCCTGCGCAGCCTCCGCTTCACCCTGGCCTTTGTCCACTACGTGATGGAAATTGCTGCCCTTAAAGGCAGCTCCAGCGAGATGAGCAGCTCCGTGACAGCCGAGTACCAGCTCCAGGAGAGCATGGTGGCCGACCAGATCAGCCTGCTCAGCCGGGAGTGGAGGTAAGGACCAGGGAGAGATGCCCAGATCCCAAGTCTCTGTCACTCCATCCCATAGCAGAAGTCCTTCGGGACACTCACTGCTGTCCCGTCATCTATTGTGCTTTCTTTGCAGCTATGCAGAGCAGCTGGTGCTGTACCTGAAAGTAGCAGAGCTTCTGTCCTCAGGGCTGCAGATGGCCATAGAGCAGATCAAAGCTGGCAAGCTGTGCCTCTCCTCCACTGTCAAGCAAGGTAAGGGGCTGCTGACACGGAGGATTCCTCTGGAATGGAAGTGTTAAAAGTATGGCAAAGGGGTGGAGGGGATTGAGTGAGTGTGAACCTCCACTCGTATGTTCAGGGCTTGTTTCTTGTGTCCCCTTGTACAACCAGGTCTGGGTTTATTAACACTGAGGGATTGTTCCTCTCTTCACATTGACTTCATGTCCCAAAGCTCTTGCTCATGCCCTGGTGAGAATCTTCAGCACTAATTAGTGAGAGGGGGATGTATCTTATCTGATTCCTTGTTCATCTCTATCGCAGGTGCTTATTTGTACTTGAGTAAGCCCAACTTAATTACACAGTGCATGTCCTAGGAAGTGCTTAGCTGGCAGATGGAGACCTGTCCTGGCAGTGATGATTTTTCAAGTGAAACAAAAACACAGGAAGTACAATACTGGTAATGCCACAGTCACTTTGTTAGTGTTATGGCCTTAATGTTTGCATCTGACTCGCTAGCTTGCAATGCAAGCTGGCTGTGATTCAGTGATTAGAAAAAACAGCTTTAAAACTACCATTGCAATATTACTGAGGGAACTTTCTGAAGCAATTGAAGTACTTGACCCACCAGCCACCTTCCCCGAGAGCTCAGTCTTTGAAAGTACTCCTGTTGCCTTGGGATGGGGTGTAAAATAATAGCAGTTAAAGCAGTGAGCACACAGACCTTGTAGCAGGCACTGTGGAGCAAGATGCACAGGTTTAGCTGCACATCTTCCACGAGTTCAGGCTAACACGAAAGTTGTTGTGACCCAAATCACTCCTTTCAGGGCAGATTGCAGCATCTAGGTTTGCAGTGTGATTTGTCCTTCCGTGTGTGGAAATTGGGCAAGGCTGTTCTGTCTTGTTTCTCTCACCACAAAATCTGATTCCTTTAGGTTTTTTGGGGCACAGTGAGGACAAGAGGGTTTTCAAGGTACTTGTGTCCCACGCATGTGGAAAAATCAGGAAGCACGACCAGGACACTTCCCTGGAATGTCCTTGGGTGGGGTGTGCCAGGCAGGGTCTGTACCCACAGCAGTCTCTTCTCTGCCTCTCTGCTGTCTTACCTCTACCTGGCAAGGCTAGATTGGGTTGCAGGGCCTGGCTCCCATGTGAGCCAGTTCCTCTGCATCGTAGCTGAGAGGCAGGTTCGTGGTATGTGTTGATTTGCCTCGCTCAGGAGCAAATGGTGCAGTGCGGGGATTTTCAGTGTGCACATAGCAGTTAATACTCATCAGGTGCTGGTGGGAGTTTGTATCCATAACTTCGTGTAGGCCATGCCATGCAGCTAAGGAGACTCAGACCTGGGGCATCACTTGCTGATTGGGATTGGTGTTTAATCAAAATCACCCTTGATTCCTGATTCTCTATCCTGTAACCTTCCCGTACGAGCTGCTGTGGTCAGGAAAGGAGGTGGCCTTTCAGGCATAAGTGTCCTTTCTTCCTGGGATGGCAGAGTCCCAAGAGAGATTCTCTTGCTTAGTCAGTGCTGCTTATCCACATGCAGCTCCAGCAGCTACCACACACTGGTCACGTACTTCTTCACGGCATGTCAGCACCCATCAGGTAGCAGGAGCTTTGTATCTGACGTCTGTTGCTTCTGGTAGTGCATGAGACATCTTGCACGGTGCAAACTGCTCTGCCTTGTGGTGGCTGAAGGAAACAGAAGTAGACCTGGCCTCAGGTGAACTGGGCACATGTGTAAGTGTTGCCACATGCAGGCTTATAACTGGGGAAGGTGACAGAGAAAGGAGAAAGACCCTATTGGTACAGCAGGTACTTCCCTACCAGACTTCTGTTTTGAACATAACCCTGTTGTCTTGAAGTTACTCATTTAGGGTCCTGTACATGGAGATTGGGAGACACAGGGAGGACTAGGAGTATTGCCTAAAGCGTTTCCTTCCTTTGCTCTAGTTGTGAAGAAGCTGAATGAGCTTTACAAATCCAGTGTATCATCCTGCCACTGCCTCAACATGAGACTCCAGAGGTTCTTCTTGGACAAACAGAAACTCATGGATCGGATCAACAGCATCACTGCAGAGAAGCTCATCTTCAGCTATGCTGTGCAAATGGTAATAACCACACAGTGCCTGGGAACAGGGTTAGCACAGAGCGAGTGTTGGGCAGTGACAATTCCTGCTCATGATGCTGTGTGCAGTCTCTGGGTGAAGGAGGTGCTCAGGCAGTGGAGGGGCCATGGGGTCTGGTCTGAGGATAACCTCTTGGAATGGGGTTGTTGCTGTAGGTACAGTCTGCAGCCCTGGATGAGATGTTCCACCACAGAGAGGACTGTGCGCAGAGGTACCACAAGGCTCTGCTGCTCATGGAGGGGCTCCTGAACATCATCACTGAACAGGGGGACATAGAAAACATCAATAAATGTGAGTGTTCAGTGACTTCTCTTTTAATCCCACTACAAAATGTGGTTTTTTAGATGCATGGATGAGAAACTTCTTTAGCTACATCTTGGAGGACATAGCAGAGATCTCTTGGCTTGTTACAGCTCCTCCAGCCTGGCCTCCTGCTTTCCCAGTGGGAAAACTGTTAGAAATGCAGGTCTCAGGTCTGAGCCATACTTTGAGTTTCCCATGCAGAGCAATTGCCAGGGCTTTGCTGGAGCTTTTGATGTATGAAAGGACTCACAGAAGGAAGTGGTTTGGCAACAGCAAGGGCCTGGGTTTGGTTTCCAGCAGGAACCATCCCTCTGACTGCACAGAGCACTTGAACATGAAACTGCAGCGGCTGTGGGGCAGTGACGGCTGATCACAGCGAGGGCTCCTTCCAGCAGAGCTCCTCCTGAAACAGGATTGCTCCCCAGTCTGGTTCTCAGACCCTGGCCTGGCTGACAGACAGGCAGCAGACAAATACTTTCCTCATCAAGTGCTTGCTGTAGCAGTGAAAGCTGAACTCTTCCCTACTTGCTGTTGTTTGGCTTCCTCTCCCAGGGACAGATGGACCGCTCTGTCTGCTGCTCCAGGCTGTCACCTCCCTCATGCTCTCCCTTTGTTGGGAAGGGTGTTACTGTGCTGCTGTGGGCTCTGCACTGTGTGGAGTGGAAAGCACTGACCTCACTTGCTCAGAGCGCACTTTCCCTGCCCTTACAGCTGGGGTTAATCACTGCTGTTGTCCCTCTCTATGGGAGGGGATGGGGAATAGCCATCGTCTGTTGGAGCAGCTTGACTTGGCCACAGCCAAACCAGCCCATCTGCAGCCATCCCAACGGCATCAGCATGGCTGAAGGGAACGGCTGCAGCTGGCAAACCATTGCCTTTCCCCACTGCTGGCTTCCCACTGCCTTCCATGGGCCAGCATCCAGAGTGCTGCCAGGCTGCTCCAGCCATCCTTGCAGGCAGAGCTCGCAGATAGGTAATGAGAGGAGAGGTTTCTGTCTCACAAGCAATCAGTCAGTTAATTATCACCGACAATCAGAGCTGACATGAGGCTCACTGAAGGAGAGCAAAGGGAGATTGGCAGGTCATGTGTGGTACCTGAGGGCTCGGTGAATAGGGAATAATAAGTAGTGTCTGTTGTACTATTTCTTACCAAACCTAAATCACCTCTTTTGTCCAGAGATACAGCTAATGCATCTAATAGATTTATTTTCCCAAGTGATACCCTGGTATTGCCTGCTTTAACCTCTGTTCCAGCTTCCTGATTGAGCTGTTCTCTGGTAGGCTGTAGTGGGTATGCATTCAATCTTAGACCTCAGGTATATGATAACTTAATTCTGAAAAGTAAAACAATGAACCTAGAAATAACAGCAAGTCTTCCTGTGAGAGGAATTGGTTCCACCAGACATTGAGCTTCAGAGAGTCTTGGGATCAGACAATGAGCATCTGGCACTGACCTTGCTGGGCTGTGTCAGTCTCCCAGTTGTAAGCCATGACAAATGGCGTTGCAGACCTTGAGTCATCCTGCCTGCTGGCAAAAGCCACTCCAATAACTAAAAGTGATTCAATTGTTCCCAGCAGCCAGTGGTTCTTTATAACATCTTGATACCTCTGTCAGAACAGGCTTTCATTGCTGCATCTCTGATTATTCAGCCCTTTGACCTGTCCCTTCCCAGTGTGGTGGTTGTGGTCAGGTCCTCACCTAGTCTAAAGCAGTGCCTGGTAATGATTTTCAAAGGGCTGATTTGATTTGATGGAGTTTTGCCTTTTCCTCCCAGTCTCCAACATGTTTTGGTTGTCTTTATATTGCCAGGGAAATGAGAGGCTGATGTCTTGTGGTGTTTTGTGTCCCAGGTAAGCTATGCATCGAGCGCAGGCTGTCGGCGCTGCTGTCGGGGTTCTGTGCCTGATGTCACGGTTGCTGCTCCTCACGCCCCACCTGATGGCTCTGCTTCCAGTGTCCTGCTGCTGCGGTGGGAAGCGATTCTGGCAGCAGGAGCCCTGGAGGATGAACTGCTCAGTGTTTTGTATTACGACGCTTTGGGAAGTTGTTCCACGGACTCGGATTCCTTTGGTGGGGGTATGTGACTGCAGCAAGCACAAATACTCCCCTGCCCAAAGGCCTGGGCGAAGGTGTAGCCGATGTGGAAAGGTTTCCCTCATTGCCAGAGGGGTTGAAGGATAGAAATCTGCTTCTTCCCAGCACTTTGAAGGATAAGACTGCTGCCTATCCCTCTTGCTTAAGAACAGGGTATTCCAGTGCTGTGTCCATTGCAGGCGATGGATGTGCTGAAACTGCTGGCTTCAGTTAATGTTGGAGGGCGTCATTCAGAAATCAAGGCCAGTTTGTGTACTTCCCCCTACCCAGCTGAGAGCCAGGCATCTTAAGCTTCCTGGCACCCTGAAGCTCCTCTCCTTTCCCTCCACTGTCCCTTCTCACACGTGTTTATGCCTCGGAGTGCTTACTGAATGGCAGAGAGGAGGGAGGCAGCTCCCTATTGCATGAGTGCTGCCGAAGTAGCTCCCACTTCGACAGACTTGCTCAGCGAGGCAGAGGATGCGCTGCACTGGGGCAGGTTGTGTCTCAAGTGTGGGCAAACCATACAGGGAGAGAGACTGCACAGGGAACAGGAGGATGACAAAGTGTTAATGCTCCTGTGTTGGTAAGAAGCCAGAATGAATCTGTGCCTCCCTTGGTCCACAAGCTCAGCAGGATCAACACGAAGGACTCGTGGCTGTTCAGTAGGTATCTACCAGGAGGAAGCACTGGCGCTGTCCTGCTTTCAGCTGTTGGCTCAATAACCCCTTTCCTGGAGCCCTCACCCCACCCCAAACTGAAAACACTAGCTTTGTGAATCAAAGGAGCACTTTACTCACTATGGGAACTTTGAGGAGTTGACTTTGCATCACACAACAACCCAGGAACATCACGACTGTTAGGAATGCTGTTCTTTTTATTCTTTTCCTTGCTTCCTGGTTGTTTCATTGCACTACGTGTGTGCATATATTAATATGTATTCCTCTGGGTGAATATATATTGATATAGGTCTGGTTTGTGTGTAACTGTACGTATTTAACTGTACTGTATCTTGTGAGTGTGAGGTAGAAAGCACTGCAGAGTCTGTGCTGTTCCTCCTCCACAGCAGGCAAAGCTGACTTGCAGTACCAAGGTTTGTTTTGTTATTTAAATGTTCTTTTAAGGACAGTCAGTATAAAGCTTTTTAAAGAGCTCAAGAACAGGCGTTCAGATCCCACACACAATTGGAAACCCTTTTTTTTAAGTTTTGTTTGCTGCTTCATGTTTTTTATAAAGAAATCTCATAGTGTTCAGTTTTATGTTCAGCATTTCTTCTAAGGAGGCTCTGTAGCCAAATGAGACTGTGGGTGCGAGTGGCTCTGGTTGAGGCTTCGGATGCTGTGAGCATGTGTGAGAGGAGAGCTGGCTGCCTTTCCGTCTGCGTGTGCATGTGTGTGTGTGTTAATTTATCAGTCGTGGCAGTATTCTGTTAGCGCTGGGCAGAAAAGGATCTTTGAAAGCAACTCAAAACCTCAGGCTTTGTTCTTTTGGGATCTAAATGTATTTTGCACTTGGTGGTTAAGTCCTCGTCTCTTTCTTTCCTCTCAATATTGGCACGTTCAGTGTGATACTTTACAAAGGGTTTCAGGAGCAACTCGATTGACTTTGGAGCTGGCGTCATCTTTGGCAACGTGGGTGTTGAAGCGCCAATAAATGAATTCAAAGATACTCCCAGTTGCCCCAAACAGGGAAGTTTAAGTGTAGCTTTCACAAATGCTTCGGTGTTGGGCTGCTGTTACATCGTGCACTCACAGTCTGCTGCTTCTGTGGCCATTTTGCTTGTGCCTGGGACAAAGAGAGGAGAAGGATACAACCCCAACCAGCCGAGGCCCAGCCTGTGGATGGGAGTGCCGAGGAGACCCAAACTGCTGCCCAAAGGCTATTGCCAGCGCTGCGAAGGGCTACGCTGCGGGAAGTGGCACGGGAGCACTAAGCCAGGACTGACTGCAATAGACACCCTGAGCCCTCCCAGCACGCACCGACAGCCTCCAGCCCAGGACACGCAGGCAGGATGGTCCCTGCGCATGGCGAGCTCAGCACTAACCTTCCAGCCGTGCTTCATTACTTGAATGTATCCAAATCGTCCACATTCAATGTACACAAGTATATATTGCTCCAAAAAAGTGTGGTTTACAGACCTACAGCCGGTATATATGTACGTGTTTGTGTATATACATACGAGGAGGTGTGTGTGTGCGTGTATGTGTATAGATACACACGCAAACACAGACGTGTATATATAGGTTTTCTCTCAATACTTGAAACTTAGCCACTGTGCTTGAAAAAAACCCAACGAAAACACACAAGAAAACACATAAAAACCCACCCCAAAAACTGGGGGGGAGGAGAAAAAAAATGAGACAGGTGATTTATTTTGCCATCACTTTGGTGACTTTCTTTTTTATCTAATTGCATGGAGCGTGAAACCAACTTTTTTTGGTGAATATTTATTGCTTTGTAGACAAGGTATGCAAAAAAAAATTCCCAAAAAAAGAGAAAAAAGCAAGAAACCAGCCCAAAAGCAGCCCCTACTTGTGAAGTTGCTCGTGTAGTCCACCCGCTGGTGTCATGGCTTCCTTCCTGTTGCAGCGTTTGTGTCTGGCGTCTTCAATAGATTTCAAGAAACCTCAGTCTAATGAACACGTCCCTTCAGGTTTGTGAGAGCGGATGGTGGTGATGTTCTTTATCAGCGATGCTTGAGACTTTGTCAGTGTTTTTTATTTGTGTTTTGTGTGACTGTTTTTTTTTTTTTTGGCTTTAAATTGTACAACACCAATTTAAGAAAATAAAACTGATTTGAAATTGTTAGTGCTCGGTTGTCGGTGCTTCATAATCCCACTTAGGGCAGCGTCTGAGTGAGGGGGTTCGTGTGTTTTGGTGCTACTAGCTTTGACTTCCAGGTGGAAAAGTGCTGTTATCCCCTTTTCAAGATCAGAAAAGCTCCATTGCCTAAAGCCACACGTGAAGCCTTTGAACCTGGAAACGATTAAGCCAGTTTCTAGATGGGTGCTGTAGTCACTGTTCATCATCCATCCTTCTTACCTGGCCATACTCTCCTGCTATGGTTAGAAACTGTCATGAGTTGACAGCAGATCCCTTCTCATCCAGGCAGATCCTTAAATATCATCCCTGTTTCAGTATTTACAAGTTGGAGCAATTTATTAGTTGGCACTCCAACATGAAGCACACTGGAGCAGGGGTGTCTGTAGGGACTGAGTGTAGATTCATGGTGGTGTTTTAATGCATTATGTTAAACCCTAGGGGGTTTTAATCAATAGAGCCAGGCAGCTTGTTGCTGTACAGCAGAAGGTACTTCAAGATGAAGTGTGAGTATAGTGGTAAGATTTGGGTATTTTTAATAAAGCATTTTCCTGCCATGTTTGTACTCATTGCAATTTGACATTTGAACACAATGGGTTGGCTTTCTTGTGCCCATGTAGCTGTGCAAAAAGTCACTGGACATGGCACAAAGTTCAGTGAGGATGCTGTGAGCATCGGTCCTGACTTGCGCTGCCAGACAGGTAGCTGTAGCCCCTGCTCTGCATGGAAGGCTGTATGATGCAGAGCTAAGCTCTGCACTGGGACACGAGAACCATCCTGCATAGTCCTTCCACTTAGAGAAACCTTGGCCACAGAGGTGTAAACTTTCAGGAGCCAAATGCCACAATGCCACCAAACGTTTCCCAGAACTCCTCTTGCCGGGCTGTGCATGTTGTTGGCCATGAGCATCCCTGGAGATCCCTGTACGGGGTGCCTCTGCCTGTATAGACGCTCACCTCTATTGTCTTTTGGCAAGAAAAGACCCAATTTCAAAATCCTGATTTACCATGAGCTGGAATTGTTTTTTCTTGCTCAGCCCTATTTATAACTCCTGTTTCCTGCCCCTGCTTTTCCCACAGCAGGGAACTGGACACCGCGTGTTCGCTCCGTGAGAATGATCCTGCCTGGAAGCTCCAGGCTCCGGTCACTTGACGTTAGCGCTGACTCATGGGCAGGGATTCCTTTTCCCTGCAGCCCTGTTCCACGCCTGGCAGCTCAGCATGCTTGGATCTTTGGGGTTTTTGGTGTTATGTGGGGGGGGGTTAACACGTAAAGCCCCATTTTGTGTGTAAAACCTTGCGTGTGTTTGTTCCCTGGGCATGGGGCAAAGAATATGTGTGTGTATACATATATATGTGTATACAAATATATGTGTGTGTATATATATATATAAAGTTTCCGATACTGAGGGTAAGGGAGGAAGTTTCTTTTGAAGCTGCCTGTGAAGAAGTTTAAGGGTTCAGGTGGAAAACCTACAGCCAAATGAAAGACATCACTGCATGTCACATGCCTGTGTAAATAGTGCTCTGCTGAATCCATAGGACTCTTTCACAGGTAGCAAAGCCTTTGAACCTGGGGAAAGTGCTGGCTGGAGAGACTTAGACAACAGAGACAAACAGCCTCTTCTAAAGGCACTAAACCACGGGGCCTGGGCAGTTCACAGCACCGGTGAACATTGCACAACCTTCTCGATGGTGGCTGTGACGTTTGACTGCTGTTGTTTGGAGGAGCAAACAAACCCGAGCCATTCTTCCAGGGCATTTGGCTTCGCTCCCGCGTTTTATATTTAGTTGTTGGTAAGTACGTCAGCAAAAACGTGCTCATTCAACTCTGAGAGATCAGAGGTGAGTCAGTGACATCAAGGAAGCAGAAACGGGGGGGTGAGGGGGTGTTGCACCAAGATACACAGACCAAGCTTTAAAGCTCTTGTAAAGCTTTGTGAGGAGTTAACTGCTTCGTGGAGTATTTCAGCTCTTCACTTGCATTGCGCCTGGTTACAGCTCCTGTGCTCACCTGAGCCGGGTGGTGCCGAGGGAGGGGACAGACTGTGTGTGGCAGGGGGGCCGTGCAGTGCCATAGCTCTGCAGGGCAGCAGCCAATGCTCTCCAGGCAAATCCGAGCGGATGGATTTGTTTGGATGTATTACCATAAATGTAGCGCTGGTGCTGGGTGCCATTCCCTGGATGAGGAACGGCACGTAGTGCGGGGATACAAACCTCCCTGGGATGTTTCTGTTCTAAAAACAGCATTTTTAGGGACAATAGAGTGGGAACCACCCCCCTCCTGGGAGCTGAAGCCTGGCATGGGATTTGAGTGCTTCCAGAAAACATTAAATAGTGTACTTCTAAGAATGAGCTTAGGCAAATGGTGTCAAACCCAGGTTTCTGCATTGCTGTGGACAGAGGGCAGCCAAGTTTCCAAACGTGCATGGTTGTCCTTCAGGAGCCCTAGATGTTACTCAGAGAACCCGGGGAGCAAGATGTTGTTCTAGGCAGTCCAAGCAGTTCCATGAGAGAAAGGACTGGCCTGCGTTACACCAGGAGCACCGGGTGGAGGGGGAACGCTTGCCTTGGTCTCACACAGGAATATTCTCCTCAGCTGAAAGAGTTCCCAGTGCTCTTCCCTTGTATCTACTGTGTGCAGGCCTTGATTGCGGGGTGCGCTGCACTCCCCTCGCAGCTTTAACTTGTTAAAGATCAACTGAGCAGGTTCTTTTCTCCTTAACAGAAAACGGCTTGAAGAAGATGTCCTTTATAAAGCTGAGAGAGCTGGGCTGGTTCAGCCTGGGGAGACCTCAGAGCAGTTCCAGTGCCTGAAGGGGTGACGAGAAACCTGGAGAGGGGCTTTGGGCAAGGGCCTGTAGGGACCGGACCAGGGGAATGAATGACTTTAACCCGGCAGAGGGCGGGGGAGATGAGGCACGAGCAGAGGCAGCTCCCGGAGGAGGGGGCGGTTGGCGCTGCCAGAGCCCCCCCTGCAGGCTGCTCTGCCGCAGCACCCGCACCCGCACCGGGACCGGCTCTCCAGCCCTGCCCAGCCCTCCTCAAACGGGCCTGGCCGGCCCGGGGCGGGGAGCAGCGGGACCCTGGGAGGGAGAACAGGGCAAGGAATTGCCCGGAGAACCCCGGTTTGGGTTGTGTTGAAGGGACCTAAAGCTCCTCCAGCTCCAGCCCCTGCCACGGGCAGGGACACCTTCCACCAGAGCAGGGTGCTCCAAGCCCTGTCCAACCTGGCCTTGAGCACTGCCAGGGATGGGGCAGCCACAGCTCCTGTGGGCGCCCTGTGCCAGCGCCTCAGCACCCTCACAGGGAAGAACTTCCTCCTTGTATCTCAGTATCTCCTCTGCTGGTTTAAAGCCATTCCCCTTTTCCTGTCCATATAGGCCCTTGCCCAAAGCCCCTCTCCAGATTTCTTGTCACCCCTTTAGGCACTGGAAGCTGTAAGGTCTCCCTGGAGCCTTCTCTTCTCCGTGTTGAAGCACCCCAGCTCTCTCAGCATGTCTTTATAGGAGAGGTGCTCCAGCCCTCTTCTGGGGCTGTTTTGAAGGACCCCTTTGAAGGACCTCTTATAAACCAATTTTGAGTGAGGATCGGTACAGATGTCAGTATGCAAAAACAAGCAATATGCACCAAAACACGTCTCTGCCCCTCTCCTGCAGCTATCTCGCTCCCTGTGCTGACCAGCTGTTCCACAACGGTGTAATTGTCCGTGAGCCTCCCCATGCACTGCTACCCGGAAAGGTTTTACGAGGCTGATTTCACTGCTGAGTAAACTTGATGGCAGCGCTCTCACTTCAGGCCAAGCAGATGTACCATTTACAGGGCTTCAATTTTATCAGTCCTATTAAACACGTATGAAACACTCTGCTCCTCACATAAACAGCAGGGGACTTTGTGGGTTGTTTGCAGCGGTTCCAATTCAACCCAATTCAATGTGTGTGAGGGATGAAACCCCTTGCTAATTTGGTTCCTGAAGAGGCTGGCTGTGCATTGCCAATCACATCCAAGCCAGCCTGCCGGCGTCGCAGGCCCCACACAGCGATCTGCAATTGGGCCTTCTGCTCCATACTGCGGCCTCGCTTCTGCTGCCTTTTCACTTGAGCTCTGCATCCCTGGGCTCGGCCCTCCCAGGGCTGCCTCCCCCAGAACCGCCCGAGCAGCACCTCTGTCAGGTCACTTTGATTCCTCCCTGCCGTCGGTAGCCACTCCTTAAAGACAGAAGAGAGAAATCAAAATGGAAGAGGCAGCGTGCGCTGGGGCACGTTGAGAGCAGAGCTTGTGCTGCCTGTTTTGAAGCCCCTTTGGTGCTCTTGGAATGGGTAAGGGGCTGGGACACCAAAGCTTTTCCCCCATGGGATATCCGTGCAAGTCTTCCTCCTGCCCCACCGCTGTTCTCCCGCTCCAGCGGGGGCCTCCTTCGCTTCCTCGGATTGAGGAAGCAGACAGAGATCACGGTGGGGAGGGAGGAGGCAATGGTGGTTGATGGACGGACAGGTCCTGCACGGGCTTCACTTCCTAAGGAAACGAGGCAGAGCTGCAGCCGCCCTGGCTGGAGCAATAGGAGCGTGCGGTTTCCGCCTCCCTCGGCGGCAGTGCTGTGACAGGCCATCTTTTATCGCCTCTGTCAGCTCGGTGCAGTCGGCACCGGCTTCCCCCTCGCCTCATCCCTCTGCTGAGGTAACTCAAGAGGTGCCGGCTCAAAGCGGACGCGCCGCACCTCCTCCCCTGTTAGCAGAAACAAGGCCGTGTTTGACAACTTGGGCTGGTTGGAAGCGTCATCCCGACGGGACAACGACACCGTGGATGCCCGTGCTGGTTACAGACACAGGCTGCGCTGGGAAGGGTGAGGAGGGACCCTCTAGGGAGCGAATCCCGAGCTCCTAAGGACAGAGCCGAGTGCCATGACAAGCATTGCCTCCCCGTGGCTGCCCTGGCCCCGTGCTGCCCGCAGGGCTGGTTTCCTGGCGTGGGTCCGTGCAGGGGCAGCGCAGCGGCGCGCTTACACAGCTGCCATTTACCGCAGCGCCACGGTTTAACCTCAGAGCAACAACGGAGACCGGCCCTAACGCCGAGAACCGGCCCAACACCGACAACCGGCCCAAAGACCGAGAACCGGCCCCGGCCACCCCGTCGTGCCGTGCCCCTGCGTGGCCGCCGTAGCTCTCACCCGGTTCTCTCACACCGCGCCTGCGCAGCGGCGTCGCTCCGCAGCGGCCGTGTAAGTGGCGGCTGAGGCGGCGGGAAGCCCGGGGCCGAGGCCGGGATTGGGTCCGCGGCTGCTCCCGCCCGCGGCGGGCAGTGCTCGGGGGTGATGCTGCGGCTACGCTGGGGGCTGCGGGCGCTGAGCTGCGGGCTGCGGGCCCCGGGGAGCGCGGCGTGCGGCGGGCCCTGCCGCCGGCTGCGCAGCGTGCGTACCGCCGGGCCCTCGGTTAGGAGCTGGGGAGAGGCCGGGTGGGCCGCGGCGGAACCGCCTCTGCTCTTCATGGCGCCGCTGGTGTGCTCGGCCTGTGGGCAGCACCGGCTCAGGCCCCTCCTCGTTCATGGAGGGGTGGCTGCCTGAGGGCAGCGGGTGCCCCTCTTGCTCCCGGGTTCTTCAAGGGCCCCGCGTCCCCCTCTGCTGCTCCAGGGAATGGAGCTGTCGGCTCTCGCCTCTGTTTCTTGCTGACTCCCCTCTGCTGCCGTTTCCCTTGCAGGTTCTTATGATGGCTGAGGATCTGAGAGCAGCGGTTGCTGGCCAGCCGAAGAGGCTGAACAGCAGCAGTGAGGTAGTGGAGAGGGTAGAAGAAAACGGACATCAGAATAAAAGGTTGAAGAGAGATGCGGATGAGGAAGATGGGGAGGATCAGAATAAAAGGTTACCCAAAAGGAAGATCGTCTTGCTGATGGCATACTCAGGGAAAGGCTACCATGGGATGCAGGTATGTGGTTTGGCAAAGCGATGTGGTCTGCTTTAGTTTCGAAGCCTGTTAGATCTGTAGCTGTAGTCACAGTGACCAGGTAGGAAAGCAGCTTGAGAAGCTGGGGCAGGAGCAGTGCATGCCTGGGTTCAAATAGCTCTGTAGTAACTTGAATAAAAAAAGACAGTGTTACAGCTCAGTCTTTTAGCCTGCCTTTAGTACAGAGCATCAGCAGATGTCTCTCAAAACTGCTGCACAGAAGGCTCTTGAGGAAACTGAAAGCAGTGTTCTGTCAGATCCCAGCGCTGTCTAGCGATCCTCTTCTGACCAGTGCTCCAAAGCTTCTGCTTGAAGCTTTGCATTTCAAAGCAGTTGGGTTAAATTTCTTCTAGGTTAGACCTCTGACTCACGTACACATTCTGGAGGCCTGAGCTGTGTAATAGTTAAATTTGCATCTGTGTTGCCATCTCTTGTACTTTCAAGATTATCTGTACTTGAAAACATTTGAAATTGGCCCTTCTCTGATGCACTCTAATGGCGTGGCTTGTAGCAGTTTAGAAACAGGAAAACTGTTGCAAGGCATCTGTGTTTGCATATGGAAGAAAAGGGATGTTGCTTTGTTACAGCCCCAGCACCAGGCCTGGCCTGCAGGGATGATCTTGTGGCACGCAGTATTGGCAGCAAGAAGATGATGTTGCTCCATCTGCTGCTCCTCTCAGTGCACTGCAGGCTCCACAAGCAATTGAGGAGTACTTTAAAAGCTCCACAGGATAAGATTGATAAGATGTACACAGTCAGGAACAGTCTTTCATGCTTATGCAACAACATAGATCTGTTCAACAGCAGTAAGCCTTATGCTTATGGGCACATCCGTGTAAGTGCCTATTAACTTTACTGCTAATTGAGTGGTATGTGTCAAGGAGGTGTGCTTCGCAGCCTCACACACCAGTGGAGTTGTGCATCTGTTGTTGTTCATCTGTGAGTTGAATGCAGAAATCAGTGGAGAAAACTGTAGTCTGTGCAGCAGCTCAGGTGAACAGAGCAACAGAACCCAACCCAATTTCTACAAGCAGAATTGGCAGAGAATAGGTTGGGAGCAGTACCTGTTAACTCAGTTAGTGTTAACTAAAATAGTGTTAACTGTGTCATTGGTGCTGTTTCATGCAATTGAAGGAACCATTAAAATGCTCCAGAAGCATTGCACAATGAAATTAGAAATGATCCTTCACTTGCAGTAACAGTAGAAGGTAAATCAGGATGTAGAAGTTTATTAACACTCTCTGGTAAGGTATAATTAGCTTTACTAGAGAATGGCAGTGTTTTTAGGGCTGCGAGGGGAAGACTTTCAAAGAATTTCACAACAATGTTCAATTAACAAAGCTTTTCAGTTACCCAGTTATTACTGTTTGTTCTATTTCTTCTTTTTCTCTTCTAGAGAAATGTAGGATCTTCACAGTTCAAGACAATTGAAGATGACTTAGTATCTGCCCTTGTTCAGTCAGGCTGCATCCCAGAAAACCATGGGGAAGACATGAAGAAAATGTCTTTTCAGCGGTGTGCTCGAACAGACAAGGTATATTGGTTAGGACCTGTGCTCTCAAACTGGTGTACCCCCACCAGCTACTGGGATTGACTGGCAAAGTATTGTCTAGAGTGAGATCCAATAGCAGATACTATTCAGAGTGACTGTTGCTTGAAAATTCTCCTTTCATCCACTGCTAAACTCAAGTACAAGCAAGTATTTAGACGGAGCACATTATTGATTAGATGGTGTTTGTAAAACTGGCGCTTCATACCTGAACTTTGTGTTTGCACATTCAGCTGCTGCAGCTCCCCGTTGCTGCTGCTGCAGCTCCCCGTTGCTGCTGCTGCCTGGTTGATGTGGTGCTTGAGAGTTTAGCTGCATCTTGGTTGTTTTTAAGCTTGCCACAGTGAGGTTCTGAAGTCTGAACTGGCGTTCAGAGCTGATCTTACGTATAAGTGATTTTTCAGTTGGCGCTTTACATAAGAGCAGTCAAATACAGTGAGATGTCGTGGAGGGGAGTGCAATGTTTTGCTAAGATTACTGAGGTGTGGTATGTCTGTATAGTACCAGCAGGCCTTCCAGGAGTGCTCTGACTTGGATTTCTGCCTGTGGCCTTGCCTTTGCCTTGCTTCAGCGTGAAATAACCAGTGAGAAAAAGGAATAAACATGTTCTTCTATTCTAGTGCTATTTCAATTCTGAAAGTGCTATCCCAGAGGTTCCAAGCCACATAAATAATGTGGTTTTGTGTTTTATGGTTTTTACAGGGTGTATCTGCAGCTGGACAGATTGTGTCACTAAAGGTCAGGCTAATAGATGACATCTTAGAAAAGATCAATAACCATCTTCCTTCTCACATCAGAATTCTGGGTAAGGATACTGCAACGGGCAGATAAAATGTTTTCAAAGAGGAGCTCTCCTGCAGAAGGTCTCTCACTATTATGATTTTACTTATAAGCAGTTTAGTTTTAACACAGATATGTATGTTTATGTAAGCTTGAAATTAGGGCCCTATAAAATAAATTATCTTTTGATTGTATCTTATTAAAAAAAATATTCTTGTTGGTAGGAACAAGATGACAATCAGGTTGTCACCTACTGATTCAAAACCCTAATGTCACTTTTAAAACAAGGTCTGAAGAGAGTCACTGGGGGATTCAACTCCAAGAACAAGTGTGATGCCAGAACCTACTCCTACATGCTGCCAACGTTTGCCTTTGCCCATAAAGACCATGATGTGCAAGAAGAGGTTTATCGACTGGACAAAGAGACCCTTGAAAGAGTAAATAAACTGCTTGCGTGCTACAAAGGAACACACAACTTCCACAACTTCACATCTCAGAAGGGACCCAGGGACCCCAGTGCCAAGCGGTACATAATGGAGATGTACTGTGGGGAGCCATTTGTGAGGGAAAACATAGAATTTGCAGTGATCAAAGTGAAAGGCCAGAGTTTCATGATGCACCAGATAAGGAAGATGATTGGGCTGGTGATAGCTATTGTGAAAGGTTATGCTGCCGAATCTATCATCAAGTGCAGCTGGGGAGAGGAGAAAGTAGATGTCCCCAAAGCCCCAGGACTTGGGCTGGTCTTGGAAAGAGTACACTTTGAAAAATACAACAGGCGGTTTGGAAATGATGGCCTGCATGAGCCACTGGAGTGGACAGAGGAGGAGGAGAAGATTGCTGTTTTCAAAGAGCAGTATATCTATCCTACCATTATCAACACAGAAAGGGAGGAGAAATCCATGGCAAATTGGCTAAACACCCTCTCCATTCATGACTTCAACTCTTCTGCTGTTGAGATGCAAGCTAACAACAAAACCTCAAAGGTAATGATTGAAGCCATTACTTTAGCAAATGGAAGCTGTCAAGTCGAAGTGGCTCTTCCCTCAGCAACATTTTTGTTTTCCATTAATATGCCATGGAAGATGGCAGTCATCTGGAGTATGAAATGTGTGTTATCTTCTCTGCCTTTCTGTACTTGATGATAGTGGAATGAACTAGACAAAGTGTTATTTTTTGCAGGGTTTTGCAAGGGACAGTTGAAGGAGGGAGGAAGGGATGCTCTAAAGCACAGACCAGTTTGCAGAATCATGAACTGGCAACAGAAATTGTGGACACATTACTAGCCTTTGCGAAGCTGTTTGAGAGATTGGTTTTCAGGTTGACGATTTCCCTTTAAATATCTGCTGGCTTTTTGTATTCTCTGATGTAGGGCTGACTCTCACTTTGTGTAATGCCCTGTTCACTCACTAAGGTTTGGAACCAGTGGGAAATTTAGGACCAGGTTTTTGAAGTAAATCTGCCATGAGCTCAAAATGGGTCATCAGAACAACTACTGAGTAAAATGGGACAACAGGGACTGCTGTCAGCTGTAAGTTGCAATAAAATAAAAGTATAGCACACATCTTTTTAATTAAGAAAAAATCTCAATTTGGGTGTATGGGGGTGTTGAATGCTTGTTTTTTCTGGTTGAGATGTAGAACAGCCTCACAAGAAAAGACTGGAAAGATGTTTGGGGCATGCTAGGAGTAGGTTGAAAATCACATGAGGAATCTTGAGTCAAGCTCTAAGTATTGCTTTAAATTGACAGCTACTGGAGTGACTTAAAATACAACAGTGCTTGATTGGACAAGTCTCTTGTCAAACCGATCTTTGAAGCAAACCCTGCTTGATGACCTAAAGATACCTTACAGTTCTGTATGTAATTCAAATTTTCTTGGCCAGAGGATTGGCAAATCCTTGAAAGAGAAATAATGGGCAGGGCTAAAATGTCTGTGTAGTGCAACTCAGAAGAAAATAATGACCTTTCTTCACTTAATGGACTCCTTAATTATCTTTATTTTGTGTAGATAATGAACCTGCTCTGAAGAACATTAGGTTTAATCTTGTCTCTGCCATTTTTTGTTTGAGTATGGGAAAGAGTTTCAGTATATAAACCAAAATTTACAGCTTTGTTGAACAGTACAAGCAAGATACCAGAAATTTCTCAGGGTTATTTCTGTACTTGGGGTAATTGTTCTTATGAAGTATAGTGCTGTACGAGGGCATCTGTGATAGGAGGTTATGACAAATGCCACGTTAGTTTGGTTAAATGGGACCCAAAGAGACCATGTGGTGTGGAAAGTCTTTACCTGGCTCAGGGGTCATGATGATAATGTTGACAGGATTTACTGCTGACAGGTTCCAAGTCACCGATGTATTGCTGGCAGGAGGCAGGTCTGCTTCTTCAGATAAACTTGAGCAAATACAGTTTTGGCATCATAGTTAGCTGTCTGGAGGAGGATAAATAAGGGATGATACAGCAGACTCCTTTGAGATCTTGCAGGCTGCTTGCACTTCAGTGAGCTGTGCTTGCTGTTATGAAGGCAACTGTCTAGGTCCTGCAGAATTTGTTTTGTAGTAGGATATTAAACTGTCAATGTTAAATTCATGGGATTTGGAGGTTTTATGTTTTCAGCAAGCAGTGGTGAGGAAAAAAGGAACAACTACAGGCATATTGTCATGTTAGCCTTCCTTTATAAAATCCTTTGATGCCAATCATAGCGGTCAAAATACTTGCTTCAAAAAATTATGTCACCCTCCCAAGTTTATAGACTTACTCCTGAAGGAGTGGCTCCCTGTTAAGAACTCAGACTTCAGTTTCCTTTTAAGTTGCAAACACTCGTAGTATTTCTCTAATACTACTTTGTACAACTGACTTCATTTTTAAGCAAGTCTTAGTGAGCCCTTGTATCTCTAATACATTTTGGACATAAAGTCTGCAGCAAGCAAACAAAATGTAACAAACAGCTTTTGAGGGATTTGTGTGAAAAAAGGCACTTTGTTAACTTGTCTCACCTGCATGTGTATGAAACGTTAGCATTCGTGCTGTTTTCCTACAGGTCAATTTCCCACATACAGCACACTAATTGTGTAGTTGTAAATATAAATGAGAGGGCATTTCTTCTGATGGTGAGTGTAATCCAATGCACAAGTTTTTTGCTACAAGAAACATCATTTACCATCACAGACTCATCTATTGTAACAAACTTCTAAGATATGAACCTGGGATAAGACCCATTTTCTTATACTTTTGGAGAAGTGTAAAGTCAGTGTCTTTGGTTGAGGTCTCTAGACGTACATGGAATACTGATAAACCATTTTCCATTTTACTTTACAGAACAGCAGCAATCTTGAAGGCAGTGATGGTTCTGATGGTGATTCTGACTGAGCCAGTAAGTTGCTGGACGTGGGACCCTTACTGCTTGCAGTTCCCTGTGTCTACAAAGAAGTGGCCTTTCTAAATCCAAGAATCCAGTCAAGCAGGGGGTTGTGTGCTCACAGATGAGAACCAGATGCCCCAGGGAAACCGGGTGGGGAAGACAGTACAGTAGGAAAAGTAAAAGAAGCTTTTTATACCACTGACTGATATACTTGAGAAAAGTATAAAGAGAAAGCAGCTTTCTAAAGGAGTCTTGTACTGCAGGATGTCTTAATTGCTGCTTGATTAATGTTTTTTATTATATGTTTACCTGGAAGATAGTATTTTAAATATGTATAATCTCTACATAAAGATGGGGCAAATAATTTTAAAATACTTTTTTTTATTGTTATTCTTACTATGATATGACTCCATGAACTTTTGCTTATTTTTTATTACTTTCGTTACCTTTACTTAACCTCATTTCTAAACATCATTAAGCTTTTATTTCCTATGTCTTGCATGACTTTCTGGTGGAATAACATGCATGATTAGAAACTCATTATCATGCTGTCTACTGTGAGTTCTGTTAGTATTGAAACAAGCTTTCTGCGTCCTCTAAAGCTTTACAAGTCTAAAAGAAATGATTCCTTAGTGACAGGTCTTAATTTTGGAACATGGATTGAACTGTATCTTTCAAGATGAGACCTTGTCTTTGGGAGATCCTCCCAGTATTGCCCATGTGCTTGGGCAAACTCAAGAATATAGATCCACAGCTGTGTGTTTCACACACCTATAGTTGAGACAAGAGGAGATGGTCTATGTAAACTGTTAAGACTGCAATTCAGAGCGTGCAGCCGTGGATGTTCTAGTGTTGCCTGTGGTGGATCACTGAATGTGTTACTGCTGGTTTAGTATTTCTGGTTTTAGTGGAAACTATCCAGTCATCTGCTAGACTTGGGGTTGAATCAGCTTGGTATATGTGAAAGGAAGGGTGCTGTCTGCATTCATTTTGTGTGTGTGAACTCTACTTCCCATCACGCTGCTCAGAATAGAGGAATGTGTGCAGTGATATGGGAAGCACTGTCTTCCTTTGGGAATCAGTTGCAATTTTCTGTGTTTTGGGATTCTGTGTACCATGGAGTTCTTGCTTTCCTGTCCCCACTGTGGTTTGACTTGTGGGTCTTGTTTCCAGCTCTCTGTGGAGGTAGTGGAAGAAAAAACAAGTTAGGGCAGCAGCCCTCCTGCCCTCCCTGCCTATAGAACACTTTTGGAAGGGGTAGAACAAGACTCCCTAAGCATTTGGGCATTACTACAAGTGCTTGATACACTTCCCTAGCTGGGTCTGTATAGTTCCTGAAAATCAGTGGTCATTCAGTGGTTCCTGCCCAAAGCCTCTAATTTTATGGCTCATTCTGGAATTAATGTTTTGACCTGCCAAGGCACAGGTGACCTTTGAAAAGGAATTCACTTGTTTATTTTATATGGGTTTGAATTAGAGCTTTTTATCTTGAAGGCCTATCTGTATTTTATAAGAGCAGTGTGTGTTCTGGAGAGGGGCTCTACCTAGATTTTCATCTCTGTCCCTTGCTGCTTCATACCATTGACCTAATCTGGCACTAGTCTTCTATCCAAAGCTCTTTGTATCCCTTTCAATCTGACAAACACCCCCACCCTTATTTGCTTATAATAAAGGCCCCCAAACTGATAGGTATCTGAGATGAAATCAGCAAAACCTTCTATTTATAGCCTTTGGAGAAAACAAAATAATGATAATAATTAAAAAGGGTATTTCTTACCTCTTAGTATGTGCTGGTTTATTTCAAGGGGATTATTTGGTATTTTAACTCCAGTTGTTTTGGACCAGGAGCTCAATAAAATACTTGAACAGCACCACTATACAGAAGTGGTCTGAATTCTAAAGGGGACTGTTTGAAAGCTCTCAGTATGGGCCGTGTTCAGGGGCACAGAGCAGCCGGAGCGCTGCGCTGGACCCTGCAGCTGTGGCGGGCAGAGGCCTTAAGGGCCCGGGTGCCTTCCGTACAGCCACTGTCAGGTGCGTGCACACGGACCTTCCACACGCGTGACCCCGCGCGTGGCTCCGAGATGCGGCTCGTGAGCTTCCTGACGGGAAAGGAGAGGGATTCCCCGAGGGGAACGGGGATTCTCCGCCGAGGCCTGGATCCCTCTTGACCCCGCGATGTGGAACGGACCTACCCCTCACCACCCGGTTTCGCGCATGCGCCCAGTGCGGCGCCGCGCCCCTCTGCGGGTGGGATGTCCCCCGCTCAGGTGAGGCGAGAGCGGTCCCGCTTAGCGCGGCGGGTGGGGCCGCGGCCGTGAGGGGGCGCTGGGGCCTCGGTGCGCGGCGGGGCGGGAGCGGGACACGGGAGGTGCCACGGCGGGGCCAGGTGAGTGCCGGGGCGGGAACGGGACACTGGGAGCTGCCTCAGGCGGGGCCTGGGTGTGCGCTGGGGCGGGGACGGGACACGGGAGCTGCTTCAGGCGGGGCCTGGGTGTGCGCTGGGGCGGGGACGGGACACGGGAGCTGCCTCAGGCGGGGCCTGGGTGTGCGCTGGGGCGGGGACGGGACACGGGAGCTGCCTCAGGCGGGGCCTGGGTGTGCGCTGGGGCGGGAAAGGGACACGGGAGCTGCCTCAGGCGGGGCCTGGGTGTGCGCCGGGGCGGGAACGGGACTTGGAGCGGCGCAGAGGGCATGGTCCGGCTGCCCGGTGTGTGCCGAGGCGGTGAGTAACCTGCCTCCTCCCGCCCTGGGTACCGCAGACCCCGTGGCGGGGGCAGGGTCAGCTCGGAGCCGCCGGCGGGAAGTTCCTGACAGGAAGGCTGCAGGCAGCGGTGCCCGCGGCGCACCGGCGAGTGTGCGGCATCGGGCAGAGGAGGTTTGGTAACGCGTTGTCCTTGTGCATCCTGATAACTTTACCTTTGCGCTGGAGCTTCTTCGCAGCCTGGCCTGGGGTGCTGCAGGCGGTACCGCGTTCTCGAGGCAGCCTTTAAACCCTGCCTGGGTTTATATTAATTACAAATATAATGTGTTAATACATGGCTGTAATGTACTTATAAATCATGCTGCCCCTCAGACGGCAGTGCTTCAGGAAATGAGAGGTCAGGGTACTGCTTTAGCGATGCCAGGCATCACCCCGTTATTCCAGCTTCTGTCATTTCCAGTGTATGGCTGCGTGTCAGAGGACTGTCCTCCCTCAGCCTACCTCAGTCTCCATACTATGAATCTATGGGCTGGAGAAAGCCCAAGGTATATGTTGACTGTCCCTTCAAAGTACCTATGTAGCCAGCCAAGACTCAATATGTGCTGCAGGAATCCTCTGTCTCCAACTGATAGAAGCAAAGTAACTGGATAAATCTACTGGAATGATAAAGGAGTCAA
This sequence comes from Amazona ochrocephala, assembly GCA_039720435.1. NCBI lineage: Eukaryota > Metazoa > Chordata > Aves > Psittaciformes > Psittacidae > Amazona > Amazona ochrocephala. The sequence goes on along the minus strand of CM077891.1, from coordinate 9,070,650 downwards.
GTGGTTAAACTGAGTTAAAATGTTAATGACCATTAAGATGAGCTCTCTTTCTAAAAAGTTGGGCAAGAAGCAATTCTGGGGGCATAAAAACAATTTTGTAGCAAAATAAAAAGTGAATTCAAAGGTAAATGTGGATAGAGCTTTGGAACTGGTAGAGTGATGCACTATTTTATTGATAACAAGATACTTTTATCAGATTAACTTTTAGTTCCAAAATAGTACTTCATGTAGAGATTCATAATTAGTCTTGATAACAGCTTTAAAAAAGTTGTCACAACCTTTAAAGTAATGCTGGTACATCTGGTACTTATACTACTGATTTATGATAAAGTGTTTATGATTAAAAGTAAGTTTTAAGTTTTGTAATTAAAGATAATTGCTTTAATAAGCTTTTCTGTAAGTGTAGCATTATACCTAATAGCAATTATTGCACCATTTAAAAACCCTGTGGAGAAAATAGTAGAAATCTTAGTGAGCCCTGCACATCTTGTTTCCATGCACTGGGCTTCAGTTTGTACCCTCTGTGCCTAATTTGTTGTTTTCTTCAACTAATGTTGCATGAAACTTTTCCTTTTTGGTCATTTGATACCCTAATGGAGGTTGGTTGCCCAGCTGGCACCTCTCTGTAGGATGTTATTAGAAATAATCTTTGTGTTGTTAGGTTAAAGAGCTGGTAAGTACATTCTAGACAATCGGCATGCTGATTGATTTGCATCTTTATAAGCTTTTAGGTGCGCAGTTTTACTGTGGTGTGGTAGAAAGTTGATTTGACCAGGTATATAACAGTCTATATTGCCAATTTCTTTGGTTCTTTTCTGTTGGAGTAAGTCCAGAGGAGGGCCACGGGGACGATCAGGAGACTGGAGCACCTCCCGTATGAAGATAGGATGAGAAAATTGGGGTGGTTCAGCCTGGAGAAGAGAAGGCTGCGTGGAGACCTTGTAGCAGCCTTCCAGTATCTGAACGGGGGGCTATGGGGATGCTGGGGAGGGACTCTTCATTAGGGACTGTAGTGATAGGACAAGGGGTAACGGGTTCAAACTTAAGCAGGGGAAGTTTAGATTGGATATAAGGAAGAAGTTCTTTACTGTAAGGGTGGTGAGGCACTGGAATGGGTTGCCCAGGGAAGTTGTGAATGCTCCATCGCTGGTGGTGTTCAAGGCCAGGTTGGACAAAGCCTTGGGTGACATGGTTTAGTGTGAGGTGTCCCTGCCCATGGCAGGGGGGTTGGAACTAGATGATCTTAAGGTCCTTTCCAACCCTAACTATTCTATGATTCTATGATATTCAACTATTTTAATTACCAAAATTGTAATCATTTAAAGTTTCTCTGTAGGTGGGATGCCTTCTGTTCCTCAGGTGGTTCAACAGATTAGCCAGGAGCAAAACCAAAAGCAAAATGGGCCAAACTTGTCAAGTTTGCATAATTCTGTACCTGTTCCACACAGTGGGAACCCCACCTTTTCTTCAGGAGGTACAATGAGCAGGCTGTGATTTTGGTCCCAACTCCAGCTCCTGTAAAAAAAACAGGTATCAGGTTTGCATATTATATTGTATGTGGCTTTGAACATCTGTTTTTTGTGTGTTGTCATTGCTGTTGTTGTCTATTCCATACCATTAAATAGTCTGTCTGAACACTAGGAAGAGCATATCCTCAGAAACTGTAACATCTGTCTCATTAAGGAAGTCTAGACAAGATTAATTTTTGGCACTTTTACTGCTAGTTTCCTTTGAAATTTTACTTCTGTGAACATCTCTGTTCGTTTATGTCATTTGCTCAGCTCATGTGGTAAATGTTATCTGGTGGTAAATATAGCTTCATGAATAATTTCAGGCCTTATATGTCATGAAGGAAAGTACTTCACTAATCCTAGTTGGTGCAGGTGGCTTGCTACAGACATTTGAGTTTTGATGTGAGGTATTCTCAGGCAGCTCTCGCTTGTTATCTAATGACTTCTACTCATGGTCAGTTTTGTACACGCTATGTTTTTGAATGCTCTGCATTGTAGCCATACTTGATGTCTGACTTACTATTGAAGAATTGTTTAGTAATTCATAGCTATATTTGAAGCTAAGTACTTTCATACTTGTCATTTCCTTCTGCTATTCCCCCCCACCCCTCTGTCCGTTTTAGATGGTAGCTTTAAAACTGCAAGTAGAGTTAGAAGAAAGGAAGAAGAAAGCATGAAACTCACCAAACATGTCAAAACCAGGTAATAAGGACTTTGACCTTTTTCTTTCCTTTTGCATACTGGTAGTACAAGCCTACCAAAATGAATGTTTAGGAGCTGCTATTTTGATCTTAGTTTTGAGTCAAATATCTCCTTGCTAACTTCCTGTAGCTTACTAAAGCTTTTATGAAGACTTTTTGTTGCTGAGCTCTTGTTTGTATCTGGGTGAGTTTTATGTCCCTTGTGAACCATGCATGAGACTGAGTTCATGTGTGCACCTGTGTCCCTCTGCAGATTGCCCTTTTTATGTAGGTTTTTGCCCTATTTACTGTAAGATTTTACAAGCTTGCAGTATTCTTACAGGGTAGAATTCTTATGTTCTTTAGATGCTGGATTAACTGCAAATAGCATCAAATCTGTGAATGAATGATTCATCCTGTATATGGCAGCACTATGATTTTTATTGTTTTGTGCAGAAATAAGAGACTGATTAAGAAAGAGAACCTTCAGAAGGAAGTGGTACTTCCAGAACTTCTCACATTTACTGTACAGAAATACATACCAGATTTAGCAGATGCTGCTGCTGCAAAAGCACTGTTACCCAGAAGCAGTGCTCAAATCGTACCAGTATTAGAGGCTATGAAAGACTGGACTGGAGTGGATGGCAAAGCTGTACAAGATGAATCTCAATGGCATTCTGGCTGATGAACCTGGACTTGGAAAAACAGTGCAGGTTGTTGCTTTTTTTGCACACCAGGCATGTAATGAAGGTATGAAATATCGTAGCTCTTTTGTTTTATTAATCTGTATTTTTAACAGTTCATTGGTGAATGCATTTTCTGTAACAGGAAAAAAATAACTGCTTTTAGTATGTATGATTTAAAGAAATGTATCAGGAATAAATGATGTAAAAAAGGATATGCTATTCCTTTCATTGTAAGTGCATGTTGTTGAGGTACACACATTTGCCTTTTATTGTAAACTCTGAAGTGTTGTGCAGTCATTTCCTATCATGCTGTACCTTTTATCTCTGTAGGTAACTGGGGTTCTCTTCTTGTTTCACAAAACTTGAATGTGCTGTAGTGGGAGATTTCAACTGAAATGCTTGTGTCCTGCTTTGAAAATTCTTCTGTATCTTGGAAACCCATGAGAACTTTTTTTTAAGAAGACAGGTATTGTGGAACAATGTACTGGGTAGCATAAATATTACACAGAAGGAAAATATCAGCCCAAGTTATGGTTATACCATTGTGGTTAAAAACTTCAGCATAGTCATATCACGACCTGTATTTCTCTTTTGTTATGAGCATACTGGAAAAATGAAGCTATTTTCTTATTTCATAAATACTGGTTCATAAGCAGAGTTTGATATTCCCCAAAAGCGTTGCTTTGCTGACCAGCAATTCTCAGTCTAATCCTAGAGGAGGAAACACATAATAATCTCTGCTATTAAAGCCATCAAAGAAAGCCTGTAGGATTTTGTAGTTTTGCATTGCAGGAATGGACTAACCCCACCACCTTCCTCCTGCAAACAATTCTTTAAAGACTGTGAAGCATTCATAAAAGTACGATGCAGGTATCTAGTTTTAGATGAAAGGCAGAATGCTAACAATCTGACCCAGGAGCACTGGGATGCAATATTCAATCTCCAGAGGTCTGAAGCATTCATTCAATTTTTTCTTGTTGCTTTTGTCCGTCAGTTACTTTCTGAAAAAACTTCAGTGGTTGAAACTGCAGGGTTTAATTTTTTTTTTTTGCTGTGATCTAATTAAGTTATGAAATAGATCTTATCTTCATTATTATCTCAATTATCTGCAGTCATCATTGTTTACTCCTGATGGATATGCTTCTGCCTACTGCCATAAAAGATCTGTGGGCCACTGCCGGTTTCCTGATTTCAGGGATTTCCCAGATCTATCTAGACTTTATGGAAGTAGCATCTGTGGAGGGGAATAAAGATTATTACAAGAGAGTCGCAGTAAAGCTGCAGAGAGGTCGTCTCCATTGAGGATAGTGTCTTAACTCTAGTATCTTGCTTTGAGGAAATACAACTAGGGAATCATTGCTTTGTATTCTTTTAGGTAATGCAGTCATTCATTTTGCAGAGGTCCAAAATTCACATTGAGAAGCAATTACAAAGGAAATACTACCACATGCTTACATGTACTCTTTCTAATCAGCAAAAGTCAATGTATGAAGACATCTTGTCTCAACCAAGGTCCATCTGTTGAGTTGCTCTTAATTGGTCATTCATCGTTAAAGTTAGAAACTGTTCCAGTTACAGTAACAGAGCTTGTTTGCTGGTGTGTTATTTCTAAGTGAGTCATGGACACTCCTAAAGCCCACATTAAAGCTCATTGGCGTAATCGTAGTGCTGTGCAGGCTAATCATGTTCTACACTAAGTGGCAATTGCATTCAGCGTTTTCTTCCTCTTGTGTTTATTTATATCAAGTTGTTTTACAAGGTAAAAGGAAGCATAAATAGTAATTGAAGATTATGGGCTATATATGGGACAAAGTATTTATAACTTGGGCAATTGACCATGCATCACAGTTTCAGTCTAAATTTAGTTCTTAAGTTATTTAGGATCTGCATATCCTAGGTTGTATGGTTACATTGCTTTTCTGATATGTCTAGTTTGTATTTCCCAGTGAAATTGATATTTTAATGTGATATTTATGCAGGCATTTTGAAAAAGACCTTAATATTGACAATGTGTTTCATATACTATCTGATGTAATTTCAATTTGAAATAGAGTGGCTATTTGAGAAAGATGAGATTTAAAATCAGAATATATTCTGTAAATTATTAAATGTTTGTGTGAATGTGAGAGAAGCTGGAGGAGTGGAAGACTGTGTTTTTAAACATACTTTTCTATGTTTGATAACTCGGTGTTATCAGATTTATTTAGAAAAACAAAGTGAGTGTGCAGAAATACCTAAGCTCCTAAAAAGCGCTGTGTTTTTTAAAACAATTTAAATTACATTTTCATTTTAAATAACAGAACTCAAGAATATCTCAGAAGTGGGCACTTTGTCAGCATCCTCCATGTTCTGATGCAGATGCTCAGGGTATGTAATCATCCTGATCCATTAAGTCCTTGGCTTCCAAGTTCTTCCTGTGTCTCAGACATGCTGGAGTTTACAGCTGCTTCTCTAGTGCTGAATGCATTAGAATGGGATCTTCGGAAGGTGAGTGGGGAGGTAATTCTCTTGTGCTTGAATTGAGTGGGAGAGCTGGGGACTTAGGACATAAAACTTCTTACACATAATTCAGGTTCCAATTAAATATTTAACTCTGCATTGCCAATTCATTGATTTTCAGAAACAACTACTAAGATTATACATAATAACCATTGACTTTATGGTAGCACTGAATTTAGCAGGTATGCTTAGAATATGCTATACTTCTCAAAGAACGTCAGGCTGTTTTGCAACATTTTCTGGTTTTGCTTTAAGTTCTCAATTAACCTAAACTGATGGGCCTTAAAATCAAGGGACAGATGTCATTCTTGTCCTGTCCTGGGGAGTAGTAAGGGCATAGTTAAACTGTGTACAGCTCTGGAGATGAGAAGCTGTGTCAGATTCCACAATTCAGTTTCAACTATAGCATGTTGAAGTTACATTGCAAGGGATTTAATCTGTTTTTTTCCTAGTGATTTCAGCAATACTAGATGTTTAAGAAAAACTTGACAAAGCTGCAACAGTAGCATTGTGTGTCCTTGGAACTTCAAATAGTTACTCCTTTGAGCCAGTTGGGAAATCATTTGGGGGTGGGTGGACAGGGCAAGAGTCTAAGACTTGTGAAGGAAGTAGTGTTAATGTATGGAAGTGGGAATGGATGAGTCTGGAATGCCAGCTCTACAAAGACAAATACTTTAGTCACAAACATTGAATTAACTGTAGAGCTTGTAACTTGAGGTGCCATCCCGGTTTAGACTGTCTTGGTAACCTGAGCGTAATGCTCTGATTTCATAGTGTAGGTTGCTGAAACCTTTTCAAGTAACGACAGCTGCTCTCTACAAACTCACATAACACTTTACAATGCTCTTCCACATTTTGGTTTGATTCTGGAATCAGCTCTGAGCTTTTTAATCATCACAGATAATGTAGTATAGTTACCTTTTTTTACTGCAGTTGAATGACCAAATATTTCTTTAGGTTTGAGGGGTTTGGTTTTTATTACTTAAGCATGCAGACCAGCCTGTCTTTGATGTGATTGGGATGGAACACCAAACTACTTCTTACAAAGTACAAATACTTCTGAAACTGAAGATAACCAGGAATCTTATTGAAGAGATCTGCAGTTCTCCTTCATCCCCAGTGAAGCTCAAACCAAACAGGTATGCAGCATTCCAGTGACTGACTGATTTATTTAAGTAACAGATGAAAGCAAGTAATATTTATAGACTTAATCTACTGGGTTGCTTTCAGTTACCTTTAGCCAGTCCGTTATGCTTCCATGCAGATATCTTCTTTATTACTGTTTTTGAGTAGCTAATAGCCCAAGTGGTTAGAACTTAGTATATTAAAGTTTTGGTTTGTTTTATAGAGATCTGTGAGTATTGCTAGCAGTGGCTGTTGCTCCTCTGAATTTGTATCTAGCAAATCCTTCTTATACATACACCCATGAAATGGTTATATGTAAAGGTCTTGGAAAAAAAAGTCTTAAAATTTAATCTAAAGGAACAGATACTTCCCTACTCCATTCAATGCAGCATGTAGCAAGGCCTCATTTTCTACAGTTTCCAGATCCCTTCCTGGCGCAGTGTTTTTATACCTGTTTTTTTGTACCTGCAAATTCGGGTATAAAAACCCCACCACCTGTTATAACTGTGTGAATGTGCTTTCTCTAACTGTTGAATGCTATCTGCAGAACCTGCATGTTCTTACTTCATAAACAGGCAAGATGGAAGCTCTGGCTGCCTTGTTTTGGAAGCTGAAATCAAGAGGACATCGTGTATTGATTTTGATGCAGATGATTCCAGTGCTGGATTATACTGGAGCTTTTCTTGAACATCCATTTTCTCACATATGTAAGAATTAATGAGAGTGGTGCTCACAGTTGGCATCATTTGGTAAAAGGACCACTTGCTCAAGCTAATAGTTAATATATGCTCATAGCAGGAGGGAAAATGGTAAAGGGAAGTTAAATACATTTGCAAAATTAATTTGCATAATTTTATTAGTTATTTAAGCAAACTATGTATGTAGCTGTCACACAAATATGTAATTATATATGAAATATGTCAGTCATATTACTGTTTGATGAGGCATCCGGGGTGTTTCCAAGAAGCATGCCACTAGTTGTCCTACATTTGTGAGTAATTAGTTTTTGAAATACAGATGTTTTATTTCACCGTATTTCACAATTTCATAATTGCTTTGGCTTTCGTTATCTGTAGCTATCTACATTGTTAGTACTGTAAGTGTAGTTGCTGCTTTTATGTAGGCACTTCCTCAGCCTTACTCCAGGGGCTTTTGCTTTTTGTAGAGTGCCCTGGCATTGCCTGAGGATAAATTGAAAGTATGTTCATTTCCCTCCCCAGTATGATTCTCAGTAACCTCTGGGGCCTACAATTTGAGCAAACATTAACAACATAGTTCAGTCATTCTTTTCCTATTTTTTATTTCAAAGTGCATTGTTATGATTTCTGCCAGATGCAGTAGAAAACATGAAGGAATACTTTGCCTTAAAGCAAAACAAAGCAGCACAATAGAAGGGATTCAATTTAGTCAATAGACAAGAAAAATGATGAAGCACACAGAGCATAATAACCCAGTCAGTGTGCATAGTAACTGCAATGGGATTCTCTTCCAATTAGGAAAATGGAAGGCAACAGCTGGAGCCTATTCTCAGTGTTACTGGTGTGACATGAGGGGAGTGTTGGATTTTTGGTCCTTAGATGTCTTTTCTATCTTAATTATGGTGGTGTTATTTGCAAGCAAAAGAAACTAAAACTCAGTTTAACTAATTTTACTATGCCTGTTAGCCTGTAAAAGGTGTGACTCAGGTCAGTGGCAATGTACTGTTGTTAACATATTTATTGTGAAAAGTACTAATATTTTAAAGTGTACAAATTTTCTTCCTAAAAGGAGTTAAAACCCACAAATATAAAATGGGAATATCAGCATGCCAAGGAGGTGCAAAAGGCTTCAGAAGAAGTGAAAGAGGAACTGTTAACATATATCAGACAAAATGCTTATAGTACGGTAACATAAGGGATCTCCAAGTCCTTGCTTTTTGATAGACATAATAACTTTGTCCTGCCACTTAGCTTCAACTGAGAGAAAGAAGCATTGCCATAGCAGGACAGTTGTTCCTCCACCTTCCGTTTTTGGCCAGATGACTCCAAGAATATTGGAAACACTCCTCTGGTGAAAATAAAGACACAAGCAAAGCTCAGAAGACACTCCTCTGGGTAAAACAGAAAACGTATGTTCTGAGACCTTTGTCAGCTGCCATCAAGTCAGCTGCTTGACACTGCCTAGCACAGTCCTGCATGGCTAATTGCTGAAGACTTGGCATTGTTCAAAGTAAGATGGTGCTTTGTTTTTATTGACTTAAAAAACTTTTTACTTCAAAGTTTATTACAGCATGGTTAGACCTCAATTAAGAATTACACGTTTGTGCACGCAAGAAAAGCATTTAATTGAAACCTTACACTGAATTGATTTCTCTCTGCCTCCTAGGCTCTGAAACAGTTAGAGACACTTCCTTTAAACCTTGCTATTGTGTCACTAGCACAGACAGCAAACTAGGACTTTGTCAGGCATGTCTTTAACTCTTGTAACTATGTTTATGGCTCCCCAAAGCAGTGCCAAAATCGTTACATAAAAGCACTTGCAGGTCCAAGAGGACAGGTGAATTCGAAATGTGCGTTACATTGTGAAGAGGGTTTCTGTTTGTTTTGGGGTTTACTTCCTCTATTTTAAATTCCTCATTGCTGTTAGTGTTTAGTAACAACACTTCTGTGGTTGTCTCATTTTTTGGCATTTTAGCAATGTCAGAAGCAGGCAACCCTGCTATAGAGTAATTTTTTGTCAAGTCAGAATTTTCTGTCACAATTATTGGTACGGACAATTAGGACATAATTTCAGGATGAATCTTTTCATGACTTCATGGTCGTGTTTTTTATCTACTCAGAATTAAAATAATTCCAAAGAAGCCTATTCCTGTGGTTCTGCCCCTTCCATCTGTTTCTTTTGTCATAGGCATTGCCTGAAATGAAACTGGAGCAACAGCCTAGTCAGAAGCAAGAGGAACAGTGGAGCAAATCCCAACTCAGTGTCAACCACAGGGGGAAACACAGTAGGCAGAGAAATAGGTTCCTCACAGCTAAATGAATCTGCAAGCCTGGATTCATGTACGCTTATAGTATCTGTTTTGACTTTGCTGAGGCTATGTGTAGGACTCTCAGCAAATCTGGAGAACTGGGACACTGAGTAACGGGAGAATTTTCTTTGAGCTAAGCTGAGGTGATGGAATTTAATGTTACTTAAAAAATAGACTCTTGCTCATGGATATAAGAATACTATTCAAAACTTAATTACAGACAAGCTCTTTCTTAACAAATCAAGATTCTGGGCTTCATCCCAGAATGGATTTAATGATGCTGAAAAAGGCATTCTATATATAGATTGGAACAAATGTCATTCTATGATACTAATACAAAGGTACTTTTTCAATGCGTGTATCTCACTCATTGGAAGAATTTCTTAAAACTTCACGTCCTCTTTTGTGAATACTTTGCAACACATATAAATGTTAAGAACACACTGTGTTTGATGGCACTTCCAGGCCTTGGGACATACAGTATCTCCAGCCATACCTGTTTTACCACAGCTGTCCCTGGTTCCAGCACACCTGGTGCCCACAACCACCGGTCTGTTTCTTCAAGCAGCAGCAGGTGACAGAACCAGTTGTAAGCATCGATCCAAGGACAATTGTGCAGATGCCTTTGGTGACTCCATTCATATCAGGTAACCTTTTACTTGTAGTTTTACATTCAGATTTTGCTATTGAAAATAAATCCTTAAATCTTTCCTAGTGTTGCTTACTTTAAAATTTACTGAAAACAAGTGAAAATGATGGGGGAATAGTCTTTCATTAAATCCTTTACTCTTTGAAAATAGTATATCCCCAGACACTTTATAACTTAAATGTAATTGATTTTAACTACCTGGAATTTTAAACACTCTCATCTTTGCATAGTGCCACCTGTTTTCCATTTTATCTTAGACAGTTTGATCTCTGCACTTTGAGCTCGTAACAAATATTCACCTAAAATTTAATTTTTGATTTAGTCACCAGGAGTTCCAAGGACCAGTCCTGATTCTCAGACTTCCTTGGCAGCGATGAACTCAGTGTAGAAGTTTCTCCGGTGCCCAGCTGCTAGTGTATGTCAACCCCTGGAAAGCAATGCTTGTGTACAGCCTGGATTCAGCCCCCATCACTTCTTCAGTTGTGGTGTTAAGAACAGTGAGATGGCTGCTTTTAAACGGGAGCTGAGTGTCACTACTGAGCAGGTGGAAGTTGTGTTTTCTTTATTGCTGAACTATTCTGCAGTTATTGGTTTAGGGTTTTTTCAGTATTTATTGTAATTAAGAGTAGCACCAAGCTGCTTTGTTTCGCCCTTCTGCGTTCCCTCCTTTGCACTGTGTGAGGATTTCATTGCCAGCGCTTCAGGTGAGCAGTCTATTGCTCATCCTTTAGGCACATTCCCTCTCTATCTTTAACGCTAAATCTTGCAGAAAGGGGGCAGCGCTGTTACCTGCGCGGGCAGCAATTCCTGCCTAATAATGGCCATCACGCCCCCATATCCGCACTGCAATAAACGTTCGCTTTCCGCTCGTGTCCCAAGCCTCGTTCCTCCCCGTGTCGCGCCCGACGTCCCGCCGAGGCCACGCTCCCTGCCGCGACATAAACCACGGCTGCAGCGGCGCGCTACGAGCGCCACCGCTCCAAGCCCCGCCGCTGCGCGCAGGCGCTGCGTGCGGCGCAGGCGCGGAGCTCCGCGGGCGGGCGGCCGCGCAGGCGCGGTGCGGGAGCGGGGCGCAGGAGGCGCGGTTTGTCTCCTGCCGGCGCTGGTAGCGGTGCGGCTCCGGCCGCCCCCCGCCCCCGCTTCCTGCCAGGAGCGAATGGAAGCTGGCCCCGGCTCCGCGGTAAGTGGGGCCCGCGGGCGCGGATGGGCAGCGGGCGGCCGGGCCCCGCTCCTCGCACCCCCTTCCGCCGGCCCCCCACAGGCCTTGGGCCCGAGGCCCGGTGGCACCGGTCCCGGCGGCGGGGGGGGCGGCCACGGAGGAACGGGGCCTTCCCCGTGCCGCCGCTGGGGTGGGCGGGCAGGGCCGGCCGCTCCTGTCGGGGTTGTGGTGGTGCCGCCTGGAGCGCTGGGGGCCGCGCTCGGCGGAAGAAGCCCCTCGCAAACTTGGGGCTCCGGCCCGCGGCGGGGCCGGGTGCGCTGGGCCGGGCTGCGCCGTGCTGGGCCCGGGCGGGCCCGGGCCGTTCGCTTAGTTCAGTTGTGGCACACAAAAGGCGACCCCTGCTCCTCGGGCAGGCGGCGGCCGACAGCGCGCTTCATTATCAGCGTGTAATTAATTGTTTTCACTCGGGCAGTAAACGTTAGCGAGGTCTAGGTAATTAAAATAATAAGACCTTGTTACCGGCGATAGCTGGTATCGTTTGAATCTTAATTATTTGGTATTAGTGCCGTGGAAGAGACACAATACCACGAAGTATTGCAGTGTTATTAAATCCCTTGGAAAAGGTGCCTGTGAGGAGCGGAATCTCTTTTTCCTTTCGCGCTCTGCTGAGGTTCGAGCTCCGAGGAGCGGGAGCGACAGAGCCCGCCTAGAGCTGTGTGTTAGTCCGTGTGCAGGCTGCGCCCCGAGGTACCTCCCGGGTACTCATGGAGGGTCTTTCCTGTTGGCTAGCACGCGTGTGACCGTGCTGCTCTGCTTCCACTCTTTCCCGTAGAAAGGAGGGAATCTCTCCATCCTCAGGGCTTGAGTAAATTGAGCTACTAGTAGATGCATATAGCCCAGGAGAGGGAAGCGGAGGAGTTGTGTGTGTGCGCTGCCACAGCAGCAGCCGAGGAGCGAGGCAGTCGCTGCTGCACCGGGTCCCTTTCCAGCCGTGCTGTTGCCACTTGTAACCAACTTGGAGCTAGGAGCGAAGAGGAGCGGCAGTGTACTTGTATGTGCGTTTGGCCTGAAATAGCGAAAGTGAAACCTGTGTTTTCAAAATACAAAAGAGATTTTAAACAAACAAAAATCATGTTTCGTTTTCCTTTTACTGCCCCTGCTGTGTGACACCCAGCACTGAATGTACCTGTCCTCTCCTGTCAGTGGAGTCTTTGTTTGTGAGCGATTGAAATACAAAACCAGAAAATTTTTTATTTGGGGGTAGCCTGGCTCCATAAACAGCATTCTAAATGAAGTGCAGGTTTGCATTAATTTTCATCTCTTTAAGGGGGTAGAATTCTTGAAGAAAATGGAAGGCTGATTTAAATATCAAATAAAATACTTTTTCAGACATCTTGATTTGAAGATTTTTCATGATGTGTTTTTTCTTCAGTAGCTAGAGCGATAAAGTGTAGTCTGTCCATTTTAATTACATTTTTAGTTATTGATGAAGAAACGTACATTTTAAGCAACTGTTGTGTCTTCAGAAACATTGTATTGAGCGTTAAAAGTACTGAAACATTTGGAATAATGAACACAAAAAAGAGATACTTTTGATGCTGGAGGCTGTTGGTTCTTCAAGTTCCACAGAACATATAATTTGTGAAACTCTTCAATAGGTCTTTGTTAGCTAAAGATAGGTATGAGGGATTTAAATGAGCTTTGTGGGGCTGAGGGTTTTGGGGAAGTTGAGTATGTATTTAAGCAACTGCTAAGACAGGATATCCAAGCTCTTACAATAAGGTACTCTTTAAGTAGTAACTACATGGCTTCAGTTGCAGAAATACTTTTACCTTCCCTAAATTTCTGGTTTTGTTGTATTTCTTTAGACTATACTGTAAGAAACACCTAGAGCAGTGAGAATGCACCATGGTAATGGCCCTCAGAATGCCCAGCGCCAGCTCCAGAGGTCCAGGTCCTTCACAGGCAGTGAGGGAGAAGAGCAACAGGCGAACCTGCCCCAGTCTCCTGCAGCTTCTTTTGCACCTTCTGCAAGTCCATCTGCGCCCCAGTCCCCCAGTTACCAAATACAGCAGTTTATAATGAGCCGAAGTCCAGTGGCTGGGCAGAATGTGAACATCACACTGCAGAATGTTGGACCGGTGGCTTCAGGAAACCAGCAGATAACACTCACCCCATTGCCAATTCCAAACCCAACATCGCCCAGTTTTCAGTTCAGTCCTCAGCAGAGGCGGTTTGAGCATGGGTCTCCCTCCTACATTCAAGTCACTTCACCACTGCCTCAACAAGTTCAGTCTCAAAGCCCTACGCAGCCTAACCCTGTGCCAGTGCAAACCTTACCAAGTGTTCGGGCAGGCACACCAGGCTCTGGCTTGGGAATGTGTAGCCAGAGCCCCACAAGAGGGTTTGTGGATGCTAGCGTGCTTGTGAGACAAATCAGCTTGAGTCCTTCAAATGGTGGACACTTTGTATATCAGGAAGGACCAGGAATTGCGCAGATTGCTCAAGGAGCTGCTGCACAAGTACAGCTTCCATCTCCTGGGACACCCGCTACGGTAAGGGAACGAAGGCTATCACAGCCTCATTCGCAGTCTGGTGGCACCATCCATCATCTCGGTCCTCAAAGCCCTGTAGCTAGCGGAGCAAATATGCAATCTTTGACTAGCCCAGGCCATATTACGACGACCAGCTTGCCCCCCCAAATCAGCAATATCATCCAGGGGCAACTGATGCAGCAGCAGCAGCAAGTGCTTCAAGGACAGCAGCTGGGTAGACCCATTGGATATGACAGGACTTCTGGTGGCTTGATAGCAGGGGTTGGAGGACCTAGTGCATTTGGAATGACATCACCACCTCCTCCCACAAGTCCTTCACGGGCCTCTGTACCACAAGGGCTGTCGAGTCTTCCTCTTACTCCTACAGTTAATACGACAGTGAAAAAACAACCCAAAAAATTGGAAGAGATTCCTCCTGCCAACCAAGAGACTGCTCAAATGAGAAAACAATGTTTGGATCATCACCACAAACAGATGGAAATTCTTAAGGAAACTTTTAAGGAATGTTTAATTGAACTGTTTTTCCTGCAACATCTTCAAGGGAATATGATGGACTTTTTGGCTTTTAAGAAGAAACATTGTGTTCCACTGCAAGCATACCTGAGGCAAAATGACTTGGATCTGGAGGAGGAAGAAGAGGAAGAACAATCTGAGGTCATCAATGATGAGGTAAGAAACATGTTAAACTTATTTTTTGGACAGACTCTTGGGTGACATGGTTTAATGTGAGGTGTCCCTGCCCATGGCAGGGGGGTTGGAAGTAGATGATCTTAAGGTCCTTTTCAACCCCAACTATTCTATAATTCTCTGAAATTGTGGCACCAGGAGAATGTGAAAAGTGGGTTGTACTTGATGAAGTACGGCACTTTAAATAGTTGGTCTAAGAGGATGCAGTTCTGCTGGGTAGTGTGAACGAACGGGTTGGCTTGAGCATTCTGTTAGATGCATATGTTTAGAAAGAAGAGAATAGAGACGTGAAAGGAGCTTTTGCTGTCCTGGTTAGTGTGTAAACCACCACATAAATAAAAAATGGCACTGGTGTGGAAGCTGTTTTAAGCTATCAGAATCAATATGAGTAGGAATCGTAGATTGGATTTCACTTACTAGAGTTGCATAAACCAAAAAAGAATGAGCAGTAAGAGGTTAACCTTTGAGTCGTGTGACTTGTAACCATAGATGTTGCTGAAGTTCAGTGTTGCTGTAGCCAACAAAGACCTGAATTAATCTAATTACATAGAGAGAACATGTGAATCACGATGTATGTAGGTCCGTAGTAATGAATCAGGTTACTTCGGCTGTCTTAGAGCTCTGTGCAGTCTAGCTGATTAAACAAACAGTACTTATAGACTGGACTGGATATTAACAAGTTAACATTGTTATTTTGCAAAGGTTTAAAATTACTAACTTGAATTCACTGTTTATTAATGGCAAAGGACTTGAAATAAGCTTGCCACAGACAGATGCTGTGCAGCTTCTGCACGTTTGTACCCATTCGTGTAGCTCTTCACCTGTAACACCCTGTGGGTGCTGAAGCAGTGCCTGTCTTGTGCAGAACCTACCTGCAAGCCTACATGGCAAGCGGTTGCAGCAGGGTGAATGTAACTGGTGCCTCTGCATCACTTGGCACTCGTAAATACCTTTTAAAACCTGTAAAAATATGTATGGGTATATAGACGTCAGTTTGTAAGGAACCAAGCCTGTTACGTAGAGAAACTCATACTGCTGTTAGAAATGAGCGTCTCCAAGGAAAATTGATGACTGTCTTAGGTGTGAATCATTAGTGAGCGTATCTTCAGTTGGAATTTGTGGGAAATTTTAACAGTATAACAGCTGAAGTTTAATTTATTCACTGCTTTGTGGTCTAGGAAATTTCTGCTTGTGATTGTTATTGATAATTTTGAAGGAACATTTCTCTCTGTAGCCTGTTAGTATGATTTATTAGCAATGGATATTTTTTTGTTTCCCCTGGTTTGTATTTTGTCAAATTGCTTAGGTGTTCTTGTTGGGTTGTGTGTTTGTCAGCTGAAAAAACAGGTATTTTTAACTGAGAGCTCTTTAGCGGGTGTAAATTGTCTAAGCTCATTGAAGTCAGTGGCACTACTACAGTTTACATCAGTTGAGGCTGAACCTTTGGTCTTTTGGGTTTGGAGTTTTTGTACTTCACTGCCTTCTTATAATGGGTCTTTTGTTTGTGAAAGCCACTTGTCCGTCTAACTGCTGGAGAACATTGCAAAGTGCAACAGCAAAAGTCTTTGCATGTTTTCAAACGATGAATCCTTTTGAAAGATAAAGACATCTTTTGAGTGTGTTATTTCTTTGTATTTTTTGTTGTCTTCTATTTTATTTCCCCTTCCCCCCTGTTTATCACTTTCTGCTAAAGCAATGCACTTCATCCCTTGCCTGGAAAGGTTGATTGCTTTGGGAATTCAAGGGGCAAGCGAATGCTGACTGTGCTCATTGCTTAAATAAATGTTGGAGCTCTCTTAAGTTCAAACTGTCTGTCATGCTAATTCGTTGTCCGTTAGGAGCAGCAATCATGAAATTCAAAGGATTTAAGAAGGGTTTCCAGTGATGAGAAGTCACTGTGAATAGTCAAGGCTGTACTCTGTTCTGCTAGTAAAAGTGAGACAGAACTCTAAAAGATGGGCTATGCGCAAACCAAGCTGCACTGATGGTGGTGTAGTTATAATCCCCTCTTCAGTGAGGTGCCATCAGTACAAGATGAGTGTGTTGGAAAAAAAAGAAGAAAATATTTTAAAAAGAAAATGATTCTCCCTTCTTTTGTTTTTTTTTGTTTTCCCCAAATATTTCTCTCAGGTAAAGGTTGTGACAGGAAAGGATGGGCAGACTGGTACTCCTGTCGCTATAGCAACCCAGCTTCCTCCAAATGTTTCTGCTGCTTTTTCATCCCAGCAGCAACCATTTCAGGTACTTTTCAATGGTTCTAAAATGTAGTTTCATCCCAGATTTTTTTTCTTCATTCAGATTTGATATTTCTTAGATGAATTAGAATTTTCCCAAAAGCCCATCCCTTATCATCTAAACAAAACAAAGAAACCTTTGCAATCTTCTAATGCATCAGTACTAATGAAGCCTTGAGGAAGTTAAATCTTTGTCTCCAGGTTGCTGGCTTATTTCATTAACTTTCAGCTTGAATGTTTTCACTTTGGTTTGTTTGTCTTTTGTTTCCCTAATGCGTTTGGTTCATTTGTGCATTCTGCATAGTGATAATACTGATTCTTTTGTCTGTGGCGTTGTAATTGTGGATTTCTTCTCAATTTCTTTTCTTTTTTCCCTTTATCTGTTGAAGGTTTTAAATATGGCTACAGAAGGATTTCCCTTCCCTGCAATGTTTTAAACAGTAATAGTAACAACCCTCTGACACTTTGTCTTTTAATATCTGACAGCTTTCCAGTAGCTCTGCCATAAATGTTGGGAAGAAGGTACTGAAGTGCTTATTTTTGTTATATAAGTACTTTTAAACAATTCTTTTCTTTTCTTTTCTTTTCTTTTCTTTTCTTTTCTTTTCTTTTCTTTTCTTTTCTTTTCTTTTCTTTTCTTTTCTTTTCTTTTCTTTTCTTTTCTTTTCTTTTCTTTTCTTTTCTTTTCTTTTCTTTTCTTTTCTTTTCTTTCCTTTTTTTTTTTTTATGAGGAATAGTGAACAAAATAAAGAAATAAATGTGATAATCAGTTAACATTTTTGTGGATCAATGGTGATGCAACTTTTAAATTCAGGGTAGCATGGGTTTATACAGCTACCTTCAACTCTCTGTTACCAGACACCCTGAGAAGTAATATACTCCAAATCCTCTGCAACTAAAAGATTTGCCTTTTAGCTCAATTATATGTAACTTAGTAGGTGTTAGAGGGCAATTATTCTGCTGTACCATGGAATCTGACAGTCTTTACTGCCTTTATCTAGGTTTTGGAAAACAGAGAGTTAAATGAGATACAAAATGGGTTGTATTCCATGTGTAACAAATGAGGTGTTCACTGTGATGCTTTACAAACAAGCGGCATAGTAAAGGGGCTTGCACTGAGAGCTTTTCATTGTCGTCAGTACTGATACGTCTTGGAAGTGTCCTTAGGTAGTCAGGCTTTGTCTAAGCAGTTTAAAATATGTAATATTATATCGGGTTATTTATTACAGTGATTAGAGTTATCATCAAGATACAGCTATGATGAAATGCTTTTGAAAGTATTTTACCATTTCAGACCCATTTCAGAGAAACTAGCAGGTACATGCTGAAAACCTACAAAACTGTGTGACAGTGATAATACCTTTTAGCACAAACTGTTAACAAAAAGTAGCATCTCTTTCCATCAGCCTTTCTCTATGTGACTGTTTATAGAGAAATAAAGTGTCCCGATCAGCATCATCATTCAAATTTTAGTGCGTAAGTGCAGCACTCAGAATGATTATTGTGGGCGTGCTGCATAATAATCATGACCTCCAGAGAACGACATTACTTTAATTAAAGCTGGGACAGTTTTAGTCTAACATTAGTGGTATGTGGCTGCAAATTATAAAGACATAACGTCTTGCTCTTTGAAGTGTCTGGCCTAAATTACACTACGATAATGCAGACAGCTGGGAGGCATACTCTTAAGGAAATGTCAGTCAGCAGTCCTACAGTAGAGATGCAGCCTGAAGCTCTATGTGATCATCCAGGCTGGGAGTGCAAATAAATGACATTTGAAACAGAGTTTGGAGGAAATACTTTCTTGAACTCGTGTCCCAGAAAGTATTTGATGCAAACAGGATGCAAGCTGAATTTGTTAATTCAGTAGCATTGTACAAAGTAAGTTTTTGTGACTGATACTGAAAATTCAATACGTACAATGCTCTGCCAGACATTGGCTGTTGGATTTGAAGCATGCTGCAAGTCTGCCTTGTGAGAAGGCAGGCATTTGAAAACTTAATCTATGTCAGGTATGAAATGGCAGTGAACCATGACCATTAGGGATGAATTTGAGTCATTCTTAAATGCAAAATTCATGTCTTAAGGCTATAGCTGTGTCGCTAGAATGGCCACAAACACCATCCCAGCAGCAAAGATATTAGATGTTATTAATTCATAGCTATTGATAGAATCTGAGTGGCATGAGATATATTCAGCTCAAAAAGGAGTGTTTGAAACCCACTCATTTTAAGATGATGTTGGCTATGTTCATTAATACTGTTCGATGGAGCGTTGAAGATGCAGGGTTGTGACTGCTGTGGTTTATTTCAACAGAGACTGGTGTTTAATTTACATTGGTAGAATTTCTGTTAAAAATCAGACGAGAAAAGACCCGTGAATAAACTAGAAGATTCTTTTGGGAAATTGCTGTCTCTGCTATGTTGTCATCATAAGTCTTCACAAGATTTGCACGCCTGTGCAGTACATCAATATGGCAAGGGCTTGCACCATCAGAAAATTACACTTTGAGTGCTAAATTAGCTCATTATTTAAGACAACGAGGGTGCCATATATAAAGTGCCTGTTTGTATTTTTTGGATATAATCTCTGAAGACTGTTCTTGGGATAGCCCTTATTTTTTTTTGTATTAAGTTTCGTAGTAGAATATTTGGTATAGCATGGCCAAATATAAAAGAGAATTTGAAATTACGACTTAGAAACTCACTGAAAGGATTTGGGTGATGCACAGATGCTGATGGATGTTAATAGGTTCTTTGTGCTGAGGGCCCAAAGAACATGGAAATTGTCATATACCCAAATTTGTTTGCTTCAGTAATCCTATACATGAGGCTGCCATCAGAGTTTGATGCTGAAAGGATTATCTGGGGTGTATTTTCTACCATCATAGCCAATATTAAATGTAGTAATTATAAAGTTTTTATGCACTGTGTAATCTTACTGAAGCTAAATTCCAACATGGTGGATCAACTTGGTGACTTCTGTTGCATCTCAGTATCATCACCAATTTAATTATTGTTTTAAAATTTAAACTCAACAGAGAGTATCTGTGCATTATGGACATCTGAAACTTTAGAGCTGGTATTGAATGAGTCTTGTTTTCTTCATCATACAGCTGTTCTGAAGGACTTGTTCTGTGCTGGCCTCTAGCTCTGTAAATTACATCTTGGTGTTAGACTGTCTACAGATTGAACTTTTGTGATTTGTTTTCTTTTTCCAATAGCAAACGCATACAGGGACTCCAGTAACGGGGACTGTGAACACCATAGAAATTGAAGCTTTTAAGAGACAGCAGGCACTTGCACCAGCAGGTATGTTCCACAGACAGAATTACACTTTGGTTCTCTTTTTCCCAAACAGTGAATGGAGCCCACTGTTCTGTAACCTTTGAAATACAGTTTTGCCTCACCTCAGGAATTGCCAAATCCTTAGGACTATCTATTGTGAATGGTGCTATGTGAAGAGTGTGCTCCGCTCACAATAAATAGGACTGGATTTGG
This sequence comes from Amazona ochrocephala, assembly GCA_039720435.1. Taxonomy (NCBI): domain Eukaryota; kingdom Metazoa; phylum Chordata; class Aves; order Psittaciformes; family Psittacidae; genus Amazona; species Amazona ochrocephala. Next base: position 9,050,358 of record CM077891.1, on the reverse strand, counting down.
CAGGCATGGAGACATTGTTAGGTTGATTGTTGTGGCTAAGAAGACTGGAGATGGCCAACTTGAAGTTAGAGGGACTCTGCCCTTGGAGCATGTTCTTCATAAATGCTACACATGTATAGTAGTCTTAGCTTTCTGAGCTGATATTGGAATCATGTGTAGTAGTTTGCTGTGTAAAACTGAACCCATTCCATTATACCGTGCCATAAATGGAATTTGAATATCACAGATTCGTCTAAGAGACCACGAATTGAAGTGGGCCGTCATGGGATGGTTTTTCAGCACCCGGGTGTGGCTTCAGGAGTTCCTCTTCAACAGCTAATGCCAACGGCACAAGGTACTGTGTCACCACGTGCCAATTGCACATTAATTTAACAAGGAGATGTTAGTGATGGGACTAGAAACTTGGGCTTCTGGCCTGCCAAGGTCCTTGTCCCACCACACACTTCTCCATGTAAATTAATACTTGGTATGCAATGCCTGGTTTGTTTAAGGAGCTGAGTGACGGGCTCCAAAGGTGCATGCGGGCATGGAAAAACGTCACAGGTGCTGATGCAAAATGGTTAATTTGAGAATTCTGGAACTGAGCCAATGACTTATGAAAAGGAAACCTCCTAATTTGCAGCATCATGACAAATTTTTATTCATTAGTCGTGCCAAGCTTTAGAATATGTGTTAGAGTGAATGTGCTGAGAACTGAGTATTTACACTCAAAACTAGTTTTTTAGGTTGAATCCCAGTAGCTCACCAGTCCTTTTCTTTTTTTTTTTCGTATAAGAAATTCAGAAGACACATAATTACATGTTGTTTTTTTTTATAGTTGCCATGCTCCATATTTTAGTTGCAGTCCCATGCATGAAATACTTTGTTGTTTATCGTAATGGTGATTTATTTTGTGATTGTGATGTGGTATTTTCAAGTGATGGTGTCTTGTGGCAAAGTAAGTAACAAATTAGTCAATCTGCGGTTGGTTTCCTCATTGTATCGGTTAAGAGCATTGGATGTCTTAATTTCGTTTGTGCTATGTTTCCTTTTGCTTTGTAGGCGGAATGCCTCCCACTCCTCAGACTGTACAGCTGACTGGACAGAAACAGAGTCAACAGCAGTATGACCCATCTAAAGGCCCTCCTGTGCAGAACGCAGCCAGTCTGCATACACCTCCACCACAGCTGCCAGGGAGACTGCAACCTGCAAACGTCCCCCTGACATCTCTTCCAGCTGCTCTGCAGTTGTCACAGCAGCAGCCACAGATAGTGGAATCTCCAGCTCAGCCTCAGATTCAGGTGAAGATCCAGCCTCAAAGTGTACCTCTGACTTCTGCTCCACTTCCAGCACCACTTCAACAGCAGGTGCCACCAGCAATCCATGTGCAAGGACAGGCACCAAACCAAGTGTCACAGCCACAAGCTACAATACAGCAGCAGGTATGTGAACTTTATTAGGGCGAAAATGTTTGTTTCTATGCACAGTAAAATCCAAGAATGTTATCTTTCTGGAAATATATGGAAAACTAAGTTTTTTTAATTCCACTGGGCACTTAAGTCCTTTCCTTATAAAAATGCAGGTGTACATTTTTTGTTAAAGACCACATTATGTTTGCTGTAATATAAGACTAAGACAGTACTGAAGCCTGAACTTAGCACTAACAAATGTGTTTCTTGGGCAGACTGTGACTCTGACACGACCATCTGTAGATCCTGCTCAGACTTCTCAGCGTCTCACAGCAAACACACTACCACCTACCTCATCTGTTGTGCCAGCAGCTATCTCAGGCACAGCACCGCCTTCTACATATCCAGTACAAACAAACAGGAGCTCTTCAGCAACTAACAAGTCCCTGTCTCCTATTGCATCAAAACCCTCAGGCCTAGCAGTAGCAGCAGCACCTAAAACACAAAGTCCAGCTCAGAATGCAGCAGTAATACCACAGGACAATTCTCAAGACAAGCTTGCTGAGCAAGTAAAGCTGGTAAGATTTTTGGTTTTCCCTAAAACTTATGTTATGTAGTGTTTAGACTTGATGTTTATAAATGCATGTGTCATGCTGTTCCACCCTTTTCTGCTGTCACTTATTTTGATGCAATTATTTTTGAAGCAATTATTTGTTCAGCTACTGGTTTAAGTGCATTCTGTAGCTTCATTGTAACTATGTACTTCTTTCTAAGGAAAATCAAATCCATCAGCGAATAGCAGAACTGAGAAAGGAAGGTTTATGGTCCCCCAGGCGACTGCCTAAGCTCCAAGAGGCTCCAAGACCAAAATCTCACTGGGATTATTTGCTGGAAGAAATGCAATGGATGGCAACTGATTTTGCTCAAGAGAGGAAGTGGAAGATGGCAACTGCTAAAAAGGTACTTGAAAAACATTTTTTGACTCAGAGCAATCAGTCTTGGTATCACTCAGCTTGGTAGCAAAGCTATTTAAACCATCTTTTTCTACAGATAGAAGTGATGGCAATACAAGGCACTGATTTTTAACTCATGTAAGAAGTCATGTTGTCATCTTTGGATATTCTAGCATTTGAAACAGACTAGATAATTTTATTGGCTGTGGATGGAATGAATAGGTTTGGATTTTGTGGATTTTACTCCTCTGGAAATCAAACAGCTTGTTTAGGGGACCCAGTCGATATGTTGACTGTGTCATATTTAAAGTACAGCTATTGTGTCTATCTCACAAATCAGTTATTCCCTCTCCATGAAGAGTAAACACAGAATTTTGTGAGCAGCTTCTATTGGTGTGGTTGTCTGTCTTAATTCTTTCTTAATCTCAGAAACAGCAGTTGAAATGTGGTAGAGAACTGCTTCTGTAACTCTTCCCCTTGAGATCAGCACAGAGGGGATAATTAAGTCAGTGATGGAATGAAAATTGTGGTGGTGTGAGAGGAAATATGTAAAATCAATTTATTTACAATAAGCAAGAGGTTTCTATGGATTCCAGCCATGTTGCATCTTCTTTTGGTACGTTTATGACCAGTTTGGTATAATGAAGAGAGCAACTGAAGGTCATTAGTTTAAATTACTGTGCTGTTTTTTATTGTATATTCTGAAATGATGGAAACTCAGAACCCTCTTCCTAGAAGCAAAGTATTGAAATAGTTGCATCATTTTGTAAAGTGAAGATGTGCATTTTGAATATAATTTAAATCTTTATTTGAAGCACTTGTTCCATTTGTGGCCATTGGTAGCTTTTTAAGAACAGGAGAAACAAGAAGGACAAATATGAAGTGATACTTCCCCTGGCAGTATGCTTCAAACATCTGGAAGTCAATGTTTTAGGGCCTTATGAGCTAAAGGTTGCAATCAAGTCAGTCTTTAACAGCCATTGACTAAATCTTTCATTCATGTGTGTACACTCTTTTTGAACACATTTTACCTTTGGTCTCTGACATTTTGTGGTGTGATTTCTATTTTCGTATGTGCTATCTGAAAAAAAGTTTTCTTTTGTGTGTTTGCTGCCAATTTTAGTAGTTTTTTTCCTAATTTTTATTGAGAATAGTGAATTAAGAGTTTCCTACTGGACCGTTTACTTATAGTTCTTGTATTTTCTTTTTTCCATTGCGTTTCATGTCTGTTGTTTTACTGGCTTAGTAGGAATTAGAAATATTGGAGGTAAGAGATTGTGCGTAAAGCTATAGTCAGAACCTGACTGCTGATAACCATTATAACCTCAAGAAAAGCAATGATGTATATTTTGAGGTAACCTAATTTAGTAGATCTCATGCTATTTCAGATGGTAAGAACTGTGGCTCGGTATCATGAAGAAAAGAAACTTAATGAAGAGCGAGCTAAAAGGGAAGAACAAAACAAACTAAGGCGAATTGCTGCGTCAATTGCTAGAGAAATAGAATACTTCTGGTCTAACATTGAACAGGTAAAATTAATACTTGTGCAAGTCTTATGGGGTTTTTTTTACATCTTTGGTAATTAATTTATAAAATGTAAGTGGTTTATTAAACTTGATTTGCATTTCAGGTGGTTGAAATAAAACTGCAAATTGAATTTCAAGAGAAAAGGAAAAAAGCTTTGAATTTAAAGAAAATTTCAAGGAAAGGTAATTGTATTCCATTTCATAAGAAATCCTGTATTAAATCTGATGCTATTGTTTTACAGAATTTCACTCAGTGGAGTTTCATCTTGTTGGTGATAGAGTTGTGAGATGCTAATAATAGGTTGTGAACAGGTCTGAACTACAAGGGCATTTTTATGGTTTTCTGCTAGATTTTGTTAACATTTCTTGTGTTTTATGTTGAATGCTTTTAAAAGTTCACAAAGAAACATACAATTGCTAAGTGACTAACGCATACATCAAGTATAATAATTTTCCAGGTAGGGATACAAGAACTGTGGAAGACCTTTTACTGGAAAAAGAAAGTGAAATGGTAAGTCTTCTGTTCCTTAAAATCAGAAATTCATTTAAATATGATCAGCTATGTGAAAAATCGTTATAAACATATTTTCCTTAAATACATGGTGATGACAGACAGATTTCTGTATAGTTACTGACAATTGAACATGCAGTCACAAGAACAAATACCATTTTTTTTCTGTTTATAAACCCCAACTTTTAATGGGGAAGTGGATTGTGATTGATACGTGTCTTTTAAAGGAAGAATTCATACCTACTCACTGGCTTTGAATCATTCATTCTAAGGTTGCAAGACCAAAAAGATGCACAAATTGATTGCCAGACTTCATTTTGGGCAGGAGTTTTGTCTACTGTAACCAGGGTTAAACTTTGTGGGATAAGAAAGTGTTTTTTCATCTGTTCAGTGGCGATTTACCTGCCAGGAGATGTAGGTGTATGTTACAGAGCTGGTCAAACTGAATGAACTTTATATCTTTTGTCCTGGGCAAAATGCATGCTAGGACTTCTTGGCTACATGTGTGCAATTGGAAAAAAATGGATGAGGGATTGTTTCGAGACCCTGAGCCATCTGGCATAGCACAGCTGGTGCCCACGTACTGAAATGCTCCCCTTTCACCAAGCGGAACGCCTGCATCTGAATTTCTTGTTAGGAACAAGCTTTACCATGTGTTGTCAGCCAAACTGTGGCCTAGCACTCTCTGTGAGTGTTAATTTGCAGAGACTAAACCATGACTGGACAGCTGAGACAGAACAATTGTAGGCCTCTGCCATATCCCTTTTTTATTGACAAGAGAAAATTCGGTCGTCAGTTCAACCTGAGTAAAAGGTTTTGTGCCTCCGTAATGTTTCTAAGGGAAGGAGTGTACTATGGCTTTGTGCCACAACTGGACCTGAGCAATTTGAATCACAAACACTTGGAGTGGCTGATTGCATGCTGCCTTCAGTGCCAAAGCAGCATATCTGCTTTTGTATGACCACAAAAGTACTAATAGGTGTTAAGTGCCTATTAACAAGTGCTGTTGTGATTGCAAAGCACTTTTTGCTTTCTTTAAAAAGACAAACAAAAAGCTTCTCTAAATTTGTTTTTTGATTTTAAATATTCTCATTATTTCATGTCAGGGTTCATCATCTGGAAGGAAAAGAAAGGCAAGCACATCGTTGACTGATGAGGAAGGTAAGTCACTTTTCAAAATTGTACACCTATAGTGTAATACTTCAGTGGTATATTACAACCCTAAACGCACAGGGTATTGGTCTGTTACAGCTTTTTGTAAACCAACTACCAACCTTCATCCATTTCTTAGAGAGATTCGATAGTCAATTTCATAGGCAATTTTACTTAACAGAGCTTCAGTGAAAGTTTGAAAATATTTTAATATTTTATAGATTTTAGTTATTTTTGAATCTTGCTAACTTACATATAATATTCTGTGCTAGTACACTTCCTGGGTGTCTAACTACAAACTTCCTGAATTATTGTGTACTTTGAATGCCAAGGTTAGCTTTTGTTTTTATTTTAGTCGAAGATGAAGAAGAAACAATTGAAGAACAAGAAGCTAAAGAAGGAAACATAAACCATCAAACTGAGTTGTCTAATCTAGCCAAAGAAGGTAGGCATGTAGCTTGATGCTTCCCTGTGGTAGGTTCTGAAAGAACGAGTGAGAACACGCAGCACTTATACTTGTGAATAGGTTATAGATGAGAAGTTGAATGCATTCAGTTATTCAATTGTATTTTTTCCTGTTTGGAAAGCTGTAGCAGTTAGTTTATGGGATGATGATGGACATATATGATGTACTTTATAAAGCAGTCCATATACTTACCTAGTTATCAGACAAGGTGGCTTGAGTATTTCTCTATTGAAGCACTGCATTTCTTTAAAACCTCGCACCAAAAGCTCTCAACCTAAATTCTAGGAGGGCATGATAAATACTTAAAACCAGTTGTGTATCAGATTGAACATGAATGTTTTACCTTCAGCTGTCTAGAGTATCTCAGAAGGGTTTTGTGACCCACCTGATAGGTCTGAAAGGGCCCTGAAATGCCAATCTGGGGGGTGGGGGTATAAATACTTGGAGATAAGGGGCTTTCAGGAGCAATGCACTTGCTAGCAGCTTGCTTTCATTAGCAACGTAACAACTGCTATGCTGAGCTTGATGGATGCAAAGTATCCCATGGGGATCACTTCACTTATCATGGCAAAAACATTGCTGATTTTTAGAGGCAAGCTTCCCATTAAGCAAAGTCTGTCTGGTGATTAATATGCAGTTTCCAAATCGGCTTGTTTGATCTGTTTGGCAGCTTAGTGGCTGCAGCCAGCTGGCCAGTTGGAGGTATTATAACTCTTGGCCAGTCATCCAAGTTCCTAATGAGGATGTTTCCTGATTGATTTGCTACTGTCAGTCATAGAGCACATTTTTGCTTCAACACATCAGGCAAGGAATCATGGAGGTACTCTTTAGCAGGGTTGAGGTACAGCTCAATTTTGGAACTTTGAAGTCTTGAGTTGGCTTCAGGCCACTTGGCTGGATTTGGTGTTCCTACTTCCTCAACCAGTGGTTTACTGTCAGTTTGTATGGTGGGTTTATAATATAGCAAAATGCAAGCTGGGTGAGCAGATGGCTTGGTGTATTGCAAAGTGTTCTCTGTAATCAAGGTCATTAAATAAATATTGCCATCATCCACCTAATAATTACCTCTTCCATTAACTTCTGATTAGAGAACTGGCTTTATACAATTGTGAAGAATGTAATGAGATTACAGACAATGGTACCGCTTGTTCCAAGATTTCATATTTTTTAGCTTAATCTTTTAATGACCTACAGCTGAATTGCCTTTGGAAGATTTACTGAAGATGTATGAAGGTGCCTTTGCAGAAAGTTTTCACTGGCCCCAGCCAAAGCCTGACAGTGAAGAGGATAGCAGTGAGGAAGGTAAGTTACTTTTTGTTTAGAAGAAGTGCTGACTTACAAGGTAAAATAAGTGGATTGGCTCTTCAGGTCTCTATTAAAAGACATTTTATACTAGGGGAAAACAAATACTGAGTGAATCACATTTTTAAGTGAAGAGGAACGTTATATACAAGAATGAATGGAAAGTGTAGTGGCTTACTTGCTAAGCATTTGGAATGATCGTTAGAAAAATTACATTTGTTCCTCATATTACAAATTTTATTTATTATTACAGAATGCTCTTTGAAGAATTTCTTCCTTTTTAATTTCTCAGTTTAGGAAAAGAGTGTAGCATTTGCCTGTCTTAAAGTCAAGATGTGTGAGATGCTCAGGAGCAATAGTGAGCTGTAGAAGAGCCTCCCTACACTGAACTAAACAGTATACTTTCATACCTAGCTGTTATTACACAGTTGCCGTCTGTTCTGTACTGACATGATGATAGAATTACATGTCTGAAGATAGGTTTTAAGTAGTATGAGGGGACCTCCCTTGAAGTAGTGAAAAGCTAACGGTCATGTTAGCATTCCTAGTGTGAATGCCCTGAACATGTACATGATCCTTAGCTTAGGCTATTTTTGTGTTAGCTTGACTAGCCTGAAAATCACAGAATTGTTTTTAAGTTAGCTGCCTCCTTTTAGACCCCTGTCTGAATTCTAGCCATCTCAATTCATTTGTGTGTATGCTACTGAAGTTTATTTTAAATGCTGATGTAATTATTCTGTCATAGAAATGGAAGACCATATCTCTGATAGGGAAAGTCCTCAGAAAGAAGTTGTCCTCATAGACTCCCTCCTCAGCATTGACCAGTACAAATGTATAGACAGATCAAGTCCTCCAAAGAAGCATATGCGAGACATAGCAGAAGTTGCTGCTGCAGCAGAAATGCTGTTACCTAAAGGCAGCTCCAGGATAACAACAGCGGTAAGACTCTGTTTTCTGCTACTGTGTATGCTCACTTTTACGTGATTTTGCAGATTTTAGCAACAAATTATATTAAATGTTTTCTAGTTATTGAACTACAGAATGGTTGTGTTTTGTGACGTGCTCTGTGAATTCAACTTGGGGGAAAAACGTATGAAATTATTCACGTTACAGATAAAATACAATACTCCGTCGCTGCTGTATGGGCCTCTCAGAGAATATCAAAAGATTGGGCTGGACTGGCTAGCAAAGCTGTACAGGAAGAATCTCAATGGCATTCTGGCAGATGAAGCTGGGCTTGGAAAAACAGTGCAAATTATTGCCTTTTTTGCCCACTTGGCTTGTAATGAAGGTAAGTTCATTTGTCCAACAATTTTAGACAGGTACTGCACCAACATTGTCTTCGTGGATTGTAGCCTAGGGTCACTTTATTTCTGCTGAACTGTATCAGTTTAGATAACGCACAGAGTAAGATTGTGTCAGAAAAACTGTCTTTGATTGTGTGGCATAGGAATGATTTCCTGTCAACTACATTGTTTTGAGTAATGTGCTGTTACCTTCTGCGTGGCAAAATTCTTCCAAAGCCTAGTTCATTGATGTAAAAAAGCCTTAAAAAATTGTGTAATGACCAAATGGCCACATATAGTTAAACTGAAGGAGTAAAGATGAACCGTTAAACAAGTATGTTTTGTATATCATCTCATATATTACTCATTGTGTTGTTGTACTGAGGGTAGTTTAAGAGGATATAAGTAAAGCAAAGGTGGTAGTGTGGGGTAGTATCTCTTATTCAAGCAGTTGATGTAGTTGAGGGAAAAGTAGATAATAGGTGCACAAAGAGTACTTGCAAGTCTAATAAATAGTAAAGCATAGATTAGTCATTAAAATACCTCTGTTGTTACTGGATCTCACTTTTAATGATGGATTTAGTGCACTGCACTTAAAAAGTCAGGGGAGTATATAAGCCACATGAATTTTCAGGAGTCTCTTCCAATAGTTAACTGCTGTTTTCCCTCCTATAGGTAATTGGGGTCCCCACCTTGTTGTTGTGCGGAGCTGTAACATATTGAAATGGGAACTGGAATTGAAACGCTGGTGCCCGGGGTTGAAAATACTTCTCTACTTCGGCAGCCAGAGGGAGCTTAGGGCAAAAAGACAGGTACTGTATTTTGCAACTTTTATGCTGTTGTATTTAGCATTTTAGATTGGAAGAGCTTTAACCTGCACTTAAGCATTTATTTGAGCCGTAGCATCTTTCTATTCTTAGCAAAGAAATAACTGGTCGTAAGATACTTGAGAATTCTGTCTTAACTTTTCTGTCTCCTTTTCTGTAGGAATGGACAGAGCCCAACAGCTTCAATGTGTGTATCACTTCCTACAAACAGCTGTTCAAAGGCCACCCAGCATTTATGAAAATGCGATGGAAATACTTAATAGTAGATGAGATGCAACAAATCAAGAGCATGACTGAGAAACACTGGGAGGCACTTTTCAGTCTCCGCAGGTATGGTGCAGGGATTTGTTCTCCTGCTGGTAGTGAGTTTTTCTCTCTTCATGTTACACAGTTCTCTTCTTAACAGAAAACTGATAAAAACCCTCTTGGTTTGATCTGTCCAATTTCCTGTGCAACATGTGCCTGCAGAGGTGTCTTCAGTGAAACAATCAGGATTCAGAGACATGCTCAGGATTTTTTTGTTGCCACTATCATAACTATAATTCTTCTTCACATGCTCCCAAACAGATCCTCTTGTATGTTCTGATACTCTGCAACGAGGAATTTGTTTTGGTGGTATATTCAAGAGTAAAAAGATAATTTATCCTAGATTTTATTTCCTTCTGTGCATAGTTCTTCTTGTATCTGGCAAACCTAAACTACAGTAACCAGTGTTCGGATATTGGTGTCCTTTTCATAATGATGCTAGCTAAATGCTGTATTGTGTTAAAATCTTCTTTTACTGTTCACAGCCAGCATCGTTTACTTCTGATAGACACTCCTTTGCATAACACATTGATGGAGTTGTGGACCATGGTACATTTTCTGATTCCGGGAATTTCCAGACCTTACCTAGATTTTCCAGTAAAAGCACCTAATGAGGAGAACCAGGATTATTGCCATAAACTGGTCATCAGGTTACACAGAGTATGTTGTCATTTTTTCTCATCTGTCCTACTACAGTAGTTAGATGTTGGGATTAAAAAATAGGAAAGAAAGAAGAAATGAATAGATGTGGTTCAGCTTAAAATTTCTGGCTTTTAACACTTTGTTCAGTTCAGACAAAGTCCTGCTGAAAGCAGAAGTTTCTGCTACCAGAATAGTATGGAGGTTTCTTGAAAAAATAATGTAAGGCTCCGATTTGAAGCATAACGTGCAGAAATTAAAGAACAAATTAAAGCCTTACAACCGTGTGCATAGCAATATGATTATATACGGCATATGAGGCTTATCCCATCAGGTGTGTTAGGTGTGAATGGGTTTAGCTTCCTATTGTAAAACTGCATCTTTGAAGTGAGGTTTTTTTTTTCCCCTTGATTCTGAAATGTTTCAGATGATTCAACCATTTATTTTGCGAAGATCAAAGAGAGACGTTGAAAAGCAGCTAACAAAGAAATACGAACATGTGCTAAAGTGTCGTCTCTCTAGTCGACAAAAAGCTATGTATGAAGATGTCATTTTACAACCAGGGTAAGGATTTAAAACAGTAAATAATGCTGTCATTTTTGGTACTTCAGTACGATGATAATTGATTGTCATGGTTGGAAATGGTGTAGTGTTTTTCTGAGATTTTCCAGTAGGACCAGTGGGTAGGATGTGATTACATTGTAAACTAAAATTACAGGCAAGCGGTGCTGAGGGGCTAATGAAAAACATGCATTTAACCTTGGGAACCTAAAAGTCAAATTGTAATGGTCAGGTTTGCTGCTCTTGCGCTTGAAGATTTGTCTCTAATGAGTGGTTTGTTGCTTCTTAAAGCCCAAAGTGTTTCTCCTCATGCCCACACATTTACCTGTGCTGTGATATCAAGTGGTTACTGATAGGTACAGAGATGAAACAGAAATAAAACAGGTAGAGGTTAGGGATGTGGTTGGGTTGTACTTGACTGTAAGGTAGCACTGGTCCTAAAGTTTCGTATTTCCACATTTACATTTGGTTCAGTGCTACTTAAAAGGCTCTGGAAAAACCTAGGTATAAGTTAAGCTCGTTTTAAGACTTTTGCATAACATGCTGCCATTTCACATTCTCACCTTGCTGATTTAGGGACATCTACATAAAAGCTGTACTTAAATTAGTGTATTTCTGTATATATTATTTGGTAGAACCCAAGAAGCCCTCAAAAGCGGGCACTTCATCAGTGTCCTGCATGTCCTGATGCAGCTGCAGCGGATTTGTAATCACCCTGATCTGATAAACCCCCGGCTTTCAAGTACCTCTTATGTATCAGAAACACTGGAGTACAGAACTGCGTCTGTGGTACTGAGTGCCCTAGAAAAGGATATTTGGAAGGTATTTTTCTCTCTTGACTGCTCTTGCAGAATTTCAGTGCTTAACATTATTGTCTTCTGATACATCTTAAGTCTACCTGAAGTTTATAAACAGAAGGAATTCACAATTCTGTAGCTGTGCCTAGCAAGTGTGTGCTTGTTGCATCTTTTTTTTGATAGTAGTTTGAGCTTTTCTAGTGGTTTGCAGTCAGTAATTTTTCATTAACTACTTGGTCAAAGAGAACTTAACTTTGCTTTCATTGTACTCGTGTTTGCAGTTTTCTGGCACTGAAATGTGTCAGGAAATGCCTGACAGCATTCTGTCATTTTCTTTCTGCTTTCAGTAGCTAAAGGAGAGCAAGACTTACTCTTTTTCACCTAAGAGTAAACACTGATTCAGTGACTAAATTAGTACACTTCTGTCAATCCATTTGAAGTACCACTGTTTGTATTGTCCTTAGAGAAGTGATTCCCCTCTTCGGGATAATCAAAGGAAATAATTGCATTAGAGAGAAGTATGAGTAGTAGAGCAGATGAGGTGATCTTTTGATTAACCTTATTTCCATTCTTCATATTTTTCTACTCCTGAATTATACGTGTGCTTTTGTAGTTTGGCATTTGAGCTTGAGAGTCAACAAACACCTTCTAGGAGTTCTACTTAGTTATTTGGAAATTGTGGTATATTAAGAATTGTTAAATGTGTCTCGCTTTGATTTCCATCACTGGCTAATGATTTAAGTTATTTTTCTTCCAATGGTGATGCTTAAAATGGAATTATCAGTTTAAGATATATTTCCAAGGTTTCTGAACAGTTTTGGCTAATAATTAATAGTTTACTTTTTAAATTTACAGCATTTATTTCCAAAAATATAGAAAGTGAATTAAGCATAGAACATGGAGATGACTTAACTGTTTGGGTCACCACATAAAATAAACCTTATTTTACAATATCCCTTAGGAATCAGACCTGTCTCTTTTTGATCTCATTGGGATGGAAAACAAAATGACCCATTATGAAGCACAAATGTTGCCAAAACAGAAGGTTACTAGGAAGTTGATTGAAGAAATCTACAGCTCCCCTCCACCACCAGCTAGACCCAACCCCGTGAAGCTCAAACCAAGCAGGTATGTAAAACTGCCCTCCTTTTAAGATAGAATTACAGGAGGGAAATGTAGTTCTGTTGCTATGTTTACAGAGTTCTGTCTGCACCTCTAGTAATGTAATTCACACAAAACCTCAGGCTTGACTTTGCATTTTATTGTTCTGTTGCTTTGTTGTTCACTCTTGAAAAGAAGGATTCTATTTGAATAGTTTTTTGAGGCATGTGGTTCCATTTGAAGTTTGTTTATGGATTTCCCATAGTTTTTACTTCAGCAGCAGATGGATTTTATTCTTGGGGTCCTTGTTTATGGCAAGTGAGTGTTGTTTTGCAGCTAAAAGACTAAGTTGGACCTACAGAGTTAACTGTGCTTGCAGTGTTACAAGAGACGCATGAAGTTTTATAGCAGTGAATTTCTAAGAGTATTTCTCTGCTAATGAAGCAGTGATCACAAAGGAAAGTGAAACTGTTTTTCTGATGCAAAAGAACTGCCTGATGACCTGATGGCATGTTGACATCTTTCTGGAAATGATATGAGATCCCCATTCTTTTTCCACGTATCGGGCTAGACTCTTTTAAGCTGTTTCCTGTAATTCTCATGTATCCAGCATTAAACTGGATGCATGGCAATGTAAAGGTTCTTCTTCCTTCTTGGATTTAGCAAAATGTCTTTATAAAATTTCCACACTTGAAGGTTGCTGAAGTGATGAGTCTTGCCAGTTTCAGTCACCTGCAAGAACGACATGAGCATCTGATGTGATTGGTTTATACTTTCTGGGTGGTAGAGCTCACTGTTAAAGGCTGAACTGTAGCCTTCCTATAGACTTTGAATTTTCATATTCTTGCAGGTTGTTTCAACCCGTTCAGTATGGTCAGAAACCTGAGGGCAGGACTGTAGTCTTCCCAAGCACTCAAGTACAGCGCACAGTGACTACAGCAACTGTAACTCAACAGGCACAAGTACGAGGAAGATCACCCATAGCTACGGTGTCTTCAAATCAAGGTAGGAAAGTTAGTGCTAGGTTGGTTACCTGAGCCTCTGTGTAGTTGGATAAAAGTGTGTTAATAGAACTCCTTTCCCCTCTAGCTTAATGGTCTAGAATACTAATGGCTTAAAAATACCAACAGACTAATTGCCAGTAAATTTCCCCACTAGTTTCTACAGTATGATCTGCCAATATAATGCGAAACTAAGCTTTTTGTAACCTAACTGTTAGCATGTGGAGTAAATATGACACAGTTGGTATTTAAACCCTGATCATGTGTAATGTTCTATCAACGATGAGAATTTACAGTGCGTTTGTGTATTTATTTTAGCTTTTAAACAATGCTTTCCAAATACATAATGTAAAAAGAGGATGGAGTAGAAGGTGTGGATAGAAATCCCATTCTGTAAGGACAAGCCGTTCCTGTAGCCATTTTAATATCCTGTTGGAAGGTTTCTTTTTAATGCAGGTTGTTTAAAAGAGCGGAGTTAAAACCTCTAACAGCTTGCCCAAACAACCCTTATTGATTGCAGCCGCAGCAGCACAGTTTCAGACAACTCAGGCTTCCACCAGTGCTCCAAGACACCAGCCCGCAGCGACCTTCACCACAGCAACTAGCACAGCCAACCCTGTGAAACCGCGGGGCCAGACCTCAGCGCCGGCCTCTCAGCTAGGGCAGGCCCAGCCACAGGCCCCCTCGCACACCATCCAACAGAGTGTGCTGCCTCAGAGGCTGGTACTGACCTCTCAGGCCCAGGCACGGTTGCCTAGTAAGTGGCCTCCCCTTTCCAGGTTTCTCCCACCTTTATACTACAATGAGGTTAAGTTACTAGGCACCCTAAAAATGTGTACAGAATCATTGTTTTTTTTTCACTCTTCTGATTAGCCTTGCTCAGTATGTTGCTTTATGACCAAGGAAAATCGAAAATTGGATAAGAAACAATAGAATTGCTGTGGACATACATTAGCGGTGTCAACTTAATCTCCTATTTCTGCATGTTTCTTCTGCTGGCAAGACTTCCTTCAGACCACATGTTTTAGCTCTATCCTAATTATTCCTTTCATATTGAGCACTAATCCATCTGCTAAAGGCCTCTCACAGAGAGGAGCGTCTCAACTGTTAGGCAGAGAAAAGCAATGAGGCTTTGCTTTAAGGTTGTATGTGCACTGCCTATTAGCATGTGTATAGAGTACTGAGCACTGATGTATTAATTTTATCTCTGGGGTAATGCACTGCCTTTACAAAAGCTAAATTTTCGCGCTGGTATTTTCTCGATACCATAAAACTTAATGCTTAAATGCTTCTAACCTTTCTGCATTTAAATCACAAAAACCTTGGTGCTTATCACTTCTAAAGCTTTTTGGTTTGTCTAAGTGCAGATCGCTTAATATAAATCATGTTTCATCAGCGAATTTCAGGCCATTTCAAATGTATATTTATAGTGCCACATATGTGAATATTTTTGTCTCTTCCTAAAACCTTCCTTCATGCTCTTGAAAAGGCAGTGAAAATCACTTTAATGTCTATACTCGTCCTGTTACAAAGTGTCACATGAGTTTTCAGGTAGCTCTTAACTCTTTTGCTAATGAAAGTGATAACTCCTAAAATGTTGATGTTCTTACCCTGTAAACAATCAGCTTTTTTCCAGTTCACCCATCAAATATAGAAAGCAATACCTGCTTAACTTTTATATGACACTTTTTATGCACTCTTAAGTATAATTATGCATGGAAGGCGCTTCAGCACCAGTTTACTAACCAAAACTTAGAATTGTGACTATTGAACAACCTGCCTCCCACTTTGGTCTTTTTTAATGCCTGTTTCCCTCTTTGACAGGTGGTGAGGTAGTAAAAATAGCCCAGCTGGCTTCTATAGCAGGAGCACAAGGCAGGATCGCTCAGCCAGAGACCCCTGTAACACTGCAATTCCAAGGGAACAAGTTTACTTTATCACATAGTCAACTTCGCCAGCTCACGGCAGGGCAGCCCTTGCAGTTACAAGGTACTTATTTCAAAACAAGGAGTTTCCCATTATTCAGAATGCTTTGTTATGGGCAGCACATTCCTTGTTGCTGTATGTTAAGATTTTTCCATCCCCACTGCTTACACTGCTCTGCTCTACCCGTTTTCTCTGTGAGACAGCGATAATAAGGTAGCTGTGCTTTGAAAAATAAATGCCTGACAAATGAAAGACATGGTTACTTTCTTTTTCTGTAATGTATTTCAAGATTTTATTATTGAATTTGTTTTCACATATATGCAATACAGCGAAAGTAAGGTGAGGCATTATTTCAGATTAAATCCCTGATGAGCAGAAACAGACACAACTGAGGATGTTCTTTGTTCTGAGATGGTGTAAATAATACTTGAGGATTGTTGTGCCTCTGTATTTTGACCCAACTATTACCCTGGCCTGAATACTCTTCTTACAGTATATTTTGCCCTCAAGTTTCCCTTGCTGGTGATACGTGTGTTGCCAGATTCAGGAGAACCTGGAAATCTTGATTCTCTGTGGCAAACAAAATAGATAGAGGGAGCACTGGGGATTTCTTTGTTGATTTGATTTCTTCTGAATTCAGTATAAAATACCTAGGTTTAGAATGATGCCTGTACAATGTGAAACTCCTCTTCAACTATGAAGATTTAGGCATTTCCCTTTTATCAAATCTTATGGTACTTTAAATCAGATTAGTGTAATGAACTTGTCTGGCAAAATGTGACAGTTTGAAGCAGCAATGATCAGTATGTAACAGTAGTATCTTTTGCCAGAGAACATTATTTACACTATTTATTCTTTTCTACTCTACCCACCCTAACTATTTGAAAATCCTCCGTTGCAGGAAGTGTTCTTCAGATTGTTTCAGCACCTGGTCAGCAGTATTTAAGACCTCAGGGCCCGGTTGTCATGCAGACAGTTTCCCAAGCAGGAGCTGTTCAGAATGCTCTGAACGCTTTAGGAAACCAGCATCAAGGCGGTGTCCCAACTTCCACAGCAGTGGCGCAGCAAGGTAGGTTTTCTAATCTGAAATGTCTGTGTCTAAGCATTCAGTTACTAAAATCACATTGATATATAACTCCAGGTTGTTATAGATCACAGTTCTGTAAAATGAGTCCAGAAGCAGGTAAACTGTGAGGCACATCCTTCTGATTTGTGTGCGATTAGGTATATTAATTAGATAATTTTTCAGTACAAACCTGGGGGAGCTTGAAACTCTATTAAACATGTAGATTTTTTTTTTTCCAGTTATGTCCTAGGTATATTTCTTGTGGGAAGAAATGAGTTTGAAATAGTTTGTTACTTTTTTCAAGGAAAAATCGGGGTGATTATTTTTTGTACTGACAGAAAATGTCCAGCAATTCTCTTGATTTTTCCCCATTGTTTTTGCCTTTGTCTAATTTTCTCTGCTTCTCTATCTAATCAAGGTACTGTTTTCCCTCTGCAAATACTGCTTAGGTGTTTGGTGCATTGCTGCAAATGTGATTGGTTCCTTGCTTAAAAATATGGTCAAGATATTGGTTGAAAAGCAATAGAGAAATTTCTGTCTAGGATGCATTTACAACAGAACAGCAGGTTGAAAAATGATGATAAATGCAATGCTAGGAGTTTGTTCCCTGAAAGTGGCCATATGCTGTAATGTTCTCTGGATATAAACCATTAGCTCAAAAGAGACTGCTTAGTGCTCCTTTTTGATGTATTAATGTGCCACCGAAGTTCATACTTGCACTTTCTGAAGAGTAAACATCTTGTCCTAAAAAGGGAAGAGGAAGCTTCAACAGGCTCTCTGTTGCTGGGAGGTAAACGATTTCTATCACAGTTTGGAAAAACTGTGGTTCAAATGTGTCACCCTCCAGCTCTGCACTACAGGTTCTACTAATAATGGCCACAGTTCAGAATGAAAATTCATGTAACAGTTCTACAACAACTCACGCATCTTACTACTCTCATGATGGTAAAAAGAGGGCTCTGTTAAAAGTAATACTAACTGAAATACTGTTTCCAATTGATAAAAGAAAACATTATTATTATCGCTGTTCTTCATTGGAGGAAGATGTAAAGCCTTTTGAAAGTACTTACTTTGACTTTCTGAAATTTGGATAAAATGCTAAATAAATTTCATTGCTTTGGGTGATTGGAAACTGAAATTGCTGAGTTCACATGGAGCTGTGTAGTAAAACTGGGTTTATATTGGCTATCTCTGTTTGGTTATTCATAATAAAAATGTGGAAAGGCAAAGCTTAAACCTCTGCATACTCTTTAGAGTCTATTAGTCTTAATGTAAGGGCCAGCATCTGCTTGTTAACTTGAATGCAGTTCTTCATGGGTGTGTTGACTCACCACTACAGACTCACAGTGACCAGCGGAGGGTTGTGCTGCTTTTCTAGTACAAATAATCAGTGCTGATGAGCAATGTATTCTGACTGAGATAGACACCTATATATCCTATCAAGAAAGTATCTGCTAGACAGTATCTGTAGTCTGCTAGCACATGATCGCTGTAGTTTCGATAAGTTGTGTGTAATGTTCTGATAGTTCAGTTAACTGTCTGGGAAACCATTTGCTAGCAGTTGAATTCACAAGAACTCCTCTATGAGATTCCATCAGATAGTTTCATCAGTTTTAGATACACTGGATTCATGTGTTTCCTGAAGAATCTTAGGTGATTGCTTTATGATGAATTGGAACAATCTGTTCCTGATTTAGAGTATAACTTCTAAATGTTAATACCTGTTGCACTTTACATGGCATTTTGAATAAGCTATGAATGCAGCAGGTGTTTGTGCAAAGCAAAGTAAAATGCCATTGATCTATCTTGGACCTTTGTGAAAACAGTTGGTGTAAACATCTGTCAGATATGTGATGTGTAGCAAAGTATAAATTTGCAATACCCAGTGGACATCTAGACTAAAAACTTGTCTGCAGTTATGATGTGTTACAGCTATGAAATGTCTGCTATTGAATAGAATAAATGAAACCGATCTTAAGAATAAATATGTAAACAGGATGTTTATCCTCAGTTTGTATTCCAGGTAGAACTGCGGTTACTAATTTGTCATCTGGTGACATGGGAGCAGCATTAAAACCAGGACCTGGTTTAACGCATGGACAACTGCAGGTACTTAATTTTTGTTTTCTTCAGGAAACAAAACTTTTCAGCTGTGATACATCAATAGTTGGCAGCTTTAATTTACAAAGCTGGGATTAATTAGGAACTTTGATGACTACAGAGTAGGTAAACCAGCTTCTGTCAGTGTTTCAGGTTGACAGATCCAGTGCATTTTCATTTATAATCCGTACTTTAAGATAAATTCTTGTGTATAAAAGCAGCTATCAGGTTTCTTGTGCTGTGCCAGCAGACAGGTTCTTGTGGCTGTAATAGATCGTAATTGCATAGTAATAAAGGAATCACAAGATTTTCACAAGCACAGATACTCAAGCAGCCTATAAAGCATAGGGAAACATCAAGTGTATGTTAAACTGTGAAAGAACCTGCACCTTATAAATATTAATGTGTTAATTGAAATGTTCCAAATATAAATCAATAGTTTTGGTTTATTTAAAAACTATGAAAATGTACTTTAAAAAAAAAAACTAGATATTAAAATAAGATATAACTGACTCTTTAATATGAATTGAATTTAATATGTATTCAAATTTTATCCAAAATTTACACCTTTAGTGATAGGTTTATGTAGTTCTTATAATCTAGGATGTTGGTGGTATAAAGCACACAGTGCTCTGATCCTGATAGCTGCATTCTATAGAAACTCAAATTCCTACGTGTTTATGATGAGCAGCAAATGGTTCTTTTTCAATTCTCCTTGGCAAAGGAAACATATGAAGAGAAGAATCGGCTTTTGAAGGAGCGTCTGGACAGAATATTTTCTGGCAATGAGCGCCGTTGTTCACGGGCCCCGATGTATGGCAGAGACTTGCTGAGTGTTTGTTCTCTCACTGATGAAAGAAAGCCCTCTCAGCCATCTTCCAGTCAAGACAACAGCTGGAGGTGGGCTGGCTTTGTGAACTGTTGCCTTTCTTCAAGTGCCTCTGGAGGCCCAAGTAGCCCACTGCAAGAAATGATCCTGACTTTGGGTCAGCAACAAGAATCTCTGAAGGATGTTGTTAACAGGTAATGTGTGACTCTGCCTCAAGCCTTTACCACATTTAGTTATTTCTTAAACGTTCCTTTTCAAAAAAGCTTCAAAACCTTGTTTCTGTTCATGTTTGGTTTAGACTGATACATCTAGCATAAATGGTGTGCAGTACACACGTAGAAGTAACAGTCACTTCTGTTTCCTTTAGGATCTTTATAATAAGAGTTTTCAGTACCTCATTCCTAATTTCAAGCCCAAATTCAGCTGACCATAACTCATCTTCCATTGGATTGCTTTGGATTTATTTCTGAATAGTTCTGAGTCAACCAACAAGAGCCAAGACACAGAG
This sequence comes from Amazona ochrocephala, assembly GCA_039720435.1. Lineage (NCBI taxonomy): Eukaryota > Metazoa > Chordata > Aves > Psittaciformes > Psittacidae > Amazona > Amazona ochrocephala. Next base: position 9,030,113 of record CM077891.1, on the reverse strand, counting down.
ATGGAGGCAGACTCCATCATTTAATGGCATTTAATGGATTGCATGCAGAGCAATAGCTGCAGCTTTCTAGAAACATGAAACACAATTAGAAGAACTCAGACTTTTTTGAATTGCTTTTAGTAAGTTTGGTATGATGAGCGTTTCTTGTGTTTGAGCTCCAGTGACTGAATGCAGTGGTCACAGTGCAAACACCTTAACGGAAGCTATCATCAAAGCAGGCAAAACAGAAGTATAAAGGGAGATAGAGAATATTAACACTTTGAAGGCATTCAGCACTTACGAAGTCACTTTAACAAAGTGGTTACATAATAGTGTAAAATTACATGGTTGACAGGCTGAAAATTATTGCTGCAGATGATAATTTTGTATATAACTTTAAAAACTGGTATTCCCTTGTTTTGATACTTCTTGCAGGGCTCTCCTGGTATTGCCAGCTGCAGTTGCTGCTCCCCCATGTATGTATGTAGCAAATCCTCCCCCTTCATATAGTCATAGACTGAAACTCCTTAAGCACAGTCTTAAGCAGAAGGCAGCTCCACACTTGCATCAGTTGCAAAGGATTACCACTCCTCACTTGCTGCAGTTCCCTGACCTCCGGCTGGTGCAGTATGACTCAGGTAAATTGGGGATAATGTTTCCATGAGTTCCTGTTTCACTGGAACAGAACTATTATTGACTTTCTTGTTTGAAATGTAGGAAAATTAGAAGCTCTTGCTGTCCTGCTTCAAAAGTTGAAATCTGAAGGGCGCCGTGTGCTGATCTTATCACAGATGATTCTGATGTTGGACATACTGGAATTGTTCCTGAATTTCCATTTCCTCACATTTGTGAGGATTGATGAATATGCTAACCATGAACAACGGCAGGTAAGACTGCCCTAACAGTTGTCTAGTGGAACAGCAATATGTGCTGCCCAGGATATTATATGCTACAACAGGAGAAGGAGATTTGCCTGGTTTCTTATTCATTTTGAAACACTTGACTTTTGTCTGTGTTTTCATTAGGCTATAGTAAATTTGGTTTGGCATTTTATTTCTGTATATGGTGTATTTACTCCTTTTACTCCATTTGTGTAGGAGCTGATGAAAATTTTCAACAGAGACAAGCGCATTTTCTGTGCCATCCTTTCCTCTCACAGTCGTTCCACTGGAGTCAATCTTGTTGAGGCAGACACAGTTGTGTTCTATGACAATGATCTAAACCCAGTGATGGATGCAAAAGCTCAGGAATGGTGCGACAGAATTGGGAGATGTAAAGATATCCATATATACAGGTGATGGTTACAGCTCAATGACCGCTCTTTAACATACTTTAATGTAAGGTTAATTCAGATAGTGCTGCTCTGTATGATCTGAAATAAAGTGGAAACAGTGCTGAAAACTTCATCTCACTTCAATAAAGATGCCAGGTTATCATATGAAAATGTGGTTGGTCTTAACGCCATATGTAATGAATGAATCTTTCATACTTGTTTTTTGACAGTTAGTTTACATGGAGTTATTCAAATGAGTGTCCTTTGATCTTTTTTCTTGATTTTTTAATTACACTAGTTGTTAAATGAAAGCTTTAAAGCAGAGGTGGTGGTATGTGTTTTGTTCTGGGCACATACCACAACCCCACAAGCCACCACATGCTTACAGTTTGATGTTATTCTCTAAGGGAAGCTTCTCTTTTTGTTTCTGAAAGCTGTTTTGGAAATGACTAATTAGATTTCTATTATTTTTCCTTTTAATTTAGGCTTGTCAGTGGTAATTCAGTAGAAGAAAAGCTTTTGAAAAATGGCACAAAGGACTTGATCAGAGAAGTAGCTGCTCAGGGAAATGACTATTCAATGGCCTTTTTAACACAGGTAAGTTAATATTCAAAATACATTGAAACATCTGTGGTGCAGTGTTTATCTGTGTTGGAATGGTTACTAACAGTTTAGTAGAAATCTGTTTGGGCTAGAATGGATAGGCAGTCATTAGATTTCATGATTGCTTGAACTCTGGGTGTTAGTGCCACATTCTCTCAATTACCATTCATCTGCTTTTTGTCCTGTTACTTGCACAGTGATGCACAGGTATCACTTGTGTGACAATATATTCTGGTTTCTTCTGTGCTGCTGCAAAACTCTGCAGAGCTTGTAAGGATGAATTTTTCAACAACTTTAAGAATGTGACATGCAAAATTTGGGTATTTAGTGAGATAGGCTCTCAGTTGTGCTCTGAAGATGCAGAAGACAGCGAGTGCAGTAATTAAGCTACTTCATCCCCTTCTGGCATTCTCAGTACAGTGCTGTACAATGAAACAGTATTTCTGACTTCCCTATAAACAAACTGTTAACACTTTATTCTACTCTGTAGTCCTATAGGAGAAAGCTACAGAAAACAGCCAATTTTCCAGAAATAATAGATAGAAGTTTATTCTTTCTTTAGTTAGTCCACAGTTTACGAGGTCACTTGAACCCGAGCTAATTCAAAGTTATATAACAATGTAGAATGGTTCTGACAGCTGAATTTACTTCTTTTTATTTTTCCTTCTTCTTACAAAGCAAACAATTCAGGAATTGTTTGAGGTTCATTCTCCTATGGAGGATTCTGGGTTTAGAGTGAAAGCAGAAGAATTTGTAGTACTTTCTCAAGAGCCGTCTCCAGCAGAAAATATTTCACCTAAAGTTGCAAGACCGTTTATAGAGGTAATTATTAGCACATGTTAAAAGTACAGCTGTACAACGTTAGTATTGAGCAGTTGCCTTATCTCTTTTTATTTGGGTAGATTCTGCCAATCTCTTTTTCTGGTAGTTTGATGTTGTTTTGTGATTTTCCTTGTAACAAAACTTCCAAAGCCCATGTTTTGTTGTGTACATTCTGGGGACTATTTCTCTTGCCTCAGCAGACACCTATTCCACAAATGTGTTTTGGATTTCAGTGAATTTCTTATGGGGTTTCTCTCCATATTTTTGAAGTCTTCATTATTTTTAAAATACGTCTTTTTGAAAGGCCCTCAACAGTATTGAACAAGAGGATGAGGAGTCAAACGATCGTGTACAAGAAATAGGACGTGCCCCAAGCATTGAACCATTAATCTCAGAGCTCTGTGAGACAAAATACAATGAAGAGCCCTCACAGCTGCAGGAATTAGTTGCTGTTGTGGATCAGGTACCATGACTTTCCATGAATATTTGGTTAAAAAGTAATGTTTAGTTTGAGTATTTCAATTTTTTTGCAGTCTGGCTTAAAGCAACTTGTCTATGGGATTGATACTCCCATTAAATGGATGGGACATCTCCTACCGACTGAAGATGTTAAGCTATCAGAGAGGGAGATTAGTTTTAAAGAGAGCATTGATACACTCTCCTTCAGTTCGCATTCCTTTTATTTTCCTCAATACTAACTTTTCTTTTTCCTTGATACGTTCTCTCAGCTGACTCCCATTGAGAAGTATGCTTTGAATTATTTAGAGCTCTTCCATGTTTCAGTTGATGAGAATGAGCCACGTCTGAATGAGGTAAAACAACATATCTTTCTCTTCCATACTGTTCTGTCGCAGTAGGTATGAGCAGGGTTATATTTTCAATGTGAAGTGGAAGTTACTCCAGTGGTGTGGAATATATCGTAGGCACTTCTGTGATCTTCTTTTGCTATACTTCATGAATGCCAGAACACCTTACATAGAGCTTATTATTTTGGGATTCTCTTGGTTTAAGAAGGTGTCAGTTCTTAATTTCTTTCCTATAAAATGGGAATGACGTGCTTCAGCACAGCTCAGCAAATATTTGTTGTACTCTATTGATAGCTGTGGGGAACAGAGAATTTAATTAACTTCAGTGAACCTGCTTATTTGGGTAAAGGAGCTGTGTTCTAGTCGTCTTGGTTGTTTAACTGAAATTCTTAGTGCTTTATTTTGGGGGTTTAAAGACCCTCAACAGAGACCAAAAACTCTCTCTTCTAAATGATTGTGAAAGTATCTATTAAGAAATTGCTGTAAGATTTCTGTGCCTGAAAATGTCACAGTTCAAGGAGTTCGTCCATAAAAATACAAATTGACAACTTTTAGTCAGTGTCTGTTACTGCATAAAGTTTATAAGATGTCTGACTTTCATGTAGATGGAATTGAAAACTGCAAAGAAAGCATGGGAAGTCCAGCATATGAGGGAGTTAAAGGCAAAAGAGCAAAAAATGCTTTGGGAGGATGAAGAGGAACTTCTAACCTACACTCGGGAGGATGCATACAACAAAGTAAGTTCTGATTAGTCTTGTTAATAGTGTATTTCTTGACAGCTGTTCTGAGGATACCTTTTCCTTCAGGGTTCAGTTGGATCATTTGAATTGTATTCTCTTTTTGCTGTGTAGGAATATGTCTATGAAGGTCCAGATGGACAAACCGAAATAATGCCAGTAAGTAGAAGTAACACCATACAGCCTAAACAGGCTTCTTGGATTTTGAAACATAAGGGTCAGTGTTAATATAGCAGTAACTACTCATTTTATTCTGTAGCTTTGGACTCCTCCCACTCCACCTCAGGATGACAATGATATCTACATAGATTCTGTTATGTGCCTGATGTATGATACCACACCTATTCCAGAATCGAAGTTGCCTCCAGTGTATGTCAGGAAGGAGCGTAAACGACACAAAACAGATCCATCTGGTAAGGCCCTGTTCAAAACTGTTCTGAGATTTATTGCTGAAAGCTAAAAATAATCAGGGGATTTTTCATACCGCCTACGTGTTTGGACCAAAAAAGATCAAATTTACAGGTTTGAAGAGGTGAAAATTCTTGTCTCACCATGGTCTTGAAACAGTAAAATCACTGAAAACCCCTGTTCTTACAGTGTCTCTTTCTATTTAGACTTGTAAGGGTTCTTAAAAGGACAAGTTTAGAACACAGGCATTCTATTATGTGAGTTAGGGCCTTACTTTATAGCAGGCTTGTTTAGTTAGTGACAGTACACTTTTCAAAGGCAGTGGGGAATACGCTGTTCACATGTAGTAGCATTTAGCGGCTGTAAGTAGCAGAGGAATCAAAAGAATGGTAGTAACTATTTACTAAGAATGTTGGGGGGGTTTTGTCTTAGCTGCAGGTAGGAAGAAAAAGCAACGTCATGGAGAGACAGTTATTCCACCTCGTTCCCTTTTTGATCGAGCTACTCCAGGAATGTTGAAAATGCGCCGAGAGGGCAAAGAGCAAAAGAAAAACATCTTGTTGAAACAACAAACACAGTTTGCAAAGCCTTTGCCAACTCTTGTCAAACCAGCTGCTGAGGCTGGACAGGATAATCCAGAGTGGTTGATTAGTGAAGACTGGGCACTTCTGCAGGTCAGATGATACCTGCACTTTCTGCTGTTATTATTTATTGTATTTTTGCTTCTGGTTTCAGAAATAACTCTTTGTGCACTTTTATCTCTCCAAGATTATTTCTAATTCTTAATGGCTAGTTTGGCATTTTGCTGACATCACTGATAACATATTGCCTATCCTTTGTGTTGCTCTAAGGATACATTAAAGGTTAAGCTGTATGATTAGCCAAAATATATGATTAAATCTTATTTTTATTGTAGAGACCACTTACTATTATGTTTAAGATAAGTTGTGCTGGCTGGACATTGGATAATGCAGCTAAGGTTCTTCCCACCTTTGGGAAGAGAGCAGCACTTGAATGGCAGACCTCTTTTCATCTTCTAGCCATCTCCAAGTGTTTTCTAGCATGTCAGTCTGCATAATAGCATTTTATGCTTATTTATTCTCTGTGAATATAGGTGAACCCATAGCCTGAGACCTAAGCTATCTGTGTCATTGTAGTAATGGTGTGTGGACACATGCAGATAAGGGTAGGTTTGGAAGACTGAAATGATTTGTCACCTGAAGCTTTTGTACCTTTATCTATTGTAGGCAGTGAAGCAGCTGCTGGAGCTTCCTTTAAATCTTGCTGTTGTATCACCAGCACACACTCCCAATTGGGACCTTGTTAGTGATGTTGTTAACTCCTGCAGCAGAGTCTATCGCTCACCAAAACAATGCCGAAACAGATATGAAAATGTCATTATCCCAAGGGAAGAAGGAAAGGTGAGTTTACATAGAATGACGCGTCTTTTTTTACTCTAAGTTTGTAGAGTTTTATTTCCTTATCTCCATAAACACGTTTTTTTGTTAAACGTTTCAACAGTGTAAATAAATAACTTTTAAAAGATTATAAAATTATCCTCATCAGGATTTCCACTTATTTTATGTGATTTCTTTGAAAAGAAAAAGCACCTGAACAAAATCTTCCACAAAAGATCATCTAACTTTCCTTCTTATTTTACAGCTAATGTACGAAGCTAATCCTAAAAAGAAGACAAAAAGTATTTATAAGGTGTGCATTGGTATTCTTTCCAAATCAAATCTAGACACTGTGGTATTTAGCAGCAATGGAGGTGGGCAGATAATTCATATGAGATCCATGTTGAGTGTTACTTGAGTTCTGAAACATCAATTAAAATGCCAAATGTATTTTTCCTTTCTTTGTTGATACAGTGGATTGACACCAGCCTTCAGCTTTTGGATTTGATAGATAAATTTTAAACCATGCAAGAAGTTTGTGATTTCACTTAAACTGTAGTGGGTATTTTTCTACCTAACAACCACCATGTAACTTATCTTAATTATTATGATTGTACTTTAAGATCTGTAAGAATGTACTTCATGCTAGAGTCTAAGTGGATTACAAATATCTAGTGAATTTAATGCTCGAAACACCTTTTAGTAAATGAGGATGATAGTATACTACAGAAAGAGACATAAATTCCATGACTGTAAACAACTTCTTCCAAACCATACAGCAATTTAGTGGCAGAACTGGGTAAAGAACCCAGACCTTCTGACTGTAGTCCCATTCTCTGACTAATAAGCAGGTTTGTCCCTGACTGGCAGTTTCTACTTAGGAGAAGTCAAACATTAGAATGGCATGGTGTGTTGGATGTTAACATAGCTTTGTTGGGAGAGCAGTGCAGTGATGGTTTTATTATATTATGTGTGCGCTATGTGTAACTATAAACTAATGGGCCTTTGGTTTGGGTACTGAATTAAACTTGGAAGATCTAAACTAAAGCAAAGATTCTTTTTCGAATTAGAGTTTTCCATTTTGTATGTCCCCAAGTGCTGATACCAGTGTGACCGTGAGAACTGCTCCTTATTTTGCTCTTTGTTTATATATTTCCCATAGAGTTTTGTGTAACAGTAAGTTATCAGTGACACGAGGCAGAAACCAATCTGTGATAGATATGTTGGAGTACGTTTTTAAATAACCTACAAGCGCACCATGTGTTTATACATAGACAAAAAGCCGTGTGGGTGTGTTTGCAATTGAAAGCTGTTGTCTTTTCATTTTTTAGACTAAAAACAGTCGCCCACTTCGTACCAATCAGATCTATGCTCAAGATGAGGGTGCAACCCACACGCAACTTTATACTAATCATTTTGAGATGATGAAAATGATTGCAGGGAAAAGAAGTCCACCTATCAAACCTCTGTAAGTTTAACTGGAATCATTCAATCCCAATCACTCTGTCACCACAGATCTCCTGGAATCTGCTATGAATTGCTTTCACAACTGAGAGTGATTTTACATTCTGTTTCAAACTGCTGGTTTGTTTCTTCGTTCATGATCTCTTTCCTTGCATTCTAGCCTTGTGTTATTGAAACATCTTCATATTTCATGTGTTTGGGTTAGCTTTTACTGCATGAATTTATTTTGTGGATTAAAAGCAGAAGAGCACTCAGCTTTCAATCTTACGTTAAACTACACTTTCCATTTGCCTGGACTATGCATAATTTACATCTATGCTGATGACTAGTGCATTGTTTTGTATGTATATACCTGCAGTAACTTCTGTATTTGTTTATTATTTACTCTGAGTCTTCCTTCAGATGTCTATCTGTATACAGGCTCCAGTACTGGTGGGGATATCATGAAAACTTCACCAAAACTGCAGTGTCATCTATTAAAACATGAAATTAAATATTGTTTTTAAGTTTTTTCTGTGCCCAGTAATACAATTTTGCTCTATTACAGACTTGGCATGAATCCTTTCCAGAAGAATCCAAAGCATGCATCAGTACTTACAGAAAGGTGGGCACTCTATGTCTTAAAGGAGTTAGGAATTGCATAAAAGTGCTTTTTTTCTTTTCTTTGTTTTAATTTTCAGTTACTTACTTTTAACAATAATGTTTCTTTTCTTATTGCTGTTTCTAGTGGAATCAACTATGACAAGCCACTTCCTCCAATTCAAGTTGCATCCCTCCGAGCAGAGCGTATTGCAAAAGAGAAAAAGGTATGGTCTCAGCTATACATATGACTGCTAAAATATTAACAGAGGAAGTATGAGAAAAGCTGCCTCCTGAGAGAGCCTTAGTAGTACAGTAGATGTTGTGAGCAGCTGCACATTGTTGATGTACTAGGATTTAGATATCCAATGTCCAAAGTGGGACCTTTCCTTGGGCCTGTATATCATGCACATACATGCATAGAAGCATTCTTTAGGGAAATACATTAAAAACATAAAAAACGTGGTTTATTCTTGACCATTCTATAGCCTCCTTTCTTGCATTATTCAGAAAGAGATATTTCTCCGTGCTTATTGATAGTAAATTGCTTGTTGTGCTATGCATTAAGCCACATAACCACAAATACAGCTTGTAGTTTGAAACTGGTTAGGTCAGGTAACTGGGAGCTAGAGAGTTACAATGAAGACAGATTTGTATGCTGTCCCTGCACACACATAATACATACTTTGAATTAAAGGGGTTTTGTTTATTGTTTTGTTTTCAAGTAATACATCCTGATTGTTACATGCACTGTTTTGAAGACTGTGAAGCTCACACTTTGATTTCCTAGGCTTTGGCTGAACAGCAGAGGGCACAACAGCAGACAGGTCCACAGCCTCAGCAGCAGCAAGCTCAGCAACCAGCTGTACAACAAGCACAAGCCCAACCTCAGCCACAGGCTCAGGCACAGGTAGTTCAGCAGCCACAGGCAGTAGTGCAGACTGCAGTAACTACTGTGGCCAACACAGCAGTATTGGTAAGAAAGGGAGGGCTTCGTGCCTTTGATGTAGTAACTTCAGTTCTTCTGTATCATATTGTGTGTTTTATTTTCTCTGGAAAGTGAGAATTTTAGGTCAGTGTAGTGAGTTAAAAGCTATTTCTTTCTTTCTTTTTTATTTCCTGAGTATACTGGGTATCTTCGTTTAGGCTCATTTATTAGGACTATTTATACCATTATAGCAATAGCTCTTGGCATTCTGAGGTGGAAGAGTATATTATCCTTTGCAAAGATTTTTTTGCCTTTTTCAGTTTAGACTTTAACTTAATCAAGTACATTTTCACAGTCAGTAAACAGTGTTTATGCAGAGAATTTGGAGCATAAAGGGAATGTGGCTATAAGAACTACTCTGTTAGTAGCTTAAATCCCAAAGCTTTATTAACCTTGGCAAAGCAAGTGGAATGTTGCATCCTACAGGACCTACCATGGTTGTGTTATTGCAAACTGTGCAAAGTTTTCATGGCTTTCTTAAATCTAGAGTCTGTTTTAATGAATCTGATGACAGTCTGAGGCTTTTGCTTTTACAGCCACTCCAGTTTGCATACTAATGTGTGCTAGCAGTGGCGATTTTATTTTGCTTGTTGAAGGCCAAGAGTACTACAGCTTTTACAGAAAGACACAGAGGATGGGTTCTGACCCATAAGTGTTGCTCCGTATTTAATGCTCAGTGATGTTCATGTGCGAGTGGTTGTCTGAAGTGCTAGAGTAAGATATCGCTCTCTTCTTCTGGTAAGAAGGGTATAAAATGACCAGTATTTACCAAACATTTGCTCATTAGAGTGGCAGAATCCTTATATATATACCTCAGTTGTTGATATGTAGAGTGAAGGAGCAACTGCAGAAGTATCTGTGAATCTTATTGAGTTTTTCTTATTTTGTCACTTCTGGAATACAGCCTTGTGTTAAACAGCAAAGTTTAAGAGATATAAACAGCAAAGATAGGAGCTATATTCAGTTTTCTTTTATTGTTTTTCCGATCTCTTACCTCAATTGTCTTCTAAATAGGCTGGCACAATCAAAACAGCAGTTACGGGGACAAGTATACAGACTGGTAAGAAGGCTTTATAATTGGGCATTGGAGATTCAGATTTTCAGTTTTAGAATCTCACATTTAATCCTCACTTGCTTTCAGCTACAGTGAGTGGAAATGTTATAGTGAATACAGTTGCTGGAGTCCCTGCTGCTACCTTTCAGCCCATCAATAAACGTCTGGCTTCACCTGTTATACCTGGAACATTGACTGTGAGTAGATCACATCACTAGTTGTGTCCCTGGACTGACCTTTGGCTGCATGTTTTATCAGGTTATCTGTTTCCTTCTTTAACTTTCCATGTTATCAGAAACTCTGCTTCTTGCTAATTTCATGTGCATCATACTTCTCTATCAAACCCCTCTCCTGTACCAAAAGATCAGAACACATGGAGCAGTTGATCAGAAAAAAGTGCTTAATGGATATTACTATTAAAAACAGTTTGTAGATGAGTGCTGTCATAGACAATGTATTATGTTGCTATAATTTCCAGCTTATAACTGTTTTGTGCTTTGTTAATTATGGTCTTTATTATTATTTTGTTGGTTTAAGACTATGGGAGATAAAGCAAAATAAGTGAAGGATAGTGAAATCAGTCTTCTGTAATGTAGTTAAGGGTTTGGTGATCAGCCTGTCTGAAAAAGGTTTAACCAGATGCTGATTGGAACATATCCAAACAGATAGATGTGTTAGAAAGATTTGGACCTGCTTTGCCCTTGCAATACTTTTGCATTTTTCATGTTTGTTTCTAAAACTGTGCAGTCCACTTCCAGAAGGTTCCATAGCTTTATATGAGGTTTGGAAGCTGTGAGAAATAATGACTCTGTTCTTTTTCAGACTTCGGGAGGCACTGCAACTGCACAAGTGGTCCATACCCAGCAGCGAACTGCGGCAGCACCTGCTGCTTCCACAGAGCTGGTGACCATTGCATCTACCCAGGGAGTCCGTGCAGTGACATCAGTAACAGCATCAGCAGTAGTAACTACAAACTTAACACCTGTGCAGACCCAGACAAGATCTTTGGTGACTCAAGTTACACCAGGTAATAATCTTGTGTTCAGGGATTACCTAAAGGGTCGCAGAGCTTCTGCAGGTTGCTTGACCACAGTAGCCCCACGGTATTGAGCACAATTAATCAGTGGTGTGATTTTTAACTTGCTTTATTGTTGGTGCTCAGATTACACTTCTCTCCAGTATTTCTGGATAAAGTGTTGAGGTAGAGAGCAGCTTGGCCCCTAGGCATTATAATTAAAAAGAGATTATTAATAATCTAGCAGTAAGATATTAGAGTTGACTGGACTAAAAGTCATTATGAAGAAAGAAGCACATATTTTATTTACTCTGCTTTTACATAATGTTTATGCTAATGTGTTGTTATTTGTAGTTATGTGTTATTTGTAGTTAGTCCGCAAACTGTGCTAGAACAAAAATAGGCATTTAACAGCTTGATTTTTTTAAGTGAAATCAATGAATTAAACTGAATGCTGAAAATCTTCAGAGCATTTTGTGTTTTCTTTATTCACAGCTACACCAACAGTCCAGCTGTCTGGCAAAACAATCACCCCTGCTCACTTCCAGCTTCTGAGGCAGCAGCAGCAGCAGGCTGCTCAGGTGCAGGTCCCACAGATTCAGGCTCAGGCACAAGCCCAGTCTCCAGCTCAAATAAAAACTGTAGGGAAATTGTCACAGGTGAGGAAATGCTTCTGAAGTAAGGTGGTGTGTTGTTACTCTCATTGTTATTGTAAGCATCATTAGCAGTGTGTGTTGTATATCCTGCTTTCTTGGGCTAGAGTGAAATGCAGCTTTCTTGAATTCAGTCCTACTAAAATTTCATGAAGGCAATTGAGTCTGTACTACTGCAGTAGGTCAGGATGTAAAGCACTCACTCACTTACTCTCTAGCAATCCCTTGCATAAAGGAGTTGCGTTCTTAGCTCTTTGATCTTGACTAAAGTCTGGCATAAAATGTTTCTTCTTTAAAGCTCCAGATTCATCTCCATTTTTTTGTAGCAGTCATGTAAAAGATTGGATATTATCATAAAATCATAGAATAGTTTGGAATTTCGCAGGTCATTCAGTCCAACCTGATGGAAGTGTTTGCTTTTTGCAGGAGCAGCTGATCAAGCTGCAGAAGCAGAAACTGCAGCTTCCCCAGCAGCAGGCAGCGCAGCAGACACAGCAAGGGGCACAGCAGCAAACAACGCAAGTGCAAGTACAACAGCAACAGCAAACTCAGCAGCTCACTGCAGTTACAGCGCCTCGTCCTGGTGCAGTTCTCACAGGCACTACTGTGACAAACCTGCAAGTTGCTCGTCTTGTAAGTTGCCTTTAACTTTGTAAAAACAGCCTTAAACACCTTATTCTTTTTGTGGGTTTAAATCAACTGGATACTGGTCATCCATGCATACAAGTGCCCTTTGCTTTACTTAGGTAGTACAGAAGGTACAACTGGAAGATAAATAGCTTTAAATCGCGCTTACTGACCAATACCATCTCTGAATTGTATTACTGTAAAAGAGCAATTACATTTAGAAATGTTTACAACTATCACTTTATAATGACCTGTTAAGTACAGCAAATATTCTTTGTGCCAGTACAATAATCTTCATTCCTTACTGCTTAGACTCGTGTTCCTGCTTCCCAGCTTCAAGCACAAGGACAGATGCAGGCCCAAACTCCGCAAGCAGCACAGGTTGCTTTGGCAAAGCCTCCGGTGGTGTCTGTTCCAGCTGCTGTTGTGTCGTCTGCAGGAGTCACTACGCTCCCTGTCACCGTTGCAGGCATTAGTGTTGCCATAGGGCAGCCACAGAAAGCAGCAGGTGTGTCAACAGGCTTGCTAAAACATAATAAAGTTTTAAAACCTACTTTCGTAAAGATAGAATATTTAAGTAATGTCATCTGTGGGACACTTATGCTTTTTAAAAGCTGAAGTGATAGAGGTTGCATTCCTGTTTGTTTCAAAAATAAGGTAAGAGAATTACACTTACTCCATCTGATCTGGAGGTTAGCATCATTCTTTAGCCAGATGTGGTGGGGTTTTGTTTGGTTGGTTTTTAATCTGGGCATGACAGTAGGTGAGCAGGTTTAGTTTTACAAATAATGACATAGTAACTCCATAATTTCTTTTAAATTCAAAATAGACGTAGGAAGACTTGTATTTTGTAACAGCCTCCTGTAGTACGGCCAGAATTTTTCTTGTAGGAAGATTATTGTTTTAACACATAGTTAACTTACTCATGCCCTTAGAATGTTTCTTTTCCTCCACTGTCAAAATCATATGTCTTATTCCCATTAAAATCAGTGGGCTGTTAGTGCTCAGAGCTATGCAGATGTATAGGTCTATAAAAAGCACAGTCTGTGCTCGCAAGCTGTGATTACTGGGACAAAGCAATAAAATGAAGACTCTTACAGTTCTAATTATTCTTGTAATTTTCAGGAGGCCAGACGGTAGTTGCACAGCCACTGCATGTCCAGCAGCTTCTAAAACTCAAGCATCATCAAGCAGCACAGCAACAGAAAGCTATCCAGCCTCAGGTTGCTCAGGGTCAGGCTGCTGTACAGCAAAAGGTACTGGGTGTTTGCTCTCCTGTTGAGTTACGTTTTTGTGGTTGTAAAGCTCCAGCTCTGAATTATGACACTCCTAGAGAGTCAGTCAGGATTTCTAGGGTGAATCTTAAGTATATAGAGAGAAAACAGTTTCTCATGTGCCTTGTCAGGTGCTCAGTCATTTTTTCAATAAGGTGGTTGTTTGGTGTGATTTCTCAGGCCCCAAATTGGATTTGCTTTCTTAAGTGACAAAGATTCTCATTAGTCATTTCTGACATAGCCAAATGTGGAAAATTCCTGAAGATTTTCACTGTTTACAATATAATTTGTATAAAATACACTTTTTTTTTCCTGAAACGTCATGTTCTCATGGGTTTTGCTGTCAGCCACCAGTGTTATTTTTTGGAAGCACATTATCATATGAAGTGTGCATGTGTGTGCAAGAGAGACCCTTTTCAGTAAATAGAATCATAAAATGCTTTGGGCTGGAAGGAACCTTAAAGATCATGTAGTTCCAACTGCCCTGCCACTGGCAGGGAATGAATACTTATAGTGATTCTTAATATTTGTAGAAGTGCATGAAAGCTTTTGACTGGTGCTCATTTTGCTGTTACTAATCCTGGAAGGATTTTTTTTCAATAATTAAATAGAATTAATCTTGCTAGCTACCTACCTATTCTTTAAAATACGCGTGTATTTTGTAGTCATCATTGCTTTTTTTTCTCTTCTGCAGATAAATGCTCAACAGGTTACAGTCCAAACCCAACAGCAGACTTCACAGCAACAAAAAGTAACTTATACTACACAGCCTGCCATTAAAACACAGTTCTTAACAACTCCGATTTCCCAAACCCAGAAACCAGGTGGAACTCAGCAAGTCCAGGCCCAGATTCAGGTACAGGTAACACAGGTTTACACCATTAAACTCTGCTGTGACTGGAGGATTGTAAAGATGAGAGGTGAGGTAGCATTTTAGCACTCATTCTAGTCACACATTTGTTTAAATGGACTTTATAATAAAATTCACTGGTGCTGACTACGTGGCCGTATAGCAGGTTGGAGAAACTATCTGAGCTATAAGTTTGCCTTTCCTCTTTGAAATAATCAAATTGAGTCACTCCTTTTTATTAAGCAAGGGATTCCATACTTGTATGTACTAAGGATGATCTCTGGTGCTGCCTCCCAGCCTTATCTCTGGCAGCCAAGAGGAGGTGACACTTATTTTCTTTTCTGTATATCTGGATCAGTCCATGGGAAAAAAAGAGTAGAAATTGGAAGCTTTACTCTTTCAAAAGTATATCTAAGATAATGTGGCCCATTAGAATTTATGTGCTTCCTTCAATTTTATATGTAGTTAGGAGGAAACAAGTATGTTGCAGTTAAAATTGAAAAATACTTTGCTAGCTACGTTCTTCAATACACTGATCTAAAAAGCTTTACAAAAGTTCAGTGTCACTGAGAATGCCAAGCTGCAACTTCCTCTGTGACCAGGATCTTGGAAAGGTTTTCACCTGGTAGCAGTGTAGGTGTGATGTTTTGCTGCTATTAGCAGGTTTTTATTTTGATCAAATCTTTCTTTATTCAATGGCACTACAGGTTGCAAAACTTCCACAAGTGGTCCAACAACAAGCTACCGTTGCCAACATTCAACAGATGGTTTCAGTTTCCCAGCAGGTAGGTTTTGTGCTTGTCAAATTTAGCACTAGAAACATGATCCTAGAGAAAGCTCGTTTGTTTTGAATAAGTGTATTTTCACCTTATGTGTGGCATAGGTGGTGTTTTGGAAGGATATAGCAAGTGGCTTCTATAAAAATGAATCGTGTCAGCTGCTGTATATTCTGTAGTCTAGAACTTGGGTAGATGGAGCAATGTTTGTTCATCATTGTAGATAAGTGGAAAAACAGATTTTTAAAGGTATTTTGTAGCACTGAAAGAATTTATAATAATTGGTTTCTTGTGATGCGTAGTCAAGATAGCAAATAACTGAGCTGATGAGCACCATCTGAGTTTGTCCAGCTCAGTTTGTTGTACACGAATGGGGACAAATTGAGGGTTACAAGTTGTTTTGTTCCAGTTCACAAAGCTGTGCCAAGTGCCTCGTCAAAGTCAGGATGGTTTGGTATCTAAGTGTTGTATGGACACGAGTAGGGCAAGAGAAGGTCGTACGATTTGATTACCCTCCCCTACCTACCAGGCCATTTATTTAACACTGTTTAGAACAATGTCATTCAAACTTAGCAACAGGCACAACTTATGTAGTTGATTGGCAGGAATGATTTAACTTTGGATGGTGGATGAAGTTACTGCCTTTGGTGCACAAAAATCTGAGCCAGTCAGCTCTTGATCTGTCACAATTTATAGTGCAGTGTTTTAGTGCGGAATAAAGTCTGACTTTTTATCTCCAAACGATGATGAAGAGGTGTAAGCTGACTGATAGCCACTGCAGATGTGAATGTTCAAGGGCAAGGTAGACAGCAGGGCGTAGAAACCTCATCACTCAGCACAAGTTGAGTTGTCCTCTGCAGTCAGCAGGAGCTCCTAGATAATTTTTCAAGGGACATTAAAAGCTAGATTTCCAGAATTCACTGATGTTGGCATAACTTCGGGACTGTTGAAATCCATAGTAAAAAGACAAATAACCACTTCCCCTCCCACACAAGTCAGTGATGTCAGTGGCAGTAGGAAAAAGCCATGCCAAGTATGTTTAAAACTGCAGTCTCTATGTGTATGTGGCATTCTTTTTACCTCCATTTTTAGCGCTTCCCAGAGGATTCCTCTTGGACTCATCAAGAGCTGACTTTCCCCTAGAGAAGCCCTTGCAGCTTCATATGGCTTCTGCCTCTGAAAAAGGCAGTTGAAGCTGCTCAGTTTTAATTACCTTGTCATCTGAACAAAGAGATGGTGAATTTTCTTCTCCTTTGCTCTGGGTAGAGATATGAAAATTAGATTTCTGGATAGAGTTCAAACTATTCTACCCTAAATTGGCAATAGAGACTGGCAGCTGTAGTCTGAAAGGGTGATGTCAGAGACTGGTAGGAAGCTTCAGTGGCTGTATTTATTGTCACAATATGGGTGCAGAGTCAGTATTTTAATCTCTTTGATCCTCCATCTATCCCTCTGTTCTTTTCCCTGTTCCTTCACTTCTGCTTCTGCAGTACAAGAATTTTCCTGTGTTTCCAGTGGGATTTCTATACCTTTCATCTATCTTATGTAAAGGATCTGGGGGAATGTCCTTTGATTTGCACTACCGAGATCTAAGTTAAGGCATCTCAGCTCTTAGTTCTGAATTGTAAGGCTCTAGAAGATGTGACAGAATGGTGTTTCTCAGTGAAACCACAGAGCCTGTGCTCCCAGAATCCCTCTCAGCTTTCTTACTTTGACCAAGATGTTTGTCAGTCAAGAGCCTATATAAGATGCCTTCTGTAGAGCAGAAATGTAATAAATGCTCAGTTTAATGCCAAACTATTCTGTAATTGCTTTGTCATCCTCATGTCTAGGTACAGGCTCAACCCCAAACTGTGACGCTTTCTCAGACGACAGCAGGTCAACAGCAAGTTCAGGTGATTCCTGCCACAACTGCTACTGCTCAGGTCGTCCAGCAGAAACTGATACAACAGCAAGTCGTGACAACAGCGTCTCCCCAGATTCAGGCTCCGGGTGTACAGAATCCAGCCCAAACACCAGCAACATCTGAAGCCCAGAATCAGCAAGCAAAAGTACAAATGAGGACGCCTACTGTCAGATTAAAGGCACCTACTAAACCAAGTTGAACTAATGGTTAAAATGCAATAACAGGGAAACACAGCATTTCTTAGTTGCTAAGCCAAGTGAGAAGCTACTCCAAACACCCAAATGAAGACAAACCACCTCTATTTTTTTTTAGCAGAAGTGGTTTTTGCTGGTGAACATTTAAACATGGAAACTCTCATATAACTTCAGTGTATTAGCAACTGTTTAGCACTCAAAATCTGTACAAGCTGCATTCTGCCAGTGTTCTCTGTGCTCATTCAGACCAGATAAAGCAAACATTCGTTACATTTAAAACCTGCCCAGCTTCACAAAAGTAACATGGTAATATGCCATACATGTCAATAAAATTCATCTGTGGTAGCATACCACAAGCTGCCCGTGGGAATATGCAGTTCTTTGCTATAGTTCAGATGTGTGCTGAATATCCACGGTGAAGCCATTCGAAGAACCAGGTGTGGCTAATACAGCAAAGTATTTTCCATCTGTGTAAAAGCTGCGTGTTGTTCTTGCTTGAGGTAAATACCTCTGGAAGATCTTAACGTATTTGAAGTGCGCCATGCAAAGTTTAGCCAATAAATGTGAAAACCTGTAAGTATATGTAATTAAGAAAGGAAAGAAAAGTTTCATTCTCCATTTTTGTAAGTCTTTTAAAAATGTTTGTTAGTAGTTTTGTGTACAGTTTACTGAATCACCCAACCTGTGCCCTCATTCTCATATTTCACTTTAAGGTAATGGATATTTTAGGCATGAACTGAGTAAATACTGTGTTGATAGTAGATGTGTATTAAAGTGTAGCCCTTTCTTTTTTTGGTAGAAGATGTTTGGTGGATACAGCTCAACAATTGATCCATAGCTGTTCCTCATGGGACTTCCATCAAGGAAAATCTCCAACTGATAAAATTTAATCTCTCAGTTTCATTCTGCTCTTGCAACATGTTTAAATGTTCAGTACTTTCTACTCAGCTTTCAGCTCGGGGAGGGGTGGGGGGCTAGGGGAAGGGAGAATAGTGAAATTAAATCTAAGACTTACTTCTTCAACTGTGTAAAGAATAAGATCTAACTTTTGTACTATTCTTTTACTAAAGCTAATGATGAATGTATCTTCAGGTGGGTATTTTGGATGTGAATAGAGCGTGGCCTCTTCCTCCAAATCAGTTTGCCTTATTGTTATGAAGAAAAAAAAACCTTAGCAAAAAGCTGCATAGAACTGTGGGGGTTTTCTTTACTTTTCTTGCATAAAATGAAAAGCAGATTCTGTTTGCAAACAGCACTGAGTGAGGAATCAAAAAGCTTTTGGTGGCTTGGATGGATTCATTTTACTTTGGCCATAAAGGTGCATGACGTGTCAAATCCAGACAGAATTCTCACATTCCTTCTCTGAGACGGTTTTAAGATTATTTTTCCATTCTGTGATCTTTTTACTCTTAGGAGGGGAGCCTGTTTAAAGGCAAGGAAAGCATACCTTTTGTTCCTAACCTCTGTGTGTACACACCTGTTGGTACTCAGCAACCCAAATGGCGTAAACAAGAAAGAATACCCATTAGTAAAATAGGGACAGCCCATTCTGTTAAGACCAGGTCAGGCAGCTTTACCAGTTTATCTGTGTGTTAATTTTATACCTCTTTTCTCCTGCATCCTCTTGGACCCTCCACTCTGCAATTACAGGGGCAGTGTTGGGTTTTTTAAGCTGTTTGTGCATGTGGCAGCATTCCCTCAACCCTCTCTGGGGTTTGTGCCATTACCTAAATGTCGTTTCTAGCTGCAAAGCTGGTGGTGTTGGCAGTGGAATAGTTGGAAATGAAAAGTGAATGCAGTGGTAGCGGATAACTGACACTGTGGACGGTATCGTGATGCTCATCCAAATATACTGCTTAGTTAGCCCCAGGTTTACTTTTAAATGTTTAGCTCTTATTATGTGCAGGGGGGGGACATACACTTCCTACAGTGGGAAAGCTGTTGGCTGCATCATTGTGCTGATCTGATTTGGTGTCTCAAGAGGCGATTGTTTCTTGTTTAGGTCAGTTCATGAAGATAAAAATCACCTTTTTATTTTATTTCTTTCTCCTTTCTTTTCCTTTTGATGTCTCTCTCTCCCAGGAGCGCGTTAGGAAGTCAACCTGTAAATAGCTGATGAACATAAGCATTTGTACTTGATGCAGTAGGATTATAAGGAATAGCGATGTATCCTACCTGAAGGTGTAATAAAGTGTACATTTTTATAACGCCATCGTGCTCTGCCTTCTGTAACCCGTGAGGATCGGGCTGCTCCCGGCGTCCCTGCGGTGCCCGGCTCGGTGCAGCGGCGCCTGCGGGACCGGCCCCGCCTTTGGGCGGAGCGGCCGTGGCTCCTGCTCCGCCCTTCCGCCGGCAGCATGGCGCGTTCGGCCGCGCTCGCCGCCTGCCTGGAGGCCGTGCTGGGCAGCCGCAGCAATGCCAACCGCGTCTTCGAGATCCTGGAGCTGTTGGCGGTGCGGGCCAGGGAGCGGGCCGGGGCCGGGCGGGCTATGGGGCGGCGCTGAGGGGTGAGGGCCGGGGCTCGCCGCTCGCCGGCCTCCCCTCATGGACGCGCTCTTACAGGGCCAGGAGGAGGAGGAGGACATCCTGTGCGCCGGCAGGGCCTGCAGCCGGCTCTTCGGCGCCTTGCTGGAGCGCAGGGAGCTGTTCGTGGGCCCGCTGCCCGCCGAGGAGGCCTCTCTGGCCGGTGAGTGGAGAGCGGCCCTGGGCCTGGGCCGCGCCTCGCTGGGTCTCGCCCCGCCGCTCCGAGCTTTCAGTTGTGTGTTTCACCCTCAGATAGCTACAGCGCTGAGGACAAGTACAAGATATGGATGAGGCACCGCTACAAGGAGTGCGTGGATTGCCTGGCAGAGCTCATGGGACACGATGCCTTCCAGGTCAAGGTACGGTCCTGAGCCTGCTGCTGGGGCACAGGTTCACAACATGGGGTCCCTTGTGATGCAGAAGCATTTCTTGATCTAATGTTACGGTGTGGAAGGGCCAGCAGTGCTGTGAGGTGTTGCTGCTGCTCTGGCTCACCCTTGCTCACCAGGCTTGCAGCATTCTGAGTGAGGAACATAGTTCATTCCTTCTCCTTTGGGTCTGAGCCGTGGTGTCCTTGTTGAGGAGAGGTTTTGTCTTGTTTTTCTTTTTAAAGGAATTGTCGCTGTGCACCCTTATGAAGTTTGTTGAGTTGGAGGCGCGATACCCTCTGATCAAAGTAGAGTGGAAGGGGAGTTTAACTTTTCCTCGTGACCTTCTTAAGGTAAGCTGCAGAACTAAGTTCCTCTTGCCAGTTACCTAATGGCATGCAACCTCACATGCACACCTCCAATACTAAAGCATCAGCCTGGGAGGTTATCAGTGCCAAGGGAAGGTGGTGGTCTAGAAAAGCACCGAGAGCTTCTGTCCCTGGTGAGGTGCCAAGTTTGGGCTGATTCCTGAGTGTTTATGAAGGACCAGTGCTGGAGTGATTTTTTGGAGCCCCTGGCCTTGCTCACAAGGACAGGGACATGAGAGCGAAGGTGCTGACCCTGGTTCAACCACTGTGTCATTTCTAAATGACATTGTCTTTGATGGAAGGGGCCCATTGTGGAGGTTGGGAGGACCTGTCCAAATGGCTTGTGAATGTTGCCCTGGGGGAAGCAGCACACAACCGAGCTGTCTGCCTTTCAGAAGGAAAGGAGGGTGCCCTCAGCCAACGCAGCTCTCTGACCGCTTCAGTTGAGACTGACTTGTTGCTTTCCTTTACAAACCTTTTGTTAGGTAGTTGTTGATGGCTTACTGCCCTTAAATGAGGATGCTTCACTGCTCATCTCTCGCTTTCAAGAATACATGGAGTATGATGACATTCGGTACTTTGTCATAAAGGCAGTCACGGAGAGTATTGGACAAGTCATGCAGAAGACAAAAGAGGTAACAAATGTTATTGTTGAGGTGGGTCTGGATAAACTGCTCTGAAACAGTGCGTCTTGTGCGTGAAGCAGGGAGCAGCTGGTGGTATGTGGAAAGGTTTGGAAGCAGGAGGCATGAGTGTGCCTACTCAAAGGCATGGGGGTTTATTTATTTTTTATGACTCTTCAGTCTCAAATTGACAGTAGTTCAAGACACATCGTTCTTGCAGATCCTTCTGGTCTGGATTCTAGCTTCTATTTTACTCAAGTCTCTGCAGCTTGGGTGGCACACGTGGAACTTTGAAGTCTGTTTTCTCTTTGGTGCAGAAGAAGAGTCTGTTTTCTTTAATTGGATCCACCAATTTTGTTAAACCAGAAACAGAGTTTCTGTTTTAGTTCAGAGATAGGTTTTGTGTTGTGCAAACAGATAATGCTCCAGGACAAGGCAGCAATAGAGAATATACCAGAATGTAGTTCAGCCGTCAGCATTTTTCCTTTCCTTTTTCTTTCCTAGATACATACAGTGCTTAGGAGATAGGGCAGTATTGAAGCCAGCATCGTGCTATCTCTTGTGGAACTTGCTTCATGTTTAATTATATGCTTTTTTCCTCAGAGGCCGCTGCCATTTTACCAGCAGAACGTATTTTCCCTCATTTCACCCATTAACATGCCAAACAAAGAGAGTGACATGGTCAAATTTCTGGTGAAGCAAGGTTAGTAAGCTCCATGTGATGAACTGTGTGTGGACAAAGAAAATCAGGTTTAAGATTTTTATTGTGTAAAGACTTACATTATTGTTTGGTTATGAAAAACGTGCTGCTGTGATCACAGTGATTCTAAACAGTATTGAAAAATACACATTCCTCAGTCTGCAGTGGGGTTTATCATGGACTTGTATCAAGACAAGGACTTCAGCCTAAATTTTTAGGGTATCAAAGGACTAAGTAAAAAAGGGTCATCTTCATTTTTTTAAACATCCATTTCAAGTCCAACATCTCTTTCCCCTTTCTTCTTAGACAACTGGGAGGAATTGAAAGTGTCAAAGCTGCAGGTAAGTGTTTGTTTGGTGCTTCAGAGTTGAGATTTTATCTACTTAAAGTAGAGCTTTACCTACACCAGTGTTTGATGTAGCTTTACCTACACCCGTTAACTCGCTGTTTGCAATTCTGTTTCAAGGCACACAAGCAGGCCTTTGAAAAAATGTGGCTCAGTTTCTTGAAGCACAAGGTGAGTGTTCCTTCTGCTGCTGATCTGTACCACTCTTCTGTCACTGATCTTTAGAGGCTGTGGCTGTCGTTCCATGGAGCTCCTAGTAGAACCCCACTATTTCAGTGTTGGATGAGAACAGCCTAGTCACCACTTCTGCTGGGTTGTTCCGCCAAGAAACATGACCTCATGTATGATCTGTTTCTTCTCCTTACTCTCAGCTTCTTTTTTTCCACCTTAAATAAATCTAACCTAAGGAGTGACCTGCAGCAATAACAACCTCTTTTCACATGTTAAAGGCTACCAAGCTTCATTGCTAGTGGCTTTTCCCTCTGAGCTGTGATGACACTTATAGTTGTGAGCACTTGCTGCTTTCAGTGAACTTGATGGTCATGTATCACTTTTAAGCTCTCATATTTGGAAGCTGTTGCTGAAAGCTATATTGTCCTGGCACATTCTCTTTTGTTTGTGTGTTGACTTTTTGAACCATGGGTTGTTGTTGCTCTCTGAGTTCTCTCACAATGATTGTTTGACTGTATTGTGTCATCCTTCACAGCTACCCGCTGGCCTCTACAAAAAGGTTCTTGTTATTCTGCATGACTCCATCCTGCCTTACATGAATGAACCCACTCTCATGATAGATTTCTTAACACTGGCCTATGGCGTAGGTGAGTGAAAACAGGCTTTTTATCCTTTGTGATACATACCTGCAACATGGTACGTATGAACTTTGAAGGTCTGCTAGATGCAGCACCATGGCATAGATGATGAAATAGATGTACTTTTGGCTAGGATGAAGCTAAGGAACAAGGGTGAACTCCACTGTCACTAAAAATGAGGTATTTTTACCTCTGTTTGTCAGTGTTGTTGCTCCCTGTGTGTAAGGAAAACAATATTTAAAGCCTTGGGAAGAGTAGAATACTGGAGTGATCTCTTAAATAGAGTTCAGCCAGCACTACTGATACCCAGGTTGCATCAGGACACAGGATGCACAGATTACTGCAGGGATATCCTAAGACCTTTGCCTGCCCAGTGTTGCTTTATTGAAGGACTACAGCATCATATTTTTGTCTCTCTGTCCTTCAGAGTCTGTTATTCAGTTTAATCTTTTTAAGTTTAGTGTTTGTAAGTCCTACAGTTTAATCTTTGTAAGAAGTGTGTGACTCTCTGGAAGGTTTTAGATGAAATTGTGTCACTTTACAGCCATCATGCTGGCTCTGGTTTCAGGTACACTTGGTTTTGTGTTCCTTCTGGGGAGGTTTTATAATAGAAACAAGTTGAAGCTAATCAGTTTTTGGGTTTGGTTTTGGTTTAATTTTTATTGTGTTGATACCTGCCTGCTTTCTTACAGGTGGAGCAATCAGTCTTTTAGCCTTAAATGGATTATTTATTCTGATTCATCAGCATAATCTGTAAGT
Source organism: Amazona ochrocephala (assembly GCA_039720435.1). Classification (NCBI taxonomy): domain Eukaryota; kingdom Metazoa; phylum Chordata; class Aves; order Psittaciformes; family Psittacidae; genus Amazona; species Amazona ochrocephala. The sequence goes on along the minus strand of CM077891.1, from coordinate 9,006,212 downwards.
GAAAAGAGCGTATTGTTTAAAGGAACATGGGGGTTTGTATTTATATCTTTATGTAAAGGAATGGAAATGGATTCTCCACAGCTGCAGGCTTCAAATTCCCCCATGAGAAAGCCAAACTCTGCACCAGAGGCTCAGCTGTTTGGATGCTAGCTCTTTTGGTAGTCTGACTTTATTTTCAGCTGAGCCTTAATATCCTCTTCTCCAGTCTGTGGTTGCTCAGCACTTGAAAATCAATTTCCATTGATCTGATTACATAGTGAAGCCATAGTCTTTGGTGTGCCTTTCACTGAATCCTGTACCATTTGCAGTCAGTAGACATAGCTTCACATCCTGAAAATGGCTGGGCACTGTGAGAGCCATAAATTCTCCTTACAGCTTGTTTTCGAGTGGCGGCTGTAGACAGGACACTAAGAAAGCTAAACAGAGCACAGCAGTGGTCTGTAATGAAAGCACAGAAACATTTCGACACAGTGTAGTCCCACTGTACACCACTAACAGGTATCTTTTTCCTGTTTTATAACAGGGAATATCCTGACTTTTACAAAAAGCTATACAGTCTTTTAGACCCTTCTGTGTATCACGTGAAGTACCGAGCCCGCTTCTTCCATTTGCTTGATCTGTTTTTGTCCTCATCGTAAGTAGCATCTTTATGTTCATGTATTTTCCTCCTGCTCTTCTGTTACTCTTGAACAGTCCCCCACATGTCTGGATATTATGTATTCAGTGTGCCTACTGGATTAGATTCATTTTTACTGAGAAAACTGAATCTGAGGGTGTTATAGTAGTGTGCAATTTTTCATGTGCTATTTCTGAAGATTTGCCATACAACACCTAGTTTCAGGAAGTGAAAATGCAGTTAGTGATCTGAGTTTGATCTGCAAGTGATTATGGATGTATTTTGATCTGTATTCCATTTGGCTGAAGGTGATGATTTTTCTGTCAGTCTTTATGAATATGGAAAAGTAACATTCACAGGCTTTTTATAGATGATAAAGCTGTTGATAAATTGATGACCTTTTGCACACATCTAACATCGAAATATGAAGTGTTTGACAGTCTGTCTTGATCCTGTCAAATCATCGTACGCAGGGAAGAAACGAGATAAGCAGCTGGTCATATAGTTGCCATCATATGTTAGAAAATAAACCGAGAGTAACGCTTTGCAGTTCAGCACTGAGCATTTAATATCAAACTGCTTGTATCCATAGTGTACCTTGGAGAGAGTAACAAGGTCTGACAGATGGTGTCCTGTGGGGTGGCTCTGCTGAGCCTTGCAAGTGTAACAAGCCCTAGGGCTGAAGGCTGAGTGGCTGAAAATTGTCATTTTTCATCCTGGTTCTTCTGACCTGAAAAAAGTGCCTGGGTGAGCTGATTGCTGTTAGAAATTTGCATTTTTACCGTTAGAAAAAAACTCTTACCCTGCACATTTACATTACAGCAGCCTAATGTTCCTATTAACAGCTGCAGTGCTTCCTTTAGTCCTGGAAGTATTATGTAAATGTAACATCATGGCCTGTGTATTAATTAAACCCCAAAAATGACATGAGAAGAAGTGCTTGCCTGGCCAAGTGCATAAACCCAGAAGTTTATAAAAGGACTGAATAAAGACTGCCATGTGAATGACCGTGTACCAGAGCTACGCTTGACAAGTGCCTGGAGCGGTGCCATGCATCTGGATTGAATTGATTTGAGATTATTCATGCACTGAATGGAAATGCCCACAAATTTCTTCCAGAGAGCGCACAAGACCCTATATTGCTGCTGGAAATCAGGATTCTAATAGCTTCTCTTTACTCCATAGCCCAAAAAACCTTAAGAGCCCCACAGATCTTTACCCTGACCTGCTGTTTGGTTTGGCGAGGCTCACTTGCTAGGACTTTTACAAGCTGGTTTCTTCTGTCTCCTTTCCAACAGTCACCTGCCAGCGTACCTGGTGGCAGCATTTATAAAGCGCCTCTCCCGGCTGGCCCTCACTGCTCCTCCTGAGGCTCTGCTCATGGTCATTCCCTTCATCTGTAACCTCTTTCGGAGGCACCCCTCATGCAAAGTGCTAGTACACAGGCCTAATGGGCCAGCAGGTAAGGGGGAAGGTGGGTGGAGAGTTTTGTGTTCTGCCTTGAGACAACATAAAGAGCGGGATTCCTGTGAAGGAGGAGGTGAGATCCCAGTTCTGAGGTTTAGAGGATCCTTCTGTGCCTTGAGTTTGTGAGAAGCCAGCAGGCTGCTCCTGCCAGTTCTGTAATTGTGAAGACCCGCCTGCATTGCTCCTCCAACCTCGGGCCTCACAGTTTGTTCCCCTGCTGTCGTGATTCCCTGGGTGGAGGCTGCTTCGAGCCTGACACACTGACCCAGGCTGCTTCCAAGTGCTAAAGGACTGGTGGAGCTGTACCAGACACTGAGCTTGTCTTGTTCTGTGGCATCGCTCTGGGTCTCTTTGTTCCCTTTGGTGTTACACACGTCACACAGGAGGCATTTGCTCTCTATTTCCTTAGATATTTCTGAAGATCCATATATTATGGAGGAGGAGGAGCCATCCAAAAGCCAGGCTTTAGAAAGCTCTCTCTGGGAGATTCAGGTATGTCAGTTAAAAAGGAACTTCTGCATCTGGTATAGGTTTCTTCCAACGTTGCTGCTTCCTTGACGCATGTTGGCAGTCCCACTTACACGAACCTGCTGAGGTATGTCGTGCAAATGCGATGAGCTTCTGGATGATCGTTTGCACCCTTTTCTGTCTTAACATAAGAGGCAAAGGGTTTCATGTACATGTCAATTAGGGGCTTGTGAGCACACAGCTGGCTGTGCAGTGAAAAAGTGTGCAGTTAACAGCTGAAACAGACTAAATAGCTGAAAATCTAAGAGGCTTTTTATTTGCTGTGGAAAGGAGAGAGGAACTTGCTGAGCACTGATGGAAATTAATTGGGTACAGCTAGGTCATCCTGTAGAAATGGGTTTAAAAATGCTAGAGAAGGTTGTAAAGTTCACCTTTCACCTGGATCATTTGTAGGATAGAGCATGAATGTTGAAGTTGGTTAAATTACTCCTGATGGCTCTAAAACGCTAATGCCAGGATTATCACTTTCATTTAGGTGCTGCAAAGGTTTTGTGTAAGGGGCTGAAACAGCAACAAGAATGTTGTGCGGGAACCAGGAAGTCCAGAGAGCTGGAGCTTGGCTGGGAGGTGGCAGAGTTGGGTTATACGTTGTAGGCACGACCTGTGGAAGAGTCCCATCTGTCTTGAGCTGAATTTGAATGGGGTGAGAGGGGCCTTTGGTGTGTTTGAAAGATGGCTGAGATCAGGATTTCTTCAGGCTCTATAGTAGCAGAGTACAGCAAACTTGCTCCTGCCAGAATTCCTGCCAGAATTCAACGTTCACTGAAGATCAGACCAGCAAAGGGGCAGATAACTGTTGGAATCCAGATGAATGTGTGTTACCCTCTGTTTACTTGACCATCTCCTGTTTGTCTTCCTTTGCAGACTCTACAAAGCCATTATCACCCAGAGGTGGCTAAGGCAGCTGCTATCCTGAACCAGTCTCTGTCTGAAATGGAGGATGACATATCAGGACTCCTGGAGCTCTCAGCTTATGAGGTAGTGTTGCTGTGCCTTTGTGAATGATTGGAACCAGAGGAAAGGAGTCTGGCTCCTGAATGCAGTAGCTGTGTCCTGTTCATCAGCCTTGCTGCTGGGGAGGGAGCTAGACTGACTTTTTCTTACTCAGAGCTAGGGACAAACAGCTAGATGCTCATTAAATAATGGAGCACGAGCAGCAATGGTGACAGGGATGGCTTTTATATAAAAGGGTTTCTTTACTGAATCTTTTAAGAGGTTAGAGTGAGCAATGGTATCAGCCAGGGGGAAGAGCTTGTACTGAGTTTTACCAATATCTTCTGGTTTTTAATTCGTAGCTGTTTGATAAAGAAGTAAAGAAGAAGGTGACTGATGTGCCCCTGGAGTTTGAGCAAGTGCGAGGCTTGTTTGGGAAGAAGAATGATATTTTTGCAGAGCACTTTTCTTTGGATTGATGTGATCTCCTGCAAACACATCTGCACAACTGACTGATCTTAGGGACGTGCACAAAGCTCACATTGTGTTCAGCAATTCTGCCTTTGAAGTATCTCCATGTGAGGAGAGTTGGACTGCTTGAGAAAGGTGCAGCCGCCTTCTGCGACCTTTGCCACTACCCATGAGTGGGCTTCCCTTTGTTTCTCATGCTCGTGTACTGCCACCCAATACTTGGATTTTCTGGACTTGTTCATTGCTGGGATTCCAGAGCTGCAGATGCTGGCTGTGGTAACTGCCCCATCAGACCATCTTGCTGCCATTTGATGGGACTGAGGGTACTCATGGTCTCTTGACTGCTCTTTTTACTTTTCAGATGTGTTATTTTTATACTGGAGCTGACAACCTGTTTGTAGCAAGAGACTTCAACAAGCAGCTGTAAACACCTGGCGATATCCTAATTGTATTTTTTATATACACTTTAAAATTCATGTATTCAGAGGGATATTTAGTTTCCTATGTACTCATCCGAACGCTTCCATGTTTGAGGGACTGAAAGCTCTGGTTTGTCAAAAACAGCTCATGGATGATGATCAGTAATTCCAGCTATGGAGTGTTGCTGATGTTCTTTCCTGTACATCCATCTCGTGCTGTAAGGTTGCTTAATTCAAAATGCTCATGAGCTTTGGAGATCCTGGTGCCTCCTGTAGCAGGGAGGCCAACTGATGTGCACTGGCATGTATGTCTAATCCTAGATTTTTGCTTCAGATTGATAAGCAGCTTGATGTAGTTCTGCTTGCAGCCTGCAAGTGTTGTAGCAGCTCTGGCCAGTGTGTATCCAGGTGCTAATGGAGTTTTAACTCATCCATTGATAGTAGGTGCTTTTCTTAATTTGGGTTTTTCATATAGTTCCAGAAGTCACGCAGAAGTTCCTTCTGGTAGGGTTTTTGGTTTTGGCTTTTCTCCAAGGTTTGAAGTTTGAGCTTATTAAGAACACAGATAAACTCAGGGCTTTTTTTTGTCTGATTGTTTCCAACAATGTTATCTCGTTAGACTTTGCTTATTTTGAAATCATATTTTGTGGAGGAGAAAAATACAGTCAAGAAAGTGGAGGCCAAGAAATGTCATTTCTGGCAGACAAGTCTAAGTCAAGGAGAGCTGCAGCTGTTCAGGAGATCCTAAGTGTTACGTTTTCTTTATGGTTTCCAAACTGTGGACATGTCCTCAGTATAGAGCTTGCAATCCTGTCTCCTCCATGGGCAGCCTGCTTTGCTTTTTTTTGACTTCTGGTGCCTGTGCTAGGAATACAGAGTGGCTGAGGTGGTAACTTGCAACTCGAGTCCTCTGTTCAGGTTCATCCAAGCCTTCTATTTCAGCTCTAAAATGTATCTCCCTATATCTTATGTACGTTGTATATATGTGTTTGGTAAACATTTTGAAGTGCTCTGATGATAGAGTAGTGAGGACCACATGGCTGCTTTTGAAAGAAGTGTGTCAGTCCGTCACCTTTCAGAGGAAATGAATGAATATATTGAATATTGAAAAGAATGAGCATATATTTTGAATACTTTTCTCTGCATGCATGCATGGAACTGTTGGAACAAGTCCAGAGGAGGGCTATGGGGATGATCAGGGAACTGGAGCACCTCCCGTATGAAGATAGGATGAGAAAGCTGGGGCTGTTCAGCCTGGAGAAGAGAAGGCTGCGTGGAGACCTCATAGCAGCCTTCCAGTATCTGAAGGGGGCCTATAGGGATGCTGGGGAGGGACTGTTCATGAGGGACTGTAGTGAGAGGACAAGGGGTAACGGGTTCAAACTTAAACAGGGGAAGTTTAGGTTGGATATAAGGAAGAAGTTCTTTACTGTAAGGGTAGTGAGGCACTGGAATGGGTTGCCCAGGGAAGTTGTGGATGCTCCATCCCTGGCAGTGTTCAAGGTGGGGTTGGACAGATCCTTGGGTGACATGGTTTAGTGGGAGATGTCCTTGCTCATGGCAGGGGGCTTGGAACTAGATGATCTTTAGGTCCTTTCCAACCCTAACTATTCTGTGATTCTGTGATTCTTTTTGTTTTACCCAGGCTGGCCCAGTTGCATGTCTGGAGTTACTGCTGGGCAGTGTCATTCATCTTTTTCATAGTACTGACACTTGGATTGTCAGGATTCTTTTTTAATACACAAATATTAAACCATTTGGGCATGGGGCAAGTCCAGGTCTTGTGGTGTTGAAAATGAGGGAGTTTGGTTGGGTTTCTGTATCTGGCAGAGGGTGAGCAGTCTTTCTGTCAACAAGGCATCCAAAGGGCTGGTGTAAGTATTTGCCTCTCTCTGTTGTCTTGGGGTCTCCTGACACCAAACAAGGGGCAAATGGAGTTGGAGGAGAGTGGTGGGAAGTAACAGCTTCTGCCTTCTGATATGGCCTCCTGCTGCCTTGTGGGCAGAACCTTGTATCTCTGGGACCAAATGAGCACAGACTAAAATATCAATACACCTTGAAAAGGGAGTGCTACTGGAAGTGGGGGGTTTGCTTTTTCCCAGGAGGAAGGCCATGAAGGTACCAGCTTCGTCAGTGTTTCACCAGCCGTGAATCCTGGATGAAAGAGTCTTGGGTTCAGGTACGAAGTGAATGAATCATTTACATCTCTACCTGTATGAGTTTCCTACAGACTGGGAGAGTGAGGATTTACACTTCAGTTCTGTCTGCTGGAGACAGGAGATGATACCATGTGCGGTGGTGTTGAAAACAGGCTTCATGACCGGGAGCTGCAGTTCCTGAGTGGAAGGCCTGCTGGTGAAGAGATGGGTCTCTGCTGGGTGTGCTGCTCTGCCCAGGTAAGGTCCTCCTGCAGCCTAGGCAATGGCTCCTGGAGTTCAGGAAGCCTTGAGAAGCTGTAGGTGAAATTTGCTGCTGTCCCCCACAGGGGGAGGCCAGGGCAAGGGTTGCAGACAGTAAGTGAAATCCCACTGCTGTGCCAGCCCTGGGGGCTGTGTGCTGGCAGCGGGGGTGTCTGCAGCGATCACCACTGATGCTGCTGTTACCCAGCGTGTGCCCAGAGCTTGGCTGGGTCTGTGGGCCAGCACATGGTGATCTTGTTTGATGCGTGCCTGAGGGTGTCTGACTGCTCACCAGCCTCATGTGCTCCATGGGATGGCTCCATGCCTTGGAGCTGAAACAGATCCACTTCTGCATCCTGTCCCAGGGCTTGGCTTCCTGCTCTCGGTGCATCATGTCTAAAGCCACAGTGTGTGGCTGCTTCCAGAGATACAGTCCTCTCCTGTCAAGCTTTTCCTCATTAGAATGACTTCTGAAGCCCCATCCTGTCTGGCTGAAATGCTTTCTCTGGACCATTTCTGCCTGAAGGCTTAGTTTTTCAGAGGTATTTAGTAAATGTGCTCCTGTTATCTTTGAGGAGCTGTGTATAAATATTAACGGGAGCTTTTATTCACTTTCAGCTTGTCAGAAATTTATGGCCTTATTTACTTCAAACTTTCTCTTGCTTTCATACTTGGCAGCAGAGATTGTTTTCCCAGCAGCAATCCTCCCTGTTCTGTGTGCCCAAGAAGGCTGGAGTCTCCCATCTTCCTCCTGGGGGGCATTCCTGTCACTGGCAGCTTTTGCACAGGGGCTTTGGTCCTCATGGTCTTGAGTTGCTGATGCGGAGCCTGCCAGGCTGTGTCACGCAGGCCAGAGGAGGTGGGAGCCATCCTGTGTGGTCCTCTGCAGCACCCAGGCCACGGAGAGCAGCTTGGGGGGGGGAGTCTGCAAGCTGCCCTCCTGCATGTGTGGAGGAAAACGCTGCCCTGGGGGTTCTATGCAGAGCTGGGCAATAGGCAACTGCAATTCGGGAGTATCATCCCCTCCTGGTCACTTATCTCCCTGTTACAAGACTCTGCTTTTAGAAGCTGTCAGCATGCATGATCATGGAGAAAAGCAGATTGAAAGCCTCTGGTTTGAAACTAACACAGGGATCAGAAAGAGCATCGCTCTCTTTGTAACGTCAGGTCTGCGTCGCGCCGGTTCGATGCAGAGCCAGTTGAGGGCTGTGGGATGCGGCTGCAGCCAGGGCCGACCCGACCGGAGCTGCCCAGGGGCTCTGCCCGCCCCTCCTGCCCTCGGGGCCAGCGAATCGGGGCTGGTGGCCACTAGAGGGCGGTGCAGACCGGGCCTCTGCTCGGAGCACGGCTCCCGCAGCGCACGTCTGGCAGTGCGGGAAAGGCAGCGAGGCACGGCCCTACCCCTCGATTTGTGCAGCTCCCACGGGGATAGGTGCGCCCACCCGGGCTGGAGCATCAGTGCAGCGTGGATGGTGCGTGGCGCAGGAGAGCGAATCCCAGCAAATGCTCACGGGATGTGTGGTGGATCTGGCTGGGAAATTGCCTTGCCATGACCCTGTTGTGCCATGGCACTTGTGTATCACCAGCTGCAGTGGCTGAGCCTGTGCCCATGAATGCTTTGCTTGCTGATGCTGCGTTGCTCTGCTGTGTGAACCGCCTTCTCCTGGTTCTTCCCAAAGTAGCCACACATTTCATCCTTATGGTTTTAAAGCATGTCCTGAAGATTTTCAGTCCCAGTTTAGAAATATATTCTAATTCAGGATACCATTTACATGTATGCTTCAAATGTCATGGCAGATGAGATGTAGATTTGTGCTTTAGAGCACTTGCCTGTGTTTAATGCTCCCCCAGGTTCCTTACTGAAGAACTGGGGTGGCAAAGCTCACACCAGCAGGGCAAAGACTGCAGCCCCAGGTGCCATTCTTGCTCTCAGAGGTCCCTTCAACCTAACCAACAATTCCACCTCCAAAAACCTTATGGCCAGATGGAGCACTCGGTGCAGTCCTGCAGGAAACCTGCATCGCTCACTGGTGTTGGCTGTTGTGGACCAGCTCTTCCTCTCCAAGTGCTGTCCCTGGGGAATGGGCTGGGTTTGGGTCTCAGACCCTCCCTACACGGTCAGCTCTGGGCACAGGATGTGGTCATTGTGCCACGCTGTTGGGCTTGTGGCCTTTGTGAAAGTCACATTCTCATCATCTGGAGTCATTGGCTGCAGATGCAAGGTCCCAGCCTTACCTTGGTGTTAGAAAATGAGGGGAGAGGGACCTGCTGGTGCAGGTTTGTCCTTCTGCCTTAACAAGTGCTTTACTCAGCAAAACATGCGTGAGGGTATGTAAAAACCAGGCCTGAATCTCAGCCATTGGCTCAGAGAAGATGGTCTCATGGTCTCTTATGGCTTTCAATCTGACGATGGGTGAGAGACGCTCATACAGATAAATAATGAGGAGAGGGAGCATCCAATTAAACCCTTATACCAGCCACCCAGTAGGAACTACCTCTTTATCACTCTATAATACATCAAAAAGGCTCTCTTGATGGTTTTCTACTACGTATAGCAAAACAGAGCAGGATTCTCTTTCTGTTTCAGCTGTTTCTAACTATTCATCATTGCTATGTCTAAACCTGATCTTACCTGGATAATACGGCTCCACGCAGTGATAAATTAAAGTGAAATTAAAATAACTACATAATAAAATTCCAGATTAAGCTGAAATTATGGTGAATCTTTTTAGAGCTGTGGAAAGGTAATAGCTGAACTGCATGGACTCGGTGTTTTGTTGAATGACTGTGATTAAATGTGTTGATCCTCATTATAGCTTTATGTCTATTTCTGTGTAATAACCATAACTACAGTTCAGCTGCAGTTTGGCACTTAAAAAGATCTCTTTTGAATTCATAACTTGTTGCCTGTCTTTTTGTTTGGCTTTTATAATCTCCAAATAGGAAAGCGCGATGATAGGTGATGGCTGTTGACCCTGCATATCGCGGGTGTTACAGCCAGGCCATCATCCCTTGATGGCAAACTGCCTGATGGCCCAATCAAACTCCTGGCCACTGGTCCCCATCCACCAGCAGCAGTGACGTGACCCTTGGCTTTTGGTTGAGGCCTCGTCAGGGCCCTGATGGCGCTTGAAAGCCATGAATCATCTCAGCCCCATTTGCTAATTGCTGGGGAAGTCTGATGGCGAATGCTGCTTCCTGAGGGAGGAAGCTGCGGAGCTGGCGATGGAGCGATGCTCTGGCCAGCTGCAGGGACCTTGGGCTGCTGCTTGCATCCAGCGCTTCTCATGTAGCATCATAGAGTGTTGGCTCATGAAGAGCCGATTTGGGCCAGGGAACAGGAACGCAGATTGGGCTGGGGAGGCACTAAGCAAGAGCTGTGATAACCCACAGCAGCGATCAGGACTGCGGTTCCTCCTTGGGGCACAGTGTTTTAGTGCAGGTAGAGAAAGACTTTCTCCTTTTATCATGTTGAGCTCATGTTTGGGCTTGCAAACCTGGGAACTGAGCTGCTCACAGAACAAGTGACAGGTCTTGCTTACAGAACTGATGGTACTTCTGTGTTCTTTTGATTCACTATTTATTCTTCCAGGTCAGATCAGTGATCCAGCGCTTGGCTCTGCTTAATGCATTGATGAGTCCATAATCCCCTCTGCCACTTTGCTGCAAGATAGCGTGAAACTGCTGTGAAGCCCTGAGACATTAATGAAATAGCACCAGAGCCTTGTGCTCTCCTTGCCAATGAGCATCTCGTGGAGCAGCTCTGAAGGGAGCAGGGGAGGAAGGTGACTGAAGCAGGCTTTTAAAAGGAGAATTGGAAGTTATTTAGTGATGTGATCCAGCCAAGGGCTTCCCTCAGCCTGGGTCTATGGCAACCCACTTGTTGCTGGGGTTTTGCTCCACAGGGTGAAGCTTCTGCGATGACAGAGTGCCATTGTTGTAGGGGTGTCCCACCTGAGAGCAGTGCTGGCTGCATGTCCCTTGTGCTAAGCCTGACCCCTTCCCTGTCCTGTGGCCGTGCCATAGGGCACATAGACACAGTGAGGGAACAGCAGGGTCCATGGGTCCATCCGCTGTGTGTTCCTTGAGGCCCAGCATGGAAACCTGAGCATTGCCAAGGACAGAGCATGAGGCTTTTGCAGGGATGGGAGGGAAGGACGGTCAGGGTGCTGGCTCACTAAAGGGGGCTTCTCCTCCCATGCAGGGGCCGGTGTACGTGCCATGAGAAGGAGCTCTGCAGATACATCAGGTGCAGAGCTTTGAATTCCGTGAGTGGCATTTATAGAGCTGAGCTTTTTCCCCCCTTGCTCTGCACCGCTGCAGAACACTGACCCTGGTCCTCTGGGATGAACCTGATGGGCACTGGGGTTGCTCCTAAAAGCCCCTGCATTGGTGATGGACAGACTGACAGACACAGATGTGTGCCCTCCAGTCTTGAGGGTCAGGTAGGTCGGATAAGGCACAGTGGTCAGATGCTTCTCCCCAACAGAACATCCCTTCCCAAGACCCCCTTCCCTCCAGCCTCAGGGCTGGATTTCAGCCCTTCCAAACCAGTTGATGGTAAGAGAAGGAGACTTTGAATCTTGAGCATGCAAGAAATTGCCTCTGTATGCTTGCATTAGAGGGTATTAACGATGTCTGAATGTTAATGTACCTTTCAGCGTGCACGTTATGGCGTGGATGGTAACTTCACTAAGTGCAGTGACATTGCACCGAAGATGAATTCAGGCTGGGGTGTCTCTTGGGAAACACATCGTCAATCCCTGTGTATTCCCCCCAAACCCTCAAGGCTTTGTTGGCTTGTGAGGACCCCAGAAGAGAGGCAGGGAGTGGGAAATATCCAAGATCCATCTGTACAATGGAAAGGTAAATTGCTCCCTCAGAAAACATGATCCTGAGTGTTAGCAAGTCACCAGCACATAGAGCAGCAGAGTGGTGCTAAAGAGTCCTTGGTGCATGAGATCAAACCCAGAAGGCTGCTGTCAGAGAAACCAGCAGGACTGAAGCCTTCAGTGGCCTGGGACTAATTCTGCCCCTGTTTGTACCAGGCAAGAGCCGTGGTGGCTGCAGCATGGCTGGGAACGGGAGGGAGATTTGCCTGGCAGAATGAGCATTTTAATTGCTCATTTTCTTTCCTTTTTTTTGTGTGATTTGATTGCGAATTATGTTTTCTGCATTTGTAATTAGAGGGGGAAGCAGATGGTGAGGGCTCGTCTGAAGTGATGGAGCCATTGAAATAATTCATGCTACGGGCATGCTCTCCTAGCAAAGGGGGTGTTCTGCCATGGAGATACCCTGGGAGTTGTTCTAACAGAGACTCAGTTTCTAAATAGCCTGGTCCAGATCTTTATGTGATAGAAACCAGCATCACCCCACTGACATCTGCAACCAGGCTGGTTTACACCACCCAGGGGTCTGTTCAGTGGGGGAACACCTACTTTGCCCTTAACACCTAGAAATGCCTGCTCTTACAGTGTGCTTGTGCTGTACTTATTTACAAAGTTGGACTTTGAGACAGAAACCTCGGGAAGTTGCCTCTCTCTGTGTCAACCAGGCCCTTCCCTTCATCAGCTTCCCTCTTGGTTAGCGATTTGCAGTGAGAATGCTGGACTAAAGACTCGGAACCCTTCCTAAACAGTTGCTTAAATACGTTTTAGACTTTCATTCCCATCTTTTATCAGACACAAACTATGGTGACATGCCAGGATGCAGAGCAGGGAGCTGAGCTCATAGCTCCCAAAATGAGCTGTTCCGCCACCTTCCAGCATCCCACCTCTGAAAGATGCGGTGGTTCCCATTGCTTTTTGCTGTGCCATTATAGACCCGCTGCTTTCCTTTAGGAGTCCTTGTCAGAGGGTGAGTGTCTGGTTAAGGAGGCTCAGGAAGCACTGATGGTTTAGTTCCCTTCCCAGGCTGGCTGAGGATGCTTGTTTATGACATTAAATTGCAGTACGTGGAAGACCTATGGAGTGCAACACCCATCAGCTCTGAGGAGCACGTGGCTGCCTCTGTGCTGAAATGCACGTGGATGAATGTCTTTCTTACAGCCCTGGTTATTGCCTCCTCCACTCTCTAGGAAAACTGCTGTGAGAAGGCGATACAGCCAATGCCGTGTTGGAGCCAAGGCTCATCCCCATGTGGGTGACACTGGGCAGTGCATTAAGGTGCATTTCAGGCTATGCCTACGTACACTTCAGTGGCTCCATGGAGGTAGCAGAAGGCCACCACACTGCTGCATCCTCCTGACCTCGCCATGGGCCCATGGCTGTAACCAGGTACCTGAACCTCTCTTTTAGGCAGCACTGACACAGCTTTTATACCTTTTGATGCATAAAGGACCACTGAGAAGGTCCATAACAAATCAAACCTACTGATGGGGGCATGTGCCTGCTCTGGAAGGGCTCTGGTGGCTTCCGAGACACAAGGGGGGAGCTGTGGGAGGTTTCAAAGGGAAAGCTGCTGCCCTGGTGGCTGCAATTGAATGGGGTCCGTGTGCTAGCACCTTCATGTCCTGTCACAATATGGTTACTTACCTGAGCTCTCCAGCTGCTGCTTGTAACTCACAGGTTTCTATTTCCATGCTTTAATAGCGCACCACCGTGAGCTCTTCCATTTGTAAAACCTAACAGGAATTAAAGGAATGTATTTACAAATGCACACACATGTCATTTAAGACAACAAATAACTAGGAAAGATGAGGCAGTCATAATTCACTCTTGTTTCTGCTCTGATGTTTTTAAATGCCTCAAGTTTTCCTCTCATGGTTTATGATGTTATCATGCTCCTGTCTAAACAACTACCTTAAAATACATTCTATGGGGTTATTTTCTCCATAAAACCCTGACAATAATAATTTCCCCTGTAAAGCCTTCAGTTCCTGCTCGCACTGTAATTCTGGACCTGCCAAGCCATCCTCATCCATTTGATGCCTAGCAAATTGCAGGCTTGCAGGTACCTGCTATCCCCGCTGACGACCTGTAGGTCACATTATGCCACTCCAATGACTACTGCCTGCTCTGGGCTCGGATCGCCAGCGAGGGTGAGAGGACGTCAAGAGGCACGTTTAATGGATTGCTTGCTTTTAGCAACAAGAGTCCTGGGCCAGCTCATGCTCTGTCTGAACACAATGCTGGTGCCCTTGAGCACGGGCTCACCAAAGGCAATGCTGGCGCACGTGCCGGCTGAGCCCATTTATCTCTGTGTGTGTTCTTTGTGTCCAGCACCACTGGAGCTGTGTCGTGCTCTGGCACCCATCACTGGTCCTTGCCCTGCTTTGCCCTGGGCCCATTGCACAAGGTCTGTGCCTAAAGCTTTGTGCAGCCTGTAGCCTCTGTGTGCAGAGGGCGAGCCTGCGGAACCCATGGGCTGCTCCATGGGACAAGTGGGAATTCAGATGCAGCCCCTCTTTGCTAAAGCAGTTTGTTTGCTGGGTAAGGATACAACAGGAGAGGTGATCTCCAGGCTGGGCAGTCTTAAAGCAGCTCACAAAAGCCTGGGGAAGGGGCGAGGGCACCTCCTGCAGAGGGTAATGGACTGTTGTGAGTGTGATTTGGGGATTTACGTGTTCAAGCCACTGTTTTGCCTCAGATTAACTTGATCTGTGCCTGCAGAACTGAACTGAGCAGGGCTTTCTGCCTCATTTTGCCCTCAGAACACTGATTCAAGGAGATACAGGGCCTGTTTTACATGCTTTGGGACAAACGCTGCTCTTCGCAACTCCTCATTCCTATTCTTTCTTCTGCAGCAAACTGTCCATCACACGGCGGGGCCCTTCCTCATGTTTCTGGTTCACTTTTGTCCTCTTTTTTCCCTCCCTCTATTTGTTTTCACAAATGAATGTATCAGTAATTGCTAAATCACACCAGTTTATCGGTATCTGGAAGAGATATTAGTAACATATTTGCTACTGAGTGAGGGGAAGTTAATCAGCCGAATAGCTCACGAGTGGAAGTGTATGTTTCAGCCTTGCTGCCCAGTTAGCTCTTACACCTCTCTAAAATAAAGCTGGAACTGAACAGCAGAGACACCCAATTTCTTTCTTTCCCCCCTTCCTTTTATCATATACATATTAGAATGAAATCCATAGATAACATTATATGCGCTTTTTAGTATGTATAGTACAAGTTCAAAGAATAAGGCCAAAACTATTGTCTTACTCTAATCACAGGTCATATTCCAAAGAATATGAATTCCAAGGAATTGGGAGTTGGAACTCCATGATCTTAAGGTCCTTTCCAACCCAAACTATTCTATGATTCTCTGAATATGCTGCATTTTCATCCCAGAGATGTAATTCCAATGTCCAGCACAGAAGTAGGTGGTAACAGGAAAAAGCCATACATGAGGTTGGGGTTTGCTGTTGTTGGGTTTGTTATTTCTCCTTTCCACCATGGCAATAGCATTTGCATTCTGTTTTTCTGCTATGAACATTTGTACTTGTCACTATTTACCAAGCACATTAGCGATGAAAAATGGGAGTAAAATAGAAATATGATGTGGCCATGTTGCAATTAGCCCATTATATGTGTAATGATACAGCTTGAGGGGCTCCTGACGCAGAGCTAGCTTCCAAAACTCATTACAGCAACGTTATAAACTGCACCGTTGGCATCCGCTGCCTTTGCATCCAGCACTGTAAATGTAAATGCTGGGTTCTGAACCTGATCTGGAAGGAAGAGCTGCACTGATGGGACACAGCAGAACCAGGCACTCTCCAGTCACACTCAGGCACTGAGTTTATCCTGTGACAGATACTTTTCAGGAGCATTGTCATGACAACTGAGTCAAGGAATTCCATTTCCTGCCCTTGTTACCGCTGTTGTTGGGTGAGAATTGAATCACAGCATTCAATTTGCTGTTTAATTCTTGCCTGTGCTGTGAATGTGCTCGGTTTCATGCCCTGCGCTTGATACAGTCACTGTAAACATGAATACCTGGCATCTTATTGTGTACTCCCAGGCTTTCCCAAACAGTCTGGGAGGTGGGGTCTCTCCTATTTTGCCTTTGGTTGGTAGGTTTTGTTGGGATTTTTCCCCTCTCCTTCTGAATTTGGTGGCATCACCATGATGACAAAGGGAACAACTGGAGCCTGGAGCTTTGGGAAGGGTCAGGGTACAGCATCACCTGTGAGACTTGCCCCAGAACTATGTGTGTGTGCTCCCATAGCCAACAGCAGCCTCAGCAGCACGGCACTGATTTGTGGTTCAGCTGGAGCAGGGAGCCCGTGCAGGGGTTTTACAAAGTGCTCAGGCGTTTACTTGTTTATTGGCCGCTTGCATTAATTTGGCTTAGAAACTCCAGTGCCTGTATTTTATGTTGATTACATGCAAGAGGCAGAGAGATCTGAGGGGTGGAGCCACCATTCTGTAACATCAGTATCCCCCAGATGTGCCTGACTGATGTATCAGCTCAGCACCATCCCATCCTCTCCCACAGCACTAGCTTTGGAAAGGTGCATAAGAGCGATCATCTCTGGTGGGGTTGTGATAAAGGAGGGTGCTGACAGCAGTGTGGATGCTGCAGGAGTGGGTCGCTGTGTGAAAGGGAGCAGGCAATAGTACTTAATAGTACTGAAGGCAAAGCAATAAGGCAAAGGAATTAATGGCCAAGGAAGTGCTGCCTGTCTTCTCTCAACCCATAAAGCTAGAGCCAAGGCAGCAGCCTTGGGAAGCCACCTGCAGCATGGGTTGGAGCTGGACTAGGTGACAATGTTATTTCTTCCCTGGCAAGCCTGGGTTTCTTTGCCATTAGCGTGGTAGCTACAGCAACCAACTCACATCCCATTATCTTCTGGAACAGCAGGGCCTGTGTATTGAAGTGACATATTTATTTGTGTTGGATTGGTACATTTAATTGGCTGCCTTTGCACAGAGGCCACAGCCTTGACCCGTTTATGGCACCTCGATAAACAAGCTCCGGGCAGCAGTTCCCTGGGAAACCTGCCTTTCGCAGCACACAGCATTGGCAGGTTCAGCCCCGCGGGGCTGCTCTGGCCGAGAGCTCAGTCATTTGCCAGGCAGTGAGAGCCTGAATGTGGCTGCGCACTCGGAGCCCAAGAGGCACCCGTTAAGTCGGAAGAGCTGGTGCACAGCAATCACACCTCCTCCTGGCTGCATCCTCTGAACCCACGAGCTGAGCAAGGGCTGCAGGAAACGCATTGGTCCCATGATCCTGACCCAGGTAGCAGCAGGCCATGCAGGTCCCCTGTGGGGCTGTGTAATTGGTGACGGCGAGGTGACCACTGGGCACTGTGGGGCAATGTGGTGCATCACCTGGCGATGGTGCTGCTGTGTCCAGCGTGGCTTGCAGATCGTATCAGACACAGCTGAGATGCTCTACACTGGGATTAACTTCCATGTGGGCTTGTTGGTGGCTTTAAATGTCAAATCTGTGTATTCTCTTCCTCTTCTTCATGCTATGTTATGTGGATGAACAATGAGTTAAATTCCAGCGTGACCATAACCTTGATATCTTGCACGTCAGGGATAACAAGTTTCAGTTCTCACGCCCAGTTTAAAGGTATTTCTCAACTTAATGAAAATGAATTGCTTTCCCTAAAGATGAGCTATCCGCTAGAGGAAGGAAGAGGGAAGAGATGCTTGTGTGCTATCAGCCTTCGGGTTTCTGATAAAGGCTGTTTCCTGTCGTGTGGCAGCTGAAGTTTATTTATGGAAACAATAACGTTTTGAATCAAACTCTTAAATCTTGAAATCGTGCGTAAAATGCTCAATGAAATCTCCTTCAGCTCCCTGCAGACAGAGGCAGTGCTGGTTCTTGACAAAGCCTCCTCTTCTGCTCCACGGAGTTGGAGGGGTTTGAATCTGAAGTTCAAGCAGGTGCTGGAAGCAACAGGGGCTTGTGGTGGTGGGTGGGGGGCCAATTTAACCTTCCTTTTTGGTGGTGGAGGGGTGTAGCAGCGACTGGTCAGAAATGAATAGCAGTGACTGGTCAGAAATGAGGTTAGCGGGTGGAGAGCTTGCTGGTCTGCTGTCAGTGAGTCCCACATCGCCTATAGCTGCACCCAAGATCTCTGTGAAGGAGGAGACAGGAAACAAGGAGGGGAAAGCGCATACAAGTCCCTGTGCAAAGCTCCACTGGCATCAAGAGCGGTTTTAAGGGCTGCGCGGTTGAGAGAGAAACAGTCATTTGATGACCATTATGTGGCAGCAATCTGGCAGGTCTGGAAACCCTGGCTCCAAGTGCGCCTCATTTCCAAGATCCTGACAAGCAGATGCCGTAATTCCCCATCAAAAGCAGGAAACTGTCAGTGTCCTGTGGCACCTCCACGGCCATTGCTCTAATAACCCTCCTTAACTGCTGCCTCAGCAGCAGCCAGCACTGACACGTGTAGCGGATGCTTCAGAGCCGAGCTGACTGCACTCATTGCAAGCCTTTTCCACAGGGCGAGAACTGCTGGATTTGCTCCTTCTATCCCAGGATTTGCTGTAGCGACACAAGCAATCCCAGAGGGAAAAACCACAAAGCAAACTGGCTGCAGCATCATGTGGAGGATACGGAGCTTTCCCTGCTGCTCCTTGTTCACACATCTTTGCATTAAAGCCCATGCTTTTGGCAGGAGGCAACATCCAAGCTGGTCACCAGATGTATTGAAGCTCTCAAGGATCTGTTTGCACTGAGCACTATTGCTCCAAGCTGCAGAGGGATCCGGAGCTTCTATATCTGCGGCTACTGGCAGTGCTCTGCCCTTTAACATAAAGCCTTGGAAAAGCAGCAAAAATGAGGCAGAAAAGGGGTTTCATGGCCTGGGAAAGATTATTGGATTACTTAGAAGATACCTAAAGCAGAGGTGCAACAGACATTGGAACAGCAGCCTGTGAGCATGGGTGTGTTGTCTGGTGGCTGAGAGATGTCCTGAAAGCACATTTGATCCACAGCCTTAAACCAAACAGCCTCATAGGCACCGCAGCATCCTTAGTTTAGGAGCAGATTCGTCAGAACTGGCATATACAGCAGATTAAGGGTAAATCCAAAGGAAAGGTGACAGCAGCACAGTGCATTAGCTCTTGCACTTGCTGGCGTGTACTTCAGGATGTGCTGCTTTCATCCTGCTGTAGGTGCTGTAAATAACCACAAGCCTCTTTCCAGGCTGTAACTTGCATTTGCAACATCTCCCTGGGAACACTGGGATTAGTGCAACTCCTTTATCCAGGAAACGCGTCCGTGCTCCCAGTCTAATACGCAATGATGGTTTTTCTCCTTTTAAAACTAAACCCCACCTTGCTGTCCATATTTTGCTTCTTTCCTACTCCAAGCAGTGAGCAATTAGAGCTGCATCACGCTGGAGAAATGACAACAATATAATGTTGCTATAGTTAAATCTGCAGAACTGTAATAGCTTTGAAAACTAACAAGCTGCCCTAAAGGAAATTAATTATCCCATTGGGACAGTCATTATTCGGAAACAAAAGCACTCAGTTTTCTTTGTTCACTTTCATTTTGACCATTTCTTTCATTTTAAGCACTGGCCACAGGGTCCAGCCCTCTTCTCTGTGTCTGGAACATAAATGTTAGTATGTTTTAAGCAGTCTTGGAACCTTTTACTGGTATCCTGAGAATATTACGCAACTTCAAAATGAAGTCCAAGCGCATTGTGCAGATCTGCTTTTGGGACTATATATATATATATATATATATATATATATATATACACGCCAGCCATCAAGCCAGTTCAGCCTGTCAAGTCTCATTCTCCTTGGTTAGTTTCTCATGAGTTACCTTTTCTTCTTCTTCGAGGATCGTGACTCCATTTCTCATAATAACCATTTATTGCCATCGTATTCTCTACCCAGGCTCATGCCATTGTGTTTAATTACAGATTTCTGTTTGCTGATGGGGATAGCGCTGCTGTACATGGGTTTATCATAGGAATACAAGCCCCGGAAGTCAGACTCTGGAGAGGCTTTGAATACAGCACATGACATCTATGGCTTAAATCCTGAACTAACTTCCACACTTGTATGAGGGTACAGTGGAAGAAGCAGTGCCATGGCAGCGCTGGCCTCATGCAAGGAAAACCAGCACGTTTTGAGCACCCTGCGTTGCAGATTGTGCTTTCTCACATGGCTGGGAGAGGGCTTCACAGCCTCAATCCAGGCCTCACTCCTACAAGCTGAGTGCTTTGCAGGATGCAGACTGACATGCATCAACTTGAGGCTTCTGCCTTCTTAGTATCCAGTGGGAAGCCAGCCTCAAACCCAGCAAACTCCGTGGCAACTGGCCTATATATAGTCCCAGTTTTTAACAGCAGTATCATGTCTGTACTTGCTTTTCAAGTCAGGAGGCATCTCTGCTTCGGCAGCAGCAACTCCTGGGCACCACATTAGTGCTATTCTGCATCCCTGGCCAGGACAACATTAAAGGATTAGAAAGCAGGGTAAGGTCTGTGCCTCTGCCATGTATCCACCAGCTCTTCTTTGTCATTACATGACATTAGCATGAGGGGCTGGCTGGGTTTGTGTTGTGAGAGCAAACACCAAGGCCTTGAGCTCAGCAAGGAGGGACTCACAGTCCTTCAACAGATTTCCCTGGCAGATAACAGCTCCCTAGGTGACCCTGTGAATTATGGGCATCACTTACACTGCTTGTGCTTTAATGGGCTGATGTTGGGCTGCCATTATTTTTAGGAAGACACTTTCATTTTACAGTTCACAAACTTCGGGGGGGGGGGGGGGGGGAGAGAGGGGGGGAGGGTTCTGTATCTCCTGCAATACACTAAGGAAAATCGAACAAGGCTTTGTCGCTACATAGGGAAGTTTCCAGCACTACAAGTGTGGAGACTCAGAGAAACCCCCTCTTTTTATCACCCAAACCCAAGTCTCATGTGTGTGTATAAGAGCTTTTGCAGTCAAGGTGAATTACAAGGATCTTGCTGAATCCCTGACAGATACAAATACTGAGTTATCCTTGGCTTTTCTGCTGAATCTAATCAAAGATATTGTTTATTAAAATCCTATTTTCTCTGCAGAGAAGAACAAGGACGAGCCCCTTTGCAGTGATTTAGTACTTCCGACAGTTCAGTGTAAAGATTTATTATGGTCAGCTGAGGGTACAAACATGCAATGCCCAAGTCATTACTTTAATTTACCTCTTGTTTAAAAGAAACGTATACACAGGGCTAACACCTGAGTCCTTCTTTACAGCCCGGTGCGATCTCTTCTCAGACTGAGGAACAAAACAAGGCATAAACCCTCACCCTTCCCCTCAAACAGAGGAAGGCCATTAAGATTTAGCCTTGCATTTAAAGGCAGACTGCCTCGCTCCTGCTTTACACTAGTGGGTTTTAGACTAGAATCTGGTCTAAAAAATGAATCAGTCAGACTTAATGATTTAAATTACCAGTTCAAATCATCCAGGTATATCTGTGATCCTCTCTGAGAATATCTGTCAGAGGGAAAAGATGGGTCTGCTTCATAAACAGGGTCTCAACCCTGCAGTCTTCGGTGCACATACCTGAGTTAGAGCAAGAGCCCTCTGTTCAGGGTCATATAAACTGAGCTAATTGAAAAGGGGCGGTACACTGTGTTCTGTTTGCGAAGTAATGAGTGCCTTTTTGTGACTCAATTTTATTAAGGTTTCAGGGACTGTATCATAATAAATAAAGCACAAATGAGTGACCACCATTAATAAATGCAACGATTCAGCTCTCTGAGCTTTTAAAATGCTTATCTAATCATATGCAATCTTTATTCAGTGTTAGAACTCTTACATTACAACAGCCGTAAGTCAATTAGGAGAATGGCTTTCACAGTTTAAAGAAGGTGGAGGCAATCTGTGCTTTTCCAGACTACACGTGTTCAGGCTCGCTTCTAATTTTCATGACTTACCCTTCCTTGAGTATGGAGAACTTTGTCATTGATTATCAGTGTAAGAAATCTCAATAAAACTCACTTCATTTGCTGATTTTCAATGTATTTTATTTTTTGCTGCTATTTATTTATTACTTGCTTCTAGAAATGGCTGTTATTTGCCACCTTTCTCAATTAAACAGCCACACAATTAAGCTCTGGTTTAGCAGGCCTGCTAAGGAACAACAGCTAAATATCAAAGATGATCCTCAAAGGAAAGCTGCTGCCTTCTCCCCTGTGAGGCAGATGGGAGATGATAGCACCATCACCCCAATACCACTATAATCCAGTGGGATTCCATTATAATCTAATGGGATTCCACTATCTGCCATGGCTACTTTTTCTGCAGCCTGCTAAATTACATCAGTTTGACACTCAACCCAAAATCTTCTCATCCTTACCTATCTCACGAGTCCTAGTTAGAACAGCTTCTTACTATGCAAAGAGAGTTTTCTCTTTGGCATTTTTGTATTTCTGAACAGTGTTTCCAGCTACTTTCTTTCTCACTACCAAAGCCACAAAATTCACAATTTTGAGGAAAAAAACCCAAACAAACAAAAATCACCCAAACCAAACATGGAACAGTGCAAGCTTGGTCATACATTCTGCTAAGGTGCAAAAGCAGGACAGTATTCATCAGCAGTATTCATCCAATCCCACCCCTGCAGCAGAGCACAGATCACTCCTGATGATGTCTCTTAACTTTGAGTATAAAGTTCCCTCTCTTCCCTATCATTTAATTTGCACATAACTCTTAAGGTGAGATACTTCCATTCAGATTTCATGTGTATGCCTATTGGATTTAAAAGAGTGTTTCCCTGTCTCATTTTCACTAGCAGGCTGTATAGGACTGGCTTCTGCTTTACTCATTTCCAGTTGCTAACCCTTAGTCCAGACTGATTGTGGAAGCAGGAAAAATGAAAGCAATAACCCCAAAGCCCACATTTTCTCTGCCTTCCTGCTGCTCCTTTTTCATTTAACAACTTACAGGTTTCTCTCAGCACATCCCCATTAATTTACCCCAGACTTTCTGCTCCAAGAGTGGCTTTATCTTTGTGTCAGAAAAACAAAAGGACACCTCAGAGTTCTTGCGATGGCCCCTGACACCCCCGTGGGATGGACTTCCTGGGGGATTTAATAATAGTGAAGAAATGTATATCCAAATGTAATAAATAATACACTTGCTCTCCTGAGGTGCATCACCCCAAGGAGAAGGCTGGAGCCACATCGTGCCTGAACTGTCACAGGCATCTATCTGGTGAGTGATGCTCTGGTCTAAGAGGCTGTATCTCTCTCCCTTCACCTTTCTCAAGGCTGGAATTCTACATGGCCTTTCAGGCAAAGGGGAAAAAAACTGTTGTCTTTGATTATGTTTTACCCTTTGTCCTGCTCTGAAAGTAGCTTGCACGGCTGATCTATGGGTGCTTTCTCCTCCAATCCTCCTGTGACCTTTTCACCATCCTTCCAGAAGTAACTCTGCAAAAAAGAAAAAAGACCAAAACAAAGCCAGATAAAAAGGTTACGAACAGATATTTTCTTGCTTCTACCTTCAGAGAGTTGTTTTTTAACCTGCCAAAGCACGTGTCTGCTTTACAGGCTTCAAATCCATCTGCAGAATCCAAGCACACTTGTCAGAGCCACTGGCAGCAGACAGCTTTGGGCAGAGCATTCGGGAGGTATAGTCTCAACACTACTGAGCAGTAAGTTTTTTACCTGCAGAGAAGGTCACACTTGAATTTCTATTTGGAGTTAATACTTCCCTGGAGCAGTGACAGATATCTGTTGGGACAGGGATTGAAGGGAGAATATGAATATGAAGAGGGAAAATGAAAAGAGAAGATGAAAAGAAACCACCCTGAAAATGAAGTGGAAGGTCTGGCCAGATATGAATGCATTAAAATCTTCAGTACAGATGAAATTTGGAACACAAGCTTACAGGAGATTCAAGGACGCTTTCCAGGAGTTATTGCACTATATGCTGGTTTTTTTATTTACCAGACCTGGAAACTTTGAAATATCTTGGAAAAGGAAAGCTTTTGAATGGTATTTCATTCTCCCGGAAAAAAGAAAAAGCCATATAGTAAAAGCTTCATAAGATCACCTGTTTTTACAACACTTTTTTCTCACAGGCTGTATTTTCTTAT
Organism: Amazona ochrocephala; assembly: GCA_039720435.1. NCBI lineage: Eukaryota > Metazoa > Chordata > Aves > Psittaciformes > Psittacidae > Amazona > Amazona ochrocephala. The sequence continues at coordinate 8,982,371 of CM077891.1, read as the reverse complement.
GTCATATAAAAGCATTCCAGTTCTGAGCTCTGAAACCTTGGGGTTTTTTTTATCTCTGCCAGAATCTCAGGGCCTGTTTCCATCTAAAGCAAGATGAAGGACTTGGCTGCCTTTTTGAGGACCCTGCCATGTTCCGGCAGCTGGGAAGGAGCATCCCACCCCAGTGAGCCTATTACACGTGTCCCAACAGAGGCAAGTGTCACACGCAAATCAGTCCAGCCACCATCCCCTCCATTGACAAAGGCATTGTCACAAAACCCCCTGAGCCATGAAACACAAGAGGCCTTGCGTGTGGCATTTAACATGCTTTTAATTTCTTTAGCTAATGCCATCTTGTTTAGAACAGCATTGTGGCTGCAGCACAGTGACACCAAAGGCACTGACAGCACTGCTGCTACCTAACTACAGCAGGCTAACTATTATATATAACCATTACATAACTATATAATTATTATAACTATTATATATATAATGTATATAAAACCACTAATATATATAACTATACATATAGCTATTATAACTATTAGATTTATATATATCCTATAACTAACTATATAACTATTAAAACTATTGTATATATTTTATATATATAAAAACACTATTATATATATACATATAGCTATAATAACTATTATATTTATATATAACTATTATATATAACTATTATATAACTAACTATATAATTATTGCAGTCTATGGGGGTGGTAGTTTCTATTTTCCCCTCCTCTCCAGATTTCGAGCCCATTCTGGAGGTCATTGCAATGATGGTGAAGTTGGTCGGCAAAAACCTGACCTCTATTCCATGCTTTCTGCACCTCCACTGTCCCAAATCTGTTATGTTCCTCTTATCCAGACTCCAGCCTCTTGCGATGACACAGTCACTGGTATAGGTAATTTGGCTCCTAAATGTTTTCTTTGTGCTTTGAAAAAATCCATCTTTAAGCAATTTTAAATGTCATTCCTTGCAGTACACAGAGCCAGCAATAAACAGTAAAATTATTCACCTCGAAGAAACCATCTGCTGTCTTTAAGGACATGACCAGGGTTTTTGTTGCTTTGAATGGTCCTCTGGGATGCTGTACTGTTTCCCATCGTCTGTGTGCCAGACTCATTTTGCCTTAGAAACAAAAATGATGATGGGTAAATTAAGCAGAAATTAAATTCTCTATTAGTTTCTGTATTTCATTTATTTTGCAAATGTCTTATAGAATGCTTGGCATTTGGAATTATTCTTTGAAGGCTGCATCAGAACGATTTAGCCACTGGATGTCTGATGCTCTGGGTGCAGCAGTCTGACCCGTGCCTGATGATCACTCTCTGCCGTCTCAGCTCTGCATGCAGCTGCTCAGCGCCAAGAGAGCTGACCCGCAGGATGTGTCTGCAGAGAAGCCCATGATGTTGAACCGCAGTAAAGCAAGGTTACAGTTAACCCAGAGACATCCATCTCCATTCTTCTCCCATTTTTCTCATCTACTCAATCACGGATGGAAAGGACGTTGCCATTTTCAATGAAAGTTGAAGTCCCTTCCTCCTCTCCCTGTGCCTGCAATATGTGTATGCTGCCTGCCTTTCTCTGATCTACTCCTCTAACAGTGACGAGGCTGACAATCGCAGAACATCCCTGTGCATGGGAATGGCTGAAAGAGGAATTGTCTCTTGCTCCCTAGGACAGCAGAACTCCAATCCTTAGGGAAAGGCAGGCAGAGCTGTTCCCACTCCCCTCTGCTGCATGCAGGTAATTACTGGCCTCTTTCCTGCCTGCCCCCACTCTCCTCATACCCTTTCTCATCTCTTAATGAGTTTACAGCAAAAAGCCCAGCAATGCTCCAAAAACTCCATCTCAGCTTCAGATGAAGAACCCTGGGCTCAAGGCAGAAATTACAGACAATGCTGCAGGAATGCCCACCTCAATACCAGCTCTCACTGTCCAGGACACCAGTTTATAGGTGATGAAAGCCACATCCATCTACCCCCAAGCCTTGGCTGCAGCAAAAAGCCCTCCTGGCACAATCCTTGGCACAGGCAGGCTCCAAACATGGAGGTACTGCTGGGCTGGGGGATAGAACCGAATAAGAGGTCAAATAAGAGACTTTTATTGAAAGACCAAAGGTTGAGAGCTGTGTTCGGAATAGGCTGAGAAAAGTAATGGGTTTTAAAAGTAAAGCTCCATTGTTCTAAATGCTGTATTGTTTGGGATGTGTTTGTTTCCTCCTAATAAAAGCCTGCAAGAGCAGATCACTGATGTAATAGTCTGTTCCTTGCAGGGTTCAACCTTGCTTTCAAGGTTGTGAGGTTTATTTCTGAAAGCTAAATTTACTATAAAAGCTCTCCAAACCCTAGCTAATGTAATGAGAAAACAATCAAACTTCAAGGAATAGCCATGGCATCAGAGACAGCCCACCATTATTAATAGAGCTGAAACCGAAGGTTAAGGTCTGTCAGCCTTAAAAAATAAAATTAATTCTTTTTTAGCTCTGCAGCCTTTAATTGCTTTCACCAATTGAAAACATATAAAATATAAAGAAAAATATCAAGACAAACCAAAGCTCCTTTCAAAATGAAATGAAATAAAAGCACAATAAAAGCAGCTCAAGATTCTAGTGACATCAGTTTTGCTTTTGTGATTTCTGATGTCAGAGCAACCTTTGATGGGATTATTTCTCCATGCCTCACAATCCATTCATTATTGTACCCATATTATAGATTTCATGTTACAGTCAACAATAAAAAATACCCTTGGCAACCTCCATTACATGCTGCAGTTAATTTGTGTTCTTGCAAAGTGCTTATATTTACTATGAGTGATAATCATACATATGCATGAGACCTTAAGTGAGGCAGAATGCACTTAGGAACTAATACAGTGGGAGGTTTGCCTAGAAAAGATGTCAAAATCAGTTCACTTTTGTTATATATGAGTAATTTAATTTCCTCTACAGTGTTATTAGGGCAAGAATGAAGTAACATTCTTTGGCATAATTGAAGCAAATCCTGGCAAGACAAGAGGATAACAAAGCCTTCCCATCTTGTCATGTCAAATTCTTACCTACTATTCAGTGCACACGGATGCATTCTTTTTGTCGAGTTTAATCATCCAGTTGAGTTTATTAACTTGTTATGTCCCATGACCTTCAGCATATTTACTGTTGGACCTTCAGACTTCTGTCTTTCTTTAATGTACTCCATCACAACTGACTTTGTTTCTGTGTCAGACCACAAATACCAGTGCCATTCCATCCTTCTTCAGGTTTCAATTTTCATCAGTGGCTCCTCTCATTAAACCCTGAAACACTCTCTCCATTTCTGATGCTCCCTAACCGATTATAAACCAAACAGCCAAGGAGTCCTCGGACTGTGAGGGAAATGTGGGAGGCTGACTCTTTCCTTTCCTCACAATCCCTGATGTGTAGAAAGTGATGCTCAAAGGCATCATGGGTTGCAGCCCCATGCTGAGCAACTGCGTGCTCCCTGGATTTCAAACCAGGAAGAAATAAGGGAAAGAACACCACCAAGGAAAAGGATAGATTCTTTATGTCCTGGTGCCTTTCTGAAGGATACTTTAGCCCTTTTTTACTGGGACATGGGGGTGCAGCAGAGGTAGGGAAATATTTCTCCCTTGTTCTCACTCAAGGAATATGGCTGCTCTCTATCTGGAGATGGACGTACATGTCCAGATACACAATCTGATACAAGACCTGCCTTTGATATTTATTTGATACTTGCCAAACTCTAAGAATATACTGCATTTTGTGATCTAGCATGGCTTAAACCATGACAAAAAGGCACATCTAACTCTTGCTACCCCTGCTCTAAACTCAGCTGTGCTCTTCTGTTACTGCTACCCCTCTTGCCTCACTTGTAAAATAGGAATAAATGCTATTTATGCACCCTGTAAAGCATTTGAGAGCACCATAGGAAAGGTACTGTGCATGTGGCTGTATTTTTAGGTCTATTCATACAAAAAAGAGTAAAATGACAACACATAAGCAATTTGCAACAACTCATTTTAGCACTGTTCAGCCTGGGAAGGTCATCATGCAGAGCTGCTCCAGAGAGAGAAAGCTTCAATGCTTTGAGCAGAGCATGCCCGAAGGAAAAATATTCCATACGTCAGGCTCAGGGAAGCCTCAGCTTACAAATGTGCTTATCTTGGCTGTGCACAAGTTAGTCTTTCTTCACATGGTATTTAAACACTCTTCAACTTGTGAATTCCTGACTATGCAAGATAAAACCAAGTAATTGCAGGATGAACCTCAGCTCCCTAAAGCTCCCAAACAGGAATAGAATGAGAAGCAGCAACATGGGAGTATTTTGCAGCTGCATTAGGTGGAGCCACAGATTTCTTGCAGATGCTGTATGTCTCATTTACTATATTCTTCTGTTCTTGACTAGTTTTTAATTGTTCTCTTGAAACGTTACTCCTACATACGTGAATTGTGTGGCTGTTTGAGAAAGGTGGTAAATAACAGTTATTTCTGGAAGAAAGTATTAAATGAATAGTAAAAATGAGTATCAGCAAGTGAAATGAGTTCTGTTTAAACTTCTTACAGTAATAAATCGATGTTCTCCACATCCGAGGAAGGGTAAATCGTGAAAATAAGAAGTAGCCTGTTACCCGCTCTTGGACTTAAAGGATGTTCCACCTTTAGGTATTAGACACCATCCAGGTGTTCAGGATCATTCAATCCTTTAGCCTTTATGCAGAGACAGTCTGCTGGCCCCCCTCTGCCCAGCAGAGTGATAGGTACCATTTACCTACAGGATACTGAACTGAGCCAGGGAGCCCATTCCACATTTACCAAAGGACAGTCACGAGACGCTTGGAGCCTGGGTCCATCAATAACATCTCAGTTTGAAACATACTACTTGGCAAGCTGGGAAGGAAAAAGAAGACAAATTCTACCCACTCTGCTGTGCTCTCTATCAGTGCCAAGACTGCTGCGTCCTTACTGTGCTCCACACATTCAAATGCAAACACAGCTCCAAGAAAATGAAGGGCATATGCTTACAGCACAGCCAGATCTTCTCCATGGACTTAATCAAGATGGGAAAACACTGTACTGTGCTTTTATTACTTGCGTGTAAGTTGATGCAGTGATTCAGGGAATTGTAAAGCTAGAAGAAAATGTAATCATCTGATCTGACTTCCTGAATCACATCGTATCACCCACAGGTATCGGCTGCTGTCTGGTGCTGGAGGAATGCAGCAAAGGCATAATCTGCGATTTTACCCTGTTGTAGACCACTGTTGGTGAAACTGAAAGGGGAACTCTTGAACTCTTTCTCTGCCAGGTAAGGGATAGAAAATTGCTTTCTGGCTGGTGTAGGCAAAGCTGCATTAAGCTAAGGTGTATATGAAATTATTGTTGTATTCATTGCAAGGGCTGCCATGACAACAGATGAATGCTGCAGGTAATTTAATTACATTTCTGTCAGCTCCTGTGCCTTTCAGGAGACAATGCAGAAGCCAACAGCATTTTCTTTTTATCTTGCAGGTGGCACAGAAAATGTCAAATTCTCCTCCAGAGGGCCTAACGAGGGTGTTTCACTTGAGTCATGAAACATTATTTAAGTACCTTGAAGGATCACTCGTGGTTTTTTCTGCAGCATCTCCGATTTGTTCTCTCTGTTGTTTCAGGGATCGTGCTGCACAGTGGCACTTTCCATCCCTCTTGGCGCTCACAGGCTGTATAACACATCTATAGACTGAATCCTGACAAAAACTATCTGCGCCCCCTGCCACCCCATAGGGAAAGGAGATAAACCTGTGAAACTTAGAGTTGTTCTTCCAGCAGGTGAGAGCACGGAGGAAGCTGCAGTGCCCCTCTCTGGCACTTGTCTGTCTCGTTCCAAGTGTGGTTTGGAAACCAGCACTCACTTGACTGTATTCACAGGAATAAGTGTTGGGGAATGGAAGTGAAGATAGTCTCTTTTTCCCTGTCATCATGAACTGTGCAGCAGGGAAGGGAAAACAACTACTTTAAGGACAAAGTATTGACTGATATAACAGAGAAGTTAATAGATATTGACTCCCACTTGCTTTAAGTAGGTCACACAGTGTGAGAACATGTTGCACATTCTTCTCTGAGGTGCGGGGATAGGCAATTCTTGCCACAATAAGCAAAACTAAATGTTGTTATGTATGTGCCATTCCCTCAAACTGAGGAATAGGATTTTCATATGCAAAAGTCCTAATTTCTGTGCAGATGATGAAAGCCTGTGCTGATGGACAGTACTGACCTCAGCGTGGGAGCTCAGCATGACTTGAGAAGTGATCTGTGCCTTACCAAGGCTGAACCCAAGATCATTCAAATGATCTTCTAATTTACATTAATTAAAGCAGCAACACAGCAATTTTCTATTGTTTATCTGAGGACACTGAGGAGCAATCCTTCCATACCAGGGTACAGACACAGTTGCCATGTAATTAAGTCATAGTTACATAAGCAGCGAACAAATGTGCAACAAGATTCGGCTAATTCATTAACGTGATAAGGAATATCCAGGCATTTAGCTGGCACTGAGGAAATTAGGCACACCAAATTAGATATCAATGAACACATTTACTACCATGTCAGTTATTATTCTGAGTATAAATTGAAACTTAATCATTTCAACAGAGCTTTAACATAAACTCATACTAGGAATTAAGGAAAAAAATACTGTTCTTTTATAATGTTCGGTCTGCTATGTGGTTTAGGACATTGATGAAGAAGATGCCTTCTTCTTAATGCCTCCCTAGACTGAAGAGAGAAAGGTGGAATAACAGCAAGACACAGGTTAAGTTCAACATGAAGATAGTTGACAAAGCACTGAAGGGAAGTCTGAGGAACTTGGATGCTTTTTCCCATCTCCTGAACAACCCTGTGCCTTGATTTCTCCTTTGGTACATGGAGGTTATGATCCTTGCGTTGTAAGGAGCTTTGAAATGTCTCTGATGAAAAGCTCTACAAAATAACAAGTTATAACTCATGCACTTCCACCAGGTTTGGTGAAATCCCACGCAGTCAGGAAGGGGGCTTTGTAGCACAGACTTCAGACAAGCTGCAAAAGAAACATCTCCAGACATCCTGCCTGAAAGAAAGATGCAATTTCTGATCACTAGATGAAGATCAAACTGCAGAAAATACTTAAATGCATGAACGCCTAGAACATCCAGTCAGCGCAGGGGATACTGTTCATATATTAAAATTCACATTGGGTCCTTCTCAAAGGAGTAACAAAATACAGGGTGATCTGATGAACAGACAAATAAAGGTTGAAAGTAATTTATGAATTCAATAAAAGAGACACATCTGACAAAATTCATAAGGCGAGAGGAGAAGCATTAAGAACAAAGAATTATTACACAGTTTATACAGACAACATCCCCAGAGCTCCAAGAGGGAATAAAAACTGGGATGGTGGAGTTCTCTGCTCAGGAGACAAAGAACGATGCTATTTTCTAAAAGACAGCATTAACCAAGGATAAATTAACTTGTATATGAAAATATAGGCAAACGCATACATATATCCAGAAGGATAAAAGGGAGACAGGTAGGTAATAAAGCTGTGAGAATAACACAAGTTTTGGATGAAGGCATTGTGAGTTATGCAAGTCCACCACTTTGGGTGAAGGCATTGCAAGTTATGCATGTCCACCACATTGTCCCTCTATTCTGAATACTTTAGAAATAAATCAGGGTTGAATGGCACTATTTCTCCTATCTTTCTACCAACAAAGCCAAGTTCCCTTGGCAAGACAAGACAAAATTCAGAGAGCTAGCAAAAAAAACCCACCTTTTAGGAACACTAAAATTGACCTAAGATAGCTTTATTTTATGTTTGCAATGTAAGACTTACCTTGGACTTTGAGAAGCTCCAGCCAGTTCTCTACATCTCACTGAAAGGCTTGGCTTTGTTCTCAGTGGTATTCAATTCCCAGTCTAATCCTCTGATGAAATAAAGTGGTTTTGCTCTATTGTCAGCAGACCTATGATTGGCATAAGCTCTTCCCATTGTGATAGATAGTGAGGTTGATTGTACTTCTGACTTCAATGTCTTTAGATTTCCATTCTCCACTAGTTACTTTGCCTGCCTGGATCAGCCTTTGAGCTATCAGCCTTCTCCCTGTGGAACCACAAAATTCTGCCATTTGCAACCATGCACAGAGTGAAAGTCCTTCTACATCACCCATGACTACATCAGGGTTTGACCAACCTCTTGCAATGTCCCCCCCAGTCTCGAGAAGCAGCAGCAGTGGTTACCAGGAAGCCATATATCAGATACTGGAGTAAAGCAACTCAGGGATTGCTGTTCTGGCTGTGGGAAGTCTCTTCTGATATGGATGCACATGCTACATGTCTTTCCGTATGACACTATCTTGCCACAAAAGCTTCTGTCCCCTGACCCCCCATGCTCTCTCAGAGCTTTTTTCCCCTCTTCGATATTGTTTAAGATCCCTGCAGCAGTGGATGTGGCAAAATGGGACTTTTAAATGGTTTTAGAAAGTCTACAGGTGTTTCAAGCTAACAGGTCTTCCCATTATCTTGCAAGGATGCACCCAAAAGCCACCCAGAGGATTTCCTCATTACCTTCCTCTCAGCATACTTACAGAAGAATTTCCTGGAAATTCTAGTCGTGGCTCTTATTGTCCTCCTCTTATTGCCTCCACCCCAAGGCAATGACAAGATTCCTCTAAAAGATGTACTTCAGTGTTGGTAAATCAGTTTCTGTGTGTATTTCAGTCCTTCACAATTGCACACAAGCATCTAAACCCCTAACTTTTTCCATATGCATTTGTTCCCAAGCTTTGTATGCTCCATTTGTATCTGCATGCCTCCTGTGAGACCAGGACCCATTTTCAGGCAAGCTTCTTAAAAATGCAGAAATTGTCTTTTAGCATCCAACTACCACCTGCCCCTCTGTGAGCATTATGGAGGCCCAGCCTCTCCCTCTGCCGACTGCCAGTTCTTACATGATCATTCAGTGTGCTTTTGTTCATCCTTCAGAGCTGCTTGTCTGGCACCAATTTCTTCCAGGATCTGTCTTTTTCTCTGATGAAAAGGAAACATTTTGGTATGTGTACCAGCCTCGCTGTTTGGACAGTTTAATGAAAACATCAATAAGGCACAGACTGGAGAGGGAGAGGGGGGTTTGCAGTCATTAGAATCCCTTATTAGCATTTTGCACATCACCACAAGCTTTTGTACCTGAGCAATTAATACGGCAATAAATACCACAATGAGCTGCAGAAACCTCATTGAGGCTGGGAAGTGTAAACACTGTGTTCCACTTAAAATAATTGTCAGAATCATTTAAGAAGCTTCACGGAAAGGAATAGCTGAATAGCTGAAGCTCCTGCTTCAGACACAAAAGTTCATCCCCAGCCATGATAAATATTCAACCACCTTAAATAGAAGATATTCGAGGGAGTGAGAACAAATGCTATCCCAATCACCCCTCCAGATCCATATGCTACCAGCCCACCTAAATGTTAATATCAGGTTTAGAGAAGGATAAACATGGTCTATTTAGCTAGCATGCATGACACAGAGCATCAATCGGCTTTATTCTAGCGGCATAAAGGAGGACAAGCGATACCTGATCTGCTGGTACACAGTTAACTCATGAAGAATTCTTGAGCACAGTTGAATGATAGGCTGAGTTTATACAAGAAAAGCATTTCTCTTTGTATCTTTGGGTTGACATTACAAACCCTAGTTCTCAATTAACTGTACTGTAAGACCATGGCTAAGGGTAAATACTCCCAAGGTAAGACCATGGGAATGCCCTGTATGACCAGAGACAGGGTCTGACTCTGTGGGATTTGTGCGATATGGGGTTATATACTTTGCACCCACTTTAACCCTTTGCCCTTGGATACAATTCTTCAGTCATCCATTTAAAACATCTCACAAAGTCGAGTTTCCCCAAGGAAATCACAGACAACAGGAGTCTTCTCCCACAGTTTGCTTGTACATGCTAGTTACCAGCAACTTTGCTAATAATGCATTGCTCATGCAAATGAATTCAGCTTAGAGAAACAAGTCTTGATGATTACAAAATGCTGCAATCACAGTATTGCTTCCGGCCAGCTGAGAGTAAATTCATCAAGCATTTGATATTTAAAGCTGTTGCGGTGATAAATGCTTGCCTTCAGTTGTGACTGTACATCAAGACAGAGAGAAAATGGAATACAGAAAAATGACTGCATGATGGGAATCCCAGCAGAAACCACCAGAAACAAAGGCAGAGATATGGAGTCTCTTTCATAATCAGCAGAATGTAGCTGATATGCAGCAACTTGTCCTCCTTTAACGAGGATCTATTAGAACAAAAGCAACAACAAATATCAGTTTCACTCAGACAGAAGCACCGAGTGGTGTTTTTACTGTATCTGATAAAAGTCTTATTATGCCAAGGTCAAGGACAGATGTACAATAAGTAGTAGGTGTCTCTTCTGCCCAGCAGTACATGCACAGCCAACTGTTATGATTATGGATGCTTACTCTATGTGTGCAGAGCATATAAAGGGGAGGATAAACTCCTCTGAGGTTTTGATAACAGCCCTGCTGCTGCTGTGCACCTTTGCTCTGTGTATGACATTACAGTAAAAACAAAAAGAAAATTAACCCAGCAATAAATACCCATGATAACACTGCACTAATTGTTTTTATGGTTTTATGTGGAGTCAACCTTTAGGTCAATGCTGTTCAAGACAGAGGAAATAATTAATTCCATTGGTATTCAGAGTAATGGCATTAAATCACAATGAAATCTTCGACTAATGAATGTGGAGAGAGTAGTGAGAGTTAGTTGTAACTTTTCATTCAACTGGAGATCTGCAAACATCAACAACCAACTGATGGGTCCTGAGACCATGGCATGTCCCTGGCTCTTCCCAGGACTATTTGATTCAGTGGGGATTTCAAACACCCCAAAGAGATGGTCAGAGTGAAGATACTGGGCAGACTGTAGCAGCCTTTTCCCCCTAGTTGACCTCAGGACTCATTTTGTCCTTGCAGCAGGCTCAGGATATCTTACTGGCATGATGCTGATAGCAGCAGCACTGACCTGTGGCTGATTTGCTCTGCAAGAGTCTAAGAGATGAGATAGTAAACGTCCTTTTGAAGTGTGTGGATGCCCAGCACCCTGTAACAGAGTCCCTGTATACGGCTTTGTAACTACTACCTGCACTAGTTGTAGACAGAGAAGAAAATGATAGTCTGGACTGGGCTGGCATGTCAGATAGACCTGATCCCACCCAGTGGAAAAATTAGATCTAGGGACAAGATGAAGCAAAATATCCTTGGACATCAATCTCTAGGTAACCTGTGTTTAGCAGACAGACCTCTATTGTCATTTATCCTAGGATAACATCTTAGAAAAAGGAGCTGTATTCCCATCTACTACTCTATAAGGAAATGATAAAGCAGCTATCTATCTTTTTTTCACTAAAATTAAATAATTGAAACTGTCCAGATTCATGTACTTTGCCCCCATGAGATATCCAGGAGAATTAAGTTTCAATTGACTTTCCAGACCTTGGTTATCATAGGAAGCTTTTCAAAAATGGGGACATTTGGCAATTTGAAATTCAAAATAGGTTTCAGTCAATATGTTTACTATTGCTAGACAGGCATTTTTGTCCCCTGGGTGTTTAATGCCTCAATAAGTAATTGGTCCTTTCATCTTTTATATGCACAGAGTGAAGAGTTTATGGGAAGAGTTTATGGCTCATACACTGAATTGTCAATACAAAGGATCTTTGCACCAGTCTTAAGTAACCCAGCTCCCAGCTCCATTAAATCTCATTAAAAATCCCCCCATCCCTTCACACGCCCACAACTAGCCCCTGAAGATTCTCTTCTCCTCCCCTGATTTTCAATGGCATACTTCAAAGGTAGCTCTGCTTTACTCATCAAGCCTAGATGCAAAGACAGGGAGATGAACATAAAGAGTTAAGAACAGCCCCTCAACAAACTGAAAACTCCAAGGATTTCCAGGAAAACTGTTCTTGTACCTTTATCCATTAGGTCTGAAACTCAAAATAGTCAATGCACTTATACCCAGAGATTCAAATCTTTAGACATAGGAATGCAACATCAGCTTTACATAAGTGTTTTTCAGATGAAGATATCTCCTGAAGCTACAAATACTTTCAGATAACTGAAACGTGTTTCAATCAAGAAAAAAAATCTGTCATTGAAATGGGACAACTCTTTATTGTATTTAATTAAACTTGGCTCACAAGCTTTGCATATGCAATAATGAGCAATAATTAATAGTCCATTTTTCATTACTTTTCAACGGATGCCTTAGTACTCCACAACACATTGCATATGTTTAGGATTTTTTACCCAGCAGTGCAATAGCCATCTCTCATGATGTCTTGCAGCAAATCTTCAGCAGCGCAAAGAAACCCACCCCCCTCACCTCAGACTACACAGACACCAAGTGCAAATGAAATAGCCCCCAGCTAGGGATTAGTAAAGAGGCTATATTGATTCATATCACAATCTGGCAAACTGCTTGCAGAAACAGATTTGTGTTGTGTGAATGGTGAAGTAACTTGGCATTACTTTTCCTTATCAGAAAGGCTGCATATCCTCTTGGCAAGAAAGATCAAATGTGTCTATAAGTATCAACTATCTTATCCCTTAGTCTGTAAAGTCAGTCAAAATCACGGCCCAAGTCGATCAGGATGAAAAAGCCCTCTCTCCAGTCAGTCATGTTTTCGGTCCACATTTACTCATTCCTGAGAGGAATAGCTAGAATACAAAACAACTTTCAATGAAACAATCCTTGCATCAGCTAAAATATTAAGATATTTAGAAACTTTGCTAAATATTTTGTTTATCCATTGGAAAATGCATATTCACATTGTGGAGAGATCCCATATAGAATCATAGAATAGTAAGGGTTGGAAAGGACCTCAAGATCATCGAGTTCCAACCCCCCTGCCATGGGCAGGGACACCTCCCACTAAACCATGTCATCCAAGGCTATGTCCAACCCCACCTTGAACACCACCAGCCATGAAGCATTCACAACTTCCCTGGGCAACCCATTCCAGGGCCCCACCACCCTTACAGTAAAGAATTTCTTCCTCATATCCAATCTAAACCTCCCCTGGTTTAAGTTTAAACCCATTACCCCTTGTCCTCTCACCACAGTCCCTAATGAAGAGTCCCTCCCCAGCATCCCTATAGGCCCCCTTCAGGTATCGGAAGGCTGCTATGAGGTCTCCATGCAGCCTTCTCTTCTCCAGGCTGAACAGCCCCAATTTTCTCAGCCTATCTTCATACATCTGGGATCTCTCTACTAAGCTTCACATTCTGGGGAGAGGGGGGCTTAGTCCCAAAATAAATGCTGTTAGTTTTTGATTCAAGTGATGATGGGCATAGTCCTCTCCATCCTCTCCAGGCTGAGCAAGCATCTGCCATGTTATTTCTTTTTTTCACTACCTTCTATACGCTAAAGGTTCATAGGGAAATGGTGCCTTGTCTGCCCTGTAACACTGGAGGTGAAGGAGAATTTGCTGGGAGATGACTGACTGTTATTCAGCAGGGTAGATACAATATTAGAAGTCAATAGCATATCCTAGTTTGGGAAAGATCAATCCCTAATCAGGATGGCTCTTGCATAACTTGCAGTCCCCATGTAACACAAGCACACAGGATAAAGTGACCCCACTCCCAGGCTGTGTCAGCTGTAATGCCCTGCTTTCTGAGTAGCCACACCATGCTTATCTGCATTGGTGCCTTCACAGCCAGCAGCTCACAGCAGTGCATAAGGCACAAGATTTTCATACAACAGAGGATTCTAACAGCAAGTTAACACTGGGCTATCCAAAGGACATTGTGTGCAAGTATAAGCTACGAACAACTGCAAAAGAAGAGTCTTACACCTCTCTCCTGCAGGAGCTGAGGATGTATCCTGTATATAAAGAAAGGAGAAAAACTATCACGATATCACTCTGAGAGCCAGGAAGACAGCACAGAGCCAGTCCTATGTTTTGACAACCTTTGAGGATCCTGCAGAATTCACTGCTGTCAGGACTGAACTTGGCGATTCACACAAAGGGCAGTGGTAAATCCAAGCCTTTGCAGATCAGACTAGAGGCGTATCTTAAAGCATGTGCTGTCTCTGCGATCTCATGCATTGCAAAGGTCAAATATTTCTGCTCTGTAAAAGCCAGTTGCAGGGCAGAAATACAGCTACTCCCCTTACAAGATTAAACAGAATGAAGAGAAAGGGTAAACAGCTGAAGACGAGTTGCTGCCTTGAGACATGAGAAGCAAACACATGGAGAAGATGCTGGGGTTCTGCCTGGAGCTGGTCACGAAGAGCCCATTCGCCTCAGAATTTTGATAGCACCCTAGTAGCATCTGTGGTTACTGAAATTCAGCATCAACTTCCTGTGGCTCAGCATGAGAAATGTCTTCTCCTAGGATAAGAGGAAAAAGTAATTAATAGATAAGGGTCTTTCCAGTGGAGGCTGATTTGCTTTCTGATCCACAAAGCACTGCAGATTAAAACCTGGAACTAAACAATTCATAGAAAACTGAGATTGTTGGAGAAGTGGGTGCTTTTTTTCCTTCATGGATTAGGGAGACTGTTGCTCTCATGTGCAATCAGGACTGCAAAATCGCCCAGTCCAGCATGCCTGCTAATCACTCCCTTTGCTTCATTAAGAGGAGGGCAAGATGAAATTCCCTGCCCTGATTGGAGAAGGCAATCACTGTCATTTGCATTCAATCAGATGTTTGTTCCTCCTGATAGAAGAGCACCAAACAAGGGCTATGCCATCTCACTAATTAAACCTGCCCTTCTGCTCTAAAACTGATGAATAACGACTGAACTTGACTCATAATCCCTTTGTCTTCTATTATTTACTCTTTTTTAACAGTGATTTATGGCAAGGTAGTGCTTTCATTATTCTTGTTAATTACCTCTGTTCTCTACTCCAGCTTGTAAAATGTAATAGCCTGAAACATATATCTAGTCTTGCCACCTATGTTCACACATCATTAATATTATTCTGGCCATTCTCATAAAATCTTTATAAAACATAATTATACATTTGCCATTAAGAGCTATGTTGTATCAAAGATCCACTAAGCCTTTTCTGAGGACTAAGCTAATCCACGTATTAAACCTTCCTGTTTGTGTTAATGCGTTTGTGTTTCCCTAAGGAAAAAACCCACCATTAATTGGTCAGTGAATATTGTAGAGCCCACCAACACACCTCCAGTGTGCAAGCCCTGCTAAGTGGCTGCTATCACTTTTGTGACAGAGATGTAGAGCACTATAACGAACTCTCCTTCACTTCCCACCCCTGGAAACAATAATTTCACTGAACTGAGCAACAATCACTAGGCAAGAGTGTAGCAAACAAATGCAGCAGCTACTCACTTGAGTGATTATCAAGTTTCTTTCTGCGTGTAGATAATCCCCAAACAAATTATTTTCATCCTCTCTGCCCCTGATACTTCAAATCAAAAGAACGGTGTATCCCAGAGAACAGACATCTTCCAGTGGCCATTTTATTTTCCCTGTTGTATTTTTTTAGTGTTGCTTATGATTATATATAAGGAAAAAATCTATTAGGAGGAGAGGAAATGCATCATCCCCAGCTTATTGTTGACATGATATTAGCTCAGTATTTGTTACATTTCTGGTAATGAACAAGTTTAAACACAGCACTCCATCTCTCCAACAAAACACTTGGCTATACGAACAGCAGTAATATTCCAGCTGAGCCTAGTGAGAAACGTGTTTATTATCTCTCAGAAAAAATAATCTCATTCCTCCCTGATCCATCTACTGTATTATTACCTAAGTGTGCATTTGGAGGTACTAGATCAGATAATGTAGGCCCTTCAGCCAGCAAGTATTATTATCACGTGTATTTCCATTAGCTTCCATTCTCCATAGTCATGAGAAGGACAGCCTATAAAATACTGCAATTGCATTTACAATTGTTAATTACTGTAAATTCAGTGTTTGAGATAAAAGCATTTTCCCTCTTCAGGTAGGTCTTCTTCTGATGTATCGTGGTTATTACAGCTTTTAGTTGGATTCACAGTGGTGAGGTCCTGTGGGGGGGTTTCTCCCGCCTTACACCAGCACTCAAGACCTGACTCAGACCTTCCCAGCACTACAGCCCCATCATGCCCAGGACTTTTATGGCTCAAACCACATCAGATCAGAGTGCAGATCCGAGAAGCCTGGGTCAGAAGGGGATTGATCAGGTTGTAGTCTGCTAGATGAAATCAAGACACTTTCTCCATCTTTTCTTATTCTTTAGATGGCTGCAAGGAAAAATATTTCCTGGCTGACTCCACCTGTGGTTTACTGAGTAATGGGAGTAATGGCATTCTCAATAATGCATTTTGCCTGAGGAAAGCACTGTAACTTTGTTAGCTTGGGGGAGAGCATGGAAATGGGAAAATGGGATGAGAAAGATGTTTTTAAATCAATTTGGAGATCTATGCCAGATTGGGGTGGGCAGCACGAACAAGGCAGGTCAGAGAGCAGATGGTCAAATTCACCATCAAACACAGCTCCCTGAACTAGACTGATTCATTCCTTTTTCCTTTTCCTTTTGATCAAGAAAAGGTTTATTTCTTAAAAATCTTAAAATCAAATCTGATGTAAGCCACAACAGATCTAAAGCATGTTCTGGGACCTTGCTTCCTTTCCTCTGAATGTCGGTCTGCCACAGATGTGTATACACCTTCTGGTGATTTCTTTCTCAAGAAAAGTGAATAAATCTCACTCCAGTCTGAAGTTAAACTGCTAAAGGTGACTCTCCACCCTGAACTAATAATTCAACAGGGTCAGCCATGAAAGTCTTCCCATATTAAGTTAGTTGTACAGAAAAAGTGGACAAACTTGCTTCTTGGTAACCTATTTTTCTCTATTTAGTTTAAACTTCCAGACTACTGTCCCTCATGACCAGGGAAGCTGCCATGTATATGGACACCTCATCTCCTGCATTTACTGTGGGGTAGGCACCAGCAGTACATATGCAATGCTTGCCATGGTCCAGTTCGATTTCTGGATGGTTTTTTACATCTGAGATGTCTGCCAACATGGTTATAGACAGCTAAAGACAGGCTTGGTGGATGCAGCCCTGCATTTGGAGAGTACTGCTCTGTGCACACTGTCCTGGTGTCTCCTGCCTTCTGACCTCCTAATTTGAAATCAAGGTCTCCAACACAAGTGGTCAGCAAGTAGGGCTGTATCACCAGGGCCTCCTTACAGTCAGACACAGAAAGTATTTTCATGCCAAGCAGGTCCCTCTGAAAGTGATTTAATTAAAGCTTCTGAATTAATAAGCCTATCCTTCATTAGTAGCCAGAGTAATAAAAGCAGCATGAAACTTCTCTTAATGAAACAAAGCATACCTAAAAAGTGAAGAGGAATGTGAAAAAAACAGTTATACTTTGAGAGCTGCTATTGCTGCTGTCGGTGCAGTGCTATAATGACGATCAGACAACTGCTGTGTGCGTTCTAGTGAAGCAAGAAAGACTGAACAAAAGATTGCATATCAGAAAAAAATGGAATCAACTCTGGAAGTTAAAAATACAGGTATAACAGGAAGAACCTGGGATCTGCTATTGTGCAGGTATTCTTCTAGACCAGAACATCTCATGTATTCAGAGATGAGTACTGTAAGGTGTTTAACCATTATGTCTCTCCATCTCTTCATCAGGAGAGCAGTGTAACAGACTACCTAAAACCTCTTCTGTGTGGATCTTTGTGACTCTAGGAAGAAAAGTCCTAAACACAGAGATCCCAAGCGTGGCAGATACTGAGACCCAGATCACCAGGCTGTATATCAGGCTCATCATTAATTCTGGATGCATCACATGCCGCTAAGCACCTTTTGTCTTTTCCTGAAGTTTGCTGTTGTTTTGTAGTTTCCCCCAAGTTTTACAATCTACTGTTACAAACCTAACACGATTGTATCTCTGGAACAGCTGGGGGCTCCCAAAGCTAGTTTTCTAAAGAAAACATATTTTCCATCCACTGCCTCCATAAGCCTCCCTACTGAGAAGAGTTTATGCTTAGCTACACTCAGGACATAATAAATGCAAAAGAAAAGGAGTTAAGCGAGGACTTAAAGAGCTGTATCAAATTTTATCAGTGGAAGTTTTGGCAATGAACATGATCCTATTTTCTTCTGTTTAGTGCATTTTGGAGGTTGGAGCAAGTCAAAAGTTGGGCCACGAGGACGATCAGGAGACTGGAGCACCTCTTGTATGAAGATAGGCTGAGAAAGTTGGAGCTGTTCAACCTGGAGAAGAGAAGGCTGCGTGGAGACCTCATAGCAGCCTTCCAGTATCTGAAGGGGGCCTATAGGGATGTTGGGGAGGGACTCTTCATTAGGGACTTAGTGAGAGGACAAGGGGTAATGGGTTCAATCTTAAACAGGGGAAGTTTAGATTGAATATGAGGAAGAAATTCTTTACTGTGAGGGTGGTGAGGCCCTGGAATGGGTTGCCCAGGGAGGTTGTGAATGCTTCATGGCTGGCGGCGTTCAAGGTGGGGTTGGACATAGCCTTGGATGGCATGGTTTAGTGGGAGGTGTCCCTGCCCATGGCAGGGGGGTTGGAACTGGATCATCTTAAGGTCCTTTCCAACCCTAACTGTTCTATGATTCGATGATTTTCCACAGAAACCTCCTCATCCACCTAAGGGATATATTTTTTTTCAAGTACCTAAGTGGGTGAACTGGTCAGACTCTAATTGTGTCTGAAAGGCTACAGTTGACATACACTGGAGACTTAATTACGTAGTGTGCAGCTCCATCTGTCAGCTGCAATATCTTTTGTTACCAAGAATTAGGCTTCCATAAAAGATGACGTGACAGATTCAATTTGCTTTCACAAGGATAACTGTTATGTGGGCATTTGAATGATGCTGCAAATCAGAGCAACATTTGCATTCCTTGTGTAGGCTTTGAAATGCTATTTACAGAATGGCTTGTCCAAAATATAAAGCTAAGATTGAATGGGTGGCAGCCAATACAAAGCTGAAAACCAGGAAACAATTGATTAAAGTATCATGAAATGGAGAACAGTCTTACACAACACTGAGTAAAGATTCACCCATATACATGTAATAATTCCTGAAGAGGCTGTTTTTGTGTGAAGTTAATGGGAACAGCTCTTGTACTAAAATTCAAGCACTTTAACAGCAAATCTGATAGCAAAATGTAAAGACCACAAAATTCCAGTTCAGAAGGGAGAAGGGATAAAGTTTTCCCCTAAACTAGAGATTTCCTACCTGTTTACTGTACAGTCTTTTCAAGGCTGATGCAGAAGCTGAAAAACTATGGAAGCATGATGACTATAACTTCCCTTTCATTTCTGCCTTTGTTGATAGCTCACAGATTGCATCTCCAGATTCACTGTGGGGTAAACAATTATCCACATGGCTGGGTAAATCCAGCTTATGGCTACTTCAGCCTTGCTGCAGCCCAGCCACTCATTTAGCTGAGATAATCTGATCGCATCCAATTGTGAGTCCAGAGCTTCCAAGGGACACCAGTACCCATGTATCACATGTTGCAGGAAAGAAGGAACAAATGCTATCTTCAGATATCACATGTGAATCATAAGTTTTCCTCCAAGTTTTTGCAATCATGGGTTCCTAATTTGTCTTATTACCAGTGTCCCTCCCATTTCAGTTTGGAAGCCCACACAGACTACAGGGGAAGCAAAGTAACTGATAACAAGCTGGCATATTTACAAGGAGAAAAAACACAGAAGAGGGGAAAAGTATACTATGAGAGATTCGGCTATTTGCTCTAAAATAAAGAGACTTGCTAGTTAGAAAATGCTTTTCACAACTGATTTAATTTGAAATGGGGGGAAACCCCCTTCTTTGCTCACAGGCTGCAATGTATTTCAACTGATGAACAACAACATTATTTTTAGCAAGCTATACATTCACCATATAGCAGTGCATCTGGAAGTCTAACCTGCCATTATGTCAGCGTGCAACATACCGCTTTGAAATACTTCCTCTATTTATCAGCTTTTGAATTCAGTGGTTGCCCAATTACCTCTGAAATTGTGACAATCTTAGTTGAAGCTGAAAAGCTTTTATTGAAGATCTACTAGTAATCTTCTGTAAATGTTAGTCATGAACAACGCTGCTAAATCATAAAACTATAACTGCTTGTGATTAATCTGGGGAGAGGCATTAACATATTCAGCTCTAAATGGTCTCTCATCCCAGCATCCAGTAAGTACTGATAAATTGAATTAGCTTATTTAGTGTGAGGTTTGCTGGGAGCTGGTTTGTAAACCTCCCCTCAGTTTCTGTTTTGGCATCCTGGCAAGAGTATGAAAAGTTCAACCCCAGACCAGATTTCCTGAAAATGGCACCAGTTTGCAAGGATCTAAAAGAAGCATTCTTCTGAATGCACCTCTAATGCTCATTTTACATGCAAGTTTTACTTCTCAAAGCACAAAACAACCTGAGGCCGTGTAAACCATGAGCTCTCCATAACCGCATCCATTGCAGGCCTACAGCCTCTACTCAAACTGAACCTCTTCCTGTTTGCTTCCTGTGCACCCCGGGCATTTAGATTTGCAATGTGTTATGCAGCCATGAAACAAACAAGAGACAGAAGCAGAGGACCAACATTACCAAAGCCAGTGAAGGCCATCATGTACATGTGGAGGGGCATGTACAAACATGCCACAGCTGGGAACAGAGAGGCAGAGCTATGTGGAGTTGCTCAGGACTGTAACTGTGTATAGAGGCTGTTCCCCATCCATATTTTGGTGGATAAGAGCTATCACAGAAAACCTACGTGCCCATTAACATGACAGGGATGCACAGTGTTTGGCTTCTCAGTTACAGAGCCATAGCCGAAAGCCAGACGTATGCAAAGGGTGGGAAGGATGTCAATGTTACGGGCTGGCAACAGCAGCAGCTTTGAGCTGAAACCAGCTCAGAGTGAAACCATAACCCCGCAGACTCCACTAACCACGTGTGGATGCATTTTCCACAGTAATTTGTATACTTTGCAAATACATCAAACACACCACTTTCTCTGCTACAATTAATTCATATCTACTTCCATTTTGACAAACTGTAATTGGAGCCGAAGCTGAACAAGAGCTAATACTGGTTAATGAGAATTCACTAAACACTGATTTGAATATTCCTCTCGTTTGCAGCCTAACTGGAGCTTGAAAGCTGCTGAAGGAATGAAGCAAATCTAATGAACATAAAACCAGCCCATCAGTGCTGCTTGCTTAGAAAGGAATGGCTGAATTATGCTGCTGGAGCAGCTTGAGCAGCTGCAGAAATGTGTTCTCCAGAGGCCCAGCCAGCTAGGTGCCCCCGTGGCCAGGGCTCAGGGGGCTGCTCCAGGCTCCCTCCCGGCAGCCTCCAAACTGCGCTGTGCATGACCGCTATTCCCTGTGGAGATCAGCCAGATGACAAAGCTGTTCCATGAAATTAATGCCTGCCAGCTGACTGCAACACTGCGATGAAGGCACATTCAATTCATCCCAATATTTATCTTCTCCAACGCCTCCCCTTCACCTTGCTAGAAGAACCACCCACAGGCAGCTTCATGGTGTTCTTCCCCTTGTGGGGCTGTAGGGACGGAGAGGTGGGAGATGCCTGGAGATGGCTACATGGGCTGAGCACTGCCCATTCAGCAGAATGTGCTGTACCCAGCCACATGGGCACCTTAGTACCTTTTACATATAGATAATGTTCCGTGCTTCCTACATACACAAATCAAGCAGAAAAGCACCTCAAATGGCTCAATTAAATCCCATCTAAGTGACACCATGGGAGCCTTTTGACCAATGCAGAAAGCCAAGATACATTTTACTTCAGCACAATGAGCAAATAGCTTCTCCAGCACAGCAGAAAAAAAGGTAGAAAACATGCAAACTTTAAACCACTGCTTGGTGTTAAATACTTGTAAAAGCCTTTTTCCCTTAGATTAATCTCTCACGTTTATCTGCTGTATACATTTTGGAGACACAGTGAAAATTGCTTATTTCTAATAAAATGTAGCAACTGTACCCTGAGGAAAAATTACTGTGTTATGAAATATTTTTCCCCTCTACCACAGCCAATTTAGTTTTCATTTAAAATTCAATAACTGCATCACACTCAGAATCTTCCGTGACTGTCATAATGACTTTGAACAAAAAGTGTGCTGTAAACAAGGAAGATTAGAAAGACATTATTGAGGTAATTTCTCCCCAAGTTTCTTTCACACAGAGATGCTGAAAATGGATGCAACAGTTAGCATGAGTATGATTTAGAAATAAATAGGGAAAAGGAAGCACTTTGTTCCACAGATACTTTGGTAATAAAAGCATTACTTTCCCTATTATATTGAAGTCCCCTTTCATTCTTTGGTGGAAGGAACCACTTTGTTGTTTCCTCACAGAAATACTGATGTAACTGAAGAAGACAAATGATATAATATCGCTAGGAAAATGCTGCCTACTTGCTGCACCACTGTCTTCCCTTGCATCTCAGGAAGGAGCTCTGACAGTGGCACTGGCAGAAACGTGCTGCTGTATAGGAGCTGCTGGTCAACGCTCCCAGAGTCCTGCATCTTGTTGCTTTGTCAGTAGCAGCCACTTCAGAAGAATGTGCAGAAAGAGGAGAGTCCCTTTTCTCTTTGCTCAGTCTCTGAAGACAAATTCTGGCCCTAGCATGTAGAAGGGATAGAAATGTTCAAAAGAACCTCTCTTGCCCACCCATGTCTCTGTTCCTTGCTGGGTACATGGCCAGGCATACACTCCGGGACAGCTCAGAGCCTCTGTTTTGCAGGAGGCAGCTGAATTTCTGCAGACGTATCCAAGTAAAGCTGTGCACATCCAACTACATCACTTGGTGTCATTCACTACATAAAGCATCTTCACATTTGCAAGAATCATTTCTATCACTTTTATTTTAACTCAAAACAACCCTAACAGCTAGTAGGAAGCCAGTGCACTGTAGGATGGGTGCTGTGACGCTGACTTGCCTTGCATGGGGGCTGTGTCTAATGGAAAGCAGTGGGGAACGAAACGATTTTGAAGCTCCTTGTAGAGAAAGCAACCAATGTGGATGTTTTTCTTCTGAGACCAATTCAAGAACATTCCCTTTACAAAGACTTCTGGTGGTTTTTCATCTGTCTGTACTGTAAGGTCAGTCTTTCCCTGACAAATTGTGACCTTCCTTGAGCTCATGGACTCCACAGCTGCTGGGAAATCCTTTCTTTTTCAAAGGAAACCAGACAATAAACCCTCCAGAAACTTCTGCAAGCCTTAAAAATAATCTGACAATTCTCAGTTCAAGTAAATTCCCCTATAAGTAATTGCAAAAAGGCAACTGGGAAAAAAAAATGGGAAAAGCGCATTCCAGTGAAGCAGAAAATTGTATCATCATCATAAACCAGCATACTATATTTTACAATTCTCTACTTTTCCCACCCAAACAAATAGGAAAGAACACAGTTGTACTTCCTACGGAAATGCAATGTAACAAGCTTTCCGTGTTATTTCCTGTCTGACCTCTAGAGTTAAAGTAGTTCCTTATCAGTCTTCTAACAAGTCCCATTTGCCATACCAGAATTCCTTATTCCTGGTGAGGGATGAAGTCCAGTGTGTTCTGATCAAATCCTGGGACTTTTTTAGCACACCTTAGATGCCAACAGTGACTGTCAGAGGCGCCTGCCAGGCATGTGCCGCTGTGCAGCAATGACCATTGCTGGTGTTTCATACTCTTCTATTACAACCTAATGGGAATAATTTCTGGGAGGAAGGTGAAAATTCATAAAGCTTCTCTATCTGATCATACCCACCAGCCACAGCTCCTGCGCCCACTGAAATGTCACCCGTGAAGCCCTGTTCTCTTCCTCCTTCTCTCCCTTGGCTTTTCCGCTGCTCTTAAGATCACCTCCACCATAACGCACCTGCACAACAGAAATGCCCGTGGGTGCTGCTGGTTTTCAGGGGCAAAACAAAGTACCCTGTGCAGTTGGCTATTCTCAGGTACAGCATACTCGTCAGTCAAAACCCTCTTCTTCTCCACACCCTGTGGGATCTGTTCAAAATGAAACATTAGAGTGGTCATTACAGCCAACTTCAATTTTAACAACAAAACCTGCTCTTCCCTTCTATCTCCAGGGCTGTACAACAAGAGAGACTTAAGCAGCTGCCTTCTCCCTAAAGTAGGACTGTATGCTCTTATTTAACAGAAGCGTTCAAACTCACTTCTAAAAAATTCTGGTTTGATTTTTCTCCTGTTGTTTAATCAATGTACTTTAAAATGTTGATGATAGTTTTCCAGGGTTTTGCCAGGTGATTAAGCCAGAGGAAGTGCCTGTATGCTAAGCCCTGATCAGATTTATGCCAAACAGAAGTAGCAGTGCTCTACAGGCACGAGATCATGTTAACACCATTGGCTTTCTGTCCTTCTTCATCTATCCGAAACAAACATTTATATCCCAGGAAGTGATAGGCCATAGGCAAGCAGAGTTAGCAGGACATGCCCTTTTTACAAAGCTATGGCATAGGTATTAGCAAGGAGTATGGAAATCTTTGGAAAAAAAGGACTGTGAATAGCAAACAGAGCTTTTAAGAAATAAAGCAAACTCCTGTAAGTAAGCAAGAAAGTAGTGGTCTGTTCTCTGACACACACAGGGTCAGAACCAGTCTCCTGCTGCACGGGACTGTTCTCAGGAACCAAATCCACTACATGGATTTTCCACATCTCTGTGGTGGGATGGTCTCTATCGTTCACAAAGAATTAGGTGTTCAGGTCAAGTATCTGTTCAGTGCTGTGTCTGAATCTTTTGTTCGAATTGGGCTTCACAAGATATTTTAACATCTTACCGTAGAAAAAACAACAAAAATGTCCCTTGCATCCAGGTACTATTAGATTTGATACTACCCATCTGATGGAATGGTAACTCCCACAGGTTACTCTATTCCAAGAAATAGCTCTCTGATGGAGTGAACAATTCAGAGAATTTACTAGGTTTACTTCTCCTAAAGTACTGGTTCATATGAAAAAAAAGGCAAAGTTTCCTAAACACTCTGGTTACCTGAACCCCAGAGTGGAATGGGGACATAAGGATTGTGTAAGTCTTGGTAACTTCATCCTATATATGCAAAGATTTGGCACCTGATAGATTTATGCACATGACGACTGACTCCACTACTGTTCAGCATTTGTCACTAGTCAGCTGCCAGTCTCTGCAAAACAAAGAGAAAACCTGTTGTCTCCTCAAGAACGGCGATGTGTCAACTAGAGTAAAAAACAGCTTCAAATTCATGACAACCTTAAGTTATTTTCACATGGGATTTGCTATTTGTTATAAACACTTGTTCCTAATCCTCAGTTTTGGAAAAAGTAAGAAGCAAGGGGATGGATTCTGCTTAGTCTTACTGCCATGCTTTTGTGCAAGAGGCAAATAATCATGAAAGTACTTTACTAAAACCTGTCCACAGCATGCCAATTCAACCAGCAGTTTGGATTAGGAGATAAAAGGATGCTGCTCAGTCTGATTAATCAAACCCCCTTATGCTTGCCAAAGCCTAATTATCCTTTGATCTACATTAATGACTTCAGAAAGCACAGTACACCTGGTGGGAGTTCTCAACGGGGAGCGTTTTAGACTAAAAGGAAAACTCCTCCCTGTGTCACAAAAACCTAATTTGCTTATATCAGTAGAATCAATTGTTTCATACAGAACTGTGGTCTCCCACGGGTCCTGTTGGGGTGTATCAAAAGATAACATATGCAGTTTTCGCCAGTATCAAAAAGCTGTAGTTTGGCAGATAGCAAACTCCATCTCAGGGTGACTTTAAAAAATCCCATTGCTCTTGCATGCTATTGCTGTATGTAGCTTCTTATTGAACAGTCTCGCTGTAACTCACATGAGTACAGAGACACGTATCTCAGTTTTCTGCATTCTCAGTGAGATGAATGAGCTGCTCGTATTCCAATTTAAAAGTCAGCAAGAGATTAATTTACAATGCAGATCCAGAAACATTCACATGGATAAGGATGACACAGCACCACAAAAGAAAAGCCTATGAATAAAGCAAGTCACCCCAGATTTGCTTGATTAAACAAATCCTATCATTACAGCAAACTGCTGAAAGCATAAGGTTTGTGCTTGCGCAATGGGAACTCATATCAGGAATTTACGATATCTAATGGTACTTTATGGTCATCTAATGGTGGTGGCATCCAGGGCCAACAGAAACAGAGAAATATGACAGAATTACTTCTAGCAAGTTTACCTGGAACTGCTTTGATTTATAACAAAGTTCAAGATTGGCATGAGTAACATGAATCAAGATGCACGTGTGAGCACTGGACAAAACAGCAGAACAAAGGTTTAAAGAATGGTCTGCATTTGTAACAAGATCAAGCCATGGTAAACTAATAATGGCCACAGGGATCTTTTTCGGTCTCTTCCATGCTGTTGAGGATAATTTGGGGAAGCTTTACCAGGAATATTTGCTCTAATCCCAACACCAGGAACAAAATTTCCTAAGCATCTGTGGATGAGACAACATTGACAACCCTCTCAAGTTTGAGAAGCTGATACTGTTTACTCAAGAATTTAACAAAAGAAATAAGGAACAAATATTTTATATAAGAATGAACTGTATCAAATTAGCTGTCGTCTATGGAGAACTCAGAAGAAGCAAAGAAACCAACACTCCGGTGTTTCCTTTGGGTACATGAATATTTGACAGTCCTGGAATAAACCAGTGCTGGAGTTTGGCAACAAAATGGCAGGCATGAGTTGTGTTTGCCAGAGAATCTTGGAATGCATTGGTTTCATAGCAATATGTGGAGAAGAAGAGCAGATCAGTATGGTACCAATTGTCATTCAAAACAGAACATCTCCAAGGCTCCTGGTGTCCTGCTTCATGGTATTGGCTTCCCTCATGGGTGGTGATTCAGTTTACTAGTCATAGGACCCAGTGAGACAAGATCTGACTTTTTGCTTTAAATTAAAAAGACCCCAAACTTTCCTGATTTAACAATAACCAAAACCAACTAGTGGTACATATCTTGAGAAAATAATTCATCCTGACCACCAGGCCAGACAAGCTTCTGGGAAGTAATTCTCCCTGTAGATTCACCGATACTGCTAGGCACTATCGAAGGATTGAAAAAAGACCACTTCTTCACATCTGTTTACATGATCCCATGTTTTAGTTCCGGGCTTTCTGCTGATTCAGAGAAAACTCCAGGAACAAACTTGCCAACAAGGTTTTCAAGTTGACAAGCAGGTATTCTTTATTGCGGCACTGGGAGACATGGGGGATAGCTCCTCCAAACGTGTGTCCCCGTATTGCCACACAGGCCATCCTTATATAGTCACTGGGCATATATACATATTCATGAGGCTACGCATGTAGGACATCATTTTCCAGAAAGTTTCCCACATACATATAAAATGTGATGGTGGTCTTTGAGAGTCCTTCTTCCAACAATCTTCATAACTACTGAGAGTCTTTGAAGCACCAGCTTAATTAACATTATAGACATAGCACTCATCCTGTCCTTCTACTTATCAGGTAGTTTAACTGTGCCCATCCTGGACATCTGCTAGTCCCAGATACTCCCCATCTGCAGGTCCTGTTTTCCTATTGTTTTTCTAACACTTTTTGTACTAAGGTCATAAGGACCTAAAACTCTCAACTACCTCCAAGCACTTCAGTTATTTTCCATTACAAAGCCATCAAACTTTACGTTACTTAGAACTGATGACATTTTGTGCTTTGGTGCCTCCTTGTCTCACAGCCCTCTTACCTCTGCATGCAGCACCAAGCAGTGTGCAAACGGCAGAATGCAACTGGAGAGTCTCCTGCTATTGACGGCTTCCAGAACTCAGCTCACTGACCAAAGCAGAGAGGACAAGTCTTAAATCAAGCACAAGACAAATGGTTAAACAGCTTGATGCAAAGATCAATGATGACACCCTTTTGCTTCTGTCTTCAGCATATTACGAGCACATAGTATCTCTTGTAGCAGAATTCATTAGTTAAATGTGAAATGCTGTGGGAAATGACAGCAACCATAAAGTTAAGAAAAAGATTACATTTGTCTCAGATAGTGTTGCCTAGAGCTCTTTTTTGCAAAGTAGTACTATTATTTCTTTTTCCATTTTAATATGATTCCTGCATATATTTCATTCTTTTCTCCCCAGATGACTTTATTTTAGTCCCTTTGAATTCTAATGCCCAGGGCACAACCTGTTCAGTATATCTACAGTCAGACTCTGTGGCTGTACAGGAGTTTGTGGCCATGAGAAAGCCCAGCACCTGGAAGAGAGGTACAATCTTGCTGGTTGTAAACCAACCTTTTCCATTCAGAGCAGCAAGGCACCTAAGTACCTACATATACCCATAGTGCATATAACAACCGCAAATCTTGTCCTGCCAGATCCCTGATAAACTCACTCAATTCAGGCTTTAGTTGATATCAATCTATCAACCGGACTTCAGTTATTTACGACAGCAGACATTCTTGCCCTTTTATGTTTGCTTTGTACTATCATTTCCCTCTCATCAAGAAACAAACTCAATTACACTTTTCTCTGCTCCAGGCATACTAATCAGCAGGCAAGTCCCTCAGTAAGTGCAGCCATTTCCAGTACCTCCTCTCACACACAGATAGCTCAAATAAGAAGTGTTACTTCTCTACCCCTCTAGGGGTGCAGCACAGCCATTAATCTTCCTTTCATCTCATAGAATGCTAATAAAACAATCACCTCCCTATCTCTGAATTGGGTAGATCCTAATTAACATGCTAATTGGGCAGATCTTCCCTAATGACTCCCAAAGCTCAGCAGTAATATGTTATTTAGATGGAAAGAGTCATCTAAGAGATAGGTAGAATTAAAAATCTGGCAAGCCAGAGCACAGTTTGGATAGACAAAACACTGAAATGGACCTTTCTGCTGTGAGAATTAACATTCTCCACCTGCCTATGCTACAGATCATATATTTACAGATCCAGCACCTTGCAAGGTTCAGAGCAAGAAGCATTTTGAAGGTAATGTGCAGCTGTAATAAAGAATATTGTTCAAGCAGAAAGGAACAACATGCGAGTAGCAATGAAGTTTTAAAATATATTATTAAACCTGTTTATTTAAATATCTCTCTAAATAAACCTGGCTTTTATGACCTGACACAAAAACGTACATGTTGTTCTGCAAATCCAGCAATGGCAGCAGCTCTGGCAGTTTGTATTCATGAGTAACTTCAAGATGGGTAGTTCAAGCCTTAACGTAATTAGTCCACTGGGGCCAATATTGTGGTTACGCAGTTAGAGGCTCAATATAATCAGATTTCTTAGAGCCAGCATTTGCTCTTTTCAGAAAATAGGACTCAATAATAATGTAAATCCCCTGTTAAGCTAAAACGAAAACATTGGCAGATGCCATGAAAGTCATGGTCCTATAGTTTTCTTTCACACACACCTCATAGATGAAAGCAGAGTTTATGTTGGTAAAAATTAGAAGGTTTGAGTATGATCTTAAGGTTGTTTCCAACCCTAATTATTCTATGATTCTATGATTATAAATCAAAAGCTTTGATGTCTCTCTCTTGAAACTTTTACTGCAGAAGTTCCTAAAAACATGGCCTTTCTCTACTACAGCTGCACATGTAGTTGATGAGCGCACTAGAGCATGTCGGGTCTGAAAAGCAGCTTTCTCTACATACCATGCACGCAACCAGACAATACTGCCTCACAGCCCACAGTTGTGTTAGGGAGGACAAATTCAGTATGTCAGGACCACAAAGCAGCAGCTCTGTGCAACTGAGGCACTCACTCTAGGCAACTGAGACAAACTTGAGGCATGTGATATGGTCCCAAACTTGAAAAGCTCAGGGGAAAACCAGATAATTTCCCACTTCCCCATACCTTTGGCGCACGCAGAGGGAGAGATACTGGCATGGGACACCATGGTATTATTTTGTATGACTTCTTGGATTTTATTTAACTCTACCTAAAAAAGCCATGAGAAGGAATCAGAACATTTCACTGCAATAGTTTGTTTCCTGATGCAGAACAATTTTTCATTAAAAGGTTTTTCCACAAGATGCCAAAAGCTACAGTGAAATGCTTTTGTCTTGATTTTTGACATTCTCTCCAGTTTCAGGTTTTATGACCCTTGTTCACAAAGCCAGAATCCTTTCCCTCCCCCCTCCACATTTTACAATGTCTGCAAATAATAACAAAAAAATCTCTACCTATTGATGTTTTCATGCATATGAAAGAGGAACAAGCAATGCAATAGTTGTTACTCATGGCTGTGACAGACCAAGAGAAAATGAATACAGCTGAGGTTTGGACACCTTGGACCCTCTCTTTCCATCTGTCGCACTTTAAGTCTATAAACTCACACAGCCGCTCTCTCACTCACTCCCCACTCTTCTTCCCTCCGTTCCTGGAGGGATGGGAAGGAGAATTGAAAGAATGCAAGTCCCACAGGTTGAGATAAGAACAGTTTAGTAACTAAGGTATAACACAAACCACTACTGCTACCACCACTACTAATAATAATAATGACAAGGCAAATACAGGGAAAGAATACAATAGCTCACCACCCAGCTCGACCAAGCAGTGCACCCCCCATGGTGCACCCCCCACTGTGCACCCTCACCACCCTTCCGGGTCTCTGCTCTCCGTTTTTGCATCCCGGACATGACGTGCTGTGGTATGGAATAACCTCTTTGGTTAGTCTGGGTCAGGTGCCCTGTCACTCCTTCCTCCCAGCTTCCCCTCCTCCCTGGCAGAGCATGAGACTCACAAAGTCCTTGGCCAGCCTAAACATCACCAAGCAGTAACTGAAAACACTGGTGTTATCAGCACTGTTCCCAGGCCCCAAATCAAAAACAGCACTGCACCAGCTACCAAGAAGGAGAAAAATGACTGCCACTGCTGAACCCAGGACACCATCACTGTTTATCCAGGTAAACCTCGTCTCACTTCTAAAAGCCCATTTGATACAGAATCAGACGGTTTCATTCACTGGCAACTGCAATACAAACATTGACTGCAGATGTACTATCAAAAGTCCAGTAAGGGGGTCATGCCCTACTCCACTAAAGTCAATGAAGCACTGATTTAAGCAAAGCTCCTAAGCTCCTTTGGTACCATACTGCTATTCTTGCCTTTGTGTGAGGCAGTTTATAGCATGCATTTCGATAAAATACAGAACAAGAGGCATCAGTTTGAACAGATGAGACAGAGTCTAAGTCACATAAAATATAGCCTAAAAGAAAGCTATCTTTTTTCAGGTATGCTGTACTGAAGTACATGGGATCACAGAGACACATAGAATCATAGAATCATAGAATAGTAAGGGTTAGAAAGGACCTCAAGATCATTGAGTTCCAAACCCCCTGCCATGGGCAGGGACACCTCCCACTAAACCATGCCATCCAAGGCTATGTCCAACCCCACTTTGAACGCTGCCAGCGATGAAACATTCACAACTTCCCTGGGCAACCCATTCCAGGGCCTCACCACCCTTACAGGAAAGAATTTCTTCCTCAGATCCAACCTAAACCTCCCCTGTTTAAGTTTAAACCCATTACCCCTTGTCCTCTCACCACAGTCCCTAATGAAGAGTCCCTCCCCAGCATCCCTATAGGCCCCCTTCAGGTATTGGAAGGCTGCTATGAGGTCTCCACGCAGCCTTCTCTTCTCCAGGCTGAACAGCCCCAATTTTCTCAGCCTATCTTCATACGGGAGGTGCTCCAGTCCCCTGATCATCCTCATGGCCCTCCTCTGCACTTGTTCTAACAGTTCCATGTCCTTTTTATGCTGAGGACACCAGAACTGCACGCAATACTCCAAGTGAGGTCTCACGAGAGCAGAGTAGAGGGGCAGGAGCACCTCCCTCGACCTGCTGGTCACACTCCTTTTGATGCAGCCCAGGATACGGTTGGCCTTCTGGGCTGCAAGTGCACACTGCCGGCTCATGTTCATTTTTTCATCAACCCACACCCCCAAGTCCTTCTCCGCAGGGCTGCTCTGAATCTCCTCCCCGCCCAACCTGTAGCTGTGCCTGGCATTGCTCTGACCCATCACTTTCCATAAACTTTGTTTTGAACAATATCAGTTTTTTCTTAGGAGTCATTGACAGAAAATAGCACTATAATGAAATTTATATAGTAACAAACCTGTTTCTTGTTGGTATTCTGCTATATAGAATCATTGAAAAGTTAGGGCTGGAAAGGACCTCAAGAACATCTAGTTCTAACCCCCCCGCCATGGGCAGGGACACCTCCCACTAAACCAGATAGCATAATGTGGTGAGAAAGTGGGTTGAAATTGCTGCATTACAGACCAGGCTTTTCTTTCATAGCAAGTTCTTACAGAGCATCCTCATCCCTGCCTGACAAAAGGGTAATTACTTTTAAGCACACAGAACTTCTTTGTAACGCCATTAAGCAGCACTTGCTTATGTCATCTTCATTCACCTATAAAGAGTCTGCAGTGATGGGAATCCTGTATTTACAAAAACATATGTACCCTCCCTGGTTGAATATTTCAGCTGGACCTTGTAAAGCTGAGATGTGCCACCCAAGCATTAGATATTGTATATTCTGGCATTTGACTGGACAGGAGTAAGGGATAGCAAAACTAACTGTGCAGTGGGGGAACTGCTCAGTGCAGCTCACGCTCAGCACTGGTCTGCTGATCATTTCAGTGTCACAACTCCTTTCCAGCCTAGGCACCAGTCTTTTCTTCCTATTGAAAGGAGAACTGTGGGAAGCAAGGCTCCACCTTGCCCAGAGATGCAGCTAAAAAGCACTTTCTAATCCCACAACAGAGATGCAGCTTCTAGGCCAGCATCCATTTTACTACTCTCTAATTAGAGTGGGTAAAGACTAAGCCCTCATATAATTAGGCGATTCAAAGTAGCGTTCTGTATGTGTGAGAATCCACACCAAAGAAACGGTACCATTTCCAGCTGCCTAACACAGCTTCCTGGGACCTTCAGCTCTCCAAATTGCCCCTAACAGAGTCAGGTAACCTGATTCCTGCTCATGTGACCCTGGTAACTCTGGGCTACTATTTGCCCACCTAACTTTACAAATATGATTTCATCATGAAGAGTAGCTTTAGAATTAAGTTTTGCCAGTAGAACTACACTTGAAATGAAAGACCACATACTATCATTCTTGTGAATGAGCCAACTCTGGTTAATGGGTAAGCCAAGTTGCGTGTAAATGCTAAAATAAAGGAAGTAACTTTACCATTTCCTCCCTCCCTCCAATTTCCAGGGAATTTCAACTAGAAAAGCACTTACATGAACAGAAGTGGGCACTTCCTGAAGCCCCGAATAACCCTTTGGAATGACAGTCAGTATAACACAACAGTTGGATGTTGCTGGCACCATGTGGGCTATTGTGAAAGAAACCAGCAGAGCTCAGGTTTGTACCTATATGTAGCTGTCTATAAATACTTATACAAAGATACACTGTTCTTTCTTGCTACATACCTCATTAATACAGTGCTATCTATTTCTGTGCACCACACCATGGCACTGTGCTGTGGAAGCTCAGCTTGAAGGAAAATGGTTGTCAGACATAGGCTTACAAGCAATGTAGCCAAACAGCTTCAGTTCAGAACAGAATCTTAAGGGGTGTGTTTTCCTGACAGAAATACAGTTCCCGCAGCTGTATTCACATCTTCTGCACACCCACATCATGGTTCAATGATATAATAAATCCATCTTAGATCAAAACTACAGCAGCTGGGAGGCACAAAGCACTGATCCAGTATAAATCTGCTCTGCTGATTTAGATTTGTTACTAAAATACATGGACAGGTTAACTTCACTGGCAGGCTTTATGCTGGACCATGTACCATTTGTCTGAAGCACTTTAACATATTCTAAGATTCCGTACCATCTTCAGCTACCAGAAAACAAATATATGCTCCTCATGTTTTGGCTAATTCATTAGAGATGCAATTGCGTGTCCATGCCTCATCTGGTTCTAATCTGTGTTGATAGATGGTCCTATAAGTGTTTGAATCTGGTACAAAAACCAGAGAAAAAGGTCTTCAGCCTTTGATGGAACAGTTCCAGAATGTACTGCCCCAGGGAAAGGTCTCTGGTCTAAGCAGGGGGGCAAATGACTGCTCAAGAAAGTCATTCTGTATGATGTAGAGCCAAAATCATGGTGTTCCCCTTAAGAATGGATCTGGCCTAAAATCCTAAGTTGCTTCTGACTTTGCAGAGGTTGGACCTCTTTAGATAATATGGACTGCGAAGTATTTAAAAGGCTTAAACCCAACCATCTTGCTGCTCTCCTTGAAAACAAACATACCCTTTGCTCACTGTTTTGGAACTGCTTTTTGCCTTTTGTCCCTTTTGGGTTTTTTTTTATGTTTTTCAGAAACCAGTTTTAACAGAGAGAACTTTCAGCTACCTGCAAAGAACAGGATAAAGAGAGGGAACTTTAGATTTGTAACCTTTTCTAAACAACAAAAAAGCATGTAGAGCATCCCCTGATGAGATGTGGGTCATGATCCCCTACAAGCCACCCCTGATCAACTGAAGGTGAAATGGTTCTACCTGAGCTTGAAAAGCACTCAAAAGAGGAAACAGTGTTGAGCCCAGCTGACTGTCTAACCTTAGTCTTTTGGAGATGACCTGTTTATTGAAGTTGTTCTGTGGAGTGTAATAGATCAGTGGGTTTTGAAAATTCACTGAAGGATGTGTGGGCTGAAATTATTAAGCTATGTAAATGGAAATTTTCTCTCTAAAGAGTGAAATATGCAGATTTTGTTCATTGCTTCCACATAAGTGAGTGACCAAATGAAGAGAAAACCTATCAAGAGGAATGTATGCATAATAAAAATGTGTACATGCTTCATCTAAAATTCATTGCCTCCAAAAGTTTGCCATATAATTACTTAATCTTGAGCAGCTGCATGCACAATAACATTTGCTTGCACTAGGTCTAAATAGAATTATTTCTTTCTGAGAATTGTAATGTAACCAATACCCTCCAAATGTTCAACAAGTGGCAACTCCAACTGAAACCATCACTACAGTAACTTGTATTTAAAAGAACCTACCCAAACCACATAGATTCTGAGCTGACATTTGCTGGTTTTGATCATGTACTTCACTGTAAGTAGCAAGAGCCTGAAGAAATAACAGAGCCACCACATACAAAAGTTTATTAATGAATCAGACCAAACCCATGCATTTCTCTGCTCAACAGACATGAGAAGCTTTATGTCATGGTTGAAATATTTGATTCCTGCTGTGAAGTGAGGAGGGGCTGTTTAGGCCCTACAGAGGAGATTTTAGACACTGCCTATTGCAGTGTCTTGGTCTCCTTTGCTTCCCAAAACCTCTGCAGGCAGGTCAAAGGGCTGGACTCTCTGGCAGCGTTTTGGGGGTAGTGCTGCTCAGTGGAAGGAAAGGGAGAGTTTCACTAAACTTCCTGGAGCAGAACTTTAAAAGGCTCACTCCAGCCTGTTCTTTCAGTAAAATCACCTCTGTGCTGACAGCAGAATTTGTTCCAACATGCTTCACTTTTTAAAATATCTGTTCCCATGAAATTTCCTTGAATAATGCTTATTACTGGGTCACCTGTCTTGAAATGAGAGCTGGAGGCAATGTACTGACCAGATGGAATTGCTGTCTTAGTGCACTGATGTCATGTAACCTCTGTCCTCATTAACCTTCCCTACAATGCTGTCACTGTGAGCAAGTCCCCAACTACCAGAACATTAAACAAGCACCCTTCCCTGCTTGTACAAACCATACAGCAGGAGACTTCCTTTGCTGCACTAAAGTTAGTAAAAAGACTCCCACTGACTTCAGTGACAACTTCATCAGACGCTGAGTAGATGCATGAAAAATTCACAAGGTGCCAGTTTGGAAGCACTGAACAAATATCACCGTTTACTCCAGTAAGAGGAGCTGCTTGCCAAAGATTCAGCTCCCATGATGACCAAAAGCATGAGAGATGTTCTCCATTTAGCATGGATAGCTATCCATCACAGCACCAGGCTGCCCATTTCCATGCTCAGCCATGAAATAAAGGAAGTTTTACAATAATCACAGGACCAAAGACTGCTTTTCCTCTCTGCAAAGCCAAATGAGTTCAAAAATGCTTGGGATGACAGATGATGACATCCATAGTCAGACAAGATGGGTAGTGGCCCATGTAGTTTTGTAATTAAGCTAGGTTTGCAAAGCTTTTATTTTGGAGAAAAAAGAACCTAACAGGATTTCTTATAATTGGAAATGAAACTAAATGAATGCCACTGCCTTTATTCTGGCAGCTGAATTCAGAAATGCTTAGCAATTGCTGTGTTTGTAATGTAAATATACTACTGTCGCTGCACTGAAATAGATTTTTTCTCCCCCCCCCCCCCATCAAAGTAAAAAACTGCTCCAGCTGCTGCTGATCAAGTATTGGGAGAACATTACCCAGGCCATCAGTATTCTGCATGCACTGCCAGGTGCACAAATAACTCACTAGCATCTCTCTCAATCCAGCTAATTGAATCATGGCTTGATTGGGTTCAACAGACAATAAAAAACATTTTCCCACTTCGAAAAGTTTTGACCTACCTCACTGAGTAAAAGAGCAACAAGGGACATTTCTACCAGCAAAATCAGGTTTGCTAGTCTCATCTGAACCCATGTTCAATTTTGTGAGCACTCAGCTTTTCTTTTGCTTCCCTACTCATTTTTCTGTTGGAGCTGCAAGACAAATGAGCTAGCAGATACTGCAAAAGGTCAAAAGACAGACAGCAAGAGACATTTAGCATACTAGATTTTATCATCTATTGCACGGTCCTGCAGTGTACAGATGCTCTAGTTGTGTTTTTAAATGGCACTCCTACAGCTACATTTAACAGAGTAGGCATTACCAAGGAAAAGATGACTTGTGCAGCACCATGGGTCCATCCAGGTAGGTGTCCCGCCTCCTGGAGCAACAGGAGAGCATGCAGCTCTTCTGAAGAGCCTTCTGAAGGCAGCAGTGTTTCAGTCTAAAAAACAATGCCATGATTTAGCATCAGGTGAAGTACAGGAACCCCCAAAGACAGGGAGAGTGGTTGGTTTGTCCATTGAATTCAGCTGGAAGACAACTAATCAAAAGGGTAACAAAGGAATTTTACAGCTGAGAAAACCTTCTGTGCTGTGCAGAACTGCCAGATCTTTTTTTATGGAAACAGATCACCCTCATGCTTCCTAATTATCCAAAGGGTTTCTGCATTTGTCAGAAGAACCATGGAAATCAGCTACATGGTTGCTGTGCCAGACAAACCCTCTTTCCTGCTGTGTCTTCAGCTTGTTTCTCTCTTTCCCAAGGTGACACTTCCTAAATTCCCTGCTTGCCATGCTGGGTGACATAGAGCATCACTCCCAGCCCAAATCTGAGGGGACACTCCCATCTCCAGCATAGCTGCAGCAACACATAGCTAGTCAATGGAGAAGTGCAGAGCCTGAGACCTGGAGCTTTGCAATCTTAGCAAAATCTGGGGCATTTGAAAAGCACCACTTAGAAAAGAGCAGAAGGGACAAGAGGACAGAGCAGAACTGCACTGTCAGCATCCACAGCCCTTACACGTTGCAGTTTCTCAGTGACCTTGCACATAACAGTCTGGATGAAGGTACCTGGAGGCCCATGTGAAGGTTGGCTTTGGGCCACTGCATGCGTTTGCTGGCTGGCTTTGTGATCAGATTTGAACCTTCAGCCCTACCGTCATTGCATATTTTTCCACCTATCAACCTCCCCTTTTCTGGATTGCAATAGGACAAGACTCACAGCTGATATAAATCAGCACACCTCCAGTAAAACTAGCAGGGCTGCAGTGCTCTGCGCAACTCATCTCATCTAGAAGGCTCCAGAGATCTTACTATTTTGTAAGATACTAGGCATTACATAGCAGGGATGAAGGGGATTCTGACACAGTCGAAGTCTCATTCATGAGTATCTGTATAGTATTTCAAGTTTCCTTGTTTATTGAAAATTAGTATTTCCTAAATACTCACTGAGGGTGCTTTTTTAATAGACACCAGCCTCAAATAACTGTCAATCCACTCAAATTCTATTTAACAAGCTCTTGAGTAGAGCCTGATCTTCCAAATGTATTTTCTGGTTTGGGCAAACTTCAGTGCAAGATAGGCCAGCTCTTAGCATCAAGCGTTGCTGTGTGAACTGCCATGTGTTAAAGGAATAAGTCCAAACCCCCCAAAACCAAAATACAAATCAAGAATTAAGAGCTTTCAGCTGCATTCAGTTGTCAAACAGGCTCTGGAGTATTAACAGACGCAAGCAGTATGCATTTTGGTGCAATTAATATAGAGAAGGAAGATTGATGATGCAGAGTTAAGCACGAGATTCTGAATTAAATCCTGGTTTTATATGCTTGACTGGGGTATGTTTTATTACAGTGTGACACCCCCCTGCACAGAACAAGTTAAGGGTCTGTCAGCGTTTCCCAACCTAAGACAGTTCTGGTTTTCAGAACAAGGAGGTCTGGGCTGTAACTCAGCTGTAACCATTCTCTTGAGTCAGTGGTTTGGCAGATAAGCTCTCCTCTGAGGACAGCAGTGTTTGTTCTGCTAATTATTGTTCCAACTGGTTTGACTTTAAAATCAAAGGAGAGTTTGAAAGGAAAAATACATAGAGGTCAAGTTTTCTACAATTTCAGGTAATTTCTTATGGCTTGAGGTACTGTGTTTTATAACTGTGAAGCCAGAACATGGATGAGATGCTAAGAACACACTTAAGAATATGCTCCGTCATGTATTTGATACTAACCTTTCCCTGAAAAGACCTTTAGGTTTACAAAGAGAAAACTACTTCAGAGTCTTTCAGATCACAAAGATGTTAGTAACAATTGTGTTTGGGTCATTGTTGATTCAAAGTGATACATTTTTGTAAGCAGCACACTTGTTTTCAGTGTTTTCCTTTGTTCAGGTAGGCTTGAATCGATGCAGTAAATAGAACATTTCTATCAGCAGCATTGCTTCTCCAAATTTTAGAGATGAATATGGTAGTTGGAAATGGTTGAAAGTTGATAAACGTGAATGGAAAGGAACTGCTGTGAGGCAATTTACATGGCAAAAACATGGAAGAAAGAAAAACAAGCAACAGGAGTTTTTGGCACATAAGCAAGCTTTTCCTTATGAAGTTTATGTATGGACAAAAATAGAAAATGTGTAGGAGAAAGCAGGAAAATATTTGCACCAAGGGACATAAAAGGTTCATCCACACACCTTTTTGGAGTCAGAAAAGGGGAGGATTAATTTAGCACGAGGAGGGA
The DNA here is from genome assembly GCA_039720435.1 of Amazona ochrocephala. Classification (NCBI taxonomy): domain Eukaryota; kingdom Metazoa; phylum Chordata; class Aves; order Psittaciformes; family Psittacidae; genus Amazona; species Amazona ochrocephala. Next base: position 8,943,050 of record CM077891.1, on the reverse strand, counting down.
ACTGTTTTTGACTGCATCAGTTATGCTGATGCTGAACTTGGAAGACATTTTGATGGAATTCTCCAGCTGGAATAATCAGCATCCACAGAATAGGCGGCCTGATAGTGGCCATTTGCATGGGTGAAAGCTGTACAAAACCATGCAGAATAAGGAGCTGCTCTGCAAAGTCTTTACATGCAACAACTTGTCTCCAGAACCCAAAATGTTCACAAAAAAGCTGTCACATCAAACTCTTGAGCATCTACAGATAATAATAAAATATTAAGATAATTAATACTTAAGATAATGAATTAAATAACATACAAGGATTTAAAGAAAACTCTTCTGACTGCAGTGCATAGAGATCTTAAAAAGTCTGTCCTAACTGTGGATTCAGGCTACTTGTGAGAAACTGCACTAAGCTTATGTCACAAATTTGGTGGGCACAAACAGAACAGAGAACATAATGAAACGGAAAACTGAACCATCCCTGGTTCGGTTGGTTTCACTGTTTAGAAACCAAATTTGTCCTGAGGAAGGGCTTGGTATTGCTAGATCACTGCTGCAAAGTTGTGAAAAACATTCTGGTTTTATATTTAAAAGCAAAGTCTAAATTACTTCTGTTAAGAAGAATTTTATACCAATAGAAATGTTTCAGTTGTCCCAGGCATCCTCTTCCTTATCCTCCTAATTTTGGTTGTTTGAAAAAATAAGAAAATTCTGCCTTCTTTTCATGAGAATTTCAAGATCTGGAAAATTCTCAGAGAATGGGAAATACTTCGTACAAAAGTTCATTTACGAGTAATCAAAATCACAGAAAGGATTTGACTTCTATTAGCAGGACTGATATGACTGTGTGAAACAGCAGAGAAACAAAACTGCTCATCTGCTCTTGTAAGGTCATATTTATGCCAGAAGTAGCTTTGGACACTGATTCCATATGTGACTGCACTCATCCTTTAACAACATTTTCAGATTTTTTAATTGAATTTGCTTAATCCATTTAGAAGAGAGGTTTATTCAGGAAAAGCATTCCTCTTCCAAAACAAGAGCAACCACCCACAGGGCCAATTAGGACCAGTTACATAGCCTGACATTCAAACTTTGCATCTTATTCTACACTTTGAGTATAAGTGTAAATATTGGTTCACCTCTTTCTCCTTCCAACTATCCCTTATTCAAGACAGATGAGTGGTAAGATAACATTTGCTTGAATAAAAGCACCACTTGTGCCTGCTGCAGCTGCACACCGAGAGCCTTCATCCCACCCCCTCTCCTACAGGAGTCCTATGCTGTCACAGCTCCTCCATCAGATGCTGTCACACTGCTGAGGCACAAGAAGTTAGAGCCATCTGCTTGCTTCAATTAATTACAGCTTGCTCCCAAGATTTCTGCTGGGATTCTCACTTTTCAGGCATGCTGAAATGAGACCTGCGAGCATTAGGGGAATTGACCACACTGTCCCACCCTTTAAAGAAGAACAAAGACATGTTTCTTAAATCAGAAAAAAGGTATTATTTCAGCTCCCTAGAAGTGACTGGTGATGTCTTTTGCTGCAAATGACTGTTCATCACAAGCACAAATAAGGCGAGGAGAGGTTGAACTGTCAAGAACTGCTGAATTTTCAGCTACTTGCTCTTTAATAAATAATGACGGGCTGTACTTGGAGTTCAGCAAAGAAACTCTGTTGCCTTTCTCCTGCCAGGACATCTTTATGCATTACAGGACTGGACTCAAAGTTTCCTGACACAGCAAGGTTAGTGCAGTCATGCCCTTGAAAAGAAAACACAGTGATATTCAGGGTTGACAACTGCTAAGTATTAAACCATTCAGGTGTGCCCTTGCTTCATGAGCTCCTCCACTTGCTTGCTTACTGGAGACATGCCTTATGGGGAAATGGGCAATGATCACAGCAACTTCTGGGTCGCATTGCAAAAGAGTACTGTTCATAACCCTGACAGTGGGATTTTTCTAAGTACCTAAAGTGACATGGTAACATAATTTGCCAATTAGAAACAGAATTGCTGCCTGAGAAATACGATGTTATATCTGATTTATCCTCGCCTCCCAAATACATATGACTAAGGAAGGTCATATATATGTCATATGCAATGTCAAATGCAGCTTGACATTGCAGCTTAAAGAACCAACCTGAATTTTCCTTGATCATTCCCAAGTTCACTAAAACCTCTTTCTCATCAGCCGCAAGGTGATGCTGGCCAGTCAAGAGTAGGCTAAATCTAACAGTATCAGTGTTTTAGAGACAGCCGGGCAATTACTCCTCAGGGCTCCTGACAGATACACCCTTCCCTCCCAGGAGAATTCAACGCACTTGTTAGTTTTAAGCTAGCCTTTGCTAGCTTGCCCTGGGTACAAAGAGGAAAGTTAAGTTTGTGAAGTGTTTTACATTTGCGTCTCCCTGGTTTTCGCTCCCTCCTGCAGATGTAATGAGTTACTGTGCCCTGTGCTCACAGTGAGGACTAGGGTTGCAAGGTGAAACGAGAGCAAGCTTCATTAGTAGCTCTACTGCTGGCAGGAAACCGCCAGTGTCTCAGTTTAGCCTACATGGGATAAGAAACCAGAACGAAACACCTGCACCTTTCACACTGCCTTCAGAAGAGCCACGGTATTCTTTACCAATGAGACCTTGGAGCTATTGCTTTGAAATGCAAACAAACTTAGACTTGGGAAGCTTAGAAACTTCCAAGGACTGTCATAGTTTATTAGCTTGCACCTTTTGCTCAAAAGAGACATCTAAAGTCTGAAGTTCCTAAAAGTCACTGACCAAGTGCCGCTTAAAGAGATCAACTGCAAATAAAGGAACATATATCCAGCTGTTAAAATGATGCAGCCCACAAATGCCAAGAAACAGTGTATGAGAGCTGTGCATTTGCTACTTCTTTCTTTCCTTCCTAGGTAAGGAAAGGATGACTTTCAGATGGTTCCTTTTTGTAAAAATAAGAAATGAGAATGAAAAAACCCACATGTGAATGAAGAGCTGTAAATCAGAAATAGAGGTTCTGAACTCCTTTTTTAATAGAGAACTCAAAGCCTGACAGTCAATAGCTTGAAACCTGACTTTTCTCCTCCATTCCCAGCGGAAAATGAAGGAGATGGTAGGTTGCAGCAGTAGCACATTGAAGTCTCCTCTTAATCTACTCTTGCCAAGAAGCTGATTTTGGATGAACTTGCTGACAGCCCTGTAAACCTTTCTAGACTCCTCTCTGCTAGCGAATGACATCTGCAAGGGTCAGATGGCTCAGATTATAACCTTGGGCTGGAACTCTCAAATTCAATAACCTGGTACGAACAATTCAGTTAGAGAGCTATCTCCAGTTAGTTTAAATAAGGTCTTCAAACCAAGTTCTTACATTCTCTTTTCTTCAGTAAATCAGGGCATTGATTCTCCCTGTCATCCATCATCTACTTGTTATTTGCCTGGCTTAAATATTTTAGCAAGTGCTTTAAAAATGTTTGCTGTTTAAAAATGTAGGTGGTGAATAAATATGCCAGTTTCCTATTTCTTAAGCCCGACTGATGCCAGGGAGCAGATATTAAAGGCAATACTTTTCTGCTGAGCTCTTAGCACAAGAATTGCACATTCACTAAGAGGACTTAGTACTGGATTGAATCAGTTCAGTGCTCTTAGTACATCATTCCTTTAAACATCTGTAAATAAATAAAGCATATCTGATGGAAATCTGTCACGCACTCGTCATCTGCATTAGCAGATCTTTAAGCTTTCATGAGAATTCTGTTATACTTTAATAGTAGTAAAAACCCAACCCTGCACCTGCATGGTATATATGCAGGGAGTAAAGGGACATTTTCTACACACAGATTAAGGAGCTTTAAATATATGAACTGTACAGCAGAGCTGACATCAGCGATGGCCGTAAGAAACATACGTTGCCTACAAACTATTCACTGGATACAAAAAACATCAGGATCAAGGAAGAAGAATAAGAAGTATGTACAGAAAATACAATGGATTTATTCAGATTGGAGAGAGAGGAAGAAATATTTTCTTCAAGGAGACCATCCCACACCTCATTTAAAGTCCCTTGAGAATCTCATGTGCCCAAAGCTGGGTACACTTGGACATTTGGTTGATGCTGGGTTCAGCTGAAGTAAGAATTGAAGAATTATTTCTCAGGACAAAGCAACTCCATTGCAGCCAAGGCATTATCCTGGCCTTAGAACTGGGCCTGTTGTATTTTTTCCCCAGTCTCTCTGGATTTGTTTCTTGATAATGTCGGTCCCTGAAAAATGTGCCTCATTAGTCAGAAACAGCTGAATGATCCTGGGTCTGGGGAAAAATGAAACCAAGCCCCACCAGAGATTTTAAAAAGAGCGTAAGGTGAATATTAGTGATTTTCCGCTTTTTACCTAATCACAGAATTATCCATGGCCCAAGCAATGGGTCACAACAGAACTGCAAATATCTTTGAAGTCTGTTAAACAGTGGGATGTTTTTCATGCTCTCCTTTCCAGAGATCAGTCAGAAAGACAAACAGCAGCCCACTATTACTAGACAACAATCCTCTGATGGAGCTCCACAGCCTGCAAGAGCTTTGCACAGCATGTGCCTTTGCAAAGTGCGTGTTGACCACCATCTGAATTCCTGATTCCACACAGAAAAAACTTCACTGAAAGGTTTGCTCCAATACAGAGCAGACAGTGAACAGTAATTTAAGAACCTGTCTGTTAAAACAAGACCTGCTAGAAATGAAAAATGACATTCCTGATACAAGGCAATTACTGTAGTTCCAGCCCTCCAGTAGGGAGCAAGGTATAAGGGAATGCTTCCTGCATTTAATTTTCTACAAAATCACAGGTATTAATTAACTTGCCTTTTCAAAAAGGTGTTGCCTTTGACATTTGAACACATACATATTTCACTGAGGTTTGTAACCACCTTATTCTGGTCTCTGTGACCTGCCTGAACAGCCATGCAGTACAGCATTTAACTGCTGAAAATTACTTCCTTCTTCCCTTATCCAAGATATTTAACAGCTGTAGTAAGGAGCAAACCCTTGCTCAATAAGTCTGCCGACTTTTCAACAGCAATCACAATTTCTGTGGACTTTAGCCTGGGGGAGTTAATGAGGAGCAGATTAAGAGCTGATGACCATGCTGATTTTCTGATTAGAAAGCAGAAGAGGTGGGTTTGATTATTAGATGTAGGTGGATCTTTTTTTGACTAATGAAGCACTGGGAAAATTGCGATGCACTGCAAAATTGGGAAGAATTATGGATATTCCATCCTCAAAAATGGAATGTCCATAATGCTTCCCAATGTCACTATTTCAAAAATGAAAGCCTTTCTTGAGGTCCTTTCCAACCCTCACTATTCTATGATTCTATGATTCCTAGAATAACAGTGATCCCAGTCAGCCTGGCTGAGGGTTATGCTCTTTCGAAGCATTTGGAAGAAAACCTCTTTCTGCAAGCCTCAAATTTCTTCCCATGAAAAGTCTATTATTTCTGTTCATGTTATATTCCAAGGTCAAGTTTTCATCTAGTTATCATCATATGCAAGCAGCTTGATCCTTCCTCTAAGGAAAGAGAAATAAGTCTACCATATCTCCACAGGCAACACATTCTCCCCTGCAACCCATGTATGAATGTGAGCACAACTCTACACACACACAACCTCCATCAGCTGCTGCATGTCTGCTTAAATCTTCTTTTATGTGAGTAGGAAAATGTCTTCACTAGTCCTGCCCTGAGCACTCTTGGATGAGAAAGCAATGTGCTCTGGTACCTTCCTTGATATATAATGGGTACGAGGCCTCCACAGATGTGAGCTGATACAGGCTATGGCTGCTGCCAGATGTTAGCTTCAGCAGTCAGGTACCTGGACACTGAAAGTCCTTGCTGCACACTGCTGAATATCCCCCCGTCTCTCATTAGTGTTCCTCACAATTCTCATTTATGATCTTTCCACCATACTTACAAGTGTCAAGCTGTTAGTAAACACTGTCACTCCAGTTATTATGCTTTAGATAAATACACTGCAGTAATTAATAGAGGGTAACAATTTGATTTAAAAGATACTGGCTTGCTGTGGCAAGAAAAATATCTTGACTGTCACTGCAAGCTCAGCTAGTCCTCCATTAGATTATATGTGCAGTTCACATGGGGAATCATACAGAAATCCCTCATCAGTAAAATTACATTCATTAGCCCACAGTTTAGAAATGACGCTGGTAAACCAACTTCATCTACTGTCTGTGGGGTGAAGAGACTTTTGATAACAGCTTTTTAATTAGATGAGGCTCCTTAGCATCAGCATGCAGATAAGCGGAGCTGCATGAATTACCTACACTTTGCAGAAGTAGATCCTTTGATTTGGAATACGACAACAAAAAGGATTTTAACATCAAAACTACCAGGGACAGAGCTGCTTATGAATAATAACATCTGTATAAATTATAGCAGAAACAGCTGTAACAGAGATGAATGCCTGTTAAAATGAGCCTCCTAAAAGAAGTCTGCTCACATTAAAGCCCAGAGAAATTCAGTGCCAAGTGACTATTAAAACTTCCAGCCAGTTCCCACTCAGATGAATAAGAGCTGCCTCACACTCGCTTTTGCTTATGGGACCTTGATTATAAAACATTTATCACATTTTCATCCCTTGTTAAATGATTTCTTCCAGGGGAGTTTTTTATTGGCAAGTATATCTAGTGCTTCCATATGCCATGGAAGCAGGAAAAACTGCAGGAGAATGGAAAGACTGAATATTTCATGCAGTCCCTGGCTGCATGGTTGAATGCTTCGGGGGCACGCTGCAAAAGATATGAGGTGTAAATAAAGCTATTTCCAAGAAAATGGCTGCTACGTTTCCCCTTCTGAACCTCCCAGTCACGCAACTTCTCAGATGGGAAGTAACCAAGAACCTGAACATAGCTCTTCCCACAGGAGCACTGAAATTGGACTCCTGAGAAAACCCATCTTCCTCACACCAAGTCTTACTCATGCACTAGACTTGAGGCTTTCATAGGCTTTGCAGATGCAACACATTCTTTCTTTGCTGCTCTTTCTTAAGAGAGAGGAGAAAAAGCAGCCTACAGGCCAACAAGATGACTGCAAAAGCACCTATGGGAATAGGACAGGATCTTACTCTTTGCCCCAGAGTTTTGACGGAAGACTGCTTTTAATGCTGGCTTTGAACCCCCTAATTGTTAATACATGGAGCACGGCAGAGTCTGGGCAGCCACTAAGAGAACCAGGAAACTGCTGAATTCACTTGTGCCTTTGAAGATTTTGATAGATACCCATCTTTTTCCACAGAGTAAATACACTCACACTGAATCACGAATCTGATACACATTGTCCTTCAGCAGCTACTATGTGCATCCTAAGCTTCCCTCTAAACCTCCTCTCATCATCTCTGCGCTGTGGGTGCAGAGAAAACATGCTTCTGCTACTGAAAGTCAGAGCTCTCATTTCCATATTGAATGATACACACAGGCCCTATTCTCCTCCTATCCACATACCAAATGGCTTGCAGCATCCAACCTAGCCTAGAAAGCCATCCCCAGAGTTCTAAACCTGACAACTGCAGCTATTTCCCGTCAGTTCTGTGTAAAAAGAAGATTAATGTGATGCGAGGAAAAAGCAGAGCCAGGCAGTTTCCAGAGGCTCCAGGAACTGCAGGATTTCTAAGGTTCAGGAGGACGTGACTGGATGTTCTGGGTTCAACAGTAGCAGTCATTTTCCTACTCCAGCCAGCAGACTTTGTTAACATGCCTCCTCCATACAATGCCTCTCACAGAGCAGAGCTTTAAGCTTCCTCCTGAGACAGGTAAAGCTTGCCACCACATAGCTCTTCACAGAGGCTGTTCGTGTTGTTATCAAGTTCCTTTGAAAATTCTCTAATACTCCCCTGTCTGCTCAACACTGAATTTTATGGGAAAAGATCTTGCCTGGGTTTGAAATAATTACAGGGAGAGAGGAGGCAACCAGAGGAGCACGCACACCTCTGTGAACAAAGACAGCTATTTTACATACCTCGCAGCATCATTGCAATTTAAATGATGTCAAAGGTAGCTCTTAGGATCTCTCAGGTCCAAGCAATAAACTTCCAGACAGTTTTAATACAATTCAGTTGTCAAACAAAGTAGCAATTTACATAGTAGTGTACTACCATGCCAGTGAAGGTCCCAACTTTTTCATAAGGCTCCATGGCTTCTGCCTCTAGGAATATTTACATTCTATTATTCAGTACAATGCAGTGCCGTGGGTCCCAGTGGATTCAGCTGTCCTAAACGCTTTATCCTTGAAACTATGGAAATCTTCTGTGCTTCCCTGACAGACGGAATTCCACCATCTGCTCTCAAAAGACTTGCAGAAGTTCACTACTGGCTTCAGCACATGACATAGCTCTGGTGTGCTGGCTTAGCCATGGAAATGGTTTGCATGAATTTTCTTTCTTCTCAACAGAAAGAGGTAATGAGCAGAAAAGGCAATAATTCAATCCTGAATTTAGTTCCTATTCTGCACACCAAGGTAATCCACATATCCCTCTGTACCTCCAAATGCACTGGCACTGCAAAGGTTTTTCCTCAAGCAGTCATCAGGGAAGCATGAGAACACTGACCACAGCTGAACCCAGATGGTAGGGAGCACAACAGGGCAACCACAGCCCACACAGCTAGTTTGTATTGCTACATCAAGTGGTCTGAATAACATCTGCATTCCAAACATCCAAAGCTCTGCTCAGGTTTTTCTCTCCCCCAGTACAACCTGAACCAAAATAAAAAGCCCCAAGAGAGTGCCTGCAAGAGAGCTGAATTCTCTGTGGTGCCAGGAAGCAGAGTTTGCTCTTGCTCTGTTACTGCCAGTACAAGGGCAGCGTAGGCCTGGGCGCCATGCACAAACACTGTGGGAGAACCTCTGCTGCGCTGAACAGTGACTGGGAAAGGTTTGTAACAGGTGATGTAAACCCCGAGGAACTCAGGGGCAAGAGGACATTGTATGACCTGTTGTGACTTTCTGACACATTCTGTTTGCACAGATCTCCAGAACCTTGCTGCCCAGCCCATTTTAAAACTCCAAAGAATTCTGTTTGCTATTCAAAATGATAGTATTTCACTTTGAGTGCAATTTTGCACTGCAATATTGTGCATCTGAACTTGCTTTTTCCTTTCACACCAGAGCAAACAAGTTCCTATGAGCAAAGCCGTCTTTGTGAGGTGCCTAACTTGGTTGCCTGGAGTTTTATGAGAGCATCTTCTATGTTGGTATGTATATTACCTACAAACTGCTCTGGACAGGGCAATTTTCAGGAACCTCAACTAAACTCAAGCTTGAAGAATAAGCTGCTGCATTTGGAAGTTTTTATCAGGAAAAATACAGTGATCTTAAACACAGTTCTGCTTCCCATATAAGGAATATATAAATCAAGATGCTTTCCCACACAGAAAGGCTTTTGAACATACATACCAAACAACAAAACTATGCCAATAATGTCAGTGAACTGATCCTTAGGTTAAAAAAACCCAAACTACCCTTCTCATTGGTATAGGACTCCAGCCTCATATGGTACAGCAGTACAAGTATTTCCTTTCTCATTTTGACATTTCTAACAATTCCTTTGCATTCAGCTCTGAGCAGACACAGACTAAGACAGACCATCCTTGAAAATGAACTGATCTTATATCTTAAGGTTATAAATCTCTTCTATATCCTAATGTGGATTAAGCATACAAGTGAGCAGCATGAATCTTCACCTAAGTAAAATCATCTCACTTTGGATAAAATTCTCTCTTTGCCATGTAAACAGAAGTGCTTATTTTGGTGCGATACAACTTTGATCTTTTCCATCCTTTCTATTCTATTTTTCTTGGAAAGATGGGAGATGACAATTGCACTCTTACACTCCAGCTTTCATATGCTTATGCCTGTGAAAAGAGAGATTCAAAGTTCACAGACTTAGTAAATCAGACTGTCAGTTTCTGAATATGTTGTAGAAAAAGAAAACCCCCACCAAACCTAACTTGAAATAAGGATTTTTGGCCCTTCCCTACATATCCACAATATTTACTGTAGTAATGTTGTGGTGGTGTTTCTATTTTTCTTTTTGTCTTTTACTGTTTGTGGAGATGGCAAAGGTGAAACTGATGCAATTATTAAATAAAGATTGTGTTTTAGCAGGGTCACCTAAATCTTGGAATAGCTGATGATGTGATATAGACAGAAATAGATGAATCAACATGCAGTCATTTTTCAGAACGTTCAACTATGAATTGGCGATTAACCTTTGAAACATATTACGAGGAAAAGCATCTGATTCTCTATCTCATTGCCTTCAAAGCAAACCTGCTTATCCTTATATAACAGATGCTATACCCAAGACCAAGCTACTGTATTCAGCACAACACTGTCTAAAATTCATCCTATTCTTTGTCATAGAAGAGACCACATAAGCGTATAATCTCTTTCAGCTGAAACTCCATCAACCAGTGTACAAAACTTTTCTAGCACCTACAGGTCAATATTTAAATATCCAAATCACAATATTATTTCATCACTGTGTAGAAGAACTATTGTTTATTGGTATTGCCATATTCCAAGCCTCTAGAAACACTGCCCTTGTCTCCAACTCTGACATTTTCTAGTGCTTGTCAAATTAGAGAGGTATCAACTTCACCTAGGTGGGGATCATCCCAATTGGCAGCCAAAGAGAAGCTGCACTGACAGAATCCCAGAAGCTGATGATGAGGCATTGAACACAATAGTGGGAGCAACACCAAACATTAGGCAAAAATCACCATCCGTCCTTTGTGAGTAGAGAAAGCATTATTTCATGAATGGTAAACAGACACTATTCCTCATTGGCATATGTTGATATTTGGTCTATTTGGTCTTCATGGAAACACAACAAAAATTTCAGATTTGTAATGAGGTATTAGGACTTGTCCTTTATGCAGTGAATTTTACAAGAGGGAAAAGTAACCATGGTGTCAACACAATTCTCCAAAGTTGATGAAAAAGACAGATTGTCATCACCATCTCAGTTATGTTTGTTCACTACTTCCAGCTGCTGCCAGAAAACCAGAGAGAAGAACTCTACATGTCCTATAAACCTGCTTTCAACTCTATCAAGTGGCTTTAGATACAAGCCTCTAGTCTGCAAAATTCAGTTGCTGAAAAGATTTACATAGCTGTAATTAAATACATGAAAAGCCCTGAACCCCTTTATATTTAAAGTTGTAAACTGTACGAAAATGAGAAGGGGATCAGGTTTCTGGAAGACATGCATTTTTCCCAACCTGGGAATGTGTACTATGTCTGAGAGTATTTAAGAGAATTAAAAGGAGGATGTGAACAGGTTGAATGAAGGCAGAGTTGGGAATGGATAAATCTTTAACGATGAGAGAGAAAACAGACCCATGAAGCCTGCCCAGAAAACAAAATTGGGTTTGAAACCAAACTTAGCCAAAATTAAAAATACTCAGATGCTTAAGTCTCACTCTAGGACCTGCTCTGATGAGTAACAACTAGCTAGTGGTGTCTGGCTCCAAAGACCCAATTAATACACTTCTCCAGCTATGTGTAGCTATCAGTTTGACATCTATAGTTATTGATGGGTACAGACAGAAGCCTTTTATTGTGCATCAGAAACCACAGAAAATTTGTGTCTATTTTTCAATCCATGCCTCCTTCTGAAACATTTTATATAGCTGCTTTAAAGACATGGCAAAACCAACAAAGGATAAAACTGCAGAATTCTTTATTAGATGACTAACCCTATCGTGTAATCATTAAGAGTAATAGTAAGTCTGCACAGAGAGGTACGGACACAGTGCTCTATCTTCGCTATTGCTTATTTTAGAAGAAAAAAACAGAACTGGTAAATACCGTTGACACATCTGCTATGTCAAATTCAGTCTTCTGGGACAGAAGCCAGAGTGAAAGATTTGCTTTCTACTTGACCTTGAAGAAATCACTTGCCCTTTGAGTACCATTACTAAAAAACCAGTTGACAAAAGAACTTTAATGAGAACCAGATGCTGTATCTGAAATGAATTTTCATGAGTTCATGAGTTATAGAAACTGTGGCAGCAAAGGTGGTATCAAACTTATAATTCAATTTCAGCTGATGTTTCAGAGCCCTGTTCCAGCATACAGAGATCCAGGGGGAATCTGAACAACTTTTCTGAGTTCCTCCTTTTGTTCCATTTGAATATCAAATAATTCACCAATTTGCTTCACACCTCTGATAAGAAATCCCTATGTCTGATTCTTCTTTGTCTATCCAAGTGGGTAGACTCATATGCAAATATCCTTATCATGGCTAGGTACCATGTTTCCCCAGTATATACATGGTTAAAGTACAGAACAGTTCAAAACGAGTCTGTTTCTGAAATCGTGCTTAGCCTTGCTTGAAGTTTCCCCTGACTTTGCTGGATGCTTTGAAAAACACAGGCAGCCTACCAAATATTAAATAAAAGCAGCTACTAAACAGCCTTTTCAAGCATTTAAAAAACATCCCACCCCCATTATCTTTTAGCAGCTGTCAGTGACTACAGCAGGTGGAAATTGCTTTTTCTGTCTGAAAAACCTGTGCTGCGTAAATTTGCTTCCCTAAAACAAGAGAGTGCATACACAGAAACAAATGCAACACTCTTGGCTTATTTATCTTCTTGTCCGTCTGACACTCCAAGTGGCCTTTTGCTTTTCTGTCAACACGTCACCATTGAGCCCTTTTAATTAAGAGCCAGGCAGGTATTAAGGCAACCCAGGACCCAGTCTGATAACACCATCTTAATTTGGCTCTTCTGTCTCAAGTGCTGCTGGTTGAAAAGGCCGCCTGTAGCAGATGGCCCGATGCGCTTCAGTACACTTGTGTCACATGCAATGCTGTGCATCAACACAAAGCCTGTATTTCCAACCTCAGACCTTGCAAGCCCTGCAATGGCTCCTAAATTATTTACTTCTCAGATCAGGCTTAATAATGATGTGGGGAAGATTTTGGTTTTGTGATGAAGAGTGATTTAACAGGGCTAACAGGATGCCTACAAGCTTTTCCGGGGCTATTCAACACAGAGGTGAGCATTCTGCTGCTCTGTTAATGGTTATGGGTAGTTAGTCATCAGGAATTAACCAGCTGTCAGGAAAAATAGCTGCAATCTACCAATTTCTAGACATGTAGCAAAGTAGCCTGCGCTATGGACAAAAGTACTACCTTCTGGACCAGGTGAAGGGAGCACAAGATGTTCCAGTTTACTTTGGGTTTATTTTGCTGAGAAACTGGCATTCTTGTTGTTTGGATCAGCCCTAATGAAACACCTGCTAGGTTTTAATTAAAATCAAATTGAATGCAATTGCATGAACAGGTGGAAGGAGAAGATGATATACCATAGAGCTCAAATTCCCCCATGTGTTTGGAGACTTTGCAAAGTCCTAGGTATCACATCCATAAAACAGCGATGGAGTGTGTCAAGAACATTTTGATTGTGCACACAAGTCTGGTTAAAAAGGCATCTACTTAGTCAGGGAACAGCAGAAAGATAATATTCAAGCAGCCTTACATTACATCCAGGTAATGACTGGTGTAATGGTTTCTCGCTTGTGATGTACTACATGGTGGTATTTTCCAGTTGTGAGAAGCTGGACTATCAAATCACTCACAATAAAATGTTAGACATCAAAACAACAGCCAGACGTCAAAATACATGAAGCATATAATGACTACGATAAAAAAACAGTCATCCAAACAGAATCAAAAACCTGATTACATTTTTTATCCTATCTCCATCCATTGTTGCAAAGAGCCATCCCCAAGAGGCACAAAGCTGGCGCCTCTAGCCAACTGCCAAATAGAGCAGGGCAAGATTAGCTGCTTCATTTCATATTTTGTTTAGATATAGAAGAGAGGTGGTGCTCTTCAATAGACCACTGCCTCTTGAACTTGGCACTGGGTTAACTGCCACCTGTATGTGGCAAGAAAATGGAAGGTAATGAAGAGTTGAAGTCATGCTCCACACAAACCTGGCCCTGGCATGAGAGAAAGGAGATAATTGTGAAACATGCACAGTGAGCACCCAGTGTAAGAGCCAGTTCTAGTGCTGTCATTTATGGACAATTTCAGTTTTGAATGACATAAGTGAACTTACTGGGCTAGAAAATCTGGCCCTTCGCCAAGGAACGCTTAATACTGATTGCTTTAAATTAGGTCTGTTAAGGATTGGCTTTTTATGCATTTACTGTCAGTAAGCCTGGAAGTGTTCATCTATTATTACCTTGGGGAGTACTTTCTTCTAAAAGTATATTTCTAGAACCAAGAAAAAAAAAAATCCCATATGAAGTCTGAAAGGCCTTCCATTGCCATCAGGAGAAACTCACATCATGAACTTCACCTGTTGCAAATAAACTACTACAGACATCCTTAGCGTGCTTTGTGTTCATCAGTGGATAGAAACTACTTAGTGCATGGATTATTTATCTTTAATAAACTTTACAGTTTATCGGATTGAAGCAGTTCTATCTTACAGAATACTTACAAAATACTTACACAAGAGAGGCTTTCTGTACATAAACATCTGCTATTTTCTGAGATATAACACATGAAGCCTTCCTGATTTTTGCTTTCAAGATAGTAAAAGTCATCCAAGGACTAATGATTTGTAAAATTTCAGTTCAATACCTAAAAAGAGGAGAAAGTACACAGCATGCTACATTCAAAGCAGCTCTTACTTTCAAATAACTCCAAGGACTGCAATTGCCTACACTAAAAAGAAAAAGATGGAGCTGGAAGTTTGACCTGCTAGTTACCTGCTAGTTCTGTTTTCTGTGAACTTTGTACAGTGCATTGATTACTGGTTATCTGCTCTTAAGCAGTGAGTTTCTGACACGCTCAGCACTATAATTTGGATCAAATGTGTGCAGTCTGTGCTTTGATTTAGAATGTGAAACAGCAGTGGTATTCTAAAAAGAGAATTCTGCAGAAAAGCACACAGAAGTTGGGGAAATTTTTGCTTTCCCAGGAATGCAACCCATAGCACTGCTTCCAGGCAATGGGCAGTGAATGGGGTCAGAACTAGATGATCTTAAAAGTCCTTTCCAACCCACACCATTCTATGATTCTATCTGAGGGCAAGGAAGTCACTGGATCTGATTACTTATGACAGATCATTCAGTGCATTTAAAAGCATTTTTCTGTGTATTTTCATTGAGATAATCCAAACCTAAAGGACTTTTGAAGGTGGCTGGTTCTTACTTTCCACATGGAGATCTATTCCATGACTTTTCTCGTAACAGCTTCACCTCCCATATGAAGTTTTCACTTGAATTGTGATTTTTGGATAGGACTCTCATGACAAAGCAGGCTGCACTAGCAAAATGGGTTCTGCTTAGTTGAAAGCCATATTTTCTTTCACTCTCACTCTGCAGTCTGTATTTGCAAATCGCATTTTCCCTGGCAGCTACAGTGATTGATTATCTACTGAATAAGATGCAAAAACTAATGTTTGAGCTGGAAAACCCATTTAACAAGCTTTTTTTTAATCCATTTATGCTGTCACAAAATGTGCACAATACACATTTTTACACAACATGGTTTATTTTTGAATGTGAATCACATCCCTCATTAAAGAGAAGTGTCTCTCTCAAAAAAACCTTAAAAACAATGACGAAGTATGAAGTTGCACACTCTGACAGGAGTTAAGTTCTTAGATAAGTATCTTTGAATATCTGGGCCTGTATTATCCAGGTTCTCTAACGTCTCTACCTGCCTGCATTTGCTATACTCATGCATGCTTTGTATCACCACCATGTTAAAACTTTGCAACACTCTTCCTCCATTAGTGTCAGAGCTATATACAGCACTGAAAGGAAAACAAAGCAAGACTTATGTTCCTTTGTGGTCATTGACTGACAATTTGTGAAGCCAAACATTCAAAACCAGACAGAATAAGATAAAATAACAGTTATGGGGCAAGACAGGAAGGGCAGTGAAGTCCTGCACATAACTGTCCTTTTTGTGATGTATTATTATACCCAACACCAACTCCGCATTTGCATAATGGTGAAAGGATGTGAAGCAACAAAAGCAAACGCATCTTATGTTGCACAGATCATAGAATCATAGAATCATAGAATAGTTAGGGTTGGAAAGGACCTCAAGATCATCGAGTTCCAACCCCCCCGGTCTCCAGCTGGACATTGAGCCACTGAGCTCTACTCTTTGCGTGCGGCCATCCAGCCAGTTCTTTATCCACTGAGTGGTCCACCTATCAAACTGATGTCTCTCAACTTAGATAGAAGGATGTCATGTGAGACAGTGTCAAAGGCTTTACACAAGTCCATGTAGATGACATCAACTGCTCTGCCCCTGTCCACATATACAGACCTCAGATGGCCAAGGTATACAAAAATACATGGGCAGAGGGAGGAGAAAAGAGATCACTTTCATGGTATTTGCACTACCAAAGTTCTTGTTAGCAGAATGAAGACCTGAGGCTTTGCAAAGCAGCTGTATTCTGGATTTTATTATGTACCAGTTCAGTGCATAAACCATTGAATCACAAAGGCACCACTGTTCTGCACTGGGGAGGGGAAAAAAAGGTGCTTAAAAAAAAAGAAAGCAATTGCCATCTCTTATTACACAGACATTGAGGCTAATCCTGCAAGGGGTCTTACTCAACCACCACAAACATGCTTCAAAGAAAGCCAGAGAAACTCCACAGTAGACAATCAGACAATAGTCTAGTGTAGACGTTAGCACTCAGTTAATACTTCATTTTTTGGCCAGAAGCCTGATACTCTGTATTGCACCAAGCCAGATTTTGATGCAACTACAGCAGGATTTGGCATTTAAATCACAGTGAAAACATAAAACAAGTTGTTTCCATACCACACATAAAAGGGTTGTATATTTGCACAGGTTGCATCTCTTGAAGCTCTGCAGTGGATTGCATCAATAGCTAATCCAGTTTGCTCTATTCTCAGTAAGAGCAGACTCATCTGGAAGACCACTGAGCATGTTTTTCTTCTCTGCAGTCTACAGATAAAAGCACTTGGATCACAAGTTTATATATTTATATTTAATTTAGATATATTATTTATGACATATGCAAGTAGATGCCTCTGGCTTCTTCGCCACATGAACTCCGTCAAGCCAGCAACTTTTCAGGTACCTTCTAAAAGAGATCAATGTCTTTGCTAGTACACTCATTCCACACAGCAGGGAACACCGGACTCCTTTAATAGGTCCTTCAGCATCAACAATAGCAGATTACAATAAAAACTAAGTATTTAGCTATTGCTGAAACAAGCCAAACTCTTCCAGTAAAAATATTAAGCAGTTTAACTAAGAAAACATTTGCACAGCTGGATATGAGCTCATGTCAGTTAGTCATGTGGGCTGCACCAAAAAGGCGGTGACATTTAAGCATAAGTAATTGGGTGCACATTTCTCTTGGTTGGTGCTGCTAGGCTGAACATGCCGCCATCTCATTTTCACCACTCCTTCTCTGTTCCTGAAGAGCAGAAAATTAGTGGTTTTTTCCCCTTAGGAATGAAAAGCAGTCCTGTGGAACAAAGCAGCAGCACAAATAGGTGCAGCACAATTGTGCTTGGAAGATCCTGTTTTCCTAATACTACACTTTCTACATATGCACATAGGAACTTCAGCCAATTACAGTAAAAAAAGTTCTATTTAATTATTTTTATAAGCTTATGAATGCACATTTCTTCCATTCTGTAATTCTTCCACTCTGATCTCCTGAGGACCTTATGTTTAAGGTCTTGCTAGGTTAGAAAGAAAGAAACCTGTTGGCTCTCTGATGCTTTAAGAAAATCCCCGCTCTTGGACTCTATTTGAATACATACTGGTTCTTGGTGGGCAAGTTCTGGGATTTGTGGGAAGCATGAAGGTCAGAGATTAAGTTTACCCAGTAAGACTGAAGTGATTTAGGATCTTAATCAAATTAAGATTTGATTCCTTTCTCTCAATTGCTTTAATAATGACAGTTAAATGAGCCCCCAGTGTGGCCTGACACTGATCTATCAGGCAAGTTCAATAAGCTTTACTCATAAATGTTATATTGCACAGGGCCTTGAGACACCTTTTCCCATTTATAACCCACCTTAGTCTGGAATAACCCTTTCATACTTTGCTCATGTTCCTCTTCCTGTGCCATCCTTCTCTTCCCAGAGATACAAACTTGGAAGCTGGGACTCAGGAGCACAGGGAGCTCCTACCTTCCCCTAGTGAGCTCAGCGTGAGCTTTATTTACACCACTGTTTCCCAATTGCATAGAAAAAGAAAGGAATCTCTTCCACACTTCCAATTCCCAAGCCTAACACTTCATTTTACGAAATCAGAACAGATTGCCTTACTTTTTACACCCTAGTAATAGCCCATTAATAAATCCTACTCTTGCTCAGCCTTATCCTTCAGTTACCCAGCAGCATTGCTGGCACCAGCAAGATTCAATTCAAAATTGATCCCAGGAGGGCAGTAAGAAGTAAGCAAGCTTTTGCCCTTGGCAGGCATCAGTGATAATACTAAGTAGTGAGGCGCTGACCTACATCCATCTCACAAACATATGAGCTAGATAAAGTCTTGAATGCCAGCACCCTGATCTGCCTTTCAGCCCCAGTCTGTTCATATGCATCAGAAAACTGGAATTAGAGCCAGTGTTGTGGTGGTGGGTTTGGCTTTTTTTTCCTAGTGCCATGAGGTGTGGGAGCCAGGGAAACTAAGCTGCGTAACTAAAACCAACCCAACAGTTTCTGGGCTAACCAGTAACTGACCATCCTTGGCTGTGATGAAAAGCTAGGGCAAAGGGAGATTACATGTCTGAGGACCAATATTACAAAACTGGGTTAGGAATGAAGACAGGTGTGAAGGGTAGAAGGGGCCTGGCACTGGAGACATATACACACATCCTCCAGCAGCATCCGAGTTTGTTTAGAGCTCTGGCGCTGTTCAAGAGCTACAGGAATTAGAATGACCATGGTTTTCCTTTTTTTTTTTTTATAGCTGCATTCATGATGGTACAGAAGCACACTACCTGTTAGACTGCAGTCTTACTCTCTGCTTATCTAAGTCCCTTCATGCTTATTAGTGAAAAGTGCTGAAGGTCCAGTATCCTTGGGTAAGAACTGCTTGAAGGTTAAGTAGGTTTTGTTTCGTTTGTACAATCAAACACAGAGGAGTCATGTTTTGGGGCCTAAGTTTTCCTTTTTTCTTAAACTAAACTATTCTTTGTCCCATGGAAGTTACAACTAAACCAGAAACTTCACATTAAACCATGGCTTGAAATCGTTCACAAGTGGTGCTCACTGTCAGCTGCATTTCAGAAGCACCAAGTCACTGCAGAGGCAGAACTCAAGCTCTGCCTACAAAACAGATGCTCAGGGAAAGACAGCACTTGATGTAACCCAGCACCTCTGTGCCTCTCATATATAGTGTAGAGAGTAAAAGATATAGAAATGGCAGATTCTTTGCAACCCTTTGTCCCCATTCTAAACATGAGCACCCTGCTCAAGAAAGGTTGAGCTTTTCCTTTATGAAAGTAATTGTTTCAAAGTTATTTAAAAGTTAGTTTTGCTTATAACTCTTTTCTTTTTTTTTTCCTCCATTGAGCAAGTGATCCTCTCAACTTCATTTGGTTTCATCATCTTTCAAAAGAAAACCTTTAAAGGAGTACTGCAACCTCCATATTTGTGCGGGCTTCTTCAAATCGATTTAGGCAATCTGATTCCATGTTATGTGAGAACAAATCAATTCTAGTCAAAAGACAATACTTAATTTTGGACTGTATTTATCTAAAAGACTCAGAAAAACCCTGATTTAAAGCAAAACATTTTTCCCCGAGGTAGCAAATAGCTTGTATGAAAATAGTTCAAACCTGCATGTTCACAAAGCCAAAGTCTCTATTTCATTCTCAGTGCGAATTTTTACCTAAATTGCTGTGAGTCCATCAGAGAAGTTACAACTCAAGGTCCAGCTGGGAAAGTTGAGCTCTTTTTTCAAAGCTGAGAGATGACAGTAGAGAGGTAATATCTGCTGGAGGGAAAAAGCTATGGAGCAAGTGTCGCCCATTTGATCAGCATGCTGTCTACTGTGCCCACTTCTCCTCCTTTAAAAGGCTATTAGAAATAATTTCTGTAGGGACTGCACACAATGATAAGTGCAACGGAGCTGTAGACCTCTAGTGAATGTACTGATCAGCCACTTTCAAAGGGCACAGAAATGAACTCCTCCTGACTTCATCAGCAGGCTGGGAACAATTCAAACAGTTCAGTCCTGCAAGCATTAGATTTGCACATCCATGGCTAAAGGAAAGGTTACAGCATCATGTATTTGTATCTCCTTTCATATGGCCTCAATAAGGAGTATGGCTTGGTTTTTATCCGCTTTGCAGCATCTAACAGAGGATCCTTTGAAAAAAAAAAAAAAAAAGCCCACTGAAAACTAGAGCAATACATTTGTTCACTTAACTGGTGCTAAAGTATCACTTTCTGTATCAATTGCATTTAAAGGAAAATGATAGAAATAACCTATGAAGAGGATTTTATCAAAAGTTCTTTAAACAGAATCACTTTTGCTACACAAATACCTTATCCCAGGATAAAACAGGTGGGCAGAACTCTCTCTCATAAACTGAGCTTGACAGATATTGCCACCAGTGGAGTTGAGTGTATGGCTACAGGCTCCCATGAGCTAACGCTACACAAGTTATTCCAAGCAGAGACATGCAGTGCAGCAACATTTAGATTAGATTCTTAATTTAATTCACTCCACCTCCAAACCAATTTTGCAGCTTCTACATACTTAGGTGAATACATCCAGCAAAAACAGCTCACCCCTGGCTGTTGCTAAGAGGTTTGCCCTTCTTGGGTTATACTGTCCTTCTGTGGCCCACTGCTGCTTTTTGTTCACAGCTGCCTAGCTCAGTTTATGTGGCGCAAGTCAATTCCATCACCTATCCTCCAAAGGACCTGTGTTAAGATGATTGTGTGCATCCAGTGGCATTCAGGATAAGCTGACTATAATTATCCAGCTAATTTAATTTTTCCAGGCATTTTGTATGATTTTACCACAGAGCATTTACAATTATTGTCTTCTGTTTGTATCCAGAGAAGAGATAAAGAACCCAATGAAAATTTAAAGCATCTGATGCTCCCAAAGGCGATCTTAAAATTGTGAAGCTTTCCCAGAGGAACTACCGTATTTTCTATGGCACTGAAGCTCACAAGACATTTTCACTAGAAAGTATTACATCATATTCCTTTAAACTAAAGGTCATGCTGAACTAAAGAAAAATATGTAAAGATGATCAACAGGGAAGTGGTACAGAGACCAATGTTCTGTCCATCACACAAAGGACTCTTCTGCTGAAGACTACTGTATTTATGTGATTCTTTTCTTAATACTGAATGTTACATTCCTACGCAGAGCAGCATAGCAGCAAGCTCCAGGCATTGATTTCCATTTAATTGTTGGAAGAAGGAAGGAGAGAGCAGGGAAAAAAAGATGGAAAAGGGAAATAGGAAGAAGAGCGATTTTCAGAAATTAACAAGGTACCACAGGGTGTTCAAACCACACAGACACATGGTCATGCTGCTGTCAGCCCTTCACTTGCTCTTCTTGGTACGTCATGCTATCAATCATTCCCTTCACACATTCCCCAAAAGAAGTAATTCTGCATCCATTTGTATTTATTTTTCATAATCTATTTGCCTTAAATGAGACTAGGCAAGATGATCTTGGGATCAAAGAAAAATTAGGATAGGGATCATTAAATAGGTTTATGATTTCTTAACCACAGATTGTGTCTCCTCAGCTTCGCTGCTAACATATCACTAGCCCAAGAATGTGGGTTTTATTCTGTGGTGTCAATCAGGACACTCCAGCAGGGCTCTATGAAGAACTTGACACGCTTGTGAGGTGGGCTGATGCCAACCTAATGAAGTTTAACCATGACAAGTGCAAGGTCCTACAGCTGGGTCGGAGCAATCCCAGGCACAGCTACAGGTTGGGCAGAGAAGAGATTCAGAGCAGCCCTGCGGAGAAGGACTTGGGGGTGTTGGTCGATGAGAAAATGAACATGAGCCGGCAGTGTGCTCTCGCGGCCCAGAAAGCCAACCGTATCCTGGGCTGCATCAAAAGGAGTGTGACCAGCAGGTCGAGGGAGGTGCTCCTGCCCCTTTACTCTGCTCTCGTGAGACCTCACTTGGAGTATTGTGTGCAGTTCTGGTGTCCTCAACATAAAAAGGACATGGTACTGTTAGAACAAGTGCAGAGGAGGGCCATGAGGACAATCAGGGGACTGGAGCACCTCCCGTATGAAGATAGGCTGAGAAAATTGGGGCTGTTCAGCCTGGAGAAGAGAAGGTTGCGTGGAGACCTCATAGCAGCCTTCCAATACCTGAAGGGGGCCTATAGGGATGCTGGGGAGGGACTCTTCATTAGGGACTGTGGTGAGAGGACAAGGGGTAATGGGTTCAAACTTAAACAGGGGAGGTTTAGATTGGATCTGAGGAAGAAATTCTTTCCTGTAAGGGTGGTGAGGCCCTGGAATGGGTTGCCCAGGGAGGTTGTGAATGCTTCATGGCTGGCAGTGTTCAAGGCCGGGTTGGACATAGCCTTGGGTGACAAGGTTTAATGTGAGATGTCCCTGCCCATGGCAGGGGGGTTGGAACTAGGTGATCTTAAGGTCCTTTCTAACCCTAACTATTCTATAATGAGACAATTCATGCTTTGCATTTCAAAGTGTTAAAGGGGAAAAAGTAGAAATAATAGACACAGCTATCAGGCACAGCCACCCTCTGCATTCATTGGCACAACATTCTGGTGGTAATCCTCTCTGTGTTTTATCCTGTGCATATGCTTGCAATGCTGTGGTCTTCCCTGGGCCCCAATAAAACTAGAAACCTGGCAAGCAGAAGTCACACACCTCAGCTGCAAACCCAAACCTTCCTCCATTCAAATTCCATCCTAACCAGTAAACTTGGCCCCATTTTAGATGATAAGCATGACTTTCAGTGCGTAACCTGAAGTTGCCTCCATGTTAAAGGTTCTTACTGCCTCTCTTTGTACAAAATAAAACTGCCGGTCTTTTACCTCACAGTTAATTGCAATGGGGAAGGCTAGGCAGAGTGTTCTGCTAAGGCAGTTAGCCATACTCTAGAGTGCTGCAGGAGCACTGCAAGTCTGGGAAATAATGTTTCCTCAGTCAGTGCTAATTGATCATCGCAGACCTTGTGAAGACCAGTATTTACCATAGAACCATTGAATGGCTCAGGTTGGAAAGGACCTTAAGGTCATCTAGTTTGGTCCACAGCTGCTTGCAATGTTGCTGGAATGCAGCAACCTTGTTATAGCTGTGTTACTGCTTTCAGCACTAGCTCACATCCTCTGACATAGGATTTGTTTTACTGAAAAATAAAATTGTCTGCCAAGACAATGTACCATCATATTCTCCCTTTGGGAAGTCACAGAGCTTTGAAGATTTCTTTTTTAAACTATCAGGAGAACATAGCGCAGCAATAGACAAGAATCCTTCATGCAATGGCTCTGAATGGAAACAATGCTGCTTTACAGATGTGGTTATATAAATATTGCACAGATAACTCTTTATATTTGTCTTTGCTGTCCAGTTCTCCACAGATTTGGTTGGACTTGATGATCGTAAAGGTCTTTTCCAATTTAGCTGATTCTATGAAATAAGTCACATCTGCTCCTGAAGAAGCGTGCTTCAGAAGTGCTGCCTTATTAGATGGGCCTGACTACAGCTTACTGAAGCTAATGGAAAAGTTTCTACCAGCTTCTTTTTGCTGGGTCAATTTCAAGTGTTTTGGCAATAAACCTGCCCATTTATATAGCCTACTGTCTAATTTTGGAAGATTGCTTTAGAGACAAGCAATAATCAGCCAACCTCAATATTTCACAATATTCATCAAGTAAAACTTGTAGTTAATGCCTTTACAAAAAGCTCTTAGTGCCATTTAGTTCTTACGATGGGAAAATTGGTTCTTTACTGGCAGTGAAAAAGAGAAAAAGATCTTATAAGGATATAATCAAAAATACAAAATACATCCTTGGAGGAGAGTTGCAAAGGAGACAGTTTTTCAGGCAATGAATATAAGCAGCAGTTCAGAACACAAGCAGCTACAGAAAATCAATGCAAGAGCTGAACACTTCTCTTGACACTTTTCCTTTTCTCAATGGCTCTCGTAAATTAGGTTTTTTTGGCTTCTTGGAGTGCTTTGCTTCACAAAAGATTTAGAAGTGTCTGGATGTAACATTCCAGTCACTCCCCAGAAGATAATGGACTTGTTCATCCTGAGAAGAGTTATATAAAAAGCAAATTAAAAAATGCATGATTATATGAAATCAAGGAGAGTCTCAAATATTAATGCCTCATGTCATAAAGGCACAAAATGATAAAAACATTCCCTGTAGGTGATTGCAAAAGCAGCAACCTGGCAAGCAATCAAGAAAAATGCAGCACTGGTTTATACGTGTAGTTTGAGCTGGCTCAGCAGAAGAATGAGGCTCAATTCCATGGAGTATATAAATGTATGCATAAATCCTGTGATTTCTAACTGGATGCTGCCCTTGCTTACATGCTTTGTGTCACATAGGTGCCAGGGAGGTGAACAGACTCTTTGGATACAGGTTCCAATTTTACAGATCATTAATCCACATTAGCTCAAAAGCTCAGTGTTTAGAGAAAATTCATTAGTTGGTAGCCTCGGAAATGTCACATTAACAGTTTTACTTGTACCAAGTTCCGATCCTCTGCTAAAAACTCCTAGGACACAGAACCAGAGATGTCAAAGCTGAGGTAGAAACGTTCCTTCTCAGGCCATGAATTAATAAAGGACTTGTGCTGTTTCTGGGAAAGTAACACTGCTGTACAACCATTTATATTTGATCTCTGATAAGGACAAGTTCACCCACACAATGCACATCCAACAGTCCTATCCCGGTTCTACAAGGGTAGACTGACCAGATTCAGTAAGAACTTGCCAGCTTTCCCTGATGGAGGTAGAGTTTAATTCCAGATGTTATTTTGTCCAATTACTACTAGAACACAGGCACAGAATTTTACTCAGTTACCCCTTTAGAGGCCAAATGACTTGTGCTCACTTAAATCTAAACCAAAACTGACCAGACAGGCTGCAGTGTCTCAAAGGCTTGAGCAGAGAGGAAGAAGCCACCTACTACTTCGCAACTTTTTCTACTTGCTAATAATGCTATTTTTATATTAAAGTGTATACAACCCATTGCAAATTTATTTGGAATTTTTCTTCGGCCCTTGGGTCTTTCACCTTCACCTGAAGTGAATAAAATTAATCCAGAAGCTAGGAAAAGTTTGAAGTTTTTGGGAGATTGTAATAGTGGGACACTGCTGGGAAGTGGCAGTGGTCTTGTTCACTTTTTTAAACAGTCACAAGCAGTCTCTTAAACTCACCAGGACTACAAGCAACACGAGCACTTAGTAAGGCTCCCTGAAGTACCTTTGCCATGTTGGAGCCCTTCCAAGGCAAGTGTCAGTACAAGCCTGCTAGTCAGTGCCACACCACCATTGACTTCAAACTAAATTCCCTTCTGCTCGCCTCAGTCAATAGCGCTGGATGAGCACTCATCATAGCCGGGGATTCTGGCTTGCACAGCCAGCTCCAGACCTGTCCATCTCATGAATGCAAATTAGGAACTTAATTTTACCCAGGGCTGAGCTGCCACTGCTCCTCCCTTCTCCTGTTTGTATTTTATCCTGGCTTCAGTTTCCTATCTTGCCTTGAATGTCTCCTGTGCTTTTACAACAATCTCTCATTATAAAAGGTTGTGTTTTTTCTCCTGTCCTTCAGGCATCTTCATTACAGGGTACTATAAAAAACCAACAAAACATAGTGCAGTGTGCCAGTCAACAGTGAAATTATGAGAAGTGTAATCTACTAATGAGCTGGTGAGTAAGTAACTGTCAGGCCACTGCACTGAGCTATTGATTAGAGCTTCCCACAGAGCTGATATGCTGCATAGGTACCTGCTGCTAAACAGAAGAGATCAATATAGGGAACTTCAGAAAACAATAATGAAAGGTTTCAGATTTTTTAGATGCTTTCTCTCATGTGCTGTAGATCTTCATTGCCGGATCAATCTTCATTGTTAGTTCCTACCTCCCACCCTGCCTCCTGCCTTTCAGCTTGAAAAGGTTAAAAGTGTTCTGTAAACCCGTAGTACCCTGGGACACAAGAGGCTTACTAGTGAGAAGTGTAGTCTATAGCAGATATTAAAGCAGCTGGCTGAGATAACTTCACTTGCAGTGAGTGCTGCAGAGAAAATTTCCTCAAAGACTTAAGCTTTTCCTTCTTGCCCCTACACAACACAGCCATCACATCACTCATACTGGCTTCCTATTCTATCCAGAGTCAAAGCTTGAAATTGTTTTGCTTCCAAAAGCTTTGGAGAGGCTCCTCCACTGGGTGTTGTGCTGTGTCACTTCTCCGTTTTCCACACTGCTATCCTTCATTTAGTACCAGACTTTCAGGGCAAGACTCTCCTTCCGCTGCATCATAGGGTCCTTTCCAACTCTTACCGTTCTATTATTCTGTGCTTCTATGTTTGAGTCTGGCCTTTTTTTTTTTACCTCGCTTTCTTAGTTGGAAAGTTCTTTCCTCTTCTAAGACCACAAAGTATTGAATTTTCTGTCCTCTGATCCTATCACTTACTTGGACAGTCCAATTTTCTCAAGAATTATCATAGCTTTTGCTTTTGTCCTCACCTCTCCTCATTGAAACTATGTACCGACAGAGATGTCAGCCTTGAATACCAATTCTTTTAGTTTCCTTTTTATCTTTTTATAACATTACTTTTCATTTCAACTCTTCTGACTTTTGAAGTCCATTTACAATAATTAAATGAGAATGAAACATTTGCTTTTCTAATGAAAAAGTCAATTGACATAGCTCATCATTTCAGGATCTGAACAATTGAAAAGATCTGATTTCACTTGGTGATCTATAAAAAATCCACACTCAGGGAAGTTCTTATGAAACATTAAATCCTGTTGTACTGTAAAAATAGAGACTTGAATGTCGTGTTATTATCATCTGATGAATTCAAAAGCAGCTGTACCTGAAGCTTCAAATGGATAGCACATTAGCTCCAGATAAATAGCTAGTAACTTTGGTCCCTATTAGATACCTTGTCTAAATCAACAGCATATGGAACATACTCTTCTCCTTCCTACAGAGCTGAGATTCTATAAACACAAACCATAAGCTTTGGCTTATATTTATGTATGTCTCTCACTGAGAGAAATCCTGAAATAAACACACTATCATATTTCTGTGGACTAGTATTATCCATTTATTGAAATATGAAGTTGACCACAAAAATAAGTTCTCCTATCAGAAAATGGGCTCTGTGGTATTGTGCAAAGGTGTAACAATTTAGATAGATTTTTTTATAATATTCAAGACAATATCTGGGTCTTGTCAACCAATGTGGTAGCTTTGAAACACAGAAAACTTCTGCTTGCATAGAGAGCCCTGTCACACAACACATTTTCAAACAATTGGGTGAAGTTTTCAAGCACAAGTTTCCATCTTGACATGTGATGGGAAAAAGTTTCAAACCATCAGAGTTTTCTGCAGGACTGAAGTTGCATGTGGTAATTCATTATATAAGGTATATACTTAGCTTCACCACCAGAGTCCTATGTTTTCAGATCTGTTGTATGCTGTGGGTATTTGGCTTCATCACATACCCCAGAATGATGTCATTACAACAGTTATTTTAAGTAATGTCTACCTTTTCTTGCTCAAGCTCAATAACTAAAGATGAAAAGGGGAAGTGGATTAGACAAGACATTCTATCCTTTCCTTTTACGCTGCCCCAAATCATTTTATCACAGGAAAAGTATTTTCAGCAGATAGGTACTTGTCTCCATTAAAATGCAGCAGAGGAAACTTTAAGAATGATCAAGGGGACACACTGAGGTCTTCATGTTAAACAAACAAGAGAACTTGATATACAATTCAGAAGACAGGGAATAAAAAGAAAGCTTAGACAAGATAAAAGAAATAACAGCACACAGAGGATAAGTTATCAAAGAGAAGACCTGGAAGCAAAGCATATTTTGTTCATTTCAATAAAGAATATAAGATTCCACACAAGAAGATGGAAGAAGATTATCATTTGCTTCTCTGACAGATTCATGTTTGTAGCTTTTTAAAATTGATTTTTATATAGCTGTGCTATAATCAATCCCCTCCTCCAGCCTCCACTTCCAACCTATAGATCTCAAGCCCCAGAAGCCAGTGTGCAGTTGAAGTCACTGTTAGCAGACACTGTCAGCTATGAAATTAGAAAAAAACCAAAGGAACAAGACAGATGAAAATATGAAACCGGGAAGCTGCAACGTATCTTTAAAATGAACAATGGACACCACAGCTGAAAGCACCAAAAGCTGTTTCACAGAGCCAGCATCTTGATCCTTAAATTTAATAGGAAGAACTGGGCTGCAAAAACAAAAACCAAAACCAACCTTATTCTTAAGAAACAATTCATTGCAGCCATGGGTCAAAGAGCAGAAAATCCTACTAACATTCAGCACTTGTTTTAAGGGCACAGTTTGAAGATTTTGGTGCATCGATTTAATGTGGGTGGATCTAATCACGCAGAGCATGATTTTATGTATCAAAAAGATACATATAAGAATTAAACCCCAAAAAGTAAAAAGCAGATTGTGACCAACAAAGATGTTGCTCAGCATTAGACTTTCACTAGGTTTTTCTTCACATTGCTTTGTGAGGGTCACTTTCCACACAAGGCAAATCTCAGAGTGCCTGTGAAAATTATAACCAATAATGCTAGAAGGAAAGACGAAAGAACTGATACAGTTCTCTTCCCACCACCTTGGGACACAGTGCTTATAGACAAGGAAGAGCTATGGTAAGTTTACAACCACAAAAGCATAATCCCCTTGTCAAACAGAATGCCAGCAGACAGCAGAATCTTAATCGAAGAAAAGCTTTTCTAGTGTTCCTGGATGTGATTTGTATTAAACTGTTGATGTCTAGAGTACAAAGGTTTTATTGCCATAAATCTGAAGGTGCCATGTTTTCCTGCAGTTAGGATCCAAGACAGGATGGCTTTTGCCTGAGAGCCCATGCATAGTACCTTCATAACTGTACTTCTAGAAATTGGATATGTAGTGTAGAACAAAGGAGACCCCTCTGTGTTTGAGACTTCAGCTGGCATGCATCAATCCAATAGTTAGAGGTGATAGCCAACACCAAAGCAACAAGATGACACCTACTTGCAGGCACTCTGACAGCATATAATCAGGCTGAGAAGTTCACTGGCCATTGAATGCTCATCAAGGCTGAAAACACCAATCAAGGTTGAAGAGGGAGTGAAAAATCAGACAAAGATGCAGTCAGTGCAGATGACCCCAGCATTTCTAGGGGACACTATATCTGAACTTCCGGGCCTTATGCAGATTTTTTTATGGCTAGACATTAGGACAAAACTTTAAGGCAAGGAAGAGGCAGTACAGGTTATCCCTCCTCCTAGCATGTGAAGGCATTTTCGTCCAGAGTGTCAGGCAGAATACTCATCTGATAGGTTACTAACAGGGTGTACTAACTAGACGCAGGCACAAGCAGGCAATTACAACATCCACAAATAACTGACACAGATTCTTTTTAATGTACTATGACTTTGCTCCTGGTAGGTACTAGCCGCTCTTCAAATAAGCAAAGGAACAGTCCATATTCTGCATTCCCTTGTGCAGTAGGCAGGCACACTAAGTGCAGTTGCTGCCTTCCCATACACAGTAGGGGAGCCCCCAGTGTCTTCCACAACCCTGCTCAAGGAGTGCAAGTTCTGATGGCTTGTGCTGAAGTGAAGTCATGAACTGTGGTCATGAGGTTTCTTCCCTCCTACCCAACTGGGAAGATCACAGGAGAGGAAAGGTTTCTTGCAGGACTGGCCACCATCCAGACCTAAACATCTGTTAGAGAGCTCACTATTGCTCTTGTCATAACATATTTGGCTGGTAAACCTGGTAACAGCTGCATGAGCTATGCTTGTGATGCATACAATTAATTTGCAACTAACAAACTTGTCATTGCTCATCACTAGATGACAGCAATGCTCTTCTGTGCATGCCTCGAACTGTTACTAGTGGCATGACTTCAAGCAGCCCTGTGTGGTTCTGTGGCCTGTTTTCCTGCCATCATCACAGTTACATTGGAAAATGATGGAAGGAGGTTGCTCTTGAGGAGATAACTATGCATGGATGAAATGCCACAGACCCAAAGGGAGAGAAAACAGCAGTTCAGGAAAACACAAATTAGAAGTAGCGGCAGTAGTATGGCTCAGGATTTACCCCAAAGGAAGGGCTGAAAACTAGCTCACTTCGTGTCATCACCATGGAGAGCACACTCAGACGAACTTTAACTGCATTACATTTTGTCATATGTATGACTTCCCTACATCCACACCACAAGTGCTGATGCAGTATAAAGCAGAGACATGAGAAGAGAAGCTTCCAACCATGTGATGTCATATAACTCTCATTACCAGAAATACACATGCTGGTCTGCAGGAGAGGGGTACCACAGACAGGAGGAGTGAAGCCTGTGGTAACAATTCCTGCCTTCCCCTCCTTCTTCTGGATGTAGCACAGCGACTAGTTGTGCTGGCAAGACCATTTGAGTGATTGCACTGTTGGTCAGGAAACTCAGCTGGCCTCACACCAATTGGGTCCATGTTCACCATTTAGCCTTGCAGCCAGGAAGTTCACTGTGACACCCTCAAGCTATTCTGGCAACACCACGAGGGCTGCCAACAGTTACAGCAACAGTGAAGCTGCAGAAAGCAGGGATATTTTACCATTATGTCTCATAGCAAGCAATTTTTCCAATTGGATCTTCTCAAGAGGTTATGACTTAAACTAAAGGGCGGATGCAAGTGAGTTCACAGATGGAGTTGGGGGGTGGAAGAAGAAAGGAAATAAAATCCCAAGCAAATCAGACTGGATGCATGACCAATTCCCAGCCAAACACTACTTCAACTGGAGCAACTACCATTTAATCCTCCAATTTCCATAGGTAGGCAGTCTATAAATTTAGCTGCATACATACATATGCATACCCACATTCACATAAATCCTTGTATGAGCACAAGGAACATGAATATCTGCAGCTTCAGTGATTGCTTGCCCTGCTGGCAAGAGAAGAATAATATCTTGTTATTTATATCTATGACAAGCCATCTATTTACACCCATTTTTTTCATACTGCCCTTTTTCCTTCTCACCTCATACTATGCCTTTGCTGTACAGCTCTTAATTTATGGTAATTATTTTAATTCTGAAGTTAGCTTTGGGGTAGGCACTTTCACAGAATATAAATGAAGCCCTTGACCATTTGAGGTCATTAAAGACTTCATAGCAAGAAAATTATTTGTGAACAGGAAAACTTGATTCTCTCTGCCTACAAGGAGCAAGCGTACCTCTGGTAAGACCAAAACAATCAAACCCAAAAGAACATCACGAACAAACCCCAGCTGTAAGAGCACAGAGAAAGGTTCAGCTGAGAAAAAGAAAGCCTTGGGTTTGCATTACTTCTGGAATAACCAGCTCTCTGTGTTATCCACTTGCAGGTGTCAGGGAATCATGCCTTGTTTCTCTCTCACTTCAGTATAATAATCTGTGATTATTTCCTCCGGAATGGGATCATCAACTCACAAGCTGGTCATTTTGTTCTAGTGGAAACCATCAACCAGAGGTGCTCATCCTACATAAAATACCTTTATTGATTCCTCATCCTTATGAGAGCCAAATGTTCTGAAAAGAGTTTGTAAAGGAAGCTGCCAGTTCAGACATTCACCTTCAAGACAATTACTCATAAAAGTCGGGGTTTTGTTCAGAAGTGAAGAGAGTAGAGAAGTAACAAACACACAAGTTTAGCACAGCAGCCATACTGTGAACACTTAACGCTAGCAATATTAATTTATAGGGCTTTTTTCCCCTTCTCAGTCATCAATCCCCAAATCCATAGCAGCTTCTCAGAGAGCCCCACAGTTCCTTAGAAGGTCTAAGGGGGCCCAGTCGGACTTTCCACTGGGCAAGATCTGAATGTACAGCTGCAGGAAGGCACAGTGGAAAACACCGTTGTGCTCAAGGAGCTGAATGTCCTGTAATTTTATTGCCATTAATTTATCTAGCTAAATGAAAGGTAGCTGGGCTGTTCTCTACCATAGAAGTAGAGTGGGTTATAGAAAGCTGAATACTTGGCAAAGCAATGAGAATTATTTTAGCCCTTTTTCTACAGAAAATTAAGAGAGTCCTGGGTAGCCCTAATCCTCTTCAAATCTAACTCACTCATTTCTTCACTTAGTGAACCAGGTGGCTCTGAAATGTCATTCTTAACCTGAGTGTCTTTCTTCTGGTTTTATAATTGTGCCCAATTTGTATTGTTTTATTAATCAGTGCAGTACGCAATCCAGAAGACCTATACCAAGTTGTAGAGCTCCTTCCTGCTCCTTGTACACTTCCATTCTCCTTCCTGCTGCAAACTGCCCTGCCCTGTGTTCACTCCCTTCCCCACCAGCATCTAAACTCACCCCAGCTTCTGGTCTACTGGAAATCTCTTTTCCAGCAAGTGTGGCACTCACTCCGCACAGCCCGTTCAGTAGCTGGTATCTTGGAAAACAAAGTTGCTTAAGAAAACATGACACAATGTCATTGTGCTTTAAAGGGTGCTAATGATTGGCAGGGGACTAACTACTTCCTATAATGAAAGAGAATGTGGAACAGGCTTCTACTTTTGCAGCTCTTTGGGGAAGTGTTGTTATTGTTCTTTAAATAAATTTTGAAAAGAGGACAGGTGAACTCTAACTGCAACTCCCTCTGCAGGCAATAAAGCATCTGATGGAATTTCTGTACATCTGTGAGTGAAAGGATATGGATTAATCAACATACATCATGATCTATATAGAAAGCATTAAAGCCTCCCTTGGACTCCTTTGCAAGAACATCCTCTTGACATTATTTTGATATTTATATCTCAGCCTTTATTTGTTCCTGTATTTTGGGGCAACGGATGAAAGTTAGAAAAAAGAAGCCACAGTGAAGAATTTGTCTTTGGAAAATACTTGCCCTAACTTAGCACAATGTACATATGGGTTGATTGAAACAGCTTGATTTTGTCCATTGGTTTCATTCATATGACAGTAGGGAGAATTGGTTGGCAGTTTCTTGACATTTCCCACAATGGGAAAAAGGGAAAACTTACACTTTTTTCAGATAAAAGGTATGGTTTGCCATAAAACTCCTCGGTTAAACATTTTATAATTACTAGATAGCCCATTAAACATACATACGGGAATTCGGAAAGACATGACTTAACATTAGTTTCAATAGTATTAAAATGCTGAAGGAAATTCAGCAAACACAAGGTTTTGATTTGCAAGTTTGAGATATAATTTTTGTCCAATACAACACACTTCAATAAAATGTAAGAGTCTCAGACCTAGAGAGGAAGTAGTGTTTGTCTTAGCACTATCATTTGATTGCATTATAGGGTCTACCAGGAGATACCAGTGTTGATGCCTTCAGTACTCTCAACGGATTTTCTTCTAAATCTTGGTTTTAACAGCAGCTTCCTCTGTTTTGAGAGGGTTCTGCATGTTCTGGAGGACTTGCTTCAAAGACAGCAGCCTGTTCTTTGGTATGTCACATGAGCTGTTCTGTGTCAAACAGGACGGATTTCAGCCATCTCTCTCCCAAATTCAGTTTTGTCAAAAAAAAAAAAAAAAACACCATGAAAAAACAGACCAAACACAAACAAAAAAAATGAGTAAAAACCCAAAACACCCACTTGCTAAACTGAAACATTCAATTTAAACCATGATATAATAGTAAGTCTTACAATTCTAAAATCTAAATTTACCCAGAGCCAGTTTGTACATGATTTAGTTCTGTACCAACATTGTTCTCTAGCTATTTCTCTTACATTCGTAGTTCTTCTTCTAGATGAATCTTCAGCACCTTAAAATTACTTTTCAGCCTACCTGACTCAACAAAGAGGCCTATTCATCAATTTATCCTCTGAAATGTTCCTAATTCCAAATGTGGTTCAAATGCCAGACCAAATCTTTCTAAATAAACCTGCTCGTGAATCTTTGTAGGTAAACATCTGTCATGCACCTAAGTAAACTGAAGGAAAAAGGAGATTCATGGCCAGTCAGTTACATACTTTACTCAATTTCTCTTTGCTGGTTCACCTCTCTGTTTGCCTACAGCTTGGCAGAGACAAAAGCACATTTGCAGCAGCCAGCTCTGACCGCATTTGGAAAGGTTTGCTAACACAACCTTTCTATGCCTGCATGAGAACGCAGAACAAAGCCAGAAGGGAAATGTTTTCGAGATGGAGAAAAGTACTTCATCAAATACCATAAGTAGCAGGACACGTTCAATAATGATGATACGCCAGTGAGAAGAATACCCAAGTCCAAATCTAGCAGCGATTAGAGCAACTGACAGAACTGGTAAAGACGCTTAATCCTGTTACAGACCAGCAGCCAACCCCTAACAAACAGATCTCAGGGAGGAATTTAATTTCTGCAGTTACTGCACTGCTGCAAGGGCTGCAGGTAACAAGACAGCAGGCACCACCACTGCTGGAGGGAAGGCACTGGACCTGGTAAAGTGACTAGTTTTCACATATCTTCCTCAGCTAATTCTCAGATGTACACTTTTCGGTTTAAATCAATTGTATGATTAGGAATGACTTGCTTGTGGCAGAACAGCAGGAGTTCATTAATATCACATAACAGAAAAGAAGAAATAAAGGGGCACGAGGGAATCTGATAGGCCACCAAAAGCATGCTGCTCCATATTAGGGGCTTGCTTCCATTACACTGATAAATTATGTCTCTATTGCTTGTCAGCTACAGGATAAACCAGGGCATCTTTATTAGCAACAGTGTACTCTAATTGGAATTTTAAAAGAAATTACTTGCTTAAGAGCTCACTCAAGACTATTAGGAATATGCATTACTTTGTACTGAAGAATGGAAGCAAGCATTTTAGTAGTAATGGCCTATTTTGAATAAATTTATCTCTGTATCCTGACGGCGCAATGTTGATTTAGCACCAGGTCTGTCAGTTATCCCAGAACAGTAATTCTGCCTTCCAGCTGGGGAATAAAGCTTTAATAAAAATATTTATGGAACATATGATTTTCCATAATGATGCCCAAGTTGTGCAGATTCAACTTCGAGCAGCTAAGCAAAATGCCACCCAAAACAATTACAATCAATTCTTTTCAGTCTATCAGCAGCTAGACTTGAAACATTAACAGATGACAAACTGGGAGCAGTTA
Source organism: Amazona ochrocephala (assembly GCA_039720435.1). Lineage (NCBI taxonomy): Eukaryota > Metazoa > Chordata > Aves > Psittaciformes > Psittacidae > Amazona > Amazona ochrocephala. The sequence goes on along the minus strand of CM077891.1, from coordinate 8,907,698 downwards.
CAGCAAAGTCACTGAAATTAAAGCAGTGTAAGTGGGAAGGCATATTATTCAGAAATCTGAAAGGACTAAGCTGCAACTGCTTGGACTGTGCATCCTTAATGCCTTGTGCTGCTTTGGACATGTCTCTGACTCAAATTCTCAAAAAGTCACTGCTTGACAATTCCAAGAAAGTGACATTTGAAAGTGCAGTCAGGGGAAATACAGGAAAAACAACAGGCAAGGTTCAGCAAAGAGACCATCCATCTTTCACAAATGAGCAGGTGGAGAAACCAGTGCAGTATTACAAAAACAAAGGAATAACCAATTGAGCAAACAAAGAACATATGGTCCAGAGACACCATTGCACCATCTGCCTCCATTTGCAATGGAAATCGACTTGGAAGTAAATCTATCTTTTGAGCAGAGGCTGGACAGCTCCTCATTCCACCGGGAATACTCCTCTCTGAAACCAGACATTCTAGGAAGAACTATCCCGTTTACTTAAAAAAAGCTTATGTTCCAGCATTTGGTTGCTCTCATCTAAAGCCTTGCTATCTTGTTTCCATCCAAAGCACATGTCTTGCAAGATATAACTGGCAGTCCTAAATCAGGAATACCTTGCTGTGACTGCTTAAGTACCCTTTGCAGTTGGCTGACAGTCAACAGATACAGCTACAAGATTCACAGAAGTCTCAACTGAAAAAAGTCAGTTTCATCGGCAGTAACATGTTTACAACTTAAATGGTGGTTTACATTAATCCAGGGAATAGCAAAAAAAAAATGAACGAAAGGATGAAGTGAATGCTGTTCCCCCAGGGCTGAGGCTATTTTACAGGCGGATTATCTCTAACTTGCTCCATAGGAAAACCTGAAGATGATAGCCAAGCCCGATTCCATAATCCGGTTTTGTGAAATGTAAACACTCATCAAAACTCAAGGAAGAGAATAGCCTTTTCTTGACAGCTCATCAACCAAGGACTATTGTTTATCTCTAGGAATGACCAATCTGCTGTGTTAGCTTCTATTTAAGGAACACACCACAGAACATCAATGCAGATGTGGGGGCATGAAAACTATTCTATCTGATAACTGCCATCTTCAATTATTCTTTTGTAACCTACCTCAGTCTTCTTGTCTTAACCTTTTGTAATAAATTCTAAAATCCCCCTCAGGATCTTGGCACCTTCTAAGAGTCTCTGGCAAAAATGGATTCCAGCCTGTTTCAAGTAGTTTTGTGCCCGGGTACAATCAGTACACAATTGTATAGGAAGAGCTTGAAAGAGAGAAAGGAGAATAAATCACACATGCACAAGTGTAGCCCATAAACCCATTTGTAAGCTGTATTGCTGCAAGTTAAAAGTTGTATTTAAAATTACTCATGATGTTTTTCCCTAGCTTTTGTCTCCAGCAAGTTTGGCATCACCCTAAAGGAGGGGTAGCAGTGGTTCCATCAGTACTCTTCCTTCTTAAACTATATGCAGGCTCTGATGCTATAGAAGCATACACTGATTACAAGCAGAGACCAGGCAACTGCCATAGCACTGAGCTGAGCTCACTGAGTTGAGCTCATCTCAGAAACTCCTGTGAAAAACCCGTTGGGAGTTGAAATAACATTAATCCATTTCCAACTACTTTGAAATCAATCAATAGATTTGTATTACGGGCAAGGAAGATTCAGTCCACCTGGCTTCTGAAAGAGCTGCTGATTTGGAGAATAGCAGTTTTTGTCTTTTCAGGAGAAAATTGTTTTACTGTAAGTCCAAGGAATTCACTCAGAGAAAATAGGTCAGCCTGATGTTCAGCTAAATGTCTGCCATTGAAAGGAAATCATGCAATTCCTCTATATTGAGGTAATTGTTACCCCTAGCAGCACTGAAGGGTCTCCATAGTGAAGTAGCTCAGGATTCATTTCTCCCAAGTGATACAATTCATGTGCATCTTTTAGTGCAACCTGAGCCACACAAGCTTTGAGGAGGCAGAGCGTTTGTGTTGGAAGAATTTTAAGTACCTTCAAGTTATTACAGGTATGATCTAGAAAGACTACATTCAATCTTCATTATAATCTGATCAATACATGAACCTTGTCCCCTTGCAACGAACTTTGCCGATAGTTCCTGTTGCATTACCAATGCCTGTATTACTTAGGCCTTTAACACTCTGCTGTTGGTTACACTGTTTAGCACACACCAGCTCACCTACTGATGCAAACTTCATGCACACCTGACCCTAGAGAACTTCAGTTTTCCCTGGGAAAGATAACTTTATAATTAAAAAAACCCTTTAAAATCCTTTCTGATCTTCATACCTATAAAAGCAAGTAGATTCCATGAAAGAACTTTCCATATGGTTCTATTTCAGAATTAAATCAGTTGGTAAATATGAATTGACCAGCTATTTAAGGTGTGCAGAAACCAGGTTTTCATGAACAAAGCAAGTGAGGGAATGAAGTGTTTCTCTTAAAGATTAAAAAGGAAATAAAATTATTTTTACTAACGGTTTCTGCACTCTGGCTTGTATATTTTTTTAATAAATAACCTAATGAGATGACTGTGGTGAGCACAGAGATTAGCATGGGCTTCTGTAAAGACTCTAAACCAGCTGTTATTCTTATTCATTCTTCTTCATCCCTTCCCTTAACTGCACTAATAACAGAAGAAATAAGTACTGCCATTGTCTTCATATATCCGTTCTTTCTGAACAATTTTATTTTCCCCTCCTTCATCCAAGCTATAACTCTGTAACTTCATTTCTAATTAGTATTTTCTCTTCCATTTGATTTCCTTTTCTTTTGTTTAGAATACAAAAGAGATGAACCCTGTGCTGTTTTGACTCTGCATTATCATCCTAACTTGAACCTCCCAGCTATTTTCAGCATACACACATTTCTCAGGACCCAACTGATACACTTCATTTCCTTCCCAGGGTCTTCTGAATTTCTTCATTAGTATGCATTTTAAACAATATTGTTTGCATTAAACAATGAGGTTGTCAGACAATGAAAGCAGCCAGCTTTTTGTGTATGTACAGGTAAGTGACAAAACACAGTCCCTGTGGCAAGGAAGTGATACACCTGTGCAACAGCCCTACACTTAGGCCTGATAACTGCACTACAGGATGCCTCAGTACTGGCAGAGCAGTGCATTAACACAGCTATGCTGATTTGGAGGTCCGAAAATGCTCACATCCCTCTGAGTATCACAGCACTGTGTCAGGTAGAACAACAACAGTACAGATAAAATCAGATTTTCAGTTGTGCTTTCTAGAGAGATAATAGTAGCTCAAGCATGCAATTAAGCAAATTGGCAATTGTTTTAGCCCTGAACTGCATCAGGAACAGAGAGATTTTGAGGCTGAACACTAATCAAAGAGATGAAAAGCTTTTAAAGACTAATTCCTATTTTCTAAATTTTCATATCTTGCCTTTGTTACCTGAAAGTTGTAGTTATTCTGCTCCGAGTGCCACTTTCAGTGTTCATTTATATACCTACACTGACACTACTTTTTGCACTTTAATTCACAGAAGTATTCACTGCCTCTACTGACTGCCTTTCTCAGACAAAGAAAACCCAACCCGAAACTGAAGTTTTTGGTCTTAGTTAAGCCAATTCTTCCGCTTTACAGTTACTACAAACAGCAACACTTATTCACCTACTTGAATTTATTAGTTTTCATTTAGGTATGCTGCACCTCCATCATGCTGGAACTGATGTGGTCCAGGAAACCATTTGCTCTAAATTGGGGTAAGCGTCCTTGGCATTTGCAAGGCAGTTACTACCATCAGGTGCTTTCATTGAAGTCTCAGGACAAGCTGCTCATTACAACTGCAATTAATAACAAGCTTAATTTCCAAAATGATGTAAATTCAATGTATCATATTGGGCCATAGAACAATGCCTGCCTGGTTCATCTTCATCAGAACTTGTATTCCACAATTAGCTACAATAAATCAGCTCTACCAAAAAAAGACTCCAGTAGCAGCAGATTTCCAGTCTCTGTTTCAGCTCCTCTCTACCTGTAATTAATGCTTCATCACTGTCCTTAAGGGAGAACATCTGTTTTCACAGATCATGCTACTGCTTGGTTAAGTACAACTGTCTTTCTGTTCCCCAAAACATATTTGGCAGATCCTAAACATATTATAACAGATTTTTCAGGAGATTTTTACAGCCATTTTTTACAACCATTTTTCTAGACTCCCTGCCATTCACTTTGAAGATCCTAAGCAACTTTTTTTGTTAACTGAAAAGGAATTACCATCCTACTTCCACTGCCTAGAGACGGAGCTGCAGTATGGAACCATTATCATTATTATGTTATCATTATTCTCAATTACACTGAGCTACAGTCACAAATAGTGCATATCACCATTACCATCACACCTATTATTACTGTGGAAAGTAAAGCATGAAGATAATTAGCAAAGGGAAACTTAGACTTGTAACAAGCATGCATTTCTTGGTGTAAGTTGTAAGTCTCTTCTATCCTTAAATAGAAACTTTTGCCTACAGACACAATGCAGAAAGTGCAGTCAAGCCTGACCTCAGTTTGGTTATCCCCTCTTCCAAATTGCACTACTGCACCACCTTGAGTTTCTCTCTAGGGATCAGTCTCTCTAGATGCCAGTGACATGCCTCTTCATGGACAGTGCCAACAATTCCAGTTTGCGGAGATGGTGATATTACTGAAATGGAATGCCACTGATTATGCTCAGTTAGATTAGCTTTGGTCTGTGAAGCTGAAGCGAAACAGTCAAACAGCTCTCCTACAATCTTCAGCTGAAAGATAAACAAAGAATGAGAGACAACAGCTTCCTGAATCATTCTGCCTTGATTGGGATGAGGTTCGGCTTTGGTTTTGTGTTATTTGTTTCTTTAAAGATCTGCCCCCAGTTCAGACTACGTACATGACAAAATAATACTTCTGGGACATTGGTGCCAAAGTCGGAGTGACTGTAGACTCTGGTACTTGAAGATATCAAGTCTCCCCATTCCAAAAGCATTGGAATTTTTTTGCATTGACAAGGATGAAAAGGGTGTCTGTTTATCAGCCTAGCTCAACTGCAGAGACAAAACCCACAGTCACTGATCGTGTGTGATAAGAGATTTGAGTAATTTCTCTCTGTAGATGCTTTTCTTCCCTTACTATAGAACACCGATGCTTTCCCTGAGCTCTACCATTTCACTTTAAAGCATGAGTGATGTGAAACTAAAAGACACACCACGGTCTAACAGGGTAATAATCGCTGGCAACACCAAGAAAAACTACAGACCATTTTCCTGCTCCTATACAGGAGAACCTTCGCTGTGCCACTCCAAGCTTATGACACCTGGCTAAGCTCTCATGAACCTGAGGTCAGAGCCCAAACAGCAGGTCAGGCTGTCATTTACCCTCTTCAATAAGAGCTATCTGGGCTTCACTGCCTCACTGCACCTTTCTGCTTGCCCCACACTGTAGGTAGAACAGGGTTAAAGAATAACAGTGCAACAGCTGTACTGAAGCAGCTTCTGAATCAGGTCTAAGCCCACAATATTGTTGTAAACATATTAAAGATTTATTTCATTTGCACAGCTTATTGAATCATGGAATAGTTAGGGTTGGAAAGGACCTTAAGGTCATCTAGTTTCAACCCCCTGGCCATGGGCAGGGACATCTCCCACTAAACCATGCCACCCAAGGCTCTGTCCAGCCTGGCCTTGAACACTGCCAGCGATGGAGCATTCACAACTTCCCTGGGCAGCCCATTCCAGTGCCTCACCACCCTTACAGCAAACAAGTACTTACATTGTTTGGCCCACTCTAGGTATTATAAGGCTGGTTCAGAACCTCATTCCTCAAATGGTTAAAAAATATACCTTTTTGCTGTACCTTACTAACAGAAGCACTGGAAAATAGAAAGTTTCTAGTGCCCACATCACACTGATCTTCACTATGTTACAGTTGCACTGAAGTAACAGAAGAAAATACTTCACCAATATCCCATGTTTCTGGGAGATGCTTAACATCACTTCCCACCATCCTACTCTACAAGTTCCTGGTACTTTCAAGTAAGGTCACAGCATGAGCATCTTCAGAAAATTCACAGCTTAAATCATCAGGATATAATATATTTGAGGTATGTTTCATTCTCATATAGACCAAAAAGGAGCATGCACTCAAGAATTGTTAGGGCATTCTAGGTTAAGCCAACACATTTCTATTGTCAAGACAGAAATTACATTTTAACTGCAAAGTGAAAGCAACTGACAAGAGGATAATTCTAACAATCAGAGATTGCAAAGGTGACAGTTTTGGAGTGAAATAATCATATTGCCAGCAGAACCATTTAAAAGAAAGTATAGCTCTTAGAGGAGTTTGATAAATAGCATCTCATTAGCAGAATCTCAAGAAGCCAAAGGTTAGTGAGAGTCAGAGTCCAGCCAGATTTGTAACAACGTTTTCAAATTAAACCCTCCATTTAGATCATCCAGACAAAGTAGGAGCTGAGTTTTACAGCTCCTGTACATTTGTTACCCTAATGGGTATAAGTCATCATTTTCTCTCTATAACACAAAAAGAAAGATTTCCCCTCTCTCCCTTTTGTATGCATACAATTGTCTGGTGTTCTCACGTAAAAGCTTTAATTGTTGCTATGTGGCAAGCATAACAATGGGGGGATTTGCACATCTGATGTTTCTTACACAGGAAACAAGCCCCACAATCCAATTTGCTGCCTCTGATGGTAACCTTAATTTCTAACCTTGGGTAAAACCCTTTCAAGTAAGCCACTTCGTGTTCTGAGCTCCCACTGTGCCTGGTATTTATTTGTCACTGTCAAAAAAAATGCTAGAACCTGTCCTATTTTAACTCTGAAAGTTAAAAAGTAAGGGTATTATAAACACAGCTAATAACTGCAGAACCATTCACAATCCCATTCCAAGCTTCTATTGGATTAGTCGTTGTAGACTTGGTACAGACAAGTATAATTGAGTAACCATATGACAGGGATTTTTGTTAGGAAGTGTCTGTTATGGATTCAGACACCCAAGAAAGAGCAGGAGAGCAAGCTAAGAGGATTCTGAATCATCCTAGTAAGGCAGCAAAAAAGCACCATGTGATCTCACATCAGTGGTCCACCTCTGCCAGTCAGCCAATTGGCAGGCTGACAGGTTCATGCTCTAGAGCCTCAAATTAGTTTGTCCAAAGCACTTAGCAGAAAGTTATAACAGTTAACTATAAGAGTATAAAGGAAGGAAGATGTTAAGCTATTGTCTCCTTCTAACAACGAAATTCAACTGACCATTATTTCAGAAATAGTGAAAGCAATTTCTGCTTAATTCCTTTAGAAATTCAGATATGACTCCTCTTACAAACGCCAACCTGCGGGAAAGCATTTCTGAAGCCTGTAAGGCAGTGAAGAGACTACACAGACAACAGATACAGAGATCTACAAAGCTTCTTAGTATTTTTTTCTGAAAGGCTCCACATGACAATGATCACGTAGAAGACTCGCACATCAAAGAGTACTCCATAAGCAGACATCAGTTTTAAAGCACACTACAGTTCACAAATACCATATACCTCCCAACCTCATATCTTAACTTTGACTTGAGGCTTTGAATTTACATTAGAAATCACCTATTCCATTGATTCAAAAAAAGCAGTAAGAGCATCTGTACTTTGCCATCATCACATAAAATAATTATCAACCTTCTATCAAATTAACTTATTTTATCATAATATTTCATGGTCCTTCGAGAATGAAACAGCTTTTTTGCCCCTTCAGGTATCTATAGATAGATATCCTTCAACCAAACACACACGGTTAACATTTGGTGCAGAATTAGGTCCTAACAACACGTACTGCAAAAACAAACCAATGAAAAGCAAACCAAACAATGCAAAAGACTAAGCAAAACAATTGTAAGAGAAAATAAAATGGTTACAGCCCTCATGAACTCAGGTAAAAGCTTTAATTGTTGCCATGTGGCAAGCATTTATCAGTACAACTTACCCTATATTAGAATAGTAATTCACTGAGTAGCTGACAAAGTTTCCTCGAAAGCAGTCAGCAACCTTCAAGTTTTTCATTCTAAGTACTTCAAATTACCTTATTTTTCTTCTGTGAAACAAAGTCAAAACAAAGTACAACCACAGCTGAACCGAAACAAGGTACCTTTCTCTATAGAAAAGGCTTCTTTCAGGCTTCTCTAAGCCCTTCACGGTCCTAAAGCCCATACCGCAGCCAAAGCACCATCCCTTTGTCTTTTTGCAGGGCTAAAGGCACCTGTTTACCAGCTGCTAATTGCAGTTAATTAGCCATCAATTAAAGCAAACTACATTTTCACCTATTTCAGTCCTAAATCCCCGGCACTTGTAGCTTGCCCAATTACCTTGTTCTTAGCGAACTGTTTGAAGTAAACTCCTTACTGACTTTAGATTTGTGACCCAGTGTTTGCTGTGTGCAGTATTCGACTTCTCTACTGCAGTTACAGACTTTTTGCACCCAGTTTCTCTGGTAAATTCTTATGGATTAGTACTTTAGAAGTGAAATAAACATGGCTTTGAAGCAGCTAAACACAAGTTTGCTAAAATATACTGTTGAATCATAAGCAGTTTTTCTAATTAAAATGCCTTCTTATTGAGGATGATTACTTTGTAGGCAAGTCCTTCTATTCTTAACCATTAAAAAGGAGTTCTTAACAGACTGTACGCTTTGATAAGGCCTCTTCTTTTCCTACTCAGATGTTTAGCACTATTCTTGTCTACAGTTCACTTGCTTGCACTGTATTAAAACTGCAGTGGAAGCTGGCTTGCTGCTGTGATCTGTATCCTTCTAGGAGGCTCTTTTCTCTTGTTGGAAATATTTTAAAGAAAAGCAAACAAAGTAGAGAGCTTATTTTTATGAAGCCAACCAAGTTTTTAATTTTCAGCCTTCAAAAATAAAAAGACATTCAGTTCTGGAGTAAATAAAAATTAGTTCAATTATAATGAAGATAAATTAACTGTAAATAAATAATGTTTGCATCATGGGTACCTGGTTTGCAGTAATTTCCTCATTAAAGAACTATAAGCCAGTTAATTTGCATTAGAACAGTTAAGTACTTTAATTCAATTATTGAATTACTATTGGGTGATTAAAGACTGAGAATAAATAAGTCCGGGTTCATTTTATTTATCCACTAGCTATTACCTACATGTCTTAGCAATAAATTCATACAAAACTGGATGAAACGTAGAATAAAATGAAAATTGGACCATAATCTGTGGCTGCCTTCTCACTCGAAATGTGATTACAAATGAGGAACTGATGCCTAGTATTGTGTGCAAAGTTTTAGACCAAAGTGAAAAGTCTTCAAGTAACTACTTCATTCTATCTGTTGTGAACCTGCCTTAATCAAACAGGTATTTAGTGACACATGAACACAGGTTTCTCTCCTGGTTAAAGAGGATTTCCTTGCAGCTAGACACTCAGCACAGTAAGCAACTCGTGCTCCTTTAGGAGCTCTTCCCCACCCCTAAACATTATTTGATCGTGCTCACTGTAGGAGAAATGGAAGTTACTATATTCTACACTGAGAAGGCTGAAGTAAAAAAAAAATCCCTTCACTTAATGTGCTCATCCTGTCATTTGTCCCTTTTGCCACTGCAAGGTGACTGTTAATTAAAACTACAGCTCTGCAAAGCATTATTGAATCTGGTTAATGGACAACAACTTGCATTGAATGTGCACATGTGGTAGGCACACTCATAAAAATCCTTCATTGCCACCAAGTTATTGTTCAAATCTTGGCTTGCAGTTGTTCTTTTTGGCACACAGAACACCACTTGGCTATGGTTAGGAAGCTGGAGTGTTTTGATCACTAATTATAACTCTGCCATAATTGCATTACTGGGCTATTGACTTCTCCCTCACCCCATCTCTTTAGTGGACTCTGTCATTACATCTTTTATAGATTTTGGGGGCATTTTGAGGGCAGCTGCCTTTCTATAAATGCTCTGTAAAGCACAAGCTATGATGGCCTGAACCTTCTAGGCACACCACAGACCAAACAATAAAAAAGCAGAATTAATAATCATTAGTACACATTTGTGTCCCAAGGATAAAACACAAGACAGCGTATATGTGCATTTAAACCTGGCATTCACAGTGTTTTCCATTAAAAGATATTGGCAATTTAAGTATTTCTGGTCATTTACTCTTATTGTACCAATTATTTCTAATTTCTCCCAGGCTCTTCCAAGAAAATGATTTAACACACAGTGCAGATCTTCCATGTAAAAAAGACCAGCATTTTTAATTATAGTCGTTTCACAAGATCTAATAGCAATAAGGCTCCCATAAATGTTCAGAATCTAACCAACTTCACAGCACTTTGGAAAGAGTGGCAATCATTCAGCAGAAATGTTAGAATGCCCTTTATTCCCTTTCTCCATTTCCCAGCAAGCATCCCAGGAGAATCATGAGTTTTAAATTTGCTCAGGCATGAAGGGTTTGTGTGTCCCTTGAGCCTTTGTATTATGATAATGCATACATAAAGGTAAGTTTTATTAATTGGAGCTCTATCCACAGGGGTTACTACAACAAAGGAGGCAGGGGAAAGGGAACTGAATAGAAGGAGTGACCCAACTGAGTAGTGATTCCAAGATCCAAAATCAAGCCTGATACACACCCCTGTGAGCCTGCCCTTCCTTACCTGTGCCCTGATTTAATGTGAGCTGTTTCAGGCAGTGCTATTTTTTAACAACTCACTCCAACCTATTGTCTTAAAAAAAAAAACAATACTCCAAACTCTCCTTTGTACTTACCTCAAAAATTGCTCTCAGACAAAACTGGAATTCATTTCTGTAACCTTTGCATAAACGTACTTTGAGTTCATGCTCTGTGCCTTCCTAACAGCTCTCGCTGCCTTCCTAACACCACAAGCACGGATGTGATAGATTTCTCAGTATTTTCCTCACTGCTGTCAAATTGCACTATATTTCACTCCTCCTTAATTTGTGTCTTTTTATACCTGTGACTCCTATCATTATTGCTTTCTTCCTACATCTTTCCCCACTTCAATAGCTGAAGGATATACAAGGATGTTTTGATGGTGCCAAGTCCCTTCTTCCAATTTTGCTGCAACAGCAAACATGACTAAACTCCTGCAGAACCTTTCTCCTATCCCTTCCTCCCCAAAGGTTTTGAGCAGGTGGGGACGTGAGCTTCTTCACTTTGGGAAACAAAAACCTGCATGACAAATACCCTTTTCCTTTCTTATCAGTTAACCAGCCTTTAGAGGAAGAAAAGAAGAACATAAAACATGGTGGCAGGCTACCCTCCAGCTTCATTACCCATCTACTCAGGAGCCAGCAACACAGGCTTTGGAGACAATTTGCAAACTCTATTTGTCAAAGGGAATACCATCATGAAAATGCTCCATATTCACACCACTAAATTAAAAAGGCACCTGCACAGAGCAGGTTGATCTAATTATGTTTTCACACATTTCTAGTGGTTTCAAGTGAGGCACCCACTTTGGGACAAAGACTAGAGACAGGCCAAAGGCAGTAAATACTGGGAAGAGCCCTCTCATGTATCAACATAACATGAAGGGGGGAGAAGGAAATAACTGGTTTAGGTTGGGGGCATACAAATAAGCCTTCAGATATATGAATGACAGAACTCAATACAAACATGAAGAATTGAGAAATGTATTTTTAGGTCCTCCCTTCTTCCCTCAATCCCACCCCATACAATAGGATATTTTGTTAACTTAAACTCACTGAAAACAAAAATGTAACAAAATTTGGACAGGTTATTCATTACGTACCAGGAAAAAATTGGCACTGTACGGAAAAATAAGCAGGCCTTGTAATTTTTAATAGGCAAGCTCAGAGTTATATTAAGAAATCACAGCAATATCAAAATCCCTTCTACACCAAGACTACTTGTCTCCAACTTCATTTTGCTATGAAAAACTGATATGTGGCATTGAGGCAAATCTGAAAGAAAATTTGCTTCCAGTTTCAACCACCAAAGTTATTTGCATGGACCTTCTGCTGTGTAAGAGAAAACAAGGTATCAAATAGCTACATTCTACGAAGATCTCTTTATACCTTCTTTCATATTAATTCAATGAAATAGCAAACAGTGAGACCAATACAAAATGAATGCTTTAAACCTTCTGCAGGTTCTTGCGTTGCTGCTTCTGTCTCTGATGTTCAAGCAGAGCCTTTTCACAGTTAAAAATGAGATCACTTCTGAAGCGTCTTCCTTGCTTTTTCTGCTGGAGACTCATTCTCTCAAGCTAAAGGGCATAAGTGAAGTGTAGAGAAAATAAATTCTAAGGATCTGATAGCTGACAGCTGTAGTTTTTAAGATGTGCTTTGACAGGAATGGGGAAAAGTCTACACTGACTTCAGGAAATTCAAGCAAAATCAAAGAAGGCATGAAATGGGCCTCTCTGCCATCCTGCTTTGTGCTGGCCCACATGTTCTGTGTATCCCCAAAGCTGGCTCTGAGCAGAAAATGCTCTGAGAGGCTAGTAATTCTTGTGGATCACGCTACAGGAAAGGGAACTGGGTGCTTTTCAGATCCCTGTCTTTTGCAATAGTTGATCAGCCTTGGTCCCTTCCTTCCATTACATTACTAGGGCATTACATGTCTCGGAAACAGACTTCATGTTGTACGGCCTATGAGGGCTGGTAAATAAATCTGACAGCACCAACGCAGAGCTTGAATCAGGCATGTCTCTCTCATTCCACTAACAGTTCTGGCAAAGGTACTGTTTTACATATGCTCACAAATACACATCTCGAGAGCATCTGAGCATCATGTTCTTCTGTATATTTATTGTGTCGCAGAGCAAAGTCTTTCTATTGAACAGTATGTCCCCACTTAGCGAACACCCTACCAATCCATTTGGAAAGCAAGTATTCAAAGGTTGTCATCAAGCCTTCCCACACCTGACAAATATTAGAAAAAGAGTAATTTAGTAACAAAAAGGTTTGCAGAGCTGATACCTCCTCAGGTAGCCCCAATCCTGCTGCACCTCCTAGCCACCTCCTTGCTTCAGTAGAAAGCAATAAACAACATTCTATTTCCTAATCTGACAAGTAAGGGCAAATTGACTTGGAGAGTTTAATTACTTCAAAAAAAAAACAAAAAAACAAAACAAACCAACAAAACAAAACTAATGCCATTGGTTGCCATAGCAATACATTCTCATTAGATGGAACAGAATTGGCAGTATCGAGAAACAGTCTGTCTTTGTAACTGCTGGTCTTACAATAATGTACAATTATTAACTATAAACGCTTCTTCCCGTTTAGAACTGCAAATGCATCAGTCAGTACTATAGTCAAGGACTGCTTCGGATCCACATCTATAAAAATTAGTGTGCTTATGGTACTACAGGCTGCTGCTATGGCAGTGGGAAAGAATACAGCCCAAATGCTACTACTTGCATAGTGTGTGACAGCAACAATGAGGGGTTTGGAGAATTGGGAATGGCTCATTGTAACAAATGTGCAACTTTTGATTACTCTGAGAACTATCCATGTGCGTGTCTGATCTTAGTCTTTCCTGAACACTTGCTTAGAACAAATTAAACCAACCAATGCAAATGCTTTATTGATGGAAGTAGTAAATACAGCCAATCTGCCACTGAACAGGCAGTTTGGAGCCTAATCAGCTATTGCCAAAGGTGAAGGCAAGGTCCAGTGTTTTGCTTTCATGAATGTGGCATCCTCACTTGCTTCTCCAAGTTTTGCTCTGCTTCTGGCTCTTCATATTCCTTCTCTCTTTTTCTCTCAGGAGTAGAGCTTAGGTAAAAAAAAAAAATCTATATTTTTGCTGGCTTAAGGTAGGTCTTGGTTTATGCCACTCAATGTTTACTCCAGAACCTGTAATTTTGAGGAAACATTAGAACATTTCAGGGATAACATTCCTTGTGTTTCTTTTATTACTTTAAACTGATGTCAAAGACATTGAAAGCCACAACTTCAAGAATCTCTTCTCAAACGAAGGTGTATTCATGCACAAGCAGCATGCCAGAAAAATGTTGAAGACTTTGAAGCTATAAATGAATTCTCACTTAATAATCAGGGCCTCTGTCACACACATCTTGTACATTAAGCGATTATGCTGAATTTTGGCAGGGGTCTGTAATGACAGGCACTAGGTGCATTAGTTCAAATAATCCAATTCTCCTCAAGAAAATTTTGCAGTCAGTTTTGCCTTCTGGCAAGACTAGAACCTCTTGAGCATTTTCTGAGGCAGATTTATTCTATTATTTACTGGATACCAGAAGGACTGAAAAGAAAATGGTACGAGACATTTGAAGCACCCAAAAAAACAAACACCAAAACAACAAAATAGCCTCAAATTTTCAGTCAAACCTTCATAGTTTAATAATTTTAAAGGTAATAATTAAAATGGAGTTGCATAATGAACCTCAGACCTTGAAAGAAAAATACCAAATCTAAATAAGGTGAACAATAAGTTCTTTAATAACACCCATGCTACTTCGTTTTACAATTCTAAAACAAAATCAAGACTAATCAGAGCTGTAAAAAAACAGAATAGAGATTCTGCTCAGAATGCTATACGCCACAAAACTGCTCCAGGAGAAAAGAAATATTTATGTTAAGTGAAGTCAGATTTATTTTTAAGCTTCTAAATGATGTATTTTTTCATAGCATAATAAGGAAGTACAGTATTTTCTTTCTTCTTTACAAACTCCTGACAAGCTAAAAAGATACGACTAACCCAAGATTAATATTACAGTCCTCTCTTTCAATTAACATTTCCCCAAATGATATTTTGCTGTTAGAAATTCATCTGATAGTGCTGAGTCCTTGTCCTTATCAAACAACACATGGGGATTTAACACAGCTGGAGTATTTTCCCTTGCTATTATCTCTGGATGTTTGTATTCTAATTACCAAATGAAAGGACATATGTATAATGAATACATGGCATAAGTTTCTCCCCAGCCTCCAGAAGTGCACAACAGAGCATTTTATGTGGATTTTTTTGAGCTTTTACATTTTTATTCTGAAGTCTAGAAATTGTTTTACAAAATATATACATTTCCCCCAATTTACCACTGACATAATGGTTGGAACTAGATGATCTTAAGGGTCCTTTCCAACTAAAACCATTCTACAATTCCATGATAGACTTGGAAAAAGTAGCAGGACAAAGGTTGTGGAGTAGTTTTCTACATGAGCTCAGAATGGATCTGGGTAACTTGAGCCCCACTCTAATAGCATAAACAAAAACTGATGAGCAGACCTGAAATTAGAGGCTTGTATTAGAACACATGAGGCAGCAGCTGTAAAGTAGATCAGCTATGCCAGTGCAATGTGCATTTCTCTTCCATCAACTGCTGTATTTCATGAAGAAGGGACTGCAGTCACAGCTCCAGTAAATCACTACCTCCAATGCAGCCCATTTATAAGAGTGGGAAACCAACTCAGAATATTTCCGTTCTATTAAAATTCTGCTACAATGAGCTGCATAGAGGAAGACTGATGCATCAGATACATTTTGGCTTCCTTTCTCTTTGGGCTGATGTGCAAGAAATAGATCAGCTCTCATCAGCTGGACCACTACAATCAAATGACAGAAGTACAGCAGCCTCTGGGCAAGTAACTATCTGCCATATGTCAGTATAAATGGTACCACCTACCCAGGACTCCTCAGTAGCCTCCCATCAACCAGCTACCCTACATAACCTCTAAGTTCTTTGTATAGGGTTTGATCATTCACATGCATCCCTGTTATCTCTCCTAGGGCAAGAGCAGGCCACAGAAACAGTGTGCTGCTCTCACACTCTTCCCCAGCTCTGTTGTGAGCCCTTGTTTCCCTGAGCTAACCAGCAAGTGGAGCAGTACTAGATCACAGTGACATATGGACCATGTCTGACATCTATTTTCCAGAAATCAGTATGGATGGTATTAAGAACCCAGGCAGAAGGGGGTAATAACTTGCAGTGAAACTCTGGAGAAGGAAGAATAAAAGGAAAATATATGGAGGCCACAGGTGGGTATTGGAGAAGGGCCACCTAGAGATCAAATAGGGCCCTTGCCCAAAGCACTCACTAGTTAAAATTTACAAGTACAGTTCAAATGCAACATAGTAAGCAGTGAAATCATGAGATGGTGGCTTTCAACACAAAGCTGTCACTGCCCTATTTATGTTCAGCTGTTTTGAGCTTCAAGGTGTGGAAATAATTGAGAAATTTTATGGCCTACTGTGTAAGCATAAAATCTGGATTGTTCATACCAATTTGTGGCATTAGAGAGGGGGGCTGTGGAAGAAAGAAATATTTGGTTTAAGATTAAGCAACTAGCCTATATTCTGGGAAAACAAACAAACATTACCAAACCCCAACTTTCACTGCATTGATTTCGCTCATTGAGATAATCCAGATCCTTTAGATTTTTCTAAAAGGAAGAAAATACTTGCATCTTAGAACTGGGGTTTGGAATCACGAGTTTTGCTTCTGTTATTTCAATATATTTCTGAAAAGCTGTAAGCAAGCATGCCTGCTGGTGAGGATTTTGCGGCTTGCTTGCCAACGTGCAAGCAGACCAAGTAAATATTTCCAATTGTTTTTCAGGAGCTAACCTGGGGATCCTAATGGTGAGAACACATTCAAGGTATAAAATTATGCCCTAAATTAATGGCAGTGAAGTGCTCTCCACCATGAAATTAAAAAGAAAATCACAACAGTGTATACAACAGCCAAGAGATTTCCTGTGGAAGGCATTACTCGCTCATTTGTCATCCAGCATTGAGAAGAAACCTCTATTTTATGAGTAGAAAGAGCTTGTCATAGTGGCACACAGTGTTGAAAAACAAAATGGATATTGGATTGTTCCTTTAACTCAAAGGAAGAGCAGATAATCATAGAATCATAGAATAGTTAGGGCTGGAAAGGACCTTAAGAATAATCATGCAATAGTTATCACTGAAGGGCAGAGGAAGCAATCAGTAATGTTTTCCCATGTGGGCCATTTTTCTCATTTCCTCATGGGACAAAACCACATCTCCAAAAACATGAAACATTGATAAAATCCAACTCTGCACACAAGGCCAGTGTTAAGGCCCATTAGCTTCTGCTGCCCTGCTTAGAGATCTGAACTCATATACTAATTCCTCTGCATGGGAGCAAGTTTCATGCAGCACACACTGTTTACCCCTAAGCAAGAGCAGAGTACAGGCTTCAGAATTTCACCATTAACGCTATTTATGTAGAAAAAGGTAACAATGCTCAATAGCTACTGTTAAAAAAAAAAGCCAAACAAACACAAATCCAAACAACGAAAAACCCACCTAACCATGATGTGCAAGATAGGAATAGTCAGTTTTTCTTAGATACATTATTCTGCTTACCTTTTATTTCTTATTCTTTCCCTACTTCCCTTCTTCCTCAAATCCAGACAGATTTATTCCTAGTGTTAACAAAATTCACCTAATTATTCCAAATTAAAAACAGGCAGGAGGAAGATCAAGGAAGGGAGATGAAAACATCTAAAGAGAGGCTGCAAGTGGTAAATATCCTTCATATTTAATTAATAACAACTGGGATTCTTAAAGACCTGGAATTGATTTCTATGGGTTTCATAGCATGCTCTGTAGTTTTCAAAGGAAGCAAAGAACCCATGTCAGATTTTGAATTAGAGTCTTAATAATAATTCATTAAAATAGTGCTACCTAGGAGCAATTCATTGTTTGACAGCTACAGGAAAGGAGAAGTATGTTCAAGCTGCAAGAAATCCAACAAATAACACCTTCTCTCTCCCCCCCAAATCTGTATCAATCCAAAACCCCAAGTTTCAGAGTTCAGCAAAGTCTGTAGTAGATTTCCTTCACTAATGAAAAGTAACATTTGGCAAAATGTCAGAATTTTGCTTTTTGCTGCTGCTTTCAGGATTGCAACAATATAGGTATTTTCTTGAAGTGTCAACTTTATTAATTTCACAGTTCCTTTCACACCTTCCCTTGTTGCCAGCAGCCCTTGTACTTGAGCAAAACAAACACTGAACTCCTAGAATGGAAAACCTGCTATTTTTTGTTTCTACTCTTAAAAAGCAGCAAACAAATACACTATCATTTCAAATGCTTAAAAAAAAACCTAAAAGAAGTAAAGCAGTGAATGTCTAAGTGCCACTTGTACAGCCACCTGGGCCACCCTCATCACACCCTGGTTCCTCAGGCCCACACTTCCACAATTCTGACTGATTTCAGCCTCTTGTCTCTGAGCCCAAGGAGAAGCAAACCACATTTACACACAAAGCACAAATAATCTAATACAACTCTTAGTGGCCTGTACAGAATCCCATAAAGAAGGGTTCCTTATATTGAAAGCTGCAAGAAAGATAATGAGGGAAAGATAATGAGAGATAGAATTCAGTCTCTTTTAATTAAACCAAAAAGTTCTTTTTGATGAGTGGCTGTTCCACTCATATCATTATGGAGAAACACTGTACTTTGATGTTGAAATGAGAGAGACTACATTGTTATGCAAGAGATGGAGACTATGTACATTCATCATATGCTCTATAGCGACAAAATCCTTGACTGCAGAAATTATTCTACCAAAACAACCATTCCAGGTAAAACTGCATATTCAGAGATGGGTTAACCCACAGAAACCTGCACTTCCCAGATGAAGAACAGTTTCACAGCATGATGCAGGCACTCCAGGTAATGCATTTTGCCCCTGTGGAAGTACTTTATTGCTGGACAAACTAAGGCATCTTCCCCTCAGTCTTCAGGCAAGCAACTAAATGCAGTCTATTCATCTAAGCACAGCAGTACCAACATGATGTGCCTGATGTTTATGCCTTTTTGTGACAGCTTATTCATCTCCTGTGATTCAAAGATTCAAAGCTGCTGAAAACAAGAAGATAGCTGCATCTTGCTCTTTGCTCAGCTAATGAGTGTTCAAAACAGTGCTCAAGTCTCTTTGGTTCATTCTTTGCTTATCTTCCATTTAGGCAAAATTAAGACTACATATTCTCTTTTTTGCAAATCCTGCCTACCAGCTCCTTTGGCCACAGCATTCCAGTACACAGAACACAATAGTACTCTGCTTGTCAGTAGCATTCTTGTCCTTAATACCAGATAAAAGATGCACACCTCAGATGAAATAAAGCTTCCCTCCCCCTCTACTTTTGCTCAAATTTGCTATCTTTGAATGTATGCCATCATCAATAAGATTCTGGCTGATGTAAAGGGACCTCCTCTGATAGAAGCCAAAGGCCATGTCACTGAAGGGTACCAATAGTACTAACATTACCAATACAGTCTGTTCAGCTGGGCTTTAATGTCTTCAGTGTCACACAAGGTCACAGGGCAGCACAGCGTGTGCTCAGAATTCAGAAAGGAAAATGTTTTTCAAAACGTGTAGGTGGTAACTTCTTCACATGTCAAAGCGTTCAATAACTGAGGTTTCCTATCCAAACATAAAGCATATACGCACACATACACACACAACTAGAAGCTCATTCTGATTGCCAAGATCATTTTGTTCAAGAAAATAATCTTGAGATACCCAGCAAAATAAGTAAAATTTTGTTGCTTTCTCCTGTTAGAGAAAAAAAAGGTAGATCCAAGGATACAAGTACATGTTACAGATGTGTGTCATTTTTGTTGGGAATTCCAGCATGACTTTTTCCCAGAGTCCTGAAAGTCTTACACTGGTGATGTTTTGTCCTTTTCTTTCCCCCCCCCAAATCAAACACTGCAGTTTTCCTTTAGCTTTGTATGTTTAACTTCAAGAACCTATTTTTTTAAGTTAAAAGCTTGTGTTTCAATTTTAAAAGCTTTGAGCCAAATCTGATTTAATGACATGCTAAACACTTAGACTAAATCTTATAAATGCAAACATTAACAAAAAAACCCAAACCTCAGCATCTGGTCTAGGTTGTAACACAGCTACCTATATCCACCCCCTTATCAAATTCTTCACAAACAAGTCTCCGTTTAAACCTAAAGAGAAAGTGAGAGACTGAATTCACCTCACCTGAGACATCTCAATTATTTAATTAAAAATCATCTTTGAGCATGCTAATCCTGACTTGGGTTTAATTTTCAATCTCAGAGAAAGTGATTACTAACACAAGCAAATGAGCATTCTGCACTACTATGGTACCTCAAGTGTATTTATAAACTGTAAAGTATTATTAAAAATAAAGAGCTTCCTCAGCTCAGAGTAAGTATGCAATTCCAGCTGATTACAAACCTCTGCCATCATCACAAACTCAACAAGAGAGATTGCTGAACCAGTACCAAGAACCATTCTGGTCCTCAAACCAGGAGATAAAAGCTGCTGTTCCTTTCCTCCAGTCCTCCAAGGAAAAGTCTTACTGCTCAGACTGCAAAGGGTCAGAACTGATTTCATGTGGGCTCACATATTCATCCTGGGATTTAACCTTTGTCTTTGACTGGTGGAAGGATAACTACTGAGATCTGGTCCGGGGTTAGACAGGGGAACACAGAAGAGTAGCTCAGCATACTAATGCAGCAGGAATAACTAGCCAAAGAACCCAGGCGATGTTCCTTTCTTTTCTCTGCGCAAGTGTGGCAGTAACTCCTCAGATACCTCATAGATGCTTTATAGACACTGACCACTGGCGTTATTTGATGGAGGACAGCTGCAATTAAAAATGGGATTTTAATTATTGAAAAAATAAAACCCACAACTTTTGAACACCGTTTTTCCATCTTTACCATTAAAAATGTTATCTTTATGCAAAATTTAATTACTACTAAAAATTGCAATAGCCATGCCAGTTCTGGTCAGCCAGCTTCAAAAAGGGAAGAGCTTCTTATTGCTTCTTGGTATTTCTTCAAGGTATAATTAAGTCTATGAAAGATGCTAGTGTCATAGGGAATAAAAACTGAGCGTACTTGAAGGATACAGGGTCAAATCCTGTTCTGTGAAAATAAAACCCTTTAGAGCCAAAATGTCTGGACTTATTTTTTGCTTATTATTTTTTTTTTTTACAGTCCATTGCTCTAAGGTGGTCTGAGAGAGAAGACAATACATTCAAAAACATTTCCTGGTATTATTTTTCACTCACATACATTATCGTAATCTGGTTTGATCACAGCCCCAGAAATTTACAGTTCTGAACAGTACTTGACTCAAGTACTTTTGAGCCTTGACTCAAAAAGGATCTTCTTGTCAGAGTTTTCCTTCCTTTGCAAGGACAAGGTAAGAACAAAGCCTGTTTCCCTGAAATTGTTCTTTCCTGTGATTAAATGTAACACTACACGGCAAGAAAGCGTTACATTGGCCACACACCATTATACAGGTCTTTCGGGAGGTAAGCCATGACCAAGTGTCCCCTGTTCCAAGGTGACCCATCCAGTTTGATTCCCCTTCTCCTGAGGTCGGGGGACTCAAAAGCCCACCCAGTCACTCCTGAACAAAACCCTGCTTATTATCACACCTCCAACACAGGGAGCAGCCGGCAAACCTATTACAACTACAATTATCTCCAGCACAGTAAGCTGAACTCATTAGTTATTTATTCCCTGAACATGTATGTGGGCAATTAGCACATGATTTGAGGTTTTCTGGGCATGAGGCTGCTCTGATAGATGCCCCTAGTCCTGATTAAATCTCTGCCTCAGATCTCACAGCAGCATATCATCTGAGAGAATTCCAGGCTCTGCCAATACCAGGCTGCTCTCTCACAGCCTGGAACCATCACGAATGTTTGTTTGTTTATCTGAGGAGGGTTTTTTTTCCTTTTTTTCCTGAATCTTTGACTAAACATTGCCTTGCAACCAAAACACCTGTGAGAACATGGATGTGACTGCAGGGGAACAAAATGGATATCACATGATGCATAAAAATAGCATTATGAGTGGAGACATACACAAGCTTCGGAAAGGAAGATAAATACATCTGCACGTTAGAAAACTGAATTCAGTGCATGAAGTGGGCTCGGACTGCTCTACCCTCCGCACCATGGAAAACACACAGGACCTGTTGTAATGTACTCAGCCTGTGAGCTCAGATTTTCAGCCTCCTACTTCTCAGTACTTCACCTGAAAGCATCTCAGACCAAGGAAAAGCCGCTGTCGGCCATCACTGTTCCAGCACCACTTCCTGGGGAATGAAGAGCCTCCAAGTCTCCCCTCAGTGATGGCGGCTCACCTCCGGGAAGCCGCCCGGCTCAGCAGAAGCCTCACTACTGCTGCCCCTTTCGGAGTACGTGCGCGGGACTCTGCCTCCAGTCCCTCATAGAGACCCTGCTCCCAGTTCCCCTCAGGGCAGCATTACCTTCCCTCAGCGTTCCCGCCATTTGCTCTCTCCGCCCCTCTGTTCCAGAAGCTTCCGCAGTGGGGTCGTGCTTCCGCTCCCCAAGGCGGGAGTGCGGCATGATGTCCCTCACAGAGACACAGGCACCAGGCAGCTACACCCACATCAGGTAATCGTAGAATGGTTTGGGTTGGAGGGGACCTTAAAGCTCATCCAGTTCCAACCCCTGCCACGGGCAGGGACACCTTCCACTAGAGCGGGTTGCTCCAAGCCCCGTTCAACCTGGCCTTGAACACTGCCAGGGATGGGGCAGCCACGGCTTCTCTGGGCACCCTGCGCCAGCGCCTCAGCACCCTCACAGGGAAGAGCTTCTCCCTTACATCTGATGTAAATCTCTCCTCTGTCAGTTTAAAGCCATTCCCCCTGGGGAAGAATGATGTAAATCTCTCCTCTGTCAGTTTAAAGAGCCCTGCTGCTGCACAAACGGCCCCTCCATCATGAGGAGAAAGCCATCAGGTTTCTGAGTGCTTGTGGTCCCCGGAGTGGGGTTCAGCCTCCCCCTTCCCCTTAAGGTACACCCGTTTCTCAGCCTCGCCGCCGGTCGAGGGCAGGCAGATGGCAGCAGCGGGGTTTAACGAGGTATTGATTTTGCAGATGGCGGCAGCGGTGGGTTGCTGGTTCCTGCCTGCGGCGCCCAGATTCAGCCGCTCATTGTAAACGAGATCGTCACATTGCATACGTTGTGCTTGGCAAGGTCACAGCTCCCTGAAGTCTGCAAGCTATATTGTCATCCCCTCCATCCCTTGATTCACTAAATGCCTGTTAGCTGAGTGGCCTCTGGCAACAAATTAAAGCCAGTGGGATAAAGTGGGCCATAATCTCTGATTTGCAGAGCAGGCAATTCTGTACAGGCATTTATTTAAGATTTTTCTGCTCCCATAAAATGTCCGAGTCCTTAATGATTCTCTCTCCATGCTGCTTGTTCTTCATACTCTTGGTGCTTTGCCTAAGGATATAGTGTCTGAGGGATAAAGTGTCCTGGGGGCCACCTGAGACCCCCCATTTCTGTGGCTCACCAAGTGTTGATCCCACAGGCTCTCCCTGAGTGCCAGGACCAGCACGATGAGCCCTTGGGATAGGGGGCATTAGGCTCCTGGGAGATTTAATTCAGAATCCCCTTGGTGTTTTTTTGACACGTCCAGAAGTTGTAGTGGAAAGTAGCTCCATTATTTATCTGAAAACTGCTAGGTCTCATATATCGGCCTTTCTTTTTCCTGCTGCACTGGAGTGGTTCAGGTGGCAGGCATCTTCATAGCACAGGAGGTACAGAAGAGTTGTTCTCACCTTCCCTGCATCCCAGTCTTGCTCATAGATGGGCTAAAGAGCCTACCTTGGGTACCATCAAGGGACAGAGGGACTTAAGGCAATTACCATTACCTAAATCCTTCGGTGGATATAGATTTGATAAAGGCATCCTTGACAGAGCCTGACTTCCAGGGTCCAGTCCGACACTTCCATGTCACCCCAAACTCCCATCGCAAAATATTACCTCTCAGCCTCTTAGTAAATACACCTCTTTCTTTCCTAGGACTGATCCCTTATTACATTTCAGGGGCCAGCTTGCAGAGGACAGGTTCATTTGCTAATACATGAATCATTATTGCTTTGAGCCTCTGAGCTAGCATTTTTATGAGTACGTTTCAAAATGTATTTGATTGCTGTTAGAAATCATTCTGGCTCACGCTCGACAAGCAGGCCAACCTAAGCCAATATGCTCTGCCTGGCACTGTGGAAGGATGTTGGGAGAATTTAATTACTAACTGCAAGTTACCGTGCATATGGTGAATTTTAAATGTACTATTTCTCTTTTTTTCTTGCCTCATAGATAAAAACACCCAGTTGTTTAGCTTATTAAGATTTCTATCTAACAGTTCTGATAAAATTGTTTCAGATTGTACACCCTATGGAGAATAGCATGCTGCCTTTTCCCATCCTTGAGCTGCTGCAGACCATAAATGCCATCGAAGCCAAAGTGAGTCCTCTTTGCCCTTTGTAAGCCTGGGCTACACATTAAGAGATTAGCATTACTTCATGTAAGAAAGGTTTTAGAAAAGCATTTGGTTTATGTGATAAGATACAACAAACATCACTAGAACAGAACTTCTTAGTTCTGGCAGTAACAGATTCACCTTGGGGAAGGGAGAGAGCGATCATAGAAGTGTAGACTGTAAAAAAAACGTATAAAATCGGTAAAACCTACTCTTTACTTCTCTTTTCTCTACTGTTATGGCAGTGCTGATGCTCTTCTACTGTTTGGCTTCTATACACTTTTATGACATGAAAGCTCCATTATATACGTCACACTAATTTATGCACACAGAGTAAATCAGAACCCTATATTGAATCTGATTTCATCAGCACATTAACAAGAAGAGGAGGAGGATGATTTTTCAGCATGTCTCTTATTATAACATACAGTACAGCATAAAACCCGTGGAAAATTAAACTCTTGCATGCTTCTACTTGCACACAATATTCGTTACAACAAATTGACTACAATGCCTCAAGTCCCACTACATGTATATTACAATGAGCATTTTCCCCTGTGGAACATATAGTGTGCATCACGCTCCCCACGGTCCACCAGCTCACCTTCATCTCTGGAAATCTCAGCAATGAAGTTTGGTCACCCTTGTTAGGAACCTGGCGCCATAACTTTTACTAGAACCAAAATGCCAGACCCACAAAGCAGCAGCATACCAGCTCAGCCAAGCTTTTGGTGCAGTAGAAACAGGGAAAATATGAAGAGAAAGTAGGAGAAGTTGAGAAAGCATCTTTCTCCAGGTGGTAAAATAATACATAGCTTTAGAGTTCAGCTCCTTTCCTTTGTCTTTCCATAAAATGGACATCCTGGTGCAAAGAGCCTCCTTTAGGACAAACTTTTTTCCACACTGCTGCGGTAAGTAAGATATATCTTCTCACCTGTAAGAGATGCATGTTTACAGAGATGGAAAAAAAATATTAAATAGACCTGTAAACCTCCCTTTCTTTGGTGGATTTATATCTCTCCTTTGTATATATTCTAGTGCTAATCTGCTTTCTTTGTGAAGTTTTTATCTTGAGGAATTCAGATTGGAGGGCTGGATATAAAGAGTGTTATTTGAATTTACTGTAGAACAGAGAAACTGCTGTGGATTGTGAAAAGCAAGACTGAAAATCTGGAGTAATGATGCCAGAAATAGAATCATAAAAACTGATTTAGTATCAGCCTCCAAAGAAGCATCTGCTGATTTCCACCTCAAGATAAAACTGAAGCAGCTCCTGAAAAACCCACTCTCCCTAAATGTCAGTGCTCTTTGGAGAAGGATTTGATAACATGTTGCTTGAAGAAGAATACCACTGAAGTAGAAATGACCTGAAATAAATTTACTGTGCAATTGTGGAGTAGCTGTTCTGGAGGCCAGCAAGTTACCATTATGCTTAATTGTGAGTCTGGGAGGCACTTTCTCACCCACCATGTTGCTTTCAAGCACATCTGATTTCCCCATAGCTTACCCATTTCTGCTCAGCATTAAATCCCACAACTCCACTGAAAATCATGAGCCACTTTTCCCTGCATGTATGAATAAAGGAGGAAGTATGTCTGTGATTGCTTTGTGATACCCCTGTTTTGTCACAGACCTCTGTGGTGAATGGCTTTAGATACTGAACTCAAATTTTTGAGAGAAAGGTGGAAAGGAAGAGGAAAAAGAAGAGAGCTGTTTGCTTTTGGCACCTCTTTTCCCTCCAGACAGAGCCATGAGTGATGAGCAGCTTGATGCTCTCCTAAGTGTTTAAAATGGGCTAGGAGAAATTCAGTCTTTTTCCTGCCTGTACTGCAGTTCCTCCTCTTTGTGAGGTAGAAGATGCATTACAAACATTCTGCAGAAGCAGGTTCATTAGTGTTTGCGACACACGCAGATAAATAACAATGAGTCACATTAGTACTAGGAAATTCTGTGGGTAGTGTGATATGTTTCTGATTACTTTTGCGTCTCTGGATTTTAATTCTGACTATGAAATGCTCCAAGGAACTGGAGTATACACTTGAAAACAAAAATTACAAGCAACAGCTTATTTCTTATGCTTGCCACTTCGACAGTTCTTTGATTCTCATGTTTACAAAACCAGAACAAATCCTAAAATCTGTATTTTATCTTTTTCCTCAGTGCTGTGATTTGCCACGTTTGATACCTTCTGGTCCTTGTGAGTGCATTAGACCTCCACATTTTTGTCAAGTCCTAAGGCCTGGCACAAATTAACTAATTAGGAGCTTTGTTTTTTCTAGTCAGCCAGCATTTTCCTGCTTGTTTGGGATGAATCATTTGCTGGTATGCAAAAGAACAATTCTGTGAGATATGAAGCTGTGTGCACTTACCTCAGGCTAAATTTTTGGCCACATTTATCAATGCATTTCAAAAAGAAAAGAAAGAAAAAAAATCCACCCTAAAAGTCTGTTGGTTTGCCTTGTGCTCAGGTGCAGAAGAAAGTACTTCAAAAAACTTAGAATTGGAAGGTTTTCAATAGGTTTAATAGTTACAGAGTCCCCTTCTTCTAAACCCAGTGATGTATAGAACAGCCTTGTGTCATTCTGACCTGATGGATAGCAAAAAGGGTCTCTCTCTGTTTCAGAGTTAAGAAAGGAGCTTTGGCTCCAGCAACAAACATAAAGCAGGCTCCTAAGAGATGAAAAGTGTCCTGACTTTTTTCTGATAGGCTGAACACAACACAAATCCCTCACTGCCCCTCAGGAGCCTACTGAAGCTTTGAACTTCATTTCTGCTCAGGAAAAGAAGGCGGCACAATGCAGTATCCTTGGCCTCAGTTTTATGATAGCTTGAGACTGGGGGGGAAACACATGGCTTGAGCATGCTAGGATGTATTCCAAGTACTTCAACAAAAGCTGCAACAGAGTAATTCAAAATGTGTCTTTCCAAAGAACAAAGAAAAACATTTTCAGAATACCTGTATCACTGTAATGAGCCTGTGCTCAAGAGTGACTCAAAATGACCTATACTATGTAAAAGAGAAAAATTGGATCCAAAGTTACTTAGGTTCAGATTCACAAGAATATTTAACTTCTTACTGAGCTGGAGCTCAGCTGATCTGCTTGACTTGCATTTGCATCTTTGATGCAGATTCTCTTCTTGTAAGTCTCAGCCTTTTGGTCAGCAAGATGAGAACATGCAGTATTTGTCCAGTCTAGACATCTCCTTGCAAAGAGAGAGTGGACAGTCAGGTCATAACCTCATTTACCCAGAATCATCCTGAACAGGCCAAACATCTTGCTAATTGCTTTTTAGTACAAAACCATTACCCTTGCAATGAAAATAGCAGTTTCTTCAGTTCAAACAAATAATTTTGCTGTTTAATTTCCTCCTTCTTGCTGGTAGGTGGCACCATTTTCTGCACAGAATGCCAGCCGACACTTGAAGTACATGGAAAACTTCAACAGGCTTTGGCAACTGTGTCACTGCTAACACACCACAGCAGAAACCAGTGTGTGCTTTGGAGCTCTGTCAACAGATTAGACAGATTTCACTGTAATAAACTGCAAAAGCAGAAAAATCTTTCCTGAATCCTGATTAAAATCTTTTTAGTAAAGCTCAGTTATTCACATGAAGAACCCAGGGCATTACTAATTAGAAGGCTCCTTGTTCCAATGCAGGTCATCTGTGTTAGTAACATACCTGAAAATAAGTTCTACAATTACATTAGGGTAGTAAGATAATAAAGAACATGAGAACAGCCTAGAAAGAAAGTTGGATAATATGGGAAAGCAGTAAAGGTGAGCTTATGATAAGCAGAATACAGTCCAGAAAAATATTGTGCTAAACGTGCATGAAAAGGGCTGTTTTCTTTGCTGGTGCTTCGGACTGTAGGTGGTTTTAGGCACTGAAATAAGTTCTCGGGTTTGTTCACAGGTTAAGGAGTGTTCAATAAATTCTAGCATAAAGGGGGCTGTTGGTTTGCTTTTACCTCAACATTACAGACAGGAAAATAGCCCTTAATCCTTATTTTCTTGTTTTAAATTCCAAACTAACCAGTCAGGATACAAAGGCAAGCCTGACTAATACAGGCACTCAACTATGTTACAGTAACAACAGACAGCCAAAATAAAATGATCAAGCAATGCATAGGCTGACAAATCATTATCACTGCTACATCATGCTCAGGCACATACTCCTGATTCACAGTTGATTAATGAAGGTTTATTGATCAAAGAAGAGGGGTGGCTACATTCATGATACACATCTGAGACTTAAGGGAACTTCTGCAGTACAGATGTTGGATGCAGAACTGCAGACAAAATATTTATATGAACCTAATTTTGGTAGATATTATTTACAGATCATTCATTCTAGCAAGCATATGGTACCTTTAAAGGTGACATCTGCCCTTCCACGAAATGCTGGCTTGATTTTAATAGGAAATTAAATCCAAAGAAAACCTTGGCTGACAACAGAGTAGTGTTTTTACAGAGTCCTTAGTGCGAATTTAAAAGAAATGCCTCACTCTAAAAAGACTGATCCTGGAGATAGAGCTAAATTTGCCAAGGCTGTGTTATGCTGTTCCTTCTGAGCTTGGCTGCATTGTTACCCACCTGAAGACTACAGCTGACCCACCCTACTTCCTCTGCTTAAATCAGGGAGTCAGTCAAACAGCAGCTCTTCCACTTGTGTACTGTCCTTGTAGAAGACAGGAAAGAGAAAGCTTGTGCACTCAGATCTCACTCAGTTTTTTCTACTGAACCAGAGGTGCGCAAGAGAGCCAGGAACATGAAGCATGTCCCAGTCCAGTCACACAACTGTAGGACATGGATGGGGCCCTATGGTTTCTTCCTAGCAGAAGGGGCAGGGCAAGGAGATATTTCTAGCAGAATGAAGGTGTCACATACTTTCTCAGATGCTCTGCGCTCTTTGATTGCAGCCTACAAACTTTGTGCCTACACACTAACAGGGGAGAAACAGTCTGGTTGAGATCCAAAGTCAATGTTAAAACCAGTAATGTGTGTTTTATACTGCTGAGCAGCTCAGGAACCCAGTCAGTTTTCACTGTGCCATCTCCCAGTCCAATACATGACATAGAGCTTCTGCTTGTGCTTTTAGGAAGCTGTTTGATAGCAGTACAAAAAAAACCCATGACAGTCACTTCTGAAATACATTTTAAAAGAGGGTGACAGAGGTCAAACTGAGAAGGGTGTTAAAAAAAGAGTTGGCAGCAGTTATTTACAGTTTTTCACCATAAAGAACTTCAGGGCATCCTATGGAGTGAAAAGCAGGGACTGTGACTTGCAGCAGCAGCGCTATTTATTACAACAGGATGTTGTGACATCCAGAGATATAAGTGGATAAGATACATACAGGCCCACAGTAGTTATTAAATCTAATGGTTGGATTGGTGTGTATAGCCTCTAGCTTGGGAAGTCCTTACCTTTTGAAACTAGGGAGAGATGTATGATGAAAGGATCATTCCAGATTTCCCCTGTCTCCTATTTCATTCTTTTAACCATCAGTTATTGACTGTTTTCAATGATGAGGTGTTGGGCTGTGTGGACTTCTGGTAGAAGTACGACAGTATAGGAGGGAGTTCATAAGCACTTCATATCCCCTTTCTATTGCCTTTGGGAAGAGAAAAGTGCCTTTGGAAGCAGAAAAGAAAATCAAGTCAATAGCAATCTCATCAGTGGCAACAGACCAGGTCTGTAGCTGGTAATAATTACTGTAGTGCCCACCATTTCCTTGGCTCCAGCAGAGCAATGTCATTTCATATCACCTGCGAGTCCAGCCTTCCTGTTGATACAGGCCCGGTCACAGGGTATGGGATATCCTTCAGTCCTTCGTATTAACTAGACAATTTGGGAAGTGTACACTGTTCTATTTCTTTGGTTGTGCTCTGTAGAACAGTAACAATACATCAGTGACAGATCAGTTGTGCTCTTACACATATGAATTGCTAAAACATAGCTCCAATGCAAAGCTTCTAGGAAGAGAATGTTTTCATCAGCAGCTTCCCAGCTGTGGTTCCATGGTGTATTTTTCCATTCCAGGAATGGTGATTCCAAGGTCAGAATTTTTTTTATGGGGATTGTTTTAATCTATGTTTGAATGTTGCTTGTGGAGTACTTAATAGTCCGGCTGGGACCATACAAGAACAGAGCTTGTACTGCTGTGTGGATTGGCACCTGCAAGCATTACACAAGTGCATCTTTGTACTGGGATAGCCAGACAAGCCTCCCCTCAGGTCTAACAGCCACAATGCAGCTGTAGTGTGTACTGTCACCAGTCTGGCTTTGGATGTGTGTGCTCAGGGGCTAAGTCCCTAATGAGTGTGTGGTGATGCATCTCCTCTGACGTGCACAGACTTCCTGTGCTTTAGAACAGCTTGCAGTCTGCTGCAGTGTGCTGTGCTCATCTTGAAAATGGGTTGACTACCTTTCAGAACAGATTAAGCGCTATTTAAGATGCATGTGTACTTTGTATTTCTAGTTTTCCTTTGTGTGACAACTTTGAATCTTAATACAAGGTGTTCAAATGTACAATGATAAAAAATGCAGCTCATGTCAGCAGTAAAATGCATAGTAATTTATTATCTTTTCAAGTGTAAATACAAATTGGTTTAATGATGTGCCGCATAATGAAAAATTCTTTGCAGTCACAACTTGCATTCTAGTTGCTGCAGTATTGTTTTCAATTAAACTTTTCACAAAGAGTTTGAAAACTGCACAATCCTTGTTGATGGCCAATAGAAAACTGTAACGCTGTGCCAAGTAATAAGTGCTTCTACAATGCCTTTGAGGAATGCTCTTTATTCAGACATTCTCTTCCTCAAAATCAGGTTGCCAGATGCTGTTTCACTGGCGTATTTATGAGTAAGTATTCTTGGCCAAAGACAACTTTGCTTTTGCTTAGGGCAACCCATGAACTCAATACCTTTAGCTACATATCATTTATGCTTTTGTAATACAAGTCAGTGCATTTTGTGAAACCATTCTAAAATCCATTACAATATACTGAAGACATCACTGTTTATCATATTTTTCTCATACCACTGATGTCTGGGGCACTGGGAGGACACAGCTAATGCCTTCACATGCATAAGCATCCCAGGGCTTTAGAAGGACAAGGTATTTTGAACAGTTACCAGAGTAAACCAGGGAGATTGGAAAGAGTGAACCCGAAGCCAATTCATTACATTTTTAGAAGTTGTAAATATTGATGCATTTTGTGCCAGATTCACGGAGAACTACTAACTACATAATTTCAGTATTTACTCCTCAAGCTCCTACAGTTCACTAGGTAAGCAGAGTCCATCTCCAGCAGAATGCACTCAGTGCATTAGCTTTTCAAGAATATCCTGGTTACCCCACAGAAAGATGTAAATGCATGATGCACACACTTCAGTAGATCTAATGTATTTTATATGCATTCAGTAGTTAACAGAGCTCACCTTAACTCCACTAACATTACATATACACACACAAAACAAATTGTATCTGCAAAATGTGATTAAGAGGTACCGGCTACAGTGGCCTCTTGAACAGGTATTTCTGGTGAAGCAATAAAGAAAATGTGTTAAGTTGGGGATTCTTTCCAGAGAGAACATAACAGTAAGTTTACTTTGGTGGCACCCAGATCTAGAGACATCAGAAGACCTGGTTTCCATCCAGATTGTTAGAACCGGAAGCTGGTTCTTCTGTTTGCAGTACCATCTTTTATCTGTGGCGTAACCTCACCATCAGCTTTGATTAGCAGTAAGCAGCAGGAAGTCACAATAGCAGGGGTCAAAAAATGTAATTTCATTGCTGGAAACGTTTTCAGTTAAGCAGCTTCTGACAGTTGTTCTTCCACCCAAAGCCTTTCATGAAAAATAACCAAAAAACAGAAAGGTATTTGTGTCCTAACTGAATAGCAATATGCCAGACTCCTGAACTCCAACTTCTATTAAAGTTCTTCTAACAACCCAACACATTTGGTCCCGAAACAAGCCATAATGTGCTTTAGTATGGCTGTTAATGAAGCATTTCAAATGAATACTGGATACTCAAGGAATTACATGCTGTGTAATTGATCTAAAGAACAGATTAGGACTGGTGCTATTTCATTAAATCTTATTAGCTTTGGCTTAAGTACTTAAAATTGCAGCTGTCCTGTGTCAGCTAGATTACACCCCTTGTCACACGGCAAGTGAGGTTTTCATCTGTTAGGCCATGGCTTTTAAAATGGAGTAGGCTGATGAAAAGAAGTACAAACAAAGGACTGCAAACGTCTGATCTTCAGACACATCAAGCCCCATATTATTCATTTAAATGAAATAAGATCCACACTTTCAGAACATGTATGAAGACCTGTTGTTTGTTTCCATATTTTGTCTTAGATCTCTTCTGTGGCACCAGAGTTCTGCTTTTTGTCTGCAAACCATCCTGAAGAGTTCTCAAGCCTCATGGATGAGCACAATACAGATCTTTACATGGCATCACAGGATCGACTAGGTTGGAAAAGACCTTCAACATCATCAAATAATCACAGAGTAATGCATCAGGTGCTTCAACCTTTTTTGGCTCTTTTTTTTCTCTTAGCTGCTTCCCATGCAAGGTTATCATGCTTCAGGAACCAGTGTGCCAGTAAAGCTAGAGGACAATTTTGGCAGCATAACAAGTGACTTTGATAAAGCCAGGTATAAATTCAGGTTGGAAAAGAGTTTATGGCTATCAAAGGAGGAGGGGCTTCCCCTCCCACCCCCAAATGACTCAAACTAATTTTTAGGGTTCTTTACATAATTACAAAAGTATTATTTTTACTGGTTTGCCAGTAAAACTGTACTATCCAGTATCCTATCTAGTACACTAGCAGCAGATTAGACTTGGTATTCTTTCTCACCTTCTATTCTTCCCTCCTAGGACCTAGTATGTAACTCCACAATCTCCTAAAACAAAAAATAGCAACTGAAGATTTTTAGCTGAATTTTCTCTACAAGACATACATTAAATACTTATCATAATATCTGGACTCCTGCACTGTGGGAAACAAGACTGTTAATATGAAAACATTAAGCAGGACTTCAGATTATAGTAAGGGGTGGAATACTGACAAAAGACCCATAGGCTTTGGCTAAAACAGGTAATACTCAAGGCTTCTTTTATTATTATTCCTTTAATGAGAGAATATTTAAGACCCTCTCACATGCAGAGTCACCATGTTTATACCACAGCCAAAGCAGTGGTTCACACAGATAAAGACTGAAGTTAAAATAATCCAACAGATGTTTTTTTTTAAATTTGAGAAACTATTTCAGTAAATCTTTAAAAAATGACAATCACAGAAAATACCAACTCCATATTTAAGAGTTATTTGAATTCTTGCATATAATTCTGTAAGTCTCAGAGCCATTTGTCTATCAGGAAACTCTGCTTTCCTTCTTACATGGACAGCCTGGTTCTCACTAGCCCTCTTCAGTCTGTGGCCTCTGCACTTCAGGCTTGCCAAGACTGACCACTCTGTCAGACGGTGTGGCCACATCCAAATGCTTTGCACTGGGCACTGAAAGCAGTAGCAAAATTCCAAGACAACCAATACACATTTGTCGTGGCGGTATCATAGTGAAGGCTTACCACGCTTGCCTGAAATCTTTACCAGTAAACACACATCTATCTGGTCTTCTCAGCTTCAAATCCCCTAAACCTACAAATGCAACAATACTTTCAGGATAGTAAATTTAAAACCTGGTATTCTTCCAAATATTCAGCCTTCCTTTTTCATTTACCCAGGATTTGAAGGCTTACTGCCCCACTGCTGAGGATCAAGTGTATGTTGGCAATTTAAGACAAGGAAGGAAAAAAATTGGGGGAAGCATGTGGCATATTTGCTTCTAGTCAGTACAGTAACTTTATACTCTGTTACGCATTTAGTAGTCATGCTGGTAGATAATTACTTCCAGCTTTCAGCCATCTTCACATAAAATAGTTACATTTACTCATTGGAATGACTACAAATGGTGTGAATGACCTGCGATGTCACTCCCCAGAAAGCTCAAACTGGTCTTTCCCTTTTTTTGCCTGCTCATCTCCCTCACCATAATGTTTCAAGGCATAGAACTCCATCAGACTAAATAAAAACAGAATACAGCTTTCATACAGTTTAAAAGGGAGAAACTATCTGAAGAAAACATGAAAAGTCTCTTAGCAGTAGAACTCCTGTATAAAGTGTTCAACACCTGATCGAGTGATGGTATCTATCCTTTTAAATTGTCTAATGGGAGGTTAAATGCAGGGCAACTGTTCCCAATCTGTATTTAGCCTGAAGCTTCCTACCTGTTGACTATCAACAGGAAGGCTTGAATACTGAGCATGTCCATGATTTTATACTGTATTGCTTGATTTATTAAAGATGCTACCTCTCCCTGCAGGTCTTACTACACCGTTCAAGAGGTCATGTTCAACTAACCATAAACTCAGAATTTTAAAACATTTTTATATTTAGAATTTCACCCAGAATGATTCTTTTGTACATATTCATGCATAACCCTATCATGTGACTATTGAAAGATTAGCCATAAGCCATAAATAAACTCCTGGAGAATTGGCTTTGTATTACATCTTACACACTCCATTTCAAAAATAAACTTGGGGCAAAATACTGTGATACGCTTTCCAGATACCAACCCAGAGTTGACAAGAACTGATGGATTCTGCATGTTAAAAGTATTTTATTATCTATCATGTCCTTGAAAAATTGACTTTGTTTTCATTCTATTTTGTTCAGCATGCCTTGAAATAGAAATGGCAGGAGTTGTTCAAGAAACAGATCACCAAGATTCACAGTACCACAGTGTTTGCAATTACCCGTTTCCCTGGCTCAGTAAAACAAAACTTCTTTAAAAAATTACTATAAAATATTAAACAGTGAAGTTAACAGATACCATTTCTATCTCTCCTTCAGTATGACTGAATCTTCTCTAAATGAAAAGCTGTCTGCCATGGACCTGCATCCAAAGCCTGCTGACATTGACAGTGATCATCAACTTTGACAGCCTTTGGGGTAAGCCCTTGTCATTGCTATGGCTACCTGTGCACAGATACTGCGTGAACCACTGTATACACCATTAAATTAAGGTTCACAAAGATGCTGCCAATGAGTCAACTACACTAAAATATTTGTATTTCAGAGTAATAGTATTTATATATGCTGCCTAGTTCTTGCTCTAATTTGCCCTCTTATCACTAGGTTTTTATTTGTTCTTCAAATACCAAAAAGACTTTGTTGGTTTGTTCAGAAAATCAGACAGTGCTCACAAAGCATATTTGCTCACATTTGACATTTTCACAGGATGGGTAACGAAACTGAGGATTCAACTTGTTACATTCCACAGATGGCGCCTAAGTCTGTCAACTTCTGGAAAGAAGTCACGAGCATCCAGCTTCCAAGGCAGCCTCTGGAACAACACAACAGTGTACCTGCATCCACAGCACTGCAGGTGGGACCTTGCACGTATGTACTTGGGGACTGTGGGCCAAACTGAGGCCTCTAGAAACTCATCCCTCTACTAGGACATTTACTGCCTCAGTTAAATATGCAAGGGCTATATTGTGATGTCTTTACAGCCAAGAGATGTAAAATGTGGCAATATAATGGAGGATGTGGCTATTTTACCTATTCAACGTTTACCTGTGTCTAACTAGAAGAGGTCTCTGAAATGCTGCTTTTTAGCAGCTTGAAGGTTGAGAACCACCTGTAAACATTTGCAGAACAGTCTCTTTCTAGAAACAGAGACTCCTAAACAATCAACCTTGAAATTTATCATATATTATATTTCCAGTGTTATTTACAGATCTTCTTGTTTAGTACAATGAACCAGACATGCTGAAAAGGTAGGATTTGACCAGTCCCCTTTTATACGAAGTACAATAAAAAAGGCACGTGATTATTCACCATAGGAGTTGTGCACCAGTCAATGACTTAAAGCTAAAAAGCTACCCATCAGAGAACTCTCTTTATGAGGCAGTATTGGGATCTCTCCTTTCAACTCATCACAGAAACATCCGTCTGCCAATTTCTCTAGGAGAGCTCAGGGAACCCACTTTTCTGCTGTGTTCTGATCTTCACAAGATTTCCAAATCAACAGAAAACTCTTGTTAAGCTTCCCAGGTCATCTACCAGAGCAAGGAAGAGTCAAATAGGGCATGTATGTGTCTGCTTTTCTTTGTCTTCTTTTTGTTTTAACTTTGAATGCCCAGCTGTGGAGGACTTGAGAGCCAAGTGAAGTCCAGTTCAGACTAGTTCGCTTTAAGACAAATGCCTTGCAAGATATGGCACACTGAGCAATGGACAACGGCAGGAGAGGCAACTTCTGAGCCCCAGCAGTCAGTGTCGGCTGTGTTTTATCCAGTTTCTAATCATCCATTTTTGCCCCGAGCACCTTTGTACAACTAATCTGAGCCCAAAATTTGCATCCTTTGACACTTCCACTTCTAGGCAACGGCCAGTGTCTCTGCTGATGATTGGACCATTCTGAGAAAAAAGAAAAACGGAAGATGAATTAGAAAAAGTGAAAAGACTAGAAGAAAAATAGTGCTACATCTGCAAATCCCTAGAAAACACTATAAAATGCCTGGGAAGTTCTGTATACAAAGTGAGAAAAGTCCCCAGAATGAACTAGAAATTCCTAGGAGAAGTTAGATAATCTCTAGAAACTGCCAAAACAACTGCTTGATAATTCTAGATTTGGGAATGGCTAGAAAATTCCACGGAAAGCACTAGGAAATCTCTAAAAAGCACTAGAGAATCCTTATAGATCCCAAGATACAGGAAATCCCAGAAACGGTGAGAATGCCTTTGAAAGTCCTGAAAATTATTTTAAAGCCTTACGTCTAGAAATTCCTGGAAAAAAGGCTAGAAAAATCCTATAAAAGTTCTAGAAATAAAAATACCTGGGGACACAAAAAATTTTACTCATATATGTTCTTTACACTACAAACATTGAGAATATTCCAAGAAAGGATAATAAAAATTTCCTAGTAATAATACAAGAAACTTCCTGGATAGCACATAATCCATAGAAAAGATATTTGACTATTTCTAGAAGGGCATAAGGGGGAGTTCCTCTAAAGGCCTCCTTGTTTTCCATTAAATACCTTCTAGAGCAGCATTCCTCTCCAACTTATTTCTGCAACCTATCCCTGAACTCTTCTTTACCTGTGTGAAATCCCAGAACCTCTGTGCTGGCCTCAGGACATCTTCACACTTCTTCAGTGTTGGTGTCCTGCCCTTCCCATCATCAACAAGGCATTTTGAGTCGGGCAGGAAGGCTGTGGAGCCCAGTGGCCCCAGCTGCAGGACACCCTCAGAGCTGTAGCGGACAAGCTAGGGAAGAAAGGAAAGGGAGGGAAGTCTTTAACTGCAGCCCTGGGAACCCCAGTGAGGGGACACAAAGTCAACCTGCAGCTGACTTCTCTGCCAGCTTCTGCCCCAAGCACTGGTGAGGAGGAGTCCTTTGTCCTGCTGTGCGTTGGGACCTTCCTAGTCTGGCATAGCATGTTCAAGGGCAAAGCCTGGGAAACCTGTTTTACCAAGACTGGTTTCTTATAGGACACAGTATCCCCTTGTTTCACACCTCTGCTCCCCGCTGTTCCCTGACCCCTATTTCACTGCAAAAGGGCACTCAAGAAAGTGAAGTAATCAGTATGTAAATCATATCCACTCAACAGGAGTTGGTTTAACAAGACACAGTGTCATTTTGTCAATGCACTTTGTTCTTAAGGGTTCTATCAGGAGCTGTTGATAGCAACAAGTCTAATTAGTTCTTGTAAGTAAAAAAATCCAACCATGCAATCAGGATTCAGAAATATGAGAGGAAAAAAGAAATCATGAGGAAAACAGCAGTAAATTTGCTAACATGGGCTTCCTACATCATAAAGAATCTCACTTCGGTATTTCAGATTTGTGTGAGGCTTAAATGTTGTGCAGTTTAGTGAGGTTGTAAATGCTGCTGGCTGTAATCAGAGGCTTCAGGTGAAGGCCATTTATTTTAGAGGGGTTTCCTTAATAAACTTAAGCAGGCACAATCATTAACGTTAATTTTTACAGGTGTCTATATTGTTTTTTAACCTTTCTTTTGTTTTAAGTGATGATTTCACTTGCCTCAAGTCCTTCACAGTAAAATGGCACTCAAGGAAAACAAAAATCTGTATGTAGAAGGTAACATAATAGTCTCTTATAAACTCTGTGTGAGAGAGAAAAGAAATCTGCCTCTTCCAGATCTGCAGTTTGTTTCAACTTGCATTCTAATAAAGCCTCAAAGCCTTACAAGTGTTTTTAGGATGCTCATTCAGAGAGGAAAGGTTCACTTTGTGTCACACTGCGCTGAAATAACTATGATAGCAACGGAGTCCTCAGTTACAAGTTGCAAAAATTTATAAGTAATCCCCTTAATTACTATTATTTCCTACATAGCTAAGGGAGAGCCTACTGAGGGAGATGCCAAAGCACATTAAAATGAAAATGCACCATGTTAATTTGGCAGCAGGCCAGCATGTCAAATCAGACACACCTACTTCTCACTTCTTTTCTGTTTAAATGCAGAATCATTACACATTATGCCCTCTTTACCCTAGAAGTAGTCAAGTGCAGCACCCAGGTGCCAAAGACTGCAAAATGAAGTCAGGTACATAGCTTGTATGCTGTGAGGCTGGATGCTGCGGGGTGAAGACCTGAGCCACTGAAGAAATACAGTTATCACCCAGGAAATTCACTGCCTGTCTGGTCTTACTGCTGTTATATGGCTGAAATTACTTAACAAAAAAGGGAAGGAAGGTCAGAAGTGCTGCCATTTATTGGATGTCACTGTCCAGTGCAAGAGAGATCATTAAGAGTCAATCAAACCCCCTCAAATTGGAGTCTAGTTTTCTACTACCATCCTTATTAACCTCAGAGGAATCATGCTGGGAATAATCGTATCTTGCTGGTAAAAAGAGCATGGTCTGCTTACTCCCAGACCAGATGCCCTCTGACAAAGTATGCGCTCATTTTCCCACCTGCCACCTCTGTTTGGAGCAACCATGTGAAGTGCAGGGTTAGAAGAGAGCCTACATCAGAAAAAACAAAGGGATAACCACATGAAGATGCTCCTTGGTGTGAGCATTGTCATTCTTGAGGCATTGTCTGTATACACTGAATCAACGCACATTTTTACTTATAGAATACAGGGGACATAAGTAGAAAAACCTCAAGCAAGTATTTCACACTTTTCATATCTAATGAGTACTCAGCAGAGTTCACATGAACTGCGTGGCTGAAACTTCAACTGACCAGGTATGCGTTCACCTTGCAGTCTTTATTATATCTCTCCAGGTCCCGAAATACCTTCTAGCAACCTGGTTGGCTTTGCCTTATCCAGATAATCAGCACCACTGTTCATAATGGGCTGCCTGCTCCGTAGTATAGGATCAGTTTTCCCTGTGGTTTAAGATGAGCAGTATTTTCTGTACTGATATTAAAATGGCCTAAAATAGCCTTGTCTTTGGAATCTCAGTGGCTAGAATTGCATGTGCTCTGCATCACAGTAGCCATGTACTTGAGAAAGATATTGTTATACAGAAGCCTGTCAAAGCAGAAAGTACCATCTCTGCATCTGCCTTAGCAGTAGAAGATACATCAATCCTATTACAAACCATCTTCAATATTGGAAGTGGTAGTTGTGTGACAGAACTGAAACACAGTTTTAAATATCATGTGAAGATGGACCTTCGCTCAGATTTTCTCTTTTATCTGAAAAGAGCTGAAGGATCCACATATAAGACACTGAAGCTAAGTGCTCTATTAAATACTCCAAGATCTAATCCTGATGCTATCTGCTGTACCCACGATAACATAAGATACTTCTCCCTTCAACATGCAGAAATCTGAGCAGAATGGAAAATATGTCAAAGGTTGTTTATCAAAGCCACCCTATCTGGTTCAAAAATAGCAAGCTTGTGGCAGGTGATCCTCCAGGAGCAATGTGATAAGTAAATGCCAGCTTTTAACTGAAGGATTTGACTTCACAAAATCCATTCCTGCTAATTTCCAGTCAAGTGAAAGAAAAAAAAGGCACAAAATAACAGCAGGTAACAGTAAGACACAGTTACAGGTAAGGGTCCGGTAGCTTTCTGCACTAAATTCAACCCTTCTCTCACATTCTTGTTCTCCAGGCAAAAGGAAATCTTTACTGTTTGGCCCTGCAGGTTAAGGTAAGCTGTAAGCTGACACAGAAACTGGAACAGTGAGCTACATGGGCATCAGAAATACCTTAAGTCTCTAGAACACTTATGATCTCTTTGTCTTGTAGTGACAAGTTATCAAACTTCCAGGTTTTTTCACAGAATCTCACCTACCGCTCCTGCAAGTTAAACTTCCTTTTCATCCACCCCACTCTTAAGCAATCAGACCAGCTCCCTAGTGCCACTCTGGAAAGCCATAGCTCTACCAAGCAAAACGTTAAATACCTGGCCTCAAGCAACAGTTTAAGTAAAGCCTTTCATCTCCTCTGACTCCCATCTGTTTGCGTAGCTGCGAGCTCCAGGAATCAGCACGTCGAGAGCTCCCTTCTTTCTTCTTGATCTCAATGCAGAGGGAGTTCTGCTTTCACTGCTGCAGTGCCTGGTCTTTCTCTCAGTGTGAAAGGGAAGAGAGGAGGGCGGAGAAGGAGGCTGTTCACTAGGGCCCTTCTATCCCAAGATGCCATTTTATTAAGTTGTCCTCTTCTTTCACATACCATATAATCAGCTCCACATCACAGCATTTGAGACAGACGCCAAGGCAGTGAATATTTCCACTGAGGCTGCATAAGTTTTCTCAGATGGTTCAAAACCTGCATGTCCTATAACCATTCTAAGAAGCTTCTAGACCACCACATTCCACTTTTTTGGAGGTAGTATCTTCCCCCCCCCCAAAATGTCTTTTACAACAAAAGGGTATTATGTAATGCTATGGAACCATGAGCTTTACAGGTGATTGTACTAGAGAGGCCACATGCAGAGGCAAGACAGTTTAGCTTATCCTGACTTAGCTCAAGTCAAATGCATCAAGCTAAACTGATGTAAACTCAGGCTAAATGCGTTCCAGAGCATCCATGAAAGAGCTTGTCCCTGTTTGAATAAAGAAATTTAAAAGCTGATGTCATTGAAAAGATGTGATTTATCATGGTAAAATCTGATCTTGAGAAACCACACAGGGAAAAAGCATTTTGTTCATGGAGCAGTAACGGTGTGGTGGCTTTATTTTTCACTGGCAGTGCAGGACACCGCTATTCAGGGGTGTGCAGTTACCAAGGGAAATAGAAGGTCAAGAAGTAGAAGAAGGGCAAGACGTACAAGAACAGAGCATTTCACCGCAGATGAACAGTAATCTTACTCCCAATTCAGCTTTTTTTTTTTTTTTTTTCAGTAGAACCATGTGTATGCTAAAATCACTAAAATTGCTTGTCAGAATTGAAGAGTATGAAAACCAAGCAGGGCTGTGGCAGAAAAATGAGAGACTTTCACACTGGTAGGATGCATTAAGCACCAGTGATAACCTACCTGGTATAAGCGAGTTCCATGTTTATATTCGTATATATGCAGCAGGCATGTACAACTAACCTAAATCTCAACTCACTGGGGTATTTCACACCCTGTGCTTGACATGAAAAATGTCAGAAGCTGAAAGCTAAACATAATAGACAATTATGCTCACCCAGGCTGATGAGAAGAGGGGCTTTGAAAATGTTTATTTAATATATTAAAACGCTTGCTGTCAACACCTTTCATGCTATGTGCTTGAATATCCTTGATGAGGGTTTGTGCAGCTGTGGTTCTCATACTGAATTAATTTTGTGAATTGTGGTGCGAGATGATAGAAGTTTTCCAGCTATGTAATCATTAATTAACTTGGCTGCCTTTGCGTGGCTCCAACCCATGCTTGTGTGTGAAATACTGTGACAGAACATCACCTCTGCCTTCTGCGGAGTATCTGAGGGATAACTTTGTTTCTTCCCCTTTCTTTAAAGGGAAATGGAAAGTACTGCAGGATGATTTGGTAGATTAACTTTCTGCCTTTCCCCTACTTTCTTAATTCTTACACACATGGGATACTTTGGATTTTAAGGGTTTGGGAAGAGTGACTTCCTCTTTTTATGCATTTGTACAGTGCAAGTAACAAAAGAGCTCTAGCTTGTGGCTGTAACAGTGTAAAAACAGCTTTTCAGGCTTGTTCAGAACATTCACGTGTATAGGATACTGAAGACCCATAGCAGAAGGGAGCTAGAAGGGATTGAATTGGTCACTACCCAACTTCATCTTCTGGAGGAATAAATAATTTGTGTATTGTTGTTTGCATCTGAGAAGAGGTACCCAGTGTCTAGTCTAGGGCCTACAAGTCAAAAGGCATCTTTTACTAGGCACCAAATTTACATCTTACTAAAAGGAAAATGACGTGTTCCTTAATGGAAAAAATTGGTCAGAGCTGGATGCTGAGAGGTGAACTGCTTTATGCCCCCAAATTTACAAGAGTTAAGTCAGGAGAAGCTACGCACATTGTATTTCTTTTCCAATAATTCACAGTAACTTACGCCCTCATGTATTTTCTTCTGTAAGCCAAAGCATATTGTATAAAACAGGAGTTGTGGAGGCAAACAAGTAGGTTAGGGACTTAAATTGAAAAATAAATTGCAGTCAGAACCATTTATTTTATTACTCTTCCCAATGCTAGCACGATGAAGGGACATCAGATGTTGCAAAGGGACTTTCTGGAAGGACTTCAATTTGCAGCTTTCTGGTCAGAATTAGCATACAGCAAGAGACTGAACTCTTGAGTGCCTTAACATCTCTAACCAGAGTCTTCTTAAGAGGCTCATTTACATCTAATTAAGCAACACTATTTTGTTACCTTACTCAGAGGCTGTTCCTTCTGCTTCTACTAGGAAAAGTGTCAGTCAAATGTTCTGTAACTATCCTGCCAAGGGTGGATGTTTTGTCAGTAGGAATTACTGGCCCTTCTCTCTAATCAGGTGTGACTCCCTCACCAGCTTGCAATTAAGCACTATGGGCAATATTTATATTTTGTGATTCTTGTTACTCCTCCACAGTGATGGATGAGCCAGGAATCAAATCAATATATGTATGACTGAACTCCAGACAGTTGTTAAGTCTGTGATAAGATCAGAGTTTATTTACACGAGAATGTTCATTAACATGGTTTTGATTCAGACAGTACTTCAAAAGAACCTAGAATTACATTTCAGAGGAAGCTCAAGTCCTGGATTTAAATAATACTCAACTTGCATTTAAAATACAAGTAACACCACTGTGAGTGTGGGAAGAAGAAATGCCATTTTAGAATCTTCAGACATCTCTGAGCAAAATAATAATACACACAGGGACCGGTGAAAAAGAATTCTGTTCTGGAAAAGCATCAACTTAAAAGATGTTCCAAATTCCCTCTGAAGTTGATGTTAAATATATGCTTAACTTTTGCCTACTTGGGGGATCGTATCAGCAGCTTGCTAAATCATTTCTGCATAGGAACCAATTGGACCAATGAATAGTTAATTTAAAGAGGTACTATTCCTAGAACAAGTCAAGTCATAACAAGAAGAGCTGCTCACTCAGACTGTCTAAATTCATAGATCTGTGGTGGATCTCTATGTTACTAAAACAAATTACAATGATTCTTCTGTTTTCCTAACCAGCATTCTCAGTGTATAAATTCACATGCCGAACAGCCTTGGAAAGGGCACCCAGAAAAACTGGAGTAAAGCCAGCTATTTTCCTTTGCATCTCAGGAATATGCTGCCAACCTCAAATCAAATAAACCAAATTCCTTTTCGTTTCCTCTGAAAATTCTTTAAGTTAGTTTTCTTACTAATGATGGGATTTTAACCATTTACCTGAGAAGACATTCCATGGCATGGGTAAAGGATTGCTTTGTCATCCTCTTCAGCTCCCTGATCTAAGCAGTAGCCACTAGCTTTGCTGTTACGCACCTGTAACCGGATCAGAAAGGAAGCAGTTGTAGTAGAAATTAATCTGTATA
This sequence comes from Amazona ochrocephala, assembly GCA_039720435.1. Classification (NCBI taxonomy): domain Eukaryota; kingdom Metazoa; phylum Chordata; class Aves; order Psittaciformes; family Psittacidae; genus Amazona; species Amazona ochrocephala. Next base: position 8,863,387 of record CM077891.1, on the reverse strand, counting down.
ATGCAAGTCCAGTACAGCTAAATCTGAGCTGCACTACAGCTACTGAAACAATGTAAATCCATTTTTCTCTGAGAAACACATGCTTATTCTCCAGGTATGACAGGACACCAGTAGTGAATTTGCTCCAGGAGAGACACAATTCGGACAACCTGTTGTAGCACCATTCTGTTTGCACCTATTGCCCATATAGAAATGAAAAACCCCATATGAAAACATTCTTACTAGAACTGACAGTAAAGTATACGGCTATGCACAGAAGTGATATAAAGCACATCGCTGTGAAAGGATACAGCAATAATTTCTTAACCAAGAAGTTACTTAGATATTTTGAAACAGTCAACAGCTGACTTTGGTTTAGACTGTGAAGTATTTGTCTGGCTATTCCCATAATATAGAAATAGCTGCTGCATGAAGCGTTGGAAAAACCAGTAAGTAATTCTTGATATTACAGTATAGAATCATAACAGGGGATCTGATCGGATAAGGGGGTTCAACAGTTAAATCTGAGAAGGTTTATTTTATGACTCAGGTACTATAAAGGCTAAAGAAGATGAAGACAGCTTTATGGCACGGCTTTAAAAAATGTGAATCGAGTCACTAGAGAACATATCTTTTACTACTGTTTCAGTCTGTTTCACATCTACTCAATACATTTATTTTCCTTTAAACTCACTAAAATCCAGACATATTTTTCCTATAAGAAAATAAGCAGAAGAGGAAGTATTTAATGACAACTTGATGTTACTTAGGATGAAGCCTCTAGTTTTTTCATTGCAGGCATGTAAGACTGAAAGGGAACTATGCCAGTTCATATTAGCTAAATAGCTTGTGTGTTCTATTTTATTACAAGTTTGAACGAATTAGATGCTTGCATCACTAAACTTCCTGTTTGACTCAAGAACCTTCTATGCGACCACTCAACAGAAACAAACTTCTTTTTAGAGACCAGCTTGCTAACCGTCTGGTATAATTGACACAACATTGGCAGAACTGCCAATATTCCTCACAGTTAACAGCCTTCTTAAAGCTGACAGTTACTAATAGCTCCTGTTGAATTTACTAAATGTCTTTTCCTCAGTTACTGCCAGGGATACTTATATTAGGATGCAAAGTGATATTATGCAATAAAACTTACACTTCATATCAATAGCTGAAGTGCCTGACTTATATGAAGTCAATCAAATGGAACAGAAAGAATGTCCATTTAGTTGTCTTCTGTGAAAATATATTGCCTTTGGATTTAATTGTACTTCAAGTAGACAATTAAAAGAGAATTGTAAAAACATTTAGCAGCAGGAGAGCTCCTAGAACTTCACCCCAGTTCACAGTCATGACAGCAGTCCTTACATCACAGGCACGTGATAGATTCAAAGAGTTACAGAAGGCATATCTGACTTTGCTACAGACTGGGGTCAAGCATAAGTGTGAGCTTCGACTGGTTCACAGCAGAGGAAGAAATGTTCCAGAGGGCTGAGGTCAACCGAAACATCTACACATTTCTAACATGTTTAGATCCAGCATTTCAGTAGTGTTAAGTAACCTATCCACTCATCTGCCTCTGAGTAGGTGTTCCAGGGTCTGACGCAGTACTGGTACCCAAGTGACAATGAAAACACAGAATCTGAGCACAAAAAAGAAAAATCGTTTTTCCTCTTTTTCATGATGAGATAAGGACCTGCCAAATGGTAGCCTCACCTCATAACCTGAGCAAAGGTATGTTGCTTTTTATCCTGAACAATGAGGAATGCAAAAATGCTTAATAAAGTGAACGTAATCCTTCAGGAAGTTTGGTAAAATCCAAACAAAGGGTAATTCCCTACCTAAAAATAATTCAGCCAAGTCAACTGTTCTCATTAACTGTAATTATTACAGCTGTCTTGACTGCTGATGTTTTCTTGAGGATGTCTATGGCATCCTATTTGGGAAACAATTACCCCAAATTTATGTTCTCAGAGCTGCTCCGTTTTAAAGTGAAAACCAAGGAGGTTTTGTATCATCATTACACAATCATACCCAGCAAGAGGGACAGAGCTTCTCAAAGCCACACTTCTTGGTGGTGATTAAAAGCAGAGGAGGCCATTTCTTTTGCTGCTACTGTGCTGGCTTGAAATTGCTCTGTACATCCTGATACCCACCACTAAGATGGAAGGACTGCTCTAATGCAGTCATGATGTATTTTCAAAGACATACAGTACCTCTCCATAAGTGATTGTATTATTATAAACCCTCATTTCAGGATAGACGTTCTCTAAGTACCACTTAAAACTCCGGCACTGCAGTCGCTGTCGTAGAGCTATTCTTTCAGAAACGTCTCCGAAGTCAACTCCAGGGTTCTACAAAGCAGAGAAAGAATAAAGAAATCTCACTGCATTGACCTTACAGTTGTTTTCTTTACTGGAACTGAAGGAGTTCATTTTGTATACCAAGCTGTATTTCCTTCTCTTTCTCTTTCCTACTTATCAACAGCTGTTGTTGATAGCAGACAATAAATATTAATGAAAGTCAGTGGAAAAAGAAGGATAACGAACAAGCAAAATCCAAACATAAAATAATAAGAATACAATAAGAATGCTGTGACTTACAGCAATTCTAAATTTTTGCAATCAAACTGAACTCCTTTGCTTTTAGATTCATTAGGAATTTAGGCAGTAATTCTGATCTAAGATATGGCAGCGTGATCATGGTTTACTCTAGTAACAGTCTTGGGTATTCACTAATGTAAATGAGATCAGAACAGACCTGTTTAAACTTCAAAGCAGAGCTGCTCAGAAAATCATTAAGCTCCATTAAACATTTGCATAGACCAGCATTCAGCTTTTACTGGAAATGGAGCTCATTTGCAGACCTGAGCCATAAAATGCGCAAAACCTTCTTTATAATTCTGCTTCTGAATCTAATTCTTGTTTGAATTCAAATCCCGTGAAAAACGCACGCTGGAAGAGTCAACTCAGTACAATCAAACCCAGCCATTTAGGAAATGCCAGGTCCTGAGGTAGCGTCTGCTGATTTAAACTGTTATAAATCATCACAGTTCAACAGTAAGACAGCAAGAGTTACCTCATCTAAAAATCTTTTCCGACACTATATGAATCAAGTGGACTGATCCCAGGGACTTGTGCGTGGATCTGTCTGAGGTACATTTCCTCCAGAAAGATTCCTGTATGGTTTACAAATTGTGTCTAATGTAGGGTTACAAGATCACAGCAAATCTTAGCTCGGGGTTTATTAGAATCCCCAACAGATGCTTCATTTTCAGGAGAGAATACAAGTGTAATACTGAACAGGTTTTTCTATTTGCCACATAAAGAGTTTGCTGTGCTCACTGCTGTTTGCTGATGCACACTTTGTCATGAGCTCTCTATGCAGCATCCATTCAAATGAATGTTAATTTACATACTACTTCAGGCTACTTGGAAGGAGAGCAATTCTTGGAACCACTCAGCACAGTGAATCATTCAATATAAGATTCCTTTATCACTAAAATTGTCAAGGAATAGATCATCAGCAGGGGCAAACCAACTACTTGGTTAACTAAGCTAAAGCTATGCTGACCCACTGCTGAAGGTTATAGGAATATGATCTTGCAGATGTGTCCAAAGATCATCTGCTGATCAAGGCACACATTATGCACAGATCCTCAGTAACTTGGAAGGGAGTGAGTTGTGGAAAAGATGGCATGACTTATGAAAGGGTTAATTTGGATGGGGTTTGGTGTGGGAGAAAACATGTATTTTACTTCCCTCCTCTTTGCCCTATTCTAGAACGAGGCAGAACAGAGCCCTGTTTGTGGTCCCTTTTCTACAGAGCAGCTATGATAGTGCAGCGCTTACTTCTGTATTAGCTGCAGTCATCACATGTGGGTTACAGTGTGACAGCACAAGAATGAGGTGTCCACAGCATTTAATATGTGGACATATTTTTTATAACCAGGCAATGGGGTTTCTAGTTCTTCTGCAGAAGGTTTTTCTTGTGGCTCATAACAGTACAGTACTTCTTAGTTATCTAGATGGAATGCTAGAGTGGAATAACTCTGAACACTTAACACTCACTTCCTTTGCCTGAGAGCTAATGGAGTTATTTTTATAATGCACATTTTATCAATTAATCAATTTATTTTATGGAAAGAAAATTTTCATGTTCAGTACTTCTGCTGACTTTCTGTCTCTTAATGTAGATGTGCCAGGGATTTTTTAAAAGCACTGTTGTATAGCTTAGTGCAGAAAACTACATCAATGAGTAATCTCAGAGAGATTAAAGGAAATCATGTTTTGGGGTAAATGCTTATTTAAATATCTTGTCTTTTCCAAGAATTCATTTGAGATGGCATCAAGCAAACAATTTTACCAAGGTTACTTTTTCATCTGATTGAAACTGTTTTATCAAGTGGGTGCAGACAGGGCCAAAACAGCCCTAAAAACTTAAATGGACGCTGCTTTGTTTCCCTCCAGCTATCATGGAATTCTTGTGTGGGAAAGAAGATAAGAAGTATTGCCTTTTGTTAAGGCAAAATAATTCTCTGCCATTACCTCTCATCTGCCAGTACCTCTGATGCCAAAAGAAGTCACCAAAATACATATTCATAGAGCCCTTGCACAGAGTGTCTGATACTGAACAGCACTGAGCGCAGTTTGGACACACGTGAACATCTGACATATTCAGACGTCACATGGAGAAGAATGAAACATGGCTCCTTTAGGTACAGATATTTGCAACACTACAACAAGAATGAACAAAAATTGTACCTAGATCCCAAAGTACATATTCAGTACGTAGATATTTAGGACACAGTCTAAATCCTATGAAGTCTCTGACAAGACCTCTGTGACTTTGATGGACTCTATATCATAACTGAACAGTCACAAAGACTTACCTTCCTGTTCTGGTAGGAACATTCCTGTTTCCATGTGCTTCAATCAGCTCTGGACCTGTCTCTCATGCAAGGGTTAACTAAACCACCACTACCTGCAGACTGGAGCGTGCTTCCCTTCAGCTGCTCTCCCTGTGCCCCTTCACATGAATAATTTGGATACAAATACCACTAAAGAATACAGCAGCAGTCAGCTTCCACCTGACTGGGATATAACATCCCTCTCCTCTCCAAGAATTATGCTCAGTGAAGATGTAGCATGTGATATACTTACAGAATAAAGTGATAAATTGAACCTACAGTTTATCTAATATTTATATTACATGGATTCCTAGAGGCCCCCACATGCCATCTACAATTCGTATGCACAGTGAGAGATAGAATGTGTCCACATTGCAACACGCAGCCTGTAGACAGTAAAACTATTTAATGTGTGATTCTTTTATCACATACTTTGTTTTTTATGCTTGTGAGGTCTATTGAGCCTCACGATGAATGATGATATTTATTTACAGACATTTCCGAGGTCCTCAGTGCTGTAGCATATGAACACCTCAAAGTTTAATGGCATCCCAAATTAATGACTTGTTCTGAGGAAGCACATAAACCTGGAACATTTTGCTCCAGTTAAATTATAAATCTGTGTCACTGCTCCTGGGTGTACAACAAAACTTACACTGAGGAAGCAAGCTTACATGGCAGAACTCTTCATATTAAGCATGCACCAGCACAGAAGCACTCTTCCCCTTAAGCTAAGCCCACTCCGTACACCTGTAGTAATTATCCTTCACCTCCAAGAGCTAACTAGGAACACCCATCCACGTTCCTGCCTCTGTCTGGGAGAGAGCGTGACCTGTACTTACTGCCATGGGGATGTTCCATGCCATGTAAACATGTGACTTGAAGTCATCCATCCAGACCTCAGCAGCCCGCAGAGCGTTGCGCTTTGCATAGTAATCAATGTCATTGTTGTAGGGTTTCTTTGTGCGTTCAATATGTGCCACGCGGGAACAGGGTAACACCTCCATGCTTCCTCCACATTGCCAGACCTGGGAGAAGAAATAACAATCACATGTTGGGGGGGGGTGGTTTGTTTTCTTCTGTTTCTTTCCCCAGTCAGAGATGGACACCATCGAACGGTTCAGAACGACTATCCAACTTACCTTTCTCTGCACACACTGACTACAGATGAGTGAATGCACCTGGCTGTTTCAGGTACACAAACTTACACGCCACAGATACCCAAGTCCTTCCCCATAATGTCACTGTCCTTGGAACCATTAGGCAGAAGTCAAATTATAAGGTGGTAACCTCTATCACAGGGACTTATTCAACCTAGTGCTTATTACTGAAACTTCAAAAAAATCAGTTCCGTTGTGTGGCTAAGTGGGGATTACTGTGTCTGCTCTCCAAATCAACAAACTTTTAATAGTTTAAATGTGATTGCCAGAAAAGTATGATATGCATTTAGTGTACATCAGCATCTCAGATGACCTGTTCCACACCACAGTCTATTATGTGGGGTTTTAAACACCACCTTCGGGAAATAAAAGGAAACAAATTACCCACATGCACAATACCACCAGAAAAAAAGGCATAGAAACACACTTATTTGCTCATTATGGAAACTTTGACTGTGAGTCAGCCAAATACTCTTTCTAATCCAGCCACTGCAGGCTTCACTGACTTTCAGTGCAGCAATTCTTCCATCGCAGACATGCTTTGTCCTTCCTTCATCAGTAAGAAACAAGCACTGACTCACCTGGTCAGTACAGGATGTCCCATGGAAATTTTACCCAAGAACAGAGACTCAAGTCTCAGCTCAGGGTGCCCTGGTGAATCTGGCCATTAAATGAAACGTTTGTTTAGCAACAGGGGTTACTGCTGCACTTGGCAGTGGATGTGAGCACACCAGATGCAGTTCTCACCCAGTGCTCCTACATTCCCTCAGCTCTTACCTGCCAGCAGCAGGGAAGGAGAAACCCCTGGCGCAACTGTTCTGTGTACCTCTACCTGCAGCCTGGTCACATCAGAAGCAATAAATGGCCACTTATCTTTCTAGCCCCAAGTTGATGAAGATGGAAAAAGGGGCTGAGTGGAGACTGTATCACCCAGGCACCGCTGTGACGTACTGCACAGGTTTGTCCTGTTGATTATTTACTGTCTGAACTCCGGGATGGGAAACAATGAGGACTTCTCTCTTTGAATCAGTGAGATACGGAGTGATGCAGGGTGAGTGAAGCTTATGCCTTTCAGTTCCCTCAGGTCTGCACCCAGAGCTATAATGCAGCTGAAATAAATAAAAGATAGTAAAATACAAGCAATAATCCATTGCTTTCCAAAGTCGCAGAAGAGCATAAGAGCTCATTTCTAGGCAAGATGCACGCCAGAATAACACTGGGCCAGTTCTTCACCTAAGCTGCCTTCTTGGGGACAAAGATAAATTGCTTGGGAAGTGGCAGATAAAATCTTCTGCTCCAGTTTGCCTTTTTTTTTTTCCTAAATACTCTGATAGGTAATATGTATTTGCTGCTTTCCAAACAGTTCTGCAGTAAATCACAGGCCACTGAAATTTACACTTGATAAATGAAATACACTGAAAAAAGCACCGCTCATAAATTTGGCCTGACATATGCTGAGGTTTCCAGTGCAAAGGGGAAGTGCAATGAAAAAAGAAAGGGATTAATTGATTTTCATTGTCAGAAGGGGAAATGAGCAGTACACTTCAGTATACTGCTATTTGCCCAACTCATCCTGGAAGTCAGCTATGTGCATGGCACAATTTTCTTTCTCTTGCTATGGTTAATGACCTTGTAATTGTCATTTATATATTTTGGTAGCAACTGCAAATACCTTATCTAAGCAGCAGATTTATTTCCTTCAAATGCCAGGGCTCATGCAAACCTGAAGAGGAAAAGGTACTAAACTGCAACATTAAAGGAAATGGTCTAGTTCATCTGTAAATTCAACACAAGCAGTTATTTATCAGTGATAAATTATCCCCAGATGAAATCCACAGGGAAGTCAGGCACCTGGCTTTGAAGGAAACACAACAGCAAAAGGCGGCAGCAGCCTCAGGCCAGGTACCACCCACCCTGTCACCTGGATCCTGGTGCAGGCAGCAGGAACCTGCACTGTTACCACCCCATCTGCAATCTCTACATTGCCTCACATTTATGATCAGTCAAATCTTTCCTCTACCCCTCCAGCCCCATTTTGCTCTTCAAGGAGACAAAAATCTGCTGAAGAGGGGGAAGGAAGGAAACAGCCAGGAAATATTCAAGGAAATTTGCTCCCCATGAAGATGCTGATTTACCCCAGATGACTTGCTTTTTGGGGGAGTATGTCACCAGAAACCAGTAGGGCCGTTTCCCAGGAGGGAGCTAGATGTACATTGCACAGGATAAGAAGGCAGTTAGGTAGTGATGCACCACCAGGCATACATTCTCCCACCATTTGTCCATATCCCAGACAAATGCTACAGCTGCTTGACTGTAGGTCATTTCTTTTCAGGCCAGACAAGGTCTCCTGTTTCACTTCACCAGGATTAGCTGCTGTTCAGTGGAGCAAAGACATGTCTCTGTATCCCCACACACCCTTTTGGTGCACTGCCAAGTATGGAGCAAAGCTCTTGTCCTCTCCCTTTCCAGAGCAATTACTTAGGCTTAAATGAAGAGCTTAGTACAACCAAATACATGCACCCCAAACCAGACAAGATCCCAGTAGTTGAGAGCAGTCATGTGAGATTTAGATGCGTCTGAAAACTTGTGTCTGAATCAAGAGGATGGGGAGGTTTAGCAGCACCTTCCTCCTGCTGATGCAGAAATGAAAGACACATGCAATTCAGAAAGCCATTGCCTGTCTGACTCTATCTACACGAAGGCTCTGAAATACAATGAAGGATGAAGGAACAAGGGAAGTTTTACTGCATGAAGCAGATAAGAAACGTGAGTCAGTGGCTGCCCCTGAAACTGGTTTATTCTCCTCCTTTCTTCTTCAGAACTGTATTTAATGACCCATTTGAACAGTACTAAACAATCTATTTCTTTCCACATCTAACTATGAAATTATGCCAGAAAAAATAATTACACACATCTCTACAGCATTTATTAAGCAGAGTTCTTAAAATGTCTTACTATGGGAAGCAAACTATTTCCACCCGTGAGCATAAAATGACATCCAAACAGACGTTTCAGATAATCAGAGGAAACCAACTCCCATGTCTACGACTCATCTTCTGGGATAACAACATACTTCCAATACAAGTTATTCCTCTCATGACAATTTGCCAACATTAAATGTGTGTTTCAAGGTTTGCTTACTGAGAACATGCAAGTGGAACAGTGTCTTCGTCTCTCCATAGAAGGGTGCACATCACTGAAAGCCTCACTCAGCTGCCTTTATCCCCATGGAGAGCTAAATCCCCAGTGGTAATCTTTGTTTCTGGAATCACAGGGTGCACTCACCAAACCTGGACTGTGGGGCAGCAGCCCAGGCTCTGCTAAAGGTAAGGCGGGTACAACCCTTTTGAGCATCTGTATGATGCTGATGCTGGGCATCAGCCGCGCTGAAGTAGAGAGGCTCCTGCTTTGTGTGCACCTCAGCTCCGTGCAGCTGCCACAGCCCAGGGACTCACTTGGCTTTTGCATCACACTGTGTAGTGTTTTAAGACACGATCAAGTAATTCCAAGAGACACTCAATTTATTTGCTAATTGTAGTTAATTTCTAATTTCAGTATTGCTCTTTAGGCTGCTATAAACAAAACTGATGGCAATATAAATGTTACCAAAGCCGTGTTACCTGAGCATTTTCATTGCTAATTATCTCAATCAACTTTCCTATAAACAGGCATATTAAGTATTAAGAAGAACAAGTACCTACATCAGGGGTAAATTACAAACTGAATTATAACATTCGTGGTTGGTGCTACAGTGATTTACTGACACTAATTATTAGCTGTTCCTGTGCACCTGAAATACAGTTGTCCTACAAAAACATTCGCTATGCACTCTGCAGCAATCGTCGTCATATTCTGCGCATCAAAGGCAAACTGAGATGAGGCAGTGTCTTGTTTACCATGACCTACACTGTCCATCACCAACACCAGCCACCAGTGCAGGCTGGGTGCACGATTTAGAAGGGTTAATACATTGCTATACTTTAACTTTTGCCAAACAAGAAGGAATTTAATGCGGAAACGCATCTTCTCTTGTTGCTGGTAGGCCCAGCAGTGTGTTACGTGGCACTGCTGTGACTGCTCTGCCAGAGGCAGTGCTCCAGAGGTGGATGTTCAGAACATGCCCAAACAAAACCCTTCTGCTGGTACCAGACTGATGGTTTACAAAAGCAGTTCTGACCTCCACCTGAGCAGCACTTCATAGAAGTCACCCTTTAGACTTCCTTTTCTGCATGAAGGCAACAGAAGAGATGGAGGAGTTCTCAAAGCGGCTCAGACACCCCTGCTTTACGATACCCGTTTTATGATATCCCAGCGTGGGAGTTCTTAAAAGTCAGGGATCTCAGGTTTTCTTCTATTTTCAAGCAAAGCCTACCAAAGACGGATGTCTCCTAGACTACCCACACACACCTACGGCAGGACTGGAAAAGATTTTCCTATCATAAAAGAACTTCCATATGTTTCAGAAATCTAGCTGACCTAAATCGTCAGGATAACACCAATCTGAAATATTTTCACTACTTGAAACACAAACTCTTTGTCACCTCCATTTCCCCTCCATAAAAACCTGTCCCCAAAGTGTTTTTCTTAATAAGAGCATATTTCAATCTGAAAGGTCAGTTTAAACTGAAAACCCAAACCTTTGCTGCAAAACACAACCTTCTGACAACATTAAAAAGAGGCACTTGTTCTCATTTAGAAATTTTGCCAAGCTACAGCCTTTTCCATGGAATAGTTTTGTTTTATCAGTTGGAAAAGCCTCAAAAACCTGCCCATTAAACTTTAAGGAGGCTGGGGACTCAGCGCTTCTGAGTGCACATGGTCTGGAGATAAAGGTGCCTTCCATCGCTGCAACCGACTGTCCAAGTGACAGGTTCCCAAAGGGTGATTAATTTGTGGTTCCTCAGGGAGAATAAAGTCTGAGAACTTCCTAGATAAAGTTGCAGCACCTGAAGGGCAGGAGGACACAGAGCTCACGTAGTAAGCTCACAACAGCAGCATCCCTGGGCCCTTCTCAGCTCCTTGAACACCACTGTGTAAAATAAAATTCATGTGTACAGCAAAGTCAACCACAAAGATAACTCAATACTGCAATTACTGCAAATAATTTTCATTAAAATACGCATAGGAAGATGATGCTGCAGTTCTGGCCTCTCCAGTCACCCATGGAACAGTAAGGTTTAAATCAGAAGGGATTCTTCAAAGCAGATTTGAAACCTGACATTAAGATCCTTTCCCATCTGAAACACAGGAGCTCACTAGCTATCCTCCAGTCTTCAATGGATGTGGCAACTCTTCCAGTGCCCACTCTAGAAGCCAAAACTGAGCAAGAATACAGCACAGTTACAGTCCTTGCATCTCTGCTATTGACAATTTACATAGTTCACTGAAAACTGATTTTTCAAAGCAATTCATAGCCTGACATTTTCTATTTTTTCTAATGGGGTTTTATGGCTATTCTTTCCTCCACATATTCTCAGCGCTGACTAGAGAGCCATATTTAATCAGATGTGCTGGATAAAGTGCTCTCTCTGTTTTTCACTTCACATAGGAAGCTGTTAGAAACAAGGGGGCTGTCATAATCAAACACATCATACGTAAAATGAATCACGTGGCCCTGTTTTGTTCATCAGCTCCATTTTTATCACCATCTTCAAAGGCAGCCATAATTATGGTGTAAAAAAGTCCGAACTCTCGTTTCTCAAAATAGCCTGTGCTATTTCACGGTGCACTTACAGAGCAGAAAGCTTTCTGCACTGGGACAAAACAGCTCACATGAGAGATGCTCTTAGCTGCCAAGAGAACTGTAAAAGGGAAGAAATCACATCTCAAGATCCACAGATCATGCATTTTGTCAAAGATTTCAGGATAAACTTCAGACCAATGCTTGCAAATTACAGGACCCCAAAGGATCCTTGACTGACTGATACCAACATTGTCTCCATTGCAGTCCTTGCCTTTTTGATTTCAACTCCTGCTAACAGCAGTTTATAGATACTCTCCTAATAGCACATACATAGGGAGTGTGACAGAATCTCACACATAAAAGCTAACTCTGTCACTAGGATAGTCTAATTAACATAAATACCTGGTGTGTATATACCTAATCCCACTATTCCTGCTGCCCTGTTAGGCTGGGAACAAGCAGTGTTGTTTGTGGAGGGTTGAATTTCACCTGGGGCTCTCCTTGTGCTTTCTTTTCCTGGATTATTCAGCATCAACTTGATTTGAAGACAGAACCATAGATACAGAGAATAGAGCAGACAGTCATACAAGTCTTTGGTGTATGTTCGACACTAGTATTATGTCTTCATGATTATTATTGGTATTTCAGTTGCCCCAATGATGAATACTCAGAGCTTGCTGCTTTCCCCAAAACTATTACCACAGAGTTCCAGGGGGTGTGCATCCTCTTGCCAAGTTATTGAATGCGAGGTTTCCTGGCAGATTCCAAATGGCACCGGTTCTTTGCAGGGAAGTAAACCAATTATTTCACAGATCCTTGATTAGCCTTTCACTTTTTCAGAGTTGGAGTCTGACCTCTTACTTTTGTTCCATTGGGGTTTTCTAATGTTTACGGATGAATTGCTTTCAGAGGAGAAAAGGCAGCAGGACCTTAATGTTCTTGCTACGAGACACTCAACTGACAACTTACATTGCTTTACTCTTTCACATTTCTCTGGTCGCTCTCCAGTTGCCCTTCATGTATTTCTTAGAGGTTACACAGAACCTCAAGCCAGCCCAGATCTCAGAAGTGACAACAGTGAGGAGATAAAACCCTTCTGTTAACCCCCTTACAGAAGAAAATAGATAAGCATGAAGAAATTGAAACATGTTCTAGAGAAACTCACACTCAGCAACTGCTATCTTGCTGTGCAGATAAACTTCGTGTGTGAAGAACTAGGTCTGATAAATTAATAGACTAGCTGCTATGGGAGGGAGAGGATAGACTAAATTGTATTAAAGACGTCCCATACGCTTTAACCACTAATCCAATCTCCATAAACCTGTATTTTGCACAGTTTTCACAAAGGATATTGCATCTCTGAGAAAAGCAGGCCTAGGGAAGAAGCTGATGATTCCATGTGAGGTAAATTCCCGTCTGCAAGGAAAATTCCAGATGCCCTGAAACACCTTGGTGATGGGGGATGGAAGTTGCAAAAAGCTCTCAGGGAAACAAGAGCAGATGGATGCCACTGGCTGTGCACACTGAATAGGTTTGGCTTTACACACAGATTTTAAATAGCCACTAACTGGCATGGCAAAGGCTAAAGGGTCACTCCACACCAAGGTGGTTCAGGAATTCCTGCTGCAATGATGCTGGTCAAAGACAACCTACTCTGAATGAGGCTGTTTCCTGAGGAGCTGGTGAGGAGCCTTCACAGCCAAGCAGAGCATGGCAGGAGTTTAGCAGGAAGCTGAAATGACAGCAAACACAGCTGGTCTGTACTCAAAGAAACTATAGGAGAGCTCATGCTTATACAGACTTCAATCACTGGGCTATGGAGCCTGCTCCTCATTCCCAATCCTAGGACCATGACATCTATCCTTCCTGGCACAAATTTCATGGATACCTGATGGCTCTAGGTAGCTCCTGATAGAGGCACCAGGAGAATTATGCAGAGACTCCACAGATCCTGACGGATCAGTGTACCATGTGCAACGCAGGGACAGTGGCTCACCCCTCTGCTGAGGGCAGGATGTCGGCACATCCTTCAGTTGGAAAAGGGTAGGGAGATGAACTGTTAGTCCCAGAATGCACCTAGGGAGCAGAATTTTGGGAGATGGCAGCTTGACAGGTAATAACCAAGCAGCCAACCTCACAGGCACGGTGTGTAGTGAACATTGGCATGTCCTGTGCTGCTGACCTTAGGTGCAGGTAAGCGCTGTTCATCTACCATCAACCTCATCGACATTATCGCTTAGGGATGGCATTTGGGTCTGTCAGGACAGGAAACACTGAGGAATGGGAACAGGGAGAAAGGACAGCCTATGTAAGGGCAAGGTTTTAATTTTCAGAGACTTGTTTTTCTTAGCAAATGAATGAATGCTGGCACCTCAAAATGCTCCAGGAGAGCTCCTATCACACAGATGACAGGCATAGAAAGGAGACTGCCCTGAGGCATAGCATTAAACTCCACAGACTAGAGATAAAAACTCTCCTTTCTCTGAATTCTCCCCAAGCCTGAAAGAGGCTGCAGATCCCTCCTTCTGGCCTAATACGAGATATGTAGCGTTTTGCAAGCCCCAATCGTTTTTCCTTGTATAAAGTAAGTGCAATTTTGTATCTGTAAATTAGTTTGGTAATTGCCCCAGGCAGATGCCTCTTATAACATATTCTTCAAGAACACATGACATGAGAATAATTTTCTGCCTTCTTACAAATTTACTCATTTTTCCCCAAATCAATAGAACTGCTGTCAGTCATTCCTGCAGATCTGTCAGCACAGACACTGTTTGTACTGTAACTGTTAAAATTCAACAAACTGGCCTTGGAAAATTCCAATTCACATGGGACACATGAAGTGGTGTTAAAGGCGAGCCTGGCATCCTTCTTCCTCACTTCTCATTCATGGCATTTCTTTAGGTTGTTTCTTCTCACTCATCCCAAAAGACCATAGAGGAAATCTCCCTCTAAATTCAAGTCTCAGCAAGGGATAAAGACATACTATGTACATCAAGCTTATATCAGAAAGACTGCAGCTGAGCCCCTGCAACACTGAAGTTCTTAGGAAAAGACCTGTTTCACCAGACTCAGCTTTACTAACCTGCACCAAACCATCAAATAATGCTGACTGCACAATTCAGAAGCTTCTGAAACACAAGCATCAGTACACCAGCTTCATAGTCCAGTGCTCCCTTGGATGCCATTTAAAAGAGGCCCAAGACTGGATCAACTGAGTGCAGCAGTGGTCCAAACAGGCTGAAGGACGCTGTCAGATGCCAGGAGAAGATTAGCAGAATAGAGAAGGTCAGAGTCATAGTGGTGCTGTCACCTATGGACACCGTTCATAAAGCAAAAACTGCTTCAGAAATTAACTTTTCTTCAAGAAACTCATCTCCTCAGTGGGGAAAAAAAAAATGCTGAGTCCAAAGGACCAGATCTAGTTAAGTCCCACCATGTTACCTAGATGAAACACATCTCTGAGGTACAGCTAAAGCCAAAGACTGTTGTATTTAGATGGGGTTTGTATGCACCTAGTTTATATTCAGGTTTGGGCTTTGGATCTGCGATCAAATGAGGACAGTCTGAGCTTTTGATTTGTTGGGAAGAGTTATGTTTCAAAGCCCTTCCCGTTTTAATTTGGTGTCTCAGGTGAACAGGGATTATTTCCTCTGTCTAAATTAAAGCAAAAATCAATCTCCAATCTAGCAGCAAAATTTAAAGTCTTTGCCAAAGCAGGGTCATAGAATCATAGAATAGTTAGGGTTGGAAAGGACCTTAAGATCATCCAGTTCCAACCCCCCTGCCATGGGCAGGGTCCTAGAACTGAAACATCCACACCTGAAACCTCTGGGGTTGGTCTCTTTGGAACACAAATTCCAGATTTAAACTTTTTGAACTCTCAAAGATAAGAGGAGACAAAAACTACACAGCAAGTCCGGAGTCACACACACCAGTGCACGAGGCAGCTCAAATACAGAATCACAGAATGGCTGAAGATGGAAGGGACCTTGGGGGTCATCTGGTCCCAACCTCCCCTTGCTCAAGCAGGGCCACCTACAGCCAGCTGCCAGGACCATGTCGAATATCTCTAGTGATAGAGACTCCACTACCCCTTCAGGAACCCTCTCAACATCATCTCTGATTTCAATTGCCTTTCTTCAAAATGGCAAATGAAATGGTTTTCACACTATCTAGGGTGCCTATCATAAATATGTCTGGGAGATAAACTACTTGTAACTTTGCAGGAAGGGCAGACAGCCAGCGTGTAACTCAAAGGCACCTTTTCCAACAGGCAGGCAAACACATCAGCCTAAAACTAGGCAGAACCTCTAATAGCATCTGCCTTCACTACTACCTAAGGTAAGCCAGGATGAAAGTAAAAGGCAAAAGTTTTTAACTTCTCCTTTCTTGTGTAATACCATTAGTTCACACTTTCAGCCTTTTACTAAAGCAGTGATACTTACTGCGTGTTCAACCTTCACTAAGAGGGCTGAAAATGATAAAATGCTTCCTGGCATTTTAGCTGAGACCACAGGGAAGAAGAATAAAGTGTGGAATTTATTGATGCTTCTATTAGAATAAAGTAATTCTTGAGTAAGAAAATATTGAAAGAGACTGTCTAATGAAGTGATCACAAAGGGTCTTTTCAAAAGACCCTAAGTGGATTCACCCTCATTTATTTTCTCTTTGCACAACAGGCCCTTAAACGATCTTTGTATATTGTCTGCACTAAATCCTGCAGGGTTGCTATTTCATTTTAAAGAAAAAAGCTTTTAGGCTGCAAGGGATTCATTCAGACAGAGCTATTATGCTTACTGTGACTCTGCTGCAGAGCCAAGGGATTTACTATATGCTCATTAGATCCTGCTTTGTTCCAAAACAATCTTTTACAATGCAAATTTTAGCATGCTGATCTCCTTAGAATAACACTTTCAAAAAAGGGCTATTAAAGTAAAAGCTTCTTCTAATGCAGAAACACTACAAACTGAGATTAATTGCTAATATTTTAGACCATGAAGACATCTGGTGTCTCAGCTGAAATTCAGCTTTGAACATGGTTATGAGAAGGCACAGGACTCGGTGTTAAGGTACAAAGCTGCACCATGGATGGTCACAGAGCTCAGGCCACATTATAAAGTCATCGTAGATGAGGCATCTTTATCAGTTGGCTTCTTGGTGGCTGGCATAAAAAAGGCCTTGAGTTGTTCAAGCACCGGCACCTGAAGCATGAGGAGAAGCCTCCCCAGCAGAGATGTTCATTCACCAGGACCTCTAAGGAAGCTGCATAATGTGAGAGGTGCAAGTTCTCCCCATCTCTACCACATCCCCAGAGCAGTGCTGATGAAAACCAGAAAGAGCTGGGACAGTTTCCATCTCTTTAAATTCATGTTTGGCACCTGCGACCTGCAGAGGTATTGATGATGCAGGGTGCACTCTTGTTTTTGAAAGCATTAATTCTATCTTGTTCCTCCTCTATGACCTTCCCAAGGGTGCAGTTGTACGAACACAGAACAGTGAATATTATCATCCAGGAGATATACCTGGTAGCTCATTCTTAATAGATCCATAAATCTCACTAAGTCTTAGTGTTTTAAGTGTACAGCGGAGATACTGCTGTAAGGAATAGTGGGAATCTGTCTCTCCTACATACAGAAACCAGCCAGTATAGTGATGCTATATTAAAGCATTCTCTCTTGTACTCTGATTAACAGAGCTCAAGCTGGAGGTAAAATTCATACTGAAAACTGATCTCTAGGAAGAGAATTAATAAAATATCATGCGTAATAAGAAAAAAACCCGTTTGCTAGCAGCAGCGCTAACAAATCATTACAGCAATTCCAGCCATCCTTTCCCACACACCCATTTTAAATCACATCCGCAAACTACTCATGCAATTTATATTAAAATACCCACAAATCATCACCTGCTTATACTGGACAAGTTCATCTGGTGGGGATAAGCACCTGCTCACTAAACCATCTGAATTCAGATGACATCCTGTTTTCACACAGTAAGTGCCAAATCCTTAATGAACATCAGATACAGATGTGCCAGGGCACGGCTTTCACTGGGAATACTTATTTACTTCAGATGGCAAACTCATGATTACGATACCCCCCCCAGGGAAAACATAACCAGTGCCATAGGAAAGTGCTGAAGGAGGGGAACTGCCCATAAACAACTGGAATAAGCTTTGTGAAACATGTCTGGAGTTTAAAAAGCACACCTCTGACCACCCTGCCCTTTCGCCCAGCACTGCTCCCCTCGGAACACATGCAAGTGTTCCTATACTGCAAGAACAACACAAAAAAGATGCAACCCCCCCCTGTTGAGTCTGTTACAACATGCTTTGACTTCACCTTACTAAAGGACAGCACCTGTCTGGAAGGATTTTTGGCTACCTTAGAGGAAGGGCACAAACGCAGAGAAGAGGAACTTTAACAGAAGAAAGTGCTATTATGTCCTAGTCGTTCACTCTTAAATGCTTTATTGCTACTATTAATGGACAGATAATAACATTAATCATAGGCTGTGAAGTGCCTGACAAACTAAGCCATTTATATGAACAGAGAGCTTTGACACCTAAAGAGCAGGTAAAGGGATGTGATTTGGGTAAACCACAAAAGAAAAAGGCTGTTTGCGGTTTGATGGACAGCTCCCAAAAGAACCTCCAAATCCTAGGGCTGCAAAGCAGGCTGTCACCTTTGTAGATTTGCTGCCTCTCCAGGGAAAATGCAAGTGAGACCAGACCCAGCCTTGTATGGGCTCTTTTCATTTCGTATCTTCAGGACCAGTTATTCCCGTTTACAAAGATTTAGACTTTAGGTGACAAATTCTTCTGTTTGGAAGATTTTTCTTTAAATTTTTGGAATTTTGTTGTTGTTGTTGCGCTGTTGTACAAAGAAACTAACAGAAATGTATTGATGGTGACATAAAAAAGTTATGGCTATTCACGTTTTTGTTCTTTAAATGAGACAGGACACATTCCATCTAGCATAAGGATGTGAAAACACACATACACATTTGGCAGTATTTTTCCCAAGAGCTGAAAGTGTCCTCAAAATTGAACACTGTAAATATTAGTTTCAGCTTATTGCCAAGCTAGTGTCCTGTATTATTAAAGTGCTGGACAAATAAGGGATGTTCTTTCTTTGCAAGAGATTTCTGGAAGTTAAATATAATGGATACAGATACGGTTTCAAATTGAACCAAAAATGTGCTTGGCATTTCAAGGTGTCTCAAAATAAGGAAAGTTCATTTCAGATCAAGCAAAATACTTTGTTTCAACAACATCTGAAAATACCCCTTTTGAGAACATAATTTAATGGATTCCCTTTTCCCAACAGATGAATTTAGTTATAAATTTCTTTTGCCAAATCTGTATTTTTTTTCCCCAAAAAACTTTGGAATATTACTGTCCTATTGTAGACAAAAATATCACTTGTTGGTTATAAAGAAATATTGACCTTTACTTTTTGCCTTTTTAAGGCTTCTTTACATCATTCATCATTGTTTTCAGTCCTAGGCTGGGGACCTACACACCCAATACCTGCTGTGAGCAGGTTATAAGAAACCCTTCTATCAGAAACAGCCTTAAAAACAAACTATGTAGGAGAAAGCCCCGTGCTCTGAGCCAAGTCCGTGTTCTCCACCTCAGACATCTATCATGCTGGGAATTGGCAGCAGGTCTGTTCCTGCCCTTGAAGACAACTGTAACACAGAGCACAGCAGAGGTTAGGAGGATGTTTTTGTATCATCCTTCCTTGCTCTTAACCAAGGACTTTCATCCTAACACCTAAGGATGATTTGCAGACACCCACTGTGAGCAGGGAGAACAGTATCCCAAGTTCATGAACAAGGAAATGAAAATAGATGGTTTTCATTGATGATCCGGTCCTTATAAAAATCCATTTCCTCTCTGAGCTTCTTTGGATGAAAGGGTTAGAACATGTAGGATATGTTAGATGATGATTTCAGGGAATATGTAGACAACTTGCTTACACAGCGTGCTTCTTCCTCCCCTTCCATCCCTTCCTTATTTACTCTTCCCAACCCCAGCACAGAATCCGTTCCCTCTGTGTTTCACGTATTGCTACACGTTGAAAGCGATTATGGTGTAAATATGCCCTCACAAACATGGCACTGATTGACTTGTGTCTAACAGAGCAAGCCAGAGCCAGTCATATATAGCACAGTCACGAAATACAGGTATCGGCACAAAAGGCTGTCAGACATGACCAGAAAAGTATTACATTAGAATAAAGAGAGTTTACTTTATGACCTTTGGCATTTTATGTTCCCAGACAATTGCTATAGTTTTACTCCAAAATATACACCTCAGCTACAGCTTGGCTAAAATACATAAATAAACCCAATTCCTCTGTCACTGGGGTCATTTGTTATTTCTGGAGAACAGCAACAATCATTAAATACTACTTTGCTGAATTAAAGTCAGAATTTCTCACTGAAAAGGAGAGTGCCACAGGATTAAGTAATTCTTTCATCACATGGCTGATGTGTTTTATCCCTGCTGGGTCACAAGCTCTGCACTCACCGAGCTCCAGGTTTTATCTATTTATTTGCAGAGCCTTTGCTGGAAGCATTCTGAGCTGCCAAAGAAATAATCATCTTTCCTACTTTTCTTTTCCAACTTAAATACAATTCTCTGTTAAAAACCCTTTTCTGGTAAAATGGGACAGATGATAAAAAATAATTACAAGGGCTGCACTGCTTTGTCTATCATGTATAAGAAAATGCGAAAAAATACTGCTCTACATCATTTTTATGGAGGCGCTTTTCTGGACTTTCAGTTCATTTAATTTTGCCCTGGAGCATCTTCGCTGCGAGTAACATGGAACACAATCCACTTGTCTGTCCCATTGCCTCTAAATAATCTCTTTCCATCTTCCCTAAGAGCTGGGCTGTCACAAGCAGTGTAATACCTCTACAGAGATGAAATAAGACAAAAGCAATAACCACAGTCAAGGCCTCCAGGGATTTCTTCACTAGTGCTAACAACAGTGTCCACTGTATCAAAACCCTGCCTTGTTGCCCTGTGTCAATGTTTACATGCTCTGCTGCTCCTATCATTCACCATTTTCAGAGGAATTCCAGTCTCATCATCTGCTCTGTCAGGTGATGGCAACAACAATTTCCCTTCCCCATTTCTCCTAGCACTGTCACCCTCTGCCAACCAACTCTTCACAGCCCCTGTCTATGACTGAACTATGCTGAGCAATTCCATTAGTGTATGAAGGATGCTGTGTTTAAAAAGTGATTCAAGTACCCTGTAACACTGCAGGAGAAAGGGCTTTATGGGTGCTTGAGTCCCATTGCTGAGACTATGGTAACATGGTTTGTTCACCTACGCCAGGTAAAGAACTTATCCCAGAGGCATTTGTGCCTATCCTGGTTCATTCCCCTGCTCTCCATATTCCCCCATTCCCAAAAGGTTATCACTGCTGGAGCCAGTCTTGCAAATGCCCTGTAATCTGGGTAAATTATTATAGGATAACAGTCTAGTTTAAACAGTAATAGAATCTGAGTAATTTTGACAGATTTGGGAAGACTAAATATACAGCTGAGGTTTAAGGGGAACCATAATCTGTTTCAGAATGAAGACAAAGAGGAGGCAATGTATTCTTACCCGGCTTTGCGGGAAACAAGACCCCTGTCTGTAATTTATGTTGGCACGGGCCTGTTAAAGGACGAATTTCAGTTTTTAGAAGAGCATTATCGCGGCTGTTAATGTGACAGCAGTTATGAAAGCTTCAGTGACATCCAGATCCTACACATGCACATACTGAAATACCAGAAGCATTTTGCCGATCCTTTGAAAGATGGACACGGACAGAAAGAAGTATTTCCTCCCATCTGCCACAGAACAAAAGCTGAATATAGGGAAATGAGATGAACTCAGGTTTCCCAATTTTTAGGCTAGTGCCTTAGCTGAAAGATTATCCTAAGGCAACAAGCTATGGTCAGTCTACGGGTTCTGCATAGAACAGGCACAGAGTTTTTCCTCATTAGCAGATGTCTGCAGGATTTTTGGCCACGAAACATCAGTCCTGCTCAGTATTTCAGAACCTGTGCTCAATACGAGTTTTCTCACCTTTATTATTTTGAAGAGAAATCCTCCTTGGTGTTCTGACAGGAGTCAGGAGCTGAGAAGCACTGGCAGCCCCAGGTGAACCAGGATGTGCAGGCAAAGACAGAGCTCCAGTGAACACACAGTCTTTCCATGGGCACCATAGAGCCACCACGGGTGGAAGCCAAATCAGATAAATGTAAGATGTGTAAGATGATGTAAGATGAATGTAACCAGCCTTGCCTTCCAATTAAGGAATACATTCTTAATTTCTTCTCCAGTGCAGTTTAACTGGGATCCTCCTTCCTGATTAGAGTCAGATTACTGATGGCTCCCAGAACACGGGCTAATAAATTCACATCCTGACAGATACATACAAGTTACAAGAACATAAAGACACTGTTCTTAGAGTTGTCTAAATACTGTCTCCCAGTACCTGCAATGATTCATGTCAAAATGGCTTGGGGAGGGCTCAGTAACACCATCTGCTCCCTTGACAGAACATGTCACACACATTCAGTTTCTACCTGCATCCATGTGCATAGACAGGTGACACAACCGAGTGGAGCATCTGAACATGGTAGCCACAGATCACCAGAGAACTCTGCAAGTAAACCTGTCCCATACCTGTACCTGTCAAAGTGGTCAAACCTCAGGGGGAACAAAGCCTGTGCAGATAGACCAAGAAAAGGTCCTTTTCTTCCTCTGACAAATGAACTGTATTTCACTGGTGTTCTTTCTAAATAGCATAATTGGGTTTTTACATCTCAAAATAGACGACAGTGAGACTTAAGCAGCCCAATCTATTTTCTGAGAGAAGTCAAACTGAGATTTCGATAACCAGCTGCATGGGAAGAACTTTCCTGTCCCAGTTCTTTCATGTATCAGAAAAAGACATTGTGAAATCTAATAATTGGCAGCTAATGCTAGAGAAATTCTAGCTTCAGAATAAATTGGGGTTTTTTTAAGCAATAAAAGTAATTAAACGTTGAACTGTTACTGGCTTACTATGGCAAAGTCTCTACTACTATAAGGTTTTTTGCAGTGAGGCTAGGCATCTTCTAAAGCCTGCCAGAAACCTGGGGCTGTCTTGTAAGCTGCTGGGTCAGGATCATGATTCTCCATTAAGCCAGTTTAATTAAAGAAGCCTGCTAGAAGTTGGGGGATTTAACCTTGCACATCAAGTTTACAAAGAGTTGTGGAAGAAAACACCATGGCTCAAAAGTAAGTCTGACTATCAGCAAACTACTTCTCCAGCTTTTATGAAAGCATTAAAGATACATGAGGCAAGACCGGGCTCAACCCAGCCTAATGATGCTTTGATGCAGAATTAGAATCAATTCAAACAGTATTTCTTTCCTTAAAGTTGTCAAGCTACAACTACTGTAACTACAGGGCAAGGGATACAGGTGGAAATTAATAACTCCCTCATAAGGGGAAAAACAATGAATACATCGTGCATCATTTCTGGTAATCCAAGACACAACAGAACAATGTCTTCCTTTGCTTGTAATCACTAAGGATGTGCAGTAAACCAGGAGTTATCAAGCAGAACAGACTTAATGCACTTGAGAGAGGTACAGTCATGGTTTTATATTAATAAACTCAAGAGTAGGCAGCAAACAACAGCTACTACTAAGTGGGCGCCATGGCCAGAACTGAGCGCACTATGTGACAACACCTCAGAAGAAAATGTTCTGCAAATGTCTTCCTCAAATAGAAAGTGGAAACTTTACTCTTAAGCTGCCCCTTGAGGACAGCCATCATACAATGGAAAGCTTACAAAAGGCAAACAAACGAAGCAGAGGAAGCAGCAGTTGGTGGGAAGAGCCCAGGTGAAGGGAGCTGCTCCCAAACCCACCTTCTCTCAGCAGCAGAGCAAAGCCATCTCCCACCCATCACAGTGACCATGCAGGAGATGAGCAACTCTGTGGTGTCTCTACAGGGCAGTTCCAAGCACTCTGTACATGCACAGGCTCCAAACACCGTTGAGCTCTGAATGCAGCTGCACTGTAACCTCCAGACACAGAGGGTGTTAGGACACAGCATCGTGGGGGATCTCGAAGCCTTGGCAATTACTGCTCACAGGCAGCACCCTGCTACCCCAGAGGCAGGCCTATGGAACTCCCTTATATCCCTGTGTGGATCATCTCAACTTAGATCTTCCAAACAACTTTCTATTTTTAACTATTAGACTGCATTTTGCCTTTGCCTGCTGACACAAGGTAAACTGCACTACTAGAAATCTCTTCTATATCCTTTGAGATCACTAGGAAATCACTTCCTGCCTTTGCTGCTGGTGCAGAATGGCATTACTGAGGGCAGAAATGCAATTTGCAATTGCCTGTAGCTCCTGATCCAGCCAAGCACTTCACTGCTTGCTTAACTAAACAGCTCCATGTTATTCCATTGACTGCAGCAGGACCACTCGCACAACTAAAATTAAATGCCTATTTAAGTGCCTTGTAGGGTTTTGGCTTGTTAGTGATTCACTGCCAATACCTCAACCTTACACTGTCGCTCTCACTTGTAGTGGTCCTCCGGTGTTAACTGGAGTTTAAAAACTCCTTTTAACTCCAAGCTGAACAAGGAGATGTGCTTCTGAAAACCCCCATAAGAAGACCTACTGAAGAACCCACTATCTTCCCTACTTACGCAATTTCCATAACAGAACTGTACATCACACTTATCTCATTAGCAGTCATCACCTCAGGCAGTACACACAATGTGGGTGGGTTTTCTCTCTCCTGAGTACCTAGGAAGTCTTGCTGCCTCTAATTTTCCATGAATCTCATAAATTGCCACTGAAATCTTTATAGCTACAGTAACCTGGAATATAATGCTCTAAACCCTTTTCATACCAAATAAAACAATTTAATACCTAATAAACTTTATGAAGAAAAGTAGCATATTTCTAAGCATTTCTTCGTAATGATTCGTAATGAAATCAAACCAAAGATGCTTGAGGGAGAAAAGCTCCATGTCTGTGAGTAGCAGCCTTGGGTATGTGCTGACATGTAGGGTGGGCATTGGAGACCTCAAAACCAACCACTGCAATCTGGTTGTCCAGCCAGATCTGGCAAAGCTATAGCATTGGGTCCATCAATGAAGAATTACTAATCCTTTACACAACAGACACAATGCACTGAAATGTACCAATGCAGATGAAGAAGAAACATCAAAATGCAGTGAAGAGGCAAGCAGAGCTCCTGTAACACGCCGACTGACAGGTTTGGTTTGGATGAAGTTTGCAAAGCACCAGAGGCTTTTCCTCAGAGCTGTGAGGATAGAAAAAGCACAGAAACAATCTCCCACCTTCCAAGCTCAGATGAAGCCTGAAAATGCTGATGTGTGAAAATGGAAGCTAAGTTTGAAGAACATTCTGGAGTACTCAGATGTCGACCTCTAGAACCCTGCAAGAGATGATTCCTGGATTTCATTTTAACTGAGAACACTGCAAGGCTCCCCCAGGATGAAATCAGATTCTTCGGTTTGGAGAACAGTCTCATCCTTTTGCTCCTCAGTGCAGTTTGTAACAGACCTTATCAAATTATAATACGGTTTAGCAAGAAGGGTGAGGAATTAAAACTGAGTGAATGAAAAGAGGATGGGTCACAACGGTAACAATGACTTACGTGTTAATTCTCACGTCTGAAAGCCCAATAACTCATAAGCACCCCAGCCAGAAGTATGTTTCTTTTGTGCAACTAAAATGTTCCATCATGCACCCACTCTGATGCACTGTAACAAGTTGTCTCTCTCTACAAAACCATAAGGAATGTTTCCAAAAGCACTTCCAAAAGCCACAGAGGGTAAAAGACCTTCTTGCCTGCAGAAATGCCCACGCTTCAAACATCAGTGCCTTTCTACATTTAAAGTTGCTTATGTGCTTAACACTTACAGTTTGATGCTTTGTACGAACCATGCCCTACAATGCATCACTAGCACACAGTCTAAATCCCCTCTTTCCTTCTCTTTTTTCCTCTGGTACCCTTCATACAACAAAACTAAACTGTACTTTCAGCTTGGTTGTTGTAAATCTACAATCACATCGCTGACTTGAGTGAAACTAAACCCGCTTAAAGACATCGTCTGGCCCCACAAGCAGCTTTTGTGTATTATAGATGTGCTCCTCTCTCCTGATCTGTTATCACAACTGGGCACAGCAATACTCTGTGTTTTCAGCATACACAACAAAACCCCAAACAACAAAACCCACTGCTAAGAAAACTAGCAGTATGTTTCTGCAGTTTGCCTTACAGACCTCTTGCAGTAGATTGTGTCCTCAGCTCGGTAGTGAGAGGCTTCAAATTTTAAACTTATCTTATATAAAACCATGAACTTTCACACTGTCTTTATCTTATAGAGAAGCTGCATTGTAGAAGATAATCTTGTTCTGTCAGGGAAACAGTACAGACACTAGACTTAGCTCCACTTCTCAGTTTCTCAACTTAACTGACAGCTTAAGGCTTTGAAGAAAAAGCCCTCACTGACATATTGACTGTATTGATGTAGGGGCCTCTGAGTGACCGCATTCTAGATAGAAAACTGCTTCAACTCTAAACTCTGACCAGCTTCAAAAGACAAATGCAAACAGCAGCCCATGAGATACATTCCCTAAAACAAAGTGGAAGATGCCAGCCCCAGTACTTCACCCCAGCTCTGGATACCACAACTGGAAGAAACCGATTTGTAGCCCTGACATGCTCATCTCTGGTTAGGTATCAGAAGTCTGTGTTTTATCCTGTTTAACAGAACTTGTACATTTCTCCTCCTGTCCTTATCCTGCTCCATCATCCATTTCTCCAGTTGTAAAACAAAAATGAAGGAAAAGATCTACTCATTTCAGAGCTAACGTATATATTCCTGTGAATGGCCAGTGTGGGACATCATGCTAATTATGACTGTGTTATAAGAAGTTAGGTGAGTAAACCACATGCCTCAGTATGGTAAGTGAGTAAACAGTATGACCGAAATGGGAAGTCTGTCTCAACACAAACTATCAGTCTACCTGCTTGAGTCTTCAGTAGCACAGGAGCTGTGAGCGTTCCTTCAGGCACTAATCTCTTCTATTCTTAAGCAGATACACACTTTCAAGCATTTCCCACACCAAGCGGGAACTCAAACACCGTCCTCAAAAACCTCTGTTATATTGGGATGAAATTAAACCTGTGCTTGCCCTGGGTGCTACTGCATCTGTGAGTGACGGATCTCTATAATCATCTTCCACTTAATCAAAATACAACTCAGCATAGCTGTGATTACACAATTTCAAATGATGAGCAACAGTCTTCATCTTCTGTTTTGATGAATTCAGAGTTCTCTACATAGATAACAAGGTTAATTTGTTATTCAGAAATGGCATTCAATCATTGAAGGACGTTCTGATTCTGACCAAAAAAAACACCCCAACCACCAAAGGGAGAATAATCACAAAGTGTTTGGTACATGCAATGTGCACTGAACAATTTCGTCCAAAGTGTTGAGCTTAGCAAAAGCAGACTATGGGAGCAAAACCTGCACTGACTGACAAATGGGAAACACCCCAACCCTGTCTTGTCTCCCCCCTCTGATATCTCACAACATCTACAAGTTGCCACACAGGAGGCAGTTTTTAAAGGAATTTGCAGTTGCTTTGTATTCTGAACAAATCCTCTTGCTCAGCAAGAGAAATGGCATTAAACTGCTGACAGAATATACGAAGCAGAGCTGGTTTCAGATATTCGTACTTAAGACTGTGTCAAAAGCACTGCAAACATTAATATCAAACCATGACTACTTCTAATGGAAACTACGAGAAAAGTCAAAACAAAACGTGTTTTCTAAAGCAAGAAGCTGAAAAAAACATGTCTCGGGATGATAAAGAGACTGTAGAAAATTCAGGTACTGATTTCATGGGTATTAACTATGCATAATATACATATGCAAGAAGAGAGCGTAACCTTGTGGGTAGGGCATTTTTGCAACTCAGAGAAGGAGAGCTGGCTTGAATCCTTTGTTCTGCCAAAAGTGGAGTGTTTGAATAAGACACACACCTCAGTGTACTCATATATAAAGGGCAGACAATAAAACTGCCTTCTTTCAAAAACACAGCAGAACCAGAAGCTTAAAAAGTGCACTGAAATTAAAAACCTTCCTCTGTTTTCAAAACAAAGCACAAGTGTTTTAACATACCCACAATGTGCAGAACTTGGTATTGACTCAGAGTAAGGGTCCTCCTGCCATCGCAGATTATTGGGGTGCCAATCTGGGACTCTGACTTACAGACAGTCAATGAATGCACCTCTTTTTAGCCACCTACTGTTACTTCCCAGTTTAGTCACAGCAAGAAGATGATGGCTGAGCGGGGTGCCCCCCTTTCTGCTGCTCCATACTTCACCATGCTGTGCAGCACATCCCATTGTGAGCACTGCCTTTTCTTAGATGGATCATCACAAGTATAAGGGCACAGGCCATTAAATATAATTCTGCCTTAACTCAAGTGCCACTCTATGAAATGGTTACTACTCCCACCAATTTCAACAAGACACATATTAGGGCAAACCAGTATTTTATATCAACAATGGATGATACCTACACCAAGAATGAAGTAGAGTGTATTTCTTTAAGTCTCTGAGCTTCAAGGACTGCAATTTAAACCATTTATATATGGTGAACATTACAGTGTATACAGCTTTCATAATTTTCAGCCATCCTCAGGCACAAAACAGGCCCTACCTGCACTGGGTTAGCATCCTCCCTGAACCTCCCCCTTGGGTAATGTTGTCCCACAGCACTGCTTTCCCAGTGTTTCCCTATATCAAAATGGAAAGTGGCATCAGGCTCCGGGAGAGCAGGATCTGGCTCTGAAGTGGGTACAAGAGGAAATTCACTGGAGTCTGGAAGAGAAAACATTTCATCATCATATTCCCTTGCCTCTCTGCAACCATGGAGAGAACCAAAGCATTGAGCTCCCCAGCTGCTAGGTGGTCCCCTGGGTAACATGAGTACCTGGGGTAGATTTGAGCACTCACAGTTTGCTCCAAGTTACATTATGCTGCCCATCTGCTGGTGCAGGAAAATGAACCTACCAACGCAGAAGCACTGGAAGTGCTTGGCTGTCCCATCAGTGAGGTGATTAGTAGCACTGGCACATTTTCAGCAACTATTGCACTCAGAGAGAAAGAAAATACATTTTCTTCAGCTGAAATACAGAAACTGAATCTATAAACATAAAGCATCTGCTTTGTGGAAGCGAAAGAAAAGAGAAGGAAAAAAAAAAAGAGAGAAACATCACAGCTTTCAAATGATAAAAGCCCCTCTAAGAACAACATAGTGTACTTGCTGAAAAGGTGTGCAGCATCGTTTGTCAGTTATGAACTTTTAAAGCGAGGATCAAAAGGCACTGAAGATGGAGTGCTTACATGACACTGTGCTATTTTTCTCTTTCTGAAAGCCTTACAGTGCTTTTAACACAAGAAAACATCAATGCAGCAATCACATTTCTGCCAAACAAATCTTCAGCATTGACAGTTAGTGGTTAGTAAGGCTCTTGAGTGCAACTAGCGATTGCAGGGATGACACCATTGGACATCAGACCACATGCCACTGCTTGCTGCTGAAAAAGAAACCAGCCTACTCAAACACGCTGACACTTCTTACCAAGTGCTTCTCCTCTGGTGACCACATTCTTCACTTTCACCTTGCCATACCATGGTACAGGCGCTCTCACAAGCTGTTCTTCAAAACTCAAATAAATATGCAATGGATTCAGGAAAACAAGATCTGATATTTCTATTCACATTCTTTAAAAGCAGCCTCAGGCTGTAGAGTTTAATAAAACCCATCCTTTTCATTTTCTTCAGCTGAATGATATAAACCAAATTCCAGCCCTGTTACAAAATTATGCTCTAGTGATGTCGTAACCATGATGGTTTAGGTACAAAATAATAAAGGTATCTGAGCTCAAAACCCTCCTACTTTTTCTATGTAAGTGGCTTTAGCTATGGAGTACACAATTCCCTATCTATTTTACTACTACGGTTTCCTTCTTCCATTGTAGTACTTTGGAAATCCAATCTTGGCCCCACACACCTTTGTATCTGGCACTTACAAAGATCCTGGCAGACACCATCTCTTCTCATCCAGCCACACACGCATCTTGGCATTACCAAGCGACACTACAATGAGTGACATAAGTAACGTGGATGGGAAACCAGTTCCCGCGCTCTGCCTAATGCACAATAAAAACAACACATAGGAATTTAAAGCAAAATTGTGGCTGGAAAACCTAGGAATGCCCCGACTGTCGCATTGCTCTTATATAACCTGCAGAATGCCTCAAAAGAGAAGAGTGCAGGCTCTGCAAGGAGTGGCTGTGGCAATGTGTGTGAAGTACTTTGATACCTCAAAAGACGACTTTATCTCTTCAAGAAAGCAGAGAAATATAGTGCTACTTGGAGATAAGTGCCACAAACTGACAAGAGTTTCACCTGACAAATCAAAACATAGCCCTGCTCAGCCCAGCTACTGAAAGATAATGTTCCATTAGGGGAAAAAGAAGAAAATCTGTCTGTTGTCAATTTCTTCAGAGGACAAATGTCAGCATCCTCCTTATTGGTCGGCAGTTCCAATAGCACAAGAGATGAGAATAATATAAATAACCCTGTTTCTCCATAATGCACATAGGGGATACCTCTCATCAACCTGTTCTTTAATATGATTGTAACCTTTCTCATCTTATGTGGACTCCTAGCAATGCCTGTACCACTAAGTCAGAGAATGGGCAGCCTGACCAACCCAGCTTAACGAAGCCCATTAGTGTTTGGACAAGGCTCTTGCACTTCCTTCCCACCACTCAGAAGAAACAGCCCAAAGGCAGCATGTAGTGATTTGAGTCACCTTGAAGAACACAAGCTCTAACTGTTCCACTTCTCAGAAGGTGCATGTTGGTTCACACCATCACTCCTGGCAGTACAGCATCACATGAGGGCATCGTTGCACTGTAAACACATTGAAAGAAAACCAGCTTCTACCTCAAAGTACTTGCTGCCCTCAGATAAATGGTGAAACTAAATGAAACAAAGGCAGGAACCTTCCCCCAAATGTTCTACTTTTATCTGAAGAAAGAAACAGCAGTGGAGCTGCTCTTTCACTTCCTAATACGAGTAATGGATTCGGTATTTCTTCCTCCCTCTCAGTCAGCATCTCCTTCGTTCGTTTTATCCCTTCCATCCTAGTCACTGTATTCTTCATTTTCAGTGGAATTTTCAAATGGAAATCCAACGGGATGTCAACACGCAGGTCACTGAGCATCATCTGGAATATTTCACCCCTTTTACTGCTCTTCACTTTAATCAGATGCACACCTAGCATTACAAAGAAACAGATGAGCGTGACTGCTCATCTGCTTGGGAAGGAGGAGAGAAAGGAAGGGGCACTAAATCACAGGGCAGGATGGCATCTAATATTAAAATTACTTTATTGTTTCCACTCCACTTCATTTTTGGGCTAGCAATCAAGCCAGATGGATTTACATTAGCACAGAACCTGGCCTTCACTTTCCTTCTGAATTGTCTTTACTGGCGGCATGTCAGTAGAGACAATTCAGCCTTGGGCATTCGACAGGGCAAGAAGCCAAGACTGCAGGTTCATGGAGGTTTTTTGTTTGGGCTTTGTTTTGTTGTTGGGTTGTGGGTCTTTTTTTAAGCTTCTTTTTGAAAGGTTTAGTGGTATTTATCTACTGCAAGCAAGTGGGCAGGGCTTACAAGAGAAGCTTTGTTCGGCAGGCTTTGGTGTCATGCAGGCGTGCTGCCTTATTTGAGTACCTCTCTGTTGTGCAAGGGATTTGTTATTTGTTTGTTGTTGAGGCACCTCTGGGTATTAGCCCCTGCTTCTTATAAAGAGATTATTTCTCTATGATTTTTCACACTGTTCCCCTCCAGCTGCTTCAGCCGCTGCAATACTTGAGGATGTTCCAAAAGGCACAGGGATAATTCTGGGGCACTGACAAAAATTAATGTTGTGGCTTCAGAGTCTTTTTCCTGAAGTCATTTTCCTTTGAAGTGGCTTCTTAGTCCTCAAACAGAAACTCCTTTTTCCTTGCTTTCTCTTAATTCCTCCTTGATATCTACTTTAACACAAGTTTTTAACTGCTGTGGCTTTACTTGTGTCATAACTACTGTTTACATGGTGCCATAACTACTTTATTTTGCAGATACATATACCTGCAAAATAAAGCAGGATCAAGAAGCCTGCCCTTTCTGGCAGAGGTGACCCTGGAGAACAGAAACCCTCTTGGCGTCCTGATGGAAGTCATAAGGACTTTTT
Organism: Amazona ochrocephala; assembly: GCA_039720435.1. Classification (NCBI taxonomy): domain Eukaryota; kingdom Metazoa; phylum Chordata; class Aves; order Psittaciformes; family Psittacidae; genus Amazona; species Amazona ochrocephala. Next base: position 8,831,279 of record CM077891.1, on the reverse strand, counting down.
TCTCCAGAAAAACTGATTTTTTCCTTGAGCCATAGACCTGGGAACTGACTCTGCTCCAGCACCCAGGCTCAATTCCTGCTCTGAACCACCCAGCCCTTCACAAAACCTAGTATGCACCTGGTCTTTCAAAAGGGGAAGATAAGTCTCTCTGAAGAGGAGGCTGAAAGTCAAACCCACAGGTCAGCACCATGGAAAACGCCATTAGGGTAATCTCAAGTATGAGAAAGAATAGGCAGATGGGGGCGATTAATACTACAAGGCTCCCTATTTCTCACCTCAGTGGGCACAAGCTATGAATTAGACAGGTTTGCCCTCTGAGCAGGTGAAGGAGTAAAGCACATGCATGAAGCATGAGTTCCAACAGCATGAGACATCTCCAAGCTTTCCAAAAGCCAGCACTAAACTCAAGCTGTTCTAATTCACTGGTACATGAAAGCAGAAATAGCAAGTCTGGCACCTTTCAGCCTTCTTCAGGATTACAGTTCTGAGAGGGCTATGTCTGGAAAAGCATCAACAGCTTCAGCGTGCTAAGGCAGAAATATTTGACATGAGGCTTTGGAACACATTTGGAAAATAAGCAAAATTTAAGGGGAACACGAATCTGGATCCACTACAGCTGCCTGCTTTGTACCCTGAACTGCTGCGGGCTGCCGTGCCATTACCAGTTCCAAGGAAGCCACGCTCATCTCTCAGCAAAGCATCAGACATAACCCCTTTATCACTGGCTGTAAGCGAGTCTCAGGACATATCTCAGGAATTAAAAACCATGCAGTATCAGCAGGTTTACACAGGGTAGATAAATAAAGGCCTAATGGGAGTGATGGGTAATAACTTGCACAAAGGGGTAGTTGAGGTGCATGAAAAACATTAGATTGCTTCATAAAAATCAAATGGAAACACCATTCGAAAAAAAACGTTACCTCAAAATGCTGCACTAAATCTAGTGATGAATGTGCTGCTAACTCAATACTTCGTTTTGTGTCATTACTGTAAATCAGACCATTTTTCAGAAGTCTGAATGTTATTCTCTCTTGGTCCATCTTCAGCTAAAGGCTTTCAGCTTTAATGGCACGAATAAAATTTATAGTCCAGAACTTCAAGTTGATTCTCATTCTAGATGGAAGCTTGTCTCCAGAGGTTAGGCTAACATATTTCTTACTCTCATGGATGCTTGGAAGACTTCAAGGAAGTCCGAGTTTGCCAAAAAGCAGGATGAGAAGGAAGAGCTTAGGACATGGGGGAGAAAGAGGTTAGAAGCAATATTTTTAGTCTTTGTTATGCAAATTATTCATTCTGCAAAAGCGGCCTTGCTCTTTATTACCAGACTGATACTGATGAGCCCTCAGTTGTCCTTACCATGTCCAGTATATAAATTCACCCACAGACAACAACGACTGAGCCCAACTCGCTCTCATCAGCCTATGACATAGGCTGAGCACAACAGAATATCCACTAAAAGGTTCAAGTGGTGCAGGACACAATTTAACACTTCTCCTTTTGATGTTATAGGGCTTGTCAACACAAAGATAATTAAGGCTGGTTAACTAAAGACATCAAAGTGAATGCATGTAATTAAATAAACATATTGGACAACTATGAAAGCTCTAATTCAGGTGCAAGTGGCTCTACATTGAAGATCTTCGTTTAGCGATTTAAGGCCTCTGCACACATGCATGCTAACTTCACACTTTGAATTGATTCACTCTTTCTGAATCAAATCAGCAAGACATTCCTTTAACATCTTCACTGAAAGAATGTGTCAAATTCAGAAAACACTCTGGAATTTGTCACAGACATGTAACTGAGACAAGTGATTTAGTCTTTAGTGTCAACATGAGTAAACAGTTCACTGCTACCTTCTAGAAACACTCAAGTGAAACATTGAAAGTGAAATGCGTTTATGTCTGCTGGAGAAGCAATCTAAAACCAGAGTGGGTAAACACACTGAGTCAGAAGACAAGAAGGAAAACAACTTCACTAAGGACACTTGGAACAAGTGTGTATAAAACTGTTTGCACTGCGCTGATCTATTGCACCCCATCCAGGATTTGTTAAAGAGATAGAAGAAAACCTCACAACTCTGCAAACACCACCGCAACACTGGTCCTTGCTGCCTGCGTGTCCTGAAAGTGGTTCACGCACCTGACCAGAGCAACTAGGCTGGAAATATTGTCCACAACACCTGCTTGCAAGCTGTTCATCTTTCATTAACACATTATACACCTGTAAACTTACACACCATTAGGTTTCTGATTTAGAGCTCACCATTGGAACTAATGCCATACATCTATTTAATAAGCTCATCACCTGTACAGCTGTCCTCTTCCATTATGCACATGACAAGGAAGCATAAGACACTCATTATTACCAGCTCTGTTCAATTATTCAATTAGGGTTTTTCTCTTTGTGAAAGAACAGTGCAGATTACATAGCACATGCTGGGAAAACCCATCTAATGACTTTATGGCTATCTCACATTAAAGATTCAGTGCAGTGAGCCCAAGGTTTATATCATATGCTAACACTGATGTTCTGAACAGCCTTTTCAAACTCACCCATAGCCTTCCTAACCCTTTAAACTGGCTGAATTACAGTAACAAAGGCTGCCACTGTGTGGTCAGTTTTCTTAGTAGTCAGGTAACACAATCTACTTTATCCCCTTGCTACAGATGGGAAAAAAGAAAGCAAGCTGCTTCATCTTGTTCTAGTGATGACCTGAATGCAGGAACAAATCAAGGCTTCACGTATACAGTGGAACAAAAGAAATACACAGTGCTTTGTGCCAAATGCTGTCCTCAGATACATCTCTGCAACCCTGCTGCCATCAGTTGCAACAGACTACAGGGAAATGAGATGCTTCTTGCTTCTGCCAGAGAGGAAAGAGAGCTGGGACAATGCACTGGTGGATGCCAGTGGATGGGAGAAGGATCCTACCTTAGCTTCCCCTGGTTTCAAGCTTGAGAAGTCAGTCGCATGGCATGGGTGTTATCTTGTAAATGGTTGTGGACTGATTACTAATGTAATTATTTTCTGGTCATTCTTAACAGAACCTTTCACTTCAGCCTTTAGCTGCATTCATCCCATGTACTGACACAGCTTCGGCATTGCTCATGTAGCAAGGGCATGTAAGTCCACCCAGTGGAAACCTCCCCTTCCTGCCTACCCTACTAGTGAGAGCAAAATCCTCATGACACAGAGTCAACCGATGCATACAGTGAACGCTGATGGCTGCTGTTACTTGCTCTGATTTATATAATGCTTTGTTACACGGACTCATGTCTTACATGACATTTTGCCTACAGCATCAATGTGTTTCCTCTGATACCAGCACATCGCACTACTGCTGAACAAATGATCTGCACACACAAGCAAAGATGTGATGTAAACATGGACACATGTGAATGAAGCAGAAAACCCAAATTATAGAAAAAAAGTCAGTGCTTCAAATTTGTCCCACTTCAGAAACTCTGGGCAGCACATGAAGGAAGTGCCTGATACCCATGAATGGCTGCATGCCTTTGCTTGCAGAGCCACAGTGGTGGCTATGATGCTTCAGAGAGAAGCCTGTTTGCTCAGCCTCACGGTACCAGCACAGCAGGGCCCAGCTCTGCTCTTGGTGTGGAAGAGAGGAGTTGCACTGGAGGGCTTTATGATTGGTGGGACAACAGGAGACCAGAACTGAGTCTCAAACAGCTACTGCACCTTTACATCCTGCCTTAATCCAAATGAGCTTTCACAATGTGAATAACTGTGATATTCTGTCCATGGAGGGGACGACTAAATTTGCCCCTCTGTTTTCTCAAATAATTTCTCTTCTGGTCCAAGCCCACAAAGCCAACAGACACAGTGCAAGAAACAAATGTTAACGTGGCTCTTTCTTGCCAGTTAATAGTTCTTCTCGGAAACCATTTAGTAAATTATTTGGATGATGAATAGCGCTTTGAAAGGGTTTTGCAGTTACTAATAACACCATTCTGTCTTCCTGTTCCACAGCTGGTTTTATTAATAGAATCCTTTCATAGATGAGGGCTGCTCTGCAAGAACATTTGCTAAAATAACATGTGGAAAAATATTACATATGGGCTGTTTTGAATCCCTAACCTCTAGGAAGCACAGCTCTGTTTTAGCAAGCCATCAGTATGCTGGCTGAAGCGAAAGGAGATGGACTGCTTTGAGGAACACAGCCTGACTTTCTTGTGCAAGAAGCTGCAGTGAGTTTTCTAACTTCCCATAAAACGCCAGAGTTTCTAACAAGGAAAAATTCACCTGTTCCATCTCTTATTGAACTTTATCAAGTGTAATGGGCTCTACTGATTCATTTGCACTTAATTGGCTCTAAGATGTTACCTCATTATTAGCTGAGCTGCAGGCATTCATACCATCTTGGAAAGGTAAATTGGCCCTAAACCCAGAGAATTACTCCTTTAATTAGGTTGGATTGATCAGAAAGGCTACAAAGATCACCTGTAGTATCTACAAATCAGCACATGTATCCTGCCTAGAGTCAGGGAGTGACAAATGACCATGAAGGCCTCGTCTGGTAGTCCCCACTAGTGTAAGACCAAGATACAAGATGCTCCAGTAAGGCCATCATCCATCGAACAGGCCACAGGCTGCAATCATGCTCAGCTGAAATTTGTTATTGTAATGAACTGAACCTTCTCAAAGCAGCAGATGCCAGGAGGGAAGGATGTTATATGGATTTCCAATACCAGCCAAACAGCCTCAAACTTGGAGCCAAAATTCTGTCACTCTGCTGCTCTGTGCAGTGTCTTGTTTATGGGCTTTCATTACTTACTCGGCTTTGTAAACCACTCATTCCAGAGCTCCCCATGGTATAAACAACTTATCATCACTTGCCATCAGCTGTTGTATATTATGTGCATTAGTAAGGCTCCCCATGGAAACACAGCATAATAGAAGCAGTTTATTTTATTTTTCCCACTAAGAAAAAAAGAAATAAAATACAGATTTCTGCAGAAATAAGCTTCTGAATATATAAAAATTAATAACAAGGTACTAAATGTTTCCATGCCAAATGACAGGGGAGGAAAATAAAAAGCTGTTCAATATGTTGGGGCCTGGCTTACTTAATACACACTCTGGGAGGGATTTTAAAAATTGCCTAAGTGTCCCATTTTCACTGATATCTGTGCTTCAAAGCTGCTCAGGTGATCTTGAGGTTTCTCACTTTTCAACCGACCTTTCCCTGATGGCCCAACCTATGCCATTAGACTGCTCCCAGTAAGAGCTGAAACACATGCAGTGGGGTACACTGACAACATTGCCATTTTGATGGTGCCAAAACATATTTTACAAAGTTTCCTGTTGCTTCATTCAATTCAAGTTCCATTGAAAAGCAGCCCTTAGTTAGGATACGGACTGCAAAAAGCTCATAAACCAATCTTTGTTATATGTAAAACATCTGCACTCTGTATTCTGTTATGGCTATAAATCTGTATTATGTTTCTTTGAACACCAGTATTTATCTTCATTGTTTAGTGCACCTCTGCACACTGGAGAATTCATTAAGAAAACGACACAGTCATGCAGTGCTGCAATAAATTAGTGTTCTGCCTGAAGAAATGCTATTGATTTTGCATGGTACTCCTGGATTTGCATGTTTGCCAGTTAGCTTAACCATACTACTGTAACGCACATCAAAGAATATCCTCAAGAGCTGAGTTTGCAGCCTAAGCAAGGCTCATTTTGGTGGCACGTTAAGTCTTTGCAGAATGCTGGCCCCCAAACCAATCAATTCAGTGGCTTCGATTTAACCAAGCATTAAAAGAAAAGGTAAACTTTGTAGCTTCCCATCTTTAAGCAGAGCAACAGTGATGAGTGAGCTCTTCAGCTGATATGCTAGAGTGCTTCTTCTCTTTCGAGACATTTGAGGGCAAACCTTCGCATGCTAATCCATCCAGCTCACAACCTCAGAGAATGCTTCTTGCAAAACAGGTCAACCAAAATGGGGTAAAGGAGTTTAGCTACCAGGTAGGAGAATAACAGATCAAAGGACAGAGCCAAAGACACATTCCAGAACAACCATGCCATTCAGACTAGCTTATCCATTTCACAGCTTGAAGATGCAGATTCCTAGAAGAGTCAAAGCAAACACAGAGTCTCTGGCTTGGACTGAGTAAGAAAATACAGAACTCCATCACAACACCAGTGACGCCCTGGTAAAGGCAATGGGGTAAGAACGCTCCTTGTGGGAGACACCTGCAGGACCTGCTATGAGGGATGCAAGTCAGAGGGAAACTGGAAGAATTTACACCAGGAGTTGGAAGATAACAATACAGAAGGAGGATCTACTCCTTGCAGACCTTGGTACCTGCTGTCTGTGAGCTGCCTTGGCATTTACAACCATGACCATGACACCCTGTCTTTTGTCAGCTGGCTATAAAATCTTACAACTGTGTGTTGGCTTTAAGTAGCCTGCAATCAATTACTGCAAGAGAGCTAATTGATCACATATGATTAGCCAGATAATTTGCTTCATATTTCCATTAACAAGCCCAATGGGTATGATTAATCCCTGCAGGGGGTAGAATTTCAGCAGGGCTAGTGGGGAACTTGCTTTGTAATACTGTGAATCCCATTACCCTTAATGGAAATTTAACAGCCAAATCCCCTGTGGATCACTCAGAAAAAATTATCCCTTAAGGTTAAAGGGTATTTCATTAATAGTATTCTAGGATGCTCTGATTTAACAGTACTGTAAGCCTCCAGTGTCATGTAGAAATATGCATCCTACTGGCTTTTGCATGTCCCTCGTTATTATATCATATTACCCTTCTCAAATGGAATTTCAAAACACAGCTCAGCCTATTGAAATGCAAAGCACATTAAGGGTAAATTTTCTAAAAGTAATTCAAGGAGATTTATCTGCTAAATTCCTATGAATATTAATGGGAATTGTCCAGCCACATTGCCAAGACACTACTCTTAACGAACACCAACAGTAATTTATCAGGCTTCTTGAATCCTGATGCCCACATATAGCAGAATGTACACTCATATGAGTCTAAAATTTGGGCTGGAAATCCACATACTACATTGTTGTGTTTAATGACATCAAATGCTTCATCTTGCACTTCTCTGAGATGTAGACAGAGTCTTATAAATGACTTTTGGAGTGTTTGGCATCAAAAGCCAATACATGGATGTCACTCGAATCTAGCTAAGGGATATGTAGAAAAGTATTAAGTTGTCATTCTAGAGTACCTTACTGCCCATCAATCACAACGGAACACTGGTGAGAAAGTGCTCCTATTGTTGGGCAGCCAAGTTGACAAAGTTAAATTCCCCCTGAAACACCAGGCTTAGGTTCTCAGGAAACCAAGATCCACTAAGATGGATGCCCAAAAGAGTCACCTTTTAAATACACGAAACAGAAGAATAGCTGCAAGTATTAGACAGTGTCTCCAACTGATGATACCAATCATTCCAAATTGATTTGGCTATTTTCCAATTTACAAGTAATTCACAAATTGAGCAGTGTTTTCACAAATTCATGCTTCACTGATTATTAAGTTTCTGGCCATTTATTGTTAACATATGACTGTGACTAATGACTAAAGAGTTTGATATTGGCCAAAGTCATACAGAATTGCATCTACACCTTAATCAACTGGATGAAACTCTTCACACAAGGAAATGAGAACTCTTCACACAGGGAAATCAGTGTTAGCAGTATCACAGTGTGCACATGGACTCACTCAATTTAACCACAAACACTGACTGCTTACAAAAATACAGCTTTGCATGCAAGCAGTCAGTCTGTGCATATCTATTTGTTAAGATGTTCAAATCCCATTACGTTGGATGCCCACAGAAACTGGTACCTAAGACGCTTTTCTGTAACATTTTACTTGTGCAAACCAATACACAGTCATAAGTGATTGCTTATATATATATGAAGATACATTGATGTTTTAGTTCAAAGTTAGGGAAAGACTGACAGGATCAGAAAACATAAGTTGGCACAGTTAAGTGTCAGTCACAGCTTGATGCCACCCCAGCCAAGTTGTTGCAGAAAAACCTGGCTAGTTTAGGAACCCTTGTGCACATAAACTGAAACATCCACATTAACCAACTAAATCAACCTGTGTATAATATCAATCAGTTATTAGCATTAAAACCATCCCTAAACAATTTAGCTGTAATGGATATGAAGAGGAAATCACCTTGCCCATCTCTAACAATATCCAGGATATATGGATATAAATGCACTGAAGTAATTTTAAATATTGTTTTCTATTCCACTTCTACACCCTACAATTGTTTTTATACTAAAACTATGTCCACTTCAGGCAATCTGATCCTTGTGTGGTGTAGAGCCTCAAGAACTATTTTCACCAGGTTGATTAAAGACAATACTGGGTTCTCTTCCACATGAGATAATTTCTAGCTATTTTGTCCATCTACTTAGAGTGACGAATGGGTAAGAAAGAAGGCAGCACTGAAAACAAATGACCACACAGAGAAAGAGAAACCAAAGAAGGAGAAGAGTCAACAAGGCAAGAAGGAACAGGAATAAGGGATACATGAGACAAACCTCAGAACGGAATTAGTTCTTGAGACCTTGAGGATTTCAGAGACTTCTCCATATGCATCTGATCCTGGCCCTCCTCTGTTTGCATCCACCTCTGCGTTCACTTCCTGAGGTCACCATTTCAAATTTCAGATTCTCCTTTCAAATGCATCTCCAGAACTCTGTCTACAGTCAGCGATGAAGTCAAATGAAAGCTCTGTGATCAAAGGCTGATTTCCCTGCAAACTGGAAGCCTTTTCTACTTCTGAATTAATTTCAGTTCAGACTAAACCATTTCCTTTACAGCATCATTTCATGTCACAGATGGGACCCCTGCTTAGTTTTATTGCTATCAGAAAGGCTTATATTTTTCCCTACCCTGAGGAACAGGTTTTTCTCCTCATCTAGTCTAGACTTCTCTTAAGCAAGAAACTCCTCGAACCTCTAATGCTTCCCTTACTTTGAACATCCATTGTGAAAGACATTTATGAGCTTTCCTGGGAGCTGCTTAGGCACTTAAGAGGTCTGGTGCCCACAGCAGAACTGAGCTCATAACTAACTGGTACAGCTCAATGAGAGTGTGGAACATTAAGGCCTGGTGGAGCTGAGCCAGGAAAGGCAGAGGGATAGGAGAGTGATGAGAAAGAATAAGACATGTTGGCAAGAGCAGAAAACAGAAGGGGGAGAAAAGGTCTAAAGACTTGCCATAAAGAAAGGATTTAGGATTGGAAGAAAAGCTGAAACAAAGTAGGAAGGAACACGGTCTGAATTTTCACTGCCTAGCTCAATATGATTCAGTCCTGCTTATTTGCCTCGTGCACTTGAGTAGCAGCTCATCTCCACTAACCCCATGGAACACTTCCTCCATTGCCAGCTCAATGCACAGAATGCAAACGATGTCCAAACCCCAAAGATGCCTCAGAGAGGATGAAATGAGTGCTGCTCACATGCTTCCAGGGTTGGAAACTGAACAAAGTCTAATACATACCTCCCTCTGCATCTTGTTTCCATGGCTCTCACCCTGGGGCCTGACATACAACCAGTGTGGTTACATTTACACCTTCCTTACTCCTTGGTTGGTTCTGTACCTTGGAACACCACCAGGCAGGTCTGTTGTTTAACCCAAAGACTGTTGTGAAAGCATCTAGACATAAACAGTGGGGTGGTTAACAGTCAGCCATTCACATTACACTCCTCATGCCCTTCATTACCTGTACTGGGCAGGGGATGCCAGCACTAATTGGGAAAAAATAAAGGATGCAAATAGTCTTTACTGAAGACCTCATGTGTCCAAGTTAATGGAGAAATATTGTGTGAAGCCCTCACAGTGACAGAAGAAGTTAAGGCATGAAAGGAAGAGGGCTAGTATGTCAGCTCTTTATTAATGTGATAACAAGTGCTAAACAGCACTGGATTTACCAGAGTTGTTTTGAAAACAAGTGCCATTCAGATCGATGGTAAACTATAATCAGTGGCTGCTCTGCCTCTGCACCTAGAGCAGCAATCCACCCCACACACCAGGAAAGCATGAATATCATTCAAACTGGGTTGGATACTCCCTTTTGCTGTACATCACAATTAAAGAAGGTCAATATGCAGCTGGTTGAAAGGTTTATCATGCAATCTCTAGCAGGCCCATGGATCCCAGTTTGTTAGTTAAAGGTTTTCTGTCTTGCTAAATCACAGCACTTTGCTCCTATCTAAGAGGGTGTGAACACTCAGCTAATGCCACTGAAGGAGTGTTTTTCCCTGTCTACTTATCAAAAGGAAAAGATTACAGGATTTTTAAACTACCTTTTGAGCTGCAATTCACCCAACTCACCATATCATCACTCCTTTCTCCTGCTGTCACACTTGCCTCAATTTCTTACTTTGGCTGTGTCTTGACTCATTGCTAGATCTTAAACTAAAATGCTAGATTGCACTATAACCTTCCTTTTTTGCTTTCTCTGATAAAAAAAAAGAGAAACAAAACAGAAAAAAGATCAGTGCCCCACAAGGTACGTAGAATGGAAAGTTTTTGTATGAAGGTCTAAGAAACATCTTAGTAAGTGCAAGAATTTGCTATTTTTCTTGTAGAAACTGCCTTTGACATTTGAAATGCCAGGAAATGTTGCTTCAGTAAAATGGACGACGGGCTACCCTTAATTAAAACAGACAGAATGGAAAGGGCAGAACTTCTACCACACTTGCACATCACTCTCTTCTTGGAGAGATATTGAAAACGGACTAATGAGGGACAAGAAAAATGAACCACATTTGCCTTAGTGATAATTTTTGCTGTGCTTCCTGCTTAAGACAACCATGAGTAACCCGTGTAAATGAAAGCATAACACAAAGAGCTGCTGCTAAGCACAGGATGACACAAACTTGGGCCCTAATTCTGCTTTCTAAAACACTTCTTACTTCTGCTGCAGCGCAAGAACAAGTCAGCATGATGCTGCAAGCAAAACACATGGACCCTCAAGTGCCCAAGAAGCCATTAGAAACACTAATGCTTTTCTCTTATTTATTTAAGAGCTTCTTTGCCTGATTTCTAAGTCTAGCACAATACTTCTATGGCCGTCAAAATAGAATCTTTATTCTCTTCCTGACCGCTTTGTAAACATTTTTTCCCTGTAATACCAGTAATCAGAGAAGCACACATTTTAAGGCTTGGAGCCACCTGCCTGCATTGGCTAATCTTGCAAAGAGCTGCTTTACCCTTCTCAAATCCTTCTTACCAAGCAATTTGCTTCTTACCACTCAGCACTGTGCCTGACCTTCCCTTCCACCAACACACCCCGTTTTCTCTTCTCCTTCTCCTCATTGCTGTTCTTAACACCCTGATCGCAGGCATGGTGTGTGATGCATACCATCCATCCAGTGAGGCTCTTGTAATAGGAACAGCTCTTTCCCAGCCTTCTCTCTCAACCTCTGTCTACATTACCCGATTCCTACATTCATAAAGGCATTTCTATACAAGTAAAAATCCTTTTTTGTAACCCCTTCCATTCCAATAGGATACATACATCGAGGGTCTATCAGTCCAAAGAGTTTGGCATATAAACAACAGAATAATCCCTTTTATATTATACATATGCTATTGATTATATACAATAATTGGACAACTTCCATGCAAAACTGATGGTTGTATATTTATAGTTAAGACTATAATACATTTCTGCTTTTGGAGGAAAAAATGCTTCTGTCTTTGAAATTGTGCATTTTGATTCATCGTATTATGATTAATTCAGCATAAACCCAAGTATTTCACAGAAGCCCTGAGAAAAATGCCCCAAAATGAGCACTAGTCCATGATCTCTAAATACATATAAATATGCATACACAGACTTATATATACACAAACACACAGATGAGTTGTCAAGATATCAAGATGGGGAGACAGAATGTGTGTACAATGCTGCAGAATGAGGGCATGCTTAATTAAAGGGATAACAGTACACAGAAAAGAACAAGTCTACATGTTTGTGGCAGTCTGGCCTTCTGATATGTCTTGTATTGGACAGCATTGCAATATTTGGTTTTAGATTTAGGAAAACTGAAAGTTCTTAGAGGCACATGAAGTTGTATCAGAAAACACCCACCCTATCCTCAAATTCTTTTCACATCCTCATTTAGCAATCAAAGATAACAACTCCTTGTTTAAAAAATAGAATAATTAAGCAGTGATTGATATTCCTAATATTTATGCATAGGAGGGAAATGAAGAATATCAGTTATAGAGGAACACATAAAGCAGAAAGCATGTGCTACAAGTCACGTGAGTTTCTCCCAATATCTGTGCTGGTTTCCAAGTCCCCGCACAACAAAGATCACAAATGAAGCATGGACAGAGTTCAGTACAATATTACAGCACATAAAGAGCTACTTCCAATGCCCCTACTTTTGTTTCATTTTAGCTGTTTGCCTCCGTCCACTCTGAGGAACCAGAAGGCCTGACACCAAGCCATCTGAAAGCCACTCTGGATGGGTAAGGGCAGCTCGCGCGAAAGGCAGCCAAAGTGCTCTCGCTTCGTAACACACACTAACCCAAACTCCTTCTGACAAAAGAAATGAATGCTTCAGTAAGAGACATGCCCCAGCTTGGCACAGAATCTCAAATGAACAAAAGGCCTCCTCCTGCCCGAAGATCACCCCCTGAGCGCTGTATCAAGACTCACCTCATTTACTACAAGCATCTGCAGAGGGTATTTTCCCCTCCAGGCCTCCCGCGTCCTTCTTTAACATTTACTGCTAGAGATCAGTAGCCTATACAATTTATCGTACCTGTCAAGGCTAATTTATTCATGCGATCTGGCAGTAATCAAAAGGACTGAGATCGACGCACCAGCAAACCTTGACATCTATTCATATTCTAAAGTCCCATTTGACCTTGAACTGCAGCTAACTGGAGCTGAACTTGTCAGCACCTCTCTGGGGCTCGCTGGGTCTGGCAGATCAATGCCTCTGGGCTATGGGAACAACGTCAGGCCAACAAACGCTCAGACCAGGAGCATGAAAGGCTGAACCACAGACAGAAGGGTAGAGAAGATGACACCATTGACAACACAGCCGCCACAGACCTACCAGTCAATCCAGCACATGCATTGGTGCAGCTTGTACCTGCACGTTCCTGCAGCACAACTGTTCAACGCCAATGAATTTCTGACAAGGAGCAAAAAAGGGTGAGGGAAAGGAGTGAAGAAGGAATATGACTTGTGTCTGCTCGCAGCAGCACAAGCAGGATGCCTGATGCTGTGATGCTGTCCTTGGCAGGCTGCTGCCAGACCAGCCCCATGTGGGCCACTTGGGGTGTGTCAGGGGAGGCAGAGACAGAGAATAACTAACATTACCTTCCCTCCCTGGGGGGAACAGAGACAGTGGCTGTTGATCCAGCCAGAAAGGGCAATGCAGAAGATACATCAGAAACTCTGACCGACTAGGTACCTGACAGCTAAATGTGACAAGTGAAACAAGAAAACAGATATCATGAGAATTGCTTCGAATGTGCTTAGCACTAGCTAAGAACAGGCCTTGGAATTTGCTTATTTCTCTTGAAGCCTTTTACCCTCATCCTCTCCTCACTCAATCATGCCCTAAAGGAACATAAGAATTTGAAGTGCAGTTCTTCTAACACATGCGTGCGCTGCAACTTCCAGTAATCATTTCAGGTTTTGAAGTCAGGACAATCAGAAGGAAATACAGTTAAGCCTACTGAAAACAGTGACTCTCAAACATCCCCAGAGGACACTGCTAGAGCCTCCTGCCTCAGTTTCCCCTTGGTCAAATGAAGGCATACTTCTTTACCTGCTCCCCCCAGGATGTGCCAAGAGTTACGGGTCTGACACGCTCTGAAGTTATTGAACTGTTTGTTTTTCTGCTAATAGGAAGATGTTTATGTAAATGACAAGCTATTAGAGATGCAGAGGAAACCTTAGTGGCATTTTAGGTAGAAATATGCAGCTACAGTTTTACTGAAACAAGCAAATAGATTATTTTATTACAGTCAAAACACTTGAATACGTAATACGCAGCTGCACCTAACACAGATTTCACAGGCGGATTTTGATGCTTCTGTGGAATCTCCTTGGCTGTATTTCTCATACTATAAATTCTGTATGTCATATTAAATACGATTTTTCTGTGAAGTCTGCCTTTTCTAAGCCTAAAATACAAATAGAAATGACAGATACACCACTCTGTGTTTGCTTTTTCTTTCTTTTAAATAACTAACACCCCTCTGTTATGCTGGAAAGAAGTTACCAGAGGAAAGCAATTGGCACTTTGACCAATGCATTTGTGCATGTTATGTACACATCTAACCCTGGCAATCTAATCTGGTGTTCATGGAACAGAAACAATGACATATGAAGATGCAACCATGATTTGTCTGTATGGATCTAAACTAACGGCAGTATGCAAGCAATAAAACTACATATGGAGCTCTAAGTTACAATAAACGTGTTAATAAAGCATTTCATCCAACCTGTTTCCCCATTTAACTATGTATGAAACAAAATCTGAGAGAGAATCTTGGCACTTTTTCAGGGAGACTTATGATAGTTTTTTTGACATATATTATTGGGTTTTGTTTTCTTTTCCTTCCTTCCATATGGAAATGACTTCATTTATTCATGCAGAAACATACCAGGAACTCAGCTCCAAAATAATGATGGAAAAAAGTGCAGAACAACATGGTAAATGGGTATCATCAAGTTCCCAACTCCTGGCAACCAATATGATCTAAAGGTATATTAGTGCACACACCATGCTCCAAAACACTGTCATGAAACATTCCCTCAAAGCTTTTAAAGGACACTGAGTTAAAGGAAATTATGTACCTCTGCAGGATGAGCTTTTAGTTCTGTTGTTATTGTTTGGACAATTGACCACGGGTGTCTTCCTATAACATGAGCAAGCAAACGCTCACTGCCACCAACACCAAAAAGGAGAAGATCATAAACCTAAGGCAAGCTTGGGAAAACATTTTAGAGTTTACTTGCACAGGAAGATTAGGTGGCAACAGATGAACAACTCACCTGCTTGCCGTTCTGACTGTGCTAAATGCCCATCATGCCCACAGACACTCACACCTGCGTATTTTCTGCCTGTGCTCAGGGATCTGTTTCCTGGCTCTCTGCCCCATTCCAGGCCCTCCATGCAAGGTTTTATTCCTCTGTGAGCCTTTTGAGGGAGAAGCTGTCCCTCCCTGCCACTTTCCTGCAAGGTGCCTGGCCAACAGATGCCTTTCTGAAACATTAACTGCAAAACAAGTAATGAGAGCTGGTCCTCACTCCTTTCAGAGGGCATTTTCTGCCACTCTAGAGATGACAACCATGCCACTCTCTATACCGTTTTGCCCACTACATAGGTAACGTTACCACGATAATGCCATTAGCAGATGGGCAAACTGAAGAGGAAGGGCAGGAAACAGACTCCTCAGGATCATGCTGTATTACTCAGTATACAACACAGCCACCTTGTCTGGGGGCTCCTCTGTTGTGGATATTCCCATTGCACTACATAGACCAGTAAAACCAAATTTATAGGAGGCTTGCATTAAATGTTTCTCATTGGTGGCTAAACAGATGCTGCCTTAAACAGGAAATAGTTTGTCTCTTTCACACACAGTGTTAAATTGCCTTTTTCTGCGTGCTGCACACAGCGCAGATAATGATACAACTTTTTGGCACCAAAGGAGGGAACCGTTATTTGACAACAGGTACATGCATTATTCCCTCCCTGTTCCTGCTCCTCAACTCAGAGGTATCTGTCACACAGGTCAGCTCAACATGCTTTGCTCTAACGAGGCAACGGTATTGCAAGGGCTGTTATTATTCAGTCAGACATTTCTTCAGCAGGCTCCAAAACATACAGTAAAAAATGTTCAATTACCTCCCAAAGTTTTCCAGGAAGAATTAAAAGAAAACAAACTAAATCCCACAACACTTTCCCCCTCCAAACCCACAACTCATCGAAGATCAGCTCTGTCTTCCTCATGCTCACACAACAAGAACGCTTTCACCTGCCAGGGATAAGGATTTACATGCCTCTGTTTGGCATCATAAATAACGGTGACTTGAACTTTCCTACATGGGTAACACGTCAGCGACAGATGGCAAGTTATATATCTCAATGCTTACAATCCATCTCCAGACCCTGCACTCAAGAATGGAAGATCCTGTAAATTTCATCTCTAAGGCTGAAGTACATTTTCCCACATGAGACAGTTTGCCTGGATCTGGGAAAACCCTCCAGCCACACAACCACACACAGGAGCTTTGGTCACAGACAAGGAGAGCAGTTTGGATTACAGGTCCCACATCCAGAGGCTGCCTCTCCAGGACTTACCCAGGCTGCTGGTCTGAGTCATGGAACCTCCACACAGGACACACTTTGCTCCAACTGCAGAAGCCCAGGCTAAAAGGAGTCCTGCCATCCTAAGAGCCCTTCATGCTTTGCAGAGGGTCAGATTAAACCTCTCCTCCCCAAAGAAACAAGAACAACCTGGGAGCTAATCAAAAGTTCAATTAGAAAATGGGCTTCTCCCTGCCCTGGGAACAGCTGGTATCCTGCAACACAAGTATCCTGCAACACAAACACTGCTGCATTTCATTTTTTGAGAGGAAAAATGATGTTTCCTATAGCACTTTTTTAAGAGTTCTGAAAAAGTTGGTTCCAAAAACCTCAAAGTTCGCCTTTTGCAGGTGTGCTGGACCCAGCTAAGGACTGACGGCTGCACACCTCTGGGTACACAGAGGCCAAGCCAGGCTTTTGGTAACCTGCATCAAAACGTAGAGTTCTACAGAACATCTGGAGTTCTGGATGAGCTGTCACTTTGCAACAGAAAGCATGTTATAAGAGAACATTTCTGACCAGCTGTAGCTCATCTCTAGGCTTCTGGTTCAGTCTATCATTAGGCAAGTGAAGCCTATTTCAATCTCAATGCAATTAGCACAGCCACCTTCCCCGACTTTTTCCTCTCTCTCAGTTCACACTTGCCACTGCAGAGGAACCTGTGTCAGATTTAGATTAAACCTGCAGGGAAGTGGCTGAAAACAAAGCAGCAAAAAGTAAGGAAACATTTTCTTTCCCCAGTTCTTTCACTGTTGATCTCTTTCTGAAATTTCCAGCCTCGTGCTTTTATAATGTCCCAGTACATGAAAGAGTTTGTAACATAAAATGTTTCACTCGATGGAGCATGATGTGATATTGAAGCCAAATGCTCTTTCCTGAGCTATTTTCAGTGCTCCCAATTTAGAGTGGTTTTAATGGTGTTCACAAACTCTAGTCCTACACTTTGCTGGCAATTTCATGCTAGAGCACCATTGCACTGTGTTCTGATAAAACCACTGCTTTTCATTCAAGGTTACAGTTATCTCCAATTTAATAAAAATCAAAATATAAAGAAAAAAGGCACACTGTCATTCAAGGAAATTGCAGCCAGGTTGCAGTTGGATTATCTCCCCAGAAGCAAGATTGTGTGTCCCATTTAGAGTACAATTAAAGACTATGTAAATGGTCTGGTCAGAGAAAAACCCAAGCACCCCATCTTAACTGGAATGGGCCAAGTGCCCATTTTCACATTCTCCTTTTTCGTATGGGAAGACCTTTTACAAGGAAAATCCTCCAGCTGGAATCATGGTTGATGTCACAATGTGAATCCTGGCGCTGGCTGTCACCTGGAACTCAGCCTGTCCTCTTCATCTGCTTTTACATGGCTTCCTTCTTTGCTGACAGCAGCGCATCTTTTTGGTTCACTGCATGAAGGCACAAGCACCAGTTATGGGAAGATGTGACTGCAAAGCCAGGATCAGAGTAACCAGAGCTGCTAACAGCTTCCTCCAAGCTGTTAGTACGGTTACTGGCACTCACACACTTTGGCAATGGGCAGCAGTGATTCACGGTGACTTCAGACACTCCAGGGTTCAGCAGCCTAGGATTTAATGCCTGCGTGAGTGTCCTCACTTACATCTAAGCCTGTCTCCTTTTCCAGACACAAAGCATTATTGCTATATACAAATGTCAAGCCTAATCTCATCCTGTTTGAATCAATGAAACTCTGCTGGAATTAAAAGATGCTGAACATTTAGACGGGCTGAGGACCTGGCTCATCTTACATGCACATCACCATAGAACAGACTACTCCAATCCCTATTTTGAAGAGGGAAAGGAGCTGTGAATTAATGTAATCCAGGCACCATGAATTCAATCCTTTCATGATTTCTTAATGCTTGACTTTAGAAGCTTAACATTCTTTTGCCTTAGAAAACGCCTATCAAAATGTTAATCTGGAATTGGAAAAGAGGACACTTTTTTACTTACATGGCTTATCTGGAAGGTGAGACCTAGGAAATTTATCACAGAGATCTTTGCAACCTCTGATAGGGCATCTGCTAATAACAGAAGATTACATTCTTATGAGGATTTTGCTCAGGCAGTGCAGAGTTCAGTGTAGAACTGGTCAGAAACATTTTAATGGCATTTAACTTCCTGCTGAAAAGACAGATTTATCACACTCCAGTGTGAGCAGCCACGTCCCAGGACAGAGCGCATTACTTTTGCAGATGCCACCAACTGTGTATTTTGTTAACATCATTTAAATGACTGAACCTCTTCAAACTAAAACACTTTCTTCTAAAACTTCTCATTTGAAACTGAATTAATTTTTAATAAAAGCTACAATCAAGATAATAATGAAGGTTTTTGATTTAGTGAAATAAGACATTTTGATTAAGCTGTATTTTTGTACAGTTTTCACTTGTATTTTACCACAGTATGTCACAAAACCCCTGTCATTTTGAGAAACTCTCCAGATCGGGCCCCCTACTTACCTCTTAGCTCTAAGACTGGGAGCCTGGCCTCACAAATCACACAGGGTTAAAAGCCTTGTCCAGAATTGAGAACTAAAGTTTGCTATACATAAGCCTTGTAACATTATTATGACAGCATACCAGCCCAGAATCTGCATTTAAAACACTGACTGCTCAAAGAAATCTAAATCTCCTTAGCTAAAGGTAATAAAATCAGGTCAAGAACTCACTACTCAACAATCTGCCATTAGCACTTCTGTCTGGAGGAAATGTAGCTCATCTGGTGTTAAAGAAAGTAAAGCTGGGCCATAAAGCGTAAGTTTGGAGAGTACAATGATTTGCTTGTGTATGCAAGCGTTAGGTAACGACTTTCATTTCCTCATTTGAGAGTTCAGTGAATCTGCACCACGATTTTTTACAGGACACACGGTATTTCTTGCCCAGCCCAGAGCTGGGGCTGCATTTCTATACACACAGCCCATGCTTGAGTTCAGCTAGGCAGCCTGGCCACCACAGCCAGGTAATCACAGCAGCAGAGAGCACAAATGAGCCAAGCTTTAATCCCATTGTCAGGCAGTTCTTTTCAGTCCTGATGAACTGTGCCACAATATCGCCAGTTCCCCAAACTGGACAAAGTTACTGTGGACGCATCTGCACTAGTCAAAGTCACAACTAACCATAAGCACTCAGCTGAGCTCTGCTGAAGAACTAAGTTATCACTTGAATTCACCATAGAGATGACTTGTCACACGGGTACCTAGGGACATCTCTGACCGATTACTCTGGCCAGGACCTCTTGAACAGCAGGTTTATGACATCTCAAATTGGGTAAGTCAGTAGTTTGTGTGTGTGTTGGTTTTGTGGTTTGGTTGTGGGGTTTCAAATCCCTGAGTTATCACTCACTCATCAGCTGATGCAGATTCCTTCCTTTGAGGCACATCACAGTGCAACTGAGCATACAGTAGTACAGCCAGTTGATGCTAGCCATTAAAGAGAAATAGCTTAGCTTTCAGTTGTCAGTGTGGTAATGTATTTTTTATTTAATTTGTTTGGATTCTTAATGGTGGAAGCAGAATTTAATTTGTCCTGGACCATCCTTTAAAATAAATGGTTGATCTCTTCCCACCCACCATTACAGTTGATGGGTACAAAATAAAATGAACAGCAATTCATTCACCTTATCACTGGAGCACCAGAGGAAGAGAGAGATCCTTAGCGCAATGATTAATGACTCGCTATAAAAAGATGCATCATAAACTGATTGTATTAGGTTAAATCATAAACTAGGCTTTTAATGTTTATATGATCCCTTTCTAAATAATTGTGTTGTAGCTCCCACTAGGAAAGGAACTTTCATGACACTTGCAAACAATGCACTTTCTTACAGGGTCATAATTTGGGCCCTCACTTAAAGGGATCCCTGTATTCATCTCAAGCATTACTTCAATTTCTTTAACTATGGGACATCTCTCTGTTCTACCAGGTCAGAAAGGCCATTTGATGTCCAGGACCAGTGAAGATGAACATGATCTATTCTGAGTTCAGGGTGTCTTCTTCAGGCACAGACACATCCACAGCTTTGCTGCAGGAGAAAGTACCATTGCTTTTCTTTCTCTCTGCCTACAGGTTGGGAGGTTAACCACAGCTGGAATGAAAACAGGATACTAGGAGGCAGAGCAGCAGTGTGGTGCTTGCCTGAATGCCATTAAGAAACCAAGTTGCCTGTGCTTGTGAAGGGCACCTCCTCCACAGGAGTCAGCCACGATTTCACTTGTTAAATTCCTGGCCAAAATTAGCTTTTAGGTGCTCACAGACAATTCCCATCAACTTCAGTAGTTGGTGAACACACAGAGAATAGCACCATTTGTCCGTAACAGAATTCAGTCCTGTATTTATCCATCTTTCACTGGAACTGTCATCTTTGAAAAATACAGTACAAGATGACATTAGATAAGTGTCCATCTATTCCTCACTATCACAAGCCTGCAATCATGTCCATCTCCCTTTCATTTCCCAGAACAACTGGTGCTTTTCTCAACCAAACCAGAATCTCCTGAGCTTGGCAAACAGACACTGGCTTCACTGCAAAGCCACCCCATTGGGAGAATGTCACAGCTCTAACCAATATATGAGGGTTACTCATTAAATGAGAGTTAAAACAGAGCAGCAGAGCCCTAAACATTTTCAATAGATGTAGCTCCAGTCAGTTTATGCACTCCTTTGTCAACACAGAAAATCACTTAGGCTAATTATTTAAATATTTCCATCTACAGAATTTAGAAAACAGAAAAGCCAATAGTGGAATACCCAAGATGATGATATTTTAATAAACAATAGATTTTAGGAGGATTAGCTGTGTTATCAAACAGCATCCTCCCAAATCACCTCATCAGTTTCACCAACTCTGCTTCACTTTATTAGAACAATTTAAATGAAGGTTCATTAAATGCAATGTAATATCATTCAGACACTCCAAGCCTAATCCCTTTTCTTTTAGTAGCAACATGATAATAGTTTGCAAAAAATTTTAAAGCATTATTGTTAGAGCTATTTTTAATAGGGGCTGTTTTCAACCACGTGCCACCACTTCCCCACATTTTACTATTTCTTATTATATTATTCCTTGGTCTTTATTCATTCATTCATTTATTCCTTCCCTTTTCTGTGTTTCATTGCTCCACACAAGCAGAACCACACATGGGCACCAGCATCCCTCTGTGCATGTGTAGGGATACGTCAAATGCCTCTGTGTGGGTCAGTGCAGCCAGGCCTTGGGAAATGAGGGATTTTTTTTGACTTACTTTGAGATTCTGGAGTTAAAAAATTCACAGTGATTTTATAAATATCCTACAGAGAAGGGAGACGGTTCCTGTGCATTTTCACACTGTTAGTTTCTGACAGCTCTGAAAGACACGCAGGAGGGGATCACGCATAGGACTTGCAAATTAGGAGGAAGACACTGTATATTACTTACCATGCTAGATCCAGGCTGAAACCAGAGTAACAGATCCATGCTATGGACATACAGCTTATTTCAGAATGAACTCACTCATGATCCCGTACCTACATAAAGCCTTCTAACAGCGTGGTTAATTATGCTTTATAAGGCAAAAGCCCCAAACACTGCCATCGCCCCACAACAGAAAAACCTCACAAAGAATGAGAGCTGGTTTCTCGATCCCAGGTTTCTGCAGACTTTTAACAGGTTCCCTACCCCTGAAATGCTGCCCTCAATCACTTCAAATCCTTGTCTCTTCAAACAAGTGCCATTTCATAATCCTATTAAAACCTTTGCCTCTGTTTACCAGGAGCCCTAATCGTACTCAGCAAGTTCTTCTCGTCTAAGGAAGAGCGACAGCTTTCAGATTTCTTAGGAGGCTTATTCATCAGCTATGCCAGAGTTTTGCCAGAGTGTTCAATCTATTCTGGGAGCAGCCATGTGGAAAAAGTTTCAAACAGCTCAAAGCCCTGCACAATGATAAAGGAAAGCTCACACAATCCTGGTAATAGCCTGACCCTCTTAAGGAAAATTGGATGATTTGTGGTAGCAGTTTTTCTGTCCCCTATGTGAATTCTGCACCTTAAGCTATAAGCAGTGTATTCACACACTCCCATTACAAACCCTATCCCTCTTGAGATGCTGGAATAACAAATACACACCCATATGTGAAAATAAACTCTCGCCGCAATGCCCTTCTTTCTCAGCCCACTGGTGTGAAGGAGTTTGTAGCGATTTTAGAAGAAAAAAGTCAGATAAAGAATGGACTAATTTGATGTTCAGTGTTTCACCATGAGCAGAATATATGCTTTAATGAGCACATTACATGCACCAGGGACGTGTTACTGTGAAGCAGGGAATAAAGAGTAAGGGAAAAATAATTAAAGAGTCAGCTCTATAATGAGGAAACTGTGTTCATGCAACATTAAGTGGCTTCATTTTCAAGTGCTAAGCAAAGACATGTTCCTTGGACTTCAGAAGGACTTGTTGGCAAGCACCACCTTGAAAACAAGGGCAAAGGATCACAAGTATCAAACCTCCTGTAAGTCCACAAGCACAGGGTGGACTCATGCTGTCCCAAAGTCATTGGTCCACACTTTGCACCGACCTACCTGACAGGATCGAATACCTGTAACTCCTTATTCTATCAGGAGGAGCCTAAAAGCTTTAAAATACCACAGCATTCATCATGCATGCCAGGAATATTCATTTACTGGGACCCTCAGTACCAGATAGTGTTGCAATATCAGTTACTTTAGTGTAACTAAACAGTGTGTTCTGTTGAGCCACACGCTCCCTGTCTTTATTTGCAAATAGACATGGCACAAAGTCTCTTCTCTGTTACTCACCCTCATGCCTAATTCAATGTTTTCTCCTCCATAGACCTCCATACCAGGGTCAAGCAAGCCAATCTCACCAAAATATTCCCGGTCCACTACAAACGAGCATCCAATCATGGCTGGTGTCCTGCATGGAGAGATTACAGCAAGAAATTAGGTTGCTTATCAGCTACCACAGAACTCACCTCATAACAAACGTACACAGGCAGAACAGTTCTTAGTCTTCAAGTTTACATTTTAAATGCATCTATTAGTGTGCAATCACATTCCACTTCATCCCCCAATGGACAGAGGACCTTGTGGGACCAGAGCCAACTTAAACAACTAGCAGCGTCAGGCACACTTGGATCAGCTGCCTGTGAGACAGACATAAGATGCGAAGTAAAGGCATGTAAGTGAAACATCAGGCTGGTTTTCCTTTGTTTTATATACACAACCTCTGTGCTGGAGCTAAAGTTCACCACCATACAGAGTAGCACATGAACTAGACAACACTTCATTTGAAGATTAGCACGCAAGAAAACCCCATGAGCTCTGTCAGAAATGAGAAGTCCCCCTACCCACATACTAAAAGTAAGTGCATGTCAAGAGCCATGGATCAATCATGGTATGAAGTCCAGCAAGGGACTTCTGGAGTCAACTCTAGCAGATAAATTTCAGCCTTTGTGAGGCTGTTCCATGATTAACATTTCTGTCTTTGCTGAGGTCAGCCTTCACATAAAGAAGAATTTTCAGATGAAGAGATTCTGCCCCCAGACCAACTGAGTGATTTCACATAAATCATTTCCCTTCTCTGAGCATCAATTTCTGTATCTTTAAAACTATGATTCTGCGGTCCTTTACAAAGCAATCTGAAACCTGTCACTGAGCGTGACGTGAGCAGCACTACATGACAACAGGCTTTGAGATCATTTACTATAGGAACACAAGCATTATTTCAATGCAATACAAGCTAGTGACATCTGCAGCTTTCATGTGCCTAACATATTCTCTGTATCTCTGGCTTGGTCACAACACCTGCATCTTTAAAATTCTAGGTAGCAGCTAGATGTTGCTACTATAGCCCACAATCAAGAAATATAAACTTGTCTAAGGTGGAAAATCAACAAGAGTCTGCAGCTCCATGTTTGACTTGTAATTCAGCTGCAGGTTGCATAGTGCCTACCGCAAGATTACGGGTAGCTATCCTGCAGTCACATCTATGGGACATACCAAGGCCCTAGGGACAGACACCCCCTCCCATTATAGTAGGATCCTAACAGGTCAAACTGCTGAATCAGGGAAATTGTAAAGTCATTTGAGAAACGGAACACTTCTGGAGCTGTCGTTAAAGAAAACTGTGCTCCCTTTTCCATTGAAAGGGAGGTGATTTTTAGGCCATCTGGCAGATACAACATCATTCCTAATGGTGCTATTGTAAAAAGACATCAGGAAAAAACTAGTTTATACCTATTTTCTAGTAGAATATAGAATGTTCGATCTATGGCCCAAGCTTATACATATACACCATGAAAAGGCCCTAAGGAAGCAAAGATGATGGAAAAGGTCTAAAACCTATTTTAAGAAGTCTCCTTTGCAATGCACTAACGTTATACTGTCAGTATCAAGTCTCTTTTGTCCCAGATACCTGCCTGTTTCTTCAATTTGTACAGAAAGCTATTCGCAAGGTACTTGCCCATGACATCTGAGAAACATATTTATGAGGCAGTTTCATACACGTGTGAAAAACTGCCCTGGCTGGGAAAATGAACACATATTTTACCCATGGATCCCCGTGGTAGCAGCAGGTGGCTGCTGGAATGATGCTATCACACCAGGTCCTTTCTCTCATCAGCAGCTCACCATTTCTACAGGAGGAGGTTAAAAAGGTTTTGAAAATAACCAGCCAAGATATGGTCACAGAAAACAATTCTTTGCCCCTGGGCCAAATGCACACCCCAGCATTGCAGAACACAGACCAAACTACGGCAAGAACTGTTTGGTACCCTTGAAAAGGTTCATTTGCTGAAGTACTTACCTGTAATGGGCTCTGCTGTAGTGCTCACATTACTGGTACCGCTTCAGCATCTCCCTTTCTCAGTATGAAAGCCATTGCAACCACTCAGATCATTACAAGCCTATTCTGCAGTGCACACTATTCCTCTCATGTTTTCGCTGCATAATTGAAAAAGGCAGTTGTTGATAGAAGCACATCTGATTGGCACTGTTCCTGACAAAGAAGCTGAAACACCTTGATAAACTCTCATGTTCCACCCTTATAGAGTGAGATACATTCCCTGGACCATAAGCTGAGGGGACACAATTCAATGGCAGTTACAAAGGCAAGCATCTGGTTGTCACAGACGACTTTGAACTCAAGTGGGGCTCTCAGCCGGACCCCTGCACCCATTCAGTCAAAAAAGCTGGAGGAAACTGAAGCCACATGTCACAAACCCTACAAAGAAACCGCAGCAGGGTCATCACCACTTCCATCTTCTGTTGATGCATATATTTATAAATCAGGATCTTTGAAGGATGGATGGCATTTAAAGATTCGAGTTATTTGGTAAAATGCATCTTCCTGCTTATAGTTCCTAGACCATACCTGAAGACAGACTTGCCTAAAAAAACTGAGAGCTCAGGACCAGACATCCAATATGTATCCCCCTGTAACATCCTCCATCACTGACAACCGTATTTTAGGCTACCAAGAAATAAATTTAGTATAAAAATCAAAATAAAAGAAAGACATGGCCAAGGAAAGGGAATTCAGTAGTTGTGAAATAAAACAAGTCTTTGAGGGAATACTTAGGTATTTCTCAAGTGTCAACCATGATAAAGAAAGGGGGGGGCAAGGGGGAGAAACACAGGACACTTTCTTCATTTTCCTTCTGATGTATTTAAAGCTAAACACAGGCTTCACTAGATGAAGGCCTGAGCATCACTGCTTTGCAAAACTGAGCTGCTAGTTTGGGCTTTCCAGGCCCTCCCTCCGCAAATCCTCTGGAGGCAGCTCCTTACTGTAGTAGGATACTCCCATAAGGACGTTTCTCTTTCCTTCCTAATGAGGAACAGTACAGACAGGCTTTGCAGACTGCTCTCAGGTGCTGAAATCTCCCTCTGGGGGATAGATTTTTGCAGCTGTCGGCTCTGACCATTAAAACACTGACGTTAATTGACTGGGGGTGGGAAATAGATTTTAGATGTAACTGCATAATCATCACTCACAGTGGAATGCCACCGAGGACTGCCTTTGCGTCTCCCACTCTCTCTTCTAGCTGTTATTTCTTCTCATTAGACATATTCAAACATAGACTCCACAAAGCCTTCATGGCTTATTCAGAAGAAAAAAGAAATGTTTTCAGGAATGAGCAACAATAGCAGTGCAATGGCAGAAAGAACCACATCAAAACTTGCCACTGTCACTGTCTTTTGCTGCCTGAGTTTGGCTGCCTGTTGCCACAGTTCTGTACAGCAGCATGGCTGCAGCCCCAGCAGCTGAACTGAGATACCTGTGGCTCTGCCCTGGCCACATTCTGATGTGATGCAAGAATCCGCCTACGATGCACAATGCTGAGTTTTCTGCACACCGTATGTTCAACACTTCCATCAGGCTCAACCAGTTTTGGACATGCAGTCCTCACCAAGCCCAGGCCCTTAACAGCCCTGTGCTTTGAGTGACCCGGCTATAAACCAAGTGCAGTGTGATTGCACAGCCCAGTGAGCTGGGAACAGCACTGTGAGCCGGTGGACCCTGACTCTATTCCTTGCTGTCATTCAGTGAGTCACCTCCCTCTGCCTCTGTTTCTCCATCTGTGAAGCACACATAATAATACTGGGTAAAGTCTGAAAACTGCTTCAGCAGTTTCAAAGCTGAAGATTCACCTCTAAGAGCATTTTAAGCATATAGGGGGATACTTCTATACTAGACTACAGTGTTATATTTACACACTACAAACACTTAAAAATCATCCCTGCTCCCTAAAAAGCACGAGACCCTCACTTGTCATCACTGGGTTTTCCAGAACCTGAAAAACTCCAGTATCTACCACTTTCAGTACAGCACACCAAAGCCTTCCCTTGAAAGTCAGAAATGGATATATGAGCAAAAGCAACTGGGTTAGTATGTCTTAAGCACTGCTCACTAGCCATAGGGCAGCAAACAAGAAGGTGTGTGCCTTAGCACTTCACAGCTTCAGAGTAGAATGCATTAACCTAACCCACACTTGCTCTATGTAAAAGGACTTTATCCCTTAACTAACGCACTTTCTAATGAAAGAGTGACATTTTTACAGGAAGGTATCACAAAACAGTAATTAGAGGTGTACTGTTTTTTACCAGTACCTCAAAGGCGTTGGGAAACTTGACTGACCTGTGGAATACTCTTTGACACAACTGACAATGCTAGAAGCATTAATTATAACCAACAGCAGCACTCAAAGGATAATGTGGAAAACACAGCACATATTTTTTTGCAGCTAAAGCCTTAAAATGCAGCATAGAATAGTATTGATTCTGCACTGGAGGAAGATACAGCATAGTCAATTTGTGGAAATGACCTGATGGGATCGCTGTAAGCAAGGGAGAGCCACTGCTCTGCATAACACCTGGGGAAAGGGAGGAAGCTTCATGGTGGTACACGCTCCCTGCTGCTGCAGCAGGTATAGAAGGGTGGCTATGAGGGAAGAGAGGCAGCCTATGGAAGAGGGCAGTGCCTGCTATGGGATGGGTACCAGAAACAGAAGACATCATGGCCAGAAGTGAAAGGCACTTGCTATAGGCTTGCGTCCCGACTGTTTCATTTTAGGAAGATCTCCAGGAACACAGCTTTGTCTGCAGAACACCAGCAGGCTTTAG
The DNA here is from genome assembly GCA_039720435.1 of Amazona ochrocephala. NCBI lineage: Eukaryota > Metazoa > Chordata > Aves > Psittaciformes > Psittacidae > Amazona > Amazona ochrocephala. The sequence continues at coordinate 8,803,274 of CM077891.1, read as the reverse complement.
CAGAACTCCAACACCCATTTCCCCAGAGAGGTGCATCCCCCTCCTTTACAGACAACTGAGGGATGTTGCCTGGGGGTTCATCGAGAACAAGTGAAGAAGAAAGAGAATAGCACCAGACTGACATAATGCACGTGATACGGTAAGTTTTCCTCTCCCTCACACATCTTTCTCCCTCTGCCTTAAGGTCAATGTACCTGCAGTCAGGTCACATTTTAAACAGTTTTCAGAGCCTACAACAAGTCCAGTTTCCAGGATAACTGACTTAACATGGCTGCATCACCATCGCTATACAGACCAGCGTGGGGCCTGACTTGCACGTGAGAAAGGCACGCACACTCCAAGCTGAAGCAGGCAGCACAAACCATCTCACTGAGGGCACGTCAGGTGCTAATTTATATCCATGAGCACACTACGTGTGCTTTCTGGAGCGCCTGATCCAGCGCGTGTACATACACATTCCTACTGCTAGCCAGCTATGGCATATTAAAGCAGTAAGTGAGAACATATGAAACAATGAAATGCACCACTGCTGCTACAGGAAGATAAACTGGAAAGATGTGCAGTGCTTGGCTGAGTGAGGCTGACTGAGGTCTCTAACATTATTTGCTGCTGATCAAGAAATCAAACACAGAGCAGTCCATCATAATCACGGCAGGTGAAGGAAGATGAGCCACAGCCAGAGCTCAGGATACCAGAAACCTTCCTTGCTGTCTCAAAAGCCAGTAGCATCTTCTGCATATAGAAAAAAAAACCCAGCTTGTTTCAATGCATAGTCAAATTCATTAGAAACCCTCTAAAATAGGATCCTTTCTTACAAAGTTTGTTGCCAGATGATAAGGACGGGTCTGGGCAGTGTGTTCTCAGGAAAACAAATGGAAAATGATTTGACGGACACAGTGTGTCAAAATAACAATCCTCATTTAAATCTTCACATTAGAGACATCTTACATCTCAAATGTCATGCAAATGATTGCCTGCAGAAGGCGACTCAGGGAACATCAATTGTTCTGAATTTCACAGTATTAATGTGGGAAGAAAATAAGAACTGACTTTCAACACTATCAGAAATCCTTAACAAATCTGACACTTTGTTCTTGCTATTTTTAATACCTTTGTTTGCACTTCAAGGCCACATTCCCTTTGTCACTTCGACCACAACAGCTGATTTGACATTTTATGGTGTGCACTTGAGATGACTGCCTATATGATGCCCTACTGACTGGAAGGACAGTTCCTACTCCTTCCCAGCAAGGCTCCGAGTAGGATCACACCACCGTTACTGTTCAAAAAGGAGAGGATCAAGCTTTAAATAGAAAACTTCTGAGACAAGAAGTAAGCACATTTGTTGTGTAATCCCAGAATAAAAACAGGGATTGGACTCTAGTTTCTAAATGTCTTACCCAATTCTGCAGATCAATGACTTTCATGCAATGCAAACATCAGAAATGCCAGGGCTCTGATCCACACTGATAGGAGGGTAAGCTTTTTTTTTTTACACTGAAAATCCTTAATCCCTTTGGAGATCTGGGAGGAAGTATTCAGCTACACCACCACTAAAACCATTCACGGGGTTATTAGTTTTTAGCTTTTTCTTCTACAAAACGCACAAAGAGACAGATAACAAACCCGCTACTTGCTGAAGACAAAGGAAGCCTTCAGAGGGACAGTGTATCAAGGACTTGCAGTTTTCATGCTGATGAATAGTCCTGCAATCTTACGAACGTACTGAACAGACACACTGAACAAACACCCTCAGTGTGGACCAGTTTGCACGCCTGGCAAACTAGACTAACGCAGACTAGTCAAGGTTGCAGTGCATGGTTTGGAAAGCTGGTTACGAAACCAAAATGCATGCCAAAACAGAGATTTCTGGAAAGGTTCTCTTACTAGTTTGAATTCCCCTTCTTTTTGAAAGTATACGTTAAATTTCCTACAGCTACTAAGTTCCCATCATGGATGCTTCCAAATTGCAATTTCAAGTATAGATTTCCTGAACCTTTTCATCAACAATACTTGCATGTTCGCTCTTTCCATTACTATAACTACGTTGGCATATCACTTAAAAGCACTGTATTTCTATAGGCAGGCATAACGCAACAGCACAGTCAAATGCTCTAGCAAATCTACCCAGGTGCTACTGCTTCGGATGCCCATCAGAAATTAGTGCAGTGTGGCTATGAAGTGGATACTCTGCTCTCCTAGATTGCCACCTTCGAAGCACATGTTCCCAGGGAGACAAGTGTTCATGGTTCAATGCTGGTGTCTCTGCATTTCAGGGCATGTAATTCATAATTTGCAGGAGAGATACTTCTGCAATCACAGCATCTCAGTGCTCCTGATATTTGTCAGCAAGGGTTGGGCACTCTCCTCCTTGTGCTGCTTGTTTCATCTGTCTCTGAGCAGTTTATGCACTGTTTAATTGGAGGGTTTCTTCACTTGGGTTCAGAATAAAATTGCTGCTCTCAGGAGCCAGCTACTTATGTGCATCAGATTTTAACATCACTCACTGCTTAAGTGGGAACCTTATTCTCTCTTGTGTCAGTCCAACTCAGTGCCAGTACAACTCCAGCAAGAGCTTGAACATAAACCCAAGAAAGCCCATGGTTAATCATGCCCTGAATAAAACCTGTTATCCCATTATAGGGATGACATCCCTTATCTTCTATTAAAAAGGTCTGTAGTTCAATTTCCAGAAGTGTTTTGCAGATGCAGCTTCCATACTTCAGGGAATACTTGAGCTACCACCACTGAAAATCATGTCTAAGAACTTGCTGAGGTTAATCTCTTAGTTCAGTTTTATCTGATATGTGATCATTGTCCCCAGAACAGAAGATACTCAAATACTAGAACAACTCATATGAAAAATGATGCAGTGATTTCACATATAAACTGGAAGTCATGAAGTGTGCAAAACTTTTCAGGAACAGGAGACTAATACTCTGATTTCAGGAATAAAAGCTTTGGCTGATCTTTCATCAATAAACTGTTTCTCAGGGTTGAATGAAATAGATATGAAACAATGTGAGGAGACCAGTGCAAGTTAGCCAGGAAAACTGACTGTCTAATTAACTACTTTCCTGCTTATTGAGGTTGCAGGCTGAGCAAAGGGTCAGTGATGAAGGACTGTGCTGTCTTGTAGTAAACTTGTCGTGTAGTTTTGTTTCTCATACACACAATGTTTCACTGGCTTATTACTCACACCAGAGTCCATTGGAAACTAAAGCATAGCTAGAAAGGATCCTATTGTCCTACTAAGGAGTACGATGTGCATTTTGAATCATAGAATGGTTAGGGTTGGAAAAGACCTCAAGATCATCTACTTCCAACCCCATCTAACCCCATCTAGTTCCAACCTGAACCAGACATTCACGACTAGAACACATGCACTTCAGTGATGCAACTCAGAGATGCAACACATGCATCCACAGCTTTGTAGAGCCACCTGTTTTCTTCAGCTCCATTTTGCTATCCCTGTACAACATCTATAGCCGTGCTTCACTTCAACTCCCCCTTGACAGACAGCTGAGATGGAAGCATTGCTTGTACCAAAATGACAGCACATGGGAGATTTACCTGATGGGAGCTGACTCATCCCCTTTATCGAGCCAGTCCTGCGGTGGGATTATGTACATGCACCAGAGGCCCCAGTTATAGCCGTGGGCTGCGTTGGCGTATTGCTGCACTTCAAAAGTGTTGTACTTGATATTGTCAATTGCTGGTAGGATGATCCGCTTTCGATCTTCTTTGATGCGGGTAAGTGCAGGTTCCACCCTGAGAACAATAAAACCAGCAAAATCTTTTACAGCCATCCAGTAATCCCAGGCCCTGCTTTGCAGTCTGATAACACAAAGTTCTCTAATACAGACAGCAGTATTCCAGCCAGCTAGCAGCCCGTAACACGGCATAGCGGGATGGAATACAGGTCATCATCATACACTGAAGAGGCTGGAGCTTGGAGTGAGATACTTCACACAGCAACAGCATGTGAATTACTACTTTTATGAAGCTATCCCGGAGCTAAACACCACAAAATCTTACTGAACACTTATTCTGTCAGTTCATTTGGCAATAGACGAGCGTTCAGAGACAATATCACCAAGAGTAATTAAATGGTTTGCTAATGGGTACACCACCAGGATACCAGGTAGCCATTAAATACCTGCTCCTCCTGACAAGGCCTGAAGAACAAAACCCACACCAGGGATTGAATGAATCTGAAGGTTACTCAAAGGTTTCAATCTTGTTTCCTAAGGGCTGACCCCATCGGATCTAGTCTGAATGATAAGCGCGGCTGCATTATGCCTTCTAAAACCTCTTTGGTGATGAGATTTCAATTGCCAGATGGTGCAAAAGCAGCGAACTGCAGGAAACGTGCCACCATTTCAAAAGGCTTTAAACCAGCAATGGGCTTTCAAGAAGCTACATCCCAAAGTGTTTCAGGAAAGTAAAAAGCTTCAGTGCAAACATTCATTTCTGACCAAGGTAGTCTGAAGTTGCTATGAATTTACAGAGAAACTGATCCAAAGAGGTAGCAGACTTAAGTAAGGGTGGAAAGCACTTCTCAAAGCAGTATTAGAAACAGCCACTGGTTCACTCCTTTGTAACTGTTTTCCCTTGAAAAAAGCTTTGAAGATTCTGCAGAGCTCTCAGATGCATCTTTAAGGGAACGGCGGTTTGCTGCGATTCACAGAGGTAGCAGGATTTGAACACTGATCTTTCCTCTTTTGTTGGTGGTTAAAAGGCAATTGTCACTTTGTCCTTCCGAGTTTGTTACTTCGTATTTTGTTTGCTATATTTAGTTTGTTACAATGTATTTTCTTGTGTAGGCCAACAGAAAGTTACAAGTATGAAATTAACTCAACCTCTATTTTCAGTCTTCATCATCGCATCTCTTCCATAAGACAGCAATTTCCCTGTATTTGACAGCAATTTCCCTGTATTTGACAGCAATTTCCCTGTATTCGAATACAGCCAAAATATTTGTCTTTTGCATACCCAGACTCCATGTTGCTTCCATGAGGTCGTGCACCGATTGCTTTCCCTTCTTTTTACCCCTCCTGTTTCAGTAAAAATACAAGTAGGCTCAGGGAAACCCCTGCGTACTGATGATGAGCTACTTACTACAAATAAACCATCAGAAACCAATATCATAAGAGCATAGCTGACAAAAAGACATGGTATCACAGCATTTCATTTGGAGAGAAGTCGAAGAGAGTTAAACTAGTTCTATTTAGAATCCTCCAGAAGAATGGCATTTGAATTTATCAGCTGGATGCCAGTAACACAGAGCATGGAAGTTTTAATGAAAAGGATGGTGGGAAGAGAAGAACAACATTGCAAGTTGCAGAAATTCCCCCCCTGGCCAGGAAGGTTATGAAAGAGATGCTCATCTCTTATGCAAATGTATTGTTTGGTTACTCTACTTGATTTACTCTGGGAATAAATCAATGCTTCGCTCATGACTGGAACAGCCTGAGGTCTCTCTTACTACTGCCTGCCACCTGCAATTTGGTGCGGTACTTCTGCTGCCAAAGCCCAATCCTCAAGGTATCAAAGACCTCCACAGAAGCATGAACGTGCACCAGCCCAGGGGATGCACAGTCACCAGCTCAGACATTTAAAGAACTGCACCCCAGACTCAAAAGAGATTTGTTTGTTTCCTGTGGGAGAGACAAGAAACAACTGAGGTCCAGGACAGTGCAGCACATGATTCAGAATGCCAGTCTGTATCATCCTCACGCCACGCTCATGCACCTGCATGAAGAGCCAATGTGTCCTACCAAATCTGGATAAGCCACTTCCATCAATAATATGAGATATTTATGAGATTAACTGTTTCAAAAGGCAGTGGGTGGATGGCAGAAAAACTCTCGCAAATCCAATAAAGCAGAGAAGAATGCAGCAAAACGAAATCTGCTTTGTTCTTTCCATACTGTTATCTCTGTTTATCAGCCTAGAGAAAATACAGCAGAATAATGCAGAAGGCAGCCAGACATCCCTCTCCCATCAGGAACCAGGTGCCTCCATGCATGGCTGTGGTAACTGTTGTGCTTACTATCAGCAGGAGGCTCTCCCACTCCCTTCTGGCCTCTGAAACAAAGGCTTTCAAAATACCAAACAATGGGTATAGAAGTCACTAATGACAAGCCACTAATTGTTTTACTCTAAGAAGAATCCTCCTCTTCCTGGGCGGGAGCACTTGCAGCAGAAGCGTCATTACAGAACTGCAAACCAAACAACACCATGGGGGGTCGCCCACTTCTGGAGCCCTTGGGCACCGCTTAAACAGATTTGGTGCAGTGGACAAGTCACAGAGCAGGAGGATTACATTCTCCAGTGAGATCTGGTGCACACCACAGGACACGGTCGCACCCAGTGACTTCCACAGCATGCACAAAATGATTATGTTTGGGTCTGCAAAGCAGGAAAACTGCATGCCTTCTCAAGCAGGAATCTGTAAATGGGTTTCCTTTGTAAGAATCAAATTCTGTCATTCTTATGCACTACCATCTGATTCTCAAATGTCTTTGACAAGCAAAGAAAGACTGGGAACTATTTCCATCTCTCTTGGTTACGCTACTTCGGATGCCAAATCCTCAGGCCCTCAATTACTGGTATGTTTATGTTGATACAAAGCAAGGTGGTTGAACCTATCATACTTCATCTTGAAGTTTCCATTTCTTTCTACAATTCCTCCTCAGGTGCTTATTTTGCAAGTATTTTACTTTGAAGGGTAGATTAAGATTGTGTAATGAAAAAACCTGAAAGAGATGAAGATTTCTTCTCCCTTAATGTCAGATGTCTGCAATAGACACCCTACATCCAAGGTAATTGCCTCAAACTTTCATTCTCAGAGAGAGAGGCAGAGGTTGGCACTTTTATAATAAGATGCTTCTCATAATAATGTAGACACTGAAAATAGGTGAGATTAATAATATTCCGGAGGACCTGATTTTGAATACAAAGGGAATTTAGCCTGCTACTTTGCAAGACAGCTTAAAATCAGACTGCTGAAAGTGTATCCCCAATAATGGTTTGAGAAAGAATGTGAAGAAAATATTTAACAGCCACCCAGAATTTTCAGCCCTCAGTCATATTTGTGACTGTGCTCATCTGTCTTGTGCCTTGAAAATGCTAATCCGGGTCCTTATTTTCCTCGTTACAAGAACAATTCATTCCCTGTGCTGGTGCTGCTGTCACACCAGCCATCACCAAACCATTCCTGTCACTCTACGGTTGACTGAATTCTTGTGTTTTTCCAGTTGTATGGCTTACATTTATTACCACCCGACTTGGTGCTTTGCATCTGAATGTCACAAGGAGGGATCTCTGGAGTGAAATACAGCAGTCAGATCAAAATACACAATGAAATTTCATTAATCTCTATCAATTTATTAACTTGAAATCTCAGATTTTGAACTTTTGCAAAATTGGAGGTGTCTAAAAGCTGTCCATGTGATGGAAATTCTGTTTCAGTCCCCTGCACTCAAGAAATACAAATGTCGAATATATTACTACTTCAGTAAGTGCTGACAGCTCTACCCCCAGGTTACAGAAGTGAAATGCCATGCCCAGGTTGTGCAGAGAATTGGTATGAAAGCAACTGCTGGAACTTCATTTTCTCCTTTTCCCTCTTTTCCCTCAGTGGAGGTGACTTTCTTTGTCTGTATCCACATGTGAAAATCTCATCCCCGCAGGTATTAGGAACAGTAAAGGTTCAGTATCTGGATAGACTGCAGTAATGTGCAGAATATGCTCACATCCACAAGTAAGAGAGCAGGCTCTGAGCCACAAATGGAGAGACAACCTAACACAGAGTTGTTCTCTGTTACTCAGCGCAACTCAGAGTGGAGAGCCTGTTAATTAAGCATTTTATACCTGAGAGATTTTGCTCCTTGTCTTGCCTGATCAGGGACAGCAGAAATGGCAATGGGGCATTCAGACCCAAGCACCAGCTCATCCCAGTGAGATCCACAGTAACATTCAGATCCCAGTTTCTGTCCATGCCTCTGCACCACCACCACTGCTTGTGCTCTGTTCTTCTGCCTGCCAAGATCCCTAGGCAATGGCCAACGAAGGAGGACTATAAGCTTGAACAGGACTGCGTAATGAACTGTGCTTGCATTGCTTATCTTCGGTAATCCGTGAGGTACAAGGGGTTCTTTATTGCTATTCAATGCTAGCAAAATCCACCCTTGGAGTAGTTCTATTAGGCTCAATAGACTTACACAGTGTCTTTGTCTCTGTAAGCTGAGCTGCACATTCATCAAATCCTTTGTCAACATGGTGGGTAATTCTGGCTTTGTCTAATTGCCTCAGGTTTTTCAAAGGATTATGATTAAATCTTTCCTAGTAATTTCTATTTTTTTCAATACTAATTTTAAGCTGCTCCATTATTATGCAGATTTACCCATGCTCTTTATAGACACCAGTGTTCTCTCCCATTTGGGTTTGGTTTTTTCCCTTTTCTTGCTTTTTCCACTGTGCATCTGCAGAAGCCAGGTGCTTCTGGCAGCTCCAGGACTAGAAGTGGAAGAGGTTGCTGAAGTCCAAGTATGTTCAACATGCTGTGTGTTGTTTGAGTACTTCCTTTCCGCATGGCCACTGCTGGCAGCGAGGCAGGATTCAGCCCTGCCTGATTAGGTACATAAGCCAGATGTGAATTTTGGGATCCATTTCTGGTTTTCACAGATGCAAAAAGATGAGGTTCCTAGCCTGTATGTGAGTCAACACACTTTATGTGTGTAGAGTAGCATATATTGTTAACAAGTTATTTACTGAAGCAAGAAGAAAAACTCTCCCAGGCATATTCATAGACATGATGGATTTCAGCAAGCTAAATACAATGAAAAGATGCAGCTTTAAAGGTAGTGGATCACATTATCCAGTTCCTTGTTCCACCTAATAAAACTCAAGCAGACAATTCAGGATGGAATTTGGGTGACATAAGAAGTTCCTCCTCTCTGTCCTCTCTAAAAGCATGTATCTGTCAGCGTCCTCCTCTCACTCTGAACAGATTTCTGGTGAACTGTTAAAGGCAGAAGAGAAAGGACAATAAATTCAGTTCTCTTATAGGCTCCACTAGACTAAAGGGTAATTTTCATTTGGGTTTTATTTATCTGGAGCAGCTCCAGAAATACAGTAACACATGGATGAAGTCTCCTCCCCAGGACTCGGCCCTGTGATTGCGAGTGCTTGGCTGAAGCTCCACAGAGCATAGTGCTGTCCCATGGCTTTAGTGGGCTTCCCACAGGCACAAGGATGTGCTGGGAGGAACATTCACAGCAGGTGCCTTGGTGACTGCTCCTCACAGAAACTCTCTCAGGGAGCTTGCAGAAGGAAGCTCTGATCAGATGCAAGTCTACAACAAAAGATGTGTTGATCTGTCAGACTGCTGAGCAGATCCATAAACACAGCACACGCATTTCATGCATTTAATTGCCTACCAGTGGGTCAGTTTCTGGATTAACACTGGATTTTCCAAGGTGTTGAGCACCCATGCCTTCAGTGGGAGCTCCAGCAATGCCAGTTCTGTGGGCCTCAAAGAATAAGGGCTCCCAAGATAGAGTTGGAAAAGAGTTATAAAGCAGAGTACAGAATAAGCCTGTAAGAAGATCCAAGAGCAAAGGCAGGGGTCATACTGTGATCAGACAGGCTTCTCTAATCCCATTGTAAGTCCACCTCTGAACATATATGCATTCTGTGTTTAATACTGGGCCAACCCAGAGCAGCTCAAACCCCACGGGAAACCACAGCAAACAGAAATGTCTGCTGTCTTACATCCTTATCAGGCAGTCGGAGAGTCCATGCCAATGAGGAACTCTGATTCTTCACAATGCTGGAAAGAACAGCGTCCTCCAGATGAAAAGCAGATAAATCCAAGTTACTCATAAGCCCCTCATACACTGTCGTGGTTTAAGCTTCTATAAACCCATACAGCCGCTCTCTCACTCACTTCCCCCTCTTTCTTCCCTCCGCTCCTGGAGGGATGGGAAGGAGAATCGAAAGAATGCAACTCCCACAGGTTGAGATAAGAACAGTTTAGTAACTAAGGTGTAACACAAACCACTGCTGCTACCACCAATAATAATAATGACAAGAGAAAATACAAGGGAAAAGAATACAATTTCTCACCATCCAGTATCAAGCCCGAGCAAGCCGTGCATCCCCACCACCCTTCCGGGTCTCTCCTCTCCGTCTTTACATCCTCCATGACGTGCTGTGGTATGGAATAACCTCTTTGGTTAGTCTGGGTCAGGTGTCCTGCCTCTCCTTCCTCCTGGCTCCCCCTCCTCCCTAGCAGAGCATGAGGCTCACAAAGTCCTTGGCCAGCCTAAACATCACCAAGCAGTAACTGAAAACCCTGGTGTTATCAGCACTGTTCCCAGGCCCCAAATCAAAAACACAGTGCTGCACCAGCTACCAAGAAGGAGAAAAAATGACTGCTACTGCTGAACCCAGGGCATACACCTAATTCTATAATGCACCCCTATGCAAAAACACCTGCTGACTTCAAGCAGACTTTTAGAAAGGCACGACATACGAATAAACACACATGATCTAAGAGAAACCACACATATACTGCAGGCCAGATCCTCAGCTGCCCAACGCTCCTGCATCAACGGCCTTCACAGCTTCAGGGATGCTTTGCTAACACGCATCATCTGAGGTTTAGACCCAGAATACTCTTCAGTTCCTAATTAGAAGGATTGCACTACAACTTGTCAACAACTCTCACCCCCCCCCCCTCCCCCAATTGTCACTTTTCCTGAATTTGTCCAAAAGTAAAAATCTTTTCCTAAGTGACAGGGATTGTGTTGGGAAATGCCTCAAATTCTGCCCTGTCCAAGTGGGCATCCAAATACCCTGATTTGTGGGTTCTTTTGAGATAAACATGCCTTTTCTTCCTCTTCACCATCACTATTCAAATTTTTACTTCAAAAAAAAAAAAGAAATAATATAAAAAAAAAACATTTTTTCCCCCCATTTCACAAATCAGATTATTTTTTCCCTTGCAGAGACTTAAGGAAGAGTCCTCATAAGACATATATGAAAGACAACATGGTCTCATCTTCTAGATTTTACGGCTCAGTGGGTTTAACACTGTATTTTACTCTGGCTGTACCACTGTCAGGTACCACGAGTAAAAACTTAACACAGAAATGTAAGAATAAAACCTGTGTAACCTGAGAGCTGATTTTGCATGTCTTTTCACACACTACCTCACATTCCACTGATGATATACATTTATCAGATGCAGACAAGCAGATCTACTGACGTTCATAATTCTTCACTAAGGCCAAAGGAGGAATACTCCATGCAGGATGCTTTTCCTGTAAATAAGCGTTCTGAGAACTGAAAAAAACCCTCTAAATTTCATACTCCCTTTCTCGGTCTCTAAGAGGAGAGAGAAATTCCCATCTGTTCTACCTGACATCTCTATCAGCATTCCTGTTTTCCAGGGGAGGTTTCAGACCTGCAGCCCCCAGCCAGAATGGAGTGAATGCAGCATAAACGCCTGCTGGAGAGCTAAAGATCAGCCCTTAGGCTGCCAAATCTGAATAGCTCTTTTCTGCACCACTGAAAACCATTGAGGATGCTTCAGTGAACACTCTAGGTTGTTTAGGTAGATGAATAGTTGAAGTTGCTTTTCTGGCACTTCCACTTGTATGTACGCTGGCACTGTCCCACGAATCTGAAAGGCGCACATGGCTTATGCTGCACACTTCCCTCTCCTCTCTTTTTCCATCTAAAATGTGTATTGCATTAAATTACTAAATGGATCCTAAGTGATGGTAGAGGCTTTGGATGAGAAAAAACTCCTTTAATAAATGCATGTGCTTTTCTTTGCATGTGCTTTTCTTTGCATGTGCATAAGTAAAACTTCCAGGTCAAACTTACCACGGCACCAGGCATGCTGCAATGAGCCATGGCCTGAGCAGGAGGGATAGGCTGAACCCTCCAGCAGGGAGGGACTGCACATGAGAAGGAGTGCAAATGTAATTTCACTTGAGCATTTCTCTCACTAGAAGGAGAGAACCATCCAAAGAGCCACCTGAGCTTGCACAGGGCTGTGGGGAGTTTGCTGCTTCCAGACATTGGCTTGTTAACATAAAAATATTAACAAGGAGCTTTCCCGTAACCATGTCTGTGTTACAGAGTATTGGGATAATCAAAGTCAGTAGAAGAATAGGAGGAAACCAACTTCCTTTTCCCTTTAACACATCTTCTTGAGAATCCGTTGCTAACGGCCATGACAGCAAATGGCACCACCTACTGCAGTATAAAATAAGATCTGTGAAGTACTATCCACAGACCTGGGATCCTGATCTTCAGCTCTTCTTAGTTCATTAAAATACCAGTTTTCTATATTTATAAAGCACTGCCAACTTCAGGGATAACGCATAATGATGGGATGTGTGTGGCACAATCTGATGGATACTCAGTTTGCATTTCAGGTCCTCTTTCTCATGTCAGGCTGTCTCTGTCTCCTTGGTATACTGAAATCTTGTGATTAAATCCTCTTACTCCACTGCTTCCTTACTGATACTCCCCCTTTGTCTGGCAAAATTTTAATTACTATGGTACAGCATAACTCCATTCAGTGCTCTGATACTACCACTGTGATAGGAGCAAAAGCAATTCCTAAGATAGAATGTAAGTATAATACTCTATCATTATGTCTTCTTTATGGCTCCTAGTACCCTCTTTATGGCTGCTAATATACTGCGGTCTCTGTCTTTCTCCTACTGATTTCTGCTCTCCTCCACTAAGTGTGTTCTTTTCCTTACCGAGTGATACAACACCCCATCTCTGCTATCTCTCTTTCCTGCTCCCAGATATAATGCAGTGAAGTTCTTGTCCCCTTGTCATGTTATTCTTTCCCATCTCTCAAAGACAGGAGTCTATATAATCCTCTACTTCTTCTGCAACACAGTTAGCAGCCAGGAGGCAATGGTCTACTCAGTGTTACCGTTTGTTGTTTAAAGCACAGTGGGTGGACCTAATACAAAAGTAAGAGCAGGAATGCTGAAATCTTCAGAGGACTGAAGGGAAAACTGAATTAGCAAGCTTAAATATACCCCCAGAGAGGAATGCACAGGAGCTTTTCATACCTATTGGCTCTGCTGGGTTGCTAACTCCTCCTGACATTAAATACAAACCAGACATGGTTCTACCACAGAGCAGGTAGAACTTTACATGTGAACTGTACACGTACATTATCATGTAATTTTAACTTAAAATTCCATTTGAGAATCAATAGCACTGGCCTCCCTTTCAGGTAGTCCTCTCCACTTCTGCTCACACAGCAGCAGTATTGGTTCACGTTATCAAAAGCCTTAAGGGGAACAGGTCAGTAGAAAATCTCTGCGCTAATACTTTCAACACCTGAGAGGCAAAAAAGCAGCAATTAAGCACAGCAAAATAAATAATTCAATAGTTGATTTGACCTGCCAGGTTGTGCGGTATTTCTTTATATCCTACCAGATTGTATTTCAGTTTACAAGAAGCGTCCCTAAAGAGTAATGCTGTGAAAGCCCATAAAATGCTATAAAGCGGTGAAAGGCAAAGGGTCACTCACGAATGGGGCAACTATTACTTAAAGAAGAGGGTTTTTTGTTGTCATTGTCCTGCATATTTCATGAGAAAGTGATTAAGTCTTTCTATGATTCTTTATGAATTAATCTGCCAATCGCTTAGGCAGGTAAAGCAGCCACAGATTGGAAGACTGAGCTTGCACTGCCGGTGCTTGAATTTGAGATGGAACACAAACCAAACAGAAAGCTAATGCTCTGTTCTGTGGTAAAGGAATTGGCTTCTTTATAATTGCCTCACAAATAATCCATAGACAGCTTTGAGTGGGAGCAATCCATGTGGCCTCTGAAGACATGAATATACATTGAAAACGAGGGAATATTAATGCAAGATGAGACTTAATAGGAGAATAGAACAGCAGTACTTTAGCAAGATACTGCCGCATTACTACCGCTTTCATAGGGTTATGGAACAGGGGTAATGTTAACCTGGTGGGAAAAAATAAAGCCATCCAGATGGAAGGATTTTCAGTCCTCCTAGTAAAAGATGAGATGGAAATTGAGATGACAGGCACTGCATGTGCACAGGGGAACAGAATTAAAACCAGGGGGAAACGAGTAGAACAAGGTATGAGATGGCTGTCAGAGGTGGAGGAGAACAACTGCAGCAACACCAGAAGGGAACACTGAGCCTCCACACACAGCTCTGAAACAAAGGGATCTGTGATGCTTCCAGAGCACGTCTGCTATTCTCGTTCATCCTGTGTGGCTACTCCAGAAGCCAGGTGGTCTCACAGCAGCTGCACAGACTGCACCGAGACTTCAGCACACTTGTTGCAGCAGAGTACACCAGGGAGGATGCAGTAAATGCAAATGCTCTTACCTCTGATACACACACATTGTTATTTAGTTAGTAGTCTAGCTTCCTGCCATGCTGATCTCAATCATTTCTGATCTTGATGCAAAGCAGTGAGGTTTAAGAAACTCCAAACCAACCTAAAAGCCACAGTAAAACTCCCTTCATCCTTACTGACGCCACTGCCTAGCTTCTCTAGGCAGATTACATCAGTAAGATCTCCATGTCCTGTAGAGAAGTGGTAACAACATTCTCTGCAAGGGTCAGAAAATCGTAGCTTGGGCAGGAGGAGCACTGGAACAACACCCTCAGCACACTCGCCCTATCCCTGATTCTGTCCAACAGCTGATGTTACACTGCATGAACAGCTGCAATGATTTGAAATATCTATCTGCTTTAAAAGTAAATAAATAAATTAAAACAGCTCTTATGCTTCTAGAAAATTACTACAACTGCTATTATGGTCTTTCATAGTCCTGGGGGAAAAGACCCGTGGTGAACATAAACCAGCTGCACTACAAGACTTTTTTATTGCATCTTCCATTTTATCAAGATACTCATGAAAATACAAAAATAAACACTCCACTCCTCCTCAATTAAGTTTATCTCTGGTTGTAAGTACAGCTATTTTTAGTTTTAATTTGGGGATATCTCCCAGAACTGCAGAGCATAATCAGCTCCACCACAAAACTGCATCATCAGCATCAAAGACAAGTCTATCTTTGGAAAATACACATTTTATACACTGAAGGTCCCAGCAGCCCTTTTCCAGCTGACAATGCATACCAGTTGCTCCAGTCCCGTCTTCCAGTAACGCCACACATCGGCCACTAAGTGGTGCTACAAAGACTTACTCCAACTGCAGATCTGGCCCATTAAGCTCAGAACTGCGCTTGCCACAGCCGATACTGCTCCCTTGAGAGACAAAGGGGATGAGGAAAGGCGTGCTCATTTCAAGCCCCATTAAAAATGCAGGAAATAATTCAGTGTTTCCCACAAATGAAATGCAAAGAAATTTATGAGGAAATCAGATTCATATTCAAGTTTCTAAGAAGGAATTGTAGAAAATGACAGAGATAAAAAAAGAGTACTTGCAAGCACGCATCTGCCACCAGCCCAGAGCCTCTTTAATGGCGTCTCCCCATTGGACTGCTTTGGAGGTTTTGGATTCATTGTGGTTTAAACTACTTCTCTCTCCACTGAGCTGTACCAGAGCAAGCACAACAGCCTTCCTACGGATCTTGCAGCCACTGCAGAAGATTGTCATCAATGCTGCCATAATCAAGACCATTATTCAGAAGTAATTGCTAATGTGATAACAGCAGCCTACAGCCTCATCCCTACAGTTATTCAGCTTTCCTGCTACTGAGCAAATCTCTTTCACAGCCTTTGAGACAAACAGCATGGTGTAACAGTACTGCTCTCCCTGTGGGAACAGCCAATAACTTACCAGCCAATGTTGAACTCAACGTGAGCATCAAAGAACCCAACAACGGGAGATGTTGCTGCTTTCCAGCCTTGGATTCTGGCTCGAATCAGCCCTTCTCGTTTGTTATTGCGCACTATTTTCACCAGCCCTGGGTATCTTTTATTGACATACTGGTCCAGATTAAATTTTAGCTCAACTGCAAGACAAAAAAAAAAACACCAAAAGTATTCAGAATGGGAAAAGCCCTGAAATGTTATGTTTCACTTTCATTTATTCTGCAACCAAAAGGGAAAGACATCCTTAACTATTCCTAAACACTCAGTCTCACAGATGCAAACCAACAACCACAGTTATGGCATGGACTAGTTCCAGGGGGCTCAGCTCAGAGAGACCTGCACAGATTGAATCTGATGGATTTGAGTATTGTTTTGAAGAGGTATTTTGTGCAAATATCATTAAATGATCACTATTTTAACTCTCTGATTATTTGCATTAGAGTACAACTGGCCTCTGGAAGAGCAATTCTGACCTTACGGCACTGTAATGGTCTGCAATTTTTTACAGTCTGGTGGTTTGTTTTTCTGATTTATGCCATTCATTAAGAGTTTTAAAAAATAACCTCAATGGATTTTGGGTCAAGACCTAATTCAGCTCACAATTAATTTCCCTTAATTTTAAAGGTTTTCCCTTAAATATAATTAAGACTCCTCAATACTAGGCTGCTTCCCCATTCAACTAAATGGATATTGAAGATTTCAAATAGACTTCTTCTCTTTTGTTCATTTTCAGGCATTCAACCACAGATGGAGCAGAACTCATTCACTCCTTTATTCAGCTTCATTTCAATAGGCTTATGAACGGGTGAATTACCAAAATGGCCTATTTTTTTAAATCAATCTAGTTTGGTAATTCATTTACACTGCAGCTTATTCATAATGAGGCTTTTACTCAAATATATTTATTAGGAAAACTAGTAGAAGCTTCCAGGACATTAGAAGCCTCATTCTTCTGATCTATATTACACAGTAGAATCATTATCAGCAAAATCAAAGACCTGATAAATCTCCAGTTATCTAGAAGAATGACAGAGAAAAGCCATATAAGAGTTCAGTGAGAAACAGTGTGTCCAATTCTCCTCTGTATTAGACTGACTCAAACACTTTGCAATCTCACATAACTACTCTATAGGTTATTCTGCTGTAACTGAAAGCAGAACTGGACAAAAAAATTCTTAAATCTATAGGTTTTGGGATTTATTTTTGTTTGGAACTTATTTTTACTGATTTATTCTCTCAGCCCTCCTTTCTCTTTGGGGATCTGGAAGAGAAATGGCAACTTAAAACTGAATAATTTAAAGCTGTTCATCTGTGGAGGAATTGCTAAACTTGAGCCTTGCTTTAATAAATATGATTTGAGAAGATGCATCAGTTGCAGAAGTGTAAGGTATAACAAGTTAAATCACAACAACGCTGCTACAGTCACCTGTATCCTAAAAGTTCTCCAAACCTTCCCAACCTATGAAATGAGTTGATCAACAGCACCCTTATGCTCACTAATACTTTGATTTTTGAGTGCTGTAACAGAAGTATTGTTTTTACATTAATGAATGAGACAGCCTGAAATAGGTATGTACTTTGTGCCCATTCTGTTTCATTTTCATAGTCTTTATGTACTCCCTAGCTCAAAATTGAAGAATCTGTTGCTGCACTTTTCCTGGGAAGCAGAATTTAAACCTTTAGTCTATGAATGATGCTATTCCTCTGAATCTGAAAATCTGGAGGAAAGTGTCATTTCTAGATGAAGATTGCCCACACAAATGCCATTTATCCCGTGAAGATTTCAATGAAATCAGGGTTTATCCACATCATGATTATTTGTTATACAAATGGTTCATATTTACTCACTACTTTGTGTAAATGGCTCTATCAACCTTCTCATCAACTAACTCTCGTAAATTCTACTGACTTCAGTAAGAGGTATGTTAATTTACACCATCTTGTGATCTCTCCTGCTAGCCATAAATCAGTGTTGCATGCATGACCTTCCTCCCGTGGCTGTTTAAATGCTGTTTCACCCCAACATTAAAGAATGAAAGGCATTTCAGCTAGCAGTGACCAAACTCTGTTTTGATGCCTATTAACCACACAGAATTTACAGACAAAGTTACTTGTGCTCACCATTGTCACTGTTGTCATCCACCAGAATGATCTCCTTGAGCAAGTGTGATGGGGTGTGATTCACAACGCTGTGCACAGAGCGCAGGATGACAGACAGTGCCTCATTTACAAATATAAAGACCACAGAGATCTGGGGCAGGTCATCTGGGTACGTCATCTGTTTGCATCTGGGGAGAAGAAAGAAGAGTTAGCAACCAAGCAATCACTGGGAGGTAAAACAGACTGAAGAGTATCTTCTCCTCATTGCTGTCCAGCATATAGGGACTTACAGGCTTTGTTCTTTCTAACTCCAAAGACGGATGTAGTAAAGCTCAATAGAAGCAACATAGCTAGGAGCAGCAGCCTCAGTGAAAATCAAAGTGTGTCTGTGCGCACACAGACTTGCAACATTCTCTGGAAGGTTAAAAGCACCTCTTGGAAACCAAAGTAATACCAGCAAGTTTGCTTAGAGACAATCTGGAGAAAGCCCACACCATAGCCTATCTGTACTCCCAGGAGCACCATCAGGAGGTCTGCTCTTAACTCGTACTTAGAGCTCGTGCTTTTAAAACCAGGACTCGCACAAGCAACTTTTGCGTTTGCCCATACAAAGAGCACTTGCCACCTTTCTCATTCTGCAGTTTGTGCAGCAAGAACAAACGTAGGACGTTTGTTGTACAGACATGCACTTGCCCAAATGTTTGCAAAGCAGATCCGCTCCATCTAAGATGTCACCTTGGTAGGTACCTACATCCCGAGATATACAATTTGCTTTTGTATTGCTCACTGATCCATATATATTGCAGTACACTATTATGAGTAGAAAAATGGAGGCCTGGAGAAGTTACACAGCACAGAGCAGAACCTCAGCTCCCAAGCCCCCAGCCCGTTTCCCCTGTAACACCGCACTGCCTTATTTAATGTAATTCTCTCCCACTAGCTAAGATGCTAACACTAAAAATGTGTTCTCACAGCCAAAATCCATCCGGAATTACCATAGCAATTACTGAACCTGCTCTTTGAAACGCTGCTAATGATATCACAGGAAATGACTTTTCCTGCTCTTATCAAACTTTCTGACCTCTTTCTCATTACTTTGGCATAACAATCCCTTTTCCCCCCACTATCAGCAGTCGGGGGCATGAGGAAGGTGACAAACGCTTGGCTGGTGGGTAACCTATGGAAATCAGTTATGAATTCGAGCAATTATTCATAATTCCTATTCAGCCCAGCTCTATTTGCTCAGAGACTCAAGTACCTGTCATTCAGTGTTATCACAGCTACTTGCTGGTGGCCAGTACTATACAGAGGACCACTGTGCAGAACTTCTGGCTAAGCAGCATTCTTACACAGTCTAAAAATAAACCTGGAACAAGGACAGAGATTTCCAGGAGGTGCGAATGCTCTGTCACAACCTCCTTTTTGAGTTTCTTTTTGAATGTGATTTTCCTCTTGACCACACCAACACATCGAAGAAGTCCATCAGAAATATGTCAATAACAGGAAAGAGCCATCAGTTAGAAACATGGACCTTGCAAGGTTTCCCTTGATGAGGGACATCTTTGATCTGAGAGCAATTTGCTTCAAAGCCTCACTTGTATCAGCAGGACACAGCAAATTGCATCTCAGTAAACTGGACCGGTACCCAGGGAGTGGGGGCATTGTTGGTGGAAGTGAGGCAGAGGAGGGATCCCACCCCAGCTCATGTATCCTGGTGGGTCCTGCATCAGCACTCAGAGCTAGCACAACATAAGGAAAGCTAAGAACCCATGTAGCCGAAGTCTGGAAACAGCAAGACAGAGGAGAAGGAAGTACAGCAAGAATGAGAGTATAGTCAAAGCAGCAGCTGCAGTGCAGAGGAACAAGCAATCAAAGGAAACATGGGATGAACACAAATGTCAGAGGTATCTGCGGAAGGACCAAAGTATTTTGCCCAGGAAAAGACATGGAACCACTGAAATAGTACAGGAGTCAGTGGATTAGGCTGTGCTTCCTTTATCTTCTGACCACAAACTTCTGCTGAACTCTTCTGAAGTAAGAGGTTTTCGTTCTATTGGTGAGTGAACTGAAAGACCTGTGCACCCAGCCACTTGCTCCTGTCCAGACAAAGGTTGAGTAGAACTGATATCCAAGGCTTTTCCTCCACCCTCCCACTTCGGTTCTGAGAAAATCAGGATTTCTAATTCAAACTTTGAACCCAGCAGACCTAAACCGGAACCTTCACTTCTGATTCAGTTCTTCTTCGTCACACTAAAGCAATGTACTGTTATCCTTAGTGTGACTCCATGTCCTCACTGGTTCACAAGACTTCTCAAGCCTTGGTTCTCAATGATTACTTACAATGATTGTAGTTAGGCTTTAGATAAAAGGCTGGTTTGACTTCGTTATCCCACCTAGGTTAAGACATTCCTATCACTTCTCACTGCAACCTCCCTTCTGTCAGTTGTCCCCTTTCCCTGATCGCAAGACATAGCTGAAAAACTGCATTCTGTCTGCATTTGAGAAGAGCACTCCAACCATTATGTATTAGAATACCTTGGGTAACTCCACTGCAAGAAGAACACCTAAATGGGCAAAGGCCAACCTTGGAATTCAGCAGGGGTTTAAAAGTTGTCATATTTTTATTTACCACAGCAAGGATGAAGCACAGCAAAAGCAGCCATTTCAAAGTACAGCAGTGATTTAGGAGTTTATTTCCTGCAGACTTCCAGTCAACCTTGAACTCCCAGCTCCTCAAGTCACTTCAGAAAATGAGATGGATGTGCTGAAGTAGTCAGGAGAAAGTACTGGTCCACTATCAAACACTTCTGATGATGTCTGAGAGCACGAGCAATCCCAGTCAAGGGGCCTTTCCTTGAAAGTGACTGGGTGCTTAAGTGCTTTGTTGGATTGCTGCCCAAGTACTTCCCAATGTATTCTGTAATTAGACACCAGCTGCAGCAATTTACAGTTAATACTTCCTTCATTCCAAGAAACTCCAACCAGCTATTGACACTCTGAGGCAAAGAGTGACATTAGTAAGTCACACGCAAGAACTCACCATCAAAGCACAACCACCCTTGCTTGGGCAGATGCTGATAACAGACCAGGTGCATTGCAGTGGGACATTCAGTCCCTTGTGCCTGTACATAAGGCTGAGAAAGTCAAAAGCATCAGGAGGACACAAGAAGTCCTCTGTGGTGCAGCCCTTCATCTTGGCCCTGAAGCATGGCAGCAGCAGTAAGTTCATTCCAGAGGAGAGGACAAGGCGTAATGGGTTTAAACTTAAACACGGGAGGTTTAGATTGGATATGAGGAAGAAATTCTTTACTGTGAGGGTGGTGGGGCCCTGGAATGGGTTGCCCAGGGAAGTTGTGAATGCTTCATCCCTGGCGGCGTTCAAGGTGGGGTTGGACATAGCCTTGGATGGCATGGTTTAGTGGGAGGTGTCCCTGCCCATGGCAGGGGGGTTGGAACTCGATGATCTTGAGGTCCTTTCCAGCCCTTACTATTCTATGATAAGCTCCAGAAAAAATGTAAGGCTAGAATAAGCCTACTGACTTAATAAGGCATAGAACATCCTCTCAGAAAATGGACGGTGCAGCAGCCTGGAGACAGAAGGAGAGCATCAGGCAAGAAACAAGTGAGCTAATGATAGACGAGCTTAACACAAGACTAGTCACTTTTAGTCATTCTTTTGAGAAGCAAAGTAACCAGAAGGTGACGACATCTAACCGTATGATGTGCCCAGGTGTTTAAGGCAGACCTTCTTGGGGGCACACAGCACCAGCACTACACCCAGCACCCTGCCAGGAAAGGGAGCTGGGTACCACCACGCTCTTTACTTCCCTGCTCCAGGTCTGATCACATTATGAACTGTGGCAACCGGGAGGAAGTTCAATTGCATTAACTGACAGCTGAAATTTGGCCTCATTAACACCTGCCTAACACTTCTGAGCTCAGGAAGAATTTAGAGCATACATTTGACCTCTGTGGTAACTAACGATGGCCAGGCATAGCCCACATTTAATATTACTATGATTCTAAATTAGTATTATGAACTGTCACCAGCTCTCACAGTATATAACCAGCAAAGAACTTCAGGTCTGCATGAGAAGCAGTGTCTCTTTACAGGCAGATGGGTCTGCTGTAGAGAAACACACTGTCGGATGCATCTAGGATTAGTGATTCCAGCAAAGGCTGACGACGCCAGAGCTAATCATTTCCAAGGACCAGCTGAGGATGGATGAGACCTGGTATGTGAAACAGCCCTTCAGGCACCTTTCACGCAACATGCCAAACATCAAACCTGGGGCATCCTGCTATTGTCTTGGGAAGAGTCTTTGAGCGCTCTTGCTCTGTATTTGCTACTGCAGATCTTCGCTGGCAACCCAGAGGTATTTCCTTTGTACGCGAGCGAGACCTTGACGTCAGATCATTTTCTCTATCCTGGAGATGATTTTCACTCTTTCTTTCCCTTGCATTGACCCAGTTCCTTAAATGAACATCTCTCAACCAGTACCCTGAGCCTAACTGCGAGCACTGTCTATGCAGGCATAGGAAAACAGGAAAGGCTCTTCAGCTGGCAGACCGGAACCTTGGGAAAAATATCATGTATTAACACAAAAAAAGGTCATAGATTAGAAACTGGGGCACCGAGAAAATAAAAGCTTCTCAGCTGCACGACAGCCTGCTCATGGCAGCCCTGTGGGGTGGTAGGGAATAAAGGAAGGGAATTTTCTTTGTCTGAACCTTCATTCCTTGATGGATGTATTTACTCTACTTGTGTCTGATCCAACGGAAACCTGGAAGTCCTCTATTTATCAGAGCTGGGCTTATAGTCCATTTGAGTTGCGCTGGCTTTTGTGAAGAACTGACACTACAGCCATGAGGGCAGCTCAGAGCATTACCAGGGAAAGAAACATCTTTGCTGCTCTCTTTCTGCCTTCTCTCCTATCTGCATAGCTGCCAAACTCTCAAAATGAGTTTTGCTTGCAGACCTTAATCTGCCAAGTTTGGAAATGGATCAGGAAATGCATTTAGAGATTCCTGACACCTTTGCCCTTCAGAAAAAAATGCAAACAAAATTAAAGCTGCTTCATGAATCTTTAGAGTATTTAATACAAGATATTTTCAATTTTCAAATCAAGGTTTTTCCGACCACTGGGATGAAGATGACTGTGGGCTTCTCTCCTTCACAAATCTGATGGAATCGCTGGGCACGAAGAAACCTCCTCTGCAGCTCTAGCACAAAAAACCTCAACATGCTTCGTGCCTTGAAAGCTGCGGAATGGCCTGTGATTGTGTTTTATAGCCACAGCAGGGGAAAGAGGTGAAACAGCACTTCCTTGGGCATATGATCAATGAAAGGACGAAGATAAATACTACAAGGACTATTGAATCCTTGCTTGTTAATGCTAACAAATAGTACCTTTTAATCACCAGGCTGATGTGTATTTTGAACCCAGTTAAATCAAAGGCTCAGAGTAATCTTATATACATGGTTACCTTTCAGCAGCTAAATGCTGCTGTGACTCCATAGGCACAGACGATTTACAACAGCTAAATCACTAAGCCTAGTGGCTAGTTCAGTGCCTGACTTCTTTCCCCAGAAAACCACTGAGGCTTTGCAGCCAGCGCTGGATGTAACAGTAACTTTTCACATGCAGAAATGTCCATTACGTTCTTATTCCGCATTGGCACAACAGTGACTGGTGAAAATACGACAAGCTGGAAACATCTCCTTCCCTAGCATGGGATTCAACTGCTGACCAGTCTGTGCCAAAAGCAATGGCAGGCTCCAAAACTGATTAGCTTCATGGACCATCAATCTGCCAGACAGACAGCTCCAACTCCTTCCTAATTAATTCTCCTTTTCAATAGAAGGTGTTAACTGTATGATGCTGTAACATTCTCTTTCTATTAAGGATGGATTTTTCTGCCCTACCCAAAAAGATACAAAAACCCAAACAGCAAATTTTTTTGAGTTGAAGACTTGCTCTTACTTTCTCCTCCAGTTTTGCAGCTCAAGGAGAGCATTCAGTAAGAATCATATAATATAAATACAACTGTGAACAAGAGAGCAGAGGTACAGAACACTGATGCTCTATGTATGCTGACAGAAGCAGCCTGCTGTATTTTCAACGAAGGTAAAAAGAGAAGTAACAGTTGTTGTTAAAAAGCCTAGAAATGATGGCAGTACCAGAAGATACCTTTAAGCATGGCCATCTCTTCACAGTCTGTGTTGCTTTATGGAACAACCTCCACTTTGATTTCTCATAGAGAATAAAAATCCACACCTTCCTTTATCCTGAATTTACAGGGAGAAGTGCAGATGCAAGACACAGTGCAATTCTTGTGGGTGCTGCAGGCTTGGTAGTCTAGGCAGCTCCAAAAACCCATCAACACTGATGACCA
This sequence comes from Amazona ochrocephala, assembly GCA_039720435.1. Classification (NCBI taxonomy): domain Eukaryota; kingdom Metazoa; phylum Chordata; class Aves; order Psittaciformes; family Psittacidae; genus Amazona; species Amazona ochrocephala. Next base: position 8,778,902 of record CM077891.1, on the reverse strand, counting down.
AAGGACTTGTAGGGGAATTCCCTCCCCTGAGTGACAGCTAAAGAAATTGGGGTAGTTTTCCCTCCACCTCTGCAAGTACTGTAACACTCATAACACTCCTGCCAGTATTTGGACATTCAGCATTAACACTGACTTCCTGCATCCATCGATTTTTTTGGGTCCTCAGCAAAGAAAGCATTCGTTAAAGCAATGAAAGCCAATTTTGAGCGTTACTGCCTGATTCTTCTTGAAAGAACAAACTGAATGACAGGTTTGCAAGAACTAAATATGATGCCAAAGAAATGACTGCCCTTTCTGTTGCTCCAGAGATCATCTCCATAGCACACGTTGTTTAAAACACCCCTCTGTCAGGACTTTATGGTCTGTAAATGGTCAGCTTCCCTGAACAACTTCCAGCTGACCTCAGCTGCTCCCTTGGCCACGTTCCATGCAGCTTGTCCCTGAAGTTATACCTGAAGAAAAACTTCATTAAAATAAAGGCACCTTCCCAACTGTTCCCGAGCACAAACTGCCTGTTCCTGCTCCCACAGTGTTTTGGGGCTTCATATTAAAGCCGAGTAAGGCTAAGTCAACTAAATAATCTGCTCGCCAGCTTTTCTGGAGCTCAGTGCTGTTGATGGACATTTTCAGGCTTATAATAAATTGAGATCTTAAATCTGTTTCATACTGTGGGAATTCCCAGCAGCGTTTTTCACATGCCTCCTTGATACATTATTCCTTATTTTGAATCCAAAAGTCTCAGAAAGAAGTCACTCGCATTCATCAGGAAGAAATCAGGCCAAACCCTTGTTTCTGTGCTAATCTCAAACACCTCCTGTATCAAGGAAAAGTGTCTTTTAATATCAAGTAGAAACAAATCACTGCAATATGCCAGTATTTACCAGCATACATCTGGTCCTGGGAATTTCCCACATTCCCAGGCTGAACAACTGGACCTCATTGCCTGTAGGATTTGCAGCATGAAGAACATCTGCAGCCTTTTGAAAACAAATGTCTTTTCTACCTTAGAACTCTCTGTTATCCGCTCTTCTTCCTACAGAAGAGACTAGATTTACAGGAATTTCTGTCTTGTCACACTTCCACAAAGGAGAAAGCCCTTTCAAGCTGGGACAGTTCTACAAGTATGTTAAAGCTCCCCGTGAAGTTGCAATAATACACATGGGACAAGTGTTCCCAGAGAACCAGACATGCACTTTTGTCCTTCTTCCTTTCTTTTGAAATTCCAGGCCAGTCCCACCATGGAATTTCTCCGCACAAAAACTCCAACGCATTTCTATCTTTTGTTTTTTTAGCACACTTGCTGTTCTATTTGGCTTAACCCCTCCCTTCTCTATGACAAATTATGTGTATGGTAGAGAGCCCTGAGAACTGTCAATCAGTGACTGATAGCACAATACATACGCATAGTTATACATGCAGCACAAAGATGGCCCCACTTGTAAAGAATAGTAACCCTTACATTTATGATTATTAGACTCTTCAAAAGTAGCTGCCATACCCATAAAATAAGAGGCCTTATATTTCAGTGAGCTATTTCTGCCTTTCCTCAGGCAAACAATACCAGAAACATCCCATCTTGTCTAATACTGATTTATACACATAAAAATGCTAAAACTAGTTCCAATCACTTTCAGAACAATCCCTTGTATTAACAAGAAAAATGGCTGAAAGCTCATGCTCAGATCCTTCTGGAGTAAAAAGTATTTGCCTTTTTTTGGTAACTTAACTTGAGTCACTAATATGTTTTGAAATACCATCTGTAAGAATTTTCCACTCTAGCCCCTGGTGTGCCCATTCAGATCTGCCAATGGCTGTATGCATCCTGCATCACAAAGCATTAGGCTGATTGGAAATTAATGGAGAACCTGAAATCTGCTTTCAAATGCTCCTCAAAAATCCCCAAAGAAAATGTATCCCCCATGCGACTTCATTTTTAATGATGCTACACTTAAGTTTAAGGCAGAGCCCAACCAAACTGCAAGTGACACATATTCTGCCTAATTGTACCTGATTAAACACAAATGGCTTATTTGGATTTGTCAAGTGATTCTCAAGATGTCTGGAAGATCCTGGTCCCTGTTCTAATTGGATTTTTGATTTGCATCCTTTCAAAGTAAAAACTAGACAAGAATTGCCTTTAAAAAAATAAACAGAAACATGGTCTTGCAAAGCTCCGCTTTGAGAGTGGAGAGCTCTTTGAACTTGATGTTAGGTGAAATATAAACATCAATAAAACCCAGGAAGTGATACTAAATAGAGGCAAAACTAACGGCATTTTGCCAATTCACAATAGCAGTGCTTTGACTCAAAGTTCTTACCTGCAAAATATACTCAGAAAACACGACCTTTTGTGCAACTTCTGAAGCTTAATTCTAGAAACCATGCTGTCTGTGGAGGTGAGAGAGTATACTTTCATCTCAGTTCTTCACCAGAACTAAAACCTCATCTTTCTAGCAAGAAAGGTTCAGAAAGAGCTATTCAAGAAGCTGGAAAATACTTTCTAGGGTGCATTCACAACATGGTGCATCCCAAAGAAGGATGTTTATGGCAAAGGAAATATTGATCCCAGCATGTCTGCAGGTGTGAGAAGGTAAAAGCCCAGGTATCCAGAAGTGGACTATCTATCTTAATATCACCTCCTCTGAAATGTCTCTCTCACCACTCTCCAAGTCCATGCCAGATGTAAAGGAAAAATAGTGGAGTGGACGAAATCAAAGGAATCATATTCAATAAATAATGTATATGCATAAACTCATCATTTGCACAGTTTGCTTCAAGTACCCTTGAAGCTATTTGTTATTCAGATAACAATATGTAAATACAGAAAGTTATTCTTGACTACTAAAGATTTTACTTCAAGTATTTAATGTTAAACTTCGAGGTACTTTTGTTTAACGTTGATTCAATCGCTCGCAGCAGGACAGAGGCTGAGCATCACAGTGTTATCTAGAAATGGAGGGCAATGGAAAAGTTGGCAAAGTAACTGCTGCAGAGCTCTTCACAGATTTCATTACAGGTTTGCTGTCATGCTGCAGTAAGGAGGAGGATAGAGGAATGCAATAATTTTCCATGATTACTTCAGCTAACAATGTTTTTTATGGTCTTGGGAGGACATACAATAACGTTTGGCAAACAACCCTTTCTTTAATGGGCTTCAGTGTATTTCACAAGAGACCAGCTTTAATCTCTGGTCAAATCCTGTGAAGCAGCAGGATGTTTCTTTCCACCTATGTACAAATACAGGACAGGAGGCCAGTCATAAACTGAGTAAACCCATACCCTCATTGCCTTGCAAACCATAGTGAGAAGCTCTTAATTTTGCCTTGTCCCAGCAGTTGTAAGGCTGGTTGTAACCCCGAAAGGTGATGCTTCCCCAGAAATCACAGCACATGGTGTGTTGAGCTGATGCAAAAGCTGATTTGACTAACCAGCAATAGCCTTGAAATGTTTAAACAGTAGTCACAGGGGTTTTCTTCCTGCTTTAAATGATCAACTTCTATCAGTGAAAACAGGCCAAGTTTATGGTATGTGCGAAGAATTATGGTTAAAATAGAGCAGTGTTCCAAGAACAAATGCATAAAGAACATTGATTTAGCACTGAAAATAGGAGTATTAAATCCATGATGTTTAGACGCTTTATATGGGATTGAGCAGAGAGCCTGGTGGTAGCAGCCATGTGTTTATAAAAGGCATGTCACCAAGTCAAGCAGAGAGGACAAATGAAGGCGCACGGGCCACACGTGTTGCCCTCGGTAGATAGGGATAGGGAACTGCCTGACAAACTAAACCTCTTTAACAGCCGATGATAAAGCACATCCAAAGATCTCAATGAACTTTGGATGAGGACCCTGCAGGATAAATCACTGGGCAAAACCAGTGTGGTGAAAACAGTCAGATCCTGAAGTGCAGATGGGACTTCTCTCTACATCTTTCCCAATGACACTTGCAGGATTGTTCTTTGTATATTGTAACTGCTTTATGAAATGTCCTATTAGAGTAAAGCAGTTCAGCATGTCTTAACTTCACTGGGGTTACTCAGACACTTAAAACTAGGAACATATTTAAGTGCTTCGTTGGACTGGAGCCTAATTACACTTTTATGGCTTCTGTTTAAATTAAAGGCCAGCTAGAGGTGAACAGCACAGTATTCAACAGCTTCATGCACTTAGAAGTTACATGTTAACAACAGTTTCTTACCTCCTAATTATTTTGAGCGCTTTAGAAAACTCTTGCATTTTAATTTAATTCTGGTTACATTTAGAAATGAAAACATTTCCCAAAACTCCAGCCACGTTTACTGTCTAGCACAGAGCTAACATCTAGGGCACACACTTCATTGCAGCAAAACACTTCAACGTATGGGGGATTTTTACATTTCTGAGCTCTTATCCTAATTCAGAAAAACAGGTCAACATATGTTTTCTCTTCACTCAGGCTGACAGAAATTCGGCACACATCCTAGACCAGGCAAGGTGCTTCAGTGTGATTGTGAATGTGAGCAAGCCAAGGACACATGCTAGTCTTTTCCTGCCTCTGAGAGCCTACAGCCATCCTAACACTTCAACACACACACTGCTCCTGCCCAATCTGCCTGCTGAGAACCTGCTTCCTTTTTCACTCTATGTTGTCTGGTGTTTTTTTCCTACTTGCTCATAGACCATAGGCATTTTGAAGTCACATCTTCAGTGTTTGCTGACTGAAATGAATTTGCCATCACAAACAAACCTAGAAGGGAGTGCTCTGCACTGGGGAAACAGGTTATTCCCATTAACTGTCTGCCCAGCCTGTGTTCACAACCATGCCCTTCTTCATCCCTCATTTACTGACAGACACATTCAACCTGCCTCATCCAGACTATTTGCTCAAACCTGTACTTAGAGAAACTTTCCTCCCACTGCTTCCAGAGATTCCCAGATTGTCAGGCAAAGGAGCTGAGTGCTCCTCTATGAGCAAACAGAACACGAACTCCCCATCTCTCGGGTACGTGTGGGTTAATAACTCCACGGCAATAAGCCAATGAACTAGCTGTAGGTCATGCATTTGTTTTCAGGCAGCGTAGAAAATACAGGGGCAAAGCTTCAATGTCATTTTTATCTTGAGCTTAATGTAAACTGCACCATGACCCTCTGGGAGAACTGTGTCCTAATGAAACATCCACGGAGGGGATGAAAGCTTACTCCAGTTGCTGAATGAGACAGCTGTTCACTTTATGGATGGAAATAACTCAGATTTATGCCTTTCCTCTGGAAGTTTAGAGGTACAGTCTAAGTTAGCAACAACACCCCGGGGTATTTCAGTGAACTGTTTTAATTATTATTGCTGCTATTAATATTCGACCATTAGTCAAGTCTGAAGTACAGTCTCTGCCAGAGAGGTGTGCTTCATGCTACCCTAGAGGCTAGCCCAGTGCTAGGTCATTCTGAAGACAAAATACATAAATGCGGACTAACAGAAGTCTGGAGCGTAGAATAAATAATATATTCATCCCTTGGAGCAAATAAGAAAACAAACTAATTAAGGAATTATTTGACAACCTGAAGGCATCTCACAGGTAAAATGCAGCTCTGCAGGGCTTCATGTCTAGAAACTGAGAAACAGGGAGCTCTGTGCATAAGCTGTACACAGAGACAAAACCTCCTGTGATTTAAAGCTGCCTAATGCCTCACTGATAAATCCTGTCACACCACCACCCAAAAATTGTGGCTGCACTTCACAGACCAAGGGGATTTGGATTTTGCCCAATGTTTGCATGACAACTGTCTTCATTTTCTCTGTTAAATTCAATCACAGAAGGACAGATGCGTATCTGCACTGGGTAGCCAGCTCTGCTCTTCTCCACTGAATGGCACCTTGTCATTGCTTAAGCGATCCCTACACAATATATAAGCTATATCATAACTGTCTACATAATTTCCCCAGGGAACCTGCCTTTCCAACACCTGAGCTAGTTGAAAGCTCCATCACAGTTCTGTGAAAAATGAAGTTTTCCAGTTGTCTTCCCAGTGCTCCAAAGACCATTCCTCTCAACGCGCAGAACCATCAAGGACCACAGAGGTCAGAAATCTGATTTTACACTACATTTTACACCCAGACCTCCTCCTGCTATATGCAGAGAGTGGGGTTTTCACCACCTTGGAGTTCTGAGGCTCAGTAACATACTGCATGATGCCTGCTTCACAAGGGTTATTTAACCGTGCCTGGACAGCCAAGAAATAGACAACAGCGATCAGCCTCGTGCTAGCTTTACAAAGGAGGGAACAAGACACAGCCTGGAGCTCCTGCTCCTCAGGGCCTGCACCATATTTCAAAGAAAGGCTCCAAGTGGGAACATTCAGCTGCTGCAGGATTTCCTGTGGCCAAAAGGATGCAGGCCAAAATTGCACACCGATTTCTTGTTAAGACAGCCAGCTGGTTTGGTAGAAACTTGGGGAAAAGAGCGCACATACTACATGGAAAACCACTGTCCCTGGACCTCCTCTGGAGTTGCAGCCAGCAAGGTGACCTGGTTTGACTATGGTTTGGTTTTGAGACCACAGCAGACGGTTTAGGAGCAATACAACAGAAACCAAGAGCTTTTCAGAGAGCTGGAGAAGCAGAAAATAGAGGCCCCATACTTCAACATCATAACACAATCAAACAACTCAACTGGCAGGCGCTGCTTCAGAGAAACAAAACCTTGGAAAGCATCTAGATCAAGCTAGATCCTCCAAGACAGGGAGCCTGTAACTCTCAGGTACTTCTGGCTCTGGCTAGTTTTAAGAGTCTCTCGCTTTTATTAGCACTAAAATCACTCAAACCAGGAGACATGGGCAAAACAAGCAGGAACTGACACTATGAAAACGAAACACTGCATCAAGTTGGAGTTCACAATTCAGACAGAAGAGTAAATTGTCTGACATTTTGGCCTGTTCATGTTTTTATCACAGAGACACAAACAACAACAACAACAAAACCTTGATGTTATTTGACCTGAAACCTTGACTTTCTTAGACTATGAAGCCTATCTAAATAAAACAGGATCAAATCTAGCTAATTTTTAGGCATTTGGAGAAAATACCTATTTCGCAGTGTCAGCAGAACTAAATTTGCAAGCACATTTGAAGAAAGAAAAGGGGACCATCACCTCAAACAGCTAGAAGAATTCCTTCAAAGCCATAAGAAGGATATCAGGTGTACTGTAACAGAAAGACTTGTAAGGAAACATAAAGGGAAAAGAAATATCGCCCTGCATTCATTGCCTGACTTGTTCTGTTACTTCTTTTTATCCTGTAAATGTGGTATTATGGAGTGTGACATAACATGACAGCTCAGGAATGTACAGGAATACCCTTTTCTCCCTGGAAGTGATAGCAGGCAACAAACAGCCATGGACCCAGGGGAGGGAAGCGAACAAAACTGAAATACCAACACGGAGCTGCAGACAGCTGTTAAGTCGTGGTGGATCTCAGCAGTGCTTCTGCACTACAGATCCGTATTTCCCTCTGCAAGAACAGCATGCACAATGTGGAGGCAGCACCCCACCACTGCTCTTCTTACCGAAGGAATACTCCTGCTATGAAAATATGGCGGCTCCCTAGAAAACTGCTCCAGTCTCTAAAGCAATTGTACTTAAGGCACCTGTAAACGTGCAGGTCACCGGAGACACATCTATCTTATGATGTGTGAGAAAAGTGGAGGGATGCAAACCAGCTTTTTGATCATCCGTAATTTTCCCTCCCAGCTGAAAACTGCTGCATCCACAGTTTTGCCTCCACAGCTGCAGGGTAGGGACCTTACCCAGGCTGCCCATGCTGGCAGGTCATTCTTCAACATGCATTGCTAATACAGAAATTCCCTCTTGTTTCTGTATGCCTTGGAACATTTAACAGTTTGGACTGGATTCACTTGAAATCCCATTTAAGCTGTCTGTCCTAGGCTCCGAGGAAGATACCTCCAGAGGACATCACACATTGCATACACCATAAAGCAACACTACCATGTCGTCGTCTTCTCCATTGACTATACAGACAGCCAAGTCAATCACCCTAAATCAGATGTCTCATTTTTAGTCAGTGTTATGCAATCCACCTTAAGTAAACTATTCATGTATTCAAGAGTATGTTCTGATGCAGACAAATTGCAGGGAATGGCTTCCAGTCTCACTGCATTTAAACACAACATTGCAATCAGTTATTTTTCATGCTCCCTAGTTAATCAAATTCAGCCTTCACTAAATCTACATTTATTAGTGCTGACAGTCATGCAGAACTTGTCTTCAACAATTAATATACACAAAGACACTGCAAAAATGTAACAGGGAAAATCACTGCATTTGAACATAAGGTGGGTTTTTGGAAAATGTTGTTCATTTTTATGATTCTTTTTAATTTAACCTTGCTGCTCCTCCTTTCATTATCCCACAGGCCAGTGTTAATAATCAAGGTCTATGTTATACACTCTGTGCTATAATTAAAGTCACTACTTAATTGGAAAGCCTAACACTAAACAAAAGGGAATCAATAATCTATCTAATGGGAATTCAGAAAACTTGAATTCACTATCAGAAATAACTGAGCTATTGCCACATGTCCAGCACTGCTACTACAGACATAGCATGGAGTCCAGATCATGGGGACTCTCTGCTTAGGAGCCATGTCCTCCAGAAACCTTTGGTATTGTGCACCCAAACCCTCTGGGGTGACCAACCCCTATGCAGAACAAAGCAGAAAGCAGAGATCTTGTGGTCCTACCTCCCGGTCATGCCCTACCGCAGTTGGCCAAGCAAAATCAGCCTGAGAAACTTCCTGATAATGGCCTCTAAGTCATTGGAAAGTTTCTCAAGAACATTTCATCGTTATTGGGAATCACAGTCACAATGTTAACCTGTTCTTCTGTCAGTCTCCTCACTGGAGCAATTTAATGTTGCACAACTCATTAAATATTGAAAGACCTGATAGTGACCTGGAGTTCTGGAGACAAGGCTTGAGCCCACAATCCAATTATTATGCGAAGCAAGCAGAGCTCCAGCAGAGGTTGGGAGAAGAACTCCAGTATCTCTATAAACAGGGTCAAGTCGCAACTACAGGTCTCAGTGACAACCTCAGAGGTACAAACGCAGAGCATCGGGGTGCTCAGCGCAGGGGGTGGCTGCCGGTGCCAGGGAAGAGACTCCCTGTGAATCACACAGTCTCTCTTTCCAGCCAAAGAAGTAGGTGATTTTTCCCCTCCCTCGAGGGCTTTACACAGTTCCAGTCTGAGCCCTTTACTGCAAATAGGAAACATCTCCCAACATGCAGTAATGAGCCTTTGGCATACACAGGGATACACAAATAAGCACAGCTGGCCCAGAGGCAGCAGTATGAGCAAATTTAAGTTGCCAGCTGATACCCCAAATGAACTGAGTCAGAACTACAACACTAAACACTGCAGTAGCTGTTCAGAGTCTGGCTCTCCACAAAGGAAGCCATACAAGGGATTTACTCAGACCACACCAGTTCCTTCTGCTCCTGGGCAAGACAAGAAGTCAGCTCAGATGTGGGTACATCTGAAGCTGTGTCACCAGTTGTGCACACAGATCATACTGTGTGCAAAGGAGCCTGTGCTACTTGTAGGGGATTTGCAGCCCAAGGAAAATGTCCAGCTTGTGTAACTTGGCAAAGCTGGTTGAGGTCTATATAAAGTCCCAGAGCATGCGTACACACACGTCCCCTCCGCACTGTTCCAAATCCACATCTGGACATTGATTTGGGATCTAATTAAAATACTTGAGTTAGTTTCAGCTCTTTCTCTCCAATAAACCCTCCCAATCTGTTGCCCAGAGGTAATTCCGTCTGCCTCATTTTCTGTTTTCCTGTTTCTCTGCTTCAACTTAACATCACATGTGCAGTCGGAACGGCCAAAATGGGTTTGGCACCATTTAGCATGGGTTGGCTTTTTTTTTTAGATTTATTGAGAGTGGGTGCAAAAACATAAGTCAAAAAGTTTCCTATTAAAAGAAATAAGCCTAAGTGAATCCAAAATATTGTGCCTGTACTGTCATTGTGAGACACTGTCAAAAGGAAATGTTCTGTTCTAGGTGATGCTTCCCTTCACTGTGACCTGCTTACCAATCTGAAAGTACTGGTAGAATCTTATGATAGAGAATCCATTATTTTAAAACAGGAAATGGCATGTTCCATTGCTCTAAACATTTAATTAATCATTTTACAGCAGATGCTTCAGCCTAACGCAAAACATTTGTAGGTGGGTTCACTTCAGTTGTCATTTTCTGCTCATCAGAAATTCTGATTCCTGAAACCTGCTGGATCTGTTCCAGTTCAAATACTCCTTGCAAAGGGGCCCACTACGTCGCACTCTGGTTACCCTGAGAGGAATCCTCAGGGTCTGTTTTAATTTGGAGATTCTTGTGTCATTTTCCTAAGCAGTGCAAATACCCGGTGTCCCCAGAGGATCTGAAAAGTGGGTCACAAGGCAGAGCAAGCTGCAGAGGTAGAGAAAATCAAATAATACCAGGTCTATGCTTCTCCAATCCGCTGATCCAAAAGCTGATGCTCTTTGAAAGCCATCTGCCTTCCTGTCCTGCTCCTGCAGGGACATCCAGCACAGACGGGCAGAGGAGCTGCTGGCTCCAACAGCCTCCGGCAGGGGCCATTGTACCAGATCGCTATCCTCTCACAACACGGACCTTGCAAACCCACATTATTTGGCTCCAGAGTGCTGCTGACTGATGGCCCAAGTATCACAGCGAGTTCACAGAGTTCTACTGCCAAAAGAAAGTTAAAATTGAAGGTGAGGAACCTGTGCTCTCAAAAGGCAGGAGCTCACCGGTCACTGAAGGACAATCTCTTACAGAAGGGCTGTTCTCTAGCTACTGGCCTCACACTAGCTACTGTTATTAAATCCTTGAATGAACAAATCAGAGGTTATTTACCAAGTCTGCCCTCTTGATAGCACTATTTGATCAATTCCAGAATTCTTTTTGATAGGTAATTAAAAAAGCTTTTCCTTAGGTAGAGAGAGGAGTGAACCATTAATTACACTTCAGAGCCCTAGAGATGTAATTCCTTCACTATTGTGAAATGTCTATAGCAAGCAACAAAAATGCTTGCCTCTATAGAAGAGCTGAATAAATGAAAGTAATTTCCTTGAGACCTAGATTTCTCTGCCTTTTATGCCTAAAGACTTGAGTTGGCTCGGCATTAATAAGTTTGTTCGTTAGGGCTGAATTTTCTCAATACAAACATCCATGACCATAACACAAAGAAATACCTTCTTTGGCTGATAAAGCCAGCAGACTGAATCCATATATTAGTATTATTGTTATCACTGAAGTGGCACAATGCACTCGGCATCAAGTTGCACAAAAAAAGATCAGTTAAATTAAAGATCCTCACCAAGAGGTGACAATTTCTTGTAAAAGCCAATTTAGCTGTTATGGAAGCTCTGGGACCATATTAACTCTTCTCAAAAGTATGCATAATGCACCACAGCAGGTGCTTTTGACAACCGCATGTGTGTCTATGTCTGGACGTGTCCCGCAAGTAAAGAAACCCCAGAAGTTATTTAAGTTGCAAAGTCAAGTGATGGAAAGTTAGAAAATGCCAGATTTACAGGTGTTCCCTTGCAATCCAGCCTGTGCACCAGAACGAGCAGGGGAATTGATGTTATCCTGTGAGACAATGCTCATGTTTGAAAGCATCTGGTTAGCTGACACTTCCCAACTTTCCAGGATGCTGCACTGTAAAACAAACAGCTTTTGGGAGTTTGGGGGCTTTCCCCTCACCTCTGAATGAAATTCACAAAGGTTTTGACTTTTTCCTGCATTCTTCATCTTTGGTAAAGTCAAAATGCACTGTCATAGAGGGCTGCATCACCTCTGTCTCCATGCGACACTGGGAAGGATGAAGTCTGAGCCTTTGTTACTGGAGCACAAAGAAGACACTTTCTGCTACAGTTGGCGGCAGTGAAGACTGTTATTCCCTCAAAAGCTGCTGCCCTTCCTGAAGCCTACTGTAGCAATGCAGCCTGTCCCGCTTTAACCTGCTCTCTTTCCCTACTCTCAGTACCCCTAACAAACTAAGCCACTTGAAGACAAAAGACTACGCAGGGCTGCAGGTGGCTGACTGTGGGCACTTCTTTTTGAAAGCATGGGATCTTCATTAAAATCTCAGCTGTTTTGCTCCACAGCTATATTTGATTGTTCAGTCAAACATTGGCCCTTTGACATATTGGTAACAGAGGCCTGGATTTCAAAGCATTCCCATGGGTAGGATTCAAGGATCTTCTGCATCTACACATATTGGTAGGGATAACTGATACAAATAGATGCGCTTATGCTTTCCTGTACATATACATAAGGGTGACTGGCCGCCACTGGATTTATCTCCGCTAAGTACTCAGGTTTATGTGATCACAACACACTCATTTTGAATATGGAAGAACATAAATGGAAATTAAACCAAGAATATTTCACCATTAAATAACACTTTTCCCAGAGAACCACAAAACAAGCTCCAGCTTAGCCAAATGCTTCCACATATAAAATAACTTGTTCCTTACAAGAGAAGGGTCTCTTTCTTCCATTGCACAGAGGAAATAGCATATGTTAGTGAGGGCTAGAAAGTCCTGCTAATACGTTACTGCTGGGAAAACAGGCCATGACATTAAACACCCTGAGCTCTCTGCAACCTATTTTCCATAACAGTATGGCCCTTGAAAAACTTCAGATATTGATACTATTTATGTATCTCTGAAATATATTTTTATGCCTCTGATATTGAGAAGAAAAAGCTGAGACATTTATTACACCATGTTAAGATCAAACTATAATTCTTTAATTATAGTGAGAACTGTAATCACAAGCAAGCTAGTTACTGACATTGCTTCGATTTGGCACACAAACAAAACATGCAAAATATCTGCTGTTGCCTCCTGTACTTAGTGATTCCTACGTCAAAGAAAAGGCTTCTGAGTGAAAAGGAATATCTGCACTGTCAGCAGGAGGTAGGAAGGCAGAACACAATGCGACTGTTTAGGAAAAGCACCTTGAGAGTAGGACTACCCAACCAGGTTTGCAGTTTTACTGCAGTGGAAGGACATGGAGGTGACTTCAATTTAGAAGCCTTCATGGTCATGCTGTCTGACATCTCTTTAATGTAACATATTCTTTTGATTTGCTGCATGGGGATGAAAACACCTCCTGAAAAGCAATTAAACTGCTGATTGTTTACTGAAGCTATGCTACTAGATGGAACAAAAGGCTTGCTCTACCAGAATAAGATACTGAACAACAGTAAGATGGAAGTTCTGAGATAAAATGAACTAAAAGATAATATTTCTGATCAAATGCCTTTGAAAAGAAGACTAAGCCTGGACTATTACAAGTCCCACATTTGCATAAGAAATTCATGTTTACATTCATAAATTGTATTTGTAAAAGGACATGGAGCTGTTGCAGCAAGTCTAGAGGAGGCCACGAGGATGATCAGGGGGCTCGAGCATCTCCTGTATGAAGATAGGCTGAGAAAGTTGGGGCTGTTCAGCCTGGAGAAGAGAAGGCTGCGTGGAGACCTCATAGCAGCCTTCCAGTATCTGAAGGGAGCCTGTAGGGATGCTGGGGAGAGACTCTTCATTAGGGACTGTAGTGAGAGGACAAGGGGTAACGGGTTCAAACTTAAACAGGGGAAGTTCAGGTTGAATATAAGAAAGAAGTTCTTCACTATGAGGGTGGTGAGGCACTGAAATGGGTTGCCCAGGGAAGTTGTGAATGCTCCATCGGTGGTAGTGTTTAAGGCCGGGTTGGACAGAGCCTTGGGTGGCATGGTTTAGTGTGAGATGTCCCTGCCCATGGCAGGGGGGTTGGAACTTGATGATTTTAAGGTCCTCTCCAACCCAAACCATTCTATGATTCTATGAATGCGAAACCAGGTAAATGTTTTTATTAACAGACTGGCCATGGACTTAGACATTAATTCTAACTTCTCAATTAAAAAATGAAAAATCCTCCCTTTTTTAAAATGAAAGTTTTGGGAATGACATGAATATAAATCACAAGCAGACGGAGAAGGGCTCAGCAATGATAGCTATTATCAAGAGATGGAGAGATGAGGCCATTGTGCAAGTCAGCATACAAAGCTGGACAAAATAAGTGGATAAAACTCTTTATGTATTAAGAGCTTCCATCTTCTCCAAACTTACACTCATTTTTCATGGCAAATTCAGTCTGAAGGGTAAGTATCTAGAGACAAGTGTTTCAATTTCAGCATCTAGACCTAACTAGAACTACTTCAAAAATGTCAAAATGCCACAAGGAAGGCAGTTCTCCCGGTAACTCAGACAGTTAATCATGCGGCACGGTCGTATGAGATTCCCAAAATGAGCATGCCAAAAAGCTTATCCGAATGACTCATCAAAGCTTCCAAGTAACACTGTGAAAGAGCATAATCTGAAGTGAAACATCACTGCATTGCAAATGCTGTCATGCTTCTGACAGCCACAGAGCTTCACAAGCTTCCAAGCTCTGCAACCTTTGCTTTTGTACTTCCTAGCAGAGCGCTCTCATTTATCACCTACTTGACCGCAGCAGCTAATAACAGGCTAGGTCAAACCTCACTGGCTCTCATACACTGATTTTTAAGGGTCTTTGGACAAGATCTGATGCACAACTCAAGTATTTGCATAACTACAGACTCCGTTTTCCCCAGAATAATTCCATGATGGATTTTTATGATCCATCAAGAGAGATGGAGAGATGAGACCACTGGACAAGCCACGATGTGGCATCAAAGCAGATTTTCTTTCTTTGCCACTACTTTTATCTAGGCTTTCTTTTGTATAGCAAGTGTCTGAGAAAACAACTGCTGAGTCAATACTTCTACGATGACATGAATATGTAACACAGTTAATGAAATTTGTAGTTAAGCTGAAGTTTTGTTTTGCTGCATTTCTTTTTCTTTTTGGCAGCCCTAACTGCCTAAAATCCTAATTCAATTGCAGTCTACAGCTGTTCTGCTTGGCTAAACTTTTCTTGCCACTTGATAAGAGACTTTTTTATTTAACTTTCAGTTCTGCCTAGGAGCCCCAGTGGGTCTTTTAAAACAGAAGATTATTATTAGAAATTAATTAAGTATTCTTTTCAATTCTGCCTCCTGAGAGCAACTAGGCATTGCTGCTGATCTCCTCTGCATTAAGACATTACTGATTGTCATTCATAGGATGACAGCGCGGATGTCTCATCTGGAAGATACATAACTCTATAAATATGAAAGATTGAAAGACATTCAATACAAAATATAATACATCAGCACAAATAATAAACATATAATTGCAGTGTCAAACATAGCACAGGAATGGGAAGAATATAACACTGGAATAGAAATACATATGCATTCCAAAAACAAAAAAAAATCTGATTGCAATCATAGAACCCCGATTGATTACACTTAGTCCTTGCTTCAGCACATTGTAAACCCTGAGTAAACAATTCTAAGAACATCAAATGCAATTAAAGAAAAGGCTGTTGATTTGATGTGTTGGGGCTTTTTAAGTGACCAGTATCTACAAAATGTTTCTTGGCACATGTTACAAGAAGCACAGACTAAGCCTCCCACCTCTGACGGTGGGCTCAAGCTGACGCTACCAGGCTTTTTCTAAGTGAACCAACCAAACAAGCACCAATACCCTGATGCAGTTTTTCATCTGAGCCTTTGCATATGCATATTAATGTATTACTCACAGAATGAGCACGCTTCATGCTTGAGATGGCAGTTGGTCTCTTTAATTTTCACTAAACTCAGGGGTTTACGTATGACTAACTGCTGTCATTCTCTAACGAGGAAGGGATGTGAAGAAAAGAATGCCACCGCGGGTCAACAGAACAACAATCAAGGACTTACTGTTAATAGTAATGTGGAATTCAACTTACTTTTTTGGTCTGTAGTCAGGGATGGACCTGTCCAGTGATATCCTGTCACTGAGTTGGGCGTTGTAACCATATTCTTCATACTTAGTTTCTGATTCATGGCTATCATCTCTCAGGGTAGCAGCCATTCCTCCCTGGCCCAAGCCTCCTGGACCTTCAACTAATCCCATGGGTTTTGCCAGACCTAAATGAAAAAGACAAACAAAGCCCAAATTATTAATATAAAGGAAATGGATCTAACCTCTTCTGTGACCACAGAATGCTGTTAGATAAATGAAATCTGAACTCTCATGAAACTCAGCTCTGAAACCCTCATGGCTGTGTGGAAATTATCCTCACCTTTTCAAGCCAGAGTCTATATCAACATATCTTGTAGCATCAGTGCATAATTAGTAATGAATAAACTATAAAGAATCAATTAGCAGCTTTTATGACTTCCCCTTTTTCCTGTACAAATCCCTGGAAACAGGAATCTTGATTTCAAACATTCCAAAATGTCTAATTATCTGTAAGATAAATTTGCTTCATAAGAACCGGAGGCCAGGCCTTTCCCAGTATACCACTATAGCTCCATTCATTTGTTGAATTTCTTCCACATGTAGAGCTGCCAGTTTAACTCCATATTAAATGTCAGTTCTGCAGTACATTTTGGAGCTGAGGCATCTGCTCTCTGGCTCTAAGACCTCCTGCAGCTCCTGAAAGGTTCAGGTTTGGTTCCCATGCTGGGAATACAGCTATGCAACAGGTCACCAGCTGCTGCCGGGCTGGAAATATGGGGGAAATCTGATTTCCCTGTGTGAGTCAATAGATGGGTCATTTGCACTCAGCTGCACAATTGCCCTGTCTCTTCCCACAAAGATGTGCTGAAACTATGAGGTAGCTGACACCATCTCTCACCTGGGAATTACTCCAGATTTTCTCTGTCCTTCAGACCTCTGACAAAAGAAATCTGTGTATTACACAAGATACTCAACTCAATACAGATTACAGGATCAGAAAGTCTGGACACAGCTGAGCTAAATTGATTAGCCCCACCTGGTTAGTGCAGAGACATTAGCCAGTCAGTGATGCATTTATAGGTTTCATCACTGGTATATTACTGGTCAACTCAGAAATACATGTAAAACAAAACCAAACTGACATTAAAAATACCCATATGATCACATCGCCAAGAACCTCTTCCACAGTAATAGGCATTTAACTTGGTGCTGAATTCTCATAAATAAGCTCCTCAAATATCCTGTGTTTAATGTCAAAGCTTTTCTTTCCAAAAGGCTTACTATCAACAAGTCATTATAAGCAAAAAAGCGATTTATAGCAGTCTTGGGAATACCATACAGACATGTGCAAATATCCTCCAAATCATTTCCAGCGCAGAGCAAAACAATTAGAGTTTGACCTACTCAACATTTTGCTAATTAGGACTTTTTGAAGAGGAAAATGTCATTATTTCAACTAAGCAATTAAAGAGATAGACAAGAAACTGTCAACATTTGCTCGCAGCAAACACGTAAGGCAGTACAAAGGTGGGACTGGCTTCTCCAAGTCACAGTAAAGACAGTTTAGTCCCTCATGAAGGAATGTGTCTTGCACCTCATTGCTAACATTGTCCCCTCACTTGTTACAGCTTCATCATCATCTCTGCCTAATCACAGCATAGAACAGAGAGACAGCTGTTCATTAGTGGTCCGAAAGAGTAAAATTAGCATTTTCCGCTGCAGTGCTTATGAGAAAACCCTTTGCTAAGGTTAAGGGCAACACTACAAATGGTCTGAACATAAAAAGAAGGAGTACCTGCAGTACCTGGGAATTTTGATACTGAATTTCAGACATTGCCTAAAAAATACATACCTTATACTCCAATCAGTGATTGCAAGTCAGGACAGACCTTGTTTGCGTTTGCGCCTTTGATGTCTTCTTCATGTTCCTCATCATCATGCACTGAAATGCTCAAGTGTCTCAACGTGAATCATGAGTCTTAGCAGGAGGGGGGAGGGCAGAAGAAACAAAAAAAGAACACCCTAAAGAAAAACATTCTTGGCTTGGCCAAGCTGTTGAAAAATTCAGACAGCTCCAAGCGTTCAAGCCTAGCAAGCTGCTGCAAAGAAGGGAAAACAAGAGGCTCATGCAGCCATGGCCTCATTATAGGTGTCTGTGGGAGGTGAACTCCAGGTCTTACTAGCAAGGGAAATTGCACAGAGGCATGAAGGCCTCTGAACAGAGGCATGTGCCCCCAGGCCACATACCCATGAAGCGAAAGCAGGGAGACAAAGTTTCGGAACAGCATCTCTTTTCTAGGCTATTGTATTACCAGGACGCAGAGAGAAAAGACCAAAGCACTGAGCTACTGGGACTGATGCTGATGCTTAATCAATAATGAATATCTTCAAAGCTGTAAGTGAAACAAAACACTAGGAAGAAGGAAAGGTATGCTCAAGGCGAGGGAACGTGGTGTCAACAGACAGCTCTATTCTTGAGGCAGCCACACTGCCAACCCAGGATCTTCAGTCTTTGATGACTTATCCCCCAACACTCCGTAACGCAAAACAGAGCCCTCCAGCTGCTTAATGACTACTCTTCCACCCAGGCCAGCTGTGTTTTCTTCCTCTCCCAAACACATTTTCTTTCAGTAAGGTAGGGAACTATCCCAAAAGACAAGTAGGAAAGTGCTCGTGTCCTGTCTCAAGCTAAGTGGAGAACTTCCATACACACTACATATTTCTGAAAATATTTAAGGAAGCTTCATTTTGACGGAAATGGCAATATTTGTCCCTTTTTTTCCAATTGAGGATAAGAGGCTCTTTGGCACTTTGATGAGCTTTAGTAGTTAATATTACTTCATTTAGAAAAATTAGAACAGAAGGGCCTAACAATGCTGCCATCCCTGGCCTGACAATTACTCCTTGCTCAAGTAATTACAGAAATTACATGTCTAAGAATGCAAATCTCTCCCCACTCAAAAAGAAAACCATGGCAGCCTAATATCCCTGCATGATACAGTCTTGGACTTAAAAAACACTAATAGCAAGCAGTGATGCTGCATGCTTCTGCCTTACTTGCCAGATATACAGCATCTTAAAGGGGGGCTCAGTTTCACAGGGAAGTCAGCAGTTCCGTCAAAAGAAAAAGCACAAACAGGCCTTACTAAAAGGGAGTCCAATTAGGCACTTCAGAACCCAGAAAACTAGACACTTCATAAAGCCTATGCCCTTGAAAGACTGCAATGTGGAAATTCATTTGCTGATCGTTTGGAATCATCTGGGCTGGGTTCTGATGGTACATCAAAGCAAATTGAAGACAACTTCATTAAAGTTAACTGACCTGCTTTGATGAAAGGGTCTCCAAGATGTGCTGTGCTCATTTGACTTTAAGCAACAATTTAATTCCAGGAGTTGAAAACTTTATTCTTGATATTATATGCTCTTGCAGTTGATGGAACAAAACACTTGCATATTTATGACACAAGTCACAGGGGAATGAAACCTTCAAGCCACAGGAAGCATCAAGCACTTTGCTATTTTTCTTACAGAGAATACAATATTTTTCTGACAGAGGATAATTCTCTCTATAATTCTTACAGAATTAGGTAAGTAGCCTTCTAAACCATGCATAATAATAATTGTTTCATATACATTTTTCCTAATCCGATATTCTTGTTCTTCATGCTGCTAATCTGACCTTGTTTTAGGAAAGAGGCACCATATGTCTGACTAACTCTCAGAACATATTGCTGTGAAGCTTTTTCCGCATTCATTACCCAAATTTTAGCCTAGTCAGGCTGACAGTTACAGCAATGCAGTAACACTGACCAGTATATAAGAGCAATTAAATAAATTGTATCACATTGCTCCATTCCTCAACAAAAACACTAAAGTGTCTCTAGGATTTTTTAGGAGCGATAAATATTATATGTGTACGTGTGCTAAATGAAGCAATTACAGGCAATGTTCTTCAATGCATGCTTGGTTAGCTAGACACAATATAACTATGTCTCATAACTATGTTATCCTCTCTTGGATAACATTTCCATAGCATTAGTCATCTCAAAGGATTATCTGTTGCTTCAGCAAATGTTTCTTCATCAAAGGACTTTGCTCTATGACTACCCAAGTCAAAGTTGTAACTTGCTAACCCCAAATCCACAGTAATCTGCACTGGTTAGCCTTTTGTGAAGCAAAGAGAAACGGGGTGCCAGTTCAGCAGCATCTTCTCATGAAAAGGTTGGTCTTCAGAGACAGGATCAGAAGGCAGGCAATGGGCCACAGTGTTCCCCCAGGTCTGGCTGAAGCAGAAGCTGCTGGTGAACAAGATGCACCTTCTAGCACATCCTCCGGGCCCTCATCTGAGAGATGCCCAACAGCCTGGGGGCCTGAATCATCTCATCAGGGGCCTTCCAGCATGCTGAACATAGGCACAACACCTAGGAGGACATGCAGGAGCAGAACACTCAACAGCAGTTCTCCCACAAGATGCATAGAATGATTGCCAAAGACAGAATTAGCAAAGAGCAAGTCACTCGTGCTTTAGGGCTTGGGCGTTTCCTGCTCAGCAAAAACCCAGCCAGCCTTCAGGGACAGCACATTCCCATGGGTCTCACCTACTGGAACAACAGGGAAAGGGATGTATTTCTGGAAATACTGCTGCTTGGCAGAGAGACAACTGCTACTGATTTTACACGCTGGTTGTGTTTAGGTCCTACAGTGATGGGGAACAGTATAAAACCTACAAAAGACAAATGGAGAAGAGCTTCTAGTTCAACATCCATCATATACCAGGGGTTTAACCAAGGCAGATCAGATGAGAGCATTTTTCTGTTTTCTTCTTCCTTTAAACCTTACTGCAAGCTTCCAGATCCTCCTCTTATCTATGATATGGCTCTACCTAGCACCGATTTCACCATTTTTCCATGTGAAGCCACTGCAGGCAGGGTGCAGCGGCACTGCTGATAGTGCAACCCTGTGGCTCATGTCAAAGCGAAGGACTGAAATCATGCTGCCAGCTCTGAAATGGTGATGGGCAGAGAGGGGAGAGAGGGAACAGTAGCTATGCCCAGTGAGCTGCTATTTTTACAGCTGTCTTTTCTATCAATTTTTAGACTAAAAAGATGTACAGCCCATAAGCTGGGATTGGTCATACCCAGTTCAACGCTGCAGATGACAATGGGGTCACAAATAATTACTGTCTGTCATTCACTTCAAATTTATTGCTCTCACTGCAGAGATTTTTGTGGAAGACAGAAATTGCTGGGAGAATGGAGAGCAGAATGAACTGCCCTTAGTTTCTTAACCAGATTAATTACTCCGCAGGATGCGTCATTTCCCAGGAAGAAAAAAGACCTTCTATTTTTCACCATAAACCCTGTCACAATGGGAAAATTACTGAAGAGATTTATGTGAGAAACTATGGCAAAAGCAAGATCAAACTACATCTGCGATTGTTTTACTGTCCTTTTTCCTTTTCATTTGCAGCACAATTACAGGCAGATGTAAATCAGGTTCAGGCGAGGTTCTCAGATGTAATTAACCTTTTGACAACTCCAAATAAAAATAAGCAATTGAAAATAATTATACAGCCACGCTCACCATAAGCACAGGTCTGTTCTTAGCCTTTTTCTGACCTTCCTGCCATGTCTGGCAAGATCACCTCTCCTTCAGCAGCTGCAGCTCTGCTCCCACACCTCATCCCTTGTTCATCAGAATGGATGCTGGGCACAACCACAGCGCCAGCTCCATCCCCGAGGCCACCAGGTCCCATCAGCACTGACAGAACTGCTGCAAAACCTCTGCACTGGCCCTGCTGACCTGTCACAGCCTTAGGTTGAGAAGGGATCCAAAGCCAAACTTCTGACCTTTACATACACTTAAACCATTTGCACTCCTGAATAACAACACAGAAGTGTTCTGACTCTTAGCACCTTAAAATGGGGAAATAAAACATTACCTTCTAAAACACCCTGGCACAGTCACCCAGCAGTTTTACTTGTGACTCCTGAAATACTTCTTTTAAACAAGAGACATAAAAATCACCAGCAAAACAGTCATTTCCTTCCTTTTCCAGTTCTGATTTCTCGGTTGAAAACATCTCTGCATACCTTGTAAGGCAATAAAAATCTTCAGATCCTAGTTTAACCAAGGTGAAAAAAATTCAGGGATAATAGCAACTCCACACGGACAGATACAGGCGCCTTTTAGCATTCCCAGTTACATCTTCTGAAAGAAAATAAAAAGGTCCATAGACTCTAGGGTATGGAATAGAGCTAAAACAAGACTCAGCTTATGATTCTTTCTTTAAGCTGCTTCTATATAAAATCACAGAATGGTTTGGATTGGAAGGGACCTTAAAGATCATCCATTTCCAACCCCCTGCCACAGGCAGGTACTCAGAAAATGGTTGTATTTGGGTTTAATAAACATTTAATCTCCACTCTATTTTTGACAACACAGAACAAAGGACAGTGCTTAAAACACCTTCTCTGAAATCTAGCTTGGTTACAGAAAAAACCCTTTGGAAACAGGTATTCAGTTTGTTGCACCTAATGAATCAGTCCTAATGCTTCCATCTTGAATCACTGCATTGCGCTAATTCTGTAACTTGTTCTTTTGCAACTAGAAGCTTCAAGTGAAGGCACAGCCTCACTGACTGGCATCTCTGTAGGCATGGAGTTAAAAACTGGTCTTCATCCTTCAGGAGCTAACAGTACATGTTAGAGCAAAGCGGATGCACAAGAAAAGCAGCTGGTTGGAGGAGGAAAGAGCAGTATGAGCGAGCTGTTCAACACTAGCAAAAGGTCTCAGCTCACCAGTTGCCTTACTGTTTATAGCTCCCTTTTAGTGATCCCTAAAAATAACTAAGAGGAACAAGTTTTCCAAGATAACATGTTTACTTCAGAGAAAGGCTCAGCCACAATAAAGGGTGCCTTGCTTCTTGTATGCACCCAGGGATGCTCTGATGGGCTGCTCAGTGCAGTACAGTGCCCAGTCTGTGTGTTAGAGGAGGCACCTGGGGAAGGCTCAGCAAGCCCCTGTGGGGCACTGCAACTACAGCAGAGAGAAAAGATGCCATGACCTTTGCTGCGCCCCACCAGGCAGAGGGTTTCACAAAGAAGGGACATACAGAGGCTAAAATATGGCAGCAGTAACTACTTTTACAAAATGCTTTCACATCTCTGGATAAAAAGCACCCAGGTTACTTATTACATTCCAAAAGAAGCAGATTCGGGGCTTGAGATTCAGTATCAGAAAAAGATGGCTTTCTTAGCAATAAACAAAATCCTTCTACCTTGGACACTTTAGGTGTTGAGATGCCCCAGGACAATGCTGCAACAGTCGCAGAAATACTGCAATGCCTCCTGAGCACCACTGAGCTTGGCTCCCAACCTTGAAGTGGGAAGGAATCATTCCACACACTTATGGGCAGAAATGATCTGCTGAATGGTTACAGAACTCCCCGGGACTGCACAAGATAGGGTGGTGGACCCAGAAATCCAAACCAGTGACTGCCTCAGTTCTTGTCCTGTTCTGGTAGATTTGTGAATGATAAAGTAGCCCCCCTCAGTTTCTAACACAGGCCCCTGGCAAAACCTGAAACATCTTTTGTCCAGTGATCCCCTGTGACGCCAGCAGGAGCCCATGTAGAACGGTATTTCTCTCTCCTCCATCCTATGATCCTACCCTGAATCTGTCAAAATGCTGAGCAAGTTTCACAGCTTGTACTTCCTTTCCCCCCGCCCCCCATCCTGTAGCCTTCATTTTTGCCAAAGGATACCATGCAAAGATTTACCAAACCAGGTATCTGCCTTTCCTGCACTCCCATAAATACTGCAGAAGCTATGGTTAATGAAGACATGACCATAGCTGGAGTGGCTCTCTGAGATTATTGCTTGGATACTACAAGACAAATGTTTGGTCCTATAGGCATAGATTTGCCAAATGCATTAGCAGCTCAGTGCACCAAAACCGAACCTGGAAAAATAAAAGAATTTTACAGTTGTAAGTGCCAGGATCAGCAATATCCAGAAAAATAAACTTATTGGAAACTATTTCACTCTTTGACACCAGTATGCAGTATGCAGCACAAGGAGTCAGTGGTGTCCGGCTCATGATTCAATCTAAATGTTAAACAGAGCCTGGCCCTTAATTTCTGCATATCCCAGCTTCCATATCCCAAATCAGTCTCTCTCACCACAACCCTGCAGTAAGTCTACATAATGTATAAGATTTGCCGCCCAGAGAACTGATCTGAATTTTGTCCGTATCAAAGGTACTTACTTCTGAGCTAGAAGGAATGCTGTACGTGGATGAGATTTAGTTATAAATACAGAAACATTCACCAAATCGCACTCTACAGGGACACAGCCTCCAACTCTCCGCAAAGAGGAAAGCAACAAACAAAACCCCATCCAATCTAAATGACACCAGTACTTCCATTTATCTAAACTCCAAACTGCAGTCCTATTTTTTATAGTTGCAATCAAGCTTGCTGCATCCTTGCTTGAAGATTTATGTCCCCTAGAATCCAGCATCAGCCTGAAGTATCTCTGAAGATATACCAGGGAGAAGACAAACCGTACCCCAAGGCTGATGGCTTGGAAAAGTTAAGAAGTACAATAACTTGTAAAGCTGAAGCACTTAATGTTCAAACTTTGGGCTCTAGAAACTAGGGAGGTGCAGTGTTTTGTACCTTGACCTCATCTCCAGACCATTCTACCTACTCAAGTGGAAGCCTGTGATAGTATTTCTCAACCTCTGTCCACAGAGGACTGACAATCCCCTAAGACACCTATCTGTGAGATGACTGTGGAATGATGGTGAAGGAATGCAGTGATTTGGCAGCTCTGCCTGTAGGAGGGCTGTCCCTTTGCTGCCCACAGAAGCTAGTCAGGTAATTAGTACAAATTACCTGGAAAGAGGACTAACAGCCAGCCCCTTATGTGGTTTGTCCTACATTACTTTTTCCTCTTAAAAACATGGACATTTCCTGCTTGCACAGGGCACCCTGAGGCCCAGCCTAGGAATATCTGTCAACTGCTTGAAGTGAGTTAGATGGAAAGAGTCATGAAAATGCTCTGGGTGGTTACCAGCATTTGGGCTGGAAGCTGACCCTTATTTCTTCCTACATCCTCTGCCCCTACCATATTGATGTATTAATCCTTAAACCCTTTCTATTAAGCCCTACCAGGACAGGATTTGGCCAGAACTGTTTTTTCCTTAGTTTTTTCATAGCATGTAGTCTAGATTCAGGACACTACTGTAGCAGATGCTACGCAAGCCCAGAAGGACAGTTGCTAGACCAAAGAGCTCGGTATTGATGTTGAAGACAAGAAACTGATGCATAAAGATAATCAGGGAAGACAAGACAACGTGGTTCAGTGGGAGAGACAGAGGTTGCAGTGCAACAGTGGCCTGTGGATTTAATCCTTGTCATAACAGCAAGAAAACAAGTTACTTCATAGCCCACTGTAGGATCATCTTTTCCACTCCACTGAACAGATTTTATCCCAGTGTGCCCCCCATACATTTCTTGGGAATGAAGAGGATTTCTAAGCAAAGGTAACCTTCGGCCAGGATTTACAGTATTCTCCAAAATAATGTGATCAGTATGTTTCTGAAATTGTTCCTTTTGTAGAAAAGCTTGTGATAATAGCTCTCTACTCATTTAGATTATTTTGAGATGATGAAAGACGGCAGTTCTGATATATATAAGGTAAATTTCCCACTGAGAAGGTTCAGCTCAACTCCTTCTGTGTCTATAGAGGGAAGAACACCATGGAGATCTCTGCTAAAGCTGCTCCATGCCAAATGCAAGATTCCTAATGTATGACTTAAAACTTTGAGGAAGAGGAAAGGACTACCTAAGGAAATACAAAGAAAAATGTGTAATGGAGGGCCAGATGCAGGAGACAAGCGCAGTAGGAAAAACTGTGAGCTCATCTTTGGCACATTGTGGAGAAGGATCAAGTCCATCAATGCATTCAACAGGTCTGCTGGGGGAAAAAAGGAATGTATGTCCTTAAACAGCCACCTTCTTTCTGTGACCTGCTGTTCAAATGTGCAGTGCGTAGACCACTGCTGGCTGCACCAGCCCTCTTATAGAGCCCTGTTCTTGTTCATTGGCTTAGCAGAAGCAGAAACATTGCATAGGCTACTCCCTCTCCAGACACAAAATTCATTATTGCTTTTTAATTGGAAGAAATACTGCATTTTTATGTACAGGTATCTAATATCGAAAGTAATTGCTTTTATAGAATACTCATTTGGAACTGGTTTCCCCTTGAGATGGGGAAATATATTCTAATTACAACAGATAATTCAAGAGGAGATGAACAGATTGATGACTGGAATGGCCAAGAAATAGGAGCTACAAAGACTACTGGAGACGAAGATAAAAGATCCTTTGTGAGGCAGGACACTGAGCCCAAGCCCACGGAAAGGAAGCGAGATGCCACAGTTTTATCAGAGGCTTGATATAAACAAAAACCAAGGAGCCCTGCTCTTTTGGAAGAAGCAAGGGACATCTATGTGACGCATTTTTAAACTTAGAATTTTGAGTGACAAAAAGAAAAGCCTACCCCATACACATAATTGTAAATGATACATATGTGATTCTGATTTTATTTTTCATTTTAATGATCAAAAATATCACTCACAGAGAAAGATCAGGTTTGTTTTCTTTAAATAAATAACAGACGCCAAGATTCTTCTAGAAGTTTCCAAATCCCAGACGACTTGTGGTTTGTGCTGGTGAAACACATAAAATGGGTTTTTCTCTTCAGGGCATTGGAGGAAAGCCAGAAAACTCCTCTGGTGATGGCATAAATCTGGAGTTTGGAGAGGGGAAGCTGAAATGTTGGTGTAGCAGCCCGCTGATATTAAAAGGAGACAAAATCCAAGCGTCATCAAGTTCGGTATCTGGCCTCTGGCAGCAGCCAATACCTGAGGCTTCAGAGGAAATGAAATGCACATCATAAAGCCCTTGGCCAATTAAACTCTGCACAGTCCCTGGAAGCAAAGTTCTCTTCTGAACCCCACAGGCAGGTAACTAAAGCCCCAAAGCACACTGTTAGATTATGGTCATTATCTTAACTCAGATAGGTGGAAACAGGGCTTAAAACTACCCACTGCCCTTTAAAAGCCCAGCCAGTATTGGATTCAGTGGCCTCCTGCAGCAATGAATTTGCTGGTACTGTCACAGTGTCATTGACTCACATGAAATGGATCACCTGTATCAATATATTAGATTTTCTTTAATTTTTCCAGGGAAACAGAGCGATCACTAAAACAATAACAGAGCCATTCCAATGACAGGGAAAGGAGCTTCTTGAAAAGCTCCAAGGTGCAAGAACTGAAGCTCTGGGGCTGTTTAATTTGATTCAGGAACAAGCTGCTTCAAGTCAAGCTAAAGGGTTTTCATAAAGGAGGAAGGGATCTTTTGAAAAACAAGGTGTTTGCTTGCGTGGATCAAAGGTAGGGAAGGGAAGCAGTGAACCGTTGCAGGAAAGGAATTCTGACACAAGGGCTGAAGGATACAGCCCACAGCTGGAAAGATGCTGTTGGATGCAATGACATTTCCATGTACCACCAGAGCTGACTACACATCTCCAACCACTACAACAGAAACCATTGGTTTCTGTTGCAATTCTGGATGAAAAATCCCTGACTGGACAGCTCTCAGACCAGCTCAACTACAGCAGTAAACCCCACAGGATTAGGTTCCATATAGAATAAATCAACTTTAAATACAAGGAATCTAAAACCACCACATCTATCTAACTTCAGGTCCTATACAGGACTGTACTACTCTAGACTCTATTATGCTGATATTAAAGTCTAAACTAAATCAAGACTGTATGGCATCCCACATTGCCAAGACTGCCAAAGTACTTCCTTTCAGCCCAGGTTTCAGTCAGGCACCCTTGGGACTCTGCTCTGTCTCAGACGGATTGTGTCGAAGACTAAGCAAGACCCTCCTCTCCCCTCTCAAGGGTGTTCTGTGAGCTCTCGACAAGGGGCAGACAAGCTCATCTCCTGCAGCATCATTTTGTAATCATGCTCCACATTATTTGCAGACGTTCATACGCCTCCCTGCTCATTTACCTAAACAGTCTGCTATTAAACTAACATAATCACACAGACAGCTTTCCCAATAACAAAGTCGCACACAACATTCGCTTTTGGAATGACTGAAAAGCTCATGGCTGTTTAACCCATTTTACACAGCAGACAACAGTATTAAACCCAGATGCAGTAACTGCTGGAACTCACAATCACATCATGCTTCAAAGCAGGATGTCAATTTTGGCTCACCAAGTCCACCTCTGACAATGCAACAACAACAGAGACAACATATCACCTACACATCTGCTGGCTATGTCTGCCGTTGTCCCTTCCATGCTCTAAGAGTCACTGTCCAATGTCTCTGTTGGCCCCAAGAGAATCAAATGATCTAAAAAAGTCCCTAGTTTTGCCACATCAGTGCTGTTTCTCTAACCTGCTGCTTCTCAACCTTATCACCAGGCATTTCTCCTTGAGAACAGACGGCAGAAGAGATCAGCTGCCATTGAGGACATGAGATCTTAGATACTTCCATCGGATCATTTTAAGGGCCCACACCTGAAAATCAGTCACCTTGGATATTGGTTTTGACAGGAGACACAGAGTGCCTCGATTCCTCTGTTCTTCTTTCAGTGTGATACTGTAGGCTCTTTAAAGCTGGCATACTTCCCTTTCGCATCATTACACAGCAATACTGATGGCTGGCTTCAAAATAAACAAATTTCTGACAGATTGCCTATTTTACATCTGTAGATACATGTTATTTTTCTTGAACTGTGTTTGTGTGGATCTTTTTCAGGCACATCTTTGACACCTCTCAGGAAGTTTGGTTTGGAAATTTGATTTGAGATAGAACTTACATTTCTGCTTTTCCATCGCCTTTCTCCCCTGTCTTTATCTTCATATCTCACGTCAGCATGCACTACAGCTGTGCCTTGCCTGTCAATGCCAGGCTGCAGTGCCACCTTCCACCAACCTCTTATTATATGTATGATTTAATTCTCTATCAGCAAGACAAGTCAGTTCAAAATCAAACAAAGAACACAGTTTAAACAGCAAAAACACAGCCCAGAGTCAAGCTCGGAATCAAAATGCTTACAAATCAACAACTTATGGCAATTTTGAAGCTATAACAGATAAGGAAAGTTACTATGCTGAGTCCTCCTAATCGGTAAGATAAATTGGCAGCCACGTCTATAGCAGAACCCGTTAAAGGATGTACCTCAAATAGGGTCTGATTCTCTCCTGCTCACAGAGAAGTAGAAAGAGTACGCGGTGCCGAGAATCCTACCTGAAGTGCCTTGCTATTGTTTAAGGAAATGCTGAGCCTGGATTTGGTTGTGGCTCTTGAGAGAAAAGTGTTTGCTGTAGAAAAGTAAGCCCATCTAGAAATGAAAGACACAATGTTGCATTGATAGCTTATAAAATACAACTAATCAGGGATTTATCAGGGAAAAATAAAAAGGATTAGGTATCATATTCTCTGGAGAAAGTAAATCAAAGGATGAGACAGTTTTGCAAAAGAAAGGAGAAATGAAGATAAATAGCAATTGTCAATAAATTTGAGAAAATAAAGATGTAATGTTAGGGAAAAAATATTGGCACAATGTTTTATTTAAAAGCGGTAATAAAAACATTGCTTGCTTTGATTTCTGCCTGTTCTGGTTTATTGTTGATATAAAGATAAATTGACTCAGACTTCCAGGAGCGGGAAAGCTACGATCCACTGTTACAGGCACTTTAAACCCCAGCACTGCTATAATACCTTATTAATGAGATTGGCTTCATTGCATATTGGCATTTTTACGAATTGACTGTGACCTACAGGCAGTTTAGGCCCTGACAAACTCACTGCAGGACGCAGTGGCACTGTTTGACAAAGGCAGGGTGCATTTGGTAACAACACGTTACTTTGACCCACCTACACAGCCTCTTTACAGCTATCACATATAGCACATCACATATAAAGACAATGGCCAAGTTTTTGATTGTGGATCAGACTTCTCCAATTTACCTTCCTAATACCACTGACTGCAACAGTGCTTAGCTGGTTTCCACCAAGGCAATGTAAAAAGAAATCCAAGTTTTTTCAGAGACTCATTTTTTCTTCAAGCATTCCTTTACTTTAGGCAGAAATTAAATAAAAGAATGAATGCTTCTGTCCCCTGATGTGCCTTAGGTTTGTACTTACGACTACACTATGAGATGCTAAATTACAGAGCAGAAAGAAATGAAGACAGTGATGGAAGGTGTCTTTATACAGGAGAAGAAGATCCTTCACTGAAGAGACAGGTACAAACCAGAATTTGAATTTCAGAAGACTGAGGTCTGAGTTTACAGCTCGGACTCATCACTCAAGGACATAAAGCAGATGTGCAATCCAGTCATGCTTAAACTTCAGGTCAGAGCTACATTTCCTATAATCAGATAGAGCTTTCCAGCACCAAATGGTCCCAGAGGAAGCCCACTGTGCCATGAGAGATATCTGATGGGATGAGCAGCAGGACATGCTCCATGCTGCCTAGCAAAGAGCAGGATCATTTCTCAGCTCCTCACGTAATTTAATTATGCAGTCACCACTGAAAGGCAATGAGGCAAGCTGGTAGAACCCAAGTCTGCCATTTTCGGGAGCTGAAAATAAAGGAAGTTCTCCTGAAATACTGGGGTAGTGTCAGGGAAAATTCATGCTGCTATAGCTATTAACAGAAGTGAGTAGAAAAGCAGACAAAAGATGCTCGTGTCAACATATTGGCAATTAAAGGAGCGAACAGAGGAATCCAATGTGAAGATCTGATCTGGTTCCTTTAAAAGCCAAGAACTTTATTTTCATGTCTGTGTTTAAATGAGTAAAAATTCCATTTGTCAACCAATATGATTTTTAGGCTGGTTTGCTGAGAAAAGAAGTGTGTGTGAGATCACGCTGCCTGCACTTGTCTATCAGGTTGCTTCCCTCTCTCATACCCTCCCCTCACCTCTGCTCGTTAGACTTTGAGGCCTGTGTCTAATTTCAGCCAAGGCTTGGCAGACAGTCAGAGGTCTCCCAAAATTACATTTCTGCCAATGTCACAGAAGTTGAGATCTGGGAAGAAAGTGGCATTAAAATATTCCTACTGAGCAAGGAGGCTCAAGGAAAGATGGAATACAGGAGACCTGCTGCAGCATTAGAGACCACCCAAGAATTCACCTTTAGGACACCAACCCACAAGAAAGTCAGCTTTTTTGCTTTTGCTGCTCAAGGAACTAAACACTTATTTTTAGGGTTAATTGTGGTAATTACTGGATGCCTATGTCTGTTGGATATCTGGCCGTTATTAATATCACTGATTAACAATATCACAAGGTAAGATGCTGCACAGACTAGTCTGGGCTTGGACCAGTTAAACAGAGGACACAGATAAGGGAAGGAGATGAAAAGAGCAGAGAGATGAGCTGGCACAACTGGAGAGAAAAGGAAAGGCACAACTGGAAATGAAGCCCAGGTCTCCCGAGCCCAGTTCTTGTATTTCGACAGGTTTAAATAACTTCTCTAAACCTGGCACTTAGGCTGCTCCTTTTGCCCCCAGTTCCTGCGAGCTTACACATTGATTCTTGTCAGATCTTAGCGGCAATGATGGGAACAGGTTAAGTGATAAAGCAACATGCTTTCTGGTCACAGATTAGGGGATTCCTAATGAAATAAAGAGGTATATCTGCGACCCCATTTAAAACTACTTTGCCCATAAAGATACCATGTTAAAGAAAATTCACACGGAAAAGCCTGACTCACTAAATTAGCCCTTCTTCTCTTCAGAAGGGAGACACCGAGGTGAGGCACCACAGAAGCAGGACACACCACTCCATGCAACCTGCCTGTTTCCCCTGGCCTTTATTAAAAACTTAATCCTTCTGATCGGTAATACTAGGGGTGCTTTTCCCTCCCTACCTTTGAAAGGAATAGAAATTAGAGTATGATTCCAAATCCAATCGGCATCATCAGCAGAGTATCAAACAAAACCTTTTTGTTTGTTTGTTTGCATTTTTAACAGGGAATTTGTCAGTTGCGTATCTGTCAAAACACTTTCAAAAATAATCAACCTCTAGTTTCACAACCATATGCTGACACACTCATATCTAGAACAGAGAAGCCACAGGCATACACCCATATCAAATATCACCCATCAAACAGATTAGAGGCATGTTCTTTCATTTCAGGGACAAAGCCAAAAGATCATATGATGACTTTTTCTAAAGTAAACTCCTATCAGAAATATCCTGCTTAGTTTTCTGATAGCACAGTGTACAGAGGATATCTCAGCCTAGCATCACACAGGGCATCGCCTAGTTCTGTCTAATTGGTGATGATCCTGCACCAGCTGGCCTGTCCTTTGGGCCTGATTCTGATCTTGCTACTACAGTGTAAGTAGGCAGTGTAAAAGACAGTTTTCATCACTTGGAATTCTGGTCCAGAACAATTATCAACCATCTACATTAAAATGAACTGTCAAACTAAACTGCATTACTGGCTTTACCAGAATAACCTGTTGCACATTGTGCTGCAATGGGGAACCTCTCCTTAGGGCTAGAGCACTCCTAGCATGGCTCATGCACAGACCCTGTTCACTAATCCCATGTTTACTTCATCAACTATAAGCAACTTCAGTAAGAATAATTCTACAAAGCATTTCACTGTCTCATTCTTCCACAGCCTCTGCTATGTCTCTAAGACAGCAGTTATTTGTGCTTCAGCTTCTTGTCAGTATGATTAAAGACTGAAAGATGCCTGAGCAAGTAGTCTTGTACCATATGCAAAAACTCCTCTGCAATGATCAATGCCTTCTCTGAGGGCTGCACCACTTAGC
This sequence comes from Amazona ochrocephala, assembly GCA_039720435.1. NCBI lineage: Eukaryota > Metazoa > Chordata > Aves > Psittaciformes > Psittacidae > Amazona > Amazona ochrocephala. The sequence goes on along the minus strand of CM077891.1, from coordinate 8,746,116 downwards.
CTGTGTCCATTGGCATGCTGGGCTGCACCATCCCAGCTTCAAAGTTAGGACATGCCTTTGTTCTCTCATTAATATTTCTCCTCATTCCCACATATCTTCTGTTCACACTTCTCACTGGAAGGAAGACTTAAAAATCTCACTCTGTGAACTTTTTAATGTGTGACAGAAAGAGGGAGACAAAGAACCCAGTTATTAGGCAGATTGGGTTCAGAGTGAATCCCAGATGATCTTAATTCTCTGACCTCATCTAGGAGGGCTCCCTGCAGCCTGTCTCAAAGTTTTGCAGGCCTGAAATGGGAACATGACTGAGTATGGGAACCATACCAAGCTGCCACTTCCAGAAGATAGAAGGTTTTACACATAACCCCACGGGACACAAGCATTATAAAAGCCAGTTCCGTTACAAAATCAACTTTCTGTTGAATGAAAATGCATTGAGCCAGATGGATCTATTTCAGGAGGAAGATGAGGCTGGCACAGGTGTAAAATCAAAGATCACTGGGTTTGTGTATTCCAAGAGTAGCTCAGAGCAGAGAGTTCAGCGCTGGTGCTGACGCGTTGAGGTCTACACCTAAAGGAGTACCCCAGGAAGGATATATCAAGTGAGTTTGCCTAATGTTAAACTGAACAAAGATGGGAAATTCACAATTAAAACCTACAAATCTATCTACAAACAAAAGACATTCTGCAAGTGTTGAGAGAGCGGCAACTTCCAGCACATGCAGACCTTTAAAAAGTGGGAAAAAAGACCGGTTACCAAGAAGAAATAAACAATGAGGTTCCAGTGAAGCACTTGCCTGCCCTCATCCCTGTGATGGTGCTGGAAGACAGAAGCCTAAATCTGCAGACCACATTCTGGGGATTCTCCATATGACACAAATTAAGTAACAGAACTACCAAAAAAAGTGGTTTCCAAACCCAAGCTTAACAGAGACTAACACCTGAACCACACATTTTTCTAAGCCAAACTCCCTCATTGCTTTGTCTAAGTTGTAAACATCAACTATTTCAGCAGTGAGGCAGCTTAGCATTAGTTTAATAACCTGATCAGCTCACTCTTACCTCATACTCCACTACCATCTGTTACACAGAGCCACATGCAATCTATCATGGTTTAGGATTAACAGCTCTGTGCGGCAACATCTGGTTTTCCTATTAGAGATGTGAACAGCACCCAGTCCCTGCTCAGCACCCTCTGGTTCAGTGCTTGGAAAGACAGGGCCATGGACGCCTCCTTGGCCAGCTGACACCAGCACAACAGGGAGCAGCATCTTCCATCAGCAGTTTGTGCTCGTGGCACCAATGGGATTGAGCTTTGCAGACACAAGATTCTGCAGCTATCAGTAGCCTCATTTTACACATGGCTGGATGACTAGAAATCTGCCTTAAAAGGACTGCAAATTTTAATCCTGAGGAAGGCTAACCTTTGGGTTATACAACACTATTTCAATTGGGGATATTTTTAGTCTTATCACTGCCTCCAGTTCAGTATGCACAGGAAAGAAAACCACCAATCTTCTCTACCACACAGGGCTTGCTTGAAAATGAGTTAATGTAACAAAAAATACATTTTTATTTACAAAAGCTTCACATCCTAAAGGCATAGAAAAAACTCAATTTCTAAAAGGGCAGTAAGGCCTTGTTGCCACAGAAAATACAAAACCAGCCTAAAGAATCCAAATGAAAAACAACCAATTAACCCTAGCACCCCACCAAAAATGCAAGAGACAAAATGGGAAGGAAACCTCTCTAGAATTGCAGGAAAAACGAGCTCCTGTGCGACAAAGCCCCTTTTGCTCTGTGAATGATACAGCAGTACCTTGGCTAGGATGCTAGTCTGTGGGAAACAGGAACTGGAGCCTTGGTGTGACCTTGCTCAAGTTCCAGTTTCTGATGTATTCGATGGTTGTCTCGTGGCAGAAGTATCTTCACTTGGCCAAATTTGCTACTGGAGTTACTGAGCTGGTAACTACTCTCTGTGCTGATGCTTCTGGATCAATAGCATGGACGAATTTAGGCAACTGACTTCAACAGAAGTGCATGGGTGAGCTGAGGAGAACTTGGATCATTGCTGCAGGCATAAAAACCTATTTGAGCAAGTTTCCCCATCCAACCAGCAGTATCTGTCACTGTCCACACAACGCCTGCTGACAGCAGAACAGGGGTTGGCAGGATCAGAGGTTTGCTTAGAAAGCAAGTGTTGGACCTAGATTTCTGACTCTGATTCCAACTAAACATGGCTGCTCACTGTATCACAGATACGATCTTTAACAGCTCTCCCAGGAACAAAAACTAGTCACAAACTGGTAACCCAACAGAGACTAGCTCTGTGCTTCACGAGCCTATGAAGTCTATGCCAGAGGATACCCCTCACAGGTATCTCTGCATAGTCTAACACAGCACTGTGTGAACCTCAGGACTAGTATCTTTTAAGAACTTCACAAAGAGAGATACCTGGCAGTATCCATTTTCTCCCCCGATCAGTTTATCAGACATTAAAGCCTGGTTGGGATACTTTTTATGCTGCTTGTACCAAGCAGTGATTCAAATGCAGCTCTAGCAAGCCCAGTTTAAGTCATGCCTTACAAAGTGTGAGAGACCCTTACACTAGAGAGTATATATTCTCATGAGTGCTCCAGTAAAGGCAACTGGACTGCCTGTGTAAGTAGCTCTGAAATGCAAGCAAAAAGTAGATAACTGAATTCCACAGCTGCCTTTTTCCTACATAGACTGAGATTTTCTCCTCTCCCTCCTGCCACAGCCAATTGCCTGAAGACTGGAAAGCAGTGGTTTGTACAGCTAAGGAATTGCCCCCTTGGAGCAGAGTCCAGGGACACACAGGTAGCAAAGGCCTTTATACCAGCAGCTTCTTTCCACAGATGTCTTGGCCTTGCAGAGAGGAAGAAGGCATCAAGGATCTGTTGAGGCTTTTGCCAGTGTTATACTATGTTGCAGTGGCTATTGCACCCAAGGGAGACACCGGCATTACAGCAGCCTCTTAGGCGCCCGCTGTAACATTTAGCCCAGGAGATTAAGGCTGCAGCAAATGCACTGAAGAATCCCAGAGGCCCAATGTGTTCCTTTGTATTTTCATCCACTGACTGGGGTTATTTAGATGTAATTCCCAAACGATGCTGGGAAACAGGAAACCCTCTCCTGTAGCATACAGGCACCAAATACCTCTGCCTGCCAGAACCATTTTTAAGTAACAGTGCTCAGAGAAGCTCTTTCAAAAACCTTTTCCTTGGTTTAGTTTTCCTAATCACAGCCCATTCTCCCAGGATGACATGCAAATTAGAGCTAAGGTATTAACAGTATAAATCAGACTGTGGTGGCAAGTGAAAGGGCTTCTAGAGAACAGCACCATAGGAGGTGGTGGAAGGCTCAAAATATTCAGAAATCGACATTCTTACCTTTTCTAACCGTGTTTTGCTCATTTACTTAGACATCTCTTCAGCTCCTGAGAAAACTGCATCCACATGCTCATGATGACAAAGCAGAATCAGTCTATTGTCTACCCTGCAGCTGCCCTCAGCCTCTCCTCCAAAGCCAGTAATCAAGGACATACTTGGAAAAACTATTGCCTTCTGCAATTTGTCAGAGATTCCCAGAACTGGCCCCTTTCTACTGCATTGCTTCACTAGGGACTCCCCTCACTGAGCACACAAACCAATTCATGATCCAAGGCTCATCCTTGCCTTGAGAACAGATCATTCAGAACAAGCCACCTAAGTAAAATAAACAGGCAGGCAGCCACATTGCTTCACAAGTCTGCTTTGCAGGCTGGGCAGAACTGCACACAGAGTCACTTATCCTGACGGCAAACAGCAAGTGGGTTTACCTTACCCTGAGGACATCCATTTCTTTCTCTTACTACTAGACCAACAAACTTGTCTATAGATATTAAAGGGAGCCCTCTCAAAACACATTTCAGCAAGATTCTACGATTCTGTGACACAAAAGGCATAATCAAACACACAATTACTCAGCAATGAAATGGCCTGACAAATGCAGTAAGAGGAGCAGGAAAACGGTGAGAGCCCTCCTCTGGAGGTTCCACTGGATTGCTGCACTGTCTGCACACAGCAATGAGTCTAAGCTAGCTAAACGGGATGAAATAAAAACATAGAGCAAAGAACCACAGAAGCACAAGCCCACTTCCCTCACCTTGGAGGAGAATGGCAGAGGGATAAGAAAGCAGAACTCAGCTCCAAAATACCAATTCCTTGGACATCTGCAGACTTGTAGATACAAACAGAGCTCTCTCCTCTTATCTACACCAGATGACAGGTGAAGGCAGCTGGTGAAGCCCAATTTGAAGAAAGGACCACTTTGCCACACATAGTAATCCCCATCCTCAGTTCTGGCTTAGAGGAACTCTTGTGGATGCAAATTAAGTCCCTTTCCTACTGCTTCAGAGTTCAAAACAAAGACCAAAAAAGTCATACAGATTATTCACGCCACACTCTTCTACACTACTAGTGTGGATAGGTGGGCTATGAAAGAGGACAGGAGAGAAACTAGAGGTAAGCAGACACTGAAAAGATGAAGCCTGCCAAGCTCTGGAGCCATCTTCCCCGGATGAAATTCCATACTCTCCAGTGTACCGGAGATCTTGCAAATAAGAACTGGAAAGCCTAGCGATTATATTGAGATATGAATTACAGAACCAAGATTGCCACCTTCATCCCCAGCAGTACTACCATGCATTTAAACTCAAGTAACCCGAGCTAAATGAGGGGACCTGAGACCAAGTTGCATTATGCTGCTCCCTGATTTCTTCCTTCTGTTCTATAAATCAAGCATATCTTTGTTCAGGAGATGCCCTTGCTATAGGTAATTTTTATGCTCTTGTTATGCACTAGAGGACTTGAGTAACTAGCAAGCATCAGTTGCGCTGTAGCTTGTCTCCAAAACTGCCTGTGAAACCTGGACATTCCACAACACCTGAAAAGATAAAAACTATAGGGTAGAAAGACAATTTTTAACCTGTTTGCATCTGTCATGCTGCCCTTGAAATGGGTTTTGCCTCCACCTATGAGGCCTTCAGATATTCACAGCTGTTTCTACAGCATCATAGCTATGGCTTTTCAGAAAAGAGTCACACACACAAGTCATACACATCCAATTAGCACTTGGCCGCTTTAGCTCTGTGCTCTCAGGGGAAGATAACTTTGGGTCAGTGGGAGGATCTCTCTCTGGCTTTCATTCTCAGAAGCTAAACTTCTCTTATTTCAGAGGACAGTTTTGATCAATAGGACTACAATAAGGTTGGAAGCTGTTCTGCTGTCACTGGCTTTCTTCCTTCCTTCCTGTTATCCAAAACATCACAGGCTCTTTTTCTTTTTCTTTGTCTTGTCTTTTTTTTTTTTGCCCTTCTCAGTTTTGGTAGTTTAAACTAAGTGATGGAAATGACTACCAGCGAAACCCCACAACTAACAGCAGTAATAAATAAGTATGCCAAGTACACTGAGACAGACCAAACACCCATTAGTAAGGTTACAGAAGGGCATTTAGAATAGGAAGATTTGTTAAACATGACTCATTTCTTTTCCTTCCTTTCATAAATCTTATTATTTCCTTGGAGAACAGCCATACACTCAGTGGCTGGAACTGCATTCTTAAACGATGCTCCTGTTTTAACTGCTACCTGCCTTTACTTACTGAGAACATCAAACACACAAAACCACCCCCCACACCTCCTGCTATGAAGGGTATTAAGTTAAAGCCAGGTTTTCTAATTCTCTAAACCCATGTGGTGGTTATAGATGTGCAAGAACCCCACTGCTGCTCTTCACTAGAAAGATGACAGGCCCATATTTGCTTTTCCAACTCCAGCTACATCTGTAAAAAAATGGAAAGAAACTGAACAGCAATACCTCCTAAAAGGCAACAAACGCAACATCAGTCAATGATTTTCTTTCCACCTCTGTAAACATTGCTTTTAATCCTATATAGTACAAAATGATTCAAGTTCCACACAAAAAAATCAGTCAATGATAAAATTACCACGATTCTTCTGTCAAAATAAGCTTTCTTCCCAGCTACAAACACAAAAAAGCAGAAACATTACGTTAAAAAAAACAGTTACCAGTATATGAAATATAGAGTACAGGGAGAGACTTTAAAATCACTGATGTGCTGCTGCAATGAAGATGTATTTTTTCTATTTGCCAATATTTTGCAGAGTTGAATGCGGTTTTGAGTGTTTCACAAAAGCGATTTACCCTCTTCTTTCTACCAAACCTTTAGACCTTTTCTCCTTAAAGCGCCTGAACAGAGTAATTCTATTTCAAATATTGCCTTATATTTTTATAGGGGCTATTCAAATATTGACCCATGATGTTTTCTTCCCTTATTCTGGGGGAATAAAATCTTGGCCTTCCTGAAAGCACTGATGATGAGTTTTCTCAGCTCCATAAATCAAGTCTAACACAGCCAGTGTGCAGTGGAAATCGGTCTTTTGGACTTGACCATCACTTTGCAGTACCTTCAGGTCAGGCCTGTGACAATGGTTGCTTAACTAAGCTTGACTAACTGACTCAGAACAATCAAAAATACTTGTTATATACCGTGGGGTAAACGGAGAAACTGGTGAGGCACTGGAATGGGTTGCCCAAGGAAGTTGTGAATGCTCCGTCCCTGGCAGCGTTTGAGGCCAGGCTGGACAGGGTCTTGGGAAACATGGTCTGATGTGAGGAGTCCCTGCCCATGGCAGGGGTTTGGAACTGGATGATCTTAAGGTCCTTTCCAACCCTAACTATCCAGTGATTCTAGGACAAGTAAAGTACATGATTGAGAATGGTCCCCCACATGTTAAGGAGATAATTAATGTTAGCATCAGACCATTAACAAATTTAACAGAAATAGTTCTAACATGAGAGTCTGTGCATGAGACAATGCAGTTTCATCGATGCAAGGCTGGCAATCACACTGACTCTTCCCCTGTGCACATATGGTTTACCTCTCTTATTGCTAAGGAATTACTCTTTAACTGGAAGTTGCCAGCTGTAAAAGCATCTTTTTGACAAACCTGATGTGGACATTTGCAGGATCTGTTTGCATCCTGTTCCCAACTCTTACTTTTGATAAGGAAATCTGGAACTATTCTCAACTGGTCCCAAGCCTATGGAGAATAAACTGGCCTTAAAGAATACTACTGTACCTTTTAAGTATGCAGATTGCCAGGCTGAATTTTAAATGCAATCACTTCGCTTCCAGTACACTCTAAAAATCAGGAGTCACCACCAGCGTGAATCAGTCCTGTGCACCCAGGACCTGCTATTTCCAGCGTTTTAAGCCAGTGTGCTGCAATTATGTGAATTGTCCAGCTTTTCCCCCACCTTCCTCCACAAAATGTGTATGCAATATAAAACCCATTTATCATACTGGAAATTGCTACTGAATTTAATCTTCCCAGAGAGAGCAAAATCAAATTATGATGTGTAAAGAATGATAATCTGTCAAGTTCAAGGAAATACTCCAAACTTATCCCTCCACGTCTGCAATAGAGCAGGTCAAAGAGGTCTAATGTAGAAGACATGGGTAGGGAGACAGGACGTGAGCATACATAACAAGAAGATGAAAATTCTCTTAATCTTTGCAGATTGAATGAAATCTAATTACATGATGTACTGATTGTTGTGTATTACTGGAAAGAGACAGTGAAAAAGGAAAAAGGCAATTACAGTGAAATTGTAGTCTGACCCTTCAATTGCTTTTGGCATGAAAGGCTATGCTCTACTTGGGGCATCAAAAATTGTTTATTTTCTATGACAAATCATTAGCAACACACTCAGATGCAAAATTGATTTGGGGAAAAACTCAGCCAATTAAATCTTTTTATTTGTTCCCCTTTACAAAAAAAAGAGAGGCAAAGGAAGAAAATTCCCAGGTGTTACCATTATGCCATTTCATGAATTGCTACTAGGTCTGCCTGGCACTAGTTCTGTGCTGACTGACAATAAATCATACTCATCAATAGAAATGCCACAGTAAGAAGGAAAAAATAGAGAGATTGATGAACTAGATCCAAAATAACTCGGTTTTTCTGTTATACTCTAAGTCAAATCTTAAGAGATAATAGAAGGTTTCACCAAGGAAATTCCACTGATGTGTTTCATTGCTTTCCCTTCCCTATGCACGCTCCACTCTTTCACTTCCATCTCAACCCACAGCAGCAGAGCGAACAGAAAGCTTTTAGAAACACTATTTTTCTAAGCTGATAGAAAACCAAAGCACGAGCCAACTGAAAACTATTGTTTGGGTGTATGTCTGCACTGCTCTGCAGGGAATCGTGGCAATTCTCATTCATTCGATTCCAAAAAGTTCTTGTTCTGCCAAAGATAACTGCAAGGACCAACTTTCTACTTTCACGCGGTCCTCTGCGTCCTGCTCACACCTCCACAGGCATCGTGTTCACAGATTTTATTCAGCCTGAGAAGTTAATGAGTTCTCTAGTGATCAGGTTTGGGTTGCCTCTTGATGCACTTGTATCATTACTGCTTGTTTTTCATTTTTCCTGCCAGAAAATAACTTTCAAATAACATTTCTGTGATTTCATGCAAACAAATAAGTGTGATGAAACAAAATTCTGAATAGCTGCGGGGCTGGTCTCTCACAGAAAAGTCTTTCTATTGCCCTGGACCTTCAACAGAGTCCCTAGGAAATCCACTTAAGGTCCTACCAGTTTAGGACTAATCCAAATAGAAGAGAAAAATGGAATAAAGGAACACAGAGACTTTATTACCAAAAATATAAGATACTTAAATAGGTGGCTCTAAATTTGCTCATCTCAAAATAGAAAGAAGCAGGAGGAGGAAATTGAAATCCTGATCTGGACAGACCTGTTACCACAGCACTGAGCGGGAGTCCAACTTGCAGGAGTTCTGGTTATGCAAGGAATCCGTATTCCTTATGAATTAAATCTACCCATGTCTGTCTGTCCATATAAAAGTGACTTTGACCTGCTTCATGAAAAGGCAACATCCAAGAAAGCCTCAGAGGGCTCTCTAACCTTGTGGTACAACAGCATCCAGGATAATGCCTGAGAAACCTTGCTCAACATGGGGATGATGGTGCACAGCTCCAGAGCAGGCAGAGTGTTTCAGTAACACCAGTCTTTCTGTGAGACACAGTAGAGCATCGTCACAGAAAGGCTCCCTGGAATCTCAGTGTTGCCAGAGCAGCAGTATGCCCATTAATGGCATAAGTAATGAGTCATGATACTAGAAACAGAATACCAGTGAGCTAAACCCAAACACAGATGCTTGATCCTGATTTCACGTTACAGTGATGCAACTCTGATCATTTGAGTGGGACACTTCCTAAGTTTTTTTTACTTTTTCAGTTTTATTGCCACAGGATGAAGAAAGAAAATAAAGACAGTGACAAGTATCATTTCACAATGATGAAATAATTCATCTGTGTGAATGTACCACTGTGAAATAAAAAGCCCCAACTGTGTCAGGGAGAAATTGAGGCGAAATGAACAGCTCAGCTTGAAAAACTCTATTTTCCTACGTAAGAACTTTCAAGAAGAAACTGCCTGCAGTGTTTATTATGATCTGAAGCCACAACATTTAAGTTCAAATTTGACTGGGCAGCTCAGTATCCAACAAACTAAAGGAAAAGGAATAACAGTCCCCAAAATAAAGGCATACTCTACAGAGAGCTTCCTGTTCACTGTGAAGCCACAATCATTACGTGCAATGGGCTCCTGCTGATCCTCTGGAGGATGCTGAGATGAACCTTGGGTATATCTTACCCAAGCCTCAGCTGTGAACACCACCAAGAACCAATCAATTCATAGCTGAGCTATGATGAATACAGCTCAGGGACTGATCTAATTTAGCTTGGGAACTCCATGACCGTGGAATCTAGGAGGAGGATTTCCCTCTTAAATCCTTCAAAACTGCTCCAAAATGAGGTTAGGAAACACAGCTGTTGACACTTTCCCTCTAATTCACGACTGTATTTTCGTGTCTGACACCCACACTCCACATTCCCCTTCTCTCTTCCCGGTTTATACAGAGGAGCGCATAAGGGGATGCCTGTTCTGTAACACTCGCAGGCAGACTGTGTATTACCATAACAGTCGAACCTAGTTAGATTTATACATTCATTCAGAAAGTAGTAATAGGAAATACACTTTATCCTAACCCTCCCATTTGTCTGCATTTTGAGATTACAGTAGCCTGCGTTAAATCAATGTTACGATTAAGATTTTCCCAAGCAGCCTACAAGCCCATTTGGTACACTGAAACATATTTACACTGCAAGTTTGATTTGGTGCTAGACACTAAGTGTTACATTTACATTATAATTTCATGTAAAAGTTCACTCCCTCATCCTCTCCTTGCCCAATGCACTGATGTATTTAATCACATACTTATTTCTTTGATGTTCTACACTTAGACCTTTACAAAGCCATGCAAATACAAACACACCTGTTTTAAAGAATTGGTTTCTATATGAAAGGTTAGCCATCCTACAGCAACTTTTACGGCTTAGCCTATTCCAACTGCAATGGGAGGGTTCTTTGCTTACCTACCAAGATTTTTCAAGGCTGGTGAATTAGAACAGTATGTCATAATAAAAAGAAGTGGTGGATGCTTCCCCCTCCTCACCACAGATAACATCAAATTCAAATGGCAGTCATTAAGGAAACATATGTGTGCTATGTTTAAGTAGACCATTAAAAGTACACAGCATAAGAACTCAGCAGAATGTTTTCAAAGTAGTTCTGAGACCAAGTAAATGACTTCCAGCTATAACCTAACAGTGCACTTGCTTCACAAACACCATGCAGAGTTAACATATCCAGGCAAACTGTAAAACCTGGTACAGTTGGGAGGAACTTCCACTAACCCTTAAACCCGTGAACTCTGCAGCCTCCTTAACTTTGTACCCACTGAGGAAGTCCTGACTTCGGACTGAGAGCTGGGGGGGCTCAACAAATCCCTCCAGCAAAACCCTGCAGTCACTTCGTTTTCAGCCCTTCAGCAGTGGGGTTAGTGTGCAGGATGCCCGGGCTTCCCTCTTCACTTCGGGAGCACTTCCCCAGTCTGCAGCAGCCTCCTAAGGCCACAGCACACCCCGGGACCGGCGCTGCATCCCCTCCCAGCCCTCCGTACCATTTAGCTGGTTGTAGACCACTTCCTCCAGGTGGTCCAGGCGCTGCAGGATGGACTCCCTGTCGGCCAGGCTGCCCACCTTGGCACCGCGGCTCCTGGCCCGGCGGTCCGCGCTCCGGACGATCTGCACCAGCTCTTGGGAGCGGTCCTGGATCCTGCAGTAGACGGAGAAGAGGATGATGCCCACGAAGACCAAGATGTTCACTGTCAACAAAGTTTTGATTTTCCGTGCCACCGCCATGGGAGCCGCCGGCGCGGTAGCGGGGGGCACATCAAGGCGCGGAGGCCAGCGGCCCCGCGGCCACCCTGCGGCGGGGCGCGCCCCGGGGCGCGGGGCGGTGCGGTGCGGAGGGGCGCGGAGCGGAGCTGTCCTTCAGCACCGCCGCGCCGCTCCCCGCCCGGCGCCCGCCTTCGCCCCGCGGGGCCCGCGCCGAGGCGGGCTGCGCGGCATGGAGCAGGGGGGGGCGAGCGATGCTGCCTGCCGAGCTGCCGCCGCCGCCGCCTCTCCTCCTCCGGCCGCTCCCGCTCGCCCGCCCTCGCTCTCCGCCGCCCCAAACGCAGAGCGCCGGTGCGGAGTGACGTGCTCCGGGGGATCTCATCTACATGCACACGGCGGAGCCGCCGTGCCGCGCCGCCCCGCCCGCGGCTCCCCGCCCCGCATCCCGGCCTGCGGGGCCCTGCGCGCCGCCCCGGCACTCCCCGCTGCATTTCAGCACCACAGAGCGGTGAAGCAGCCAGGCGAGTTGCGTGCTGCTCTCCCACGGAAGACACCAATGGCCGTTTTCTCTTCCTTGCCCACCTAGAGTCCTCGTCCTGCCCAAGCATCACCAGCAGTCAGCTCCTGACCACGCACAGGACAAAGGTTGTCCTTGCCCATGGAGTGCCCGAAGGCGGGATGATGCCCCACCTGCCTCACTACTGAAAACAACCTGGAACAAGCTCACATGCTCCCAGCAACAGGCAGAGCTGGTAGCACGTGATGTACAATATTGGCTAGAGGTCCTGCTGCAAGCGACATGGTTGGGACCATGAGAAAGACAAGTTCTTGCTAAGCATACACATAATCATAGAATCACAGAATCTTTTGAGCTGGAAGGGACCTTTGAAGGTCACCTAGTCCAACCACCCTGCAATGAGCAGGGACATCTTCAACTAGATCAGGCTGCTCAGAGCCCCATCCAACCCGACCTTGAATGTTTCCAGGGATAGGACACCTACCATCTCTCTGGCAAGCTGTGTCAGTGTTTCACCACCTTCGGCATAAGGAATTTCTTCCTTATATCTAGTCTAAATCTCCCCTCTTCAGTTTAAAACCATTACTTCTTGTCCTATCGAAACAGGCCCTACAAAAAAGTTTGTCTCCACTTTTCTTGTCAGCCCCTCTAGGCACTGGGAGCTGCTCTAAGGTCTCCCTGGAGTCTTCTCTTCTCCAGGCTGAACAACCCCAACTTTCTCAGTCTATCTCCAGAGCAAAGGTGCTCCATCCCTCTGATCGTCTCCATGGCCATCCTCTGGACTCACTCCAACAGGCCCATGTCTTTCCCATTATGGAATTATACACAGGTGGGGAAAACCAGCCGAGGCCCTTACTCTGACACACACATCCAGGATCTCTAAGCTTGATACCGATGCTCATTAAATAAGCCCTTTCATATAGCAGCTTCTCCACTCATGTTCATAGGGATCTTCTTTCTATACCATCTCACTCACAGGGTTGCACACCGCAATATAAGCCTGGTTGTTGGATTATTTTTTTCCCCTTTCCTCCTTCCTTCTTGGTTTTGGGAGCTGCCAAGCTCAAAATGCAGCAAAAGTTACAACCTCGCTGAATTCACTGTAACTTGGCAGGACCTGCTCAGGGTAACTCTCCACTGCTGTCCTACTTGTGACCCTCCTGTTGCTCACCTTTGAGCTTGTTTGCAAGGACCTGTTGCTGTCTTAGAGGAATTCTTCCCTTGTCTTCTGGGGATCACTAATGAAACCTGTGTTGAGGGATCAGCAATGCAGAGCAAGCCCATACTGGAGTTTCATCACAATTTAATTTATTCCTGCCAAAAGATGCCACAGGTTTCTGCAGTGTCACCTCTTACAAACAGGGATATCTATAGGAATGCATACAGGATTTGGTTACTTCATACAGTATTGTTCTATTCCTAAACATAAATACTGTCTAGATGCAGGGCCAGCTGTTCTTTAACTGAGGCAATAGTGAAACTCTCAGTCAGTTCAGCAGAAGCAGCTCAGAACCTGCAATTTTCCAGTGTTTTGATTATTTTAGTAGTATTCTTATTGCAAGTCTGTCACAGCATTACTTTTCCTAGAAAATACCATTTTGGTTTAAGAAAACGTATTAAAATAATGCTCAGCTGTAGCTTATTAGATGCCTCTACAGCATTTAATATATTATAGCTACACCTGCTGGTCTTGATATGGTTAAGAATCTGTTAGATCAGTATTTCCATTACAAACTCCAAGTTCAGAAGCTGGCCGTAAGAATTCAGTTTGGATTCTGCCACATGAGTGTATAGGTTGTCCCAAGAGTTGTAAAACACCTTCGACTACCTCAGAGAGTTTACCAAGTTTTGATGAGGGGGTTTTTGCATCACTGCGGTTTTCAATGGGCTCTTCCAAAGACATGATTTCATCCATGATTGACTTAGGTCAAACACTTGCTTCCTTTTGTTAAGTGAATGCTCTTAAACGGTCAGCTTAAAAATAGCCCATAATATGTACAGAAGAACATGAAAATCTGCTTACATAGTTGAAACAGTACCTAACACCATTCCCATAACAGCTAGCTCTTTTAAACCACTGCTCTTTCAGGGATTTCAAAGTAAGTTACAGAACACACACTGTTAGAGCTGCCTGAAGGATGGCAGCAGTGGGTACAGAAAAATTGCAAGGTTAGAAAACGTATTTTCCTTTTACATTGGAACAAAAAGCTTTGCATTTTCACACAAACAGCACTGAGCTGAAGTAACCATTTCATGCCCCAAAAGGGTCAAGTTCCAATTTTTCTTCCCTCTAAAAGGCTTCTATTGCCAAATGAAAACAAGATCAAAATCAATATATGCAACATCTGGATTTCAGGGAAAATGCTTTTGTTGAAGCCATACCAATCAGCTCAGGATGCCAGCCCATCTCACAAATGGCAACAGCGGAAAGCATTGGTAACTTGTTCCAAATCAATGAACGAACCAGAAGCAATGCTGGCATCCCATTCCAGATCACAAATCCAGTTTCCACTCTCACTATTACTCTCTTACTGATTTTACACATACTTCTCATGTTTTCACTCATATCATTCAAGATGGATTAAGAAGCCACTATAAAGAAACACCGAGATACTACGTATTCAAATGACAGTCTATACTTGGTCACGCTTTTACATCTCTCTGCTTTCACTGTGCTCAACCAGAATAAACACCTGGATAAAGGATAGCTGTCTGAAGCTGAAGATGATGTTAAGTAGCCAGAGGTAAAGACTCTAAAAACAGTCAGCACTCTAAATTAGCCATCTGTCATAGGCATCTTCACTAATGTAGTAAAGATGGTTTATTGCCTTGGGGCACTTCTGGCTGCTACTGGACTGTCAAATAGCTAAGGCTGTAATGATAACAGCAGCATAAAACCCAGACCTTGCTATTGTCTGTGGTTCTCCTTGAAACTGTGATTGGTCTTGTACAATGTTGATCTCGCAACAGTTTTCTCTGCTTTTGTTGACTCCTGTTAACTGCAGAACACTCCAAGCTGGCACAAAGATATTGATACAGAAGAAAGCTTCCATTGCTTCTGCATTTACAAGCCTGCTCTGCTTTGCCACTGAGGTCAGGGACAGTAAATTTCACTTCAAACAACACTGAACACAAAGATTTTGAACAGAACCTTTAGAAAAGCATCAATCTTACAGCCATTATCTGCAGAGCTCATCGTGTAACTAGTCAAGGCAACAGACTCCAAGTCAACTTGACCCTAATTCATTCAGAGCTATTAACCTCAGCCAATACAGAGGAATTAGATTTTACTGAAAGCTGTAGACTGTGCAGCGACTGAGTATCACCAAGATACCCAGCATCATGTGCACATTTCCTAAGTTCAGGTTTTCTTCAGAAGTGGTCAGAAAAAGTTCCAAGAGGCCATGGCAGACCTACAAAGTACCTTCCTGCAGCAAAACCCTGAAATCGCCATGCCCTCTGTTGTGAAGTCCCAGGTATGGTGGGCACATACTCAAATAAGTCAATATGAGTTTCAGTATTTTATGAAATGTTTTCTATTGAATTTCCTTTTACTGTCCCTAGAAGGAGATGAAGGAACTGGCTTGCTGGTGAAACAAAGTAAGATTTTACTTTTGGGGAGAGCGAGAAGTGATTGAAAAGTTTCTTGCAAGTTATTTGCATTTTAAGAAGCTTAGATTGGAAAAAACTATTGAATTCAAGTTAATGACCATAAAATCATTCCCAACCACTTTTCCAAAAGGACACAAGATTGACTTACCATACCTAAAGAGAGATACCCTTCTGATCATTCTACTGCAAGATATGAGACATTTGCAAGAATGAATAATGTGTAGAAGGGAAGACTTTAATGTTTAAGTGTTTGAACAGCAGCTTTAAAGAGAGAAAAAACCAGAACAGACTAAATATTATTATCTGGAATTGTAGATTCCAGCTGCAGCTACTCACACACTAACATCACCTACCCTTTTCCTAATGAAATCCCAAGTGCATTTAGTAGCCCAGCACTTATTTGAGATAACCTAATATTTTTGTATTTTAAATAATACTTTTTTAAAAGAGAACAGCAACAAAATCAGACGAAGTCTTAAGATCTCTGTTAAACTGTCCAGACATACAGAACTGAGGCCCTCATCCTGTTGCAAAGAGGTATTGCAGCCCATCGAATACTTCAGCTATTTGGTACAGCCCCTTGTGCACAGTCCCAGCAAACTCTGCAAAAGGAGATTTGAACAAACACCATATTTGCATGAAGTTGCATGAAGATTTCTGCACAAATAGCTAGCAAGCTAGGAGAGAAATAAATAAGGAAGACTCAAGTGCCTCATACTTGAGCTGTTTCCAACCAGCTTCTTATCTTCTCCGCCGCAGGTTCGGAGAAGATGGCAAGTCGGTAATTACAGTGGCACAAGAAGGCCAACAGCCACATCATTCCTCTTGCAGCAAGACACTGCCAGGTCCCTAAGGCTTCAAACTGCCACTCTGCTCCTGCTGATGTAGAGGCTCTGGAGCACTTTCACAGTTGAGCAAATGCCTGTTATTTCTAGCATAGAAGCGCTGCGGCCAGGTAAGGCAGAGAGAGGAATCCCCAACCCAGTATCCTTCTCACTGCATTAAAAAGGTTGGAAGCCCGAAAGACAGAGGGGTTTCCATGCTGCGATTCTGTGATGAGAATACTTGGTGTTGGCTCACAAAGTAAAGGTCTGTGGTGACCTGATAGCCCTGAATATAATTAATGTCTACTTTACTTAGAGCAGAATGACAACACAATGTGCTGTGGTTTCAACCAAGATGAATGTGTTTGCTTTAGGAAGATGACCTCTCTGCTTCACTTACTACACACCCAGTGCCATGAACGTTTACTAGTGGGGTCCTAAGTACAGTGCGCAAAGACCCTCATTCATAACCACAGACCCACTCAAAGAGGCACAATGTAGGGATTAAGTATTCACAAGATTAGTCTGGAGGTGCTGAATTTTAACTTCATCTTGAGAATGGTTCTATACCAAATGAAATGCCTTAAAATCTGAACACATTTAGAAATTATATATATATATGAACACACTTCTAATTTTGGTAGTATTAGTCACTTACCAAGGTTACACAGAAGTTTGCTAAATGTAATTTTGGCATGCATCCTTCCAAAACTGCAGCAATTCCCATTTGCACATGGGGCAGTTCTTCAGATGCACAGACTGCACCATGTGCCACCACCCGCTGCTGCACACACAGAGATGCTCTACCCGCGTATTCCTCACAATGTATTAAAACTACGGGTTGACTCCACAGAGAGGATTTATAATACACAGCACAATTGCAGGCAAATCTGCTGCTTTCAAGCTTGTGATATTGTGCTGATGACCACCCTGTAGTAAATAGCATACAGATAAAACCCAACAATTATCCAAATGCACATTAAAAAACCCAATAAACCTGTCATTGTAAAAACAGAATATAAATAACTGCCAAGACGAAAATATTCAACCCACATGCTTACATTTTATGAAGCTCTAATTTATAAACATTACAGCTCTCACCAATTTTAATAAGAATAACTTGAGCTCCTACCTTTTTCAAATCCAATAGCATAGTCCTCTATCCATTTTCTATTATTATCTCCTACTGTAATTTCAGAATAGGTGCTTGTGTGCTAAGAGAGGATTATCACCATTCGCCACAATCAAAGATTATTTGCATGGTCTTAGATTTTCTTCATGCAACAACAGAAATAACACCTGAGGACCTCACCTCTCACAGAAGGCAGAGAGGGTCAGTCCATCAGTGCCTCAAGAAGGGAAGGTGGCTGGAACCTGCCTGACAGCTGCTGCAGATGGCTGTTTTCGATAACCATCATAACTAACTGTAAGGAATTTTAGAGGTACTGTGATAAGATGGAGAGATTCAGACACTGGAAATAAATCTGGGAAGTTTTCAAGGTCAGCTTCTATGTTTATGAGAATTCTAGTAAAGAAAATAAATGTGCAAGAGACACATAAATGTAATTCAATATCCAGCTATTACAGATACAGAAATTACCTCATTACACTCTTTGAAATCCATCTTTACTTACTCCTGCTGCCAGAAAACGTACAAAAACCTAAGCAACAGCTGGGCTGTTTGCATGCCGAGACTCTTGCTTTTCATACTGACCAATACTGCCTTCTGGTTCTCTGTGTTCCCCCTTCTGCTGCAGCCACTGCCTCTGCTCTCATACTCTGTATAGCCTTTAAAACACACTGCTTCTTTTTAGTACTGTGTTAAAAAAATGGTTCATGAATGGTGTTGCTACTCCCAGGAACAAATCAATCTTTGGCTCCGTCAGCTAACATCTGTGGACTATGACCCTGAGTTCCTCCTTGGAATCTATCCACCTCATTTCCACCTTTACTCTTCACAGCCAACCTTATGGTAACGCAATTTGCAGTCAGCTCTTCATTAGTATCTAATCAAATATTATCTTAGGCAGAAAACACTGTCCAGATCAAGTTTTATATTAAGGCATGGTTTTAATAAAGCTGTGCTTTAGGTAGAACTCTGTTTACTAAAAGACTGGCAAAAAGAAGTGGGCTTTCTCAGACAGATGTTGAACCGAACTGTTCTTCACCGGTACTAATAAGACTGAGGAATCTTTCTTCCTGCCCAATCCAGCTGAAAACCTATGAAAAAGCTGAATGTTATCACTGGCTCAGAACAGTTAAAAATCTTTTGCTGCTGGAATTGCACTGCCTTCAGCAGGGTACATTCATCTTTGGCCATCATTGTCATATCCCAATTCTGCCATGAGGTACAAACTTGTGAACTTCTGCAGGTATTCGCCCAGGCTCATCCACTTGCAGGAAAAGAGCCTCATACAATATTCATTACTTACTTGTCTCTGTCTTGATGCACATTATTAAGAGATGCACAGCTCTCCAGCAAAATCCTCACAACAGAATTAAGAAGCAGAGCCAGTCATCATGTCAAAGTCAGAAGGGATTAAATATTCTAAATGCGGCAGCACAGGGGTAAATTAGTGCTGTTACCTTCTGACCCCCAGAGCTGCACCCAACACTGGCTTTAAACAATAAAAATAATGAGATTTTAGATTCCATTTATTTTGAAGCAACAACTGGCAGCTTGAAAGAAGAAAACATGTTTTGGCAAATAAAGTTGACACTGGCATTTTAAGCAAAGCATAGCTATATGCGGGCTTGTCACTGGGCAAATCTGAAGAATCATTGCTGCCTCTGATGTATGATGTTTTTTGCGGGGACAACGCGTGTGTGTGTGTAATAAAGAACATTTAGTACAGTTTGTATCTGCCTTGAACAGAGAAGTTCAGAATATTTAAATAGAAACCAAACCATTCCCAGCACTAAAGTTTTCAATGTATTTTTAAAACATATCATCATGAAAAAAAATAAGGAGATAAAAAGCTGATGTATGGGAAAATTCCATCCTAAAAACCATGTCAGTGAGAAGCCTTAACAGATGGAAGTAGGATGACAAAACCAAACTCATCTAGTTGAGCTGAATTCCCAAACATTCCCACTAAAGGACAACGTCCCATTTAACACTTTTAGAGGCTTTTAAATGCACTTGAACATGAGCCAGTGGATAGGAAAAGAACATTTTAGATATACTGGACTATGCAAATACTTAAAGAACTGTTACACTTTCCCTGTTCCAGACCACACAACTTCTCTAGTTTTCAGTTTCTCCATCTGAAAACTGGGGACAGCTTGCCATAAAGGAAGTGATAGAATTTGCTGTTATTAATCTTCATCTCAATTGATTCAGAGGCAGCTTTAAAACAAATACAAGTCCAAACCAAGAAAAACATGGAAAAGCAACAGATCTGCTATGAGGCACCAAAAGAGCAACATGGTGAGAAGAGCTGTAGGTAGACAGGGACATGTAGGTACAACACGCACAGATATTCATAACCCCTTTAGCTGTAGATGCTGGGAAGACATTCTCCATTATTCATTAATTCTATGGTGAGCAGATAGATTAAGCATTTTTCTCTCTTAATTAATCTTGCTCTGGGCCATGAAGTTGAGGAGCTTCATTTATTTATATATTTACTTATTTTGAGGGAAAAGTATTTCTCACCAAAACCCTCCACAGTGAAACTGCAGCATGAGAGCCTCTGGCCAAGCTCATAAGCGTTTCAGAAGGTTTTTGCCTTTAGCCACTACATCATGATATATAATTGCAGATACAGAACACTTCCTGCTTTTGCTACTAAACACAGAGAGATATTTTATGTCAGTAGCTTGATTTTCTGAAGTACAAACATTAATACCAGCCATAAAGGACAGATAATATTCCACCTAGACAAAGGTAACATGAAAGCTCTGTAGTTATCATTATACTATTTATTATTATCTATTGTATCCAACATATGTCCAATTGTATCAGCTCACAAAAATTTCCGGACATTAAACCCTTTAATGTCTGTTGAGCTGCTTTTGATTTACATAAACCAATGATCAGCAACAAGCAGTGAAAAGGCTGCCTAGTGCTGAGCAAAGCTTTTGTTGGTGCTGGCTGTTCCCTTCCACCACTCCAGCACACAGGCCTCTGGGAGGACGTGACCTAGCAGAGGTTAGGATGCACCTCCATTGCTTAAAATAGCAGGGTTTCAGTCGCTGTTTAACAGAGGCAATGCTGCACTGAGCAAGCACTACTACTTGCTGGCGTGCTTTGTTCAGCACAATTAGTAAGGGACCCTGCCAGAGTAAATACAAAAGGAGAGCTGAGGTGACAGACTGAGGTTATTCAACTTCTGACAAAAGGTTAGGGGAGTTCTCTTGAAACAGTAATTGTCTGCCACATGAAATACTGCGACTTCTTGAACACGGGAAAGAGGAAACCGTAACATGAATTAGATTAGCGCAAGAGGAAGCTAGAGACAGGGAAGTTAATACAGTGGAATCTAATGGACTTAGCAAGAGACTCTAGGGCAGGCTGGACAGAAAATAGAGAACAAAAAAAGTTAATAAAACCTTTAATTCATCTGATGTGTCTGCAGTTAAATTAACTTAAGACCTCCTAGGTCTTTAGAGGTCTTGTGGCCAGTATGGGCATAGGGAATGTCTGTGGTACTGCAAAGGGTCTCAGAGGCTTTGGCATGGGATGCTTTCCCATATCAGCCAAAAGAAGGCAGAATAACACAGGAAAAATAATGTATTTTTAAAGGTGACAACATTTGTTACACTATAAAAACAGACCCACAAGTAATAGATCATCCTAAAGATCCAGAGCCCAGTCCAGACATAATGCCACTGCTCCCTGGCCACCTGGAGGTAAGTGAAGTTAGTTGCCTCTGCAGGCAAATGTTCTGTGGGCTTGGCTTGAGGAAGCAATGCTTAAGAAGTCTTCGGAACAGGAGTGCCTTTTGCAGAGGTATCATTTCAAACACATGGGCGCACAAATCAGGTTTAGAACAGAGGGTAAAATAAGGTTTAAAGTAAAAACTTGCAAATTAATCTGGTAGTGGAGCCAGAAGTGATATTCACAGAACAGGTCTTACCATTGGCTTTAAGTGGTCACAGACACAATTATCAAATGCATTCAGCTGCTGAATCGGTCAGTGTGTATCTTACAATCCCCCTTTTGCCCCTTGGCACTTTGCTAAATTTTTTGTTCTCCATTCTTAAATAGAGAGTTTCTCTACAACGAGACCCTGATCTTGACTGGGACAGTGAGATGCTTCCATCTGACATATAATATGTAGACAAAACAAGTAATAATGGACAACAGTGATAAAAATAGCACATCTTTATAACATTCACTCTATGTATGACGAATGAATACATCAGATTACCCTTAAAATAGCCTACTCTAAAATTAGATAAGTGAATACTGCCATGTATCACTGTAATACTAATGTGTTTGGAAGAACTGGATATAACAACCAGACGTAGTGCTGAGAAAAATCCTCTGCCATAAAAATGTAAATTCACGTAATTGCCACTAACTGTGCATAGCATCAGTGCAAGTTCAAACAGGAAAACTGACCGAGCAGTACTGAGCCTGACCTTTGTCAGGTAAAACCTTCATTTTAAGGAAAATCTGTATCAGAACCAGTGACTGAATGCCCTTTTACACCCGCCTAAGCTTTTGGAAGCATTCTACACAAGGACAAAACAAAGATAAATATGCCCAAAATTCATCTTAAATAAAGTGCAATTTCTGTGGCACATAGAACAGTTCTAAGCCACACCTTCCATCACTTTGCTCCTCAACTGCACAAGTGTCTGAACTTGCAGGATAGAGGGCAACCACAAGGAAAAACTGATCTTTAAATGCAGCTGAGTGTGCTCACATGGGCTCTTCTGGGCTGACGGCAGTAACCGAACCGTGAACTTGCAGGGATTATGGCAGGGTACAACTACTTGACTTGGAGCAGTAACAGACTCTGGGGGCACAACTGGACTGCTGTGTTACAAGCTGTCACTTTGGAAATGCCTGGTCTCCTGGCCAACAGACTAAACAATATCCAGGGCTACACACATTGCCAGTGGCTATGGATGAAAGTCAGGTTCTACAGATGTGATCCACAATAGTTTCACATATTGGTAAGCTCAGCAAGGACAGGCATGCACAGAGATAAAACAGACATGGATGACATTTGACTTGCGCTATTTCTGTGGATTCTACTACTGCAATGCCTCAGAAACAATATTTGGGGGATTGGTTTTTCCATAAGTATTTCTTGTGTGATTTTCGCCACAAAAAATCATCTCATTTACCCCCTGATCACAGTCATTTTGTCTGAGGGAAACAGTCTTGGTTGACTCCAGCATTCAAAAAAACCCAAATAAGCAAACCCAAAGCCATCTGTTAAGAGCCTTAGCTACAACTGTAAGTCCTTATTGCTGTGTAATTTTTGGAACATCACCTTCAGGTCGGAAGAAAAGGCAGACGCTGTTACTATGCATCTGCTGCTACCAGCGGGTCCTAAACCACTGGAGAACTGTGCACCATCAGAACAATTCTCTGGCTGTGGTGCAGTATCAGCATTAAATCCCAGCCCCAGATCTAGCAATGCCATCAAATAACTCCATTAGGCAGGGCTTCCCCTTGGGAAAGCTCACCAAAGAAAGTATTAAAGTCTCATAGCTGTAGGATAATAAAGTGTTAAGAGCCTATACTGAGTTACAACTGGCAAGAGTAAACCTTTTGTCCACTTTTTGTCTTCTGAAATCTCTCCAAGTTGTGGTACATGGCAGCAAATCCGATAGCATCTTAAAATGGTTAGAGAAGTATCTGAACGCCTTTCCCTCCATTCCCTTAAATCATAGGGATAGTCATAGTAAATCCTGCAACAGATAATTCAGCTTTATGATTGGACTCGATGATCTTAAAAGATCTTTTCCAACCAAAATGATTTTATGATTTTATAAGAATTCTTACCCTAACAGGAATTTGGGGGTTTTGGGGTGCAGAGAAGAGGGAAAAGAAGACCCCTTTGTTTTAAGGAACGAAAATCTACATCTGATAGCCAATGAGATGCTAAACGTTGCCAACATGGACACAATTTAGTATGTTAGAGGAAAATTGCTTATTCTTTTGAGAATATATTGTCACAAGGCAGCTGCTTCAAGTGGATTAGAAAAGGGAATTAGAAAATGCACAGCCCAATTAAAAAGTAATGTCTTGTTTGTTTCTTGTAGTTCTTTTGCTTTTTCATACTAATTCCTTCTCTTTTCCTTTTTTACTTAGTTTCATATTAATATTGATATTCACAAATAAAAATCTCCCAGGGTTCAAGCCTTTATAAAATGCCTCTGGCATTTGTTTTCACACCGTGGCCTGATCCTATAGCTGTAAATGGAGCTGTGCCAGCTTCCAGCTGCTCAGGATATAGCCCCAAGCATTCCTCTGCTGACTTCAGCGGGAGAAAGGCAACCTCTGAACACAGTAAACTTTCCATTCCACCATAGCAGAATGCAAAGGTGCTCCAGCCTTTCAAGCAAGGACACGCAAACAAATCTGTGCCCCTTTCACAGAGGTTTACAGAGAAGCTGAAAGAAGGATCATGCTGGAGGCAAAACAGAATAGGATTTTTTCTCTTTCTGTGTATTCCTCCGATAGCACAGGCTGGAAATGGAATTGGCACATAACAGCAATACCGGCATGTTAACTCTAGTACCACCTAGAATGATCCGTTAACATAACAAAGACAGTTACAGGGGATACTTTAAAGCAGCTCCGAAATTCCAGAAAACAAACACTTGCACTGGCTGTAAAAACCTACATGGACTTTAAAAAATACCAACCTCATGCCAGATTTGGGGGAAAATCCCCATTTTCCATCAAAGTGAAAAATAAAGCAAAATCAAATGACACAACTTCAGAGAGACCTGTGGACTTCTGAATTCTCTGTTGCTCTTAGAATGGGTTTATAGAAGCAAAGTCCCAACTCTTCCTAGTTAAAGAGATGAAATAAATACGGTTATTAGGTTCCTGTAAAACCCGTGAAAACTTTTCAGACAAAAAGCTTGTGGCACTTCACTTATTCTTGCTTTCATGAACCAACTTACACAACTAGAAAAGAAATACAAACTTTCTGTACTGAGCTGAAAGAAAAGGTTGAAACCAGAGAAGAAGAAACAGGAAAAACAAAACCCCAAAACTGCGATCTTGTACTAAATTCCCTTCATCTTCAGATGAATACATGGGTCCCACTGTCACATCTATGACACTCTGGATAGTTTCAATGCTGATAATTTCTCACGTTGGGAAGCAAAACTTGTAAAGAACAAGGAATCATTCAACAATTGTGTATCTGAAGTCCATTTTTCCTATTCAGTGTCACCCAGCTGGGCTACCTGCTTCTGCAAAGGGGCTCTTGGTGTGCTGGAGACCTACAGCACCCTCGGATCAATCTGGTGAGCTTGCTGAGTGCAATGCATTTGAATTTTAGACTGCAGAATTCCCTCCGTCTTTCCAGTGATTCCTGTTTGATGCTCAAAGTCAGGAAAGTCAACTGAAGCTTAATTCTTTTCTGCTTTGATCTATAGCAGCCGTGGATTAAGAGCCTGATTTCAGGCAGATTCAATTGTTTCCTCACTGAAAATAAACTAAGAGTTTTCCTTAAGGTTTGCACTTTGAATAACGGTTGTGTGTGGTTTATCCTATTACTCCACTATATTTTATTAGAAAGCATTAGTCAACCCTTATTTCCCGGAAATTCTCCCATGGGAATTCATGTTGTCAGAGCATGGCAATGACTCAACAGCACTCTGTGCTCAAGACACATGGTGACAAGGCACTTGGCTGCCCTGGGAAATAATTTCATTCATTAAAAAAATAGAATTTAGACACCCAATTTTGGGCCAAAAGCATTCACTGTAACTGTTCTTGAAGTAAACTTTAAAAGGGTCATGCTGTTTCAGAATTTTCACATCTTTCTACTCTTTCGGGTTTTCCATTTCTAAATGACACCTTGATACGAACTGCATCCAATTTTGACCCTAAAGAACTTTCAATTGTTATTTTCTTACTCATTTTAGTGAAAAAGCTTAGAGAATTCATTTTGGATTTAGATATTTCTCTTCATCAGTGTTTTGATTCAGTCAACAAACAACACCCCCACCGACACAGTTATTTGTCTATCTCCAGTCTCCCTACTAAAGTCTTCCCTTTTTGGAGTTCATAGGAGACAGAATGCTTCAAAATAACCCACTTTTATTTGGGGCTTAGAGAAAAAGATGCTTAGTTCATATAAATCAATACATCTTCAGTGAGGAACATGAAGTTGTGTGCTTTCACGCCGCGCAAGGAACAGACCCAGTTTTCCTATCTCATTTTGGAGATAACTTTTTGTTTGCAAATATGTGTTCCATTATTCAGAAATATTCAGTAAAAAAATGTAATTACAAGAAACATTAATGTGGTATTTGCCTGAAAAGGTGCACTGAAATGCACAAAGTAATGGAAGATGCGGACGTCATGCTATACAAGAATAGGAACCTTGACAAAAGAATAACGCTTTGAAAAGATAAAGGGAAGATCAATATGTTCCATCTTTACAGACTCTCATCTTGTATTCTCCTGTAGTCTCAAGTCAAAGCCTACTTTTGTCTGTAGTCTAACAAAGGGTATCGGTGTTATGAAATGTACAGTAGTTCCTTCTTTATGCTCCCTGATAACTTGTCATTTACAATCAGCCTGAAACTCAAAGCAGCTTTTTCTTTACCCGCCTGGTTCCCTTTGTAGAACAGCCCACAGCCACAGTATGGGACTTTGTGTCCCTCCATTTAAGAGGTTGTTTCCTTTGTTTGGTTCCTCCCTGTCAAGCTGTCTAAATGCACTGCCTACAATGGCCAGAGCAGAAAACAGGGTGAAGAGTCAATCTGTTCAGCTGATGTACCAGGAGCCCAGAATAGGAGGCAGTGTATTTTGTCTTTTTAATTAAAAAAGTCATTGGAAAAGTACATCAGCACTTCTGGAGAGAGCACAACTGCCTTTTATACAGCACAAAGCACTTCTGAATTTCAACATTCAGTCTTCAACAAAGCTTTTCCTTGATTGTATTTGGAGAAAGTGGAGAGTAAGGAGGATGTGAAATCCTCATAGCTCTTGTTTCATTTCCGAACCCCCAAAATCCATCAATGCAACAGCTGGGATTGTCAGGAATCAGAAAATCCTGTTCTCTATTGGATCTGATTACAAAATCTCAACATTTTCTATTCATACAGAAGATCATGAAAGTGTAAAGTGGGCTTTTCTAATGTGAAAACGCAGCCAAGACCTTCACTTGCTTCCTGCCCATCAGTCCCACCTAAGGAAAGCAGTGTGTCTGCCCCAGGGAGAGGGTAGACCTCCTGCCTGGGGCAGCATGAGGAGACTTGTACCATTCCTTTAGCAGAGGCTGTAACTCAGACACTTGCTTTATCCTGGCATAACTGCATTCATTATCTGTGTTATGGCAGATAAAGAAGTAGCTGGTTGGACAACAGTAAATGATGCCCACAACCAGCCTTCAACTTGCCAACACAAAACAGTGCCTTCTTTGGAAACTCAAAACTCCACTAGATTAAAGCCTGACTTCTCGATAAGGAGGCAGATGAATACTTGGAAGAAATGCTAAATAGACAAAATCCTTTTGCCGCAGACAATGAACTGCTATATGAGGACTGCAGCCCATTCCTTATCTTCCAGTGATTTTTTGTCCGGATGCTATTAGCACGGCATTCCTCTGATCATTTGTAAATGTCTTTTACAAACCCTTGCACAATTGCTCTCTGCAGAGCAGATTACAGGGTCCAGCCTTCCTTCTGTCAGATTGCAGACCATGCTCTGTGTTTAATAAGGATGCTGCATATTGTGTTTTTCAGTTTACGCTTCAGCGGCTATGACCCATTCTGCACTGTAATGAACCAGACCCTCTACCAATTCCAGTGAATTGCTGAACGGATGATATGTGAAATGCAGAGGATCACACTCTCAGTTTGAGAACTTGCACTCATTTTCTCACAGAGCTTTCCTTCGAGGCACCACTGGCTCTGGCTAGATCAAGAAAGCGGCTGAACTGCCCATGTCCACAGCAGTCTCATGCACATGAGGATTTCTGGCTCTCTTCAGAACTGACTCAACATAACTACACTGCCGGGTCAACCTCTGGCTTCATACCTACTGGTGTAATGTATCAGTCTGCAGTATTGCTCCTGATTTTGTGCCAAGAATAACGCAAAAACCAAAACCTGTTTATATAGACAAGATTGTCATTTATGCTCAGTTTTCTCTCAGAGGTAGTGAGGCAGACAGGGAAGTTTGATTTGGAGCCTATGCTAAGAATTACCTGTTCCTTGACTCAAATCCTACTGCAGACAGGTCTGAAATTCATGCCAGTAGTGTCCATTAGAGGACGATCAGACACGGCTCCTCCCTGTTCCCACCTAAACAAAACCCCACCATAGCATCTGAACAGCAAATGAACGAGGTAGGGTAGACAGCAGACATGGCAAATAAAGCCCTTGGGATTGTAGATACCTCTACTTTGAGCTGTGAAGTGTGCCTGTTTCCAGGTATTTTGGTGACAGTGTCCAATTCTGAAAAACTGATGCTTATTCGTTTAGAAGGAGGAAATAGAACTCTCGGTTGAATTAATTCATTTCCTTCAATTCATGCAGTGCTTCTCCTTCACAATGTATGATCAAAGAAAGGATGTCGTAAATAATGTTAAATATGCTTCAGGTTTTACAGTGTGCAATCTGCTGGGTTGGTTTTCACTTCTCTAACAGATCTTTTTTAATCACATCACACAAGGACTGTGCTAAACACCATGCAGGAACAAAGGAGTGAAGGCACTGAGTTCAATGTAGAAACCAAATAAAAACCAGTTCCTACCTCATTATTGCCAGTCCTGAGCTGAAACAACAGAAAACCTCCTATAAACTACCACCTACAGCCTCCTCAAAACACAACAATGAGCAAACCTTCAGTATTGAGACCGGGACCATTTTTTCCAGACCAATCCAAAGTCAGTTAGGAAAGCCGCTGATCCTCAAATGCCACCATACACCATCCTTGTCCTGCACTGAGAAGGTGACATTTGGATCTCTGTATGCTGTAGTAAGCAGTCAGAAAAGTAGTCGCTATTCCATCACACTCCAACAGCATGGAGCTTGTGCAACTTCAAATCAGTAAGACCACATTCACCATGCAGCTGATTCCAGCCCAATGGAGGGAATTATGTCATGTTTGCCAAAATATTAATGCATGTTATGCTCCACTGTTAACTAAAAACATTGCCTAATCCAAACAAACAAATTAATATAATTGGAGAGCTGTGGTTATGAATACAAAGCACAAAGAGAGGAAACACATACTGTCTTGTTGTCATTCCTCTCAGGCAGCAATGTTCGGGCAGTTCTGCTCCTCGCAGGCTGAGCACACTGGTATAATTGATGGCAGCATTTATCATAACAGCAGCACAAAAGCATCAATTGCTTGATGAATTTATTTACTCCTGCCCAGAAGTGAAGCTATGATTGGATCACTTTATAAACATCAAACTGCTGCAGACCTGGTCCATTGTTGATTGCACTTACAGGGGAAGAGAAGAAAAAACACAGAAGAAAAAAGGGGGGCTGGGGGAAGACCCTGATTGTGAGGCTGGAGGTTGAGTGAAAAGACAAATCTCTCTGATTACAGGAAAACAACCACTATTTTACCTATTAAGGAAAACAGTCAAACACTCTTACATCCGTGATCAACAGCTGCAGCATTACCTGCTGCACTTCAGTGTAGTCCTTTCTATGGCAGGTTTATTCTTCCCCACCCCCAATATTCCTGGAGGTACAGAGCTGTAAAGAAAGTATCAATCTCCCAAACCACTACGACAAAGCCCCTGGGCTTAGCAAAGCAAAAAACATGAACCACATCACATTGCTATTTTGTGAACTACTTGTCTTCCATAGAGAAATACAGGGCCATACTCTCTTCGCCCTGGCACTCCGCAGTCATTTAAACCTGTGCAAAACTCTGCTATTTTTCCTGGGTGGATTCTGCACTTTTTTGTGCACAGATGGAAGCAAATCCAATGGGAAATAGGTCCACTGGTTCTTCATTTGTTAGGTTTCCAGACTATAACTCCAGATCTAAAGAGGTCTGAAAATCATTCTGTGTGAAGGAATGGTCTGTGACACAGTCTGCATACTAATAAAGTGTGGTTGAGTTTCAGTAGTAACTAAAAGAATTACTTTTTTCCCCCTGATCTGCTCCTTTGACTCCCCCTTTGGGAACAGCAGAAGGCATCAGTGTCAGGAGATGAAAGCTTCAAACACCCAGCTAGTTTGCAGCAGCCTCTATCCGGTCTACATCAGAGCCAGCTGATTCACGGACTGAGAAACAACACAAATGCCACTGGGGGCTTCAGCAGGGTAAAGAGTTCATCCTTAATGAGATCTTAATGTCTCATAACTCATTAGATAAAATTTACTTTATGCTAAGAAACCAAAATGCAGTCAGGCCTGACCTGATACAACCAGGCTCTTAGCTCCGTAGCTAAGACTCTCAAGTTAGTGCATCAAACTGCTGAGAAACAAATATCTGCTATATGGCTATTCCCCTGGCTAGTAACATTAGGAAGAGGACTCAAACCCACCAATGGGATAACATAGGCCATGGTAGTGCATACACAAAGGAAATCAGCTTCAGGTGATCTTTTAAAACAAAACCAAACCATTTTGCACTCAGGGTGTAAAATGGAAGAGCAATGTCTTCAGGCTCCCAACTGGATCAAGAGATGTGACTCACCATGGCTCTTACATGCAGTGTCTCATGCAGTCAGATGCTCACAGAAACAGCCTAAGACTGAAGACGTACAAACCTGCAATGATTCCCATCCCTGCCCACCAGAAGAACCCACTAAAACCTGATGCATCCAATTATTACTATTACATACCCCACGGAAAATGGGATGACAATAGCAAGACCTGTTTGTGGCTACTTCTCATCCCTGCCAAGGGATGAATGCAGAAAGCGACAGCTCTTGTGCATGAAACTCCTGTTTTCAGGGCAGTTGATGGAATACATTAACATTGCCTTTAGATAGTAAAAAATACTAAACCCTGGGCTTCTCTGTAGAAGCAGACATTTAGTATTACCTGCTATCCGGAGCGGCACCTTACAGACATTGTAGTGGCCTTGGCAGCTGACCTAACACCTTTGGGCTTTCATTCAAGCCTTTGGCTGGGCCACTTAGAGTTTCAGCTGTGAGCTCCCGAACACAAGTGCACAAGGGCACTTGCTTTCTTTGCCAGTGACCAGATGAACAAGTCAGGCCACATTTTTTGTTGCTCTTTCAAATAATAGCTTTTGTGCTCAAAACCACGATTCTAAACTTGTCTTGCAACAAACGAGACTCACAGGCATGCTGCAGTTCATCCCAAGGAGAGCAGCGTGGTGAAGCTGTCCTCCAGAGCCCATGCAAGAGAACACAAAGGGCAGAGTGCTTTACAAGCAGCAGAGTAACATTGACTGGATCAGGCCCTGCACAGTGGGATTTCAGAAGCATACACTGGGCTCAAGAGCACAAAAGTCACTGAATTTCTTTGGTACTTATACTCCTTAATAACTCAGGAGCTTTTGAAGAATTCCGGCTGAAACCTTTTAAATTCCCTTCCTAATTATGCTGCATCTACCTTTGAAGAGCCATATACGAGGTGTTTTCTTATAGAGAGCGAGTACAAATACCCATGCTCCCGGTCACTGCCTGTGAAGGTGAATGGGAACAAGCACACTGTCTCCCAAGTGCCTGCGGGATCAGACTTGTTTTTATGAGCAAGGCTTGTACCTCCTTTATGCTTCACACAGCACTTCAAACTCACGGTCAGTGTCACACAAAGAACAATAAGATAATCTTAGTTATAAAATGCTAATCTATCCCATTAACCTGTGCTTGGAAAATGGCAGCAGAGCTGGCTTCCGATAAAAATAAAGGGAGGCCCGAGAAAAGGGCAGATCAGACAGATTTCCAGCTCAGGGAAATAACCCACCAAATCCTGCTGCACCGGTTACCGATGTTACACACCCCATGGAAAATGGGATGACAGCAGCAAGAACTGCTTGTGGCACAGTTTCCATCCTGCTAGTCTGCTGAGCACACAAATTCAGTGAGTCCCTGACAGCCTAGCCAGGGAGAGGGATGGCTATTAATGTAAAAGAAAAGCCTGCGTAAGTAGGGGTAAGCAGATTTTACCATCCCCATTGCTGTTTAATGAAAGGCACAGCTGCACCTTTCTCTGAGTTATCAAAGATTATTTCAAAAGCATACAGAATGGCTTTTACAGCAAGATATGTCCCATCCTCTCCCTGTCACTGCTCTACAAAGCACTGGGACATGGTACTCCCCCTTCAGCACAAGCCTCTTAGCCAAAGTAATGCTTCTCAGATGAAATGGCTGCTTACAGATAGACTGCAACTACCTTCCCTAAGTCCTTCAGACTGAGGCTGTGCTCCCTTTGACAAAGAAGTGAGAAGACACCCTTCCTACAGCTATAGCTGAGACTTAAAAGAGAATGTAAAGTCTCAGGCAAATGCTTTGGTAGATAAACCAAAGCAGCTCCCGTTCGTCCTTGCCAAGGGATGTCAGACAAAGCCTGGCCCTGCTGGGAGCGAGCTGCCTGACTAAACAAATGCTTGGAATGGAGGAACTGAGCACAGGATGAGACCACAAGAAAAGGCTTCAGTGGTTCCCATTTCAGCATGCATCTCTTGGGTTCCTTCAAAAGCTCTTGGAAGGAAGGCGAAGGGAGCCTCTAGTGACTTAAAAAATTCAGATGCTTTCAACTGGAAGGCACAGATTTCTATGAGATGATTATTTTGCTTTTAGTAAAGCAAGCTTTACTTCCTTTAACAAAATGCTTTACTTACATTTACTAAAAGTACTTCTGTAAGGCAATCTTAGCTCCTTAAAATCTTTTAAGGACTTTGCCCCCCCATGCTAACAGCAACTCTATTATCGTCTTTGCTTTTCCTCCTTTTTGCACCACAGTTCAATAACAGAAAGAAAAGGTGACAGCCTTTCCATGCAGTTACTGCTTTTTCCACTGAATATGATGGAAAGAGTTTCTCTGGAGTTACACCTTCACGGAAGTCTGAGCAGCTCTTCAAGCCTGTTGTCCAAGAGAAGCTGAGGGCTCTGGAAGCTGAGCTGTGCAGATGGCCAGCTGGCTGGTCATGCACAACACAAAGGTTATGGAGCCAGATGGCTGATGTTAGCAAGAGCAGGAGGGATCAGCGTGATTGAACTCACTGGCGTCATTTATGGTCGTTTCAGGACAGTCATGAGAGCACCATCACGAGTGCTGCTCTGAGCTGTTCTATCATATGTATATATCATCCTTGCTCAGAAAAGAAAATCACATTCACCACGGTTTACAAAAAGGCCTCAATACCATCAAAGGAAATCCTTCCTTACTACCCAAATAATCTTCTGGGGGATACTTCACTGCAGCTTTAATGCTTATATAATTATTTATAACTATTATTTATGCATTCTTTAACTATTCCACAAGCATGCTGCTTAACAGGAATTCCTCTGCAAAGTATTAATTGCAGAAATACCCCTCAGATATGCCCTGGTATCAGCAGTGTGAGTGACAGTGGGATGTACAGCTCAGACCAACATCAGGACCACACAACCAGAGACAGGAACAAGCCACAGAGCTGACAGTCACACTTCCATAGCCTGGGTCTGGTGACCAAGACTTCCCTCCCTGCAGAGGATGGGGCTTTCCTGGAAAAACACAACACTGCCAACCAGATTACAAGGGCACAAACAGTTCAGCTGTTCCTTTCCCATTGTCTTCCCACTCATTTTCCCTTCCTGCCATCTCTTTCTGAATGATCTCATTCACTCGCTCCTCCTCTGCACATCGAAAGGATAACTAAGAATCACTCCCATCCAACCTGAGGAGATGAAGGGGAGCAATGCTTTGAGGAAATCAGCGAGGCAGAGCTGTCACACAGTCTCAGAGAGCATTAGCTTGGGTACAGGATGTGGTCTGGCCACAACAGCACTAATCCCTGGGGGAGATGAGCTCCCCAGGGTTCATCTTGCTTTTCTGCGGAGCTCTGCATCTTACCCTGAGCTCCAGGCTGATGGAGACACAATCAGGAGTGACTTTAAACGCAGACTGAGGATGCTGTGGACCACATCTGCAGGTAATGTGAATGAGCACCAACGTCAAGACAGATTCACACCAGCTGAGGAATTTGCTTTCCCCCCAGCCCATCTTGCAAGAATAAAGCATTTTCTTTCCTCAATCACAGGATGCTGGCAGGGTTTGCAGGGCTCTGTCTCCAGCTCCCTCCAGGGCCATGCCTGCCTCCCCAGGGCTGCAGCATTTGCACCCAGGATGTTGGGCCTTTTCATTCCATTCCCTTAAAGCAATAGCATCGTCTAGGCTTTTCCCTTCTGTTCTGATTAGCAGACCAAATATGTTCTGCATGAATTACATAATTGTATCAGCAAATCCATTTTCTTCTGCAATTTTTTTCCCAGATTTCCAAACTGTAGGGCTTTTTCCCCGGCAGAACTCCCCAAAGAGATGCCACAAAGCAAAGCAATCATGCAAAAAGATTTATGACAGTCATTTGTATACATGAGTATGCTCACAGACATTCGAGTTCCCTCTTCTGTCTTCTCCTTTTATTTGGTGTGAAAGCACAAGCTGTTCCCAAGTCACATTAATACATTTTTCATAAATCAGATGCACTACTCATATCATTGCAGGGATGGACAGGAGGGGGTTTTGTGCGCTTTCTTTTTCCAGGGTCCCAGAACATTTCAGGCTTTGCCTGAAGCATTCAGCAAGCACCAAATTCAATGGAAGGGACACTCACCTCATGGTTAACTGCGACCTGGACTGAGGCTTTGCTCAGCACCCCATGTAGGCTTGGCACTAACTGCGTAAGGAAACGTGACTCAGACACAGCTCCTGCCTTGCCGCTCCACTGTTAGCTGGTATTTAGGTACAGTCTGCTCACTCTGCACCTTCCAAGTCATATTCCTGCAACAGGCTGGGCTGCAGGTCCTGCCACAGCCTGGCTATCCACCAGCATTAAAGCAGCAAGAGATAGTTAAAGCACAGGGTTCATTAAAACTAACACTGGTCTCTGCATCTGCTATGGGGACTTGCAAAACAAACACAGACATCCCATTTAGCTTTTCCCCATCTCAGTTTCCTATTTGCAAATGCCTGCCCTATTTTACAATACCACACAGCAAATGCAGAACACAACTCTACTAGAAACAACTTCTTCATCCTCAGGTTCTTGTCCTCTGCCTATCTCATTCCCCCTGAAGAGTAATGAAAACTTCACAGGCTGGGGACAAATCTACCTTTTTGCCCTAAAGAAACCAGCGGTATGCATACATCGCATCTTTCCATCTGCTGAAAGAACAAGACCTCACTGCTTGATTAGCCCATGTCTGGTTTTTGCAGTCCTTTACCATGTGTAAGCTGAATGTAAAAATGCTCAAGATCAGAGAGGTCAGACCGGCTCAGGAATTTGGAACCCTGATGTCCTAAGACGAAATGTGGGCTGCCCTGTGATGAAAGGCGAGTTATAACATTTGCAGAGGTTCCCGCAGTGTTACAGTCCAAGAAGGTCCATGATTGCCTATCACAGATCCACTTGCAGCAACACAACATGCATAAGATTGCTAATAGCTGGCACTGCTGCAGCAAGGTAACACCTTGCTCTGCAGCAGCAATTCTCTCTTCACCCTATTCATAGCAACGTGTATAAAACAAATGCAAGTTACACACTGTTTTGCATCCACTCTAAGGAGGTGCAAACAACCACCTGAAGTGCCTGGCAGGGGGGAATCAAACCACAGCATAGCATTCTTCCTGAGTGTCTGGCTAGTAACTCATCTCATTACAGTATAACCTAGAAAGACAGAAGCAGACTAAATCAATTCCTGAGTATAATATCTACCCGATTACTCAGCTGAACGCTTCCAAATAGTTACCAGAAAATATCAATCTTCTGTATTCTTGGGAACATGCTGATGCAGCACATAGAGCTATAGGCCAGGGAAGATTTCAGACTTCCAGAAGTATTCCTGCCGTCCAGTGCTTAGCGCATAACCTCCTCTTATCACTGCTCTCTCAGGTAGCAAAGTCTGGCTTGGCCGTGGCTGACAGCAGTCAAACAGAGCGCAGAGATCCATGTTTATCTGTGTTTATCACACATTTTGTGCTACTTAAGGCAAGTGCCTTACTTCTCTGCTTCAGCACAACTGTCAGGATTAGTTACAAAGGGGGGGGTTTCTTTCTTTGGGGAAGTTGAACAAAGCCTTTTCCATTCTTGTCAAATGTACATTTGCAAAACACTGGCAGTTATTAGACGCAAAAGCCAAAGTAGGTGACAATAAAAGCTGAGTCAAAAGAGACTTTGGGCTGTTTCCTAAGAATAAAAGACAAAATAGTGCTAGATACAATCAGATACTTTCTGAAAACATTTAATTGAATACAACCAGCTCTTATGGTGATGTTTGCCCAACACACAGGGCTGCTGAAGCTTTCTTCTGAAAAGCTCTGAAATTACACTGAAAGATGTCATTTCTGTACAAGAGAAGCATCACAAAACGTTCCGTATTTTAGGAGCCCAGGACAGCAAGATCAGTCAGCAGTGGAAGCAGTGAAAGGAAAAGGCCACTAAGTTATTAAAACAAGCTGAGGATCTGTCCAGATTAGAGAGAACCATGAACAAAACATCTCTTTGTTTTTAAATACTATGTTATTCAACGCCTAGTGTGACCGAAGGATGCTGAAATTGCTGAAAGAATAAAGATGAATATGACAAGATGAGGGTAAAGACGACAAACATTGTAGGAACTGATGGAAATTAAACCTGGGTTTGGAGATTAGCCTCCTAATGTGGTTTTATTTCCAATCACTGCAAAAGGTGGTAGGTTTAGGTGTCAAGCTGGTCAAAACGGGCTTGTCTTAAGATCTATGGGTTCTGCACTTGTCAGGGTATTTCTTACAAGGACATTCTCAAGCCACCACTCCAGTGGCTAGTTTCAATAATCCTGTGAAGGTAACAAGCAATGCTCTAATTAAAAACATCTTTTCCATCAAGTAAATAATTCTAAAGCTATCTGTGCCTGCTCTGATGGACATTACAAGTGCTGGTAGCACCCACCTGGGCCTGGGCCAGCACCGCACTAGTAGATCACTTTATCTAATTGATACATTAAAATAATCTTTGAAACAAGCTATAGGAAGAGCTGTAGAATTCCAGAGCTACCTATGCTTTTCCTTGCCACTTTAGCTACTCTGTCTCACTAAAATATTCTTCCAGATCCTGGCTGAGTGATATAATGGCAGCCCTGATAGTTTCATGACAGAACAGTAGATGAGCTACAACCCAATTAATTCCAGTCTCTCCATGTTAACTATTTCTTGCTGTCATTAAAAGTATTGAACCACGTGCTTTTCTAGTCCCAGTTACTTTATCACTTACAGCAATTATCAGCATCTAGAAAACAACCATAGCTAACACAAACACCCTCATGAGATGGCAGTTTTAGACAGGGGGCTCTTCATTGAGATACTGTCTTTCTGGCTGTAGACAAGGACCTTCTAAAGAAGAATGCCCACTGGCTCCTCTTGTCCTCCAAGTACAGAGGTGCTAAAACTCTGGTAAATCACATTAACTCACACCAGGTTTGGGGCTGCTTTGTGTCCGCACATTCTCCCCTTGTGTCTGCATATATTGTCCATTTTCTCACTCAACAATGTTTTGCAAGAGGAAGCAGATCCTGGCTGAGACATGGACCCTTCAGATAAAAAGCTTTTGCTAGGGAGAAGTGATTTCGTGATTAAGTTAACAACCAACAGAGTAAGTGCCAATATGCATTGAAATGCATGGCAGCTGCTCTCCAAGTTGTTCAGTCCCCCTGAACAACTGGTGAGGCTTGAATTTGTCTGGAGGGATTCTGTCTAAGGGGAATTACAAATATGCTATTAAAGTAATACCTATTCCTTTTAAAGATGAGATTCTATGTTCAAGCAAGGACAACGATTGTGGCATATGCTCATCCATCTCTTTATGTCCCCAAGGGCTGCAAAACATGTGAAAATGTATTTCCTTTTACAGCGCCTTCACCGCCAGACACTCACCTAGAGAGCCTGCAGGCTGGAGTACGAGTGCTTGGAGAAACTTTGGAGCACTTTTGTTCTCAGGAGACTCCTCAAATAAAGATCCCGCATGATCTTCCATCCACCTCCACTGAGATGGAAGCAGAAATCTATGCTGAGCACTGCTCAACTTCAGAGACAGCTTTGTCTGACACCAGGGAATGTGTCTAAATCTTGGCAAGGCACAGAGCAGCTACGTAGCAAAAAGTCCAGCTATTTTCATGCTTCTTAACCTTTCCATGCTTATTCAAGGTGCTTATTCACTATGAAGTCTCAAATTAGCACTTGAAATGTTTTACCACATGACTTTGAGAAGGCGAGACTCTTTGGCTTCCTCTTCCTCTGCAGAACAGCTCTTGTCCTGCAGCCCTTTGCAAAGCTTGGATGAGATTTCACGTAACAAGTCCTGACTTCTACACTGACAGAAGAAGTAAACCTTGGAGCTGCAGCCAGCTCCATCACCCACAAAACATGCTTATTTCTGTTAAACATGTACCTGGTCAGAGCTCAACGTGCATAGAAGTCACAGTCACCAAATTCATCATTGTCACTGCTTCCAGATTTACATTTCCATAAAGGAGAAATATTTGACCCATATGGTCTTAATTCCTAATTTCCCTTCAGTAAATGAAATTGTTTATTTTGCTTTCCCCAGTGTAAGCCCTACTGTCTCTGCACATCT
This sequence comes from Amazona ochrocephala, assembly GCA_039720435.1. Lineage (NCBI taxonomy): Eukaryota > Metazoa > Chordata > Aves > Psittaciformes > Psittacidae > Amazona > Amazona ochrocephala. Next base: position 8,707,907 of record CM077891.1, on the reverse strand, counting down.
ATACTTCTATTAAACTGCCTTTCCTCCTTAATTGCCTTTTAAAATTACATCTTCAAGTTAATTTGCATATAATGAACTTTCATTACAGGTAGGTAAGTAAAACATACCCAAATGACATCTGTCACCCACAAGACCTAATGTTCAAGAGCATTCGCCAAACTTATAGGCAAACACCACCCAAGTGTGGCAAGGGGGAAGTTTCTTGTTTGAATAAGGACAAGGGGTGAATTCTGCCAGATCTATTCAGCCAACAAACACTTGGCACTTCAGCCAAAGGCCAGTGAGCATGGCTAGAGGTACAGTCCCCACAGGAGCTATTGTCATACTCTACGGTAATGCATACTTAAATGCTTTGTTGAAAGGATGTTGGCATATTCAGCATCTTTAAGGATCAAGTTGTTGCTAGTATTTAAAACATCACAATAGGAGACAGGGGCAAACAGCCAAGCTTAGAAAGAGATCATGGCCCTGTGGAAGACATATATAGGTATTCTCTGAGGTCATTGTCCTGCGAATAGTGAGAACATGAGATCATCTCAGTATCTTTTGCAAGAAACAGCACATGCAATGCCCTTCTTGAGGTAGAATCCACTGGCAGTTTAAGGTTTTGGTTTCTTTGCATTACTTGGGGATAAAAATCCCCACACAAGTGAGAGCTGAGAGACAACTGGACTGCGGAGGTAGCACAAAAAAAGAAGATGACAGAAGAAGGGAACAGAAAAACTCGAAGAGGAGCACTGCAATAAACCCGATGTGATGTCCTTCACAAAGGGCATTTTGTCTTTCTTCGCATTTACAATCATTTTGTAAACTTTGAAGAAAGCAAACTAAAACTCTCGGTCTCACCCGAGAAGGAAGAAAGATGGGAGGCGATACTGCCCCGCCCAGACGACGACAGCCTTCTTGGGAACGCTGTCAAGAGGGTGAAGTTTCCCACTTTTTCATAACTCGGTATATTGCAAATGAAATCTATTGGCTCAGGCAGACAGAACGGGGAAATTCTATTTCAGTCAGCCAAGATCGATGAGCAGGCTACTGACCGGTAAAAAAGAGTCAAGAATTAGTAAAGCAAAGGACTTTTTAATGGAACTTTATGGTGTCCATCGTCATATGCAATCCAGAGTCTTCAGTCACAGCACGAAATTCATTCAGACATTATAACCACCTAGCCTTACTTTGACATTGGGACTTAACATGCCTTCTCTTGTTAATATCATTCAGCAACAGCTGCATTATATTACCTGTCAAAAATTATCAATCCAATTCTGTTTTCATGTATATTTATCATTTCACTGCCAAACACAGTCAAATGATTCTGTAAGACATATTCATTTCCAGAATAAATTAAATGGAAAGTATCTGTTATAAGCTTTACAGAGATTGGAGTGATTCTCCAGTACTCTCAGAGTTTTGCTCTCTTTTACTCCCAGTAACTCGCAGATAACCACCAGGTAACAGAGATGTGCTACTAACCAAGAGAAGTTTTTTGCTTCCTTTCATCTTACTTGCTTAGAAGAACTGTAGCATAGAGCCAGATACCCTCACCTTCCTCATATACAGATTCCACTTAATTTTAGGCAACCTCCTTGTGCAAAATACTGTTTGACCACAACTACTCATCTGAGTAGTTCCCAGAATCAGAGCTAACCAAGTCCAGTTTAACAAAACCATCCTGTGCTCCTGCCCTCACATTCATAAGACCCAACATGCAGCAAGTTACTGTCCATTTCTCACCACATTCAATAGCAGGCTTCAACCAACGTCACCACTGATTTGAGCTTCACACCATTTAAACGGTTCCTCATTTACAAAACATAGTCATGCAGTGGTCATGCAGTGGACCACAGACTGCACTCTGTCTTCCACTACTGGGTTGCTGCACGGCAGGAAGCATAACACATTTCCCCCAACTGAGAAATATTTATCATTTATATCTAGTATCCACCAACAGAATTAAATACATAGAAAAAACCAAGATGGACTTGGTAAAAGACAACTGGAAGTCTTGGTTGCTGAACCCAGGAGCCCTGCGGAAACGTGACACTTCTCAAGCAAGCTCCTTTCATCATTTTCTTCAAATGAAATTCTAATTCAGTTGACTGTTCCCAAAGCAAAAATTTAAGTCCATGGGGGCTTCAAAAGTGGCAAACGGATAAGATATGTTAATATGATCCAAGAGACCCCTTCAATCCAGAGTGGGAGGTTCCAGTCACCTGGAGATAATAGAAAGTACTTAATGACGTTCAAGTAACTGTCGAGGAAAAGCAATTTTTCACCCAAAGTGTTTTTAACACCCAACTCCCTTCAAATGTTGGTGAACTGAATAAAAGCCTTTAAAAGCTTCCCTGTCTCCCCTTCGGCCCATCTCCAAGGGCATCTTGTACACGGCCCAGTGTTTGGAAAATGCTGCGTTACGGAGGGGTTCAGCTCCTGCCAAGGAACACTGCTGAGTGGTGAAGCAGAGTGAATCTGATTCATGTCTATTTGATAATGCCAGTGAGAACGCCCAAATGATCCCAGAGCTGTTCATCTCTCAAGCTCATTGCCTCCATCCCATTCCCTAGGACACAAGTTCACCTATCACCATTATTTGCCGGCTGTAAATCTTCCCTGTCTTCCAAAGGACAGAGATGCAAAATGAAGCCTGTTTTCAAACATCGCGCTGCCAGTAGCTAAGACAGATGCTCCTCAAAACGACATCAAATGAGCTGTGGAACACAGGCTGTTATGAGTTGGACCTTGTGAGCAATACATCAAGTCTTTAATAGTCAAGACACAGCACTGTGCAGGTGAGGTTTACTGCATGGTCTGTAGAACTGGTGTGAGATGTTGCTGAGCTGGGTAAAACAACAGCTGAGCAAAGCATTTGCTGCCTGTACTCTGGGCTCTGAGCTAGCAAAAAGCATGGCAGCTGTAGCACACATCAGCAGTGACCCTATCCTGGCACACAACACATCTTCCAAACAAGTGCTGCCACATTAGTAGACCATACAGAAAGAGATTCATGTACAATAATGCATTTTGCCATGTTTTCCACATCAGTATCTAGGAAAAGTTTACCCCTACTATTTACTCATGGATACAAACAAATCCAGGAGATGATGAAGAGGGGTAAAAAAAGGACAATCCCTCCACCCCCTCTCCTACCCCTTTTGGTCAATGTAACCTTACCCAAGTCATTCCTTAGCAGAGGCATAGAAGAGAAAGAACTTGAGATGGGCTGAAGAAGCAGGTTCCTCAGTCTAGGGGCATCCTCCACACACAAGGACCAAAGCAGCAGAAAAATAGGAAAAATACGTGGATTTTCAAAGGTGATGTCAAGTAGCAGAGATTTGAGAAATGGTGAATACCCACTTGAAGGAGGTCCCCAAAATACAGGCAAAGTGAGAATCAGAAAGATGATTTCAGCATTCGTAATTACATCTGGGTCAGGGAGAACAAAGCAGACTTTAAGGACACTAGTAGAAAGGAGGCTACAATATTTTTGATTCAAAGGAGTGACAGTCTAAATAAGAAGCCTGACTGAACACAGAAAGAAAAGAGGCATTTCTTAGAAGTTATAAGGAGCTGTTTATAAAGGCAGTCTGTCCACTGCCTGAAGGAGGGAAGGGAATCTGGGGTAAGACAGGGAAAAGATGGAGATACCATCTTATTACCATATTACCACCTAGGTAATAGGCCTAGGTCAAACTGAGCATCTTTCTTATGTGTTCCCATATGTTTCCTCCAATATGGAGGAAAGCACCAATGCTGGCTTTTCTTTTTCTTTTCTCTCCTCATGTGACAAAAGGAGAGAAAGGAAATCTGTACACAGTGACAGAAGCACCTCAGCTCAGGCTTGAGGCAGGCATCTGAGAGGTTTCCTCCCTTCACCAACATGCAGGACAAGCGATGTCTTAACAAGTACATAAGAAGTGGTACTGATACCCCACCATATTAAATACTGCACACTGAGCATATCACTATAGGTATGTAACAACCCCTTTCTTTCCTCACTATTCCTTTCCTCAATCCCTACTCCTCAATAGTACCAAAGGGTTTTTTTTGAGGAAGCTGAAAAACAAATTACAATGAGCTCAATCAACATTCAGACTCAGACCATGTGCTTATGGAGGAAAGGAGGGCTCCCCTCCCTAAACTGGCTCCCCAGAGCTGGGGCAGGGAGGAAACGCTGGATGTGAACATTCAGGTGTGGACTGGTGCTGTGCTCTAGAGGGGACAGCCAGCATCTGCCAGCTGGACAAACCCCCAGCTCAGCTCAGCTGCCTCTGGGAGGTGTGGTGGAGGGATATAAACTGGTAGTAAATGACTCCTCCTGGTCTTCTTGGGGAGCAGGGATGGATGGTAGTTCAGAGGGGCATCCAAGTCACACTGCTGCCCGGCTCATCACCACCTCTGCATTGCTAAAGCCACCAGTAACTCTAAGGAGCTCCCCAGGGAGCACGTTAGTTTGCTGGAGCTTTTGTCCCCAACCAACCATCTGAAGCTTCAGCTGGAAGAGGAAAGGACACAGGGTACATATTAAAGCAGCTACAACGGAGGAGGAAATCGCCTTTCATTAATTTTCCATAAGTGGATTACACCAAGCAGAGTGTAAACAGTCCCACAGGCACCAATTACCAGGCTTATTCTATAACTGAATTGTCCTAAACAAGCACCATTTTAATTTGAATATCAAATACTTTACACAGCAGGAAAGAGAAGGAATAAACCAACCTAACAATGCATTTGTTATGGATTTCTAAGAAATTGCTGTGGAAACCTCTGCGTCCCCAGTGAATTGTGTATATTTGCTTTGCATATGCTCATGCTGCACACCTCCCTCCATCAGATGAGAGGCAGCATGGGCACACTCCAGCTACTGTACCATTAACAAAAGTGCTCCAGAACTTAAGGAGAGGCCAAATTACAAAACCAATACAAAACAAACCCACAACAAAACAGAAAACCCCCCATTTAATTAGATTTGGCATGATTCCTTATTTCTTCTTTTAAAAGACTGACTTACTGGACCTATTTTCTGCTTCTAAACATAGAATCATAGAATCTGGGTACAGCTTTTCTTTAATAAACTGGAAGCAACAAATACCTCTTACTTCCAAGAACGATTGAAGCCTGTGAATTACAGAAACGGTACCCAGCCTTATGTGACCAGCAGGTTGAGGGATAAGATTTTCCACCTCTACTCCACTCTTTCAATCCTGGTGAAACACATAGTTTTGTCCTCATACTTGTACGCAGTGTATACAAGTGTGGCTATTACAGATCAGCCCTGGTAAGTCTTGGCCTCACTGAAAGGCATTAAAGCCCCATAAAGCCTGTGTGTGGAACTGAGTATTTGCAACCTATTCAGGCTGGAGAAAAAGTCTAAGAGAGAGGCAGGGGTATCCCAACTTAAAAAGTGGAAACTGAAGCATGCATTAAGTAGTTTACTCAATGAAGCTCACACACATAATCTGAAGGACATCTACTGCTTAAACTACTGGGCTCCTAGTTCTTACTCTTCTTTCTTGTAGAACATTCATCCTCCAGAAACAGCAACAACTCTGGGAAAAAAGCATCAGAACCTATGTCTCCTGACCTAAATCTCCAACACACCGACTGACAAGGCAAATCTGCAAGTAAGTATTCAGAGCCTTTATTGCTATAAATTCAGCAACCCTGCACAGGACACTCACCACTGCAATATGTTCCAACAGGCCATGCTGTAAATTGAAAGCAAAGTGTTCTCTCTACAGTTCTGAACAAATAATTTGGTTCCTAGGTGAAAACAGTGTTGTTAAATATCTTTGAAGCTCTGAATACAAAACAGTACTTTTTCCCTGACAGTATATTTTGGGTTTGGTTTATACATCATAGAGATGAACGGGCAGGAAAGAGCAGCCTTCTGGAAACTGAGTTTGGTCTTTGCCCAAACCCATTATTCATTTCCATGTAGCAACAGCAAGAACTGCAAGTTCTCCAATCGTACTTACAATGTTAAAATGAAAGGTCCTAAAGAAAAATGTGGGCACAAATTTTTGCATGTAAAGCAGAAGCTATGAAGTTTCCTTTTCTTCAGCTTCATTAAGCAGAAGAAAACTCAACAATTACTTAGACTGAATCTAACCATCTTATTTAGTAATCATAGAATCATAGAATAGTTAGGGTTGGAAAGGACCTCAAGATCATCGAGTTCCAACCCCCCTGCCATGGGCAGGGACACCTCCCACTAAACCATGCCATCCAAGGCTATGTCCAACCCGGCCTTGAACACCGACAGGGATGAAGCATTCACAACTTCCCTGGGCAACCCATTCCAGGGCCTCACCACCCTTACAGGAAAGAATTTCTTCCTCATATCCAATCTAAACTTCCCCTGTGTAAGTTTAAACCCATTACCCCTTGTCCTCTCACCACAGTCCCTAATGAAGAGTCCCTCCCCAGCATCCCTATAGGCCCCCTTCAGGTATTGGAAGGCTGCTATGAGGTCTCCATGCAGCCTTCTCTTCTCCAGGCTGAACAGCTCCAATTTTCTCAGCCTATCTTCAAATCAGTCTCCAAAAAAGTCAAGCCACAGTGTCCTTCCACTAACATCTATGTAAAGGCAGGATTAAGAAAGTGGATCAAAAAGACCCTAATGAGAAGAGTTTGATGTCTTCTAAATCTGTCTGGCTGCTCCTACACAGAAGCAGAAGTTGGTCCCCTGAACACTCCTCTGCTTCACAAAGGCTTGGGAATAACATCTATATGTAATCCCTCCTGCAGCAACCTATGTCCTTCTGAAGCTCCTTCCTTTCCCAAGTATCACTGAAGCAGCTTCAGGCACCATTAATTTCCAGACTTTGCCACCACTGAAGAGGCAGGAAGGGCAGGCACAGGATGTAATTTTTAGCCTTTCCTGCGGCTGTCAGGAGCTCCAGCAACTCTCTTATCCATTATACACATGCTGTTCATGTATTCTGCTTGCTGCCTGCATCTTGGAATGAGCACATACTTCTCATTCAGCCCCATTCATCATTGCCAGCCCAATGGAAAAAGCATTCAGATCCCTACTCCAGCACAGACTTCCCGTGTGACCTTGATCAGACCACATTCTCTCAGTTCTTCAGCTGGGAAACATTCATGAGCTCTTAACTCAATAGAGCACTGGAAGGATAAAATACAAGCCACAGGAACAGGTAAGTCATCAAACAGTGCAATAATGATTAAGGATTGCTGGTGCACACTGTTCTTTACTGCAGAGGTCACTAGATTCTGTCCTCAGACTTGCACAGTCCCCCTAGAGCCCTGCAACCATCCAGGCAGCCCGCACATAGTTGTGTTGTGTTCCAAACCACATCTCCAGGTCTCCAGTTCAGGCTGTGCGATGAGATGCTGGACGAAAAAAAGGAGCAACAGATTTCAGGCTCAGCAGAGAAGCTCCCTGTTTATTTATGAGCTTAAGTCCAACCTTTAAAAACTCTCTTTTCCCTAGCGCAGTTTCCTTCAGAAAGAAGTCATGGATAAAACACGGAGAAGCTGCTAATAATAAAATGGTTGGGCAGAAAGAATAGATATGGATTTCTTTCCCCCCACATCACTACTAGCCCAGTGAAATAGCAAGGAGCACCAATAATTTATTTACAGGTCTTCAGCACTCCACATCCTGCTGTTTTTCTGCCCCCAAACAAGACCCTGAGGGTTTAATTAAGTTTTCAGAGGAGGCTTGGGAGATACGATTTCACTCAGTCTATGTCATTTATACCATGTTTTCTATGGATGTGTGGGGAAAAAAAATCTACAAGGCACAATAAATCAAATGTGGTGCTGGCAGGGAATAAACTAGGTAGACATGGCAAAACTCGTTGTTCTAATGCTCTAATGCTGCAAGGGGTGACCACAGCTAAGGGAAGTCCAGAAAGCCTCTGCCTGTTCAGGGCAAAGCAGCCCTCAAGACTTAGCTTATCATGGACATAATTCTTCACCAAGAAACAGCAGGAAGATGTGAGCAAGTCCCCTGATGTACCTTTCCTCCCTCCCTCACCACATCTGCATGGCACTACTTTATCCCTGACCACCTATAACAAAGCTGGCATTTCCAGGCTCACACTTGAGACTCCCGCAGGCAATAAACTAATGCTATGATCTGGACAGATCACCTAGGAGTAGGTCCAAAACAGCATTCAGACCTCTGAAGATACAAATGGGCATCTGCAATTGGGAGTTCAGCACCTGGGAAATCCAACAACAACCAGATGAGGGTCTGGAGACAAGTTAACGGGTTTATATATTGGGCCCCTGGACCTTCTGCCTCAGTAAATCACCTGCATTACAGGAGAACAGGAGTATGTGATCTCTGAGGAACCCTGTGAAAGACTTGGGAAGTGCTCAGAAACCAGAGGGAACTGCAGATGTGCATCCCCCCAACTTCCAGAGACAGACTTGCATGGAGGTACAAGTCTCCCCAGGCCCACTTTTCCTGATCAGGACACAGAACAGGCCTGTGTGTTATGGCACATTTAGACTTCCAGAACTGATGTAACAAAAGGTATTAGGGTTTTTTCCTGACAAACTCCTGGACTTGTTAATGATCCCCATTCACACCAAGCAGCCAGTACTCCTGTTTCACAGATGGTGCGGTCATGTCAAGCACACAATACTCTGCAGTGCGATTAACCCATCTTTTTTAGGTTGCTTCTGCCAGAATTGGTAGTAACAAACCTTTTCTTTCCTGGCACAGTGAACATGCTCTGTCCCCATGAAGCTCACGCTGAAATGTAGCTTATGTCCCAGCATTTTGAGTTAATCTGCCACCTGAACTGTCTCTGCCCCTAAGGCTCTGCAATGGTTACAGGAGGCTCCAGGTCAGTACCAAGACTGTCTCTTGACTGTCTTCACTTAAGTGCACATCGATTCTGCTGTCTGCCCAGAGGGAACTCCTCTATCCTGGCTCATTCAATCCGTCTGTTGGCCAAGACGAGTTTGGGCCTAGAACCTGGAGAGCCCTCAAGATCCTTCTGGGGCAGATAACCATGGGAAAACTTGTTGTACTAAAGCTTTCTAGCTGACAATAAGCCAACAAGTTAAACGCAACCTACTCAATACCTGAGCTACAGGTAGTAAGAGGTTCAGGAATCATGCTTTGAGACAGATTAAGATCAATCCATATTAGAGGAACATGATAGAGCTCCAGAACAATAACTGAAAATGGTTCCCAGCCTGAAGCCTTCTGTCTGCTTCTGTAGACAAAAAAAACCCCAAACAAAACCTACTTAAGCTTGGAAGGCACTGTCAGTGCATTCTCCATGATTTAAAAAAATGACTGGGTTTATTTGCTCTCCCTGTTGTTCTAAAGCCAACATCTTGCAAAGCCTGAAAGTGAAATGTAGTTCTTTATCAATTTGTTGTTTTTATCCTCCTCTGCCACCCATGCACAGTGGTTTGCTTATTGAGGCTCATTCATGTGTAGGGGCTGTTGGCATTGATGTATTTCGTTAGCAAAGTGAAGGGTTTTTTCTGGTTTCTTTTGTTTATAGAGCAGACTGGCACATTAATTCAGGCTGGCAGAACGAGCAGACGAAGACAGTGTTAATTTTGCAAGCAGAAACAAGCAGGGACACAAATGTTATGCTCTCCATATCATCACAGTAGGCTACACACAGACAAGGTCCGGATCGTAATTCTGAGCCAGTCTCATTATGACCGTGTTGTGGCTGAGGACGCATAGGTAAAAGATTTCACTCCTTTTTGGAAGTGTATTTCATAGGGGCTTTTTGAATTGTTTTGACTCCGATTCACAGAACAATTAGTTTTGAGATCACCCACAAGGAGTGTTCTCCCCTAGTTTCATTCACAAGCATTCCTGCAGTTTTGCTTGCTTTGCTTCCAACTTGCTGTTGAAGAACGAACCCCACAGTGTCACACAACTTAATGTCCTTTAGGAAAAATGAGAAAGCTCCCTGTAATGACGTTGTGGTATCTCTCAGACAGCGAGGATGAGAAATATTCTGTGAGCATCCCTTCCAGCAAGAGGATGCCAGGCTCCACCCAATCAGTACAAACATCTTCCCCTCATCCAGGTCTGAAATTAGGGCAATTACCAAAGAAACCAATTAAGGAAAAATTCTGAGGCAAGTTAAACTATAACTTACATGGACACAACTGGGTTTAGCCTTATGTGAGCGTAAGAAACCACAATCATTCTGCCATTTCCAGCCCAAACTGTACTGTGAAACTTATTTACACAATCAGCAATGTGGTCCATTTGCAGATGCCAATTCCCCACCCTCTTTATAGCCATCTATATGAACAGCAGATCAGGGAGTGAAGTACAATTACTGCCATTCTGACCAGCTAGGCATGATCACTTGGTCAGCAGCCCAAGTGCTCTAAGAACAGAGAGCTAACAGATGGACAACATGTATTTCGGCAGACAGAAGGCAAAACATGACCTGCATATATATGTACCACTTAAATGACATCCCTTAAAACTGTCCTGTCCTGCAGGGTCTAGGCAATGCAGAAGACTATGAATTCAGCCCAGCCCATCCAAACTCCTCACCAGGCCAGAGCAGCATCATTCCCACACAGAAACATTACCACTCCTGTGTTACGGACTGCCAGGCTGCATTGCCCAGCTTTTCAAGAGCCAAGGTCAGTAGGCATCCAAATTTTAGCAGGTCAAACACACCTATTAAACACTAAAGCATCCAGCTCATCCAGTGCTTCTGCACTGCGCAACACAAAGTCAACAACTTATCTGCCATATGACTGTCTCCTGTGCTGCTGTATCTCCCTTGCCAGGCTACCTAAAAAGTAGCTGTGATTTGGGTTTTTTGAGTTTTGCATACTCCAGAGACAGAAAGCTGCTCACAATGTAGATGGATGAGGTTCTGCTCCAACAGCAGTCTGCTGGATTTACCATCCTCTGCCTACCCAGGTGGTAGAGACCTTCCAAACACAAATGTGAAGAGAAAGGAAAACTGCTGAGAGGATGAACCTCTCCTATCACTGATAATCTTATCATACCATGTTTCCACTAGGCAGCATGTTAGTATCAGCAGTGTTAATGATGTGATCTAACTAAAAAGAGATAGGACTGATCTTGGTAAATGTGTCTTATGCACTTGGTCTTAACTGAGATCTACTTCAGAGTAAATCTATCTATTACAGCTCTTTGCATGCTACTCACTTACAGGTAAAATATGGACACCTGCAGCAGTAGCGAGGAGCTCTCTGTTCCTCCAGGAAGCTGGATATATACCAGTTCACCGGCTCCCCTTTCACCATTACCAGCTCATGAACATCACTTAGTGCCTCATTCAGAACAATTTAAAGAAAAATAACTGTTCATAAGTATTCCTGCCCAAGCTTTTCATTGAACAGTGACCTTGGAATGAACACTGCCTAGCTTAGCCATGTTACATACACTTCAAGCACTGTCCACAGGCTCACGTGCCACATATATATCAGCTCTTGAACAGAACCAGCTCTGGGGCCCCCTTAGCACGTAACAGCATCTTCTATGCCTGTTGGCTTAGATCACTCACAGCATCACTTTGATAAAAGATACATAGCCTCCCACCCTGCTTTTTATAGGGAAGCAATGTAATGGTCTAACAGGCCTCTTCCATCCCTTAGCATTAGTAAGGACAACTTAAATCATTCAGATAATTCAGACAAAAGGTAATTGGGGTGAGAATCAGTCCAATCACCTTCGTTAGATGCAGCTCTTTGCATTGAAGAGGGAGGCTCTGTCTTCACTTTCTAAAAGAGCAGCAATATTTACCTAAAGGAACCAATATGGACTGGGTATCCTGCAGCAGAGGCTCACAGTCTCTCCCCTTGCAAACACCGTCTTGTCCCCATTATGCACTGTAAAACTTCAGACACAGGGCTGCCACCCAGTTCCTGCTATGGAAAAAACACATGATATTGGTAACTTTGTGCTAAAATCCATCTTTTCACTCCAGTATCTCCATGGCTGTACCTGCTAGCTCTTACCTCTTTGCAAGAGCTTTAGCTTGCACATGACGCCACTTTGCAGCAGTGATTTGCTGCAAATACAAGGTACAGACCTCCCCTGAACACATTCACATGCTTGTATCTAGACAGTTCGTATGTGTAAAACCTGTCATGTGGCTGGAAAAGGGGGACGTGCCTGATATCTTGCACTCAAATGGAGGCTCCCTTGAAACAAGAGCTGGCTTTGATACACGGCAGTATTTCTGCTGGACAGTAACACTGCTATTACAATACGGAAAACTCAGAAGAAAGCTGAGAACACCGAGAGTTTCAGGTGTTGCTTATGGTCTCTTGTAATGTCACAGATTATTATCCCTCCGTATTTGCTAGACAAGTTTGGGAGAAAGAAGAGGGATTGCCGAAAATTGGCTTTTAAATCTGGCTTCCCCTGAGAAAGATGGTCATGCTCTGAGGTTTGTGGTATTACTTGATAAGCGGTGATTAAAACAGTAATCCCGCATTGTAATCAAAAAGCAGCCAAGGCTCTGAAATTACTTTTTACTAAGCTTTTTCCTTCTTCAAAGACAGCCCTGTATGGCAAAAGATAATAAACCCACAGACGCCGTTCCAATTTCATTTCGAAATATTTGATCCATTAATTTATAGTTTGGAAAGGCTTCTCCTCTTTTATTTGTCTTTAAATCCACATCAAAAGTGGGTCTGTAGTCTAGCAGGATGGAGGAAATTCTTCTTGCAGTAGCTGGCTTGCTCTGGAAGAATACCTGATCTATTTATATGTCAGCACAGTACGAAGTAGTGAAAAGGTTTCCCCTACCCAGTGAAGGGCTACTTAAAATCAGCCTTACCCATGCTTTCCCAGCCAATACAATGTTAGGCTGGTCCATGTGCTGGTTAGCAGTGAAAGCCTCTCCCAACTGAAAGCGTTTTGAGGTTTCTGAGAAACAAAGCTCATGCTCACTTCATTTTGTGATCTGCTCTGACTTCAGGATGATCACTGGGTGAAGACACCACACAGAGTGGCTGCATTCAGTCACTTCAGCCACAGTAGCTGCTAGGTGCTCATGTCTCCCCCATCACATGAAAGCACAGGCAATAGGTCATGACAGTTTGATTTTCACATAGAAAATGGTCAAACCAGCAATCAGTTTGTTTTCAACAACTATGTTTTCAGAGCAAAACCATTAGCGACAGGCTCATCTAACACACACTTTTTAAGGTTTCAGAGGTAAGTACAAAGCTTCTATTAAGTTTGAAAATTTTCCACAGTTCTGGGCAGTGATTTGTGATTTTTTCCCTTTTACGCTGATTTTGAAAGGAAACAGAAATAAAATTCATCAAGGTGTAAAAACCAATAGTGATGCTTTGTCCTATGGAACAGAAAAACAGGGTAAGTTTATCAAACTTAGCTGCAGAATTCACTAAAGACAGCAGGTTATATCTGCCCACAGGAGGAACTCAAACTGCTGTTTGCATGTTAGAGTCTAGCCCCACACCCAACTCTTAATTACAGACACAATAAGGACATGACGTGATGTTTGCTGCCTTTTCCCAAAGATGTCATTATCGCTCTAGAATCATACTTGCTTATTTTAGAGACAACTTAGAGACGTCCGCTTTGCAAATGCTACTTCATGGGCTACCCTAAAACAACTCACACCATATTCCAGGTCTTGCTTTTCCTCCAAAGATCAGTTAAGTTCTAATCGTATTTTTCCAGATTATATCTTTCAGTGTGACGAATCCCCACTGTATGCTCCCTAAGGCCAACAGCCTCAGGAAACAGGATGAGCTGCTGCTGTGGAAACACAGATCAGGCTGGCCTCAGAGATGGAAGATAAAGAGGGAAGCGGAAAGCCACCACCAGGCACCTCCCCACCCCAAAAGTCTTTGAGACCACCAGCCTGTGTAATAAGGGTGAAAAGAGACACAGTAAAGCTATCTATGCCTGCTGGTTAACCAGTGAAAAGGTTCACCACTAATACTGCTATATCTTCGATTTGCAGGAATTGATGAAAGCAAAGCTGTAACACAAACTTTTAAAAAGCAGATTTTCTCAGTGATAAATGTCTCCCTTCTGTTCCATTTAGCAGCTGGGTAGTGAAGATGAAGACAAAGCACATGTTTTATCTGTGGATTAAATTAAGCCCTGGATTACAAATTGTAATTGAACACAATTATTCCAATAGCACAAAAATTTAAGATTGCCCTCATGAGGTGGAATTTGCCCCACAGAGAACCATTAACACCATCAAATCGGTTATCTGCTACTAATGCACATTTTGGCACTCTCTTCAAGCAGCTGGAAAAACATCTTCAATTTCTCATGAAGGAACAGAAAATCCCAAGATACCTTTGTGTTTTATGCTAGTCTATAAACCTAGCAAAGTGTAAACTCTATGAAATGGCTTTTAATCTAGCCCAAGTTTATTTTATGCTGTGTGATACAACCATCTAGAATAGATGTTGTGGGTTAAGTTTGCAAAACAGAAGGTGAAACTAAAAACCCCTCTCTTTTAATATCTGGAGAACAAACCCCAGCTGCCCTCCATAATCAAAAGATTTGAAATCAACGGAATACACTATTAGCAATGCTGGTCATGTTGGCATTTCTCACCATAGAAGGAACATTCCTGCTATTCTTTGGTCATATGAGTGCTACTGCTCATGCCAGTAGGGCAAATAAGGTTTGACTTACAGAAAAATTGTTATGTGCAGGATCTGTGATAAATACAAATGCCTGTTTATCACTATCACTCAATCTCAACATCTTACACTTGTGTAATTCAATTGCATGAACAATGAAATAAGAAATGCAGGAACTGGATGTCAAAAATCATAAAAATGGGTACTACATCAAGAAGGAGGAAACTTATTTTTGAGCATTGAGTTCATGCCCTTTACAGACAAAAATGGTTCTCTGTACAACAGAGAGCTGTTGATAAGCAGACATCAGGCGTGTTGTTAGGACATGCAACACCCTGAACATGTCTAAAGGCATCAGCTCCAAGAAGTATGCAAAATCACCACTGAGCAGTAGCCTCAAAGCCCCAACATCTTGTTACACCGTGATTTACTGGACTAAAATGTGGGGTTTGCCTGCCCAGCTCGCTGAGGTTGCCTGCAGTAGCTGAGAGAGCCCCTTTGTAGTGGTGACCATGCACAAACCATAGCCAGCATAAAAAGCACAGCATGTGTCACACACTTGTATCATTTGGGCTGTACCATAAACATGTGTGGGAGCTTTACTCAGGGATTTCACCCCAGGAGTAAATTGTATGATGTGAAGCCAGGCAGTGTTCTGTATACTTGATGAATGAGCTGGAAAAAGCACCATCCAAGCTACAACACTGCTATAACACATAATGTGGAACATTCAATCACACTGTTCAGAGCAGTGAAAACCAAGCAACTCTGAGAAGGACATGTCACCCAAATCACTGGGTTTTTAAAAAGAAGTATGACATGGGTCAGAATGCCACTGTATTGTGTGTGAAATAATGAAAGTGAAACAATTCGAAGGCAAAACTGACTCCATTACTTCTGTCTTAAGAACATCAAGAAATATGGGACTCATCAGAAGATTATTTCATCCAGCCTCTCCAGAAAGATGGACATGAAAATATTCAGTATCCCTCAGGATGATTTGGGATGCAATAGGAGCACCCAGAGCTCCAAAGCGCAATAGGGACCTAGTTTGCTAGGCTGCAAGTGACATGAGGCTTCCTATCCTTTGGAAAGATATGAATGATTACAGACAGATAGAGACAGGGGAGAGCAGAAACCCTGTTCAGCATTAAGGTGAATGTGGTCTTTATAGTAACAGTGGTTGCAGTACATCAGCTCCTTTACTGCTAAAGTGGAAGGGAACAGTGATTCAGAAATAGGAGAGAGATGACAGCAGGAGAAGGATCTGATTATTACAGTGGAGGGGCTTGGTTTGACGGACTGGAAGAGAGGAAGCCCCCCTTAATGTGTAGAGCAATCAAACAAAGCAAGAAGATAACTCCATTCAGGACACAGACATGAATAAGAATGTCTCTAGGACAACACCCAAGAACACAAAAGGCAGAATGAAACATGAGAACAGGGAACATCTAGAGGAGAATCTCAGCTGTGCAAAGAATGAAGCTACACTGCATAGTGTAGTAGACTACAAACCAAAGGGGAGGCTGAAAAGTACACCAAAGAATGCCATAGAACCTGTAGCTCCCTCGACCTACATGGCACTGACACAGCATTCTTGGGTTAAGCTTCTTTCTGTTTCTGGGATTTTTCTGGATTATTGCTTACATCTTTTTGTTTCCATTGCAATAAATACAAGAACATATTAATAATTTCAGAGTACGATGGGCATTCCTGTCTGACTTCTGTAAGCCACAGGCATCTCCAGATGTGGACAGAAACCTTACGTACCCACATACAACACACATGCATATATACGCTATACACAGACTTGGATAAAGGTCAGACTGTGTCACTGACCTGCATTTAGGGTCCTTCACACACGTCAGGATCTTGCTGCGCTAGAGACTTACAAACCATAGTAAGAGCTCCAAACGTAACAGAAGACAAACAAATGGTGGCTCAGAAGGAAGAAAGCAACACATGACTGGCTGACAAAACCAGGCATTTAAGCAAATACGCACTCTGGCTGTGGTCAGGCTTTCCTGGCATCACAGCAAAGGGCACTTTGAAAAGTATGATTTGAAAGTAAAGCTCTATGGAGTTTTAACAGAAAGCTTTTCTAATGCATCTCAGAAATCACAGGTCCTTCTTCCCTCCACATACACTTTAGACTTGCTGTAACAGCAGCTCTGTATATACATATATATATATACATATACATAAGGCAGAACACAGCTGTGTCCCCAGTTCCACCTCTCCCTGTAAACAAGTGAATTGGGGTCATGATTTGCAAAAAGAGGAAATTCTCACTCTACATTCAAAAGGTAAATAATGACTCTGACCTACTGTTCTGACCCAAGATAGTGCAGGCTGTCCCTTATCCATCACTTACTCTCGTAGCATACAAAGCAGCACAATCCAGGGAGTATATTAATCATTTTCTCCTTCTGCAGTGTACAGAATATGGACTGCTCTAGTGAGTGACTACTGCTTTATAAGATAAGGTTAATCAATAAAGATAATTAAGACACTTCTGGTTAATATGTCTATGTCACTGAATAAAAAGCACATAAAGTCCCTATTGAAATACAAACACTGGAATGAGTCCAACTGGTATAAAAATGACCTAACTGTATGGAATTCAAAACCGCAGTTTAACAATACTGTGTGGTTCACTCCAATCTGAACACTTCTGAATCTCCAAGGAAATCACATACAACCTCAGTCTGAGCCACAAGGTTAAACCTCTGGGTTTACCTGGACCCATCCTAATTTAATAGCTCTTTGAGCAATCTGTGGCAAGGGTCAGTTTGTGAACCCCACAAAGCTGGTATCTGGCATCTCGGCACAACTGCCGGAGGGAAAACCCAGCTCCTTATAAGACTGGAGCCTTCTTCACTATTCTTGAACAACAGCAAAACTGGAGGTTGATTAACCTCACGCCAACCCATAATCTCTACCTGCTCAGGCTTCCTTTAATGCAAAGGGAGATTTAAGCAGGGGCAGTCTGTCCAGAGCACAAACAAACCCGAAGGTGCCCACGCCGCTCCCTCAGGAGAAGTCCTTCTTCCCAATTGCTTCGGGGGTACCTACAGCTTTTGTTTTTAATACCCAAGTGCCAGGCAGTTTGTCTCACATCACCTCTCAGCTCTGAACAGGGAGGGCAAGGCAAACCTCTCCAGCTAACAAGGAGAAATCCACAGTGATGGACAACCAGCAGATCATCTAGCTAATCTCCACTTGTCCCACTTTAACTGAAGCTGTTCACAAACAAGTATCGATCCATTGTTCCACAGCCACAAATCCTCCAGTAATTCCCTGCGGAAAGCAGCTCTTCTATTCAGGAGGGGAGGGGAAGCTTCCGTTTAACCTAGAGAGAGAGAACTTGAAACTTAAACGTTTCTGCAGCGCAGCAGCCACTCAGAAACTTTGCTCCTGCCCACAGACCATGGGCTCTCACAGTCACTAAGAAGTATCTTTTGCCTCCTCTTCCCCTGGGTAACAGTGCATCCCCAAATGGGATCTGGACACCAATTTTGCTTTTCTCATAGCTGTGTTATTGAATGTATTCTGCCCAATATGCAGCCACGTCGACAGTGGCTGTGCGGAGTTCCAGAGGCGCTTTGTCATTGTCTGGTAAAATATCTAAGTTTTACCTTTTCAGAAACAAGAGGCAGTACCAGCTTTAATGGAAAGGGGGGGGAGAAACAACCACAAAACCAACCAAAACCCTTGCCAGAGAAAGCTTTCATAGGGAATGACTACAGAAATAACAAGTGTTAGGCTGGGGGTGGAATTGTATAACACTGCGAGATGATGATCACAGCCCAGTGGAAACATTCGGAGAACTTTAAGAACCAAAAGCCTGAACTAATGGGAAGAAAACAAGCACAACTGGGCCACCAATCCCTTTGGAAGGAAAACACACTAAGGCACTCCACATCACTATAGAGTCTCAACGATTAGTGCTAGCAGTTCTCCTGTTCAATGGGAAAGGGGCTGAAGAAGCCCAGGCAAGACAGTGCTTGGAGTTTATCATCACAACACAGTATAAACAGAAGGGGAGGTGGGAGGTGAGCCCAACCCCTCTCTTCTATTTCATTAAACAAAATAAATTATGGGGGAGGGAAGGGGGAAATGACACATTTCCATTTTCTTGCAGATTCCTTCAGAAATTAAACTTATTCATTATCTGCTCTCCACTAAGAGGAACTCAAAAGACCTCTGCCACCTTCTGAAATTCAACCTGTGTTAGCAGGTGGATCCCTCACCAAAACATACAGGTGTTCAAACAGGGCTTGCAGGTGAGACTTTATTGGCTGCAGTATAAAAAGGGAAAGCAGATATCACCATCTGATCCTGAAGGCAATAAATTAAGTACTTTTTCAGGTGAATGGACATTTACAGTGCAGAGAATAGGAAGAGAAATGCCCTGTTCTTGCAATTTCTAGTATTACTTTTTTTGTTCTACTTTTTGACTTCAGATTCTGAGGTCAGAGACAAGTTCAATACTATAAAAATGTCAGATCTACCCAAGATCATTCCATACCCTCATGTCACCCTGAAAAGTAGTTTAATTGTCGTCATTATCCTTGGAGTTTTATTATTCTAATTATCTGTGTGCCTTTATTATCCTAAATATTGATCTTCCCTTCTAATTAAGCCTATAATTAAGATAGGAAGATGTTGAGACTGTTTGTAACAAATGGAAACCAACAGAGTGCAAACCGAACTAACCCCTTGGTGCCACGCAGGGAGATGGAATCAAACATCTGGAAAACTCCTAAACCTCTGAAGTTTATTTCTAGAATGTGAGAATCTGAATTTTATGTTAGTTGTAGTTCCTACATACAACCAAGGACCAACCCATTGCCAGCTTACTGACACAGGCAGCAAGGGCTTTGCAAGGAGAGCACTGTTCTGTACCCGAGCTGAATTCAGCACACCGCTCTCCTGGCCCAGGACCACTGTGTGCGCCACTGCAATGCAAAGATCAGTAAACAAATTATTCTCTTCCACATTTTATTCTATTGCTCTGCTTCAGTACTTAAGAAGTTATCATGGCATGTCAGACTTCAATTGGAAAATCTATTTTGCATGGATTCATCTATAATTTGCATGTGCTTTGCTTGCTTTTCACAGCACTTCTCATGTAGCAGGCATCCGTAGTAAAACAAGGATGTACATAGTAACAAACAACAATTAGCTGTCTTTCTGTTCAAATCTGGTCTTGTTCCCACTGAACCAAGACTTTATATCTGGACAGCAGCGGAGGAAATGCTGACCTCGCAGCATTGATGTGTTTTGTAAACCTTAAAAAAACTAAGTAAGGTATAAATACACACTATTCACAATTCAGTGGCAAACACAGGATTAAGTTTTTGTGAGGCACAATAATACTTTTTGATTTTCTTCAAAGGCCCCTGTTAATAAAGCAGACTGAGGTGATGATGCCACAGAGTAAACAATTGGGCTTCTTTAACAAATTCCTTTAGTAAATTACATCACATGTAACGGAAGTTTCAAATGCTTCTCCTTAAATTATTTGGGTTAATTCCAGGCTAGCGCCTGGCTCTTGGTACACGGAATGGAATTACAGAGACAAAACTAGAAACAGAATTCAGGATAATGAACCTGATACTAGAGTGGGTACAGGAACACTGAAAACAGTTCAAACCAACATACAGGCTCCCACCGCTCCTTTTCTAATACACATTTGTGATTTTGGACAAAGGAATGTGGGCCTTCAGAAATCAAAGTCCCACTTGAGTGTTTTCCATCCCATGGGGAACAAAAGGTGTATCTTCTGCAGCAGCTTGAGTGAGCAGTGCTACGGTGAGACATGGCACCAAATGAAACAAATCCAGCCCTACAGACAGCAGAGACTGGTAACTGCTTTCACACTCTCCAAGTTTTCTGATTAGCAACAAGCAGCACTGCCGCAGCTGCTGCAGCACAGCGGCCTTTGCTGGCCTTCAGGGGGGACCTTCAGAACTGCGTTATTGTTTCCAGAGCAAAACACGCTACAAAGTTCTATTAATGACACAGTATGTAAAACCCTGACAGTCCCAAAGGCTTAGTTTGTAACGTATGCAAAACTGCTTACAGATGAACAAGAAACAAGCATCAAGTTGAGTTTTGCTGACAAAGCATTATCATGATACCTGAAGAAGTACAAATGATCATTTAATTTCTGAGGACGTTCATTCCAAGCATCTCAGCAACTGCTAAAGGAATTTGTGACTTTAATTCTACGGCGAGTATCAAGGAACAGCAGCCTGGCCAGACACTACCACGTTGCATCTTCCAATTCCCATTCAGATCCAGCTGACTGCACGCAAATTGTACACTGGGAAATCCCAAGGAGCCTTCTGCATTGCAACTGCTTTATCACCTACCCAAGTAGCAATGTGCTGCCCATCTGACATGACTGTCAATTAATTTTTAAGCTAGATTCTTCAAAGCAGATGCACAGCTTCAAAACCTCCTGTTCTGCCACATATGGAGAAGCCATCTGATTTGCTGCTGCTCCAGCATGACCAAGTCACTCAGCTCTTTCTTTCAAGGTCTACTGAATGCCAAGACAAAATTAACTTAGTGATAAAAGAGGGAGAAAGTTCACATTTGCTTTTCATTCTGCCATGACTAAGAGGATGAATAGGTAATAGATGCTTGTTCTTAAGTACCACATAATATTAAGAAGTGCATGTAAAAGACAAGTGTAGCTGAACGGATGAATCATACAGTTACCAGCAAGTTCCTTTATTTTTCATTAAGAAGCCTGAAGTGCCTACTCTCTCTTAAGGCCATCTGCGCACCGGCAACAGCTCTCTAGGAAAGAGCAGCACATTTACTTGCCACTTTGTTTGCTTTCTTCAGTTTTGCTCTGCATCAGCGTTGGACGGGTAAATGAAAGTTGAGCTATTCACTAGATTTGGAAAGATGGTACAATTATTTCCATGGGTTTTATTCTGTGTGTGTCCAGCCATAACGCAAAACTGGAAAGTGTATTTCTCACACTACTTCCAGATTTGATGCACCCATTGTCACTACAAAGCCATCAAGAACAATTCAGAAGAGCTCTCTTAACACAAAGGTCTGAAAATCCTGGATATCACAAGTCAATCAGCAGTTTCAGCATGTGACAGTTATGTGAGGTCACCTTCTCCCTGCATCATGCTTCCTCAGTCATGCATAGGTAAATGCACACACTTACTGTCTTTCATTTATCAGGATAAGCTTTTCAGTACAGTGACCATGCTATTAAATGACCCTGTGGTGCCCGCAACATGAATGGAAGTCTGCATTTGTTACTGCACAAGAACAAGAGAAAATACAAAATGATCACGAAGGGACACAGAATCATAGAATCATAGAATAGTCAGGGTTGGAAAGGACCTTAAGATCATCGAGTTCCACTCTCCTGCTCTGGGCAGGGACACCTCACACTAAACATGCCACCCAAGGCTCTGTCCAGCCCAGCCTTGAACACTGCCATCGATTCAGCATTCACAACTTCCCTGGGCAACCCATTCCAGGGCCTCACCACCCTTGCAGTAAAGAACTTTCTGCTCATATCCAATCTAAACTTCCCCTGTTGAAGTTTAAACCCATTACCCCTTGTCCTCTCACCACAGTCCCTAATGAAGAGTCCCTCCCCAGCATCCCTATAGGCCCCCTTCAGGTATTGGAAGGCTGCTATGAGGTCTCCAGGCAGCCTTCTCTTCTCCAGGCTGAACAGCCCTAACTTTCTCAGCCTACATCAGGCAAAAAAACACTATTCAGATATTTAAAGGCTATTACCTAAAATCTATAATAGCTTCCATGCTCATATAGATCTTTATATTGACAAACCTCACCTCTGGATATAGATTGGAGTAACATATCTAGACCCCTCTACACCTGATTATGGTCGACGCCAAGCTTCACATCTTTGACAGAAAATGTACAATGAAATAATCCTGTCTAGATAAGTGTTTGTCAGCAGCCTTAAGCTGTTCACATGAGCAAATGGTCATAACCTGACAAGGCTTCCCAGACAGTGAAACGAAGTCTTAATAACAAACCTAAGATACAAGTCTTCTGATAACCTGAAGGATAACACAAAAGCCACACTGCTGCTGTCAAAACAGCACTGCTCTAAGAAACCTCCAGCGTGAAAACATGAGTCATGTTGGCTTCCACTTGCAGAAAGCATCCTGGGCTATTCAGGATCTGCTACGATTACAAATTACCCTTCAGATGTGGCGCTGTTGGTGCTTCAGGAGAAGATTTCAAAGGAAACCCTGTATCTACAGGCCTGGAAGATATTTTCTTCTCTTTTGGTCCTATTAGTACATCGTTTAGGCCAGATTAAAATATCTACTCTGCATAGGCAAGGGTCTTCTGTTTTACTGAACTGCTCCCATCCTGTACTAAGAACTTGCATTTGCCCAAGTTTTATATATTTCAGAAAGGCATTTGGCTGCAGCTAAAGAATGCTGGAGATGGGAAGCCATCACTTCCTTCTGGACCTTGTGAAACCCTGGGTCTCTGCCTTGTGCGGTCAACCTCAGTATTAATGCTGCCTCAGGATACATTATGGAATTGAACAGATGAACCTACACTTTATTTTGTCCACTGAACACATGGGGCCCTTTTCAGTGCCCTCAGATGTGTATATCACCCTAGAGGATTGCAATACCCCCTCTGTATTGCTCCAGTTTCACTATCTTTGCCACTAAGGAGCCATTCTGATATCAGAGGTTAAGTCCACAAAGGTTAGATCACACCAACAGAGAGCACACAAGACAGCATCCTTTATTAAGATTACTCCCCTAACATGCTGAAAAGGAAACTGTTATTGAGAAGAGTAGATATTAATCTGCACAGAGCTTGCTGATGACAAGAAATTGGCAGTTTGTTAGTCTGGTCAGCCAAAGACACGTCAAAGTCTCAACAAGGAAACCTAATTGTAGCATGATTAATGCCAGTCGTTTACTCTTTGCCAATCCTCTCCTCCTCCCTCACTTCCAAGGATGGCTTTTTTCCACCTTGGCATCCATAATAGAGTTAGTGCTGTGTGGCTAAAAGACAGAAGCGGAAAAAAAAGGATGTGTGAATAATGCCAGATGGAAACAGAAGAACGCAGGGTGCAAGTTGTCTATGAAATGGAGATGATTATGGGCAGCGCAATAAACAATCTGTGCAGCTGCCTTACTATGACTCCCCAGGTCAGAACACACTCATATTGCTTCAGTGTTGAAGAAGGCACTTGTCCTAGGTTCAGCAGTAGCAGTCATTTTTTCTCCTTCTTGGTAGCTGGTGGGCGTACGACACTTTAGGCCATCAGGGCAGAGATGCAACATACAGATGGACTCATGATCGAGGGGTGGACTTAGCAATGGACACTATTGCCCAGGTTATTCACGAGTGTGAACACTGCACACAGTCTCCTGCCCTGAAAGACTGTTACAAAAGATGAAGCCCGACATCATGGACTGGATGGACTAAGCAGCTTTGTAGGGATTGGTCCATGCACTGAGGGATGATCTCTCTCCCTCTGGGCATGTGTGTGGATGTATATATATATATACATGTGATGGTATATTGAAAATGTGGGATCTGAGGATGACGTGAATGGTATGGAATAAGGGGCGGAATGTCCTAGGTTCAGCAGTAGCAGTCATTTTTTCTCCTTCTTGGTAGCTGGTGCAGCTCTGTGTTTTTGATTCGGGGCCTGGGAACAGTGCTGATAACACCAGTGTTTTCAGTTACTGCTTGGTGATGTTTAGGCTGGCCAAGGACTTGCTGAGTCTCATGCTCTGCCAGGGAAGGGGGGAAGCCGGGAGGAAGGAGAGACAGGACACCTGACCCAGACTAACCAAAGAGGTTATTCCATACCACAGCACGTCATGTCCAGGATGTAGGGACAGAGGGCAGAGACCCGGAAGGGTGGTGAGGGTGCACGGTGGGGGGTGCAGCCGGTGGGGGGTGCACCGGTGGGGGTGCACAGCTTGGTCGAGCTGGGTGGTGAGCTATTGTATTCTTTCCCTGTATTTGCCTTGTCATTATTGTTACTGGTGGGGGTGCACTGCGTAGTCGGGCTTGATATTGGATGGTGAGACAATTGTATTCTTTCCTTGTATTTTCTCTTGTCATTATTATTATTGGTGGTAGCAGCAGTGATTTGTGTTATACCTTAGTTACTAAACTGTTCTTATCTCAACCTGTGGGAGTTGCATTCTTTCGATTCTCCTTCCCATCCCTCCAGGAGCGGAGGGAAGAAAGAGGGGGAAGTGAGTGAGAGAGCGACTGTATGGGTTTATAAGCTTAAACCACGACAGCACTTATTTGCTATTGCAAGAGGTTACAAAGCAAAACGCCTCCAAATAATCCACCCCCAAAACCACGTATCAATTAGCGAGGAACACAAAAGGACCCGACTACAGTGTTGAGGTTACTACAGGAAAGATCACAGCAGGAAAACTGACCCACACCTACATTCAGTCAAAATATTTTTCCTTTCAATGTTGGGGGTGCAGGAACACTGTGCTCACTGCAGTGAAAAGATTCCTTTAATTCAAACTGAAGTGAGTTGTAACACTGAACGTTATTGTTTTCCATATCTTCACACACTTAGGTCCATTTCCATCACTTGTGCCCAGAAGCTGCTCTCTCTGCAAACAGCCCTACAGAGATCAACGGGCAGAATTCTCACCTTTACTGAGCAAGAATGAGCGAGGATACCCGAATCAAGGAGGTCACAAAAAGAAACACGGGAGTTCTTCAGGACTGATCCACCAAATTGATTTTCACGCTACTCTGAGAGCATTAGCTTGGGCCTGACTTTCCATGGAGGCCTTGGACCAGCAAGTCCGTGATCAAAAGCCGCAGTAATGATGGGATTATTACACCTCTGAAGCAAGGCAAGAACTCTCCTGAACTGGCAAAACCACCCCAAAACCCCAAACCACCCAACATCACAAAAAAAGACCCAACTCAACAAGAAAGCCCCCCCTAAAAAAAACACACCAAGGCAGCTAGGACAGGAGAGGTGATGAAATCGCTGCTTTACCTTCAGCACTTTCTTTTCTAATCTTCAGGTTTTAAATGCACAAAAATCTCAGAGGAACGCTACTCATTCTCTGTATCTGTCCTCTCTGAATGCGGCTGTGTGCTTCTTTTCTTAAAACAATTTAATATATTCCTAACATGAAACATTTAATGCCTGTTGCACAAATGTGTAATAAAATTCAGCCCCGTGGCTCTTTCACTGTCAAGCTAAATAGGATCCATTTGAAACAAACGTGCAGCTTTAAAATTTCTTCATCTGAATGTTCCTGTGTTTGAAGGGAACAATCCTCTTTTCCCATCACCCACAGATCAACAGGGATTTAGAGGAGCAGTAGGAGGGAATATTTCAGCTTTGGTTTTGTTTTGCCAGCCCAGGGGTTTGGATGGCAGAGCTGTACCTTACTGCATTGATGAAAACGAATCCTTCCTTAGAGGCATTGATCTGTGCATTAGAAGTATACACAAACAGAAGAAGAAAAGCAGCCCAGACATTTTCAAAGGAAGGAAACAAAACGACTGGAACACGGTACAAGGGATAACTACTAAGAGAAGTCTTTTCCTAACCTAGATGACACATCACTCAGGTCCAGTTTACTACCATGTACAAACTTAAAGGAATTCCTAGTAGTCGAAGGGGATCCTCTACACCACCATTGAGAACCCAGCTGAAGCAGACATTTAGTGAGCAAGCCACGACAGGCTGGGGAACAAAGGCCAATCTGAACCACTGAAAGTTGCCTGGCTTTACTGTCTACACTTAGCATTGATGACTTCAGATTAAGCTCTAGACAGTTCACAGACTGAACACCCTTTAGCAGTTGGAGAACATCTTCCACTTCAGTTCCATGTGAATTAAAGCACACTATATGCGAACGACTGGGACATTTACTTCAAATGTATGGTCCTGACCCAGCCTAAAACAGTAGTGCAGATGCAGCCATAAACGCCCAAGAATATCAGGTCAAACACTGTGTTGCAGTCAGTTACTTTCCTAACAAACTAGGTGCAATTCTTACTAGCTCCAAAGCGAGGGAGCTTTGACGATATTAGTGTTAAGCAGGAGTCAACAAATTGTTTTATATTTTTATATACACAAAAAATTGTTTATTAGATAATGTTTAAAACGGTTTCCCTAACACATGAGTTAAGCTTTAGTCTTTGAAGACAGCTGCTAAGTTTGGTTCAGCATCACCCTTGGAGATAATCAGTGGTGGTTGGCAGAGGTGGTTTGCTGGGGATCTTGTCCTACCTCCTCTAAATCTGTATGCACCCCAGGAAGGTGTCATTAGCTTTTAGGGCATCATTTCTGGAAAGCAGAATTATCGAAGTATTTGCTTTGTGATGGCCTCTGTTCCAACACTGGCACAGGTATGTAAATAAAGAGATATGCATTTCATATACTGATTCTCTGTTGTCTCCTCCACAGGGAAACTGATCTGCAAATCTCAGCTTCCTTTAACATGCAGAAGCTGCACTACACCATGTCCAGAAGAGAGGCCTCCACTTTCTGAATAGTCAAGCATCCTTCTACTTATAAAAATATCTTATTATAAAAGCACATGCTGCAAATCACATTGGATTTAACAGTTTATGTGATTAAGCATGTACATGCCGCTTTGCAGAGGGAGAAAAGACTAACATGACAACTGGTACATGTAAAGAAAGAAAGTTACACATCTTAAATGTGTAAGTAGGGAGTTTTAAACACAAAGAGGGAGAGAGGACATCGATTCACGCAAGAACTTCAGTCTCAGAACACTGAGCTTACATCTAACTGAACATTTCTTTTCAATGAATCATGATATAAAAGCACTAATTTATGTTTCTAATTAATTTTCTAGAACAAGCAATAGTCACATTTCTAATAATCAGCATTTCTGGCCTGCATGCAAGTATTAGCCACTCAGTTCTTATGCAGCATGAAAATAAAAGCTGGGAGTAGGAAATAAGTCAGTAAACCCCAAAAGCCCTCAGCGCTGTAAAACAGACTGAAAAGGACAATGGTAACTCCCAGTGATGCGTAAAGCCCTGTGGGGCTTTTAGGTTTTAATTGGGTAGCAAAGATTTCTACCATCCCAGCTGCCATCAGTCATGTAACGCCTCTGCATCTTTCCTTTATCTGTGGCCTTTTCTGTGGTATTCCTGCAAACTGAGGCTATTTCTGGGCTCTTAGCAACACATTCGTGATACACCTCTCTTAGTGAGGACTTAAGTGAGCCCCCTCACACTGGCAGAGTCCCAGTACATAGACCGCTGTGGAAAGAATCATTGATCAGAAGACAAATAAAGAGCTAACATTACAAATACATGTCACTAATCCAAGGAATCTCAGGAATGTGCTGCAGAGTACTGGGAAATTGCGGGAAGATGCAAAGCTCTGGGCAAAACCACTCTGGAGAGCAACACGGCTGCTTCAATGGAAAGTTTTTCACAGCCCTCTCTCCAAGGTCACGCTTATTGAGCTGATCCAGACTACTACACAGGGCTCTTACTTGTGTTTCTGCAGCAGCTGGTGCTTCAGTTGAAGCAGTGGTAAAAATAGAGCTGTAAAAGAAGAGAGAAGCCCTCTCTAAAGCGCTCACAAGACAGGACCAACTCTGTACAAGTCTGGTATCACAAACCAAAACACAAACGCTGATGGGGTATAAAGTCTCAACAGGTATGTTCCCACCTTTCGCTCCTGCAGTGACACTCTGCAAAAGCCACATAAACCCAGAGCCATTCAGCTGACTGCAGAGGAGTTATCTTTGAGCGCATCCAGTATCAGAATGAGAGTCTCTCATTCCTCTTGGCTTAGGCATCCCTGCACAGTGATTCCTTCAATACCTGTATTTAAAATGTCTCAGCCAGCAGGTTGTACTGGTAACGTTCAGTAGAGTTCAGCTGTGATGAATACACAAGTTTCACACCAGATCCTTGCAACCAATCTGCAATGCTGCATTTGCATTAACAAGTCATATTCACTGGGAGATGGTACGGTCTAAAAGAGCCAACACTCCACAGCTATTCCAAAGACCTTACTTCAACCCTTTCTGTCTCTTTTCTCAGTACATAAGATCCTGAAGCAAGAGACTGCTATCTGAGCATATGACAGCCATCACAGAGCACAGCCCTTGGTGCTTCCTTTGCCTTCTATGATAGCAATGTGGTTTAAGCGCTGCTCAGCAAAATTTGATCCCCTTCCATGTACACATTTTCAAACTACTCAAGCTCCAAAGCTGCCAGGTGTATCTGTATGAAACCATAATGTTGCAATCACCATACCCTGTTAATTTAGGGTCTTTTAGCTTAGTGATTTACAAACTCTTAATGCAGAATAACATCAAACTTCAATGTCTGTCCCTAAAACTCTTTCTATTTTTTATTCTGCTGGTTTATATAGCCATACTTGTTCCTCTTTTTCTTATTAAAACCAGTGCTTAAATAGCTCTTTCACATATTGATTAGTCCAGTACCTGAAGAAGAAGGAAAGTGATTGATGAATACACCTGTTCATTTAAAGTAGGTCTGAGGCAGCAATGAAATTAGTTGCTGACTTCAGTAATTTAGTCACAAAATTATGCTCAGGGAAGTAGCACAGAGTATTTCTGCTGTGCAGTCACAAAGTCCACTTTTGATGCTCATAACAAAAAAGAAGAAAGTCTGCACATGACTTCTTTACAGCATCTTAGACAGATCAGCA
Organism: Amazona ochrocephala; assembly: GCA_039720435.1. NCBI lineage: Eukaryota > Metazoa > Chordata > Aves > Psittaciformes > Psittacidae > Amazona > Amazona ochrocephala. Next base: position 8,678,599 of record CM077891.1, on the reverse strand, counting down.
GCAATTTGGTGCATTTATGCAGGAAACCCACAGAGTTAAGGATTTAAAAAGCACTGCTTTTTAGCCAGTGATAAATCATCCCATGTAGAATTTGTGAAGGTGATATGGATGAGGAAATCATACTTTTTCCTTTCCAAGTATATACTGAGGCTAAAAAGAATTACAATGCTACGTACACATACTGAAACCTGCTCGAGCACCCTGACACACTGATAAGACAGAAGCTGCCTTTGAAGGACATAGAAACATTTCTGGCTTGTCTGTGCCGGGTTTCTAATGGAGGCACAGCAGAAATGCTTTCACAGCTTTAACAGCAGCTTTAGGCAGGCACAAAACCTCAGAGGTCTTGCAAGGACAGAAATGTAGACGTGCTGCTTGAGCCCGTAGGAAGAAGAGCTGGTCCCATGTTTACAGAGCCTTCCTCTTCTCTATAGGGCAACTGGGCCCCTAAGGTGACATACGTACGCTCCATTTATGGGACAGGCATGACACGATGCTGAGGATATGAGTGGACTTTTTGCTAGTGCATACAGAAAAGCTCTGTACCTGTACAATGTATGTACTACTGCAACACCAATGCACCTTTGCCAAGTGTCATTAGGCTAGATCCTATATAAGAACAGACTGAAACTCTCCCTGCATCCCACAGAGACCAGTGGTCAGAGGGGCAGGTTCACCAGTAGCCCGGTGACAACAGCAGCAGCCCCTTTTCTCCACCCTCATCACTCCTGGCACGTGCATAGAGAGGAAAGACTTTGCCAGCCTAAATTCTGGCAGCCCTGGGGGAGTATTTAAGCTACTGCTCAGCCGGTAGGATTGAAAACGTACTGCCCTCAGAGCCTTGCTGCTCCTATGCACCAAGGGTTTACCTGGAGGTAGCTGGCACCAGCCACTGTCAGAGAGCAGAAAAGATGGGACCATGCTTGTGACTGGAAAGAGCAGCTTTTACATCCTTGACAAGACAATATATGCTATAGAAATACAACAAACAATGATTGCAACCTGCTTAATACTTCTCTGTTTCTGCATCACTTAGTGGTTGGGGCTCCTTTTCTCCACATCAGAAGCAAGTGGTCTGGCACACATCTAGAATAAATATTTAACACACCAATGTGATGACAACCTCTCTCTTTCTTTGCCAGTCTCTTCATCTCTCAGCACCCCAACAGGACTGCTGTTTACAGAGTGGCGACAAAGCCTGATTAGGAATGCATCTTTAAAACGAGGTGGGGAAAGGAAGGAGCAGATATCCTTGAGATCAGATGATTCCCCAAAATGTTTGATCCCCCAGATCAAATGCAGTGTTTTTCCTCCCACTGTGTGCCTGTGTGTGAGCATCTGCACCAGTTTACTGGCAGGCAGCACAGTCCTTAGAATTCCTGATTACAGTCACAGGAGAATCATAGCAGAAAGGAACAAACTTAGTCCATTAAAAGACAGCCTTGAGTTGTTTTTTGCCAGTTTTCTTGCTTTAGGCTAGTACTTTGGTGTTCATTCAAACCACTGAAGTCTCTTATCAGGAACAGCACAGCATAGAACTTGAAATGGAAAACCACAGACAATCTGAGTTTCCTTAGAAAATATTAGAATGCAAACTCCAAAATGTCTTCACTTTGAACTTCTCTCCCTTCACAATTATCTCTCACTAGAAACAAAACGATGACAATAAAGTGGCCAAAAGTAAAAACCAAAAATATGGAAAGAAAAAGAAACTGAATTAGGGGGAGACAGAAGAAAAAACTGGGAAGAACAGATTACATCTCCAGGGTTTGCATTCTGCTTTCCATATCCATCATCTTCATAACCACGGAACAGGAAAATCATCTTTTATTAATTACATTAAGTTTGATATTACATTTCTCACGAGACAGAAACACCTCACAGACAGTTGCATCATTCTCTTGATGCACCCACCTTTTTTCATGAAATAAAGTTCATATCAAAGGCAATCTAGGAATAAAGGAGACTGTATCATCCCACTACCAAACTTTGCTAACTTGGATTTGCTAATGATGGGAATGCAATGGTAGAACTAAAAGTTCCACAGAGCACACTGGGATTTTTTGCTTTCTCACCACTTGTCCAGGCTCAGCTGCTCATAGCAAGAAGCAGAGTCCATGGTGAGAGCAATGTTACAGCCAGGTATGTCACCTAAAGCTGCGGGTCCTGTTCTCGGTCTGCCTGTCAATCTTGAAGTCGTCCTTACCTTATCTATGCCTGCAGAGCAGTGAAACACACCTCATTTATCACGTTGTGCAATTTCTAGATGCAAAGCTGACTAAACGGTGCTACAGTGCTCTCAGATGCTTACTTGTTATCTAACAGAGCTCACGTCACAGCACAGCTCAGCACTGGACTAATTCAGCAGACAATAAGAGATGGAGAAACAGGCTCTGAGGTGTAAAAGTATTTTCAACTTGCCAAAAGAATCTCTTCTTTTAAACTCTTATTTTGAACCCACCTGTGTTTTCAGGTAATCAAGAAACTCATCTTTATTCGTAAGCAATTTGTTTTACAGCTGCTTGCAATCTCTAAACTTCCAGACTGAAAATCATTTAAAAACAAATGAGCTTCCCTGCAGATAAAACTCGGGCTCTCTCGGAGCTTTCGAGTTAATAAAACTAAAAGGCAATGTTAAGTTGAAGGGGGAGATGAAAAAAAGAAGAAACCAAAAATTCCCATGAGGTTCAGAATTTAACCTTAAGGCTGAAAGAAATGGGCAGAGAGTAAATTCCTCATTTCCATATGCCATTTTACGGAATTGGGATGAGGGCAGCAGCGGAGAACAGCATCTATATCTCGTTAGCACCGTTCATATCCTCATGTGGTTCAGTACGTGTGTGTTTGTACTCCAGCTGGGCCTGGTGCCATCACATATTAAATATTCACTGCTTCAGACGTTACAGCCAAGATTTTCAAAAAGCTTTAGTAGCTTGAGCTGCCTCCAACACTGAAACATCCCAAGGCGAGCAGCTTGGCAGCGCTTTCAGTAAAGGAGGCCTTTTGAAGGTTTCTCAGACTGGATGCTCAAACAGGCTGGTACCCCATAATCATCAATTTGTGACAAAACCTGGCAGTAGCATGAGGCACGTTTTCATTTACATAAACTGCTGATGGAGTTGGTAGGCGGCTTGGGTTGGACATTCCAATAATGTCTGATATGAAACACAGGATAATTGTAAACCCGCCTCTCTTTTCTCCAGGACTTCAGTGTTTTAATGAACTGCACCAAAATGCTTTACGGAGCACTGTGGAATGCTGTGACCTGACACAGCTCACTTGGCTGGCTGGGAGCGCTAACCCCATAGTGCCCCGTGATGGCAGCTCTGTTGTGATGGGCTGCCTCAGTGCCAGTGGTACAACAGTTTCCATTCCAACTCCTACAGGATACAATCCATGTGAACTAAAGTAGAGATATGATACAAGAAACTGGACACACACCCTGTGTAGCATCAAATTGCCCTCCAGCCAAGCAACAGGATCTTCTCCACTGAACACAGAGCCACATTCTTCGGTCTATTTCTGCAGAATTTACCATTCTCATCTTTGTTTCAGTTCACACAGACTCTTAAAGCCCACAACATCAGAACGCAATCCAACTGCATGTCTTCTCTAATGCCAAGCAGTAACAGAAATAAATTGTTCACATTTTCTACTATTTTTTACAGATTCTTTCAGACTTGCACAAGTCTTCCTATGATTACTGCAATTATACTCAGCATGTAACTTGTCACTTTAATAAAGTTTCCTTTTTAACTTGAAAAAGTGCCTTGAAAACAAAGTGCAAACACCTTTAGTCATATTCTCTTTCCCTACTTCCATGAAATTCAGCAGTGCAACCTCTTCCTTGTTTAGGCTCCCAACACTCTTGACCTCTTCCATCCTCTCAAACTGGTCTGCCATGAGAGTTCAGCTGCACTGGTGATTGTAGCACAGGGTGAAATGCACCGGTGGCTGCAGGGGAACTGCTCACTCTCTTCTATTCTACAACTTCCAGCCACCTTAGCACGCAAAAGAAAGAGACTTATTCACTGAGTAACAAGCCACCACTGCTGTCAAAAAAATTATATAGTTAGTTTATTGGAGAAATTTAAGGCGCCTTTAACATAACAAATAGGGAATGCAGGAGAGAGGAAGACTGTTAGGTGAGGAAATGAAAACGGCTTGCCTAAGAAGAGGTTACACTTCAGCATGTTTTGTCAGGCTTTGCATAAATGCAAATGTCCCTCTGCGCTTCTGCATATCAGCACAAAGTAAAACACTAGATGGGTCTGTAGGAGGGAGGACTAAAAATTAGGCCAGCAAAGGAGCTCATGTACACACACAACTGTTCCAAAAACTGAGGAACAAAAAGGGAGAAAGCAGCAGCGCAATCATTTGAGTGGACTCATTGCAGATCTCATACCCAGGCATTTCTTGAAATCACAGCCTGGACTCTGCAACAAGACGTACCTTTCTCACTACACTCCTATGCAAGAGGAGCGTGAAATGCCCAGAGACCCCACTGACGGCAGCACTAATCCAGCCCATGAGAAGAAATACTCCAGGAGAGTTTAAAACAACGATGAAATTAAAGAATTTGAGCTCAGTCAAGGGGCAAATGTGTTTTTACACACCTCCAGGGTGCTGTTTCTAAGAGCACATGCCGTGACACAAATACATGCCAAACAACCGTGCTCCAGTAACTGAGCGTGGCTGCAATGTCACATGTTACAAAGGTGTCACCCCACAAAGGGCACAAAGCCCTTGCGGCAGCTTGGTATTAAAATGCTGAAATAAGAACTGTGTGCTTTCTTTTGCAAAGAGAAGGAAACAACACTCTTTGACCTTCATCTCAGCAGCCTCTTCTGATTCTACCACAGTCCTAAGGCTGAAAAATGCACTTCCCTTTCTCAAAAGGAGGAGGAAGATCCACATCTAGCAAAGAGAAAGATCAAATGAATGAGCGTTTGTAGAGAAGTCATTATCAACACGTGACTGAGGAGGATGCGATCCTGTCCACGACATCAGAGCTTCACCAGAAAGACCCCATTAGTTTCACCTCACAGCAGAACCTCAAAGGTGCCCTGAAGGCACAACACACAAAGAAATATTTCTTAACAAGACTCCAGTTTATAAGGTTTCACCACTGTCAAGACAGATTTCCAAATAGAACTTTTTATCTTTCCTTTCATTCAGTTTAAAATGGAAGATTAAGTAGAACAGAATTATCCCAGTTCCTCACCACCAGATGTCTGGCACTCACCCTCTTTCTGTCCAAAAGAATTCACAGCACGATGCTCTATGATGTGTCTCAGTCTACTAAACCTGCATTGTCTGACTGCAAAATACACATGGCTTTGCACTTGTGTTTTGAGCCTCATAAACATCTGTGACCATATTTGGAACATCAAAGAAAATGAGTGACATTTTCAGCTACGTTGTTTTCAGTTAATTAATCTTTTCGGGAATATGATGAATGTAATTGTTTCCATTGGATCAGCCAATTCAGCATGCCAGCACTGCATGACCTCATCTGTCTTCAAACAAAAATAAAGAAAATGGAAAGAAAACAGCAGAATTCCAAGTGCCAAGCAGGGCTGTGAGAGGGCTCAGAGGAAGCAATATGATAAAGTGAGATGGCATCACTTGGGAGAGAACTGCAGGATTAACCACCTGCAGCCACTTTCAGGAGCAGCAAAGACAGCACCTCCACCTTATCACCGCCAGCCAGAAATCAGCCAGACCAAGGAAGCTCTTTGCATTACTTTTCTGCTACTCCTGGAGAATTAAGGTGAACCCTAATCAACAAGGCATGAAATTGAGATCTCTTACAAGAAATGCTGGAAAAGGTCAAATTTCTCTAAACTTTGCAGAAAGGTCTCACACCAGTTCTGGGCAAGATGGTGAATCACAGAACAAACTAAAGATACTCGACAGTTTGGGCTGGCTTCTATGTTCAAATCACATCTGAAAACAGAACCCCCTAAAATGCCTGATGCTGAGCTTAGCGGGACCTACCACTATTTCACCTAATCTATTCTAATCTAAGATATTCAGAGGTTTAAAATACAATCATATCAGCTGGAGTCTAATTTCTCTCTCCCCTGTGGATTCAAAGTGTCTTTCAAAGCTTTCTGGCATTATAAAGCAGAGCCAAAGCGCACAGTTTAACTTCTGTATCTCTCATATAGCTTTGTGTCAATAAATGGGGATTTTTTATTTGAAAGAATAGAAGGTGTTAAGATAAGGTCACCCTAACGTATACAGCACCTCAAACCAAAGGCTTTTTCACTTTGTCAGTAAGGAAGTCCACATGAACATCATCTTCAAGAGTAAACATTATGTAGAAGATAAGGGCAGAAATCAAATTCAGCTGGACCAGAAATTCACCTTCAGATTTTAGGGCTACCCAATGGAACCTCTTGTCCAGTTGAAATGCACAAGACAGAGATTTATGAGTAATTCATGCTCCTAACTCTATTTTCTAAAGCCATCAATCTTAACTATTCAGTATCTACAATATCTCCTTTGCATTCAGAGAACACAAAAGGATTTCATGAAAGCCATAAGGAAAACAATTTGTGTTTTCTTTTAAGATTACCCGCCTCCCACCCTGGCTAATAATACTGCTAACAGCACACTGGCCGAGCACAAACAAGTAAGTATTACATTAGGAAGGGGTACATCAGGGTTTCTTCCTGTTCCCCCAGTGATGAAGGCATGTTTCCAATTCAGTACGAATCTATCTCAAAATCAAATTCATGACCCTTTTGTCGTTGGATTTGTGGTGTTGTTGCTGTTGTATTAAGAAATGTAAATCATGTTTCATTTCCATCAAAGTAAGTACCAGTCAATTCTTTGTTTCTCCAAGCATGGATTGAATTACAACACCTTGTTTCCTTTCACACATGCTGTGTTTCCTCTCCCCTTTTGATTGCTGCTAATCAGTCCAAAGAGCAGGCAGTGCAAGGAAAAGATGTGGAAACAAGATAGCGAAATCAAACAGTTTCAGTTATGAAATGTAACAGATGCTCTGAAGATGTGGCATAAACTCTTACGACGCATCATGCTGCTAATCTAGATTTACTATGATAAGCAGAGGAAATCACAATTTAAGGTAAATAAAATAACTTGCTAAAATCTACATTACCTTGAGAGGATAGAGATTTTTCCATTTTTCTGCAATTGCTTGTTATGAATTAAATAAATACTAATGTTACTGGAAAACACATTAAGTGCTCAATCCTAAACAATACTTGCGCTCTAGGAAATTGAACACATGAAAATTCAGATCAGCCGTTCATGTGCCTGTGACACTGTGAAGAACATAAATCTCTCATCCAGAACAGAAAAGCCTAAGAAACGGCAAAAAGGTATTTGGGAAAAGAGGTTTAAAACAAATGCTTTTGTCCTTTTAAGACCATAGAAGAAAGTTAATTGCTTCATAATGTAGAAAGCATTGAAGTATGAAAACAATCTGCAATTCAGACAACCATTCTGTGTCCACAAGTTAAGATTTCATTACCAGTTCTTTATCCGTTTATTTTAACATCACTGCAGTAAATTCCTACTATCATTCGTCTGCTTGCACCACATCTTGAATTTAGGAGATTCCAGATCCATTTTGAAGTGTTGGAGGCAGATAACTCACAACAACTGTTTATGTGTATACAATTGCTTGATAAAACAAGGTAAGGAAACACCTTCCTTCCCTCGACTGGGAAAAGCACTGGGGTGCTCCCGGTCTGTCCAGCTACATTTGCACTGCATCTCCTGGACACCTTTGGCATCAATCACAATAAAATAAGCTGCTCATATTCAGAGTAAGGTCAAAGCGCTGAGCAACGGCCCTCGTAGGCAATTTGCACTCTGTCGTTACCATATTTTATATCACAGGATTAGGCACTTTAGAAATAATTCACAATATAGAATATCCTCATCCACCGAATAAATTCATCGTAGTCCTTACTCACTGGATGTGGTTGAGTAAATATCTTCAATTGCTCTGTCCATCAGAGACCTCCGTACATTCAAAATTCATCACTAGAGACAAATGATTTTAAATGCTCCTCCCCACAGTTCATTACCTGAAATCTACCTGGGGTGGATTCACCTTGGATGTTTCGGAAGCATGGAAACACTAACCCAAAGTTTCCTTTAAAATACAGTTTTCAAACCTGGCGTTTATTTATTTACCAGAAGGAACTGAAACCGTTTTCATATTTCCCTAAAATAAACCTACCATGGAGCACTGAGTTTAAGTAATCATAGAATCATAGAATAGCTGTGGTTGAAAGGGACCTTCAAAGGTTTGACCTGCTGGCTACATAGCTCACTACTAATAAACCTTCAGACCTCCCCTCATCTCCAATAAAAACTGAACTCTTAACACCACCAAGTATTCCTATTGCAGAGGCTGCACTGGCCTTCAAAACCCCCATCACTGGAAAATTCTGCTAAACTAATGGAAAACATTCAGTCTGGCTCTGAGAAAACGTAAGCTCATTTGTTTGTGAACCCATGTAACAGAGTGTTTCATTTCTTCAGGCCTGATTCACACTGATAAGCTCTTAGTCCAAATAAGGGAAAAAGATATTTTATTAACACAAAATTAGCTGTTGAGCATCCTGCTCATTCACTCTGTGCCTGATCCCGGCTTTCACATTCAGTGTTATTGAAAACAACAGCACCAAAAGAGAGCACTGGAGGACCTCAGGGTATTTTTTGCTCTGCCATTAACAGAGGAGTGTTTGGAGCCCAGAGGATATTGCACATCCAGAACTGGGATAGGTGAACTCAGGCGCACCACCTGGGAAGGGACCTTATGGCTGTCTAGGGGGCTTGTCCATTTCAGCACGATTCAAGCGTTACCCCTGGATCTCCCTTGGCATGAGTGCACAGCCTTATTTTTGTTTGCGATTGCTGCTGCCAGAGGTGTCACACTTCACTTGTAACTGTCCATCCCAGGTGGAATTAATCCCTCCCAGCTCACACTGACAATAGCAATGTGTGAACAGCTGACCAGGGAGATGGGAAAAATCTGGTGAAAAGCTTTCAGCTGAATCCCAACACAAATGATTGGTTTCTTCCCCAGGCAAAACTCCCCACAAAACCTTTATTAACTTCAAATTAATTTAGGTCACACAAACTGCATTTGCCTAAAACTATTACTCTTTGTTTGAGGCTATTGTTTTTAACATTGCAAAAAATCATTTAGCTAGAATACTGGGGAGGGATATATTGAAAGCTGAGCTATATTTTAACCATCACCCCAGAAACACCAGGAGCATCGGTTCTCTCCAGAAGGTTTTGCCCAATGTTATTTTTATATCTTTTTCTGTTAGATCTAGAACTGTCCCTCAGAAAAATTAATTAAGCCTAAACAACAGAAAACAAAATCCTGTGTCATGTTCAAGGAACCTGCTGGGACCCATCTGAGCTACTGTAAGATAATTTAATGAGTACTCATTAAATTAACATCTACCCCCACAGCAAGTTCGGCAGTGAAAGATATAAGCAGAAGAGCTTTAAACGGCTTTTCCTGCTCTCAGGGCTCCCGCTGCCTCATTTGGTTCAGGCAGTTTGAGTTCCATGCCTCCGCACTCCTGGGAAGCTGGGGGTGGCTGCAGAATAGATTCACAAGACTTCATTTTTACTGTAAATTTCCTGCATTAAGAGCAAAAGAAGACTTATGAGCCTCAAGCACAGCTGCCTCTGGAATTAAAGATACTTCCCCAAAGGAGTGCATGGAGCTGCATGCGCTTGGAGACTCCCTCCAAGTGAAGTCTCAGCGTGGGATCTCCCCCGCAGTCAAGCTTGGGCCCTTCAGCCTGTACCTCAAGGCAGGATGCTGCCTAACCCACTCTGCAAGCTTTCATTGGTCTTTTCTAATCCTTGACTTCCCCAAGGAAAGGATGTTTGTGAGAAGCTGCATACCTGGTGAGGAGCCCACTTGAGGGCTTGTAGGGGTCCTTGCTTGCAGATGGCTTAGACCTTAAATAGCTAGGCTAGAATCAGAGAGATGCAACTGGGGCAGAGATGCAGTTTAATCTTACAGCATGTTCCATATTCCTGCCCATTACTCGAAAAAAAAAAAAGGGGGGGGAAAAAAGGTTTTCCTGTAGTAGGTGATTTGCTGCTGGAGCACTGTGGAGATCAATAGGAATGTATCAGCGCTGTACAGCAATACCGAGATGAACAGAAAGAAAACTCAGGTTTCATGCTGACTCAAGCCTTGGGTAAAATGTAGGTATTTTGCTTTGAACTCAGAATGGGTTTGTTTTTACAGCCTGCCATGCTGTTTGCTGACTGAATAATGCACTTGGTTCAAAAGGCATCTAAATACACTTGGCTCTTGGAAACGGCAAACTACTTGATGCATTTTTAATACTAGGGTACTACAAAGTAAGTTACCAACTGTTCAGGATTGCTCAACTAGCATTCAGGATCCGCCTAATAAGTAAGGAAAATAATGGTGTATTAGGATGATCCATCACTACATTAAGGACACTGGCTTTCTCTTACAAAACCCAATCTCTGATACCACATCTGGGCTACAGCAGATTCTGTATCAGTTAAAGCAGCATCAAAAGCAAAATTTATTCACATGCACACAATGCTTCTGAATAATATCAAACTGTGCGAAGAAACTTTATGTGTCAAAGAGATGCCCCTACACATCATGAGGAAGAACTGACTACGGGTAGAAAAGCAGAGTCCCAAAATGTCCTACGGGTTCTTGGAGCTCAATTCCAGCACACAGTCTGGAGATTGCTGCTGAACGAGCTGGCAGCTCTGCTAAGGTCAAGGAAGATGGGGCTTCATGCTATACAGGCAAATTAACAGTCTCTTACAGCACTTACAGCCTATACAGGGAAAAAACCAACAGGCGATAAAGGTTGTTTAATGTCTGCTCCTATCCAGAAACAATTCAAGGGACTGCACTGTCGAGCTGGCAAGGAGTTCAGTTACCAACTGCCTGGCCCTCCTCTCCGGGTCTAGTTGCCCGATTCCTGCATTCTAAGTGCAGCGGCTCCAAACCAAGGGACAGCTTTACAGGAGCGTGCTGCTGTCAGCCCAAGGTGGACCCTGCCAGGTGAAAAACGGTCAGTGGATGCCTATCAGCCCTTCACTACCAACCCTCCCTGGGACAGGATCTGTGGTCCTTCCTCCAACTCATTTTCAGAGGCTGTGCTGAAACCGTTTGGGAAATAACACCCGGGGCAGCCTTGCCAAAGATAAACAGATCCTCTAAACACACCTGGGATACAGCAAACCAGCACAGGGAAATCAACAGAACTCTGCAGTGAAACTGGGTAGACACAGCTTATCAAAGCCTTGACAGCACCTGAGTCCTGCTGCAAGCAGCAGTAAAAGAAGTGACTTTCTAAATGGTTCTCTTAAAGAACAGAGATTAAGACACTTCTATCCTATAATGAGTGTTTTGGGGTGAAGGGCTTTTTCATCTGGAAATTAAAGAATATTGTATCTCCACTACAGCGTGCAGGAGATAAAAAGCTGTGGAGCAGTGCAGCAAGACTACAAAAGAGGGCTATATATACAAGAGGAAAGAGAAGACTCCGCTCCCCACAGAATTTGCTGGCTTATTTTATTCTAATGTTGTGTTTGTCCCTGGGTCATTTTTCACATGGAGCCTCTTGGCAGAGCACGCCAAGAGTAGGCAGAGATAGAATCGTTTTGCGAGGACAAACTGCTTTAAAAAATGAAGAAGGAAGAGGGTATTGGAATTTAGAAATGGATCTGTTACGATGGAGATGACTACAGGAATGACTGCTACTGGTCAAAGATTTTCCTTCTGCTTGGAGTTTGCTGTTTTCTCCTTAGCTTTTCTATTTTATTGTAAGTATTTAACGTGTGCACACACATGCCTGCTTGCTTTCTCTGCCTTTTCTTCCCTAAATCCATAGCCCATCTTTCTCTCTGGATGCAGCTGAACTGCAGTAATGAAACTTCCTTTTGCTCTTGAAGCCGACTGCTGGGAATAATGGGGGAGCATCGAGGTCAGCGAAGAATCAACGCTGCATACAGAGCCAGGCGCATGACTTCCCTCCGGGTAAACTAAGGTGATGCAGCGAAAGCAAGCCTGAACTGAGGTTCTGTGTGCTGCAGATCCCTGCAGAGAATTTCACCCAGCTGAAATCAGTGTTAAACTGCAACTGAAACTGTGCCAGATGTGGAAGCACTACATTTACCCTGGTGGCTTGTGGGTTGCTGTCTAGCCAAACGTCTTATGAGGCTGTTGAAGCAGTGACTGGAGCCTGGGTTGCTTTGCAATAAGGCTGGAGCATTTAGGCCTTTGCTACTGTTAAATCCACTTTTATGAGTAGGCCATAAAGCCTGATGTGGTGGAGCAGAATTGCACCCTATGGCCAGGAGCCGTGCGCATCAATCTGGAAGGGAAGAAATAGAAGCCATGCCCACAAACACAGCTTACAGTGAAAAGCAAGACACACAGTCTCAATAAAGCTCACTGTGATATAGAGATACTCTTTTGTGACTCACCACTTCTTTTGCTCTGGAGAGCTGAGTTACTGTAGCCCTTGGGAAAATATATTTCATTGACTTTTACATGAGTGATTAGTTTTAACAAAGACCAGGACATACTAAGTCCTATATTTAACATAGCAAGAAAACACTAGGAGCCATCAACTAGCCTAGCGTAGCTTAAATGCTCCTTCAAAACTCAACAAGAAATAGAGATGACCCTACCTTATATATACATATATATGTATATACACACACACTGAGCTTGCATTATGGTGTCCTGAAATCCCCATCAAAACCTAGTCCTAAATCATGTCATCACTGTTTTCTCCTAACTGTCCAGTCCCCATTGCCCAGGCCGATGTCAGCAACAGCTTGTGGCCCCAGAACAAAATCTGCCCAGACAGATGGGTCATCCCTGCCATCAGACAGCACCAGGCACTACATCCTTCACCAGTAAGTGTCTGGGGGGTTTTCTGGCACCTTCTGTACTTCACTCCAATTGCAGCTCCTATTCAATAACTCTTCCCAGTCCTACACCCAAGCACTGGTTAACTCCGGAAACAAGATCTAGCTCAAATCAATGCCTATAAGCCCTGAACCCCACATTTAACCATATTCTCCTCAAGAACAACCAAAGCCTACCCAGCCAAACCCAAACCTAAGCTGGTTGCCTGTCTTTACTGGTAGTCTTTCTATCACAGTCACATTGCTGTTGATTCCTTATCTCAGTATTTCTCTTCATGGCTCAGGAATTCATAGACACTGAGGACTTCATTGCCATCCCCAGCTGTGAAGGAACATGAATTACTTCCAAAGGAGAGAAAGGCGTGGGTGGAACAGTAGGAAGCATCCTGTTCTCTAATGGTTATTTCCATTCAGCTGCTGAATCAGGGAATGCTTTCAGATTAGTGCTGCCACTGTTTGGAACAGCATCTTAAATGCTATTGATTTTTACGATGATTAGTTCATTTGTGGAATAATTTGCCATTTACAGTGTTTTAGATGAACTCACCATCAGCTTCCTGGTGGCATTTGGAAAGCCATGTTCTGGAGAACCAAGCTGTCAGGGAACGTGTGAATGCTGGGCCACCTTCCATTTTTCTGACCACTGTTCAGCTGCAGCTAAGGAACACTTAGCTATTAATCCATCTTTGTAACATGTTTTATACCGAGCTGTACAGTCAGATGTAGTCTCACAATTACCATCTGTGAGGTACTTAAAGCAATGTACACATCAACCTTCAGATGTCTACACATGTTAGGGACAAGATGAGCACGCATGCCGTCGTCTTACAAGTGAGGCAGCTTGAAGCACAGATGATGGCTGCTGTCAGAGCAATCTGTAAGCACCATTCATTTTGCTTTGCAAAAGACCAGGTCACCCCGATACAGAAGATGAAGGTGTTTGTAGTTCTGAGCTATGGACAAATCGTTTGAAGCCAACTTGAAAAGCATGAAGTTAAACACACTTAAAGCCTTTCTGCACAGCAAACTCATACCTGACAAACACACCAGCAAAGGGCCAGGAAGCAAGCACTGCCATAATTAAGAACAACAGCTCTCACCAAGCACTGACTCTAAAGTGTGGGATATAAACCTCCCAAATCTGATGTGCATTTCACTAGAAATAACTGTTTTGAGGAATCAGCTAAAGCAAGATACAGTTTCAAGGCTATTGGCAGCCTTAAACACAGCACATCTCCACAAAGCTTGATGGAAACAGGGCTGCAACTCCAGTTGTGCCAGATCAGTCATCCTCAGATGATTGCATTTCCTGCTGTGTAAGAAACACGACAGTCGCCACCAGCATCTGCTTCTTGAGTGTCAAAAGGGGTCCAGCAAGAGGACTTGCTGTTTGCGAGATTACTTACAATTTAACCTGGCTCAGGGCAAACAGAGATCAGCTTTCCTGGTTTTAATTAGCCTCCCTATGCCCAAGCCAATACACCTCCTGATGGCAGCACACATCAGCACATCTGATTATTTTAACCCAGATGGACACATGAAAGTCGGACAAGAACTGTGCCTTCAGGGGATTTACCCAAGAGGCAGCTGCTCACTGGGCTCCGGTTTAGATGATAGTTTGAACAGGAGAAACTTGTTCAGAAGAAAACATTTCCAAGCGACCCATAATGAAAACATGATCACTTCTCTGACAAATGCACAGCCTGAGCGTGCAAGATAGCTCATGCCACAGGTGCTGCTCTGCTGCTAGGAAGGGCTGGAGCTCCTGGGGTTGCTGCCTTTATACATACTGCGTAGAGGCTGTATACAACGCACAGTCAGATGAACATTTCCGGCATCAATTGATTGGAAATGCGCTAAGACACAACCCTTCTGCATTGACCAAAAATCCATATAATACCATGAAATACTTTCCAGTAGGAAGGGATTACAAGAACCAGAGCCAGGTTTTCTTTATACGCACACGCACACACAAAAGCATGCTTTGTGTGTGTGGACATGTGCACACACCACTGTAGAGCAGTCTCTCTCACAGCCCAAACGGAAAGATTAGTTCAGGCTTTCTTTAATATGGCACTGACTCCTGACATTTCCTTTGTAAGCGTTATCACATGCTCAGGATTTGCTGCTAGCAGAAGCTGCCAAAACCCTTATTCTTCAACTCCCTGCATTATTCCCTTTTGCAATTGCTGCCAATCCCTCTTCCACACAAGACATGAACACCTCACCCTACACCCACAGCAGGACCTCAATCTAAGAGCCAAAAAAAAGAGGTCTTCCAGGCAGGGTAGCAG
The DNA here is from genome assembly GCA_039720435.1 of Amazona ochrocephala. Taxonomy (NCBI): domain Eukaryota; kingdom Metazoa; phylum Chordata; class Aves; order Psittaciformes; family Psittacidae; genus Amazona; species Amazona ochrocephala. Next base: position 8,663,351 of record CM077891.1, on the reverse strand, counting down.
ATCAGATAGAGAAACAGCATAAATCCAACAAAGAATGTATCCTGACAGAGAATTCTGTGCCAGCAGCCACCCCCAACTTATAACAGGAAGCTTCTGGCTTGTATCAGCTTGGAAGGAGACAACTGACCTGGTGTCTGGATTGTGCCCTGTGCAGAACTTTCAGGATGCTTAGCTTTCTAAAAGTACCCATTTCAGAGCAGACTTGATTTATGGCTTCACTGACATTGCATTACAGCATTACAACAGCGGGTGACAGTGACAAGGCAGTATCAGAGCTCCATTGCTCCAGGCAGGGTGAATCACACACAAGTGAGCGTGTGCGCTTGCAGCCCAGAAAGCCAACCGTATCCTGGGCTGCATCAAAAGGAGCGTGACCAGCAGGTCGAGGGAGGTGATCCTGCCCCTTTACTCTGCTCTCGTGAGAGCTCACTTGGAGTATTGTGTGCAGTTCTGGTGTCCTCAACATAAAAAGGACATGGAAGTGTTAGAACAAGTGCAGAGGAGGGTCACGAGGATGATCAGGGGACTGGAGCACCTCTCGTATGAAGATAGGCTGAGAAAATTGGGGCTGCTCAGCCTGGAGAAGAGAAGGTTGTGTGGAGACCTCATAGCAGCCTTCCAATACCTGAAGGGGGCCTATAGGGATGCTGGGGAGGGACTCTTCATTAGGGACTGTGGTGAGAGGACAAGGGGTAACGGGTTCAAACTTAAACAGGGGAAGTTTAGATTGGATATGAGGAAGAAATTCTTTACTGTGAGGGTGGTGGGGCCCTGGAATGGGTTGCCCAGGGAGGTTGTGAATGCTTCATCCCTGGCGGCATTCAAGGTGGGGTTGGACATAGCCTTGGATGGCATGGTTTAGTGGGAGGTGTCCCTGCCCATGTCAGGGGGGGTTGGAACTCGATGATCTTGAGGTCCTTTCCAACCCTAACTATTCTATGATTCTATGATTCTAAAGGAAGGGATGGCCCATGTGCATGATGGTGAAAGAGTACCCAAGAAGCAGGATGGGACCTTGCAAGCTGAAAATAAGAATGAACACTGCTGGTGGCATCCTGTTCTCTTATTCGAGACCATGTTCAAATGCATCTTACTGATGCAAAACCCGATATCAATGGTATAATGCCCTGTAGTAAATTTTTGAGATTTAACAGTATTTTTTGGCAGCAAAGCAGTAACACTATGGACACATCTCAGAGACCTGAGGGCAGCTGTGAGGGAAAAACAACATTACAGCAGATTAAACTGCATAGCTATCAGATATATGGAGGCACGCTCAAACTCTGGAAAACAGTTTTACTTACAGTCAGTGTAATCCAAATCAATTAGTCCCACTAGCATCCTTATACTACCTCAGATACTAAACATTCAGATACTAGCCCAAGTTCTTCACTCAACTAGCAGCAAGACTATTTGCTACACTATATTCACCTAGAACTGATAATTCCAGTTACAAATACCAAACTGCATCCTGCCTCAACTGAATTTAATGTGCACCAGTAAGAATACGAATCTGAAAGCAGTTTGGCTCAGTTCACCATAATTTGGAGTCCTCAAAACAGGAATTGTGTAATAGAACTTCTGCTATTTTATCCTGAAGTCTGAGATAGCTTAGAACTGTCTCCTTGCAATACACGTCAGCAACATTTTCACTAACATTTTTTCTCCTAGTAAGTGCAGGATCTGTGCTTATCTAAATTGATCTGCGCTTATCTTCTTCTGGCTATTGCAAAAAATCTGGTCCTTCTGAAACAGTGTCATCTGCAGCCTGCAAGGTGAAATTAAACCTAAACTTGTAGGCTTAATCGTATTACTTTGAATGGAGTATCGATTGCCGCTAATTTTATCATGAGTTTTGAGAGGTTTGCTTGCTGTCTGGCTGTCACTTTGACACATGGGAGCCAGTGGATATCTGAAGGGGGACTGAAGTCTGTATTTGAGAAAATACCACCAGTAAGTGTACAAAGATAAATAGCCCATCCTCCTTATCAGTGATCAGGGGAGTGATTTGGTTTGGTGAATCACAGGAACACCTACTCTAAAGCAAATGGACAGTACAGAATACGCAGTTACTTCAAATCACATTTCTAACAGTGGCAGCAGCTCAGGTGAGCCTGGCTTCTGCATGAGCAGCAGTTGCCACTTTGAACTTCAACAATACCCTAATTCCCTCAGGACAGCCATGTCACGACGATGACCGCCTAAATGCTGAGGTGTGGACACTGGATGAAGATGGTACCGAGAACCAAGGTATCAGTCTGGATTTCAGCATCACGTGGACACTAAGACTACCTGCCTCCCTCTGCCTACCTGACCAACCCAGCAGCACTCGGCAGCAGCTGGAACCACATGTAAAGCGTGTTTGTACACAAAGATGCAGTGAGATGCATGTTTCTGGCCTGGGCTGTCTCTATTACAGCTGCCTTCTGGTGAAGGAAATACTGGCAGAAGAGATCTAAGCCCATTGCTTTGGCAGGCAGGCAGCGTAGGGAGACAAGGTGAGCGATAAGTGATACAGCCTTTGCTCTTCCTACTTCTAGATCCTATTTCTATGAAACCACCTGAGGTTTGAGCAGCCTTGGGCCTAAAAGTTTACAAAATCTGCTTTCATATCTGGTGTTTTAGCTTTTGTTTCATGAAAACTTTATTTAGTGGTAGAGATAAAACAGACAAGACTGAACAACGTTTATCTTGCATTTAATGAAAATTAGTACATTAATATTAAAGGCAAGTTACATGGAGCTGGCACACTCAGACTTGCCTTATTATGGATTCACTGTGTAAAGAATTTTCTCCATTCAGTTTGCAACCTAATGATAGCCTAAACAGATTTCAAAGGATTGATCAGCAAATACCCTTGCCTAAAATAAAGATATCTTTGAAACTAAATCTGGGGGGAGGTGATGGTGGTGGGGAGAAAGCCAACCAGGGATTTTAAGACAAAGATTTGTCATTCCAGATTACAGAAATAGTCCATTGCCTGCCTGTTTAACATTTCAGAGTCACTTATCCCATTCAGATCCTCCTTCAGATAGAGATTAGCACCAAAGCATCCACACGTACAGATTATAACACCATTATCTGTATTTTGGAACATGTGGCAGATTGCAGTACCTCTAGATGCAAAAATCTGTTTATAAAATGTATGATCTTTGTTCTTCCTTGGATCCTTTTCCAATGTACTGTCCTTGATAATACTATTTGATATTACAGTGTATTTCTCAATCCCAGTTACAGGGCTGTGGTTTCCTTCTGAAGTATGCTTCTCATTGTTCATTAAAGCATGTTCTTATCTTTGCAACTTCAAAGGAATGAATATTTTTCCATTCCCCCCCCCTTTTGCTCTCTTTCCCTCTGCTCCAACGTGCAGCTGAACTTCTAATGAGATCTTACTTAGCTTTTGGAAACAAATGGCAAGAGCATTAACCTTCTTGGCCAAGTGATGCTGGCCCAGAGAACGCAGTCCCCCTCGTGAGGTGGTTGAACATTAGAGCCATCTGGCATGCACCTTTTTACCTGATGTCCATTATTAGGGTTGCTTGTATCTTCATGCTCAGACATAATTCCTTATGTAGACCACATCTAGAAAAGATTGCCCAGGTACACCTGCTGCCAAGAACAGATCTGCACTGCCCCCGATTCCATATTTACTGCCATGAAAATAAAACGCCAATATGAAAATGAGATGAGATTCTTCATCAGGAAAACTCATCTGTCTCACAATTCAAGTGAATGAGCAGCTTATCCCAGCATACGATTACTTGCATTTCATCATCAGTAATAACTGGGCTTTTGCTCTGGTTTCTTTTTCTTCCTTAAAGAACGAAGCACTGCCAAAAGCCTACTATTTTATCTGCATAAAGGGTTTTTATCCTTATAAATAATTAGGCTGATTCATCAGAATCCTGAATCCTCTAAGCAAAACTTTAAAGTGAGGCAATGGACTATGATTTTATCCATTTCAGAGACAAGCAAAGAGATTCAGAGATGCCTAATTCATGCAGAGGTGAGTACAAATTTACAAGTCAAAATGTACTCTAGACCCAGGAAAGAGATCTAAACACATTTAAACACCCACCATAGCTGTTCTGGTAAATATTACTCATGCAGAACTCATTAGTAATTGGTTTGTGAAAGCAACTTCCTGGACAGAAGCAACCCTGATTTAAATGGGAAATGGCAACCTATAGATAATCTGTCAGCATCTGTTATTCCAGGGGTGCTCATGGGTAAGGATGAGCATTATCCCTCTTGTCCCTGGACGGACACAGCTATATATGGCACTGAAGGTCAGGACTGGAAGAGCCAGAAGACCACCCAGCACTCATTCTGTGAGAGCCCAGAAATCTGGCTCTCAACACTGTTATCCATTTTTTCTCTACTTTTTCTTACCTTCATCCTCTATCAGACTCTTAATACTCAAAATTCACACTGAGATATTGCAACAGGTACAAACTTCAACCCGTTTCAAGACAGAAAGGCCTATTAATGTAATCTGCTACATAACACGGGCCAGGTGACATGACCCTTGCATTCTACCACAGATAAAAGTTTCCTCTCTCTCCCCATCTGAAAGAAAATAGATTTTCTTCAGTTGTATTACTGGAAAGAAAAAAACCCTGCTATTTTCTCAGTTCCTGGTCTTTACATGAGAGAGAAATAAAATGGTACCTAAGAACAGATCCTGTCTCTCAGATGCATATAGAGAACATAAGCCTCTTCTTTTTATATTGCCTGACCTCTGCAGTATCACAGCTTACCCAATTTTGTGAATTATTGTTATTTTTTATATTATTACAACTGCAGGAAGTTTCTATGTAGACTATAATGGACCACAGCTATCAAAAAGCATTTGTTACAACATTTTATTATACATAGTGAACAAAAGCACTGCAATCGTAAGAATCATTTCAGGAACTGTATGCATTTAAGGCTACCAAATCCTAGTACTAGGACTGCATCTTAAATTTAATCCAAGTCTCTTATTTGTAAACCACTATATTCAGTTCCTTTTTTTGCTTATCAGTTCCAGTTGATAATGTCCAACAACTGTATCTGAGACTGATAAGTAAGCTCTTTCTCTGGTTGACTCAATATCCAGACATCACCAGTTCAGGTTTCTTACCAGGCTTTTCTTACCAAGCATAATCTTGAGAAAAGCCTTTCAGTCCTCCCCAGTGCAATTTATCATTCAGCACTCAAAGTACATTAAAAGATTTTCATTGGATGTGTCTGGTGTTAGATCAGACCATCCATCCATCCATCTTGTCTACTTCAACTACAAACGCTCTACAGCAAGGGTGTCTCAACGTACATACTTATGTACTACAGATAGCCCAAGGGGCCACAAGGCACATAGTGGTGGCAGAGCTGTGCCATGAAAGCCTGATGACTAGCAACAACTTTGTTTACAAAGGTTTATTTACACATGCAACCATTTCTATTGCAAATACCATAAGAACTGTTACTCTAGTCTTGATTTTCTCTTATATTAATCACAAGAGCAGGATTATCATGGCGTCAGATGAGTTTCATTTTGACTGTCACCTCCAATGTTCCTGATCCTAATGAGCTGTCGGATGACCTCTTTTTCTACAACTGACCTTACAGCAGCTTCTTAACATATAAAGCAATGCCAGTAACAAACTATAACTACATAAGCTACTTCCAAAGTAAAAGGAGAGCAGTGAAACTACTTAAATGAGCAAAAATGCTGGCGCTAGGTATATTCCTGTGCACTCCCAAATTACTTGGTAACTGGTACATTTCTTGCCACACAGCTATCCCACAGTGCTGTGTGCAGGCAAAGCATCTTGGATAATAACAGGCAAGCTGCTGTTGTCATGCAACAGCAGCAGACTCAGGCAGGGAGCCCACAGAAAAGCAGGCACAGCCATTCTACACCCCATCATGCATCATCTTCCATGGCCATGCTGATAGAGACGTGACAGCAGAGGACTGAGTTATAGCAGGGAATATGAAGAAGAATAAAGACTTTAAAAGTGAAGGAGGGAGAAGGGGGAAATCACAAGACTTTAAAAAGAAAGAGGGAAAAGTTAGGGGGAAAGAGCACTAAATGCGGAGTGTTGAATTGGAGGGAAGAGGTGAAAACTGCAGAGGAAAACAGAACCAGAAAATTAATATCAGAAGAATAAAAAAGGCAAATTAAAAACAGGAGAAGAAGTGACTAAAAGAAAGAGAATAAGAGGCTTAGTGTGATGGCTTTACTACTCTCCGAAAGCTCCTTTAGTACTAATAACAGGAGAGACTAAAGGTATTTCTTTCAACCATCAAATTTTTAGGATATATTTCCTCCTATGTATCTCATTCCAAATGTAATTTCTGCAAAGATTAAATCAGAACCAGGGGATGCTTTTGCATGGGATAAAGTCTGGAATAGGCAGCAAGTAACATTCTGCTGAACAAGGCATCATGGCATGTAAGGAGATTTTTGTTTTCTTGTTTATTTGCTTTTTAATATATCAAAGAGGCTTTGCATTTTGAAATACAGACAATATATTCCTCCTCTGTTGCATTTCTACCCTTTCCAAGTTGCATCAAATGGCTCCCACTGAAGTTAGAGGAAAAACATTACCAAAGGTTACAGCAGAGTCAAAATTCCTGACCCCATAAACAGTGGGAAAAGTATGTTTCTGTTCCAAAATACAGTTATCACCTAAGGATTCAGGAAGGAAACAGAAGCACTGAAAGATCCCAACACAGTCCTTGGCGTACTTGAGATTTCCAGCACCTTACAAGGGAGGTGTTGCCAAGGCGAGGGCACAGCCAACTGACCAAAATCCTTCTAAATTTTGGCTAGAGCCCTGACATGGAACCACAACACAGATCTTTGAATCATGCCTTCATCACCAGTCTCTTCATTCACATCTTCACCTTTCTGGATCATTACCCAGAAATGGAGCAGGAAGCCCAGAGTGCTGGTAGCAAACCAGCGGGATGTACAATAATGTGGCCCTTGCCCATTTTCTGAGATGACCCTTCCCCTTATGGAGAATCATTTTGGGATACAAACTCCTCTGAAGCAATAAAAAGCACGTCCATGACTGCAGAACATAGGCCGGTCAATGAAATGAAAGCTTTAGATATTAAAACAAATTACAAGCCAGGCTCTCATGCTTACCACGTGAACATGCTCAAATTCATTAATAGAAACCAGTCAATTTCCTGCTGTGCCTGCTGGGATAACAGAACAAAGGTATCTGTACTGGCAGTCATTGGTAAATGGCTAATCAATCCCTCAGTGCTTCTTAATTAGTGACTGCAGGAGACGCTTTTAATTGGCATCTGATACTCGATTTGAACAGACAAATAAACTGCCACTCAACCCTTTCTCCCCGTTAACTCCACTGTAGCTCCCGAAGAACGTTTCTGAAGACCAGACCAAATCACCAGCTCCCTGCCACAGACTAGCTTGGCACCCTGAAGCATTTTATCATGATTTCAGTGCTGCTGTTGCATTGAAACACTGCATATGCTCTACTGGTTGCTCAATATGGCTTATATTAATACAAGTTGTAGGCTGTCACTGTTCAGAGAGTAGGTAGTTACCAGGAATGCATTGGTTACTTTATAACTGGAATAATTTATTATTGAACAAGCAAGTTCAACAAGGACTACAAAATCAATTTATAATTTTTATGCACTTCATCTGGGCTGAAAAATGGTTTTGTTCTCCACTATTTTCTGACTAGACCTCTTCGACAGAAAAAGGGAGAATAAAGCTTTTAAAATTGCTTTTTGGTCAGCAATGCACTCTGGAAATCAAGATTAAAGATGACAGTTTTCAGATGCATAAGTTATGCTTACTTTGTTTTACGGACCTAAGGCCACCACGGTGTCAGGCATTCCACCATGACAGAAAACCATCTGAAGGTCACAGAAAGAAACATGCTTTGACAGAGTCAGCTAAAAACTTGGGTGATTTGCATTAGCTGAAAAGCTAGTCCAGTTCTGTTTACTCCTTCAAATCAGTGCCTCACAAAGGCATGGAGCGGGTGGTTATTAACAGTTTCAAGAGGAATGGCAGTTTTGGAGAACGGAAACAAGGAGTACTAAACTCTTCAGTGGCCGTGCCTGCAATTGCTATGCAAGACACAACCTGCACACCTTTCCAGTAACACGAAATCCAATTAGCACAGTTCTGGGAAGACTCAGTGCTCTTGCTCTGATGAAGATGTAAGGTGCAATGACAGATTGTGAGAGTTAGCCGGGCCTAACACCCCTAAAAGCCTTGTTAACACCAGCAAGATTTACTCAGCATGTGTCCAGCTGGTCAAGCTGAAGAGATAGTTCATCATCCCCACTGACAGGAGCGTCTGGGCTTTGCATTTTATCACCAGATCAGGGGGAAGGAGGAAGGCACAGATATCTGGCAGGATAGCCCATTACAGTGAAGTTTATTCAGGGTGTAACACTAAGATATTGATCTCTCATCATGCACCTATGAGCTGTTTGGGGATTAATACATCACTGTCACCAGTGTGACCTGCTCAAATCCAGATCCATTCTGCAGTTACAGAGCTGTCACACCTGCCCCAGCACCCAAGCTGTCTGCCGCCACCACTTAACACATTGTTTCATATCACACACATGCTTATTATTTAATTAGAAGGCAATCTGAGTTATCCTCAGCAATGACTGATGTTAGTGAAATGCCCTCTGTTCACAAGCAGCCCTTTTCAAGGCCTTGTTATTTATCACTAAACCAGTTTATCACACCACAATCACCCTCTAATACTTAACAGTCTGAACTGTTGTGTGGCTTGGAAATACAAGTACTGTAACGCTCTTAATTAACTGCTATAATATTCAGCCTCTTGGAATCAAACATCCTATAAAGGTTGTTGCACCAGCATCCCAACAGTGTACAGTGGAGAAGGGTGAGGAACATGGTGCAAAGCCAGTCACACACATGCTATTATTCCCTTCTGAACAGGACCGACTGCTTTCTTCCTCACCACGCAAAGGTGAAAGCTCTGTGTTTGATACATGGCTGCTTAATCCAGGGGGAAAAGTGATGAGAAGACACCGCTTCAAAGAACATGCAGCTCCAAAACCTAAAACTTTAGCTGGAGTTTGGCAGGTAAAGAAGAAGCGTAAGTGTGGGGAAGCTCTGACCCCAGAAGTCGGTGGCAGATAACATGCTCACCCAAAAGTTCAAGTTTTGCAGGATCATTTATCACTGTGACAGCAGCTTGCAGTAAGAAAAGTTCAAACCGTGTAAAGCATCAGCATTACACTCTTTCTGCACAGGAGGAGGATACCTCTCCAGGTGTTTTAACAGTGGATTTTCAATGTCCTACCTATCAAGCTATTTAACACAAAGACACATCTGAAAGAGAGGCTTAAAATAGCAATCCACAAAAGATATAGAGGAAGATACCAAGGTGAACAAGCCAAGCATCTTCCTCCCCCTTCCTACTACCCATAGGTTTCCCTTTACCCAAATCTACCATGCCTGTAGATGTTTCAATAGAGAAATATCCCAAATTCATTGCGTGCCTGAAGAAACAGTCTAAGAACTGTAAGAGAAATACTGAGGTAAGCACTCCCATTGTGTGAATTTCAGAAGTATATGAGCCATCAATGTAGGAGGAAAGACTGCTTCATATGAAAATGGGAAGGGATGGTGAGCCCCAGTTAGATAATTTCAATTTCCTTCTTCATCACCAAAGCAGACCACAAATGTTTTCATCTTAGAACACTTAAAAGAGAAAAGGAGATGGGCAAGAGAAGCTCTGAATAGGAAGCAAGAGGATTTCAGAGATATTCAACAGAAAAGTAAACAGTTTAAGTTAAACGGTAGGTCTGTTACAAGAAAGGCTTTGGAGATAAACAAGCACAACCATATGCATTGCTATTTTCAAGTGAAAATTTCTGCTTCAAATTCCAGTTTGGAAGCTGAAGAATTATTGCTGAAAGCAGACATGTTATGGTTTGGAAGTGCCTTGCCCAGGGAAATGGCTGCTCTGCTTTGACCTCCTTCTATGGACCAGAACCCAGCTGGACAACACCATCAATGACACCTCACAATTTCCCCTTATGCGCAACCAAGAGGACAAAGGCATTTACAAGAGTTGCCCAGCTCAGGAGCTCCAGCCATAAGAGAGATTAGGCAATTTATTCCACTAAGTGCACATGGCTACAAAATATATGACCAAACCTATTTTGTGAGGAGTGGTGATGAGTCAAGTCCCTTTAATTCACACACAGGCATGTTTCTGCTGAAAGCCATTCAGCTAGGCTCCCTGCTGAGCAACACGGGTCTCCCTGCATGCTCTCACCTCCACGCTGTTCTGCTCCCTGCTTCAATAACTATATGCAGAGCAAAGGGATCTGCATCTGTTTGGCAGGATACTGTCTCTGGGTCTGACAGATATAAGCCTTTCAGCAGAGGTCTTACCATCAGAGACGTATCTGCCAGCTCTAGTCATCTTGAGAAAGACACAGCTCGGGTATGGCATTATTTAACAACTCTCACTCTCAAACTCCAGCTTTGTGTGTGTCCTTTTCAAATCAACCAAAGACTTCTCTCTACCGCTACGCCATTTAGATGAAATGGTGCAACGACACAATCGGCACCTGAAGGGAGGTTTGAACAACCTGAAAATGTAATTACTCCAAAACTGGGCAACGAGCTGTATGAATTTCCCTCCATCAGATCACACAGAGCACTGCTTTTAGATTCAAGTACAAAAGTAATCTTCTCAGCCTAGCTTTCCCGCAGCAGCTCACTGATGAAACTTCACAACTCCTAAGAGAAAGACTGTAGTGATGCTGGAAAACGCAGCTATAGGATGCAGACATGTGTCACGGCTTTAATTTCGCTAGCACAGGCTGCGAGCTGTGAAGCTTCAACAGAGCATGATTTTAACAGACCACTGGAGCCCACCTGCAGTCACAGACACTCATGCAACACCCTGGAGACTGGACCACGTAACTGCCCTCAAGACCCAAACTGTTTAGAACAGAGCCGGCTGCAGGCACGCTGCACATCTTCGATCTCACCTCTAAATACCACATCAAACACTGAGCAGTAATGACAGTCTAGCACTGCACAGGCACCGAGACATTTCAGCATGGCAATGCACTTTGCCCTGACAGTTTTAGCCAAGGAAGGCTGCAGATGGGCAAATGATGCTGCATATAAAGTGGGATCTGTCTGCCACAGAATTAGGGTCTATATAATTTAAAGTCATGCACACTTACAGTGTCTGGCTTTTGTTGTTGTACTTTCAGAGGGCTTTTTAAATGGCTCCAAGAAACATTTATAGGGTGAAAAATGGACCAAGACCTGGGCTCCCCAAGATATTTCAACATTAATGGATTAAAAGATTACCAAGGGAAGGCTAGAAATCATTTCTTAAATAGTCTCAAAGGTAATGAAATAAAACTCCTTGAAAGACAAATAGGAACATGAAGGCCTGAATATTACTATTTCTGCTTTAATCGGGTTCCTGAGAGAACTAAATCCACTAATGCTAATTAGCAATAAACAATAATGGCACTTACATGGACCTATTCAACTCTGAGATTACAGGCGCTCATTTATAAGTGCACAGCAGACCAGTGAGATAGGTCTGATTCTTCAGTATCACCGACATTGGCTAAAATTGGAATTTCTGTTCCAGGAGAAATGCTCACTGAGTGCAGCTTCTGTTCCAAACTCTAATAATTCTGTTGAAAACTTCATTTCGCAGGCATTTTTAAACACACTCTGATTCATTTTAACTGACAAATCATGAAAATAATCGATGTCAATCGATATCAGGTCTGTTCCACAACTTTGCAGCTCTGTAAGCTGATCTTTTCCAAGCACTTCAACTCCATTTTTCTTTCAAACTCCAGTTTCATCTAACTGACACATGCTGCAAAGTTCAGTTCTGATAAAGCTGGTTCTTCTAGAAGAAAAATGCGCTGGTCCCAAAGAAACCACTGCAGTTGCAGCAGGAAGGATGGGGATCATGGACTCATTTAGCGCCTCATTTCCCAAATCAGATACATTCAGGTATTATTCAGCTGCATTGCCACCAAAAATGGAAGATTCAGACAGACCCAAGGAATTAGCAAGCATGAAAAGAGCCTGAGCCACACAGGGACACAGGCAGCAGGGTGACATGCTCATTTTCAATAGACAGCTGCCCCAGGAGGAAGTTTAATGTCAGCCATCCCACTAAGCTAAAGGGCACTTCCATGCACCCCCTATCATGGGGAATTCCTTTTCTCCAAGCACTTCCTAACATGTGATTGCTTTGCAGTGATTAGTAGCAGGGGCTGTTCCCTTCCCAGATGCCTATTCAAAAGTTATTAATAACATACACACACAAAAATTAGCCTGTCTTAATTACGTCTCCATCAAATGCAATCACACTGGCTTAAACGTGCAGCTCAGCCACCTTGTGCATCAAAGTAAGTGCAATCCTCCAGGCAAAATGTTTACCAAGTCAAATAACCCGGAGCAGTGGAAAACCAGTGTCACATGAAAAATTAAGAGCCTTGGCGTTTCTAAAAGCATTCCAAACAGCAGGGGAAAAGCAATTAAAATGCATTAGCAGAGAAGGGTATTCACACCTCCCCTCAACCCTTTTTTAAGCTATAAAAGCAAACGCTGCATGAGCAAAACAGATAAAGCCTGAACGGGCAGGATTAATTGGGAAACGAAATAGTAATGGGGAAAGCTGCTGTGCTCCAACCCCCCCCAATTTTCAGTTCTGTAAGTGGCCACTTACAAACAAAACACTCAAAAAATCCTAGCAAGGGATGACATCTCCTTGTCTTTCTTTGAGTAATGAACCTATTTTCTTGTTCCTTGAAGATAAGGCAACTTTAGACTGTGAGAAATACAGGAGAAAGTTCTCTATTATAGGTATAGGTCAGCTAGGGAACAGAGGCAGAAAATTGCAATCCAGCAGTGATACAGAGTTGTGGAAGATAAGTTTTCCAGATACCCTGCTATACTCTCATTTCTGGAATTTCAAGGGCAGGTACCAAAAGACAAGTCTCTGATGGGAGTTCATTCATTTCATAGATAAAGGGAATGGATAGTTTACTTACCAGAATAAACTACGCACTGGTAAAAGGCTACTCCCTGTTTAATAACGCTGTCAGCTGGCAATACTTTCAATCGCTCTTTGCATCCTTACTGTTGTATCGGGAGGAAAATCAAAAGACAGCACTGACATGAAGAACTGTCTCTTTTTGCATAAATATTAACTTAAAAAAAGACCCCAAACCAAAAACTATTTCACCACATAATGAAATATAAACCACATCCTGTGTTTTATAAACACCTCCAGAACCAAATTAATGAGACAACCCTATTTAGAAGGAAAAAGAAAACTTCTGAAGCATTTGCAGCTTCCTCCTGGTTTGGATGGTGCAGATCACTCATTGGTTCTCTGTTTGTTCCTTGTCTAACACAGAGGGTTGAGATGTTTAGGCACATTCTGCCATCAATAATCATCTTCAGCCATATGTCACTGATGCAATTCCAGATAAACTTTCTGAAGTTAAACAATGTTAAATAATGATGATTCCTGGTTTTCCTTGTTCTATTCAGTTGGCTCTTGCATTTGACAATGACAGTATCATAAATAACTGTCTCCTAGTCATCTGAAGAGCTCTACTTGGAAAATTCACCCTTTTCAAATGACGCTGTATATGTAACTATGATGCAGCTTTATTTATACTCTTCCCTTCTTTGGATATTGATGAAATACTATTAGTCCTTAAGAAATCACTTGTGAATCAAACAGCAGAGGATTTAGTGATGCCCTTGATCTTCCTAAGCAATCAGTCATAAGCGCAACACTCCCACCACACAAATTTAAGTTCTGGTATTCTTACTGGGACACAAGATGCTGACATTTTCATAACACTTGTAAGATTAAATCCTTCCTTCATCCTCAGAAACAAGGGAATAGTCCGCTGTTACGGTAAGTGCTGCCCTGTATACTCACATTAAGTACATAACTCCATAGCTGCTCTGTTCAAGTATCTGACCGCAGGTCAGGTTAGGAGTGACAGAACCTCACTATCACATATCTCAAGGTCTCCATCATCTCCTGTATTGTGCCCGTGTTCTCGATCCTGTCAGGATCAGCCCTCACTTCTCTCCTGCTGAAAATCAGGAAGGCAATATACAAATATGACATGATCTAACATACATTTAGATCATGTAGAGCATGTACCTAATTAGAAACTGCGTTAAGTGACATGTTTGCAACATGCTTTCTCCCCTACGAGTGGATAACACATCAACCATGCTCCTGAGCACATCCACTGACTGTTTTCCCATGGATGCAGCTCTGAACTCAGAAACTGCCTGTGAAAGTTTCAGTACCCCCGGTTTGTCTTACTTTCCTTTCACTTAGATACGCATCAGAATTTGCTCAGGAAGCCACGCACACTTCTGGGAAGAGGCACCAAGGACAATAGGATTTGGGGAATTCATTTTAACACCAAGTAATGGTGTCTTTTCATTAGTTATTTCCTTGGAACTAGTCACACATCAGCAGCTGATGCTCTGTATAAACAAAACCAAGCTGAAGTCTCTGCTCAGATCTCTTTACGGTACAATTCCAGATAGGGAATGAGCACTCCAAATTTATGTACTGACATATTTCAAATGTTGATGGCTCCCAAAGGTACTCTGCATGGCGACTGCCCTTTTGTCTAAGAAAAAAACCTAGCAAAACTAACAAAGCAAGAAGTATCACTTTGGGCCACTTCTAATGCAGTGAATTACACAAGTCTGAATTAAGCTGGAACGTATCCCATAAGGATGCATTAATTCCGCATACTCCAAATCCAGCAACGTTGAACAGATTTATCAGGAATAGACAATTCAGACTGCAAGAGTGATCTAAGACCGTGCACCACAGGGGCACGTATGCTGAGCCTCTCCTTAACTGGCTAATTTTTTTCAGCTGAGCTATCACTGACTCCGTCATATTTCATTCCTGTAGAAACCCTGCTTGGAAACAGCACGAAGGAGAATGCCCCTTTCTGTGCCTCTGCTAAAGAATCTGTTACAAGTTTCCTTGCAGCACAAGATGATTTCAAGTATTGGCAATTCTTTTCTGTAGTCCCCTACCATGATACGCACAGAAATAAAGAAACACATCTGTAACGCTTTGAGGCTGAGCAGGGAGCACCAACCAAAGCCTTGGCGCTATTTCCAGAGTTAAGGATTTTCCTGATCTTCCTTCAGAGCTCAGATAACACCCAAAAGGCTGAAGACCTCCTGCAAATCTAGAAATCTTCAGACAGCCTTCAGCTTCCTCACCTACCCGGATAGCTCCAGGGCAACACTGTGAACAAGGCCAATTGGCTCATTTTAACCAGAAGCCTCTGTGCCTGGGCAGCTCCATCAAGCCCATCATCAGGGTATTGTTTACATTTAACCTTCTCATTTGCCCTTTCTCACAACTGATACAGGTTAGAAAGGCCAAATTTAGCTGACTGTTCACAGCATTTATCGATCTGAAGAGGTTATTATGATAGACTGCAAGTCCACAAGGTGTCTTGCACTCCAGCTCTGATTTCCATAAAGCTATAGATTTTGATTACTGCTTCCCCGTATAGGTGCATTGAGCTAACAGCTGCAATGAGCTACCCAATTCATCCCAGTTAAAAGTAGAGCCTCACTGAGAACTCTTAGTGTACTGTCTCCTCCGAGTATTGCTTAGCATTTTGCCTCTGTAGAAAACACAGGACATTTGACTATGCAAACAGAGATGAGGCAACTTCACGCTGAAGACCTACAGATTCAGCTACACTGCATCAATGCTGGTATCTAGACTGTTCAGTATAGATGCAGCCCAAGCATTCAACAATCAAGTATCGTCCATGAAGTATCTGCATCTCACAAGAGCACTGACAGGGTCCCCAGAGGACCTCACTGATGCTACAGTTCCTCCTCTGATCTAGATCAGATTGGCAGCGTCATGATCATGATCAGATTGGGCTATCCTCATGGCATTGCTGCTGTTACCTCAGAAAAGCCCAGCCCTGCTGATGTTCATCATTTCTACACACCAGAGCAAGGAAGAAGCAGTCCTTTTTCCATTTCCCATCAAGAAGGCCAAGTAAGAAAGCTCAGGTATAGCAACAGTTCTTATAACCACACTACAAGCAATATACACCCATTAAGCTTTGGTGGCAGAGCATCAAGCGATGCTTGGCATTCAAACCCCAGGCCCAGTACAGTACTTTCCAGGCCTGACTTCTGGACAAGCTGTCCTTCCTTTTGATGCTCTTCCTTTACCTTGCTTAAGATGAGCCCCTCAATGCCACTTGGGCAGAACAATCCAGACATCAAGTTTTGCCTGAACATCTTTGATGCTTAATGGTGCTCAAGCCATTTTCATCAGTGCAGTTTTGAAGTACAGAAACAATTTAATTCAGGTGAAGTTGCAGCAAGGAAAATTAAGATTAATCCCTTCATGTGTCACACCCACGTCTGTCTTCCTTCCAACAAGGATATCTATCAATACTACAACAGTTCAAGTTAATAAAGAAAAAAAGCCCTGATACAATACTACTTTGATAAGAGATTGCAGCTAGGTTGGTGACCAGGACTGACAATCTTCAACATTCTTATCTCCGTTAGGCCATGCTGGGCATAGAGTGTCCACTTCCCTCTCCACATGATGGCCCATGACTACAGAACTGGCTTATAATTCCGGACATAGGATAGGCTTGAATGCCCCATAGAATATTTTTCTTTCTCTTATAGCGATATCCATGGGTCTCACAAGAGATATCAGCCCCACCTCACACACTGCTGAGATTTCCTCGCGTATAGTTACTTCAATAAATCTCCATCCCCAAATGGCTAATGCACTAAGAGGATGGAATACTAGCCTATACCATGGTTGCCTTTCACTCTATTTTAACTTGTGTCTTACATGGTATTTTTGTTCGCTTGGACAAAAACACTATAAACTATATTGGATTTTCCTGAAAAGAAAAACACACACGCCCCCGGAAGGATTGCTGTGGAACATCTTCCCTGTGCCGATCAACCTGCACTGGAAGATTTTCAGGTTTCTGGTCACAAGACTGTTTAAAACCCACCAACTATGCTCAGAGGAAAGACACAAATCTGCACTTTTATTTGCTTGGTTGGTGCTTTATTTTTCTTTCAAGATTCTGCGAGTCTGCTTGGCTCATGGCCAAGGGATACATTTTGCCTCTCTATTTGTATCAAGTTAAGAATGGCCATATTCAAGTTGATGGGGAACAGGATGGGAGAGAAACAGACTATTAAATAAACCCATTTCCTAAGTAACAACCTCTCTTTCTCCAGCACTTTTCAAACTCTGGTTTTCAGTACCAGTCCATGCTGACATAAACATTCTGCCTCTTGACCTTAAGCAGATCAGAGCTGTGTCAACACCAAGTGTCGAATTCAGATGGAGTAAATTGCTCTGAACCTCACCTTCCTTACAGCCTGCCCTTAAGCTGCCATTGCTTCATACTGCAGGAGAAATCACTACCCAGAGGGACCTGTAGCATTTAATGTGGATGAGCCTTGCCCCAGAGGGCACCTGGACTTTTCCAGTACCTTATTTGTTATTCAACCAATGACATCCCTGAAGTGAAAGCTTAATCCTGAACGTGCTTGGTTTCCAAAAAAAGAAACAATTATCCCCAAGCAGATAGTGCGCCTGGTCAGGATACAAAAGTTTCTGTGCTTAACACAAAGCCTTTGGTAGGAATGGAGACAGTATTTCTCTGCTCCTAGGGTAACTAATCAGTGCTCAGAGCCGTGTTCAAACATCTTTCCCTAACGCCACATACCTCAGCTACTGCTTCACACCGAACCTTCCATAAACCTAAAATCTGTAATGTCTGTCTCTACAACTTAACAGAGCAAAAGCCAAATCCCTTCTCAGAAGGGAAACAGAAAAAATGACCAAAACACAAAGGGATTTAATTAAGGAACAAGTCTTCGTTTATCAGTATTGCTATGAGCACGTAAAACCCCACAAGGAGTTCCTAGGAGTCAAGAGTCTCGGGAAGGAGAGGACCCATCTTCTACAGCTTTGTGGTTGCTCTGTTCTCATCACAGCTGAACAGGAGCTGCCCGGAGCAACCAATACCCCCTTCACATTGGAGATAACCAGGAGAAACTTTATGTGATCAGGCATGTCTTTAAAGAGAAGAATTCACTTGCCCATCTTTTGATTTAAACCTTCTGTGGATCACATTCAGTTTGAGGTGTGAAGTTTACACACACTTGTCTTGAGAGCCTGAGGTGCAGTTAATCCATTTACACAAGCCTGATCAACCCTTAATTACTCCAGTCCAAACAACTGGAAACAGATGTTCCAGATCCATAGTCACCACCTTCACATGTTAGGTGATATCTGACCTGGCACTAACAGAAGACCACACTTTTTAAGACTTAAGATAAACTGCTCACAACTCAAACCTGTGCACAAACGGTTCCAGAACAAGCCACAGAACCAGAACAATGAACAGTGCTGCCATAACACAGCAGATCTTTCATTTGGATCCAGGAGCCACTCTAACGCAGGTGCTCTGAGCTTCTCCACTGGATCTGCAGCTCACTAATTACCAGATTTGTCTCAGGACTACTGGCACTAATTAACACTGCAGTCTAATTAATCAGAAAGTCAGATTCCACTGAAGAGCTCTGAGGCAGTTATTTCTGTTAGGTGCAATGGAGGAGGTTTTTTGTGGTTGGGTTTGGTGTTTTTGATAGTTTATTTTGCACTGAACTAGTAGCAAGATTTATAGTCTTTGACAGGAGTAGAATTGATCACTTCCAATTCAACAGCTTTTTGTATTTTTTAACTAACATTGCTCTTGCTAAACTCAAGCACGTACCTTCCCCCTGGCCTTGTATTTTACTCTCAAAACACAGTGGTTTTGTCACATGACATTAATCAATATGTTAACTGTTGCTTGCTATAGATCTTTCCATCTCTAGCCTATGAGCAGCTTGGGCTTAACAAAGGAGTCATGCCATCATGAATTCTAAAGATGGAGGTATCTGCTGTTCCTCCAGGGCTAGAACTAAACTCAGCCTGCCCACAAACTCATGTTAAATCACAGCTGTGTTCTTCAATTTAACTCAACTATCACTTCTTCACGGACATGCACATTTCTTTCACTATGCTGATAGTATTTCAAGGACAAACATGTTTGACTTGGCCTTGCAAGAGGCCAGGACCAAGCATAGCCCCAGACTTTACAGGAGTCTAAAACACAGCAGAGTGCAGATTCTCTGCTGCCCAGGCACCAGGTAGGTACGATTATCACTGCTACCACTTCACACGAAATCCTTTCCCTCTCATATATTCTAAATGGACATTTGGCTTTCCAGACACCATTTTTTCCCCCTTAAACATGTGAAACTGCTCTCTGGTGATGGATAAAACAAAAGATTATTATGTCATACCGCATGGCCTCCTGTATCTCCCAGAACCTCTACTTAATAAAGTCAAAGTGGACAAAGTACCCTTCCTGGAACATTCTCAAATTGCTCTCTGGACAGTATTAATTTAGCCACACGGGAGAGGATTCATTTTTACCAAAGCAGTGATTTTTGGTAGATGTGAATGAATGTGAGTACTGGCTACTTTAACTAAAAGTAAACTGTGAAATACCAACAGACCATAAACACGGCCTGCCTTTAAATAATCCTCCTTCCATACTGTAGCTCCTCTACATCTCTATGCAGGGTTGTCATAATCCTTAGCCCTACGATCTATTATTAAGGTGCTTTGTTAGCTATTTGGACTTTGCACTGCTTAAATAATTCAAACGCAAGCAACTAGAACATTACACCAACCTACACTACAGAGGCTTACAGCTGACATGGCTTTAAGCAATTTTAGCACAGTTCAGTCACACAGTATTTCACCAGTCCAAGACAACCCTTAAGATCCCATCCAGCACGACTTCAAGCTATAGTATCCTACCTGATTCTATGGAACAGAAGATCGTGCCATCAGTGACTAGTTTGGAAAAGTACACACATTCAATAAGATGAAATCCAGATAAGCTCCAAGGTAAAATCCAGCAAGACACCCTCCTGCTCTGGCTGTTCTGATACTCTGAATGACCTGCAGGTGCTGAGCAGGTCTTAAATACCACAGGTAATGTGGCAAGTGATAGTGCAGGGCTGCAAACTAGCACAGGGCTTAATCCCGACACTTTTAATGAGTCAAGACAAACAAAAGTTAACCCTTACCTTGCTGAAATCTACACAGGGTAATGTAGAATAGGTTGGGCTGGAAGGGACCTTTAAAAGCCATCCAGTCCAACTCCCTTGCAATGAGCAGGGGCATCTTCAGTTTGCCCAGAACCACATCCAGCCTGGCCTTGGATGTCTCCAGGGTTGGCACATCTACCACTTCTCTGGCAACCTATGCCAGTGTTTTACCATCCTCACTGTGAAACATTTCTTCCTCACACCCAGCCTTAATCTCCTCCCTTTAGTTTAAAGACATAACCCCTCATCCTATTGCAACAGGCCCTGCTACAAGGTCTCTCCTCATCCTTCTTCTAGACCCCTTTTAAGGCTGCAATAAGGTCTTCCTGGACTCTTCTCTTTTCCAGGCTAAACAACCTCAACTCTCTCAGCCCTAAACACAATTAAGTCCTCACTGGCTGTATGCTTAAGAAAACTTTCCCAGTTTAAAGAGATTAAAACCTAAATGCATCAGAACAGGCAAAACCTTGTAGAAAGGATGCTCTTTGTGCCCCAGTGCGTACTAGGAGGTAAAACCAGGACACCTCATCGTTCTTTTCCTACCTCTACAGCTGCACTGAGAAATGCCAAGCACAGATAAGCTTCAACATGTGAACATCAACAGATCCTTCACCAAATGCATGTTAACCCAGATGCTTTTAAACTTGCACAAAAATAATTTGATGCGGGTCTCGTATCCCTCTGAAAACCAAAGCATGTTTTCAACCTCCCATTACACATCCATGCATCACTGCATTTTTTGTATGGAAGGAAGAGGGACTTTGCAATCATCCTGATAATTATACCTGCAGCTGGTGAAAATCAGGGAAAGCCAGATGGTGTCTCACCAATTGTTCTGCAGCTGGCCACAATGAAGGCAGCTGGGGGAGACAAGCACTCCCACCACACTCATCACACAGAGCAGCACACAAAAGAAACGCATGTCCTTGTAGCAAAACTCCAACTGGTTATTCAAATAAAACCAGAGGGTTGAGGAAAATTGTTTCATGCAATTCCCAGGGGAGAAAAAGGGAAAAAAGGAGACTAAATCCCCAACCAATCAACCAAATTAACCCCTAAAAGGAGTTCACAAGTCTACAACGAACAAGGTCAGTTGCATTGTCGAATCGGTGCAGGAAAACCTAGCGTGGTTGATTCCCAAGACGTGGGACTGAGGGATGTCCTTTGCTGCAGAAGTGGTAGCCATGTGTGCTCCTTGTGATGCTTCACATTTACTTCTGCAAGCTTAATTTCCTACCAACTTCAGAACTGCTAAGATGTTCCCCTCCCTCGGCAACGCACCATTGAGAGCAGATGCAGCTTTAAGGCTCAGCAGCTCAGCTATATATTTTTGCTAGCCAGTATGCGTTTGCTCAAAAAGAACTATTCATTAACACAAGAAGTGAGATGTTATCATAGCAATGCAACACTGCTCCACTGAAGTGCTTACCTAAACCCCGGCCTTTGATTTCGTTTGACATGACGCATGCAGACCTCCCGCGGAACGTTACAGACATCGCTAGCTTCAGTCAGCTCTCCTCCTACCAGAACTACCCAAAAAAGGAATCTGTTTCTAAAGCTTTCCATAATTCCCAAGCACCAGCTGACTATGAGATGGGAACTGTCATTCTGATGATTTCACATCTGATTCGGAAAGGCAGTTCCTTAAAGGGTCACTGACTTGTCTCTACACCTTTAGCTTCATTGCATCCAAGGGCTCCTCAGTTGCTGAACCCATTCCCAGAGCACTTTCCATTGCATCTCTCCAGCCAGTCATGCCTTCTAGCCTTGCAACCCTAACCTGATAGTCCCACAGCCCCAGATAAATAGTGCTTACAGACTCTGAATCTATTTTTTCCAGAGCTGTGATGGCAGCAAGCACTCTAAAATGTCTGTAGCAGTTGTGTACTCTTCTTATTCCCCCTCCTCACTTCATCAGGTTCTCTTAAACTCCTCGTGAACACTCAGGAGCATTTACACATCAGCTGGACCTTCACAGTGCTCAGTGGGTTGAATAATTGGTTGGGATCCATCACAAAAAGTGGGGAGGGAAATAACCCAAAACATAATTTCAGTCTGCAGTAGGCTAAAAGCCACCGACATTCTTCCAGCATGACAATACAACAGTGACTGACACCTCCTGTCTCTTAGAAATGGCAAGAGGTTGCAAATGAAGATGAAATGCTCATTTTCTTGGGAAGGAAAACCAGAGCGATCTCTAGAGATGTGCTGACAGACTCTCACAGTTCGTCTGTCACTCCACATGATCAGGCTTTTGTTCTCTTCCGACAGTCCATCTTTTCAATGTACTGAGATTATTTTGCAGCCAAGTACCACGCAGCACTGCTACAGAGCCTTAGAACAGCTTCTGCACTTCACCCCAGAAGCTTCACTATTTAAATGACAAGAAAAGGGATTCTTATGGAGCTCTACCCTCAGCATGAGACTGAGGAGATCATGATGACCAGAGCTCATGATGCTTCACTGACTGGCTTTTCAAGCTGGGGCAAACTCATTGCTTGTGCGTCTGACCCCAGAAAGAGGGAACATACACAGTTTACTTGGGAAAGGCAAATGTGTTCATTGACACTGCCGCTGCATAAGAGGCTCTTAAGTCCCTAGCTTGAAGAATATTACCTCTAAACTCAGCCTAGCTTGCCATTAGAATCAGAGGTCCTGGTAGGTAAGTATCTAACAAGAGTAGTACTTGGCCATTGAACAGTATGTGATAAGGAAGCAGAAAAATTATTAATTCCCCCATGCTTGTCCACTGTTAGGTCCATCTGCTTTGAAGACACATTTCTCCCGCGTGTTAGGACAACAGAGAACTACACATTAGTTTCTATTTATTTAATAAGCTCAAATCTATAATGTGCCGAGTGCTTTCACTGAATGAGTATCAGGTGTATGCTTTGTGGGCTTAGCTAGATGAGGAGGAAGAGAAATATGTCAACCTTTTGTGCTTTAAGACTATTATAACATTTACTTCCATTTAAATAATATTGCTGAACTATAGAGCTCTGTAACAAACTTGCAAGGACAAAAATACTGCCCCATGAATTTTTCTGTCTAAGCTTGAATGTAAGTATCAGTAATAATTAAGGAAGGAAAACAGAGAAAGAGCTAAAAGTGTCACGCAAGAAACCCTAAACCACTGTAAACTCATGTCTTTCCACAGAGGATGACTCACACATTAAATCTAGCAACGTTTTCAGACACTAAAGTGGAATAACATATACCGTGTGGGTAGAGGGTAACTGGAAGACTAAAGTGATGGATAATTTGAAATGTTAAGATACTATATTAAGAACATGTATTTATTACCAGAGCTGAAGAGAGTTCCAATTTTTTTTTTTAAATTAACAAGTTCATTTTGGCTGTATTTGATTGATTTTCCTATAAATGCAACATTTGGTTAGCTGAAAGGGGAATAAACCTAACCGGCTCCCTTAGGACTGAAGTACAGTGCCCATACTCCTCCTCAGTGGGATCCCCCCACAGCAACCACTATGTCTGTGTGCAGCCAACAGCTCAACCTCACGCTGCTGGCTCTTGCAGGTTTTAGCAACCCCTAGAGTTACACGTTGGAAAGGGAGGTACATGCATATATTGTGTGCACATAGAAAGGTTTATTTTTTATATAGTGAGTGAATAAATGAAGTACCAGAACAGAAACCCAGGCTAATTGGCACTGGGACTGCATAGCTGCTACTCTGGCCCTTGCTTTCTGCCCACACCTATGACATCCCCAGGGCGCTCTCAGCCCACGCTGTATCGTGCCATATCAACCAACTCCACAGGGACCAGCTCCTCATCTGGTGTGAGCTGGCACTGCTCCAATGACTTAATCAGAATTCTGCTAATTAGCACCAGCACAGGACTCATGGCTTTCTGCCTGAAGAGATAGGAACAGTTTTCCTGCCTGCTGGCCTGTGAAAGCTTTTGCTAGCATGGGATGATCTTTTCTGATGTGGTAGAAACACAGTTGTGTGTTGCGTTTCCATTTGTGGAAAGAACTTCAGTGACTTCTTGCTGCACTGACGAGACAGGTTCTAGCAAGCTGTGGTCCCGCAAGACCTAGCAATGTCAAACAGGACACTGTGACCACACAGGTCAACTGGAAAAGTGTGCTTCTGACACACTGCCAGAGGAAAAGAGCTCTCCTCATCAATGGCACATGGCTGTGCTGAGCTAAGCAGTGTCCCCCTCTTGCAGTAAAACCCCAGCATATGTGCAAAGTAATTATCAGCTACTGTTAACTCCGGAAACTCAATGAACAGGGACAGGGCTAGAGAACTTCAGGGCCAAGAAACAACACACTGGCTGTAATGAAGGATAAAGCGCAGCACTTCCCTGCTCACTCCGCACCCAGATCTGCATATACATATGGCCACGCAGAAGAAAATAAGTCTCTCCTAGCATCCAAGCAGTGTTTATTATTGATATTGATAGGAAAGAGCACCTATATCGTACAAGAGATGGAATCCAGCTGTGCTACCCACTAACTCTGCCTCCAAAAGCAAAACAAATATACCATAATGACAGATGAAGCATGGCCAGGTTAAGTGATGTGACCAAGGTTACAAAGGCAGCCAAAGGATGCTGAGAATCTGTTACAGCCCCCTTTTTGTCTACACTAGTAAACTCAGAACGCATTTCCAGATCTAGACAGACAACACAAGCAGAGTCAATACCGCCAGGAATCTTAGGCTTAACCAGAATCACTTTGATTTGCATTGATACTAATGACAGCATGCAGAAAAGCTCATCAATTTTATTGAAAGTCTCATTAGCTGTAAAGATGCTGGACAAAAACATGCATGAAATTAACAGAATAAAAGCAGTACAGGATCATATAAAATTACAGACTGATTTGTGTCCAATAAAAGGCACTGTCAGTAGTTAAAGGTGTTTGAGCACATCATCTCTTTCAGACAGACTCACATTTGTAGTTGCAACTATACTGGCATTAGGAACTGAGGCAGTGGAAAACACAGGACACTTCCAGCTGACCTGAAAACAGCTCCCACTCTCACCTCCAGTTGCTATTTCTTTCAATGCTGCCAAATGTTAAACAGACCCTCGAAGCAAAGAGCTCAGCAGTTAATGTGGCACAATTTACAGCAGGAGCTTCACCTATGTAAAATACAGCTCTGCCACGAACCTCAGCTGCATGGATTTCATACAGAAGATGCAGAGGCTATGCTGACTTCCAAAGCTGTAACTCAGCAGAAGAGCTGGAACAACAAGCATGTTTTACGATGAGAGGCTTCAGGCTATATTTATTTATCCAGCTCGTGCACCAGGCAGATGCTAGGAAGAAGATGCAACCTTTCCCCCCGGCTTGCACACATGGGCCATTATGTGTCTGAACGCCTCCCTCCCACAGAGAGCATGGAGTCTCGCTCTGAAGAATGACAATTCAACACTGCAGGAAGCCAGTACAAGCTAAGGAAGGATGCTGTGGGAATACAGGATAGCTCCATGATTCTCAACCTTTTCCAAACCCTACTCTTTCTCATTCAGCTGAGAGGCAGTAGGAATCCAGCATTACTTTTAATAACTTGATAAGGCTGGCAGCAAGAATAAGCTAACAGGACAGTAATCTATCTTGGGACAAGCATAAAATATGAGAGCAAATATGACCCCAAGGGGCATATAAAGGACTGTTTTTCACATATGCTTTATGGAGAACCCCTGCAGAGCTTTTGTTCCAGATGGAAACCAGCATGGGCAACAGGATAATACAAAGGTATCTTTTAGCTACAGCTGCACACATACCTGACCTAAAGTGTTCAGGCACTGAGTTGGACACTGTGACTCGTGCCAGGGACCACTTGAGGATGATGGCAATCAGTGTAAATCTAAGGGGCCACTCTTGAATCCAGGAGCAACAAGTGCTTGAGGGAATCGGCATGGGCAAGCATCAAGAGCTGCAGTTAGCTGGATGGCAACTTACGATTCCCTTACAGTTCAGCTTTATGGCAGTTCTGCAGAACAAACCGCACTTAAGGAAGGCATTTCCAATGCTTCCTTTCTGGAGCAACTGGTGGAGTTGCATCAGGACCCTACAAGGATTATGAAGGGGACAGGCAAAAGAGATTGCTTTTTAAAGATGAGGCCACGCTCTGGCCACTTCCCCAGCATTAATTGCAGCACTGCCTGCAGTGAGCTCCTCCTTATTTCATGGTCATGTTCAAAATCATCGCACACATCATGACACTGACTTCGGCAGCGAGGACTGCCAACCAATGTGTCTACAGCAGCCCTTTCACCTCACTAGGATGTTTTGCTTGTAGAGTTAACTGTCCATTTGTAGCTTCAAAATGAAAGTTGTCAGCTGTGTAAATACCGTCAGCCCCATGGGACTTTAATCTCCAACCCTTGTTCCAAGTAGCAGAGAGGTTGGGAAATCTGACAAACTCAATTCTTTGTAGGCTCCCTCTGAAGTGCTGCTGCAAATGATAGTCCAGAGCATCCTTCTAGGCTTTGCATATTCCTTCCTGCACCTGCAGGCAGCACATGCTCAGCAGCTGTGTCCATACCTTCCTTCCAGTGCCAGCCCCTGGCATCAGGAAACGCCAGCCCTTGGCAATGCACATCTTTGAACTCCACTAAAACTGGGGCTAAATTCGATGTGTTACGCAAAAATCCGAGCGCTCGGGTTTTGGTCTGGCTGCAATTTAAATCTCATGAGCTCTGAAATGACTTGTGCACAGGTGAGAAAAAGGTTCATTTAGTTTCTGGCCGGCTTCTCACAGAGAGTTGGGCAGCATCTGTGAAAAGCAGCCATTTGGCTTTGATTAATGGGAAAGGTTTGCTGAGCACAGATGGAACAAACCCAAAACCACTGCGAGCACGACTGCTGGGTTTACCCATATCCAACAGTCGAACACACAGCAGACAAGGACAGGGAACTGGCCTCACGGCAAGACATGAGCACATTTATGTGTTCACATGAGACAGGCCAAGAGGAGTTTGGAACACAGCTGCCATAGACCTTCTAAGACCGTAAGGACAGGCCCAGTATCTAGAAGAATGAAGTCACTATTATGTCTATCCCAGGCCTGTTTTAATCCAGGTGGTGCTATTCTTGTGTCAGTTTATGCTCACCAACATTCCTCTTGGTCTCCCAACTTTCTCAGGTTTTCTAGTTCATTCTTCTTTTGCCTAAAAATTATTGCTTGCACTTCCTTTTAACAATCCCCTTGATGCAGTAGTTTTTCTGTCGTCTTCCATACCTTTTAGTTTCAGTTCACACTCTTGTTTCTAGCTTGTTCCCGCACACCTTCAGCTCCATCCACATTCCCCATTCAGAATTTCACATTTAAATCATGTCCTCTCTTAATCTCCTATTTCTAATGAATTCAAGCCTAATTTTCTTAACCTCTCCATGTGTCTCTAAATCATCAAGACCTTTTATTCTATGAGTTACTCTCTCCTGCACCTTTTCTAATGCTTCAATATGCTTTCTGTAATAAGAACAAACCACTAGAGGTAAAAGCCTCTTTCCTGGCAAGTAGAAAGAGATTTATTAGAAAGAGCAGAAGAATGCTAATAGCAGCCCCATTTCCTCTCTGTGATGACAGACACACACACACCCCCATTTGCACTCGGGTAGATCCCTAAGGATCAATCCCGCAGCAGTGATGAAACAGTAGCATTTGATCTGTAGGGGATTCAGCTTCCTTTCTCATCTACTCCTGCTGCACAGACTGAAGCTGCTTCTCATTCAGGTAACAGAACAGTAAGAATCTGGTGCTCACTTCAACAAGTGGTGGGATGGCTCCTACGACTGGAGTGTTGGAATGGAAGGTTATGGGCTCTTTAGAAAAGAGAGGCCCAGCAGACAGGAGGGGGAGTTGCTATTTATGTTGGGGATAGGCTGGAGAGCATGGAACTCTGTCTGGGGACAGGTGAGCAGTTGACAGAGAGTTTGTGGGTCAGGGTTAAAGGGAGAACAGCGACGGGTGATATTATTGTGGGGATCTGTTACAGACCGCCTGACCAAGGGGACGTGCTGGACGAAGCGCTCCATAGGCAGATAGGAGCAGCCTCACGCTTGCAGGCCCTTGTTCTCATGGGGGACTTCAACCACCCTGATATCTGTTGGAGGGATGGTACGGCCCCGCACAAGCAATCCAGAAGGTTCCTCGATTGTGTGGAAGACAACTTCCTTCTGCAAGTGATAGAGGAGCCGACAAGGAGAGGTGCCATGCTTGACCTCGTCCTCACCAACAGGGAAGGGCTGGTTGGGAATGTGACGCTCCAGGGCAGCCTTGATTGCAGCGATCATGAGATGGTTGAGTTTGAGATCCTCAGGACAGTGAGAAGAGCGTGCAGCAAGCTCACTGCCCTGGACTTCAAGAGAGCAGACTTTGGCCTCTTCAGGAACCTGCTCAGTAAGGTTCCATGGGATACAGCCCTAGAGGGCAGGGGGGCCCAAGACTGTTGGTTGATATTCAAGGCTCACCTGCTGCAAGCTCAGGAGCGATGCATCCCAACTAGAAGGAAGTTCAGCAGGAGGGCCAGGAGACCTCCTTGGATGGATAAGGAGCTGCTGAGCAAAATTCGAAGGAAAAAAGAGGCTTATAAAAGGTGGAAGCAAGGTCAGGTGGCCTGGGAAGAATACAGGGATGTTGTCTGGGAAGCTAGGGACCAGGTTAGGAAAGCTAAGGCCCACTTAGAATTAAACTTGGCTAGGGATGTTAAGGATAACTGGAAGGGATTTTATAGGTACATTGCCGATAAAAGACAGGTTAGGGACACCGTGGGTCCTCTCCAGAAGCTATCAGGAGAACTGGCTACCCTGGATTTGGAGAAGGCTGAGGTTCTTAATGACTTCTTTGCCTCAGTCTTTACCGGCAAATGCTCTGACCACACCACCCAGGTCTTGGAAGGCAGACGCAGGGACAGTGAGAATGAAGACCCTGGGCCCACTGTAGGAGAGGATCTGGTTCCAGATCATCTTAGGAACCTGAATGTATACAAGTCCATGGGACCGGATGAAATCCATCCGCGGGTCCTGAAGGAGCTGGCAAATGAAGTTGCTAAGCCACTGTCCATCATATTTGAAAAATCATGGCAGTCAGGTGAAGTTCCCGATGACTGGAAAAAGGGAAATATAACCCCCATTTTTAAGAAGGGGAAAATGGATGAGCCAGGGAATTACAGACCAGTCAGTCTCACCTCTGTGCCTGGCAAAATCTTGGAGCGGATTCTCCTGGAAGGCATGCTAAGGCACAAGAAAACCAACAAGGTGCTTGGGGACAGCCAGCATGGCTTCACTAAGGGGAAATCCTGCCTGACCAATCTGGTGACCTTCTATGATGGGGC
Source organism: Amazona ochrocephala (assembly GCA_039720435.1). Lineage (NCBI taxonomy): Eukaryota > Metazoa > Chordata > Aves > Psittaciformes > Psittacidae > Amazona > Amazona ochrocephala. The sequence goes on along the minus strand of CM077891.1, from coordinate 8,633,767 downwards.
TATGGAACTGATGGACAGGGGCAGAGCAGTTGATGTCATCTACCTGGACTTGGGCAAAGCCTTTGACACTGTCTCCCATGACATCCTTCTCTCTAAGCTGGAGAGACATCAATTTGATAGGTGGACCACTCGGTGGATAAAGAACTGGCTGGATGGCCGCACGCAAAGAGTAGTGCTCAGTGGCTCAGTGTCCAGCTGGAGACCAGTAACGAGTGGTGTCCCCCAGGGATCGGTGTTGGGACCGGTCTTGTTCAACATCTTTGTGGGTGACATGGACAGTGGGATTGAGTGCGCCCTCAGCAAGTTTGCTGATGACACCAAGCTGTGTGGTTCGGTTGATACATTGGAGGGAAGGAATGCCATCCAGAGGGACCTTGACACGCTTGTGAGGTGGGCTGATGCCAACCTGATGAAGTTTAACCATGCTAAGTGCAAGGTCCTCCACCTGGGTCGGAGCAATGCCAGGCACAGCTACAGATTGGGCGGGGAGGAGATTGAGAGCAGCCCTGCGGAGAAGGACTTGGGGGTGTGGGTTGATGAAAAAATGAACATGAGCCGGCAGTGTGCGCTTGCAGCCCAGAAAGCCAACCGTATCCTGGGCTGCATCAAAAGGAGTGTGACCAGCAGGTCGAGGGAGGTGCTCCTGCCCCTTTACTCTGCTCTCGTGAGACCTCACTTGGAGTATTGTGTGCAGTTCTGGTGTCCTCAACATAAAAAGGACATGGAACTGTTGGAACAAGTCCAGAGGAGGGTCACGAGGACGATCAGGGGACTGGAGCACCTCTCGTATGAAGACAGGATGAGAAAGTTGGGGCTGTTCAGCCTGGAGAAGAGAAGGCTGCGTGGAGACCTCATAGCAGCCTTCCAATATCTGAAGTGGGGGCTGTAGGGATGCTGGGGAGGGACTCTTCATTAGGGACTGTGGTGAGAGGACAAGGGGTAACGGGTTCAAACATAAACAGGGGAAGTTTAGATTGGATATGAGGAAGAAATTCTTTACTGTAAGGGTGGTGAGGCACTGGAATGTGTTGCCCAGGGGAGTTGTGAACGCTCCATCACTGGCAGTGTTCAAGGCCAGGTAGGACCTAGCGTTGGATGGCATGGTTTAGTGGGAGGTGTCCCTGCCCATGGCAGTGGGGTTGGAACTAGATGATCTTAAGGTCCTTTCCAACCCTAACTATTCTATGATTCTGTGATTCTAAGTATTTCATTTAAAGGAGTCTCAGCACTTTTGCACAGTGCAGGTACTTTATGGGCTGGGGCAGAGCAAGTTCCTTTCAGCTGTTTTACCAGTCTGCTTCTATCTTGACCCAGAGAGACAGGGTCAAGCATTTCATTCAAAAAGCCTATCAGATCCCTCATCTATTTCCTGGCAGTACAATACCACTGCAAATTCACAAGGGAGCTCCATCTAAAGACAGAAAGGATCAGCATCTTTACATCCTGGATGCCACCTGTACAGTGGCCTAACGGTTTACTCATCCCTAAAATAACTTCCCTGAGCAGCTTCCTTTGGTGAAGTACATTCCCTGATAGAACATAAGGATATTAAATGAAACATTAGGGACTCCTCTCAGAGTAATTGGACCCCTTACATTTCATGAGATTTCTAGATTTCATTTAGCCTGAAATAGTGTGTCATTTCTGAGTCTATGGAGTGAAAAAAACAAATGTACCTTTAACAGAGCTACAAAAATTAGTCTCTTCTTATTAAATCATATTTAACAAACTATAGCAGCGACACAAGTTAATTGGAGACTTATCTGGAGGATGGCAGAGTTATCATGAGTCACTGTGTAATTAGGAACAGAGCATGGTTTCTAACAGTTACCAAAGCTATCACACTGGAAGAAATTCTTACTGCGAAATGATGAGCAGTTCCCTGTTGTGCTCTAATGCATTGCGGCCAGGTCCCAATCACACTACTGCCATTAGTGTCTGCTCCACCAACACAAGGTAGAAGCTCTAGTTGCAGAGGCATTCACTGTGCTAGGAAGATGAGTCCTATTAAAGAACTTCATGGCATGAAGAAGCATAGCTGGAAAGGTGACAGGCAGATACTGTCACTGACACAGTGAAGACAGGAGTGAGCAGCACTTGGTAGCATAAACCCTGTTTACATTCAGAGTGAATAAAATAGGATCCCGCTGTCAACTCCATCTCTTGCACATCCTGATAGGACAGGAAACATAGCACATCATGTCTCTGCTGTTGAGATGCCCATGGGCAACCATATGGGAAAAATGACAAAAGCTGCACAGATTTAAAGCCTGAGAAAGAACTTCAGCAGCAAGTTTACTGGCTACAGATAATCAGAGGCATGGTAAGGTTGCAGCTGTAGAAAAGGGGAGAACTGTGGCATAGATGATGATAAATGCAAAGAGAAAACCAGCAATGCCTTGAGAGCAAGAGGCTAAAAAATGGGTAAGTAAGAGGCAAATGCTGTGACACCTTTCAAGACAACATAAGGAAGGAAAACAAAATAAAAGATGAGATTTTCTTTTCACTGAAGAACTGAGACTCTGGGGAGGATTTCTCTGGATGTTCCTCCAGAAGAGGATCAGAAATGCACCGAAGCACCTACAACACTGAGAGAAGTTTGGATGATCACAATTACTTCATACTAAAGAGCAGCACGTGTTGCTCAAGAATGCCTAGAAATTCACAGTGCCCCTTCACAGACCTCAGTGATTGCCAGAGTGCAATCATTAGTACATGAACACGGAGAAAAGTCGAAATATTTAATCAGGTTTAACTGGGCGAACTCCTCCTCTCAGGAAAAGCACCAGGAGTACCTATTGTCTGCTCAGTACAGTCCTACAGTTGCTTCAGAACCTCCAACTGCTTTCTGCCTGCGGTTTCTCTTGGGTAAGAGAATAACTGCTGATAAGAGGTCTGCATCAGTGTGTGTGTGGGGGGGTGCTAAAAGTCCCTGGGAGATTTAAGGCTGCATTTCAGGAACTGCTCACAAAGCACTCGGTGAAATTTCGTTAAGCTGCTTCCCCATAAATCAGCGCTAAACCGTAATTGCAATTTGCTTTTCAAGAACACCCATTTCTCACAAGTCTGTAAAAGTTCAGGAGGAACATCAGCTAAGCCAAATTCTGCGCTGCAGCCCCTTTGTTTTTCAGATTTGAACTATCCCTGATTACCTTCCTTATATACCTCTGACATGTATGAGATCTATAGCCAATGTGTTCTGTGCCTGTTGGCAGGAACACAGCATTATTCACACTACCAGATACCACTTTCTGTAATAACTCAGAGTGAGAGAAAGGTGCAAGCAAGGCAGCCCAACCTACCTGCAAAGAAAAATAATGTATTTTCCTCTTCTATGCTATGAAAAAGTTTGGGGTTTTTCCACTCACATCTGAAAAGGGAGCTCTGGAAAACAAAGGCCTCATTTTAAGCTTCCTACCCTCCAAGGGTATCGTGGACAATCTCAGAGGTACAAAGTGGAAGAAGTAAAAAAATCATGACAGTCAGCTCTTTCTGTCCAATTCTGCCATTAGCTATCACAGCCAGACATACCTCCCCATGTTTCTGGGATCACATGCCATTAACCTGGGGTTCATGCATGCCTAAAGTAACCAGTGCTTTGCAGAGGGCCCATGGAGCACACAGCACAGATTACTGTTTAAAGAAAGCAGGCATTTGGAAGCCTGTTTTCAAAACAGATGTGAAGTCCTTCCCAAGGCTCACAATGCAGTGATGTCGTTCCATCTCCTTTTCCACCAAAAGATGCCCACAGGAACAGTCTCCCAGGGGTACTGTCTGCAAAAGCAGAGATGGCCAGATGCATCACTGACTCAGCCTCTGCCAATAGGGTCTTGTAGATTCCCTGACAGAAACAAGGAATCATCTGCCCCTAGGACTACTTTCATTAAGAGCCAAATCTTGATACAGCTGTGCCAGCATAAATCACTGGGGAGACATCTGAGCCATTTACCCAGCATGAAAACAGGGACTGCAACCCTGGTGGAAATCTGGAGCTTACCGAAGTGCAGCTACACATTGAAAACTGAGAGCTGGATGGTAGATTTCCACTTTAGAAACGACTCTCTGGGGAACACTTTAGTGCAAAACCCATATGCTCATCTTTTGTATCAAACTCTTGCCAGTGCTGAGTGTCAGAAAAGGGAGCTGCACAGGTGAGTATGATGTACAACTCTTGCACCAACAATATAGTATTTTAGAAACATAAATATAGCTGCAGTGCATGCAAGGACAGAGGGATAAAAAGCAACACGATGGAAAAAAGGATCCTTAATTGGATCTGGATGGCATTTGCAGACAGCAGCTAATTAGCATGCCAGATAATCAACACAAGGTAAATTTCATTTCATATACGTCATTACTACATTCATCATCAGTGGCAATTTTCTCACTTTGGACAATAGAATTACCTTTGCCACTGTCACCTTCCAATTCTACTTAGAGATTCATTCTGTGAACTCCATGTTTCCAATATACAAACCACATACTTCATTCTCTTCTGTCCATTTTTCCCTTCGCCATTTATGCTTCAATAAGCTTTGTAGGAAAAGAATTTACTGATGCTTTAAACTTAATCTCAGTGCACACCTAGTCAATGCTTTCTGCAGATACCTGTATTTTAAATATGTATTCTTAATTCTTAAAGTTTAATTGTAAGAACTTCGCAGCAGTAACAATTTCCAGGACACACATACGCAAAGAAAATGGACTGCCATTGTACTGCAAATAAATTATAGTCAACCCAGTCAGCTGCTTCCAGAAAAACTTGATTTCTATCTTTATTAGCACCACTATCTGCTTCAAAAATGAACAAACCAATAAATTCTACTTGGAGGGGAGGAGGAGATTCTCTTTTGGCACTGGCTTTTGGATCACTAGAGAAATCACTGTTGCAGAAATGATCCACACCATGCTGAGTATTTTAATATAATGGGCATCCTCTAATTTGTACTGCGGACAATTTCATCTCTAGGATGCTAAAAGCTAAATTGCATAGGAAGATAGCAGAAGCTAGGAGATCACAGAGGAGTTTAAGATCTGTTTATGTTTTGCCTACCACAATGGAGCAGCATTTTTCATTTCTGCTCAATGTTTGTCATCCATTAAATTTGCTTAGGAGGTTAGTCCGGCAGTTCACATACACTCCATCTGGTTTCACAGAATGCCGCATCCCTTGGTGACTAGTAAAGCCAAGGAAATCAAACAGTGAAAAGACTGTGTTGCTTCAAACAGCACAGAAATGCAAGTAATAATAAGTTACATGCACTTCAGTTTACCTTCTGCAGTGCAATGCAAAATGGGAATGAGAGGTTTATGATGCAAGAATTGAAATGATGTATCTGTAGCTCCCCTGTAACACTCAAAGACACTTTTGCCTTCACTAAGGAACTATAATTCCCTTGCGTATAAATCTCAGGGCAGCTCATTGAGAATTCGCAGCATTTGGCCCTGTATTTGGCAAGACTGCATAAGCCAAGCAGTGGGGAGCACGCTGCCAAGGGGGTAACGAATAGGCCATATTGCATTTTAATTATGGAGAGGAGAACAAGGTATTCTGACAGATGATGGCAGGCTGCATTGATGGCTTCTTTGATGGAAGCCTGTCTTGGTGAATGAAGTGTCTTTCAGTACAGTGAAAATAATGAGCTCCCTAGTGTAGGCTCAGCTATTTTTAAGAAACCATTTTCTTTCTGTTCCACAGTTATCAGCCAAGCTACACCAATCCTTTCAAACATAGCTCAGGGTAAAGAAAGAATAGCTGGAAACGCGCAGCAGCCCAGCCTATCATTATGGATAACGAAACAAACCACGTCGAGCAGCACTTAACTCTCTGATTCAGAAATCCCACAATTTGATCAACAAGGCCCTTTACTGACTGTGCAGCTGTGCAGACACAGGCGGCACAGATTTCAGATGCAGACAGGATTCACCCCTCAGCATCACCTCCGTTAACAGCCAAGATTCGCCCTGAATGTTGCCACCCCGAGCCCCTGCCATAGCATCTGGCTCTGCCAGGGCACCCTCAGCTGAATCTTTATGCTTTATTCTTCCAGTGGATTCCTGAACCCTGCCACCACAGCTCAGCGCTCAGCCTCAGTTAAGGCCTCCCCAGGGCTTGTTTGGGGCTGCCCTCCCTGGGGACCACCAGGCCCTCCTGGCTGTGATTTCTTTAGTAACAATTTTTAAGGAGGCTCTCAACAGATCCTGTTTACCCTCCTCTGGCCTACCTTAAACTGTGCAACAGGATATCGAGTATTTTATATGATATCAGCATCGTGTAGCCACAACTACACTTCCCACAGACGCCAGCATTAAGAAGATATGATTTCTGGTTACTTTTAGCTAGGATGGTTAGGCATTTGTTGTCCTAAAATCAGACTTCTCCATTATTGGAGAATAATACAACCCATTATTGGGTTGCAATGCTTTGGGCCCAATACAATCCAACGCAAAGGTGATTGTGCTGTACACTGGGGGGAAAACCAAACTAAGGCCAATGCCAGCGCAAGTTTCTAAACAAATGCCAAATTTATAAGCAGACGGAGAAATGATTAAGCATTGAAATGAATACTGACCATAATAAAACAGGCTAATAAAATGAACAACACATTCTAATTATGAGAAGGAAATAGCTTCTAGTGATAGTATAGCATTAATTAACCAGTCAAAGAAAATGCAGTGGTAAATTAAAATAAAATCAAAAAAACTTGAAGTCAGAAGTTAAAATAATTTCCTGGAGAAAAGAGGAGGCTTTGCTCCCATTTGCCCCCCGTTCCTTATAAATACAATGTGCTTCCTAGAATTTTTCAGAGCCTAATTCTCCCCTGGAATGAATCGGCATTGTTCCAGTAACTTCAAAAGCAGAAGCACAAACCAGAGACCTGGTGCCAAAACTTAAGGAGGGGGAAAAAAGAAAAGGTCTTCTCTACTATCATTAATCTTTCATAAGCCATCTCTGATTCCTGCAAATCTGCTCATTATTTGAAAGTATTTCCCAAATAGCCAGCATGAATCATTTCAGGCTTCAGGCAGTTCACTAAGATGTCCATTTCAGCAGCGTGCAATTCAAGATACATAGTTTTATACCATGTTTCGGCTTCACCACTGGAAACGTTTCAGGAGGGATGGAACAGGGAGACAGGCACTGCACACCCAGCACAAGCAGCTATGTTTCAGCAAATGGAGAAACCAGACACAAAGACGTGTTTCTTACACCCTGCGAGCATCCTCAAATATCATAAGCAAATTATTCACGAGCGCAACTGAGAAGGACGTAGTGAATTCAGCTGCATCTTTCAGTCAAAGCCGGAACCCATTTCAAAGTACATGAAATAGCAAAGATCATTAGCCTGAATTATAATAAAGGGTAAGATTAGCTTATAAAACTAATTCTTAATTAACTATAAATCTCACGGTTCTCTACTTCTAACGTACATACAGTCTAAAAAGAGGTAGACAAATAGCAGAGCAATCCTCTAAGAGTAACAGCCATACTTGGAGAAGCAGTGTCCATGTGCCCAACACCCGCTCTGCATCCCCCTGGGAGAGGAACTCCTGCTAAAGCCCGGATGCAAATCAGCAGTGTTTTTCCCTGCACAGCAGCCCCGGTCCAGAAGCCAGGAGTCCATAAAAGTTACCAGAATGAACCCTATTTCCTGTAAGTCAAAACTTGCTCATACATTTCAAAAAAGGAAGGAGAAAACAGTGTATAAGCCTTCAACTGCCACTCACCAAAGACATGATGCATCTCCTATAGCCCTCTACAGATTATCCTAGACACCTTACCTTTGAAATTGCTACTTGGCCTGAATCTTGCTAAGCAAGTCAGCCTGAGGCATCTCTCATCAGAAAGAACTGAAATTTGAGAGAAATCGCCAGGACCTCTTTGCTGGTCAACATTTGGTCCAACCTCAGTTTGAATGGCAGGAAGCTGTGAGGACACATTACATTACACCTTTCCTGTATTTCTGTAAATACCCTTCTCACTTTGTGCAGGGTAAGAATTTCATCACACACAAGAAACCAAAGCCCATGTGTAAATGCAGTGTTTACCTGAATTCTTTCTCTCAGTTAAGAGTGTTCCCCTTCCTGACGATCCAAATCGCTCAAGCTTGATGAACTGCATTCCCTATCACGGCAGAATAGGATTTACCTCAAGTACAACCACAACTCAAGCATGTCAAAGAACCACCATAGGATGCTGAGCAGTATTGACAGCTAAAGTCTCTGTGCCTGTCATTTCCAACACTTTCACAGGCATCGGTTGGAGTTTGCAGCATCTGACAGCTGGAGAACAACAACCGAGCATGCACTTCCCAGCACTGCAGGGGAGACACTCGGATAAATCAGCCTGGACTGCCTCCAATTAGAGTGGACTGACTCCTTCTCTATAATCCTGAGAAACACAAAAAACGTGGGCTGTACATCCCAAAATAGAATCGAAATAAATATGAAATGGGCTCCCAGGGGCCCAAGTAGTTCACGCACTTGGATAGAACACTTCTTTTCCATTTGTTGATTCCAAACAGTGCCTGGCATTGAGTGCAGTTAAAAGTTGTTTCTTCAGTATCCAAAGATCCTAAATGCATTATAATTTATAATGCAACTGTGCCAATCTAGATGTGGAATCTGCTGAAATTAGATTGGGATCACACAGTGAACGAGATACCCAGGTAATAAGACCCTGTTGCCTAGTGATCGTCTGCCATGTCATGCTGAGAGAGAAGGGACATTGCTGCTAGAACAGAAAAACCTCACTTTACGACATGTACTGCTTGGGGATGTTCTGGTTTTGCTGTGCAGGATCCCATCCCTACTTTGATTTCTCCAGCCCTTGGCTGGCCTGAGACACGGCACAGGGAGAGAACTGCAGCCTGTAAGGGAGAGAGGAGCACAAGACCTTCAAACAAGAGCTTCCATTTGGCTCTGCAGTAATGAGGTATTTCTGTTCAGGATGATCAGAACTTCAGAAACATTTTCTTCCATTTTCCAAAGGGAAAATTTTGCTTTTCAACTAAAGCGCTTTCAGTCTTCTCCATGGAGAGAACAGCTCTGCTCAGACCTTTGCCTTTCCCTAGCCAAGGATCCCTACAGCCCAGAGCTGTAGCATCAAGGAAGCCATGGAAAGCTTTTGAAAGGCAATGGTGTACTTTTTAAGCCTTGCAACATGCCGAGAAGGCGGCAGGTCACCTTTGCTATATCTATCACCAGTAAGAGCTATATTCCTGAGAAGGGAGGCAATTCTACTGGCAATTGCAGACTCCTATGTCTGTGTATTTCTAAAGCAGCTACAATGAAGACGGCAGGATGACATTTGTTTGGAGCAGTCACCATATTACACAATTTGCTTTGTTAATGGGAAAGCAACTCGCACCCTCGCTGTATGCAATTGTGCTTGTCTTCTGCCACCACTGGCCCCTGCGTGCCATTCTTTACCATCATACAACAGCAACTGCTGACAGCACTGGTTCCTCCTGCTGCAGGAGTTTCAAAGCAAAAGAGACCTGAGCCCATTAACTGTATTTTTCCTTGGCTGCACCAGTCTGATCCTGGCTCCTACCACACCAGTGACACCATTCCCTTCGAGCTCAAATTTGCAGGTGTAATTCCTATGGAGCTTTATCAAGAGCTGTTAACTTTTATGAGCCTCCAACCGACTTCTAGGCAACAGGATTCATGACTGTTTCTTGCCCTAATACAAAAAGATACTGCTCAAATGCCTCTCAACTGGTCCTAGCTCTACTCCTTCACTCTTCCTGAGCTGAATGCTTCAGAGGTTGTTGATTGTGACTATAGACCTCCTGGCACATGACCAAATTTCTCCTTTACAGTGTTCAAGTCTGTCCAGCTGCCAACCCCCCTTTCCACACACATAAATAAATAGACCTGCTGAGAGCATATTCAGCCTGGCATCACTGCACTGGGTGTTCCACACACACAAAACTGGAGCAGCTACAGCTCACACTCCTTTATTTAATATGTATCAATGCCATCCAGTATCTAATGGACATAATGATTGAATACTGACGAGCATATTTTTCCAGCCCAGTTCTCCTCTGGCAATAATGCCTGACCAAGATTGATGACTCTAATACCAAAGCAGGCAGTTTGTTTGTTTCTTCTATAGGCTTCATTTTTCAAGCAGCTTCAGATTCCCCTTCCCTCCTCCCGAAGAAAAAGGGAATGGAAAATTGTGATGACTACCGAGATACCTACGTGAGTTGAGCTGCTGCTTCCTCAGGCCACCAAACCACAAAGGTCAGATTCACTAACGCACTAACTAGGCTTACTCTAGCATAACTCACATGGGTTTGTATCAGGATAAAGCTGGTCTGTCACAGTGACATGCAGCTCCCTCGGAGAGGGTTCGGTCACCGGTGTGGAAGGAAACCTCATCAGCTCTGACCAGACCACAACAGGCATACTTCACACGTACTCATCAAGCGCTCACACAAGATTCCAAGCAGCTCTCAAGAACAGAAGACAAGCGGCAGCAGCACAAACAAAAGGAACAAAGCAGACTCCACATGCAAGGCATAGTTCTTTTTCTTATACTGGCTCTAGGAGCAGATCCCAAGGACATCTGGGAACAGCAAGGAAGCATTGACTTGCAAAGCTGAGCTAGGAGCCATTTTACAGCAGGGAGCAAGACTCCAGTGTGCCTCAAAAATAAGACAGTTAAAGTTTGTCTTGCCTAAGGAGAATCCACTGGGAGGCAAAGCACACTGCTGTATGCTACAGATGGCAATTACCCAGGAAAAAGAGCAGAGGAAATGGGAGAAAGCACTAAAACAGGAACCCGATGGTGTATTTTGCTCTCCGAGGAAAAACCTGGCAATGTCATATTTGTAGGTCAACTCTCCTGTGTTTTTATCAAGAGAGGTTTGGACCGGGCCCACTGCTTAGTTTTGTATTACTTCAATTTTCACATGCCTAACCATACTAGCACAGGGATGAAACCTGAATTTTAAGGACTAACACCAAACAAACAGCTATATTAATAACACGACTAAAGTACTTTTGTAACCATGAATTTAAGTACTGGGTCAAAAAACGCCTGTCTCGGAATCCACAGCATTTGATCTAATGCCAAGGCTTGCATACCTCTAAAAATGACATCAAAGTTAACACAGTTTTCTTTCCTACTTGCAGGATCATTTTTGGTGGAATCGGTCTCATGTCTGCGGATGATAAACTGTAAGCGTAAATGCTATGTAACATCCTGCTGAGATGAAACACGACGCAGCACACCCACCAACATTCCATGCAAGGAAAGAACAAGTGACCACGAGATCTCTTGCAGGAATATGATTTCCTGACATTTGTTTTAGAACACTAAAAAGCCAACGCATGACAAGCCTCTGGAGAACAAGAACTGACTTTTGCCAGCTTAGGTAGAAGTAAGGGATCAAGAGGACACAAGAGCAGCACAATGCTCCCGGGGAGCAACCTGAAAACTGAGCTCTGGTACTTGAACAGTTGAATATTCAGCAGAGGCTGGGTCACTAGAGGTATTTTCAGTTTGTTAAATGCACATTTCCAAACATAGTCAAGAAAACCAACAAAATAAAGAAATCTTGCTCCTTATCAAATGCACAGACTGCTTTTTCTTCCTTACTCTGCAAAGGCTTCACTCAAATTCAAGAGGTGCTTTTCTCAGAGCAGTATCAAAGTCTCTAGCGTTTCTTGTCCTTCACTGGTTCAGTCTGCGCACACAACACGAGACATATCTATATGGGCAATTCCTAAGAGTAATTTGTTTGCATCATTGCTGCTCCCATTTGCTTCTACAGAAGTAGCACTGAGGTGTTAGTGCATAAAAACTTAGCAAATCCCTCACAAACCAGTTATAACAAAAGAGGTTCAAGTTAGTACAGACACAGCCAAGGGTAAGTAGCCTCTATGAAAGGCACGTCAAGGGACACCATGAAGGTAGGTGGTAGTTATAGGTATACGTTGCTACCTTAAAATCATTTGAGCCCTCACTTTCTCTGAAAAATAAATATACAAATTCTGCTCAATTCACTAAAATTATCAGTAATTGCCTTAAATCTTATGCCACAGAACTGAGTCTTGAAAATACAGCTCTCAAAATAAGACTTTCATCTCAGAAAGCTGTTTCATATTTTAAATCACTTGCAAACCGTGGAGGATACACAAACTCAGCGTCCTGGGTCTCCAGGTCACGAGAGGTGCCCCTCTGTTAACTTGATAACATAACCTCCGATATATCCTAATCCACCTCCAGTTCGGTTCAGCAGACTCACACTCCATACAGGACGGCAGGTGGTGATGTGTCACTGGGAACTGTAACTCACGGAATAACCAGCTTCTCTGAGGTCCTTTGAAGTGATGTTACTATTCTTGGGATATTTTCTAAAAGCCCTTGCTAAATGATCCGTATCCTCCACTGCAGCTGAACAATAATTGATTCCTCTGTGCTTTGTAAGCACTGTCCCATTGCCAACATCTATTTTTCATTTTAGGTCCTGGAGCATTTTGTTGCCTCTCCAGCTTAATCTTGCCTTTCCATAAAGTTACTTTATGAGCCTCCCCATCTGTTTCTGTGAGATGTGCGTGCATGTTCTGTGTATCTCTATATCTAGCTATTACCCAGACAAGGTGTGTGTTTGCTGACTGAACAGCACGTACATGAAGCCTGTCAGCAGCTGCCGTGACAATGCTGTAAAATGAGATTCTGAATCTGCTTCTCTGCTGATCCTGCTCCCCACTTCATATCTGTGACCATGACGGATTATGCTGGACATCTTGGCTTCTCTTTACTGAATCATAGCCTGCAACGTAACATCCCTCCATGGTGTTACACAGATTGTTTTGGGATTACAAGCTCTTTGTGTGCATTAAGACTCCATTCTTGGCCCGTTATTATTCTGGATTTTATGCATCACATCCCTCTTTATCTGCTTGCCAATAACATGTAACATTGAAATACTGAGTGAGGAATCTTATTGCACTGCCAAACCCTCCTGCTTAGTACCTTGGAGAGATGCATCTTACACACATAAATAAAGGTCAGTTGGAACCAAGCTTGGTCCTGAAAAAATGAATCCTCTACCCCTTAAAAAATCATTACTGTCCACAGGAGTAACCAAAAGCCTCAGATTGACATGCCCCTCAAAGCAGCCCTTCCACATGCTGCTGTCCAGGCATGGACATCAGCCCAGCAGCTGTATAAAGCCACAGGAGCAAGCTTTGTTATTGCAATAAGCACAGGATGCAAACCAACAGCTTATTTTAGTGCTCTTAGGATGGCTTTGTGTGCTTTGGTTAGCTGAAGAGAGCAGCAGCCAGATACATTCTGCTCAAACCACTGGTCCCAGCAGGCAGTGTTGTCTGCCGGTAACCTGTCACATTGTGTCTTCACAGCATTGTACTTGTCACTGTTCTGGCCAGGGCTTAAAGAGAACGTACATTGGGCTCTTTCTTCAGAGAGGTATTGCATGGTCACCCCAACACCACAAAGCAGGATGCATGGACTGCATTCCCGGCTGCTTTGCTAAAACACAGCCCTAGATTTGGTTTCTCTTTCCTGCCTTTGGTGATTTTTCACAGCTGAGGATGCATTTCTCCTCTTCAGTCCTCAGCTGGGAATTTTGCCTCACTAGGCTCCTGCTGTTGCAGGGACCTATGATCTTCAGCATGCCTTTGGGCCCCCCTGCTCTTTTCTTACAGCACGGCATAGCTGTAGCTTGTGATTTTTACTGCAGGTCTTAAATCAGTGCAGGGACGTATTTCGTGCTTTATGAGTAGTGAAGCCACGGAGGATGGATTCTTCCAGACACTGCATTTACCACTGCTCAAAGAGTCATGACCTTCAACAACAGGCCGGGTTTCTACTTCCCCAGATCTCTTCTGCTACCGCTCAGCCAGGCACCTCAGGTACCACCACCCCCTGCGCCAGGCTGGCAGCCAGGCCACATGTCCACAAGAGATGGAGGACAGCAGGAAGAAATGGGAAGAGTATCTCATTTACTTACATTGCCCAGACTGTAAAAACCAGTCTGCAGATGAGGAGAGGGAAGGTCATCAAACTAAAAGGTTTGCTTTGATGTTGGCTTGTTTTCCCTCTTAACAGATTAAATAAGTCTAAAGACTACAGCTTGCATAATTTAACATGTCTGCTAACATGGAACATGCATAATTGATGCTAAGCAACATGCTAATCACCTCAATGTGAGCAGAGGGGCAACCTACCCGCAGTTGATGTGTAAGTAACAAGATGGAAGCCTGCTGAGCTCTGTATAACAGGTTTTCCCTCCCTTCCTTACATTTGTGTCTCAGCATGATGGTAAACCACAGCTTAGGCAGGAAACCTAATGTATTATTTATGCTAAGCTTTGAAATGAAATGCTTTTCTCTGTTTTATATAAATATATACATTACTCCTTCAAACACTGCGATTGATTCTGGCAGGTCCCCGTAAGAAGTTCCCTGCTATGGTTAAAGAGGAATGTCAGTAGCGGGACGGGATGATTGTTTCTCAGTGCAGTGCAACAGATGTGGTCCCAGTCCTCTTCCCATTCCTGTAGCTGCTTTGGAAACTTCATAGAGGTCCAAAGAGTTACTCAAGGGCCTATACCAGGGAGCACTGCAAGAGCTGCCTGCACAGATGACTTTTACCTCTGCCAACCTTAGGACATCACTAACTACACTGTGCAGTACTGTCAAGAGGACCCAGAGCTGTTGCTGCTTCTAAGACCCAAGTCCTGCTTTTCTGGTAACTACCATCAACCTTTGTGTGAAATATGCCAAGCAAGCTGTTTGGAAACAAATTCCAAAATGATCCTCTTGTGGAGACACAGATGTTGATATGCAGAGATCCTTATGCACAGTCAGTGCTGCTGCAAATACAGATGCCATCAGCAGTGAGACAGAAGTACCTTTCCTCCAGGTATTCCCACGCAGAATGAAGGAAGTAAGCCTGTCTGCTCTCACAGAAACTGAGGATTTCTATCCAGAGGAGAACAGAGCATTATTATGGAAATCAGGGAAAGCACCAAGGAATAAAACAACAGTGAAAATACATGGAGCAGGAATTGCAGAGGGAGAGCAACAGGCATGCCCTGCTCCAGCCAGCACAACAGGCATTACAGGGAAGCTGAAAACAGGGAGAGCTCCTGTTGACTTCAGAAGGAATACATCTGAGCACAGAAGCAAAATTAACCTAAATTTGATCACAATTTCTCCTCCCAAGATGATGCAGGTGGGGGCTGTGTTGTGCTAAAGAGGTATTGCACAGAAACATCGCAATGAATCTGCAAGTAGCTTCCATCTAACTAACATAACACATCTGACTTCTGCCTTGTCAGAGGTCCGGCTTTAGTTAAAATCAATCTTCAATCATTTACATGGCATTGTGTTAAACGCATGCTGAGTTAGACCAGGGCACTACCCTGGCGTACCTCCCAGTTGGTATCCAGGATATGAGCTGAGAAGCTGAGGTGCATTTCTCTTTCTTTCTCCTTTTTGGAATCTGCCATTCAAAGACAAAACACCCAATAACTTTTTCCCTTGCTCCAGGCACGCCAGCTCTCTCCCAGGGAACGTGCTGGCCAGGCAATTAAAAGACCACAGATAGTCACAAGCAGATGCAAGTCATTCTGTTTCAATGCCAGAGCTGGTTCACCGGTGGCACATGAGTTCCTGCATGCCCAAATTGTGCTCTCAGCTGAACAAGGGGCAAATATTCACTGCTGGAGGGGGAAAAAACCCTGAACAAATGAAAAACCACAAGCAACAAGGCAGAAGGAGAAACAAAAGGTTATCTGAAATGAGAAAATTGAATAAAAGGCCTAAAGGGGACAGACAACATAGCTAGGACAGCTGTACTGAGGAGAAAGTGGCTTTT
The DNA here is from genome assembly GCA_039720435.1 of Amazona ochrocephala. Classification (NCBI taxonomy): domain Eukaryota; kingdom Metazoa; phylum Chordata; class Aves; order Psittaciformes; family Psittacidae; genus Amazona; species Amazona ochrocephala. The sequence goes on along the minus strand of CM077891.1, from coordinate 8,617,902 downwards.
CTGTTTCTGAAGGTATAGGTATCCCTTTAGGGTGATGGCTACACCGGCTAGAAAAGTTAACTTTTAACTTCAGGATCATTCCAACTGCCTATTCCACTCATAACTGCTGGGATGAGCCCTCTTCAACTTGGCTCACTCGGATTTCAACATCTTACGACATTAAACGTTGTGGTTTTACCAATTTGACTAATTCTGGTGCAGCTGGGTTCCAAAGCTCTTGCACAAGTCCTTCACTGGCAGTTTGCAAGGATGCAAGCACACAAAAGGCAGGCAATGATCAGCAGAGGCAAGGGGAGAAGTGTCTGCACTGAAAAGGGACTGTTCACTGCCAGGAAAGAAAAAGCAGATGGAATACTTTCACTGGGACTGAGGCTTATCCCTCGTGCTGCAAAGGGCTACAAAGCCAGCCTGGATTGCTTGGATACCTTTATGCACAAAATTTCCCCCCAGGAGACATGCGATAGATGCAGCAGGTCCAAATCACCCAGAGAAAGGATATGTTTCTGCCCACCATCAGGCTGCAGCTTCATACATCAGCCCTTTCAAGAAGCAGAGACATACTAGGTACAAAGCCATCCTTGCATTCCTTTCCTGTCTTATAACAAGGACAACTTTCAGAGACCAGTATCTGCAGCATGCCCAGACAGAAAACAGGTTTTGCTTAGTTCAAGTAAACCCTTCTGTGGCAAAAACATTAAATGATGAAAAGAAGGAAGAAAAAAAAGAAGAAAATAAAATCTCAATATTAAATAAGATTTATAAAACCTGGCTTCTATTTGAGAAATCTGCAAAACAAAAGGCTTTGAACTGCAGGGAATTCCCCTTGGCTCCTTCCTTACCCCTCTGCGAACTAGGAAATGCTCCACTGGAGCACAAACCCCTGCCTTTATTGCAGCCCATGGTGAAGCAGGGAAATGGTGGTCAGGAAGAGTAGGGAAAGCATTGTGCTTCCTCGCTGCACAGCAGACCTTTTCCATTTACAAGTCAGTGAAAGAAACAAGTGTGTGTGTACATGTGAGAGAAAGATGGATTACATAGAGGGAGATTGGTGCGAGAATTGCATTACTGGGAATGAAATCCAACTCTATGCCAGATGGAGTTGAGTTTGTTTACGAGCCTGAACTGTGATATCCACTCAGTCCATCTGGCTGACGCTGAAGGGAAGCCCTTTCAGTGGGTACCCTGGAAGTACTGTTCCGCTTGAGCTTGCATTTCATCATTCCATGTTAATCAGTGGGATGTCTAGACTAGCAGTGAAGGTATCATGTAGAGACAACACCAAGATATTAAATTCAGCACACTCTTCCTGATCAATGCTAATAATTAATGAGAAAAATATCTCTTGAGCAAACCCTGCCAAATTTCTGCAGCAGAATCTCTGCAAAGTCAAGCCCTGAATCTCATTTATATAAAAGGTGCTTTCCAGCCCTCTTACAACTTGCTGGTGCCTTACTGTGGCTGTGAATTGTATCAACACATCAAAAGCCCTGCACCGGTGCCAAGGAATTTAGAGATCAACAGCAATGTTTTTCTGGACTATTATTTTTCCTTCAACAGTTGAGGCATCCTGACTGTAACCACAACCGATGTTCAAGAGGGCAGATACAACACTGGATGTTCTGCCACCCAAAACCAAGAACCTTTAGGAGACTTTTCTCCCTGATAACAGTTAGCAAGTAGCAAAGTAGAAACAAACCCAACTGCTTGTCCTTGCAATGAGCTGCTGACATGCAATAATGAACTGGTGTGATGCTGGCTCCTTGGCTTATACTTGTCCATCTGAATGAGATGATAGAGGGCTTACAGCCATTATGAAGAAAGAGCACTCTTTTTTCAATGCAAATCGTCCTCCCACAACAAGTGAGTGAGCTCCGTTGCTATACTGGGCAGCTATGTGGAGAATTATTAAGGATTTTTGCTCTTGTTTGTTTGTTGCTTTGGTTTTGTTTTTAATCTATAGGGAACCTAGAGGATTACTACAATTAGAGTTTAAGCTATTAGTCTCCAAAGGCAGGGAAACAAGGTCATCCATAGCCACCATTCTGACAATAAAAGAATCCAGAATATGTCTCATACAAATCACTGTCTCTCACTGACTTCAAAGGAGCAACACAGAGGGAAGAGATAGCCCTTTGAATAAAGCAGCATCATGTCAACATGGTCCAGCAGTTCTCCAATGGACCACGTATAGATTTTAGCTTTGTTCAGCAGGGACGATAGCATGTTATTCTAAACAAGTTTTCATGGTTCAAACTACTGGTATAATTACTAATAATAAAACTCAGTGAAGGCACCCAAAATACACCCTCAGTGCTGCTGCCACAGCTTTGTTAGCCTCATTTATCTTAAGTGTTGCGGGCTTAACACCCCAAGTTAAACAGAATGAATGAACTGAAAACAAGTATGCTGCTGTTTAATATTTGCTGTGAAAATTGCCTCTCATTTCGGAAGGGAAAATAAAAATAAACCAAGAAACTTAAGTAGGGTAAAAGTGATGATGATTGCTTTTAATTTAGCAGAGCCTGTTCTCTACTGTGGGTGCAGCCAAATTACCCCAGACAACAGCCACTTTGGAGCAGAGCAGAGTGAGTCTGTGGGACAGCACTGTCATCTAGTGGGCGTCTATAACATTGTACTCCCCCACGTTCCTTCTCCTGGTTTGGGACCACACAAAGTGCTCCCTGATGTGGTACCACACTCCTGGGAAGCCAAGCTCAGAGTCCCCTCGGTGGACCCACACAAGAGGTGCTCTTCGAGCTCCTCCATCACCACCTAGCGCAGAGCAGTTCCCTCTGGACATCCAGACATAAATGGCCAGGTTTTCAGGGACAAAGCTGCCCCTACCGTACCCTCCCCTACCAAGTCTCAGATATTTGTTTTCAGCAATCAGTAGAAAGACTCCTTTTCCAGTAACGAGTGAAGAGTTCAGGCTGGAAAATAATGGACATTCATATCTGGAGGTATTTGTCTAATTAAAGCTTGCACAGTACAGCAACCTTAGAGATCTACCCCTTAAAAAGATGCCTTCTTCAGGAAAAAACTTCCTAACAAAGCCATAGCAAGAAACTTCTCTTAATGGTGACAGTAATCCATCACTAAAATCTCTCCTGGGAGAAAGTAAAACCACCAGCCATAGAAGAGTTGCAGCTACTTCTGAATTGCACGGCTTTTGGTCTGCACCCAGACCTTCCTAAAGGCCCTGCCTTTAGGCTGCTCATCACTGGACCCTTCTTGAGAGGATGCTTAGCAGTGGGGCTGCCTCCCCTGTCTTGAGCTGAGGGAAGCAAAAGCAAAGCAGCAATGATTTTTTACCAGAGTTTTACATTTTGTCCTCCTTCTGTAACCCCTCTCAGCAGCAGGAGCCTGGATGAGGATAGAGCTAACACTGGGAATGTCACATGGAAGTTACAACACTTGAGAGAGTCCTTGACATGTTGCATCAAGTTCCTGTTTAAAGCTGAGTCTGCATTCAAGACATCTGCCAAGTTTTGTGGTTTGGGGGTTTTCTTCCATTTTCCCACTAATTTTCCTAGCAGCCCCTCTCTCCTTTCAGTTCCTGGCAAAATTTCTGTTGATAGCACAGCTCACCCCTTCTCCAAAGACATTAACCCACTTCATGTGCTGCCTGCTGGGTAAAAAGATAAAAGGGCTCTGCCTTCATCAATTTAAATTCTCTCTTAATAAAAAGAACCAGGGCATCCGTGCCAGCAACTATTTACCTCATTATGTGGCATTATAGCCACATATGTGCTCCGGGTGTAAAATAAGTGGCTAAAATCCATTCTCTATTTCTTTCTGTACAAGAGGGAGTGCAATCAATTGCTAACGAGACTCCAGATTGTTCATTCCCAGCAGAGGAGGACAGAGCTATACTTTAAAGTGGAACAGCATAAGGAAAGGTGGAGTCTTAACTCTAAAGCAGACGTGTAACACAAATTGACCAGCCAAGATTAACTGAGCTGCATTGGGATCACCAAGTTTGCTATGATGACCATATATGATCTTCATCAGACCCTAGGAGCCTTTAAGATGCAGGAAGGTCAGACATGCTGTCATCATCCTCAGAGCAATTGATTCTCCATTGTATATAGAGAAGACTGGAACACTCTCAAACATCATCATGAGCTCCTTTTACAGATACATCCTTTGGAGGGCTACAAGTACCTATAAAATACCTCCAGGTCTGAATAGATTTGTCAGCTGTTGTCTCACTTTCAGGTGACTCTGTGTATCAGTTAGAGAGAAACTCCCCAATTCTCTTGAAGCGAAAGGATACCATCACAAATACCAAGTCAATATCCACCCTCTGAGTTCTACCTCTTACCAAATAGTTGACTCCCATTACCCAAGAAAGATGCACTGCTGCCTTTAAAAAATGCTTTACCTAAAGTTTCACCTTTCTAAGTTTCAAATCACTGAACACCATCACAGCAGGCTCGCTGTGAACCTGCAGAATGGGTGCTTTGTACTCTTCCCACAGTGTAGAAGTTCTGCTGTCTCTTTCTGCTCTCATCAGATAAATCTGGTGCTGGAAATGCCATGGACATTGCCTTTGCTTTCATTTTTACTTAAAGAAACTCACGAAAACACAAATATCAGTTTAACTTCGTGGACTAAATACCATTCATTTAGCTATAGGAGTTTCTAAGTTCACATAAACTCTATCGAAGCTAAAATTAAGTTGTGATCACTGAAGCCAGTAACAGCAAAGCAAACCTGAAGAACAAGCATTCAGCTTGCAGTATTACTGCAAATAGGTAGGTGGGAGGGATTCAAAATGAGGAGTTGGATCTTTAGCATAGAAAATAGTGAAGCAAATCCCTGATATTAAGCTTTAAAATATCCTTATACAAGACTATCCCAGAAGTCTCACTTGAAGCCACTAGATGTCATTCTTGGACTTCCAGTCGAAGCCATTATTTGATTTGGTGGGGTTTTTTCCCCCTTTAGCTGTTATGCCAGTTGCCAGAAAGAATTAAAACCTTGCCATCATTTTACATCTTAATTTAATATGATAGCTCCACGAGAATATATTTGGCTTAATGCTTATGGGGAAAGACACCAAATTCCTCCCGTATGAGATGAGAACTGGTCTGCCCACAATTCAGCTCAGTGCACGATTTCCTACAAGGAACACCAGCTTCAAGAACTTCTTGTTTAAATATTGATCTTATCCTCGGCATTGTTTAATCCCTCTAGAAACACCAGAGGAAGGCAGTATTGAGAAAAAGCTTCCCAAGATTGCCAGCACCAGAATATGACTCCTCAGGAAAGACACCTACATGCGGTCATGGAGAACAACATGAAGAACTGGGGGGTGTTCAGAAACAAAAGTGTCAGCTCCAGACCGTGATGCTATAAAAGCAGAAAACTCCTGAGAGCATTTATTCCAAGTCAAGGGCTACAGACAGCCCTTTTACACACACAGGTTTGTATCTTTTGCCATGAAGGTTACCTACATGCCTGAGTAAATCCATCTGACCCTGTCTCAAGGTTGATTAATCAACACACTGGATAAATACTCCTTTGCTAGCAGCAAGTGTACTTAGCTGCAGAACGATGTGCTCCCTGAGCTGATCCCAGCCAGGAAAGGTCACTGCTTCTCCAAGCACAGCCTTGCCCTGGTCCAGGCAGCAGCCTTGACATGACCGGATCTCAGCAAAACACTGGCTTCAATCCTGGCAGGATTAACCCAGCTCTTCACCTTGCAGTTCATTCGCATTCAGTTCTTTGAGGGAAGGGACCACACAGAATGGCCCTTGAAACCAGCAGAAATCTCTGCCAGCTCTTTCAGTTAGGGCCAGTTCCTCTGGGTCCCTTTTTGCTTTCTGCAGCCAAGCAGGAGTTCACTGATCACAGCCCTGTTTCTCCCCACAGAACTGAGGAGAGAGCAATAATCAACATGCATAAGATACGCTGCCTTCCTCTCACTGAAGTGTAGGGGGAGGAGGATTCCCACTACCAGAAAGACCTGAGGATGCCTGTTGACAGTAAAACAGCAGATGTGCTCCTGAAACCCATCACATTTGTGCTGGCCATCACGACACCCCTTTCCTGTTCCACTTCCCACAAGATGTCTAATGTTTAAACATATGGAAGTGATGATCTATAGACCAATACACACAGTAAGAAAAGAAGAAAGAAAAAGTAATTCTAATCTAGTCAGGAAACAGAAAAAAACACTTCCTCGCACAACCAAAGCAACCTGATTGCAACAGACTCACAAGAGTCTGCGCATGATCTCTATACACTGAGACAACTGGAGAGCAATAGATCTAAAAAACGTGATCTGTTTGGAAAGAGAGGGGAGGTTGCTTTTTTCTTTTACCAAAAGAAATGTGTAACATTGAATTGAAACGAATTCATCCAGCATTGAAGGTCCCGTTCCAACACTTTTTCTCTTGAGGCATACTCAGAAGTGAAAAGCTCTCATGCAGGGATTGTTTCGTTTATTGCAAGCTCAGCCATGGAGAGCCTGGTGACCACCAACTAGCAGCACCACATGCGAGTTCAAGATGCAGCTGAACAAAGATATTTCTCTTGGACATGAAGTCACTGAACTTCAAAGAGCACATTCTGTAGCTGAAGAAGCTTCAGTGGTCCTTATGATGGACACGCTGCTATAATTACAGCTAAGCAGCTGCTTACTCTCTATCTTGACTCAGCCTTTTTTATCATACGAAGCTGCTTCTTACATAAGCAATCAACTTGACAACCAACCCAGATGTTTCTCCCTTTCCTGCACTGTAGCAGCTACAGAAATTCTGAAGTTCTTCAACTTCAGCATTCCTTCTCCTGATCAAGAAACAGGACATCCGCAGTTGGAACTCAGGACACAGTATTACATACCTCCCCCACTGGCTGTCAGTATGTCCCAGTTCTGCTTTGGTGCTGCGAATACAGGGGCAGAGGAGCCTCAGAGGCTCATTGAAGAAGCCTTGATTTATGCAGACAGTAGACTGAAGCTACAGTGAATAGCTTTAGAAGAATACAACACGACCATGTTACAAGGGGTAGCTGGGGATGAGTTCAGGGCAGGTGTTCTGCACAGTTTATAATCCACATCAGTATCGTGAAGCAGCAGGCAGCTTATTGAAAAGGACGAGGCTGTGGACAGAGTCTGAACAGTCCTATTTTAAAACTGGGAAACCCAGACAGCATTTGCACTGAGCCAGTGGTCCCACTGTACTTCTAACATGCTTAACATCGGGGAAAACATCTTAAGGGAGCTTGAAGTGGTAATGGGCCATGAAGCATATGGCAGTGCTGTGGCATCTCGAGAGCCATATGCACAGGCCTCCAAAGTGTCGGGATGTGATACACTACAGATAATATCCATGATAAATTATTCACTTAACCAAAAATTGTACATCAACCCTCAACAGCTGGTAAAAGCTGGATCCTTGCCCAGTACATTAAGGAAGTTTGCTTCCTCAAAGCTCTACTGTTCTTTGGGGGATTTGAATTATGCATGTTACCATGAAAGCTAATGCTGTACATATGCATTCAAAGTTATTATTAACCTCATCAGGCAGAGAAGGAGTAGAGAAGGCAGCTGTTTTTCTAGCTCATGTGCTTAGGATGCGGTGATGTTTTAAAGGACTTGCTGAGAGTAAGGATATAGGAAAGTTTATTTTTCCCCTCAGAGTAGCTTGACAGTAGCCAGTTCAACCTGAAGGGTCTCCTTTAGGGTGGCCACTGACAATGCTCAGCACTATTTTTATACTAGAAGAACCAAAGAGTAGTTCTTTTTTGTGACCTATGTTAAAGCTGTGCCAAACCTTCCATTTAAGGATCTTAAAATGCTTCCCAAATGCGAGGGGCAAGGTGGACTCAGCTCCCCAAGAGCACAGCTGCTGCACTTAGTGACAACACCAAACTCCACTGCGATTCCTAGATACCCTTGCTTGAAGGTTATGTCACTGTAGGACACGATCTTACACAGGTTGACCACACTGCCTTTGCTGGTAACCACATTAGCAAGTAAGGAACTGGACCTTAAACCTTCAGTACTCAAAACCTGAGATGAAGCCTTAAAAAATTATGGTGCAATTACCTTTGTGCAGATTTTGCACAACTGCAGAGCTCAGCAGGTATGAGAGAAGCCCAAAAGGGTATCCCATGCACATCTCTAGTTCCAAATTAGCTCAAGCAAAAACCCAACTGCTTGGCTTTTAATCACCTATGACACAGTTAATGGGGATAACATAACAGCTCCTAATGTCACCAGATCAGTGTCACATTAATGGCAAGAGCTAGGATAAAAATGGGAGAAATTATAGCTGCTCAGTGCCCTCTCTCCATCTCCCAAATTGTCACTGTTTCTCTTCTTCTCCCATTCTCTAAGACAGAATGAAAGTTACAATGGAGTTGTTTTCTATTCAGCTTCATATACAACCATCATTCAGTCCTCCATCCAGGCAAGGTCCAGAATACAGGGAAATATAAGGCAGCTTTTTCTCCCCATTGCAATATCCAGTATTTTTCCAGCTACGAGTTCACCAGTTCCCCCTTTCTCAGCCTCTCCCAGCCCCTGGGACTGCTTCCTCCCATCTACTTTAGGGGATTGTCTTCTCATGACATTTTTCCCTTAAGGGTCCAGACCCATCAGGCTCCTGCCTTTGATGTTTAAATTTCATTATACCAATTCCAAGTTGAATTTATTATTAAAGATGGAAACCCAAATTAAACAGCTTCAAAAAATCTCTCTTTATCCACACCCCAAATTCATTGGCGAAGCCTAACTTCCCATTAAGACAACTTTGATTTTCTCTACACAACTTGAGGCTGTATCTTCAAATACTACCTGCAGGACTGACATTTTCCTCTTGATCCCAAGCAGCAGGAGCATAGCTATGGCACAAACTGCAGATGGAGTGCCTGGTATCGTAAAGGTAGCACCATTATCTCCGGCCTGGCATAAACATGCTCCTGGCATTTGTTTTCTGTAGCACCCCCAGTCTCTCATTTCTCTCCCTTTCCAACGTTTTGCTCTGCCAAGAGATTCCAAGCTAGCCTATCCAGATAAATGACCAGCTGGTGCTATAGCACAGAGTAGCACTGGCTAGAAATGGGTTTGGACAACAGTTTGGGGGCAGCTTACATCCCCCAGCCAAATTAGGCAGGGGAGGTAGACCAGACATGCTGCTGGGACCTGGAATAAGGCTTTGCAGCATTAACTGGTCAATTCTAGCAGCTGTTAGATAGAGCAATGATCTTCAAACATGAGTCCTTGTTCTCTTCTTCCAGAAAGACAACCTAATTAAAAAGGGGTTACTGAGAGATTATGTAGACTAAGGGGAGATTTCTGAAAGGCAAAAAGAGCAGCTCAGCAGCCAGATCTCCCCAAAAATCAATGTGAATTTGCCAAATGACTCCCACTTGTCCTTCAAAATCTCTGCTCACAGCTTTTAAAGCTTCTCCTCAGATTAAAAATAAATAAACCCCAATTCCATCCAGCAAAGCTATGCACCACTTAATACAAATTCCTGATCCTTTAGAGGATCGGTGCGCAATCACTGCACAGCAGTTTTTGGTAGCACTATTCCCTTATCTCCCCCCTTGAATGATCAATCCTTTAAACACAAACCCATCGACCTTCACTCCACCGTTAGCAAAAGGCAGTTAGTAAACAAGGCCACATCTCCTTGGTCCTCTGCTGCACACTCTAGCAGCATTCACTGGCAGTGATTGCGGAAACACGACAATTGAATCGATGCATCCTGAGGTTTCCTAAAGACATGAAAGGAGGCAGAAAGTGCTGAAGTGAGAACAAGGCTCTGCTTCCCAAACAGCACACTGCTCGGGAGGCCAAACCAGCACCTGTTGCAGGGGCAGCAGCTCTTCTCTTGGGAGACCCTGGGAGGAATTAGCAAGCCGCTGCAAAAGCCAACATCTCATCTTGAATGTCAGTGTCATTTACACAGTAAATGTCACTTAAAGCTAACACCAGAAGGAGCTTGTTGGTATAATTCAGCAAGAAGTGGCAACAGCAGCTTAGCAGCTCTCTTCCCCACATACATGTGTATGTATAAAAATATATTTATCTAAAATGGGATTTGGACTCCAAAAGGTTTTCTAGTGATGACATCAGGGTGCCAAGCTCGAGTTTACAGCTGTAAAATCATCTACACGGTACAATGAGGTGCCACAACCCAGACATATTTCAGGCGCTGTTTCTAAAGATGCAGGCAGTTTACAGTATTGGCTAAGCCTCTGGCAGCTCTGGCTCAGAAAAGGGGGCCAGCCCTGCCAGTGGTTCTCAGACTAGATAAACTTGCCCATCCATAAAGGGAGTGAGAATTGCTTGCATATTTTATACTAACTACTCAACAACAACTCCACTCAAATGACAGCCAGTCACTGCTAGTCTGGATTTTAGCCGGGAAACAGGAGAACAGTTCCTCTCAAGCAGACTTCTGCTGTCTGGGCCAAGTGTCAGAGCCATCACTAAATCAAAGCTATCACTACCTTAAATCAGCCAATATCCTGATCCCAACACAGCAAACGCAGTTATCTTCTTGCAGAGACTCAGACAGACCCTTGCACTAGAGCTTCTGATAAAGGGAGGAAGAGGAAGGAAGCACAGCACAGAGATTTCATCCTTCCTGGCTCACAAACAGCAGAGGAGCTGCAGAGAGCACCACTGCAGCTCATTCCCCCTCCAGGCTGAGGAAAGGAAAACTGGCATTGTGCCTGAGGAAGCCATTTTAGATGCTTACTGGGTTGACTCTGGGCACACGCTTTCAACCCTGAGCAGAAGATAAAGGTATTTAGACCACTTCTTACAGAGAGAACCTGACATGTGTAATTAACACTTCCTTTGAACCACTAAATCATGCACCCGTGTCTTTTAGGATACACCCGTCTCCTCTCAGACTCATCCCATGCAAGTTACCTGGGACCTGTAAAGCAAGCACAAGGGCAGGCTTGGGAAGCAAATACCAAAGAACTGCTCTTTGCAACCACACACACGTTTCAGTGCTCTAACACAACCCACGTGCCTGCCACATGCAAACAAAACGTCCACCTGTCGGAATGGCATTACCCATGGTGATGTGCAGTATGTTGTTTTAATGTAAAACACAGATTGGAGTCTTCATTCTCTCCTTCCTTGACATAATGCAGCTGCACAGAATTGAGACATAACGCGAGAGCCTCATGAATCCGGAGCTAAGCTGCAGGAGACCGGGAGCAAATAAATATTTCACAAAGTGTTAGCACAAGACAAGACAGCATAAATAAGTGTGAGGATAACAGCTCCAAATGCAATTTGGCTTAAGTCATCTGTGCCTTCAGAAATAGAAAGATGATTTATTTCAAGGCTGAATGACCCGAGAGGGAAGCAATGGGGTTTTCCTTGGGTTATTTAGTTATTTTTAATCATTATCTTTGACCTTTATGCAGGCAGGAAAGGCAGCAGGAGCAGTGGGCTGTTGGTACAGTATGTAAGTTAGCACTGGAAACATTTCTCAGTGGTCTGACAAATACCTGATGAAGTTAGCCGAGATGATGAGTGCAGTCCCCAAAGCCCCTTCTGCTGGAACTTGTTAACCATGTGCCTGTGCTGTGAGCCCATGCTGTGGCCACAGCTGATGAAAGCTTCTATTTTTAATGGCCCTCAATGGACATCTCTTCCTCCAATTCGTCCAATTGCTTTTTGAGCCACATGAAAATTCAACATCTACAACACCTTGTAGCAAGGCAGGGCCACAGCTTGGCAGGGCACTGTGAGGCAGGATACCCTTGTTTGATTCGGATCTGCCACCTGACAGTTTCATGTGATGCCTTAAGAACACATCCTGAAAGAGAATATGCATGGTGTTTCCCCATTCAGTTTTCCTGTTTCACTCAGGATTTTACAGCCCCCAGGTATATCCTCTTCAGCTCCCTCCTTCCGAGGAGCAGAGCCCTTGCCCTTTTCTAGATCTACTGAACCATGCTGGAGCCAGAGCAGGGCCCATTTGTCCCACAGCAGATGCCCCATGGATTCAGTGGCAGAACAAGGCTGGCCATGTGGTAGACTAAAATGAATCAAGCACGATGCTTCAAGCAAAGACCTGCTAAGACAGTGCCCTAGATCTGACTCACTCCGAGATCCAACCCCAGGTTGGAGGGCTTGGCAACTACAGGAGAGAAAAGGCATCTTTAATGTAGTACTTATCTCAGAGCTTAACCTGTTTTCTCATATTGCCCTAGCTCATACAGAATTAGGCAATATAAAAACCACGTAAATCTTTGGCAGCTATAAAGACTTCATCAGGTATCAGTCCCTAATCTGAAGCACTGGATGAATAGGACCAAACCAAACACGAGTCTCTGGAATTCACTAAACATAAATTAGCACAACCTTAGTGCTGCCAAACGCTGCAGAGTCAGCTCATGAAGCTGAGCACTTCAGGGTTCATTCACAGATAAGCACACCGGGATTCCCAGCCACACGCACAAATTCCCATGCATCAGAGGAACGAGCGTGTGTTGTATTTATAGCCGCATAGTTTTCCGCTGTTTGGAGCCCGATGGTGCTTTCAGGCACCTCTCCCTGGTTGCAGAGGAACCTCTCCCATCTTCCACTGAAGTAGCCGGAATTTACCCACTCCAATTTCACACTGCAAGAGGCATGACGGGGTCTGGCAAGTTGCCACCCTCTTTCAGACAAATCTCACAGCTCTGAGCCAAAGCTGCACTGGCACCTCCAGCTCTCCAAGCACCATGATAACAGCATGGTGGGGGAAAAGGTAAAAATGCTTTAGCTGGGAGGGAAGACAAGGGTTACACACAGTCCTTTCTATTGAGCCAGCTGGGAGAGTAGTGGTAAGTCAGTCAACACACACCTTATCTCTGGCCTTAATTCCCATCATAGGCTCAAGCTTGCTTTGGAGGAAGGCCCCACTGGGGAATGCTGTACTTGGCACTGTAGCTGCTCTGGCAGCTACTTTTAAATGATCTCTAATGTTAGAGTAGGAGGCAGAATTGAGGAAGGAGTGTGCAGATAATGATTTCCTCCTCTGAAACCCCTGCTTGACTTGGCAATCCTGCAGCAAAAGCCTTAGTGAGAGCCAACCAGAAGGCCAGCCCTTCTTCTGTCTTCCTGCTTTGAGTGACTGGCAATAACACATCCAAACCCGAAATATCCCCTAGCCAAAAAAAGCAAAAAGAAACCAAACCAGTAACTGCAGCCCTAGAAGAGCAGAATCTGGTTTGAGAACACAGGGCTCTGAGCTACAGAGGCAGCCTACACATTCCCACACAAAGCGACAGTAGGTAGTTGACCATCTGCAGTAGGGCTGAAATGCTACTCAAAAGCAAACAAAGGGCCAAACGGCTGCCACGTGCACACAGATCAATCCATGCATGCCCAGTAGGTCCAACAGCACATGGCAAGGCCATGCTGGCACCTGCCAGGTCATCAGGAAAGCAGCCAGGAGTCAATGCTTTACTCCTCCAGTGCTCTATTGCTTCTCGAAAGCGGCCCCAGAGGAAGCCAAACTAGAGCCAACATTTCCATGTTGGGAAGGAAATACAGTGTTGTGGTAAAGGAGGTGGCTTTTACTACTACTTTGCACCTTCTTTTGGTAATACAACAAGCAGACTGATCCGCAGGCAGCTGTGAACCAGCCCAGCCCTGACTATTTCAATGGACTGAAGCTGATACACTCCAGTGGAGGGCCAGATCCTCAGCTTTAGAGCAGCAGTCTAATTGAATCCAACCGATTTGACTCTGGGGCTGGATGCAGTAACACAACAAACATCCCTTGACTGCTGAGAGAGTGGAGTTAGGTCAATGCTTCTGAAAACCCTACCCTGCAATGGCCGCAAGGGCTGGCTTCAGCTCAGCAATTTAAGAGCATTGCAAGGGTTAGAAATGTGACTCAGTAAAAGTGATGGTCACATTCCCAGCTGGTATCATCTGGCACAACTCCACTGGCTTCAAGTGGAGCAACAGCTATTTAGACCAGCTGACAATCTAATCAAATTACCCCGCTTTGGACCAAGAGAAGGTACACAGCTCTCAACCACAGCACACAGCCACACTGATCAAGGCCATTTACGCATGTGTAGGAGAAAAACGAAACCGTGCCCAAAAGACACTGTAAAATCTTTGGTGAGATTACTGTCCAGTTCATATTGCAATATTCAACTGAATTACAAAGACACTATCAAAGGCTCATACTTGGTAGGCTGTGCTATTTAAAAAGACATTCAGTCTTACTGCAGTTAACAGGAGAACAACAATAAAAGAAAAACGAACACAACAAAACCCCAGTACTCCATTATATCACATAATGCTCAATATCCAAAATCAGTTGCATTACAAATATTGTTTTATCCAGTGTCATGATTTATCAGTCTCCTCCCCCTTGAGAGCTTCTACTGACCTCAGACTCACCTCAATGAATCTTGATTTTTGAATGAAACCAGGAGTCAATAATATTTACTTCCTATTGACTTCATCCTAAACAGCACAAGGAAAAGACTGAACTATTCTTGACCTCCCTGTCTCAGCTCTAAGCACAGTAGTAAGATCCAAAGCACCACCTCTCTGGGTCATGGAGAGAAGTAACACCCAACAACCACCTCACCGTAAGGTGATGGACAGCTCACACATTCAGCAAGTTTATTTATGCAGGGAGGCAATGAGTTTCTTAAAATCTCATGGCCAGTTCTGTGTGACAATAACCTTAGTTTAATAAAATTATCCTGCTCCTTGCTAGTCATCTCTGTTAAATCTATCATCAGCGAGCAGCAGCTTCAAACCACATTACAGAGGCTTGCTATGAGCATCTGGCAGTAAAATTTGCACTGCTAGAGCGATTCAATTGCATTCCAAGGTTAGTGCTGCTGTTTATTTACAGCTTTCCTGATGATTCACTGATTTTAAATGGAAAAAGCTTCCACTTGCTACTCCTCTCCCACTAATCCTTCCATTCATCTCTTTGGCAGTCACGTACCTTTCAGATGGTCAAAGTCACAGGTTAGCGCTTACCTGTGACTGACAACTGGAAACACAAACTCTTCAAAGCACACCTAATGGAATGACAGAGAGGGCTTTTCAAGCACTGAGTTTGTTTTGTGCCTGGAGGATCACCTGTAAACAGACTTGTCAGCCCCGATTCAAACTTAATGGCTCCTAAGCAACATGTCAGAACCTCTTGCAAACTCACCCTTTGCATTTATCAGCAATTTCCTTATCTACTAGTCATGTTTTGATTCTTCAGGTTATTAGTCTTGCTCCTTAAAATTCACCTTTCCCCCCTCCTGTAGTCAACCATTACACTGACTACAAGTCTTGTGTTCAACACCCTCCTATATTCCCATCAACAGATGATTTGTCTCTTGCCATGATGTTTCAAGCAAGAGCTTGGTATGGTAAGCGCGACTGCATTCCCTCCTCACCTCTTAAATTATGGCTCTGTTCTCAGCTTCCCCAGTTCTGTTGCTATTTCTTAATACCAGAGCTCCCAGACCACAGCACCTCTTTGTGCTGCCTCTAAACCACCTGCTTTGATTTCCTCTTCTGTCTCTGCTGCTGCTGTAGAACTTCTGGTCTAGACAGTTATTAAGACTTTCTTTACAACCACACGCACTAAACTAAGCTTATATCCCTCATTCTTAGTGCCATGGGCTGCAAGGAAAGCAAACGTCACTGTCAAGGAATGTGGGCAAATTCCACGTGTCCAGCAAGGCATAGTTGTGACAACAGAAATCAACCACTTGCATCCAGCAAGCACTAGCTAAAGTAGTGCAATTGCCTACATCTTTTCCCCCTTGGTACACTAGGCTCAGGAAAGCAGTTCCAGGTTACCCCTCATTAGGCAGATGTTCTTTAAATGATTTATGCTTCTATCAAGCTTGATATCCCCACAGAAGATTGTTAGTGAAAAGCTCTGTGTAATCATTTATAGTGGGATTTATGATGTTTAACTTAGTAACTCTCTGCAGGCCTTCTAACAGGATGAAGGTGGGCTGTGGGCAGTAAAAGGTCAGTCCCAAAGGAAGCCAAATACGACACTAAGAGGAAACTAGAATAGGGCTCTAAAGGGCTTTGTTCACATTAGAGAGGAAGCAGCAGAGACTTTAATCATCCCTGCCAAAGGCATGCACACGCAAGGAATAGAGGAACCAAGCAAGACTTTGCCTCACGTTGTCATGGCTGGTGGTAAATGTGGTTTTAGGCTGGTTTTTTGGCTTAATCTTGCCATCATTTCTGTTTCTATTATTTAATTGCCTCAATTCCTGCATTAAGCAAGCAGCCAGTCAAGCAATCTTAACAAGCATCTTTATTTTTATTGTTTTAACATTGTTAATTTATTTTCAGGCCAAAAAAGCCCCATCCAAGCTAAAAAAACATCAAAATGTTTGGTATATAGTAAGGAATTGCACAAGACTTTGGTCCCCTTCTGCAGCACCAGCATGGACTGAAGGAAGAGCTGTTAAAGTCATTTCAGGGACATCTGCAAACCACCAGGACACTCTGGAATTAGATTTCAAGCTTAAACCATCTTTGTACTTCCCTGTTTCTTCCAGGACTGAGAAGTAAAGTGCTAGAATACACCCAAAAGGCCAGAAACACCACAAGGAAAGCTCAATAACTCCAGAAGCAGGAATTACAGACAGGCTTCTGGGAACATCCTGAGTTTTCCTGCTCTGCGGCGCAGCCCCCTCAATACTCAGATAATTCAGATGTTTGGATTCTACCTACCCTGCTAACATAAAGCACCTGGAAGTGCCTGCTCCTGCAGTCCAGGAACCTCACATTGATTATTCTGAGGCATTTCAATCATCCTTTCTTCATATTTCTGAACTAATAACTAACCAGATCTGATGCAGCGCATGATGCGGCTAACAGCTTACCATCATGGATAGCATCATTGGACAGACAGGGAACACGCACTGAAGAAAACTGAATTATGGCTCACCCAAGGAAAGAGCATTATCCAGAAGTACCTTGGGGAAGGAACAAGCAGCCCTGCAGTGTACCCACAGAGCTCCTGCAGTGCTCCACTGAGCTCAGTTATCTGCTTTTTCTCAGTTCCTTCACCAGTAAGATGCGTTTTTGTTTAAAACCCTGTTTCCAGAGCATGCTGTGAACACTCCTGGGGTAGCACAAGACTAAGCTGTTTACAAATCTCTTCCTGGTTCTACGCGAAGCAGCCAAGAGACATGGGTCTTACAGTTCATCGCATAGAAAGGGATGCTTTCTACCCTAGAGAGAACAGCCTGGACAGCCCCACAACAGTGGAAGGAAGCAGCAGATAAGCAAGCAGCAGCTCCAGACAGCACAAACCCTCCCCAGCACACACAGCACAGGCTCTGCGGTCATTAACAGCGCTGCAAATGGAAACCTGACTTTTCCACAAGGTCTACAAACACCCTGAGAACAGCCTCGCCGCTTCCTTCCCACCCACTTCTCCCCCAGGCCAGCTCTGCTGGAAAATCCCTTCCTCCCTCCTACACAGCACAGAGCAGGGTTTTGACAGATCCTGGAGGAAAATGCCTTAACCACACACTTGCACCTGCAGCGCCGGGCCCTGCGTTTCACCGAATGC
The DNA here is from genome assembly GCA_039720435.1 of Amazona ochrocephala. Lineage (NCBI taxonomy): Eukaryota > Metazoa > Chordata > Aves > Psittaciformes > Psittacidae > Amazona > Amazona ochrocephala. Next base: position 8,600,353 of record CM077891.1, on the reverse strand, counting down.
ACAATTAAGTAGCACAGCTGTTGTAAAAATGAGTTACAGCAGAAGCTCCTTCATCTCAGTTATCACAAGGGCTACATCCCACTTCGGTTTTGGTACCAGATGGCTCAAGGTCTATTTTTCAACAAGTGCTGTCTGCTGTACTCGCTGACACAAAGCCCTTTGAGTTACAATCCAAATCTCTTCCCTTAATATCTTTTTCATCCCCTCCCCCCCCCCCCTTGCTTTTTTGAGCTCATAAGTATGTCTTTTCTTAAGGAAAAGGGGGGAAAAGAAATCTATTATTCTTCAAAGGCCCAGTTGTGTCCTTCATTTACTGAAGTAGTCAAAGAATGTTATGGGTCATTTTGTCGCCATGGAAACCACAAATAGACCTTCAGGGTTCTGGAGAGGTGATATTATTTTGGAGAGGCCATGTAGGGTTCTCTGACAGAAAATAATAGGGATGGCAAATCAAGGAGACCTTTTATACAGACTATGTGAAATGCAAAGGGTATCAAACATCATTTTTCTGCCACCAAAGACTACTCCAGGCAGCAGTTTAATATGGTATCCTCTGACAGCTGAGCCCAAATGGAAAATTAATGAGGCAGCATGATATATGAGTCTTTTTAAATCTCATAACCAGCCTCCTTTATAGAATAAAAATGGCCAGATCAGTTTAATATTAGTGGAGAGGTTCTCTGTGTGTCTTTCTTCAGAGCCTTGTCAGCGCAGTGCTGAAGAGACAGTTTTGTTTTATTGACTGTGTAAGTCCAGCTGTTTTCAAGCTTTGGATTGTCTAAATCAAAATAATCCTGGGCTTTATTACTGTATCAGAATACAGCAAAGATACGAAAGTCTAAGGAGCACCTGGGCCCTCAGAGGTGCAGTGTCCTGCCCTTTGGGACCAGCAGCACTGAAAGCAGCCAAGGGGAGGCTTGGGGCAGTAGCCCTTTCTCTGCCTCCTGCCAGCATGGCTCTCCCAGTCCCACCCACTGGGATACCGACACTTGCCATTCCAGTCATTTTAAGGCATTCATGAAAACAGGCACTTCTCCCCAGTGCCAGTGCTGGCGGCTATGAGCAAACAGCAGTGCAGCTCACGAAACACCCTACATTGAATATAACCCCCACTAAGATCAGTCCGTGCCCGTGCAGATGTCTCCTCTTTGAGATATTAGTGTGGAAAAGAACCAGCTTCATCCACTTACAGCAGAAACTCTTAGCATAAACACATAATGTCTACCCATGCTGCTCCCTCTGGGATGGAGTTCATCACGCTGCAGAAATCAGGTAACTCCCTCCACCAGCACTTCCAATTCCCACAGCCCCACAAGCCCCTATCTGTGCTGCAAGTCTGAGACCTCTTCAATCTTTTCTTGTCAAGAACCAAAACATCCTTGAAATAGATACCTCCTTGCAAAACATTTCGCCTTCAGCAGAAAAAGATGCTTTATAAGAGATACTGACTCTGCTAACTTGCCCTGTGGAATGGTTAGAAGCAGATCCATAACATACAATCACCCACTGTAGTTTCAAAGTTGTGGCTTCCCCACCATCCCATAGCTAGGGCAGTGCAATTATCTGGGCACCTTCAGCACCCAAGCCTCCAATAAAACACAGTGCTCTTTGAATGGAACTTCATAACATTTGAACAGAAGGATCAGCAGAAGTTCAACCAAAAGCACTTTGTTAAAATTAAACCCTCAAGTATAAAAAAAATGAGCATTCAACATGCAGCAACAGAAGGAAATCGCTGTAGACTTCATTTTAGCTTCCCACCTTGTTAAGACACCCAATCCCTTTGAAATATTACACTGGCTAAGGCTCAAAACACACCACTGGCGCTTTGCCCTTTTGTAACTTACCCAGCTCCAGTTGTGCTGTACAAGTCTGGCATGGAACAGCACTGCAAGCAGGCTTAGAGGAGAAGGCGGAAGTTGGGCTCTCACTGTCTCATCTTCAGCTGTTCACCCCACTCAACTCCAACACGGATGTGTTGCTGCTTTCCTGATTTTTATCCCGCTGAACTCCATAACCAGAAGGGCCCAGGTAAGCACATGTCAGAGCAGCAACGTAGGGCAGCAGCACTGAGCAGGAATGAAAGGCAGGATCTCCTCATTAGCTCTTGGGCACCTGGAAGAGGAATCAGATGAAGCTGTGTGAAAAGGGGTGGAGAACAGAGCATCAGCCAAGCCTCAGTGGCTTCAAAGATGCCCCATTTGATATGTTTAAGGAGGATGATGTTTCCCCCTAAACAGGGATATCAGAATTTAAAAAACCCAACTTCTTATGACTTCTCTCATTTTTCAACCCCTTTTAGACTTTTATTTCAACAATGCTAAAAGCTTATACTGAAATGAGTGATGCAAACCAGGTTGAACCTAGCTCCCCCAGTGCCTTGCGGAGCCTCCTGCGCCTGTGCAAGGCAGAGGTGATTTACACCTTTGCACATGCAGTTCTCTATCCTTTTTAAGGACACGAGTGCTGTAAGGTTGCCAAAGTGGAGTGTGGAATTAGAAACACTCAGTAACGCGTCAGAGAAAGAGAACTGCTAGTGAAAAAGTAGGGCTACTCCTGCACTAACGCTCCAGCTACCGGAAACACTGGGATGCTTGGGACATGAATTCCTGCATCTTTCTGTGAGTTTAAATGGAGACCCTGATGGGTTTAATTTCTCTAATGAACAGCATGATAGTACTAATAAATGTATTTATTGGCTTAATAACACCTCCATTCCTTTTTCAACAAGAAGACTTCACTCAGCAGGATGGAAGACAAGGAGGTCATTTAGTATTTGATGTGAAAATAAAGTTCATTGCCCAAAGCAAATGGTAAATGTGGAATAATGTGCACTTGTTTCCTTTATCATCTACTGGAGTGTTGGTTTTGCTGAAGCTGTAAATGCCAGCGCTGTTTCAAGTCCTCCTGCACTCTGCAACATCGCCTGCACTGCAGTGGCTGTTGATGGGCTGCACTAAGGTTTTTTCCTGCTTTAATCATGCCCACCCATGCAGCACCATATCCTGGGAGCAGGACACTGCATGGCATGAAATACTGCCCAGTGTCAGCCAGAATATAGCAACCCAGTTGAAGTTCTTCCTCTGCTAAGCACTTAGAGACCTTTCCTTCCCTAGGCTCCCTAAATGCTTTATAAACATTTATAAACAGGCAGAGTGAAAAATCAATGCAGAGATACTGTGGGGAGGAAGAGAGAGCAGGGAAAGAAAAGACAAACTCGATGAAAAATTGAATAGTGCCCATATGTTAGCTACCATCAGCTTTGCTGTTCCAAGGCTTTTTCCTTACTCTTCCCTATCCCAGGCTTTCTGTGCAGGACGAAAAAAACCCAAACATTTTGTTATGATCAACCATAAGAAACAATGTGGTTTTAATACTGACACTCATTTTACCTCCTTCCTTAAGCTAAGGTTAGATTTGGAAACTCAAAGATGGTTTGGGATAACTTCCTTCTGGAGCCCTGGCCACCCTCAACTGCACCAATCAGTGCCCACAGCCTGCCCTAGACCAGGATCACCGGGATGTTTCGGGACATCCTGCAAAATGAATGTGGGCAGATGTCTGTGAGAAAGCACTGGGCGGATGTGGTACCCAGAAAGCACGGCTCACCAGCTCGATAGGAGCACATGGCACAGCTTTGGGCAGGCTCCCTTTCCCTGCCTGCACTATGCTGCCTGTGCAGGCAGCAGAAAGGCAGCGTCGCGCGGTGAGGCGACAGACGGGGGCACTGCGTCCCTGCGCATCGCTGCCATCAGGTCCCTCCGCTGGAGGAGGATCGGGGAAAGGGCGGCTGGAAAACAACTGTTGGGTACAAACAGCTTGCCCTTTCTGTTACTTACAGCTGTAAATCAGTACCATGCCCGGACAGGGCTTAGGTTAAAGGGGAGAAAGCTACTGCCAGGTTAGTGGGGTCTTTGGCTCCTCTCGTGGTGTAATCCCAGCCAGTAACTGAGAACCATGCAGCTGCTCGCTCATACCCCCCCACACACACTTCTTCCTCCCCCCCTGCTCCCGGAGGGATGGGGAGGAGAATCAGAAGAATGCAACTCCCACGGGCTGAGATAAGAACAGCCCAGTAACTAAGGTATAACGCAAACCACTGCTGCTGCCACCAGTAATAATAGCGCTAAGGGAAATAACAAGGGAAGAAAACACAACCGCTCATCACCTGCCGACCGATACCCAGCCCGACCCAAGCAGTGATCTAACCCTTCCAGGTAACTGCCCCCAGTTTATATAGTGGGCATGACGTACTGTAGCACGGAATACCTCTTTGGTCAGTTTGGGTCAGGTGTCCTGTCTCTGCTTCCTCCCGGCTTCCCCTCCTCCCTGGCAGAGCATGAGGCTCAGAAAGTCCTTGGTCAGAGTAAACATTACTGAGCAGCATCTGAAAACATCGCTGTTATCAGCGCTGTTCCCAAGCTGAAAGTCAAGAACACAGCACTGCATCAGCTCCTAAGAAGGAGAAAAATGAGTGCTGCTGCTGAACCAGGGACAGTTTCCTTGGTCCGTCTTTAGGAAGAATTAATGATCAAACAGTGAAGATTAAATGCTTAGGAAAGACTTCCATATGCTTAGATGTCTGCATGCTTTTTTGACCTCTAATCAGAAGCTACAGTTACCAGTATTGGTGATTACCCATCAGACATTCACTTTACTTACCCCAGTGATTCCCCGAGCAGGGGATCCCTGCATGGGGCAGCCTTTTGGCTGAGAAGCAACTTTTCAGGGACATCATTTATCCACCACAGAGTATTTCCCCGTGTGAGCTGAGGCTGCTGCTCTGGTGCTGCAGGTGGAGAAATGGCAGCACAGAGGGGCAAAATGACTCCCAGTTTGCACTGTGCGTTGGTGATATGCCTGAGAATAGACGCCAAAAGGGCTGTATCTCTGTATCATATAAGCCACTGAGAAGCAGGACTAGGACAGGATGAAATCAGTAGGATTGTACAGACATACAACTGAGATGAGTTGCATGCTGGATCCCACTGCAGCCCTGTTCTGCTGCCTGCATTTCTGAGGTGGATTCAGCGAACTTTTAAAAGCACTGTAAATTTAACAGCTCAGAACCTCTGCACAACCCAGAGAAGACGTGCTCTTGCTCGGACTGCAGCTGCTGGGAGTTTCAGCTTTGCCTTCAGCAGCATCAGCAGCAGGGACTGAAACAAGAACATTTGCTATGAACATGCTCGGCGCACCTTGCCCAGGTGCTGTGTTTTATGTGGCCTAATGCAAACACTGTTATCTCCCTCACTCTGGCAGACTGCTAATAACAAGTGTATACAGTTCATCTTAAACAAATATTGGGAAAGTCAGTCCATACAAGGTCTGCTATATTGCAACGACGTCTGTGCAATTGCAATTGATGACACAGTGTTGGATTATACAAAGGAAGAGGTCAATGCCAGTAAGGCTATTTCTCAAAGCAGATTGCGTGGAGGTCTCATTTAACACTGCCAACTCGGAACATGTGCACTGTGTAAAGCAGGGCCTTTATTGTTCTATCACAGGTCCCTAATTTGGCTCTAGGAGCCATCTGCTGATTTAATAGGGGATCTGGATTGTTAGGGGTTCTTTTCTTTCATTCTTATAAACATCTCAAGCTTAGGCATTTAATAGAGAAAAAAATATTGCACTGAGATAATCCTCTGTGCAGGAAATAAGAGGAGAAACAAATGTGTTCAGCTTTGTTTAATTTTGTCTCCTAAGCAACCAACATATTGGATATTGTTGGTACCAAACCTTAAGTGTGTGAAAGTCATTAAAGCCGCATTTCCAAGACTGCTGCAACCGTATTATTAGGGAATTTTAGATAAATTACACTGTCAAGACTGTTAAGTATCACCTTGTGCTTTTATCAGCCACTAATTAAGACTGAAACAGAATGCTAATGCCCATTTTACTTCTGCTAAACAAACACAGATAATACACACAATGCTGCATATACTTAGATAATAGGTACAATGCTCCCTATACACACATTCTTCCTGTATTTTCCTGTGCATGTCTATATGATCATTAAAAGCCCACTACTGCCAGACTAAGGAACCTTGAAAGGGTACTTCACCTGCTAAGCACCACAGCCAGGGCTGGTGACATTTCCATTTATCTTCTAAGGTAATAATCTTAAGACTGTGCTTCCAGATGAGCACAATGGGAGAAGCGGGTTCACCAAGGCCCAGAGCTGGGTCTCTCCATGCAGATGATCTATCTGCCCGGGTGAAATCTTCAAAACCCCTGCGCTGACACAAACAGAACCCAATTAGAACAGGAGCATGAGAGCAAACCCAGGACTGCACTGGACTGCTCTGGCTGCTCAAGCTTTGCAAGCACCAGGGATAACCCCCATGAGGCGCTCCCCAAAGGTTGCTCCCTCCCCTACTTGGGTGCAAGGGCAGACACAAGCCCTGTGCAGTGGCAGCCCCAGCAGCTCTGCTCTGCATTGTTCAATGCAAGCATTTCTGGTAAGACGGATGCCTGCGGCGCACGCTGCATAGCAACTGCTCCTTGTGAACCCGGGCAGTCACTCATGAAACAAAAGGGCTGCTCCTGCTGCTCGCCCTGTGCTGTTGAGCTGTGCCTTGGAAAGGAGTCGGCCAAGGAGCCCGGACCAAGAGGTCTGAAGCAAAAGGCTTTCCTATTTCTCATGAGCTTCCACCCATTATCACAATGCAATCGCACAAGGCTGTCACATCCCTGCTCCTCTAAATCATATTGGTTGCCCCTAGGTCAGTCTTTGTTGGCAACAATTTGCTTCTTTCACAGTAGCCATCTGCTTTTGCTTAAAAACTTGAGTTGTGTTCGTGTGCTCTCAGACAAACCATGTGTCCAGCCCCTCACAGCTGGATGGGGGCATGCATTATTAATGCTTCCATGTGCAGTCAGTGCAGGCCTTCCTCACTTGTACATCAGCTAACCGGGACACGGGAGTAAAACCTGTGCGAGGGAGGTAGGAGTCAAGCCCCGTCAGCTCTCTGCCATGCGATAATAAGGTCTTCAGTCACTACCGTTTCTCCTCCTTGCCTGCATCTCATCATCATAGAAATGGCTAAGATCCCCAAGCTGAACCCTACATGTGCTGAGACTGAGTCGCTCATTCAACACCTGCCTGTGCTATAGGTGGACATTAGCTTTGAGGCAGCAGTTTGAAGCGAAGAATTCATCTGATGCAAAATTAATGCAGGGCCACTGAAATCAGCCTGCCTTCACCAGGGCTCCAATTCAATCACATTCCCTCATTTAGAGAGAGTCCTGAGCAAACATCTTATGCAAAGGTCTTGGATTTCTCATTTCAAGGGCTGTGAATCTCACAAGCAATTCAGAGAGCACAGAAATGGGGTAGAGGCAATTACCTCTGACTGGGTTGCACCTCAGTTCCCTTCTGAATTCAGGGCAAGGAATGAGCTGGCAGCTGAGCACTTCCCCAAGGCATTTTGCACAAAACCAAGGGCAGTTTGAGGAGTTACCCAAGTTGAAGCAAGGTAGCATGAACGACCACTGGATGTGAGAGTTCACCTGACCACCAGAATCTCTCCAAGATGTCTCTCAGTAAACACGCTTTACCCATTGCTCCTGCAGTTGTTTACAGGTCAAAGCATTTGTGATGATGTTCTGTCAGAAAGGCTGTGTTATTTCCTTGATCCAAGTTAGCAACTAGGAGCACAAATAAGTAAACAAGTGAAAACAAAACAAAGGAGACCTGAAGCTAACGTGGTTTTGTTATAGCAGTGAAGATGAGAGAGAAAACAATTTACCAACCAATTTACTGAAAAGCTACGGTACATCTCCTGCTACTTGCATAATGGGAAGTGCTTTGAAAATGGGTTTCCAGATTTCTCATTTGTGGTGTGTTATGAGCACACATGGGTTTAATATATGGATAAAATAGTTAATTAGACAAGAAAAAGTGTGCCTTGAGTTCATAATATCTTGTGATCCAATACAATTCCTTCTCAGTCTACAGCTCAGAGAGACTTGAAGCATTTCTGGTGTGCGGAGGGAAGAGAGGATCTATCTTATCCAGCATCTGAATATATACTAGTTCACATATATAACTAGTTGAGTTAGTGATGAATGACAACCTGAATGAAAGCAAACTTTAGCCAAGTTCACTCAAATTCAAATGCTTCTACCTAAAAAACCCTGAATTCCTCAATAGGGCAGGTGTCTCACAAGATGGCCTGAACCTCTTGGATGTGACTGGGAAGACAGGACTTTCCTGACAGCTCTGTCCTAATCATGGCTCAGTGACAAATGGATACAGTAGTAAATTAGTATGTGACTGAAAGATAAAAAATACCCAGAGTAATTGTGCTTATCCCTTCTCTAGAATAGAAAGTATGCTCTTAAGTGCATCACTCAGGTGACGGCACAACTTTACTTAGGGTGTTGCAGTTGTACCCTCAGTATATTGGCTCATACAACATGACATCCCAGCAGCTATCCCACAGAGCTGAGCTCCCCTAGCAGAAGAGGCAGGCTCTGGGAGAAGGGTAAAGCAGAGCAGACATCTACAGCCAACTGTCCCACTTGGGAGCATCCTCATTAGAGCCCTCTCTGCTCTTGAAACATGCCCAGTTTTCAGGAGAGGATGGTTCTCTACATGCTGGCTGCAGAAGACCATTAGCAGCTCACTACCTTAAGCTCAGAGAATGCAGCCTCTCCACCACAGACATATGGGGCAGCCACAGCCTTAATCATCAGTAATTATCTGATAGACCATCACTGACTGGAGCCAGCAGAGCAGCAGCAGATCCCTGACTCGCAGAATATAATTGAACCTGGAGGCCAGAGTCATTGATGCTTCTTTGTGCAGTGGGAAAAGTCACCCCCTTAGCTCTCAGATAGACACAGCTTTGAGACAAGTCCATGCAGAATATCCTACAGTGGTTTCCCCTTGTGGTGACGTGGATTGAGAAGAACATGACCTGTATCCAAGAACAAAAAAGGTGGTACAGGGGCAAGATACTAACGCTTTACAGGGGTGCAATTCCTGCAATTAGCAGACTGCAAGAAGAAAGCCAGGAGAGGTGGGAAGTCAGAGGAGAATCAAACCATAGACTGGGAGTTGGGTCTGTAGGTATGCAGGGACAGACCAGAGAAAGCGTGATGCAAAACCTGGCACTGCATTCTGGCACTCCGATTGACCTCTTACAGGAGATAACTTAAGAGCCTCTCTGTTTTTGTTCTTTAAATACATGTGCAGTCTGCTCCAGCTGCTTGGCTCCGGTGCCGGCTCGCGCTGCCAAGCCAGACATATTTGGCTTTGATACAAAGTTGGCTCAGCCTTCAAATAAACCACTGCTTTATTGTCGTTAGGAAACAGGAGCTCTTGAGTGATTTGGCTGGAGAGGTCTCAGAGCCGCAATACCAGCCCGTGCTGGGGTGCAGCCCTGCTCCACGGCTGAACGTGACTCAGGAGCAGCAGCAGACCGGCTGGAGGCAACAGACTGCTCACGAAAAATCCTTCCTTTTCAACATCTGTTGTTTATTCCTCAGGCTTGCGTGATTTGTGACACACTGAAAGCAAGCGGCGTTTGGATGATCTGTACATCAAACGTGACAACCCATTAGAGCCTGGGTTGGTTCAAAGTTATTTCAGGATACTCAGGGTAATACTGTCCAAACCTATGGCTGGTAACACTAAAACTGAGGTCTTTGATGAGCTTTATGCAGGATCTCCGCTAATTCATTCACTCAGTTAAACTTGTCTCATTCACGACTAGCGGCCAGGCTGAGCAGGGTGATGCTAAGGAGGACTGGCCTACTGCTACAGCTGATGACAGGACACCCTAAGCACAGGACTTAAGTATTTGCATTGTGCTCATGGTCCTCGCTCACACGTGGTAGGATCACGCTTAATGTACTAGCAGCACAACGCCTCCTTTCTGCTTGGTATGTCCTAGATATGAAACGTGCTGTGAGCACCAGCCAGCTGCAAGAAATCACTGGGGCTGGGCTCACAAGAATGTGAAGCCCCTCCTTTGGGACTGGAAAGCATCCCAGTATGGCCGTTCTCTCCTCTCCATTGCACAACTCAGCCCAGGGCATGCTCATGGTGGGAGATAGGAGCCCCACGAGGTCTGACTGCAGGAGCACTGCTGGGGCAGGATACCCCAGGAAAGCAGAAGCAGAACAGGACCCGGTTAGAAATACTTGCCAGAAGCCAATAGCGATCTTGCTTTCATCTGCTGACAGAAGCTCTGACAGCTGTGCAGAGTCTGCCTGATTTTCTCTAGTACAAATGGTCTTAAAAAGAGAAGTAGTTTAGCTTTCACAGGAGCTGGCCCTAGAGAACAGAAAGCTTACTAGACAAAACAGGGACCGTGCAGGAAGACTCCTCACCCTCATTCTTCCCAATCCTCCAGCATAACAGATCCAGAAAAACAAACACATCCACCCAACCGCTCCCCTGAAGATAGGAAATACAATGAGAGAGGGAAAAAGCGAGAGACATCATTCCATTTTTAAACACTTGAGAATGGCTCCAGAACTCCTGAGAACGGCACGGAAAGCACTTAGCTAGACAGAAATCACCCACGTACACATCCAAGCTCTGACTACACCATGGGCTCTGCACTCGACCAGACATTTCCTTTACTTCTCTCTGGGCTGGCTCACATGCCCTGCCAGTGCACAACTGAGGAAGGGACCTAGACCGGAAAGGGTGCTGCCGCACTGCCCAACCTGGCTTCTGCTCCTCCCCAGCATCTGACCTCATCTCACCTCTCTACAGCAATGCACCTCCCTCTGCCTCACGTGCTTTCCCTTTCTCCTTCAGTTTGCTTCCAAGACCTATGAACCTTGGCATCCCTGCTGCAGATTCCCAGCAAACCGCAGGGCATAGTGAAAGAGGAGAGGCCTAAGGGGAAAGAAGTGTGCGACCAGCAGAAGCCTAGGAAGGATGGAGTCACACTGTCCTCCTGAACTGCAGAGGACTTGGGTAAAATCCTGAGTGATGTCAAAGGATTCAGCATCTTTATTTGCTTCCCTAAACTCCCAGCATTATCACAGCAGTCCGGCAAAATGTAGGAAAAACTGAATTAAGATGTGAGGGTAGTCCTTTTGACTCATATTCTGGGATTATGCAGGGTCGGGAGCTAAAAGTTACAGCTGAGTTATGGATTTCATCAAAGAATATTCTACTGAAATGAAAAATGAAATAACTATCCAGATGCTAACTCAGAACAGGTGGTAGGCTTTAAACACGATAGCATTTACTGGTTTAGCCACATTAATATAATGGTTAAGACATACTGTACTGATTACAGCTCTAATTCAATAAATGTCAGTGGTATCTGATAGCTGACACCAGTGTGATTTGGTAACCCTGCATGAGCAGTGCTGCCTTGCCCCTTCCCCACCATGGCTGCTTGTTCACTTTCCCCTGTTCCTCCCAGAGTTATTGTACAACTTAGTTTAAATGGACCTTTGCTCAAAGCCATGCGGACTTCAGGGTTGGCCTGAGCGGCTCAGGGCAAGGTTTCTCTTCAAGGGACAAACAGCTCAGCTCAGGGCTTCCAGCTGAGTGGAAGTGCTGTGGGGCAGAAGGGCTGCGGTAACCGCCAGTGTCTGCATTCCCCTTCTCCATTCATTTTTTTCCTTCTATTTTGGGAGGAACAGGGCCAAAAATCATGCTCAAAGGAAAACTGAGTATTTGCGGAGCACAGTGCACTGCCTGCTTCAGCCAAGAAGAACAGGCAAAGACAACAGAAAATAAACAGAAAAGAATATTATATCACAAAAGAGAACACTCAACTAACTTGGAAAAGAGAAGCCAAGTACTGCCAAGGTATAGGTTTAATCTGCAGTAACCTTCTCTGTATGTAATGGCCCTACAAATAAAGCTGCCATTTGCTAACGGGCACTGGATCCCCACAACAGACCACAGTAATGAACTCAAGCTCACATTTACTCTATAGAGTTGCTCTGCAGGGCCCACCAGCCAACTACATCAGGAAGAGAAGGAAGGTTGATAGCCATTCCTAATAGCATTTTGAAAGTACTGTTTGCACAAACCATAAGAACAATAGCAATAACATTCTATTGTCTCTAGGTTTTAGAGCCACTAAGACTAATGAGTTCATTTATAGCCCTGATGGAAGTAATTAAATCTGAAAATCATTCTTGTTTAGTGCTCTTTGAAACCGATATTCTAATGGAATGCTATCAACAGCTAATTGAAGCACTAATCTTGCCCAGGGTTGGGCCCATTGCCCAGATGGCTAATACATCATTTTCTAGTCTGGCAAGCAACATATTGCATTGGCTGGCTAAAGCTGCGATTAGATAGATCTATATGATACAATGGAAGCATAAGAACTTTTCCAATCAATATTTTGATAAAATTGGCATTTAATGTCAATCATTTGACAAACCTCTTGCTGAAGTACAAGGACAGATCCTTGGCTTTATAAATAAAAAAATCTGCTGCCTATGCAAATAAAAAGTCCCACCAACTGGATAGCAGTAGCAATACAGAAACATCAGCAAGATAAAATGCCCACTGAGCGCTACAAGGACAGCTGGGAAGCTGCACAGCTTAATCTTCCTCCTATAGCTGTATCACTTAACGAATACCAGTCACAATCGCCTGCCATAACACGTCCTTTCTCCAAGTTTTTGCATATTGCATACTCTGTCAGAGGGAGAGGCGCAGGAGAGTGCAGTCATGGGTAAGATACACTGACAATGATGGCTGAGCAGCTGTACAGACAGGAGGGTTCTTGTCACTTAATGGGCTTGGGATACAACATGCTACTCTCAGAACTGGGGGTTAAAAGTATCGGGACCATGTCCCCAAGTTTTATGTCCAATTGAAATGACTGATATGATTTCAAATTAGTACATTTCCTGGCAGGTTCTTAATTCCTTTTTCTAACTCAACAGTGGGACAGTTGTTGGCATCAGTTTCAGATACTCGGCAAATTTAGCCTCTATTATCCTTTTTCCCCGTGAATGTTGGCACATTCAGGTATTTCCATTCAATTGTAGAGTGTTTATTCATCCAGACCCTCCCCTGGTGCAAATCAGCACAATTGTGTGAACTTCAGAGGAGGAGAGCTAGTTTACACCAGCTTCAAATGGGTTTCTGAGCGTTTGGTGCACCTGAAGCAGAGAGTCAATGAAGCAAGATAATTGGGAAGAACATCCTTAAGGTGTTCAGTGATCTGTGTCTGCACTCTCTGAGAATGCGGTTTGAACTTCAGCCTCAAATCATGAATTAAGGACTACTCGCAGCACAGTTTTTCTTGTCAAGCACCGCATGAACCCTGGAGCCCATGGGTAGCATGGATGCTGTTACACTTCTGCTTGTGCTTGCGGCTCCCACAAGCTTTTGGAATTGGACAACTGTCTCTGCAAGCACCCAGTCCCCTCTAGAAGGCACAAATCATCTCAATGTCATCCTGGTGCAGTGGCATTTTTCCATCAGGTTGGTCAGATGGAGTATTTTGAAAATTCCAAATGTTTTAAACCACTAAATGGGATGTGGCTCAATGCCAGCAGAAGTCCCAACGCAGCATTATCTGCAGACCAGCAATTGCTGCCTGTCATGATACAATGCTGCATCGAGAAGACAAGAATCATGATACATGTTACCTGAGAAGACAAGAATCTGCCTTGATAAGAAGTTAGAGTGAGAGAACTCTGTTCACCTGTAACTGTTTCCTTAATATGCACATCAAATATTTGGTATTTCTAGGTCTCTATCCTTAACACACAATTTATGGCTTTGCTTTCTGTAAACTGACACTGTTAAGCATTAGTAAACACTTTCCTGAGGTGTCTAAGTTAGAAGCCTGATCATCCAAGACTCCCTCAAGGGCAGGGAAAGGGAGAGGCAACTTCCAAGGCCTGTTCAACCTAGCTAAGGTCTGAATTGCCCCTCTCCCCATCTCTCCCTCTTCCTCCACTGATTCTAGGAGCGGCCTAGAAGAGTTTCCCAACTTATGCATCACTGAGTAATTGTCCAAATTCCAGGTGAACTAGAAAATAAAGGTTAAATGTGATTCTTGACCCTTAAAAACTCAAGCGTGAGCAGGTGAAAGAGTGAAGGCAGGCTCAACGCACTGTGTTTTTCACCATCTATCTCAGAAGCAAGTAAACACACAGAAACAGCAGCAAACTACACCTTGGGGCATTTTCTAATGCCTCAGGCAAGATGCCCTCTAAATCCAAATGATAGACCCAAACCAACGTTATCAGATGGCCCAAAGGACTGCTTGCTCACTGTACAACACCAGTTGCACACTGAACACCAGTTGAACAGTGTACACCGTGTACCTGGGTACTTTCCACCATGTGGGGGATGATCCAAACTGAAACTGCAGGCAAGGAAGAGTGAAGCTGGCATCAAATCCCCACCATGTGCTCCACTTCTTGAAAAGGAACTGAAAGCACATGCCCACACAAGGCTGTGGCAAGATGTTCTGGCAGGGCACAGATCTGGTATTAATGACTGTGGAAGCACATTCTGAGTGCAAAGGAAACTTGAGAGCTAAGTCACAGATTTAGCAGTCAGGGATGCGATCCTGCTTCTTCAAGAGCCCTACCAGAAAGAAACAGAGAGATTAACATCTCTGGTGGATCCACACTGCAGGGAAGCCTCCAACGGGCATAAACCAAACCCCATCAAGGGTTGTTTAAAATGTCTGGCTTACAGAATCACACAGAATCACAGAATAGTAAGGGCTGGAAAGGACCTCAAGATCATCGAGTTCCAACCCCCCCGCCATGGGCAGGGACACCTCCCACTAAACCATGCCATCTAAGGCTATGTCCAACCCCACCTTGAACGCCGCCAGGGATGAAGCATTCACAACTTCCCTGGGCAACCCATTCCAGGGCCCCACCACCCTCACAGTATAGAACTTCTTCCTCAGATCCAATCTAAACCTCCCCTGTTTAAGTTTAAACCCATTACCCCTTGTCCTCTCACCACAGTCCCTCATGAAGAGTCCCTCCCCAGCATCCCTATAGGCCCCCTTCAGGTATTGGAAGGCTGCTATGAGGTCTCCACGCAGCCTTCTCTTCTCCAGGCTGAACAGCCCCAATTTTCTCAGCCTATCTTCATACGAGAGGTGCTCCAGTCCCCTGATCATCTTCGTGGCCCTCCTCTGGACTTGTTCTAACAATTCCATGTCCTTTTTATGTTGAGGACACCAGAACTGCACACAATACTCCACCGATCCATTCATTTCTATGGATTTAAGTGTGGATGCAGGTACCCAATATTGTTCCAATGGTATTGTTCCCCAGAAACCTCCTGAAGATGTCAGAGATCCACTGGCTTTTAACAGCAAAGCACGTAACTGTTTCCACTCTATTCTGAAATGCCACGTTACCAGGATGTATTTCCTATTATTTTCTTGTTACCATCTCCATGTAAGTTCTCAATTGGGCAGAATCGTTTCACTCAGGCATGAGAAGAAAACCCACTCGTGTTATTATTTTAACTAATAATTAAAAAGCCTGTCGTGAAACCTACCCAAGGGATCAAACTGCTGGGTGAGGCGTGAGCAGGACCCGTGTCAGGAGCCAGCACACGCATGTGAGCACGTAGGGAAAGGGAAGGGGAAGGAAGGTGTTGCACAGCCAGGCTGGTGAGGTGGGGATGCTAAGTGCCTCGGTGATAGCTGTTAAGAATAATGAACTTGACCTTGTCAAAGGCCGTCATTATTGATAATAACAAAGTTCAACAGCATTATTATCGGATTTCACAACTGTTAACCTTTATTGCCGGAGGGCTAATTGTGACCTTCCTTCTGTCTCCTTCACACCTAATTAGGTTTCCCTTGTAAAGAGATAAAAGTGTTTGTATCAGTGGGGCATCTTTTTCTGCAGCTGAATGAATTCATGAAAGAGTGAGATTGTTAAGAGAGAGACAGGGAGAGGGGGGAGCACAGAAAAAGGCAGGCGGCATTAATAGACTTTAGAATAAAATCCTGACAGATTCAAATTGATTCTGCTGCCTGAGAAAATTGAGTGCGGAGGGAATTAGATTTATGCACTGTTAAATGTAACTGCCTGGCAGTATCCATAGAGAAAGCTGTTAAAATGGTAATCTTTAGAGATGCATGAAAATTGTGTGTGAATAGACCAACGAACCATCACTCGAAGCATGCCTCTTCTGGCCGAATAACACAAGACAGTATTATTATTATTAATAATGTATTACAAACACTATGCATTATGTATGTAATTTAATCACAGCACCTAAATGTATAAACAACAGCATAGGCACTCAGTGACTTTTTGCGCTTGTGGTTATATATTAACTTTCTCTCTTTTAGGACCCCCAGAGGAAATGGAGAGTGCTGCTGGGTGCCCTGTACAGCTTGTGACTGGCTGCACCAGCATCCCTTGCACCTTGCATGGGAGAGCCTGGCTGGGGGTGAGGGGCTGTGATGGGTGTCAATGGTGTTTGGTACTGCAGTGTATACTCAGGGCAAGAAAGCAGAAGACAGCCTGAGAACGGGCTCCTTTCAGGCAGGCACGTTGGGCAGAAGCTAAAGCATCTCTGATGGATTTTGTTGCTTCTGTTGTTGTTTTAACCTTCTCAGCTAAAATTACCTGGTTGATAAACTTTCCAAAGGGTAATTTCTAGCAAGAGGCATGGACAGCACACCAAATCAATGGGAGTTTTGAGTTACTGTCAAGGAAGCTGTGAACAAGTTTCTAACAAACATATCCGTACCAGAGATTGAGGGGGAAAAGTCAAGCTAGAAATAACTTCTTGATTCCCCCATTTGAATTCAGATGTGTGGTTCTTACGTCAGGCATCTAAGGCATCAAAGCAACTCAGAATGAGACGATGTTACCACTGATGATACGGACAATCACTGATTGATCTTTCAAGATCTGATTTAGATTAGATGCTGTCTGGCCTCTCTTTACAACTCTAATGGTTGTAACTTTACCCACATTTGGAAGCGCGCTCTCTCTAGTAACTGAGCTACTGCACTACAGAGCAAGCTGCTCTTTGGTTCTTGCTTCATCCTATCAAGTACTGTGGAAAGTTCTAGATCAGAACTTCCTATGGACCTCTCTGGTGGCAAGCTCAAGCTCTTCACACACTTTCTTCTATTAAGAAAACATTTCTACATTGAACGACTAACTCACTAAAGCTTTGTGAAGAAGTACAGCCATTTCCCAGCTTCAACCCAAGAAACCAGCCGCTAGTACCCAGTGCAAGGGTCTGAACAAAGCCTCTCACGTTCCCAGCCAACTCTCTTATTTGCCAGCTGCGTTGTTACCTTGAAAGGTGTGTTTCATGTTATTTCATGAACTTTATTCCTGCTTTGCTCCAGTGCAGATACAGAGTTGGCCATGTGGAATTTCTGTTTTTCAGCCACCCTGATGATGGCACTGATGCACTAGTCAAGACAACAGCGTTCAATGCTCCAGCTTGAATGTTGTGTCCCTGTCCCTGCCTTGCATGTTGTAGCATGCTGCACTTAACGTTCACAAGGAGCTATACTGCCAAATGGCTTCTTCAAGAGAGACTAGGCTGGAGTCAGACAGAATCCTCCTTACATATATCTATAGCTCACACTGCCACAGCAAAACACATTAAACTGGCATTTGACCAAGGCACTGAGGGGAATCTCAGCATCTACCCAAAGGGCCTGTATATCACACAAGTGCACCATACAGGTTCCTCTGTTTTCCACTCTGGTGTCGGAGTACCCAGTGTTCAGCTCCATCCTAACGCTGTGCACAAGTACTAATAAATACAGTGTAAACACACATAAACAGAGCATTTGATCAAACAACACACACCAGCTAAGGGTGGTTCACTTGCCATGACTTCCCAGACTGCCTACTGCCAACTGCACAGTGAAGCCACCCAGATGTCCCCACCAGTGAAAAACAGGAATGTGGATAAAGGCTCAGCTAAAATGAGATAGGAGATAATCTTCCCTCCCTGGTTGATTTTACTTTCTCTACCTCTTATCTTTGCTCTTTATGAGGCAGCACTGAATACAACTTGCTCAACTTGTAACCAAACCACCTAGAGCAGTTTTCTTCTGTGCCTCTGAAAAATAGGTGTAGCCCTGTGCATGCAGCTGCGAACATAATTCATTGATATCTTTCCAGCTGAGCCAAAATGTGATTAATCTATGTGGGGTTCACACGGGCTGGTAGAGGATTCAATCTGCAGCAGACAGGTTTCCCATGCTACTGCGTTTTGGTAAAGGACAATCCTCTCTGGGTGCAGAGTGCTGTGACATTGGGAATTCCTTTTATGAGAGCTTTTGGAAGCTCTGAATGTAAAAAATATAAAATCCACACATTTGTTGGTGTGAAGTGAGACATAATAACTACAAAAGGAGGTTCCTCTTTTAAAACTATTTAAAGAGCTGGAACTAGTTGAAGCACTTGCTGATTATCCAGGAGAGCAAAGCACCAAAGCAGTGCAACAGCCTTCTTTGTCTGGAGAGTGGTTTCCTCCAAGACTGGCGCAACTCCTCATAAGGGAGTTTAAAACGCAGGAAGAGCCCTTGACCCTCCCATATTTGAATCCCACACATAATATAGGACTCAAAGAAAATTTGGTCAATGAAGTAACATGCATCTCTGCTTTTGAATTCCCAGAACTTAGGTATAAATCCCAGGAAAGCCCACGGGTTATTATCTATGCTTGTTGGAGGCAAATTCAGATTCAGTCTCAGACTCCAGAGGAACCAAATAACACCAAATCTGGAGTAACTAGTATTGCCAGAATTGACAGTGTAGGAGGGGTCTGTGTAAATTCATGTCTCACCTCTGGAAAACACCGGAGTAAGGAACTGAACAGACAGAAGTAACACAAATTAAAGAACTAAGCAACCTGCAAAGAAAAGGCTTTCGTGCTCAGCTCCCACCATAACCCACAGCTGGAGCATGCCCTGAAGTAAAGCTGTTTATATCCTCCTCTGGGAGATACCTTATCTACGGCATCTGGTTCCATTCCAGTACCTCCAGATTCAACATACTCCATCACACTTCCTGAAGCTGCTAAGTGAGAGGAACAGGAGTAGACGATCCACAGTTTGTCAGATAAGGAAAAGAGCTTAATAAGCAAACAGAGAAAGGATTTTCTCTTCAAATATCTTGGAGAGACCTACTCAATTCATATTATAAACATAGAAAATATCAAAACCTCTTATTGGTTTCTTACTTCAAAAGTATCCAAAATGCTTTCCTGTTATAAAAACTGGATGAGCCGATAAAACTCTGTCTTTTATGAGCTATAGACTTGACTAGGGATATACTTTCATGTATATTTGTGGAAAACTCTCAAAAGAGCTCCTGAATTTTCTGCACAGGGCTTATTTTACTCTTGCTATGGCAGCTACAAGGTATTCTCAACAGTTATCCTGGTTACACCTTGGGGGAACGCTAACCAGCTGCAGGGTAGGGCAGATGATGGCTCTGGATATGTTTCATTGACAACCAAAGGGGAAAAAGTCCCCAAACTAATTGTATTAACAGTTTTTCAAACCATCAATAGCAGCACCATTTTAAAGGTATTTCAGATCAGCAATGCAGTGAGATGCTCACTCGGGTGAGCAGAGCATCAGGATTTTTAAGGATGGACAATTTGAAGCTACAATTAATAAAGATCCTGGCCACACAGGAAGATTCTGCTTTGAAACCTAAGTGCTCACAGCCAAAAACACCTCAAACCGGACAAGAGGAGAAGAAACCCAAATACAAAAATGTGAATTAGAAGTAGATCCTAGAATTAAGGTTAAGGCCAATGCACCCACTAAAAGAAAAACCACCTCCACAAACAGGGTGACTGAGTACTCGCTCAGAGACCAGCTACACTCGTTTTCAGATGAAAATGACAGTTTCAGTATGGCCTAGAAAAGGGAAAAGGAGTCAAACCCAAGGTCAAAACATGACTATAAAGTCACAGACAGGTAAGTGGCACCCAGTCTCTGGCTTACACCATCCTACTGCAGAGCATAGGGCTGAGCACCGTACAACATGGCAAACAACAGCGCAAGAGCATCTGCCCTGTATGCATTGTGTGCGATGCTGGTGCTCTCGCAGGGGGTGAGGGCAGCATCCTCAGACCTTCCTGAAGACAGGCACAGCCAGATGGAAACAAGCCACAGAGGGGGGCCCATTTTGTTTAGCGTTTCGGGTTTGTTGAGCAGATGTTTTCTGGGCATCACAGACTCCTGCTTTAATTTGCCTTGTTAATAATACAGAGCAGAAAACCCTGATTAACAAAATAATTAACAAGCACTTGAAGTTGTTTAGGGTTTTTTTATGGCAGCATGTTTCATTGTAGCAGATCCTGTAGGCTGACTCTTTGAACTGGAGGGAAAAACTGGAGTATGGTTGAAGCAATAATATATCTTGACCAGCAAAGCTGGTGAAGGGCAAAAATACTTTACACTTTGGGAAAACTCGAGGGCATACGCTTAGACATGTACCCCTAAAGTGACCTACCTCCTCCTAAAATAGCTTTCTACTTCCCTCTTCCCAGTCCATCCCAAAGGACCCATGCTTTTAATGTTAGGCCTGCATGGCTCATGCATCCAAAATGAACCCCAAAACCATGCTCTGGCCCCAACAGGTCTTCCATCCAACTGCTCCCTCAGCAGAGTCAACCCAGCATGGGAATGGCCACACTGCCATCCTCCATCACCTCTTGCACCCTGCCTGCATGACCCTGGTCCTCATGCAGCATCCTGAGGTGCATACAGTGGGATGAGGCCAGAGATGCAAGCGCTGTCAGTTTCTGAAAGCCTGTCCCCACATTGCCACTGAGGCACCCAGCTGAGCTCCTGATGCGGGGTGGGAAGCATCTCCGCACTGTGTCACGCACACCGTGGCCCAAACCAGCATCAAACAGCTTTGCAAAGTGCCTGCCATGAAAAGAGTTCAAAGGCACAAGATGCAGGCAGACACTTGGGCTGCCTATGAATAAATGGGGAATAAAATTCCCTTCTCCCCTGCATGTTCCTTCGGGACATTGGGATTAGAAATCACCCAGTGCTGGCTGCTCATAACTTCCATAACCCTACCTCAAATCAATGGGAAAAGCAAGTGCTCTGGGAATGCACTCAAACTGGTTTACTGCTTAAAAAGGCATATGCAATAACGTGTTGACAGAAATGTATGGGGAAAATATTCCTCCGTATATTGCTCTGTGGAGATAAGTATGCCAGCAAAAGCAAGCATTATATTTTATTTACCAGGTCAGCTCATTTTCAGACTAGCTTTCTATAACAAAAGAGTTTAATAATATTGTTGAAGGCAAGAAAGATACCTATAAATAGGACCTAGACCTGTCTGTGGAACTTTTACATGAAACTTTAATGGCAAGAGAAATAGCCTTAATGTATTGCACTTGGCAAATTCTCTATTGCATTTCTGCCTACACTAAGTTAATGTGGAAGTAGGTAGCAGAATCAAGAAAAGATTTCTTTATGTGTTCATGACTCTCAGGCTTCTCTACCCCAAAACCCGGGTGCTAGGTCTTGTATTATCCCTCTTGCTTAATGCTTGGATTCAGGGAAGCACTGCTTATCTACACGGCTGTTGACTCAGTTCCCCTCCTCATCCTAGCACCTCTACCTTCTCCTGGATCAGGGACAATTGGACGCTCCAGCCAAGCAAAGGCAGTGTTTTCTTCAAAGGAAGTAAAAACCCAGCTCAGAGCTTTCTCTACAGCCCTCTGCTCTCACCAAAGTGACCCACTATAGGGCTCACCAAAGGTCTACCTCTGCGTGAGGTGGGGCTCATGAAGGATGCAGCTGCCCTAAAGAAGTACGCAAGTCTCAAGCCCAAGCCATCCACTATTTCTATATTTAGACAAACCTTGGCCACACACAGGGACTCTTCAGAATGAATGATCCATTCATTTCCCTCCATCTGTTCGGGTGGCCTTTGCTGTATCTATTAACTGCCGAATCTCCAGTCTATTGAAAATGCAATCTGTCTTCCAGGACTTTAAAGATTTTATCTGTGTGCCTTCTACACATACACTGCTACGTGAAAATGGAAGGGATTTCATTCTGGGCAGCTCAAATGTTATATATAGCCATTAGGAATTTCAGGTGAAAAAATGCTTTCTAATAGAAACAGTAACTTCTACAACTAATTTCCATTTTAATAATTTCATTTATGTATATTACATATTAATTACCAAATACTGATAACAAGTATCATCGTTTTAATTACTTACGACTAATCATTATTTTAAGTGCAATACTATATAGTTCAAAGCTCTTTGTCTCTCCTCCCTCTTCAAATCTTTGCAGTGCATGTAATAAAAAAGCAGTGTGCCCAGCCTGAGATTGCTCAGGAAGAATCCAGAACTGCATTTCTATTACTGGCTGCTGTGCATGTTGATATGGATGTCTGAGAAAGATTATAAATATCTCTACTTTTTAGTCATTTGGCTTCCTAGAACTATGCAGGAATATTTCTGGCTGGGGCCACCACCCATCCGTCAAGCACCTCAGTGTCTCTATGGGATTTGTATGTCTAGGCTTACAACTCTCCTCTTCCCGGAGGGTTTACTTCCCTTTAGACGTGCCCCTAGAGAAGGCAGTATAAAAATGCCACATACCCCAAATTGCTTTTACCGCTCCACAGTCCTGTAAAAGACTGGAATTTGCAAAGGGAGCTGAGGTGAATTTGGCAGCCAAATCCCACTGATGACAAATGGGTTTAGGAGACCAGAACTCACAGCCAAAAGGAAGACTGCAGTGTTGCTGAATTCCCAAATATTTCAGAGCAGAGCCAATAATATCACCACATGGATTAACAACTAGCAAGGGAAGGGCTGAGCAAAGCATGTTTCTAGCTGCAATTTAAAATGCAATGGAAAATGAGCTTTTGCAGAGGGGCTGGGAGGGCTGCTCCAGGTAGGAGCAGCAGCAAAGGGTGTCACACTGCCAAGGATTTGCATATGAACATAGGAATTGGGAAAAGGCCAGGGAGGGAGAGTATATCCACCTGACCTATGGAGAAGAGACTTGCAACAGCTAATGTAAATCTCAAGGATGACAGCTCAGATAAGAATTCCTCCTACCTCTCCCTCATTCATGATCTTATTTCATGATCGGAATTACAGACTGTCGCTACGCCCAGGGTGTTTAAAACCCAGCTCATGCTTCAAGGAAGATCACTTCTACTGCAAGTACACAAGCAGACACTTCGGAGCTCACGCAGCCTGAGAAGAGGCAGGCAATGGTGATGGCTTTCTTAGTTCAGGAGATACTGGAATCTTACGGCCAGAGAAACAAACTCCTTGGTACCGCTGCAGCAGCTTACGTACTTTTTTCTTCTCAAAGATGACTTCAGTTTACAAGTGCAAAATCACCAGGTAGTTTTGATGTCCTCTGTGTCTGAGGACTAAGACACCAATAACTCTTTCCTTCTGCAAGTTAAAAACCCCATAAATCCAGCATTGCCACTCATTTTAGCAACACAGCTTATGCTGTTCACTTAGAGCAAAACCTTATTTGCAGCCCTGCTACTCAAACTATCAAGTCCTGAGCTCCATTGCTTCTTGCTGTCATGGTCAGTCTCCTAAACACGGGCTTGTAGCCATCACAGCCCTAAACCCAAGAGCATCCGCATCTGGCATGGGTAATCCAGCTGGCTGCTACCCTGACACCCTCCCGCTTTCATGGCTTGACGGAAATGCCTGGCTGGAAATCCTCACCGCTGCTGCACACCAGGGCCAGGCGGTGTTTACGTGATCTGCAGACCGGGCACATCCACTCGGGGAGAAAAAGAAAATCACAGGCAATTTGTCAGAGCATTAGCTGATAATTCAGACAGAAATGTTAGATCTCGAGGCACAGCTCCGGGCTGCAGGGGAAACGTTACTGACTCTGACAGATCCCTGATGACATATCCACTCCCTCTCCCAGGGACAAGGCTGCATTTAGACACACTTCAATTTTCATTCAAATTCCAGATTAACACAGCAAGTGGACAGCAGGGAAAGAAAGTGAGAGGAGGTTGGTGGAAGGAGAGGGAGCTTGCATGGCTGGGGTTTGGCTTTTCGTCCCACCTCTGTAATTGTGGCCTAATTATTTCCTCTAAAACTCATTGGCTTCACCATTGTAATTATTACTCAGGCTTAGAAATAAATACTCCTTCTGCTCAGAGACAGACATTCCCGCCTACTTAACGCTAACTATTCACTGTAATAGCTCAAAGTCCAGATTAAGACAACACTGAATTCTTTTGAGACTTGATCAAATGTTCGCAGCTATCTTCCCATCGCCTCTGGCTTCCCAGCCATTTCATTTATTCATTGTCTCTCAGGAAGAGATCTTAAGCATCTTCAGGTTATTTTGTTTCTCTCTTGTATGTATTCCTAACACCCAGCACAAAGCTGTCCTGAACCTTCAATGACAGCTGTTAAGCAGCAAATAATAGTAATAACTGGAGCATATCTAATTGGGCTGTAGTTTTCAAATTCAGGTGTGTAAGGAGGTGCATTATCATTGAATATGGCTCTGCTCTTAATTCACTCAAGTTGCCTTGAAAATGCCACGCTTGCAGTTGTATTTAAACATCTAAAGAGACACCTTCATTTTGGAGGGACTAGATATTAATATCAAATGAGCTTGGGCCTGATACCTATGAGTGTCAGGATAACTTCTACACATCTTTAAATGTACCTCCTCAGTAAAATGGACATCTGCTTGTGTAAACATTGATTGCTTCTATCTGGAAATGATGTTCATGTATTTCATTTCCCTTTATCCCTGTTTCTACACCATTCAGCACTAAACCTAATTTCTCTGAGTGCATTCAGCATTTCTCAGCTTTTGCTTAATGATTTACTTCAGGCAATGATACTGCTGTGAGTGGCAGCGGGTGACCCCAGATTCAGCTGCTCGTGCATCCGGAAACACTCCTTGCTGGGCAAGGGAAATGCAGGTGGTTTGGGAATGGCCTTCACATGTCCTGCTGGTGACTCATTTGCTGACCACTGGCAGCAGATGTGGTGTCCCAGAGATCAGTATGGGCCTTGAGTTCAAAAGCACACACCTCCATCAGCTATTGGTTTGCAGGGAATATGGTTGTATTCATAGAGGGTTTTCAGGAGGCTTCTTCCCTGAAGAATTATGGACACCAGCAATTTTTATTCAAGCCTAGGAGAAATCTCCTTGCTTGACTGTTGGTTTTTTAACTGGATTTTCCTTTCTTGATTATCGTAAGTTCTGGGTTTACAAAACACCTATGTCTTACAGGAAGATATCTACATGGAAAAAAGCATGTTTCATGTGGTTTCTCAACAGAATCGGGCAAAATTTTGCATACAATGTGTTTTTCAAACAATTTCAAACGTGTTTTTCAAACACATGGTTTTCTGCCTAATTCATCAAAACAGAGCCTGGTTTACAGCAAAACTTAGCAGACTTTAGCATGACCTGAACTAGTTGTGTCCCACAGTAGTTCTGCTATCACTGAAAGCACCTACCTTGCCCCATCTAACATTTCATCTCTTCCATTAGACTATACTTCCTTTTAGGCTGTGCTTCACTGCTGCCCAGGTATTCCTACTGACTTTGGGAACTGTGGGCCTTGATTCAGGTAAGAGCTGCTTGACCTTTGGCAGGTGACCAGACCCAGCTGCTCTGGTGACTATTAGTGTGTTTAAAATGGCATAAAGACTCTGCTGAAGCAAGCACATGCGCTCCCAAAGCATCATGTACCCAATGAATCAGGGCCATATCAAACAAGAGGAAAACATTTAACCCTGGACATGCACAATAACTTAAAGAAGACCCTCTCACATTCCAGCTATCACACGGGATGCAGCTGTTAAATTCCAACATGCTAAAGGCTAAAGACAATGAAAATCCAGGCACCACAGAGGTTAAATCAGCGCATCATTTGACAGGGAGCTGTGAGCCATTAACCTTACCATTGGTACTCGCAACCAAGAGCTGGAAGATAAACACATTGGGTAGGAAACAAATTGGTTCATTCAAATGCTATTAATGTGTGTGCCCTTGGAGGCCACGTTTATGCTTTTGGAAAATTACACATTGATGCATAATGAAGTGAGATATAGCTCACCGACTGCCAACAGGGTGCAGAGCCCACGATAAGGATTTATAGCAGGTGCCTAATTCTCTAAACATTTGCAAATTAAGTATTTACAAGCGCAATGTTGGCTATTTTATTGCCAGTTTAAGTTACCATCATTTGAGCTTTTTATTTTGCACTGAAACTGAGCTGAGCATTTAATATCCATGATGTGTAATTTATTCAAGTATAATTTGGTGATGTTATTGTAGGAACTAGGGCACTACCCAGAGACCCTAATTATGACACAACTACACATAAACGTAGGAAGAAATCTCTTGCCCTGAAGAATTTGTTCCTAGCTGACAAAACCAGATGAATATTGTGATACATGCTGCAGATTAGAGATATTGTAAAAAGAAACAGAATGACTTGTGCCCAATGCCACATGAAAGGCCTGCTATAGCTAGAAAGACATCTAGGCCTCCTTTCCTACACATCTGGGGCATAAGAATGGATTCTTTTACCTGCCCATAGAAGGTGGGCAACTATCGCAGCCTAAGGACCCTGGGCCTCAGTGTTACTGAATGCAACCGCAAAGTACACCCCAGCTACTGAAATAACTTGTTTCCTCGGGAAGCTGCCACAGCTTGCAAGTGAGTAAATGCAAAGATTTCGAGGAACACTGGAGAGAGAGACAATGCATATGAACTGAAAGTATGGCTATAAGAGCTAAATATTACTGCTGCAGCTATTTATCATGGGACATTCACGGAAAACACAAGGATTCACTCTGCAGGGAGTTCAGAGGAGAGATTTTGCACAGCAGCAAAGGAACCAGATTTCCTGTCAAGAGATCTCCTCCAGGCTAATGTTCCTGTGAAAACACTTTTTACAGTCTGTGTAAATGAACACAAACATTTCTGCAAGACCAAACAAAATAGTAACTGCCTTTTGACACTGCCCAGGCACATGTGAAAGGAGCAGAGTCGTCTTTGCTGTGCATAAATACAGGCCCAGTGAATCAAGATAGAAACATCAGACACTTTACCTACTGTAGGGTTTTAAAGATGAAGATCAACTAATCCAGATGAATTCATGCCACACCCTGGGAGCCACTAAACACATTAAGTATTTGTGGTCTGCTGGAAAGTGGATAAAATGACATTATGGGAAAATCGTTAATGCACAGTAGTTCAAGAAAAAGGAGGAAAGGGGAAGAAACCAGATCGGACTGGAACAACAAAGTACTTCAGCTGTTTTCCAGCCAACACTTAATGAGAATGTGTTTTCAAGTGTAGCAAGGAATGCTGTTACTAACTGGTGAGTAAGCCCTGGTGCTAAGTGCTGCATATAGGTTTAGAACAATTGACATCTGTAGAGGTTAAAATGGAGATTCTTCATCCATAAGACGCTACTTCTGTTTCTTCTTGAGATGCTGAATGAAACGCATGTAGCTACAATGACAGATTTAGAAGAGCTCTTAACACCAGAGCAGCACTTGAAAGCACCTATTTTCCTGCAAGAAGCTAAGTGGGGAATATAGAACATAGGTCCCTAATTGTTTCCCTTAAACCAATAATGCTGCCTTTCCATTCACTTTCATGAACTTCCCCTCTCCTGGGAAAGACAAAAATAGAAAGGCAGGCAGAATTTTCAATGTCTGAATTGAATCTGGTGACAAAGCAAACAGGTCAAGGCTGTGTGACTGAAAATCCCATCCTACATATGGGGATAAAGTCATAACAGGAAAACAAATGGAGATATGGAATACAAAGTGCTGTTCCACTCTTCTCGTATCAAAAAATGTCTCCATCCCCTAGCAGAAAGCTCATGGGCTATTAACAGGCCTTGTGCATCACCCCATATCAATTCAATATGAAGCATTTAATTCACTGTCTTCAGACCATTCTTGGTTTCAAACAGTTCTTACATTACGTCTTCAGTGTCTGTTTTCCCTTCTGAAGGCATTGCTCTCATCTTCCTGGCGATTCACACATACCAAAGCTTGCGATGGTAAAGAGCTTGAGTTTTAACTACTGTCTGTTATAAACACACAGGGAATTCCTTTATCTCCTATTTTTTTTCCGTTACTAATCCAGATGTACATGGAACTGCTATTTAAATTTGTGAAATCATCTCATTAAACTACAAAACACTGACCTGGGGGAAAAACTTCCAGTTAGAAGTGGTAAGTGCTTTATGGGCCATCCATCAGTACCAGAATTCTTGCAGCTTATCTAGGTCAGAGCCAACAAAAATGAAGGATCCATACCAGAAGCACTGGTGATGGTCTTCATCTTCACTTTCAAGATCTCTCTTTCATCCCCGAGATGTTTGAGGATCTTCATAAACGGACAACACACTGAAGCTGAAGACTTGGTTTTGGCATCATTTCAACCCACTTTTACTTGTTTTACTCTCAGCATAGACACAAGCCAACACATCCAGCAGTACCCAACAATTTGGCATATTTTCAATTCTAAAAAGCGTTGTTTGTATGAGACGTGGTTCTGGACTGCAATCAGTCTCTGGGCAATCACATGACAGAGGTTATTCCTCCCACCCATGGAGGGGCACAAATGCCTGCCAATCTCAAAACCTGCAAACATGAGAGCAGAGGCCAGTCTCACGGGACTTCTCCATTAGGAAGCAGTACCCCGGTCCAAACCTGCTGATGGGATCCCAGTGCCAAGCTAAACACAGAGCTGCTAGGGTGCCAAGACAGCATGGGAGCTTTGTGGAGCTTAAGTGCATCCTCCTCATTAGCATCATCTGAGATGAGGGTCTCATCACAACCCTCTCTGGTGGGCCTGCTGGCCTCATTATCATCGAAGGAAAGCGTTTGCTGTCAACGTGTGAAGAACCAAATGAGAATTAGCTCACCTACCATTTACAATCACTTGGCACCCCTGCTTTGGCTGCTTCATGTTTGCCCCCAACCAGCACAGTTCAGCTCAGGATAAGGGTGTTGGTTTTAATCGCCATTTTTATTCTTTGGTTTAAAAGCAGTTGAAGAAGGAAGCAAAGTGCTGGCGTGCGCTTCCTCCCATGGGTGTGGGTCACCAGCCCTGCCCCAGCACACCCACTGCCGCGCAGCTGAAATGCCTCCATCACACTGTCTACAGGATGCGTAGAATTCAAACACAGGCAGCCAGGGTACAAGACAGCGCTTATGAGCAGCGAAAGGCACTACTGACAAGTGGGAGCCCCCCTCCTCTCCACCACACGCACTCCTTCCCCTCCAGCTGGAAAACAATGGAGGAAACCTGTACAAGCCTGAATACAAAACATCCCAGCGCTCTGAAACAAAGCCGGATGTGTTGGTGCGAAACAGACACTTGTCAGCCCAAGCGACGCTCATGGCACAGTTACGGCTCGTAATTATTACCAGTCTGGCTCCCCGGTCGGTCACGTTTTTTCCGCAGTTACTAAATAAGTTAATCACTTCATGAACAAGGAGATCTGCAGATGCCTTTGAGGCTTTGTTAACATAGTGCCTAAGCCAGCTTTACACTCTCTTCTAATCCTCTTTAAGACCGTATGAGGCAGTGAAGTAGCCTATAATCAGTTTTTAAGGTTATAGACAATATCCCCACTCAAGCTGGTTGCCTAGAGCAACAGTGCAGGAACTGAATACTAGCAATGAGATTGGATTACTTGCCTTGTTTATTCATCCATATATATTTATCCTCTGCTCTGCCTACAGCAGAAGCAGGCATTTTTGTTGCCTGTACCTTACACGTTGGATGCAGAGCAGAATTTATGTAAAAAAATGCAGACATGCTTCAAGAATTAATCTCTTCCCATTTCTGATTCTCTCCTTTCCCTCTCCACTTCAATACCTGAAAGTTCAAAACACTCCCAGAATGGAGATTGCTTGCAGTGTCTCAGCAGCAATAACAGTCTTCCCACTGTTTCGCATCTACATGGAGGTGGAAAGCTCTCTTTCATGAGCGCTGGCATCACCAGTGACATTTAGGCAGCCTGCAGGCTCACCAGCAGGCAGCAGGAGCTGCTATTTCACCTTCACTGAGGATCTGTCCCAGCCTGACCTAGGGGAGCTCCAGATGCCATTGCATAAAGCAAATTGCTCTGTATTTGAAATCCAGGGAAGAAAAGTCTGCCTATGTACCTGTTCCTATCAGTTAAAGCATTCTAACTTCATCCTCTTTCCTTTAAAAGATGAATTTTCCCTCTGGCCACAACCACTCTTCCCTTTTGTACTTTAAGCTTAGGCATAGCTTTAACCAGAGCCAGGACAACTCATCTATTCATTCTTGCCTGCAGTGGCTATTTAGGTTGACCTGGTTAACTGGTGTTAAATCCAGGCTCTTCCTTAGAAAACAACACAATACAAAAACCACATTACAGATGGAAGACTTGTAGAAATGATGCTAAGACTGCAGTCAGCAACTGCCCAGCTGTTACCTACAAACTTCAGAGACAGCAGAAGAATTAAGCAGCATCCTGAACAGAAACAGCCTGTGTGCTTCCCCAGAGCTACAAAAGGCACCGTGCAGAGGTTTAGAGCAACCTGCGAGACTATCGAATGAAGCTGCTGGGGATTGTCTTCCAGAAAAACCTAGTCCTATTGCAAGAATAGATTTCAGTGGGGTTTTGGCATCCCATCAGCCCCTTTAAAAATCCTGAAGTACACAGAGAAAGCACATCCCAGCGCTGCCATGCTTCTGCTTATCCCTGTCATCTTGGAGTTCACACCTTGTATAACAAATTTAACCAGTCTTTCCTATGAACAGACCAAAATACCTTCTCTAACCTCAGGCAATGTAAAAACCAGTCATTAACAGTACAGCTGAAAGGATCACCTTCATCTCTCCCATTCCAGAGCTTTGGAGCTCAGCTGTGTTCAGTGGCCAAACCAACCTACAGAGCTGACCCTGCTGTGCAACGGACATCCCTTATTAGAGTAGCTTCCAAAGAAAAAGAGTCACCCAATTTCCTCCCACAGCCGGAGTACCAACCCTTGTGCAGCCCCTAACAGCTAGTTACACATCAGCTCTCTGAAGCACTGGTATGGCATCTATTAAGGAAAGAGGGGCTGCAGGACTGAGGACCTAAGTCTCTGGAGAACCCCCACATGTTTCACTGCTCCCTGAAACACATCACTTTGTAACTCAGTTCTTCATTAGTAAAATGGTGTGTTCATTCAATAAAAGAGATTAGAGGTTTGACAGACAATAAATTTGCTCAGAAACTGATTTTTAAAGACATCTAACCCAATGGCAGATGAACTCGGTGAATGGTTGTCGATGAAGCAAAGAGTATGAATTGAGCAGAAGGGAAACAAAGAGTTCAGGATACTCCATTTCAGGGCTCTTACAACGACAGGCCTCATTTTGGGAAGGATGAAGGGCATCCCTTCAATACTTTCAAAAAGTAACTTTGTTTTTCAGTTTGAAGTGGGTTTAAAAACTTTTTTCCTCACATTGCAAGTCCCCTAAATTAAAAGGAAAGAGGAAAAGCAGGAGTTAAGTAACCCCAAATCAAAAGAGAACATTTCAGTTTGGACCTAACTCATCAGCTGGGACATCTCAGGTTGACCCAAAATGAAAGTTTAGTGGTTTTCATTTCACTGAAATATCTGAAAACAAGATAACTGTCTCAAACTGACACAAACTGTTTCCCCTCACACCTCCCACTGTGGAACCCATCTTTAGTTTCTGCACTAACAGAATAAACCAGTGATTCTCATATGTTATTGGTTGATTTCTCGCACTGCTCACCCAGCTGGTGACATACAGCTTAAGCTGGTTGGGACCATCTACCATGTGAATGCAAGTGTCTCCCACAGGGACACAAACACGTGCTGTCCCCTTGCTTTTCCCAAATCCTCGGAAAATGAGCATCTAATGATGGGAGAACCACTCCTGCCGCAGACCCCCATGCCCCCCCCTGCAGATGGCACTGCGGGAGCATCTGAGCCCCTGCAGCCAAGAGGAGCCTCTGCTCCCTGCGTTACCCCCTGCACTCACATCATTCCCTTGGCCTACTTATTACTTGGGTTTTTTCCTCTTCTTTTTTTTCCTCCCAGGGAAATTATTTACCATAGGGATTGCCAGCACTTAATAAACATCCCTCCGAGAATAAATTTGTTTATCTAAGGTATTTTATTATGCTGCCTCAGATAAAAGAGAATGGAAAAAAATATCCTCCCTAGAATATCTTCGCCTGTGCAAACAGTGGAAGAGCAGTGTCCTTGAGCACAGTTTTCAAAGGGGAGGTTTGTCAGAAGCCATTTCAGCTGTTAAGGAATGAGTTATCTTCCAAATGAACAAAAAGAGGTGGTGGCGCAAGCCCTGGCCATTGATCCGGTGTGACAGAGACAGATTTAGGAACCTCAAAGCATTTTGTTCCAGGGGCTGCGCTGGTTGTCCTCCTGTTTCACCTTCTGCTGTCACCCAGACTGGGTGGCGGGGGGAGGAAGATGGAAGCATTTTACATTCAGGTTGCACAGGTTCGAGCAGCAACACAAGACAGCGGGTCATGGAAAATCAGAACTTGTGTCACTCAATCCCACGGTGGGTTCCGCCTCTGCTTCCCCCCTCCTTTCGCTGCTGTAGGAGCCTGTGTCTCCGTGCTGATGAGCAGCACACGAGCTCGCAGATCCGCTACAGCAGTCAGGCTCCCCACGCCACAAAACCATCAAGTAACACCAGCTGGGGCCCTGGCAAGAGCAGCCCTGGGCTGTGTGAGGAGATAATGCAGTGAAAGGAATGCTTATTAGAAGCAGGAAGCCTGGCAGTAGGATTTCTCATCCCAAATACAAGGTTTGCAGCAGTATAAATAATTCATGTCAATTGCCAGCATCCTGCAAATTAGTTAAAGTAGGTTAGGGGGGGAAAAAAGGAAAATAAAATCACACTCCAATGCTCTCCATTCAAAAGGAGTTAGCTGCTTGTATAGGGCCACTATGGAAAGAGGGGACAGTAATTAAAACCTCATCTTTGTTGCATGAGGCTGTGCTAGCAAGAGACCCGTTATTTTCCAAGTTGTTGGACCCAACCCTTCCACTTCTTGCCCAAGCTGCATGGCATGGCCCTGCCTGTGACACGTATGGGATGGGGCAGTGCTGGCCCGTTGCCCTGAGGATCCACCCCACTTTGAGTGTTCAAACCACTGAACAAGTCACATCAGGGAGCAGGGGATGGTCTTCCAAAGCTCTGGATTCTCCCCTGGATTGGTGCTTTCAGCCGCCACAGTCGTGCAAGTCTTGACAGAACTGGCCACTTCTCCCCTCGGCAGCTGAAGGAACGGAGAGTCCTCAGCTGCAAGGGACAGGCATGAAAGGCACCAAACACTATCTTTAGTGTTTTCAATCGATTTCCTCTTTGTTTTGCATGACAGGATTTCCCAGGGCCCCAAACATTGCTGTTAGGAATGTACATAGAATCACAGAATGGTTTGTGTTGGAAAGGACCATAAGACCCTCTAGTTCCAACACCCCTGCCATAGGCAGGGATGCCTCACCCTAGACCATGTTGCCCAAGGCTCTGTTACTTTCTATGTGTAATTGCTTGAATACAACCCACCTCCAGCCTCAGTAAAGTCAGTTAAGATCGAGCCTTTTGAATTCCCTATTTTCATCCAATAGCAACCTGAGCACTGTGGATATAGCCAGCGGACTGGAGGCCAGCAGCTCCCTCTGACTTGTCAAAAGCGATTTCATTACCAGAAGCAATCTAAGCAATGAGTTGTCCCCTTCAGATCTATCCAAATTCCAGCTCCCACTGAACTCCCCCACTCCCTCGGCTGCAATCTTCTCCCTAAACTAATAGACCACCAGCAATAAACCACAGCCATGCTGGTAGAATGCTTCCTTGGTAAAATGCCCCTGTGCCCATCAACGATGATCTCCGAGAACCTGTTCCAGTAAAGTGAGTATCCTAAAACGCATTCTGAAAAACCCGCATCTTTTTCCATGTAAGTCTGATCCCTGTGGCTGACTTCCAGCTCCTCTGTCGAAGTGCACGGGCCTTCAGAAAACACCAGATAGCAGGAAAAAATGGTTCCCAAGGGAAGCTGAGCACTAAGCCAGTGATTGTCTCAAATAATCACCATATGCATGAAAATATACATCTTTCTGCACACGGCACCAAATCCTTCACTCCCGCTGGACCACACGTATGTCTTCACAGAAGTTTTCCAGGAATGAATGCCCATCCAAACATGCAGGATACCACTGTCTGCTCCACCAGGCAAGAACATGTCTTCAACACAGCCGCTGGTAGATCTGTCAGCATTACAGGAATTAAAGGCTCTGACTCCATCGCAGCTGGGTTCTCCAGAGACTGGAACTCCTTATAGCATGGGAAGCAATTTGACTCAGAAAATACAGAAACATTCCCATCTGGCTTCCTGTCTATCCTGACCCAAACTTTGGATGCCATTCAAAAACACATCACGGATCCAGAAAACTGCTGGAGCTGCCTCTCTCACATTGAAACAAAGCATCCATTCAAAATGTGGCACTTCCAGTTCTTCCATGTTACTTATTAGAGGATAAAGTTGCATGACAAACAAATGGGACCCAGGGAGCTTATTATTTAAATGAGAAACCTATGGTTTTCCTCTTCAAAAACCAAATGATTCAGCCTAAGAAAAAAGAGATGCCTACACCTCGCAGGCAAGGCAGAGTACATTTCTCCCAAGTTATGACTCCTTTGTCTTTCTCCCTTGGAAGGGCTGTAGGTGTTCACTGGTTCCCAACACCTTTTGCAGCCATTTGGTTGGGAACCTCTTTTCAACTGGGCTACATCCTCTGCAGTTAACCCCGTCAGGCTGTTCTTTGCTTAAAAACCATGAAGCTGTTAATGAAGACGGCATAAAAATGAGGCAAAGCTCCCGCTGTATGTTTCCAACCAGAAAGAAGTAACTCAGAGAGTCAGAGGATGCATTTGATGCCGGAGTTAGGCAAGGGCTACAAACCACCTCTTACATATTTTCAAAGGATAGCTAGGCCCTGATGTTAACATAAGATAAACGTTAATGCATATGATCCACAGAATTACCCAGTCCATCAACCACACCAAGCACACCAACATAAGACATCAAACAAACCAGCAGCAAAAATGCTAACTAGAATACCAAAAAACTAGGTGTGGGGCTAACAAGGAGCACTTGGTTTAGCTCTTCAACAGGATCAAGCCACACAAGTCTAGCAAGGCGCAGGCATGTTTGAGGATGTATTTACTAGCTTCCCGCGACATTAAGATTCACCCTGAACATGACGCACTTCACCTCTTTCAAGTGAGGATACACTTCATTTTGTATGGCTTACATCATGAGAGCGAGCTCCTGAACTAAAACTAAGTCCAGAGAAAATGCTTTGCAGTCTTCTGTCTGGGGGGGGTTCTGCTGGGATGGGGACCTTGCCTGTGTCTGATTTTGGATGGCACTCAGGATAGTGAAGCTTTTGTCTAAACTGGAGCTTATCCTGGGGAGGAAAGCACCTGGATTGTACCTCAGGAGGCTGCACTCAGTTCCTGGTTACGTCAAGCCTCCTGAGTGACTGTATTTGTATGTCTACGTTACTTCTTTCTAAAATAGCAATAATAATTCCTCCCATGCCCTTTGCCCATTTCTGTTAAGACTGAGCTGCGCATGGCAAAAAGCGTTTCTCACAGTGAGTAGATACAACATGTGGAGTAACTCACCTTCCCCACTTGTCTGTTGAGATGCTTTTAAGATAAAACTGAATCAGAACAGCGTAACTGATTTCATTTTCCATTTAGATGTCTCTCATCACTACATGGTAAAGCTCTGTAATGAATGTACTTCCTATGCTATTTTATAAAAAGAATGCTTGGGGAAATGCATACCATAATAAATAGACATTAAAATGACATAAGTTACTTTGTGAGAAGTTCAAAAGCAGAGATTCTAGCAGTGGGATCAGACACATTTCATAGCACAGACCATATTTAATGGAGCTGGAATGAGAAGATTATGTGGGGGGACGTGGAACAGAACATGGCTTACCTTCTACAGGTAAAGAAGAAACAAAAACCAGCTTAATTTGACTGTGCTTACCAGTGCCAAAAAGCCAGTGTGAGCTGAGCAGGCTCTTTTTCCCCTTATTAGCTTAGGGAGCCTGGTTTGAATTTGTCATTTACAGCGGTCAAGCGCAGATTTTTTTGCTTAAGCAGAACAAATAAAACAGTAATATGAAAACTGCTCAGTGGAGCCTCACAGTCAGCAGAGGTGTAGGATTCCTCCTTATTCACTGCAAACCGGTTGCCTTACGCGCCCCTACAGCGCCCTGTATTTAGTACAGTAATTACACCACTTCCTTCCCATCTGGGATTCAGTCCAAAGACATTTTACCGAGTAACAATGCTTTCTCTATTCGCCCTCCTCAGAACAGAATAGTATTGTTTAGTTTAAGTGGGCTTCCAGCCAGAAGGAGGTCAATTATGAAAAAGCACTGCCATTAAGATAAGGGCTAAAACTATGCTTTATGAAAAGCATCCAACTCTTGACAGTTGCCACTTGAGTGACAAGTTTGCACTGGGGGCGTTTCATGTACTTAGCTTTTGTAATTTGGGTAGTGTTCGATTTCACATTTGTGTTTATTTATTGCAAGCCACAAAATGACCCTCCAGGTTTCCTCAATTTTCTCTCAAGGAAAATACAATGTTCCATTGCCATTAAGTAAACAAAGTCGGGGTTAACATACACTTTAAAACAACATTGGGTTTTTAAGCCTGCCAGTGGCCCAGCTTGTTTACAGTTTGCGGTCTCAGGCGCTTTCCCTGTGGTTCTCTATATGGTAATTCTGCTGCACAAAATAGCTGGCATTGTCTACCCTCCTTTTTTGGTGATGTTTGCAAGGAGAGCTACCTCTAATAAAGCCATAAGGGTGCGAGGATCTTTGCAGCTATCACACCTACACAGCAGTACTGTTTCTTTTATTTCTATTGTTCTTTTCTAAAGAACATTTGGTCTAAACTACCCCTCATAGTAAAGGCAGCTTCCCCTTTGCGCTTTGATACGCACTGAATTCCTATCGGTTCTCCAACAACCCTCTGATATCTAGCTAGTATCCTCTGGAGTACTTGTCTGAAGCGTTGCTGTGTCTTATCTTTCAGCTTCTCTATAACTGAGCATTTTTTGCTCTTTCAGCGTAGGATTAAATAACCCTTCTTGGATAATTTTCCATCCACTCTAATATAACGGGTTTCAAATTGAGATCCAAGAGGGGAGGACAGTTATATGCTTAAGACCCTAGGCCAGAACTGGGGAGATTAATTTTCTCTACACTTTCTTGTTTAACCTTATGTGTATCACTCGACAACACCATGCTTCTATTCCCATCCAAAAAAAGAGGACAATCCTTTCATTTATTCCACTTATTTGGGGTGGGAGGGATGGGGATGACTTTAAAAGGTAGAGGGTTACACAAAGTCCAGCACAGTGGAGTCCCAGGGTGATCTGGGGTTTCCAGATGCTAGTGTAATAAAACTAACACAGTCCACTTGCAGAGCATCTTTCCACTGATGTTATGCAGAAGTTATGCTTTCTGATAAACACTCTTGCAGACAGACGGAGCCTGTGTCAACTTAAAATGTTCACAAAGAATGCCTTCATTGGCTACCACATTGTCATTACCCTCCTATCTGAAAGATGAGAAGGAGATGTTGTGATACACAATGTACTGGCCAAATAGCTCATATATGCCTCCATCAAAAATCCCTCCATTGCCTCTCATATAACCCGCATTTAAGTACTCCCTCTGCACAACACCATCAAATGTTTCTCCCTCCTCAGCCAGTAAAGAATTAAGCCCTCACCATTACAGCGAAGACACGCTAAGATCTAGATTGCTACAAAGTTTAGGGGGCACACTCCTACTGATGTCAACTGTCTTGCCCAAGAGCTGCAGCTAAGCAAGACAAGGTAACAGCTCCCAGGAGCCCACTGGATTGTCACTTCATGAACATCTGTCCTGCCCCTCAATAGTTCCCTCTCGAAATATTTCAGGGGCTAGTACTCAGGCCAAGAAGTACTAATGAAAGAGAAGTACTGCTTCTTGTTATGACAAGAAGGGAGTCTGTTCAGACCTGTCAGATAAAGACATTTCAGGGAGCTGGTGAGATTTGGTACCTGCTGTTTGCTGATTTAATGCAGGGCAGTACGCTCCCCACAAAACTTACATCTCTTGTAACCTTAAACCACTGTATAAGTAATTAATTTTTAATAATGTATTCCTTTCCCTTCCTGGAAACCCAGAAATTTATTAAAATATTCATTTAAAGTTATAGTCATTGAGGGGCAAGGGAAGAGAGGAGGATGAATACCTGTGCACTGGGGGACAGGAGACAACACTGGGAACTGCAGTCTTGGGAGAACTTCATTCTGTCTTGCACCCGTCTCTCATCAGCCATATCATTACCATCAATAGCCACTGCAGAGCCTGCTGTGCTGCCAGCATTCACTACTCTGCCCACTTTCAAACAGACACAAATCCTCATCACAGAAGTCACACTTGTACTAACTGAAAGCCCTATTGACAGCATGTGCTATATGCAATCTGGGGAAATTAAATCACCCTTCATCTCCGCATATGGATCCTTCCAGAGGCTGGGCAGGAGAGCGTTAATGAGGTTGCACGTGATGCCTTGGATAACTGCAGACTGTGGCACACCGCCTGTTGTCTGCTGGCTGTGGTCTCCAAGCTAGTTAAACCAGTTCCATTTGTCAGAACTAAAATTAACTCACATGCACTCTCAACGCTATCTTAATTTGCTAAATTCTACAGTTCAACCCAGATTATCCAGACTTCAATTATCCAAAACTCCCCGGTATTCAAAACAGGGTCAAGTCTCTTGACATCCATTAAGTACATTGAAAATTCCCTCAGTTATCAGAGACCTCATTTATATGAACATATTCAGTATCCCCAGTGGTTTTTATATAATTGAGGCTGAATGTCAGTAAGGTTTTGATTTCAGGATATTTTGGCTGATAATTGAAACTTCCAGAGATAGCAATTATTTCACTAGATTATGTTTTGTGTGTCGTCCCCCACCCCCTTTTTTTTCTCTGTCCTGAGGAACTTACTTCATTAAGCATTCACATTCTGACTAAAATCTCCTTTTGACACCCCACTGGGCACTTCCAGGCCCTCAGCACCACCCGAATGCAATGACATTGCCACTGCAGGAGCAACTTGAGGCTCCAGGCAAGCTGGGAGTGAAGCACAGAGGAAGACAGCACCTTGAGGATCTCCTCAAGTGCTCCTCCATGGGGCAGGCAGATGAGAGTTGGAGGCAGGCTCTGATCAATCACAGTCATACTGGAGCTCAGTCTAACTAGCTGATCACACCTTGAAGCACACACAGCAACCTTAGCTAAGCATGAAACACACAGCTAAGGTCTGATAACTGAACGTCAACGGCTGGAATAATAAGCCAGTGCCTTGCTGAGGACCACTCTTCTCTACACTTAACTGAGATGCTACCCAGTGTGAGCAGAGGGTAACGCCTGACTCCTGTGTCACATTCTCTGCAAAAAGAGATTCACGGATGCCAAAACAATTTTCATGCAGCTAAATGTGGATGGAGTCCACCTCTGCATTTCGACCAGTGAGACAAATTTCACTGGAGATAGAGCAAATGCGTCCAAAGCAGAAAATAACTGCAAAAAAAACCCAATTAATATGAAATTCAAATGCTTATGAAATATGAAGCTTACATAAATATTGTAAGTGAGCTACTTTGTATTACAAGTTATTAAAATTTACATTCCATACTTATTTAATTAAAATAAGTTACATTGCAATCAGTACAGGTAATGCAAAGTGTACGCTCTGTACAAAATTCAAATGTTTGCAGCTGGTTTAGCATTTCACTGTCGCAAACAATTTGCATAATGTATAAACTGGAGCTATCGATGTGGCAGGCACGTTCCCGGCAGGACTTATCCGTCAATGTGAATTTTGGAGCCACTAGCAATGAGCAGAACACATCATTCACTGAACTATCCCTGCTCTTCAAGCATCATGCCGTCAAGCCCGGAGCAGATCTGCAGAGCTGTGAGTGAACGCCACGACAGTGCTGGGGAAGGGTTATGTGCAGGTTTGAGGAACACCAGCTCTTAACCATTTCCTCATGTACATCCCTAGGAAGGAATGGGTGCTATATGGAGCTACCAGAATTAGAATAGGCGTACCCCCTCTCAAACTGGCTCATGATTATGCAGGCAGATGTCTGTCTTTATAACATATCAAACAGCATTTTTGGGCTTCCAAAGCTCTACACACACCAGCTGTACATCTGAGTGAACAGCAAGGCAGTTTGACTTCTAACACATGGAATAATCACAAAGCTCTCGTATGTGGCACAATGCTGTCCAATAACCACTCGAGTGATTAAGCTGTATCTCCAATCATGACACAGAGTTTCAGCAAGCCCACCACACACATGCAGCATGCCAAGAGGCTGAGGATCACAACATTGCATGGGAGCTATAACGAAACACTTGAATACACTTTATAAACTATTTATATATGGAAGCATAATCTAAAGCACCAACAGATAATTAATGGCTGCACTACTAAACTCTAAAAGTGCTCAGACAGGTCAGAAGGCAGAAAATTCAAGCGGTTGCTCATCAATATTCCTTTCACCCTACCTACAACACCTGCTCCTGGTGATTACAGCACATGCATTGCCTTATCTGTAAACGCCAATAATATTTGTTAATTGGTTATTATTCCTTCCACACTGGAACCTTTTGGAGTGAGTTTAAGCATTTGGTGAGTGAAAGATTGCCATAAGTATCAGGATGGAACTGTGCTCTGGAAACTGCTTTTTTATTGCATGCTCTGTGCACGAAAAATATGTTCCACAGCAAACTGAACTATAGCTCCAAATGCTAACTCATACACTTAAACATACACATCTGTGTACTGTTTAACTAACTGCTAGCTTTAGCAGAAGCAACACAGCATTAAGATACAAGAGCTGGTAAGAGAAGGCCTGGTATCTCAGCATGAAATGGGTTGAAGTGCAGAGCACAGATTGGAGGTGATGGCACAATGTGACATGATATGTCACCACCTCTCTCATCTTGATGCTTGCTTCTCCAGTATCCAAGTTGAGAAGAGATGCAAAACCAGAGAAGCAATGCTGTGCAGTCCATGAACAGTCTGGGCTGTCTTTCAGCTCCCAGCAATTCCAGTTGATATGAAGTCAACAAGCAATAACAACCACAAAAGTGTCCTCATTAGCAGTGACCTGGAAGATGGATATTCTTTTTGCTTACAAAATCTTTGGTTACAAATGGCTGCCCTGTCAAAGCAAAGGGCCCTGGGAGAGGAAATGCTCTATGGGAGGGCAGTATTAAAAAAGAAAGGAGAACAAAAGGTAGAGTTGAGAAAGGAAGCAGTAAAAGCAGAACAGTCCCAGAAACAACAAAAACAGACAAGAAAGCTTTTTAAATAAAACCAAGATGCATTCAGAGATTCCGGGAAGGTCCATCCATGAAAATCCATGAAAAGGATCCCAGAGCTGCGGTGGTAAATTTACTTCGCCACAAGTATTTCACAAGAAGGTGTGTGTTCCAGTGTTACCCTGAGGAGTCAAACCTGGATTCCTGGGGGAAGGAAATACCAGAAATCAAGTACTTTGGATTCTCAGCTGCTAGAACCTCACCACATTCGCCTTCACCATACACCCAAACTCAGGGATTTCCAAAAAGCAAGTGATACAGAGAATTGTCCTAAATTTGCACATCTCTGACAACACGAGACACTCATTACATTACAAAAGAAAGCCTTCTGGATTGTTTTGAGGACAGGAGGGGAATCCCAGCCTGTCCCTTTGAACTGGAAAACATCCAATAGTACTTGACTAGAGAAAGAACTGCAGAAACAGATCCTGGCAGGCAGCAAATCTGGTTTGGATACAGATTACACAGCAGGGGGGCTGGGGAGGAAGGGATACTTCCCTCTACCTTGGGTCAGTCTTCAGGACATTACCCTGATAATGCTAAAACCTCTCTTGAATTGCCTGCTTTCACAGGCTTTATCAAGCCAAGTTATGTTCCGCCTATCCGCAGCTGCAGCAGCAGGAAGCGAGCCGCTCTCCTCGCCGGCCCCATGTGCATGCCTACAGTAACCACATTAACCGCAAAGCGTGTTTTTATCTTGTTAAGCCGCTAAGCTCTGAAGTGTTCCGTTTAGGATGGTAATAACAAGGCTGAGTGATAAAGCTTTTAGTGGGTAGAGAAACAGCAGCCAAGATCTCCTGCAAAGGGAACATGCAGTTTGTTTTCTTTACACGGATTCTTCTGGACACGCCAGCACAGAAATAAATCAAATTCCATATGCTAGATAACACCCTGCCTAAAACACAGGCCAACAAAAGCTGGGAATTCAGCATTAAAGAGGCATTGTTGAATAATTTAGGCCAACAAGTTGACCTGCCAAACATGATAAAGAATATCCTCAAGATATTAACCAACCAATAAAATAAACCACACTATTTATGTACTCAGATGTTTTTAAATAAAGACAATATTTTGTCAGTATCTGAAGAAAGAAGTTATATTTTCCGGCTCTGGTTTTGCATGAGTAGCCCCCTAATGAAAACAGGAGCAGTAAACGCACCCACCCAATGTTCTGCTCCCACCCTGCTCTGCCACACACACAAAACAGTCATTCTATCGACCGAAAACACCTCATCATTCAAACTAGAAGACTGGTCAAGACCTTCCCACTAATGATGTAGACCTGGAGTGAGGATCACCATGAAAGAGTTCATGGCCTGAATAACCTCAGCAGTGTCACTGCCTTTCCCTGCACATGGGCAATCCGTCTCAGTTCTCCGACCCTCGGCTCCTCCTGCCTCCCAGAGATCCACCTCCGCTTTTGTCTCCAACAGTGCCGGAGCAGGCTGTTCATAGGGATTCACATCTTTCTAATGCTCTCATCAATGTAAACCACTTCTCATTTCTTGAGTTCAGGCCTCAGTGATTGGAAAGTCACATTATAGATCAAAGGTGATGTTCATTTGCAACCCAATTTAAACTAATGGAAAGTTCTGTGAAGTATCTCCAGATGAAAATCACTTTCATTGCTATCACACCCCTCCATTTCAAAGCCTCCAAGGCAGCTACTCTCAGAGAGCTGCAGGTCAGTGGTTCGAAAAATGAACCACCACACATTTCTGCTCCTTCCAAAACTCAGTTTCAAGTCCAACAGTCTGCTCATGACCATGTCCCACACTCACAGAGCAGTTTCGATGAAGTTAAAAAGGACAATTTTCATTGGGGTTATCTGTTTTGATTACTCACAATAGAAATTAAGTTAACAAGGAAAAAAAAACCCTCACAGAAGAGGTAGAGCTCCAGTTGCCAGCTCCTAATCCTTATAAATCATGCAGTGCTCCTCCAGTGCTATGAAACAGGATTCAAACCAGCCATGTGCATGAAGAGAGTGACTGCACTGTTAGCCTGCTGTTAGTGATGAGGTGGTGTGCGTAGTGCCTGTGCTGTGCGGAGATCTCACATATATTCCCTTTGGGAAAGGCTCTTTTATTTTGCATGGTGGAGATCTGAGGACCATGATGGTCTCAAGATATACAGATTCTTCCTTCAAATTCCTGCTACAGGTTTCGCAAGGAATATGACCTTTAAAAGCGGAGCTCTTAGCACTTGAATCAGCTCCAGGTAGTCTGCATTTTGGTTCATTACTTTAACTTCTCACTATCTTGTCACAAACAGCAGCATCAGTTGCTTGATTTGCAGATAACTGTTCCAGTCATAGAAGCCAATGCCTTCCCTCTCTAATATCATTGGCCTCTGCCTTGTAAGCTAAGAGAAGCTATTTATTTATTAGTTTCATCACTGTGAAACAGCCTTTTGGAGACATAGATCACATCACTTCTGACTTGCCAACTTTCCATTCAATGCAGTTTCACAGCAATGCACGTTTCCTCTGTATCTCTACTCCTGCAGAAAACAGAAGTTCAAATAACAAGGTGGTGGAAATACCTTCAGATTTAAATTAACCATGTTCTCCTGCAGACAGCAGAGCTCTCATTAAGTGTATCGCCTATTGCTTGCATGAACTTGCTTCCCAGAAGTTGAAGCTCTGCAATACCAAAGAGCGAGGCTTATAAATTCACTATTCTCATCCTTAAAGGCTAGGAACAAAGAAATTGGGATCTGATGTCAACAACCACACTTGTTCCCAAAGATAACATACACACATCTGCAGAATATTACTCATACAAACGGCGTGTGGTGCTTGGGGGGAAACTGGAGTTTACTTAGTGGGGGAGTTAAGTGAAGAAAATAAGGTCTCCCAGTATAGGCTTACCCATGCATGTGCTTCTGCCTGATGCTTTTCCAGATTTTATATAAAAAATGAGGTCTTACAGCCCCAAGCGGTCCGCCTGCAAGACAACTGCCTATTCATAGAATCACAGAACAGTTAGGGTTGGAAAAGACCTTAAGATCATCTAGTGCTGCATCAAAAGGAGAAAGAGGAAGAACAGAAGAACACCAAGTATATCACCAAAGCCAGGCTCTTGCTGCAAGC
This sequence comes from Amazona ochrocephala, assembly GCA_039720435.1. Classification (NCBI taxonomy): domain Eukaryota; kingdom Metazoa; phylum Chordata; class Aves; order Psittaciformes; family Psittacidae; genus Amazona; species Amazona ochrocephala. The sequence goes on along the minus strand of CM077891.1, from coordinate 8,555,781 downwards.
ACAGCCTTAAAACTGTCATGACTTTTCAAAGACCAGCAAATCTGAGGTACACCAAACTGAATGCTCCAATGGTGGAGCGATGCCTGGGGATGTCACCACTGTGCCATGCCAGAGCAAGCATTTGGCTGCTTTGCAAATCAACAGGATGAAAACACTCAGAAGGGTCAAGTGCTTTCTTCTTGGTTGTCAAGTGCCACGGGATCTTTGGCTGAGAGCAAAGGGTGGGATGCAAAGAACAAAAATAGCAGAGAATAAACTAGGATTTTTAATTATTTAAGGAGAACTGGGGCCCACATCCCCCTGCAGAAACCCATCAATACTGCTGCCCTTTGGAGATGCAGGCTCTGGTCTGGGAGAACAGCAGCTGGTCTCAAACTCACTAAGCTTGAATTATCACAGTCTGATCAGCAGCTTATGCTGGATAACTGCTCACGGCCACATTTGACTATTAGTGCTCGCAAGGGGCTGCATCTCTCTAAACAGTGCCTTATGGCACGGCTGGTAACTTAGCTGCAGACAGGCATGGATTAAACCCTGCTGAGTCCACTCGGCTACCTAGGAGACACTTTAATCTCTAAGAAAACTGACTAAGCACTTGGAGCCACCAAAGCCTGCAATTGTGGGCTCTGCAAGGGGAGTTTCGAGTCCCCATGCAGACACAGACACGGGCTCTGTGTGGAAGCAGGCAGGCTCCATCCTGCTGCAAGCCAGCTGGGTGAGGAAATGAATATCCTCCATCTTTAACAAGCAGAAAGAGCCACAGCGATTTCCAGCCTCCCCCTTTCCTAACTGCACACACACAATTGGAACTGGAAAAAGGAAGAAAACGACCCATCAAAACACCTGCAGCAGCTCTAAGCCACCACTTATGCATGCAAGGAGTTAAGCAGAAACATGGCAGCCCACTGCAAACCACCCCATGGCAACTTCTCCAGCTGCACCAAAAATTAGATTTGGGGTGTCTCAGCTCCTTCTTCACACCCGCTACTGCACTGTTCAAACACCACTTAGCAAACTGTGTCAGTCTCCTCCTGTTCACCTAACAGAGTTCCCAGCACCCTGACTCCACACTCATTGAGACTGGGTGCAGAGGCAAACACGTGGTGACCAAGGTCTGACCCACAGCCTCTTCCCTGACTCCCAGTGCCTGATATTTCCAATAGTTTTACTAACCAGTTCTTTATGTCTTTCTAATTCGATTTCCCAAAATGTTTGTATTTCCATTCCCTTACCATTCTGTTCTACCCAGTTATCCCCACATCACGTATTTACTCCTTCTGACCTCACCACCTTGCACCCTTTCTTCTTTACATTCTTTCAAGCATACGCTGCTCTTCCCAAAGCTGTATTTTAAAGAGCTGTGAGTTACTAACTGTAACCAATGCTGGAATTACAGAGGTGTTTATTAGCATCACCAAGCGAGCAGCAGATGACAGACTGCAGAAGACACTGCAGATCCCCAGCACAGTTCCACTCCAACCCTGTCCAGACTGACACCTCCCAGTTTGGCTGGAAGAACTTACGGAGCAAGAGAACACATTCATCAGCTTGTAGAAATAGCAGCGACAGACATTCTTGTCTCGCATTCCCCCTTCATAAATACCTCGAAGCTTTCTGCCCATTCTATGACCAGTAACAACCTCTTCACTACCTGCAGTGAGCTTGGACAAAGGTTTGCTTTGTTGTGAAATAACAACCAGAAAGTAAGTAAAAGCCAGGGTATGTTATAAATTGTTAGACAAACAGTAACTCTGTAATCTGACTACAACAACATTTCGGCGCCTGCAAAAATGAGGCAAAAATTCCAGTGTTCACTTTTCCATAACATTTGAACTCCCATTTAAGCTCACTAGAATGCCTATCCCACCAATGCAAAGCACAAAGGAAATAAGCAGTTAAATCAGTCAAGTCCCAACTCCCATACAATCACCAGTTCCCAATCATAACCTCAATTACCTCCCTCTCACCACACACAGCCCCCATCTCCCCACCCGCACCCCCAGGAGCCAGCACACACACTTCATTCCCCTCGCAATCACTGCTTGTTACAGCTGCTTAGATGAGAAGGGGTTGATGTGGCTTTCTTCAATTAGGCTGTAGAAATGAGTGTTGCTTTGTACCAGGGTGACACAGAACAAGGGTTACTGCTCAGGTTTCCCCTGATGGGGTTGGATGTTGTCCTGGGTTCAGCAGTAGCAGTCATTTTTTCTCCTTCTTGGTAGCTGGTGCAGCGCTGTTTTTGATTTGGGGCCTGGGAACAGTGCTGATAACACCAGTGTTTTCAGTTACTGCTTGGTGATGTTTAGGCTGGCCAAGGACTTTGGGAGTCTCATGCTCTGCCAGGGAGGAGGGGAAGCCGGGAGGAAGGAGCAACAGGGCACCTGACCCAGACTAACCAAAGAGGTTATTCCATACCACAGCACGTCATGTCCAGGATGGAGAAACGGAGAGCAGAGACCCAGAAGGGTGGTGAGGGTGCACAGTGGGGAGGGCACTGGTGGGGGTGCACTGCGTGGTCGGGCTTGATATTGGATGGTGAGAAATTGTATTCTTTTTCCTTGTATTTTCTCTTATTATTATTGGTGGTAGCAGTAGTGGTTTGTGTTATACCTTAGTTACTAAACTGTTCTTATCTCAACCTGTGGGAGTTGCATTCTTTCGATTCTCCTTCCCATCCCTCCAGAAGCAGAGGGAAGAAAGAGTGGGGAGTGAGTGAGAGAGCGACTGTATGGGTTTATAGACTTAAACCACGACAGATGTGGATTGCTCCAAGAGTTTCAGGAAAGCTTCTATGTGCAGTATGTGAATTCCACCAGAAACTTCAGTCAAAGTAATCTTAAACCTGTGATTTTGGCTTGTTCTTTTTGCTACAACTGGGCAGCTGCAATCCAGCACCAGTCTGTAGTTCATCATCAACAACAGCATCTGGTGGGCATTGCCTTCATGGTTGAAACCTTGCACAAACCAAGCACTCGGCTAAACCTCAGGGGACTTGCACGCTGCAGGGCACTGTAGATTCAAGAATGAGGACAACAACACAGAGTGAAGAGAAGGGAGGATAGGAGCAGAAATTAACATCTTGGGCATTAAGATTTGACTAACTGGATGAGACAGGATTATTAGAAACTCAGGGATGGGAAGCAGGAGAGGCAGACAATTTTCCCTAACCTGCCCCATCCTGCCATTAACATTTAAATTGAAATGATGAATTACTCGAATAGCCATGGTCAAGGCCTCTGTATCCTCCCCTGTAGTAAGTACCGTGATGCATTGTCATGTGCAAACAGCTCTTTCATGAGACACCAAAAGGCTCTTAATAATGGATATTACACTTCTGCAATGATCACAGTGGAAAGCACCCAAAATTACCATCTTTCTTTGCAAAGTAATTTGTTATTTTAATGCTGTCAACCTGCAGAAATAGATTTATTGTTATTAATAATAGTGATTTGCCACATTTTGCTAGTTAAATTACAGTGCTGTATAGTTAGTTCCACAATAAAGGACTGGAAGTGTGCCAGGAGATTGCTCATAGCTCAGTGTAACAGCAATTGGCACTGTTCCCATTAAGGCATTAAAATTTGAGTCAGAAACATAACAGATGCAAAACAAAACATGAGGTCGCTCGCGGGGATTATATAAAAACAATTAAAACAAATTAATTACCAGTTATGTTAGTGTTTCTCCGTGTACACGTAGAATGATTACAAATCCATGCAGAGGTCTTTTAAAGACCATAAAGTCAATAAGGCTCCCTGAGGGATTACAAGGGAACTTTTGGTTTCCAACACAGGAGTGGGTTTAGGGAGATGAAATACAGGAGGCACAGGCTGCGGGACAGGCCCCAGCTCCCCAGGAGCAGAAGCAGCTTCTGGAGCCTCCCGAGTACAAGAGTTAGGAGTGGAAAGAGGAGAGAACAATGCACAGCCCCTTGGTGCTATAGACAGCAGAGGAGCCCAGGAACACAAGTAGTGAGCTCTTTGTGGCAGCCCTGCCCAGGCTCAGAAAAGCTGGTGAGATGAACTGGAGTTGAGAGGATGCTCAAGAGCACGCAGCAGGATAAACATCATATAAATGAGCAGTTTGTTGAACAGGCGGCAGTGATTTTCTCCCCATCTTCCTCTAAGCAAGCCTCCAGGTTTCTGGTTGTTGTGGAAAACTTGCTGGAAAGTTTCTATGTGAATCCCTATGAGGAGCCTGCCCATGACTACACTTGTTTTCCAGCCAGGTGAGCCTCTCTTTGTGAAAAATAAAGGGAAATTGTCTTTAGTATGTTAAAACAACTTCCTGTACCTGTGCAGCGCCAGCGACTTCAGTATTGTTGCTCTAACAATCACAGTCAATTCACTCCCTCCATCCTATCTCCCCACATCCTACCTCACCGGCACAATAGGACAGCTCCACAGAACACAAGTACAGAGCTGTTTGGCTGTCCTTTGCATCCTAAACCTGGTCACATCAGCATCACATTAGAAACTCCAGGCACACATGAACCAGAGAAAGCAGTAAACTACAGATCCCCTTAAGAGAGCCAGGACTTCCTGGAAACATATTGTGGCTGCAGCTTTCAATTCCAGCAAAGGTTCCAGAACTGAAAGACAACTCCTTGGACAGCACACGGGGTGTTACCTTCCTGTTTGATTGCTGTTTCTAGTTTTGTATTACCAAGGAAAAGAAAAAGTATTTTAGCATCTGACTAATGGTGTGAAACCATTATCTTGCTATTGCTCTCCAAGGGGTCTTTTAATTCATATTCTATCCTTTAGAATGCAATAAGTATAGAATAAGCACACCAGTTCTTATTGTGCATGTACAATACCTGGTATTAAAGAAACAGTTGAGCCTCACTACAAGCCTCTCCCTCTGTCCCTCCTATTTGCACATCCACACCATCATTTTTCCTATTAGTTCTTTGTTAAGCAACATTTATATGCTTGATGCAGTATAGGGGAGTACCAGCCCTGCCCTCAGGAGCACAGTTATCTCCTTTTTCAAGAGACATAAAAGCAGGCATCAAGTGTTCCTGTAAGCACTGATCCCGGGAGGTGGTCTAGGTACACTGCCAGGATTTAGGTCTAAAGCCACTTATAACCCCTCGGAGGGGTGAAATAACCTGATTTCTCTCCAACACTCCATGTATTCGAATTAACCCATAGAAACCTCTTTTCCTGAATTGTTCTAATTCGCACAACTACTGGGAAGGAGGGAAAAAAAGAGGTGACACACAGCTCCGTGTGTGTCATAGACCTCCAGGTGATAGAGACATGTCAGCAAACATCCTCCACCACTGCTCAGTGGAAACGCTCCTTTCTACCCCAGATCACTCCCCTGGAAGCAAGCAAGGCAGGGACAGACCATAGGAAGGAAAGAGGAAAGGTACGTTAACTCTCGCAGGACATTCAGTAAGGGAGAAGGGAGACCAGAAGTGGTGCCTGTTCTTCCTCTTCATTGTGAAGAGGCTGTGGTCAGCAGACAACACACCCGTGCCAATTTCCTTTACAGCAGAAGGGCCCACAGGGAATAAACCGTAGCTTTAACCACAGACTTTCCATTAACATTTCACTAGTTCACTTTGGAACATTGACAGAGAGATTGGCAAAATACTTCTCATCGATAGAGAGCATTTTCCATCTTATTTAAACAGTTTTCCCCTAATTATTAGAAAGGCTGGATCAGTTTGGATAAAACCAAAGCTTGAGGTCTGCAGTGGGAATAATGCACGTACAGCAGGGATTGCAGACCCTGCCCATCAGGATGCATTAACAGGTGATGTGAGAGCATCAGGAGTCAACAAATTTATATCCCTCCTTCTCACTTTAAGCACAGGGCACTTTGTCACCCAGCCTCATCCACATAGAGCAGCACAGCACCCTTCCCTGTGGTGCCATTGCTCTGCATCCAGCCCTCACCCATGAAACATTAGCAGACTGCAGCACAGACATACCCAAACCAAAGACAGCAAGCTGGCTGCCAGGAGCGACCCAAGTGCTTTACTCTAAATTACTTCTCAAGTCATAAGGAACTTGCAGACTTTAACTCCACCCTCTTTAAAAGCAGATGGAAACAGTAAATATTGATGGGTATCACCAGATGTCACTGTTGTACAAAGTCATCCAAGTTGCATTTCTTGGAGAGCACATGGTAGGCTTGAAAAGACACTTTAGGCTTTCCCCTTACTCTCCAGGGCTCTTCTTGCCCTCAGCAGTCCAAGAAAAGGCTCTACAAAGGGAGCAGCAGCAAAGTTTGCTGTCTGGCATGGGAGGTTTTAAAGCTAATTTCTTAAAGCAGAGGCATGCTAGGCTGTGGTTTGGGGAAGGAACCACAGTGCACCATGACAGCTTTTGTTTCAGGTCTGATATGTTTATATTGAGCTTTATTTTCTAGCTTTGTTCCAATACATTTCTTTCTGCTGGAAAGCTAAATTGCAGGGCTGCAACCACTGCTACCAGCTAGCAAAGAGATAACCATAATTAATACTTAGTAATATTGGGCCTCACATGCCTTTTGCATGATGCTGCCTTATTAGTTTCAGCAGGGATTCTCTGAGATAATCAAACCCAGGATTTTAGAGTTCATTTGCTTAAAGTTTGTTTCATACTGATTTTGAAGTACTTCTAAGATGGCTTAAGCATGAACATTTGCTTTCTAATAATAAAGTATTGTTTCCTATCTGTGAGATATGAATCAGAAGAGCAAAGTGGTAGTTAGAAAAGCTGAGGTTTGAACAAGATATGCACAGAACAGTGTCCTTTCAAAAGCTAATCTGTTGAGGATATCATTTTAACTAAGAAAACAAACATAACTGGCACCGCATCAGAAGAGCAGCACAATAATGTCAATCCACTGAAGGACCACACTTAATGCTTTAAAACAAAATGGATCTGTGCAAGAAAGTGCTTGCTCAAAATGGGCATCTTTTTATTGAGACACATTTAAAAAACAGAAAGATGACAAAATATACACTTTTATAAGGCCCTTCAGCTCAAGCATGCTGCTGCTGGTTTGTTATGTACCATTAGCTATACCCAAGGTGGTAAGTGTTATTTGAAAGCAGTTTATGTAGTAACCCAGAAGCAATTATAGATGAGAGAATGGTTTGGGTTGGAAGGAACCTTAAACCTCATCCAGTTCCAGCCCCCTGCCATGGGCAGGGACACCTTCCACCAGAGCAGGCTGCTCCAAGCCCTGTTCAGCCTGGCCTTGAACACTGCCAGGGATGGGGCAGCCATGGCTTCTCTGGGCAACCTGCGCCAGTGCCTCAGCACCCTCAGAGTAAAGGACTTCTTCCTTTAATCTAAATCTCTCCTGTGACAGTTTAAAGCCATCCTCCCTCGTCCCATCACTGTATGCCCTTGTAAAAATTCCCTCTCCAACATTCTTGCTGGCCCCTGTAGGCACTGGGAGCTGCTCCAAGGTCTCCCCGGAGCCTTCTCTTCTGCAGGCTGAACAACCCCAGCTCTCTCAGCTATTACACATAATAGCGCTTCAGCAAAGTAAACTGAATAAGGAAAGAAAGCACGCCCACTGAGAAATGTGCTTCTCCACTTTCAGGTCTTGAGGTGGCACAGGCTCATCAGGTCCCTGGGAACTCCTCATCCCCACTGGTCAGACATTCTAGTCAAGGTGTTTCTATGGCAAGCATTAATGGCAATTAGCCAGGCCTCTGCTTCGCACCATCAAGGCATTTAAAAGACAGCTCCTTCGGCCACAAGCCCTGCTAGGAAACGTCTGCAAAGTTTGACTTTGGCACCATGTAGACTGGTCCATTTGTGCTTAAAGGTGACTGGCAATGAACCTTCAGATACTGTCAGCCCTCTGGTATACGTCAGCTCTGCCTGGGCACGTACATGCTCCTCACTTCCCAGTAACAACAATCTTCACCAGTGTAAGACTCATCCTCCTCCCTGCAGCTGTGTGATCAGAGATGCACACACCTATACGCCAAGGCCACACCACAGGTACCCTGGCAGTGCCTGGGTCTGGCACAGACATGCATCCACTGTCCCTCCACTGCTGTCTGCTGCTGGTTTTGCACAGCCACATTGTCATGCAGCCAGCGAGCAAGAGCTGGCTCAATTTGAGGATCACAGCATCTGAGCTGTGCTGGATTGATACCTTCAGTACTTATCAACACTAACATGAGCCATCCTCTCTCCTCAGGGCTGTTTTCACAAGGCTATTTTACTCTACACCTCATTTCACACATGTACAGCAACTTTTTATTACTCATCAGCTTCCAATTTGGCTCAGCTACACACACCTCCGTCCCTGTTTAATGCTGCTTTAATGAACAAAGGGAAAATAAGGACCAGAAATGCATCAGCTTGAAAGGAGATACTCATGGGATACTACAGGGATTTGCCTGTAGTCTAGTGCAATTTAAATTATTTTTATTAATGTGCTGAAAGCAGAGCACAGAGCAAACAGCACACGAATTAAGTTCAGATCAATGCAGAATGAAATGCGTTGCAAGGAAGTAAAAGGAAAATAAAGAGGCCCAGGGAAGTTCACACAACACAGCATGGAGTACCAAAATGATGTTCCAGCCAGGAGAATGTAGACCTAATGTGTGCAGCAGAGGCTGGAGAAATAAATCTCACATGCAACAGTCTGAGGAGAAGGAAGATGCTCATGAGGCACGATAAGGGGAACACTCTGGGCTGACAGCAAACCTGTGTTCTGCAAGGGGCCAGCACAACACTGCTGCTGAGCTCTCTCCCTCTTCCCACTATCCTCAGCTTTTCCAAGGGTCATACTGAGGGAATCAAAGGCAGTTCAAGCTTTTAACAAGGAAGCATAAGGCAAAGAGCTTTGGGAGAAAGCCTCCTTGTTTCAGGATATAACTAAGCACGAGCTACCTGAGGTCAGGCAGTGAGCAGCCTGCCATTGGGCTGTAATTGCCTGCTGCAGGATCTCTGACATTTTCATCTTATACAGCTGGTAGCACAGTGGGAGACAAAATGTCCTACTCTGATCCAGCCCATGAGTAGACTTAATCTATCCTGCTCTCTCCGCCTGCCACCATTTGGTAGTGTTTCCTTATAAAATGGAAGCACTTGTGTTCCACATGTAACAAACCAAACAATGCCAGGTTTCGAAAGACTCAAGGCAGTGCTCAGTGATGCCAGCAGCAGGGTCAGCCACAGCAGCTATCCTATGGTCACCCAGGCAAGCCAGGGCTAGGTCACCAAACCAACGTAGATCTCCTCAATCCCAGCCACACATACCTGGACTTGTAAAAGCTGCCTCAGTCTGACCTTTTAATGTCTGCCAAGGGCTCGCTGCAGGGTGAGCTTTGCTGGGACCTTGGGTACCTGCCTCTTTCCCTCCCTAGAGACCAGAACCCATACGAACGCAGGATGCTCAGGGCTGGTAGCACTGCAGCCGGATGCTCTTTCTCCAGAAGCATGCCTGTCACCTTGCTGTGTCAATCCTGTCCTCACCTCCAGCATGCTGCTTCTTCATACATCCCGCATCCTCAGCCCTGCAAGGAGCCTTTCCAGCTGCTGGCCTGGGGAATTATCATCATCCCCATTCCTAAACACAGGGGTGACCTCAGAACTGTCCTACAAAGGCACTAGCAGATTCGTAACTTCAGGAGGAACCTACCAAGCACGTCTTAACCCCGCTGCCTCCCACTCCCACTGACTCACGGCTGCCTCGGTTGCCAGCTCCCAGCAGGAATGACACCAGTGAGACAGGGAAGAATAAAATTCACAGCAGAGGAATGGAGGAGAGCCCAAACCTGAAGAGGAGCAGCCCTCTGTGTTTGCTCTTGGCAATGCTGCAATGCACCAGCCTGAAAAGGACGGGGCTCACAAAAGTCTCCCTGCAAAGGGGAAAACAGAGAGCAATGAAGTGCTATGCATTACTTTGTAAGCCCTGTTTGGCTACTTCTCTGACTGAAGCAGCATGAGTGGGTCTTAGACTATGAGGCCCCAAAATGCAGCAAGGCAAGCAGTGAACGAATGCTGGTTTCACTCTTTACTCAGGCAGGAGCTCCTTTGAAAGGGGTAAAGTTTATTACAGGGCCCTGAAGACACAGAACTGGGTTTGCTCCCTCGTAACCATATGATCAGCTCTGCAGCTGTCAGTGAAAAGTAAGTCCTAAAAAGCAGAGCAGAAATATGGGACATCATGCACAAAGCTCAGACCTAACATGAAAATCAGTCCCATATGAATCATCAGAAAACCCTATCGGCTTTGAGCGGATGACGGTATGCGCTAGACAGCAAAAAATCCCCCTCCCAGCCATTACCAGTTCACAGGCAGGTACAGAACGACAGGATCAAAGTACCACGTATAAAAAACATGACACTGCAGAGACTTCAAATCACTTCAGCTCTCAATAGAGGCTTCCTGAGAAGTCCTCCTGAGCTCATGAAGACACCTTCTTCTGAGCCACTGGTCCCACAGAGGCATCCATCAGTGCTCCCACCCGTCACTGAAGGCTCTCCTTAGCATCTGCCCTGCAGCACCAAGCACAAACACACCAGCACTCACGGCAGGTTCAGCACCGCAAGGGCAGGGGCCATTCCTGGCAGTGGGGCTAGGGCAGAGAAGTGTGAGGCTGTTAGCTTGGGAGATAAGGCAGGGAAATGAGAGTCTGAGACAGCAGTAGGAAGAGGAAAGAAAGGGAAAGGAAATGCCTTTCCTAAACACTTGCACACATAAGAACAACGGTCGCCTGAAGCTGATCTTTGAAGCAATTTCAGCCTTGCAACTGCACAGATTGTCTTCTTGCTCTCAAAATAGGGCCTCTCGATGTCAGTGCAGATGAGCAGCACAAGCTAGAAAAATACTAAACCAAGAGGCACAGCAGCCATGCTGCAGGCTCCAGCTGCCTGGAGAGCTCCTAAAGACAAAGAGGTATTACGGAGCAGGAACAGTTACTTGTGTTTTCTCCTCTCCTGTGGCCTTAACCCCTGCAGAAAGCTGGGGGAGCAATTACAGCCTTTCAGAGCCAGTGGTTTGACCCTCCCCTGACTGCCTGCTCTTGGCTCCTCACGCCCAGCATCCCCCTTAACACTGCACCCTAAACAGCCCCTCCAAAGGAAACCGCAGCCTCGCTGGGGACATCTTGGCTTTGGATTGAATAGCCAAGTGCTGTCGAACAGCCAGAGCCTGACACTGGATAAATGCTGTCACCAAGCCAACAGCAGAGTCATCGGGGGCTAAAGAAAAGAGCAAATGTTTGTAATCAGAGCTGCTGCAAACTTACTGGTTCCTTGCTAAGCCCTAAGAAAAACAAGGAGATGGGAAGTTGGCTTCTGCCCTTTTTAGTAGGCACTGGAAATGCTTTGGCTCACTGTGAACCAATAGTATTTACACAGCCTCCCCTTCCCCCCCCATCGCCTCCTGCCTGCATTCACCCTGTTAGCAGCTTCTGTTTACAAGCAGCAGGGAATGGGATCTCTGTCCATGAAAATGGATGATGTCAGGGTTAATTAATCCGACCTGAGGTGACATGGCCAGGAGCGGCCACTATGTCTCCCAGAAGGGAGACACCAAATATAGTTCTGTGACATGATGAGACATATCAATCACGGAGCGAAGAAAATAGAAGAGGAGCTTTGGTTTAACAGCAAATCCTGCTCCGCTATCCCAGGAAGGCTGAAACAGTGCAGGGAAGCTGAATACAGGGCAAAGTGTATTTTCAGATGTGACATTAACTGGTACTGGTTTGCACCTTGAAAGAAAGGGCTGTTAAAAGATTTGTGCATCTTTAACAGGGAAATTCCCTTCTTAGGCTGGAGGTCACAGCTGTGCAAAACACCCAGCAGCTTTGCTTCCCCAGGGCATGCGAACACTGAGCTCAGACTTTGTCTCCCCCCGATTTCTCTTACTAATCAGTCTGAGCCCAGAATGCGAAGCAAAAATCAGTCAAATACCCCAGACAAAGCCACACGCAGCCTTGAATTCCTCTATGGGAAGCTATAAATCCAGCTAGGGTTGCCCCTAAATGTTTCCCAAGCCTTTAGGGACTCTCCAGCTATTTATTGGTGGGATTTCAAACACGGGATGCAGCTGAGCTAAGGTGACTCTCTCAGGGTGCTGGGCTTGCTCCTGAGCCTGTCAGAGCTGATGGGGAAAAGCAGAAAACCCCCTCACTCGCTCTTGCTTCCCAACAATTACCTGACCATAAATCCAGCTCCTTGAATGGTGCCCACAAAAGCCGGTTTCAGGAACCAGCTGAGGTTGCTGGACAACACAACAACGAGAACAGGCTGAAATTTCCCTTCAACATGACACAAGGTGATTCGAGTGTGCTGTAGAGATACCAGACACCGTAGGTACCATGTACACCAAGAAGAGATGACCCCGGCCCTGAAAACCTACAATCAAGCACCAAAAGGATCATATTTAAATGCATATGTTAAAAGAAACAGAGGAAAAAGGGTTGGTGGCAGCAGAAAAACAAAGCCTGGAGCTTCAATAGCCACAGTGTAATGGGGGGTAAGTGGGCATTAGACCTGGGTGTACACCCCCCTAGAGCAACCATTTGGCTCAGCTCTTACTTTGTCAGACAAGAGGAATGGGAGCTCAGACATGGTTTAGAGCTCAGCCTCAAACCAAGCAGAGAACTGATGTGAGGTGTGGGAACAGCAGTTTAGAGATGTGTTTGATGGGCAGCTGCTGCGGGATGCTTCCTGTAGGGAAGCAACTTGACTGCATCACATCACAGGCTAGCAGACGCCTTAAACTCAGACAGATCCCACCAAGAAAACACCTTCCCTTGTGCTTGTTCCTGCTCCAGTCAAGAAACTGACCTCCATGCCCTGAATTGCAGTCAGAAGTACAATTTTGTTTGCACTGCTGCAGGCACTGGCTGATGTGCCAGACTGCAGATGGGCTGATGCTGTTCTGCAGCCTATGGAGGGCAGAGCAGATAATGATAAACGCTCCCTCTTGGCCTTCAAATAGATTAATCTATAAATATTGATAGCCCTGAAGATTTAAGTGCTCTGTTTATCCACAAAACAGGTGAAATCTTGGCAACAGCCAAGTATCTTCCTGGAAATGGCTCTGTTTTATGCGCTTTCCCAGCCCGGAGAGAAGAAATCTGCATTAACAGGCTACCCAGTGACTGCCACCTAGCACTAACACCACTGCTGGCTGCTACAGCAAATCCATAAGGAAGAGCCAATTTGTGTTACAGCAAAACCAGAGCTGTGGGATGAGGGCTTTTCCTTCCTTAGCTGAGGGACAAGAAGGAAAACTATTAAATCTAAAACTTCACCATCCCTCTGAAGTAAGACTCGAGTGATTGAGCACGGTAATGACACAGTGCAGGTGCAGCAGGGATTTCTCAATGACAAACATGTGTGAGAAGAGTGTATGTTTATCCTGTAGGTACACTGTGAAAAATACAGCCCCCCCATCGGCACCACGCCTGAGCACACAGCCCGCGCATCAGCACAGCCTGACAGCTGGGTATTATTTATGGCAGCTTTTCCAACTAGGTAGACATTTACAAATCAAAATAACTGTCATCTGTGTTGTCTGAATGAGATTTTTGGTGTGTTTCATCCTCTGCTTTCCCTCACCTACTGTATTATTAACAGCCCTCGGCCTCTCCCTGTCAATCTGTGTCTCCCTGTGGATGCTTTCCTGACACGTCACAGCCCCCAGACCAAAGCCCCTCGCCCGGCAGATGGCACTCAGTGGCTCCTGGAGAACCCACACGCTTCCAGAAATGCCTGCCCACCCAGCAAATGATGGGATAACTGAGATTGTGTTCAGGGACCCAAAGCCCCAGAGCCCCCCAGGGCTATCCAGGGAAGCCTGAGCCAAAGCTGCCCCCTGCTCTGAGAGCTGCTGGACTTGGGTGGGTGCTGTGCAGTCACCCCAAGCCCTCCATGGAGCCAGCCTGAGCTAAGGGATGGACACAGCACCCACTGCTCCACGCTGGTCAGCCCACAGAGTGCAACCGTGAGGAAGGGAGGAGTGGGATGGATTTTGTGCGGGCCTTCAGAATCTGCTAAGGCTGCCAAAGGGGAGGTGTTACAGCCACCCAGTTACTATAAGGGTTGTGGGAACAGTCCAGCTTAGGGCTACCTGGGACTGCTTCCCTCTGGGATGCTTCCCCTGCAAAACCAAGCATGGGGCAGGTCATGCTACAGACCTGGAAAATGCCTGCAGCAAACTCCCAGGGAAGCCCCAGGATCAGAATTTGTCTGGCAGCCTCTCAAGAGGGGAGACAACTTGTCCCAGCACCGCAGCTAACACCAAATTCACCTGCATTCTCCCCTGGGTTTTCCATGCAGCCACACAGAAGTGAGAGCCGGGGGTAAGGAAGCAAACTCCACCTGCAGTTCTGCTTCATTATGGGAACAGAAATAAATGAATAGATACATAAACACACTAACCCTCCTCACCTTCACTCTCAAGAATAATCATCACCAAAAGGCCGCACAGATTTACCTTTATCCTTCCACTGCAATGGGAAGACACATTTATTCCTAAAACCTGCATCTTTCACCTCATGACCCACAACCTGGCTGTAAGAGGCACCTGCTTCGAGCAATACGTAGGTACAGAGGTATGTAAGGCTGAGAACCTGGCGGGGGGTTCAATTAATGAGGGTTTAAGGAGGCTGCAACCCTCCCCATTAGCTCTCTATCACGAGCAGAAAGAGCAGCCATCCTACTGTGCAGCCCTTCCCATTCCCATGGAAACCACTGGTGCATATCCAGCCAGGAGTATAAATAAGCCTCTCAAGATGAACTTCATCCTATGTGTCCTTTTACAACCGTGATGTTTAACACTCTTATTTGGGGACAGGGGCACCTCTGTGGTTGTGGTGCACCAGCACGGTGCTCTCCCTGCATGTATCTCAATGCAGAGGCACCAGATCTCAAGGAAGTGAGGGACTATAGCCAGGAATACAAGACATTGTCAACACCACATCTCTCAACCACGTAGAGCAAAACCAGACCTACCACCAATTTTAATTGTCCTGTATGAGGTTTTTAAGGTGACAAAGAACAGCACTAAAGACACACTTAAAAAAGAACATAATTAATCTTATGGAGCTATGCGAAAAACAGCCCTGCATCTGCCATTCCAGCTTTTACCTACAGACATTATCTGCTCCCACGCACACTGCCTTTCCTGTGTTTCCATAAGCATTTTTACCAGGGGAAGGGGGTCTGTCCAAACAATTTCCATGTTTGCTTTACTGAAAGGATTAGACATTGCACAATATAAAATCACCTGCTGCTGCACATCAGGATAAAAACTGTAAGTGCTATGAGCTGCCACACAGCAGTTCTCATCCCAGACTGCAGCCCTTACACACAGGCAGAATTAAACATTAGAAGGAATGGTAACAAAGGAAACGTCAAACCTTTCCAGGGTCCCCAAAACCTGCTGCCGCCTGCACTTTACCAAGTATTACGGCTAATAATTATCAGATTAAACTCCATGTAGAGAAACTTCTCCAATTAATTACAGCCAGAAAAAGTAACGACAAAAGCATTGCCAGACCTACATCAAACTCCTCGGTGACTCTGTGAACCCGTGTTACAGCGGTGAGCCTCTGACAGCAAGGGAAAAAGCCCTGCTTGACTTTGTTGGAGTAATTTTGTTAGCTCTGGCTGGTTCTGTTAGTTGACAAAGTGACAGGACCCTGGGGAAAATTCCTCTGTGTGTTTAGTACATCTTTGGCAGGTGTCAAGGTATATTCCCTGGCTTGTCACTCACCGTGCTGCCCTTTAGATAGTTATTATTTCATGTAATTATGATTATTACATGCCGAGATGCCACCCTTATGAACAGCCTCTGGTTGCTGTCACTCACTGCAACATGATGCAGGAGGATGAGTTGTCAGGAAGGAGCTGCAGGGTATGAAATTGCCATATTTCCCTGGTTTAGAACAAATAACCCCACGCTTTTGCTGGTCATCCCATTCCATTTACCCAGTGCCATGCTCTGGGCAGAAACACTCGAGCAGCATGGGCAGAAAGTCATTTGCTGTGAAGCACCCATGCCAGAGTCACACAGTAACAGTACCCAAAATAACTGTGACATGAAGCTGCCAGAAGGAGGAAGGATAACAACCCTTGAGCTGCACACTACTGCTGTGTTGTGAATTCTCTGCAGTGTTTCTCTTCTACAGAGGCATTCTCCTTGGCTGCTCAATCCAGAATAACTTCTGCCCATGTCTAACCTCCGGCTGAGATGCAATAGGACGTCCATCCCAACTTACACACCTCACAGCTGAGCTGCCTTTTGGAGGACCCACACTCCACTTCCTGCAGAGAGGGCAAATTACACAGGATTTCACACTGCCTACTCAAACGTTCAGAGAGAACCCTCAGCATTGCAGAGGTGGGGTTTCTATGGCAGGCGTACCAATAATTCCTGCTCTGGGATTATTTCACATAAATCAAAGCATCTGACTTGGACTAAATCAACTTTGATTCTTTCCCAAAGTTTGCTACAGATGCTAAGTGACCTTGGGCAGGTCATTTTGTACTGCTGAGGCCCTGCTGTAAAATGGAAGGAATGGTATTTTCTGGAAACTTTTTGGACCAAGCAATCATTGAGTAAAATCTGAAAAACACAGCGCAAGAAGGCTGCAATCTGCACTAAAGCCCTTTGGAGGAACTGCAATATTAACAAGAAACGCACTTATTCAGTTGATTTCAGATACCCAATGTTTCAGACAGTACACAGGTTCCACAGGGAGTTATTCACAATTACAAGTAGATCAATATTCATAAATCACCTCCCTACAACAGCTCAACAAGTCATTTGTAACAATTGATTTCCTTGATGAATTTTGCCTCTTTTTCAGTTCACAAATTACACTTGAACAGATTTTCCACACAGGTGGGTTTTTTCCCTGAGCCTTTTTCCATTCTATGCAATACATGAGAACAGCTTTAAGCCCTAAAAGAGCTCCAGAACCAGGACCCTTGCCTGCCCAGAGCTCACGGTTGACCACAGCCATCATTAACAGCAATCAACTCATTACCACCATGGTTATCCCACTTGGCTTACTAGCACGTATGAGCTGCTCAGCTGCTTGTGTTTCTTGCCAGGATGAATACAGCAGTCACCATTAGGTTTCTAGTGCAAATACGTAGAATATCTAGGTTTGCCATCCTCTTGCAGTTGAATTGATCCAATTCCTCATGAACTGATCCAATTCCTCATAAGGAAGGGTCATCAACTGACCCTTCCTCATGAACACTCTTGCTGGTAAACATGCTTGCTAAAATGTGCACAGACTGCTAAGACAAAAACGACAAAACAAAGGTAATACAGAAGCCAGGCCTGCTAAAGCATTTATTCAACTTAATACCTGGTCCAGCTCAGACACAATTCTCCCTGCTCAGCTTCTTTCCCACACTGGGAGCCAACGGATGTTACACTAAGCATCCCAGCTCATGGATGCTCCCCTCCATGTTCTGCGCATAGCTCCCTCCTCCCTGGTGTGCAGAGCCATTGCTAGACACAGCAAGCTCGGAAACGATGAAGAGGCATCTCTGCACACTGCAGTTAAGCATTTGCATCTCATCCAGATTTACCGCTTGAGCACGGCCTGCAACCCAAGACCCAAGGAGCAATCAACTAAAAATAACAGCAGAAAACCAGCATCAGCTACAATTCCAGACCAAATGTGTCTGCCGCACAGACAGACCTGCAGGCACAGGGCAGGACAAGCTGCCTTTCACATGGGCGCTCAGTGGAGCCCTTTTGGCCCTGCCTGCCCAGCTAGGACTGCACATCTCCAGCTTGGGGCACATCTCCAACACCGGCTCCAAAGAACCCCCACAAAGGGGTGATGCTGGGGCAGACACATGCAGCTGACACCATGTTGCTCATAAAATGAAGAACAGCAGCACAGAATTGCAGGCGGTGAGCTCAGATAAGACTCCCATCTTCTTTCTAGTGCTGGAAGCCATCTCCCTCCCCCTGCTTAGCCAGCCCTCCTCCCTTCTTCCCAAGCATCTTCGGGTCTATTTTAAGCCATCACCACCCCAGCCATGCTGCTGGGGGTAACCAGCTCCCTCCGGCTCAGGGCCAGCTCTGCACTTCCACACTTGCCTCCCGCAGCCATCAGGGATCCTGGTTCCACTTCACCAGCTCTGAGATCTGCTCTGCTCCGCAGGGGAAAGGCAGATTGATAATTAAATCCGCTATTGAGATATTCACATTCTGTTCCCTTGCCACTTAAGCAGACATAAAACATTTTATTATTCTGCTGATTTAGGAACCTGAATTTAAATATTAGAGTATTAAAGCGATCCTTAATTAGTTGACTGAATGTTCTCCCTTTTATCAGTGTTGACAGATCTTAATTATAGCATGGGCTGTGAAAACTGATAGAACAGCTGATGGCAGCAGCACCGCCAGGAATACTAAAGTGTGCTGGAATTACTTGTCTGTTTTCTCTCTTCCCTCTTGCTCTGTTCTTCAAGCACGCTCTGAAGTCCTTGGCAAATAAAGCTAACGCCACAGCCAAGCCTGAGCAGTTTGGCATTTACTGTCAAGGACATGAGAAACTGCTCACCCTTGAGACAGCCACGGGCCCAGACTTGGAAGAAAATAAAGAAACCTGCAAATGATGGGAAATTATCTCCCAGTTAATCATTTTCCTATCCACTAATCAAGTGGACATGGGGATTACTATGGAATCAGAGTGCTGAGGTTACTTATTCACTTAAGCCCTGCTCTAAAACATGATTTAAACATGTGGGAATGGTCATCCCAGTGAAACCTGACCTTAAGGCTTCTGGTTGCTACCATCCATGGCAAGCCCCTACTCCAGTGACAGTAGGGCTGGCTCTGGTGACTGGCCATGGCAGGTAGATCAAGGTACACCTCTGGCTCCTATCCCTTCAGCCACAGCCAGCCCTGACTGGCTGCCAGCACGGATCCAGAATGTTGGCACTGCACCATTCCAATGCCACCCGGAAGAGGATGACAGTTCTGTCTACTTGTTCATAGCCAAGAGCTTCACTGTGTTGCAGGAATGGATGATGGCTCTGGCAGGAGGCCTCCGCTGGGGTGAATTACATCTCGCAAGTAGCACATCCTTCACCTTCCCAGGATAATAACAAACATCCCACCATCAGCGAAGGCGGCTGGCAGCAAGTGTGCCTTGAAGAACATATATTTTACCTGCCTCCTGCAGAGGCCAATCCATTCTCTCTGAAGCAGTAGTATTTAACACCACTTTGCAGCAGCGGCAGTGACAAAACACAGTGCAGGGTAAAGGAATGAAGAAATGGTAACTTGGTTTAGGGCTAAGAGCCCACCAGGTTGGGCTAATCACTTGTCCTGGATTCCCGATTCACTAGCCCACTTGCCTGAAACCTACCACCAAACCTGGTCTAGGGTAATATGAGTATCTGACTTTGATTTTATTTTCTCATCTCTTTTAGCACAAGTCAGATCCCCAGCTTAATTTCGACCCTGGCGTTCTACAAAGCACTAGCAGAAAAACTCCACTTTGCCCAGGAAAGATGTTCAGCCTCATCCAGTCCCCAAATGCTCTAAATGAGGTTAATGCTGTCCCTTGACTGCTCAAGCAGGGACAGGAAGGACCACTGCACTCCAGTCTCATTTCTGCAAGTCCACTCCTTAGAAACTAGTGTAATAGCGTCTGCTTACATTACGTTGCTTGCAGAAAAAGGTTTCTATGAAAAAAGTGAAGTAAATAAGGTAGAAGCAATGTGCTGGAGTCAACCATCTAATCAACTAAAGTTTCAATCCCAAAACAGTCCCTAAACACCAGAAACACAGCATGGTTCTCCAAAGTGCTGAGTGCTGACACATTTCAGCTCTGCATCCCCACCCATAATATTTCAGGACCATTAAATTATCCCACTCCAATTTTATTCTGGGAATAAAATGTGGTAAAAATAGTCAATAAAATCAGTCATTTTCACCAGTCTGTCTATCCTGCCTTTAGCTCCTTCCTTTTAAGGCTGCAGAAGAAGAGAAGTTTAAATCCCTATAGTACACTGATGCTTTATAAGTTATTCCAGCATGACTGATCTCAACCTCAGGAATGATGCGTGCAAACGCTGCCAGAGCAGAGAAGACAGGCACGGAAGAAGAAACCCTTTGTTGTCATGATTCAAGCATGTGATGGGCTGTGACACCTTTTCTCTGAGTATCAGCCACCCCTCACAGATGCTCAGCACAGAGCCACGCTACCTGCTCACCAAAGGGGCATCTGATTTCCACTACCAGGCACAGCTGGAAACAAAGCCCTTTTCTTCCCATTATTGAATGAGGTAAGAAGTTAGCTTGCACTTTGTGTACACAACACACAGGCAGGCAGAGGACCTCTGCACTGGCTGAAGGCATCTCTCGGCTACCCTATGTCATGGGCAGTGCTCCTACAAGTTAGACATGTCCTCATGAGGACGCAGGACACTCGTCCCACTCCAGTGATGGCCAGCACTCTCCAGGATCTCATCAGGGGATGCACTGTCAGCAGGTTCCCATAAACAGCTATGTCCTTTACCAAAGTGACCAAGATTATTTTACTCAGGCTGGCAAAGAGCCAAGGCACAATTACTGAAGCAGCTATAACAATCCAGCCATTCCTAAGCCAATCACCCAGACCACATCCAGGAAAGCAGAGTCTGGGAAATCTGGAAATTAGCATTAGAGAGAAAAAAGTGGGCACGGAGTCCTTTCCATAAGATTGTTTTCCATCAGCACTCAGCCCCAATAGGAACAGCAGTTCTTCCATTACTTGTGACACAAGCCCAGCAAAGCAACAAACTCTTGTTTGTTCTTTAGTAATGGCTTTATAGCAGCCTAGGCTGCTATCGGTTTTGCTAGAGTAGATGTTCTTCAGACATGGTTTCTGTTGCCTTCTGCCTCTGATGGTGCTGATAACTCAACTTCTCACCTTGCCGTATTTTCAGCATTTCTGCTGCTGGCTGGTACCCAAATAAACCAGAAAATAATGGCTTGGAGGGGAAGGGAGATGTTTACTCAGCTTCTACTAATAGTCCCCAAAAGTTCAAGTGGCAGCTTTGACTTCAAGCCAAATGATTTTTCCAGATGGGCCTTCCTCCATCAAGGAGACAAAGCTGGTGTTGCTGTTTCCTTTCCCAGTGCCCACAGCTAATTCCAACCTCAGCTGGGCTGGGAGAACGCCATGAAACAGTGAAACACCATGTGGAGCGGTTGATACAGACATGTGGGTTTGTTTCAAAGGCTCCTTCCTTCCCAAAACCCTTGCTGCTAGTCCCTTCAGAAAACCTAGGAGCAGGATATAGTGGGGAAAGGTTTTATTCTTGCCAAAATTGGTCTTTTTTAACTCCAGCACTGCCACATTTAATTGCTCTGGCCTTTGTCTGGGCTGAAGGAGCACTGAAACCTAAGTATTGAGCAGATACCACCCAGGGCCACTCCTGGCTGCAGATCCATGCCTGCACTGCAGAGCAAGAAGTGGCTCTGCCACCCCAGGGACTGGGGACCCCCATGCACTGAGCACAGCACTGCATCCAGCAAGGCACACAGACAGACCTTGGACCTGACTTGCATCGGGCTTGTGTAGTTTAAAAGAGAACCTAGCTAGGAGCAGAATTAAGCCAGGCTTCATCCCCCTGCCGCTGGCTCAGCTACAGCAGCAGGTCTGGATCAGTGGGGCCCTCCTGGCTCCTGGCCTTGCCTTTATAAACACACTTAATGATCAGCAATGATGTCTTGGCGGCTTCACCCACTTACACTAAAGCCCATGTGCTGGAAGAGCATTTTGCCTGCTTGCAAACAAGCCAATCCCGTTTAACAGGGCAGAGCTTTAAGGGAGGCAGCCTGCGTGGTGCAGCCGAGCACCAGACAATCCTCTCCCCACAGCAGCCCAGCTCCCTGCTGCCGCAAAGCTCTTCACTTAATGAACCTGCCCCCCCTGAAAAGGGAAAAGGCATCAAGGGGACAGAACGTTTCTGGAGGTCTGCTGATGCTGGTGCACAGCAGCCCTTTGTATCAGGCAAGGAGACACTTTGCTGCCTCCCCAGTTCCCCCATGCACTGACCAGCAGGGATAGACAATGAGTTAGTTTATCTAGTTGAGGTCTCCCGGGCTAAATGTCGCAGTAGCATCCTGCCCAGGCAATAAGTCCACCCTGGATTCAACACACTGCACAGACAATCCAAGGCAAGAGGCAACAGTGAGAGAAGGGGCCTGCCTGCCCTCCAGCCCCTCTCGCTTTGCCAAGGATACCCTAATGCTTCGGTGTTATTCTCCAGCAGTTCCTTGATGACTCTCAGCCCCAGACGGGTAAAAAAGCAGCAGGATGCAGTTACACTGGGGCTGAGTTTGTTGGGATTGAGCCATCATCAGTTTGTGTTGCTGGTGTGGGATGTGTGCCACATCAGCCACCCACCCTACTTCAGTTTCATGCGCCTGGGGGATGCTCGGTGAGCACAGCTGCCACTCAGGGACTTCCCGTGAGCAATCCAGCCTCGAGCGCTGCAAAGGATGTCACTTTCCTCCAAGGTAACCCATTACACAGTCATTCAAACCAAATCTGGCACGTTACAGAAGAGCACGTTTCAGAGATCCACACACCTGGGCAGCTGCCCTCAGAGGGAAGGGGAGAAGAAACCATCTCAAAATTGGACTGTGTTTGACAAGCCATCTCTCATCACTGACCTCAGCAAGCTTTCCTCCCACCATCAATGTTTTCCTGCTGCTACGATTACACTGAATGAGCTGTAGGATCCTCCTAGCGTATGCTGCCTTTCTTTGGCCACCATCCAGCGCTTGCCCCACGAGGTCCCTTTCTGTCTCCAAGAAGCTGTCACAAATGGGGCCACAATAAACTTAATACACAGACCACAGCTTTCCAAAGAGTTGGCAGGCACAGCCAGCAATGACAAAAGATCAACAGGAATTTCAAGTGTTGTTTTAAACGCCTGTTAGGCCGCGAGCTCCCTACCTTTGATCACCAGCCACACACAGAGGGGCTGTTCTTCTTATTTAATTTGCATGCACATGATGCCCAAGAGGCTTAGGGTGTCACAGCGATGAGGGCACTAGAAACAAGAGGTGCTGCCCATGGAGTCCTCCCCTCAATGATGTGCAGATTGAGCTGGATATACAGAGAAGGCACGGAACAGGGTGTCTCCTCCACAATTTCTTTGCATTTAGGACAACATGTTTTTCAATATTCACCAATAAACAGGAGCAGGACCCAGTTTTCTCAGCACACAGCCTGCAAGTGCCTTGTGTTGCTGCAAAGGGCTTCTCTCTATGCAGAAAACGGACCAGATCCCTCCACTGCATCACACCAGGCCTGGGCAAACACCAACTGGTGCGGTGCTGCCCTGGCTTACACCAGCTGAGGCTGTGACCCCTTCTTGCGAACTGCAGCTGGCATTTCTCAGCCTCCTGCTGGCATGGCTCTTGGTGAGCAGCAATAGCTTCTACAACACTGACGTTACGGGAGCTCGCTGTCAGAGGACATAAACCACTTTGCAGCCAGCTGTAATACCATTTCAGAAAGCAGCACAATAAATCAATGGCTGTAAATGAAGCATTTTGTTTGTGCTCCACGCAGCAAGGCTCTTCCCTGGATGTGAAGCCAGCATCAGAGAGTTCTGCCATTGGATTTCATCGTATCCAGCCTCAGCCGTGGCCAGAGGAGCCGCCTGCACTCTGAGCTGGTGAGTAAGCTGTATCACCCTGCGAGGCGCTGGGACGTGGAGGCACCCACCCAAGGGTCTGCTCCAGTCCTGCTCTGCTCCCGCTTCAGGCAGTGAGCAGTTTGCTGATGCTCATAGACGCTTCAGTACTGCCTGTGCTGGCTGGAAGGCTGTGCAGCACCCACCACCAACACCCCTGATACTGGTACCAATGACCTGATCCTCCAGCCACCTCCCAGCTGGTCCAGGCATTGCCACAGACTGTATGGATCACACCCTGCTTCTGCTTCCAGCTCTTCAGGGGACTAGTGCCCCACACCTCAGACAGGTCCCCATAGAAACACCTTCAGCCCCAGCTCAAGCCAGTGTAATGATGCTTCCCCTTGCTCCCACCCTCTGGTTGTGTGAGTGATGAGTCTTTTATTGGCACTTTTTATGATTTCCTGGTAAAAATATGTCTCCCTTTACTGCAGAGGTGAGACTGCAACTCCTATAAACCACCAACACGGCAAAGTCAAACAAGTCCCTCTCCCCACATAAACAGTGCAGAACAAGCACAGCAGTCATTCACCCATGCTTCCAGCGATTTCTGCCCCCACTCCTTTTCCTTTCATCTGAGCTGCCACTTTCACCCCCCCTCCCACTGCTCCACCCCCCTGTCCTGCCCGTGCTATCCATGGCATTTGCAGGCAGGCACTGGATTAAGGGAAAAGCATGTCAGGAGCTTTGCTGCTATTGTCCGTCTTGCAGCCTGTCTCTACTCACTTTAACTATTACAATCCCTGCTTCTGGGTCAGATGTGGCTCCAGTCACACAGGAGACACATTGGAAAGATCTTACATGACTGCTTTAAGCTAGAGCTTAAGAGCACTTGGGTATCAGGGACCTCAGAGGACCACATTATGAGACGCTGCATTGACATGAACAGTGGTAACCCCAAAGATGCACTGTACAGGTGCACACAGGGACAGGCTGAGAGGGGAGGCAATCTACACAGCAAGGCAGGGAACAACCCCCAGACACAGCCCTGACAGCCTGGCCAGAAGTCAGCACATCACCGCCTCCTGCTCCTGCTCAAACACGTGTGCACACATGGCTGTACCTCATTGCTACAACAGCTTGTTGCCCCGAGAAACAAATGGCAGTGGAAGGACCAGAGGCAGATGCTTTCTGCTTTCCCAGGGGCTGCACAGCCTCCTGGCAGGGCGCTATGGACAACAGGAGTTAGCATGGCAAGAGACTAAGTAATGATACTGGGATGACTCTGCCTCCTTCTCCCTCTGCAGTCGTGGACACGGGCCCTGCAGGCAAAAGCCATTCTGCTCCACGATTAACACTCGATGCTCATGAAAATCAGGCTGCTATATTTTTCCCACTGAACTGTGGGCTTAACTCTGGATAGGCAACCAAGAAAACACCTAATGTATGTGATTTGTCTTTCTGCTGCACATTGGTCCAGGAAGCATTACTTGTATCCTTCCTTAGACATGGCTTGAAGGTGACTGGAGCAGAGATAAACGTTATTTCCCAAATCAGAGGATGGGCGATTACTGGACTGTGACTGATGCATAGGCACATGGGGCTGGCCAGCACTGTTTCACTGTGTTGCCCCAGTCCCAGATCTGCCTTCTGCCCAGGAAAGTGAATGGTGATCAGTGGCCAAACAAAAGAGAGAGGGAGAAAATGAGTTTGAGGCATACATACCCCCTTGTTCCTTCTGAATGCCCATCCCTGGATCAGCTTACAGTGAGCATTAGAGTAGAAAGACTATAGAAGGCCTTGTTTCTCCTGTCTCCGGCCAAAAGCTGGTCATATCCTCCAAGAAAGGGGCAGAAAGCTGTTTGCAGGTAACTCTGTCATGCAGCTCCTTCTCTATCCTCAGGAGACAGCTGCACTTTAACAGCAAAGCAATCCCTGCACTTATTTGTAGTTAGCATGGTGGTTGCAGATCCTTTGGGATTAGGAACATTACATATGTGAATGACAGCAATATTTCAAAGGATGACAGTGATAGCCAATATAGACTGTTGAGCTCCCTGCAAGGAAGTATTATGAAGCCCATAAAAGCTGCAAAGGACTTTGCAATTGCCATCAATTTAATGGAGAAGATGCTGTGATGATGGGCAACAGGCAAAAACCTGAAAACAGATTTCCCAGCTGAGACAGGAGGGAAATGGAACATTCTCAGCTAAAAACCACAGAAGGTAGAGAGCGGAGCTGAGAATTGAGCACCGATTCCTGCATATCAAATCATGGCCATAGGCTACAACATGATAAGATTTCTAAGAGAATTCATTCAATAACTTACTGTGAGGGCTTTGTGGTGTGTTCGTTTGTTTTGTTGTGGGTTTTTCCCTGTGGTCTGTTGAAAATTGACTACTGTATAATTACTTGTGAACGCATCTTTCCCACGTTTCCAGCCAGCTCTGAGGAGGTGAGAAAGCTGTGTTTATTCTAGTTCAAGTGCTTTGCCTCAGCAGAGCAAGTGTGGAATAAGTCCCCAAGCCTCCCAGAGGGAGTGCATGGACCACGCTGAACTCCTCGACCCCTCTGCAATATCAGCCCTTGATTGCTCCTGGCAGCCCAGGCATGGTGATACAGCTACACCACTTCACACCAGCTGGGAAAATAGCTGGGAGCCTCTAAGCCTCTGCTCATATCTCAGATAATGCTTCCATTTCAGTGCAAGGTGGGTACAGGTACCCTGGGATGAATTCAACTGTAAATATTCAGAGTGATTCATTGTTTGGCTTCTCTCTCCAATCTAAATAGTCAGAGCTGTCAAAATTGATCTGAGTTTTTATGGTACAATACTTTATAGAGAGAACAAACTGCAGATTAAATTTGCTGTTGTGGCCCAAAATAGTTTTCAAACATCAACACAGTCAAGATACACATAAAAGAGACTATTTCCTTGTGAAGCAAGGCAAGTTTCACATCTCCATTTAACCAGCTTTCTCCCTGGAGGTGCACAGCAGAAAACTGAATGTTTGAGCTGCCTCCCTCTCTCCCTCCCCATCACAAAATTAACTTGGGCCTGGTAAGCTGTCCAGGATGGCAGCAAAGTTACAAATAAGGAGTGGCCCTTGCTTCTTTATTATATCATTACTTTAGTGCTAATCAGGACAGAATACTGGGTTTGTTCAGTGCCTATAACTGCTCTAACTTCTATTTCTGTACACTCTTCCTGCCCCCCAGCAAAGAATAAAAAGGAGTATGGATCATCTAGCTCTCAGGTCCAGGGATGTTCATGGGTTTGCACACCCCTTAGCAAGCACACAAGCCTCCTAACAGTGTCAATGGTCCTCTCCTCTCTTTCCAGTAAGAAGAGCCTGACTGTTTCCTCCTCCATTGCAAGGAAGCCGCAGACCCAAGAGACTGATGGCAGAATGGGGATGAATATCCATAACAAGGAATTAGCTGCTGGCAAAAATAAAGAGCAGATAAAATCTTGTATCGTAATTCCTAGGTCTCCAGGACCTGAAGCAGTATCCTCTAAATGACAGCAGATGTGTAAGGATACATGTGTATTGATCTAACTGTTATTGTGATGGGGCATATCACTCATCTTGGGTTTAGTCCTGAGTCACTGCAGATGACAAGATGCTGCCCCACTGAGACTGTCGTGGCGGCATCGATAACTTCGTTTTGATCACCTTGTTTTGGGATGACCCTTTCTCCACAGACACCCGTTCCCAACAGATCCCCCTCTCGCTGCAATTCTGCTACAGGCAGTGGGCAACAGGGTGCGTTCTGTCACTTCACGGTGAGAAAGGAGCACAACAACAAAAGAAAAGCCCTGCCCAGAGGGAAAATAAAGTTTAAAAGACAGAAGCAGCTAAAAAGCTTTTCCAGCTAGAAAAAAAATCCATGGGTGCTTATCACTAAAGCTTTCTAAATGGGAGCCACTGCTGAGGGGGGAAGCAGTCAAAAGCACGTGTGGCTACTGGCTGTAATTCCAGGCAGTCCACATCCCACTGTAAGCACAGGAACATACCAATTACACGACGTGCTAGAGGAACAGATAACATTTTCTTTTGTTGGTTTCAGTTACAAAAGCAGAAGGCGGCAGTGTCTTGAGAGAAGGCCAGTTCTGCAGGAGGCACCTTCCAGCGCTCCATGCAAAAATTACCAAGGAAGCCACTGTGAGGCGATATTATATTGAAAAAGGAAAGAACAAAAGACAAAAGCTGCATGGGCAGGTGAAATTTGTGGCAAGGCAGTTAACAGTTCCTCACACAAATACACCACCATCAGCAGCTCAGGGGTTATGGGAAAGCAAAAAAGGATGCAAGGAAAGAAAAAGCCGAAGGATGCTCTCAGTTTTCACAACTATCTCACATGAGTCTGTTTGGACATCTCGTAGTGAAGTCGGGGTTTCTTTTAAGGATACAATTCTAAATGTCACCAACCGCACATTTTGACATTTGAATTCCAAGACCAGTATTGCAGTCAATCTCCACTGTGTGACCTGGTGCATCCCTGCTAAAGAACAAGCTGTGGCAGTGACTCACCTCCATCTTCAGACTACTTCCCAATGACCAGAATAAGCTCTAACTGAAAGAAATGCTATGAGATGCTTGTTGACTGTCACATAGATACAAAGGCCATGGAAGTAAATCTGTGCCTCAGTTTCCCCATCACAAGATGTAGCTACAGCCTTTGCTTTGTCTGACCGCTCTCTGAAGCTAAGAGCCTTTTACTGTGGGTTTCTGCACCAGGATGCGCAGAGCAGAAGCAGCGCTACAGGGACACAGTAAATCAGGAATACTAAGCAAACTCCCTGCCTTGAGCTGCAGTGCTTGTGACCACAGCCACACGGACACCATACTGTGAAGAGGCATTTCCAAGGGAGAGGGACACATTTATAAGAATAACCCTGGAGGCAGGAGAAAGGGGCTGCTTCCCAAAGCACCAGGCTACTCTCCAGAAGCCACATTCCATCCCGCTGGATTCCCAGCAGCAGACAATTAATAATGTAGTGGCTGTCTGCTCCTGCAAGGGCCTCAGGGAGGCAGGCCAGCAGCTGCCTACTGCTCCATTATTGAACAGATCTAAGAACAAACGTAATCTGTTTTTCCATTCACTTTCCAGGGATTACCGCATGCTGTCTTCGCCTAGAAACTGTCTCCACTTTTCAAGCCTTCTTCCATCAATTTGCATATCCATAGTCAGAATATCTGACTTCATAGCGTTATCTCTAGATCTTAGACCTCTTAACCAAGCCATGCTGCAAAATCAGACCATGAATGTCCAAGAACTGGAAGAGGAGAAACCACTTTCACAGGGTTCCTCTGCAGAGCAGGTGAAGAAGAAAGGAGTTGTAGGTGTAACAATTTGGGGAACAGTTGCAGATGCAGTCTCAGGTTCTGTAAATTGAAAGCAAACAACCCAAAAGACACCAATTGGGTTTATCATTGGACCACAGCCACCTCTCCTCACTACCAGTATCAACCAACAGGAGATGCTCCGACAGCACAGGATGCAGGCATTGCTCAAACAGGGGCAGACCTGTCACTTTGCTCACCTTACAGTAGCAGTATCCAAGTCACCAAGGAAAAAGGGATATTTGCCTTTTGATTTACTTAAGACTAACGTAGCAAAGATTCTCTAACAACTCTCAGATCACAACTGCAAAGCAAACCGCATATCCACAATGCATACAACAGGGGTCAGTGAAAGAAAACAGAATCTAATAGGATCCCTCTGAAGTGGCTCAGACCACATCCCTAGCACCACAAAAGAACAAACATCTTCCCAGCAGATCGCTTCAGCTGGATCCTTACGGCTGTCCCACTAGCATACCTACAGAGTGATGCCACTCCTGAAGTTTATAAACAGAGCAAGGCTCAGATCTGTTATTGCACTACGGACAGATGGATGACAAGGGTGACTAATCCCTGATCGCCAACCAAGAGACTTTTCTGCAAGATATGGAGCAGAAACATGAAATTACCATTCCCCAGGCTATTTCTACACAGTTCCCATTTGCAGCTGTCAGCAGGTGGTATGGGAAAGAATCTCATTTCTGCTGCCAGAGGCAAGGAGACCATGGACAACTCTTATGAATACAAGATTTTCTGAAAGCAATCTGCAACTTTTCGGTTCACTATTTCTGCCTCAGTCCCACAGCACTCAGTATACCTTTTCTACATGAAGAAACAGCTTAAAGTGCTGTCATGAGCTAATAGACAAGTCTTAATGGGTCTGCACATCACTGCCCAACTTGCAGGCAAACGTTCCTCTGCATTAAGGCAAGGCTATTAGAGGAAGAGACACCCTTTGGAGTATCAGCTGGCATTTCCGGCACCAGATAATGCTTTCCCTGCAGAGACGTGAAACCTTTAGAGGAAGGGAAGAAGAAAAACAGGATAAGAAGAGATAGAAGAAAAATAGATGGAGTCTGCCAATGTTGCAAGATGTGCTGGCAATTGGACAGGCCACTTCTCTCCATGTAAGATGTGCTGTCACAGGTTCAGGCCTCAAGAACTTGACTGCTATAACTGTAAGCACGCATTCACTTTCCTAAAGTTACACAGCTGCTCTGCAATCACTGCTGGCTGCCAGTATGTCATTACAGAGTTAGACCTCTATCTAAGGACATGCTGCCCCATAACAGGACCCCAGGATTATGGTTAAGGTGCTGTTACTGTCAGGTCTAACCTCAGAGCTGAAGGAATCAGAAGATCCTGTTTGCCCACAACACAACAGAGACCGTTTCAGAGTTACTCAAAGAGGCTTCATAAGGACCAGGGCTGAGAACAAAAAGTCCTTTTGATACATATCTGCGACAACACTAACGTGTATTAACCCACAGCACAAAAACTCTTTTTAAACAGCATGAAGAAACTATTAAGCAAAAACCATACAAAAGCCATGCTTGCAGAGCAGGAAAGGGATGGGAGGAAATGTACAGTGCTTTCTGAACGTCTGGCTAGGGAGGAAATGTTTGCAAAAAGAATGCAAAGACCCCAAGGAATCCATTAAATTCAGCATCACCACAATGCACTGCTAGTGTGGAAGGCTTAATTACACTCTAATCATAGCCTCTAACCCAAAGTGCAGGCCTGCTTCACTGAGATTTGTACCTGGAGAGGATATGCAGTACTACTTTGCAGAGATACCTGCCAGCTACCACCTCTTGCTCCAGCACAAGAGGATATCCGATGTCTACATGCAACGCACCAAATGAGAACACACTCCCATGTCAGCATCTTGAAATAATTGACAGTCCTTGGAGCCAAACATAGAAGTGGCTTAGAAGCATTAAAGCAGTAGCGCTTTGCTCCCATGCTGTGTGTTCACCTGAAGACCTCAAAGCTCTTTAAAAACATCAGAGTCACAAGGACCTTGCTGAAGCCATTATTAAACTCATTTAGCTGGTGGGTAGACAGAAGCCTAGACAGGATAAACAATCCTTCCACTCAAGATTGATCAGCTCTGCAATGGCAGCCCAAAACGATCAACTCTTATTTTCCTATTATCCCAAACACTTTTCTATTCCACTGGTAAGGCAAAAGACCGTTACTGCAAACTTCTCCATCTCCATCCTAATTCACTCTCCATTCCCATCTGCTTTGAGACAGCAGCAAGAGAATTACCATGGCTGCTTTTAACTTTGTGCTACTCAAACACAGTCACAACTGAAAAACACTACTCTCATGCTATAATTGCCATGGGCAGACGACCAGTCTGTAGCATAACAACAGGTTTTGGTACGCAGGAGTTCTCACCACACACCAAAGGCTGGATACATAGAAGTAATGAAAAATTTGAGCCACCTTTCTGCCACATTAAGGGCACTGATCAATGAAAACACTATACTGAACAGCATAATAGAGTTGTTAAAGATCATTGCTGCTTCTTCAGCTAAGAAGTCAGCTTCTGAAAGAAATCTGGTTTATGTGGAACCTGAGAAGATACAGAACTGGCTGAGATCACCAGCAGCTGTAAACTGATGTAGTTCCACAGATGAGAGTGGAATTGCTTTAAAATCAGCTTAGGACTTGAGCATGTAGTGCTGTGCAGGGGTAAATAATACCGATAAAAATTAGGCAGAGGTTGAGGGGTCAGACCAGACTGAAACTGTTTTCTGTCTTTAGTCTCCATGTCACTTCCATGCCATGGAAGTCTCCATGACACTCTACTTTGGGTACTGCCAAGATACTCAGGGTCACTTCTGAGATCCTAGCTGGTACCACTGATCTGTGAGACTGTATCGCATGAACCAGGCTGTTTCCCTCAGACTGAAAACCAAGCATGACAATAGCATAATTCATCAGTTCAGAAAGGATCTCCCACTCCTGTCCTGCTGAGCCAACCTTTCCCACTCATCACTGATACCACACATTTGGTCTACCCAAAAGATAAGAGACTAGTTGGGAACCCCAGGTGTGGTAGGCCTGGGACCTGATGGGATGAGTCCTGAGGGACCTGGATGATGTCACTGGGGCCACTCTAGCCTCTGAAAGATCACGGCACATCAGGGGTGATTCCTGAGGACTGGAAGAGAACAAATGACACATCTTCAAGAATGGTAAAAAAGAGGATCCAGGGAAATGCACCTTGATCTCTGGGGAGGTGATGGAGAGAAGGATCCCAGAAGATCCCCTGAAGGAAGAAAACCCTTCACCACGACCGCATATACCCCTCAGAGACAATGTACTGAGGTGGGCGCAGGCACAGGTTCAAAAAGCAGGGGTAGCTTGTGAAGGAAGCACGAGCTGTACACAGAGCATCAGTGATCTGCAGAAGCCCTAATCTGATCAACTTGGATTAAGCCCAGAGAGATCATTAAGGTTAGCAGGATTCCAAGGCATAATATCAAGCTGACTTCTCATGGGAACTAGACAACTCTGCTTTGATATCCTCCCCTTAGGCTCAGGCACTAGACTGCAGCTTCTGGAAGCAAACCAACCTGGAGAGAATGCAATCAACACCCAAAACAAAGTTAAAAATGGAATGATTTTCTGCCAGAGTCCCCCATAAGCTTTGCCTGGAAGCAGATTCTGAGGACATGAGTAATACCAATCCCAAAAGAATAAAAGAAAATGCAACGTGACTGCAGCACAGAGAAGGAAAGCATCTCCCATGAAACGCTGCAGGGAGGGGACCAGCATTTGCCTGCATATTTCATGAACACCAGCAGCTCTGCCCATGATTGGTACCAAGCTGGTACTACCCATCCAAGGCAGCTACTTTTGTACTAGCCCAGAGGTGACAGTCTGAGCTCAGATTCCTGCCCCCAACCTTGGCCAACAACCTTCCATGCACATGCATGGCTGGTCAGGAGGCTCTGAGCCAGAACTGCCCTTGTTGCACCTTCAGGTACCACTGGGTCTCAGGTATTATTCTATTTTACCCTGACGAGCCCCAGAGCTCAAAACAGGCTTTTTCACCTTCCAAAGAAAGAAACCGCTTCACTTGATCCTTTATACCAAACAACAGGTAACTGGGGAGCAAGAGGTCTCCCAGCTCTCCTATGTTGACTTCTCTAACCACAGCACACATGTCTACAGACTCCTCTGTGGATGGAACCACGAAGCACATTAGACCAGAGAAGTTGCACACAGCCCTTTGCTGGCATCGCTTGCTCTATTACCTTCCAGATGCTTGGCAATCAGCAACTTCGCCACCCCATAAATCGCATAGGACTCAAAATGAAGTTTCTTGCCTCCGCTCCTGGTTTATTGACCCCGCGAGGCACTAGGGGACTTTTTAGAAGCAGAATGACAGATAAAAGGAAAGGTAATAAAACAGAAGTGGCTCCCAGACAAACAAAACCAAAAGCATCTCTGTCGGGAGTAAAGCCTATCTTCGAAACATTCATTCTAGCCATGGCTCTGCCACCAGCTCTGCAATAGGCTACCAGCAGCTGATGATTTTCTAAAGACTCTGGCACAGCCACAAAGGAACAAGCAGCAACGCATCACAGTGTCTTCAGCAAGACACTTCAGGAGCATTTATGCTTTGCACACAAAACTCATGTCTCTACAATCCAACACCACCTTTAACACCTCTCCAAGTGCTAGGCTGTCAAAGAAGCCCCATCTCCCTGACTTTTAGGCAGAAAACCACCAGCAACTTTAGAGGCAGCAACATTTTCCCCTATGTGAGCAATTGCTGTGCAGGTGTGAAACAAAGATGCTCGTATCAGCTCATATCGCCTGGTATAAAAGACAGCACATGGGAGGATCTGGTGTCACTTCTGTCTCATTGCAGCAATAGCCTCCAGGCAGAGAAAAGTACTGTGACACCCAGGCCAGGGCTTATCCACTTCCTTAGCATCAAAGCCCCATCAGCACGACAATGACAAGGGATGTTACAGTGACCTGCTTCTCTAATAAGCTGCAGGGTCTCAGCATTTCTTCACCTTGCTGCCCCTGTCTAGCGAGCAGCGTCGCACTAATCTGCTTATTTCACCTCGCCTTTGCCTGAAGTTTCCTGCCAACAACAACAAAACTCATTCTGTGCATTAGGTACGCCTCTGATCGCAATCACCCAGCCCTGTGTTACATCCCGCTCTCCAGAGAAGGACCCTGCCGTGTTCTCCAATTCCATGCCCCAATCTCTTTAGACAGATTTCACAGTCATTGTGAAGCTGAGCCACCCAGGTTGCATGCAGTGCCTTCACTTCAGTGTTTATCCAAGGTGCCGCAGGTTTCCAGCTGGGATCTGTCAGCGATTATTTCCATACCCTGCACTTCACCCCTGGATGCAAGCATGCACTGAGGAATGAGCAGTAATTAAAAGAATTGGGGTCTATTTAATTACCTTCTGACATGATAGCACAACGGCTGCCTTCAAAGCAGCAAGAGCCCCAGCAAATGGAATCTAATGGAGCAGCAGCATGGGACCTGCATCGTATTAGTGCCAGTTGCCTCTGTTTGCAGGGGGGAAGCAGCAAGTTTCTCATTTCCAGTTAGGAAGCAATGTGCCGCTTTCAGACCAAAAGCCTTCAGGCTGTGGCATCTTTTGGCCATGACAGGTTCAGTGGGGAGCAGGCTGGGGCTGTTGTAGAAAGGAGGTGGGTGGCCTGAATCCACCCAAACGAGCCAGAAAGATCTGGTTTTACACAGAGCCACAGTAACTCATTCCTCAAGCACAGGGAAGGTATCGTCTCACACAGCCTTCCCCTCACTCCTTAAGCAGCAATACGTGTTTTCATGTTATTAACAGCCTAGGAAGACAACAGGAGATATGAAGTGTGAATGTCTACCACCTCAGGCAGACCCACGGCATGAGTGGGTCCTAAAGGAAACTCTGATGGTCTGCAAGTCCCAGTGTGAACTCATGCACTGGGATACTAGGACTGAACAATTCCACCTCTGCTTGCTGTTGTGCCAGGACATAATTGCTTCTCCTCATCACCCTTTCACCTGGATCCCATGGGCTGGGTCTGTGTGAGTTTGTACTCACGAGGGTCATGGCCCTGCAAAAGGCACCTTATTTTTATCTACATTTCAGGCAAAGGACAGGGCTGGAGCCATGGAGAAGGATCCTCCTTCCCTGCCTCCCAGCAGGTGACCTCAGACCTCCTGTTGAAGGAGATGGCTTTTAGCAGCTCTCCTTCCTAACAAGCCTCACCTCTGAGCTGTACCCCTGACCCTCTCACACACCTTCTGCCTTTGGGAAAGGCATAATTATCTTTGGAGATCTTTGGAAATTAAGGAAGCCTGTGTGATGGTTCAAACACCTTGTGCCAGGACCACCAGCGCAGCGACAGGCGCTTCCAGTCCTGCCTTTGTGGATGCTGGCTCCCCACACCAATCTGTGACAAGCCTGCGGTGAAGAGACAGGATGTAGAACCCACAAACGGTTCCTCTGCAGAAAGGAAATGAAAACCAAGCAGAAAAATCTAACCACACATTCTCAAGCTCATCAGGAGACTACCTGAAAGCAGGCAAGGGAGGGAGATCCTTCAAGGTGACAGCAGCGTCCATGCCACTAGCCTGATTCGCACCAACTCCAGAAGGAGCTGTATGTGCACAGTGCCTCTCAAAGCAATATGCTTTTACTTTTGTAAGTCACCTACGAACTCACAAACACAGGCCAGATGTTTCTTGAGAAACACATGGTACCATTTCCTCCTTAAATAGAAAGTCCTTCCAGAAACTGTGAGGATATTAAGAGAGGTTTTTTAAATGATAAAAATTGAGTTAAGTGAAAACCTTTTCCCCATAAACCATTCAGTTTATTCCGTCCCGACTTCTTTTCTACCTTTACTGGTGCAAACAAGGGAAGAAGATGCTTGTCTTCTCCTAAGCTGTTTGCTGGACATATTCACAATAGAGAATGTTCTGGTTGATTCTGGATGTAAGAATCAATGTCACATCTCTGTTCTGCAAGGAGCAGTTTCTCAGGACCCAGTGAGAATATTCACGTTTATGACTTGAAATTAATTCTCTGGAAAAAGTGTTCCGTGCTTTGTTTAAAATTCATTGTTTCTTGTAAACTCATTCGCTAGAATATTAATGGAAAGAAAATATATAAAGGGAAAAACCACAGCTGACAGGAATTTGGTTAAAAATTCATACCAGCGTTCATAGGACTTTTCAATTTCCCAGCTCTGGGTTGCATCATTTTCGATGCACAGGCCCTGAAACAGGCCTGAATTCTAATGCTATTTTGAAAAGAAAAGGCATGATGAATGTTTTGGCAGATTCTTGATTTTCTTTTTAGCTCACTGTGAAGATATGATTGGAAATGCAAAGAGGCAGCACGGAAAAAAGGAAGGAGATGAAGGACAGGATGTTACGCAGGAGGAAAGAGCCTGCATAGGCAGAGGCCAAAACCTGTGTTTCTCTTAATATAAGCTTGGGTCCAAAGCAATCACAGTCAAGGCAGAATGGTGCACAAAACTACTTGTGCCCTTGGTGGTGCTCCAGAGGGATGAGGAAACTGCTACAAGGAGACAATTAAGACCAGTGGCTTCAAAAACTCCCGTGTGCTTCTCTGTTGACTGTCCCAGTGACCAACCCACGCAAGCATTCAGGCCCTGTCACTACCTTGCATACCACTGCATGTATTTCCATTAGACAAAACAAATGCTTATGATTTAGAGTAATGCCATTCTAAGTTGCAGAATAGAAGAAACTGGCGGAGAAGGCAGGAGGGAGAAACGACTGAAGTAGTTTCTAATGAGGAACTACCCTGTAATTACACAGATTACAAATACCCCGTCAAAAGGCAGCAAAGCCACACTGAATTAGCACCCAAACACTTCCAATAGGCGCAAACTATTTCATAGCCAGAGCTCTCCTTACCACGCACCCTTAAGTAGCAGAAGACTTGGCCTCACAGATGGCATCTGCTCTCCATCCACCCCCTGTTTCTCTCCAGCCGTAATTGAGCAAATCACCAGCAATGAGAGGAAGTCAGCTGCTCCCAGCCCATAATGAAACAGGGCTGGAACAGCTGTGCCACATCTTTTTACAATTATCCTTCCTCCACCTCTCTAACTAATGACAGTTTCATGAAGAATAAGCCTTGCTACACCTGAAATACTTCAAAATAAAGGGATGCCCTGCTCACTTCATCAGTAGTGATGAAGGGACAGCACCAGAGCAAGCTGCCTTACTATGTCCATTCAGTCACTGCTATGGGTGTTAAAATACAACCTGTAAGACAAGCCAAGACGTGAGCCGGTAGCCCTGGTGCAGGGGAAAATATCACATACCTAGAGAGAAAAAAGCCCCCAGTATTAAATACCACCCAGGGCACTGTTTGGCGTTGTTACTAAATTAGCCTCTTGGCACCATGGCCACGGTACCTGCCTGCAAAGCCCTGAAACCCTCCCTGCGGCACTGACAGCAGCATGGATGGCTGGATTCCAGCAAAACTCCCACCAAAAACGGGATCTGAATCCAACCCAGCTCACTCATCTCCCCCCACCCCAGCCACATGCACATGCTTCTGCAGGAGGCAAAATGTTCTTCATGGAGAAGCCCCAATTGCTATCACTGCAGTTGGGTGCTTGGAAGGAATTCTTTGGTGAGAAGCATTCAGAGACTCTTCCCAGGATAACAATTTGCCAGCACAATGTACACGCTCCCCAGCAGCTCACATCCCCCTTGCCAAGTCTGGTGCACCTCCAAGCTGAGAGCAGACAGGATGGGCCCCTGGGTACATGCCTGCATCTGCCATTATCAGGGGCAAAATTAGCTCCTGTTACTGACAGCATCTATCACTCATTCCTCCTCTAATCTCTACCAGGGGAAAGATTTACAAGCAACAATGATGAAAGAGTAAAGAAAACACAGTGATACAGAGGGCAGGAAAAAAATATCAAAGCAAAGATAACAAAAGCATTTGTGAGGCTGGAAGAAACAAACTGCATTATATTACAGGGACCAAGGGATCCTTATCATGCCCAGATAAGATTTTCATTCAACATGTTGGGAGTTGGGGTTTTTTCACTGCTTAAACAGATTCAAATGCATTGCCAGGTACCTCCAGCTCTACAAGGGTTTTGTTTTAGCCATGCATCATTGCAGCAGCTTGCTTCAATAAAAATCCTAAGGAAACACGTACAGTGGGAAGCACATCAAAGGGATACAGGTGTTATAAGATCCTTACTGAACAGCTACAAAAACTGAAGGTGGGAAAAAGATAAAGCTCAGATTTTATGTCAATGTTATTCTTTAAAAGGTTTATTAACCCTTAAAAAAGTTGATTAAAAAGCTACTAATTGCAGAATAATCAGTTAAAATGAACCTAACCCAGAGATCAACAGACAGCACACTATTAGATAGCATGTATTAGTAAGCAACTACATAATGCAAAAATTAATGAGCCACAATGAAAATTATTCTTCAAATAAAACACGACAAGGAGAAGAAAGAAAGCACCAACCGTGCTGTGAAACTCCCAAATCATCTTTGCTTTGTTTCCCTTAATAAACCTCTTGATTTCTTGGCTGAATTAATCACCACAAATAAAACTTCTGGATGCACTATTTG
Source organism: Amazona ochrocephala (assembly GCA_039720435.1). Taxonomy (NCBI): domain Eukaryota; kingdom Metazoa; phylum Chordata; class Aves; order Psittaciformes; family Psittacidae; genus Amazona; species Amazona ochrocephala. The sequence continues at coordinate 8,517,197 of CM077891.1, read as the reverse complement.
TTGAGCAGCCTATGGGGCAGACCCCTTCCCTCCCTGACAGCATACAGCTCATGCTAACTCAAAGGTACCTCACACCTGTACTAACGTCATCCAGAAGAACAGTGTGATTAAAGCGTGCCTTCTACGCACAGGTCTCAGAGCACCCCATCAATGATTATTAATGGAGCCATACAGCAATCCATCCACGCAGCTACTGCTGAAATTATGCTGTTCCTTTTGCCATCGCTGTGCCAGAGGGAGAGCCAGCCCTGAACTTCCAACCTGACTTCATTGCATACAGCCAGCTGGAGGTGTCAGGGGCCTGTCTGCATCACATTATAAAGAAGAAGGAGGGAGGGAATAGATGAAGAACCTGACCTATCTTTAGAGCAAGCCTCCCATGAGGTTTCTCTAGAGAACCCATTTGAATGGGAATACCTGTAGGAAACAGGCTAATGGGAGCTGCTAGGTAGAGAGCCCAGTGCTCATAGAACATCCCACTGGAGCTGCTGCCACACAGGGTCTCACTATGAACAGCAGAGAGGGAATGTGGAGCTGTCTTACCACCTAATAGCATTCTGTCATTCCTCTCCTTCTGCTCCTAGCAAAGGGAAGGGAAAGCATCAACATCTCTCTTGAAACAACACTGAAATGAATGTGAGGAAATTACCCATTTGCTAGGAGAGGCTATATGTATGCGGATGCGTTTTGGGATGTCTGATTTGCGTTTCTGGGCCTCAGAGTGCCCCTAATAGAATTCACAGTGGGTTGTGAAGATTGCCATCCCAGCTAATCAAAAATAATAAATAGCTCTGGCTGAGCAGATGACTCTCCTACAGCATTGTGGTTATCAGAGGGATCGGTCTTAATTTGAGGCTCCATTCATCAGCCCTGCTAACAGCATTGTGCAGAGAGTGATATTTGACAGAAGTGTTTCTGAAATTCCTAAACGGAGAGAGTGCATTGAGGCAGACAAGATGGATGTTCCCATTACAGTGACTGTGCTGGATGTCGCAGTGTCCCCCTCCTCTCACCCAGCAGCACACAACTGATGGACACACACCATTACAGTGAATATGGTGGCCACAGATTTCTCCTCATTTTGTTTATCTAAAGGAAAAGATTTCATTTATTCCAAGGATGAAGAGTAGCAGGAACCTGGCAGGAGCCTGTGCTCCTGGCTGTGTAATCACACTGACAAACAGCTCTGAACCTCCACCTGCAGAAGGTGGTGAGGGCAGGAGAACCCTAAGGGACACGTACACACGTGCGTAGGGAGTCAGCCGCGAGCTGCTGCAGCACCTTTCTGCAGCCCTGGGCAAAGGGGTTATTAAGGATTAAAGGCCAGAAAGGACCTCCTGATTTAGTGATCCACATACCCTGCAGGCAGAAACATCAGATAGTCCCTTTCTTCAAGTTATCACCTATCACCCTAAATCCAGTTTGGTTCTTAAACCCCACCACTCTCACTACGCACCCCTACCATGCCATGTTTTGTCTTGATCTTAACCTGCAAGGATGGTTCTCCCCTATGACTGCTTATCCTTCACCATATGTCTAAGGAGCCCTGTAACCTCTCAGCCTTTGCTTTGCTTGGCTGAACACCCCAATCTCTTTAACCTCCACTCACAACAAAAAAACCAAGTAACTTCTTTTTACAGCCATGCCAAACTGAGCTCATCTTCCTTGGTCACCTGGGGCAACATCTTTGTACCGCAGCATTAACACATCTCTGCTTCTGTAGCAACACCATAGTGGATGTATTTCAGATTTGCATCAGCATAACCTCCCCTTGGATGACTCCTCCCCACATCTTGATAGTCCCCAGTTTCATGAGCATCTGTGTGGCAAAGGGAGGGACGCCAGTCTGATTTACACTGCAACAGGTTGTGTGGCAGACCACAGCCAGGGCACAGCAAGGGTTTTGGCACAAGTCCTGCTGCAGGTGGAGTTAATCCCTGGCAAATGCCAGCCCTTCCCCACCTTCCCAGCAACCTCCAAGACCACTGAATCCCTTTCCAGCCTGTCTCCACAGGGAGAGAGCTGGATTCACTCCTGCTCTGGAGAGTCATGACCAAAACAAGCAGTTTAACAGCGAGAGAACTGGCCCCCGGTAATACATGCAGGTCATAGCCATTTGCCGTGAGAAAGCTCTCCCACAACAGATTAAGGCAGTAATGAGGGATTAATGAAAGACACATTAATTATTACCACCACAGACCTGCAGTTTGAGATGTGGTTGAGAACAACTTTCAGCACTAAAATATGCTCTTCCATTTCCTGGGGGGAGGAGAATGCATTTTCTCCTTCTGTCAACAGCATGGGCCGAGGGGCAGATCAGACACAGCAAATTGCTGAAGGGAAGGAAGAAACCCTACTCCAGGATCAACCGTGCAGCAGGCAGGTACCCAAGTCCCCATGGTACATGGGGAGCACTGAGTGCTCCTGCCTGCCACAGCCTCCTCTCTGCTGCATGGACCCGGGGGCCTGTGAAGGTTGGTGGCTCCTGACAAAGAACAAGGTGGAGAGGCAGAAGGGAGCAAGACAGACGAACGAGGGAGGGAGAAACAGGAACGACCAAGTTTCTCAGACCCATCATCCAAGCAGAACATTCTGCCCCAGATTTTGTAAATAAGAGTGGAAAATGATAAATCCATGAAGTTAAAGGAATTCCCTGTATTCTTCCCAGCTCCCCTTTCATTCTCTTCATGTGGAGCCATTTCCTTTGGCAGAAACAAAGGGGACATGAAACATGCTGGAAAAAGCTACTCAGCTCATGCCCGCTTGTTCTACCAAAGACCTTGGATAGCCACAGGACTGAGAGTTACTGTCCCAGTGTGAAATGAGAATCACTGTGAACCCTCTTCAGAGACAACCCCATGCTCATGGGGCAGAGGGGAGATGGGACAGGTCAGCAAGGAAGAGGGGAAGGAAACAAGCATTTTAACAAACAAAAGGAAAGAGGGAAGCTTATTCTGCAAGTCAGAAACAGCCTGGCATTTCCAAGTTAAATAAAAGGAAAGCCTCAGTCCGCATGCTTCATTGTAACACTGTTGCTCTAAATCCCCTTTTATCCCTTTAATTATGCATGAAAAAACCACACGACCTCCCTGCTCATATGCTCAGCCGAGCAGTGGCTCACAGTGCAGTAGGCTCATTATACAGCTTTAGTGGGGCTGAGTGCTCTGAATTATTTAAATCTCCATTAAGCCTCCACTATGGCATATCTGTGTGATAAACGGATCAGGTGCTGCTGCATTTCTCCCCTGGCCAACCCCCTCTCCCTTCTTCTTCCCCTTCTCTCTCTCCTTCCTCCTGCAGAACTCAGTAGGAAGGGAGATAATTGCCAAGAGGGAAGGAGTTTGCACTTGTGCTATCAAGTGTTCCGTTGTCATTTAAAAAAGGCCAACTGAGCCAAGTAATAAAGCCACTTAATCAGGATTAGCACTAGAGGGCATGGGAAGGTGGTCAATGCATAACTTGTTTAATGGCCATTTTATTGTTTAAATTAAATAAAACTTAAATCATTATGTTTTACTTAAGCAGTGTGAATGTCTCATCCCTGTGCCTACAGCACCACTGCAGGGGCTCATAGAAGAAATGGTGCGTTGCCAGAGACAGGGGCAGGTGTGATGATGGGGCTCAGTCACAACATAGGGAGTCATCTAAAGAGCCTCTTCATATGGCTCTTCAAAACACCTCCTCATGGCATGGGTAGACCTACCCAACAGCATCCCAGGGACCATGGGAGGAAAAGCACAGGTTTACACTTCTGTTTTCCTTGGTTTCTTGCTGCCCGGGACAAGCGGATATGTGATATCAAGTCTGGGCACACAGCAGCCACCAAGTTTGGAAAAGAAATAACAGAAGCGTAAGGTAAAAATGCTTCCAGAATGCTTTTGGGTTCTGGGGAGGAAGTTCTTTCAATGGACAAGATCGACAGCCCCTAATATATCTCCTTGCCTTTCTCAGCATCATGAAAGAGGAAGGATGCCATGTCCTTCCATCACATTGGACCAGGGCAAGTTGATGATGAGCTTGGTATCAGTACTGGCCTCAGTACCCCTCATCCCCACAGCACATTCAGCTCATGGAGAGCTGTGTAACACCTATGCACCATCACAAGCTACATGCGCCTGCCACCTAAGGTACAAACACACCCCAGTAAAAGAATCATTCAGAGCAAGTCAGCCCACAATGGTTGGTAAGGGAAGCAACAACTCAAAAATACAGTTATTACATCAAATTCACAATTCCCTACACCCCATCCCTAAAACACTGACCGGGATTTAGCTCCTGCTCAACCACAGGTTTCCTGAGTGGCAATGAATAAGTCCCAGATCTCCACAGGCTTTGGCTGCTTGGCTGCAAGATGGAGATAAGAGTCCATCTGTTACCCGTCATGGCTGCAGCAAGGCCAGAGCACCACGAGGGGCTTTTGGAGGTTGAGATAAGTGGTGAGCTCTCCCCACGGCCTCAGGAAGTGCTTACTGAATGGGGCAGGAAGCAGGTGGAGACAAGGAGGTGCATTAAGTTATTTATTTGCGAAAGCAACTGCAAAATGTGCTGAGGATTTGAAAGTGTTTGGTGTTAAAAATAACCTGTTAGAAAAAGCATAAAATAAAAGCCTCTTATTTTAGAAGTTTCTCTCTGCATTTACTTGAGATAAATGGCAGTAGCAGAGTGGCAGCAGCACACTGGCAGCATTTCCTTAAGACGTGAGGAATAGATGGCAGGCCTCTAGAGAGAGGTTTTGCCCATATATCATTCCCTTCCCCTCCCAGTCCCTGAGGGACACGTGCTGCTGTGACATCTTTTACTAAGATTTACAGAGCAGCCATCCTGTCAGGGCTGTGAAGGCAGCCTTGCTGCCACAAAGCTGCTGCCAAAGCCTGCACCGTGATCAGGAGGCAGCAGTTAACCCTGTCTTCAAGCCACAGACCTCAAGCCACCTAGAGAGGCAACAAAGCCCAGTCTGCTCCACCTGCAAGGGGACTATTTGCTGTCTATTCACACCATCAGTTTTTAAACCCAGTATTTATTTTGCTGCTCTGGCAGTGTTTACTTCTCCAAGATGCAGAAAGCGATTAGAACTGAGCATCCTGTTCCCAGCCCGGCTCCTTGTTACCTTTGGGGCTGATGGGGGAAGCCTGACCTCCTGTGCCTCAGTGGCAGCACTGGAGCTGCCCTTGCCCTCAGTTTCTCTCGCTCTTGCCAACTCCCATCTGTATGTTTAGAAATAGCATGAGTCAGGCATGAATCAACATCCTAAAATGTAAGGAACTGGTTTCAAATTCAGGCTGTGTTTTAAAGAGGAAGATGCTGTGCTGTTGGGTTTGGTTTTGGGTTTTTTTAATATGTGAAATCTCCAGCAATGACCTCTATGTGCTGAGACTTCCTTTTGTAAGTGAGATTGATAGTAAATAGACAATATTTACAAGCATGAATCATGGGTTTACAAAATAACTGCAGTTTTGCTGACAACTCTCAGACTAACTTAACTATACCAAGTCATCCTTTCCCAGGGAAAACACACAACATAAAGCATTGCCTCTCATTAATAATAATAATAATAATAATAATAATAATAAATTATAATAAAGCCAGGATGGGCACTCAGACCTCACTGGGTGCCCCCAGCCCTGGTGGTAGTCTGGACCAAAGCTCCTGGGCTCTGCCAAAGAGAACCACCCTGGCAGTCTCCCATTGCCCCATCCATCCTCCTGGAAAGCCAGTGTGCCCATGTGCTGCTCCCAACTTCCAGTGACTGATCCTATGCAAGCGCCTTGAGATGGATAACCAGAGAAACTTCAGTATTAAACGAAAACCACTATTAGTTTCTAATGCAATTAACAGCCCCCTGCCAAGAGAGCCAATAAGAGCACTTCATCAGACCATTATAACCCTGGAGGGTAGAGAGAGGCTGCCACGGTAACTCCTTTAATTGCCCTTAATGTTTCATTAAACACAATTACATTTAAACCTAAACTGTGCCATTTGTTGTGGTTTTAATTAGACAAAGGGCAAGATAAAATGATTGGATTAACCCTCCTCTTCCCTGCCTCCCCTCTATCAGGGGCTGGCTGCAGTCTGAAACTGGATTGCTGGGGCAGTGGGGAGAAGAGTTTCAGCATGGACAGGAGCTCCAGATGGACACTGAAGGATGGCCTGAAGGAGAGGAATCCTCTACTTCTATAATCACACTGCTAAGAGCAAACAACACTCCTTGAGCTCATGCAGACTGTATTTCCCCATTTAATCTGTTTGAAATCACTTCAGTCATTTCCCTTGTGTACACCTTTTACATCACGGATTAAAGGCTCTCTCAATTTACCAGCTTGTTTCCATGACCTGCTCCGGTAACCTTTGCAAGGGGAGCTGGCAGCACCCCTCTGCTCTGAGCCTTTCTTCCTCTTCCATGCTCTGTGCTACAGCTCCAGACTTTTAACATAATTCTGCAGTTTCTTTGGCATAATGAGCAATTCCCATGGCCACACTTGTTACTGGCGCCTTTTCTCTGTTCGGGAGATGTGTCAGCCCAACACTTCTAAAGAGAGGCTACTACACTGGATGCATACTCAGTCCCATATGACTGTAAAGCTGTTCTTGAAATATACACAAAAATAAAGCATAAACCCACTTAGTTTAGCCTAATAAAGAAAAACATTTCTTCCTTCGCAGAATTTATTCAGTACTTCCCTATATATTGCTTCTAAATTAGGTCTGAGGTTTAAATGCTGGGATTCTGCACCCCTATTTGATGCTGCGTATCGCTTCAGCAAACCAGGCTGCCTCCTCCATTTTTCCTGAGCTTTTCAGTGATTTAGAGGAAACAGAAAAGCAGATTTAGCTGCAGTGCCACACACCCAAATCAGAATAAGCTGTTGAAATGCCGCTCTGTGCAGAGATTTATGACACAATTAACATTTTCGCTGGTTTCTAATGACTTCTTGCTTCTTTTTTGAAGCTGACAAGAGAGCAGGAATAGCCACAGGGTATAATCAGACTGTCTGCAAGGTGGAAGGCAAATGAAGCAGAGCAGAAAGGGACCCTCTGAAGCAGGCGGGTATCATTATTATCTCTTTGTGGGAGCATTAGCACCATTGGAGGGCACTCAGGCACCACTGGAACAAGAACAGCATAAGAACTTGAACAGAGCAGAGAAGATGAAAAGAATGGAACAGGCACTCAGTGACAGGTCTGAACAGTCTCCTTTGTGCCACAAGACTTGCTGAGATTTTGCTATCGCTTGACAAGTGCCAAAACTCCACAAGTCTGATCCAAAGACTACACATGTCAACAGGAAGCCTCCCATTAAACTTCAGGGAAACTCAGCCCAAGCCAAGGTGTAATAGATCATGTACTGCCTTTACAGGGACATAAGTGAAATCCATCTTGGAATTCTCACTACTAATTTCCAGCAATTTTTCACAATATCTCTCATCATCACAGTGTCTACTCACACAATAAATCAATGCTTTTGCAGAGCTGCGAGTAAAATGAGGGGATGGGCCAGATGAGAAAGGTGGTAGAGAAAAACGTGTGCCATTGCTGAGAAGTAATTGCTGCAAGAACAAGCTCCCCTTTGGTCCATTAATACAGCGATGTGCTGCTATGGTACAAGGTGGCCTCACCAATGACAGAGACAAAGCCTTATCTCCATTTGAAAGGCAACTGAGGCACAGATGAGGAGGTTAATCAACACTGCAGCAGGGCAAGAGCTGACACACAAACTGGGTCAGCTCATATACAAAGCAGGGGTGGGATATGTGGGGTGAGGATGTACCTTTGTAGAAAAAGCTCCCAGTCCTACCAACTCCTAGATTAGAGAGCATCATTGTTTAGCATGGGGGAAAAAGTGCCACCAGAAGCAAAAGAGAATAGAGCAGCCCAAGGAGGATAAATCTAGGCTTTCATTCTGAGGTTGTGCAGAGTGGAGCACGTCAGCCAGGGATCACAGTGCTACGAGGTAGAAATACAGAACTTTGAAGCAGTCAACAATAGCTGAGCAGGTTGCAAGCTGCCACTGTTAAAAAGATCCACAAGGGAAACATCTTCATGTGCCATTTCCAATTTACTCCATCACTCCTTAAGTTTTCTGTTTGCTCAGGAGTAATGCTGTAACAGCCCAGTGCTGCCTCTTCACCTCTCTGCAATCCCCATTGGCAGCTCCTTTCATCTCTGCTGAGGTATGGAGAAAGGAGAGCCTCTTCCGACCATCGCCATGGCCAAGACAACCCAACATTGGCATGATATAGGAATAAAAATGTAGAAGCAGGGACTACTCCATCAGTGGAGGCTGCCTGCCTATAGTAAAGCTCCACCCACATCTGGAGAGCATGTACACATCACTTTTACCTTCATGCTTCTATCTCCAGGATTAAGGGGTGACCCTGAGGTTTGAGCTTTGGGGAGCAAGAGGGACTGAGGGGCAGGGGCATACAAGGGAGTGGGGAGAACAGCTGTTAAGCTCTTAGAGATAATAAATTGAATAGCTCTGAAATTGGACCCACAAGGATAAAAGTGATTTTAGTGCCTATAAGACCGACTATAAACTCAATCTGTCAGACAGCAGCAGCTGTTAAAGATAATGGTCCTGGTAAATTTAACTTCCAAACTGCCACAAAGGGAGTAGTGTGATGTTAAGTTTCTCCCTGCTTTGAAAGGAGGTGGAGAGAACAAAAGGAAAAAAGGCATCAAAAAACACACAAGATCTTAAACATGCATCTCCAGTCAGCTAATCAAAAACCGGCTTTGAAGAGCCAGGACAGGCTGTGCCCCCATGGGGGAGAAGAGATCCCCCAGAGGCTTTTAGGCAGATGAATACCTCTGGGCTGCTTTGATAGAATTCCACAAACGATACCAAATATTTGCTAATCAGCCAAGGTCAGCAGGGAAAGAACTGACTCCCTGCTCCAAACCCAGGCAACTCTTCATTATTAAAGTCCACGCTGTGGCTTTATCATAAGCTCTAGGCAAAGAAAAGCATCTAGCTGGACTGCCCCTGAGCAGATGGTGACTCAGAAGCATCCCCTTCCCCTCAGTCCTCCCTTGCCCTGGAAGGAAGCAGCCCTCCATCCACATCAGGCTCCCCCTGGGACTGAATCCTTCCCCTAGGAGCCAGCCTCAGCACAAGGAACAGCAGGGCAGAGTGAGACCAGCCCTGCTGAGGGAAGCCCAGTGCTCGATGAACCTTGCCATAGATGCACTCACTAGCTCACAGTGAAGTGCTGCTTATAGCAAGTATCCCACCAAAAATCCAGGGAATTTTATCCTTGAACCCAGTCAGGGTCTGGCCCACACAGATCAGACAGAAATCTCTAGGCTAGCAATGTAATTCTTCAAAAGCTATTTTCCCTGCCAAGCAGGTAATACAGCGTGATTGAGAATGTGTTTTATGCAGACCACTGCTCCAAACAAGCTATTTGCAGCGTTTTTAATATGACAATTAAACTACTTATGATTTTTAAAAGACAGCAGGATTTGGCTACAAGACAATCCAATTACCTTCTCCTAACAACCTCATCATCAGCTTCCTACAAAATAAAGCAAACAAGACCTGAATGGTCCAGAGAAGAGAGGAGGAGGGTTGGAGGACTGACTCCTTCTGGATGCATTTCAGCAGCACTCATCATTTCTAACCAGCACTCAAAGAGTGTTAAAGGTCTCAAGTCAGCAGCAGAGCAATGTAAACTAGCTTGAAGCTACTTTGAGATTAGAACTCCTGATTTTATTCAACATTATGGATAATTTATCATTTTTGTTATTACCCAAGGACATAAGAAGAGTTCAATCAAACTTAAACACATGGAATATCTGGGGGAGCATTTGCAGATACAGTAATGAAGAGAGATACCCCAAACCCCAGCGTTTACACACCTCATTGCCACTGGAAAGCCCTGACTCGAAAGCAGCTCCTCCAGCCTTTTCTTCATCAGTGGTATGTGAGGACAGTACAGAAGGGATGTAGGATTAATCCCTGTGAAATGATTTATCACTGCAACCATGGACAACACAGCCTCTGTCACAGTTGTCCACCTCTTTCCACCGGTGAACCTGGGAACTCTATTCCCAGGAACATCCAAGTTTGCAGCTGGAGCTCCCCTAAAGCAATTCCCCAGCCATCAGCAGCCCTGTGCACATGACACACGCTGGTGATCTTCTCCCTCCACATTTCTTTGTGCTCTCAAAGAGGAAAAAAGAGAAAAGGGGAAAAGGGAGGCCTCTCCGGCCCCCAGGTTAAACTGTGACCTACTTCAATCCACGCTGTGGTCCATCATTACCAATCCAATTATTCCAGACAGGTTAACTCAGCTTTAATTTATGTCAATACAATTACTTTTTCTTTTTTTATTAAATAAAGAGATCACTTCATGCTTCGAATGAGTTATGAACACTGGGTCAGCATCACAGGGAAGGGACTTGGAAATGCTCAAGGTCAAGGTGTGCTCCATGCAGGAAATCCCCGAGTTTGGGGGAGAGCTTCACTCACCTCATCTGTCTATTTTGTGTTTTAACTGGATCTCTCACACAAAAGCCTGTGGCTTCTAGGGCTCTGCTCGGGGAGCAGGAATGGTTTTCTGATGGCAAATACGTTGTAGCACCCAAATTAACGAGATCTCCTACTCTGCTGCAGTATAATGGGGCAGCTGAGCACAAAGCTTTCCCCTTCAGGGGAAAAAGGAATCCAGGATGGACATTTTCCAAAGACACAAAGGGGAGTCAGGTACCAGGCTCCCAGAAACATCCACTCAGTTCCCCTCTGTCAACCTTCTCCAGAAGTCAACAGCAGTGGTATATTTAAACAACCCTGCCACTACCTTCACTCCTTCAATCACTGCCAGGGTTCTGGCAAGCTTCCCTGAGCAGTCAGTAGGCTTGCATTAGAGTGGTGGTAGCTCCTGCTGAGGTGCTTCCCCTAAGCTAGATGCAAAGCCTCAGCCTCTTTGCCACCAGCGCCAGGACTGAGGCATCATGCGATGCTTTGGTTCCTTACACCTTCACAGCTGATATTCCACCTCACTCCAAGCAAGGACTTCAGGTGACTCAGCTTAACTCCCACTTCTGCCACTAAGGCACCCAATGACCTTGGCAAACTCCTTTTGACTTGCATGCCCTGGTTTCCTCTCCCCTGGAGCCACCCTCCCACTCTGCCTCCTACCTACATGGACCTCAGGTCAGTTACTACAGCCCCTGCAAAGGAGCAAACAAATGAGACCCAACAGCCCTTTGTAGGAATACTTCCCTGGCTCCCAAATAGGCCACAAGCAGAGCTGGTGAAGTCTTTAATATGTATTTCTCAGTTATTTCTCCCCAGTGTTTCTAATTAGGACTGAAAAAAAATTATCTTAGCTGCCAGGGCAGCAGGGTCAGTTCTACAGATAGCTTGGATCCCGGACCATTTCCAAGCCTTTGAGTTAAAACCTTGAGAGGCATATCTTGAAAACAAGGGACAGCTGCTGAAGGTGGTGACACTCAGCTTTCCAAACCCAATTCCAATAGCCAGGAAGACACTCTATATGGATAGTGATTCCAAGGCAGCCCTGGAGCAGAGCCCTGGGGGTTAAGGCCACAGAGGAGTGGCTGAGTCACAGGGAAGAGGACACAAAGCCTGACTGCATCCAGATGGGGAAATGAGAGATGACAGATTTCAAGGATGAACACTAAATCAAGTCCAAAAAAACACTCTTTTGGAAGGAAAGGGGAAAAGCACCTCAGATCAAGAATGTAATGTTAACCAAATCTTTCTTTAACCTCCTTGCCTGAACAAACCAAGGATTACCTACATCTTGGACTTCACTAGATTTGGACAACAGGAGTATCCAAAACCATCTCTGTCAAGGACAATACAACAAATCCTCTGCCCAAAACAATGTCCAGACCTTCAAACACTGAATCACTTTGGTATCCCAGCCAATGTGTCCTTAAGGGGTGAAAGCCAGACATTCAGTTGGGACACCCTGCAATGCCAGACACTTTCCTGGGGCAGAGACACTTCAAAGCAGCACCATTCTAAGTGAGGATCCCTGGATAAGAGGTGGGATGTTACCTCACCCTCTCAATCTCTCTTGCTTTTTCATCTTCACACTACGCAGTGATTCCCAGCAGCCTGGGGAGCATCTGTTCCCTACGCCCCCCACATTACCTTGGGAATAGGAATGTTTCTTTTTCCCCAAATACAGCTTTTTATCGAACATCCTAAGAATAATTATCTGTGTGCACACACGACTGGACATTGACTAGATATGGCCATTGTACCCCAGTTTTAGATGGGAGCACAAGAACAAGTCAGTAGGCTACTAATAGGGTACTTAGTATCCAAAGACACCACATTAAGTGGTGAAGGACTTTACAACTTCTTTACTACAAAGTTAAACACTGGATAAAGAAAGCATCAACATGCACAAGCTTATTACATTATTCTTTTCCTTATCCTCAGGCTGTGCCATTAAGAAAGTACATGAGAAACTGGAATTTTGCTGTACAGCTACAATAGATGCCCACGCTCTTCTTGAGGACTTTATGGATGCTGCTCTGTGGAACGCACAAATCCATTATGCTCTGAAGCAGTTGTTGAGTTGTCTGAGAACAGACAAATGAAAACACAACACCAACCAAAAATAACAGCTTTTGCAGAGGGATTTTTGGCATTCAGGAAATGCATTAGTAAAGCCAGAGTACTTAAAGGTCCCCTTGGGCATGCCACTAAAGCAATGAGGATAGGCTTCTTCGGAGAGAAAAGAAGACCAGAAAACCCACACCAAAACAAACCTAAAGAGAAAAGTCCATGCCCGTCAAGGGGCTGGGAAATTTCCATCCCAAACACCAAGATGAGCCCTTGGGCTAGCACAGCATTGTTTCAATGACTGCTGCTCTGCCCGGCGTAACTGCAAGAGCTGGAAACAGCCAACATCCTCAAAGGGCCACAAGCTCTTTCCCCTATTCTTTTAGGCTCAGCATCGACAGAGTGAAGGAGGAGGAACGGTGACAAACATGAGGAAAGCAGCTGTATTCCCTTTCCCTAGGGCTATTTCTGCCAAGTCTTAGCGCAACACTGAGATCCTTCACCCTCCTCCCACTCCACTTGCTACTACAGATGCCAGCTTCCTCCCAGGTTGTCTGTGACCTGGCACTGTGTTTCCTAAGTGGGACCCCTCCTTTTGAGGGCAAAGTCCACTAAGAGCAGATGAAAGAAAAAGCCTCGGTTCTTGCTGTGAGAAGGTTGCTTTTGGGTGAATGCAAGGGAGAGAGCTCGCTTTCTGCAAACAAGGACTGGAAACGCTTTCAGCTTGGGTACGCACTGCGAGGAACCAGCGCTTCAGGATCTCCTCCCTGCCCTTCATTTTGAAACCAGTCCCTGAGCAGGCTCTAGCTCAGCATGCATTTCCATTTCACTCATGACATGTGCTAGTGCTGGTTTCCTGCCCACCCTCTTCAAAAGCAACAAAGAGAAGACAAAAAAAGAAGAAAAAGTACAACAAAAAATGATGCCACTCTCAAGAAATGGCACTTTAGGCAGTCTCCACTACATCAGTAATGACAGTCACTAGTGCCTCCAAGGACTTGCTTTCTTCAAGTCAATACTACATTCTGACAGCCAGTTTATTCCTGGGATCCATGGGCCTCTGTTTCAGATTCAGTCTGGCTCAGACAATCATTCCTCTGAGGCTTTTATCCAGCTTACAGATAGTAAAGAGATACAAGAGCTAAACAGTGAAGAAGTCTTACTGCTGCTCTGCACTTCTTCACTAAGTGGCCATTCTACCTGCCAGGGTTACCCTCAGCACTAAGAAAGCCAGAGGTCATTAGAAATAAAGCAGAGATGCTAAAACAAATACCACTTCCTGGATTCCACATGGCTTAGGGGTCAGGCAATCCTCTTCTATAGCTTTCTCAACACATTTACCACTATACTGAGTTGCATACACATGCACAAGAGGAAAGCAAGGCAGAGAACATAACCTATATGAAGAAACCATGATTTGAAATGCGCCGACTTGGCCTCCTGAGCCAGAGCCAGGGTCGTACCTACCAACATCTATCACCAGTTTTGGTGTCTCAGCAAGGAAGGCTCCACCTTTAAGAACTGCCCACCTGCAGCACTGAAACATCATTAGCCACAGTCCCTTTCCTCAGGCTCGAGGAATAAAAACATAGTCATTTTTAAAGTAGGCTCAGAGAGGAGAAAGCATGTACTAAAACAATTAAGTTCAGTGCAGCATGCCCCTGGCCTTCACCTGCACAGACACAAGCATAATTGCAATATTAAACAGATACATGAAATGCCTCCAGGACATAAATGGGTTTTGTTGAGATCAACAGCAGGGTCTGTGCTTTGGTAACAGCAACCTTCGCAGCTTCCACAACAAAAGGCAGGTGCTTTGTGTTCATCTCCACTGCTGTCCCAATTTTACTCACACCCTTGTACTTCAGGAAAGCCCATCTCTGCTGTAAACCTCAGACAGAGCCTTGGTTTTAGGGCACATTCAGAAAGGACTTGGTCCTGTTGCCTTGTTTTAATGTGCCTGCCTGTTGTGGGTTGCTGGGAAGAGCAGGATTCCTTCCTTGCCAGCTGGTGAGCAGCATGGGCAAAGAGAAAGAGTCACAGTAAATTAACCTGCTGCTTCCATCTTTGAAAGACCACAGTAGGAATGTCATGCCACAGAGTCACAGTGGTGTCCTTGGGGTGCTAAGCCTTTCCCTTCTTATATGTCAAAAGCCTTTGATGAAATGAAAGCTGCCTATCAAAGAACATCTCTTCCAGCAGCCAAACTTAGCTCTGCTTTATACATCACCACAGCCTCTGTCCTCCCCCCTGCACATCCAGTGCCTGGAGGGAAGGAGTTAACATGAAGTTCTCTTGTGCTACAGCAAAACCACACAGGCGGTGGTGTTCAATGGGTAGATCAGGATAAGCCTGGGAAACAAGGACTGAGATTCTTCTCCAGCACCCTACACTTCATACCTACCCCTGCAGCACCAGCAACAGAGCATTGCATTCCTAAGAACAAAACCTTCCAGTGCCACAGAAAAGTCACCATCTCAGCCTGCGAATGTCAGACCTGGTGGGTGACTAATGAGGTCCAGGGAGGTAAGGACTGCTGCTGTTTGTAAAGCTATGGGGAAGGAGCTGCAAGAGGGCTCTGTAGATGAAATCTGTATGTATTTGCACGTTAATGCAATTTAACCTGAAACCATTCTGTCTCTTAAACCTCTAGAGTGGCAGGGAAGACCCATGAGCGAACAGGCAAAGAATATCTTTATTATGGAGAGGGTAAGGTGACACTCCATAACGTGTCAGACAACTGAGGCTAGCAGGAGGCTGTAGAAATAAATAAGAACAAAAAAAGATGGTACCAAAATGTTCCTTGAAGGCAATCTCCACTATGCACAAAGAAGGGGAGAATTTTGCCTGGCAAGTCACAAGTTTGCATGGCTGTACTCTTAGAAGGAGCTGCTTTAACAAAGCCAGATGTTCACACAATGTCCCCAGAGGCTTCTGAAAATCCCCTGCAGTTAGGAGCTGTCACGATCAGTGTTTTGTATAAAATAATGCCAAGGACTGCTCAGCTCCCCACAGGACAAGGTAATTCTTGGAGGTTTTTGTTACCTCAGCCCTCTTCTGCTCGTTCTGCTGATCCAGGACAAACTCACCTTGCTGGTCCAAAGCAATGATGACAGGTTGACTGTACTGCTTGGCTTTGTCCCAGCTCAACCTGTCCTTCCACAGATGGTGCAGAAGCACAACAAGTCACCTCCAGTGCTCCAGCTAATTCAGCAAACAGGAGTATAGACTGGGTGATCTCACAGCATGCAGAGCCTCAAGTATCAGCTGTGGACCTGTGGCCTCCGACAAAACCTCTGTAGAGATGGGCCTTCAAGTGCAATGCATTTCAGGAGACCTATATCTCCAACCCAGCTGTGGCCACCATATGCCATAGACACACTCTGAGCTGGCTCTCCCACCAATAAGGGCTGCCCATGCACCCCAGACAGGTATTCCCAGCCAAGCTGAGGTACTTGCTGTCTTCATTGGTCAGACCCCAGCACTTGGCCCAGGTCCCCAACCTTCTGTATGCACAGCCCTGACAGCATGACTCCAAGCCTAAACCTGACAGCTTTGCTCAGCTGGAGTCAAAGGTCTTTAATGAAGTAATAATGAACACGGCACTCTTAAGAAGGGACTGAATCAGAACAAAGTAGTGGAGAGAACTGAGTCAGATTGCATCAACTCATAGCATAAACCACTTTGAAGCAAGCTGCCTCCTGAGCACATCTTCCTCAGCAAGGGGAAGGGGAGAATCCTGTGGAGTGATTAAGGACATTGCTAAGAAAGACGTCATGAGTTGTAGGATTTCTCATCACACCTTCAGGGTGAAACTGCATGAGGCAGGATGCAGAGCTCTCTCCTACACGGCCCCGTTACTCTGTGCTTCGGTCTGCAGGGAAAGCACTCCAGCTCTCATTAGCCACAGGACTGCTGTTACCCAGCCTTTTGACCACCCCTACCCAAGTCAGGGAATCCAGAAACTGTCTGGACTGCAAGCTCACTTTGCCTGTCCTGCATGGGACTCTCAGGGGGATGGCATATGCCCTAACCTTGTGATCCTGCACTGCTCCCCTTGTCTCAGCCACAGCTCCCACTGACTGAAGTACAGGATGGTGAACAGCCGGTCCACCAAAGCGAGGGAAGAACATTGCTTCCTGCCAGGTTGACTGCAACAGCATTACACAAGGAGTTTCAGTGAACATAAGCAGCCTCTGGTAAATACTGCACAGGCTTGTTTAGCCTGTGGCTCTTTACACGCACCCACCAGACTCTTTATATGTTCCAACATAGCGTTTCTTATAGTGGAGAACAGTGTTATGCAAGGCTGAGCAATGAAAGCAGAGATTGTTACCAGCTCTAACAGGCTTTGGATTATGCCAAGAACAAGTCCCACTCTGTTTTAGTTGCTTCAGTATGATATCCCACATCTTTTCTATAATAATCAGATGCTCCTACACTGCAATCGGGAGAGAAGACAAACGACTAGTAAACATATGAGCAACAATCTCTTTGAAGAGCAGAGAGTACTGCCAAGAATATTTGTAACCTGATTTCATCCCCTCCTCTTTGCCTTCCATGACCTGCCAATGGACCTCAGTGTGATCTACCCAGTGGTTTTCAGCCTGAGTACACAGATGGCTTCTGAGCGGACCAAGAAAAGCAAACTGATTGGCAGGCTGAGATTCATTACAGACCCACATCACTGACTTACACCAACCCGTTAGCTTATTTATGAGAGTTTCACTTGGTTACAGGTCACTGAAGAAAAATTTAGTCTAGACTGGTGATGCATTTACTTAAGGAAAAAAATGCACTTAATGATGACCTGAACATCAGCTCCCCACTATCTGCAATGCAACAGACGTACTTGAGATTGAAACAAACGTATAATCATTTCTGATGTAAAAAGACTTCTGTTGAACAACATATTGGGGCTGGGCTCCCTCCCGGGCATAAAAAAGAAGTCTATTTACCATTTAGTGTCTGCCACAGCAGAGTTGAACTGTAAGAGCACAGCATGTTCTGCTCTGTGCAGGAGGGTGAGACCTGCAGCCACTTGTCACCTCTTCCCCTGCGAGCTGCAATCCCAAAGTGACACACACAGCGGGTTTTTGAGGCACGTAATAGAACACACACACAAAGGCAAAAAGCATGCTTCACTGGAGAAAAAAAACCCTCGGGTTTCAGGTTGGGGAACCAGAATAATTGCTAGTACATAAGACTGACACAGACAACACAACAGGTATCACGCTATTATCCCAAACGGCCACCCAGGAACACACTCCTCTACATCCAGCTTCACAGATCACCTTCCAAGTTTAAAAGTGACCACTTTTAAAGGAACGTAAGTTTCCAATGGCATTTCCCCCACTGAAATGACTCCGGTTCTACAGCTGAATAAGGTAATCCCCACCCTAATTTAAGGCTCTGGGCTGCCGCTCTTGGCAAGCTGTGCCAAGTCAGCCATTCCCTTTAAGTCTTCCTTAGGCTGACTTTCTCCTTCAGAAATGGCCAATGCAAAAGAAAGAAGTCGCTGTCCCCCCATGAAGCCCCAGTCTGAGCAAGTGCTGTAAGAAATGAATAACATGGTACAGCAGATTGCCTCCTGCTCAGGTACTGCTATTAAAATAGGGTGGAGATGGAAAGGAACAAAACAGCTCCTCTACTCACATCCTTCAGTCCATACTACAGCTCCCATGTGCAGCCCTGCAGCTCCTACACACTTTGTACCTACACCAAGCGTCCCAAGAGCAGGCAGCACAAGAAAGCTTGTGAATCACAGGAGCCAATGGGGAGGAACAGCAAGAGCAGAGGGCAAAGGGTTAATTTACGCCTTTCTGTTGGAAAATTATCACTGGCTTTAACAGTTTCCTGCAGAAGATGGGGAGGAAAAGGGAAAAGTACCACATCCAATGGCACATTTAATGACTTCTACACCTCAAAGGCTCGCTCTTTCTAGTATCACACCAAAGCCAGCCACATGCACACACTGATAAATACAGCAGCAGCACGTAATTTAAACACAATGGGAGGAGACTGCTCCCTCCCTGAGCACTACCGGGGAGTCTGGGTGGCGGTACGCAGCTGTGCATGAGCAATCCCCATCACACACAGAGCAAAGCTGGAGACCGACTCCAGTAAATTCCTCTCCTCTTCCCTCTGAGGAGAGGTCAGACCAGCTGGGAGGGAACCAAGATCTATGTGTTGCTGCAGGCCTGGAGGGATTAACTAATTAAGCAGCACTTCTTACAGTGAAGCAAAGCTTATTTCACTTGGCCTGTTTAAAGCGTAAAGGGACGAGACGACCCATCCTCTTGGGCACATTGCCACGACCACACAGAACAGCTGGTTTCAGAGGGACCCAGCACTACGCCAGCTGTGCAGCCACAAAAGGACTAAGTAAGAGCGCAGTCCCCACTTCTGTGGGGGTCCTGCCATGGGGTCTGAAGTCCACATGCAGAGATGAGTGCGGAGTTTCCATCAATTGCCCCGCTATGTTCTTCTAAGGGACATGAAGTTGGGCTCTCTGCTCCTTTCCTAGTATGCAACCTGGAGACAAGTTCAAAGCAAGTCAGTTCAAGTCTTCCAGCTGCCCCTTCATGGGGCTGGAGCAAACATTTCCATGGGCCTGAACTGACACTACTCTTCTATCTGGGGATTACCTCTTTGCACATGGCAGTGACCAGAGAAGTTTATATTTCCAGATGAGGCAAACCAAAATGCGAAGAGACTTTGCAAAAAGTTAAATTAGAATAAAATAAAGAACCAGCATAACGTACTCAGGTTTGGTCGCACTGAGGTTCTATCTGCAATTTCAGGAAGGATAAACTCACAAATGAAAAGTCATAAAATTAACAATAGACTCTGATCTGTGGCTCATCCCTGACTAGAAAATGGGACATTCCTTTCATTCCTACAGACTTGTGCATGCTTTTGTCCCATCTCTCCTCTTACGTGAGCAATCATGCCACCCCTTGAGCACACAGACCTTACTGTTAAGAGCAGACAGAAAATGGTATCATATTCACAGAGATGCAAGGGAATTACTGTGTTCAAAGAGCTACAGCCACCCCAGGAGGAACATCAGAGAACCTCTACAAGAGGAAAGAACTCAAAAGAGCAGAGGGCTGGATATCCTGCAGCACACACATTTCAGTAAATTCCCAGCCTTCAAAGCCTCACGGAGGCCTCTGACTAAGCACTAGCATGTGAGCAGGTCCCAGAATTGCCCCTCCAGGCTGCTTCAAATGCAGAACAAGCACAAGACATGACCAACACGAGTCTTTCCCCAAGCTTCCAACCAAACCCCACCATTTCTGTAAGTTTCCGCTCCTCTAATCTTTGCGGTGAGTTGTCAGCAGCCTCCCGAGATAGACAGTCATGGCAGAGGGCACCCAAATACATCTACACACAGGAAAGGCAAAGACACAAAAATCAAAGTGTTCCTACAGCTAGATTCCATCCCAAACCCCACAGCAAAGCCACTGGATCTTTTCCATGGGGGTTTCTTCTTCAATTCTGCTCACCACACTTTGTCCAACAGGTTAAAACCCAAGGTGTTTATCAGCTATCGGTTGGTCAGATTCCATCAGCATCACCTCCTATACATTTACATCTGTAAGCTTATTCTGTATTGAATGCTGGTGGTTTTACTTTGTTTTAAAACCTCCTTGTAAAGAAGCAAGAGATCACAATGTCCAATGGCTTTATTAAAGTACTAAAGGAGAGTAAACAAGCTACACAGTGAACTCACATGGCAGCACAATCCAAGCTAGCAGCCACAGTACTTTAAATTGTTACTTAGCAAAATAATCATCCCCTAGTCGATGTAGGTCACCAAGTTGAGCCGGCACAAAATGCCCCATAAATATTAGCAGCTCCTCCTTCGCAGGAGCTTAGGAAAAAACCAGCACCACACACTCAAGCAGACACATCCCTCCTGACGGAGACAGAGATCACGCAGGACAGAGACAATGCCTAAATTGTCCCTATAACACAATACACTCTGGAGAGTCACACAACATGATTCTGTGGCCAGGGATGTGCAGTGGAAAGCAACCACATTGCTAAAGGAAGATCTCTGTTCTCAGGTTCTGGAGCAACATTTTACCTTAAGTGGTCTATATTCACTTGCGATGAGAAAGGGTGCATTAACTTTGATCGCAAGATGCCCATTGAGACACAAAGGACAGGCTCTGACCATCAGGCAGAGAGTAAGTGCATGCAAATTAATAAAGGAGAGAAAGCTTTTGATAAGCTTCTCAACTAGCAAGATTCAGTCAGCATGAGGATTTACCTAGTCCTTACTAACCCAACAAGACCCACAGAAGAGTGAAAAATACTGTTTACTGAAGACACACTATGATCTCAGCAGCAGCACCATGATTGTCTTGCCTTGCAGTGGATTCCTCTGCTCAGCCAGGGACCTCCTCTACAGGAGGCACAATAAAACATCTGCAACAAGTGACTCAACGCCTTCAGACGGATAATATTCCTGACAGCGAAAATATGAAACCAGCACAGCTCTTCATACTCATTTACAATCAAGACACTGCACTAACTTATGCTTGTTTGCACATGAAAATTACTTAAACATTTACTGTACATTGGGGTGATCAGAACAGCTCTACAGCTGTTCTTCTGTGGCCATCATACCACACAATTAAATACGTTTCATTCATTACTCATTTCAGGAAGAGCATCCACAGTTGCAAGGGAGAGACTGAAGTGGATGACAGGAGCGTTACATAAACGTTATTGATTCTGGTTCTCCAAACGCTCATGAAAGAAGCCAGATAAACACACCAACAGGCTTTGCTCAACAATATAATGCATCATTCAGCTTTTCAGCAAAACGTATCAAAGATCAGCTGTGCATAGCACACACACTTGATGCTGCCACAAAGGATCAAGGAAGGGGAAGTGGTGATCAGATAAAGGGTGCACATTCACTCCTCCAGTAGCGATGCAGCAACAGCTACATTTCCCAAAGGCAGCAGAAATATAGCGGTATTTCTCATAGACCTAATGTTCTAAAATATATCTTAAATCAGCCTATTTCTTAGCAGCACCTGGAGTGATACAGGGGTCCTGTTCATCAACACAGCAAGAAAAATCTTCACCCTAACACTATAATCAGAAGTAGTTGTGACAAAGGATGAAGGAAAAGCCATCGTGTTCTTCCCACTTTCCAGATGGGAAGTGAAAGATCCAAATGGTTAATGTGGTCACACACACACAGAAAAAGTCTTCGTATTTTTGTGTTAGAGACAGGAAAAACAATGCTGGGGAGGAAATATCACCAAAAAGCGCAGCAGATACTTATGGGCAGATCATCTGCAAGACAGGGCGTTCCAAGAAACAAACCAAACCATGTGGCCAAGTACAGGGAAAATGTTGTCCTTGTTTCACCCACACCTTCTCTCCCAATATGTCTTTTTCTCCATCAACTAGAGAGCTGATAAAAATTTTGCATTAAGAAAATGATATAAACTCAATTCTGCCATCTGCTCAGCGCCTGTTAGCTCACAAACCATGACAGTGTTTCAACAGCCATGGCAAGGAGTAAATGGACATGCAGAAAAGTGACAAAGTAGCCCAGTTTTTGTATGTAAAGATATGAAAGACATGAAACACAAACCACTTTAGTCTTTAAAGGGTTTGGGGACTGAGTTTGCTCTAATGCATCTAGGTCCATAAATTTCAAGACACAGGGACAGAAAAATCAATGGATAAGAGAGATGCACCACTCACCTGAACCAAGAGAAATGAGTCTGCTCGCATCTGATCTGCCAATGAGGACTAGGCAATCTGTCAGAATGTGCGTTTCAGGGGGAATAACCCCTTTAACCAGGAGGGCGAAGCCAGAGGTACCGAGGCTGTGAAAACTTGATGGAGGAAGGTAAGGATTCCCAAAACATTTTAGGTGGGTTTTTTTATTTTAACTCTAAAGTGTTGTTCTTAACTCTTCCACTGCATTCAAAAAGGACAGGACAGCACAGACAGGTTACAGCTTCACTGCTGTATCACACAGCAAACTGACACCCTATGGTTAATCAAAAGACAACCCTACATTTCCTCTGCTACAAAAAGTGAAGCTCTGCACCAGGAAACAAAAGGTCAGCATCAGCGTTCCAAACCCTAATTACAAGAGGTTCTTATTCAAGCCTTAGAGTAGAACATTCAAAAGCATTTTATTTGCATCTAGCTTTAATGGAAGCAACTTCATTCATGTATTTAGAGATGTTTAACATGGCAACAGACTGAACCTTTGTTCTGCTCTGGTGTGCTCAGCAGTTCTTGAAGACACACTGGGAGACCCAACCAGGTCCTCCGGTCAAGCCAAGGGACCCAGCAAAGGAAGAAGGGAAAAGCCAGCTGTCTGCAGTGCCTATCTCTGTGGGCAAGGACTGCATGGCACATCCTAAAGTGCTGCCACAATGCCAGCTGGTACCAGCCCATAAGAAAGGGAACAGCACATGCTTTGGCAAGTCACACTCAAACCATTTACATTCATTCTCCTTCATGGACCACATCTAGTTCAAGTTTCCCCTCTAGTGACTCAGCTGCCTCACCCTCATATTTTTAGCATGCTTAGTTTGGATTTCTCTCCTATTTCCTCACAGCACAGTTTCACCTGTCACATCCCGCAATCAGTCTGGGTGGGTTCTTTTTCCTCTCTCATTTTATTCTCAATGCATTTTGTGTGGGCAAGTACCTACACTTAGGTGTGGGATGAGGGCCACAGGGAGGGAGGAGAAGCAGGTGGTAAGGAACTGGATATGCTTTTCCTTCTCTTTCTTCCATAATGGCAACTATGACTGAAATGCCACACGAAAGCCACCCTCTCCGAAAAACTTCAGTGGGTACAAATGCAGCAGCCCATCTGCTTAGCAACACATGCTGCCAGCAAACGCTGTTTCCAAGCCTCAGGCTGAGGTTGGTGGATATGGCAGTCACATTGGGTTCCCAACTCCAAAGACAGGCATTCAGATAGGTGCTATGGCAAGAGTGGCCTTTCCATGGCAGGCAGATGTACTCAGCAGGACACACAGCATCATGTACCAGTAACAACCTGCTTTACAGTCTGCTATCTTTTGTAGTGATATTCAGATGCACCTTCTTCCTCTGCTCCTTCAGTACAAGCATCCTCTGTGTAAGCACACCTTTGCTAGAACATAGGAGGAACATCTCTAATCAGACACTCCTCCCTCCTCACTGGCCATCCTAAACATGTATTTGGATTTTCCCAAATACATTTTGACACCTTACTTACTCTCCAAAACCAGCCACATCAGAAATTAATCTCTATGGCATGAGCTATTTCTTGCAAATGCCCAGATGCTGGGGGGCTACCTGATTTTACACTCTCCTCCTTCCCATTTCCCAGTGAGCCCCTTCATCTTTCCCAGTGCCAGCCTGCCTCGAAGGGCTCGGCTCACAGTAGCTTTATCTGTCTTTCTTTTGCCTCCTTCTGTGCTGGGCAAGGAATGAGGCTCACTTGTGTTGCCCCACACCAGTGCTCTGCTGGCCTGTCACGTTCAGGTCACACACACATGGGAAGATGCTGTGCAGAGGGAGGCGTAGCACAGGTTGACAGCACTGTAGAGAAAGAGGCACCCAGTGGCCTTATGGGATCTGACTGCAGGATTTCTGATGCGTGTCATCCTCGATGCCAGCAGCTGCAAGAATTCATCGCATTAGCGAAACACAATGAAAGCTGCCCTGTGGGTCACACTGCAGGTCAGGATACTGTAGCTGTCTTGCCTAATATGAGTCAAAGCACCCCAGGGAAACCTAGTAGAAGATTAGCTTTATTTGAAGACATGCTTTAGATAAAATCCCACCCCAGGAACAGTGTCTGAGCACTGCTTAAAAGTCCTCCCCAGGATAGATATCCAAGATATAGCCCAGACATAGTATTCCACAGTCCTGCTTTGGCCTGGGAAAACGCTGAAGAACAGATTAAGCGCGTGACCAAGAGAAATCCTGCTTTTTGACATTTCAAGTGCAGACAAGGATCAGTCCAAAATTCAGTATAAATCGATGCACCTGAAGCCGAAGGAGCTACGGCTGCTCGTGCCAATCCAGGGTGCTCTGCATGGTGACAGAGCTCTGGCACTTGAAATTCTCTGTGGGTCAAGTGGGACTTCAGAGAGGTTTCTAGAAGAGAAGAGGAAGGCACTTGGTGCAGAGTTACTCAAAAACCTGTGACAAGCATTAGGAACTGGTTTGAAAGGCTAGAGAAAGTCAGGACAGGCAGGAAAAAAAGAGATAAAAAGACACAGAAATGCCTGAGTGATCATAAGGAAATGATGTTTTGTTATGTGATCCAAAGCCCTCTGCCATGGGTGCCATATAAATAATTATTAATTATGCTGTTGATTCTCTGTGTGAGCAGTGGAACTAATGAGCTGGTTCTTACAGGAGATAAATACAGCTTCTGAAGAGCAGGGCAGCCATTCTGCCAAAGGCAAATAATTACAAGTATTTCTTCTCTGCTGAAAGTTTGCCTATTTTTTTTTAACCTGAGGACAACCAATGCACACTGTAGATATTTGCTATTAAAAACCCACTGCATTCACAGTCCCAGTAGACATAAACTGAATTTCCCTTAATGACTGGGCCCAATTAACTGGAACCTGGAGCTCTACTTTGTAAGCAGCAGGGATCCTCTTTGGAGGCCTGGCCCCGATGGGCAGGAGGCATCCAAACGTTGAGGATTAAAGTTGCTTTGTTTCACTGAGCGTGTACACCATATTGCAGGGTGGTTGGCATGGGAACACAGCTACGGAGAAGCCTGTAGTGCACAATAAACAGTCTCCATAAAACACAGAAGCAAATAACTGGGGAGATGAAGGGTAAACCCTTCACCTATCACTGGGAGAGCTCAGCAGATAGAGGAAGAGGGAGCAGCCCTTCCAATTCACAATTCTTCATCCATGTCTGAGGAATACATGCTTCCAGGATTTTTGTTTTAACATTACTGCTTTAAGCCTCCACTGCACATATATACTCAACCCATTTCACCACCCAGTGACAGAGCCATGGGAATCCAAAAGGAAGTTCCACTTTAACTGCTCTCATCACTTACAGCCTTGAATTGCAATGTCTCCCAAGGTGCTGGTTAATCTCAGAATAGGGAAAAAAGGGCTGGCTTAAAGGGGCAGGATTAGACAGTCAATATTACATGGGTTTCCTTGTCAGAGTCATCCACAAAATCCTAACATTTCTTTCTAGCAGTGGAAGTTCAGGCCCTGATCCACCCAATTAAACACAAATAGTTCTGGTCAACGCAAGTGCTTATGCAGGTTAAGGAGGTACATAAGTACCTGCCTGGCTCAAATACCAAACAAGCAAAGCAAGAAACAGTATCAGTTAAGCTGCCTGACCAGTGAACGCTATACACTGGATACGTAACCTCAGGTCCACACACATCATCACATCCACTATGGGATCTTACATGGCTGGCTGAGCAAACACCCCATCAGTTACAGCACCTCATGCAACACCATCAAGCCATATGCCCAACGAGGTGACACGAGATGGCCCATCCAGAAGTGATGGACAGGACAACCACTGCCAGCGCTTCTGGAAGCGGAGGGAGCCGAGTGTGCTAACCCACTGACTGCAGCCCAGATGCCCCATAAGCAGGCTGACATGCCTCAGACCACATCAAGTCCTCACTGCAGTTACCTCACCTTACCTTGCAGGAGCACTTTAGGAGCAAAGTGGGCGGCTCAGCCCCTGCTGCACCCTCACTGTGGGTAGCCACCCAAAAACGGAAGAGACACTGGAGTGCCTGTGTTATGAACTGGAATTTAGCCTGCAAACACCGAGCTCTGGGAACAACCTACGGATACGTCTGACTGCACAGCAGCCACCACTGCTGCCTCCTCGTCCTCCCCAGGGGCTGTAAGGAGCCTCCTGGAACACAGCCATTCCAACAGAGAGCTGGCAGAGCCCGGGCAGCCAGCACGCTGTGCTCACCCCAGCATTGGAGCCATGGGCTGTCAGCTTCAATTTCCAGCTGGATTTCTGTCCAAGTCTGCACATGACCCCGCCGGGGCATTTGACTTAGAGCTGAGGATTAGCACCTCAGTGCTTAGGGCTAAGCAAACAGAGAGGCTCTCCCAGCTGCAAGCTTTGCTGGAAATCGGTATTAACCCCCTTCAGTTCAAACCTGGCTGCAATTCATTCTCCCACACAACCCCAAAATCTGACACTCATCCAGGCCTCCCATTGCATCTTTAATACAGCTGCATAATGGTTGGAAGATACAGAACATATTTCACATGGGCAATGTCTGGCTATTTTACACACTTAAAAGCATCACTACGTGCTAGTTACTACAAATGGTGGTGTCCCAATAACTAGAAAAGTCATCCAGGTGGTGTCTTGCTGGTGCAGGACCAAAATCGCCTCTCTATCCACCTTTCTAGTACAAAGCTAAAGTTCTCCTTTCCTTCCCAGGCATCTCTGAACATCTCCTCAATTAATAAAAGGGAAAGCGTATGTTTCCTCTACAGAAAAATACTTTTTCTCAGTGTCATAGATGTAAAAGTACTTGGAGTCCAAGTCACTTAAATATTCCCTGCTAGGAAGTGCAGTAGCAAATCAGGAATAAAACTTACAGCCATGCTTCTGCATAAGAGGGGAAATAGGGGGAGAGGGAGAAGATGATGATCAACAGGCTCTGGAAACCTACAACTTCTCTCCCTTAACATTTTGCTTTGCTGCTTGTTCTACAGCAACATGGTTTGCAGATGAAACACCACAGGCATCTTCTGGAAGTTCCTGTTGTTGTGATCTCATCCAGGGTTGTTGTATTAGTATGCTGACCTTCAACCTGTAAATATTTCCTGATCCCAGCCAAAGCACTAGATAAAACTTCCAAAGCACCAACCCTTGGGATTTGCTCAAGAGACAGGAACGCAGACTCAAGAAGGCAAAGCTGGGATTTATGGGCTTGCTGTCAGTTTGGCTACAGGATGGACAACAGTCTGCTGCAAGGGCTGGGAAAAGTCATCCTTTGGTACCAGAACAGTCACAATTGCCTGTAGCCACAGAACTATGAACTCCAAATACAAACCAGCTCCCCACCACCACTTCCCAGCAAAAGCAGAGACACACTTATGCCAACCTAGCAGAAAGGCCCTATGCAGTTTTTCCATGGTTTTGAAGTATGCAGTAAAGAATTAGTACATTTTTAGGCTCTCAGGGAATAATTTTTTCTATGTTTAAAGAAGAAAGCCCATGGTGCATCAAAATAGGAACTTTAGAAATGTAGCTTTAAAACTTAACACCCTGGGCACTGACCTACAAATACTGCTACACTCAGCCGGGCCATCCACTGCTTTATTAGACATGGTCCAGAATGTCTTATGTACTCCCCTACATCTTAAAGGAGTCAGAAAAGAGCTTTCAAACAGGCTTAGAGCTGCCAAAGAGACATCACTTTTTCTCCCTCTTTTTTCCCTTCAGTAGCCATGTGCCAGGAGCAGGGCTCTGCATCCTGAGGTTATTACTCTAATGGATCCCTGTGCATAATAAATTAGCTCATTAATGAATTGATTTGAAGGAAGGGTTCACTGCAGGGGCCAGGAACCCAAAGACGCACACCTACGACTGAACAAATAAGTCACTTCTGCAATATCACATCCTGCATCCTGCTGGTGAAGGTCCCATTAAATCACCTTACACTTCTGTTGCTTGTTCTCCACCCCACCATTATAAAAGATATATGGGAACTGCTTTTGACTTCACAACGACTTATTTGTGGAGGTCTGGTCTCATTCCTTACAGGCCTTTTCCATTTGGAACTGTCATGTTTGTTGGTCACATTAAGGGCATTTGTGATTTTAGCACTAACTTTTGCAGTGCTTGAATTATTTGGACTGCAGCTCATTTGGATTGCAGCAGGGACCTGCAGGTCCACCCTGAGGGCTGTTACCAGACTGAACAATCCCAAGACTGTGCTGCTCGCTTGCTATTGCTATCCAAAAAGAGGGAATCAAGTCTGGAAACAGCTGCCCCGAGCTGCTAACTGAATATTTCCAGATGAACCCAGGAACATACCTCCATGCTCCAGCAATGAGCACTGCCTTGTAAACAAATGCCCTTATATAGGTCTGTGTGGGCAAAGTTAATTATCTCCAAATAGCTTCCAGAAGCCTCAAATCAATTTATGAAAACAAAAATTAACTTTCCATATAAACATAATTACAGGGAGACAACAGTATCCAGCCTGGTGTTACTGCTGGTTTTGGAAGCTGGGCAGAAAGCCAAATGAGTTCATTAGGCAGTGTAATTAATAATGGTTTTCCCCTGCTTTAGGAAGCCATTTATGGTCCTAAGAGGCAAAGGTACTGGGGGAAAAAAACCCCACAGCTGACAAGTTTTAAAAGGTGTGTCTGCAACAGTGATTTATTTAGAGCCTCCACGTGAATATACAGCATTTAATGAACATAAAAAGAGCACAAAAAAACAACACTGCAGCAAGATCCGTTCACGCTGCTTGAAAACGTGTCTCGGAAGACTCTTCTGGAGAAGGAACCACCAAGTTTCTCCTCAAGAAATGAGCATCACCCACCTTACCATGCGAAGGGCTGCATAGCCAGCTTGCCCTGGTCAGCCCTCCCCATGCCACAAGCCTAGAACAGCAGGAGACCCTGAAAAGGCAAGAGGAGCTCACAGGCAAGCCATGTTCCATAGTTCTGATCCCTGCAAAACACAGTTCCTTTGTGTTTTAAGCAAATCTGATTATTTCCTGTCAGCTCTGAATGTCATTCTCTTGTTCTCAGACTACAGACAGATGTGCACTTTGCAACCACCGAGTGTTTTGTCTTTCTAAGTGCTTACTGGCACCACGCAATCTGAAGTGGAGCTTGTGTTGATGCTACCAAGAAGGTGCCAGTCAGTGTTAACAGATAATACACTGGATGATAAAGATGTAGGCACTGAGCCACATTTCACCACGTAGTCCTTCCTGCAGAAGCAGAAGGTCAGTACTGCGCACGCCACCAAACAGGACATTAACAGGGCAAATTAAAAACAGATGAAGACAGCACCCATCTCACCACTAATATCTAAATATCTAGACTTTGAACAGCGCACCCTAAATGCCATCACCTTCCTCTACATCCCCCTATGACAGCAGCTCCTTGGGAGCCTTGCACAGCTTGCAAACACATCACACAGCGCCAAAGAGATGCTGACTCAGCAGCTGTCAGATCACCAGCTGCTCTGCTGTCTCACATCCAGCAGCAGCAAAGCCACACTAACCCACTCATACAGTGGAGCTGCAGGATCTCTGAGTAGCCATTGGGACCAGATATCACGGGCATTCCTCCATCCCCTCCAGCCTTGACTGACCTGGGATGCATTATGTGGCTCAGAGCCACATGAAGGGAGTATTTAGGTATGCATGCCCTAAAGCCCAGAAGGTTGGCAACCATGCCCTCTAACATTCCAACTCAGCATCTTGTTTGGCTACTCCACTTCCTACAGCAGAGGGAAAAATCCCTACTGTATATTGCCTGATGGAATACATAAACCCACGGCTCAATCAAGCTGCTGCCTCCAGCACACCACAGCAGAGCAATGTAATCTATTTATGACTGGCAGCAGAACCCCTAGATTGAATTACAAGGCAGGTATTCAATCAAGCAGGATGTGTAGCTGCTTTCTAACAGACTGGAGGATTAAGAGAGCGATGGAATACATGCTTCCCTTCCACATGACAGCATCTCCCTCTGTTCCCTTCCCCAGTCAAGAAGCTAGCAGAGGCTGTACTTAAAGAGAAGAGGATTTGCAGTGCTCAGGGCCCATAAAAAGGATTAGAGAAAGGTTACAGAGAACATGCATACAAAGACAACTCCCCTGTATCATCCCCAGCAGAAGGATTACAAAACAACAGTCTGCACAAGACAGGGCCAACACACCTGAACCACCAGGAGGAGAAGAGGGTGCAGCTGGAAGAGCTGGCAGATGCTTAATGCCACGCAGCCAACCATTTGCACTGTGTCTACTGTAAGAATACAGCACCTGCTTTGAGCACAGCTCCAAGACAGGCTTCACGAGCTTTAAAATGCCTGTGCAGTGTAGAGAATTGCAAGCAAGAGATACTGCAGTCAGCTATTCTTTATATTCCAATAACACCCAAGGTTTATTATCTCCAACAGCATTAATTCCTGCACAGGCAGAAGGCAGAAAGAGTCCCTGCTTGAAAGAGCATGTCACATGCAATGTAGAGATTCCCATTTCACCCATTGCTACCCTTCCTAGGGACATACGCTGTAGCAGAGCGTGGCAAGAAAATAATGGAGTTTATTGCTTTGAGTGTAGAGAAGAACTACAGTGCAGGGATGTGAAAGTCATCCGACAGAAAAAGGCTGCAGCCTAGTGCAAGAAGACAGAGGACAGTGTTTCACATGATGCAGGAAAGAAATTCTCTATCTGATGCAGCAGGATTACATCATGTCTGATGGCAGAGGCCCATTGTGCTCTCACTTGTAAAGGAGGATTACTGTATATCTGATCTGCAAGAAGGATTACTGTGTTTGAAGTGGGTCGAGTACAGTCAGGACAAACTGAAAGGCAGTAATACGCTGGTGGAAGGTTTCACTGGCTTTGTGACAGCGTAGATGGAAAATAGCATACCTATCACAGGTATTAGCAATAATGAATACACACATTGAGAACGCCCCAGACCTCCCAGAGATGATTTCAGCATGTGACATGAGTCCACCACCAGCCCCCAGCTCAACTCTACAGGTTACTGAACAGAGCTTATGCCTGAGTTTAAGGTCCATGCAGTACTTGGTAAGAAATGCCAATATCTCAATTCTCCTCTTGATTTCAACCCTTTTCAGTCCAGTCTGACCCTGAACCCATTTTCAGCCCTTCCCTTGCATATTCTTTCCTGTACTTGAAAGGTCACTTCTTTTTATTTATAATTAAAATCCTAATTGAATTTGACAGTGATAAACATGCGATGTATGCCTTAATGTCTTACAGTATATTAACACTGGAACATGGCATCTCTTGCATTCTCCATTATCAATACTCCAATAAACTTCCCATTAAACCTTGTTACAAGAAAATTGAGTTTCCATTGAAATCTACAGGACCGGTCTACTATTGCAGGAAACATATCAGAGAAGACATCATAGCCATTCTACCACAACACAAGCCATACTGCACTTAACACACCGGACGGCATTTATCAAGATATAGACTATAAATCATTGTGATTGGAACTGCAAGAGAAGGAAAAGCCTAGCTGCCTGTTGGGATCATGCAGGCCCTATTTTACTTTATGCTGGGACATACCAAGATTTGTCTTCAAGATTTTCTATATATGTTCTTTTAAATACCATCCCATCAGCCAGGGAAAGCCCTGTGTCTCACCTGACCTGAAGGTTTTGCATTAGACACCACTTTCAGCTGAGGAATAATGGCCATGAGGATCTGGTGAGACCCATGCCCGCTCCAGAGCATGCAGCCTACAGACAGCCCTCACAGCTCCTCCTCTGAGCTACCAGAAGGCTCACACTCAGGTTTGGCACAAGAGCAGAGCCTCTTGATTAATATTCCCCCACAAACACACATCTCATTCTTTCCTCTTTCTCACCAAATCCTCCTGCTAGAATCCATCCTTCAGGGAAAAAGAAATAATCTGCAGCAAAGCAAGCAGATTTGCTGCACCCTCTCACAGTATCTGACAGAAGGGAGAACAGATTGGGACTCCATGAAGAGTGACTCATTATCAGCAAATAGTTTTAAGTGATGATTGTTTCATCACCACCCACCCAGCTCTTCCCTCTGTCTGCAGGCTAGAGCAAAAACTCATGCAAGAGAATGACAAAAAGGAAAAATAAGGCAGATGACCTTACCCCTCACTTCCTCTCCCAGGATCGAGAGAACTGTCTAAAAAGGGAATGTGCAACAGGCTTTGGAAACCGTGGGTTACAGAGCGGGGGCTTAAGGGTTTTCTCTCCTTCCAAAAGCAGTATGTAATATTGTCTCCCCTCTTAACCCATCCAAGAAAATGCTGAAAACCACTTTGAGATATCTGCCCTTTCCCTGTGCACACATATGCTGATCCTAACCCTTAGGGACACCAACACCCTTGCAGTCGTTTAGCAGATAAACCCTTGCTGTAGGATCAAAGCTCAGTTGCAATGTGCCAATTGATGTTGCTGTAAATGAGCATTAGCACTTTCGGGATCCAGCAGGACTGGTGCCTGAAGGTGAAGAATCCCATACTTACTTTCAGTCAAACACATCAAAACTCCATCAATAGCAGGGTACAGAAGGTTATGGCAGCAAAAATGAAACCCCTGCCATATCACATTGCTCTCAGCAGCTACTTCCAGCAGTGAGCTGTGTTTAGGAGAACAGCTGCAGAGTTAATCTAAAGAGAGAGAAAAAGAGAGGAAAACCATCACATGCACTCTGCCTGGAGAGGATTTTTCAATCGAGATGGCTTGAGGGGAACCATGTAAGTAAAACGAGTTGTCTTGCTCCAGGCACGATAGCCTGGCTTCTCCTGTTGCAAGCAGGAGAAAAGGCTAGAGGAAGGGAGAGAAGGCAAGAGAATGGGGCATCCCCCATGGCATTGTCCTGCCTCCCACACAGCAGCCTTTGAGCAGAGGCAGCAGGCTGACACAGCAGGCTTTCCAGGGCCCTGACCTCTCTCATCCAGCTCTCCATACAACAAAAAGCTGCCTCAAATTCTCAAATGCTCTCGAAAAGATCCTCCACAGGGAAACCTGCTCACTGAGGAGCCGTTTCCATCTCCTCCCCAGCCCTTGCCAGGCAGAAAGGCACATGGGGAGTTCGGTTATTGAGAGATAATCGCATCCCCACGGCATTACCAAGCATAAAACGCAGCTGTGCCTCTGGTCCTCCGGGTGCAGTTATCTTCCCGCAAACCGTGCTCTCACCTGCCCTAAAGCTGCCTTTAGTGCTATTATGAAATTGTTTGTAGCTCTACACTGCTGTAAATTATTGAGCAGTATTTGAAGCCCTGGAAGGCATTGCTTCACATACCCAAAATACGTAAATAAACCCCTTTCCATCAGAACGTCCACTTAAACTTGGATATTCCAAGAACAAACAAAATCGCCACAAAGTCTCAAAAAAAAAAATCCCCTTGTGTCATTAAACACAAACCCACACCATGAAAAATGCTTCAAAACTCCCAGCACTTGAACATCGAGATGAGCCTGCGGGCATTTTGTATCCCAGCTACCAGTGTGCCTTGTGTTTTGCAGGCTTCTCATTGCTACCAAGCTGGAGACAGCCATCATTGACTACTTGGCCAAGCAGTGATCCAAACCTAAACTATCCTTCAATTGCTTTTCTTTGTTTGTTCTGAGGGATATGAACCTCAGCTAGTTTCTGACCAGGGAGATGTATAACTTCTGCTATCTTGCAGGACTCTGAGGAATACAGAACCAGGTACTGTGAATAGGAAGCATTTTGCATATGGTTGCACTTCCAGATTATTACCACCACTTTGTCCAAAGCGACTTTAGAGGAGAACTGAAGATTTAACGACTTTGTTATTAGTTCTCTGCCGCTATGCTTCAAAACGTCTCTACAACATCGAGGTAGGAAGTGAGGAGAGAGAAAGACCACAGTCAAAGTGACACAGCTCTCCCTGTCAGACAGAGGCAAGAGTCTGAAAGACTCCGTTATCCAACAACTCAATCGGTACTGGGTCATGCAAATCACCACACAGGCCAAGGTCACCCTTCATCTCCATTAGCATCAGCCCTTGTTTATTTTCCAACCTTTACTCCCAGGAAATTGAAAGCCCAAAGCAGAGCAGGAGATACGATTCTTTTCCCTGGACACTTACTGCATTATTAAACACGGATTTATACAAGATTTTTCTATCTGTATGCTAAAATGACTCTTTTTTTTCTTTAAGACGACTTTGCCTGAGGGAAACCACTCTTTGTTTTGGCTTAACTGAACACCCATTAATTTTATCAGAACGGGTAGGGGGAAGGGCTTCTGCCTCCACAGATTTACAGCCTTCCCATGCCAACTGGGAAGGAAATTCTCACATGCTTGTGTAGCATCAGACTTCTCCCACAAAGCTCATATTTACAGAAGAATGCAAAGTTCCCCAAGGGAGTCTAGAGGCTGATGAGACTATGAGGATCTGTTATTTATATTATAAGAGTGCCCAACACTGAGGGGAAGACACAGCCCCTCCCCCGCAGGGTTCACGCTCATAGCAAATTCTTTGCTTCCATGGAAATCAGCATGAGTTTCACGTGCTTTTCTAGAACAGAGCTATTAGCTCACACAAACCAGAGGCAACCCGATGCCTGCGTCAGGCCACTCCAGCAAACAATGAGCCTACTCATTCGGATCATAGTGGCTGTGCCCGAACTTGCCAAACGGGGTTGTGGTGGAGCAACAGAAGAGCCACGCTGTGCCAGATGCACCAACCCACCCTGGAAGCAGCTCCACTGAAGTCACTGGAGCCTATTGTGAAAGAAATCTGTGTGTAATGTGAGTGATTTCATGAACTTGCTGGATTCCTGAGAGTACTCTGAATCGACCAGCTGCTGACAGCAGTGGTGTCATCACTTCTTCAAGCCGCAACTGATTCACCGCAGTTAACGTAACCCAGTATATGCTGAGAGGCACAGAGTGAAGGAAAGCTGCAGCATGGTTTGCCCTAGAGCCAGAGAACACTTTTTTCCCCATCAAAAATCCTTTGCTGAAGGGAAACATGTTATTTCACACACCTGAAGGCACCCACTGAGCTTACAGAGCCTTCCAGAGTGAAAAGGCTTATACAGACATTAATTTTCCTTTAATCCACTTTATATTTGTCCAGAATTGTCTGGTGCAGACACTGAGAGCTTTCTAACATGTCTACCTACAAAGAAGGGAGGGGGGGAGAAAAACACACAGATTATTCACTCTAAGGAAAGGCCTGGGATGGGTAGGGGAAGAAGGGAAAGGCCCAGTAAGGGTCAGATGCATATCAGCCTACTGCATATCAGCTTACTGTTGGAAAGACCTTATCCTATCTACTGTGCACGTGCAGAATAGAGAAGTGATGGATTTACAATTACGGAAAGGAAAATGTGGATTAGAATGAAGAAAACCCTTTCTACCAGAAAGAAAGTTTGTGAATAAGAGAGACCAGGGCACCATAGCTTTGGAGATCTGCAAAGCATTGCTCAAATGCACATGGCCCCACGCAGGCTGGGAAAAAGGACTAGACAGCTTCATGGGGTCCCTTCCAGTCCTACAATCAATACAGAACTCCTGGAGAAAAACAGTAGGACAGAAATCCAAAGCATTTCCTGACAGTAGAGCTCTGGGCTAGGCACATGGGGAGAGTCTCCACTGCATCCAAGTCCCTCAAGCACATACCAGACAGGCTGCATCTGAACAACAGAGCTCCAGGAGGCAGCTGGAGCCTGCTCAGGAAACTAGCAGAGCCCTCCCATCCTATCACCAGATTTGAGTACATCTATGTCAGAAACACCGACCAGAGGCAGCACAAGCATAACAATTGTATTTCCCAGCTCTTGCCCAGGGCAGCCCCACACGCAGGATTCAGCCAGACACAGCTCTTGCTCCCAGAACAGATCTCAGAGCTCACGTTCTCCTGAAGGTGATCCGAGCATCCTCGGGGCAGCAGACAAGTCCGTTTCCACACCAGTTTTAACTTTTTGTTACTACTTTTAACTTCTGATAGGAAGCAAAGCCTGTTGTCATGCAGAGGTTTTTAAGTGATGAACATTTGTATTTCTGCCTACGGAAAGCTGCCAAATCATAAAGCTCCATCCTGTTTGTAAAGCAAGCCCTAGGGTATTATTTTTCCTAAAGTCAATGATGTCACAGAAATACTACTTGAAAACAGAATCTAAAATTACACTCTTGAGTGCAACACATTCTGGAGTTTTCGTTGGCGCTGCTAAAATTGTTCTGTTGTGTTTTTCTGGCACAAGCCATAGTCAGATAATTGCTTGGGGCTAATCTTGAGAAGGCAAAATATACACAACCAGCACAATTCCACTTCTGCTCCATCCTCTATTAAGAAACAAATATTCTCCACAGCGTGAAGCTGGGTAATCTTTGCCAACAAACTCTACTAAATGGAGCAGAGTGAATTTGGGGAGTGGGGGTAGAGAGTGCAGTTTTGGCAGGGCCAAAAGGGTTTGCGGATTATTGTACAGACAAATTGTTACCTTTATTTTATTCTTTTAAAGGGGTGGAAGAGAGGCTATATCAAGAGGTCAAAGAGTTCTGTTCAGTCTGAAGGGTTTCCAAATTGTTTTCCCCATAGAAATACAGGTGGATGAGGAAGAAACACCTAGGCTATTTGGCCTGCTCTGCCTCCAAATAGGATTTCATAACTGCTCCAGACAATTCAATCAGCCACTTTTAAAGACCTTTCCACCTCCTAAATTTACTGGGTTATAAAAGATTTGCTGCACAGCATTATCCCACCCTACTTCCAGTAGTACAAACTCAGTGCCAAGAGTCAGAGCACACAAAGCTATCATGGTGAGGTGGTAATAAGTGCCAAGTCCACCTTTCACGAACATGCTTGCAACAGCACTGGTGCAACTGAGCCAGATATTGTGTAACTCAATGAGATAGATATTCACTTTACCCTGACTGGCAGAAATAACCATCATCCCCAAAAGACTGGCACTTTCACCCTGACTTTGCTGTTAAGAGAGCTACAGCAACTAGTTGTACCTCCTGCATGTCCAGATATTCCTTGAGTATCTTCAGATGAACAGCCTTGCTTAAGCAAAGCATCATACTCAATTTGAGTCAATACACTGCAATATGTTATTTACAAAGGTCTTACAGAGGTTGATGCACCTTTGAAGGGTGTACAGTTAGCCTCTCTCTGTGAAGAGATGTTGTATAGGAAGAACAAAATACTACACAGGACCACCAAACCAAGATACTGGATGGGGCTTTGTGCAACCTAGTCTAGTGGAAGGTGTCCTGCCCATGGAAGAGGGTGTGGAACTATACAATATTTAAGGTCCCTTCCAACCCAAATCATTCTATGATTCTATAATACTGCAATTTGAGAACCAGAGCACTTAACTTAGACGTCAAAAAGTCATCTATAGTATTTAGTCTGTCAAAACATCAAGCTGAGACTACTGTAAGAAAGTACGGACTTGGGAGTGAGAAAACCAGAGTTGGACAAAACCTGACAGCACACACTGAACAAGTAATTCTGATTGTACATTGCAAAATTCACATTCTTATTTGAACAATAAAGCAAAAGCCTGCAGAGGAGAAAAGCTGGGAAGAAATAGAGAGGATGCCACCTCCCTTTGTGCTCAATATCCCAAGGTATTTCTAAATCTGTGTATTTAATACCAACAGCCGTTTCAGTCACTGACTGAAACGCCAACATCCGTGAACTAGCCTAATAGTCTCGAACCCAAGCAGCCCATTTGACAGGTGGCAGGCCAGCAGATATCTATCTTCAGCATAACCCAGCCTCCTACATCTGCAACTGTGGCCAAGCACTCCATTCCTCCTTCCCTACACATTAGCACAAGAGCTAACAAAATTCTATATGGGGAACCAGCAGCATTTCAAATCTGCTTTTGTAGGTGCACTGCCAATGCTTCCAGCAAAACCATCCCAGCCCAGCCAGCTAAGATTTCTAATTAGAATAAGAGGAAATTCAGCTTCAGCTGACAGCAAAATGCTTGAATTAGCCACAAGCCATGGTAATTCAGGATTCTGGTTTCTGTCATTCCCTGCATAGCTGACACTACAATATGCAATTTCTGCAAAGGAGAGAAGTCGAGTTTGTTCAAGATAAGGCCCTGACACAGTTTATTTACTTGCACTCTTCAGGGACTGTTTAGCCAGCACTAGAAACCGGCAGAATAGGGTTATATGATGGATTTCGATGATTTAGTCCATCAAGGAGAATCTGCACACAAACCCACCTTCCCAACACCACACTCTTCAGGTAACAGAGACAAGGGAGGAGAAAGGCAGAACTCTGCTTAGAATCCAGGAAAAAGTGAGTGAGGAAGCTGAAAGTTTTCTACTTTAAGCACTGAACTAAAACCAACCAAAACCAAAGAGTCAGCTTCTTACCCATCAAGGAATGCTGTTATAATTGAACTCAGAAATGCTAATTTTCTCGAGGCTCTTATGGCATTTTGTTTGCAAATATTCCAGAGTGCAGTGATATAAGTTTCTCAAATGCCAACAATGATTATTTAGGCTTCTCCTGAGCAACATCTCTATGAGCTGGGATCTTCCTTGGGAGCCATGACAGGTGACGTCTCTTTCAAAGCAGCACAACAACAACAGCATCTTAAATGTGTCCCTTCCTCAGCAATTTATCTAAGGGGCCCACTACCTCCACGATAGACTAACATTTCAAATAAAGCTCACTGATTATCCTCACACTGCTTCCCAAAAGGGCTGGAAGGAAAAAGATGCTCTGTGCTATCTCCACTGCTGGATTCCTTCAAGGCAAATTGTTACACAGTGAGGTAAGAAAACATTCCAGCAAACAACAGGCCCTCTTGTTTTCTTGTTTTCTTTGTCAGGCTCGGAAAAGCCCAAGACCAGACATTCCTGCTTTATTTTGGCACCTATGCTATTGATCCC
Source organism: Amazona ochrocephala (assembly GCA_039720435.1). Taxonomy (NCBI): domain Eukaryota; kingdom Metazoa; phylum Chordata; class Aves; order Psittaciformes; family Psittacidae; genus Amazona; species Amazona ochrocephala. The sequence goes on along the minus strand of CM077891.1, from coordinate 8,478,016 downwards.
AGCTGCAGCCAGATACCCCAGAGCTGCAGAAACATTAAAGAGAACTGCACCACACTTCATGGAAACTCAAACCCCAAATCTTCAGAGTTTGGGCAAGTTCTCAAGTCAGTTTTGTCTCATCTAAAGGTCGATCTTGATTAGAATAAGCAGACCTGTAAAAGAAAAACACACATACGCACAGCTGAGTGTGCAGATACCAACGGAACACACAGGTCATGCTTCAACCACACATTCAATCATTTGTTTATTTTTGCCCATCTTATACTTCTGATTTGAGGTTGGAATAGGAACACAATGCTGAAAATTAAAGCAAATACTTGGAGATCAGCCTCAACACAGGAGCAGAAGTTTTAGGAGCCTCCCAGGAAAGCCAGCACTCACACTCTGGATTCCTATCCTCCAGGTTCAGAACAGCCTCGGAATTTGATGTCAAACCAGACCAAAATCCCAATCTTCCAGGGCTGGCTTATAGTAATGAAGTGCTTATCAGCTATATTCATAGAATCATAGAATAGTTAGGGTTGGAAAGGACCTCAAGATCATCGAGTTCCAACCCCCCTGCCATGGGCAGGGACACCTCCCACTAAACCATGCCATCCAACACTAGGTCCTACCTGGCCTTGAACACTGCCAGGGATGAAGCATTCACAACTTCCCTGGGCAACCCATTCCAGGGCCTCACCACCCTTACAGTAAAGAATTTCTTCCTCATATCCAATCTAAACTTCCCCTGTTTAAGTTTGAACCCGTTACCCCTTGTCCTCTCACCACAGTCCCTAATGAAGAGTCCCTCCCCAGCATCCCTATAGGCCCCCTTCAGGTATTGGAAGGCTGCTATGAGGTCTCCACGCTATTCATATAGTCACCCAGGAGTTGATCTGGCGGAACTTGGTCAATAGCAGTCAGAGTTGATGTTATTTAGGTTATCCCTCGAGTGGTAAATGGCATCAAACCAAAGGAAACAAGCACCTATGAGTGTGGAGCACATGCCTCCTTCTCTTAGCCTGATCTTAAAGGGAACAACCTGATCGTGATCTAGCACGTCTTACTGTTGTTTCCTTAAAGCCAAAGCGAAGTACTCTGTTCAGTGCTGAGAACATATTTCCACAGCAGTGCAAACTGGTAAATCCCAGGATGCTGCAGGTCTTGCTTCCATGCTCAGACACATGCTCCTACGCATCATACAATAAAGGTTTCCAAACAGGAGGCTGCAACCCTTGAAAGGCCACATGCCCCTTGTAGCACACATTGCACAGGAGTAGTACACAGCAGTTTCACAGACATGAAGCATCTGGAGGGCTCCCTGTCCTCACTGGAAGGGTTTTAGAGATCTCAGAGGACATTAAAAGATGAGGGGTATATACTAGTGTGGAATACCCACCTAATAGTGAAACTGAGAACCTGGCAGATGCAGGGAACAAGGCAGCCCAGGTTCATCCTGAGGGGGCTGGAAGACTTGGTACCCAGACAGGGAGAAACCTCAGCTGAGGCATAGCTCATCGCTAACTGCATTTACCACCAAAGACTGGACCAGCACTACCTACCAGCGAAAGACACAGCTACGAGGCAACACCCAAGAGCCCTGTATCTTCCTCCCTGACTGCCAAACATGCGGCCAGTGCGAGAATCATCTTCAGCTGTATTGGGCTTTGAATGTTTCAAAGAAGGAAGAGGAGTGGGAAAAAGCCAGGAGGAGCCTTTTAAGTGTAGGAAATCCGCTATCAGGATTGAAGTTGCCACCTTTGCAAGGCTGGAGTGTGAGAGTCCAACTTCAAAGCCATGAGAGCCAGAGGCAGGAGCTCTAAGAGGGTTTCAGCCTTTCACAGGGAGCTGACTATATCTGCACATCACTGTGCTGTAATCTCACATTTGCATTTCCTCCAGCATTACAAGGAATTTCACTGCATATGAGCGATGCTTTCAGAAAGATGGATGTGTGGGAAGGCTGCATAAACAACATCGCGGCTCCGCAAGCTCACTCATTGCTGTTCCAGGGGCACGCATTAAAACTGCTCACAACCTCTACTCATCCCTCACTCCCATAGGTAGCCAGAAGATGACAGACAGCAGGAAGGTCAGTGCATTTGCCTCGTCATCGTATAAGACAAGAAATGACAATAACCTATATGGCCAGCTGCAGCTGCTCAGGAAGCCTGACCACATTTTTCAATTACAGTGTCATTTTATAACAATCAAAACTTTGCAGAACAGTTTAAACAGGGATTACAGTTGGCAAAACCAGGAGCAGCCTGTTATCCTCCCATAGGGCAGCCTACTTCTCTCACTTCTGTCTAAAACAAGGAGTCTCTTAAATCACTGGCAACCACTGCACACACAATGGTCACTATTCACACTAAACCAAAGCTCACACATTCATGTGGCTTACAGGGCTACCCTGATTTTCTTCTATCCTGAAATCCAACAGTTAGAAAAAAAAGTGAGCTGTGTGAAGATAACAACAGGGGATGAAACAAGAACTACCTCAGCCTTTCCATAAGTAGCATCCTATGCCCTTGTCTCCATTGAGTCTTAGCCAGTGTCTCCACCACAGTGAACACTGTGATACAGGTACCAAGTCCCAGCTGAGAAAGCGAGGTAGGAATTGGTGATCTCCAGGGCTTGCACTGCTGGAACAGGAGAACTAGAAGTCACCATCTTCAGGCTGTAGCAGCAACCACCATCCCATGCTGCTCCAAGCGGGTTACAGCTGCTTCACACAGCTCTCACACTTGAATCCCAGGGGAGTTTGGTCACAACCAAGCAACAGCCCTACTGACAGCACAAGCTTACATTGCTAAGGGAAGGTAGGGCAAGAAACTGTTTGAATCCAACAGCTGTGTTTTAGCACTGCCCTGAGGCCTCATGTCATAAATAAGAGTCCTGTTAAGCCTCAGGCTGTACAAGACAGACAGATAGCTCCAGGCCCAGGACACCGGTTATTTCAGCTGAAGAGGAGGCAACAGGGAAACAAAGCAAGTACAAAATGAAAGTGGGCAGCATGAAAGGAGCAGTCCTAGCATAGCAGCCACTTATTTGCAGATTGTGTCAGCTCAAGAATAGCTTTAAATCTGAACTCTCATTAGTGTCAGAGGCACTGGCCTCGCTGCATCCCTTGGAACAGCTCTGAGGCTTGTGCTGCCATTCACTGAGCAGAAATAAACTCGAACAAAACACCCACTCCCTCTGCTAGCAGTAAAGTAGCTGCTAGAGAGGCACCAGAAATGCAGAGGCATGCAGGAGGCTGGGAAAGCTTCTCTTCTGGTTTTGCTTTTAAGATCAGATTGAGGACAAAAATGGCCCTGCAGGCATTTATCAGATGACGATCCTGCGCCTGAAAGGCAAATGGTGGAGTTATTCCAGTTAAATGTGAGAAACAGGCAGTGAAGGCTGCAGCTCTGACCAGCAACAGGGAACAGCAACACGTAGAACATGGAGGGGTGAGAAGGCAGTTTGTGATAGAGGATTGGAAAAAGGCAAGGCAATCAAAGCTAGGCTATGATCCTTGTGGGTTACACTAAGGAAGCAGGGACACAGTTTGGATGAGAAAGGCCAAGTACCTTTTGTGTACCATGCTGGTATTCAAGCTGTGGTAAGAGCCACTGGGAACAGACACCCTCATGAACCGGCAAGATGCAACCGCAAAAATTGGAGACCACTTCCAACAACACAACCCACAGGATGTGAAATCAGGAAAGGAGGAGGATGGGCACAAGCAGAGGCACAGAATGAGCAGGTCAGATCAATTTCAGCTTAAAACGAAAGATGACTCAAAGTCAAAATGAAAGGCATCTGTTTATTGATAAGTATTTGAAACTGGGCTAAATTTAAGATCAAGAACACTCTGAAATGAAACATTCTGCAGAGATGCGGTTATCTGTACAGCTTTGGTTAACACCCTTCCTGGCAGTGAAAGGAGCTTTAATGTGGCATAAGAAGAGCAAGAACATTGCTGTCTTCTTCTCACCATACCTTACACAGGCAGATTTCTGCTCTCTGTGCAGCCCCCATCCCCATAATCAGAGACCCTAGAAGGTTACTCAAGTAGCAGAAGGTTGATACCATCAGTTGTCAGCACTACATTACATCCCAACCACCACCCAAAACAGAGCAAGCAGCACAGCCTGCAAAGCACAGACACAATCTCGGAGCTCCCTTGGCATCACCCAAGCCGGAAGAGAAGGCTGACCCTTTCCAACGAATCCCAAGTGTGTCATTGCAGAGGGTCAAGACAGACTCCGGAGAGTCACAGGCTCCATGCTGTCACTCATATTAATGATGCAATGCTTTATTAATTGGAGTTTTCCTGAACAGCATGTGTACTATCAGTGACACTCATAATTAAATAGGCAGGCAGCTTTTCTCTCTTTTTTTAAATGAGCAGAGAGTTAATTGAATTCTGGAGTCCCTGTGATCAGCTGTGAAATTTATACCTGCAATTTGTGCAGGCAGCAAGAACTAGAGCCTTTGGGGCCTTGTTATTCATCAAAAATAGGCTGATTTATTTGTGCCAAGTATCTCTGTAGGAGGCTCTTGGGCCCGATGTACAGTCACTTTCCTCCAATTAACCTCCCTGGCCTAGAGGGAAAAGAAAATTAGACATCTGTTAAAAGCACAAACCCAGTCTTGAGAAAGCAAGCACATTTCAGTGGAAGCCAGCTCTCATTTGAGCTAACCTCTGGCCACCAAGAGTTGAGAAGCTCCCAGGATGAAATATGTCAAGAACAGCTGAGACAAACTACAGAGCTGAAGTTACTAACAGATGATAGGAGGAGGAAGGGACCTGGTGTGAGGCAGCTGGACCAGTCTGCTTCAAAGAGATCAGGCTTCACACCGATCCGGTTTTGTGACCATCTCCAATGTCTGTTTTAAGGCTTCCACTGATGGAGTGCCCTAACAACTGCTGTGCCTCCAAACACCTGATATTCCTTTCTCTTGGCTGGTCCCATATATAACCTCCACAGGCATACAACTAGTTTGTAAACCTGGTTCATCTTTACCATTGGGTGTATGTTGCTTCTCATTTTATTTTTGGCACCAAGAGTGGTTCACTTGGTGCTACACCCTGTGACATACAGCTTATGCAACCAGGAGACCTTGTCAGCCAGTATGTGGAAAGTCAGTTTTAACTGCCAAGTACCATATTCTGCATTAACAGGTCACATTAGATCCCAACAGGGACATAAGGGAGGTCATGGAGATAAATAGAATCAAAGGTGCCAAACCCTGCAAGCTCATCAGCAGGCAAAGAGCCCCACTGCTCTTTGCCTACCCAAACACGACAGGGTAGGGGATCCCTGGCTTAGGAACCAGCTCCTGAGACAAATCCTTTCTGGACCTCCTCTTAGGACCAATCACCACTCAAGAGTACCCATGAAACTGTATGATAGAGGCAGGAACCCGCAATATCCTTGCTCAATGGATTTTCCAGTCCAAGACTAACTCTGCCAACAATATGACAACATTGTTCTTCATCACTGCAGCACTGCACCAGTGTGCATTAGCTAATCCCCCTGACGTGTGTGGGAAACAGTTTCTGCAGTTGGCTCCTATAAGGCCTTCTATCAGAAACAGCTCCAAGGCACAGACAGACCTGCCCTGTAAACATTCTGAAGAGCCCACAGCGTAACTAGTTTTGCATGGGAGAAATACAGGCCAGCATTCATTTAATAATGTTTGGTTTTGCAGAGAAAGTCTGAGATCAAAATGGCACCTGCTGGTCTCAAAAGTACAGCAGAACAGTGCAGCCAAAGTGTCCACCCTGCTCTTGCTCACAGCAGATTGTAGCATCAGGTTTCTATCTTTACCGTGTTGTTTATAGCTATGGGACCTGTGACTTTTGGTCGGAGTTTGTGTGTTTTAATGTTTGATTTCCTTTAAGAGGTTAGAGTTTGGTTTGCAATTAATTTTGACTATCTTGGATATAAAGTTTACTCTGTCCACCATCCAGGAAAGCCCATTACATATCCAACTCTGCTGGAAATTGTGGGTGGCCAATACAACACCTATCTCAAACAGTTCTTCTCCCTCATCCTGTATCACTGGTTGGTTTTGGAAACAGTAATTCAGGGGGAAAAAAACCAAACCACAACACACACACACACACCATACTGACAGCCCAATTAGCTGTTAAAAATCTATCTTTCCTCATGGCTAAATGTAGCCACTTAAAATGAGCAGTCAAGACTTGTTAATGACTCTTGTAAAGATTGTCAAAGATGCCCTATGAGATCAACGTGACAAGAATCTATGTAAAAACTGTTTGCATAGGAACTGGTTTCACAGGCAAGCTACTTAATAAACACTTAGAAATTCCTTTTTGTATTTCAATTGATATTTCTCTATAAATTAGCTCAACATCGAATGCAACTCAACCACCAAACAGCTCTGGCGGTTGTTGGCAAAAGAAGGCAATGGCAGCAACTGCTCCCAGAGGCCAGCCTGGGAACCTCTTCTAAGCACACCTAGTTCCCCAAGACACTCATGCCTCTGCAGTACGGCAGTTGCCGTATAACAGCTGTAACCAGCCTTATTAGATAAGATCTCCAGGAGGTGAAGAATTCCTCCAGTGACTCTGGAGGTCTGCAGCAGTCTCACAAGAGGAGTGTCTCCCAGAGCACTTCATTGGAGTTGAACCATGCTTTCATGGCTGCTTTCAGCAGGGCTCTCGGCAGGTACCTTTGCTCATTAAAGTAGACAACAACAGCCCAGGTCATTTTTTGCTGATCCAGGGAATTTCCTGTTGGCCTACTGCTAAATACATGTCAATCCTCAGAAGCACATAGCTTCACATCCAACTGCCACCTACAGTGCACAAGTTCACCGAGCAGTAGAAATGCCACAGTATATGCTCAGAAAAATGTCATAACACAAGTATAACGCAGAGAAATATATGACAGGAGTCAAATGCTTAAGAGCACGGGATTCACAGCTCCACAGTTAAGTAAAGTAATACTGCATAGAGAGCAACCTCTTACTGCCCAGACAGGGCTACTAGCCAAGAGGATGTAACTAGTGCTTATCAAACAGTTCCTGACATTCACAGTGTATGCATAGCTGCTTCTTTGACTTGAGATGTTTAAGCAGCATTTGAGCGCACTTGCTTTAAGCAAGCTTCATTACTAAAAATGAGCTATTTGCACCAGACGACTGGATACCAGATATCATACTCTGCCAAGCCAGAGTGAGGAGCACACCACCCCTGAGCCAGCCAGCCAGGACAGTGAGCATCCCTGCTGGCATCTGGGGCTCCCCCAAGACCTCTGCAGATAATAGGGCAGAATCAGTTCGGTCTTTGGAGCTGCCTCCAGAAAGTCTTAGACAGCTCATGGACCACAGGCTAAATTCACAGATACATTAGAGTCACTCCAGAGAAGTGAGAGCACAGATGCAAACAAAAGGAAGGCTTTTCAAAGCAGTTTATGGCAAAGGATCCTCAAGATGATTTTCATGCTAATATATATAATTATATATACACCCACATGTAAACATACTTACAACGAAACTGGAGCATTTACTATGAAGTTATTTATGCAGCCTCTACAGGTTTAAGTCATAGACAAAAACATTGCATCCATCTGTCATGCTGGATCAGATAACCAATCCATCAAACTTAACAACTACTTCAGGAAAGCAGGCAAAAACCACACTGGCTTAATTGTGCCTCTTAAGGACACAGCATCTCCCGCACTCTGCAAGCAGGCAGGAGCAACCAAGGCCCGAAAGGCCTACAGGATATCAACGGTTTGCTTCAGGTCTCTCGGAAAAATCTCAGTCAGCAATAACTACAGAGGGACAGGCCCCACGAAGCTCTCCAGGTGAGCCGTCCAAAACCCAGCCACCGAGAACTGACCCCGAATAAAGAGGCCATCGCCCAACACAGGGCTTCGTTCACCATCCCAGCTCAAAGACAGCCCAGCAAAGCCTCCAGTTCTCCACGGAGCTCCGCCAACACCAGCCCAACAGTCGCCTAGAGCCCATCCATCCCTCCCCCGGCAGCGTGGGGCCGGGCACCCCGAGCCCCCGACGTACCTCAGTTCCTCACTGCCACCGGGCCTCTGCTCATCTCTATCCTAAAGGAAAACGCTGGCCTCGTCCAGCGCCAGCTCGGGGGAGGGACACGTGGCGCATCCCGCAGCACTTCCGCCTTGTCCCGCAAAGCAACGCGAACCCCAAAATGTGCTTTTTCCTGTGATCTGTGCCTGCTGTTGCTCCGAAGGGAGCCGCGCTGCCCGGCCCGGCCCCACAGCCCGAGCAGGGAGGGCGATGGCCGCAGGTGCCGTCAGTTAGCTCGTTAATGACCGTTGGCCTGGTCATTAGCCTGATGAGCGTTAACTGCCGGGGTCAACAGCTGAGGGAGGGCACGGGGCGTAGGGAGCACGGAGCACCCGGGGAAGAGGCCGGGCTGGAAGAGCCATGGTGGCAGAAGCACACGCAGCGTAGCCGTGTTAGGGTGCTGTACAACCACCCAGCCCTGCCCGCAGCAGCATCCACCCCGAGCCTGCGGGCATCCCCCCGCAGCCCCCGGCCCACCCGCCCGCCAGCCGCAGCCGCTTCCGGCTCGCCTGCCGCAAGAGGGGGACAGAGCACTGCACTGCAATGCACTGTGCGTGGCCGCCAGCACACCCCTGCCCCCCCGAGCCAGTCCCCACCGCCCCCCACTCGCCGGGGTCACCAGTGCCACCAGTGCCCGGCAGGATGCTCCCAGGTCCCGCCTTAGTTCACCCTCTCTGCTTCCCGCCTTGGCTGGCCTCTCTACTATTACCCAGGGCCAGAGGAAGGATACTGAAAGCCATGGAAAGGCAGAGGGGACGTTCCCCTTGCTCCCCTCTGTTGCCCACATAGAATGGTTTGAGTTAGAAAGGACCTTAAAGCTCATCCAGTTCCACCCCCTGCCGCGGGCAGGGACACCTTCCACTAGAGCGGGTTGCTCCAAGCCCCGTCTAACCTGGCCTTGAACACTGCCAGGGATGGGGCAGCCACGGCTTCTCTGGGTGCCCTGTGCCAGCGCCTCAGCCCCCTCGCAGGGAAAAACTTTTCAATACCTAGTCTAAATCTACCCTCTACATTCTTAGGGTGTTGGGTTTAGGGCCTCTCCTTTCTGTTGGCAAGCTGCCTGCCAACGGCATGGGCTGCAGCCAGGTGGAAAAGCATGGTGTGGTCCCACACAGCCCCTACCCAGTCGCTGCTGCGCTGCAGCATGCTGCAGTTCTGCATCACCGTCTGATCAAACACTACAAATAGAGTTGTTTATTTAAAAGATATCTGCGCAGCTCTTTACCATAAGTGACAAATCATTATTTAATTCCTTTGGTACTCATGGAAATAACATCAATCAAAATGAATGCATCTGCTAGCTAAATACGAATGTAATCATCCATTAAAATGTTAACATTTGTGAAAACTGTTTATTAAAATGAAGTTATAAGAATCTCATTGTGATTTGATAATCAGCTAATGTCCCCTTAAGGCAGAATTTGAACACTTGATGTTTGAAACTAGATAACATTTTAAATGCCCCATCAGTTTGTAACTCCAGTCATTCTGAAAGCTGATTAAGCCTTTGCATTGAAGCCCTGGAAACAGATGTCCGTTCTTTATCCTTGTGCCCATACGCTGCAAAACAGACCTTCTCCTCCAGCCACATGTACGAACCCCAAATTTAGATACACAGTCAAAGATGAGCGCATGGAGGTAAAGTGAAATCAAAACTGTGTGGTTTTACCCTACCTGTTCTAGTAGGACTCACGAGACAGCGAGAAATGCTGGAGTCAGGAGAGCGTTTTCCTTTCAGTCATGGTGATACTGGGAGAGGATGGCAAAGGAGCATCCTCGGTACCCAACAGTCTGTGCTCAGGGGGACCAAGAGAGACAGGAGCAGTGGTCCAACTACCTAAGCGCCCATGCAATATGTGGCCTTACAGCCCACACTCAATTCTTGTCCTTTTGTATATCCCAGCTGACACATCGACATGCAAGATGGCACCCTCTACCTCAAAAACAACCCTGTTTCCTTTTCTAGGAAGGGAGAAGCTGTACATGTAATTAACATTTTGCTGTAAGAGAGCTGACAACCATAGGCAGGTTTCATTTTGAGTCACACTTTCAATTAAGAACCCATCAGGTCTGGTTCCTTAGGTCTCAAAGCAGCTTGCTGTGCGCCCAGGCTGGCAAGCAGGAACCACACAGTGAATTCATGTGCACTGAGATTTTTTGCTTTTCCTGTTCTGGTAACTCGTCAATGTAGATTCGAATATGACTGCGACAAATTCAGTTGGCACCTGTTTGCTACATCTAGCATTTCAGCAGACAGCTCTGAGGGGAGCCAGGCTCTGAGTTCCTCCTCTGCTTTAATCTCCAGACTCAAGCTAGCTCAGGCATCTCTCTAGAAATCTCATATATGTCACTGTCCTCTGACAGGTGCAGTTTTATCCTAAAGTACCATTTCCACAAGTAGTAATGGTTCATAGTGCACTTATCTTGCAATAACTTATCGAGGAATTAAACTCTTTCAGACACCCCCAAAATTGGTAAGCTTAGTCATAAAATCCTTTGTTGAACTATCAAACCTCCAATACTGTATGGGAATAAGGGAATTTTGTATCTTACAATCATAGAATCATAGAAGAGTTAGGGTTGGAAAGGACCTTAAGATCATCTAGTTCCAATCCCCCTGACATGGGCAGGGACACCTCCCACTAAACCATGCCATCCAAGGCTATGTCCAACCCCACCTTGAATGCTGCCAGGGATGAAGCATTCACAGCTTCCCTGGGCAACCCATTCCAGGGCCTCACCACCCTTACAGTAAAGAATTTCTTCCTCATATCCAATCTCAACTTCTCCTGCTTAAGTTTGAACCCATTACCCCTTGTCCTCTCACCACAGTCCCTAATGAAGAGTCCCTCCCCAGCATCCCTATAAGCCCCCTTCAGGTATTGGAAGGCTGCTATGAGGTCTCCACGCAGCCTTCTCTTCTGCAGGCTGAACAGCCCCAACTTTCTCAGCCTATCTTCATACGGGAGGTGCTCCAGTCCCCTGATCATCCTCGTGGCCCTCCTCTGGACTTGTTCCAACAGTTCCGTGTCCTTTTTATGTTGAGGACACCAGAACTGCACACAATACTCCAAGTGAGGTCTCACAAGAGCAGAGGGGCAGGAGCACCTCCCTCGACCTGCTGGTCATGCTCCTTTTGATGCAGCCTTCGTTCTGTTTCAGTGTGTTGTCTTCAAATATCTTGATTCTTAACACATAAATAAGGGCTTTTTCTGCAAATTTCTGGGTTTCAGCTATTTCAGTTGAATTTAGTAAACAGTAGCTTTGGAATTCCCAGAAAATTCAGCTATAAACCCCCAATCGCCAGCAATTCATTACATATCACCTTTAATGGGATAGATCCAAATTCCTTTGATAACCATGAGGAAACGGTGAGCCCAGCCTTTGTCCTGGAGAATTTCCACTCTCATTCAGCATTAGCTGAGTACTAATGGACATTAAAAAATACAGAATTGCTGGAGACTGTAAAAAATACATCATTTCACCTTTCCCTTGTGACTGAGGCCTTGAGAAATTGACTGGCATAGCTATAACAAAATAATTATCCCGTTGTAACTGCTCCTGTATAACTTCTCCACATGGACTCTCTATTCTAAAGTTTAAGTGACTTTATTACAGAATAATTACCCAAGGACTTTAGCCTGGAATGAGGTTCTGCACAGGAGAGTTTTGCCAGGGTGGCTCTGGTGATTTAAATTCACTGTACTAAGCAGGTGAATTTTGCTGTGTGGACTCTAGGGAGAGTCTGTCAGCAGTATTAGATAAGACATCCGCATTCCGTATTATCTGAAAATTGAACTTCTGCACTGTACAGGGCATAGCATCCTATTTTGCATGCACTCTAAAACAAGCAGGCCTTTTGCCTCCCAGAGGAATAACCTCTCACAGCTTGGAAGGAAGGACAGATAGACATCATGCAGCTGCAGAAAAAGAAGTGGGATTTGGTAAACCCAGGGTCCCATTTTTCAGGTGCACTGTCAGTCCCATTTGCAAATAGGAATTCTGGGTGTCCAGCCTTCCCACCCACTTGCCTGTGCTTTTGGCTGGCAAAAGGCGCCTCTGATGCCAAATTCACTTTCCTGACTGGTGTGCCACTAATGGGCTTTCAGAAACACACACTCACATAGGTCACAGCTGGCCATTAGAAAACGCTGTGCTCTTAGCACACGTGCTGTCAAGCCTCTGCCTTCAGCAAGCCTCCTCTGACCAGCTGCTGGCTGCCAGCAGGATTTGGCTGAGTCACCCTGGCCACAAGTGATTCGTTAAAGCCACCAAGGATCCTCACAAGCCGCATTCTTTTAAGGAGACTTTACACACCCTCATTAAGAAACCTTGTCATGTTTTGGGAGCTGGGGACACAGGGAGAACATCAAACCTGGAATCCACAAGGGACTCATAACCTCCTCCTCACATCAACCAGCTTCCCAATGACACAGTGGGCACTGATTACACCAGAGCAAGGAGCTGTGCTTTGCCTTTTTGCTCAGCAGCAGAAGCAGCCCTGGTCTCTGCACAGAGACCACCCGGGAACCTCGGGTGCTTCAGGCACGGAGTCATTTACCACGTGCTTGAAATTGAACTAGTGGAAAGATCTTGTTCAGTCCCAAAACACAGCTGAGCTAACACACAGGAATCAAAGGAAACAAGCAGTCCTCTAACAGCAGAATCAGTGAAGCCTGGTTTGCTGTGCATTTGTCTTTCAAAGTTGAGCTCCTCTGTGGATTCCCTCATGCCTAAAAGACCGAGTTCGTGCTCTTTCTTTGATGAACAAGTGTATCGGGTTTGTGTGGCAAGGTTTTGGTAGCAGGGGAGCTACAGAGGTGGCTTCTGTGAGAAGCTGCTAGAAGCTTCCCCCATATCCAACAAGCCAATGCCAGCCAGCTCCAAGATGGACCCGCTGCCGGCCAAGGCTGAACCCACCCCCAAATCGAATTTGCTTGGAATTAAACAATAAGCTGTATCTCTGCTGGAAACAGTGAGCATTACCCATTGGTGAAGGCAAGCAGACTGGGGGAAAAGAGATCAAAAATGGGCTTATTTATAGAAGTTCAAGGCCTCTGACTCATGCAATTCCTGGATCAAAGACTTCGTGGGTGCATGGGCAGGTGAATTATTACAGACTGTTCCAGCACTTCCCCATCTGTCAGACAAGGATAATATCACCCTGCTCCACACTGCTATCATGAAATTTGAGTGTAATACTCATAAAAGCACCTGCAGATCAGGCTAGGTAATTTATGTTCAAATCAATTTTCAATGGTAGTAAATCTTCTCATTTTAGCTCCGTAGTGGAAAAAAACCCCAAACATCCAGGGCAATGTATGTCTCCTTAACAAATTAAAGAGGTGAATAGCTCCAACTGTTTATTGACCAGAAACTAGAAAATTCCCAGTTGCCCAAACTGGAGTAGGTGACCACTGGTTTTGTTTGCCCTTCAGTAACACAGACGCCTCTGTTGCTCTACAGAACAACTCCAGCTGTGAATGCCCTCTCTCCTCCCTCAGAACCAAACCACTGCTCCATGCTTTCTCTGAAAGCATTGTCTCTGGTACTCCAGATGAAGTCTATTTGGTGGGAAGAACACGGCTGTGTGCTCTCACGGGCATCCCTGTATGAGATGGATGACTTTCCAATTAGTCGTGAACCACTCCATAGGACAGCTGGGGAGAGGATCGGGCTGGAAATATGGGATGAAACTTTTTTCTGCGCAACTTCCTTCTTAGTCCTAAATCAAGGGAAGCAGCCATACATGGAACATCCTGTTTCTAAAGAGCTTTCTTGAAATTACCCCTGTTTCCCCCAGAAGTTTTGGCATTCCCCATTCTGGACTCCTGATCACACCATGACTGGGTTTTATTCTCATGGAAAAAAGAGTTCTGAAGCATTAGAAAGCATGGAAATACTGAACAGTTCATGCCTTGCCATGGAGTGTGATTCAGACTCCATCACCATCAGAGCTAGGAATCCCACCGACATCAGTGAGGCAGGGATTTCACTCCTGAAGGCTTGGGTTTTGTTCTGTATTGCTGTTAAAGAGCCTGGGAACCTGTGCTTGATAAGGTCAAACAAGCCTAGCAGGGGCGATCCCAGTGCTGTTCTCCCCTCTCAAATCTCAGGCACAGCCCAGACCCCTGTGTGTGTCTGCATGTGAATTATTTAACTGTCCAGCTGGTTAAAAATAGCACACCAGCAACTCCCTTTCCAGCCTTTGACTGTTAAATGGGCTGTCAGAGCCCAGCCAAGTGCTGAGGTCGTGGCCTGGGCTCCACATGTGGACAGGGTGAGCTGGATGCCAGAGGAAGAGAAAAGCATGTCCCCGCAAAGCCTAGTTCCAGCGCGATGATATCAGCCTGTGGAAGAAAAGCAAGGCAAACTCAGAACATTATGAAGCTGCCAAAGAAAACACTGTCTTCACAATGAACAAAAGTCTGATTAATTATTAATTGCCTGCCAGCTAATTAGCATTCCCTCAGGCATCTGTCTACAGAATGCGTTGTATTTCCAACCCACCCCGGGCCAACCTCATCTATGCAAATGGCTTTGAATTACAGTTAGCAACTGATTTGTTGCCTGAAACAAGTTGTTCCACTCCCATCTCCCCATCTCCTCCTGTCACCCTTCTTTTCTCCACCCAGGGACTTGAGCTCATTACAGTGTCAGCTGAGCAGAAAACATCCCTTGCTGAGGAATGTCTTTCCTCTGGTACTTTTCCATGGAAGCCGGACACCTCCCACCAGCCATCCCTGTGCACTGCCCTCAGCCTGTGTTATAGGAGGGCGACTGCTGTGCCCCAGCCCTGACAAAAGCCTTGTTTGGCTGCTGTGTGGCCAGAGAGGAGGGAGAGCAGCTCTGGGCAGTGAGAAGCTGATTAGCTGCAGAGGCAGTGACCAGCTCTTGGCTTTAGAACCGAAGGCAGCATTTAGGGAATCCAGCCTCAGCTAATCATAGAATCATAGGATTGTTTAGGTTCAGAAAGACCTTTAAGATAGAGTCCAAGTGTTAACCCAGCGCTGCCAAGTGCACCACTAAGCCATATCCCCAAGTGCCACATGTACACATCTTTTAAATACCTCCATGGATGGCGACTCAACCACTTCCCTGGGCAGCCCATTCCAATGCTTGACAACTCCTCTGATAAAGACATTTTTAATAATATCCAATCTAAACCTCCCTGCTTGCATTCAGCTCCTATTAACTTAATGGAACTTGCACACACGCATCAAGGGCAAGCAAACCCCTTTTGAGAGCAGAAGCATGAATTACAGCTGTGTACAGGCAGAGCAACGCTGCAGCTTTCTGGTTTACCATGCCAAAAAAGATGCATTTTAAGAACTTAGGAGCTTAAATTACTATCTTTTTTAATCGATCAAGCCAATGCAGTGGGTGAAATACTGCAAGAAAACATGAAAGTATCTCAGTTTACCACCACACTGCTCAACAAAGGCTATCCACAAACCTGAGCAAACTAGGATAGTGGGTTAGGATTATTAACGTCTCCAAGGTGCACCTCTCTGAAACTTAAGTATGTATCACACTGTCTCTGCAGTGTAGGGCAAATCCCAAAGAGGGATTGCCATTTTCCCCAAGCGCTTCAGCCAGCCTCTGTATTTTACACCTGACACCTGAGTACCTGTGACTCCTATTCACTAGATGAAAATGTGCTTGAGAGCTTAAGAGGAAAGCAGGAAATGTTTATAAGGAAAGATGGTGAAGGAAGGAATGATCAACTACAGAGGGGTCTCAGGTGTTAAATCTGACCATCAGCACCCAGATGTACCAGAGAATCCAGCACCAGGTGAGCTGACCTGGAATCCAGCTGTGGTAATGGATCTCTCTCCAGCAACCTCAGCCTGATGCTCCAGCTCCAGAGATTTGAGGAAGGATCCCTTCCCGTGCAGACAAGGCCATGTGATAAAAGCTGCCATGGTTATCAAAGAGGCCTTCATGAACAGGAGCACAGGATCATCAGGCTGGGGAGCAGTTTCCTGGTCTGTTTGCATATTTTGTAGAACAAGGAGTCCTGTGTCTGAGACTGTGTCCTGGCTCTTACTGCAATATAAACATCATAAATGGACTGTTTTCCTACCGCAAAGCCAGAAGATAAGTGCTGATGCAGCTAGATGATTGCGATAAGAACAGTTGTTTTCAGAGAAGAGACATAATCTGTGGGAAGTTCATTTGGTTTTAGGCAGGGAACTTGGTCTGCCAAGTACAAAATAAGAATGTCCCAATTACCACAGTTAAATTCTTATTCTCATCCTATAGATTTAATGTGCCTGCTGGTAGCTCTAACACTCCACCACGCCAAGGCGGCAGCACATTAGTCAAGTATGAGGCCATTAAGTTACATATCTATAGATATAGGATATAACCCTTTGAAATATATAGGCGCTGCAGAGGAGCAGAACATGTTTTTGTAGCACCCCTGTTAACGGGACTGCAAAGAACCTTCAGCTACGATCCACAGCCAGGTATTTTGTTAGACTACATTTTCCTCTCGTACATGTGTCATATAAAGTACATAAACTCATGAAGTCCAACTAAGACTAGCATAAATCAGGGATAACACCACTGAAGCCAATAGAGTTGCACTGGGATGAAAGTGGCATAAATCAGAGGCTGATCAGGTACACATTTTCTTTAAGGTTGACAGACCATTAAGTGGCTTACATAGACTCCTTATCACATTACAGTTCTGTAAGGTAAATAACAGCCACCATGCACGGTATATAATGAATTGCAGCCTGCAACATACAGCAAATGACCATTTTTCTCAGGGAATCTCAGCTCAGAGCTCTGGGACCAAAAATAATGGGCAATATTCTCCAGCATTCATGTGTGACATTCACATTAGTATTAACAGGAGGTATGTGCCCAAAGTCAGGATGCATTCATCAGCAATCTGAATTGGATATTACTGAGGCTCCCGACAAATGTTCTGGTTTCATCCCTAGCAATGATCCTCCTAGGGAGCAGCCACAGCTCTTTACTCATCTTTGCACAGCACTTGCACAGGAAAGTATTTACTCAGTGGCAGGTAGAGCTGGAATCAGAGGAAGGAAGGCAGTCTTGTATTGCTTACCTCAGAGCTTCAACCCCCAAAGCAACCTTGCTCAGCCCCACACTCACAGCTCAGTTGGTGCGGGTGCTGAGCACCCATTACAGCACCAGAACTCAAAGGCTGGATGGTAGCTGCAGCCTGGAGAAGGTAAGAGAAATGACCGCAAAGTCACAGGGCAGATCTGCAATGCAGCTAGTGAAGCCAAGCCTCTGACCTTATAGTCAAATATTCTATGCTATCACCATCCTGCATTTACCCTAAAGGGCTGTAATCACTCTCCCATAAAGTTGAATTATTGACTTTAGAGAAGCTTGCAACTTCATTTGAAAAGGTGGAAAAGAAATCTGATCTCCAAAGGGCAAGAGAAATAATCAGTGAAAGACTATCAGTTAGTAAGCTTACTGATGAATGTTACAACATAAATGCCCGTTCTGCCTGTTTTACTTCCAATAAATCCTGCTTTCTGCCTATGTACACGTGTTTTACCACTGTCTGCTTAATTTCGTAATTATACTTCAAGATGACTCAAATATAGAGACTAAAGCAGGTTCTACAGACAACCAAACCGTAGCCAACACAGGCAATGTGCACATGTACACAGCTTTGTTAACAAGAACAAATTGCTTCCTGCCCTGAATTGCACCTAGGAAGAGCCATAAGCTGGTTCAAAACTAAATATATGCCATAGCATATGTGCTTGCTAGGAAGGTCATTAGAACATAGAGCTCGTAGGGAGAAGTGTGGCAGGAGAGAGTAAACACAAGAATAAGATGCAGTGGAATCTGTGCAAGAGAAAAGAAGTGAAAGACACGGAAGGCCAGGGAGCACAGCTGCTTCAAATAATTCAAACAGAAACCATACAGCTGCATGCCTTATCCTAAACCCCTGCCTCTGAAAGCATGAACCTTGGCAACGCTATTCCTCCCCTACCCAAGCATAAGGATCTGGCACTATAAAGCACCTTATGGAGAGCCAAAAGTGCGATTGACCAACTAGCCTAAAGCATAAGGTCTTAAGATTCAGGTGTTGGCTTTGCAATATAGAAAGCTGGTTTTAGCAAAGACTTTCTTTACTGCAGAGATAAAGACTACTTGCAGCTCTAAACACAAGGGCTTAATCCCAAGAGTTACAGGCCTGTAGACAAGTGTCCAAGAGCACTGTCCATACCTTTGACAAGCTGTAATTAGTATAATAGAACAATGTAAACAGGACTCTAACTCAAAGATGACGGACAGCGATACAATAGAGGGGTCAGCAGGAAGCTAATCCAGAAATTCAGTGTGCACCCCCTTAAGCAAGGCATTTAAGTGCAACTAAAAATAGCAGGTGAGACTATCTGACAGCTAAATTGCCAGTGGTAGCTTAGCGTGGATTCAGTTACATTGCTCAGCGACCCTCAGTGAATTAAATAGATTGAAATGCTAATGATAGAGTGAATTCCCAGCAGAGAGGTAGAATAAAGTAGTCAGATTAGGTTTCAGACAAGGTGAGTTCAATGGCAGCAGAGAGATTAGAGTTTGTTTAGATCAAGGTACAAAGGTAATTTGTCTAGATCAGGGTAGAAAGACGGTTCTTTAAAGCTTAGGGGCTCCCCTATGTTAAGTAACACGTTGAAAACAGCGTAGACCTGACAAGCTGTTTCGGTGACTGTTATATTATGTGATTTCCATCAACACTGATACATTTCTCCCTGGTCTCAATATACTCTTAATGGCATCATCATTTATCTCCTAATTAGTTAAATGCTACTCTGATGACAGATGTGTGACGGTTCACCTGGGCTGTCATTCAGACTGTATTTATTTCTTCTCATTGCGTATTCTAACCAGCGTACAGCTTTGGTGAAACCATGACTGTGGCATTTTTATCTTTTGTGCTTACCATGGCATCACAGCTGCAAAAGCATGCAGAGATTCATCCTCACTGCTCCTCCTAGAAGTCTGGAAGCAATATTGCCACAGAAAGGAGGCACAGGCCGGACCAAGCATCTTGCCTGCCATGGCACAGACAGAGGTCAGGTCACCTGTTAACAAAATTTAAACTCTAAGCTAATGTCAATGCAAAGCAACACCTACAAAGCACACGTAAAAAATAAGAACTGAGCCTGAAACTCCATCCAGGGTTCATCCCTTGAAAACAACCCTGGAGGCTCTCCAGAGTGGGTATATCACTACATAAATTCCAAGATCAATTTAGCCTGAAACAAATGATCCGTCCCTTCTCATCCAAGGTCACACAGCAAGTCAATGTCATTAGATTAAGAAAAAAACCCTAACAACTTGAAATAAGATGCACTATCCTAGCAGTAAGGGCAATTAATACCTTACTTGACAAGATAGGGGGCTCACCATCACTTGGAGCTTTAAAAATGAGATTAAGCATCTTTCTAAAGGGTGCATTTCAATTCACCACCCTTATAATTCGGGATAGTTATTCTCATAAGAAAGTGACATTGCAACCTATCATTTGACTATCAATTAGTGGTCTTATAATACTTCAGTGTCAGTTGTCTGCTTCCAGTACAATAAATAAGAATTATGTGTTTTAGTGAAGCAGAAGCATTGTAATCCTGTGTAAGGTCAGGGGGTGGGAGCATAGCATGCTTTGCCCATGGGAGTTTCATTTGCTGTAGTGCTTATGATCCTGTGAGCAGGAAATCCAAGCTCTCCGACACCCTTACTTTTGGTCTGTGCACCAGACTACATCATCTGGTCATTGGGATGAGTACTATATAGGGCAAAATACAAGAAAATGAGATTTTCCAGAGTGACAATGTGATTTAGGGTGCTCTATTCCATACAAACAGGACTGGTTCTGAGAAGGCAGCTGACTGTGCAGTAATCAGTCCCTTAGCTAGGCAGGCTGCATTTTGAGCAGTGCGGCTCAGACACTGCATATGGGATAAGACTCAATTCTGCCTTCCTCTTCACCAAGGTCAGTTCTTTGTTTAGTCTCAGTATTCCCGGAGGAAAAAGACTACATGGACAGTATTTAGGAGCTGCATGAGACACCTTTGATGACTGCTCTTGGGCCTCATCCTCCGCATCAAAGGCTGAAGAGTCTGGGATCAATTCTCCCCTTGTATACCAGTGACAATCTCACCTCTTGTGGTTCCAGGCCTGAGTGAGATTCAGCAAGTGGAAATTCTTCTTGAGAAGCAGAACCCTGATACGCTTTCTCCATTCATAGTAACAGTCTACTTTATGCCAAGTGACTCATTACCATGTGTGAAGGGAACATGATTCAACCAGAAAAGTACATGTAATTTGCACAGATTACTTTCCCCACTTGGTTTCCGTACTGTGGAGTAACAGGGACTGCCTTCAAGACAGCAAAAAAAGGATAGTCCCATGAGTAATTCTTTGCTTAAGTATTAAGAGATAATAGATTGAAGAGACATTCAGATATGGCAGTCTAGAAAAAAACCAACATTATGAAGAAGGAAGCCTTGTGTTCCACAACACTTTGAGTGCTGTGGAAGTGAGATGAAACTGACGTTTGGAGGATGCTTCAAACACCACTCGTGAATTAAGGAATGCTTCCTTGCAGCCCGCAGAAGAAAGAAAGAGGAGGTGGCCTCAGGCATGAGCTGGTTGGATTTAAGATTTGCTTTTCTTGCCTGGCTGGGTGCAGCTTGTGTTTGTGTTCAGTGGTGACACCACCCTCACAGCCCCTGTGGAGCGACACACCACTGCTGGGCTCACTCCTGAAAAGGAGGCGTTCTTCAGACTCACACCTTGCGCTGGACACTGCAGCGTTGCACAAGATGGAACTCAAAGGCAGCTGTCAGCATTCATGTATCAGACCATTAACCTAAAATGAGGATGTGATTTCAGTTACAATTCAGCACTGAAGTGTAGTAGCTGCAGTGGGTAGTTTATCATTTCTTTTGCTGAAGCGCTTGCTGGCAGAAGCACCATAGGAATAAGCAGCCAGTTCCAGTGAAGTCACAAGGGCAGACGCAAACTGCTTACTTTGTAGCATCAATGGTTTAATGTGACAGGGCATGGGGGAAGCAGAAGATCTGTCAGGGAAGATAAACAGAAAAGAAAAATATTACTTCGGAGTAACTCATCCCAAGTAAATGGAGCTTTCCAAAGCAGCAGCATGCAAAATACTTGATTTCAAGAGTTTCATCCTGGCTCCAGGCAACATATGATGCTTCGCTTGACAAACAAACCAAGCTCAAGAGAACAACTTTGCTAGATTAAGAGAGCAAGGAGGGATCAGGGAGGACTGAAGTGACACGTGGCTCACCAGATACAGGGGTTTATTTTACTGTAAGAGGGCAGTGAGGCTTTAGACGAGGCAGGTAAGCATACAGACTCGAAGCCCACAAAACCTTTCCCCACACTTAGAACCAGCTGCAAAGTTAACAATGCTATATTTTAAGTGTGCAGAAGCAAAGTTGCGCCTCCTTAGAGCAGCACAAAGCAGACATGCAAATCAGCATCCAGCTACAAACCCATGGTCTTACTCTGCTTTCTGTCCACCGGCTTCTATCTCATGGAGTCTGCTCCCTTTACCTTGCATTTCTCATCCTTCTGACCCACTGGTGCAAAAGGGGTTACCTACCTAAACCTGCAGTGCTGCTGGAAAAGGAGGTTCACCTCTGCTCTCCTGAAAGACAGCATGTGCTACTGCAGGGGTGGGTGAAATTACACTCTCTACAAGGCATTCCCTTAATCTTCCAAGTTCTTTTTCTGGAACCACATATAAGAACTCAGCTGGAAATTAAAGAGGAAAGAGGCAATAGGAGGTACTGCAAAAACAAACAGAATCCAACAGTAACAGAATAAAAATGAAATCCCCGTGAAGTGTCTGAAAATCAGCTTCACATTTTGAACTGGCTCAAAGCAAGGATGCCTCACTGGGAAAACCAGAATGCAGGGAAGGATAGGAAATACCAAAATATCCCATACAGGAGCATTCCCAGCTCCCACAACCTCACAAATCCTAGTATTACCTTTCCCATTCTTACCACGTATTTCAGACTCCTTTGCTTTCCCACAACACCTTGGCTGTGCTGCCAGCCACACTGGAAGCATTTGCTTGAAGACAAGGCCCTGTGAGTCCACTCTCAGCAAGAAGCATCACCCACGACCTGGACATAGAAAAAGCCACATTTGCTTGAGGACTTCCTTTTAAATGGAAAAGTGATGCCCATTCTGGGAGATCTTACATCAGGAGAGACCACATAGATGATGAGGCCATTGCTTCCACCTGAGGAGCAAAAGGGTGTGGGTTCTCCTTAGGAGATGGCAGAGATTCAATGGCTGCTTGGGATTGGCTTCATTCTTGCTGAAGGCAAATTTGAGCAGACTCACTTCTAGAGTGTGTTTAATAGCATGCACTAAACCATCAAATGATCCACATCAGACAAAACAAAGTGGTGGATATGGGTTATTTTAATGTGAGATAAACTGACTTGCAACCAATTCCTGGTGTAGGAAATCTTTGCTGCAAACACCTCTTCAGGATTTTGGGGCCAGCAGATCCATCCTTAGCAGTTTCCTCCCATGTCTTGATCTCCTTCAGCTTGTTCCACCTCCCACCTCAGTGAGATGGCTGATGCCCACAGTCCACATGGATGCTCTTGCCCTGGGGATCCTTTAAGGAAGGGGGATGAATCAGCTCTGTCCCATCTCTGTTGCAAGAGGGCCCTTTGAGCCACTGTCAAACAGGCACACGGCATTTCTTACACTACCAGCTCCTTGGCTTTCCCTAAGGAACAGGGCTGGGTTTGTCCCTTTCAGAAGAGGGAGGGAGGGAGGAGGGAGGAGATGAAACCAACAGCAAGCCCTTGTAAGCACTGATATGGCCCTTAGGGCTTCTCCACACTAAAGCTGACGCAGCAGTGTAACTCCTACAGGCTACTATCATGGTTTCTGTTTGCTCCGTCTACTCTTTAATTACAACTGTTGCCTACAACTGTTTGAAAGGCAACTTGCAGCTCTGTCTTGGAAATCAGTTTAGATGTCAACAGTTACACCATGAACAGGCTTAAAGCAAATGGATAAAGACCATAAACTTGACACCAGAAAGTGATATCTCCAAAAAAGAAAGAGCTAGACTTTAAGCATATGACAGAGAGGGTCCATGACCAGAGAAGATGCTGGGGGAGCCTCAGGTCACCAAAAGAGTGCATACACAGTGGTGTGTGTGCACGCAGTGGGTCAGTAGCTTTGCTTTCTTCTGCAACAATGACATGAAAACACAACACTGGTAATAATATGCTTCATCAATAGGTTTAAACCTATTTTGATGTGCAAGACATCAAAACTTTAGCTTCTCGGCACTTCCAAGGCCTTTTGCAAGTGGGCCATGGTTACAAGTGGCAGAAGCTGGAGAGCTGTCTTCACCTGAGACCTCCTTGGGCGCAGCTCCATGAGTAAACAGGAGTCAAAACGCACTAGGTGAGAGCTTACAAATGGGGAACTGAGGCACAGGAAGATTAATAATAATGATACTCAGCATTTATTTATTGCTTTAAACAGTCCACACCCTTTACAGACGTTCACCCTCACAATACCCCAGGGAGAGGAGGCTGGCTATTATTATCCTATTTTTCACAGATGGGGACAAAGAGGCTGAACTGTGGCTTTCCCCAGGGCAAACAGCTAACAACTGGTGAACATAATTCTGTGCTTCAAGTCCAGCTCAAGCACTCCACATCCTCATGAAAGAATATATCGCAGTATGACCAACCTTGTCTTATTGCTACACATAGCAGCACATTCTTCACCCCTTTGTGGAAATGCTTGGTTCAATGCTAAGTATGAGGAGGCTTCACCTGGTGAGGACACATGACTTTTCCTTCAGACAACCCTCTCCCCCAGCCCTGCGCTCCAAGTGTGCATCCTTGCTGGGCTCACTCCTCATGCACATCTTACCGCACCACCAATTTTATTGCTCCAGTGCTTCCCATAACAATATTCTGCTTTTCCCTTGCTTTTCCAGCTGAAGGAGGACCACACAGGGCTGGGAATGGGGCTGAGCGATGATTCCTAGGAGGATAAATAGAAAGAAGGGAAACAGCCACCAGGCAATGTTGACATAAGCCTGAGTGGAAATTAAACAGTTTCTCACCAGCAGAGTGAGCTTCTGGAAGAGACCTGGGAGAGCACTAGTGGGGGGTAAAAATCGAGGACAAAAAGACCCCTTAGCCAATCTATGTAGTTTTAAGATGGGGCTTGATAGATCTATAGGAATGGCTGCCTGGGATACATGGGATCACACCTGCTGATGAAAGAGGTCTTTCCGGCCTGGTGCTCCCTCCAACTTCCGTGAAAGCACTGAGCTGTGCAGCCTGCAGCTGCCAAGGTTCATTTCTTCAAACAAGCAAACAAAGCTGGGACACCAAAGCTGTAATCAAGAGAATTGCATTGCAACACTCAGCTCCCACTGTGCTCCCCGCACTTTGGGAATTGTGTCTTCATTTCCTGATGGAACACTCCCTTCCCTCCTGCAGCAGGGGCTACACTAGGACAGTCCCACCTTAAGGGAGCCCTGGGGTGCCTTGCTGTAGCGCTGGCAGTCCCAGTGGCACTCAGCCTGCCTCCCTTTGTCACACCCAACTGCTCCGGCTCTGCTCCTGCGATGAATTAACAGCCAGGGTTTCCTGTGGTTGGCATGTCCATGGATACGGATCACAGCCTTGTTATGTCAGGCCCGTGGAGAAGGTTGTAACAACAGCAATGGGAGCTGGTGCAAGTGAGTAAAATGTGCAGAACTTCAGTCCAAGAAGGCAGACCCTCCGCTCCCTTCCTTGCTTCCCCAGGCTGCAGACACTCCTCGGCCCCCCCAGACTCAGTGAGGCAATGGGCACGCTTCCAGCCAGAAGGGATGAAAGGGACGGGTCAGAGGCCAGGTCCTCCCTCCTGACCCATGTGGTGTCAGAAGCCCTAAAACCCATCCATCAAATGTAAGTGCTTGGTTATCACAGAGGGAGTGCCTGGGGCTTTGTCTCCATGGGAAGGTTGTGTCAGTATCGTTCAGGGTAGGAACACAAATTGCTGCGATCCCTTAGGGCCCTTCTTTGCTAGGGAAGTGTGAGTCCTTAATGCCCATCAATTAACTTGAAGTAGGCTGTGCGGGAAATGTGTAGTTTTCACATGAAGTTATATTAAAGACCAGCTCTGCATACTTTATTTGCTGTATGATTCAGCAAAACTCAAGCATGCACTCAAGTTCAAACATGCACTTTGAGCTCGGTGATGTCAGCGGAAGGCTGCTAAAATGCTTCAGTGAATTGGAGCTTATTTAGACTGCATGTGATTTAGGGATAGGCATCAGCAATCAGAAATTCCCTATCCTTTACCTTGTACTGTAGTACCTGAGCATGTCCTCCTTTCCTTGCGGCTGCAAAACTGCTAGCACTTGGAAAGTAAGTAAGAGTCAAGTCTAAGAAAGATGGGCTTGCTTAAGACTCAGTAGAGCTTTGTGGTCATGGTACAGAGATGTGTGGGTTTTTCTGCAAGCCTAAGTCAGCCCCTCTGCAGTAAGGTCCAATACCCTGGTTCTCTGCTTTCCTGAAAGCTTTTGCTCGAGCTGACTGAAGTGCTTTGTGCCAAGAAGCTACGAGGCACTGCCCAGATCTGCTGGAAAGCTTGTGAAACCGCTTTCTGTGTCTGGAAGGCAGTAAGAGCCTTGGAATGACAAGTTATTGCTATAAGGTTGAGAAGAGCATCTCCTGTTCATCTGTACTTTCCAGTCTGGATAGTAGCAGGCATAAAGCATGAACCACAAGAAAGCATTTCCCATAGGCTTTTTTTTCTCCTGCCATAAGATGACGATATAGGAGGGCCCCAGAAGCAGTAAAAACACCGTACTTCAGTCTGGGGCCGCCTTGCAGCTGGGGCAGCAGATGCAAGACACAGGCTGTTCCCCATTCTCTCCTGCCCCACTCAGCCTTTGAAAGGGCTCCCCTCCCTCTATGCATGCAGTGACAGCCACCAATGCCTAATTATGGCTCTTTAACCTTAAAATATGACAGCACTGTGCTGCACTTACATGATCCTGTAATCATATCTTCCTACAGATGCCCTTTTCATGCAGCTTAAATATTTTACAAATACATGTCTAAGTACAAATCTACTGCATTAACTCTTGTATAGAGGGTACTTATTTTCAGCATGGTGGCTGGGATTCCTATAAATATAATTTGCCATGCAGTATGACATAGCTGGGCTAAAACGCACAGCTTTTACTAGCTAAAATACGATAAAATATGCTACAACATGTTTCACAGATGAATCACTTCTAAACCATGCCTTGAAGTATCATCTGTCACTGCAGTTCCTTATTGTAATACTTTGTGAGAGCTAAAGGAGAAGAGAGAGAAATTGCCCTTTAAATCTCTACAAAGCCTACCATCCAGAAGAAATTAGGGACATTTGTTCTTGGAGTCAGATGGGTTATGTGAGAGAAAGCTGTACGCAACAGGCTTTATTGGGGTGGAGGTGAGGGGAATGTGTTTTCTCTTATTTATTTATGTGTTATTTGAGGCATGTTCAAGGACCAGCTCGTGAGCAACAGCTCATGAACAACTCCCAAACTCTGTAAAAAGCAGCTGTAATCCAAAGGGTGCAGAAAATCATTTCGTCTCAGCCCAAGATGCCAAGCCATCAGGGTAGAGACCCCAGTAAAGCAGAACTGCCTCATACCTGCTTTACATTAGGTCCCCAGTGGAAAGTCTGCATGTGAACAAAGCAGAGGATTAGGTCAGGGAAATCATCAGCAGATAGTAAGATGTTCCCATATTCAGTAGGTGCCAGTTGCCCTACACAGTTCTTTCTTCAAAGAAGGACAGTACTGGAAAGAACTACTTAGAGCACAAACCCCCCGCAGTCACAGACAACCTGAGGACCAGTTATTTGGGAAACAGCCATAAAAGATCCATGCCGAAGACCTTTGAACACTTCCCAATATATAAAATGAAACGTAAGTCTGAAAGACCCAAGATTATGGAAAGAACAGTAATGATCTCCAATGGGACGTCTCCAGTCTGGCCAAAGGCTTTATATAACTTGTGTGATTGGAAGGCACACACTTTGTTTCTGCTACTAAATGCATCTTCACTTGCCACATCCCCATGTTTTCCAGCATTCCGTGGCTTGCTGCAAGGGCCCTGGATCCAAGTGTAGGGGTACCCCCTGGGCTGCTGAAGTCCTTCACAGGCCCAAGAGGTTTCCTGTAGATTGCAGCAGGTTTTTCAAGCCAGGCTCTCCCTGGGCTGTTCTCTCTCTTCCTTAAAGCTACCACTGAGATAACATGGTAAAGGCAGAGCTGGAGTAACAGGGATGTCACAGCTGGTGGCCACAGCTGTGAGTTTGGGCCAGAACACATTGTTCTCCCTTCTGCGGATGCTTTCTGCTAATAATACACTTACTGCTGAGGTGGTTTCTTCTTTGGAGATCTACAGCACGAAGCAAAAGAGAAAGTCCATTTTTTTATTTACCATTTTGGCAGGATAAACAAGAAACCAGGAATGATTCCGTTCCACCTGACTTGAATAAACAACACCCCTGTTATTCACTGCCTGTCTGAAGTTTCATCAAGACAAGCTCAGGCTTACAAAGCTATCCAAAGGCCATTAAAATGCTGCATGATAGAATAAAACTTGACCTCCATTGCAGAGCAGCTTAGCGCAAGTGCAGGGGTTACACACGCCTGGTGCAGGAGTGTGCATACACAACTAGCCTGATCGCCACAGGGACTCTCATTAGAGCTGCAGGCACCAGCTCCACCATCCCTTGTCCACAGAAGATACAGCCAGCATGGAAGTAATTCTAGCAGGCTTCTGCCCCTCCAACATACTACAGGGAAGCGTCTTCTGCTACTCATCTGAATTCGAGCATTGCAACTATTTCATCCTGAACCACAGCATTCGGTTGAGGTGAAAAGCCACTGGGTTGCGTCCCCCTGCCTTTTGTCATATATATCTGAAAATAATGTAATCAGAGGGAAAAAGCCAAGTATAAGCCCAGTACCAGTTTTCTGCCATCAAGGAAAGGTGTGATTCAGGATCATTGGACATCTTTTTCATGCCCAAGCCTGGTGTAGCCTGCGTAGCTTGATGCAGCTTCCCACTTCGCTCCACCCAGAGAGCTCAGGTCTTCTGTCTCGGGCTGCACAGCTGAGTGTGTCTCAGTACCAAAACCCATTATTAAGTCAGTTGGACTAATGCCTTCCCACACATTTTGTAAACAGCTTCAGACCATGGGGTTTCACTATGTCTCATGACTTCTCCAGAAGGAGGGTGAGTCAGAGCTGGCCAGTGAAGAAAGCCGTAATGTCTGGGACCCCCACTTCATTTGTTTCAGAAGCTGGGAGGTGCACATTGTGCTTTGCATGCATTTTTAGTTCACTTTCTTTAGTCACCCTGGTGATCTGGCAATGGGGAGGTGAGAATCTTTTCTCTTTTTGACAATACCAGAAAAAAACCCCAGCAAAACCCAGAAGAACCAAGTCTCAGTTTTATGCAGGAACCTTCACAAAGCTCCCCCAAGCATTTGCATCCAGAATAACTCTGTCTCCAGGAGGCTGTAACAGCCACTCACACCACTTCCCATTGATCGTCACCAAGTACCACCTCTCCGTGTGCCCTGTGGTCCCTGCAGTTGCACTCACATCCCAACACACAGTGCTCACACCAGTGCAGGACAAAGCTTCTGGGTTTGTCTGCCCCTCTCCTACCCCCATGCCTGCCCAAAGGAAGGCTGCATGCTTTTGAAGGCATGCAAATCTCTGCCCTATAAACCTGACTCCATTCAGCCTCTCTTTTAGCCCCAGAGATTTATGTATCCCCTGTGTTTTAAGTAAACTCTTCCAAGATCATGACTGCAAAGTAAGTTCAGGCTTAAACCCATGTAAATTATATGCTTTGAGTTCCCCAGGGATTAGCATGGTTTCTGCAGTCTCTCTGCTACTCAAGCTCCCCCGTACGCTCCATAATCATTTCCAGCTTCCTTCATGCTCCCTGACTCAGGGCTATAACTCAGGCTGTCACCCTTTGTGCTCAAGAGGCCCCTCTGGTAGCTCCTTAGCTTGCTTGGGCACCAGCCTGCACACAGAGCCCCATGTCCTGGGCAGGAGGGATGGGGTGCGGGTGCCATGCATGGTGGCTTGGTGCAGCAGTGCCCTACAAGGTGCCAGTGCAATAGCTCTGCATGTAAGACCCCCAAAAACAGAAACCAGGAGACAGAGGTCAGCTGCTGTGACCTGCCCCAGGTCAGACCCCCAACATAGCCCTAATGAGCCCCTGGTTTACCAGGGTGTGCAGCAGGAGCAGTGCAGCACACTACAGACAACCTCCCTGCCCAGGGACAGCATAACGTCCTTAGAGAGAGGATAAAACCTGTCCTGGGCTTTTATGTAGCTTGTAGTGGAAAACATACACTGGTTTATTTGGGGCTGTTGGCAGAGGAGACTTGTGTGGTTTTTAATACCTCCTATTTTGTGTCTACACTGAGAAGCTAAGTTAATCTCATCCTTGCAGCAAATGACTTCTATAAAGACCAGAAATGGACACTGCTTATTGCCCATTGATTTCACGAATGAAGGAAGTGCACATGGCACGAGAGCTGACCCTTTGCACTACAAACAGTTGTATAATTATGGGAAAGGTACACTTTAATGAGGGACCGACTACATTTTACTCAAAAGTGTATTTAAAAGGAGAAGACAGCTCCTACAGCTTTTGAAGTCACAAGCTGTTAAACAGTCAGTGGCTGGAAATTTAAAATACCTTCGCATCAGGGCCCTTGGATCTGTGATCAATAGGGATCAAGTCAGAGAGGACTTTTCAAAGCCTCTAGCTTTATCAACAAACAGGAAACTGGAATGCTGAGGCACTGCTGGAGACCCTTGTGAGACCTCGGTGCAGGAGAGAGGCACGGGGAGACCATTGCCTCTCCACTGCTGAGGCAGCAACATGGGCATCGTACCAGGCTGACTCAACTACCGCCGCAGAAATGAAACCCAGATGCTAATTTTCCCTCCCTTTGATGCTTGCCTGACTATCTCCTGATCTCATGCCAGTCTGCAGAGGAGGTTTCCTGCCAAATTTCTAGACACCCTACTTCTAAGTGTGCTGTTGTGGTACGTGTTTCCCTTCAGGAGCTCTCCATTGCAGCAGTGTGGGGGTTGGTGTGTGGGGTTTTGCTTCCTTGATGACAGTATTTTTCTCCCGGTGAAGAGAGGTGAGCTGGGCACCCAGGAGGATGTCAATGTCTGCTGCCCCAGGACAGTAGTTTCTGTGGGACACCAGAGTGCTCTGGGCAAGGGGGCAGAGGCTGCCAGGGCAGGCATCCAGGCCTTGCCTGCAATAGAGGGGTGCTCCATGGCAGTTTGCTGCAGCTCAGGTAGTCATCAAGTTAAAGGCAGTTCTGGAAGCAAGGACACCTGCAGGCAGACAAGGCAGGGAGGGCAGAGACTGCAACTTTGCACAGCTCTATGTGCCTGGATTTACTCTAACAAACAATCAGAGGAGGTTTTATTGCAGTTTTTCCCTTTGAGCTTAAAGCTTCTCAATGATCTCTGGGGACCTCAACTGAAGATGAAGCAGGTCCTCTTTAAAGCTCTGTCTGATGCAGGGTGCCACCACAGACGACGTCTGCAGACAATTCCAGAGCCTTTTGCAGAACTTGTTTCCACTGCTACTTAAAGCCCCAAGGCCTTTGACTTAAAAATTAAGTTATAAATGAATTCCCTCTGCTACACGTTCATACCACAAAGCAAGTGGTCTGATTTGCAAAGAGCTCTATGTGTCATGTGAAAGTCAGCTGCTGAGATTTCTAGATATCTAGAACTACATGAGTGCATGCACATCACCTAGAGCCTCCAGGACCAGTTTTAACCTCTCCTCCACCACATCGTCTTCATGTCTGCTGGATCTGGCTCGGGTTCACTCACTGCCGCTCTGCATAAAACTCAGGCACACAGAAGAGCAGTCAGGGAGTTGTGCTCATCTGTGCCCGCTGGCAACTATCTCCAAACCATCAGTGAGCAGCTATGCCCTACTGCCCTTCTGTGTAACCTTGTGCCGCACCTTCCCTGCCCTGGAACAGGGACAGGAGCAGGGAATCCCCCTCTCAGTTCTCTCTGAGAACTGATGTGAAGAAATGCCTGGTTAGGGGGTTATGAGACAGCCTTCACCTGAGGAGCACAAAAAGCAAAGCAGAACAGTTGATTAAAGCAGCTCTTTTCTCAGTTGTTTTTTGTTTGCTCGTTTGTTATTTTGGTTGCTTGGTTTGGTTTTTTCTTCCACGGGAAGAGAACAGAAATTCAGCTTCTTTCCCTTTCCCAGTGTTTTCCACTTGAGCATGGACCGAATAATGCGTTGTGTCCTGAGCCCATAGAAGCAGTATCCAGGCAGCAATTCTATAAAAGAGGAACAAAGATTAAGAGCTTTGCTCTGATCAGATCCAGAATCAATTTCTTCTTCTTGCAGGGTTCTTTTTATTTCCCAATTTTTGCAGATTTACTGGAGTTATAAATATGCTGCTTTCCGAGGAAAACGAGTCCTGCAAAATTAAGAAATCTAGTCCCTTCCTTTTTATATCTAGCAGGTGCAAGCAGCCAAAAGAGATTTCCTTCTCAGCAGATGCTGTATCCGAACACTGTGGTTTCATTTACAGTATTTCCTGCATGAATGAGCTAAGCCCTGTTGTTGCCACGTCTTTGGATTTACGATGTGGTCAACAGTTTGTTATTGTCTTCTCTGCCTTCCAATTGCCTTTGTCTCGCTCAGACGATGAGAGAGGCTGAGGTGAGCCATCTGGCCAGTGGAACCTGCTATGCATCTTAACCAAGTGGCAGCTCGAACCTCCAGGAACCCCAGTAGTGTGTCTCAGCCAGAGATGTATGTCAATGACTAATCACTGGGATGAACACAGTCTCGGAACCTGAGTCTGTTGTCCTCAGCACAACATCATTGCATTGACTAGTGGAGCAAAATGCCTTATGTTGCTGTGAAAGGAACCAACACGGTTGGAGATGTAATCGTTTTGGATTCATCTTGGCATGATGCCACTAGTGCGTATAAATGGAGCGTTAAATGTTTAATGTGCTGTTCTGACTGAACTGTGACCTTCTCGTGCAATTGCATGTCACGGATTTCCAATGCCATGTCACTACAAGCAGCGCTGCCACTTACACCATTTGAAGTGGGTGGCACAGCAGCCTGCCCATCCAGGGGCTTGGTGTTCAGTGAGGGTCCAGAACCAGCCTGGCAATGGTGGGATACCTGGAGCACAGCACTATTGGCTTCCTGACTCAGCAGCACATGATTGTGGTGCACACTAGGATGCCCCAGGATGCGATTTCACTGACTACATTGAGCTGTGGCTGTTAAATAACTGTAGGAGCTCAGAAAGGACATCCCTCGGGTAGCATGTCCCTTGGTTTGGATAAATACAGCAAACTGGAAAATAAAGTAGAACAAACTGCAGGAGCCTCCTCTTCCCCTGCTTCACCCCAGGTGAGCTTTCCATAGCTGGAAAGCACAGTGAGAAGAGACTGAAGTCCTGCATCCCTGTCAAAGCATCAGGAGACCTGGATCTCTGCCTCATGTTGTATTAAATAGGATAAGTACTAAACTATCATGGAAATCAAAGTAAAAGGGAAATGCTTATTTTTGTGCATATATTTTTCTTCTATTTCTCTCTGCAGCCCAGCAAAATGACAGACTCCTACAACGTGCAAGCTTCCTGAGGATGCCTTTGTCAGCCAAAACAGGGACTGTTTGCAACTTTCCTCTCTTTCCCTCTGCCACATCATTTTTATTGGTTTGCTTGGTTTCCGCTGCATGTGCTTCTCGCTTCCCCACCAGAGGAAATGAGCAACACACAGGATAGGCATGAGAATGACATTAAAGAGAAAGAATTGAAAACCACTTAATGCAAAGTAACCCAGGATCAGATCAAGCCTATCTGCTCCCTATCAAATACCATCGCTGAGTTTTAAGAACATAAACGCTAGGAGGAAATTTCAAGTGATGGTGCTTGTACTTTGCCCCAGTGCGGGTCAGACAGAATACAAAGCAAACTCCCACATACTCTGCCTCAATGGGACTGCACCAATTTCCTCCTGTCCTAAGAATTAGGTATAATGTGTGCCTGAGCGTTTCAAATGCCAAGGGCTGCAAGATTTGCTCCAGTCAAACTCAGTACTAGTGCTGAGAAATCAGCTCAAAATCTGAGACATGTTATAGAATCATAGAATAGTTAGGGCTGGAAAGGACCTTAAGATCATCCACTTCCAACCCCCCTGCCATGGGCAGGAACACCTCTCACTAAACCATGGCATCCAAGGCTCTGTCCAACCTGGCCTTGAACACCACCAGGGATGGAGCATTCGCAACTTCCCTGGGCAGCCCATTCCATTGCCTCACCACCCTTACAGTAAAGGACTTCTTCCTCATATCCAATCTAAACTTCCGCTGTTTAAGTTTGAACCCGTTACCCCTTGTCCTCTCACTACAGTCCCTCATGAAGAGAATGTTCTTTTCTTTGAACATTTCTTCTCCTTACTGAACCTTGTGCCACTTCCAGTATCTGCTGGGGGTCTTGATGGGTTTCTGGGACTGAAACGGACCTCAGGAAACTGCATAGTTCATCTCTTTCCCCAGGGAAGGACTGGGTAGTGAAGTCACCCCTGACAAACATTTACTGTTCTTGAAGACCTTTCCAAGGCAGAGGTCTTGCAGCCTCCTCGGGTGAGCCATTCCAGTGCTTCATATTTGTGGAAAACGTGTGACACCTTGGGAGAAATCTCCATAGCATCACTTCAATCCCACTCTTCCATCTGCTTCAGTTTCAGTAATGACAACTCCTGGCATCAATGGAAATCTCGGACTCAGTATTTGCAGGACAATAGCACACACAGGTATCATCACAGTGAGAAAGCTTCCAGGAACAAATGGATTTCAAGCTGTCTGCAGAGCTTTGGTTTTAAAGTTAGATCTGGATATACAAAGAAAGCACAGAGGGCCTGTAAGATATCGGGAGAAGAGCTGGGTTGCGCAAAGAGGTGTGGAATTGTGCAAGAGCAAAGGACAGCTGTCCTGGCAAGCATCATTATCCAGTGGGAAGTATGACCTTATGCTGAGCAGCTAACGCAGTCAATGTCGCTCTTTCTGGTCAGCGTTAAGGTGGGTCTTTCTACAATGTAGCCGTCAGCCGACTAGGAGTTGGGCAGGAATTGGCAACTCCTGTCCAAGCACTGAACACCGACGGGTGAATGAAGGACGCTCACTTGTTACTAACACTAACTGATCTTGAACCTATGTAGCGAAAGGGGAAACACCTCTGAGTCATCCCAACTGTGTTTACTGTTAGCAGCGAGTGCTGGGAAAGGAGCGGCCTCCCGGAGTGCCTCCTGCCGCAGAGCCACATACAAATGGGCAACACTGCAGAGCAAATAGAAAGGCTGTCTGCTGAGGCGAGTAGTTTCCTTGTGGGAAGCAGTTCAGAGCAGAGTGAGGCTTGCTGTGGTTTCAGTTCGCATGTCACAGCTTTTATCTCCAGCAAGTGCCCCTGCGTGCCCAGTTCTCAGGAATATATGTATTATGATACATAATTTAACGTCCCCGGTAGGAAGTGCAGCTGGTTCCTCACTCAGGCGCTCATCCAACCTGCTCCGAAAGGTTGTTGCACCTCATTTAATGGTTACCAGTCACAGTTGTTTCCCATGCTGAGAAAGGCAGCTGCTGCCAAACCACCTTTGCTGTTGCTCAGATCTCCAGGGAGGGAGGACCTTTTCTCCTTGCCTCCTAAGCAAGTGACCTGGTCCCATGTCCCTCAGTCCTCATCAGCTCTGGGTGCAAGGAGCTGAGTCTCACAGAGGTCAGAGCTGGACCTGTGGATCCAGGGCTTGACCTAACCAATCAGAAGAGTCTCAATGCCACTGAGACAAGAGACCATGGGCACATTGTGTCCTATTCATATTCACACAAGGGTTGCCAGCATGTGAAAGTATTCCCAGGTTCTAACATGTTTGGGTTTCTTTTAAATGTGTTTTCTGGTTTTTTAATCCTCTCACACAGAAATGATTTTTTAATGAAATACTAGATAAGAAAAGCATAAAGTTGGAATTTGTTGAGGCCAGAAGGTAACTCTACTGAGTGGTGAAACAGTGCTCAGCTAACCTGGTTAATGGGTTTATCTGGATGGTCTGTGGGTTTTCCCTTGTCTCCTAGACAAAGCTTGAGAAAACACCTGCAGCAAAAGTCTTATCTGTGCTCTTCAGTTTTCCTCCCTCCCTCATCTCCTGCACCATGTGTTATTAATAGTTTCTTTCCCTCCTCCCACTTATCCCATTTATCAGCACAGCACTGGTTTTGTTGAAATAATGCTACATTTCTAGGACCAGGCTCCAAGTCTTCGTGGAAGGATTTCTAAGTGTTGTGCATTTGCCTGTTCAACTAACATAAATTAGATGGGAATAAATCACTGAAGGAGCTTCAGGCTAATACCCCTGACCTCCCAGCTGAAATTGTGCACCAACAGGAGTCAGCCACGGCAGTGCATCTGGGCAGTGGTGACACTAAGCTGCCACGAGTCCCTCTCAGTCAGGTGCCAGTGCCCACCATAGCAGACACAATAGAGATGGACAAAGGCAATAACCACTTACCAGCATCCTGAGGAAATTGTGAGTAAATAAGAGTAGGTTGTGTTGGCCTGGGGAACATGAAGACATCCAAGATGTTTGCAGATGGCTCATGTGGAAGGACAGTGCACAGTAATACCTGGCTGCAGGGAAAGCATATCCCCAGCAGCATCTCACTGGAGAGGGAAAAGGAGGGATGCACAAGAGGATAAAGCAGAGCCCTAGTTCCAGCATAGATTTGGAATAAAGGTAACTCCAGCCTAATGACCCCAAGAAGAAGAAGGGAACAGCAGGTGGTTGGGAGCTGTCCTTGATGTAACTGCAGCAGAAGATACAGGAACAATGCAGCATCTCTGTCCCAGGTTAATTTATAATGGGAAGAGCAAGAAGTGAACAGAGGATGTCACAAAGGTGTGCAAACAGAAGAGTAGATAACTACACATACCCAGAGACCTGACACGGAATGCATTTCACTGCACTTGAGAGGCATCTCTCTGTTCTCTGCACCGTGACTCTGGACTCCCTTTATAGTCACAGGAGAGAAAGAGGCCTATTTACAGAATGATTCATCTGACCCATTTTGAACATTTACTCTAGCATACAATGACTCATGTCCTTGGGGTGCCCATTTCTTTCCTATAAACAAGAGTCTAGACAAGTAACTCAGATGTAGACATCCACA
This sequence comes from Amazona ochrocephala, assembly GCA_039720435.1. Lineage (NCBI taxonomy): Eukaryota > Metazoa > Chordata > Aves > Psittaciformes > Psittacidae > Amazona > Amazona ochrocephala. Next base: position 8,441,612 of record CM077891.1, on the reverse strand, counting down.
ATTAGATGTCTACATTTGGACAGATGAATTCTGCTTCTAATGCTCAACCAGAAATCAACCTACAAGCTATGCCAAAGACAGCTCTGGTTGATAGCCACGATAGGGAAGAGAAACAGAGTCATTCATTCTTTTTGATGGTGCGTAGCTCCCTGCAAAGAACGCTTCAAGCACTAGCTAAAAGATTAACCATCCTGTGAGTGGCTGTGATAGTACTGCTGGAACAGTAAAAGGAGATTCATTATTGCAACTATTTTTCTAACCTGCTCCTGTGTCAAATTAACTGGTGTCAGATCCCTTTTCAAAGGCGTTTGGCAAAAGGAACCACAAATCAAACAGGTTTCTCATGCCATCTCCTGTCAGGGTGGGCTGGCGATGGCATGGATGGGCATGTGGCCATGGGCTTCCACTCTCCCAGACCTGAGCGGCCACGAAAAAAGCTGGTGCCAAGCCTCTTGCTACTCCCAAGGGTCCCTTCTCCTGTCTGCAGGGCAGGTGCTGTGCTTTCCAACACTGGGCTCTCAGGAGCAGCTTGGGGTAGTGGGCAGGATCTTGTGAGGCTTTGGGAACCAATAATCTGGACAAAAAGCCAGACCCCTGGAAGGGTTTTTGTTTTGACAGTTTTAAAGTGTTTCCCATTTCAGCCTGTCAGTCTGACTTCCTACGGCTCGAGCATTCACTGTCTGAGTCTCCCTCAACATCTTTGAACCCATTGAGCAATTTCAGCCAAATTTGACAGAGATAACAGCCTCTGAGACGAGGCAGTTTCTCAATGGTTCGCAAAAATAGACATCCACGTAAAAGGAGGGAGAGGTTACGAGTAACCTCAACTGAACAAGAGGCTGCAAGGTGTGCTCAGACTTGATTAGACACTGGAGAATCCATAAGGGAAAGAGGCATTGCAGACCCCTCAGACCCTAACCCTGGGGACACTTTCCCTGAACTCCTCAGCAACTCAGACACCCAGCCACGGACCCAGTTTAACCCAGCGCCCTGAGGACCCCCTGGATTATTCTCCAAGTGGTTTTGGTAAAAGTTAACTGAAGATTCTGTGCACAAAGTCACCTCCGATTAAAACCCAAACAGTTCTGTTTTAATGTTGCCACTGCAGTTTCACACGCGTGATTCAGGCTATTTGTTGCACTGAGCTGAGTTTTGGAAAGGAAAGCCTTTTCTCATTCAACGTGTTTGATGGGAAGGTTCCTCACCAGTTCCTGCCATCTCCCACCTTGGGACAGCAGCCGCCTGGGCACCAGCTGGCACTGCTGGCATCAGCAAGCCAATGGCCCTGCTTCAGGTGGGGAGCCAGGAGCTGCTGGCTGTCCTTCCCACACTCCCTGAGCAGGGAATGGGGGGGAGCTGTCACATGGCTGCTGTGCCACAGAGCTTCAGCTCTGCTTTAGGTCCCTCAAAGCTGTTTGGGTGCTCTGCCAACAACTCACAGCGACTGCGGGAGACCCTCTGAGCTTGGCAAAGGCCCCAGGGAGCCCTTTTGCTTCCCACTGATAAGGGGTGAGTGGACAGGAGGCTGCCGGCACCGCAGCCACAAACTCAGGCAGGGGCCAGGGAGTCTTGCAGGGAGGAGAAGCTGGAAGGGGGATGGAGCTCTCATGTTGGCACTATGGCAATCAGGGTAATCGGGCTCATAGGGTTGCTGCAGCCCTGGATGAAAAGAAATTGCTCCATGTCAGCAGAGAGCTTTGCACACTCTGGGCCAAACTCTCTGTGGCTCACTCTGCAGTGAGAACCACAAGTCCAGCAGCAAGAGTAGCTCTGCTCCAGAGCCCAGGGATGGAGAGAGGCAATGCAGAGTTATGGTTGGATGCTCCTCATGCAGGGTGGCTGGATGCCATTCACTCTGCATGCCAAATGGCCTTGCCTGCAGGAAAAGGGCCGCTGAAGAGTGGGTAAAAAATGAATACCTTCCCCAGCATCACACAGAGCCACAGACACTCCCAAGCCAAGGTGGGAGACAGCAAAAACCTTAGTTCTGTGTCTTCCCCTCATAGACCAAGTGGTGGAAGCAGCACTCTCGGCTAGCAAGGGGGTTTCATTATGGGGAAACATGGTTTTATCAGCCTGTACAGGACCTTGCAACATCTGGTCATGGGAGAGGCAAGAGCTGTGAGAACAAGGACTGAGGAGGAGAAAATCTGCAGCATCGTTTGATTTCTGTTGCCACCTTTCAACCGTCCCCTTTCCCTTCCCACACCACCCTAAGCTGTAGCACCTGCAAAAGGCCCAGAATAGCTTGGCTGTCCCAGAGGAAACAGTCAGTATAAAATGCAAGCACAGGGCTCTGGCTTCCTCCATTGCTGCCCCTCACCAGAGCACAGAGTCCAGCTCTGCACTGCCTGGGAAATTCCTCTGGTCTGCCCCTCTGGTGACCCCCAAGCGATGAGTTTTTATTCCCTGACCTTATCACTCTCACAAGTGGCAGAAGCCAGCAAAGGACAGAAATATGTGCTTGTCTGCGCTGCCTCAGCCATGGCAAAACACAAAACAGCATCACGAGCAGGGGCCCGGCTCCGAGGGAAGAAGCACATAAAATGTTCCAGACATCCTGAAGTGCTCAGACAACGTGAAGGCAGGCTGCCGGCCACCCTGAGGAAACGCAGATAAGGCAGAAACCCACATCTCCTGCTTGCCAGAGCTCTGTGGGCTGGAGAGCTCGGCTTCTCTGCAGCCAGAGCTGCCTGGGTGCCAGAGACTTCCAACCAGCAGCTGGGTTCAGGAGAGATGTTCTTTCACGGCATCACCTACGTCGTTCAGACACACACCAATCACACAGACACCAGCTTGTTTTCGATGCATGTGTTTTCCCCCTAGCACAGCTCCTCTTGCAGTTCAAGTAGTAGTAGTAGTGGTGCATCTTGCTACCTCATTTACCTTATTTGAGTTTTATGCTGCTATTACAGAAACAAACCTCTCTCCCTTTCACAGCCACAACATTGATAAACAGGACTAAGACCCCAAAGAATGCCAGGTCCTCACAGCAGCTCTACAGCAATGCTTTTCCATCCACATACATTCCAAAGTGACAGGGGTATCAAAGATCACACCAAGCTCTTTCAGATGTCCACCCTCAGCCCAACACTGCCCGCTACCTCTGTTTCCAGATGGCATCACCATCTTTGATAACACATCAGGGCTACAAAACACCCTCTGAAAAACCACGAGATGCTGTCTTTGGTCAGCCAGAGCAGCAGTGATGGAAGAACATGCTGGTGGGATGCAGAGCTCGCACACATGCACAGGTGGGAGACTGCTTGCAGCAGTGGCTTTTAATGGTTTCTTACACACTGTTCTGCTGATTGATAGCTTACCACGGAGCTGTTAACACAGCAATATCCCAGCCCTATTTACAGACATCTCTGCACATTTACTTTGTCACAAGTAAACTCTGCACATGGCAATAAAGCTTAAGGTAATGACTTCTTCAGCACAAAGCCAGCAATTTCTGTCAGCATGGTTTACAAATGGCGGACTCTGGGGTTAATTTTCAACTGTGGATCCAAGATTCCTATGCAAAGTGGGGTTGAGGAGAGGGAGAAACCCTATGCCACCCTGAGCTGTGGCATCCCTACTCTGAGGGGTGAATACCATGGGGCAAACCTACCTCTTGTTCCTGTGTCCTTGCTCACAGGCGCACCATTTTGTTCTTTTTCCATCAGCCGAAAAGCAAGTGAATGACAAGTCTCAGGATAACTCCCACATGTTAAGTTTTTTATGCATCCTTCTCAAAGCCAACTTTGCTGCTACATGGCTGAGAACACAGTGCCAAAACACAAGGGGTGACCACAGTGGGTTTCTATTCTACAGGTATTTAAGGGAGAAGCATGATGGAGTCATGCATCTCAACACACTTCCTACAGCATCATGTAGCAGCACTGGTGTGACCCGGGTGGGCACTGTAACCTGCACTGCTACCACTACCAAAGTACTCCAGCTAGCAGCAGCTCCACCAGCCCTGATGGCCATGCACAGAGGTATGGCATTAACAGCAGCAGAGCAGATAATCAGCCTGAGCAAGCCTGTGAGTACCTGCTTGGCTTTCAACACCCTTCTCTGGAGCACACAGAAACAGGGCAGTGAAACCATAAACCAGCAGGCAGATCACCTGCATGCATCACGCGCATCCAACCATCTCACTCCCTGCATCAAGGAAAACAAAGTGGGTATTATTGCTGTCTCCTGCATGCACCAACTTTCACGTGCTGAAACATGGACCATCTCCAGCCTCCTTCTATAATTAGTGCAGAGAAGTGATGTCTGAGAACAGGAGCCTATTTTAGGTGGTGTGAGTCACCTTCCAGAGACACGTATCTGGTTTTGAACTGACCATATAGAAAGATCTGAAAGTAGATACCTAAAATAGATGGTATAAATATGCATTGGAAGCTTGGAGTACACTGCCCTTTAACTGGGTTATGATGTTCTTCTTTAAACAAGGGTGTGAAAACACTTTGTCACACTGAAATCTTAACCACTGCACCTAGGAGGGCTGTCAGCAGCTGATGCAGGCACAGAGGGGACAAGATGATGCTGGTGGAGTTTTTGCAGGCCATCTCAGTCCAGCATCTTAATCCCACTTGAAAGCAGCAAACTGCTCTGCCCTTGACTTGTTGTGGGCCTGTCTTGCTTTCCAGCGTGACATTGAACTGTGAGAAAACAACTCTGGTATCACTGAAAAGGAGGGAAAAGTTAATGTAATTCCATCTTTGAAAAAAGGGCCAAAGGATCAAGAGCTCCTCTTGGCTCTGTCTCCAAAAGGTAGGTCTGTATGTGATCATAGAATCATAGAATAGTTAGGGCTGGAAAGGACCTTAAGATCATCCAGTTCCAACCCTCCTGGATGGGCAGGGACACCTCCCACTAAACCATGCCACCCAAGGCTGTGTCCAACCCAGCCTTGAGCACCAATGTCTTTGTTCTTAGCTGTGGCTAGAAGAAGAAGAAACTAAAGATGGGAAAATGCATCCTCTTGATGCAGTCCTGTATGCCTGTGAAGGAAACAGTCTTACGGAAAGGGCTGCAGTGGAGCTTCAGAGTTTTTCCATACTACAGCTCAAGGTTTGGGGTCTTCTCCTTTTCCCTCATCTTCCTGGTATTTCTTTTTTCCACTCAATGTCCCTCTGCCCTTTCACAACCTCAGGAACAAAATTTGCACTGTTTAGAGGAATCCCTTCTGTTTGCACAAGCCCAACCCTTCACCTTCTTTGCTTATTGACATCTTACTTCCCATCATTTCACTTTATCTAGAAACCCTTCAGTTTCCTGTTTCCATTATGAGCTATTGTATCTGTTCCCTTTTTCCACCCTTTGCAATTTGTCCTGCAGCAAGATCCTCCTTTACCCTCTCAGCTTTTATGAAGAGCCTATTAGTCCCTCTGTAAATTCTTCAAAGCTTTAGAGAACCAACCTCACTTTGTCTCCGCATCCTCTCAAACCACTCACTGAATGTGCTTCTTGTTAGTTTTCAGGATCAGTTACAATTAAATCCCAGTAAGGAATGTGCCACCATGGTGAGGGATAGCACATTTATCACAGACACAGCCCTCTCCCCAACTGCCTGGGCAGAGCCATCCTGGGATTGATAAATTGCACCTGGAGGCAACTAATAAATCTGAGGAGTCATTTGATGTTTATGAACACAAGCAGTGGGGGATCCAGCTGCCAAAGGACTCTGGGTGGAAGGAAAGCACCTGCTCCCTGTTGTACCTAATGTCCACCTGCAGACCTGCCACCAACCAGAGCAGATCCTCCCATGCAGGGATGGGAAATACTTAGTCTCTGGAGTTTGTTCTGAGGCACATGGCGGGAGTGCAGTCAGCACATCCTTCTGCTGTTATGGGCCCATTGGTGGTGGTGGCATGGCCAAGCACAGCATCAGCCACCCAGGCAGGACTGCAGGGCCAGCAGTGAGGAGGGAAGGATGTACTGGGGTTAAAGCCATGGCCCAGGACCCAGCAATGCTGCCTTCCTGCCAGGGGCTTTGCAAACTGGAGACACTTTCTCCATCCATGACTGCCTGTTTGAAGTCTCAGTGCAACAGAGAAGCTCCTTACAAGGGGTAAGGTTGGACTTGGACATGGTGTCCTGGGACTCCCCAGCTCCTCTCACCCAAATGTTGCTGCCTTCTTCCCCACCATGGCCCTGACCAACTGTCCCCACTCCACACTGAGCACAGGCTCCAGAAGACAAAGGCATCCCTTGTGCTACCATTTCGATACCCAGCACCACGGACTGTTTTCTATCAACATTACCATGATGCATATGTCAAATAATCATCCCATGGGAAACATTCTCTGCTATCAAAATGAGCATTTAGGCATTATCTCAGAAGTTTGGGAAAATATTCCTTATCTTTCTAGGCTGGAAACATGTTTAAAATGCCCACATCATAGAAATCTGCAAAAAAAATAGGATAAATCATTAGCTGTGCATCTGCTCCTAGACAATACTGCAACCAATTCTATTCAAAAGCATGGAGGTCAAGAAAAACCCCATCTGCTGTAGTACTGCCCAAAACATCATCTCCTGTTTTCTCCAGATCACAAACTCCCTGTGGCAAACAGCTCTTCATACCCCAGTGTTTCACAGAGCTGAACACATGGCTGCTAGCAAACACATAGCAACCACCGAACTTCAGATATCCAGAAGGGAGGATCACAGGATGCGATCGTAGGAGAGATCAGGCAAGATGTGAACATCATTAAAGCAGCCTGGAAGAGCTTTCCTGACACAATCAGCAGTTCCAGGAAAACCAGGAACACTGATGGGCAGCTTGGCTCACCTCCTGGGTTGAAAAGGAGCAGGCCGCTGGCATCCACTTCATCTATCACAATAAACAAATGCTTTCCCCTGATATGAGGTGTATTAGGCATTAGAGCACAAGTTAGACGTTGAGCCTCAAATCACAAAGCTGCATTAAAACTTGTATTTCCCCATTGACCTCATGGGAACAGAGGATCAGAAACTCGTTTGGAAATTCAGATGTGCTTGGGATTAAGCACTGCACACTGAGAGAAGCAATAATTATCCTGCTCCCACCTTTGCTGGCCTCTCCTGAGGCTCTCTCAAATGTATTTGGTACCAAATAGGATCTCTGCCATCTAAATGTCATTTATTCAAAGCTGATCTCTCTCCAGGCAGGGAGGATGGAAGAAGAATCTGTTCTGCATTCCTCATTGCCACGCCTGGGGGATAAATCTGTCCTTTCCCCTGGGGCTTCGAGTACAGAGCTGGTTTAGGTGGTGTGACCCACCACAGCTGCTATTAGGTGCAGAGCATCCAGGCTGAGGCCCCCACAGAGGACAAGCACTACTGTGATGGTTATGCTGACAGACACCAGTGAGATGGGGCATTTTGATCCCACTCTGGCCAGACTCAGGGCAGCTGTGGCAGGAGAAGTCCCAGGAGAGCCGCCAAAGCAGAGCCAGAACATCCCTGTCCTCTCTCCTGCACAAGAAAGCACAGCAGCGCCATGCTACCTCCTGCTCAGAGGACAGCCGTGGTACTGAGCAATACATCCTCCTCATCCAGAAGAACAGAGACGCAGCGGATTTGGATGTCACATCCAGTGAGGGGTCTCACAGTGCTCCTGGACCACGTCTGGTGTCTACAACCTGTTTTTCACTGTGGAACATCAGCCCAAAATCCACCCCCTTGGTCATAATCAGCAGCCGTGACTTTTTTTTATCTCCATTTGTAAACAGGGCTGCTCTGATTTGTTCACAACAAGGGCTGCATATAACATCAGAGGGGGATTACACATTGCCAATTACTACGTTAAAGTTTAAGTGGAATACTGGAGTAATTGCCTTGTTACAGCTATTAAAGCTATATTATGCAAGCAAGGCACTCTCTTCAGAGTATTGCATGCTGTATGGTGATACATGAGGTATAACATGATCTGCTAAGAAGCAATTGCTGATACAATCATAGCCTCTTTCATAATGTATAAATTATATTTTGATGTATTATATATAATTATAATAATAGGAGCTTATATATATATATATAAAGAATAGAAACTTTCAAGTTCAAGGTTTGTCAGACTGCTGAAAGCAACTTGTCTATCACTGCCTGGCCACCAAATCAAAAACACTTACACTGTACTGGGCAAATCCAAACTCTTGAACAGCACCAAATACAGCAAGAAGTACCACTCTTACAAAGAGGAGGAGAGGAGACATCTCATCTCTTCCCAACAACATTACAGTTAGGGCTGCCTTACCAGCTGGCAACAGGTATTTCAGTGATCCCTGCCTTCCCAGGGTCTGATCCCTCTCACATACATGTATAAGGAAAGCCCTGTGAGATTTCATGCAATGCTTTCTTGCATCTTTGCATGGAGCTGATTCGCGGCCTTTTAGAGGGCTTACAGGCAGAAAAATGTGTGAGGTGCTGGGGGGATTTCCAGCTGGGGTGGGAGTGAATGTCAATGCACCATGGCTTTCTGCTGTCTCCCGGCTTTCCACTGTCATGCCCAAATCAACCTCCTGGATCATAGTCAGATGCACAGACAGGAGTCGTGTCTGCTGTTCAGACATTGCATGAAGGTGTCAAACTATTAATAGGAGGTTACTAACGATTCCCTCATGGCAATGTTGATGAAAGGCAGGATGAAAGGACAGAATGAGATAAAAATCAACTTTAAAAGGCAGCTGTAGGGTTTTATCCTCAATCAGGATCACAGCTGAGTTGCAAGTCCAGCTTCCAAAACCCCAGTTCAGACCACTGGAGTAGGGTCTGTGTCTATAAGGTGCCTCCCCAGACTGGAAGCTATTTTGACACAGAAACTTAAAGACCTGAAGGGAGATGGAGATGAAGCAAAGAGCATGAAGTTCCCAGACCAAAGGGATGTGCACATCCATCTCCTGCGCCATTCCCAGTCCTCCCATGTGGTCCAGATGTGCAAAATTACCACAGACACTGGGTGTGCTGCCCAGCTGCTCTCCACAGGATGCTATGTGTCCAGGGAGGCTTCAGCCTACGTGTCAGCAGGTATCTCAGCCACTCACTATTGTGGGACCAGAGCAAAGACAAAGGTCTCAGTCTGCAACTTCCTGAAAGGCTCCTTCACTGATTCAGGTTGAGGACCCCAGCAAAGCAAACGCTGTGCCCGGCAACTTCCATTGTAGTGGGCTGAAACATTCTGGAGATTAAGGGAAATAATATGGAGAAAGAATCTCCTTTCTGTGCCAGAAAAGCACAGCCAAAAGCTTTTCACCAAGCAGAAGAGGATGAAGATTTGGGGGACCTATATTAATACCCAGTAAAGTCAGTGGAAATATTTTGTGATTACTTCAGTGGGCCAACAGAGGAAAGATCAGTGCTGAAGGATCCTTTAACCCTAAATTCAACTCTCCAAGAGCCAGACTGGTCAGATTTCTGCTCCTGTGTTTTTCTGGGGGATTGATTGGGAAGAAGAGGCAGATAAGAGCTGGGTTAAAACACTGATCATTCTTGTCTTTCATTTGAAACTGTAGCTTAATCTTATCAGTAGCAGCCTGGTATAGCCATGGTAGCAGCAGTACTGTGCGGGCTGCCTGGTCTCACCGCTGAAGTGCAACCCTTCCAGGTTTTAGAGCATCGCATCTAAGGGAGGGCAGAGCAACAAATTAATTTTGGCATAATCTTTAATAGGACATCTGAGAAAAAGTGAGAAGAAAGCAGCATTTCATAGAGACAGTAATGAGAGATGCAATAATATCCTGGTCTAAATATGAGCTCCTCTAAACTATCCAAATTAAGCTCCAGTCTGCATACATTTTATAGGGAGTGTGCATCATGCTAGACATAAGCTACAACTATAAATATGCAACTTTTAGCAAGGAAATAACACTGCAAGCTAACCAAACAAATGGCTTCCACACAACTTCAACTCCAGCTTTGTCTCCCATGTTAACCACTGCCAAAGACCTTGCCTGGGTCTCCCTATAGCACACAGGGACCTCTAATGGAAGCACGACTCAGGGCACAGAAGCCCACGCTTGTGTGGCCGTTTGTAGGGCTGAAGCTGACTCTCCCCAGGCACCAATAAATCCGAGGTGATCTGGAGCAGGTGTTGCTGTGAGCTCTCAGGAAGGCAACAAATCCACCCAGAGTCAGCAGGACTCATGCTGGTACCTCTGCAGTCCAAGAGATTAGAGCAATATGCCAGCAGGCCTTTTATAACGCATCAGTGTGTGCTTTAGAGCCCCGCAGGGGCACACTAACTCAATTACTGCACGATGTGGGCTCCTCACCAACCCATCCCCTAATAATGAACAGACCTGCAGGTTCCAAATCTTTAAGGGGAAGGAAAACACCACCAAATAGATTAGCTCCACAGTTGTGCTATTAATTATGGGTCATTTAGTTTAGTTAATCAATAGGCAGACTTCTTTAACCGGCTAATTATGCCAAACTGCTTCCACAATGAGCAGGTTTGCTGCTAGTTGTTAACCATGAAGGGATAATATTTCACTGTAAAGATAAGCACAGCCCCAGACCTCAGACAAATGCTTTGCAGGGCCCTGAGTTTACATTGTCACTGGTTGCAATTTAACCTGTTCCACACCTAACACACTTACAGCAGGACAAAAAGGTACTAGCATTACTGGCTTCTTGGTGCTAAACCATCAGGGTAAATAACTGGTCATCTCCTCAAGGGAATCATTCAGGCCATTTACTCTCCAAATTCCTCCATGTCCAGGCTAAACAGGAGCTAGAAATTATCTCTGCAAACCAACCAGATGAGCTTCTTAGTGTAGCCCAGGTAAACCAACCAGCCTGTGCTGCCTTTCAGGCTGGGATATAGTTCCCTCCTTTGCTTTGCCAGGCAGTTGCATAAGACAACGTATCTCAGCCAAGGCAGGAGTCTGAAAAGCCAAACCACATCCTCTGTTTGGACCCTGAAAAAGCAGATCAGCATGTGGAGGCAGAGGTCTAGGTCTTCAGTCTGCCAAAACAGATAAAAGGTCAAGACAACCTCTTGTTAAATGTAATTGTCTAGAAAAGTGAATGGATTCTGTTGCACACTTGAAGAGCTGATTACTGGATTCAAGGCCTCTGTTGAGGTCATCAAATAGTTATTGCAATAAGAGCAAGATAAGAGCTGAGTGATAGCGGAAGTTCATAGCTGAATTTCCTGGATATTTGTTTTAACAAAACAACCCATGCTTGGGTTTGCTAACAAATTGCTTTAGCTGAAGAACAGCAGCTTGCTGAGCAAGCATCTTCGCCAGAGCACTGTCAGAGGTACAAGGCAACCTGGGGTCTCCACTCCCACTGATGGGGTTTCAGACATCCCTCACCTGAGAGACTCCATTCCCAGCTCCAGAGGGTGGCAACAGCGCTGGCACACCAGCTCAGGGATTGCCCTCAGTGCTTCCACTGACTTCTGAATGACTGTAATGCATGTCACAGTTCCTGCCCTACTTGTATTCCCCTTTTTTAACTCCCATCTAGTGGCAAACCAGATGTTGGCTTTTGCTGCTTGAGAAAGCATTATTGTAATAAAGAAATGCAAACACAAGCCCTGGCAGTGTTTGCTAAAGATTTATCTCCATGGAAAAGTCATACTGTTGTAACTACACCAGGATGACTAATATAGTTTGATGCTGTCATAAAAACACAACTAAACAACTAAAGACAACACAACTAAAGAGAACAAATAAGCTGTGCCAGTAGCATTAGCTACCTTTAACTAGAGGAGAGCTCAAGGTGTCAATCTGAATGTTCAGAACAGCTTCAGATTAAATCACTGCATGTCTAATTCAGCCCATTGCACCAGTGCAAAAGTTACATTTCTCTAAATCTCAATAACAGAGGAAGCTTGAACCACACATCCTCAGGTGGCACAGCAACCAATGTCCCACAGGCTGTCTCTGCCACCTCTGTTCACATCTCTCAAGGCTTTTCTGCAACCACTTCACTGCATTCAACCACAACAGACCTCAATAGTTACAAGGGAGAAGTTTATTGCAGGTAGAAGTTTTATCTTCACCTCCTTTTTGGCACTTGGAGATGTAGTGTTTCAAAAAGGAAGCAAGGCTTAACTTCACCATTTGTCTGCAATCAGCTGTAAGACATACTGTTGAAGCACAAGCTTTATGTAAGCTTTTCAGTTTTAGATATTATTTTCTAACCTCCTAAAACATTAAAAAGGCAGCAGCATTGACTGGAAAAATGGAAGACAGACTTAGAGAAAAAAGGGCTTTGCTGAATCATGAAGTCTTAAAGAAGTGATAAGGTTTGTGTCCTGGAGGCTGCTTGTTAGCCAACTGCAGCGTTTTCTTGCTGAAAAACAAGGTGCTATGAGAAAGGGCTACAAGTTGGATTCCAGGGGAGTTTGGACAGAACTGTAGGATCAGATTCCAGGCTAATTCCAGGGTTACTCTGGAAAAAGTGCTATTGAAATTTAAAACCCCTCCTAACTCATACAAGTATCATACATTCCCACATGCAACTGATTTACTAAACATCAGTGCATTTGCTAGGAGCTGGATTTTCAACCTAGAAATTGGGAATAAGAAGCTTAATAGTTTATGTAAAGAAACAAACTAACAAAAAAAGAAACTCTGGACTTTTTCCCCAGATCACTGGAAAACAATGGGATAAGGAATATTCCTTTGGGACGCGTGGTGCTAGATTGCAGATGTGATTTACAGAGACATTCAATCAGATGGCACATCAAAAGCAATGGTAAATTACACATCTTCAATAAAAAACCCCATTAAGTCATAGATCCTTGGCCATGGAGGAAGGCAATTAGACTTCAGCATTATTTGTTAAACAACGGGCACAAGATGATACGTAGTGAATTTTTTGCCATAATAGCCATTCCTGGCCATTCATTTTGCAGAGAATAAATCTGTCACTTGAGTGAAAACAACTGACAGCACCATTTATTACCTTGCATGCTTCAGAATAGCAGCACAATTTACATGTTGCCCTTTGGCACTGGAACTCTCAGCTTGCTTAGAAACAAGGCAAAAATATCTACAGACCTGGTAGTAAGGATTTAAGCAGCAGCTGACCTTATGTGGTTTATTTAAGCTTCTATAACAGTCCATTCTTGTTCAGCCCCTGGTTATAGAAGAAATGGGTTCTTCCGGAGAATCCACAGCCTCGAGACTCTGAAACACAAAGGGTCACGCAGAGGTCTCTGTATCTGATAGTTCAGAGTAACGTTTTAGCTCTGATCCTCTGAGATATCCGCTGGGAATTAAAGATATTCGGTTCCTTTCAGAGCCTTTAAAGGGTAGGGTCTATTAAGAAAAAAAAGGAAATTTTCCGCTAGCTCATGAAGATAAATCTTAGCTTTCTTTTTCACATGAAGAAGGCCAGATCCTTCGTAACATCCAAGCCACTTAGCCCAACAAAACCTAAGGGAAACAGCGTGTTACTAGAATAGAAAATACTCAGCCAAAACCATAAATGTCCCAAGATGGTGCCCTTTATAGTAACATCTTTGCAGTATTAGCTGTTGGCTGGTGTTTCTTTTTAATATGTTTACTAGAGAGGTTAACAGGCTTCCTATGGTGCCTGTTACAAATACATGAGCCACTCAGATTACAAGAGCTAAAATATACAGCTTCTCCCACCACAAAACCACCCAATTCAGAGATGTCCATTCCAGTTCCTGAAGATTCACGCTCCTCTTCCTTTTGGCAATGGACCCCCAGTCCACAGAAAGGGCAAGGCAACACCTTGTAACTCTCTCTCTCTTTCTCATTATAGCTTAAATTTAGAGTGGGCTGCTATGTTTAGTTCCATTTTCCCTGCTGTTTGATAGCATACAACAAGGTCAAGAGACTGGCCATTTACTAAGCTCTATTATTCCCAAGCACTGTTTTACACATTGTAAAATCCTAGGGAGATTAATACAGCTAGCAGTAGCACTTTTATTCTTAACACATACCCTGTGCCTTTGTGCCTCCTCCCACAGCACCCTGGTCTTTGTAAAGCTACCAAGAAGCTGTCACTCTGAAGTGTCCAATTCTCAGCATTGAGACATAGTTAGGAGAAAGCAAATGAGATCTTGGGTTTCAGGGATCTTAGTGGAAGATTTTAGCCTTTGCTGTTGCAGAACATTCAGAGAGATGCAGGCTATATCTGGTTTCTCAGTCTTCTTTTTTTCTTCTCCTATTCTAACTCCTGGAGATGCTAACATATAATCAAAATGTCTTTTTTTCCTTTTTCTTTCTTCTTTTCTAGTTGTCACCAATCTGTAGTTATGTTGTCAAATAAACTGCTGATACAGGTATATCATTTACTGTAATTTCTAGCAATGCTGAGAGTGGAGCTTCTTTTTTTTTTCCCCTCTCTTTAAACGCTGCAGCATAAAATTCCACCCGAGTCGTGTGTCATTTCACAGCTCAAAAATACCCTAAACTAAAACCTCCATTGGAGTTCATTGAATGACTGAGAAACAGACCTGGACACCACAGAACCATAAAAGCCCAGAAACAGACCAAAAACCACTGAGGGACCCCAACCACTTACTGCAGAGAGCAAACATCTGGAGATTTGAACCTCTCCCTCGCTGGTGAAGTCCAGAAATGAATACTCAAGGTAGGGGTTATTTAACCATTCATTCCAATATTCAGAGGATACAGCTGCTCCTCAGAAGAGCCAGGGTAAGACAGTGTAGATTGTTCTTGGTTTTACAGTGTTTTACACACAAATGTGCCAATGTTTGGGAGCTCCATGCAGGTTTCTGGCTTCCTCCAGGCCAAAACTGTTTGTTCCCTTTCCCCTGTCTGATGTGCGAGTCCTGAAGAGGAATTGTGCGCAGTGTGCGTATAGCTTTGTAAGGTGAAAGCTAGATCTCATGTTCTGTTAACCAGGCCTAAAATTCTTTATCCCATTCCCTTCCTTGCCTCTTGCTCCACATCTGCCACCTTCTTAAAGCAAACAAAATTTGGCAACAGATAAAGCAGTACAGTACCAGGCTTGTGGGGCAAACAGAGGTCACACACGCCACCTTTCTATAGAGTCTAAAAGCAGAGTGTTTAGTGTTATTAGCTTTTCTGCATGAGAAGTCAATACCAAATTGGACATATGGGTGCCACAGACAGACTGATATAAGTATCATTTATTTTTTCAGAATGGGCTATTTACTACTTACTCATAACTGCAATAGCAGACTGGAAGCTGTACTTCAGTGATATGCTGCTATCATACTTTGTGATAAGGCTGAAACCATTAAGCAGACAATAAATAATAAATAAATAAAGGGAAAAGTGCTCATGTAAATGCTAGGAGAACACTCTAAAGCAAGCTGGACATGTGCTTAGGAAAATGACACCCTAAATTACATCCTGGTTCCTAGGTCTACTTCTGCTACTTCTTTGCAGGGATATCTGAAGATATAAAATTGCCTCCTATCTATTTCAGATAGGTGCTGTAGGATCCAGTTCTACCCACAAAAACTCACCCAAAAGCCTTTAGAACAGAGGGATCAGATGCTGTTTCCCTTTCTCAGACATACTCAGAAATAGGAAGCTGAGCAGTTATCACACAACTTTCCTCACTGCCATCAGTGAGGGATGAGATCCTTTATTTGCAGAAATGGGAAGAGCAAGTCACAGTCATGCACTGCCAGGCATGGCATAGTTTCCCCATGGACTGCTGCTGGGCTTCACTTGCCAGCAGAATAATAACAGCAAAAAACCCCACCAGATGAATCACATTAAAGTCCGGATAACCTTCACTGCAATCTAAGGAACAAACTGACACTAACACCCACACAGGCTGCAAGGCAATGGGATGATTGCCTGGCTTTGACAGTCTTCTCAGGGCCTTTTGCTGTTCAGATTACCTTTATTTGGATTTGAAGTGTCTGCTTCCCAGGGAGCAGGGCAGGTGCCTACAACAGGAGGACTTCTAACCAGCTTGGAGGCAAGCAGCTCGTCAGGAATGTGACTACGAGGCCCATTGCAGCCCATATTCGGTCTTCCCTATTCTCAAGTATCTAGAAGGAAGGGAAAGAAGTTGTGCCTTAGGATCGGGGAAATCAGGGCAGGGCACTGCCCTGAGTCTGATCGTGGCCTCTTGCAGCATAAGAGAACCACCCATTTCTTTAAAACACTCCCTCAGCTTCTTTTTCTCTTGTTTCACTTGCCTTCTCTGCCCTACTCTTTGGCACTGCAGACCTCATGTCAGGACTTTAAAACCCAGGAGCCAGCAGCCAGGCACGCTCAGGTCACTTCTCCCACACACAGCCCAGCAGTGGGGACACGTTTGGGTGTTTGCCTGGCTTGAGAGCTTTAGCAGCACCATTTGCTCCACCACAGCAGGGAGCATTCAAAGCGGACTGAAATTCACTGCTTTAGTGCTCCTCAGATAATTCCCTGTACGAGCAGTGCTCTTCTCACGTGGCAAGCATGCTGATGTACACTAGCGCATCCAAGTTACTTTGTTCCAGAAAGGTCTTTCCCCAACTCCATCAGGAAGCCATCACACAGACGCTGGGGATCCTGTCTGAGCACAGTGGACACCAAAGGAGCAGCGCAAGAGCCGGAACCTGTACAAAACAGGGCAGAGTTTCCCAACACCAGGAGACTCCAGTTATCTTAAACCACTGACACCACAACCCAAACCAAATAACAACCCCTTACAGCAGCACATTTATTTATTTATTTGCATTTCCAGAAGAACTTTGGGGGAAAAAATGAAAAAACATTATTTAAAATAAGGAAAAATGTTTCCATTTCAGAGCTTTACGAGTTGCTCCGAGTTGTTTGCAGCCCAGCAATTTGAAAATGTCAGCTCTTGCAAAGCTGTCTACATTTTTTGGCACAGCTTCGATTTTCCCTGCAAATCCCATGTGATTAATCTGTTCTTCAGAAAGAGAAAGGCAAACGAGGAAGTCCACTTGCAACAGAAACATATGGGAATCTTCTTGTGAGTTTTAATAGGAACTGAACTAAACCCTGGATTAACTGAAGATGTTGGAACAGTCCCTGACTTGAGACAGACACAGTAAATGCTTGGAATGCCAGACATTAGGAGCAGACCTTGACGATCAACCTTTTGCATACCCAGATAGCGATACTCCCGGCTCCGTCTGACCAGCACAGCCGCTTTTGTAGGGCTGTATCCAACAGAGCAAGGTCTCAGGGGTTTGTGACAGTCAATTATTGTGGCTGCCCCCCAAGGCTGATGGATAAATGAATACAAACAGGGCACGCACACACCAGCCATGTGTGCAATGCACCTTTTATGGAAGCCACAGCTAACAATGTGCCAGGGTCTGGTGAACTGTTTTACAGACCACCCATGGGCTGCAGCCCATCAGCCTCACACACTTCAGTGAGGGCTGGCTCTGCACCAGGGGAGAGTGGAAAACCTCCTCAGGAGCATGAGTTCTTCCCAGCTTCACCCTCGACTGCAGAGGACACATAAACTACAGGAGACAACATCAAGGGGGAAAGTCTACCTGGCTCTAGGGTAAATCACAGGAACAAGACGCCTCGCAAGTCACCTTGTGCAGCTCCTTCAGCAGCCACAGCTACCACAAGGCTTCTCCCTCCAGCAGCCACCCTGTAAGAGCTTGTTAACAAAACAAGCCCATAAGCACCGCTGCTCTCCAAGCCAAACACATGAATCATGAGACCATAAATAGAGCTGATCGAATCATAACTAACGTGCTTGACAGCTTTCACTGCTTGCTCTGCTTTTGTCTTACACAATGGGGAGAAAAGGGAACTTGGAAATGAAAGGAGAAGCCCGCAATATGTCATTGCAGCCTCAGAGGTGCTAACTGGGATTTGTGGGCAGCAAACGTGCTTCTTATGGTGCAATGTAGAACAACCTGGACGCATCACATCCTGCATGCCTGAGTACTGCAGTGAGGGACATGATGCAGGCAACCTCCTAGCACAGCAGGCAGGGGCCCAAATGGAAAGCATATGGTGGAGGAAGGGAGACAGGATGGTGCAGCACAACCCATACTGGACTGTTCAGCTGCAGGTGCATGGGAATCATGCTGAAAGCATGATTTCTATAGACAGAAAGTGACAACCATAGTAAGTCATAAAAATGAAGACAATGGATAAAAATCAGCAAGAGCCAGGAAAATACTCTTCCTATCTTCATCCATAAAACAAGGATAACAACATCCCCTTACCTGACAGGTAAAGCATTTCTGTGGGTCTTCAGTTATTGGGTCAGGAGCATCTTCCGAGAGCCAAGCAATACTCGGAGAAACAAAGGTTGTTGCCTCAGGAGGTAACAAGCAGGGCAGCTGCAAAAGCAGCCCCAGCCCTGGGCATCAGGCACCTCTAAGTTAAGGCTGAGACAAACCGTCACCCATGGCTAGTGCCTGTCTCAGCAGGACCCATAGCAAGGCAGGGGCAGGGCAGACCTGGAGACACTCTCCAGCATCACCAGGAAAAAATGATGGCTCCAAGCAGAGCTGAAATGGGCTCCTAGAGCCTCAGGTGGGACCCATCAGAGCCATCAAGGCTAATCAGTGCCTATCAGTCAAGTGCAGGTGAAGCTCTTACATCATTCTCCAAAAGCAGCTACTATGCAAGAGCCACCTCAGCCACAGCAGTTACCCCATGCAAGGTATAATCCACCATGCCATGGGGCCACTTCTCCCATTTTTGACAGACCTACTGCACCTAACCCAGGCTTCAATTCAGGGGTAGTTCAGTGTTAAATGTATATTAATCAATAAGAAAACTTGAGGAAATGATTCATTTTATGCTGAGCATTTAGAACCTTGTAAAAAATTAATTGAGGGTTGGGATTTGTTGAATTAATTCAGCCCTCGCGAAATGTACAGGTTTCAGCTGGCCTGCAGTGATACAACCCAGTTTACACACTCAGGCATTGAATGCACTTGAATTAGAGGAAGGTAGAAGATAAACCAGCTTGAAAGAGTGGCATTTACTGAGACCCAGGGAAAAGGCTGGGAGAGGGAGAGAGATGTACAGGACTGAACAATGCAGACCACAGGGGAGAATATTCTAGGCAAAGAAAATGATGTAGAAGTGCTTAGACCCCACTGCAAGGGGATACAGGATTTGGCATTATAGGGGAAAAAGTGGGATACAGAAGGCCACCAGCGGCTTTGCGAACATGTCTTAATCCCTATGCGTCTTCAGGCTAATCCAAGCCCAGCTTCAAAAGATGTAAATGCTTTAATAAACATGAGTCCATTCATTATTCCTCTGTGCTTCAGATCTTCCTCACCTTCTGCCTGGCTCATTTACTGCAATTAAATACTTGTAAACAGATTACACAGAGAAGCTACATTTTCCTGGTAAGTGGTCACCTTAACCTCCTCTGCTTTGACTGTGACCGCTATTCCCCAGGTCACACTGTAATCACTGAGTAATGGGACCAAAATGAATTGCCAGGTCACTTGGTTCAACAAAACCATCTAGCATCCAAATCACATACAGAACTGTGCTGCTCACTGCAGCAAGCACTGCTTAGAGTCAGGAAACAATGGTAGTGTTATAATTCCTAAAAATCTTCACAAATCTTGCCCTGAACACAGGACATACGCTGCTGTACTGAACTAATAAGTGTAGTAATGAACTCTACCACTCATCTACGTTTGTTTTCTTGCTGGTTACGACCTTGTACACATTGTGAAACAGCAAAGTGGAGCCTACTGTGAAATAGCGTTCTGGAAACATAGATAAGCTTCTCCAAGCCACTCTAAGAGCTGGGGTTTGATTGCCTTGTTTGTAACCCGGTCCAAAATAAGCTTCATCACAACCTATACGGGCAGGGGAGAACTGCATGGCCATCTAGGAGAACCTTTTAACAAGACCGGCTTTTTTTAATGCTTTGTTTGATTTTAGTGGCAAGGTCTGAGCTGAAATATTGCTGACAGGGACAAAGTTTATTACAGTTTCTCAGATGGGAAGTGGACTTTGAGGTAGTATAGATGAGGGTATCTCCACTGAATCAAATGGAGTTACCAGTTTATAGTAATTGGTAGTCTTGGTCTGTATTTTCTGCCCTCTTTGACACTGACTCTGTTAAACTGCATTGATTGTTTCTAACAGCAACAAGAAAAAAAAAAATATAGGGGAGAATAAATGTTCCTTCCAGATTCAGATTAGAAGATTTTGTGCTCTCCTGAACAGGATTAGGCAGATAATTTCTCTCCTGTATATGTGTATTCTGCTCCCCTCCCTCCCTCAAACACAAATATTTCTGCAAAAATCAGTGAGAAAAGTGAAGCTGTCACAAAAAAGGAAGAAATACATTGCCTGAACTGAGCTTGTAGCATGAGTTTTGCAGCTCATGAGAGTGCCCTCATGCGCTCACCTCTCTACATCCCTTTGGAGAAGCAATCAGAAAATACACACGTGCTCTCCCCCAAGCCAGCACACTGTGCTTTCCTTACTGCCTAAACCCTAGCAGCAGAGGGGAAAAGAGGCTACTGCATGCAAGTCACTACAGGAAGCCAGGTCATTGTTTTTACATAACCACCTCTGTTCTGAGATTTATGAAAAGTTCATAAAGGGAAGGAACAGAGAGGCACAGTGACAATGCAACCAAAACTCAGAGATGCAGTGCAGTACTTAGTGGTGTTTACCTGCTCCAATAATTCTGATCCCAGGGCAGAGCACCAAGGATTAGCTCCAGACCTCATTAGGCAGGATAGAATTATGTGGGTTAACAAAGTATTATTCTTGGCTTTCTTTTGCATTTTAAAAGTGGCTTGAGACCTATAAAATCCCTTTGAATTTTATTAAAAGTCTTCCACAATCATTTTTCATCCTGCAGCCCAGTTGAGCTGAACTAATAAATTAGCATGTTATCTGTGAGGATATCCATTAGAGCTTCAAATGAAGGTTATTAGAGCCAAAAAACTAACAATGTCAGTTACAACTGGGGACAAAGCAAGCTGGTCCACTGAGCAATGGGCACTGCGATTAGTGAATGAGAGACACATCAACCCTATGAGCCTGCAGGAGATGGGCAGCATGAGGAAGAGCATCTCCAGCTGCCAAAAGGGCAGGCTTTGGACACCCTGAGCAGGCAGCCAGAGGCAGGGAAAGCCAGGCAGGAGAGCACTAGAACTGAGCATGTATGAAAGCTTCAGCGAAGCCTCACGAGGCTACCCTTACTGCACCGCGCAGGTGAGTTCTTACTCATACTGAACTGGTACCAGTTGCCCACACACAAGTCCTTGCCACAGATCAACTCTGCTTTTTCACTGAGTTGTCTGCCTTAGCTCAAACCTTGCTAAATGCAAGACTACCACAATACGAACATAAATCACACAACTTTCTAGTTGCTGCAGCTTCAGGCAGCGTAGTGGCAGACATGGTTTGGAGTTGGAGTGATGTATTCATACTTGGCATCAGCTTCCCCCAAGTCTTCTGCTTTTTTCCCCTCACACACTGAGATTCCTAACCGAAACGTCAATACAAGTAGAGTGTAATGCTTTTTTTGCTGCTTTGCAAAGCTCATAAACAGGCAAACTTGAAAAATGAACTCAGGCTATAAAAGACATGGATAACATGGAAAGCAGATGCTGGGAGACTGTCTCTTTAATAAGCTTCATCAGCAGTGCTCTTGGCCCAAGTGCTGTTTGCTCAGTGAAAGCTGGCAGGATGCTGGCTACACCTCTTGCTGTTCTGAGCAGCTATCCAGAGGGCTGCATCTGGAACCCACCAGGATAACCAAAGCACATTGCAAGGGCAGAGCTGTGCAGCCCCTGAGCTCCCCACACCCCCCCAAGCAGAGAGCCAGGACTGCACATCCAGCCTGTAGGGAGCTGCATGCTGATTCCCACTTCCTAATGGTTCTCCAACAACCCAAAGAAACTGAGGGGTCACAGTGAAGAGGGGGTTAAAGGGCCTTATACAAACACATGCACCTGGTCACTAAACGGGACCAAACACCTTCAAAGGGAAAGCCGCCATACAAATATATTTTCATCCTCTTGTCCATGCCCTCCTTCCTCTACCCTACTCTGTCACTGCAGGACCCATCTTTCTCCCTGTTTGCCTACCTTCTCCTTCTTCCTTCTTATCCCTGATTTATTTCCATCCCCTCTTGAAGGAGTCTGAGGGTCGCCTTATGTGAGCAGGAGCCCGAGGGTTAAGGCGCAAAAACCAGGAGTGCAAAGACAGGTTCATTTACTTTCTCTTCAAGGTATTTCCCAAGGATTACTTTCAACCTCTCAACTGCTCCGATTCACTTGCCCCTGTATCTGAAAGGGCAGGCAGCCCAGACACATCCACATGGTGCTGCGCGGCTCCGTTGTGAGCCCCTGGCATCTCGGCTTCCCTTGAGCAAACTAATGACAAGGCAGGGATTTAAGGGAAATGTCATCACACCGCCTGGATCACTGAGCCGCAGCAGCTTGGTCGTGCTTCCCTGGACTCCTTTTCTTTACCTTAAACAAGACCCAGCTCCTTCTTCCTGGGCTCCAGCCTCATACTCACTGCTGCAGCCTGCGCCAACAGCAGCCAATGTTAATGCAACACGGGTTGTTCTTCCCCAAAAGTAAAAAGCTCCTGCTTGAGCCAAGTCTCACAATTCACCCAAAGTGAATTTCAAGACATCTCCAAGCTGCTGCTCTTCCCCTGGGGTCATACAAGACACCATTTTGGTATGTCTTCATTTCCAGCCTTCCTCCTCTTCATCTAATTCCCTTTCACCTCCCACTCCTATGCTTTATTACTCTTCTTTTCTTAAACAGAAAATGTTCCTTTTTACTCTCAATCTGTTTCTTTTCTCCTGTCATTCCCTTCATGTCTCATCCACAATGTTATTTTTGTTCATGCAATGACTAGTTTGCTCTTTCTCCTCTTCCCGCTGGGCTACTTTGATCTACTGTTCCTATGTCTGTTTTACACATCCCTTTTCCTCCCTCCAAAGACACATCAGTCTGTTTCCCATCCCCTCCTCCTTACTCATCTCTTTTCTGATGCTCTGATCTATTCTTGCTGCACCAAACTTGTTTCATGTGTGGATGGTTTTAAAGCCTGCTCTGTTGCCCTGATAAGCATTGCAGTAAGTGCTGGAGGATATGGTCTGTCAACCCAGTCACCTTGAACCAGCACAGGATGCCACTTGAACACCCTGCCTTAGCCATTCTTTATTAAGAACAACACCTGATTCCCAAAGGAAAACTGAACCCAGGGAGCACTTAGGGTGATAATCCCTCAGCCACTTCAAGTTCAGAAGATGACACTGCAGCATAAACCTGGAAGAACCCCTGGGTACCCATCCCAGTCACTGCCTGTATCTTGAGCAGGAGAGGTGCCAACCAATAGTAATAGCCTTTTCATTGCCTGTAATCAAGAAAATCCCCTGAAAATGACAAAAATTCACTTGCAGCCTCACAAGACTGTGGAGAGAGGAACTTTTAGAGCTGTGTACCCTTAGTTACAATAAATCACAGCAAGATTTGCTGTCAAGCAGCAGGGAGCCTGCTGGCCCCCACAGCAGGAAACCTGAGGGTGAAAATTACTCTTCCCCTTCACATGACAGCCTGTCCCTTGCCCAGGGAACCTGCATGCAGGGAGAAATAGAAGTCTAAAAATCATGCTTTTCCAGCCTGTGCCGAACAAGAGCCTAGCACTTTCTGCAGTGCCTCCTGATGAAAACTCACTTCTACCTGACCTGCTTTGGGGAGAAAGTGGGAACAAATGGCAGCGGAACTGGTGTAGCATCCCCTGCAGAGACTGAATAACACTCAGGGGCAGGTACTGAAAGCAGGACCTTTTGCAGCCAAAGTTATGGACGCAGAGCACAAATGCGATTTGGTGCCCATCAAGTGCCTCCTGGGCACGAGGGCTGGCTGCCAAGCTGTTTGCCCAGTTGCCTTACCTCAGGGGTTTGTTAAGCAGGACTTAATCTGAAGATTACAACGGAGTGTTTTGGGCACCTCAATTTATAGAATATCATCCAATGATTTCATTAATGCTGCAGAGCTGTGGGACTGGCACAAAGGTTGGCATTCAGGCCTGGAAAGGAGAAAAGAGGCTTACTTCATTTGAACTTTAACTCCAAAGTGGAGGCTATGGGGAGAAGTGATGCACTTGTGATAGCAGTGGTTTATCAGCAGAGTGAGTCCAAGTTAAAAGACCCAGTTGATAGCAAATGAAACATGCTGTTAATTTACCAGAACATTTGCAGTGTCACTCCCAGAAATCTGGCATTGCTTTCTCTTACCTTACACAGCCGTGTGAATCAGTCATTTCCAAGGTAACTGCAATGACAGCTGTGGTAAGGCCAAGTTCTCCTCCCTGATCACCAGCCCTGAATCCTTCAGGCTCACTAGTAGCAGTGAGTTGCAAGTGAGCTCTGTGTGCGCTCAAGCACCCACGAAATAATAAAGCAGCCATAGCAATCTTCACGTCATTGCAAAGGTTAGGTGCAGGCTGCCCTTTGCATGCCGCAGATCCAGACCTGGTTTGTGTCCGAGTAGGAACAAATAAATAAATAAATAAATAATAGAGATCAAAACTCAAATCAAGATCGCAAGTCTCAGCGATTGCTTCACACGCACACGTGCACACACAGCACGTTGTTTGATAGCAGTGGTCTGAAATATTATACTTCCACAATGCTATAACAGCATCACTTAGAGTCATTACATGAGCATTATGCAGCTCAATTTGACAGCATGCAGTTTGCCTGTGTTTTTTTTAGTATAGAAAGGAAGAACTAGAAGCCTCGTGAACCTTTGTGAGCCCATCCTAAATAATTTCACTGAAATACGAATTACCATGCCTAAAGTCAGCTCAATCTCTGGGAAATCAAATTAACCCATTTACTGAATATAGTTATTTCTGTATGCTGGGGAACAGTTCGAGTACCTGATGAGCAGCTATTGCCACTCCAACATCCAACTGCGCTTGTTGCAGGTGGGCACAAGTCTCCTGCATCCCAGATGCCAACCATATGGCATGTCTCAAATGCTCTAGGGCATCACAAATGTCACAAGACGCCTACATTTGGGCACCTGATTCACTCCCACATATCCTTGGCAATGGCAGGTGATGTAACATGGTAAATCGCAGTGTGAAAAATCTCTCCTCTGCATGATTTCCAGCCCACTTCTGACCGTGATCTCACCAAGGCCTCAGAAAATTAACCTCTTAGTATCAAGCCAGCTGATTTAATTAGAAAGGCATAATTACTATTGAATAGTCTACATATATAGCATAGATTTCTCTTGTAATTGTGCCTCCCCTTTGAGATTCTACTTACCAATAGTGACAAAATTCTGTCCTTGGAGGTATACTGAAAACCTGTGGACTCAGATCAGACTATAGTCAAGGGCAGCATTTGTGCATAAATGGAAGTGACACAGGTTAATGGAGAAGAAAGATAATTTCATCATCTGAATCTGAACAGACCTGGTCATATGAAGACAAAAAACCTAATGTGGTGCTGATGGCAAGTATTAGTAGATACCTTAATACCTATCATCACTGAATGAATATGAATGAATGAACCATATGAATACCTAACACAATTGCTGTGTTAGAAAACAGCTTTTGACCTGCTGGCAACATTTCATTTTGAGCTCAGCGCTAGCCACAAACCCCAAGTCTTTTGAACCTGGAAAGATGTATACACTAAACATGCAGTGAACTCCCAGCCGCCAGGCTGAATGTTGCCTTATTTGGTGAAAATTGATTAGATTTGTCAGGTGAATAAAACCCTTCAGTAAATTTGCCTGGTTGAAAGCATGCTTGTGAATTTTAGTTTTCATTAGAGCACTGTTGCATTTGTCTGAAGTAGTTAAGAGCATCGCAAGTGGTACATTGGTAACAATTGGACCAAGCCATGACAGAAACCCCCGAGGAGAACATGCTTTGCCTATGAAACTGAAGGCTAAATGCGGCTGGTTTCAATTTCTCCCTGCCAGAGGGGAGCAAAGAGGAACTAGGCTAGAAGAAGGGAAAAGAAACCCCTCAAACCCGCTTTTCCTCACCCATGCAAACACTGCCGGCAGGGACAGCACAAACACATCACAATCAGCTCAGAAGTTCAGCAACATGCACTGGACCAGAGCACTAAGCAGAGTTGCCTGTTTTCCCTCCGCTCTCCTGCTCCCCGCCATCCTCTCCACAGAGAGCATATCCACCATCCTATGCCTGGGGAATTCATTTCAGTTACCCGGGTCTGATTTCTAATTATGATGCAGGATGCACAGTAATAAATTTCCTATGGGATACTCATTATATAGAGCATATGAATGTGCTGTAATCAGGCGTATTTGTTGCTATGGAAAAACACAGCAAGCATGCAGAGCCTTCTGTGTGGCATCTTTAGTGTCCCTGCACTTGGAGTGCCCCGATTCCTTGGCAGCCTGCGGCATAGCAACATGTTATCTGGCACAAAACCCAAGGATGTTACAAGTTTCAACTGAAAAACTTGCAGGGCTCGTTAGCCCGTTGCATCTTCAAGGGGCATTAGACAATGTTTTGCATTATCCCCTTTCAAAGCAAAGGGATCAAAGTATTACAGGCAGCATGAGGCTGGAAGTGTGACCTTTCCCTCCTCATTCCTAAAGCCTGTTGTTGTTTCCCTCATATATATACTGGCCACAGCCATTCTAGAAGGGGAAAGGGGATTGTTGGATCGTGTATTCACAGTGTTACATGCCCTGGCTGCATAGAGCTCAGTGTGACGTTTGCTGTGCCCAGGTAAGGGGGTATTAGCCTGAATGCTGAACACCACACAGGGCAAGGCCCAGGTAGGGCACACTGTGCTATAAAAAAGTGACCATGCTTGTTAATGAAATCCCTGCTAATCCCTTCTGTGAGCAGCTGGGGGAGGTGGGGAGGGTGCCAAAGTGCAGTCCTCTCTACACTACCAAACGAAATGGATCTCAGTGGCACATGGAAACACTCAGCCTGTTTCATGCCTCCTGTGTTTTAAAGCACTTAACCCACAGCCCAGGCCTGCAGCACATTCCTTGGAGGCTCACACAGTCTCCATAGAGAGACAGGGACAGAGATGAAGCCATCTTGCTTGGGAGCCTGCATCCTCCAAAGAGATGGGAAGATAACGCTTCCATCATCTTTAAACTACACCCAGAGTTCTGTTTCTGACGGCTTTGACCCACAGACAGCTTTTTCTGACACGGTGCTTGAGGTAAGATGAGAGATGGTGAAGATGTGAAGGACTGCCATGAGTTTACTCATATTACAGCACCCACATTTCTGTCCATTCTGTCTGGAGAAGAGATTTGATTTGCACTTGCTGGCTTAGCTCAGCTATCCCTAGGCAAAAAGTAAAGATAGAATGAATGTACTTTCTTTCATAAAGTGGGCACTGATCCATTGACTGGAGTGGCACTAAGCCGGACTGCAACAAGCTTGTTCTGTGATTTCTATCAGGAACAACAACTACTTCAGCAGAAGGATTCCAGAAAAATAGGAGCACATGTGTGCATGAGAAGTGTTGAAGCAGCCAGGCTCAGGGAGATGTCCTGCCTTCTTTGCTTTCCCTGCTCCCATCCCCTCACCTCAACTCCACCACAGTAACACTATGAAATCCAAGGATGGGTCTGCCCAAGCCATGACTAGTCCCACAAACAGCCAGAGCAGGACCCCCCCAGCCTGTCACAGATTTTCACTTGCTCTTCCTCAAAATGAATCCATCCTTGTCTGATTCCTGTCTGTACAGGAGCCATGATCCCTTTAGGGGGATCAGGCATGAGAAGAGGGCATCAGAAGCTGCAACAAGCCAGGAGATGAAGGAGACATATTCCTACATGCACGCTGGAGATGTGCCAGCCATGCAGCTGTCAACCTCACTGCTGGATTTGGCTGACCTGAGTTGAGAAACCCTGGAGCACCTCTCGTATGAAGATAGGCTGAGAAAATTGGGGCTGTTCAGCCTGGAGAAGAGAAGGCTGCGTGGAGACCTCATAGCAGCCTTCCAGTACCTGAAGGGGGCCTATAGGGATGCTGGGGAGGGACTCTTCAGTAGGGACTGTGGTGAGAGGACAAGGGGTAATGGGTTTAAACAGGGGAAGTTTAGATTGGATATGAGGAAGAAATTCTTTACTGTAAGGGTGGTGAGGCCCTGGAATGGGTTGCCCAGGGAAGTTGTGAATGCTTGATCCCTGGCGGCGTTCAAGGTGGGGTTGGACATAGCCTTGGATGGCATGGTTTAGTGAGAGGTGTCCCTGCCCATGGCAGGGGGGTTGGAACTCGATGATCTTGAGGTCCTTTCCAACCCTTACTATTCTATGATTCTATGAAATTCAAACGAGTGAGTAACAGAGACCTCCACATCTGTGTGGTCCATGCACAAGTTGACAAAAAGGGGCATTCTTTCCAGCAGTCCTCTGCTGGCATAGCCAACAACCCAGATCCAGCTGGGGCAGCCCCAACTAGTGCTGCTGGTCAACTTTTCTAGCCTCTGTGCGGTAAGTTAGGAGCAGGCCAGTTCTTATAACTTGTATGGATAATGCCATATAAACTGGCTTCCTCACAGTGCAAAACTCTCATAGCAGCCCAAGAGGGAGGTTTGGCTTTGCTCAGAGCCTGGCTGCCTAGGCAGTAACACACAGTCACTGGGGGAGCCCTACGTTTCTTTTGCATCTTGTGCTTATTCTCATCTGAGCATCTTGAGGTGCTCCACAAAATCAGATTAATACAACCAGTCCTATTGCTTTTGAAGACTGGCAGCTGGGGAGGGAAAGACTAACAGGGTTCTTCTCAATCACAGCCAAGGTAGTGAAAAAGACAGGGCTCAGTTCAGGCTTCCTGCCCTATTGGGAGAGGTGGTGTTTCCTCCAGCCCGTACACTCCTAACCACAGCATCCCAGCTCATCTTCTCCAAAGCATGGGCGGAACCACTGCATACCATTCATGCATGCAGAGAGCAAACTGAAGGTAAGCAGGTAATATGCTTGACTGCCACTTCCCACCCATTCTGAAGACAATCCCACTCCCCTGGAGAAGCTGTGTTTTATTTGCCTGCTAATTCCAATATACAGCACATTTTGAGGAGGCACCATTATTCATATACCTGTACAGCACCTCATGCAATGCCATCCCAGCATCCTAACTGGTACAAAACATAAGCCTATGAACTGTATCAAAATTTACCAGTCTCTCAATCACACAAGTGTCTCCAGAACAAGTGCACTACTAAAAACCAGTGTCTCTACTAAGAGGCTGCTACATAAAACAAAGCTGACAACAGACCAGAGACTGCCACACTCCCAACCTCCTAGCAAGAAGGCAGGTTAATGGTGAAGTGTGGTTCATCAAACTTGAAGGAAAAGCATTCAAAACATTCTTGGTTTGGTTTTAGTGTAGCTTTTTAAAATGTTCTAAATGAGGAACTTGACAAGAAATGTGAATACACGATTTCTCAAACAAAACACACATAAAAGAGTGAAATTCCCCTTCTACTTCAAGGGAAAAATGTCTCATTTGCTGATGCCGAATACTGATTTAAAACACTGGCAGATACAGACCACTAAAACTTCCCGTAATGAACTGCGGTTTTCAGTGTTGGTAAGAAACCTCAAAACACAACAGGAAATGAGGCAAAGGTTTTGTTTCTTTTCCCCTATTGCTGCTAATATAACGGGGAAATCGTTATTGTTTATTGCTAAATCCATAACTCAGAAAACAGATCTGATCTTCCCATCCATCCTGCCCCAGCACAGGCCCCTCCATGCTCCCATGCACACACATCCAGAGGAGCAGCACAAAAAGCAGCGCACGTCTAGGTCATGCCATGTGTAAAGGAAAGCAGAAGCTCCATTGCTGATATAAGGTCTTTCAAATGCTGCTTTTTTTTTTGGGGGGGGGGGGGAAGGCAAACCCCATTTTTCCTCTGTGTCAGTTGTATCTTGCCTGCAGCGCTGCCATCATTACCATTTGCGGCTTTGGTGTTAATGGTGTTGGAGGGGCTTTTTGGCTCTGCTGAAACTGTTTGTATTTTCAATCTCCCTGCTGGAATATTTGATACTCCTATAGGGCTTTTCTTGCCTCAAGCAGGGGAAACTTTTGCCTGGAAAGTTTTGAAGAAGTGATTTTGTCTTGCCTTTTTCTGCACATGCAGCCTCCTCACACTTCTCATCACCCCCTTGTTATCCGAACAGCTTGATAACGAAACCTCAGTACAAAACAAACGTGATGAAGCAGAGAGGTAAAGACTTTCTTTAAGCCATGCAGTCACAGGAGGGAGAGCTGGAGAGTGCAGCAGGTTGCTGTATTACTGCGCCCATTTCATATGCTGGATAACTATCATTAATTCATAGAAGAAGTGAAAAGAGCTATTGCAAGTTCTCTTATTCTTGCCTGAGTGTGCCATGGTGGCAGCTACTGGGACAGTACCAGTAAACACATTCTGAAAGAATATCCCAACAGATGACTCTCCTTTCTGCTTTTAACTTCTGGAATGCACCAGAGCTCCCCTGACTTCAGTGCTTAAACTGGTGACAATTCAATGATCCTCAGATTTCTTCAACTCTGAGCTGAGGGTGAATGCAAATATTCCCTGCCCATGCCAGGGGGGTTGGAACTAGATGATCTTAAGGTCCTTTCCAACCCTAACTATTCTATGATTCTATGATTTGAGATTGCACTCCCAGTCTTGGGGACTGAGCCCACTTCCAGGCTATCAAGGTTGCAAATCTTAAAATATAATATCTGCTTTCTGCAACAATTTTTGCCTAGAAACTACAGCAGATCATTTAAAAAATCCGTGGAAATATTGCAGACAACATTTCCCCAACTGCATTGAAATTAGCTATGAATCTGAGCTATTAACTAAGGCAATATTAGCATACATGGAGCAGAGCAGCTCCTGGCAGTACTAGTCTGCCTGTGTCACTGCATATATTCTCAAAGGACAGAAAGTACATAGGACCAGCTCTCTGAAGCAAGTGGGAGTGTTGTTACCCCACGATCCCATGAACAGAATTAAGCATAAGCAAGACAGGGAAAAGAGGGTAAACAATACCTTTGTTTTGAGGACAGAGTTCAAAGAAAGAGCAGTGAAGATCTCAGGACTGCATCACTTTAGTCATTCATCCAGAAGGTGACACAAATAAGGTCTGCAGGCCAGGATGCATTAGGGAGGCATGAAGATAGTTTTCCCAGGGATGGAGATGGTAATCTCTGCTCAGCTAGAAAGAGCTGCAGCTGCTGAATAATTGCTTCAATACCAATGGTTGCAGAGACAGCTTATCAGCCTGCCCTGTCCTGCCCTTGGAGTGGGAGGTTAAGATCCAGGAACAGAGACAAATTTAGAGGGACAAAGAAACGATAAGTAGAAGGAAGAGGAAGGCCTCTGTTTGATTCCCATTACACTTCTAGTTTAGAGAGATAAGGACCCTTTTTTTTTTGGTCAGAGCAATAAAAGGAAAGTGGATTTGCTGTTTGGGCCAGGATTTTCCTCACGGACCTGAAGGGAGTAGGAAGCAGCAAGCTTCAGTTGTCGCTCCCAGTGTCCAGCTGCTCCTGTGACACCCATGATAATGACTGTCCTAGAGGTGAGCAAAGTCTCTTCCAAATGGGGATTCACCCCAGCATAGGTAGTCCATATTTAAGGTGAAAAGTAATCATTAGTTTCTACCACTTGTGCCAGATCAGATGAGATTTTTTTAGTGAGAAAAAGCTCAGATTTATTAGCTGGGGCACAGCAGTGAGCTGACGGCATTCTACAGATTCCAGATAACAAAGCGATGTCCAGCAGTTCAGCTCTCTGTTCTGGCCTGAAAGACGACATCTTAAGAGCACTAAAAATACATGTAAATACACTTTCTAAACCTGAAGCCAGAAGCAGTGAGATAGAGGTCAGGTGGGTGGGAAGAGGGGACCCAAAAGCTCCAATGCAGAAGCTAAATCTCCTTTTATTTTCAGATGGAAAATACACAGCAGTATATTGTGCTAACACAGCACTACTGTGCTTAAAAAGTACGTTTGCAGGGGACTCTCCCCTCTTGGCAGCAGGACTGCACCTTGCTTCTGTGCTAAAAAGTTTTGGAGTGATGGAACCTCTTGCCTGCAGCAGGACACAGGGATCAAGCAGCCCCCCAATCTTCACCCTGCGGACCTCCCACTTAGCTTCGCCGTGGGGAAAAGCCCCATGGAAGGGCACAGCAGGTATCTTAGAACAAAGTTTTTTAGTGGTTATCCATGGTTACACTCGGTTTTGTCAGACAGTTCAGCGCTGTGGTGATGTCACTTCTTAAACCACAGTTTAGCATAATTCTTAGGTGCCTTGATAAGTCTCATAGAACTCACAGGAAATTAAGCAGATGATTATCTAATCAAGAGCACAAACAGCAATAATTTTCCCTTATCTCCACATCAGCCTAAAATCTCAAAGCAATTTACAGAATGAGTAAGTCAAGACATGTAGCTATTCTCCAAGGGATGATACGGTGCCCATTTTACAGGTAGGGAAACTGAGGCACAGAGTTTCCAAGCATGGATAAGTATAGTTTCCCATTACACTGTCAACAGACTCATTACAACCTAGGGGATGACTGTTGAGACGGGAAAATTTGTCTCGTGAATGAAGGGAATAGAAACAGCCCCAAAAGTCTGCATCAAATTACAGATGAAAGCACAGGGACAGGAAAAGGCCTAAAGAACACCAGCTCCTCGGTGCAGCGATGGCTCTGCCTCTTACAGGCACATAAAGAAAGTCTCTCTCTTTATGAATAGATACATATATATGTTCCTCTTTGAATTTCATTCTTATATTGCACTGTTGACTTACCAGCCCTTTGCGGCAAGGGAGGGGTGATGGATACACATTAATGTGCATCCCGGGAAGCAAGCACATCCCCAGGGGAGCAGCATGATTCATTTCTAATGACACTTCCCTGAGTCTGTAGGCCCCATAAGCCAAGAATTACAAGCCTTGAAAGTCATCATCACTGACTGAGCAGTTGTTGGTGAAGGAGGGTTTCCAGCCCAAGTGGGAGTCGTTACAGCAGAGGGATCATTTTAAGCTAAGTGACAAGAATATATTAGGGAAAGGAAAATTACACTTTTCAACAACTGAAGAAAATAAAAAACCACTTCCTGCCAGAAATTCTGATTCAGAAACAAGACAAGAAGGCAAATTGCTTCCCCCTGTCTACGCTGCATGGCGCAAACCTACACACATAGGTCAGAGGCCTAGTGAGAGCCTGAGGCTAAACTAATTATTGTGATTTGCTCGTCTTTTGTAATTAATCTAGGAAAGGCTTAAGGCTGTTAGCAGCTTTAAAGAAGTAAATCTGAAGGACCAATTAATTAAAAACAGCAGTGCTTAATGAGGACCTTTTGGTTCTCTCATGTTGATTGTTATATTTGTTGAAAGTTAAGTTTCCGCTGTCTGTCAGATCTTGTCTGGTCTTGTAAAATGGATCTTCTTACTTGGTGCTTAACCACTTGACACTGGAACAAAAGCTTTCGATTACAAAGCAATTTGTGGGGATTATAACGGAACAAGCTACACCCACACTCCCTGATTTAACAACCAATTTGAAGCAATGCTCAGTTCAACCAAGAAGCTTTAGGAATCCTGCAAGTACAGTTTGGATCCTCCGGTTCCTTGCCTCCAGGCTGGATCCCACAGGTGCTAATCATGGAGGCAGCTTGAAGCATGCACCTCAAACCATCTTTTGAAAGCAGTAATACAAATGTGCTTTTCCTTACTTAGTCTTGCCTGAAATCGGCAATGAAGCCCCCATCTGTCTCCATGTTTTCTGTGTGAGGGTAAATCTAGTGCAGACCAGGGGAATCATGGCTTGTTGCAACCCAGAACTGAAATTCAGCTGAGCACCACAGAGCTACTGTATCTTACACCAGAGGTCACATAGCCAACCGTCAATCCATGTCTGAAATGCAAGCTTGCATCCTCGGTCTGCTGTTACTCTTCGAGACCTTGAACCTAGAGGTGTCAATGCAGTTGGGTGTCAGAGAAACAAGGAAGGTGCTATGGAGGGCACAGTCAGCAACTGAGAGAAATGGCCAATTCTGTTTCTGGTATGCTTTTGGGTCTGGTATGATTAGGACATCCAATGCAATTTTCATACACATGTAGAAAAATGTTGATGCTTTAGTTTATTGAAGCAGGGGAACAAGTAATTCACCCTAAGGATATCCATTCTTTGTTTCTATTAAGCTGGACCTTTGAACCAAATCCTAACAGAGCTCTGCCATGGGGAAAACTTGAACCAGCATGTCACCTGAAGACCCTGAGCGCCTTGCAGAGAGCAGTGATATTATTCACCAAGTGAACGAGGCATTTGCCATTGGCAAAGACCAGGACCCTCCACATATTTGCTGTCCTTACATAAGATATGCAAAAATGTTTTGTACTGGAAGAGGCAGACTAGGAAAGGAGCAAACACGTGTGAAATGGATAAAGATCAGGTCACCAACTTAGCCCAGAAACAGCCCTTTGTGAACAAAATTGGGCTATTTTGCTTGGCAAGATAGAGGAAACATATCCGTGCTATTCTCCTTCAGACACCTTCCCCGTCATCTGTCCCACAGCTAGCATTTTTCACATGCAGCAGATTAATTTTGCATTCTCAGCA
This sequence comes from Amazona ochrocephala, assembly GCA_039720435.1. NCBI lineage: Eukaryota > Metazoa > Chordata > Aves > Psittaciformes > Psittacidae > Amazona > Amazona ochrocephala. The sequence continues at coordinate 8,407,105 of CM077891.1, read as the reverse complement.
GGCATCCCTTTTAGAGACCAGCCAACTTCCTGATCTTCTGCGTTCAGTTTTTACATCAGCAGATCTACTTTAAATAAAAAGCTATGTGTTTTACAAAACATGAATGCCAGTAACACACAGGAAGAATGTGACATTTTTCTCCCCAGGATATTTTGACTGACACATGAAAAACTCTATAATCTTACATAGGCTCAAGCTGCTCATGTTGACATCCAAATGTTTGGTGAAAAAGAGCTTGACTGCCTTCCAGGAAAGGTGTAGGCTTCTGATTCAGTCTCTCCATCCTGGAAAAAAAGAACTGACCTCAAGCTCTTTCCTCGAGGTATTTTGTTTACCTGTCACAAACGCAGCAGATGAATAGTGGGTGAATTGTCTTTCCACTGCTCAACTGACTCTCCACACATTATCTTGCTTATTTTCATCACATTCTCACACTACTGGCTCCTGTGAGCCAGCTGAGCCTGTCCCAAAAGCCATCTCAACTCAGCTGGGTAGAGATGTTCCCTAGCTTTTCCAATTACTTGATCCTTGGCTCAGTAGTCCCCATAAAAGCTCCATAGTTGTGATCCCTCGGTACACACGGACATCTACCATCCTCCTGGAGAATCCATCACCCCCTGCAGAAAGGAAGCATCTGGCTTGTCTGTGAAAGACAGAAAGCCTTGCCCATCCCACACCACCACTGTGCTGCTTCATCTCAACATGACTCAACTGCAAAATCCTCCCAGACAGCAGCACGCAGCCTCCTTTGAGCCTGCTGTAAAGCTCTAAACAACAGCCAGGGAAAAGCTTTGTCAGTTTCTGGTATCATTAAGGTCCTATACCTGAATGAGAGCACTCCAACACCAAGATGAAAAACATCCTCCAAGGGGTTTTCCCCAAACACCACAGTGGAAACTCCACTTCATTGTTTCAGACTGTTTCACCAGCAACTGGGAGAAACAGAGGCTGGATTCACCCCCCGACACTGGCAGGACATGGAAAACCTGCTGGAGCTGGGTATCACTGAGCAGATGCCCAAAATCAGCTCTGCCTCCCAGCAAGGTGGAAGTAGACATGTTACCAGCGCGAACAAGTAGCTAATCTCTTCAGGATTACGAATGAGCAGATTTCAAATTGACCCTTGGGTACATGTGGCAGCATTTATGGGTTAAGTTTGTGGCTGAGCTATATCAGCACATAAGACATGAATTAATACATGGAAAAGCTTATTTTTAGAATACAGAGAGAGTATGTATGCACTTGGTGCTCTGGATTCTGCCTTTATAGCACCACAGGCTATCACATTGCCCAGGAAAAAGGTGAGATTTTCTCCATGTCAGGGGCCTGATGCTCAGGTCACTACATAATAGCAGGCAGAAGGAGGAGAAAGGATAGCTCTATGGAGAAACCCCTCCGGATCTCAAATCTCAGCCTGGCCACACACCACTTTGTCACACCAACAGCTGTGTCAGTGTTTTGCGTGTCCGTACAGTGAACTGAGTTATCTAACTGATCCATTATAAATTCTGTATAGACAATGTTGCAGCTTCCCAAGCATGAATGCATGACAGGCAGAAGGCTGGCAAGCTGATAATCACTCTGGCTAGATGGCTTAACAGCCTCTGTCCACAGTGACTGGGAAGGGAGCAAAAGATCCTGGTCCAGCAATGTTAATTTCTTGTTTGTTTAGTTCAACTTGATAAAGACCATGGCAGCATCTGGCTACTTTTAAACAGAGGGGGCTAAAGTGCATGAGTATCTGATTAGTTGAGTATTATCCCTCTATGCCTGGACCTCAGCAGCTCTCTGGGTTTGGGATTTGTACGTATTCACCTCAGGGTAGGATGCTGCTGGGAAAAAAGGAATCCAGTGGCCACTGGAAATTTTGATCTCAGACTCCCTCCAAATCACAAAGCAGAGGGGGAAAAGATGTGTGCCATGCTTGTTTTTCCAGTAAATTAAAGCATATAACAATCTAGTAAGATATTCAGGAAAGAAATGTCTAAATACTCTGTGTTAGGCAGGACAAGAACACTTGCTTGGAAACAATCAGAAGATGCTTGATAACATGTTTGCAGCTATATCACTAGTGACCTATCAGCCTCCTTACATATGAAGATAGATGTCAAGGCTGAGCCATTGTGTATTCTTGAAATACAAAGGAGAATACTTTGAAAAGTAGTCCCAGAGCACTCCAGTCATCACCATGAGATGAAGTACAATAAGACACCTGAAAAGCTTTGGCAGTTGTTTTATCTCTGATATGTGTTTTTGTGAATAGCAGCTTCAGTAATTTATGTTCCCAGTTGAAAAGCTTTTTGTAGCCTTAATACACACAGTGGTTAACCCTTCGACGCCTCAGCTCAGGAATCTCTACAAGTCACGGAAGACAAATAACGCTAACCTTGGCTCCATCTCCAGTGTTCTTTTCATATCAACACAATGACATCCCTTATTTCTCATGCATGTAGACTAGCTGCATCCCTGAAACACAGAAGATAGATATCCCAAAAGTGGTATCGTGAAGTATCAACACCTGACCTCTATCTTTCTGCAGCTTACCCCTGCCTTTAATATCATTCATTTTGTTCCTTTGGGACACCCTCCTTTCTTTCCTGAGGAATCCATCTTTTCCCTTTGCTATTTGTACAACCATTGCCATCCAACCCTTCCTGCAAGCATTTTGCAAGGGATCGATTCTCTAAAGATCGCTTCCACACAATTTCCAGTCTTCCTTGGGAAATACAGGTTTTGCAGAATGACCTCTACAAATCATTCCCAGCTACAAAGAAACCTGGGTTGTACCCAGCAGCAGCTAACACTTCTTAGATGGTGGGACCTCAACAGAAGTATTTGTTGCAGTTTTGCATATGCACGCACGTGCATAAAGTGCAGGTCATTACAAAGAGAAAAATATCATACAAAACAAGAACACAGTGGACAATTCTTTATTACAATGATACTACGTAGGACAAGAAGATTTATATTTATACGCTGGAAAATAAGGAAATCACCCTTGCCTCCTTAAGGATACTATCTCTTTTGCCTCCATGCTTGTCCCCACCCTCATCCTACATTGGCCTGCAATGAAACCCTTACAGACAGCTAATGCAGGGACACAAAACACACTAAGATCCTCTAAGGTGTTCACATATCAGTGGAAAAAAGTGATATAGTAACAAGTCTGTACAATGTGTGCAGCTACCTCTGTTGCACCGTACTGCCACTGCATGTCACTGTTAAGACAGAATGGCAATGAATGACAGGGATTTTAGGGAAGGCTATAAAACTGCAGTGGAGACTGACCCCACAGTCCTCAGGAGCTGCCCCTGTTGTACTTTAGTCAGCCCCATTCTCCTAATGCAAATGCAGGACTGAAGACCTGAGGCCTCATTAGCACTTGGGCTAAGCTGAAAACAGAAAGAAAATAAAAACACAAGCTTGGAAGAGAGAAAAAGCAGGAAAATAGGAGGGAAAAAGGAAGAGGGAATGGCAAAGAGCAATGGTTAAAGACCACTTGCAAGCAGAGTTTGAGTTAAGTCATCACCTCTGCCAACGTCTGTCAGCAGCAAGGTCCTCATGAATTTCATAGCAATACAACAACATCTTTCTCTAACAAAAAATATATCAGTCTGCCCCAAATTAGGAGGAACTAAGCAGGGACCAGATCTTATCACACCTTGCTGAGTGCGGGCAGCCCATTGGAACAACTCTCTCAACAGCACTCTAATAGCACAACCTTAAAGAGGCGCTATCAGAATCATCCCTCCTGCCCCTACGGCCACAGGAGACCCTTTGCTCAAGCGCGGGTCCCAGACCATCTTGTGTTTGGCCTTATGTGTTGTCCTCATTTCTAGTTCATGAGATCTGGGAGACTCATTTGAGATTTAACTAAAGGACTAAAGATTAGGTGTTCTGTAATTTAGTACTTCCTTTGCCTGCTTTATATTTAGCAGCTTTTGGCAGAGAAAAGGAACAGCAGCATGAAACAAGAGCATGTCACTTGACTCTAGTTAACTAGCTGACTTTTTATCTGGGGTCCCCTTCCAAACACTGCACATGCACTCATTCTGCCATTAAGCCATGTGGTTCTTTAACTAGCCTCATGGAAATCACATTAAAAAATGAACCATAGAGCAGATCCAGATGTTTTGAAATGCTGAACTTGGTGCCTCACACTCTTCCCTCCTCATCCAGCTTCAAAAATTCCTGAAAAACTCCAAAGCATTCCTGAGCTGGTTTGTAATGAGCCATTACTTCATAGTAAAAAGTGTACTCTAACACAGACTTAAATAATCAATCTTTAAACCATAAACAAGATTACCGAAACACTTTGAAGGTTTGGATCAGCTTCATAAAAGGGTAAAAATTCTTTGCTCTCTTATTTTAAATATGACTCTGGTTTCAAATAAAAGTTAGTTTTCACACTCGAAATACACACACAGGCAAGATCCTATCTCTGAGTATGAACCTCAAGATGATGCAGTAGGCAAGGCAGACTTGGAGGTAAGGAGGCAAAGGCACTTTGCACTTAATTTTCAAGGTGTTATGCACAAGGCAGGAGAAACCAAGCTCAACAACCTTGCCTTCCTCAAGCCATGCAGTAAGCACACACTTGTCCCTCACCGGGTTAATTAGAACTCGTCATCACCCATCTTACTTACAGGTTGAGTTTGGGGCTAGAGGGCCATAGGGTACCACTAGCACTGCTCTGCTCTTACTTGAAATCTCTGAAGGCCTTTGCCTTCTAAGTAAATCTTAAATGCCTCCTGGTTTTGAGAATCTCACAGTTTCAACAGTTATGGCCCCTGTTACCAGACCAGTATCTACTGCATCAAAGAGCCCTCACTCACCTGAGATCAAACAACATTCCATGGCCCAAAAGGGAAGAACCAAGAAGCTTCTGACAGAGCCATCTGCCCTGCCTGGCAGCCGAGGAGCCTGCATGCACCACAGACATGCATGATTTCCTCAGGACTTCTGCAGAAACATTCACATATTCCTTGAAAGAGAAGTGCAAATTGCTTAACTACCAGCAGGACCAAGCCCTGATCTTATACCATGAAAATGGAAGAGAGCAAAACTTTGCAAGTTCTACTCAGCTCTGGAGTTTGCTGCCATTTGAACATTATTTATTCCTCCCTATCCTATGTTTTATTTCCAATGCACAGATTTCTTTAGCTTGATTTTATTGCCTTGGGCTGGCCAGGAACCTCCTCAACTCCCTCCCCATACCACAAGTCAGACTCACAGTTAAATAACTGCCAGGCCAGAATAGGTTACATCAGTCTCCCTCTTTTTCAGGTATTCTCTAATGGTTCCCAAGCTCTCTCCCTATAATAAGCTTCCTATAGCTTTCAGGCAGTCTGAGAAACAATGGAGATCGTGATTTATTTTTTATAATCCTAGACACAGTAATTGAAGCCTTGCAGCACTGAAAAGTAGTTGAGGGTTGTTCACTGAATGAATATGTCAAGTGCATTAATACATCCAGCCTTAGGTTCAGCCATGAGCAGCTTTACTGGGAAAGACATTAAGACTAGATCACCAGGATGAGAAAACCGAGATGATGACCATCCTCTGTGCCCCTCAGGCCCAGTTTTCAGGCTTATTTATGCACAAATACCAAGAATGAACTAGCGAGTCAGCATGCTCAGGTGCTTTTGAGAATCCCCTTAAGGTACTCATCACCAACTATAAGCACTTTACTACCTCTGAAGCCTCAACCCACAAGCTTTTCTTTACATATGGTACACAGAAACCCCATAAGCCACCTAAATTTCCTAGATAGGGTGATTCTAATCAATGAAACAACCTTGCAACAAAATCATTCACTGAGATACATTCAGGTTTAAACTGACATCAGTATTTCAAGTGCTTTAAAAAGAAAGTGAAAAATACTTAGAAAATATTAGTGAAAGAAAAAATATTTAGGAAAACATTCAGAAAAACTTATTAGAAATAATATTTTTCTAAAAAAGGTTTGCATTAAAATTGTCATTAAAACGTTCCCAATATCACAGATTTGGTCATGTCTGCGTATCCTCCCTGCACCTCCCCTCCTTCTCCCCCAGCCCATTCAGAGATGCCGCTTTAACCAGACCAGTCTGCGGCTGGTGTAAGTCGATATGCATCACTGAACATTTCCCCAATAGGTTTTGTCTAAAAACAAGCGTCCAGCCCACCTGCCAAAGCATTCCTTCAGGATCTTGGCCTTTGAGACTTATCTTAACTGCACGTTGCAGATCAGCTTCAAAATCAGCTCCAAAACATTTGGAAATTATTACAGTCCGCTGGCTCTGTAATTATAAAAAGCCGAAATTACTTTGAAGCTTCAGTTAGAGAAGACTAATGCTGCAATTACCCAACAAAACCACTTGCAACCTGATTATCAATGAGGGTTGTATGTTCATATCTGCGCATAAACCTAAACCACTGAAGGACTGGACACTATGAACCATATACCTCCAGGCATCTCTTGTTAATACGCTGCCCCATAAAACAATCTTCTATAAACTAAGAAAATAATATATTACATGCTAGTTTAATTGTTAGTTACAGTTTCCTTGTAAAGCAGCACATATAAGAGGGCTCTGTGAAAAGCTGGTAGGTTTTATAGATGAGGCCAGCAAATCATGGCTCAGCTGTATGGAAATGATTAGCACCTGCCTATTGGTACAAAGCAGCAAAGTTTAGAAACCATGATCTCAGCTTTTGGCAGAATGAAGAGCCTGAAAGCTCTGAAGTTTCCCTGGGCAATAAAGCCAGTGATTACTGAGATTATATTAACTTAAATTAACTACCACCATTTTTGTGTAGCAGCATTAAGAATCCTACTCAGATCTTGCCCATCTGGGCAGAAGTCTTAAAGGGATTGCTTCTTGCGGACTGGAAAGATGATTTGCATAGGAAGACCTGACCCTATGACTCACATGAGTAGACTAATTCCGATACACATGCTGAGTAATCAAAACCTGACAAGTTTTAGATGTGTTTGCGATAATGACTTCTTTGGTAAAAATCTATTTTTCCTTTAAAATGACAGCTTTCTTCTCCAAAAGTTGGTGGGGGGAGGTTGAAAAATACATGTACACACACACACACAAGTAAATTCCTTCTGCTGGTAGAGAAAAGCCTTTCATCAATTTACTGACAAGCAAACGTTTTTCCAGCCATTCTAGCAAGACAAAAATACAGTTCCAAATAATTCCTGTGTAAAACCAGCAATTTGGCTTGTGAGGGTTTGTGTTGGTTTTCTGGTGTTTTGATTCGGTATTTTACTCTGCTGTGCTCATTTTGATTATTAGTATTTGTGTGATGCAATGTAAAAACTTAACTGTCAGAGTAAAGACTGCAGAATTAAGGACCCTTTAGTTATTCAGCCCATTTCAGCAAAACACTTTACAATCAAAGATGTGTTTTCGCCAAGAGGAAGATACTGTGCAAGGGCCACCACAACCCCTGTTCAAGAGCTGGTGCATTCTTGTGCCCTAGGAAACCTGCTAGGTCACAATATTAATTTATCCTCCATTCACATGCGCTGTAATTTAGGAAAATCAGTTGCTGGCTGGAAGCAGACGTGATCATGGGCTATAAAACCAGACAGAACCACCAGCCTCCTCCCACAGTCACACGCATGCAGTGAAGAAGAGGAAGACAACTTCCCCATCCAGTCACTTCTTGCAGGCTTGCTTCTAGCTCTTCTTACAGATGTGCAGCCCTCTTTCATCATCAGGGTTGCATGGGCATTGCAGGAAGGTTCTTAAACTTGTGTTTTGTTACTGCTGCAGAGTGCAAAATGTCATTCTTCTGGCTATCAGTGCGAGGGAGATGATGAGCTTAGTAGGAAGCAGAAGAAAACAGTGGGATATCAAACATCTTCACCTCCCACCACCTGCAGGGAGCTAGACGAAGGCCTAGCATCTGCCTTGGGAGTGCTTGCTGGGGCTGGTGATGACCCCCACACAGCTGAGCCCTGTGCAGCATGGGCTGATTGACTCCAGCAGCCTCACCAGGTTCACAAAGCATGCACAGCACCCAACCAGCCCCCCAAACCTAACACAACTCTGCAGCAATAAGCAACTCCTCACAGCCCAAACATCATCACAAACATCCCTTATCTAACTCCTACGAATTACTTCAGCTCAGAGGAGAGCTAAGGCAGACAGGGCATTACTGCATGCTTTCGACTAGACACCACTTAAGAATAAAAGACTACTTTCTCCCTGGGTAATACTGCCACTTTTACTTAATTAAAACCTTCTAATAGGTGTCTCCCTCCCTCACACCTCCCTGTTAGCAGATGTCTCATTCAGAGTAGGAAGATTAACAGCATTTTTGTTACTTTGATGTTAGCCAGAACAAATTAAAAGTTGAATTAATCTAGTTAGGCACTTCTAGAGTACAATGTCTTCATGTTAAGTAACTAGTTGATATTATTTCCTTGTAGCCTGATACACAATCATCTAGAAAGCAATTGGATATTGGAACTAGATGATCTTAAGGTCCTTTCCAACCCTAACTATTCTATGATTCTATGTATTACAGCATTCCGATCTTCTGCATTAGTAACCCTGCCTTACAGCTTTGAACCAAAACCATGAAGTCCCAGGTAGTTGAGGAGGGAGAATAATGTCTCCCTATTCTACGTTGTTATGCAAAATTATTGAGATCACTGCTTTACAGCTCTGTTCATCCCAGGGGCTTATTTCAGTGCCACGTCCTGTTGTTTGGTATTTTGATTTCGAACCAGAACTGATACAGCATTGCAGCAAACGCAAATTCAGCCTGTCAGAGAACTACTCAGATGTGTCACTAAAACAGACTGCCAGATTAATAAAGGCTTGGAAAATGAACATTTTTTAGAGGATCTTGTGAGTAGAAAGCACAGACAGGGATGGAAACAAGAGAGGAGATGAAAAAAGGCAAAATCAAACACACCCTGCTTGCTTGCCTTCAAAGGAACCCCAAACCAAACACACACAAACGTGGATGGGGGCTTTTTGTTTCCTAGTAAGGTTTCAGAGGTGCTCTGATTTTTTTTTATGCTGCCTCAGCATTCCACCATCAGTCACAAAACTGCACACTGAGAAAGTTCATCAAACTTCAGTTTTGCACTCAAACAAAGGACTTTGTGGGCTGGTTCCATTGTAAGTCCATCATCATAATAAAGTCAGTACCTGCAACCAAATCTTGCCTTTGCCCTCATTCAGTGGAACTTATTTACTGTCAGGTTAAATTGGATCCCCACATCCACCTAATCGCAGACGCTGTTCCTGACCTTGCATGGCACAATGTGTCTCAGAGGAAGAATCAAGGACTCTGCTGGGACAAACGGAGAGGCAGCTGCCCTTGCTGAGATGCTTACGGCAACAAGACCAGATTCGGAGTCATTCAAGCTGTTCCAAATCTGAATAGCCCGAACAGCAGAGCCAGAGCATGACACAAGGAAGGGATTACCTGGAGGTCCCTGGTCCAACATCCCTCCTCACAGCAGCTCCGATTACATCAGGCTGCTCAGCACCATGTCCTGGTAAATTCTGAGCATCCCGAAGGATGGAGATCCAAAATCCTCTCTGGTCTCCAGTCCAATCTTTGACCATCCTCATGGGGAAAAAAAATAACAAAACGACAGCAGCTCTACCATTGTAAGGTCAACAAAGGGGTATAAATGTTAATCTTTTATCAAATGTGCAATCTGAAGCAGCCATGGTATAATTGCATTACTGCCTGAAAACCTCCTGACCTCTGCTGAGCAGGGCTGCCAAGAACATGTGCACAAGAGGGGAAGAGAAACTATTTGGAGAACATCTTTGCTTGCTGCCCATTTGGTTGCTGAGGGGTAGGTTGTTCCTCTCCCTTCCCGTCGAAGCAAGCTGTTGTTTCACTCCTCCGATAAAGCTGTTGGTATGGTAAATCCAGCATCAAGATACAGAGAGTTCAACAGTGCAACAGTTCACCAAGCGAGCTGTGAAGCACACCCGTCAGTGGAGACAGCTCTGGCAGAAGTGACTGCTCAACCAGTTTCTATTAAACATATACAGCTCCCTCTGCACGCGGGTATTTAGATGCTGTTTTCCACCCTAGACAAAGGTGTTTTCCTTCCCACAGCTCTGAGCAGAGGATAAATGTGTAAGGCGGGAACTGTAGCTATTCCTGTTGACAGCTTTCTTACTGTAAGCTGAACCACACTGTTCCTCTCCAAATACTTTATCTGTTCCTAGCAGTGGGGGAAATTGCCTTCTTTCTTTTCTCCTGTTTTGAATAGAAAAATGAAGTCCCTGTGAAGTGCCTCCCCTTTGCCACACCAGCTTGAACCAAGCCCCCAGGTTTAAGCCCAGGTTCTTAGAGAGATCAGATTTATGGGCTCAACAGGCACGTGTGTGCTCATGTCTGCCTCTCTCAGACAGGATGCCCAGGCACATCAGCCATCAACCCCCATCTCCAAAAACACTACAAGTCATCACCCTGCCTTCCTCACATCCACCATCTCCTGTGGTTTTCCTTGTCCCTCTGCAAAGCAGCTCTCACTGGGGCCATGAGGATGCACCTCTGCCACCACATCTTCCCATCCCTATATAAAGGCGTCATGCTTTAAGCCAGGCATGATCTCTCTCTCTCAAAGGTAACCATGAGTCTACAGTAATGCTTGAAAATGAAGAAGCCTATAAAAGTTACAATAATTAAAGCTCCATTTCAATTCCTCTGTGCAGGGGAGGGAGGAGGTCTCCAGCACATGTTTTCCCACCACCACAACAGTTTGTGCATTGTGTTATAAAATTTTTCAGTGCCATTTATTTTTATTTGGCCTGTGAAATACTTCGGGGAAGGCCTTCTCGTAAATGGCCCATAAAGTTTGACAGGAACTAAACCTCCCACTGTTTTTGTGACTGATATAAAAGAGAACCAACTTAGTTGGCACCCTTAATGCATGGTTTATGGGAAAAGGAAGACTGTCCCTCTGTACAAGCAGCAGATTCCTGAGCAGACCAAGTTCAGTCCTGTAAGCATCTTTTGTGGCCTTTTACGAGGTAAGGCTTTCCCTATAAAGTTCTGGCCTCGCCACAAATCCACTTCCCTCTGGGCTCATCCATTAATAAGCACTTTCATTAAAATTCCACCTTTTTAGAGAAGCAGCCAAGCTAATTTAACAGGAAATTGACTTTCTCCCTCACCCTCATGTCTTCAACTGCAGCGACACAAGCCAGCATTGGCCAAAGACATCCTGCCCATTAGTGTTTCTCCTTCATGCATCTATTTGCAAAAGCCACAGGGTTCCTTGCCCTTTCTGGGGAAGAGGAAATGTGAAGGCCTCAGGACAGTCACTTCAAAGATGCAGTTGCTCGAAAGGACTGGGAGCAAATAGTGATGGCACTGGTCTGAGTGTTGCTGGTCCAGCCAAGTACACAGAAGACGAACAGCAAGAGGAGATCAGCTTAAGAGAGATTAAGTGAGGGACAGGGTCACACAGACTATGGGCAGAGATCTGGTGCTCAGTCCACTGCACGCAGTCATTATCCTCCTGGAGGTGTTAATCTATCACTACCAAAAGATCAATCCTATAAAGAAAAACCCCAGCTCATGACACAGACTATATCCCAGAAAATAAATTTCATCAGCATGCCAATACTTTACGAGCACAGAAGGAGGCCGAGTTCATCAAACACATTATCTGCATCCTGTATATTGGCAAACTTAGAAGAATAAAGAACTTTTTTGGCTTTCCATTCATCCATTTCATTCTCTTTGGCTTCCAAGACAAGCTTTCAGGTGGAAGGCTGTACATAACACCACTGTATTTAGAAATGAGAAACCAGAAACGACACTGACTCCATCTGTCCATAAAAAAACATAGCATTAAAAAAAATCCATACGAATTTATCTTGCATTCTAGTGACGTATCTCTCTGCCTTCCACAAGAAAATGTCCAGGGAAAGTGACAGGTTTATTTTTAGCCTTTCTTTAATCTTTGCAGAGTATGGCAGCAGATTGCAACCCATCATGAGTGTCCCAAACTAGGCTGAGATATGCTGCCGAAAAAGAATGGGCTTAGATTGACTGTCATCCCGCAAAGATATGGAGATGTTCTTAACAACCAGCCCCACTCCAGCTATAAGAAATTTGATCATATGCATTTCATTCTCAGTGTCACATGTAAGTGGGAGATACATTTGTCACTGGATAATACATTCAGAATTAACAAGAAGAACTTGTCAGGTTTTGGCTGCAACCACTGAAGCTAAAGCCTAGAGCGAAATAAACTGTCAGATCAGAGCTTTGTTAAAAGGATTAAACCCATTCTTAAGGGTGGAGCTGTGGAAAAGCTTTTAAGCTTTATACTTACACCTGAGAGGTTTTTAAACTGGGATTCCAGCGAAGACTGACACAAAACAAAACGACAGCTAATCTGACCTTGTGAGAGGGACCATCTCCGGCATCAGCTCTATTGTGAACCATGGGCCAAGACACCCTGGATCTGTCAGGCGGTCACTAATTATTGGCCGCATTTTTTGGCATATGCTCAAGTTGCTGTAGAAGCAGTAACTGTTTTGTAACTTGGTCTCATTACAGACCTCCTACAGTAATTGATTTGCATTGCGCCATGTGGTAACCCATAAAACTTTGCACCGGGGTCCCAGTTCTGCAAGTATTTCCTCCTGCGCTTATGGAGAACAAAGCACCCTCTGGAAGTCAGAGTTCAGCCACGCTCCCTGCCTGCAAGCAGGCATCAGGAGGATCAGACCATTGCATTGCAGCCTTTATATCACAGGGGAAAAAAAACCAGCATTTTCCTATATTCAATTAATTACAAAATCGTACCACATGATCCCCTTGTGAATGAAGTAGGAGTTACCGCACCACTCATCTTGCAGTTTAGGGAAGCAGAGCTATGACTCAGAGGTGCAGGGAGCTGCTCAAGGTCACACAGTATCTCAGTCATAAATAGCACCCAGGTGCCCTGCTCTTGCCTAACTCTGAGCTTTCTCACACTGCTTCAACACAATTTTGGGAGTGTGATTTCAGCTTCAAAGAGGTTTTGAACCCACTCAGCATCTGGCTTGTCCTGCATCTGCTTCATCACCACTGCACCCAGCCTGCTCTGAACCATGGTGCCCTGTGGCTCATTGCCCTCCTGTCACCTCTTCATCTTCAGCTGGCCCAGCCAAGCACAGACATCTCCTTAACAGCAGTGGCGTAAAGGAAACATGTAGTAACATGCACTGGATGAGACACAACAAGCAGCATAGCAATGTGAACATGGCAATGCGTAGCAAACAACGTAAACTCTGCAGCAGTGGGACTGTCAGACACCAAAGCAGCTCACACTCATGAGTGGCTGCTGCTGCTTGCTGGGAAGAGGCTGTGAGGGTCCTCCCATATGGGTCCAAAAAGATGCATCAAGAGGGGCACATTGGAAGTAAATAAACTGACGAGGTATCTGCAGGTCAAAACGTCCTTCCATAGCTCCAACAAAAAGTTCTACCAAAGAGGCCACTGATCCAGTTGTCTGATGAAAGATTTCACTATCATACATAACCTGGAGGCAACAGCTTCATAGTACTTGGTTAACTTACAAGCTTTTTATATCTATATCACTCATCAAACAAGGTCGGGTTGGATGGGACCAACCTCCACCACCTAATCTAGTTGAAGGTGTCCCTGCCCATGGCAGAGAGGTTGGAACTAGGTGATCTTTAAAGTCCCTTCCAACCCAAACCATTCTGCAATTCTATGATCAATATGATTAAAGACTGGGTCATTCAAATGCCTAGCAAAGCCCAGGCACTCAGTTAAACATTTTCAGCCAGTTGGTGGTCAGCTTTTCCTCTTCTATTTGGGCTCAAAGCAAGGTTTCTGTGCTCTGCAGCCGTGGGAGGCTGGGGGAGTTGAGCTGTACAGGACTTGACCCCAAGGAAGAGAAAAACACCAACTGCAAACCCTCTGGCTTCGCAGAGGCTACAATCCAGGGACAAAGAGCTAGAACAAGTTTGCATCACACAACTCAGATATTCTTCTGAAAGTGCCATAAAATGAATCTTGATAAGACTAAAGTTTAGTGTTTCTGAGAGACATCAGACAGTACAGCATCAGTGGTCTGGGACCACAAGAGAAGAAGTCTAATCTCATTATGATATAGAATAGAATCATAGAATAGTTAGGGTTGGAAAGGACCTTAAGATCATCTAGTTCCAGCCCCCCTACCACGGGCAGGGACACCTGACACTAAACCATACCACCCAAGGCTCTGTCCAACCTGGCCTTGAACACCACCAGGGATGGAGCATTCACAACTTCCCTGGGCAACCCATTCCAGGGCCTCACCACCCTTACAGTAAAGAACTTCTTCCTCATATCCAATCTAAACTTCCCCTGTTTAAGATTGAACCCGTTACCCCTTGTCCTATCACTACAGTCCCTAATGAAGAGTCCCTCCCCAGCATCCCTACAGGCCCCCTTCAGATATTGGAAGGCTGCTATGAGGTCTCCACGCAGCCTTCTCGTCTCCAGGTTGAACAGCTCCAACTTTCTCATCCTATCTTCATACAGAAGGTGCTGCAGTCCCCTGATCATCCTCGTGGCCTCCTCTGGATTTGTTCCAACAGTTCAATGTCCTTTTTATGTTGAGGACACCAGAACTGCACACAATACTCCAAGTGAGGTCTCACGAGGGCAGAGAAACATATTGCTACAGTCATCTAGGAATATGACCAAGTCTCTTAAATTCTCTGTCTCTGCCACATGATAAGATACTTCTCTATTGACTTCATCTGTCCAGGTTATCAAGTCATCAGATCACAGCCTGTTCCTCAGCAGTGCAACACCTGCCACAGCTGTAAAGCCAATAGTAGATAGCCTCTGACAACAGTCTCATATTTAATGATGGTCTTTACGTAGACATTAATAAATCATCTTAAAAAAATCGGCTTTTTTAAAAAAGAAAGGAATTTTTCTTTCACATTTGAAGCCTGTTTTGATTTTTGCCTCACCTGGGAGGAAAGGCACTGCAGCATCACACATTTCCTAGTGCTCAGACCAGGCTATGAAGCATCAAACCTCCCAACGCCTTTGATCATTACATACCACAACTACGCAGTATCTCTTCTTGTGTGAAGCTGTTGCTGTTACCCCTCCTGCTTTTTACACCAACCTGCTTGAGGGCTAGGGGGCTTTTTTAATATTTGAACTCAATTGTGCTAAGAACTGTATACTCGCTGAAATATCAATATACCCCTGGTGACCATCCCTGCCAGGTAATTAGGTTTGTTGCTTTCACAAAAATGAAAGCAAATAAAATAAAAGAAGTGTAATTATGGTTTGGAGAGCACTGATCTCAATTTTTTCCCTTCTCAAAAGTCCTCTAGGGAAACAAAGAATGAGAGCTACTTATTGATTTCATCTTCCTGATGCTCAAACACAAGACTTGCTGGAAAACAGGACCCCTTGCTAGAAATCACCACTGTCCTCAGCTCCCCAGGGGAACAGGGAGAGAGAAGCAGAAGTGAAGGCACTTGAGTTTAAAAGAGAGAAAAAATAGAGAAGGAAAAAGAAAAAATAAAAAGAGGGCAACAGTTTCAGCTTTCATTATAAGCACTGTTATATCAACAATGGCTGGGGAACAAAGGAAGCCATTTCCACTAGTTCCTGCTTCAATTAGTTATTTGAACTAGTGAAGATTGTGCCACTTTATCTCCCCTTGTAACATAATCATTGTATTTTACATCTCATGAGAAAAAAGGCCTGCCAGAGGACGTTATCTGGCTCTGGGTCATACATCACAGCAGATAACATCGTTATTCATGTCAAAAGGGATGATCAAGGTCTTCCTGTTTTATCAGCGATTAGCCAGGAAAGAAAAGCTGCTGCTGCTGCTCTTGGCAGGTAGCCAGGCGCTGTATGAGTACTACCATAGCTCTGCAGCCGGCATCACTCACCGTGCGACTGCGCTGGGCTTTGGAGCTGCACAGAAACGGCTCTTTCAAACCCATTAAAACCCGGCTGATAGGGAAGGCACTGAGCTTTCATTAGCTGGCAGCAGCAGGAGGTGGCTTCCTCCAAGAGAGGGTCCAATCCTGCTCCCACCTGCGATACTTGTGCTCTGGCACACGCCACCACCTACCTTGCTGGAGTTCAGGCAGAGGGAAGCTGGCAGCACAGGCAGGCTTTTAGCAACTTAGGACGGACTGGGAGGCACTTGAGTCACTTGGGCTTGGGCCAGACTGCTCTCTTCAACCCCAGATGCCCCCACCTTGGCTGTTGCCACCTCCTTTCCACTTGCTGCTTGTACTGTTCTCTCTCATTCTCCCCCCAGCTGGCATTGCATTAAAAGCTAGGGCAGAGCTCAGCCTCTGGCTTTGCCACTCACTGAATTGTTCCACTTCCTAAGCACCTTCCCTTGAGCTCAGAGCTCTTCACTCCTGAATGCTTAGCGTATTCCCTATTTAAACATCTCGAGCAGCTCACCTACTATCTGAGAGCAGCAGTAAAACCTACCCACCTTATCTCAGCTACAAGCCCAAAGGGAGTTAGAATTCAGTGCCTTTATGCCTCAAATGCTAGCAAAAAAAGAAGAAAACCACCGCTATTTGAAAAATATACCACGTTGAACTACAGAGGCACATTGCGCAGTGGCTTCCTGAAGTGGCTTGGTTTATGTGCCTGATGCAGGGTCCATTGAACCAAGAAAGTCTTTCCACTCACTCACTGAGCTCCAGCGCTGCATCCTTTGGCAGTTAACACAGCATCATGGAAACTCAGTACACAAAATCAACAGGCAAAACTATTCTGAACAAGCTTTAACTGTCTTCTCCCACACAATTGACAATACAGAAGCCCATTCACCATTAGTGCTGTAAATCAGAGCACACAGAAGATCCTGTTCAGGGGCTGGATAACTCATTTAAGACCAGATCTACAATTTTTACATGTTGCTAAAATGCAAAACTCATCATTGTGATGAACAGACACAAAAGCACATGAGGGATACACAACCTCCTACTTTGGGGGAAAAAAAGACTTCCTTTGAGTGCACATTTTGGATAGATCCATTGTGTGGGTTTTATAACTCCCCAGATCATCTATCATTGGCTGGAGATGAGGAAAGACAGGCAGGAATTGCTGTACTGAAACACTCCAGTACTTACTCCAACTATTTCAACAACAGTTACTCCAGCTCAGAGCCTAATACACAATTATGTTGTTGCAGCAGCCAGCCTGAAACTGGAAGAGTGTTAATAGCAAAAGTCAAGTGTGAAGCAAAACTCATTAAACCTTTATACTTTAAAAATAATAACAAAAGAAATCTGAGACCAAACGCCATTTCCCTTTAAAGGGAGATAAAAATGACTCAGCAACTATGAGTCAGGACAGGAAACTTGTCACAGAGCCAGTGATTGTAGCTCCAGTAGAAGCAGGCACGAGGGCTCTGAATTGCTGTCTCTGGCAAGGTCACCATCACCAATGCTGCCAAACACAGCGTGTGACCTGTCTGCAGAGCCACATAGGACAAGCTCGCCATGAAGAACTTGAGGAAGTCAGATGTTCCTCCAGATGAGTTATGGAAAGGAGACAACTGCTCAAACAGACCACAAACAGCAGGCAGGTTGAGCCAGCACAGCTGGGACTCCCGCAGGTCACACAGCTAAACAGGAATGCAGCAAGCATTCTGGGGCACAGCTTTTTCAGAGGGATTGCACTGAAAGGCCAGACGATGACCTGTTCCTGTCTCAGGTGCTGATCTCAGAGCAGTGCTTCCCTCCTGCCCACCCACAAGGCTAAGGCGATGATATAAAGCAGCTGCCCACAAACAGGTGGGTAAAGGGTACCTTGAGCCTTCCAGTCCTTTTGAGTCTGTGCACAAAAGGATTTAACTGCAGGACATGTCTGACCAGCCAGCAGCGGAGCCATCCTGCCTCTCTTTCAGCAGAGCCATGGTTCAGGACTGCCTCAAAGCTCATGAAACCAGGGCTCCCTGGCACCCACCGGAATTTGGGGTACCCCAGTGAAGCCCACACTGAGACCCTCCTCCTGCTCCACACAGCACCAAGAGCAGGAGACCCTTACTGCCTCTGCACCCTGGGGCACTCCATGTTCCAGACCAGGGGAACTCCGCTGGAGTTCTGCTCTGCAGCTCTCAGCTGATGTCCAAGCTGCTCAATAAGCAAATCATGGGAAGCTGAGCTGTACAGAGGGAAGCTACCTCCAGTGTCACTCATCAGGACAAAGTCAAGCTGACAGTTTCGTCTTCCACCCACAGACATCCTGGGCAAAATAGTCAGCCCTCATGATCTCCATTTACTAGAAATCATGGGATCCAAACTGGCAAATAAACTCATGAGTGGTTAGCAAACCCTGCATTGCTCTTTAGGAGAAAGAGCCAGAAGATTGCTGCCTAGATAGAAGAACTCATAAGAGATCATATAAGCCCTGCAACCTTTAATAAAGCAATTGTAATTACAGAGGATTATTATTTTTTAAATCAAACCTTTCAAGTACCAGGTATATAAAAACACAGTTGCATAGGTTGCCAAAAAAGAATCAAGAAATAATTCTCCCAGTAATTAACATTCATTAGGGATAATTTGCATGCGATCCCTCATCAGATCTAGAAATGCCAACCCTGAAGAACTGCCCAGTTTGTCCTTTGGGCATACTAGCCTTGCTCATATCCCATCAGACCTTACATCCAAAGACCTCAAAACACCAGCAGAAAGGCAAGGTACTTGCCGCCACAGGAGGATTCTTATCAAACACGTAGCAAACTCCTTACAGAGCACAGCAGCAAAAGCTACAAAGCAAAACCTGTATCCGAGCTCTATTAATTAGCTGATATATCAGGAGTGCATTCTAATCTTCTCTCTTCAAAGGTGGTCCAGATCATCCCTCCGGTAGAGTCCTCCCAGGAAGCAAAGCCTCTCCTGCAGGATTTCCCTGCCTCTCCTCAAGCAGTTTCCCACGGCCTCAGCCCTGCACATCCCACCAAGAGCACCGCTGCCCACACTGCTCCAGCCTTGCGGATGGGGCCCCCAGCCCCCGGTTAACTGCTTCAACATGGCTGGTGGGGTCTCTCCAGGAGCGAAGCCAGAAGCACCGTGCTGGATCCAACCTGGCAGGGCCAGCCGGGGTGCAGCCCAGCCCCAGATCTGAGCTGGAAGGGCCTGTCACAGATAACTACTTCTACAACTGCCCTAGAAAAGGTTTTCAGTGTTGTGCAATGGGTTCTCGAATACCAGGGAGATGAAATCCATCTGCAAGAGTTTCTTGCGGAAGAGTTGTGCACTATAGGAACTGTACGTACTGCTCCTAACCAAAAGTGTTACTTTGCATGGGCTGCACCACATGGATATTTTTATTACTACACTTCATAAAAATATTTCAGAAGTTTCCTGGAAGATCTGTTTCACATGCCACCAACAAACAGAAAGCTTGCTCCAAGCAACTCCTGACACATATGCAGAGGAGGAGGAAAAGAAAATCACCTAGAGCCTTTTCAAAAGCCCAATCTTCCATGCGTTGCAGAGATAAGAGCCACGAGTTGTGATGGATGGGGCCAGCACTGGAGTCCCACTCATGCAGAGCTTTCCCAGAAAACCACACACTCTCTCCATCAGGGTTTTTCTTGTATCTCGGAGCGTAGGATGGTTTCCCACATGAGCTTCCAGATACACCCTGCCAACAACATGTTCCCCTCTGCTACCCGATAACTCCCACTCACATTCATTCTGTGACTGTTGTAGCCAAAGGGGAACCAAAGAGACTCTCCAGGTGGAAAAAACATTACTCATGAGGACTTTGACCACAGCACACTGAGGTATCAGCCCCCTCTACTCACACTCCTCCTCACCCTGTGATTTTAACTTAAGTCTTCAGCAGTTGTACATTAACAGCACAGAAGAGATCCCCAGTATCTGAGCCCACACACTTAAGTTTCAGGCCAGCCTGCTTGCATGGGTATCACTCACCAACATGGTTTCATATCTGCTCCACATATCAAATAACAGCAACTGGTATTTGCATCCCCACTCCAGACCTGGAGCATCACTTCTCCATGCTGCAGCAGCACTGTGAGGGTCAGCAGGGATAAGCTTAGCCCAGCAGTTTCAGCTGGTGGAGCAGGAAATGCACGTTAAAAAGAACAGTATTTTGAAGACATAAACTGCTCAGAAGCGCTGCTCTGAGGCAGCAGCTTGAAGAAAAACAATGTCTGGTGAAAAAGCATTTTAAGTGATGCTTCTTTATTCACCTGTTTCTTAGGTGGTTGTCAGCCTGGCATGGGTTAGCAAGGTGATCAGAGCCCTGAAAAATTACTTTGAAGTCTCTTACTGTGACAAAATAATAGCTGGCTAAGAATGCAATGACTTTGAAACCACACTTAGGAGATATTAATGAAGGTATTCCCTAACTTCTAAATTACTGTTATTGATTAGATCTGTGTAATGAGGATGGATAGGATTTCAATTTGAAAATTAACCCAATTGCTGAAATAACTGATTGGAGATGAAAACACCTCCGAGTCACTTACCTTTTGGTTCTTTAGAAATGTTGACTTTGAAACACATCAACAGGCTACTGAGCTCTTAAAAGAGAACATCCCAAATTCCTCCTTCATGCTTTAGTGCAGTGGGTTCCTCAGTGATTTCTTTCTGTATTTATTACAAGTGTTGCACAAATAAAAGTATGGATCGAATATCTATGCCTGAGAAATGGTTAATTTTGTGAACCTTAACTGAAGTCTTTACCACTGACCATCTGAGGGGCTTCAGACAGGATCTAACTGGGGAGAGGAGCAGGACAATCTCCAGTTACTTTATTTCCTTAGGAGCCAAAGGAAGACTAGATGAGACAAGTGTGAAAAGAGATAATAATCATAACCATGGCATGCAAAATTTCTTTAGTCTGCTATAAAATGATTATTTCACTTGAATCCTTATAATGTCATAGAACAAATTACCAGGAGGACAGGGTCATTGTCCCATTGTTGCTGGATACTGCTGCCAGCACAGTTAATAACTCCCTCCTGGATCCAAATGCAGATACTGGAAAAGAGACTTATCTTTGCAAGTGTACAAATGCGGGGAAATAATAAAGAATGCTTATCCAAGTCTCTAAAATAGAAGCACAGATTTACCAAGCCCTTCTTCTAAGAATGCATTTGCCAGAGAGCCATAATGCCTTGAGATTCATTATTCTGGATAAAAATTATGGAAGATGACACTCAGCAGTATTGAATCTCTGCTCATTTGATGTCCTAGCCTTATTTGTTGCTCCTGCCTCAATTCCTTTTCCTTTGCTCTACTTTCGCCTGGAGTTCAACCACAAAATAAGAGCCTAAAACGACTTCTTTTCTAACTTCCTGTTTTATCTGAGTTCCCTATAATAGAGAGCTTGAAAACAGCATGCTCCAAAACCTACGATCATTTCATTCTCTCCCTTTCCTGGTCTGCCATGGGCGGCACAAACCTTTAAAATGTTCTTGTTTGGGAAAGAAGAGCCAGGAGTGATGGGATCCCAAAAGAAGAGCCAGGAGTGATGGGATCCCACAGGCAGCCCCAAAGCTCACAGGGTCTCAGCCCCACTTCCCAAGGGACAGGGGCTGCGCCACCCTGCCAAAACAGCTCGCTCCTTGTATCCTGGATTGGAAAGAACATCCCTCAGGAGGCTGAACAGAGCTATTGGCCAGGAGGTACTAGAGCCCCAAATGGCCTCTTCAAACAGCCACTGGATGGAGCAATTCAGCGCAACCACACAGCCCCATTCAAAACTGGCCGAGCTTTTCCACAGTTACATTCATACAAACCACCCATTTTTAGGGGAGGAGAGGATGTGTCCTGGGGAGGGAGGTGTTTAAGATAAGAGCAAAGACTTGTGCTGCTTTTTGGCTCAAAACTTTGCATACGTAATCAGTAGCCGGGGCATAATTTATTGACAAAGTTTGTGGCAGATCAGACAAGGTGTTTGCGAGATATGGGACTTTGAAAAATGAGGCGCAATTCAGCCCTTGATATGTTCCTCTAACAATTTACCTTAAAGCCGTATCTCAAACCCCACTTGGCCTAGAAACTTCAAGTTTGTTTTATTCAAGAGTCCTTGGCTAGATCCAGTGCACAGGAATACTTCAGATAAGGTCAAAGTCTTATTTACTGTATGCTTTGACCCCCCCATCCCCCAATTTCATCTATTTATTATTTGTTTCCTTAAGCCATCGAACGCTCCTTCAGTCTGGGAAAAGGCTGTAGGACAGGCTTTGCCAGGATTTTGGCAGGGGTTTGTTACTGTACGAGAACATGGGCACAGACGCACCAGCAATGCTCAATTAGCTTGCCTTTAGAAGATTAATACTTGCCCCCCAGGTAGTCACTGGGCTCTGCACACACTGGCACTCAAGTCGCTCCTGCCGGAGCAGCACAGACACCAGCACAGACTGATTTTGTGAACTATGTAAGCCAAAATCACTCATGCTCAGAGCCTGCACACACCAGCCCAAGCAGCAGCCTCCCTGCACACCTACAGCAGAGGGGCTCTCCAGGAACAGGACAGTAGATTTCCAGGTAAATCTCACACTGTTATAATCATAGACTGGTTTGGGTTGGAAAGGACCTTAAGATCCAGTTCCAACCCCCTGCCATGGTCAGGATGCCTCATACTAGACCATGTCACCCAAGGCTCTGTCCAACGTGGCCTTGAACATTGCCAGGGATGGGGCGTTCACCACTTCTTTGGGCAATGTGGCACTGTGCCAGTGCCTCAACACCCTCACATCAAAGAACTTATTCCTTACATCTAACCTGAACTTCCCCTGTTTAAGCTAAAACCAGGGGAAGTTCAGGTTAGATATAAGGAAAAGAAGAAAACCCTTGGGTTATCAAGTTTCCTATATGCTTCATGGCTCAAAAGCTCCAGCTTGAAAGTATGCCACATCTACACAGCAGTATATTTGCTGTAGCCAGCTTTTAGAGACCCCTGCTAAGACAAATACTCTGGTTACATTCAGGATGCGTCTAGGTAGGAAAATTTATCAGCATAAACAGAGAGCATCAGTTTAGCTTAATGATTACACAGTGGGGCAGGTTTCACCCAGGGCAGGAAAGGGAAGCAGAGTAGTTTCTAGACTTTCATTTCATTGAAGCTATTTTTAGAAGAACGAAAATAGAAAGCCTGCAACTGCTGAAAGCACAACAACTTCACCCTCAGTTTATGGATGCTAATTTAGCTTGGTACAGTCTTTTGACAAAAGAGAGAACTCGGAAGTTCTACAAGTATTTTCCTTGTGGTATGACATCTCCACTTAGTTTCTAACATTTAGACAGACACCTTATCTCAGCTCACCTCTGATATCAGAACTGGTTTCTGCCAGATAAAAAGCACTCAGGCTCCTGGAGTCAGGATAGCAAAAAGAATGAACAACAACCAGCAGTTTCTTGGTGTATCAGAAAAACATCACCCGGCTTTCCCAGCCTATGCTCCAGTGAAAACCCAAGGCTTCGGGCCCCTCAGCCCACTACTAGCCCAGGGAACAAAGACTGAAAACGAAACCTCTTCTCTAATCCTCTTTATTACCCCTGCTTTACCACCCTCATAAGTAGCTCTGCCTGCCTCAGCTGCCCCTTATCTGTGTTTGCCCTGGACCAGCACTGGCTATAAACTGCCATCTGTGGCAAGTGGATTCAATTTCTTTTGACCTTACCATTTCAATGATCAGGTAGGCTTCTCACCTCTCAGCTACCTTGACAAGAAGTGATGTTGCAAATAGGAAAAGAGCCAGCAAGGAGGAGGGGAAGAGAGCAGAAGGGGTGAGAAATGACAAGCCTTTTCCTATCTTGCCCCAGGTGAGCGTTGTAAATTGGCAGCAGTGGTAAAGGAGTCACCCAGGGTTACCATGCCATGATTTGAGTACTAACAAGCATCCTTGCATTGTTTTCATCCAGAATGTATAATTAACCCCTTGGAGCCAACAAGTCTGGCAGTGTCATTGTTAGGGCTGATGTAAAAGGCGGCGTGGCATGTTGCACTGGGAATTCCTAACAGCCCACCATCAGAGGTTTAATCATAAGCAATTTTTGCCTTCACAGTTTATTATATATTGGAGCTTGCTGGAACTTTTCCTGTTATCATGCACTAACATGTAACAATCTGTGTAATCTCCAGTTGAGTGCATTGTCTCATAAGTGCCGTTTTGCCATAGAAATAAAGCACTAACAAGATATTTTTAAACAGTCTAGACTGTAAATTGAATAGGAGGAGGCAGAGGCTGAGAATTAAAGATATGGATGTAGCTCCTTTAATATAGAACAGCACATATACATAACTTTAACTCTCATAGCTGTCTTGGAGCACCAGAGGGAAACCCAAGCAGAGGGTTTTAACTCTTTGGGGCTCTAAAATGCTTCTGTTGAACACATATTACTTTTTTGCAGATGCTATTTCTCAATACCCAATATATGCATTGTGCCACTGGGCAAACAGATTCGGTAACAACAGAGGAACATTTATTAAGATACATACTCCGGAGCAGCAGGCTGTCCAAGGAAACTGCTGGGACTCAGTTTTTATACTTGTAGTGTCAGCTCCAAGAAGCTCTGAGCCCTTCAGTGCTGACTGCTGCACATCTGCCCTGAGCGCATTCCCCAGTGCTGCCTCACAGACTGCAGCATTTGGTGCTTTTGGCAGGACTTTACTTTTGTTAGCTGGTTCACTGATGATTCTTTGTGCCTCCACTGTGTCTTGAATGGGCACATACAGATTTCAGCTAGAAATCTGTATGTACCCATATAAAGCAGGAAAAGTAGTTTCTTTCCTGGCTTCAGCACCGGTTCTGCACAGGCCCATCGCCATGCACAAGACTGATGAGTTGAGCCTCAGGAAAGTCATGAAATTGGCCTAAACTTTTTTGTATTTGAAGAAATAACAGATTCCAGCCACCTGGAGTCATCACCCTCTGGATCTTTGTTGCACTGGTGCTAGTCAGGTACATTTAAAAGATGAGGCTACCCCACCACAACCAAAAAGCCTCTGAAAACAACAGGTTTCTCACATAATCAGTTAAGTCCAGGAGTTGGGATTTAAATATTGCAGAAGATCTCACAAAGCTCACAGTCTGGTTAGCAGTGAACTGGTGGAAACTGCAATGTCTTTAGCTCCAAATCCTAAAGTTAATCACTCAAAGTACTTTACTGATTTAAAACAGTCTGATGAGACACCTGCATCCAAGAGGTCCCTGCCTTGCCCACCATCTGACCACAGAAAGCAGGCAGGCAACAGAGAGGGAAATGCAATGTTGTGCTACAGATGAGGAGCAAGACAAGTGACTTGTGCAATATATAAGGAAAAAGAAGACTGAATTTAGACCTCATAAGCTGTCATTGAAGATTATTGGCACAAAGCAGGCACTCAGTGCCAGAGGAAAAGTCACCCAGAAGTCACAGTGTTAGAAATGACAGGACAGCTCCCAGATAACATATGTAAATAGATGTTCATTGCAAAATGTGGCAGGATGTTTTTCACATTATCACCTTTCAAAGGAAAGGTCTCAGTACAGACAGGAAAGTTTTCAAATAGAGAGGATTTACTGACACTTTTTCTGCAGCAAACACTGTTTATCTTTGCTGTAGTGATGTGACTGGAGGAATGGGACCATGTTATCTTCATTCAGGTCTTGGAGTGACACAGAAGCTTCTCTAGCAATGACTGCGAAAGATAGCAGGGTCTCATGGCATAACATCTGCTGTGGGAAATGTCTTCTCAGGGGGTGACTCAACTTTTCTGCTTTCCAATCTGCACAGGAAAAAGGGAGAAATTTCAGATTAGACCTTTTAAGGTTGATACGTGGAGAAATCACCAATACACCATGGACTAATTCCTATCATGTGCTTATTGTAGGCAGGTTAAGGGGAATGCTCCTCTCTAGGTTCCCTTAGTATGGCTTGACAAATGCCCATCAGGAAAGGCCTGGGTATAAAATTACTCATGTCCCAGGAGAGCAGGATCAGCTAAAGGACATCTCTGGGCTTCCTCCAGCAGAGGAATATGAAGATGAGTGACAAGTCCATCACAACGACTAGAAAAGACCATGCTGAAAAAGGCAGCGGCTGGCAAGAGACTACCCCGGGGAGCTGGGTACGAGCCCTGATGATGGTTCATTTGGCAAGCGAATTTTCTTCCTGAAGTCTGTTCTCATTTAAAAACAGAAGAAAAAAAATCATGTGCTAAACATGAGCATCGCAAAGGTGCAGATCCGCAAAGTACCTCTCCGACATCTGTCCTACCCCATCTGCAGGGCTGACAGTGACTGCCCACTGTGGGGAGCACTGATGGGATTACCCCTGAAACAAATCCTTAGGAGAGCTGCTGTGCCCTGCAGCCCCTCTGGACCTTGGCAGCCAGAGTAAAGGGGTCTTGAAACTATGGCAAACTGTCAGTAGTGCTGAATGCTTCTGGTAAAATGAAAGTTGCTAAGAATCCAACCAGACAGGCTTATTACTCAGTTCCCACTCAACATCCATCTCACACGTCCCTCCCATAGGGCTGTGCATCATATCTTTAAATCTTGTATAACCATCTCCTTTCTTCCTGCAATATTGTGCTGCGGATGTCTCTGTCGTGCTACCAGGGCATTTCCCTGGTGGGTGGGAATGAATTATGTATTCATTGCTCTACAATGCAAACTCTTATGGCAGAGGAAGCAGAGGTCACAGAGGCATCGTTTGCCACTGCTAACCCTCAACTACGCTTTCACACTGGAAGGTGGGGTTTGAGCAAATAACCTCAATTCCCACCCCAATACACCCTCCTGGCTGGATTTACATCAAAAGCAAGAGGCTAAACCTCTTGATGTAATCAGGCAACAGCTGTAAAAGGAGAAGCAGCAGTGGGCTGGTGGTGAGTGCTGGAATGCCATTCATCTCAGCTGGGGCTGTAAGTGAAGCCAGCTGCTGCTTAGAGGTGGTCTGGAGGGTTCTGTGGGACCAGCCCACCTCTCCAGCGTCTATCCACCACAAGCTGGATTCCAGCCTCAGCTCTCATCTTCTGCTCCACAGCCAAGCATGTTGTCCTTCATACCCTTTGAGGATGGTCAGAAAGGGGAGGAAGCTGCTGAGAGATGGTGAGGAGCTCTGCAACATGGCCATGCCCACTCCCTCTGTGCCCTCATCCACAGAGCACCACTGTCCTACTCATTGCAGATGTGTCCTCCCCACCCTATGGGTCTAGAAAACCCAGGTTCAGTACCGGAAGGAGTTCTTCAAAGATGACTGAGTTTTCACCATAGGATTATTAGTACCAATAAAGGCAATTTAAGAACATGGTAATTGCTTCAGGCAACAGCCAGTTATTTTTCAGTGTGGTATTGTCCACTTGCTTTTCCTGTGATGTTAGGAATAGTCTGAACCTCTGGACCAACATCTCCTTCGCACTTTGTACTTCAATACTCTTTCTAAACCTAGCAATTTAGGCTATTCCAGTGAGAAAAGCAAAGAAGAAACCTCAGCTCATCCCTGTCCTAGATGTAGTTAATTGCCTCTGAGAAAAAAGAACTCCATCGAGAGAGAAAAAGAGTCTTTAAGCTAAAAGCCCATATTCTGATTTTTGCAGACTTCTCACACATCCTTTTTCCACTCCTTTGAACAGCTACTGTCACATCAAAGTTCAGAACATCAAAGTTTATAACAGAGGTATCCACCCAGGAGCTAATAATTCACATATTTCACAACCAGGAAGTAATTTGGGCTCTAACCTCTCCATTCTGGAATCCATGTTAACAAACCACTCTTTCTGGATCATCCTTGTGTATCCAAGCCCTTTACTGCAAGAAAAGCAATGGTTAGTAAAGGATGAACAAGGAGGAAATAAGTCATTAAACTCAAAACATTCAAAAAGTCATATTCAGTTTAGGATAAGCAGAACTGTTGTGATCTCAATTGCTCTGGTTTCCGTTGCCAGCTCTGCAGACACACACACACACACACACACACACAGAGAAATCAAACATTCCATTGCACTTCAGAGGAGGGACAGTGACAGAGCAAAAGTGGTTTCGGGTGTGTTTCACTATCTCCTCTTGAGCCTGTTCTGTTGGTATCTATGAAGAAATCACTGCATGTTATTAAGATACGTCTTAATTAACAGTAGCTACATTACACTTCCATTTTTTTCATGGGCAAAACAGATTTCTTTACAGATGCACAATGTCAATAATTGCTCTACGGGATGAACCTCAACCTCACATATGCTCAGCTTAGAAAGAAGTATAGCTTCAATCTGAAGTGTCCATCATGCAGAAAGAGACCTGATATAGAGACTGTACTTTTCCATCATGTTCTGGCTGCTCCCTAAACGTGAGTGCAATGCACAGACCTTCAGCTGAGCAGAGCACCTCCTAGGAAAGGGTATGGAAGCTATTAAAGTTTAAAATGCAATCATGTGCATGAAAGAGCGGTCATTCCTTCACACCGGTTCGAGTTCAAGCAGAAAAAGGGAAACTGATTAGAATAGGTCAATGGAAAAGGAGTAGAAAACAGGAGAGAGGGGGAGGGATCCCAAAATAACTTAGACTGAGTGTCCACATGATGCACAGCACAAGCAGCCAGGCAACCTGGTCATGACACAGTGACCACCAGCATATCACTTAGCCTCTCCTGGCCTCAGCTAAGAAACTGAGGTGAAGGCGGGGCAGGGTAACACATCATCTTTGCACAGTGGTAAGTTTTTCTTCATAACTGTTAGCATTTCAAGGCGAAAAATGCAAGATGAGAAACAGCTCATGTGCAAATAACCATCCACTGGCCAGGGGCTGACCTCTGTCCTTCCCCTGTGCTGAGTGACAGGGATGCACAGGGATGGGGGACAGAGTGGGAAATGCCTCTCCCACCTCCCACCCTTCCCACAGCCTGTCCCTGCTGCATACTCACCATGCGCATGCCTGTTCCATGCATGGCCCAGGAGGAGGAAAGGCTAAAACACGAGAGGAATAGAAGTGACACTTGGGAGATGGGGTTATTTTAATTCTACAATGCATTCCTCTGAATTATGTGTGTCCCTCACCTAAGGTGATGACAGACAAGAGATGAGAAGGACAAAATCAAACCTCCATGTGTGCAGCTCAGATGGAGCAGGGCAGAAGGCAACCTGCTATGTTAATACAAGCAGAACAAGTAAAGACAGAGGTGAGGGAGGGCCTCAGAGATAGGCAAGTAATTTTTTAACAGCAAAGCTCCAGAGAAATGGGGGGAAATGGTGAACTGTGACTCTCCAGCAACCTAAAGATCTACACGTATCTTTCACAAGATCATACATTCTTAACCAGGTCCCTGTCAAGCTGCAATGTTGGTTGAGACTTGTAGAAGCAATATTTGATAAATTATGAACAGTAGCAAACAAACAGCTTTTTCAGCATCTGCCATTGCTTGTGGAAGAAGTATATACAAAGCCCCAGGAGCCTTGAGGTGTCAACCAGCGAAACATGCTAGTACGAGTTCCCCCATCAATCAGAGTGACCAGCACGTCCAACCACAGCTCAGAGGAGCAGAAAACAAATGCTTCCAACAAGCTGCTCTGTATTTACTCTGCTGACTAACAGCTTGGGGTGGGGGGGGAATAATTTGCAAGCAATTTATGAGTGGAAGAGAAAAAAAGGTAACGCTTGAATATTATTCATTGCAAAATATTCCTGCTCTTTTTCATGCAAGGAGTCTGTTCATTCATCAACATTTTTGCTCCATCCAGGGCTGGGAAACAAGCTGTTACTCATTTTTATTTCCTTGAATTGCACTCAAGGTACAATATATAAGGAAAGCCATAGCTGGCTGGTATAAAGGCAAGGGACAGAATTACAGAGAAACAAAACTGCAGGCAGCAGAGCCATAGGCTGCAGGCAGCTCTCGTGAGGAAAGGGACAGCACCAATAGGGGTAAATTCACCAAGGAAGGGCTGTTGTCATTGCAACGGGGAAAAGTGAGGCTTCACATTGCACCTTCAAACAATGTCACTTATGGAATGTGGTCAGTGGAAAGCAGGGCGCCATTGCCTGCAGCCCTCCAGCACCCCACACCAGTGCAGAGGGTCTCAGGACCCTGGGGAGCCTCCTTGCACCCAGCACATAGCTCAATGCCTCCCCACTGCAAACCCCGAGCACTCAGCACTCTCTGTGGGGAGACAAGACAGTGACATGCTGGAATGAGATGAGTTTTCCACTGGGTGGTCCAGGGCACCTTGGCTCCACCGTGTGAGGTGCATGCGTGCAAGGCAGACACATGCACCTGCACACAGATTGAGTCATTGCATGTGGCAGGTACCAGACGGGTCTTTGCATGCATTTGTGATAATTGCCTGGGTGAATCTGGCAGCAGGCGGGTGTTATCCCGGGCTTGTTAGGCTACTGATACCAAAGAAAAACAAAGACAAAGTAGTCAGACTTGCTTACGCATTCCTGTTCTGTTGTTTTTCCATTTCATTGATTAAAATGTGAGAGTGAATTTAGCCTTAATGAATGTCAAGGACTCTCTTGCTGGAAGTAAAACTAGTTCAGGCGGTGCTCTGCAAACTTTCCACGCTGGCTGTGCCAAGGCAGAATGTCCTGACTTGCCAAGCTCCCTGCCCCAGCCAGTGCTGCCAGTGGGGCAGGGCACACCGTGACCAGGATGCTGGCTCCCCACTGCTGCGCCATCCCAGCCCTGCTCATCCCTGGCTATAGGGGTGAAGTCAGGTAGTCCAAAGGGAAAACAAGCTAACC
The DNA here is from genome assembly GCA_039720435.1 of Amazona ochrocephala. Classification (NCBI taxonomy): domain Eukaryota; kingdom Metazoa; phylum Chordata; class Aves; order Psittaciformes; family Psittacidae; genus Amazona; species Amazona ochrocephala. The sequence continues at coordinate 8,376,405 of CM077891.1, read as the reverse complement.
TAGGCTTGCATTGGATGCTAACGGTTGGACTTACTGATCTTAAAGGCCTTTTCCAACCCAATTGATTCTACTATTCTATGTAGAAATGCTGTGACCATCAGTCTTCTCCCAGAGCTCTTAACCCAGCTCAACCCCAGAGCTCCTGCTCTGCTCTTGCAGGGTGAAATGTTTACCTATAGCTCTGCCTTTCTGCAGCAGCTGGAAAGTAGGCTGAAATACAGGAAACATGACATCATTTGCCTTCTCCCAGCACAAGATAGATTAGCTCCTTTGTAAGGGGAAGCAGTGGTGAGAAACACACACCCCCAGCAGTAAATTCCACTGTTACAGAGACACATTTATTGGGAGATAACAAGAGAAAGCTGCTTCTGCAGTGACTTTCTGGATAGAAAAAAGAAGACATCTATTTTATTCTTTTGAAGTAGATGCTGTGTAGGAAATGGCTAGCTTTATACAGCTGGCTGTGTTTTCAGCTATAGCTTTCCCCAAACCTGCTCCTGAAGCTCTGTGCTATATGAGTCACTCCATCAAATAAAGAGCAATAATAAGTTATTGTGAGCACCAGGCTTTCAGATTTCTCAGTCTTCTCATCTGAAGAATAAAAATTACTCCCCTCCTGACTTCTTAACTTTGTTGGCCTAACTTTAAAGCTGTGGCTGAAAACCAAGCAAAAAGTACCGACTGAGCTACTGTAGTGCAACTGGTTTCATGTAGTTCAAAGTCAACGTTCCTGGGTTCATTTCCCAGCTCAACCATGGCCTTTTCTTCTCCTTTTTTTATTAAACCTTCAGCGAGTCATTTGATGCATTTCTCCTCTATAAAACAAGCCTGTCCTGAAGGACACCAGAAGGTGCAGAAATTCATCTCAGCAAATTGCTTTAAATTGTTCTTTGTTTGTATATAAAGCCAGATAAATTAATAATGAAATTAGTTGCTTCTTCCTGAAGAGATTAAATTTAAGTTAAATGTAATCCTCCCACTCCCATGGGCTTCACATCCAGCAATTATTTTAGGATAGAGAGGGAAGCTGCTGTGACTGGGGCCTTCGAAAGGCCACACTGGCCTTTCAAACACCAAGGTGCTTTTGGTCAGCCTGGGTTAGCTGTGTTCAGTTCAACACAGAAGATATAACAGCTTTCCTCATTCAGGCTGGTTTCTGCATTTTCCTTCCTCATACCAAAATCTCCCTCTTATCACGCAGCTCCATCCCTGCACCCCCATTCCTTACTGGCCTGGATAGCTGGGGACAGGAGGAAAGGTCCCATCAGTGCCTCTGCACTGCGGGTAATTATCGCAGTCCTTTGGGTGGCAAGGTCGACCTTGCATGTCTGCAGCAGCTGATATAGCTCCAAGCCATGTGCTTCACACCCACAAAGAGAAAGGAAACCACCTCTCCCAGTGCCTCTGCGCACACTGCTAATTCCCACAGAGCCGGGGAGCCTGCCAGGAATGAGGTTTTTTGAGAGAGCAGATCCTAGTGAGGTCTGATTTCTAGCTGGGAAATGCATTATGCATCTGGTACCTTGGGGAATCTATGGAGAAGGCTGAGAGAGGCTGGCAGTGGGTAGATATTAAATATATTGCAGCTATTATTATTATTACTGTTGTGAAGGCAGGCACTAGGATATCATTGAGGGAGGCTGAAGAGAAGAAATACAAGCAGCACACAGAAAATTAAACCATCTTCAGAAAGTAACAGAGGGAAATGCAAAACCAAAGTACAACTAGCTGAAACAGGCAATTTGTCTGCAAATGTCACATTCACCCCATCACCCGCTCCTCAGCCACAATCAGAGCCCCATTTTGCACTACAGTGGAGTGTTTAAACCTAGCAGCAATCCAGCAAAAGTAAAGGTTATGTGCTCAGTGTGAGATTTTGCAGCCAAAAGAGCTCATTGACTCCAGGGGTCCCTGGGTCAGAGATACACTTGTACAGATTTGGTTGGAGTTATTCCAGGAAGGATGTTGGCTTGTTCTCAGCGGCTGTGCTCATGCAGCCATGCGTGTTTGGGAATACGCGGGAGCGCGGTACCCTGAACCGTGAACGCTGGTTTGCAGAGATCAAAGATGCCGTATCCCTGTAGGGCTGCAGTTTGGCTTAGAGGGTAGATGGTCTGGAGCAGGAGCAAGCAAACTGCAGAGCAGGCATTCATTCCCTAGTTTTGGCAGCAATACTGCCTTAAATGCAGTATTTCCTTAGAAATAAGAATTAAGGTTATTGTAATAATATCCGGTTAGGGTAAAAGTCTCCACCCAAAGCCCACTGAGGAGGAGAGTTTCCCAGTGTGCCTGAGACTTAGCCCACAGTGCCTGTTGCTCTCCTGATTTATTGGAGACTGAAGCTCACACTCCCAGGAGATTCCCAGCAAAAGAACAAACCAAATTGAGGCTGCTACCTTTGGAAATCGGATTTCAAGACAATTAGCTACTGCAGAAAGATTGCTCTTTGCATCATGGTCCCCAAAGCTGCAAAATTCTGCCTGTTATTATTCCTCAGAGATGCTGTGGTGTTGCATATTTCTGTTAATATAAATAAACCTTTCCACCCATAAATATCCCTCTACCTTTCAGACACCCCTCAACTTTTTCTGTTCATGTCCTGGATCTGCTACTGCTCTAAGAAAAACACCCATTAGAGCAGCATCCTTATTATTCTTGCTTGTAAAGATTGTCACAGGAAAGTAGATACCGCATGACCTAAACACTGTATTTGGTGGAAATAAATCACTACATTATCCCTTAAAATATGATGGAATTTACGGGCTCATGTCAAAAGCTGGATCTCTCTGTGTAAGGGGTGACACAGACTTCCAGCAGATAACCCCTACACAAAAAGCAGAAGGAAATGGAATAAAGGTGCATTGAAAGCACACCTTTATTCCATTTTATTGAAAGAATAAGAACTTCAGATGTGTTCCCAACTTCTTTCTTCTAAGAAAATCAATGGGACTATTGTCACCACTTTGAAAAGAAGCAAGATCAGGCCTTTCACTGAACATAGCAAAACAGAAAGAAATACACTTTCCCTTCCCTGGAATACCAGCCAGCCTCGCCACTCTGCAAAAGGCAGGCAAAACGGCTGCAAGCTGCGGCACATTGGGACCACACCATGAGGGCCAATTACACTGAGAAAATTCAATATACTTGTCTTTACAGCATCCAGGCCCAGCTCAGGTGGCCAAACCTTTCTGGATACTTGGCAAAGCCTTTCCCCATGTTGGAAGAGGGGATCTGCACCTTTTCCCTCTCACTATGGCACAGTTGAGGACAGATGTTTGCTACTCACCTCCATCCTGCATTCCTAGGGACAAGCAGATATATGGAGACGAAGCTCTTCCCATACTTCTTTTCTTTTTCAAACCTCTAGTTCCCAGAGAATTCCAAAATAAGGTTGTGCTCAATCCAAGTTAGACTGGAAGTTTCCAAATGGCAATGACATTTATGTCTAGCTCCAGTTCAGACTGGCCCTCAGCAGCTGGAAGTCTGTTGCTTTCTTTGCTTGAGGAGAGTGTAGAGCGTCTTCTGTTTCACACAGTGTATCACGCTGGCAATCTTATATCTGCCACCTGCTATTATTTTTATGGACTTTTGATGAATGAACCATTGCCTACTTTATCAGGTATTTGCTTCCGCATGCCAGTAATGGGTGCTTCTGCGGAACCTAGTCAGGGAGGTTAACGCACCTCATCCTACTGCAGAGAAAGGCAAAATCCCAAAGCGCTCCAGACATAGCTTCCAGCATGCAAGAGATGCAGTACTCTCCATCTCCAAACTTCAACTCCTCCTATCCAGTGAAGTATGCAGAGATCAGGCAGCTGCAGGCTGCCCCCCAAAGGTAGCACTGCTGAGTAGGTGTCTACAGCAGGAGGGTCCCACGGGGACCCTCACACAGCTCTCCACATTCCCCATCACAATATTCATGTGTGAGGTGTTATCGAAGCTGGTGGTGAAGGGGCTTGTGAGCCCCACCACAGAGCAGCTCCATCCCCTTGCTAATGGCACAGGCTAGCAGCAGGGCCCATTCCAGAGAAAGCATGCCTGAAACCAGCCCTGTGCTGATGCCTCTATTGATGGACGGCTCCATCCTGGCCACCCTGCACCTCCCCCGGGCTCCCACCAGCAGCTTTCCCAGCACACCCCTTCATCAGCACTCCACGTGCTCAGCAGCACAAATTAAACTTCCTTTCATCAGGCCTGTCTGGCCCTGGGCTTGGTTTGTGGCAGGTCAAGGCTTGTGAAAGACACCACCTAATTGACTGCAGGGTATCTGGTGCTGCCATGTGGCTTGTTAAACCAGGCAGGGATTTCATCTTCCCTCCAACTTCCTTTGAAAAACCCAGCCTCAAGGTTTCTGTTTCTCTAGCTCGCACAAAGGGAAACTTGGGAGAGGATCTGAGGCAGTTGGATTTGCCTACATGGGGGGGTTTAGACATCTACCTAGTCTGTACAGCATCCTTCTCTCTATGGCACGGGATGGAGTGACATTCCACTTGGTCAGATGCTATTCCTCTTTCATCTTTTAATTTCCAGCCCTGCAAACAAGTACATCTGCCAGGCTGCAGGTAAACAGAATAATGGGTTCTCTGGCCAGCAGGATGGTATGACTCATTAATTGCTTTACACCGCAGCATAGAAAGATATCAGTGTCTGCTATGGCAAATCTCCTTGTAGAAAAGGCATATTTGGATTGTATTTTTCAAAAGAAGCTTCTGTGTGCTCTGTCACTGTTTGCTATGCAAATTTTGGTGTTAATTGCACCAAAATGAGAAACATATTACTTAAATCAGTGCACTCTTCAGATGGGCATCAGTGTGTGTGTGTGATATTCTGCCAGATGTTATTTTATTACTGCAGTTTAATACCTAACCATCTGCTTCCTTCTTATTTTGTCGTGGTTTGTATTCTCTCTGGGACCTTGTTTTTGTTACACTGGCTTTTATCATCTGCATTATGTATTAGTATCGCCAAGGCTAAATGCTGGCAGTATCCTGAGCACCGTATTTGTGCAGAGAAGCAAAGGAGCAACAGATCATTAAAGTAAGAGCATGGAACTGGTGCTCCAATTGGACCAAAGAATGAAGCTGATAAAAATAAAGACAAAATCAGAGTTGAATGTTTGAGGATTGGCTATGGGGATCCCAACTGAGACAAAGCTTGCTACACTCTCAAACACCTTGCAACTTGCACCACCCTGTAGCTTAAAAACCATGGTTTAAAACCTGTGAGGGTTGGAGAGGACAAAATACATTTTATTCAGTTATTTGAAATTAGGTTTTCTGCTCTTTTCTCTTTCCAGACTGCTCAGTGCTGCAAATGTCCACTCACAGACCAAAAGGGACAGGAGCAGGGCTTTTAGCTCAACTTTACTGGAAAATAGAGAGACACTGGCACAAGTTGCCCAGAGAAGGTGTGGCTGCCCCATCCCTGGCAGTGTTCAAGGCCAGGTTGGAAGGGGCTTGGAGCAACCCGCTCTAGTGGAAGGTGTCCTTGCCAGTGGCAGGGGGTTGGAACTGGATGAGCTTTAAGGTCCCTTCCCACCCAACCCATTCTATGATTACCTAGCTCTTCATATCCTCAAAGCATCATACAAATACTAAGGAATGGATCCACATGATGAATGCCCGGTACAATAAAGACCCAAGAGCACAGCGTTTACAGTAAGCATTGGAAGCACAAGATTAGGCTCTCTCCACAGTAAAAATCTCACTGCTTTGGGGGATTGTGTTACACCAGGATTGTATCTCTCCCATGCTACCCCAGTTTGCGCAGCGATGCTATAACTGTGCTGTGAACACAGCCCTGTAAATGCCATAAAACAAAACAGTTGCATAACAGTAACCCATTTCTGTCTCCCTTTCCGTTAAGAACAGAAGTAACTTTCAATTGATTAGGAATTAAAAGCATGACAGGGAATATAACCCAAATGCATTGCTGAACGGACAACGGACCTGAGCAGCAGAACCTCCTGCCTCCAACCTTTAAAGCTATTAACCCTGGCATGAATTTTTATTTAGTGTTAATTAGGGGACTGGCAGCAAAAATCAATTAATTAATTGCACCTCAGATCCACTGGAAAGCATAATGGAAATCAAAGAGAGCTAGATTATCCTGCATCCATGGAGGAAAGGCTCCTGCAACAGTGCTGGACGATGGCACTCCTTTATTCTTGAAGTGTAAAGAAATAAGTGCTTAAACCAAACCAAAACAAAATCTGAACAGTAACATTTCTCTTAGTTGGAAACACCAAACCCTTCCTTGACTTAGCCCATCCATCAGGACAATATCCCTGGCTCCTGCTTTCATTTTCACTTCCAGAGCTCTCTAATCCTGAGGATTTCTTGTCCCAGTCCTGCAAAATTTACCCCTCCTCCTGCCTGCTTACAAAGCACCACTCACAAACTACCCCACAAGTTCAGGTTACAAGACTCTGGAGAAGGTCCAGAAGGTCCCCAAGGGGGGTGTTTCTGCAGGACACAAAAGGAGATGACAGCACGTCACTAGTTCCCTGGCCATGTCCCTGCAAAGAACACACACATTTTGCTATTTCATCTATTGTGACTGAATTATGTACTGGGTTTGGGTTTGCTTTGGTTTTGAATGCCCAAGGTACAATTAGCTAACTAACATTACTGACAGTGATTAGTGGGTGCTAATTACAATAGAATTTCTGTCAAATTACATGGTGCATAAATACGGCCTGACAAGCTAGTTCAATCTTTAGACAAGAGGGAGTGAGCTGAGGGGCTGGTAGTGCCTATGGTGCTGGCAAGGAACTATCAGGCAGAGGCAGGGCAAAACCCTACCATCAATTAACACATCGCCCATCTCATGCCATATCTCAGGCAAGCAGCTTCCACAGAGGGATTTATTATTTGGCCTTTATGGTTTTGAGATATGAAAATGAAGATGTGAGCAAGCACATGTGTTTGTGGTTGGTGTCAAGAGTTCAAAAACCTCCCACTGCTATAGCTTTTGAACTATGGAAAACATTGGATGTCACTGCCTGGGATGTTAGCTTGTTAACAAGGTCTTGGGTGTTCTAATTTGAAATACTTTGATTGAGTTAATCAAGAGACATTGCCATCCTAATTGTGTTCCCAGTCTGCCCAGGAGGATGTTGCTGCTGGACCCACTTGCCTGGAGAGCACAGGGCAAAGAGGAGCATTGCAGCGAGCCTCCACCAGCGGTCCCAGTGCTCAGCCATTTATCAGTGCCACCACGGAGAATAAATATTTATAAATGGTATGTCAGCTCTAATGTGATAAATTATCTCCAGACATCACATCGATGGTTTGAGATGTGTTAAGCTGGTTTTAAACATTTGGTTAAGAAAATGTCTGAGAGGGGAATTGAAAGGGAGAAAGGAGGTGAAAAACCCAAACGAACCGCATGTGCCACAGAGAGAAGGACAAAACATTTACCCGTTTGACTTTGCACCATACTGCAAGGCTCCAGGTCTGTGAAGTGCAAGTAACCTGCAGAAGTACATTAAAACTCTCTTGACTAACCCCTGTTTATTGTAAATATTACAGCAAATCCATTGTAAACAGCAGCAAGAGGCTTTTGGGAACCCATTAATCAAAATAAACTGCTCTGGAAAATGCCTCTGCTCAGCTTGTTTAACTAGCGCTGCAGCTCCATACTGCATAGCTGATTTCAAAATATACAATTTATTGCCTTGGATGTCTTTGCTCAGAGTTAGATCTAAATTCCTCTGGGTACTTTAACATACAGTTAATCAAAGCACAATGCCACCCCTATCATATTTACAATCTGGCAGGCAATTAGTCAATAATAAATAAAAAGCATTGGAAAGACAAATGATATTACTGCGTATGTATCGATGGGCTTATAGGCTCAAAAGATTTATCAGTACCACTGGAGAGAATAAATATTTATAAATGGATGTGTCACTCAGAAGGTGATAAACCATCTCCAGTCATCACATGAAGAATGCATATTTTCAAGTTGACATACTTTATTATCTACCTAATCATTTTTCAAAAGGTGTTTTTCAACTTTATTAGCCATACTTAACAACTGGAGGAACTTATTATCATCATCACTGAATTGAAGTTGTACAGCGAAGCCCCACTCAGGATTTCCATTGCAAGTTGTATAGAGAGAAAAATCTTCTTTCCCTTTTGTTATCCTTTGGACCCTAATGAGTAACGAGAATCCTGTAAACCCTATTTCTGTGAGTAGAATCACTTAAAAACAGTAAAAATCATAGACTTTCCCCAAATAAAAGTGTCAACTTTTAAAATGTTTGAATTTCAAGTTCCACTGATATCAAAATAAGATAGACAGAACTCAAACATGTCAGTTAGTTCTACCACAGCTCCCTACTGGAAGTGAACAGGGTTTGAAACATCAGTACAAAACCGTATCTTTCCCTATGATTCTTCTCCCACCACCTCCAAGAAATAGGAGCCCTGCTTATACCTAGTCCTGTTGATTTAAATGAGCAACAGTTTCAGAACTAAGTATGAGTTTTAAAACCCACCATTCTTTCTTTTATACAGATTTTGAAATAGGAGTGCTTTTGAGTTATGTAGCTTGTGTTAGCAGAAGTGTGAATGAAGTTAGATTTGTATGAAATGTTTACAGTATAGCTGTGTTTGTGGAGATTTAAACCAGTGTAACTGCATCCACACTTTGACATGTTCAGAGCAATAGCACAGAAAAGTGTAATTCTTTTCTGCTTACATCCTCACAAACAGATCATTAGCTAATGATTAACTCTGCCATATTTATAGAACTTTGATTTTCATTTTATGTTATTATATTTCACTTTATTGACTGAAAAGCTGAAGCAGTGTATTCTAAAATATCTGTACAGCTATTTCAAGGCCATTAATAACCCCATAACTAAGCTTTAGCTTAGAAGTAAGATAAAAACCCAGGAGTGAGGCCCTTGAATTAGTGCAGCCAGGCACTGCAATCTTTCTAGGACAGATGCTTCCACGTTTGCATATCTCAGCTGCTGTACTTCTGGGTTTCCCTCCCTCAGGGGATGGAGCTGTACTTGGCTTGCACATTGAAGCTTGTGAGTAAGCAACAGGAACTGGATATTCTCCACATCTGCGAATCTCCCATGCCAGTCAGTGCTGATAAAATTTTAAATGCTCCCTTGGATGAAGTTTGGGGGTTTTTAAAACGCTGCTGTTGTTATCCCACTCATTCTACATTTGTGTTTGGCAGAGGGTGCCATCAGCAAACCTTCAGCGTCAACAATGTCATGATGTTACTCTTAGAGATGTGTCAAGTATATAGCATGATCTTGTTGCATTTAAAATTAACCACAGCAGTGAGACTGTGCCAGTTTACCACATTAGATCCAAAATGAAGCCAGCAAATGCGTCAGGTGCAGAGAGCATGGCTCAAGAACAAACAAGCAACAAAGGAAACTCTCTTCTTCTGCTGCTTTTTATTTTGCACCATGTCTTGTCATGCAAATTAATTGTTGGATAAAAAGCCTTTCTTCTACTCTGCTGTACTGAGCAGTCTGCCTCTGCAAAGAGAAAAAGAAGGTAGCTAGATAAAAGGCCCACGACCCCTGGGAATTCTGTAAGACAGCCACTTACAACCTGGTTGTAACTTGTTTCTCATTCAGTACCCTTTAAAGAAACTAACTTTGGAGGCAGGATGGATATTTCGATAGGCCAAGCAGATTTGGTTACCTCGGAAAAGAACAAGTGTACTTTAGAAGTGCGCTGCCCAGGCCGTGTTAGTTAACAGATCTCACTTCAAATGCACTTCTTCCCTGATGCAGTCACAGAGTTTTTCTCTGCAAACCATTTCTCAATCTAAATCTTCAGTTTCTTGGAAACCACATGACTGATGGTTCTCAGTGCTCGAGCTGAGATAATCTATTGCACTTTAGCTGCAGAGTTGCCCACTCAGCATTATACACGGCCCTAGTTTGCACCACTTGTTTTACAAGGTATAACACCAGCCTCATAACCTTTGTAGCTGAGGCTCTGACAACCTTTTTCCTCTATGATTCAGACTGGGGGAAAGAAATGCATTTGTTGATTTGAGAAATGCTCATGTTAAAGCATTTTCACCTTGCTTGTTCACATGAAGGGGTTTGGGATAGAAACCTTGAAGTGTGTGTGTGCAGAACCAGGGTTGTGGCAGAGACCTGACACATCAAAAACCAAGAACAGGTTGCCCAGGGTCACCAGCAGGACCTGTATGAGACCCAGAGCCACACCAGCTCTCACCCATGGCACCACCCAGGTTTTGATGGAGCTTTGGTTAGCTGCAGTTTCCACTGCAGCAGGTAAAAGGTTCCAAGCAAATGTAACATCCATCATAGACTGTCCTTCCAGTTTGCCTGTGTGTTTCTATCAAAACACCTTTATCAAAGTCTGGGTGATGTGAATATTCCTACACTCCACTTGCTTCTCAGCAAACAAGCAGTCTCCAAGTCACCATCTTTCCAGCTACATGGTAGGTATCAGGGTCCTCTGCAGGACCTTGTATGGATGTCCTGCTAGGGAGTGTGTGCTTCTGCCTTGCTTCTCATCCAGCTTTGTTTCCCACTGCTGTTGGTGCACCCACAAATGCCTGTCCTGTCCTGGGAACTGCTCTTCAGCAACAGCTACACCAAACACCAGACCTGGCTCTCTTTCTTCCATACTATTCCCTACTCACTGTTCCTTGCACTGCTGCTGGCTGAGAGCCCAGCTCTGTGTCTGGGGCATAACTGCTCAACCCCACAGTCACTGCCGCTTTAACCCATCACATGTACAGCAACAAACATCCCTGTGACCCTCAACAATCAAGTGCTTTGATATCCTTTAACAAGCAGCAGTCCCAGCTCACAGAGGTGCTCCTTTAGGCAGCAAAGGTTTTTAACAGGATGAATTCACATCAGACAAAACTCTGCCCATCAGCAGGCTGGTGAAGTGGCCCAGCATAAACAAAAGTCTCCACAAACAGCATCCCTGCCCACAGCATGGTTTTCCCAATCTGTAATAAGAAGGTTTTGGTAAGCCCAGCCACCTTAACAAGTGGTGAAAAACCCAACTCTGCTCTTGTTTGCTAACACAGTGCCAAGGACCAGTTTTCCCAAAGAGGCTCCTTACACAACCAGTGTCATTACATCATCAGAACTGCTGGATTTGGGTCACCCAGGCCCTGGCCAAAGCCCTGCCCAGCTCCCGCTCTATGAGTGAGTGTGATGGAAGAGCTCACCCTGAGTTAAGCTCCACTTAACAGAATGCATAGCCAGGCTCTGGTGATCTCCCCATGCAGGGGCCATGCCAGGGCCTGTCAGGGTGAGGGAATCCTGGGCCAGGTTGGCTGCGCTCTGCCTGTGCAGAGAACAGCCTGGGTTTGTACCACTGGGACGAGGCTCGGTTGCTGCCTAACCTGATGGAAGTGTTTCCCAGGGATGAGGATTTTTTTGAGGGCTCGCAATAAAACAAACTGCTGGAGGCAAACCCAACAAAACAGGGAATCTGAGCCCTTCCGGTGGGTCACTGACATTAAACTCTTTGAAAACAGCAATCTTTCATCCAAGTGCATCTCGGCAAAACATTTCCAAGACAGATACCAAGCGACCTGCAACAAATCACCCTGGGCTATAGCTGATGTGCCAGGAAATTCTAAGCGCAGGGAGAAGTGCCTGAGCTCACCTGCAGGAGAGGAGACTGCTTATGCTGTGAAAGGTTATTTGGGTGTTTAGTAACAGAGAAATGATCTTTCAAGTTGAGGATTTCTCAGCTGAAGATGGCTGTTGGATAAGCCAGCATCAAGACTCAGAAGGACATCTGAAGGAGCTAATTCCTTACAGCAGCGCACTGTGCAACTGGCATTTTCCTTATGGCAGTTGAGCAGAATTGCAAACAGCTGCTGGATTGTTGGAACATTTTAAAACATTTCTTTCAAGGTATTTTATTGCTTTCTTAAAAATAAATACACATGCCACACATTCCCCCTTTGCAGACACAGTGAACATGTATCCCAAGGACCATTCTCTAGTTGGCGAGCTTCTTATTCAAAGGAAAATCTCCACTCTAATTTCTCTGCAGCAGTGAAATTCAATTTCTTCCCCCCCCAGCCTGGTATTCCCTCTTTACCAGGTGAACAAGTGCCTTCATGTATCATAAAGGAGAAGAAGGTGATCACAGCACAGTTGTGTTATCATTGTGCTAACATTCCCTCCTGGGGCACAGCCCCTCTGCAGAGCATCCTGGCTCAGTGGGGAACTGACAGGGAGTTTCTAAAAGGTGAATGGAAAAACCTGATTACTTTATACATGAGGGATTTGTTTCCGACACTGCTGTGAGGAGTCCCCAGAGGTCCCAAAAGCTAAGGACAGATTTTAGAAACTGTTCTTGCATATGGAGGGATGAAGGGATGAAGGGATGACTGCATTCTTCCATTCCCAATAGCAAAGGTCAGGAATAGAAAGGCAAAAATAAAGAATCTGAGCTCACAAATTGTCTCCTTTTGTGAATGCCTTGCCATCGGTTGACTCTTACTGCAGCCAAAACTTCCTCCTACCCCCAAATCCTTCCTGTCCCTCCCTTCATCATTGCTGAGAACATAAACATCCTCTCCACCACACAAGGTCACATGCATCCCCCACACCCAGCCTGGATCTATCCTTCATTCATCCTCCCCAGCCCTGCACTTGTACCAGGTAGCGCCTTTTATGTGTCAGTCTACAACACTTTAACTGCAGTAAACCAACAGTAGGTACCAGATGGAGACACCCAAAGACAAGGTGAAGCAACCCTCCAAAGCGAAGGGCACAGAGTCAACAGAACACAGCTGCTGGAAACACTGCAACCAGTGGGGGATACGGTGCTGCACACCATGCATTTTAACACAGGGTTTAATTGAATTCATTATGAGAACCACATCCCTACATTATGAACACCATACGGTATTTTGCAGCTGCAGTCGTAACTCAGCTTCACCAAAAACTTGCAGTGGCTAGGAACAAGCAATAGCAACGGCATGTCACTTTTTCAAGGGCTATAGCACAGTATATTGCTACAGGCAAGTACATGCAAAGTCAAAGTTTCTGAATTTTAATGGCAGTTTTGGCCCACCAGAAGAAGAGACTTTTTTGCCTATAGATAAGACAAAAAAATACATATATTAATTAGCAAATGCAAGCACTGAAAGTACAAGGTCTCTGTTATTAATGTACCTACGGGTTTATGTTACATCAGTGACAGTTCCCATATTGAACCGGTCCAGGATCTGATGCTGCCACAGGACTGTACCACACACAGTCCCTCTTGTCTTCTCTCTTCTCCATCCTTTCCCATGCTCTCAGAAAATGACTATGTGCAACATCAGAAACACAGCCTCACTGTCCAACTGCTTTAGTGCAGGGGCAGCCTTTACCTTGGGATAACAGAGTCAATCCTTTATAAAGTGAACTTCATAAAGTCACTGTTCTGTCTGACTGACACATAAAGACGTTGCAACAGAACTCATGCAGATCTGATACATGTGACCTATTTCCATAGATCTCTGTTAACTGATGCCTTCCTGAGTTCTCCTGCATCCATGTGCCCAGTCAGGGATTTTCTGGGCACTTGGGGGGCTGTCCCTCCTCTCACAGGGATGAGCTTGTGGCTGAGCACGAAGAAGGGGCAGGTAAGTGTTCAAGATCCCCTGCAGGGCAAGGTTTTTCCTTTTCCATCACATGGCAACTGAATATTTATATTAACTCCATATCTTGTATTTCCCTTCTTTTCTATTATATCGATCTTTAGAGATGTCCCCTGCATTACGCACATGGGCACACATGCACACACTCATCTACTTAAAAAGCCTCCCATTTGCTCCACACCAGTTAAAGAGCATTATAGCAATGACCAGAAGTCGTTTCTCTCTCTATGTCCTACAATAAAACTGTTGAGCGAGCCAAAGGACAAACCTCTGAAATTTCAACTCGGTTGATGATCCCTCTTTCCTTACAGCCTTTTTTCTTCTCCCTGTTTCAGAAGTGCTGTTGCTTCCAGCAGCTCTCTGCTGCCTCATGTTTGGCAAGGGTCCCTTTAGGATATAACTGCAGTTCCTTTAAATTGACAGGGGCCTGAACTGAAAAAATTAGTAGGTTGGGCAGGGCTCAAATGTGAGGCTTTAGCGGGAGACTCTCTGAAGCCTGAGAAAAGGAATTTTCACAGAATGGGTGTTACAAAAAAGAAGAAATCTGTAATCAGTCTAATTTGAAAACCGATTTGTCTCAGCCATGCTCTCACCCTTGCTTTTGATATGAATGTTCTTTCAAGACAAATGTCAGTGAGCCAGGCTGAAGTGTGAAATCCATCACAAGCACAGCCACCAGATGTGTCTGCCTTATGAACTTCAGATTTCCTGAAGCTCTTGGTTAAAGAGCATGTATCCCTATTACTCGAGATCGGAGCAGCGAATTCAGCGGCTAACGATCAAGCAGTAGTGATTTCTTGAGAAGTTTCATCAGATGAGGTTATTCATCATGGATTACATGCTCAATTCAAGTAGTTTGTAATTTTCCAACAATTATTTGGCTCATAGACTCATTACTTGAATGCAAAATAATCTAATATAGTTATTTTCAGGTGTAAAAATTCAGTAACAGACCCAAACTTGTCTTCTGTTGAAGTCTCACGGCTGAGCCTATGAGACACATTAATCTCCAGAAACACAGACTTCTAATGCAAACTGTGAAATTATCCATTTGGGGCAAATCCTAAATCCGTAAGCCACACGTGTATCAGAAAAGGCTTGATTTATATGATTGTTAAACTCTTGCAGGAAGCATACACTCTTCGACTTATAAAGAAAGCTGTAAAGAGGAAGCCTGCTTCATTTGCAAATTAGGCATTTTTGTCTTCTGATTTCCCTGCAAAATGATTTTTAACATCATCACGTCAAGCAACATTGCATATGTGCCCATATTTATAGAACTTGCTGGTATTTCTATCATACCAAGGTTTAAACTTAGTACTCTAGCTCATGCCACCTCTTGCTCACACAGCATGTGTGGGAGATGCCCCCTCTCCTGGGGGCTCAAAGCCCCCAGCAAAGAACTCTGAGGTGAGTAACCCCCTGCAAAGAAACACTGACAGAGCTGGAAGTGACCACAGACGCCCCAAATCCAGGTTCAGTACCGTGTTTGCAAACTTCACCTACCTAGTTACTCGTTACAAGCACCCATTCTTACAGAAAGCTACAGGAGACAGGTTGGATCCATATAAAATAGGAATCTATAGTTTTTACACACTTCAATCTAAAATCTCTGCTGGGGTCCAGACAAAAGAGCTGAACTGCTCATCTGTGCCTCCTAATTTAGCTCCTTATGTTCAGGAATGAGGGTCATACAAGGCATTCATTTCACATCCCACACTTTGGGGTTGAATGCATTTCTCTTACTCAGCACCAAGGACACCACTGAACCAGACCTCAGCTGGGTGTCTCAGCTGGTGCCAGACAATGCCCAGCCCGGCTTTTCCACTTACCTCTTCTCTCTTTTCCACCTTTCATAACCAGTCCCGTCCCAAAAGCCAAGAAAAGCTCGGGGGATGATACTCCTTTTACAGCTTATCTGAGAGCGCAGCACAAAGGCAGGCCATGAATTTCTGAAGCAACCCCAGTGTAAATTGATGACCAGGCAATAAACCTGTCTTTAGATAACTAGAACAGTTTGCATATGCTTTTGTGCGTGCACCTGCCTGTTCAGCGAGTCATCACTCATTTCACAGCTCATTTCGCTGACTGTGGTCTACAGGTTTTATCTTTTTAATTGGGCAAACAATACACACCTTGTCTCTGCACATAAAGTCCAGAGCTAATGTGCATGACACCTACAAGTTGGTGGCTTGGGTTCTTTTCAATCAGCTCTCTGTAATGCTGTACATTCAAGGTGGACCTGTTCTGCTTTTTGACAGCTCCCTATCTGCAATGCAAATATGTTTCTGCAAAGATTTTGATTCTGCCTGAGGCAAATCTCCAAGAGCCCACATCAGTGTCCATGAATGCCCAGGGGGAGAGTCCCTTTGATTTCAAATGGCTTTGGGACAGGGCCAACGGCGCTAAATAGAAAAGGCAAGAAGTGCCCCCTCACTCCCAGGCAAGGAATATAAGCAGATGAAGAGCAGCAGAAATTTAGCACTTACCCTACTTCATGTGGTTTCTATGGGAAACTATTTGGGTTCTTTTAAACACATGAGCAGTGCGTTAGGCAGAGACAGGGTTTAGCATCTCCCACAGAGACCAGCAGGGTTAATGTCATTTATGCCAGCCACAGCCTTGGCCTGATGGAGAAGCTAATGCAAAGAGCAGGTGAAACTGGCCAAGCAGAGCATGGTCTTCCAGCAGTTGCATTCTCCCAACTGCTACACCTCGCACTGCTCACTGCTGTCAGGGGTTTAAATCCCACCCCACAGGGCCCGGGAGCAGGGCCCTGGCATGGGGGAACAGATCAGCCCCTCTTACCCAGCCCGTGGATGCAGGGGGATGCTGATGACTGCACCACCTCCTGCCAACTGGCTCTGCGTAACCAACTCTGCTCTGAGATTTCTGTTTGAGCTACCAAAACTCTAGCATCAGCACAAACCCAACCAGACCTCAACCGAGGCCACTGCAGAGGAGATGAGCACCATCCCTGCTGCCCAGGCCAGCACGGCAGGAGAGAACTGCTCGATAACACACACTACATCCCCTGCACACACACACACTTTGCAGCATGATTAGTTTTTGGCGAAGACACGCTGAATGTATGGGGGGAAAAGCGCTGTCTTTGTTCTAGGATGCAAATGAGCATCTTTTTTAGAAGCTGAGAAAGAGCCCCAACTAACAAAAATTGCGCATTGACTGAAATAAGCCAGGCTGCCTTTCAGATGTAGACTTCAGACAGAAAATGAAACATATCAAAGTGTCTGATTTGACGTGGCTTGCAGCTGCAAGGCAAAGCGACTGTCCCATTTTTTCCCCCTGAGGCAAACACTCAAGATTTTCTTGATCTTATCTTTGTCTTTCTATAAGTCTTTGAAAACCATCTGTAGAGATTCATAAAGGGTATTTGTGTTTTAAGTAAACTGCAGAAGTGATCTATACCGAACAGATGGAAACAAATCAAAAAGCTTAACGGGATGCAGAAAAACAGCAACACTTAGAAAAATACTAGATATAAATGAGCAGACAGGTTGTCTCCCATTTATATTGCATTTGGTGTGGCACCCCTTTCCCCTAGCTCTCTCCAAAGCCCGTATGGTCCAGACTTACCACTCTTCTCCTGTCCCCATTCATAGTCTGAAAAACACTTCCCAGCTGCATTTGCTTTTCCGGACAAGCATCCCTTCAATGGGAATTGCTCAGCTCCTTGGCGGAGCCCAAACGCCCACCCAGAGCCCTAACGCAGCTCCTTCGGAAATAGATTGCATTTGACAGCAAAGGGCTCTGATTTTTCACGGCTTGCCAAAACATTTCTGAGCAGATAAGGTGGGGGAGAAAAGTGCTACAAATCAATCTCCGGCAGGCTCGGGTTTGTTTGTTCAGGGTGATGTTTTTTCCCTGACAATTTCAAAGAAGCAAAGACTGCTTCCTCAATACCAGCTTTTCATAGAAGGCACAATAAGGTGCAAAATGATGTGTGTTACTGGAGTGAGTGGGAGTTAATGGGACTTCCTGAGCATGCTAACAAAACCCACAGAGCAAAGAGAGAAAGCAACTTTACACATTTTCCCCCAGTGTTTCAGCTGCAGCCCTGCCTGTTCTCTCCTCTCCCCATTAGTCAGAGTCCTACGTGCCCATTTTGAGGATGCTGTGACACCGACGGAGAGCATCTGCTCTAGTTCAGATCAGTCAATGTAACCCCAAGCAAAAACCACACTTGGCCACATCTGCACCACAAAGACATCAGCATAGCTCTGGCTTTGCAAGATTCCCAGCAGTGGGTCCACAGAGGCCAGTCCCTGCTAACAAATTCTGGGCTGTGTAATCCCCTCCATAAATTTATCAGCCTCCATCATAAAACGGCACAGGCTCCACACATACACTCAGACATGCTGTTGTTGCAGATGTTTCATAACCCCACCCCTGCAGTGGTAGCAATACCTGGTTTATTTCCAGTTTATTAATGGCCACTTCGTACCTTTTTCTCCCCTCCTCCTTTTCTTTTCCTTTCTTTTCCCACCATTCCCTAACAGACCCAAGGCAAAGGTTAAGGTAAATCCCAGATGGGAGAAGACTGTTGGAGTGACATCAAAGCACTCCTCCAACTTTGTTTCTGTAGGATGTTACACGACAGAAGTTCAAGATAAATGTCTGTTTCTATTGAGCTACTTCGTTTATTACAAAGCCAAGACACAGGTTCTGCCTTAAGCATCTTGGGAGAAGGGTGATCTTATCCTGCCGTCCTGCCTGGCCACAGGATGTATGCTAAGGACAGTCCTATCCCTTCAGATTCTGGGACCACGCTTTGGTTGGGGGTCCCCAGGCACACAGAAAGGGCACAAGAATGGACCATTTCAAATGGAGAAATGACAGGACGAGCTCCGACCCCACACTGCCCTTCCCTCACTGAGATGGAACTCCAGCACTCATAAATTATGAGCTGAGCTCAGCACAGACCCAGATGAATTCCTGCTGCTGCAAAAGAGAATTCACCTTTGGCTTTGCAAGAGCTGAGCCGGACAATGCCAAAAGCATCTGAAAACTCAGCTCCCCTCTCATGCCAGGAGGCAGAGCTGGAGCAAATCCTTGATATCCCTCCTCTCACTCGGTGTGGGGCTGGGGCCACAGGGCTCCAGCATGAACAGATATGGAGATGGAGTGACGCATGGGCAGCTATGGTGGGAAAGGCCCTTCACTTGACCATGTCTACCCACCAAGGAAATCACCACACTGTGCTGCACAGTTTCTCACCATCTCTCTTAGCCATTGCACAAGGAAATGAAACATTCCTACATATTCGTCTGCTCCAGAGGGGCACACTGCCCTCTGCTCAGCCACACTACCTTCTCTGGAAGGGAACAGGCGAAGACTGACTTTCACCCTTGCCCATCACACTACAGTCATGAGACCACATGTGGATGACATCTGGGACATTGTCAGGCCAAACATATCCTTTTTCCCCCCCAGTCTGGAACTGAATCATTTCCAAGCTCTGCCTCCTGAGCAAAACCATGAGGCATCCCATTCTGCGGCCCCGATGGACCTTTGGTATTTGGATCCATGTAAGTGCAGATTCCAAGTTCTATCCACCTAGCAGCCTGGAGAGCTTCACATGCAGAAATAGAGGCAATACTGTGACTGGTATTTTTAGAAAGGGAATGCATATGTAAATTATTCCCCTGAAAAAACGTTCTCTGTGCGTCAGACTCTCCCCTGATTCACAGAACATCCCTTCTATCTTTTCCTCAAGTACATGCTGCGTGCAGCAAAGCCAAACATCTCAGGGAATCTGGTGGCAGAGAAGGTTGCTGCAAAAGTGATTCATCTATCACATCTTTCACAGCTTTGGTAAACTGGAACAGTGAGAATTTCTCTGCCCCCAGTCTTGGCTGCTCGAGAGCTTCCCGACTTCTCTCCCATTCACAGCTTCATGTGCGCACAGCAAGAAGCGAGGAGCACTGCTGGTTTCTTCACCTCCGCGTCCCCATCCTCCTGCCGTATGCTTCCTGCTGAGGATGCCGTCAGAATCCAGACAGGCCCATCTGGTGGGAACACTTTCCCAGTATCAGCAGCTCGGAGACTGCAGAATGATGTAGCTCTTGGCTGGTGCATTGGCAGGGCAGCGAGAAGCATCAGCAGCCCTCTGCATGCATGAATAGGCGACCCTCATAGGCAACTCCTGCACTGAGCCCATCCCACTGGTAAGAGCTGAGCTCGCACCAGGGCTGCTCAGCCCAAGGCAGACCAGACATCCCACCCATGCTCAGTGCTGGGGAAATGAGGCCTCCCAAGAGGAGGCGGCACTCACAGCCATCAAAACACGCAGCTGTGATTCTCAACCCCCTCACATTCACACCCTGCATTGGTGTAACCTGCCCAGAACTCCCTCAATCCTGGAGAGCACTCAGCAGCTAAAGCAGAGCAGGAACACACCATCAGGCATCTCACCAGTGCCCCATACTTTGGGAAGTAAACAGCACAGTCCCTGATGTTATGTTCGATCACTGTCCAGAAGCTATTAGGAAGCTAATTAAAATGAATAGATCACTTAAGTATTCAGAGTTCACATCCCATTAATCCAACAGCGCAAGTCACAGAGAGAAAGACAAAGGCTGAAGAAAAGGCCAAGGACGGTACAGCAATGTTCCTTGCTGTGGATTTTTTGCCCCTCTTTCTTGTAATACAAAGATACATCTGTCTCCTGGCTTATCTAGATACAGTTGTAAAGATTAAAAAACACACTTCTTTGCCTTTGCATTTTGCTGTAAATGATTAGCCTGTGGTATCATTGAGCAGGGCACTCTGCCAGCCTTAAGATTCTGATTTAAGCCATAAAGACAGGAAATTCAGCACAAAACCTGCTGCTGCCTGTGCACGGGACCAGCCAGGCAGGCAGGACCCTGCCATTTCCCTGCCCTGACAGGCAGATGGGGAGATGATGCTGCACACAGGTGATAAAGCCTCAGCTATACAGGAAAAGCTGGCCCCAATTCCTGCACCCGGAGTGGGGAAAAAAGAGCATTTTCCTGTTTACTGGCACTATCTGTGCATAGGGACAGCAGTAGCCACACAAGGAGGTAGCTCCCAGATCCGTGATCTTATCACTGAGAGCCCGCTTATGCAAGGCTGGCTATGAGATAAGTCATCTCCAAAGCCTCAGGTAGGACTCGAACGGGGAAGTACCAAGCACATCCCAAAAACGCAGCTTGGCACGGATGAGCTGGCAGAGGGAAATGGGATCATACCACCTTAAAAAAACACACTGAAAAATAGCTGTCGGGTATCCCTAGGGACAGTCTGCAGCCTTGGATATTTCTCTGTTGCAAAGATCTGTTCGTAATGTTTAACATGGGGCCCAAAAGAGAAAAAGATTCAAGAGTGCCTATGGTCCAGATCCCCACCTTTCACTGCAGGGTTTATGCAGCTGTACTGCTCAAGTCCCATACCTCTTTTTAAAATGAGCACTACAGCACCTTAAAGTCCTCCTTCTCTCCCAGAAAGAATTCTTGGGTCAAAGAAACTCAGCTATAGGCATTTCACTGAAGAACACATATGCTTGTACCCCAAAAGCCTGTGGTCCAATGTGTTTTGGAGCTCTCAGCTTAAGAAAACTTAACCCAAGGAAATACATTTCTTCCTTTGTCACACTCCAGACCAACACAAATTAATGTATTGGCATTAAAAGACCATGAAAAATGGGGTTAATTACAGAAACAATGACCTTTACATACAGCAGCTCAGGCATGGGCTCCTATCATACATCATAATGTTAGGAAGAGCCACTTACTGACACACAGCAGCAAATAATAAATAATAAATAATAAATCCATCAGCCTAAATTGAACCTTGTGTAATGTACTCCTGACAAACCATAGATTAATTTGCCTAATCCATCATTTGTTAATCCTTCATTCGCAAGGAAATGCACAGAAGTGCTACAACTGCAACACCTGAGTCTATTCATACAGGCACTGTGATTCAGGTACAGTCATCCAGAAGTCCATCAGCTGACTTCGCACCTTTAACAAATACTGCCAAAGCACTGCAGACGCCACATTTCAAAGGTAGATAACTGGAGCATCAGAAGTTCTGGATTTACAAAGCCACAAAAATAACAATCAGGTTTTTATACCATCCATAACTAAGACAATTATACTAAACCTCACACATTGTTTGCACTGTATAAATAATAAATGCTAATATCTAACACTAAAGGAAACTGAAGTGTAAATCCATACTAGTAGGTTTATACCATGAAGCTCATTGTATAAAAGCCTGCACAAGAATGAGACCCTTGATAAAAGAAGGAAATTGAGAGGATTTTTATACTTCAAATGTATTTTATCCTGAGGCTGTTTAGGGTTTTACAGCTGTAGAAGTAAGACAGCAGACCTGGGGAGCTGTAGGTGGGGAAGACACAGCGAAGGTGGATGTGTCCACCTTACTAGAAATACATCGCCAATTTTCAGTGCTTATGTAGCTACTAAGTGCCAAGTGGTCCCAGAAAAGAATAACTGATGGAGATTAAATGCAAGTAAAACCACCCAGTCTCTCTGCAGGAGCCAGAAGCTGCTGCACTGAACTTAGTTGAAGGTGAAACCAACAACAAGCACTGAGCTCTGCAGTGGGAGTGGGCAGGAAGGAAGGCGCTTCCCAAACACCCTTGCTCCTCAGATCCACCCAACTTCCCATGTTAGGGGGGAATTTTTGCACAGGATTCTCAAACATTAGAAAACCCAGCAACTTTTCCCTAATTCATGCTGAGTGACAAGTTCCACAGCAGTGGAACCTAAAACACTCACTTATTAAAACCATTCTTTGACACGAGAAGGATGCCTACTCCCACACGAGAGCTGGAAATCTGTGTCTATTTTTAAAGTGAAAGCCAGGAAGCAAACAATGGAAATATTTTCCCTCCCCAAACAGATTACTCTGAAATTAAGTTGTTTCCTGGTGTTAGTGTCAAATCCAATTAGTCTGTTCTTTGCAACACCACTTGCATTTGCTTTGTCAAGTGACACCATGAAGTGACAGTGCCAAGCCTGCCCCAGAGCTGCAGTGGGACCCTGCAGCTCTTTTCCATTCGACATTAACACATCTCATGTTCACACTCAGCCAGTGCAGTGCTGCTACTTGATCCTCACTGAGCAGATAGGTGACAGTATGCAGGACTGCAGGGGCTGCTGCATCCTTACCAGACACAGGGGCAAGGGGCACTGCACTGTGAGAATGCATCAGCCCAACAAAAGAAAGCCAGAAAACACTCCAAAGACAGCAGGAGCAGTGAGGACAGGAGGAGGGTCTTGTTTTGTTGCCATGCTTGGCAGCCAAGAACACCAACTTGCATTGATCCTTCCCCACCACAGAAGTCTCCATCCCCAAGTGCAATATATAGTTTGAAGGAAAAGCTTTCAAATAGGCAAGGCAGGAGAGCTAGGCAGATGCTGGACAACACAGGCAACATAAATACAACCAAGGCAAGACCTTTGCTACACTTTGGCAAGAAGGCAATGCACTCCTAACGAAGTCTCTAGGGTAGAATTACAAAGTGCTAACATGTTTGGACATTATATGTGCAGCAATGGCTGAAAGCTGGAAACTGTGGGTTAATGGAACCACCAGAGTCACCTGCGTCAAATGCATATTTAATGCTCTCAGGGGACAACTATGCCAACTGCTCAGGAGCCAGGAACTCTTAAAAGCCATTGTCATAAACTTGCGATCTAGTTCATAAATAATCATCAAATGAAATGACTGATGGATTTGTTAGTTCAAACACTTTCCTGTCTCTGCTCTTCATCCAGCTCCTCCTGGATGCTGGGAGCAGAGGGAGGCGGGGAATGGGAAGCAGCAGAGTTGTAAGAGTTAAGCTGAGATTGCCCTGTGCAGGTTTAAGGGTATGTCTTGCTTTGCTGAAGGCAGCCTGGACAACTTAACTTGGCATAGATGTACCGGTGGGACTGGGCTCATGGGAGACCCAGCACTCTCCTTGGCTCCCAACAGCTGTGCCCACATTTGTCACCTGCCTTGGGCTGTTCCTGTTCTACAGCATCCTTCAGGTCCTGGCTTGTGCCAGGCTAGGAAAACATCCCGAGGCAGTGATGGTTAAGTTACTATCTAGATACTAATCCCAAAAATCCCAGTCCATTTTCTCCAGTTACCCCTTTACTCAGAAGGGCCAGGGCAAATAGAAACTGACACACTCAAGTGTTACATGATTATGATTGTACAAATAAATGTCATCACATTTAAATTGCAACCTGA
Organism: Amazona ochrocephala; assembly: GCA_039720435.1. Lineage (NCBI taxonomy): Eukaryota > Metazoa > Chordata > Aves > Psittaciformes > Psittacidae > Amazona > Amazona ochrocephala. The sequence goes on along the minus strand of CM077891.1, from coordinate 8,352,510 downwards.
TCTAACTTTGAGTTCAGCCCTACTTTGAGCAGATTGGACTTCAGGACCTTGAGAGATCCCTTGTAACCTAAATTATTCTTTGATGCTGTAATTTTGAGAGAAATTTTCCATTCCTTTTAACAGAAGGAACTTATTGCAAGCCACAAGGAAAACAAGTGTAATAACAGGTACCTCCTGCTTTGATGCTTCTTTGGATTCAAAGCTTTAGGGGAGGTAAAGACATTTAAAAAGAATTGCAGCTTTTAAAGGAGGGTACAGGATGCAACCCTGTAGCACTTTGCACAAGGCAAGCACCAGGTTCCAGCGCTGGTCAACTGCTTTCACACACATTGCTATTTCATCTTATTATAACATCCAATTCCCTTTCATAGTATGGAAAACACAGACTTAAATGTGCTACAATTATTTTATCTAGTTGCTAAAGCCCAAGTTTACTTGCAGTGATTTGCAGGTTGCCCTCCTCTGCTTGGGAGCACCTCAGCTCTCACCAGCATATTTATGGTTATAAAAACTTGGGGCTTTCGTGGCCCCCCAAAACTGCCTTTCTCTTGCCAAAATCAGGGGTGTCCCCACAGCCCTGTCTGCACCATGACACGAAGCAACCCCAACTGCTGCAAGGATCAAGCCATGCTTGTGTCAGGCTTTGATGTTCCCAGGTGGAAGGAGCTTTAACTGTGCAGTGGAGTGTTGTTTTTACACAAGATTTATCAGTAGAGTTAACACACCGCCACAGAGCTGCTATTTGAGCATGCCCTGAATGTTAATAAGCACACACGAGGCAGGCTGCCGCTGCAGGTACATGCTAACATTCACCTTCAAAGAGCTTTATAAACATTAGCTTGGCGGGTCTCACCTCTGTCTCCCAAAGGAGCGCTCAGCTCTGTTTCATGGGGAACAGAGGAAGGTGTGGAGGTCATGGACAGGTTTTGCGATGGTCTTGGAAGAGCCAGGAATCAAAAGAGATTTAAGTATCTTATTTTCACACAGACATTTATAGAGGGCTTATGCACTGCCTGGAGGAACCTCGTACTTCGGCATATGAGACTTCTGGTGGGTTAGGATCTATTTCATCCCAAACTGTGTAATTTCTCAACATCCATCAGGAAGAGCTGCTCTGTAAAATAGAGTTCTCAAACAGCAGCTTTGTTGAATTTTAACAGACACATGTCAATGAATCCCCACTGATATCCTAGGGAGATTAAACAGGAGGCTGGAAAAAAAACACACAGGAGAAAGCATAGAATCATAGAATAGTAAGGGTTGGAAAGGACCTCAAGATCATCGAGTTCCAACCCCCCTGCCATGGGCAGGGACACCTCCCACTAAACCATGCCATCGAAGGCTATGTCCAACCTCACCTTGAACGCCGCCAGGGATGAAGCATCCACAACTTCCCCGGGCAACCCATTCCAAGGCCTCACCACCCTCACAGTAAAGAATTTCTTCCTCAGATCCAATCTAAACTTCCCCTGTTTAAGTTTGAACCCGTTACCCCTTGTCCTCTCACCACAGTCCCTAATGAAGAGTCCCTCCCCAGCATCCCTATAGGCCCCCTTCAGGTATTGGAAGGCTGCTATGAGGTCTCCACGCAGCCTTCTCTTCTCCAGGCTGAACAGCCCCAATTTTCTCAACCTATCTTCATATCCTTTGGTGGGAAAACTATCAAAGCATCATAGGAAAATATAAAGTTTGATTTAGTATCAAGGGGTCATCCAGCCCAGTATTTTTCAACCTTTAAAACTAACTCCTTCATTTAAGAAGTCACACACTACCTTGTACACTGTCAGCACAACTGCCATACTTGCAAACCTAAACAATATTAGGATCAATGCTAAAACATTAGGGTTTTTTAATTCTCCCTTTTTCTTTTATGGTTGCCTTGTGAGCTGCCCTGTGGACACTCCTGGCCTCACTTCCAAAATCACAGGTCTCACCATAGCCACCTGCACCAGCCTAAGGCAAACACCGCTCCCTTCTGTGACATCCATCCAACAGCTCATGCAGCTGAGTTCAGGACTCCTGTGGTTTGCCTGCCTCACCTTTGTGGTCACTGCACACAGACATCCTCTGACGTTGCCTTATTAAATACTTTTTAAAATAGGGCATCTCTTAATGCACCTCTTGTCAAAATACTCCCAGTTTCTTCCAGGAAAAGTTGGGATGAATAGGTCAAAGAAAAGCAAATGGGTCTTACTAGGCTTGCAAAGAAAGATTGCTCTGAAATACCAGAGTCATCCTCAAACCTCTGTGGAAAGCATTTTTTATAGATCCAGCCATGCTGTCGAACAGAAAAGCCCAGCTATTCAAACAAACACCATGCCTCTAACCCTTGTAGCTTACTATCCTCCCCAAGTTTGACTGTCTCCTGAGCTACCCTGTGCTGTAGGAAAGGCTTATCATTAAACATGGACACAAGATCATTGTGCAGATTCTGTATGAGATCCTCCTGACCTCACTCAGAGCCAACCCCACCCGCATTAAATCTCAGTCCAGGGCCACAGGCACGACGCCATCCTCCCACCAGGATGCACATCTTTTGGGATGACACCAAGTGGGTATTTTTTTCATACTCAGGCAGATGGAAGCAAGTGTTTCAGACACCTTTCCCACACCTCCTCCCTGGAGCAAACCCAGCCCATCCAACTTTCCCTAACCACAGAAACAGCTATTCTGTGTGGCTTGCGTATGTAACTAATGCACAGAGGTCTGTTTTTTGTTTAAATAGCTGTGAAAAGCACTGTGTGTGTTTTACCCAGAGATATATTACACTTGATTAGGCGGTGCGCTGGAGCGCAAATGGTACAACAGGAGACGGACGTGCTTAACTAGTGGTTTCAGCCCGCTCTCCAGTATCGGGAGGTCAAGGGAAAGATTAACTATATCTGACTGCCATGTCAAAACACTCACTTGGAGCATTTATAAACCCACAGAACTAGTTGCCACAGTCAGCAAAGCAGATTTATTTCCCTCCACATAGCTCCCATAAAGCAAACCAGGGCAGTTGCCAGCTCCAGGTTTGCTTTCGACTCCTTCCAAACGGCAGAGAGATGGGAAAGATTCAGAAGGAGTTAATCCAGGGGAAAAAATGGTGATTTTCAATCACCTCTGCTTACAGGCAACCCACAGCCAGGTAGACTTCAGCTCTGGAAGTAGCCTGTCTAAGCACAGTTTTAATAGAGAAAAAAGAAACCAATTTCCCTGCCCTGACAGGTATAACATACGCAGAACAACTTGTTTTACACTCCAAACTCTCATGAAAAGAAGTCCTCCTTTTCACATGTTAGGGACATTTGGGTCTTACTGTGCTGTGGATTTTTAGAAATGTCTTTCTGTGCAAAATAAGTTGAAGACAGCCGCTGAAGAGAAGTTCCCAAAGGAGCTCTCCCATTACCAAAATCAGCATCCTTTTAGGATACCATGTTTTAAACTCACAGTTAGGTCTGGAACTGTACATACAGCTCTCGCAGTGCAAGTCTAATCCTTTTCATCTCAGTATACACCTCCACTGAAAGAGACTGAGCAATGCCCAGTGTAAGCATATGACTTCAGAGGGTGGCCAATGACAATCAGGATTTGGACAACTCACACCACCATTTTAAATGCAAACAAACCAACAAAAAACATGTCTTCAGTTTTACAGCATACATATGGCAAAGGAAAACAGCTTTGCTTCCCTTCTACTCCCAAACTGAAAATTACATTGCAGCATCCAGATTCAATTCTGTCAAACTTGTCACCTCAAATTGCCCTCCTTTTCTGTGTCAAACTCAGTGGTTACCATGCGAAGTGCAGTGACAGCTTATTCCTTCCAATTTCATCTATGGTTTCAGCATCAAGGTCAGGACAAGAGATGTCACTGGCACTTACAGGGAGAAGTGCCAAACATGCAGGGCCAGCTTCCGGAGTGCATGCCTTTTCTACATCAAACACATCACAGGTACTTAAAGGAGCCACTGCTTCATGCTCTGCAAGAGCAGCAACTTTTATGTATTTCAAGCCCGTAAAGAGCAACTTTGGGTCCCGGGGTAGGGTCAGTGCATCCAACAGGTACCACACCTTGAAGAACGCATCCTGCAAACCCTCTTATGCATTTCTTACCCTTTTCCAGGCCACGCGGACTCCTCAGGTCAAAACGGCTTATATTCAAGGGCTCCTTTTCCACATCCTGCTGCACAATGCAGACATGCCCATGTTACCCCAGCAGAAGGCAGCAGATATGACTTCTCCTCTCAAGTCACAGGAATGTTCTGGGTTGAGACCGTCTGGATAAACCAGATGCTTCAGCACCCTCAGCTACGCTGCAGGGGTGCAATTTTGTTTTCGAACTGCACTTAGCAGCGTTCTGACTTGCAGGTTTCACTTTTTAATAGTAAACACATTTTGTAGGTGCCAGAGAACATTTCAAAGCATTTCAGTGGAGTCCTTTTACCTTCACAGCCTGGGGGCACATACACTGAAACAACAGCTGAAATCCAATTACTGAGGAATATTCTCAAGTGCATTTCCATAGGTAATTTGCTAGTCTGTTGGAACATGCAACGTGATTTTTCTCCACTTCTTGGTGCTGTACCTCAGGCTCCTTGGTTGAAGATTTCTATCCAGATTGCATAGTAACTACCACTGAAGAGGAATCCACATGACTGCCACCTCCTCTGGGGGAGCAACCTGCCAGCATCTTCCAGGACCCAGCCCTTACTTACAATTTGACAAAAAAATCCATCATCCCACCACACTGCAATGCCTGCTACCAGCCAAGCTTCTCATTGCCAAATCAGTGTGATGCATAAAGACATAAGAAACCTAAGAGTATTTTTCCTTCAGCATCTTGTGTATTGATTTAGCAGGGAGCTGACACAGATGTGCAGTTCTAGACACAAGCCATAACGCAATCCCTTCATCTGCTTTCACTCAATCTCACAGGCTGACTGCTGCCATAAGGTGAGGAGTAGCCACTCTCCTTGGTTTGAGATTGTCAAACAACCCAGCCATGAGCCTGCTCTCATTAGGGAGGTATCCCCAGCTTGACACCACATCCACACTGTGTGCACCTTCACCATATATCAAACACCATGCTCAGGAAATCCCCATGTGGTGGGTACACAGAGGTGGTCACAACACCCTTCCCAACCTAGAAGCCACCACTGTGATGACCCTGCTTGGGTTGCTTTCATGCCATGTTGGGAGGTACCTGTAGCCTCAACCCTGGGTAGGGACGCCAGTTGGGTCCCTCCCAACCAAGTCAGTAATGCATGACAGGTTCAAATCATGGGCTGGCTTCCAAGGGAGGCAGCTGGAGAGTTCATCATGCACAACATTCACCACTCAGTATCATTAGCACTGGTGAGATACTGTTGAAAATGGGTCTATTCTCAGAAAGAGGAGACAGAAATTAAATAGACAAAGTTTCGGTCAGAGTGACACGGAACATAATCAGAAAAGAGCACAGATGAACTGCCTGTGAGTTAAAGATAATTCAGGGCAAATTAAAGCATCTGAAATCCTACTGAGAGCCACTGATTTAGACTTATGAAGTTAACTTACAGCAATCATTTTCTATATGAAAGCAATTACAGATGGGTTAAAAGCTTCTGTTATTATGGCTTGTGTATGACTGCCACAGAGGGTTCAGTCTCCCAGGATGAAATTTTAGCCTTCATGAAAAGCTACTACATCCCGTATGCTAAATCTTGTTCAGCCACCAGAAAGCCATTGAACATTATCCATTTTATTAACCAATGCAAATGCATACAGCCAGGGAGAGGTAGATAGGGAACATCCTGCTCACCAATAAAACACATGCACACAAATCACCATGGTTCACTTCCCAAAATAATCACACGGGCTCAAACTTGCAGCTGTGATGAATGGCAAATTTCCAAGTCTTAATGCATCAGAAAGCAGAACCATTGTTTGAAGTGGTCATCTCTTGAAGGGAAGGGAAAAGTCAATGGAAAGCTTGTGAGAAGCCTGCAAGTGCAAGGCCATCCCCACAAACAGCCTCCATAAAGGACACCAGCAGAGACGGCAGTGGCTTCCTCCATCCCCTGTCTTGCTGCTACCAGGACAGAGGCTCAAAAGCACATCCAACAGCAGCACACAGTGGGGTTGCCTCTGTAAAACAAGGTGACGGCACAGAGCCATAGTCTGGCTCATCATACCCACCAAGCAGAAGAAAAGAGGTCAGAGAGTCTGGTAGCACAATCCCTCCTGGGAAACACATTCCACATCTCCTCCATCACCCCCAGAGCTAGGAGGCAGCAGCCCCCCAGGAATGCTGCCTGCACCTAAGCCAGCCCCCATCCTGCGGCAGGTTTGCATAGCAACAGCTTGCAAATGGGGCTGATGAAACTACTTACCAAAACAATCTATTATACTGAGCCTCTTCTTTCTCTTTATTCTTAATTGAGCTTTATTTCTTGTTTGGTGTTTTCTGTGTAGTTAAACGAGTTGACAGACCTTTCGTTTCTGGAATGAAAATGAGATTTTGACTGCGACGTGCATGGCAATGAGCCGAGCATGCACCTCCATCACGCGTTTTTCAGGAATGAGATTTGGAAGAGAGAGGAAAAAAGGGAAACCTGACCAAGACCTAGTGGAAACCAAACATTTGTGCACATGTGATCTGTCAGCCGGTGCAATAGTGTAAATATTTGGATTTCTCCTGTTGCAAAGGCTATGAGAGCTATGAGGGTGTGAAGTGACAGCCAGCACAGCCCCTGTGCCAGCCCCTCTGGAGGCAGGGAGCAGCCTTGGGGCACCACAGGCATCATTAGGCTAATCAGACAGGGACACACTTACTCCACAGGGGCCAGAAGGGACTCAATAGAAGGCTCCTATGGCCAGCATGGATCTGTAATTGATGGTTATAATAAATGAAATTTAGTAGCTAAACTCAGAGGGTTATAATAGCAGCACTGAACTCAACATCATTGGAAAGGCAGTGAGAAAGCAAGGCTGGCTGCGTAATGCATGAGGGGAAAACTCATGGTATTGACAGCAAGAGCTAAAAACTAGTTAGAGAGAGGCAAAAGATCCTCATTGAATTCAATGGAGCCTGAGTCTTAATGAGACAACAGGGCAGCTTGCTCTTGCTACAGCATTAGTCCACTCCATCTTTCCTGATGGGACCCAGATCCTGGCTCCTTTTGCTCACCCTAAGGGAGAGTGTGGACATCTTTTGGCACGGTGGCTATAAGCCTGCACACCAGGATCCAAAGGCACTTCTGTATTCATCTCCTAATTTCATCTTTACATACCATACACAGCCAGAAGTACTCCTGGGTAAATGAGACCAAAGGCCATGCAGAAAGCCTGTGGCAAAGCACAGCTCCAGGCACTGCCCAGACAGTGCAGCATCCTTCCTGCAGCCATTGGACAACTTTAGGTTCTGGTTCCCTGCCTCAGTTCCTAACTCAAAGGTAAAGGTGATAAATAACTGAAATAAAGCTTTGCATTCCTAGAAATCCCCTGTTAAGGTGGATTTGGATTCGAATTCTCTTATTCCCACCTCAATCGCTCCAGTCAAAGAGCTCAACTCTTCTTTGGGGAGAAACCCCAAAGCTCACCATAAGAATTGATAAACAATTACTGGGAAGCAACAGGAGAACAAACTCAATATTTTTTCCCTTTCTCACCTTTTCTATGAAAGTTTTCCATGGCATAGCCAACACAAGAAATTGCACCTATTTAGCACTATTGATCCAGCTTACTTCAGTAACAAACCACATTAAGTTAAAATCAATACCAGCCACTCTTATACTGATTTAGGAGTGTTCACACAAAGGGACTCACACCAATTTAGACAGATCTGTTTTGTAACCAATTTAGTTAAAACATGCAATCTAAGCACTGAGCTGTGCTCTAGGCAGCCCAGAGGCATTAATCCCCAAATCTCATCAATGGCTCTCAAGGGACAGGACACAAAAGGTTAGGGGACACTGTCCAACCTCCATCTTTCTTGGCAAAGCAAGATGGCTCCAGAAGCCAGATTCCTGGGAGAAATCCAAAGATCTTGGGGTTAGTTTATTTCTGCAGCTCAAACTTTGCATATGAACACTAAATTACCAAACTGAAGATGCTGGAGAAACAGCTCAGAAAAACTACTTTTGATTTTTCCCTCTGGAGCATTCACTCTACAAGATACTGCAGATCGCTTTGCCCACTACAAATTCACCAATACTGTGCTTTGCTGTTCATTTTGCAGCAACATTCAAGTGACCAAGGTTAGGAACCATAGCACAAGAAAGAGTTTGCAAGTGCTGTATATCACAGTAGCTCAGCTCTGTTTTGACACCTTTTGCTGGTTTAATACCTAAGGGTCTGTACATGTGCAGAAGAGGCTCAAGGTGAGCACTGAGGAGTGGAGCACAGATTTCATCACTATGACATCACAGCATCACAGGCAACTCTGAGCCAGGCTGTAAATCACCTTCATGAGAGGGGGAAAAAGCATTCTTGCTTCAGGCTCAAAGCCATGAAGCTTTAATGTGCAAGCTCAGGGGTCTCCATCAGAGCTGAAATGTTGCACTTTCCCATGCCAGCTAACAGCACAAGGCCTCTGTCTCCAAAGAGAAGGGAACGATGAGCCAAGTGTGTGAGCTCCCAGTGTACAACGACTTCAATAATCCTTCTGGAAAAAAAGATCACGTTCAACTTTATCTTCTTACAATGACAACAAAAAAAAAGACCTAGTATAAAAACCCCCATGAAACTCAAATATTGCCTTCAGGATCTTTTTTAGGTTAGAGAAAATGAGATAGTATAAGGAAATATTATTTGTTTGGTTTAAAAACAGACCTTTAAGTTTCAGTTGTTCCTGGGTTCCTGGTGGAAACAGAAATGGAATGGTCTCCAGAGTGTTTACACAATGCTGCTGGACCTATCTCCTACCAAGTCATCAACCACAGGACCCGCACTTCTCTAGTCTCTAATCCCTGTTACTTTATTTCTCCTCCTGCCTCCTTTCTCCCCACTCCTTCCCTGGAGCCACAGGCATCATTTCCCCTCCTTATTCATTACCTTGGGAGAACAGAATCAGCCAAGACACTGAAAACCCTCCAAAAGACAGGAAATGCCACACTTCATTGCTGCTCATCCACCTACAACACGCATGTTCAGGCATCTTCTCACCCAAGCTACTTTCAAACTTACTGTTCAGAAGTGGTTTGAGGTTTGAGTTTCAGGCTTTAATTCTGCTTTGTGATAATCTGGATACCTGGAAAAGATTTTGAGATCATTGTTCTTGCTGTTATCAGGTAACAATTTGTTCCACAGAACTACTCAGAAGTCCAACTTATGTTGCTTAAACACAAGAATGTTTTAAACAGAATTAAACCTTCTTCACCACCTTTTCCAAAAAGGGGTTTATTTTACTTTAAATCCTCAGGCACTTACTTAGATTTAAATTCCACTGTTCCATAAAAACACAAGGAATGGGTCACTTCCCAGGGTAAATAGGTTAAAGAAAACACCACTTTTCACACTTTGCTGCTAGGTACGGAACATCCTTAAAAAGGGATGAATCCTACTGATATCCTGCCTGGGGTATTCAAGGGCAACAGGCACTCAGGTCCCAGGAGCCAAGCAGGTTTTGGTACTTGCATCACAAGCTCCATGGGAAATGAGCTGCCCCTGCACACCATTGTATCTCCACATTAACAGCTCCAGCCACCACCATCAAGTGCTCAAGCCCATCTCACACTGAAAGCAAACACATTTAGCAGAGAAGCCATCACCTTTCCCCAAACTACACTGCAGCTCTTATATAGCAGCAAAATGCTCCTGATCCCACTCACTCTAGACACCACAATGGAACTGGAAGAGCTGGCATCTGTCATCAGTTTAAACGCTCCAGCTGAAAGACCGAGCCAAGCCTTTGTGAGCTATAACATGCGATGACAAATTTCAGATCAAGGACACTGACCACGTGTCTACAATTACCATCAGGGGTTTATTGGCAGGGAAAGACAGCATGCAGCTCCCATGGCCATTTAAGGCCTTTTCTGATGCAGAGAAGGAAAGAAAATCCCATCTGGTAGGTGCTCCGGTGCAGGGAAACACGGATTAAGAGACTTCCCCTTGAGGAACCACCTTCCAAATCACCAAGCCCAAACAAAACCCCCACACCCTTACCAACACAAAGCTCACATGTAGAAGCTTCTACCACCCTCAAGAGCATCCTCAGTGCCAAATGCTAACACCAACTGCATTGATGTTGGCAAGAGAGTGACATTTATCCCAATCTTTTGCGCTTGAGCATCTAAGTACATTTTCGCAGTGCCAAGCACACTTTGCAACAAGAAGACCTAAAACCCAATTGCAAAATACTCTGCCTGCAGTGATAAGAAATTAATCTATTTTCACTGTCTATTCAAATTCATGCGGGAAGGCTCCTGCCACCCCACTGCACCTACCACGGGCTAATCTGGAAGAGCCTGGTCACTCTGCACAGGTCGCTCTGTTTCTGCTTTCCTCAGAGCCACAAGAGCAGCTAGAATGGGACACAGCTGCAGCACCCAAGGACGACACCTCCAAGTTCAGCACCTGAACACCCACCAGCCTCCACGATATTTACAGCCAGCCTTTAACTCGGTTTTAGTCTCAGAAAAGGCCACAAGACATCGGTTTTGTATTATTCCAGGAAAAACAAAACAAAAACCAAACAAACAAAAAAAAAAAAAAAACACCAAAAAAAAAAGGAAAAAGATCAGGGTTTGTGGCTTTGAAAGAAGCACTTAAGTGCCTATCGACCACATCCTCACAATCCTTTCTGCTCTCTGTATCTGACAGGAGTTAGTTACATACAGTTAAACCTTCCTGCAGTCCCCTTGCAGCACAGTCTCCCTCAGGGGCTCAGGATGTTGCAGGGGCTAGTGCCCCCATCACTTTATTTTCCTCCCCTGCTGTGAAGCTGATGTTATCAACACTTTACAAAGCATCCCTTAAGAAGAGCCCAGGAAGCTGCACTTGCCTCTGGTCAGCAGCCAAAAAGAACTTTTTAAGTCAAAGACATTGTCAGGTTAAGGTGGAAGGAGAGAGAAATACCCCTTTTTGCTGTGATTCAGGCTGACAGAGCAGAACAGACCACAGGAGAGGCACAGGCTGTGTTTGTGGTCCCAAGTTCCATTGCCTACCATCCCAACTCTGGCCTACACTCACTCCCTCAACCTACTGAGCATCCTTGAAGACAAATGCTCACATCTGCCTTTAAACTCACACTGCACAAGGAACCAGCAGCTTTGATCTCTCTCCCCATGTGTGCATATGATGCAAAGGGGTTCTTGGCACCCCGGAGAAGCCTTTGCTAGCATGAGCTGCCAGCATCCACATGACTGAACCCAGGAGGGCTGCAGTGGTGGATTCCCACCTCTCTCCTGCACTGCAGTCATTTGCCAGCCCAGAGAATAAGAACAAATCCAGACCACTGCTCTTCCACACCAGCACCCCACCACGAACAGGGCAGCTCAGGACAAGCACTGGGAGAGAAGGACAAAGCCACCCCAGACCTCCTGTTGTGGCTGTTTCCAGCCATAAGTCAGCGAGGAGAGTAGCAACCAGCTACAGGGCACCTGCTTCTATTTGCAGCACTGCCATTGGGAGAGGGGGAGAAAGTGGCTTTACCACATCCTGACAATATAGGGATTTAAAAAACACATTAAAAAGCCATTAACTAAGGTTTGTTTAATCAGAACTTGCAGTGCACTGAGAGATACTCAGGCACCATTAAGTGCAGACTAACATCATCACACGCTAATCACCAAGTGTCAAGATGTACAGAGTTGCCTATAAGGAGGCATTTAGCCCACAAAAGGCCCCCTGGAAGGCCAAGCACCTCATTTACACCTCCCTGAGCTGTTTCATTGCTCCTGGAGGTACCTGTGTGAGCACGGGTTGTGGATTTACAAAGAGATGCAAAGCTTCCAGATGAAAGCTCCAGGGATTAGCCTGCAAGGAAGTGAGGATCGATCTTTTCTCCCAAGTAAGAAGTGATAGGACAAGAGGTAATGGCTCAAGCTTGCACCAGGGGAGGTTTAGATTGGGCATTAGGAACAATTTCTTCATTGGGAGGGTGCTCAGGCATTGGAACAGGCTGCCCAGGGAGTCACCATCCCTGGAAGTGTCCACAAACCGTGTAGATGATGCTCTCAGTGGTATGGTTTAGTGGTGGGCTTGGCTGCGCTGGGGTAATGGTTGGACCTAATGACCTTAAAGGTCTTTTCCAACCCAGCTGACTCTATGATTTGAATGCACCCAGGAAGGGGGCCAAAGCTGGGTGACAGCCGCTACGACAAAGCCTCCATGGTTCAGGGACACGTTTGGTTCAAACTGCTTCTGCTGCTGAAATACAGCACCTTGCCTTTGAAATGAAGCACCAGGGGAAGCAGAGCTTCTCCAGCTGCCCTACCTAAACTGCATCTTCTCTTTTCCTTGCCTTCGAAGCAATAAACACAAGAGGATTTATCGCTTTCTAACAAGTGCCACAGAACATGCATTTCATTAATTTACAAGGGAGGTGGGGGTGCAGAGATGCCAGTTCAATAAATTCCCCCAGACTATTGCTTTGAAACAAACAACTCCGTGCATCCAGGCTGTGGATGTCACAGCAGAGGCTTTTATCCAGATGAGCTGTGAGTTCAACAGGATGACTAAAATGCCTCAAGAAGAAAGAAAAGAGAGGGTGGAGACGAAGAAGCTGCTCTCTACAGAAGGCAACGCATCCCTGACATGTTGTTTGAACTCCCTGTGGTGTATTAAGAAAATCAAAATAACCCCCCTCTGAACCGCAGCCGCATCCTCAGCCCGCGCTGCTCTGTTATTTTAGCTGGGAGGGAAAAGTTACATTTGCTAATGCCTTTTTCTTCTCTCTTCCCCCCCACCCAGAGAGGAAAAAGTGTTTGTTTGTCTTAGGGCCAGTGTTTACAGTGTGGATGGTGCAGCTCCGCTCCCTTGGGACTGGAGAGAAAGGGAAGAGTGTTTGGAGAGGGGTGGCTTCAGGGCGGGATCCTTCCCATCTGATTTACAAGCGAGGCTAGAGCAAATAAAAGGAATAGGCTTTTCCCCACCCCTCGCACAGCAGGGCTGCAGATGTGAACAGTGAATACAAAATCCCTCCTGAGCCCACAGCATTTCTATGACAATAGAAAATAAATAGCTCCATATTTGTTTATTTAGTTAACTTCTGAGGGATTCATTTTGTGCTACTGAAGGAGAGGAAATGGGGATGAGATGAGGGTGATTGGGCAGCCCCACAGCTCCATCCTTGCTGCAAAGTTCAATGCTCTCCTGACTGCATCACCCCATGGTAGCCTGCAGGGATGTGGTGCTGGCCTTTGGCAACCAAACACATCCCAGAGTGATGCCTGAGATGAAGTGCCCCAAGCCGAGGGGCAGGTGCTGCTCCTTGGCCACCCAGGCACTCACCAGGAACCCAAAGTCTAGGGGCTCATCCCAGCTTTGCCCTGCTACTGGGGACCACCACACTAGTTAGCACACCTGCACAGCTACACAGGGTCAGCAATACATAATCCAGTAGTCAGTGCACAGGATGGTTGGGGGGTACCTAATATCAGTTATTCATCTCACTTGTGCTGCTCCCTGCACATCACTGCTGTAGCACCTTTGCTCCAGGGAGTGACGGGCTTGGGATGCAGTGAAGCTGGGATAGGGATGCCGGACAGGGAGCATGATGGGTGTCTATGCATCAAGAGGGGATACCTCTTGCCTGAACGAACAACTGTACAATGTCAGAAACTGTGGCCCAAAGACACTGAAGGAGCAGGAGGATGGAGCAGTGAAATGGCAGTTGATGTTAATCAGTCTGTTGCAGAGCAGGACAAGAAGTTTTACCTGCTGGCAACTATTGTAATACAGGTTTCTATTAGATTATGGCATAATGACGCACACTTTAATTACACAAGCTTTGAGCTTCCCAGTTTGCATTTTGCCTTTCCATTTCATATCACTTCTCTTACAGAAAGCAAACCAGAGGCAGACAAATATCAACATGTGCAAACACATACTTAGCTTTGCCATCCAGAAGAACATATCAAACAAATCTGACATCAGTAGCTCAAGCACATACTGCTCTCTCCCCATGCTATTCTCAATGGATTTTATCTGGAACAAACCTTTCATTTGCACACCTATGTCTGAAATCCAAATCGCAGACTTCATCTAAAAACAGACCAAGAAAGCAAAGCAGAACAGCACAGTGAAGGTACCTGCCCCTAAGCTGGGGATCAGCAGACACTCACCAGTATCCCAGACACATCTGAGGCTTGTTCCACAATTAGTACTGCAGAAAGTCACTGACAGTTCTATTGAAGGTACTTAAGTATCAGGAGAAGCAGCTGGGGCTCTTGAGAACTGTCCTGAATAACCCCCAGCGGTGAGATACCAGCCTGCTAGGGAGCTGCTAAGCCTCATGAAACACCCATTGGTATTTGAAGCACGTCCTGTCCTCCACAGTTCCTCTTGGAAACTAGTCGTGTTTCCTCCAGTGCAATACACCCCATTTCAAGATTTGTTTCCATCATCACCAGAAAATGAACTCCATTCAGACCCACACCCAAGGGATTGTCCAGTCCCATTCTGGTCCCCCATGCATCTTCCTCATCGAGCAACAAGACTTGTGGCCACAGGCAGCCACTGTCCTTAGCAACCTCTAAAGGCAAATACTGAAGCAAAGGTTGCGGGTATTTGTTTAAACAATTAGCAAATACATGGCTCTTATCAGAAGCATTCTGTTTTATCTGTTCTGCCATCAGATAAGAGTAAAAGCAGGGGAGTTTCCTAAAAATTGTAACAAAATGTTACTTATCCTCTCAAGAATTACTCTGAAAGTTTTTTAGTTATAAAAAGGGGGATTATTTTTTAGAGATTTCCTGATTATTTCCAGACTGTTTTTAAAAGCCTTCCCACAAATACCAACATTCCTGCTGCCTCCAATTTCTACCATGCTCATCACTGCAGTATGTAAGCACCTCACAAATCTCAATTAACCTCAGTCATCCTGGGAGGTAAAAACATATTAATAATCCTGTCTTAGATATGGATAGGCCAAACCAGTGAGAGAACAAGGCCAGCATTTCACACTGAGTGTCAAGGCACAGTCTCCAGCTGACACAGCCTGATGTGGGGAGCAGGGAGGCAAATGGCAGATTTAGGGCTCTACCCCTTCCCAGCAGCATGTCAGGAGCACACAGCACAGCCAAGCAGCTCCAAGGGCTGGTGGCAAAGCCATTTCAACTGGAGTATGGAGTGATTACATCTTAGTACCCTCACTGAAATATTTCTGCTCAACAAGATGCAGTGTCTAAGCCTCTAGATCAATATTTTCAGAAGTATTACAAGTGTCGAACCCAGGATTGCTGCATTTCAACCCTAAATTCAATCCTATTGCTTTCTTTGCTCCCCACAACACACATGCACTTTTCCTGCTCTCTGCTATGGATCCCATCACCACTCCCTTCGTAACTTTTACTGCACTGATCTACATGGAACCTGTAAGATACAAACCGATGTTCTTCTAATTGCAGAGCAAGGACTGGAGTGCAGACAAGTTAATTTGGCTAGCTGCTATTATAAGTAAGTATCTATAGCACAGCAAGGAGAGGGACACCCAAAGTCATAGGCTCAACCCAGCATCCATTCAGCTGCTCCCTAACTCCTCTATCAACTGAGATTTGACCTTGTAGCTACTTGAGCAAAAATAGGGAGCTCTAATACAACCTTCTGGGGGACAGTATTACACAGCTGCTTCCTACACCATGCAAAGATAATACTAGTATGTTTTTAAATTATGCAGTATAAAAGCAGGCAATGGTAGATTCAGGCTCCTCATATTTTCCCCAGCAGAAATATTCAGGTTTTTTACAGCACCTTTGTCACAAAGTTTAAGGCTCACAGAATTACAGTTATTCTACTTTATTCCCCCTCTGACCCTCTCAAAAGCAATTTCCCAGGTTAGAGGCCCACCTAAAGCGTAACATGTAACCCTAGTCCTGTCTTCTTAGGAGCATTAGCCCATGAAACACAATAGCAGGCAATCCTCAAAGCCTTGTCCACAAGCAGCAGAGCCTGAACTGCGACAGCTTACAGGCAACATCCTCCACTTCTTGAGGACACCTACCTGGAAAAGGCACCACTATGCAGCAGCACAAGAACCTCACCCATTTATCACCTACAGCCCAGGCTAACAGCTTCTTCTGCCACCTTAAATAGTTTCTCTCCATCAACCACAACCTGTCATCCTTCCTCTTCCTTTGTTACAAATGAGATGCATCCCAGCCACTTAGCTAGTAATTAAACCAGGGCCCAGAAGCTTTTAGGGTAGCCCTTCCCAAGATAAGACAAAACCTCCTTCAGGCCGTTTCCCATGTGTTTCAGCATAGCATGCGTTTCCCTCTCTGAGGGGTTTTGCTGTTCCCACAGCCCCAGGGCGATGCATGACGCAGTGGCTGTGATTTCCCCAACTCAGTGCCTGCCTCAGTTGCTGCTCTCCTTTTCTCTCTCCTTGCTGCAACAAACAGATAAGCACCAACACAAGGGACCAGTGCTCTTGGTCCCTTGCCAAAGTCCCTTCCTCTCTGCAGATTGCCCGGAAGAAAGCCTGCGACACCAGCCTTTGCACTGCCTTTTTTTCCTGTTCTTTTTTCTTTCCTTATTTCAATCCTGCCCTCCCTGCTGGAGTCCTTCCCCCCTCCCCAGCCCCAAGCCCTTTGCAGCTCCCTGATCCATGCTCCATCGCATCTGCTGCCTTTGCCCGCGCTCCCCTCTCACAGGGTGTGCGGTTTCCCTCACCTGCTTGTTTGACACACTATAAGCTGTCTGTTTGCTAAGCTTAGAGATTACTCTGCCAGCCAGGAAACCATGTGAGATCGGTGGTGAGACCCAAACTGAAAACAAAACTCAAGACAAAAGCATTCAAAGAGGCTGCAAAAACTGCTCAGATTAACAGCAGGTGACAAAGAGGCTTTTACAGGCAGGCCGGTAGCACATGCTCTGCCTTCCCTGTGCTGCCATTGCAACGTGAATTTGCTGATCTCAGGTGCCAAGAAAATTAATAAGAGCTTGATCCAAAGAGAAAATCCTTCCACAGCTGGCCTTCGGCTGGGGCAGGATGGGATGGGCTGGCAAAGCAGGAGCTGCTCTCCCCAGCCACAATGAGAAGCTGAGCCCCTGCTCCCCACCCTGCCCTGGGGATGCTCACTTTTATTTCTCCCTCTGGAGCAACACATGCACCCATCATACGTGTAAGTCATTATATATATGTAATGACTTACATTAGTTGGTTATGGAAGAAAATAAGTATTTCCCTTCTCCTTTGTCCTCCTGCACTCGGGTGGGATGGTAGCAAAGGCCACTGGGCTGACGTCCCCTTGGCGGCAGCAGGCACCAGGGGAGGCAGTGGGAGCTCAGCCCAGCACATGCTGCATGGGGTGGGATGGGGTAATTCACTTGGATGTCAGTCAGCAAAGATGTGAGTGCCTCGAGTTAAAAGCAGAAACATTTCTGTAAGGAGCGTGCCTCTGAGTCACGATGCTCCAGGGACCCGTGGTTGCTCTCTTATCCACCAGACTTGCTTGGGGACTTTCTTAAGGTCAGGATCTGGGCTTAAAGTTGCCCAGCTGTGAACAGAATCAACACTTGGTCATGTTTGCTCACTCAAGCTGAAGGTGAGTCACTCGTAATAACTTTCACAGGGAAAATTATGTGAGTAATACTTTGAGAAAAAAGGTATGAAAAATACAGAGAGGGAGATTTGCGATGGTTTTCATAGGCACGAGCCCTCACAGAATCATGCTCCTCTCAGAGGCTCCTAACCCTCACCATCATTCGCTTGCACTGCTCTGGAGCTCGCTAGCCCTAAAATGTTCTGCAAATAATAACATTTGCGTCGCTCAGCTCTATCTGTGTTTAGAGAGCGTCTTGGAGAACACATTAAACACTTGAGCTGCTAAAGCGAGTGTCAGCGCCGTCCCAAGAGCCTCTGGAGTAAATGATGTCATTAACCACGCCATGGGAATACTCGTATCAATCTCCCGGCTCTGTGCAAACCTGCGCTGCTACACCAGAGCCACAGGTGTCAAACTTGGTGTGTTGGCACATTCTCAGCAGCAGGGAATGCTGTGAGGCCAGAACCTGTTGCTGGCTCCCACTGAGCTGCAAATGGAGAAGCAGTGAGAGACCCTGGCCAGGGCTTCCCACAGCCAGCACTTGCCTCTTCGCTCTCCAGCACCTCCCATCAGTGCTGGCCGCTGTGCTTCCAGCCCCATAGAGCACAGCCAGTGCAGCGCATCAGCCTGGGTCTGAGCCCCTGCCCTGTGTGATGACCCCAGATCAGATGCAGACAGACACGTGCCGATGGGTTATCCCCCTGAGACTCCATATAGGGCAGTGCATGGAAAACCTGGGTCTTTTTCAAGGAAAAGAGCCCGCAGGGTTTGGGGGCTTTCTGCAGAGGAAGCATGAAAGGTGTTGCACAGGGGCCAAAGGACTCACACCACCTGCAGATGGGTGTCTGGCTCTGGGGCAAGGTGTTCACAGACAGGATTTCTCAGGAAAGACAGCGGATGGCATGCAGCATGGGCTTGGCTGGTTCCCAGGCAAAACACAAGCCTGCCAAGAGCCGGGCTTACGGCTTAGGCAGCATCTCCTGCACAGCAGCGGGCACCACTCACCCACTCCCCCCAGCAGCACTGCCTTCACCTCCCTGGCACTCAGCTTTACCAGTCTGTTTTTGCTGTTGCTGCCTGTACATGCATACAGGCAGCATCAAGACATGACTCTGCATCACTGGAGGCAACAGAGATGGGCACAGGTGAAGTGGTGAAGCTTAGCCCCTGATCGTGTCCCCAGGGGCTAAGCTCAGTCCTGTGCAAGGCAACATGCCAGCACTAACAACTGTTTTGACACACAGCGCTATACTAAGCCCAATGAGGCAACGCTATCACTGCCAAGAAGCAATGAAAAAAAGGTTTCCATGGCTGTTGTGTCCCATCAGCTCTTCTCATCTCCTCAAATATAATTGTTCCTTAGGAGGTTTATTGTTATAATTAACATACATAAAATGTATCCTTCTGTGCCATTCCCTGTTTCATATGTCAGGCCTGTGTTTTATGCATTTTCTGCACAGAGGCAGATGTACTTCCAGCAGGCACACTGAAAAGTTTGACAAGGGCAGGAAGCTCTTTGTTCCCCTGGCCACCATCCCCAGGTTAATGCATTTGCAAGCCAAACTGTTGTCAGGATCCTTAGGGGCAGTCCCTAGGTATATCACTTTGGAAGTGAAGGCATTCATTCCTAGATGGACAAATAGATAATAGGCTATAGATAAACTGAAGAGTAGGCAGAGATTTGCAGCATCTCTGAGACCAGAACTGGGACTTGGAGCTATGAGAAGGCTGTGGGCAGGTGGTGTCATTTGTCTTGGTGTGTGATGAAGCTTAGCCATGACCCCACGTGGCTGGAATCCTGGCTGCTCCGCTTGTGCAGCTCTCGCAGCATGCCAAGATCTGGTCTTGAAGGCTGGCCAAATCCCTGGAGAAGCTGAAGCATCAGCTTTGCACATCAAGCCCTGAGCTTGCTGGCATGTTAAAGCATCATGGGGGCCTCAGAGAAGGCTGAGCTCTGGGTGCACACATAGCAGAGCATCTCCGCAAGCCATAGGCAGAGCTGTGGGTGCCCCAGACATGGTGCAGGCAGATGCCAGAGCACAGCCCTGCCCTGGCACTGCTGTAGGTATGGGCTGTGCATGGAAGAGCGAGGAGCTCCTCTCTGAGCCATCAGCTTTCCTCACTGCCCTTGTTAATTTGCACCAGGAAGCCTTGCTAATGCTGCTGGGCAGCAGGACTCCTGACATGGCTCTAATGTAATTTTGCATGTGTTAATTTCATTTCCTGGCTTTGCTTAATATCAGTTCTTACTCTGCTGAGATTGTAACCAGGAATGGGTGAAGCCGGTTCAGAGAAAATAGCCAAACCCATGCCTTTCATTTCCCCTCTCCTCCCAGCTGCTGTGATCTTTGCCCATTATTAGAACCAAAACTGAAATAAGCCTTTTTCTTTCTGAGGCTCTGAAATACTCAGCTCTGAGTCAAATTCATGGAACAAGGGAACTAATTCAGCCAGCCACAAGCTATTGTTTCAGTTCCACCTTAAAGCAGTTCCAGCTCTATCAGCTCTTTTCTTTCCTCCTTTTAAAACACAGCTGGGAGCAGCCCAGTAAGAGGCCAGTTGACACTGGGGCAGAGGCACTGTGCTGCCCTCAGCTGCCTTCCAATCCCCACATCCTCAGACAGCACCACAGCAGCACACATCTCCCACACTATCCTGCCCAGGCAGGGGCTTCCTGTCACTCAGGGGACAGATCCTGTATATCATCATCCTGCTATGAAACCAGCATCTATTGGTATAGGTATAGAAGCAAATACTGGGTGGGTGGCTCCTGTGGCATGAGTTGCTTCTTCAGAGTGGGGAGAAACCACTTCAAGGTTTCACCAGCTCCCCCAAAAGCCAGCAGCTGGTACTTTAAACCTTGAAGTAGTGAAGCAGCCCCACTCGAAGAACTGCTCTGTCCAGTCTCACTCCACTATAGCATACCTAATAGTAGTCACCACCATGACAAACCCTGCTTGGACATCAGTGCAATCTGCACTGATGAATTGCATCGGTGTAAGCATTTTCCCCAATCTCATTATGTTTCTGAACCACAGGTTTGTATTGGTACAGCGACCTCAGTGTAGCTACACCCATGCTCAATTCTCTGGAGTAGGTAAGCCAAGCCCCTAGGAAAAAGACTATTATGGGTTCTCTGAGTCACCGTGTGCCTTCTCCAGTTGTACGTAAACCTGATACTGACCCATACCTTTGTTGAAATCAGAAATTAAGCGATGAACAAGTAGCTGGGAAGGCACTTTAAGGACTTTTTCATCAAAGGTGATTTCAAACTATTTTCCAACTCAGCATCCTTTACCGTAAATACACCACCCAGGTTTCCAGGGGCCTTTGGGGTAAGATCAGTGTTGTAAGAAGCATCCCCTCTGCCAAAGTCTGATATTTGAGGAGCTCCTACTTGCAAAACAACACAGGCACCTGTTGTTTGCTTTGGCAATTCTGAAATCACAGTGTTCCCATAGACTCCAGACACATGCACCGGCCCTGGGAGAGCCCTATCTCTCAGCCCCGGAACAGATAGTGTTATTTATGTAAAATAATCCTCAAGGTTTTTGAGCGGTTCAACAAAGATTACATGGAAAAACTACTCTGCAACTGTCAAATAGCTGAGATTCAGACCTGAAGGCCAAGACAGTTGCTTGTTCTTCTCTTCATTGGAAGGAAAACATGCAGCCATGACCACGGCTGAGCACAGCTGCTGGTTACAGAAGCAGCCCTTAACAACAAAAGGTGGGATTTCCTTTCGGGGCAACCTTTGCTACCCAGTCCCATGGAAGCGTCCCATGTAACGTGGGACCTACTCATCCTTTAGGTGTTTTATGGCCATCTACACATGGAATGTGGTTCATCTCTGGGCCACAACAGGCTCGAGTCAGAATAACGATCCAGATTTGGACATCCAAGAGTGAATTCAGAAAGCTGAGTGGTCCTGCCCAGCTTTGGTGATGCTGGATGGTGTCGGAGCACCAGCAGGTACAAGGGCTTGGGGAAGTAGAACAGCCTGCAAAGCCAAGCAGAAAATCCTAATGCAAGCAATCTCACGCTGACTCTGGAACACAGACATAAGATTTCTCCTTTTCTTGGCATCTCCTCTGGATCACAGTTTGAAGCCAGTAGGAGATGCACCCAGACAACATGCTGGCAAAAAAGGTAAAATCCTGATTCAAATCAAGAGCTTGGTGATCGTGTATGCAACCTTGAAGATGTGTCAGTGCAGGGATAGGCACGGGGAAACGCAGCACCACACCATGGAGGATGGGAAAATGCCTGCAAAGGGGCTTTTTATCTTATTCCATTAAAAAAGCAAACCCACAGATCTTAACTGTGGTGTCATGTGTGAAATAGCAGTCTGCTACCTTAACACCCAGCTTTGTTCCTGAAACATGTTTGTTTTGTACAGTGTTTATGGAGAAAAATTTTTCAGACACCCAAGACAGTTGTGATTACTCACCTTAATGTTCAGCATTTATCCATATGTATCTCACAGCAGTTAACATACACAAGTCAGCCAGGCTTAGCAAATCTTTGCCCTTTTCTACGTTATTGATCTGACATTTCCTCTGGAGTATTTCAACTGAGAATCAAATTAACGCCGTATCTCTGGACATTACCCAGTTAAAGCAGAGCAGCTGCATAGACTGGCACACCCTTTGTTTAGTCAATCACAATCTTCCTTTCACTAATTCATGAAACCTTGTTGTTATTTCTTAAAAGTGGAAGGTGCCATTAGCAATGCTAATGAAAACTACCAGACTCATTATAGCCCGTGCTCTCCAGACAACCCCAAAAGAGCTCGCTCCATACTACAGCGGCTTCACTCTGCCATTCCCAGGCAATAACAACGCATTGTTTGCTTTTCATCAGGCATGTTCTTGGAAGAAGATATGCCTAACCATTACCTGGGTTGTGACCAGATGTACCAGCCCACTGCCAAACATGGGGCACCTCCAGGCATCCCCTGGAACAGGCCCACGTTACTCCTAGCATGGAGGAGAAGTCAGCACAGCTGTGAAACACATCATCTCAGCTCTTTACCTCGCTTCCCAAGTTCTCTTTTCAAGCTTTAACTATCAGGTTATTTCCCCAGTTAAATATTCATTTTCCCTTTTGCTTTTGTGTCACGGAAACACCACTGAAGGATCAGCAGGAAAAACAAATGACTTGGAAAAGATTGTTTAGCCTGAGGAAGAGGTGTCCTCAGCATAGACTCGACTGCCTTCCTGGATTTACAGGGCTTTCTTTGGTATTTAATAAAGACTGCTGTTCTGACAATAAAGAGAACCATCTGCTGCCTTGTAAGTGTCTGGCCTGCGTTAACAGCCTTTATTTTTCCTTTTTAAGAGAACAGTTTGGATTGATTAAGGCCCGAGCAGTATTTTATACTTTGATACATCCCCAGCTTGCTGAAATCTTACATGAAACCTTAAAAAAAACCCTACCCCAAAAACACTACACTAAATGAAAGTCTGGAGGACACGTGAAGGCCCAGAGACTTCAAAGAAGCACTTTCAAGGCTGAAGACTAGATCTAAAGACCTTTATATTGCTCCAGCACAAAGGAGGCCTTCAGATGGGCTCAGGGCTGGGGCTTCACTTGCACAAAGCTCTGCTGCAGCTGAGGGGAGTCCTGGTTTGTGAACACACCAGCCTCAGGAAGACTAAACTAGTGTACAATCTTCAGGCTTTCACTGGCTGATCTTCTACCCAGCTGAAGAGCAAAGCATCCAAGAGCTACATGTTGCTGTATGACTTGAGAGGTCATGGGAGAAACTGCGGATGCTCTAAGCATGGCAGAACTGGGTCTTCAGACTGGAACAAGATGAATTTTCAGTTTGAGGAACAATAATAAACATATAATAAAGAAAACAAATTTGAGCTGATGTCTTTTATCACATATAAAGCTCTGAACAGGAATCCATGCAGACTTGCTGGCTCCTAGCATAAAATACCTCTGAGTAAATAAAAATCCTTATGCCACATGTATTGCCCTGCATTATTCCTCCATGGAATACCTAAAAAGAGGTTTTTGCTGTAAGATGACGCATGCTTCTTCTAAACTCTTTTACTCTTCATTTGCAAAAAGGAAAGCTGCAATAGAAGATGATAAATGCTAATGTTGGTAAATGTACTGTGCTGGGTAAAGTCATATAGCATTCAGGCAGATGATATCTCTCTGTAGAAGTGCTTCAGAGGGGAGATCAGGCTTAGGGCTGGTTTGATGCTGTTACATGCTCCAGGTTGTGGCTCTGCACCCCATTGGGATGAGGCACAGGGCAAGGGATTGAGCACATGCAGCAAGTGTGTGCAGCCTCTGAGCTGTAGTGAGGGGCACTCGCATGCTAAAAACTCGCCACCTGAATAGCTCTGCTCAGCAAAATGTTTTCTTCATTTCAGAGATAGGGAAATCATGCGCTACACTTCCTTGCACAGCTTAGCTGATGCTCCTGAGGAATAATTCGCCTTGCTTTTGCTGCCAAATATAAAAACATCTTTGCCTCTACGCACCCGAAGCTTCCAATTGTATCAAAGCATGTGGTACATTCTGTAACATGGGCAAAACATGCACTGGGGATTAGGCTGGGACCTCTAAACTCCTTTCGCTTGGATGATAAGGGATAGTTAAAGCTCAGGTCCCCAGAGGTAGGAGGCAGATGCTTCCACCCCCATGCTGTGCCACCTCCAGCCCTCTCTGCATTTTGTTTCCCTCGATGGCTGTCCCTGTGTTAGCAGGGACATTTAATTCACTCCCCTTCTCCTGTAGTTTAATTACAGAAATTATGTTATAGGACTGGAGAAGGACACAAACTACACAAACCAAAGCCCTGGAAACACCCCACTGCCCAACCCTAATCCACCTCTCTTCCGAAGAAGAAATCACTCTGGGTCAGCTTCTTTTGCAGAGTAATACTAGAGTAATACTACTTCTAAGTATTTAGCAAAGGCAAAAAGACAAGAGAGCTGCTGGAGCAAATAATTGAGGAATAATACGATAAACACGATATTATCAATAACTGCCTTTACTGATGAGCCTTTGAATGAGATGTGCTCAGTGTGCTGCACATGCCCCACTTGCTGTCATTTGCCTTGCTCCAAACAGATTTGAGCCCTGATCTGTGCAATGTAACATTATCTACAGCATTTGTATTTGTATGCTGATCTCCTGTGGTTTGACATAGGCTTTTGCTCCCAGGGGGACTCCCTAACACAGTCTGATCATGTCTGTTCCAAACAACTGCATGCTAGTTTTTGGATGGAGAAAACGGTTTTTCTTTAAAAAAAATCATTTTCAAAATGGCAACTCATTTTTGGTGCCTGACCCTGATGCTCACTCTGGATTTCAGAACTGCAAAGCAGCAAAGGCAGCCTCCAACTTTGCCAAAGGACCTCATCCAGGTGCCCAAAGCAAAGTCACTGGTCACCCACTGCTGTAAAAGCTGCTTGAGGGGGTCTATCCCACAGCCCTTCCCCAGTGCAGGCTGGCTCTGGGCTGGCGGAAGATGGAGCAGCACCATGTGAACTGTGAGCCTCACTCTGCAACCTGGCTGGCAGCCCCTGCCCACATGAGCTGTCTTCACAATCAGGCCATAACTCACAAGCAATTACAGAGACAGTCAAATTACGCTGAGCACAGAGCAGACCCTCAGCTGATGTAAATCAGTGAGAGTCCACAGATCCCATTCATACACCAGCCAAAAATGTCTTTGAATCACTTTGCATTGCAAATGCAAGAAGCCAAGCATAGACCCCAAACTGCTAGCAAATAACGTTGGTTTTTTATATGCTCAAAATGATATGGTCCATGTCAGGAGCATTATGCTGAAAGGGAAGAGCACCTGCCACTGCTATGGTCACAGTGTCCCTTTTTCTTTATCTTGGGCTTCTGACTCCTTAATCTGCTGTGGAATGTCATTTAATTAAGCATTTTGAGGGTTCACTCTAGGCCGTGGGATTATGCTGTAAGCAGGCAGTGCTGGCCTGAAGTTGCAATAATTAAGGCCACAAAGGACAGCCTGGCACATTGTCTAATCAGGGAGCCAACATAAATATGCCAGAGCTGGTACTAAATATTTCCACGGTAGAAGCATTCAGATGCACTAGATGGGGCTTCCACTAATTCTACAAGGAATAGAGAAATATTGAAAGTGCATATTTTTAGATAAAATAAATTAAACAGGAAATACAATACATTAGAAACATACTTGAGATTGCAGAACCTGCCCAGGTTTACAGCCTTTTAGAAAGGGATTACTGAACACTAGAAATAAGAAGAGCTGGCCAGCACTGCGCTTCAGTCTTCTGCGCCCTGGCTCGAAACCAGACCTCAACCTTTGGACTTGATGTTGGTACACGCTCCAAAGTAACAAGAGATAGGACAAGAGGTAACGGCCTCAAGCTGTGCCAAGGCAGGTTTAGACTGGATATTAGGAAAAATTTCTTCACTGAGAGAGTAATCAGTCATCGGAACAGGCTTCCTAGGGAAGTGGCAGAATCGCCATCCCTGGAAGCGTTCTAAAACCGTGTAAATGAGGCCCTCTGTGACACAGTTTTGTGGTGGTCTTACCTGGGGTAATGGTTGACCTTGATGAACTCATAGGTCTTTTTCAACCTAGTTGATTCTATGATTCTATGACTTGCGAGCAGCTCTGCAAGGTCCAACCCTTCTGCTGACAGGACTTGGTGCAGTTGGGCTGCCACTGAGGTCCTCACATACCCTGTGGCAGTGCAGCTCAATGTCCACTCAGCCAAAGTGGAGCGTGGGTCAGGGATGCAGCTGGTGAGTACTGGCATGCTGCCACCAGCTCCACAAAGCAGTCGCTTCCTTCCAGCACAGGGCATCACGGTGGGCAGGGCAGCTGGGTTCTCACTGCACGTGTTTATTACTTGGGGAAAGCAAAAGAAGTGACCTCCCAAGTCCCACATGTTCACTTGCCATGTACCTCTGAGCAATCGTTTACTGCCCATTGATGTTTGTACGCTACCCAAGTGCACTCCTAGTTCACATGAAGCAACAAAACCTCTTCCTCATTTACTGCAGATACAGAGGTGTTTCTTGTATTCCTGCCTCCATTTCTTACCTTCAGCTCCAGCTGAGTTGCCCAGACTGCTTCCTGGGCATCACCTCTTCACCTGATTGTTCTCCATTCTCTCCCTCCCACTCTCATCCTGCGCTCCACACCTTTAGATTATGCAGAATCATAGAAATCCCTCTGGAGAGAGACAGAAAACCTCAGCACTTAAGACTGCCTATCTGTCAGGTTTCCAGGCTGGTGATAGCCAGTGGCCACCTACCATCCAGTACTGATATTCATCCACTCCCAGCCTAGAGCCTGTCCATGGGCCACACCTCCAGGCATTTTCCCCTGCTCCCTACTCCTCTCATGGGATGGGAATTTACACAATGTGATGCTTCTCTTACGGATAGCCCTGTCTGCTTTCTCAGTTTGCCTGAGCTTCTTACATGCTGATAGAGGTTTGTTATATCCTTCAACTTGCTTAAACACAGCAGATGGATACAAACAGCTCCGGTACCTGCTTGAAAGTCTGTATTATGGTTACACTATGAATGCCTACAGAAAATTCTTTCTTTGAAAATTAACTAGTGTGACACCGAAGCTTTGGTTTCAGGAGCTTCTACTGTTTCCAGTATTGTCAGACAGGAACAGTTCATATAATACAACAGAATTGAGGACATTACAAAGGAAAAGAGGAATGATGTACTCAATTAAACCAACATGAATATGAAAGGAAGACAAAAATGCTGGTTTAAAAAAAAAGGACAAATAGGAAAGAGCTGTATAATCTAGGCATAATTTCAGATAATAGCCTCCCCTGATTGCTAAACTGCAAATTTTACTAGACAGGGAGAAATCTGTGTCCCCCGATTGTACAGCACCTATCACAAACAGGGCTTTGGTCTCTTTGATCAGATACATCAGCATATTGCACAGCTGCAATTCAAATAAAGACTTGCAGGAGCCAGATCATTCTGCTCTTTTACATGCACCTGAGCAAAACACAGACCAGACTAGAAACCAGCAACATTCTCCTGTTTTGTTTTCTGCCCAGCAGGCCACAGAACAGATAGCTTCAGGGCTGCAAAAGCAGTGTCACTTCCCCCAGCACCTCCTCATTACAAATGTCGCCTGAAACACACTCTGTGTCATATCCATTTAGTGTCGGGTGACAGGCATTTTCTTCTGTAACATTCACTTTCACAGTGGTATTATTACTTTTAGTCGAGTACTTTGATTTAAGCCACAGGAGATGTCATAAATTAGTGTTTACAAAACTTAACACGAGGGGGCTGTCAGTACTTGCTTGAAGACAAGGATTCAGATGGTTGAGACCCCATTGCGGAGGCACCAGACTAATTACAGGAGCCAGGGTAAAGAAGGATTTCAGACCTAAGTGCCACCTCAAGCAGAAGTGAAATTCATGATGCTCAGAGTGCAGCTCAGAGGACCGAACACCACCCCCCCCCCCTTCTGTTTTTATTTCTTTTGCATACACAGTGCAAGAAAGAATTAAAATATCAAAGTGAAAGAGTCCAGCTCAGCTTGGTAACTGCTCCACCTGCTTACAACAACGTACACACTGATGCTGCCCATTAGATGCATGAACACACTTAAGCCATAAGCACCTCTCAACTAACCTTACTCATGAAACAGCACTGGAGTTATGTGTTGCAAGGGAACAGATTCCAAGAGAACTTGAATAAATAAATTGCCTGGTGATTCAAGGAGAAAATGGAAATTCTTCTACAATCCAAGAATTCACCAATACTACCTGTTAGTTGGAAGATTTTGTTTTCTAGCTGTTAGCTATCCAAGTTGAAGAAAGCTGGTTTGCATTTGGGAAAGCCTGAAAAACGTATGTAATTGCTATGACTAATAAACAGGAAAAATGCAAACTTCATAAAAGTATGATATTCAAAACCCCTCCAGGTATAAGTACCGACGATAACAGTGCGCAGAGGAACGCAGAGTACCCCTTGGAAACACAGCTCTCCTAAGAGGCCCTTCAGCAAAGCAAGGGATTCCCATGCTCACCATTAATGAACAAAAACATGCCACTAAAACCACACTAGCATTAATTCAGAGATGAGAATCTTTATACAAGAGCAGGTTTCTCTGTGAAATGAACACACCACCTCAGAGCCACCAGTGCAGTAGGTAGTCCCATCAGAAATCTCTCCAGCCTTTCATCGTGATTCATTGCGCCATTCAGTGTAAGTCACAAGCTACAAAATTGCATTATCGGTACAGCTCTTTTTAATCAATTCAAGGTACTGGTGGTTAAATATCTCCTGCACTAAAAGGCAATTGCTGTTTAGACCCAATTTTTTTCTTAAAGAACTCATTATAACATTCTCATAATTGCTTATCTCTTAGAAGAAGATAACGCAGACACAGCTATTATTTCAAAGAACATTTTTTACACATAGCTGGAACAGTCATATCTGAAATACAGCAGAGATTCTCTCTAATTCAGGAACCTATTTATTGCTGACTGCATTGTTTGACAGTTCCACAGCCTCACTTACACTCACAGCAGAGGTATTTATACACTCATTTGCTTAAGGACTTCCTCTGTTGAGCCGCTGTTCAGCAAAACACTGCAATTGATGCTTGAGACCACGCTCAGGTGATTTACTGAAGAGGGCTGAGCGTGTCTCTGCTGGCTTTGGGGAGCTGTTGTTTTCCACTCAATGTTCCTCTCCTTATTTCTCTGAGGTAGCCATACAGAGCACCTCACACCGCCCCACCAGGAACCTCTGCCCAGCATGACTGCGTTCAAAGCCCTGCAGCTGCAGGCCTGCCTCTCTAATAGGAAACCTCAAGAAAATATCTGTGTGGTAGATAAGGTCACATAATGCTGCTGAGGTCAACAGCAATCTCTGTCTATCTGGATTTTAAAGAGGAAATATGGCCTTGACTTGAAATTGAGTATCTCCCTGGCCTGCAGGTAAGTCAGTGCTTCCTGCTGCCTATGAAAAGAGATGTTGCTTCCCCAGCCAACAGAGCTGCACCAGCAAAGATACTTCTCTGCAGGCGTTCAAATAGGAGTGGCCAGGACCTATTATTGACTTCCACAGGATTCCTTCTCCCATATTTGCATCCCCTTTTTGACCTGTGTGCTTGGTCCTGTCCTGCCTCTCAGCCCAGCAAGGAGGGGATGCTCTTCCAGGTGGCTGCACCCCTGCACACAGCAGCATCATTAGAGAGGGTCCCCAGAGCATCATCACTGTCCCACCTTCCCAGGGAGCAGAGTACATCCATATCAGCACCTTCTAATGCAATGTCTGCTCTAGCGACTACATCCAGAGGATTTGTGAGATTGCAACTCATACTTCAATCACTGATCAGAGACCCCAGGAGCCTTCTGGAAGCCAAGATTACCCCCCACTTTGCAAGTAATTCCTTGCCCTTAGTCTGATGTGACCTGAGATACGGATCTCCACCTCCATACTACATGTTCCTTGAGGCACAGACTTTGCACATGTGACCAAATCCTTCCATTTTTTCCTGCAAGCATGATGAGAGTAAACAGATTCCAAGCACCATGTCTGGGAACTACCAGACATGATGGACCATCAAGATCATACATCTTCCATGTAGTAAATGCCATATAACTCCCAAAAATTAATGCCAGTGGGAAACCAGAGACAGCTCTTAGGAAAACATACCTCCTGACCTTACTATTACTAGTACTGGAGAACCTATTGGTGCTTTCATTGTTCCAGTGGCTAATTATCTTCACTTCTAAAAATGTGGGCCCTTTTTCCATTATAGAAACCCACGCCAACAAATTAATTGAGTTAATCAGTGTCCCGACTCACTACCTAACATCTAAGAACAGGAAAAGTATGATATAAAATACATGGGCAATGCAGATTCTGGAAAGCTACAGATAAAAATATGCTGAAAACTAGGTTAAATTAGCAGAAAGATAAAGCACATTAGGAAACAGGATGGTACGAATCAATAATTTACATCTCAGAACAGTTACTTAGACAAGAGCTTTCAAATGCCTGCCTTCCTCATCCCTCTCCAAAACTTGACCCTGACAATGATTCCCAGCAATTTCCTCAGAACTGAAGTCATTGAAATTTTGCTTTCACGAACATGGCAAGTGAATGGAAAGAGGAAATTTTGGTTGGAGGAGGGGATCCAGGATCCACCACCACAGTACAGTGATTTCCCAC
Source organism: Amazona ochrocephala (assembly GCA_039720435.1). NCBI lineage: Eukaryota > Metazoa > Chordata > Aves > Psittaciformes > Psittacidae > Amazona > Amazona ochrocephala. The sequence continues at coordinate 8,321,632 of CM077891.1, read as the reverse complement.
CACTTACAATCTAGATTAGCTACTAATGCAGTTCTACTGCTAAACATTGTACTCAATAACACAAAAGCTCCCTGTCACTGTTAACACAGCTGGACTACCAGCTCAGAAATGTCAACTTTCCTCCCTGCATTGTGAAAGCTCTACTGTTAATTTTGACATCTGGTTTTTAGTGAGATGCATTTCTTGCAGAGCAAACGCACACTGACAAATCTGGGGCCCTCTGTGTATTTTGGTAAATTGCAATCCATTATGAATATATATCTTCCTATAATGAAATGTTAGCTTTGCGGTTGAAACGCAAGCTGTCCAAGTACCTGGTGGGAACATTTAATAACAATAATATTTTGCTGAAGATAACACAGCTACCTCATTTAGGTATTCCTAATACACTCTCCTGGATAAGTATTTTCCCTTGATATATTAACAGTTTAATAGTACACAAGTGAAAGCAACTAGGTGATATTGAGATAAAAAACTGCCCTGGCAGCTTAGAGCCTCTCTGCAGAGGAAGCAGAACATTGACAAGCCTGCAGCAGTTCCCCCTGGGATCTTGCTGACAGCAAACATCATGGATCAAGACAATCTAAGAGCATCCACAGCTCAATTACTGCACACTGCTTGCCCTCGAGTGTGGTTTGAGGGCCTGGCCACACGTCCTGAGGATCTGAGGCTATGATGGGTGCACCGAGCATGTCCTTCCCATAAGGAAGTAAGGAGGGCTGGTGGAAAGCATTCTCTGCTCCTGCCTTTCAGAGAGGCAAAGAAAAAGAGTCCTCCCTTTTTTAGATTATAAACTTGGGGTGTGTGTGTGTGTGTGTGTGTGTGTGTTCACCTTCATTTAGCCCAAAAGATTCTGAACACAGATTAGCAGACCCTGATACAAAGGGTCACATCTGTCCGATGACTGAACATATGGGGAGTGCTAGAGACAGGGATGCCACAGAACCAGTGCATTCTCCCTGCAGCACTGACAAGCTTCTGAATGCTCACTGCACCCCAGGATTGTGCCTTCAAATGCTGCTTCCAAGTAATTCTGCACCAGCAGCCAAAGCACTGCTTGCATTCAAGGCAGGCAATATACTCTGGGCTGCATTTAGTCCTGACCTAAATCAAGATCCACTTCATCTGTTGTCTTAGCTTGACTTTGCCCTGGATAAGCATCCTAGTAAATCATCCCCTGTCAACAGGACAATCTTCCGAAGGACTTGGTAGCAGTCTGGTGGCACATTCCTTCCCTCCCATTTTAGTGGGGTGGGTTGCGTTCTGCTGACCTAGATGAATATCTGGTGACGGGAATGATCAGCAAAGCTTTGTCTTACAAGATCACCTTGCTAAAGTGCAAGTCTCCAGCAAACAGCAAGTCAGCACAGAGCCGCCATCCCCCAGCTGGAAATCCTGCTCTGGTCCTTGCCTAAAAGCAGCACTTCCAGGCAGAGGGTTCCAGAAGTCCAGAGCGAGCATCTGACCTTTGCCTGCAGGCAGCACCATGCAGCAGTTGGTCAAGAGCACGAGGCCGCAGTGGTGTGCTTCAGACACAAAGCAGAGATGATAAAAAGGAGAATTGGGATCTGCGTAGTGCGCAGACTCAGATACTCAAGATACCATGCTCAGTCAATGCTGGTCTCACCAGCTGAGGGCCAGGGCAAGGAGAGCAGATCAGGAGAGCACCCCGGAAGGTCTGGCTGACTCAGCTCTTCAAAGTTAGAAGTTTTCTGAGCACAAGCAAGTTTGCAAAGCAAAAAAGCAAGAGCCAGCACAGCAGATCCAGCTCTCAGCAGGTTGGAACCCTGGCTGCCGCCTCTATTCAACATCATGTTCTTCTGCTGTATCACAAAGTTATTTAACTTAGCCCAAAACTTGAGGGATAGCTGACTCTACCTGAGCAAGGATTCTGTCAGGGGGACAGAAATCGAAAGGAGACAACTGTTTAGTAAATCATTGCAAGTTATGACAAAAACCTCACAGTGAGGCCTAGACACCAGATAAACAGACCAAGGAGATATTTAGACACAAACATAATCTGCAATCCCATTTGTTTCACAAGAATAGCTATTTTAAGTTATATAAAATAAAAATAAGTGATAGCATCTAGAAAGAGAACTTCCAGTTGTCATTAAAACTTCTGACATTGTTTATAATCAAGAAAAACACACATTCTTAGCAAGGAGAAGGCAAGCCACCAACAGCAATGTTACAGTTCCCTGGGTTTTATGAGCAGGCTTGGTATGGGGCAGAGTGGGGCTTCTCACAGAGCTCCACATGCAGACTGCATACAGCAGCCATGAGGAGTTTTATATGACAGGTTCAATGCAAATCAAATCACAGGTTCTTATTTCTTCTAAATTGCTCACCACGTTTTGCTCTAGCACATAAAATTTGGAGCGTTATCCAACACATGTCAAGACTTCACATATATAAAACTAGAAGAAATTAGGCCTTTTTCATCTCAAAGTGGTATCTTGTCCAGCTACTGGAACAGTCCTGATCCTAGTTAAAAAGTAGTTTGCACCATCTGTCATTACTGTCGAATCTATCATTATTCTATTTGGTTGTACTGTATTTTAAAGGGCTACTTCATAGGAGAGATGAAAAGCGCACAGTGGAAGGACTTCACTGACATTAGGGATCTGGATCAGGCCCCTAGTGAGTGGAAGAGAATTAATATTAATTTTTAACTTTCCCATTTGAGCATGACATGCCCCCAGGCTTGCTGCTTGGCTTCGCAGAATCACTGTCTCCTGTTTAGGCATGACAGTATTTGTCAAGCGTAATGCTCATTAGTCTGGTGTGTGGTCAGGCTAGCAGTGTATAAACACTGTGGAAGATCAGGTAGGGACTAAAGGTCTGCTCTTTGTGGTCAATTATAGCTATCAACATTAATGATATCACCATGGAGAGCTACACAGGCAGAAGAGAGAAGTGCTTTTCCAAGGTTAGTCTCAACAATGTACCTTGGCTACAAGGAGCTGGCAATGAAAAATATAGTGTGCACCTCCAGCCTCTGTCTAACCCTCTCAGTGATTTATTTCAAGAATAGTCTAGTGGCTTTTTTTCTTTAAATACCTGAATAAGAGACAAGCTTTCCAACCTGAAGTGCATTCTCTTGTATTCTTCACAATTCACATTGTTGATGATACTTAAACCTGATGTTTAACCCAAGAGAGAAAAAGCAGCACAGGGACTGATGAAAGCTTCCCATCTCTGCCTTCATTTTTGACTTTACATTTTCTTCTAAAGCCTAGGATTTCGGAGTAAAGCTGAGATTTTCACTCTTATCTGCTTGGAGAGAGTTCATGTCCCAGGTCCTACGTGAACTCAGAAAAACAGTAAGGTCTATTTTCCCCTGTGAAAAATGACACATCCCTTATTATTATTAAAATGGAGTGAGAGGTTTGTAGATCTCTAAAAAAGAGAAGGATTAAAAAAATCACTTTATTTCCTACAAAAGCAGAAAGACTTGGTAATATTAAAAATCATTAGCAAAGAAAAAGGAAATCATTATTGTAAAACACAACAATATAGATAACCATCCTCAACTGGCAACTCACTACCACTTACTACCAAAGGAGAAGGACCACTTGTCAGCCCCCTGTTAACAAGCCATTGCAAGGTAGAGCTCTGGTGAAAGCATTGTCAATGAAAGCAGAAATAGCATGAGCTCTGGAAATCCTCATACAGTTCCCCAAGCCTACTGGAGCACTATAAATACAAATGAGTGTGAGAGAGCAATAGCATGTCCTGACACCCTGGTGAAAACAGGCATATGTCTAACTGCCTTGGTGAAACCCATCCATAGAGAACCAGGTAATCATGAATATTCCCAATTGAGAAAATTTACCTTAAAGTGCATGGTCCAGCCCTTCCCTAAGCAGGACATTACTTAAGTACATGCTCATTCTTAAGCAGGACTTAAACACATGTATTGAACTTGAGCATAAATTTAATGCTTTGCTGAAGAAGTGCTTTGATCAGAGTCATCATTAACCTTTGACTATTGATTTCAATTTAATCGGCATCCATCATCTTCACCAATACAGTGTAATAGAGTGCTAATATTGGGGTCCTGGCCGTATTCCATCCATTTAATTGCATTTCTCAGCCTAAACAGAACCCTACAGGTGAGGTTATTTGTGTACTTGCCCATGGAACAGACTGCACAGCAAACTAGCACTCAATATTTGAGGCATTCTCTAAAAAGAAAACCACATTTCCAGTAAGTGAGGTGTAGCTCAGTCAGTAATTCAAACTCTCAGCATCCATGAAATCCTGCAATCCATTTATGCCTGCTTTGTAGAACTGACGTTTGCTTGGTGGTCTAAAGCCCTTTATTTTTCTCTTTTCCTTTCCAGCATGTGTTCTTGTACTTACCAGGGCACTTAGAGTATTATTTAGGTTGCTGCCTGCAATATTTTCAAGCTACTAGAAGACAGTTTCTTAGACATTTTCATAATGTTTTGAAATGCTGATGAGGATTTAGCATTAAAATTAATGGCAGCCAGCCCTGGTCTTTCAGATGTGAAAGACTGAACAGTATTTTCTGGGAAAAAAAAAAGGGGAGCAGTAGGGAGAAGAATGGAGATATAAATAGCCCATCTTGCTTTTCTTCAGGCAGGATCCTTTTAATCATGTAAAATAGATTTTAAAGATTAAAGACTCTAGGCTCTGTTCTGCCTTCGCTCATGTCTCATATCACCAATTTTTTTTTGCACATAATTTGAATGAAAAAGGACACACATGGTATTTTCATTTGCATTACCCCAAACTGGAATTTCCCCTTGAAGAACATAGCCCCTACCTCCTTTGCAGTGAGGAGAAAACCACCACACCTGGGTGGAACTACAGAAAACAGGAGAAAAACCAATTCCAAATCATTACCCTACTTCTTGGACCAAGAACCTTGGAACTGACATTCCATTTAGAGCTGTGCTTTATAAGCTGAAAAGGAGACAGAAGAATTACTGGTCCAGCAGCTATATCTGTATATGTATGAGCTGCAGACCCAGATTCCATCCAGACATCATCATGCTTCACATGGAAAAACCTGCACTAATTGAAATAGGAGCATCAGCCCTGGGAAAACTGGCTGCACCATGGCATGAGAGATCTCTCTGTCCTGTCAGAAAGTTCAGTGATACCAGGGGTGTTCTGCAAGAACAGCCAAAGATGGCAGAGAGGAAAGGCCCAGTTCCACAGAGAAATGATGAATCAAAGCTCTCCTGCAGGAACAACACGGCCTGACAAAGAGCTAGAGGAGATGCTGGGAGGACAGAGTAGGCCAAGGAACTAAAAACCTGGGGCAGAATAAACTACCCATGCCCATTAACAGTCTACTGACAGAGCTGGAATTAAGAGGCTTCCTTCTGCCACTGCTTTCCCATATTACTCCTTCTCACCAAAGCACACTACACAAGTTGCATCCCAGCACAGATGAGTCTTCATTCCTAAATATATTTTCCTAAGGCAAGTTGCAATCAATCCCTCTAACACGTTGACTAAAGCATCCTCTATCCACATTACATCCTCAGACTTGCAGCTACAGTCCCACCTGGTTTCCAGTCACAACACTTCGGGAGCAGGAAGGTTCTCACCTCCTCCAAGATTCTGAGGCTGACAAAAATCAGTGCTGGAATGTATTGATCTTATTATGTATACTTAGTTTTACTTCTCAAATGAAGTACAGGACATCTGGATAACTCTCCTTGATTACATTTGTAAATACCCAGAGCATCCTAACTTTGTTCCATGTGCTAAAATATCAATGGGCTCATCAGCAAAGAGCATGGAGCCCTCCTTAAGGGACCATCAAAAGTCATCAGCTGTGAACAACTATTCTTTCCACTAGGTACTCTTCCAGAATCATAAACTAGAGAACAGAAAGGAAACAAAGGACACTTTATCAGATACAAACCAATAAATCTTTCTAATGACATTTGGAATTCACCTGGAAATCCCAGCCAAACCTGAGACAGTTTTCTAGTGGAGATCATCTCCATGGGTCTAATGAGTCGTGTAACCTACACAACTACTCTGCCATGCACATGGCCTATGGAAAAAGAAAGAGACATAAGAGCAGAAGAGCAAGATTTGAAAGCAAGAAGTTGTGGTCGTTCTAAGCAATGGCTTCTTGTTGGGACAGTCTGCTTAGAGTAAAAATAAATGTGTGCAACTCTATTACAAGAAAATAAAACATGTCTGTAATTGCAATGAAAAACTTTATCTTGACAGCCTTGGAACTGAAAGTTCACAAAGCACATACAGTGTGGGAAGTGTCAGCATAAGCCTCCCACACATGCCTCCACCAGTGTAACCACGGGATAAGGGCAGCGTGTTCTCAGTCTCTCGGCCTGCTTCTGCCTCTCCGCTGAAAATGGTCACCAGTGTTTTCAATCAATTCCAGGTGGTTTTGCACTGCAGGCACCGATCAGCTTGGCTGAAACAAAACTACTCTCCTCACTGCACAGACAGCAAACATACTCCACACAGTCCCAGCCTGCAGATCTGTTTCAAGGTCCTGACCCTAGTTTTTAAAGCCCTTAATAGGCAAGAGCCTAATGAACCTTGGAGACTGCTTCTTATTCCACACTCCAAAACAACAACTGTGATTGCTCTGGGTGAGCAGAGCTAGGGGAGCTCAGAATGAAACCCTCCTTCCTTTCTGCATCCAAGCCTCTTACCACCAAAACCTCAGCCCTGTCTCTTAGCATGAGTAACATCTTCAGACCCTCATCTGCAGTCGTGCTGCAGCCATTTTCACTATTGCTGGCTGCAGTATTCATTAAAATATAGCATGAGATAAAGAAAATATGTGTTTCAGAAAAACACACTCCTTAAGATCTTTGCAGGAAAGAGTCCTGGCGTGGCCACGTCCCCTAGAGCAAAGGGAGAGGGACACTTTTTCTAAAGTTATAGAAAAGTAGGGTTGAGAGAGAACTCCAGAGGTCAATACCTCATCCCTGTTGGGCTACAGCAAGGGGAGCTCAGGTACCAGAGTCCCGATGGAGCAGCTTTACAGTTAATGGGACCAGTCCACTTCATGTCTGGAGCAGCACACCCAGAGTCCTCACAACATGACCTTTCCCAGCAAGCTTTGGGTGAGGCCAAATCCAGGACACCATGACAGATGAAAGCAAAGGCAGCACTGTCTGTAGGTGATCTGAAAGAATAAATTTCCTGTTTCTGATGTATTAATGCTCCCTGATTTGCTTATCAGTCTCTTCTCACTCTTCCACATGCAGCCTGTGCTTTTTCTGCTATACAACTATGAATAGAAATACAGAATTAGCCTACACCCCAATGCTGGTTTGAAAGCTTGTCTGTATCTCCATCCTCCTTGCCACACACTATTTCATACTTTAATATCAACTTTAAAATAGATTAGGGGCTGATGAGCTGAAACAAATCCAGCTCATTACTCTTAGAGCACTAGCACCACTCTCCACATAGCCTTCCTTCTCCTTCATATCCATCCTCCCTTTGTCTCTGTCTTCACCATCTGCAATGTCCCTTCAGCATCAGTGCAAAGCACTTGCTCAGTCAGTGCATAGAGACACAGCGGCATGTTTCAAGCAGGCATCTACACCTTTCTGTAACCCACCTTTATCTTGCTAAGCAACTTGTCCTGCTCTCCCCAACCTTTGAACTTCATCTGGTCAAGCTGGGTCCTTTTAGACAGCACATTCATCTGCTTTTATATCCTGCTCTGTTTTGTAAGCACAGGTTCCTTCAAAAGAATAAGCAGCAATTACTGCAGCCACACCTATACTGGAAATGCCTGTGCAATGATCTGTAGTTTATGCTCACAAAGAAAACAAAAGCTGTAAAGAAATAAGCATCCATTCACTTTGAACTTTGGTATCTGGTCCTTTTCTGCAGCAGGGACCTGATTCTTTGAAGTAAGTACTGGGCAGTTATAGGCCCTGAGGGACTCGAGTTTCTCACACATGCAAATACAAATCAGAAGTTGCTCTACTGAAGCCAAGTGAATTATGCAGGTGTAACCTCAGTGTGACAGAGAGGGCTCATGGATGTCAGAAGCAACTGGAATAGGTGCCCTTTCATTTTTCACATAGTGATTTTTCATTTTCAGCCACTTGGTTTTGCACAGCTACAATAGCACATATACGGCTGTGATGCAACAGGACAGGATGGCTGATATTTAGGAGAAATCACACACTTAGATCAATGCACACTGCAGGTATTCAGCTGGAACCAAACGTGTTGGAAGCAATGTAAACCCCAGGGGGCTTGTTTGCTAATCAATAAACACCAGGAATGCATGTCACTGAGTTATTGCTGCAGTGTTAATTGTAGCTATACAAGGTACATTTTTTATGCATTGCTGAAGAAACAGACATCTTCAAGAACTATGGACAAAACATACAATATGAAAAACACACTGCTCTTCACTTCTCTGATGCTTTCAACTTTAGGAAAAATATAGAACCTCATTAGAAGCTCTCGGTGCTGCCTCACGAAGGAGGAAGCGAAGCTCTTAGTGCTTCCAACCCCCGGTATACCACAAGTGACATTTAAGTAGTCACCTGGGGGAAAATCCCAATGGGAGGACTGACAAAGTTTATCATTTGAAAAAGGTCACACCTTCTATTCTTGCTTGGAATAGATGGTGCTGACCTTAAAAACCTCCCAGACTCAGTCTCCCTCCTCATAAGCATATGATGGAGCAGCCAGCTGGGGCAGCTCTACCCAGGAGGATATGCAGGGCATCATTGCTCTGCAGAGTTTTCTTATTCCTTGTTTTCCTCTTGACAAATTACAGATAAATCAACTCATCTGCAAGCAGGTGACTCAGGAGTGTCAGCAGCACAGGCAGCAGCACAGGAGCACAAGGCAGAGCACAGACTGCAGAGGGAAGGGAGATGCCTCTTTCCATAGTAGCTGCCTCGAAACATGGCAAAAATGCAGCAGCATTCAAATCTCTGGTGGCCAGGGCTTTCTGTGTGCAATAGCAAAGTGGGGATGCACAAAGACAAGCTTTAACCAAGGCAATTGAGAGCAGAATTTGCCATTTAGCAGTTCTGATTCAGCCTCTGGAAGTGTCTATTAGATACAGACACTACAAGAAGTAGTCTTACTCAGCTGAAGTCAGCTTGGTGAGATCACTCTTCTTGTTTCCCTAATTGAAGACTTCTCCTCACACATCATTTCTGTAGAGAAACGAAGGGCAGACAAATTGAGAAATAGTATTTCCACCTTGCAGACTGAAACCAAGTCTCTGGTATCACCTTTAGCACAAGATCAGGCAAGGATCTCATAGCAAAAATTAAGCACAGATTAAAGAGGTTCTATCTCAGGCTCTTAATTGTGAGTTCATCTTCTTCTTCATGTGATCCCCTTAGTCTGAACTTGTAAGTATTCAGTGCTACACATGTAAAGTCCTCAACTTTACCGAGGATTGCCATTCTAGCACCAGGCTGTAGAACTACCACCACACCAGGTAGCTGGATACAAATATAACTCCCTCCCCCTCACCAGTACAGCTACCAGAGGCTGATCCTCCACAAAGGCTGCAGAAGAGTAGACTTCCAACTGAGTCATCCTGTGGGATGAAACAGGACAGCCCACAGTGGTAATCCCAAATGCTGCAGTATGCTAGAAAATCAGCCCCTAGCTGCTGCAGTCACGAAAATACAATAAACATGCCCTATGATTCCATTTTTAGTCGCCTTTCAATGCGGCGCTGCAGTTTGTCAGTCTTTCTTGTCCCAGCTGGAATAGATGAATTGCTGATGCTTTTTAGGACCATTGGCAGAGGAGCACAATAGAAACATAGCTCAGATATTGATGACTAATGCATACAGAACGTTTCCAAAAACTCTGTTGCCATCGCAGCTAAACAAAGTGTACTAAATTAACATTCACATGGAAGGAGAGGAGCTCATTTCCACATATTCAGCATCTAAATGAGCCCATGGCACCACTGGCAAACTCAGCTGAAACCAAAACCTGGCCATGGTTCTCTTGAAAGTTTCATAGACCTCCATAACCCTAACTCAGGTTTCAGGTTGGCAGCAAAGCCTGGAACCTCCTGCAGGGTTTGGGATTTCATTAGAGAAATTTCTAGCAGCTACTACGAGGGCTTCTCTTGGGTCACAGACCTTCAGACCTCTAGATATCATCCTCACTTTGAATAATTGTTGCCTTGCTGTAACAGTGACATGTATTACTTGTATGGTACAGTCTAGCACATTTCAAAGCTCACAGAAGCCTTTTACCAGCTCAAACGGATTAGATCAGCTTCTTCATGGGAAACCTCCTAGACAGTTTTTCCTTTAGGACTGAAAGTAATCTGCTTGAGTACAGCACAAGCCAGGGCTAACCTGCAGAGAAGAAAATCCTTGCAATGGCTGAAAATGTGACTGCCATGAGAACTGATAGCACAGGGAAAAAGAGAACCCCCTTTAGGTTTTAAATAAAAAAAACCAAACCAGCCACCAACACATCTACCAGCAAGGCAATGAAGCTCACAGACTGACTAATAGAGCAAAAGGAAGAGCCCTGTCTGGAGCAGGATTAAGTAGATGACTCATGAAGGAGTTCTGTTGCTGTCATCTCTGACTAAACCTCATACTGAAGTCCAGATACAAAATGATCTGACTCAATGAAGAGTTAGAGCAGACGAAGGGAGCCAGCACTCCCAATCCAGTTCCCAGCTCTCAGTCGTTTGAGGACTCCAACACAAGTGATCCATCCACTTGAAAAACTATAAGCAAAAACCACTTTTTTCCCCTGCCCTGTGTGCTCTTAAACTTCCTATTACAACAACAGCAAAACTTATAAATGCAAAAGCAGAACAGAGACCACTTCAAGTCTGAGAGATGTCACTGGTTGTTTTGTGGCTGAAGTGTCTAAACATCTGCTGATTCTTAGATACTTTGAGGGCTGGTGTTTCAACACACTTAAATTGTCTTGAATACTTCTTTCTAAACCCCTATATACGTTATAGCTTGTTCTTCAGATAGAAACAGACAACTAAAATAGCCCTCAGTATCTCTGGCTGTGTATTTAAGGGTATTAAACATCACCCTTAGAGCACCTTTTTGTAAGGATTTTGACCATCTTGACTCAGGTAAAACTTTTATTGACTCACAGTGTGGTTTTTGCAACGCTATCAAGCAATTAAGGACCCTAGATACTGACTCATACTTCATGGATAAATACCTATTATTCTTCTTCAAACACAATATCATCTTCTTGCTCCTGGTTATCACAACTGCTGAAATCCAAACAGAGGGGAAATATTTTAACAACCCAGCCTGCCACACACTGTTTGAAAGCTCCCTTCCAACAGAGTGAAGCCATGTTCGTGAAATTAGTGAGGGGGGAAGGCGAGAACAGGAAACATTCTCAAAAACAGGAGAATAGTAGAATGCTTTTACACATCTCATGGATTTCTGTTTCACTAGATTAGGAAGCAGTGCCTTTAATGTAACTAACATGTGGCAACCACAGGGTAACCACAGTGAGTAAATCTCTCCTTCAGGAGGAAGCTGAAGTGCAGCAGGGCTTGCTTCAACTGCTGGGAAGGAATCAAAAAGCCTTTTTAGTACTGGTTGCAACAGGGGGTGGAAGGGAGGAGAACTGAGAATACACTAATAGTGACAGCTGAAAACAGATATCTCGCAGCATTTGTGGGTGGAGGAATCAAACAGGTCCCAGCACCCTGTCAATGTTCCTGCTCATGCTCCAGATTTGTTCTTGTTGGGGGAAAAAAATAAAAGCAGAGCAATAGATCTGAAAGGGAAAGGCTTGAGGTGGTCTTCAACATGATAAATATATGTAATAACAACAGTTAATCATAACGTGTTCAGAGATGAACACATTTATGCGCAAAACCCATGCAAGCTAGAGGAACTGCAGCAAGGCTGTGTGGCCCAAATTACCCTATTGTTGGGAGCTCACAGTCGGTTTCACAGCTCTCCTTCAATATTGCCATCAGGACTGCAGCTCCCTTGCTTTGTTCCCGAGAGAGCCAAGCATTTAATAGATGTCCAGAGTAAATCATGATCTTTTGGTAGGTTTGGGGAATAGAAGCTAGATGTAAAAGTCAGTCTATTAAAACCATCAGAAAAGTACTAGCACATTACAGGCCATTTCAAAATAAATGGAGGTATCTTTTAAATCTCTCCACAACAGTTTGTATTTTAAATCAAGAGACCATATGTATTGACTTTCCCCTGAGTAATCTAAGTAACAGGGCGCTCTGAGGTGCAGTAATAGGATGTAAGAGAAGAAGTGGGTATTACTTTATCCTCGCTGTGATAATCTGAATGCATCACTGCCCAGAATCGTAAACAGTGAAACGAGAAGTATGAACAGCACTTTCAAAGTCCTCATGCATTTGGGGACTGTAGGAGGGGATAGGGGTCCCCATCTCCAGTGAGAAGGAGTGCAAACATTTAAAACTAAAACAGAAACAACATTAGATTGTTTAAGATCTAAACAAGAGGAAAACTACAAAAACTTGTTTTTCTCCTCTCCAAGAAGGAAAGAAGCAAGATAGAAGTAATGTCAAGAAATACCATTGCACAAAGTGCAGCTCTTAATAATCATCAGTATTTTAAAGATCTTAAAGTTTTGCACTGAGACACTTTAATTAAAGAAAGAAATCAAGGCTTACCAGTTACCATCTGCCTGGAGCCCAGAAGGAGAAGATGCTATAGGACCTTTTCCACAGAGTAATGCACACTGCAGAAGTATCAGGAACAGGAAAAAAAAGTAGAAAAGCCATTACAGACAACAACAGCCATCCCAGAGGTCACACACAGTTTTCTTTCTCTTCTTCAGGTATCCAAAATGGCTTTCCTCCTTCTCCCCCAGAGCAAGCCCTCAGCACAGCCCGCTTCCCACAGCCACCACCCCCCGCATGTAGCCAGCCACCTCTGCCCAGCATCCCACCACCCACACAGGCAGAGAAGGCTGTTTGAGGCTTCATTTAAGTTATACCAGGAAGGGGAACCTAGCCTTTAAACTGCTGCTCACACACAGGCTGGTGAGAACAGTGCCTGAGAGCAGGATTATTTAAAGGAAGATTTAGCTCAGTTCCACGTTGTGCCCGAACCAATAAGGACAACTTAATTATTTTTAAAGCATGAAGACAGAGAAAAGGATCATCATATGTAACTATTTTAATGTCCTTTCCAATGTGAACTGTGAAGTTAATGCTACACAAGCAGAGGAGCCCACAGAGGTTTCTCGTTCTGGAAAAGGATTCTTGCACAGAGATTTGTTTCCCAGGAGATAGCTGTATCTGCTTATGTACCTGCATCCTCTGTGGCCCACTGAGAACTGCAGACACTGCCCAAATAGGGCACAAAGCTCCCTCCTCCTCTTCTTGGTTTGCAAAAATATTCTGTGTGTTGGCCCACAGACAACAGGGATCAAAGAGCAGAAGAACATGCCATAAAGGGAAGACACATCTACTCCCCTGCACCAAATCTGGAAAACAAAAAGGTGGCAACTGATAATTACATGCAACAGTTTCTAATTTACAAGTTACCCACTATGAAAACTGGAAGTGCTTTCACAGAACCTGCACCAACAGTATGCTGCCCTATGCAAAACTCCTGTTTTTCTTCAGAGTACCCCCTCTCTTCTTCAATTCACAGTACAAGGATCCAGTGTTGTGGACTTGCATTTATTTGCAGGTCATTCCCATTTAATATCTTGTGTCTGTCATTTCTCTTAACTTTCTACAGAAAGGGCAGAGAACGCTACATAGAACTTGTATGCCAGCAGACCCAAAGGAAAATCCAGGTACAGCTTCAGCAGGATAGATACCTGCACAGAAAAAACCCTTACAGACTGATCTGTGAGTTGCTCCCAAATTACTAAGGGTGATTGGATCTGAGCAACATAATAGCTTTGTACACCAAGGCAGTCTTCCTTTGACTCCAGATGCAAAGTTACCATTTTTCTGCTGAAAGGGTGATTTCATGCCATAACTTGCATGACTAAGGTTTTCAGAGAAGACTTTGTTTTGATAAGGACAAGAGATGCCCCAAGGCTTGTATTGTAATGTTATATGGATATATAGATAGAGAAAGACATTTTTTGTTGAGCTGAGGGAGTGGTGTGATTTTTATCTGCATGATTACTTACTGACAGACACTGGGAACAGAGAGATTCTTCTTGACCTTTTTTCACCCGTCTCACTGCAAACTTAAAAGCCAGCCTGCCTGTGCAGCACCTGGGTACCACAGGCAGCCTGAGCTGCAGCTGGTTGCTCTGTGTGCCACCATCATTCCACTGAACACTGATCTACCTTTAAAATAGAGCCATTTGCTACTTGAAATACAATCTGTAGCTCTAGGAAGAAAAAGAATAAACTGGTGCTGGCAATGGTCCCAAAGGAAAATGGTCAACAGAAAGGCTTCTTCTGTGCTGGTATTTTTAACAGCCCCTGGGACTTGCCCTCCACTTGCATTATTAAATAAGCTTGCACTTGCACTGCTTTTGATATACTTTCAACCTCCAGCTAGAGCAATCTGCATTACAAAGCAAGCTGCAGAGCTCTGGGTATAACAGTGGTTGGATGGTCACCAGCATGTGCGTGCTGATGCTCTCCCCTGTTTACCCTCCTGTGGTGGGTGTAGTCCCTTCATTAATGCATGACAGATAGTGGTTAGATATGAAGAGGTGCTGCAGGGAAAAGATTAACTTCTGGAACATGCTGGAAACTTCACTGTGTGTCTTGTCTGAGGCTATTCACTATTTTTCATGTCTTCTACTTGAGACAGTAGATAACCTTAGTTCAGATTACTGGATAGCTGTAAAACTATCTCAGCCTAAAAATTAAACTCTTGGTAATTTCTGAAAGCAGGAGCAAGAAACTGGATGGCTTTGGATTCAGTAACATCTAACCCAGACTCACTAAAAAGGCAGCTAATTACAATAACTGAGTCTTTTCACCCACAGGTCTCAAACCAATTCAGAAAATACGAAGTTATGCCCATTTTACAGACAAGAAAGGACAAATGAATTACCAGGCTTTCAAGGTGTGACATAACCTCCAACTTGTGTCTAAGGAAAGCTGCAATCAGGCAGCAGAGAAAGACCCTGATCTGCTTCCTCTTGAAGCAGACTCCTGTCACTGAAGAAGTGACTCCTGTCAATGCCGGCACCAGTTTACTGACCTGGGACCACAGTAGTTTGGTTAGACAAACAAGCAGCAAACAGCTGGTCTCCCAGTTTACAGCTCCACACACTCCTAACTGATACCCCAAATCAAAAGTCTTAAACTTGGCTTTAAACATAGGCATAATCCCAGACTCAACCAAACAATTCTCCTCCAGGAATATAAGGACAAGTCATCTGCACCAGTGAACCTGAGCCATGAACAGCTCATGTAAATGGTATTTCACAATACTGACTGTTGTTTTATTGGTGATATATAATTTCATGGGATACTCTGCTTTACCCATCCGTCCAAGCTTCAAAAGACAAATTTAAACTTTCTTGCATCCAGAAAAATAGCAGTAAGTGCACACAAGTGCAACAACTGTAGTTTAGGTGACATAATTCAACAATACCATTACAACACCACCTGATAGCCAGTCAAAGTACCTTATTAATTCAAGTAAATGGGATGAGGGACTAGAAAAAGACATATAAAATAGGCACACACCTAAAATGTACACTCCAGAAGCTTCAGAACATTAAAGAAATACTTTCCATGAAGTTTAATTGCTAACAAAACAGTTTGAAAAGTTTCAAATTTGCTTTTCCCCTCTTACTTTTGCTCTTAAACTGCCCATGATGCAGCACAGCATCCTGCATTAAGAAGGTAAAACCATCTGTTACTTTAAGCTTCAAGATTCTTCACACTTTCAACCTTATCCTTATTCAGCTACAGGAAGGGAAATGATCTATCTTGGATTTTACTCCACATTTCAAAACACCAAAACCATCCAAACAAGAACTGCTTGTGTGGAGGGCAAAGTCTGTTTTGACTGGCACCCAGGAGGAATTATGACATACTATCATCAAAGCAAACTCTGCAGCTTATGGGGTAAGCAAAACAAGTTCTCTCAGTTTTCCAAGTTTTCTCATCATACAAATATCTTTATAATTAAACAAGTAAAATATACAGAGTTACAACCTTGGAACCAATGTAGTAAATTGGTTAGAAAAAGAAAGTAACTACCATCTACACAGAAGATGTCTCCTGAGCATATGAAAAGCATATGCAATTTTATTATGTATCTGCTTTTAAATAAAATCGTCTGATTTTCTGGACATGCATACACATAACAGAAGTATTTAACACATCCACATCAGAGTCACATATGTGCACAAAGGCACCGTTCTGTAGTGGAAGAAATAATTTCGTTTACACAGTTCTGTACAGCAACTACTAATCTGTCAAAAGTCTCTTCTTAACATTGTCTCATTTGTGCCTTGGAAAGAGGTGCAGTTCTGAAGCTTCAGAAAGTTTGGCAACCAAGTTAAAACTATTAAAGGTTCATTTAGCCCTAACACTGTATGGAAAATTGGGCTGATTTATGGAGAGATGTTTCTACAGGAAAAGATGCCATGGCTGTGTAGGTAGATACTAAACCAGGTATTAAGCACGGATATTAAAAGAGCATGAAATTGAAACATTTCTGTAAGCTTCATAAAAACTTTATATAGACTTGGAAGATGCAACAAACAGATCTGAAACAGGTATCACAAAATAAACACTGGACACACACCAAAAATGAGGTCTTTGTGAAAGTCATTGCTTTCATATCATCATACTGACAAGGTGAGTAGGGTAGCCAGATACGGTCACTGTATCTCTAAATGAATAACGTAACCGGGAAGAACAAAGAGCGAAGATTTCTAATCAAAATGCAAATCAGAAATTCCATATTTTCAAAAGTCTGGTTTTCATCAACTTTGCCCTCAAACATTTGTTTTTCATAATCCCACTGTTCTAACAGAGCTTTCTTCAAGTCCTCTAATCGATGTGTATTTGTAAAGCCATACAGGTCCTTTGTCGAAGCTTCTATTCTCATCTGGGAACTTCAATTTTTGGAGAAGCCAATTCCTTAGTGGTACGGAAGCATGAAGATGAAGGTTCAGTGAACTCAAGGTCAATAAGTCATGCATCTCTTTTGACTACTATTTGTTCTTGACAAGCAAGCTGCTCACAAATCCCTTTTGCAAGTTTAAGGCTCTGTGTAGCCTGCAGAGACAAAATTAGAATATAAACATCTACTCACTAGAGAAAACAAGGGAGTTATTGTCACTGTAAAGAAGGAGACATCTAAACCATACCCCCTCTGCATTAATTCCATTATTGTGCACAGGCAAGCTGACAGTTATACCACTGAGTAAACTGCAGTTATCTAGTCAAATGATCGTTTAATGCTCTTTATTTTACTTTTTCTAAAGAAAATTGATTTCTTGCTATTTATGTTCAGGGTATCTCATTGTGCTGTGATTATAAACTAGACTGAATGCATTTCCACTGACTCCCTGCAAAGTGTGTTTTACAATCCTTCTTGTTCGTACCACGCAAGATGTCTTTTTTAATTGCCAGTCTTTGCTCTTTTTTTTTTAAGTAGGATGCTTGCTTATTTACTCAGAAACTCTGGAAGAGCCAGGCTGGATTCCGGTCTTTAGACAAGCTGCTATGAGATATGGAAGGAAATATCACCGATAATGATGTTTGCTACGTAAATGACAAAACTGCCCACGAAACTTCACTAAGGCTTTGCAGATATTTGAAGTTTAGCTTGTAAGGACAATTCCTAGGGTGAGTTTTGGATCATGATGGTCCCTCATGTCACATCAGGGGTTCTTTTCCATTCTATGGTACAATACTGCTCCTGGAGGCCAGCAGCCAGGCAGGGGCAAGGCATGGTCGACCTCTGCAACCAGAAATAGTGTGACCCATGCCTAGCATGGTCCTGGCCACCATAGCCTTACCACGGACACCAGGACATGCAGCTCCGGCAGCTGTTAAACACCACCAGGAGAAACATCCATATTACGGCAATCAGCACACAGTTCAGCAAGGGATTTTCAGAGAGTTTTGTGCAAATTGCTTCATCTCTGAGGAAAAGAAGTGACCCTGTACTTGAGAAAGTGCAAACTTCCCAGCTCTCCTCAAGTACTGCTCATGTAATTAGTTTAACCACCCTCAGGTTGAGAGCCTTTTAAGGACAGATATTAGGCACAGGTTTTGAAACCCATTGAACATCCTGTCAGTATTTTTTTCCCCCTTTCATTTCCACATCTCAGTATGTAAAATCTTATTGCTGTGGAAATAAAGGTGTGAAAAATCAATCAGGGACCTTTGCAAGCTAGTAAAAAAAAACCTAACATAGCCTCTTTTTAACTGCTGGTGGTAAACTTGTAATGCTATCTCTGAATCTCTGTTGGAAATACTCCACATGACGTAAGGATTTTGACAGACATACAGAGCATTTGGAATAATCCAGCAACTATTCACTTAGAAAACCACAGTCACTTTCACAAACTCATACCTCTATAAATATGATTTTACTGCTGATATTTTACTATCCTTTCTTGGTGAAACCATCTCATGCAAAAACATTAATTTGGAGGGAAAGGTTAGACTTGATTGTGAATCAGTTGTTAAAAAGCCCAAACAACAATGCAGGGGTTGTAGTCCCACCCACGTTTAGCTGCACATTTGCCTTGTCTGTGATACCCTTCATTGTATCTCAGTTATAAAGAACTACCTCTCTCCTGCTGCCTGCTTTGATTCCACATTTGCAGCAGGGGAGCAGATGAGAAGCCCAGGGTGCTGTGTGGTGTGGACAGGAGGATGCCCCTATCCCAGCAGCTTCACCACCCAAGACAGCATCACAAGCACTGGTGAGTGGCCCCACAGCATACAGTAGGGAAGAACAAGGTAATGTGCTTTTGGTGGAAGTTCAGATTTCTGCCTCCTCAACCCCCTGAGCACCTTAGCCAGTTGCTGTGGTCCCTGTTCCCCCAACACTGTCCTGACCACTGCACCATGCTGTCTCTTCTCCATGTTTTCTGTAGATATGGAACATTTTACAAAGAGCAATTCCTATGCCAGCATCTTACTCTGCTTCCAAAGAACACATGGATAAATTTCAATTCCAGTATTATCCCTGTAGTACGGTGAAGACTAGAAGACCTTACCTACTTGAGTACACTGAATGCCAGCAGAAGGCATCCTTTTGTCCATCTTGCAGCAGATCCTGTATCAGAGATGCTACTGTCCTGATCAACTCTAGCATCCCACAGACAGCCTTGAAACACTCAGGAAAAGAGGGATCTTGGCAGCTGAACAGTTGACAGAGCCCCACACATACACACTGCTTCCAGCTACAAGAAATTTTCTTGGCTGCCCATACAGAATATTCATGAAATCTGCAGTGAATAGTATGGAACAGAGGTCAGCAAAAATGCAAGAGTCACTTCATCAGCACAAGTGCCAGCTTTTTGCCTACAGTAAAAGGGAAGTTCATCACAGCTTAACTCAACAGGGACAAATCTACATTTGAAAGAATGAAAAGTGAATAAATTCACCTTAGTCCAGTCTTGCAAAACACTGCTCTCATACTTCGCAGCTGCCCAGACTGGAGAGTGTTATGACACCTTTGCAGGACGCATCTAATCAACAGCATGACCTGACCTGTTCTACAGGGAGAGCCCTTTATGTGTACATTCCAGCTCTGACCTGTGTTGCAGCATTGCTGGAGCTTACTCTACCGTTACAGCACACTTTCCTGTCACAGGAGATGTGTGTCCTGTGTGGCACAGCCCATTAGCTCTCTGAGCCCAAAGTGGCACTAGCTGACTCCAGTCACCTCAGCCATGCTCCTCTTTGGGTTAGACAGAAGTGCACTAGCATTCTAAACACCTTTCAAATTCCCAGTTATGCCCTTTTAATGGCTCATCCCTAAAACAACAAGAGTTTCTAGGAGCAGACTCTTTGCTAGTTAGATGCATTTCCCAGAATTCTCAAAGCAAAGAGCTGAAGAGGGGTATGCCAGAAAAGCACATTAAGCTCTGCACGAATCTGTGCATGCACTTTATTTTGCAGACAAGTCATTAGCAGGGCTATTTTCCAGTCTGATTAAGAGGAAAATCCAAGAGTCGTAAAGTTGAACTTTCAGGCCCTGACTCTGCTGCTTTGTAGAATTGCAGTGAAAATTTCAGCTAAAGCAAGTGTAAGACAATACCTCAACAAAACCACCAGGACCATGTCCATCAGCTTCAAAAGACTTAAAGAACACACAGTATCATCTCATTTACCAACTCTGATGATGGAGCTACTCCCAGGGGAGGTCCGGTTGCAAGTGAGAACTATGGGGAGCTGTGAGAAAATGCTTCTCACAGGTTCTGGTTTGTTCTAAGGAGAAAGCCTCCCAGCTCTTGGCCACAGCTCCAATTCCTGCAGGTTTGTGAGGGAGCTCACATTGCTGATGGCACTGAGCTCATGTGAGTGTCAATTATTTTGGAGTCTCTCCAGAGAGAAATATTTTGACAGTCATATTCTGTTCATTATTCTTCCAAGAGAGGAAACACATACATCGTTATCTAAAGGAATACAGTCAGCCCACCATGATCTTGCCTGACTGGCTGGCTTATCTTGATAAATGCCAGCTAAGATCAGGACTTAGTGCCATTAGATGTGTCTAAAACATGAAGCTGTCATTACCATGTCAGCACCAAGGATTTTTTTCCAACCATGATAATGGTGGGGCCACATTTTGAACAAAGACAGATTTTAGTCTGAAATGGCCTACCACACCAGCTGGTTCCCATTACAGCACAGAGACCTTTTGCTCATGATTATGAGCTTCACCATTATATTTTCTTTAATCAGAAACCAGAAATATCCTCCTCATCTATGACTCATACTGGACCCAGCACAGAGTTACCTCATGGTTAGGGGCTGGCAGAGTTGAAGTCTGCAGCAGTTCAAAGATCTATCTGATCTGAAGCCTGAAGAACACTGGGATAAATAGAGCTGCAGACTGCCACACAGATCTGCATCCTCAAAGCACCACCAGTAGCAAGTGCACCACGTACCTAGAGTTAATAAAACAACATTGGTGCATGATCACATCTTCTCTGTACCACCTTTTGACATTGGTCTTCAAAGCACAGGTTAGCTCTAAGGTTATTTCATGCCAACACTGAGAGAAGAACTCTCAGTGTTGTGACTCAGCCCAACACTTAAGCAAAATACTAAACTACTTTCCTATCCAGCAAAGCACTTAAACATGTGGTTTAATTTTTAAAAGGTAAGGAAATGTTTATGTGCTTTGGACTGTTCAACTGGCAACTACTATACCAAATGCTAAATATGTATATATAATTATATATAGACAACTGTTGTTAAAACTATCTGTAACTGGTTTTAATCTCAGGTTTTAAGGATTCTCAGTGGGTTTGTAGAAATTACATAGCCCTGCAAGCAAGCATAATTGCATACATCATTCAAGTTGCTTTCCATTTTCCCTAGCAGAGATCTGTCCCTGCAAGGCAGTAACCTGTGCTTCATTCCCCTAAACCAGCACCTGAAGCTGTGTCGTGTTTCTGTTCACATCAGACTGAGTGCAGAATATTTCACATGAATATAGATTTATGACTTGCTGCTTGAAAATGTGCAATGTCAAGTTTCCCACTGAGTTTTATTGAGTTGGCTGTGGCAGTATGTACTACCCAGTGCAGTGTGATCATTTCAGACTCTAATCCTACCTAATCCTGTTCTACAGGGTTTCATTTTCCACCCCCTCCCTATCCTCTTTGCCTGACAATTTTGGCATCTACACCTCACACCCTGTGCTACTTCTACTGAAAATTGCGATCAAGTGGGCATCTTAAAGTTAGGACTTTTGCTGACCACAGGACTTGTCTGAAATGAACAAACAGCACCTTGTATTCTCACCTCTGAGTTCTATCCAGTCTTGCCTCAAACCACTCAGTTGTACTGAAAGCTCCCTACGTTTTCCTCAGTTTACACTTCAGTTCATGGCATCTCTTATTTATGCTACATTGTAATGCAAATTGTTTGCAGCTACTCAGCATAGCAATACAAAGATTTCAGAAGCAGTGCCTTTCCGTTTTTTTCCCCTATAGCAAGCAACTGTCCCTAAAACAAAACCAGTTGAAAAATAATGTCATTAATTTCCTAGCACACACACGCAGCATTAGATGTAGCTTGTTGCATTATCTCATCAGCTCTACAGGGTTAACATCAAGTGGAAGGTTGCCTTTTGCTTGAATAGGAACTGACAGTTTTAGAGCAGGCCTGGGTATCCTCCTCCTTCCTTCCATGGAAAGGAAGTGCTTTGTAGCTGCCCAGCCACCACAGAGCCACAGGCTTGTTGCAATTCACTAATTGCCAAGTTTAACATTTATAAAATGGCTTTCTTCCATGAAGAGAGTAATTATGCCTGTATTGCTCCTAACATGGGGAGAAAGACGAACCCACAAAGCACAAGTCAGAGGGGAGACAGTAAGATGGCCTTGTAAACAACTTGCAATGGAGACAGTTGAACACAGTAGCACACTACTAACATCCAATCCCTAGAAGAATGACAAGGTTACTGAAAACAGTTATGGGCATTGCAAACTGATAATGAACTTCAGAGACTGCAAGAGCATCACTTGAAAAGCTGGATACATATTTTAAAGCTGTCTTCAGGGCAAGTATAATTAAGCAAACCAAGGAGAAAGAAAAATAACCACCAAGAACCAGCTCCTTGTTTGAATATGGCAACTGACCACCCCAAGTGGACAGCAATAAGAAAGGAAATTGTTTATTACTCTCCTGACAATACCTCCCTTAAGGTAAAACATGCAAAGTTATCTCAAGGACCAACCAGAAAGTTTCAAATGGCAAGTACCTCTGCCGGCAGTCAGAGAGAGCTTCCTAAGCCACAGTCCAAGACTTTAGGCTAAGGATTTCAAGGAGGCCACAGGGCAACTGGAATCCAACCTCCCCCGTTAAACATAATAAGATCTGGTACTTCTTTTGGCCCCTGAAAACTATAGTGTTTCAGAGCCTTACCATCAAGCACAGAGATTCACTGACAGCAGGTTTGGAGCACCTAGATAAGAATCTATTCACTAGGTAAGGTGAAGTTGTTCTCACACCTTCCAAGAGTATTTGGAGAGAACCAGAGGAGAGAGGAAGGATGGCCCAAGGCCTGTGCTGCTGGGACAGGGAAGTCAGAGTTCATTTCCCCAGTGCAAGCAGCTATGACTCACGCTTCCTCTTTCTGCTTGGGTATCTCATCTGTGCAGTCAGACTGTGCTAACAGTAATCCTTTACCTTCCAGACTACTTGTGGTTAGCTACTGCAACCTTCCCAGTCCCACAGAGGCCTTGAACTAGAAGTGATACAATGCATGATAGATCATAACAGAATGGATTTTCCCATGAAAGCAGACACAGATATCTTCGACAGGGGTTGAGTGCAGTTAACACACTCCAAAATCATTCCACTATCATACATTGTCACTACTCAGCAACAAGAAATAGAGATACATATTTTTATGCCTTGAACTTTCTCCTTTTGATAAAGCACTTCTGCTGAGAATTTTGGAAGGCTTCTACACGACTCTGACTTTGTTCAAGTGTCCCCTGTGACAGCCATATCCTGGAGTGTATTAGAGTTTAAAAATACAGCAACAAGATAAGCGGTGGCAGGAAGATAGAGAAATTCAGAACTTTGAGACTCAGAAGAAAAGATATTTCTAATCTCTGCTGAAAATATAAGACAAAGTGCATAAGGCAGCAAAGCACAAGGAGACTGTTACAAACCGGAGGAGAGGCTGGAAAGAGGGAAGGAAGAAGGGAGAGGAGCTTCTCACACCCGCAAGTGAGTTTGATAGCAAGATGAGAGAGAGGTCACAGCAAGACAAGTAGAGCAAGCAAGGAGAGCTCCAAAGAGACACAGTCTAGAAGACAGGTCAGGGAAAGCCTATATCTATGCTTTGCTTTGTTCTTATTTTTGGCTTTCCACATACCTTCAAAAGAAGAGATTATCAGATAAGAATTGATGGGACACCATTAAGGCAGAAGGTTTTTCCACCTCTATTGTGTGCACGACATTCCTTTCCCTCTGGTCTCCAGAGATCTCATACATCTGGGGATGCAATTTGCAAGGCACGCAAACACAACTACATAGCAATGCTGCCTTTGGTTAGCAATTTGATCAAAGGTGCAATTTAAAGTGGGTGTTTAATGGCCTCATAGTGTTCCTTTACCATGGGATTCTACAGGCCAGCCTGTAACGTACACTTCTGTGCTACCAACAGGTGCTGGGAAACATGCCAATGTCCCTCATATCATGAATAGCTTCTGCTTCTCCTCATGGTGTCCATGCACTCCGGGGTACACGAATTCTAGACCTTCACTGCTGCAAGGCAGGAGATTCAGCCACCTCAGCTAAAGAACAATAATTGGTACCAGATGCTGATTTCCTGAGGGCTAATTCTACACAAAGATAATATATTGAAAACAAAAAAACCATACCATAGCAACGCACTGGGAATTCAGGAGAGATGTAAATGGAAAGGCTGGCTTCCACTGCAGCTCTCAGAAGTGCCATATTTCCAAAGGTCAGAAGAATCTGCATAATCAACATGGGAAAAAAAGATTGGTGTGGAACAGTTGGAAAAAAGAACCAGCAACTCCAGAGCTGTATAACAGTGTTACCAGTAGTGCTGCCAAGGTGAAAGAGGACCTGATGTTAACTTGCTGAATACACACTACAACACAAGCAGAAGAGATGGGGGTTTAAATGGGAGGAATTACTGTTCTAAGATCCAACTGTTTTCTGACAGGAACCTACCAACATCTCCCTTCTCTGTACTTTCTTTCCATTCATTTTTACACTGAATGATCTCCAGCAGTTCCATTCTTGAAGCATTTTGCAAGTTGTCCACCATGTTCACTAAATCTTAACCATTTATGGCCTTGCATCAAAATGTCTTCAGACCTCTCAGTTGCTAAGAAACTCAAGCCCTTACACACTGCCACATGGGCTCGGGCAGATAGTACTGGACAACTGCCCAGCACCCACTTTCTTGCAGAACTTCAACTTAAACACACACACTAATACCCAACTGTGCAGAGCACACATTGCTCTCAACAACCCACATCATGAGCCACATCCCTCACAGCAGCAGGCCAAACCAGGCACATGGGAGAAAGCAGAAGCTATAACATAGCCAAACCTAGAGGGCACGGGAAGAAGTCAGAAACATGGTAGAACTATGCCTAACGGTGTCAGAGATAGAGGAGACTGACAGCAGGAAAGATGGGAGAGCTGAGGATACTGCAAAGGAAAAATCACAGGGTATACAAAAAGGCTACTGAGATTGCTGCAGTGGAGTAGCACACAAGAGACTGGTCAAATCCCCATGGCTCGTGCAACAGCTCCTCTCTTATCATTTAATATTCAGTGCTATTTTATAGCAGCAGGATATCCCTGACTCTTCCTCTGCTTTGGAATGTAAATAGCAGCTGTCTGTATTTTGTTGGTGCAGAGGCATGCTGTAGGCATGCTCTGTCTGTGCTATCAGCAGGGCCTCTCAGGAGGCAGCCAGGAGAAAGCACGGTTTCTTATTCTTGACAGGGCTTAGGAGAGAGATCAGATTTGAACAGTTCAGCATCAACAAGACTTGGATAATTCTAGACATATAGAGAAGAGCTTTAAGTACCTAAGAAACCTTCCTGGTGGTGATACTCAGTTGCTTACAGAGGTAGGCGGGAGCAGTGAGGATTATCCTTTTGGATTTAGGCGCCTAAAATCTTCCTCAAGTTCCTCCTTAGGCACCTATTCCTTTCTGTAAATCCCGCACTCGAAAATCACCGTCCCTTCTTTTCCCTATCCGTGGAGCACAGGTTAAAAATACCTGAATATCCGAATAAATCCTGGCATCTGAAGCCTCATTTGCCCTCCATAGTCTTGCAGCTGACTTCAGTGCAGTACAGTGATATAGAATCATAGAATTGCTTTGGTTGGAATAGACCTTTAAGACCAAGTTCAAATGTTAATCAGAAGATACATAACAGATAAACAGATAAATATCCCACAGAAACAGGCAACAGTGCAGGGAATGAACAACTACAGCAGGAGGACTCAAGCCAAAAAAATATCAAAAATGTAAAAAGGGCTGATCCACTTCTGCCTCAGTGAAGTAAATCACATCATTGTTGCTGACCCTGGGATTACCTCTGGGATCTCATCAAATTGACCACAACCACACAATTGAAGTGGAGAGGGCTACTCATCATTTTTCCCTTTTTACTCTAATTCGGCCCCAAGAATGCCTCACAGGAACCCTTTCTAATACCTTTTCTCCTTTACTAATTATAAAGGAGTAGAAATATTAAGATCCCTTTGATAGGAACCTGAGGATTCCTGCAGAGCTTATTTCAATGTAAATCTCCTTAGTAACAAAGGAAATGGAGGGGGAAAGAGAAAGGGAAGCCTGCACAGAATTTGCAGCCTGCCTTTCTAGGGGAGTTTGCTACCTTGCTGCTCCAGAGACCATTCAGCTTCTCCCCCATCAGCACCCCTCACTGCTCCTAACTTCTGGCAAGGATCATCCAAGAGGAATAGGGTTGTTTTTCCCCAAAGTTCTCAATGAGGCATCAGCTGTTCTTTAGAGAGATTACAGTGGGAGCATTCCTAGCCCATTGACTCCACTGTGCAGCCAGCCTTGCAATTAAATGGCTCAGCAAAGGTGGTTTCCAAGGATAAACTGTGCCAGGGATGACAACATTTCCTCACCAAAAAGGGGAGAATCTAATAAAAAATAAGGATAGAGGAAAAATGTTCTAGCTCTACAGCTATTATTAGTGTCTCAGAACATTGTCACTGCTTTGCCTGTGCTGTCAGATGTCACTTTGCATCAGTTCTGGGCAATGCTCAAAAGAAAAATGGTGGAACTCATTTAATTCTGCAATGCATGACTGGGCTCCACAGCAAGGCTGCACAGAGGCTTAAGTGACCTCTTAATGCTGGTGGGAGCACTGCTCAACAAGTTCAAGTGGGCTCTCCAATAATTTATGCAAACACCTTTTTGCATAGACCAGCAATTCATAGTCATTTATACCTTCTATCTAGCTGCTCCTGCAAAGCATAAAGCAAGTACTTAAAAGCGAGTTCCAGCACTCAGTCTTGCTGTCCCCTACAGCAGCTCCCTACTGTACCCGCAAACTGAATGGAGGGAAGAGAAAGACAACTGAGGCAAGTAAGTGACTGACATATAATGAACACTCACACTTTTGGGAACAAGCTGTGCTTGGAACCCAAGCCTGAGCCCATGAGCACCATGCACAGCATAGCAGCAAACCCAGCCAGCAACAGCACACACCTTCTCCTGCAATATGCTTTCCCATATACCTTTTGCTTATTGGAGGATCAACCTTTTCATGAGCACTTTTTCAATCCCCATTTTTTTTCTCAGGGGCAGCTTCCCACACTAAAGCTGAGCAACTCTGTCTCAGTGAAGAATTCAGCACCCAGCAGACACTGACTGCTGTTTTCTGCTTTGAGGAAACACGTTATGAACATCCTTTGCACTCTCCCACTAGGAATCCAGATTATTAAATCCTTTTTACTGCTCACAATGACACAGCGGTTAATTTTGCTGACCATGTGGCAGTTTACTTTGAACTATATGTATAAGCAAAGTTACTCAGAGTTTACTCGAGACCTACACTCATCCTATAGTACACTCTCATTACTCACTTCGAAATGCCTGCCTTTGCTCTGAACTGAAAGCCACATCCACCAAAATAAGCTTAACTAGCTTTTCTTATGATCTTAGTCACCTGCCAACACACTTTGCTTGCTATAGAAGAACACAGTATTGTTTAACAGCTACCTAAATGCAAGCTAAAACAGCAGCTTCAGGGAAAAATAAACAAAACCTCAGGTGTCAGTGATTTCTCCAAGTGGACTGAAATCACACCTCCACATACAAGCTGTAGACAGAGCCTGTATTCTTGAGGTGAACTTTCGGAAGCGAATTTAACTCCTCCTTTCAAAACATCTATTAGCTATTCAACACACCTGATGTAACTGGGAGTAATGTCATGCTGACGGCTGCAAGATTTCAGCCAGACTTGTAGATCACAGTACCTGATGGACTGCACTTCTAAGTACCTGCATAGCTCCAGAGCTCAAATTGGCTGTCTCCAAGATTCTTTCTGTACTACTGCATTGGAATGCTTGGCTTTAATGAAAACCTTTGTTTTGACCACAGCATCCAAATCTCAGAATATAGAGAGCTCTTCATTGAGGAAAAAGGTTTTTATTCTTTTTTCTGAAGACAACAAAAGACAGCTGTGTACACACACATGCTGCGATGTAACATTAGGAAAATCAGAGATAGATTGAAGTCCTCTTTGTATACAGACACACCTGATTCACTAGGAGAAGCTAATACACTGGCATGAATTCTCTGCGGTCATACTAGAGAAGGAAGACAGCTGCTTGATGAGACAGATCCCACAGCTCCCATTCCATCAAGGGCCATGTCCTCTCCATCTGCTGGGCTCTGCTCCATTCCAAGCTTATTACTGGCCTTGTCCTGCTATTTTGAGAGTCAAAAGCTCCACTAAGCACTGTTTTTTCTGCTAGTCTATGTCAGGAACAACCCCAGAACTACAGGAGGAAGAAAGAAAAACAAAATATCAGCTCAAAGACTTGTGCCTGACAAGTATCACTGGGGAACAATTAGGCTAGAAAGCACAAACACGATTTAATAATCATGCAAAGATATAACTGTGGAAGCATTTGAATTCCAATGTTAGGACTAAACTTTTTGAGTCTAGCTCCTTTGTTTCCAAGGTCTATATTTGTATTACATTTCTTAGCAGCAGTGCTACTGGTAATGCTTTTCTCCTTCCCTCAAGAAAAAGTAGTAATGCCTTCTTTGCTTTCTCTTAGCTGCTACCTTTGAGCTTTTCAGAGCAACACAGAAGTCTAAGCAAAGCTTCACTGACTTCCAGTTCTCTTCCTTTGGTTTAACCACAGCTAAGAAAGCTCAAGCAACAAGTACCTAAAACCTACCTCAAACCCAACTGTAAAATGAAAAGGGTGAAGTACATCAAGTGCATCAGAAGTTTGCCTGGCAGAAAACAAATAACTAGATTCATAGAGGTGGTTCCTGCTTAGAGGATAACTGCTCAGCCGCAGCTATTTCATTAGCAGTGCTCTAAAAGGTCCTAGAGACTTTCTTTCTGAGGTGTACGCAATTCAGAGAGCCGAAAGATCACTGTAATTTGGCCTATGAAAAATGAGTAGGTGTTCACAGTTCATTTCCCAATAGAGAAAGTCATGCTCATCACAGAAACCATCATCATGCACAGAACTAATAGCTGCCCTGCTTGGCAGGCACACCCATGCACATTAAGGAAGCCTTGCAGTGCTCTAGCTGTTACCACCTATGAACAAGAGACTTTGGTTAGCAACACTGTGAGGAAGGCATGGTTTTTTTCCCACATCTACAATCACACGAAAAAAAATATAATGATGTTATAAGTAAGCAAATACAAGTGACCAAAACTAGACTTTTGGAACCACAAGACAAATTGAAAACTATGAAGTACTCCCAAAGAAACTCCCTGCTCCCAAATGAACTGGAATAAAATCACACTGGAAGAGTCAGAAACACAAAAAGTCAAGGATATGGAGAGAGGATGCAAAGCTAACAGAATGTTGAATCAATGGAATAAAACATGCTGCAATTTACCTGAATGAGTAACATCAGCTGCAGTCAAAGGGCAGCGGTTGGATAGGACTTGGTATTTACCCATTCCTTACATAAGCAAAGGAAAGTGCAAGGCCTGGGAACAACAGATCACCAGCTCTTGGAATTCCAACAGTGAGTTATACACTTATGCAGGGACTCTGCCCTAATCCCATGCAAAGTCTTAGAAAACCTCAAGGCCCTTCTAGAAGACCATTTAGCAACTGACTTCTGCTTCAATATTGCCAAAATAAACTGAAATCAAAGTTAGATGTGGCCGAGTCCAATTTCATCTTGATTAGTATTTACATAACGCATAGAGCAACACGAGAAGAACACATAAATAATGTACTGTTTGTTGCAGGCCTCTCTGGAGGAGCGTTCTCAGCTATAATATTGATCCTCACGTACACTCCAGCTCACCGTGCAGAAACCCAAAATCTTCTTCTCTGTGTACAGAAATAACTTCCAGAAGCTGAGCTGCACAGGCTTGGTTGCAGACTGCTGCTTTACCATACCAGGTCTAGGAGCCAGAGCTGCACTCTGGATAACAGCCTCATGTAGAAAAAAAAACCCTAATCACAGGGAATTTCCAGATCTGGTTAACATAGAAGACATCTTCCATTTCCTTCATTTCTTTCCTCCTAGAGGACTTGACATTTCTGACAACACTCCCAGGAAATAGAAACTTGGGAAAAGCAGGTTGTTGGACTCTTTCTCCTGCTACAGTACCACTGCTTATCCACCCAGTCTTAATACGCTTTGGGGGGAATTCAAATCAAAAGCGTTACCTAGGAATGGCTCAGTACCATCACTTTCTGAGGCAGCCATATAATACAATATTACTCAATAGCCACAAGAAGTCTGTGCCACCTGTGAGAATAGTTTCTCTTTCCTGTTCTTATTCTTTCCTTGTTGGAGGAAGGGCTTAACTTCATGCCCAGTCCATGTCAGCAAAGATGGAGGGCATCTGGACGTTCCTTCTTTTCTACCCCTTTGCAAGCATTGTTAGG
The DNA here is from genome assembly GCA_039720435.1 of Amazona ochrocephala. NCBI lineage: Eukaryota > Metazoa > Chordata > Aves > Psittaciformes > Psittacidae > Amazona > Amazona ochrocephala. Next base: position 8,290,884 of record CM077891.1, on the reverse strand, counting down.
AGAATTATTCCAATACTTACTTTGATTTGAAGAGACATTTCCACTACTTCACCTAAAGATGCCACAACTCACTACCACCTTGCTCCCCAGGGCACCTCAGTCAAGCACCGGCTGTACCTGATTCCAGTTTGCAGCTTGCTAGGTTCTGGTGAGCCAGCTGCATACCTTCAACCCACTTGAAAAAAGCTTGAGTGGCAAAACTAAGGGGTGGTTGGAACCCACAGCGTGCCTGTGTTGGTTTACAGCCACAAAACTAAGTAGCTGAGGATACCATTATTGGTAAAAGGGGCATCTAAAGCACCCAGCACAGCAAATATTCTCTGATACAAGATTCATACTGAGCCAGCACGAGAGGTAGTATAAAGATTCAGCATTCCTATTTTTCTGATGCATCAAAGTCTCATAAGTTCACAGCAGATGAATGTCATTCTCAAGCATACTGTTAGGAAAGATTGCTTAAAATTAATTAGCTTAGTAACAATGGCCTGTCATTATGCTACTAAGTCACCAGCATGAGCACATAAGTTACAGTGACAGCTCAGGGTATAAAATAAGTGCCTTTATATTGGAATTTGCAAAATGCTAGCAGTCAAATGCCAATCTATCACTTCTGGTAATACTGCATAGTTTGTTCTTAATAGACTGCTCCAAACTCCCACACAAAAGCATGACTTATTTTACTACAGAGAAGTCTTTCTACTTCATACACTGACCATGCCCAAATTTAGAAAGCTTTTTAAAGTGTATTTATTTGCAGAACGTTGATTCATTGAACATCAAGTTGAATGTGAGATGTAAAACATGACATTAGAAACAGCTGAAGGTAATGGAAAACAAAAATTCTCTTGAGTGACTTATCGGGGGATGCATGATAAACTGGAGACAAGGACCGAATTCTGAGGGGTAAGAACATCAGCAGTTCCCACATTCAGCACTTTACAACATTTCCCCAGTAGAGAAGGAAATAGTTATTGCTATAATTATTTCATAGTTCCAGTCAGCTGCATTCAGTTGTACTGTTATATTCCAATGGCAGGAAAAAGGAATACAGTAAACTATAAATATCTGTCAGAATTCCTTTGAAAGGACAACAGTTAATTGCATAGCTTGATCTCCTGCCATGCAGAGCTTGCATTTCAGGTTAGAAAGGTACAGATTGTTATTGATTTAATTCTCTTGAAACATGTGCAGTATAAAACTGTTCAAAAGGCTTATGGGGAAGAAATATATGCTTCCAAAGGAAGTCCTATAGCACAAGATCGTGGCAGGCTTCCTTCTTGTAAAATGCTTTCTGAAATTTAATACAGCCCCTTCCAAAGGCCCTCACAATCCCCTCATAAATTGAGGCTCCTTGCTTCCTTCGCAGAAGTGAAATTAAGTCTGTGAATCAGATGAAGAACAACAAAAGATCAGCAATAGTAGGAAGAGCATGCAAAAATAGTCCTCTGCATTAAGAATAATTCAGTACTTATTACATACTCACTCTAATAGTGAGTGATCCATTTCAATCTCCCCTGGTTTCCTTTCATTTAGCTTCCAGTTCTGCCTTTCTCTTTCAAATCTTTCTGGAATCAAAATAATTCCAGACAGTCAAGCCAACATTTTAACTCTGGTATTCTCCTAATAGCTTTAAACCCACTTCTGATTTAGCTCATGCAAAGTTGGTCTGACCACCCAAAGACACTAGAACACGTAACTGTGCAGTGATTTGTTAAGCCTTGTCCGTTCTGGGAAAAAAACCTCACCATTATAACCCCTGACAACAGTGAGACTGAAGCCCTGTTTAACACTTGTCCAGCTCACCTACTTTCCACAAAGGGTAACTTGACCCAGTATAAATTATATATCATTGTGATTTTGCCAGTCTACAGCTGTGTTTAGACTGCTGCTGGTACACAGGGAGCTGAAATCCCCAGTGCAGAAGCTTTTATTAACAAGTTACACACACAGTAGTAAACTCCTTGCTCCCAGATACTGTAATTAAGATGACACATCTTCCTGACTGTTGCTTTAAAGAGACAAAGTATTAATGCAGGAAATACTTCTGACATGTTTTAGCACCTGCTTATCATTAGTAGCTGACCACTTGTTAAATTACACTTGCACACCCTCCTTTATTAGGGGAGTTCTGGAACTTGTAGGTTGTCAGATACATCTTCTGAGTTCTTTTTCGTTAGCTGTCCCCCCAGTTTCCAGGCTTGAAACAAAAAAACATATTCACAGTCTAAACTTTCAGGCTCCAGAAGGGGGGTGGGGGTTGGGGTTTTTTTGCTTGCTCAGGATTTTTAAGAGTTTTCTCTTTCCAACATTAGCTGAATGATAATATACACCAAGAGATTAAAATAAAATGTATTACTTTAACAAGCTTAAGAGTAAAATGAACACAACCCACAACACACTTAGGAGCAACTTCCATCCAAGGAAAACTTCCAATGGTCACACCTAATAAAGCTGATTGAGAAGACTTTAATTCGCACTCACCCCAAAACACCATGTACCACACGACACACAGAGCACTGAAGAAGGTGGCTGTATACCAGCAATGCTCTAAAAGCAAGCAGAAGAATCATTAAATAGATTACTGAGCCCGACAGGATTTAGGCACACCTAGTCAAGCAAGACACAATATTAGGTACTGATCATTCTGCTGCAGGGCCTGACAACAGACAGCAGTTTTCAGACTTCATACATATGAAGCAAGAGGAGAGCATACCCTGCAAGGGGTACAGCCTCCTGAAATCTGACCCATACGTATGCAAATCCACAGGCAGAGAACATCAAACTTCATAAGGCTGCAGGCAGGAATGGGAGCCTGCCCACATAGAACAAGTTCGACAGCTAGAACCTGAGGGAGATCAGACAGGCAAAAATACAGGGAACAAGTTAGGTAGGAGAAGGGTGGGGAAAGTTTTACTGAGATGAAGTAGGCAAGAAGGAATCTCTGGGGAATAAAAAAAAAAAATAGAGATTTAAGATAACAGACAGTAACAGCAGACAGGATACAATTGGGGAATTCTTCCAACAGATTTCTACCACACAAGATCTCAGAAAGCATTTGTGCTCACCACCACATAGCTGAGGAAGACAACCTACTGAAGTTATGGGAGAAGACTACTGAGGGCTTGTCTCTGTATCTCTATTTCTCCAATTTAAAACAAGACTAAAGATAATAACATCCTGTCCTGGAACAATTTCAGCAGCTAAATAGAGTGTATATGGTCAAGTGAAATTAAGCTGTTATTAACTACCACCTTCTCTCACCTATGATATCAGAAAAAAAAGATAGTTTCTTTGAAGAACAAAAAAACATCATAGGAACTACCATTCATACTACTATTACTTGTAAAATCAAAACATTGCTATCTGGCTATTACAGAAAGACTTGATTTCCTTCTTTTTCTTATTATAATTCCCTTCCCCCTCCTTTACCCACTTGGAATGTGGAGCCAACTCCTCTTATACACTGGCTGCACCATAGCAGAGGCTGGGAGCTGAAACCAGCTAAATTCCCAGCTACCATACTGTGATCCCACACCTGCCTGGCAAGAAAGCTGAATACCTGAGAACAGCACCTCTACCCCTCCTTTATGACTTCACAGGCCAGCAAAATCACTGCAATGTCAGCACATGGAAGTGGTTAGTAAACAAGGGGAAGGTCAGATGCAGCCCTTTATGCACTGATTGCAAGCACACACTATCTCCCAAAAGCAAAAAAAAAGAGAAAGGCATACTTGAACCCTTAATGCAGATAGGCTGAAGCTGATTTATTGGGGTGATTTAGATCAGTTAAAACAAATTTAATTTTGAATACAATTTTATATCAATTAACAGTCTCACAAGTGTAGCCATTAAGGAATCTCCTTCCAAAACCAAAGCCAAATATTCAAGATTTATGAGACTGACTTTCCATATTGGAAGTAACTAATTATTCGCAATGATTCTTTGTACTCTGACAGTGATTATGTATTTTCAGTGCAAATGACCATGCTGAAGCAAGTGATAAAGGCAGCCTATGTTTGTGGAAGAGATACCAAGCAGTTAAGGCCTGATCGTTTTACATAAGCATTGGGGTAGCAGGGGGAGAAACAGAAGACATCAACTAAGCCTAGTGATGCAAAACCCAGCTTATTTAACAACAAGCGTGTTCTGGTGCATGTCAGAACTGTAATGTGGTCTCTTTTTACTGCCTTAAGCAATTTTGAATTTGGATGGGTTTTTTTTTTATTCTGACCTTTTGGTTGCCTTTCCACCTTGGACATGATGGTGTTTAACAGAGCAAGGCCTCACAGATTCAGCTTGGAGTGTTTGCAACAGATTGTAAAGTACATTTGGGGTGAGAAGAACAACTACAGGTTTGGAGCCTAATTCTCATTTGCACTGAAGTTGCTTCACCTTGCTCTGAGAGCACAAGGCAGGAAAAGTGTAATAGCAGCCCTGCTTCCAGCTCCACAGGGGGAAGGAAATGTCTCTGGATTACTCTGCTCTGATTAAAGTCCCTGGGAATCTGAAAATGATAGTTAGGCAAGGACCGGGTCGATTTTCATATCGCCTCAGGCTACAGAGAATATAAAAGCACCGCCTTTCTCCTCATAACTTCCAGTCCTACCCCAGACACAGGAATAGAGTAATTGAGAACAAAGTCCCCGTTCCAGTGAGGTGTTCCAGCGCCAGCAAGGTTAATGTCCACAGGCAAGCTGGAGGCGAGAGCAATGCCGTGTTTACTGCTATGGTAGCTGCTGTTGTGATGCTGTATGCGCTCAAGCTAGGAACAAGGCTTTAATTTCTGATCCTCAAAAAACAAAGGCAGAGCAAGTTGGTCATTAAAATCTGCAGCAGCACGCATGTGATTAAAATGTTAATGTCAATATTGTAATCAAGGTCTGACTCACAGGACAGCTGGTAAGAGACCTGATGTGTATTGCTTAGCCCCGGTCACCTGATGCAGACCAGGGTTACAAAAAGGTTGTGCCCAGCACAGGGCAGGGATCAGCATCCACTGCCTGGTGTGGTTAGCTGTAGGCTGGTGGCTGAAAAGAGGAAATCAGATCAAATACAAGTGCAGTATTGACAAGTTCAGCTATACCTGCACTCCTGTAAGAGGAAAGCTTTTCTATAGATCTCCTTGGTATCATCTAAGTTGCAGCCCTGTTGCAGTGGTCCTTGAGTATCTCCTATTTGCCTTTGGTGCTGCTGCCAGGCTGTTTTCCCTCCTTGTCTCTCTGGCCTATCTCTTTTGCTTCTTTTGGAATTTTCTGTGCTAATATCTATCTAGTTGAGTTTTATCTGTTTAAGCCTGTGGTAAATTTTGCCTGGTGTTGTCTAAACACCACAAGAGCTATAGTCTGCAAAGCTTCTTTTCAGTAAATTCAGGATTAATGAAGAAGGCCTCTCTATTGTTGGAATGTCTAATACAATTATGAATTGAATGAATGGACTAGGCAGCAATGGAGGGCTCCCAGGTTTGTGGCAGGGAATTGCCTGTTCTAACATCCATCTGTTTTCATTCCCTCTGATCCATTACTGTTCACCTAGAGTTGTAACATGATGAATATCATTGTGCAAAAAGCCATTTGATGCAGGGGAGGGGAAGGAATTCACTGTAGGTCTGCCTTCTATTGAAAATGTGAAATTGCCTTGGTGGAAGGAAAGGCACGATTGATTCACAGATGCTGTTTCAAATAGAGCTCTTTCACATGTGGACAGTTTGATTTTGTTCATTTGTTTGGATGACCCCCCTGCTGAGTCAACAAAAATATACATATATACAAAATTAGGGATAATGATGGATATCACAGAGCTGCTGAAGGTGTGGAGTTAATTGGTAAAGAAATTGTATTCACACCTTTCCCCAGAAGGCACCTTTGCTTTACGTTCGCAGTGACATTAAACTCCTGAATGTAAACATAAGCGGGATTTGAATCTTGATGACCCTGCTGACAGGAAATAAAGAAAAGAACTATACAGGCAATTTCCACTGTCCTTGTTGGTCAGCAAATTTGGAAGTGAATGAAAAAAAGGAGACCTAGAAATGCATATTAATGATGGCAGACCTGAAGCACAACGGGACTGGAACGAGCGGTAAAAATTCCCCAGTTTCTCTTAATGACTTACTCTTATGATGCACTTATAAGCAACAGAGAAATTACCTTGTAAATTAAGGGACAGGCTCACAAATGTAAAAACAGCTTACTGGACTCAGTGTAAATGCCCCTTTCTAGAAAGTGACTCTTCAAATATTGGTGAAGCAAATACAGTTGTTAAGCTCAACCCCCTGTTTAACTGGGTGTATGTAAACTCCAGATTTTTCATTAACAACCATCCCCTAGATTTTAGCTACAGCTTTAAAACACCATACGTCTAAAAAATGATAGTACTGTCCTTTAGAGAAACAGGAGAGAAAACACCCTGTTGGAAATCCACAGTCCAACAAAACCCACAGCAGATAACTGTGACTCCCAACTAGGCTGTAATTACCCAAGGAAGTGGCTAGACTCAGCTATCTTTCCTGTTTAATTGGCATGGAAAAGATTATAGGATTTTATTAGGACACAAATGACACTGATACAAGTGTGATTGAGGCGTGCAATGCTTGACTGACTATTTGCATTAAGAGGCTTTGTACCACACATGGGATTTCTACCTTTGGTTTTAAATTGCTTAAATTTAAATGACATCTCTATGCTACATTTTAAAAGGATGATACTTCTTTTAGCTCTCGTTTAAGTGAGCAAAGGTGCTGCCGGACACCAGACACCTTTCTAACAGTGCCTGTTGGGACCAGGTGGAAGAAGGCTAATTTTTGACTGCTCTGTTACAACAGTTAGATCAGGAAGGTAGGAAAAGGGACGAAAGGGTAGGCATTGCATTTCTCCCATTAAAGCCTTTGACAGGTTAGACACCCAGCTACCAGCCTGCTACTGTGGGGGACACTGGCCTGAGGAAGCTACCATCCCTGGTGGTGACTGAACTGCAACATAAGTGGGAGCGGGTGGCAAGAGACAGTTTTTGGCTTCCCTTACTTCCACAGCTCCCATGAACACTGAATCTCCTTAATGGATTTTCCCCCTACTTATTTATGAAGCTTAGTGGACTTCTTTAGGTTTTATTTCACACCGTCCTTCTAGCTCATCTCACATCCAGAACTGGAGGCTACCCCTTGGGGAAGACACAAGCAGCTGAAGACATGAGGAATGAAACCAAGATTGTCAAATGGAGCAAAGCCAGCCACGCACAAGGAAGGGAGTACCCAGGAGCAATGGTAACATTGGTAGTATCTGACTGGGTGCAATAAAAGATGATAACAAGGAGGATTAGGTCCTGCTACCATTGCGGTATGTGAGGCAGCCAGTGCTCTGTGCTGGAGCCCTGAACCACGCACACCTTCCTCAGTGGTCTCCCTGGGGCTGGGCATTGCACAGTTCCCCACTAAGCAATCCCCTTTCCTGTGAAGTGTCCAGAGACCAAGCCTTGGTGGAGGTCATCCTGGAGAGAGGGCCAGAAACAGCAGCAGCGAAACAAGATGGGAACTCCTGAACTCCAGGCATTGCAGAGCCTGAAGTAAGCCTCATCAAGGTGGATGGATGGGGAGCAGGGGCTAACGGATGGAAGGCTCTCATGCCTCTATTTCTGTGACTTCAGCCTTCACCCTTGGCCCTCTCGTGCTGCTCCATGTCCCACCTGTGGCTCTGGATGCCCAGCTCCTCTGCTACTGTGCCCTCATCACCATTGTCCCCTAACTTGTCCCTTGACCCCCAGGTTGCTCCCTGGCTCGTTCCTCAGCTCTTCCTATCTCCCTCAGCTCCCCCTGTGTCCCTCAGGTTGTCAACCCCCGACTCATCCCTCAGCTCACCGTTTAACCCTCAACTCATCCCTCGGGTTACTCCTCAACCCGGTTCATCCTCTGATCCCCAGCCTCCCCTCAACTCGGTTCATCCCTTAATCCCCAGCCCACCCCACAGCTCAACCCTTGTCCTCAGCTCGCCCCCTGTCCCCGGCCCTCGACCCCGTCCAGCCCCCCGCCATTTCCCGGGGCTCCACCGGCCCCGTGAGGCGGGAGCAGGGCCGGGGGAAACTTTTCCCCGCGGCGGGGTGAGGGCAGACCTGGGGCTTCCCTCGGCCCCGCTCCCCGCTGAGGCGAGGCGTGAGCGGGGGGAGCGGCGGCGGGGCGGGAAGGAGGAGGAGGAGGAAGAAGGAGGGGGGCCGGGGGCACGGCCGGGCCTGCGCCGGGGAATGACGCGCAGCTGGCAGCCCTGCTCATGCGCGGCCGGCCGGGCGGTGCTAGCGCCGCGTCCCAGCTCGGGGAGAATGGGGCGGCATCCGGGCAGCGCCGACTGAGCGGCTTCTGGGGGCCGGGGCTGCGCCGCGCCGCGGGCGGCCGGGCTGGGGCGGGCGGGCAAGCGCCATCCGGCAGCGGGCGGCGGCCGCGGGGGCGCCGCGGGGGGCTGCGAGCCGCCGGCGGCGCCCGGCGAGGAGGGGTCGGCGGCAGCGGGCGGCGGCGGCGGCGGGCGGCGGCGGGGGCTGCCCAGGGATTGTCTCGCTCGCTCCGCAGCAAGAAAGTTGGGCGGCGAGCGCGGCGGCGGCGGCGGCCCCCCCGCCGCGGTGTGCGGCGGCCGGTGCGGGGCCCCGGAGCGGCGCTGCCCCCGGGGAGGGGACGCCGCGCCTGGATTATCCCGAGCTTGGTCGAGCCTCCTGGATCTGCCTCTCTCTTCCGCGCCGAGTGAAGCCGAGGTGTCCTCGTCCTGATCCAGATAGATCTTCCCCCTCTCTTTTTTTATTTTTCCCTTTTTTTTTTCCTCCCCTCCTCTTTCCGTCTCTGCTTTTTTTGGGGGGTGGGGGGGGCGGGGGGTGGAAATTTGTCAAGGTCATCCCGTGGATTTAATATTTTTTGTGTGTGTGTGCCGTTCGCCCCACCGCCACCCAGCCTTGCTCTGTGGATTATCATCGCCCTGGATCCGAGGGTCTGAACAGCAGGATTTTTGTTGTTGTTGTTGTTTGATTATTATTTTTTTCCCCTTTTTCATTATTATTTTTTAAGGGCTCCGCGGTTTGGAGAGGGGAAGCGGTGAGTTGGAGGGGGGCGACTTTTCTCTTCCCCCCCCTCCGTGCCACCCCCCACTCCCCCCCCACCCCGCGCTCCCGGCCTTCTTTATTTTTTAATTTTTGTAATTATTATTATTATTTTTAAATATTATTTTTAATTCGCGGCTTCTTCGGCGATGGATGGGAAAATCCGGCAGAGCCGGAGGTCGAGGTCGCAGCGGGACCGCGTGCGGCGGCGGGAGGCGGCGGCCCGCGACCCGCGGAACCAGAGCCCTTCCTCGGGCTCCGAGAAGGAGCCGAGCCCCGGCAAGGAGAACGGCGGCCAGAACTGCACCGCCCCGCGGGGCCCGCCGCCCGCTGCCCGCGCCGCACGGCCCCCGCGCCGCCGCCGCCGCGAGTCCAGCTCCCAGGAAGAGGACCTGATCGATGGCTTCGCCATAGCCAGCTTCAACACCCTGGAAGCCCTGGAGGTACGAGCGGAGGGGGCCGGGGGGCTCTGACCTCCTGCGGGGCGGGGGCTGGGGCGGCGGGGATGGAAGGGAAAAAAGAAAGAAAATAATAATAATAGAATATGAAAAGGAAGCGCGGCGCTTTCAGACTGCTGAATTTTGCAAATAGCAATTAACGTGCATTAATCCTGGTGTCAGCCCGGAGGGATCTCGGGCTGCGTTCGGCAGGGTGGCGAGCCAGCCCGGGTGCTCGCAGCCCCGCTGGCAGCTTGCTGCCCCCCACCTCCCTTCTCCCCTTCTTCCTTCCTTCCCCTTCTTCCTTCCTTCCTTCCCCTACCCACCCCTTCCCTCCTTCTCCGGGCTCCGGCGGGTGTTAGCGATCACTTAGGGCAAGTCAGATGGTTGTTTGGGGTTTTAATTGACGATGGGCTGCAAAATATTCCTGGCGTGTTTGGATGGTCCGGCGTTGTTGTGAATGGTGGAGCTTCCCCCTCCCGCTCTCCTTCCTTCCCCCCCCTCCGGTTCGAGGAGTTTGTGTTTGCTTTGCCAAAATGTTACTTTATCTGTCTCCGGAGATTGTTAGTGAATGGCTAGTGTTTGACGTTTTGTGGAAAAGAGATGTTTAAATGGATAATAATCCCTTGGTTGTAATTCCCATTTTTGAAGTAATTGAACAAATTCTTCATCTCTTGTTGACTGTACATATTTTTCTGATGTTAATAGGCTGGCAAAAAATGTTGCTTGTCTAACTTATTACAAACAATATTTGCTGAGCAAATACTGCCTGCCTTGTCTGAGCTAAGTTAAGCAGAGCAGGAAATTTAATATTTTCAGAGGGGCATTGACAAACTAAGACTTTGGCTTTTGATTTTTGTTTTGGTTACGTACAAGGGGAAGAAGTAAGTTGTTGAGAGAAGGCACCTAGCAAGTTGCTTGATGGGTGCAATAACTTGGATTCCCAGTAAATATGAGCAGTTCTGCTGCTTTTGCCCACTTTCTTTGGCATGCAGTGGTAGGAACGTGGGCAAAGTTTAGGGTGATTTCCTTGCTTCAGATTTCCTGTCACTTGTGTGTCTGTTAACCAGTGTTGCACTGTTGAGGGCTTCTGTGCAGGCTGATGAATACTCTCAAGTTTGCCTTGGGATCTCCAGCATCTTTGGCTCAGGCTTTGAGATCCCATTTTGTCCATGAGCTTTGTTTCTTCTCAGCCCACCCCTCCTGCATGGAGGCCTCTGGGATCTGGTGTCATGGAACCAACTTTTTTGCACATGGAACGAACTTCTCAAAGTCCCAGAGATGGTCCCTGTGCTCTCGTGGAGGTGTCAGCAGTGTCCTTGGTCACCTGCCCTGGTGCCAGGGCAGTGAAACCTTTGCTTGGAGATCCTGTGCTCCTGCTCAGGAGGGACTTTTAGTGTAGCCTGGCAGTCCTTGAGCAGCACTAGGTGTGCGGGTACTGGGGTGGGAAGATGATTTGTGTGAGCTTGGTGATGGTTATTCTTTGGCCTTTCACAGCATCGTTTTTGGGGTGTTGTCCCAACAGGAAAACCAACTGCTTATAATGAGAGAGTAATTTGTGTGCCTCTGAAACAAGCAATGGACCTGTATCTTCTTTTTCTTTTCTTGGGTATGCTATGCTCTTAGTCAAATATGCATCAGCAGGTAGGTCCAATTAAACCCTTGAGTCTCTGCTGAGCTGTCAGTGGAGAAAGTAAAATTTGTCTTCCTGCAGAAATTTTCTACCATGATGAGCACATTATCAGGAAATAGAATTCAAATGATAGTGCAGTCCCTCCAGGGCTGACATGGAAAACTCTGGGCTTTTCAAATGGGATAAGCCTTGTTATCAAATCAACCAAACCATAACCTTGATAACAGGGCACACAAGGATAGAAGGTGACCTTAAACTTCTGCCACCCTGAAGTACATCTGTCTGTGGGAGCACTTCTGGTTTTTCTTAAAAATAAATAAAGTTTTTACAGAACTATCTCCTTGCAGATTCACAAAATACCAAAGTACCAAGTAAAATTAATTGCTTACTGCTGTATTCACCAGCACCAAGAGACTGTGTGCACCTCGCATCTGGAGTGGTAGCTGGCACCTCAGAGGGGGAATAGTGTGAGCAGAATTCACCTGTTTCAGGTGCTGAACTTAGGAGATATGTTGTTTTGGAGGTTCTTGGAGGGCTCTAATGATAGTGTGCATTTTGTAAACACCAGTAACAGTAAAAAGGAGAAAATATTCTGTGTTATGTGGATTTTTCTGTGCAGCACTGTGTTTAACCATAACTGATGTTTGTCTGGTTTGATGCAGCAGCAGGGCAAGGGGGTTGTTAAGGCAAAACTACTTTAAAGCAATATATGTCCATTTAAATGGCTGGAATGGCAAGGTCATCTTGCGTGGTGTGGAGCTGTGTTCTTAGGAACTTGACTGCAGCAAGTGGGATTCTTCTGCTTTGGAGATTTCTATTTCAGTGTGTTTGTTTTTTAAAAGGACTTAAAATAATCTGCGATGATATTTTGAAAATAAATGAGAATAGAAACCTTTATTTATGAGGGGGGAGAAAGAATAAGAATATGCAGCCTAGGGACAGTACTGGGCAGAAAAGACTTTAATTTCTAATCCTAAAAGGAGCTTTTGTTGCATGTGTGATGCATATTGCATAGTTGTGATCCTTTCTTGTGGTGGTGTTCTTAGGTTGGTTTGTCCCTTGGCATTACAGTGGTCTGTGATTATGTATAGCAGGATAGCTAAGCTCTGGGCTTCCCCTTGGAAATCATTTCTTGGTGGTTAGGCAGAAGTTAATGGTAGAAGCATTTGGGATGGTTATAGTGTTTTTTTGTTTGTTTTTCTTTAGATCTCAAAATACTGTGAATTCCCCTTCCCCACTGAAGAAAATTCTCACCACTGGTGTTCCTGGAAATAAAGGGCTCTTCAAAGAATAAAAAAATACACATTCTTCCTTTGTGTTGACCTCGGGGGTATGAGCACTTAAGTTTAATACTGAGGGATGGCTTTATGCAACCTCCGTTAGCACTTTGGTGTGAATTTTAAGCATTCTGGATTTTAACTCATATGGCAGTGTTTCCTTCGGCAGTTGTCACCTGAAAATGTTGTGTCTTGTTTCAGTGATGCTTGTGACTTTTTTACGGACCCTCTCTCCTACCATGTTTCCCATAAAGACAGAGTTGATTATATATATATGTATTTTTTAAATTAAGTGAAAAGATTAAATACAGCTCACAGACAAGCCAGCGGCCGCCTCCTTCTGTGCAGGAGAAGTTAAAACTTCCCCTTTCCCTTCCTTCCCCTGCATCTTCTTGTATAAATCTGGCTCTAACTCAGGTTACAAGCAGCTGGTGTATGTGTAATGTTGGTTTTTAATACCCAGCCACTGAACACGACTTTGGAGTTAACCTGGAAGCTTAGTTTGCCCTGACCTGCAGGCTTGACGTGGTCAGTGGGACTGGCAGCTTCTGGAACACCGTCAGATGATGATTCCTGTGCTGGGGTCAGAAAAGCTGGCAAGCTGAGAAACAGGGGATTTCTCACTGCCTGCTGAAATGAATGGTATGGATGTGAGCATGTGTGTATATTCATTACGTTCAGACGAAGCTGCTAATTATTCTTGAAGGTGATTGGTGAATCAGAGAGAGAGAATCTAAATGAGTGAGTCGGTAGTTGAGGGCTCTCTCTGATCATAGCTGTTCCTTTCAAGTATGAAAAACAGCGCTAAAAGGGAACTTCATCAGAATGTTAATGAATGCGATCTTTGAGAGCAATTGTTCTCCCAAAGTAGTTGGAAAGACAAGGGGTTGTGTTTTCTTTTTGCCTATTGTTTAGAATTTTTACAGATTCCAGCAAAGCCTTGGAATGCCATATGGAAATTTTAACTCTCCTGGTCTGTGTGTATGGATTTTTTAGGAATGTTTAACCTATGTGTAGAATTTAATGGAGAATCCACTCGCAAATGTGTGGGCAGCAAGGTGTTGTCTAGAAATAGGTCCCTGAGCTGAGAAGGGCCTGACCTGACTTTGTGCATGTTCTGTTGAAGTGGTGATGCTGCCCTTACAGGCTGAGTTAGAGCCCAGCTGCCTCTGGTCGCAAACCCTGAGGAGATTAACACTTTACCCACTTTTACTTTTGTTCCTATCTTGGAGGTCTGTCAGTGCTAAATCCCAGTCCCTTCTCTGCTCTTTGCGCTTGAATGTAGCAGAATTTAGAAAGCCTGATGGTGATAGTAGACTTCTGGACAGAATCCCTAAGTTCTTTGGCTGTTATCTTGATAAGGCTGTTTTCACATGTGTGTTGTACACTGTGCTGTTACTGTTGCTCTGATCTCTCATTGATAAGAAAACCAGTGTATTTAACTACAGCTTCCTGTTCCAAAGGTTTTGTTCTAGTTCCACTGACCTAGCAGTGTAACTTCTCATTTATCCTTGTATCTTTGTGTATCTACTTTGCAGCTTGGCTTTTTCCATAGCTAGTTTCATGTTTTAAACCAGGTTCCTAGATATTTAACTATTTTCCCCTTCTACATAATTGTCAAGTGATGGTGTAGCAAGTTAGTGTTTCTGATGGCTAGTTGTTCCTTTAAAAAGGTGCTTTTAACCTCAGGAAAACTAGTGATTTTCTGGATGATGCCCTAAAGGCACTAAATGCCTTTTGGTTTTCCCTAAGGCTGGTTAGTCTCCATTGATTTGTTCTCCTGGCTGTTGATTTTTTGCATCTCGTCCAAAGCAGGTACTTAAGGTATTTTTATTGTTGTTGCTAAGGAGCAAGAGGTGGTTAATGCAGAGCTAAAACAGAGCTCTAGAAAGCCTGAAGTATGTGCTTGGTTAGGCCAGGCACTAAGGAGAGGTAGGTGCCCTGCACACCTAACTCTCCTTGCACACACTGGGTGACGGCAGCAATGAGGAAGGATCCAGCTGTTCTGCTGGAGTTTTCTACCTCGTCAATAAAACCCGCTGGGTTTTAACATGGCTGCAAAGGTATCAGAGGGAGGACGCAGCTTGCTTACCTGAGGCTGGGCTGTGAAAATCCCAGCTAAGCTCAGGGGTCACCCTCGTCCCCCCCTGAGCTTTCATTTTGCCTCACACTGCACTTGACACTGTTTGGGTGTTTTGAAAGACCTCTTAGTAGCATACTAATTTTTCCAGAATGGTTTCCTGTAGCACAACTGCTCTGCCTTTCTTCAGCAGTGTGAAACCTGGGGTAGAACATGAGGTGAAGCTTGCAGAAACGTCAGGTGGACCCACCACCTCGGAGAAATTCAGAAGGTAAATTGTAGTAAATTAGAAAGTGGAGTCTATCTTATTTAATAATATGAGGTGCTCTGTATTGCACAGGTAAGATTCTTCTAATAAAAGGGATAAAATAGAACTAGTATTCCACTTCACCCAAATAATAAATGATATTGGACCTCAATTCGTGTTTACTTCTAGTAGTGCGTTTGACTTTTTGTCTGGTAAGAACTGAAAGCTTCACTGTCCTCTCAGTGTGATAAAATGACACAATTCTTATCATTTATCTCAATTATTTTGCAGAATGGGACCGATTATCACAATGTTATTGTCTGGGACATGCTATCAGTGGCCAAGGGAGCCGGGTAGAACGAGATCAGCCTGGTTATTTCACTTATTCTCTGATAGATTCCTGCTTGCCCTGCAGAAGGGCTGATGTATCACACGACTGCTTAAAAAGTCATAGAGGTACAGAGATATGATACCCGGGCTGGAGACAGTTACAGTGATAGAAAGGTTTTGGGGTGTGGGCTTCTTTGTTTCCCTCTTGCTATGCTCCTGCTTTGTGTGAAGTGTTGAATTCACACTGCTACAGCAGGTTGCTCCCCCTGCATCAGTCTTAGCTAGGATTGGTGGGCTTCTGGATCCTAGACCTGTGTGCACCTTGACTGGGGAAAGTGCTACCAGAATGTGCTTATTGCTTCATCTTCTCTCTTGTCTGGTCTTTATCCCGGTGATAAAGGCTGTGGGGAACATTGTGTAGTTTGTGTTGCTGCAGCAAGTAGTTGAGAGCCAACAGTATCAGCAGAACTGAAACACTGTGTCCTGCTTGATGCAATAGTTTTTTTTAAATAAAGATTTGAAATACAGTGTGTAGGACATGCATCTTGGTATGAGTTGTATGTGAACGTCCAGCTCTAAGTGGGAACAATTTCCAATTCACTGCACTTTAATGCCTCCAGTTTATCACAGTGAAGGTATAAAAGAGTTTTATGTAGGTGAGGTGGCTCTTGCTGTTTGAATATCTGTTGGTTCTGCTGTGTTCTGCACAACAGAGGCTGTGACCGCTGCAGCCATGCTCCTCAGAGAAGAGTTGGAGCACTCTTTTACTGGCCTTGCTCCATCTCCTTGAAACACAGTCTCTTTCCTAAACTGATGGACTCTTAAGAATACTGCGCCGATGCTGAAAGGAGAATCAGCCTTTATGTTATTAATCCAAACTGTTTAAAATGGAGGAGAGGGTTAAACAGCTTCTGAGCCGCCTAGACCTGCCAGCGTTTAGTTGTTGGTCCAGTTCCTCTGGTGCAAGCAATTGTGAAAGCTGGGCAGGTACAAACTGCACCGGCTGCAGGGCTCTCCCACCCTGTGCCCAGCCAGGCTAGCAGCTATGTTGAGCCCTAATGACAGGCAAATAAGGGCTTATCAATTTTTGTAGCTTGATTATTTTGTACTGAGTGACTGGATCTGAAGTTCAGAAGTACCTCGTGAAAGGGAGCTCAGGGCAGCTCTGTACATAGCACTTCCATGGTCTGAGATGAAGGGAGAGTATTTCCTTTGTAGCTCTGTCTTGTTTCAAGCCAAAAAGGGACGAAACTTGAACAAAAGTTGCATCTGCAAGTTCGGCGGTTGGCACGGATAAGGGGATTGAAGGGATCAAAATTATTTCCCTGCACTGCTGGCTGCAAAACATGAGCTTATGGCACCATTCCTGTCTCTCCCTTTGTGCTCAGAGCAAAGCTTTTTTAATCTTGTGCCGGCTATCTATAGTTGGGCCATGCAAACATGGCAATTTAAGTCAAATGCTCTATTTTGGGGACTGTTGGGCACTGTCAGCAGGGTAAAGGAGCTGTGTTTGAGCTCCTCTCCTCTGTCCAAAGCCTGCCTTGGTCTGCTTGGAACAGGTTGTGATAGAGACACATTCAGAAAGTGTGTGTGTGTATATGTATGTATAAAATATATAAATGATGCACTTGTGCCTGTAGTCTATAGTATTTTTGGTTGGATATCATTGCATTATCATCTTCTCAACAGATGTTCTTCCTAGCTTCATAAAAATATAACTATAATTGTTTGGGGTATTTTTTCCAATTTTAAATATAGATTGATTGACTCTGATGCTAGGGTATCCCTCATGTAGCCTGTACTTAGTGCAGAGGTGCTTGGGTTAGGAGGAAGCATGCGGCCCAAGTTGGGAACCAAATGATAATTTAGGGCTTCTGGCTGTTCAGTGGGCTGTGATGTGCTGACAGCCACCGAGCTCGTGTCTTTAACCCCTCCTGTTGATTAGTGAGGCTTCAGTTTCTTTTGTGCAAGCTCTTTTTTGTGCAGAGGAGCTAACACACCAAAGAATTTTAAGGTAAAATATCTCTTGAGCTTTACAGTAACACCGAGTGCATCAGCTAGTAAATGTATTATTGCTGTTGATTTTTTTGGTGGCTCATAAATGTCTCTTGCCGTGCTGTCGAAGAGGACGTGCAGCCTTTTTATTCCACTTAGCCTGAGCACATACTTGCACTCAGGGGGAGCAAGGCTCAAGATAGTGTGTAGCTAAGAGATGTTTATGGAATCAGTCAAACTTGATATAAAATAATTATGCTGTTTTGACAGCTTGTTAATAACTTGCAGCCATTGGAAGAAATGGAATTATGGCGTTCTTGGTCCTTGATGGAACCTTGGCATTTCTTTCGGATTGTAAAATTAAAGAAGAAAATGTGAAAGCCATTAAAATAGTTGGACGTGGTGCTTGGGAAAAATGATGGGCTGCTTAATTGAAAAAATGCTTCGTTCCGGTTGAAGTTCATTGCAGTTCAGTTCTGCCTGCTTCCCTGTATCCGTAATGGAGAAGGAAGAGGGCTGATTGCCCCAAAATCTGTCTGGGAGAGGGGTTTGGGTGTCACTCAGTTCTTCATCATATCTGTGAATGAAGTGGAAGGAAATCCTAGCGAGCATTAGACATGAGAGAAAAGTCTTGTCACCTGTAATGACTAAAATCCCCTGAAGTGTTGCCAGCGTGTACTTTAGGAATCATATAATTATATGATTATTGAAAGAGACATAAAAGACCTCATGGCAAAAACCTTAGAAAGGGGGAGGAAGGAAATCCATATGCAAATGAAGATACACAGAATTTGCCGTCTCTCTCTTTTTTTGGTAGTTATTTTTCAGTCCAAAGCTCAGTAATTGCCTTTATGGGGATTACTTAATAAAACTGGGGCATGCAAAGGAGGGAGAAATTGTTTATGCTGCGTCACAGGGCTGGCTTGCAGTCCCACAGAGTTGGAGTAAAAATGGAGTTTTTTAAAGTAAAACTGCAAAGTGGGTTTTCTGCTAACAGAAAATAGCTATTTGTTGAAATGTTACCCTACAATAAAAGTGTTTTGTGGTCTGGTGGTTAGCTGAGGGGTCCGGAAGTTGAGATAATGGGGTTTTCTTTCTGACTCCGCCACAAGTTTCCTCTCTGAGCTCCAAGCAAGTCTTTTCATCACTGCCTGTGTTGCCTCAGTTGCTGGTGCCATTGCTGTGTACCTGATGGGAGGCTAGGATTGCTGCTCAGGGAATCTCATGTCACTCTGCTGACTCAGGGGAGCTGTCTCTCAGTCCTGGTATGTGTAACTTGAAATGCATGCTGTGTTTGTGAAGGAGGTGATGGGAGAGCCATGGATGAAAGAACTGCTTGTGCTGTCGGTGCTTAGGAGGCCCAGCCACGGTATTCTGTATTTGCCATGTTATGGCACAGAGATGTGCGTGTCTATGGTTGGATGCTTCCAGTGATGGGTCCTGACCACATGCAGGATGTTATGATGGAGAGCAAGTATATTCATTGGTGCCTTTTGCCTCATTTGTCACTTGGGTAGCTTGAAGCCAAAGTTGGTATCTCCTGTGTGAACCACTGGTGGAATGTGTCCCCTCTGCCCCACCTCAGGTTCACGTGTGGTGTGTAAGCATCATGTGGAATGTACTGACCGGTGCAGTGCCCTGCTGAGTGAGCTACACTTAGGGTACTGCTGCGAGTGTAAACTCAGCATGAGATTTTCCCAAGCTTTAGTTCTCTATTTCCTCTCAAAGTACAGGCCTTTGACTCAGGGCTTCTTAAGTTCTCCTGGGCTTCATCAGTCTTTACTGATGCTATGGATTATAATCTTGTGTCTCACAGAGCACTTGTTCATACATTTACTAGAAACCCTCCCGATGCAGAACAGACATATATCTCAACAGAGGTTGTGTTGCAAGATACGCAAAATCCTCCTTCCCTTTTTTTCTTTGAAGCTAAGCAGTACCAAGTTGTGATGTCAGTTTGCTAATGTGATTTTTAGCTGAAAATGACAATGGTTTTTCAACCAGATGGATTCTACAACTCGCCTGCTATCAGCTCATCCGTCAAGCTCCACAGATGCCTGTATGTACATTATAACATGCATATGGTAATATTGTTGATTACAACAAACGAACTGATAACTGTATTCAAGGCCTATTAACGCTCTCTGGGCAGCCCCCCTGGTGTGGGTTTGGGCTGTCCCTGCAGGTACTAGATGAAAACTTGGAGTTGAACTGCTTTCTCAGATCCTTTCCATTGGTGTGGAGATGTCTGCATCTGTGGGGTCAGTGTAACTTGTTTAGAGAGAGCCATTTTGAGATGACTTCGATACAGGCGCTGACATCTCCAGTGCTGTTTCTATTGGGAAGAGGGTTAATGAAACAGAAATGAGAGCCTCTGGGCTGCACGTGGTCTGTAACTGGATTTCATACAGCTCATGACTCTTCTTCCACATCGCTGGATGACGCTAAGTCGCATAGGGTATGTGACTTAAAAAATTGCTATCTGCATCTAGGCAGAAGTGCGTGCAGGGCCCAATCAGAAGAAGGATCCTGTGATTGCTACTGACTCATCTGTACAAGTTTTAGGCTTTTTGTGAGAGAAGATGATCTTTTTAGCAGCTGTTGGTTAGGAGGTTGTCTGGAGCCTCCTGTTGACGTCAAACCCAATTACCTCAGTTAGAAAATGAGCTTGTGTTTTGGTGAGTGTAGGATGTGCCATTTCCAAAACAGAGGTTATGAGCTGCTGTAATGGGGGCCTATGTAAAGTAATGTAAACTCCCAGGTGATACCTTGGATAAGGAGCTACTTGTAGTTTTTTTCTGGACAGTTTTCCAGGATTTATATCCGAAGTTAGTCCTTTTTAAAAGACCGAACTGTTTACATAAGCTGTTTCCAGACAGAGCATCTCTGGTTTCTTAGCTTCAGCTGTGAGGTGTCCCGAGGAATACATTAATGGGTCGTGAAGTCTCTGAGTGTATTGCCTGGTTTTCCTCCACCCAGGGGGCTGTCATCCCTGGGCTTACGAAGTTCCTGGTCTCCGGGGCAATACTGCTTCTGTGATGCAGCTTCGAGGCAAGGCATGCTACTGAATTTTAAGATCTTACAATTATTTTTCTGGATTATTGAAATGTGCTGTGCTGCTCGGATGTGTGGGGTTCCAGGGGAGGGTGTTAAAGCCTCCCTGTTGGACAGGAGCGAGGTCTTTGGTTTCCTGATCACTGCTTCCTGGTCAAAACATATCCAATGGATTTTCTATACCACTGCCAAAATAAATGCTGCAGATAATCCAGGGCCAGGAATGTCATCATCATCGGGTTACTGAGTTTCTGTCTGAAGGTCAGCTAGCTGTGACTGTTACTAAATGGCTGTTTGCGGTGTGTCTGTGGTCTGCACTCATACACATGCGTGGTTGCATGTCTTCAGTGTAGTTCTGGTGTAAGGATATGTAGCCAGAAGAGGGGAATGTTTTGTGATACTTCTCTGCAACTTTGTAAGGTTGCTACAACCCAAGAGGATATTAATTTGACCTCAAAAAGCACAGAATGTAGACTGCTGGTGTTCATCTGTGTTAAGTACAAGTCATCAACAGTCAGGCTATTTGGTTTACTTTGTGGTTTGTGTGTGTTGCCAGAAAGATGGGTCCTTACTTTTTAACACTTTCATAGCAATTAGCAGATTCTCCTGCCATCGCTTACTGCGGTTGCTTGGAGATGAAAGGTGTGTGTGCTGCACCAGCAGGACTGAGAGACAGCCTGTTTGTGCAAGAAACCCATCGCTGTTGGGAAGCAAGCGAGTGATGTGGAGTCACTGAAATAACACGGGTAAGCTCATACACTGGCCTCAAACTTCAGCTGAGTCTGGCTTTCAGGAAATGCCAGATCTGGGCTGGATGGAAACAGGCAGCAGAAGCTGTCAGGAGGCTGCTGGTGGGCTGTGGGGCCAGGAGCCAGAGAGGTCCTGCTGTCCCTGGCCATGCCTGCTTGGGTTGGGTGGACGTCTGCTTCCCTGGTGTGCCTGTCTTCTGCTCCTGCGGTGGTCTTGTGAGTGTGGTGAGATGCTGTAATGTGGAGTGTGCTTCAGCATTAGGGCTAGTAAATGGGCAGCTTCTGGTGGTGTTCCCTGCAAGGAAATAAAGTGTGCCTTCATTTGGGGTATTTCTTGGTTTGATTTCTATCTAATTCTGGTTTTCTGTTAATTCGAATCATAGAATCATAAAATAGTTAGGGTTGGAAAGGACCTTAAGATCATCGAGTTCCAGCCCCCCTGCCATGGGCAGGGACGCCTCCCACTAAACCATGCCATCCACGGCTATGTCCAACCCCGCCTTGAACACCACCAGCGATGGAGCATTCACAGCTTCCCTGGGCAACCCATTCCATTGCCTCACCACCCTTACAGTAACGAATTTCTTCCTCATATCCAATCTAAACTTCCCCTGTTTAAGTTTGAACCCATTACCCCTTGTCCTCTCACTATAGTCCCTAATGAAGAGTCCCTCCCCAGCATCCCTATAGCCCCCCTTCAGATACTGGAAGGCTGCTATGAGGTCTCCACGCAGCCTTCTCTTCTCCAGGCTGAACAGCCCCAATTTTCTCAGCCTATCTTCATACGAGAGGTGCTCCAGTCCCCTGATCATCCTCGTGGCCCTCCTCTGCACTTGTTCTAACAGTTCCATGTCCTTTTTATGTTGAGGACATCAGAACTGCGCACAATACTCCAAGTGAGTATTACCAGTGTATAATTAACGGTAGGTGAATTGTCACTGTTTCACTGCGCTTACCTGAGTAAAAAGGAGCAGGTACCGAGAAAGGGGAATAGATTCTTGTCTCAAGCAATAGATTAATTTTTTGTTCTTTTACATCTCTCTTCTTTTGTGCATCTGTGTGTTAAAATTCACGTTCCCTGTTTATAAATGTTTAGCAGATGAAGTCGCTGGTGTTTTTCCTACTATTACCTTTGTGATGTTCAGAACATAAGCAAAATGTGATTATTCACTGAGTCTCTGCTGAATACTGGAGGAATAATGAGTCTGGGCCTAAAGTGTAAACCCAGACACAGAAAGCATGCCAATAAGGATGCAGACCTGGGAGGGGAAAATGCACAGTGCAGTGTGTTTTACCAATTTCACTGAAGCATCCTTGTACCTGTTTTGGGGCTGGGAAGGGGTTAATCATGGCGTAAGACTGGCTTTTCTGATGCCAGGAGCAGAAAGTGATGTGAGGTGGGGGTCTCCCCCAATGGTAGAGAGGTGCTCTGGGGAGAGTAGCAGCTTGCGGCACTGCAGCTTGACCAGAGTGCTTCTGGAAGCAGGGCTGGAAGTGAAAAAGCACGGGGAAGAAAATAAATCAGCAGGCTTTGTGTCTTCATGGTGGTGCAGCCTTTTCAAAGAGTAAATACTGGTGTCTTGCAAAGTATTCCTGATGCTGGTGAAGGAGCAGAAATAGGCTGGAGGTTTTCCTGACCAGTGAATTGACATCTCAGTGCTTATGCTTCCCAGACAGCTGCCACACTAGAATAATTCAAATGTCTTTTTCTGGGAGCTGCAGGTACCTTTCAAGAAGGTCAGAATTTGGGTTGCAGCTGAATTATAAGGTAAAACCTTTGCAATGACTACAGAAATAAGAGGGTTTTTTTTAGGCTTTCTAGTTCTAATAATACCCTGTCAAGCTTTAAAGCTGAATGAACTTTAAATATCCTCAGTGTTTAACAGCATTTAATTTTTCTGTTTTCTGTTTTGTTCATCCTGAAGAAAGAAATAGCGTTGTGTTCTCTTCAGACTGTGGTAATTGAAATGGATTGTTTCTATTCTTAAATAAAGAATGAGAATTTAGGTGCCTGGATACTTAGAGCTGTTCCTTTGATTGCTGAAAGTTCATCCTTTGCCCCCACTCTTCTTAATGGAATTTTTGAAACAGCAGCTAAAAATGTGTTTAAAAGACCTAATTAGTGTTGATATTTCAGTATCTGGACTTATAATTTAGGTTTTTTTTTTTTAACAGGACACCTGGGTATCAGCACTAAATGTGAAGAAAATTGAACTTGTACCCAAAGTGAATGCCTATAATTTTAATTGGAAGTGAGGGAAGAAACAACCCTAAAACTTCAGACTGAATTGGTTGGTGTGGTGCTTGTCCTGTGTTCAGGGTGCCCCATGAAGGGAAGGGGGGAGATGGTAGTTAATTAGTGCTTAAGTGATGCCTTACTTACTGAGCGTTACGGTGTTAGAAAAATCTGCCTAAGCAAACACATCCAGGCAGATATCTGTTCCGTTGATATTATTTTAAGTCTGATGAAGCATTGTTCACACCTTCTTGGAATGTAGCACAGGAATAAATGGGAAACCCAATCTCCTTAGCACTGTGTGTCGCACAGGCAGGCCGTGCTCTGATACAGGGATTTATTTCATGCATGGTAGCCTAGACATGAAGCAAATGTGTAGAAAAGGGAATTATGTAAAATTGAAAGTGACAATTATGCAGGCATTCCGGTTGAGGAAGAAGTGAATTCTCTTTTTCCATGTGCTCGGCTTCAGAGCTAACACATAGCCTCTTGGGGCCTTTGGTCTGTGTGTTTGTATCTGTCATATCTCTCATCTCACTGCTTCTTGTTTCATTTTCTCTTTCTTACTCCTTTTTTTTTCCTTTGACCTTATTTTCCCTTTTGTTCCATGGAGTCATTCAATCTTTATACTGTGGGGTTTGTTTGCCAGAGAAAATGTTAGCACCCTTCCATTTAGGAGTCCCTTGCAGCACAGCACCATGGCCTTCACTCCATACCTGCATACAGGAACGTGGTGACTGATGGGGTCCAAATCCCTTTATTCAGTTTTTGCTTTGTTTTTAAGGGGAGGGGAAGCTACTGAGAGAAGAAACAAGCTGTGAAAATAGCTCTGTGTTTAGACAGACACCCTTTTGCAAAGCTAAACAACTTGATCTTCCATGCTGCTGGGTAGTTCCCACGCTTGCAGAAATAGGAAGAGAAGGAGCTGGGGCTGTGACCACTTGAATCTGACATAAGAATGTGTTTTTGCTGAAGGGGATGGTCCTTTCCTGCCCTGGCCGCTTGTCCTGATTACCTCCTTGTGCCAGCACTAGCATGTGTGCTGCCAGGAAGACTAATTCCCTGGTTCCATAGTCTGGCTTGCTGCACAGCCGCGCAAATGTCCTTCTGGCACACGGAGAGGGGGATGTGGAGCAGATGTTTATTGATTAAGGAAACCCTTCAAATATGGCCTGAGCCTCTGTGGCAGGATTATAGCTGCATGTTCGTCCTGTGTTTCAGGTCATCTTCCAAGTCAGGGGTTCTGTGGATGGTGCAAAACAGTGATGGAATGTCTCTGGTCTTGCTTGTGAAGTTAGGATGATGTGGTCATATGTGGAGTAGCAGAGAGTGGCTGAGGGTAGAAGGGGTTACTTGGGAAGCTAAAACCTCCCTTGCAATTTAATTGCTCTGAAAACCCAGTTTCTACCTTGTTTTCACTGATTAGTTTCAATGTGACAGGGAGAGAGAAGAGACAAGCTTTTATTTGTGCTTGGTTGGGTGCTTGGAGTGGATGAGGTATCTAACCCTTTTGATGGCAGAAGGTTGAAAGTAGTTCAGTCTGCAAATGGCATTTGTAGCTCAGTTCACACAAGGAATTCCTTCTTTTTAGCCTTCTTTTTTTTTTTCTCCTCCTGTCTTTCTTTCTATGCTGTATCCTGTGCATGTGTTGGATAAAGGAGAAGTCTCCACTGGATATTAAAATCCAACAAGTAGGGGAAGAAGCAGCTCTTCTCATCAGTGTCATTTGCCCTGCTGTAATCCCACAGAGGGATTGAAGGAAGTGTTGGGAAGATAAAATCAGTGTTTGAGCCCAGCTAAGCACTGGCTGTGCTGCAGAAAATGGTTTTAGTGGAGGCTGTTTGTGTAGGGAGGGTGAGAAAATTGCACATAAATTGTGCAAATTTCTAAATAAAAAGCATTAAATTGCATTAAAAGAGGGGGAGGGACCCTCTTGTGTGTACATTGGAGACTTCAGTGAGCATAAGTAACCTCTGTGGCGCAGTAGTCATTGACCTTGTCAAATCATGCCATTGGAGGTCATGTGTGGTGAAGTGGGTTGCCACAGGGGATTAGCACATCTGGGCAGGGGGTTTTTACATCTGAGCATGCATGCCAAATCCCATCTCCAGCAGTGCATGTGAATTCATCAGAAAACACAAGGAGAGAGAAGATGGGAAAGCTCCTGCCAGAAATTCATGGGAGAAACTTGTCTGGAGCCAGGGGCTCTCTTGACCCCAGTTGCAGGAGAAGGAGCAGTTGGTTATACCCCAGACTCCCAGCTCCTAGAAGATTGACTTGAAATTTAATGATAAGAAACCTGCAAGCTTCTCTTGGTAATCTCATAGTTGGGCAGTCTCGGGCACATGACTGTCTTTTTGCCTTGGTTTCCCCTATGGTTTCACATGTACCAAGGTTCTTTTCCATCCTGCCTTGTTGGTTTGGTTTGAAAAGGCACAGCTTTATGCAGGTGATTCACTTGTGTATGCTTTAAGGTTTGTATTTTGGGCTGAAAACGTGAACAAAGGATGAAGATTTCTTGTAAGTCTAAGAAGATAAGAAATGAGATGACAGTGGTATGTCGACTCCTGTGTAGAACTAAAACGCATGTCTAGATTGATGGAGATATTAGGCCCATTCCACAGATGGGAATGCCTGAAGCACAGGGAAAGTGAGTAATTACTAGCAACTGATCCATGTGCTCTGTTCCTAGAAGAGAAAATATTCAAGGTTTTAACTTTCCTGCTTTATTCAAGTGTTTAATAGAAAACTTGGCTGGCGTGGAGTCCTAGAAGTCTAAGCATTTGAGTGTGAGGTTTTACACAGACTTGTTCTGCTTTGCCTCCTGTGTTCTTCGCTAGTTCTGCCTTAGTTGATTTGATTTCATATCCCACAAAGGCAGCACTAAAAGAAAATTATCAATACTTACAGCAGGAAAATAGCTGGTATCTTAGCAAGTGAAAGTGGTGTTAAAGTTGAAGCTAGCTAGTCTTTGTGTTTGCAAGTAACAGTAATCATTTGTCACTGATTTCCATTGCCTTCTGGATGAGGGGAAAGATGACTAATGCTTTACTCCTGCCTTAGTGTGAGGATCTCTGATGGAGCTGGTTGTAGTTACTTAAAGTCTAAATGGTGATGGGGTTTTATAGTTGTGCTAAATTTTTGCTAGGCAGGAAAACGTGGGAGTTCTGCAAAATTGTGAGGTTCAGAAAGTGCCGTTGGAATAATATCAGAAAACCAAAGCTGAAGATTGTTTGTTGAAGGTGCTCTGTTTAGGAGAGAGTACCTATCCTGACAGATAGCTGGGCATAAGAGTGACATTGGTGACACAAAGCTTCAGTGCAACCCATGCTGGGGCTTTCGACACTGGTGGCTTCTAAGGCTTCTTCATCAGATCTGGTTCCTATAACGATTTGTTGAAGACTGCTGGGAATGGGTATGTTTTTTGTTCCTCGACTTCCCTCTGAGAATTGCAGGGTGCACATTAAAGTCTGTACTTGTGGTGGAGCTCTGGATGGAGCCTGGTTTTTTCTGCTTCTCACTTTGTTGCGGTACTTACCGTACCGTATTGCATCCAAAACAGTAAGTTGGACTTACAGAATTAAGTGGCGCAATTATGAAGCAGAGGGAGAAAACACTTATGTGGTGGCTGTGATAGATTAGTCGTTTTGTACCTCCAAATAGTCAATTATTCCTCTGACTGGCTTTTATCTGCCCAATTTGCATGTGCAGTCATGGTAACTGGTTTGCAGATTAGGTGCAGGATTTCACGTACATCTGATGTTGCGTTTTGGTCTCGTATGCTTGGTGCTCCTTAGAGGCAGAATGCACTGATGATGCTTTCTGTGTAACTGATTACCATTAGCTGCTTTGTATTTCTTCACTCTTGAAGCTTTTTCACACTCGAAGGAAACAAGATGGCTCACTTTTATTGTAGCCTTTTCTTCTTTCTTTTTTTCCTTTTAATATCTGTCAGGATGATATAAAGTGGCCTCAGCTCCATTGAAGCTGCAGCCCAGATTTCATTTGTATTGGTGTTCTCAGCTGTATAGTTTGGGAACACATTGTTTGAGGGCTGGGAACTCTCTGGAGCTGCAGTGTATTTCAGAAGAGATGTGAAAGGAGAAAACAAAAAAGAGCTGGAGGAAAGAAGGAAAAATAAACTGAAGCAGCATGGAGTGGCCAAGGGTGAGATCCTGCTTCCCTGAAGCCAGCATCAAAACTTTGTCTTCGCTGGTGCCAAGTTTCCATGTCTGCTCTCTGATTTTGATCTTCACTGGTGGGCTAAAAATTAGCAAATGGTACTAGATTTAACACTGTACACCTCGAGAGCCAAGTGAGGTCTTAATTTGAAGGATATTAATTATTCAGGTAGCTGAATTTTGCTAGTAGGTTAAATATAAGCTCTGTTTCTGTCGGGGATTTGTGTCAATTTAGCATGCTGTGGACTTTGTAGAATCTGTGATATGAACAGTCTTTGAAGTGGAGAAATGGTCTAAAATATTTGCCAACAGCCAGCTAGCTCTTTAAGAGCTTCATTTGCTTCAAGTAAGCAAGTCCTTTTTAAAAAGCAAACAACAGTTTGCAAGCGCAAGAATAACAAGATACTTTCTCAAAAGCCATTTTTTCCCATACAGGCTCCAGCAACTCAGCTGTAGTTACCTTGGTCTCCAGTGCTGCTAAAGACAAATTAAGCTAATAAAACAGTATCTCGCAACATCATAGCAAATAAATTAGCTATTCTGTATTCAAGTTTCTTGCTATGCAAATGTGAACTGCTGAAGCATTTCCTCTTCTGATGAAGGTAGAGGGTTTTATAAATGTAACCTTTCCAAGGGTCTGTGGAACAACGCCTCATGGAGCATTCAGCACTCACAGCAGTCTTCTGCTGCGCTCACAGAATAAAGACTGTAGGTTGAGAAGTATTTTCAGGAATCTGTATATTTATTTTCTTATGTTGGTTTCATCTTAAGCTAATAATAAGTTTGTACATTGAAAGGTGGGTTCAAGGGAAGCAGTTGTATCCACCCAACTTCATTGGTAGCTGAAGGATTTTCTTCCGCATCATATACTCACCATATACTAGTTAGAATAGTGTGCGTGTGTACGCATTCATACATGAGCATAAGTGTTTTCTCTTTCATGTACTTACAGTAGTTGGACCCGTCTCAGTTTTCTTGTAAACTCATGTTTGTTCCTTTGCCTGTTCTTTTGGGACTGGCCTCTCGTGGCACTGTACATTGGTTTTTGAACAGTGCAGCACCTGTGAAGTCTCCTGGCCTTGCATGCAACCAACTGTTCACATTATTACAGGTGCACAAGCACCTAGTTCGAGTTCTCCAAGCTCTTTCAAGTTGTGAGGCTTTTCATGTCCTGCTGATGGAATATCAGTGTGTAAGTTGTATTAAACACTGTGACTTTTTTTCTTTGCAAATATTTCCTCTGCAGTAGCTGCTCAAGAGCCCCTCCAAAGGGCTTTGAGCACAGCTTGGGATGGGGGCTGCAAAAATGAGAGTTGAAAATTGGGGCATGTCCTTTTTTCCCCCCTGTCTAGATGAGTTATTTAATCTCAGTTCCTCTGTTTCTTCTGTAAAACAAGGATAACTCATCTCCCGTACTTCTTCTGCTTAGTAGTTGTAAACCCGGCATGCAGGATCTTTCTGATAGGAAGTACATTAAGATTAAAGTACATAGTGTTTTGTTCTGAAGAGTTTGAAGATGAAATTTACAGGCAACCGTAAGATGTGTGTTTGTTTGTGATAAAATTGGGAGATGAAGTATAAAGGAACAGGCACTGGTACTGGCCGTGTAACTCACAGCTTTACATTACAAACAGGCTCCTGTTTGTGGTGATAAAGGCAAGAAATCCGGTGTATTCCACCAGCCACAGATAGCTACGTGGGGTAGAGTTTTTCTCTCTGTAAAAGTGATCTTTTTCTCATTCTCAAATCAATCTTTCAGCTGTTCCTGTTAAGTCTACTCTCCACCTGCTTAGTAACTGTGAATTTTTGTGACTAGCACTGAAAAGCATCTTTCACTGCTGAACATCCTTCGGCTGTCACTGTTCTCTCCTCCCCTGCCGCCTTCTATAGTCTCAGGATTTAGCTTGTGAAATTCCCCCCCCCCCGCCACTGCAATCCTTTGGCTTAATCAGTTGGAAAGTGCAGACAACAGCATAGCAATGCAAGAGGTTGCTCTCAATGATCACATTTCCCCCACTGTTTCCTGCCTCTCCTTGGTTCTGTAAAATGCTTGTGAATTCATCCTTTCTCCTAGGCGTGCACAGCTTTGGCATTGCCTGCTGATGTGGCCAGGTCTGCTGAAGCATGTGAGAGCAGAGCTGGCCAGAGCAGATTCCTTCCCGCGCATGCTGCCCTTGGGATTTCTGCATCTCATCTTCCGGAGGTCCACCAAGAGCAGTGCAAACCCTGCTGTACACACACAGGGTCCACTTTCCCCCTTCCCCATCCCCAGCTCTTCTGGGTATTGTGTAAATATTAGAGGGGGGAAGTGTGTTTGTGCGGGCGCTAAAGAATTTTGGAGGGGGCAATTGTTTTGGCAGCCTCGGGATATGATTTTATAACCAGTAGCTGGAGATGTTTCTTCACTTCTCTCTCATGGATCCACTGTCTTAAAGCATTTTGATGACAAGATGATAGAATCATAGAATAGTTAGGGTTGGAAAGGACGTTAAGATCATCTAGTTCCAACCCCCCTGCCATGGGCAGAGACACCTCCACAATTGATTTTTAATTGTCCATGAGGGGAAAGATGAATCTTATTCCTGGATGTGTATCTGTGTATTGTTCTTCATTCCCAGCCCCTTCTGCAGACACAGCTCATCATTTTGTTGTGCTATGGATTGTTCCCTTGTGGTTTTGAGCCAGAAAACCTCAAAGGTTTTTCATACCTACTTAGGGGACTTGTTACTAATACTGGGCTGCTGGAGACAGATGTGCTGGGAAGCTTTGCAGTGGTGGATCAAGATTAGAAATAAAAGGGAAAATAATAATTGAAAACCCCAAAACACCCAACCCCAAACCTACCCAAATTGTATAATGCATATAATCAAGATTGTGAGCAGTTTGCTTCCCCAGAATTCAAACTAGTGCACCACTTAACCCACGATGTGGGTTAACTATGCATAAGAGAGCTTGTGCTAGCAGAAGCCTTAGATCTTGGGAAATGAGCAAATTATAGTTTAGTCAGCTGTGTGAAAGGCTATTTTAAAAAGAGCAGAGGGCCGTATTACTGGGGTTGTGGCTGGAATAACCAGGAGAGTTATGCATGTAGGTACTGTAATAGTTGCTGCCAGGGCAGCTCTGCATCCCTCACAAGTCCTTGTATTAAGGGGGGGAAGGAGGGAATTACGTTCACAGCATGATATTACCATGTTTGCATCAAATCAGTGTTGAGTCAGGGCTAGGGCACTGTCTTTAGAGCACTGCCTAAAGAGGGAAACTGGCAATGGCAGAGGAGCACCAGGGGGAAAATATTCCTTTGGAACCTCATTCCTATTGTTCTGCTGATACCTAATAAATCACAACAACAAGCAGCAGAGTGCCCAGCTATAGCAGAGCAGGCAGTGGTGGTTTGTCAGTGTGTGGGGTGTATACATGCAGGATTTGTTACTGGTCATTTTATTCATCCTCTGTGTGTTGTTGAATTCTCCGTCTCTCTTTGCTTTCCATGGACATCATAGATGGGGAAATTGCAGGGAGACTTGCACAAAGCTGCCTTTCTTGCCATTTCTGCTTAAGTCTCACGTGACAGTTGGACAGAAGCTGTTTTCACTGCGTGAAGTGAGGGGGAGGTGAAATGGGTGGTGGATTTTTAAAGAAAACTATATATACTTATTTTTCTGCATGCAGGCGGCTTGTGTTTGTGGTGGTGTAGGCAAGGAAGCACCTCATTATGCAATCTGTATCAGATCTACAGTGGAAAGAGCTCAATTTCCTCCCGAGTACAGATTTATCCCCCTTGTCAAGCGAGTTGGGATGCCCTGTGAGTTATAAGCCTCTTTTGACAAAGGGGATTGATTCTGTCTTTCCTTCCCCACCGGTGGCTGCCTGCAGGGTGTGTTTTGCCTTTTTCTTTCTTCTTTTTTTTTCTTCTAATTCAATTTCTCTCTTGCCTTCCTTTTAGTGGGACTTTGGTGCAGGGCGGAGGACTTCCGAAATCACATTAATTGCTTGTGACACTGCTCCAGGCTCTCTACAGAGCTGACCAGCCAGGGCCAGTCATCACCCCTTCAGCATGGGCAGACCGATCTGGGCTTGCATTGCCTGAGCACCTCAGTCTCATGAGAACTGGAGAGCACACAGTGTAACTGTGACTGGGATTCCCTGGCCTGACTGCAGGGGCAGTCCTGCCTCCCCTGGCTTGGGACTGGCCAGGCAGAGCCTTGCTGTTGTGTCGGGTCAGTAATTCCATCCAGCCATGCCCTGGCCAGGGGTTTGCAGCTGCATGGTGCAGATTAGCAAACTGCAGGAAATGGCAAGGCTGCACTTCCTCCATCTGCTGCTGCCTCCCCGCTGTTGCTCTCCCCATGGCTGGAGGCATGCCCTGTGCTGCCAGGGGGTCCAGGGTGGCTTCAGAGGTGGGGTGGGTATGCTGGGCTGTGTATGTACCCTCCATGGCTGAAAGTGAAGGACAGTGAGGTGAATTACAGTAAATGTTGAAAGAACAGAGAACTAGCCATGCTTGGTCCCCCCACCATCACATCCTTCACCCTGAGGTTGGTCGTATGAGGAGAGATAACTCTGGTCTGGTTCCCATTGGGCATTGCTCCTATTGCCAAGGAGCAGGAGGGAGATGAAGGAGCCTGAATAAAACGTTTGAGGCTACAGGCTAAAAGCAGAAGTGGATCTGATCTCCATGTGCTTGAGCTCCAAGGAAGCTCCTGGGCAGCCCTCCCAGTGGTAGCATGGTGCCTGCTATGAGGTCTGGTGAGCCAGGGAAAGGGTTGGTGACCATTTCATCCTTCAGCCACTGTCCCTTGGGCTGGGCTGTAGACAGCAGATCTGTCTTTAGCATGTGGCTTAGTGCTAGGTTTCAGTTGGTCAGCCCTCTTGCTACATGTCCTGGTTTATTGGCGTTTGTCCATAAAGAAGTTTGAGCCCGAGAAATCAGGAGTAGATGGCGCAGTGGGGGTGAGCTGGGGGTACATGGGCCTGGCCCTCCTATTACTGTTGCAGCAGCTAGAAAGGAACTAACCCTCAGGTTTCAGGTTGTGTTTTAAAACCATGCACTCCTCAGAACAGCAGTTAGGATCGGGATGCTGTACTGTATGGGGGAGAGGAGCAGTTGACGTAGGTGCTTCGCTTCAGGTTGTGTTCCGTGTGATAGTCCTATAGGTGCATGGTCTTTAAAAAATTGAAAGTAAATTTACTTGATTTGGATCCCCACATCCCTGACTTTGGGCCAGTTCAGGTGTAAAACTGAGGCTGTATTTTAGTGCAGAATCTTCTTTTCTCTTATTTCTGGCACTTCTCTCTTGTTGCCACCCCTGCCTGGGCTCTTCTGGCTGCTGAACTCGTTCCTCCGCTTTTCCCCCTCTGAAGGGTGTGGAGATGCAGCGCTGGGCTGCAGCTCGCTTAACGGGCTTGGGCTGAGCAGTGAGCCAGGCTTTGTGCGGAGGCTGTGAGCGGGTAACGTTATCCCGGGCTGGCATTTGTGTTCCCTGGGTTCAGCAGGACACACGGTGTTCTGCTGCCTGTTGGGAACAGGCGGGAGAATGAGCGCCATTGTTTGTGGGGGGATAATGTCTGCACAGTGTGAAAGTCAGCTGGAGACTTGACACAACAGAATTGCAGTGTGCACATGCACGTGGTGCGTGAAGCCCTCGGGACAGCGGCGCTTCTGTCTGCCTGTGTATCTTCTGGTGTGGTCCTCTGCCTTCTGGGTGGGGGTCAGGCACGCTTCAGCAAGTCCAGGTCTGTGTGCTTGAGTCGGCAAGTCTGACTGTGTGCGCAGGGTCTAACGCAATATTTAGTGGGAAGGATGGATGATCAGTAGTTTGGTTTATTTTAAGTTGCTTTCATTCGTGCATAGAGGAAACAACTCGCCAGAGGAGACAGGAGCAAAGGTTGTCGTGCACACACACCAAAAAGGCATGGCAAAAATACACTGAAATTGAACTGATTTTCTTTACTGCTATGGTTTTATTGGACTGGAAAGGAAACGGGACCCCGAGGGACGTATATTGGAGAGGTGACCTTGTGAAGTCCAAGGGAAAATTAATTTGTCCAAAAGCCTACAGTTACTTATTAAAAGTTGTCACCTTCCTACCCCCTCTTCCTATCTTTCTGCAGTTGTTTTTTTGCCTCAATCCTGTAGATTGTTGTTGCTGGCTTATGTGCTGGCTGTACATGTGTGGCGCTTGTCTGTTCTTTCTCAATCTGGTTCTCCCTGGTCATCTAAAACCTTCTTTGGCAGGAAGGAGCATCAAGCAGCAGGGACACAGGCAAATGTGAGTAAACAGCAGAATGGGATTTGCACATTGTTGCGTGTTTTGAGAACTGGCGATCTTGCCCCTGAAGGATTGAGCTCTCCATCCTGGCTCTGGCAGGCCCCCTAAATTGGACTTGGCTTTCTCTAGGAACTATAAACCCAGCAAATTTTCAAAACCTTCTGCTAATGGCTCACTGAGTGAAGATCAATAGAGATGCTGAGAGGAGCCAGGCCTGGAAAAAGAACATATAATGCAAGCTGCCTGATTAATTTGCTCTAGAGAATAAAAGCCTTCAGAGATGAGAGCAGGGTATAAAATAAGCAGTTATAGACTTCCTCTCCACTGAGTAGAAAATGTTAACTTCTTCAGTGTGGTAAAGGATTTCCAGCATTAGTTTTGTAATGACATATTATATTTAGTATAAGAGGGAATAGTTGGGATATGGACAAGGCCCCTGCCTGTTCCTCTGCCACCCAAAGCAACCTTTACTTTTAATCCATGTATCAGGCAAGCACTGGAAAGTAAATGTGTTGGCTTCAAAACTGGAGTATGTATCTGCTTCTAATCCTCAAATGAGGTTTGTGATTTCCATTGTCAGTGCAGGAATTCAAATAGTCCTCACTGTAAGCAACAGTAAGAAGCTGTTTTCTTCCCTTTTGGCAGTTAAAAATACTATTTTTCAGGAGAACTAAAGAGTCATCTCTGTTCACTGTTTATGTTTAACCAACTTGTTGGGCAGCCACCTCTAGGATGGAGCATGTCTTGGGTGAGCAGCTGGGTCCTGAAGGTGGAGGTAGTGAATAAAGCGGCCTTTAGGAGTGTGTGCATGCTTGCCTTTCAAATGCTGCTAATGCAGAGGACTGCATCCTTCCCAAGCCACATGAGTTTTGTGCTTGTGGTGTTACTTCAGCATTGCCGGACTTTCTTCTGTGTGGCTCAGGTTAGAGAAAAGTCAGTTTTCAAGAAGAGAAGAGCTTCACAGAGGCTGCTTTCCCTTCTCTTCTCTTGTGATGCTCAGACCATTGCTGCTAAAGAAGGGAAATCAGGAATTTTCCCAAACAGATTTTGGCCAGGAGGCTGGAGTTAATGTGTTTCCTCTGCTTAGAAAGGTTTCTTAATCACTGCTGTCCAGAACTTCCAATTGACCTGGTGGTACTTCGCCAGCAGCAAAGGTGTGTGGTGGTGGTCGAGTAGATCCTGGAGTGATTACTTGGGCTTCCTGGAGGACTATGTTTCCACTGGGAAGAAAAATGTTATCCTAAAATCTTGTTTTCGTGTTTGTTCTCAAGCTATTTAACATGCATGGTTTATTTTTAGAGAAAACAATGTCAGCCAGATTTGTGCTAATTGTTGGCAACAGTGCGTTAGCCCCTCAAAGCTGACAGGGAGACAATGTTTGGTGATTGCAGCCATGCAAAGCTAAAAATGACTTTAATTAAACAATCATGAAGTATACTTTGCAATGTAAGAGTTGAACAGTGGGGTTTTTGGTTTGGACTTTTATTTATGTAGGTTTTTTCGCTCAGCGATGGCAGGTGTTGTGTGACAAATGGGGTCTCGTTGTGTTCTGACTTTTAATTATTATTCCTGAATATATGAAGAAATCAAAAACTATCATCTCTGAATTGGTGACAGTTTCTCTCCTCATTCCCCCTCCCCGTTGCTAGCATTGTTGCTACTCTGTACTTTAATTGCATTTATTAGTGTATTTGTTTGCTTTTTAATTTGCTGTGGTAGGGGTTTTGGTGGCATTTCTTTGGTTGCATTTCGACAGATCTTTTTCGTCTTGGAATGTCTGAAGAACTCATCTCGCTTCATAGTGCTGAGACTCAGCTGAGTGACAAACACAGATTTTTCTTCCCTTGTGAGTGAAAGCGCAGTGGGTTGGGTCACAGCTTTCCTGCAGGCCAGGTTATGGAGTGCAGCATGGATGGGTCCGTCACCTTCCTTGTAAACCGCTCTTCCTCCTTTGGGTCTGGGGAGCCCCGCAGGTACATGTCCTCCAGTTGTAGGGTCTTCGGTGAGTCCTGTGAGTACACTTAATAATACTGCTCTTTTGGCTGTGGGAAAGAAAAGCAAA
Organism: Amazona ochrocephala; assembly: GCA_039720435.1. Lineage (NCBI taxonomy): Eukaryota > Metazoa > Chordata > Aves > Psittaciformes > Psittacidae > Amazona > Amazona ochrocephala. The sequence goes on along the minus strand of CM077891.1, from coordinate 8,255,268 downwards.
GCTATGATTTAGACTCCTCACTTGCTCATGGTGGCGACTTCAGGGATGTGCATGTGGTTGATGCCCATTGCAATTTGTATGTCACTAGTTCCCTGCTGGTGCTCATGGGTCACTTTAGGAAGCCATTAGTAATAGTTTGTTCTCCAGACTCTTGTGAAAGGGCCAGCCGGCGGCTGGAGTCATTAGGATGCTTTGAAGATGCTGTGCTGTGTGGTGGCAGTACGAGTGGGAGCTGTGCTGCAAACCAGAAAACCCGTGAAATCAGCCTCTCTTCAGGCTGTGCTTGTAATGGCCTCAGGCTCCAGCTCCTTTCAAGATAGAAATCAGCCCTTCTATCTTTGCTACAACTGCAAAGATGTTACTGGTGTGTCAGACATGCTGCAAGGAGAAAAGGTTTCTGGCTGCTGCCAGCCTGCTCGTGGCTCCGAGTGCCACCAGCTATTTGCTCTTTTGTCCAGAACTGAGCAGCACAGTGCATTGCTTGCCTCAGAAGTGTTTATTTTCCTATTTATGTATTGCTGGCAAAGGTAGACAAACCCTTAAAGATGCAGAAACAGGAACAGAGAGGAGAAATGATGGATGGAGCTGAAAGGCCGTTTCTGGCCACTGCATGTATTTGCTGTAGTCTTTCATTTTTGGACAAGTTGCTTGTAGTTCACTGCATCATCACCCAGCTTTGACTTCCCTGCAGTGGTTTGTGGTTGTGGCTTTTCACCTGCTGTTCAGTGCTGCATACAGTACAGCTCTCTTGTTTTTCTGATTTCCTCTGCTCAGTGAGGTGGCTGCTAAGGTATATAAATAGAATGTACAGTATATTTCCTATAGAGAAATTGAGTAGCAGCCCCTCAGAAAATGATATTCAGCGAGACTTGAGTGGCTGGATGTTTTGGCAAAGGGTGGAGGTTAAAACTGCTGTGGGCTGCCTAGCTTCAGCCTGTTGATGGAGAAAATCAGAGCAGTTTGTCCTTTTTGGGCTGCAGTGGTTAGGAGCACTGCAGTTTGGTGACACTCAAAGTGTTTAAGGTGATGTTAACACTCCTGGCTGAAAAGCTACTTTAAAATTGCTCTGAAACGGTAAGTCTCTGTGGAGGGCTGGGCTCTCGCTGCTGAAGTGTTGTGATATGTGTAAGACTGTCTTACAAAGCATGAAGGAGAATAAATTGGTATTACTGGAGGCCAACGAAGTGGAGGATAATCATTCTGTTACTGATCATCATGCCTGGCTAGTCTTGCATATGTACAATGGCTTTATCTGCTCACCCTTTTGAAATTTATTCTCTATGTCTCTACTTCCTCTTTTCTCCAGTCAAAATATTCTCAATGCTGCTTTTCCCCCTTTTCTAACCTAATGTATGACCTGCTGAGCATCTTAAATCTTGTTTCCCTGCTGAGCAGTGGGATGGTGCTGAGCAGCTCCCTGGTGTTCTGCACTGTCTCTGTCTCAGGATATTCTGAACCACTCTCCCCCCCCAGAGCCTGGCTTAGCCCTTGGGGGAGAGGAGCATTTGCTGTCTGAGGACACATAAATAGTTGCTGTGCAGCTGGTGGAATTACCAACTGACTCATTTGGAAGTGTACTTAGGCACCATGTGGTTCATTGTCAAGTTCCATTATAATTTCACAAAATCTTAATAAGGAAGTTTAGAAGGGGAAAAAAACCCCACTCAGGAATGATAAATGTTCTCCAAAGTAATATTATTAAATTTATTTTTAATTTATTTTTTCTTTAAATCTGTATATGCTGGTAGAAGTGGATGCTTCTGACTCGAGGGAGGTTCTTGTTAACAGCGCTGTGGTCCTGTTGATGGCAATTGCAGTAAATGAATTTTAATAAATAAGAAATTATGATTCTGTTGCACTTCCCCTACCCTATTGAAATACAACCCTGATCTGGCCCGAAACACACCTTTTTACATCTGCTGTATAGAATAATGAGGCTTATGGGGCTGTTTTGTTCTCTTTCTTTTCCTTGGGAAATCAATTGTATATTTTATGTGATGCAAGTGCATTCCAGAGCAGAGTAAAGAGCACAGCAGCAACTTGACACTGATTTCCAGTGTTGCATCTTGTCTACCTTAAATCTCTAGCCATTTTAAAACCACTTAGAATTAATTATCTAGGCTTTAAAACTCTCCTTCTCTGGCTCATGCCTGCAGTAGCCAGCCACAGAAAGGAGGACTTGGATATAAATCAGTGGTGTTGCGTTGCATTCTCTAGTTTGAAGACGTCTTTTTTTCCTTTCGTTTATAGCCTTTCAAGTGGAATTGCCTATTGAGATGTGACTGTTGGTGTTGAATCAAGTGGCAGGACTCCACAAGGCTTCAGAGTGCTGTGCAGTGACAGTGCAGAGGAAATTAGGTGTTTCAAAGAACCGAACAAATTAGAAGGCAGAGAGCGCTTCTTACAGCATATTAAAATGGCACAGTTTTAAAGGGTCCTTGAACTTATTTTTCAGTGGCTGGGTCAGAAACATGCTGTTTAGCTTGACAAAACTGTTCTTTCCCCTTTTGTTTGCTTGCATTGCTGGGTTGAGGGGAAGCAAAAAAGGAGGTTTTACATAAGCAGGCTGGTGCAAAAGCTTGCTTGCAAAATCAGTTGGGTTTGTTGTTGGGGTTTCCTAATTATTCTTTAGCGCTGCTAGCACTGATCTTGTATTGCTTAAGTCTTGCTTTGCCATTATTAAACCCTTTTGCCACCACAACTCAAAAGGCTTCTGCTCCAGTGGGGGCTGTTGGCCACTGGAGTTTCTTCCAGAAGGTGAATGTATTTGCACAACACCTTTAGAGCATCTTCATCATGTTTAGCAGTTTGCAGTTCAGTTTGTTATTGCTATAAGCTGGTTTTATTCATGAATGCCCCTGTGCACCAGTATCTACTTTGAATTTAAAAAATGTAGAGCAAGTGTTGTATAAGCAGGAGGATTTAGTTCCTTGTTTTGCTTGTGCATGAAAATGTGCTAGGAAAGAAAAAACCAACCCAGAAGAAGGGGTAGAACTAGATGATCGTATGGTCCTTTCTAAACCAAACCATTCTATGATTCTAAGGGCTTGTTTATAGTTGGAGGAGCTGGCTGTGCTGGCTCCTCATGTGATGCTGTGGTCCAGCTGATGATGGATGTCTCCAGGGGAAGAGGCAGCTATTGAGTAAACCCTGGCAATGGGCAAGAGGAGTGTCCCCTGCCTCTCCCTGCATTGCAGAAGGAGAAGCACACAAGTTGGAAAGAAGGTAGGGAATCAGGATGGTATCAGTGGGAGTGATGCCTGGTTGTCTGCAAGGAAAATAAGGGGATATTCCTGAATTTGTGGGACCTGAGTGCAAGCGACCGGGTGTAGCTATTGGTATCTGAAGGTTGGAGGTGATTTGAGGTTCACTGTGTTTGTGTGGATTGTATAATAAAAAGCAATGCCCCCCTTAAAACCAACCGCACCAGTGCCTAATGAAGATGGGCAGCTTGAATTATTTTGGCCCATCTTATGTAGTTGACAATATTGTTTGTAAATAGATGATTCTGCAGTAAAGAGGAAGATGGCAGTGGCAGGGGAAGTGTTTTCATTGAGATGTTGCTATGTACCTGTTTTAACTCCTTTTATTCTGCCTCCCAAAAGGTTTTATTCAACCAAAACGCCAGGCACACAGAGATGTGGCCATCTCTGATCAAACAGCTTTTATTTGCACTCTTTAATGTGCGAAACTGGAGCAATTTTAGTAATGTAGGGTCAAAACCAACTTCAGAAACGACTTGGTTGGAGGAAACTTGGCATATCCCAATTAGCCAGAGGAGGCAAGAAGAAAAACACTGAGAGCAAACCCAAGCAAGCAGCCAGGAAAGCTTCACTGTTTATTTTTGGCAGGAGCTACTGAATGGAAGCTGCTTGTAGTTAATGCTGTCGGTGGCAAGACACAGCCAGGGTCAAGTTACAGCTCTGATTCAGTGACCAGTAAATGGTTTTCCTCTTCTTCCCTCTCTTCATTTATTCCCCTTCTCCTCCTTTTGCATAGGTCTGTGGAGGACTTCTCTGTTCCTCCCTGGCCCTGGGTGCCCTGGGAGGAAGATGCTGGGGTGGTGAAACGACTTCCAGCAAACCCAAGCCCTTTAGAAGCTATTGCACGTTGCAGGCAAGTCTGAATATGCCTGTTGCACTGACCCTGACACTGAGAGCTGCTTGTGTTTCAAAATGTTGCTTTACAGGGAGAGCCAGACCTGGCCAATGCAGTGAACTGGGCCAGTACAGCTTTGGCAAGAGGGGTCAAGAGCTGCTGAAATCACTTATAGCTGTGGCTGTATGGTGGTGTTTGGCCATTGAGATCAGGTCTGTATGTAGATCCAGGCAGGTATGAAATCAGCATGCATGCAGTGTATTAAATGGATCATGTCTTGTAATGCAGGAGTCTGATCACAGCGATGTGTAGAAATGAAGGCTTTTGATATGAATTAAATACCCTTTTGAAAGATAAGTAGAGGATTTCCTTAGAAAACAATTGGGACATCTGCTTGAAGATAGAAAATGCATTTGCAGGTGGGTGGGAGGGGATCTTCTTTCTTGCCTAATGTTGGTCCCCCAGTGCCTCTCAGGCCCCTGTTACCTGTGGCAGCTGGGTGGTTGTTCCTATCTATGGGACAGAATTAACCCAGGGAAGAGGAGAGCTTTCATTGCGCGTGAGAGGGATCTTGGAAGGTGAGACTTCCTTCCTCGCATCAGAATGTGAGAGTTAGATACTTCTCTGCTGTTGCATCCTATCGCACTGGGAGAGCAGCTGTTTTCCTGTGCAGCTCTCTGAAGATGGCTTTATTCTCAGTGGCAGATTTTCACTTACTAGGTTGTTGAGTTTGGGGTTGCCTAGGGGTCCCTCACCCCAGTTGTATGGGGGATGATATGGGTGGTTTACCTGCATGTACAGTGGGGCTGAGTGAGCTTGTGGGCCTGCCCAGCTGAGGAGTTGACACCATGGGGTGTTGCTGTCAGAATGACTTGACTTCCAATAGGAGATCTCTAAACCTGACACAGGATGCAGGGATTTCAGGGTCATTTTTTGTTTGCTCCTTTATGGAATCTTAAAAGGAGATAAAATTGAAACTGAAAAACAAAAAACCAACAACAAAACCCAATTAACCCCCCACCCCCCAAACCTGACCAAACAAGAAACCCCAACTGCCCACAAACGACAACAGAAAGCCCTCAAACAATTGAAAACCCAAGTTTCATTATTGTCTCCCTCCCCCCAGTTGCTCTACTGCTTGTTTTCGTTCAAGGAGCAAAACCCCAAAGCATAATTTGTCTACATTTGTAGGTTACAAGAGATGCAATCCTCTCAAAACAGAATATGGAGTAGAGGTTTAAATAGAATTTTGCAAGGTAAATAGTTTCCCTCAGTTTTCCAGTGCAACTGCTTTAAATACTTGTATTCCCTGTTTTACTGTTCCGGGATTGAAGCAGCAAAGCAAAATCCCCCCCAGCTTCCCCTGGCATGCTGGCAGAGCTCTATTATGTAGCCCACAGTCTGGTTTTATTAATACCTTTTGCTACAGTGTTACAGTTCATTAACACCAAGTTGGGAAGTTTTAAATCCAGACAACAAATACTTGCTAATTAGAGTTAATGGATAGCTTGTTGCAGCTGTAATCTTCTGTTTTGCTTTAATGGCTTTAGAAAAAAAACCCAACCCACATCGTAAGAAGTTGCTTTTTGTGAGGCAGAACTCTTGGAAAATTGGTCATCTCCTGGCAGGGAGTGTCCGTGTCATTCTTCTTTCCCCTCCCTACAAATCAATGGTTATAACTAGTTTTCTCCTTATGGTTCCCTTTCTGGCGACTGCGCAAGAGTTCAGCTATGAAATCCAGCATTTACATTTCTGTATGAAAGTGCAGAATTGAGATGCATTGGCTGTGGTGCTGGAGAGCCCTGCTGCATTTGTCATATTCCCATTTAGTGAGAAGCAGAGATTAGCTGCAGCTCAGTCATCCTGCAACATTTCTGGAAGTCGCTGAAGATCCATCTAATTGCTAAGCCAAAAACTAATAAAAAGCACATATGTGCAAGTCTCACAAAGGAGAGCAGCTACGTATTGGAAGGCTGTTGTAATCTTATCTCAGTGGGGAAGAAATTAAGGATTTATTTGGCTCAAGTTCTTCTCTTTGTCTGCTTAGCTGTGTCTGATGAGAATCAATAATAACCATCTCCATACAAAGCTGGGGTTTGAGTCACTTCTCTCCCTTCTGTTGCTGGGAAGGATGCTTGGTGGTGGTGGGGGTGAACCCTATTAGTTCACTTGACTGGCAAAACCCTGGTACCTGGCACTGAAGCTGGAATTACACCAGCAGAGGTGAGCTTTTCCTGCCATGGGTTACTCTCAACCCACCTTTTGTTATGGCTACTGAAAGTTTTCCATAATGGGACTAAGTTTTCCTAAATGCTTATGTGGTGTCCACTTTGAATTATTGCTGAGGTAATAATATGCTTTTTTTCCAAAGATGAGGAATTCCAAAGATGAGGCCTTTTGAATGCCCTTAAGTACTGGAGGCTCTTGCATTTTGAGATCAACCTGACTAGACTGTGGTCACATAGATGTTAATAGTTATACCCGGTTAACAGGTTGCTGACTTAAACTGCTTTGTACGTGAACTAAGGGAGGGAAGGGCATAGAGTAAATAAACACATTGGTACATTTCCTTCAGTACGCATACTTGAGATGAGTTTGCAATAGAGGCAGTTCATTGACTTGATTCGCTTCATTCAAATGCATTGGCAGTGCCCCCTGTGAGTGGTGGGACCAAACAGTAACTTGAGAATTGAAATATTGAAACAATTGCTCTTTCCTACTGGAAAAAACCCTTGGATGATTTCCTTTTCAAAGGAAATGTGTGGAAGCTCCGCATGGAAATGTCTGGTTCTGGAAAAAAACAATATACTGCTGTTTCTGGAAAAACCAGTGTGCTGAGCAGTAACCAGCAGCTACATTTGTTCCTTTCAAAGTGTCTGCTGGAAGAGCTGATGGGGAAGAAGCATGTTGGAGACACTGGTGTGATGGAATCCAATGCTCCTAACTGAGCACATGGATATTTGCATACTGAAGAACTGAGTTTAAAGTTTAATGGACAAGTGTAGCTGTTGAGAAAGCAGATGTACTACTTTTAGTTCAGTCTTGCAGAGACTTCTCGCATGTTTACAGTTAAGGAAAAGGGAAGTCCCATGGGAAGCTGTGGGAAGAACTTGGAAACATGCTGTGGATCTCCGCTGGATCAAGGCTAATGCTGTATTTCTTCTTTTTATTCCTTCTTTTCCCTTCTCCCCTTCTACTAATGTGTCTAATATGTTGTTGACCAAAAAACTGAAAGTGGCACTGTAACTGTACAGTGGTGCTTCCAGTTGAACTCTTATTCACAAAGTCCTGGAGTGATTCCTGGATTTTCTGGTAAGCTATTGAAGTGACCCTCATTTCACTGCTGCTAATATAAACCTGGCTAGTGAGGCAAAGCAGCAGTTTGCTTTACCTGGACTTGGATGGACTGCAGTGGTGTCCCTGCAAGACCTGACCCCAAACCCTCATAGAGTACCCCAGTTGCCTGTTATCCCCGCACACGTGTTGGCCGGGTCTCTCATCTGTGTGCTTGTCTGCAGTTTCCCTGTATGCTGCACTTACTCTATGAAGAGGAATAAATTGTGCTACAATATTATGCCCCATAAATGAGCCTGTATAATCTTTTTTTATTCCCTTTAGTGAGCTTCACCCACTCCTTGGAGCCAGATGGGAGACTGCCTGGCAGTGCTTGGGGAGGGTTTGTGCTGGCCATTGCTCGAAGCGCTTTTGGGCCATTTGGAAGTGGAATTAAGACTTCAAGAAATGGTGTAATTTATTGGCAGAAAACACAATGACATAGTGCATTTTCTGTGAGCCCCTTACCTCATTTCTTTAGCAGAGATTCTGCTTCTGGGGCTGTGAATGTGAATGAACTTGAGTTTTCCCTGCTTTCTTGGTTTTAGGGTTGCTGTAACTGTAGAGAGAGGGAGATGTCTGACAGCTGCAGTGGAGCAAACCACTAACTTCGTCATTGGGTCTTAAATTCAGAATAGTAGTGTGCTGAAGTACTGCTTTGTCTGAGCACTGCTCAGAGTCAAAAATAGATTGAAAGTGAGCTATTGAGCTGAAATAAGAGCAGTTATTCTTCATTTGCAGCAGGTAAAATCGAGTTTCAGTGATTCTTACTTAGTTCTTTAGGGTTTTTTTGGTTTGGTTTTTCTGTGGGTTTTCTTTCAGTGTCAGTGGCACATGTTATGGAGATAAGGAGCATTAGTAACTGAGGAACTTGCCTAGCTTTGCTTTCAACTGAGCTGTCCATGAAAGGCATCATACAGTGCAGATGATATAGCATGTTTGGGAAAGCAGAGGGTGTTGAACTAAGGCAGAAAACTGCAGCTATTATTTGAACTACTCAGTCAGTGCCTCCTGCCTGTAACCAAGTCTAGGGCCTTGCTGTGCTTGCTCTGCCGTTGAAGATGGGACAAGTTCTCCCCCAGGGAACTTGTGGTCCACATGGATATGCTGGTGTTCCTGCCTTTGCTTCCAGGAGAGCAAAGAAAGTAAGGGACTCAGTTGAAATGACTTGTCTGCCACTGCAGGTTGAATTTGGAGTTGTGCTTTCCCTGCCCACCTTCTCCATAGAGACTTCCCTGCACAACTGAGGCTGCTGAGACTTCTGAATGGTTTTTCTGTCAGTTGCATTATTTTCGCAGCAAAATACTGTGATGGAGGCTGAGTGGATGAGGATTGCCATGTACGCGACTCCTTCAGACTTGCTTTTGGAAGTGTGCCTGAGGTGGAAGGCAGTGGAACGTGCCTCACAGTGAGGATTATTTCCCTCCCACCTGCCTTTGAACAGGTTGGGGTTGATGGCTGAGGAAATGACAGTGTGACTTGTCCGTACGGTCAGGGGATCCAAGCGCTTTCTGTTAAATCTCTGTTTCTGATATTTTCTGAAGTTCTTGAATTCGGGCCAACACTCATTTCCGAGTTGGTCAGGAAATTGTTTTGCTGCTTTATTGAATGAACTGTAAAATAATCCCAAGGAGGGGAAAATGTCTTAAGGACAGACTCAGCATTGCTTCAGCTGCTGATGCCCGATAGAATTGCATAGATCAAAGGTATCAATCTAGATTCTTCTTATCCTTATTGCTTTCAGCCATGATATTAAATAGATTCAGGCAACTGGAAGATTCTCAGTTGAAGTTAATAGCTTCACAGCAGTATCTCTCCATCCATGCCAGCAGGACCCTGGTTGATGGAGCAGCCACTGTAGGTCTGTGGAACTGTGAATGTAACAGAGGCAAAACTGCTGTGAGATCGTTCTTCCTTAGAAATCTGGTGGAAGGTTTATGAGCTGCGTTGATGGTCTTCAGCCTTCTGGGATGTTGTTTTGATGTTGGGTTGTGGCTGGGTTTGGTGTTGGCCTTTTGGAGTGTTCTTCCTTTTGGATGTGAGGCTGTTCTTCCACCTTTATGGCCAAACAATGAATAACAGCCCATAAGGAATTCCACATTTTACATCAGTGGAAGTGGCTTTTAATTTGCACTATTATGGAAACAAGATCTTAGTCTTCCCCTCCTTTCATAGGTCATACTTGCTATTTACTTTATTATGTGTTCTCTGATAGCGTCCCACCCTCTTGCTGCATAACTTGTTTTCCTGGAGGCTGGACCTGCCTCTAGTTCAAAATATTGCCAAGCCAGAACTAAATAGCTGGCTCAGATTAACTGCTGGAAAATGGTTCTACTAAATCTGTGTAGGAGGATAGAAGGGAGAGGCTATATCCTGGCTGCAGAATAATGCAGAAATCATAAGGTAAGTAACTTCCAGTAAGTAGTGACGTTTTTCACTAAGTTGGTATGAAGAAATGTGAACAAGTGACAAAATAATAGTGCACTTTGAGTATTGTCTCCTTCTCTGCACTGGCCAGGCTTCTGCTGTGCCTGCCAAAGCCCAAGCTTCGTATAATAGATGCTTTCTTAAAATAAAGCTGTATTGAAAACCAGTGAGCGGCTTTAGTGACACTGAACCCCCACCCAGATATGAAATGCTCAAAGGGGGTTTTGTGTTTGGTTTTGGTAATTTTTTTTCCTGCTGTGGTAAAACTGTTAATGATTGGGGAGAGCAGGGAAGGGGCTTGAACCTGAACGTCTGCTTTTAGAAATACCCAGACTTTTGATGTTTTATTGCTGAGGTGAAGGTGGTACTGAGGAGCCAGGTCTGGTCCATCCCCTCCTGGGCTGTGTGCAGTACAGAGCAATACAGGCCAGTGCCAGCAGCCTTTTAAGGGAAACCCTGGCTGATGGCAGCACCAAAGCTCTTCCAAAGGGTTAAGTAACATCCAAAGAAATATCTCCTCTGAGACATCAGTGTCTGATCCAAGCCACAAGCAGCTGTGTGAAAACCCAGCGTAATTTACCCAATTCCAGCTCCAGGAGGTTTTTGTTTTTGGTGTACGACTTGATGGATGCCTTGGGGAAGGTGTGAAATTCCCTCCTGATACCAGTTTTGGAGCTGAGGGAATGAACTTTGCGTCGAGGCTCGTGGCTCATGCAGTGAAGCAAAGCCATGTTACTTCCCTGGAGCCAGAGGCGGTGGAAACAATCTTGGAAGAGAAGCTGGAGTTACAAAGCTCTTATAAGAATTTTTGCCACAAATGTAGCTCATCCTGGGCTTGTTGATGCTCAGTATCCCCTTCCTCTTTGTGCCTCCCACTCCTCTTAACTCGGAGCTTGTTACAGCGCTGGATTGGAAGCCGATACAGCATGTCATCTTGGGGAACCTGCAGAGCTGGACTCTGTCCATACACTACCATGAGTGGCCTTTGGGAGGAACACGTTTGTGACAGTAAGATGGTTTCTGTTTTCATTCTGAATGATGCAGGTCTCTGGGCAAATACATGGGGTCTGTGCCTCAGCAGGAGAGTTGTGCTGTGTGTCCATACCAGGCAGTCTTGCTTATGTTATATATTCCTGTTTCTAAAGCGCTACAGCACTCCAAAAGCATGTACAGTAGCTTTGTCTATTGGTACTGCTCAAGGTAAGATTTCTCTCTAGGCTTATCTCTATCCCCTATAAGCAGGGACGTGTCAGACCTTAATTCCCTTGGGTCTGTGTCATTGAACCGCAGCATCTCATTTTATCCCGTTATACAGAGACTTAAGACAGATATAGCCATCAGAGTGCTGCAGCCATGCTGGAGCTGGACCGGAGTGGTGCTCTGGGAGGATCTGCCTGAGCCTCTAATGTGGATTTCTGGCATTTCTTTTCAGTCGGATGGGTTCCTGCTCTGTCTGTTCACAGGCTTCTCTGTGAGCTGAGGCTGAGAGCTCATGCTCTGTGGATAACGAGCTGCTGTGTTGCTTCTGGGATTCTTAATACAGTGCTAGGAGCCGTCTGGTTTGTCTTTTCCTCTTCAAATAATTCCTCAAACTTGTAAGAAGTCCGAGTGCAAATTTCATGGTGAAGGAACCTCATATGTTAGAGATCCCAGGCTGTTCTGCAGCAAGAGTTTGTGCCTTAGCTTCTGCAAGATGTTGCAGAGCAGAGGAAAAAGATGTATGTGCATGTATATATATGGATATATACTTATATTTGTATACCTGTGTGTCAGGTGGGATGTGGATGCCCCAGGTACCTCAGAATGGTGCAGAATTTGCCATGGGCTGCTCAGCTGGTGAAGGTGCAGGAAGAGGTTTGTTAAACTATGGCCTGTTAAGCTATGATGTGCGAAGTTTTCTCTATCAGATCATAGAGATCATCAAATCTGTAGACCTGTCAGATCTGTCTATCAGGGGCTCTGGCCAAACGCAATCAAACAAAACATTTTTAGTTTCTCACCTTTTTTAAACTTTAAAATCAACTTTAAAATGAGTTTTGAAGCAGGCTTGGTTGTCTCTAATTGTGCTGGGTTTTACGTTCCTCTTGCTGCAAAGGGAAAGAAACCACCACTGTAAGGATTAAGTGTTTGGTAGGGTGAATGGCTCTATCAGCTCACTGGACCGGGGGTCCAAGAGGCTGACAGTCACTGTAAATGAACTCAGCTGCACAGGGTCATCACATCAATTCGTACAGGAAGTGAATGGCTCCTGCCTCATTCTGCCTGCAGTGCGTGCTGTTTGCTGGCTCGGAGGGAGTTTCAGCATTGCGCCCTTTCATCAGCCCAGGCGTCACCAATTTTAATTCAACCTCCAAGGAATGTTGGAGGAATTTTGAAATCTCTTGTTCCTGATACAGAGCCCAGAAGAATTTCAGTGAGAAGGCATGCTTGGTTGTCCTCCAACAGCCAGACGTGCGTTTGGTCTGCTGTTCCTGCTTGCCCTCTGTAAACATCTGTAGAAGGCAGATTGAATTGTGATAACAAGGAGCTTGCATTGCTAGACAAGTAGAATAAATACAAAATATGACTTCCTTCTCCTTTTCCTGTTTGGTGGCTTGGGTATCCAGCTTGTATTTGATGAAATTAAGTGGTTTATTCTGAGTAAGTGTATATAAGACTTTATTCTTTGCTGGAGTTGGAAAGACAAGCACATATCCTGCTATCCTTTTTCTTCTTCCTGATGGGGAAAGCACTAAGACAGAAATACTCTTTTTCTCAGACTGAGAAACTACATCAGTGCAGATAAAAATTATAATTAAAAGCCCTACTATTAGAATTAGAGTGGAAGATCTGGCACAATCCGAATTCCAGTTTGCTTAGTGTAAAGGGCATGTAGTTGGGGAAGCTTTAAAGATGCAGTTCCAGGTAAGAGATTTGACTTCTGGGTTTCCTTTGACCCATGAAGCAGTTTATAATAGCGGATTTCCTCCATCTGACTTGCCCTCCCTCTCCAAGGGCTGTACAGTCTGCTGCAGGATTGTAATTCTCTTGGTAATAAAGTACTTCATCATAGAAATGGTCGCACAAGTGCTGGTGCAAGGCTGCTGTGGCAGACGTGGGCTGTCGGGACTGTTGACTTTTGTTAGTGTTATCAGAAGGCTGAAAGGGAAAAGAACTGCTAATATGTCTTGAAACAATGGCCAAAACTCAAGCGAGGGAGGCCAGAGGCATGCACAAATGTCATAGTTAAACACTTGACAGGATTTGGGGGAATTCTCTTTTTCCCCTCTGGATTGCTTCTCTTAATTTTTCTGGGGTCTCCATAGAGCTGTGCTGTTTTTCAGTGAACTTAAAACCAATTAGGGCAGAAGTTCTGACTTAGAGTGTGAATTTTCAAGTTTAAACTAAGTTACAGATAGCTTTCAAGGTCAATATGTGGTTGCATGCATTGAAATTTAATTGCTGTTTTTCTTCCCTAAAGCATCGACATCCTAGCCCACAGCTCATCACTTGCACAGAATTCCCCTGGACATCATTAGAGTTAATCTGGGATGCTTTATCTCTGAAGGACTTATATTCAAATTTTAAATGCTTTCTTCTTCCAGAAATAAGGGATAAATTCTACTTATTGTTTCCAATGTAAAGTGTGCACTGTGAGAAACAGAGGAGGATGAGGTATTGAAGTGTGGGAGTGCTCACACATAATACTGAGCAGAAATGCTTTAGAAGGAAAAAGATTGGAGAGCTGAATTTAAAGCTTTTAAGAGAAAAACAAAACAGAGAGTTTACAGGCGTAAATATCACCAAGTTGGAAGTAACTTCATGTTAAAATATTTTAATCTAAAATAAAGGCATTGCCATTATTGTGATTTATAGATGAACAGAATGCTTAGAGATCAGTCCCGAGGGTATTAGCGAATGTATAGAGAACAAGCACCGTTTGTTCTCAAAAGAGCATGTTTTTGGGGATCATTTAAATCACATAAAGGTAATATGCAGAAAGTGCTTGTCCCCTTCAGAGCTTTGGACTCTGTTCAAGTTTTGCATTGAGCATCTAAGCAAGACATTCTGGATTATTAATCACCCTAACTTAAGTCCAAGTTTTTCATAGCTAATGAGATTTTCCAGAGTGGCCAGTACCTGAACAGTACATTTAGTGTAATAACGTACAATAACAGAAAAATGATACGTGAGCCAAAAGCTATGTGATTCCTGCGCTGGACTCTGTCCTATTTATTCCTGGCAAGAGATCACGTACCATAAGGGAGCGATGATGCTTCCAGAAATCTGTGGCACATGATGTGTTTTTCTTCACTGAGGCACGAGGCGACGTGCCATGAAATGTCAGCTCCCTCTCCGTTTCATAAGCGAGTTGGTTCGTTCAAGGGAGATGGCAGCATTTGTAATTAGGTAGGTGAAATTGGTAGGAGGAGCATCCCATGCCCCTTTCCAAATGCAGGTCAAGGTTTTGTGTGCACGTAATCAAATATGGAATATAATTTGTATGTATGGCGTAAGTCAGTGTGAGCAAAACCCTGGCCTGCGAGAAGCCAGAGAGCAGAGGAGGTTTTATTTTCTTCCATAATCAAGTGAAAGGAACAATATCTCTTTTATGTTGATAGCCAGGATTAAATTATTCTTGGACTCATTATTAAATGAAGCATATGATTAAATATTGAAATGAAGACTATTATTTTTCATATCTGCATTGGAATGAGGAAAAGAAAAAAAAAACACATATATGAGTCAGTTCCTGTATCCAAAGCAGTGGGGGAGAAAGGGAGCTGTTTCCATACAGGCATTGAATCCTAAGCTTGGGGCCTGGTGTGGAAGAAAAGCTTGTTTACATGTGATTCTGGGGGAGAATGTGCATTAGTTCTCCACATCTCGGGTGTGCAGGTGGAACTATGAACCTTTTGTAGGTGCATCATGAAGACCATCAGTGCTTGGCATTATGCTCTAGAAGCTGGTGCTTTTCTCAAAGGGATCCTGTCCCTGTGAGTGCTGAGAGATAATGATCTCCCAGAAGACCCAATTTCCTACTGCTGGCTTACATGTACACACATACCTCTTAAAGCAGATGCTGGCTCGAAACACACACATAAGTGGATAAATATATACAGTGATATTTTGCTGCTGCTGTGGTAGGTTGTAGAGATCCCAGTGAGATTACTGGCATGCTAAATCCTGCGTGACAGGGCTGTGTTTTACTCAGCTGCCCCAAGAGCTATGTCCCAAGGGTCTGCAGAGCAAAAGCGATGGACAAAGAGGAAAAGGAAGATTATTAACCCTGAGCTGCAGGAGCTGTGCTTCAGGTCCCCAGTTTGCAGGTACAGTTTTCTGAAGCCGTGTTGAAAGGCTTCCCAGGGGTTTGACCCTGTTTTTGTTTGTGGCATGGTTACGTGTGTGTGCACATAAATTAAACACACACATCTTGCAGAGTATTTATGAGGGGCAGTGAATGTACTTCTTTGCTTGCAGTCTATGGTAAGGAAGCTAAATAGGTAAAAGTATGCCTGAGGGAGATGTGGTATTTCTCGATAATTAAGAGTATCATAAGGGATAGAGATTGAGAGGGCAAGTGAAGTTGTCAGGCATGGTTTACTGTATATAAGCCAGTCTGATGGGGGGAACTTGGGAACCCAGGCTGTGACTTATGCTCCCCACAAAATAAATTCTTATGGACACAGAAATTGATGTTTTGGCAACTTGTGTGCTATAAAACTTTGTTATAAAACTTGCTTGTTTCTGAGATAGTAGTTACAAGACAGTAAAATGCAGTTAGGAGTGCTTTAGATAGCAGCTGTGTTATGTTATCAGCACTTCCTTATGGCAGCTGTCTGTCTTGCTTGGTTTAGTTTGGTTTCTGCATTCACTCCTATGATAAGGTGGTTAAAGCAGAATGACCTTTCTTCTCCTAAATGAACTAGGAAGTTTTAACTGATTCCCCTGACATGCCCACAGGTCTTGAGGAGTTTCTCTTGTGCAGTTACAGGCCTTTTCCACATGATTAGAAAATAAGAATTTGAAAAGGCAGAGGAAATCTGTGGATCAGAAATTGTCTGATCTGAAATTCCCAGTGTATTATGCGTGACAGTTTGCAGCGTAAGCTGAGTGAACAGAAAAGCCATTATCAATCTCTGTCTTGCATCACTCCCAATTCCTAGCAGTGGGTTTGGTGGGGAGAGTGTGTGAGAAACTTGGTCTTTCTCAAAGGTTGGAATAGTCAAGCTCTCCTGACTCCAGCAATAGTGAAGCACATGAAAGTTTGCTTCTTATGTTACGAATAAGATCCTCAGTGTTTCTGTTTCTGCCAGATCTCAGAGGTGTGATTATGGCTGCAACCCTGAGATGGCCTGGTGGCTCAGAGCTTTTGATGTTACTCAGCCCATCACTGTCCCTTCCCATACCACACTGTCTTTATGCAGTCTTTGCACTTGTGCTCTTCCTTGAAACGGGGTGAAGGAGCTGCCCAAATCATCACAAGGCTCATTTCAGTAATGAACAAAGCTGTATTAATTGCAAGAAGAACACGAGTTAGTAGCACGGCAATACATGTGTTTTATAAGGCTTCTTTTTGCAGCTATGGTGTATTAAAGCCTACTGCTGCTCTTGCACGGTTTGTTGCTTGTTTGGTAGACTTTCTACTACTGCTGTTAAAAGTATTTAGTTTATTGCTGCATTGATGGTGCTATTAATAGTCTAACTTGGTAGGAATGAGTGGAAGTTGATGCAGAAGTACAGATAGGCCTTACCCAGGCTCCATTTTGTTATTTTTATTAGTGACAGATGTATTTTGTTGGCACTGTGTCCCACACAGCTGAACTGCATCAAACTCCTCATGCTCTTGGAACTATACTTTAAAAAGGGAATTGTTCAGACTGTAGAGCTGAATTTTAGATGGAGTCTACTGGGTTGTTTGTGTAATGACTCAGAAGTTTATCCCCAACTTGCTGAGCAGTGTTTATAAATCAGGCTTTAATAGAGTTTGCAGTGTCAATAAACCTCACCAATGACTTGACAGTCGGCTTTTGAACAGTCAGTGGGCAAAGTACAGACGCAGCCGATCCTGCTTCATGACCGTTACCGAAATGTCCAACTGGAGAAGTGTGTAGAGTTTAGGTTTAATGTGTGATTTCCTGTGCCTGGGACCCCTGAGTTTTCATAGCTATCCAAGAACCACCTGCTGCAGTCTTGAGTCACATCTTTAGTTAATGAAACCTGCCACGGGCTGATAGCATTGATTCCAAACTGGCAGCTAATGGAGCAGATCAAATACACCAGGGATGCTCTGGTCTTCCAGAAGCTAAAGTTTTTGTTGCAGAAGTGTGGAAATGGGAGAGTATTAATTTTGTTCTCTTTGCAGTTATTATTAAATGCTATTTATTTCATGTGTCTTAATTCTTTTCAGTTTTGACGTTTCAGCACACAGGAGATTCGTGCAAAAAACCCCAGTCACTCCAGAACTAGTTACCGATAGATCTGAAAGAGTTTTATGGGGGGAGATCTGGGTTTGGTTTTGCTGCATCTGATGCTAAAACATCCATAATGCAACTGTTATTAGCAGTGCTGAAGTGTGCATCTCTGCAGCTTGTCTGCAGCTCGGCAGACAGAATCGTGCTGTTTATACCAGAGCTTCCCCTTCTGAGGCTTTTATAAATGTGGGTAGAAGCAGAATGCTTCTGCTTATGTGCTAGCACCATTTCTAGGTGGAAAACTGTAAAAAAGATAGCTTTTGTCCAAGTCTACAGTGGGGATTTCCTAAGCAGGTATAAGCCTGAGTTAGGAAACCATAAAGGGGAAGGTCTGGAAGATAAGATTCTTTTGCTCCTATTAATGCTTAGAGGAGGCTTCCCAAGATGCTTGCAGTGAAGAGCATTATGGATTTTATTTTAAAGCTATGCCATGTTTGACTTCGTTGCATAACTGAAAAGATCCCAGTGCTAAATCAAACTAAACTCAATTCTTTACCCTCCTGTTCCTGCATTGCAGGTTTGATCCCTAGATACAGAAGATCAGCAGAAATCCCCTACCATTTAAAAGCATTAGAACTGGATGGTGAGATTTTGGCTGTAGAGTTAACTGGTGGGAGTGGTTTTACAGTAATAATGCACTGGTGAAACACCAGGCTGAGGTGCAGTATTCCTTTAGCACATCTAGCAGTCTTGCGTGCTCAGAATGTGCTTTCAGTTTTGTTTTCATTACTTCCCTTCTCATGTGGCACCTGTATTTCAATTACTCATATTGCCTTGTACCTCCTGCCTTACCTTTCTCAGTCCGAGCAGTCCCTTTCTTTCCAAGCGTAATTCCCCATCTGCTCTGCTGGTCGTCCCTCCGGTGTGGAACCTGTTCAGCTGGTGGTGGTGATTAATGACCACACCAGGCAGGGTTGTCTAAACTCTTATTTTTGTTCTGGCACACAGTGAGAGGCTGAGGGATCTGGCAGGCCTCACCACAGCAGCTTTTCACTTTGCTTCACTGCCTGCCGCTGCTCTCATACTTGCAAAAGCTTCCTCGTATTTCTTGGAGCGGTGAGACAGGGCTCATATATAGTGCTATGGCAATGAGACAGGGGAGAGCTTGAGCTGTTGGGGTGCAGGTGGATCTGGTTACCCAGAGGTGCTCAGCGCAGGGAGAATGATCCCCACAGCTTATTTGTTCTTCCACAGTCTCTTTTCTGTGTGCCATTGTAGCTTTTCCCTTTCCAGACAGTCAGTAGAAGGAGAGGTTCAAAATCTTGTGCTATTAGATCCTGCTTTCAGAACTGGATGAATCTGATCCCTTAGTCTTCATTAGTAGCTTTGAGGAGTCAATGGGACTTGGCTGTACCTGAATACTCCTTATGCTGTTAAATCTGGAACTTATTTTGTTAGAAATGGAGTCAAACCTTCTGGGCTTGATTTATTTCCTATAAGTTTATTTTTCATTCTCAGCTGATACTCCCAGTGGCTTTCTTTGGTGCCGTCAGTAGACCTGACTGAACAGTTCCATTACATTAATCCAGGCTATTTTCAACTCTGTATTAAGCCAGGATTTTTAAGGAGAATGTCTGTCAAACTGACTTTGGACAATCTTTGTCCTCCTCTACCTGACTGACTCTAATCTCTGCTCTAAAGAGGCCTGTGACCACTTCCGCGTGTGTCTGTCCAGTGGCGGCATTACCTGGATATGTGTTGGTTGCCTGTGACGTGATCACAGCATCCTTAATTTTTAAGGACTACAAGGATGCTTCTTTTGTAACACAGTTCTGGATATCAGAAGGAAGTGAAGGAAAACTGAAGTGGAATGGATTTCCTGAATAAACTGAGGGTTATGTCACTGTGCAAAGGGGTGGAGATTGCCTTCTCCTGCAAGGGTGAGGGCACCCATCTGTGCAGTTAGCTGGTGATTCCTTGGAAGAAAATTCAACTTCAGAACCTATCCAGATTTCCACCTTTCAGAAAGTACCTTGCAAAAGTGGCTCCAGTTCCTGTGTTCTGGGGTTGGCTTCTTGTTACCCTTGGGGAAAGGAGGGTTGGTTTGGTCGTGGGTTTTACTTGCTAGTCATCTGAAACAGGGCTCCAAACCTTCTCTGGGTTGGGCTCAAAAAGACCTGTCCTCAAAAGTGAATAATCTTCTGGCTATGCTTTACTCTGTGAGCCAGAAAGAGTTCTTCACTCTGCGAAATTCAACAAGCCACGTGAAGAGTGAAGTTTCTGGTGATTCGAGTGTCTCTTGATGTGTATATTGAGCCAAATCTAGAAGTGCAGCTTTCTCTGTATGATGGCAGATTGATGTACACTGGTTTTGTCATAGATGCTGCTGTGTTTAGGGATTGGGGGAGGTACACATATTTCATACCAAATATTAAATATCACTGTTGAAATCAGATATTAAATTGGGTTAGTGTCCAGTTTCATAACTAAATTTCAGGGAGAAAATCCTTCTAACAAAGCTGTGTTTTACATTTCAGGTTAGCCTGAAGAGACTAAATCATATCCAGAAGTACGCATAACTATTGGTCTTGCCTGACTGCAACATTATTCTTCATTTTTACAAATGGAATGTATTGGCCTAGGCATGGAGCTTGGAAGCTCTAAATACAGTCAGTGTTATCAGTGAGATTGTTACAGGTATGAAACCGGGGCAAAAGTAGACAATTTGCCTGAGGTCAAGTAAGAGATATAGTTACTGGTGTCCCCTTATTCTTTCTGTGTCTGCTTAGAATTTGTAAGGAGCAATCTAGCAGTCTGATTTCGATTTAAGCCTTTGGCCTTTGATTTAGGAGTACAGGAGCTACTGTAACGTGGTAATGCTGAGCCCTTGGAGTCTCTCAGCATGTAATGATCATCGTTTGGATAAAGGTAGCAAAAGGATTGCAAATACTCTAATTCCTTTTCTCGTGCTGTCTTGCTAATAAATTCACGAAGCTTGTATGATTAAAAACCTGAGAACCTGGTGCACTCTAATTAAAGTGGTAGGAAAAAATGAAGCTTTCTTTGAAGGGCCATAAAAATGTGAAGGTGGCTTAGAAAGCTGCTTGCAGAGGACAAGCCTGTGGTGCTGTCATGGGATTTGCTGCAGGGGCAGGATGTGGTTCTGTGCTGATCGTACCTGGCTGCCACCTTGGCAGCTCCAACCATCACGTTTGGGTGTCTTGGTACATGAAATGAGTCAGAAGCATCTTAGTTCGACTGTGTATTCTGCTCAGTGCTGCAGTGGGTCACCGTCTGTGATGTGGTTGAGTTACTGAAATGAACAAAAGAAGCATTAGTAAAAATGAAGTGCTTTTCACTAGCGTCTAGTCTGTGGAAGTGGTGTGCTTGCATGGTGAGAGTCCATGTTTAGTGGTTCCAGAATTAAAACCAGTTCATTCTTTGCCTCCAGATCGAAGGGTGGCACTTCCATCCTGTCCCTGTAAACGGATGTGCTGCAGGAGTTGCACCTCTGCTCTCTCTGCTCTAACCAGCAGTTGCAGTGCCACTGAGGGAATGGGGGGAAATATCTGCATATGAAGTGTTAATGAAATGGGACCAGTGTTTAATTAGGAGCAGTGGGCAGCTGAAGTCTGCTGTGGCTGGGCAGCCTCATGTCTGTCCAGAAGCTGGATGGTGCCGTAGCTGTGGGTGAGGTGATGGTGAAGGCTGGTGGCTTTAATGTTCAACATTGGCTGTCACCACTCGGTAAAAGCCATCACTGCCCTCCTCGTTGAAAGAAATTGAAGAAAACCAGCATCAGGCTGTCCCCAGCCCTCCACATTTCACAGCATGGCTTTAACCACAGT
This sequence comes from Amazona ochrocephala, assembly GCA_039720435.1. Classification (NCBI taxonomy): domain Eukaryota; kingdom Metazoa; phylum Chordata; class Aves; order Psittaciformes; family Psittacidae; genus Amazona; species Amazona ochrocephala. The sequence goes on along the minus strand of CM077891.1, from coordinate 8,234,168 downwards.
GCTGTTGTCTCTCTTAATTGGGTCTACTCTTGACTGACTAAAAGAAATAAGCATAATGTGAGGTTCGAGTTGGTGCCCAGCCTCCTGGCTGGGCAGAACTGTGTTGAGGAAATCCCCTGATAAACTTCAGCTTCTTGGCTGTTAACCTGAGCTGACTAATGCTGGATGAATCGTCTCCATACAGCAGCAGCCTGGGGAAGGACTTGACTTCCAGCATCAATCCTGCAGTTTTAGTGGCCTGAAGTGCAGTGGCTGTGGCATGTACATGGCTCGGGGTATGAGCTATGAGGGTCACTCTCGGTTATGATGCAACATGCTGTACTTAAGGAGCGCAGGAGTCCAGCTGTGAGTGCTGGTGTCTGCTCTGGATCCCAGGGAACCAGAATCTGCTGGAAGCTTGATTTTGTTACAGAGTAATCAGCAGTGGATATGAGCATAACTTACTGGGTGTCAGAAGGTCCCTTTAAACATTGCACTGAATTACAAAAGAAAAACTGCTGTGCACAATTTTGTCTCTTTATGAAATACAGCTGTTGAATTTGTATTTTCCCTTTTATAGTCACTGTCCCCCAGCCATTCATCATTACAGCTCTCCGGAGTCGTGATTGCTCCCCAGTCTCCAGTATTAAAAGCCCATCAGAAGAGTCCAGTTGCAGTTTCCCAAGCATGTATGGCATCTCGGCATCACGGCTCTCATTAATTTTGGTGACATTAAGGGTTGGGATCCCACAGGCAGTCTTTCGGAAGTACTTCAGTTTCCATGAAGAAAAAGTGGTGAGGGAATTCCTGCCTCCCAACTGTTTTTCTCCCCCCCCTCTTTTATTTCTCTTTGAAGTGAATAGAAGCAAGCACTTGTGTTGTGTTTGACCATTTGCGGAACCTCCCCTCCAGCACTCAATGGGAGTTGGTGGTGTGGTTGGGAGCCCGTAGCTGGCACACTGAAGGCTCGAATTAAAGCTTCATCTCTGCAGGTACATATTTAAAACTAAAATATTACAGCAAGTTAAAACAACTTTGGCAGCATGTGCAAATTACTTGGCAAAAGTGTTAATTTCCTTGTTAAACGTCATAGCAGAAAGGGCCTTTGATCCCAGCAGCCTGTTGGGAGTCCTTCCTAATTGTTATCAAACTATCCTGTAGCTTTAAACAGATAAGACCTAATTAGCTAAAGTGGTGTTGCGTTTTTCAAAATAAAGAGTGCCCTCTCAATGTTAGGCACCTGTGTTTCTGCTCTTTCAGCTAGAATTACATCTCTGGCGCTCAGCCCAACATATGACTTCAAGCGAGGGCTGCTATCCGGTGGCATTCAGTGGCTTCCAGCAGCAGAGGAGAGGGGGCTGAGGCTTGCATTTACCCCATGGCCTGAGCCCAACAAACAAATAACCCCCTTCAGACAGGAGGCAGGTTTCAAACCTTTTTAATGACAGGAATATGAAAGGCTGATGTAAAAGTCTCTTTTTTGTATCCTTTACACTTACAAAAAGGAAGAGGGGAATATCACCTCGATGGGCAAGGTCTGACTTCCTTACCTCAATATAAAGAGTCTTCTCCACATCAGAATATCACTATAACGATTAATCTGAAATCTCCTTTACTGCTTTTAACCTCAGGCTATTAGTGAGGCCACCACAGAGGAGGAATAAGGAGAGAGATGTTGGAAATGCAATGTTCTTCTTTCTGTCTCCTTCACCCATCTGCTTCCAATGGGAAAACTAAAGCATTAAGGATTTGGTTCAACACCTGTTAGGTTACTCAAGGAAATACAAAGACTTTACCAGATGTTTAAGAAGAAACATATGGCAGGCAGGGAAGGAGAAACTGTGCCAGTTTGTCTGTTTAATCAATCAAACTTGTAACAATCAATGCTATTGTCCATACCCTTAATAAATAATTGTTCCCATGAAATACAGCTTAATGCAATGTAGAACTTCACTAATTGCCCATTGCAGTGGGCAGAATAAAGGATGCAGTAGGTTCTCCTTCCTTCCCTTGTTGATGGTACAGAGCTTTTGGATTTCTCTTGCCTCATGTTTTTAAGTCCCCAAACAAAATAAATGAGTCCTGGGAATAGATTGAAACAGGATTCACAACCCATCTGCACAGTCGTCAGAGGTTGCAAGCAAAGTAAAGAACACAGATTTAGTTTAGCAAGGTATTTTGTGAAGGTGAATGTTGATACTTTGAAGATCTGAAGGTAAAGTTCCTTCTTGATGTTTTTTAATAGTATATAAAAATACCAGCATTGTTTTCCCCACAAGCTACCACCCATTGCAGTTTATCTAGAAAAATATCATTGCTGTAAATCCAGAGAAGCTTCTTTCATGGTGTAACTTGGATGTAAAATACAATGGTTTTCACTGGTTTCCTAGAGAAACAATTTACACTAGCTACCACCAAAGATGCTTTCAGTTTAGGTACCATCAAGGATGGAACCCTGAGTGTTTTGCCTGTCCGGTGGTACCCTGGCTGCATCTTTCAGCCTTTGGCCATGGGTCAGAAGGAAATAAGTTGAGGATGCTTTCTTAGTCATACACGTGTGGAGCATGTTAGGATAAGCATCTTGTCATTAGAGGCAGGGCACAGTTCAGTTCCTGACATTATCTCACAGTAGTATGCCTTCTGTCACATAGTAATGATTAATCACAGCTTCGTACCATGTGTTACCAGGCAGCCTGCATTTGCTTAACAGTCGGTAACTACTATGCATACTCTGCCTGCTTAATCCCTAGTGACTGTTTTCTAATGCTAACAGTGCTGAACAATGGAATATCATGACAGCTTGTGATTGATTTTGGCCCCCCTCCCCTCCCCTTGTGAAGAGTGGAGAATTTCCCAGTTTCAGATGCTTACTTAGCTGCCTTTTTCTGTCAGTGGTTAAGCATTGCACTGGTTGCTACCATTATCAAGTAACTTGTAACTCTTCTCTTAATCAGTAATTGGCCAATTTGAAAGTAAGGGTATTTCCTTTCTGTAAGTTCACCGTGTGCTGGTGTTGGTAACTAAGTACTAGGTCAGTCAGGGGGAGCATTTGGAGCTCAGGTGTCCTTTGGCTTCACTGTACAGCTTATCCCTCTTCAGGCACTGGAGAGGGTGAGAAGGCTGAAAGACCTTTTATCTTTATAAAGCCTCCATGAACATCGTTGGATAACAGTTCTGCAGTCTTTTCTTCATTAAAATCCAGATGGAACTAGTTTTATCCTGTTTAGGAAACATTCAGTTGTCACAACAAATATACAGTTTGTGAAAGGGGGGTCAGTTTGTCTTGGTCTTCATCATGTGGATTGGATGGGAGAGCTCTGCTCCATAGGTTGTGGGGACAAAATGATTTTAGCAGGTACTAAAGTCAGCTCAAGACAGTATTTTTCTGAATTCAAACCTTTTTGCTGATGTTATGCAAAGCATTACAGGAGAAAAAAGCTTGCTGAGACCTGGATCAGTGTGCGCTTTATCTGTCAAGCTCTTTGTGAGCATGGCGATTATTAAGTGAGGCATATGCTGATCCAGGTCTAAATATGTTTTTCCTCTGTTGCCTGACACTGCATTAATTACAACACCCCTTTGCTGTAGGAGCTGATGGTGGCAAGTGCCATCTTGTTTCCTTAGCAAAGCTCTGCTCAGGTCAGGTTCTGCTGCCAGCAAAGGGATGGGGAGAGCGTGCGCAGCCTGGCTCTCCTTCCACTCAACTTCGTGCCTTTGACCCAAACTGATTTATTACTGGAGACGCTGGTTAAAACCAGGTTTTCTCAAAGCCTGAAGTTTTTGGCTGAGTGCTCCAGTCTGAATGCTTTAGGGCCCCTTCTTCCTTACCCTGTGCACTGCTGAAGCTTGATTTTCTGGGAAGGAGAGATGCCAGGAAGTGGAAGGAGAAAGGACTGTGTGGCTTCTCCTTTTTTCCCCTAAACCTCATATAATCTCCTGAATTTTCCTTGGATAAACTGGTTCTCATTTCCTGGTGTTCCCAAACACCTCTTTTCAAGCTGCTGGAGGCACTATGTCCACTGAACCTCATCCTGCAATGATAAAACTTTGTTTTGCATGAGGTCCTGAATGATGCCCCTGTAGAATTCTAGTTGTTCTTCTTTTCCCCTCCCTGACTTTCTGGGTGTGTGAAGTAGGCTTTCCTGCTTTAATCCAGATCACTGGGATTTGCTTATATATCAGATGCAAATCTCTTTGCATCCGTAATCCTTCTTTATAAACTGTTGTTGACTTTTCCATTGGGTTTTTTTTGTTTTATGCTGTATCTCAATGGGTACATATGGTCTGAGGTTAGAAGTTTTGAGAAGCGCATCGCAAGTGAGTTATGGGACAGATCTGTGCTAATACGGTGTGACAGTCTGCTGTGAGGTTTGGAGGAGGATTGTGCTGAAGTACAGTATCCTGTATAAAATATCCTGTGGAATATACATCCTACTCTGTCTAAGCTCTTGCATTTTGTCAGAGATACAAGGATGAAAAGTTTGTCCCTGCTCTGACAGCTCCTTTTGTTTGTTCACCAGACTTTGAGACCTAGAAAGTGCTGTGGTCTGTGATCATCAATGCTTGCTTTGGTATTGAGTTGTTGAGCGAAGTGCAGGGTGTCTATAGTGCTTGAAAAGATGTTGAGGATTGGGGTGAGGAGGGGCTTGGTGCTGGGGCTGGCAGCGGAGCTGTGATTACTGCAGTGTCTGTGCATCCCTCTCCTTGCTTGATGTTCCCTCCTGTTCACAAGGCTCCAGGGGAAGGAAGCAAAGCGGAGCTGTGGCTTATCCGACATAAGTGGGATCCAAGGGTGTTACAGCTCAGCGTTGCACAGAGAGTGCAACGTGCTTCAAATCTGTGAGGGTCATAACAGAGAAAAGGGGAATTCTGTAATTGAAATTACTCTGAAGACAGCTGGGTTTAGAGCAAGTGCATTAAGTAATTTGCGAGGCAGTGGAAAACATCACTTCCATGGTTGAAAGAAGAGCGAAGATGAAGATGTCTTGGAGTCTGATTAATTTATGATCTGATGCCTTGCTGCCCTTTGCTACGGAGGAAACAAATCCCTGGGATGACTTATTAAATGATTAGTTTTATCTTTGTGTAGTTGGCTGATTGCAGTACAATAAGTAATTTTGTTGCTCTTGCTGTTCAAAATTACAGTATGATCTGGAGTAGAACAGAAGCGTAACAGAAATAGGGTAAAGCTTAATAGCACCAAATGCCATGAGTAGAGACTGAGAACAAACTGAGGAATTATATGTGGAGAGATGGAAGAAAATGATTGTAGTAACTGATCAAGGATGGCTAGTCCTCTGGGGTGGGTTGGGCATGGGACAGATAGCAAATGCCTTCTGCTTCAGCGCATCTCCACATTTTGCTGGCCATTCCCTTATGTTCTGGTGCAAATAGTGTAGTTCATCTCAGTCTGTTAGAGAAGGTGTCATAATACTTCTGGTTTAAGGAAGCAAATCATAGGTTCAGTGTCTTCTATGTGTAAAAATCTGTCTTGCAGACTGGTCCGTTAGGACTGAGGAGGGGCATCACAAGCCTTTTTCATAAAGGAAGTGGCTTGAAGCTGTTGTCCTTGCTGTGGTAACTGTGATTGTACAGGTGATATAGCACTAAATAATCCCTAGATCTGAGAAACTGAGGAGTCCCAGTTTCCCTGGCAACTGCTGGGGAAAAGGTGGTGTTAAAAGCAATCTGTCCCCAAACTCTTGTAGTCCCTTATCTGCCTGGGGCTGTAGATTAAGGGATTGGATTCGGCATGGGACAGTTCCTCTTGTTCCTCTGTGTTTATGAAGACGCAGATTGATTACTTTGTCTAGTAATCTGCATTTAGTTACTGCTAAGGAAAAAACAGCTCTTCTAAGCCCAAGTATCAGTGATCCTCGTGACTGATTTTGTCTCTTTGTCCCTATAGCAATACGGAACAGGTCTGTCAGCAACTGCGCTGAACAGCATCTTCTGTGTTGAGTGCTTTAATAATAGGAAAAGAAAGAAAAAAACCCCAAACCCCAACAAACCAAATGTATTTTTATCTTAACTGGAATGCACCTAATTAAAAACAACAACAAAAAAAAGGCATCCAGACTGTAATAGCGAAATATGCTTTAATCACAGTGGGGCCCTTTTATAATGGTTTTCCTGTCATAAGTGTTATTGCTGATGCTTTGATACTTCCACCAGTGTGGCTTTTGAAAGTTGCAACATGAATGTAGAAAGGATGTGTACTAAGTTTTGCAGTTTTAAAAACATCAAAGCAGATCTGTGACATTGATTTCTGTTCTTTTGTTGTTCATTTGTGTGTTCTTGCATCTATAGGGAAAGCAGGTAGTGACTAACAGCTTGTGAATACTTATGAGAGTGCTTTGGGGTTAGTACAAGGTTAAAAGACTGAGCAGTTACCCAAGATCTATTATGTATTTACATGCAGCTGCTTACCTTTAGAAGCAGTTGTTCTAATATTTAAAAGCTAACTTTTGCTGTCGCCTTGTTATAGGACGATTTCCTGTGTTGTGACAGCAGAAATGTCAGTGGATTTTCATTGCTCAACATCCTTAAACGGAGTTGGGGACTTTGGTGGCGTTTCCCTCTGACAGAGTTATTTCCTCACACCTTCATAGACTCACGGAATGGTTGGAGGGGACCTTATAGCTCATCCAGTTCCAACCCCTGCCACGGGCAGGGACACCTTACACTAGAGCGGGTTGCTCCAAGCCCCATCCATCCTGGCCTTGAACACTGCCAGGGATGAGGCAGCCACAGCTCCTCTGGGCACCCTGTACCAGCGCCTCAGCACCCTCACTGGGAAGAACTTGTGGAGCCCCAGCCTTCCTTCCTTTATCTGCATCTTACAGAATGCTGTAGCAACTGAAGGAGGTTTGGTGTTAATAAGCTTGATGGGATTTTTTTGCCCAGATGGTACTAATTTATCTTAACGTAATGAAAAGGTGCTCCTTGATGGCACAGTCCAGAAGGAGCCCCAAACATAAAACTTTGTAGCCCAATAATGTGCTGGGGTCGAGACAGCAGCATTTATGCCATGTCCTTGGTGAAGAGCTTAAATGATTTGGTTCCTAATTCCCTTTCTAGAAGGTGTGACTCTTCCGGCATATCCATCCCCGCTTGCACGAGGGAGCAGCCTCGCACGCCGGGGAGTTGCAGCGAGCAGGCTGTCAGTTTGTGAGGCAGACAATTGAATCAAGGCACTAAAACATGCCACTCCAAAGCTGTTTAAATCATCGTAATGTGAATTATGAATTTATTACAATACATATTACCGTAGGGGACAGCGAGGGAAGGGAGATCTGAAGGGGCTGTTTGTAAACATGTAAAACAATAAGCATTTCCTGTGTTGCCACCACAACAAGGGAGCTTGCCTGCTGGAATAGAACCTGGATAAATATGTGCAAAGGCTGCAGCTCACCTGAGGGCAGATGGCTCTTGGGGAGTCAGGGAGCAGATTCAGCAAAAAACCCCAAAACCCAATAGAAACCAATGAAAACTCCTCTGTAGGTAGGAAGGTCATAGATTTCTATTTTTAAATCCCACCCCAATTTGTTCTTCCTCACTGGCCATCTCTATCTCCCCTTTCCCATCTTTTCCTCCCCCATTCCATCGTTTCTTCTCTCCTGCAAGCAACCTCTGGAGCTGCTCATCCCAGGGTGTACCTGAGTTCCCACAGAGCTTTAACAGACGGGTATTAGTATGTCCAGGATGGAACTGAAACAGTCATTCTGAAGCCATGAGGTTGTGGGGTACATGCATATGAGAGCTGAATGAGAAGTCCTGGCTCATTTTCTCCCCAGCTATATGTAGATGGTCTTAAGCTTATCAAGATGCTGCCAGCCTCTGGCACCGTACATCTGCTTCTGCTACACGAGCTGCTGCACCATCAATTTAGTGCTGGTGTGGGTAAGGTTTGGAAACCTTGGTGAGCTTGAGCCCCTTGCTGTGCCTCTGGGCTTAGCTGCAAGTGTATGAGGGGCAGCTCACACAAAGGTCTCTTGGGAGTGCTGGGTTAGCCTGAACAGTGAATCTCTCTGCTGTGTTTCTGCTTGCTTTCTGCTGAGGGATGCTGCAGCAGGAATGAGAGTGGAGTGAGTTTTGCTAAGAGATTTCCAGAAGAACATTGATAAGGCTTTCACTGGCCCAATTCCTTCCCAAGAAAGGGATTTCTCGTGCTAGGTGTTGTTACTATGGTTGCATGCTCTGATGTTCTCCACCATGCGGCTGGTGGATCCTGCAGTGAAGCCTGTGTCCTGCAGAAAGGGGCTGGGTCTGTAAATGTCATGGTATTCTGTTTGTGGAACAGAAGTGCTGTGCTCTTGGAAGGCATAATATGTCCTGTGCTTTGGACAAGCTGCCACACATAGAAGAGGCAGCTGAGGTTGGAAAACAACAAATTCATCAGTGCTTCCTAATGGGGGAGAAAAGCAGCACGAACTTTTCAGGGAATATCACAAACACTACATGGACACTCTGCATTTCCCTAAACAACATTTTTGAGTGCATGTAGTAGTTGTTTTGGGGTTTTTATCTTTGTTTTTTAGCAGCAATGCTGATCCTTGGTGTCTGACAGTGGTAGCCTCAGCTATGACCCCTCTCGGATGCTTTGGAGGGCGAGAAGATAAGCAGCTGCCTTCTTCGCCTTCAGGTCTTCATTCCATCGGTGGGCTATCTGCTCAAAAGATGGGCATCCCCAGTGGTGCAGAGTCCTGCTAGTCGCTCCCTACAATTTATTGCAGAGCAGTGGTGGCATAATGAATTTTAGTCATTACTGGCAAGGAGAGCATAATAAAGGAACTGGCAGCTTGCAGAGGGATAGCTCCATATCCCATTACTTCTGCAGTCTGAGAAGCAGCATGCTTCAAGTGAGCTCTAAAAGGGGATGGTGCTGATTGATGTGGAGGTAATGATTTATAAAGTGGAGAACCTAAACTTAGTGCAGGCTGCATTTGCCAGCATGCTGGCTGTCCTTAAAGGACTCCTGAATATGCTGCATTGCAAGACTGCAGCAAGTTGGCTGCAGGCTATATTTAGCCTATTTATTCTTTGTTGGTGTATAATGTGCAGTTCAGTGGAAAACTTGGTCTCTCCAAAAAGGAGATTTGAACTGCAGTCAAGACAGGGAAAACACCATCTGTCTAGGAAAACATTCTTAAGTGATTCAAAGGGGAAGGCTGTGTGTGTAAGATACATGTATGTGTTGCTTGGTGGGCTGCTTGGGTCTTCTTGGTTAAAGTTTTGGGATTTTTTTTCTTCAGTGGTCATCCATCCTTTAGGTACTAAAGTCTTTTGAAAATACAGATTGAAAATGCACCTTATTGTACAGCTTTTTAGACCAAATCTTTAGTAAGAAAATAAGGTTTTCTTTCTACTCATGGTGAACTACTGCAGTGTCAGGGTAAGAATTAACTGTATGTTGAGGAGGAGGTTATTCGTGTTGCACAAGGATTTAACCCTGTTGTGGTAAGGAACAGAAAAGAGCAACAAATACTGTCTGTGTTATAGAGTGCCTACAGTCTGGATTAAAGGTTTGCAAACTTAATTGGTTACCGTGAGCAGGAACAGGCTCTCTGGTGGCTCCCAACAGTTCATACGTACAAGAAATATTTGTGCTCTGTCTTGCCAAGGAATGTGTGCCATCGCTTTGAAATCGGTTCAGGAATTACCTTTGGGAAGTGCCTGTAGCCCATGTACTCCCCTGGGATTTGCTTTTAAGAGACCTAATCTGGCCACATTGATCAGCCCCCAGCCAGTGGACTTGCTCTCCCTCTTTGAGCAAGGCTCAGCACTGACCTTTAGGCCACAGTGTGAGGCTTTGTAATGGAATTCTTGATCCAGAAAGAGCTGAGTCCATGTTTTTTTAGGTGAAGGAATTTGGGGAGAGGGTTTTTCCTTTTGGAGGGCTTTTGGTTGATGAACTGTTGATATCAATTGGGAAAAATGGGTTGAAAAGATGACGCTGTGTGAATGAAGTAGAGATGGAGAGAAGGTGGCATCTTTTCATGCATTAGCTCTAGAAATGAAAATATTTTGATGTTTAAGATGGAGAGGTCTTTAAGACTTCGTTATTGTCACATTCTTGATCATTATTTGACTAATTGGGGGATGCAGTTGTGCATAACTTGAGTGACCCGTGGCATTAACCCCACTGGACATGGTCCTGAACAGCCTGCTCTGGCTGCCCCTGCTTTGAGCGGGGTTTGGACTGAATGGTCTCCTGAGGTCCCTGCTGTCTGACCTCCACTCTTAGGTGATTAAAGCAGATAATCAGTGTTGGAAATTAGAGCCTGATCACCTTCCCAAATAGGTAATACAGAAAATGTTTGGATGTTGGCTACTAGGAAAAGATAAATTCTGATAGCTCTATTGTGTGTTGTGTTTTCTGAGTTCAAAAATTGTGCCTACTTAATGATACATGTATATTAAAATACCTCTGTAAAATCACTGCACTAATAAACTCTGGGTAGATCATACCCTGAACAAAATTTCACCTATCCCTTACGAGGTTAAATAGGCAAAGAGTCTTTATGCAGATAACACTTTATCAGATAACATTTTCTTAGTTTTAATAATGTTACATATGAAATATTGCTTTTTATGGCTGTGCAGTATCTTTTTATTCTGTTTCTTGGGTGTCTGTTCATCTGTCTCCATAATTATATTTTACTTCCTGGAATCATGCAATCCATCAATGTCGGGAAGGGCACGGTGGTTAAGGGTTGCTCTGAGATTCATCAGGCAAATGCAGTGCATTTCTGGCAGTTAAGATTGTATCCTTATTAAAACTGAGATATTTCTTCTCCTTACCCCTTCTTAACATCCATGATTTTTTAAAAAACCCTCATAAAAAGGAAATCTCCATTTCTTATCATGGTTTTATAAATTTTAAAATGAATTTAAAATGGCCCGTGGTGAATATTTTGAAATGAATTGTTCTTTGGCTTTGGTACAGCACACAAATATCAAGAGTCTGCCTGTAATGATGTTTGATCGCTGCCTGGCTGTTCTTGCTCTGGAGACTTGCTGTGGGATTACATAGGTTGTGCTTGGGGAATGCTACAGCAGCACTGACCACTGTGTGCTGGGAAGTAAGGGGCCCCTGAACTGCATGTAGTTAGGTGCTGCAGGAAATGCCTCTGTGCTTGAAGAGGTGAAAAGCACAAACCAGAGCATGGGGGAGTTTTTTGAACAGCCTGAGTTGTCCATGGTGGCTGTTAATGACAGCTTTAAAGACTGAAAAAAAGGGAAGAATAATTCCAGACAGATTTCTTAAGGGAAGTAAATATATATAAAGAGTATGCACCTTAACTAACATATGCTTCAGAAGACTGAAGTAACCATCTTGAGGATTTCAAATGGGAAATGCAAGGGGATGGATTTTTTTAGACGCACTTTGATGATTCATGGCCTGTATCCACCTCTCTCTTCTACCGAAGTGAATCCGTGTCCATACTGGCCTGGCAGGTGCTGGGAGAAGGTGACTTGATTTGGTTTTGATGCGGAAGATGATTTTTGGACGTCAGTGTCAATGGGTTGCTGCTGTAGAACCTCAATCCATTCAGTGTTACTAATGCGTTACTGTGATTGTTAACCCACCCTGGAGGGGCGGGTGCCTGGTTTACCATGGAGCAGGCTACTGGGCCTTAGGAAGAAGTACAAAAAGAAGCAAGATCTTGACCTCAGTTGGCCCTTTGAGAAAGTTGTGATTATAAAGATGGACAGCAGGAATGCCGCAGCGCTGGTGTTTGTGTCAATCTGTTCTGATGAGCTGTAGTGCTCTTGGAGCCCATTTCAACGTCTGTAATCTGGTTTAGGCTGTTTCACCCCGAGAGTTCAGTGTTTTGGGAGTCTGATGCATTTTATTCTGCTGAGGGAGAAACAAACCTGAATGTTTAATTTGTGATGCAGTGGTGGCTTTTTTCTCCTCCTCATTTTACACAGGGTGGTGAATATTGGGCAAGCAGGTGTTCTCTGGCTCTCCTTCAGCCTTTGCCATGCACAGGAATTCACATGTCAGAATGGATATCAGCATAAAGTGCAAATCTATAAATTATAGAGGCATGCTGATAAGTGGGAGAGGCTGCAGGTGCACTTCAGCGCTGGAGTCTATTAAATCCTTGTAGCTGAGGGTTTTCTTCTCTTCCCTTTTCTTCCTCAGCAGTTAAGCATAAAGGCCTTGGGCTTTGCTTCCACCTCCTTGAATTCTTCAGAGTGCACATCACAGTGTCTTTAAACAGTGTGAGACGTGTCGGGGAACTGAAGGCATTAGCGGAGCTCTGGGATTTATTGGCAGATTGACAACCTGATAGGCATGCTGCTTTTCTTCTCTGTTTGTCGCTCTTTGATACTTCCCTTTTCACTCTCCAAGGGAAGGGAGTCCCACTGCAGCCCTGGATGTCCTCAGCATTTTACTCTGCAAAATGCTTTATCTTGGTTTAAGGTTTTGATTTTTTGTAGTGTCTGAAGTTCCACCTTATCCTGAAAGGTGCCTAATTTACCAGGCCTCTTGTGATAGCTTTGTGTCTTGCAGAGAAACTGAAACGGGAACTGAGCTTATTAAACCTAAATTAGTTTAAAAAGGAAAAAAAAGTTTCTCCTTCATGAGAATGCTTGTAACTAATATGAAAGTGAAGATGCTGCTGCTTTGTTGGTGTGAGGATAGAAAATGAGGTGATACCTTGGGGAAGCCGGGTATCTCTCATGATGAGTGCGGAGCAGCGCTTAATTTCAGGCTCTAAAGACTGGAAGAGGTTGGTTACGTGGGTAAGACTGGGACTGAAATCCAGTTCTGACTGCTGATGTTTCACAGGTTACCTTAATCTCTCTGTGGCTCCTTTCCCAAGGCTTTCAGCAGGAGTAACAAAACCTTTCTCTGCCACTTGAAGCTCTTCAGCCTTTTTCATTTAATTGATATTTAAATCCAGGAGTGCTGCGTGTATGTTTTTACTGATTGCATCTGCGCACTGTGCAGTGAGCCTCAGAGGGTCAAAGGTCTCTTCCCCAAAACTGGGGCACGTACCAATAGAAGTAGTTTATTTAAACCTATATGAGACAGCACAAAACATTGACCCTTAGTCTCAGTTTACTCCTTCTCCAGCTGTTGCCAGCCGTGATCTACCACCAAGCTGAGCAGCACCAGCCAATATTGCTTACCCTGGATCCTCTGTGTGCAGCAGATAATGCCTCAAAGCTCCTTCCTCCTGTGCATTTAAAGTACACAGCGTATTAGGAGATTAAGTTACTTTGAACAGGAACAGCTATACCCATATTGTAACTCAGGCTGTTTTTCACTTTGTTCCACTTAAGATACTGCCAAGACTCACTGTGACTTTTTTTCCCCATGAAGTAGTTTAAGAGCATGAAATTGTTTGGTGCTGGTTAATGTGGTAACCATGGGGCTATTGCTCTTATCTTGAATGTATTAGGCAGATGTAATTCTTTATGGCATTTTGGAGTTCAGGTGAGTTGGTTACTGTGGATTGGTTGGGCTTTTTTGGGGGGTTGCGTGTGTGTTATTTCTGCTGCTTCTTATTCTGTAGAGCTTCTTCGCTGCCTGACTTTGTACCTCACCAGACTGTCAGATGAGGAATGAATACATTTGGTAGAGGAGTTAGACTATTAATTCCGCAAGATGTTTTTAGAGATACTTCAAGATCTCAATTTGATAGGAAGGACTGGATGGAGAAGGAAACCATCTGATCACTTCAGATTGAGCAATTAACTACTTAACAGCTGGAAAAAAGCTTGCGAGTGATGTGATTCTGCACACCAGCCGCACTTAGCTATTCCATCCACAGCTCTAAAATGCTTTGAACAGGAGATTAGTATCTTGCTCATTTTGCAGATGAGCAAACAGAAGTACAGAGGGGAGATGAATAAGCTCAAGCAGCAGGTCAACAGCAGAGCCAAAAGAATGAATCCTGGCTGTCTAAATCTGATCCGTTAGAGCCGAGGCAGTGATGTTTCCCCGAGGATTATTTCATCTGCAGTACTGACAGGGCCAAAATTGTCAAGGTTTGGGTTTGTTTTTATTTTAATTCAGTTTTTTCCCCCTCTTTAATGTGTGTGTGTTTGCGAATGCTCCATCCCTGGTGGTGTTCAAGGCCAGATTGGACAGAGCCTTGGGTGGCATGGTTTAGTGGGAGGTGTCCCTGCCTGTGGCAGAGGGGTTGGAACTGGATGATCTTAAGGCCCTTTCCAACCCGAACTATTCTATGATTCTATGGATGTATGTCCAATGCTTTCCAAACCCCTGAGGCCCCCTGGTTCAGGCTGGAGTGCAGCAAGTCTAATCTTAGCAGTACCTATTGCATTGTGTAAGATAATAAAGAGCAAAAGCAAAATGCTTCCTAGTTCATTGATCCTTGGGCCTTTACTGAGCCCCAGGTCAGTATGCTGGTCACCTTTTCCATACCCTTGGTGATGTTTTGCAGCAAGTCTAGAAAGGGGATTAATGGGAAGAAGGCTCTATTGGTTTATAAATCATGGAGGCAGCCAGTTGTGCATCCTGCACGATGTGGAGAGCCAGGAAACTTCTCCTCCTGGCTCTCCTTGCTGCCCGTGCTTGGGCAGATCAGTTCAGTTTCCCCTGCCTCCATACTCCCGGGGCTCTGATCTCATGTAGCTCTTCCATGGCACTGATTCACCGTTAATCACGAAACTGCAGCTAATTTTGGGTTTGAGTTTGGCTTTGGGAGTTCATCCAGGCTCTGCTTCTCACTCGAAGTCTTGCTGTTCCCCGTGCTCTGTTGTTCTTTAGCTGGGTTTAAAATATATGCTGTTGCTGGCATTCGAGTCCATATCTGCTCCCAACATATGCTATTGGCACAATACCAACAGATGCTGTTGAGCGGTATCAAATCTTAAAGTGCAGCTATGTTCTGAAGTGTGACTGTGAAAATGGCACCGTAGGGTTCCTCCTGTGTGTCTCGGTGATTTGCACATGAAGTTCTCTCGTAAAAAGGAGTTGATGTTGACTGTTTCTTTTTAACAGTCTCCACAAACTAAACCTGTTTGTTCTAAGGGAGGTCTCAGCAGGGCTGGTGTCTGTTTCTTGCTCCTGTCCTTGCTGTTGTCCTTGCTCATGGCTCCTGTCCTCCCACCCTCTCGCCATCTCAGCTACATGGTGTGGAAGCTCTCAGGGCTGGGAAATGGGGTGTTTGTCAGTGCCATAGAATACCGACTGCTTTTGCAGGTTATAGAGGTTTCCATTTTGCTATTTAATAACGAGCTGGTCACGGTCCCTTTGAAACTCTTAAAATGCAGAAATCCATTGGGGGAACAGAACTGTCAGCAATGTCAACAAACAATTACCATTGTCAGGAGAGGAGTTTTACTGAAGTAATGAAGTGAATGAGCACTGAGTTAGTATTCTTCTTTCCCTTTTTCCATCCTTATTCTCCTTTTGTTTGAAATTAAATGATAATAAGCAAACTTACTGCACAACTGACTCTTTGCTTATTGTTCTTCCTCTTATGAAGTGCAGTGCCATCTGGCACATGGACAAGTAGGGAAGATTGATGGCTAACAAAGAGCACCATTCATTTTCCTCTACCAGATTTGGACAGAAAGCAAATGTTTTTAATCAAATCTATATGTTTCGAAGGAATATTGGCTGCTGAAAATTTGCCAACAGCTGAGTTTTCCCCCTTTTCTTGCCCTGTGAGAATTACATCCTGCCAGGCTGATGCATGGATGGGACAATGTGGATGCTTTTTCTCTTGTGCATCATTTTCTTTGATATTATTGAAAGAGCAGTAAGGTTAAGGGGATATTGGTGCCGAGGAGAGAGAAAAGTGGGAATGGTTATGTGCTTTAGTGCAAATAATCTTAAAATGTAAGAGCATAGTCCTTCTAATGGCCTCGCAATGAATCATGCAAGACACCTGTCTGAACAAAACACACAGTTGCTTTCAATGAAGCAGCCAAAACACCAGTGGAAAGTTTGCCTGCAGTGGTTTTGCGTTTCTCAGAGAGAAATGAATGATTTATGTATTGCCTCCACCATGCCGTCTTCTCTCAATAATTATGCAGTCATGGGATAATACAGGAATTCAGGATCTGTGGGTCAAAAGGAACTCAGCCGTGGTGCTCAGCTGGGAGAGGGAGATTGAGTTTTTCCTAGGAGGGAGGAAGGGCTGAAGTGTGGTATGGAGCAGCATGCAGTGAACCTTAGACCTGTCTGGCTGGGGAGCCTGGGGAAGTTCAGGGAAGTAGCTTGGTTTCTTATCAGCTGTACCACATAAGGAAGGAGGTGGTTAAGCAAGAGATAGTGTACGTTTTAGGGTTCAGAGATGTTTATTACTGCAGGTGCTGGATGGGTGCAGGCCTTGCTTAGCTGTGTCTCTTCACTAGGCACACATAATGAGAGGGGCTTTTGCTTTATGATAAGATACACAAAAAAAATTAGAAGACTTGGCCATTTGGATATTAAATTCAGATGCCTTTAATAACACCTATAAATTAATAGGATTTCATGCACAGCTTTCAGAAGCATTGTAAAGAGGATGTGGGATGTGTAAAGATAGAATGGATTGTGTAGCACTTTATAGCTGTGGAAAGAAAACGATTTTCATTTTGATTTTTTAAAACTGTATTTTTCCCCTTTGAAGTGTAATAATGGAGTTAATTAGCACTGAGCACCTGGATTTGGAGCTTTGAAAATGATCCTTTCATTGCAGCGGGACTGAATTTTCTGGAAAGCTGCATCCACACGTACACAGCTTTGTCATGGCGTATGCAGCCTTGTAGAGTGTGCATGTGGAGGCAGGGACTGTAGCTCAGAGGGACCTGGAGAAGACCTCTGTTGTTTCAGTATTGGAAGGTTCCTGCTGTTCTAAAACACAGTGTCTCTGATATCCTAGTTTCCACATTGGGAAGTTTTGGCAGTGCTTTCTCTTGCCAAGTTCTCATCTGTGACTTGAGTAAATAGATGAGGAGGATGATGATGCAGTGTGGGAGCAATGGTCCTGAAACTGCTGAATGATGAACATACCCTCTGGGCAGCAGGGACATTTCCTTAGTGTTCACCCTGCAGCAAGAGCCCTGCTGCCTCCCTGCCAGAGGAGGACACTGGTGTGACCTTGCTTCGGACAGTGCTAATTCAATTCGAGTTTACTATGTTCTGCCTGTCTATACTCTTCTTAAATGTCTTCGCTCCTCTGGATTGAGCACAGGGTTATGGACACTTGGCTGTAACATGCCTGAGGGTTCATCACAGCTTGTCAAACACTAGACTGCTAAAGTGCTAAAACTGCCCTCTCCCTTCTGCTTTGCTGTGGTGCTGGTAGGAGGCACAGCTTGGAAGTCTGGGGGCAGTGCTGGGGCTTGGAGCCAGGGTCCCCAAGGGGGCCGAGAGTATCTGGTGGCTGTGCCAGAGGGGAGGAGAGACAGCTCTGCTGCATGGCGTTTGGAGGAGAAATAAACCAACTGAGAGAAGGGAGTGACTGTGTTGACACAGAAAGTTTCCAACTGTTATATTTATATAACAGTTCAGAGCTTAAATTGCTCTTGAAGCAGGCAGATTTATATCCCTTCCAAGCCTCTCTGCATACTGTTCCCCTCTTCTTCCTGCCGCTATAAATCTGGATGCTCTTGTTGATATAAATATTCTGCCTTTTAAAGAATTTTACTAAACTTTGTGGGCACTGACTCAGGTCTCATGGGCTTTGCTCTGCATTGGGTGGTTAAGTTTTTCCTTTATCAGTCTTTAATTTGCTGCCTTTTAGATACTTCCTTGCTCCTTTTTTTCTATAATGAGAAAATGTCAACAGAAAGTGTATTTCTGATATAGTGACATCTGGCATTTCTCTTTGGAAGAGAAAGCTTGCATTTCTCTGCATTTAGGATGGTTGGTAGAGCAAAAGTGCCTCTGAAGAGAGCGGCACCACCAGGAAAAGGTTCAGGGTGGGAGTGTGCATATTCCCTTCTCCCTTAAAACATGCTGATGCAGCCGCTTAGCAGGACGAAAGTGAGAAGCAATGGCAAAACTTGGAGGGTTTTATTCCTTCTCTCCTATGAATCGCCACAAAGGCTTTAATAAATGAATCCAGTGCCTGTGGTGCTCCTCCGGGGATGCCCTGAGCCGTTCTGTCCCCAGGAGGGTGCAGAGTCCTGGCTCCCTGGGTCTGACAGTGCTTGTGCCAAGCTTGGGGACACCTCTGACAAGAGCCCCTTGGGTTAACCCACAGGACTTCAGTTTGTGGAGGGGCTTGATTTGGTGCGTGAGGGATGAAAATGTGCAGGTCTCAGTGCTGTGAAGAGAGGGCTGTTTGTGCCCAACAAACCCATGGGTGGGCTGGGGAACCAGCACGAAGCAGCAGCTGGGGCTGGGTGCTGGGTGTCCACCCACCCTCCTCCGGCTGGTGTTCGTGATGGTTTCATGTCTTAAATGTGTACTTAAGCAGCAGCATGGCTAAGAGAGCTGATGTGCAGCCAGCAGGAGTGAAGGGGAGGCTTTCCATTGTCTTCAGTGGGTTGCGGATTAAGTCTCAGGAGAATAATGATATCATGGTTTACTTGGCAGTAACAATGCTAGCGGTGCTGTCTCAGTGCAGACAATAAACTGCACAAGTTATGGAGAGCATGATAGCCCTCTCCTGATGGGGGGGAGTCACTCAGATGTGAAAGCAATCCATTTTGTGTAAGATTTCTGTGGGGAACTTTCAACAGGGCCTGTTGACATGGCTTCGATGTAGATGGAGTGCCAGACCTAACTAGGTAAAGGTATAATGAAATTATCTGTGAAGTCACTCAGAGCGAAGTATGGAACACTTTTTGAACGTTCCCGGGTAGGTACCTCTCTGCATGTTTGAAATGTAGAGATCTGGCACCAAGATGCTTGTTGCATGTGAGCTGCATTAGCCAGGAATCAAGAGCTTGCTGAAGTACGCAGGGCTGGGCACCAGAAACCTTCTGTTAAGACTCCCCCTTTGCCAGTATTGCTCTGAAGCTGGTTTGTCAGGTCTGGGAAGGGATGTTCTGTGATTGTTGTTTCATACAGACATCCTGCACTTTTTCACCATTACGGGTGTGTTCCTGCTGATTAGAGCTGCTGTCATCAGAAATCTGAGTATCGGTTGAGGAAATGCTCTGGGTTTGATGCTCAGTTAATGAAGTGGACCCTCCAGCATTAGCATGCTTCCTGCAGAGGGATGGAAGTGAACAGCACTTGTATGTTCATAGAGGTTTAGTTTCCAGCATAGCTTTCCTTCACCGTATGATGGGGGAAGCCTTTTTCCTGTGTTCACTGAATCTGCTTTTCCCTTGTAAGTCCTGGGTACCTTTGTGTAGGAATCAGAGAAGTGAGGGGCGCAGGGGAAAGCAGCACTTAAATAAAACATATCCTGGTTAACCAGGACAGCTCTGTGTGAGTAGCACAGCTGCTTTTATTGCACACCACAACACAGTTTTCCTGGCATCTTGTTTTGATATCGCCGATGAAAGGTATTTGATATAGCAAGGGGTTGAGTTTCTGCTTGCTGACCTTTCCAGCACAGGCCAGCTGGCAGGGGAGACGGCAGACTGCTGCGGGTATGGCGGGGCTGCTGAAGGAGTAGGGCTCAGCGGAGAGGTTTCGGGGGAGGAGGCAGGGAGTCAAGTCCTGTTTGCTTCACATCCTTTGACAGAATTCCATATCGATCCTTTGAAAGAAAGAGAAAAGGAAAAGGAAACAAACCACAAGAAGACGCTACTTGCTGCAGTGGGTTACAGCTGGCCTGCGCTTTCCTGGATGTTAGTGCAGCTTCCAAGGCAAATGGCTGGGGGAGAGTGAGCGCAGCTGAGCAAAAGGCTGGTTCTGTGCCATGGAGGCAGGTTTTAATGTTAACTCTTGTTCACTGTAATTCGGTGTTAGTTCAGCAGTTTGGGCTGGAGCAGGAATTCCCAAATTGTCTGTCTTCTAATGGTCCATTAGGCACCAGTCTTCAGAGTACCCCCGGTAGCAAAGCATGTGCCCTCACTGATGGAGCAGTGCTTACGGCTTGGCAGCGGGAGCTGCCTCAGCAGCCATTTCCTGCAGCTCCGGAGGCAACTGGTGGCAGGACGGTGAATACAAATACACATCATCCAAATCCTCTGATCACTTGTTCTTCCTTCACGCGAGCAAGTCTCATACCCAGTAACACGGAATCTTCTGGGGAGCTGAGAGCAGTGGATGAATGAATCTCACTAAGCCGATAAAACTGTGTAAAGGGCACGGTTTCTGTTACTTGAGCAGAAGTGCTTGATGTGTTCAGCCTGAAGAGTTCTTGTGAGGCAGCAGCAATCTTGGGCCTTCAACTTAACACTGGTTTCTTGCATGAGACATCAGCATGTAGGTGGTTGTTACTGACTTACTTGACAGTATTTGTGGTCCTGTTTGGTTTCTTTCCTGTGTGGATGGCAATCTGAAATAAATGGCTGCTTTTAAAAAGGGGGGGAGAAGAAGACCATTATGTCGCATGCTTATATAAAATAAGGTTGAGGAAAACTGAACAGAGAATAAGCCAATGTTTTTAAAGTGGAGGAGTGCAGATCCTCGAGGAGCCCAATGGTCTGATCCTCAGAGGTAATTAGTAGGTAGCTCTATTAATTTTAATGGCAGCTCTGAGCTGTTAAAGCCTGGCTATTGCCTCTATATTTTAAATATTATTAAATGCTACATACTCTAAGTACTTCATTGCTCTCATTTAAGAGAAGTCAGCTTGGTCATTGGGTACCTCATTTAGAGTTACTTTTATTTTTAGTGCCTCTTGGAAAATGGGTGTACTCCTCTGGGAGGAAAGTTGCCATTAGGATAATTGTACTCCTGTGCCTCTCGCAGCTTCAGGGAAGTCCCCTCAGTCTGTGCTTGGGAAGAAGCACCAGGTGATGAAGATATGTGTTGATAATCCTTGGCTTTGAACGTTTCTCCAAAAACAAAGCTGTTCCACAACAGAGCAGCTGAGTGATGGATGCTGGAAGTGTCACACAGTGCCACAAGAAGTCATTCGACACGGGAGCAGGGATGAGCGGCCCTGCCAAGTCTTAACAGCCTTTTATTTCTCTGGCTGGTAGGTGCAATTCTTGGGTGACAGGGGCTGCTTTGAAAGGATCTGACTTGGCATTGCCCGAAGCTTTCATGTGCTTCCCCTTGCTCCCCCAAAGCAGGAGCCTGGGATCTAAATGCAGCTTCTGAAACATGCTTAAAAAAAGCCCCAACCAAACCCCTGGAAAATGCAGTTGTGAAGACCCGATTCTGTGCGGGCTTGTACCAGGCAGATGCAAAGGTTTGTGTGTGGGGGAAATGATGACCTGCTGCAAGAGGGGAGGATGGTGTGGCTGGCTGCCCTGGGCTGGCGGTGCACTGCACAGGTGTGACCCGTCTGGGTTTGGGAGTGGAAGTGAGGAGCAGTTAACCTTTCCCTGGTGTTCTGTGGCACGTGGGGTGAGATGAGTTATAGTGATTTATTCGAGGAGGCCCTGGCAGCCTGGCACAGCCCTGGTGCGACATTAATTGCTTTTCAAGTGGAGGAGATGAGAGCATTTTCTAGGCTTTTATTTAGCTTATACCCAGTGTATTCTGGGTCGTGTTGTGAATGGGGCCATACCCCAGAAATGGGCAAGCCTTCCATCTCACCCTGCATGCAGTGGGGTTGCCTTTGCCATGGGGCTTTGTGTGAGGAGCTGGTTGGTGTCTGCAGGTTTTTTTAGGGCATGGAGTAGTCCTGAGGGCTTCTGACATGATGTGGTAAGAGGTGTTTGAGAGGATTTCTGTGCTGAAGACAGGCATGGCATGAGCAAACATCCTCTTGGGCGAAGGGGGAGAATGAGTTGCAGTGGCAGCCTGCATGGTCCCCAAAAATCTCTTGCAGATTGCTCCAGTGCTGATCCTTCTGCAGTTGTTTCAGGGATAAAATATGTCCTTCAGCTTCTCCCTCTGGTACCCATGTCCTTCCACAGCTCCCTTTTACTGGAATGTGTGTAAAGCATTTCAAAACGTGCCTATTCTTTCTATATTGAAGGATTGGGAAAGACGGTAGTAAGATTGAGCCGCTGCCATTTCCAAGCAACCTTATTTGTCTGGCACTGAAACTTACTGCTGCTTGCAGTTTCCTGCCTTTACAAATGGCTGTTAAAGCAAGAAGTGAGCTGTCTCTGGATGTATGTCTTCCTTTGCCTCCCACCCTTAGGAAGCAGGCTGCCTGTGTAGTTTATGCTTAGAGGTGGGTTGTTTCAAGCTTCGGAAGAACTTTGTGTGTATGTGCACGATTGGAAGAGTGCTACAACGAACAAACAGGATGTGTGTATGAATAGATTAAATGCATAAAGCAGATGAGTTAATTCCTCAGTCGCTGAAAGCCTTTTACAGTAACAATAATAAAAGCCACTGTAATGCTCCTTCTCCTGTGGGTGTTTACTTCTCTTTTTTAGGGGCATTTTTACCCTCCAGTTTGTGTAATGAAGGTTTCAATGGGCATGTCCTTAAAAACAGCTTGTCCTTTCATATGCACAGAGTTGTAGAGCCTGGATGTAGAGTGCTAGGTAGTGCAGAGCTTGTCTGTCCTGCTGTCCCTTTCCACCTGGTCTCATTATTAGCATGCTTGAGTAGATACTACAGCCAGTGAAGCCCTTACTGAGTTAGTAGACAGGAAGAGCAAAGGCTGAGAGGTAGTTAACCACTCATCCCAAGTTAGCAGCGTTCTTGTTTATGAAGGATTTATTTTCGGCTAAGACAATACCTTTCTGTAATGCTTAATTCTTCAGTATAAGCTTTTAATCAGAGCCACTTGTGTTTTTATTTCCTCTTGTTACAACAGTTTGCTTTCACCATAGCTGGTGATTGAAATACTATAAAACTCTTGGGTAACGTGGCAGATTGAAAAAGCAAAGAAACCACTTTGTTTCTCCCGAGTAGCCTTGTTGGACAGTATTTCATACACCGTATTGCACTTCGGAAAAAACCCTCCCTAATTAATACTTAAGAAGGATTAATACTTGCAAAGTAATTAGAAAGCTCTCTGAAACATGTTTTTTCCTTTGCTGCTGCTGACTTAATGGCCCATAGGTTGTTTTTGCTCTAGTTTGTTCTAGCTTGCTTTTCTTTGAGCATTGCAATTCTGAGCTTAAAGTCTAGTGTTGTCTTTTAACTACCTCATGGATGCAATTCAGGTTTTGTTTTCTTTCAAAGTGGTTGGCTTATGAATTCCCTTTTTCTTTTCTCCATGTGTTAATGGAGTGGAAGTAAGATAGGAAGTTATCACATAGATCCAGCTAACTTCCTCCTTCTCCAGACAGATGATATGCTATTCACTCTGTATTTTCAGCAATAGGAGTTACACCAGTTTGACAATAATTTAGCACAGCCAGAGTTTTACAAGCCGCTCTGAGAACATTCCAGGTCAATCCCATGATGGTGTATGATGATAATTATGCTTTAGCAGAATAGGCCTATTCGATGAGCAGCTCAGGCTGAAAGACCTATGTCCAGACAGTGCTTTAGGGTCTGGAGTTAATTCAGCTGTAGGAATTATGCTTTCTTATAGAATCATAGAATAGGTAGGGTTCTCTGTGTATTCATATCCTATGTGTAGGATTAGCTCGCTTACTCTGTGAAACTCACCAGCTGCCTTCTGTTTGCGTGAACCTGCCTACTTGGAATGATCTTGCTGGTGTCACAGAAAGTGACTAAGTCCCAGCAATGTCTTCTCTGAGTGAATGTTCTCAGAAGATGTCCTCACTTAATTGTAATTGAAAATGAGTTGTTCAGCTGTCTGTCTGCTTGCTTCATGCCTCACGTATTCTGCCCAGTAACATTCTTCTTCCATATGATTCATTAGTCTTCAGATTGCTTAAAAATATCCTGGACAAGGAAGACATATTAGCAAAGTTGTAACTATATTTGTGGATAAAAATCATCTCTTCTCAAGTGTCTGCGTGCGTGCCAAGATCACAACGTGCATATGCAGAATAACTGAGTGGGCTTGTGAATGAACAGGCTTTTGAAGGGCCTCTTTTGTTAATCACTAGCAGAATTGGTCAGAGAGCTTGCGGACTTGAAAGGAGAATCCAGTGCGTGTTTTTCAGAGATTTTATCACCTTTTAGTCATCCTTGCGATGCTTTTTTCTGTTACTTTATGTGTAAGAACTCCTTGCCCACCTGTTCTCCTGTGAAATTCCTTGTTCCAGGCCTCAAACCAGCTGTCTCAATGTGCATAATGGCTTGATAGTCTTAAGTCTTGAAGACTGTTCAAGTCGTGTAATATGTAGTAAACTGTTTAGAAGTATAGAATTGCTATATTAATCTTGCCATATAGTTACAGCTTTGTGGTGGCCTGCTTGGCCTGACATGTGCATGTCCCTCCTGGCAGAGCTGTGGGGCAGCCCCTGATTGCTCACTGTGTAGAAATAAGGATTTTCTGAAGAATTGGCGTTGCCCGAGAGGGAAAAATCCACTGTAGGGAAATTGTGATTGGTGTTTGAGGTGTAACTGATTCACTGTGATTTGCCTTGATTTCCTTGGTTTGAAAATCAGGCCCAGTTCAGGGAAACCATCCTGTGGAAGATGGATGGGAAGAGAGTCCCAGAAGAGATTCCGTGTGTGTGTTCCCAGCTGCTGCTGGGGGCTTGGGAGCACTCTCATATCTGCTTGGGATGACTTCTGTGATAACAGCATTTAGCTGGTTGTCACAATGGATGATTTAAAAACAGGGTCTTGAGTTTCGCTTTGGGAGAGAAGAAATGACAGAATTGGCAGAAACTTGTCTGAAATGATGAGTGCGGGTGCATGTGCTATTGGTGCAGAATTCCATGCAGCTTTAAATGGGATGGTTCTGCTGCATCGAGGAAGAGATGGAAAAGAATCTTAGGGACCTGAAGTGTGGCCTCTGACCTATTTGTATGTGTTAGGTCTCCATCTGTTCCGCAAACACTGATGAGCAGGTGTTGGTCATGGTGTGGCAATCGGCAGGATGGGCTGAGCCGCAGGTGTGTGCCTGTGGTTGTAGGATTAGTCTTCAGCTGATGTGACTGGGCAGTGGATCTCACTTTGGTGAAACAATAGTGCGAGTCAGGCTTTCCTTTTGGTTACCTTCATAGGTTATTATGTAGGACATCCAAAGTGTCTTTCTACATATGGTGAGATTTAGTACTAGAAGTACTAAAGGAGTACAAGGAAATTAAAATGGAAAGCATAACCAGGCATTTATAAATGATTGAACTAAATTATACTCACTAGAATGAGCTGCAGCTGTGACAGCAATGTTTCTTTCCTCAGGTAAATAACTTTACCCATCATTGTTGGTTATGCTTAAAGGCCATAATTCCATGTTAACATGCCTTATTGCAGCCTGATAAGTCACAGTCTAATCTCCCATTACCAGACTGTCCATAAATATTAGAGATACATGGTGCAGGGAATGTAAGGAATGAAATCTGGTTTTGATAGAGCGCTATCAGCATTGGCTGGCCTCTGACCCGACAGAGCTGTCGTTTTAGGTAAAGCAATTCTTGTCATACATATGATGACTTTCTGTTTTTATTTAAGTATAAAGCTGTATTGGCACCTGTTCACTTTTTTTAAGGAACAAATATTTGTTTGTTCCAAAAAGCCTCGGTGACTTCTGCACATGAGGAAACAGAAGCTTCAGCTTTAAGGTTGTGGGTGTGTTGTGCTGTACCACAAATTCAATACCGCTGTAGTTTTCACTTCAGTAAGTTACTGCTTTTTGTGGACAATAAAACCACAGGCTGTTGAAATTATATGGTATAATAATGGAGTCAAATCTACATGCCCAAGTGATCCTGTGTGTTTCTGGCATTTTATTGAATCGATGAGTAGGTAGGAGGATGAGTTTGTTTTGGTTTTTATCTTTGCTGAGCTAAAACCAGAGAAACACAAACCTTCCAGTGAACTAATCCTAGAAAACATAGTTGGCATTTTAGTTCTGGCAAAAGCACTCAAGGATGGTACATCCTTTTGGATGGCGTGGATGTGGACACTGTTGTCCCTTCAGTTTGAACTCCTTAACTTTTGAATTCATGGTGATTTTCAAGCACCGCTTGTTTGCTACAGAAGCACTTAGGCTGAAGTTGAAATCAATGGATTAGCTTTGTTTTATGACCCTTTCAAAAACATTGCATGCCAAATCCAGGGAAACAATCTCCATTGAAAAGCTCAATGCATTTGTTCCTGCCTGTTTCGCATGGCAGAATGTGCAAGAGCAGTGCTTTTAGTGTTTTAAACTAACAGGAGCGGCAAAGAGAAGTTTGACACCACAACGTGACTAACCACAGGTGACTCTTCCCAACTCCGTGGTCTGCTGCTTCAAGTTGTAACAGAAAAAGAGGCACATAAATACCTGTCCTGGACAACCTTATCCCTGGGATGGGGTGGAAAAGGGAGTACTTTGTGAGGTACCTTAAAGTTAAATTATTTGGGCTCTAATGGAGCAAAAGCTGACCAATAATTGGAAAAATCTTTTCTGAGAGAAGGGGAAGAAGAAACTTGACACAGGGGTGTGAATAAATCGGCATGGAACAAGTTAGGGCATGGACTCAGGAAACACCTGTGATACCTAGCTGTGTGCAGTGAACACAGGGAAGCCTGTCCATTTTCCCAGCTGTAGAGATCAGTCTGTCTGGATTTGGGAATAACATTTGCAGCACTGTAAGGATAGGTACACTTGTGGGACACAGCTGGGCTTAAACCATGACACCTGGGAAAGCAGGAGTGTGCATAGCGTTGCTCTGAAGGCAACAGTGGTTTGGCAGAGATAAGTTGAATTTATTTCCATCTCTCTGTTGTGTGTTTTCCTCTGATTCAGGCTTGACTTTCGCTGTTTTTTTTCATGTTCTTTATTCTATGAACACTGTTCTGTGCTTTCAAAGCTCTCTTTCCCTGCCTTAAATGTATTGAGAGAGCATGAGGGGAAAAATGAAATGAAGCAATATATTTTGCTTGTTGTCGCCTTGCTGTCAATTGAGTCTTGGTGGTACCATTAGTCATTTTATGACACATCACCTTACCTGGCTGAATTTTGCTCCTCTCTTAGTTTATTTGGCTGAATTTTTAAACATGCTTTTGTGGCTTGCCATACATCCTGCGGCTGGAAAGTGTGCCTTTATAAACCCAGTTACTTTTGGAGCATTTAGAGCTTTCCTCCCCTCACCCCCTTTCTCTCAGCCTGCATTTGCGAGTGCTTTCCAGGGCTGGAAGTGAGCTTTATCTGTGTTGACACAATTAGTTGGTTCGTTGTGCGAGTGTGACAGCGACTGTACGCTCGTCTGGTGGAATGTAATTACAGAGCAATCACAGATCCCCAAAGAAAACTGTAATAGTGAAGAAATCTTTATTTCTGCAGAGCTCTGCACCGTAAGGGTGCATGGGACAATCCCAGAGCTTATTTTATTTACATGAATGTTCAGAACGGTTGGCTTGGTTACATTTATCTTGGTAGCATCCAGTTCTGTTGCTAACCAAAACGATCACATTGATAGATCCTCAGTGAAGCTCCTGGTGAGCTCCAGGAGACTTCACTCTGCATGATTGAAAGATGAGGATGGAGTTGGGCTCAGTACATACACTCTGCTTTCCTACTCCTTCCTTGCAAACTCCAAGTGCAGTAGGAATTTTTCATGAACTTTATATAGTTCTAAAGAGAAACTGAAGTTTATTTTCTGTGTGTGGAAGCTGTGGAGTCGTCTGTGTGTGCACATGCAGCTTATGATTCCTATTCGTAACAATTGGTTTATAAAATGTGGTTACTGCAATTGGCAGCGTGTATTGGCAGTGAGGCAGCACGATAGTCAAGGAGCTGAATGCAAGCAGCAGGCCATTAATGCACCCCTACAGTATCCTTGTTTGTGCACTTTTAAATGATTATCTTTGGACTATACATGCACTAATTGCTTCTTGGGTTCAGCTACTAGAAATATGAAGATCCTGATAGCAAATAACTAGCTGACTTGGTAGGTGTATTGGTTAAAACAGAAGTGTTAAATGTATTTTCAGTGAGAAAGCTTGTAGCTGAAGACTACAATTACAGATCACAGACTGGTTCTGAAAGCTGACTCTGCTGGTTAGGGGAGCATGAAATGTTTCCTTAATCATTAGTTTGATTTTGAGCATTTCTTACAGTGATCATTCATCTGCAGCTGAAGACTGAGAAAAATACCTGTGTGAAGCCTTTAGTAAATCACAACTAAAAGGCGGGCAGTGAAGAACTGAAGAGCAGAGAGTGTATGGGTTAAATGAACTGTTTTTTTGCCTAAAGTGAAGTTGCAGGCCAGGTTTTTTTGTCCCCTCCACCCCGTCAGAGCTTCTTTAGATCCCAGCTCTCCTGAAAATAGAACTTATTTCCCCCTGCTCCTCCTGACCGTTGAATCATTCGCTGTCTCCCTTGGTGTGTACCATCAGACTGTCTCTGCGCAGTGCAAGATCAGACCAGTCCGGAAACTTGGGTTGTCAAGTTCAATTTAAAGCAAGAGGGTTTTTATTTAGTTTGGTTTCTTCAAATGCTAACATCAGGAAGACAAGCCAATGGCATCTCCCACATTATTGCTGTGTTGTGTTTAGGGTTATAAAGCTTACTGTAAAACTAACACAGTCTGGCATCTGTTTTGTTTCAGCTTTAGTGATTGAAAATTACCAAAAGCATCATGCTTTTGAGACCAAGTCAGATAATACAGGGGGGAAGGGTGAGCCGAGAAGCCCACTCAAATTGAGACTGTTACCCCTACTCAGATGTCTCTGTGGGTGATTTGGATGTCGGTAAGAAACTCGCATGTTGGTTTGGAGGAAAATTCTTTTGAACATAGAGAGTAATTTCATAATTAGCCCTTAAAATTACATGGTAGTGAAAACCTGGGAAACGTTAAAGATCACAAACATTAGAGCATCTGTTTTATATTTTGGCTTTTCCCAACTTAATCCCTCTTGCTGCCCTCGAAAAAGGAAATGAAAAAGATAGTGTGCTTCGAGTTAGTGTGAGGACTAGTTAGAAGGGTAAAGATGATTAAAAGCAGCTAGTGAACTGGCCATAAGCACAGGCCATGGCGATGCTGGGAAAGGACTGTATTACTTTTGCACTGTCAGAAGTGTGTGTGTACTGAACAGATTTCATCTTCACGATCTTTAATATTCACTGTTGTAAAGTTTAGTCCATGTAACATCATTTTTCAAGCATTTGACACAGCAGTGATGCTTGTCGAGTACAGGATTTTCTATCTGTTAACATGAGCTTTGTGAGTTCAGGAAAGACTTCCAGTGAACAGTCCATGATTCTTAACTAAAAAAGAAAATCTAAAGATTCGCTAAAAAGGATGTGAAACTGTTTCCACTGGTGTTTTCCACTGAGATTTTTCATTTTCCTTGTGGTAAAAGCTTGTTGCTCAAAAAAAACCCAGTAAATGGTGACGCTGGAATAAACTGTTGTACCAAATGACTAAAATTTAATCCCGATTCCCCTTACCACCACCACCTTCTTCCTTTGCGTACTTAGAAGCTGAGGGTTGTTAAAGGGTAAGTCTGTTTTGGGGGCATTCCAGTTGCCTGGGTTGCATGTATGCAGCGAATTCAGGAGCTTCTTTTCAGCCAGGGGCATTCTAAACCAGCTCAGTCCCTAATTATAAGGCCACTTAAGGTCAAGCCATTTGAAGTGTTTTTAGAGCTTGTCCACAGGAGACTGCACCTATTTACTATGTTATTCTGAAATCACACCTTTCTGTTGGAGTAGGTGGAACCGCATGGCTGGATCGAGCCTTATAATTATCCTGTCAAGAATGTCTGTGTCCAAATAGAGTTACAGCCCAGAGCTCTGTAGGCTGGAGCTGTTGGGGTTTAATTTCTGTCTCTAGTACTTGAGAAAAGGCTTCTTGTCATACAGAAATGTGAACCGTTTTCAGCATCCCCATTGACAGTTGACTAGACTGATGAGTTAGGATCAACAATATAGAGGAAAATCAGTTAGCAGTCTTTGGCATTGTATTGGAGAGAAGGAAGGTACAACTTAATTTCTTTTCTGTAGTAGTAGAGGGGTTTTAGAAACCGTTGAAAAACATTTGCATTAATTTTGAGTCTAAACAGTGTTTAAGATATTTTCTGTCTCATCTCTTCTGCCTGTGTAGGCTTTATTTTTAAATGTCAGTTTGCTTTCCTGTAAAATTAAGTGTAAGGTGGTGACGAGCATCACAGCTTTACCCAACAACTTACACGTTTGCGTGTTCCTAGGGCCTTCACTCAGTTGAACAAGCAAAAAGACTAGGTAGGAAAAAATCCTCTCAGGGATTGCATTAGTGATAGACTCATAGGATCAGCACATGTGTTGTCTTCCAAATTGTGATTTTTCCCATCAAATCCCTGTAGGTTTCTTGCTTTTGTTTCGGGGTTTTTTTTTGCCTTTTGGAAAGCGTCTGTGTGAGACTTGGAAGCCCAGATCTGCCCCGGCTCTAAAGGAAAGAATGGAGTTGCTTCCTTCCTTCCAGAATAAATATTACTTGTGGAGAGCCCAGGGCCCTTAAGTCCTCATTCTGGAATACCTAATGGAGTAGGCAGTTCCTGGCACTTAAGAGAAAAATGCAAAATAGCACCTTTCCTTGGGTCTGTAATTACACACACATGGTGATTATTCATGAGACAGAAGTGTTGAAAGTTAGCAGTGGAAGCTGAACCTCTGGCATGCAGATCCTGCTTGGGGTTCGTGGTGCCAGTGATGAGCATGTCCTGAGCCCAGGAGCAGCAGAAAGCCACACGGTTGGGTTTGAATCCATTTTCGGCTTTGACATAGGTTTGTGTTATTGCCGAATGCGTGCTCAGGTGCTCTGAGGTTTGCTGTTTTGCCACAAAGCTGGTCAGTATTATGAGGTGCCGTCAAGAGAGCAGAAACTTAATGCAGGGTACACCAAGGTGCTGAGGCTTGATTGTGCTCAACACCTTGTTGAAAGAGCAGTGAGTTTTAAAATTATCGATCTTGTTGTCATCACGGTACTTTCCTGCCTCTTGTCACCTTTATGCCCATTCTACTTACAGAGTATTTTAAAGGACTGAAACGTTAGCACTTATAGCTTAAGTATCTCTTGAAAACATAACAGCAAAATCATGTATTGGTGTATGACAGTTGAACAGAACTAGGCTAGTGGCATCTCCAGCCTAAATTTTCTTACAGACTTACTGTAGTCTCTTGTTTCAGAGGGCATTTAAAGCCCCCATGCATGCTCTGCAGGAAGCTCTTATTGACCGGTCTCTGCACCATGCTACCTGCTGAACCAGTTGCTGGCTGCTGGGATGTTAACCTATTGAATTTATATAAAGTAGGGTATTTTCTGGCTGCTGACACTATTCAAACCTCTCAAATCCACAAACTGCTCAAACACTGCTCTCAGGGAGGAGAGTGTGTAACAGATGAACCTCATCTTTTGCAGGGTGGTCTAGACTGTCATGGTGGTTTAGAAATAAGGTGTATTAATAATTAGTGTTCATAACACCAGCATTATTATTAGTGTTATTTATTCACAGCTGCTTTGATCCTTCTTTCTTCTGTCTCAGCTGCAGTGCAAGGGGCACCATAAAACTTGTGATTTGAAGCCCTGGTGAGGAGGGGTGAGCAGGGGCAAAGGGAAGTTCCTCCATGTGGAACAAACACAGCACGGGAGGGTGATTTCTGTTGGGAAAAGGGCAAGGGAAGGGAATGGGAAAAGAAGTTAAAATATCTTTGAGGCCAAGAGTGCCTCTTTGTTTAAACAAACTTTTGTAGTTAAAAAAGGTTGAAAGAAGGGAGGATATGGCGGAGGGAGTTTGAGGTTGAAAACGTGAGTTCAGCAGCATGGATTTGAAGATCTGGCAGTCTAAGGTGGGGTGGAATTGCTGTGTATCCAGCCCAAGCAGCAAGGTGGGGGTTTCAAACTTAACCAGAGCCATTTAGCTGCTGTGGCAGTACCTGGTGACAGCCCAGACTGTTTGGTGCATCCCCTACCTCCTGAGGGCTGCAAAGATCCCAGCTTGCGTTTATGCTAGGGGGGAGAACTTAAATGAAAATAGAAATTGCAAATGGAAATTGTACCGCAGTTTCAAAGGGAGCAGTAAGTGGAAAAAACTCTGCCTGACCTGCTGGTATGAGAGGGAGCTTTATTCCAGGCAGACCTTTAAAATACTTATTTCCAATACATCTTCCCAGCAGTTATCAGAGAGCATGCCCTGAGCCAAGTTAAGATGTTTCTAAGGTTTTTGTTTGCAGGGCCAACCCACCCTCAATGTTCATGAGCAAATAAAAGCACCACATGACCCCCACACTTGGCTAGCACTACCCCAGCCATCTTGTTAGCATTTGAAGTAACAGTACAACTTGCATAGATTTCCAAGCAAGCTCAGTAATTTTATGTTTGGGGAATTTGAGCCAACTGGTCCTACTTCCAAGAGAAACACTGCGTGTTCACCCACTTTACCTTTAAAACCAGGGCGAGGGAAAGGTTTTGTATGGCTTGTGTTTTGTAGTCTCTCCCATGGGGGTCCATGACTGCCCTCCTGAAAATTCTTTTATGGTAAAATGGTGGCTTTCAACGTCATTCTTCTTGAGTTCCCTGAAAAAACTTAAGTAAAAAGAAATCAGTGAGGTGCTAGTCCCAGTGGAGGGAATTAGGCTTACTTGGGGATTGGCTTGTACTGTTCGTAGTTACCTTTTCAGACTCTTCTAGAAAGTACTCAAAATACCACGAACTAGAAATCAGTGCTGTGGAAACATAGGTGACTGCTGCAGTGACATGGCTGTTGTATCCTCCGAAAGGGATAGGCTTTCTCTACCATCTTTCCGTCCGTCCTAGCTTTGGATTTGTGAAAAGGCTGGAGGGAATCGGGGGTTGCTGGTGGACTTTACCAGTTTGACAAGGCTAAGGGGGAAGTGAGTGTGCTTGAAGCAGCCTCTGGGGATATTGATGAGTGAACATCTGGTAAAAATTAAGTATTACTTACTGCAATAAAAAAGCAAAATGCAGGGTGGCGAACAGCCAGGAGATGGCTGATGATATAGAGTGGATTGCATTCTGCCTCCACCTCGAGCCATACAAGCCTATGTACAGCACCTACACAAACCTACTGCAGTTTCTTGGGCTTTCCCCAGCACTATTTAAACAGCTCTGCTTGAGACCGTCAGGCATCTGCTTTCTAACATCCTAACTGGTGCTGTGGAGTGACCTGTGACCGTGCCAGATGATTCATAACCACATGTGTATTATTTAGGTGGTCAAATTGTGATTTGTTTTAAGAGGATCTTCACAGGAGGTCTTTTCAGAAAATTGGGTCCCTGATTGTAAAAAGGGCCAAAGATAAGTTTTAACACTGGTGGAAAATGGCCATCTGGTATTAAAATAGCTTTCATCTTAACCGCTGCATCCTCAGCTCGTGTCCAATCGGTTTATGGTTTCTGGTTTGTATATTTGACCTTGATGCTTTCTTTTGTATCATGGCCATATTTGTTTCAAATCATGATGAGTCTCTCTCTTTTCCCGCATTAAGGTAACAGTTGGGTTTATAATGCACAGAGTGAATTGTTACAGAACCAGCAGGTCTGGGTTCTGAAGGAACTTCAGGAATTTCTAAAGTGCTTAATAAAATAATTTTGGGAATATGACAGTATTGTGTATTAAAACAAACCAGGCACGTCATGTATTCACTGCTGTCAAGTGTCAACAGTGGCTTGATTCATGCAAAGTAATGTTGTCTGGCTGATTGTTTGTAGCTGTCCATAAGATCTTGAATTTGAATGTGAGGTTGTGCATTAATGAGCTAGGGAGCAGTTTTCGCTCTTGACAGCGGTCCAGCTCCAGATTTTGACTGCTCTTCAGGATTTGGAAACATGAAGGCTAAATGATTTGATGTGGATGTGCTGTCTTTGCAAGGGAGAGAACATCGTGTTCTTGCAAGTGCTTTTTAGCAAGGGATTTGCTTTAGAGATACCATGTCATGCTCCAAGACGATGCACCACCATGTCACTAGCTCTGTCCCACCACCAGTCTAGAAAACTTCTATCTCAAGAACGGTTGTCAAAGTTCATACAAGCTTCTGTTTCATGGTTATTCTTTTAAAATTTAGTGGGGCAAATACTGTTTGATAGCAAAAGCCCCAAAAATGGGGCTTATGGGCATACTCTCAGCTTTTAGCAACAACTTTTGATGTCTCTTTCTGATGCTTTCCTTTTTCGACTAAACTGTGGAGAATTGTGCTTACTTTTGAGTAAGTACAGAGTACTACAGAACAAGATGAAATGTCTTCTTTGGATATAGTTATTCAGTTGCATGAATGTACTCAGATTTTGTGCATATAGGAGTAATTTCTGTGGTTGATGAGAATTATTTTCCTGAAAGCTATTTCTAGTGAATGATAACCTTCAATATTTGGCATATTCTGTGCTTGTCAGAAGGATGTTCTGGTTCCCATACAAGATGAGAGTTCTGTTTCATGTGAGCAATTTTACACGCTGTCACAGAGCAAGCAAGGTTCATCTGCAGTACTTGGTCACTGATGTACCTGAGTTGAATTCAACAGACCTACCTGAGTGATTATTTGAAATGGTATTTAGTGCCTCAAGTGCGCCGCGTGTTTGCCGGATACAGGAAAAAGTGTTTTCTCTGGAAAGCATCTTTCAAGCGCCCTGTGTCAATCCCTGTTTATTTCCAGTCTTCCTCAGTTTTCTAGCCAATCTTAACCAATTTAAATAAATTGACCTTTGGGGTTTTTTGAGATAGAAAGGAATAAAGATGCAACTAAAATGTCACGAAAACCGCTGGGTTGACTCTGGGGATCTCTGCACCATGTTATCTTTCCTTTTATCTAAGACTGTTCTGATGTGCTTTGATCTTGGAGGATTTCTAAAACATGCTTTTTTTAATGTGCAAATGGCCACTAAAAAGTTTTCAGATTCACAGCATGTGTGCTGTGTCAGGGGCTTTCAAGGCTGCTTTTGAAATGTGGCTATATCCACATAAAAATCCTGGAGCACCTAAGTACACTCACTCTGTATAGTAATACCTGGGTCTTACACAGTGTGTTTTGTCTCTGGGTGCTGAGGCTTTTTAAAGGTTTGGTTTCTTTTCCTCGTTTTACAGGGGGAGGGAGTGGGAACTGGAGAATAATTGTTTAGGCTTGGGAATGAAGAGAGAAAGAGGGAGTAATTTTCATTTCCAGAAGGGCTGGGGAATGGAGGTACAAATAGCAACTGCTTTGCCTGAAAACCCAGCCTTGCAGTCTGTGGGATCGCGTATGTTTATTCTCCTGGGCATGCAGGCCTACAGCTGATGAGATACATGATGTCTGATGTTTTGGTTTATGTGAACGTTTATTTTTATTCTGCAGAGGTTTTTAGTATCTCATGAATACGTTTATTGTGCCTTAAAATCCAATTTTCCCTTGTATGATTTTCAGCCTCTGGAGGACTTTTAATATCTCAGTTGAAACCAAAGCCTGGTCTTTCTGTTTGGCTCTGGCAGGCATTACAGAAGCTAAACAAAGAAAAATAAAATCAGGGAAGCTTTTCTGTTTATTTGTAGTGCAGGCTTGCTTGGGTTCTGGTGGAACAGGAGTATGGTGAAGGACTGCAGTGAATGCAGTACAAGTGGTGTTAGAAGAGAAATAGGAGGAGAAGGGTATTATCGCTTTCCAATTGCACTGTTAGACTATGGATTGCAGTAGCTGAGCATTTTCATGTGCTTAACTAATTTGTTGTAAAACAAGGCTAGCTGACAGCAGTATTCTAAGGAATCCTAACTGGAAATAGTCATGCAAATTACTTGGCACCTTTCAGTGACCAACAAAGCCATTAGTTTCCTTGGAGAATATTGAGAGGAACATTAATTAAATCAACAGGAATGGACAGGGGAAGGAGTGGTAGATAAGCAGCTGTTTGCAGAGGAGAAATAAAAATCATGGAGCAGGATACATGGTTTGTGGGAAAGAGGGGAGATCCCTTAAGTACTTGGATAGTGGCATCCAGTAGTGAGAGACAACTTCCCTCTTCCCAAATCTTTCCAGCAGCCTCTGGAAAAGAGACTGAGAAAGTCTGAGAAAGAGGAAGCGAGCCCTGATCTTGGTGACCCCTCTCTTCTAATGCCTTCCCTCCCTGCCACCTCCTGAGAACTGGCACAGCTTTGCTGCACCAGCAGGCGTGTCTATCCTGCCATCTGTAGTGCATGTAAAGAAGCAAAGGTGCCAAACTTCAGCCAGGGTCTGGTGAGAGACTTGTTGTGTTTGGGGTGGGAGACTGAGCAGGATTGGAGCTCTTCCCCACACCTTCCAGCATGGTTTTCTCTCTATGGCCCTGTGTGTTTCTCTGGAGCGTGTCTGGGTGACTTGGGGTGATGACGGTGCAGGTAGCTTGGAGCTGCTGTGTGATTAAAGTGTGTGTCCTGTGGTTAGTTTATCAAGGCAGGCAGGGAACTCAAACAGTGAGGAGGCAGAGAAGAATTGTGGTATATTGAGAAGAGCTACAGCCAAGATATGTGCTTTTGCTCCTCTTCACCTGCTGGCGGATGGCTCTGTTTTTTCCCAGTGCACTGCTCAAAGCTGCTGTAAACGGCAATCAAATTTGATCTTGCCAAATGCAAGTTAAAATGTCGGAATGTTTCTCAAATCCTCGTTTAAAATTACAAACTTCTAAGGCACTTTCCCCCAGTATTTTGTCTTCTTTATTTTTCTTCTCCTGTGAGTCATAGAGTGACCCTTTGCTTCTGGGCATTAAAAGGAAATAAAAAAGCAAGTGTTATGTTCATGATGTGTAAGATCACAGGGCGCTACTTTTTGCTGGCGCATTCGTACATGCTTCTATTCTCCGTAGTGGAATATTTTCATGTGGGCTTCCAAAATTCATGAGCAAGGGCAAGCTAGGTTTTTGTGTTGGACAGAAATCAAAGGATCTGGAAATGTAGCCAGCGACTGCAGAACAAAAGCAATTATCACATGCAATAGTATGTAAATGTGTTTATTAGGAATGTATGTGTCCCTTATGTGTGCCTCAGAGCCGCACTGTCTTTGATGCTGAGAGTGGTCTTCTGAAACATGACAGCGCTGATTTTCCCATTTTGCAAAGCTTCATCCTGAATAACTTCCCCTTCAGATTAATTCTTTTGGCCTTCCCCTTCAGATGTACTATTATTTTCTTACCAGCCATCTAGTGATGTGGTTGAACTTGGTTTTCATATCCTGCAGGCCAGATCAACTACTTCCTAAAAAATACTTGATGAAGGAGAAATGCAAGGCAGGACAGAGGTTTCTGATGTATTCTGCTTTCTGTGTACAAGCTAGATGGTGATGAGGCAGGAGAAGCCTGTGGAATAGCCTCAGAGGCAGCTGCAGAGGGGATGATCAGGAAATTGTCACCTGGAAATCTTTCAGCGCTGCCTCTGTGCTTACAAGTGACCACCCCACACCCCCTAAATATACAGAAACAAGGTTGTGGGCAAGGGAGGTTTGCTATACCTAGGTAGGAAATAAAACCTAGCTGGCAACTGGTTAAAGACAGAGCTGGTGTGGTGCAGTGCAGGGCCGCTCCATGGAAACGTTTTGTGAAGCATTTTTGTTGTCTTTACCTTGAACCACATCTGTGCAACATCTGTTACTTTAAAAGCACATACCTGTCATTAAGTGTACATAATTAAACTTAATTTCATTTGAAACTGTTTAATTTCTTATAATGACTGCACAGGCCGGTTTTCTCTGCTGTGTGGAAACCTGGTTTAGGAGTATGCTTACAGCAAGTGAGCCTGTCCTAAAACATAAAAGCAGCAGAGCTTTTGGTTTTAAAAAGAGCGTGAAGATCTCTGACGAAAACACCTTCCATTCGATAATGTGTTTTGTGCAGGAAAGATTTCTTCATGACACAGAGTTTCTCCTATCCAACCAAACATCCCATTTGTGCAGCATTAGTTTAAAGGGAGTTAAATAGATCATCTGCCTCATGTTTGCTGCCAGAGCCTGTGCAAGGTGCCGGTCCTGCCTCCTGTAGCCACCAGACCTTCGCTGCTGAAGTGCATAGCATGGGGTCTGCCGAATTCATCTCCTTTTCCAACTTGTGAGAGCCGTCCTGAAGGCTGGCAACAGGAGAGCCGTGAGCTTGAGCCAGGGTGGCTTTGGGAGAAAGCGGAAAGTAAATAAAAAGCGCAGACTGCAGCTCAGGATGTGAAAATCCCTTCCTTCCTGTGCGCAGTGGTGCAGGGATGGGGATCGGTGTGGCGACCGGTGCTCACCCACTGGTGACTTTCCCAGCAGCTGTCATAATGTTATTCTTTTCAGCAGCCTCTTGTTTTTTGTCAAGAAATTGTTTCAAACATTTCAGCTCTGATCCTGTGAGAAGGAATTAAAGGTTTTGGCAGCTGGGCTTCATCCGCTGCTCCCTTCCCTCCCCTCAGAAACACTCCCTATGGAGCTTTGGCCTTAATTACTGTCTGCATGGGATGGGCTCAGGGCAGCCGGGGGCTGAGCGACGCCTGGGTGAGTAGAAATGGCAATGCTCTGTGGTGAAGCAGCTGTAATAGGCTTTCCTGCCATGACTGAAGGAGCCCTTAATAAGAATTGAAGGCTTATTCTTGCCATGGGATGTGGTTCAAAAGCCAGCATGGGCTGTGGTGGGGTCTTGTGGTGGGGATGTGCCGGCACTGGGATGGGCACTGGGGAAGGGAGAGGAGAGGGGGTAGCCCATCCCCTTGTCATTGCTCCTTTATCTGTTCACTGAAGCAAGGAAAGGGTTATAGAAAGGCCCTGAAAGCTGTTTTACCATGTTTTCTTCAGTGTTTGCCTGGTGGTGGATGGAGGGCTGTGCTGGTACCCTGGTTAGCTTAACCGTGACACTCAGCAGTGCCATTATGGCCTCTGCCTGAGGAGATCCCTCCCTGGGGGGGTCTCCACAGCTTGTGTCGTGTTCAGGCTGGGAAGAGAGGCTGAGGCCTGTCTTTCATCTCTTCATCAGCAGCAGTGCCCCAGCTTGGCTCTGCAGGATGGGTCCCCATCCCCAGCAAATGGGGCTTTGTTTCTGCAGTGCTCTCTCTCTTCAGAGGTCCTGCTGCCAGCCTATGTCTCCATGTCTGGGAACACCATGAGCTGGGGTCCTTGCTGTCTGGGGGGCTGTGGGGAGGAGAGCAGCAAGAGGTGAGCTGGAGCCACAGCAGGGAGGAGAGCAGCAAGAGGTGAGTTGGAGTGGTGGCTGGGATGAAATGTGGAGTTTGTGAGGAAGAACTGTTGGGATTTTATTTGAAGATGAATTGTAGAGTGTGGATGTGCCTGCAGGATGGGAGAAGAAGTAGCAGTGCTGAGAAATGAAGGCCTAAAGAAATGGTGGGGTGCATGTGGAAACAGGCAGGGGTAGAGGCAGGAGCGTGAGGTAAAACCCTAGAGCCAGCCCTGCAGGCAAACAGTGCCACAGAGCTGCCAAAAACACAGATCCAGGCAGCTTTAGTGCCCCGTGCAGGGCTTGGCAGGGCAGGTTTGCCTCAGAGATCATAGAGTCTCGTGTGTTGGGGAGGCCATGTTGCTCTGCAAAATGGAGGAGGTTTCAAACCATCTCCGCCGTACCTGCAGCAGCTGGCTGTGAGCTGCTAGCCCCAGACCAAGGGCACTGAGAAAGTGTTGAGGAAAACAAAAGCACAATAGGGACACTCAGGTCAGCTGGTACAAAGTGAGAAAATGGAAGAGGGAGAAGCAATGCAACCGGGAGAGGAAGGGTGTGTTGTTGCTGTTGGAGTAGTGCTGCTTCTGCAGCACATATGGCGAATGGGTCCATTTCTGTGGCACTTGAGGAACATCTGTTTCTGGAGGCCTTTTTTTCTTTTTGCCTGCAGTTAGTTTCACACAAAAGGTCATGGCCTGCTGTGGTCATGGCTGATTGGCAAAATCCTGCTCGGGAGGGTTGTGGATCCTTATACTTCCAGGACTGTTTGCTCAGGGCCTCAGTTTGACTCAGTCCACCTGCTTGTTATTCATACTGGCAAAAAACCTGTTCTCTGCACTTTTGCCCGAAGTAAGGTTGTGATTTTTCTCGGTTTTGCAGTGATTTACCTCTCTCCTGATAGAATTTAGACAGGGAAATGTAATCAATCAATCAGCATAGTAATTGCCTGTTTAGCATTGACGACAGTTGAGAGATTGCCTTGCATTTAACAAGCCTTCTCTGGTTGAGGCAGAGCTCAGAGGTCAACAACTTCTGACTCCAGGGATCCACTCTCTGAGGAGCATGTGGCTCTTTTTTTGGGGATATAGGTGGGGAGAGCAGTGTAGTTTAGCTTGTATTGCTTGTTGTACTGGTATGGTGTCCTGGAAAAGAATGGCAGTGGTAGGACTTTGTGGGATCATGGCTGGTTTGGCTAGCATGTCATCATAGGAAATGCTTCAAGGAGAAATCACATGATCAATTAATGTCTCAGGTTAGTTGGAGATTTAAAGGTGGTATTTGCTCGTCTTTAGGAAGGTAGTGTGGGGGATGTTATCCGGAATTTCAGCTGATAGGGAACATGTTTGGTAAACTCTCTCAAATATGTCTCTGAAGAGAAGGACCAGTGCATTGAAACAGAGGGATAAGATGGCTTGCCTGTAGGACACATAGAAGTCAAGTAATAACATCATTTGGTAAGCAGCCTATGAAGATTATTCCAGGTCCAGTTATGCTTCCTGTGATACTGTTTTCAAAGTCATTGATTTTACTCTGTCAGGTAAGAAGACCCATGTGGGTTTTGGTCAACCTACTTTTCTTGCCCGTCTGCATAACATCTTGCTGTCAGGCAGATGTTTACAGATGTTACTGTCCCAGAGTTCCTTTTCAAAAGGCAGTATTCCATATAAATGGCAGTTCTTGCAGAGAAGCCATTTCAAATAATTGGTCAATGAACCACACAGTTCTGCTTCTGTAAAACCACTACTTCTGCTAGTTGCAGTGCTAGAAACATGTTAAAAGTGTACGGCTTT
Source organism: Amazona ochrocephala (assembly GCA_039720435.1). Classification (NCBI taxonomy): domain Eukaryota; kingdom Metazoa; phylum Chordata; class Aves; order Psittaciformes; family Psittacidae; genus Amazona; species Amazona ochrocephala. The sequence continues at coordinate 8,193,304 of CM077891.1, read as the reverse complement.
GTCCCTTCCCCCTTTTTCCCTTGGCAGCTGCCGTGTGGTGATCCCAGACATTTAACTTACACTGCCATTATCAGCGGGAGCTGGCTGGTTGTGTTCAGCAACCACCAAAACCTCACACATTTTTCCAACAATCTGATTTCAGAAGCTCTACTAACAACAAAGTAATAATAAAATATGAAACGAACAAACACTGCTTGAAATCATGTCAGAAAAATAAAGGTCAGTAAGTGTCATTAAGATGTAAAATCTGAAACCATATAAAAACAAACAAGCTTTTGGACAGGAAACATCAGTGGATTTGAGCACACCAGAAATCTGAGCTCCAGTCCAGATGCCTGCTGTTGACTGTGTCCATTTAAACTGGGGACGTCTTGCTGGTAGGCAGTTCTCAGCAATACCGGTATGAGTGGTTTTGTGTTTCCCATTGCCACACACGTGATGTGCTGAACCAGTGTGAGGTTTCTAAGATAGCTGAGCTCTTCCACACTGTCTGGTTCCCCTCCCCTTCAGCAGCTCAGTCAGTTGGTAGATCCTTGGGGGCAGGGAGCTCTTTTATGAAACCACATTGTCAGTTGTGCCAGCACAAGATAGTCTCCTCCCTCCCAATATTTTATTTTCTAATGTGAAAGGAGGGTGTTAATTCCTTCTGCCATTCTCTATTTCCTGATCTGAATGGATGTTGAAATAGTTGTGCTGCCACAACTTGCAGCAGGGAGCGTACAGTGGCATGAGGCTGGGCATGTAGTGGGCAGTAGAGGAAAGGGAGAGAGCGTGACAGGAACTGCTGTAAGCCACTGTTACTGCCAAACACATCACATCACTGAACCACAGCCTAAGTGCTACTGAAAGACTTAATAAATATTCAACAGCAGAAATATGTCCATTGTGAATTAAATTGAAAAGAAAATAGTTAATGCAGATTTGGACATCCGATAGGAGGGTTTCTGTAGTTTGCTGCAGAATTGCTCTTAACAATTGAATGGTTTTCTGGTTATTGTTTGGACTTCCAGTGGAAGTTTGCTATTTGGTTTCTGAAACCTATTTAAAGACAGTCTTTGGCTGTTTAACACCTTGGAGGGGTGGGGAGGGAAATTCCATTGCAGTCTAAACAGAGGAGATAAGCACATCTTAAACTATTGAATGTCATTAAAAAGCTGATGAGGATTTTACTGTGGGGTTTTGCATGTTATGGCCATTATTGAGTCTTTTTAATGGGGTATAGGGGTGTGCATCATTAGGTAGTGTACAGAAGCCAAGACAAGGTACAGCTCTAGAAATTACACTGAAATGCTGCCTCTAAACCAGGCAAGAAGAAAAAGATAAACCTGGTTAGGTCCTTTTTCTGAAAGAGACCTGAGTTACATAAGGAATGAGTTGCCAGGTTTCCTTCCTTGCTGGCTCCTGGTCTGATCAACTAGGGCACTTGCTCTCTTCTGCCCATCTCCAAAGTCTCTTCATGAACACCAGATTGCAGAGCAGGTGCTATGTGACTCTTGCTCTCTAGTGAGGTGATGGAGTGCATTTGCTTGTGGTTTGCAGCAGTAGTTTATCTGTGTGATAATTTAAGTAATTTCCCTGTTCTCTGAGAAGGTTTAAAAAATACCCCAAAAGTCAAAGCCTCACCTTGTGTCTTTATCCATCCAATTTTCACTACTGTGAAGTAGTTGGCACCACGCTGCGTGGCAGTATGAAGCCATGCCTTGCCAGAAGGCTGGCAGGTATTTTTAGCATAGCCTGTTTGGCAAGGAAAGAGAAAAGTGTCCCTCTTTCCCCCCTGAAAGGAATAGGGACTGCAGGCTGTGGTGTGGTTGGATGGTGCTTGACTATTGCTTTTTGAAGTCTTACTGGGGTAACTGGTTGCCTTCACCTCTTGTTTGTAAAGAAATGTTTAATGCATGGGTGCTCCAGTTGCCACAGCTGTCTTAGCTTTTGCCTTTCCCTGTCTCTGCCTATTTTTTCCTCATTGTCTCAAATTAGTGCCACAATTAAAGTGTGAAGCCTGCTGGCAGCTCAATAGTAATTACTGTACAATGAAAGAGAGGAACGTTTGTCAAAGCTAGGACAAGATAACAGCTGTAATTGATTGCCACATCATGGAGCTTGACCACCAGCAGATGGCTGCGGCCAGTTTTTAATAACTGATCACAGCAGTGGTCCCAGGGATTTGGTGTGGCTCCTCAGAGGTGACTGCCCGTGAATTACACCTGTTCAGAAGCAGCCACGCAAGGCTCCATCCTTTTGTCTCCTTTATTTTATTTTACTTATTTGAGTCCATGCTCATCTCCGAAGCCATACCACAGAGCAGCATATGCCGCTGCTTTTGCTAGGCAGGGAGCAGCAGGGAAGAGCAAGTGAGGCACTGGAGCTGCAAGCCATGGCTCGATGGGAATTGGCAGCACTTGGCCCTCTGCGGCACAGGAAGTGCCTCCAGTCACTGAAGCACTTGCGAAAAAGCACAGAAGCAAGTTCAAATTCATTGCAAAACAGAGGAATCCCTTCAGAGGCAAAATTTTAAAAAGCAAATGAAGGGAGGAAGCCATTTGCTGCAGAACATGGGGCTCCTGCATCAGAATTAAATCGCTCTGAGTACTTGCCCCATGATCGTAGGGTTTGGATGTCCCTTCCCATCTCAGAGCTCCTGTTCTCATCTCCTGTGTTGTGCCTCGATGGCAGAATTGACAGGAAAAGGTCTGAGCTTATTACAGCGTCACAATTCATAAAACCTGCAGACTAAAAACTAACCAAGGAACTGTCATTGTTTCCACTACAGTGTTGGCCATCAATGTGACTGCATTGTTAGAGCATGCTTGTGGCACATTCTCTACTTCACTAGAAATGTTGCTGTAGAAGTAGCGAATAAATAATCTGGAGAGAAGGTTATAACTTATATTACACTTGATTAACTTTTATTGCAATGGCCTTTGCTTTGTGGTAGCAATGAGATAAGGCCTGAGGAATCACATCTGTCTTTAAAACACATAGAATTTTTCTTTTCCAATGTCATCAAACCTGAAGGAATAAGTGTGTGTGGCAGGAGGGGGTTGGGGAATCTTCTATGGTTTTCAGTGAGAAGGCAGAATGTCTCAATGTAAATGAATTGCAGAGATTGGATGTGAATCCCAAACTCTGCAGAAAGACTGAATAGCTGCTGCCATTCAGCTCTCCTGGTGTTCAGTCATAGGGTTAATTGTTAAACAATTACTGCTGCATTTCAAAGGCACTAAGACAAATTAGGTCAGGTATCTGAGCAGTTTCACCTTGCACACCGCTCTCCTCCCATCCTTGCAGTGACTCAGTTGGACAAAGTTGCCTGGGTTATTGTGTAAACCAGCAGCTTGTTTTAAACAGTGCAATCTGTCATTAATTCAGCTAATAAATCACAGCATAAGAACAGGAATCTTGCAAGATTAACATCTACAATCAATTGGGAATTACAACATTGGCTTTCATAGGCAAAGTTGATTGTTAAGTCATGGAAAATTTATTACCTTACGGAGCTGCTTATAAGAAGTGTTGACTCGAAGCCTTTAAAGATTGTACTTATTGCTATTAGATATTCACAGTTTTTTTGATGAAAGGTTACATAACTACAGTTGTGCTGTGTTTCCATCGGATTACAAAAAGTGATGGGCAATCTTCTAGGGTAGGCTGAAATTTTTGTGGAATGATCCTATAAAGTATTCAGTTCGTGTGAATCACAGTCCTCTTAGCATGACAAAACCTGTGTTGAATGTCAGAGGAGGCCAAACCCACCTTGTTAAGTGTTCAAACAAATCTTCAAACCAAACTGTTCTGGTGCAAACCGAAGTGAGATGTGTTATTTTTTTCCTTTGTCTGCAACGGGGAAAATTGTTCTGAAGCTGTAACACCACCATTGTCAAGGCTTTCATATCCTGTAATGAGAAAAGAAAGTCTGTGGAAGTTTCCTGTTAAGAAAAACATTGGCTGTCTATGCAAAATAAAACACAGTCCAAAGAACATAATAGTACAGTGAGTCCTTGGTCTGTTGTGTTAGTTTGGAGCCTTCTTCATTCCTAAAATTAAGCCCCTGCTTATGTGAGAACAGGGATTCTGCACCTTAAGTATGAGAGTAACTTCTGTTCAAAATAACCAGAAGGTAACAGGACACCGTGTACATTATACTGCATTTTTGTAATGTGAAGAACATGTAATCTTAATTGAGAGTGTTACTGGGTATTTCAGTGGCAGATCACCCTGAATGAGGCTGAGCAGCTGAATGCTGGGGATAACTGAGTTTCTGTTCCTCTTAATTTTTTCAGCTGGATTTTTAATAGTTGCAGCGTTCTTTAAAATATGTGCTGATGTACAGATAGGATCCTGATAACTGGTCACTTGGCACCTGTTTAGGTATGTAGAAGTCATTTCCTACCTTGTATGTAAGGTGCTTCTCCAGGTTTGGGAAAGTAGCCCAGGTGTTGGTGTCTGTCTTACCCTGATTTGGGAAGATCCCTCTTTTTTTTTTTTTTTTTTTTTTAAATGTATATATATGTTGTCTCTTGCTATGATTTAGTAATGGAATTGCTACAGATGAAGCTGGGAGCTGACGCAAAGGCAGCAGTCAGTGAATTAGGCGCAGGATCTAGAACCCAGCTTGGTGGAGGCTGAGGGCAGGAGAGGAGGTGATGTCAGCATCTGGGGCGCATGCCAGTTCGGTGCCATTCACGCTGTACGTCGGCCTCGCAGTGTGCTGGCAGCAGTCTGCACAGAGAGTGCAAGAAAGTGAAGAAATGGAGGGGGAGGGCAGAGGATGCAGGGAAAATAGCTTTGAAAAAAAGAGGAGAGCGAGCAAATGTGCAGATTGATAAAAGAACAGCCTTTATGTTGTGTGGACAGCGTACAGTACCAGCTGGACTACCTGAAGCCATCGTACAGCTTCAGAAATCAATTCCCCATTCTCTCACCCCTGTGCCTTGTTGGTGGCACCTCGGGGTTAGTGTCGTCTGCATTTATATGCATTCCAGAGTGGTGGAAACGGCAGCAGCCAGCACACTTGACATGGAGAGCCCCTTTGTGCTCCTGAGCAGCAGGTCAGCGAGTGAGCAGGGTTTGAATAAGCAGCCCTTGTGCCTTCATATGTCTCTCTGATCCCTTGAACAAAACCAGCATACGAAAGGCAGTAAGGCAATGTGAAGGCCTCTTAAATGTCACCGTAATGTCAGAAACATTGGGAGCAATGCAGCCTCTGAAGAGCAGAAAGCTTTGTAATATTTATAGAAACAGAATTTGTTAAAAATACATTTGCCTGTTACAGTTCAACCTTTTGGAGTCCTCACTTCTTCCAGCTCTGGAAGTGGGTGGTGAGTTGAGAGTCTCTGCATGTGTTTCGGGCTGGGTTTGAGTTGTTGCAGTCAGTCTGGGCTCCTAGCAAATGTGAAATCCTGAGAGTTTGCTAATTCTGTGGTCCAGGAAGAGTCCTGTTCCCACTGAAAGGGCTCAAAGTCTTTTGAAATAAACCTTTGCTACCTTTCTCAATGTAAACATGAAGAGCCTCTGGACCAGTTTTGCATCTGCAAAACGAAGGTAAATACAGTGCAAAGCAGACAGTGACTTGTCATCTACAATATAACAAGCCAGTGGCAGTACATGGGACACCTGGCACCCTGTCCCTGAAAACCCTGTTTTGTCTCTCGGTAGCTTGGACTTTGGAGCTGACTGCCAAGAACAAAGCAAACCTGTCTGCTTGTTTTTACAGAGCGTGCTGCCTTTAGCTGCGCTATCATTGGGGTACGTCTTGTCACCATGATCACAGGCATGTAATGCTTTTACAGCACAACAAAATGGACCTGGAAAGCAACCAGGAAATGGAGCAAGAGAATGCTGTGAAATTATCCTGGATAAACCTGCCCCATGTTGTGCAGGAATACCAGTGATGGCTCTGCAGTTCCATGCTGCCTGTCAAATAGCGGTGGTGGCAGGCAGCAGGCAGTGTCTGTGACCCACCAGTCAGCAGTGTTTCCTTACACAGCCTCAGCCTGTTTGAACTACTGGGAGATCCCATCCATGTGTTGCAGGAGGCAGCTTTTGACTGTTAGCGCTATTGAAAGCATTGCCATTTAAGAGCATAAGGCTGGATCCTCACCCAGCCTGGTCACCTGAAGTCACAGGCTCCTATGCAACAGAAAAACTATTTTTAGTAGCAAGCAAGAACTGCTGTTTTCTCCTTTTGATGGTTTATTTTTTTCCTTGCTCTTGATTTCTGTTCCTAAGGGTCAGTGCTGCTTCAGTTTAGGGAAGCACCCTCTTTAATGTGGTCAGTCAGCACCATGTCCAGGATTGTTAAAAGACAAATTACAGCCTAACAAGTGCTGTGAATTTCGCTACTTCCACTCTCCTTTCCCCCATTCCAGCTCCTGATTGCGTAAATTCTTGATGCTTCTGGTGAGCAGGAGGCTGGAAGATGCATTGATTTCTGATTTCCAGCTTGGTGCTACAGAAACCTGGGTTTCTTGTTTCCGTTTACCTGAGCTTTGTTTCAGTGAGGTGGTAAAAACATCACCAGTCCTACCAAATCCACGTTGTTTGGGTTGATCAGACAGCTGCTGTGTTTTAGAGCACAACATAAGTGTAGATATGATATATTCCATTGGGGGAATAGAAAACCATTCTTTTGTTCTGTGTTTGACATTGCGCAACATTTCCTGGTACCAGATTTGTTACTGTGCTCCCTGCCTCTCACTTGTGTCTTCTTGTGTGTAGCAGCATGCTAGTAGAGCAAAGCACTTATTGCCCCTACTTGCTCAAACCATATGTTTTGCAAAGGCATTTTCTTCTTTCCCCACTGTTCTAAGCAGGAAAGGTCCAACAGAACATTACCAGCTCCTGCTTGTTTTCCTTCCCTGCATATTAAAGTCATTGAAAAAGACAGCACTTCACTATTGTGGACTGAAAACTGCCAGAGCTCAGGTGCAGAACCGAACCTACTCATGCATTGCTGTCACAGCAGACAGCCCCAAAATCTGGGACAAGGCAGCTGGCCCAAGGGGGTAAACACATGAGCTGTCCTGCATACCAGTTAAATCTGCTGTTGTTTGTGAGTTAACACAGTGATGTCTTTGGTTCACATTCATTGCCCCCCCCCTCCATCTCAGCAGCTCCCACAGGAGTTCGAAATCCAAGTGAGTGAGGGAGGCTTTGTTTTACTTGCTTGGGATGGCTGCAGAGTGAAGGGATGGAGCAGTGCTGCTTAGTGGATTAATAGTGTTTCTCAGCAGTTAGTGCTTGCTTTGATTACAGTGCTTTTTTTAATGACCACTTGACTGCAGGTGGTGAAGGATGGCTTGAAGATGTCCTTTTAAAATTACTTTCAGGCTTTACAAAGAAATATAAAATTGTACTTTTCCCTTTTCCAGCAGAGCTCTAGCAGTGCTGTGTTACCTGCTTCTGGCATATAGAAATATGTGCACCTTTTGATATGTCTCTTTTATCAGTCTTGTACGTTTTTTCCCTGTGGGCAACTAAATGACTCTGGAGGGAGGAGGAGGAAGATTAATGAAACCAGTGTTTATCCATCTTAATTAGTGCTCTGTTGACACAAATTATTTTGAGTATTTACTGCACAGTAGTTACTGCTCATGTAAATCTTTTTTTTTTTTTCCCCTGGAATTAACATGTTTATTTCTTGCACTAAGTTATTGCTGCAGCTTAGCACAGTTGGCTACTGATTCCCCTGTGCAACCAGACACTTGGTGCCTTTTTTTGGCCAGTCACTTGCCCTCCATTTGCTTGCAGGGTTCCCATAGGCAGTACTTACGGTACAGACTGTGGCGGTTTGAAGCAGGGGAGCTGAGCTCTGGGAAGAAGCTGAGGTCACCTGGTTTTGCAGAAGCACCAATAGAGGTTTGGAGCTGCAGTGCAGCCCTTGATCATGAACATAGAGTGGCTGAACTCAGGGTGGCTGGAAGGAGGCTTCAAAGAGAGAAGGTGACAGGACACATCTTCAGAATTAAACGAGGACCCATTTTGTGTCAGGGACTCAACCCTGCATGTTATCAGAGGCAGAAATGTTGGGCAGAAGGACTTGAATGCTGAGCAAAGGCACTCCTTGTTTTCTCTGGGTTTTTTTGGAAGATTGCAGTAGCTTGGTTCATTAATCCTCTGATGCACATGGGAAGTTTTGTAGCAAAAGCTCAGCTATTCTACAGCTTGGAGAGGAAGTAAAATATCTCATGGGTTTTGAAGGGATTTGTGGATATCTTTGGATCTTGCACTGTGTTAAAAGCTATTCCAGCTCTTCCAGACCACAACTTTCTGGAATAGCTGCTCAGAATTGCTGAGGAGTTTGGTAGGGGACTGACACTATGCCTTTCCAAGAGCAGTTAGGCTTTAAGTTATGGTATGCACTGATGTCCAGTGCTGAGCTTGCTGGTGCTCATAAATATCTCCCCTTCAAAAGCTAGAGATGGTGTTCAGTGGAAAATTCTCTGTAAAACCGCTTTTGTCACTGTGGTGCTGTACAGTTGTGCACTAAAGAAAACAGAAATTCATAACAGGATGAGATGTTAAGATGTGAAGAGTTAATTTTCTCCACATACTTAGATAAAAAGGTGTCAGTGTAGCTCATCCTAGGTTTACGTAGTCCTGGTCACTAGTGGCTGGTTTAATCTCAGGGTTAGTGAAAAGAGCTCTAAAGTGAAAATAACACATGGCCATGGAGGTGGAAGGTTGCCATTGCTAATGCTTTACAGAGTGCCTTGAAATTCTTACGTGGAGGATACTATAATAGATGGTCTTTAAGGCTTTGTGGTATTGCACTAACAACTTCCGAAGACAATCCCTGCCCGTCCTGTTCTCTCCCCTCTCCCCACTCTCTGCCTCAGGTTTTGAAAGAACTGTGGCAGGAGCATTTCAATTTTTAGCAGAACTTTTCAAATCTAATGTGAAAAAAACGCCTGCCTCCACGCTTTACTGACTCCTTGGGTAATGTCCCTTTAAAGCAGCAGCTGCTGCCAAGGTCTGGACGCCCTGGTCACTAAATCATTTAGAGCTGTGCTGTAGCTGAGGGCTTCCAGCTTCGCCTTTTGTTACTGTCACACAGTGGGACCTGGAAGAGCGCCAGGGCTGCAGGCGCCCATTGTGCAGGAAAACCGCACATCTGCAGTGGAAGGCGAAAACTGGATGTCAGCTGCCTGAGCAAAACTTCTCAAAAGTGGTGTCGTAAGGCCCTGAAAAGGGGGCTGGCAGGTTTTTTTTCTTGGTGCAGCCAGGCTGTTCCAGCGTGTTTTGAATCCTGATCTGCTTCTGTGTTTTTAATCTCTACCTTTCATTTTGGTGGAGGGGATGATGGTGGTAAGAGAAGCGTGGCCAGAATCTTTATAACTGTAATAGACTGCAACAAAAGGTCTATTCACTTCTTGATGAACCAGGGATTTACATGAGTTAGTCCCCAGTCTGTACTAGAGAGGAAGACTGCCGGATGAATGGAGAAAATTCCCCTCTTCTGTGCACCCCTCATGTAACTCCCCCCACACCAAGTCAATCCATGGTGTCTGCTGGGGCTGTTTAGTAACTGGGAATTGGCAAACTCTATGCTTGGGATATGAGGGAATGAAGTGTTTCTGCTCATTGCTTTCTTGATCAGACGGAGCAGCAGGAGCTCTTTTATTTATTTTAGCTTTCTGTTAATTTTAATTTTCAGTCTAAATGTATGCAAACATAAATTAAGTAGGGATGGGTTTACATCACAGCTAAGATACTTGTTAAATGAGATTTGTGTATAATGTGCATATATATAGTACAGAAACAGCATGCTTGTCTCATTAGTACAGTCACAATTGCTCAGTCTGAACATTTATGTTGTAGCAATGTCCACAAGATTTTCGTAAAAGGCCATGCTGCTGCATGCTGTATGAACATGTGCAGCCTGTCTCCAGGACAATATTTGCAGTGCTAAAATAGTGCGTGAGAACAGGGTGGAGCAAGCAAAAGTGAAAAGAGCTTACCCTAAAGTTCCAAACTGAGCTGGTTTTCCTTGAGTCAAGAGAACTGTTTTTTGCAATGTATTTCTTTGTCTTTCACACCTCCCAGTACTTCCTCAAAGACTCTTCCTGAAAGATCCTGAGGTCAGATGTAATCCACTGAGTTGGTCTTCTCACTGTAGCATGTGGGCTGAGCCCATGCTCTGCCTTTCACAGGGGGGATTGGGCTTCCACTGGCCACCACGTGTTCATAGTGTTGCAGGGTAGCACGGTTATGGTAGAGACTGACCTGTTTGTGGATCTCTGTGCCTTGAGCTGAAGCTGCTGATGCAAAATACCTTGTGAAGAGTGTGGAAGCCCAATCTGCTATACAGCAGTTTTTCTGGGAGCTTATGTTGACTGGGGAGGATTGTTCAAAATAGCAACGTATATGTGATGTAATACAGAGGAAGACACCAACTCCTGTGGCATCCAGCGCCTTCCTGTCAACTAGTGCTGAAGAGGTCTGACCCTTGGCATGTGCTGCTGTCCTTTTGTACTTGTAGAAGTCTGGTTGGGGAGGACAGGAAGGAGAAGTGCAGCTTTCCTTTAAAAGCAGAGTGAAGGACAGGAATGAACAGCTGGTCTGTAAGCAGCCTTCTACTGATGCAGATACATTTTCCATTAAGACACAATTGGGAACCATGTACCCACGCTAAGGGAAGAGCTAGTGCTGCAGTGTTGATGCTTTGGGGCTGGAAAAGTGACTTTATCCTGTTTCCATAGCACTCTGCTTTGGGAGCTCCTTCTTTCAGGCTCCTGCATGCTGCCATAATACAAATGTTTTTCTAGGGACATGGGAAGGACTCAAGTTTCTTCATTCCTACAAAAAATAAGTTCTCTGAACCGTCTCCTTGGGCAGGAGAAGCCAACACAAAGAACTACTTTTTTGTTTCTTCTTTTAACATTTAAGCACGACCCTGTACTACAGTTCACGAGGTCAAAGCTGTGAATCTCTACTCCCTTGAGGCTTTCTACTAGCTGTCTTCATCTCTGGGGTAATATGCCAAGAAAACTCCCTGGATTTATGAAACCACAGCCTGACTGGATTACACTAGTAGTATATTTGGAAATGCAATTGGTCTCTTGGAACCAAAAATAACAGTGCGCTATCTTTCATATGGGGGATCATACTGCTGATACAACTAATGATTGGAGAAGATTTGGAAAGAGTTATGACAAATCATAAAACTAAAACTGAACGGAGGTAATAATTCAGGAGGAACCTTTGGTAAGTCCAGACACATCATGTTTTCCATAGTTAGTTAATTCTGTACAGCCTGCATGTTAGCATCCTTTATCTGGTCTAACCAAAATAAACCTTTATTTTTCATGGAATTATATTTCATAGTACTCTGGCAGCCTACTTTTATAGTTACTGACAGCTGTAGCTGAATTTTGGAAGGGGGATTGGGAAGTTGTGAATGCTTCATCCCTGGCGGCGTTCAAGTTGGGGTTGGACAGAGCCTTGGGTGACATGGTTTAGTGGGAGGTGTCCCTGCCCATGGCAGGGGGGTTGGAACTAGATGATTTTAAGGTCCTTTCCAACACTAACTATTCTATGATTCTATGATTATTCCTCTTCCTTTCTTTATACCTTGCCTCAGCATAGCTCACCTGCAGTACAAATGAATATAGCTGTGCTGGGCATTGGCAGAGACATTGCAGAGGCACCAGGGAATCCAGCACAACAGACTGATTGTTTGGGCTCCAGTTAGTATGATGGTATTTTGGTTGCAGACATGTTGCTGTGGTGCCTAAAACACCAGACAAGTGTCTACTAGGGGAATAAGAAGAATGAGGGTAAAATAGTATAGTCTACAGTGGGTTAGCCTTCTGAAAAAGCCAGCCAAGTTTTGATCTTGAGGATCATCCTACTACTAGCAATGCTTAAATGGACTTTAATAGGCAGAGTTTGAAGCAGGAGACCCTGTGAATTACTGATGTGTTCATCTTTATAATTGCTGGCCATGGGAGGGGGCATGGGATGTGTGTGTTGATGGTAAATGATGTGCTGGTCCATAGCTGATACTGGCAGCCAGGAGTGCCTTTAGCTTATGCAAATGACCAATGCATTATTAGCGAGGCACTGTTCAATTTTTAATGTGGTACATGGCAGCATAGTGATATTACTGCCATTATTTAATTAGAAAGTTGTCTGGGTAACCATTGCAATCCTACTTTTGAATTTTTGCATGTTAATGACTGCTTTATACAGCGTTGGGAGTGCCCGGTTTTAATAACATCACATGTGTAAATACTGTTGTCTTCAGATTGCGAAGACCTTTTAGCAATACTGAGGGGAGTGGAGCAGTCTGTATACAAATGTTTAAACTTCATTCTGACCTTGTAAATCCTGTTTTCTCCCCAAGTGCAAATCTGGTGCAATGCAAACAGCAGTGCTTCAAAAATAACCCTAATTAGCAATTAGCTGCAATAAATCAAGCTTGGATGGTGTGCTCAGTGCTGTTGAATTTGATACTGTATTATGGCACAAGTTGTGTAATAGACATTTAACTGTTTTAGCTTGTGCTGCTTTTCTCACATTAAGTAAAATGTCTAAATGTCATGAGTTTCAGCAGCAATTTAGCTGATCTTATATCCACGTCTTGTCTAGTGGAGACATGCTTTCTGCAAAAAGAGAACAGATAATCTTAGCTGTGTGTTTCTGAGGTACCCACGTCTTTATGCAGTATTAATAAATACAAAAAAATCAGCCGTTCTGGTTTCCTGCTGAAATGCATCAAATCTAAATATAATGATTTCTGATACCAACCAGAAAAAGCGAGTGTCATTAGAGGGATCTGGGGGCTAATTGGGCTTGAGGCAAATGGTATTTTGATGATGTTCTAACCAGAATAATAAGAAGTGCATTTTTATGGCCCTGGATTCATGAGTGTTCTAAGATCCTTTAGAAGTAACTGGAAAGCTGTTCTGCATTTGATAATGTGTCCTATGCTGTTTGTAAGGATTGGAGATGCAGTTCTTGTCTGAAAATAATCTGTGTTTTGGAAGCAAACCTTCAGTGGTTCTGGGTCTGCTGGTGGTCTCGGGTATGGAAAAACAACGCTGGTCGCAACAGCAGCAGTAAAATGGCTTCATAGCATGATACTTAAAAAAAAAAAAAAAAAGGCTTTAAAATTTAACATTCTTATAAATCGCTTTTAATTTAAAACGCAGGTTTAATGCACCTTTTTGTACAGCTGTAGCGCTCTGGCTGTGTAATCCAGAAGTGTGTGGGGTCTGTGAGGAATAGCAAAACTACTCCTGTCCCCTGAGCCCCTTCGGTAGGGAATTGCCCTGCAGCTGTCAGCTTTAAGGAGGCGGCTGTGAGTCAGTGCGCAATGGTGCCGTGGAAGCCCAGTGACTAATGAATACTACACCAGCAGATTTCATTCCTGTGGTAGTAATTCAGGGGTGGAGTTCTTTGCTTTCAGTGGGATCTTTTTGTTTTGCTTCTTCTGGCTAGCTTGGGCATTTACTGGACAAGCGAGTTCTCATTTACTCACTTTGAGTCGTCCTTGAAACTTTCTGTCACTGTTAGATTGATATTTTGATAACAAAATCTGGATTTTTGGGGAGTTTGCCAAAGGTTTTGTCAAATTAAAATGTCGATATATTATCTAAGAAGTATATACTGGTGATTCAGTGTCTTTAAAAGCAGTGATATTAATAGAACTTTATATTTCACATGCATAGGATTTTACCAAATGTTTCTGTTTTGTTCAGCACTTCTGTAAGCTACATAAATATTGCTATTATGCGCCTGTGTCTGGTGCTGAGACCAGGACCCTTTTCTGTTGATTCCCAGCCTCACACCTCAGTTAAAAGATTACGTTGACTGGATTTATCTTTATTAAAAGTTGCCACAGTGTGAGCGCTGTGGCCTGATATTACATTCAGGGCCTCTAAAATGGCCATAATTCATCTTCTGACTTGGTCAGACAGTGTGCTTTCTTTTGTTTGAAAAAGTCAATGTGATATTATTGTGCAGGAGAAGATGCCATTAGTGTCTCGTACACCTCAGTTTCCTTGAAAGAGAATGTAATTATTGGTACTGATTAGGATGGTGGATCCCTAATTTATCACTTGCTGTGTTCTCAGTGTAGTTTACCTAATTCCTTTCTTGATTGTTTTAATCTATGCCTTACAGAATAGTAATGTTGTTCTTACAGGTCACTCTTCAGCTTATGGATGGGTTGTGCATTGCCAAACTTGTATTGAGGCAAGAATCATACTGTTGTGCAAAGAAGGGGCAGAGAAAAGCGGGTGACCTGGGGTCTGATTTTATTTATAGTTGCAAGAACTCTTTGTGACTGTTGTGGTGAGTAAGGAGAAGCATAGTGTGTTGTGTGATCAAGTTGCAAACTTGGCAGTTTCTTTTTTGTGACTTAATGAGCTTTGGAGAGTAGGAAAAAAACAAAATGCACTTGCAAGGAAGTCAGATAAAACCTCTAATTCTAGATGTATATGTGGGAAGTTTCTTTTATGGGGTAAAATCCGTGAATTTGCAAACCAGAGCAATTTAGGGGCGGTGATTTAATCCTTGTGCAGAGAGAGCATGCTTAGCTTTTAATTTGAAGTGCGTGCTTCCTCTGGGACTGTTTTTGTATCTTTTGTTCTTATCATTCCTTATTGTTTCTACTGAGTTTTCCTGTATGTCATCATTCTGCCAAGTCTCATTGCAACTTTAGGGGCAGGCAGCTGCTTTTAGGACAAGCTGCTGTTGTGTTGCTCCAGAAGGTGTCTGTGGTACTGACTCCACAGTGCTGCCTGCTTGGCCGGGCACCAGGGCTGCCTATGTGGTTCCTACCCTCTCATCTACTCTTCCATATGTTATAAGGTAGGTTTGACTGAATTCATTACTTAAATTATATTCTCTGCAATAACTGAGTTGTGGGATTTACACTAAACAAAGAGGAGTGTCATCTTTCTCTGCCTGTTTTTGGTGCTTTGAATTTGTATGCAAAGACCTTCTCAGTCTGTTATGAAGACAGGTAGTTTCATTTGAAACACTGCTTTAAAGGGTGCTGGCTCTTGTTCAAGTAATAAGTGAAATCCTGTAACAGCTCCAAGCTTAACCTGGAATTTGTGTTGGCTTCTCCATAAGCTTACTCCACTTGTAAATGACTGTATGTCATGTAGTAGCAAAGATGCTGATAGTGTTGTCAGCACCAGCTGTCCCTCTTTGCAGCAGTTTCTTCTACTGAATTATTTACTACTGGGATTTATGCTATGTATATGGTGTCAAAGTTTTATCACAGCAATTGTACATGTAAAATAGTACTGGGTACAGAGATGGTCTCTGTAGTGTTAGAAGAATGCTGAAGGGAAGGACTCTGATTTAATTGGTTTTATCTGTGGCTCCAGATTTATTCGTTCTTCTCTTTATGTGTAGTTTAACAAATAATCATTCTCCATAATTTGATGTGTTATATGGCTGAGTAATTATGTTCTAATTATGGAATCCCTGATGTGAAAGGTATAGTTTCACCAAAGGTTTGGGTCTTTTATTACCGGTACACACATTTCCATGGGATCTTTTTTTCAATTGAATGTAAAAGTTCAGAGTAGTGAAGAACTTCAGATTCATAATGTGATTCTTATTGTTCAGGCAGTGAAACAGGAATCAGTAATGAAGAGAAGAATGAAAGGATTGAAGGGCAGCTGCTGGCCGAAAATCTTGGGTTAGTGGTTTTGGTGCAGCCAGCAAGGATCACACTGCTTAAACTTTAGCTGAACTGAAAGGGAGGAAGGCACCTAACTCAAAAATTACTGTATGATACATTGAAATGTAAGTAGGAGATTTAAGTAGTTTAATGTACCTGTGACTCGCAGCTTTTTTTGATTACTCTTTTCTGGGTATTTGTCTTTAAATAAAAAGAGCACTAAAGTGTATCTCTCCATTATGTGGCTCGTGTAATAGTTCAGTACTTGTCCAAAGTGAAAGTCAGCGGGTGATACTTTAAAAATAAAAATAAAATCCAGTTTATGAAAGGTTTAAACCATAATGAGTGCAGCCCTGGCTGGGAGTCTCACTGAAAGCAAGGTCCCCATGGCTCTTGGATGGAGGATCCCGAAGTGCATTTGTTACAAGTTTAGGCCCCATTGTTCACTGATGCTTTTCTGGGTAAAGACCTCCTTTTATCTGTCTTATCTGCTCCATTAGAGTTGCCTCCCTTACATTTGTAAAGATGATTTTCAGTAATGGTGCTGTTTCAATGTTCATTTAAATGACAGTCTTGTCTTTCCACCGAGCAAGACTGAGAGTGCTTGAGGAAAACACTGGTGTGCTAGAAAAGCTGAAGGTGCCCGATATGTTGGGTCATTTTTAGGGAGTTTGAAAGTATTAGCAAAACTGCAAACCAGAGGTGTTAAATGCTTTGCCAAAGCCAGCACTTGTTAGTTGCCAGCTATTCCATGCTAGAGTAGGGGAGAAATGCCTTCTCCTGGGTCGTCTTCAAAAAGACTGGTTTAAGGGCTGCATTATCTGATATTATTAAAGATAACATTGCAGAGCTTAATATTCTTCTAAAGATTATGTGCTCCTATTTTTGTTGTGGTGCAACTAACATCTTGCATCTATTAAGACCCGAAATTGTTATGGGATGCTGGACAAATTCCCAGCCATGTAATTTGATGCTGTTTTGTTTGACTAGCAAAGGTATGTAGCTTGCAGTTTCCAGGGTGCAAGTGGCAAGTGATAAATCACAGGTGTGGTGCTTAGCTGGGGACTGCTGAATTGTTTCCATAATCCCCAGAGTATGTGGAGGTGGTGGTGGAAAGTAGACTTCCAGATCTGGTTTTGTGGGGCTGTAGGGTTTGGGGGAGGCAAGAGGGAAACAGCAGAGGGAAAACCTCAGTGTCATTCCTGTGCGTGCACATAGGGGCTGGAAATCCAGTTGTGTCTTCCACCTTTACTGGAGTTAGGCTTTTTTGGTATACGGCATAATACCACTTTTAGTGTAGCTGACTGGATAAATATTGAAGAATTGCATTGCCTTCTGTTGTAGGGAGGGATGAAGGAGATTTATTTTCTTGTACTTGAACCATGCTAAATAGACATGTGAAATACAGCTGCTGTTGGTACTTGGGACAAGGTGAGGGCAGGGGTGAACGTGTGCATAATACACATGCACAAATGCAGGGTTTTTTCTAAGTATGTTTGCCAGGGTAATCTTTTAAAAAGAAGTGTGTAAAGATTTATTTATCCAGTAGTCTTCAGGCAGAGGAACTCTGAGATGGATGTCATATCCTCCTAGAGTCCATAAAGAAATAGCAGATCATGGGTAATAAATATTCTTCTCTGCCAGAGGAGTTCAGAGGGGGAAATGCATGATCTGATCCAGAGGTGGACTGTCCTTTAGTTATCAAACATGATGTAGAGAGCCATTTGTGCAGTAAAGTTGTCCAGCCAGGGTTTGGTATTGTTTCTCTTTAAACTTCTTTGGGAGGGTGTCCTGAGGAAGAGGCTGTTACTGCCTTACTTGTTAAAGGGAATTGTGCTTCACTACCAGTGGGTAGAATTCGGCTGTTCAGAGACCTCCTATTAAATGCTTTAGGGAATATGTCGTACATGATGTGTTCATTTCCTTAATATAATTCCCTATCACCAATGCCATTAAATGCACCATTACCAGCCATCTTATGTAAATGATTTTTCCAGTCTTTTCTCTTAGTTCAAAATATCCTTTTGGAGGGCTCTTGATGAGTTGAACTCAATTTGCTCAAAGGTTAGCATGTTAAATTGGTATTTGGTTTTCATTAACCTGTGGAGTAATATCTTGTCATTAGGAAAGTCCTTTTGCAGGGTCTCTGTCATCATTCATTTCTTGTAGCTAGGTGCCTTGCTTTTTCTTCTTTTCCATCCAATTCCTGCTGTCAAGGATGGTGCCTTAAAAAAATCTCCTGTCCTTTGTATCACATAAGAAAAAGCTCTGTGGCAGCCTGTTAACCCAGAAGTGTCCTGTGCAGTGTGCTCAGTTTTTAGCAAGAGTATTTGTTTCATTCTGGATTTTTTTAGTTAGGATTTAATTAGCTTTTGGCGAGGTGTTATCATAGTTACAATTCCTTAAGATAGGAGTATTTATTGCTTTGCTGGCCGAGGCACAGTTGAGTGATCAAAAATAACACTGTAAAGAAAAATCTGCAGGAACTGGTCTTTTTTCCTGCGGTGGCAGACTTTCAAGAAACACAAACGAGAAAATCCAAAACATACTGCTAAGAAAGGAATAAATAAGACAGCTTATAAGTACAGTCTGTATCTGCAATGTAAAGGTGCAGTTCTAAATGCAGCGTTGCAGTAGACTTAAGAATAATGCCTGGACTATATGTTACCCAAATGCTACCTATCAAAACTGCATTGTATTAATATGACTGATCATCTGAGGTGGCTTGGGCATCTCCTAATCCTGTCCTTCCCAGTGCCTCATTGTGAAGTACAGTCATGTTTCTTTCCTGATGCATCTCTTCTCCCTCATACGAAATTGATAAAAGCAACGTATTAGAACATAAATAAAATTAATGGAGCAATAAAACAAAAGAAATTGTTTTCTACTAAATCCTCTGTTTGCTTTGCTTAAAAAAACAATACGTTACTCTAGGGATAAAGAAGAGCAGCATAAGACGAGCTTTGAATCGAGTGAGTTTCTTATGTGCCTCCCATCTCCAAAGAGGGAAGCATTCACTGAAACACTTGCTGTAAGAAAGCAAAACCAGCAAGTTCATTTTAGTGCCCAGCACTGACATTAGGATACGGAGTGAGACTTTTTCCAGTTCTGGACAAAAGTTAAAATTTTTGCAAAGGAAAGATGGCAGATTCCTGTCTTCACGGAAAATGTGAATAATAGCATTTTTCTCTTGGAGGCTGGAAATTCAGCCTACTCATGATTTATTAATGTTATCAACTCGCCGGTTCTGGCTGCAGAAACAGTCATGAGTTTTGCATAATGAAAATATATAAAGTATGGTTTTTGTTATTACTATGTTAACAATTAATACTGCTTGTAGAAAGATGTGCAGCAGTGGGCAGCTCCCCTTCTCCCCAGCCCCCTTTGCAATACATGCCTCTAGAGCTGCAGCACGCATCATATTTCTGCTGAAATGGTGCAGGTTGGTGTCATCTCTTAATGACAGCTGGTGACTGATTTAAGGAGTGCCTGTATGGCCATTCTCTGAGGTCCGTTAGCAGTGAGACTGCTTCCCTTACAGAATTGCTCTGATGTGCTTGGTATGTTTGAATGCTGTGGGTGTTTGAATGTTCTATGCAAAGCTTTGCTGGATTAAAATTACAGAACAGCAGAAAAACTATAAGCACCAAAACTCACTCTTACCTTGCAGAAAGCCAAGAACAGAAACAACCCAATCTATTATGCTTCATTAAACAGGGATTTAGAAATGCCTTTAATGATTATTTTTTTCCTGTTTATTTACCAAATTTTTGTAGTCTTTTATTTGTTCTGCATTTGCTCTTTCACCCTGAAGAAGGGTTTAACTTTTTCAAGCTAGTCCTGGCATTGGCAGAAAGAGCTTAATTTGTCTTCAGTGTTGGAGCAGCCTTGTGCTGTTGGCTTCATTTGGCAGTTTGAGCCTTTCTGCTTAGGCTGGGTAAGCAGCTTGTTCCCAAAACACCAGCAGAAAAATCAAAGATTATAAGGATGCTTTCCTCCCCCCTGCCTCCAAACATGTGCTAGTAAAGAACTTGGCAAATGGATGCAAACCAAATCCCAGAAATACACTGTCTTCAGAAGCTGGCTGTTCCTCTCTGGAGTGAGCCCTAATTGAAGCTCTGAGTTTCCTCAGCCTTAATCACTTTGAAGCAAGATGTCATGAAGTAATCAGGATCGGCTTAGAATTGCCTGGGATTGTTGCAGGTCAAACTGTTAACAGCAAGGTGTGGAGCAATAGTTTATTGAATCTAATAACCAAGCTCACTTTTGATACTTCTACATTCCAAATCAAAGAGCTCTTAAAATGGCTTTCTTGTGTGCTTCTCAGCAGCACTGTGTGGATGAATGTGTTCTTTTGAAGAGTTTGCTTAGGGATGTAAATAAGTGCTTTTTGGCAATGAAGTATTTTTCTGTGTTGTATAGCTGTGTCCCCTGGGTGGGAGGGCTGGCAGCAGAAGCTCAGATGGCTGCATCATCCTGGCTGTGTGGCAAAGTACTCTCAGGACCGGATCCTTGAGAGGGCTTCTGGCTTCTCCAGTAACCCAAACAGCAGTGTCTGAATGGGAGTCTTCAGGGAGGGGTGGGGGGAAATGTCATGTGGAAAATAACTTGCAGAGCAGACACTATGCATCAGTTTTTCCTATTGCTCTAAGTTCACTGGGTCTTTGGGTGTGTGTTTTGTTGTTTTTTTTCTTTTTAACATTGCTGTTTTGAGGACACAGGGTTTCCTCTGACAGGACTGAAGCCAGGTCATAGTAACAAAAATTAATTGCTAAATATTAGGCCTAATTATATTAATATGTGGTTTAGATGAATCTGGCTGATGGAGCATACAAAGCATCCTTGGTTAGCCATGTAAATGGGGCTTTTATTAGTGGGCTGGCTTCTGCTGTCTCCCCACCCAGCTCTCAGGTGCTGTATCCCTTTAGGGAGCACTCAGCAGTTAATGCTGACTCTGGGTGGAGTGCCGCTGCCCTGCTTCCACCCGAAACCACTGGGAAATGGGAATAACTTCTGGGAGAGTGAAAGAGGGAGTGGGACATGCAGTTGTTGACAGCAAGTGGAGAGTGCAGGCCATAGGCTCAAGTTGCACTGTGTAAGTAAGACTGTATGTGTCTTAAAAACTTCATTAAGGATTGGTTAGACTGAAAGGTTTGTGCCTTTGCTCTTTAGCTTCACTTGGAGGAAAGTATACCTGCTCTTGTGTGCTTTTATAGGTTTATTCTCCTTTAAACCACTTCTGGAAAGGGGGAATCAGAAACTAACTTGAGAGCAGCCAGGAAAATGAAGCAGAACATTTGCAAGTGTAAGCTTTCAGCAGGAGCAGCTGGCCCAGGCACGTGTCCAGGCAAGTGACATCTTGACTTGTAAAAGCACATGCCACTTCTTGTTGGGGTTGTGTCATGATCCTGGGGCCAGTCCTGGAGTTCTGAACCTTGCAGAAGTTCTTCTGATGCCGAGAGCTGAGCTGGGCGGATTGTGTTCAAACAGCTCCGTCTGTTTCTATCCCCCAGGGTGCTGTTTTCCTCCATCTCCTGTCCCTGAAAGGGTGAAACCCGATGTTTTTTCTGGCCTGTCTGGGCTGTGTGGGAGAAGGCCAGGTCAGGAGAGAAGGGCTTGGTGCGTGTCATTTTGATGCAAAACAACAAAAAGGAACATATTCCTACATCAGTGGCAGCAGAGCTGCTCATCTGTAACTGTGCTCCTATGTGTCACCCGTTGTGAATCGCTGCAGAGTGGGTGGAAGTGGGTTTTCCTTTTCCTGCATGTATTCAGTGCGGAGCTATGATTTTGTCATGTTGGCGTTCTTGGTGGTGTATCATTGTGCTCAATATCATGTGTAGGAATTAGCATGTGAAGGTGTGCCTTCAAATACAAATGTGCTAGGATAGTTAACAGTGTGCTTGCTTTTCAGCAATGAGACGTGATAAGAAATAATTTAGATCTGGGGTTTTCAGAACAGTATGTGCAGATGAGGTGTATGAATATTCTTGTGAAGAAAATGAGATGCCTGATTCCTTTGGGCTTTTGTTATGGATTGATTATGTGTCTATATTGGTGAATTTAGTGGTGCAAACTCTGTAGGATCCATGTTTGAATACAGTTGTGTGTATTGCAGTGTCATTCTAAACCACCTTGTTACTTGGTCCTCCGTAATGTAAGCTTTAGTAACAAATTCTAGTGTATTAGCCTTGCCAAAACCGTGTATACCAAACAGATGGTACTGAAAACTGGAGTGGTAAAAAATCATTCAAGTTTAAGAGTTTCCTGTTTTGCATAGTTGTTTCACCCTCCTAAAACTGGTGTCTCAACCGTTGCACCTTCCCAAGCCTTGATCAAAGTTTGCTTCCTCCAAAGCACTGGTTTATGCTTCTGTTCCTTCCACACAGTGCTGTCTCAACGTCTGGAAGAAATGTTTTAGCCTTTTTGGGCTAGAATCTGTGGATAATTATCAAGGCTCCATGCAAGTTGAATAAGAAAAGCCAGTTTATGTGTGCTGTAGAGCAGTGCTTGCGTATGCAAATTCTTAAGGTGTTCACTGGAAAATTGGCAGGAGGACCCAGTTTGCAAAGGCTGTAAATCATTGCTTTATTCATCCATCAGGCCCTTTATCTTTTGCAGGATTTCTGGGTAAAGGAATACGAAATAGGTCATGTTAGGAACCAGATCCCTTCCCCTCACTCACACGTGCACTCTGTTATGAATTTAAACTGAACCCATAATACATGTACCATGTGTTAGTTTCTTTGATTCTTTTTCTGTTGACTGAATAAGAACCTTTCATGGGAGTTCACAGAATTTACTTTAAATGATGTATTATTTACACAGTGGTAATGGCTCCTTTGTAAAGATGTCTTTTGAAACTTTTTAGCATGCATATTATCATTTAAATTCACACAGAGAGACTATTTAAAATGTGTATTACAGTGTACGTATGTATTTAGGGGCTTGTGTGTATTATTTTATCCTAATGAGTAATCCATCTTTTCACTGTGTATTTAGGGACACTTAAATCCATGGATTATTCAGCAGTTGAGCCATGCATGTTAGTCTTGCAAGCTGAAATTCAGATGAAATGTTACTGTGTGTAAAAAGAAACACACACCCAAAGATGAGGAGCAAATTGGCTTTCCTTGCACTGCTCTTGGGCAGTGAACCCCTATGAATCAGGCTATATATATATTTTGCACCTTGAGCTGTTTCCTTGATGTCAGAAAAAAACACTTAAAGCTCTCCAGTATTCAGTAGTGCTCTTACTCCTCAGCTGTGTTCTCTTTGCATTCCCTTCAGGTTCCAGACCCACAGCAAGGAACCTAAACAGTTTTAATTTAAGAAAGAAGGTTTCTCTTAATTCTTGGCAGTAGCTCTGCCTACTAGGGAAGCAGGAAAACATTTTCTTCGTCAAATCTGCTGTCACTTGAAGTAGTGGGAATTGGCAGGTTTGGAAAACGCTACTTTATGAAAACTTAATTTTCAGGCTTCAATCTGGTCACTTTTTGGGTGGAGAAATACCAATGACAAGCTCAGTTCTGATCTCATTTTGCATGTGTGCTTTGACTGAGACCAAGAAAAAACATGTTAAGGCTGGCTTGCTTGCTTTTCTTTTTCTAACCAGCTGACAAAAACCAGACCTGCTGGCAGTGTGCAGGAAGCTTTGCTGTCTAGAAATAATACAAATGATGCATTTCTCTCTGTTTGCTTGTTTACTTCCATGAGTGCTAACATGAAAACACAATCTTTCAGGAGAATTCATCTGCTTCTGGGGGAAGTGTAGATAGCAATCAGTGCTGCTTGTTAAAGGAACACAAAGTAGCAGCTTCCAGGTAATAGTGGGCAGATATTTGTTCTTATTTAACAAATGATATCTTGATATTTGAGGTGGGCCAGGCTTATGAGGTAGAAATGTGCAGGCAGGGAAGCAGATTCCAGCAGCTCATGAGGTAGCTCTTTCCCTTGCAAAATCATGCTGCACAGGGAGGAGCAGCCTCAGGACACTGCCTCCCACCTCAGGAGCTGCCTGTTCTGTGCTTCCAGGGTTTTTTGTTGTTTTTGAGGGTGCTAGTCCATGATAGCCTGCCCCTAAATTTGGGAGTAGTGGCTGTAATGCACTGATTTTTCTTAAAAGAGCTGTGACTATTTTTGTTCTGAAGTCCCTTCAAACACTGGGTGAATGTGGGAATGGTGCTAAAGCTGAGGAGCAGCAAAAAGAAATGGAATACAGAACTAATTTCTGTTCAGTTGTGGCAGCGGAGCTGAAGTCTATAAGCTGTGTGCAGGTGCAAAGGAGCATCTTGGACAGCAGCCTCTGTGCATCCATTGCCTGCAGTCCTCCTCAGATCAACTCTTTGATATGCAAAAAGGAAACGGATTGGAGTCAACCATCCGAGACAAGGCAGTTCAGGCAATGAACACTCGAGCAGAGAAAGCAAGCGTGTCCTGAAGAATGAGCCACTTGTACCTACTGAAGTCAAGCAAGCAGATGTCTTTCTGCTCACTTGTATTCCACAAATATGGTATTTGCTGCTGTATAAGCAGCTATGCAAGCCAGTTGCTAGAGTATCTTCTCATCAAATGGCACAAAACTGTTAATCAGCACTATCTATTTCAAGAAAAAGGATGACATGCAGCAGGAAAACAGCGAAGTGGTGGGTTTTACCAAGTCTACAGAGTTGAGGCATGGTCCTGGTCAGAGTTTGTTGGCCTTCTACAGAAGGGGTATTGGAGTTCCTGCCATCTGAGACACTGTGTCTTTTTTTTTCTGGGTTTTTTTGGGGGCTGGATTTTTTCCCAGGGATATTACCTTTTTGATTGTGCAGTTTTCTAATACTCACCTGTGCCCAGAATTTCAGTTGATGGCAACAGAGGGGCTGCTTCATCATAATATGTTTCAGCTCTAGGCTGGTACTATTGGTCTGCTGTGAACTATGGCTAGAACAGACTATCAGTCCTGCTGACAACAGCAAATGCTGTTCCCTTGGAGTGTCTCATGCTGCAAGTAGCTGAGCTTAGGCAACATCCAAATTAAAAGTCACCATTCTGCTCTTCTGATTTTTGACATAAACACTATAATTAACTTTTGATCACCATCAATTTTCATATGCTCGATTCCATGGAAATGTTAATGTAAGATAGCAAAAGCATCGGCATTTATCAGCTTTCAACCCAGTAATGTATGGGTGTTATGTCCTGCAAAGTGCTTTAGGTTGCTGACACTGATGCGTTATTTACCATTTTCCCAAATATCTCTTAAAGCGGTGGTGAGTGAAGAGACGATACCAAAGCACAAGATGTCAAGCATTTGACTGTCTTTAATGGGTCACTTTGACAGCTTTCTCCAAGCCCCAGCTGTCCTGAATTAAATACTGCTAGGTAGATGTTACAGCATTTGCCTTCTGCAAGAGCAGAGGGAGTTTTTCCACCCCCGCTTTTCAACCTACTATTAACTACTACAAGAGGTTTGTCATCCTACACTTCTTAAGGAAGCCAGATTTTTGGCTCGGGTTCAAACATATGTTTCCCTGCTGCTGCCTGTATGCTCTCTGATCTGCCATTGGAAACCAGTTTGAACTGATGCTCTTCCCCACGTTTCCTTCCCCCACTCCTGAAATGTTGCAGTTATGTATGAAGTGTGACCAGTGGGTTGAAAAGAAAATTCCTGTCTCCTCAGACCACTCAACTTTTGTATTTTATGGCCGCTTAATAGATTTATCAATCTGTTAAAAAATAATTAAAAATCTATAGACAGTTATTCTAGACATCAGTAACTGTACTAAAAAGAAAGGCATTCTATTTATTAATAGCAGCGTTGTTATTATTATTTAAAGATTTAATGGAGAAATGATAGACTGTCCATTGGCTGCTGCACAGGAGTTTCAAGGACCTGAATTCCCAAGTTAGCAATTTGTAGGGGTTTGTGATGCTTTCTAGTCGGTGTGAATGTGACCTGCATCTAAATGAAAGCAGCTGGGGGAGGCATGAAGTGGGAAGCACAGTGTTCAGATGCCTGAAGAGTGGCTGCTGCTGTGGGGAGACAGTGTCCTGGGACCTTGGTGCTTTCGGCTTTTGGAAGTTTTAATGACCAGTTTGGGAGAGTGGTTGTAGCAGCAGACGCTTTGTCCTGTGGATTTGTAACCTGGCATGCTCAGATTGTTTCAGCCTGTAGTGAAGTGTCAGCAGGAGGATGCTCAGTGGGGTTATTGGAGATGTGTTTTTAATAACTATCCCGGGGGGGAAGGAGGGGGAGTGAAAACACCCCAGACTTTCACTATGTGAGAAGAGGTTTAAACTTGGCTAACTCCCAAGTCACCTGAGGCATGAGGTACAGGGAAGTAGTTAGTGCTTTTATTTACTTAGGAAATATCAGAGGATTTAGCAGCTGCTCAGTTGTGTGAAGTCAAGGCTTATTGTAAGGTTTGTGTAGTCCTCTTTTATTTTGTTACAGGTAACTTCAAACATTGCATTAAAGAAGAAAAAAGGCCACTTTCAAAGTCCCAGTACTCTATGGATGTTTTTCTTTCCCATATTATTAACATCTAGAATATCTCTTCATGCACATCCTGTCTCTCTAAATGAACCTGCTGCTCCTGCCTGCTAATCAGTTACTGCAACTTGCAGTTGGTGCCTGCAGTCTCAGATTTGGAGGAGGGCTTTGCCCTGGCACTTTGCTGCCAGCCCTGTGAACCTGGCCCTTTGGTTCTGGTGCTTGTGTTCTTCAGTGGTGATAAACTCTTTGGCCGTGGATGCCGGTTGCAATAATTGCAGAGCACTCAATCTGTTGACTAAGCTCACAGTGACTTTACGGAGCCATTTCTCACCCTAATTCCTCTAGTCCTGAATCTCCACCTTTATAATGGGAAGCAGCCATCAAATGAACTAAAGTATAAATTCTGGAAAGGGTAAGTGGAAATTAACAGATTTAAATCTAGGTTTTCTCCCAAGTTCAGGGAATAGAGAGAGGTATTTGGGTCACCTCTAGCAGTTTTTAGTGGATTTTTTTCAGCGATAGGAAGAACATATCCCCTCCTGCTGCAGTATGTATTTGCCAGAAAGCGGAGCTCCCTGGAGCTGTTTCCTCACCTGGCCTGGGCATCAGCTCTCACTTCCTACCTGCTAGCAGGGGGATCACAGCTTAATCTTCCCATAATGGCTGAAGCTGCAGGAACCATTTGTCCAAAGTGAGGCATTTTCAAGTATTTATTTATTCAGGGCCAAGGTTTCCAAGAAGCTATGTAAATATACAGTAGTGGATGTAGGTACAGTGATAGTTTTTATGAGGCCTTAAACAGCTTTCTATAAGCAGATGTTGAGTGATCGTTATATGCTTTGTTTGAAAGTATGTGAGAAATGTTGGAAGAAACCAATTAGATCAGGTTTGGCTTTTGGGGGGTTGTTTGTTATGTTTTTAAAGGGATATACTTTGTATATGTCAATGAACAAGGTTTGTTCATAAATGGGGACACTTCCACATTAGTGGAATTTTTTGCAATAGAAAAAAGCTTCAGTTAGCTCTTTGGCCTCTCATTGAAGTAAACAATAGTGTGCAGAGCCAAAAAATTTGCTAGCAGGCAAAAGGCTGTTTTTACTGATGCTGAGACAAACAGTGTTAATTATATCAAAGAGTCGCCAGTGTACGTACATCTACTGCAGATCTGTGTGCGAGCCCTCGATTGACTGGGGGGGGTCACTATTTGCCATACAGTCCCATTGTCCAGGCACACCTGCTTTTTAAAGGGTTTCACTTATTCTCTTTTGATCACCACTTTCCCTCCTTTTCTCCTTGTTTTTGTTGCTGTTGGTGTTCTCTGTGGCCGAAGGTTGGGGGTGGGGGATGTGATCTAAGGGAGGATTTTTGAAAGAAATAAGGATAAATATTTTCCAAATTATGTCAAAATCTGATACATTTTTGCCAATCTGGCATTTCAGAATGGAAGCAGGGTGGAAACATTGTGCTGCAACAGGCTCATCACAGTGATTTATGTAATGTTATCCTTGCAGTTAAATGCCTCATCTGCCAGATGATGCAGTTGCATGCTTAGATACGTTTTCCAAACCCTCGAATTTTTCTGTTCTGAAGGAAAAGTAGTAACAAGTGGATTGGAAAGAACAACAGAAAGAAACACCCATTTAAAAAATCCATGCAAAGTCCTAGGAGTGAGTGTGGGCAGGGCGCTGGCAACTTGTTTTTTCTGGCAGCATCATCCCATGGAGTTGCCTTGGGCAGTGGTCTATCAGATTTACAGACAGCAACTCTAAGCTGGCAGACTTCACAGCCAGCGCATTGCTCAGACGGGGGGGAAGGCTTTTCAGGAAGTGAAGAAGGTGGATAGTCTTGAAGTCCTCATCAGCAATGAGAGATGTTTATTACTGAAGAAAACTATGTTAGGATTTCATTTGTGCCTTTGTTTTAAAATTGAGGACTAATTCAAGTGTAGCTCAAAAAGAATAAGTGTAAGGCTTTGTACTGGGAAATGCAGGTCAGGAGGAAAATTGAAAGGACTTGTTCAGGAGCCAGAGCTCTTGACTGACAAACTCTTGTCTTTTTGTTCCACTGACCCTCTCCAAGCCTAAATACTAATGTTAGTGTCTTTCAAGTGCTCCTCCTGACTTGACCTCTCTGCCTGTATTGATAAAACACTGTCCAAGTCCTTCTCATCTCTTGATGGCTTTAAGCCTCTCATTGCTGACCTCTTCAGCATATATACTATACCTTTCCTTTCTCTGCTTGCACAGTTGTTGAAGATGCAATTTAGACATAATCTCTCTGTGCCATCCTTGGTGTTACTGTGTTGTATTAAAAAGACGAAAGGAACCACCTTCAGAATTAGTGAGTGTGAGCAGCAGACAAGAGGTTTGTCCCAGAAAAGTCCGTGTATTTGCTGTGTGGTGAGATCTCAGCAGAATCACTTACTCGTTCATTCTCCCACTACCCAGCCTGCCTTGGCTGCAGGTGTTCTGATATCAGAAAGGCTGGTTACTCTGTTGGTGGCAGTACATGTTTGCTTTATCTTTAACCTGACAAGCCATTTGTGCTCCAGGGCATGTGTAAGAAGAATTAAATGCAAATAGTCAGAGTCCTCTGCAGGTTAGAGACAAGAAAGATAGTGCAAAGGGATTAGGGATTAAAGGGAGAACAGCCATAAGCGGGATGGAAGGTTCATTTATGCACTTGGCTCCAACTAGATAAATATTTATGAGCAGAGGGAATGGATGGTTGTAAGAATGTCTGAGGTTTGTATAAGCAGAGCAAATACAAAATTCTTGAAGATTTTGGCACTATTGACATTCAGAGCTGCTTTTCTTTAGCAGTTTGAAGGAGTCAGGAGCACAGATCCCATTAAAGCCCTCATTAGGCAGATATTTATGACCACTCCAATTCTCTTCTGAAGTTTGAAAAGATTGTATTTCTTGGTTGAGCTCTACTTGATCTGCTCTTAATATTCTTTTCACTTGCATCTCTTCAGAGTAAGTTTTCTATTCATGGATTTTCCCTATTGTATATATATATAATGTACTACTCTCACTGCATGGTATATGCTCAATTTATCGTGTAGATCCTGACATAATAAGTAGCAAGAAGTGAGAGGGCTCCTTGACCTGGGAATTATTTATCTATTTATTTATTTATTAAAAAAGAAGAAAAAGGCATTGAGAGGGGTGGAAAATCTGTTGGCGATGCAGGTGAAAGAAAGATCCATTGGAAATGAGATGGTGACTCCAGTCCAAATTCCAATATTTCAGGGAGATACTTGGGTAAAGGCTGCGGGGAAGAGAGGCGTGTTTATTGTTTGCCTCGAAGTATTAAATGATTATGAGAGAATATGCCTGCACTTAGAGTGATTGAATGCTTTGGCTTCTTGACTGGCAGCAGTCATTTGTGCAATCTCGAGTGTCTATGTTGGATTTAACCTGCCAACTTTTGGCAGACAAGATAAAGGCTTTACACTGACTTGGCTAAAAACATTGACAAGCATCAGAAAAGCTCATTTATATAATTTGGTGATAAGTTGTCTTATGAATATATTCAAAACCTCATTTTGCAGAGATGAGTCAAATCATCTTTGTAGGGGTGTTTAAACAAAAACTTTGCATGGGGCAGACATGCAGTTGTAGCGCTTTCAGAGCTAAAAGGAAAATGAGGAGCTTTGCCTGGCCTTTATTTCAGACTTGCTTCAAGAAGGCCTTGTGGCTGTTCCTGTCAGGCAGGGTAAGGGGCTTCTCAGTTCCAGCGACACAAATTGCAAAGCCAGTGGAGAATGCCACAGCCGAATTTGTCAGGTACTTCCCTTGGTGTTCTGACTGTAGTGGTGGAGAAAATGCAAGGAGGAAAAACCCTCAGTGAGCAGGCAAACTGCTTGCAGAGCTGTGTGGGACTGACACAGCTGTCAGCTTCTCCAGGGCTGGATGTTGCAGTAGGCTCTGCTGCTGGGACCTGCTCATCCAGGCTCGCTGCCTGCTCTCTGCCTTACTCCAAGCTATTCCTGCCAAGTACAAAGAAAAGCATACTCCTTCCACCTCAGGATGTGCTTAGTGGTGGGGATAAGGTGCTGTTCAGGCACTTGGTACTGTGTAATAGGCAGTGTTGCCCATGAAACTGCCATTTTATATTGATTTCCTACAACCCTGCATGAATTTATCCCTAACAGCTTTATCATGCTGTTCTCATGAGAAATTCCAGATTGTTGCCTCTGGGAAGTTTATCCAGGGCTATCCTTATAAAACTTTGGGAGTGGGAAGGGGAATCTAAGCAGGGATTTAATGTCTCTAGATGTGGGGGTATTAGACATAGCTTTTCTGCAGCTAATAATAGATTTTCTTTCTATTTAATTTAATTGTATGCCTCTTATTTCCATCCTTAGTGCTGAATCTCAGCACTGACAAGTAGTCAGTCACAACCTCATAATTTTTAGGTGAAGTTGGTTTTGTTTTCACTGGTGTCATTGATCCATTAATGTTACCTGGATGCTGTAATAACTCGCTTCAAAAGCACCACATTTCTTCAGCTGATTCTGTATCACATGGGGTTTGTGTTGTGGTATAAGCTTTGAAGAATTGGGTTGTTAACCATAAACATTCAAGGACCCCAGTTTGGGTCATCAGGCATCACAAGGAAGGATGAAGCCCACTAAGAGACTTCAGAGCAGAAATCCTTTTAAAAATGTCTCACTAATGCAGAAAATGGTCATTTTTCTTCATAGCACACACAGGCAGCAAAAACACTATTTCACTTTTTCCTGCACTGGCTGTTTAGACCCCTGAGTAGCGTTTAAAGTCTGCGGTTTCCAGATCTTAGGTTTGGAGTGGCTCATGATCAAAGTTATTTTAAAGGTTGAGCTACTTATGATTTTATGCCAACAAGAGCCCTTCTTAAAGAATAAAATTTGCTTTGATTGAGAACTAGCAGCAATCCAAGAGACAAATGGTAGAAATTATCATTGACTTCTGCACTGTGCAAGCTTGGTGGTGGTGCTGCTGGGAGGAAGAGCAGAGCCGTGTCAGGCACTGGTGTCATGAGGATGGATTCTGAGTTTTGGACCCAGGGGATTCAACTGTATATGTTTAGGTATTGTGCTGTTTCTTCAGAGCATTCCTTGCATCCTGTTTCTCATGTTTGCTTGTCCATCGAGGACTTGCCTCTAACAGGGCTTGTGGAAGCACGATTTTGGCTGTGGCTGTGGCTTTTCTAAGAGGCTGTGAAGCAGAAGAAAGAGTTGGCGGTTATGGTATTTTGATGTAGGGAAAGGTAAGTTAAGCACAAAATGGGGAGTGTGAGGTCTGGTGGCAAGTGGAGGTGTTGGCTGGTTTCCTGATCTGTCATTTGGTGGAGATGTGGGAGGAGGGGGGGTGCATTTCATCACTGCGTTCACTATCTTGTCTGCATGACCTCCTGCCCCTTCTCCACCAGAGCAGCAAGCACTCATTTGCAGCACACATTTTTCTCGAAATCATGGAGTAACCCCAGAAAATGACTCGTAACATGATAGATCAGCAGGCATGCTCTTAAAGTACCCTCTTTTCTTCAAGCAGGGCTGCACAGTGTGGTTGTCCTGTGCAGCTGCGTGCTGTGAGTGGAGTGAGGCTTGTAGCTGCACGGTGGAGCAGGCTGAGCTCATGCTGGGGCCACTCAACGCTGTGCAACCAATGGGGCATGTCTTGCATGGTCTTGTAACTCTGTTGTTGTACTCATTTGGAGTGTTGTTCTCATTGCACTTAAATATCCTTGCATTACAGATAATCTAATTCTATCATGTTAGGATTAGAGGACCCCACTGAGAGAAGTTAAGAGCACCAGCTGCTCTGTGCTTCAAAGGCACAACCCTGATTTGTCTAGTCTGGGGAAGGGCACCTGTAACCCTGAGGAGTTTGTTCTGGCAGCAGCAGCTGTCCCTTCCTCTGCTGGATGTGCTGCCTGTGCTCCTCCCAGGCAGGGCAGTGTGTCAGGTGTGTGCCACCACCTCCAGCAGCAACTGCTGAACATGCAGCTCTGTTCTCTAGAGGGGCAGCAGCAGAGAGGCAGCTGGATATGGGCCACTGGACTCTTAAAATACGTTTTATGCTAGCTGCATGGTAGCTGGTAGATCTGTTTTTCTTTGAGATCTTTTTCAATCAGCTGTGAAAGCCCCAGGTATTTGAGTCAATATATTTTGAAGTTGGGTGGTTTTGTCCCAGCTTTATTATTTTGTTAATGCAGATATTTCATAGAAGCAGCATGAAAACTGGGTTCAAAACTGTCTAACTGGGAGGTTTCAAAATAGGACAGGCAAAAAAGCAGGAGCTTCCAGAAGGTATGTTTGTAGTAGGTCCTTCGCATAGCACTGTTTAACTTCCTTTAATCAGTGACCTGGAAAAAAGAAAAAAGAAACCATTACTCATAAAGTCCTCAGATAACACAGATTAGGTGGAGTGCAAGATAAGGAACAGGACCTGAGTGACTGGGAATGCTTCGTGAACAGTGTGTTCTGATGCAATAAAATGCCCTACTCCAGAGACAAAATAAGGGCCCTTCTTGTATAATGAAGAGGTGGAGGAGGGGATGGCTGTGTCCTGGGAAATGGCTATCCTGAAAGGGCTTGGGCATCAAGATAGATAACCATTTGAACTGGAGTTTTCACAGCTTAGCTGTGACCAGGATCCAAGGGCTTCAGGAGCTCTCTGGTTTATTGTAAGAGGGTAAGGGGTGACATGATTTCAATTTATAACAGCTTCTATAGGGAAGAGAAACTTGATAATAGAGAGTTCTTCTGTCTGGCATCAGAACTGTAATGAGATCCAGTGGCTGAGAGGCTACAACATTGATACGTTTAGACTAGAGATAAGCTGCAAAAATTTACCAGGATGAAAAATGAACGACTGTAGAAGTTTATCAAGGGTTGTGGTGACTCCTCCATCTCTAGATGTCTTTGAACTGAACTTTCCTTAAACCAGAGGCCGTGTTTCAGTCTGGGATCAATTCAGACCAGTCCAGTGGCTTGTGTCATGGTAGTGTGCCTGCAATGGGGGGTTTTGAGGCAGTATATTTTTCTGTTAAAACAGCCGGGGGATGAATTCTGTCCTTGTTTACACCTGAGGAGCTAATGCTGCTGCCAGGCTATGTGAATTTTAAGTGTGCTTTGTGCCCTAGTCCTTTTCCTGTGGTGTTCTCAGAGGTCTTGAACAGTTACAGCTTGCAGGTGCTGCTACAGCTCTTGCTAGGAAAAGTGCTTTTTGGTGGTTAGTTGTGTACCAAAGGGAAGTGGATCTCTTTTTCCCTGTCATGCTGCTACTTCTCAAGATTCAAAACCACTGGAGCAACAGCATGTGCTGTTTTTTCCAGGATGCTGCAGTGGTACTTTGTAAGCTGATGGATGTCTAGGAGGAACTTTCGAAATGGGAGAGATGGAGACACTTAGCACCTTTGACGCATTGTCCCTTTTGTTTGCAGCAAGGGTTTGTATTGAACTACACTGATGCATGTTTGTGCTGAAGAGTTATCTAAGCCTTCACTTTTTACCTAGCTGTAGAGGATCCTGCCTGCCTGACTCCCTCTCCAGATTTCAGGGGAATATATTAGCAGCTGACATTAATGTTGTTGAGAAAACATTGTAATGTAGGTGCACTAAAATTGCTGGGGCTCTAAGCACTCTAATCTCTTGCTGCTTTATGAGGTTTGGGCTTATTTTGCTTTTATGTCACCAAGTGGGTCATGACTCACATTTAGCCAGCGCTGTTATTAATGCTGGAACAAGTCTTTAGTGGGCTATTTTTAGCAGTCAGGGCTGTTGTTGAGAGCTTGCGATTGCTAAAAATGCCTTGGAAGGATTTCACAAGCGATACTGTCTGTGGTGGAATTTGCGCACCAGCTGTCTGTCTTCAGGCCAGTTGATTGTGTTGACACGTATTCCCTGTGATTTGTCATCTCTGACTCCCGCTTCTCCCGCTTTGCGATGCCTGTGACAGGCGTGCTATCAGTGTCTGATGGGAGGGAGTGAATGAGGGGGTAAGTGACAGCAGCAGCCTCATTACTGACAGCTTGGGAAGCGCTGAGATGGCAGAGGGGACTTCGGCCTTTTCTGAGATTTGATTTTTCCTTTACCACCCCATCTCCTGAAGCACACGTCGTTGCTGCAGTCTTCCCCAGGAAATAACCTTTCTGCCACTGAGGCCTTTTCTTGGATCTCCTCAATGGGATTTTAAATGTTTTCCTGACTTAAGTGGCATCCTCCAGGCAGAGCAGCTGCTGAGCTTTATTTTGTTGCTAACTTGATCTTCTATCCTGAGGTAGTCTCCTCTCATGTAAGCCAATTTTTCTGAGATAATGTCCCAAGGAGAAGGCTTAAAGGCAGCACCACTGAAAGCTCTGTTCCTGAGTATGACTTGGCTACTTTGTGTGGAGTCTGACCATGTTGGATGCTGTCTTCCCACCAGAAATGATAATTGAAGTTTATTACCTACTGTATATCCTGGGTAGCTTTCAACCTGCAAATAAAGCCCCTTGCTCATAGTGGTGAGTGCCCTCACTCCTGTAAACATAATACATAGAGGTGTGAAACTACACTTGTGACTATTTCTTAGTGTAATTGCTATTCAGTTAGTGCAAAGGTGTTAACTCTTATCGAGCGATTTTAAGGTGTTTAAACCCTGGGCATACAGAGTCCTGGCGTTCTTTTATGTTCTGGGGCTGCTGTGATTAAATGACTATGAATTAATTTCAGTTTTTTTGTTTTATAGCAAATCCACTGAAGAATGCAAACAGCACCAAAGTTTCAGTTCACACACCGTCAAAGCAACCATTTGCTATTGTCTCTTGAATTATAATCTGAAATACCCCACTGCTTTTTTTAATGTTACACATATGTGGATTTGAAATCAATGTAAAAATATGCAAGGAAGGCAAATAGGCAGCCAGTGATGATTTATGGTACTGTAGTTTTGTTTGCCTCTAAGAGACCTCGATTCAAATCTTGGCCGAAGCTTGAAGAGGAAATGAGTTTGGGTGTAGACTAACTCTTGGTGGATATTTGTCCACGTTACAAATGATGTGTGGCTTATCTGGCAGTTGGAAATCTTCCTTGAGTAAAGGCTGACTGTGTTTTAATAAGGCTTCATGGGGAAACGTGTCTGTCTGGATGAACCTCTGACCAATTTCTTATCACTTGTCTTTATTAGTACTAAGTTTGGAATAAGCTTGGGACACACACACGTACACTGTTAGTAGGGGCTATATTTGTAATTTGCTATAGAAAGTACAGCATGTCATCCCCAGTCTGTAATGGTGTTTGTGCCATCTTGATTTTTATACACAGTGTTGTATTTCTGTTCCTTACCTCATGAGTTTTGCCACCTGAGAGAATGTCTGTTCCAGCACAAAGGGTTCTTTTCCTTTCTGTGTCAGTCTGAGCCAGACACCAAGTTGTCTGTCCTGAAGGTGAAGGGGCTATGAAGGGACTACTCCAGCAGCAGTAAGGGATGCCTGAAAGCACTGTGCACATGGCTCCGAAATAATTAAGTTGGCAGGTAGCTCACACTTGCACTCACTCTTTAAAATGAGTGCATTACTTGAGAGCCTGCTTGAGGCTTTTTGGTTCTGTATTCTTGGAAGTGATTTCAGAGGAAGGTGTTTGAATTGTGCCTAAAATAATTTGTGCCAAAAAGAGCTTTTGGGACAAGGAATATTTGAGACCTGAAGCTATGGGGGTGCTGCTGCCTCACATTGCAGAGATGATGTGGAGGGCGCTCAGTCCTAGTCCCAGTCCCTGGACTGGGGCACCTGCCCAGGGTCTTTGTTTCTGGCTGCTCAACAGCTGGATTTCTTTGTGGGCAAACTTGCTGGAGAGCCCAGATGTTTTCTTCAGTGTGCATGAAAACTGAGGGTTGAAGGGATGAGAATTGGATCAAATTCCTGCACTACCCTCAAAAGAAATACATCCTTCTTAGCCCAGCTGTTTGAAAAATAATCTTTATTTCCTTTACTGTTTCATCCCCAGTATGTGTATTTTCTTCTTCTCAGCACTTCCCTTCCGGTGACTTACCCATTTTTACCTTGGCTGAAGGCTGAGATTAACTCTGTGTGTGTGGACTGTGCAGACAGCTTCAAATTACATATTCCAATATTAGAGAACGATCCCAAATGAAGTGTTCTCGGAAGCAAGCAGCAAAGGGGAGGGAAAGCAGGCAGGGAAAACTTGTTGGGCTGACTGGCCAAGCAACTTGTCAAAAACTGTGTGATACAGCAACTCACTGCTGCCAGGGTGGTGAGCATGGAGCTGTTTTCAGGATCCCCCTGACTCTGTCAGTTGGTAAATTGCAGTGTGAATGTGAATATTCAGTGCTGGGGAATGAAGAAGAAAAGCAGATTTAGGAAGTTGCAACTTCAGGTTGCAGTTTCACAACTGGTTGACTCTCTGCTCTGTACTGGGATCAGAAGCTGCTCAGATGGTTGATCATGTTTAATTTTTAACCTGTTAATACGCCTAATTTATGAACTAGTCATTTGTGCATTGCTGCCGTTAGTTTTTGCAAGTCTTTTTGACTCGGAGTTTCACTTCTCAGCTGCGTGGTGGTGATCACTAGGAACTGACATACTTGGATTTTTCCTTGCAGTTTTTGGGCAGAACAAATTTGAGTGCTGTGGTTTTTGTAGTTGGCTACGTACCGGTTCATTTATTTAACAGATTAAACTCAGTGGGTTTGTCTGTTAGGAGTGGTGTCTGTGATAAAAGAAGAAAACACAGCAGTACATCTTAACTGATTAATGTGACAGCGAGTGCATCTGCTGCTTCTGAAACTGTTTGCTGTTTAGTTATCATTATGAATCTCCAAGTTTGTTCTGATTTATTAGTTAATCCATTTAATCTGTTATAAAGAGATTCAAATCTGGAGTTTTGTGTATTGTTCTTTTATCCCTCCCTTAAAATTAACATCCTTCACGCATCCTTGACATAAGTCATCATGGCATGTTCAGAGCAACAGGAGTTTTTGGTTCTTTCTGATAGAAGGAACTTTTTAGAAGGTGCAGTGATAGTTCCTTACTCAGATTTATAGCCACTTGCTATCAGCTCTGACTGATAAGAGTGGCTGGAAAGAAGTATATACACTTTACTGCAGTGTCCTTAAATATCCTTTACGCTTGAGCAAAGGCCTAAGAGTTTATTTAAAGAATATGAGAGCATTTGGATTTGGTGACCTTTCTCAGTCAAACTCTGGTGGAGCTTCATCATCTCTTCTGAGAGAGATGATTTGACCTTTCTCAGGAATTTAAAACCTCTGGACCCAAAAGAAGAATGAAAAAAGAATCTACTGCTTTCAGAGTAATTCTGAGTGTGTAGATGGATACAGCAGCACCATTTCTTTTAAAATGGAGTAATTTGCTCTACGCAAGCATGTGCAGAGTCTCAGCATTATTAAAGCAGGCTGAAGTGAAAGAGGATTTCTGCATTTTCCACAATATATCAGGTTTTGTCTTTATTTTCTTCACAGTTAAAATGCTTCCCTATGGAAACCAGGTGGGGGTAACCAGCACGATTATTTACACAAGTAACTTAAAACACACATCAGAAGGGAAGCCGGTCTGTGGCATTATACATTACTATGCAGGATCAAGCTTTGCAGGCAAAGATCAATTTTGTGCCCATGAGGAGGTTACAGGGGTCTTAGAACCGTGAAATCCTCTTTCTTCACTGTTTTCTAGGCCCAAAGACAAGGTAAATCAAGTACTTCTGTGAGAGTATTCTTTGGGGGGAGAATGAAATCTGCGCTGCTGAGTGAATAAATTCAACTGGAGTAGATTATTTCCCCTTCCTCTGCTGCACACAAGTACTTTGCTTCTTTTAAGTCTTAATAACCCCCTTAATTTTGTGTGGTTAGCTTTAATTCACAGTTCTCCTTCTTAATTTCTTTTATTTCCCCCATCTCTGTAACCAACAAGCTACATTAATCCTTTCTGTATACATAGATTAATAATCTGTTGCTGGAAGTATTATCCTCTGCTCTTAGGGATCAGATGTCAAAAGCAGTGAGTTTGGAATTCTCTCTTTTTCGGCAGATTGCTGTAGTGCTCATTGATGCTACAGTTTGCTTCTGTATTGGATATAGGATGAATCACTTTCTTCCTGAAGAGAGGAAGACTTACATAGCCTCTCTGAAAACTCTGTAGCCCAACGTAATGGTTTTAACTTTGTAATGAAGGGTTACTCTTAACAGATAAGGAACAAAAGCAAGGACACTAGGGCTGCAGATTCATTATCCCTGTGGGCTTCTGCTGCAGCAGCCAAAGGTGATTTAGCTGTGATCAATTTATAGGTTACAGTAATCCATCAGGTTATGAACCGCAGGGGCTGGGGGCTGGATGCACTCTTCTGTCAGCTGCACTTGTGGAGTGGTAAATTCCTGCAGAAGGGCAGGGAGGAGGCACATGATGGCTCTTTCAGCCACTGTCATTAACTCCAGCAGAGATCCTGGGTCTAGAGCGTTAAGGAGAAACCTGTACACCATTCACGCAGCTAAAGGGATAACCCGGCTTAGTTTGGCTGGTTACCAGCAGCACCCGGCTCAGGACATCTCCTCTGCTGCTGCAGGTGTGAAGTTTGCACTTTGTTGCACAGGATGCTGTGGTGTCCCGTAGCTGTGGATGACATGGCCAGCTTTGAAAGATCACTGCATATTGCAGTCCCCTGGTGCCTGCTGGCAAAACCAGCATTACTCAGTCATTAAATTGTCCCAACCAAACCCCAATCTTGCTCCTTTCAGATGGTGGTACTCCAGAAGCCACATACCTGCCTTTGTGGCAGGTGCTTGTTCTGCCTGGAGCCTTTAGAGGAGCTTTGCTAATGGTTTCTTTGGTCCTGAAATTTCGATCTCAATTACTTTCAGCTGCACTTCTCTGAGAACTGTGCTTCCACAGTACATGCTAAATGGTTTGGAAGGACTACATATGCCTTAGGATCAAAATGCAACAGGAAACATCAGCAGCATGTCTAAATAAACATCTCTGCCTCTCTTACAAGAGTGTTTAGCAGCTCTGTTGGCAGGTGTTTCTATAAAATGTTAAATACTGTGCTTTTCAAACCTCCAAAATGTTTGTAATGCAGTAAATAGAAAAGGACAGGGAACCAGCTGGGAAGGTGTGTCAGAGACCTAAATAATAATAATTGGTGGTTCTTCTGAAACAGAAAGTGAAGCTGGGTCCTGGTAATCTGCTTATCATTGATGACACTGGGGTTTAAACTGATTTATTACTGAGGTGCATTGTTTCAGCTGTGCAATAATGCAGATGGCAGTAGGGGTTGGTTTAATGCAGGTAAGGGGCTTTGTGACTGATGTGTGAGTTTAATGATCAGGTGTTTCTACTTGCATATTTGTATCAGCCTCAAGTGTTTATCTAGCAAGGTTTAGAAGTGCAAAACCTGAATAGAACTCAGTGTTTTGGGTTTTTTCCTTTGCATCCTCTTGCAATGCTAATTTATGTTTTCTAATTATTTATACTTTGGTGCTAAGGGGAGAAGGGGCTCACTCTTTCTTTTACAGTTCCCCGTTGTCTTCTGTGTCTGCATTCCCTCCTCATACACTATGTTTCAGCTTGAGCTCAGGGTTATCTTTGTTTTAAAACTTTTTGGTGACTGCTGACTAAGGCAGTCTGGGTCTTGGTGTCCTCGGCTTCTCAGGTTCTGCTGTCTGCTGCATGTGTCAGTGCTGCTGTCCCTGTAGCTGGCTCAGCAAACAGGTTCAGCTCACTGTGCTGCTGCCCAAATCTTTGTGCTGGTGCTGCGTCAGGGACTGCTAAAGCCATTTGAGTTGTCTCATGGGTGACTGCATTGCTCTTTGCCCAGGAAGGAAGGAGAAGGGCTTTCCCAAGGTCATTCTCGGTAGGTCAAGGGACATCTGGGATGGGTAGCAGGGCTGGGGACCCAGCCTGCTGCTGCGGAGTGGGGCTCTTGCACCAACACCTCTTCACTGGCCAGCACAGACAATTAGCGCCTTAATTCTAATCTCACTGGGTGCTTCTGCAGTCTGTTTTTCTTTCAAATGCTTCAAATGCCAGACCTGTGATACTGTGAAGTACTGTAAAGTAAGATTAGATAAGGGCAAGTAGCAGCTGTGTGCTGAGGGCAAAGCTAGTGGATGTTACCTAAATGAAACCTTTGCATGGGGACAGCATGCAATGCAGGCTTGGAGAGCATCAGGGCCCTTTTCTTAAGCCTCTGTCCTCATGTTTCTTGGCTCTGGAAGGAAGCACCACCCCATGTGTCGTCGTTTATGCTGGATAAGAGACAACCCACTTGTTCTCTTGGACAGATTGTCATTTGTGCTGTTACCTAAGTACTCTCATTTCCTTTCTGCCAAATCATCACTTAAATGCTAGAAAATGAATATAGAAGAATCTGTGCATTGCATCCTGATAGCGGGAGAGAAGGAAGGAGAGTGGCTTGTGCCATAGTGGAGAGGACAAGCTTTCAGAAGTTCTAAGCCGTGGAATAACATGTTGGTTTTGACTGCGTGTGATGCCAGGAGAGTGTCATGCAAGAATGAATGTAAAAACAGAGGTGGAAAAATCAGGCTTTTGAATTTGAGTATTAGCTTTGAGGCATGGGAGGAAATGCGATACACTCTGCTTCAAATCTACACTAGGAAAAGCAGTTTGCTTTTTCGTTTTGGGTTTTTTTTGTTTGTACTATTGGCAGTGTTTCCTACAAACAAACATTTACCCGGACCACATGCGTACAAGACATTCTCAGCCCTCATATTGCCCTCAAGTCACTAAACTGGCCTCGTGTTTCCAGCGTGCTTAGCTGGCTTTGAAAACTCTGAAGAGATTTCAAGTCCGTGTTGCTGCATTGATATGTCACTTTATCTGTCAGCCAGGAGTCTCTTCTGTCCTCTTTGTATACATATGCCCATGCTAGCCAGATGGTGCTGGATTTGGGTGCCATCCAAAGTAGCACATTAGAAAGGACGGGTTATGTGTCATATTTCAGAAGCCAGGAAGAGCTGCCAGTTCTTCTCTTTTGGTAACAAACAGCTTGACTTAATATATAGATCATGTTGTCCTCGCTATTCTCAAGCTGATTTTATCTGAGGCTCTCAGAAGGATATAAGGTTGAAGCTGTACAAATCCCACCTGTTGCATTCCCTATAGCTGGTATCTGTGTTTGCATTTACTGTGTGTCCTAGAAAAATCTGCTCTGTACCACCATGAAATCCTTTCTACTGTCAGAAGGAGATTTTGGTGCTGTTTAACTGTGAATTCTCCTGTTGCTGTATGATCTAGGAGTTCGGAGATGCAGATTCTCCTCCTAGATTTGCCAGAGGACTGATGGTTGCTTCGGGGAAGTTGCTTTATATTTACTGATTTCTCATTGTGTAACACAGAGGTCAAAATGCTGATTCCCTTTGTCTGGTGCTATAAGAATTGCTAATGAAAAAGGCCCACTAAAAGCCAAATAGTGATGTTATTTATAAATTATGGAAGAATTTTCCCTCACCTTCTCAGTATGCCTCTTGTTAATTTTTTTTTTTCTTAGATGGAAACTTTTCCTAATGAGATGTGAAAACCACAGACCTCGTGTCAGTATGAGAGTATGTGTGAAGAGAGACGGGGGACGAATTGCTGTTAAGCAGACATAAATTAACATGGCCCTGCACTCCCCAGGTTCTGTGGGGTGGGTGGATGTTAGGGCTGGTCTTTCTGGCTTTTAAAGCCTTTATACTGTCTGTCTGTGTCTGCAAGGCATTTGCCTCTAGCATCGTTGCAAAAAGAGTGCTTGTGACTTGGTCATCTGCTTTTACAGGTTCTGCTGCAGCCTGACAACTAACACCTGTAATTTTGCTGGGTCATGGTGGGGACCTTGGGAAATCCATATCCTTCACTGGAAACAGATACCTGGAAACTCCTGTGTTTTAAACACCTTTCTGTTTTTTAGCGAGCACTTCTGATGTGTGAAATTTCCCTTATGCCCTTTTATCTGCTTTTGAAATGTAGTATTCTTGATATTATCTTTTTATCTGCAGTTTTTACTGTCAGAGGGCTCCCTGAATGCCTTGACAAGAGCTGCTTTACACATGAAAGCAAGATTATCAAGGGCTACCAGCGAGACACTGTGGCCCATTGGGTGCTGCTTTTGGGAATGGGGCCGAGGTCTGGGTGGGCAGAGCCGGAGGATTTTGCAGATAACGTCGGCACTTTGTCGCTTAGCAACAGGCTCCCGAGATGGAGGTGGCAGAGGATGGATGCCCTGAGTGTATCCCTGCTCTGCCTGGCTGTACGATAGGCAGCGGGAATAGGTGTGCATCAAGAGTCCCCTAGGTTACACCTGTGATGGGATGAGAGCTTTATTTATAATAAACGTAGTTGTGAAATGCTTTTCTGGCTCTGTTTTTCATCTTGGAAGTTCTTTGTATCATAATGCCTTTGAGAGAGATGTGCTGCAGCTCTTACCTGATTTTATGAGCGCTTTTCAGAACCATTTGTAAAGCGGGTATCTTGCATATGGTTGCATAGAGAATTGGTGTCAGAGCCTGGATGAGAATTCAGGACATGCTTGTTCTCTATAGCCTGTGCTGTTGTAGCAGTGAGGGCTGTTAAGGTAGTGTGTGTGTATAATGTAATTGTCATGTCAGCTTTTCTGTTTCTGGTTATCCGCATAAGGAAGCAGATAGCTGGTGGAGATGTCAGCTGTGATGTGGCTTATTAAGAGCTACAAGACAGAAGTAATCACAAGAAACCCTGCTTCCATGCGCGCTGCTCTCCAGAGTCTCTGGTTGCATCTGTTCTGTCTTAACCCTTCTCACATAGACTGTTTCTTTTTTCGTTCTCACCAAAGGGTTATGCCCATTTGAACAAGTAAATGTTGTGTGCTACATCTGTATTTCTCACTCTGTGATGTTTAGCATTGACAAGGTGCTGTGAACAGTAAATGAGAAGCCAAGTTAAGCCCTCAAGAGACATGAATTGTGAGATGTGCAAGGGCTCTTAACTAATTTGAGTGGGTTAACAGTGATGAAAGTTGCTGCTCTGTATCATGTTTGAATTCCCTATTGAATTTCAAAATTGAGGGCTAGCAGCAAATGGAAAACTTTTGCATGAATGCCCCTTTC
Source organism: Amazona ochrocephala (assembly GCA_039720435.1). Lineage (NCBI taxonomy): Eukaryota > Metazoa > Chordata > Aves > Psittaciformes > Psittacidae > Amazona > Amazona ochrocephala. Next base: position 8,150,097 of record CM077891.1, on the reverse strand, counting down.
TCTCAGCTGTGACTGGTTAAGCCTTGTTCCAGACAGGAAGAAAACATGTCCTACAGCGCAGCTGGCCTTCGGTTCCAGGTCTGTGAAGTGCAGGTAGAGGATTCTAGATCTGAAAATTAAGCATTTAGCATGGATTGAGGAGGTGGTTGCAGAGGCCCAGTTTAACTCTGCTTGGATGGGGGAAACACAGATCCTCTAAACATAATGGAAAGAGAGTGGCAAAGCCAGTGAAAACTTGTTCTGGCTTTGGTGAGGCAGCCAGGAGTGATTGATGACACCTGCTCTGCTGAGGTCTTTCTCTGCAGTGGGTTATTGTCCTGTCAGCTCTGCTTGCCTGAGGCCTTATTTGACATGCTTGGATAAGTGGGTCGCATCATTTTGATTCTGCACATGTTCTCCTCTCTGCAGTTTGCTGGTTTTGTTCACTCTTGAGCATTAATTGTCTACTGTCCTGGTGGACTGTTTGTTTGGTTGCTTCTTCCGTAGTGCCAAGTCAGACTAACCAGACAAAAGTACAGATCTCCTTTTAGTAGCGTTAATGAATGTGCTGATTTATCTGTCCCTTGTTGTATCACGTGTTGCAAACTGATGTACCCAAGAATCAGTGTTGTCGTTTGTCAGAGAAGTCTGACAAATGTCTTAGAGAAGTCTTTCTTCCCATTAGCGCTGCTCTTGCCCTCTGTTCTTTGTTTTCAGTTTCATCTCCCAGAGGAAACCGGGATGGAAATGAGAATGAAATATGGGTTTCCTTTTTAAAAAGAAAATAAACCAAACCTTAAGGGCTTCCTATTGGAATGTGATGGAATTGGGCTCCTATCTCTTCTCCTTTGAAAATCCCAGCTGGAATTATTTAATGTCAAAGCATGGAATTTCCCAGTGTGAAATTCATTGCTGGCTAAGGATGCACTGGGGATTAGAGAGACATCACTGCCAGCACAGCGTTGCTGTCACCACAGGAGACCTCACTTGCACAAAGGGATGTTGTTGGTCTGTCCTGCTTCAAAGCTTAATCTTGGGGATGAGATTCTTCAATTCCCATTGAGATTACATGCTGTGTGACTGACAGCTGGATTTGGGCGGAATAAACCAGAGTGGGTAACACTTCCCACTGCCTGGGAATAGAGGAAAAGAAGTAAGAGGCAAGAGCAAAACCTAATTTGCTGATTTTTGTATTTGGGAAGGGGGTAGTTAGCTAAGGCACTTCTAGTGTTTCCCTAAAATTGCTTTCCAGTTGGGTGGTTTTGCTCATTTGACTACATGATAAAAGGCTCTGATTGGATTATTACCATGTTTCTTCTGGTCCAAAATGAAAATAAAATAAAAATCTCTAGTGTGGAAGCCTGATGTCTTACAAAGCTTTAACTTAGATCACAACACTCTCCTTAGGAGAAATCTCTTAAGTTTTGGATGGTGTCAGTTTCTAAGTAGCTGTATAAAGAAGAAATGGGAGCATATTCAGACATTTCACTGGGTAACCACTGAATGCCATAATGCTTTTTTTTTCTTCCTCCCCTTATCAGAGATGATTATTTTAAGGAGGCATCAATGTCTGTTTTAGGGATCTATAAAGCACTTAAACAAAATACGGGCTAATGGCTGTTTGTGCGCTGCTGGGGTGGTGTTAACAAGGTGCAGCGTTGTTTCTGAGACTTGTAAATCAGCAGTGGCTTAGGTGATGGAGAGAGAGAGAGGAGCATTTCTGTCACATTACAAGAATAACCTTTCTGGCCTCTTTTTCTAAACTGGTGATGTCTTTCCTAAAGAGGATTTGCCCTGCTGTTCTAATAGGAGTTGTAAAATAATATATGTGTAATTAGAATTTAATAATGATTTGTGCGACTGGATCTACAGCACAAGCCAGTTCAAGTGATTGTGTAACCTTTGCATTGTGTTCATTACCTAATGTTGAAATAACAGCTGGAAGTTGAGAGACTGACATGTAGTTTTTAAATTACAGAGCTTGAAATTGCTGCTGTCTGTAAACATATGAAAATCTATTAATGACCTTTGAGCTCTCTCACTGAAAATGTAACATAGAATACATCAAAATTGGCTGCTGCTATTGTGCATGTTTCCTCTTTCTCAGCACTTGCCTAGGATATAAGTGAATGCTTCATTCCTGACACAGATATCAGAATATTTGGAGCTGTTCTAAGAAGCCCTGAGGATATATGGAAACATTTGGTTGCCTGTTGTTTGTTCTAGCAAACCAGTTATAGATGAGCTGCTCCTGAGCACGTGGTGTGCTAAGCCACTCGACATGGGAGAACATAGCTGCTGGCAGGACTGACAGCTGTAGACCTCTGCTGTACAATGCGTGTCTCCAGCAGCATGTTTGAGGAGGAGAAGGATGACAAGGATGGCGCAGATGTGTCCTCCTGGACTTTTCATTAGCCCCTGTGACATTTAGATATTTCGAAAAGCATTTTTCACCAGCTAGAAGTCACCTCTCAGTTTTCCCCTGAGGTTGAAGCAGTGTGCTGTGGGCAGCTGTTTCTGGAGATGGCTGCTTCTACATATTTCTTGTTGTTGGATCGTTTATATTTCTTCTCATTTGTTTCCTCACCAAAAGAAACTACCAGAGGACTAATTATTTAATACACACTGTAGACCTCGTGACAGCTGAACTGAAAATTGTTGCCTACCACTGAGGGCAACTGCAGAGTTGGTAAAAGATGCCTCTAGTGTCATAGTGTTTAAACATAAATTAATCTCTCATGCAGCACCAGGGGTCAGGGTATGGCTGGTGTTTTCCCCTGGGGACTCTCACCCCTACAATAGAGTTGGCAAAAGTGAATTTGTGAGTGTTCGTTGGCTTTGTGTGAGCTGTGTCATGCCCCAATTGAAATAAAGCTTGCAGACTGCTGCTGCAGAACATAGTGTCTCTGTACTGCAGCATCTTTGGGAATGGCACCTTTCCTAAGAGAGTGGTAATAAAGAGTGTAGGCTGGAAGCAGAGTCTCAAAAACGTCCGCACCTACTTGTGGAGCGAATGTGTTTGAGGCTGTCACCACGTGGGAGATTCGTCTGGAGCTCTCGTTCCATAGGTGCGACTGCCTTCAGAGCAGTACAGTTTCATGGCTGTATTTTAAAAGTAGGTACCAAATGAGTGGAGACGACACGTGTGATTGAATCAGAAATCCTAGAAAATAAAACTTCACATTTGTAGTTAGTGGGTGGAAGCTTTGAATTACTCAAGAAGTATGGCCTGAGATTCTTGAATCCACGACTGAGCTACCTAAGGTTGTAGTGGTATCTTTTAAGTCTCAAGTATGAAGCTATTCATATGACAGTCAGTACAATCATAATGTGGTTGCTTCATACTTTGTGCTGTGAAGATCAGAACCTTGAATGCAGAAGCATAGATGGAGGAGACCAATTTAGGCCCCTGCCTTTGGTAAATGAGCCATATGCCCGGTCCATCTGCCCAGCCTCAGGTTGGCTGAACTTCATTTCCAGAGTCCAGCTCATGGAAGCATGACATCCCCCTTTCAGCAGAGTTTGAAACAGTTGTGTCTTCTTTTGTTATTAATTTTGAAGAGGGAGACAGTATTCCTAAGCATTCCTGTCAATAGTGACAAATAGGCTGGAGACATCTTTTATTCCACAGTGCCTTCCTGGTTTTTCTGACTCATTCAGCTGAAAGGTGGTGAAAGCATCCAGCTGCTGTACCAGTTTGTGCTGGTAGGACCCTCATGCCTTTTCCTTTGGCAGCTTGGGGCCATCTGGTGCAGCTGGAAACTGGGGCTTGCTTTACCTTCCTGGCAAGGTTGGAAATGAGTGATAAAATGGCCACATCTGGCTTCAGGCCAAGAGCTGCTGCTTCAGGTCCTGATTCTGTCACCAGGAGCTGGTTGACTTCAATATGGGTGTCTGTTTAAATAATCTGGGGAGAAGGGGAATTAGTAGAGATTAAGTGTTAAAGGCTGTTCTGTAAACAAGCTTGTGATTGCTGCCTATCAGCAGTGTGGGTTCAGCAGTGTCATTAAATATTGGCATGCTTGAGGAATGTCTTCCCAAACCACTGGACGTGGAGTGTGTGCCTGCCCGTGCCTCTTACTTGCTGGATACCTTTGGAAGTTCATTGAGGTTGATGTTCCCCTGATCACATTGTTTAAAATGAAGGTGTTATGCGTAGTCTGACACTTGGGAAACAGGTTTCATTGGTGCTGTTGCCATCCCAACTGCCTGGGAGGGCACTTGCCAAGATGGAGGGAGTTTGCAGGAGGCATATGCTCTGCATTCATACCCAGCAGTGCAGCAATGCTGCTCAAATAAGCATAAGTAGGTGCTGTCAGATAAGCACAAGCTCTTTCCCAGCTCCTCCATGCACTACATACACTGGGCAGGCTGAGTTCCCAGTCCTGGCTGAAAGCAGCTTCAGTCAAACATGTTTTTATCTGCTGTGAAAGCTGGGCAGGTTGGCTGCATCGTGCACCCCAGCAGCACCTTTCAGCACTCCTGCAGGCTGTGAAAGCTGGGCAGGCTGGGCCTGTAGCATGCCTCATTTCATCTACCTGCAAATGGTGCCCCAGCTTCCCTTCAATCATTCAAGCTCCCTTGCTCTGACACACTTTCCGCTGACAGTAATTCTGTGAGCACTCGTCGGGCATTTACTGCCATCACTAGAGGAAATACTGATGGCTTAAAATGGGATCATTTCCTTTCTGATGGGCAGCAAGCACCTGTGGGAGTTTTAATAGCTGTACAGTCTGTCTGTTAGTAGCAAGGAAGACGGGTGCAGTTCTCTGCAGTGCGGCTCCTGGAGGCCCTCAAGAGGAAATTGGAGGAGAGGGAGAAAGCCACCCTGGCTTCCTCTTGAGCTTTCAAAGTGCAGCTTAAGCCAGTAGATTTTGTGTATCCATCTCCCCAGTGGGTGGTGGTGGGGAAGGATTTGTACCAAACAAGTGGACAACCTTATGTGTGCATTCATGCAGATTTCCTTGACCTCTTACTAAAGAGAAGATATTTGCTGTGTTTTTTCCTTTTATTGTTCCCAAAATTACTGTTAAACACTGTTTCCAGGAACTTGATGCTACTGGGGAGGGACAGGACTCGTTTTTTCCCTGGTTTTCTTTCCTCAAGTAATTGAGAAGGAAGGGAACAGTACCAGCCACTGCTCCCCAGCTTTTAAAAAGAGTTACTGTTCAGCACTTCATGTATTCAGGTCTCATGCAAACTAAAAGAGCAATCAAAGCCTTGTAAAATCATAGTGATTGAAATACATTCAAAAGCAGAGCGATTTTGACCTTCTCTGTTGTATTTTTTGGCTACTTTGTGTTGGACAGTTGTCCAAGATGGCTCTGCTTGGTATTGTGTCTTCAAGGTCCTAGCAGCAAGTCTTAATTCTTGGGTGTCATTACAAGTGGGTATTTAGCAGAGTAGTGGCGGCTTGCTCCTCAGTTCTTCACAGGTGACAGGAGCACAGCCTCTGGTAATAAATTTGACTGGTTCAATTACAGCCAGTTTCTTGGTTCATCCACTTTTATTTTTAAGTTAAATCATGTATCATATGTCTGCAAACCAATGGCTGTTTCAAATGGCTTAACATTGCCAAAGCTGTCTGGTCAGAAAGTCATCTCATTCTTGAGCTAAACATGTGACAGGGTCAGAGTAAATGTGATGCATTTTTAAAGTGAGACCCAAATTCATCTGGAACATGTCAGCTTCGGAAGGAGAATTGCAGTCTAAGGTTAAACAAGCAAGGGTTTCATTTGGAATCATTTTAATTGATATTGATTGCATTACTTGAATGTAGGGTCAAAGCAAGAAAGTCACTTTGAATCTAGATTAATTTTTTTGCCTTTTAAAAAATGCTTTGATGGCTTTGGCTGACGGGCTGGGGCTTGAGTTAACATCTTCAGTGAAGCTTTCAGCAGGGGAGAAGAGGAGGGGGAAGTAAAACAAGTGTGTGTTATACTGGAGGAAAAGCGACAACTTTCCTGTCTGTGAGAAGGGCAGCGTGCGGCTGGAGATGCCAGCAGGCTGCGGGCTGCCTCCCGGAGTGCCCTCTGCCCTTCCAGCCGGAGCCACTGTGCTGTGCTGCCAGCCAGTCCCAGCTCTGCTGCAGCCTCACTGCATGCTCCTTCTCCCAGCTCTCCAGAGAGAACTCTCAAACTTCTTCTCTCCCACTGTTCAAGTGCGTTCCTGCTCGTTTTTAGATCTCCACTTGCATTTGCTGCCTGTTCACCACATTGAGTTCAAATTAAATCACCTTGGTGTGGTCCTAACCAATACCCTCCGGTAGAGTTACCTCTTATCCCATTCCTTTTTTCTTGCTTTTTTTTTTCTCTCCTTATTATTCACCTCATTTTGTTTGCCTGTTGGCTACTCTTCTTGGCTGGCTCCTGTTCTTGCAGTGGTTTCTCTCTCTACGGACGCATCTTCAAATCTGTGCCTTAAAGTTGATTTCTTTGATGTACATTTCTCATGTATATCTCCAGTATTATCTTTCCATTTGAATTACTGTCTCCTATGCCACCTTTATGCAAATAAATGGACAGCAGGTTTCCCTTAGTAGTGGTCCTGTCTGTATTTGTAATGTGCTTTGTCTACTTAGAAAGCACGAGAATATGAAGTCAGCATTTGTTTCTATGTTGCTGGTCTGTTAACTGGGTATCAGGTTAATAGGAATATTTTAAAAGTAACCTAATTAAAAATAAATCTGTTTCAGTTCCTCTCTGAGCCCAGGATCTCTCTTGAACTATTAAACAAATGCATTCGACAAGCCTATGTTAATTGTATGAGGAAGTTGTTATAAGGATAGATGGTGTTTAGATCCTCGAGGGCTTTTCCATTGCTATTTTGCTGAGAGAAGCTGGAAGCTGAAACAGGGACAAGCTGGGTCAGTTTTAGAGACAGCAGTGGGGTTTTTATTTCCTTTGTGTGGATCCTTCTCCTGTTTGATGTTCAGTGGGATATTTCACGTTCCTCAGCTTAAGGAGTAAGTGCTGCAGTGAAGAGTTGAGGAGAGAGAAGCTGGAGGCTGTTCCCCTACTGGGAAATCAGCCCATATAATCTTGTGAGGTTGGCAGAGGCAGTCTGGCAGGAGCACTGTAACCAGGCCTTGCCTGAGCCTTGCAATGTCCGACTGGCCCTGGGGACAGGGGCTTGTAGTGGACTTGATTTCACACCAGGGCTGAGTTTTGAATGGATGCTTGAGGGCTGAGGGTAGTTATTTTATTAACTGGGTGTATTTTTGTCCTCTGCACCCCTGCAGCACGCTTGAGGTTTTTCATCTACCTGTGTGGGGTTTCCACCTTTTTTGAGGCTCAGCAAGTGTTCCCTGTGTCTGAAAGGCATTTGCAACCCCAGCCTCCCTCACGTGCTTTCTGACATCTCAGAGCTGTGTAAACTTGGAGGATTAAAGCAGAGTTAGAGCTGGGCTGAGCAAATACACAGTGGTAGCTTCAGCCATGGATGGCTGTGGATGTGGATCTTGCGCCAGGGTCCTTTAAGGCTGGTCATTACTTCTTGATCCAGCAGACGGCATGGAGTCCACTGTGCATAAGTCTCTTGCTGTGGCATTTTGGGGGTAAGAGCAGTCTCATTCCAAAGCTGAGGGCTGTGACCCACATTATTCACAGATTTATTTATACACTGAGTGGTGTGTGTGTCTTGAGTGTCTTCGGAGATTGCAGCTGTGCCTTGGTGACAGAAGAAAAGTGGCTTTTCAGGAAGGAGTCTTCCAAGTGATTAAGGATGCTGCCAGCTCTGCTGCAAGCAGAGGAGCAGTTGCATAACTTTAGCTTGGGCTGAATAGTGATCAGAACCCTCAGATTTTTATTTGGCTCTCAAAATCTGTTGCAGACCCGAGGTTGCATACTTGGGTTACCAGCCTGTACTGAGGTCTTCGCAGCTATGGGTCTGCAAGTAATGTCAGGTAGAGCTGGAGGAGGTACCACAAGTACATTTTCAGCTAAAGTGTTCTTGGTATCTGTACATCCAAATAGGAAAATGGGGAGGTGGAATTTGTATGCTTCGTGCAGTAGCTGCCAGGAAAGAGGCTCTAAAGAAAGGCCTGTTCTTCCTTATCTGTACCCATGCAGCCAATTAGAACCATCTGCTCTCCGTCTGCAGCCCAGACAGAAGGCTGTAGCCTGACCTAGAAGGTGTAAGAGAGATTCCTAAGTGAGGACAGGTAGGAGACGGCCCTGGAAGCAGTGAGTAATAATGAACAGAATAGTTTCATATATTCTGGAACAGAATTTGGCAATCTCCTTACTGGAACTGAGAAGAGAGAATGGGCCTGGATCCACCAGCCTTCCTTGAAGAAGGGGATTCACTGGCCCTGACAGCAAAGGTAGCCACGTCTGCCGGCTCCAGGGTTGGGCAGAAAGCCCAAGGCTGGATATGGAGACCTTTTGACTTCAGGGCCTGACTTCAGACGTTGTCATTAGGTGAGCCCTTAGGCTTTACATGGTGTGCAAAAGGCAAAACTAACTGCTGGTCTGGGCTAGTCTGGGGGCAGGCTCCAGTGCAGCAGTTTGTCAGAGGCCAGTCTCACCTTCCCGCTAGCATTTCTGGATTGAAGTCAAGATGTGTCAATAAGCATTGTTCACTGCAGTGATGTACTGTATATTCTGCATGTGCTTAAGTTTTCCAGCGATTGCCTGTGCACAAGCACAGATGCACATCCCAAAATAGTAAGCCCTTGCACTGAGGTCCCCAACTTGGAGGTCATAAACTTGAGTAAAAGAGCAATTGCTGGAAGACTCTCTTAGTGGAGTAAATAGAAAGGAAACAAAGGTGGCAGGAACAGAAATCCCATTAGCCCCCTCCTGCTCTCTGCCTGAGGCTGCAAAGAGGTCTGCATTTAGCAGCATAGAAAGCAGCCCCGCTGTCACCCTCTGTCAGTGAGGAGAAGCTGAGTTCAGTTCCCAGAAAAAGCGAAGTCTTGCGAGCTGAATCCTCTGCTGAAGTGGGGAGGAACATGGAATTGCTTTTCTTGTTCCAAGGCAGGAAAACTTGGCTTCTTCCCCATGCTGTGGAGCTGAGGATGACTCTTGCTGCCTTCCTCCTGCAGGAGACAAGCAGCAGCCTGGCTACCAGGGCTTGGGGCTTAATTCACGGCTGTTTGGAAAGTGCTTGAGATTCTTGGATGCAAGTGGCACTACAAGTGAATACATTATTTCCTTGGCTTTAATCCAGCTATGACTATATTCCCTGAATTAATTTTGCTTGTAGCTCAGTGATGAGACAGGCCTTAAATCTTCAGACAAAACGGGGATAAAAAGCTAAATTATTAAATAGGGAATTTTACAGGATTCAGTCAGGGGAAAACCACAGCTTTCCAGGCTAGTTATGCAGTGAAGCAAATTATCTAAAACCTGCAGTGAATGTACTGTGGGCACCGAGGGAAGGCTTTTCCTAACGCATTGAGTCACCAGTCACCATGTGAAGCCAGGTAGAATTTAAACCAAAAGTGGCCATTTACTGCCTTTGAAAGCATCTTTGACAGTATTACACACTGAGCCGGGAGAGAGTTGTTTACTGGTGCTTTCAGGTGGGATTATTCCTGCTTTCTCCCTTATTGGGGCCTCTGTCACCTCATGCAGCATCTTCCATGTGTCTGCTGTCACGTTGCAGCCGCATCTGGCTTTATAAAGAAGTGCAGGTTTTTGTTGACTTCTGTTTCTGATATTTTGCTGAGTATCAGTTAACACATGTCATTTCCATTGCACTACTTTTTGATTAGATGGTAAAGCTTAGCATTTTGATTTCTACCTCAACAACTTCCCAGTAAATAGGACGATAAATGTGACCTTGTGTGAGTGCCATCTCAAGCTAGTGGTTTAGTGTGATACCTTTAAACTAAAAACCAAAGGGAGCAACTAAACATCTACTTGAATTCCTCATTTTCTCATTCCTTGAGAATAATGCCAGACAGTAATTTTCCTTGATCGTTCATTAGTTAAGACCTTGGGGAGCTGATGTGTATTCTGGTGTGTTCTACACCTTTGAGACAGTGCTACTGGCTTTAATTTTGGAGTGGGGGCTTTATCTTGGGGGTTTGGCAACTTGCTGTGTATATATGTGCTGTAAGAGGAGCTTGCCAGACCCACTGGACCCCTGTGCAGGGTGTTTAGGGGTTGGGTGCTGGCTGATTGTCTTTGAGCCTGCATTGGGCTAGGAAGCAGCTGCATGTGTGTTGTTGTCGTGATTGAAATGTCAGTGTCTCTGTGATCCTAAAGTGTCAGTATATCATCTCACTTCACAGGGAAGGGTAGCTTTAAGCAGCAAGTGATTTGGAGTGGAGTCAGCATGTTGCACACTGAGGCAGTCAATTCACTAATTAAACGAGGGGGGAGGAAGTAATCTGGAGCAGTCAGCAGGACATTTCATCCCAGTTCCTCATTGTCTTTGTTGTTGGGCTTTAGTTTTGGAGAGACTAGAGAGATAATGATTTTCATGAGCTCTTTTGCAGTACCGAAGGTGTGTGTTAATGTATTGCGAGTTCCTTCCATGATGTAATGGCTTGAGTCGGAAGCAAGGCACTGACAGCAGGGGAGATGACAAATTGCTGTGGCTGAAGCTGACAAATTTTGGCATGGTAAACAGGGCTTTCCAAAGTATCTCCTCATCTGATATATTTTCCTCTCATAAAAAATTAATTGAGATAGAGATTCTGTGGAACGTTCCAAAAAGAGTTTAGTTTTTACCCTCGAGCAGTTAATAAAAAGCATTGGGGAAAAATGTGTCTAGCTGTTGTGAACTAACGTCATAGTGATTTGGCATATTATTTCTTAAACTCTCTTTAAGTGGTGTGTGTAGGGGGAGAGTTTGACACTGTCACCACGAGTTCGGCTTTCAGTCCTCAAAGATGCCAGGGATAGCAGTAGTAATTCCCTTCTCTGATCTCACTTCCAATGTTAATCATTCTGACATGACATACCCGCTTTTAAAGTGTGCTTAGATTGTATGTTATAGTCCTGATGCAGGGCAGACACTTAACACTTAGAAGTGTTCAACCTCTGTTATGTGTTTAGATCCCATTGATCTCAGCTTGCTTATTGAATTCATAGTAGGCTTTAGAAGTGCATTTCTCCATATGAATGCTACTGTGAATCAGACTGTCAGGCCCAGGGGGGCTGATAATGTTGCTTTCTGAGATCAGAAGCAAAATAAAACCCACCTCTGTTTCAGTTGAACAGTTAAAGGCCTTCCTTTAGGATGCTGATTTGTTCATGTGCTGTTGACGTATGGTTCCTGAATTAATCTGAAGCAAACTCATTTTCATAACCAGTTGCAGCATCTCTGAAATTAATCAAACACATAGCCTGGAGAATATTCATCCTAATCTAATCTAAAATTACTGTTTGCATTGTGTGTGCCTAATTATTCATCTGAAGTCATCTCTGGAAAGAACATGCTGTCTTGTTTGTGTTTTTGTTCAATATTTGTATTGCTTATTGCTTGGAAGTAGTCTCAGAGAACTTAATGTGCTATTTTTTTCCCTCCTTTACAGAAGGACATGTCACTAAAGCCTCAGGAGCGGAAGGAGAAATGGGAGAGGCATCCAGGAAAGAAACCTAGAGAATCTGAAAACTGTGTTTCTGCTGAGCCGAGTGAAAATGGCCATAACAATGATGCTGGGAGCTCGGAGAGAGAGGCAGAGAGAGGCAAAGAACGGATGAAGAAGAAACTCCCCTTGAAGCTGTCCAAACAGGTAGGGAAATTACTTCTCATTTGGAGTGACTGTACTGTGGCATTGGCCGCTGTAAAATGTTGTCCAAGGTTGGGGGTGTTGTTAATGTGACTGGCTTCCCTGGTAACTTGTGCTGGTGAAAACAATGTCTCTTACAAAGACTTCTGGCTATGTGCACAAATTCTGCGTTGTGGAGAAGTTTCATAAGCTAAAATAGGAAGACCAGATGTGTACAGGGTAATGTAGGAAGGAAGGAGCAGACCTCCCGTGTATCCTGCAGCTTTGAGGCAGTGTGGTAATTCACACCATTAGTTTGTGGCCCTTACAGCCTTAAGCACAAATAGAAATCATCAGTCAGACCATAGCCGCCTTTGGGGAAGATGTGCTTGTTAATGTGTGCCTGGAAGTTGCAAACATGAATGTGTCCATCCCATGAGTCAAGTTCATGTGTCCCCCCCCAAACAGTATGTTGAGAAGGAGAAAATACTGGACTATTTTAGAAGTGGAAAGTCAGTTTGGAGGAAGTCGTGCTCTGGGGAGTCTTTTCTTTGTGTCCTTCTAAAATGTGGTAGAGCATTAATGAATGAAGAGTTGTCGTGCTGGAGGGGACGATTGCGGGCTCCCATCTGAACCGCGGGGTGTGGAGAGCCAGGAGGTGACAAAGAGGAGGCAGTATGCTTGGCAGGCTGTTTATCACTTAACTGCTGCTCAGCAGGCAGAGCTGTTGGTGACTCAGTGTGCATTTATTGGTTTGAAATCCACATGGCACAGCAGCATATAGCTATGAACAAACACTTTCCCAGTTGTCTGTTAACGTGGTGCCAAATGGTAGCCAGTGGAAAGAGCAGTGGACTTGACCCTCCAGCATTTGTTCTGTGGTAAGAAATACACTATGATGGAAAACTACTTTTGTTCTCTGTGATGCAGAGAAAAGGGCTGTTTAACCCAAGCACACCTTCTCTTCTCTGAACCTGTTTCTGTGTATGTGCCAGATAATGAAAGATTGAACTGTCCCGTTACTGGCAGTGTTTTTTCAGACTTGGAATATTTTAGGATTTGAGAGGATCATTAAGGTCACCTAATGTAACCCGCCACAGAACTTCACCACCACACACAATGTTTTGTAGCACATTTGTTCAGAAGGGCCCATCACATTTAACATTAGAAATTCTGATGTTCTGCTCGTGGCTCCACTCATTAACAAATTAGGAGGCTTTTGTTTACTTCTTGATTTAAAAAGACTACTTGGAATAATTCCATATGAATAACTTCAGTGAAGGTGTCAGTACTTTTCTGCGTGCAAACATTTAGGTAGCAAATCACGTAAGGGTGCACTCCTAGTGAAATACTTGCCAGGTTTGTTTTCTTCTAACTCTCCAGAGCGATACCAAATGTTTTGGTTTTAGGCTCATCAGTGTATACGTAGTTAAAACGTATGGAGTTTCTTGTTTGTTTTTCCTAGTAATTGAGTGATAGGGTTTCAGTTCCCCCTCTGGTTACAGATGCAAGGAGTTTGTGCGCAAGTGTTCACTCTGTGCAAATTAAAATGGCTTTTTATTATGGGTGAATAGATGCACATTTTAGTTCTGATGGAAAATTGAACATCTAGGGTCCTCTTTTTGGCATCTAAACCTACAAAATGCTAAGCACGTATTTCACCAGAAGTTCCTGGCTTTGATACAGAATGTTTAGAAGCAATGGTGCTGGATGGTGATGCTGCATGCTACTGTTGTCTGCTGCTTAACACCAGGACTGTGGTATTGTGCTTCACCAGCTCCTCTGCCTCTAAAAGCTGGTGTTGTGTCAGGGGGGTTTATTTATGTGAAAAGGCCCCAAACGCCAATTCAGTGACCCTTGCAAAGCATACATGGAGCTGGCTTACTTTCCGCTCTAGTCCGGGAAGTAACCTTACACATTCTCCTGTTAATCCAACTGAGAGTGGGTGTAGTTGGAGTATAGAAACAAGGAGCACTGTGGGAGGTCATTAGGTCTTGATTGCCACCTGTCTATCTCTAACATGAAAGCCTGGCTTCAGTAGATAACTGCCTTTCCACGGGTTAGAGAGTTGTTCCTTCAGGTCCAGTGTTTCCCTGCAGGAGTTCAGTGCTGTGGATGTGGGAGGCTGTGCCTTGCTGGGCAGTGGGGAGGCCCCTTCGTGGAGCTGGGGGCAGCTAGTTCCTCACCCTCTGCACAGGAGGGAAGGGTTGTTAGTAGTGATGCTTTTAAGTTTCAAGTAGTTGTGGCCAGTAGGGGGATTTTATGATACTTCCTTAGGAAGCTTTGGAATAGTGGTTCTATTACACTGACCAAACACTGGTTCCTGTAATGATACACTGCTGCCTCAGTTTACCAGCCATTTAGAATGTTTGTATTTCAGCTCTGAAAACTGAGGACATCGTTACCTGCTTTGTTACCTGTTTCTTCTGGCTAGTATTTGCCTGTCATCATGATGTAACAGGGTATTTGCTGCCATATTCATGAAAACCTGAATTAATCTTTCATTGTTTAATCTTTCTTTCCCTGTAAGAATAAGTAACGAATGCCAAAAAGAGTGAGGATTTGCACAAAGAGTATAAAAAATAAACCCTGTGATGAGTGACTCATTAATACATGGTGCCTCTTTAAACAAGTCACGCTTGAACTCATCTTTTATTGAAAAGGGAGGGGTTTTAAATACTTTTTATTATCCTACCTGATAGAGTTGTGAAAAGCAGACAAGTTTGCAGGTCTGTAAGGTTGATGGAAGTAGCAGGGAAATCGAAGCTGGATAAACCAGGCTATTCTTAGTTCAAACTCATTATGTAAATGGCATAGACAAGTTTAATAATTTTTCCTTTTTTTTTTAATACCCAAAGTTCTCACCTTGAGTTCTGGCATTTCCTGCCAAGCTGTCTAGACGAATTGGCTGTAATATGAAGTTCCCTGGAATTTGGGGGTGATTTTTGCATCTCCATCGTATTAAACATAGGTTTAGACCTAATTTGGAACGCTTACTATAATTAATGCTAATTATATTGAGAGGTTGCTTAGAAATTACTATTCTATTTGGTGCTTTCCTTATATTCTCATCCTTTCTCTTCACAAGGCTACTAAATTGTCACCTTCTCTACACAGCCTTCTCCAATAAATCAAATTGGGCATTATAATTATGGCATTCTGCTAATCCTTGTAGAGAGGTGCAAAGTGGCAGGCTGATTCGAGTGCCAGGTTGTCTGCTTTGTTTAAAAATTAGATTAATACTTTACTCTTCTGACAAAGAATCCAGACTACGATTTGCTCCTGAATATTTGGTCCTATTGTACCTCTGGCTGTGGGGAGAGAGTTGCAAAAGCCAGTCTGTGCTTTCCAGCCTATTATTGCAACTGCATATAAACAGCATTCAAACACATTTATGTGTTACTGTAACCAAGCAGAGGGGGAAAAAGGGCATTTCAAATAGTTGTAAGTCAAAGATTTGTCAGGATTTGGGGCTGCTCTCAACACATCTGTGCAGGGAAAGGCGCTGACTTGAAACTGCTGCTCTACGATGAGAATTAACTACAGAGATGGGGAGAAGACCCCATCACCTCTGTAAAAGATTCCTTGATAGTTGGGTGTATAGTTCACTTAAAGTAAGAGGTAGACATAAGATGAAACTTCTTTGTTCCAGTTTTGCTTCCTTGGGTTGTCCTAAGTCAGTCTAGTTTTGTGAGAGTCACCCTTAGAGCTCTGAGTCTGTCTTTTATTAGCCTTAGCTGAGCTGGTTTCTCTTTTTTGGTTTCATTCTTGGGAGTTGCTTATTCCTCTGAATATATGAGCAGCCTGGGGCCACCCTGGATGCAGGACAGTGGGAGGTTTCTGAGCTTCAGGACCCATTGCCTTTTCTGTACATGGACTAAAAATGGGCTGGTCTCCTGGAAGGCATTGGACTAATGGGAAAAACAGTTGCTGATATTTCAAGGTAGCTTAACCTCAAGCTCTGTGGTTAGTCAGCTTCGGAGCATCATGGTGTATTGAATATGTTTAGATGTTAAATGTGGCTGTAATAACACTCTGTTCTGCAAGTAGTCATTTGTCACGAAGATGAGTGTCTTACACCTCCTCCTTCCTTTTCTCACCCACTGTTTAAATCACTGGAGATGAGGAAGAGTCTCAGAGAAGCTGAGGAGAACAGGGTGGTGTAGCACGTATTTAGTGCTCATAAATAGCCTGCTGGGTTTGGAGCATAGGAGGAAAGGGCAGGAAAGCTAATGCTGTCACGTTGCTCTGAAGGTGTGACATCTGACTTCAGCAGAGCTTCCTGGAGGGAGGGAAAGCAGAGTTAATGCCTGTGTCTCATTGACTCCCCAGCGTTCATCAAACTGCTCAGCACTATTGATGATTCATGTATATTGTTGCTGTGGCTCTTGCTGGACTGGAACTGCTGAATTACATTAACATGTTTGATTACGTATTCATAGGTTTTTTCTGTGATGCTCACCAGCTTGTTATCTAACATTCACTGATGAATTTAACATCCTCTCTGCTCCCCTAGGAGAGCACTGCTCTGGGTGACTGCTGATCTGAGCTAAAGGTGATACACTAAGGTCTTTTCCATCTAGGATGCATGTTGTTTCTTCTGATGTCTTGGTGGAAACTGGTAGATTGTCTTCAAACGAAGTGCGTAGCCTTTGTCTCACTTTGTGTGTGATATTGGTACTGAAAGGATATGGGGCTCTTACTGAGAGAGAAATGGTCTAGAAACATATCTGGCTAACAAAGTACTTCGTGTGAGGAATCTCCTTTGGCATCAAGCTTCTTGTGCTGATGGTTTGGAGCATGTAGCTGCCTGATTTTTATTTTTCTAGATAATGGTTAATGGTAAATCAAAGACTCGGACATGCATCGAAGCTGCCTGTGGGCTGGAGGCTGATCGTTCCTTCGGTGATGCATCGTTGAGAGCCTGAATGTACCTTTCTTAGCTGAGGTTCAGCAGCTACGTAGGAGAATAACCTTTGGAGTCTTTGTCTATAGGCCAGAGGACAGGTATGGATATGCCTGTCCTTCTATGACTTAATAATGTAGCATTTAGAAATGAACTGTGTCTGAGAGGGTCTAAACATATTTGTAACTTACTCAGTTACCGTCAGGATTTCAGACTATAAAGCAAAATGAATTCTAGGCAGCCAGCTTACAAAAAAAAAGCCTACAAGAAAGGTTGCCTTTAATGTGGGTTTTGGGGATTGGTTTGGTTTGGTGTGTGCTGCTTTGGTGTTTGCATTTCACTGCTTTTGAACAGTGAAATTATAAAAACGGGTTTCTTTTTGTTTCTAATTGATGTTACCCTTTTTGTTAGCAGATATTGTTATTTAAACGTTCTTTGAAACTAAACAACAAAGCAAAAGGGAAAAAAAGTCCATTTTCTTTTAATCAGGAAAATGTTGCTTCATGTATTGCTTAAACCCAGGATCCATTTCTACCTTTGTAAGTACAAGAATTTACAATTTGGACATGAAAGCTCTGTGCCAATTAGTTTTAAGCACACATTTATTATTCCTGGGAGAGTTGGGTTGTTAACATGGTGCTTATTGTCTGGGTGAAGTCCTTCTACCACTGACTCCAGGCAGGCTGTCTGCAAGCCCGGAAGGTGGCTTAGATTGGTGTTTGAAGAGTCCTGTCAGCTCGAGCCAAGGACAGTGTTGGAGGCCTGCTCCAATGGGGGCTCTTTGAGGTGTGATCATGCTCCAGCAAACCCTTCTCAAGTATGTGTTTGCTGTTCAGCATGGGATCAGTTTCTCGCTGGCTTCAAAGCTCTTACTGAGGTTGTAGTGCTGGGGGCCCTGTCCCATGGGACTTCGGAGGAGGTCCCTATTTCCGGCTGAGTAGTGCTGCACGCACAGACACAGATGGCCTTGCCTTGCTCTCTCACGCTAATCTGCCAGTGCAGAGGCTTCACAGCTGCCTGGGAAACCACTGGGGACTAACAGTGCAAAGTACTGCGACGGGTAATACAGTATTTAGTCATTAGGTTTGCTAATCCAAGGCCTAAAATCAGCCTCATTTCAATCAACAGCAATCTGTTTGCACTGTCAGGAACTAATTTAAAAATCCGCTTTAAGTCCTGGTTAGGCACTTGGTGTTCTGTTTTCTGCATCAAAGTGGAGGGGAAGCAGTGGGCATGGCACAGCAGTGGCAGGAGGAGGAAAAATCCTTTGTAAATAAATGGTGGATGTTTATTTCCCAAATGAAACCCTGCTATTACAAAGAACTGCTGTTTCTGCTAAATTTATCCAGGAATTCGTCGAGATTCTTGAAGTGGCTGCAGAGCCCACTCTGCAAGAGAGGAAAAGCTTTGCTGTGTGTTTAGTTCAGTGTTTCTTTAAAGTATTCTACGAACCTTAGACACTGAAGGTTTGCATTATAGCTGTGGCACAGGTAACTTCTTCATTGCGGCCATGTTTAGAGAGCTACAGCGCAGCTTCCATAATGGATGTCTGCAACATGCTTTGCTTCAGGAGGAGTACTGCAAAGTAGTGTCATAAAACTGCTGGGAGCTATGGCAGGAGAAGGCCTTTGCTTAAGCTGGAAAAATGGATTTCCAAACCCTCTGCAGTTCTGGTAGGGAAACACAAATTGAGGAGACCATGTTTGTTAGAACTGAGGGGATCCAACTGTTTTTAGACTAGTGCCTAAGCATGAAACAGAAGCATAGGCTGGGTTTCACTACACCACAAATATTATTTTCTGAATGGAGTGATGTAAAGTGTGTTTTGGCTGCTGAAAGTGTTATTCATAGAAGGTGGATTTATCTTTTTCACTGGTGTAGTGAAATACTTATTAATTTATCTGTACCAGTGGGTTTCCCTTTCATAGCTGACCCTCACTTGCTAATGTTGCTACTTATAATGTGCCCCACTTGTCCCTGCTCTTGTAGAACTCAGCTGATCTTCCCAGAGAGGATCAGCCACCTGAGCACAGCTTCTGGTGTGCCCCAGCTAAGGAGCAGAGCTGGGGGATGCTGGTTCTCTTCTGGGTCTGCAGGGCTTACCTGGGCCAGCACCCTACTGCCATGTACCTCCTTGGGTGGGTGACAAATGAAGGGAGGTTGGGTGGCCCTGGGGATGCAGTGTTTTGGCACATGTGCTCTGCTCCCTGCCTTGTATTTAAGGATCATAGCGCTGCTGTGATGATATTGATCCTGCTGTGCTTAGATCTGGACCCCAAGGCTTTGCCTGCAGCACTGGCTTCAACCTTCCTTGTTTCTGCTTTTCCTCTTCTCCAGAATTCCTTGTCTGTCCCCATTCACCTCTCCCACTTCACAGCACTTGGGCAGAAGCAATGTGTTCAGCCCTCCAGGTGTCTGCTGGCATTTTTAACATGTTGAAGCAGGTTTAGAGAGCATGGTGATGGAAGCGCTGGATGCTACCAGTGCATTGGGACTTCTTGCACTGCCACCAGTGGAGTTGAACCCAAGTGTCTTCAGGGCCTTATGTCACCATCTCGATGTTCATCTGAGAAGATGCAATAGCTGCAGACCCAGTGAGGTGCCTGAGCAGACCTCTTTAATCAAGACACACAGACACTTCGTAAAAGGAGCAGTGGGAAGGAAGCTGCTCAGAGCAGCTCTCATCTCACAAGACTTCTTCCTGGCAAACAAGGTTTGATCTGACATTCCTGGTGTTGTCAAAGTTAAAAAAGGTCAGAAAATTCAAGTACTAGAAAGGTTGTTAAGCCACACTGCTGGGGTGTAGGGAAGTTAGGTTGCGTGTATCGAAGAATCAAACCAGCTGTAGGCTCCATGTTATAAAACTCTTGCAGGTCACCTTTAACTTCTCTGCCTGCAGTTAGATGACTGATAAGGACCTTAGGTCACATTTGCTTAAATATAGTCTCAGACAAGAGCAGAATAAAGAGAAACAAAGCAATCCTCTCTTCTCACTGATGTTCTCTAAGTAGCTGTGATTGAATCTCATACAATGGCTTATTTTGAAAAGAAGAAATAAAGAGGAAATTTCACTGCTGGCAACTTATATGGCATCAGACACTATTAAAAAGGTTGTTGGTGGTCATTGGTTACATTGTTATGAAAGAAGAGCTAAATGGTTTGTAATTTAGAGAAGGGGATTTAATTACAGAAAGTAATTTACAGGCAGCTATAACCACTTGTATCTTTTTCCTCTGTTGAATTTAATTGGTTGATACAATGCACAAAGTGTTCTTTCTTTTCCTTCTTCCCTGCTCTCTTTTTGTTGTTGTTGTTTTATTTGTATATTTTCTTTTGGAGAAGAGAAGGCACTAAGATAGAGCACTTGTGTTGTATCTTGTGATTTGGGCAAACTGAAGCATTGTGAAACACAGCAGTGTTTGAATGGTGTTCTGTCTCCTGCTCGTCTTGCTAATGTGTGCTGTTTGAAGAGATTCAGAGCCTTGGCTGGAGGTTTCTCTTGTACATCTCTTCATGACAGTGAGAACGGGCATGTTCCAGGTTTCCTGTGAGCTGTGTAGAGCCCTTTTCCCTGGATATAGCTCAGATGCCACAGAAGAGGCTGGGACCTAGAAGTAGCTGAAGCAGCCATGGCCTTTTTGCATATTGTTTTTCTGGTTTGGACAAGAAGTGTGTGAAGGGTTATTCCAGCTTGGTTTGAGCACCAGCTGCCTAATACTTCAGCTAGCTGTGCATAAGGGTTTGGGATCTGTTATCTGATGGTAGTCACTGTTCTTGGGCTTGTACCAAGTGTTTGCAGTAAAATACAAGGTCTCTGAATGGCAGCAGGTAGAGTGTAGTTCCTTATGAACATTTCTGTAACTTTTGGCATGATTGCAGTTTGGGTTTTGTGTGTGTGTGTGTGTGTGAAACAAGGATAGCAGATGCAGATGGACAATATTCTATCACAATATTCTTTCTCCTGCATGCTTATCAGTATAATAACTAAACCATCTGCACAGTTCCATTCTCAATCTGAGTTGATTTGAAACAAACATAAAAAATGACATCCCAATGTCATTTGTGGTTGAGGCAGAATAAATATCTTTGTCATGAGATACCATTACTTTTAAGATGCAGAACTTGTCCTTGCTTGCTGCTGGCCATGGATCTCCATTTCTGCAAGAGACTGCTAGGATCAGTGCACCAGGAGCTGTAGCAGAATCACTTTGGCAGTTGCCAGTCTTAGCCTGAAGTCATTCAGTGGCACTGGTCCAGCTCACTTGGCTTTCCACGTGGAAGCGTATCAAAGATGATGCTGTTTTCCACCTCTCTGTTGCTCTCGCCTTGCAAACTGCAGCTTCAGGCGGCATTACCCACATCCCTCAGCCTCTTTTCTCTGTGGATTCTGAAGGGAGCTAATTTTCATACTTCTGCCTGATGGATGACTTACACAAACTGTTGAGAATATACACAGCTTGAGTAAGCATGTCTTTGGTTTGGAGACATCTCTTAAGTAAAATAAGCACTTATTTTTTTACCTTCAAGCAAGGTTACTAGTAGCTATTCAGGTGAATGCCATTGCACTATTTCTCTGGCAAAATCAGTCTATTAAACCCATGCTATTTTCTCTAACATTGTGTCTGAAAGAAACTAAAGAATTAAGTAAAGC
The DNA here is from genome assembly GCA_039720435.1 of Amazona ochrocephala. Classification (NCBI taxonomy): domain Eukaryota; kingdom Metazoa; phylum Chordata; class Aves; order Psittaciformes; family Psittacidae; genus Amazona; species Amazona ochrocephala. The sequence goes on along the minus strand of CM077891.1, from coordinate 8,128,896 downwards.
CAGCAGGGGTTTGTGATAGATTTAAAGCTCTTCCAAGCTTAGTGCTTGAGGGAGTCCTAAGGCATAGCTGGGTATGTATGTATCTTTTAACTCAACAGTTGAAATATGCTCTATGTGTAGCAACTGTTAGCACTATAAATTGATTTTAATATTTGTCTGAAGCCGAGCCGTGAAATTATTTTGTTTAAAGAAAAAGAAATATCCTGGCAAGGAGGGTATTTCAGATGTTAAGTTTAGGAATTACACTTACAAATTCGTATTATATATAACAGTTTCAGTGGTCTTTTCCCCTTTTTTTTCTGGTAGCTTCCTTTAAGTTCTGTTTCTTTGCAGTTGGAGTTGTGGAGATTATAAAGCAAAATAATTTGGGTGGCTGCTGGATTCTGAATGTAAGTGTCTAAAGTCAATTACATAAATATATGCTGCTCTTAATTTAAAAACTAATCTTTTGTCTTCATCCTTCCTTCCACATTCCACTTTCTTCTGGTTAAAGGCTTTGATTTTTGCACTAGGGAAAAGAGCACAAGCTCGATTCTTCCTTCAGCTCAGGTCCAATGCAAGTTAAAGTTGAAGGCTACTAATAGGTTTCATTTTACACTGTTCCCTGCTTGAGTCATGGACATTGAATAGTAAAAACAAGGGAAAAACCTTTTCCAGGTGAAAGCTTATCTACTGGAATAATATTGCTTAATGAGTCTAGGGACTAGATACTGGATCAAGTAGTGGATGCTGTCCAGGGCAGCTAAAATAACAGTGCTATGATGAATAGTCCTTTGATGCCGTAATATTGCAGCCTCCTGGAAGGTGATGCTGGATCTCATAAACTTGTCTTCTTGTTGGTTCTCAAAACTTTGGTGTGGCCGTAGGGCAACGTTTTGTAATGTAACATGACATTTATTGGTTGTAGTGTCAGTCACGAGTATCTTTTTTGGAGTTAGTGTCTCAGTGCTTTAAGATCAAAGATGGAGATAGTTTTGCTGGTCAGATAGGGCTGCTGTGAAGTACATCTGCAGCTTTAACATGAAAAATAAATATACTTCCAGTTAATTTTCAGCTCCTATTAGCAATTTCAGTGTATAAAGGTGTAAACAGGGATGACATAAACCAAGATAGCCATATTACAAGCGTTGCCTGAATTGAGGCTTTTAAAACTTGTTCCTCATTTGTACATATGCTCTTTTTCATCCAGGTGTGTACTGCCAAAACCAATAATGTAAAAATACAGAAGTTATTCTTTGCTTACCACATAGGAAATGATCCCTTCAGCAGAGAGCAAAGATCCACAAGACCTGAACCCCATTCCAAAGAGCTGAATTCTGTGTTTCCCCAGCACGTGTCTGCGCTGCTCTGCGTGAGGGGCTGGCAGCACGGACAGAGCGGTACCGGGGATGTGGTGGTGTGATGGCTGCATGCCATTGCACATCGCTTCCCCATTTGCCTCTCCTGCTTTCCTTGCGACTGGCTCATTTTGTTCATAAAGCAGCTTGTAATTGAGTGTTTGACAAAGAAGTGTTTACAAGCAGTGTTTCTTGTGCATAACTGCCTAGCTGAGGGGAATAACAATTTGGTCTGAATTTCAGCCCTCCTTTGTCACTGTCGTATCATCATCAGTGGCGGTGCTGTCTCTGCTTAAAGAGAAAGATGGATTAACATTGTGACAGGATATGGCACTGGAGGTGTGGAGAGGGAATGCTTGCTCCTTCAAGAAGCTTGTGACAGTTCCTTGTGCCCATCCTCATTGTTCGTGTCTTGCCTTTGGACCACACCAAGGTGTGTGTTAATTACCTGTGTGGTGACTTCTGGGGTTCCAGAGATGAACTCTCTTACTTTAGGGGGAGTTTTATTCTGATCATATGAAATGTGGAGGTTGGAGTTTTGCCAGGCTTTAAGCCTGCTCCAGCCATGGTGTGGGGTGAGATATTGTAGCAGTTCTAATCTGGGAATGTGGTGGAGTTCAGTCTTCATGGGGTGAAACCTACAGTCCAGATGGGACCTGTGTTATCAAAAGAAAATTCTCATTTAGCTGTCACTCAGGAAGAACAGGACTCTGGGAACAAGCTTTTCGTTCAGGCAGCATGTGGGTGTTTCAATTGTCCATGCCAAAACCCTGCTGCAAATTATGCCAACTGGGCAGGGTGTGGAGGGAACAGAAGCAATGAAGTTATGCATGAGTAAGGAACAGCTCAAGCTTTATTTAGACACATTATAGGTCATTTGCAAAGGGGACTTTTTTTCTTGTTTTGTTGGGGGGTGTTTTTTAATGGGGCTGCTCATTCCATGTTTGCAGGAATTCCCATGTTTCATCAGAAGGGATGGGAATCTGCACATCGTGAATAAGCAAAGACAATCCTAAGAATCCTCTACTAATTGCTAGAGGTACCTGGAGCTCTGCTCTGTTCCCCAGTTGCAGGGCTGAATAGGGCCGTTCCCATTAATGTCAGTGTCAGTCTGTGACTAAAACCCATGCATAGAGATGAAAACAAATCACAGCATATGAAACAAAAGTCATGCCATGGGGCATGAGTAAGAGTGGTACTTAGCTCTTTTGGCCAATGAGATTAACTCCTTCGCTGCTGCTTGACTGCAAACAGGAAGCGGTTTCTGTAGCAAGTCTCCTCATATTGAGTCTGCTTTGCTGGGTATTACTTAATGGTTGATACGGAGCTGTTGAGCAAAAATTGATACACAATCGCAGCTGTACTGACAGTGAGGAGTAGGTTAACGCAGTGGCTACGCTGCTAAGAGCATCTCTGAATTAGTGCTGTTGCTTGTCAGAGTGCTTTCACTCTGGCAATGTACTGAATTGCTAAATTCCTATATAAAGAAGACCACATGACACTCGCATCCAGAGTGCCTTTTATTTGTCCTCATGCAAAACAGCTTTGCAGTTGTTTTCCTAAGACATCTTCCCAATCCCCTTAGCCTTGTTCTGAATCATCCTCATGTATTGAACAGCTTGGTAAATAAACAGTATGTTTTTATATACCTGTACAAACGCTGGTCTCTTACAGTCCTTTGCAGCTAGATGCTCCCTCCCTGTTTACCTGGCTTGTCAAGAGCAGAGGGAGAAGAAAAATGTCTTTGTGGCAGCTTTTTTTTGTTTCTTTGCAGTGAAGCAAAGGAATAAAGGGAATATTTTTTTCTTCCCCAGACAGTCTCCACACAGCAGCAGCACCACGGACCTCTGGTAAATTGATCAAGGGACACATTTGACCTTAGGGCTGCTTGTTAGAGAACATTATTATAGGTACTTGTAATAGCAGATGTAATAAAGTCTGCATTGTCCCAGAGAGGAAAAAAAAGAAGTATGTTTTGTGGGGGGTGTTGGTGCTTTTGTGTGTGTGTGTGTGCATGTTATTTGATAGGAGCTGAATTATTGTCTGGCAACCTTGGGTTACCTCAGATAGGCGTAAGCCTAAGGCAAAGCCAAAGGCAACTGAGTGACAGAGTAAGTTGTATGGGAACTTGACAAATACCTGCTTGTTGTTGTTTATTGAAACTGAGAGCACAGGGAAAAATTGGGTTGATGAAAAATTGTTTCAACTGCAGAATGAACGAGAAAGTGTGAGTTGTGTCAGGAAAGGAGCAGTGGTGTGGGCCCTGGAAGCTTGCACTTGCATAGCTCTGCACTTATCTGGTAGAGGACTCACACATATGAGGCTTTTGGTCTGAAGAGCTTGGGAAGGCAGCTCTTGGATATTCCTCAGTGTCATCCTGCTGGATTAGGAGGGTGAGAAGTGGGAGCTCTTCCAGACTTGTGTTCTTTTGGTAAGAGGCAGTTTTGTATAGAAAGACAGGAAATAAGTAAGCTCTCTGCTTGTAAACACAAATAAAAATGATACTCCTACCAAAAAATTACCACTATAAGGATTCAGTTAGTTGAGAGCCTAAATCCCAGTGACTTGTTGGTACAACGTACTGCTCGCTTACTCCAGCATTTACATAAATCCTGCTTACCACTTCACTCTTATTTCCATTTTGGTATTCTGATACCTCTTACTAGAATAAATGTGTTTCTTCTGTTTTGATAGATCCAGGCAAATAAAATGTGCAAGCTGTTGCAAGATGTATGTTGTGTTCTATTAATGGGACTCAAAATAGGATTTCTGATCATTTCAGAGGCTTCCTTCTGTGGCATCGTGTGCTTATTTTCCTACGGGCTGTTATTTATTTTGGCAGAATAACTTACATTGGTAATGACAGGAATTTGTACTGCTTCAACTGTATTCGTTTGCACAATGTAGAGAACAGACTTTTTGGGGGTGTTCAGCACCCTGTGACTTATTTTGGGAAGGTGTATCCTGCTGTTCAAAGACTTACTGAGATGTGCTGTAAGTGCTTAAGGTGTACCTGCCAAAACTGCGTAGTCGGAAAAGCTTTGTTGTTTTATGCAACAAAGGTTGTTAATATGAGTACTCAAACGAGAGCCTGTTGTTAATTCCTAGTGAAGTATTGATGTACTTGTTGACTTGAAGCTTGTTCTGACAGAATTAGGATTTAATCAGTAAAAGTCAATCTTTTCCTTCTACTAATCAAAAAATGAGTAGTTCCCAATGCTGCACTGTGCATATTAAATTAAAAATTAACAAGTGATAGGATCTGTTCCACTGTCAGATACTGGCTTCCACCTGGTAGTCATTCCAGAAGGACTTAACTTGTATGTGATGTTTTTTCTTCTGAATTGAATGGGAGTCTTGATCCCTGGCACGATGCATGTTACTATCAGAGTTGGGTTTTTTTCTATTTGCAGATGCTGCCAGACTCATGATTTTAAAACCTTTTTTTTTCTCCTCTAAAAATAACTGCCTGGGAGTGGACAGGCTGTATATTCTTGCCAGTAGCGCTCCTTGGTGGAGCTGTTGAGGTTAAAGGATTTATGCTACCAAGTTCTGGTGCTAGATTATTGGGCAACAGGGTGAATTACTCAGCAATCCACCATCTGATTACTTATCTGTGACATGGAGATAAGAATTTTTACTTCCTTTTTAAAATGCTTGCAATATACTGAAGAAAAGTAATAAGGACATGATGATTATTTTATTACCATACAGGAAAATACGAGGCTGTTTTTTAGCCTCAAGAAGGGAGGAGGTCATCACTGTAAGAGTCTTGGTCTTGCTAGCAAGATTGAATGGACTGGCCTGAAGTTGTGGAGCATCACACAGAGACATGAGTAGATCTGTAAACAGCACTGCCACATCAGCTCAGAGCTGACCCAAAGCACAACGAACCAGTTCAGATGAAGGACATCAGAAAAGTCACTCCATCCAGCCAGTATTTCTGCATCATGCTATGTGAATGTGCCACATGAGGTGCCCAGGATGGATGCCAGCTGCGCTTTCTAACAGCTTGCTTAGAGCTGCGGAGCACCATTCAGTAATTCAATCCACCAGGAGCCTTGCAGAAAACTGAGGCAGTTGCTGAGGGTGATTTAGTGCTGGTATTAATCATTATCTCCTGGTGGAGAAGTAGGTGTGAATGCTGAGGGCGTTTCCACTCTGCAGACCCAGGGAAGGATCTTGATAGCAAACTCACTGAGCCAGTTTTCTAGCCTAAGCATTTTCTTTTTCTTAATTATAAATCCTCCAGAGGTCTTCTGGGGTGAATAGCTGGTTATAAATACGGAGTGTATAATTTTGTGGTTTTCTGTCTTTAGTAACTGGCTTCCAGGGAAGCTTTAGGAAGGAATAGATCCACTTAGGCATGCTTGAAAAAGTGCTCAGGTATCTATTACTCTGAAATAGCCCCACTTGATTATGCAGTTTGGAGTATAGGATATACATAAAAAGGGCTTTCAAAGCCCTGGCTTGCCAAGCAAAACATTTTTTGCAATTCAGTATGAATTCATGCCTTTTGTTCTTCCCAGTGGTGGGATTTGTTTATGTACTGCCCTTAGCTCAGAGACGCAGACCTTCACCTCCAGCATGCTCTTCTGATCCTCCCTAGAGTCAGTGCCTAGGGGACCTTTGCTTTTCCCTCACTGACCTCAGGTGGGAAGAGGCAAAAGGAGTTGTTAAGGTCCAGCTGGGTGTGAGTGTGGTAGATCTGTGCTTCAGGGGGTTTGGCATCCAAAAGATTTTCCCTAACAAAAGATGTGAGGGGAACAGCAGCTGCCAGTGAGCTGTGCTGGCACCTCCAGTGTTGGTGGGTTTACATTCTGTTTTCTGAAACTGACTGGAGAATATTCCAAATTCCTAAAATTCTGCCTGCCCAGCAGAATGAGGGGGAAGTGTGGCATTACTGGCCATGTGAATGATTGCTTCATTTAGCAACAAGTTACAGCTATTCGGTGACACAGGCTTCAGCAGAGAGGAGGAACAGGAATGTAAGCCCACAGGGATCCACACTTCTTAGTCTCTGCTGCCTTGGGCTCTGCTGCCCTGTCTGTGTGCTACCTGGAAGGAAATCATTGCATTCATCCACACCACAACTGAGCCTTCAGTTTGCTTTATAGATGTTCCCTTGGAGCTTCTCATGTGGAAGTGGGACAGTTGGGCTCTGTGTGAATGCGGATGCATGCACATGTCTGTCAAGTTTACTCTCACAGCTTAACTGTAATTCATTACATAAAGCCTGTTTGTCACACATGGCTTTAAAAATCCACAGGCCAGTTTAAGTAAGAATTCCAATGCTGATTTCAAATACAGCAACATAGGGGATGCAGGTTACCCAAATTCTAGGCTCAGAAGGTGAATGTGGCTTATAGTGGGAATCTTGCTTCTAGCCCAGCTCTGTAGCTGTCTGGATTGAAGCACCAGGAAGTCAAATGACATGTCAAGGTTGCAGAGTGAGGGAGCAACTCCAGTGACATTTGATACCAGGAGCCTTCTGTTTCCTGGCCTGCTGCTGATTTACAGGTTCATCCTTCAGTACACATAACTGCTGCTTGAATTAAGCTGTGACACATCTTCACATCAGTGTAAAATTAGTTCAAGTTAGCCCTTGCAGAGGGAATGCTGTTCCTTCTGCAAACACTGTGAAGGTTTAGTCCGTACCCACCTGGTCCGTGTGCTAATTCAGCGCCACCAACTAATAAATTACTATTATTGAGGTATCAATTCATCATGTCTCAGCAATGGTGTTGCTTGTTCCACTGCATTGACTGAAGCCCTTTGCTAGCTGGCTGATGTACTGCGGTTTTACTCTTTCTTGTCCCATAATGATGGGATCCCTTGTACCAATTTGAATCCTATTAGCTTGCAATTAATTTCTCCCTACTCCAAACTGAGACTGAGTCAAGTGCTGTTCAGTGTTGAGCTACCATAGGGATATATCAAAAGGGTGAAGTGCTAGGAAAGAACCTAGCCTGAGCAGTATTTTAATCTGTACCTCCTGTTCCCCATCTTCCCTGATTGCAGTAATTAGCAAACCAAATTCAGTGCTGTGGGAGCACTAATGGGAGTATTGTGGCTTAACCCCAGTGAAGAGAGAAAGAATAAAACTGGATCCTTAAGAATGAATGTCAGAAAGGAGGACAGTTGCAGAGGACTGGTAGGGGAGGGATATCTCCCTGCCTTTACATATAAAAGGCTTTTAATAGCACTGCAGTGGGACATTCTACTGTAGGACTCTTTGAGCTGGCTTTATCTCACAGTGATTAATTTAATGTGTGGAAAGACCTGCTACACGATCCATGGAGGAGCCCCTTCAAGCTTTGCTTCGATGTCTGTAGTGCAGGAGCACCTGGGCAAAGTTAGTGCTGGGTTAGAATCCTGCAGTCGGTGCAGGCATAGCCATGGGCACAGCCATTTTAGACCAGTTGCATTATGAAATCCTCTCCGGTAGGGAAATAGCTGGAGCTTTGGGAGGTAGAGGGAAATCTGTAAGTGTTCTTCTTAAGCTTTGACTCTATGACACCCTGAGTGCCAATGCACAGTGCGGTCACCTAGTGTATAGTAGAAAGTAAAGCTGCTCCGCTGAGGAAAACTGAATAAAAGCTTGGGGCAAGAGCTGACATCTGCCCTGCCTGCTTGTCAGTGCAGTGCTTGAGCTATGCTTTCAGTGCTAGAGAAGGATTTAAATGTCAGCGTGCAGCCATAAAACAATAATTGTGTTTTATGATTTAAGCTCAGATTTCAGAGAAGGAAGAACCTGACTGCACCATCACAATGCTGTTTCTGCTGGATAAATTGATCCTTGGAGGCAAACTAGATAAATACTAGGAGGAGACAGATTTAGAATTTGCCCTTCTCTGTAGTTTCTATAAACTGAGGAATACTTCTGGGCTCTTTGTTGCTCTAGCAATTTTCTCTCTGTTGGATGATGACCCTTTCAATAAGTGGTCATCCACATTGAATTTTTCTGACTCAGAGCTTAAAACCCAGGGTTTTTATTGACTGTAGAATTCCCACACTGTAGCTTGACCTCTCTGTCGGCTTTCTTTGGAGACTATACAGAGATTTCAGCTAATGCCAAAAGAAGCTGTTCACCTTTTAAGCTTGCTTTTCCCTGGCTCATAATCTACATCTGAGTGAAATATTAAGTGTTGCTTGTCTCCTATCTGCAAAGCTTGAGTAAGCTCTGGGCTACGAGTGTGCTCCCTGACAGCTATACTGCTGCTCCACCGGGTGCTTGGGAGCTGTTGTACACTTTCCCCGGAAGGCAAGTTTTGGGGTGGGCAGTTCTTCAGACAGGACGGGCAATTGCTTTAGTTCTGTTATTTACTTACAGGATCACAGAATCATTTAGGTTGGAAAAGACCTTTAAGATACGATCAAACGTTAGATCATTACCTCCCTTGATTTTTGTCTCTATGGCCCATTGGGATCTATTCCTTGCAGTATGCACAAGAGATTTAATAAGCTTTGTTTGTTGTTATACATTTGGATATATGGTCACATGTATGATTAAAATAAATAATCAGTGCAGACCTTCTGCTCACATGGATCTCTGAAGTAGCTGAGACTACTGCAAGATGCAGGTGTCACCAGCTGTCCCTACATGCCAGACATATATATTCAGGAGTTATATTTGGTTTAGTGAGAAGCTTATCAGTGTTTGGTGGTGTGTTTTGTTTGCTTACCCTTAGATATTGCTGCTCGTGAACTGTATTTGAGTATTAAAATGGATCAAGCCACTAAACCCAGTACGTAGTGGGTTCTTGAGAGCCAAGCTGGGGCACGCATTCAGATCCTGTTTTAAAAGAGCACTCTCCTTGAGGAGAGAAGCCCATTGTAGTTATACTTGCAGAATATTTTGTATTTGCATGTAGGCTTTGAAAAGTTACTGTCTTTCATTAGCTTATGCTGTCCGATATTACATTACGAGCCTCTTCAATGCAGTAAAACCTCCAGAAAAGAGAATGGATAGAAACTCACTGTAAATCCAAACAAGGAGGGGGGGAAGGGGAGATGTTGCATGTTATTATTTACAATTTACATTTGAAATCTTGGGTTATATTTGTTCCAATTTTTTATTGGGCTTTCATTAAGAATTTGCAGCTCTCTGGGGATATTATCACAGAGAAGTTACTTGAGGCTGTATGTAAAGGAGAAGGAATGAAAGGAGAGTGGGAGAAGATTTTGGATGATGCAGAGGAATTCAGAAAGCTGCTACTAAACTCTAATTCTGACATTTAGTGTGCAAGTTGAAATGGGTTTATCTCTAATTCTGAGGCACCTTGAGCACTATGTGCTGATCTTCTCCTTAATTAATGTAATTTTGGTTTATTACATAGATCTAACGTGTTTTATTCCTGTAAGTAAGTGGCTAAAATAATGCCTCTAACCAAGGCTTCTTGAAATGACTAAAAGTCGATGTTTGTGTGTAATTGTGGTTTTGGGGTCTTTCCAGTGGAAAGAAATGTTTCACCCTATTTTATGCTATGTAAAAATCCCCTTTAGGTACTAACACAGTCATACAAGGAAGAAGGGCTGTTTCTTGAATACACAGTAAGGTATGAAAGGCTCATGGGTCATCTATAGATTCACATACCACCTTTGGCAGGTTGGTTAAGGTACTTTTCTCCTTCCTGTTTCATGTCTAAAAATAGGCATAATATCTTCCGATTGCACACAGAAGTTACAAGCTGACATTTGGTGACCATTAGGTACTCTAATATGGATGGGAGGCCTGGATAGCGTATAATGGAAAACATTCTAACCTTTCCTGTGCTAGTAGCAGGAATTTGACTTTCAAAGACCCCATCAGAACAGACCTAATAGAAAGCTATTAAATCTACATCTCAGATAAAAAACATGTAAATGCTCTTGATGGTGGGTCAAGGGTACAAATGGCAGCCTCTGGATCCTGTCAAAACGTTATAAAATCAAGCTTGGATAAACAAAGGTTTTGAGAGTATCTTGCTAGATATGTTTGTGTGAGGGTTTCATGCTGAGCTTCTGCATGGAATTACTCAGTGCTGGTTAGCAAAGGAGAGGTCGTAGCTTTCCAACTGTGTATACAGGCTGAATGCAGCCTGCAGGAAGTGTAGAGGATTTTGTCTGTATTTGAAAGATGTCTCTGGATGATGGATCCTCTGAGTAATTCTTAAAAGGAGCAAACATGCAGGGGAATTAGGTCAGTCAGCATAATGTGCAATGAGCTGTGCCCTCTCTTTGGGAAGTGCAGCATGGCCCAGACAAGCACATGGAACTGTAGCTCCGGGGGAGCAGTGCATAGCCAGGTCTCCACTCCAGTTGTGGGCTTTGAATGATGTGTTTCCCCCCCTTGGCTCTATATCTGCCACCTTCTCCTCCTCCTGGGAATTGCTTTTCCTTGCGAGCTGCCCCAGTGACTTCAGTGAGTACTTGAATCCAACTCCACAAGCCAGCTTTCAGTCAGAGGAGTTATTTTTACAGTTTACATTACTGGAGGATCTGGCCTGCATTCCCTCTTTGCAGCTATGTCTTCTCATGCTCTGCCAGGGATGTGAACCGCAGAACATTTCCTAACGTGCACTTGACAGTTTCTGCCTGTCTTTCTCCAGCTGGGCAGGGTGTGAGGGTTGTGTGCATTGATTGCTAACCCTTTGAAACGCTTGGCTCTTCCAATTGCTTGAATTTTTAATAAATATTAAATCTCTGCATAAATGATCTCATACAACTTCTACAAAGCATAAAAGAGGAGAGGTTAAATTGAAAATGAGGTATATTGGACTTCAGAGCACAAAGATAAATACATATTTAAGTTGAAGTTTAAATGAATAGTTCCTGTGGATATGTACTGCTGGGTTCAGAGGGTCATTTTTTTTTTATCCTTAATGTATTCCATTCTGGCTCTGCAGATCTAATTAGTGCTAGCAGCCCTGAGAGCACTGTGGCTCTGTTGGGTGTGTGGCAAACTGTGGAAGGCAGAAGAAAACCAGATTCACTGTTGTTCTGATCTTTTCCCTATTTGTCATTAAGCTTCATTCATCTAAGTCTTGTCAACTTGCTGATGTTTTCTGTGAGTGGCCTGGCCAGGGAGGCTGTTCTGTGTGCATCAGTGTGAAGGGTAGGCTCCCAAATGTACTGCAAGGTAGTAAACCATCAGTTTTTCTTTCCATTTGCTGTTTTCCTTTTTTCTTCCTTATGACTTCTCCTGAGCTACTGGTTCCTGAATAAGTGGTACCTGAAGAAACTAAGTGACAGCCAAATGTGTTTTGTCATTGGTTTTTTTGCTAGTGCATCTTCAAAGGATGTGGCCACCTCCTTTTGCCCCTCTGCAACTTGACCTGTCCAATTTGGTTTCTTACAAAAGTGATAGACTTCGCATAGATCCATTTGTGCTCTTCTAAGGAGGCCCTGTTTGGAAAACTCATCTTCCAGAAAGGAAATTTTTCAAGAATGCTGCTGGGTATTTCTGCAGTAACATACACCTTGTGGATATCCTCCGAGGTATTAGGTCAAAGATGGTTCAAAAAAGTAAATAAGGCCATTGTATAATCTAAAAATCAATAGATTATGATTGCTCCATTATCCTAACATCAGTCACAACTGTGTGTAAGTCAGCTCAATTGTGTAGCTGTAACAAAAATGGGAATTGAGCCTGTGACTGTTGAGAATTATCAAAGTTTTATATAGAGACAAGGAACAGAAACCCTGCATGTTGTTTGTACAGTTACCAAACCTGATGTTTGGTAACCACTGTGAGGGTGGCAAGGCACTAGAACAGGTTGTCCAGAGAAGCCCCATCCCTGGCAGTGTTCAAGGCCAGGTTGCATGGGGCTTGGAGCAACCTGGTCTAGTGCAAGGTGTCCCTGCCCGTGGCAGGGGTTGGGAACTGGATGAGCTTTGAGGTTCCTTCCAGCCCAAACCAGTCTCTGATGCAGAATGATAATACTGCCCTGAAAATAGATGATGCTTCAACATGAAATTGTTAAATCTTTATCCTTGCCCTTTAGGTGAGTAACTTTGAGCCCCTGCAGTGATGAGGGCGGCCAGAAAATACTTTTAATAAAGGAAGAAAATTCAGATTTTCAGATCACGTGTGTCCAGGGGCTTGAATTTGAGAAAAATCAAGTAACTATCAAGACTGCCAACTCTCTTGAGTTAATGAATGTGTTCTCCCATCACAATGCTTGTGCTTCATTTTGCATTATAATGTTGTCTAACAGCAAGTGGCACTTCTGATTCTTTTGTAATTTCCAAGCAAAATGGTGTTTGCAAAATAAGCGTGCTGAGAGTTTCCTCAAGCTAATGTCATCAACAGAAGTGAACAGCACAGCTAGGTCAGTTCTTTGGTGGAATAGAGGTGGGTAGGTTCTCTTAATAGTTGCTGCACAGATGTGAGCCCCAAATTGTTTTCTTCCTTCCTTAAGCTTGAGCAGATTGCAGCTGTGCTGTGTCGATTTATTGCTGTGCAGTGGAGAATGAAGCAAAACCTCTTCTGACTTTGCTGCTTTTCAACCCAGTTGGCAATAAGACAAAGCAGAATTGCTGTGCTACTGTTGTGAGAGCTCTACTCTGGTGGAATGGCCTGAGGACTGCTGCCACACGACATGGTTTGAGTACTGGCTCAGGACACATCTTGGAAATGGAGTTGAACATTTCTCCTTTGAATCTACTCTCCTTAGGGAAGGAAGGGAGAAAAATAAGGAAGGTTTACTTAACCCTATGGCTGTGGATTACTACATTATAGATTTAGAATAATGTCATAATTAATAATATAATGAAAATATATATTCTTTAATAGAATAAATGGGGGGCAATGACACAGTGAGTTGGCATTTCTTCTCCACATCTTTTAATGTTAGGCCAGTTAAAGGCAGAAATTCACACAGCTGTAGCAATGAAGCATATACAGCAGTGGGCCAACTTGAGTGGGATGTGATCGTGGTTTTCTTTAGCCAAGACTGAGTTTCTTGTTCAGAGAAGCCTTTAAAATTTAGGAGAAAGTGTCATTAATGAGCATGATCACTGTCACTTCTTCTCATGTGTGGGGTTTATCTGCCTTCTGTGCATGAAATACTTCCCTGTATTAGATGAAAAGCTTGAGTGCAGCACACAATTGTTGGTAATAATCAACTAGCCACAAAAATTACCTTTAGTCATTGATTTCTTAGTCTTCTGCAGAAATGTTCAGAATTACTATTGCAGTGTTGAAGGTGGCAAAACTGAAAGCAGGTTTGTGATGAGTGTTGGGTTAGTTGTGGGCCTCCAGCAAGCAAGCAGGAGGATTAGAACCAGAGACCACATCCCATATATTGTTAGTCTGATGGGACTGCATTTCCTCACTGTTATTAAGCCTGCGTTACAAGTGGAGATGACTTTCAAGAGGGAAACCACAGGAGAGCAGTCAGCCATATAGTGGTATTTGAGTTTGCTCATACACATGGGCGATAACTGCTGGTAGTTAGATAGCACCATAGGAAAACTGCGGGTAAACGTTGATTCATGTTTTTAAGGGTATCCACTGTGTGAGCGGAGGAGGTACTGAAGTTGTCTCTGTATGTGTGTAGGAGGGTTATTAAAGATCCAACTTGTCAGGGTGTAAATTCATGCCAGAATGAAGAAAAGAGAACGCTCAAAGTGAAGGCTTGCTTTATGGTTAAATTCCTGTTGTGCATCAGTGAGACAATGAAGATGATGCAAACCTAATACTGATGTTGTGTGATGCAGGGGATTTAGAAGGGAAACCACAAAACCCTGCTCTAAGTGCAAATGGAGCAGTAGTGACAGTGAAGATTAATGTCTTTTGAGAAAGCTTCACTTGTAGGCAGTGTAGAGGGAGCCTTGTCTGCAGGTCGGGATGATGGACCTGGTGGGCTGTTGGTAAATTGATCTAAACCACAGTAATGAACTGCCTTAAAAATTTGTGTGTCATCTGTTGAACCTTCTTGGAACATAAGCTGTAAAATGAAAGGGGAACTAGGACAAAAAACTAGTTAGCAGCTGCCAGCACACTCTGACACCGCAGAATGGCGCTTGTATTTTAGACTTCTGTTGTTCTTGTAGAGGACTTGCCCGCACGCATCACCAGCACGTCCCACTTGGAAAGAGCAAATGGCCCAGGCACTCCTGTGTGCAGTGCCTGCCATTGGCATGCAACCGCTCCATGCTATCTTCTGGTAACTTAACTCAGTATTTATTGTATGAACCACAAGCCAGCCAAGCCAGTCAGACCCAGTCTGGAAGAGCCGAGAATACGACAGCATGAGTAAGTACCATTTGAGAGTATCAAAGAGCTGTAATAATATGGATAGCATTACATTAGAAAACCAAGGTGGGAGGATTACATGAAAGCAAAACACACAGACGGGCCCCAAGGGGAGACCATCCACCACAAAGAATAATTTCCTATGGGATTCAGACCCAAAAGCACATTCCTCCGAGGCTGCTTTAAAGCATCCAGGCGAGACATCTAAAGAGAGAGGAAAAATGCATAATGCTGTTTTTTAACAACTGTGTGTTGCTGGAGCAGCTGCGCAATGCCTGGTCTGCAGCTCTAGCCTTTCGTCTGGACTCCTACATGTTTTCCTCCCTGTGATCTCCTCCTCAACCTAAGAAGGATGTTGTTTTTTGGTTTGGGTTCGGTTTTTTTTTTCCCTTCAGGGAAAGAAGAGGGGAAACATCTTTCATCTGTGTTTTAGTTTTTGCTTTTGCTGTGTAGACGGTGCTGCAGTTAGACCCAGGGTGTTCCCAGGGAATTGCTTTAACTTTGCAGGACGGCATGGAGCTGTTACCGCGGCTTTTGCCGCAAATCTGGAAGGTTTTCAAAGTGTATTCAGCACTTAGTCCTGGTGGTTGACAGACTCCAATTCAGTAACTCGTATTTTTTATCTTCCCCACCACAAGTGAGCTGTCTTGAAGAGGTGCTGTTTACAGTCCTTTCCCCCAGACATCCTTTGGAGTAACTGAATCCCACACAAACTTGTATATATGCCTGTACATGTAGTGTCTGTATACATTAATCCAAAGGATAACATACAGTCTTGGACCTGGCGGGTTTAGACTCTTAGTAAAGCTGTTATGCTGCTTTGCCCTTCAGTGTTTGTGTGAAGGGCCAGGAGGAGAATCCTACCTCTGTTTCCTCCTTTTTTCCCCTTCTAGTCCATGATGGAAGCACAGCAGGACCATGACATTCAGAGTTGCTGCTGTTGCAGACAAGTGCCTTGGCAGGGGTGGAAGGAGGGTTGGGGGGGGGTGGTGTGGCGCAGGTTTCTTGTGTGTCAGAAGACAGTGGGATCTCTGTGTGTGGGTTTCAGTGCAGAGGAAAGCTATAGTGCAGTCTGTCATTTCAGCTTCAGGTCTGTGGAGCAGAGGGACTTTCATTATGAGGAATGTGCCAGGGAAGGAGCAATGGCATGAAAAAAAAGTCCAGTTCCTCTGTATGACAGTAAAATATTCAGAGAAATATGTGGTCTTTATGCAGGAGGCATCCTGAAACAAGGCGTTGGCACCTCTGTAATACAGAAACTGAAGCAAGATGTTTGGGAAAGAACAGATAGACAGCTGGTTTGTGCCCAACTTGTGGTTGTAAGTAATCCATCACTGCCAGGCCTGAAAACAAGCCTGAGCTCACAGGCACTGACTTCCTGGCACTGTGTCTATTCAGCAAAAGCTCAGTGGTGGCACGAAATTTTTCAGGGCTGTAGAGAGGTGCAAACAATCCCCTCATTCTCCCTTCACTGGGGAAGCCGCTGATAGGTGGAAGCAGCCAAAGTCTTTGGGGCTGCTGCAATCCTGCAAGAGCTGGGAGCTGGATGTATTATTCCTCGTGCTAAATTGGCACTGGCACACTGGCTGACTGCTGGGATAAGCAGTATTTTAAAGGAAGAGGTAAATGAAGCAGGAAGATTGGGCTTGGGTCTGTAGGTTGTGTTAGGAAGTTTGCTCAGAAGTCTTTTACCATTCTTGCCCAAAGTTTGGTTGCTGGCTTTTGTTGTTGTTGTTATTCCTGGAGCCTGCAATGGGATACAGATTTCTTCTGGCTATAGTGCCAATATTGTGCCCTCAGTGCTGATGACAGCAGTTTGTGGGCCACGCAGTCAAGAGCTGTGTCTGCATTAAAGTATCAGTCTTTTTTGCCATGAATCTTCAAACGATTGTGCTCCTTGTTACTTCATTTGTCTGAATTACAGGATCTAGGTATGGACACCAAGCTCTTGTAGCTTATGTGAAGGCCATAGCTTGGATACTCATAGTCGTGTGTGTGAACTGAAGCTGATGGCTGTGAGGATTCTCTGGGTGGGTTTTGTTTTTATAAGGACCATAGTAGAGCCTGTAGTGCTGTGTGTTTCAGAGCATGCTCAAGTGGTAGGAAAGTGCCTGTGGAGGATTTGGAAACCAGCCAAACATCATTTTATTGCAGATTTCATGTATTTTTCTTAAAATTATTGCTACTGAATGTATGTTGAGGCCTGCTAGTGATTAACAGCCAACAGGGAAATATCCTCTTTTCCCAATATTGTTAATGATTTACAAGCTGGTGCTGATGTGGGAAGGCATTTCGGTGCTGGGCTTAACACTGCATAGGATGGTGCTTGGTGCTAACTTCAAATATTTAGTATCAACAGTTCCAACTTTTGTAACATAATAGCAAAGAAATTACAGTATCATGCAATTAAATATCCTATTACAAGCCCTAAAGGCAAAGTATAGAACTATAGAAGGGGCCTAATTCCACATTTCTTTTGCTTTTGAGTCCAAACTTCAACTTTTTAACACTGTATTTGTGCTGCCCTCTCAGTGTAGAGCTCCTCTCACTGCCTTGCGGAGCTGAATAATGTGCCCCTTCCCTGCAACAGATGAATAAAGTGCTTGGGGAATTATTGTGTAAACTGGCTTAGCTCTGCTGACTTCAGTGTAACTATTGACGTACTTGGGGTTCGCTCTTTGTTGTTCCAAAAGCAGCAGTCTCTGCAATTTGGAGTTTGATTTTTCCCATAACCTTCCTCCCCAGCGTACTATTATACAAATATTGCACAATCTCAGCGATCTTCAATGACTTTCTTGCACTTAATTTCAGCATGTTTACGACAGCTTCTCCTCGTCTGTAGAGATGGTTGGTAATAACGTACATTCCAGTCCAAGTGACACAAACAAACAAGTGATTCTGCAAGAAGTCCTACTTAAAAAACATGGTAACAAATACAAAGCCTATGGCACAGTGTATTTTCCTTTGGCAGTAATTGTTCTGCTCTTTGTATTATCTTACACAACATGACCACACCACCCGCTGCTCTGACTTTTGGAAAACAAAACTGTTCATCCATGAGCCAGGAGGGACCAGAGTGATTCTAAATTGTATAACTTGTAGAGGAAATGACTTGTTCAGTTGGGCTACTTACTACTGAACCAGCTTCTCTTCGTCTGCAGCGTGACATAGATCAACCTCTATGAAATTTCTGTTACACACAGGTGTCTGAGGGCTGTTGTAGAAGCTGAAATGCCAGATGTGGATGCTGGTGGGTCCAAGCACATGCTGATGGAGTCTGCTGAGTCGTTGGTCCCCAGGACGGTGCCTTAGTAGGCACAGCCGTAGGATTGCATAGCAGTAAACCCGAGGACAGGACTCTTGGCATCTTTACCACCCTAAAATAGGCTGTCTGGCCTTCAATCAGCTACGTGGTGCTGCCAACCCAAAAGCCACATCCCAGCTGTATGCAAAAGAAGCAGAATTACAGCAGAATTGTTGTGCTTCCCAGTGTTTTAACTTTGGACAGATGTGTGCGTTACTTGACTAAAACATGCTTTGCTTTTTAGCTTTTAATACTGCTTTTTATTTTAGCCGTTAAACACATCTCAATTCCCAGGGCTTTTGCTGGAAAGTTCTCCCCCAAACACTGTCTTATCACACATCCTCCCTCATTCTCACTTTGCATCCACTGTGAAACGGTTTCCCAAAGGGGAATTCACCTTAACAGTTGCTAAGTTGTTTCTTTCCCTGGGTCCCCAGTATCCTGCCATTTCCCTCCCCCGACAACTGGAGGGTTTAATTTGTGCTGTATCTCTGGTGGGCTGCGTCATGCCCTCACAGGGGATGGAGTGTGTAACCTAATAGGTGGTTTGTTTGCTTCCTCCCAAAGTGAATAGTCATGTTTCTGTTGGAAAACCTTTTCTGTTTTGGGGATAATGAACGTTAACAAATCACTGAAAATAAAAATAGAGAAGGAATGTAGGTGAGATACCGCTGCAAGCTTGGCTTGTGCTTTGTGGATCCTTTTTTAATAGCAAAAAAAAAGCGACATCAGCTCTGCTGCAGGCATGAATTAAAGATGAGAACTTAATAAAACTTGTTGGAGGGGAGAGGGAGGAAGAAAAGTGGAGCTAAAGCAGCGATGTCTTTATTTTTAGGCAGACAGCACCACCTCTGCTTCAGCTCTTTGAGATAGTGATGGAGAATAAAAAACCAACAGCATCTGAAGTGGTCTGTGAATCAAAAGTGCCCTCTGCTGGGAAAACCCTGCATGGAGGAGCGGTTCCCGGCAGTGCTTCCAGCTGATACCCAAAAGCTTAATTACCCTCTTTTGTTGGGGAAGAGGCTGGATATAATCCAGGATGCTCTCAGCAGTTGCCTTTGCCATTACATGCCCAGTAGGGATTGCAGTCTGAACATGTCACTGGGTATTAGTGGCGTCTGTGATTTCATTAGGGTTTGACATCACGTGTGCGTGGTTGCTCAGTCACTGCTCTGTTCCTTATGAACAGAAAACAGGAATTTGCATTTGCAATATTGCCACATGAAAGATAGGAATCTGGGTGTGAATATTGTGCAGATAGCATCACTCTTGGCAAAGAAACAAGTGATAAAAAAGGGATGGAGCTAGGAAGGAGCCTTCAGTAGCCCTGATTTAACTCTTGTTTGTTTTACGTGAGCAGCGTCGATGAAACACGCAGTGTCAATGCCAAGCTCCTCCAGGAAGCTCTTCTTGTTCCAAGGCTCCCGACCTGAAGTACAGACACTACCTGAGTCTGAACCTGCAGGTAATTCTGTTGGCACAGCAGGAATATTCATGTGAGCTCTGCTGGTCAATCCAGTGGTTCTTGCTTCTGCCTCTTCCTTCATCTCTTACATGGGACTGTACAGAGCGAGCTTCGAGGCTGGAGAATGAAGGGCTTTGGGGAATATATTGGTGTGAGTGACCATAAAGCATGTCAGGAGGTAAGTGCTCAGATGCTTCCTGCAGGTGTTATGGGGTTCTGTGGATGTCCAGCCTTCCTGCCAGCATGGCTCTTGCAACCTGGACTTCCTTCAGATTTGGAAAGAGTCCAGGCTCCGTCTGCATGCAAGTCCCATGGCACAAACCCATTATTCTACGAAATGGACTAGATCAGAATGCAGAAATAGAGCTCTCACCAATCCTTGCTGTAAGTTCAGCTGCTGGCCTTCTCCAACTAGGTGTTGCTGTTCCGATCCATCAGTCTTTGGCCTCTGAGGAGTATGTAGAAGCACGAGCAAGAGAAGTCAACCAAGAGCAATAAAAATCCAACTAAACCCATCAACTTCAGTGTATCATGTTTCAGCTGTTCAGTACTCTGTGATGAGTATCTTCAGCAATTCCAGTGACAAGGGCTGTTTCTTATCTAAAATACTTTATCTTCACATCTGGAACAAAAAGGAATTGATCTCTTTTGTTATTTCTCATCACAAAAGACTGTTTTAGAAGATGAATAATCAGATATAAAAATAGCAGAAATCAGAGCAAATAGATAAATCGAACTGAAAAATACAGTTAGTACTAATATGCTGTTCATGCCCCTTGGGAAGCAAAGCTGCCGCGTGATGCATCGTGTTGATGTTATGTAGCAGCGAGGAGTGATACTGATGAATTCTGACGGAAGAGCTGGCCAGGAAAAGAGGGAAATAATCCTTGTGGCTATGAAACAAGCTTGAAATCCTTAGGGATTTGTAACGGAAGCCTTTTTCCTCAAAGGAGCTGTAGAGCTGGTGTCCCATGTTTCACTGTGCTGGCAGTGGTTGACTTTGGCAAGCAGGAGTTTTCCTATAATTGTCCTTGAGAAGCCTTTGATTGTTCTGCCTGTGCTTATGGGTGGGAAAGCAGCTCTATTTAAGGAGGAATAAATATTTATTCTCTTAGAGCGCTTGCCACAGCTGCTGCTTTGCAAAAGGATGGTGGGTTCACTTAGAAGCGAGTTATGCAAACTCTCTGCTTTTATGAATTTGCACCTGCTGAGCTGTGGTTTGGGTTTGAATGAATTTAAAATCTTGGAGGTAAAGTTCACCAAAAGTGGGAAGTTTTGACTGTTGAAACCCAGTGAATTATTCATTCCTTTCTCCCAGTACCATTGAATTGACACCCAAAGCTTCTGCTGCACTCTGAGCTGATTTCTTAGTAAATGTAGCCTGTTTCAGGTGCACAGCAATTGTTTGACCTGTTTTCAGATTTGATTTCAGAAGAATCGCAGAGCTAAGTCTTACAATCCATAACACCTGGGAATTGAGACACAGGGGGTTTTGGTACCCAGTTCAAATCATTTATTGAATTGACAGGGTGATTTCTGTCTGTTTCAATTTACAGCTCGAAATGGTAGTTTTGAACAATGTGAAATGCTTCTGGTGTAGAAACTTGTTATCTCTGAAACCTACTGACAGTTAAATGTCATATTAACTGTAAGAGTGCATGGTGTGCTTGGTATGATGGTGGACTTGAGTCAAATGAGGATTGTGCAGGAAGAATTTACATTATACTTATGCTTTTAACGGCATTTGTTTTTTTAGTTACTGGATGTTTGTTGGCTATGATCACTGCCTGTATTGGCACTTAATGCTGTTGATGACTTTTTGGATCCAGATATTCATGACGTGACCATTTACGAGTTGCAGGAATAGAGAAATATACTGCACACAAAACATGAGTTCAAATGCTGTGAATGCTGGATTTCTGTAATTGGCTTCCTTCAGAAGTGGAGAAATTAATTGCCTTTTTATAGTTACTTTTTAATCTACTCCAGCTTCTTCCAGTATCTCCATGCATGCTTCCCAGAGGGTTTTTTACTTTTAACATGGAACTGAAGGATTCAAAGCACCCCTTCCAGATAGGGGGCGTGAATCAGAAAAGTGAGATTGAAAAAATAAAGGAAAACTCTCATATATAATGCTTATTGTTAAGTAGTATTCACTGCATTCGGAAGGAAGAGTGAGGATAATGTTTTCAGAGATTCGGTACTCTTCAGAGCCAGGATTTGGTAATATTGTAATAGAGAGGCTTACACTGGGCTGCTGAAAAAAGGCACCTGCTGCTGAAAGCCTCTCCAGCGCAGTGTCCTGGGACCACACGTGCTCTTCCTCTTTCCATGTGGAAACTTTCTGGATAGTTGGAACTGGAGCACACAAAATTCATGAGTCACGTCCGCCTCAAACAGGACAAACAGCAGCTGGCAGTGCCCGAGGGGCAATCCTGGCCTCGCCTTCCAGCACAAAGAGCCAGAGCAGCTTAGTGCCCTCAGCCGTAGGTCAACAGGATGGGTGCTTGGGTGGGTGGCTTTGCATCAGGAGAGAGCAAAGCAGAGGTGATGGGGAGGAATGGCTTCAGGGCTGCTGATATGCCTGTACCATAGCAGAATTTGGTTTCTTAATGCACACCGGAGTTGCCTGGAAAAGGTAGAGGCAGTGCTTTTTAATTGCAGCTCAGGCATCATCAGCATGGAGATCTGCACCCGGTGATGGGAACAGGCACAATTGAAAGAGGTTTTTTAACAAACAGATTTGTTTCCTGCAGGCTTCTCATCTGGAAAAGCAGCACATTGCTTTCTTAACACGTTAGTGAAAGGGGATACATTTCAAGGGATTGATCCATTCGTTCAGAGTACGTGTTTAGTTGACAAATCAAAGGAAACCCAGCTGAGAGAACTGCCTTGCAATCTCTGCATGGGTCTGACGTGTGAAGCGAGATCTGTAAAATGACTCCTCCTGTTAATTTGTCTCATTAGGAAGATGGGGGGCTGTACGTGATGCAGTGTCCCTTTTCTGTTATTCCCCATTTTGGCGATGTCTAAATATAAGAAACAAAATACCCTGTGCAGAAACAGTCCCTGAAGGCAGTTGTTCCATTTATATTCCTCATCTTTGCACCTTACTCCTGTATTTCTGCATGGAGAAACAGCTGCTTGTCTCTGCGTATAAAGTAACAGATCACAAATCAGTGCTTTGTTGCTCCTTTGCCAGCGTTTCCTTGTGGGATTTCTCCGCAGAGTTAAGTTTAATGTTTCAAACCCCCATAGCTAAAGCAGGATGTGCTGCTGTCTCTGCCCCTTGCTAGGGGAAGAAGGGCAGCCTGCAGCTTTAGCGTGTGCGCTTCTGAGGTCAGACCTTCTTGTCTCCTCCTTTCAATGCTTTTCCTTTTTCCAGTTTGTGATTAAATGAGGCCATCCTGACAGACGGGAATGCCAGGTACTCCTGGTGTGTCTGGGTGGTTTGTTTCTAAAACACCTTATTGAACCTTGTTCGTATTTCATTAGTACTTTAAAAAGGAAAATAAAAATTCATACAGCAGTCTTCACTATTTTGATCATGATGCTTTTCAAAGAGTTTTTTCTAATAAGGGGTCCTGTTGTATACAGGGAGTTTAATAGTGTTTGGTTGTTAAACTGTAAGAGGAAGTTAAATTTCATGAAGTTCCTCTTACAGTGAAATAATAGGCTTTGCTTGTAGTAGGGTATTGATACCAGTGCTCTCCTGATTCTCCCCACTTGTCACCCCAGGACAGGTACATCGGTCTGCAGCAAAACATGCAGCTGGGTAGGCAGAGAAAAAACCAAGTGTCTGATGAGCATCACAGGTGTGCCATCAACTGAGCTGGATGAAGCCCCAGCATCCAAACTGTGTCAGTAGAATGGGAGCTTGTGAGTGTGCCCTGGAGTTGTCATGTGTGTAGAAAGCCTCAAGTGCTGGAGGAATGGTGATCATTTACCGGAAGGATGCTGGAAAGTGAAATGAAGAAAGCAGCAAATCTGATATTAAGTTTAAGCATGCTTGAGTGTGAAACCAATTAAGAAACTTATCTCAAGTTGGTTCCTAAGCGTTGCCAGAGCCACAAAGTGTTTTTGGAGATACCACTAATGTCTGTATTGGTAAGCACCTCCTGCTGCTTAATGACCTTGTTTAGCTGTAGGGCTGCCTTTGCTGTTGACCATGAAGTGCTGATGGGAACCAGTCCTGCTGGTGATTTGTTATGCTACTGGTTGAACTGGTATTTGCAAACATTCAAGCAAATGACAACAGAAGCAGTGTTGTGATTTGCAGAGCTTTTCCCTCCAGAGGGAAAAGCTGCTGCCTTGCACATGGTGAACTGCTTAAGCACACCTTCTTGGGCAGGATCCTTGCTGTCAGGGCACAGTTAAAACAGGATGCTTGAACCCTTCTAAAGCTACTGATTATTGAACAGAAACCTGAGCTCAAGAAAGCCATTAGTGTGCTAAACTACACTTGTTCTCTCACTTAAAACAAATAACTGTATTTTAAATTGATGCTGGGAAGAACTGGGAAAAGCTCTCTGAGAGAGGCTTTTTTCCTTGCTGTTAGAATAACCTCAGTTCAGGCTCCACCATGAGACTTCATGTGGCAGCTCCTCTGTGTTGGAAGGTTGCCCCAGGTGACTTACGGTTCATGCACTCATGTAAGTGCTGTTAATTTGTGAGGTTTCAGTGGTTAGACTGAGCTGCTAAGTGGGCTCTGAGCAGATAATGAGATCAAGCAGGGAAGAGTCCTGCAGGTTCCCACTTGGCCTTTGTACCCAGGTTGCATGGAGATTTTGTCCTAAAAGCAAAGCTTTTGCGAAGTCGTAATTTTGAGGAGGTGATTTGCAGTACTTGTCCAAACCTGACAACAAACCCAATTGTTCGTGCTCAGTGCAGTACTGCTGTTGAGATCTCTGCTGGCATACTGAAATGCAAATTTGCTGGTGTTTGGTTTGGATTATTTTGTTCTGCATTAGAATGAAGAAACTACTCAATGCTGATTCTTCTTCTGGGAGGGGTTTTTTACAGGGTAAGTTGCACCGTTAGTGAGGTGAAATGGCATTGTGGAATAGCACCACTTCAAATGTTCTATGAGAAAGCAGATTAATGAAGCAAAGGAGGGTACAAAACTAGATGTAGAAAGAACATTACAGTTTTATATTCAGTAGTTGGAAAGACTCAAATACAATAACAGGAGCAGTTTGCAAACAGTTGTCTTCTATATTTTACCCTAACCAACTCCCTGACTTTGATCTTGTAATAATCTCCATTTTTTAATTATATCACAGCGGTCCCAGGTTACACAGAATTTTGTCATTTCTGGGATTTGGTATATCCATTACATTCACTCTGAAAGTTTCAAATACAGTCATTCAGTGTACCTACGAAGGAAGGTAGCTATGAATATCTTGTGAGAGGCCCTCTTTTTGCATCTGATACGGATGCATGACCCTCCAGTCTTCAGAGTTGACAGGAGTGAAGCCTTCAGTGGATGTGGAGTCAAACCAAGAGTTAAAGGAAAGTCCCTCTGGTTTTTCTGGCAGTATACCAGCAATCCTATCGATTGAAGCTTTTCATGTAATGCTTAATTCTTGCAAGAGTTATTCTACTGTTTAACTTCCAGGCAGTAATTTCAGTGGGACTACTGGTAGTGTATAAAGTTAAGTGCTAATGCAGGATCAAGGTAGTCTTTAAATCTGTTCCCTGTGGGTCCAGATACAAGTGGAGAATCCTGCAAAAGGGAACTGGTAGCACTGGCTCTGGTCTAAAGGCAACTGCTTATTCACAGATGAATCAGAAGTTACTTGAAGAAACCATGTCTTGAAAGAATCTCCTTCTGAAAGCATGATATGATTTTCAACAGCTGTCTTATTGACCCAAGCAAGTACAACTGTCATTTTTAATAGAGCAATGAGAACATGCCTGTTCAGTAACACTGCAGATGGCAGATATTTCTGTACTGTGCAGAAGCTGCTGGGTGAAGGTGACCATGATAGTCATAAGGTGCTTCTGTAATAATGTACCGTGGTTTCAAAATACACGTTTACACTCCCTTGACACTTTCTTGTTCAGTGCTCAGGGTTTCATTAACATTGTAGTGATTATCTTTGGTTGGGTTTAATTTGCATGCACCATACTTGTTGAAAAAGGGGTACGTGGCCAAGTTGTTTGTTGCTTTTTGGCTGATGGATCTTTCCTGCCGAGTCACATAGACCATCATTTCCCTCAGGTGCAGCTCAGGGAATAGCAGAGAAATCCATCTTTGTGCTGTTGCACTTTCCATTAACTGCTTTCAGAAGGGGGTATTTGCACTGTGGCAATCTCCTGTTCTGTAAGTGCAAATACACATGGGTCCCATTGTGACTAGGGGTCTTGTCCAAGAAATATGCTGGATGATGGTATCATTTGTTTTTTTTTAAAGCATGAATAGGAGACAGGGTCATGGTAGTTGGCATCACTGCAGCAGAGCTGAATGGGGTATTTGGAGGCTGTGGAGGGCTTGAAAGTGAAAAGCTGCTCAGGTTTAGTGTCATTAAACCCAGTTCTGTTGAAGCAATAGAAGGGAAGGATGCTTGACTGGGAGCAGGGAGCTTTGTAGCCACCCTACAGTGACAGGGGAGGTAAATGATGCCAATGTGGTTATAGCGAAGGATGCACAGTGCAGTCCAGGGCAAGTGCTTCATCTCTGTGGAAAGAAAAGAGGTGTTAGTAAAGTGGAAAATGTTGTAAAACCACCATGGTTATGGATACAGTGTGGGTTGAAAACAATAGTCTGTGGAAAGGCTGGTGCTGGAAACTGAAGTGAAGAATAATAATGAGGTTAGAGAACAGCTTTGGGATGTCAGCGCTGTGATAGCAGTACTCTGAGCTACCCTACCTTTGAAGTCATCCTTTTGGGTTTACGTGGCACGCAGGTCTGCCGACCTCTGCTCTCTTGCTTACCTAGCCAAGGCGTTGCTGTGTCTCTTCTCCCACAAGTGGTGGTTCAAGTGCTCCATTGAGCTCTGTGGGGAACGCAGCTCCCTGCTCTTCACATGCCCTGTGGAGAGCTTGGAGAGCATCTGAGCATGTGAGCCACTTACTCCTGTAAGCCTGTCCTTAGGTCTGGGCAGCTGGGTGTGTGAGAAAGTGTGTACTGTTTTGACCAGGAGCTTGCTTAAATAGAGTGGGGAAGTTTGGTATTAAAATGTAAATAGATACACAAAAGTAAGTCACCCACCCTGCAAAGCCCTTTACTGTCAGTGTTATTTGTAGGTAGCGTATTAGAACCCCTCTGGAGGTTGGAGCTAATGACACTAAGCGAATTGCTGCCTACTGCAGGTTTTTTTCTTGTTTACATTGAACTTCTGATGCCTAGAAAATAGAGGAGGAAGCTCAGCTGTCACAGCTGAAGTCATAGTGCTTGTTAATAACAGGGCTTGGATATTAAAGCATGTATCACTGAAGGAAAAATGTGGCAACCTTGTTCTGTTTGCCTCATTTGTTGTCTGTTGTCAGATGTTAGTCATAGGCTACTACAGCAGTGAACTGGGAAAGGAGTTCCTTCTTTCTGGAATTGTAACCACTTTCTACAACCTTCATAAGCTTTAATTAAAAGGAACATGTAATGATTTTGGGATTGAATCCATTTCATATACTCTTTAAATTGAGAAATAAAATTATTTCCATCAGGCTTTTAGTTGGGGGTTTGTAACTGCTGGATCATTTCCTTTTTCATCAGTTTCTGAGTTTTAAAACGGCTTATGAACTTTAGTGAAATCATTTAGAAATGGATATCATGCAGAATAGTTAATAAATGAATAGCACAGCCCTGTAGCGAAATGAATCTTGTTTGCATCTCAAGCAGCACAAATCTAAATAGAACACAGGGCTTGCGTAACAGCATTTGTTTTTACTGTGGCAGTGTTGTTCAAGGCACCTCCAATATCCTTCATTTTTCATAGGGATATCTTTGGCAGCAAGGAGGATTTTCAGGGGCTGATTTGAGGTACATAATTGGAGCAGTAAGATTACACACACAAAGTGTCACTTAATGTATGAGGCTCGTTTAATTGTAGGCTGCTCAGAAATAACCCAAGAAACACTTCACTGGTAGCTAATGCAGAGGTATAATTAGGCTTCAACACAAGTGTAATTAGGCTGATTGCACAGAAAGAAAGAGAGTTCAAAAGGTTTTTTAAATGTATCTCTGAGTCATTTTGTCTCAACTGTCTTGTCCCTGAGCTTCTGCCATATTTGTGTTGGACTTAAACAAATAAGTGCATTGCTCTTTAGCTAGCAATTACAGGTAATCCTCCTTCCTTCCCCAGTGGGGTTTGTTGTTGTTGGTTGGGTGGGTTTAAATAAAGCTCAATCACAGCCATGCCCATGGAGGAGGGAACAAAACCTGCCTATCTTTTAGTCAATGTCCTAGTGAGTCAGTGGCGGTTCTGAGAGTAGATGGCATCCTACTTATTTCTGGCTTGTTTTTTCTATGGGAATTTGCCTAGTGCAACTGTGTGTGTGTGTGTGTGTGGTATGGAAACAGGTTTTACAGGATCTGGGGCTCAGTGTGAGCACTAAGGGATACGGGTGAAGTTCTTGTTGGCTTCACTTATCCCCATGTATGTTGCAAATTCCAGCTCAGTTGACCATGTAGTTATTTCCTGAACTGAAACCAGTCACTGAGGTGTTCTAACTACAGTGGGATGCGGTTCAGCTCAGGCTGACACACAAACCAGGGGCACTTCTTAGATCAGAGTAAAGGTATGTGAGATGCACCCATGTCTGGAAGATTGGTGGTCTCACAGGAAGCAAATCATTTGCCTCAGTGCACCACCACTAGTCTTTGATGGTTTTGCTGTTGGGGGGGATACGAGTAACTTGAGAGAAAAATCACTACTTCCAGATCTTTTCTTGAAGTTTTTCTATAATCTTGTTTTGCCTTTTACATTTATTGAGGAACATGCTGTTCTGCTAAATGGAGTAGATGTCAGTCATTCTCTTACTAGTTATTTATCCAGTATACCTCATGGAAGCCTAAACTGATGCAATCCCTAGCAGACTAATAGTACAGATTCACAGAATATAAATTTGTGTTATTTTCTTCTAGTAACACTTAAATACAGTTTTAAACAATACTTTAATGTCCTACAACTAGCAAATACAGAATGTAGAGAAAAGTACCTATTGCCTTTGGTTTTCTTTCAGATTTTTGAAATAACCGTAAATACTGCTTGTGTGTGTATGTATGTATGGTTTATGGGTATATGTATATACATATATGACTTTTAACATGTATACTTAAACAGTCTAGAAACTATCCATGTATTTTTTACCTTTGCATGGTCCTGGTATAAAAGTGCATCAGCACAGGGAGGCATATGTAAAATACCAACCCAGTTATTCTGCAATGCTGACACTTCATTCTTTGCTGTCAGAAAACCACCTTTTGGCAAAGCTGTAGAGCAGGAGGGAGGTTATTTAGAAGATTAGCACTTGTATGGAAATGTCTGTATTTGCTTTGAATTGCTTCCTGCATTAATAATTTTCTTACAGTTATCGTCTTTAGTTGGAGCTTTTCCCTGGGAGTACATTGCTGTACATACTCCATACAGCACTGAGATAAGATAGCTCCTGGTTTTACCAGCCTGGGTTTTGAGAAATGCCATCTAGGATTTGTCTACATTTGTTCATGTAGTGTTAAAGAGAAGGAGAATGTTTGCAATAATCAATAGCTGTTGCCAGTTGTGAGCATATAGAAACCCAGAGGAAATATAGCTCTGATTTAGAAGCATAAAATACAGGACTATTTCAGGCAGCACCTAGCAAGGGAAACAATTACTACTATAAAAGGCAAATGTGCTGCACAGGTGAGAGACACGGAGGGGATGCTGTGGATTCGTTTATATCAGTATGAGTCAAAAAGCGAAAGGCCTGTATTGGATGTTCTCCACATAACTGATGAATGGAGATAAACGGGCAATGTAGAATGCTTATGAGCTGGTGTTTTAATGCAACAAACCCGCATTTTAATCTGTGTCCCCCCTTCTGCTCCCAGCATGCCAGTGCACATCTGGCCCAGAGCCCTCTTTGGACTAAGAGGCCGAAGTGTTCTTAATCTCACCTGTGGAGAGGATGAACTAGAGTCAGATGGATCAGTAGTTTTCTAAGTCAGCTGTGGATCCATCCGTACTTCCAAGTTATATACTTTCCTGTTGAGAACAAAGTTGTGGGTAGTTCCAGCATTATTGTGCTGGGTATATTCTTATGAATAATAACTACTTAGATAAGTAACTTATATGAAAAATGAGTATCACAAAGAAGTATCTTAAGTTTGCTAATTTATATTTCCACACTAGAGTATCTCTGAATGCTTTTGTGGTGTAAAGCCCAACATATGGCTCGAAGTTGAGTATGAAATACAGACACTTCTGTGTAGGTATCTGGCTCCATTCTTTTCCCTGCTTGGTAATGACCATAACTGTTCTGTCTGACAGCTGTGCAGTGACTGTACAGAATGGGGTGGTGGATCTGGTCCAGCTCCCAGAGTGCCAGCATCTGCACTCATTGGCTCCTTTTTTCTTTTGGCAGCTCTAACTGAGAAACCAGTATTAATTCAGCAGAGAGAATGAAGCTGAAGTCTGACCCTTAGAAGAGCTGCTGCTGAGTCAATGGAGAGGCACACTGGTGTATTAGGAAAGTGTAATAACCTTCAGCTCTCATCCTAATTTTATTGTGTGTAAATATGACTTCAGCATCTTATTACATCCATGCAAGAGCAGGGGCAGTTTCTCTGAAGCCTCTGGATGTAGTGGTGCCCTGTGTCATGATGGGATGGCCCACAGGCCTGGTCACCTCTTGGTTTTGTCTTTGCTGCAGAACCAGAGGGAATTGCTCCCATAACTGAAGTTAGAGCACAGGGAAACCACATTGGATGAAGTCAAATGTGCAGCTTGAGGGAGGGATCTGAAGAGCAGCCAGGGAGGTAATAACAGGTGGTACACAGTATGGAAAGGAGAGAAGAGGAGAAGGAAGTCTCCTATACCATCATATTGTCATCACTCATGCTTTGAGATGGGGTAGTATTCATGCAGTGTGGGCTCAGAAACAGCTCTAGAGGCTTTGCAGGTATTTGGTAACTATTTATTTCCTGTCCTGGATTCATCGTGTTGCATAAGCAGAAGGTTCCTGACCAAATCCTTAGCTTTGGGGATTTTCAGAGGACTTTTGGCTCCCTAATGTTTCCTCATCAAATATAATGGGAAAGAATATCGAAAAGCACTGTCCTGAGGTGCTATTACAGGCTGGTACTCTCATAGCTGTTCAGCTACCTTTAGCTGAGGCTCTCAAGCCAAATGTAGCTTATTCTATAGGTTTCTTAAGTGGTAGCATGTATTATCTGCCAGGTGCTAGTAAGTCGTGTGATTACAAGTGCTTGTTTATCTGTGCCCTCTAGCTCAAATGTCTCTTCCAGGCCTCGGTAAGTGAAGAAACACCATCTGGCTGCTGCTGCAGGATGCTGGGAGATTTCCATCCTTCAAATCTTTAGAGCTGCAGTCTTTTTTTCTACCTTTCAGAAAGCCTGAGGACTCTTCAGCTCTGTTTTCCCCTTGCTTCTTTCTGAGCTGGAGAATGTCTCTTCCCCTCTTTATTTACAGCCGCTTGCTCCAGGCATGCTTTGTCAGAGAGTACCAAGAGCTGACATAGCTTTTCGGGGTTACTGCCTCCCTGGTCTCCTGGTAATTTAAAGGAGAGTGTCCTGGTGGTAGCTCATTGAAATGTCTGACAGAGAATTGTGTTTGTCAAACTGGTGCAGATATTACATAGCTGATCAGAGGCGGGGGTGGCTGTATTTCCCGCACCCACAGAGCATGTAGTTCTGGTTTTGGGAGAAGAACCCTGTCCTTGATGAAGTGTGTGTGTCAAATGACAAGATGTGTAACAGCAACTCAAATCTGACCAGGCTTTTGGATTTAAGTTAATATTTATACCAGGAGGGAGAAATATATGTAATTGCTATTGCCGTGCAGAGCTAAAGGCAGCAGTGACTGAGTTGGAGGAGCAGCAATGTCTGAGTAGGTCAGCTCTCATCTCTCTACCTGCTGTGCAGGTGCATTAAAAATGTTTGTTATAAAGTATCTATTCTCAATCTAATGAGGTAATGCATCCAGTCCTCCATATATCTATAGCTGCTATAATAACAGGCAGTGTAATTTCACAAAGCAGATGCAATAAGATAAACAGGAATATTGGTCAGGACATGGGGTTAAGGGTGAACTATGCGGATGGGAGATGTTTGTGCTCTTCACTGTGCTTTTGTAGATGCAATGGTGGCTGCAGGCTGCCTTCATGGATTGTTTTTTGCCGTCCACCCTCCAGTGGGGAGAACCAGGATATTATTTTCCCTTGAGAAATATGAAATGCTTGAGGCCTCGCCCATCTCCTTGTGTTAGTGGCTGTTGGTGGTACAGTCTGTGGAGGAACTGGATAGTGAGCTTCCAAGAACGTGCTTGAAATAGAGCTCATACTTTCCGCTCAGGGCTGCATCCCTGGCTCTGCTCTCAAGCTCCTGTGGTGCTGAGGATTAAAACTGGCTTGAAGAATGACAAATCTGTTTTGTTGCAGCTTCTGAGATTGCAAAGTTTGTTTTGGTTCAGTGTTGCAACAAAAGAAAGTTTGTGAATGTTGTTTGCAACATAAGCATGTGTTGAAACACCTCATTTTAGCCAGCATCTGTGGGGATCGGCCAAGTAGCTATCAGTACCTAAAATGGCTGAAGACAGCTCTGTGTTAGAAGGGAAGAGAATGTGCAAGTGGGGATTGTATTTTATTTCCCTGGCCTTTTTCAGTAACAGAGCACTTTTGTCGTCAGAGAAAATAACACTCTTGCTTTGGAGGCCCAAAATAGCCACCTAACAGCCACCTCCAGAGTTTGCTCCTTAATGCTCTACGGAGTGCATTTATTGCATATACTTTTGGAGCAAGGTTTTGTATAGGCTCTGAGCTCATACTGCTGCAAAGAGGCACTCTTTCCAGTTGGAATTCCTTACTTATGCCTGCTGTTGTGGGTAAGGATCATAGTGGGTTTGTTATTGTGGTTCTATTTGTTAGGGTTTGGGGTTTTTTTCCCCAGTTTTTACCAGTTTCCTGATGTGCACCATTGCTTTTGCTGGGGTGCAGGAGCAGCAGTGACCCAGAGCATGAAGGTGCCACACCTCTGGCTGCTTTGTTGGCTTGTGTCACACTGAAGCACATGTGAAATTATGTCCTTAAGGTTGCAGCACACGCTGATATTTTATACTCATTCACCCCTTGAAGTTGAGGGATTATTGGGATGAATAAATCTTGACAGCACGGAGGATTTAGAGGAGAGAAGGAGAACTTACATTTAACAAAATTATATACATATCGATATATCTCCAACCAGCAAGCCCCAGCATTCTGCTGGGAGCTGCCTTATCCAACCACAATAGTTTACAAGAGCTAAAACAATCGCAGGCTGTGGTGTGTGATTGCAGGTTTATCATGCAAGGATTCAGTTAAGCAGTACTCTGCCACTGTTTGTGGACAAAACCACCTGTAATTTTAGCAGCACATTAAAGGGGTTTTAGTTTTCCAGCAGTACAAGCTATGACAAATCATGACTTCTTCAATTAAAATCAGTAATGGTGTAAGCTAAATAAAAGATTTAATGGCAGGAGGGTGGCCTAGCCGGTAAATTGATTTTTCGTCAGGTGTAGGTGAATGTGGATGACAGTACCTCCATCATCAAATAACTTCTGTGATGAGAGACACAATCAGCTTTATTAATGTGACTATTCTTGTAGACTTCCAACATAAATCGATGCCTGCTGGAAAACATCACATAATTGGTTAGAGAGATGTCAAAGCAATATATTAGACAGCAATTTACTAATCTTTGCCAAGTGGATTAAAAAGCGTGTTGTCTGCAGAGGGGTAGTAACAGTTCAGACTCTCCTGCAGAGTAAAATCAAAAGGAAGCTTACACAGGTTTAACAAAGAAAATCTACAGGATTAACATCTTCCCTGGGCTGGTGCTACTGTAACTTGAATGCATGATCAAACCCAAGATTGTATTGTTTTAGTGGCACAACTGGACAAAGTTCTGGATACTTCACATTTGCTAATTGTTTTCAACTGTGGAAAGATCACAAAGTGATGGGGATATTGTGAATCGAGCTGGTTAATATTGCACTGCAAGTGATAAGATAGGAGACTGAAAAGTCCCTGAGTCTTTACCTTCCTTATCTCTTATCACTCCTCTTAATAGTTATAGTTTTAGATTAAATAACCTCTCTATCATAAAATAATTTACAGTTTATTGGTGCATGATACAATTTTGCTTCCTATTGTCATTTATTGAGCTTTCAAAAATGTCAAAGGTTGGTCCTTTTTTTGTCCCATGTGGCAAGTGCTTTTCAGTTCACAACTAAGAGCATTGCTGCTTAAAAGAGACCAATTTCTACTTTCCTCATCAAGGTTTGTAAGAGAATAAACCAGAGGAGAGAGGACTTCCAATCCAAGAGGTGGTACTAGAAGCCAGACACACTTTGTTCAGGTTGCTGTGCCTTTTTCTGTGGCTTTAAGCTCATTCCTCACCTCAGTTTCCTCCTCTGCAAAATGGAGAAAAGACCCAACCATGTGCTTTCCTTACTGTGGCTTTAACTGCTGGTTAAACATTTTTGAAGATGTAGGGGATGGTAAGTCCTCAGTGTTAATAATTAACCTGTCTCTGTAACTGTCCTGCACTGTGGCTTTCACTTCTCAGAGTTTTGCATTTTTCTTTGGCTGTTAATCTTGGTGACTTTCATCATTTCTTGTTCTCCTTGCAGTTGAAGAACAAACTTTCCTTGTCCAGTGAACAGCGTGGGGTTGTGTTAGCCCAAGTAACCCTGGGCTCTGGTGTTGAACTGTGGCTGGGCAGGATAGGCTTTCTGTGGCAGTCAGTGAAAACAAACCTTGTGAATCGTGGCTGCGTGTAGCTGAAGATGGGACATAGGAAGGAAATGATTCTGATCCTGCCTTCCTCTTCAGTTTCTCTGTTGTGTGGGTTCAGCCAGCAAGTTTTGGCTGCTTGCTGTTGGTTCAGTGGGTGATGGAAGGTACAAGTACTTTGATCTTATTTTTGTTTTTTCTTTTCCTTATTTTCCAAAACCAACTTTCTGTGGTTTTGGTGGGGGTGGTCGTTGTTTATAACACTGCACTGTACTCAGTGGAGATCCCAGTTCTGTTTTCAATCCTTGTGTAACTGAGAAACACTCTAGTTTTCTTAGCGGAAAATAAAAATACACTGTAAACTCCTGCAATTGCTTAGAGCCTCATTACTGCATAGGGCAGATCTCTGTCTGAAGGAGAAGCTTGAAGTGTTCTATGACAATAGACTCATCCTCCAATGGGAAATTCTGTACTGTAATGCGCTAGGTAGAAAAAGGGTCCTTTGTTTTTAGCACCCTTGATTAAGTCTTTTTCATCTGGCAGCTGCTGAGTGCAGACATCAGCCTTGTTTTTCCAGTGTCCCAGCCATTTACTGAGCACCAAAGGAGGGCTGTATCTCTCAGATAAAACCATGACTGGTTTTTAACGTGTAGGGAAGCCTTCCATCTCAAGTCAAAACATATGCTGCTTTAGTTTCCTTTGCAGTCTTTCCAAGCTTCCTCTTTCCCTGCGGAAGCCATGCCAGCTCAGCTGGGATTATTCTTTCTGCCTTTGCTTTTCTCTCCCTCATGTACCTTCAGCTTAGAAAATGAGAAAAGACAAGTTCAGTGGAGTTTGCAGAGTGATTCAGTTCTTTATGGCCCAGGTTTGCCAGTGTTACGTTGGATCTTTAAACGGTAGACTTAGGGCGTTTAGGGAAGGATGTTCTCTCACTATCTGGTGAGCCTCTGTCGCGATCCTGGCCTGTGAGCGTGCCATGCTGCGCACACTAATAACAGCAACAAATGAGGCTGTTTCTCCCTCTGCCTGTGCTTGCAGGCTCCTGATGGGCTGCTCTCTGCTTGACCTGCTGATGCAGCCGTCGGGCAGTACTGATGGTGGTGGTGGGGCTTTTGACATGGGACATCTGTCTGCTTTGTATTGGAGAGCAACCTATTTCGTGTAAACCACTTCACAGCTGTGCAATACCTGCCTGGAGTGGAAAGGTTTTAGGCTGAGTTGGCTGTGGCTCATGTTGAGCTGCTTCATCTGTATTCCAGTCTCCTATTATGGCGCAGTAAACCGGCGTTACTGAAATACCAGTTTTATTGCACTGACTGGTGAATAGAAATGAACTAGTTAACGTGCTCCTGTTTGAAAAAAAGATTAGTCTCCCTGTAATTAAGGTCTTAGAGAGCTCCAAAGGAATAAAATACAAACCATATTTCCAAATCCTCTACCAATTTGTGAATCATATTAGTATTGATCAAGAAATGTTGTGTGGTACAAAGCATTGAGTAGGGGTTTTGAATGATGGCTGCGGCGTGTGATTCTCTGAATACCAAATCTGTGTTAATGAAAACATTTCTGGAGCCTGCGGAGCTCAGATCACGAACGGGAACGAGAGTTCTGATTCTCAGCTGTTCCAACATACAGCAGATGGTTAACTTGCCTTCTAAGTCTTTGACAAATTGAGTAAATTCTCAGGACTAGCCGTGATCTTTCAACCCATTCCCAATTTTTCGAGCACTAGTAAAAGAATAATTTGCAAATCAGTTCAGGCTGTGGAAAGGGAAGCATTTTGCCATAGTGACAAAGCACGAGTCAGAAATAAGACCTCAGATTCTGATTTGCAGCATGTTGCCCACTGCACGTTGCTTTTCTGGAAGCTGAGAATCCTGTTCTTGAGGTGGCTGTGAAATGAGCTGTTTAATGCTTATTCTCTGATAGTCTTGGATGAAGTGCAATACAGAAATGCTTTTTCTTGACATTCTTCACATTATCTGAGCAACACTATGAGAAATAATGTTATTCTAAGTCATCCTTTCCTGTAATGTCAGCGCTGATTCCAGTTTCTCTGATACTTTACCTCCTCTGGTCTCTCACAGAATCTGAGTTTTGCTTCAGTGTTTTTCATGCATTTTCTTTTCTTTTATTTCCTTCATGAGGAATTCAGTTTGCTGCAGTAAAATAATCTTAGTACTGAAATAATAGATATATTAAAGTATGAATTACCTTGGTGGCAATAAAGGACAGGTTTTTATTGCTTGCTTATCAAGGAGGGCTTGTGTTTATGAGTTCACTGAGTTGTAAGTGCATTACGTTAGAACTAAATTTAACCTGGCTTGGTAGCAACAGCATACACAGGTAATCCCTGAAGACAGAGCAGATTTATATGACACTGATTTTTAAAGAAACAGTAAAAAACTGGAAGTGTTTCCATGGTTTTTTCCCCAGACAAGTAGCTATTTTGAAAGATTTTAGTTTAAAAAATATCAGCTAATCGATAGGAAAGTTCTAGATCAAGACCATTCAGAGTCCTCCACGGAGGAGCTCAGGCTGCAGCTCAGCTAGGAGGTGAGGTACCAGGAGCCGCGGTGGCAGGATGCTCTTCAGGGCAGATCTGACATCCCATGCAGCATTTTCAGCAGCCCCCAATTTTTAGGGCTTGTTTACAAGGAGAAAGGACCTAAAGAGCTCACCACATGGCTCTCTCAGCAGTTTACCTTAATTCAGTAAAATGAACTGGGAAAGGCTCTCTTTCTGAAAGGAATATTGTGCATAGAAATTCATATTTGCCTCAATTTGGAGTAATTTCTGTCTGTAGTGAGGCTGTAAGAGTTGTGAGCAGCAATGGCCAAGTGGGCTTAGCAGAGCTCTGTAGGAGAGTGTGTGCTTGGCTGTGTGGCAGCAGGAAGATATCTTTACAGCTAGTCAGAAAAATATTAACATGGATTACCTTTGGTGATGGCACAGAGAGAAGTGAGTTGTACATGCACAAAACCTGGCAAATATCACTGCAGCAATTTGGATAATACTGATTAAAATCAATCTCTGTAAGTGCAACTGAATGTTCCGTTTTCCAGATCGTACAGCTCAGCAAAATAAAATGTTGTCAACAGCAGGTTACAGACGCCGAATGTTTTATTCTTAGATCCTATCAAAAGTAGAGAGAACAGACACTTCACAGGGTAATTCCAAGTTAATTTATAATTTCTGATGAGATAGATGTGTTCGAAGGAGCTTCTGCATGTCTCAGGAGCATGGGATTCACCAGGACTGTGCATTTTGTGTGTGGGTAGTGTAAAGTCAGCTGTCAGCAGCTCAGCACCTGAAATTCTTCTGATCCTTTTTAATTTAGGAACCTAATTGTATGCATGTAAATACAAACAGTTGCATTTAATAACAGTTGCTTCAGAAAGTGTGAATAATCACACAAGAAACCTGCTTCTCAGTATCCATGTGGCTGCTGTTTACAGGATTACTTTCCAGTGCCACTGCTGTAAACTTGTGGATGAAAGGTGATCTAATACTGGTGTCAACTGTTAAGCAATAGTTAATTAGATGATTGTTAATTAAGTAAATTTAAGTTACAGGCAGTAAGTTGGATGCAGCCTATTCTGTTTGAAGGGGCTTTTGTTACTTTGCTAGTAAGAGAGCAAGAAATCTAACCACCACCGCAGAAGGGGTAACTCATTCTGCATGGAGAAATGTGCCTTTTGAAGGGGGCTTTAATAATCGTATTGGTGAAACAAAAATACTTGCTTCTGTGTGCTTCAGAAAGCCCTTGTTCACTCAACGTGTTCATGCCCTTTGTGCAAGCAGCCTTCGTTGTGCTGCTGAGGTGCATGCAGGCAGATGCACGGGGAGGGCTGGCGCAAGCAAACACTGCCCTGGTGGCAATCGATCCTTGCAGGTGGGCATAGGCGAGAGCCTCTGGTGGCACAGGCTGGGTCTGTGTATTTTTGTCCAGTTCAGCAAGGCTCTGCAGGGGATTGTTCCCATGTGCCTAGCTCTAAAGATAGGATTTTGCTTTCAAGGGCAGACAAGGAGGAAGCAAGTCTATGAAGTCTGGGCAATGTAGCTTTAATTGAAGTCATGGGTCTTGATGGAGCAGAGGTAAAGAGGAGGAGGCCATGTGGTGTAACCTTTATTTTTGTAAGGTTCCCTGATAAGCCGTTGATTTGATAAGAAATGCTGCTCCATTGGCTGAGCTCACAGGGTGTAGTTGTTCCCTGATAAGCATGTGTTTACTGTCTGCCATAAATGCCTGAAGTGACAGTTTATGGCAGGTTGGATTGGATGTTTTAAATGCTGAGTGGATGTATCATAACTGTGCTTTCACAGGCCAGTGTGCTGGGCACTTGGTTGGTTGACAAAATGGGTTGAACTCTGATGTTCATTTGTTTTTGAAGCAGACCAGTTGGACCCAGGGGACAAGCACAGTCCTTGCAAAAAATATACAACAGAGACTATTTGAATGCAAGCCCAAATAAACCCCCAGAAAGCCACAAAGGAGGAGGAATACAATGATGATGTGTATTTTGGTACAAACTGCACATCTATTTAGAACTAGATGATTGTTTTCTTCCTTTATGTTAGAGACGCAATCTGGATCATGACCTAGCCTCCTTCAGAGCAGTGTTCAAACACATCAAGACTTTCAAACCTAGTAAATCAGTTAATATCTGGTGGGTTTCCCTGGTGCCAGAGAGCAAGTACTGTCCCAGTCAGAGGTATTCAGGAATGAAAATGTCCCATCCCTGGCAGTGTTCATGGCCAAGTTGGACAAAGCTTGGAGCAACCTGCTCTAGTGGAAGGTGTCCCTGCCCATGGCAGGGATTGGAACTGGATGAGTCTCAAGGTCTCTTCTAACCCAAATCCTTGATTCTATGAAAAAACTATTAGTCTTCGTACTATAAGAGAAAGGAAATAACTCATGGCTCGCGTTAGTGAAGGTTCCATGTTATATTTATATGTTCTGTTCCTACTTGAGCTGGGTAATTTTTCTGAAACTCAAGATCTTTTTTTTCTGATTAAAATCTGAAGACACTCTATTATTTCTATAACCACATTTAAGTCTTGTAATTTAAACAAATTAGTTTGTATTTCACATGTCACACACAATCATTTATAGAGGCAAATGCAATTTTGCATCTGTTCTGTCTCTTGATTCATTAAGTTTTGATTGAAGAAAGTTTTTGAAATAGGGTATAAAGGAATTTTCCGTCCTCAGTGAAGGCATTTCTTGGTTTCTGCGGCATCTGGTTAGGATTTTTTTTTCCCTCTGTGCATATGCCAAGGAATCTTGAATTCCCTTTCCCGATTTTGTAAGCTCAACCTGAGGGAATTGAGCAGTTTCTCTCGTTTACACCATTCCCTTTCTGTCCAGATGAAGACAACAGCTCTGACACAGTCAGTTATGGCACCGTAGAAGGGACCGGGTTGCAGTTTGCTCCAGGAACTTTCCTCTAGTTACTCGAGTAGCTTTAGTAGCTCTGGCTGCTGTTGCTGGTGCACTTGCAGATGCTGGGTGTGCCCAGGGTGATTGCACAAAAGCCTCGTGGGAGCAGTGAAAAAACAGTGATAAACTCCTTTGATTCTACAGCTGCTCTGCCCTGACTTATGTGCATAAATGTTATGCGATACAGGCGAGTTGCTGCTTAGCTTTGGAGAACAGGAATGTGTTAGTAGCTTAAGATCACTTTTCTGCTCCAGCATAAGGAGAGAAATAATGAGGGATTGTGTCAAGGCAGAGTCTAGCCTCCAGAAGAAATTGCATCAGATGGACTGATGCTTCTGTCCAGTTGTGGTAGCTGGTTTTGTTTTGAGTTTGGATGTCACTTGCCAGCTGCATTCAGCATGAATAAGCCTTTTCAGATGTCCCATAAATCAAAGTCTGGCCTGATTGAAAAAGTCTGTTATAAGCAAAAACGGAGAAAAAAATACTGGCTTTTCTGGCGAGTTCATGATTTTGGAACAGGAGACATTGAACTAGAAGGCTCCTGAGCCAATCCTGCCTTGTGACTTGTGGGTGAGATGTTCTAGGTGAAAATCCCACGGGGCTACAAATAACATTTGTATTGTGTTACACCCAATCACACCAGGGCTGAGGGTGATTCTGCTTTGTGTTTGCTGCCTTTGATTTCCCTCACCGTTCCTACATAGCAGCTTGCGACAGATGTAGCCACCGCTTTTAATGATGGACCTTTGTCAAGCCAGGGAAAACGGCCACTTGAATTCAGAGAGAAAATAATGATCCTTTTGATTAAGCCAGCGTTGGTGGATGGGCTGCGCACGCCAAAGGGGAGAGCTCAAAGGGCACCTGCCCATAACACAGCCGATGGCAGGAAGTGCACCCGGCTGTAAGAGAGAAAAATTGGCCCCGTGTTTGGAAGAAGCAGAGGAAGAGAGATTAGAGGTTAAACTGGAAAGAGTGTTATATTCTCTATGTATGATGGCTGTAGCTGTGGATTTAAATTGCTGAAATTACCTTGTCAGGATGCCTTATCAGCTGCTGTTCTAGTGATTGTTTGGTTTAGATAAGAACTGGAGTGTGATAAAACCTTGATAACAGTTTAGAGATTACAGCTCTTTTGAAACTGCTGGCACTTGCTAGAGGCTCACTGTGCTGCCCAGAAGCTACAGTTGGATTTATTCTACCGTGTACCTTTTTTCCTCTGTCCCTCTTTTCTTCTTGTGTTTATGGTTTTGTTTAAGTGCTTAAGCTCTTGGTTTGGATCATTGTTATTTTGAGACACTCGGCCTCTTCTGAGGCACTTTCTGGGAACAGTGCGTGCGTGCAGAGGAGAGACCTGTGCGGAGGAGTGGAAGTGAATGCTGGGAGGAAGAAGAAAAACAAGGTACTCCTGCGCCTCTTGCCATCTGATCTAATTAGAGGCTGAGCTGTGTTCAGGGTTTCAGAAGCTACGAGGACGCACAAGGCTCAGTGTGCTTGGTAGCGTTCTGCTGGTACTTCCCAAAATACAAGGTTCCTTTAAAAAATCTGTTAGTTTATGATAGTTCATTTAACGGGATGTAAAAGACCAGTCTTTAAAATCTGTTCCGTGTGTTTGGCAGTACATTTGTGTTGCTTATACCAGTTTTGACTGTTAATGCTTTGGGGTTTGTGATTTTGTGGGGTTTTTTAGATCTAGGCTAATAACAAACCTCATCCCATATATGTGTGCTGAATGAGACAGAAGCAGGGTTACAGAAACCAGTGCGGTGGTTTTGCTGAAGGTGGTTTATATGGTATGGCAGTATGGCCTTATTTTGGTTCTGCCTTTCTTGTAGTCAATGATGCCCTCAGTAGCTTTTGCGCATCTGAAAGTGTGCTGCTGCTGCTTAGTTTTTCAAAATAATTCAAATTGATTTGTTTTCCATGTAAATAGAATTTGCAATGAGGAAGCAGAGAGCAATGGCACTCGGATGAACAGTAGGGAAAATACTGAAATTGTAGGGTTATGGCTAGAAAATAGGAATTCAGGATGAATTTTCACGGTGACAACCTTTTTTAGTGTTGTTTGCTTTGAGATTTTGCTCATGCTCTTTAGGCTTAATAGTAAAGCAGTGTGTCCAGGCATTCCTTGTCTACAGATGTGGTTTTCAGTTTGTCCAGCAAAAGGCTGAACTTAAAATGTTATGAAATAACCCTGGGGAAGAAATATCTGCTGAGATAATGACACCTCTTGTGTATTGTATTTAGAAAATCCTGAAATAATCTGTGACTGGTCACAGTTAAACTTTTCTTGATTTGGTTGGCAGCGGAGCTGTTGCATTACACCGCTTGTTCTCTCACCTAGAAGCATTACCACCTTCAACAACACTGCCTGGTTTTGCCAGCACTACATGACAGTTGTAATTTGTTTAGTGAGCAGCATTGGTACCATACTGATATGTAACAAATACTGCTATTGTTATGCAAGTATTGAGAGGAGTGACCTGTTGGTAAGACTGGATCTCCACCTTACCTTTTACAATGCTGTGCTACTGCGTTTACCAGATGACATGATTTTGTCCCGTGGTTGTGAGGGTGCAGCTCCATCAGGAGCTGGGGCAGGCAGGGCAGTGGGGTTGCAGGTGCTGATTGGGCAGGTATCTAACTGGTGAAGATTTACAAGTTGGATGTTTTGCCCATGCATGCGCAAGAGCAGAGAAAAGATTATTTGGGACAATATGTGAGGAAGCCTTAACTGCAACTTTCAAGTACACTTCTTTATGTTCTGAGTTAAAATACTTGGTAATGCATTTGCTACTGAGCCGCTGTTGTTGAGTTGTTGAGGTCTCAACAACTGAGGTTGTTGAGCAGCTTGGATGGTGCAGAGCTGAAGGTGTTGATTACCAGTGCTGTTCATCTGACCAAAGAGTTTTGAGATGTCAAGGGGGTTACAACATCCTACTTTGTGTAATGTGCTTGATTTTTTGTATTTTGTTGTGGTTTTTTGACTTTGTGATGAGCTGATTTCTTGCTGCTTACTGCTTTCTTTGGGCTTTTCTTTAGTAGTAAATCTAGAGTGTCCTCTGTTCCACCATTCAGGCTGATAACACACTCTAGTTGGCACAGGCACAACGTGTTCTACAAAGTCCACAACAAAACTTTGGACTGCATCAGTTTGACTATCTGGGGATGTGTAAATAATTGCAACACAAAGTACCAGGGGAAAATGTACTCTGGAATAACCAGACTTTGCTTGGTTGTTGGTTTTGTTTTGGTTTATTTTCCTTGTTTTTAACCCAAAAGGCTTCATTTTTTTCCTGTAATATGGGAGGAACCCTTCTGGCAGTTGACTTACTGAATGTGTGCTTGCAACTGCTGAAACACATCGTCTAAATCACCAGTAAGAGAAATTCAGATTTAGAGGCTGCTCATATGTGGGTGAGAGCGTATACCTGGCAAGTTTTTAGTGGGACAGCGCATGTGTTGGGGCTCTGATTCCTGTTCAGGAACAGGTTAATTGTTGAGAGTGTCAGGAATAGGTTTCCGATGTGATTTGTTGATTTTTGTATTAGTCAGGTACTCATATTGGAGACTTTGAGAAGCACAGTGTAAACTATCTCTAGCCCTAGAAGAGATGGCAGTGGGTAAATAGGGCTGTCAGAGTTGGAAGAATAAAAATGATCAGCCTTTATTGTCAGAAGAGCTGGACTGAGGTGTAGGTGACTGCATGATTTCCTCAGGGTCATACAGGAGGCCTGTGAAAGAGCAATTAAGCAGAAGATGAACCACAGCAGAAATACAACTCCAAAGTATTTGAGTTATCTAATCAAATAGTAAGAATGAACAAATAAGCTACTCAGCAACCGAGATACTTAATGAGTACTGGGTTAGATGCTCTTAATTGCATTCAGGCACTCATGGGCTGTATTTTCAAGTCTGTGTTTATGACTTGAGACTGTGCACTTTGTATTTTCCTCTTAATGAAAGCTCAACATTTCTTTTGTTCCAGTAAATTTCAGAACTTAAAGGATGATGCCAGATTATCACATGCCTCACAACAAAACAAAGAGCTGGCAGCACTGCCTTTCTTGGGGAAACTGTGGAAATATCCCAGGCTCGCTCCAGCCATACTGTAATTTGAGGTTTAACGCTCTGTTAATACCAGTCCATCACTTGAGTACATGTGGGCTGGGACTGGTTAAGAAAGAGGAGTTGCTGGCCACTGAGCTGTGTGGGGATGGTCACAGCCTGGAGCTTGCAAAGGGAGAGTTGGGTGGCTTTTACCACCCAGGTCAGACTGTGTATGAGGATTGAATGAAGAAATGAAAGAAATGAAGCCCCATGTGAGCTGCCACGGCAGTTTTAGTTTGTTGTGGGGTGACTGGCAGCTGGTTAATCTTCCATCAGAAGTTTGCAGTCAATGACTTGGGTCAAAGTAGTCCTTGTGGGTATCCTCCCTTCAAGATGCGTAGTTTCATAGAGCTCCTGAGGCTACGGTCTCACTGATTCCTGTGCAAGAAGTGATCAAAGCTCTGGAGGGGCATTTCAAAGATTTCTTTGCAAAACTCAGAGGTTTCACTTTTTACCCTAAAGTTTCATTTTGAGTCTCAGCTCCATTTCAAGTGATGCTAAAAGTGAAACTCAGCTAGATCTTCTTGGCTGGGGCAGTTACCAAAGACAATCTCACAAATCGTGTGCAGCTTGTATGCAAAGCAGCAGGGTAGGAAAGACATGATAGATCGTTCTGCTGGTTCTTGAGAAGCATCTTTTGGATAGTTACTAAGACCTAGATGTACTTGCTATATCCCCTTGCTGCTTTCTGGATGGTTTGACTCAGGACTTGCAGAAGGGGACATCACCTTACTGTTCCCTTTATTACATGCTGCTTTGGCAATTAGGAGGTTAACTCTGCATTGCTTCTTGTGGTCTGGTGCTTGCTAATAGAGACAGGACAGCGGTGTCCCT
Organism: Amazona ochrocephala; assembly: GCA_039720435.1. Lineage (NCBI taxonomy): Eukaryota > Metazoa > Chordata > Aves > Psittaciformes > Psittacidae > Amazona > Amazona ochrocephala. Next base: position 8,084,235 of record CM077891.1, on the reverse strand, counting down.
TCCTCTAGAGCCTGACTTTGAGTTACTGTTGCACTATTCTTGAAAATATTTCTATCTCCTACATACCAGTAATTCTGTTACTGTTCTCTACCAGCAAAAAAAGCAGGAACGTAAATTACACTGAGAAAACAGAGAGGTTTTAGTGCCAATCAGTGTTGTGGCTGTGGACCTTTTACACCACATCTGTCTGGAGGAAAGGGTGGTGACAGAACTGAAACCCTCAGTTCGCTCATCTTCCTTTGTGTATGTGTGTGAAAATAGAGCATATATACAAAGGTGGTCCTAGTAGTAGTGAAACCACAGTGCTGTCCTAAATGCGCAGAGGCTCAGAAGTTATGACTCTGTACAAAGACCTGCTGGGCACCTTTCTAATGTCTCTTAAGACATGGATGATCTTAAAGTAAAAATTTAAATGCAATTACAGTGCTTAGAACAGTTTCAAAGTGGCCGAGCTAATTTTGGGGTTGAGTTTGATGCCAGAAGCAGTTCAGTTGCATGGGATGTCAGGCTTGCATCTGGAACTTCACGACTAAACCACACCAATTTATTTCCTACAGTGAAGAATTTGAATAATTCTGGTTTGTTCTTTTCTTGCTTTTTTCCCTTATAGCTTCTCAAGAAAGGCAAACTTTAAGCTACCGCACACAGCTGGTGTTTCTAATAAGACACAGATGTGTTTTGGGATCTCTCCCATCTCCTGCAACATTTAAATGTAGATAAATAGAACTTAATCAGCTATAAATAACAGCATGTCATGCCTGTGGATCACTAACCTTCTCTGGGGCTCCCACAGGACTAAGGTTAAGCTTAATTACTTCAGTCTACTAAAAACAACAGCATCATCAGCTGTTGGATATCGCATGGGGGAAGGTGCAGGGAGCATAAAGCAGCAAGTCAGCATCCATAGCCAGTGACATGATGCCCCGTGCTCAGTGTAGAATGGGATTCTTCTACTCCCTGTTTTGGATTCAGTGCACTGGAGGTTTAATGGCAGTACTACTAGTTCTAAAAACATATTAAGGAGGCACCTATGGACTCTTTTTTTGTCTCCTTGGCGACAACTACTTGGATCTGCTGGAGTAAGAAGCTGTGGTTGTGGCTCTTTAGCTCTGTTGTAGACGAAGGGAAGTTATTCCTCTGTGACCATTGCATGTTGCTAATTTAGGAGGGCAGATTGGTATGTCTGGTCTGGAGTATGGTGACCGTCAGCCACAGGCAGTTTGTATAGCCTGCGGCAGGCAATGTCTGTCAGCCTGCAGCACTGGGATCTGGGTGTCTGGCCAGGCTGGTCTGCATGGAAATGTGCTGCTGGGCTACTCTCTTCTAGCAGCATTCTGCTGAAGCAAATGTGAGCCCACATGCTGGTTGAAGCCACTGAGACATCTTCCTTCGCTGCCAGGTTCTGGTCTTCAGCACAGCACTCTGATGTCAGCCATGCCTTCACTAGATGCTATACAAACCGTGGTTATAAAAATACCAGAGGTTGCCACAGATCAATAATGAAAAGAGCTGCTGCAAAGGCAGTGCCATGTTCATGTGTGGAGTTGGTATTTCTCCTCTAGAAATCAGTGCTCATCTTTTGATCCTTTCTGAGGTGTAGGCTTGCAGTGTCTTCTTGTCTGCCTCTGTGTGATTGTCAGACCTCTTGATGTTGCACTTGAGCTGAAATATCTGTAATATGCAATCACTAATAAGTAGTCTTAAAGGTATTTCATGTGTTAATCCAGAGGTGCCAGTTTGAACAAGATGTCCTTTGATCTTTGCTCAGTACATGGCCTGGCTTTCCCAGTTAGAAGTGCCCATTGGCATCCCCCATCCAAATAGCAGGCCATGACAAGGGAAACTGACGTCCCAAACTGCTCAGTTGTTCCTGTTTGTATTGATATGAGTGAAGTACATTTTTGCTTACTGATTTGTTCTTTGATACGTTTTTGGTCAATTATCACTTCTCCCAGAGCACTGTAGAGGAGGTATTTCATAGGCATTTTTCTGTGTTGGCTTCTAATCTTGCCTGATGGTTAACATAAATGGGGTTTGTGATTTGCATAGCCTTTATAACCTTTTCCTAGATTTTGTTTCTTACAGTAGGTTTGATTTATAGCAGTACTGTCCCTGCCCCATGTATCTGCTCTGTGGTATCACGAGTGTGTGGCCGGTAAAGCTGGTGAAGCCATGGATGGTTCAGACAGGAGCTGAGGGCTGTCCTTACAGCTCTGCTCAGCAAAAGGGCCTCGCAAGGGCTGTCTGAAAGAACAACGGCAGTGCTTTGTCATTCGGGGTTTGATTTGTGGTGCAGGTTACATGCAGTTCAACTGCAGGGAGTCTGGGTTGGGCTTGGCTCAGCACTGCTGGGGTTTTGATGTGTGCGGTGTCCCTGCGCGCCTTTCTGGGCGAGAGAGAGCAGGTTTTGGGGCGTACAGTAAACACAAGATTGCCTGTTTGCCTTTTTCCCTTTCCTTGTGGCCCTGTAAGCTGCATTTCCTTCAGGCTAATGTAATGAAAACACTGATGGGGTAGAGCCAGCCCCGATGCCCTGCGGCTGTGGCTGCCCCGCAGGGTGAGCTGGGCTGGCAGCCCCGTGGGTTGATCCCCCCGCTGCGGGCCAGGCGAAGCAGACCAGGGAATAGTTATTTATAAGCTGTCTGTACAGATGTTTTCGTTGTGGTTTGCGGTGCATTGGTGCCACTTAGTGGGGGGAGAATTGAATTGACAGCTTTAACAGTGCAGGGGAAAACAAGGAGAGCCGGGGTTCATGTTGCAGCCCCACCTCTCCCCACCAGCAGTATTTCTGCAGTTGAAAGACAAGTTCAAGTGTTCCACTCTACGAAGAGCTCCTGTGGGCGCTGGGAGTGGCTGTCGTCGTGCTGGCAGACTGGATGTGTGCTCACCCTTGTCCCAACAGGAAAGCTGCGCTGCAAGCACTGCTGAATATTAGGTTAAATAGTCTGGCTTTGCTGGTAGAAAAAGTTAATCCAGCAATACCTTGTGTTACACAAGGTTTTGGCAGGCTTAAAAGTCATTCTCTCTGTTATGATTTCCACAGTTTAGTTGTAACAGGAAGGATGATGGAATAGGATGGTGTTAGCTTAGATTCTACTTTCGGAGGAGCCAATCCATACAAAATGCTAGCAGTGTTTATTCAAAATCATTTAACTAGATTTTCTGTTGATATCCCCACAGAAGGGCCTGTGGGGAAAAAGGCAAACCCTGTGCTGTGGTGTTTGTAAGCAACCTGCTCTGCTCCCCCAAATGAATGTGAAGGGTACCTGGAAAAGAGGCATGGATGTCTGCTGGTTGCAGTTACAGAAATGGCCATCAGTCACAGAGGTCCACAAGAGCTTGGGCTGTCACTGTGAGGTTGCAATGGAGCATGTTGCACTTAAAGTGCTTTGAGCATCCTCTGTTTTGTATGGAGCGGGAGCAGTGTGGTTGTGGGAAGGGTTCTGTCTCATCAAGATGCCTAAGAGTATCTTGCGTTCCATCGATATCTATGTATTTTTGTCTCATGTACGAAAGAACACTTTAGGATGGTTTTACCTTGAGTTGAACTGAGTTACTGAACTGCTCTTTTGGGTTTTTGTGCATGGGCTCCGTACTTTGTTGAGTGGTTTCTCTGTGTTCCTCTGCCGGGTCTGTAGCATGCGGTGCCCCAGGGCTCCAGGGAATCTGAGCCTGGTCTTACAGCCACATGGGGAACTGCTGCTAATTTTAGTGAAATCTCGGGGTGTGGAACAATTGCACTTTTCAGTCCTAAAGAAAACGTACCATGACCAAGGATCACTTATTGGCCCTAATCATCCCTACTGCAGCTTTCATCTTAGCTAGTCCCATTACCCTCAGCAGGAAAAGCAGCACTTCACAGGGGTCAGCAGGTCCCTGGGTCTGAAATATTTCCCCCATCCCTTGGTAGCCTCCTTTGTGCTCTGTGGTGCTCTTGGCTCCTCCAGGAGAGCAATGAATGCTGGCACAGACGCGTGTCCTGGTGTCACCTCTCCATACCTCTGCCTGCAGCCAAACCTTCTGTGCACTGCCCATGGCTCACGTGGTTCCTTTCTGTCCATGCCACTGCCAAGCTGAGGGCTCTGGGGATGACGGCACATATCCTCACATCTTCCCCCCGGGTGTCAAACCCCTTTGTGTGTCTCTTGCGCTCTCACCAGAGGGCACTGCACAACATGTTGCAGCCTAATAAATAACCTCTTAACCTGCTTAGCTGCTTTATGCTCAGTGGCATGTTTTACAACGTTACCTGGAGTCCTTGAATGCTGGTTCCCATGGCAACCTGATATAGCATTTTTATTCTTTATTACTATCACTGTTTTATTGCTGCCTTGTTCAAATGTGCTGTCATCTTTATTTTTCCTTGGTGGGGGGTGTGTGTGTGTGCATGTGAGCCACAAATCTCTGCTAAAAATTATACTATTAAGCCATTTAGTGAATTTGGAGAAAGGGTGATGATCTGTCACTGTCGATTTAGTATTAAGTGGAGAAGCAGCACCATAAATGGAAACAAACTAGAAAGAAAAAATAAACCAGCAATCCAAATATTAATACAGACAGCTTAGAATGTTTGCTGGAGGTGCAAGTAGTTAGATAAAAGGAAATTAGAGGAGAAAGACTGCTTCTGTAGGGAACATTATAATCTTAATTTTTGTGAGAGGGCAGTACTGACTGTGTCCAGATGTTCTTAGGAGTGGGTTTTGGCCAAAGAGTATGGAGGTGTCGTGGTTTAAGCTTCTATAAACCCATACAGTCGTTCTCTCACTCCCCACTCTTTCTTCCCTCCGCTCCTGGAGGGATGGGAAGGAGAATCAAAAGAATGCAACTCCCACAGGTTGAGATAAGAACAGTTTGGTAACTAAGGTATAACACAAATCACTGCTGCTACCACCAATAATAATAATGACAAGGCAAATACAAGGGAAGGATACAATTGCTCACCACCCAGTATCAAGCAGTGTACCCCCACCAGTGCACCCCCCACCGTGCATCCTCACCACCCTTCCAGGTCTCTGCTCCCCGTTCTCCATCCTGGACATGACGTGCTGTGGTATGGAATAACCTCTTTGGTTAGTCTGGGTCAGGTGCCCTGTCACTCCTTCCCCCCGGCTTCCCCTCCTCCCTAGCAGAGCATGAGGCTCACAAAGTCCTTGGCCAGCCTAAACATCACCAAGCAGTAACTGAAAACACTGGTGTTATCAGCACTGTTCCCAGGCCCCAAATCAAAAACACAGAGCTGCACCAGCTACCGAGAAGGAGAAAAAATGACTGCTACTGCTGAACCCAGGACAGGGGGCAAGGACCTAAATTGTTTTAAGACGGGGCTTGAAACATTTGCAAAAGGAGCTGTATGTCCCAATAGGGAATGTATGTATTAAGGATCCATATTACCAGAAATTCAGCTGGTAATACGGATCCTTAATACAGATCAGGTTGTGGATAACTCATCGTTTACGCCAGATTTATACCATATTAATCCTGTGGCTGATGTGTCCAGCTTCTCTTCAAGGGCAAAGCAAGATTTCTTCTACTGGACTGGGTAATAACTGGGCTTCAGGAGTGGGGACAGGAGAATTGCCTTTGCTGAAGGACTGGTGGTGGAGCTGGAGATGGGGTGCTGGTCTTCCCAGCCATGCTGCTCGGTGCCTAGTTGCTAAGATCACAGATCTTAGCTAAATTGACAGCTTTGATGCTGGGAAGCAAGGTGGATTCCTGCAGGCAGGATTAACAGGGACCCTGGGGAGAGGATTTCCTTTCCTTCTGAGTGCAGGGCGCAGTCTATTCCCTAGGATTGTTTGGGGATTTTACCTCAAACATGGAGTTTTTGCTGTTGCAGAGATAACGTGTGATAGTGGTGATGGGGATTTGGAGGACCTGAAATGCATTTCTCGAACAGGCCTCCTCAGGACAGCTCCCAGCTCCCAGAGTGCTGGAAGGAGCAGTGGGGCACCCACGGGGCTGGTTGGGACCCGCTAATCACAGCGCACAGCCAGAGGGGATTTTCCTGGAGGGCAAAGACTGCCTTTCTGGGAATGGTGGAGCAAACAGAGTTAAAGGCAGTGTGATCTTGTGCATACAGAAACCAGCTGGCAAACCCCAGATAACAGATATCTTTCTAAGCACATGTTAGGAGCAGTGCTGTTTTCAATGGCTCCCTTGTACAGGCTGTCGTCTTCCTTCCCTACTCGAAGTATTAGGGGCTGCTATAAAAATATTTGTTCTTTCTTAGCTTCTCTGTGTAAGTCACTCTTTCCTATTGACTGCTACTGTGCAGCTAAGCACAACAGTAGGATATAAGTATCCCTTGTACAGAGAGAGGATGTTGAAAGGACTGGGGTCAGGGCTGCCTCCTTGAGGGTGATCTCCCATGTTTAAGGAATGGAGAGGCATCATTTGGAAAGGTATAAATTATCTAGGACAACACAGAATTTTACAACCTGTACTTAAATCCTTCATTATACCTTGTGCCAGCAGCCAGGCGGATTCTGCAGCCTTTTCTAGGGACGCTAACCTAGAGATTCGGATGCTTTGGAGGATGTGCCTGTCCTTTGGAAAAGTCTGAGATTTCTTTATCACCCCCTTCATTCTTTGCACGTTCCTCTCTTTTGGGGTGATGCTTTGTAGCAGGACAAGTTTGGCTGTGAGACTTTGGCAGGGGAATTAATTCAAAGTGCTTGAAGTACACCCTTATTCATGTCCAGAACCCGAAGCAGAACAGGTAGAAGCTAATCTGTAACTCTAAAGCAGTCCTTGGTTGGGAGATTTAGTGAGTAATTCTTCCTGTGCAGAACAGCTTTTCTGAAATAAAAGCATTTCTGGATTGCCAGACTGCTAATTATTAAGAAAAATGCAAGAGCAGCAGCATGGGGAAGATGATGGCTTTCAAGGAAGTGGATTTCAGTCAGCTCAGAGCTATGGGCTTGGCAAGCTGCTCGGAGTGAAAAAGAAGTTTGAGAGTTGAAAGTGTCTTAGAGAAGCAAATTTAATGGCACAAGTATGAACTCCCTTAATGGAGAGGACAGACGGGAAACGTAGTAAGAGATTACTTTAGCTAAATCACAGGCTTTTTAATGACCTGAAACTCAAAAGCAGCATAAAAAAATTGGACAGTAGGTCGAACTATTGAGAGCAATTTTAGCATGAACATGCAAAGAAAAATGAGAGGGCCAAAGTCCAAATGAGCTACAGTTGGCAAAAGACATAAAGGGCAGCCAGAGGGGTTTCTATAAATGTATTTGTAGCAAGAGCCTGGCCAGGGAATGAGTTAGTCCACTGCTCAGTGGATAGGAAAAGCTCTCAAAAGCTGGAAGTGAGAAAGCAGAAGTGTTGACTGACTTTTTTATCCTTTCTGTTCTTTGTGAGAGGGTCAGCTGCAGCCCTGCAGCCCGCACGCTCTCAGGGAATAGGGGAGGAATAGGTTTGAATGCTTAAGTTAGCAGAGCCTGGAGGAATTCAGCTTTGGGTAGTTAGAAGACTGGCTGAAGCGATTTCAGTGCCATTAGTGATAATCTTTGAAAATCTGTGGAGGACAAATGAGGCTGGAGAAAAGTGGAGAAAAGAAAACTTAATGGGTTCTCTTTCAAAAAGGGAGGAAGGAAGGAGCTGAGGGAATTTCGTTCAGAAAAGTACCACAAAGATGATCAAATTGTTTTTAAGCACATAGAAGGCAGCAGTGTCTGGAAGAGCTGGAGACCTGCAGCTCCGCTGTAATCACTGCTTCTGTTAATACTTGGGTGACACTGCAGAGCACGCTTAGTCATTTTGCCGAGCGTGCTAAGCTGAGACAGGTACAAGCATAGGACTAGGATTCAGGAGGATCTGAAACGATAGAAATGGTCTGGAAAAGAGTAGTTATAGCTTAGCCATGCTCAGCAGAGAAGGAATGAACGACAGGAAAAGACCAGAACTGGTCAGGTACTTGTTCTGCCAGAAATCCTAACAGGCAGTGTGCATGGAGGGTTTTGGGGTTACAGCAGTTCACTTAATCTCTCTGGATCTGCAATGCCGTCTTGTTATAAGGAAAAAAAATAAGTCGTTGGGACATAGAAATAGGTTTTACTATAAAATATGCAAGGCATTCTGTTCATTGAATTCAGTTTTGGTGGTGGGTGCAATATGTTTCATTTGGAATGTCACTGTTCAGGGAGGATCCTGCCTGTCAAAAGAGGTATTAGGGAAACTTGCCACAGGAAGGCTGGTTAAGCATGGGCACCAGCTTCCCTGAGGAGGCTGCAGCTGGAATAAACCAGGTGATTTTTCTACCCAAGATGAGATTTATTTATCTATTTTAAACCATGCTTTTACCTTGTAGCAGAAAAGCTGAGAGATTGATTCATGCCCAGGGAGCTGTAGTGGGAAGTAAATGAAAATACAGAATTCCAACTTAATTGGAAAAACAAGAGCTTTTTTGAACATGCAAGTAACCAGGTAAGACATGGAAGTGGCTTTTGCTTTCTTTTCTTCTTTGGCCTCAGATGGATAATAACAGTAAAGGTCCAACATCTCCCTGTAACTTTGTTGTTTGGATCCATAGACTGTTCCAGTTAGAGCATCAGCAGAGCTGTAAAATATTCTTGTGTTCTCTGTGTACTCAAAAGTTAAATTTCTAATTTTATTGTATTGTGGCTTGAGTGTTAGTGAGACCCTGATTTAAACCCTGCTGTTGTGCATGAAGTGCTGGAGCATGGTGCTGGAAATTCCTGAGTCTATTGTTGATTTTTTTCATATCTCCTGTCTAGCATTAAGGGTGCCCAAAGACCTATAAAAACATGCAAACCTGAATAGGCAGAAATTAATACCAAGTTCTTCAAAAGGGAAATGGAGAACATAAGTGGTGTCTGGGGTGACATCAACATTTGGATCTCCCTCTTTCAGTCTGAAATCAGGCTCGGGATGGAGATGAAATAGCATCCAAGTGTTTCCATGACAGGAAGAGTCTTCAGACATCAGAAGACTCTTTAATTATGGGCAGAGTGATTCATTCAGTGGTCAGCATCTGTATCTCATTAAAATATGAAATCCTTCACTGTTTCTCCTTTAAATATGAAGGTACCCCTGTTTTATCTTTTCTGGCTCAGCAGAGCCATATTTTATGTCAGATCGTTGCAGCGTCCCTTTTGAGTGAGCCTGAGTTATGTGCAGATTATTTAATGCTGAAAACATTGAGCAAATGTAATTCACCTGTGTTGCTTTCCCTGCATCTTTTCTTCTTCAGCAGCCAAGCGCAGCAGCAGAGCAGCTTGAAATGAAATTGGGGGATTAATTTCAAATTATTTGGGGAATGGGCGTAATCAATAAAAGTAAACCATTCATTCTGGGTTTTCTTCCTGCTGAGCCCTAATCAACAAGAGAGGGTTTTCTTGAAGCAAACTATCTCAACAGGCCCATCCCAACCCCTGTTAAAATTGATGGAGGGAAAAATATCTCCCATGGACTTCAATGAGAGCAGCCTACTTTGAACTGACTTTTACTGTAGTGGGGAAATATGCATTTTGTCTGCAAGAGATTGACCGTAAATACCTGTACAGATGAATACATCTGCCATGTGGTACAGCAGTGGGAAGCTGTGTGAGAGTCAGGCAAGATAATAACAGGTAAAAGCCTTTCATTATGCCTTTCTTTTCCCCTACCCCACGAGAAATAAACTGGAGGTATAGTTAGGATCAATAAGGAGCATTTTTAAGCTAAAAGAGTCATCATAACTTCCCAGAACAGCCCCACTTTTTCCAGCATCTTGCTGTGACTCCAGATTTTTGGGAAGTGAGGGTGCACACGCATAGAATTTTACACCAAATTAGAAGCAATTAATGTTTTCCAGTTTTCTTACATCAGCTGCGATTAGTGCAAAGGCTTTCTACTCTACTGCCTTTTTCCAAAATGCATTAAGGCTGTCAGATGTACATTGGAGGCACCGAAGCACTTTCTCCATAGGGTTATGAGCTGGTCTGTATTGCAGATTGCTCTGAATCCTCCCGGTGTGCCAAGCACAAATTGCATTTTAAAAGCAATATTTTGTTTGGCTAATGTGTATTAATCTGACTGCGTTCAGCAGCTGGGAGGTTAAATTCTGGTTTGCCAGTTGGCTTTGGGGTTTGAAAGAGGAACGGCAGCAACAGGTTTCTCAGCCTTGCCTGTGACAAAGTGATGCTGGAAAGAGTGGGAGAGGAGAGAGCGTGGAGATGCCTTAATTTGTCGAGGGCAAGCACTTAGCCACGCAGCCATTTGTCACTCCTCAGTGGGTGTTATGATCTGCCCAGAAATACTGCAAAGAGGGAGAACGAGGTGGAAAGTTGGGACAAAAATATATAAGGAGCTGGAAAGAGGGCTGGCTGCCAAACTCGGTGGTGTTACAGTTGGCCCCCAGCTTTGCTCCTTGCTTGTCTTGGCTCTCTAGTTGCAAGACATATATTTGTGTTACTGTTGTTGGTGCAATCTGGCTGCGTAGTGAGTGGTGCTAAGCAGAGAGAAGCTTCATCTCATGAGTCATCTGTGAACTGGGAGCAGGATGGGAGGGTGATGATTTGGGTCATGCAGGCTGGGCCACGGGGTTTTCCATATTCTCTTTCATAAGCACTTCAACAGCAAGAAGTGGTCACCGGATGAAGCCTTCGCTCCTGAAGAGTGGGGCAGCAGTACTCTGCTAGTGTGGGGCTGGCTGATAGAGTAGAGAACTTGGGATGATCCATGAGTAGTTTCCTGCTGTCCCATGCGGAAACAGGTGTGGGGAGCAGGAGGAAGAATAGCTGGTGATTGCAGCATCCTGATTCAGATTAAGTCTCCTCAAAGCAGCAAAGAGCTGAATTCAGTCTTGGAGCCTTGCTCTTTATCTGTGTAACAGAAAACATGCCAGTGCCCAGCTTGCTGGAGCACTGTGAGGATAAATCCACTGAGGACTCTGAAGTACTCAGATAAATACTTGTGAGAGCACAGGGAGGCATTTGTGCTTGTATGAGGGATAAGTGGTTTATTAGTAATGACCCGGAAAGGACAGAGCTACTTGCAGGTGTAGTAAGCACAAGCAAGTACCTCCTGTAGTTGACAGGCTCTTGGTATAAATCATCTGTGAATAAATGACACAAGAGAATTCATGCTTCCTAGTGGAGAAGGAAAGGAGTCTCTGCTGAGCTTAATAAAAATGAAGATTTGGTAATGGATAATAGGAGTCTAGAAGGGGTCACAGTCTGCTTGACAGGAGCTGTAAAGGTCAAAGATTAAGTAGGTGCGCAAGTTGGTTGCAGCAATATACAGGAGATGATTGAAGGAAGATGCATCCCAGGAATCTCTCCCACAGAACAGCCAGACCTGGGATAGCGGTAGCTCTGGTTTTGCAGAGGAGCATTCAAAGGACTTATTGCAGCAAAAAGCCTGTGTATTTGACATCGTGCCTTTGAAACAGCAGGTTGGTTCTAGGATCCTCCTTTTTTGACCTCTGTCTCCCAAGAATGGGAAAAACGCATGAAGCTGTGGTCAAATTGTTTCGCACGCGGCAGCACACAGACCACTGCTGCTCCGTGGTGCTCTGTCTGATCCTTCCCCGTCAGTGTCAGTGCTATTGTGCTTTTTGCGTGGTGTGTTCCAGTGAAGGAGTGCTGGAGGCACCATCCTTGTCATGTTCTTCCAAAACCTGTGCTGGCTGGGAAGCAACAACCAACTGCTTCTGCATCACAGTGGTTGGAACCTAGAAGAGATCCAGGCACGTACCTGGACAGGTCCTGTTTGTGAAAAAGCATGAATTTGAGCTCATTAAACCACAGGCCTCCAAAAGCCGAGGTCACAAAGCAGCCGTAAATTGAGTGTCTGGAAAGGAAACCCAATTAACTGTGTGCTGCTTTTCCGGAGTTCCTGCATGGAGGTCATGCTGATGTTCGTCATAGCAAAGGCCTCCAAGTTGGTGCAGTTCATCTCAAATCGATACAGGCTTTCACTCTCCTGCAGTGATGTTCCCTTGTACTTACCTTTAACTGTAGAAAGAAATTATTTGAGAAAAGGCCTCTCTTCTATATAGCTATTCTTTTCCCATTATAATAGTTCAGCCTTCTTCTGCTACTCTTAATTCCTCCTACTCTCCGGAATTCATATTCTTCAGGCATCTAACAAGTGCTCCCAGTTATTTTCCCCACTGTGATCACTGCAGAGCCAAGTTATACATCTCATGGTTTAGAAATTTTCTTTTAAAAACACTTTACTTTAACTCCAATAATAAGGTTTGGTGGTTTTTTCCCTTCCAACAACTGTATTAGTGTCTGCAGTTAAGCTGCACTCACACCACAGAGGTGTGGTCTCTTTCTCCATGCAGTAATGGGCTTGCCCAGGCACTCCACCTTGCCACGCTGTGTCCTGTTGCCTAGGATGCTATTTTTCCTCATTACCCCTGAGCACTGTATGTGCAAGATGCACTCACGGTTCTTGAGACGCAAAGCCACTCTTGCATTACTTTGCTGTGTGACTGTGTTAATAAGATGCTTACTGGCCTGGTAATCTCACAGCTAAGCCGAGGGGTTTGCAATTCAAGAGTGAAACTTCCACTGTTACCCTGAAAACAGAAGCCTGGAAGGAATTAATTTGGAAAGAGCTTCATGTAAAAATTTTCTATGCCATCCTGCTGCCAAGATACCCTGCCAATTGGGTGGTAGTAGCATGGTTTTTAACTTCTGTCTCTGTATACAAACAGGGTGACTTAACCTCTTCCTCTTTATCCCTGAACAAAAGAAAAGCTCATGATTTGAACAGATGTTTTGCAAATTGGTAGCCGGCTCGTGGTGCAGTAGGGAGGCAGCGTGGTCTCTGAACAAAGCTTTGTCATTTGCCCTCGGTGCTTCCTGTCTGGGTGCTACCTCGTCTTGTGCCTCGGTGGGTCCTTCTTCCAAAAGGCAGAGATCACAGGGAGAATCCAAAACAAAAGCGGTTGACAGCAGGAAAAGCTGGCAGGTGGTGCCTGGTGGTGGGCAGCCACACTGAGCCCTCAGGAGGAGCAGCTCCACGAGCCAAGTTCTTGGGTACTAATGGCAGTAAGGCAGCGTCAGAGAGGAGGAAGGGGTGGAGATACTGGCGTCTGGAATTATGTGGTGTTGCCTAGATGGGGGGATGATACAGAAAGGTTTTGGATATGCACCGACGAGTGAGAATCCAAGTCTGCCAAGTTGTTTACAGTGAACTTGAATGGCTCCTTCCTCATGTGATGTGGGAAGGAATCCGGGGCTCTCCCAGCTCTCCTTAATCCAAAGAAATTGCAGCAATTTAAGCACTCGTTTTCTGAGTACACATATTTAAACTGGTGTGCTCAGTTAGCAGGAACACTCAAATTGGTTTAAGAGTGGCTGATATAGATCAAATGTATTGGAACTGCCTAATTTGAAAGTGTCCGTGCATGGGGGTTACGCCAATGTAACATCATCAATTTAGACACCAGTAATTGCGTTAGTGCAGGGTGCGAATGCAGACTAACAGGGAGAGCAACTAGGAAATGGCTTGAAGAGGTGTTTTTCACTCAGTTTGTAAAGCTAGTGAAATGAATAAAGCAGAAATGGTGGTAACTTCTCAGAGGGACTTGATCTTCCTGGGGAAAGAAGGCATCTTAATGCTGTTTATTTTTCAAGAAAGGAAAGATTAGGGGACATACATAATTGATGTATTTTGTGCTTGTATCACCCAACATCTTTCAGAACCATTCTTCCTAAAGTACAAATCTTAAGGCTCTTGGAGAGCTGGATTTGGGTGTGGATGGCAGTCAGGTGTCCCAGCATGTGGGACTAGAGTCAAAAATGGAAAAATAAGTATAATCTTTCTACATACATGAGTGGTTGACATCCCTCAAGGTTGCTATCATGACTAACTAAAGTTGGTATTTAAGCACTATATCTCTTCCTTCCTACACTTGAGATATTTCTCCCCTTCCTGGTGTTCCCGTGCTTCCCTAAGTACAATTAAAATGTTGACACCTGGCTTGGCTCTGCAGATTAGGATTTGATTTTCTGTAATTATATGTTATCGCTCGCATTCAGTAGCAATTTTACCTTCTGTACAGTATGATAACACTTATTAATTCAATAAAAGAAATCAATTCACAGGCAATTTCCAAACGTAGCACCTTGGTAACTGAGTAGTAACCAATCAGATTATGCATCTGACATTGTGCCTTGTCATTTAATCAGTAATGGGTGATTGCAAAAGCAGATATATGTCAGATGTTAATTAAGAATAACACAGTTTGGGACCATAATGTTAGCAGTGCCTGTTTTGTTGTGATGCTGTGCTGAATATAGCTAATATTTGACTTGCACTTAAGTATTATTTACAGTAAATGGAACGATAAGGGTATTTATTCTGTTTCTGTGTTCTGACAGATTTATTAAACTTTCTTTTTAATCAGTGGAACACGCTGAGTGTTAATGGACCACTGCATAGTACGTGTCTGTGTATGTGGGATGTGGAGGTGGTTTTGTTTATAGTGAACACACTCTGTCTTATCTTCTGCAAACTTGCATAGTCTTACTTTTCCATGGCTTTGTTTTATCTTCTCCGAGTGTTTTACTTGGCATCTGCCAATCAACTCTTTCCATCAGGTTATTGTTATAGTGTTGAAAACTAAATGTGAAGGTCGTGGGTATGCACCACCTCGGAATGTGCTGAAACCCTCCCACCTCTCCCTCCTCATCCCTTGCAGGAGATACTGGATAAAATGTGCTCTCCTTCACTAGGGACACTGCCTAAGGACAACTTAACTGCTGGCAGGTACAGGGTACCACCTTTCGCGCCATCCCCACCTGCCTTCAGGATGTCTTCAAGCTCTAATCTCATGACTGTTCACAAGCCTTAACCAGCAACTTGCTCCCCTTCTTGCTTTGTGCCTTCCTGGGTCCGTGTGATTGGGATAGACAGTGTTGTCTGTCGTCAGCTGCTGTTCAGGGCTGCTTGATGGGCCCTTGGTAGCACTGACCCCAGGACTTTCGCTGGTGATGAGGGACATGAGGACCTGGCCCTTAATTTTGTATCTTTATTTTAAGGGTCCATTTGTTTTGTGTGATTAGGACCTATTAGTCCAGTTAAGTTAAGATGAGAACAGGTGAAATATGCCTGAAACTGACATTTCAGCTTAGCCAAATATTATCATGCTGACACTACCTTCCTTTCTGATCTGTAATTAAGTTAGGGTCAAGGCCACCAGCTATTACACTCTACAAAGCAAATGCATAAGATGCAAGGAATCTCCAATGAAGTTGTAAACTTCAATTAGGAGGCACCAGCCCAGGGTCCTGAGCTTTCATTGGACACTGAACTAACTTTATTATAACAGCAGCATCCTAAACGAGCAGCCCTGGGGCATAATCTGTTCATTTAGCAGTCTGCATCTTCGTTAAATCTTACCAGTTGGCCTCAGAGTTTTGTTTTTAGCAACGTATTCATTGGAAGAGGGAGGCACATTCAGTGCTAGGTCACTTCTGCTGATAACCCAGTTTTTGTGAAACTCAAAATTCCAGCCAGAGCTGTCTCTTTCTCCCAAGGTACTGATTTCAGGGAAGTGGAAGGATTGTAGGCAGAGATGACAACAGTGGAGGTTCCCTACTTTTCTCAGCAATAGTCTCTTTCCCCTCCCTCCGTTTCATTAACCATTAGGGGTTTTTCTAAATCACGTTTAGATATTGCCATCTTCTCTTCTGTGGTTTCCCAGAATGAAAAGGTGCTTCAAAATAACAATTGTTCTGTTAAATTCTCTATATTGTAATTTCATACACAGTATTCCAGGATGGGGCCTTGTTTTGGCTTCTCCTTTCATTATTGTCCTTCCTTGTAATTGAAGCAGTTAGAACTTCAGTGATTTAAGCAGAGCTCTGACAACTCATATCCTGATGTGTGAATCTTGGCTTATTACTCGAGTGTGGCTTTCTTGAACTTCCAAGGAAGCAGAGTGTTTATTTTCAAATGTGCCTGCCAGTAATGAAGCAATCCTGTATTTTGCAATAACTAATGAATATATCTGGAGAGACTCCAAACCTTGGAAACTGTCAGTTTTTGAACTGTGCTGTTACACTAAAGTTGAGGAAATACACTTCAAGAGGTCTTATTGTGCTCTATTTTGTGTTTCTATAACGAAAGATAATTATGGCCTTAACTCTAGTCAGGAAAAGCATAACAAGCTATTGTAGCATGAGAACTTTCACTGCCAATTTGGATCTTAATGCAAATTTTCTCAGTGTCCTTACATACTGAATAAAGTCTTCTCATGAATAGCCACTTTCATAGTTTATGTTCTGCTGCTTATCCTGTCTGCGCAGGGAGCTCTGAGGTGATGAGAGCTCCCAAACTCTTTCTGTGGGAGGAAATGATGATAAAATTGAGATGGATCAATCCATTTTTCAAAATACCCACAGATTCCACATCCAGAATGGTGAAATGATAATAAGCGTTGGGTGTTGGGCTAAGAATGGAAAATTATCCCCCCATAAATGGTTTTGATAAGGTGCTTCTTGTTGAGAGCTTTGGGTTGACTGTGTGAGTTTTCTTAAGGGGAAGAAAAAGATCACAAAATGCTGAGTTGGTTCAGGCTGGATTCTCTGTCATAGTCACATCATTATTTCTTGCTTCGTTAGCTGCTTATTTTCACAAGTTCAAGAAGAGCTACCAATTTTCTAGCCCATAGCATGGCAACTTCTGGCAGTGCTTGTTTTTAACAGTCTGCTACTTGTGATGTACTTTGTAATCTGTACTGTCTTCAAAGGCAGCTGATAAAAAGAAGGGACCTGGTACAATGATGGACAACAAACATGTTCTTAACCCTTAGTGTTGAATTACCGGTTCTCCTGCATAGGAAAATAATCTGTAACTTGTGGGAACGAGGACTGAATACCTGGTGTATATGTGGAAAATAAAGCATCCTACAAATTCAGTGGGCAAGTTAAATGACCCTCAGGCACCAGAGATGATAGGGCTTTGCTTCCCGTAGTTCCTCCTCTGAAACAGGGCCTGGGTGCAAAGCACGACCTTGGTGTTTTCATGGCAATTTCATGGTGTAATTGGTCGATAAGTTGCTACTGGAAATAATCCAGAACTACTGAAGTTAGGTCAAACTGCTGGATTGTCTCTGATAGCGAAATTTCTGTTTATCCTTCAGAAGGGGATTTATAATGGAATTCTCTGCATGCTTGTGTGTGTCGAAGGAGAAGCAGATCATGGGCTGCAGGGTTTGATGGAGCTGGGACAGAACAGTGATTTTTAAAAGGCAGTGCTGGCAGAAGCAGTGAAGATTTTGTAAATGCACAAGTAACCTCATGTCACACAGGGATTATTCCTTTAATGTGTTTATGCCTTTATCAAGGATGGGATGGCTTTGTTGCCTAGCTATATACCATTAACTTGCTACTATCTGAGGAATAATACCCATTAGTAAGTTCTGACTTACGTATTTATTTCCCATGCTCCTTATCTGGTGTTAGCTGATATAAATCCTTCTCCTGTCAACTCAGAACATGGATGAGCTTCCTCTGGCATAAACTGATACTGCAGGTCGTCCTTTAGCTCTAAGGCCTCACGGATTTAACAACAGTGGTTTGACCTCTCTCTGTTCAAAGGATAATGTGAGCATTGCTATCTGCAGAGATGCATGATGACAGAGTGATGGGACTTTGCACTGAGAATTACCATGCTTTTGGCAGTCACAGATAAACTCTGCCTCGCAAACTGGGCGTGATGACATTATGTACGTTTTCCTAAAGGCAAACCATGTACAACTGGTTCGTATTTAGGAAAATAAAAACGGAGGAGAAGGGACTGCAGATGAACATGCCTAAGGTCAGAGCTAGGGATAGAACTTGTGTCTGTGTCACATATGCTACTTCCTGTGCTATCCTGTCTGCTAGAGGATCGTCTTGGTTTTTGCTGGATAAGCAGATGTCCTGGAGAATTAGGGACTGCTGTCACAGCCTGATGGCAAGAGTGCAATCTGCTCTTTGACATGTAGGCTTTGCCTCTATTATGTCTCCATATGTGTGTTTTCCTACGCAGGGATTTCATGGAAATAACTGCTAGACATTGAGCTGAGTGAACCTCCTCAAGGTCACTTTCTTGTGTGAGTAGGCAGCATTGCACTGCCTCTCTTGTGAGTAATCGAGTCTTCCTAAAGCTGCGTGGTGAAAAACGTAACAGAGCTGAGTCGTCGCCCAGCAAGACCCATACATGCCAGTGAAACTGTATCTCAACAAAGACGTTTAGAAAGCACTTTTAAGTACATATATTCCTTTCTTATATTTAAATCTGACTGTTATCATAGGTTTTATCTCAATAGTTTCATGGCCACTAAGCAGGTTCACTAAGTTTGGGGAGCTGTCCGGCCTGTATTGCTTGTACTCACTTAAGTAACAAATACTAGCCAGAAAGCAAGTAGAATTTTGACCTGTAACAAGCCCTGTACATCAGCAAATAACATTTCAAGACTTCAGCATTCTCAAATGGATTTGGAAGGATACAATATAGATCTTAAAAAGCAGGGTTGGTTTAGTTCAAGCTGTGATATTAAAGATGGATAAAACCAGAAATAAGCTTTTGCTTTCAAGGTCATTATTTCTCAGTTCTAGGTCATTTGATGCATTTGCCAGTGTACTGCAGGCTCTGAGTAGCTGCTTATCCATGGTAACAGTTTTATTTTACCCCACCTAGTATTGCTACTGATTGGTGGAGTAAAACCTGGCTTCCAACCGCGACATAGGGACACGGCAACATTTAATGGCGAAACTGGAATCTCTCCTTTGTGTTGAACCGTGAGATTTGTCAAAGAATACTGTAAATTTGAACCACACTCATTCAAACTGGCTCTTTATCACCCGATTTCTCCATTGGAAATCAGATATCCATCATAACACCAAAGCACTCCATTTTAAGGTATCTGTGGGTCTCTGAGCAGATGGGAGAGACTTGGGCTGAATTAAAACCACATTGTGAAGGGTGATCATGATCCTACTGTGTGTGTGTTTCCTGAATTTATTTTGGAACATGTTTTGGAGAAGAGGGAAAGGATGTTGCAAGTTATCATGCTGGGAGCATAGTCCCTGGGGTGCTTTTTTCTTTAAGGGAGCTGTACTCCAGAGTCATAGAATGGGTTGGGTTGGAAGTTCATCAAATAATTAAAATAAGTCCTCAGAATGCTGACCGTCGCGTAACTATTCCTGTCTCAACCATGCAAGGAATCTGCCTCCTGCTTTTCTGCCCTCACCCCCTCTTCCCTTTCACTTACCCTTCCTGTCTGTCATGCTCTGCAGCAGTCTCTCTTACTGAGTTCTCAGTGAGTTCCGGAGAAGATAAAGGGATTCTGTAAGATCTGGGGAAAAATGTCTGGAGATGAGAAGTGGTATGGCACTTGGTAGCTAACAGCAGTAAGTAGTCTACGCTATATGACAGCATCTTTGCAGTGAAGTACCTACTGCAGAATCTGTCCCCTACTTAGGTTCCACTTAAGTCTTTACAATAAGGCTTTTGGATGTCTTAGTATTTAAACTTTGCGTTGGTCCTCTGCACGCAGCTGTAGTTAATACCAAAAGCGTGTTCCAGGTTGTTCTTCTCATCAGAAACGTGGGAAGAAAGGAGTTTTGTGGGAAGACTTGGTGAAGGCTCCGCATTCCCACGTGTGACAGCAGCTCTGCGGTTTCTGGGCTGTGTGAGGAAGGAAGAAGGGTGGTGGCGGGGGGGAGGCTTGGGAGAGCAGCAGCAACGTTAAATCACTTCGATTCTGCTTAGGGCTGCAGTTAAAATTTGCAGAGATTTGAAGTTCATGTGTCCAACGTGAGAGTCTCCCCTGCCGAATGACGTGATGAAAACCAGAGCAGATGATGTCAAGGCTCTCTTACAGATGTCCCCAGCACAACCACCACCGCTCTTGGATTGATCATAAGGAATTAAAGAGCCTTCACAGCAGCTAATCAGGGGTGTGCTCCTTTCACAGTACCCCGAGCTGCTTACATGGTTTATATTTCCATGGTATATCAGGAACAAAGCACCCCGGGTACAAAGCCTGTTTGAAAATTGATCCTCAGTGAAATGGGAATTTTCAAATGTGGTGTGTTCTTCTCCAAAATAAAGCTGAGCTTTACCCTTATTGCTATTAAAGTCTAAAGCTTTAATTATGCCCTAAATCCACTCCTGTAGCTGGGGGGCTCACATGATTAGCAGCAAGGAAGGAAAAAAAAAAGGCATCTGGAGAGGCTGTGTGGTGCCGTGTTTTCCCATATGTGAAATTTTATACAGTACAAATTATTAAACACCAAACCTCCGGAGAAAGATTGTAATGAAAAATTTAGCACTCCCCCATCAGGCTGTGACTAATTTGCCTTCTGACGAGCACTGCAAGAACAGAGGGCTGGGCTGGGGTAAGCCGTGATGAGTAGCTGGCAGGAGGAAGCAAGTTGTGTCATAAGAATGCAGTGCATCAGGAGCAGCACTGTGATATTTGTGTGGATAGCATCACTGAGAGACAGGTGAGGTACCAATAAAGGGAAGATAAACCACCATTTTCAGTCAGAGTCTCTGGGAGCTTAACTTGTTCTTTCTATTTTGATTTTGGCCGCAAGCTCCAAAGTTTCATTTAGCAACACTTCTTTGTAATAAAGATGTACAGGAGAGAAGAGAAATCAGACCTGGAATGGGTGCTGTCTGACTCAGGTGTTGGACAGTCCCATCTTGTTCATGCACATGGGCGTCTGTGCGCCTTCTCTCTCACTTGGTCTTGCACCTTCCCCCTACCCTTCTGCTGCTCACATCCAGTCCCAGGATGCTGCCCGCACCACAGCACACCCAGACCCTGAAACATTGACCCATGCTCACTGTGGGGCTTCAGATGTGATAGCACAAGGAGCTGCTTAGGAACTCGGATTGCAGCAAGTGCTGGCACAGCCAGGCTGTGGACTCCCCCCTTCCCAGCCTCCTGTGCTCTGAGCATAGAAACATGGGACGTGGGGCAGTTTCTGGCGTGTGAGAGCTGCATTTTAAGTATCAGCACAGATGGGGTGCTCTTCTGAAGTACACACTCTAGTCATCACTGAGAGGCTTGTCTGAATCCTATGCCGCTGCTCGTCCTGACTGCAGAAGCCAGTGGTCCACTCGGTAGTGGCAGGGGCTATTCCCTGGCTTCGTAACCCCCTGAATCCCCAATTTCCTGGAAGAGCAACTTCCCCCACCATCCATAAGTTCATATTTGCCCCTGAAATGTATTGGTTTAGTCTGGATACTTCATAAAGCAAGGGCTGTAGGCACAAAAAACCTGTCTCCTCACCGAGTCAATCTCAAATCCAGATTTTACAGTCTGAGTTCAAGGAAAGCAGCACCGGCAGATTGCTCCTGGCCCCTGCCTGGCAGGGTGTTGATTAATAATTTGAACCTGCAAATCCTCTTTCAACTTCTGTGAAATCTAAATTGTCCATCTGAGGCTTGCTTCTTTCAAAACAATTCTGCTGTGATTTTCACTGCTAGCATAATTCTTTGTAAAATAGATAACCCTGTCAGTGGCAAAGCTGTGCCGCACACCTGGAAGGCAGCACAGCTGCCTGTGTGCTGGTGTACAAATGTGGAGAGCAGGCAATAGCAGGAGAAGATCAGAATTTAAACTGAATTTGGATATATCCACCTGCATTCTGCTTCCTTTTCTCTGTACCATGTGTATTTGTCTGTTCTGGGAGATGTGTTTATTTGTTAAGGCTGAAATTTTGAGGTAGAACGTGAGGGATTTGGAATCTCAACACCTTTAGGAGTCAAGGTACCTGAGGCACGTCAGAAAATCTCAGCTCTGGGGCTCAGAAGATAAAGGTGCAGCCACCTAGTCAAGCAGGTCAGTGTTTGATCCTGCTTCTGGCCTGTGGGCAGAAAGAGCTGGTTTGGGGGATAAACCCACAGATTTCTGTGAGATGAGCTGTGGGCTGTGAGGTGGGAGCATGCCGGTCCTGCTGAGTGGATGGTTTTCTAGGAAGGACAATACCAAGCGTTGACAAACATGGCATAGTTTGTATGAGATGCTTTCATGTTTTATGCTTAGCTGTTCTGTTTCCATTTTGGCTCCTTGTTCTGTGGTTTCAGGCAAGGGATATAATTTTACTGTTGGATTAGTGCAAATCCATAGCAATTTCATTAATGAAAGGAAAAAACCCAAACACCTGGGTTTAGAAAGCGTGAGAAAAAGAATCACCTCTGGTGCTTTTGGAAAGGGACCTTGTTTGCCCAGTAATTCAATATTGCTCTATCATCCTAGTAATGAGAGTTCAGCTGGTAGTGGCAGCACATTACAAAAAAAGGCCATATTTAGACATGTTGTAAATCCAACTAGTAAGTATGAATTGATTTTTAAGGGGAAAAAATGTGCCCAAAATTAGTCTTTTACCATATGTTTCAACTCTGCCAGAAACCTTTCTTGAATGGTATTTCAATGTGCTTTACCTATTGTGTTGCAAACTTTTTCAGACTCTGTCAAGTTGTACTAAAGCTTTTAAAATACAGATGGTGGTAAAATCCCCAGTGGAAAACAGACTTCTATTTCAAACTTCAGTTCTGTTTTTTTCTCTTCTAGTTCATAGCAGATTTTGACAGATCAGAAGAAATATTCACAGCTTGATGCATCTGGATTCTTCTTTGGCATGAGCAGAAACATCTGGCCCCAAAGCAGTGCATTTCACCAAAGGGCCGCAATACATGCACATGCATCTGTTGTGCTAATACATTTTCCTGTGAACTCAGATGTTAATTGCTTTGTTTAGCAGAGACAACAGTGTTGGTTCAGTGAATAAGATTGTTTCCTTCAGCCCTCTGTTAATGGCTTCCTTTAGCAGTAATATTGTTTTAAATAGGAAGCTGTCAGGTATATTGTGAACAGCAGTAAGGTGAAGTGTTTTGAGCAAGGATATTTATAGTGCTATGGTAGCTAGGCATGTACTGTTACATACAATTTGCATATTGACTGAGACAACTGTTAGCATGAAAGCTCCATGTGAGACCAGTTTTACATCTCCAGGAGACATGTTCGGGTTTTGCATCACAATTTTAGAGGCTTTTGCCATTCCCACTTGCTAACTTTGCTGTCCTCTTGCTGCTCATCCACAAGCAGCAACAAGAGAATGTTAAAGATCTGAATAATTACCTGGTTATCCAGCCCTACCCACAGTTCTGCCTTTGTGAACTCTGCTATTTTGGGCTTTGTTCCTTCTTTTACGTTTGCTCTTACAGGAAGAGCTGCAGTTCAGAGAAATTCTTTTGCTGACTCTTGGTCTGGATTGAGTTTTCAGGTTTGTTCTCTCTGGCTATAGCAGTTCTGGGCTCCAGTGCTGTTTGTAAAGATCCTGTGGTGTGACAGACTTTGGCCAGTTGCCGTATCTGTGTCCATGGTACCTTGAAACGCTCAGACGCAGGTCTTTCTATACCCAGAGTGAAACCTCACGGTCCCTTGTATCAAGAGCAGTCCTGGATCCCGTTGTATTCTCCCAGTAAGCAGAGGTGTGCTCCCCTACTCCTCTTCCACAAAACCTTCCTATGTGATGGCTTCTTTTTTTCACGCTGTATTTCTCTGCCTCTTTACAAACATCTCCTGTGAATGTGCAGTGTTTCCATGCAGAATCCAAAAAAGCAGCTTTTTTTTTTTGCTTTCCGTAAGCTCTTCCCAGTTAACATTATACTTTCTTTCTAAGAAATAATTGCTTGCACGTCATCCAGGGAGAACAATTTGTGGTCAAGATGCAAGATGGTTGCTATTAAAAGCTGCAGTGCTTTTAGCCATCCAGTTTTCACTATAGTTGTAGTCCTAGCCTTATCCTAGGTCCATTGCTTGACATTCCCCAAGTCACCTGATCTTTTCGTGCCTGCGGAGAAGGGATGATAATACTGCCCACTGCACATCCGTGCTGTTTGAACTTGATAGGTGTTTGCAGAGTGTTGGAGATGCTCTCAGGAAATGCTAGTAGGATCATTAGTAAATGCATCTTGCTATTACTATGTTATTCTCTAAGGTGCTGTTTGTGTAACTTTAGACATTCCCACTGAACAAGTAGAGAAAACAGATGCCTATTACTGTTTAAAATACCTTTCTGCACCAAATGTGACGTGGAAGATGAGCGTTTCCTGCAGCTAAGACCATTCTTATGGGAAGGACTGCAGCAGTCTTAAGTTAACCAGGCTGTTACTTGAATTTTGCTTTAAAAGCTGCTTATTGCAGTTCAAGTTAGACTTACTTAACATGAGCAAACCTAGGGTTTGCCTTAAAGGTCGGTAAGCATGCTGTAAACCATTTACAGCAGTTTAGATGAGCTTCAAATCAGGCTTTTAGTTCAAGTAGTGGACTTTATTTTGACGCTTGAGAGGACTTTGTGCCCTCTGTGAAGTGATGCGGATGTAATGGCTTGTTTTTTCTTTGGGCCAGCCTTAGGCAGGTTTCCTCTCTTCTGACCCTGGCTCATCCCCAAGCACAGCCTGACTCCCCTCTGAAAGGCACCAGCCCAGCTTTGCTCTCCAGAATCAGTGAGGAGAGGATGTCTCCTCTCACAGGGAGCAATTCAGACCAGCTGGATGACCTTCAGTAGATGGTGTGAGTATCTGCTACTTCTGCAGTTTGCCCTTTCAACTGTCTCAGACCGTAGTTTACACATTCGGAGGATGAGGACATGCTAGTGTGTGTGTGGGGGGGGGGTTTCCTTCAATATTTATCTGTAACTATCGCAAGAAGAATAACCTGAGCAAACAGTTTGCGTTTGGATTTTGGACACATCCAAGTCAGGAAGAGCACTCCTGACACTCCACACGCACAAGGACACTTGGGTTAGCTGCTCTGTCATGACAGAAAACACTGTGTGAAATCCAGATCCTGTTTTTCACTCACAGCTACAGCGTTCCAGCCAGTCCTTTTGTGTCTGAGAAATGTTAAAAGCTGTGGTTGTGCATATATATACGTAGTGCCAGCCATTCCTGTGCTGCACATCAGGAGTGTATAGTATAGGCCAACAAGAAGCATTTTACTCCACCATAAATTGACGCTATGTTATGGGATGTGTTCTGTAGGAAGAAGGTAGGGCAGGCTCCCAGTCCATCTTTACAGAGCTTTCTGTGCTTTCTTTACTTCCTTGCATCTTTGGGCAATGCACTGTGCCTCTTGATAGCAAGTGTCAGCCAGCTATTTCACAGAGCTCTGGGCTTTGCCAAACAGCAGTGTTGCCTTCTGAAGAGCTGTTTCCTGTTCCTTAGCTGCGGATGTTAATCTCAAAGTTCAGTGATCATTAGCTAAAATTAATTGTCACCCCTTCTTAGTTGTTCAGGGCTGAAAATTACCAAAGGGCTTCACCTTAGTTGCTTTGGCTTTAATTATTCTTAGATTTTTGTTTTCTTCAGGATGTCAGACAGCAAACAGGATGTCCCCTGGGCATTTAGAGGAAATTGCTTCTCTGTTTCATTGTGGAGTTCGCTGTGCTTGCTCTGGTAGTTATAACACTGTTTTGTCAAATCAGAAGACTTGCAGTGGTCGGGTAGGGTCTCATGGCCTTACTGAAAGTTTCCTTGACAACATTGATGTCTTGACTGATCACAACCAGACAGCAGTGGTGTTTCAGATTGCCTCTGCTTGAAGTGCGGAGCTAGGGCCCTGCTTTCCAGACCTGTAGAGGTGTAAGGTTTGCTCTGATTTTTGCCAGAGGGCTTGGTTCATCTGCTGGTGCAGGGAGCTGGGAGAAAATGGCTCTTGGTCTTGTTGGGATTTAGCTGAAGCAGCTGTGGTTAGCGTTCCATTGCCTGTGGGTAATGAGGGACGGTTGGCTGGGGGATGAAGACCAGCCAGGGAAAGGACAGGTCCCAGGAAGTCTATTCAGAGTACAGGTAGGGGCTTGGTACAGTTTGAATTAGCGATAAAAGTAAATTGTAGGTCTGATGAGAAGAAGTTGGAATAAAAATAGTCACGGTGGTGTTGTTGGCGTGGGGGTTTGTCTCTGCTTTGCTAAATTCACATCATACCACAGCTTGTACCAACCATCCATCCTTCCCCTCTGCACTGAAGTGGCGGTTCTCCTGCCTTTCCCCAGCCTTTCCCCCAGCTGCTGCTAGGCTGGAGCCTTGCTCCTAGGTTTTACGGGGTCTTCAGACAGAATAGGGACGTGAGTGTGGGCTGGTTTGTGGAACAGCTGAAAACACGCGATTTAGGCTTGATCCCTGTGCATGTGAAAGACTGACTGCTATCTCCTGTGATTTAAACCCTGCCAGTGGAGCTTGACCTTATGGCAGTAATGGGCAAAAAGACAGGCTGGTCTGTGTTTGGTGTCTCTTTCCACTACACGCAGGGTCCCTGTTCAGATGAGCCAAGGCCAGGCTGTGCCCGCACTGCTCCCGCCTGTGGCTCTGTGCTCAGCACCATGATCTTTGACAGCAGTTTCTGCAAAATTCAGCATTCCCTGGGCAGCCTTTGTATTTATTTATTTACTTCGTTTCTTTTCTTTTTTCACTTTAGTTTAGTAATTGCACGTGTGGCTTTATCTAGAAAAAACTGCATGCAGTTTATGCATGCCTACAGTAGCATATGTTTTATATATTGGGTTTATAGGGATGGTACTGATTCCTGAATTAATTCGAACAGCAAATTGTTATTGTATCTGCACACAGTATGTCTTTTCTTTTTTTAACATGTATTGTATGACACACATCTGGTGGTGTTTTAATTGTGTTATTGTGGTGCCTCAGAATCCTAGTAATGAATTTGAAACCCTACTGCACTGAGCATGGGTTTTCACATGGGACGCTTGGAGGCATTGAGTGAATTGTTGAGTGAGAATGTGGATGGTTTTGTCCTTGCCTTGAACTGCAGGCAAGAACCCACAGCCTTTGCAGGTTGCCATTGCAAAATCCTCCTTCACCATCAGTGTCAGGATGATAACTTTTGTTCCCTGCTCTAAGTAAGGAGAGATCTGCACTTCATAATGCATGGGTAGTTGCTGCAGTTTTTGCACTTTCTAATGGCAGTTTGATTGACCTCTGTGGTCCATGTAAGAAGGACTTGAGCAATTCAAGACAACTATCCAAGTTTGTACCACAGGTCAGAGTGTAGCTGCCATGGGTCTCTCTCTGTAGTAGCAGCAGGCATCCACCCTTGTTCGTCATGATCATAGTACAGCTCTCTTTTTTGAGATAGCTTTTTTCTGATGAGGTGTGTTTTTCAAGGAATCAAAGCTGCTGCCTAAAACTGCCTTCTTCCCTCTTCCTTATTTATTTCTTAACAGGTATTGCTGGCATCTGAATTTGGTTAGCAGTGGCTTTGATAGTATTTTTCTCAGTTATTGATGGAGCCATTGAGTAACTGCAAGCTTTGTTTAAATCCTTTTACTTTCTGTAGCAAACATTAATGATTATTTATTGACACTACTTGTTGATAACTTAGCTGATACATTCCCCACTTAAAACATGTTTTATTGATATTTATATAGCAGTAATTTTTATCAGAATGTCTTGCAGTATGAGTGCATCAAAACCCTAAATGTATCTCATCTCTCTAGCTGCCTTTTCAAACAAACTTACCAAAGAAAGGAAGGCTTATTCAAGAAGATTAATTTTCCAGAAAACCTTGTTGACTGGAATAGTTTAATTCAGTCAGTTGAATCCAGAACCAGCTTTTTTCCCCTGGTCTCACAGCATTGCCCAGCCAGGCCTGGTTGCTCCTTTGAACTATTTCTCCAACACTTGTCTTTCTTCAGTTTTCTCCGTGACTGTTTCAAGATCTATTAAAGCATCTCTGTGCACATGATCTCCCATTCTGTGGCTTGTGCAGTAGGTCTGGACTTTGTTCTTAGCAAATGTCTAATATCTTCCTTTTGTTATCAGAAGACTGAGGAATGAGTCTGTTACCTTCCCCAAGACAAAGCAGAACTGGATTAAATGTTGTGCCCATCTGACATCATTAGTAATCTATTTACCTTGCTTTTGGGGATCACTTCTTCCTAAAATCACTTCTGAAGGTTGCCATCACCTTTTATATTGGATTCAAAACTCTTGCTTTTTGTGGGTAATATTACTAGAAGAGAAATATCATAGGGTACAGATTGTTCTTGGTTGAATTTGCTAATATATTTTGAAGCATCTCCTGCAGCTTTGGACAATTTAATACGTATATTAAATCTCCTTTTGCTTTGAACATCACAGCTGTTGTTATTAGCCTTTAATAGATGGTATCTGTATGCATAGATGGCAGCAATGTTAAAGCTGTCAATTCTGATTGCCTCCTACATGATGTTTAAAAGCACTTTGTAAACTCAACCTAATTTAGGCCATTGGTTCCAGCTGAACACAGTTCTATCCTTGCTAAATGGATGCTTAAGTCAATCATACCTCCATCCTGCTCAGTTACTTCCCTTACAGCGATCCTTTCGATATGGGCAGCTGCACTGGTGTCGGTAACGATGCATCTGTTGTAAGAGTCCTGAGCTGATCTTTAGTGTATCCATTTCTTTCGCATCACCAAAAAAATGTGCAAAATCACCTTCTCATTCGGTGCTTATTCGACGGCGTTGGACCAAGAGTCACGGGTCTGAATCACCTTAATGTGAAACTTGAAGCTACAAACCTTATATTGTAACTTGCTCAGAGGCTTTTAGCTCTCTCATGGGGTATTCAGCGGATGCTGTTCCTTTAGACCTGTCACTAAATTAAAGTGTAGTTAGGGCATCTAATTCTGGCTGAGCACTACAGCTGGAGCAGTAATCATTGAGTGCTGCTTTTCATTGATAGTGATTATGTCTGTCCTAGTCTGCCTATGGTTTCATTCTCATCTCCCAGCTCTACAGGCTGCTTCTATTCAGTCACCAAGTAGTGTGTGTCTTTTTGGGTGGGTTTTTTGTTTCGTTATTTGGGTTTTTTTGTGACTGCAGATGCTTTTGTTTATTGAGATGCTCTTTGGGCATGCCCCTGCTCCTGCGTGGGGTCCTCCATGTGCTGCTGGGGCACGGTCTGCCTCACCTTGGTCTGTACCACAGGTTGCAGGGGGATCTCTGCTCCAGGGCCTGGAGCACCTCCTCCTCTCCTCCTTCACTCACTTTGGTGTCTGCAGAGCTGTTCCTCTCACATTCTCATGCCTGTCTCTAGCTTGCCCAGGTTTTTTCTCTCCTTCTTAAATACATTATCTCAGAGGTGCTCCCACTGTCACTGATGGGCTCGGCCTTAGCCAGCAGTGGGTCCATCTTGGAGCCAGCTAGTGTTGGCTGTGTTGGACATGAGGGCAGCTTCTCACAGTAGCCACCTCTGTAGCACACACCCACCCCCCCACCCCCCCAAAAAAACAACCTTGCCGCACAAACCCAGTACATTACCTCTTTATCACCTTGCCTGCAGCTCCAGACAGCCCCGAGGGCTCGTTGGTCCGTCTGTGTACCCTGTTGTGGATGGCAGGTTTTAGCTAAATTAGTTAGGAATGCTGTTTACCCTTTGCCAGTGAAAGTCTCACTCCTGCACACATGCTAGTGAGCTGTAACCTAAGCAGGTCTACACTGACACAGTTTATCATTGACGTATGTCAAACCCAGATTTTCCCAGCTGTCTACTGCCATCTGCCAAGTACGGCTGGGGGCATGCAGAGTGCAGTTTGCTATGCAGGCCTGATGGCAGCTGTAAAATCGAGCAGTTTTGCCTGCTTAAGCACCAGCTTTTCTCCAAAATCAGCATTAGGTCTCGCGTGGCGATGCGTTCCTGCTCCGGAGAGCACCGGCTGCTGCGGGACACAGTGCCGGCCCTGCTCTGTGGCCACCTGCCAGCCCAGAAGCTCTGGAAAATCTTCGCAGCAGTTCCAGTGCATCTGTTGAACTGCGGAAAGACCAACCCTGCTGGTCCTTACAGCCTCCTTGTGCTGGGCACTAGTGCAGAAGGCTTCTCCAGCCCTTGGGGGCATGGGCCCACTCATTTGGCTGCACCTCGCAAAAAGGATGAGATCAAAGATATTTCCTCTCCAGTGAGATATGGCACCGGATCTGGAGAAGTGTCTCTTTGAGAGCTAAAGCTGTGCTTGTTGCAGGATGTTACCCTGGCTAATCAGGGCCCTATTTAGCAATTCTCCCAAAAATGAGCTTGGCTTTCATTTGATTTTAAAAATGGAAGGTGGCCCACACGTCTGGTTGCAAGCATTGGGATGCAAGGACAGGTTTTTAATGAGTAGTTAACATTGCTTAAGTAGCTGAGAAACTAATAATAGCTTTTGAGTATTTTGATTTTTCACTAATAATACTTTTTATTACAGTAGGTTGTTGTATTTGCCTTCCTGCAGCAGCTGACTCTGACAGCCTCTAAGCACAGAAATCCTTTAGCTAACATTAATTCAACCTCCCTGCATCCCGGGGAGAGGTAAAAATTAACCACAGTGTCACAGACTGTTCGAGTGCAGTACAGGTTATTGAAGTAGCTTAACCAGAGGAAACAGGTAAGCCAGCATTAGAAGCCAGAAGTCTGCATACCAGTTAAATGTGTAAATGCTAACCTTTGAAATAATGAATGAATGCTAAAAGAAAAAGGACAAACTTCCTTCAGTTTCATAACACTGCTGCTGTTTTCTTCATCACAGTAAGTAAAAATGGTCATGTCATATTTAAAATGAGTTACAGCAAAGGTAGCAGGTCACAGGATCTGCAGCAGCATCACCCAATTAGAAAAACTGCTCTAATCTAACGTGAGGCTACTGTCATTTTTTAAAATGAGCCCTACTTCAATCATAAAATACTCGGACCATAACACTGCTTTCTACACCATATGTCCTTATTTAGAGGATAAAAAATGACTGCACCCTTAATTCAAAGGGAACGTTTCCCTCTGAGCCAGAACTCAATAAAATGTATCAAAAAAATTGTGGAAAAGGGCAAGCAAAGAAAATCAAATTGCAGCGTGTGAAACGATTTAAGAAGGGACCTGGGGAATACATAATCTCCAAACTGCCAAGTTAGAGCAAGTATAAAATATACAAACAAGCCTGATATTTTTCCCAGTTGATCTCATTATGAGGTATGCTTGGGATAGATAAATTTTGTTAGAATGCATTAAGGCTGGGTTTTCAAGGAAACAAATCAGAAGTAATGTGTTTAGCTGATTCCACCTTGTTTTGATACATGGGTCTTTTCAGGTTTAAAGAAGTACATTTTTAAAGCCAAATGGTTTGTTTTGTTTCAAGCGTTAAAACCAGAGGCAACTGGGTGACTTTTGTTTTTCTCCCTGCTGGAAAACAGACGTTTATAATTTCAGCATGCTCTTTAATCATCGGGGTAGAGCTCTGTGCAGTTATGTTTCACTGCCACTTATTGTTGCCTGTTTAAAACACACGGAACTAGCCTTGAGTGCAATCCCTTAACAGACTGTTTCGTCCACAAATAGTACTTTTTCCAAGTCTCCAATATATTTTAATTAAATTGTCCATTTGTATTTATTAAGGCAGTTTACTGTCTCCTGCTGCAGAAAGCTGCTACTGCTGATAGTCTACCCATAGAAACATGAGTTTGTCTGGGATAATAGAACGTGGGCATATGTTAGCAGAAAAGTCTTCCCAAAATATTGTTTAAGCATCACGTTCATGTGTGTTGGGAAGGGGGAAGGCCATACAATTAGTTGGTAAGTTTTTGGAACAGTTGCTCTTAACAATTCTTATAGCCATGGGGAATCATCATCTTTGTTAGCAAGAAATGTTGCCTGCAGTAGATTTTTCTTCCTTAGATTGATCCTATAGAAAGAGTTGGAAAGGAATCCTTTGGCAGAGCAGATGATAAAGTCATTACGCACTGATGAGATGTAAAGTGGTGTTCAGCAGCATTAGTTTAGACAGATGAGCATGATAAGGTGAATTCATCCCTATCTCTGGTGATCCGAAAGCTTGGACCTAAACTCGGGGACTTGGATGCCTCTCAGCTGTACTTGCTTATCTCCGAGTAGCTTCTGCCAAAACAGATTTGCCATGAAGTCAGTAAAATCCTAAATGGTTGGTTGGTCTGACCTTCCTTGCAAGACAAATGAAAGTTGATCTCCCAGAGCTCTAAAAAAGGAATTAAACTTTCCTTCTTGAGGAGTTAATGTGTTCCTGAAAGGAGGCAGTGTGGCTCATTGCTGCGTGGGAGGTCTTTGCCCCTTCTGATCTGGCTGGGCTTGTTTTCATGGGACTATTCCAAGTGTAGCACAAAGACATGGGTGCCGTTCCTGCTGGTGCCTGTCCACTGGCAGAGGTGAGAGGATTAGTGGAGTAATAGACCCATCTGAGGCACCGGAGAAGGCATCTCTGAGATGAGTATTCTAATGACGTCTCTCCCCGAGGGCGCTGCTTTCTATCCTGCCTTCAGAAGGGAGGGAGGTTGTTGAGAATCTGTTTCCCACCGGTGTCTATGCAAGATCCGTTTAGTAAAAAGCAGACACAAACCCAAGCACCAGCAAGAGGTTTAAAATCAGACTGCTGTGACTTTAAGAGTGAGGGAAAAAAACTGTTAAGGAAGGAAAATAAAAATCCCACAGCCTGTTGTAGCAGCTGTAGCTTCAGATCGTGTGGAAAATGAAGGCAGATGATTCAATTTGGCCTGTGCCCCGAGTACATTTCCAAATGCTTCTGTGTGTGCGCAAGATAATGAACAAATATATTGAGATGGCACAAGATCAGTCCAAGTTTGCCTCTGCGCAAGCCGTGGAGCTCCCAGTAGGAGCACACTAGCTGTGCTGGGTTAATGGGGGTGAGGGTCAGGAAGCCCAGCACCTTTCAGAACAACTTAAGAAAAGAATTTGTCTCCTTTTGCCCCAGGCTCCCCATGGCACTCAAACGGAGCTTGTGATAAATCGAAGTGTATTTATTAATAATGAGCAGGGGCAGCGTGCTCGTGATTTGAAAATAGGTGTGCCAAATAAAAATGTGCTTTCCTCTGACATCGGAAAAGCTTAAATAAATGGTGAGCAGGCTGATCTATTACGATTAAAGCTGGGGCTGAGAGCCAGCCTAGTAATAATGAAAAAGCCATTTTAGGGAAGCAAGACCTACTCTGCCCATTCATATATTCCTCCACCCCCGCCCCATAAGATGAACTAGCGAGGGGGAAGTTGGATGGGAGAGATGAAAAGGCAGCAGCAATCCAGGATGGCAGAACTGGACTTTAATGAGCGCTGGAGTTATTACCGGAATGAGTTATGATATTTAATCATGCTACATGATGTCCAACAGCGCAAGGTTCATAATTCTTGGCTCCAAACGCAGCCTGGGACTGCCCGTGAGCACCTGCAGCATACAAATTGATCATGGCTTTACAAACCCTCTGTACCTTGCCCCTGGTCGCTCCCTGCCAAGCCAGCTCAGGCTGCGGTGCTGGCTCACTCTTGCAAGAGCTGGAAATGGCGTCTTCCACACTCTCTAACAGAACTGTGCGGTTTGTGGTAAAAGCTGAACGGGAGCTGTTGCACATAGGTGGGATTGCTTATCACCAGCTTTTCTCTGTGGTGTGAGGTGCGTTAGGTGTCTTGTGGGAGGCTGCTTTGGTCTGTTTTTAAAGCAGCTTTGGATTAAATTGATGCTTTTGGAGACTTCCGTTAACTTCAGTGATTAAATAGGCTCTGCTGGAGTGGAACTTGGGCACCTGTTTGAAGTTTCAGTGAATGTGTACTGACATGAATGTCTTACTGATGTGAATGTCTTGCTGACTTAGGACTTGGATGCAGACAGGATTTGGCCTTTGGAAGAGATAAATTACCAGAGAGCGTCACTTGCCCCCTTGTGCCTTTTTGTGTTGTTCCCACTTAGCTGTCCTGAAGTGACACAGCAGCCAACCTACGTTTAAGAACAGATTCCCTCCCACCCCCTGCCCTCAGGAGGCGAGGCTGAGGAGCACCTTCCCCACAGTCTCTTGCTGAGCTGTGGGTTATTTTGGGAGTTTCTGTTTCTCAGATGACTCCTGAAATACTCCGAGCAGACCTGACGGCAGCACCTACCAAACAGACTCAGATATGGCCCACACGCGCTTCTACCTGCTGCATCCCCCATTTCTGTTGCACTGACTGGAAGGTGCCGTATGGCAGGGCCTTAAAGCAGAAAGCGGCAGTGCGCTCTCTGGGCTCTTTCAGACAGGCAAAGTCATGAGAGGAAAGAGGGGTCTCCTTCCAAAACACTGCTCGTAAGTGATTTTAATGCTTTTCTGTCACAGGAGTAGGGCAGCACTATCTAAGTGGGGAAGCAGCTTCTCTCAGATGGCACTCCCCTTCCCAAGCCTATGTTCAGATGGGTTATTTGGCTGCTCTACCTGAGGTAATTAATAATGGCGGCTGGTAGCTCTGGTAAGCGACGTCTCTGGCAATGTGTTGTACAAGGAGGCACAGTGTGTTTTGTGGGCGGCTTCAGGGAGGTGCTTGTTTGGGTGTGAGGTGCGGTGGCCATTTTGTGCCCGGGCTGGGAGCCCACTTCGCCTCTGGCCCTCAGAGACTTTGTAGGCTCTGGAAAAGTAGTGACCTTTCCAAAGGGAGAGGAATTACAAGTTTTAATAGCAAAGCTCGATCAGGGAGCATGTTCGGGAGGAATTCCTGGAACTCAAGGAAAAGCACCCAGAGAAAATCACTAGAAATCAAGCAGCCAAGCCAGAAGCACCTTTGGGAAAGAAGCTTTTGACCAGTTTGCTAATACCCAGGTCTGCAGAGAGTGCCCGTGAAACCAATGCATCCATTTAGCAGAACAACTTGTCCCCCTGGTTGGGTCCTGCATGTGGCTCATTAGGGTAATTACTGATGAATTAAGGCAGCTTGGCTCAGCGCTCGGCGGCGGGTGTGCGGGCTCCCCTGCTGGCAGGCAGCAGGTGTAAATGAACAAGATCTGTCAAAAAGGCTGATGACCCTCTTAATTCACAGCAGCAAACTGGGGACAGAGGTAGTGCAGCAAGTTTAATAATTGATATTTACTTGGAAAGGTTAATGGCAGCAGTGATGCTTCTAATTTGCTTGCCCGTGCAAGACCTTGTCAGGTCAAATTGTCTCAATTTGTTACCGTGGGTGTAGGTGTAGTTTTTCCTTTAATGAAATTTGGAGAAAAGAAACAGGTGGTGTTGGGAGCCGACTGTAACTCAAGCAAAACAGCAAAAGGTTTGAGTCTGGTACCAGGTTGGGTGAGTCTGTGCTAACTTTAAGCAGCTGTCTAAGAGTTGTTTAGGTCAAAAGTATAATGGTTTTGACAGGCTTTGACGTCTTCCTGGGTGGGAGCGGTGGGGTTATGGATCAGGAATCAGTAAGACGCAGAACTCGGTGGGTGTTGCTGTACTGCGTTTAGGAAAATTGTAATTCTACTGTAATGGTGAAGTGGCTCCTGTTTCAGGGAGAAACAAGGCGCCTGCTGCGTCTGGAAGTGTTGGAATTGGCAGGTCAGATACTTTATGTCTGAGCTTCAGAAGAGCTGGCTGATGACTGGGAGCCGGTAGAGATGGGTTTTGAGTAAGTGTACAAAGACCCGGATGACTTAAGCAAGCTGGTGTGCCAGTATTTTTGGAAGGCTGCAATTAATGGGGTATTACCGCTTGGCCTATTGGCTTGGCATCAATCCGTGGCAGGATAACAAGATAGCTGAAACCATAGTTGGTTAGTAAAGACGTAAGAAAGAAAAAAATAAGTGAATGACAATCATATACTTAGAAAAAAATCTTATCAAATTTATTGAATTAAATGTGGGTTTAAAAATTTGATCAATAACAGCCACAGCATTGATGTAATGTAGCGAGATTTCTGTGCTTGATTCTGTTGACCTTTTTATTGAGGCAACAGATAGTATGGATTCAACATGCTGAATTTCAAGTGGATTATTTCCTGCTTTTACACCTGATGCTGATCGTTGTGAATGCAGGCTCACTGTTGGTTGGAAATGCTCCTAGCAGATCCCAGCAGGCATTACCTCCTGTTGCTGTGTTGTTTGAACGTTTTGATGTAGCCGCAAAGACAAAAAATCGTTCTTGATAAAAGTTTGCGGGTGGGCAACATACTGGAAGGATGGTTTGCAATGGATGAGACAGGGAACTGGTGGTGAGAGCAGTGGTTGTGTGACCAGGAGGCTGTGAGCAGATTCCTGTTTCTGGCACTTACATGTGGCTGAGTCTAAAAGTCTTACCCTTAGGAAAAAAGCATATTGATGAGGTGTAAGGTGGCAGAAAAGCACGCAGAGGAGGGGCTTCAATCAGGAATATACTGTTGCTTGAACGTGAGCATGGTATTTTCCCTGTCTTCTACTCTACAGGGCTGCGTACTCCAGACTGGATGCATACTGGAGCTTGCTCTCCATATAGTATTCTGAATATTGTATTAAAATATGAACAGGCTGTGGGGTGCTTAACTGGCAGCAATGTCAAACATCCATGGGATTGCAGTGCTCAGTGTGCTCTGGAGGCTGAGGTTGCGGTGTGTGCATTGTGGCAGTATGCCCACCCAGCACGGTTCCTTGGGCTGCAGTGGCAGGCGGGTTTTATCAGAGCACCATAGCAAACCCCACTAGCTGCTGAGATTGCAGGGAGATAGGACAGAAAGAAACAAGGGGATTTTATTGCCAGTTAAAGTACCAATTTGTACAAGCCGACATTTTAAATAGTGTAATTTTAATGGAACCAAACTGATATGAATAGAACCCATTAATAAATTAAACACTACTTTCCACCCAGTATTTCACAAGGGAATTAGCAGAATAATTTGTTAGTAAATGAGCCCAGGAATGAAGCTGTGAATGACATCTATCCTATCCACTCCTCCTCCTATAAAACTTTGCAGATGTAAGTGGAAAGTTGCTGTGATTTCAAACATTGGAGCCTGTCCTTACGTACAAATGACAAGCACAACTTGAAGAGAAGGAAGAAGGATGATTTAGTGGTTGGAGAACTGGCCTTGGCGATAGGAGTTAATAATGCTCTACTTCAAGTTTTTTGTGTTATCTCAAACAAGTTGTTTCAGGCCAGCATCCCTCATGGTATTTAGGCACCCAGCCATCATGCTGGTACTGACCTCCCAGTGCAATTACCAGGGGTTGGCCCCAAGGCATGTCTGGACTAGGAACTGGAGACCTGGCTGTTGCGTCAGCAAATAGCAGTGCTGAAACACCAGCATCGTAATTAAGGTTTGCTGGTAGCAAAGAGCGAAGGGGGCTTGTCTGTCTGCTTCCCTCTTGTATTGAGCCCCAGGACTTTGGCACAGCCCTGCCTGCTTCCAGGAGTGCTAAAAGCACCCCTTCCCTTG
Source organism: Amazona ochrocephala (assembly GCA_039720435.1). Lineage (NCBI taxonomy): Eukaryota > Metazoa > Chordata > Aves > Psittaciformes > Psittacidae > Amazona > Amazona ochrocephala. The sequence goes on along the minus strand of CM077891.1, from coordinate 8,047,068 downwards.
CATGTGAGCGAAAGGGAATGTGGACACATGTGGTCAAACACAACTTCAGAGAAGGCCCATGCACTCAAACACATCCTCTCCACAGTGCCGTGGGTGTAGGAGTGAGACGTTGAGTAAACCACTGTCAGCAACCTCGGGAACAGGTGGCAGAGCAGTGCTTGAAAATCTCCTTTTTCCCCCCTCCTTCTTCTCCCTCTAGATGAAGGTCCCTACAAGCAGAAGTGGCAGAAATAGCGAGGAAGACAGCATCAGGGAGGCCACAAGCTCTCAGCGGAGCAGCTCAAGGGACCGTCTCAGTGATGTAAGTACCATTCAGGAGAAAGCATCGCTTCATTGCAGCAATTCCCGCTGCTGACATGGCTTTTCATAAATCTTGCTGAACAAATGTTGGCATCCAGAGGTCACTGTGTAATAACTTTTTTTTATGTCATGATTGAGTGTTATGGCATAAGTGGTTGAGCTGCCTTGCAAACACTGTAATCATGGTGCAAATAATATGATAAGCGAAAGATCAGAGATGGGAAAACAAAATGGAATTGTTATTCCTTGGGGAGAAATGGCTTGATGTTTTGTTTTCTTTAAGAAGTTGTGTTAAAAAGCTTTTTACAGTGTCTTTGGGTTTAGATACTTCACATAATCACATAGTTTGGGTGCAGAGTCACTTCATCTAATTTTGTGCTTCCTGCCTCCAAGATAAGAAAGATTTTTTGGGGAAAGCTGCCTTTCTCTCAGGAAATTCTATGCTATGTTGAGTGAAATGTTATGATAAAACAAAAGCAAACGGTGCCTTAGTGTGTAAACACACAAATGGGCTTTTGAGTCACCAAGAAATCAATGGCAATGCTGGGATAATTTTATATGAAGGCTTTTTGTGTTAGCAATTAGCATTTCGCCTTCATTAAAACATGATTTTTTACTAATTAGGACCTTTCCCGTTAGGAGAGATTTAAATGAAGAACAATAATCAAACGCTGGCACGAGCATGTCTGAAATATTAAATTTGCCATTTCAATGGCAAGCCACAGAAATCCCAGAGCGAGTGGTTTTCATGTTGAGTTCTATTAATGTAAAATATGCTTCATAACTAAAACCTGTCACAGAAAACGGCTCACACCAGCTAAATTCAATTGGACAGTTAATTTAGCTTTAAAATTGAAAACACGACATCCGCTTCAGGATGCAAAAGAAGGGGGGGGGGGGAAGCCTTTGATAAGTGTAATGTATTTGCTATTAAGGCTTTCAGAGCCCATTCTACAGGAGGAGAAGGGAGAAAAAGGGGAAAAAATGGCTCCCACAAATGTGTTTAAAAGCTGAAAGTATTTATTAAAAATGTCAGCAGAAAAGTGCTTTTGGCAGATTAAAGCGGGATTCAGCTTGACAGCTCTGACAGGGAAATGTGACGGGGGAAAATTCTCTCTACATGTTTGGAGTGCGAATGGGGCGCTGTAAACAGCCGACGCAGTGGGAGGAAGAGAAAAATAACGTTGTCCTGTGATCTGCTTCCAGGATTGCAAACCCACGCGCCGTGGTGGGGAAAGTCAGCGGGGGGGAGGGTGTCTTTAGACAAATCCCCTTGCTGCGGGGTGTCTTGGCTGTGTTATTAGTCAGTAATGATCGTCATTTTATATATACATATATTTATTTGATTCTCTACTTCCCCTCCCCTTGGCCATTCTTGACAGGTACTTGAGCAGGGCCACCTGGTAGCATTGCTGTTCCGTGACATGGGGCTATGGGAGAGGAGTAAGATCCTCAGACTTTGTGGTTAGCTTAGGTCTAAGCAGTAAGTGGCCGTGGAGACTGTTTTTGTTAAGCTGATGCACTTGCAGTTTTTTCTCTCCTTTGCTTTTGCCCCCAAAGTTGCAGCTGAACAGGCAAGAATTGAGTCTAAGTGCCTAAATCCTGCAAAATCTTCAAAGGTAATTCAGCTGCCAGTGGAATTCAGTGGAAAATAGGCACTCCATTCCTTTTTAGTCAACGGGGACATATAGGCAGTGCCTGAAGGCCGGGACGCACTTCAGAGCTTTGCTGAAGCTGATCCCATGACCTGGCAACCCATTGCAAATGAGAAATTTTCAAATTGGTAATTAAACAGTTTGAAAAGTAAGGTTCATGAATCACAGAATGCTCTTCGTTCATTATTTGATGAGTGCAATTTAGCTTTAATTACATATAACGCTTCCTCACGTACTAGTAAATGTTCTGTAGTCTATTTAGTGACTGTCAGAAAGTCTTTGAAAGTCCCATGGGTGCAGTCAGATGGTTTTCCCCATTTGTGTGCACCGGAATAAGGCAGCAGGCTTCTCCTTCTTATAGAGAGGGAGCAGGGAAAGGGGTGAGAAGACGAGGACATGCTACCGAGTGTTGATTCCTGCCGGATTTCTGTCCAGTCATGCCTGGTCTCCGCGTGGCTCTGAGGATACTTCGCAGCACACTGTGTGCCGCTGAAGTGAGGCAACCCTGTACACGTGATACTGAGGATTAAAAAACCACAGTAAGAACATAAGGGAAGAGAGGGATGGCTTTTCCTTGTGGTAGCAGTTACAAACCGAGGCTTCAATGCATGGCTGTGCTGGGGTTGCCCCTGCCCTTGCAGACGGATGCTCTGTGGAAGGAGGCACCTGGGCTGTTTCTCCCTCTCTCCCGAGGAGCTGTCCTGCTGTTTCTTGGTGCATTTGGCCTTCAGGGATGGTTTTCATGCTGCCTTTCCCTCCCATCTCTTTCACCATTAGCTTGGGTGAACAATGGAGTAAATGAGGCGGGAGGTGGCAGGTTTGACTGCTGTATGGCAGCACACAGCAGGTGTGGTGGGAAATGTGTGTGTATGAAAGTGTTGACTGTAGTGTTCAGTGTTGCTACCTCAGGAGCACTGAAGTCCTCCCTTTGGCTTCATTGTTGGCCTCCATTTAGAAGGCACTATTATGAGCAGCTTAGCTCCTCTGTGTGATTTGTTTCTTGAGGTGACTTGTTCAATGGGATGCCAGCAAGTTGTTCTTTATTTACATTAATGCTTGTCATTAGTCTCTAATGGGCCATGAAGTCAAGGGGTGGCCTGGTCTGTCATGAAATAATTGCACTCTAAAGAAAACTAAAGCAAATGATTGATTATGTCTTGCACAAACACACAGAGACATCGGTCTGTCCACAACAAAACCCAGTGCGTTTTGCTGCTTCTTTGCCACAATGAAACTTCTGTGAGGAGGGAGTGCTACAACTTCATAGTAAGACAGCAGTTGTCTGTCTTGTATAGTATGGCTTCACAGACATTACACTGAGTGCCATTTATTATGGGTCATTGGGGAAAAAAATGCTTATTATGATCTAGTGAAATCATCTCTGGCTGCAGAGGTTTGATTTGTTGAGGCAGGTCTCCTCTTTGGGATGATGCAACTTCGGAGCAGAAAACTAGAGAAGTTCTAGCCCAGGTCTGCACAGATGACAGTGTGGTGTGGGGAGAGGGGTGGGAATTTGGCGGTCCTTTATGTTCCCAGTGTCAATGTAAAATTCCCTTAAAATCTACTACAAAGCTGACATCCCTCTTACACATGTACTCTCAGGTCTTCTACAACCAACATAGAGTCAACAGCCTTTTTCCAAAATGGGATTTTCCTCTGCTGTCTTTCATAGTGAGGTAATTGGAAGTTGCCAGAGAATTAAGAGCCAGATAAGCCATATTGCTGTTTTGTTGTGTTGACCCAAGTAAAAGTGGAAGGCTTGGGCATTTTGTTTTGGTTTTTCCCCATGTTCCATAATTGACCTAATCTTTTCTGATGTCCTGAACAGTCCGAAAATCCACATAGAACCTTGTATAATGGCTTGAAAAAAAGGGTTTTATCTTTTTCTTGACCCATCAGCTTAAGAACTGCCTGCTTTTTAATGGATTTTCTCCCTCACTAAATTGAATGGATCGTCCCTCATTATCATTTAAATAGAAGCCTCACTCCCTGTGAACATGGAAGATTTGAATGTGGTAGTAGAGCTGTGATAATTTGAAATATTCGGAAGGTGGGGGCATGGAGGGGGAGCAGGCGGCAGAGTGCAGAATTGCTGAATGTGATTGTCATGGATTCTCAATTTTGTTGCCACAAGATGGGAAAATAGACTAATAATTGTCTTCCAACCCTAGTAGAATAGTTGCCCTAGTTAGCTGGAGCTAACACTCTAATTGTCATGGGGGCACAGAGATGAATGAGGATGTATGCAGGGCACAGCCAGGGCTAAATTGAGTGATATACTAAGGCAAAGAGCAAATTGGCAATTATTGGCCCAGCTGAAAAGGTTGGCAGGTGTGCTGCTTTCTCACGAGCCCTTAGGGGGAAATTGGAAATATAAAATATCGACCATAAATACTCACTGATTAGGAAATATGTTGCAAGAGGTGCTGGCCACTTAAGAGTCAAAACTCTCCTTTTCAGGGGATTGGCTTCAACTGTGCGTAAAAGCAGCGAGCGCTGCTGCTAAGTTGTTCGGAGCTTTTTCTACTCATCCCCCATACCCCTGGCTATCTTCTCTCATTTTCCATCATTCTCTATCCTCATATGTTTGTTTGGTTTTTTTTAACCATAATAAATGAAAAGCAGTCTTTCAGGAAACACGGAGATTTTCCTCTCTCTAAATGCTCTTTGATAAGTGTTTAGCGTATTGTATAGGCTAGATATAAAATTCTCTGGTAGATGAATGCAAAATAACTTCTGTGATTTCCAATTCAGACAGTTCACAGTGATCTGTTTTTCTTTGTGCGCCATCACAGGCACTATCTCTCCCTTCCCTCCTACTTTCTGTATTATGCTTCCCCTCCTGGGGCAAAAGGATTAAAGTAGCAGCAGGATACAAAGCTGCAGGTCTGTTGTGTGTGCCTCAGGCTGAAGTACCTTGCCATGATCAAATGAGCCTCTGAAGTGAGAATTGGACCACAGATGTACCACAAGGTCCATATTTATCTACTTTGCAAACTTTGGCACATGTGGAATGCATGGTCGTGGCTTTGGGCAGGGTGGTGGCAGGACAGCAGAGCTTGGCATGTCTCAGGCCAGTGCAATAGTCAGGGATGTTACCGACTGTGTTGAAGGAGATTTTTGGAAAGCCTGGGAGAGAACAACATGTGGACTACAAACTCTCTGTGGGACATGCTGTCTCTGTTCCCCATGTATAACACACTAGAATCTCCTCTGCAGTTTGAAGAGCATTGCGTGGCTTAGTGAAATAAAGGCAGCAAGAGGATAGTTTTAGGAACCCCTCCTCAAACCGTGAGTCTTGGGAAACTGCTTTGAATATACATACAAGGATTTGGAAACCTTTCAAATCACATTCTTCTGGAGGCAAAAAAAGCATGTCCCTCCAGTATGCTATCTACTTTGTGTCCCTCAAAATAGCAAAAGCTTGCATGAAAACTGCTGCAGCAGAAATGAAGACTTGCATGAAACTTCAGGTAGTGAAGCACAGCTAGGAAGAAAGGAAGTCTGGAGAAGGTTTTGTGAAGTTGTCTGAGGGGTGATGGTTTGAACAGGAGCAGCACTTATGCATGTTCGGTATCTTTTGAAAATGTGAGGTCTTTTCATATTGTTCCTGGATTGCTGGATGCAGTTCACTCATTCCATCTTTTCTTCCACTGTCTGTGGCCATCAGCTGTAGGAATCTAAGTGTCTGGGTTGGAAGCTGTTCTGTAGCTTATCAAGCCAGTTGCAGATGTTTAGACCTTGTGTAGTTTGCTGTTTTACTGAACTGGTTTTGCAGTATTTCCAAGCATAACCTCCTTTGTTTATCCAAATAATAAGCGTATTGAAGAAGGAACACAAACTTTTGCATGACATCCAAAATCGTTCATCATGTATTGTGATTATCTTGTCAGGTCCTGGCTTCTAATCTTGCTGAACATCAGATGCACTCCATGACCTTTGCCAAGTCAATTGAACTCATTGTATTAACAGACAGGCGTGTGACTGTGGAAATAAATTGTGTTAAGAGACTTGGTGTTAAGGTCTGGGATATTTTCTGCCCTTGGCCCTTTTTGCCCTCCTTCCCACTTACTTCTCTCATTCCAAGACACTCGAGTTGTATAAGGGACTTGCTTGGAAAGGGAATACTAGATTTCTTCAGTGTTTAAAGATGACCTGATATTCTGTTGGTGAATGCTCTATAAATGACCTAGTGGATGGGTAAATATGCATGCTTCCTTGTGCCTCGGTCCTATCTGGCTGTAGAGTTGGAGTAACTGAGAAATAGTGGGAGACAGGTACAGCTGAGGTGAGTTTTCATCCTGAACAAATGCTATAAAACATAACTGCAAATTAATTCTCTCTGTATTATTGCTGAACACTGCTGAGTGCTCGTCAACCAAATCAGGATTGCAGCATCAGGCCATATGGTAGTTTAGGCCTGTGGTTTGGCACTAAGTAGGAGCTGGGAAGTCTGCCTCAGTTTCCTCCTCTGCTGGGGTCTCCTCAGGTGACACTGTGCATGTCTCAGTCTTTCTCTGCCTCAGTTTCCACGTTACCATGGGGGTGGTGTTGACAGTAGTGCTAGGAGGCTCTTCTGGGGGTGGTCCTGTGCCCACGTAGGAGTAGCTGCTTGCCGAAACTGGCTGTGTCAGCAGCTGATTTGGAGTCACTTGATGCACTTTTGCTTTGAGCCAACAGAAGTGGCACATTTCAGAAAAGCTGGAATGAACTCTTGACATGTCTGGAATTTGGGTCTTTTAGCTAATGAGGAGGGGAGTGAATACTAAAAACAAGAGCTAATTCTGTTGTCATGCTGCGTCACCTGCTTTCATCTAATCCCCTTACAGTTAGTTCATATATCAAGGATACAGAGGATCCAAGTTGAAACCTGGCTGACCCATTGAGAGTGGGGAATTGGCTATTTGTTTATTACTGGATCTTAAAGCCCTTCATACTGCCTCTCTAGTTTAAGAAACGGAACAGAGGGTGTCTTAATTTCTTTTGCATCATGAGAACCATGGAAAGCCATGCTTTTATTTGTCCAAGGGAAGTAACTTTTCATGACAATTTAATAGACTAGATCTTTGGAAAACCTGTATGATTTTCTTTCCTAAATTGTAATTACAGTGTTTATCAGGGATAAAGGAAGAAATCTTTTAAATACTGTTGCAGCTTGCAGTGTAACTCAAACTCTCAAGGACGTCGGGATGGCGGATAGTAGAGTCTTTCAACAGTGAGATTTTGTCTTTGCTGCCAGAAAGGTGTATTTTTTATATCCAGTGTAATTAACATGAGAGCTATCCCAGGGTAGAAATAATTCACTCTGTGACATAACTGAAATGTCTTGTCTGTGCTGTCTGGTTTTGTTTTTAACCTTGGGCTTAAAAGGAACGAAAAATCTTTAGTTGTAAAAGAGCACATCATCTGCAAAGTATTATGAGCCATTTATCTTTATGCACAAATGCCATCTAGTACTGTGGTTCCCCTTACGCGTCGTTAAATGCACAGACCACACTGATTTTGCCCCTAACTAGTAACAGTAACCCTTAGAAACCCAGTGGAGATACAAAAGCCCGTGCTTAAGCCAGGCAGGAGGGTTTGTGCCCTCCCCAGGGGTCTGCTCAGGATCACTTCAAGTGGCAGCTGCAGCCAGTGGGAGCAGTGTCTGTAAGCTTGGCATGGATGTCTGCTGCAGCAACTTCAGCCCCTGCCCACTGGCCCTGCTGCCTCTGAGTGGACAGCACGTGGGTTCATGGGCATGTGGCTCTCCCTTATCTCACTTCTGCAGTGTTGGAGTTCGTAGATATGAAGGTTTTGGAAAGGCTTGATGTGGCAGCTGGTTTGCATGTGGCTGTAGAGTTGGCCAGGTGGGGTCAGGACCCTCAGTCTTTGAGTGGTATTTTTGGTTGCTTTCTTCTTTGGAGGGCCAGAACTGAGCCTGCTTGGTGCCTGGGTTGACGCAGTAAGAGCTAGTTTGGGTTTTGCTCTTGGGTGAACTAAAGCTACTAGGCAGGTGCTGTGCTGGTCAGTGCAGCGCTAACATGTGTGGCTTGCTGGGTACCACGGTGACCATCTTGCCCTGCAACTTGAGGTACCTTCAGACAAGCTAAAAATTGGCCAAAGTAACAAATTGACTATTTTGAGAAGAATTTTATAACAGCCTCCTATCCCATAGGTAAGAGCCTCTGTAAGTCATTCCAGCTGAAGATCTGCCCCAGTAACTGCTCTTGCCAGACAAGCACTCATTCATAGTCAAAGGAGGTTTCTTCAACCTTGGGTAGATGCCAAGTTAAACTTCCACAAAGATTTCTTGTATTTGCAGCCACAATCGATTACTTTTCTCATTATTTGATCTTGATATAGAGACATATGGATTGAGCTATGTTTATATCAACCCCCAAAGATTTTTTTCCTTAGGAACATCCATCACAGTTGCACGCAAACTGTTCTGCTCTGGCACTCATAGCTCATATTAGCTGGGGCTTTCAAAGTTTCTCCATGTGGCAGTTGGTGTGGATCCTCCTCAAGAGCCCGCCGTGTTCCCAGCTAACCAAGAAAGCAATAGCAATTTGCTAAATGTGCAGAAAAATGCATGCAAACAGCTCTGGAGAGTGTGGGACATGGCTGCCCATAAACCTAATTGTTGGTAAGGATTTTATGAGTTGAATCCAAGTATTCACCAGTTACTAACTTCATGCATGCAATAAAAATTCAGGGAGGGAGGGGGAAGTCCCCTTTCCCCCCTGATTTCCAGGAAATCTAAATGTTAATATTTGTAAAGGGAAGAAGTTCTTAGATGTGAGAAATGCCTGAGTAAATTGCCATTCAATTTTAATTATTTCTGATGTAGCACTTTATTCAGCAGCTGGTTTTATTGTTTAAGACCAAGACCACTCAGTGGTCTTAAACCAGTAGTCTGGAGATTCCTGGGGTTCTTGGACAGCTTGGGATGCCTGAGTGTTATCTGTGAAAAGCAGGTCTGTTGTTAGCGTGTTTGAGTGTGTTATCCAAGGCTCTGCTCCATCCCAGGAAAATATTTTGGGCGTGCACAAGACTCAAAGACTGAAAATAACTGTTGCAGTGAGAATGCTCTGAGAGGCTGTTTCCCTGAAGAGAAGCTTCTAGTGAAACCTCTTGTTTCTGGTTTTGATTATTACTTCCAATTTGTTAGACCTTGTAAATCTTTGTTAAATCTGAGTTGATGAGGGAAGAGAACTGCCACCCTTTCTCCTTTCCTGCCTCTCCAAGCAGGTAATTTGCCTTCTCCTCATTTCTCTATGTACTTTAGGTGAACTGCTTGATCAAGCTATCCGAAGTGTCAGAACAGATGATTGTGTTCAGCTGTTCAACATACTTGTGTAGATAGCAGGATATTGTTATTAACCTCTTTTTCTGTACAAGGCTGAATTCCATGAGTTGTTTGGGGTTTTTTTAAGAAGTATTTAGGGGGAGACATAGATTTGTCTTAGTTTCTCAAAACCAGCGAAATGCCACTACCCTTCCTTTCACCAGTCTGTGGCTTTATTTCTGTGCAGTTCACATTAAAGAGGCTTATAAATAACTCTACTTTTTGTAGTGTTTGAAGGCAGAGGCCAAATCAATGTGCAATATGGAAAAGGTGGGAAGTTAAATGCTGTCACCAGTTTGTTATTGCTATCTCAGACTCCCTGTGGAAGCAGTTCTTTCCCTGCAGAACAGAAGTCTCCTGAGCTACAGCAAGACAGAGGTGCGGGTGCTGCATGCCAGGGATAGGAACTGGCACCCAGCCACACATTGGCTGCAGACCTGTGTGTAAGGCCTGTGAAGAGCTGTGCCCCAGCTTTCCTTCTGCTGCACCCTGGTTCCTGTGCCAGCTGCTGACAGAGTTTGTGGTTACACTCACTTAATTGTAGGGCTTTGCTGTTGCCTCCTCTTCGCTTTGGAAACTTTCCTCCTTGGGCACTTGGCTGGCAAATTGCTTCTCTGGTGCCCAGGGCAGTTGCAAGACGATGGCACAGAGCATGCATGGGCAGACCAACAAGACAATCACATCTTCCATTAAGAGCAGGAGTCTGGAAAGGTTTCAGCATTTATCTAGGTATCTTCTGATCAAAAGCTTTGCAAACTGGTAGTACAAAGGAGCTGTTATCTTACTGGTGGAAAATTACAAGTATTTGCAGTAGCCTGCAATCAGTTTGCATCAATCTTTGAGGGTTTTGTGCTGTTGTGCTGATTTAGTAACACGATAACTTCTGGCGCTGCTACAAAAAGACAAATAATCCTCAAGACCAGCCTGCAACAACTCCTTGTTTTTGTTCAGGCTTTAGTACCCTCTAGAACATCAGTCTTGGAAACAGGACCGCTAAGGCTCCCTGAATCTTGTTCAGTGAAATCACATAGCGAGGGCATCATGATTATAAATCACACTTGGAAATTGGCCTGCAGAGTACTTGTTGGGTCATGTGGTGTCATATGCCACCACTGTTCCTGGCTTCTTTTTAATTTCTGAAAAGAAAGCAAATAGCAGCAGCTGGAGATAGAGGTGGAATTCATTTAGCCGCTTTGGGAAAGCCATTGGCAGCAGAAAACAGCAGGTCAACAGCCTTGGGTCTGAGAGAGGGAAAAGGGATACAGCTGACTGGAGATGGTGTAATGCAAAGGAAAAGAACCAAATGATTTGGCAGCGTGTGAAAGAGGTAAGGATGTGGTAGAGAAAGGAGCAGGAGGAGCTGAAATGAAGAGCAGGAATAAACAATGTAATTTAACTTATTCAGAAGGGACAGAATGCTTATTAAAGCTCTGAGAGATGATAAATCAGAGCTTTGCTGCTATTGTTGTTCCAGATAGAGCTGTCATATGGTAATACTGCAGTGATGAAGGCTGGAGGCTCATGAATTCATCCAGGGGAATGAAAGTGGGATATACGGTTACATGATTGAAAGTTGGAGTTGATGAGGCAAAATGCACAGCCCTGATTCAGGAGAGCATCCTTACACATGCATGCTGTTCCTTGGAAGCTGAAGGAGAACTGTTCGAAACATGTACTCTGCTGCTGTGAAGACATCCCACACAGAGTTTTCACCTTAGCTGGGAGGTGCTGTCAAAGCTTATGAAACCCTTGTTTGATACAGCCCCGGAGCTCTCACCTGGAAATGCTTTTGCTGTTACTCCTATGGCAGCACGCAGAATGTCAGAAGATCATTTGAGGTGTTCTGTTGTAAAGTTTTCCCCTAAGGAGTACTGGGCTGGGGGAGGGAATCACAAAATGATTCTTATCTTACATTACACAGAATCTCTTGCATTACTTACTGTGGCATATTGTTTCCTCCCACAGAGTTCTGCTCAGTCGCTTTCAGGAAGAGGCTACTCCGTAAGTCATTTTACAGCTAATTCTTTCACTTCTGTTGATGTTGATTGCAGAGGCTTACACTACCTGTTGCATATCCACTGACATGAAAGAAACATGGAACATAAAAACTAGGGTTAGAGCACAGGACCGTCAGGCACCTAGCAGGGGACAGTACTGACCTGTGAGAGCCCATGAAGAGTCTGGGGGCTTCTTCGGTTTAGTTTTGTACTTCTAGAGAGGGATTTTTGTTGTTTTATAGTGATGATAGCCACATGTCACCTCCTTAGAATTAAGAGTGGGGAGAGTTTTCAACATTGGAGGGAGATGCTTCCCTCCTCTCTTCCCTCCACCATACAGGTTTTTATTTGTGCATTAAATGCAAGGATCAGATTTACTGCATTTTGAGAACTGTGACCCTCACCAGTGTGAATAAAAGAAGGTCAATATTCTCTTATTTACAAGCTGTGACTTAGAAAACAAGCTCCCTTGTTTTCAGAAAAGGGTGTTGCTGGTGTTTTCTATAAAGGAGCGCCATATGTACCAGTGTTCTAGGGCTGGTGTTACTGGGCCAGGACATGTCTGCATGAGTATGCAATATAACTGTGATGTTTAATTGCCCATTTCTGTTCACATGTACCTTATTTGTATCTGCAATAATGACATTTGTTTGCATAGAAGTGGTATAATTTTGTGTGTGTTTTGGGTACCTTTGCTGCTCAGCTGTCCCAAAGACAGGCATGTGGACCTTACTTTATATATTAATAAGGAAATATGAGAGGCTGTGAGTGGCTTAGTAATGTCAACATGAAAATTCCTGGAATCACATTATATCTGACTCTCATAACAAATGTATGGTGTATAGGTATGTGTTATCATACCCTGGTTGTACAGGCAGTAAGTTATGTGTACGCTGCTTGCTAGTGGAAAGACTGTAGATGAAGACGTGTGCTAACCTCATATGCAAGTCTGAACGAGAATGTCTCAGTCCAGCTACAATTCCTGCCTGCTCTTACTGACAGTTGCCATTTCACCGCCTCTGCTGTGATAAAGTTTTGCCTCCTAGATGGCAAAACTCTGTTCCAAACTCTGTTTCTTACCTAGAGCTATAACTGCTCACTTTTCATAGAGCAGAACAAGGCTGAATGTTATATACAGCAGAAAGTTGATGTGGAGACCTGGTACTTTTTGGTAATAATCACATGAATGATTTTTCTTTTAATATTTGTCATATGTTCAGAGTTGTGTGATGGAACCTGTGAGCTCCTACCCACTGCTGTGTGCACAGAGAAAAATTACTTGGCAGCACAGAATTTATGGTCTTATGTCATAGTGCCGCTGTCGCAGGCTATCACACATGCTGTCAGAAATCCATAATGCAAGACTACATTTGAATCATAAAGCCATTACAGAATAACATATGACTTGAAAAGTCTTATGCTTTTGATGAAATAATGTCACAAATTTTTAGACAGTAATGACACGTCTCTTAAGTATCCTCCTGTCTAAATCTTTTCAGCATCCCAGGTGAGTATCATTGCTTAATTCATTGAGCGATGAGGAATGTTTGTTTTAGGACCAGTTGAGTGCTGCCTCCCATACACATGAACAGTTGGATTCACCTAAGTTTCTAAAGGCAGATGCTGTATCTTCTGTTTGTCTGTAAAATGCCATGCATGCCTGTGGCACCACATAAATAATAATGAATCATCTTCACAGATTTTATGGCTGAGGGCATGGTTTGGGAATTAAACAATTTCCCACTGGCTATAACATAGGTTGCAAAATCTTAATGGAAAAAGGCCAAAGAATTCTTTTTGCAGTCTCAAGGTCAATAAATCATAGGGCTGTTTTCCTCCATTGCTGGCTGTTAAGAAATTTACTTTTGTCTCTCAGAGAAATGATTTGGAGAAAAATCTCTAGCTCCTTCTCTGTGCGTGTGTGGGGACAAGGCTCTTTTCTTCAGCCAATCCATAACTCCTCAAGGGAGATAGGAGCTTTCTGTGCGCGAAGGCAGCATTTTGAGATCATGAGCAGTGTGAGCTGGGGTTGCTTTTTCTTATGGATTGTCATTTTGCCTGTTAAACTGCCTTCTGCCTCACCATGTACCAGCTGTTGAGGCTGACCATTTCCCTTAAGACTCTGATGCTGCTCTAAATTGATTTAGCATAAGGCAGACACTGTCACTTCCAGCACTGTCAGACCTTGCTGGCCCAAACCTGCATTGGAAGTTGATTCTCCCAGGTGGCAGAGAGGTGTTCAAACCCACCAGTTCAAGACAAGTGGCCCCAAACCAGGGGTTGTCCATAATATCTTGTAACACTTTTCTTTTTCTCTTGAAAGCAGCTGTATATTAAACAATAAGTCAGTGTTTTGGTTCTACCCCTGTTTACATCAAATAGGTTGTTTGCCAGACATGGTGAAAGCATGATAGAAAATAGCACTAATAGGAGGCATGATGGAGACACCATTCTTGCACTGAGTGCTCCTCTTGATATCTGTGCAGGGCTTGTGGTGTGGAAGACTGTCACTTGTGGAGCGATGATATATATCGTTACTTGGCGAAGTTCTCGTACTGGGTTTCATAAGCAGCTGTTTAAATACCACACATTATTCTGTGCCTGTTCCTTTTTAATTAGCCCATTTCGAATCTGCACGCTTCACCATCCATTCGCTTCAGCCCTCCTTGCAGAGCTGTTTGCTTCAGAAGCATTTGTAGAAAATGCACATTTAAAGGAAATGTGCATTTTCAAAAAGAGGACTTAAACCCTGTAGGAATAGTCTTGTATGACAGATCTTAGTAGAAAGCCCAGCTCACCCAGCTGGCCCGCAGAGAGAAGACAGGCAAGGCCTGTCTGTACAGCCAGGCTACTATTGAAAACCTTGGCAAATTGCTCATATATAAGGTACAGACACTGGAGCTAGAGTTAAAAAGAAAACTAAACTCAAATGTCTAAATAATAACTCCTGAGCATTGAATATTCCAGCAACTTCATTAACTTCAGGCTTCCCATGGAATGTTAAGTGCTTAAATAAAGACCATGCTTGAAATAACTCCATGAAATTCTGGTCTGATTGAAGTTACCACATAACCTCTGGTTAACTTCAGCTGCACCTAGATTTGAATTGTATCCACAGAGCTAGTGTTAACAGTGACTTGGCACATAGTTTCACAGTATCTGCAGATATCACTGACAACATTTCTTATAAATCTATCTCCCAAAATAAAGTTTTGAGTGGCGTTTACTTTTACTTGGATAACATGAGACATATCAAAGCCTGTGCTGTTTCTGCAAGCTCCTTATCTCATCAGCAGCATATGTTTCATATCCTTATCATATTAAATGTATAATTCTGCTGTGCTGAGAAATAGATGCTAGTTTGTTTATGAAGGTTAGTATCTTACTCCCTTTATGACTTGATGGTTACATACGTGTAATAAACTACTCCAGCCATTTGTCACACTTCCTGCACACGCAAATGAGGTTAGTGATTTTAGTCAGAAAGGTCGGTCTGTCCTCTGAGCAGACAAAACAGATTTTCTTTATGGTAACAGGGTGAGGCCTGTCTACCTGAAAATGCACCAATTTGCCTACAAATACACAGAGAGTTAGAAAGTAGCCGTAAGTTGAGGTTTCTACAGATCACTGATACATACCCATCCTGTGGAGCATTTTTTCAAATGCATTTCTGATAGTGATGTCCATTTAGGACCTAACAAAGTTAGAAAGTAGTTACAATGAACATAGAATCAGTACATGCAGTTTGTTGTTAGTGGCCAAAAAGTTGCAGTTGTTTATAAGGGCGAGCACATTGTATAGACAAACCCAAGCTGCAGTTGAACTCAGCTCAGTTTTGTAGCGAGCATGGAACAGGATAGAACTGGGAATGTGTGGTAGCTTAAAAAAATAAGCAAAAAACCTCTTCCAATAAATTATGTCGTTTATTTATAGAACATCAGTGCAGCTGTTCCTCTGCTGAAATGGAAGGGGCTAAAATGTAGGAATGAATAAAAGAATAAACTTGAAAGCATATGGCAGATGGATAAGCCAGTGAAGCAACCTGTACCTTGGAACAAAAGTACAGGAGGATGAGATGTCTTTGTTTGGGTTTATTTGTTCTTGGAAGATTATTTTTTTAATAAAAACAGTAACACACACTTGGCAACAGCAGCAGCTGATTCTTATTCTGAGCTTCTGTAAAATATCAAAGTCTTTGCAGCCTAGTCAAATCCCTGGCAGCTCATCAAATTCTGTTGATTTTACATCTTCCTTGTTGAGCGCCGGAAACCAGTGTCTCGGATAACTGAGACCGCAGCTCACGGATAGAGAGAAACGTGCAAAGCACCATAAGGCTTGCAGAAACCTTTGGGTCATCCAGAATCAACTTAGTGCTCTCTGCATCCTTCTCACCTTCTGCTTGGTCATGTAGCCTGAGAGTGATTAACACCTTACCCAATGAAGCTGGAACCTGAGGTGGTACAGGCAAGCAGTGAGCACCGTGAGCCTCTGCCTTCACCCCAGTCTGCTCCTTCCTCGGTGTTTCTCTCAAATTATATTGTTGATTTTTAGGACTGGCTTTCCAATTGCTAATGATGATCTTTACAGCCTCCCAGGACTCCTGTCCTGTGCTGTGTGCTTGGTGTTACTGTACACTGGGCCGTTGCCCAAAACAGCTGCCGGTGACTGCCACACACATCTTTTTAGCTCATACCCATGAGCACATTTGCCAGGACAGCAAGTGCCGAGCTGTGATTTACAGCATGGAGGTACTGTCCAGTGGAACAAGCTCAGGGGAATCAGGACAGATGTGAATGACTGCAAAGGAGGGGGTAATCATCAGCCTAGGAACTGTTGACTCTTAGCAGGTTTATATACCCTTGTATACCCTACAAAGCTCTTCTTATGGCCTGTTTTAGTTCTGTGCCAGCTCAGTGCAGTTCTGTGAAACACTGAAGCAGATGGTCCCCACTAAGGAGGCTATTCCCATGCCAGAAATCCTCGGTGCATGCACAGGCAGGTTCTCTGTTTCAGTGTAATGGTTACAGAAGCCTGCTGAAGATCATGCCAGCAGCATTCCCCAGATCCGCTCTCTGCTTCAAGGATGCTTTTGTGCTCTTAGGCTGGGGACCAAATTGAGAGTCTTGGAAAAGCACCTTCAACAGCATCTTTCCTGTGCAGAGCCTAAGTCAGTACCATTTCCTACATGGAGTGTGGTCCAAGACCCTTGGGTGCCTTGCAGTCTTTGAGATTGCAATAGAGAAACTGCTGTCCTGAAAAGGATACATTTCTACAGTAAGATCAACAAAATTATTGCTGTATTGGTTGGGAATTGAGTGTGCTTCAGCGCATGGGTGTGGAAGCAGGATCGGTGATGAGAGGCAAACCTGAATTGTAACTAATGGGGTTTCTCCACTAATGAAAAATCTCTCCTCTGTAGGTAGGAAGGTAACATTTCTTAGCTGGGCTGGAAAATTCATTGTATTTTAGGACCTCTGATAAATTAGCATTTTTCCTTGCCAAAAATCAATATTGGAAACAGGGCTCTTGTTAAGAATCTAAAAATCCTTGAGCTGGAGCCAAAGTTAAATGATAAAAGTTAATTTATTATGTATTTCCTACAGTAGCGTGCCTGTAAGCTGGCAACATGAGCAAGACATTCTGGATAAGATTTATGAACAGGGAAGTAATAATTCCAAAGTAAGTATCAATCTCATTTTGCCATGATGCCAAGTATAAAAGAGGGACTATAATTGTCTTTTTCTTCTGGACAAGAAAAAGAATAGCAGGTAGGTCTCCTTGAGGTGGAACAATACTCTGTCTTCTTTAAAGACAGATACTTAGAGAAAAGAAAAAGGGACTATAACGAAGTGATGTGGCCTGCAAGAGCAATGACAGCAAAAAGGATTAAAATAAAATAGATAAATAATATGTAATATTAAGAATTTTGAAAGGAGTTCTCCCTCTTAAGACAGCAGGAATTTTGGAGAGCCAGGAATATAATGGTGGGTGTCAATACAAAGCATTTAACTTCTGCTGGTTTGCTTTTCATGTGTTCCTAAACAGCTTTTAAGCTTAACTTTACTAGAACTCTCCCCATGCTTGAATTCATGTGAATAAGCTGAGTTCACTAAGAAATGAAGAGTTGCTGAGAGTGCTGTGTGCAATGGAGCCAGGTTGCTGTAAACCAACCAGGCAGCTGGCCCCTTCGCTCCAGAGGCTGCCCCATAACCCATGAGATCAAATGCTTTGGAGCAATTAGTGCACGTATTATCCCAGATCTGTGGGAGCTCTTGAGGGGTTTTGAAATGTCCCATGAAAAGCATGAGCAGAAGTACAAGCATAAATAAACTACATACTTCAGCTTTACAAATACTGAAGTCTGTGAACTTCCTTACAACACATTTTCCTTTTGAAGTTCCTCTTTTTGAAAGTCTGTTTCTTCTTAGATGACCTCTGCTTTTAATTAGGATGGAAAGTCTGATAAATTTTTGCTCCTCTCCACAGCTGCAAGTCAGCACAAAGGGCTCTCTCTCTGGCTGAATTTGTCTGCCTGAACCAGTGGCCATGGCAGAGGGCTGCTGAGGGGTTCCCATCCCAGCAGCGGTGCCCCTTTGTCTTTGCAGCACGATGGGATGGTGGTGATTTCCTACCCCTCAGCTGCAGGGGAATCACAGCCAGCTGACACCACGAGCCCTTGTGAGCCCCCTCGGGGATGGAGCATATGACTGCTGTGTGATTTTTGCCCACTTCTTTAATCTCCCCTGCCATAGCCCTCAACTCAGCTCAGGGTGGTGGTGGAACAGCTCTCTAATCTGACTAGAATGACACTATTGTTACACAGATGCGCAGTCCCTGAAATTCCCAGTGCTCCATGGCTTTTGGGTAGGATAACCTCACTGTCACTGGTCTTGCATGTTAAAATGAAGAGTTGTCCTAAATCCATCTTGAATTCACCAGCCTGGAAAGGATTACATCCTGCTGGAGAGGAAATGCAAAGGATTTGGAGAGTATCTGGTCTTTTTTTCTGGACCTTTTTGATTAAGACTGTCCTGCGGCAGTTGTGTCATAGATATGCTGTAGCTTTCTTTGTGTAATAGGGCAAGGTGTGTGTTCGTTTGTCTGTCTCAGCCGTTTTCACATTGTTATTTGCTCTCATGGCTCTCTTTCCTTACAATCCATTGCCTCTTTTTAATTCTCTTTTCCCTTTACCAAACCCAAGAAAGAGATGATTAAAGCAGACCGTTGATTAGAATCAGGGCTACTTATCTGATGAGCAGGGGTTAAGTGTGGGGCCCCTTGGGGGATTTGCTTTTGATTTTTCTTTAATTCTCTTAGAGTCTTGGGCAGTGAGAATTGACAGTGCTGGGGTTTTATAACGAGAGAAGATGTTAAAATAGCTCATTTCCGAGGGCTGCCTGAGCACAGCGTTTGTTGTGCTGGGTGCTGCGGTAGGTTCATTGGGGAGGGAGGGGGGAAACAAGGTTCACACTCTTGTTTGATCACATATCTCAATGTGCTCTTGCAGAAACCTGCACCCAAAACCACGGAGTGTAAGGGGAGCAGCAGCAGCTCTGAATGCTATTGTAGAAAAAAAAGATGAACAATATGTTTCATTGGTCTTAATAGCAGGTAAACAAAAGAGAACAAGGAAAAGGGATTGAGTGCATCAACTTTGTGGGTGGTGTTGGCGTTAGAGAACATTGTCCATTGTCTTAAAGCATTATAAGATTTGAAATACTTAATTGTGTGGCTCAGTGGAATACCCTGTAGTAATCTCTGCTCAGTCCCAAAATGGTTTTCCCTGTGTTAAACTGCACTGAAGAAAGCTAGTCTGGAGAGGGTAAGTTATTTAGGTTAGTGATAAAACTGATCACTACACATCCTGAATGTGAGGAAGGTTCCCTGTGGGTCAGTGGTCAATTTCATCACTTGCATTTTTTCCTCACTGTTTTTTTACTTTAACTGGGATATGCATTGAAGGCTGGAGGGAGATCTTCAGTTTCTTCCCTGTCCTGACAGAAGATAAAGATGCAACTTTAATTTAACAAAACAACAGATGCAATCCTAAGTCAGATCTCACACCAAAGAAAGCTTTTGGTAACATGCTGAAGGTGTGGTGGCTCTGCTGTGAAAACTGCAAATGGGGGGAAATCTGGTGTAGGCTGAGGTTTCTCTCCTTCTCGCTTCATGTTTCAGCTTGGCTGCGATATACCTGGCTGCTAAAATGTAAATATACTGAGGCATGTAGTTGCATCTGCAGTGGAAAGGCAGCACTCCCCCGTTCCCGAGGAGTGAGAGAACAGAGAAGTGGCACCACGCCATTGACTGAGGGGAGATTTAGATTAGGTATTAAGAAGAAATTCTTCTCTGTGAGGCGCTGAGGCACTGGCACAGCGTGCCCAGAGAAACTGTAGCTGCCCCATCCCTGGCAGTATTCAAGGTCAGGTTGGACACGGCTTGGAGCAACCTGTGGAAGGTGTCCCTGCCCATGGCAGGGGGTTGGAACTGGATGAGATTTAAGGTCCCTTCCCACCCAAACCATTCTATGATTCTGTGCTTGCTTCTGTAAGAAGGTGGTGCAGGAAGGATCCCAGGGCTCCTGGACTGCCTTTCTAGGAATGGTTAAGGTCCTGTTGCAAGAGTAAAATGGCTGCTGAAGAGACTGGATTTCTCATCTGCAGTGCTCACGTTGCTGGAAGAGGAACATTTGGGAGGAAGCCTTGGTCAGCTGCATGAAATGTTTCTAGCACAAAGTCAGTGTTTTCACTTCCCACCACCTTAGCATTTCAGCATTGAGTTCCTCGTGCTCATCTGCAGCTCCAGTCACCATGACTTGCTGGTATTGTTTTAGAGAGATGTTCTTTCTCCTTTTTATAGCAAATAAGTAAATGAAACTTAGAGTTTTCTTCTTACTTGATGCAGAAGTACCAGCTGCAATTCTGGAAAGCCAGGGAATGCAGGGCAAAGGCAGAAACGTAGGTGAATCCATTATGCATAACTTATGCTTGAGATAGGAATTATGCAGGGTGGGAGACCTTTGCAATATCATTTGACAACTGGTAAGGCCAAGTACTGTCTGGTTTTCCTCAACTCTTTGTTTTATTAAATGGCTTTAGGCAGGCAATGATGTAATGCCAAAATTCAGGCATTGCTATACCCAGAAGTTGTTTTAAAAGCCATTGACCAATGAGACTAATTTCCTGGAGACATTTTCAACTTCCAGTTCCCAACACCCAGTGTTTCAGCCTAGTTTTCAAGTGACTGTAGCTGTTCTGTCATTTTTCACCTTATCATAGGTCAGGAACTCAAAGGCGCTGAGGTTGAGTGAAGCAACAGTTCCTCACTCTGAGCTCTGCTTTGGTTTTGTGGGAATTGTCTGCTTCTGTAGACCTTTGGTTTCATTACTTTTTTAAAGTTTGGTTTACTAACCTGCTTCTGGAACAGATACAACCACCAAAGCTGCTTTTTAATTAGCCCTGTGGTCCATCCGGTGTGTATGTGTTAACGTCTTGGCTGTACAATGTACTTCCAATGAAAGAAGGCAGTCTGCCATAGATTCTTGTCACCTTGGGGTCAGTTTTGAGCTTGAAATTGCTTTTGATTATGGTGTTAGTATGTGTCTCAGAAAAAAATCAAGAAATCCAACAGGCACTGGTGGTTCTTACATGGTGCTGCTGAGTGACACACTCAAATGGGATCACATGTAGATTTTAATGGAATTAACTGCTTTCATTCTTTACTACTGTGCTACTGGTTGTGAATATTCAGAGTTTTGCAGCCGGGATGATGGAAAATCAGCGCACAGTTCCATGACTGTGGACATACCTGCAGTGGTTTCTGCAGGAATGTAGCCCGATTCATACCTTTACTGTCTGCATTTCATCCCTGTGCTATATGATGTATAAGACCTTGTGTGCCTGAACACTTAGGGCCTAGATCTGTAGTACTGTGAGGAATTTTCTTGCCTGATTAATTCAGTACATGTGTTCTCCAGAAAGGCTCATGACATTGGCAGTCTTTGAGAAACATGTTAGGGCTATGTAGATGCTATGTGTTTGCAAACCTCAGTTCCATTGGAACCTGGCTATCTGTAAGCAGGGAGGTGTTTTTTTTTGTTTGATTCAGAAGCTGTTAGTGTGGTTCTGGAGTCTTCTGTACATGGTCATGCTCGATGTTGGAATGGTTCACACTACCCTTGAAATTGGCTAACCAAAGCAGGATGATGGACATGACATAGCAGTTAGGGTGCTATAGGTGAAGGATGGTATAGACTGCTTAGTAGTGTGTGCTTTTATCTCATGCAGCATCATACTCAGAGCAGTTGATAATTACCAAAGGAGAAATGGTTGCAGTGATGGCAGTGAGAGGCTGACTGACTTCACTAGGTTTCTGACTAGGACCTCTGGGAGCAGCGGTGTGAGCAGCTGAGAAGCTAAACTTAATGCGATACTTGTAATGAACCAGAGATTCAAAATCACTTATTTAAAAGGCTTTTCTCTGTAAGCATTCTTTGTAGCAAAATACAAGTAGGTGTTGACACAAGCATGATAGCAAGGCTCATGATCAAAGTTAGATCAAACCTCCCCTTGCAGAAGACATTCTCCCCACTGTATTCATGTTGTTCTGAAGCTGTTTAATAGCATCTAGGCCAAGTGGCACACTGGTTTAAGAGAAAAAGAGCTTGAAGCATGAAGATTAGGATATCGCGGTGAAGATGCCCAAGGCCACTAGGAACTGTGTAACTGGCAGGCATCGAGTTGTAACAGGTGGAGGATGGTCACAGACTTCTAAGCATCTTTCCCTCCCTCTAAGGACTTCATGTGCTCTGAAGAGCTCTAATTCATCTCATTTCTAGAGAGCCGGGGAAGAGGGCGGGAGAGAGTAGTAAATGGTCCCTTGAAAACAAGAGTCAGTAACACACACCACATGAGGACCTAGACAGCCTGTTAAACTGCAGCCAGTTTCCTGCTGAAGATTCATTTTGAAGAGATTGTGAGAGCACTCAAACAGGAAGCTGCAAATTCACCATACGGTTTCGGTATCAGTGTGTTATCTGTGGTCATTCCCCTCCCCAGCTTGCGGCTGGCTTCTGGTTAGCAGGGAAAGACACTTTGAGCTGAGCTGGCATCAGTTCCCACCTACTTAATCAGTTAAGTTGTGAGCTGTGTGGTTAGCTGAATCCCCTGGTTGTCTTGTGGATTGCCGGTGACAGGAAGGTGGAGATGCATTGAGTGGTTCAGACAGGAATAGCTTGGTTATCTGATGGTCACCCCAGAGACTGATAAAATTATGTTAGCTCTTTTCTGAGAAGATATCAAAGCAGCAGCATCTGTTGGCTCTAACCACCTGAGGAGTTTACAACTGTCAAGGGAAATTTTGCTTATCTTAAAAGCCTCAGAACTGTTAACCTCTCTTCACCACTGCAGACCACAGCAGGGCCTTAGACTCGTGGTGCACGGAATGAAGCCTACAGACCATCGCGTGCGAAGCTCTGAAATCTTGCTGAGGAAATGTTATAGTTCAGATCTTACAAAATTACTTTGGTGCTTCAAATTCAGAGGTGAACAACTTGAAACGTATCAGAAGAACCAGTGTTTTCTAACTTAGTTTTCCCTCCATGTTTTTAGGGGGCTTGGCCTCTTTTCAGGCTGACGCACTGTCGGGAGTTAGGGATGCAAAGTGACAAGACACTTTTTAAACCATAGCCTTTTTGGTGAGCCTGAACTAATCTGAGGCCAAAATGATGGTGACTCTGACATGGGCTTGCACGTGTTAAACCAGAGAAGGTGGTTACATCCTTGGGACCACTTAGGGTTTGGTTTTATCATATGTTTTATCATATACTTGATGATCAAACCTCAGGGTTAGAAGGGACAAGTTTCAGTGAGAGACCTTGAACAAATGAGATTTTAAATTAGTATTCTCAAAGTGGCCTTGGGCAGGTTGATCTGAGCCTGATTTCTCTAGCCTTAAAGGGGGGTATGGTATTCATCTCTTTTGTACAATGAGATGCACGGATCGAATTTTACCAAGTATTTACTAAAACAGGCATGGTAGTTCTGAATAAAGAGTCCTCCTAATTTTTGTGGTTTGTGCCTAGAGTATAAGGAGCTCTGTGCTATTTGTCCTGTGTCCCTGTCTGACTACCCGTCTCCTCAGCTCCTGTCCTCCGGCGCAGCCCCGCTCCCCACACTGCAGGTGCCCACCCTGGCAGCAGCTGATACCCTGCCAAGCATCCATGCGGAAGGCAATGCCTGCCACTGGAGCAAGTGGCTGAGATGCCTTGTGCCAATGGGGCAGAGGCTCCCATGGCCCAGAGCCCTTATACCCACTGGGGCCATGATCTAGACCCTTCCTTGCTGCCAGCCTTAGAATAAAAGCAAAGGTGGGCTCAGCAGCAGGGCTCTGGCAGCGCAGCCTCACCCTGTACCTGCACGTCGTCAAAACTTCCTACTGAATTCACGCAGTCTGGTGTGTGATTTGTAGCTGTAATGAGTCCCGTAGTGAAATCCTGCTTGTCTGTTGGTTTTGTTCAGGTTTTGAAATAAAGCCGATGTGTTTGTAAGGACATGTGTCTGTACAGCAGGCATGTAAGATGCTTTTGTCTGCTGATGTTGCTTGGCTCAGCCTCTGTCAATGACAACCATAACAGTCAATGCATTTTTGACTCAAAGCTATTTCCTTTCCTGGTGCAGATTATGTCTGGTATGCATAACGTGTTAATTTAACAAAGCAGTTCTTTTGATACAGCTTTAATTTTTTAACAACAGCTCGGGGGCAATGATGTACAGATTATATAGTGTCAGTTTCCCAATTAAAGTTTTACAGGAAAATACTCTGGTTTTGCTTTAAGCCTGTGTTGAATCTTCCTTCTGGCACTTGTGCAAATGGAAACTGTGCTGTTGCAAAGCATCCATTTGAAACCTTGAAATATTTATTGAGGCTGCATTGAATACTGAAGCAGGAATCTTCCTGTAGGCTTGTTGATGTCTGTCATACGCATATATTTTGTAATTAAATGTCTGGAAGCTTGTGTGTGTGCATGTGTGGTTGGTTTCTTGTGGGTTTTCTTTGCAGGTTTTGTTGTTGTTACACTGTTTTTCCTGATAAATGCATTTAACACATCCCTTTTAAGAGCTCCTATGAAATCTTATCCAAGGCAAGACCACATCTTTGATGTATAGCGATGAAGCTCCTACTAATTGTTGTACAGAACACCGAGGAGGTTGCTAAACTGCTGCCCTTCCTAGAATGCCAGGCCTTGTGAAGATCATTCCTGCACCATAATAGGCCTGTTTGGAGGGTGTGGGATAGAGAGCACCTGAAGGGACTAGAAGAAAAGGTTTAATTCTTAAAACACTGCCCACAAACTTGAAAGGGTTTTTTATATATGATTTTTTTTCTTTCCTTCTCACCTCTTCTTCCCAGCCCTTTGTCTTGGATAATAATCAGGTCAATGACTTTCCCTGTTTGCATCACCTGGAAGCAACAGGGACTCACCATATCCAAAACTGTCTGCTGGTCTTGGAAAGCCTTGGCCCAGAGCATGCTCCAAGGGATGTGATTGTGTGAAGCGTAAGCTGAGACTTAAAGGGCAAAGTAGAGTAGCGCTGGCAGTAGACAGGACCAGGAGTCATCAGCTCCAGTGACAAAAGAACAGGTTGCTGTGAACCTGCAGAACCAAGAGCTGATGGTATTTCTCTTTTGCCCTGGTCTCTGATGTCTTGGTAACACTCTCAAAGTACAAGCCACTGCTCAGTCTGGCTATCACGCACCTGGATGTTGATGACAAGATGAACTGGGAGTATCAGATACCTAATTTAGATATCTGCAGCCTGCAGCAGCATTAGTCAGTGCCCAGATTTGCAAAGACACATGGTAGTATGAAGATATCTGCCACTGCATCTAAATCTGGCCATTAGTGGGGAAGTACAGCTGCTGTTGAGGGAGAGTGAGCATGGTCTGTGAACCTGTGCTGACCCAGCAGGCTGGGGCTGGAGCAGGCAGCTTCTCTGCCTTCAGATTGTGCTGAGAGCCTGAAATACTCTCTGCTGCCAAAGTGCCAGGGAAGCCACCTGGCCCATTTTGAAACCAAATGCTGCAGTCTCATGTGTTTATCACTTTCCTTGTTTTCTTTCATTTTCTATTTCCAACTAATCTCTTTGGATTAGTCCTACTGCTAGATAATTATGACTTTCAGATCTACATCTTTTTCTCAAGCTTGGCTGCATTACTTTTGGGCAGCTATTTAAGACTTTTATTATTTTTTAAAACACATTATGTCCTTATTTGCATTTCAGAACAAACAAACAATGATATTTCTCCCAGTACATCATTCTTCAAATATTTTTCTTAAAAGTAGAACTTTTTCAGGCATGCCAGAATCAGCTTCATTATATGAATCTTATTTATGGATCCTATTTAGAGCATGGGAAGGGAGGGGATTAAAGGGGCTGTTTCCACAAACACTGTATCTGGTGCCATGTAAGAAGGTGGGGTAAAAGCTAGTTAATATGTCAAGGAAATTATAGTAATTCCCTGGAAGAAAGGCTTTTGTTTGTTTCCTTCTTTTTTTCTTCTCAATGTTTCTTCTGCACTGTTTCCTTCATCAGACACTGGGGCAGAGACTGAGGACCTAGGCAGAGGGCGGAAGGCCTGGGGAACTGGGTTGGGTCTGCAGGATGAGGGGCACTATATAGAAATCCTTAGCAGACACTAAACAAGATAAACACACCAATCTGTTACGTTGCTGTGATATGATGGGTTCTTGATATATGTATGAAAAAACAGGCATTTATGGGGAAAATAAGAACCAAGACATTCATTGTCAAAACAAAATTGATTCTGCAGCAGCGTTTTATTTCAGGGACTTTATTTGTGTAATGGCCAATGATTGATGTAAAGTTAATCGTTTTATCTGAAAGATGTAAGCACAAGCTGATAGTCTATGCATCACTGATGGGTTTCACTGTGGTTGGTGCAGAGAGCACAGGTTTGTCAGGCCCAGCTTCATCCATGAACTTGGTAGGTTTTGAAGCATCTTGGGGGAAGGGAGGGACAGCACACCAACCCTGAGGTTTTGCAGTGTTTCTATCGAGTTCCTCCATTGAATGATGTGGTAGTTGCCTTTTGGAACTGAATACTGAAATTTGAATAGTCTTGCAAATATTGATGAAGTCAGTTCCTCAAAAGCTTCCAGTACTACTGCAGCATTGCATGAGAGAAATAATGGAACCTGGTTTAGGCATTGTAGTTTAAATGAAGTGTGCGTGTTTAAATATGCATGAAGAGCAATGCAGGTGCTTAGGAAGGAAGAGTTTGATGTGCTTTTAACTTGTGTCCGCGTGCTCCCCGTGTTATTGTCCCAAAGTGCTCTGACACACTGTGTGTGCATCAGCAACTTGTGCTTGAAAGTTTCAGTGCAGGTGATTGTGTCAGCAATCAAAACAGGCCTACTGGGAAGATCAAAGAGGAGGGCAAGTCCACAAAAGAAAGAAAAATTAGAAGGGCAGTTTGCAGTTTCACATTAATTTTCTTTGTTGCTATGCTGAACAGCCAGGGAAAGTGAGGAGATGATGATTGTATGGAGGAGTTGAGTCCTCTGGACTTGCTCCAGCAGCTGCATCTCCTTCTTATGTTGGGACTAGAAGAACAGCATATTTGGCACTTACTGGTTTTATCTAGAGTTTTCGGGGAGCAAGGAGGGGGGTTTTGGAGGTTTTGGCTTTGTTTTACTCGAGGAATGGAGTGTGAAAGATCCTCAGTAGGCCTAGTTTCTGCTTCACCTCATGGATGTTTTACACCTGATCTGATCAGAACCTTATCTCTGATCTGTCTTTGCCTTGGGCAAACATCCTTGTGCGTGTTCTGTTCAGGTAGCTCTTTACCTGACTGGCCTCAGACAATGCGTGGGAGAACAGTAGGATTTCTTTCATCTCTATCAGTGGCAGCAATAGGAAATTGCAGGAGTCCCAAGAAAGCCCAATATATGGAGGGAGAGGGTCTTTGCTGGGTAAGCAGGACTACAGCATGGCTATGGCCTGCGGCTCTACTGCATGTGGTGTTTTTCACTCACCAGTGCCTTCTCAAGTTGATTGATTTTGTCAGAACTTGCATTAAAAGAAGTAAATTCTTATCAGCAGTTGTGAAACCTAAGGCAAACATGTCACTGAAAATAAGCTTACAATGGCTTGATCAAGATCTCATGAATTGAGGTTTTCAGACATTTAAATGTGTTCAATTGCTGTAAAGCTGGGAGCGCAGGATGGAAGGACTCGCAATTAAAGTTGCATTGTGAGGAGCCAGATTCAGAATTCCATGGAGCCTTCCTGTTGGCATCTTTTGATTTCAGACTTATAGGAATGTGCTTTTAATATTTTGGGGGTTTCAGTTTGCTCAAAGTCTGTTCTTTCACCCAAATCTCCTTTTTCATGGTAGGTTTCTCTCATACCTCACTTAGAGTCTTAGTGGTTTTCAACCTCTTCCAATTTCCAGACTCCCTAAGAGAAGCACCCCTAAAGTTGTAGAGCTCCATACTTTCAGTTTAAGGGCATCTTGACCACAGGCTTGCTTTTCATCACTACCTTTTTACAGCTCATTGAGGAAGTACTCAGCAAAGCTGGAGGTCTGATGTCTCAGGGCTGAAAACCAGTAGCTTGATGCGGTGGGGCCCTGTTTCTGGCCCCTGCCTCTGAGCACTTCTGTAGCATGAATATAGACTGTACAAACCACATTTTACAGAAACTGTGTTCTATAAAAGTGTATCTTTAGCATCAAAGCAGACTGCTGCAGTGGGCTTTCCTCCTTCTGACTGGAGTGGGGTCAGGTTTGTTTGGATGTTGTGGTGGACTCTGACGCCTACTTAATTTTGCCAGTGGTATTTGTGTGACACTGTGGTGCCGTGAGAGCTGTAAATGATCCCGTTACTCAAGTAGACTTTGAATTTGGCTGGAAAATTGCTTTTCAGTGAAACTCAGCCTGAAAGTTACCGTGTTCATTAGCCACTGAAGTGGCCTACGGTTGTATGGCTCGTGGATTATTTTACAGTATCTGCTTTTCTGGTTGCTTGCACAAATGTAATACAAAAGTTGCTTTCATATTAATCTTTAAAGTCACAGCCTTGAATGCTTATAATTTCAGCATCCTGAATGTTAACCAACAAAGGAAGCACGGTTTTGTGTTCAAAGCCAGGAGGAGGAGACAGGAGGTCTGTGCTGTATTCCCAGTACTCCTGTAATCTTGCTCTGCGATCTTGGGCATGCTGTTTGTTGTGCCTCAGTTAACTCATGCGTGGGGCAGGGAGACCTTCGGGGTGTGTTGACAGGCCCAGTTGTGTGAAGCCTTTAATGGTCTGTGGGATCTGCTGGTGGAAACATGTGATGTTGTTCAAAGTGCAGGAATCCGTGGGTTTAAGTTTAACCCCAAGAATTAAAATTGGAGTTTCTTCCACTTCTATCCAGGGCTGACATCTGCCCAGAACATCTTCATCTTCAGAATTATTTTCCCCCATTACATTTTGCACAGAGGGGCTCAAGAAGAAGGGGAATTTTGGAATCAGTGAAAGCACAGGTGATGGCTTATGCTTGAATCCCGCCTGGGTATCCATGTGTAAGGTTACCTCTCCCTGTAGAAGTTCCTGCAGAAGCCTGGCACAGCATGTTACAGATGGCCCCTTATTAACTCTGAATTTCCGCACTTTCTTTGCTTTTCCAGGTTTGAGTTAGCTGGCTTGATGTTACTTCAGAGCAGTCCTTTTGATGGCTGGAAACGATAATAGCCTGTGTCATCTGCCCTTTAGATGGAAGGGTTATGCCTCGTCCTTTATTCCTCGCCTCTCCCTACAAAACCCATCCCACAATGCACCCGAGCCGCTCGCAGGTGTTCCCGCGGATCTGCCCTCTCACATGCACAGCTAATTAGTAACAGAAGCTAATGGCCCAGCATGCGGCCATCAAAGGGCTGACAATTCCAGCCTTTCCAAAGGGCCCTTTATGTCAAAGCCCCCCACGAGACCTGTCCGGCTGAAAAGACTATTTGTCTGTCCCTGTGTGCGGGCCTGCTGCAGCGCCGCGGCCGGCTGCTGGCCTCACGCTGCGCCCCTGACTGTTGCTGCTAGCAACAGATAAAAATCACTGTTAACCACAGCGGGGCCCAAAGCACATCAATCATCTGGCCCAGATAAAGGCCTCGGGCCTTTGGCCCTATCCCTCGGTTGTTTCTAAATAATTTCCAGTGGCTGAGCATGCTATGGTGTAGGCTGGGTAATTCAGTCCAGAAAACTTCATTTCACTAAAAATGCTTTGATTCCTTTTTTTCTTTCTTTTTTAGAAGACTGTTTTTGTTCAAATAGATGTTTGTTTCGAAAGGGGGAATTTCCCCGATGAAAGGGATGCCGTGGAAGTTCAGAGTGAGAATAATAAATAAAACTGTGTGGTTAAATGTAAAGTACAACCCAACGGGCAGCAAAAGGAATTAGCATTTACTACGAGTAACAAAGCAATTCAGCACTTTAGAAGACGCCTCTCTTGGCTTCAGCAGCGTTCAGCTTCCTGAATTTATATATATTTAAATAGAGATTAATCTTTATATATGGATAACATCATTTCCACCACACCTTTATTAAAGAGATTTACAGCCGAGTATCAAATTACACTTTTAATACAGCCTAGTTGATTTTTTGGTAGCAGCAAATCATATTTGTAACTCCAAATAACTAAACAAATTTGACAGTAGCAAATTTTCTCCTTGACACAGCTAATTCTTCATTCTGTCTTAATGCTCTGCTGTAAAGCCATAAGAAATTGTGATGCTTAGAGCCTGACAGTCATAGGTTTTGTTCTTGCCACTTAGCAATCCTTCAAAGAAGAAACCAGTGCAATTTAGATTGAGGGACATCACAGGCTCATGGCAGGGAAACACTCTCTGTAGATAAGCCCTGTTTTGCAATCTTGCTGCCTGGTGCTGTAAGGATAGGCTAGGTAGGATATAGTGAGATACTGAAGGTAAAATCAAGTGTTAGGTCACAAATAAAATCTCTGTGGAAGCCCTAAAAATTAAACCTCAGTCAGCCTGCCTCCTGCACAAGCATCTTTGCATACTAATTGCATGGGCCTTTGTATTATTGTAGATACTAATTACCACTAGTTTTCAGTGGGAATTGGACACCTAATTCTCTAATGCTGCTTTTAACCTCCCAGCTTACAAGCCTTGCATTTCAAGGCGCCTCAATTCTGCTGGTATCATCCAAGTACAGGCTGGATCCAGCGCATGTGCGCTGCTGCTCATTGGGTGACAAAGAATCCTGGAGAATTTTACAGCCTGCTCAACATTTCTCAGTTGGATCATGGACTCCAGCAGCAGCTGGACAGGTTGGCTGAAACCATAATCCAGAAGCTGGTCTATGTTATCTTCTTCTTGCTTGTATGGTAATGTTTAATCTAAAAGGGACAATTAGCAAGAGTTAAATTCTCACCTGGCTGGTACTAATGGGAAGTGAGCCTTTCCTTTCAGGTGGACAAGGCTTCATCCAGAATGCCTTTAACAAAGCACTGAGCTTCTGAAGTATGACTTGTTGCTTTGTGGTATGTGTTTCATACTTCACTGGATGAATATGATGAAGAATTTGAGCAGTTTTCTGTAGAAACAGGCGGGACATCAGCCTGAAAAAGTATACTCGTGCAGTAATGTCCTTTAGCGTCTGCTCTGAAGACAAATGTTAAGATTGATCCTGATGGATTTTGAAACAGGCAACAGTAAAATATTTTTCGGCAAGCAAGATCACTGTAAATGCCTGCATCAGGTCTGAATGGTGCCACTATCCCATTCTTCCTTCTGCTTTTTTGTTTTAACTCCTATACAATGCTGCCTAAGAAATAATGTAGGGAATGACAGAGGAGGTTAGGCTTAAATAACCCTGAGGGTGCTTATCTTTCTTGCATTAACTTCATATCCACATCCATTATGTGAATGGGCCAGGGAAACTGTTTCTGTGACAAATTGGAGTGTAGGGTAGGTTGAACAGACTCGGTTCAATTTTAGGTAATGGTATACAATCATCTATACAGCGATGTGCAGTGCATGGTGTAGTCCCTCATTTAGAGAAGTTTGAATGCATAAAGCCCTATCAGAAACACTGTGATAACTCAGTTTCTTCTTTTTAGGGAGAGCTGCAATGCATACAGTTAGCTCCTCCATTCCCTCCCTTCTTTTAATAACTCCAGTAGAGCTTCCCTCCATCTCTAATACTGCCTTGTCAGGGTTGAACTTTCAGTGTAGCTGCAGTTGGGAGGAGGATGTGGGGCACGTGAGAGATCCTCAGGCAGGAGATCAACAGACACATTGACATGTCCATGATTATTCCATGGCAGACAGGATGGCTTTCTCTTCCATTGCACCGCTGCGTGCATATATCAGACACAAGACAGTTTCAATCTGAATGGGAAGATGAGTGGAGTCGGTACTTTGCTACGAGACACATGATACTTGGGCAGAGCAGCCTCCAGAATCTTAACTAACGCATCTGATCCTTGCTGTACAGCATGGCCAGCGTTGTGCTGAAAGGCTGCTTGTGGAAGATGCACTTGTTGATAAATGTTCTTTGTGCTAATTGACCACCATGTTTGCAGACAGATGTGCTGACCTAAAGCTTCCCAGGTGCTCATGCAAATCCCTGAGATGGGCTAATTAACTTCTCCGTCTTCATTTCCATGGCAAAACCCACTTAACAGAGTTATGCAAAACAAGTGAAAGAAAGCATTGGGCTATGAGGAGGAGGAGACCCAGGTTGCATATAGTTAGTGTGTTAAGAAACAGCCAGTGCTGTGTGTCTTCCTTCAGTGGAAAGACACAAAATGTCCTCTTCAGTGGGTAGATGAGAGTAAACTAGACAGAAAGGAATGATCAGAAAGTCAGGATTATGTTTTCCCTACCAGTTTTTAGATTGTCATTTAATAGAATTGAAGCTCTCAATTCTTCAATAGTAATGGCATTTTTTTAAGCTTTATTTGCCCTCGATAAGCCGACAGCAGTTGTTTTAACCTAGGCTTAGCATGGGGTCTTGTTTGGGACAGATCTAGCAGACCTTAACCTTGGAAGTAGTTCCTCTGAAGCTGAGCAAATCACTGTGGTGAGCAAACGGAGTGAATGCTCACCTGAACCCAGGGAGCTGTCACACCTTGCTGGCTGCAGGCACCCTCCAGTTGCTTCTTGCAGGCCATGCAGGCTCTGCCCTTCACAGGGGTTGGATCACATCTGAGCTCTGCAACTCTAAACAGTCAAGAAGTGTTGAATAAATGGCATTTTCTGTGCAAGTCTAAGCTAATATGTAAGACACTCTGTGATAATGGAAAAAAACACGTTATCCTTTGGCCTTAATAGTATGCCATTCCTTGGGACAGAAGAAATGCTTTTTTTTTTGTAGAAGATATCAAGAGTTTTCTTGGTTTTCTACACAAACTAGGCCATGACTTTTGAACAGCATTGTGAGTTATAAATGGCAGCTAATACATGTTGACATAATGTATTGTTCACAGACCTGTGGTAGGTGTTGCTCAAAAGTGGGCCCTGACACCCACCCTATATTGGTTCTGTTTCTTTTTCATACATGGTGTATTGTTGAAAGGGAATCCAGAGCCAGTCCCTTTTGGGGATCACTCTGAAAGCTGCTTCTAAACAGAAAACCAGGAAGCTTCATCCTGCTTTTTAAGGCTTTTTGATAGGTACGTTTTGGGAATCATTTTAATCACAGTGACCACTGCCTGGCAGGGGGAAGTTTACTTTAGTTCTTTTAATTACATACAGTTCTGCTGGCAACATTTGCTTCCATTTGTGTTAGATTGATGCCTGCCTCGACCTAGACATTTCATAACTGTCATAACTTTCCAGTGTTACTTCCTTAGTGTAATGGTGTCCACTGGTTATTGTATGCTATGCATCACCCTACTGATCACCATCCGACTCATATTTCTAATCCATGATAGGATGAGATGAAGCTGTTGTACATGGCATCTTTCGGTATGGGGGTGCTAACACTGAGGCCTGTCTTGCCATTTCTTTGACCATGGTGTTGATCCCACCACCTCGTGTGTTTGAATTATTGCTAAATTGCAGGATTTTGAAACCGCAGGAGTATTGCTTAAAGAACTGTTCTCATAAAACAGCTCATTAATATGTGTGCTATTAAGAGGTTGCCAGGAGTTTTGTGGTCTGTCTTGCCTCCTTCGCTCTTCACTCCTCTCCGCCATCAAAATATCTGCAGGAAAGCGTGGGCAAAATTCATTCCCCTGTGGCTGTTTCAAACTACACAGTTCGGGCTCATCCTTTGATCCCTCCTCATGACTTTATTTCATTATCCCTTAAGTATAAGGAGGAAAGTTAATGACATCATAAAAACTAGAACTCTATAAAAGATGTTTCTGCTGATTTACTGCCAATGTACTAGCAGCATGTCATATAACTGCCCATTAAAGATGGTGAGTTGCTCTCCTGCCTGCAGCTTTCCTTATCACCAGCCCTTTTATTTATGACCAGATTATAGGGATTGGGTGTGCACAGTAAAACATAAAACTTATTTTTATCATGCAGATAATTAACCCTTTAATTATAGAATGAAATTGCATCCATCCTCCTTTTTTATTTAAAGAAGTATTATTAAATATTTCTGTTTGTCTTCGAAGAGCTTAGTGTATCACTGAGAGAATGCAGTTCGTGGTTTCTGGTTATACCACGTCTGCCTTTTCCTTTCCAAGCGTTACCTAAACAATTCCGAATCAGGGAAGAGGCCAACAGAGGTAATAGAAGCTTCCTTACTAAGATAAAATCAGATTTTTCCAGTTCAAGGAAGTTGAATCTGGTATGTGGAAACCCTGATCATCTTCCTTGCCTGTTTCTTAAACTTCCAGCTCTTTATACATTCTTCCAGCCCCTCAGCATACGTAGTCAGCTTGGTGAGTGATCATTTGAGACCCCATTTCCCATCACAGCATCCATCACCACTCTCACTGTGATAGCTGATTTATTTGGTTGTGCCACTTTAGGCTCTTGCTTTGTGCAGCAGAATGTGTGTGCTTCTGTAACACCCTTCCCATTGGACTCAGTGCCAGCTGTTTCAAAGAGAGCCTGTAATTTTGGCTACCAGTAATGATTTTGAATGCCAAACACCCCCTTCCTCCCACCAATAACTCTAGATACTTCGAGATAAGCTTCATATTCTGAAAGCAAGGCTTCTCTGCAGGTAGCTCAAGTTGTAGACAGGGCTGGGGGAAAGGTTGGATGTTCAAAGTGATACATTGCTCCTGAGAACCTTGGCCAGTGAAGTTACTTGTTTAAAATTAATCATGTTCCTTGTACATCAGGTTATCTTCTGTTAATGCAATCATAATGGTTTGTTTGCTGGATACAGGCGTTGGATGTCAGTCTTGGGAATGCACTGTGATCAACCTTATACATTATTAAAAGCTGTTTGTCTTTCAGTCTTTTTCCTAGTTAGTTTTTCTGATTTCATTTTGCTGATCGTGAATTGCTGACAAAGAATAGGCATTCCTCAAGTGAAAAGCAAGAACAAAGCTTTCTGTTCATACCATCCTACCCTGGCTTTATATTAATACCTATATAGTTCTTGAGAACATCTAAGAACAAATGTTCTGTAATAGCTATTTTGCTGGGGTTTTCCTTGGCTGAGGTATCAGTTTAGGATTTCCATGTGCAGTGCTGATAGGCTGTCACAGGGAAACAATAACAAGAGGGATGCTGTGCCAGCTACACCTTTGTCACTCGCCTCAACTGGGGAAAGCTCTCTGATGGTTTCAATTGTTTTGAGCTGGTTTCCTCCACCTCTTTGTAGGAAAGGGAGGGAAATGTGATGTATGATTGCATAAGCTTGTTTTTACTCATGTGACTGATGAAATAGGAGAAGTTCCAAATGAGGAAGTCATAAAGAAAAATAATAAAGGAAGGAAGCAATGAATTAAAGTCCCAATGCTTTGTTGTATGGCTGTGATTTACAAAGAGGTATTTTTT
This sequence comes from Amazona ochrocephala, assembly GCA_039720435.1. NCBI lineage: Eukaryota > Metazoa > Chordata > Aves > Psittaciformes > Psittacidae > Amazona > Amazona ochrocephala. The sequence goes on along the minus strand of CM077891.1, from coordinate 8,011,789 downwards.
TATTTCTTGCTGAAGGAATTCCATCCCTGCATAGAGTAAGATGAATAACAATGTTTAAAAATAAAGTATTACTGTGTCCATCCTGGACCTTGGCTTCCTGTGATCAGCTCACATTCATTTTCTACTATGAGCCTATGCTTCTATTTACTATGCACTGGATATTGCTAAGCAGACAATAGCACTGATGCTGGAAGTGCAGGCAATAGGCTGTAGTTTTATTTTTGGTATATCCCCATTTTGAGAGGAGTAGTGAGTAGCAAGTAGCAAGTGCCACCCTGTTCTGAGGAAAAGGTATTTAGCATAAAATACATTCTTAGTTACAAAACTGTTTTAGGTGATCTGATGGCTTCAAATGATGCGGTACAACGCTGTTGCCTCCAAGGCAAACCTTGCTGCTTGCCTAACTCTGTATTAGGTGGGTGTTCAAATTGAATGGAGACTTCCCAGGTCCCTGGATGTCTAACCCTGAGAATCAGAACTCGTCCAACCGGCAAGGGCGGCCTTTTCCATGAACCTGTCCTTACATACTGGTTTCAAGGGTGATGGTATCTCAGCTCCTTGGCTTAATAAGAAAAGGCCTTCTAAATCATGAAGGTTAGATATTCCTTGTATGTGTTGGACCAGGTTTTCCAGGAGTCACCCTCCCCCTCGTCTTGGCTTTCAAAGATCCTGTGCTCATTGAAAGCTTAATTAATTAATGAGTAATCAGTTCTCAGCTCTAGGGTATCAATTTGAAGGAAGAATTGATTTTCAAACCCAAATGTCTTATACTTAGGCCATTTATATTCTGAAACTCCTGTGTGTGTCATTGTCCTATTTAGAAAAGGGTCCAACTTCACTCAAGGGCAGGCAGCCTGAGGAATAAATTAATTCTTACCCATCAGAGAGTGAGTATTACAGAGAAGCTTTGAATATCAGTGTCCTGGTGGGAAGGAAGCTTGTGATTCTCATACCTGCATTGAAATTGGCAAAGTATTTAAAATGCACATTTCTTTGCTGCCAGACATTTACCTAGCATGAGCATTAATAGGATGAGAGGGGAAAAAATTAGAGGTTCAACAATAATTCGAAGTTCTCTGTTTATAATGTGAGAAATCATCAATTAATTCCATACCTGGAATAAAACATGCCCTGAGGCCTACCATCTGCCCACATTTAAACTTGAAGATAATAGATTTGGAAGAGAAGTTTATAATTATTTGCTAGGTGGTTCTGATTAATTTACAAGGAAAATTGCTAACACCGATAGTGTATTACCCTGGGGCCAAGTGGAAATCACAGGATTGCAGAAAGGGATAACATGTAAATGATGGCTTCTGCATTATCTGTTAGGCTGATTGGACATTCTGATTATTTTTCTTAAGCCACTAATGGATGCATATAAGATTAGAGTGTGCTTTGGACAACATGGCTATAATTCTCACCTAACAGGCTGTAGAAAATAGGAAGTAAATATATCCCAATGGCATTCTTAGAAATTAAAAATGCTAAAGCCTAGATTATGAAATTATTACAGATTTACACCAGCGTGACTGAGATCAGAATCTTGCCTTGTAGCACTGAAAAATACGTTTATGGAGTGATCTATACTGGAGGCCTTAGAAATTACCATATAGGGAATGCACATGAGCAGTCTACTCTGGCAAGTACCCCTGTGCTTTAAAGGTGTGCTGAAAAAGCCATTGTAGAGTCTTTCATTAAATACAAGTTGAAACAGACGTTACTGGACTATAGCCCAGTGGGTATGGAAGAAGATAATTTATCTGGAACTTTGAAATATTTAGGTTTGGCTGCTATTTACCCATATTGGAGAACACTGTGAGCCTTCTGTGTGCCATTATAGTTACAGCTGCACAGCTGCACGATTAAAGGCTGACCTTTAAAAAGAGTGTGAATTCTGTGTTGCCAAGGTACAACTGGTAGAGCAGAAGGCATGTGTGATGTACGTAGTCCTTCAATAACAGAGGAGAATGGTATGGTGAGGCAGAAAACCCCTGTCTCCGTGGCTGCTGGCCAGAGCCACTGCTCTCAGCTTTACTGCTTCTCCAGTCCCTTCTGCCCCTATGTGGTTTACTCAGTGGCAGCAGAAGCTGAATGACAAAGGATCCCTAAAGTGCTGTAGGTGGGGCTTTAGATTTGGGTAAAACTGCCTCATCTGTTTAAAAGAGCAACAACCAGCCACACAGCGTGTCCTTCCCTATGCCAGAGTTCTCTGCTCATGTGGATTTACAAAGAACATGTCTCCCTGTAGCTCTTTATCCCCTGTTGTCTGTGTGCTTCCACCGCCCCTAAATCAAATACCAACACAGCACTCCATAAGAAAACAAGGCAGGAACTTAAGCAAGTCATTACCACTGATTCTTTGCTTGGGGCTGGGGGCTGTGAGCAGTTGTCTCACTGTTTCTTCTCTATGATCTTTGTGCTGGCTCATACTTAAATGCTGCAGGGATCATTAGCCGTAGATGTTATTAGTTGGTGCCTAACAACTGTATCTCATATATTGTTTCAGAGACTGTAAATTTTCACTTAATGGAAAAAATGTTGCATGTATGTGTGACAGAAGGTTTGAGGCTTTATGCTGATACCAAGTAACCAGGTCTGAGGTTCACCTTTGTGTGATAGCTGAGCCATTCACTTTTCCTCTCCCTCTCTGAAAAGTGATGTAATTCAATGCAGCCAGCAAGGCACCCATGTTTAGAGTGCAGGATGGCTGGACATCAGTCATGGAAATGGTTGCAAAACAATTCTAGTTTTCTCTGTTTAGGTGCAATAATGAGACCTCTGCCTCATGGGAGGGTGAAATCAGGACTGCCACAACGTGCACATTAGATAAACCTAATAGGTTTTGTGTTCATTTACACAGAATGTTCTTGTATTCTGAAGTGCAACACCTTCATGACCTGCTTTCAGTAAATAACCGCTCTTGTGCAGCAGCTCCTGGCATGTTCAAGAGGAATAATAGTACCATGAGCAAAATTTTGCTGGATATAGAAATTATCAACTTTGAAGGAACACGGTAAGACTTTAAGACCTTGGTGCTCATTCTGAGATTGACATCTTGTCCCATCCCATCATGATCATATGACATGCAAATGAAATAATAAACACACGCGGCGACTTCAGTTAAAATACAAAATAAATGTTTCCCTCAGCAATTTCCTTCCTAATTTTTGTTATTGTAAGTGATAATTGAAATTCTGATGTTGTCCTGGAGGATTAAAGTGATTATTGTCTAAATGTAAAATACAGGTCCTTGTGTGTCACTGAGACAATCTTGCATAGCTGGGCTGGAGCTGGGAAGCAGAGCATGTTGGATCTGTATGCTCAGCAGCTCGTCTGCAGAGCCTTGTGCCTGGCAACTTACACAGCATCTCCCTCAATTTCATCAGACCAAATAAGTTATGAGTCTTTAGCCCCTGACAGCCTGCTGCATTTTTAGCAGGGAGAGGTATCAGTCATAACAGAGGAAACAACAGATTGAAATAGGTTCTTGTTTTCCTTCTCTGTTTCCCCATCTTGTGTTTTCTCTCTCATTGTTGAACTTTCCCTTACCTCATCCCTTCTGCTGAGAGCTCTCCTAGCTGCCACTCATCTTTAAATAGTCTTGATAACTTGCAGTATCAGTTTTGTGGTGGTGGATTGTTGCCATACACCAGTGTAAGTTGTCAGTGAGCATCTGAAGTCGTCAGCCAATCCACTCTTTGCAAGCCCTGCTGCTGTGTGAGCCAGGGAGCCTACCCTGAAGCTCCTGCCTTGCCCAGGATAAGGCTTTGCTTTTGGGGCGCAGGTGGCACAGGGACAGCTGTGCTGGTACCAGACCTTGCAGTGATACTGATAGGGATCTGGGCAAAAATCTGTTTCCATGATCAAGTGCCTAATTTAGGGCAGAGCTGGTGGAACAGTGAGAGGAAGGGCCCTGGAACTGTGCTCTATGGCATGGGGTTGTCCCCATGCTATGGGTCTATCAGCTGTCTGGGTTCCTTCTTGCCTTGCTCTCCACCTGTGGTTCAGGGGCATTTTGTCTGCCTGGGAGATGAATCCTGGGAGCAGGCATCAGGTCTGCCTCATGCTGCAGGAACTTTGGCAATAGGTTTGGTAATTATTTCCCCTGATTTAATTGTTCAGACAACTGTCTATTTACCATCAATATTTACAGTGCTTTCATTGAAGCTAAACAGACACATGGTCCTTGTCACTGTCACTGTGTCAGGAAAGTTGCAAACACTTCATTCCCAACACTTCCTTTTATTGTCCACAAACTACTGTGGAGAAACTGGAAAGGGCTACCTGCCATCTGTGTTGTCTTGCCTGGATCTGCTTAGTTACACTTCAGCCCTTCATTTTCTGAAAGTTTTATCTGAGCGTAATGTTGTGGGTTTTTTCCCTCTGGTTACTTTTTAATTAATATCCCATAACTGTTTCAAACTTGGGAGAAAAGAGTTTTTTGATTGTTCTTTTACTGGTTAATTCTAATTATTCACACCACTGACTTCACTGAGTTAAAACACTGTAATCTTATGTGTGAAACTGATCTTTGGAACGACAGGGAAATTATTCCTGCTTTTTTGGAAGCAAAATGGCTGAAGTGCCACCAAAGTCAGGTATCCCTGCTCTGCTGTGTCCTGATGGGTGATGCCCACAGTCTTCCCTCCTCTGCACTGACCCAGAGGATTAAATATCCAAATTTAATTACATTAGTTCTGGCTTCTGTCTGTACTTTTTCATTGCTGTTCCATGGCTATGAGACTAAAACAGAGTGTTGACAGGCACAAAAGGGGACATTGGAAGCAATGTGATGAGTTTGCTGTGTGAATTATCAATGTTCACCATCCCGTGGTATCCGCTGAAACATCTTTGCTTTAGCAAAACACTTTCAGCTTTCAAACTCAGGCATCTTAATGGAGAAAGCTTATGTCTCACAGCATCAAATATGAAAATACTCTAACTAGCAGGATGGTAACCCCCTGCCTATTGTTGTGAAATGCACATTGTTGGCAATATTGCAAATGAAAACAGGAAAATATGGTATGAAGGAGCATTGTTTCAGCAACTTCAGCGCTCCTTCAGTTGGACTTATTTAGATGTTGCCTGTGGATTTCATTATTTTTAAGTTCCTATTGTTTTTAGTAATTATGTTTATTGTGGCAATGTGTAGGGATTCCACTTGCATTAAATGCCAAGCCCTGTGTTGTTCCGTTCAATTCAGCTTAACTTTAGCCACTCTCATCCTGTCACTTTTCAAACTGGCTGCCAAAGTCATTAGCACTTTTTAATAATTGTTTGTATAGGTGTTTATCATTACAGAAGTACCAGCAGCTACTTTCCTAGTGCCAGTGCAAATGGGGCACAGATGAGACGTTAAAATGACACTAATAACCTCTGGTCCACACCAAATCCGGTTCAGAAGCCATGGTGCAGAGCAGTGCTCACAGCCCCCCAGAGGGTTACAGTCCCATGAGCTGTCTGTCCTCTCCCTTGGTCACGCAGGGGCTTCACTGAGCCATGGGTGCTAATTCAAGCATCCTAGTTAAGCTGCAGCAGGAGATATCTCCCTGTAGCACAGCTATGTACTCTCACTGGTATCTGTTCCAGTAGATTAACATGTTTTTTACAGAGTGATGGTGGGAGCTCCTGTCTTCAGTAGACAGGTTTTGTCTTTTGAAGTAAAATAAAACCAGGAGCTGCAAATTGCCCATTAATCATATAACAGGTCTGGTCTGAAGTGCTGCTGGGTCCTGTGCCCTGAAATCCTTTATCAGGCAGGACAAGAAAATTAGACTTCCGAGTTAATTTGACATTTAAAAATATATATAAACAGGCAAGTAAGTATGTCCAAATCAATCCGTGAGAAGTGTGTTTTGAGCTACAGAACATTTCTAGCCTTGCAGAATGACAGTTAAAACATTGCTCTTAAAGCAGCAAACGGAAATTTCACTTGCTTGTCAAAACAAGCAGCACTTTCCTTCTAGGGAGTGTAAGATGCTGAACAATAGGCAGCACCTTTCAAAGCGTCATCTTCATTATAGTCAGGTTTCTAATGTAATCTTTTCCTCCACAAATAGTGTATTATTTCTCCATAACACTTTATAATAAGTGGACATTAAATTAATGCTACATGACAGTGGAATTCCTGCAGAGTTTTATGTACTACCCAGGATCAGTGCCAAAGGAATTTGGTACAATTAAAAGGAGACAGTGGAAGGAGGGGGGTATTGATGGCTTAACTGCAGGTGCCTCAGCTAAGCTGAGAATAACAGGATTGTTTGAGGGTTGCAAGCTTGAGGAAGGGCTAAGAAAATACACAAGCCCAAGCCTGAACTTGAACCATAAATACGAGGCTCAGGTTGTTGGGGAAAATATTAATATTCTTTGTTACTTTCTTGTGACTTTAATCATTAAAATCCCTTTGTCTTCATGGTGAGCAGGATGCTCATGTGAATTTGGCTCCATGGATTGAAGCCATGGGAAGCTGTAGCTGAGGAGAATGTTTGGTCCTGTGTGTCACAAGCGGGACCCCGGCTGTCCCCGCCAGCCTGCCTCTCAGTTTGTTCCCAGGCTCTGGTCCGCAGAGGCCTGGCTGACTCCTTTCCTGAGGTCATCTGGGTACAAATGACACAGAAGGTGACTTCAGGTGACCTGCCCCATAGCACTGGGCCTTGTTCCCGCACTACCCCAGTGTGCCCAGTCCTGCCCAGCATGTCAGGGCACAGCCTCGGCTGTGTGCTGCAGGAATGCCACCTGGAAAGGCTGCAGTGTAGCTCTCTTGATTTTCACGCACTTTGAGCCGAAAAAGACAGGAGAAAATCGTAGTTGTCTGATGTCCATAGGGAATGATACCAGCTCCTTAAGAGACTTGTGATGAGGCTATGCCATATGCATTAAACTTTCACTGGCAAGAGATCTGCTTTCTTCCCCTTCCTCCTATCCAGGGTACTGAGTTGCAGCATCCTGGTGAAATGTATTTTTAAAAGGAAATAAGAACAAAGCGTGCAGAAGAAAGAGCAGCAACATTTGCTGTCTTCTTGAATCTGACGGAGTCCCTTGGGCTTTATGGCTGGAGAGAACAAGAGGAAAAGCTTGTATTCATCTCTTCCATGCAAAGCTGAATTGCAAGTAATGGAGAGTCCTGTCCCTCTCCATTCCCATTGCCCATCTCATTGTGCTGCCTCTGAAAGTATCAATTTTAACCCAAGTGGGGACTCAAGAGCAGCATATTCTGAAAAAATAGATAGGTGTCTTTCTCATGAGTATTAGTAACAGAAAGTGACAGTCAGTAGGTGTTTTTCTTGTATGCTACAAAACAGTAGCAGATAGTTAGCAGAGCAAGCATTCTGTATCATCCTCCCTGTGGAGACCAGAAGTAGCAGACAGCTTCCTTCCTTCATGGCAGACAGTCTGTAAATGAAATCTTTTCTCTGAAGACATAGCAGAGGCCAGGCGGGAGAGGAAACCTAACCTGGAGTGTAAAAGCAGCATCCTGCTGCTGACTTCTTGGAGGACAGCAAACAGTCAGAGGTAGCCTTTGACCAGCTCAGTTGGTGGCAGGTGCTGATGAATAATTGGGCAAAAGGCAGTGAGTGCTGCTGTTTCATGCCACCAAGACATATTTTGGCCTGAAGCAGAAGCCATTTTCTCTCCGGTGCAGCAAGAGCTGTGTGTTCAGTGAGCATCCTTATCTCCAGGGGCTGCAGTAACACTGGCCCTAGGGGAGGATGCAAGCCTCATCCTTTCCACTAAAGACAGCAAGAATTGAACAGTTCACTCCAGGAAACTGCAGCCCTGCTTGTCTAAAGAGGTAGTGATATCTATTCCCAGATCTGATTTATCCCCAATGCTTGTAAGAGGAAACTGGCGTTGTACTTCAGTGTAGCCTGAGTGCAAGATGTGGGAGCACATGGATAATTGGTTCCCTGTTTCGCTGAGCTGTGACCTTCCAGAAAGTGTCCCTGCATTTGTGCAGCACTTGATAATAGTTCTCACACTCAATCCCAAAATCTCACTTTGGTTTGGAGTGATTGTAAAAATTAATTTCTTGAAAAGTAAGTAAGTAAAGCTCGTCCTTGTTAGCAAGTGCTACCTGAGGCTGTCAAGAAGCTGTGCTGACAGTGTGTTCTGCTTCCACAAAGCTGTCTATATTCAGGAGGGTACAGCATGCAACTCACAGCCTCGGCTTTTCCTAAAAGAGCTGCAGCCTCCTTGTGAGCATCTGTTACCTAATCCGTCTACCCTGAATCCTTTTTAAAGTCTTTTCAGGTAACTCATCCTTCTCTCTCCTCTTTGATGTTCTGATTTTTGAAACACATTCAGCCAAGAAATACTACAAATAATTTAAATAGCGTAGAGCTTTTTCTTCTTGGTGCCTTAAAGTTAACAATATCTGCCAGTGGTGTGCTCATGGCAAATAAATATCAAAAATAGGATAGCCTAAAAGGATGTCTCAGAAAAGAAAACAGAGATGGGCAGAGATACAAAGATAAGCAAGTGCAAAGAAACATCACGAGCTAATTATTCTCAGCGCATTATCAGAGATGAATTGCACATATGTCATGTACAGTTACCTTCCTGTGAACCAGAAAGTATAGATTAGTAGCAGACGTATCTGTGAGGTCTTGACGGTCCGTTGGGCTGATCAATAACATCAAGTCCTATCTTCCTTTTCTCTAGATTAAACTAAACTATCTTCAGTTTGGAGGCCCACGAGCTGGTGTGAGAGCAGGGCAGGCTCTGGGCCAGCCGCCACGGGGACCTTGAAACACTTTCTGTGACAAGCTTGCCTGAGTTCTGTAGCAAAGTATTACTGTACAAATAGGAACAGCAGGAACCACAGCAAACATTACTTGAAAGGGTTTGGATCAGCAGGGATTTGTTTTTAACCGAATGGTGATAAATGCACCATATTGTGAAGGAAAAACTAGTAGTATCTAATACATACCTGCCAGGAGATATTTGCTGTATAATCTCATAAAAGGACAGTATCCTTCTGTTCAGGGTTGCAAGAAAAGTTCCTTCCTCCCAATGTTTTCCTTAGGAAGAACCTTTGCCTTTCATGCTAGATTATAATTTTGTTTCATGCTGAAGTCTGAGCTATGTCCATGGAATTTTCCGTGCTTTCCTCCCTCCCCGCATCTCTGAGCCATGTGCCCCTTCTTTGCCCATGGCCCATGTTACCATAAGAGAAGGTGCTATTCACAGCTTCGTTGTCTCTTCCATCCAAATGCAGGTGCTTTTCATGCTGGTGGTTGATTTTCTTTCCCTGTATCCACTCTTTTTCTGACGTTCCTGTCCTAGCTTCCGTCTTTTCAGCCTAGGCTTTCTAGAAGGATGCTTTCATAACATATGATGCTGAACTGGGATTGACGATGTATGGGTTCAGTTTCAATTAACTTTTGTGGTCTAGATCCACAAGGCACTGAGCTGATAAATCCCCACTAGTTATACTTACTTGTCCACCCATAAAATGGGTTGAATTTTCCTGCTTGAAAAGGTGACATGGGACAAATTCCTTGTAGGTACTAAAGACTTCTGAGGAAGGGAATTATGAAAAGAGAAATATTGGTGAGCCATGGAATAGGGTGGGCCTGGGAGTCTAAGGTATATGTTGTGTTTCTGGCTTTGCTGCTAACCCTGCTAAGATGACTTGGTGACCAGGTTTTGTAAGACCAAGGTTGTGAGCTTTATAAAGTGAGGTCTGGGAATCAGACTGTGGGGAACTTTCTATCTGTTCCTGGTGTCATTAATGCTAAAGTGATACAGGACATTTTACTTGTATAGCTACTAATTTGTTGCACAAACTGCATTTCTACGTAGCAAATCTGATCCTGGTTTGCTAATTCTTCTTCTACCCTATTAGGAAATACAGATGAAGTAAATGAAGAGCACAGTTTCTTCCCCATTGCCTTATTCTGGGCTGTGCTTTCTGGTCTGTGACTCGGGAAGTAAGGGTCAGGATGGTTCGTTGCCTCTCTCAATCTTTTTTCCATGTGAATTTATGGTTTCTTCCTCCAATTCTGCTTGAATTTCAAAAACCAATGGGCCAGACCTTTAGCAGGAGTAAATTGTCATAGCTCCATTGATTTCAACCGAGTATGTCAGCTTTCCCAGTGAAAAATCTGTCCTGTAAGCTGAAACGATTAACTTACAAAAACATTTGATTATCACATTTGTATTTTTCTCTTGTTTTAATGTACTGTGACAGTCCTTAGAAGGATGGTGGCTCATGATTGAATTATCTTTTTGTCCTTTTTTCTGAATTTTGTGGTTTTTTGTTCTCTTAAAGAGAGAGATCTCTTTCTCTGTGTTCGGAGTATTTGTTTCACAGTGAGGATGCTTTGCAAATACTGGTGAAATCCGACCTCCACGGGACTTGAATTGGACCTTCTCCTTTATAGTTACCACTTTAAACCTCTGTCCATGAATCACTGGGTATGACTTGTACTGCACTTGCACGTTATCTGCCAGTATTGCACAGTGATGGGGGAATGCTTGTGAGTTTGGAGGCATAGTACAATAGACCTGGTCAGCAGCTGGGATAAATGGGCAGCACTGTCTTCATTTCACACCAGTTGGAAATCTGGATCAACCTATAAAAATGATCGCAGAAGAATTTTGATGTACATAATTCCACCTCTGTGCCGAAAGCATTTGGGCTGATTTGATGAAGACTATTGCAAAGCACTGTGTAACGGTGGTGAGTGTGATGTTAAAGGAGGTTCTGTCTGCTGTTGTACTGTGCCACATGCAGCTCCAGCCATTTCCTTCCAGATTTGAGTTTGAGTCAGGAATGACAAAGAAAAATTTGGTAATTTTATGCTTGTATTTCTTCTAAACAAGGGAAAAAAAACTTTACCTGTGTTTAGTGCTTGCAGGAAGTAGTTGTTCTGGTTTTGTGTAATACCTTTCCCTGCACTGAGTGACACGGGGCATTCGTCATTTGCCGTTTGACCTGGGTTTTATAGAACGTACTTAAATGCGGTTTAATTTCATCAAGATTTATTCACAGTAAATTTCCAATTATTACTCATGTCTTAACGGCTTCATCCAGAAAGCTTAAAGCTTTTCCCCAGCACATCATCAGATGTTCTTTAGCACTATAAAATTAGTTAGAAAGTAATTTTCTTAATTTGGTTTCTTGCAACCAAATAAATGAAAATCCATCTCCAGCTGAAGCTGCGGGATTTAGGGTTTTCCTTTATTAAAGAGAAATGATAATCTATAAAGTAGGGATGTGGCTAGGGACAAATATTAACTTCTAAAAGGCTTATCCTCCATAATATCTTAGAGATGCTTTGGCAACTAGCAATTCCCCATCGACATTTTTTTATGTGTTTTGCTTGCAGCAGGAAACAGGACAGCTCTTGTGTATCCTAAAGAAAAAATGGAAGATCTGGTTAAATACCATGTCTTCTGCATGTGTCATGGCATGCTGGAATAAAACCAGCAAGGACCCTGATATAATATAAGTTTGACACCAGTTCGGGGAAGCATTTAAGCATTTGCTTAAGTACATTCTTGTTCAACAAAGCACTTAAAACATTCTTATCTCCAGGCACTTTCTTTAAGTCCTGTTAATTTTAATGAAATTTAAACATGTGTCTAACTTTAAATAGATGGTTAGCAGCTTGGTGGAGTGCTGCGTTTTAGATATGTGACGCTGGTGTTCTTCTTTTTCTCGTGAAAAGAAACAATAATTCCCCATAGATCTGATTGCTAAAAGACATTGAGACATGCTGTGGTTGACTGCAGATAGAGAGAGCAAAATGACACACTGCAGGTGTTGCTGACAGAAACTGAAGTGGAATTAGACTCCACCTTTCAATCTGCTTATGAAGGTTGCTTGCCGTTTCCATCCTAAGGCACATAGAACTGTGGTAGGTAGATGTGATACTAAGCACACCCAACATGGAGCTGTGCTGGAAGTATTATATCTAAAAGTCAGTCAGTGGTCTGTCCTTTGATGGCTAGTCTAAGCCAAGACTTCAGGAAGCCTTTAGCCCTGCCAGTAAGCAGTCTTAAGCTTCTAGACAAGAAACCAGAGAAACTCGTAGAGTTCCTTCTTCTTTTAGACTTCTGTTTTTACCAAAGGCTGCTCATTGGTCTGATCACTGCAGCACCAAATGTGTGAGCTGACCCCGGATCTGAAATTCCAAGCTCCTCCGAAGCCTTGGATGTCTTTGATCCTGTCTGAGCAAGGTTCAGTTTTGAAGTCTAAGGTTCTCTCCTGTGTCTTCCCAGTGCAAACCCTGTTCCTGTGGAGTAAGGTCCTGTCACTTCGCTCTGTCATCTCTTTGTCAAATTTTCCATGTTTTGTTGATGGGCAGTATTATGTAAGCTGACCTCAAGCCATTGCCATAAGCACAGATGATAATCAGGGCACCCAGCAGCCAACATTAACCATGCCAGCTCCCTGTCTTCTGCAAAGAAACACATAAAATGTGATAATGAGGAAATGAAGTGTGAAGGCTTTCCTTCCTCTGATTTATGTGCAGAAGTGTTTCTAATTTTCCTGATGTTATCTCCCTTTACAGGATATAATTACCTGATTTACTTGATTGCCTTCTGGGAATTTTTTTTATAAATTGACTTAAAATTGTTTATACTGTTGCAAACTGATAATTTCATAAAGTGCCTGCTAATCTGCTTGAGTTGTTTGTTGTATTTTAGTTTGTATTTTTCCTCTTTGCCCTTCATTACTTCCATTTGTAGTTATTATGGGAAGTTGATATCATGCATTGGAGTAAACTGAAAGTAGAATGGCTTGTCAAGACTTTCTGTGTTGTTGTCTTAACATATTACTAAGAGTAGACTCCCTTCCTTCACTTCATCAAACAAAATCAGGGCTTTAACTTCTAACATGCATGACAGCACCTCAGGAGGTCTTCAGAAAAGGTCTCCATGTGAAAGGTAGTGCATAAGATCCCTTGTTTCGTTAGTTTAGTTATATTCAAACATACATTGGTGAGAAGTCTTCTGACTTCACCTGTTTAAAACTCCTAAAACCTGAAGGCTGGAACTGAGCAATAAAGCATGTTTCCACTGTCCTCAAAGACATTGAGGAAGGGAACTTCAGGAGCAACTTTTGGGCTTCCTTGGAGTTCATGACTAGACAATTATGCTAGGCTTTTGTATTTGCAGTCGTTACATGGACACAGGTAGTGGTTTATCCTTGGATATATGTAAAGCTGTATTTGGGAACAAACAAATGAGCATCAAGTATTTGGTTTGTATTTTACATAGCTAAATGACTTGTGGATGTAATGCTTGTGGATGACTCAAAGATCTTTGTATTTTCAGAGGGGAAGGCCATATCTGGAGATACATTATGTGCACTGCCGAGAGTTCTGTGTTCCTCCTCTATAGTAGTGATGAGGCCTCCCTGGTACTGTGGCAGATTGGTCATTTGGACCAGTATTTTGTTGCATCCTGGCTAACGCCTGTTCTGGGTGGTTTTACCTCTTCACCTCTCACACTAAATCTCCGGCTCTCATTTTCATATTTCATCCTGTACCACACTGTGCCCATTACCCTGGTGCGAACACACATGCGCTAAAGGGATGCCAGAAATAAAGATGCTTTCAACTACCTCAGGGCCAAGCTTACATGAAGATTCCCATGGTGAACAGGTAAATGGACAGACTGCAAATCTAATGTTGATTTTGGTGGTGTTTTAGTAGCTCATAGTGTTCTTATTTTGGGTTTGTGACTTCAGATGTGTTACAGTTAGAGAAGAGCTAACAATTGCTTGGTGTTGTTAAAGAGAGGGATAATTATGATTTTATTTAACAGCTCCTCTAACATGCTGCTCTATCTTATTACCATAAACTGAGCACTAAGTGAAGTGAAGAAGCCTCTCTGCTATTCCACTCACTGTGTTTATTGTTCCTGTGCACATCTCCCCCCGCCGGAGATGCCTTTCGGTTGATAGCTTGCATTTGTTCAATGATACTTTACCTCCAGCACTCCCAAAATGGCATCTGTTGCCCGGAGGCCACATGCTCCTCCTGTATAGGCAATTGTGTGATCTGTAAATAGCTATTAGACTGGCATGGCCTAAATTAACTGCAAATTGACAACTCAATTGTAAAACAAAAAATGACCTAGTAATTAACAGGATATTTCCATAAAGGCATAATCACCATTTAGCAGGGCGCTATTTGTACTTCCCTTTATTCTAATAAACCCTTACTCTTTTTTTATCCTCTTCTGCCATGGAAAATATTATTGTTCCAATCTTCATCGAATTTTCAAGCTGACTTTAGAAAAACAAATGGGGATGAGTAGTTGGTCTGTGTCCTCCCCTTCCCTCTCCTGTAGGGAAGAGATGAGTTTGTACTGAACAATCGTCCCTTAGCAGGGGTTTGGTTTCTTTGTTTTAACTTGGTGATAGCATCTTAACTCTGCTCCTCAAAGTTAAAGGCCTTCCTCCTTTTGTCACTCACAATCAATGGTATGTTTGGCTCTCCTGGCAGCTATTCCCCACCCCCTCGTCCCTTCTCCTCCTCCAGCCCAGGGAAATAACAGCACTGATGAGCTCTTATCTTTTTGTCACACTCCTGCCAGCAGAGGAGACAAATTGATTTATGTATGTGGCATCCTACTCCTGATAGTGCCATAATTTACCACTAAATATTGCTTTGACACAATAGTTTTGTAACAAATACATAATGCATATTGCTCTATTTTCCCTCCACCTCAATCGGTTTTTGAATTAATGGAGTGAGACTCCCTCAATTCAGAGGAATCTCATGTCCAATGCCTGCGTGGAGCCTTGCAGAATACCAATCTGCTGCCTCTCCTCTTTCTCTGCTTAGTGTCACCTTGAAATGAAGCTGGCTCCCCCATTAGGTTTTTTTCCCCTTCCTTGCACTGTCAAATGAGGCGGTTCTTCACTCCTTCACAAGGAGCGATGCTTTACTCAAAAAGGCCTGACTTGATTTATTAGATAAAGAAATAAATTGTGTAAAAGGCTGGAAGGCTTTGCGTGTCCTTGCACCGAGCTGAAGTGCTACATGGGAGCTTGCAATCGCTGGTTTCATTAAAGTGGAGCAACACACTTGGAAATGCAAAATCCTTTTTGAATAAAAAGGACAGGCTCACTCTGTCTGGCTTGATTGATAGACTGTTTCTGCCTCCATCTTCACTGCCACAGGAGAATGTATCCCACGAAGGGGATTCTGCATCCTCAGTAATTATTCGGGCAAGTGATTCAGCACTGATTTTTTTTTTAACTATACCCTCCACAATGTTTATACTACTAAAATCATCGTCATGTTTGCTCATCTCCTGGTTTAAGAACAAAGCAGCAAAAGCAAAGGTGAAATTGGGAAGTGGAGGGCTTGGAGGCTTTTCAGGATACGTGGTATGAAATGCAGGATTAAGCTGGAAATGAGACAAATTGGTTGACAGGCAGGATGGGTATGATGACTTGGTCTCTGTTTCTTTTTAGTCCTTTTGCTGGTGTACATCAGACTCAGTAGTTTTCCTCAGTTAACCTTCTGGGTACTGAGATTTCTTTTTCTGTATGATTCTGTAAATACTCTGGAGTGCAAAGGGAGACTGTGCCCCCATGGCAACATTGAAATCATTTTGCGTTTGTATGAGCAGCGGTTTGCCAAGGCTGATAGAAACCAGGTAGTTTTGCCCTCCAGAGAGGTCTGTAAGCTGCCGTGATTCCCAAAGCCTTAGCATTTTGCTTGCCTGTTTTCTGTGTTGCCACTTTCTCTCTTTCTTACTTGCCATTTCTTCTTTACCAGCCAGGGGCTAGAGAGCCTTGAGGTATGGACGAAAAGCTTGAGGAGCAGCTGCTTACGACTGGTAACACAGGACAAGCTTGTCAGGGGCTGAAATGTCATATTTAAAGCCAGGCATTTTGCACTGATTCCTGGATTCAGGTGTGCTACCCCACCTCCCTCATCCCTTCTTGCAGTTCAGAGCAGCCCTGCACCTGCTTTGTGGCAATTACCTTACACTTATATGCTACTAATAATGGATGTTTGCTCCCTGCAGGTCTCATACTAATTTTCAGTCAAGCTCCGCTATTGAAAGAGAGGAACTTCTGAAATGATTATGGGTTGTAAACTCTATCTGGCAAATTACTACATATTTCTAGCACAGTTTCAGTTGTCAGAGATACTTCTCAGCCTGTATGCTTACAAACAGTCCTATCAATTATGTTTCTTTTGACGTTTGAGTGGAGCTACTGTCAGCTTGCTTTGCAGTGGTTTCTCTCTGCTTTTCAGCTTGCTTGTGTAACCAAGTATGAGACTCTCAGGGGAGTCCGAATCCTAAAGCACTGATAAATGAAAAGTTCTGTTTTGTATCATATTTTATTTTCTGGCTGTGAGAGAGGTTATTTACAGGCAGGTCAGATTTGAATTTCAAATGATTGTGGAAGATAGAGATGGAAAAGACAGCTTGTCTCAGTTCGTCCTCTTGCAGATAACTGGGATGTGCCCTACCGTGCACGTGCAGCATTACTATTTCCCCTTTTTAGGTACCTACGTTGTTCAGTGTTTTGTTAGCTGTAGTTTTTCGCAGCATTGTTTTAATGACAGCATACTTGCACTCTGCCATTGCATTCTTGCATGGCTATTTCTGTCAGGGCCTTCTTGTTCAATCCATTCTGTCATAATTCATGAGCAGATTGCTTCAGTTCCCTAATTATTTTTTGCTGTTTGATTCTCTCCAGTTGAGTAACATCATTGTAATTCAGAAAGATCTGTTGCTGACCATGGTCTTCAAGCAGTATCAGAGCTGTTAGACACAGAATGATGGATCTTCCTCCTCTGTGTCATGTAGTGCTGGTCATACGACACAGTGATACATCATTACTGTAAGTTTTTTAGATGACCATATTGAACTGAAAACATATGACCCAACCAGCTAGCCTTAGCTAACACTGGTATTAGCGCTTGTGATTTGGAAACAGAAGACAGCAATATTGCAGTAGTACATGTAGATGTCAACTTGTTTGTTCTGGATGAGCAAGGGAACAGAATTCTGTGAGGCTACTGTATGGGTATGCTGAGAAAGTGATACTGCATATAAACCCCTTGATGTTTTAACCAGCCTTTACTGCTGCCCATTTTATGGCTTTACTGTCTTATGTCTTTTCAGGAAGGTCTATTGCAGCATCTTTGGTTGGTACCATTTTATTACTTGACCTCATGAATTGTCATGTTGTCAGATGCTCGTACATTTTGGGAGGGAGGCTATTAGATGCAATTCCTTCAGTA
Source organism: Amazona ochrocephala (assembly GCA_039720435.1). Taxonomy (NCBI): domain Eukaryota; kingdom Metazoa; phylum Chordata; class Aves; order Psittaciformes; family Psittacidae; genus Amazona; species Amazona ochrocephala. The sequence continues at coordinate 7,994,558 of CM077891.1, read as the reverse complement.
AACTCAAGAGCTGGTAATCTGTCATTACATATGGCCAAGAAAATTCATTACCTGAGCCTAATGACATTTCTAGGTGTGGAACATTAATATTTCTCTCAACTCTCTCATTTATGCAATGCAGAAAGCAATGCTGATGAGGATTATGTGCAATATTTAACAAAACAAGACTGTCCAGTACTGGATTATTGCAGTTTCCTTAAGTCTCTGTTCTTGAAAATTATAGCATCGATTTACTATAAACATTGCTTAAGCAACCAACAGTGAGCCAACTCCAACTATTCCTTTCGTGTTTGAGAAATACCTTCTTAAATTGCTCAGTAAAATTGTAGCATTTAGGGAGAGGGAAATAGCTCACAGTCATCAACATTATCTCTTCAATCTAAAGAATACCAGTGTCTTATCATTCAGGCAGTTGTTGAGCAATTCATTTCTCTGCCTCTATGCAAGAGGAAACAAAACAGCTGGGTGCCTATGAGAAACATTCATTATAATGCCAGAGTAATTAAGAGGTTCTCTTAAATGACAACTTTGCTGAGCTTTCAGATGTTCCTAAAGTAGGATGCCTGCTAAGGTTGCAATGCACAGGCTACATTATTGTCAGAGTCAGTTAATTACTGTCCTACAAATCATTAAAGTTTAAAAGAAGAGCAGTGCTGGTTGCTGCTAGTTTTGTGTGTGTTTGGAAGTAAAACGTCATGGAAGAGAGCAGCAGTGAAGGCAGCGAGCTTTTCTTGCATTGGGGAGGTTTGATAGCATCTATGCTCCTCACAAAACAACAGATAAACCTCTTGCTTTAAACCCTGTATTTGTATGTCCTCCTCCAGTTCCGTTTCAAGCATTTCATGTCCCGGACCTATTATCAAGATTGGATTTTGCCACAAGTTAAAGAGGCAAAGTTAGAAATTATCAAGCAAGTGGTTCTAATTCGCAGGATTACTGTGTGTGACTGCAGGTAATCCCCAGTGAAGCTTTTAGTCGAGCTTGTCAACTAGATCCTTAGTTGTCCCCAAAAGGGTAATATGGATGAGATTTACCTTTGTCTTCAGAGTTAAGGATAAATGCATGCACCAGTCTGCTTTCTCCGGTTGTATCACTTTTTGCTGCTGAGAGGCAGCCTAGAAGATGTTTCCCTACCCACATGGTTGTGCTAATGTTGTGCAAAGCTGTAATTCTGATCAAAGAACCTGAATTCTAATTGGCATCTTTTAAAATGACTGGCTTTCTGAAAGCAGCCTTTCCCATTTCTCACAGCAAAGGTGCCACCTTTGGTGCAGGTAAGGTAAATCAACTGGTTCCTTGCCAAATTGTCCAGAATTTGGTACATGTCAGGAAACTACCAAGCCTTTAAAGTATGGAAAAACAACAGCTAAAGTATTTGTGCTGTGGTTCATGGCCACCTTAATATTTCCAATCAGGGGTACTGACAGTTCAAGTACAGTGCAGCCAAGTGCACTGTCTAATAAGGTTGTATAATTTTGATATAACAGCCTAGCTCTGTTGTACTATTAAAGCTTTAAAATATTAATGCTCGTTAATGGTGTCACTCAGCCATTTTATATGATTAGTTTTAAGTCTCTCTTGGGTAGGCAAGAAGGGGAATTTTTAATGAAATGTTCCCTGCTCATCTGACCTGCTGTATTACTGCATGAATGCCATTTTTATGAGGCAGGTTTATGACGTTCATTACTCTGCTCCTTGAGCCACTTCATGGCTGCTGTAATTTTTAAAGAAGAGATAAAAATAAGTCAGTTCTTTCTTTGCAGTCAAGAAGCTCTGCATTCTAGCTTTGACCTTTAAGCTGTCATGCATGGATTAATCACATTTCAGCTGGAGATTGTTTTAGACTTAATACTAGCAGCAGACTGATTAGCTTACTTGCCTTACTGGCGACTTCTTAAGGAGGTTTGTCAATGATTTAGACAATAAAAAGACATACTCCAAATAGTTCTCTGTTTCTAACCTGCCAGCTTTGTGTATGTATGTGCGTTCACGCATGTATACTTGCACATGTCAGATCTACGTGCTAGTGCATATATTTTTTATGTAGGTACGTGCAGATTATCAGCATAGAAAATAGTGAGTTGAGCAGCACTGGTACAGCAACCAAAATTCCTGACTCCCACTTCAAAGCTGTAACTAAAAGAAGCCTTTACTTTGGGAAGGAGAAAGAAACTTTAAGAAAATAAAAAGTTACCCCAAAACCTCCGTTCTTGCGTAGCTGTTTCCAGGTGAAATGATACCATGTTTTAATCTGCTGTACATGGGATCAGAAGTTTAACTGCAGCCAGCAGCTGGGTAAAGAAATTTGGCAGAACAGTAGCACGGAGCTGCTGCTGTTATTAGCAGCAGCATAAGGTTTATGACCTTTGATAAGCAAATCTGGTGGGAACACTTCAGTGGAGTGCCCAGGACTGGCAAACCCAGGGCATTTCATGATTCAGTGATAATTTAAAGAAAGTTCTTGAAGCAGAAAAAGAAATAAAGTGATGCCTTGGTCAGAACTGCAGAGTGGGAGAGGGATCTCTACTGTTGGAAAGTGCAGAGATGTAAGGAAAGCCTTGAACATGCTAAGTGACAAATGTAAAAGTCTGGGGAGTCCTTAACTTGTAACAGAAGGGTTGCTTTTCTTTTGCTGTCAGAACATTTGTGTAAGCGCTGGAAAGAACGCTCGCTTCCTAAACCAGATGTTTTGAGGACAAATGTGAGACATCACATTATGAAATCTTCACTTACGTAGTGAGAGCTGTGATGTTACACCATGAGTGAAGTTTTTAGCCAGTAGGTCAGGTTTGCATGTATTTTCTTGTTGGAAAGATCCCGCACCTCAGTGTAATGTAGCTCTTTATTAGCTGACTGGGTAAAGACCATGATTTGAGTCATCAACAGCTCTTGGGAAGAGACAAGAAGGGTCAAGTCACTTGGTGACCCTCCTGCTGCCACTGGGCAAAGCATCAGAGAGCAGCTGGTAGGATCATGGCAAGTGTTCATGTGGAGAAATACAGAAATGAGAATGACGGAAGAGAGCCACAAAGCTCAGTCTGGGTCCCCTGCACAGAAGAGCAACACAACCCCCCTATGATGTGCTGTAGTGTGAAATAAATAGAGACCATCTCTTGTCAAACTGCATATAACAGGCTCCCTTTTCCTGGGGTTTCAGGGTGATAAAATAAATCATGACAGCAGAGTCAAAGTGGTTGCTGCATTCAGCTAGAAGAGTCCTGTGATAAAAATAAAGCTGCATAATACATATTATGTAGATGTACTTTACTGTTTGATACTTGTATAGCAATGAAAGGTGAAGATATTTTATTCTGTCGTCTAAAATGTCCATTTGCAAATGGCTGGATGTGCTTTCTCTGTGATGCCACTGCATTTGCGTGACCTTCTGTGAGCTCCTTTCCCCCAGAGCCCTGCTGCCTCCCTCATATTGTAGTGATCTGGGGTGGGGTGAAGAAATACTGCTGCAATACAGTAGCTGTATTTAAGAACCTGAGTTTTCATTTGCGACAGCAATTTGAGTAACATTGCAGTGTGTTATTGCAGTACATGGCATTACTTAGCGAAATATAAGGCTCTAACATACACTATTTTAGAGTCCTGATTGAGAAACAAACCTATTAGGCATGCATACATCTACTTTTACTAAAGTGACAGGTACTAACTGTGCTGCTTCTCTTCCATTCACCTTTTTAATATGATTATCTGACTGTTTCAACTGAGCATAATTTGGAGAATGGATTATATAGTGAGCATTCTTAGTAAGACATGATACAACAGCAATTCATTTACTCCTCCCCTAAGTTTCACATGAGCTGAGGGAAATTTCTGCCAGTGCTTCTTTTGTGGAAGAAAACAAAACTCCTCGGTGCTGGGAACTGGTCTCAGGCATCCTGGTTTCTTACTCACCTGTGTAGGTAATGAGACAAATCATATTACAAATATTACCACATCAGTTGGATTCAAAGGAGGGATGGTAAGATCAGTCCTGTTTCGTGGACAAATGAGTTGTTTATACATATGGCCCATTATTGTGAAAGATAGGGTTAAAGTAAGAACCCTGAAATTCTCTTCCCTTGGCCCCTTTCCCCTGAGGAGCATGTTCAGTGCAACAGAGACGGCCTTGGTGCCACTGAGGATGAGGCCAGGAATGTGATACTTCTCCACTCAGAGCACAGACCATCCTACCCGTCTTCATCCCTTGATGATAGCGTTTAACCATGTCAGCTTCTGCATTTGCAGCACTGCTGGCTTCATCCTTTTTTTTTTTTTCTTTTTTTTTTTTTTTTCCCTAAAAATGATAGTGCAATGATTTCCTCTCAAAGTCAGCAGCTGTAGCTTTGTCCTTTTCTCACTTTACCTACCATTGAACCTCAGTAAAAAGCTTCCTCAGGAAAGGTTAGGGAAGAGGTGAGGTACCCAGACAATCTTTTATTGGACAAACTGCTCTAGCTGGAGAAAACAGACAAGCCCTTCCTTAGGTCTGGAGCAGAAGTATGAGACTTCACGCTGAGTGCAGCTTGAAAACAGGTAAATGGCATGAGCTTATTGTGTTCTTCAAGCACCTCTAGTCTTAGTTAGAAATATAAAATGTGGGGAAGCAAAAGCAAATCCAGCTTAATTCATCCTGTTGAGGCTCATGATGTGGCATGTTTTTCTCTTGCTGTGTGGTTGTATGTTCTTGGAAGGCATTAGGTATTTCAAACACTAGGAAGAATGTGTGCCATGTTGTTAAAAACTCTCAGCCTCAATTTGTGAGGGTTCAGCTCTTCATGAAAACAGAGTAATTATCTTAGCATGGACAGGGAGGTGCTTACTGTGAAGTGACACAGGAAGTACCTGTTCTGTATGCTGAAATACCTGTTTTCCCACAAAAATGCCTTTCAACAGCATTCTTCCCTGGCCGCGATGGCTTTTTCCTCCCTATATTAGTGGTGTGGGATCTGTACAGAACTAAACCTGGTGCAGCTAGCCCTGCATTACAATGCACTTCAAGGTGCATAGTTGGATGCATAACATAATATCAATTTAATGGAGTTACAAAATCAATAAATAAAGTTGGACATGCAAACTAGTCAAACACCCCATTCTGCATGCACAGTCTTTATCTGCACATTCACTTCTGTGTTTCCTCAGTTGCAAACATAAAATCTTGGTGGTGTGACCTCAGGCAGGTACCTACCATCTGTGCCTGACAGTATTTGCAAAATGCTTTTTGGTTCTCGTTGGGAGCTTTACAAAGACAACTTTCTAGCAGTTAATTACTTTACGTGACCTACATGCTTTTATTTGTACATTGTGATCTTATCATGGTATGAAGGCTCCTAAATACCTTGCAGCACATTGGATTCCATCTGCAGGCACCAGAAAAGAAATGTGTGTCTGTTGTGTTGTGCATGACCCTCCCAGGGGAGTTAGGCACTGCGGGTTTTTACAATATCATGGACAGCACAAGAAAAGAAAGGTAAGCCTGCAGCAGCAAAATACGTTTTGGTATTACAAGTGCTGTGTTGCGGTCCCTCCCTTGCCTGGGTCCTGGACTTGGGACCCTCCCTCCTCAAATGAGTTGCGTGTATGTGTATCTTACACTTACGTATGCTTGTAAAATGATTCTAAAGACAGACTTTGTTCTGTTACTTCCCACTTTCTAAACAGTGCCTATCGCCCCCTTCCTCCAATAAAATTATCCTGGAAGCCAGGCTAATTGTGGTAGCCTTACCATGGAACTGTATATCATGCAGCTGTCTCTGAGACAGCTATAAATTCCAGCATTTATGTACCCTGAGCTTCCAAGTATCTTCAACTTTTATTGAAAAAGACAACATTAAATTACAGAGTCTGAGTAGATCTCCTCCTCTCCTCCCATCTGGCATGAGGCTGCCCTGCATTTCCATGTTGTATGCTGTGGGCGAAGCTTGCTCAGACCTGTGATGAATTCAAAGTCAGTCTCCTGAGGTTACATTTTCTTCCATGATACTGAGCATTTATCAACATGTGGGACCTTCATTTACATCTACCCTTTTGTAGCTCTCATAAATACACCGTATCAGTACCTTACTCTGAAGGGCTGGTGGAAAGCGTAGTGCTCTCCTGCAGTCGATGAGCTCTTATGCTAAAGCACAAAGGCAGGGGTGTTGTCTTTGTTGTGCCGGCACCTATCAGCACACTGCTAATTAACTCGACGTTATTTATACCTCACTTCTTGGAGTCTGGAACACAACCCTTCCATTTTAATTTGAACTCTAATCTTTAAGCTGAAAGATAAAACTAAAACATTGCATTTGCATGGAGATATCTGCTAGGAAACAATTTGGACAACAATTAAGATATAGTAAGGGGGGGGGGGAATTCCTCATGTGGTGTGTCTTTAAGAAAGCACCCGAAGATAATGTTTTTCAAACTTACAGTGATGTTCTGGGCACTCTAGCTGAAACAGCCAAGAGGTGTGGCAAGCAGCTAGGGTTCATCTTCATCAGTGTTTTACTGGTGGCTGTACCACTGTTGTCTTTCATGGCTTTCCTGCTCTGGCCAAGCATTGTATATTTTGGAATAAAAAGATCTTAATGTCCGTTTTGCACTGTCTAGAAAGAAATCAGCCTCTACATATCAAATGGCTGGAAAACTGTGTTCATGCTGCCACCAGTTATCATTCATTGAGGCCTCCCTGTAGCCAGGGCCTCTGTGTACTGTAAATCTTTACACCAGTTAGGGCCAGCAGGCACTAATTGTGAACTGAGCTGAATTGGAGGTGGACACCAGTGCTGCCTGGTTATCTAGCCTGGTCATGCCTGTCGAGTGACTTCTTCCTTCCACAGCCATGGGCTTCCAATAGTTCAGGAGCTCTCTGCTAGAGCCACTTGCATTCTCACAGTGTTAAATTATATTCAGTTGTATTGCTAAATCATATATAGCTTAGTAACTAGTGGCCTTGTTGAGGTAGATGTTTGCTGCACATCAGCTGCATGTACAAGTAGAGTACCCATCATAAATGTGTCTTATTTCGTAATGCAAAATTCTGGACTGCATGTGCAAGTAAAAAGTTCACTGTAGCTGCTTATTAGTAACAATCATCATTCCATATCCAGTGTTCTCTCTAAGCATTATACCATTGCTTCATTATTTTATTTTACTACTTAGAAAAGTGGATGGCAGAGGAGTCAGAAAATCCTCCTGATCCTCTACAATTATGTTTTAAAACTAAGAATTACAAGTTGAGCTGCATCTGTAGCTTATGTTACTGTTCTCCTATGATGTATGCCAAAGATGGATCTTTTATTTAAAGGGGTTACAGACAGGTTAACTAACTTCTGACTTAGTAAAAACCCATATTTCTCTTGAATGTCCTATATTCTAAAACCGATGCAATTGTTCTAAATTTGGAGGAAGCTGTGTTCTGTTTTCCCTTTAGAGCTCTCCCATATGCTAATGCTCATTTTATATCATAAATATGCAGCGACAGCACTCGTGGGTTTTCTCTTTTTTCACACCATACATTATGTTACATGTTTGAGAGCAGAATTCATCATTTACACTCTGAGTGGAAGGATGCTCAGTGCCATGCACAAGTTGCTTGGGTTTGTTCCTGTCAGATACTGGTGGCAAATGCCTGTGCGGGATGGAGGCAAAGGCTGTGTCTGTGCTGATCTTGGAGATTCTGCTTTATTTCTAGTTTATGTTTTCTGGCTACACTTTAAATGTACTTCAGTGATTACATGTTCTCCATTTAAGAAGTGCGGGGGACAGGGCACGGGGACAAGGTCACACCAGGAGGCAGGGAGAAGGTGAAGTGGGGATGGCCAATCTGAGCAGTTTGCTGCAGCTTCCCTTTTATTTCCAGTACAAGCTGCAGGTTTTCCTTCCAAAGCACTTGTTTAATTACAGCTTCAGGAGCATAAAGCCTGTTATTATTTTAGCGGAAGGAGCTGAGACTGAAATAAAACTGAGCTGGGCCCGTGTCTTTTCCTGGCAACTTGTAATTTCATGGATGGAAAAAACACCTGTTCAGTGGGGAATCCTTATCATTATGCTTTAGATTTCCCCATTAATTTATTTTACAGTCTTTAAGCACATATACAGATGGAAAGCAATCACATTTAAGGCCTCTTATCACTCTCTCCCTGGAAATTATGGTGGGGAAGTCACTTCTTCATTAATTTACTGCAGGCAGGCTCAGGATTTACCTGTGCAGTGAGTGCTTATTCAGAGACATGGGGGATTTTGGGAGCATGCTGTCCAGCGCATGGGCACAAGTGATCTCCACCCATGGGAGGAGGTCACCTGCAGCTCAGGGACTAACAGTGCCCTTGGGGCTTGATCTTCAACTAGAACCACCTACCCAGCAGTTATAAAATCTGGGCTTTTGGTGAAACGGTAAAAACAATTAAAGTTAAAAGGAACCTTTGTGACCTTGTAGGCTGAATTAAGCACCGTTTGGTTCTGTAGGTGGCTGTCTCTAGATCCAAGCCCCAGGGCTGGTTTTTGATGACGCAGTGTTCCCCATTGCTTGCAATAGCAGGCAGGTGGTGTAAGCCACAGCAGGAAGGTGAGTTGTGCCCCTATAGCCGCAGAGTGTGTGCGACTTGGAGGAAAACAAGGAATTCCTGGAGTGAACAGTTGGAGTTGCAGCCATTAGGCTGGATTTGAATGAAAGCAGCACATCTTTGGAGTGCTGAAAACAGTTGTTTGCTTCTTTGGTCTTTATTCTGTCAAGGTATATATATAGTTATATTTTTATGCTGTAAAAGTAGAATAAGGTGTGACTGTTGAACTGGAGTGACTCTTTGCAAGACCAGAGGACAGCATCTGGAGATGAAGGCTGCACTGAGTTTGGCTTGCAGTGATTAGCTTATATTACAAATCACAGCATGAGAGAAGGTGATGATGGGGTCTCCCAAGCTCGGGGAACTGCTAGTGGCATACAGAGATATCCACTTTCACCAATCAGCCCAAATCAGTTTCAGTTAGAAAGTGTAGCTAACTGATGGCTGGCGAGCACTCAGTCCAAAATGGACTGGATGAGGGCATGCTGTGTCCCTGCAGTTGGTGGTGGGTGTTATCCAGACACCTCTGCAGTGGGGCTGGCCCCATGGATGCTGGGCTCTGATCTTACTCTGAAGCCTGCATGCAGCTTTGCTTCAGCCAGAGTGAGGACAGCCTTGGCAAGGAGCAGCTGTGGTAGTCCCAAGCTAGCTAGCACAAACATGACCCCATGGCAGTAAGGGAGCAGAAACCTGCTGTGGTGTGTAGGAAATTTTGTGCCACTTCTCAAAGGTCTGGAACTAGAAACTTTAAGGTACTGCATGGACAGCAGGTCATAGTGCTATTGCACTTGAGGTATCCGGCCTTAAGCAGGGTTTGATAAGGCAGAGGATGGTGCTTGTTGTATAAGCTGAAGAGCTGCTATTCTAGCAATGTACTGTTAATAAACATGTATAAAAATCGAAACAAAAGAGTATCAATGCTACCCGGTGGTCATTTGTTTAAAATCCCCAACAAGGAGAAAAGCAATCTGTTGTGGGGGGAGAGCAGGCAGGCTTCTCTTATTTCATCCTCCCCTCCATCATTCGTCTTTTAATAAAGAAAATCACTTTTCTTTGTCACCATTTTAATGATTCCCAGGGTGCTTCGCAGCACAGACATAAATCTGGAAATCAGCTCTCAGAAAGAATGAGAGATTTCTCTTCTCTAAATCACAAAAGTATGCTGAGCTCTTTGTAAATCCCCACAACAATGTAATTGCGGTTCTCCCATCATTATGTGGAATGTTTTTGGTGGCTTGTTTACAAGCTAAATAAATAGCAGTGCAAAACATCTGGAACCACAGTATGTCTTAAAAGGCTGCTTTTAGCAGGGCTTAGAAGCTCAGTTATTACTGGTCTTAAGTCTTTCTGATCTGATTGGGGCATATTAATAAACTGTATTGAAACATTTGCCTGAAATATGATTAATGCTCTTAATTATTCATAGTGAGAGTTAGAATGATGAGTGCTTTAGGAAAAAAATGCATTGATCTTTCTGTATATTAAAAAAAAAAAAAAACACACAAACCCAAGGCATAAATTCCTTGTGCCTGAATGGTTCTGCTGTCCGGTTGATGTTAACTACCTACAAGTAACAGGGGTTGGGGCGGCAGCAGGAGTGTGATGGTATAGGAACGTTTGTCAGAGTCGTATGAGATGCCTAAGCCCATAAACTCTTGGGGTTCCGGTGGTTTTGTGTCACAGGCTTTGTACTCTGGAGCAGTGGTGGGGTTTAACCCTGCAAATACATTTATGAAGACGAGAAACCAGTCTGTTGAAGCGCAGCAGATAGTAAATTATAATGATAGGCTACGAAGGCAGCTTTGTTTCTCCTGGAGTCTTGGCTGCAGCGTCTTGACTAACCTCAGTACACCCATCAGCTCGCAGTACTTGAATGTTTCTCAGTTACACCCTTCAGTACTAATGTCAAACTTTGCAGTTATGGTTTTGAACCAGTTTTGAACCCAGTGTTTCACATCCCCTTACATTTCTGCACGCCTGCAGAGCAATCCCATTTCAACAAACTTTTTAAGCCAGATGGGAAAGCACAGAAGTAGGTAAACATTTTCCTTTGTTCCAGGAGGAACACGCTACTTTTTCTGCAGTCTGTGATTCACTCTATTACCTTTGTGTGGCCCTCTGTGTTACCTGCTGTTGGATGGGCATTATGGGCTGGTAGGAGATAGGGTGCCTGTGCTCTAGCTCAGCTGGAGACCAGGGAGCTCTGAGTATATCAAAACAATTATCATTTGAGTTCTGCAACATCCAACATCAGTTTTAGTTCCAGCAGTCATGTAAGGGCTTAGTAAATCAACATGAAATGTATGGTACTTACTGTACTGGTAAATCATGTTGCCTGGGTCATTGCCCACATTAGCCTAACACAGTAGCTCTTGTGATTTGTATGGGTTGTCAGTGCAGGGCTGTGTCTGGTACAGGTCTGTGTGCTGTTTTCAGACCAAAAAGGAATTGTGACTAGACTGTTCCAGAGCAAAAATTGTCCCCTGTGTTTTGGGAATTCATCTAAAATGGCTGTTGAAACCCAGAGGCAAACAGGGATGGGAAAGTACATGAGGACACTATGGAAAGCTTTGCAAAGATGAGGGCAGAGATATGCTGGGGTGGATCAGTGCTCTGCTAGCAAAGAGCAGGTGGTGGCTGATTCTGCTAATACAAAGGAGGGACTAGATGGTCCCATTTGGAGCTGTGGTGCTGTGAACACTGCAGGATGATGAAGTTCTTCCCAAATAATAATCCCAGTTTAACCAGTTAAAAGTTGGGTGGCAGGGCCTGGAGACTGCTACTTCTCACTGAGCGTTTGCCTCATTTTACTCATTTCCTTGGGTGTCAGGAAGCACCTGGGATTCTCACCAAAGGTTGGACAGTTCTCTATTCCTCTGTTATTCCCAATGAGTTTTTTGTCATGGCAGCTGTTTGGAGGTTTCTTTTTCCCTAATACCCAAGGGAATGATAGGCTCTGAGAGCAAGTGCTGCAACAGCCTGGAACCTTTGCGACGATAGCCCAGTCTTCAGAAGGCTTTGTATAACTGTGGGCCATTTGCTGGGTTACCAAAATGTTGAGAGAGGGGAAAACTGGCAGATTCCTGTCCCTGTCACAGGCAGTGAAAAAGGATTGACCCAGAAACCTCAAGTGCTTTTCCCTGTCAGGTATTTGGGAGTTGCCTGCTTGAGGCCCTGTGAAAAAAATGAACTGAATAAAACCAAAACAGTTTAGATTAATATGTGATTAAAACAAGCTTTTCTAGGCTTAACACTGGTTCTTGTGCTGGTTATTGAATACAATGGAAATTGCACTGTAAATTTTACATGCAACATTGAGAAAATAATACTAACAGTATGTTTGATGGTCTTTTACACTGCAATTAACAGGGAAAGATTGCTTTGGGGAAGGGTTTTCCCTTTTAAATACAACATTTCAGGATGGAATAAGACTTTGTTTACTAGGCTGGTATTGAAATGATTACTTTTAAAGCGTGACTTGAGCAATCATGATTTCCTCCTGCAATGAAGGGGGAGAGAATGAAATTCCCATTTCTAGCAGAGGAAAGTCTCTTTCCTTGTGTCGCTTGAAGGATCTGTCGTGCTCGGCTGCATTAATTGAGTCCTACTGATTCCAAGAGTTTTGCTTTTTAAACTTCAGAAGAGCTGCACCAGTTGTAAGTTTTATGAGGAAAAATCTGTTACAGAATAGGCCTAAAAGGGAAAAGAAAACATGTCTGTCCAGGCTGGCCAACTGGCACAGGCCTCCATAGTAGTAAAATGGGTAATTTTCAGCCACATGGGCCAGGGAAGATCCAGAACTGGGCTTTTTTCCTTCCTTTTTTCAGACGACTTTGGAGACTTCTAAAATAAGCCAGGGTTGAGGCCAAGAAAATAGCCACTCGAAAATGATTTCCATGCGTGGTCGGGGGTATGTCACACCGGGGTTTACTGGAGCTCTGTGCAAAGCCTGTGCACTTGTCAAAAAAAACAACCAAAAACCAGGGGGGACGGACCTACCTCGTCTCCTCTTTCTTCAAACCACCCCTTCTTTCATGCGCCTTCCCAAATCCGTCATAAAAGGTATCCCAAGGTGGTTGTTAGTGAGCTCCCCTCATGAGAGGTGATTGAAGCCAGATGAGACAGAGCCCCAAAACACAGTCCCTTTGTTAGAGAAAACAAAGGCCTTGGTAATTGGATTCACATTGAGTGAGGCACTTAAAACAGCAAAGTAACAAGAAAAATCTGCCGGGTTATGTCATAACTGCCAGGGTGGGTGTTTTGTTATTTTAAAAGAGCATGACCGTCTCATTTTTTTACTAGCTTAGTCTGGTATATTGAAGTGGAAGATTAAAAAAAATCATAATATCCCCAATTGCAACATATTTTATCCAACTGACAGAGTTTGGGATGCAGAAAGCAATGGGATAGGAAGCAGGTCACCGTGCTGTTGAAGAGCTATAAAGGAAGGAGCTATTTTTATCTGTTTGCCAACGTTGTGACGCCTTATGTAGGATATAGCCTCCATGAGCCTTTGGTGGGGGCAAAGAGTCAATCCCAGCCTATCAGTCATCCTTAAACCTCATTTGTTTGGCTCGTGTATAAACTATCCAGCTTCCAGTTGGCCTGTAGAGTCATTTTCCATAGCTCGGGAGCAGGCATGTACAGATGGGAACTAGTTGTCACCATCTTCTGCTGTGTTGGGGGAAAAAACTAATAAATACCAAATTGAAGGGAGACCTGAGCTGTGTTAGGGATTTACTGCAGAAGTGCGTGTCTTCCAGACCTTTTATCATGGGTTTTGCTCAAAGCACTGGTGGTACAAGGAGCAGCTGAATGTGCCAGGTTATCAGGTCTCCACAAAAACAGGTTGGTGTTACTTACAGAGGTGCTAGTGAGATCTTGCAGGAAGGATGTGAAGTGGCTTTCAAGAATTGCTGTTCACTGTGTCATGGCAAACAATTTTAGATTTAATATGCAAATGTCTGCCAAAGAAAAGTATCTGGTTTGGCAAAGACTGATTTATTCCATCGTAGGCTCCAGAGTAAAAATAAAAACAACTACAGAAAAAAGTCTGCTCTGAACATCCCAGCGCCTATAAAAGATCAGTCTTCAGAAGGGTTAGCAAAGTGTTGAAAAATGTCATGTCTTGTTTTCCATTGAAACTTGGCTGGCAATCTTGGACAGAAAACCCAGGATCACAGAGCCTGACACCCGCAAAGTTCAGCACTTTTCAGCTCAGATTAAAGCACTTGTAGTCTTCTGCTTTCTTGTAGCAAAGGTGTGATACACACAGCTCCTGGGAAGAATGAACATTTGGTTACCAGGTCGGTCGTTAGGTGAGGGGTAATGCTCATTCCTCACTCCAGAGATGGTAGAGATCTTCTTTATTAAAATTTTTCAAAGCCCTCTGGGGATTAAGGCACCGAATTTCCGTTAATTTAAGGCTCCAGATCCTGCTGGCAGCTTTGTGAAAACACAGCTTTCCTGTCTCACAGTTAATGTGCGTCTAGTTCAGAGGTTTTCGTGTGGATCTCAACATCCCCAGCAGCAGTTGTAGCTCTTGAGCCAGGAAGGAGAGGGTCAGCATGAAGCAGCAGCAGGTTTAGCAAATGTAGTCAAACTCATCCCGTTTATCAGGCCACCAAGGTGATGGATAGCTGAGTGATAGGGTTTTTTCTTTTTTTCCCTCTTTCTTTAGGTCAGGTTACTGTCCCTTGAAGTAGCTCAATGAGCTGCAGCTTGCGTGCTGCACAGAGCATCTGCCTTTCTCCTCCTTAGCAGCATGGTCACTTGTCTGAGCTCTTGGTGCTTCTCTGTCATTACTGCTCAGACCCGTGTTCTTCTGGAGGTCCGTCAGCAACAGCCTTTCCTGTGCTGGGCTCTCTTGGTTCCCATTCAACCTCTGGGTTTAGGTTGCCAGGAAAAGAGAATATACCTTTGTAAGGCTAAAGAGTTCCCACTTCATTCTTCACTTAGATGAGAAAGGATTTAGTTCTTCTCTCCTTGTCCTTGCTGACCCTGAGAACAGAGGGGGAAACCTGCCAAAGCTGCTGTTTGGCTGAGTTGTTCCAGGATTTAGAGCCTAAAGTCATGTCTCATTTCTGTAAGGCCCTCATGCTCTGTTGGTAATCTCTGAACTGTTTCTTTGGGGATGAACAAACTTTGGTCACTGAGTGTGAACTGAAAAAAAACAAATAGTGGGCTGGTGCTGATTTTGCAGGAGCTGTGACCAGAGGCTGGTGTATTCCACCAGGGTGCAAAGGCATTTCCCTCCTGCACATGTTGTTACATCTCTGCTCTTGATCCAGCACAAACGTAATTTCCCAAGACACTTCTGGGGGAACAATTGTGAATACAAGCCTTAAGTCCTAACTGAGCCCTTGTATCTTAGGTCTTGATAGGGTTGGGTTGACATAAATGAAGCCTAACCTGTAAATCGGTTTGAGCATTACTCAAAATTGGCAGGGGACAGCAGTTGAAACACACTTCTGCGGCTGCAAATGATGGAGTTGCAGAAGCTTTTGAATTTGGGGAGCATCCAGGGGAGAGTAGGGAGATCGACGGACTCAGCTGAGACAGATGGAAGAGCAGAATCAAGTGCCAGAGCCTTTGGACAGTCTTCCCAGCCCTATCCCCTGTGGTTCAGGTGTACCAGGCAACCTCTCAGCATGGTGAAAGTGGAGAAGGTGTAACACATGTCTGTATCAGACCCAATTAGAAATAACAATAGCAGGACAATAAGCAGTTCAGCATCTAGAATTGTTCTGGAGAGGAGGGAGTCACAACGCTTCTCACTGCTGCAAACCCATTCCACATTTGTCTCCAGTTGGGCTTATTGCTTACAGAAACCTGAACTGCCTGTAATGCACCAGATGTGCAAAAAGAGCAGCCGTTCCTCTTGCTATCATAGGCAGCCACACTTACAACAACAGCGACTTGTGCTTTGATTGCTTGTCTAAAACTAAAATTCAATTATGCAGTGCAGGCAGGCTTTGCTGTGACACAGAGGGTTAGAAATTAATGTTAACACTGTTTCTGGTTAAGACTTTTTGTGTTGATAAATAATTCATAAGGCAGTTAGCTCTTTGAGTCTGACAACACAAGAATATATTAATACAGTAGACTCAGCTAAAGGTCAGCCCTGAACAGTGAAGCATCTGAGCCATCTTTTATTCATTTTCTGACACAGACTCATTAATTATTACCGCATTTGAAGGTCTGCACGGGAAAAGTGCTAATGAGAAAAAGGATATTGGGTTTGATATCTGACGCTCACTCTTTGAAATGACTTTAGATTAAAAAAAAAGAGAGAGCAGAGAGAACAATACAAAACAGGCCAGGTAAGACCTTTACTTTAATAAAACTTCAAATTAAAAAAGGAAAGACTAAAGATAGAGTTGGGAGACATTCAGTCAAAACACAGACGCTGCTGGGTTGCAGGTTTGAGTGGCTGGTGGCTGATGAGGTTTCTAAGAAAGCATTAATATAGACATGATTAAAAGATGGCCCTCTCTAGGTGAGATGTAGTTGCTTTGAATCGTGTTTGTTGCCTTCAGGTTCCTTTTCCACATTTTTCATCTTGGCTGACCATTTACCTTCCTGCCCCATTTATGATCTCCAAATGAGTATTGCTCTGGCTTTGTGCCATTGTTGCCTAATGTTTTTCCATACCTTTTCCATGCCATGTTGGTTTTAAATACCTTACAAAACCTACCTTGATACACTGAGCCGTGCAGCAATCTACCCTAAAAGGAGATTGTTTTCTGCTTTAGCCTGGTTTCCTAAGAAAACTAGATTTATACAATCACGTGTCCTTGTGCTTCCCCCATTCTAATCATTTTGTTAAGCCCATCAAGCTAGTTGGTCCATCAGATTTGTTGGAACAATGAACATCTCAAACCCAGTAAATTCTTGCAGTGTTGAGGGGGGGAGGAAAGAAAATAACTCATCTTCAGTATTCCCACGAGGCAAAGTGTTGAAGCTTAAGCTTATGCCTTATTAGATATCAGAGAATTTGCGCAAGAAGGAACTCTAGGCACAGGCCAAAGGCAACAGGGCCTCATTAGCAACTCTGGGGAAGTGTCTGTAAGGTACAGGGCACGAGCGGAGCTCTCTTTATCCCTAAGACAAATGAGAGAGCCTCATGGTTTTGGATTCATTAACACAGGTGTGTCTATTTATTAACAAATGTGCAGGAACCAGATCTTTTGTGACTGCTATAAATCAGTTCAGTTCTTGGGATTCAGTGGGACTGTGATGATGCCAGCTCAAGGGTTTGATGTGTGGATGCAACTTGGAAAAATACACACTTCCAGTTCCTGGACTTCCAGATAATGGCTTATCTTTAACATTGGGTGAAAGTCAGGCCAACAGTATACCCAGTAATCTTTACTGCTTACTGCAGGTTTCTATGGAGTTACTCGGAAATAAAACAGGCTTGCAGAGCTGCACTGCTTACATTATTTTGGTCTGTGAAACATTCCTTATTTACATAGTGCAGCCCGTGTTTCGAAGTGATACTATGCCTGTGAAAGAGGTGAGCTAAGGTTTTTTGCGTGCTAGTAGGTACATGGAAACCTGTGTAGTGTGGGCAGAAATAAATGAGCTATATGACCTATCTGTTTTGAGCTTCAGTTAGTCTTGCTCAGAAAAAAAATGCATTTTCTTTAGCAAAGATGAAATGGATGTTTTAAAAATAAAGCTTTTCTCCATGCAATCAAAATAGTATTAAAAGAGACACCCACTATTGATGTGAAAATTGAACCACATTGAAATACAGTTATAATACCATGGGTTTGATGTAATTATTGAGGAGAAGAGAGCACAGGAGTTTAGACCAAAACTCTGCCCTTCACTTTCATGCCACTGTGTCTTGGTACTGCTCAGCGTGTATGAGAGGAGAGCCCACTTCTAACACTGGACCATAACTTAGGGATATCATGCTTTGCCACAGGTAATCCCATCTGCCTAAAGGAGTTTACAAAAGCTTCTTGCCTCTTCACAGAGTAAAACCTGCACAACCTGATTGCAAACCTAAAGCTTCCAGCACAATTGTCACCTGCTCCAGAGCATCTTAGACTCCTGCAAATAAGTACATGTATTTGTTGAAAAGGAATGGAATAAGATTTCTTCCTAAATTAAGGCAGAACTTAAAAGTTTAAAGGTAAATGTCACTCAACTTGATTAAAAGTCACCTTATATTTCAAAAAGGCTTTAAGATACAGAGTCCCACTTCTTTTCACCCCCTGGGCAACAGCTGCTGGTAAAGTGTGAGAGCCCTTCCTTTTGGCAGGCCTTGGCTGAGTAAAATGGCAAACTCTATTCACTAAAGCAGTGAATGATGTTCCAAGGCTGTGAAAATATTAGCATGTAATGTAACATCTCTGGAAATGTAATGTTTGCTACAGCTGTGTATAAATTTGTTTAATGGGTCTCTAACTCACCATCAGACTCATAAAGGCAGCCACTGTACAGGCTATTAGGCTGCAGTAACTTAATTGCTCGTTAATTGGGTAATTAGTGCTTTGTTTTGCTTTAAAGCCTAAACACTCATAAAAAGTGAATTAGCTGAGTAAACAAGAATGGAATGTTCATGCTATGCTGTCCCAGATATTGCACATAATTAATCAACCTTTTATTATCATTCCTTTTTTTCCCCCCTCCTCCTGAGGTGACTGCCTCAGGTAGGCTGGGTAAACATCCCAGTTCAAACCCCAAGGAAAGCATCCCAAGTACATCTCATTAAGGTGGGGCTGGTACTTGTATTCCACAGTCAAAGGTGGTTTGTGTGCAGCCCCAGCACCACTTTCTCCCCCCGAAGTAGAGGTTCATAGGCAGCCCAAGAGGCCAGGACCTGGTGGAGCCAAGTGGCTCTTAGGTGGGAAGTTGCACAAGAAAGGACTAATTTACCTCTTCCCATTTCCCAGCGTACGTGGTGTTCAGTTCCATAGCGCAGGCTAATCTACCAGAAATGTAAATGAAAACCTAGCAGCCTGGAAAACTGGTTTATTTAACCAAGATGTGCATTAACATGAAACCGTTGCTGTACTACTTTAGGTATTCGGGCAAGAGATGGGCCTGCAAATGAATGCACTTAGCAGCAAATGTTCCTCCCAGCTTTAACACAGGTAGTTAAACTAAATATTGGAAGAGGGAAAAGTTAATGGAAAGCCTGTTTGCACCCAGCTATAGGAGGCTTAATTTGTACCCCCAGACAGGATTACAGCCCCCCCCCCCCCCCCATCTCTGCCAGGGGCACACAGGGTCTTGAATGCTGGAAGGATTGCAATTGCTTGTGCTGCTTAAACAGTGAGTGTCCTTAATTGGGATTACAGCCTTTGCTCTGAGGAGCAGTTGCAGCAGTGCTGTGGGTGCTCCATGCTGCTCTTTCTTACATTGCTGGGCCTGACTGTTTAATGATGTCTTAATTGGCTTTGAGAACTCCTCCAGAGGAGAAGAGCTGGAGAGAAAGGAATGTGTGAATATTTTTTAATATTTATTCTTGCTTTAGAGGAAAACTTGAAAGGAGGGAAGCTGACGTAGAATACTACTCTTGTAGTGTAGTACTGCATGTAGAATTGTACATGTAAAGGACATTCTTATTCCAGTATAAAGTGATAGAAGTTAATGCTGGATTTCCATGTTGAAGGGAGGTTAAGTATTTACTAGTAGAAGCTAATGTCATAGTTGCCTGAGCATGCACTGAGTATGGCTAAAGGATTTGGCTCACAAAGAGAGCACAAAACACAATGAAAGTGAGTCCTAGTAACTTTTATATTTGGCACTTGTGGTCAGATGTTGATACTAAATATAAGCAGAACTTTACTGTAAAAATTAGACCTCCTTCATTGTAGAGCAATTGAGGTTTTACGAAGAATGGAACCAATCCACAGAGACTTTTTCCTAGGAAGCTGATAAAGGGAACAGCTGTGAAGTTTGACGCATAGAAAGTTTAAGTTAGAAATCTTTGATCTGGATGAGTACTTATAAAGTTAAGCACTTCTTTCATGCAGCACGTTTTCCAGATTCAGCACTGTCTATGGTTGCTTTCTTGGCTGTGCTCTGTACGGTCGTCAGTTAACGAAGGGCTAAATGGCCTGTGAAGGAGAGCACCAGGCTGTTCCCTTCAACATTGTAGGTTGGCTGCGGATGGCCTCCTGGGAGCAGAGTTTCTTTGAGATCTGATTTGGTGTGTGCTTTCCTTTAAAACCCGCTTGTCAATAACGTGCAGAATTTTGCCATGTAGACAGTGCTGTGTTATAAAAGATTAGAGCATGGTAATGGTTAGCTGGTAGCGTGACTGTTCAAAATGCCAGTTGGATATGGTCATTTCATTCACGAGTACAGCTCAAATAAAAGGAAGGCCTGGCCAGGTGTAGGATCTTGTGTGCCTGGAGTTACAGTAGTGCCATGAATCCTGTGTTGATGGTCTGTTACAGACCTGGCCTTGCTTGAAGTCACTAATTAAACAATAAATACTCCTCTTTTGTTGACTGCAGTAAGTCCACTAGGCCATCATTTACTCGTTTTGCTTCTTGAGGCATTGGGCCATACAAAACCTGTAAAAACTCAGGAAAGGGACAGGCTGCTGGTAAGAAAAGAATTAGAGGAAAACTGAATGAGTGATCTTAATGAAAAAATAGAAGCTATTTGAAATACCTTGTCTCTCTGATGCACTTCTATTATCTGTGCTGCAAAATTCCCTACAAAAATGCTGAGTTAAAAAAAGGTGTGTATTTTTTTTTCCATGTAATCTTACACACTTACCTTTCTTTATAAGAAGTATTCCAGGTAAGTTTTGGGGGACTGCAGAAAATGTATTCAATAATTTGTACTATTAATGAAGTTTCAGGTTTATTTTTCCCTTTTGCAGAGATTTTTCCAGTCTACAATGAAATATTGGCTCCTCCAAAACTGTACTGGAATTTCTGAACTTGGCTGAAGGTTTAAATGCCTGGGATTAACAAATTTCAACCTTTTTATATGAACAGGTATTAAGCTATGTGTAAAATATATATTTCTACCAAATAGCGATCTATCATCTATTAATATGCAGGCTGCAGTGTCTGGCACATGCTGCACTGAGTAGACGGCAGGTTTCCCGTTTACCACTGCTTGCCTCTGCAATGAAATACACATATCCATGTTCATCCCAAACAGGGTGCAGATTTGCAAAGCAGACTGCTGCTGAAGTGAGGCAAACTTGATTTATTGTTTCACAGTTGTGTAGGTTCTGCTTGTGTTTTGGAAACTTCACTTGTTCGGTAGCTGCTGAGAAGGAGATGGGAAAAGGAGGAGGCAACCTGGTAAGCAGCAATGCTCAGTGAGTTGTGCATTTTCTGTCTCTCTTGATGTGATAGTCTATTAGTATCAGTCAGCATCCAAATTGGAACTCCTCCACTGAAGATGATATTTGCAGCTGAAGCTTCTTGTATGTTTTGCCTTTGACGAAGCACACAAATATACACACTCATACGCATATCTAGCCAAATGAAAGGCAGGTTTACCCATTTGCTTAACCCATTTCAGTGGGTTTAACTCACTGGCCAAATGAAAAATTCTCTCACTTTTGCTCAGGAGCTTTGTTTCTACTACGTTTTCTCTTGTTTTCAGGATTATTTTTTTCCATTTTCGTTTATGAATCACCTTCCTTGAAAGCACAGTACATAGTGGAAAAAACCCTTTAGTGGATGCCATGTGTTCCTTACTAAAATTGAGCTTGAGGAAGAAAGTGAGCGCTGATAGAGCTGAGGGGAGTTGTTACCTGGAAGCTGGCACTGACTTCTAGCTGTAGCAGGGATCAGTGAAGTTTCTGGCAGGCTTGTTATTAGATGTGGCCACCTAGTAATGAAAGCAGAGAGATTGCAGTGGGGTGCAGCTTTACTGTGGGAGAGCCATTGTCAGTGAATCACCTGGCTGTCAGGTGAATGATGGGGTGGGATTCTTGTTCTTAGTCATCCTCCCCTCAAGCCTTTGGACCAAACTAAGGAAACCAGAAGACAAGCATGCAGATATTTCTTCTCCCTCCCAGGTCTTCTGCTGTGATGGAGTGGTTCAGCTTGATATTATCATCATTATTATTGCTAATATAATAATAAGGGTGACAGTCTTGTCCTGGTGGGGATGCAGCCCCCTGCAGTGAGTCCCACCCCTGGAAGGCTGTGATATTGTTTGGAAGCTGCCTCGATCTCTCTGTCTCAGGGAGTTTTCAGAAGGACTGTAGGGGATGATAAAGGCTGGTGGGGAACATCCAGCTGATAAATAGTGAGAAAAATTCACATACAAACCCCAGCAAATCTGAAAACAGAGCCGCAGCAGCAGAGAGATTTATGTATTACGTATTGAAACATACAAGCGTGGCATGCTTTGTAAAATGCTGGATGGCCAGCTCTCCTGAGCTGGGTTTACACTCTATTAAATTGCTGTGGGCTGCAATCTGTTACAGTAAATCATTTGCATAGCACCTCTGGAGCACACCGCCAGCAGAAAAATAGAGACCACTTTTCCTCTGAAAAGCCTGCAGCCTGACCAGTGGAGAGTCACAAATGGGACAGTGGTTCAGGAGGGAGGAGATGGAAGAATTATTAGGAAGGAGGATGGCAAAGGAGGGTTTCCTGGGAGGGCTGTTTTATATAGTGGCTGTGGAAGAGGACAGGAGTTGGGGCTACTGGGGTACCTGAAAGATGAGGGAGGAAAATGCTGGAGCTATTAGAAAGCAAAAGAAGAGAGCAGGAGGCGATTTCTATCCTTCAGACTGTATGGGATCGAATGCATTACTACTCTGAATAATGCCCTCGTTTAGCTCAGTTGTGTGATGGATTTGAAGCTTCAAAACATAAATGAAACTAAGGGCCTAGATAGCCTAATGCTGTTATAAATTTTGAAGACCTAGTTTCAAATATGATTCAGGGGCCTTAGTGAAATGCGTTTGGGGATCTCAGCTCCATCCCTGTTGGGTAATTGCGCACATCACAGAAACATCACATCTTGGCATAACGCTGGTGCTCTGCCAAATGGAAGCTCCAAGGCTGCAGTAGCAAGGGCAGCTGCGAGTTGTGATTTAAGGATGTTGGCTGGGAGATGTGGAGGAAAAGTCCACAAAGTTTCTGCCTAGAAAGCATTTTAAAAAAAAAATGAAATAAAAACCCCTCCAAGTTAGTTCTCTCTTACGGAAAAAAGCACGTTGGAAAAGAGGCAAATACCTTGTGAAATTGCCAATGCCCATTTTCCTGGGTTATAAAACTTCTGGCGTATATCAGCTGTATTCCCCTCCCCTGTCAGTTACATATAGCGTGTTTAAAATACTTTTTTAAACATTCCCCAAATCACAGCATTTAAAGTGTGAGTAAAATCTACTAAGTCAGAGATGAAATGCTGGCCTAATGCATAGCAAAATTAGCTGCATCCCCTAATGTTGCTGTTCTGAAACTCACAGGCACTGTCTGATTGCGTCCACCAGTTGGGATTAGTGACATTTTTCTCTGGCATCCAAAAATATAGAAAAACTTAGGCTGGAAACACCCTCAACTCGGTTTGAGTAGCTGTAACTTACATGGCTTAGGTAGGCGTAAAAAGTGAGAAATGACCTTTTCAACATGACTTCAGATATTAAAACGATCTTACAATCTTATTATCATGAGAACATTTCGCAGAGTATTAAGCTCAATAAATTACCTTTTCCCCAAGCTGCTAACCCTCGATCCCTCAGGGGCAGCTGCAGCAACGATGTTGGTTCACGGCCTTCTTATTTTAGCTGAATTGCTTAATTGGTATGTGTTCTACATCCCCGATTGAGTATTTGGAGCACAAATGAAGGTTAGAACCTTTGCGCTAGTTATCGACTGGAAGAAAATTGATTCACGCTCAGGAGTGCAGTTGGGAGACAATTCACAAGCCTCCCTAGGCAGGAAGGATCTTTTCTTTTTCCCTGGGTTTCTTACAAAGGTCACTCTGGCTGAGCACTGTCATATTTTTGGTTGGTGGTTGCTTTTTTTGACACAGCAAATCACTGCTCAAGAACCGGGGGTTTAGTTTCCCAGGCATGTTCATAGCTGAACTTGAAATTGTAGTGCTGTGGATGCTGTCCTTTCCTCTTCTTGCCTCCCCCTGGTCTTTGCACCTGTGTTTTGTTATTCTCTGGGAGACCCTGCTGTGTGGGACATCTATGGAAAAACAAGTTATAATCCCCTAAGTGTTTTCCACCTTTGTCTGATCCAAGAGAGGGCAGGAAGGGGTTATGGCAGAATGTTACTGTTTTAGCTTCCAGCCTCAAGATGTATCCCATAAATGACTTTTAACAAATATGTTTCCATCGTGCTGAACATCTTTAGCTCAGTGAGTGAAGATAAACCCTTAAGTAAAGGTCATTCAAGAGGAAGTTCAGGAATGCCAGAAAGTGACAGCAAAACAAACCAAATTGCTGTGCTGAACAAATTTAAACTAAATGCATATGCCTTGTATTGCCTAATAATTGTTCTTCTCTTTGCAACATGATGAAGCCCTTCTGTGCATCAACTGCTACAAATCCCTTTGTGTTTCTGTGATCTTTGTAGCAGGAACCTGAGCTTTCTTGTGGCCTGCGTTAATGGAAACATCAAAATGCCATAGATTCTGCTTTCTTTTTAATGTTCATTAAAGGGCAAGCATGTGACTTAGCCAGCCTCAGCAAGATTCCCTCTGGCTCCATGAGCATGCCAAAAAGAGAGACACGGCAGCCAAAGCAAGAGGCATTCCTGGTCTACAGTGCATGTTACACATAATCCAGCCGGGAAATGGAAAGAAAAAGCTTAAAAGTAAGACAGACATGGTGGGGGCAGCCGGATGTCAGCTCAGCATGTTGACATGCCACAATCTGTTACCTCAATCTCATTGATACAGAGGCCAGTGAGAAAGGAGATAGATGGGATTGAAGGAGGGAATTTGGCAGCATCAAATAAACCCAGATACAGGCACTGAGATGTTGTGAGATGCTTCATCTGTGGAATGTTGTAAAATCTTGAATTCACCCATGAAGAGTGTGCAACCTTGAGTGTTTTGTTTGGTGGGTGGTACCTAATCTGAGAATTGATACATTTTCCCTATTGCACCAAGGCTCAGAAATATACTAGAAACAGTGATTTGTGTATAATACATCACCAGGTACTATAGGAGAGCACATTATCTGTGACAGGTCTTGCCTCTGTAATCTGTTCAACCTGAGAGCTCTGCAGAGGTTGGATGCGCTATTGGATAGCATCCAGGAATTGGTAGCTTTCCCAGGCACTGCACAGCCTCGATGTTTGTGGAGGCTTGAGTGTGTGAGTCTGCTGGTACCTTAAAGGTGATTTCAGTGTTGGCTGTTGTCTGAAGATATGTGATTGCCATAGTCTGAGGGAGCATATGGGAAGGTTGGAAGTCATTTTAATTGGCCACTTGCTGTTATTTCTTGCATTTTATAGCACCTTATGCTTTGATTTAAAGCCTTTTGATGTCCCTGAGGGTCTAAAACTTGTGATAAGCATTGTGGTAGTTTAAACATATCAATTCATTCTTCTTCTGCTAAAAGAATAAGGGGTTTAGGCACTTGCACACAAAGTCATGTGAAAATCAAATAGAAAATTAACTGCTGCATGGAATGTAATGCAGGAAGATACAGAAGGCTGTCCTAGTAATCTATAAGGTAAAAATATAACAAAATGAACTGCAAATTCCTGTCAGCATTTAGAGATGGCAACAGTCTGCAGTTCTGTTCAAGTCCTGTGGACGTCTCGGTTTGTCTGTAGATTTACCCTGAGTGAGTTGTGTATTATCTTAATTTCAACACAGCTAAGATTTCAGAGCCAAAGTCAAATATCAGCATGATCAGTGACTGACCATAAAAATAAGTAAATGGAGCACTCCCCTGATTTTTGGCACTTCTGAAATGTTTTTTCTTGGTATTGTTTGGAAGAGTCTCTGGGGAGCTTCAAAATGAAAACGTTTCCGTATGTTTTCTCTTCCATTAAGTCTGGCAGTGAACTGGAGGGTTGCTCTTAACTGTCAAACTGTTAGTGTTAGTGTTTGGGGTTTCTGTTTGGGAGGGTTTTTGAGGAAAGAAAAAAGCTTTAAATAATTTATTTGAAATTCTCTTGCATCCCACACACGCACAGTTAAAGCAGGGCTGGAGACAAATCGTGGCTGAAGCAGAAAAAGCAGTATTTGCTTTATATGTTGCAATACTTATCCAACCTTGGCTTGTAGTACCATGCTGAGCTGATAGAAACAGCACATAGTTAGGTGAATGCTTTCTTTCTAGTATCACCGTATGTGGGGACACAAAGTCCCATACATCTACTGTAGGTTGGACCAGATCCACTTTGTGCTTGCAGGAGGTGGAAATTCCACCTTTTTTTTGTGGAGGAGACACCTTTCCCAGGGAGCAGTAGGTACAAGGGCCAGAAGTGCTTCCTAGGGTTTTCCCCAAGGAAATCCTTCAGACATGGGTGGGTTAGAAAGCACAGGAGAGATGCAGTTATCTCATGCTGGAAGCAGAGAGGGTGAACTGCCCCTCCCCCTGTGAACATCCCCAGCGAAAGACCCTCTTGACGGACCACGTGCTCCCCCATGTTGGCTTGGTGACAGGGAAAAAAACTCAGCTCTTATCATGGGCCTTTGAAACTTATTGACAGATTTCTCTCCTTCCGAAAGAAAAATACACACACATGGATTTTCTGTGGCCTAAATGTATTTATAACCCTTCCAATAACCTGAAGGGTTATCCTGACTGCGCCTGTGCTGCGACGTGGCTGCGGTTCATTTTACCGTTCTGATAAAAGCAGCATAGTCCTTAAACCCCTTGAGATCTCTCTTCCCAAAAAAGAAATATGTTTGTTATTAGGCTGTGTAGGGGAACATAAATAATTGTATTGGGAGTGAGATAATATTTGTAGCTGTTATTTGTATTGTGAATGCTTGCAGCAAAAGGTCTAAGGAGCAAACGAGCAGATACCTTCTTTTTCCAGTGTCTGTATCATGCACATTATCTGTGGATACCAGACATCGATTATGTAACTTTGAAGTTCTAGCAAAGCTAACTGTAAATATGTCAATGTTTTCTTTGTCATCCCAGAACACTCAATAATCTCTTCGATAACTTGGATGTAAGCCAGGGAATGCTGTAGCAGTAAGGTCCAGGGCTTTGAACTTGATTCAAAATTGTATGGAAACTATTGTCAACATGAGGATTTGTATGTTCTTACAGTAAGTTCTCTTGCCAAAGGGACAAATTCCAGTATTTTATATTACTTAGGATTTTTTGAGTGCTGTACACTTCATGCCATCAGTTCTGTGGCCTACACAGCAGCATGGCAACTGCAGTCCACCCTCACCTCCTGTGTCCTTTAGTTTCACCCCAGATTTTTAACTTTCATATGTAGATCTTTTGTATGAAGGCAAATCCATTCATGTATGAAATTTCCAAGCTTTCTGTGGCAGTGAAAACACCAAAGTGGTGGCAACTTGAAAGTCAAGTGATGGAGGCATGTAACACTTTGGAGACCTTTGGGGTTTATTTCTGCCTTCTTGAAACTGAGATCGTTCCATGGTGATGAGCCTTCAAGAGCCATTGCCGTTGACTTGTTAGTGCAGGGATGAGAACATGTCCTGTCTTTCTTCAATATGCTGTCATTGAAAGGAATAGTCAAGTTCCTGAAAGACAGGAGTCCTGGTGGTTGCCCAAGGGAAGTGAGGAATCAGAGGCACCACAGATTCCTGTACCTTAGCAGCAGTGCCCAGGCTGAGCCAGGGGCACAAGCTCCATGGGGAGACAGGAGCGGAAGCATCCAATTCTCACCCTGCCAGCTCCAGGCTGGCAAAACTCCCTGCTGGCAGCCAAGCTGCTGGGGGCAGCCTCCGATTGAATTTCCAAGCCTGGAAAATCTTCTAAGAAAGGAAAAAGAGTTAAACCTAAAATAGGGAAAACATGCCAAATGGCAGCCAGGAAGCAGAGTGCAGCTTCTAGGCCAGAGGCCAGCGAGTGTGAGCCCAGCTGAGTCTGACACGCAGTAATTAGTCCTTATGGAGAAAGAGCCCTTTACCTTGCAGAGAAGCAGCCAGTATTGGTGGCAGTGGGGTTTTTCCAAAGGAAAGAGCCCTCCAAGTCTCCTTTTAGGAAAAGCAAGTTCTCAAGGCAGAAGTAATGACTGTTTAGGAAAAACAAGGCAAGTCAACACAGAAGTGTAAAATTCTGGTTCCTCAAGCCAATTTTTAATGAATTCTTTTTACCGTTCTGTCATGTCCTGGTTTCTCAAGAAATGTGTAAATTTCAGGGTGAAAGCGGTGCTTGTGAAGCAGAGAGCAGCTATGGAGGCATGAAATGGGAGGTGCATGAGAGTGGACTGAGCACTAGGAGGGCATCTAGATGAACGATGCCAAGCAGCCACCTCGCAGTCAGACTGCAGGGATCAAATACAGTTGGCTAGAAACTTGAGGGAGTTTTAAGCCAACATAGCAAAGTATTCTTTCAAAGGAAGTAGTTTTTAGGGCCAGATGAAACTAGCTCCTTCAGCCACTTAATCTTATGTATTACCCAAGCCAAGTAATACTATTATTTCAGTCTTGTAGTGAGCCCGGTAGCTTGTGTTTAACCAGTTCACATCGTCCATCAGATTGCCTCGTCTGGATCAGAAGACTTTGGGCAGTGGCGCACTGTAGCAGCTAGGCTGGCAGCTGGGGCAGGGAGTGCTCTGAGTGGCACCTTTGTGGGAATAGCTGGACTGATATCCCTTACCTTCATATCACACACACTGCATATCGCAGCTGCATCCTTCAGGGTGGGACAAATCCACTATTTCTCTTTTCTGTGTATGTTATCTGCAGTGGTGACTCAGCACCTTGCACCATATTTCTGAATTTGTCCAGCTTTACCATCCCACCATTTCTTCTTTTTAAGTTCTCTGTTCAGTAAGGAATAAACCCCATTATATCACCAATAAATATCTTCAAACCCAGTGAAGGAAATTGTGAAACAACTGAGATGTTGTGGCCCTAGCTTTGGTTTAAAGGAAAGAAACCCTTGGGTGTCCAGCATATATGTAATTCTAGTTTCTGTCTTCTGAAGCTCCTGAATCATCCATAGGGATTCCACCCAAATTTGGAGGGCATGAACTCAAAAGCTGTGAGATTCTCAGATCTCTCTGTTCCTGGAAAGGGTGGGAGCAAATATAAGGCACAGAATGTTCTCGTAAGCTTTCCCAGGGAAAATGATATAGTAACTTGAGAAACTACACATGTGGAAGGAATGTTCTCTTAAGATGGAGGCACTAGAGAGGGAACTGTTGGGCACAAGATGCATTTTCCTGATGAATTCTCACTGGGTGCACTTGTGACTGAGGACAAAAGGAGAATGAGCATGAGCAAGACATGCTTATATCTTCTCTGCCGTACCCTCCTGGTGCACCTTTTCTGTTGGGCTCCTTAGTTCAGAACTTCACTCCAGTTTTAGGAGGAGCGGTGTGCTTTGAAACTGCCTGGTTTACATCATCACCCAGGCTCCTGCAGAGTGGTTGTGTCTCCGGCTTTCTCAGGAAGTTACAGTTATGCAAAAGCCATTTCTTTTCAGTGAGTTGAGCAAGTTTCCTCCTCCTGTTTCTTAGAAGGACACCAGAAGCAGAGCAGGTTGAAGTAGGAACTGAGAAATGTTTATTAATGCTTGCTTTGAACGTGTTTTGCTGCAAAGAAGCTAAAGAATCAATGTATATTTTAGTTGCTGTGAAGGAGGGAAGGGTGACTCACTGACAAAACTCCAGTGTCTGCGTTGGCTGGAGTTTTGGGGGTTTATGTTTGTTGACATTAATATCCTACAAATTGCCAGGTTTAATTGAATAATCTGACACTAGTAAGGAATTTTGTTTCTTTAATGCGAAAGAAGGCAAATCTTGCAAAACTGCCTCACCCATTGAGATCAGGATGTAAGCTAATCAGATGAAAAGCGCACTTTCTTTGTTCCTAAATGGAGGGTTGGGTGTTTTGAGCAGGTGGCCATCCCAGGTCTCTCAACCACAGATGACTTTTCAAAGGTATTCAAATTGACAACACAGCCCAACATAAAGAACTTGCTTTTGTTTCTGTTTTCATGACAAAGAATTACATTAAATGGGGGAAGTTATCAGGCTAAATCTTTGTTATTCTAAACTTCTGTTTGGAATAGAATAAATTACAGGATTGGGTTCCTCTCCAGTCACCGCTGGATTTTGTGATTGTGTAACTGAATATGAAATTATGACCTAGTTTTTCGAAGTGGGAGAATACACAAATACAGCCAAAGATTTCTTTGATGTGGTCTTTGTTTTTTGCAGTTGTAGTTTTTAAACATGCAAATAAGCTTTTGCTAAAACCTGTGAGACGAAGGTGACGATTAGGAACCAAAATGCTTGCCCTTGAAAGAGTATTTGAGACCCAGATGCAGTTGTGTTGAGATTTGGAAAAGGGGAAATACTTGGTGATAGCTTCTGCTTCTTGTGAAGTACATACCTGCATGGCAAACGATGCCACATTCATGCAGTGTCAGTGACAAATGTGTGAAGAGGGGCTGTAGTCTCCATTACAGCAGTGGTCTTATTCCTCTCACAGACTCCATGTTTTCTAAATAGTCGCATTGATTTCTTGTGTTTGGGATGTTATTTGATTCCTGGATGATAAGATTTTTTGGGTGTGAGGACTGTGTTTACTCTAGAGGAGCTTAAAGTGGCCAAGAAAGAGAAGAGAGTAAACAGTTAAGGCGTTCAGGAAACACACTTCAAAGTTTGTTGTGAGAGTAACTCTTCCTCCCTGAAAGTTCAAAATGCCAGAGTCTAAAAGCCACTCAGTACTTCAAAAGCAAATGTATGGCAGTAATGCGTAACCTTCCAGATAAGGTGTCTCCTGCCTGCAGGAAAAAAGAAAGCAAGAGTGTGTGTGTCTGAGGGAGATGGACAGGGGGATGCAGGGTGCAGGTGGCAGGATCTGGTTTACAGCTGCAGAGATGCTTTTCCTCAGTGAAATCCTGAAGTGGGGCTGGAGCAGGAGCTGAGAGCTCCCGGGTGACACTTCATCCTCTCTCCGTATTCCTTGTGGCAAGAGGTGTGACAGAGGGGGAGCTATTACATCTGTTCCTGGTCAGTCCAGGAGCATGGAAATTGTTCTTAGCTACATCAGAGCCCATGCGTGCTCCGTGTCCTCCACATTTCTCAGTATTTCGAGTCCTGTTGCAGAAACCTGTGTCTGCAGCGCATTCAGGATGCTCACCAGGGCCACACAAGGAGCATTTGGCAGGTGTTTGTCTGCACGCAGATTTTTTTGGAAAGCAAGTCAAAGTGGGAGTAACCACTTTCATGAATCATTGTGTTAATAGAGAAATTCTCTTCTTTATTGACCTGTGTAGCATGGCACTGATATCAATCAGTACTCTGAGCAGCTATGGGAAGCCTTATGAACATCATTCATTCAAGCAATAAACACCAAAGAAAAAGAGCATCTAGGCTGCGTTTTGTTCTAATTGCAGCCTTCTTGGCAAAGGACTGTCTCTAATCCATTGTGAATGTTTAAAGTTTCATACATGTATTCATTATTATTATTCTCCAATTGATATTGCCTGCAAAGACATTTTAATTGTTATTTTTTGCTATTAAAAGCATCGTTCTCCTTCAAAAAAAAAGTAAAGCACGTTACCAACTGGCTGATGGTCAAGCAGTAGCTGTGTGACAGCAAACTCTGTGTGTTGGTGGGAGAGTAATTTCAGAGACCTTTGCTGTGAGACCAAAGGCAGTTTTGCTCTCTGATGCTGTTTGCCATCCAGACGCTTAGTGCTCTATAGGACTCAGCTTCCTTCCACCCCTCTGCAGCTGGTTGCATCACCCCAGAGAGAATGAAGAGCTGTCTCCAAGCACCAAGCGTGAGCCTTAGGCAGGATGTGGTGGGTCTGTTAGAAGAGCAGGACTCTGCCTTCAGCTCCACTTCCAAAGCTGCTGCAATCCTCAGCAAGGGCAATTCCCTGCAGCTTCTTTAGCTTTGGAGCAGCAAAAGTCTTTTATGCTGTGTTGGTATGGTGCCTGAGGATTGGCAAATGAGAAAGAACTCTTTTTTCCCCGCTCTGCCACCAGATAGATAGATAGGTGTAGATAGATAGATAAGGATGCAACTAAAAATATTTATTCTGTTTCAAGCTGCAGCAGTTAGACTGCCCTCTCCCACTGCTGCCTATCAGATAAGTGCATAAAACCATGCAGCTTCTTTTCACCTCGAAGTACGCTTGAATATTCTGTACTGTTTTCAATAGCGGTACAGCTGCAGCAGGGCTAGCAAAAACCGAATGCTCGTATAGACAAGGCCTATTTTATCAGCGCACTCTCAGTTTTTCTTCTGACATTATACTAAAGCCATCTGAGCCCTGTCTATTTTCAGGTACATGGCTGTTGAAAAATGGGTATGTTTTGTAGTGTACCAGAGACCACAGAGACAGAGCTTCTTGGTCTATAACAAATACCACTGGAGAACATTAAGCAGCAATTTGCTGTTTCATTGGCATGAAATAGGATGTTTTTGAAGTGTGACAACGTGTTTGTTTAAATTTTGATGAGACACAAGTTCATGAAAGGTAATAAGGGTTTGTTAA
Organism: Amazona ochrocephala; assembly: GCA_039720435.1. Lineage (NCBI taxonomy): Eukaryota > Metazoa > Chordata > Aves > Psittaciformes > Psittacidae > Amazona > Amazona ochrocephala. The sequence continues at coordinate 7,962,434 of CM077891.1, read as the reverse complement.
CCATCCTGCAGTGCTTGCTCCAAAGGTAGGTGTCTGTTTTCAGTGTCAGCTGATGGGAAAGGGCATTTGTTGGCCAGTGCTGTGACACATTGCTCATTCACTGTATCTGTTCCCCACATATTAAGAAGAGGGACAGAAAAGTGTCACTGTTCACTCTTACCTTCAAAATAAGCTATTCAAACCTGCTTGAGGTATGCACTGGAAAGAGACTTTTGATTAAAACTCAGTTGGAATTAGAGCGTAATATGGACCAGGTAGTTGAACAGCACTGCAGGAAGAGGAGGCTCGTGGTATTTTACATGTTAATTTGTTATAAATGCTGTGCCTTTTCCTAGTTGCCAGGGCTGATGCTGTTACAATGGGTTTCTGTGCAGTAACTTCCACCTTCCTTTGTAAGGCTTATATCCTGGTTTTTGAATGGTCCCGTCGGAGCAGACCTGTGCTTCAGGAGCACTGTGGGATTGTTGGAGTCTTGCAGCGTCATCCTGTGCGCTTACTTTTGCAAGGTAGAAAGTGAGTTCGTAAGGTAGCTCCATTTCAAAGCCTAGGTGTCTTTATCCACTTCTTGTCTTCTGCTGAGAACTATTAGCAGCATTTACTTTCTTCTTTCTCAGATGTTTGAGATGTACTTTGGACTGTTCTACATTTTTTGTTTGTGTAAAGTACAGTAAAAGCTGCAAATAGGAAGGATGTATGTGATTGCCTGCTGGTTATGAAAGCTCCCGTGAGCGCCAGCTTGGAACAAAGGAAGCACTGAAAAAGGCAACTGTAAAGAAGCAAAGGATTAATTTTAATGCAGTTTAGAAATTCCAGCAACTTTTTTCTGAGTATAGAATAAACATTTTAGTGAATCGAGTGAAACAGTCTGGAGGAAACAGGGATTTGTATTCTTCTTGATGGAGCTGATCCAATTTTTAGTGGAAATTAGCCTTCAAAGCTTTACTGAGGCCCAGATTAGAAGAAAAACAGCCCTTCATATCAAGCCTGTTCAGATGAATCATTGTTCATTCTTTGTGTTATACATTAGTGACTGGTTGCTTCAATCAAGATAGATGCTCTGCCATATGCAAGCACATATTAGAGATAGTCTTTGCCAAGAGCCTTTTAGATAGCTGAAGTGGGAAGAAGTATGGAAGAGGAGGAGGAAAGGGAGGTTGGAGGATGAACCAAGCACCAACAGAGAATGGGATTTCCAAAAAAACCCTCCACTGAAAGCCTGCAGCAGAGGCAGAATAAAACCAAGGTTGCCTCCCCACACATCTTCCTTTAATAGCTCATCATCCATGAACTCCCAAGACATTTGATTGCACCTACCTCTTCCTTCTGTGCATTTCCTTAGCTGGGAAATCACACTGTCTCTGAGCATGATTTATTAAGGCTCAAATTGAAGTGCTATAAATAATGGGATCTGAACTTGGTGGGGCTGTGCTGCTGTCCAAAGCACCAGCATGACGAAGGTCACAGCACATGCAAAAGAGTGTCACCTTCACAGCTTGGTTTCTTAACCATTATTCCTGGACTTAGTGGTAGACTTAGGAAGAGAACTAATAGAAACATCCTGGCGATAGTGGATATACAGCAGTCCGAGTGCACCACGCCTTCATTTGATTCAGCATCAAATACAGTCTACAGTTCTTATCTCCATCTCAAAGCAAAAGTAAGTAACACACAGGTTTTCCCACCTGTTCTGCATTACTGTACTCATCCTCTGTGACTGAATCAGAATGAGGTGAAAAGAGGGTTAATTACCACATGCCAGTGCATCAGGAATTATGACACTATTCAAAAAATTGCTAGAGATTCAGAGATGAATGTTTTGCTCCTCATCAACAAGAAAGTTCCCTCTCTGGAAACATCCCATCCTGCCAGCACGAGATCCCGAACTGAAGCAGAGGCTGTACGTTGCACCACACTCTTGGGTAGGAAGGAAAGCATTTCAGAACCAAGTCATTCCTGTAGACTTATTCTGGTTCATAGATTTGGTGGCTGAACTCATCACTGGATGTTTTGCAATTGAGGAAATAGGACAGCAGAGGTTTTGAGCCATCTCTTCGGAAGGAAGAATCAGTTATCCTGACTCCATTGCCTTGTTCCTAATGTGCCGAGGGGGGGCTGCAGTCAGCCAGATGTAGAGGTATGTTGGAGCTCTGGAGATAGGTTATCTTTCACTAAAATATCCCATCCTGATTTTCAAGTGTTACAAGGTATTACGGTGTTAGTGATGGACTGCCATATTCAGACACCTGCCTTCTGTGTTTGGCATCAGCCACATCATCTACTCTTTACTCCTTTTTACTCCTAATAATAGTTTAATTCGTTCCCTAGTTTCTGTAGGTTCTTATAAATAACTCCGTAGTTTTTCTCTCCATTTTTGCCAGTTATAATTACATGTTACAGTGACTTTGTATTATTGTTCTTGTAATGTGAAGAAGACAAAACCTGCAAAGCTATTATGAGATAGTAGCTTTCATTTCTATAGCATTTTCATTCCAATTCTGAAAACCCAGCAGTGGTGAAGGAACTGAAACTCCCCCAACAGAGAAACCAAGGCACAGCTGAACCAAGTGGTCTGTGGCTCAGTTAGGAGCAGAGGTCTCTCCTCTGGACCTCAGGATCTCTCAGACAAACTGGGAAGCAGTTAGGTTCTGTGGGCCTCCTCAGAGGCTTTCAAATCATCTTTTTACCTTTCTTTCCTCTGAAGAAAGGTGTTAAATAGGATTGCTTTCACGAGAAGTGCATAAAGGCAGCAGCTGTTACGAAGCTCTGAATAGACCTGATTAATCAGATGTATCCGCACCGGGCTGTTGTGTGCCTTGTGTATAATTTGGAGTTGTATGTTTTTACCTCTAGCACACCTTAAAAATCTCTCCGGATAATTCTCCGTAAGTCTTCTCCATCGATCATAAGGAATTTTTCAGCTGAAATCTGCTTTCCATTTACTTTTCACCTTCAAATTGCAGTTCCCCAAGGTCCTTTATAGAGAACTATAAATTGTAGATAGACGTTTTTGATTCTTTTTATTCAAGCTTAATATCTTGCTCAGTTAGTGAACCCTTAGGAATTGCCATGTGGCCCCTTATAACCAGGGTGGTAATAAAGTGGCGGATTTGCAGAAACCCTATAAAAATGTGTGCAACGGTAAATTGTATTTAGGCTACTACTGGGGAGAGAGGCATGAATGTACAATTATGAGAAGGATGTCCCTGAAGAGAGATTTCAATCCGTTGCTATAGTCTAAATCCTCTATCTTCTGGTGCACAAGGTAATTCAGGCATAGAGCAGAGGATTTATTTTTTTTTTCCTAAAGAGATTATATTACCCATCTCCTCTGTTGATGGATTTTATTGCACAGGTTCACTGAGAGTTTTATTATTGCATTACTTAATCTGTTTTTGAGGTTCCTGAAACATTTTAAATATAATAATGAGTTGGGCTGTATGCCTGTGCTGGGCTCCGCTCAACCCTAGCGAGAGCCACCAGCCAGGGACCTGCCACCAGCAGCGCTGAGCAAAGCCAACTGCTGTGCTGGATCCCCCAGCACTGATTCCCTGGAGAACGCCATGAATGCTAAACAGGCTTGTCGGATAGCGTCTAAATAACAGATTCCAGTCCTTTGCCTTCTTCCAAAATAGGGCAAGGGTGAGTTATGATAGCGATGGAGATGTCTGTGGGACATAGCCATGATTGGCAGCCTGCTTCTGCCTCTCAAGCTTCTTGTGCCACGTCTCTTTTGAAAAGCCAGCTGCTCAGATAACAAAGTGTCATTAAGAGGCATGACACTTGTCATACCAGTTTAAAGAAGTGTTGTGGTGTTATTAAAAAAAAAAAAAAAGCATTCCCATGTGGAAATCCTGGCATAATATCCTGCTTAATAGTGCGATGGTGGGGAGGACAGTCTTAGTTCTCTTCAGATGGATAAGAACTTTTTCCTAATTGTCAAGAGTTTAGTGTGTTGATAGGCCTGGTTTCTAAATGGGACTTAATCCAGGTCTTTAAACATGAACATTTTTTTCTGACAGGTTCTTTTTCATATGGAAAACACAGGATTTTGCCTGCCCGGCTGTGTAATTTTTTGTTGTTGTTCTCAGAAGAGCAGGAGGGGTAGATATATCTGTTGTAATAGTTCAGCATTCATAAATTCTGCTTGCTAAACCAATCTGAAAGCAGCATGGGAATATAGATCACTCTTACAGTGAATTCCCATACTGCTAACGTCAGGAATGATTCAGTGTTGTGGTAAAAGAGCTACTTCCACGACGAGCAGTTCTGGGTTCCACAGACCAGATATTAACACACACCCCCCCCCCCTTGATTCTGAATCTCAATTCATAGTTAAGATGTGGCTAAAAGTGCTTCTCACAGCAATTTTTTTGTGATGGGTTGGCCCTGGCTGGATGCCAGTTGCCCACCAAAGCTGTTCTATCAGTGCCCTCCTCAGCTGGAAGGGGAGAGAAAATAGAGTGAAAGGATCCTGGGTCAACATAAGGACAGGGAGAGATCAGTCAGAAATTACCTTAACAGGCAAAACAAGCTCAGCTGGGGGAAATCAGTTTAATTTATTATCAAATCAGAGTAGAATAATGAGAAAATTTAGAAACCCCACAAAAACCTGAATCTTAAAACACTTTCCCCCCACCCCTCCCTTCTTCCCAGGCTGAACTTCGCTCCCAGTTTCTCTACCTCCTCCCCAGCAGCAGTGAGGGGGGATGTAGTCTGGGAGTTGTGGTCAGCTCATCATGTTGTTTCTGCCACTGCTTGTTCCTCAGAGGAGGACTCCTTACACTCTTCCCATGCTCCAGCATGGACCTCTATGTGCTGCAGTGGCACAGCCTGCCTCACCATAATTCTGCACCATGGGCTGCAGGGGAGTCTCTGTTCCAGAGCCTGGAGCACCTCATTTTTCACCAACCTTGGTGTCTGCAGAGCATCTCTGTGAGTTCCTTTCACACATTCTCACTCCTCTCTCCAGCTGCAGTTGCTGCTTCTGTTGTGGTTTTTTCCTCCTTCTTAAATAAATTATCCCAGAGGCACTACCACGGTCACTGATGGGCTCAGCCTTGGCTGAGAGCAATTTGTTACTGCCAGGCACTGCGAGTGCTTGAGGTTCATGCCTTGTGATGGCACCCAGCACTGGTGCCTAAGGTCAAGCACCACCATGGACTGCCATGGCTGAGATGAGCATCTGAGCAATCCTGTTTGATTTCTTTGGCTTAATTTTGTTTTCCCAAGTGGGTACATGGTTACCTGTAGCAGCACCAAGTTCTCTCAACAAGAAGTGTTGTGCACACTACAGGACATAATGAATCCAGTTTGCAGCCATTTCTTCATTAATGAAAGCCCACAGTAATTAAGTAGAATGCATGCAAATACAGACTTTTAACAGCTTGGTCTATTTTGAATTAAACCCTCAAATGAGTTTGCTTGAAAGTTTGTATTCATTACATACAAAGCAATGCTTAATGTGAGGCAGTAATACTGGATAGTCTGTCCAGTTTAAGTCTTTCTCAGTGTCTTTTCCTGTGTTCTTAACCCAGTGAATGACCTGGAGCTAGAGTTTAGGATCTAGCATCTGAATGTGCGGGTGAACTGAAACCATTTATCCTACTATGAAGATGATCTAGCAGCTGGATATAAAGGAATTGTGTGTCTAAACTCTGTGAAGTTTCTTTATTGAAAACAAATCTACTTTGTTCTTAATGTTTTTTCCTTTTCTCTTATCACAAAGATATGGCTTCCTTTTTGTGTTAACTGTACCTTGCAATATTTCTGATGCTGGTGAAATAGCAAGTATCAGGCTTACATGCTCAAAAACTCCTTCGGGATTACATTCAGTACAACCAAGGCAGCCTGCCTGTGTCTAGTAATCTCTGTTCTATAAGCCACATCCATGAATAAAAAAAAACCCTGGATAGCCAGCTGGAGACAAGGAAAATGTCCTACTGTTGCATGGCTGAGGACAGTTAATCTGGCTGCCTTCGTTAGTCGATGCTTAGCTGATAATGAGTTTCAGCAAATGGCCTGCATTCAGTATAAACTCTCTTGTGTGTTTGAATGTTTCACCAGTCCACAATATAGCTTAAACTTTATGCTTCTAATTTTACTCAATGGAAACCAGATGAAATGAAAACAGGAATAGTCAAAAGAAAACACTGTGTTTGAAATATAGGCCTGTGAGCAAGGAAAAACCCTGAGTTTTTTCTAAACCCAGATGAGTCACTAACCCAGTGTAAGACATGCCTAAATCACTTGAGTGCTTTCCATCTTTTATTAAGCTCAGCAGGAAAATAGCTTAAGCCATGATAAAAACTGACCCTGCAGCTGCATGACTTTCTTGGGTAAATAACCATTGGATGGAGGATGCTGTGATTGCAAGATCAAAATGGTGGAGATTTGCCACGGGACTGTTTCACGCAGCACATTAGTCACTGCTCTGGTGTCTTTGCCTAGTTGTATTTCCCTCCGCTTCACTGTCAGCCACTCTCAATTGGGCTGTATCTGCAGAGAGTTTCGTCTTTGTGGTGGGTGTGTGGGAGGCTGGATTTGGTTCTCATGAAAGCGAGAAGTGAAGGGTGGCCAGGCTCGGTGCGTGCAGGTGCTGCACGAGCCCTCCAGTCATAACCCCACTCTGCACCTCAGTTTAGACCCAAAACTGCCGCTCTATTCAAGTGTAACTGCACCCGTCCTTCAGCAGTACCCAGTTGTGTGGTGTTTGAGGGATATCCGCACGCTTCCACAGAGATGAATCTGTGAGTATGAATCTTATTTGCATTGCTAGTGGAGACAGATCATTCTTTAAACCTAGATCTTTAAAATGTCAGGATTAGATATTAGTGCAGTTTAAACTTATTAGCAAGTAATAAATGGAAATAAACCTCTTAAATGAAAGAATTCTGGGAACAGACATGCTTTAAATCTTCTCTTCTTCGGTCAAGGATTTTTCCTTTCTGAGTTCTATGTCTTCAGTCAGATTTTATCTTGTACATTGGACCCAAAGCTGAAATGAAAAAATACACAAGCAGAGAGAGGTGTCTCAAGGTGTCATGTAGTTTGGTACCGTATAAGTTTCCCTTCGTATCTAAGACAAATGCCTTTTTAAATGGCACATGATATACCAGCTCTGAGTTCCCTCTTTACTTTCTGAGACATACTAATCTTTTGCAAAGCCATTTCCAGTGCTGTTTCAGCCCAGTCTTTCCAAGTCCAGGAGTATCTGAGAAAAACACAAGGAGCCCACTGTCTGAATATGTAAGTCGTTAGGCTTGTCTGCTCCCTTGGAGGTTTAATTACAGGATTTCTGGTAAAGTAGAAACCAGATTGGTCATGCTGGTAGTACTGGTGACTCATATCTAGACACTTTCATACTCAAAACTGGAGCACAGTGGTGCAGTTTGCTGTGTCTGCAGCTCCAGTGTGATAAATGTGTTGGGCGAGGAACAGTGGACAAAACCTGCCCTGATTTACCCCATGATGTTCTCAGTGAGGAGCACAGGGGCACAACCCAAACTACCAAACTGGTCAACCTGAGATACTGATATGAATATCTACACGGCACTCTGTTGCATTAGCTGCTCTGTGGCCGGGCAGACTTCACCTGCAACTTTGCAGTGATCTGAAATGAAAGACAGTGCTTCCCACCATGGCAGGAGCTAAAAGGATTGCAAGGGAAGAGCAGGCAGGGGAACAGACAGCTTGCTTTGATTTAAAGCAAACAAAAAAGGAAGGCACTTGGCAGGAGTGAAAACTTGGAAAAAAGTGGTTTGTGAAGGATTCACGGTAGCTCACACTGAAAACAAGTGGTGGAGCCCAGACACTCATTTCAGAAGGAAGCTGGTCAGGATCTCAGTAACCTCAGTGGGAGCCTGTACCAGTGGAAGGAAACTTTACATCAGTGTAGGATTGACTCCTGAACTCGGCTCTGTTGTTCCCAAGTGCGGAGTCAGAAATGCTTACAGAGGCTTATTTATTTTTTCTTTTCATATTGGGGTCACAGCAGTGTTGTGTGATAAAGAACTGGATTTTGGATTATTCTGTACTTTTGTCAGGCCAGGTAGTTTCTTAGGAACCGCAAGGTATTGTGTTCGAGTCGTGCTGGAATCAGGCTCAAGCTGGGACCAGAAATCCAACTTAACTGCTCCCCACCCCATGCTGAACTCTCTGCCAGGTTCACAAGCACTGAAACAGCCACATATGGATGGGGTTTGCTAGCATGGTCTGTGCAAAGGACACAGCACAGGGTCAGCCTTTGGAAAGTGAAAGCAGTAATTTACATCAGTGCTCTTTTCCCGCTCACTGTTCCCAGCAGGATTTTGAGTGCAGCTGAGAATCCATCCTCACAATTTTGCTGGTAAGGCAGATCTCTGAAAGATGTTTCCTGCGACAGAAATATGTGTCCCAAGTTGGAGAAGATTGTTTGCTCAGAGGAGTGCAGCTAGGGAGCGAAGTGTGGAAAAGAACAGCTGGGAAGAGCAATATTGTGCCTTGTTGCACCCAGAAGAGCTGAGGGGGGTGGCAGAGGCAGTGATGGAAGGCTGTGGCATGAAAGTTGAGTGTGGTTAGCTGAGAGCTGCAGTGCTCACAGCGCACAGAGCAGTGTGGGTACTCCAGAGAAGCATGTTGAGGTTAAATGCACTGTATCTTTCTTTAGCACCAGTCTAGACACAGAACTGATGAAACCAATGTGCTTATTTACTTCTCCCTTGACTTTTCATCTCTATTTACTGTGTTTTCTCTAAATATCAACAGTTACCTCTCAAAGACCAGGATGATATTCATCAGCAACGGCTTATAAAAGAAGGAAGCTGCTAGCTTTATAGAATCATAGAATAGTTAGGGTTGGAAAGGACCTGAAGATCATCCAGTTCCAGCCCCCCTGCCATGGGCAGGGACACCTGCCACTAAACCATGTCACCCAAGGCTCTGTCCAACCTGGTCTTGAACACTGCCAGGGATGGAGCATTCACAACTTCCCTGGGCAACCCATTCCAGAGCATTCTTTCCTGTCACTTGATTGTAAAACAAAGACTTAATATTCTTAATAACGTCTTGCTTTTAGCCTAGAAGTTGAACCATTGCTCTTCTAGACAGGGAGGTGGTGGCAACAATTGAGTGACATCTCAGCAGATGTGAATGGGAAAGTATTTTGGCTGGAGGATTTGCTGCTTGTAATGGTTTGTAGTTATCTGGAACTTGGAACTTCTTGATTTTGGTGGCAAACAACTTAGGGAGAAAAGAGCCCTAGATACGTTTGTCTACATCACTCATCTGAGAGTGATGCGAGTGTTCAGAGTCTCCTGCTTTAACTGGTGGGCTGCAGCCTTACTTCTAAAGGCTTAGGCGTAAGGTACTCCTTAGTTTCCAGTTAGTCCTGAGAAACGGATGTTGCCTTCTAGTTCCAGTGTCCTTGTTAGAAAACACTGGTAAGTACCTCTGTGACTGCGAAAACCCTTCTGGATTTAGTGGTGCCAACACTAGTGAGAGAAACATCTCCCAGGTACTACAAGCAGCAGTGCGGTGTCCCATATGAAACTAAGCTATGTGAAACTCAGCTATATGAGCCAAGCACAAGTATAGGAAACACCTGCAAACCATTCAGACCAGGAAACTTTGGTTCTAAAGAAGAGTCTAATTTCAAAACTTACCTGAGGAGAGAATCAGTGTATGTGCGTGAGCTTTTGGCTGCACTGAGGTCTTCAACACTGACATGATTGTGAGAGGTCTTTCCTTGTTTGTTAGTTTTAGCTGCCATTTGCCTAACTTCAGAGTCCTCAGCACATGTTGCCAAAAGGCTTTCTGGGAAAGAAATGAAATAAAAAATGGTCTTAAATTCACTGTTCAGGATTCTCATCTCTCAGCATATTCTGTGCTACTGAGTTGAGCTGTCATGTTTGTGTGAAGATCAGTGCAGGTAGAGCACAGAGATTATGTTTGTGACTATCACCTTGTCTTGTCCAATAGTCTGTGTTCTGGAAGAGGTGCTATGTTGAGACTTTTGGTGCAGAATAATTTTTAGAAGTGCGGGGCCATGGATTAAAGAAGTTTTTGATTTGAAGAATGATTCTTTGTGACTCACCTGAGGGCTTTCTCTTTATTAAACTAACGAGGAAAGAAAACACTGAGCGGTTCAGACTTCGAAGACCTCATCAAATTCCTGCTTCTGCTATGGTGAATTTGATTAGGGAAGGGAGGGAATTTCACATGATCCCAAAAGCTTTTGTGTTGTACTTGTTTCTTGTTAGTCCACTAAACAGCCTTATTCTCCTCACACTTGATCTGTGCCTGACCTACATGTCAGCAAACAGCAGCTCCATTTTGTAGCCTTCGAAAAAAACCCTCAGCTGAGATTTAATAAAGGAACAGCCAACTTGCAAAACATCCACATGTCTAAAGCCAGTTCTTTGAGAAGAGATTTTAGGTCTTAGAAGCCATGCCAGACATGGTGGAGTCTTTACTCCCAGTTAAAGGGTGACATTTTGGACTGCACAGAGTCCAGTCACAGTCTGCAACTGGCAAAGTTTCCCTGCAGCCCAGTATCTAGTTGTCAGCACAAGGGTACATCTGGACCATTTTGGAGTGATGTGTGGACATCAGCATTTCTTGACATCCGATGAACCATCTTAGTTGCTATGTTATGGGCAGATTGGTGTTGCAAGTGCTCTGTCCTTAGGAGGACAGGCGTTTTAGTGTTTGGGTTTTATTGTAAACTGGGTGAATGATGCTGGAAGACACTCTTGGCCAGTGAAAATACATTGACAAGGTCACATGTAGACCATAAAATTCCTGTTGCTTTAGATCCAGCTGACAGGCATCCTTTAGACTTGAATATTACTGCGTAACCTTCCCAAGGACCTCCGGAGCTGAAATATTTGACAAGAAAACCGAAGCTCAACACCAAGGTCTTCCCTGCTCATGAATTTTTCATGTCTTTGTCTGAAAAATGCTCGGCAGTAAAACCCTCTTGTTATCTGTGCTGTAAGGCACAGTAATTAACATTCACACTGGGAAAAAAACCCAAAACAAAACAAAAAGAACTCTCTTGGTTCTGTTGAAGCTTAATTGCTTGGTTAATTTTATCTTTTGGGTTTGTGTTTGTTAGTGAATTGCCCCTGCTCACCCTCTCTTCTTTCTCTTCCTTCTTCCTGGCTCACCCTTCCGATTACAGATGCCAACATCAGTCTGTAGACCATTGGCTATGGTCAGGTCAGGATTCAGTCTTGAATCCTACATCTTCTCACAAAACAGGATTAGTTCTGTAACCCAGCAGACAGTTGCTCTCCTTTGCATTAGGTGCTGATAAACTGTTTTGTCATGATCGGTTTAGTAAAAGCGATGGTATCTTGCACTTGGCAGCCAGGACTGAAACAGTCTGTGCAGCAATTACTCCATCCTGTTGTGCTCTTCCCTCCCAAGTTTGTATCAGATTGATACCCAGTATCACAGTTCTGTTAAAAGCTTCATATTTGATGTTACAGTCAGAACAAATCTTGTGTTGGAGAAGGGCAGACTGATACACACTGGCATGTATCCAGACATGCCTCGATCTCACACTGCTATCTCAGTAAAATATTGCCAGCCTGCAAATACATCCTGGGGAATTGTCTAAAGTTTGTCTAAAAGCCCTTAAAATACGGAAGAGCCCTTAAAATACGTTGAGAGATTTGTTGTCCTTGAAGGGAATCATCTTTATCCAGTGTGAGAATTGGCACATTCCAGGTGTCACTTTTCTCAGGAAATGAGATCTGATGCCTCCTAGAGTTGCACTTTCCAGTTCCTTCTCTGATCTGTACTCATTAATAAGTATGACCAGAGAGAAGGTGTGTGAGGTCTGTATTCCTCAGCCTTTCTCTAGTAGCTGAAATGAACTTTTCATCTTGTTAATGTTCTCATAGTCTGTGAGAGTGGCTTTGAGTTGCTATTTTTGGTGGAGGATTATGGAAATCAAAACCTTTGCACAACTGTCGTACATTCTCGCCAAGCCCACCATCTCCTTGTACTGAGTCTGAAACCAAATAACAGCTGAATAAGCTTCTCTGCAGTATTTGTTATTATAGAGTTACTATTACTCTTACTGAAGAGAGAGATGTGTGGAGCAGCACACAAGAGTAGTTCTAGACTGTTACCCAGGAGTTAAGTACAGTTTCCCTGCTCACTGATGGGACTTCATCTGCTCAAAGGGAGAAGAAATGTGTACGAAGCAACTCCTCAAAGTCTTAAAGCTGGAAGAGAGCAGGAGCCCACCCTGGCATCCTCCTACTCGCTGGCCCAGAACCGTTTTCATCCTGCAATCTGATGTCATTCCGCACACTAAACTTCAGCTTCCCAACAAGTTCTTAAACTTCCCAGTGCTGGGAGTTGCTTTTCAAATGCTGCTTTCAAAAATTGCAGTAACTCAGGTACATTGGAGCCTGAGGTACCATCTCTACTCTGATGAACTGCGGTGGTGTGTGCCGTGTAGACCCAGTTGTGCAGATCTCCAAGTAGTGGTACCTGTTCTGTGCACTGTGGGCAAATGTGAGATTACAAGTGTTAAGGTAAAGAAATTTATCACCTCACCTGGCTTTTTTGGTGCAAAAAGCTATGGATTGTGCACAGATGACAAATTATTGTGCATTATAAAGCAGCACAACGGCTTTAGCCATATCGCTGTGTGATATGATAGCAGGAGTGTAGGAGCAGGTTAACCAGCATTGAGCTCGCTGGCAAACTCTCCTAACCCCTAATTATCAGCTGCTTTATCAATGAATAGCTGAGCATTTGGGTTTGGGTTTTTTAAATGGAAAATCCTGAATCTAGTCCTTATTGCTGCTGAAAGGGAAATGAGTATGCTGATTACTTACATGCCAGTTGCTCCGTCAAGTCAGTGTAGGAAAACAATTATGGTTTGGAAAATTTGCAGTTCATTTGCATTAAGAGAGAAAAAAAAAACTTTATTCAAAGGTAATTATTGCTTAAAAACTTGCTACAAAAATACCAATGGATTTTTTTCTTTTAAAATATTGTTTAATATTCCTAATCTGTTACACCAAAGAAAAGTATATATACCTGCCTATCTGTCAAAGGTAGGACTCGTGAACAATAGGTACTGTTCTACATGGGAAGTGCAAAAAGCTTTAGCTGGGATAAGGGTCATTATCATCATTAGTATTATCATTTTATTCCTCCTTAAACTCCGAAATAAATTGAACTAAGACTTTTCAATAGTTAAGAACCTGATGGAGTTTAGTTAACCCGTTAAAGAGAATTCCACTACAGAGTTTAAGACTGATGAGGAAAAATTTAACTTAATGTATTTTAGTTGATCAAAGCACAGTCCATGGAACAAAAGCTTCTGAACATAATTCTTTTTGCCTCCCCTAGATGTTGAAGAGCATTAAGCCTTTAAAAATTAGCATTAATGTATGTCAACTCCCCCAGTTTCATTTTCTAGAGACTTTGAGCAGATGTAGTTCACATTTATAACCAGCATGATCTTCACCATCTGAACATTCATGATTTTATGAAATAAGACCCTTGAGACATAATGTTTTATTCCCTCGGGGCGAGATGTACCCATGAAGTGACTCAGATGGAAAGCTTGTATCTGTTACACTGACTACACTTTCTCTCTGTGGTGGCACCGAGCCTGTCAAGTCGGTGGGCGGCGTGGTTTGATTGGCAGCACCGTTTTGAAGGTCGTTGTGCTCAATGTATTCAAAGTGAGACAGATGTGGCTTTTTTTTTCCAGTTCTTACTCTGATTAATTGCCTCATTCAATTTCAACTCTATTGCAGTTAAACATTAATTCAGTAGGACTTAATAATGTATTCATTTATGATCTTGCTTATGCATTAATGACAATGATTTGCTGTTTTTTTAATTATAGGGATCCATGCAATGCGTATTTTACATCCACTTACAGGAAAATGCTATACACTCTTGTTCTTTTATGTCAGATAAATTAAACACTCAAAGAAGTGCTGAAGTACTTTATGAAATATTTCATTCTAAATATTTGCTGCAAAATATGTATTGCTACAGAGGCTAGCTTTAAAAACACTTGGAAAAGATTTGTATATACCTAGGGATTGCATCTGTTCATACATTATGTGAGTGATAGTCCTAGACCTCTACAAGAGCACGCTACAGAAAAATGTGCCTCCTGCTTAATAAGAAAGTGTCTTTGTTTCATTTTAACACTAATTAGGAGCTTTGCTTTGTTTTGGCTTTCTTCTGTCTCATTTCTTTCCAGTAATTCAGGCATTGGAGGATGAGTGGTTTAATGTGGTTCCTGCATCATGACAACATGCCTTCTCACCACTGGGCATCTCCAGCGTACCCCTCTTTCCCTATCCCCCAAATGCTGATTTTGAAGTCAGCTCACAAAGGATTTGCTAAGCTTGAAGTGCAACTGCATTGCATCTGTAGTGGCTTTAAGTCTACATGTTTTTTGTATTACTGGGACTTTCCTTACTCACATTTCTTATTCCATAAAACATACCGCAGTACAAAACCAATTTTTGTTCTCTAGGCTTCCACTTCTATTTCTGCATCGTAATGGAGATCAAAAGTAAATACTCATGTGCCAGGTATTTCCTTGTTTGGCACCTACTATTCTAGTACATTTCATCTTTATTTGATTTCAAACCGAAGGGTTAAGAACCATTGCGTGCAGTCTCTGCTCCCACAGGATATGGTTGTCCAGTGGTATTTAGTACCTGTAGAGAATTGGAGCCACACGTCTCATGATGGCACAGAGCACAGCTGCCTCCTGGGACATCAGTCTCAGTCCAGACATTGCTGGTGCTGGAAGTACTGGTTTGCCTGGTAATCCTTAGCTGGTTACCAGATTGTGCAGTAACCGTCTTCCTGTGGGAGCATTAATACTACACATGGTTCCTGCTAGCCAAATTGCTTAGTGTACCTTGAAAGGTCTGATCACCTACTGCTAAAATGACACTTCAATGGCGATTATGGTTTTCCAGCTTGAGTGTTCAGGAGCTTTAATTAAGCAGGAAAAGGCCAGATCAGTAGCAGAGTCAACATCTCTCTGTTGGGTGGCATTTCTGGTTTGATTCTGAGCTCTATATTGGCCCCATGCAAGTATGTATTGGGGTGGCCTTTTTGCTGTAAATGATTCTACATATTCTGCTCACTAAAAATAATTGGATGCTGTGAGCCACATATTGTTCATGTGCTGCAGGTTTCATTCCTTCCCCCTTCCTCAAGTCCACTTTTGAAATTTCTGATGAAAGGTAGAGAGAATTTTCCTCTTTTTCTTTCTTTTCCACTCTCCAGTCTGAGGCTACATCCTTGTTTCCTTTGCGCTTGCCAAACTAAGTTCTTTGTTTCATTCTCATTACTACAGAACGACTCTTGGGAAGATACTTGTTTATGTTCCACTGAGGTCATTAGATTTTAAAGTTTTGGTTCAATAAATATTTACAGGTTCCTGTGCTGAGATATCTCTGTATCTCATGAGCTAACGGGAGTATTTCTGGTGGCGGTATAGGGAGCTGCACCTGGTTTTTTCATATAATTACCAGCTATATGTTTCTGTTGTGAATATCTTCACTGTGGCATTGAATTCTCCCTCTCTCTCTGTCTTTAATACATTTGTTTATCCACTTGAAATTTAAAGCATTTCTTAGTGTCTCATGGGTTCTTCAATCTTTGGGCAGTTAGTTTAAACTTCTGCGTGGTTTTTTATTTACTGATCTGGATTGCACTGGGGCATCAACCAGCCGAATCCAGAAATTCTAATTAGCACTTCTCATCTTCAAAGCGTTGCACAAATGTGAACTAATCATATATTAATCATGCTGAGTTTTATGTTGGCTTATGTATTCTCTCTCGTGCTGTGCATTACAACCTGTCATATTATAAGCCACAGTATTTGAGAGATGAATCCAAGCTCTTCAGCTTTGTGTTCTTCAGAAAAAGGCAACTGTCTCAAAATAACTGCTACTGCTTCTCTTCATTGTCCTTAACATTTGGTACTATCATTAGTCATTTGAAAAATGAGTATCTTTATTTCTGTGGATTGATGATGACTGCCCTAATCCTTTCACTCTGATTTCTGCTTATTCTGATTGTTGATTCACTTTGCTGTTTTCTGTCATTATGTGGGTTCTGGAGTAGCGAAATAGTATGTAGTATTGGTTTAATTTAAGAAAAAGAAATGTGTAGTGTTCATGCCAAAATTGATTATTATTATTAGGAGTATTCTTCACTAAGCCCATTTAATTAATTTGGAATCTCCCTCTCTCTCCTTGTTACTTGTTCCAAAATAAAATAGTAAGAAGTTGTTAGGATACCAAGAGTGGGTCGTTCAATGAGCTCATTAGCACTGTGCTAGGTCTGTCTGTTGTAAATGCAACCCTGTTGCTAGTGCAATGGTTCTGATTCACATCTTGTCAGGCGTGACTTAGTTACGGGGTCTGCTAAAAATAAAACCACAGTAAGGTTTTGGGTTTTTTTTAATAGTCACTCCTTGAGGAAAATAAGCAAATTTAATTGTGAGGAAGATTAGCAAGAGAGCCATCTAATAAAGTGTCCTGCTCTCACACTGCGGGTGAAGATTTAGAACCCGGTCCTACAGCATGCGAGTTCATCATTTCCCACCATCTACAGCTCATTGCAAAAGCTGTTCCCAGGTGATTTCCAAACTTCAGACAGATCCTCCAGGAGCAGTGCTCAGCACCATGGGTTGGTAATGAGCAGCAGAGCATCTGAGGTGCCAGGGTGTTTTGTAGGTGCTGCATAATCTTGTAGGCTTTCAGGTTACCGAGCATCATAGGAACTTGTAATTCAGGCTGGCTGTGCTCAGGGGATTGTTTCTGATCTGAACCTCCATTAACTCTAGCATGATGTAATTTGCTTAGACATTACCATGCTAATTACATGTTAACTTCCCGTACTTACCATGTACTGTACATCCCAGAGGAAAATACTGTATTCAGAACGAAAGAGATTTAGAGTTCATACACTTAGAAGAATGCATAAAACTTAGGAACAGAATATTGAAGTGCTGTATCTTCCTAATATCCAAAATAAGCAGGATTGTGTTGCCGCTGTAGGAACTTTTCAGTCAGCCTTAGTTAGTTATTTGAAATATGTTAGGATGATAGTTCCCACTCAGATATTTCATTTGTTTGTCATCTTTTTTAGCGTGGAGAACTTCTGAGAACAGATTGTGCTGAAAACCTTTATGAACTAACTGCAGAAAGTACAAAAACGTGTGGACCAAAGTTACAAATACACTTCAGAGCAAAATATACTTTTTTGTGGGTATTTAATGGCTTAGTACTGCATTTCTTGACATTACATTAAATCGGATCAATACAGTCAAGGAGGGAATACCCTGCGCTGTGCATTTATCATGTGCATCATTGTCCTTAGAGGTCATCAGATAAGCAAATAAAAAAGTGATTTCTCATTTCTTATTTTCAATGAGCAATTACTAGTAATGTTGAAGTATATTATGCATCATTACTTGTTCAGTGTCCTTATTAAAAAAGGAGAAGTGTAGAGGTTTAATCAAAGGGTTTAGGTAACCAGACAGTTGTAGAAATAGCGGGCACTCACTTCAAGCAGTTTTTTTATGGAAGGTGAATAGTTGCACATTTTCTTCATCAGTTTCTTGATCAGTATGTTCTCAAAACAGGACTGTGTGATGAAAGATGCATCATTGCTATCCTTAAGGAGTCAAGAAGTTTGAGGGACACAGTCACATGGCAAACTGTTGTTCAAGTTAGGAAGTAAACTCAGTTCTTGCTTACACTCTTGTCTTCTAACTCCTTCACTGCTTTCAGAACCTCCAGTGTTTGAGCAGCAGCAGGGAAGAAGGAAAAATTAATCTTACCCCTAACATTTGTAATAAAATTAATAGGAACTATTTTATCAACTCCTGGTGCAGTAGAGGAGTACCTTTGTACCATCACTGGCAGAGGAACAGCCAGGGTAAAGAAGCAAACATGTAGCAAAGGTGGCTCATGTGCAGAGCAATGCCTGCTGTTCTGCTTCACTAATGGTAGCTATGGCAACCTCAGGACATTAACTTATGCAGTGATTGCAAGCCGTGAGCATCAAAGCAAGTAATTAGGGAGACAAATGGGAAGTCTTGATGGATTCTTCCATCAAGATCAAAGCTTTGTATAAGTTTTTCATTAATTTGGGAACAAGCACTGAGGTGATTTGTATGTTCCATTAGGCTATCAATGAAAATCAGGAGCAGAGCTAGATTGTTCTGTAATTTTTCAAGGAATGCCCACTCAACCCAGTCAAAAACCTTCTGAATAGCAGTGATAGTAAAT
Source organism: Amazona ochrocephala (assembly GCA_039720435.1). NCBI lineage: Eukaryota > Metazoa > Chordata > Aves > Psittaciformes > Psittacidae > Amazona > Amazona ochrocephala. The sequence continues at coordinate 7,944,147 of CM077891.1, read as the reverse complement.
CAGGAATGCAGTAGTTGAATCAGGCCACTGGAGTATTCAGCATACTCCCGGATGTTTTCAGCAGAAATACAATTGTGCTAAACTTAGGTTGTCCTCATCATTACTAGGATCATTAACTGTAACTCCCGAATTTTAAGATTGCAATATTTAATGCATGACATGTGCTTCTGGGAATTCAGAAGATCAGGGGATTCACTCTCAATATCTTTAACTCAAGAACTGGTTGAAACTTAATGACCTGTGCTATGTAGGTGCTTTGAACTGGTGGTCTGTGGTCACTTTGGCTTTATACTCTAACCTGTCTTTGTTAATGAAAGAGTCTGGGCAGCGTAAACACCGTGGACAGCATGAAGTCCTCAAATAATAGGGGAGATGATTAATTGTCTGAAGCAACAATTAGTAATTGTAATGTAGATCTTTACCCAAACTTTTGAATGGACTAGTTCTCTCTATTTGGAGTGAACCCCAACTGCAAGCAGTTGAATAACCCTGGGCTACATTTCCCTGTTGCCCAGATTTGCTTTTCTGAAAGGTAACCTACCTGCACTGGACAGGAGTTTTCCAAATCAGTGAAACTTCCACAGCACTTCTTTGAGTCTAGAGCTTTCTGTAGGATGCAGCAATAGTCCCTAGAGCATCAATAAGTTCATTTTATTGGGATTTTGAAGCAGGCATTAATATTTGGGTTGGGCTTTCATTTTTAATTGATGAGGAAAAAGACTGCCTGCCTTTCTTTCCTTCTTGATAACACAAGCTTCTCTTTAGTAACTTCAAACACCCCAGTTCTTCAGTTAAAGGCGAATTAAGTTTTCCTGTATTTCAAATTAGCTCTCTGAGGGTGGCATCAGCTCTGTTTCTTTTATGTTTAAGTCCCAGTTCTTTAATCTGTTTCTAATACATTCTGTTCAGCAATTTTGCATTTCTGTTTTAGTGGAAGCAATGCTGATTAATTCCTTCTCATGACATCTGTGGCTGCATCCTAGATTAAACCTACTCTAATACAGAGCCTATCATTAAGTGTTAAATATTCTTGCAAGGCTACTTAAATTAGATTCAACATCAGTGGATCATTTAGTAGAGAGTCGTTAATTCTCCATCTTACGGCAAGGCCACATTCTGGTGATGCTTTTAATCACAAGATTATTGAGGTATGATTTGAAAGGGATATGCTGCCCATATTTTGCCTTTGGGCAAATTATGAAAGGTCAAGTTGCCAAGGAAACAAAACTAAGATAACATTACTAATTCCTGAGTCCAAGAGTTGTCTTTCCTGATCATATCATTTGCTCAACATACATGCTTAGAAAAGATACCCACTAACAGTATCTCTGCCATTTCGCTCAACAGAAAATGGCTTTATAATGCTTGCTTTTCTAGATAGTGTTTGTAGTGATGACAAGGCTCACCAGAACACTTTGCCTCTGTAGAACTCGAATTGGTTCATTTGATGGTTTACAGATATGGTAAATATTATTCCCGATTTACAGAAGGGAAAAGAACAAAGGGAAGGGTTAAGATTTACATATTCAAAGGTAGCTGCAAACTGAAGATTTTACCAGTTTTGACAGTCTAATTTGCAGGCCTTTAGGGAATCCTGATGTTCATAAAGTGAAGAGCACTTGATAGCACACCTTCATTAAGGCACCTCAGGTTAAATGCTCAGAATCGGAAAGCCCTGAAATCGTTCTTCTGGGCACAAGTCAGGCCAGTGGCAGAGCCAGAGCGGGCTCTCCAGTATTTGCTGCTATTCAGACTGTAGTGCTTCCTCTTTTTCTGTTATTTCCTTTTTTTATTAGCATAGGATTGGCTCCAGAACATGAAAGCCTGTATGGGATAGTAGCATGCTATGATGAGTCTTACTGCTCCTTTGTCTCTTCCATCCATAGATATGTAAGCGTGTGTTTGTGTCTGATTCCTTGTCCTTCCTTTGGACAACTCATGAAAAGGGAATAATTTTATTCCCTGAAGTATCAGCATCTGAGAGTGTAGTAGATTCTGTCCTTAAATTTTCATTCTGAACTGTGCTGTGTCATAGGGCACTGCATAATGAATACGACCCTGCCAATCAAGACACTCTGTTTTATATCACTTATTACTAAATTGAAAATGGTGTTTTACTACAGCAATAAAGGGCTGGTACAAGCATGAGGTACATTTTTACACAACTCTATGAACTTTGTCATTGAAAACATTATAGCCTTGAATTTGAGAGCACAGTGGAAGGCAATATAATTTGATTACCTATATTAATCAAGTAGAGTACAACATATAAAACCAGTAATGCATAAGTCTGACTGGAGCCAGATAACCCTCTTGTGCATCTTAGAAAGATTTATTTTCAGTAATATAATTCATTTGACATGAAAGTATCATAATTGCAGTTGCTAGGAAGGATTTCTTTCTTTCCTTTTTTAGGAAAAAAACCCTATCATGCTTTCAAGAGCAGCTTCTTCTTTCAAAACTCTGCTTACTGAAAATTGGAAACAAAGGTTTGATTTTGTAATTGTGTCAGTTTTTCATTAGCCAGCTGAGCTAACAAAGTGCTTTGGTTTGAATGCAGTTTCTGCTTTATAAACAAAAGTGCTAGGTGTGAACGTAAAAGAATTTCTTTAATGCACATTGATTAGCATGAGTCCCTCTCATTCTCAACCTCTGCTGCTAAAAGCTGGCCAGAAGTTCTTGAGCTTTCACTTATCTGTGTAAGTACTTCGCATAAATGCTGAGGAGACCATTCCCACACTCCAGCTTCATGAAAAGGCTTTAAAGCATATTTAAAGATGCCTAATTACTCTGCAGTCCATGAAAGCCCCTGTTGTTATTATATGTGCAGTAGCGATACATACTGATAGTAGCATTACCATGAGTTGCTGTTTATGCATTTTATTGCTACGTGTGGCTGCAAAGCACACGTGAGTTGGTTGGTTTATCACAGCTGATGCAGCAAAAATCACAAGTGACAAAGGAAGTACTGGCTGTGCTGCACGTCCCTCTGAGGCAGGAAGACCTGCCTACTGCATAGTGCCAGTGCACACAGACTGAGAGGGGGTAGAACACTGTGGTCAAGGCATTTTCCGGTTTTTCAAACAGATTTCACGTTCACCTTTGTTCATAATAACCCATTGGAAAATGAAAAGTTTCTATAATTCACTCCATGATGAATAAGTAGTGGCTTGTTCCGTCTAATCATCAGCAGTTTTATCTTTGTGCTTGTAATAATGGTTTCTGATTAAAGGTGATAGAGTTCATTCACAAACAATGTTTGTTGTCCCCTCTCATTATTGGTCCACATTGCAGTAAGCTGTTTATTCCATTCTTGCTCTTCAGTCTTCTGTTCTTCCTTATTTCCCCTCCTGTTGAGATGTTTCCTCTTTCTTTTATTCTGTAATCACTCTGGTCTGCATTAGCCACAGTGGGGGCTGTCACTACTGAGGAAAGACTTCAGTGTGTTGGAGCTTCTATTCATAAAGGACATCTATCCACACAACTGAGCATTTCCACTTCAGTCCTGGCAGAAAAATGCAAATTAAGGAAGTCTGTAGTGACAACAGGAAGGATGAATGTCCCCAAGCCTGTTCAGAAAGTTTCAGGATAGTTCAGCTGAAGATACTTTCATTCCCATCTTTCAACATGTACTACCAGCCCATGGCTTGATCTCTGAGGTCAGTGCAGGTCAAACCACCTTTGCAATGTGAAAGCAGAACAGTGAGGTAGGAGGCTTCATCTTGTAAATCATTACGTTTACATCCATCATTGACATTTTGGGGCCTGACAAGAACAAATGAGTATCTCAGGGGATCAGAAGAGAGGAGCAGTAGTACTTAGAGCAGGACTAAGAGAGTGAAGAGTCCTTACAATTTCACCTCAAATAGCAAATATACTTTTTAAAATTGCTCAATGTTTAAATGCTTATTTAGTGGGCCAGAGAAGTGTTTTCCAGGTAATGGCATAGACCTTGAAGCTTTTATGTTTAGCTTTGTCAAGACATAATTCTGTAAGAGTGAATACCAACTACATTGTTTTCTTATCCATTTAGCTTGCAGCCTCTGCTATATTCCTTAGATTATGTTGAAGACACCCAAATGTATGCCCTGGGCAATGCTTGTCCTTCACTTCCAAGACTTACCTACTTTAATATTTCTAAGATCTAAATGGAAAGAAAGGAAACAAAAAAAGGTTTAATTTGCATTGTATTAATGACTGCAGCTGGAGATTTTTTTTTTTTTTTGGGGGGGTGGGTGTGGTTTTACTTTTCATATTTAAAATCTTTTCTTTCTACCTTGGTGAATTTCTTTGTTGCAGGGTAGCTTGCCTGTGGCAAGTGGGGCATCCATCCCTCAAGGTTTATGTTAAAAGCAGTGGTTGAAATCTGCAAGCATGCTCTGAGGGTTTCCTTGGAGGAATAGGTCTTCCACAGATGGCTCAGTTCTTGTGCTGAATCTTTTACTGGCTTTGAATTTTAATGTTCAATAATGCAGACATTAATGGGAGCCATTATAAGCTTTATATTTTTTAGCCACAACAACATAAACCTTGATATGAGTTAAATAGCAGTGGAATTAAAGAATTTCATTGTATTAATTATATCTAAGTATTGTAAATCTTGTTCCTGACAGCAACAGGGACTTGTCTTCTCAGTGGCTAAAGGCGTTCAACAAAACAAAGCAGCTGATTCACACAACTTCCTAGATTCATTAAGTTAAGAATGAACTCTACTTCATTTTACTGAATTCATGTATATTGAGAACACAGTAAGTGCTTTAGATTGTTTTCCAAGTCCACAGCTCCTAAATGAATAGTTTGTTAAAATATTACATCTAGCTTCATAGTGGTGGTGTGTTTCAAGGTAGTCTGTCACTCCGCCTGATTTCAAATTGGATTCAGCACAGTCATCCTGCCAGGTCCAGAATGAATGGTTACAAGGACAACAGATATTTGCCTTTATACCTAAAGGATACCAGTTCTGATTCTGAACATAATCCCTGCTTCTGAGTGTTTGTGTTAGGAATTCTTGAGGTGTCCAGCTCACATTTGAATGGGAAAATCTGTGATACGCTTAAGGGGGAACTTCAGAGTCATCAGGTGGATGTCTTCATGCATAGTCTGGTATTTTCTTTTGTCACTGCACCACTTGGACTTGCAGGGAGAAGTAAGGAAGAAAGCAGTTGTCAGAAAAACTGTGTGTGAATGTATATATATGTATATAAAAGATTGAAATGCATAAATGAAATAAGATAAACATTCATGTGAATCAGCTCTAACAAACCACGGCTAGTTTCCTAACCAGAAATCCATCACTCTCACTCCGGAGGGTGACTGTTACTAAGCAGGATACTAAAGTATTAAGAAGTGCCTTCCCTCCCGAGTTCCACGCTGAAATCCCCTCTAACAGCTTCCTGCAGCTAATAATGTTTCTGCACTGAGGGAAGACAGCCATGCATGTGCTCCACTAAATAAATATGTAAATGAAACTTCCAAACAGAGTGGAGTCATAGAGCTGAGAATAACTAAATGCTTTCCATTAAAGCAAGGCTACTTTAACAAATCTTATTGTTTCGTAGTGGATGAGTACTTTTTGGCCACTCCTTAGTGACATGACATGGCATAGTGATGGACTAGATTTGCAGTCCAAATTGAAGAAGAAAACTGATATTTATAGTAAGTGGAGAATTACTAGACAGACCATTATGGTTAAAGTGGCTTTTGGCTATACGCATATTAAGTCCTAAACTCCTCTTAATTTTAAAGAAAGCTTATAACCCTCTCTCCAAACTGCAGCAGCCTCTCATCATTGTAAATAATGGCTTGAAGCCACTTTTCTTCTGTTGGACATCCTAAGCATCCTTGCATTAAAAAAAATCAGAGTTGCTCTGTGTAGGGAGTCACTGTGAATCCTGTCCTGGTTTCTGCTCTTCCCTGTAGAGCGTGAGGGACCAAAGCACCTGGACAGGGGGATCCAGGTAGCTCAAAGCCAGGAGGCTCACGATAAAGGGCAGGGAGCAAGGCAAGATGTCTCTTTCAAGCAAATTATGTTGGTCATAGCTTAAAACTGTACAACAAGAAAGTAATGGATGTTTCTTTGGTTCCTTCGTGAAAACCCACATACAGCATTGAAGCTGTAAATGTCTCCAAGAGTGTCTGTCTAATGAGAAGAAAATGAGTGACAGGTGACACAATGCCCAAGCGAGGGGAGAATGAAAAGAACCTGTGAGCACTTCACAGGAGAAGAAAACAGCATCATTTTTCTTGTCAGAGTCTCCTCCATTTCGTAAATTGGTGAAATGCAGTGTCAGCCATTCAACTTCGTGTGCACTCTCCTTTCAATTACCCAAGCATGGCGGTAGGATTGCACCGCTGGGGCTGTGTGGAAATCAGCTGAAATAGGGACGAGGTGACAAAGCCTCAGTTCATTGTTTGTGTGGTCCTTGCAAATGCTGAGCTAAATTTGGCTGGTAATTCACATTACTCCTTGGTATAATCAGAAGTGTTACAAGTGAAAGTGACCTCCTGCTTTGTCCGATCTCCCTCTTTCTTGGCAAATGTGGGCTGAAATTAAGCATGAGATTGTAAGTATGAAATGGCTGTCTTTGGGTTTTCCAAAGCATCCATCCCAAGGGTACCAAGATTCTGCAACCGTGGATATGAGTCAATCACAGTCGGTAAATTGACTTCAAGGCAGCTATATCAACCTACCATTACATACTTAGAATGAGTCCAGATAGAGAGGGAGGGAGAGATTATATATTGGAAGAGATTTATTATATGGAGATCAATCGATCAATCAGTCCACTTTTTTCCTAACCATACAGCAAAATAGATTGATCCTGGAAAAGGCATCATTAAATCATCCAAAAATTATGGAAAAACATTATACTGGTATATTAAGGCCTAAAGTAGGAGGTATCATATGGTAAACCAGGCAGAAAGCTTCTCTTGAATGTGGTGCAAACATTGCTGCGTAGATGGCCCTGGATGCTGACATTTCTATTTTTAATGAACGTGTCTTTATTAAACACTTACGTAGCAATATTCGTCTGTGTAGGCTCCAGTGAAATATTGCATTATGGAAAGATATTTCTACCTTTCCTAGATGGGGGAAGGGCAGTAATCTGGTGGCTCTTAACATCTTTTTCAAGATGGGTCGGTGACTCTTCTATGAACTAGGTCATTTTTCGACTTGGCTTGAAAGTTGGCAGCTGTAGATCATACTTTGTAGATCTCAAGGAATAATTTGTGATTGTCCCTTTTTTTTCCAAGAGTGCTTTCCTGTATATAGGTGTAATAATAAAGAAACCATTTCCAGCTTAAAAGATGTGCTTGTCAAACCACAGCAATGATTTTCCAGTTGCTGGCTTTTTTAGTTGTGCAGCCTTTTAATATTTCTGCTTGAATTCTTTCACGACAGAAGCAAATGAAAATTACACCGTGGTTTTTAGGTCTCTGTTCCCTGATTTTTGCTTGTCATGTCATGAACTTCTTCGAAGCAGTGAAATGGCAGCCCATCTCCCTGAGAGCTCCAGACAGATTTCTAAAGTTGTCTTGTTAACAGCTTGTCAGAAACCTACATTTCAGTCTCGCTGAGTTTATATCATGCAAAGAAAAAAAAAAAAAAAGAGGAAAAAAAAAAAAGTTGCTGGAAATTATGATTTTTACAGGTTCTGACATTTTTCTAAAGAACTGAAATGCTCAAGGCTGCTGTCTCCCTTAACAGGCTGTGCTGTTTTGGGTAATATTCTGCGTTGCATCAACTGAACATCAGAGCAACATTCAGTTTCTTCCCTTTAACATGTTCTTTGAATTATTTAAGGTGTTTTGATGTTGGCTAGAATTTGTAACAAAGTCCTCCAGCTTTTATCCTAAAATATCAAAAAGGTTGAGATTTTTTTCTCCCCCCCCCCCCCCCATTTCTCCCTCTTCCCTCACCCTTCCTCCCTCCCTCCCTCTGCTTTAATAGATCCTTGCATGGATCATCAGGGGACTTTCTTTTATGTTGTACAGCATGAAATGACTTAGTCAGGGTCTTCCTGATTAATTTATGAGTACTAAGGAAGAGGGAAGGGGGGGGGGAAAACAGTCCTTGAGGGATTGACCCTAAGCTGCAGCAGATCAACTCAATTTTATGGAAAGAAAAGAGACTTAAACAGTATTTTTAGCGTTGGTTCCTCGACCTGCAGAGGTAGGGAAGCTCTCTGTGTCTGGCAGGCTGAAGCAGGGCGAGAGGTACACATCTCTCCCGGTGGCTGATGGAGTGGAGTTTGTCACTTCGCAGGCACCGAGCATTTTTAGAGTTAAAGCTGTGACAGATTGGTGGATTAATGTGCTCTGCCTCCAAGGGACAAATGCTCTGTTTTTTTCCCCCTTTCCTTTTTTCCCTCTTCCCTTCCCCTTGCTCCCTCCTTCCCTACTCTGGGCTTGCAGATGACAGCTGTTGGTCACTTAACAAAATGTCCTCTTGATTGCTGCTTCACAACAGGGGCCCCCTCAGACCAAACAGCGCATAGCCCGCACAATGCATCACTGCCCCTCAAAATTAGTTATAGTGCTCAGGGCTATTCTCGGCTGCCATAGCTAATACTCTCTTGCTGTTCTTCTCTCTCCCCTTCACCCTCCCCCTGTGCAGACAAAGGCTCAGCCTATACATCTGTAGTGCTCATAACCTCCCCCTTCCCCCAGCCAAATGCTGAGGAGAGAAAGGGAAGGGGAAAAAAAATTGCTGCCCTGAGGCTCAATCTGTTTCTTACAGCTCTACCCCGGCACTTGGAAGCCTGAGCTGGTGTAGCCATAGGGAGGCCCTGACTCATTTCATCAAACTGTCAGGGAGGCAGTGGAGCTAAGAGGACTCTGCTGCTGGGGCAAGTTCAAGTCAACATTCGATTTCCATCCTCCCCCCCTGCCCCCGCCTTTCGCTTGGACACTTTCTGTGCTCTGGACCTAAACTTCTCCCGGAGCTGCAGCAGCTCACAGCTTCTTGCCAGGAGGAAGGACTTGTGGGACCTTATAAAGGACACAGTGGCAAAATTGCTGCAATAAATCAGTGGCCCTCTGACACTTGGCGGTAGCTTAATGTTTTGGCACTTTCTTTCCTGTGTATGCCTCAAGTCCCATTAGCAGGCTTTTCTGTCAGTCTGGCTCATGATAAAACTCTCTCTTCCTATCATCTTAAGCAAGCCCCTGCAGACATGAATCCAATGCCAGACTTAATAGGAAACAACACCCTCCCCTTGCACACACAAGCGCGCATCCATACGCGCTGCTGATGCTGCGAGCTGCTCCTGGGAAGTTGGCTCAGAGGACAGGGAGAGGAGGGCTCTTATAAATAGGCTTGACTATACTTCTTCCTTTACAAGAAACATTAACAGACCGGGATTTAAGCCTAATGCTTTCCTGAGCCTTGCTATTAAACGAAAATTCAGTAACTAAATATATGGTTGGAAATAATAAGATAGCAGTAACATGGCCGTCCTCTGGGACTCTGTGAGTGGGTGTGCCATCTCTGTAGGTATCTACATTGTTCACGTTCTATGCAATGTTTTACGTATGTATTCTGCCCTGCCAGGGTGCATTGTAATATCGTGGACTGTATAGTTAACATTTTTAACTCCTCTCAGCCTTACACTTCCCCAGACAATTTTAGTTGCAGGTAGACTGGTTTGATTACATGTCCCTCCGGGCAAGGATCTGTTTTTTCACACGGCTTAGCTTAGATGTCTATCACCCTCTGCTTAATCATAATATAAATGATATCTGTAGGTATGTGTGTGCAAAGGAAAAACAAGCCGTTCTGCCAGCTGTCTGGGCAGGAACCTGTAACTTCAGTGCTGTGCAGAGTCTGGCACAACAGGGCCCTACAGCCTTGAGGCGGTATAGGCACAACCTACATCATAAACCTCTGTGTTTGGGTGGAATAGGATATACCACATTTATGTGAATAAGCTGAGGTGACTTCTGTGCAACCTCAACAGCTTGGAGGATGTGGCCCCATTTCAGATAAGAGTGTTTCTCTGCACCTCACCGATGACATAACACCCAAGTGTTGCCAATGTTGCCGTCTTGCAAGACTTGTGTTGTTTTTATTTATGTTTCTTGGAGCTCTCATTCCTGGCATGAGGCAGTTGATATGAGTATCTGATTTCGTGTTAACCAATGTGGTGTTTTTACAATGTGAAGAAAATCTGGAAGTTAAAACATTGGGGGTAAGAAAAGAGTCACAGGATGCTTTCATGGTTCTCAAAGTCACAAGAAAACATCCAGAATCACAGAACAATTTTAATACACATTGCAAGGAGCCTGGTGGGAAAGGTGTAATGGAGGGGGTCTTGAAACATGAATTTCCACCTCAGCCATCAGAAGAAGAAAGAAGCTACAGGGCCTGGTTTACACATATGGGAACTCTGTCTCAGATTCCTCAGGTGTTTTGGGTGCAAGAGGGGAATGGAGCACTTGCAGCAGTTGCTCAGGTGGAGATTAGAAAAGCAACAGCTTCTCTTCCTGCTTCACTCCCTGCTTCATCTGGAGCCTGAACCTTCATCTGTAGCCAGATTCTGCCCTGCCCTGATGACCCATGGGCACCATTGGGCAGAGGCTTTTTGGCGCCAAGTCATCCTGTGGAGGACGGACATCTTCAACACCCGCATCTCTGGGGAGGCAGCAGGAAGGAGAGAGGGATGAGGCCTTTGCACAGCTCACTGAGCCAATTCCACCTGAATTACCTGTTGTTTCTGCTTAACTTTACCTCACGGGAGGTTTTTTTTCTGACTGGAATCTGTCACTGCAAGAAATTGTTTCCAGAAAGCAGCACAATTAGGGGTCGGCTTTGCAAACATTCTTGGTGCAATTGAGAGGCAATTGGCACAGCCCAGTGAATAATCCTTTTAGGAGCCTTTATGAACCCGGCACAATGGCTGTTTACAGTTTTGCTTATAGACCAGGAGTGTTAACAGGCCTTTAGAAAAATCCAGGTAATTGAAGCTTTTGTCTTTCAATGAGCCCCCATAGCTGTCAACAGTTGCCATTCTCCACATTTTCTTTAACTTTTTTGTTTTGACAAGGGCTTTTGTCCCTTCACAGCAGCTGTGTGGGAGGCAGTGGCCTTCGCAGGGAGCACCACCGGCCTCCTTCTCACCAGGCCAGAGTAAGTTGTCTTTTAAGACACAGAAAACCCTCTGGGTCAAACCAAAAGCTTCTCCTGTGGCTTCATTGTTCATTTAAACATCCCAGCCATGCAACACCAGCCTCGTCTCTCTTTGTTGACCCAGGGCTTTGCGGGGACAAGGAGGCTGGAGAAGAGCGGGTGTGTGGAGACTGAGGGCTGTTACCACAGAAACTGAACCAGAACAGTGAACTGGTGGTTTTTTACACCCCCTCCCGCAGGGAAGGGGTCAGCAGTGGTTCTGGTTTTCACAGGTCTGTCCGGGAGGGTTTAGTTCTTCTGTAGCTGGGTTTTTCTGACGCGCTCAGCAGCCTGTGAGTTCCTGTTTCTCGATGTGAATGTGGGACCCTTTCCTTTAAAACAAAAAGAAGAAAACCTAAGCGAATTATGAAGCTTGGGAGGTTTTCCACCAAAGATGTCTGTATTTTCTTCAGGAGTCGTTGGGGGATGAACTTGGGTTGGCAGCCATGAGTCTCAAGGTCTCCATTTTCCAGGATGCTGTATGTTAAGTGGAACTCCAAATGTTATAAATAATGGTGTGTTAATTCTTCCCCAACATCTCTCATCATGTAGACTGCTTTTGGGTCAGATTGGGACTTCATTCACATGGATTAAGATGTGGTATTTTGGTGGTTTAAAAGCCATGTGGTGGGAATTGATATGAGGACGTTTTGTGTGCGTAAGCACTGCCTAGCTTGGAGAGGTGTGAGAGGACAGCTATTTCATACAGCAAACAAGAAATTATGCAACTTGCTGTCAGAAATATATTTGTAAAGCACTCGTTGCAGTCACAGCTGCACAACAGGCTCCATGTCCACATGGAGCTGCATTCACATGTGGATCTGCATCCGCCGCCCCGCTGGCTTCTTCAGTTGCAAGACGGATGCAGTCATGATTAAAGTAGGGAAGATGTAAGCTAAAATGAAACAAATTTCTTCGCTGTCCTTTCCATTTTAAAAAACAATTAATTACGGACTATTGTCAGATCCTGCATGGGGATAAATGCATCCTCAGAGAGCAGATGTTTGCTTCATTCGCATGCCTGTTTATGAATTTTAGCATGTGGATTTGATGGTTCACTGGCTTTTTGCATCTTCCACTTACCTACATGAGACAACGTCGCGTATTGGTACAATGCAAAATTAGGCATCTCAATAAAGCAGTTCCGCACCTTTCAGTAATGCAAACCATCTGTAGTAGGGTTTTATACTCATTATATTAATTTTTGAGGTCAAATCTGGTTTCAGCAAGAAAAAGCCTGTGCTCTTTTTATTTAAATATTACAATGCGGTAAGAAACAGGAATACAAGTACTATTACAAAACCAGAGAGCAGGACTAAAATACTGCATTTTATTTGAATAATCAAGTTCCCCAAAATTGTTTACATTTGCTCTCAAATATTTTTAATCTCAGACTGATTAAGGGTTACAGTACTGTGGTTTTATTAAACCAGGGCTCATAGGCAAAAGTGTCTGAGTTTTAATGATAATTTTGAATGTTTTCTAGTCAATATATTTCTGAATTTAATCTATTTGGGGTTTTTATTGCCTCAGTGTATCATTCTTTAAGTCCCTGTATGCGTTAAAACTTGTATTGCCTAAGCGTACAATTTTAAGCAGCACAGGTCTGAGTATACTAACTTAAGTTTTATGCCATTTTGTGATAGGTGTAATTCCCCTGTAACATGCTTCAGTCTGAACAATGCAGGTTGAATCTCATTATCCAAATATTCTGCCTCTAAAATAGGAGTGTGCAGCTTGAATGAGCACCATGATTAAAATGGTGACTTAGGATACTTTAGCATAGACCGCTTTAAAGGGTAAAATAATGTGGTCTTTGTGACCCACTCAATTATGCTGGTAATTTGGGGGGATGCACACTCCCTGCAGCACTCTGACTTAATTTGAGTCCCTCGGGTGGAGGTGAAAGGTTTCCCTTCGAGTCAGCCAGCATTTCTTGGAGCCTGTAAATAATAACAAGTGTATTGCTGTGCCTGCATCTTCCCCCGCCCCTCACCTTGGTTTTGATGAATATGTTGCTTCGTCAGCATAAATTAGCACTGTCTTGAGCCAGCACAAATGCAGCAGGTACTGGAGCAGCCTTTGCCCACCAAACCTGCTTCAGTGTGTCTCAGTGGTGATGTTCATCTAGTCCCATTCCAGGCCCGAAGCAGAGATTTCTAATTGGTGGTGGTTACGTGGCGTGGGGTTGGGAGAGTGAGCAAAAGGCTGCTGGTGGTGATTTGTCAAGACTGATGCTGCTTTTGATCTGAATGTCTAATTTGAGGGCTCCACAGCCGCTTCAGGGTAGTGTCCTGCCTTCCTGTCATTTCTTCCCGTTCTGCTTCTTTTTTCCCAAATGGTTACAAATACAATTCGATCTGTGTGCGGATATAAACAGTTGGATGTGTTTGTGCAGAAACATGCTGTGGACCAGGTAAGGCAGTGTAAAATGGTTTAATTTTGAAAGAAAAAGAGCTCTGCTTAGTCAAGACTATAGAAAATCAGGCGCCTTAAACCAAGCATTTTCCCTGCAGTTAAATGGAAATAAGGAGTTAGTTGGGAAGCTGAGCAGTCTCACTGTAGAATCACCATGGGAGACCCCCTTCATTGTATCATGGTTCTTCACATGCTTGGTGTGTTTCAGAGATTTTAAGAGTAGAAGGTTGTTCAGGTGCTTGGGGTCAATCATTTAATGTGCCAAATAGAAGGGGAGATTAAATAATCTCTTAAAAATCTGCAGAAAACTAATAATGGAACAGCTGAAATTTCTGCTTCATAATTTAGGATAAAAGCATGTGACAGGAACATTTCCCCTTCGTGCTCTGAGGAGCAGGATCTGGACAAAATGGCCAAACTATTCCTTCTTTTACATCCATGAAACCGAAGCGTGTGCATCCTTGTGGACCATTTCCACATTTGTAGCTTGTCATTGCTGTCTTGCAGAGTCCCCTCTCGTTGAAGCAAGGGACTCAATAGGTTGCTGCCAGTTATGGGAGGCCAGGGACTATCTATCCCTATCAGTGGCTGGCTGAAGGAGAAAATTCCCATTGGGCACAAAAGCTTTAAAATATACTGGCTACTCTCTCTGTCAGTGTAAGAGACACCAAGAGATTTATTTCTCTTACCCATTATGAATCTTCGTCAGCTCTAGCCAACAAGATGTGCATGTCCTGATATGTTCGATGCTCAAGTTATCATTTGTGCTGTGAAAATTGAGCATTTCATTTTCAGAGGCTGTAAGAGATTACACTCCAAAACTCTTTAAGTAAACACTTCCTCCTAGGATCGTGATCTCATTCAAACTAAAAAATGTATCAGAATTTATGATGTATTTTAATTACTATTCTTGCTACCACTCATTAAATTAGAAATTGATTGCCAGTTTCACAGTTTCCTTGTTAGATGACAAAGTGCTTATCAAGGTGAAGCAATGCAAAACTGTTACTATATATTCCACAATTTGGGATGATAAAAAGGCATGCTTTTTGTTGTGGTATTCATTACAGTCGTTACTATAATGCATCACTGATAGTCTTTTTTGTTTAAAGTTCACTTTCCCGATCCAAGTAAGAGTATTCCATATTTTTGTATGAGAAGGGAGAATCTGGCTTTGTCTGGTTTATGCTAGCAATCTAAAAGGCATTACTGCAGACATCAAAAGTGTGTTTTATTGAACTGAGAACATCATAAACAGCTATGCTAAAGATTTAAGAGGATGATGCAACAGATCAGTATACATAAAGGTGTTTATCAAAATCTTTTTTTCTCTCTCTAATCCACAGTGTGACAGCGAGAGTGATGTTGACGATAAGGTAAGACTGAATTTTCTTCTTTTATGTGCTTTACTAGCTCGGAAATTCCCTCATAGTCAAAATAAGGATGAATTTGAAAATAATATTTTTCCTCCAGTCTTCATGTCAAATTTAAAATACCTATGCTTGAATGAAAAAACATTGCGTCTGGCAGTGTGCGATCTTCACTAGCTTCTGTTTACAGGAGAGGAACTCCCAGTAACATAATAGTCTTTCTGGATTAGTATGTGAGAACTTGGTGAGACCCAGCTCATAACATTTAGTGCTGTTTCAGAGGAAGTCTCCTCCCATAATTTGTCAGGAGCACATATCTTATTTATAGTAACCTTTGAAGATGTCAATTTTGTAATCAGTTTAGAAGATGGGACAACTGGTACCTGCCCTCAAAGGCAGTATGGTAACTGTCATGGAGTGTGTTGTCATGTTGCATGCATATTTATCACAGAGCAATGATTTTTCTGACCTTCTGTTGGGTATAGAGGTTGGTCATTGAAAGGTTGTAGTTGTGTGGTTTTCTATAGGGATTCCTTGTTTCACCTTTGCAAGGCAGAGAAGTCCCACTATGTAGCAACAGCTGCACTGTGCTTTTAAGCATCAAATGTATAAAAGACTTGAGTATCCCTCTCTGACTTCTCTTCTGGCAGATCAAACTTGGCAGTCTCAGGTTAGATCTTCATCAAACTTTTATCATATTTTGGCTGTCCAGTCTCTTGCATTCATTCATGAGAAGCTGTGGCACGGAGTTTTCTACTGGATCAGCATTACAAAAGTAAAGCCTGACTTCAGATAGCCCTGTCTCCTTGGCAGCACACTTGGCTGCAGCCATACATACATTGGAGGTTACCATGAGTTCAAGAGACTATGCTAAAAGCTTCTTCTGGTTAAGTCTTTTTTATTTGTTTGTTTGTTTTGTTTTTTTTATATATTGTTAGAGTTTGGGAAGCATTGAGGTTTTTTCAGCTGCTGCTTCTGAAATCCCATCAGACACCAAATATCCCTGGAGTATGGCATAAGCTGTGTTCCGAGATGAAAGCTTGATTGAAGAGAAACACTTTAATCATATATGTTAAGTGAAAGATACTGTGCATGTTTTATTTTATTTTATTTTATTTTATTTTATTTTATTTTATTTAAATTTTGTTTTATTTTATTTTAGTGTACGTATATATAAAGTCACTCCCTGAAACCACCCCTGCTCCCTAAGTTCTGTTTCTCACAAGGCTGCCTAGCAGCAGAGCCGATGGTGAGGGTGAAAAATGATTCCCTGAAAGCTTAGATACCATGGGGTTAAAACATTTCTTAGACTGTCCAATCAAAAAAAGTAAAAGCAGTCACTTAGAAAACTGTTTAAAGATCTGCCAATCAAACCCCAGATGAAGTTGTAAGTGACATGTAGTTTTATTATACAGCTATGCTATTAATGATTATCTAAATTACACTGGTAGACCCAGCTAGCGGCATTACATCTGAGACTGACGTTTGTTAGATTACGTTTGACTTCACCTTGTAGAGAAGAAATTGAAATCTGAACAACATTGATTAGCTTTCAGAATGTGGGATCTGAGGTTACCTTCAGAGGAAGCTGCATTGTGTTTGGCTGGTAAATTGCTGTCCTTTACAGCAATGAAAGGCTATTACAGTGCTCCTTTCCATTGATATGGCATTTCTTTACATATCTGTAACTGTAATTTGACCTTCTAGGCTCACATATTTCCCAGCTACCTTCTCCTTAAGGTGGTTCTACCTTAATAATATTTATTTTTTCCATAAGGAGATCATCATCTTTCTCTCTCTTTCCTGATCTGTAGACACATGAGACATGTCATTGGTTCTGTTTAACAGGTGTCTGGAATTAGGTAGGGTTGCTTTTCCTGTCAGCAAGAACATGTGCACATGCATGTAAACTCACCAGAGTTGAAGTGGAGAGGCTTCAAACCTGTCATGGGGATAATGTAAATGCAACATTGCCTTCCAGTTGGGGAACACAAGGGCAACCTGGCTCTTTCCCATGGAAGGACATTCAGTATTTGTCTAAAACTTGACCTGACTGATGCAACAAGGAGCTATGAAAGTATTGGTGTGAATCTCCCTGGGGATTACCTGAGTGTTTTTTCCCACTTCCGTGTGTTGGCAAAATGTATCTTCTAATAATGCTCTCTGGCTATTACAGCCAGATGGATTATTCAACTCTGGTCCAGCCCAGCATCAAATGACATGTAGGGTTGGCTTCATTTCACAGCACTGTGGAGCAGTCCTGCTTTCCTGCATGGTCAGCAAGAAGCAGCTTTCTCTAGGTACACCTACATACACAGTGGCGCTAATGAAGGGCAGGGCAGGAATTACTAATGTACTTCTGATTCGCCTAACATTTTTTGTTAGTCACAAACAGCAGATCACTGTCATCTGTGTGTAAGTCATAAGGAAAGCAGACAAAAAAAGAAGTTCATGTGCAAGTCCAAATTGAGTCAGTGAAGCAAAACTGAAATTTTCTACCTCCTCTCTCTATACCATGCGACTAATTATCCACTATTCATTTAGTTAGTTCTTATATGGGCTATTGGAGCTCTTGATGTTTTAAAACATGGAGTAAAATTACGGCTTCACCTTCACTGCATTGAAAAATATAAACACACTCCTGATGGTTTTGGTTTTTAGCTTGCTCAGTGTTGTTCAGGACTCCAGGTGAGAAAAGTAACTGAGCATAGTCAGTTGTGCGTAGGGTCTGTCCAAATTGAGGAGCCGTTACTTCAGTGCAAGGCACAGTTTCACAGCAGATTGTGAGAGCATTTCCAACCAGTGTGCTGCTGGTTTTAATAATCAGAGAAGAGCAGCTCAAGGCTGGGGACTTGTCCATCCCATCTACTTTCTGAGAGCTGTCTCTGGCCAAGTGTAGCCTTTCACTTCTGCATCACTGCTGAAATCTCAAAGGAAGTAAGTGGGATGATACGTTCTCACACCTATCATTCTGTCACCGTGCGCTTCTCCAGCTGTTTGAGATACCAAGCTAATAAAGTGAGCTCTCCAGCCATTTAACCAAGCAAGAAACTTAGCAAGGCATGCGTTCCCAGAAATGGAAATGCAAATCCTGTTTCTTTTACTGTATATTCATTGAAGGACGTCAGTTTGGACTCTGCTACTGTTAGGAGGATTGCAGAATAGTTTGTGGATGCTGTGGAAATGATACTGTGCTTTTTGTGAGGAAGGAGGGGGAAAAAGGGAGTTAGTCTGATAATCGTATTACACTGTCTCCGCACTGTGCAATAGCTGTGATGTGAGGCTCACGGTCCATAAACACTGTTACTGAAAATATATACTTCCTTTAATAGCAACAACAGCATTAACAGATAGCAATTACCCTTCATTTTCAGGAACTATAAAGTCTCCATTAATTCAAGATTTATGTAGTTATAGCATTTAGCACAGGAATAACACCACAGAGAATTGGTTTATACACATGTAATGAGAGAGCTTATGGCATACTTTAGTGAACATTAACATAATAGAGTAATATAAACCATCAACAGTTCCACTTATTGTCTCTTACCTGCTTTAGCATCACTGTGAAAAGTGGCTAGCAGCTTGGTAATGTGCCCTGTTAAATGGTGTTCTGCAGAAAGCCAAAAGTCAACTTGTGTAAAACAAGGGAATGAGTAATCTCTGCTCGTTACTCCAAAATGTTGCTCTCATTTTTTTAATAACAGTGTTCAAGATTGCATTGGGAAAAAAAAAGTCTGTTGCTTTCTTTAAAAGTAATTCAGTGTTCATGTTCCTTCAGTCTTGGACTTCTGTCTGCTGTGTGCCAAATTGTGGGTTGTCAGCTTAATTACATGGCCCCGCTGTGTGAGCCTCCAAATCAGGGGCTAGATATCAGGCATTCCTTCATTTATGTGTTGCTAAGTGAGATGTACAAAAAATGACACTGTATTTCTAAGTTGAATCAGTGTTTCCTGTATATTTGTTCTGTAGTTTATGGGAGTTTTTTAGCTATATCCAGATGGAAGAAAAAAGTTTTGAAGTCAGGTGTCTAAAAGTGTTTTCCCGCTACTTTCTGCGCCAGCACATTGAGTTTATTAGGCTCTGCTTGCAGCGGTGTGAATTTAGCCTTGCTGTGCTGTCGTTTGCTGTGCTAATTTTTGAGTCCCAGTAGGTGCCTGGAAGCTTGCAACACTGCATGAGCAGTAGAGATTTAGCCCTTAATACCTAGGAGAACATAGTAGGGCTGTGATTGCTCCACCACAGACTGGCTTCCCCTGCTGCTGCATGGAGGTGCTTATTTGAAAGTTTAACAAGGGGGAGATCAAGTCAGACTAGTGAGAGATGAGAGTTTACATCCATACTGTCAGTGTTGGGAAGAAGAGGTAAGCTGTGAAAGAGTCAAAACATGGAGAATGATAGTTTGCAATTTGGAAAGTGGGAAACTGTGTAGGGAGCAAAGCCGTGGACTAGGAAAATGATCTTGCAGCAGTTTTTTCCTTGGCGGAACGACAACAGTTACGTCTGCCATCACTACAGGGGAGGATAAAATGGTAAATGAAGGGTGGAGTAGTGAAAGCTTGACCAAGAACTCAGTCGTATGCATGAACAGAGGATGCTCATTAGGTCGTAAGGAAAGAAGATATACAGAACTTAAACACAGGTTGGATGTCAAGATGTTGGGAGTGGTGTGAGTCAAAGAGAGTGCTGAGAACTATGGGCTTGAGTGAGAGGTGGAAGTGATAAGAGTGGAAGCAATGAGGAGAGTAAACTGTGTGGAAGGTGTGGGGGATGAAATTATCACTTCCGTTTCAGCTGTGTTAACCTTGAAAGGGTGTTTACAAGCCCACAGGAAAACTCATAGTTTAGGCAGCAGGAGAAGGGGATGTAATAATGAAGAGAAATACAGGAGTCGCTGTAGTAGCAGCGGTCACTCTGTGTATGTGTTTGTGTAGGAGATTACCCAGAAATAACATAAAGCTGCATGACGCCAGATGAAAAAGCTCAAGGAATATGGTCTTAACAGTGCTCAGAATTACAGCAACAGTTGCAAAGGCAGGAACAGAGGAGACAGGAGCTGCTGAAGCCCAGAGAGGAAAGAGCTGTGTCGTATAGCTGGTGAGATCCAGAGAAGGGGATTAGGAAAGACTTTGGAAGTTGAGATGCAGTTCAGTGGGGGAGAGGAAGCCAAGCTGCACAGTGTCTGTTCCCAAAGATCCTACATCAGTCCAAATTGCCATGTGTTTTGTTGCATCTTTACACTCCTGCTCTCGTGGCCTCATTTGTCAATTCACCAGTACAACATCAGTGTGTTGTTTCATGATGCTGGAATAAGCCTTCAGTCCCTGGACCTGCAACGACACTTGTTTGGAGTCCATGTGGGCCATTATTGCTGGAGGCTTCTTTGTCCCTGTGCCTCATATTTTATCCTACTGATGGAAAAAGTGGGTTCCATCTCTCTATCGTTTCTGTGAGGCTGGTAGTTCCCACTTCAGGTAATCTGCTGTTTGCTGTTTTTGAAGCCTACCCAAGCCAAGGTCCACAAATTGATTTTGTTCATCTTAAAATTTTCCCTTTGTCTGAGAAATGAAACTTGGTACTTTTCCAGCAATCCCAGTTCTTACTAGTTGCAGCAGAAGGGAAAGATCAAATGTGGAATTGAACTGCAGGCTTTCACATGGCAGTATTTGCACTTCTGTTAGCATTACTCTTCAGTCTATGACAGTTTTCAGCTGTGACTAACAACTAGAAGCCTCCATTTGCCAGTTACTTCCCAGCTGGGTTTTCAGACAGTATTTAGGTGGTCCTTTTACCATAGCATGCTCTTGCTTATGGAGAGCAATGCTGAATGGAGTTGCAGAAGCATGTGCCTGGCCTGTGTTGCCCGCTTAGCAGCATGCAGTAGTATAGCATATACACATGTGCATGCCCATAGATGCACAGAATTGGTGTTTCTTCTAAGGTTTAATTCTTACAGACTAAAACTCAAGTGATAGGTAGTGAGAATCGGTGAGAAACCTGACTCCCATATAATAGTAACTGCATAAAGGTGGTTAGTTCTCTTAATGGAAGAAAGTTTGACAGACGAGCTGCATGTTGTTATTAAACAGATCTGCTTTTTAAACAACATGAAAATATTGAATTTAGAATAACCTTGTAACCCTTGAAACATTTGGGTGCTATAAACAGGCAAACGTGATGCTGTAGGCAGTACGGGAGGACAAAAATTCACTACTCAGTGAATTTCTTTTATGTCATCATTCTCCATGAGCAGTTTTACCAGGGAAATTGCATCCTGCAAGCCCACTGAACACCCAGTTCACTCAGTTGCTCTTTAGGAAATGCCAGATGGAGGAGAGGCTTGGCATGCCCTCAGCTTCCATTGTTCCACCCACCATGTGCATGAAGCAGATGCAGAGGTTCCCACTGAGACTTGAGGCAACTGAGTTAGGCCCTGTAAGCCTTTCCAGAGGGAAGGGAAGCCTCCTAGCTGTCCTTCCCAAGAAGAGAGTCTGCAACTCCAGGAAAAAGTATTAGTAATAATGGTCTTTCTTGATCTTTTTATTTAAGTCAAGCAAGAATGCAATTGAAAATATTAATCAGACTCAAAGATTCAGCACCAATGTTCTCCCCTCCTACTGAGATTTTGGTTTTCTGTTATCCAGACAAAACCCTCAAATTTTAAGTGTGTTAGTCTGTATGTAACAAGCTGAATCATCGCTGGCTGTGGTGTCCATATTCATTCTTGAAAATGTAGGGAAAAAAATTCAGGGCAAACAATGAGAAGAGCCTTCTAGTTTGCTGACAAACCTCCATCATTAACTCACATAAAATGACTGAAGAGATCTTATGGAGAGGTCTTGGGCAAGACAGGATAATACCAGTTCTGTCGCTGGCAGTCACGATGTCCCTAACTCTCTGCTTTCTCTATTGTTTAACATCTCCCTATTCCAGTTCCCCATTCATGAGCCTTTTCTTATCTTACCAGGGACCTTCTGAAGAAACTTTTAAGATCTGAGGCAGTAGGGAAGAGAGCAGTCTTGTACAGCTTCTGCCCACATCAGTTGTAACGTAGTCATAAATCCAAAGGGCTACCTGTGCAATGGCAGTGACTCCTTGGAAGACGATCAGATAGAACATAACATAGCAGGCAGGTGATGGCAATTGGCAGTTGAGTTAAGCAATTCCATTAATTACATTGAGTGATTTAATTAACTATAAAGATGCCAAGAAGATGGGAATTTTGGAGAACACATACTCCAATAGTTGCAATTGCAGGCCCTCATTTGGCTTGCAAGTTTCTCATCACTGTATTCCAAAATTGTTTTACCAGGTTAAGTAAAACAGAAAAGCATAGTATGCGGCGCTGTGTGTTCTATGCCGGCATAAAGGATACAACTTGAGGATGGCCCAGGAGTCAGCTTTGGGTTTTGTAGCATTCCAACAATTCTTGCTTCTGGGTCCAATTTGCAGTAAAATCCAGACTAAGTTTTACTGCGGGAGTTTTCCAGATATGTATGAGGCAGCAACAGCATTTGAATCAGTAGCAAAGACTGGAAGTAATGCCTGCCTAACTTTGCTTGGGAATTCACTCTTATCCAAAGCATCACGATTGAAATGAGTATTCCTTTGCCTAAGTGAGTATCCTAACACTTACCAGCTGCTGTTTTCACATATCAGCTGCTTATCAACTGCTGCTTTTGTCTACAAAATCAGTAAGGGGCTTGCCTTGGCACCCTGAGTCAGGGGAGAAGTTTCAGGTGGTGCTGCCCAGCCTTTGCTGTACACCCTCAGCGGACAGAGTCCCCCAGAGCCAGAGTCCTCGCTTTCCACATAAACAAACCAAGTGAGTTACTTCTCAAACAGAGAAAACTCAAAGCAAGAGAGATCGAAATAACTGTGTAGATAAGTCTCCCTCCGCTCCCTGCAGGGTCACCCCTTGGTTCTAGTGCTGGCTGTGGTACAGGCACACTGGCTCCGTGCAGTTCTTCCCCGGCAGCAAGGAAAAGTCTTTGTCTTTCATTCACCTGTGAACTGTCAGCTCTGGGTCTACCCAGGGTTGAGCCCAGCACTTTTTCATGGTGTAGGCTGGCTTCCTCCCATCTCTCCCACTCCCTGCACAAGACAAGATGATGAGTCTGGGCAGGATGAGTGCAGGTTAAAGCGAAGACAGACTCTGTGGTTTGGGCTCTGTGGCACACACCATTGCACACTCCCATCAGCGCTGTGTCCAGAGTGTCATTACCATCAGCAGTTCTGCTTGATCCTATCCACTGATGCCCAGTCTTCCACTCTTTGATGGGTCAGATTGAAACATCTCTCACGCACACACAAAAGCCTTTGGTTTCCAAAGCATACAGCCCGACTTACAGCCTCTGTTTCCTTGGCCTTTCACACACCTGCGTCAAAATGAGTTGGAGATCTTTGCCTAAATCTGTGGCAGCAGCTGACTTAATTTGTGGTTTACTACTCCTGACAGTTTATTGGGGAAGCAAAGTGCGCCTTCATCTCCAATAATAAACAGCCCACCTGCCGACACTTTGACAGACTTAATGGGTTTTTTATACAAAAATGGACAGACTTAATGTTTCGACTGTAGCGATCATCTGTCCTGATCTCCTTAATGAAATTAGATTAAGTGCACCTGGGAAAATGCTGAGACGGCACATTGCCTTCATCACCTTCCTTAATTTAAAACCAATTTGCGGGGAAAATATCCTCTGAAGCTGAGGGAGGCAGAGAGAAGGGGATTTTAAAATCTATCTGGATAGCTACTGGCAGTTTTAATTCCTTTCCCTGCTGGCAATGTGAAATATTAACACCCGTAAGAACCAAGAGTTTAAAGACTTACTAACCTCTCTGTCTCTCTTAGGGGAAAAAGAAACAAAACAGAATCTTTACCACCAAGACCACATACAGGGACAAAGTGTGGGACATGCTGGGGCTCGGAGGTGGGGCTGGGCAGGGAAGATCTGGCTGAAATATGGGAGTTTCTTCTTCCAGGATCTAGGTCATGTTTTCCTAAAATGCATTGTAACCACTAGCTGTTGGTGACATTTGCTGTCTGCTGGTACCTTGATAATGATTCAGTTGTGCAGAAAACCAGTAATTTGACCACGTAGCTGTGAAATCAGCTGCATTAGGTACCATCTGAGGTAACCTGAAATTGATTACAAATGTTCCTTGGGCTCACTCTAAAGAGAGCAGGAAACATGGCTTTTTAATTAAAAAGAAAATGTTGCAAATAATAACCATAACTTGTTTTTCCATGAAGGATGATTCCTGTTCGCTCACTCTGAGCCCACTGATGAAAAACACACTAATGCTTAGCTCAAGGTCTGCCACCGGTGGGGCTGGTGAGAGAACAGAGTGATCTCTGATAGGCTGGAAAGTCTCTTTATAGCAGAGTTTTAAATGTTCACAGCCTTTGTCACTTGGACTATTGTAGTCCGGGCTCAATAGTGCAGTTGATTTATCCATCTCCTGTCTCAGATTTCAGTGTTGCTGGAACAGTAGTACTCATAGTAGACATGGGCAGTTTCTGCTGCTTGGAGATGCTTTTCTTCATTTGCTTAGAGTCAGTTTTACTCTTAGTGAAAGCTTTCATGGCCCAGGTTCTGCAGAGATGTCCCCCTTGTGTCTGGCCACTGTCAGGAACACCTGGAACCAACACTGAAGATGTAATGCAGTGTTCTAGAAACGGAGCAATGCCAGGCACAGCTACAGGTTGGGCGGGGAGGAGATTCAGAGCAGCCCTGCGAAGAAGGACTTGGGGGTGTGGGTTGATGAAAAAATGAACATGAGCCGGCAGTGTGCGCTTGCAGCCCAGAAAGCCAACCGTATCCTGGGCTGCATCAAAAGGAGTGTGACCAGCAGGTCGAGGGAGGTGCTCCTGCCCCTTTACTCTGCTCTCGTGAGACCTCACTTGGAGTATTGTGTGCAGTTCTGGTGTCCTCAACATAAAAAGGACATGGAACTGTTAGAACAAGTGCAGAGGAGGGCCACGAGGATGATCAGGGGACTGGAGCACCTCTCGTATGAAGATAGGCTGAGAAAATTGGGGCTGTTCAGCCTGGAGAAGAGAAGGCTGCGTGGAGACCTCATAGCAGCCTTCCAATACCTGAAGGGGGCCTATAGGGATGCTGGGGAGGGACTCTTCATGAGGGACTGTGGTGAGAGGACAAGGGGTAATGGGTTTAAACTTAAACAGGGGAAGTTTAGATTGGATCTGAGGAAGAAATTCTTTACTGTGAGGGTGGTGAGGCCCTGGAATGGGTTGCCCAGGGAGGTCGTGGATGCTTCATCCCTGGCGGCGTTCAAGGTGCGGTTGGACATAGCCTTGGGTGGCATGGTTTAGTGGGAGGTGTCCCTGCCCATGGCAGGGGGGTTGGAACTCGATCTTGAGGTCCTTTCTAACCCTAACTATTCTATGATTCTATGATTCTATGACTTGCAGCAGGCATGGGTTTTGTCATGGTTCTCAGTGCACACTCACTCATACTCCTTCAGCTGTGACCAGTCACCACTAAGATCATCAGTCCTGGTAACCTTTGAAGAAAATATAATTCAGAATCACCACGTTGAAAGTCCCTGTTTAATTATATTTATTAGTGAAGAAGGGGCCCAATTTTCAAAAGTGCCCCTCACCCTAATCAAAGTTAGCAGTATCTGTGGATGCTCAGTGCATCCCAAAGTGTGCTCAGCCATCTTCATCCACTTGACTGGTCCTGTCACTGGGTCTCCTTATGTAAGTGGGAGTTTGCATGAGCAGCCCAATTGCTGTCAATGAATAATTTAAATGATTTAAGGCTCAGACATGCTGCTTAATAGTGAGAGAAATCAGCCCCATATGTCCTTGTCCATAAATACTAGAAGATAGGGACAAGTCACTTTTAAATGGGATTCATTTATTTTTAAATGGAGTAATGATAAGTGTTCTAAAGGTAATCAAGCTTGTGTAGCTATCCTGAATATTATAAATATAAAAGAACATTAGCGTAAAATTGAAAGGGATCCCATTTATGTATAAACTGAGTTAAGGGTATCGTGTGAGGATAAAGTGCAGAGTAACCTTTGATAACCAGCAATGATTTTGAAGTGTCTGTTCTTTTTATTAATCACCACAAAGGTGGCTGAAGTGACCAGTGTGTTATACATGTCACTATGTATTATGGACACTCAGATCCTGATTACTGAGTGACTGCAGTCACTTTCCCCCTCTGTAAATCCTTAGATAACCTCACCCTACCAGAAGAAGGTGAAATTTAAGTAGAATTTCTTGTATTGTGGCTATTCAGCTTGTCACCATAAAAAGACATTGTATATCCCACCAAAAAGATCTCCCTCCCTTCCTTGTCCATTTTTAGTCTCCCCTTTTTTGTGAAACGCGAGTTTCTTCTCCTGCTTTTCCAGATCCTGCACCTTGCTACTTTTTCCCATCTCTCTTTTTATCTGATAGCATCACTTGCACCTCCTCTGCTTTGCCCATGCTACGGCCTCTGGGCTGTGAGCCCACAGTCTGTCATGGGTGGTTTCTGCAGGAGATAGGCTGTGTGCAAGGACTAAGCTGTAGTTTCTTCCCCACAAAGCCTACCAGATATTACGCATAGGATGGTGTGCATGAAGTGGTAGTTTGTATTTACTGCAAACATTACATTTAGGATCCGTAAGACAGAGAGTGTGTCCTCCTATGGAGGAGATGGCCTAGCATTTCATGATCATTCCTGGAGTACAAATAGCACACAGAAGTTACTTGTGAGAATGTCTTATCCAAAATCTGTTAGGAAATTGAATAAACACCATTGTCAGTATTTTCCACTGAAAAAACAGGCTCAGTTAAATGTGACTTACCTGTGGTCCTGCGGTGAATCAGTCAGAAGTGTTGCAGGACACGAATTCCTGGTTGTCTTGTTCTGTGCTCTAACCCCTGTCCATGCAGGTCTGGATGGCAGATTGTGCTGTCTCAGCCAACACTAACCATTGGATGTTTGCCTTCTACACCCTGTCTCCACTGTGATAGACGGCTCCTGAAAAAATAATTACCTTTAGCTGAACTGGAATATGTTTTAGTTTTGCTTTGTTAAGAAGTCGTAAAGCTTTATATATTACATTGGAAATCTTATTCTGAGGCATTGGAGCCTGTTTTCAAAACTTCACAGGAGAAGTGTCTTTTAAGGTGGTGGAGTATCAAGATGGTTTTTGGACGACTGTTTCCTTTGAACTCTTTAACACAGAGAGATCATTTGTACAACTGTAACAAATTAAAAGGTGGCTCCAGGGAGGAAGAGCAGGGTTGGAAGAAGTGACAGCAGTGATGGCTTCTTGGTGCGCATTTCTGTGTTTAGTCAAAACAATCACAGAATCATGGAATTGCTTAGGTTGGGAAAGATCTTTCAGATCATCAAGTCCAGCCCTTAATCCAGCACTGCCAAGTCCACCACTAAACCATATTCCTGAGCACCACATCTGCACATCTTTTGAATGCCTCCAGGGATGATCACTCAACCAAATCTCTGGGCAGCCCTGTTGATGAAGAAAGTTTTCCAAATATCCAATCTAAACCTCCTCTGGCACAACTTGAGGCCTTTTCCTATTGTCCTATTGCTTGTTACTTGGAAGAAGAGACACAACCTCCTTCCAGGTATTTGTAGAGAGCTATAACATCCCCTCTGAGCCTCCTTTTCTGCAGGCTAAATGACCCCACTTCCCTCAGCCATTCCTCATCAGACTTATTCTCCAGATCCTTCACCAGCTTCTTTGCTTTTCTTTGTACACTCCAGCATCTCAATGTCTCTCTTGTAGTGAGGGGCCCAGAACCGAACAGAATATTCAAGGTGCGGCCTCACCAGTGCTGAGTACAGGGGGATGATCACTGCCCTGGTCCTGCTGGCCGCACTATTGCTGATACAGGCCAGGATGCACAGATGGTAGCGGGGACCTGCACCACTGGAGGTTGGAGGAGAAGCACTCTTTCTTCCTTCTATTCATGATAATGACTGAGTAGTGCTAAAGTCTGATTATGTACCTAAGTCTCCTCTGCATTGGTTTAAATACATGCTGAAGTGCTGTGAGACGGGGTTAAATGTGCCCCAGTGCCCTGCTAAAACGAGACCTCTGTTTTCACTCATTCCTAAACTTACAAAGCCTACAGGCAATAGGAGCATGTTTGGAGTCCAGGATGTAGTGGCAGAAGCAACTATTTCTTGTGGCTGGTTGCTGAAACTCACTGTTCTGGGACCTTCAGTTGTGGCTGTGTCTCAGGCTTATACCTTAGGCAAAATTCCCATTCATCATGCCACTGCAAAGAGAAACATTTGGGGGGCAAAATAGCTCTGCAGCGAGAATTGGATAATGCAGTTCAAGTCCGTGGCCTAATTCCTCTCGTGATGTTGTTTAAAACATTATTTTCTCATTACCCTTTGTGAGCTGAGCTTCAGAGCTCTCCATTAAAATAACAGCAGTGACTTGAATTAATTGCTTAGAAAACATTTCTTCTCTCAGCCATGTTCCACAACAAAACCTGGGGAAGCCAAGAAAAATGCTGGCCCAAATTGAGAAGTTTTGTTTAGAGGCCTGAAGCCTACATGTTGCTGTGCAGACAAATCCACACATCCATGGCTCTGTTGGAAGTGCTTTGGTTTTACAGGAGAAGAAGCCAGGCAGGCTGCAGGGCTCAGAAACAGTTGCTCGCCAGATTCTGATTTATTTGACAGCCTCCGTAATAAAGTAACTATTTGTCTAACTCTTCCTGATTAGTCTGAAGAGGTCTGCCAATCTGGAGAGGGTTGACTCGGCAGGAAACCACTGGTATTTTGGCTTTTTGGGCTTTTTGTTTTTTAGTTTTTTTCCTTCAGGGTTGTGATATTATTTGCAATAATTTCTCCTTTATTAAGTTTGGCATTTCAAAATAATTCACTGCTGCAATGTGAACATTTTCCACATCAACAATAAGTCTATTACGGAGAAATTTACAAAACCAAAATGACTTCATATTGCTTGCAGATGTATTCTGTAAAAATAATTGTTTTTCACTAGATTTTAATGTTTCTAGGCCTTTGTAAACATAATGCCTAAATACTTTTATTCAATAAACGAGACCCATTCAGTAATTGCTTGCACATTTGAAGTCCAGTAAATAAGGACCAGATTTTGACCAAAATCTGTGTATCATTTAAGCTGCTTAGGTCACAGCCCTAGGGCGGAAAAGAGCTGGTGAGAAACTTGTGTTTTCAGAAGTGGAGAACTGTGACTTCAGAAACCAAGACAAATAAGCCCCATTTCTCTTTAATTAGTGGATTCCTGCTTATGGGCCAGGCTTTCTTTATTCTTGGTTCAGTAAGGCTGGGAATTCAAAGGAGGCTGGAGATGTTAAGCATTCTGTTCTCTGGACTTTCTTTATAGTCTGGGGGTACCAAAGTCCTTCAGGCTCCGTCGGAAATCCCATCACACAAACCCATGTTTTTTCTTTGAATGCATTGTTTTCAGGTTGGAAACACCATTGTGCATAGATGGAGCAAATACACACACACATGTGGAAGGGAGGTTGTGGTTGCTGTCACTCACTGCGTGCCATGTTTTTATGTGTATTAGGTTTAGTATGTACTAATTTTTAAGAGCCAGCAGTACGGGAGACCTGGTTGAAGCCAGAACCACTCTAGTAAGCATCTTGTGGTCTCAAACTTGGGCAAAATGTCAACTTAAAACAAAAAAGCAGTGCATGAATAATTGGATATTGCTTGTCATGCAAGAAAAACAACTTACAAAGCAAAGTAGAATCCAGAAATAAAATTGAAATAAAAACAAAAACAAACAAATACCACATGTATTGTAATTCCTGTGTGAGACATGTTTCGGGGAGTCTTTAAATCAACTGGCTTTGTCTGCATTGATGAGCTCTCATCGGGCCTGATGAAAGTTAATACTAAGTGAATTATTCACTGTGGTGGTTTGTTTTCCTCTACAGATGTTTTGCAAGGCACAGAGACCTTTTAATGGAATTGAGGAGGGCAAAATATCTCAGACAGGGTGGTTCAAAAGATAATGTGTAGTTTTTCCTTGGACTTGTTTCCTTCTGTTCTCCAGACACTGTATTCTCATGTGTGAAACTCTGGCATGTTCAGAGGCAGTAATAAAACTGTTTAATATGACCAGGACTTCAGTTTGTAACAGCAAGAATACACGTCACTTCCCTTTAGGCCATCATGGTCTTTTAACACAAATGTATAGGTAAATAGTGGCAAAGCAGCCTTTTGATGTGATGGAGAAGTTGGGTGCAGGAAATGAGCGGTTGTCTCTCGTGGTGCTGGGAGTGCAGGAGGCAAAGCGAGTCACACTGACCCTGTTCCAGGTGACAAGTCATGAAAAGCAAATCCTTAGAACAAAACGGCTTCATATGTATCAGTCCTTAAACTTTGGCTCGTGTGTGTGACCGTGCTTCCCTGTGATCACAGGTCAGCTTCAGCCAGCTCACTCCGTATCTAATTCCTTCTCTTTTCCTCCCTTCCTATCCAAGTGCAACAACCTTCAACCCCATAGAGCTTTGCAGCAGTTTTTGCACATGATTAAATCGTTCTGGGTAATCCTCACCTGGTGCCTTTTGTACAGTGGTGGAGGGATAGCAGTGAAGCCACCACTGTGATTTGATTACTGGGGTTCCTGTGCAAATCAGCTGCTCACAGGGGCAGCTGTGATGTTTCCAGGGCTTGGAAAAGCTTTACACAGGGAAGAGCCATTCCCTGTAGCAGCTGCCTCTGCCTGCACAGGGTGAAGGAGACATGCAGCAGGAGCATAGCTTTGGGCTCCATACCTGGCTGGTGCCTGTGGCTTGGATGGTGTCCGGCTTGTAGCAGACCCTGTGTCCAGTAGCACCACCAGGCACAGAGGAGGTGGACAGTAGTTTCTGCTTCTGTTGAAGCCATCTGAGATGGGTTTTGTCATGGGCAGAGGTTTGTACACATCTTTGACCCGGGCAAAGTTGGAAGAGAGACATTAAGACACAGCACAGTGAAAGGTGTAAAATTATACAATTAGAAATAATTGCATGCCCAAAGGTGTGATCTCACTTGTGTTCAGTTAGAACAGAGGAGTGTAAAACCAGGCAGGCTTAGTCAGAAGCATGACAAAATGTGTGAGTTAATAGAAGCACTATGGCTTTTCCTCTGCCTGTAGTTGATCAAAGGCTTTAGCTAATGGAACAAGCCTCTTACATTTTGCACAGCTTTGTATTTCGCATAGGCAAGTGTGTCTATTCAAAGTGAACCCTGCCTTGGATACCTGTTTCTCACTAATACAGCAGAACTTCCTGGTTTTCAGGCTTCATTGGGGTATTAAGCAGGACTGATTACTGATGTACTTACGTGGCACCAGAAAAGCCCAAAGTGTTTTGGGAGCACAGGCTGACAAAGTGTCCGTCCCTCAGAATTTTGTCTCCTGCACAGATTTTTATGGGCTTTGTTACATAACAGTGCCCCAAAAAATAAGAAAAAGCTGATTGTTTTAGTGAGCAATCTAGCCTTGAGCCCTTGCCTCATGAACCTCTAGACAGGCTACTGAGACCCTTTGCTTTTAGAAACTCCCTTACTGGATTGGGGTTTATTTACCATTTTCACATGGTCTTACGTGTGCCCATTTCTACACCTTCTCCTGTGCCCTAGCTTTTGGGTCTTATTTTATCAAACACTCTGTGTCGTAGCATAGTGTGAACAGCATTGAAGAGAAGGAAATGAAGGGTGTTTAGAAGTGACCCTTGAGCACCAAGAACTGCAGGTTTCTTCCGGAGTCTGCAGGGCCTATAGTGTTTTTCAGAGCAGGAGAAAGATGGGAAGTGGTTTTTTACTTCAGGAAAGTCAGTGGCATACCAAAGCCTTTTTTTCTCACCGGGTAATCTCTCCAGAAAATTCTGTATGCTGAGTATTGCCATGATACTCTTTATTATGTCTCTCAGCACACACTATCACTGCTGAAAGCACTTCCATTCACTTACCTTATCTCTGTCATCAGAAGTCAGTGGATACAGGCCAAGGTCCTCCTTTGGCATATTTCCAGGCAAAAGCCCCACGCTCCTTGAAAAAGCCTGTTTCAGATGGAGCATAAACTGGAATTTGCCTCACACATTGGCTAGGAATCCAAGTTCTTCTAGGTTTCGTTTGTGGGTCTGTTTGCAGATTTCTGAACCGTTGTTGCAGAAGAGGCTGTGGACTAGATGCTTTGATAGTCAGTCTTGCAACTTTGTCACTGATTTCCAAAGAAAGCTCTGTTTTGTGATGCTGGAAATCATACCAGTATTATTTGCTGTATCAAAGGCCCCAGGAGCTCTGGCTAAGGACCGTGTCCACACTGGGCTACATACCTCATGAAAAGGCTGTCCCCACTCTAGGGAGTTCATGTTCCAAGGGAAAAGGAAGAGAGAGTATGCATGGGCTCTAAAGTGGTCCCATAAACCAACACGGTAAGCAATGGCCTCATCATACCCGAGAGGCCTCACTTCCATCAGGGGTATTGCCATAAAGGGAATTCTTGAGAAGAATAATGAGGCAGCTCTGTAGATGTCAGTGGGAAACTCCTCCCAGGTGTGAGGGGAGGCCTGGAACAAAGCATGGCCCAAGAAGTGGGTGCAGGAGACTGGTCTCAACCTGTTCTCCTTTGCGGTTGGGGGTGTAATTGTTCTCCAAACAACTGGAAAATGATGAGAGAAGGTGAGGTGCAAAGGAGATGCAATGTTTTGTGCAGTAGCTGTGTTTTGTAATAACCTCTGTTATTAGAGGAACAGAGGTTTGCATCATAAGAAAAACACCCAGTTGATAGGCTATCCTGTAGTCTGATGAGACATAAATGCATGGAGTAAGGTCACATCAGAATAATTGGATTACGTAATAAATAGCTGGATGTGGGTCTGTTACAGACAGGGAAGGCTTACAGAGCACTCCCATTTCTTTAATTGCTGCTTTAGCCTGCTGGTAGGAATGGGAAGATATTGGGAAATGACATTTACAATAGCAGGTTCAGAGATACTGCTCATGAGTCAGTGTTTCAGTGCATTCTCTGCTCCAGTCTGTGTCATGCAACAAGGGGATTTTTGCGAGGATTTTGTTTGCCCCTATGATTTATTCCTAGTGTTCTTCTGAAGCTGCCAAGGCAAGGTAGAGGGTGCTTTTGTCTCAGTGTGTTTTTGTAAGTCTAAGTTCAGGGTTATTTTCTACAGGCAAGATGACTATGGAAAATCTTATCCCACCTCAGCACTATTTTTTCCCTTGAAATGGGATTTGTCTGAGTCATGTGCAGAGACTTCATTCTCTGCTAGAAGCTTCTTTGCTGACAAGCTCTACTGTCATCCTGGATACCCAACTTGTCCTTGTTTATATGGGCGGATCTTGAGAGGTGTGTTCTCTTCATTCTCAAAGTCACAAGACATAGAGGTCTTTCCCACCCTCCTGTAAACAGGACAGGAAGGGAAGCCAGATGTTAAGGTTGTCTTACATTTGGTACATGAGGCTTTGCTTTATTGTGCTTACAGTCTGGCCAGAATTTCTTTGCTGAGAATCTTTCTTCAGACTGAATAATTTGGGTGGATTTCAGCTGAAACACTTCAGCACAGGATGTTCATCCACTTACATCTCCTCCTTGCTGCCAGCGAAGTTCTGGAGCAGAGAAGATGGTAGATGGCAAAAGCACATCCCGTTTACACTTACAGCTTTTCCTGTTGGCACCCAGCAGCGGGGAGGAAGATGGCAGATGCTGCATGGCGGAGGTGTGGGCCTGATGTGCTGATAGGGGAACCAGAGCCTGTGATGGGGTTGCTGAGGAAACGGAGGTGCCAATTTTGAAAACAAAAAGGGGTTTACTGCACAACTGAAACGTGCATGCAAAGGAGAACTACATTCAGGTGGTGTGATAGCCCTCAGTATTTTTTCCTCCAAATTTTTTAAATGCTTTACTTTGTGTCTTTAAGCATTTTTTTTTTCATGCCTGGTTGTATGGCGCTCAAAATGGGTGAGACTATGTGAAAAGTGTTAAATTTTGTGTGAGCCAAAGAGCCGTCCTAAAGTGAGAAGAAAGTGTTTAT
Source organism: Amazona ochrocephala (assembly GCA_039720435.1). NCBI lineage: Eukaryota > Metazoa > Chordata > Aves > Psittaciformes > Psittacidae > Amazona > Amazona ochrocephala. The sequence continues at coordinate 7,910,153 of CM077891.1, read as the reverse complement.
CAAATTCCTGTGTATGTTTTAGGGTGCAAACAGATGTTCTGTATGTGAAACTTGGATAGAAGCACAGTTTAGCAAAGCCTTCTCTCCACTTTTGCTGCTGCTTTTAGGGATGTATCAGCCTTTCAGAGCTCATGTTCTGCAGATCATACAAGCCATTGTTTTTTCCTAACAAAGTTTGCCAAGCTTGTCCCTGATTGTAAACCTTTATTTCCTGTAATTTAAACAGCAGTGCATTTCAGAAGTGACTCAGTTCCTTAAAATAAAGATGTATTTCTGCTAGCTAAGTGGAAGCCTGGTTTATCTATACTGCCTTGCCCAAAGCCTACTTCATAGCCCATAATGCTGCATTCAGTTCTCTCAACTTTTCCCTGTATACTTCTACAATCTCTTTCAGGTACAACCTGAATCTGAAGAAAGTGTTTGGATAAGTTTTCAAACCACTGATATTTGAGTGGGGTGGAAAAAAGGAAAGCAGGTTTTTCTAGGCCTGATGCTGCTTTCTAGAATAGCAGGTGTATGTCTGAGGTGATCCCTGGCTTTGTGTCTACCAGGGTACTTAGAAAAACTAACGCAAGCTATCTAAAATGATAAAGCCAAGTAAAAGCATGTCCACATGGAGGTTGCCTTTTGAGCATAAGTGGCATTTAATTACTGAACTAGACTATAAAGTTCCAAAGCTGTTTTGTGTTGTAGAACTGTTTGAACTAATCTGCCTGTCTTTAAACCTTTACTTGCCTTCTCTTACCTTTCTTCACTGTTCCTCTGTTTTGGGTATCATAATACTAGTCTGCAGCTCAGAAAGCTCTGACTGTTGCCTCTAGTTAACATTCATTCTTCTGTCAAACCTGTCTAACTTGCTGTCTTAGGACCCATTAAGCAATTGTTTGTGATTAGCAAGCAAATAGCTGGTTTGCAATGCAAGGATTTAAAACCGAAATAAAACATTCAGCTTCTGGAAAGTGCTGGTTGAATTATTTACAGTACTACTTGTAAGCTTCTTGAGTATATTTATTAAAAGCAGCAAAGGTTTGTAACTGACAGGCTCCTTATCTTGTACCATGGTGTCTTTGGTAAGCAGTGAGAAAGAAGATGGTGGTTCTTTCTTTTTGAAAAGGCCTAAATTGGGCGGATTACTGACTAGAACAGAGAGTTCATCAGATACTTGTGGTCAGCCAGAGATTTGCACAGGCCTCAGACACCTGCATAAGAGTTGCAAAACCTGTTGTTGGAATGAATGATATGCAGGGACTCTACCAAAACTCTCCTTAGATTTCAGCATAAGTGAAAACAAATGTTCTGCTGTAAATATCCCCCGGGTGAATACGTTTATTCTCTTCACAGCTTTGAAACAGGCTTCAGGCTAGAGAGGCTCCCTGGAGAGGGAATTTAGCACTCTGAGCCAAAGGTCAGGGTCAGGTCACTCTGCTCCATTTGAAATTTGGCACCTAGATACATATGGCAACTGCATCATCCCAGGGGCTAATTTGCCAAATCAGATTGCATCCTCTTTCATTGCCCTGTGCCAAGCTCCTCTGTCAGTCTTCCCCCTGCAAAGCTGAATGCCGAATATCCAAGACCTGCTTCTAATACCAGCCACTTCCAGCAGCTGAGCTCTCCTGGAAGAAAACCAGAGCATACCTACCTGATAATAAGAGTGACATTTACATAGTGGGTTTGATTTCAAAACTTTATTAAGCATCAAAGGGAAAGTTGTGCTTGACCCTTGGAGGCATTTACAAGGAACTCTCTTCCTTGCTAATACACAAGCTCAGTGGGATGACTGGATGGAAACTGTAGCCTCCGTAGAGGCTAGTGCAGACCCTGACTTGCAGCCTCTCCAGGGAAGCCCACACCTCTCAGGAGTTTCCTGAGAGCTTATAATCAAAGCACAGATGCATGAGAGAAGGAAGCAGAGACACAGGAGAAGGTAAATGGTAAGAAAAGAGGTATCTAAGTATGCTTGTTTAGCTGAGTGCAGAATCCATGATGCTCTCAGCGTTATCACTCTTGAGTCAGTAAGTTTATTACAAAGCCCCATGTGGGATGCCATGGTTATCTTGACAGTACAGGTTCTAGCAGCTTAATTAAGTTGGTCTGGGGTAGAAGGAGATAGGCAAAAACCCCTGCTGCACATACAGTTGAGCTGAGAAACTAGTTTTTTTCCAGTACAGCTTTGCTTTGGCAGGTTTGGCTGCTGAAGGAGTTGCATGCAGTGTTTTGCTGTTGCTGGTATTGACACACATACATTGTTAATGGCTCCTAAACCTAGATGTCCTTTCTTAGAGGTGGAAAAAATGAGGCACAGACATTAAACAATGAAACAACTGCAGTATGTTTCTGCCAGTGATTATACTGGGATTTGGGATGTTTTTATTCCTGCTCCTGTACCCACGCAGCTATGAAAGGCATCTCTGTTGTGTCAGTCATCTGGATGCACTCACTTTTACAAAGGCTGGGGCAGGGAGAGAGGCTGCAGGGGAGGACAGAGGAAATGCTGAGTTAGAGAGGGAAACCTGGGAGAACCAAGAAGGTGCTGGAGGCTTCAGCTTGCTTCAATTAGTGGAAGTCAGCCTGCACCTCCTTCCCTTGCTGCCTACCTTTGATCTTCCTTAAAGGTGTAATGCTAGAAACAGATTAAATCACGATACGAAATACCTGGGAAATGCAATCTGTAGCTTTTACAATTCTTCTCCAAAAAGGGCCTTGGAGATTTTAGCTTTTCTTTTCTTGTGGCCTCAGAGATAGACATGTTCATATAACCCTGCTGTTTTATCATTCGTATCAGTAACATGCTCACTGCCAAGATCCAGCATTTCCTGATACAGAATCTGTGCCTAAAAACTGCAGCTCTGAGGGTTTTTGATTACGACTGTTGTTTTCCCGGCAGAGGCTGGGCTGGGCAGTGGTTCTGGGTAGCGTGTTCCCTGCCCCATAATGGTGCACCCACCCTTTGCCCTCTGTTTCTGCTGAGCTGTCAGTTGGCTGATTTGTAATGCTCTCCTCTGCCTGCAATCTTTTTTTCCCTCTCCCTTTTCTCATTTTTTACCATGACAAAAGGTTCATGTGTTTAACCTTTAGAGGCATTCCTGTTGGTCTCTGTTCCCCTTGCCAAGAGGATGGGGATGTTTCTGAGTAATGAAGTCTGGGAGTGGGGTGGGACTTCGGACCAGAAGGTTGTGTTTATCTGCTGTGGCATCCTCAACCACAGTCATGCAGTTGGGAGGAAAGATAATCTTGTATTTCGAGTGAGTGCAGCCTCCTAACAGGAGAAATACCTCTCTAAAGAACAGCTCGCTGAATACCCATCGGTATTATGCTATGTCCAAGAGTCAGTAAGGAATTTTTAGCCCATCAAGCTACTGAGAGTAAATGTGGGCCATGTTTTCCCCTAATTCAGTAAAATAAAACCCAAGCCAAAATGTTTTGTAAAAATTAGTCTTTGATCTTGCCTAATGCGCAGCCTGTGTTAGTGGTCACAGCTGTCCAACTCTCTCAGCCTGTTTCTGTTCTCCCTGATGCCATTTTTACATTGGTGCAGTTTCAGTGGCGTTAGTGGCGCGGTTCCAGATTCATACCAGCAGTTTGGCAAGCCCCAAATGCTTTAACATCATGAGTCAGGCTCCAGAAAATAATGTGATTGTTCTTCAAATCATCATTCAGAACAACACATTGAATTAGGGGGAGGGGTTTTAATCTGCCTTTCAATGTTTCTGCTGATGGTCTTTTCAGGCTCTTTTAATGTACCTAAAAGGTCTGGAAGGTTAGTCTGCAGTTGCCAGTGGAAGCTATGACTCCTTGAGCACAGAACTCCTTTAAAACTCAATCTGGGAACTTCTGAAGCACAGTGTTTCTCGCATATTCTTGCTATTTGTCTGGGCAGTACTTGGAGGGAAGTCTCTTTCCTGGCCCAGGCTCTGAACACCTACATATATTTAAGATGCGATAATTATCAACACAATCAACAACCATCATTTTAATCAACATAATCATCAATATAACAGTCATCAATACTTCATATTAAAATCCTGAGTGCTCTCATCATTGCATCTCGGTGAAAACAGGGTGCCATTGATTCGCCCCTTTGTTGACTCTTTTTTATCTAAGTCTGTAGGTAGAACGCAAAACTTCCTACCCTAAGTGAGTTTGGGTTTAGCTTGAAACGGCAGTACCAAGAAGGTAGGCAAGTGTTGGAGCTCACTATTTTGTACTCATGGTTGGATTAGTTAAACTGCTCGGCAGGAAAGCCTGTGTATGCATGCACTTGCACAGATCTAAACAGTGCTCCTCATATACATATAGGAAGCCTGCCAGCTACTCCATTGATTATGGTTTTGTCTTTCTGTTGCCCATGCCTGTGCCTTTTATCATTTATTTGGAAAGTTAATGAAAACAAGCTTAGTACAAGGAAAAGCACCCAGCAGAGCAGCTATCAATGCTGCAGAAGTTTATTCTTGCCTGCTTATAATTAATGCCTCTTCCAGCAGAGAGAGACTTCATGTGGCAAAGCCAGCCAGCATATGCATCAGGCTGCTGGAACAGTGATTATTGATAATGCTGGGAGGGAAGGCTGCCTTAGGTGAAGAGAAGTCAGCATGTCTTACCTTGGAGCAAGGGAAGTGTGAAAGCTGTCATTTGATTAAAAATGATTTCAAAAATGAGTATTTTCTCTTCACCTTTCTCTGCCACATCTACACCAGCAGCTCCGAGTGGTGTCAGTGCTGTTCTACAGCTGCTCTGAAAGACTTCACATATATTGAAAGTCCAGCCTGGCATGCCTGTGCACAAAGGCCACCCTTTGTGAGCAAAACAGTGAACAAATGTGTTTTGGAAATGAAAGATGAACCAAGTGTGGTGTTTCTGCTCAGCATAAATCATGGGCTATGTGAACATGGAGTAAGTGTGCATTGAGCCTAATGAGGGCTGTTGTAAACTAAGCAGAGGAGTGATGGGGTGATCTCCACCGAGGTGGTCATGAAGACCTACTGGAGTAAACATGGTGGCATTTGCACTGGTCCATAGCACGAGGCTCACTGCGAACTCCTGCAGGTCTTGGCCTTGGCCTTTGGAGACACGGCACACAATGTAAGTGCCTTCAGCCCAACTCAGGACGGGATTTTTCTGCTGTGGGATTTTAGAATTCCTGAGTAGATGGTGAGTCAATAATCCAGAAATTAATCGCTTCATGCAACTGCATTAATAATAGGCGTTCTCTTACCCCATTTCATATTGTATACAAACTCCCCACTCAACATCTGCAACTAGAATGGGCAAGATGACAGAACTGCACGCATTCCCTCCCTTAGCATGCTGCTCTGACATCAGGGACGGGAACTCAGTTTAGTGCTGTACCATGGACATAAATTGTATCAACAGCAACTGAAGTTACTGGAAAACTTTTTGCACAATAACTGAGAGCACTGATTGATCATAATGAAGAGAAGGGTTAGTGAGAGGTCAGTTTTTCAGATTAGGAGTTATGCTTTTCTTACAGAAAGCCATATTTTAGTTGATATCTACCTGGTTACTGGAGAAAAGAGCATTTAAATCTCTGACTTAATCCCACATGAGCAAGAGGAGAACACATTTGACTGAGTGGCCTTATCTACACAGAGTATTGTCAGTTTTGTTTTCTCAATACACATTTCTTATTCTTGCAGCTCTACCTTTGGGACCCCCTGATAACAACTCACTGTCACTTCATTGTCTGGGACTTTTTCCTTTTTGCAGATTATTAGAATTGTAGAATCATAGAATAGTTAGGGTTGGAAAGGACCTTAAGATCATCCAGTTCCAACCCCCCTGCCATGGGCAGGGACACCTCCCACTAAACCATAACACCCAAGGCTCTCTCCAGCCTGGCCTTGAACACCGCCAGCGATGGAGCATTCACAACTTCCCTGGGCAACCCATACCTGTGCCTCACCACCCTCACACTAAAGAATTTCTTCCTTATATCCAATCTAAACTTCCCCTATTTAAGTTTGAACCCATTACCCCTTGTCCTTTCACTACAGTCCCTAATGAAGAGTCCCTCCCCAACATCCCTATAGGCCCCCTTCAGATATTGGAAGGCTGCTATGAGGTCTACACACATCCTTCTCTTCTCCAGGCTGAACAGCCCCAACTTTCTCAGCCTATTAAATGAGGTGGTTTAAACATTACATGCAGGACACCACTAACAGGCCTCTCAAGCTACTGCACTAGCAGAGATACCTAGAAATATAGATATATGTTTTCAAGGAGAACATTTCTAGGAGGAGTTAGATTTAATAGTGACTGGTGTTTAACCTGGTGTGAGATTTGATGACAACTGAAGCTGGTCTAAGATGGTGCTGCTGTGGCCACCCCTTCCACTGGCACTGCCACCACTCATAATTGTCTAGTGAGCTGGTCCAGTAAACTCATCTAGCTGAAAAGTTGGGGATTTAGGGATACTTGTGTATGGCTTCTCTCCAGCTGGGTCTGCTCTGGATTTCTGTGTTACTTCATGAATACTAGCGCTAGCACTGAGGAGGAGATGGAAACATGCATCCAGGGAGCCCACACTGTTTGAAGCTGCTCTGGCAGAGCACCTAAGTATCAAAGATGGAGGAAGTTTCTTTCTAATCAACCAGTGTTACTTTTCAATCAAAGAGTTTAAATTTATACACATAAATAATTCATGCACTTATTATGCTACACATTCAGAATGCGAAGCGTACATTAACTTGTCCTTGTCCCACTCTAACAGATCAGCAAGTGTGATCATCCTTGTTTTATTAGGGAAAAATGGTACCAAAGGTGAGATCCGGGTGCATTAGGCTTGACAACAAAATTCTTACAGACCCCAGTGCAACTAGATCTTCACTTGGAATAACTGAGATTGCTGGCTGTTGCTTTTAAAGTACCAGTGGCTGTCCTTTTAGCTCCAGTGCAATGTTTGTGTCACGGAAAGGATATTAGGTAGTGATGTGGGAGAAATGAGTGAGTGTGGCATTGCCTCTGTGCTCCCAGGAATTAATAACCCTGGGGGGATTTGAATGCATCTTACCTGCAATGCCAGTCTTAATCCACTTCTTCTTTAAAAAACAGAGATCATTGTGATCACTAATGCTGTATGCTGACAAATACATCCTTGCCACTTACACATGGGTAAAATTGAATGATGAGCTTGATTGTGTTCAATTAAAAACAAAATCTTTGGCTAGTTCCTGAAAGAATATGGTATGCAATATACCGGAGTAAGGCTTTGGCTTTGGGGAAGTGTTGTGCCTTTCCAGTTGCTGCTCTGTTTTGTGGTGTTCTAATTCTTTTTCTTTGTTTGATTTTTATCTTGTCAAGGTCTTGACTTGTTATTTTGCAGTTTGAGGAATTTCCATTTCCTTTTGATTGACGATACAATTTAATACATGTAAAAAACGTATTGCAGCAGGTGTCACCTGAAATGTCTAAAGCAGATTCCAAATACGAATAATGGGTAAGTCTTTCATGTTGTACAGAGTAGCTGTGGTGGAGTCATCTTCCACTACTCTAAAGTTCCCCAGCTGTATGGCTGTGCCTTCTTAAAACTCCAGCCTCCACGTTGTTAGCAATCCACTCACAGTACACACCACAAATAACGTGTCCTGACTCCTTAAGAGTAGATGCTTGGGAGAGGGCATGGACCTGACTCAAAGCCCATGCAGTCCTGGCCAGGCTGCAGGTGGAGCTGGAAGCCATTCCCAGCTCTGGGATTGTCTGGCACTTCCCCTTGCATGGCTGCTGTCAATTGCTTGTAGCTTTGCCAAACTTAAGCTGTTGGAGCTGAAATTTTCCATGTCATATGTCCGCCTGCAGCTGATTTCCTTTTCTTTGAAAGTTCAAATAAAAAGATTTGGCTCCCTCAAAAAAATAAGATGGGAGGTAAATAAATTGGTTTGGTCATCCTATAAGCACTTGCAAGTAATTTGATAAGAAACTTGCACATTTCCGTATTTTGGAGCAAGGATGTGAAATTTGGCAGGGGCTTAGGCTCGTGTGAGACAGATGCCTTTTGCTATCCCTGCAAAAGTTGCATCGGGTCCAGCCAAGTCAGAATACTCCTCAAAGGATCAGTTTGCGCATTCTAAAGGTTTCAGGAGAGCAAAGTCCTCGTGGTTGCACAGGTAAACTTTTGAAAGGAAAAGACTATTTCATAAGTAATTTGCTGGATATTCCATGTGAGGAATTTCCCAAAAGGCAACCCATAAAGACATGTCTTCCATCAGGAGAAGTGAATGCTCAGAACTGCTTAGCAGTCAAGATCACCAGAAACCCCAAGTATACTTAAAGGGCACCTGATAAGGTCAGTGAAAAAATACCCATTGCCGCCACTTGCCTCTGGAATGTCGTGTAAATCTGTCTGCACTTGCCTTTTACACTGGAAAACATAAAGGGGTGGGGGGAGCATTGGAGCAGATTAGCTGATTGATTGATTGATTGATTGATTGATTATTTAGGAGGAATCAAACTTAGAGGACAATGATGTCTTTTTAGAGAGGTGTCAAGGCAAATCATCTGATGATTAGTTTACCCATATGCACAGTTTGACATGTGCAACACCACGGCATCCATTTGAACGCAAATCATGCACCAGGGTTTATCCTAACACATTGGAAGAGAATTTAACATGCCTCTCTCAAAACCACAAAAGCAAAGCCATGGTGTATTAAGAATGAAATATTTAGCTCTGGCAGCAAGTGCTTGTCTACCTCGTGGATGCCGGTAGAGGTTTCAGTGCAGTATGACCACGGTTTTGCTGAATGTACCGGGGCCAAATCCCTCTCCTGCTTATTTCTGGGCCAGAGACAGGCCCATGAAGAATGTGTGTTAATGTGCACCATATTCTCAGCCATCTGTTGACCCCATCTGACTTGCTCTTGCGTGTGCCTGTGGGGCTGCTCTCTGGGGAGAGCACCAAGGTCAGGAGGGCACCAAAGCCTTGTAAGCTGCCGAGTGGCAGTACCATCTGTAAGACTTTCTTCCTCTGCTCCTGTTCCAGATCCGCCTTCTTTAGGGGGGTGGGCTAGTATGTTGATGTAATTAGTTTATCCTGGAAAAGCCAAGCCCCAACAGTCAGCGGTCCCATCCCGGCTGGAGCAGACCCACCAAAGGGAGGGACCTGCAAGTTCATTCTGGTTGTGTTTGCTGACAGCCCGCTAACCCCATGAGGATGGGTTGGCCAGAAGTGATTTCTTGCAATGAATGGTGTGATTTGTGCCAAGTGTTATGAGGCCAGCTTTTTTTTTTCCTCTCTCTTTTTTTTTTTTTTTCCTGTATATTCATATATTTAAGCCCTGCAGTGTGATTGCCAGTCTGGGGATGGGTACTTACCTTTTGGGTATTTTGAAATCTAAGCACTTTTCTTAGTAGCAAAGGCAAGTTCTTGAATGCTTCCCCTGGTAACAGTCACTCTTGGATGGCTGTTACAAACTTGGCAAGCAAAGATGAAGGATCAAACACAGAATCTGGCCTCCTGTCCAAATTGCCTTGATTTCCTATCTCTGAAGCAGAATTATTTTGCACAGATCTTGTTGTTTTATATGTTTCCCTTTGCTTTCACAGTACTATTTCAATTAATGCCATCCTGGGGACACATGAGCCCAGTGTAAAACATCATCACAGTGTTTGAAAGTGGTTTTGAGAGTCTGTTCTGCACGTATAAAAAAACTGTGTCAATACATAGTCAGGCTTTTAAAAGTGGTGTTTATAGCACCATAATGACTCTGTATCTAGGTCTTGAATCAGAACAGGGTGTGGGACCTTTACAATGTGAATACAATAACGTGTATTAAATAACATTAAGAAGTTACTGCCACAGTAGCCAATTTTCCAGTGTTAGTACCTGAGAGCAACAAATAGCAAGTAAGGCTGGCCAGGCTGGTGGCCTGGGGCCAGCTCTTCACCAGGCAGGGCTCTGAAGTCAGCCTGGTGAAGGTGAGCTTGCTGCTCGGTGGGGCTGAGCCTTTGCAAGCGACCAGCACCCATTTCCTCCCCCTCTGAAAGCAGGAACTGTGGCTGGGCTTTGCACAGCACCCAGGGGAGCCTGACTTGCTTCCCGCAGCTGTCCTGGGGTGGCTGGACAGGCAGCCAGAGTTTAGAGACCCTGGTGTGAAAGTGTTGATCTAGATCTCCAGGAAATCCTGTTAAGCAACAGCACAAGTGCCTGGGGCAGGGGAAAAAAATCTGTCTTCTCTAAGCTGTGGCCCTTTCATTTGCATGCAACATATGTCCTCTTCGTTTGCATGTCAAAATAACCCTGCCCCAATTGCCGCAAGCAGAAAGATTAGATCTGGGGAGGAGGCTTACACCAGGACAACTTTTAGCACAACAAGGAAATCCTAAAAGAGTAAAGATAATTAAAAGCAAGAGATGAAAGCTAGCTCAGCTTGCTTGACACAGCCAAGTATCTCCCAATAACTCAAGAAACCTCTCAGTATCCAGAACTGTCCATCATCCAGCCTGTTTTCCCCTGCCAGCACAACTTGGCATTTGAAAATCAAAATTGTTGTGCTTGTCCTGCTGACTCATATGTTGTGCATCTCCCTTCTGTCCAGATTTGGGATGAAATCTTGGCCCTGTGCTATATGCAGGAGGTCAGAGCAGTTAATCAAAATGGATCATTCTAGCTTTATAGCATAAAAGTCAGTTAAGTCATTGGCAAAATTCCTGCTGATGCCTATAAATGCAGGATTCGAACTATATAACCTCAAGACGTCCAAGTGGCTGCTGTATGATTCTCCCTTTTAGTCCAGCTCTTCCGTCAGGAGTCCAGAGCTGCTCTGCTTATTTACTTTCCTTTTTTCTGCATGCATCCATGGATCTGAAGTGCTGAGCCTTTTTTAATGACAAGGGCAAAGCCTTATTTCTTAGGAAAAAAATGCAGTATATTCTTTTTTTGACTGAAAATGAATGACTTGAAAATACCCCCAAACCATTTGTAACCTTTTCACTTCGAATTTTCTTTTACCTTTGCAATAAAGGGAATTTAATAGGATCGAAGGGAAAAATCTAGGATCCGTTTGCACCGTATTTCTGCCTACAGCTAAAATCTCAAATCTAAACCATAAACCCTTTAAAAAAGTGAGGAAGAAAGGATCATTAATAACCCTAAAACTAGTTTTGAGACTCACCATAAGAACATTATCTGTAAAGGCAACATGTCAGTTACACTGACTTAGCAATAATGAGCAATAAGAAAAAAACACACTGCAGGGCCAAACCAAGCGTGGAAACCCTGAAATGTGAATTTTAGGATGTTCTGTAGGGACTTGTCCAGGGCACAAAAGGCTCCTTGATTCAGGGTTTCTGCCCTTTCTGCTGCTCTTCATTAGCCCATGGCTAGAAAATGCGCATGCAGCACCAAGGAGATAGCTGGCAGTGCATCTATGAAACAAGGAGGTGTTTGCCATGCACAGGTAACCTAGCAGATCTTCACTTTAAATGAGTCCTAACTAAAAGGAAAACTAGCCTTGGATCAAATGCCCAATTATCTTTGTGTCTTCTCTATGGGCTGGGAACTCTCCATGGGACAGAGGAGTAAGTTATGCAAACGCTATTGTGTTAGACTTGTGTAAGGGCTAAATCATTTTAGCCTCTGGGCTAAATAATTTGATTGGATGGAAACCATTTAAGATCAGACTATTTTCTTTCTTCTGCTTGAAAAAAAGTTTATTCCCTGACCACATTTAAGTAGCTAGAATGTTTTGCTTGGTGGAGTGTGTGACTGTGGGGGGTAGAGAGCAAGGGAAGGGGAATTGGGACTTGTTTTTATGGATATCCCAAAATAACCCAAATGAAGACAACGCAACCTGAAATGTAAGAATTCCCAGAGGCTGCTTGGTCACAGGATGTATTTCCATATTGTATTAGAGCAATTCCCTGCACTGGAGAGGACAGAGGCAGTACTGGCTGTCTTGTAGTTTTACTGCCCAGTTGTTTATTAGCAATCCTGCTGGGCAAAAGCATTGAAGAAATGGAAGTTATTCAGAGGCAGCTCGGAGCCAGACTTGATTGTTAGCAGCTTTAGGGATTTGGCTATTAGCTGGTGCCTTCTGTGGTAATGGAATATTGTAAAAATGTTTATATAAAAAAGTGCAAATGTCAGGGCAGTGTGTGTGGATGCGAACACCTCTCTCTGCAGCAGTGCTTCTTACAAGCAAAATTTACCACAAGTGTAATACGACAAAAAGTTGCCTTGGCAGATGTGCTTGAGTTTTAATTTACTTTGAAACAAAACAAGGTCCTTTACCCTACACGGCACACCAGGCCCAAATTACAGGGTTTGGAACCGCACAACTGTCTGACCTGACTGCTGATGCTCAAGTCATTTCTTGTTATTATTGCCATGAGGTTTGCAGCAGGCTGCAGGGTTGTGCACTGAAAGTGCATCAGTGCTTTTAGGGTGAACTGGTGTTTTAGGTCGATCAGTAGGAGACAAATTGGAGCTTTCAGCACCCACTAAAGAGATGGAGGTAATTTTTTTTCTCTTTTTCGTCAGCAATTTGCACAGCGATTTCCAGTAATGTTGATAGGACACATCACAGTTTGGGGGCTAAGGGTGACTTCAACAGCAAAGCATAAAAGAAGTATAACCCTCTATCTTTATGACACCAACTCTCAGCTTCACCTGACTGCTCTGCTGTTCCTGTCCCCCCAAATTGCTGGTGTTTCTGGACAGCCATAGAAGTGTATGTTAATTAAAGCCATTGTTGCATAGTCAGGCAGTTGTACTCATCTTCAGCCTGTGCTTGTTGGGTTCCTGAATAGATGCCCAGTCGTGCTGTCTCAGGGTCGCTGTTTCTGCCTGTTTCTAGGCTCGGATAGCCTGGTTGCATCAGCTTGCACTCTGAAGGTTATCTACCCAACCAGTAGGATTACAAGGGCAATATATTTCTTAATGAGAATGTTGATTCTGGAGTACAGTTATAGGGTCATTTACATTATTATGCACATAATCTCCACCATAATCTCTTTCAGAGCAGGGGGTCTAGAATGACCTTTTAAGGTCCCTTTCTGTACTGTATTTCTATGATTCTGTGAAGTCCTTGCTGAAAACAAATAAATGTTATCAACATTCCTATAAATTATTCATTTTTTAAATCCACTGGTCATTATGAAATGATTGGCATAAGTAATAATCTGTGTTAGGGATGCGAAGGAAAGCAAAACAATAAAAAGCCTCCTTGATGTTCTGCTGCTGTTTGTCGTCTTTTTGGAGAGAAAGAGGACTCTGACAGACCTCCAGCTTTGCCCTCAGAGGACCTGGGCTCCAGTCCCTGCACTTCCACTGCTCCTTTTGTGGTCTTGACAAGTCATTAGGGAAAGACTGAAACACTGTTTTCTGAGCATCTTAGCTGTGCTTTCAGCTGGCTGCCCTCCTGCTCCCATCCCCCAGACTGCCCAGACTTGCAGACTGCATTAATCAAAGCTGTCCACAGACATTCAGCCAGTTGTATCCATCTCCAGCCTATCCTGCTTCTGTTTGGCCCTTAAATAGTTTTTAAATGTGCTTCTTAGCTGTATTTTGATTTTTTTAGGTTTCTAAAGGCCATTTGCTTTGCATTTCTGGTTTCAAAACTCGATTGTAAAACATAGTTATTCTGCATAAATACTGGGCCCCCAGATCAGCTTTCTTTTCCCTCTGCTGACAAAGAGACAAGTTGAGCCTCTTTTAAGTAAGCTGCCCCATGGTTAGAACACATCTAACTAGATACTCATGCTGCAGCTTCGTTCCACTGTGCTCAGGTCAGTGGAGTAACCACAAATATGGGGCTCTGTTACTCCCCAGCTAACCAGAGTGCTGCATGGGAATAACAGTAAAAACAAAGAATAAGAAATAAAGCTGCTCATAGTCATTTGACTGCAATAAATGGGTTTAAAACATAATTCTTTGGTTTCCTCTGTAGACACTTTCCAACGCCATCCTTACAGTTATTATTGTTAATCCCTGCGGACTCACAGCATGGGCCAGACGCTGGTGACCATGATGGCGTGAGTTACACTACGGCTCCTCGAAATGCTGATTGTGAATCTCGCTTTGACTTAACCAAATGTTGTTGGTGGCCTCAGATACGTACAATTAGCTCACTTAAAATGATGCCTCCGGTGTGCTAAGACACTTAAAATTAGGACCAGAAGTTAGGCAGTTAATCTGTAAAGCTCAATAAAGCCCCCTGTTTCATCCAAGGGTTGTCAGAAAATTCGTTCCACATCTGTACAGAAAAAAGCGAGGTGTAAACTGCCAAGAACCATTTTAATGATGGCTGGAGAAAAAAGCAGCCAGATGGCAGGCTCTGCTGTGGCTGCGGTTGGTATTTAACTGCTTTTTTATTGGAAAAATATGGGGTGAAAAATTGTGTGGGACTCATTAGGCAGCCTGCTGCGATTCTGATCAGCTTGCCAATCTGTTCAGTGTGGCAAAGATCCAAACAGCCATAAATTTTTAGCAGCGGCTTATAATCTATGACTTGGAGCTTGTTAAAGCTTCTCTGCCCCCCCCCCCACTTTTGTACATTGCTTGGTTTGGGGTTTTTTCCCTTTTTTATTTTTTTAATAAAAGCTTCAGGGCTCAAGCTGTGCTGAAAAAAAAAGGGAGCTGGGGGGGAAGTCTCTCACAAAAAGCTCCAGTGAGCAGCACGTCTCTTTGCTCCTTCTCAAACTAAGACTCCAGAACACAAGTTTAATTTTCCTCATTCTGCATATTAACTGAAAAGTGGGGTGTGCAGCAGCATCTAAAGCGAGAGAGTGGGTGGTGGTATCTCTGCAGTGGCATAGAGGAGCGGTGGAAATCCTCCTCCTGCTCTTTTGTCATGTTGAGGGCGGCAGGTTGTCCGACGAGAGGGCTGTGGTTGCAGGCAGCTCTGCGGTGTTCTACCTTTTTGCTGAAACAATCCCAAAGTGAAGACTATGCAGATTTCAGGATTTCATAGCTTGGAGGGAAGTGTTAGGATCACAGCGTGCCTGGTGCTCAGGGGAGACAGCAAACTGCTGGCAGGGGTTTCGTTTTCCATCGTAGTGGTGTCTGGATTCTGCAGGATTCACAAAGGATCCTAAGAGGAAACTTAAAGCTTCCTTTTTCTTAATATTTGCATATTACAGAAATCAATTTCAGACAAAGGAGAAAGAGGGTTTAGAGGCTGCCGTGACATGTTTCCAAGAAACATACACAGAACTATTGATCTGACCACTTTTACGGAGATGGAAAATAAGCAGCCAGCCCTCCTTCATGGGAGTATAAATATTGGTCTTGAAAGATTTATGGAAACCAGCGGCCAGCAGCAGTATATATGGTCTCTCGTATACGTGCTGTAAAAAATACTGAAGTATTTCTCAGAAATTGCCCCAAGTAGTGAAGTAAAATTATAAGCTGTGGAGTTTTGATGCTTAACTGAAGCATTACCGTACTGTAACATTTTTATAATGGTAACACTGAACTTGGGTATGCACTTACACTGCAGGTTCAAGGTTATTTCGAGGAGATGTTCTAAACGGAGCAGAGAGACAGTTAAAAAGATGTGTATGCAAATAGATGAGTGTGCACAGTGGCTGTGGAGATGAGTGCAAGTTGGATTGCTGTCACAAGTGGCCCCACCAAAATCTTTCCCACTTGGCCATGGCAAAGGTGTTAACTTGACTCCTGCAGAAAGTGAGTGGGACTTCAGCTGGTTAACTTTGATTTTATGTGCCATGTTGAGTATGTACATTGAAAAGAGCATCTGCATAACCCATGTGTCCATGATTTAAGGGTTTTTTTTTAATATGAACTAGCATTCCAAAACATGTCTCTTCTCATTATATTTTGGTCCAACAGTGCAATAGAAATAGAGAAGAGTTAGCAGACCTCCTTGCAAATGCCATCCAGTCAGTTTAAATGCTGGCCAAGCCTTCTTTAGCTAATTACCTGCTCCAAAATCAGAGCCCGCATGGATGGATGCTCTTCTGTTTACGTCCAAGCCTACATGTACCTATTTTCCTCACCTTCTATTAAGCACTATGGCATTTCTAGCTACTAGCTGATTTCTTCTAGCTGTTACCTTTGTGTAAAGTACACATGTAAATAGGGAAGATAAAAGGTTACTTCCTTCCTTTCACAGCATTTATTGTAAAGACCAGAAAAGAATGGTTTGAAAAAGCCTAGGGAGGTTGGCTCGTTATTTGTTATAAATATAATACAATCAGAAAGTCTTTATGTTGTGAAAAGAGCATGAATGAACAGATAGTGGTAACAAAATCCAAGGGTGCAGTGATGTGCTTGAAGTCTTTCTTCCCTTTTCTGTTCTGCCAGTGGGAATATTTGTATATTACTGTTCAAAGAAAACCTGCCTGTTTTCTTCCTAAAGTAATAATTCATGATATATGAAGGACACTTTTTAATTCACACTGACTTGTCTGTGTTTAAAGAAAGTCGGGTTTTTCCTTCTCCTAGTACAGGGTTTAAGGGGTTGGGGCTGGTTATGGGTTTGGTTTTTTGTTGTGCTTTTTTTTTTTTTTTTTGACATTTCTGCCACTTTCTGTGGGTTTTCTTTAAACAAAAAGTTGAATCACGCCTCTGTCTTCCCAGCTGGCCCCGGCCTTTGCAAAGACAGCCAATTTTTCTTCACTTCCAGGAAAGTGGTTTATTCCTTCCCCTCCCCAACTCAAAATATATATTCATAACACAGCTCCTTGCCATGAAAAAGCTCCTCTCGCCCTCCAGCACACAGCATCTCCTTAAAGGTGTTGAGAGGACTCTACTCTCTGTTGCCACCTTCTTTCTCATTTCTCTTTCTGCCTGTCTGTGGGGTGTGTAGCCATGAGAACAGCCTTATCGCAGCCTGTCTAGCAATAAGGTCCAGGAATCCTTTGGCTGTTCCCCAGGATGGTGTGAGCACGGCGTGGCTGTCACTCACAGCAGAGCTGGGAGGGGAGCAGCAGGGTGGCAGCCCAGGCGCTGAATGCTGTTTGATGTGGGAGGAGGCTGAAGAGGGACCACTGTGGTGTCACTGAATCCTGTCATTTTACTGCTAAATGTCCCCTTAAAGGCACAGCTCCTGGAATTCTGCAGTGAGAAAAGGAATTTTGACTTCTGTGTCAAGTGTTTGATGTTCAAGAAAAATTAACCCGTGCAGTCACTAAGGAGGTTTGTCAATAGGAGTCACCCCGCTACAAAGCCAGCAAGCAAAGTAAAGGAATGCACTTTGTATATATTTAATCAGGTTTTCATCTTACTATTTTGAAACAATTTCCTGATGTGGTGGAGAAAGAGGAAGGAAGATAAATGAGCAAAGATTGATATGGGGTTTGTACCCCTTTACCCACTTGTTGTTAACAAGAATTGCCAGCACATATGGCTAACAGTTTCCACTAGGAAGAGCTTTTCCTCCTTGTTATGAAGAAGTAAAAGGATGAGATGGGATAGGATGGAATCTTCCCAGGCACCAGTAATTTTTCCTCTGTCTCCAGAGGCTTCCAGAAAAGGCTGGCTGTGATTTTATGAGGTGATTTTGTGAGTAAGAGACAGATTCAGTCTCTTCCTCTCTGACCACCAAGTGAGCATAGAATCATAGAATAGTTAGGATTGGAAAGGACCTTAAGATCATCTAGTTCCAACCCCCATCAAATGAAACATAGAGGCTGGACTCAGTTTGGGCCAGTATCCTGGCAAGTAAGGACCAAGTCCGCTACTAGATCTCCAAACCGTGATTTTTCTTACTGAACTGTATAAGGCGAAGCATCCTCCTATCCAGCCCCTTCAGTGCAGGATGGTGTCTGGAAGACGATGTACCTCAGAGTTGTGCCCATTGCTGTGAGGAAGGCGGTGGCTGCTAAGCCCCATGTTAGGAAAGAGAGCCCATGCCAGCTCAGAACAGGTCCCAGCTTGGCACAGCCATGCTCCAGCCCAGGTGTTCACCGGGATCATCATCTGCTGCACTAGCTGTGGATGACCAGTGCTGCCCTCAAGCAGCATTTCCAGGACTAAGCCATTGGGTTAACAGATAGAGAAGATTTGTGTGTAGTTGCTATTATTTAAAGGGCAGCATGGATACCAGCTGGCTGTATTTAGTCACTATGATTCTTTTCTGTGCATCATCAATGTACAGAAAATGTTTACCTTATTTTAAATGCCATGTTTCTATACACAGCAGCTTTCTGGGGGTTACAGTGCCCTCCCAGTGCTGGGGTCATCAGCCCATTCCTCATACCACCTGCATGAACAGACTGCTGTAACAGCCTCACTTTATAAGATGCTCTTTTAAATAAATAAAGACAACTCCCAGCAGATACTAGCCCTTTACTTGCTAATAACACTCAAGTCCTTTCGGCTCTCCAAAACATCCCTTAAGAGAGGGGATTCTGCATTAAGCAACTTGTTCTGTCAGGAGCGATTCGCTCTGCGACAGGTCTGGCCCGCGGAAGAGACAGTCGTCGTCTGTGCAGCCTCTGCCTGGGGAGGAGGAGACACAATAAATGAAAGAGATTAGTCATCTACAGGAGGACCTGGTCGTCTGTCTTCCCAGATCTCTACGCTTCCAATGGAAGATCTAATTTTTCAATACAGATAATTCAATTAGGAGGTTTTAATTAGGGAGTTGAAGCCGAGTCCCCCCCACCCCTTCCTGTAGCTGTCAGCCTTTGCACAGAAGCATCCGTGCCCCTCCATCCCTGCTTCTCTTTTATTTATTTCTTTTAATTCCTGATCATCCTGGTGGAAAAAAGCAGGGAAGGGCAAAAGATGATGGAGGAAGAACAGGGACATAAAAAGAGAAAGTACAAAAAAAGCCCCACAGCATGTTGTGTCATTAAAAAGTGCCTTGTATTACCCAGGAGCTTCTCCATCTGCTTTCGGTGGGCATCCCAGGAGGACTTGGCGATTATGAAGGAATTCTCGGAGGCCATTACTGGGAAGAGGAAAAAAGGCTTGCTGCAGACAGCTTAATGGACTAATTTGTAACTGTGAGAGCAGGAGAAATGAGTTGTTGGCCACGTTTTAATTTGACAGCAAGTGGCAGAACGAATGCGAATGTGATGAGTGAGCAGGCACGTTCATTTTCATGGTGCACTCTGCAAGGGCCTCTTGGCTTTCCCGTGGGGGCTGTCACTGTTATTTTTTGCCTTCCCCACCCGAGTGAGGACAGTGGGGGTAAAGTGATGGGGAGGTGCAGGGGGTGAGGACAGGTTGGAGGAGGGGAAGTGTGATCAAGCAAACAAGGCTCAGGATCTCATTTTATGCCAGCACTTGGAAGAGAGAAGAGGGCAGGCTAAAGAAATTGGCAGTGTCTTAACTCTTTGTGAGACAAATGGGAGGAAGGTGCCTTACGAAGAGCATTTTTTCTATACATAGTGACTTTGTTGTCATCTGATGTACACCCAGTCCTACCTTTTGTGATCCACTTGACCATAAGTCATGTGTGATAGTTCACCAGGCAAAGCAAAATTTGGCAGTCTTCCTAGGAGAAACTGGAGCTCCTAAATGGGTTCATGAAGCTGATGTGCAGTTCTTGACCCTTATCCAAAACTTGGGTCCTCACTACAGCCACTCAGAGGCTGTTGCCCTCCAGTGTCAGTGCTTCTACCCAGAGACCTCCTTGCTGCTGTGACGCTGCCCAGTCCTACCTGTGCTCTTTGGACTATGGTGTTAATTCAGGTGGTACCCAATGTGAAGCCAGGCCTGTTGCCCCTATATTTAAACTCCGATAGTGATCTCATGGGGGGCTTCAGCACCCCCCTTACCCTCAAGTGCCTCTGGGCACATCTCTCAGCCTTTGGACTGAGTCTCCTGCCCAAGGGTGAGGGCAGTACTTTGCCTTCTCTGCATCAGGAGGACTCTGTTCTACTCTGACATTTTGTCAGATCAGTTGTTTTTTAGCTTGTGATGTATAAAAATCAATGTTTCCCCACCCAGAGGCTATAATAGAGCAGCTTGTATGAACTGAAACATGGATAAATAAGTGTAGTTCTGTAGGTGCTACCTTCTCAGCAACCAGTGCTCACCACTGTTCCCCATCATACACTGTATTTTTTTCCATTACATTGGGAAGAAAATCCCAGTTGGCTGCTGTGTTTTCCAGTGGGGTCTTTTCAGTGGCCTGTTGTTAAATTGTATGATTAAACAGAGAAAAGACTAATTCTGCCAGAGAACACACATGGATTGGTAATAGAATAAATTCATATATATGAGCTGAGATGTTTATTTATGGCTCTCTTCCCAGGCTGCAGTACCAAGGTATGATCATGCCATAAATTGCATGACAGTTTCTTGCAAGGCAGCAGAGCAGGTATCATCTCACACCATTATGGGCTATAGGGGTGGTCTTGGGGAGCCTGTAGAAAAACAAGACAGAATTCCAGTTCCATCTCTTGAACTGCTGTTTCTGACAGCTGCGTGCTGCACCGAGGGCTCTTGTGTGGGGTGGAGAATCCACTGCATGGCCTCTCTGTCATGTCCTGGCAGATGGACCACCTTTTGGTGCCTGTGAAACCTGGTAGCTACAGTTCAGGGAGTCATAGACCTCCACACAGGTTTTACAAAGCATCTAGAAGAAAAATGGATTATGGGAATAGCAGATGATGAGGAGGAAGAAGGTGGAAGGACCTTTCCTGTTTTCTGCAAGTGCGTTAGCACAGAAGAGAACGTGGGGTATGAAGAGGTGTGTGTAGGCAGTGATTTTGCTGAGCAAACACTTGAGTGTTCTGGTCTGTCAAAGGATGGGTTGTTTTCTTGGAAAGTGTTGGCTGGAGCAAACTGCTGTCAGCAATGCGTCTCCTAACACTGTGCCTGAGAGCAAGGGATCCTGCTGGATCCCAGCTCCAAGCATTGCTGGGTCAGGCTGGGAACAGCTGCCCGTTGTTACTTTGGTCTGGAGGAAGGTATGCTGAGCCTGGTCGAGACCCAACATGTCATCAGGAAAAGTCCCACTGGCTTCAGTAGGTTTTCCTTCAAAATTTGCATTGGGTCTGAAAAGGTCAGTGGAAAGCAGCATGGAAAGGGTATGAACTGTGACTCAGGTGCTGTTGGCTGGCATGGGAATCCTTGTGCAAGCTTCTCTTCATTTTTTGCTAGTCTTCATTCTTAGATTTGTTTGGGTTTTTTCCTTTCGAAACGTACACTGACACTTGCAGGAGAGTAGAATGGAGAACAGTCCACCATGTGTGTGAGAATGGAGAACAGCTTTGCCATGTGTCATGCATTGTGTTCCTGGTAATCTTGCTAAGGAATTGCCATATTATTATCAGCAAGTGGCCTGAGCAGAGGAAGGAGGAAGAGCTGTGACTTCCATCTTCTTTCCTCCTGTTGACTGCCTCTAGCTTCAGACAAATTACTCATGTGCCCTTCTTATCTTCTAGTCAGTAAAACAGGGTTGAGATAGAGCTTGAACGGGTGTCATGCAGTGAGTGTCAAGTAACATCCTTTCAAAACTATGAAGTCCTGCATTTCTACTGCCTCTGACAAGCCAGGGCATTCATTCCAGTTCAGGCATCACATGAGTCTCTGCCATCCCCAGAGCATGGTGAAACTGCACTCACACCCCAGCCAGGCTCTGCCCTATGGCCTCTGGGTATTGCAAAGGTAGCTGAGAGATGTTGCTTTGAACAAGTTTATCAATGTGCTGAAACAAGGTCTTTTCATTTATATATGGTAGATATCATATGTGCTTGGTGTACATGCTTCCCAAATTAGGTAGGCTCTTTGAGCACACCCATGCCAAATGTGATTTCTGATTTAATGGATACTGATTTTGTGCTGATGTAACTCTATGGGACTTGAAGAGAAAGGTTGAATTTCACTGTAATAGTTGTATATGATATCTGCAGGTGAATATCCAGTAATTAACTCGTGAGTATGTGACTGGGGCTGATATTTGTTTTCTATTTCCTTTTAAGAAAAACACAAGATACGTTGGAATTCTTCTATGGTTTTCTCTTGTCCCCTTTGATCTTTCTCACTCTAAGAAATACCCTTTGAAAAAGCTTTCTTGGTTTTTTTTTAATATGAAATATTGCATATGACTTTAGAACTGGGCTGTTTCTGTGTTTGTTAGCTTTTGGTTTTTTATTAAGAACATCTACAAATGGTACATACAGTCATCATGTATAGCGATCTTATCAGCAGCTTTAATGGTATTGCTTTGTCCTGCACAAGACAAAGGTTTGTCATCCTCCGGTCTTTGAGAGAGGCTTGAGTGTATCTGACACTACCTGAGTTGGATTACAGGAATGTATTTTTATTCCTGCTGTAGGAACATCCAACCCCCCTGGATTTTCTGAATGTTTCTTTGAAGATAGGTTAATATTGTTTGAAATCTTCACATTAGTCACCTTAATTATATGTAACACTGGTGGGAGAAGACCCAGGAAGACACAAGCTTGTGGTTGGTCATGGCATGGAGAGAGGATTGCAAAAAGGAGGGAGATGTTCCCAACCAGAACAAAATGTTGGCCTTGTGCCTCCTTAACTCATTAAGCCGCAGCTCTTGCTTTGGTGTTTTGAGAGAGGGTGACAGGCAAAGGGCTCATTTTAATCTCACCTACTTGCCTCTTTCATCTCTATCTCTCAACACTGATCTCTAGAAGAGAAAGCTTTGGGATTTCTCGAAGCTGTCACCCAGCCCTGGGATGTGATCAGTCTAGGGCAGCAAGGAAGCTAAAGGAAGACAGAGTGTGTATGGCAGTATTTATCAAGAAGACTAAGTGAATGAAATCCATGTTGCCTCCAGGACTTTTGTTCACACCTCGACCTGTCCCTTTTGAATCCAGAAACAGGGCCCTCTGGTTTCAGTCCTGAATGCACAGGCATATGAATGGAAACTGAAATTCCTCCATAGCAGCGGGCAAGACCGTGATCTTACACTGGGGAGTCCCTCCCACTCTGATCTGTTAAATCCACTGTAAGCAGGTTTACAGGGCTGAAGAACTGGGATTAGGGATGCTTCAGGCTGTTTCATTCCCAGATAAATTTTCTCTTTTAAGGTTCATGTAGACTTTTGGGGGATCCTGTGCCCCAGGTCTGTGGTTCCTCAAAAAGCAGAGCCAGGGTTTGGTGCTTGTCTGAGTTCCTGCCTTAGTGCAGCTTCCCTTCTGCAGATAGGATAGCTCTGTGGCTGCCATGGCCGCTCACCCCCCCGCTTTTACCTTCCAGCTCACTGCGTCTGTGCCTGGAGGCCCCGAGAGGCTTTAACAACCACTAGATTGTTAGTGACAGTCAGACACTTTAACACTTAAAGTAGAAGGTTTGATTTAATCGCAAGGCTGTCATTTATTATTTGTCTGCTGTGTTCCGCTGGGGCGCCCGCTGATCAACTGCCTGCTCCCAGGAGGGCTTTTTTTTTGTGTGTGTTATGTCTAAATCCTCAATACAAATTGCAGCGCTCCCAGATCTCCCAGCGGGACCCATTACCGCCTGTGGGGCATTAAGGATCATTAATAGTGCTGTCAGCAAGCTAGCCAGTTGGTTAGCTTCTCATAAATAGGAAATTAATCCATCTACTTCATTAATAATGCCGAGTGTAGCTATTTTGTTGCACTTGATGTAAGGGGCCTTGTGTTTGTCTGTAATGCGATAAGACAGGGCTCCAAATTAGCATTGAATGTCTGATACATGAGCGCAGACTCAATTACTTAGTGGAAAGGTTTTTGTTTTGGTTGGGGGTTTTTGTTGCTTTTTTCCCCAAACGTCTTTAAAGTTCTTGAACAGGAAGGAAAAAAGAAAGCAACACTGATTTGCTTCATTATTTGTTCTGTTTCCATCATTTGCTTCTGCTTTTGAAGAATAAATTGTTGGGGAGGGCAACCAGTGAGTGAGAAATAGGACCACACCTGGCAGGAAAGCAAACTGCCTTAATTAGAGCCAGGGCTAACTAGCTATGCTCATCTTGCCTTTGTGCTGAGAGTTTGGGGGGATTGCTTTGCTTTTGCCTTGCATCTCTAGTTAAGGAATCATTACAACGCTGACGGGTGTTGTATTTCACTTTGGAGGAGGAGGAGCAGGGAGAGTATAGGTTAAAGGAGAGAATGAGCCATGATAACAGTTGCCCAGCTTTTCATGGGAAAATCATTTGCCTACCCAGCAAATGCAGAGCCCCGATGGGTGGCAGTGGAATCACTCAGAGGATATGAGGAATTCTGAGTACGTTTATCTATTACATTTCTAATTAGTTTTATTCAATAATATCTAGGCACCAGGAGCAAAATAAAGATTTACGTGGCAATTACCCATAAAAGTACTCCATCCTATGCATCTGTGCCGTTCGGATCTTCCTGTGTTTCCTTCCTTCCTATAACTTTCTCGTCAGTGTGTGGGAAAATTCAAGTAATTTTTCAGCCTTAATTATTAAACAGCAGTTTTTCAAGGTTTATTCCTTGCCCTTGAAACACTGCGCGTTTGCCTTTTTGGACTCCAGCCTTTTGAGTTTGTTTTCAGCCAAACAAAAACTTCTGCTAGGATGACCGACTCCTGCTGACGTTTGGAGTATGGGGAACCACTCATCTTCCTGGGATTTTTATCCAAAGCTTTGGGGAAACTTTGCTGGCAGTCTCCTTTGTGATACTTGAAGAATCTGCTTTTACTGGCTTTCGAGCAATGTGCTGTTAAGTAGCGTGCAGAGGAAGGATTATAAACATATAACCATATCAGGTCCCAGCCTGTGTCTGGGGCTCCAAGGCACTGCCACAACATAAATAGTAATCATGATAACTAATTACTGTTTGGGCATTGGGGAGGGAGAGCACTTGTATTTATTTTTATAATGGGAGGCAAATAAATTTCTGAAATATGAAGAGGAGGGAGGAAAGAGCTTCTATAAAGTGATGAGATAAATAGATCTGGAAACATTCCAGTTCTCAGAAGCCAGTAGTCTGGAATGAATATTTTCTGTTGACAAACTCTTCAAACCATGTGAGCTGTGCTGTATTTATTTACATCATTCCTGCAGTAGAAATGTGTTTGCCAAAAGTGTTGAGTGACCAAAGAAGTACAGTGCAGCAGCAGGGATGATCCTGAAATTCAGAGGAGCTGCAGGAGAGGATTTTGGGGGATTTCCATCCCAGGCAGTGGAGATGCTTGCACCATTTGTGTTAGATTCGTATTGTACTACTGTGCCATCTGGGAAGTGGCCCTGAAGGGCAAAATATACAAAGAGACGCAGGAGGCATAAACCCTATCTCCAAACATCTCACTATGGGTGCCCTCAAACTTCACAAATATTCATCGTCCGAATTCCAGTGATGGTTCTGAATTTCACAATTGCCCTCTAGGATAAGCAAGAACAAAAGGATAAAACCAAACAGCTTTGAATCCAGAATTGCACTGGAGGGAGAAGGAGGGTTCAGTGTTGGAAATTCATATATATGAATTGTGCAGATTGGCTCTGTTTCTGGAGTATTTTGTTTAACTGCTGCCTTTTCCTGTTTGGAACTATTTTGCAGTGTAGGGTGAGTAGCAGTCACAGCAAACTGCCTGTCTCCATGTCCCCTCACCTATGTGTGTATTATTAGCAGCAGTGGTGCCGAGAATCCAGTGGCCGTAAAAAGCCCAGCTGCAGCCAAAATCCTAATGCACTTCCAATTCCCAGTGCATTAAGCTTGGAGGAGTCTGCTATGCGTTATCCCTGGCTCTGTCCAGTTTCTCTAGAGGTTTCCTAGTGCTAAAATCTTTGCAAGCATTTTTGTCAAAAGCTTAGTGCTTTAAAACTTAACCTCATTAGACTCCAGTCTATTTCTGTATGAAGGAGAAGGGAGCATGGGAAGGATCTTTTCCCTGAAAATAAAAAGTCCAGCCAACATAAGTTAGATGCTTTGGAGGTTCTTTTATTGTAAACTACAGGAAAGGACTTTGGCAACGTGTTGAAATTGTTAGATTAAAGCTTTCCCCTCCATCACCCCCCATTCTGCCATTAAAGACCAATGCTGCTGTAAACAATTTATGGCTTTCTTAAAGGAAGTCAGATAATCCTGGCTGATTTGTGGCCATTCCTTTATTGCCTTGCCAAACTCTGCTTTGTCATTTCTGGATGGAGGCGAAAGCACACACAGCCACATATGTTCAAGTTTCTGACCTCATTTTGATTGTTATGAGAGAGTGAGCACATGTGTCTTTGGAAAAAAAAAAAATAAAGGAAAAAATCCTGGAGTAAAAGAAGAATAATTTCCCTGGTAATTGTGTTTTTTAAGAAATATGGGGTGTAAAATATACCATTAATGATTTTACAATCACTTGGCCAGTCAGGCAGGAGAGCTGGCTGACCCAGCCTAGTAGAGAGCTCCACTCCACATTAGTGTCAAAATGGATGTTTAGTCGTGTGCAGCCATGGTGAAATTGGAAGTGGAAAGTAGCCAATGCCTCTTTCAGAGAGAGGGGAATAGAAACCCCTCTCTCTTGTTTTACAAATCTCTCCAGGGGTGATGAAAAGGGCTCTCTTCAGCATCCATCTCCTGCTTAGTTCTAGATCAACACATGTGTTAGGAAAATGCTCTGCAAAGAGATGTCATGGCTTCAGAGAAACTGTGAAAATAAAAGGGGCACGTTCCTCCGCTCTGCAGCCCTCCTCCTCCTGGCTTTTTGAGTAATCATGTTACTGATTAGTGAATATTTATTGTTATAACCAGAGCTCGTAGCTGTGTATATAATGACAGTGACCTGGCACATTTCATGATTAGGTCTGGTTTCCGCGAGCATGTGTGCATTGCCCATCTCTATTTGGTGTGGTGTAGATATATATGCCTGGTTGGAGATCAAATCATGTCAGTTTTAGGATTGCCCAGTTATATCAACAAGTAATGTAGAGAAAGACAGGGATTTAAACCAAACAAAAATGAAAGACCAAGCACCAGCATAGATACAATTTTATCAACAAGAAATTCTGTCCTTGGCTCAACTTGTTTGTATTTTAGGAAACTGGTATTCTCTGGTCAGCAGAAGCTGGGTCTCCGTTTTCTGCAAAAGCTTTCTTGGTAGACCCTTCTCAGCATACGTAAGGTCTAACCTGCAGGTAGTCATAGAAATTAGAGTTGGAGAACATGCGTAGGTCACTTCATCCATCCTGCTGACAAGATAGTATTTTCTATTCAAATATGTTTTCCAGTTCTTGTCCAATTCAACCTTAAGTAACCAAATGACAGCTTCGTCAGCCCACCTTAGGAAATCATTCCAGAACCTAATAGCTCTCACGGTCAAACAGACAGCTCTTTCGTATGCAAAGCCTGGTTCTCACTTAAACTAAAGGTCATTAATATCTAGTGTGGCCCTGTGAGATAACATATAACAGAAACTATATTTGTACTCATGTACATTCTCCTGTGTAGCCAGAACAGCATTGGGTATCCTGAACGTAATTACACATCAGATCAACAAAGCCTAAACTGCCCTGTCTTACCCCCATCATCTCTGCTCTTCAAATAGACATCCCACCTCCACTGTTACTCCACCAAACTGCGCATACAGCCGAGGGTTAGAGGGGGATGTATGGCTGTAGAGTAAATCATCATCTACAGGGATGTTTGGCTTCTGCTGGAAGCAGCAGAAGCGTGGCAATATTCACATGACAGTACTCAAGCAGTTGAAGGTGTTTAAAGCACAGAGCTTCTTCCAACCTGCACTTGCAAAGTATTTGTTAGGTATTCATAATGTAGCAAATCTCCTATCTCTGATGTGACCTATATAAGCATTGCCATGAAACAGATGATGCAAGTGAGGTACAGAGATTGATTTTCAAGAGCTGTCATTTGAAATACCCAGTGCAAAAGCTGTTGAGCACTCAATGCTGCTGTGACCATAGGAGGGTTTGCAGATGCTCACCTCCTTGGGAAGCTGGGCCAGAGATGTTTCAAGAAAGACATCCTGAAATTCAGGGACACAGAATTACTTTGCTGTTCTTTTTCTTAAGAAGTTGTGATTCTGAGATTTGTGTCCAGATCCATGTGGCAAGTCTTTGACAAAACCAGACTTCCCACTTCCAAGAATCTGCATTCTTGGAACTTTCTGAAAAGCAAGAACGTTGTGTCATGTACCATAATGGTAAATTCTGTCAGGAAAAGACTGTCTCTCGATTCCAAACCTGGGGGGATTTTGAAAAGCCGTAGTGAGGAAATTAGATTTACATTGCTCAGAAATGGCTGCAATGGAGAAGGCTTGCACTGGTTCTCGTGCCACTGTACTGCTACAGGCTGTTTACATACCAGCTTAATTTTTCGTTCTTTCGTTTTCCTTCTGTCCAACTCAGCAGGGTATGAAGCACAGACTACACTGGAGGTAACTCAGTTGTAAACTGTCATTTGACAAACTGTTAAAAGCTCTCCTGAATGGAACATCATCCATGTTTGTGGTGGGCTTGAGACGATTATGCTATGAAATGGCATTTGATGCAGAACAAAGTGTTGCCACAGCAATAATTTCCAACACTGAGCTCTAACAATAAGTCAGCCCCAGATCCTTACCACAGAGGGCTGGGCTCTTTGTTTACAGTCAAAATAAGAATTGTGAGACTGCAACCCCACTTGGCTTAAGCAAGAGCTGTGGCATTTCACCAGCGTCATATTAATAAGGAAGCTAGCAAGAACCTACATGGCTGAGTCATGTCTCCAGTGTGCCACAACCACCGTCCTGAAAGACATTGTCTGAGCGCAGCTTCTGCTCAGGCAGTGTCAGCAATGCCCAGCAGTCAGCCAGGAGGGGATCTGCCTCTGGGGAAGCAAGACCTGGGGAGGGAGAGATGTGGGCACTCACTGTGAATATATCAGATCATTTCTGTGAACCCACACTTAGAGGTGGCTCCTTTCTCCAGTTTCACTGTCAAGTTGGAGTTGTGTAAGCCCAAGGTAGTACAGCTGTAGTAATGCCTCCATTGCTTCAGAAAGTGAGTGGTACATGAATGTATCCTTTCAAAACACATGTAACATCTGTAGGTTCTTACTGCTTTCCTTATTAATACAACACAATGCACCCTGCCGGGTGAAGAATGCTGTCACATGAGTGTGATTCTTGGACCTTGAGATTCCTTGGGTCCAGGTTCTGTGATCAGCCTCCGTGACATCACCTACACTCCCATCTTTCCCTTATAGCAAAAGAATTATATTTTGGTTTTGTGAGTATAGCGTAATAAAAGGACAATGTTGTTACAGATTATTACTAATAAACATGTCACCCTTTGAAGTATATAGATTTTATTAGCCTCTTCCTAGCACAGCCTATTTTCCAGGTAGTTATAAGTTCTCCTACTTATTCTTTACTTCATAAATTTTAGGCTTAATACATGCATACCTACAATAGTGAAAATGGCCTTTGAAGAGATGTTTGTATGTTCCTTCAGCCCACTTTTGGAAAAATGCTTTATTTTTTCTTTAGAACAAGTGAACTTTATTGTTGTGAGGAGGACTTTTTTTGTTTGAAAGTCATAATCAATAGAGGTTGCAGAAGAGCCCAGAGGACCCTCTGGTTTTGTAATGCCAGGGAAGCCTAGGTAGGCTTTTGAGATAGGATTCATTGATATCTGATGATGGTTTAACTTAAAAGATAAAGAGATTTTCCCTGTAACTCCCATGTTTTGGTGATGTTCCACTTCTTCACTGGCTTGTGTCTGCCAATTTCCACTACTCACAGCAAAGAGAAAAAGAAACAGTAAATGAAACACCAAAATATTTTGGTTTTTCAACAGTTTCTGTCAACTCCCAGCTTCAGCAGTAGCCTTTAGGTCTCTTTAAACTGTGCAATCTCAAGCAGGAGCACTCAGAAATAAGCGTTTGGCATTTTCTACAGCCTCTTGAAGCAAAGCTATTGCACCACTGCTTGCTCACTCCTAGTGCCTATATCCTGAGCTTGTTACTGAACCCATTTCCCCTCATTTTGGTTTAAAATCATTGAACAGTCCCACTGACACTTCTTTATTGACACTCTGGATTTGTCAAGCTGTAAAATTCAACTGGATGTGAAATGCTGCAATTAGGCTTCAGTAATTACGTGGTTTTAACATGAAATCATCTCTGCGTTTAATGCTGTCCCTTCCTACTATTTCATATCGCAGTGCCCCTAATCTTTGAGAGTGCAGTTAGTTCCCTCTGCGTGGGGTGGGGGCCCTGGGCTCCCCTCCAACCCTCTGCAGCTCGGTCAAGGCAAACCCCAGCTGGCTAATTTATAAGCAGCACTAATGG
This sequence comes from Amazona ochrocephala, assembly GCA_039720435.1. NCBI lineage: Eukaryota > Metazoa > Chordata > Aves > Psittaciformes > Psittacidae > Amazona > Amazona ochrocephala. The sequence continues at coordinate 7,880,039 of CM077891.1, read as the reverse complement.
GTCCTCAAGGGATCCCATCAGCGGTCTCATCCAGGACATGATAACCGTGATCCAAACCTCCCGGGGACATGGAGGCGGGTTCTAGGAAGAAGTTTGGAATGAATGGGGCATGGGGAACCAGGGCACAGGGTGTCTCTGGGACATGGAAAAATTACAACCCCCACAGCTACCATTGTTCTGTCTCTCTTGAACTCTGAACAAATGTCCCTGCATCATCTGGTCAGAAATCTGCACAAGAAAATTTATGTGACATGTTTTTCCTCTCCCCTGTTTAATGTCAACCCAGTTGATAAATAATTATTAAGCAATGATATAAGAGCTGCACTCTCACAAAATTCAAACTTTTAGTTTCAGGAAAATGAATTCATCCAGGAAAAACACCTTTGTGCAATAAAGACTTGAGAAAGTAAAATGAGATTGTGGGCTTTCTTTCCCCAGGCTTGGATATTGCTTTATCAATACAGTTCTGTCAATAAGCTGTGAACAAACACAGGCCTTGTCAGATGTACTAACTAATCACAGAAAAGTGTTGGCAGGGCTTAAAGGATTGAGTGACCAGACATAGTAACTCATTTTAAGTGTTCCTGCTTGCTGCACTTTTTTCTTCTTCTTTTTCCTTTCCCACTCCCTGCTTTTGCTCTCTGAAGTGGATAGGACAGCAAATATCTTCATCTGGCACCTTCTGTCACACAGAAAGATGTGCAAGTTCCACAGATTTTGCGTGGCTTCAGCCTAGTTCTGGAGCTACAGCCACAGAAATATGTATGAGCATAAATAATGTCGCTCATTTAGTGTACCCAAGTCTTTACAAGCAAATGCACACATTGTGTGTGTACTGTCTGTGAGCACTCTGCAGTTTTTAATTGTAGGAGCTCCACTGGCACTGATGGCTCTACAGTGATTTCCACCCTCAGCTTCAGTGGAGCTGTTCATTTGGGCTCTTGATAACAGGTTTTCCTTTAACTGGAAAGATGAAGTGAGTACATTGGAGATGCTTTTTTCTCTTTCTCTCCATAATTTCTATCATGAATTCCTCTGTTTTTGCTGTTCGTTCCCTGCTGGCAGCTGCCATCTGTAGCAATTTTTCTTCTGCCAGGAGGATTGGCAAGCAACTCCCTGCAGTGCCCACATCAGTGATGCCTGGGCAACAGCAGGGTGCCAGGGAGCTGCACTACCTTCACCTCTCCCCATCCTTCCCTACCCATACAGACTCAGTATGTCACCTATGAACAAAGCTCTGCTGCTGGTGACCTGAGATACCCATCAGCCTGCCTGGGGACTCCTCAGGTCCAGCGTGGCTGCATCTCCTTAGCATGCCCCAAAGAGGGAAGGCTGTGGTTTTTTACAGGATGGTACCTCAGTATGGCTTGCTTGAAAGACACAGCTTAGCTGAAGCGCTACGTAGCTACAGCTTAAATTTGCTCTCCATTGGGAGATTCAGACCTAAAGTTGTAGTTAATTAAGTCGATAGACCCTATTAGAAATGCCACAAAGCGATGATTGTGTGAGGAGAATCCGCCTTCTGAAAGACTGGCTTTTAGGTTCAAGGCATTAATCTTTGCAAGAGTGAGGTAAAGGAAGGGAAAACAGCCGTGATTCAAGTATAACAATTTAGCAGATCACAAATAAAAGACAGTGCTGTCATGTGAGGGAGCAGATCCTCCATTTTCTGAAAAATGCCAAGAAAAGTCTGTTATGCAAATGACAAATATTTCCATATGTGTGAGGGTTGCAATGGTTACTAACCTGCTGTTTTGCTGATGTGATTTGAAGGATGGAGCTGGTGTTCTTTGTTTAGAGGCAAGCTTTAGTGTATTTGTTGTAAAGGAACAGATACATCTGTATACATGTACATTCACAAGATATATGTTTGCATGTAGACTTTTGCTTTGTTTAAAGCGCCCGTTCCGTATGCCTAATGTCTGAGGCTCTGCATCATCCTGAAGGAAGTTCAAACAAAGACAGCTCGTAACTCAGTGCAGCGGTGGAGGTGGTCTGGCAGCTAGAAGATGTGTTGGGGTTATCACAGCTGCCATAAATATCTCTGAGACCTGCAAGGAGCTTGATGCAGTGGCTTGGCATACTCAGGGGCAGGAGGGGCAGGCAGTAACCACCTCTAGTTGAATGTGTGTGAGTTGGGGTGAGCAGGAAGGGTATGGAATGCGCTGGAGGCAGCACAGCCCCTCACATGCTCACCTGGCTGGTCACACCAGTGGAGTGAATTGATGCTTCGATGCAGTTCTGTCGATGAGCAATGGCCGGGGCTGCTGTGAATTTCTCCATGTCTGAGCACATGCCTGTCTACTTTAGTTAGTGCAGTGACAGTGAAAACAAAGTGGTCTGTATTTCCGAAGTTGAAAGAGTAGCACAATGCAGCAAAGACTGGGGTCTCTGGTATGCCGGGGTTTATTGTTTGTGACTGTGGGTGAATTTGGCCTTGGGACAAGTGGTTGCAGGTCTCAGAGGACTCGTGTGTCAGGCCTGGATGCAGTTCCCAGCACACAGTTAAGCCTTGTGCCTGTGAGTGACTTGCAGGGAGGATGCGGCATCGTGAGCCCCATCTCCCTCAGCACCTTTCTTCCTTTCCAGAACCCCCCAAGCTCTGTCTCCAGCTGTGTTTCACAGTCAGGCTCTTCCTTTCATTTCCCTCGTGGCAGCCAGAAGGACCTGAGCCGGCTACCTAACAGCTCCTCATGGAGAGAGCGTGCTCGTATTTCACCCGGCAGTCAGCTCAGTTGCTTTCCCCCAACATCTCTGCTGGTGCAAGAGCAGTTTCAGTGGCTCAGGCTCTGGTGGAAAGACTTAAAGAGTCTCTTTCTCCCCCAGCTGTCAAGGAAACTCGAGGAGGCATTCAAATGAGAGACACATGGATGTTTATAATTCACAGTTTTGCCATTGTTGTCACCAGAGATTTGTTCTTCCTGCTTGGTGAGGGGGAAAAAAGGAAGGATAAAATTGGTACCATAACATGGCCAGACATAACTTGTTTGAAAGATGGGCCTCCAATTATTTACTTAAGGAAATAGTGGGAGATTTATTAATAACCTCTGGCGACTTAAATAGCTCTAGTGATTTCCATGTGTGACCTGAGGCCTCAGCCTTCCTGGCTGATTAGACACGAAACTCAACTAAAGAGCTGACCTGGTTGGTTTCAAGCACTCTGCTGGTTAACTCCCAGATGTGAGGCCGAGGAAAAACAACGTCTGTCAGAGCCATTACGGAGCACTCCGCTACAACAGATTTAATCTTGCCCCTGATTTCAGAGGAAACTGTGCAGTAGGAGGGCTGAAGTTGTAATGAACTCTTAACACAAAAAAACTATTCTCCTGCAATCATCTGAGAGTGAGCAAAAGTCCTCATCTATCACTGCCTGCGCCGGCAAGTCTCCGCTGCTGTTTGTGGATATGTGACTTTTTTATTCCTGACAAAAAAGGACTTTCTTTAAATAAAACCCAGAATACTCTACTTTTTTCTGGCTATGTGTACCAGTATTTCCTGGGGCTGGTATCCATATTGCTGCTGGATGGGTTCGCCAGATGTTGTCTGCATAAGATAGCTGGTGACCCTGAAATATCTCTTGGGCTTTACGTCACCACAACAGGATCTGCTCATTCTCTTTGTTTCCCTTCTAGTAGAAGCTGCTATAGGTTGGAAGCAAAAAACCTTTCCTAAAAATCACTGAAGAATCCCCTTCCTGCCTTCCCATTGCCTCCAAATAAATAGGAGAAAAGTATGATGGGAGGGGATAAGAAGGAAGAGTAGACCAGAGGGAAAAGTTTGGAAGTGGGGACCAGGCCTTGCTTGGGTTTTGCTGTGGTCACCACACTGATTTCAGATGACTTGAGCTCAAGGTGGGCAACTTAGCACAGTTTCCAGTATGTTGCCAACTGATGGGGATGATGAGTGGTAACACCGTCACTTATGGACTTCTCCTGGGACTGAAAGACAAAAAGCAAATTAGGGTAAGGCAACAGAAATTAAAATGGCTGGAACTGCATTAGCATAGCATAGTTCTGACTGAAATTAAGGAGGTGTTCAGTTACCAAGTGGTTGCTGGTATCTGACCTGAAAACAACTGAGTCTGATGCAACGAATTAAATAAAATTACACTGAAAAATAATTTAGATCTACTTAAAGAATGTGCTGATGGTGTGGAACTCGATATTGTGTGAGCATTCATCTCAATCCCTGGCTTCAAACTGGCTTCAGCACCCAGGTCCTGCTCATGCCTTTTCTTTAATTTTGCTAAATTTGTGCCTAATAGAAACTGAAAGAAACCAATGTTATCTTGTCTATAGAGGGTACCTTTAGAGAGGAAAAGAGAGGCTGGTGTGCTTTTCCATGCTTTAAAAAGCTAAAGGCTGACTGGGGAAGTTAGGGGGTTGGTTTGTTCTTTAAATCCTGGTGATTTTCCGCTAGACATCTGGTCATGCATTGTCCAGCAGGCTCTTAAGGACCTGTGGAATCCATGAAATTACACATCCATGAAGGATCATGACATGGAAGGCTTGGAAGAAGAAAATATTTTTTCTGATGCTGTTTAGGCTTTCTGCTGCTGAAGTTTCTTGTGTTACAAATACAGTGGATAAAATCTCAGCAGGTGTGTACATATAACGTTGAACATATTTTGATAGGTCATTGTACCGGACAAGTTAACACAAAAAGCACGAGCAAACAGTTTCTTAAAGAAGTCTTTTCTGAGAATTATTTTAGAAGTGCTACAAAGTAAAACTCCTGACCTAGGTATTGTTTGTATTCACAGTCATATCGGTCAGTAACTAAGGACGTGATTTAAATCATTGAGCTTCAACTCTGTGAAGCTCTTCATGGACGTTTTTCTTTCTTTTTAAACTGGAGTTAAATAGATTTATCTTGATCTTCATTTAAATTTGCCTAAGCTTAAATCAATTGAATTTGAAACAACTGATGTAAGTTTTGCCACACATTAGCAAAACTGGTTTTTAAACCAGTGGAAATTTATACATAGATGGGATATTCCTGTGAATTTGGCTTTTTAATGCGTGATGTCTCTGGCTAGTGGTTAACCGAGGATTTTGGTTCATGACATTTTCCTTACGTCTTGCAACAGACTCATACAGGTTCATTCCAAATCTGTGTCATGCTCTGTAATTGAGATATGAGACCAAAGAACTTTTGCTACTTTGGGGCTCACAGAATAGGAAATTTAAACTACATCTGGGTGCTTGCAATTTAGGACTCAGTCGTGTCTAGTAAAGAGATTGAAGCCACATCATCAAATATTATGGGTCTCAGAAAATGTTTTGTTTTTAAGCAGGAGGTCTTGGTTTTTAAATGAGGTCTTTTTCTCTACCTTACCCCAGCCTTTGGGGATGAGGGAATGCATTTAGATCACATTTTTAAGCTTCACAGTGCTAGAAATTTATCATTTTCTGTTTCATCGAACATCAAGATTCTTACAGAATTACACTTAGAGATGGGCTCCACGAAAAGCACCAACAATCATAAGACTTAAGAATTGCACTGTAAATAAGTCTGAGAAGGAGCTCTAGCCCTCAGAGTTATATCCCTGTGTGTCTGCACCTCATTGAAGCAGACTCCTCCTGCATAAAAAGCTGTAATAATTCTACTTTTGCAAGACATTTGGACACAGCGTTGTTTAAATTACTGAGAGGAATATGAGTCAAGAAACTGCTGAATATGTTCAGCTGTTTCGCCAGGGTTTGCTCAAAAGAATAAAACCAGTTACAGTACAGCTGCATGATACCAATAGGAATAAACAATGTATTCTGTTTAGTACCTTTGGATCTCCTTTCTAAATGGGGAGGGGGGCAAGAAGTGTGAGATGCTTTGTCACTGAAGTGATTAGTGAAGCTTGGTTTTTATTGAGAATCACGGAAAACTTTTCAAGATGTGAGAAAATAGCATTCCCGCATGTTACCAAATTCCCTGCTTTGCAGCATATTTTAGCTCAAATCCAAATGTGAAGATCAGAGGAATTACCATATGGGGACAGTTTGTCTAGCACAGAAATCCCTGCTCCATCAGTGGTCAACAGGAGATGCTCAGGAAGGAATATAAGAAACAGGATTGTACAGCGTGAACCTTTCCCCGGTCTTATCCTCCCCGCGTCTGGCAATCGGTACTTCAGGAACTTCCTGAGCCAGGGGTCGTATCCAGACCATTGTGTTTAATTGCCACTGGTGGACTTATCCCCCCTGAATTTGTCTAATCTTTTTTTGAACTCATTTATATTTTTGGCCTCTGCAACATCCTGTGGTAGCGAATTCCACAGTTTAATGACATGTCATGTGGAAAAACTGCTTCCTCGAGTTTGCTGTTAAAACAGAAGTCTACGGGTTTCATTCAGCAAAACTGATTTCAGTTCAAGGTAAACATCAAAAATAAGCACTTTTCTGAAGTGAGGTCTTGATTCAGAGCTCTCTGAAGTCGAGGAAAAGTTCTTCATTATATTTTTTGGTCAGAATTAAAAGCGTTTTAAGTCTCCAGACTTGTTTTACACTCACAGCGTATTTTTCTGTCACTCAGGCAAATTATGTGAAAGAATTTGCTCATACCACTCAGGGGATGGGTTTGTGACTCTTACAGCTAATTCAGTTGCTCTTATTGATGGTGTTAGTAGTAAAAACTTACTAATACCCAGCCTAGGAGTAGAGTGATAGCCAACATATGGTGCAAACTGAAGTCCCTGAGTTCCCTCACAATTTCATTGATAGCAAAAAGCATTTGTGCTGGAAGTAGCCAGGCGTTATTTGTAGTGGAGTATGTTTTACTTCATTTTGACCACTTCAAACAAGCACGTTGCATTGGCTTGCTCCAGTTCTTGGTGACATTTCAAGACTTCAGTCAACCAATAATTGGCCCAAGAATTACTCTGGGGCTGGAGAGGGAAGAGATTTGGAGCCTTTCAAGAGAAAGGAGCACACTTCTGTTTCCTACTGTGTCATCCTCCCAGCTCAGCTTCCCTCCCCTCCACAAAACCAGAAAGGAAGCATGCTTGGGAGTCCTCAGTGAGCTGCTGACTGCATCCAGAAGCCTGGAGCTGGCAGGCTGAGCGCTCGCTTGGAAGTGGTGGGTCGCTGACAGCAGGCCTTCTTTCAGAAAGGAAAAGACAGCGAAAACACAATGAATAACCAAAATAACGCAGTGATCCCAAGTGTGAAATGGAACATCAGCCTCCTTCTTCAGTGAGGGGATGCAGCAGGGCAGGATGCGGAGGGAAGGAGAGAGTGCCTGGTGTTTGGCCAGCAGATGAAATTGGGGCAAAAGAAGTTTTCTGGCACACAGCCCTTACAGAAAGGCCACTGCAGAGGCTTCTTCAGGAGGGATCAGTGCACTTGGCATTTGTTATCCAGCTGGTTAGTGTAATTAAAAGGATCATCTCTGCCTATAAACCTCAGCCTGTTCTGATGGTGGTACAGAGGGTTTAACTATGTGATAAGGAATCATCGTTCATCCAGCAGCTCTCCCTTCATATTGCTGGGTATCTGACAGTAATGGAACACAGGGCTCTCTTGGCTTTTTCTAAAATGGAAGTGTGAAAACCCATGCATCTTTCCATACTTTTTCCTTAAATATTCCATGTCCTAGTCTCTTAGTGGTGGAAGTTTTTTCTTCAGCTTCAGGGGCTACTTGAAGATGAGGAGTTGCAGAAGGCAGAGCTGTCCCATAGCTCATCATCTTACTACTTTGGTGTCTGGGAGAGCCAGAAGGAGAGCAGGTGTTTCCCAAGCAGGGATTTCACTTTAGGCATTAATATCAGGAGGTTTAGTTAAATCTTTGCCTACCCTGTAAACTTGTTAATGTAGGTGCCAAAAGCTAAGAACCAAAATCCATTTTTGAGTTTTCCGTTTGTCTTGATTTCCAGAGCTCCTTATCTCGTATTGACTTAGGTGTCTAATGACCCAATTCATCAACTAGTTTAAGCATGTCGCTAATTTTAATCAAGTGCGTAATCCCACATTCAGTTAGGCACATGTGTAAGTATCTCGCTGAATGAAAAATGGGTACAAAGCCTAATTTAAGGCAAATCCCTGCTTGATTGTGCTGCCTTTGTTCTTCATGAGGAAAACGAAGCGAGTATTTTTGTAAGGAGATGGTTTTGGGGCAGCCAGCAGATCTTGAGCATGGAGCCACCAATGTGCAGGTGAGGTCTTCCCCTCTAACTGCTGTCTGTAACCTATGGTAGCTGAGGCTTCTCCGAGCTCCTCCTCCTCTGCTGACCCTCGCCTCCCTGACATCCATTCCCCTCACCTAACAATGACAAATGGAGTTATAATATTGGTTGTTGAACCATAAGCTGTAGATAAATGTGCTTCTGAGAACCACCATTAAGTCCCTAAATGGATTATATATATTTGGTTTAGAAACCTAATATTTAATATTAGTGTACTCTCCAGCGGTTGGCTTTATTTCTCTTGATAATCTATTCCCACTCCATTTCCTTTTAGATTTCTAACCTCATTAAACCTTTCATATCGCAGTTATTTTCTGTTCTAAACAAAATTAAAGACACACCATCCGCAGGTTTTAAGAGTCTAATTTTACTCCCGAACTGGAGAAAATACAGAGATAAACATTCTTTTCAGTGATGAATTTTAAAAGCGCTTTACGAGTCAGCTGGAATTGCTAACCATATTGAGGATTGTAAAAGTCTGTGAAAGGCAGCATAATAAATGATGCTTGAAATGGCATTTGTTGTATGGGAGTTCAGATGCTTACATGCTATCTTTCCTTTCTTGGTTTTGTATAAAATGTGAGGATCTGTCTCGTGTCATACAGTACCTTAAGAATTTATAACATTTTGCTTCTGGTCCGATTGTCTGCAAGGAATCTCAGTTACCAGCAGGGGTTCCTTGAATTCACATGGCCAGGAGAAAGCGGTATCTGTGTAATACTCTGCTCCCAGTGTGCGCATTAAACTGGGTTCTCTTGATTGAGGACACATTTCTTCCTTATCATCAGGCACTTTGGCACATTGCTTGTTCTGATATATATATAAGTATTGCACTCTGCCTTACTAGGCACATTAAAATTGTGTTTGACCATTCTTCTTGTTATACAATGCCCTGGCCCCTACAGCGGCTGCTTTAAGGAAAAAATGCAATATATGTGGCGTTGAAAAGAGATCTGCAGTCTGGAGGAGGCTCTAAAGCATGTCCTGTATTTGCCCAGATCCATTTCTCTTTCCCTTGTTCTTCTGTAAGGCCTATAACACCTCTGCTAATTATCAAATAGCATTAATGACATTAAATAGGGTTATGCACTTCACAGTCCATCTGCCCCTTCTTTCTCCACTTCCACCTGAGTCATATTGCTGAATGATGACATGACATGAGCTTGTGACATGACCATCGCAGCTGATTGTGATCTCAGAAGTCCAAGTTCATGGCTTCACCCAGGGTTGAACAGAGGCTCTCTGCAGGCTGTGTAGGTTTCTGTTCTAGGAGAGCACTTGTTGCTAGGGCCACAGTTGAAACCTTTCTGTGAAGCAGCTGAATAAAACTCCACCCACCTTTTTCATAAGGGTTAAGTCTGTTGCAGGCCTGTTGTATGTGGTGACTGCAACAGTAGCTTGCATAGTTTTGCTGCTTCTAATTCCAAGACCTGCAGTCTGAATACTAGCAATTAGCACTTCGCATCGTAAAAAAACCTTAGGTTCCCTTTGCCTCCTGGCAGGAGATACTGCTATTTTCCATCCCTGTTCTGCAGGCAGGTAGGGTTGAGGCAGGGTCAGGGTACCTGGGATACTGCACATCAGTAGCCAGAATTACCACTTGGCTCCTGGCTCCCTGTCCTTTACTCATCTGTTGATCTATAAGGTGAGAGCTAACATTTTAGGGATTTAAAATCCGAGACAGGGGTCTCTGCAATTTACAGAAGCTCTCAACATGCCACAGGAGCAGGCCCGGTGACAATAGGCATTTGTTTGACATAGAAAAATGATAGTGAAAATTGGCTGAGCAGTTTCTGATCACTGAAGTCCCTGCTGATAGCTTTGTGCTACTCTTGTTCGAATTCACAGTAAGAAACAGCATGGTGCTAATCACTGGTTAGAGAAGTTCTGGGAGAAGGCTGGTCAGCAGGGTGCTTGTATGGAGAGTGATGTGATGAAATGATAGGGAAATAAGTCTTTATGCTGACCCTTTTCCTCTCTGTTCAATTGTGCAGAGCAGTTAACAATGACCAGAAGCTTTTCTGGCAATCTCTGCCTAGCAGTTTTGCTAATTTACATTTGTTTTCAAGGGTTCAGCATCATTGTCTTTAATAGGATGCTTTTGCCCAGGACTTGGTTGTGGCTGTTTATGAGGTCACTGCATTTATGCTCTCCTGTTTTCTTCCACCATACATAACGTCTTTTTGATGAGGACAGTGTCCTTGAGTGCCCTGTGTTGCAAGAGGATGCATTATTACCACAAGTCTATTTTCAGCCAGTTTCCACCGGGTTTATTACACTCTCTGAATTCATTACACTCCAGCTCACCTGTGTTAGATGCATGTGGCAGTATTATCATCCTTTCAGAGGGCAGGAGCAGGCACCTGAGCTGCTCGAAGTTCTAATGGCTGCTTATTTAATACAGTTACATCTTCACCCACCCATAGCAATCATCTCCTTAAAAGTCACCTCCATTATATCCATTCTGTTCTCCACTGCCAAACAAATCAATGCACCTCCAACAGTCTGAGACTGTCTCAGTGATCCCGAGGAATCATTGCACCCAGGTGCATCTAAGGGGATTAGTGGTTTTCCCCAGGGAGAAACGGCTGGCAATGCTGGCCCCTGTTCTCATGACTCAGCAGCTCCACTCCAATTTCCCATTTCAAACACAGAGCAGCAAGCTCTAAATCTTCCATGCCTGAGTGCAGATTGGAGAGCCCAATACAAAGTTACATTTCACTTTGTACTGACAGATGGAAAGCTATAATAACATCCCTTTCTTCATGATGAGTGATGGGTTCCCACAATGCAGGAGAGATTTGGAGTGCCGCTGCTGAGGCACAGGTGGTGCCAGGAGCTGGATGCTCGTGTGAGAATCCAGCGGATGTTGTTTGGTGTCTTGTCCTAAGTGAGGTGGTTGCCATCTGTTCTGTAGTGGTGATGTCTCAGGCTGTTTGCAAATCCTCTCTGGTACGCCCAGAACGCTGGACATGGAAGCAGGCAAAGGGGAGTGAAAGCCTTTAATCAGTCTAGGATGGATTTCAAGTTAATAGGAGGTCAGGGTGAGAAAGCATGCTTCTTCTCCATTGCGCAAGTGAAGGAGACAAAGGATTTCAGGTGAGGGGTTGGTAGTTCTCAACAATATTAAATTTACTCTTAGCACTGTTATGGTGCAACTGAACCAATCGATGCTGAGCAGCCATCAGCATGAAAGGGACAGATCCTTAGGACCATAAAATACTGATAATCCTATGCCATAATGTTAATGAGCCTCAGTTTTTCATGGTTGCCATATGCAACCCCCCTTATGGCTTTAAGTAGACACTACCACATGTGTCAGAGGTCCAGAATCAGCCTATTTCCCATGTTGGAGGAGACTCCTTTCTGCAGAGAAAATCTACAGGTTTGCCTGTAGGTCAAAATAAAACGTTTTTCCATCAAAGGAGCAAGTTTCCTTCCCGTTGAGCTCACTGGTGCTTTCAGAAGCTCTTCTCATTTGTGTCCAACGTGCCAAGTCAACTCTTGGTGTTCCTGTGTAGTAGATGCTCAGCATGCCTCGGACTGACTCTGCGAGTTGGGAGCAGATGTTGGCTCCGTGACAGGTCTGTGTCAGCAATGTGTTTTGATAAGAACAGACTATTCCCAGCTGGTTTCTGAAGAGTTTTTCTCTGCTTTCCTCTTCTCTTGCTTTAAGCCCTTCTTCATCAGGCTCAGAACATGCATTCTCAAAGGATGTGCCCAGTTCTTTTCTTGATGTTGTTTTATTTTCTGCATCATTCATGTTTTGAGGCTTTTTTGAAATGTTGTCCTTCACATGGTTGAGAATCTCTCGAATTCCGCTTTTCCTTCACTAGCTGATTTCCCTGGAAGAAAAGTCTGCATTTCTTCCAGTCTGGCAAGAACATGGAGAGATGCAGTCCCTGCTTAATGTAGCTCTGCCACCAGAAACCCAATAAAAAAACAGATTTAACACAGCTACATCCATTCTGGGAGCTCTTGGTCTGCAGCCCAGGGCTGAGCTTTGGTATCACGGATCTGGGCGTGCTGTGGGATATGGGCACAGCTGAGCCTAGGGAGTGTCAGCGGTGGAGAACCACGTCCAAACGGGAATGTGTTCCCTGCCTGCAGCCCAGCAGTGCTGTCAGCCAAACCATGGTTTTCTGTCAATGTGTTACTGGCCTCCAAATAAAGACTTGAAGAGGCGGAAGCTTGTGATGTCTCTCTAGATTAAATGTGGGAACTGAAGTTCACCCACTGTTCTTCTTATCTTCGATCAGATTCAGCGTTAGATTAATGCTAGAAGACTGTTGAATGAGTTGGGATAACTCTTTATTCCACCTCCACCTTCATACATCTGCTTACCTGGTTAGTTGTGGTTGAAAAATCCTGCAAGCCCTGGTTTTAAATGCATATGGCATTTCTGCTGCCTTGGCAGGACAGGAACTCTGTTCTGGGCCCACACTGCTAGAGGATGCTTCAGAAATAGATTGATTCAGAGAGGCAAAAGCCAGCTTCCAGGCACATTATTGAAGCAGTGTGTGATTGTGAACTAGTTGCTTGACCTCTTTATGCTGTAAATCTATAAAACTGGTAGAAAAGTAAAACCTTGTGAAGCTCCAGACAATTCACATCCTCTGTATTCTTTTGGGTTACGGTGAAGCTGCATGAGCCATGCCAGCACAAGTAAATACCACTCCTTTTTCACCAGGAGTCTGAGAGACCTGGTTGTTTGTTCACCTACTTTCTCCTTGAGTCTCACACTCCCTGAAGCAGTTTCTGGGCGAGCAGCAGGTTTGGGGACTATGTTGTAATGGGAAACCTCTGTTTCCCTTTTAACCAGGACTTAAACCCAGCAAAACAATCAGCTCTTCCCTTCCCATTGAGAGGCAGCAGTATCTAATCAGGTTTCACTCCTTTGTTGTATCTATTGATCCTCTGCACTGTAAGATGCAAATTGCCATGCCTGACAGGATTCAGGGTGTTTTATCATCAATGGAGAGTAATTATCCTTGGCTGCACCAATATTGGATTGTTAAGCCCCAGGATAATGCACAAGGTAAAGACATTTAGAAGGCAGTCCACCTTGGGGATTTCTGTAAATGTGATGGATAGAGTGAGAGCAGGATAGCTGAATTACAGCCCCAGGGACTGACAGCTGCATGGGGGTGTAGCCTTGATAATCCTTGCAGAGAAGCTAGTGCTGCAGTTGGTATTGAGACACAAAGTGTGTCTAAAGCTGTAAGTTTCCCTTTCTGTTTAATCCTTGTAATGTGTATATGCTGAAGAAGAAAACATATGCAAGATTTTGAATGGATTCTGTGCACTTGCAAGACTGGCCAAGTAACTACTTCTGTTCATTTATTTATCTAACCATAATTCAAGCTTTTCATGCGAGCATATTGTAGAGGCACGAGGGGTTTGGGTGCTTATTTCTTTGTCTGTGGATTCCAATTCAATACTGAAAGCAGAACTAGAAATGAATAAGTAGGAGATACTTTTCTTTTTTGAAAGCATCTGGTTAACCATTGCATATGCTGGTGTATAAAGTAGTTAAGCTGTCTTAGCTGTGAGGAGAAAATGTGTGTCAACAGAGATGCCATGTTAGCTGACTAATCCTCGACTGATAGCAGCAAACCTGAAAGTAGACATGGGGAAGGAAATCTGTTTTTCCAGAGTTATCCATATGAGCTCAGTCTTATACCTGTCACTTCTCTCCCCCCCCCCATTTTTTTTTAACCCGACCGTTTCCATAGCTGCAAAATAAACAAGAACAGGGATATAAAGAGGAACAGGAGTGTTGGTGCCTGAGAACTCCTGCTGAGATGGCTGTTGAGGGTCGCTCCCAAAGACCATCAGGCTTCAGATATGAAGCTGAACTTGCAAACATTTTAAAATGCTTTTAGTTGCAGTTCTTTCTTGTCAAGCAACTCCTTGTGTTTGACCAAGGCTGTGGCTAATATCAGCCAACTCGCTTGGCATGCAAAGCATGCTTTATTCTTGTTGAAGCTGCTAAGGACGCTGAGGAGTAGATGCCAGAAACTTCAGTGAATAGCCCGTGCTTTACCAGAACTGTGCCAGATTTTGCAGCTCTGTGCTGGCAGCACGTGCCCTGTGCTGCCATGGAGGTGTTGAGGTGGCTGTTCTCCGGTGGGAATTTTCTGACATCCTTCACAAGCGCCCCTGGCTGCTTCATTTCACACATTATCATTGAAGTGTGCAACAAGCTCCTTATGTTGCTCCGTCCCTTCAAACAAGCAGGAAAGGGTTTTGCTCCGCAGTCATTTTTAACTGCAGTTTTGAAACAGGAGAAAATTGAGAAAGATTGAGAAAATTGTCTCGCATACCTACACAGTTTGTCATGGTTTTAGAAGGGAGCGAGTCTGGCACATGGTTTGATTGCCAAGTCAGAGATGCACCGCCCAGGAGGGTGCAGCACAGGGGAACTTGTGGCACAGGGGGGAATTGGCACCACTGTTCCCTTTCTTCTGCTTGTCAAAATAGCTCCCCCCTCCCCTCCCCCCGAGCCAGAATGAGGTTCTGTGAATGGAGAAAAATGATGCAGCAGGAGCTGATGCTGGTTTGGGCTTCTCCCCCCTGCCCTTGGCTGCTGGGCAGCCCAGAGCGCTGGGGATACCCTCCAGGGCTGTACCTGCTGCTGGGGGAAAGAGGCTCCTGCAGTGCCCTGCACCCCAGCACGCTGCTGAGCTCCACCGGCATCCTGCACCGCCCCGCAGGTAACATGCTGCGAGCGCAGGAGCCCCGCAGCCGCTCGGGCAGATGCTGCGAGCGAGCAGCCTGGAGCCTCACATCTGTAATTGTCTCCCTGCAGCTCCGCGGCTCCCACTTCACCCACGATCTCCCTGGGAGGCTGCAGCACCATCGCCTGCCACGGTGCCCTGACAGCCCATGGGCAGCCCGGGTATGGACAGTGCATTAAATCACCCCGGTGTGTGAGGCACTGACAGCCTCCAGTAGAAGCATGTAGATTCCACATTGCGTATGCTGCTTTCCTGCCCGTGCTCCTCTTGCACTGCGAGGGAATGGTGGTGCCGCTCCAAGCTGTCGAATTTGTGGCTAATTTCTGGAAATGCCAGTGCACGTAGGGCATTATCTGCAGGGAATTGTTGTTGCTTGCTCCCTGTTTCCCACAATCACTCCTTTTTTCCTTGAAGTGATTCGAAGCCGTGCGGTTCTGCAGTTGAAATTTGCCATGGCTCTTGGAGCTCCTTGGGATGCAGAGAAGCAAGTTTCTGCCCAGCTGCAGGCTTTCTCCACAGCACTAACCATTGCTTTCAGACAGGGACACAGAAGTAGAACCATATTGTAAAGATGAACCAATGGCAAAATTCCAAAACTGACAATCCTGGGGTTTGGGGACCTCAGGATCGAGACCCTCGTTTTGTGGCAGGGCCTGAATCTTAAACAGACCGAGCCAAAAAACATGTGAGCTGAGAGGTTTGGTCCTCGGCTGGGGGGAGATGCCAGTTCATACGCAGAGCTCAGGGCTGAGACCTGCCATGCCCCGTGGAGTTGTACCATGACGCAGAGCTTGCAGAATCCCGTGGTCAGGATGGATATTTTAGGTGAAGTGTATGTGAGTGGAGGATCAATACCATATGGCATGTGTGTTAAAATAAAAACATGCGTGCACTCACGGCTCTATTTGCTATATTCCACACGAAAGTAGTTATTTTTTTTTATTGGGAAAATTGTTAGATTTGATGGTGGTATGTAATTAGTAGTTTGCCAGCAATAATTACAGGGCTGTGCTCCAGAATAAATGATGTAGCATTCCTGTGCCTATAATATGGTATACCACAAAATAGGAGTTGGAAAATTGCAACATTGCTGGATCATCATATATCTGACATGTTGAAGGGGTTTTTTTTTGCTCTGATAGTTTATGAAAAATAGTAAGTATGGTGCACTGTGAACCAAAAGGCTTTCTTTGTTAAATTAACCACAATTGCAACCACAAATTATGGCTTCACAAACTATAGATTTAAGACTGGCTTTTCATAAATAGAGCTTCTTTGTGTTTTAACAAAACATACATAAAAGAACGGAGCTGTACACTGATGCCAAAGTAGCACTTTCAAAATTATCAGACCATTCAAGCTTTTGGAATACAATCATAATGTTTGTTTTAAGTTTAATATCCAGGAAAGGAGTTCACAGATATCCCATAAGCTTAACTCAGTTCTAATGTCATTTCTGTGCGCCTTAATGAAATAATATCAAGATAGAGGTCTTCAAAAGACAGGTTTGTATGCATTTGAAAGTTCATATACATTTGAAAGTTTCATTTGTGTAAGTGAATAATTGGTCACTAAGTGGCTAAGCAAAGGTTCTGCAATAGCAAACATGATGGGAAAATCCTGGTGTGGATATTTTACACATACCATGACCATATATGCGAAGGACCCAAATCTTTCAATGCGGAGGAGTTATGCCAGTTTCCGCCAAAGGCAAATTTGCCCCAAAAGAGGCTCCTCCAACACTGGATGATTGCTGTACATCTCTCCAAGTTTTAAAATAACCTACAGATTATTGGCATGCTCATCCCAATTTTGAAAGGCATACTTTTGGCAGCAGCAGGCTGAGGAGGGCCATGTGTTAACATCCTGGTTTAGCAATATGTATTCCCACATGCTAAGCTCTCGTACAAACGCAGTTTTTATTGCTGTTGACTTCAAACAAAGATGCTTTGACATCTAAAGTTGTATATGTTACAGATGCAATGCCTAACCATACTCATGCTGTATATTTTAGGATGAGCTGGCTGTGGTCCCAATTGTACAATCAAGTATAAACACTCCTAGGATACAGGGCCCCATACGGAGAGTCACTTATCTTTGTTGTGCTGTGTAGTACTGCACTGTAACATCTTGCCACGTCTGATATTTTGTTCTCCAGCTCATTTGCACATTGTTGCTTAACACAATATATAAATAACATCTCGGAGCCGGCAACATTGCTTGTCTCTGGATGTGGAACCAGTATTGTTAATGTATTGCTTGGTCGCTCCCAAATCCACAGCGTGAGTGTTGCCCATGCAGGGTAGCAGGCTGTGCCTTACTTTCCCATTCTGTATTTTCTCACCCTTACACTAACAGTGAGGAGGAGGATAATAATCCAGTCGGGAAGCATTTCTAAGGAAAAAAAAAAGTATATTTATTGGCCAAAATCTTTTCTGCCAAGCACAGAAACTGCAGTTTAAGGCCTGGTATTTTGAAATAATGGTTGGTGGTTGGCTGCTCAGCTTTGCAGAAATAGCTTGTTTTTCTGGGAAAAATCCTTAGAAAGTTGAGTAAAATCCTCCTTCTCCTTCCTGGGCTGTCCTCAGAAGGAAAAGAGAGTTCTGCTTTACCTCTGCACTCATCTTTATGAGAACCCTAAGCCTGCAAGGGCTGGCTCTATCTTCTTCATAAACCTCCAGGTTTTGTCCTGGCTGCTGGAACAGCTGGGTACTTGGGGTGGGTGGGAGTTATGCACCCACTTTCGCTTCGATTCATCTACTGCCTATTCTGTTTAGACTTTCCCCAACAATAGAAATCCTGCCACTCCTTTCATTTGCATCCAGGAGACAGTTGAGCCATCACTTCTGAGGTGTGGGAGCACCCCCTCCCTGCACAGCAGCATCTCTTTGGGGCCCTGTTTGCAGGCTGGCTGCATGGGGGCTGGCCAGGAAGGAGGTCCCACAGGGCTGAGGGGTCCATGGGGAGCTGGGGAGCCCTGGGGGCTGCCCCACACTGGTGACCACACTTGGCAGGAGTCCTGAAGACAAGGCTTGCTTGTCTCCTTGTGTCTGCCATCATCTCCTTGTGTCTAACTGGATTTGTGCATGAGGTTTTCACTCCTGTAGCTGGCAGCATGTACAGGAGTTCTTGTAATAGTAATTACCTGTAAACATTTTGCATCTAATTCTGAAAGGTTACTTCAAAGAAACATTTCTTCATATCGCTTGGGATCTTTTCTGTTGAAATACACATTCATGAGTGAAGTAGTGCAATTACAAGGATGTTTAGAGAATCACAAAGGTATTTATTCTTGTCCTGGCTAGTTTATAGTAGCAAAAATTGCAAGTGGAAAGGCTAAGAAAATGTATTCTAAAAACAAATGTGTAATTGTTTTGTTGAGAGTTAGAGTCAACAGTGTTTATTCATGAGGCTTAGCTGCCCCAGGCGAGAGCAATCAGACTGGAGGTACCACCTCCTGTATCCTTGTTCTCTTTAATTGGAGCCATAGCCTTGGATGCCCTGAGGCGAAGGGCCGTCTCTAACTGTATTCTGTTCGGTTCATGAGCATTTGAAAGTGCAGTGGAAAAAAACATTCTTTTGTTTAGACAGTTTCAGGCTTCCCCTCCCTTTTCTGTTCAGCAAGTGAAAATTGTATGTCGAAATTAAGCTCTTGAGCAGCTATAGATTTTGCATGTAATGTGATATTCCAATGGCTAAATAGTTCTGCAGTGTTATTAGGATGGGAGCAGAGCCGCGCATCACCAGCACTCAGGGATGGAGAGCTCAGCCTCACTGTCCGCATTCAGGCCTGAGGCTCCCGGTGTCTGGCAGCTCCCGGTGTCCAGCAGGCTACACCACCACACTGGCTCCCAGAGCCTTCTCTTTAAGGAAATCAGAGCATATCTTAACAGTCTCCTTGCAAATTCCTGTGTCACTCCTTTTCTATTTTTAGGCCCTGGTGAGGGTACCAGGCGCAGCTACCAGCCCAGAGACAGACTCAATACAAGATTCAGTAAAACTTCTCTCTGACTGCCTCGCAGCAGAAGCCCAGGTGGGGCACGCAGTGCAGGTGGCGGCTGGCATCTCTTACTGAATCTAGCCCTGAGTTTATCCAAGCTCTTTCTGAGGGTTTTTTCTACTCTCCCTACTGTAAAATCCTGATTTCCTCATGACGTCTTTATGCAGCGCTACGGTTAAGTGCTTTCTTCTCCTATTGTTAGCACTGCCAGTCTCAAACTGCTTGAAGCTTTTAGCTCCCAAATAAGTAGCATGGTCTGGCTTGGAGTGTGAGGAGAGTTCTCCGTGCTCTCTTCCAAGCACCAGTCAGGTCAGATGGAGGCCTGTCTGGAGGGAGAGCTCTTCCCTTGGGATAGACAATGCTGGTAGAGCAGCTGGCTGTGATCCTGCTGCCTTGAGTCAGATCTGAGTAAAAGCAATAGCCACAGCCTATCTTATCTCATCTCATCTCTCCGAGTGCTCACGCTGTCCCCACACCCTGGTATCCCAGCGTCTTCAAGAGATTAGTTCAAGCTTGGTATGGAGTCCCTTGTGTGGCCTTCTCACACTGTGTGTAAGGTGTTGGTGATCAGATAGCGTCTTGAAAAGATGAGAAAACAAGAATACACTGCATCTAAGCTTCTCCTTCACAGTGCCCCAGCCCATGCCTGGCCACGCTGCTCTGAGGGGAGAGTTCACGCAAGGAATGCCCAACACTGACATCTTGGTTTGCACATTCGAGGGCTGAACCGAGAACACGAAATAAGCATCCGAGATTGCATCCTTCGTGCTCCACTCACCCCTCCATTCCCTGCTTTCCTGGAAGGGTGCTAGGCAGTTTCTGCTCCTCTAGGTTTCCTCTGCCCCGCTTCAAGCCAGCTTTGTCCCCTGTGGTGTTCACTGCAGTAGGAGGTAGGTAAGAAGGCACAGGGACAGTGATGGATGGGATGGATGGAGTCCTTGGTCCAGGATCACTCACAGTGACTAGTTGCTGGTTTATCCTCCTCTCGTAGGTCAATGTGAATGGCGATTTTGAGCTCTTCAAGAGCTCTTCCAGGGCAGTGGCCTTTTGCCACATCTTCTTGAGACAAAGTTACTGAGTAGTTTACCAGATATCCCCTATTTTCTAGGATGTCACTCCAGTCATATCTTCACTGCAGCAAATACCAAGGCTTTAAGAGGCACCTATTTATTTAGTAATTCCATGCAGCTGGCAAGGGTCAAGAGCCATCCCTGGATGATAGCAGTTCTAGTGAGAAGTATGTCAGAGCTCTGGAGACTTTATCTAAATACTCACATGCTTTGTGGTGTGCAGGTTTCAGATTTGAGTTATTAGTTTTAAACTCCTGGTCTTCTTAGGAAAACAGCTGCCCATCCATCCCGTTTCACTGCCCCTGAACCAAGGTTGGACTGTCTAGAGGATGGCATAATATCTGCTGTGTGTTTGCCTTGATGAATGGTTAATTCCCAGTTGGATCGTGGGGGTTTGCTGAGCACTGGGGCCAGCAGGCTCCTTGGCTTCCTTGACGAGAATATTTGTTTAAATGCAGCAAGTCTTTTCTCCAATGTTGTCTTTGCAAAATCTGGAGGGGTGAGCCTTTTGATGTTTGTATTTACAGTGTTTTCACATCTGGATGTCATTTGTGACACAAGCTCTCCTCCTTTTTCTATCCCTGTGTCTTCCTGTAAAATTCATTTTGAACATATAAGCTCATGTGGCTTTAATGTGTAGTAGTCGGCCAATGTATTTAGCAGGCCTGTAGTAGGCCAATAAAGAGGTACCTTGGGTCATGCTGTGCGCTCTTGTAAATTTATCCCGAATTAACCCTGATTGGCATCCAGCTGCCCTGCTGTAGAGATACAGATGTGCACGCTCTCCAACATCTGCTGTTTCATGAGAAGCTGTGCCATAAATCCATGAGCCCCAGTGACCTGGAGTCTGAGATGAGGCTTTGGAGATGCTTTTGCTCCTGTGCTTCATGGTCAGGAGAGCTCACAGGACAGGTACCTGCCAGACGCAGGTGGCAGTGCTGCTGGTGGAAGGGCAGCTCTGTCCTTGTGTTTTCACACGGAAACACTGTCAGTGTTGAGAGAGCGTGTTCTCCCTGAGCAACACTGAGATACGGCCTCCAGTGCAGATCCTTCTTGTGGCTCCCCGTTCCGTGCAAGTGGTTTGGATATCCTCGTCCAACAGGTTTCTTTGGGGCTTGTATTAATTCAGCTTCATCTTTTAAAATGCAAACTTGGGCATGGCAGAGCAGGCTCCTTCATCTGCCTTTACTTGCAGAGGAGAGCAGGGGAAGGAGATCAGAGCAGGCAGTGCATCGCTGCAGTCCTGCAGGCAGCCAGGATGCAAAAGGAAAAACATAGCCATCAATTTCTAAATGTCAGCAGAGATCCCCTGGAAATTATTTATTGCTTCTGCTGTCGTATTTAATGATTTAACAATATACTAATAATCATAATATATTAACTTTGTGTAGTGATATACCAATCAATATAAAATAATGAACACATCTAATGGGTTTAATAGTATACAGATGTTTACCGCCGCTCTCCCCGAAGGTTTTCAGACAGCTCCTCAAGGCCGTGCTCAGGCGGTTCTGATCCCAACCCCTGAGCAGCCGCAGTGCTGGGGCTGTGCCGCGTGCTGGTGAGTGCGGGGTCACCACAGGGAGCAATGTGGCCATTGATCAACCCTTTATTAAAACACCTATGAATCACCGCAGTGGTGATTGTATGAAATGTACCTACTAACAACTGCTTTGCAATGTGAAGGTTAATCACAATTAAACGTTTCCTTTGGTTTTCTCCTCTCTTTCCACCGGGATCCAAACCCCCAGGGGTCCAAATGCATGTCAGGGACGCTGGAGGCTGCAACCAGCATACAATGCAAAGGTGCCCAACCTCAGCCTTTCAGAACTGGGTGGGTCCAGCAGTGTGCGCGCACACGTCTGTGTTCAGAGAGCTCTGTGCACTCTGGGCTATGTGAACCCACTGCTCAGAGCTACAGGCTGTGCACACACACACCCCGTGCACGCACATTCTGTGAACACACACACACACACGCACTGTGCACACACCATCACCGTAAGCGCACAGAGAACAGCTCTGTGCACGCACACACCCGTGATGCAGACACACCATGCACGCACACTGCATGACACCCAGGCCGCACACATTGATACAGATGCCATGCGTACACACACCACGTGCACACACATACACACATATAAATTGCATGCATGAGCCAGGCACATGTTGACTGTGCACGCGGACACAGCTCATGCAGACTGCACACAGCTATAGACCATGCACACACACACACACATTGCACACGCAGTGTGCACACACTTGTACACATGGCTCACGCACACAATGCATGGGCACGTGCACGTGTACACGCACACACTCATGTACACACATGTCACGCACACGCATGTACACACACGTGCACACGCATGCACACGCACACACGTACACACCCGCGCTTTCTTCCCCCCCGCCCCCCCAGCTCCGCCGCCTGCGCGCCCTCATCCGGGTGCGCGCTCGCCGCGCGCCCGCCGCCTAGACGGCGGGTCCCGCGCGTGCCCCGCGGCGGGGCGGGGCGGGGCGGGCGCGCGCGCGGCGGGGATCGGCGTCTCGCGGGTGGATTGGTCTGGCCTGGCGGCGGGCGGGCGCGGAGCAGTCGCGCCGCGGAGCGCCCGAGGAGCGGCACCGCCGCGGCGGAGCGGAGCCGAGCGGGTGTTCCTCGTCCATGTGTGGGAATAATGGTTACCGAGGCGTGAGCCGCAGCGAGAGCGAGACACCCGCCGCCGGGGGAAGCCCCTGCATGGGGCCGGGCTGGGGCTGCCTGCGGAGCTGAGCTTTCCCCCTCTCCCTCGTCGGATGCCGGCCGGAGTCGCCTGGGTCGCTTCTTTTGCTGGTTTCTTTTTTTATTCTTTTTTCTTCTTTTTTTCTTTCCCCTCCTTCTTTTCTTTCTTTTTTTTTTTTTTTTTTTTGGTGTGTCCGTGGGCTTTTCGCCCCCCCCGCTTGTTTTCGGCCCCTCCGCGGCCCCGCGGGTGATGGACCCGTAGCGCCGTCTGCGCGGCTCCTCCGGGGCTGACCGGGCGGCGGGGACGCGGCCCGCCGGGCGCGAACTTCGAGCCCTGGGTTCGGCCGGCCGTGGGGGGAAGAAAAGAACAGGGAGGAAGAAGAGAAGGGGATAAAGAAAGGTGAAGAGACGCGCTGCCTGCACGCCGCGGAGGAGCGAAGGAGCAGCAGCGAGCGGCGGAGGACTGCGGCGGGGGCCGGCGGGACCCCCGGGGCACCTCCGGGCCGGGCGCCGCGTTGTGCAGCCGCGGGGGGGCCCCGAGCGGCTCTGCTCCACGCCGCGCCCGCGGGAGCCGCCCGGTCTCACCCCGTGGATCGTCCCGCGGGGGCCCGGCTCGCCGGCGGGGCTCGCCATGGTCTGCGCGCCGCGGGGTAAGTGCCGGTGGGGCGGGTGTCACCCCCGTGCTGTTTCCTCCGCACCCGGAGCCCCGTTGCGCTGCGGGGCAGCGCTTTTCGGCGGGGCTGCGGGAGCCGGGAAGCTGGGCGGCTTCGCGAGCAGGCGGGAGAAGGAAATCGCCGCGCTTTGCGCCGGTGCGATCGCTTGGGTGCGTGCGGGGTTTTTTGTCTGCTTCTTTTTCTTGGCCCTTTTTCGGTGCAGCCGGCGAGGTGGTTTGTTTTTTTCCGGCTGCAACGTTTGCTCTGTGCCCCTCTCCCCGGCTGTTTTCGAGGCTGGTTCGCGTCCCTTTCTGCTGAGGGGGGATGTTGGGGTGCGGCGTGGCGGGCGCGGAGAGGCAGAAACCAGTCGTTACCCGTTGCCGGAGGCGAACCGAGGAGCTCTGCGTACGGAATTATGGAGAAGAATTGTTCTGGGGGGAGACTGGGTGTGTTTGAATTAAATAACATAATAAAACAGAGCCGCAGCAGCGGGGAGCTGCCGGGATGCGCTGCGCTCCCAAACTGCTTTTTTTTTCACCCCGTTTCGCACATTCCTTCAGTGCGACCGCATCCCGCTTCCCGCCCCCACTTCCAGGAGGGGGGACACGCGCAAAACTAATAGCGATTGAACCGCTGCCTCCGTCGGGCGACCAAGAGCGGGGTCAGGGCGAGGCACCCCCCACCCCCTTCCGGTACCCCCGAGCCGTGCGGACCCGGTTTCTCCCCCCGGTGACCGCCGCCCGTCAGTGCTCCTCTTCGGCAGAACGCGGCGGTTCGGCTCCTTGGGGTGCTCTGCGGGCAGGCGGAGCTGTGCCGGGGCTGCCGGGCGAGGACTGCCTTAGGTCCGGCATTGCTTGCTATCAAAACCGGTGACAAACTCCCAGATCTGTACCCGGCGATTTAACCCCTTCGGAGCCGGCCTCAGCCCCCTCTGCGCACAAAGAAACAACAACTCTTAACATGGTTTTCGTGCGTTATTTTCTCCGTGTGTCTTTTGACCTGAGAGCTGCCCCGTCCTCCTGCCAGCCTGGCAGACGGTGCTGGAGGCGCTGCTGCTGTGCCCCTCTGCCCAGCTCCAGAGAAAAATTTAATACAATTAAGAAACTAAACCTTGTGTGTTTAAAGTGTCAAATTTGAAAGGGAAAGGGGGGTGTGTGTGAAGGCAGATTTCCAGATCACTGGTTAGGTAAAGATGGTTTGGAAGAAGAGCTCAGGAATAAGGCGAAGGCAGAGGGAAGGCAAGAGGGACCTTTTTAAATGGCAAAGGCTTGTACGTCTCTCTGGAATTTAAACTGGTTTTTAGGCTTGTAAAATCTTCTTGAAGTTGCGCATTTATCTCGGGAGGCTGCTCGTGAGCTGAGCTTCTCAAGGCATGTCCTGATTTTTTTGTAACATTACAGTATCTGAGGTCCTTTTAACCTAATTCTGTAACAAAGATAATTTCTTGTTATGTAAGTCACTGTTCTGAATGATTGCTTTGGGTCTTGGAGGTCGTCCTTAACCGCTTTCCCCTGCGCCGCCGAAACTGGAATTATTTACTTCGTTATTGATTCTTGACAGAAAGCCTCTCTCAGCTGGGAAAGGCTGCTGAGGTATTACAGGAAAACGGTCTCCTCGTTCTTCTTTCTAGAGAGTTAAATCTCTGGTCATCCCTGATCAGAGGTTTATGTTTATGTATAAATCCGATTTTCCCCACATACAGACTTACAAGGGCGAGCTGCTTGGTTTATACACACAGCATTAACTTCCTACAAGTGGCAGACTTGTAAAGCTCTTCAAGAATTTTCTTCTTTGCTGAACACGGTTCCCTCAAACTGCCCTGTGCTAAAGCCAAAAGGCACTAGCTTGAGCTGCCGGATCCTCTTTTCCAGAGGAGATTAATGGTATAAAACAAGCAGGCAGCATTTTATGTAGCTGGATACTGAGTTTTGCTGGTACAGAGTGATTTTAGATTGGAAGGTGGGTTATTCTGAGTGAAACCTAAAGCCTTGTTTATCGGAGAGAGGCACTCTGTTCTCATAAATAGCTGTAGGAGCAAAATGCATCCTCTGTCAGGACATGCAGTCATGTTGGACCTTGTGGCCTGGGCTGGCTGAATCGAATAGTGGTGTCACAAGTAGCTCTTGCCTTTTTAAGTTAAAGAAGGGATTGGAGTGTGCTTCAGATTCCAGTGATAAACTACAGATATTTAGCAGTAGTTGGTATTTATTTTCAAAGAATGATGCAATTTAAAGTGTTAACTTTTGGTAAGGGGTGCAGATACTAGTGTTTGCTGTTGTTGCTTTTTAAACTAAGAACTGTTAAGATGTTTAATGGTGAGGTGTTGGCAAAAGTGGCAACGAAGAGGGCTGCATTGTTCAGTGAGCCCCTGCGCTGCTTTGGGAAAGTGCAGATGTGTATGTCATTTTCTGCCTTAAATCTTTTATTTCTTCTTTTTCTCCTTGGCTCCCAGCATCCTTGTGTCAAGTGACCCATAATACTTAGGGATTGCGCTGTCTAGATCATTTGAATATGAAGCAGTCTTTTGAAGGCAATTATGGAAGATATAGGCAAGTCAAATTATTTGTATCATTGGAATAGGAAATGTAACCTGGTTAATTTTAATGACTTTATGAATTTACAAGGTCTGAAGTCAGGCAGGTATAAGAACGCGTTGCTCCTTGCTTAATAGCATGTTTGAGCAAAGATTGGCATTCTGCATCAGAAGTGGAAATTTTAGGGTTTCTTGCAGCCTTTTATTCTTCTGAATAAGATGGAAATTCTGAACTAGGTAAAGAAACATATGGTTTTACCAGGAATTATTTCCTACACTGATCAATTACTAGGAGATGTAATGAGAAATATACTCCTTAGGGAGAGGAAGGAGGGATTGCCATTACATAATATCCCCTGGGAGAATTTCTGTATCACATAATGAGGTTGGTGATGGAGCATTTGGGGAAAATGCCTATGGATAGGAATTTGTTCTTCAGATTTCCATGAGGAAAACATATTACTGAAAAATAGGCTTGTTAAAAGTAGTACTGATATGTTAGTAGGTGGGTGCTTTGCCTTTATACACATTTCTTTTGTTCTCATAACTACTATGTAAGAGATTAGGTAACCATAAGATTAAAACATCTGCAAAATAAGAGGTGCTAGTGAATAATTCCCTTTCTTATTCAACACCAAGGGTAAACCATTAAGGGTTTATGTTCTGTTCTAGGCTGCTTTGAATTATTTCTGTTTCTGTATTGAAAATAGGTCCTAAGGACAAGAAAATCTCTAGTCTTAATGGTGTAAACACAAACGACCTTATCCTCATGCTGGTGCAAATAAAATACGTAGAAATGCATATATGTGACACTGTGGATTCAATAAAACTTGGTAGCTGGATACATGTTTCCAGTGTCCTTGTAATATCCGAAGGATTGCCTAGGAGCTGACTGTCGGGTGGAGAAGAAAGCGTTTTAAAACAACTTAAATACAGCCTTAACTTCTTTAGTAGCAGTTGCTTTGAACAGGAAAATAACTTATCCCCGCACACCTGCCCTTTGCTGCCTTTCACACTCGCAGCCCAGTGGTGAGCACGGAGCTGCTCAGGCGCAGAGGTGTTAAAACCAACAGAGGAAAAGGTGAACAGCCTTAACACCTCTGTCACTGCTGGGGAATTTGCCTAATTGGAGCTGCTCGTTTAAAATCCGAGTGCTGGTGACTCGGGTGATTCTTGTCCAGCTTTTGTCCCCCGAGTTAGGGATGGGTGGGTTTCTCTGAACGTGGCCCTGGGGCAGGTTCCAACAGCTGAGGTGGTGCAGGGACCCCAGAGGGAGGCTCTGGAGGGGGAGGCAGGTCTGCAGCGCTGTGTCTTCATAAGGAAGTTGGAGGTGCAGTGGCTGTTCTCAAGTCCTGGCCTTGATTTCAGTGTTTCATTGATAATATTTCATAGTATTCCGTGTGCCACCTCGTGGCTGCGGGCGCACATTGCAGCCCGGAGGGGTGCCTGGGCCCCGTTTTGGGGTGGTCTTGGTGGTTTTGCTTTGAGTTTGCTGTCAGTTATCTGTTCTGGTTCACCTAACAGTGACTCAGTTGAAAATGCAAACCAGAGCGGTGGCCGCTCGCTGCTGACCACTGTGTGGCTTTCGAACTTTGTGGTAGGGCTTGGCTTTCCAAAAAGGTGGAAAATGGTGCTGGATTTAAGCACTGAGAGTGGAATCGGTGATGTTTCTGTGCCCTGTAGAAATGGTTGCCATCAAGGGAACTGAAAACTGTGACTGATACTGGTGGAAGGACTTGACTGTAGATGCTGACACCAGGGTGGTCGTCTTCCCTGCTGCCCCAGGCCCTTACCCTGCCAGAGCTTTACAAACAGTGATCCCTGCATTAACCACCTCACAGGCAGGATTTAGCATGAGAGCGTCTCTCAAGGTAGTTAATGCCATTTCAGACTGTAAGAATGGCAACCTGTGATTGCTGGTTCTTCTAAACTTAGACTAGGATGGTGCTGTTGACATGGATGTAGAAAAATAAGCTCTCCAGAGCATCCATCTGTACCTTATATGGCTGTATTGAAGGGGTGAATGATTAAAAAAAGTGTATTCTTTAATACTATATAAATAAACCTTGCTTTCTGGTGGGCGGTAGGAGAAGTGTTAGAGTTTACATGAGGGCAGCATTTCAAGGTGGCTGTTTGTGCTGTTACCAAAGATATTTCTAGCTTGCTTACAAAATGAGATTTTTCAGAAATACTTTTAATTTTGAAAGCACTCAGCCTGGCTTATATTCTTGTGGAAAAAATGTTGCCATGGAAGATAGCTACGAGCTTTAAATACTGAGTCAAAGCAAGCTGGGTACGTTGTTTGCAATAATGTTTTTGTGAGGGGTAAAAAACATCTGTATGTGGATGCTGTTTCTGCAGTCACTGCTGTACCAAAGAGGAATCAGGAATATAATGGGTATAAATTTGGGGGATTTTTTTTCCACGGATTAATCAACAGTAGAAAGACTTTTGGCTTTCAAGATACCTGCAAGTAGGTCCTTACTCCAGAGCTGTAGGTTATAAAGTTATAGTCTGCCTTCAAAATGGTTGGAAATCTGTCATAAATATCTCCTTACCACATACCTCCTATCTCCCTGGATGATTGGCTCTCTAGCAAAGCCTTCCGTAGAGGGTGTACTGTAATCCTTTTACGTTACTACTTCAGTGCAGATTACACAGCAAGAAATAATTAGGAGATTAATTTTCACCTGTCACTGCCAATAATAGATAACCTTGATACAGTGACAGGGCGAGGAATTTGGGGAGCGGAGAAGCTGTTAACCCTGTAGTGATTGCTGCAGGGACCAGCCAGAAAATGGTTGCCAGAACATGACCTCCGTGCTCGCTGTCAGCGAGGGGAGAGACGTGTTCATCCTCCAGCTTCCCTGTCTCCTGCAGATGCCGTGCCTCTGCCCGCAGCCTGTGCTGTGGAATCCGCTCGGTGCCGCAGTGGTGCCGCGCGCGCCTCGTGCTAATCAGCCCCGAGCAGGCGTCAGAGACCTTTGTAGCCTTGTCTTTTAATTCGAGTGCAGTTCTGTTGCTTTTCTAGCTTTCCATTCCCAACCTGACTGGTGTTCCTAGCTTGCGAGGGAAGGGAGCAAACTAATGAAGATGGCTTCATTAGGCAGAGCACAGTTTAGCCCTTGCTTCTCTCCAGCAAATGCAGCTGGAAAAACATCCCACAAGTAACTGTGCTTTTGGTCTTCAGAGAGGGCAAAGCTGAGGTGTTTCTGCTCCCTTTCAAAACTAATTACTAGCTTCCATCAGGTGAGCCTAAAAACATGGCTTGTGCCCTGAGACCGGGAAGAAAACCCCCACCCTTCCCCCTCCACCTCTCTTGTAGTTCTTGCTTTTGTGCCCAAGTTGAAATCTACAATCTGTTGAAAGCGTAATGGGAAACCAGCCTACAGAAAATGCCATTATTCATATCATCGTGAGCTCATTTATTTTATCTGCAATAGTAATGATAAGACAGACTGCTTGGCAATGCTGATAAGCTGAGAAATATCTTAGAGCTATTTGTAAAAGTTAAAGCAGATCTTGGTGCTGGGAGATAGGGAAACTGATGAGCCTTTGGGCAGTCTGCGGAGCTGAAAGCTAATAAAGATTTTAATAGGAAGGCCTCATTAGGATTAGGGAGAAGATCTGTTATCTGGGATTTACACAGCACAAACACTGGGGCAACTTTAATTTTTGCTGCTTTGTTCACTAAATAGTATTGCTGAATGTGAAGCCTTTTAACTCTGATCTGGATCTCTTCTTACGTCCAAGGAGCCATCACCAGCTGTTGGTTGAGGAAAGATGGAAGGGCAGTTTGTGTGGGAATGCGTTTGTCACATGTGAGAAATGCCAGACCCCCTCATGTTCAGGGGCCATTCACTTTCTGGAGGTGCAGAAATAACAACTGTTCGCAGGTGCCTGGGCGGGAGGGTTTTCAGTAGCATCCTTTTTCCTGTTGTGAATGGCATTTCCAATCTTTTGGCCCTGAAGAGCATCTTTAGAAAGAAGTTAACGTATTGCTGTTGTGCTCATGATGATAAGACTGAAGTACTATTCCTGGATAGCTTGTCTGCCCATTCAGCCTCATGGGGTGCTGCTAACTCCCAGTTCCACAGTGGTGGCTTTTTTGTTGGTTGTGATACCCACACGGATAAGACTGTTTTAGCAGAGGAGCTCTCTGCAGTGCCGCTGGAGCTGGTACGGTGGGAGTATGTGCCATGGGTGAGCTGATCAAATGGCTTCGTAGTTAAACAACAGGCCTGAGTTAGCACTGTGTGCTTTCTTGTGCCTGTGATGTACAGGACATTTACTTTATGAGGACCCTCAGTGTGTGCCAACACCTGTCTCATGGGCTCAGTGGCTTCATTCCTCATTCAACAAAGTATATGTAAGGTGTAAGGTGCATGTAAGATGCTGAAAAAGCATTAGCTTATCCAGGGCTTACAGATGTATTTAATATATTTTCCCAAGGACCATCCAAACTTTTTTTCATGGTTGAACTGAATTGGAAAGCAAGAGAAGCCATGCTGGAACGTTTTTTGGTTTGCTTTTGAGGACCAACCATGTTGTAACCTGATGCTGCTAACCTGCAGTTTAAAACACTTTTACACAGCCAATGAGATCTAGTTGAACCTTTAATGCAGATGAAGGGGTTTGGTGGGTGATATCCGTGCTGGCTGTGAAAGCCACATGTGTGACTACATGTGTGTTTGGGAGCTGTCTGGTTTCTTCCTTGTGTGGAGCACCGAGTACAGGAGTCTTAGCTTCTTCCTGTTCTCATGGCACAGACCAGCTCTCTCCCGCTGGATCAGATAAACCTAGTTGTAACTACAGTAAGCATTGCTTCCATGGAAGAGTAATGTTTGGAAACCATGTTCTTGTGTTTTCAGTTATCTTTAGTATGACGTAGCAGCCAAAAACCAAAAGGGAGCTCAGCACCATGCGCCACAGGGAAGTTTATTCCAGACCATAGTTTGGGATCTGCTGGTTTAAACTGTCAGTTTCCTAGAGCCTACAGTAGACAGTGTAATGACAGATTTAACTCCAAGTATTTCATCTTCCATGTGCTTAAGGTACTTGCTTTGTGGAGATGGATGGGCAGGTGGGCTGCACGCACTGCCCGGGACATAAAGCACATTCCTCCAAGCAGGCTGATGTCAGTTCATTGCAGCTTCTTGGTAACAACTCGCAGTTTATGTCAGCAAACCAGCGCGGCCTCCTAAAGAACTAGCACTGTTTGCACGTAACATGTTGCTCCAGCAAGGCTGCCGTTTGAGAAGTTTCTAATACTTATGTTTGATATGAATGAAACTTTTTGTTTTGTCTGTAGACCGCAACGGAACTGGAGCTGACTCGTATCAGGAGTGCCTTGATAACAAGCAAGGTATGAGATCAAGTCTCTCCAACATGGGCACTTGGGACTGATTTAGCTTTATTTCTTGCAGCTGAATTGGTTGCTGTCTCTGTGTCTCTCGCTTTGTCTCCCCTTTTTGCTTTCTTTTTTTTCCCTTCCACTGTCTCGAAGCCAATTCACTGTTAACAGCTCCATGTCAGCTAACCTGTTAGCTCAGGGTCTCATTACACGTTTGTGATAAAGCTTCTCATTTTTAGCACGCCAAACCCTCTGTTATTA
Organism: Amazona ochrocephala; assembly: GCA_039720435.1. NCBI lineage: Eukaryota > Metazoa > Chordata > Aves > Psittaciformes > Psittacidae > Amazona > Amazona ochrocephala. Next base: position 7,848,531 of record CM077891.1, on the reverse strand, counting down.
AGGGAGGAAGTGGGAAGGTTGTAAAACAAAAGTAGCACGTGCTCTTGCTTGCAGCTATCTTCTTCCTTGAGCTTTAGTTGCACAGCCAAACAGAAAAACATATTAAAGTAAAAGTTGAGTTCAGGGGAGGCATGTGCTAGGCTGGGTTACCTTAATGCCAGACATGCAGTGAGGATTTGTGTGCTGTGCTGTCATGCTGGCCCAGACTTGTCCAGTCTGCTGTCTTCTGTGGCAAGGTTGATAAGAGCTGGAAAAGTCCCTTGTGACTTACAAGGGAGTGATGATGGTGAAAGAGGGACCTGTTACCTTTCACTGTAAACATGGAAAGAAGAAGAGTCAGTAGAAATGAAAATTGTAGAAGTATCTCTGAAACAGGACCCAAAGGCAAGGTTATTGATTTTGTACTTAGAGAAAGGATTGGTGTATTATGTTCTCTTCAGATGTCCTCTCTCACAACTGCAATCAGAAGTGCTACTCCATCGCTGTAGCTGTGAAGTGAGTCTTGAACCTTCTGGTAATCAGGGAGAGCAAGCACCCTTCAGTCCAGAATTTCATTCACTATAAGCTGCAGCAGAGAGAGAAGAGGAAATACTTATCCTGACCAGGTTATAGACATCAGTTACATGTCAGTTTTTACCCTGCTGTTGACTCAGATCTGTAACAGTAGCTAGAATGATCATTTGCTGAAATTCTGACTCTTCTTGCACAATTTAGTAAAGTAGTACCAAGAAACACAAAAAAAATCTGTCCCAGTTTTGGTGCTTGGTTGGGTTTAATTTTCCACTGGTGTCTTTGCTTTCAGTATCCATCAATCAGTGTTACATGTGCTTCAAGTCAAAGCTGCTGTGAAGTGCATCCCCCTGCTGTCATTGGGTTTTGGGGAGGGTTGCTTGGGAGGGGGGTGGTTGTTTCTTGTGTTTGGTTTTGTTTTCCTCCTCTCAAAAACCCCCAAAAGGTTCATTGTGTCTCTGGTGACCTTTCTGCTCATCTTTTTTCACTATTTTCCTCTGCTGATTGTGGTAAATACCTAATCATTGCTAAGCTTTTATTTCAGAAGTTACAACTGGAAGACTAATGTGGAAGAACTGTAATCAATAGTGGCTTTTATTATTAGATCAAGTTTAAAAGTCTTCTAGACCAATGTAATTCAAGATGCTCCTTTGCTAGATAGTTTGTTCTTGGGGAGAATGTTTTTTTCCAGTAACGTTTTTCTGGTTGATGGGGGTGGAGGGGGTGGTGTGTTGTTGCATTTGACATTTTGTAGAAAGCAACTGAGTTTCAGGTTTAAAGACATTGAGTAGTCTCACTTTTTGAAACCAATTGAGTCCCTTGGATGCGCCACTTACCCTGGTTTATCTGGCAGGTAGTATTAAAGGGCATTATATCCATCACTTTCATTTGTCTGTCAGTACCCCAGATATATCCTATAGAGTGTTTTGTTGATGGGTTTCTTCTGCTTCATTGTTAACATGTGAACAAGGTGTATCACTGTAAGTGCTTTCAATCCAGTCTGAATTGGGTCTGGTTTGGGTAATTTGTCCATGCTACATGTTAAAGCAACAACCTTTAAGAACACAGAGGTTTAAAGGTGAAAGTATACACCGTAACTTGTAGTCAGTCTCTTACTGTCTAATCCACCTTACATTTTGTGAGCGTGCAGCAGAGCTGAATTCACCATTTGCTGCAATTTACGGGATATAAAATACACAGCTGCCAGTGCACCCATTTTTCTGGTTGCTTTCGGTTATGTTCGAAACAAAACACCAATGGCTGGAAGTAGCAGTGGCTCTTTAAAAGTATTAAATCTTCAAGCTATGTGAAATGCAATTGCCATGGCTTCTTTTTATAACAGCATGCTTGTCTCCTAGAAATTATGCTATAATGAGGTTTGGTTTATATATTTTACCCCTTTCCTCATTAAAGTGCTATCTCTCGGAAGAAGCGCTTTGTGTCTTGAAATACTGTGCGGTTAAAATGAAGGCAGGTTTATAAGGATTTAATGTACTTGGGAGCCAAGGTTTTGCAGCTTTATGGCAAAGATGTTTTAACAAAGGGCTTTATGGTAAGGGTGTGCTGTATTTTTGTCAGGCAGTTGCTTAAGGGAAAATTTTCAGTGTGAACACGTCACGGCAGCAAGGAGAAATTCGGAGGGAAGCAGGCCTCTGAGATCCAGTCACCGTCTTGGCTGGTGTTAAGTCTTAATTCTTTGCAGTTCAAGCCCTGAATCTTTTTTTACCTTTTGGCTCAAGGAAGATAAAGTCTTATGCCATGTCATGCAACAACACGAGCAGGTCACGTAGGTTTCTCAGTTTAGCGCTCAAAGGCAGAGTGCAGGAGAGCGTGCCCAGGGCAGATGTCATCTGTGTCCTTGAAGATTCACATCTTCTCAGGCTAGAGCTTGATTTTTTAACCTTTTATCTCCAATACTCATTATTAAATTCATACCGTAAAAGCAGACTTTCTGAGGGTTGGGATTTGGAAGTGAAGGCAGCAGTTCTGAGCAGTTGGCCATCCACTGCAGCAGAAGATGTGTCCTGGATCTGCCTGTTTATGTGGGATACAATTAATACCCCATGGCTTCCTGAGAGCCAGGGGGTTCTGCCATGGAAAATAGGTATAAAATTACAACCAGACACAGTTGTTGCTGGAGCTTCTCAATAGGAACTCACTGTTAAAAATATAACAATTCTGTTTTAAAGGTTAGGCAATGAAAAGCACTCAGCTAGGGCCTTGGTGACAGCCAGGAGACACAGCCTCGCATCCTTGAAATAGTGTGTAGAGAGGTGGTCTTGGAAACCCATTCCAAGTGTTTCATGTTATCATTTGCAGCACCTTCTCTCATCCATAGAGAACTGTGTTTTACTTTAGTGGTCGTCTCCTTCCCCATGCCTGTAATGGGTATTTTGCCCTACTGGCTTCTAGCTTTCCAAGCAGGTTCCTTCTGGAAGAACCCAATACCTTTCCCTTTTCCATCTTTCTCTTTCTTGCTGAATATCATGGTTCCATGTTACTTTTCCACAGATGAATTAGTTGCTATTTTCCCAAGAGGAACATGATTTCATCTTTCTGATGGCACTACTGACTTCCTAGGACTCTTTATATTTCTTCCCTGGTGTTTTACACCATGTCCTAAATTCAGTACTGCTTATTGATTTTGCTAGCTCACCTCTAGAGGCAGGATAGATGTGATCTGGAGCAAAGTTTGGGAGCAAGGACAGAGGGTAGTTAATCTTGACAGCGGTCAAAATCTGGCTGCAGTTGGGGTGAGAGCAGTGCCTCTGTTGTGAGGTTATGGAGGACCCTGGGTTTGTGCTGAGTGGATCTTGGGCAGGTTGCTGAGTAGTCGTCACAGTCTGTAGGGCTTCATTTTGCAATAGTGGCCATAGACTGAAGACTTTTCATCCTGTTGCCAGTCCCCTGGGCCATGCAGTCCCAGTGTGTGTCATCTCCTATTAGTCTTGATGCAACCAGTGACCTTGTTTGTGTGAGCACATTAAGCACAACATTAATACCTAATTTGACTACTTTGAATTCCGACAGGCTGTAATCAATCATCTGAACTCTCTTGACAGTGAATATGGCTGGGTAGGATGAGGAGAACAGATGAAATGCATGCTTGGGCCCAAACTCTAGGAAATTAGAAGTCTGCTTGGGAGCCTGGGTAGCTGCTGTAACTGTAGCAGTTGGTGGAAATGGGTTCTTCCTGGAAAGCAAAAGCAAGAAATTTATGGTCTTTGTAGTGGTCTGTTCAGCCGCCTTCCTGCCTGTTAAATACCAGCATGGTAAATGAGACTGCCAAGATACAGAGGCACCTTTCAGAAGATGTTATTGGGAGAAGTTCTAACATATTCCAGTTTTTGGATCCCTTCTGAACCCCAGCAAGGTTAATTTCAGGATGGCGAAGATGAATTATGAGGCAGATAAATTAAAGTGGCAGAGTGGCATGGCTGGATTGAAAAGTGCAGTCAAAACAGCTCTGTCGCTGAGGACATTATTTCCATTAAATGTTTTGAGATTTATTATTGATTTCAGTGCAATTACCCTTGAAAACAGATTTCCTCCAAACCTTTACTTTTAGATATTTGTTTTGGAACTCCTTAAGGAGGCAGAAAAAAGGGAACTTCTGCTTCAAACAGTTTTTATGTTTTGAAATTGGCTTTTTTCACTGTATGAACAGTTTAAAAGATATTATTTATTATTTGTATTCCAGTCATGCCTATGCACTCTAGTTACGGCCTAAACGTCATTCTGCTAACCACAATGCAGACAGGGGGAGGGGGATCAGTTTCTGCCTGAAAAAGCTTTTGGTTTGTATTTCTTACTGGGGCTGCATTGATTGAGGGTGCCTGTTTCCAAGAGAAAGAAAAACTAAAAAGAAGCAGCAAAAAGCCCAAACCCCAACCCTCTCATTTTACAATATGTTGGCTGCCTTTTTGTTTCAAGAATTGCAAATACATCCGCAGATTTTCCACAAAAACACATATGCTTTCTTCCTGATGAGCGTGATGACGCACTGCGAATCCTTGCGAGAGGCCTTGAATCTCCTTCAAGCAGAGGATAGTGCTGAGGTTGAACTTGAAATATTAAATAAGTGTCTTCATTACAGAAGGTGCTGATGGGGCCTCATTAGCTGAAGAATTGCCATTTTCTGACTAATTTTTTCTTTTGCCAGCATGGGAACAAAGAAAGAAAGGAGGAGGCAGAATAAAAGCCTGTGTGAGTGTACGTACAGAGGCTGCAGCTCTTAACTGGTAATGGTATCTGGAAAGAGTCCAGGCTGTTGTAAATATGAACTTCTGTCAATATTTCCCATACTTCTTTGGACTCTAGGGTGGGCTTTATTAGCTGAAGGTCACACCATTGTGCTGTCTCCCTCTCCTGAGACCTCTGATACCTTCCTGAAAGGACAGCCCATTATCCCTGGGCTTAGAAGCCAGCTTTCTCTTCAGTGGCGCTGAAGCTGATAAGCTTAAGAGGCATATTTCATCCCCCTGCTGCTGCTTTCAGGAGACAAACAGTGTTTATCGTTCCTGATTAATTCCAGTTGAACAAAAAAACAAAATAGGAGGTATATGTGTGTGCACACGTGCGCGCATGCACAGACACACAGAGTTGACTCTTGGTTTAGGCTGGTGGTCGTGCGTAAGGCCAACTCATCACGCTGACCATGGTGAGCAGCGCCTGGTGCTGCCTCTTTGTTTTTCCTAGGTGGTGTGTCCGAAGATTGATTTAGTAACATGAGAGGATCCTGGTTGCAATCGGTGTAAAGAGAAAGGGGTGGAAAGGGGGACAGGGTAGCAGCAGCCTGAGCATCGAGGTTGGAATTGATTTGTGGCAATTAAGCATTAAGGTCTGCTAGAGCAGGACCACCCACTGGGAGAGTGGCTTTCCATCACCTGCGGAAGATGAATGGCCCGAGGAGAGAGAAGGGCAGGGATTTCATACTCAGCTACCTGAAAAGAATCATAAAAACACACTGTATCTCGTCTCTGTATCTTACAGCCCTGTTCATCACAGCTAAATCCCTTTGCTGGGAATTGTATGCAAAAGAGTTGGAATATATAAATGCTAATTGCTTCTACTGCTTTGGTTTCTCCATTTCGCTCCTTGGATCTGGCTTGAAATTTGTCAGGAGGTGTCTTGCTGATGTTTTTGTTACTACCATTTCAGTAGGAATGTGTTCCATACATGCATGGCTCCCAGTTTCGTAGGGTTACTTTTTCCTTCTTACTACTGAGATTCAGAGTACAGAATGAATAACAATGGGTAACACATGCAGTGAATAACATGTTGTCCCTCTCGGTGTTCCTCTGTCAAATGCCCAGGTAATATGCCCCAGTGGCTGGGGCACCCTGGGCAGAGACCTGTGCTGTGTGCTCCCCTAGGGCACACCATGCTGTGCAGGACACCTGTGCCTGAGGTTTTTTGGTGGAAAATGAGAAGACTGGGACTGTGCATGGTAGTGTTTGTTTAGATGACTGTGTAGCTGCAGCCCAAGTAAGGCCCTTTACAAAGGACTCTGTATTTCCTTCAGTTTTGGTGTGTGGTACTTGCCAAGATTGAAGAGTGAAGAAGAAGTCGCCCGTGGCTGAAAGTGCGCGGGTGTCGGGATCAGAGGAGAGTTTTTACTTTGTAAAACTCTGAATTTTTCAGCCTTTTGCAAAAAAAAACAGGGTACAGATATTATAGAGCTGAGGTGAGTGAACTGCTTTCTCTCACTTTGCCTTTTGTTCATATTAAACAAATGGGCCCTCACAGTAGGTGAGGGGCTTCACTGCTCTGCCCCCACCTCTGTGGCAGAGCTGCTGCATGTGGGGCATGTTTAAAGCAGATTGTTGGTACTCTGGTTACACTGAACTTCATTTCCTTTGCTAGAACAGACAGAGATGGAACAGCATTAGAAATAATTTTACTAAACTATGTTTACTTCTTACCACTGAAGACAATATTTAAAGATGGATTTTGCTATTACAGCTCCAGTGCTAGTGTAAACAGGGTCTAATGGGAAAGGCTGTAAAGTAATAGGGCTATTGGTCATCTTTGGGGAAAAAGGAATTTGCGTAATGCATTTCAAACTGGAATGGATCTGAAGCTTCGGCTGACCAAACACAACTAGCATTTCTGCATTAAAATGTGTACAGTAGCATGAAATGGGAGTGGTGGGCCTCTAATACTATTTTTTTCGAGGTAAGCTGCACAAGCCTGTGTCTATTGGGGCACTTATATGCCTTCATGGATTGGGTTAAATTTGTCTTTCCTCACGTAAAATAGAATGCAATTAAGGTTTTGATGAGAACCTCCTTAAATATACCACAGACTCCTTTTTTAGGCCAAAGTAGATGTAAGGGTTCTGACTTGTTTGTGGCTCTCTCCAGATTGGTTAATGCGGTGGAAGGTTTCCCAGTAGTCCAGTGGTGTACCATAGACTGCAGTAGGATATGGACTTGCTTGGGCCCTGAGTTTGGTGATAAGTGAAATGTTAATACATGCTTGGCAGAGCAAGCTCTTAATTTCCCTTAAAATGGAGGGGGCAGAAATGATCTCACTGGGCAAGATGTCTTTGATGTCTTTGGGCTGCTGCCCACCGTTAGGTGTGTCCTAGACAAGATTTATTTACTTGGTGTGGACAGATTATTTCCCTTTTTCTCCCCAAGTCTGGTTTGCAGTAGCTGCTAGCAAGAGCTTTCCACCTTCTGTATCACATGAAGCGTTTTAGCTCTTGTTGAAATATGAAGCTCCCTTCCTTTATTAAAATTAAGAACCACTTTCTCACATGGCAAAGTGATAATAAAGACTGAAATTGGATCTATAACTTCATGAAAAGAAAGAGAATTTTTTTTTAAGGCAAATCATGCATGGTAATACCTCCATTGTTCTCTCACTGTGTTCTTTGTATTGCTTAACTCCCTGAGAACAAAGAACCCATAACTGGAATTGTAAAAATAATCCAGGCATTTAAGTCAAAACTCAAAAGACCCTTGGGAATCTCATGCAAAGGTGTGCCCTTGAAATGGTGGTTTATGAATTGTCTGAACAGGTTTGAGCATCCTGGCCCTGAGGAAATCTATGGGAATTTCGCTGCTGACTGCAGTGGGGTCAGGGTTTCACACTTGGCGCTTTGTACGTACATTGAGCGGGGCCGGCTTTCAGGCTTTGAGAAAGTCTGACTCCCTCCTTGCAAGCAGGCGGGAGATTTTCTAGTTGGTTGCACTTGTGAATTCTAGTTAAGGGAATTGCTTTTGGTCCCCCCCATCTTTGTCACTTACTTAAACAAATAGGCAAACTGGAAACATGCAGTTGCTCAAGCTTGAGCAGTAATGCTTCCTCAAGAGCTCTTGTTACTGGTCTAGAACTGAAACTGGTTGGGAACGTGGTTTTAAGCTAAGGTGCAGCCCTGCTTAAATGAAACCAATTCAGCAGAGAGATGGGAAATTTTATTCCTACTTGCAGATGGCTGAACCCAGCTAGTTTGAAGTGTGAAGGTTCGGTCTCTGAGCTTCAGCACAGATCAGTAGGGAGTCTGCATTATGAATTGAAGCTATGAATACTTCACCAGTTTATTGCAAAATAATGTGTTTTTAAAAGTACAGGTCTATCCAGGGTCAAAGTCACTGGAAAAGAAGGTACTTAAACGGACAGTGAGGGAATTAGTCCAAAATTTGTGTGCAGATTCAGCTGAACATAGAAGTTAAGCCCTGTCTGAGCAGGAGGTTGAGCCAGATGACGTCTCAAAGTCCCTCCCACTTAAGTGACTCTGTGGTTCTCTGATGTCTCATGCCTGCCCAGGGTATTTGAGCAAACCACTCGATTGTCTGACTCTGATCATTGTAAACAAGGACATCATATTCCTCTACCATGTCATGGGCCATGGAGAGGAGAGTCACCAGAGTTGTAGCAAATTCCACTTTGTCCTCAAGTCTTCCAGATTCATTGTGCGCTGGCCAGTGACATCATCTGTTGTTTAAGAACTGCTGCTGTTGATGGAGTAAGCTCTGTATATAATGGAAAACAGAACTCCAAAAAACCATAATCCCCAAAACACATGATTCAGGGCTCCAGGAAAATGGAACACTTAACTTACCTAATCGTGGTTCTCCATCAGGAGAGAAAGTTTAGGAAAACCTCTGAAGCTGTCAGCAGCAATATCCCCCAGACTGTTGTCAATCCAAAATAGTTCACAAAGCTCAACAAACTGATGTCTGTTGAACTTGTTTGTATCTCATTCTAGTAGAACTTAGATCAAAAACGTGGGCTGTGTGCCCCTCCTGTTACTATCAGTAGTAGTAAGGGGGAGTTGGAAAGCTACATCCTGTGTACAACACGGAAGTTAATTTGGACTCTCATGCTGCTCAGGGGATCACAGGAATGTTGCAGTGGCTGAAAGCTTGGCTATAACTTTTCCGTGCTTAGCTGTAATGGAATGTGCAAAAGCATAACAATTCCTTGATGGAGCCTGGAGACACCCAGCCCTGGTGCCGCTAGCGGTACACACTGACCACTGCTCATGGGAGGGACGTTTCTCAGAGTAGTCTGCACAAAGTAACAATCACAGCCCAGCATGGACAGTTAGAGTATGTTAGAAGTGAACGGCTCATTTCCAACTTTTTCTGCCCAAACACAGCCAACAGACACTTAAAAAAACCCTAAATGAACAAAGCTGGGTTGTTCCTCACTGTGGCTGTGTCTTGAAGGCTTTCCTTAATGAGCTGTCTCCTTCTGTCCAGTATGGAAAGAAAAACAAAAGAGTTAGAGACCTTCCTTTGTCTCCATGTGATTTTAGTCTGATCCATTCATTCCTAATCATCTCAAGGGATTATAAAAGCAAAACCTGTTAGTTCTTACTTCTTTTCTTCCTCTCCCCAACATCATCATTTGTTCTTTTATCATGTTGCATTTCTTTACCCGTGAATCAGCTGCCTTTTAATTTTTTCCTATATAACAGAATTTGGGCAGGGAGGGAGGGGGGTGACGAGCCTGCTGCTGTCTTTGATTCGTTCGACACACAAGTGTTCCTTGGCCTTTCATACCGAGGAGTGGATGTGGCTCTTGAACAAATTGGACCTACTTGTTTGCTGGCCTAGGCCATCTTGTTATCCAGCCAGCTGTGTTTTGATCTTGGAGGGCCGTTTGAAGATTAAATTGAGACATCTTTTGTTACTATTAAGTGCAGTAATTAAATCAGCTCAGTGTTATTTAAGTGTGGAAAATGTCGCTTTGCTGGCCCATGGGTGCCTGAAGTTGCCATTAGACAGCTGTGTTGCTTCCAGTGCTAATGATGAAGAGGTAGGAGAAAAGAGCTAAGTGCTCTCTAAATAATTTTCAACTCTTTCTGGGTTATGCTGGATCCCCTCCCCACCTTTTTGTGTGATGTTTCTCCCCCGTCTCTCCTCAATTCGTGAAGAACAAGGATTTTGAGAAGGATCTCCAGTTTTTGTGGATAAAGAGCTGGAAGCTAGTGTGCCCTGTCCTGTGGGGAGGGGTGGTGCGCAACGGTGAGTTCCCTGGATCACCAGCTGCCGCTCCATCCCTGAGTTTGCAGGTTGTTGGCTCTGTGAACGACAAAGGAGGCTGAGCTACGGGGATGGATGCACTAAATGAGCAAAGTTGTCTGCTTCCCCCCTTCCTCTGTAGAGAGGAGTCTGCCAGTCAAGTCGATCATGGTGAGTACATTTGTTCCCAGGAGGGTCATTGTAATACAATTTGCTGGTGAAGACTGGCCTGACTGTGAAGTGGTGGTACCTGAGAGATGTGAACTCTGGCTTAGGCCAGGGCTAGTATCATTCAGAGGTCACCTAGGGCTTAACAAGCTGAGAGCCAGTTGCCCTTACCCGGCCCCCTTTGCCTTCTGCTTGCCAAGCAGATTGCTTTGAGAGCAGTGGCTGGATGTGATGATTGGCAGCAGGGAGCGGAGCAGAGAGATGCTGGAAGAGAAAGCGAGATCCTCAGTGGGAGAAGCAGTTCTTCAGAGGTCGAGTATGTTTTAATGCCAGGTTAAGTTGCACAGCACTGTTGGTTCATTGCTACTGGCAGCACTGATCGCTTGAGCATTACCTTACTCTTTCCCATCATGCCCTTTAGAAAACCCGTCTTGCCTCCTGTCTGCAGCTAAACATACAACTTGCTGCTTCTCTGGTTTCCACAATGAAATTCAGCACTCTCAGTTCTTGATAGGGGAGCAGAGCAGCAGACAGGATCACCCTCAGCCTCTTTTGGCTACTGTCCTGCCTGCCGAGGTGAAGCAGTGTGCTCCTCCCCAAGCCCAGGCTCCAGCCTTGCTTCTGAGCCATCTTGTTAGTCTGTCCTCCTGGATGCACCCGACTGTCTGGCTTCCATCTCCAGTAATTGCCCAGCAACATCTATTTGCATTGCTTTTGTACGCTTCTGTGTTTTATAGAGGGGGAAGTGTATTTGCACTTTGTGAGTGTTTTTGAGCTGTGGCAAGGGCAGAAGTATGGCAGATGGGTGGGGATGAGAGAATCAGGAGCATGATGAATCTGTTTTTCTTACCTTGTTTAAAATTGCCTGTTAAAATTCAGCAGCCGCACCTCCGATCAGCCTAATAGTGTCTGCCATGTTGCGAATACACAGTCATTAGTTGGTCCAATTCATGCATGCTGAGGTAGGAGGGTGATGTGAATGCAAAGGAGGTGGAGAGAATAGGAGTTGGGGGGGCAGAGGAAGGAGGAGGAGAAGCTTGGTAATACAGTGACAATGAAACATACGGTAGTCACACTGGAAAACTTTCTCCTTCATTAGCAGGGATCTGTTGAGTTTCTGCTCACATTAGGGTAATTAACACAAGTACAGATTGTTGAACATCTGTGCAGTTTAACTATATGGCCGGTTCCCAGGCTTTAAACAGGGCTGTGAGGAGCCAAATGCAAAGCAGTATGAAAAGCCCACACACTATTCATTTTACTGAAATTAGCATTTCTGGATGAAAGCTGATGTTGCACGTCGGCTATAAATTTTCTCTGGTCGGTTGCCAGGCTGGCTAATGATCTGAGGGGAGGGTTTGTTAAAAAGTGTAAAATTTGTTACTTTTAATATTGTGGAGGGGAAGTTTCTATCTTGCTCTTCCTTTCGTAAAAGGCAAAACAAAAAGCCAGCAAAACAAAGCATGTGGGTATATTATATCTAATGTGCTTCTAATCTTTTTCCAGTGGAAACCCAGGAAGGAATTGCTGGTTCAGGCTCCACTGGGGGCTCTTGGCCTCGTGGCACCATCAAGGCTTTTTAATATTTCTGACCAAACTGCAGTTTTAATTTTCCAGCCTTTTAAAAGCCCCGAGGCTCTGCTTGTGGTGTGTTGTACATACAAGCTGTGTAAATGAAATGTGGAGTTGTGTGTGCAGGATGGGAGGTACGCAAGTATCACCTCTCTGCGCATCATCATCCCATAACCCTGTGTGTGGACATAGAGTTACCAGGACAAAGGTTTAGCTGTATTTATGGAGAACTGTCTACACTGATTATCCCAGAGGACTGTTGTTGTGCTGTAGCATCTTGAAGCTTCCTCCTTGCTCATTTTTACCTTGCCAGCTGAGAGCATCTGGGCCACAAGGCTTGACAGGCTCTTGACTGTAATGGCTGGCAGCAGTGAGTTCTCCACAGAGGGCCCTTCACGCCACGATTGCCTCTTACACCTTGGTTCATCAGAGCCAGTGCTTGTTGGCCTTCAGGCTGTGTAGCAGTGCCACTTAATACTTCAGGTTTTTTATTGTTCTTCCCTGTATGGATAGGGACAGGGAAATCATCCTTAAGTGGATGGTTTGTGAAGCCATCTTCACATGGGCTTCTGAGGCTGACAGTTCATGGTCGTTTCTGATAGCGGATATTAAGCATCTTTTCACTTCTTACCTACAAATTTTCGCTGGAAATCTGAGACAATGTTTTCAGTACCTGACTATCCCCAGTTTTCTCTTCTTGATGGGATTCACCTTGCAGCTTTTTCCTAACCATCTTCCGGTGTTCTGCAGTGTTCCCAGTTGTGTATTGACTTGGGTGTTCTGGCTGTACCTATACTTCAGCCTATGAGCAATATAACTGCATACCTGAATACACAAACACACCTGGGTTTGTATACAATTAAATTAAACAAATTTGTTCAAATACAGGATTTAACACATGCTGAAATTAAATAAACGCACACACAAAAAACCCCAAACTGACCAAATTTTTTTCCTGGGTGTAATTGCTATGAGGCAGATAAATCTCATAGCTGGGACAACAATTAGTGTACCATGTGTGTCAGGGAGTTTTAATGGAGAAGACATTCATGTGTGGAGATAAAAAGCCTAGCAATGTGCCTAAAAATAATAATCCTTGTTAGCTCTGTTTTGTCCCCGCTGGTTTCCCTAAGCAAAAAAATGTTATTCTTGGTGGGTTCTTTAATGTAATCCCTGTGGGCTGATGTGAACAGAGCTGACCTTTGCAACCCTACTTACATTTGAGAAGGTTTGTATATTTTTTTGTGTAATTGGGAAAGGAAGGGACTTGGTAGCTTGGAGGAAATGTAATTCTTGCCAAGAGTGCAGTGATTTGGTCCTTCGGTCCACCCTCACCTCCTGCTCTGTAATGGTTTGCACTGCAGCCCAGAATTTAGCTTGGCATCACTTGAAGTTGTTGGTGAAGTTATTGCTGTCACACCCACCGGCTCCTCAGCAGACTGCTGACAAACATCAGAGCTTGCAGAGCTTTTTGTGACCAAAAAACCTTCAGGGACCAAAATGCAGTCTTCAGATTCAGCCCTGCAAGTGTCTGGGTTTCAGGATCACGATCACCATATGCCTATAGGACAAGCCTTGTAAATACAGTTCTCAATGCTTTGTCATTGCAGGATTGCTTTCTAGGGTGAAGGTGTCCCCACAAGCCAGACTTGCTGAATCATATAAAACTATGCAAGTGTAAAGATGCGGTGTATTTTTGAAGAGCTAATTTTGTTAGTCTAGTCCAAAGGGAAATTCGGGCTGGCCTACTTAGTCCTCTGACTGTTTTGCAGATAATTATTTGTGTGTGTGCACATGGATGCACACCAGCTTAGGAAAATGAAAATTGAGTAAGAACTGAAGAGTGCCATGTGTGGATGGGACAGACAAGTACTGATGTTTTCTGTTCAGAACATTACAATAAGGAATTGTTTAATCACGGTGTTATTGCTTTAAACAGTTTGTTTTTCCCTGGACTTGATGATAGTCAGTGATACTTAGAGTATTGGCAGAATTGTGTTGCTTAGGGTTGTACCCCATGTATTTCTGCTTGGATTTTATTTGGTCTCATTCTAGGAAAACCCAGCTCTATACAAGACAGTGAAGCTCAAGAAAGAACCCCAACAGTATTCCTATTAAAACAAACAGGCAAGCATGGATTATTCTCTGTAACTATTAGGCAAACCAGAGTCACCTATTTGCGTACGTGGAACTGACTATGAAATTAAAGGGCTGCTATATCTCTAGATACGCTGCCAAAATGAAACAAAGCATTCCTTTATGAATACCTCAGCTCTTCCTCAGCCCTACTTAAGAATATTTCCCAGAGACTGGGCTTAAAATGCCTGTTCTGTTCCTGGAGAGCAGAAAATGACAGTGCATCGGGGAAGTGGTTTCAGAATTGTGTAAGAAAGCAGAACTGCAGCTGGTGAAATGGAGACACATGGCTGTGCCTGAGACCCCAAATAACTCATTTCACTTGCAGTGAGACTACGTGGAATGATTTTTCAACCAGAGTTTTCCAGCATGTACATGGTGATCCCTCACCAGCTGAGAGAATGTAGGGCATGCACTGAGAAACTCAGGGACATCATTTTGAAGGACTCCCAAAGTTTCCTTGGAGGTGCTGTTTCATTCATCACTATCTAACTTCTGCAAAGCAGCAAGCTCTCTTGCTCTTTTACATGATGGCTCTGAACAGGTAGCTGCATTTATTTAAATACCTAAAAGAAGCTCAGAGAACTTGGCTGTTGTTTTAGGTATGCTGCATCTCCTCAGCCACCTCTCAGACCTTTATCAGACACCAGACTGAGCGTTTCTTGCTAATCTTGCAGTTGCGTGGTTGGAATTATCTCCATTGTGTACATGGGAACACTGAGGCAGATTTGAAATTGCTTGCCCCAGGCCGCCTAATGCTGACAATAGACCGCACAGTCCCTCAGCCTCTTTCTATGCCAAAACCATTCTCTTGTGGTTGAGTATGGAAAAACCATAGTTGGGCGAGCGGAGAGCAGTGTTTGTTGCGATAACAATGTGTGTTCAGTCCCAAAAGGCCATCGGACAGTGGTGGATACATTGCTGTGAAATTAAAATCGCCATTGATGCACAGAGGAAGGGCTTCTGCGCACGCAGGAGGACCCGGGAGCAGGCAGGCAGTGGGATGAAGCCGGCAGTGTTCGCAGGGTCCAGCAGCGCCTGCGCCAGGCAGCCCATTTGCATTCTTCTGTCAGGGAGTTGGAAGCTGCCATGGAGCAGTTTATACTCCAGCCCGCTCTGGCCTTGAATTATGCATGACCAATTTATCATGCCCCCAGCTGAAAAACTAATTGTGTCCCTGGGATATATTTACTAGAAATTGTAGTTTGCTGTGCTGGGGTCCCCAGAGTGTCCGGCAGAGCAAATGACTGGGAAGTCAGAGCGTGTTCAGAACAGGACTCCTGGCTCCACTGGAGCCACTGCGCTGTTGATAGATTTTTCACTTCAATTGCCTTTCTGAGGGCTTCCCCCCTCCTTCCTAGTTTTCTTACACTGCATTACACTTAATCGGGCTGCAGGAGTCCTTCCAGTAGTCTCCAGTATTAAAAAGCACACCAATGTGCCTGAAAAAAAGGCAATTTATTCAGGAGATGCCAGCCAGGTTGGGGGGAAGGGGCTGGTTTCTTCAGTGTGTGGTGGTTGTGGGTTTTTTTTCTAAGCACAGTGTGGCTTCATGTAATGTCTCCAATTGCTGTGCTCGTCCCCTCCCTCTCCAGGTCTAAAGTGATGAGATTCCCTAATTACTGTCATTTGAATGAGAGGTTGGGGAGGAGAGGATTTCTCCTCATATAGAGCTCGTGGGGTGGGCTTAAGCTTGCAAGTGGTATTACCACCAGGTCTGGCAAAGGAGCATGGCATGCCCCAAACTGAATTTCTTGGTGGTGAAATGCCAGCTGTCAGACCTGTACCAGGATGTAAACCCTTTCATGAGGTAGTGCCAAGTCATAAAGATTGTTGGTGGGGGCGAGATTTGAAAGGGAAGAAAGTAATTCCGTGATAAATTAATCACCAAGTTCAGTCTGTCCTCCCCCACTTGTCACAGAAGGAGGATGTCAAGAAGTTAATCACAATAAAGGAGTCAACAGTAACACGACTTCAGAGGCAGAAGAGCCCGCTGGAATCTCCTGCTCCTCTTTTATTACTCTCCTTGTCCAACCTCATCCAGCTCTGCCTAACATGGTTTGCAGTGAGGAGCCCCCATCTCTCAGGACAGCAGCAGCCTCTGTATGGCTTCACAGCCCGAAGGGATAAACTGGGAGGCTGCTCTTCCAAGAGGCTGGAGGGCTGCAGGCTGGGACCTGGGAGAAAGGGATTTTCCACTTGATGATGGGTAGGAGCCTGCTTGTGGCCATGCTGAAATGGGCTGTACGCTCCAGAGCCATGCCATGCTCTTCCACCTCTTTAATGGGAGTTAATGCATGTCCTCTTGGGAGGAGAGCTGTAGGAAGTTAATGGGGCTGGAAGAAAGGTGTTGGCAGAGGTGCTTTCTTAAGTAAATTGGATGTATGAAGTAGTGAAACTGTGCAGCAAGTGCATTGTATGGGAAGCTGAAAGAAGCGAAGGTGGGTTTATTTTATGTCACTTCTGAATGTCGCAGATCTGTACCGGGTTTTGAACGTTCAAAAGTTCTCTGCTCCTTCCTTCTAGGTCCCCAAATTTGTATTCATCGTCAGTTCCCCAAAAAGATCTGGTGGAAAGATTTTGTTCAGGTGACTGCATGTCTTGCTGCAGAAAAAGTAGAGCAGAGCTGCTGTGTGATGAAACCATGCTCCTTTTTGCTGAAATATGGGATACAACCCGCATAAAAGTGGATCTGAAGCTTGTAAAATCACCTCAGAGGGGAGGCATGAACAGGTTTTCCCCTGAATGCAGCTAGCCAGGGCAAACGACTACAGAGTGCAAAGCTGGAATGGACTGCCAAATCAGGACTGCCATGCTGTTATCTCCCCGTACCCTGGGCAATTGGAAATAGGCACGAGTGGAGATAACATCCTGTGGGATCCAGTGCTGTAAGGTTGCTTCTCCTTCATGCTATTGCATCTCCTGATTTCCAGAGGCTGCTCTTGGAGCCCGGTGTTTCATAGAATAGTTACGGTTGGAAAGGACCTTAAGATCATTTAGTTCCAATCCCTCTGCCATGGGCAGGGTCTCTTCCAGAGGCAAAGGGTATTTTTAAGTGGTGTTACACAGAGTATGTTACAGTCTGCTGTTCTGGGAATGTTGTAGCACATATGAGATTACTGTGCTTTTTGAGCAGTCAGGAGAAGACAGGAAAGCGACTGAGAAACAGGATGGAGACCATTTTCATGCAGCAGCAGTTGTAGATGAAGGAAGGAGTAGGGTAGGAGACAGACAGTATGAATCGCAGCACATTCTGTTATTTTTTTAGCTGCAGTGGCTCAGTCCGGGTGCTTTTGCCCTTTCATTATTCAGAACAAAACACACTAGCGAGTGCAGGTTATGCTCCTTTTGCTGTTGCTTCTTGCTAGCTTGTTAATGATCTTCCTAGGTTTTAAGTGCCTACAAATGTGAGTTCTTGGATAACTTCAGTTCAGGGCAGCTGTCTGTGGCAGGGTGTCTTCATTTCTCCTGCAGAAATCTTCCGTGTTTTGTTCTCTTCCAGCCCTTCTTAAACTCCTCATTGTAAACTGAGGGGAAAGAAACACTGGCACTGTGTTACCTTATGGATATTGCTCTTCCCTGAACCTGTTCCTGTCTCTTTCCAGGAGAGCTTGTCTGCCTGGCAGTTGACAGCTGCTCAGTGGCTCTACTGGTTTTTCTTCCTCTGTTTTTATTATTTAAGCACTTTCGGCCTTGCTGCTTTTTTCCAGTCTGTTGCTGTGCTGGAGTTGTCTGAGCTGTTTGGTTTTCTCCGCGTTGCTTTGCTGCTGCTGTGGCTACGGTGGGATGAGCTGCTACCGCGCTGCTGGGAGAGGTCAGGTACACAGAGCCACAAACAAGCCACAGCATCAGCCCAAAAGACGAGAAGGTGGTGTTGGAATTGGGGTAAAAGAGAAGTCAGTGTCTGTTTGGTAAGAGGCTGTGTGGTACAGACTGACCCTCCGCTCTCTCAGGTTTCTTTTACCCGGAGGTCCTGTCCTCCATCCTATTCTTCTTCTTCCTCTCTCCCTCCTGTAGCTGGGATAACTTCAGTGTCAATTTTCATTTACTCCTGTGCTTAAAGTTATGCAGATAGTGAGAGAAAAACAAGGTATGATCAGCAAAGAGAGAGGGGATTTACGTGCCTTTTGAAGAAGGGGAATTTTTTGTATTTGTGCTGAAGGGTTAAGGGAAATTACGCTAACATCACCGACAACTTAAACATAGTACTTGCTGCCGCAGTTTCAAA
Organism: Amazona ochrocephala; assembly: GCA_039720435.1. Taxonomy (NCBI): domain Eukaryota; kingdom Metazoa; phylum Chordata; class Aves; order Psittaciformes; family Psittacidae; genus Amazona; species Amazona ochrocephala. Next base: position 7,830,438 of record CM077891.1, on the reverse strand, counting down.
TCAATGTGAACATAGTCAGCTAAAACACCATTCTGGTTTGGGAATTTCAGGGGGGTGTTGAGCCCCATGTCCTCAGCACGATGTATTTCTAAGTGTCAACACGTTCCTCCCAGTCAGAACGAGAACTAACAAAAATAGATGGGGGAAAAAGGGGACAACACATTTTTCTCATGATAAAACCGTGGCGGCATCTCTGGAGATTTGTGCCTGAGCAGGGGCGCATCTATATCCCTGCCTTAGCTGAACTACGGAGGAATTCTGAGGCGATGCAGGAGAATAAACCTTCTGCTGTAAGAAATCCTGAAAATGTCCATCAGCGATGCTGCGAGTATTCGGAGGCTGCTGGAAGCGTTCCAGTATCGGAGTCTTTGTCTCCATCCATCACAAGCACTGCAATCTTTGTGCCCCCAGCTTCAAACAAGGGCTTCACGCTGTCCTTGCAATCTGCCTTTATGCAGCGGAGTGTGGAGGCTTCTAATTACGAGGCCGAGCTGCGCGGCGGGTGGGTTGGCATGCTGTGCCCCACAGCCGCGTACCTGATTATCCGTTGCTGAGGTCGTTAGAAGGGTTACTCCTGAGTTTAAGCCTGCTCCGCAAGACCCCTAATTATATGCTGCTCTGCAAGTTGCATTAAAAAGAAATTGTTGAAAAGACAAAGGACAGAATAACATTTCCTCCCTCATCTTCCCCTCTCTCCCCCCTCTGCAACACACACAGACACACACTCCCCCACCTCTCCCTGCTGGGCCCAGAGCTACTTCTCACGCTTGAGTTGGTGCAAGCTCTGATAAAGCCATTGAAAGATGCAGCAGGGAGACAGAGTGCTCCCAGGGACAGAGGGAAGCAGAAGAGGAAGCCGAAGTAAAATGACCCCCTCCCAGGTAGATACAGCCAGGCGCTGCTTGCTGAAGGAGTTGTCCCACAGAGCAGAATTAGAGAAGAGATTAACCGTCCTTTATTGTTTTGTTTCACTTCCTAGGGAGCAATGTAATGTGGTTTCTTCCATCGTGAAAAACCTGCTTCAGCTGGAGCTCCGGGAAGCCTGAATCACTATAGATAACACATTCAAAGTGCAGTATCCCTTGCACATGCTGCCAGTTCTCATTTTAATCTCCCCAGACATCAAAAAAATTAAAATGTAAAATTCTAAGCTCTGCAGTTGAGTGACGTGAAGGCTGCACTCACTGCAATGCAATTTCCAAATCTGGGACATGCACACATGTGTCCATCCCTGTCAGAGATAACGGGTTTATGTGTGCTTTCCTTGAGCCCATGAAGTGTACCGCTAACGGAGATAGAGAATTGAATGGGTTCTTCATTACCACACGTCTGGACTACTAATGAAACTAAACCCAGGTTGATAACAGTAGCACTAAATATTTCCAGCTCCTCTTGGTGCGATGGTAACATTTTCAGTTTACGGTGGAGATTATTATAGGGGTATCTGTGGTACCAAAGGTAACGTTTTTTTCAAGACTGCTGTTTCAAGGGATGGGGTTTTTATTGCTATTTGCATGCACCTGAAAGCCTGAGTGACAGACCAGGATTTCACTGCACTACCTGCTGTACAAACGTGGAGGGGGAAAAAAGGGTTCTGTGCAGTAGACTCGGGTTTTTTGAGATGCGGCTATGGGGTTTTTTCATTGCTTTTGTAGCTGGAGAGAAAGTCATTTTGGAACAGGAATTTCAAAGCCAGAATGTCAAAGTTTGAGTCACTTCAGTACTGGAGAAGCCGACTCTATCATATTACGCTTTGTGTAATACGAGAGCTTTAAACCTTGCTCAGTCTCTTGAGTATCTCAGCTGTAGTGCTCCAGTGCGTGCTCCTTATTTCTTACCACTTTGCCTTCATTTTATTGTGGTGTCCAACACTGGATTTGCTGCCCACCCAAGGCATTAACAGCAGGGAAACTTCTGCTCCTCCTGTCTAATGTGATTTTTTTTTTCCCCCTCCCATGTTTTCATGTGTTCAGTTTGTCTCTATGTAGTGAGGAAGGTCCCTGCAGCAATCTTTGTTGGTTGGATGACTGAAGAGATGGCAGCAGTGCGGCCATGCTGGCACCACAGCACGTCATTCCCGTGCATTTCTGGTGCTTGCTTTCTCCAAAACACAGGGTCGGGCACAGGGTGGGAGGTGGAACATGCTTCTCTTGGTCACCTTGCGCTCACACATGTTGCTTCCTGAAGGCAAGCTTTGAAACCACCACTTTCCCTTTGTTTTGGGTTTTTAATATGAACTCATAAGCCTCTTTGTGTATATAAAGTGAAATAATCCCAGACCTTGAACCTGATAATCCAAACCTTGTCCCTTGGCGTGATGTGCCCCTTCGTTTTCTCATGTCCTGCTCTTCACTGCTGCCTGTGGAAAGATGTCTTAGGTGTGGTTACTGTGGGGCATCATTCCTGGGTACCTACCGACAGCAGGTTGAAGATGGCCCTTATCCCACTTGGAGTTTTGTGTGGCTTTTGTTTTGGCAAGATGACACGATAGAGATATCAACTGTCTTGAAAGTACTCCAGAGAGCAGAATCTTTTTTTCAAATGGTATTTGGAGATCTTCCAGTCATGCCTCATATTTTCATGGCATCTGTGTCTAAGATAGTTCAAAATCTCTTTGATTTAGAAATGTCATATTGCTTGAGTTGGGGCTGTAATCCTATCTTCAAGTGGGTGCAGGAGTGCTGGTGCCTGTTTAGTCAGTGGTGGTTCTCTCCTTGTCTTGCACACTCTTCAATTAGAGTCTCATGTTGGCTTTTCTCTCTTTGTTCTACCATAATCTCCCTGCTTTAAAAGGTGCAAAAACCAGTCACAGGTTTTGCATGCATCGTTCGTTGGTTTCTTCAACCCCAAAGTCCCCAGAGTCTGCAAGTTGAGTCATTTTTCTGCTGGCACAGATTTGTGCAAGGGGCATTACTCAGAGGTGGCAGCTGTGTAGTCTTGAGGCTTCAGCCATGTGCTGTTGAACGTTACAGGGTGACTGTCCTGCTCATTTTGTCAGTTTGGAAACAAAAGAACTTGCAATGTAGTAGTAGTGAAGGTAAAAGTGAATTCCATTGCAGTGCTTGTGAAACCCCCGGACACATGCAAGACAATGGAACAGGCATCATGCTCAGCCAGCTCACGTAGCGCATGTTTGACACCATAACCCATTTCATTGAGCACACAAACACTGGGCATGTGTGACTGCTGCTGTTGAAAGACAGCACTGTGACTTCCATCTGGATGTCAGCCAAGGAATGGTAGAAGGGACATGATGCTGACATCTCGCTTGAGCCACGGCACCTTGAATGTGATAATTTTCCCTGTCTCAGAATCAAAACTGTGTCTGCATTCTTACCTCTCAGAAATCTGGCTCTCTGGTTTGGAGGCCAACTAGATACCAACCCAAACAAACCAATGTGGCTCTCAAACCTCGAGACTGGGAAAGGAGGGCTTAGTATTTGTTGTATTTTTACTATGCATGTCTTTCCGTTGTGTGTTGGAGATGGCTTTTAGGTTTTTAAACAAATAAGCACTGGCTGAGATCAGGTACACACTCGGTGCTGATGGAGGTGAACCAAGAATACTTTGGTGGAGCTGTATTTATTAACTTCTTTACTGTTGTAAAGATGAGGTCTCATGGCTGTAGCTCAGGTAGAGCTGACATAACTGCCAGTAGCAATGCAAAAAAAGTATGCTTGTATTTATGTAAGGCAGTGATAAAGTGTACCCAGGAAAACGTGTGTGCTGAGTCCATGCAAGCCCTGCTCCTATAGTTGGTGTTGGTACACGCTGACCTCACACAGCAGAAGGATGTGCTGCCGTGCATCATGACACAGTTCACCTCTGCACTGCTTCATTTCAGCACTAATTAACTTAATACTTTAGAATGGCTGCTGCAGATTTATGTTATTATGTGTTCGTGGCAATGCTCTACATCCGCTTCAGTTCCTGATGTGGTGAAGTGTATTGAAACAACCTGCTCTGGGGGGACCTGGAGAGATCAGGGAGCAAAGGAAAGGATGCAGGGAAGACAAAGCACACTGGTGATTGTCTGAGTTTAAGTGAAGGTTCTTAGCTGCAGCTTCCTGAGCACTGTGAATTTTGCTATTTGAAAAAGGCAAACCTCTTCCACTCTTCTAAAGCTAATGTTTGTGTTTTGATTGTGTTTATATTTGAAATAAGGTGGAAGAAAGTGACTGCTTTATTTAGTTCAGGCCCTGTGCTGTATGGAATGAGAAAGTGTGAAGTCCCAGGGTCTGTGGTCATGACTCAGAATTGAAAGGTTCTGGGGTGAAAAACAAGAGGGAGAATAATGGAGCTTGTTATTTGTGCCTCCTGGGTAGTTGAGCTTTCTGGCTGTCCAGCTAACACAGGCTTAGGTACATGGCTAGACCTGTGTATGGAAGGTTTCCTTTTCTAATGTGTCATCCAGTTGCTCCCCCGATTTATCCCTTCCACTCTTTAGGATTGATGCGAGGCAGGTACATTACAGAAATACTGTCAGTGGCCATGGCTGGACACTTTGTCTTCACCAGCATGTGTGCAGTGGCTCTGCCTGGTGGAGCTGGACCAGCAGAAAGCTTGGTTCAGCAGTAATTTAGTGCCAAACACAATTGTCTGTCACCAGCGTGCTACAAGAACCCCCTCTGAATGGAGCAGTATTAAATCTGAACCTTGCAAAGATGTTTGAAAACCAGCAGCACGGGTGGCTGGAAGATTAACTCTGCACGAGGACACTTTGGAGAGCAGAGAGCCACAATAGCAGCTTCGGTGCCAGCTTTGTCCCAGCTGCCAGAAGGGACTGTGTCAGGGGAGTCCTTTACCATAGTGCTGGTCCCCCAGCTGCTGGAACAATTGCTTGAGACCACTGGCAGTCAGCATGATTAAAGCAGCCTTCAGGCTGCTTTATTTTACGTGGGCAGTTATCCAGGTCCAAGCTTTGGCTCAGCCTGGAAAGATGTAGAAGGAAGTTTGCCATATTGTACCCTTCTGCGCTACATTGCTCCTTTGTCTGCGTTTAAGGATCAGGCCTGGCTTTGTGACTGAGCTGCAGTCACCCCAGGTTGTAGTCCATGCAATTCTCCCAGTACCTCTGAGTATTGATTGATGTGACAAGATAGATCATTCTTTTTCTTTTTACATAAAGGAGACATTTAATTGAATTAATTATCTAATTTATTGCCTGCCAAACTGGGACTTTAGCTGGATAAATTAATAATACAAACCAAGAGCACCTTTAAAACCTTAACCCCTTTCTCTTAAACCACATCGCAGCTGTTAGATCACATTTACAAACCATAAGTAATGCGCCTGCTGATAAGGGAGTTAATCATTTTGTGTCAGGATGGAACTGCAGGAACCGAACAAGGCTGCTTGCTCCTTCTTTGGTGTCTTCCGTAGGCCAGGTAAAGCCTTCCCTATGCCTTTGTATGTTTTAAAAGGGGAGCAAGGAGGATATGTTTACCAAAATGGATTTTTGCCCTATTGGGAATGGTCCTCTCCTGCTTTCCACTGCTTTTTTTTGTATGAGTATGTAAATATATGTAAATGTATACAGGGGCTTGGATTTACCCTCTTCTTCTCCCCCTCCCATGTATAATGTATGTGTTAAACACGTAATCATTAATCAACTTTGTGGGGAGTGGAGACAAGAAGGGCTCTTTGATGATAGATGTATACTTGTGACTGTGCTTGTATGTGTGTCTATTAGGCAGTGCGGTGCTATCAAAAGAAACTCCAGGTCCCCAAGGATAAGAAACAGCATAGGGAACAAATGAAGAGGAAAAAAAAACCCAACCCCTCTTACTGTAAAACCCTCTGTCTTCTGCCATCTGTCTCCTTTTTTGGAGTGGAATAAATTGGGGAGAGATCTTTGAATGAGGTGCTTATTTATAATGACAGAAACATTAATGTGGAGCAGAAGCAAAGTTCTGGTTAACATTGCCTCTGATGGCTGAGAGTGTTGAAGGTAGGATGACATTACTTCTTTTGTCTGTACATGCTGGAAGTGGTTTAGAGCAAATAAAAGGCCTTCAGGTTATAGTGCACAAGCACAACTGTTTCTTAGGCTTTAATATCATGTTTGATGTTGTGGAAGGCAGAAATTAAAGATGGTCATTGCCCTGAAGCGTTCACAATAAAGACAACAAAAATCACAGTGGTTTTTTGTGAGTACTCAGTTCCGAACCAGCTTCAGGCTGCTCTGTGTCTCTGGAGGAGGACTGGGGGCCCTGGAATTACTTATCTGGAGATGAAGGTAGAGGTGCAGGGATTGACTTCTTTGCATTTCTTTTCCCATGAGGTACAGCAGTAAGTCTTGGGACCTGAAAGCTTGGATTAAATGTAGAAAAACCAGCATTTCCTTGATTGTGCTAAAGAGGAGCTTCGTCAATATTGTAAAGCTGTGCATATGGTCTTGTACAAGATTGTGTTGTCCAAAATGATAAAGTTGGAATAGGTGTGTTTGGAGGGAATGGATTAAAATTACAAATTATTTGAGTGCCTGACTTTTCACTGCTTTTAGCTTGTGCATTTGCAAATGCCTACTTTGAGAATATCTAGCCAAATATGTATTTGAAATTATCTTAAAAAGTGGCTTTGGCTCATTGGGTATAAAACTGCTGCACCTTTTGCTTTGTGTTCTTTCAGAGTTAGGCAGGAGACACCGAGGTCTGATTGGAGCCACCGAAGTGCATAGGAAACAGCAGTCCTGGCTCCATCAGCCATGTGCTCCAAGTCCTGCAATCAGTCACCAGCCAGGGGAGCAGGGAAAGGAGCTGGGAGTGTGTTAGTGGGGATCAGCAGCAGTGAGACTGGGAGGCAAATAGGAAAGAAAAACTCCATTTCCTGCAGCATACCCCATGCAGAGGAGCAGAGGGATTGGCTGCAGCATGCCAGATGTGTCAAGGTGTGTCTGGTATTGTTTTAGGAAAGTTAAACAACAGTAAAATCTGAGGATGAGGATTCCCAGCAGAGAGTATATACATTTGCTTTGGACTAGTCCAGGCTATCTTTATGATATGATAGCACCTTTATTCACCGTGGCCATTTCTCTTTATTTTCTGTTTCTTTCCTCCTCTCATTTGCCAAAGTCAGCACTTCCAGATTGTTTTGCAGATAAGCTGAAAGCCACAGAAATCCAGAGCCTCATCAGAATTTCCTGAACTGTTGACTTACTCAAGTCTACATTTTTAGTTTTGGAGGCCTTTCCATCACTTCAGTTTTTGCAGAAGAAATAAACAAGGTGTTGGTTTAGGAAAGTGCTTCAGCTACAATGAGATTAAGCACATACATGGAGCTAAGTGCTTGATCAAGTGCTTTTCTGAATGCACTTTCTAGAAAATTGATGTCTCTTCTGCTGCACTTGCTAAGCTAATCTGAACGTTCTGGGGTCTGATCCGAGCCTTTTGTGCATTTTCAAGACAGTGTCTCTGGAGGATCATTACACGCATCCCTCTGCAGTGAGTACAAGGAGATTGTCACCAGGAAGGTGTTAGTAACTGTGTATTAACATGCAGGATTATTCTGCCTCTTTTTTCACTGTAGGCTTTTCATCTCCTTGCTAAGCAGGCGCAGATTCACAGAGGTTTCTTACAACACTACATTTCTGCCTCCAGTTCAAGAAACAAGCTCCAGTGAAAGGCACTGTTAGCCTGTTGTGTGACTTTTGAAGGGAGGCAGGGAAAGGGCACTGGTGGCTTCAGCGCTAGACACTGAGAGGCCAAAAGGAGATGAGCCAGGACCATGCCAGGGAGCTCAGCACTTAGCTCCTGAAGGTGCAGTTGTCTGGCGGGGTAAAAGACCTGACAGCTCAATTGAGTTGTTTCTCTCTTGGCAAATGAGCACATAGTTGGCCAAAGAGAGGTCAAGTACAGCTTGCCCACTTCTTCCTTCCAAAAGCATCTCTTGTGCAAAGCTGGTGGTTGAGCACACACACCAGTCATGTTCCCTCTCCTCCAACTGGGCCAGCTTGCTTCTGCCCAGAGCCAGCCTGGCTCTTCAAAGACCCCGTGTGTGAGTGTCCTGGAAAGTCTCCAGTTGGTGTCTGAACATGGCAGGTATTAGCTGATGACTGAAGAACAGCCCCCTTAGACATCACCATGAAGGGAGAAGAGCAGAGCCAGGTCAGTGGTGCTCTGCTTATTCATAGGTCCGTGAGCAAACACAGGAGAAGATTTCAGAACCCAAAACCCTTGGCAGACATCTACCACTCGCCACAGGCAAATGAAACTTCACAGATGAAATCATATCAGCTTATATGAAAAATAAATGTAGTAAGCGCCATGTAATTAAGCCTTATCATAACAACTGCTGTTAGATGGACTGTCCTGATAAAGTACACCACCTCCCCAGTACAAGGCATGCATCTAGAGTTCAGTCTTCTATCCTTCTTGAGACGTATCAGGCTCCAAATCTGGTAACTTTTAGCATGCAGAGCCATGTTTTTGTTGAAAATAGTTGGTTACTGATACAAGCCAGTAACTGGGAGAAGTTTCTTATGGTTTGTGCATGAGGGAATGGCCTGGTTTGTGGTCAGCAGTTGGCGTGGTATGTATTTGACTGCTTTAATGGTGTTTTTTTGCAACCCCACCCCAGATAGTTGCTGTTGTACAAAAGAAACACACTTGGAAGAGCTGCATGGGTGTAGCTGATTGCATTTTCACCCTATTAGCTTCGGCTGGCTTGTAGAGTTCCTGTACCCAGAACATTGAGGACGCATAGCTTTTTCAAATAAAACTAGCTGTTCCCTATGTCAGATCAGTTCATGTCTGTAGAGATGGTTTCTCAACTGGATTAACCAATAACATCATTGGCAGAGGCTCTGAATGATGGGGTTTGTTCATTTGGATTTGGGGGATTTTTTGTTTTGTCTCTCTGATTATATTCATAAAGGAAAAATTGCAAAGAAGAGAGCCAAAGGAAAGTCAAGAGGCATTGTACGAGAAGGAAAAGATTATAGCAGGGAGGCATAATGTATGGAAGTGAAAGACCATTCCTGTCTATTGGGGATTTTCTCAGGAATGTGAATGTACGTGTCTACCAGAAGAATGGGAAAAGAAGGGCTGACACTTTGTGGGGTTCAGACAAAAGAATATAGATCCTTTTTTCGTTCACATCAGGTGGTCCATGGAAATTAAATTGCCCTCTCAGTGCAGGGGGGAGTTCCTGTCCAGAATGGATCACAGCATGGTGGTGACTGTAAAGAGGTTTTCTATTCCACTGCCTTGCTCCACAGGGCATTTATTTGAAGAGCATAATTAGGATGTGCATCTGGAAAAAAACACCACCAGGCACAGATACAGTGTCACACTAGAACCCAAGTGTATTTTAGTCTAGTGTGGATGATAGAAAGGGAACTGAGACGAGCAGCATCAAAACTTACTTCTCATGAAATATCTCTCTCTGTGTCTTCGCGTGCTTTGGCTTATTCGTATATAAGCCTCCTTCTGTAGGGAAGTTAGGCTATTTAAATGCCATGAAAGAAGACTGATTTAAGAGGAAACTTGAAAAAGAGAGTGAAGACCTGGCTGGTGAGGACAGGAAAGATGTCTGTGCTTTGGAGAGAGGACACAGAGAAGCTTGGCAAACCCTTGGCCTGGGTTTTATAGTGTGGGTTGTCAGTGCCGCACGCAGCTGATGTCTCCAATAGCTAGGAGGTGGTGAGGGAAGTTCGTTGTTGGCTGAGGTAGTCTTAGGTTGGGGAGGGCGGTGAGATGCAGGAACTGAGAGTCTTTTAGGTTTTTTGGAGACAGGGATGAGAAGATTGTTTGTGAAAGCAACTGGAATGGGGCATGGAAAAATCCAGGAAGGCAGTTTTACCCACGAGGTGAAACTCTCTCTTTGGTTTGGACTGTAGCCAGTGGCACAGAGTAACAGAAACGATGGAATTCGTGCATCTGCTGCTTGGCCGGTCGTTGCTGGAGACTGTCAGGGCAAATGGAGCTGCCTGTTCTGGAACCATTTTAGCTAGAATCAGCTCCCAGAAGACGGGTGTTAATAACTCATGTCTCACCAGCCCTCTCCTCCTTCACTCCACTCCCTAACAACTGCGCTGAGAGACTGTGCAGGAATTTGGGCTCTCTCGGGTAGGCCAGCAGCAAGGCGACGGGCTCTTGCTGAGGTAATCTGCTAAAGCCATTCCCATGTTGCAAAGCAGCCACTATTCAAAGCACAGTGATGTTTGAACACTGGACTGACTTTTCTGTCTATTTTAATGCTTTAAACAGGGCTGTGCATTCGGCAGTTATTTGTATAAGCGTTCTCCAGGCATTTGAAAAAGCCTTCTGTTTTCCAGAAAAGAGGAGGAAAGAGGCCGGAAGGAACTATGTGGGGCAGAGTAGGGGCAAGTGATAGTGGAGCAGCCAAAAAGAGGGGTTTGGCTGAGCCCTGTGTGTGAGTGACTGTGGGCAGACACGGTGCTGCACATAGACTTGCTGTGGCTCCCCCACACCTGGTATTAAATCAGAAGAAAGCCTTCCACCTTCTGTTGCTGGGAGTTATGCTCTTTAGAGCCGAGTTCGACAGTTGTTATTGCAATTTTGTGGTGCTCTTTTGATTTACAGCTGGTTTTACGACCATTGAGGCAGCCACAAATCGAGGAAATCTCATAAAACAGAGAGTAAACGTCTCCTTCACAACCCAGGCAGAGTTTTGGCATCCGTGCTTATTCCATAGAGCAGGATGTGTAAACAATATTGTGTCCCCTGAGTGGCTGATATCAGTACAGTTAAGTGGTAACAGCTTGAAAAATGCATTTCTCGTATATTAGCGGTAAAACTCGAAATGGGCCCCCAGGCTAAAGTAAATTGGTGACATTTTGCAGCAGAAAGGGAACAAAAAAAATGAGGGCAAGGATTGAAAATGCGAAGCCCCAGCTTTGAAAGCAGTGGGACTGGAGCCAGAGTTGGATTTATCTGCATTATTGCAGTATGGAAATAAATGGATCCACCACACTTGTTGCAGAGCATATCTAATTGGAGAAGACAGATTACATGTTAGCCGCAAACGGTGGACTGCCCCCTTCACCGCCTTCTTACACAGAAGATGAGGTCAGTTAATGCCATATTTAATCAAAGTATAATGATGAGAGCTTCTTTCTTGACTTACTGGATAGCATAGGAAGAAATGCCTGGTGCCTCTTCCCTGTAAAGAGTAGGTGAGTGCACTGCACTGTCCTTGAATGTGTGAGGGGTAGGAAGCCAAATGCTTTGCAGATGTGAACCATAGTCTTTCTTCCATATTTTTTCCCTTACAGCCTCCATTTGTGGGAAAATCTCTGTGCTGTCCTGGTTCCTTCTTTTTAGGTATTCCTAATCTCATCTGTTGGGTCTTCAAATACTATTGCAGCCTGCAGTGTGGGGATGTCCACATGCAGGAACAGAGCTGTGGGGAGCAGCTAGTCCAACAGGAGCATATTTTCCCTACAATGTAGAAACAAGATGTGAGAGGGAGAAGGGTTGATGGGCAGACTTGATAATGAAGTTAAAAGAGTCGATCTGATAAACACCGGAAAGACAGCTTCTAGAATTTCACCACGTTTTGGGATTACCACATTGGTATTGTTTACCCAGTGAATATTTGATGTTTCCTTCATGTATAGTGTTGCTCTTATCTGATTGGGGGGATGGGTGGTATCATCACCTTGTAGCTGCTTTGTTTGATTACCCATGGGTCTGCTGGCATGGTAGCCAGCCCAGCTCAGGTTAATCTGGTATCTGCTCATGGAGCAAAGCTATGAGAAGACCTGCAGGTGCCTCCTGTGCAGAGCCTGGCAGGGAGTTCTCTAGTAAAAAAGCTAGCATTCCTTTCCTAGGCTAATACTCAGAATCTACTTGCCCATTTCTAATTAATCTGATGGATATTATTAAAACTGGGGCATCTGCAAGAGTTCACAGTCCAATAATCCAGGTGGTTCAGGAAATAGTTTTCTCATTGGATCAAGAGAGGAGAAGGCAGATGATTCATTCTTGTTTGACTTTGCTTTCCGGTGCTGTCTGAGCGAGCTAGCCTGAAGGTGTTCAGTAAGGCTGTGTCAGTCCTCCTCTGGATTTCTGCAATTTCCATGGGCACAATGGGAATGGACATTGCCCAACGTCACGCACAAGCCCAGTGCTGCTGATGGTAAAGCTGCAGCGAATGAGGTTTTTATCCAGAGGTTGTTTGTTGGGTTGTTTACTAATGTGATAACAGAAGGGACTGGGCAGGAGGTGGTTGCGGTGATTGTTCATGAGTATCTTCATGTTGGTAATGTTTTCCTAAAAGCTCAACCTTCTGGAGCCATGTTGCTGCATGAGAATCTCAGCTGACATACATACTACACTTCAAAGTATAGATCTAGCTGTGTTTTTATTGCAAGGATTTTACTTGAAAACTTAGGGATACAAAAGAATGTTGACAAATGCAGACAGATGCCCATCTGGTTTCCTTTAAAGATATATTGTTTTAAACCTCTTCGGTGTGGGACACCTTGGTCTGTTTAACTACCTCTCATTGTCCTGGCACAAGCACAAGGCTGGAGGGCTGCAGTGGGTACTAGCACTGAAGAAAAGGAAGAGCAGTGCCTGAACCACAGTGCGCTAGCACAGGCAAATCTCCTAAACCTCTATGCTATTACAGTGGATGATGTGCTCAGAGGGGGCAGGACCAGCGCTGCTCCAGAACGATTCACGCAACTGTAATATACATCTTGTAATAAGAATGTCTTCTATGCGTAGTTCTGGTGGGTTTGGAAATTTCCCAGCAAACCTCTTAGCAGGGCTGTGAATTAAAAGGAGGAGATACTTCTGAGGTAGTGAAGCCTGCCTGAGCCACATGATCTCTGCAGTTGCAATGGGAGCTGCTCCAGAGTGCTGATGCTCTCACTCAGGAGCAGCCTTATGCTGGATATCAGATGCTGGTGGACGAGCAGATCCATCTAAGCGCTCTTGGTCTCTTAGGATTTGCTTCCATATTCATTATGAGTGTTCACCCAGCATGCTGCAGCTTTGGGTGAAGCCAGGGAAGCGTTTTGTGTCCAAACATAGTTGTTTTCTGCATGAAAGGGGAACTCACTTCAGAAGCCCCATCCTCCTCCCAGATTGCACAGCTGTGAAAGGAGTGGACCTGGGAAAGAACGGTGCTTTTGTGCAGCACAGTTATGTGTTTAACATAATAAATGTTTATTGTCCTCTGGAGCAAAGGAGCAATAGGCTAAATTATAGCCCGGGGAGGGAAAGCTAGAATCATGAGGAATAGGCTGTTAATTATCTTTTTTTTTAGCTGTCATAACGTAGTGGCGTTTGCCTGCAGCTCACCCCCTCCCACCGCTCCATTACCTCCACCACCGCTATCTCTAAAATATCTGCTTCCCGTAGCACTGCGCCCTCCTCCTCTCTGGCCGTCTGCTCTTTCATTTGTAAGGCATCTCCGGCCTCCGGAGAGATTTGTGACTTCTCTCCCAGCAGCCGCTCACGGTGATAAAGGCCCTCAGACTGCCTCTCTCTGATTAATCAGCCCTCGTGCAGCCTCGATAGGGTGTTAATTTGTAAACTCAGTGGACAGGCAGCCGTGATAAGCCTCCGCAGCTGCTGTGTGTCTGCCGGGGGGATGGGCAGATAAAGCTTCAGCCCTGGGATGCAGCCAAGAAATATTTTGGAGCAGTGAATTAGAAACAACAACAACAAAAGAGCCTTCTGCAGAGGCACTCCTTTGAGGTTGCTGCGGGTAATACAGCAAGTTTCCATAGCGGCCGACAAGAGCCGCCTTCCTGATAAGCTCCCTGACCACCCAGCCCAGGAAAGGGCCATGCCAGGATCCCATCCCTGACTGGGAACTTGTGTCAGAGTGATGTCTGTGTGTCCATACTTCATGATCCAGGCTGGGAGGACAGTGCAATCTTCTCTGCATCTCATGTATCTATTGCAGTTAGCCTGATCCTCTGCAGGGAATTGGACACTGGTCTGTCAGAGGGCTGTCTGGCAGGACACTTCAACTGCAAAAAAGGGATGGACACAGAGGACATCCAGAGCATCATCAGTGTCAAATCATTTTTGAGTGTCCCCAAACCTCTGTGATGTGTTCACATGAAGGTCCACTGCATCTCCACCATATGGAGATGATAGTATTTCCCCTGAACAGCAGACCAGCCTGAGTGGTCTGAGGCCATGGAGTATTGCTGTGTCCTGGGAAATAGCAGAGCATGGTGTTAAGCTCTGAAGCAGGCGGATAGGAGCAGGCTGCAGTGGTGACAGGCGTATATTGCTCTTGCCTGTTCAAAGTGGTTATGTCAACCTTTCTGGAATGCTCATGCAATTTTTGCTTTTTTATTTAATCAATTGTGTTGTCATCAAAAATTGAAAGGAGGACATATTTCACTGAATCTGTATCAGCCCTTTGGTTCGGCTCAGTCCTAGTGATTCTGCCATTGTTGGCCTCCTTAATTGTGCTAATATTATCTGACAATATGCAACAGACCATGGAAGCGGTTCCTTCCCTCTCTGCCAATGCAGGTTGTTATTCAGTGTGGTTTTGAACTGCAGCAATTCGCAGACAGGCAGTGACCTTTTTATGAAATCAAATGTCTTGCAAAAGCCCTCTTGGTCTCTGAACTGTGATTTGTAGCCATTTGTGTTGGAGAAGGCTGCAGGTGGGATTTGGGTGACACATAATTGGTTAAAAGATAAAATAAAATGAAGGCTGCCCTGCTGGTACAGTGATGGCAGGAGCTACAGGAATGAATTGCTTGGCAGTGCAGAGCCTGGCCCTCCTCCTCCCACCCTCCTCCGTTGGTTGCCAAGTCCTGTCTGGCAGGCCATTACAATGATAAATGCAGGTAGCTGGCAAAGACCAGAGCTGAGAGTTTGTTCTAGCGTGCCAGGCCCTGCTTGGCATTCCCAGTTGGTGCCAGCATTTGCACTCTTACTCAGTTTGACGGAAACCAGGACATGAGGTGTGAATTTATGTCCGCATCCTTCCAGGAGAGAGTTGGGATAATGAAATGCCAAGGCAGCCCTGGGAGCAGCAGAGTAATTTGGTAGGTACCAAACAACAGTCTGCCACCTGTCATTTGCAGTACAGTCCCTGCTCTCCCCCATCACTCTTCCTACAATGCAGCCTTTGAATTATAAGAAGTTTTAGGCAGTTCTGCAAAGAGCGCTCGCCATTCCTTTTGATTTAGTGCAAATAAAACCCTGTATCCCAGCCAAATAGATGGTCTGGCTAGATAGTTTCAAGCTGTAACGACAGTAATACAAACTGCTGTAGTAGTGTGTAACACAGTGGTCCCTACCTTTACTACTCATAGTCAGGTTTTCATCTATGTTTGTAGAAAAAGCTCAATCAGTAATCGGATCTGTGGTTGCCCAAGTCAGTGCCTGGGTAATGGAAGAATTTTAACTGTGGAAGTCCAGGCTAACAAGCCTGTCTGTTCAGGGTTGGGATCAGCTCTCGGGAAAAAGCATGAGATCTCTGGTGTTTGAGATGCTTAACAGCAGGTTGCACAAAGCCCTTTTATAAGTGTATCGTGGAGAATTGCTTTTCACTGGCTGGGGCATCTGTCATCTCCCCTTAGCACGGACATGCTGCAGCCTCTGACGTATGGTGGGAGATGCAGCCTAATCCAGTGACACAGGGAGAGGACTGTCCTCTGGATGCCATTCATAGACCAGACAGCCCAGAACCTGTGCTGATGTCATGTTCCTGAAAGCAGAAATAAAAACGTTACAGTGTGAGAAAAAGAACAGGAACATCTTCACATTCTGCTTTTCCTTTTTTTCCTGCTAACTGTAACTGGCACTTGCTTGGTGGGAATAAGCCAGGTAATGGAGCACGCAAACATGTCATAAAGAGAAAATCAGTGCTGGTTGGCATGGAAAATAGCCAGGAGTGTAAAATCAGGGTAGGTTTTGGTAGCAATTTAGGAGCTGAGGTTTGAGGGAGGAGGATACTAGGATACTGAGATAAGGACACAGTGCACCTTAATGTAAATTAGGACACACAGGCACAATACCATTAAGCAAGTGTTTTGGCTGGCCTTAATAGGGGACAGCTGGAAATTTTCTTTTCAGTGTCTTTGCAAGCTGCTGAGGGACCTATTGCAGCTTTATGACCAGCCTTGGTGAGGCCCAGGAACTCCCCAGCTTCCTCCCTTCTCCTCCTTCACTGAGGTTTTTTTCAGTGCATGTATTTATTTATTTCTTCGAGCTGAGCTGGGAAGGAGAGGGAGATTCATCTTCTCCTTTGGGAGACAGCAACTGCTCAGAGGAAGATGAATCATAAAGCATGGCTAATGGAGGGGATAGGAAGGGGAGAACTCTGGGCTATAGCCATTCTCCAGGGGCTGAAGGGGTGGTTTTTGAAGAGAGGGAAGAGGAGTTAGCAAGGCTGTGCCCTAAGGCTCTGATAGCAGACATGCTGTAGGTCAGGTATCCCGCTGCTTTCAGAGCATTAGGTCAGCCTTCATCACGGTGAGGGGCACGTCTGTGCAATAAGTCAACAGACCACAGCAGCGTATGTTTAAGAATTACATTCTATTTATAGACTATAAATGTCTTTAAAAAATAAAAATAAATTCTATTCTTAATAGATTAATCTAAACTAATTTGATCTATCCCAAAATGGTTGTAAAACAATAAGGAGCATGTTGTGGATTCAAAATGGTGTTATTTTAAGCTCATCAGTGTGTTGCCGGAAGAGAAGGTCTGAAGCAAAACCATAACATCAAACTTGAAGAGAAGCAATGGGCTTGGTTCCTCATTGTCCTGTGCTGAATCATTCTTGTCTACACAGCGTTCCCTTCGGTGCCTTCCAGTCATCATCCAGTTTGCCTTGTTTTCCATTTGCTGGCATGTGAAGTCAGAGTAACTCAGTGGTGAACTGGGACAAGTGATCTCTGCTTCTAGGCTCTCTATGGCCTAATTTAATTCTCTGTTCCCAGACTTGTGCCAGCTTCTCAGAGGGGCTGTTGCAGAAAATAGTCCTGGTTATGTAAGCTGAGAGAGAGAAGTGTTCTTGGAAGAAGAAGTGACGCAGAGAGGGGTGCATGGTGAAAGGCCCTTTCCAGGACTACAGCAGTACTGAATATACGTGTGCTAAATGCATGCGAGGTGGGAACCCAAACAAGTATGTTGCTGGGTGAAAGTACAGTCCAAAAAGCTTTTTGCTTCTAGGGGGCCTTCTGTAGACTGAGCTTTCATGCAAGGTAAGGAGGAGCCATCAGTACCTCCTGGAGAGGGCCTTGAATCAAAATTGAACTGGAAGTATCTTGATCATTTAAGGCATTGCCATTTCAATAAGCAGTTGTCTGTTCAGAGTGTTTCACTGTGACGTGTTATGGTGTAGCTAAAGGCACAACTGAAGTATTAGGATTGTTGCTAGAAAGCTGGACATCTGTCTGGTGTTCATTCTTGCTTAGGGAGTATTCTTTGTTATTAGCTCTTATTTGACATCAACAGCCAGAATTGCATAAGTGATCTAGACCATCAGCTGGAACCAGACATTTCAGAGCAACCTGGTCACCATTCGAGTGTCTGAATGGATTTTTGGAAATGTTCCATACCTGGAAGCCTTCGTCAGGTTTGTGCCCCAAGGGCAGCTGCTGAGCGCTGAGCCCTCTTGAAAGCTCAGTCTGTAAATTCTGGGTGAAGGTAATCACAATAAGCAGTGTGGATCTGTAGACATCCAGTGTGCATCCTGCTTCCCTCTTGATTAGTCCCTTACACAGATGGGTTGTGCTCTTTCCCAGCCAGCTGCGTACCACAATGCTGGATTTTCCAAGAAGATAGTCCATGTACTTCTTACTCCATCTTTTCTTCCAGTGGTGGTGCATGAAGTGACCGACTTGCAGGTCTAACTTTTCTTTTGTTGTCTTAATTGAGCTGTGATTTTCCTCCAAAAATAATCCTGGTTTTGAAAAGACCATAGGTTCACTTGAAACACCCGCTCACAATGCAGGCAGTGTTACCGTGGATTGCTTCTGTATGCTGGAATGTGTTGAATACTTCCTTGGTCTTAAGGGGAAATTTTAGTTTGTTTTTTGTACGTGTGTGTGTTTGATTTCGAGGCTTCCCTTGCACCATTCCATATGTATCAATTTCCATTTCCTATAGAAGAATCGCAACCCAAACAATACCTTCCTGTTTTAGTTATTGTTCTCATATTACTGAAGGGGTCTGTTATGAATGACTTACAGAATCAACTGGAAACTAGTAAAGCAATACTGACATGCAGTGAAATTCTCCGCTAGAGAAGCAATGAAGTGGCATGAGAGTGGTAGGTAAAAGCAGGGGAAACAGAACAAAAGGATGAACAAAAATTCATCATAAATTTTCAGGTAGCACCCATGCTTTATGCCGAAGGTTTCTCCAAGTCTCTCCGACACTTCTAGTTAGAAAATCTCCTGCAGAAGGGTTTTCTTATAAGCATATTAGTGCTTGCTAAGTTCAGTAACAGTGTGAAAACTCTCTCTCTTGAGACTGGCTCTTGGCTGTCCAGAAGATAGTCAGCTATCCAGAAATCAAATTCAAACCATAATTTACTGCCTCCTTTTCCTCCTGCCTGCTATACTGGACTCAGATTTGGAGGGAATACTCGGCTTTTGCTCTGTACAAAGCGTATGTACCAGATTCCTAACACCATGTGCCCTTGCTCCTTGTGAACCAGAACTGCAGCCTTATTAGCAATTTTCCAATGTCTTGAAGTATCAGGCTTGGATCTGGCATTCGGTGCTCTGGGAGACTGCATGGAGATCTGCAGAGCCTCTGTGGTTGGTGATAAGGAACAGTTTTATTCCCTGTTGGCCGTTCTATAGGCTACAGGAAAGAAAGAAACAAAAGTAATTACTGTGAGGCCTGACATAGTTTATAATGCTGTCTCTGCCAGATGATGATGTTCTGTTATATATAATCATTAAATTATTAATCTGCAAGAGCTCTTACACCTTTCAGCTGCCTTGGCTTAGTGGGAACCAGGATGAATGAGTCATGGACTTCATTATACCTCAGTGTTCACCTTCAGAGGAGAGGGTGTGCTACATCCTTTGCAGTTACCACCTTGTATTTTGAGGAAAGAGCTGCCTTTGCTAAGGTTTTAGTGATGAAAATTGAGCCAGTGTTTGTATGTGATCAAGGGGAGGAGGGATGAGGGACTGGAACATACACCACTCCTGCTCTGCACAAAGGGTGGAAATGTGTTTTCTCTGCAGTGTATTCAGCCTGGTTTCAAACCATTGCAGAACTGGGTGGAGACATTTTGCCTTTTAGATCTGGTGTAGAAAGAAAATCAAAATGGGACAGAGAATTGCTCACTTTGTTGAATAAACCACAAATGGGGACCTGCAAGGCTTGGTGCGGATCTTAGCGCGTCAACAGCGTGCTGGGTCTGTAAAGTTTCAGTAACATGAATCTACCTCAGAAACTGCTGCTGTCTGAAATCATTTGTGTGTGTTTCACTTTGGGGACAGATGCTAGATATGTTTAAAATGCAAAGGTCGTTACTGGGGGTGGGACTTTGCAAGCGGCAGCTTTATAAGCACAGGCCTGCCTTGGGCACTGTGGTGGTGCTCCATGGGGAGGGAGATGAGCAGCAATAGTACAAGGAAGGCTGGAGATGGCTTTTGTCCGAGCTTCATGCTGGGGATGCCTCTCTGCCTTATTCAGCAACAAAAAGGAATTGGGGGGTGGCAGTGAAGGACTTAAGGGGTGCATGGAGCTGCTGCTGCTGCCCTCATCCCTGAGGTGGTCCTTCAAATGGAAACAGGGAGGAGGCAGTGAGAGGGAGGGGAAAGGGAAATTCCTCGTTTCATTTTGTAATCAAAAGTGTGATTTCCTGGGATGACTTGAACCCTTCACAGAAAGGACTCCAAACGCCTGGGTGTGCTCACAAGGGAAGGTTCCTTTTTTTTTTAATCCCTTCTTAAACATATGCAAATGATTTGCTTGAAACAGCAGAAAAATTGGGAGGGGACTTGGTTTAGCAGATGTGTTGGTTTGCTGGGTTTTTGCACTCATTAGTGGGCTCCCTCAGACACATAGGTTTTATTGTACGCTTCCTTTAAAGGGTGGCTGATGGAATTGAATTATGTATTCAGGCTCTTCCTCCCCCAGCTTCCCTCCTGCCTTTACAGCAGCTCGCAGAATATCCTAATAACAGGCATTCACTGTTTCAGAATGGTGCTCATGCCAAAAACTGCTCAGATCTGGAGCTAGGAATCATCAGAAGTGAGAGCAAAAGTTGCTGTAAACTCTAGGTGTGAAGGTTTGTGTCTGTAAACTGTGGCTGTGATGTTGAAAACGCTGCTCTGCAAATGTTGGCTGATTGTTGAAGGCGGTGCCACGTAGTGATATCAGAAGACTGAGCAATAATCCGTGTGTGTTTTACTTTCTCTTAAAAGTGTATTTTCTTGCTTGACTTCCTTAAACATTGTTTGTATGTAGTCTGGACCTGTAGTGCTGAGGCCTTTAGCTCATGATTAACCAGTGCCAGTCTGTGTTGGATCTTCAGTGCTGAATTACGCAGAAGGTGGTGTTTGCCATAAAGCCCTGTGGGCAGGACCCAACTTTCCAGACCAGGCGACACACAGCGCTTCTCCCAGTGGGTCCTGCTGCCAGAGAGCAGGCTCCTCTCATGGGCTGCACACCCGGCACTTAGGATTTGTCCCTCAGCTGCCTATTTACTGCTTGGGCTTTAGTGCAAGCCATGCCAGAGTTCATTGCCTGTAAAATGGGGGAATCTTATTTATCCACCTGCCACGTGTCCTAGTGCTTGTGGAGTGCTCTGAGGCCAGGTCCTGGCTTTGTGTGGGCTGTTAGCATGGGTGAGTTCCTGGAGCCTGCAGACGGTTCTGCGTCTGTGGTGACTTTGTGGTGATTATAAGTGAAAAGTCTCTTAACAATGGGTTGTAAATTCGGAGTTGGCTGTCAAACGTTTTATGTGCCACTATTGTTGCTGCTGTGTGACGCTGTTACGCTTTCTTTGCAAACCAGCCTAGGCAAAACCTTGTTTAATCCTGGTTCTTCCTCTCTTTAATCCATGCAGTGAAGGGATCGTGCAGGTAATTTCAGGATCCTTTTGCTGAGCTGTGTAACGATCATACATGCCACAGCTACACATGCAGCTTTGTCGTGGACATGATTCAGAATTTCTTTATGTGTCTCAACCGATTTTTCATATTGTTTTCCCTCTTTTTTATGCATTTGTGTTTAGTAAGGCATTCAGTGCTTGCAGTGCCACTTTCCTTAGAAGTAGCATTAATAAATCACTCTTTTTTGCTCCTTACTGTATCTCATGCAGATCTTCTTGCATTTTACTATTTGTTCTTTTCCTTCTGAGTCGTCAGTTAAAATATATAACAATGTAATGTGATTCATAGTGCTTTTTCATGCAAATCTCCCAAGGCACCTTAGAATAAAATCAGTAAAATCAAAAAGAAAATCAACTTAGTTCAGCCATGTGTTGAATTAATTCATTGTTTTTAAAGCAGAGCCAGGGAAGAAAGACTTTTTTCACTTTCAGTATCTTTTGCTTTTCACCTTTGTACTGTGCCCCATTTTATTCATGCAGCAGTGCCAAAACATTGATGATATTTTCAGCTATCTTGTAGGTGGTGGTAATGTTGATCATGCTCTTTGCTCTCAGACCAGCTTTGATTCCAGAGGGGCTACTTGCTATTATATCAGATAGTGAGGAGGGAAAGCTTATGCTGAAATACGTTGCGTGTTTCATATCAGGGGATGAGGGGGAGGAAGCCATCAAATTAACTTGTAAAAGCTTTATTTACGATGAGTGGACTTTTTTCCCTGTCTGTCTGTTACCATCTTGTCTGTAACCCAGTGACCCTGATTATCACGAAGCTGTTTACAAGGTTCAGGTTAATTGGATTTCTTTAACTATTTCCCAGAGCTGTGAGGAGCACAAATGCACTGCTGTGGAGCTCAAACAGCATGGTGCAACCCAGTTTGCAAGGAGACGGGCTTCTTCCAAGAGGAAGTCATTCTCTTTCATACTCAACTAAGTGCAGCACGTACCTATCATTTGTCATAATGTTAAATAACACCCTCTTTCATACGGATGTGTTCAGTTGCAACTTGTGTTCCCAATGCACAAATTACATTTTGCATGTTCAGCAAGAAAAGAGCTTATTTTCAATGAGAGAGGCTTTGAAATGGTTTTTGTTGTTGTTTTTTGGTTTGTTTTTCTCCTCAGCTTGATAGCAGTTTCACTGGTTTTGTTTTTATAAGAGGAATCATGGATAAAATAGCTGTGCACTGCATGGCTGCCTAAATAAAGGAGACAGGAGGATATAGTTGGGTGAGATCAGGACAGTACTTGTATCTGCTTTGCTTTCATCTTCTTGGGATGCATGCTTATTCTTTAATGGCACAACATTGCACCCTCCAGGTGCAATGTGTAATTGCAGGTCTACAGATAACCGACTTGTTTTATGAGCTGTTTTTGTGAGCAAGCCTTTCTAAAGTCTCCTTTAGTATTGCTCATCCTTTTCTTCTCTTTCTTTTTCAGGCTTCTGTAGGCTCTGAGAAGCTGTTCTCCCCTGCAGCAAATAAAGGTAAGTGATCTGGAGAAATGCTTTCGTTATCTTAGAGCAAGAGATTTGAGTTGTAAATCCATACCCTGTGAATAGCAGGACATGGGTTTTGCCAGTGCCTTTAATTGTGCCACACACGTTGTCATAAAGATAAGCTTTACAGCCTTGCGATGATTAAGTTAAAATTTAGAGCTGCATTGTCTCAGTGTGGGGTGGGACTTCTTCCCTACCAGTGAGATTTGTAACAAATGTCTTCGAGAGAGGGATTACTGGCAAAGGAGAAGTCAGCCTTTACTGTAGGGGATACGCTTTTCCCTCTAATACAATCAAATCCTCATTTCTTTTAAACAAATCAATATTTCAGTGTTATCTGTATTATCCTTACAAGGGCTTGCACATCCTTCTCAGAGCTGCCAGCGCACACTGAGCGTTTGTGTCTGTATGTCTCAGTTCTCCGCAGCGAGGTGGAAGGTGCTCGGCGCGTTGCAGGGTCTCTGCTCACAGCTCCCACTCTTCCTATTAATTGAGAGTTACCTGTGACACGTGTTGGGTGTTGCTAAGAGACTGTGCCATTTCCCGTTCCCCTGGGGAGGTGCAGTGACAGATCTCTAAATACACCCAGCCCTCCTTTGAGGGCTTGGTACAGCTGTAAAACAGGGCTGCTCTAGTTTCATGTGTTCCCAGGGATAATCTTGCTGGGCAAAAATACTGAAGAAACAGTCTTGGAAAGGGCGAAGTGTGGTACATAATGGAAAGCATTGCGCTGGGAATGGTTCCTCTTTATCATGTGAGGAGATTGGTGGTGTGGCTCTGAATGCATTGTCAGGTCCTGGTGCTGTTCTGCAGTGTTCCCAGCACTGAGCTGCAGAATAAAATCAGTTCAGAGCAATAACGAATACTGGGGATATGCACATACCCCAAAGAGGAGAGATGAGGCCCATTAGTAAGAAGTGATGAAATAACCTTCTTGCATTGTTTCAAGAGGGGCAAGGAAGGAATAGTTTGCAGTTCTGTATAGGAGTAGGTGCTGGAGATGGAAAGGCATTTTGGTGGTTGTGTACCCCATCACCTGGATCCAGGCCCATTGTATAGCTGGGCTCTATAGCAGCAGTAAGTATTAGGAATTCTCCTTTCCAAGCTTTGCAGATTTTCAATGCCAAATGTGGAAACCGATGACAAGCCCATTATGTTATTACATTTGCAGATATTTTCACAAAAGTATGCAGCTTTATCTGGGGGAAGGAGGGAAATTTAAACAAATGGTGGGGAAGAGCATTTCTCTTCCTTCAGCCTTGGCTCGCTGATAAGGCAAACCAGATTGCCCATACGGCACTGCCTCAGCAAAACAAAAATCTTGCCATCCTGCATAAATGCGTGGCACAGAGATCTGCCGGAGAGGCTTATGCTGAAGCGTTAGCAGCTTTGTTGGCTTCTTGTGCTGAAGCCTGAGATCCCCCACCCCTTCGTATCATGGCACAGCTCAGCAACATGAGTTTTCAAAATACCTCCCCATCAGGAAGTTAAATGTGTGAATGCTTGTGAATTTGCTGTCTTGAGGTTTGTGTTCGCTGCTGTTTATATCCCTGTAGCTTAAGCATATTCCTGTTTGGTGTACTGTGGGTGTAGACATTGTTCCAATCATGATTTTCGTCTTGGACTTCTCTTTCACTGTGGCCCTGTACCAGTGGAGCCTGACTGGTCAGCATGGGCTGCGGCTGAGAGCAAGCTCTGCTTGGGCTACATCAGCTTTTGGCGCTTGGCTTGAGAGGTGGGAGAAATTTGCTTTGGTGAGATTTTGTGCAGAAACCCAAACAGTGCTAAATTCTACCCTTTGCCCTGTTACCACTCCTGCAACGCAAGAGCCAGATTTGTCTCTCGCGCATGCAAATGAACGCTGCTCCGACATGACCAGGCTCAGTGATGCCATATGGCCAAGAGAAAGTGACTTTCAAAGTGTCGTGCTTAAATTCCTTTTGTGAGATAAGAGCGTTGATTTAAGGCCGTGTTTTACAGGGCTGGAGCCGTGGTGGCTGCCTGGGGAGGGGATTAGCTCAGCATGGTTTCCTGATGGGCACACGCATGGTGCAGCATGTGCTCATCTTCTCCCGTGGGCATTTGCACTGTGCCCTTCTTTTGTAAACACTTGCAGCCTTTTTGGAGAGATATGAACTAGCAATCTGCAGCATCCATGCTACCGCTTTTATTGAAGGTAACGAGGCTTTTAAAACACAGTGAAGTGGATTCATTGTCTGGTGCAACTCCCCCTGTTTCCACAAACTTTCCCTGGGGATGCGTTTAGCCCCATGTATTTGTTTTATGCTGTCCTAGTTTATCAGCAGCTTAGCAATGCAATTAAGTATTAAGATAGACGGGTTTCGCTTATTTGGGGCTGGAACAGCTGTAAAACGTAACCTTTGACCGTATTTCACAGCTCCACAAAAGGCCCGAGGAGCGGCATCCTTTGTCTTGGGCTCTGTGGGTAACCTTTGTTTTTGCCCCCTTGCTGCCGGGGCTGCAGCAGTGGTGGTGCTCCTCCTTTTGACACCAGTTCATCTGCAACAACAGATGCACGACGTAGATGTCCACTTCGGGGACCAGTCGCTATTATGTGACAGAGAGAGGTGTCCTGACCCAGGGTGACCTCGGTAGTCACAGCTGTGAAACAGGCTGAATGGGGCACTTTGAGCTTCCAGGAGAAGAGGAGATTAAATCCTCTGTGTAAGGAAATAACAATTAAAAGTAAAAGCAGAGAATCCGTGATCTGCTCTGCTGACAGGTCTTTGTTTTCTGGCGCAGAAAAGCGTTTGTTGAGCCAACTTGTCGCTGCAGCACAGAGTTACAAGGGCATTTGCTGCCGAGGGCCGGGTGTTACATCCTCCTGGTGAATAAATCAATAAACAAATAATAAAGGTCTGTTTGCTCTCTCATGCAGCTCCTTTCTCACAGGGATCTTCCAGCCAGTCCTTTGCTTTTTCTGAAGGGCAAGTGCGGTCCAGGGCAGGGGAGGTATAGGCGAAAGCTGAATCTGTGCCTCTGTCTCCCAGTGGGTGGATGAGGCAAGGGGAGTGATGATGATTGATAGGAGGGCAGATGTGTTGTGGGTCTGAGGAGGTGAGAGGGATGTTCACCCCAATGTCACTGGGAGGACTTCTGCCTAGCAGCTGTGATGAGATTTTCAAGTGTGTGTGGGGCAGGATGGTTTGTGTTTTGAGGACTTGAGTGATGCGTTATTGCTGCTGGCCCCCTCCAATGGTGGGCTTCCCTTACAGGTCTGGCTGGAGGTGAGTGAGTTGTCTCCCCCCTGTCCTGGTTCCAGAGCTGCTGTATGCAAGGGATAGTGAGAGACGTGGTGCCTTTGCTACTACAATAACCTTGCATCTGTAACCCAGGAGACTTGCTGAGCTGCCAGTGCTTGAGCCTATGGCCGCTGGTGAGGTTAGGTTGAAATTACTATCTTACAGTATATGTCTACCAAATGGCTTTAACATTGGTCAGGGAGTAAGTAGATGCTGGGCAGCGGCTAAGGTGTCTTTTCCATTCATAATCCCAAGCAGGCCATGGGTGTGGGGGTGTTAAAGGGCCCCCCTGGGCATCAGCCTCCCATGGAGGAGCCAGACCTACACAGCTACATCTGCCTTGTAGCCCTGGGTGGCATTTACAGTACAAGGCCTTTGAATTGAAGCCAAGTACATGGCTCCTATCCTTGGATCAAAATCAAGCTGGACATGGAGGGAACAGTGTAATCCATCTGTCTGGTGGCACAGAACGACTGGCTGGGACCCAGCTCTGCCCCAGGCTGGTTGGGGGCTTACTGAGCTCCATGCCTCGATTTCCCCTTCCTGCAAAATGAAGTCTAATGCTTGTCAGCCAAGTGTGCTGAGAGACTTAATTAATGAATGTTTATCAAGCAATTTATCAAGAGATCCTTTTAATGAGAGATTCCATAAACAGTGCAAGGCTCCATTTTCATGGCAGTAATAAATGATGGTGAAAAATAAGTCTTATCCTTCCCCCACATACGCACCCCCCAGGAAAAAAGATTGCTTACCCTCTGCTCTCACTTCTCCCTTGGTTTCTAGGCAGAGGGCTTTGAAGTGCTATCTTTCATCATGAACTGTACACATCCTCAAAGCTCTAAAGCTCACAGCCTGTGTCTTATCCCTCTGACAAGAAGGAGGCAAGCTCTCTCGGCGTGCAGGTCGTAATTGTCAGCCATGGGATGTGCCGCAGCCACCCGCCCCAGCGGGCTAATGCAGCTTATGGTTCTTTGAAGTTCCCTCCCTTTATTGTCTGTCCTCTTGACCACAAAACTGTGCCTTGAGCCAGCAAGGGAGATTTCTTGTTCAGAGACGACGCTGAGCTCTGACAAGCACATCTGAACCAGAGAAGAACCCTTGTTCCTCTGAGATCACTGCTTCATAATGTTGTTGCCTTAAGGGGACTGTCTCTCCTTTTCCTCTCTGCTTCTTCTCTTCCTTTTTCTTTCTGTTTTTTTTTTTTTTAATTCAGCACTGAACTGTCACACTAAATCATTTTAAAAGCTAAAACTACAAAACCTCCAGCGTAGGACATGCTGTTAAAAACTGATGGTTATTACTGGGAGATGGGGTGAGAGGGGAAAAGAGGGGCAGGAGGGCAGGAGCAGGATGGGAGGGCAGCAAGTGAGCTCTCCAGGAGGAACCTGAGAGTGCCTGGTGAAGCAGAAAACAACCTGAATGCAGCTCAGCTCCAAGTAACGTGCTTGGCACAGGTTTGCAGCAGCACAGCTTAATGGTTGCTCAGCACTGACAGGGGAATCGAGAGCCCAGTGTCTCCTGTGCTCACTGGGCTGCTCACGTGCTTTGGTCTGTTGTCTGTTCCCCTGCCCCTCTCTGCAGTTGTCAGGGTCAGAGACTCCCTGTCTGGGCCGAGGCAGCATCTCCTGTAATCAAGTCCACCTCTCCTTCAGAGCCTCTACCTTAGCGTGCAGGATGTAGGGCTTTCCATCACAAGAAGGTCTGCTTAGACAGACAAACAAGTCCCACTGCACCCAGTCAGGCAGTTAACTGTGTTTTACATGAGTGGAGATCAGCAGAAATACCATAAATTTGCCCAGTTTTCTTGTGTGGCTCCACAGTGGGGTCTGAGGTGCAGGAAACACAGTGGTGCATCCTGTCTCTTGATCTGTTGTATCCCCAGGTTTTGGTTGCAATTCAATGAGGTCACCATCTTTTCTGTGGTTACCTGCACAGTCAGTGACCTTCAAGGTATGATAATTTACAGCTGAATCTTTCAACACAAGTCCACCATAATTACAGGCATGCAAAATCTTCCACAGCAGCATCTGTAATAATGAGGTAATGCATTTATTCAGATAGCAGCCACTTTGCTGTGATTTACACAGTGCTGAGGATGCTCTGCAGCTGCTCTGCTCCCCGTGTTGCATCTCTTGTGATTTTATCACAACCTGACAATGCTCTGTGTTTTCATGAAACCCATGCCCTTGGAGGATTGTACAAAAATCTGTGCTTTAGTTCCATTTTTTACACGAGACTTTTCCTGGCTCCAGAGAAGAGCCTGGAACTCTGATTCTTCTGTGCTTCAAAGCCGGAGGAAGTCAAAAAGAAGCCCAAATACTTTGTTTTTAACCTTTTAAAGATGGTTTGTGGTTTGTGCGTGCTTGGGGGTTGGCAGTACTTGATACCCTGAGCTACTGCTAAATCCAGCGTGTGCACCCATCCTGGCATCCTCGTTTGAAAAGTTCTGTTTCATTCTGTCACCCTGGATGAGAGCATCAGCTTTCTTGCATATGCAGATATGTAATTATACAGCGGCCTGAGAAGGAGGAGACTTTGATTTTCAAACATTGTGGGTAACGGAGATAATCACCCAAGTCACAGCCAGTTAACGCATTTCAGAACAAAACCCAGCGCAGAACATAGTGCTCTCGGTGCAGTCTCTCAGTCTTCCTGCAGTTTTGTGTTTTGCAGGCTCTGGAAAGCTCTCAGCCTTTCTTTAGGGAATGGCAGTGTACTCTTTGTCTCCATTAGCTATGTTACATGTATTTATTAGTAGTTCCCTATCCATAGCAGCTGTCTGTGAAAATATGGTGGACGAGTAGAAGAGACCACTCACCTTAACCACACTGTCCGGTTAATTGTGTAAAACTCAGGCTGCAGAAGTGGGTAACTCATTAATTTCAGTGCAGAGCTGTAAGGCTCCCAGAGTGAGAGCTGCCTCCTTCAAGTGGGCAGGATTTCTTGCACCATTTGCTGAGCGGTTTGCACAGCTATCTCTGGGTTTGTCTCCTCCAAATGAGCCAGCATAAAGCTTTCTTTATAGCTTCAGGCTGCAGCCAAGAGAGTTGAAAAGTTGAATTATAAACATTTCCAGGCCTTCTGGTTGGTATCTTGTGTTTGTTTTGTTATTTTAAGGATGTGGGGTATGTTGCTGCCTTCCTGTCAGTGGGATTAGAATGAATAGAAGCAATACTGTAGGAGATAAAATGTGTTTAATTATTTAGTTGAGAATTACAGACTGAGATTGCTTTTTTGATTTAAAGCATCCAAGTCCTGGCTATGCATTTGGAGTAGGGAGGCACGCAGAAACATATATATGCACAATTACCTAGGGTAACATCAGAAGTCTCTTTGCTCAGCTGCCCTTCCTCCCCAGAATTTGTTCATTTCCTTCAAGATTTTCAGTTTCAAGTGCGGCTTTGTTAAGTGTCACGGCAGGCTAACTGCATGCTGTGCCTTGCCCACCAAAACATAAATAAAATAAAATAAATGAAGTCTTCGCTGTATAAATGTTATGAAGTGGGTGGTTTGTTTTCTTTAATTATACTTTTTATTTAAAATAAACTCTAAAAGCCAAATAATGCATATCCTGAATGGGCCAGCATAAACTTGTATTGATGGAGGAGGCCCATTCTAGCTTTTCTCGGTTCATGTGGAAGTAGATGAAAGTACCATCAAATGGTAAATCAGGGAGAAAAAGGAAATTCCTTCCAAATGCATGTAGTAGTTTACATTGCCTGGACTTTTAAAGGGTATTTGAAAGATACCATCTTTTTACTCCTTGTTTATAGCTTGCTTATCTGTCTTCCGGAGTAGCAAAAGCCAAGCCTTAGTGCTGTTTCCAGCTGCTGTCCCTGATTGCAGGACGCTGGTACAGGTTCTGTCTCAGCACCAGAAGGATGCTGTCGGGTGCTGATGTTAACAGCAGCAGTTGCAACCCCCACAAAGTTATCGGGTCTCTCAGTTCTGCTTTTAAAATCCCTCAGAGACATGTTTTATTCATGTAAGATTTTGTAAAGCTTCAATTTCTTAGAAAATTAAATGCCGGGTATAAACCTGATTCTCTCTTCATGTGGACTAATGCTGGGGAGGTGTCTGGACCTCTTCTACAGGTCTGAGCATGCTGTGGCCACCATGTCCCCATTTAAATCAGGCTTGCTGCTCACAAAGTAGTGTCCTCCTCTTCTGCAGCTCCCCTTGGCCTGTGCTGGAGGTGTGCACCGTGTGTTCACTGCTGGGTTTTTAAGCTGTCTGATGCTCCTTTCTGTGCCACTGTCCGCCCCGCTCTCTGTGTTTGTGTCTCAGTGAAGCTGTTGACAGATTACTGATGGGCAGCTATCCTGTGCTGTGTAATAGCCCATTAGGGACTCCTGGGGACATGGTAACCCCACTCTCCGTGTGGGTCACCAGCATAGAACAGGGCAGCCTGACAGTCGACAAGTAATTTGACAAGGCAGTGGGGGATAAGGAGGCTGGTGCAGGGGAAAGCTGGATCTGACCCCAGGTTGGCTTGTGTTTCCTTCTGGGCAATCAGTGGGAGTGATCAATGGGACCAGGGCGTGCTGTTGAATTGTAAATGGATCTGGTTACTCTTTGTGTGCAAAGCTGGCCGGGTCTGTAAGTCCCCGCAAGGCCTCAGCATCCAGCAGCGGAGACTTCAGAAAAAGAGGATGCTGTCAGCGTCTCGCTGCGTCTCCCTCTCCTCTCGCTGTCCCCACATAGACTGAGGTCTTCCTCCTGGGACAGGGACATGGCTGATGAGCAGGACCCTGCTGCCCCAATCAGCCTGTATGGCAAGCAGTAGTAGTTCATGCTGTTTTTTTGTTTTGTTTTAATATATTAGCTCCCTTTGAAATCACTGCTGTAAGTGATGTAGCTCTCTGGTCCTGTCCCATGGGAGGGGAGGAGAGAGGCCAGGGTTGGGGCTTGCTTTCAGCCCACAGGGTTCCTGCCATTTTCTCCTTTAATAACTGCTCAAGCCAAGCACGCATGTGCTCGCCACTGCTCTCACCTCTGTGCTTCACTGACCATCCTTCCTGCTAACAAGGGCTGAACACAGTTCCCCAT
This sequence comes from Amazona ochrocephala, assembly GCA_039720435.1. Classification (NCBI taxonomy): domain Eukaryota; kingdom Metazoa; phylum Chordata; class Aves; order Psittaciformes; family Psittacidae; genus Amazona; species Amazona ochrocephala. Next base: position 7,799,595 of record CM077891.1, on the reverse strand, counting down.
GGAGCCTGTTAATGTTGCTACCGGGCTGCCTGGGGACTCACAGCATGAGGCTTTCCTTCCATCTCTGTTGCTGTGTGTTCGGCCCTGGCTCTCGGGCTCAGTTCAGCCAGGTAAAGCCATACTGTCTCCATTGACTTCAGTGGATTTATGTACCAGAGAGGAGGACTTGCCATAGTGTTTGTGTTTGCATGTCTGTGTTTCTGAAAAGGATACTTGTTCTAGTTTGTTGGGTTTCTTCCCAAACAGTAAATATTTTCTTGTAAATCGCTGGGACAGAAAAGTGACTGCAGTGCTTTTAGTTCATGTATTTGCTTTAAATTGATGGCAAAGTCTTACAGGAGGTAATAGGAAATTAAAATCTCTCTAGTTTTTTTTAACCATCGTGCAGAATTTATTGCAGAGTTATATCCCTGCTCTGGGATCCTGTCGGACAGTTCAAAAAGCCTGTGGAAAGGTTCTCGTTTGCCATTAAATGTTAAAAGTTACCGAAGTAATTTTTATGGAACCCTGTTAAGTTTCTGAAGAAACATATTGGTTTCATCACTAATAAATTCTTTAACACTTATCCATAAGGGAATAGTCCGACTTCCAGATCTCTCTCCAATGAAACGGACGTTAACGTTTTTCCCTGTTGGAGATAATACTCTTCAAAGATACGAGCAAGGTGAGCAGCCAAGCTGGGAAAGCCTGACTGCAGCCAAGTACGTCATCCAGCACTGTGAGATGGAAGTTCTAAACCAGTCAACCCACTAGAGTTTGGATGGAAGTTTGAGAAAGGAGGAGTTTGTTTTAAAAGGTGAGGAGGAAGAAGGCTGCGGATGGATCTGTACAGATAAATCCTGGTGTGGGGTTAAACTTAGATCTTGGCATGTGTTCATGAGAGTCATGGAGTTTGGGAGAGGTGGAAAAGAGGATGCTGCAGCCTGGAAGTCCCTGTTTCTCAGGCACTCCTGGTGTTTTCAGAGTAATATAAAATAATGTGTGCACTGTGCTTTTCCACTGCATGCAGAACAGCCCACGGAGACTTCCTCCCAGTGAAAGGAAAGTATCAAGCTGGCTTTGTGCTTAACTTAGCGCTCACAAGCGCCTTTCGTATGTGAGCGCAGAGCCACCTGATGAAAAGCGAATGGGCTAGGAGGGAAATAAAATTGTGTAATTGCCAGTTTCCTTCCATCCTGCTCCCTCTCCCGTTTTGCATAAAGGAGGCTATTTAAGTCTCAGCTGGAGTGAGGTTTGGTAATAAGCAGACGTCTGTGAACCTGCATCTGCTGATGGTGTCTGCTCAGTTTGTTCTGTACTTCTGTGTTTATTGATGATGCAGCTTTGAGACTGTCTCCTTGTCTTGCGGTGTGAAACCCATGGAAGAGGAGATTGTCCTTGCAGGCCCATGAGTCCCTGTGACATCTTGGGAAGTGTAAAGCCAGGCAGCATCACCAAAGATCATGCCAGAGTTTGCAAACCCACCTCAAACCACACTGACTCGTGAATGCTGAACTGTGAAAGCACAGCCAGAGCCTGCTCCCTGGGCAGCTATCCAAAAAGCTGGGTGGCAGGAAAGGCCCAGCCTTTGGTGAAGCAGCTAACATTTTAATTTTCTCAGTACTATGTGATTTGGCTTCCAGACAGCTAAGCTGTCCCCAGCCAGTTGCTTTCCTACGTGGCTGGCCTTCCCTGAGCATAGCGAGAGGTGCTCACAGTGCAAGCTCTTCAGAGACAACCTGATTTAATACAGGCTGGAGGAAGAATTTTATGGTGTGAGCACTGAATGTTTATACAGTAATGAACATTGTCATCATTTTTGTTAGTGAACTGTTCTTCAAAACGGAGCTAGAAACCTGAAGCCAACAACTAGAGTATGTCCATCACATTGTGATTTAATAACCAAAGCAGAGCAGATTATTTTATACCTTTCATTGGCTCAATGAAAAAATTCTCTAAGCATAATATACCTTTTGGCCTGGAATATTTTTGCATTACAGGCCAGTCTGTGAACCCTTTGTGTCATTCCAGCAGCTCAGTGTAAGGCAGATGTCTGAGGACTCCCCACTGACAGTGGCAGTGTAGTCAGCCAAGCCTGATCCTGAGACCAGGGCAGAAAAGGGCCTGACTCCAGTGGCAGTGAGCAGCAGAGCACCCCTTCCACAAGCCATGCAATAATTCAGGGAAACCCTAAAGATACTCCAAATGGTGGTGAGAGCTGCTCCACGAGCTTAGATGTTCCTGAAGGAGAGCCAGTGTCAGCCATCACAAGACTGGTCCAGTGAGAAGTACTGCCTGGGCTACCCCACGTGCAGTCTCCCTCAAGAATACTGTTGTTTTAAACTAAGAATAGGCCAGCAGGTCTGCATCAGACCTGGACCTTGAAAATACTGCCACTCTCTTTTCCTCCCATCCCTTTCCCTCCCCTCCCAACAGTTGGAGAGGACTAGCTCCAGGTTTTTGGCTCAGACCCGTGGCTGCTGCATACATTTCCTCCACCAAATGGACACAACTGTAAACCTCTTTCTGCATCATTTCCTGCAGGCCTGTACTAAACATGCCACCCAGGTGTCCCTGTGTAAAGCCACTTCTTGCTGAGCCTACTTCTGTTGCTGCTGGCGGGCTTGCCTTTGCATGCTCACGGCAGGACTCCCATCACAGTGTGTTAATTTTAAACAAACAAAGAGGGCGTTCTGATTTGGGAAGGTCTTTCCCATCGGGTCATATCAGAGTTTCTCTTAAAAGGCAAGGCTGGTTTTTGTTCTGTTTTATTTTCCCTTTTCCCCTCTTTTAATATGATCCCTGCAATTTTGTTTTCACTGAAATATTGACTGGCAGCATTGCAAATTGCCTGCATGCAGGCAGGAGCTTGCCAGCACTTTCTTACTCAGCTAGCCGTCAAGGTTGTGGATTCCACCACGAACAGTGCCAGGAAAGCTGTTGATCAGAAATATTCCTAACATCTGTGAGTCCTCTCCATCCAAATGAGATGTAGTTACATTCTCTTTTTCCCCATGCTCTTTCCAAAGTGTTGCTTCAGACACCTAGAAAGCCCTGGTTGCAAATCATAAGCCGAACTCTGATTTGCAGCTCCGTTTCCAACTCTGTTGAAATCCAATGTAAACTCTGACGTGCCCTTCCCTTGATATGTGAAAAGTATTGGCCTCCAAAGACAGAGCAGACTGGGTGTGTTTCTTTGCCCCATAACTCATTTGATCCAGATGCTGTCCCGTGCTGTATACAGCCACTGTGGTCACAAGCCAACAAGGAGGGTCTTGTGAGAGCAGTGGAGGAAGGATGCAGCTCTGAGCAGGCTCCCAGGCGTGCCTGAAGCCTCACACACACACACACGTGTGTGCACACACACACTGCCAGCACAAGGAGGGGGAAAAGCCTGATTTCCCTTCCACCCTGTTCCTACCACCACCACCAATTCACAGGCCAACTATTAAATAATTAACGTACCCAGTGGGGCAGGAGAAATCAAAAGCTGTTGTGTTCCCGAGTTTTCTCTGGCTCTGAAAGGCACGGCTCACTGTGTATTCTGGCACCTTGGAGCGGGTTTTCCTCCCTCCTTCGCCTCCCCCTTATTATCCCGTATGTGTGCTGGAGAGGGAAGTGGCGTTCCCAGCCCAGCGGGGGGATGACTGTTATTTCAGACTAGCAACAGGGGAAAAGGAACAGCCTGTTGCCTGATTGATGTTTGTTTTTTGTGGACGGACACCAAAGGTTCATTAGAGACGGAAGGTTTGGGAGAAGGGGGGCGGTGGCAGGGTTGACGCTTGCTCTTAAGGAACTATTGTACCCCTGTGCACTAACCTGGGTCTGCACTTTCTTTGACTTCTGTGAATGTCTCAGCTGTACGGTTCTGGCTCTGGCAACTTAAGGAAAATATACACGCCACAGAGGTTTCAGTGAGAGCTCTGTGATGAGGGGGTCGGGGAAAAATGAAGGGGAGGAGAGAACAATGCAGTAGGTTTTTGCTATAATTAATTTCAAATGTGGTGCTCATCTGTTCTCCTTGGGTTTCAGAAGGAACGAGGGCTTTTCCTACCACATCTGCGTCTTTCCAGAGGTGGGGATGGAAAGGCGTCTTTCCTTCCATCAGCATGTTTGACCAGTCTGTTGACGTGGAGCCCTGAGTGCAGCACAAACCCATGCTGGAATTGATGTCCAGGGGTGGAGAGGGAGAGGAGGGAAGGGTGAGGAGGAGCTTCTCTTCTTGTCACTTTGGGTAGATGAAGCTAGAGAGACTGAGGAGGTTGGTATTGGGTAATGCAGGTTTCTCTGCGGAGTTAATAGGGTACATTTGTTTTAATTACAGATGTTATTTGCTGCTGTTGTTGGCCCTGAAAAGTTTCCAGGGTGTGATGCCTGTGGACTGTGTGGTTGCGAGGTTTGGGTCAAACCCTCAATCTCTTGCTAGCTTTATACTTTGAAAAATCTCCCTTCGTATAACTGTGGTGGGAATCAAGAAGTTAATATTAATTAAACCTTTGGTGTTGTGGAGTCTTGAGTAGAACCAGTTCCTTACGGCTGCTGTTCACAGATCTCATCTGTTGGACTCTGCTGTATGACACACTAAACAGGGGCTCGGCACCTGCCATGGGGCATTGTCCCTGTGTCCTTTGCCTTCAGGTCTGAGTATCAATGAAGTCACACAATTGCAGCAGTAAAGAGAAGCGAAATGGGCCTGTTAGAGTTTTGACTTTACTCCCCTCAACAAGATATCCAGATGCTAATTTGATAGCCCTGTGAATCTTAGCCAGAAAAATCAGTAAAACAGAAACTTAAAGTGTTCTAAATTACTGTTAGTGCTTTAACAGCTCTATTTTCAAATCGCTCTTTGCTGAGAAGCTTGCACTGAACCCTGGAGCTGGTGGATAATGACCTCTTGTTTAAACACGTGGCTACTTTATGATCTTCAGCTTTTAGAGAAACTAACCTCAATGTGGGTGGAGAATATTTCTAAAGTGTGGCCATAAGGAAAACATTTCTACAGTGTGATTGAAGAAAGTGTTCCCTTTTCTGGTCAGAAACTCATTCAGTGCAGCCATAACATGCACAATACTCCAGAAGTGCTTGAGACAGGCGCTTGTTTGCAATACAGTCCCTCTCCAGGATGCCAGTGCTGGTATGTGACTAGAGCTGGATCATATAGTGGTAAATGTTTCTGTGGTTCTTTGGAAGGGATATAAATACTGAAGTGGTGTTTCAGACTGTATAAAGGTATATGCCGGGTTTTGTAGACTTACAAATGAAATAGGCTTTCTGGTACTGCTGGGAATGGCTGCTGAAAAGCTGTTCAGTGATAACATGTCTCCAGACAGATGGAGACATCACCAGTTGCTGTGCATGGGGGCCACAGGGCACATGCATCTCAAAATGACAATGCTGCAGGTTGTGAACCGGTTAAATTGATACAGAGAAACAAAGAATCGGGGAGAAGCCCAGAGCTCAAGAATGTGGCTTATCTGTAGAAGACTGCAGGAACTTCAGACCCTTTTCTCTCTAAATTACTTGTGGAGGAAAGGGAAGCCATGTTTGGAGAATATTCCAGCCCAGCACCACCCCCTCTTTGTAGAGAGAAACCCATATGAGAAAGGAAGCAGATCTGAGTGAAGTGGGGGTTTAATTTCCTGGTCCTCCTCCATAGGAAGAAATATCCTTTCCTTTTAGCTCTTGAATTAGCAACTGTATCAGCCACATCACAGCAAAGTGTCCCTTAGATCACATCCAGATAAACCTGGATTCCAGCATTTACTCTCAGCCATGGATCTTTCTGTACCTTGTGCTTGTCAACTGATACAAAAAAGGAGCAGTACCTGAGGTCTCTGCAGAAAGCACACCTATTTCCCTGCCTCCTTTGCTTTTAGCTGGGCTGGGACCATATCCTAATTCCCTGCACACTTGGAGCAGCCGTAACAGCACTTTGGAGTGCAGCAGGAGTGTTTTGAATTCTCATTCGTGAGTCTTGGCTATGCCTTTCCAGCTTGTCACCTCTCCCTTCTTCAGTTTTGACAGTAAGGGAAGAAGAAAGGTGGATGACACAGCTGGAAAGGGGAGGTGGGAGCAAGCTGCTGTCCCGGGGCTGCAGTTCTTTCCCTACCTTCTAGGACAGCTGCTATCTCCAGTGCCATACAGCAAACCCACCTTTTGCCAGCTGTGCCCTGGGGGTCCTTTCCTAGTTACACTTCTTTACATGACGATTATAAGGCAAGAGATTAAGGTATATTGTTAGCCTGGGTATATCATGATGTTTCTCTGTGAGGCTGAGAATCTGAAAGTTGCTGTAAGGGAGCGTTTTGCTAAAGAACAAAAGCAAAGCCCCAGGGATGGTTTTGCTTTTTGATCTAGCATGAAACTTTGTTCAAACATTGGATGGTTTCTGTGTGTTGGAGAGTATAGAGGTTTTTCCTGGTTCTGTAAAGCTAGATCTCAAAATCCTGGGCAGAAGACAGGCTCAGCCCCTGGCCATCAGGCTCTGGGGCTGATACAGCGCTGGTATCAGTCCCAGATAAAAGCATAAAGCAGGCAGAACCACCGTGCTCCTCGGCATTCCGGAAGGAGAGGGTGCAGGTGCACAGGGGCCATTCATCCCATCTGTCCCACAGCTCTGATGCTGAGGTGCCAAGGGAGCCACGGAAGCACATAGAAGTAGCAGATGTGCCATAGTCCGAATTACTCCCTTGGGGGCTTAATAGAGCAGCGGGAATATGAATTTCCTTCTCTTCTTATTAGCTACAAATGATTTTTCTGCCCTTTAAAGCATTCCCATCACCTGTTCCAGTCAGCCAGCAAGGGTTGTGTTAAAAGCCCGTCTTGCTCTTAAAAGGGGAGAGGGGAAGGCTGGGGTATTGCAGGGGCCTTGAACTACTGAGAGTTTGCCTGTGGAGATTCACAAGGGAAGAGCAGGAACAGGGAATGCTGTAGGGAGGTATTAAATGAGGCCTTTTTGTTTCTCTCCTTGTAGAGCATAAAAATGCCCAAGGCATGAATGCTCTGTTCTGATTACTCTTGAACATTTAAATGTCTGTTCTGGTAATTTATAAAATAAAGGAGTGGGAAATGCCTTACACAAGGAAGAAAAAGGGAGACCTTTACTGGCATGCAGCACTGGTAACAGGGGAGTTGTTCTGTGCTGCTGTGGGAAGAGGAGCAGAAGGTGGATTTATCTTGTGGATGCAGCAAAGCTTCAGTCCCTGGAGATGTGGTGTGGCATCAGAGAGGCTGACTGCTCCCTCTGTGCATTTTTCCTCCCTTCATGAAAGGAAATATCGTTGCTTCCTTCCTGCCACTCTTGATTGTGTTTGGTCTTGGAAGAGGATGGGATTTTCCAGAAACATGCAGCACCTTTTGTAAGGAAAATGTGGCTTTGGTTTTCATGAATTAATGGGAAGAATCTATTCATTTAGAGCAGCCACTTGGAGCATGCAGCAGCCTGACAGCTCTGGGGACCACAGGGTCTGTGGGAGCAGCTCAGCTCTGAGCCAGAGGTCTGGGGGGAAGGTTTTAAAACTCACAGGAACACCTACTGTCTGCAAGGGGTTATTCCATTATTTTCTTTGCTTCACATGTCTATATAGGAAATAGTGGGTGCCATGTCCCTTCTGGCCTAATTTCTGTTTGTGGAGTGATCATCAGGTAGGGTGTGATAGTCCCATCATTAACATTAGCCATGGGCATGTGCTGTAACACAGACACTGTTGCCTGTGGACTTCATGTGACAATTATCCCACTCTGAGATCCACAGCCATAGACCACTGGTACTGCTTGCCATTTCCGGGGAACAAGCACATGCCTCTGTGTAAGAGGAAGAGTTGCTGTTGTAATTTGCTTAGATGCCCAAGAAAACCGCGTTGGATGTGGCTGGGAAAGCAAGAAGGCAGGGCAGAGGGATGCAGATGCTCTGTGGTGTTCCATGCACAGCAGGCCAGCCAGCCAGGTTTGCTCTCCTGCACTGCAGCATCCTGGTTCTGTATTGCTCTGGTCTTTCAGCTTCATCTGTCCTCCTTGTTACAGTTGCATCTGAGAGCTGAATTGGGCTTCCTATTTCCCTTGTTAGAGCAGAAGATCAGTGGAAGGGCAAAACACTAGATGCAGGATTGGTATCCCTACTTCAAGCCGAGGGAGAAGGAAGCTAAAATGAAGACATGTTAGAAACTGATACCCCTTCTGTTTTGTCTGTAATTGTGGTTACATATCTGCAGGTTCCATACTACTGATAGTGCAAAGTAAATGGAAGTCAATTCACCGTTAGGGTGAGGAATCGGGAGGATGGTGTGTGGGTTTTATTACTTTCAGATATTTGGGCTAGAGGCTTTTCAGCTGTCAAAGCTGAATCAAACTCTCAGCCAGTTTGCACACAACATATGTGATAGATTTTGAAAATTAATACATTAATGTGGGAGGAGGTGGTTCCCTGTAACTCGCCCCTGGCAGTTTGGAGTGTTGTCCTCAATACCAAAACCATATTGTGTCCTCAAAACCAGTGGCATCAGAACTTGGATTCTGCCCACTGGGAGATGAGGCATGTAATTTGTAATCATTAGATTTGTTAACCATTTGGTGTCCATTAGAACAAATGCATTTCTTAAAAGAAGGAATCCCCTTTCTGCAAGGATCTAGTATAATCTCCAGTTTGTTTAGTATGAGCAAAGCTGCCTCAAACCATTACTGAAAAGGCCGAGTTGAGGACCCGCATCATCACTACCACTTCTTTGTGAGCATTTCTGGTGCTGAAGCTATGAATTGCTTCTAACTGTGCCAAGATTTCTTATCAGTCACAAATACTTACCATTTAAAAGTTGTGTAGATGTGGCACTTCAGGATGTAGTTTGGTGGTGGACTTGGCAGTGATGCACTGATGGTTGGACTCAATCTAAAAGGTTTCTTCCAGCGCAGATGATTCTCTGATTCTACTTAAGAGCCTTGCCTCATGTAGGGGGCAGCATTCCTCCAGTCTGTGTGATCTGGATTTGATGGGGAGCAGGTGGCTTTGGGTAGAGATATGAAGGCTCAATTCTGATTTCACAGAGAACTGCTTGCAGGGAAATACAGATCTAATGAGTGAAAGATGTTGACTGCTGTGCTAGTGTGGAGTGGAAACTCTAAAGTATTAGCTTGGACCCCACTTTCCCCTTCTAATGTGCAAGAATTTGAGATTACAGGAAATTGCCAAACCCAAGTTGTTGTTTAACACCAGGCTTCTGCTTGTTTGTGCTTCTGCTGTTTGGAAAAACTGTGACATAGAGAGGACTTGAAGGAAAAATTTACAGTGAATTCAATAGGATTGTTGGTACACATGGCAAACATGTGAAAACAAGAATATGAATTATGCAGCAATTACTGTCTTGGAAAAGTATCTGCAGGCTAAACCCGATACTTGTCTCTTTCTTCCACCCAATACTGAAATAAAAATGTGCAGCAGTTTTGTGTGAAGCAGTTCCTGTGATTATCCTTACAGATGTCTGCGAGTGTGCTGGTTTGCTGCCTAAGATGGAGGGTGTGCCAGCTCAGTTCCGTCGAAGAGGGTAACATGGGGATTGTGAGTTGTGCTTCTGCCTGGGAAGTAGGAGAGACCAGAGCTGTATGCTGCGGGGCTCCCAGCAAACCGTTGGCACCAAGAAAACAAAATACATCACTTGGTGGCTCAATGAATGCTCAGCTGAATGAATCTCCCTCACTACAATGAGTAGTCCTCATGCGTGTCAGAGTCACAAGTGCCTTACATGGCCTTGACAACCTGCAGCTTGTAGAAATTGTGCTTATGCCTAGCAGTCATTGCAGGGCCACTACAGTGGGTGGAAAGGGAGGGACTCCAAGGAATTAGCAGGAAGAGGAGTAGAGCAAGCATTTGGGTTTACAAGTCTTGAGTTACTGTTTCAGGCTTTTTGCACATTCAGGCTGGCATCACAGCAGTCCAGCACCTCTAGCCTTGTAAGGTTTCTTTCCACAGCCATAAACCCTTCTGCAAGAAGAGATTCAAGATTACCTTTTCCTTCATGGGGTGTGATTCCATTGCAGTGCACAACACAATGTTCCTCTGTTAGATCTTATTAGATGCCAGATCCTACATGATCCTCAAGCATATCCGGCACCAAAGTATTTCCAACATTTCTACTGCCCATTGAAGAATTCACACTTCATCAAAGGAGAAAGCTGGAAGGAGCTTCACAGCTGCACACACTGAGATCACACTGAAGGTGTTTGCCTTCTGCAGTGCAATGAAGTATTCTTTATTGCATAGCAAGCCACTCTTCCTGTTTTGAAGGAAAAGCCAATCATCCCTCACATTTTCCTTCTTGCGCATGCTGCCAAGCTGTCCCTCACATGCTCTTGCATTCTCAAAGTTTGTCTCCTTTTGAGCTAGATGGTAACATCTTCCAACGTAGAGACTGGAAACCATCACAGTTTCTGAAGAATCGAGAAGAAAAGCTCCTTTATCATAAAATGTTTATTATCAGTAGCTAATGGATGTGAGTCAACACCCCATGTTCAGTGCAGTCCAGTTTTCTTGATCTTTATAGTGGGTGTATTTAAAGGAGGAGTGGACTTTTTCAAGCTTAAAAAGCAAAAGGCCATCTGTGGCTTCATAATGCTGTTTACAAACCTTTTTTGCCTGTGCTGTGCTTGTCAGTAGCCTTATTCATTGCTCACTCTGTGAATTAAAACATTGAGGCAGCTCCTGACATGCTTCTTCCAGCGCATCGTTTTGGAGTGGGTATTTGGTTGCCATAGGGACCAAATCCAAAGGGCACACACCATTCAAGTAAATGTTCCCTGATTAACAACTTGCAGCTTGTCCGTTAAATATTTCAATTATCCATGATGCAATTTGAAATGTTGTCTAATGTATTCAGTCTGTTCATTTCAATATCTCCATTTTTTCTTAAGATGCTATTCCAGCAACTCTAGAGCTGGATTTTGACCAGGCAAATTGGAGTGAAGTGGGAGAACTTATTGTTCCTCAGCTTGTAGGAAAATTCTTCCACTTTGTCTTAATCTTGACTCTAAATTCTCAAGGAAGTTCAGGGAAAGAGGTGCTACTGCACAGGAGCCAGCAAAATGGAGGCAGTTTAGCTAGATGTATTGGTTGGCAGTAGTAATGTGCTGCTACTAACTCTAACGGAAGGGCCTGCCTGGAAGGTGCCTCCTTGTGCCTGGGGATGGAGAGGGAGGACAGTGGGAGGCTGCAGGGTATGTGGAGCTGCTGGTGGGAAAGCACTGGCCCCACTTGACAAGCGCTGAATCTCAAGTGTTGTTTTCCCAATTATAAGCATATTAGTGCTAATGTGTTACTGAGCTGTGCGGGCTGCACTTAACAAATAAATAAGACAGGATTTTGCTAATTTGTACATGGTCAGTCACTCCTTTCAGTTCCTGTTTAGCAGAGGCCAGGTCATGTTGCAGCAGAACTTTCCATCCTCACCACTCCAGTCATAACATCAGGTATGGAAGTTAGTCAAGTTACCGAGACAGTTTCTAAACAGTTCTGTTTGCCACCCTTTACATCTTTCAGTTCTGACTCTCCTGGCCAGAAAAGCAGCTTTGTCTTGCACACAGGCACACTAGGTCTTTTTCTGCACTCTTCTGACATCTTGCAACAAAACACTGCAGACTTTAAGCATCAGAAATTGTTACTGCTGCTTTTTGTCATGCCTGAAAATTTAAATGGTAGGGTTTAGAACAGAGCCTCCTGCTTTACGCTTGGAACTGAGGAGGCCAATCGCAGCTGCCTTCAAGCAAATCTGGGTCCCCTTGCTGTTCAGCTTTGAAGATCAGTGGTTTTGAATGGTGTCAGTTAGGAGCCTAACAGAATTTGTGCATCTTGGCCTTTGAGTTCTGGGGAAGGGGGATCCCACACACTGTTACGAGCAATTCTCTGCTCTAAGTAATGCTCACTTAGTAATTTAAGTGGAGATATGATTCTTTGTATCCTTATCTATAGACTCCGGAAGGTGTGAAAATGAAAAAAGGCTTTTTCCCTTAGAGTTTTGGTTTTATACAGTGTTCTCTTCTGCTCTGAGAAGCCAGTTTAAATCCATATTTGTCTGTCTGGTGGCTGAATTTGGATGTGCGTGTGTTAAAGGATCTGTTGTGTGCTTCTGTTGTGTGTTTCCAGTAAAAATGTTTGGAAAGCCAACCATGAACACAGAATTTAATGCAAGTGGTCATCTAGAGACCTGAGATGAGCTCTCTTTCAGGAAATCTGTGTAGGATGTTGGATTTTGAGCTGATGTAGTTCACATGAGTAGTGCATGCCACATTCTAGATGAGAGGACAACATGATTTGATCTTTCAAGTCCCAGTAACAATCTCTAGGTCTTTAAGTAGGAAGAAAACTGTGGTTTGGGCTCTTTCTGCTGCAGTGAGGAATAGATGGTCTATCTTCCACCCTCCCTTTTATAAAAGCTACTTCTGTGTCTGGTAGTGGAAGGCCATGGAGAGATCCCAGCACTGCCCCCCTGCCTGCCTGTTTCCTTGTGTTGCCTGATTTGGTTTTCCATGTGTATGCCCAGCCTTGGGCAAGGCTACTTTGACATATCCGCAGTGAGCCAGCAAGAGGAAGAGCAGTAATGTGACGCACATGGTAGACAGGATCTGGAGCCTGCAGGCTAAAGGGTATGTTATGAACTCATCTTGATTAGCTTCATGGTGTGTGTCCATCACCACTTAATTGGCTGCCAATAGCTTCCCTAATGAAGGATGATGGATAGTGCTCAGGGGCCTGCTTGAAGGGTCCAATGCGTGAGAAGCAAGGATGTGTGCAGAAATACATCTCTCACCTGGAAAGGCCATTGGGAGGTGGAGCTAAGCAGCATGGCAACACTTGGAAAGCCTGAGCACAGGCAGTTCCTCTTTTCCTTGCATCATGACAAGCATCAGTTGTCTTCCAAGGCAGAGATGGTAATTTCTGTGACCCTGCATACTCTTGGCTGGTTAGGGTGATCATCTCCTGTTCCCAGCAGAGATGATCTGGTGTTTGAGAATGTTCTTTCTTGCCTTTCTCTGGTTTTAGTTAGCAAGTGTGCTCTCTCAGCCAGCCGTTGACTTAACTTCTCCAAGCTGGAAGGTCTGAAAGGTCACTCGCACTCCTGCGGAACAATCTCACTTTCTGATCTTACTTTGAATGACTCTTTGGGAGTTTGGAGTTCTCTGATGTCAAAAAAATTCAAAACCTTTGTAAGGCTGTGCAGATGAAACAAAATTGTTGTCTTAGCCCACACAGGGTATTATGCAGCCTGGCAGATCCCTTCCTTGTAGCAATAAGAAAAGGATTTGGCATTTAACCTCTTGAAATTAAACCAGAGTGTGAACTTCAATAGTTCAATCTTATCAGGGCTTTGCTAGAATAACAAATTGGGGAAAAATGTAACCATGTCTCCAGTGTGACCTTGGCAGCTCTGCCCTGTGATGTGAGAGATTAGGTAACTCTAAGCAGATGTCTGTTTATTTTGAAAATAAGAGTTATAAAATCTTTTCTTTCCCCGGTTTGTTTGCCCTGCCTGCGAAAGATGTGACAGAGAGAATTGTGGTCTGCATGGAGCGCTCTGGAAGAGGCTGCTCTATTATGCTGAGCAGTAATTGCTCTTGGAGGTTTGAGTTATCGATCTATTGGTGGGGGTTCAATTTCAGCGTAAAGACCTGTGTTCATGATTTAATTGGAGTGATTAATAACTCACTCGCAGGCTAGATGGGAATCGATACAGATTTCAAACAGCAAAAGTAGTACATTTTCTCTTGTAATGTAGTACTTGATGGTTTGTTGTTGCCGTTGTTTGACTAATTAAAATCATAAGATTCCTTGGTATATAGGACTTCTGTCTGTTTAAAAGCTTACATCTGGAGTTGAGTGTTTGTGTTTGTTTGCTTTCACGTTGGGGGCAGTCGTAATAGCTTATTTACCTTGTTGCTTGTGTGTGGCTCAGGTTAGGTGTACAATATGCCATTGCACACAAAAAAACCCAGAACAAAACAAGACTAATACACCTTTAGTAGTAACTACAAGAAGCTTTACTAACATTTTATGGCCAGAGCAATAGAGTGGCTCTTACATCACTGGTTTTTAGGCATTCAGCATCTGCTTAGGAGCAGCACTGAGGAGATTTAACCCTGCAGCGTTTGATCCACCATTATAGCCTTAGATTAAAAGCCTGTATGAAACTTTCAATCTCATTACAACACCAGCATCCACAGTAGGTGCTTTAGCTGCAAATCCAGTTTCAGCTTTGCATTGAAATATTGCCAGAAACAGCATTGCTAGGAAAATGCAGTGTGACTTACTTTGGGGGGATTTGAATGGTGATCCTTCTTCCTTATGCTCTGGCCCCAATCCCTGTGTTTGGCACCCATTTTCATTCAGCTCCTGCAGCTTTGGAGTGTCATCGTGCATGCTTACAGCTAACATGCCTGGATAGAGCATGGAAAGCTCCCAAATCTCTAGGAATAAAACATCCCATTAAAGAACCATAAAGCAGCAAATCAGGTCCATAGGTCTTAATGCTGAGGCTCTCAGTTTCTAGGGGAGGCCGTGAAATCTTTCTGGGCTCCAGGCTTTCACAGTGAAGGCTCTTATCTACATAGCTAGCTAAGGAAAACATTTAGCACAGTGGTTTTGAATCTTCTTGATTTGCAGAGTCCAATAAGCTTTCTATGGGAAGTGAAGATTCCTGTATGGCAAATTAATCCTAATGACAGCAGACCTTTTCTTTTTCATTAACATTCACAGATATGGTGGTATATACATGAACCACAAACTGAAAACACTGATCCAGATGGAAGTGTTCTAATTTTAAGTAAATGTTTCCTTGGGTAATCTTTCCTACTGGTCCTGAAAGTACCAGAGTAAACGTAAATTGGCCATGCTTGAGTTTTCAGTTGGGTGAAAAACTGTAATTGTACTGAGAGTGTGAGGAGCTTGGCTGGAGTGGAGGGGAGCTGAGCCCAGAGCCCTTGGCTGCATCAGCATCACTGGGGTGGTGGTGACCATGGATAGAGCTGATGCTGGGGAGTGCCCACACGGGTGTGAGAGAAGTGAGGGGATCTCTCTGTGTGCTCCCAACATGAAGCTCGTGGAACATGTCAGCCTTCAGTCTTGGGTGTGCTGGCTTTGTGTTAAACACATGAGATGCTTGCCTTGTCATGCTTTTATGAAGATGACTTGAAGATATTTTACTGCTAAACTTGGGCGCTTCAGAAAGGCGGGGGGGGAAAGACACCCTTGGATGTTAATTCTGAGGACCAAGCTGACAGCTTTTTGCCACCGCTGCTTTCTTCTAGGTTGAAAAGCTGAAGGCTTGTTACAGCCCCAGCGTACAGCAATCTAGCAGGTTAAATGACTTGGGCAACACAGTTTATTAAAACTGGCAAGTGCTCGCTCCAGTTCTCTTCCTGATAGTCAAGGCTGTCTGAGAGAGTAATTGATAGTGGCAGCTGTTCGGAGGGTGTTTCAGATTGCAGCAAGACGATTTGACTTGGCGGACAGCTCTGTACAAATGAACTGAGTGATAGGGGCTGGATCCAAACTGGGTTGCAGAGGAGCTCCCACTGAAAGCCATGAACAAAGCCCTGCTCCCTGCATGCAGACGCTGTGCTCGGCAGTGCGGGTCCCAGGCCAGGCATGAGGGTTTGTGCTTACTCTCAGCTTACTTTCCTCTGTGAAAAAACACTGCAGTTACTTGTGGAACATCCACCAGAGGCCTGTGATGTTCTGAGGAGGCCTGGTTGCAGGAGAACATTTATTTGACGCAACCTAACGTGTGCAGAACACTGCTGTCACGATGGGAATTTGCCTTTGCTTCACTATAATGTTAAAAATGGTTCACGTTACACACCGTGGAGCCTTCCAGACAGCATTTTTGTGTACAAGTCCCAAGTCTTTATTTCTTATCTTAATCTGATTTGCATTAAAATAGGTGGAGGAACTTGGTGTCCCATATACTGGGTAGCTTCTGTGTTGTAGCTCTGCTTGCCTTACCTTTGCAGACCAAGCTAATTGTCTCATGTCCTAAGTAGTGCTTCCCTCCTAAAATGCAATGAAAAAGCAATTTATATAAAAGCAAAAGGCAACTAGGGATAAAGAATTAGCACTTAAATATTGTTTTTCACTTGAAAGCAGTCTACCAGTGTCAGTGCTATCATTGCCAATGCAAAATGCTTCATTCTCTCTTGTGCTTATATATGTTACATATCCACAATACATTATGCAGCACTCTAAAAGCTCCATTTTTTAAAGAAGAGGGTTTATTGGCTTTCACTGAATACACTCCTTTAGTAATTTGCTGTAAAATCATGCTCTTCTGTACTCGTTCCCTGTGCTGATGGTTCAAAACTCATCTCTGGGACTCATCAGCCAACTTTGAAATACTCAGCCTCTTGCCACATACGTCGTTGTAATTCCTGTGGTGATGCTTTTGCAGTGTTTCTTTCTGGAATTCTAATATGGAGCAGGGTTCATCACAGCCAGCCTGGCCTGTGTCTGTTTTCAAGGATGTGTACAGGGTGGATAGATAGGCTGCAGATGGTGGTTGTTGTGTTTCTTGGGAAATTGCCATTGGTAAAGATGTCATTGATGGATGTAGGAGAGGAATTTCTTTCTCACATCACCCCATCACCCTTGCTGTTTAAATACAACGAGGGAGACTGCAGAAAGACATCTGAATGACTCCACTTTTCTCTTTTCAAGAGACAAAAGAAAGGCGTGCAAGCAAGATTAGATTATTTCCAATCACATTGTACGTGTGTTGACAGTCTCCTTTCAGCAGCAACCAGCAGCTTGCGAAGAGCAAGAGGCAGGGCTGGAACTGCTGGTGCCCTAAGTACCGTTTGTATAACACAGTAACTGCTTATTGCAGTTCTCAAAGCAGCCTTTACATGTTTAATCCCTTGCACTTGAGCTGCTCTTAATCAGCTTGAAAGCAAATTCCTGTAACAGAAAGGTTTAATTTGTGTCTGGGACTTTCTGTATTGTATTTAGCCTGTAATGCTGTGTAGTTATACCCTGGCAAGCATGTCACCCTGGGCAGCACATGTTTATTCCAGTCACAGATTCTGAATTCACAAGGTTCATGTTGGATCCGGGCTAATGGTCTTTCAGGTTCAGGTCACTCCTTTTGAAACACACTTTTAGCAGCAAATTCAGCTGTAGTTGACGTTGGCATTTCCCTTATGCTTCACTGTAAAAACTCTTGTTTTTGCAGATGTACAGCAGCAGTAGCTAAAGATCTCTGTGCTTTTTAAAGTTGTTAAAAGTTTTCGTCTTTACCAGGTTAAATTGGAATGGGATATAGCCCAAGGCACAGAAAGGTTAAAACTTTGCAACACTCCAAATGACAAATCAGTCAATCCAGGAGGCAGGAATTACTAATCCCAGGTTGTTGTTATTTTTCTTGTTAGAGCAGTTTCAGCCCTTTCTTCCCTGTCTCTCCTGGTCATCGTTCATCCCTGTGAGATCAAGGCATGTTTCACTGTCTGTTCATTTAAGAAAACCTCTCAATGGAAGAAGTCCAAAGTGTTTGGTTAGAAAATAAACAAAGTTGGCATGCTGAAAAGGGGTAGCGCTGTGCATGGTGGAGAACGGCAGATGTGATCCAGCCTTCCCATAGCATGGCTGAAACATGAATCATTGCAAATGTCAGTTTTCCTGTGAAGGGACGAGCTGAACTGACATGCGTTCAGGTTTAATTAAGGTTGAATTATTGGAGCTGACTGTCAAGTCTTAGGCAAATTGGCTCAGCCCGTTATCATTAAGCACGAAAATTACTCTAGGACTTAGTAAAAATAAACATGTTTTTGCCTCTAGAACATTTAGGTGTGGTTTGATGGGGCTGCGTGTTCGTTGGGGCAGTTGTGCTCAGCTCCGACTGCTCAGAAGGGTTATATGAGGAGCCAAAGTACAGAAATTCCTGAAAGGATCTCAATGAAACCTGATCCAGCATGCACAAAAAGGAATATTCGATTTCTTTCCTTGGGATATTTCCATATATGACCAGCAGTCATCCGGGTCAATGGAAAGGAACCTGGGCATACAAAAGTGTAGTTCCTATAGGAGGAATAATTGAGCATCCTACAGAGAAACTGCAAAGGTTGAGATCATGACCAAAATGGGCAACTGCTCTTGTTAAAATCATTAGAATTAACTCCCTGAGGGATTTCAGGAAGGTAGCTCAGAGACTTCCATGTGAATGGGAAAGAAAGTCTTGAAGAGGAGATTTTTGTGATAAGTATCATGAAAAGGATCTTGTTAAGTACCTAAGAAACCCTAAGGTAATTATAGCCTTCAAAATTCGTTGTTTCTTTGATTGCACAGGGAAAGCACTCCTCTTGGGTATGGTTAGCTACTGAGTGGTATTGGAAACAGGCACTGAACAGGTAGGAATAAATGTTGATAGAAGTGTCAAAGAAAAACGCTTGTCCTGCCTTTGTTCACATGTGATTCCCTTCCCTTCACCTATTGCAGTTCACCCTCAAGTCAGCCACATGAAGCAGCTTCTCTCTCTTGTATTGCACCACAGCCATCAGAAGATGAAACAGCAAAGTCACCAAAACACGAGAATTCACCCACCATCCTTCCTGTGTGGTGGCTGCGGTGGCTTGGGGGTTTTGCTGTCTCACATGCTTCTCCATGCTTGTCTATGAATTCACACTGTATCTTTCCCTTCTCACTGCTTCTTCTTTTGCTCAGTGTGGCTACAAAAAGAAGATACACACACTCATGCCTGTAGCTTTTCCAGAGAGGAGGGAAAGGCATTGGGGTATTTTCATTGTTGTCAAGAATGAAACACAGGAAAATTTCAGTACTTCAAGCTGGGAGATGCAAGTTGGCAGCAAAAATCAGTCAGTACCCCTAGTACCACCTCGTGCAGCCAGGCTGGCTGGTCATTGCAGTCAGCATGGGAGCATGAGCTTTTGCTTGGAGAAAATTGCAAGTGAAAACTAATGCAGAAACCACAGGGAATCAGTAGTTGTACGTAACACTGGCCAAACAGCTGCTTTTAATACAGGAGTTCATGGATTTGTTTTGGATCTAATTGATTTTATACTCAACTAACTTTTGTGGTGCCAGTGTGTTTTGAATATATACCAGTAGTCTGCATTGTCTATAATAACACAATAAGTTTAACTGTAGGAAGAGGCCTGTTGGATGGAAAGAACTAATAGGCTCTCAGGAAACTTATGAATGAATCAGGAATGAAACCAATTTCTTTTAATGGGTAGCTCCTGAAAAACAGTGAGAATCAAGCATGGGAAAGCGATACTCATGTCATCTTTGTCTTGTTGCTTGGCTAAATTCTAGGCTCTCAGGAAACCTATGGATGAAACAGGAATGAAACACAATTGCTTTTAATGGGTAGCTCCTGAAAAACAGAGGGATCTACACGGGGCATCCAGAATGCCCAGTGTGAGGATTCCTGACTTGACTAGTCAGTGGCAGTTTTTCAGTTGCGGAAAATTTACAAGCATAGGTGGCATTATAAAAAATACTGGTGCACAAGATGAATTTATTTTAGAAATGAATTCTTTGACACCTTAAATAACATTGGAACCAAGTCTAGGTACATCTCAAAACTGGGGTGCCTGTCACTCATGATCTCATATTTGAAAAAGAAATTCACTGAAACAACAGTTAGCTTTATATTTGTTGTAGGGAATAATTTAGGACCTCCAGACATTGTGTCAAACCTGTGAAGATGTATAAGGTGCTGAAAGGTACAGGGTTGATCATACTTGTGGCCAGCCAAAGTGCTGGTGTTTGGAAAGACTTCTGCTCCTGTTATTTGTGAGTTTCAGGCCATAAGTCCTCAGCCTTCTTCAACTGGTAAATACAGTTCGTATGTTTCCATTAATTCTTTTTTCACATTCTGAATTTATACAGATATATTAATTGATTGATTGATTGATTGATGAAGGAAATGGTGCAATGGTGAGTGTGCAAGCAGAGCCAGCTGCACTGTGGAAAACTGCCTTTTATCTCAAGGAAGGAGATGCCATCACCACGCAGGCATTTTCTGTACAGAAGGCGAGCAGTTGTGCTACAGGCTCTGATTGATCCCTGTCCTCCTCTCACCTAACACCAGCAGGGTGGTGGTGAAGTCACCCCAGCAGCAGCAGTGATGACTCTTGGCCTCACATAGGTTGTGTTCGCAAATGCCTGGTTAGAGCATCTGCACGGCCAGAATTAGCCCGTGGTGTGTGTTTTGTGTTACTTCCACACCTCCTACATCAGGAACTGTCTCAGTCCTTTGATGAGAAGGGAAAATTTCAAAGGTGGAATTTCTTCGTGAGGGTGTTGGAAGCATGTTAATGAATGTAGGTAGCATCTCTTGCATGTCTGCAAGCCAGCTAAATGCAAACAGCCCCCAACACATTTTGGTGGGCAATAGAAGTATGTATCCTAAAAAGACTGAAGTGCTGTGTGTGCACAGTGGGGTGTATGCATGTGAAACAATACTAGTTCTTGTAACCCATGAACAGCTTGTCTTGTAATTGTAGGTGTTTGTGCACACAAGGATACACAGATAATGTCGAAAAGGGAGTCACAGTGGGAGTTGAATCATGTTCATGTTGGTCCTTTCACTTGTCTTTGACCTTTTGGATACTGCTTGGTCTGAAATACCTGTCTTTTCCTCCCTTTTCTTTTTTTTCTTTCCAGCCCTTTGGGCTGCTTTGTTTAGCTTAATTTGGGGGGAAAAAAAAAAAAAAAAGAAATACTTGGCACCATAGACTGAGTAATTCCATTTGGAATTCTCACTGTAAGTGCATTTTGCAAGGTTGCAGCATTCCTGATAGTTTTGGTATGCTGTGCATACACGTGTGTGTAATACTTAGGGTGAGCAGGACTACACCTGGGTGCTCACTGCACTCCTGACTGGATTTTTCCAGCCTTCTCTGTTCCATTCTTCCAAGTAAGCGTGTGGCCAGGGAGCAGCAGTGGCATGGCTTTGCTGCAGAACTGCCCCATCCTTTGCTACATGAAGATTCCAGATAGCCTTCTCCCTAGAAGCCACATGGGATTACCATGAATGATTAGTGCTTGGGTCTCAGTGCATTGTAGCTGGAGTTGAGCCTAAACACAGTGTATATTACCTTGAAAGAGTGTTGAGAAAATGAAATGTCTTCATGATCAGGCTTGTGTTTGTGAGCTCATTATCAGCCTTAAAACTTGGATTGAGCAGGAAATACTGTAGCAGTAACTTGAGATAGGTTCATACTCCTACTGTACGTAACCTTGGGGCTCTGTAGAAGTCACAGAGCTGTATATTCATTGTATGAAGGCATTCATTTAATGACAACTAAGTCTCTTGCGCACACACACTAACAAGTACTGTAGACCAGCCGGTCAAGGACAGCAGAAGGACGGACACACACACATCCATCTTGTAGCAGCAGTGCTCCCATGATGCTCCCACGAGCTGAAGCATGACTTGTTTTTTCTCAGGCATATGTTCTACCAAGCAGAGAAACAAACACAGACCTTTCAGCATGCGCTTTGTTCTTTTTCTCGTTGCTCTCTAAGGTCCCACCTTGAACGACAAGCCAGAAGCAAAAGCAGCCAATGTCCCAAAGGTGTCTGGGCTAGAGCGGAGCCGGGAACTGAGCACCGACGTGCCCTTCGCCCTGCCTATCCCCAGCCCCCAGCCAGTAGCTGCCGTTGTGACTTCTACTTCCTCAGCGCCCACATCAAGTGCCAGAGCAAGCCCACTGTTGAAGAAGGAGCCAGTGATTTCAGCACCAGCACCACCAAGGCTCACGCCTCAGCCGCAGCCTCGGCCACAGTCACAACCTCAACCTCGGCCGCAGTCGCAGCCTCAGTTAATACCTGAGCTTCGGACCCAGCCTCCGAGTCACATCCCTCCACCTCTCAACTACCAAGTGCATCACCAGGTGGCCCACAACGGACTCAATAATATCAGGTATGGGAAAGGGATGTTCATGTCATCTAGCCTGTTGTACTGCTGGGCTGCAGCTTGTTTCAGATGGGTTAGAGGCAAGATAAGCACTCTGTGTAAAATGCTGCAGGTTTTAGGTGCTGGACTTTCTGACTCCACGGGCTGGATTTTCCAGCAGTGGTGTGTAACTGTTTGAAACATGGTGATAAATTCTCCTTTTCTAGGAAAAAGGCATATGTAACTGAGGTTACACATGGTTAAGGTTGCACCTTTACTGTCCAGTTTCCAGTGGAGTTTCACAGTGTCATGTCTGAGCTGGTTAATTCTTGCCTTAGAAATTTGAAGTGGTTAGAGTTTGAGCAACTTTCTTGTTTCATATTAAGAAAGATTTCTATTGAAGTGGGTTTGTTCATGGTTATCACAGGTTTTTTTTGTTCACCAGCATCGAAAGAGGGATATCTATATTGGAAAATGCCGTGTCATTTAGAATAGGGCTTCCTTGTAGGCTGAGAAATCTGCTTCAATCTGACACGTTCAGTTCTAGAAGGAGGCTTAGCTTCGCTGTTTAAATGGCCTCCATCCAATAAGTAGGATGGGTGAAAATGGTATGGATAAAATGTTTCTGGAGAAAAGAGTTTAGCCAGTCAGCTGGAACCAGTCTTTATGCTGGTACAGCAAACACACCTTGCCTCCCAAACCAGGACCACGCTAGTTTAAACAAGATGAAAAAACTGATTTCAAACATAATATTTGGCTGCACAAGAGTCAAAATATGAATGGAGAGCTGCCATTAATGTGTATTTCATAGTATCCTGCATAGTTAAGTTCTGTTGTGGTTTTACCCTGTAAATGCCACCACAAAATAAATGATTAATAATATTGCGAACTATTCAAGATACCTCAGAGTTTAGATGGCAGCAGCTAATTGCTGTGGTGGGAATTACACTGAATACTAACTGCGTTGGTAGTGCCTTTCACCCCAGAAAAGCTTCAGTCACTCACACTGCAGTAATAATAATAGAAGATGTAAAATACAAAATTATTACAAGAAAAAATTATCAAGATGGTATGTGTTAGCATGCTTGTGAATATAACTGTACAGCATGCACAGCATATACAACGTGTTCCCAAAGTCACTCACACTATGCAACTGTGTGTACCCAGAGCCACAGAAAAAGGAATTGAAGTAATTGCATCGTATGATCACAAGGACGCACATGGCCACTGCAAGGTCATCAGAGGCTAAATAAAGGTGGAAAATTCAGCTGCCTCTGTGGCCTTCATCATTATCTCATAGATAGCTCTGAGGATTGTAACTTGTTCAGTCACCAGAGGAAACGTCACTCTGGAGATCCCAAGCCCCATCCTGCCCTGCTGGAGAAGTTCACTGAGATTTGTTAACGTCACCACTGCCATTATGAAAAGCAAAAACATAAGCTTGGGAGGTCGCGGTTACATTGTTGTGTTGTTTCTGGTAGTACTTTTCTTGCGCTGTTTCAATCTTGTAACACACTGTCTGTCTTTCTCCCCTCTCTTCCCCACATCTTTTTCTCTCTGCAGCCGGAGCAGCAGTGCTAGCAGTGCAACAAGCATCAGCCTCCCAAAGCACCTTCCCCTGTCGCCCCAGATTCCTCCGCACCATTCCTCCGGCCCAGCTCTGCCCCTCTCCATCTCTAATCTTGCTACCTCGCACTTCTCTCTCAGATCGCAGACCCAGCACCAGCACCATCCGGCCATGTTCGCCACCCCACCTACGCTGCCACCTCCACCAGCGTTACCTACCAACAGCCTCGTGATACCAGGTCACCCTGCAGGTAGGTTCCCTTCTTCCAGGGCTCCTCTGCTGTGCATGTACTGGAGGGTGTTGGAGAAATGAGCTGGCTGGTGGGCAAGTAAAATACAGTGGCACAGACCCTTCTGCAGGCAGTGTGTGCTGGAACTGTGAGTGGTTGTGAAACAGGTAGGAGACCTGGACATGCTTTACCAGATGAGAGATTGTATAGAGACAGCACTGTAGCTTCCTGTAAGAAGTCTCAAAACACTGTGGCATTCTACAGTCATCAGACATTTTTTATGTTAAGAAAGGACTGATGTGTGGTTTTCCATTCTCCCCTTCCTTGTCCCCGCTAGTGAAAGCTCTGCTGTTAGGAATGACTTGAAAAAACTTTCTCATTATGCAGAAAGCTGTTGTAACTGAACATCTATTCCCCCCTTAGACAAGCAGCACATCCTGCTGGCAGAGCAGGACCTCTGCCTGCAGCAGCATAAAGTCTCTGTGTGCCTGTGGCTCCTTGGCCTCTCTGTCTGAGGCAGAGACAAGCTGACAAGCTCTGCTGTTCAGCTCTCACTGTGTTTGCGCCCTTTAAAAACGTTTCCTTTGTTCACCCTGGCCCCCATTCTATTGTCACTTCTGCCCTAAATGCCCTGTTTATAGCTTATCCATTAGCCTACAGCTGTCCCTGGAAGAGACCCTGGCAGCTGGAGACTTCCCTGCGACTTTGACTTGCTGGGGCCTCCTTTTGATCTGGCATTTGACTCCACAGCTAACTCAGCAGGGATTTAAACAGGACAAGCATTTTGCTTGTTTCCTATGAAGCCAGTTAAAGGAATAAGGAGAAGGCAGATTTGCTGTGGAAAAATGTGATGGCCTTGCATCCCCTTTTTTTTGTCCCAGGAGCTAAATAATGTTCCGTTATTTATAACTGCTTCTTTAAATGAAAGAAACATGTGAATTGGTCCAAAGTGAGCTCTCAGAACGTTGATAGACAGAAGTGCTTGGGGTTCCAGCCAGAAACAGGACCACATAGGCCAAAGCTGCTGGCTTTCACAGGCCCTGGCACCATCTAGAATTTCAACCACATGGCTGGGAAGACGTTGGCAGCACTGTGGGAGACCTATTCATTGCTTCCCCTGTTTAAGGCAAAGGACTACTGTGATGGAGGCTTTGAAAGTACTGCAAAAGGAAATAGTGTGCTCACTAAAAGCATGATATTGCAGCCACTGAAAGCAAGTATGTTTTCACCATTAATTTCAGGAGGTGCAAGATCAAGTGACCTATTCACATTCAGCAGCTTGCCAGGAAACGGTAACAGTCTTGCTCCTACTAAAAGGATTTCTTCTGCAATTTAAGCAGGAGAAGCCTAAGTTAGTGGAGAGGAAGGTCTGGGCGTCTAACCCTGCAGACAGTGAAATGCCTCTTGTCTGCATTATATGAAATGCCTGCGAACTGGCACATCATAAAATCAATACCGAGTGCTGCAGAGCCAGGAGCTTCTGTTGTCATTCCCATAAAAGTTTCTTAAAAGCAAACAATATTGCTAAGCAGCCCTGAAGAGCTAGGATCCGACTGCCGCTAACAGCATAGTCCTTGCTCTGCCATTTGAGTGCATGTGTGCTCTCAGTAAAAGCACAGCTTAGAAAAGCCATCAGGAGAGGGTATGGCCGTTTGAAGTCTCCTTGTTGTCATCTTTTCTCTCCCCACTTTGGAGGAAAATGTGCTCTTCCTTTAAATTTACTTTGGCACACTTGGTGTTACCAAGAAGAGAAGCAGGGCTCAGAGCTTCTGCATTCACTGATTCAGATTCAGGTCTTTGAATAACAGGAATGTACTTCTGGTGGCATTCCTTCCCTTTGAAACCTAAAGCTTATACAAGTCATTTAGGAGCAATCCTTGTGTGGGCTGCTGCCCTCTACTCGAGGGCACTGAGGCTGGCCCTCATGTAAGATACGCAGAGGAAACAGTGGTCTTTGTGTCTTATCTTCTGCACATGAGGATACCTAGCAACATTAACAGGGTTATCTTTTGCTTCTGTGCCCACCTCATGTGTGCACACAGAGCAGTAGTGTTTGAACATTCAAAGGACTGCTCAGTTGCTCCACTCCTAGTTGTGTTATTACATAGCCAGACCCAGTGGACAAGGCATCACTGGCAGGCACAACAACTCAGTTCTGATCTTGACATTGCGCAGAGCCCCTCGCAGAGCTGGTTGTTACTCGGCAGTCCCATCCTTACTATGAAGCAGCCACCTCTCCAGGTGCCACACTGCTTCTCCAAACATCCCCAGGCCTTTTCTTCTCCTGACAAAGGCCAAAGTTGTGGTACAGGGCTGTGAGCTGGAGCCAGCTGCAAATCTATCAGTCTGACTTCAAGTCTCTTAAAGAAATTGGATATCAGAGTACTTACAAGTGCCAGCTCGCTTTTATCTCTCCTTCCAGAAAAGTGGATTATCTTGATGCTAACAGAAGGATTCAGTTTCTTTAAGTCATGCCAGATTTAAATGCGTAAACACACACACATATGAAATAATACTCATATTCTTTAAAGAGGTTAGGATTTGGACCTAAGTGCTTTCAAGCCTAGGTACTATTTTTTTCTTGTTTGCGTGCTCCATTGTATACTCTTTTTCTCCAGTGCCTTAGGCTTTAGTATCACAGGTCTATATACATTCTGCTTTTATATTTATGATAAAGATTATAGTAGTACACAATAGTTGCTTTTAGCAGTACATGTATTACTGAAAAGCACCTAAAATTTGCTTTCAGAAGTTACTTTTAATAGGATGTAGGGTTCTAAGTGGTAGTAGAGACCTTGAAGTTCCCCATCAGAGTGCCTGTTTTTATAGATCTTAACCATGTCACTTCAGAAGGTGATTGATTTAGACATTTCTAATGTTACTCTAGAAAATTTAAGTAAAAGAAATGCCTGTAGAACATGAAATAATACTTCAAAGTACATGTATTCTTTCAGCCCTTTTATATTCAATGCTGTAGTTTGAAAAGGGGTGTTGTACTGAAAGAAGTGGATTCATGTAAATTTAGAAGCAAGTAGGTCAGTCAGGACTGAGTGGATGTCATCCACAGCTGGTGACACAGGTTACTCTCAGCTTAGAAAATAGATAACATGTTGGGTGCTGATTCCTGTTTGAAGTTCTTAGGCAAAAGCACAGATGGATTTTTACCAGCCAACATTGTGGGGAAGTGGACTTTGGAATTTGTCCTTACTGTCTTCAGTCACATCATTTCTGAAGTGCTGGTATCTTCCACTGCCCTAAGCCACATCAAATTCAGTGCAGGTTTTTCTTCCAGGGGAAGATGCTGAGAAGAGGCCACATGTAATTTTGTTTATGCAGTTGTTGCAACCCTGAGCCTGTTCAATGTTTCTTCTTCCCAATGATCCTCCTCCATGTTTTCTCATAGGAGAAAAGCCTGGAAACAAGGACAAGAAATGATGATTATAACCTGTTAGAAATTTAGGAAAGGATGCTTAGTGTTTAGAATCTCAAAAAAACCCAAAGAAAGCCTCAATTTGTAGGACGGATGTTCTTGGTCACTGTACGCCAAGCAGGTAGTTTCCAGCCACCCGAATCCATGGTTATGTCACCGCATTGTATGTAGATCTTGTAAAAATTTCACCTCTTTAAGTATGTATATTAGAGTTTAACACGCACATTAGGCCACTGTCCATTTTCAATGTACATATATGCTTCTGCCTTTCACACCTCCAAAGGAAACAGGTCAGTATGACTCATTTTAAAGCGAGCTGTTGTCCTCAAGGGCACTCCCCAGCATCTCGCTGGCACGGGAAGGTCTGGCCACCGTGGCCGCAAGACCAGGCCTCGGAGGTCCATTCCCGGAGGCACCTCGGAGGCATTGGCCGGCAGGCACCAGGGAGGAGGAGGAGGAGGAGGAGGAGGAGCATCCTTTGGGAGCCGCGTGGGGGGCGGGTTGGGGGGCGGCGGGTGGTGCTTGCTGAGCCCCCATGATGTTTTCTGCTGTGATGACTCATGGTGTTCTCTCTTGTCTTTAGATACCAGCCTGTTGATATCATTCAACCAACCAATCATGTATTGCCAGCCTCATTCGGGGATTCTGATTGGTACTTTGTCACAGGCATCTCTCTTACCTCCACCAATGAGTCCTCACGTAGAAAACCACCACAGCATGACCTGCAGAAACAGGGAATGCCAGGTGAATATTGACTCTTTCTCCTCCGTCTTTGTGGTACTCACGGGCCCGCGGGCCTCTGTGTCTTTTTTTTTTCTCTCTCTCTCTCCTCTAGATCACGAACTGCTCAGGCAAGAGCTGAACAACCGGTTTTTGGTTCAGAGTTCGGACCGGGCCGCTGCCTCACTTGGCCCGGTGCCGCTGCTGAGAGCGGAGTTTCACCAGCACCAACACACGCATCAGCACCAACACACCCACCAGCACACATTCACTCCTTTTCCATCCAGCTTGCCCCAGACGCCGCTCATGCCGCCCTCTGCACCTCCCATGGTGCGTACCCCAGCCCAAAATGTGAGGATAAGTAGAGCATCTCTGGTCAAAAAGCCTAACCCACTCTTGTCAGACAAAACCCAGTCCTCTGCATTTCAGCCAGGCATGCTGTCCCTGACCTTCTGACCTGGAGGCCTGGACAGACAGACCCAGCACTCCCGAAGGGACCCCTTTTCCATCCAGAGCCTATACACCGGGTCTCTGGGTCCCCTACGCTGCTACCCATGAGCAGATAGCACGCCCATGAGACAAGTCCAGAGTTCCTTTAGTTTCCCTTTTTGTGTGTCCTGCTGTGTATTTCTATTCTCCCTTTCCCAGAGCCAACTGCCATGACAGCAAAAAAACGCAAGGTCAATGGCATCTGGTGTACCAAACACAGTCCCCACAACTGTTCATTGTGGGGCAGACCATACTTGCTTACCTAGACTGTACTTACTCTCACCGTAGTGCAGCATCTCATCTGATATGAGTTTTGTCCCTCTTCCTGCTAATTCCCTAATTTATATCAATTTTGGCATTTATTATTTGATTACATCAACAAGCACTAATTTGTGTGGGCTGGTTCTTCTTGCAGGAGAGATCCTCCTGGCCGTGTCATAAGCATTAGCATTTTACCATTGAATTTGCTTGTAACACAGTGGGGCTTTGCTGCAGCTGTTACAGAATTGTTAGAGGTCTGCCACAAATGGATTTTGTCTGTGCTTTAAAACGCACTCTCCCCATTTCTGGCAATTACTTTGTGAAATTGAAAGAACAAGATTTAGCTTTTTCCCCCCGCTCAGTTTCACACTGTGTCCAAAATGTAGAAACAGCCCTCTTCTGCTAAGGCTAGCGAAAGCCAAGGGTAACAACAAAATCAGCATTTGGGAAGAACTACCAAGGATTCAAAGAGGAGAATGTTTCTCCCTTTTCTTTCCCACTGCTGAGTGCCCAATGACATTCTTGGGTTGTAATCTGCTTAGCAGCAAGACAATTAGAAGTAATATCATCCACCCAAAATCCAGCCCCAGGTGTTTGCTCAATGTACTCGTGTGTAAACACCTTCCCTTCTCTTCTTGGTCTGTGTAAAACACTCTTGAACCTTTCCTCAGAAACCTCCTCTATTATGTAAGAATCATGATATCCGATCCTGTGAACATCTCCCTCCCCTCCCACCCCTGTCCTGTTGATGTCAGCCTTCATACCAAAAACAACTTGCAAGGCTTCTTTGTTATATTTCACTCACATCTTCTTATATTCCACTAGATCAGGTCTGCTAATCCCAACACCAGAGAAGAGTGTTGAAATTTACAGCTGCATGTGTTTGGTAATTTATGGTATTTACACTGGAGGGGACATGGCTCCAGTAATAACTGTAATTAATGAAATTACAAATCTACTCTCCTGCACATAGAGGAGTGTGAAACAGCAGCTGACTTGCCAAATAAGCAGCTTTTCATGGGGTCCTACAGCTCCCTTCCTGCCTTTTCCCTGCTCCCTCCTCCCCAGCCGAATGCACATACTGTTCAAAAATGCAATGTATATATGCTTTGGTTTTGTTTCCAAGGTGGTACAGGACAAATGGTCATAAAAAGAAATATGAGGCACAGACTGCACACATGGAGGTGTTAAAACCCCATGCTGGAAGGGAAAAGGCCAGCAATCACCTTTTCTCTGGAGTGCTCTCTTTTCTGCAGAGATTGGGAGAATATGGAGAGACTTGTGCATCTGAAGCAATTAAGCCCTATTCCAAACAATTTTGGCACCTACAGAAACTCAGGAAATGGGGAATTGGTATTGGTTGCCTCACAGTAGAAGCTGGGGTCTAGTGGAAAGTATTCCCTACCTTCTAGTGTGTGATCTAGTTCAGTGTTCCAGAGGCAAGTCCCAGTCCTGGACCTGGAGCTGAACTTCACTGTGTTTCACTGCGCTGCAGCTATCAGGACTGCTCTCTTCACAGTGAAAGAGCCTCTTCACGTAGTGCCTGCAAACAGGGTTCTGCAGAGATGCTCAGCAGCACCCAGCACAACCCAGGGGCTAGCACCTTTCTGTCTCCATTAGCTTTGGGAAATCAGTCAGCTCCCTGGTGAGCGAGAATGGAATAACCAGTCAGTTCTGCTCTGTTAAATGCTGTACAGATGGGCCGTGATATTTGTCTGTGTTGAAATCCTGATGTGTCCACTACTCTTGAAACCAGACTCACGTTTCCTTTTTTTCTCTTTTCTTTCCAGTTTGACAAGTACGCTCCCAAATTAGACAACCCTTACTTTCGACATTCCAACGTGAGTGCTTATCTTTCTAGGTGGTGTCTTTGTTAATGGTTCTGCTTGCACTTCCGCTTGTTTTCGATTGATCGGTAGTGGTTTGATTCATTAATTCCTAAAGCTCTTTTTCTGTCTTGATTTATTTATTTTTTTTAAGGTACAAAATTTTCTTTGGGCTTAATTTTTTTGGTTTTTAATCTTTGCCTATTGCATTTTTGCTGCTGCAGCTCTGTATTGCTGTGCCTGGGATGGCAGGGAATGCGCACAAATGGCTAAATCAGTGGTCATTGCAGTATCTTTGCAGCTGGTGCTTCTCACAGTGCCGTAGCCTGGAGTGCATGGCTCTCTCACAAGATTTTGCTCAGGTCACAGGAGTAAGTCAAACTGGTGGTTTCTTCCTGGTGCTCCCCACTGCTCCAAAGCACAAAACCTACATGTTCTGGGACTTGTGAAACTGCTGTATGTGCTCAGGAGAGGCCTAAGCAAAACTTAACCCAGCCTACACAACTACAAGGTGGTGTGCATGTTGCCTGTGGTTAGTGTGCAGTGCAGCATCTTGTGGTTCTTTTTTGCTTTGACAATTAAAGCAGGGCACATTTCAAAATGGGGTCAGTTTGCTACTGCAGAAAAATGCAGAGTTAACAAGAAGTGAACATAAAACCCAGATTATTCTGATTCCTCTAAAAATGGCGAATGAATGCTCTGTGCTTCCTGCAATAGTCCACCAATTTTAAAGGCACACTTGTTCAACACTCTCTAGAAAATTCATCAGTTGAGCGCATTTTCCAAGTTTTGGCTTTGCTCTTACAAATTTTGAAAGCAAATTCAGTGTGTATTTTCACTGTGGCACTCGTTCAACACAGTAATATTTTTGTGTGTGCCAGGATTGGCACCTACCTCCATTATTGTTCAAGTTGTCCTGTGACATAAGCATCTCTTTTTCTTTTGTAGTTCTTTCCAACCTATCCTCCAGCAATGCCTGGAATGCCACCCATGCTTCCACATTCAGGTCCCTTTGGGTCACTTCAGGGAGCATTTCAACCGAAGGTACAAACTTCTTGTTCTGAAGGCTTTGTTCTCTTACTGTATTCAGAGTCATGTCTCTGGTGATTTTGTAGCACATGATTTAACTAGCACAAGTGCAGCACAGGGTTGGAAGTGATCACCCTGCAGACCTATGAGCATCCTCTTCACAAAACAGCAAACACTTCAGGCATTTTCTCTTGGCACTACAGATCATTCCATGGAAAAGGGTACAGTGGTTCACTCAGGAGGTCAGCTGAAACTGAAGGAGAAGCATACAGTCAAATGCATTATTTGATTGAAATGCTTATAGCTAATAATAGACCAAAGAGTCACAAATCATTTTATAAATTTAACGGTCTGAGATTGCAAAAGATAAACTGTTTATTCCCAGAAAAAAAAAAAAAAAAAGGATAAATTGACTGTATAAGTGTGGGAACAATAGGGAGAGACTGCTGTAAATGGGTAGAGCAATTTCAAGGAGCTGAATCTTTATTCCCAGCTACAACACTGTCTGACCTTGGGCAAGTCGCTTAAATCTTCTGTTCCTCAGCTTCCTCATCTATAAAGTTGATCTTGCCGTGGGCTTTATAAGGGTTGATTAATGCCTGCAAGCTTCTTTGAGATAGTGTGTTTGAAAGGTGCACTGCAACTGTAACATATCATTATAACTGGCACTGATTGGCATTTCGAAATGTTGCCATGATAACCACCATTTTTGACAAATTCTGTGGTGTGCACTGCTTTTTTTTTTCCTCCCCAACATGTTCTTTTTATTAACTATTTTTGAATGCACAGAAACTGTAAAATCTTTCCAAGCAAGAAATATGCATTGTATCTATGTAATATTTGTTTGAAAATGGAGCATTTACTCCATTTGTAAGGTGATGTGTTTGGTTTCTTTACATTGTGTGATTTTAGAGATTTCTTATCTTGAACTGCATTTCCGTAGAGCTTTGCT
The DNA here is from genome assembly GCA_039720435.1 of Amazona ochrocephala. Lineage (NCBI taxonomy): Eukaryota > Metazoa > Chordata > Aves > Psittaciformes > Psittacidae > Amazona > Amazona ochrocephala. Next base: position 7,767,226 of record CM077891.1, on the reverse strand, counting down.
GCTGTGTCAGAAGCCCAGAAGGAGCAGCACTGTAGCCAGGCTGTTTCTGTTTGCATTTGGAAGGTGATTTCTGTAATCACACCGAGCAGGGCTGTGGGATGTGCTTCCCTGCACAGTCTCACTGACATCAGTGGAAGTCAGTAGTTAGCAACTACTGCAAATAAGGCCTCTAGCAACCTTCCCACTTCATATTTTTGATGGAAGCTGGAGTATTCCTCACTGTCTATCAAACCCCTTATTTTCTGGATACATTACAAATAGCAAAGTCTCTAAAATGGCTTTTTTCAACACAAGTTCTATATGAAGTAGCTACAGGCATAAAAAAGGAGCAGTTGCATTGAATCGGAGCAGGAGGGACAGATCGTAGCTATCCCTTGATGGAGTTGTCTGCCAGTGTTAATTGTTGCTATTCTTGCAAGGGATGCCAGGGAGTCCCTACAGACTCTGAAGTGTCAGAGTGTGAACTTGACTTTCCAAGCAAAGGAGCTGCTCAGATAAGGTGGAATTGGCAGGTTTTTGCTGATGTGAAGATAGGCTTCAATTTTGCCATAAGGCTACTAATTGTTAATGGGGAGCTTCTGATACAACAATAGCATGTTCTTCTGGTTTCCATCTTCATTAAAGAGCTTTATCGATACTGTCTCACTGCAAAATACCATTAGACCAAAGAGAAGCAGTTACATAGAGAGAAAGAGACCATTACATTTTTAAACAGTTCTTAGTGCTGAATTATAACTAGCTTTTAATTCATTTTAATGATAGATACAGAGAATATGTGCTAGGTTGAGTTTAAGCAGCACAAGGTCATGCTCTGGTGCCGTGGCTCATCACTACCATCACTTGATCTCTGTACAGTGCTGTGTTTACATGCAGTCTAACATCTGAAAATAAGAGGGATGGGTTGAAAAATGAATCTGCCACTTTGGCACATTATTTTCCAGTTTCCTAGAGGAAACAGAGCTGAACAGCTAGGCATAGCCACTCTAGTCATCATTACTGCTTCATTTTTCTATGCTCTCTCCCTCCCAAGCTGTTTGACTAAAGCCTTCGTAATCGCTACAGACCTGATGATGTGGTTTTGGCACACTGAGTCCTGCACTTCTTGCTTTTCAAAGCAGAGGTCTTGGTTTTGTTTTTCCCCTTCCCATGTCAGTTGCCTACAGCTGTGCATGTAAATCCACTGCACATAAATCCAGGCTGACGGTAAACTTCTCAGTGAGTGTCCCGAAGGCCGTTTCTCACAAGCTAAGAACTTGAAAAGGTCAGAAGTATTCAGTTTACTTTGCTGGAGGAAGCATTCATGTCTTTCTCCAGGGGACAAAGGGACAGGATGACACCATGCTATTAACATGTTGTGATCTTAAAGTTCTTGCCTGTATGATAGCTGTAACTTATTTGCCACCTTATATATACCTCAGCTGTCAGACAGGCCCCAAGAGCACAGATCTGCCTGGGGAGTTCATTGACTTACCTACACACAAGAATTCTTTTTTTAATGAGTCTGGAAGTTACATAGCTTTAGACAAATTAAAGCCTCTTTCTTCCCACCCCATGATTATAGTCATGGCTCGTACAGTTTGACTGTTTGAAATCTACTGTAATTTGACCTAAAATGTGAGTGAAATAATCTCTTGGGGAATAAGGTTTAACCCCTCTGCACTCAGCTGTGTGGAGGCACCAGCTGCAGTTGCTCTGGGAGTGGGAGATGGAGGAATGCCAGAGCGAGAAGACAAACGAGTTCTTAGGGATCGTCTAGGGCAGGGCAGCGCAGCAGGTGGGATCCAGAGGAGGAACAGGGATTCATTCAATGAAGTGTTTAATTCTTGCTGGAAAATGATGGGATAAACAATGCAAAGCTATAAAAGACCCACAAGCACCTTCTAAGGTTTCTCATTTTGCCTTGTCAAAGCAAATAGATGGGCTGTTGCCATTTTAGCTATTGTGTTATCTAGCCCCAGTTGGACAGGGGCTTCAGTCCAGTAGGTGGAATATGGGACTAGGATGCTTGAGTTGTTCCATTCCTGACTGCTGTACTGGTTGCTGCCTGAAACATGGAGGGAGTCAGTCCACCTCTCATTCTCTGTCCTACTGCCTGCCTGTTTTGTCTAAAGAACAAGCTTGGGGGGCAGGGACTGTCTCTTCCCATCTACTTTCGTACTGCATAGCACAATGGGGTTGTGATTTCAGTGGGGCTTAGGGGTGCTGCTGTAATACTCTTACCGCTGCTAAAGAATAATAGATGACATGGTGGTTAAATGCTGTTGGCTGTCAGTAAGAGATAACATTTAGCACTAATGTAGCAATATGCGTGTTCAAAGCACAGTACAAACATGGACTAATTAATGCCATTAACATCAGATAGAGATGTTAGATGTACCGCTGGTGTGATACAGTATTATTCACGCTCTATTCTTGTCTTTCAGACTTCAAACCCTATTGATGTAGCAGGTAGACCAGGCACAGTCCACCATACACTGCTGCAGAAGACTCCAGGGGTAGGCAACAACATATAACCTTCCTTTCAGCTTATCTGGATTTACGGTAAACACAGTGATTGCTCATAAAAAAAAGAGAGCAGCTGGTGAGCAAATTTACCTTCTAGTCTCGGAACAAGCACTCAGGGCAGAAGTTTCTTTTTCTGGTGAGACAACAGTAGCCTCCACCGGTCGTGAATCCAGAGAGATGTATTGACTTTTTCAAAGTCAGAGGGAAGTGGGGCAGGAACCCCCTTCTTTCCCCTAAGCATTGCTTGGAGCGTAGTTTTATGTGCTCCATTTCAGAATCATTATAAGGTACAGAAAAGCACTGGCAGTGTTCAGTTGCTGGCATGAAGCTGCTTTGTTTATCATAAAATTCTGCTGAGTTTGGTGCAAGGAATGAAAGAGAAGTTTTAAGCCTTCTTTAAACCTTTTAGGTTTCCTATGTCACAGGGGACTTCTCTGGAACATTGCTTTTTAAATGCTTTTACTGTTTAGAGGAAGGAAGTTCGCCGCCTTTTGGTATATTGGCTAGTTTTAGAAAGGCTGATTGTTTTATTTCTGCTTTTTCCCTAGGTGTCAGACCCTTATAGGCCTCCAGTAAGAGTAAGTAAGGTTTGTGGGGGATTTTATATACATATATATACACACGCTTCAAATATTGTGCATGTGTTTTTGAAATCTAACATGCCCAGTAGAAAATTTCATGCTTATCCTTCATGTAAAGCAAAATGTCATCGTAAACTCTTAACTGCTTCTGATGAATAACGCTAAGGTTGAATCCCAACCTTATTTTGCATCCGTTTATGTGCATAGTAGTCCACAGTATGAAATAAGGGTCACAGAACTAAGTGACTGTAAGCATGGACAGACATTCAGCAGTGATCAGATTCGTGGTGGCTTAGGTCTGCGGGGTTTATTTATGCTTCTTATGTTCAAGAAAACCATCCAGCAGTGAGAATCACAGCTCAGCTTTAAAACAGGAACTTGTTCAGCTGTGGCCCTGCTCATCCCTGGTGATTGTTTGTCTCTACCCTTTTCCTCCTCAAATGCAAGTAGCCATAATAACCACGCATGACTTGGCCTGCGATGCAGCAGGGATGAATGAACAGGGCTCTTTTCAGAAACAGAACTGTTAACTATTACTTGCTTTCTCTTAAGCATGGCATACCTCTCTTTGCTGCCATTTATTTCCATTTGTGAAGGGGGGAGTGCAAGTAGGACAGGCAGGCATCTCAGGTCTCCATGAGATGAGAAAGATATCCCATATTCTTCCTGTTTGTTTCCTGAATTTAAACATCATCTGCTGCAGTACACAAGAAAGTGTTGATCACCTATTGTGCCGTTTTAGTAATCAGCCTTTCTCATTGCTTAGCTGCCTGTTTGACAGTAAGGGAAATGAAACATTCTATCTGATGTAGATTGCTAACGTATAAATTAATCTAAATTCTTGTGCTTTCCATTGCAGAAACCCGGGAAGTGGTGTGCGGTTCATGTACAGATTGCCTGGCAGATCTACCATCACCAGCAAAAGATAAAGGTAATTCAGGCAGTTTCTGGAACAAAGCCAAGTCTTCTGGATGGTATTTTAGTGAGTAATGAGCAGGAAGCAGTTTTGGTTGGTGGTTCTCAAGCTTGCCTGTATTGATTAACGCTTTCAGTCCTGTAACATTTACTGTAGCAACCGTAAAGTTTAACTGAGGGCAAAGGAATTGGGTTGAAGGGTAGCAAAATGAGCAAGAGATACTAAGTGCACAGCCAGAAACAGATGAAGAAATGGAGGTGGAGGGTAATTTTGCCCCAGATCAATCTTTTTTACAAGGCATGTATGTTTAATGTCATTCCACTTCTGTACTGGTACCTCCTGGGGAGGAGGTAATGAAATGACCAATACGGTGAATAGCATATTAGAAAACAGAGAGCAGGGGAGTAGATTGATAGTTACTGTGTTAGGGGGTGTTGGGCTTTCTGCACTGCAGTGATGATGGGCAGAGGGAGAGGGAGTTGTAACCTCTTGTTACAACTCAGGAGGTAACAAGATATGGGTACTCTGGGGTGCTGTTACAAAGTTCCCTGGGACAGGCAGAATAGTTGATAATGGGACTTCTGTTATGTCTGTTTTCTCATAGCTCCTCTGGAGTTTTTTTGTCCCATTAATGAAGATTATTCAGTGCTTAAGTAGGTGCATTGTAGTTAGTTTCTCTACAAGTCATTTATGCCCTTTTTTAAAATAAACAAATATATCACCTTTAAGCTATTGAGAGACTTACAGGACTTGGGTGCAGTTCTGACCATGCTCCATTCTATAAGGGAAGGATAAATATAGCCTCTGGAGGAGCCTCATAGTTTTCTTTATCCTTTTGTCCCTTGTCTGCATTCTGAGCTATGCTAGCTGCAGGAAGGGCATAGTCTAGGAACATCTCTCTTTCCAAACTGGAGAAGCAAAACAAACAAGTCCGTCACCCCTCTCTCAAAACTTCTGCCCGCAGCTTTCTGCCTGCAGAATGTGTTTTGTCAGGCTGAGAGCACTGACTGATCCTAGGGTGCAGCACACTCAGTGTATCATCTTGCATGCTCCACTGTGTGTGCTGAGGGGCTGAGAGCTCACTTCAGACCTTATTCATGTGAATGAGGCAGGCAGCTGAGAGGCTATGGAGCGAAATGGCCTTACAGATGCTGTCAGAGCATGACTGCAGTACGTGACCAGAGACGCTGCTGTCACTCTCGCTAACTCTCCCTGGCAGGGCTAAGCAGGAGTGAGCCTGAACTCTCTCTCTGTTTCTCCCTTTAAAAAGGAAGTGTATAATGAGATTGTTTTTATATCATTTGACAGCAAATGCAGCTGGATCCCCACAAGCTAGAGATAGGTGGTAAACTTGACCTGTTCAGCAGACCTCCTGCCCCTGGAGTGTTTCCAGGTTTCCATTATCCACAGGATCTTGCCAGGCCTCTGTTTTCTACCACAGGTAAGGGAACATCATCATTTATAGAAGAGAAAAAAGCAAACAAAAACCAGTCAATATGTGTGATGTGTAACTGTACAGATATGTATGCCTCAGAAACTGAAGAAGGCAAGATTAGTTCAGAGGGTGTGGAGACTCTGGCAACTGTTGTGGCTGGGGCTCTCAGAGTTGGGCTGGGCTCTCTGCCGCCTCCAGTGCAGGATCCTCTGCAGGACACTGAGCTGCAGCAGTTGGCTCTTACGTTCAAGTCTGTGCAGCTGGTTCTTGTGTGCCTGATTAATAGGCTATGGAGTGATGTTTAAAAGTGATTTTGATAAAACACTTGAAAATGTTTCCATTGCGCAGGATTGGAAGTGGCCCCAGTCTCTTTCTTGCTTTTTTATTTGCCATGTTGTTCTTCTCAGCTCCTCCACTCACCAAGTTTCTGTTTGTTTTCTGAAAACAAGGGTTTTCTGTAAAAGGAAAACTTCCAATAACAGCACTGAAAATTTCACAGAACGTGTTTGTGAAGTGTTTGGTTTTTAAATATAAACCCCCCTATGTGTTAAAGTCCAGAGTCTTTAAGGCTTAAAATGGCATATTGGATTTTAAAAACCCAAAGAATTAAATAGTTTGCCTTGATCAGTTGCTTTCCAATCTGTTGGAGAAGCAATTACAATTAATGTAATTACCAGAGTGCAGTAGGCTCCACTGCACTGTTCTCAATGGCTTTGGCCATAGGAGACTGCAACTCTGACATTCTGGTTTTGGAGGTCAGTGTAGATTCATGTCGATGTCAATCTACCAAATGTTGGTTTTGTTCTGTTCCCAGGCTTAATCTTCCCCCTAGACTTTTTCAGGTTTTTGGTCTGTGTTTGGGATGCTAAAATCTGCCTTCTGAATGAGCTGTATCAGTTGATGAAACATAACTGAGCTCTTTATGTGTATAATTAATTAGCAAATAATGTATTTTCTTTCCTAATGTTAGTCTGTTTTTATGGTGCAGTATTGTGCTCGCATTCTAACTCAGTGCAGACATGGTCATATTCAGCCTTGACTCATCCCTCTTGAAATGAATGAGGTTAGAAATGGTTTGAATTCTGTCCCCAGTATGACAGAAAAGCAACAGATAAGAATCAAGCCGAAACCTCTGTGAGAGCTGAGTTTCAAATACAGATGTCAGATAGCCTTCAGGAGCCCCACCAGTGATTCAGTCTGTCTTTCTGCCATTATCTGAATGGAAATTCTTAAACATCAAATGCGTGATTCTACCACATACAATCAGTGCTCATACTGCCTGTACATTGTAGGATGCTACCCTGTATTTTGGTCTCTGTAAAGTTACTTTGATAGTACAGGGCCAAGATATTTATGGTATCTGCTTGGATGCGTAAGCACAGCTTATTTAAAACCTCTTGACAGTTTTCATATGGCAGCTCTTTCCTAATCACAGTCCTTAGTCTGTCCTGTGCTGTCATTACAAGAATCTTGTTTTGTATATGTTTTGCTACTGTAGGCTGTATTGGCCATAGTTTACCCAAACAGGCAGAAAAGCACTGGTGCAGTTGGTATCTTGAGCTTTTTCTCCTAAAGGTGCCAGCATGGTTTGCTTTTCCATTCATAAAAACAACAGGGGAAATAGTATGGAATGGAAACACTAAAGAAGGCAAATTAATAGAAAACTTTCACTAGAAATAAACAACCTTACAGTAACTTGTCTGTGACTATATTAATCACAAGAGCCATTGCACTGTAAATCTAGGTAAAGAGTGCTATCAAAGTGAACAAACATTGCAGCAGTAATATATAGATGAATAAATCTTTTACTCTGCAATATCTGAGGCATTCTTTTCACCTTAATCCAGCAAGCGTGCAGTTGATGTGAATCATTGGTTCTGCTGCATTGCCTAGTTACTGTGGGAGACATAAGTTATCTTAGGGCCACCTGTCTGCAGGACGGATGTTCGGCTGCCTGGCAGACACTATATTTAATAACTACCTGACAGCCTGCAATGCTGCTCCTGGCTTTCTCCGGAGGATTTTTTATTATCAGCCCGTGTAGTTGAGTTTGTAAGCCGTCTCCTTTGAAGAAATCTCCCATCCATTATACACCTCCTGAAATCTTAAAGGATTAGAAAGATGACAGTCTCCATCCGTCTTGAAGCATTGGAGCAGTCAGAATGTTTATAGATAACTCCAGATCTCGTTGCCATGGTCTCTCTTAAGTTTCCTCAACTCATTTTCTGGCTGCTTAGGTCTGTGGTGCCCAAGCTGGTGAGAGACGTGCAGCACTGTCTCCCTCTCTGGCTTTATAGTCTGCTCATGTTCTGAACACGAGTGCATTTTGCAGTGACTGTCTATTGTTGGGCTGTCACCAAGACCAGGTCAGGGACTGACCAGAACCTCCATAAAACACTGTTTGGGCTGTGTTTGGGATGCAGTTTATTCTGTGCATTTTAGTTTCTTCTCTCAACTTCCCCCCACTTTTGCTGTGACCTTCCATAACATTACCAGCACTGATGACATATGGTGGAAACGTGCATTTGATGTGGCTTGGAGGGGCAGGTCTGCCACTGGTGGGAATCGTCCATAAGGGCCATAGACAAGGTAGAAGTCTTTGTGGTGAAGGTGACAGGAGAGCCGAGTGCCAGGTGGGAGGAGAAGGGTTGTAATCCTCTTTTCTATAATGGAAAGTTATCATTTGAGAATGCAGTGACTGAGTAAGAGAGCTGTCGGTGAAGAGCCCACACGTATGCCTAGTATGCTGGTGTTTGTTAGAGTTGACCTGTTACTTCCCAGTAAGGGAAGGTAACTTTTCACCAACAAAATACGTGAGACAAGCGCTGAAAATCTTTATTTAGGGGTTGGTCTGTTTTGCACGTGATGCAACATATCCTTGAGAAAGTGCTGCTTCTGTCATTGTGTGCAATGACTACTTTCTAACAAAACGAGACAGTTAATGCACAGGTATGGCAAGTCTTGCTTCCTGCAGGGGAGGCAGAAGTTGTGTTTGCCTCCAGGCAGCATCTGAAAGTTATGGTAGTTGCTAATTCTGCTTTGTCTGCAGTGGTGGAAGAACTGGCAGGGAGGAGGCACCAAAAGGACATTCATAGCCTGAACAGGTGGAGAGGGCTGGTCTTGTCATTGTAATACTGGAGCCGCAGAAACATTGGTCACTCACATCTGAAACATAAATATTCAGAAGTCGATTTCAGGTGCATCCTGAAAATCAGCTGTACTAATTTGAGGGAGCAAAAGCTGGGCCCATGAGATTGCCCAAACATACAGTCATTTGCAGGATACATGGGAATTAATGTTCTTCCAAAAACCACGTATCCCAGTGGCAGGTGACACCGGTGCTTTTCACACTGCGGTTGCAAGCCTCTTCAGGTTTGCATGTGTCTTCCTGCAAAGGAAGCAAATCTCTCATTTTCTGCTTTGAAAGGAGAGCAGAATTTTCTGTGTGAGCCTGGTGCACCTTGATATACAGGGCAGAGCAGTTTGTTTCAGCCCATTTTTGCCCCTTGCCTCAACCTAATGTAATCCAGCATGCTCAGCAGTGATGCTGCTTTCCCGCGAGGTAGCATGGCTCCATGGCAATGAGTAGTGTCTAGGAAAGGGGGGGGGGAACCACAGGGGGAGCCTGTGGATGCAGAGACAGATGTGAGAGCGTAGATGGAGCTCTCATGGGAGAGGCATGATTGATGTTCCCTGTGTGCCTGTCATTAACTGGTGTTCCATATAGACTCTAATCAGTCACTTCCGAGCACCTTCTGTCTGGGCCCATAACCTGGGCTGACCTTTTATAATGTAAACACAGAGTAATGACTGAAAATGTCAGACAAAGAGATTCACTTCCTCATGACTACAGGTGAGCAGCAGCGCATCAGACAAGGTCTCTTCCTGCCTCCTAGTGCCCACAGACTCCTTTGAAGGGCACTCTGAGCAATCCTGCCTGTAGCTCACTCAGCTGGTGTTCAGGGTCTTCCCCTGCTTTTGCTATATTCAAGTCTGACCTGTGCCTTTGTATCTGGTTCCTGAATGTGATGGCGAGGACCTCTGTATATGCAAGCGGTCACTTGCCACTGAACTAAAAAGGGACCTTGTTCTCACAGGTGCGACACATCCAGCCACCACCCCGTTTGGTCCTTCACCTCACCACAGTAGTTTCCTGCCCACTAACCACTTGGCAGGTAAGTGTAAGTAAACCCTGCCTTCACCTATATACCTTTATACCTGTGACACATTTCTGGCTCTCCAGTGTGGTCCTGCCTTGAGGCACTGTGGCACGAGGGTAGAGAGAGGTTTAAACTGTCTCAGGAACCAGAAGCTAGCCAGGTTCTCACCCATGCCAGCTTCCCAGCACATTCCTTCTGCTCTCCTCCAAAGAAGAGGGGCAAGATTAGCAGACCCTCTCTTGTAAGAGAAGAGGGCATTGCAGAGCAGTCAAGTCTGTCACTGCTGAGACACTGCACAGGAGCTGAAATGTGACCTTTAGAGCCCTTCTTTGCTGCTGGATGTGCCCAAGGAAATGGGGGAAATGTATGTAGAGGTACCTCAAACAAGCCACAGCTTAAAATGGGCTCCTCCCATACAGTTTCCCACCTATGCGAGTTCTTGGCTAGGTTCTTTAATAAAGTTCAGTGAACAGTTCCTGGCAAATAGCTGTTCTGCACGTTTTGCCAGCCTTTCAGTTTCCTAATTGGCAGTAAGTAGAGCCTGATTTTCTCAAATTTCCTCATTTTAGAAGCTCACAAGCAGCTCATTGCCAATTAAAGTTCAAGCTCTGTTGATTAATGTTTTAGTAACACTCATCCAATCAGCACATGTGGCATGCCACATGACCTGGTAGACTTTTTTCTATTGCAAATACCCAGATTTACATCAATTCCTGAACACTCTGTCAAAATGAACTGTATATCTCTACAGTCACTCAGTTACTTGATGTCAAATGGAAAGAGCAAGAATGGCTATTTAAAAATAAGTAAATAAGCAAACAGCTGTTTGCTTAGAGATCCAAGCTATTTGTGCTATTTGCACTGGTATTTTAAATATAAGGATATCCATGAGGAAGTGGAGAGCAAAATAGCTCCTGTAATGCGGTGAGATAAAGACTTTAAAGGGGCAGTCATAAAGCCAGTAAGCAGAAGGAGTTGTTTAGAGATGGCCAGTAGGAAAGAAAACAAGTACACTGGTATGATTTAACCCATAGCCATCTCTGGAGGGCAAAAACCTGAGTCTGGCTGTATCCACTCAGAGAGGAATCTTTATATTAAAAAAAAGAAAAGCAGGACTTTTTATAAAAACAAGTGCCAGTAGCCAAACAGATATTTGACGAGGAAAGGCAAGATTCATCTTTTGCCTCAAAGGGTTACAGTCCTCCCATCCCTTTGTCATAGTAGCTCCTTAAGACTACACTATCATTTCCATCACCACTGGGATCAAGGAAGCCATTATGGGAGAGGAGTTTGGCACAAACAGGCCAGAGTTAATTAGTGTGAGGATGGATGTAGCAAAGCACATATCCATAGCAATTAGCTTAAGACTGTCTCTGTGCACTATTACAAAGAGGGTAGAAGGCTGTATAGAGAAAAGAATGAAACGATGCATCCCCTCAGTATGCTGGCTGAGGAGCCTGCTGAGGGTCTTCTTTTAAGGCAACAGCAGTGCTTCTACTATTAGTCCTGATAAGGAAGGCTCAGCAGCAGCCACCCTAATTTCAGCTATTAGACCTTAATTTCTAGCTCCCCTCTGACTGGCATACAAAAGTTTATTACAGCACCTGTTTGCAGAGCACTGAATCCCTTCTCCATTTTAACATGATGGGAATTTTCTGTGCAAAGAACCTTGCAATGAGAAGGATCAGCTTAAAGTCTGGCCTAATCCTACTTGGATTCAGACCGTTAAGAAGGGGAGGGGTGCATTTCATTCTCCAGCATTCTTGGCTAAATGCCTGCTAAATCCCTGTTTGCCTTTCCAGATCCATTTAGCAGGTCAAGCACCTTCAGCGGCCTTGGGAACTTAGGCAGCAATGCCTTTGGAGGATTAGGCAGTCATGCTCTGAGTAAGTACTGGCTGGGTTACTGCAGACAAACATCCCTTCCAGAAAAGCCACATGCTAATATTTACAGCAGCTGGTGGTAGTTTTTAAAGAAGTTTAATTCCTAACCTCCATTCTCCTATCTGAAAACACTGCACCTAAGATTTCCAGGTCTCTGCGGTGGGAGCTTTTCTGCATGTCATAAACATCACTAGCTGTGCTCTGTGTCTCCTCACTGCTGAAGGCTGGTACCTTGTGTGCTCCTAGAGGTGCTAGAGCTGCAAGACCCCACTGAGCTCTGGGTCCCTATGGGCATCTGAAGTAACACCCTTCGACAGTGAAGATGCATAGTGGAACAGCTATTGATACTTCTCCTAATGCAGCATGTAGACTTCCTCTGTACCCATTGTCCAAAGTTTAAATTACCTGTATAAAATTATTTTACTTTGAAAACATCTTACCTGTAGGCAAGACATGCTTGAGAGCCACACATAAGAGAGCATGCTTTTGCATCTCATGGCACAACAGAAATCAGCTTAAGATTGGTGGTGGAAAATCAAGTGACTGTTCTGAAAAGCCTAAAGCCAAGCTCTGTTTTTATACACACACATACATACCACCAAATAGTCTTGTTTCTTTAACAAAAAAGTCTCTGAATCCTTCAGCTGCAGGCAGCTGATTGCTTGTAACTATCCACAAGTTCAAGTTTCTGCCAGTGAGAGGACCTGAGGAAAAGTACTGAGTTTGTGCTGGAACCCTTGCTGGGGTGGGGGGAGAAGAGGAGCTGGGCATTTTCAGTCATCCGTGACTTACTCAGATGTGTAGTTAAAGCTTCCTCCACCCATAGCCTTTAAAGTGCTGGTGGATCTTACACCCAGTGTTGGAGGTATCTGTGTCCACCTGCTAGTAGCTCCCCCTCCCATTAGCTCCACATGAAAGAGTCTTGAAAGGACAGTTCTGGTTGTGATTAGCATTGTCAAAAATGTTTATGTAATTACTTGGTTTGAATTATTTTTAACTGTTCCTCCCCCTGCCATTATTCTAGCTCACAACAACATTTTTACTCACAAAGATGGCCCAAACCTGCAGAATTTCAACAATCCCCATGAGCCATGGAATAGACTCCATCGGACCCCACCGTCCTTCCCAACACCTCCACAGTGGCCCAAGCCCACTGATTCTGAGCGAAGCTCCTCAGTGACAAACCATGACAGAGACCGAGAGCGGGAGCGAGAGCCCGAGAAGAGGGATCTTTCTCTGAGCAAAGACGACAGAGACAAAGAGAGGTAAGCAGCTTCTGAGCACTTCCTTCTCGACCTGTTTTTCCTCTATATTTTTCCCACTTTTTCCAATCATAAAATGATCTTCAGAGCAAAACATTGCTTGTCTTTGAAGCAGCTAATAGGCCTCTTCTTCAGATAAGTACAAGTACTGCCAACACAAAAAAAAGCCTCTTTTAGGATTTGTCCTCCGTGGAAATATGGTAAACCAGTTTCTGCTAGTAGGTTAATAAAAAGCACCAGGCTGAGGAAATGAGCATGTCAGTGTGTTTTCAGGGTGTACTTGGCTGTTTTCAGTGCAGCTGCTTTTAGGATCACTGTATGGTCTGAAATCAGGAAGGTAGCACTGTGATGGATCCTTCGGAGACAGTCATAGTTCTCATTAGTGTACAAATATGCTGATGAATTCAAATGTTAGCTGGACATTAATGAGATAAAAATGCAAATGCCTGTATGTGGAGCAGTGTGCATGAAGCCATTAATAAAACTGATCTTAAAAAATTGCATTGTGGACAAACCCTTATTAACAGTGACAGGACTGGATCACCTGGGCTATAGATACTTCATTAGCTTCCAGTTATATAATTTTGAAGATGTAAAGCCCTTTGTATTTCAAAGCCCAGTTGTCTCCAGCAGGCTACTTCTTTGTAGGCAATAACAGCCTGCAAGTCTTAGATGTGTGCATTTGTGTAGTGAATCGTTTGCCTGGAGTGGTTTTAATGAGATCTTCAGGCAGTGCCTGTGAACAAGATTATATGGAAGCAATAGGCTGAAAATCATCTTGCTTTAAATGTTAAATTGTCTGACACCTTTGCATGGATAGTCATCCAGAGAGGAAGCTCCCTTCTTGGCTTTAGTGTAATTTGTTTGCAAACCAAGGTTACTCTCAAGAGTGTTCACACAGGGGTTAACATCTCTATTACTTTTCCATTAATTCAGCTTAAGCTGTCCTCAAGCATCCCTATTTGGATATGGTTTTAATAAACCACATCCTTGACCAGCAATCAAGACTACCACAGAGGAAGAAATTTGGGTTAGCAAACGTAATCATAAGGGATAAACACTTACAGAACTCCCCAAAACACTTCCAGCTTTTAGCACTCGGGTCTTACAGCTCTCAAAAGCAAACCCAGCGTAAAACTTAAGCATCAGTGAGCCTCTCAGCTGCATAATGCAGTTCTCTCAATCATACCATCATACTTTGCATTTAAAGTGTCTCTCAGGTAGAGCAAAGTGCTTTTAAAAGATAAGCATTATTTATTCCCCTCTTAAAGAGGTGAGGTTAACTGTGACTGATGGACTTGCTTAGATAGAGGGGCAGTTATAAATGTAAATCCTCATGCCTCTCTTTCTAAACCATGGTCATTGTCATCAACCCCTTGTTCATCATAGCAGGTCCTCAAAGCAGAGGTCAATGACTTGCTTTTGTGGCCTATCCACAGATTTTTTCCTTAAGCACCTAGTTTACCTGCCAAAACCAGCAACAGCAAAAAACTCCACTGCAGCTCCATAGGAAAACAAGCATTATCACTGCTTCCAGTCAACAGGCTATCTTGTGAAGGGCCTACATACATTTCTGTAGGCTTCTGGATTGGTATTTTAGGAAAGAAACCTGAGTTAAGAGTGTTGCAGCCAAGAAGATTGTTGTCTGGCAGCCAGATGTATATATGAACACACAGTAAGTATCATTTCTTTAAAATAAGCTGTCTAGAATTCTTGTTGTCCTCCATTTCTCAGTGAAGTGGTCTTTCTCTCAAATGCATCCCCAGTTTAGTCCCCAGCTTGTGGACATTTAACATTATTTTCTATGTAGTATGTAAAGGCAGGTAGTACATGTCTTTTAGTTGTAGCATCACATCTATAGCTGATGCTAGCAGAGCTTTTCAAATAGTTTTCTGATCAGTCTCAAATTGCACAACTTGACACAGCACTGTGCGTGTCCAACATCACGTTTGTTCATGCAAGACCAAGAATGTATGTTCTCTCTTCTTACAGAGACCTCATGGATAAAAACAGACATTCAAACAGATCCTCACCGGCATCAGCTCCAGTGACACATCAGATAAGCAATCTCATCCGCAGCAACAGCCAAACCTCCAGTGATCCCATCAGGCAGGTTAGCCTCAGTGAAAGGGAAAGGTCCAAAGAGCCCGAGCGAGAGCACCCTGACCGGCTGAGAGAGCCACCCATAGCAGAACACAAGATTAAAGAGAGCCGTTCCCCAGTGAAGGAAACTCCAAGCCATGATAAGAGACCCTCTGAGGACAACACAAAGCCAGTAATCCAGTCTGTATCCCCATACAGCAAACCTGCACTAAGTGAGAGCTTGAAGCTTACCAATCTAATGAGCAAGGACATGGAGAGAAAGACAGAGCTTCCCAGCGACCTCCAGAAGATTAAGAATGACATCAAAGTCAAAGAAGAGAGGAAGGAAGACAGTGATGTGCTGGTGGTAGGGTCTGAACCCTCACAGCACTCCCGATCAGTGGAGCATCCCCCACCACCTACTTTGCATGGATTATCATTGCCTCACTCAATGGCTGCCTCTATGCCCATCTCCATGGGTAGCGTGCACCAGATGAACAACATGAATGTTCTGGACCGCAGCAGAATGATGACCCCACTCATAGGCATGAATCCTTTGTCAGGAAGAGAGAGGCTGCCGCATCCTGGATTTTCTTGGGACCCAATGAGGGACCCATTGCGAGATGCCTACCGGAGCTTAGACCTGCACCGTCGAATGGACTTCCAGCTCCGGACAGATCCTATCCATAGGTTCCCTACCACCTCCGGATTTTACGACCATGAGCGTTCTTATAGAGACAGGGAACCGCACGACTATAACCATGAAAACCTTCTTGAAGCCCGCCGAGAGCAGGAACGGTTGCGGCAAGTGGAGGAAAGAGAGCGCTTGCACTTACGGGAAGAACTTGAGCGTGCCAGAATGCACCACTTGCACTCATCCCCCATCGAAAGTCACCTGGCACACGTGCCATCCTTCATGCCTCATTTAAGCGGGATGCATTACCCCAGACTGAGTCCATCCACTGCCATGCACAATGGGATTTTAAACAGGAACCCACCAACCGCAGCGCTGAGCGCCCCACCGCCTCTTGTGCCAGCGAGCAGCACCAGACCTGCCTCCCCACGCAGGACTACTCCACTCACAAACTCAGAGGCCAGGGACTATTCCCCCTCTAGGAACCCCAAAGAAGTAGAGGCACGATAGTCCCCACCAGTGAATTTTCAACTCGCCTGTATATAACACAAGCAAACAAAGAAACAAACAGGAAAACAAACAGAAAAAACCAACGACAGAAACCAACAAACCTTTTACAAAATGCACTGCTGTAAACTTTTCTTTTTTTGTTTTTAAATGTAAAATTTGTAGAAGTTAAGCACATTTCCATAAATAACGGGGTCGGGGATGCAGACTTTCCAACAAGAAGGTTGCTGAGAATGGGAATTTAATATATAGGTCTTGATTTTTGGTTTTGTTTTTTGTTTCTGTGCTAAAAAAAGAAAAAACAACAAAAAAAAGGAATACAAAGAGCAAAGTTTGTACATTTTTTCCCAAATGTGAGAAACATTTTTAATGGATTTGTATTTTTTTTAATTTTGTGCTCTTTATTCACTTAAAAAAAAAAAAAAGAAGAAATTTTGCTTTTGTTTTTAGTTAAATTTGCATCTGAAAGGCCTCAGATCCTTAAGAAAAGAATACCCAGGGTTTCTTAAAAGTATTATTTATGGAAATACTGTAGTTTTACAGTCCACTGTGAGGTTCCCTTCTGAGGCCAATTGATCGCTTACCTTGGTACTTTGGAACCGAAGTTACAGATATATATTAAAATATTAATAATAATAATAATGTACAAAACTGTTTGTTTTTTGCCTTATTATATTATGCAGAAATTTAAGAGGAATTTTTTTTGACTTCTTGTTTTAAACAAAACAGAAAAGAAAAAAAAACAAAACAAAGCAAACTGTAAATACTCTGTTAATATAAATGTACACCAATATTAAATTCTTAACATAGGTAGACTTTATAAAAATGGTTTCTAGAACCACTCTGGTTATTTGTTAACATGGTTACAACTCATACTCTCGTCACAGTCAGAAATTCACACTCAGAAAGCTAAGTACGGCATATATACTTCAACTATGCAAGAACTCGGAGGCAGGTCGTAGTGGATGTTGGGGGGAGGAAGGTTTAAAAAATAATAAAAAATACAAAAAAACCCACCACAACCAACCCAAAAAACAGCCAATGCAGCGCTGGAGACGGAACGGGAGCGGCAAGTGAGCGGCAGGAAGGATGCTTGTGTTCAACAAAAGGAGCTAACAGAGAGACTGTATTTTTTGTACAAACACAAGGGACAGTTCGGCGAGGAAAGAGAGAGGCACACGCTCCTGGAAGGGACTTTTGGTTTCCTACTTCTCAAGCTGGCAAAAGCAGATGGAACTGGCACAGAACCATGCGGCAGACCCTTTCCTTGGTTTTTGGTTTTCTTTTTTCCTGGTTTTTTTTCCTTTTTTTTCCTCTTTTTTTGTGTTGTGGGCAGGATCGCTGGCAAGCAAGGACAAAGGACAATTTTCCGTGGACCCCTTGTGCTAATCGTGCAGTGTTCTTATTGGAATCTGTATACAAGACAAAGTAGAATTTTAGGAGTGCAACAAAAAAAAAAAAAAAAAGAAAAAAAAAGTCTAATGGTTGATTAAAAAAAAAAACAAAAAAAAACCAAAAAAAGCAATTCTGATATATTCTCTATAGTACATGAAGACCATCAGCAGATGTTTGTTTCAGTGTGGTTCTGCCTTGAACTGCTTTTGGCATGATTTATTTTTTATTTCCAATTTTACTTTTCATCCATATGTAAATTTTGCCATGTTTTACTTGCTGTACCATCCCCCCTCCCTTATTTTATTTTTCAGTGTCCATGTTTTATATATCCTGGGCTTTTTCTCTCTAGTTAATTCAGCCATCCGCTACTATTTTCTTGGCTCTGTAACTCTTGTTTTCCCCCCCTCCCCATCCTCCCCCCTGCACCCCCTGTAATTTTAAACATTCAGTTTCCTTGTAGATCAATGAAGATAAATACAACATTGATTTTGGATGAAAAAGGCAGTTGAGTGTTTGTGTGTCGGAGCCACCGCTGTTGACGCGGAGGCTAATGGTTTATTGACGGCAAAGGGCTGAGTGCTGGGAGAGGGGTTTGTTTCGTTGGTGGGTCTTGCCCGGCGCAAGGAGTGTGGTCCATTAAGTGCTTGGGAAGCGACGGCTGTGGGGTCAGGACTTGGGGAGGAGAGAGGTGCTCCCTGCTCCTGCGCTGGTCTGACACTTCTGCTGGGGGACAGAGGATGGAAAGGGCAGCACTGGCTCTGTGCAGCTGCTTACTAAAGGGATGGTGCTGCCGGCACCACCAGAGGAAGGGCATCACCTCAAGCACTGTCCCCACGTGCGTTTGCATTTGCTTCCCCAGCTTCTCCCATAGGCTGAGAGCAGGCATCTGCAGGGGGATGGAGAAGTGCTCCAAGCCCCCTTGCTCTCAGTAACTGATTTAACAGTGGGCGCCTGTGCTTTAGCAGTATGTTACAGCTTCTGGTTTTAGGTGGTTTTAAGTTTGTGTGTGACTAAATCACCGAGCATAAAAAAATAAAATGAAATAAAATAGCAGGGTCCTGCATCTGATGAAAGGGGGCTTAAAACAAAATAGGCATTAAAAATCAGCACCTGCTCTCCCAGCTGAAATCGGGGGAACATATAACACATGGTGGAAGTGAAAAGTGTGTTGGGCTCAGCATGAAGATACCCGCAATGCTGGCCCCGGGGGATTGTAATTCTCTCCTGGTGCCATAGTCTATCATGGTATCTTGCTTGACACCACTGCTAAGGCAGACCCATGTAAATGGGCTTCCCAGACCTCTGTTGGAAAGAGGCCAGAGCTGCATCTCCCTAACGCAGACGACTGCTAGCAAGGGGTGGTTACTGCACACTTCAGAGCAATGCAAGACCTTACCCTTTGGAATCATTTGGTCCATGTGCAATTTAAAAAGTGAGCATTAAATCGATGCCATGCTCCCCTGGCATTCCTGAAGGATTGCTTATTGCCGCCACGCTGGTGCCAGAAGAATTCATCATGACTGATGTTGTGGCAGCCTGAATATTAAAAGAGAATCAGCGGTTTGCCTGTCTCTGTGTTGGGAGGCATTGCTCTGAGCTTGCAGAGGATGACCCATCAATAATGCTGCACTACAGTGGGATTCCTGCGGAATTACGCAGTGCCGAGTACCTGCCTGCTCGCGAAATGGTTCATTGTGATTAATGGGTTTATTACCTAAAGAGAGAAACTAATTAATTCAGCCTGATTCCTTTAAGCCACCCCAGCTGAGCTGCCTTCTGCTAGAAGGGCTGGTGCACGAGGACTCCCTGGGTTTGTGCATTTCTGACACTGTTGAGCTTCCATTTTGTGCCGTTTTCACCATTTTTATTCTTTCGCCTCCCTTGAGGCTTCTCTCAGTCCCTGACAAAGGGTGGGATTTAGCAAACAAATGGCAGCGGGTGGGAGGAAGAGGATGGGATTTGTAAGGCTCTTTGCTTGCCTCAGGCAACCGATCTTTACAAGGTTGCTCAGGAAGCACAAGGGAGGAGACCAGCTCCTGTACTTGTGTCACCTGTTGCCTGAAACAGGATGCCACACACCACCGCAGCCCAGTGGGATGGCATTTGGTGTGCGCCCGCCTCAGTTAGTGGGGAACTGGTCAATAAGACAGACAAATATCCAGGAGCTCATGGAGTGAGGGGAAAGCCAATCCGTAAAGCTGTAATGAATCCTCAGATTGTCAAGTGTTAACTGTTTTGTGAGAAAAGGATCTAGTACTTCCCTAAAAAGCAAGCTTTGTTGCCCAAAATAAGCGTATGGCAATTGTCCATTCCAGCCTTTAGAGATACCTTAAATATTTGGTTACTGGTGACCCCAGGTTCGACGAACAAAGGGTTGGTACAGGGGAACCCAAGGACTGCAGCAGCCTGAGCTGCCGCCACCAGATCTGCGATGCCAGTATCACCTGGGTGCAGAGGAGGGGAGTGCAAGAAACCAGCTTTAGGGAAATGCAATATCCTGGGAGCTGAGGCAGGAGCCAAACACAGCGGCTTTGCTTGGAGCCGGAGAGCAAGCCCCAGAGCAAGAGAAGGGGTGCATCATCAGTGGCGTAGCTCGGGCTGTAGCCAAGCCTTCAGTGGTGGGGAGAAGAGGGTTTATGTTTGCTTTGGCTCGTGCTGAACAGAAAAAGGAAACCTTTCCTTCACCTCCTTCAGGAAATTCCTCTTTGCCACTCTTAGGAAAACAGTTGTGTTGTGGTTTGGGCCAGGGGATTTTGGGAATGGTCTTGAGAGACTGACAAGGCATTGCCCATCACTGAAACGTGGGCTTCGGCGTGCCGGGAGCAGCTGGGTCTTTCCCTGCACACCCCCTTCCAGAGCTTTTCCAGTGCTTCTTGATGTCCCTTTGCACAGGCACTTTGTTTTGGGAAGAGGCCAACCAAGGAAATAGAGTGAAAGGGGGCTTTGGCAAAGCTAGCACTTCCACTGATATCCTGGGGAGCTGGTGGCCCATGGCTTAGCTCGGAAGCACGGTGCTTTGGGAAGAGGGTAGCTGTAGCACGCTGCATTATGTGGAACCCCATAGCAGGGAGCAGGGGAGGGCTGCAATGGGCCTAGGTTACAGCCTACCGCTTCTGAACATGATGGGGAGAAAGGAAAAATCAAACGGTGTTTTGGAGCTTAACCTGGAAAATCTTCCTCCGAGGCCTTTGAGGGATGTGTGTGAAGGAAAAGGGTCCTTTCCCCTCACCCCAGCCCCTGCTGCTGTGGCACAGTTGGAACCCTCCCTGTGGCAGTGCCTGGGACCTCCTTGCAGGTGTCAGCACGGGGATTTCTTTGTCTTCTCACAAAAACCCTTCTGCTCCATTAAGCTCCCCTAATTGCTGCATTTATCATCAGCCATTTTCTGCTTGCTCTGCTCCTCATTCAGCCAGGACCCTTCCAATAGAGACATAGGCATCCGCTCCTCCTGCCGATGGAGCTGTGCGCAGGCAGCGGCTGCCCGGCGGGCCGGGCAGCAGAAGGTCCCTCATTACCGGCTCCGTGGCAGGCTGTGTGCAGCACAGATCACAGCAGCTGGGCTCGGTGTCAGGCCCTTTGTGCTGAGCCTTGGTAAACAGCTGAGAGGAGAAAAAGAGAGGATTTTTTGACTCCAAACCCAACCAGCTTCACCCTCCAGCTCCTGATGTGAATTCATGCAGCTGCCCACAGCAGGGTGAAGCCCTTCATCACCCCCGCAGAAAGCCGTCTGTGGAGCAGAGGATGTATTGGACACCCAAAGGAGACCAGAGCCCAGCTCACACCTGCATCAGCCTGCATCACACACTGTGTGTCCTTGCCAGTGGCAGGAGGAACCATTGAGGATGACAGCTCAGCCGGGGCAGGCTGGTTTGCAGAAGAGCTGTCGCAATGTGAGCATTCACAATGAGCCCGTCTGCAGCGTTTGCTGCTGGTTTACCAACATGTTTGTTAATAAATACTATATCAGGGAAAGGAAAACCCAGACACGGAAGGAAGTGACCAGCTTTTCGCATATGGGAGCCGTGCTCCCTGTGGCAGCCTCTCCTTCCCTACAGCATTTCCAGCCAATGGAGAGTCAGTGTCCAGCAATGATCCTCAGCATCTGTTGTGGAGCGGATGGCAATGGAGGGATTGCTCAGAGAAAACTGCAGACCGGGATAACTCTGTGGAAATACGAATCTAAAGGGCTGCGAAGTGATAAACACAGTGGTGGGGAACTGGTTTGGGGGAGCTTTTAGGTTTCATCACTCAAAAATCTCTTTTCCTTCTGAGTGCTATAAAACAGCACTCAAAGTGCTATATACATATATATATAAAAGAGCACTCAAAATTTTGACTCCAAACCCCCTGAGACAAAGCGATTTTTGAGAGAATGGCAGTTTGATGAAATAAGAAAGGAATGTTCAATTTTAACTTGAGAGGGAATGAATCCAGCTGAGCATCACATCGGAGCCTGGTGCTGGAGAGACCAAGCCTCGGAGGGTCAGGATCTCTTCCACATCGGATTAATGGTACCAGCAGAGTGGAGATGCTGGAAATTCCCCTTACTTTAATTATACCAGAAGGCAAAGATCCTTCCTGACTCATGTCCTGTGTGACTTGGAAAGTTCTTTCATCCAGGTCAATGGCCTTTAAACAGAAATGCAGGAACCACCATGACCTGTAAAATCCTTCCTGGGGCCTTGCTGAATTACTGTCATGGACACGGGGCCAACACAGTGCTTTAGAAGGAGGATGAAAGGATTTAAGTGTGTGTCCTTAATGGCTTGTTGAATGAAAACCTGGAAGAAAACTGACCTAAAGCATTTTAAGTTCCCTTATGGAATCTGTATTATTCTTTGTATTTCACCAATATGAGCTGCAAACTGAAAACCTCCTGCCTGCTTTTAAGGATGCATTCAACCAATTGTGAGTAGATTCCTATAAATACATTAGGATGTGGGCAGCCGTACCTTGTCTATCATAGAATCCCAGACTGGTTTGGGTTGGAAGGGACCTTAAAGCTCATCCAGTTCCTCCCCCTGCCACGGGCAGGGACACCTTCCACTAGAGCGGGTTGCTCCAAGCCCTGTCCAACCTGGCCTTGAACACTGCCAGGGATGGGGCAGCCACGGCTTCTCTGGGTGCCCTGTGCCAGCACCTCAGCACCCTCACTGGGAAGAGCTTCCGCTGAAGAGCTCATCTCAGTCTCCCCTCTGTCAGTTTAAGGCCATTCCCCCTTTGCCTTCTCACTACACATCCTTGTGAAAGTCCCTCTCCAGATTTCTTGTAGCCCCTTGGGGTTTTTATGGACATCTGTGAAACTACAGCATGTGAAAAATGTCCTCAAGGGAATGTTCCAAGGGAACCTCACCTGACTGGTGGTTTGCACTAAGCCCCTTTGTACAGGGGAGGTGATAGTGCCATAAAGTACACATTCGAAAAAACACAACTGCCTCATAGCCCTGTAAAGGCCAAAAGCCAGGCACTGCTGTCATGGGGCTCTACAGGCTAACCATGTGTCTGTGGCTGAGAAAGCAGGGGTGGAAAGCAGTCCACCTAGTGAAGGAATTCATTCAGCTGGTGGGGATGGCCCTGGAGGTCCCCCATGGCCAGACAAGCCTTCCCAAGAGCTCAGCACCTTCTCCATTTGGAGCTTCACTGATCAAACTCTGCAGAACTTAAAGGCCAAGCCTCAGGCGTGACCCAGCTTCTGGTCAGATACAGGATCAATACCGCATCTCTGGCCAGCACGTCAGGGCATGGGGCTGCCAATGGCACATGCCCAGGGCACAGCAGAGCAACAGGAGGAGCCAGACACCTCCCACCTGGGTCTGCAGCGTCCATGCCAGCCCACTTGGACCATTACTGACGAATCCTGTGGCAAAGACACTGCGCGGGGTTTCTGCGCCCTGCCTCCAGTGTGTTCACTGGATGACTTCACGCAGCCAGACATGGCCAAAAATGTGCCTCTGTGAACTAATGAATTGGTTTAATTGTCTGCCAAACCTGAGAGCAGCCAAAAGTAACAAATTAAAGTTTACAATCCTGTGGTCTCATTTACAAGGGGATAATACAGCAACTGTTTATTTTGTGAGATGTTGCAGTGAGTCGGGAGAAAATTACAGCCCCCGTATAATATTAATAATAATCATCATCATAAAAATACTTTTAATAGGAAACACCGACGGTTGTTTTGCTCCATTAACTTGCACTATTGTTCCAGCCTGTCTGGCTGCCGACACAGCAGGGCAGGGGGTGTCGATTCCCCGGAGACAAAACTGGCTTCACAGCCACAGCAGCTCACAGCAGCTTCACGCCGTGGCGCGAGGGTTTAATAATCGCCATGGCTGTAGCGTGGCAGCATCCATGGGAGGATCTGCAGGGCCAGATGAGGCTTTATGGGGCTCTGGAAAGAGCTCCAGGGGAGGAAGGAGGTGCCAGGGTGCCTGGAAGCTGCTGGCAGACTTTATGGCTGACGTCCCAGCCCAGAGCGGACAGGCGAGGTGGGGGCAGCCGCTCTGCAGGCTTTGGAGGATGTGCAAACTGCGCCCTTGTGCAGCGGTGCCAAGGGATGGAGGAGCAGGATCAGCCCAGCATGAGACAGAGCGCTCCCAGGGCCCCGGCAAGGCGGGAGAGCCAGGGCTGCGCAGGGCTCTGTTGCTGCTGCTCTGGCACCAGCCCCAGGATGACCCCACTCACAGCTTAAGTCAGCTCACGGCCCATGGGCAGGTGGCTCCGTGCCTGCCCTGTGCCTGTACAGGGGTCCCCGCGCTGTGATGCTGCCAGGGCAGGAGGAGCCCTCCAGGCTGGGGATGGCTCCGCCCAGCGCTGCGGGTGCTGGCCCAGGCTCACGTACCACGGGCCAGGGACCAAGCAAAGCTGGTGGCAGCATCTGTGCTAGTGAGGACCATTTCAGGCTTTCTGCTTCTTTCAAGCCGCTGCATGAGGAGCCCTGGCTGCATCTTCCCCCATGCAGGGGCTGCTCAGCACTGGGGCTCCACTGGGCTCTGGCACCCTGTTCCCTTCAGTCATGGGTCCAGGGAGGTGGGGATTTGTGAGAGAGGCTTTGGGATGAGGGAGGTTCCTAAATATGGGAAAACTGCCATAACTACTTTGTCTACAAAAGAGAAGAGGCCCATAGGAATGTCAGCAGCTGGGCGAACGGCTGCATCGCCAAAGGCAGCTGAACGGGAATGCGAGAGGGGGGAAAATAAATAAATACATCCGTACATCCCCATGAAATGAATCCCTCCCCATTCAGCCATTTCCCTTTATTCCTTCCTTTTAGAAGCAAGGTTATCGGGTCTAACATCACATCCAAACATTTCAGCACTAGCATTATACGGGATGCTCCAAGGTCAGTGCCTGCAGCTGTAAACTCATTAGTCTTGTCTTTTGTGAGAGAAGAAAGCCTCTTCATTCCCCTCGCACCCCCTTCCCCCCTAATTAAAATTAAAGTATTTCCTGGCCAAAAGTCATTTCTGCATTCATTCATCTCAATTCTTTTCTGTTTGGATAAACCACCCTCTGGTACTCCGAGGGTGTTATGTATACAAACTATAAACTCTTAATGGTCCTGCAGTGTGTTATGACTGGCCTAAAGAGCTAAAGCAGGCTCTGAAAAAAGTGGTTCTTGGCAACGCCGTGTATGGAGTTCAGGCTCATCAGTCATATGCAATTAGAGATTAAAAGTGCTTGATGGACTATAGGGGAGACCAGCACGGAGGGAGATTAGGAATGTAGGAGAGGAAATGCAAACAAAAGCTTTTATCTCGGCGCAGCAGTGGCTACCACAAAAGCAGGGACAGGAGGACAGTCCTCATTTTCTGGACGCACCCACAGCCTTTCCAGGCTGGAGGGCCCAGGCGTGCTGAGCGCCGTGCCCCATCTCCCTCTGATGGCCACCCACATCTCAAGGGGGGTGATGCGACCCCTCGGGGACCACCGGGGCTGGCAGCTCTGGCTCAGGGGGGGCACAGGAAAGCCAGGCTCAGGAGGAGGTTTGTGCCATAGCCCAGGCTCGCAGGGTCCCATTGCCAGCTGCCTGCAGACACAGCACCTGGCAAATCCCCCCCAGCTGCTGGCAAGGGCCAATCTGCCCAAAACAGAGGCACCTGGGAGGCATTGGGAACCTGAAGGGCTCATAGGGATGGGGAGGAACCCATGCTACTCCTTTCTTGAGCAAAGGGATGTTTCCCAGTTGTGGTGCTGCTGCTTGGAAGGGGAGGTGGGAGTTCGGCACATAAATGCTTTCAAAATGCTTGCGGCCATTTTTATCTCATGTTTTGCTATGTGGGGGCCCTGCTACATGCTGAAAAAGGCTGATGGGGCAAGGCAGCTCCCTGCTGACCACATCCTTGCCCAGATGCACCCAAGGACAGGCAGGAGCAGGAGATGAGAAGAGGTGAGATAAGCAGTTGGGATTGGCAGGGACTGTCTTCCCCTTCCATACCTTCAGTATGGAAGCGTCACTGATTTTGGACAGGCTTAAAACACTGAGCTAATATGGGCTATAAGGGGACACAGAGATGCCTTTTTTGCCAGTAGGACAATGTCTGCAGATTGCATTTTTCCTTGCAGTGAAGCATAGTTGTTTGTTAACAAACTTTGGTTTGCGCTATGAAAATGCTAGGAGGGGAAAGGTGTTACATGAGCTGGGTAGGGCAGTCCTGACCCCGTGGTGGAATGCAGACGAGCCACCAAGGATTGAACACCCTCCATGCCATCACAGTAAATGTGTGCTGGAGGCTTTTCCGCTCATCATCAGGACTCAGAGCACCCTCAGGGGTTCAGTGCCCTTTGCGGGGTCACTGACTCAGTGAATAATTAGGGGAAGGGCTCCATCAGAGCTGCCAACGTGGCCTGGCAGGTCTCCTATGGAAACAAGGACAGAGCTCAGCCTGCAAACTGCGTGAGATTTCAGCCTTTCCGTCCGCATCTTCAAACACTTTTGTGCTTTGTGTAGGAGGAAGGTGTGAGACAGCTCTGTGCGCTGTGGTCACCCACTCCAATAAACTGCTTCCCACAGTATCAGGAGACACAGGTGAGACTTACAACCTTGTGACCTTGTTGATGAGGCTATCTGAGAGTGTCAACCCTTGGAAAACAAGGATGCTTTCTCCCTACAGCACAGCAGTTGTCCTTCCATCCTTTCGCTTTTCCTACCCACAGCTAGCAAGAGAGCCAGGGAGGCACTTTGCTGAAGGAAGGAGTTGACTCTATGAAGTTTCAATACAGGTGTCTCAGTCAGCCATTAGAGGTTCATTTAAATGGGTTTTCTTGAGCATTAATAGGCCACAGTAGGGCATTCATAGCCAGCTTTTCTCAGGTTTTGCAGAAAGTGGTATAAGTGGGTTTCTTCAAGTATATGTGATTGCTCATAGCTGCTGAAGTTGATTTGAATCACTTGCTACCAGGCTCACCAATTTAAGCCTGATAAGTTGTGCATTATTAAATGGGGGAAGGGAACAAAGCTGTGTTCTCCCAGGGAAGAAAATGCAGGATTTCTCATCAATGAGGAATGATTCCTCTCATCAGCACAGTCTGAGAAAGGCCATAATGGAACATTTGCACCTGAGAGCAAAAGCCTTCTATCTGATACATTCCTGATCAGTCTTTGTGCTCTGAGACTCAGACATCATGGGTTCTGCCCAGAGCCAGTCAGGAGGGAAGGTAAATCTGACCGCAGTGCTATGTCTGTAGCTAAGACTGTGCTTGTGTCAGTGTTCTTGGCCACTCATTAGACATCAGTCCTGTCCTCTGTACAGCTGGTGGTGGCTCTGCCTTTCTGTTCAGGAGCACTTACTGCAAACTGTGCAAGGAACTGGAATTCAACCCCGTGCCCCAGGCGTTAGTACTCGCTAAAGAAACAAACACATTTTGAAGGTTTTTCTCTGTGTTGGATAGAAAGCATCTGCCACACAGGAAATAACTGTCTGACTCTTTGGGAAGCTTGCCTTGCTCTCATCCCCACATGCTGCTCGCCCATCAACATGCTCACTGGTGATCACTCATGAGGTCATGGAGCTGGTGCTTGAAAAGGGACTGGTCTCTACTGCTGCACTAATGACAGTGGTGTTTTGGATTGATATTATCAGATGCATTTTAGGCAGCTTCAACCCAGATGCCCCAGCCTCTGACCCCATCTGCAACAGTGACTGGGCATGCAAATAATCCACTCTGTGTTTGGATGACACTGAATTAGTGTTTTTCATATACAGCATAAGCACATGTGATGGATCCCACTGCCTCATCAAGCCTGGCATCCCGCTTGAGTGTCCCAGCGTGCAGGAGGCTGTGTGATCAGGTACCGCAGTGGGTTTTCATGCAAGCACTGTGGTTATTGATGCATTGCTGTGCAACAGCTAAGTCCTGTGCACAGGCTGCATGCTTGCTCCTGGGGGGCTGTGGGCACCATGCATCTTGCTCTGAGCCTCATGGCCTGATGGATGGACCCGTGTTAATGAGCTCCAAAGGGAACCACACGGAGCCCTCTTTGCTGGAGGCACAAGCCTCTGAGGGAGGGAGTTAAAAGGGGCCAAAAAAAGAACAGTAGACAACAGGGATAGACTCCAGATAGCTCCTTTGGGGATGTGAAGGTTGTGCTTGATTAAAAACAGTGCTTTATAAAAATGTTATTTGCTATGCTTGGAAGATGACATTCAGTGCAATAAGAGTGTACAGCAAACCTAATATGCTCCCTATGGAAAGGGCTGAGGTGCGTGCCAGTGAAGGCATCCTATCATCTTATCTTTGATCCCTTCTCTTTAGTAGCTGGGTTTTTCCCCCCGGTGCTGGGAGGTTCCACTTTCTCCCAAATATGCAGGCATCCTTCCTCTGTGGCAGTGTGCAAGCAATGGTGCAGAAAAGGTCTTTGATGAGAAGACTCACAAGAGCAGAGAACTGGGACACACTGATGACTGGTATCAAAATCCCAACCCTCCAATCCCACCCTGAACTCTCAGGGAGTATTTATTTTGGATGCTGTCAGCTTAGCTACATCAGTGCAGTTGGAATGAGCCTTTCAGAAGGTGATGCACAGATCTATTTCCAAGTAGTTTGCACTAGACTTCGTCTGGACGTGTTTGGTTTTTAATGCTTTCCCAGAACACTTGTAAATTTTTATTTCTGCTGAGAGCAGGAGAAAGGAGCTGCTGGACACAGAATCAAGTTGATTGTCTACAAAGTTTAATGCTGTTTTCTTGCTCTATTATTTGGCCATTCTATGTTTGTGCAAAACTCTGTTTTAAAGCTCACTCGGAGCTCCTGGGGTGTGCAAGGAAGAGAAGGGGGAAAAGCTATTTCTTTGCTGTGCCAAAATATACAAAATTTTATGTACCATGATGGAAAGTTAAGGTGAAAAGGGCTGGATCTGAGACAAGAAACATTTCTTTAATATTCTCTACGTTTTTTTTCTAACAGGATTTGCTGTTGCTTTGAAAGCCGCCTGCTATTTTACAGGCAATAAAAAAGAGAGACTGAAAACATTTATTTCCTGAGACTTGCTCCTTTCTTGAGCTCTGTTAAACTGAGCATGCCTAGCAAAGGGAAGGGACGGCATGAGCCCAGCAGACCCTTCATTCAGCTGGGGATACCAAGGTTTGCCTGCCTGGTCATAGTAACCGAAAGCTTCATTCTGCTTTGTAGCCCTTGTCCTAAGCCCTGTGCAGCCCTGGGATCCCCTGAGGATAGGACCTGCTACCCTGAGGCCACACGAGCTCCTGGGTGCTAAGACAGCCGTGCAGGTGAGCAGGCTGCCAGCTTGGTTCCTACACCAGTGACTGGTCTTTGCTCTCAGGTAAGCCAAAAGATTTCAGCCATCCAGATGCTGGCTGGTGTCAACAGCGTCCCCCTGCTTGGGCGGTAACGTCATGAAGTTCATCCAGTGTCATCCAGCTTCCCATGGGCTGATAGGGGTCACAGGTACAGGTAGCAACAGATCTTGAGGTCTGGTCCAGCAGCCCAGCACAGAGAGGCATATGGGTCATCTCCTGCAGCTCTGTCTGCTTCCAGGGCTCCAGTGGGATGGTGACCCTGTGCTTGGCTTCTCCTAGTGAGTTTTGGTGGCAAATCCAGGTTATGGATGCAGAGGTCAAACCTGCAGCTGCCCATTAGAGTTCACAGAGCATTTCAGAAGCATGTGTTGTGAATGAGAGGATGTGTGAAATCAAAACTATTTTCACATGATTCTCATACAGTTTAGCCTTCCTTTGACCTACAGCTTTACTTTTACTTACTGCCATTGTTTTTGGCTGAAAATTACAAAGCTGAAGGAGCATCTGTTCCAAATAATGCCGGTCAGGCTTCTGGATAACAGCTCAGCAGCTTCCTGCCAGGAGCAGTTGCTGTGGCTTCTTGATTATTCTCAAGATGTATTTGATGTTTTGGGGAGGATAAGAGAGTATTGTGAGGAAGATAGATAGGAAATATTTGTTTGTAGAAAGCCTAGATTCCAAAGGCCCGAACACCTTAACTAGGGTGTAACTACATAGTTTGGGTGAAATCCGTCAGGGGCAAAGAACATAATACAGCCTTTAAAGATCATTAAGCAAAGATGGTCTTTTGGAAAACTGACTATCAGATACTAAATAAGTATGAAATAGGATCAATTGGGAGGCATGTGCGCTTAACGGAATCCACATCTTTTAATATCTGGAAATACATCCTTTACTCAAGTGCCTGGTTTTCAGACATGAGCCACCTTGTTTGTTTGCTTTTAACTGAGAAAAGTCAAAAAATGTTGTCTTCAGCTTGCACCAGGCAGACAGCAAACACTTCAGAGTAGCCCCTTCAGTTCAGAAGGCAGCCCTGCTTGCCTGCTCACCCCAGCCCCAGAGGTGCTGTGCTAAATATTCTGCACAGCCTGGGGAAAACACCCCCCTGCAGCAGACCCTTTCAAGCCTGGCTGCCGAGCAGCAGGCTGCCTGACCTCAGTTTGCAGAGCTGGCCAGCAGAGTTGGCTCTTCCAAGACAGGCCTGGCTTGGCTTTGGTTGCTGTGGTCCATTTGCCTCCCTGCAGCACAGGTAGGCAGGGATTGGCAGGCAGTGGGAGGAGGGGAGTGCTGCTATCACAAGCAGATCAGCTACTTGTCCTGGTGTCCCTGGCTTGCTCACAAGGTCACTCCAATAGCAACACACTCACAGCTCCTCTCTGTTTAGCCTAGCCAGCAGGATCACTGGTGGCTTGGTTCTCATTGCAGTGGTGCCATAGGATGGCTGCTGGGCTCCTGCCAGCCCCTGCTTGCTCCCTCTGCAGCCCTCTTGTGCTGAGCTCCCCTTCCTGGCTGGGCTCCAGCAGCGTGTCTCATGTTCAACTGACCCCAATCCCTACTGAATGCTTTAATGCGATGTTTTTCTTCACTTCTAAAATGGTTGGCAGCTCAACCTCATGAATCCATCCGTGTTGTGCACCTCTGCCCTCAGACACATGGCTCCATTTAGACCTCGTGTACCATCAGCCTTTCCTTTTAATGAAGTTTTATTTTGGGCAGAGGACAGGGAAGCAATCCCAGTGGCTGGGCAACTGCACCATTACTTGCAAATGGAGGAGGCAAGTTCTGTTCCTGGGGGAACAGCTCAGGCTGCCTGTGCCTGCTGTCCCACACCAATGCACATCTTGTCCCCCCGGGCTGCACCTCTGTTTTACTAGGGGCAAAACCAAAACTGCCCATCTCCTCACCTTCATAGTCTTTTGACCTCAAACTCTACATTGTGGCAACTCAGAGCTTTAGAAATGCATGATGGAAATTTTCTGTTTGAAATATTGGGCCTTAACTGATATCTTCATCTGTGGCTTTGACTTTAACAGGAGCGTGGCTTTGAGTATGTGTGTGACCAGGATGCCCTATCGCACAAGCAGAGCAGTGGTGAGATGCATACTACCATGTATACATGAACCTATTTTTTTCAGCCCTTTTTATATCTATATTTTAGCCTCTTGAAATTTCTATAACTAGAGGACAAAGACACAACATGACTAGGAGGGGTGGAATTGAATCTCAGCTGCTTATTCACTCTAAAATATTCACTAGTGAAGGTAAGTACAGACAGAAGTTGTACAAAAGCTAAAATACTAACTTTTAAACAGAGTAAATGGAGCATCGAAGTCTGACTCTGCTCCTGCTAAGGCTCTTGGCTTCAGTGGCAGAATATCCCAAACTGAAATTTTCCTTTTGAGTATGAAGGGGCAATGGCAAGAGCTGCACCTTCGTCACGGTCCAATGTCTCATTGCTGAGTGCGTGACTTGAACTCTCCAGCAATAGCTGGAGACTGGAGGCCACAGTCTGCAAGCCTGGGGTTGTTGATGGCATCTTGTGTACACAGGCCCTGTACAGGCTGGTCTGCACTGCTGCCAGATGGAAATGCACAGCAGGTTCCTCACATTTCCTGGGATAGGGTAGGAGGATCTGGTTTTGTCCTAATTTACTTGCCTCCTGTTATCTTGGATGACCCTTACATATTTCTGAGCATTGTTTCTCTGCTTTACTTCAGTTCTGATTATTCCCTATCTCACAGTACTTTATTATCTGTTCAAATGGTTAAACAGGACATAAAATGGTGTAAAAAAAAAAAATGACATTGAAAAACTGAAACTTCTCAAATTTTTGGCTGAATTCCCTTTACTAAATTATCTGGGGTTTTATTTGCTGTACTGGGTCCCCAGGCTCCTGACTAATGTTTCAAAGTGTTAGTGAGGTTTCTCTCACTTCCCTGCACTCTCCCACCCGCCCCCCAGCCAATATCACAGCCTGTCCATCCTGAGTGGTCTGGATTTTTGTTGGATTTGGGGTTGGTTTTGTTTGGATTTTTAAGGCTCTGTTTCCCCACTGTAATGATATTAGTGGAGCTTCATTAGTGCTAGCACACATGGGCCCTGTGCTTACCTCTTGGCTATCTAAATATGTACCCTGAACTTCACAGCATGCAGATCATCAAAGAAATGACAAGATGGAAGTCAGCAGATTGCCACAGTTGTGAGAGAGAGTGTGTCACTAATTTACACCTATGTGTAATGAATAAATATTTTTCTTCAATCATGTTACTCAGCCTGAAGGTAGACAGCTGAGTCAAGGATAAAACTGATATTGCAACACTGGGCTACAGAACAGTGCTGTGAGAAGTGGATTTCTGGGATTTTATGGGGGAGCAGGCTGAGGCATGCCAAGAGGTTTCATCCAAGGTGGGTGCCTGAAGGTTTCATCCTCATTTGGAGTGTTTGGAGTATGGGAGTAAACAGAGCTTCCTTGGCAGAGGCCAGCCCTGAGTTAGGGATGGAGTGGGAGAAATACTTTAGGAGTCACTCAATCAAAGCACGATCCCCCATTAATTAACAGGAAGGTTTCCATGTGCTATACATTCCAAGAGGCTTTGCTTGGCAGCCTTGTCAATCATTCCCAATGCACTGTAAGGCAGGAAATTTGGGCAGCTTATAATTCTTTGTTGCCTACTGTGTATTGAGCTTTTGCATCTGCTCTGCTGCTGGTGTACCAGGCAAATGCTTTAGTGGGGCTGTTTTGCTTAGTAATGTGGGCATGTGAACAGCTGGCAAAGCTGAGCTATATCCCTCCTCCTCCCATGTGCTGTAGAGGCCAAAACCTTGCTGAAATGTTCATTTTTCTAACATCCTGCAAGACATGACACAGCCCTGTGTTCTGGGGCCCATTGCGCACAAACCAGCTGCAGGTGGCGAGAGGGCAGATTACAACAGCACCAGTTCAAATCTTTGTTTTTATACCTGTACCAGGAAGCCTACAAACAATTATCCCCTGGGTTTGCCATGAAATGAAGCTCGGTATTCACAAGGCAGTGAAAAGGAAAAAAAAATAATAAAAAAATAATATAAGGGACTTGTTATTCCCCAAACCATGCATTATAAATGTAGGAAACCCACAATTAGAGTTTGCACTCTCAAGTCTGCTCAGAAGAGTCTGAGCAGAGCATGCAAAAAAGGTGATTGCATGGGTATGACATCCAAAGCAAACTCAACCTGACCCTGTAGTGACCTACATAATGACCACAGATTTGCAATTTAGGTCTGATTACTTCAAACTGAGCTTTAAGGAGCAGTGGGGGAATTTTTTGTTTTGTTTCCTTGCTCCTTTGTGGCACTGCTGTGGGCAGTTTCAGTGGGAAGTGGCCGGATAAAGCAGCCTGGAGATGCTTTGCAGCCACAGAACGTCCCCACAGGGACATGGGGATAGTCAGAGCTATGCAAGAGGTCACCTGCATACTGCACAGCTCCTGCAGTGCATCTGGTACTGGGCTGAGGGGCTGCCTCGTGTAACTGGGATGCATTGGTGAACATGGAGCTAAATTTCCAGTTACTTCAGTGATTTATAGACTGTGCCAGACCCTGCACCAGGGGCTTCTGTGCTTCACAGGAGCTGCACTCCTGCCTCAGTTTCTCCCCAACTAGTGCCATATTGAAGTTAAGCAAAGGGTGCAATGGCAACTTTTAATGTTCAGGTTTGGGGTGAGCTTTAAGATATGGGTAGCCAGCTCAGCTACCAAAGCATCTCCTGCTTCTGTAGCACTGCCCCATCTCAGGGAACAGTCTTCAGACCAGGGAATCACTCCGTGCAGACCATCAGTCATGGGAAGGTGGCAGGTGCTTGAGTTCTTGTGTCACAATAACTCCACTTTTGTTACTAGAGCTTGTTTGTAGCCTATATAATCATAGCAATTAGATACAACCACTCTTAGCTGCATAGCTTAATTACAACTAATGCACATCATTTCAATTAATTTTAATTATATGGAATATGTGAAGAGTCTGTTACTTCATTGTTAAAATCATTTGGGGCAAACAAGACTAAAGTGCTAAATTTCATAAAGGACCTAGTTATTAATTTTAACTCACTAATGAATGGATGTGTTTCTAAATTCTCCAAAGATGTAGTCTCCACTTGAAGAGTCAGTGCTGTAGATTTATGGATATACTGGCTTTCACAGAGAGATTTAGTCCCAGCTTTTAGTGCAAAATGGAAGTGCCCCATAATGCTGTCTCAAGCAATACTTCCACAGAAGTTATTTCATGTTAATTAAAAGTAACTACCTTAAAATTAACATCACTGCTTTTGAAATATCACTGTGTGGACACTCTTCTAGCAAAATAAATGTGGGCATGACCACTTACTTGGAATAATTTTAGCTTCTAATTAACCCAACAATTTTCTTAGACATTGAAATCTACCACCTAACAAGCTCATTTCTATTTAGTTTATGAAAGAAAATGTTTAATGCTGCTTGAGCAAGTTTGGAAAGTCTTATTTATGATACGTACTATTTTTATCTGCTCTTATAAATACCACACCCTTAGAAATAAATGTTTCTGGAGTTTGCTACATTAAAAGGAAAAGAAAACATAGCAGAAACTTTGAGTCCTGTTTGAAAGCATAAAAAGGTTTATCTTATCTAGAGCAACCGGTACAGGATAACCAGTGTTATCTTATCACCACATATTGATGTCAGGGTTTAAAAGGACTTGAGGCTGTTATGCTACATGGAGCAGAACTCCTACACTGATAAACACTGATAAAGCTGCACTGCTCTAATCTAAACTACACCTTCTTTCTGCCCCAAATACACTTGAGAAGAGCCAGAAGCATTTTTCCTAGCACAGCACAATCCTCTGAGTGAGGGTGGGCTCCCTGGCCTGCTGGTGCTGCTGGGGAAGGTCCCTGAGCATAGCCAAGGCTGACAGCAGCCTCAAGGAAAAGAAACGAAACCCATTTCCAGGCTGAGCTTTGCCCATGGCCATTGCTAAGCTCCAGCCTTACAGGAATAACCTGAAACAAAGGCGTGGGGTTTCATCAAAGGGCGATGTTCATGTGAGAAGGTAATGAATGGGTTTAAAACTGATTACCTTCTTTAAGTGGTAGCAGCTCACACTTGGCAGTGCTGACTGTATCAGCTTCAACCCTTCAGCAGCCTGGCTGGAATCATGTGTGACTTCTTCAGGAAGGGATGTACAGCCCTAAGGTCTTTGCTTGAAGAAAAAGAGATATCCATAAAGTGCATCAGGTCCTGCAAAGTGAGAGCTTGTCAGGCATGGGATGCAGGCTGAGAATCCAAGTTGCATATATGGTCTCATCTTGCCTAAGTAACGTAGATGCTCACTGACTGACCTTGATGTAATCTTCCTGTTTTAAGCCATTGAACCAGCCTTCCAGAGGAACATGGATGCCAGTTAACAACACAGTGATATCAGTGCCCAACCCTGCTAGAAGCATGTTAGCAATGTCAGGGGGCTCGCTTTGCCTTGCATGGCCAGCTGCTGTGCTCCAGCAGTGCTCACCCACAAAACCACCAGGCTCTGGACATGGCCTGCAGTTGGCCTAAGTTTGCTTCAGGATTTGCTTCAGGGAAGGGGCTTCTCTCCAGGCTGTGGTAAGGGTACGGGTGTGACACTGATAATATTGGGTATGTTGGAGCCAGGGAGTTACCAAGTCATGGACAATGTCCCTGTGTCACTTCTGTCTGCACATAGCCTTACAATGGGAGTGGTGCAGTGCAATGAGACAAAGGGCAGGAGGATGTACAATAGACATAAGGATGTATAAAACTGGTAACCAACATAAAAGCTCATACTAAGGACCAAAGTACAAGGCTGAGATAGTCACGCTGTAGATGTTCAAAATGCAGTACATAGGACACCCTCATATTCTATGTATGAACTCCGAGCTTGACACCTCTTGCCTGCTTGTGCAATTCCAATTAAATTTGGGTGCATTAATCTCTTTATTCTTATTAGGAACTCAGTTGCTTACTCTCTCTCACCTCCGTTTTCTGCCAACTGCAGATAAAACACCCAGTCAGCCCTCTGCTTATTTGATCCTAAGGTGAAGCGATCAAACAAGCTTGCAACCTCACTGAAGGATCACACAGAATGAGAAAGTGGGCTGCAAGGCAGATTAGTGAAATCACTTCCATTACAGCTCTAAGCACAGACATACGCTGTCTTGGCAAGTTTCTTTTACAAGCCTAACTTTCCTCCCTTTCCTTCAGTTTTGCTGTGGTGTCAATGTCCCTTTCTCTAAGCACTCAGGATAAAACCCCACACTTTAGAAACATGGCAGCCATGAAAGGCCTGATATTGCACTCTACTATGAGCTGGACCAGCTTCTTTTATTTCACTAGAGCTGCTTCATCCAGACATAGATGTCATGACACATATCGTACAACATATATCCTCTCAGTGTTGCCTTGAGCTGACAGAGTGTGATTCCCAGCCATGTGGCAGCAGAGTCAGTGCACTACAGTCCTAGGGACCAAGATTCTACTCACTCTTTCCATGCTTTTTTATAAACAATAGGTGGCAATTTTACCAATTAAGTGTGTGGGGAAGCAGCGAGTTTGGATCAGATGCACACAGCAGCTGCCACAGCATGACTATGCAGCTCAGAGAGGCTGCAAGCACTTAAGCAAGACAGAATTATCATAGCGCAAGATTAGTTCAGATATCATAAAGCACTGTTCCACTTCCAACAGCTCCCCACCAGGAAATCTCTACCCATCCCTGCAGTTAAGATGTGTATCTGCCTTGCAGTGTTAATTGTGCTGGCCTGCCACTTTGTGTGGTTTATGTAGGCGGCCCAACTTAACAAACCTGGGCAGTAAGGGCATTCCAGTGCTGGGCTGGATAGTTCAAAAATGAATGTAAGGCACGTAGTTCTGCTGAACCTGTGGTTTAAAGCTTCTAATTGCTAACTTTCATCTTTTACCAGCATAAATAATAAATGTGGCATGTTCCCCATTTTCCATCACCACCACATTATTAAAGCAATAAAACAATTTCAAAGGTGTGGTTATCATAAGCTAATGGCACCTCTAGGGGATTAGTAACACCCCAAGAGACTTCTTAGTCTTAAAAAAACGGATACCCCCTGTCAGTCTCTATTAGCTCACTTGTGTGAGAGTGTGTGCACAGAGCTCCCTGCTCATGCTATGCCACTCGGCATGCAGGACAAGTTAAGTGACACAACTGCAGGCATAATTAGGTCAAGACATGCTTCCAGGCAGACAGTTAAATGAAAGAGAGGAACCCTGCCATCACACACAGCTCAGATCATGTATACTTGCAGGTAAACCAGCTGCAGCTTTTTTTCAGCCCAATTCAGAGCAAAGGGAGAGTCTCCCTTTTTACAGGAAGAAATGGTGAGCAAGTGCTGCCATGATTGCAAAGAGCTCTTCTTGCTGCACACCTGAGGGCATCTCCTCAAGACCAGGCTAATCAGGAGGGAGTAGGTGAATTTGAGGGAGCCATTCGCCTGCCTGGAAGTATGGGTTTTGCAAACCTGTGCTGACAGCAGAGCTGTCTGAGAAGGTGAGTCTGCTGCCTGCCCCACCAGGTGATTTGGGAGCATTCTCTACACACAACTGCTTTGTGGATGTTCCTCCCCTACCTCCTGCCTCTCCACAGCCTCTGTAATCTTGGTGTGACATCACTGGAGTTAGGCTAGTTTTAGTATCTTCTGGAACATTAAGACCAAGCTATTTAGCACATCAAAACAACAGTATTAGCAAACAGACCTTCATTTAAGGTAATTACTCATCAAGGAGACTGTCTTATCTTTCATCTCCTGTTTATTTTGCTGACAGTCACCCAGATTCTTTAAGTAATACCTTCCCTGCTATCAGTTATCAAAGCAATGGTGGAGGTGGAAGACAGCTGAATGCACTAAGCTCTAACACAGCAGAAGCTTCACAGGTGGGAGGAGGAGGAGGGACAGCTGAATAAGGCTGTTGTCTCTGTCTTTGTCTGTCAGCAATGCTGAGTTGAGAGTCCTGATCCTACAGGATTTTGTACAGCCTGGAGCAGTGCTGGGATTTGAAAGATGCTCTGTCACACCATAGAGGCTTCAGGTGAGCACAGGCATTTGCTAATTGCTGTTGCAAATGATTACAGTGAATCTTCAACTCCCACTGTGCCCATACTCAGCTATCATCCACAGTAAGATAAAGGGGGCAAAGGTGGGAGGATGTAGAGAATGAGCGTAAACCAAAGCACAGTGACCTCAAAGATCAGTATCAGGCTAGGGGAGATCTTCAGATGCACATTTCTCTTCTCTTGCACATGAGGGGTGTATTCAAAGTCTGTGACAATCAGCAGAAAGCATTAGTGTGACCAGTGCTTCAGTCCCATGACCCAAAAAGCACACTGGGAACTGACCTGCTTGATCCCACACTCAACTTTAAAATAATAATGGAAAAAGGAATCTTAGGAACATTTAAGTGTCTGTTTCCACCACAGAATGGCTGGGGGGGCGGTGGCCTATGTCAGGCAATAGTGAAGCAATGGAGTGCCTGTATTAGGGAAGATGCATTGCTAACTGGATGGTCTTTGCTGTGATTGCTGTGAGGACTTAATCAGTCAATAACCTAGTTGTAGAGGTAAAACTCCTCTTACTGTTACTCATCAGAAGGATACACTACATGGGTGCTGGTTCTCAAGTGTGTTCAAAAGAAAAGGGTGATGAAATGCCTTGAAAGAACAAGTCCTTGGAGTAGATCATACTGCAGTGCTCAAATTGCAAACCTACCAGGAATAAGAGTGAACATAAGATGTAGGATCTGTCTCACTATTAGGAAAAGAGCAGAGGGAAATGGAAGTAGCTTTCACTGAAAGCAATGCTAGAACATGGAAATAGAAAATAATGCAAGTGTGCTGCATAGCCATCATTCATTGCTTTACCAGCAGGCAGCACAGCAAGTTAGCACTAAGCCTCCTTCCTCTCGTAATTTCTTGGTCAAATGAAGCCGGACAGTCACTGGGATGCACTAGCTAGGCACTCTGGGCAGTTTTGCCATGTGTATATCCTTCAGTATAAGTTTGCTCACGTGACATAATTGGTGAGCTTTAGGGCTGTGGCAGCCCCAGCTTCCAGCTCTGCTATTTTTCCAAGGCAGGTTGGATAGTATTTGACCTGAGAGTATCAGCATCAAAAAAAAAGAAAGCATATTTGAACGAGCTACAGGAATGCTGCAAGGGGATGTGTGTTTCAGGGATGCAGTCTACATATGCTTTCACCCTGAATTCAGTACGTGGATAAAACAAAGGGCAGAAAACCAGACTCTGAATTCATTCACCATCTGATTTCATTCTGTTGTCAGACATGACTGTTGCCATTCAAAGTTTTTCATTCCTTTTATGGGCATATTTATAGTATTATGTCCATGGATTAGAGGACAAGAAATATTTTCTGCCACTTACAACTACACAATGGAAAACTGATGTTATACAGACAGAAAACAGGGTGAAAATTAAATATCCAAACAAATTTCAAACAGGAATCAATAGAGGTCTGGAAGTTACTGTAAGCTTATATTTAGTAAAATAAAACAGGTAACTGTGGCTGATAAGCAGAACAATTGGGAGAAATATTTTGGGGTTTATAGCTTTCTCATATGTGTCTGATGGAAAGAGTAATTTAAATCCTTTTGGATATTGGCACAATCATGCAGATGACAAAAGCATGAACTGTAAACAAAGGACTGCGAGAAATGAATGCACTGTGTAACAGAAGGACATCCAGGAATGTGTATTTCATTCATAGTCTAATACAAAGAGTAAATTGGGATACCAGAGCACTTTGCTGACTCCATTAAATGGGGAGATTCTGAATGCACCTGGAGGAATAATACCAAAAAAGGAGCTAGATAGACTAGAAAGCAACAAAATATGGAGATTTAATGTGGAAAACCTGTAAGTAAATCTGTCTAGGGAAAACTAATCCAAAACACAGATGTTCTCCTGGAGAGAGAAATCTTGAAAGCAATCATGTTAAAGCAGACAAGGAATGACAACAGAGTTAATGGTAAGTCCCTGGTGCAACAGGCAGCACAAATCAGGATGGGGAGTTTGCTTGCGTGCACTGACAGCCCACTGTTAGCCACTGTGGAGCACATCGCTGCTGTAATCTTGTGCTCATGAAATGTTAATTCTAGCAGTGTGATCGGCAGAGAGATAACACAAAGTGGAGGCAACCATAAGAAGTACACAGAATTCTGACAAGCTTGGAGGAAAGAACTCTCATAACACGTACTACCACTGGGTAAGGTGTAAGATAGGAGATAAGCCCATTAATACGGAAACTGAAAAATTACATGTTCCATCGCATGGCAGATTTAAAAACTAAACAGAAGACTAGAAACCTAGTGGCAGATCATCTCTGTGTTACAGAGTTCAGGTGTCCTCAATCATTCATCTTGCAATTTCCTCTTAAAAACCTGCCCATGACTGATGCTCAAAACTCCATTCAAAGGCAACAATACAAAAGGTTCTGTCTGACAGTTTTTCTTAAGAAAACCCCTTTTTTCTTAAGAAAGGTCACTAGATTAAGGGTAATTAAAATGTCCAGATACAAACTCTCAAAAATGTTATTTTATACTCAGAAAAGGAAGAATTAACCTTTTCTGGGCAGAAGGGCTGCAGAAGGCAGCCAGTTTTGGCAGTTGCTGGTGGTGACCAGACTGGTGCTTTCCTACCAGTGCTGCATGCAGAACTGTGGGTGTGTTTGGGCACACAACAGCTTGGGCATAAATGTAATGCTGCCACATCGTGCTTACTGCAGATGAGATTTGCTGTCCTGGATTGTCTACAATGGATGTTGTAGGTCCCAGCAACAAGCAGCTTAGGCTGGGCAGCAATTCCCCATCCACAGGAATAAGTGCTTCAGCCAGCACTAGCCAGTTAGGGCTGGCCTCTAGCACTAGCTGCTAGCTGCAGCTTCTATTTCCAGAGATGGATAAAATCCAGTTTGGGAAACGAGACAGTTGTTGGAGACACAGGACAATGACAGCCACTGAGGAGCATTTCTGTCCGCATTTTGTCTAGGAGACCGCCTGAGGTCTTGAGAGGGTTATGGGAAGGGATGCGCAGTGATGCTCAGGGTGCCCAGGGTTACCCACGCCCCCGGGCTCCCCGAAGGCTGTCTTCCCGCAGCTGCTAAAGACCCACATTGCCATCTAGTGCCGAGGAGCGCAAGGACAGGCGCTGGGATCGCATTCTGCTCGAGCTCCGGGCCCGGGAGCCGAGCAGTGGCTCCTCGTGCAGGTCGTGGGACTCCCCTCGCTCTGGAACCGGTAACTCCCTTCACTTCGGACGCTGAAGGCGGGAGAGAAAATCTTACCCTGTTCTGCCAAAACCCAACTTTGCCATAGATCCTGCTTTGCCACACGGATGCTAAAGGACTCAGGAAACAAGCAAACAGCTTTGCTTAAGCTCAAAACATTATAGCTACTAATGATCTCATCCTAAAAATGCTGCAAGGTTCAGCAGTGATTGAATATCTAATATTTACATATTTCCACAGAGGTTTGCATGCTGATATACCTCCTGCCTACTTAACCTCAGCCAGGTTGCTGAGGCTCTGCTTTGCCCCAGAAGCTAAGCAGGGCTGAGTGGGGTGCAGGCTTAGATGCCCACAGGAGCATCAAGATGCTGCAGAGAGCTTTGGTTATGTATTAATAAACCATGGCAGTTCTGGTGAGAATTAGGGTGTTAACCTTCTTGTCCTGGCCAGGCCCAGCTGCGTAGCTCAGCCCTGCCAGCTGTGGCTTGCCTGCAGGGAGAGCGGAAGGGGTATGAGCAAGGCTGAGCAGGTTGGGTCCTGCCTGCGCTCCTGCTGCAGATGCTGCGTGTCAGTTCTGGCAATGTGCTGCTGTTCCTGTGCGGTCTGGAACAGCTGCTGCCTCCCACCCAGAGGTGATCACATTATTGTAGTAAATGTCTACCTCCAAAAGAATAGATTGTAATTACAGTATTTTCTGTGGCACCCTTTCATGCCAAGCACGTTTGTATACGCAAAGGGATGTACTAAATATTTTTCATGGGACTTCCCACCATAAGAGATTGAACTGTTAAGTGTTGTTATTGCATGCTACAAGAATACCTAGAAGCCTCAGGTGAGACAAGGGCTTCACTGTGCTCACACTGAGCGTATACACGTTTAATAAAACTCAGTCTTGTCTGTGCAGAGCTGGCAATCTGATTGGGATGAGACAGGAGTGAGCCAGCAAAATTATTTCCTCCACATCATAAAGCAGTGCAGTAGCTGACCCAGGTGTCCCACGTTTCAGTTCACCAGCCAGTCTTTTCAATTAAATGCTGTACATGGTGGAGTTAGTTTGTTTATTTTTCAGACTGTGGTTATGCCCTTGTAACAAAGGACTCAGAAAAAACAGCCCCTTCATGGTTTCATGGACTCATTGATAGAAGAGAGATCCTGTTCACTCACCTTCCCTTCTCATGCCTAAGCGAGAACTTTGCAAAAGAACTTGGCAAACACACAGACAGCAGATCCTGGAAACCATACCAAGCAACTTGATGAGAGAGGGCAGTTGTTCAACTTCGGCAGTGAAGTGGAAATCTATGACCAGCAAGAGCTTGTGGCTTTCCAGCACTGTAGGTACAACTGAGCTTTGCTATGGCAAAGGTGAGGTGTAAAGGAAGGCCAACTTGCTCATGCTACAGGAAAGGTAGCTGGAAGGGGTAAAGCTTTGGGGTAAGTGTCCTCCTTGCATATCTTGGTCTTCTGCCAAAAGACCTCATAAAGAAAAAGCTACTCAGAAACACCAACTGATTGCAATCTGCTCTTCAGCTGTCACTCAAGCGTACATGTGCTGAAGGTCACTCATCAAGCAATGGGCAGCAAATGTGCTGCTTTGGGAGCTGAAAGTTTGCATGTGTTCAGAAGACTGGAAGAGCATTTCACCCGCAGCCCATTGAACTGCTGCTGCCTGGCACAACAACATCCACTGGATGAAACTGAGGCCCTGTAAGCAGAACAACCTTTCACACAGGCAAGCAAAACTGGAGAGACCCAGTCACTGTAGGATCTTTCTTCCCCTAATACCAGTATCTCAGTGAAATCTGTTTATTTTAGGACTCCTGTATCATAGCAGATCCCAGAGTTGCATTTTCTCTTGGAAAGAAGCGAGGATTTATTTAAAAATATTAACTTTTCATGACATTTAGCCTCAATTTCTGTACAAGCTTTTGAACTCTGTCCTTCTGGTGCAGATGAAGGACCAGCTTCTCCCTCAGGAAAATTCTGCCTAAGACCATGCATTTACATTGGGAGTCAATTTTGTCCATACGGCTTGTGACTCTGAGGCAGAGGCTTATTGACAAGCACTTGCTGAAGATATTTGCATTCAGCAGGCTCATAAGCCACTGAACATCTGTTCTCTTGTTAGCAGCCTCCTCAGCATTTGCCCTGTAGGCAATAATCTACAGGACAAGTTTCCCAGCACCTACGCTACTGTAGGATAATTCTTTAACTAAATGGAAAGCAAAGCCCAAGGCCCTGGGAATTCACTTTTGTACAATAATCTTTTGTGTGCATACAGTGGAAACCAGAGGATTATGGAGTCAAATCATGAGAATTCAGGTCAAGTGAGATTCAGGCGGGGAGGGAAAAGATGACAGAAGCACCAGTGGGAAGGTAGTGATCCCAGGGGAAGTAACGTGACGCTTGCAGATAAGCCTGTTCTGCTGTCATGGTTTAGTTTTACACATCAGTATTAAAATTTCTGAGCATTGCTGAACATCAACTCTCCCTTTAATGCATGAGGTTCTTTTGCATTGGATTTTTTTTCTCCTCTAGCAGCTGTGTTATATTGGAGTATCCCTGTGTCTCAGTTATTTTTGTGTGCCATGTCTCCATTTTCTAGCTCATTATTATTTTTTTGCAATCTGAGAGTTGGTGTGTTTAAATCC
Source organism: Amazona ochrocephala (assembly GCA_039720435.1). Classification (NCBI taxonomy): domain Eukaryota; kingdom Metazoa; phylum Chordata; class Aves; order Psittaciformes; family Psittacidae; genus Amazona; species Amazona ochrocephala. Next base: position 7,723,164 of record CM077891.1, on the reverse strand, counting down.
CCTTCCTCCATTCAGCTCCTTGTTATTTTTCTAATTCTTGCACACTTAGCCTGGATCAAGGATTTCAAACATCCTCTAGATACACAAAGCAATTCATTTATCTCCCCTGGACATTTGCTTAATGGAAGGAAGGAAGGAAATGTCATTAAAGAAAAGCACTATGAAAAATGTGATGCTGCTTTTTCTCTTTCTGGCAAGAGATTGATCTGGATATCCAGACCAACACCCAGAAACTGTATTCAAGTGCCTGCCTGCTCTTCCTACAATGCAGAAAGACTCAGCTGAATCCAATCAGCTATTTAATGTGACCTTGGCTGATGCAGGCTGTGAGGCTCATGGGAGGATGAGCTGCTGGGCAATGACTGCTGAGGAAATAGTGGAACAGAAGGTGTTAAAATAGACATGGGTGTAAGCAAAGGAGAAAACAACATCAAGGAAAATTCACAAGTCTTCCACAAAACTGAGCACCTGTACTGCTCATCTGAGCTTGAGGTTTTTCCTTATCTTTTTAAGATGGGCAATATGGCTGAAAGGTAATGTTCTATCTGTGGCATAAAATCCTGTCTCAATGGCCGTGTATGAGACTTGGAACAAAATGTCCTCTCTGCTGCCTCTGTGAAATCTAGCATGCTAAGCAAGACAGGACAAAGCCACTGCACAAAGCAGCTCTATTTTCTGCTTTGCAGTGGTGGTGGGAACAAGAGTGTGTAGGTATTCAGACCATGAAAGTGCTGCGGGCCGGGAAATGCAGAGGTTTTTCTTTTTGTTTTGTTTTGTTTGTTTGCCATGGGTTTGGGTTGGTTGGGGCTTTTGTTGGTTGGTTGGTTGGTTGGGTTTTGTCACAGCATTTTACCACTTCCAGGAAAAGAGTATATGAACCTGCCTGGGTAAGAACTCTTCATTTTATGAGTCACATGTGATTTTAATTAAGAATTTGTCTTACTTGGTGTACCATACGTTCACTCACTGTCATGTCATTTGCATAGGTGTTACGTCCTAAGTTAGCCCCACACACAGGCTGTGTCACTTAAGAAGAAGAGATAAACACTTTGCTTCCCAGTCATCCTCTGCAAGAGAATATAAACTTAAAGCCTATCACAGGCAAAACCAGAAAATACCTTGTTAGTGCTTGTTTTGGTTGAAAGAATGATCAACTTGTAGTCTAATAAGTAATGCATATTATTGCCCTAAGGAATGACACAATCTTGGTTGTTGCAAAGTCATAGATGTGTGAGGAAAAACCAGAACTAAGGTTGTTCAAGGAATCATAATTCAGCCTTCCTCAGTGTGTGTTACGAAAGCCCTGATCTGAGTGCCTACATCCTGGTTCTCCTAATACCTTTGAGATATTCTGCATTCTGGTTCTTTTCCTTTGCGTCCCATTTTTAGTTGGTTAGTTCATATGTTCCAGATGAACACAGACTGCATGGTGGGCCAGGGAAGGGGGCAGGAGGGATAATACTCTTCATGGGGAGTAATCTACAGTTTGGACATCGTATTTTAAAAATGTAGTACAGAGTACAGATGTTATGGGATGTATTAGCGTGGTCTGCAGGGAACTACATCCTGTATTGGATGAAATGGTTTGACCTCTCCTATTGAAATGCTAATGTTTGTCCATTTCCTCCAGCAAAGTGAGTCTCATTATTTCTCATTGTAGCCTACATTTACCCTTCCTCCAGTCTACACCACCCTGACCTCAGAGTTTCTGCTTTTCAAATATGCACTTAAAATTTGTCTGCTATGTGATCATTTTATGAGGTGATATCATGAAGTATAAGTATGTGTTCCAGCTGTGTTAGTGACCCTGCCTATAAACCAAGGAGGCTGGCTAAGCACACTCTTGCCCTCCCACTTAATACGACTCAAGACAAGAAGATGCAGTGATCCAGGGTGCAAAAGTGAAAAAGAATGAAAAATCCAGATTAGACCCTGAAAAAAAAAAACCAAAACCACCTCTAAGTGAAACTGACTTTTTATCTCCTTATGTCTTCAAGTTGACACTACATTAGGAAGGCTGACATCAGATATCCCCAGAGGCCCAAATCCAATTTTGAACCAAATGTAAAAGACCAGCTTGTAAAGGCCAAGAACAAATTGGTTCTGCCAGAAGAAAAATTAGCACAGAAACAAGCTTATTTTCAGAGAATCTACTGAAATAACTACCTGATGCCTTAATAAGGATTGTCCTGGTCTGATTTTTTTTTTTTTCCAACTTACTGAAAGTTCAGGTTTGAAATGACCAATCTGTGTAAGGAACACATCCATCTCCAGATTTGTTGCATGCAGTAATCTGTAGTCAAGGTTACTTTAGTTAGCACTGAGATGGGTTGCCCTTTTTATCTTCTGGGCCTGTCTTAACACTAATCCCCAAACAAATACTTACAAAAGCTAAACAGATATGTGTCTGTCCTACTTGCTTCCATTTACATGTGTGAGAAACTGCAGAGACTTTGTGCCTCTTAGCTGTCATGGTATTTCTTAGCGCCAAGTTCTCATATTGCTGCACTTCTAGGCCATTTGCTCTTGCAGAAGATTTAGGTCAGCGGTTTTTCAACCTTTTTTGATTTGTGGACCCCTAAAAATTTTTCCAGCAGTAGTGCAGACTCCTTTAGGAATTTCACATATGTTGATTGCTGTCTGGCACATATGAATTTGCTTTTTTCTCAATCACTTTTTGCAGACACTTCAGAAGTTTTCCATGGGCTTGCCAGGCTCTGCAGACCATAAACTGGAAACCAGGGATTTAAGTGAGCTCTTGAACCATTACTCCTCCATGTATACATTGCTGTAAAAGATGAGAATGACATAAAGTGAGTAACATCAAGGCCAATGTTTTGGGGTGCTATGACTTTCAGTACTTTTACAGTCTGCCAAACTTGAATGCAGGGTGTTTAAGCAACCAACATTCACATATGAAAAAATACATGGTGATGGTGTACCAACACCCACGTTGTCCTGCTGTCTTAGAGGCTTTGAATACTGAGCTGTGGGTGTTCCAACACCCCCATAAATCATAACCAGTTGCCTCCAGTGCTTTAACTATCAAATGATAGATGGTTTTTGGCTTCTCTCAGCCTAGCCCAAATAAGGGTCTACAGTATGATTTCTTTAGATTGAGAGCAGGTTTAGGAGGAACTGTGGGATAAAGTCGAAGCATAAATCAGCTTTCTCCTGGCACTGCTTTATGTACCATACCAGGAGAACTAGTACTCCTTTAGAACCTACCAAGTCCTCTCTCCTGGCTGACAGACTGCTATTAGTAAGCGACACCATCCTCACCATAGTAGGCTGAGCTTGCTAGCCTTTCTAGCCCCGCTATTTATACAGCAGCAGAGTACTGTATCTTCTCCCACTCATCACTTTGCTATTGGTGAACTGGAGGAGAACAACATCCAACAGCTTAGAATTGAGGAAAGATTGCTGTTAATTATTTACACTACTTTAGTAGCTGTATGCCCCAAGTATTGACCATGTCTCTGCTAAATGACATTCAGCACATGTGAAACAGGAGGAGGGTCTATATGCCAAAGATCACCCAAGTCAAGCATGCGACAGGAGATAACGAGTGGGTCTCAGGGATAAGTGGATGGAACAGTACATAAGATAAAGTGTATTAGCCTATGGTCTTGGCATGCCATCTAGTCAGTTGGTGATAGTTTCTATTGTAGGTATCAGCAGAAAAAAGCTTTGAAGGATGATGATTTCTGTAGCTGTTACAGAACATTTCTATACTGGAGGAATGGCAGTTTTTGGGGAAAAAGCTTACGGCAGTCGCGGTAAAATGTAACAAAAGGTTGATATAGACTGCCAATGTGGCTGATTGGAGGTAAGCTCTGACTCCTAAAAATGAATTTAAGATGATAGGCTGAATGGGCATAGGTTAAAACAGGGCTTGCAAATGAAACAAATAGCTTTTTCCTTACTGCAATAGAGAACGGTGAGTCAAAGCAGGGATGTAAATATAAAGTAATCAGGTCAAAGCAGGGTACCGGCTAGGAAAAAGAATGGGGCAAGACATCAAAGAACAGAAACAGAGGAGAGAATAATGCAGCAGTGGTGATGCAAAGTGAAGAGAGCCTAGTTAAGAGTTCCAGCATGGATGGCAAGAAATATTATGTATCTTTTTTGTTACACAGGAAGAAGCTATAATTGTGTACATTTTTTTACCAGGAAGGCCCAGAAAAAGGTCCAAGTTGAAGATGACATCCTACTTGCGTTTCTTCTTCTTCAGCTGGCATCTGTTTTAAACTTACTATTCCCTAGCCTGAGACTGATTTCAAGGTCACTGTTTTGATTCTACTCTTATCCCTCCCGCCAAGAGGTTTATAGAGCTTGGTGTTCTTTATAATGAAAGTATAGTGCCCATCAGCTGATACTTCCAGATTTTCAATTTTCTTTTTGGCCTCCTAAGGCTTTAATATGAAACCTTACATCTCACTGTCCATCAGAGCTACTGCTCCTGAATTATTGCCGATTTCCTCTTAATATCCACAGCAGGGATTTTTAATAAATCGAATAAAAAAAATAAAAAAATGCTGTCCCATACCCCAGGGTTGATGGATCTGAATCCCTGCCAATGATAAGACAGACAAGATGTTATGGGACCTTTTGTTTTTGTACAGGATGTAGAAGACAGACTCTTCCCTTTCTCAGGAGGCAATAACTAAACCAGGTTAGTGAGCAAGCCTGCATCTCCAAAGGTAATGCAAAATAAAAATAACAATGTGTCTCTAGACTATGGCATTGAGAGAAAACAAGAACAAGATAAAATATTCCATTAATCCCGGTGTCTAGCCAGTAGATGATGCAATTTAGGGCATGCTATCATTTACAAAAACCATGACTAGGCTTCTAGGTATGTACTGCAGGTGATATCTAATTCTTATCTACTTGTCTCTGGCTCAGTACCTACACCAGTCAGTTTAAAGATCATTAACACTGTACAATATGTAAAATAAAAATAAATCTCATTAAACATCTTGACTGTATGTTGCTCAGCCTGCTGCTCTATCAGGCTGTGATTTAAAAACCTACATACCTCAACAGCTTGGGAGGAGGAACTGTACTCAGCCTGTCATTCCCATTTCCTTCAGTTTCCTTTTCTGCCTCTACATTCCCTTTCTCCATACATATTGTGAAGAGGGGATTTGTCCCCCTTGTACCAGGGACAGTACTTCCTGGGGTTGTACAGTCACCAAGTGCATGACAAGGATGTTCACCTGGGAGGGGATCTGCAAGGCAGAGTACCTGGATGGGTGAGCTGCTTATCCCAAACTCCACCTAAGTGTGCTCTCCTTCCTCCAGAAGAGCTGATGACTTTCAGCACCTGCTTTCCAGAAAGAAGACTAGGAAAGCCTTCCCTCTGGAGCCATTGCTACAGCTCCCTACACAGTCACAGAAATCACTTCCAGCATTCAAGGGTTTGGTGCATGAATTCATTGCGCTTCCACTGCAATGCAAGTTTTGCCTGGTCTAGACAAGTGATCATATTTTCAGCTGATGCAAAGTTGCTTCTCAGCGAGTGCAGTGGTACTGCACTGGTATGTGCAGCTGAGAATTTAGTGAGGTGATTTTTTGGGAAAATGAGCATCTCTTCTGCATCTCAGCACAATGTTAAATGGCAGCCCCAGATGTGAGATTGCCTTAATAATGGATTAATACAATATTTAAGGGTTTTTTTTTTTCCATTCTGAAGATGTCTATGCTTATATGATGTTTCAGATTATGTTGGTTTTCACTGCTAGCATTGGCTTTTGATGCTAATCTCAAAGTAAAAAAAGTAAACTTACATTTTCAATTGAGAGGACCAAGTAAGTATATATTAGGGATTTTTGTCTTTTACTATTGGAGCGTTATAGAAGTTTTCTACTTAAATAATTATCCAGCAGAGATTTCACTGTCAAGTAGAAGATAACCAGGCACTCTTTCAGTAATATTTCTAATGTGGTAGGTGAAGGATCCAGAATAGCTGGACTGTATGATTATTTTAACTGCTGTGTTGATAAATGAAAAATGTGAGCAGTGAAATGTAGAAAAGGTATATATTTTATCATATTACTTCTCAATGATTTTCTCCTGCTCCTTTGCCTGGAAACAGTGATTACATTGATTTTTCTCATGTAGCAAATAGAATTCCTAACAGTAAAGTGGTCACTTGTTCAAAGCAAGGTATCTGTTTTAAGTGATAGCTCCCTATTTTCTGAGCCAGTGAAACTTCTCCTCTGCTATAATGACATTTACAGACATCCTACACAGGGCTGACATTCCCTGCAGGCCTGTAGAAAACCCAATGACACTCCTGATCATTTTTCCTTCAGCTTTTCCACATCAATTTAGTTATGTGCAGGTTTCTGCCCTTATTCATAAGCCAGTTGAAGCTACATAGAGCTGTCACTGCACTTCTAACTTCTTCCCTCCCCAAGGTCTCTTTCTTTCAAAGGCTGAGATGAATGTATGTCTCCACTCAGCCACTCTTAAAGCTCTCTTCTGAGAGATGTGTCCTAGCAGAACTTAGCAGAGAATGTATATGACATTAACTGTAGGATCAGTCAGTACTGTTCCTGACTGCAAGAGAGACAAAAATGAAGAGCTGAGAAATTTCACTCTAAACACTGGCGCCTTTGGCTCAGGCTGGAGGGGTGCATCACTCAAGGTACAGTGAAATGTACAGTTATGTCCTTGGTTTGGCTAATTTATATATTTATAGTTTCCAGTGGTGTTAATTTGGCACCCCCTGGAGGAAATATGTTTGAAAACACTTACAGGAAGGAAATACTTCACAAATCTGCTTTGACAAAATTGATTCTTTAACTAGACTGTAAATTTTCCCAGTTATCTATGGAGAAGGGAGTCTGCAGAAATATTCATGTAATTTTTCTGTAGGCAGTTTTTCATCCTGAGATAATACATGCAATTTTTTTCTTCCTCAGACTAAACACGTCAATCTAAGACTGTGACTGAAGAAGTGCTGGAGAATTTCTCGAATATCGCGAATTAAATGATCAAAAAGAAAATTTGGAATGTCACCTACAAATGACAAGGAGAACCATTAAAGGAATCTTTTTGAACCTGGCCCAAGATATGTAAGAATCAGTACACATCCTCACTCTCATGGCTAGGGTGGGCTCATGCCAGGTGAAATGTGGGAAGACCTTACTGTAGGGCTGTGCCTAGATTTACAAACCAAACCACTGTCTTAGAAAACCTAAGACTATTAGAAATACTTCAGTTTTGCTAATTAAGTGGAATTGCTTTCTTTTTTAGGCAGAAATGGCCGTCTGCTGGGCTTGCAAGCTAGCTACAGAGTTTGATGCTCAGAAACTAGAAAATGCCAAAGGCAAAAATTTAAACTGTTTTGCCCATCCACGCTGCAAGAAAAGAAGGATGTAAATAATGCCAAAATGTGTATTTTAGACAGCTTTAAAATTCTACTTGAATGTAACAAAATAATTCAATGTTAGTGATTTCCAAAAAGAAATGTCAACAAGCTGCTTTAATTATTATCATTTGATAGCTTTCTTTAGGAAATACCTGGCTGCATTTGCAATGTGGTTTCAAAGAGAACTGGGCATATTGTCTACCAGTGCTGCATCCAGAGAAGCTAACCTGTGAAGTGTCAGTAATAATTGCATTATTTTTGATCTCTGTTTGTCAGTTGGGCACAGAGCAATCTCTGCTTTAGTGCTTCTGGCCCAGCCACAAAGCTCAATCATGGTTCTTGCTGAAAGGAACCTTTTCCTGAGAACTGCTTTGTTTCATTAGCTCCAGCATGCATGTTTTTTATGTGTTGGTTTTGTTTGTTTTCCCAGAAGGCCCTCTGAATTTCCCAGGAGTCCTTTCTTTTGACCTAAACTCATTGCTGCGTAACCTTGTAACTCATGGGTAATTCAAAGGCTTTGCAGCAGACTAATATGGGGAGAGAGTCACACCACAGGAACTCCCATGCTAGTTTCCTCTAGATCAAAAGTTTCTCAGACACTAGCAATGGTCAGTAATGGATGTCTAGATAAACAGGGTAAGAAAAAGGACATAAACGATTCTTTTCCTGTTCCCTTCTCATATGATGTCTCTGGATGCCTTCCTTTCTCTAGGAGATAATAAGGAAGAGATCAGGGGCTGGCTGCTTGACTTGGAAAACCCTTCATGTTAACAGTGCATTCTCACTTACAGCTGGCAGGAACACAGATCATCTGCAGGGCTGGGCTAGCAGTTATTTGGAAATGCCTGACTAAAAGGCTGTCCTTCGTATGTTTTCTTTTACACTACAAAGCTGGTTTTCCTTACCCACAGACAAACAGCCAGGAGTAGAAAACCACAACTGAAGATGGCTGTATGATAACATTACTCTTTCTGGCTTAGGATGATGTTTACATAGTGTATTTTCCATGCAGAACACATAATTATTAGTTTAATCATGAAACATGTTTTCCATGTTGTGTTTGCCAGATCTGATGTTAAGAATTTAATATTGCTTTCAGCAGAGGTGAAAAAAATTGCAGGGAAAATTAAACAGCATCAGTCTTTCTGAACGTGATCTATCACAGGGTGATAGAGAGCTCCAGACATGAATGCAATACAAATACAATTAAAACGTTGCAGTAGAATTTGAGTAGCTGCCTTTAGGTCCTTTTCAACTGGGCTGATTTCTGTGTTGTTCTTTATCAGGAACTCCTGAATTTCTTTTGCTAGAACCAGTATCAGAAGTGGCAGTTTCTGGCTTGTATCCATCTATGCATCATGGAGTATTTTGAAACTGCTGGTACCTGCAGTAGTTGGTAGGACGAATAAATACATAAATAATATTTGTAGATTTTTTTTTTTCCCCGAGTCTAATGTATGTATATCTACACAAATGAGAGCATGAAAAACTAATTCCATCTAGAATGACCTGGATTCTAGAAAAAAGGACAAGGGGGAGGTATATTGCTAAAGAAACATTAGCTGGTGGAACAGATGGGAAAGATGGCCTCTAGAAAAAGATCCTGTCCATTCTGCCCAGCTCAGGAGGATGACAAGTACAAAATGGGCCTGTTGAGGGATGGCTTATTTGGAATGTCACATAAAACTACCCTGAGCTGGGAGGGAAGTGTTGTCAGTGTACATTGAAAGCAGTTACAGCAGTCTGCTGTTCAACCGCACATAGCAGCAGATCAGTACATCTCTAATTATTATTTGTCTGTCTGGCTAAGCAGCGCAGCATTTAAAACCTAATTTGTTGTATAATTTAATTTTAATTGAGTCTCCTATCCACACAGGACTCGTTAAGCTAGCTGTATGTTTCACTTGCTGTCTTTTTACATGGATACTATGGGAGAGCTGCAAGAGCTGAATCAATTGTTTGCTTGCACTGTGCTATCACCAAGGTGCAGTAATTCCTTGGTGTGATTGCAGAGGGATCTCTTGGAAGGAATATTTGGAAAATACATTTTCTCAATGCCAGAATATAACAAAACAACTTCCTCCCTCAGCTAATGCTATGGTTTACACAAAAGATTTGGTTGTTAGGCTTTAAGTTGCCTCCCCCATGTGCTCCTATTTTCCTCTGCCACTCAGAGATAACAATTACAAGTCACTGTGAGCAGTAATAAAAATGAAGTACCATGACAATGCTTTTGAGTGACTGTAACTTCCACTGATGCACCTCTCTTCAAATGTGTAAAAGACACAAGTCCTCAGTGAGGACAAAGTTAAAAGCAAGCAGGGTATTTTATAGACAAATCCTTTTGGAGGAATGCAGACAGGCCTCAAAGAACCAGGGTTTTTTTAGTAGCATTATTACTAAGGGAGGAGTTATAGACTAAGGTCAATAATGAAAAGCCCTTAAGTATGTGCATCAATTTTGACTTGCATGTGTGCCTACATTTTCTCCTGAACCAAGGCACATGTGATTGAGAACTGTGAAGCCATATGGTGCATTAGGTATCAGTTTAAACTGCAGACCCAAAACACTTCCGTATTTGATCAATTTTGCTTATATCAGGCATCCCATGCAGCATTCTTGCACAAACTGATATTGCTGTTAGGTTCATGTGGCCACGAGGACCTACAGGGCATCCAGGAAAGGTTAAGAGAAAAGGTAACTCTGAGAGCTCAAGGCTGTGAACCAAGTAGGAGTATCAAAGCAAAGAATAGGACATGGTTTTGTTTTCAGTGTTCTGTTTCTGTTTTCATTCCTTCTAATTGTTGTGGATTCCTTCAAGGGTCAGACCAAGGGAAAAAAGTCTGACGCATAGTTAAGTGTTTCAGCAGATTGTGAGGAAGAGACTTGAACTATTTGGACAGGTCTGGCAGAGGAAAGGCAGCTGCGGCTGGAAACCACCAGGGCCCAGCCACACGGGCGGGTGTGAGGGGCGACTACCAGAGGTAACCCAGCTGTGGGCTGGTGGGTGAAGGCAGCGCAGAGACTGATGGGGAGAGATGGTGCCACCCCATGGGACTTCAGGACCTAAGGTGAGAGCGGGATGTGAGTGATGGGGTGATTTGGTTTGCATCATTTTAGCTCTCTGAGGTGGCTCCCAGTGGGATGGAGAAGGTGGGAAGACAATGTGGGGACCTGGGGAAACAAGGATGAGCATGATGAGCACTTAGGCTAGTTAGAGTGGTGGGGCAGGGAGCATGGGCCCTGTGGGCCCTGCTAGTGCAGGGCCACAGGAAGTGTGGCTGCAATTGGGGAATCAGTGAGATCTTCCACTTTCTGTTCTGTTTGTACGGTTTTGTTGCTGGTTTGGGGTTGGGTGTTTTTTTTTGTTTGTTTGTTTGGTGGTGGTGGTTGTTTTTTGGCTAGATTCCACCTACTGTAGAAGAGGAAATGAGGTGGTTGTTGGGGCAACAATGAGCAAAGGGACAATTTTAAGGTGCGGAAAGCTCCACTACTTGCTTTTGCCCCTGTTAGCATCAGATTTTGGGTTCTAATAGCCTCCTGACTGAAACTGGGGCTGCCCCTCCGGGTGGGAACTGCCACTGACAGGCACTTATCCTGCCTCGGTGTGAACTTTCTAGAGCATACCTGAAAGAGCAGGTATGTTTATTTAGCCTCTGCCAGCAAACTTGTAACTCTTCAACATCGAAGTGTAAAATTACAGTTATTTTTCCCTGTATGTGACCAATTAAACGACCCCGGCTGGCCGCCCATCTCGGAGGCGCTCGACTCGCCCGCAACAAAGATGGCGCCGACCACCTTGTCGCGCTGCGAGCCAGCCCCCACTCAAGATGCCCGCCGAGGCGTCTCCGGCGCCCCAGCCTTGCCATAGCCCTTCTTGTCCCTGCGCAGGGCGGCGCGCCGCGGCCTCGCCGGAAAACGCGGCGCTCTAGCTCGCGGGGCTCGGTGGTGTCCGCCGGAAGGTCCGCCCCTGCCCGCGGTGCGTTCCGTGCGGCTGTTGCGCGCCGCCTCCAATGGCAGGCCTGGCCCTGCCCAGCCCGGATCAGCTGATGGTGGCAATGTCTGTTGACAGGAGCCGCCTCGGCCGAGGGACTGGGTGTAAGGGCTGGCGCCGAGGGGAGGGGGCGCCGGGCCCGAGGGGCGGGCGGAGGCGGCCGGGGAGTGTGTGTGGGGGCGCGGCACCCCCCGCCCTCCCCTCGCCGCCCTGAGTGAAGTGAGGGGGGGGAGGAAGGGAAGGGGGAGGCCGATCCCCCTCAGGCGGGGAGCGGCCCTGTGGGGTGGGGGCGAAGGGAACGGGGTGGTCTGGCTGCGGGGGGCCGAATGGCCTAGGGGGAGGGCTTTCCTACGGCACACAAAAGGTAGCGGGCAGAGAGGGCCGGGGGAACCCCCGGTGGTCTGAGGGGCTGCGGGGCGGTGGCGTGGAGGGCCTGGCCTCCGGCAGGGTGGAGGGGGCTGCGGCGCGGCAGCCGGCCCCGAGCGAGCCCTCTCCCCCCAGCCCGGGTGCTGTGTGACGGTGGGATTTGGGTTCGCTTTGTTTGTTTTTGTCAGATGTGAATCCAAATGGAGCACTCGGAAGGAGGCGAGCAGAGCCAGCAGCAGCAGCCCTGGGGGAAGCTCATCCGGCTGGGTGCTGATGAGGCAGAGCCGCACGTCTTGCTGCTGAAAAGAGAATGGACAATTGGTCGGAAGAAAGGTGGGACGGGGATACGCTGGTTAGGGCGATGTTCGGAGGATAGCAGAGACCTCCCCCCTGGCCTTTAAGACATCAGAAGGATTGAAACTAGTTGGGTTTGTTACTTTCAGCTGTTGGAGGTGCTTGTCAGACGGTCTCTTATTCCTCATTTACCTCTTGGCTCTGTGTGAAGACAAAGTTTTACACTGTCCTTTTCATTTTACCAACTTTGACATGTGCATACTTCAATACAAGTGTGCCTTTTAGTTTGTCTGTGACAGTTTGTACAGATAAGGAAAAACAATTGTTGATTCAGAGGAGTTTCTGGATATCAGTCCTGTTTGCGTTCTCATTTTGTTTCTGTAGTTAAAATAAATTGGAACTGCAATGCAAAATGCTTGTGCTTCACAGAAAGGAGAACACCCACATAAGAGCTCTTAATTCTTCAGGCCATGTGAAGACTGCCAGCAAGTACTGAAAGTTTCTCTGAGAGTGAATGTTAAAGCTTTATTCCCAGAGTCTAGGGCTTTTACTATTTGCCTTTATTTTAAAGTATTTCATGCTTACTGTATTTAAAACAGTCATTGCAGTGGTTTGATTTTTTTTTTTTTACTCTGCCCTGACAGATTTTTTTCAGTTTCTTGTTCATCAGTTCAAGCTATTTGACTGACCAGTCACATTTGTGTAGTGTTGAACAAACACTAGGTGCTGTAGCTGTATGAGAAATTCAGATAATTTCTCATACATTATTTCCTAATAATTGTAGGAAAAGTGTTTTGCCTATTCACATTTGGTAAGCTACATTTAGTTTGCTTAACATTATCTAAGCTGTAGGTAAATTCTTCAAATTGAGGTGTAGTTGAATGTTATCTTGCAGGAAAAAGATGTATTTTTACATGTTCTATAGCTTCCATAACTGCTAATGGATTAATGAGTGGTTACAAGGATACCAACCTTGGGGTCATAAATATTGTTTAGAAGATCTTCAGGTGCATTACAACTGTTTGTTGGGAGCACTTTACCCTTCCTGCTCCCATGTGAAAGTCTAAGTGAGTTTGTAGAATAGAATAGAAATGTTGGCATGCTCCTTAACAAAATTTAGTCTACTCGCTTTCAATGGGCTTCCTAGTATCACAGGTTGTGTGGCAACAGTTAACTCCGTAGTTGTTGGTTGTTCCTTGAATACTAGGAGTAGACAAGTGACAAGCTGCTGCCAACGTGTAGTGTTTTCCTTCTGGATACATTCTTGCAGGCTGAGATGGAGTGTACCCCCAGTGTGAATAGATGGAAGTGAATCATGTTTTGTTAATTGTAACTTTTGTGTAAGCAAGTACTTTGAGTCATTTGTGCAAGAGTTCGGTGGTGATTCTTGGGCATTGCCTTGAACAGGCAAATAAGTGAAGTGGAAATACTAGATTTTAAATTGAGTGGAACTTGAAATGAGTATCATGAGTTTGGAGTAGTCTTGCAAGGAGCAGGAAGTTGGACTCAATGATCCTTGCGGATCCTTCCAACTCGAGATATTCTACGATTCTAGATTCGTTCAGAGCCCTGAAGTTGTAGGTAGGAAGGTTTCTGTCAGGTCAGCATTGTCATTGCACTTCTCCTGCATCTCTCTGAATCATAGTCCTGAATTTTTAATCTCCCTTCAGCTTTATTAACATAATCTTGCTGTCAACAGAGTTTTTCTATTTAAAAACAAGCAAAAGAAAAAGACTTAACATAGAACAGTGATGTATTTGTCAGCTGTTGGTTCCAACTACTTTCCCACAATATGCATACCAGAATGAAGCAGAAGTTAAATCCAATGAAACAGTCTTAGAATGATGTAGAAAAGAAGCTGGGTGCTCTGTGATGTATGCCTCCAGAATTGAACATTTCAAATATGTGTGAATTTATCCCTGTTCCACTCTAGAACAAAGTAATTGTGACTTGATTGCCATCTGTAAAGGCTAGGACTGGCGAGAAAAGGGAAGTAAACCAAACCATCTTGAAATGATTGCAATAAGCCTGTATCACCTGGGGCCATCTCACTGCTTGTATTTATGTATCACATATTACACTGTGTTGCTGCCTATGTGCCAGTAGAAGTTTTGCACTATTGCAGATGTACATGAGTCAGTTTGCTGTGCATTTATAGCCATGTAGAATGCTGATCTGTCTGTGTAATGTGTATTTTTAAGCACACTGGAAAATCTGCCTTTTTTTTAAGGTTGTGACTTATCTTTTCCTGGCAACAAGTTGGTATCTGGAGATCACTGTAAAATCGTAGTGGATGAAGAATCTGGTCAAGTGTCATTGGAAGATACAAGGTTGGTTCTTCCTTGAACTTCTGCTCTTATCTTCTTTTTAGTCTGTGAAGTAATATCTCATGTACTGCTTGAGACATCAACAGTAAATCCTTTTTTTTTGTTATTTTTTTTTTATTTTTTTCCCTACTTTTACATCTAGGTTTGGGGTGGGTTTTTTGTTCTTTCTAAATATATTTTTCTTTACAGAGGAATTCGTAGTCTACTGGATGAAAAATTCTGTTGATGTAATAGTTCAGTAGCATATTTCTTTAGACTTGTAGAGAGAAAATGATGCCAGCGTTCTTAAAAACTCTAAGCACAAGTGTGCCTCATCTCAGGTTTTTGTGTAGGGAAGAAAGTACCTGCAGTGAGGATCTCAAAGCATAAAATAGATGTGGAGTAAAAATCTGTCCTGGTATTCAAGATATCTGTAGTCTATATAGTATAAGTACTGTAGCAGTCTAGCAGTTGTGGTGGGCATGTCAGATGGAGATTAGAGCCTGTTCAATCTAATTTAATAGTAAAAGATGTTTGCTGGGTTTCTACTATTGATATTTCAGGTTTGTTTCTTTTGTTTAACCAGAATGATTATTTTATTTTCTGGGTGTTCCTGTGTTAAGTTAGGGGTGTGAGAACTAAAGCCCTTAACATAGAAAGATATAAGCACATACTTCACTGGAACTGCTGTTAAAAAGCTAAGCTAATTTAGTGAAACTGCTTTTAGTATATAATGTTAATTGCATACTTACTTACTGAAGGTCAGAGAACTGGCTATACTGGTGAGGATATTCCCTGTGGAGTTCTAAGGCTACCGTGGGAGTACAAATAGCATTGCAGGGGTTGTGGGTGGTTTCCAATGACTTTTAGCTTGTTTTCTAGTTTTCTTTATAAAATTTGAGATAGGCATTTGTATGGAAGTGTATTTCTTAGGAAGATAGCTTTCAAATTTTTCAAATGTTCATCTGCTTTATTTTTGACAGGATTTTTTATCTAAGATTGCCAGAAGCATCTGGTTTATTACATTTCAAGAACTCTGTGACATTTTAAAATATTTCTGTAAGTCACGTTCTTTTTCTGCCAGGTTATTGCAGTCAGTAAAGAAACAGATAATACTTTCTGCCAGCTCCCCCCATTTTTCATGTCTGGAAGGTATTTTACCCAGAGATGAAGATGATTGCAAAAATATATTGATGTACATACATAAAGAAGAAATTCTCACTTTTGAGGTTTTTGAGGGTATCATGCTGAATTCCTGTTCCAACTTACCAGAATGCATTTAAGTGTATTGTTCTGGTAGCTCAGGGTTAGTATCCAACACCTGCTGAGCTTTTGGCAAAAAGCCCTTCAAGAACCTTGGAACTTGCTTGATTGGATGGTGTGTGCATTTGGGAAGGCACTGGCAGAACTTACGAGCTTTAGTTGATGGTTTTCTTTCAGCAGAGTTTTTGCTCCTTTTCTGTCTCTTGATCAATTAGTAGCTATGTTGATATTAAAAAGAGTTTCTTTCGGGATGAGGAGCTCACTTCTAGATATTTACATGGGCAATGCATTTCTTTTTATTTTATTTCCTCAAGTAAAACAGAACATACAGAATCATTCAAGTTGGAAGCGTTCATATACTTAGTTCAAACTCTATCAAAGATGGACCACCACTGGATTTGGACAAGGTTGTTTAGGCTTTCCCTAGTCAGGCCTTGAAAACCTCCAAGCACAGAGATTTTGGAGGCTTTCAGGGCCCTTATTGCAGACCTTAATTATGATTTTTTTTTTTTCTTTGCATCCATTTGAATCTTCCGTATTTCAGTTTGTGACCTTTATCACCTCAGTAAAGAATCTGCCTCTGTCTTCTTGGTAATACTCTCATAGGCACTGGAAAGGCTGCTGTCACGTCCGTGGCTCACCAAGCTACCTTCTCCAAGGCAAAAACAACCCTAGTTCCACAAGCGCCTTGAGTCACAGGTCTTGTGCTCCTGACCTCTGGCCATGTCAGTGGCTATCTGTTGGACTTCCTCAAATTTATTAATCTCCCTTATACTAGGTAACTCAAAAGTAGATGTAATGTTTTAGATGTGCACTACTGAGTTCCAAGTGAAGGGGAATAATAATCACTTCACTTGAGTTTCTGACTACACCCCTGTTAATACAGCCAAGTGTGTTGGAGGCCTTCATCACTGCCAGGGCATGCTGCTGACTTAAGCTTAGGCATAAGTCCAAGGTGTATGATCTTATGTTTAGTCATAAAATCCACCAAAACCCCTTGCTGGTTGGTCTCTAGCCTGTACTGTTGCAGGTGGTTATTCTATTCCAGGTGCAGGACTTAGGGTTTGTCCTCATTCAATGTTACGATGTTCCTGTCAGCCTGCCGAAGTGCCTCTGAGTAGCAGCCCAGCTCTGCCCCTGCTTTGATGTCATCCACAAGCTTGATGAGGGTGTATTTCTTCTCTACTTCTAGGTTGTAGCTAGAGAAAATAGCCAAGTCCCTGGATAGATCCCTTCTGTACTCTCAGAAGCTGTGAGATGGAATGCTAAATTTTAGGGAAAGGTGTCAGACCTAGCTAGGATGTTAAGGAAATGCCTTATAATTGTCATTCTCCAATGTTATCCCAAATTTCAAGACGTTTCTAAATAACAAATCAGGTCATGTTTGCCTAACATAGCAGTCTCGGAGCATAGCTGTGAGTCTAAGCTTGAGAGACCATCCCTAGTTTCAGTTGCATGTAGCTGGTAGAATTATTTTAGATGAATGTTATAATACAAGCTAAAGAAACTGTGAATGATGGAGAAACATTACTGTGTTTTTTCTTTTGTACTTGTTGTTACACCACCCCCTTCCCCTGAGGCAGAAGGTGCAGCCAGCAGAAAAGTAGCAAAACTAAATTAAAGTTAATTTTCTATCTGATAGATCCATGAAAAGGTGGGGCTTATTACAATGGTAGTGTAATGAAAGGCTGCACCTATGGAGTACTACCGGGTAGCTGCTTATGCATGTTACACTTCTGTGTATCTAACAAAAAGGAGTAAGATCCTTTATGTGTTCTGCTTGCCTGTGAGTTGGTATGAAGTGTGGCTACCATTTGCTGAATTAAAAGACTGAATCGGTTGATATGACTACTTGCATAAGGCAGCTCTTCTGGGTCTTCCAATTATTTGTGCCAAATATCAGATGAGTTCCCAAAAAATCAGGCAGGCTGAAATAAGAAGATATTTGAATGTTTGATTTGGCAATACAAATGCCCAGAGTCCCAGAAAAATACTGCAGAGTCAGCTTTTTATCCTCTGAAGTGGGAAATAGTTTGGAAGCATTGCTGTGGTCAAGCTCAGATTTTTCTGGTGAAGAGGAATGCATTGAAGGAGACAGCTAGTGTTGGGACAGTTGAATTGAATGGACTTTGTTTCTGCATTGTAGCTAAACCAAAGAATATAATCAAATACATGTAGACAACCAGCATTGGTTTTTATCTCCCTAGTGGTGTAGTGAGTTCTTGGATCTACTTTGGAAAGAATTACCATGAATTTGCAGGTGAAAGAAAATATGTAGAGAACTCAAAATTATTGAGTTAAATAGAAGCTTGGGAGTAACAAAAGCCAAGAGTTAGCAAATAGTACAATAAAAGATTCAGACTCGCCCTTTTTTTGGGGTATGTTTCTGCTTTATTTTCCAAACCATGCACTAGTTGCTTTATACTGCTTGACAGAAAAGAGATCATACAAGCTGCCTTAGTTCAGGCAGTAGTTGGCCTGCTCTAAGTAAAAGCAATTGTGAGGGTCTCCATTTTGAAAAAGAAATACTAAAGGCAACTAAGGTCATTTTTTTTTTAAAGGCCTCCTCTTGTCTTCTGGGATTTCTTTTTTTCCTTTTTTTTTTTTTTTTTTTTTTTGTTAAGGATTCTAGGTACCAAGTGGTGTTTCAGAGCAGGAAACAAGGCTGATAACTCATGTGACAGGCAAGTAGATATTCCTTCCTGTGGGTAGATTGGAGGCTCATCTTCACTTGGTGCTCGTATCCTTTCTGCTACTCAATTCTCCTCACCCTATCAGTCAAAACTATTTCTGTGAACATTAAAGGAATGGAGAATGATGCAGAAGAGGATTCTGTAGGAATTCTAGAAGAAGGGGTTCTGTAACTTTAAATAGAGTTCCAAACTCATTTCAGTTTACAGTGTGTTCAGGATAATATGCATTTAAATAGCAAATAGCTATTCAAACTATTAACCGAGAAGATTTACCATAAATTATATTCCTTCCTGGATGGATCTTAGTTATTACTAAGACTGGAATTTTTCTCCAAAGGATACCAAAGCATCTTACAACACACACATCATTCACCTACATTAAGGGTAAGTCTGTTCCGAGTGAGACGTAGGTGTTCACATCAGTTTGTAGGTGTTCACATCAGTTCTGCATAACAGTTGGGATTAGGAAGTGAAGGCAATGTATGATTCATTAATCAAGCTATAGAGTCATCAACTACATTGAAATTGAGTCAAGGCCTGACTTTTTTCTTCCATTCTTTAGAAATTGCGACCTTTCATAACATTCTTTCACAACTCAGACAACTTGTATTTGATAGTACTGGGTTTTTTTTCTCCATCTCAACACTTGTATGGCCAGTTGATACCAATTCAGGTAAATCCTAATGAATGGCCTTCATATTTGGGATTCTCCATGTACTTTCTACTTGTTTTATGGGGACCTTTCTTTAATTTGAAACATCAGAAGAGTGTACAAATATCGTAATTATCATGTGTTTGTTTTCCAGGAATACCTCAATAGAGTTGTTGTCCCTCATAACCATCTTGGAACTTGCCAGTCATGACAGAGCAGCTTCATAAGAGTTCGCTGTTGTGACATTGTGACTTCACTATTGTGACATTTTTTCCCTATGTTAAATGAAATATTAGGAGTAGGAATTGCTAAGGCTCAATAAAGGACAATTCTTGTTACCTGAGTTTAGCTGTTTTCTCACAGAAGAAGGTCTAAATGACAGCAAATGGGAGATGCATGTTATGTTTTGCCTTCTGGAAAGCTAAGGAAGTCAAATTTGGTGGTTCCTAGTTTTGTTGAAGGATCTCAGCGACATCTCAGGGATTGTTGTGAACTTTTTTGTTTCTTTGATAATTGAAAGAGGTGTGATTTTGTTTTGACATAATCTTTTTAATGTATTAAGTTAAAAATTAGTATGGTTTCTAACAGACTAAAATTCTTTTTTCTTAATTTTCTCAATTGCTAAACTTTGCTTTCTTTTAGTGATATCTCTGTTCTGCTGGCTCGTTAGCACTTCTGTCTTTCAGGCTAGTCAACATCTGCATGACTAATATAAGAAGGCAGGCTTAAAATAGCTTTCTTGCTTAGAAGAGAAGCTTGAAGATTCTTCAATAGAGCAAATGTCAGCATTACCCAAAGATGATGTTGTTTGTTTCTTGATGTTTAAAATAGCTTTTTTTTCCCTTTGTTTTTATGTTTGATTAGTTGATTCACCTGTATAGATAGTAAAAGCGATTGCAGAGGTAAGAGCAAGAGCTGCTACCTTGATCAAGACTTGTAGTTGTGATTAAAAAAGACTGCTTTTGCTTTTGCCTTTTGACTTTGTGTCCAAAAAGGTCCAAATTTCTAGTTTTATTTTTGTGTTCCTGTTACTAACCAACAAGAGATTTTCCAGGCTTCTCTTGAAAGAAAAATAATGAGAAGGGAAAGTGCTAATTTCTAAATAACCATCCTTCTCCTCTAGAGAGACACTGGCCTGTTTGAGAAGTCTGTGTTGTGGTCTGGGCACAAGTGGTAGCCTCCAGAAGGTGGCAGCAGAGATTTGCGGTTTTTTCGTGCAGCAACTCGCTCTGCAGAGGGGAAATAGATTTTCTATTCGTTTATATTTGTTACTAACTGCTGAGATTTTGAATGGCAGAAGTCTGAAATTATAGAATGCTGTAGTCCTGAAAGAGGCTATTGCAACTGAGTTGGAATTATTCAGAACTTTAAAAACTTGACTTGGTTATGAAACACTAATGGCTTGCGTATAAAACATCACCCATAGTGAAGGAGATACCTCCATTAATCAGAAATGCTCTCTCCTCTTTCCCAATTTAATTTCTTCCATGGCTCTTGAAGTTCTTATCAAAATAATTTAACTCATTTGTTAATTGTGTGTAACTGTTTTTCCACCTTACTAACTTCTCACATGTGCAAACAATCTAATTAACCTCAGAATTTTAAGTTTTTTACTATTTTAAGCAAGAGGGGAGAAAAATTAATGCAGTGTGGCATCCCTGACTGCACAGGGAAAGTTCCTTTGCAGAACGGCCTAGGAGATTCCCAGTGTTAATTGGAAAACATAACCTAGAACTTGTTGAAAAGAACTCCTGTTTTCCTTTCCTGTTTTAAAGGGTTGGGATTATTGTACAGAAACAATCATCTAATTATTTTGAGATATTGGCCAAATGTCTAGGATCTTTTATCTGTTCATTTGTCAGCTAACATCTCTTTACCAGTAGCTGCAAATAAATGAGCTTTGAAGTCCTTTCTGTCATTGAGAGAAACTTTTTGTTTCTGGGCTTTTTATCTTAGCTCACATTTTGCTTTTTGAGAGCCAGAAGGTTTTTTTTTCATTAAAAATATCTTGTGTTTTCCCTTCCTTCTTCTAGGTAGTTACGAAAACATTTATGCTAAGTTATCTTTTCTTTCTCTTTATAGTACTAATGGGACAGTCATTAATAAACTGAAAGTGGTTAAGAAGCAGACATACCCTTTACAGACTGGAGATGTGATCTATGTTGTTTACAGAAAAAATGA
Source organism: Amazona ochrocephala (assembly GCA_039720435.1). NCBI lineage: Eukaryota > Metazoa > Chordata > Aves > Psittaciformes > Psittacidae > Amazona > Amazona ochrocephala. The sequence continues at coordinate 7,702,034 of CM077891.1, read as the reverse complement.
GCCAGAGAACAGTAAGTAAATGATATTTTGGAAATAGCACACTTAGTCTTTTTTTTTTTTTTTTTTTTTTTTTTTTTTCTTGGGGTAATGAGATAAAAGAAATACCAGTACAATTAAAACAGAATTACTCAATTTTAAGGCAAATAATTTGCTACTGTTTAAAAACAACTCTCTCTACAAGGGGTCATGGATGTGCCAGTTTTTACAGGGACAAGTCTGAGCAACTTTCTGCAATTGAAATGTGCCTAGAAGTAGTTTTGGAAGAAGTAATGAATGGAATGGTAACTAATGAGGTCCTGGTCTCATGCCCAATGCTTCTTTTAGAAGTCAAATTGCTGGGGTAGTTAGTGATACTTTATGTATCATATTAAAGCAGTTTTGGGCACCAGAAGGAAAGGCTGCAAAAGCTTTTTGTTTTGTGTTGGGGTTTTTTTGGTTGTTTTGTTTGTTTGTTTGTTTGTTTGTTTGTTTGTTTGTTTGTTTTTAAAAAGGAAATTGGAAAAATGGGGCAGGTGGGCATAGCCCTATAGTGAAAGTAGAATTAGTAAACCTGGAAAAATATTTATGTACTTAAAGAAGAATCATCTGTCTCATGCCTGTAATTCTTTTCAGGAATTCTTTTTAGGATGATGCAATTGAAATATCTTAATTAGGTTAAAAAAATAAATTAATGAGGGTCCTTCCCCAAAGGTTTTTCAATAATCCAAACTATTGTTGGGCAGAAAATAATGTTCTTTCATGTGTTAACTGAATAGAAGTCAGGGACCAATATTTAGGTGTAAGTGCTTGATTTTTGCAATGGAACAAAATTAATAAAAGATTTCATGAATGATCAGTGTTGTCATTTGTCTTAAAGATGTTCATCAGTGATTTGGGAAATGAGAACTCTTGAGGCAGCAGAATTTTCATTGGTTATGTGATATTAAGGTTAGCGAATTTTTATTTAAAGATTCTGAATAGTATTTTTTAAACTTTCAGATGTTGCTTATCTGTATGAATCCTTAAACACAAAACATGATGCAACTCAAGAACCAGTAGGTAAGGAAAAGTAATTCAAGATCCATGAAGAGGAGCTATGCTCCAATGACTAATGTCCCCTCTTGAGAGAGTTTGATTCCTCGGAATTTTGAAGCCATGCTGTGGTGACTGTCACACAGATCTTTTTCTTTCCTTTCCCCCTTCCAACTGTAGAAGTTAATGTAGAAAACCAATGCCATGTGACCAAAGATACCTCAAATACAGGAAGAAGTAATGATGAGACCCAAATTACCTCATCACCATCAGCTACTCAGTCTTGCTATGAGGAACCACAGCCATCTACTTCTACATCTAACCTCTTTAATGCTTCTTCTACCTCTCTTAATGAGTCTGCATCTGTTCAACAGGATAATCCTTCTACATCTGGTAAGAACTGTGTCAAGTATTTAAAGTTTGATATCCCATCAGCTGTTACTCCAGTTTTGAATTTTAACACATTAATCTCTGGCCTATCTGGCTCTTTAGCATTTGCTTTTTAAAGTTCTAGTAAAAATACTAGCTGGATATGTGCATTTTAACTTTCTATGATTAGGCAGTGGATGAGTAAGACAACTGAGAGAATTCCTTATGCTCAGAGGGGCAGAAAATGCATGTTAACCCAAACTGTTCTATCTTTACAATTTTGCAGCAGAGCACTGGTGAAAACTAGGAGGTCTTTGTGGCTCATATAACAAATTAAGTAAATATGAGTGCTTGTGCTCCTGCAGTCACTCTGAGAAACTAATCTAATTGTTGCTGTTACTGCTGGCAGTCACCAGTCCCCTCTCCTTTGCTTAGAGCTCTAGCACAAAAGTATACCAAAGGGATCCCTAGTCTAGTATCTTGTGTTATGTTGGCAGGTGGAATACCACAGTGCTGTGCAACGCTTGAAATAGAGATGGAGCAAGAATGGCTATCTAGACAGTGGCATTTGTCAACAGTTCATTTGGACTTGTAAAACATGCTTCTATGAAAACAAAACTTTGTCCTCTGTTGTGATCCTGACCTGTTACAAAAGATCAAAATGGCATAAATCCTCTGCCTGGCATCTTCGTTGGGAAGCCCTGGCATGGATAATAGTCTTGTGAATAAATACTCTACTACTTAAAAAGGAATGGGTATTTTAAGTAGGGTTACACAACTAATACCCCCAGCTCTTTCAATTAGTCAGACTGGCTCAGAATGCATTTAGAGTAGTTACACAGACATTGGTTTTTTTGCTCCATTTTTTCCTGTTCAGATGTTTGGATTGATGTGTGTGCATTGTCAGTGTCTGCATACTTTTTGCTTTTTCATGTCACAAATGTGTATGCAGCTATGCTCATGTTTCTGGTTTTGTTTTGCAGGATCACAATCCTCAGTTTTCACTCCTGTGCCTGCTTTCCCCATGGTAGAATCTGTGTGTCTAAGAGCACTGCATGACGAAGATCAAAAGCTTGATATGAATACTGAAACTTCTGCAGTCACTTCAGAAATCACTGACAAAGAAAAAGCAGATTCAGATTCTCAAAGAACAGGGGAGGAGGAAGGTCTGGAGCCTGCTAAGAAGAAACTAAAAGGAGGCTAGTATACTACTAGTATTGCACAACCTACCCTGCACTCATTTGCTTTAATGTTATTGTTGAAAGTTAGGTTAAAAGACTTAATCAGGAACTTAAAGCTATGTCCGTTTTTCATAGAAGCCCAGTGAAATTAACAGAAGCATAAGGATCCGTGCTTATTTTTCTTTATTAATGTGAAATACATTCAAAATGCACACATATCAAACATAGAAGGTCTTGAAAGGTTATGTTGGTAAGGGATGAGTAACTTTTTTCCTCCTCACAGAATCACAGAATCAACTAGGTTGGAAAAGACCTTTACGATCATCAAGTCCAACCATTACCCCAAGAAAACACAGACCCCTCTCATCCCTGCGCTGAACACAGCCCCAAAGCTATCCAGCTTGCGCTCACAGTTGTACTTTGCAGACCCATGGTCACACTCACTCTCTTTTGCATCCTTTTAAGATAGTCTCAAGGGTTAAGTACAATGTTATTTTATGTTTTGATATTGTATTAAATAAGAAAAGCAAAATTCTCCTCTCATTTGTGTCTGCATCCCTCTCACTCCTCATCCTGAATTGAGTCAGGTCAGCTGTCATCAGCCCTTCTTCAACTTGTGTCTTGTTTCTTACTGACTTGATTTCTGGGCCAGTAAAAATAATGTCTGCAGTAGCAGAAGCAATTATGTGCAAAGCAAGAACCTTTAGTGGGACCACTGCCGGTGAATAGGGAATCACTGTATATCTTTCAGGTCTCTTATAACACTTAAATAAAAAGAAATTTAAAAAAGCTTCTGACATACTGTGGAATCTTCTGTCGTTGTAGGTGAAGATACTTGTCCAAATCTTTCACCAGCAGCTCCAAGTGAATGTATAATTAAAATTGGCTCTGAAGATGCAAAAACATCAAATGTGAAACCAGATAAGATGGAAGAAACATTAACTTGCATTATCTGCCAAGAACTGCTGCATGACTGTGTGAGGTATGTACGATTGACAAAAGCTGTAATCATGTGGTAATAAAGTAAGTTTGGTGACAACTGAGGAGGCCAGGATGTTTAGTGTTTTCACAAGCCGTTGTGAGGCCTCTTCCTTCCCATCCATCCAAACTGTATAGTCAAATCAGTGCTAATCTTCTGGGTTTTTTTGGTTGTGTTTTGGTTTGGGGGTTGAGTTTTATGAATGTATCTGAAAAAAATGAAAGATTTGTGTTTTGACTCTGTTTCTTTCATTGTTTTCCTGATTATGTTTTCCAGCTTGCAGCCTTGTATGCATACTTTTTGTGCAGCCTGCTACTCAGGATGGATGGAAAGATCATCTCTGTGTCCAACTTGTCGTTGTCCAGTAGAGCGTATCTGTAAAAATCACATATTGAACAACTTGGTTGAAGCTTATCTGATTCAGCATCCAGGCAAGTTGAAGTGTGTGTAGTGCACATGAGCTGTGTAATTGGTTTATGCACAGACTGTTGACTAATAAATTTCTATGTATGTTTTATTATTCTGCTGTTTTCTCTGATATGGCTGTATGAAAAGAAGTGCATTTAACATGACATACTATTTCAAATAGTGGGTGAGAATTGACAGGTGATTTAATACTATAATGGGGTATGCTAAGAATTCTGAATTTTATTTTGGTACTTAATAATAAGAATATCAGTTTTATCAAACAGAGCACACTGACTGATGCGGCTGTCTGAACTCAGATACTTCTGAAAAATATATTTGAGTATGGATTTAATTAACTTTGATCATGACCTCTTGAAACCAAAATCTAAGTTGCCTGCCTGATACTAATCTTGTGTTAACAGAGGGGGGAATTTAGCTTCTAGAATTTGGTTATCCAAAAGTAAGTTTTATGGAGATGAAAACACAGTAATCACAACTATGTTAATGAAGTAAAATGGAAGTAAGGGTATGCAACATGTTCTTTTCTCTTGAAATTTGAACTTGATTCTCATGCCAGATAAATGTCGTAATGAAGATGATGTACGTAGCATGGATGCTAGAAACAAAATTACTCAAGACATGTTACAACCTAAGGTGCGGAGATCTTTTTCAGATGAGGAGGGAAGTTCTGAAGATTTATTGGAATTGTCAGATGTAGATAGTGAGTCTTCAGATATCAGGTATGTGTATTTAAGTTGTGCACTGGCTTAAATTTACTTTTGAATGCACAAACCCACAAACTGAGCTAGTTTCACAAATGCTGTTATTTCTGATAGTGGTTCCATGATCATTGCCAGAATGAATCTTATTTTTGTTTTCAGGTAAGTTCATTCTTACCAGTAATTATCTGAGCAATTCTATAGGCTGTCCTACTGAACCTTAAACAGTCAACAAAAAGTAATTCAAATTAGAACTTCCTACAGGTACACCAAGATTCAGTTTATGGCCAACAGTTCTATGCTGAATTGTACAACAGCTTCATGTGAGATACATGAAATTGCCTTTTCTAATTATGAATTGGCTGTTGCTTTAGAGAAAACAGCTTTCTGACTAAGATCTTGTGAGGAGATAAAGCAGTCTGTGGCCCTATGAGTGCAGCTGCAATGATTATGCTTTCTTATGTGTCTGAAATGCTGCTTTCACCAGGTGTATGGTACTGAAGCAGCTGATGCTTGACCTAGGAATTCCCAGACACCAAAATATCTGCTCTTTATCTTCAACAGCAAGCATTTTTTGCTGTATGTCTGGAGGCGAGTGGAAGAACTCTTCATGTAGATAATTATTCCAGCTTTGTTCCTCTTTTTTCTTGTTCATCTCACTTCCAGTCGCATCACTTTTTTTCTTTTCTTTTTTTTTTTTTTTTTTTTTTTTAAACTCTTTGGAGAATACTACAAAACACAAAGCTTTTGTCTGTTACAACTTTACAACTACAGCTTCGAAGCTGTGACGTACTGAGTTACGTAAACTTCCATATGTTACTGGATGAAGAAATTCCAAATTTAAACTTTGAAAGTAGGACCAACCTTGTCTAGCGTAGGGATATGAGTTATATTTGCATTTGTTGGGTGTGATTTCCTATGAGCTTATTTTATTCTTTCAGTCAACCATATATAGTATGCAGACAGTGCCCAGGGTATCGAAGACACTCTGTTCCAACACTGCCTGGTGCAGGCCAAGAGACAGAAGCAGGAGGAATGCAAGCACTGGGAGATGCGCCGTCTACATCTGCCAACTTCCCTGCAGGTTGGAAGGAACCTTTAAAGATAATCTAGTCCAACTCCCCAGAACTAAGCAATGCACTATGTTGTAACAATAAACTAAATTATGAGCTAAGCAAGCTCACTCTTACAGTGCTGCGAGAGTAACACCACTTCACATAGGTGTCTTTGTAAATATAATGAGATTTGACCCTGGTTTTCCTGGGGTTGTCCAAAATAGATTGCTGATCATTGGTAGTTCTTAAACTGTTTTACATATTGAAGTATTTTACCCTCCTATGTAGTTTAGAAGTCTGAATTCCATTTTGCTGCTCTTTTATGCAGTCTTTGTAAAAATTGTATTGCTTGCTTTTACTTTCAGTTTTTTTGTGTGGCTGATACTTACCAAGATTCTTAGCCCAGATTGCGATTGTGTACTTTGTTCAGTCTGTCCTTTCTGTTTTAAACTCATCTAGCTGTCCAGGAATACGTGTGTCCTGCTCAAGGAAGTCATGTAATATGCACCTGCTGCTTTCAGCCAATGCCTGACCGAAGAGCAGAGCGTGAACAGAATCCTCATGTTGCTCCTCAGCAATGTGTGTACTGTTTTGTTTTGTTGTTTTTTTGTTTTTTGTTTTTTGTTTTTTTTTTTTCAATTATAATTTTGGCTATAGAACTAAATCCTTATTCTTCATTAAACTTAAATTTACTTTGAAGAGTATTCTTTATTTCATTGTTCTTTATCTGGACTCTTGCACTGACAGCATGAATGAATCTTCCTTTATGAAACTTATTATTATTCTATAGGATGTATTTTAAATGAGAAAGTTGTACTTCTTTAACCATGTTTATGAGGGCTGTTGTGGGCAGATACTTACAGGGGGGTTTCTTTGTTATTTTACAGGTACAGTTTGTCTTCAACCCTTCTGTCACTTATACTGGGGCTGTACTCGGATGGCATGTTTTGGCTGTTTGGCACCATTCTGTGGTATTGTGGAATAATCTATTTCTTACGAGTGTGCTCACTTTGCAATAATGTCTGTCTTGAACTTTAGGTAATTTAAGAAACTGAATAGATCAGTTTGAAGCACAAACTTGCAAAGGCTGTGTCCTCACATTACGAACATGAAAAAAACAAACCTATTGAGTGGTACATGTCTTAACTTTGAGAGGATTTAACTTCTTCATGCCATATTGGGCTTGAAAACTACATTTGTGGAGCACAGTGCTTTCCCGTATAAAAATAATCATGGTGTGTTTCACCCTAGTAAGAGAATTGTACAAATCAGTGCAAGAGCACCAAACATCTGATGTTAACTGATTAGAAAAGAACCTTCTGCTGTTAAATGTGCAGCCTTCTGAAACTCAAGGTTTTAGACGTTTTCTAAAAATAATTTAGAACAGTTGAAATTACTTGGCTGCAGTTTGAAGCTAATGGAATATGCCCTAATAGCGCTGTTAATTTGTGCAGCTTAGTAGTAGTGTTTGTGGGCTGAAGGTGAAAATGTAAAATCTCAGTGTCTTCTCTTTGCCACTGGAAGTGATATATCATATGCTCTAGCATATGCTGAATGCAGTCATTTACTTGGTGCTCACATAAATCTGTGCACGTTATTTCAGGAAGAAAAAGCCTTCAGAAAAATGGGGGGTAGGAGACATTGGGGAAGAAATAGTAACTTTTTTTCTTCTTGTTTTGATTAGAAATAAATCTTGGTGATAAGTGTTTAGATGGAGTCCTAAATAATAACCACTACGAGTCAGGTATCCTAAAGGTATGTTTAAAAATCATTAGTTTTATGCATCATATATAAATGTACAAAGTTGAAGATGTACTCACAAATTTTTGGTGATGTGCTGCCTAACAATTACAGTGGCAGCATTGTCACTTGCAGCACCTAATTCTAAAAGGCAGATTTAATGAGCCCCAAATGATCAGCTGGACCAAAGTTATAGTTACTGTGTCTGGATAGGAAGTACTTTGGGGTGATAATTTGGGTCTTTCAGTCTCTGTGTAAGAGGGCATTGTATTCTAAAGATGCATTCCATTTAGCATGAGTTCTTCTCATACCACCCAAATTAACAACAACAATAACAAAATCACTTTCATGCAATCCTGGTGCATAACTTCCCTGATGTGTATGTCTGACAGGTGCCAAGAAGCAGAAATTCTAAATATAATTTTTGAATTTGTGTTTAAATGACTTATGTGCTGTAGAATTCAGATGATTGGTTGTTAAATCATAAAAGAATTTTATTCGTGTAAAGCATTTGTTAGGGAAGCCAGTTTCGACAGTCTAAAATTAAACATCCGAAATACTAATTGAGAAAAAAAATAATTCACTGAAAATACTCCAGGAAAATAAGGCTTTTTAAATATTTTCATAGAATCATAGAACAGAATCATTGAATAGTAAGGGTTGGAAAGGACCTTAGGATCATCCAGTTCCAACCCCCCTGCCATGGGCAGGGACATCTCCCACTAAACCAAGCCACCCAGGGCTCTGTCCAACCTGGCCTTGAACACTGCCAGGAATGGAGCATTCACAACTTCCCTGGGCAACCCATTCCAGTGCCTCACCACCCTTAGAGTAAAGAATTTCTTCCTTACATCCGATCTAAACTTCCCCTGTTTAAGTTTGAACCCATTACCCCTTGTCCTCTCACTACAGTACCTAATGAAGAGTCCCTCCCCAGCATCCCTATAGCCCCCGTTCAGATACTGGAAGGCTGCTATGAGGTCTCCACGCAGCCTTCTCCAGGCTGAACAGCCCCAGCTTTCTCAGCCTATCTCATTTCGTCCCAGACAAGTTAAGTTTCATGCTAGGTTGCATGGAAAATGTTTTGCCTGTACAAAAATAAGAGCTACCTAAATCAGGTAAACTGGATAAAATCTTGATTTAAGGTACATGACAGCGTGGCTGAAGTGGATCTCTTTGCATTCTTTTGGCTAAAGTGGGGATCTTCTGAAGAAGAGATACTGAATGGAAGGGTTTATTGGTGATCTGAAAGTATCATGTTAATTAAGTTTAAAGATATTTACTTGTAACCATTGTCAACCCATGTTGAAAACCTAGTTATAGATTCAGAAATATTTGAGAGTAAATGGCTTGGTCACTCCTTAATTCACACACTTCAATTGCTCTTCTCAGGATTACCTGGCATCCAGGGGTTTGACATGGAAAAATATGTTAAATGAAAGTCTCTTAGCTCTTCAAAGAGGAGTTTTTATGTTGTCAGGTATGTTATCTTCATTTTTGTACATGTGTAACTCTTTGTCTATATATAGCTCAGTAATACTAAGAAGAGGTTTTAAGTTCTGTGTACATAACCAATGCAGTCATGACATTTTCACTAAATCTGTTTTTTCAAGCCTTACACTGACATTATGTACAAATTGGTTTTCTCCTCAGATTACAGAATTACTGGGAACACAGTGCTTTGCTACTGTTGTGGCCTTCGCAGCTTTCGTGAACTTGCCTACCAGTACAGGCAGAATATTCCTGTTGCTGAATTGCCAGGTGGGGATTGCTTTGCACAGTAATGGGGAAAAGTAATTTAAAGAGTTAAAGTCTGCTTTATCCTTGTATCCATGGTGTTTTAGCACCTTTGTGTAGCCCAGTACGAATTTCTTTGCAGAGCTAATATCTTATGCTGCTTGCTTTACTTGTCAGCTGCTAAGTTTGCATATAGTTATTGTCAGACTCCCTAATGGAACCTTTTCTTTCAGTAGGATTTCTCATCTGTAGGATAAAGGTATCTATGTAGTGAAAAGAGGAATTCAGCAAAATCCACAATATAGTCAACAGGAACCAGTTGCTTAATTTAATTTCTTTTCCCATTTAAATACATAAAATTGTGCACCTCTAGAACAATTTCACGTGTTATCAGCTCTCAACTAGAAACAAGAATATTTTCATAAATTAATTCTAAATCTGTTCACATTTACAGTTTTGATATAATATAGCATGCAAGCAGCTGTGCCTCCTTCAGTCCTAAATCTGTTGGAAACAGAAGCTCTTCCAACAATCTACTTTTAAATGTTATTCTTGTCCATGTAGTTCCTTTGTTAGCAACAGCTTCCATGTCTTTAAGTGTTGAGAGCTCTGCTTCTCTGCATAATGAGAGTCAGTCAGTCTACCTGCTTCTCCTTAGTATTGCTTTTCATTTTAATGTATCAGCCTTCTGGACAGTTGAGTTATAATGTATGTAGAAGTGGGGGAAAACCCCAAAACTCTACCCAAATTAATATTTTTTTCTTTCATATGGAAATGTATCTAGACACATGCCCAGTGTCTTAAACTGTAGAGTTCATCTCTATTAAAATAAATGGTACCATTTCAGTTGACAGTCCTTTCATCTTAAGTCTGCATGAGCCTAATATTCAGAATGAATTTTTTGTCCTTCATTAAGTGCTTATTCTGTTTCTAGAAAGGTGAACCAATATAGTTCACAGTTGTTTCTTGCCAATCATGTCTTGTTTCTCTACAAAGCCTGCTCTGATGAGTAGCTACAATTAGCAATGTCTTAATAATCTACATCACCTAATTTAATGACTTCTGTAATAAATGTAGCATTTCTTTTGCTCTTTTTGTAGTGACTGTCACATCACGTCCTGATTGCTATTGGGGGCGCAATTGTCGAACTCAGGTCAAAGCACATCATGCCATGTAAGTTTGATAATTTAGGAAGTGCCTCTTGGGTTTGTTTCATTTGTAAAAAAGAACAAATAATAACAGCAAAAAACCCCCGAGCTTTAAAATGCCAGAAGCTGCATGAGTAACACTGTTGTAGCATAAGCAAAATTGGGCCAACTTTGGGTTGGGGTTGTTTTTGTCATTTTTAGCACAACTTTGAAACAAGCCCTTCACATGACAGAAGGGCACCGCTATCACTTTTAAGTTGATATAACCCATTGCTGACACTTCTTGAGTCTTTTCCACCCACAACTCCCCCTTCATTCCCATTCTTCTCCCGCTGAAGCAGCTTCTCATTTGCTTGTGTCTGAGTGCTTCTTAAAAACACTGTACATACAACAATTATCCTGGTGTGATTTCCATTTGAAACTATGAGAGATTCTTCTAGTGAAGTGCAACATACCTTGGAGGGGTAAAGTGGTGGGAATAATTTGCAACAAGAAAAGCAAGAGAAGTTTGGAACATGTAACATTAGGAACCTGGTGTGGCTTAGCAGTTCCTGGTTTTGGAGAATTTTCTAGGTTTTATGCCTCTCACCCAAGCTATCTGGTATATGGCAAAATCGAAACACTGAGCCTGAAAAGAGATTAACCCTCTGCTTTTCATGTGGGGGGAACATGGACTTCTAGCACCTGGTCATTCATGAGAAATGTCTATCCAAAATAAATCAAGGTCCTTGATTAAAAAAAACAAGGCCACTGATAAGCAATGCAGTTTCATTTTTATGAAAAGATGCACATGTGGTACCACAAGTATTAGAGAGTTGGAAAACAAAACAAAAATTATCTACCTAACTGGTTCTAGAGAGGGTAGAAAGATCTTACTTGCTTTATGAATAGTTCTGTGAATTCTCAGTGCATTTTAAGGTAGAGGAGCTGTTAACCCTTGTTGAGAAACTGCTTAAATGAATAGTAGATTCTGCAGTATCTTTCTAACGCTGCAGTGAACATGCATGCTTAGCATACTTCCTTTAATATTTCTGGTACTATGGGTTGAAAATAAACAGTGTGTACAGCTCAGGCAAGCAGATCACAAGAAGGACTTGTAAAATATTCATCCTCAGCCTCTTACAAAGTCAGAGGGTTTTACCAAATACCTTTCAAAAATAATTTGGGATTTAAGTTGCAGATGTAATTCAAAGTGCCACTGTTGTATGTAACTTCACATTAGAGGGTCGTCTGTGTTCCCAGAGGTTTTGTTTTGAAATATTACAGAGTTAATTCATTATCAAAGTACTCACCAGTTGTCTTTTTTCATATTGTGGTGAATAATTCCATCTATAGCAGAAATGACTCAGGTTTTCATCCTATTTTTTCTTTTTCTTTCTTTCGAGCACTAGCTGTTCCTAGAACTCACTGGCTGCTGCTCATAGTTCCTAAAATCCATAAAAGCAAATAATCCTGTCATACCACTCGTATCTAGAGATACTTAGTTATGGTTTTTTTTCTAAATGAACTGAAATGTTGTACTACATAGTGGTTATATAAGCAAGGTTTCTTTCTAATATTTTATCTAAACCAGCAAGGGGGAGAAAATTCATTGTCTCTTTTGCATGATCTCTTCCGCATATATGTATGTACACACTCAGCACTCCAACTCCTGTTTCAGTTATGTATCAGGGGATGCATAATCCAGGAGATGCATAATCCAAGTAAGAGAAAAATAAGGAATGCATAGTGAGATGTTTCTAAGCCAGTGAAAGAACATGTTTAAGTTGAAATGTATTACTAGCCTTGTTAGTTCTAGGGCCTAGTGACTTGTGTAATTCTGTCTAATGAAAATTACTGGTGTCTCACAGGGCAAAATTAATTCACTGATTCCTGGTTTAATTGCCTCCTGGGTTTGAAGTATGCAGAAGAATAGAGGAATGCTTTTAATAACTGGTTTTCTGTGTGTCTAATAAACCTAACAGGGGTTAGGCAGGAGAGATGTTGAAAATCCTGTTACAGATGTCATGATAGTAGAGTACAATCTAAACAGGTTCTGGAAGACAGGTGTGTTAGTGTGTAAATGTTCTGCTTTAAACTGTTTAACATTTAAAATACTCTGTGAAAGCTACTGACTCATTTTTCTTGTTGGCTTCTGAGAACTTTGTTGCATTTTAATACTTTCTTTTTTTTCTTTCTCCTAGGAAATTCAATCACATTTGTGAACAAACACGATTCAAGAACTGAATACTGAATACTTGTAGTCTGTAGAGAAGGGACAAAACCCTGTTATACTGCTTGTACAGTTTAAGGTTTCAGGGGATCTTCTCAGTTCCCCCATAGCAGGGAATCAATAACTTTTGCATCAGGTAATCTGGTGTGAACTTTTTCATTTGTAGAATTTTACAGCTGTACATGAATAAGGTAGATTTTGGGGTTTTTACAAGAAAGTCCATCAAGCATTGCATTCCATCCTCATGAGTACAGTGTCACTGTATCACTTCAGTGAAGAATACAAACAGAAATCACACACGCACAAAAACCAGCCATATCTTGGGACAGCCTAAGAATAAGGAGTGTATTTGCACTATTTGTGAAGAAACTAAGAAAATTCCTTAGAGTTAAAATAGAAATGTTTTGTAAAAGTATCTGATGGGTATTTCAAGAGCCATTAATATTTAAGAAGGAAATTGTGAGTGTATATTTGTAACTGCATTTTGCGGTAGTCTGATATTTTGTCACTACCCATTGCATTTGTGCTAGAAACTACATTAATGTTCACTTTAAAAGAATATTCATCTGTTAAACAGCTGTTTCAGCTTAAAGCTTCTACCATATGTGCAGTGTTACAGTGGAAGTAGTACAGGGGTTTTTTTTCTTAGTTTAGTCATATTGATGGTTTTATTCATATTAAATTACAAAAAATTGCACAAAAATTTGAAAATCACATTTAAAGTTGGGGTAATACTTGAAGCAGACGACTTCTGCTAATATTACTTCTATAATGTTTTGTATCAGAAGACCAAACAGTGCTTTTGACATAGATCAGCCAGTAGGACACACTGGTTCTTTTTATTTCTTTTATGTTTGATACCATATGCTAAATATGTACCTCTGCCATGCAGCTGTTCTCTAGCATGCATACACTGGTGAAAATGTAGAGAAAGTTATAATTTAAAACAGAATATAGCAGCTTTACTGGAAGGAACAACCTTACAAAAAGAATTCAGTTTGGACAAATTGTAGCAATATGGTGGCATTTTGGGATGGGGATGATGAAGGGGAACGCTGGTGTCACTGACAGTAAAAAAAAAAGTAGATTTTATTGCCATGCCTCTACAGAGCTCATTCAGGAGATGTCCCAAGCATCATTTAAATTAAAAAGCCCAACACAACCCACCCCACCCCAAATTGATGTTTCATCATAACCTGTTGGTAATGGTGACAAATTCAACTGGGACCAACATTTTTTATCATACATAGAAGTGTGAACAGAATGAGAGGAAAGCATACGAAGTTACCTCTGTAGATACCATGTTGTTTTTAAGTATGCCTTATTTTATGAGCAGGATTTATACTTTAATGTTAATAAGTGTACACACAAGATCTTCTGATAGAATGGAGCACAAATGATGCAGCACATCGTGTCTACTGGTTGCAGTGGATTAAACAGCTATTTCCAGTAATGCACATGTTTGTATAAATGCTAATTAGAATGATGTATTTCTGTTTAGATTTTTATTTTTCAAAATAGCTGTCGCAAGGATGGGTCTGTTGACCATGCCTGTATGCTATTAAAAATACACTTTGGTGTGGACTTCTCTTCCTAATCTCTGGGCATTTTCTCCTGCGAGTAGGATTGAAATTGGATCTGGAATAATACTTGAAACTTCTTTTAACAACAACAGTGTGTTTCTGTCTTTTGGTATTAACAGTGTTCTGTGGTTTCTGTATTTGTATTGTATGTTTAGATTTTTTTTTTTTTTTAATGCTTATTGTATCTTCTCAGGACAACCATTCTTGGCTGGTTTTGGTCTCATTTTCATCTCTGACTGTGCATGTAGCAAAATGAGTGCAGTTGTGGAGATCAAGCCTTTGCACATTATATGCAAAAATGTGCTTTGTGTGTTCATTCACCACTTTCCACGTTCCAGATGGGCTTTCAGCACAGACTTGCCACTGTGCTAGTGTTCAGGCCTCTTGTGCTGAAGTTCTTTTGTTGTTCAAGAATAGTATGTCTACAGTACTATGTACAACCTCTCTTGCACTTATACAAGTTGTGTTTGTATAGGGATGTATTGTGTGACTTTGAGAAGAAAATTTGGGGAAAAACCCCAAGCATACAACAAAACTCATGTGCTTAACATCTAAACTACCTGTGCTGTAGAGGTTCTTCAATTCCTTTTTTAAACTCCTCTTCCTTTTCCCTGTTACAGATAATTAATCTGCCTTTCTATGCATATAGGGTTGCGGTAATGCAATGGAATGAAGGGATCTTTTTGTCATTTATATTGTACGAGGAGGATATGAGAAACTAACTTGCAGAGGTGAATAAATCCTGATCTTTATATGCTCTTAAGTAAGTAAGAGTATCTGTCATGGGTATTACATACTCTATACATTAGACCTTTTTAAATGTATGGTTACCAGGTGATAGTTAATGTGATAAATGTATGAACTATGCTTGGTGTAATTGTTTAAATACTGTAAAGGTGCAGCATATTTTTAACCTGTCTAAAGCACATCCCCACCTCCTTTATAAGAGATATTTGGAAGCCAAGCATGAAATGTGGTAGAATAGATGTTGCAGAAACCAAGGTGATTATGGTAGGGGTTGACATAGTGGTAATCAAGGTACATAGTCTCTGTCTTTGAGGAAGTTCTTTTATAAAGAAGGTGGAGAGTAGTTCTTCCAGTTCTCTTTTGTGATTTATTTTTTTTCCTGAACTAAAAAGTTATTAATTAAAAAAAAAAAAAAAGATACTGAAGTTGTCTGTTTCTATTTCTTCTGTGGCATATTCTCATCCCACAGAATGGAGGTATGCAACTCTGCTGATTGCTTTGTCAAGATATTAGGTATTTGAATGCTGAGATTTTACAACTAAATATCATCCTTGAACTTGTAGTGACTGAAAATGACATGAGTTCTTGTGTCATTCCAAGAAATTCTCTCAAACTTTCATAAAAGTGTCAGAGGATATCACAGAGGATTGTCAGTATCTCTACAGTTTTTATAATGTGAAACTATTAAATAGATTTCTGTTTTGTCAACGAGATGGCTTCAAGATGCTAGTATATGAAAAAGTTTTCTACTTTTGAAAAGTGGATACTATTTTAGTTTCTCGCAATACCATAAACACTGAAGTGACAAGCATTATACCACTACTGATTTAACAGCAGGCTACAGAAAGTGATTGTCATATTGTGCTCATCTTTAGAATGATCTAAATTGCATAAATGATAAGATTTCAAATGGCTGCTGTTAACAGAACTTTTCCTGAATAGAACTTTTCCCTTGCAGAGTAAATAGGACTTGTCTGCGCCCTGTTCTGAGATGAAAGACAGTGATGCCAGAGTCATTAAGCTTCAAATTGCAGTTTAGTATCCCAGGATTTTTGTGCTGCCACCATTCATGTACTTGAAGCTGGATATCCTTTAATGTGGTAGCTAATCTATGTCGCTGTTCTCAATTAAACCAGCTGTCAGTTGTTCTTCAGACTAAATTTAATAGAAATTGAAACTCAGGTTAAGTAGCGTAAAAGTGAAAATGCTGTGTTGTTCTGTATGTCATAAAGACAAGCTGATAGACCTTAAAACTTATCATGGTTTTGGCTTGCCCTGCACTTACATTGGAAGGTTTAAGTATTTTAAACTCCATTATGTCAACCAATGATTTGTAACTAATTTAGTTTGAGGAAGCTGCTGATTTTGGATATATCTCCTATCAAGTGGCCAGTTCTGGCACAGCATAAGCTCTTTCAAGCACTTCCTGCATAAAGAATAGAAAGATTTGGTACAATTATTGTGAGGAAGAGAATGCAATATATGGCATTATGCAGCTGACCATATACTAATTTCACCAGGTAGTGTTAATCTGGGAGCCCTCGGTGTGTCTCAAGTATTTGAATCAGCAACTGTGTAGGATAATTTTTTTTTAAGCTCTGATACTGTTTTCCTTTAATAGAAAAATCCTGGTATTTGTTACTGAAAGATAAATCATTCTGCAAACAAAATACATCCATTTTGTATCAATTTCTAGTGTTCAGTAGAACTGTGTAGTGCAAATGCTTAGCCTACAGCAAGAGCTTAGGGAAACAAGTTGACTCAAGTAAAAGGAGTTAGGCATTTGACAAGTCTATATTATGCTCTGAAAATCAGGTTTCTTATGGCCTCTCAGAAATATCTGCTGGAAGGGGGCTTTATTTTGTACAGCCTCTGAAAATAAGCCAACAGTTGCTATATTGTAGTCTTTTCCTAGAAGTTAGGAAAAGGATCTCTTAAAAAGAATGTGTTGGGATTTTGCATTTTTCCACCTATTTTATGTAACATTCTTTCTGCATGATGTTTGGGAACTGAAATACCACTTACACAATTCCAAGGAATAACTTCTGAAGAAAACTAATTATACTATTTCCCACAGCAATGCTTAATATGCAAAGATTGCTTCTAAATCTGCTTTTCAGGTCATCCTTCTTTTCTTCACACTTCACCATTTTGACTTTCAATGAGGTAATTTCACCCCTAAGCTCATTAGTTTCCATAGGAAATGAATTATAAAAAATGCTAAGTGTACCATATGAGGTTTAACATCAAAGACATTTCTAGTCAGACCATGAATATATGTTGAAGCTATATTTGGTCTCTGTTGGGTATTCTTTTCAATGCTGCTGAGCTTCAGTTTCTTGCTTTTAGTAGGTAAGTGTTGGCTTAGGACTTACCTATTTTTCCCAATCCAAATTAATCTTTAATTCTTTAGAATAAAATCTAGTAACTGACTGGACTACTTGAGTCAAATATGCTTTGTCTTGGCTCCATGTGCCCTTCTCATGGGGAGAAAAAACCCTCAGACAGTTATGAGTAGGCTGCTTTGTAACAATTGCTTTTAAAGCCAAGTTAGATTTCTGAAAGGCAATAGTCTTTCTGCTAAGAAGTTTATAAATGGATTTTTCTTGCTGAATGCTACTCTGAATCCTCAAAGTTAGGATGCAGCAGCTGCATGTTAAGTCTTTTGGATTGTTTTCCCATTGAGCTTCCATGCTCAACCATTTTGACTACCCAACAGTGAGAAACCTAACACGGAGAATTGTCAGCTTGCATAACTTGAAGCTTTTATTTTGAAGCTCTTGTTTCAACAATGAAAAAACAGGGAATACCCATGTATTTTTGTCCTATTTAGTCTACTTAACACATTGGCTAGAAGGATTGTCTGGTATTTTCTGGAAGAATTAGTTTAAAAAGTTAGCATTATTCAAATCCAGTTTTACTGAAAAGAATACTCCTGTTTGGTAGCACCATAACAGTTTTGGACACATTTTTCCTATGCATTTGTGATTGGAATTATTTTCTCCTCTTCAGTGAGTGTTTAGCATGCTTATTCCATTTGCTGCTTAGTTACAGTATGCAAAATAGCCCAGTAAACTGCCGCATTACACAAAGGTAAAGCTGACTTCCAAGCCCACGTATGAGTTATGAGGTTTTCTGTCATTACAAAGTAGCAGCATAGCACTCAGAAGTAACATAGCTGTTAGGAATAAAATAAATGCTGGAAGTAATACTATTTAAAAACTAATCCTAGTCAATATCTACAGCTGAGAATGTTAGAGCACTTTATTCCACCCGGAGCTTTCAAAATTGCTTAAATTTGTGCTATGACTTTTGAAGAGTAGGGATGGAAACTGTTTCTGTTCCTGGAGGGTGGAATAAAAGCGGAGAGTTTTGAAACAGTTCCTTCGGCTGTAAGGGGAAGAAAATAATGTATAAATTCTTTGAAGGTACAAAATAAAACACAAATATCTCTTTAGCAGTTAATTTGAGTGATCTGCCTAAAGCAAAAAAAAAAATAGGAACTTCAAAAGCCAAGTCAGAAACTTAAGTCCTCCTGTGCGTTGTACTCCTCATTCTCTTCAGGGCAGAGCAAGAGTGAGAAGGTCGCCTTTGTGTACCTGCAGCAGTTAGGTGTTGGGCTTCAATACTTTCTAGTGGCAGAAGACCTCACCTTTGGTGTATCTGCCACCTCTGTTCTGAGAATAAGCAGCAGTGTTCAATATTGCATATTTTTTCAAGAGGAGGATGTCTGTCAACGTATGTATGTATATAGTCCATGCTGAACATACGATACTAGATTTAATGTCTCATGTATAATTGCCAACTGCTGCTGTGGCAGGCAGTGATGGGAGAGTTACATGGTGTTGAGACAAGCCCTGTGACAGGAAATCCAAACTCCTACAGAAACCAGCCACTGGCAGGTAGGCTTCACTCGTTTAGAAAAATCTATTCTTGGTTATGTAGAGGAAGTCAGTGTAAACAACCACCTCATTACCTCACTAGGTTACTGAGGAGAAACCAAAAAGGATCTAATCCTTGGGTGTTTGCTGGCTGAATACTGCAGCAGCTTATGTGCTCCTTCCATTGCAGCAACTGCTAGGGAGGTTGCTGTGCTGGTGTACCCCATGTGACTGCTGGTGCCCATACAACTTAGTCTTTCAGCAAAATAAAAATAGTGTCATTACATTGTAGAAATGAATAGTTAAACATGGTTTTATTGAAAAAGCCACTTTTTCCAGCCCTTCAAATGTAGCTACTGTCAATAACAAGTACTTTTCAAAAGTTGATTTCAGTACTTCAGTCTTTAGAAATGCAAGAAGTAACAGAACATTGACTCTGAATTAGAGTGTTTATGAATTTAATGCAATGGAAGTTATTATTAGAGTACTGAAGACTTCTAAATATTTTCTTAAATCATAAATATATTAACTCTTCCCTTTGAATCAGATAGCATTAATTAAAAAACAACAATGCCAAAAAATAATGCAACAACAACAACAAATCCCAACTTGAAGCCAGACCTTTGTGCTTCAAAACTACTCAACACAGTCTGGTAATGACAAATTTAGAGACTTGTTTGCTGTTCATGTTTGAGTCAATTGCTAAAGGGCATATATGTGTTTGCTTCCACTGCTACCAAATGAAAAGCTCCTATGTCTACGTAGACACGTAAACACACACTCAAAATATAAGGCAAAACCAACAGTCTTGTGTTGCATATCTCAGACGTTAATAGTGGAAAATGGAAGCTGTAATAGAAGGTGAAATCATAAGTAATTCATTTAAATATTTCAGGACTCAGACTTAAATGCCTTCACGTAGAAGGATTAAGATAACTCAATGCACACTGTACCCAATATAGGAGAAGATTTGTATGGAAGATATTTCTGACACCTGTTTTATGGCATACTATTGCTTTAAAACAATGTGCTGTTTCAGCTGCAAAATACAGCTTCATAAGGAATTTCTTTCATTTAAGAAAGCAAAATAATTCTAAGTTTTGGGCTGAACATGCAGGAATCCCTTGCAAAGATAGGAAAACATCACCAGGAGGCAGTTAAAATACTGATGGGGTTACTGAAGGCAATAGGACTAACATGCTTCCCTTTGGTTCAGCATTCAAATGAATGCCCTGTATTTGTAACCAGGGAGGCACAACCGCTTAGTAGTCCATTTCTAAAGAAAGCGAGCACTCAAAGTTTGCCCCACTTAATTTTAAGTCCTGCCTGCTAAAGGAAGAGAAATAGTTCTCTAGTCAATGTGCGTTACCAGTAAAAAATAGCTGATGGATATAGGATCAGAGCAGCTGCAAATATCCAAGTGTTGGATGCTAAAAACTATCCCTAGTATTTCAGTGTTTTTATACACATGCTCCTGTTGCCATGAGGAGTCACTTAAAAATGTAGTGGACTAAGGTGGTTTAAGCCTATGTAGATCTAACAAAGATAAAGCTACATCAGACTTTATAGAACTAGCATTCAGTACTGGGTTGCTCAGCTTGTCTGTATGCTTCTCTAAAGAGTTAGGATATGAAATAATCACTGTTTGTAATATTAGAGATGCTAATGCTTGTTAAACTGTGCTAGAGTGCAGAAGTTATGAAATGCTTAAAATCGAGTTTACAAAACTGTACGCAAACATGCATGATTGAATTCTTACCCTTGGCTTAGCAAAGCTTGGATTGTACAGGCATAACTATAAACAAAATTTAACTCAGAGCTCCCAACAGAAAGATTCGAGTGATACCACAATGACAGAGGACTGATTGACATTTCAAATATAAACCATGGTGTAACCATCTCAGATGACTTTCATTTCTCATTCCAGAAAAGGTTTTCTGCAGTCTGAAGTACTTTTTCAGAGGATACTTTCTTGTATAAACCACATCAAAATTCCATGCAGAAGAACAGAGATGAGGTTAGTGAGCACATGAAAAGGTTGAATTTACGCTGTGCTATGGTATGTATCCTCATAATCTCAGTCCCAGCAGATAAGAAAAAAACACCGTTTTTAACAAAGTTGCATCCATCTATGACTGCCATGCTCAATTGCTTGGCACAGCTTCCACTCTCATCATGTCCCTGTCGTCTCTGTTTTTGTGAACTGATGTTTCAGTCTTTATGAGGGCATCACTAGACTGAAGCTTGGTTTAGCGTAGGAGCAGCTAGGGTATCACAGTTCTGTGAGGTCTCAGTAGTAGTAGCATCCTCAGCTGATGAGCTCTGCTGTTCCCTGGAAGAGCTTGGGCCCTTCACATGACCTTTGTATAAACTGGGGGATTTTGCCCAAAGGGGAAGATTTGACATGAAGCTGGCAGAATTGTTCCCCTCCATAGTCAAAACCGTTGGCTGTTTTTCTGGCACAGCTGGAGCGTACGCAGCATTTTGCTCTGACAGATGATCTCCACATTGACTAAGGTGTTCTGCTAGGACAAGAGGCTGCTGATCATCCCCTTCTTCAGAAATAACAAAAACTGGTTTGGTTTTATCTGTTTCTAACATAAGTTCCTTTGGTTTTGAGCCATTGACCACGTTGATTTTCAGTGGGTTGGAGCTCTCTAGAAGATTTCTGGGGCTTTGGCTGTTAACTGGAGATGTTGCCCCTAGATGTCTTGATGGATCCAAGGACCTCACATGTTTGCTGTCAGGGGAACTGGCTAAAAATCCAAAATAAGGGTTCCCAAACCTGGATTTCTTCAAATTGCAAGAGCTTAGCTTCCGCTGCCTTTGTGCAGACAGAGTGAGGGGGTATGAGGCATTACTGGCAGATGAATCAGAGTAAACAGTCCCTGATGCTCCCTCTATCTCAGTGGCTGAGATTACTTTTCTGGTTGAGGCACCTTGAGATCTTGCAGTTGTAGGAAAACCCTGCACAAAATAATGATAAATTGGCAGGCATGGCATGAAAAGCAGGTAGCTTTTATCCCAAGGGAACTAAAATGTTAAGATTCCTGGTTATGTTAAAGGTGAGATGCATTCTTTGGCAAAAACCTGTGATATTACCTTAAGAAAAAGAAGAAACCTCCTCTATTAGCTTTGTAACAAGCTGTTGGTTTGATGCCTACAGTCAGTGAGACCTAGATATTCCTCCCACACCTACAGATTCCTTGCAATGCAATAGTAATATATCAATTAAAACAAATTTAAGGCATAGCCAGGGGAAAAAGGTACATGTCAAAACATTCAATGAGATAATCTAGTCTGAAGGCATTTTTAAATGCTTTTCTGGATTGGGGATAGTTTCTTAAGCAGGTGCTAACTGCTGGGAAATACAGCTTCTTAGCACTTCAGGAAAGCCTGAATAAATTGCAGTATAGGTAGGCAAAACAGTTTGCCTTAAACCAAGCAAGATGCACTGCAGTGTGCATCACACTGCAGACTGGGGAGGCTAAGCAGTAGACCAAGGGGAAAACATGTCCCATCAGCAAGCAGTGGGGAGTACTGGGGGACAGACCCCAAGCATTATGTTCTCCCCTCCTTGCAAGACTTACACTGCTGTCAACCAGCTTTGTGAAGGGACTGTTAGTGGTCCAGCTACACCACTTCTTCTGTAGCTGTGGTATTGGAGCCAGGAAGTCGTGGAAAGTGCGGGCACTCCATGTGCGTTGTCTGGGACAGTGATTTTCCAGCTGGGCATTCCCCTTCTCAACAGTGTCTGCTCCTGCAGCTGTGTGATTAGAAGCCAGCCAGTCAGACACAGAGGCTGGGCTCGTGACACTTCTTTTTAGATTTTTGTCCTGAAAAGATTAAATAAAGATTTTTTACAGCATCTTTTATCAAAACATTTTAAAAACACTTCAAAATATGCTGTTAGTGCCAGAGAGAGACTTGATTCTTCAGTGGTTCTGTTCTCAGAACAAGACACAGGAATGCAACTTCTCCTGGTCGCTTTTGTAGCATGCTGCCTGGATGTAAGTTTTACCTTGCTTCCCCAGTTTTAGGTTTAACACTAAATGGGGAAATTTCAGTTATGTAAGAAATAAAGTCCTACCACTCTTACTAACCAAACAGATCAAATATTTACAGCTTTATTTTGCTGGAGATATGTGATAGATCACAGTAGTAAACTTCACTGTGTAAAACATAATTCTTCCACTTTGCTTGGCTCTTGGAAGGCTCCAGATGTGTCTGTCTGGGGAAACAAAACTTCAAGGAGGATGGGGCCTGCATGAAGAAGTCCAGAAACAAGCAACAAGAGAATCACAAGTCACAAAAATGCATGACTCAGGAGGGAAGACTGAAGTAAGTGGTGCTTTTTGTCAATGTTAGGGAAGAATTAAGAAAATGAAAAGAATTAAAAACAAAGACAATGGGAATAATCTCTTCATGGTGTCTGTGGTGAATAGAACAAGAAGCATGAGACTCAGATTAGAGCCAAGGAGATTTTCATTTCATATAAGAAATGCTTTTCAAGTGGAAAACATGCTTTAGCAGTAAAGCAAGATATCCAGACAGGTGTAAAATTGGCATCATGGGAAGGTGAAACCACATTAAACCATTGTCACCAACTCTGTGTATAAGCAAAGTTGATCTGACATGGGAATGAACTATAGATTACTTCTAAAGATCTCTTCCATGCTTTATATGTTGTGATCTTGCATTTAAAATCCCAACTTTTATCCTTAATATTGTGTGGGTTTATAGCCAAAAAAGTTAAATAATCCCTGACTGTGCTATGAATCTCTTTTCATTCTTACTAATACTTCACCTGCTATTTATATAAGCCTCCTGTTCCACAACTCTGTATGTATTTTTAATTTTCAGCTGTGCCAATACAGTTGTCATGAGAGGAATGCAAAATCCACATTCCCAAAGTTTACATAGTCCTTAAAGAGGGTCTGAAATAAATCCAGCAGTGTCCTGGATTTAAAAGTCCTGAGAAACCAGAAACTTGTCATTTGTTATTTCTGAGAAACTGAATCTCTCAAGTTTCTGCAAATCAAAGAAACTATTTAGTTTAAATGTCATGTTGGAAATGGATGGGCAGAGAGGCAAGAAATTAGCTAGTACAGTAGAAAAAAATCTCAGTAGGAAGCCATGAGAAGCTTCAGGCTCTGGATAAGGTTGTTCAATATTAAGCTCTAAATCTCAGACTTGATTAAAGTAACAATATTTATAAGCCAGCTGTCTTCTCATCAGAAGCCTCTTCAGGCTGTCTTGGGATTTATTATTCTGGTATTATTATAAGTACTTCCAAAGTGGTGTAAAAGCTAGCCACTGGTTTTGAGACCAATATACTGCCAGGTGAATAGATATACAAAGGTGAATAATATATTTTCTAGATTTTGGAAAATGTTTCAGCAAAAAAGTATTTCTTAAACCCCCATGATAATACTCTTTACTGAAACCTTTGCATCTGAAACTTGTAATGTCTGAATAGAAGTCAGAGGTTATAGTTAGAAGTTAGCCAAAGGCTGAACTAAGACTTAAACCAAACAGGACTTAGAAAGCCAGGACCATCCTGGAGAACACCTCAGAAGCCATCTGAAAGCCATCTTACTCTCCCTTTCCTCATGCTAGACCATGAACAGAGACATATGTTTGCTGTTCCACCTCTTGCCTCCTAACAGGGGATTGATTTCTTCAGATGGGTTTTAAAAGCTAAAAAGCAAATCACAGTTTATCATCTGCTCCTGCCCAGCAGAGCTGAGGCTCAGACTTCCTCACAAGACCAAGTGGCCAGTCACCATTTCTCAGTAAAAATTCTGGATTAGTTTTTTTATTGAAAGCTCCTTATAGCTTGCTTTGCCTAGTCAAGCATTTTGTATGAGGTGAGTCTGATGGTGTTATTTACCGTACCCTGAAGGCTCAGGCTTTCACACATATTTTCACACCAGGATAACTCCTTAGCTCCTGCTAAGGAAGATGCTACACACCACTGAATAACTCATCCTACTTGCCTAGTGCTGGTTCACAAAAGCTGTGCACCATACTCTCTTTGTGGGCTTCAGAGGCTGGCCAGCTGCACTGTACACACTAAAAATGCACATTTAGAAACTGAACTGTAAACATCTATTTCTAACATCCAGTAACACAGATTATCAAGTGGCCTAAAGAGATCCTGTTTGAGTGCCCGTCTGTAATTAGCCTGCTGTGCTCAATTTCCACCCCCCTTGATGAGGATAGTCTTCAGCTGTGGGGAAAGACCAGTGCCTTTAAGAAGGCCCTTATAGCTTTCCTCAGTAGTATTTCTGTTCCTTAAGGGAATTGGTTGAGAGTATTGATTCATTTGAGAGCAGCAGGGACATCACTGAGGAGATTCTTCCTGAGTTAATTGTGTGGTAAATTGCTTTAATTCTTTGGGTTATCTTCACTAAGGACTGTTTTAACCTTAAGTATTTTATTTTTATATATATAAATCTCCTCTGATAGGTTGTTTACAGAAGGGATAGTAAAGCAGAAATGTTTTTTCTTAAGTATATTTTTCATTCTGACTAGAGCGTGGAAAAGGGGAAGGAAAATGGGTCTCCCTTCTGTCTGGAAGCTGTATTTGTATGTGGCTGCCACCAGGTGAAGCTCTCTCTGCTGGAAAGCAGGACCAAGGAATGGAGGTGTTCAGGGGTGGCCAATTTGGGCAATGATACAGCTTATAGTGCCCTGCTCTACAGAAAGTAATGCATTTAGGCAAGGGAAGGCAACAGAGCTGTTTTCCTTTCTTTCCCTCTTTCTGTTAACCAATGTGTCTGATGTGGGGAAAAGCTTAGTATGTGTCCTACACTAGCGTAGGAAAATCCTGACCAGCCTGGCCTTCTGGCTAATTTCCTAATCTAGTGCAGGGATACAGAATGCTTTTGTTTTGTAAACTGTGACAGAAGTATTACATAGCCTGTCTTGGGGCATGTGAGCTCCTTGGGCTGGTTGTTTTCCCCCTTGTGGGAAAAAGAGAGAGGGCACTGGAGAGTATTGACCTGGGAAAGGTTTTAATATAGACTTGTAATGGATGTGTTCTGCCAGGCACTATGCGTAGGGGTTGAAGAGGTGATAGCTAGACCTGAGACTTCTGAGCTATCATCTCCTTTCTAAACAAATAATTAACCAGGAGAAAAGGAGAAAGAGCTAAAATAAGAGAGAACTTACTGAACTGGTTCAGGTTTCTGTGTGTGTTTTAAAGGACCTCACTGCTTTCGCTTGAAGTGCTTGATTATTTATGAAGCATACGCTGTTAATTTTCACATCAGCCTGGTTGAGACAGTTAACCAGCTTTCTGACAAGCTGAGGAGCTGAGTAACTTCCCTAACCACTTGGTAGTGGTGGGCAAGAGCAGGTCTGACTCCCAGGTCCTTCAGTTGTTACGGGTGATGATTTTAAAGTATTCCTGAGGGCTGGTCCTACTGCCTGCTGGGAGACCTCTGCATCATTGACTGTTAGATCCAAGGCAGGCTGCTGCATTTGCTCATATCAAAGCTAGGAAGATACTGGCTCAGGGGATCATAGCCCTCATTCTTTGGTGGCAGTTCAGCTTGAGGGTTAGAACTGCCTGGCTTGGTCACTACCTTTCTTGTAAAGTGGGCAGTAAGCATAAATGGACAGATTTGACTAGTACTGCCCAAGAGGGGCATCCCGTGGCTTGTTATTGATGCCAGAGAGCATTTCTACCTGTATTCTGTAGGTGGTAAAGCTCAGCCCGCTAGTGCCAGGTCCAGCAGAAATAATGAACACCTCATCGCTCCCAGTCTCGGTGGTCACTGCGGATATAGAGGAGGGCACATCTGGGTCAGTGTCCTGAGGAGACTGTTCTGTGCTGCCTATGCAGGAAGTGACTGAGAAAATAAAATCAGTAACAACTGCTTGTGAAAGTCCAAAACATCTGTTCCCAACTCCTCCATGACAAACCCCTCCTCCTTCCCCAGACAAGCTAGAGCAGGCTTTAGCTGGCTGTCTCACCAGCCAGAATAAAATTCAAGCCAACAGTTTGCTCTCCTGAAACTGCAAGCCCTTAAAAACAAAAGGGGAGGAACACCCTTGGGTCTGCTTTCTAATAAAGACAAACCAAAACTAAAATCCCTTATACTAAATACTCAAGGCTGTGCTGGGTATCAGAAACTTGCAGATTTGCTTAACTCATTCTTTATTTGTATTTACTCATCCCTGTTAATATTAGGAGCTATGCTTTTTGCTTTAACCTTAGTGATCCTGCTCCTACAGGAGCAGCATTATGCTCTAGGGACTGCCACAGGGGTGTCTGTCTACATGTATCCTTAAGGCCTGTACATCTATATCTGGTTCTTGTTAGGAGAACTCTGGCCACAATGTCATCAATGACTTTTCCAGAGAAGGAGATTGGAAACTGTCATGGTTGGGAGCACAGAATTAGCTTTTTATGGAGATATCCTTGTGTGTATATAATGGCTGATGGTGTGTAGCAACATAACATGAAGAAGCTCCCTGTTGGCCTTCACCAACCAGAAGGGTCACTGGTGTAATTTATGTGTGGTGACTCAAAATTGCGGCAAGTAACATTATCTGCAGCTTGGCTGGAGCCTTCTTGTTTTAGAAACACACTGTAAGATAAACATCAGCTAAAGCAGTGTCATCCATAAAGACCTTCAGAAAACACTAGCTCTAGGAGTCAAAGTTGGCCTAAGCTAATCTAAGCACTGTAAACCCCATCCTTTCTGGACAAGGTTAGGCACATGCCAAGTGAAACTCTTCCATAATTTATGGATCTTTGTAAGTTGCTTGTAGCAGCCTGAACCTGACATATTTGCTCTGCTAACCCAGTGTCTCTGCAATGCCATGTGCTATGACAGCTTTTGTTGGCAGCGTCTGGAGCTGTGCTTGTGCATGCTCCTTGCCAGGGGAATTACCCTACCAGTGAGGGGGGAGAGCAGCAAGAGATAGCTCCCACAACAAAGGCTTTCTGCTGTGAAGTGACTCTCCAGCTGTGCATGGGCAAGACAGCAAGGAGGACTGCAAGGAAGAAATGATCTGATTAACTGACTGGGACTATGGGGTGCCATGACCTGCTCCCACGGATGCCCCGCACTTACCCGCCTGCTCCTGGCTCACAGAGTGGTTGTTGTTTTCATTCTCCTGGCTTGGCACCACCAGCTGGAGCTCATTGATATCAACAGTGGAGTTCTGGATCCTGTTCTACAACTCAGAACATGCCCCAGTAAACATTGTCAGATAAACAGCGCAACAGCCAATATGAAAAAGAGAAACAGAAATTGGTGAAGCCATTAGCACTAACCTCCTGGTCACTGCATGCATTGGATGAGCTCCTTTTGGGGCACGTTCTCTGTCTGAAAAGAAGAGACAGAAACAACAACAAGCCCACAAGTAAGTTAAAGATGCACAGAAGAGAAGGTCTCACCTGTGCTCATTGTGTGATGGGAACCTAGCAAGTTATGAGCTCTCCTGCCTACAGGAGCATCCAAAACTCAGGACTCCAAGGCCTGTGGGCCAGGGGAGAAAATGATATGTTCATGTAGTGGAAAGTCAGCTGAAAAAGAGAAAGACCTTTCATCATCTTCCCATGATCACTGCAAAAGCAGAAACAGTTCAGACCTCTGCCAGGTCAGCTCTCCCCTGTCAGCTGTTCTTTCACATCAGTAACTAAATAGCAGGGCTGAAATCCTGCCTTTAGTCTGTCTGTTAGACAGACTATTTAATCTGCATAGTCAATATTGCATGTTGGATTATATTTAGCAAGCAGAGAGCATCGGATGTTGTGCATGTGTATGAACATTTTATTAAAAGACAGCACTATGGCAGATGATTACTGGGTAAGTATGCCTCTTGGCTGGAGAGAGACATGTTCTTACCCATTTTTTCCATGTTTTGACTTAAACTGAGGTTATGAAACAACTAGTGTTTTGTACTTCTGGATGATTAAGATTTGAAGGTGTCACAAAGAAAGGCTTGGCAGTAATGAACACCATTATGACTAAAGCAAGTGTATTTTGCCTTTGCATACAGCAATTTTCCATTGGACAGTGCAGACACACATGGGAGCATTAAGGTGCTGAACAGATAGAATGTGACCCATGGTACAGTTTTCCCTACTATCTGTGCTGTTGGCTGGCCTGTTCGCTCTTGTTTGGAGGGTTAATTTGCTTCAAGGCATTTACTCGCCTCCATTAAAGCTTTTTTTGGTTGCATGATTTTAAGTTTTTGGTCACCATTTTATTACTGTTTTTTTTTTTATGAATGGAGGCTCAGAGGCCACCTGATGAGGCTGGGCAGGAGCTGGTGTCTGCTGCATTTCAGGCATGGTGGGTTTTGTTCCTTCACTGTATCACTGGATCTCTTAAAAATGCTTATTGACTGACAAGTGAATTGAGGGAGGAAAATAAAACATGACGCACCCCCGGCACTGTTCTAATGAATCAGAGAAGAATACAAAAAAAGAGAAGAGAGAGTTGGCACTTGAGAATTTAATCCAGAAGAGATCAGATGGATAACTGTTACTCCAGGAGGCACAATGGCAACGGGTTTCTTGGGGGAACTTGGGGCTAAGGCAGGGAACGATCTTCCTTAATGGACAGATTTAGGAAGTGGGAGCAAGGAAAGGGTTTGAAGTAGGAGTGGTGTTGCCTTATCAAGCAAGATAAAACCAAGTAGGAAATACTTCAGAGTGGAAAATGTTTATGTAAATATTCCCCAGGCGCACACCAGAACCATATCAACAGGAGTGACCTGGCAAAACATGCCCCAGAATAATGAATTAGTGTGGTGGTCAAGGCATTCAGATAGATGGTAGGAGAGCTACGTATAATTCCCTGCTTTCTTCACATTGCACTAATTTTTTTAATCACTTCCCCACCTCCCTGCTCTTTCCTGCCAAAACCCATGACAAAAATTTAATCAAATCTGGTATATTCCTTTGAAATATTCTTGTTTCAAGTAACTGGCATGTTACAAGCAAATTTGTTAAAATATTCCCACCTAGGGATTAAAGAGCACAAAGGAAATGTTCTCCTCTGAGAAAACATAACTTAGCACATATTTCTTCCTCACTGAACATCAGGCATTGGCAACCCAGACATTTTATTAGTTATCTGGATGGCCTCACGTCTGGGTTTGCTATTTGAACTTTTAGCATGATTTAACAAACAAAATATTCAAGTTCTCAGAAATACAAATAAAGATGTGTTCCTTAGATCCTTCTATACAGCTGTCCCATTTAGAAGATATTCTCATTCTTGGGGACAAAGCTGAAAGGATGAAATATCTATTTTAAATTGCCTCAGCAACTGACAGCTATGATAAACTGTGGATAAACAGGGCAAGTTCTGCATTAAGAAACTGAAATACTTTAGATCTATTTGGTGTCTTTCCTTGCCGTTCTTCATCAATGTGCTCTACAATATTAATCAGGTACCATAACTACCTTGAAATCCACACTGCAGTTTGGCAGCATAAACCAAAGGGACGGTGAGCTATCCCTGGCAAAGATGTTTTCTATGTGAGTATGGTAGGTTAAGGGGAAATAACAGAAGAGTTCCATTCTTCCCAACATTTTCATTAGGATTAGAACATGGTAGCTGGCTGAAATATCTCCGTTTTATCTTTTTGTTTCCTCATCACACTTTGGGTATTGTGTTTGGTTTCCACTGAACAATTTGATTTACTGTTTACAAAATATGCAAAGGGTTAAGAGTTTCTAGATTCAGCCAACAGTTTAGGTGGAAACTTGAGATGGTTACTTTTTTTTTCCTTCTATTCAGAGCTGCTGCTATAGTACCTACTGAGATACATTGGTTTGCAGGACTGCGGTCTGAGTCTTTCTTTAGTTCATTCTCCAGCTCATTCTCATTGGACTAAACCTCTCATGGCACGCTGCATTACCTTGCCACCAGGGAGATCGGTGATTGTCATGGTTTAAGCCCATCAGGTTTAAACCAGTAGCTCAGATCAGTGTTCAGCTCATAGATATAAAACAGACAACATGCAAATACACCAGTTTCTGTCATTTAGAAGAAGTTGTAATTGTTTGTGTAGAGGGACAGAAATGGAGGACACAGCTATGACAGGCAGGGAGTGAGTTTTGGGTTGTGCCTAACATGAGGATGGCAGAGGAAGGGCCTGGTTTTAGCCCAGGACTGATGAGGATTCTCTAAGAGGGCACCATATGATGAAGCCGAATTTCAGCCCCAGGTGATGGTGAAGCTGCATGCAGTGACTGGCAGGGTAGCTTGCATGGAACGAGATGACAGCACATGATGACTTGAAATAGCTGAGGAGGATGTAATTGGAAACAGGTCATTGGCAGGCTATGCAGATGTAAAATGCAGTTGCAATCCATGAGTTGCAACCATCAAGCAAAAGTCTGACTGCATTGGACAGGATTAAAATTAAATAAAGTGGACGTGTCTGTTGTTCTTGGGGCTTGGGAAAGAAAGTAAAAATTACCCCATTACTCGAGCCAGGCCTCATGGCCAAAAGTAATTAGAATTATTGGCCAACTAACAACTGAAGCTTTCATTCCCTCCCCAAACAGCAAACAAAAGCTGCAGTGTGGCAGAGACTTGGAGTTTCCCCAGAGAGCTTTGCCCTGGCTGAATGCAATGAGCCTGAGCAGACACTGCTGACGACTTGGTGCATTGGAGTGGTGGTAGGTGCCAAGCCCATCCCGGGCCATTTCTACCCCTGGCAAGGCAGAGCCTGCTACTTTTAGCCTAGCAAGAGCAGCATATAGAAATGGGGGAAAAAAATACAGCTAAACCTGGTACCTGAGGAACAAGTAAAGAACAAAGAGAAAAGAAAGTGGAAGGCAAGTTTGCAAGACCAACAGCCTGAAGGTTACTATTAGCATCCTTTGCGATGGCATGCTCCAGCCAGGACAAGCATTACCATGCCTCAGAGATGTGGTCCCATTTCTGAGCATGCTGCATTGTTGAAGTATTTTCATTTCTCCCCTCAGCCCACCCCTTACCATTCTGACCTCTTCTGCAGTGAGGAGACACTGTGGCTAATATGCATTTGACACCTGATTTCAAGCCCTTTTTAGGGCAAGCAGCATAAAATAGAGCTTAGTGGGCTCAAACTAAAAAAAGCTTAGATGTGCTTAACAGCCTCTGTCGTCTTATTTTGAGACGCATTAAAAACCCACAGCTGGGAAGTATAGGTGAGCTCCGACCAGTGCCAGCAGTTCTGGAGAAGGGGCGGATATCCTTGAAGCAGATAGCACAGTAAAAAGGAAAACATTCTTCAAGTTCAATACAAGTGAGGTCACTCAGCACAGGTCATGGCATCACTTCCACATGTGTCAGATCTTGCTTAAATACTTTAAGTTTGACAAGAAATAAAGTATTGTTATCAAGGCCTCCTTGGAATAGCATGCTGGCAATATAAGCAGCTGCAATAGTAAATGGCCTTTCAAGAAGACAAAGGACTAGGAATAGTCTCTATATACAGTCAAGAGCTGACTGAGGTGTACCTTCCTTTTAAAAAAAA
This sequence comes from Amazona ochrocephala, assembly GCA_039720435.1. Taxonomy (NCBI): domain Eukaryota; kingdom Metazoa; phylum Chordata; class Aves; order Psittaciformes; family Psittacidae; genus Amazona; species Amazona ochrocephala. The sequence continues at coordinate 7,669,764 of CM077891.1, read as the reverse complement.
GTCATAGAGCAATGCAAAAGCATAAATACCAGTGTAAAAAGTGAGTCTAATCCTGCTTCTGCAGCATAGGACCCAGTAGGATGTATTTGCAGTGACCAGAACATACAAACATTTGTATGAGGAGAAAAAAATGCATTCAGCTCTTCTCTGTTGGTCAGCAAGAGCAGAGTATTACTTTTGTAAACATCTGACAAACAAAAAGCCAAATTGTGCATGTGAGCAGCGTGGCCTGACTTTCCAAAGAGGCTACACAGAGTAAAGTTCAGCCAGTAAAATCTTAGATTGCCGGTGTACTTCTTGGTTTGAATAATACTATGCTTCATGGATAGTTACAGTGAAATTAAATAGGGGTAATGGAGCAAGAACAGCCAACTCAACATGTGGATCAGCCCAGGCTGCTGCCATGGTGAGGGGAGCATGTTTCTCTCTTTTGAAGATTGGAAAGGGTATAAAAATAAAGTGTTTGGTTTCTGGAAGACATTTTCCAACAGACGTTTTCCTTTAGAGCTAGCAAAAAATTGTGGTCTAAATTAGTGTTCTGCAAGTTCTTTGAAAAGGAAAAAGGTTAGTTAAATGTTACACATGCAAGTTTAACTCTTACAATTATGAAAAGCTCAGACTCTGAAAGCAGGAATTTCTATATGCAGTAAGAGAGAGTATATTTAAGCCTCACCACCTTGCCCAAATCCTCTTATACCCAGTATGATGGCCTACATTTTATATTTATTCAGCAACAGCTACAAAAGCAGCCTCCAAAAGGACAAGTAAAGCAAAGTTCCTCTATCAAGCTAACCTCAAGGACTAGGAGTGGCTGGGCAATCCTGACACCTTTTGGGTTGGAGGATGCACAATAGATGAGGCAGGAGATGCAGGAAGAGTGAAGACAGATGAGTTGCATGCTGCCACTGGGAAATGGAGTGCTACTACTTACAGCGGAGCCCCTGTAAGGAACAGTACTTGTTTCAGTCTACCTGATGTTTTCATTGAAGTCAAAACATTTGAAATATACTGTTTATTTTGACAAAAACCTGGGGAGCTTGGGCTGTGGTTTGAATTTGTTGGAAGGGAAAAAATAATCATTGTTTCTACAAAAATGTTTTCACTAGAGAGTTAGTTGGGAAAATGCAAACATATACTGGGGTAGAGAAGCTTTCTCCTGAGCGATCTAAGGAAAAGAAACATAAAAGCAATTGACTGGAAAGGGATGTTTTTGTCACTGGCTAGTTTTATCTGTTTAACTAGGTAGCATCAGTACCTGAAAATCAGCAGCTCAGCCTGACCACCAGCTCACTTGACCGTGTCATTTCAGATTACATTTGGGGAGAATGACAGGTACTGCGGCATGGCTCTCAGCCCTTCATCAGTCAAAGGATGTGCAGATGACTGCTTAACACATGAAGTGTATTGCAGTTAAAATGTCCGCATGGTCTTTTGGATAAAACATGCTACAGACTGGAAAGTATTTTTAATTTTAATTCTAAGTGATAATACTTTTGTTATTGTGTACTTTTCTGGAGAGCATTAGTGATGGTTACAGTCAAATTGGAATTGCTGTGAGAAGATGCAGTGGCTGTCAGGTCAGCCTGCTCAGGAGACTTGAGGAAGAATTATCTTTGTTTAATATTTGTTAGTGTCCCAGCACTGAGATTCAGAGGCAGCACTACCACTGAAACAAAGTAATGCCCAAGAAAGTCATCACCCTTCACGTATTTCTAGAGGAGAAATAAAATAAATTTGAGGCACAGAAGCTGTAGAACTAGGAAAGAAAACTGAGGATCCTGGGGCAGGAGTAGTGACTGGCATTGATCTCTGCTGTATCCACCACACACTACTACATCTAAAGGACAGCAAGCATTAGCAGAGCAAAGGAAACATAACATTGTTTTCTGATCTTTTTCCTGTATGGATAATATCACATGCTTCAAAGGCTCAGATATTCATCATCTTACCTGCAAGTTATGCAGAGTGCAGAGAGCAAAGCTAGCGCAAAGAACGCGATCCCTGTTACAACTGCCAGCATCATCATATTTTCCTTTCTCCCCTGCCTCACAGCATCTACAGTGTTGGGTTCAGTGATGTTCTTGTATTCAAAGAGCATTGCAAAGCCTCGGCCTCGGTCTGTGGTGGTGATCAGTTCCATGATAACCTCAACCATTTCCAGAGATGAACCAAAGACCATAGTCTTGTTTAAAGGTGAATTTGGTCCACAGAAGCGAGAGGAAAATGTGATGAGATCAGAAACATATAGTACATCATGGGGACATATGTCCACTGCTGACTGGGGGCTGGAGGAGATTTCCAAGGGCAATGCTGTTGTGGGAAAAGTCCGGCTCTCTACTGTAACTTCATCTCTCTTACTAGCAGCTAGGTGGGCAAGCAAGATTTTCTCCTTCAAATCTTCTGTTTCCAGGCCACTGGTATTTTGCTTCCGCATTACGGCACTGCCAGCCACAGGGAATGGCAGTTCTTCTGTTTGAGCCTTGGTAATTGCTTTAGGTTCCTTTATCTGCTTTGACTGGTTTTCTTCAGATGCTTGTTTGGCTTCATCTTTTTTTGAGGTTGTCCCTACAAGGTCATCCAGGTGACTAGGAAGGTCCTTTGGGTGATCTCCTGTGCTGCTCAGATTCTGAGCCACCTTTGACATCCAGGTCTGGAGGGACGGTTTTGAAGTATGGAGAGCAAAGTCCAGGTTTTCCTCAAGAGAAAGCACATCTTTGTTTCCTGTTTCAGTGGGGGTTGAAAAGCCATCCCAGGGGGTTGGAGTTTCACTAGAGCTCTCAAAAATGTCAAAGTCAAAAATTTCCAAGATAAGATGGGTTCTCATGGGAACGAAAAATTGCCAAACACAGTGCGTCCCTGGGTAGTAGTTGTTTGGAAAACCTGGTGATAAAATCAGGCCTCTTTCCATCGATTCCACCACTGCTCCACAGGAATAATACACCTGGGAAAGAAAACAAATTAAGCTTACATCTTGCCAGAGATTGTATCCAGGATGCAGTCTGCTAAACCTGCTGAAGGTTCTATTCTTTTCTTTCCCTTCAGGGACTGGTATAAGATAGCCTCAAGAAAGGGGAATTCAGTAAGCTCGTACAAGTCTATTTTCTACTTTCCTATTTGGAGCATTAATGTAATAGGTCTAGTATGGAAAGCCACTCTTAGAGACTATGGAAGTGTATACTGAATGACCAACCTCCACAGAAATATAACCCAGATGAGTAATTCACATAATTATCACTTTCTATTACTGATCATAGTAGCATCCATTTCTGCTGTTGTCTAACATACAAATTTTTGACCACACAAATTTGTTGCCCTAAACAGCTGGTTGTGTGATAAAAATCTTGAGAAGCTAAAGAAATACTGTGTCACCATAGCATCCTGAACTCCGTTATTTTCATTACAGAACCATTTCTTTAATGTAAAAAACCCAAACCCTTGGGTTGATGATTACCCATGATTCATACATCCAATTCACCTTCTGTTTCGAAGACATTCAGCCTTACTGACTTCAGTAAGCAGTAAAATCTGGGTGGTTTTGACTGGGTAAGTTGTCTCTTCTTCAAATGCAAATCAAAGTAGTGATAACATACCAGCTTTCATTAGTAAAATAGCAATCAAAGTGTCTTTTACATAACACAGCAATAGTCCTGTGTGACATTTGCTATTTCTTCTTTCTCCATAAATAGTCTGTGGACTTCAAAGAGGAAGGAAGTCCACAAATGGTGGTACTAACTACCATGCTGCTTTTTCTCTCAAGGTACATATGGCTGCTTTCACACATCATATTTACAACTACCTTCTCACAGAGACACTCTAAGAGTCTTTTTTTCAAGACTCTTTCATAAATTTGGAGAGCACAGATCCCCATCTGCACCTTGGGCAACTGGTTTTGAAATGAGGAAAAATAAATCAGAAGTACTTAGGTCACAAGCCCTGTCCTGGAGCATGGTTTTACAAGCATTAATTGGAAAAGAAAGGGAATGCTTTCGGTTTGGTGGGGTTTTTTTATTGGAAATGATTTGTCGTCTTGGTCTGTTATCTATTTAAACACAAAGGAAGCTTGGCAGTAGAACAAACAAAGCTTATGAAGTCCATATAAAGCCACAAAGATCAAAATGCTCCAGATTCTTTTTCTTCTCTTAGTCCCTCCCCTTGGCTCATATTGAAATGGAAAGGGAAAAAAAAAATAATGCAATGCCATATGTTAAAAGCCCTTAAATCCCTTAAATTAAAAGAAAAAGCCAGACCTGTTCTGCAAGGCATGACCTTTTTTTTTCCAGCAGGTGCTGTTCATAGTCTGGGTTATTTCAGGGTAGATGGCAGTAAAAAAGGACAAAACCAGCAACGTGGGTGGAAATTGTATTCTGTATTCAACTTGAAATACAATCTTTGAGTTTTAAAAGTGTCATTTAAATCAAAGCTTGTGTTAATTATAGTGGAATAAACTACAGGCTTTGCATTTAAGGCACCTGGGCCGAACTATGTCTTGAGGTCTCAAGTGGAAAAGAAACTACATTTGGCTACTATGTGCCAAATACATACTATTCTCAGTCTAATGCTTTAGGAGTTCCACAGCATGTAATACCAAAATAAATTAATAGAAATTTACTGATCTGTTGCCTAGGAGGTAAAATTCTTAAGTTTAGTCTGAATTAGCTAATTCATGGTAAAAATCCAGGTGAAAACAGCAAAACTTCATGTCAATTTAGATCCATTTGCTAATTCGCATCAGAATTACAGTTACATTTGTTGTGACTATGCTTCTCTTCCCTCAGCAGGAGGATTGCTTCTATACAAGGAAGAAGGAAAGAGGGCCTTACTGTGACTTCTCTCGTATTCCTTCCCTATGTGCCAGAACATCAGTGCAGACTTCACAGAAGCACAGAATTGTTGTAAGGGACCTTAAAGATCATTGAGTTCTAACCCCTTTGCCACAGGATTATCAGCCACTGGAATATCAGCACAATATTACCTTTGTCCCATGATAGTCTTTTGAGCTCACATTTAAATAAGATATTTGTATATCAAGAAACAGTAAATAATGCCTAACTTTTCAACTGAAATATATACCCAGTTTTGGAGCCAGATTGTGCACCAGAACTGCTGCTATTGCAGGGTGCTACTCCTGGATGTGGGAGGGTTACAGATTGGCCCAAACCTCCTTAAATTAGCAGTGATCGAGGGTTGAGATTTTATTTTGAGGAATATGTGAACTGATCTAGTTGCCTTTTTTCAGACACTGAGAAGGCGCTTGGAGGCGTTCACAGCTCCACCTCTACTACCAGAGGACTTTGTTAACACCCAAAAGCAGCATCCATCAGCTCAGTGGATCATGTAGGATTAATCACCGAAGTGCTGAATGGGTAAGCACACCGCCCATAAATCCCTTGCCCCCACTCTCAGGATAGGCTCCCTTTCCTGCCTTCATTTTCGCTTGAATCTGTCATCATTTGGAGAGAAATATCTTGCAGACTCTCTATACATCCAAGGAGTCTCAGGTTCAGACTCAAATGCCTCTTGTTCCTCTGCAAGCCACGTAGCCAGCAGTTGGCTGCAGCATCTAGCTGAATCCCAACAGGTATCCTGCATCACCTGGGCAGGAGGGGATTTATGCAATGTGTGCATTCCAGAATTATGGCTCAAAGGTCACAGCAGTGGAGGAATCATTCATTTGTTATGGCTTGGGAGACTGAAAAGCTTTCAGACTTGCTCTGAGACCAGAAAAAAAACCCACAAGGGACAGAAAATGCAGGACAGGTCCGAGGGGGGTAGGGAAAGTTTTCTGATTAATTTATAATCCACAAATGAATTACTGACAAAACTGTTCATTTGAATCATGCGTTATGAAGGCTGAATTTCATCAATTAGATACAGATGTTCCCTTCTGCAGCAAGTTATAGATTCGTGGGCTCTTGACAGAGGCATGCAAAAAATTTGGCACACTTTCAATCTTTGTAAATGACAGGTTGTTGTGCTTTTTAAAAACAACATGATATATGGCTACACCAATTAGGTTAGCTATGAGCAGGGTGGAACAGATTACCAATCCTGTTCATCTGCTTTTCAGTACTTCACATTCTGGCTGGGAGTCCCGAATGTTTGAAACTGCTGTGTTGAAATGAACTTCCTGCCTACTGTGGTCAGACATACCCTACCTGTCTTCTGACTTAGGATAACAGCATTTAGTAGGTTCCAGAGAAGTACTCAAATCTCAGCTACAGCTTCTTGGCCAGAATCTCAATGGTCGGATATTTCAGAACATGCAGAGATGTTGTGTTTCCCCTTTTCACACTACACAGCCCACTCGGAAGTTTAAATCTATGCCTGTTAGTAAAAAACGCCCCATTGTTATGCATTTACTTCCCCCTGTGCTGACATTTGGACTCTGTAGAAATGACTAGTTAATACTGGCACCAGCTTTGAGCTACTTAATTAAGACACATATACTTAAGGAGTTATAAGGCCTCTGTGCCAGGAAACATGGGGCTAAGAAGTACAAGGAGGACCTTGTGTAGGGCCTCATAGGTGATTCTGTAAGTGGTAGGATGAGTGCTCTGCTGCTCCCTGAAGTGTAGGTTTGCAACAAACCCATGTGTAATGCAGTTGTAGAGAGCCTGGGATTTTTTTCTTAAGCATAAAGCTATGCTAGGTTGAAACAGATGTGGCCACAAGGGACTGCAAGCCATTGTTCAGAAATCTCACCAGAGACACCAGTGCCTGCTTCCTGAGAAGCCCCATCTCTCAAAGAAAGAGCAAACCCCTGATAGTGCAGCACAAAGCCAGGATGTGATTTTTTCAAACTGGACCCTATACACCAAAGAGCTCTCAAGAAGCAGGTGGCACTTGGAAAAACCACAATTCCCATGCAGAAAAGGGAGAAAATAATTATTTTGGCCAGATGGGAGTTTATTATGCAGTTCAATCAAGCACAAGAAAGAGTAATCATTATCACCTGAGTCACATAACCCTCAACTCTGCTCTTCATTCACACAACATCTACAAATGTATCCCTGGAGCCCCTCTGCATTATTCCAGTAGGAACATCATCAGGGAACCAACACATTCTAATAGAATCCCACTCACTTCAAGAATAATTTAATTAGCACATTTTCTTTAATCAAAATTACTGCTAAAAGAAGGCACCAGATGAGCTAAATCAGAGGTATGCACATAAGCAAGCTCTTCGTTTTGCCAGGACACGACAAGTTCTTGCAGCACCTTATAGGAAAGCCAGGAGACCCTTCCTGGCTGCTTCCACCAAAGCAAAGCCATACTCAAAGCCTCTAGGACAGTCTTGCAAAAAGCCATGAATGGCAAGTTGTGGCAGCCTTGAGCTGGCCCACAAGCACTCTTCAGTGATTGGTACTAGCCTCTGCCTGAATCACTAGAAGCAGTCAAGCGAGGCTCAGTTTCTTAAGTTTCTCTGGCCTGCCTCTAAGAAAGAAATGCTTCTGGCATGGGGTGATGCAGGGAGCCCAGAGGGAATGTGGAGAGGATGCTGTGATATGTAGCGGGTAAGAGAAGGTGATATGGCCATGTGGTTTAGCTTGTAAAGGTGTAAGTCCTGCTGAAGAGAAGTGGAAACAAAGTGATGCAAGGTCCTGGCTAGGGAAACCCTCAGTCCATTTGTGTTCAGTTTTTGTTGAAGCTCAAAAAGGTGAAGTAGTGAATTTTCTTTATTCATGTTAATGCTGGTTACAAGGAGCTGCTGTTTGCAGCATCCTGGAGGACACTGTCTTGCATCCCAAAGACTGTTTATTTTTAAAGTGTATTTATTTCAAGGAAGATGAAAGAAGACATCCTGTCTTGATGTTTGTCATTCCTCTGTGAGTACAATCTCAGATTCTCTGGCTTGAGACCTGCCCAGTGTGGTTTGTTTTCTTACATAATGTACTTACCCAAGAAATGGCAAATTCTCTTGGTGTATACCCAGAGTCAGAATGAAAGCCTCGGCAGAGGAAACTGGAACTGAGCCACTGCATTTCCAAGACACCCTCAGGGACCAAGCCACATGCTTCATAGTGACACCCAGTTGCAGCTTTGCAAGGAAATGGTGTGCAAAGATCATAACCCATTTTGCCCTTCTCAGCTTCTGCGCATTTCTCACATGGATTTCCAGTTTCAGGCAGACTTAAAAATGTCACTTCTACTTCTTTTTAGAAATGACAGGGAAGGAATAATCTACTATATTCCAAACTGAACATTTAAGAGGTACTGCATTTATTAGCTTTTTCAGGAACAGATGTGTATTATCCCCTTATCCAAGTTAAAGGCTTCTTTTTGGTCTTTGCTTGAAGACATGTACTAGGTTTAATACTAGAGTAATGAGTGAAAGTAAGCATAAAAGCCATTTATGCAGACGTTAGGCCCTTTAAAAAATCACTTTGAAGTGCAAACAGTTATGATCCTGTACTTCTGACTAAAGAATTATTTTGTTTTGTCCCTTCCCGTAAAATATTCCCCACACATAAATGCTCCTTTACTTATTATTTTTTTGAGTAGGAAAGGGAGAACCCCTCCCCACATATAATTTTTTGCTTCATGTAAAATACAAAATCCACTGCAACTGCCTAGTGCCAGAACAGGACTGCAAACAGTCTATGGCAGTTCTATAGCAACCTTATCTTGTCAGCCTACAGCTGATTCAACAGCAGCCACAGAGGTAGGCAGTTAGTTCCTGGATGCAGTCTAAGAATCCAAGATTGTTCAGTCTGGATGACTAAATTTAGCCATTTGAGCTCACTGTAGTATTAGTGGGGTGAAAATCCAGCAAGCTTTATTTACACCCCTCACCCTTCCAAAATTAAAAACATGTTATGTGCGCACATGCACGCACATGTGTGTTTCTCTCTAAGAGCTGGCAATGCTTTGAAAATACCTCACCAGCTCCTTCACATTTTATTCTGCCTTGGGGACCTCTTTAAAGTTCTGTCTCCACCAACATCTTTGCAATTGCTCTAAACATGTGGGGTGAGGTATGGTCTGTCAGTTACTTCCCCCTTCTTACCTCCAAAGATAGGAGGTTCATTCTGAGATAAAGATTACTTGGACTCATGAGGACATTTGAACAGAGCCAACCACCTGGGGTGAAATATGAAGTGGCCCAAACTTTCAGCCAGAGCAGAAAGAAAATGCTAAACTTAGGGTTTTAAAAACAAAACAAGAAGGAAAAAGGGAAAGTGGTCATTCCACAATTCCAGCTTAAGGAGGAAAACCAAGACAAGTCTTTACTTGCTGACGTGGCTGGAACTAGCTGCAAAGCTACCAGAAACACAATTCTTGTGGTTCCCAGCGAAAGCCCCAAGTTTTCTCACAGTATTTCCAAGTTAGGGAAGTCTGAGCTTTTTGGACGCTCATCAAATACAGGATCTGAGGAAAGATTATCCCAGGAGTAAGATATAAAACTCCAGCCTATTAGTTGAAGAAGTGACCACATTTACTTCACTAGCTGACTGATCTAGAGATCAAAGCTGGTAGGACTTTTTCCAAGTAGAGGACTAAGTTAAATAGAGACTTAATAAAATTGGCAATCTACTTAATTTTGCATTTTCAGCTCATCTTTGCATGCAAGGTTTATTTTCTTTCATTAGCATGAACTAGATACAGCAGCTGCGTAGCTAACCTATTTTTCTACCTAGCAGTACGAGAATTCCTGGAAATGCCTTGGAATTACCACATCCCCCTCTGCCAAATTGTCTTGGCTGTTTAAAGCACGAGGCAACAGCAAAAGGAGACTCTCTCTTCCCATTTTAGGGCACCTCTTCAAGTACCTCTGAATGATTGAAGGTAGCAGACCTGGCCGAAGTAGATAAAAACATGGGATTGACAAAGTGTAACAAAACTTGCCAATACCTTGCATAGTTATTAGGAGAGAATTTTCCCTGTCTCCTTTTTCCAGTCCTTGACTGTGATATACAAGAGAGTGATCTGCTAGAGAGTTCTCATCAATCATGAGAGTATCTTCTTTGCTAAGGGGTCCTCCCAGTAACTCTCCCTCAACACAAACCCATGTACCTGCACACATACTTTATATTCACTCTTTGCTCCTTGAGCGAATTCATATCAACAAGCACTGAACAGGGTTCAGTTGTGGGACTCTGAAACTGAGCTGAGCATACATTTGCTTTTAATACATTTATGGCAACAGAGCAGTTGCACTCATGTTTTTAAACAAGAGTCTAATATTTCTTGAAATGAGTGCAACCTGCTGGGTTTAAGTAGAACCAAAACTGCATTTTTTAACAGATGCTCTGATATTTCAGTGGTGGGTAGCAGCAGTTCCACCACATAAAAGTGATTATGGATGTGACATTTCCACTCTGCAAATCCCAGTTTCTCTTATATTATATATTCTGACTTATATTCCTTCTTGGCATACATCAGACAGCTTCACAGGGCCCTGTTTTCACACCTATCAGCAAGATTTATGTTGGTTTTAGTGGGACATTTGAAGAGAACAAATACGCAGGTAGGAAGGGGAGGATACTATGAAAGCCTGTTGCTGCAGGAAATAAGGAAAATATTGGTAGAAGAGTAGAGCAGGGAAGCAGGAATTCAGTGCAGCAATTAAAGCAAAGAATGCAAAATCTGAACGAGACTTGGAGGCCCAAATATGCCTGAGACTGTAGGCATGCTATTTTCTCTTATTCTCCCCATATGTGACTTTGCTGCAGCTGAGCCCTGAGCTCAAGCGTCACAACAAGATTGCTTGGAAGGCGCTGCTTTATTTCAACAGAGAACAGATCTCCTCACTTCTTAGGAACAAAGAACGATTAGGGAGGGTGGTAATGTCTGCGTACCCTTGGAAGAAGGCAAATAGGCTCTGTCGGGATGGAAAGAGGCTGGTAGGGCTCAGGATACGCTCACCCGCTCTGGGTCTCCGAGGCCAGCTCCTAGTGCCTGCCCATAGACATAGCAGTTCCTACGGCAGCTTGCCAAACTGTTAGGCAGGCCATTGCCACAACAAATCTCTGTGAATCAAAGCAGCTGCAGAAGAAGTGGCAGGAGAAGGTCAGCGATCTCATTAGAGCTGAGAGGCCCTGGCCCCCCAGCCACTGCAAGGTCCCAGCTTCACAGCTGCAGTGTATTTTGATACCTGGCCTCAAGCAGATTGCATAATTGCACCATGAGGTCACCATCTATCCCTCCTCCTTGATCCTCTCTGAGAACAGGAGGTGGGGAAAAGGAAAATCACAGAAAAACAAACCCGGGTGCTCCCACAACCACCAGGCACAGCGACGCACTCCAGTTTCTGTGGAGAACAACAGACCTCATTTAACTCCAGAGATGCAATGCCTTTTTCTTCTTACAAAAAAATGCTTGTTCCCAGAGACACAAATAGGGGCTGTTTTCCGAACAATCATCCATGGAACAGCACAGCTTTCCATAGGATGATCAGCAGTATATGCAGTGTGGGCATACATTGTAACTTGACATTTTGTACTTGCCTTCAGAGCAACCAGGCGAAAGACAGCCTAACGCTCTGCTGGTTTTGGGACACTCAGGCGAGAAGCAAAACCAGTTTATCCGTATTAGGCCTAAGTAACTGAAGTAAGATTTCTACGGAAGGCAAGTAATGAAGATCACCCAGCTCTAGGTATGGGGCTTTGCTGGCTAATTTGGCTTGCCTCCCTCCTCCAAAGAGAAATTCAAAGCACAAGTTAGAAATAGTCTTAATGGCCCTCTGGAAGGATATCTCCCCCTGTCAGCCAAGGTGGGATTTTAGGAGGCTTACTGGCTAACTCAGCTACCTAAAGGTTCATACCCGAAATCTCAGGATATTGGAAAGACAATGAAACATTCTTGCCCTTCTCCCCCATATCATAAATAGGCAGAAGTTTTAGTTCTCCTCTTTCAGTTCTTTAATTAAGAGTGAGTTGGATTCACCTACAAAGTGTCTTGCAAGTTACAGCTATGTAATTCTGGCTAAGCAGAGTTCTCTCTACTTACCCAGTTCTTTCTTTGATTTAGATTTTTCAGGATGGAAATTATAAGATGAATAGGTTTTCTATGGGCTTGCCAGCATCCTGGTAGTCTATGGGTGCATTTGCTACCTGACAATTTCCCAGGTTAAATTTACCACCACAGGAGTAACGCTGGCATTCACTGATTATTCAGCAATTGGCAAGTAGAAGACACGCTTATGAAGGGGATAAAATATTGGTGGAAGCATCATATACAGATAGAAATGCTCTCAAAGAGACCTACACCAAGGCATAGGCCATTTCCAATTTTTTCTTTAATTTCACTGATACATTTATATCCAGGTGATTTTACTAGAAACTAAGTGCCAGGCCTTATTCTGAAGTCTTCTTCATCCTTCACTGCAGTCCTACACTGCAATATTAATTTCCTTTCTCATTTTGTTCTGAAAGGGACAAAAGCTAGATTGTTTTCCTATGAAAAATCCATCTAAAACATGCAAATCCTGTTCTTGGAAAGACCCACTTGACTGGGCAGTGTTCCCTTGGGGGTTATACCTATTACATTCATAAAGTAGAACTACATTAAGCAGAAACCTGTCATTAGTGTCTCATAAATTTATCATGCTATGTTCATGCGACAAATGCAAGTGAGACATGTCATTATGAGAGCAGTTTGAACATTGGGTTTTCCCTTTCAATTCTGCATTATCTTTTATGGCCAAGAAAGCATGCAATAGCTTAGATAACTTCCACTAGGGAGTGCTAGAATTCACATCAACAACCAGCTTTTCTTGCCGTCTTTTCAGACTAATCCTTGCAGGGGAAAAAAAACCAAGAGCTAACTCTTGTGACTGGATGCACAATAGAAAAACAGAGACACTCCAACAAAGAGGCGAGATGCCAGATCAAATATGATCCTACATCTATACAAAGCTGCTATCCCTATTCTAGAGCTTGGAGTTTTGTTGTCTGGTGTTTTTGTTTGTTTTCTTCAGTAAATACTCTCATTCAAACGTACAAAAAATGTAAAGCTTTAGAAAGAGAAACAAAGGCATCATTTAGAGTGTCTCCTCAGGCAAATAATCGTGAATATGATGGGACCATCGTAAATAAAAGTAAGGCAGTGTAATGAAGAGTTCAAGGTGCCATGGCCATTTGCTTCAGGGTTTTAATAGGTCAACATAGGTCTTTTTTTTTTTTTTCTACTAGAGCAAGTTCTCATTAACAAAGTGTACACAACACAGCATAGAAGAAATTAACAGTAAACGATAGGGCTGTTGAGAACTAACAGGGGTGATCAGGAAGTTTCCAGACAATCAATCTGGTTTTTATTTTCTATAAATTGAACAGGCCAAAGCAGCTCAAAGTAAAGAGTAGAAAACATGGTCAGACTCTTTGAACTGCTTGGTAACCAGCTGGAATATATAACAAAAGCTACAGCACTGCAGTAAAAGTTTGCTTGTAGAGTTCAGCATAAAAGTCCATTGAGCAAGTCATGTCTGTTCACAGGAATCTATAAAACTAGTGTTCCCAAATAAAGTTTATATATATAACCTCCCAGAGACATGGGGGAGATTTAAATAATGAAATCCATATGCAGCTTAGGTGCCCGAAACCGCTTTGTTTTGTTTTGAAAGTACCAGAAACAGGAAAAAAGGGAACTGAAAGGCGATCCCATGCAAAGTCTGCTGGCCACTTCCCAGGAAATAAATTTGGATGTTTAAAAACAAACAAAAACACATATATGTGTAAACTAGCCTTGCAAATAAAAGTGAGCTGTTTGTGCTCAGATTTCCAGCTGCATGACCCTATTGTTTCATCCAGACACTTCAGATGTTTCACATGTTGGAAGTCTATTGTAGAAACATATGGAGAAGGAAACATTCCACACGCAAAAGCCAAAACCTGCAAATATTCCTTATTGCCACTAGCATGCTGCGGAGTTGTTACTGCAACTGTTTAGGAACTGGGTTGTTGTTTCACTAAATGTTACTAGCAGGTGAGAGGGCTTATGCAGAAGACATGGATAGTGATCCTTACACAGCAAGTAAAGAAAAACCCTCTCCCTTTCATGCAGTATTTTTAACTAAACTCCTAAATAAGCCATTGCTATGGCTGAGGCTGAGCATTCAGAGGTCTGTTATGGTCTGGATGCACATCCTTAGTTTTGGATGGTATACAAACAGCAGCACTTTTCTCCACCTCGTTCCAGGATTAGTCTCCTCTTGTGCACACTGCAAAGGGAAATTTCCAAGACTCCACCTTTGCCAGGATTGCAGAGAGCAGAATGCTTGTAAATTTTACTTTACTGCCTACACATAAGGAGAGACCATGAGGGCATAGCAGGGAGGGTGTGGGAGAAAGCAGAAAAAGGTATCACAGATGCTGCAGCCAGAGGAAAAACTAAGTGCTGGGTTTGTTGTTACAGGGCCCCAACCAGTGAGCAGTTTATTTTTCCAAATAAATGTGCTTTGCAGACATCCTTTCTTCTTCCCCATTCAAGTTTCAACCAGGAAACCTGTAATAAGTTACTGTTGATTTTAGAGGCAAATCAAAGTGTTCAGCCTGCTAAGCTTGCATTTAAAGTTAGTCTTGATGAACAACTCCTTGGGGCCCCTGTATTCAAATAGTGAGGTCTTGGATTCACCTGAACTGCCCACCCATGCAGATCTATAACACAGACACAAGGACAAAGGGATGGGCAGCCTGGGAGTCAAGCCTCCATTCTAACAGTAAAGGCTCCACATTTTAAGTCAAACCCAGAAAAAAAAACCAAATCCTTTAATAAAAACTTAGAGAAAAGTAATTCAAAACAGTGACATATTTACTAAGCAAGACCAGGGGAGGGCTAGATTTAAGTAGAACAAGTGGATTCGATCCCCTGTCGCTAATCCCAAATGAAGTACAGTACAGAGCAGGCACACCCTCCTTGGAAAGGCTGAGCAACCAACTCTCTGGGATCTGGATCAGGTTGGATTTTGAGAAGCATTTCATCCCAGATCTCCTGTATTCAGGAAGCTGTCCTTATTGGCATCCTTGGCATCTGACCCCTGCTACAGTCCTGCTACTCCTCAACACAATAACGAAACACTGTGGAAACAAATCAGTAAGAGATCAGTGAAATTCCAAAACTCCCTTCTTCAGAGCTGACAGTAGGTCTGAATGGAGGCTTGTACCATCCCATTTTGTTTAGCTGGTTTGATGTTGCAACCTGGCTGCTAATATAAAGAAATGAGAAGAATAAAATACTAGATGAAAATGAGATAGCACAGCAGGTTATGGCTTGCATTTGGCAAATTTGCTTTTGTTTTGCCACTTTGAACACCACCCACCCCTACTTTATATTGAAGCATAATGGTACTGCCTGTACTCCCCCAGGACTAAGGATTTCACATAATTTCTTAGTTTCTTTAATTAGGTATTTGTGAAACTCTGAAATCCTCTGATGAAAGGTGCTGTAAAAGTATTACCAACTCTTCTACCATGAAAGGACTCCACCCAAACCCAAATACAGATGTTGTACTCAATGTACATCATTACTAATCCAAGCCAGCAGTACTTATGGCCTGATTTATGTTCTGCTGAAGTCCCAGATGATTTATGTGAGCTCCAGTAGGGCCTCAAGAATTCTAGAAAGAAAATATAGGCAAATTAGCCCTTTTTCCTCTCAAAATCGGAACCTCCTTTTCATTGACAATTATATAAGGATATTCGAAATGAATCATAAGGCCATTTGCTGCTGAGAACCTGTAAGAATAATAATGAATTATAATGTTCTTGCATTGAGTTTGAGAACTAAGGCTGCCATTAAGGCTTTTCCCTACTTCTCTGTAATTGTTCCACATATTAATGCAAGACCCTACAGTGCCTTGTCCCTACTATGCCCTCTTCTTGCTGGGGATTTGTACAAGTAGAAGAGGATTATTTTCCTACTTAGTATTTCCCACACTCAAGGAATTATCTAAACACCAGGTTTAATATTTATCATTTATTATTATTTATAGACCTGAGATATCTGGTCAGCATAGACTGACCTTGTCATAACAATAGTGTGTAATGGAATGCGTTGCTGTACCAGACCTGATCTAGCTACACTGCTGCTTGGTAGGCATTCTCTGGCGCTAAACACGTCACAAGTTCTCTTTTCTAAGAAGAAAGATAGGCAGGAAGAAAGAGGCTTGAACCTTTTACCACCTTTCCTCATCTGTCATGCAAAGAAGCAGGTGGGAAGAATAGTAATTGTTTGCTGGTTACCACAGGCAAGTTTGTTTGCTGGATCTTTTTAAACCAGTGTAACAGGCTTGTTTGCTTCAGCCTACTTAGATAGTAAAGAAACAAAAATGACTTCAGCATTTTCATCCCAAGGATGGTTGTTATCTCTAGCGGTACTGCACTCTTTTAGCTCCTTCCGCATAAAGGTTACCGACATTGTTCCAGAAATGTTCTGCCACTGCCTTACTTCTCTTACCTTGGCTGTTGCTTCCACTGATGGCCTTGGCAAACAAGAGAGTTATGGTTCAGCTGTACAAAGAGAGAGTCCCATGTGCTGGGCAGGACCTGGGGCCAGCCTTGTCCATCTTCTCAGCTTTCAGCTTCTTCAGTGCTTCAGTAATTAGAATTATCAGGACTAAAACACTGTGGACATTATTGCTGCTTAGCGTGAAGCTAACAAGTGAGTGCCAGATTTACAACATGCTGGCCAGACAGAGAATTAGAAAAAAAGTTACAAATCATTGTCCAGTTCCAGGGATACCTACTCCAGGATCTTATTTCACCAGAGACTCCACGTGAACTTTAGCCTCTAGGAGAAATCTGCCTGCGTTTTTCTAATAGAAATACCAGTCAGACCAGTGGCGGGGTGCAAACTAACATACATGAAAAATAAAGGTTCAATGACCCAAATCAATTCTGTTTTAAGGGCACTGCTCTGGAACTCAGTAGAAAATATTTTAAACAGGAAAAAGAACTAAATAGGATCATTCATTGAACTGGCCTGGAAAGGAGGCAGAAATCTTGTAAACAAGAAGTTCAGTGCTAGCCAGTTTTAGGTACTAACTGTAGTGGATTAAAATACACAAAACGAAAGCAACCCCAAGCCTAGGTATTTCTTAGACTCAAATAATGTTTCAGCTTTCTGGGTACTACAGTGAAAAATGCAATAAAACAAAGCTATTCCCATGCCTTCCTTGAGCCCAGGCAGTGTAACACCATTTATTTCCAGACATTAAAAAAGGTAGTTTATAGAAATCCTGGAACTGCACCTTTATGAAAACAGAACAACCTGCAGGTCTTCTGTATAAAACAAAACTAGTAATTCAAAGCAAAAACAACTTCTGAAGGTTAGAACTAGAAGTGAGGGATGGATTTTTAAAGCACATACGCACAAGCTAGGAAGGAGCTGCTTTACTGCTTCAGAATATATGAATATTGCTGCTCCCCAAGCTGGCCAAATACCCAAACTCTCTGTACAGTAAATATCTGCCAAGGTACATTGTAAACACAATAGGATGCAGCTGTGGCAATTAATCAAGATATAAAGAAAATAGGAAAGACCTATATCTCTCCTCTCCTAAAGCACAGAGCACTTTCACAAACAGTGAAGAGATGAATCAATATCAAGCTCATTGCCAACAAAACTTTCAGACTCTTTGAAGGTGCCTTGTTTGTCTTGACTGGCTTCATTTCTTGAGACAGAAAGACACCCTGGTGTGCATATACATTTCTTTACAGTAAAAGCTACCTGGACCTAAAAATCACATTAAAGTGCTACTAAAATAGCCCCCACACCTGGCAGCAGCTGGGATTGGAACCAGATGTGCAGGACATCTGGTAAAGAACAGGGCTGCGGCTAGCAGACACTAAGCCGTTTGAGGGATGTAATACTTTTTCCGTCCAGCAATTGTCTGGAAATCCTTGATAAAAGTTACATCTTTTGCCGCCACTTTTCTTAGGCAGGGGTGGATTTCTAAACAGATCTATTCTGTGTCAATTTAAAACATCCAAGGTTTTCCATATCCTTCCCCCCTAATTAGAAGTGCATATTTTGCTGCTCCAGTTGCATAACTTACTGATTCAGCTGCATGCTTGGTTGATCCGGTAGGAGACTAGTACAGTAGTTGAGATTCTGGATACATTGCCAATTGTGCAGTGTGCTTTGTTGATCAGAGCTGTAGAATTTAATAGCTGAAATTTCATACACTTTACTAATCAGGGCACATTCTTTCCTAATTGAGGTGCATATTTTAGTAGTTGATTTATTTATTTTTTTTCACTCCTTCACTGATCTTGGGAAGGATCCTGCTCCCTCTGAAACCAGCAGGAATTTTGCCATAGTCCTCACTGGGAGCAGGACTAAGTTTGTCACCGGAGGGTCTAGGATTGCTAAGATTTCTTCTCTTAAAAGGAATAAGAAAGGCTTGATTTTTTCTTTAAGCCAGCAAGTGAACAGAGTAATACTAGATGAAGGATGGCACTGACATACAGACCATCTCCATAGGGATTTGCTTAAACAGATTCTATTTTATGGACATACAGAGACATAATTTTGACTCTTATTATTCCATCAGGCTTACATTCTTCCTTCAGGATAAACAAGCCACTTATCTGCACATCTTGTTCCATCTGACACAGACACACAGGAGGAAACATCACATACCTTATCTTCAAATTTTCTTTCATTTGATCTAACTCCTATTTTTATACTGCTGTAGTACTCAGTGAAGGATTCCAGAGAGAGCTCTACTTTACCTCAAAACATGTTTCAAACATCCACGCAACCTCACAGCATCCCAAAGTTCCTTAGCTCTGCGTGGCAGAGACCACCTTCCTGGATGAAAAGAACAATTCTGTTTCCTGAACCTCAATGCAGACTTTGCCCTTGCCAAGGGAGTTTCTGTTATGGTTTTATATTGTTAACTCTAAGCCAGAAGACAGTTCATTTCTCATAAATCTTTGCGTATCTTTTTTTCGAGTGCTAACTAGAACTACATTTGAACCACCAACTTTGAGTGGGATGTGTATTTTTTTACTAGCATAGCAACACTATCAGAATGTAGCCAAAAAAAAGGATAAAAATAACGAAGCCTATGCAACATAGTGCAGTTCTTGACGAGTGAAGAGCAAGCGCAACTTAAATAACTTAAAAGAACCTGGGAGCAAGAGATGTACACGCATGTCTATTTGCACACACAGATATCACTGTCATGTTTAGAAAAGAAGCAATAGACAATGCCTATGTTTCATTCTGCAAAAGAAATTGTCCAGTATGTTAAGAGACTATAGACAACATGTGATCTAAAGAGTAATTGATACTAGTCAAGTCTGGGAAAGTATGCAGGAGGCTGCTGCTTCTTCATTAAGGAGGCAATTCTTTTTCTATAGTGCTGTTGATCAGTACTTTAGTTCAGATACTGCCTGAGGGGAAATCAAACATTTCTGATTTCAGACGCAGAGAAAACAGAAGTTGTCTAGGAAACATAGTAAAAAGAAAAATTAAGCAAAAATAATACAGCTTGCTGATGTCCCACCAATGCCATTCACACCCAAAAATACATCACACAGCTAATACTTGGTCCATCTAGTGACTGTACAGGCAAACTTAGAACACAGCTAGCACAGAAAGGATGGAATAACTGAGGGCAGCAAGCAAGCTATGTAGTTTAATAAGAGAAGTATGCAGCTGGATGAGGGTAAGCTTGCAGGTTCCGGAATCATAGAATCATAGAATAGTAAGGGTTGGAAAGGACCTCAAGATCATCGAGTTCCAACCCCCCTGCCATGGGCAGGGACACCTCCCACTAAACCATGCCATCCAAGGCTATGTCCAACCCCACCTTGAACGCCGCCAGGGATGAAGCATCCACAACCTCCCTGGGCAACCCATTCCAGGGCCTCACCACCCTCACAGTAAAGAATTTCTTCCTCAGATCCAATCTAAACTTCCCCTGTTTAAGTTTAAACCCATTACCCCTTGTCCTCTCACCACAGTCCCTAATGAAGAGTCCCTCCCCAGCATCCCTATAGGCCCCCTTCAGGTATTGGAAGGCTGCTATGAGGTCTCCACGCAGCTTTCTCTTCTCCAGGCTGAACAGCCCCAATTTTCTCAGCCTATCTTCATACGAGAGGTGCTCCAGTCCCCTGATCATCCTCGTGGCCCTCCTCTGCACTTGTTCTAACAGTTCCATGTCCTTTTTGTGTTGAGGACAGCAGAACTGCACACAATACTCCAAGTGAGGTGAGGTCTCACGAGAGCAGAGTAAAGGGGCAGGAGCACCTCTGAGTTAAAAGAGACACAAAAGACAAAACCCCACAACTACACTATTCAATAGGTTTAAGTGTGCACTTTTGTGAAGTTAATACTCAGTACTTCAGTGCCAGAAATGTGGCTTAATTCAGAAGTTCCTGCTATAGCTATCTTCACTAAGATATCAGAGTGAGATAAACCATCTTCCTTTCAACCACAGAGTCAGTGCTGTGTTCATATGTGCGGTGGCAGGGAGTTGGTGTAGCAGGCAGAATTACAATGCTGTTTTCCACCAGAGAAAACAACCCCCACCTTTGTTGTTTATATATATATATGCACATGAGAAAAGACTTAGATGTATGGTATATTATTTTCTCATACTGTAGTGGCTCATGTTTTATAGATCTGAGAATCTCTGCCAGAAGTGCAAATCTTGCTCCTGTCAGGGTCCACAGGAAAAGTCCCACTCACTTCAGCAGGACCAGGACTGTTCACCCTTCCCAAAGTGCAGAGCAACCGCTCTGTGACTGCTGCTAGTTTTGGGGTACTCTGTGCTTCCTTCTCTCCCGTTCCATCACTGCTCTGGTTTCCCCAGTGCTCACCCAGTGACTCACAGCCTGTGCCAAGATCCTTGTCCTGAGCTGTAGCTGTCATTTGCAGGGTTTACCTGTTCTTCATACTACAGACGAGGTGCACAAGACTGGAGAGCATGGGGACAGTAATACAGGGTGGTTTGTTTGGACTCCTTATGCCAGGCTGCTCCTTGCTAGGGCTGCCTTTGGGCAAGTGCTCCGATTTCCGCTGGAAATGCTGTTATATCGGTTTCCACGGGGCTTGCACCGGATTTCGGGAATGGCTGTATTGGAGAAAGTGACCAGAGATATGCTCCCGCAGCACCGTGTCTCTCGGTGCCTTCCGGACTCCGAGGCAAGTCACCAGCCAGCTCTGGAGAGGCTCACCCAAGCCCCGCTGCCGGGCGGGCAGGTGCCGAGGGGAGCAAAGGGGCAGCTCCGCTGCATCCCTTCTCCCGGGAGCCGAGGCGCATCCTTCGTCCCGGCAGCATGGCTGCAACCCCCATCCCGGGACTCCCGGTGCTTCCCCTCTCCCCAGCGGATCTCCCTCCCCGACGCACGCCGATCCCTGGGCACCCCCTTCCCGTCGAGTTTGCCGCTGCCCGCGCCGCGCTGGGGCGGTCGGGTGCCCGGTGCCGCGCGGGTTACCTTGCCTCCCGCCCCGCCGAGGCAGAGCGCGGCGGCTGCCGCCAGGACGAGCCCCGCTCCGGGGCAGCTCCGGAGCATGGCGCGGGGCGTTGCGCCGAGCCGAGCTGTGCGCTGCCGAGCCGCGCCGTGCCGTGCCGAGCCGTGCCCCGAGCCGAGCCGCTGACAGCGACCCCCCGAGCCCGGCCTCCCCGCCCCTCGCCCCCTCCCCCGGCCGCTCCCGGCCCCTGCCCTCCCCCGGGGGTTCACCTGCGGCGCGGAGCTCGGCGGGTCGCGGGCGAGGCGCCGCGGGGCTCCCCGTGGTGGCGGGGGGCGGAGGTGCCTGGCCCGAGCCCCTGGCTGCGGGCAAGGGCAAAGCGGGGTACGCGGGGCTGTGCCTTCTCCGGACTCGGGAGCCGCCGGGGACGGAGCAGTCCAGCGAGCCCCTGCGGGAAAAGTTGGTCCTGCTGCATGGCGGGGAGGCGGAGGGGCCCGTGTCCGGCACTAGCGAGGCCAGCTGCCCCGGGCATTGAACCCGGCTGGTGCTCCGGTCAACGGCCAGACCCTGGAGCCCAGTCAGGGAAGCGAATTATTAGAGGAATGGGAAACGGGAAAAGGGCTCAGGTCTTTCCAAGGAGGGCATGAAGCTAAGAATATTCCTGGGTGTCCTGGGGAGCCCAAAGTGAAGGAGCTGCACAAAAATTAGCAGTAAGGGTATATAACAGCCGCTTAATCTGTCTGGAGATCATGGGAGGGCATGCGACACTTCTTGCTATGGCAGCTTTCTGGTTTTCCAGAAGAAACCCTCTCCTGCACCCCATCAGGTGCAAGGTGTATCAGGCAGTCCCACAGTCCCCAGCAACCAAAAATTATTCTGTCCTTGCAGGTGGCAGCAAACATCCATTGCTAGCTGCAGTTAATTCTTCTAAAGAATTACAATATTCTATTTTAAAAGTATTTGATAAAAATACTGTGGGTTTACACTTGGAGCTGCTTTTCAGTAGCTCGGTTACCTCCTCGCAGTAAGCAGCACAGGGAGCCTTCACAGATCCAGATCTAACTGTCTGACATAGGAAGGGAATCTGCCAAGCAGCAGGTTGCTGCAGGGTTTCTGACACCTTTCCCAGAACATTCTTGTGCCTGCCATTACTGGAAAAGGGGCAATGGACCAGCCGGGCTGTTGCACTGCACTGGCATCCCAGTTCCTGAATTCCTCTTTCCCAAAAAGCAGAGATTAACCTGGATTTCAGAGGACAAAGTAATTAATAGGAAAAAACTGGGTAATACCTTCATCTGGTGTCCAAGTGGGACATATAATAAGCATGAAGTTGGAGGTCTGGTGTCGAAGAAAACCTTTTTTTTTTATATATATATAAATGCATGAATATACTTTTTATTTGACTTTCCATATTGTCATTTCATTGTGTATATTGGAAGAAATCTCTTGAATTCATACTTTGTAATGAAAGCAGGAGAGTCTGGGCACAGGCACTGAGGCAGCAGCCTGGCGCTGAATGCATGCTGATGCTGTGTAATCCAGGGCTATTCACCAATTCTGTGGGTTTCATGTCCTGTCTATAGAAACTAAGGCTTGACTCCCAAAGAGGTGAAACAGATAAGATATCCATGTAATCCTTGCAGCGCTTGTGAGGTGAAGCTTCCTGTTACCCATTATTGTGCAAACCATGGACACCTAGAAAAAAGTAACATCATTAGCCCAAGGCTGAGAGAGAATCAAGGACAAGGCTCCTACTGCTCACTGTCCTCTCAGACCACACTGTTACTCTGGGAAGTTTGCATTTGCTAATGTAGAAATATCCTTTCACTGGAAAGACACGTAAGGAATATCTTGATAGCTTAATTTGGTTGTTTATTCTTCTTGCACTGAAGGCAGAAGATGCAAATAGTTCTTTGTGCAGCTGATCCTTATTTTACCCTTCCCTTTTCAGGGAAAATTCTGTGCAAATGCTGTTCCTAGCCTATGACCTTGTCAGTTATTTGCTGTGATTGCTCACGGTCAAATCTACATTTTGCTCCTCCTGGGTAATATTTGTTTGAGTTACCTGTCAACTGAGAAAGCACAGAATATGTAACTACATTATAGCTATTCTGAACAAAAACATAACCCAGGACACTTGGCATCTATGGCAAGAGTTCTTTTTTTTTTGAGAAGGAAGCGATTTTTCCAAGCAGAACACTCCTGCCTGAAGGGCAGTCTGGTCTGCAGCATAGTGCTGTGGTGCATTGCTTTTCTTAACACTCACAGTTAAATCTCAGGGGGATGTCACCATAAATGTTTGTTAAACTTTGAAAAATCCCTAAAACAAAAAATCGACTTCTTTTGTACAAGGCTCAGTGTGACAGAAGTAAATACAGTGGTTCCATCTGTTGTTTCCTGATGTTAATGCACAGTTGTTGAGGATGTAAGTCAAGGACTAGCTGGCAGGAAAGGGTATTCAGGTGATTCTTTCTTCATTTGGACAGGGATGGAATAATAATATAAAAATATCTAAGTGAAGGAGAGAGAGAGAACATGCCCAGGTCTAGCAATGCAGCTCTTTCTAAGGATCTTACATCCCTGATATTTAGATTCCTTTCCAGAGGTCATCTGAGTGCAGGCACCTGTAATCCTTTCGTGGCAAAGAGGCTGCTGTGTGGGCTGTGCTACCATTCCAAGCTGTAGACCTTGAGCGCATAGCACAGACAAATGTACGCTGATTTCTCATGTTTGTGTTTACTCTGTTCTTGGCCAAGCAAATTCCATCAATACATCTTTGGTCCCTTATCTCAGCATCCCTCTGCTAGCACAACCTGTCCACACAACACTTCATCACTATGGCTCAGCAATGACTTAGCATCTAGTATTAAGAATCAAACTCACAGTAGTCTGCTTATAAGTATTTTCAGCTCAGATTGGTGACCCTTTCAAACTGCAGTTTTTATGAAGATTATGTTTTATATTTATGAGCTCCCTCTGGGAGCAGGCAGTGGGACGTTGTACAGGGACCAACAACTTCCCACACCAGGCAGCAGGGAAGACTAGGTCCAAAAGG
This sequence comes from Amazona ochrocephala, assembly GCA_039720435.1. Classification (NCBI taxonomy): domain Eukaryota; kingdom Metazoa; phylum Chordata; class Aves; order Psittaciformes; family Psittacidae; genus Amazona; species Amazona ochrocephala. The sequence goes on along the minus strand of CM077891.1, from coordinate 7,645,349 downwards.
TATCTAGCTGCCCAGTGAAAGCAGCAGCCATGAAGCCAGGCTTGCAGGTGGTGCCCTGAGCCTGAAAGCAGGGCTTCTAATGCCCTTTCCAGGGAACATCTAGCTGGTGAGCTGGCTTTCCCTGGTGTCTGGCCTGGCTGCCCATTAGACGACCATGCAAGGCAGCTGGAGGTAGAGTAGTGCTAGATTTACTGGAAGGATCAAGAAAAGACAGAAGTGTAAAAGGGACTTTGCTTTCTGCCTACTCATTATTTCCTTTCTTACAGTCTCTACAGCTTCACCTCTCAGACAGTTGATGCACAGCCCAGATTAGAGTTGTACCCCACTCCCACCATGCATCAGGAAGGGGAGATGCAGGTGGAACTGTGCACATCCCAGGACAGACAAGGCCAAGCCTCTTCCACAGTCAGTGAGACATCTTTAAGAAAGCAAATGTTCTGTTCTGTCTGTTGGGCTCCCTGTTGAAAACTTCAAGGTTTCCATGCTCTTTCAGCAAGAACTGGCTGATGTTACCCACTGTACTGTGCCACTTTGGGGGCTCTTGAAATGCTGAAGCAAACACTACATTTCAGTGGACCAGTGCCATTTATGAAGTTGGTGGACAGGACTTGTGTTTGTAATGGCAGCACTTTCTTAACCAGTAGCCCCAGGCTGGGAAAGTAATTTCCAGGGAAAAAATAAAAAAAAAAAGAAAAAGAAAAGAGAGTAGAAACTTAGTGCTTCCAGGCTGGCAGCAAAAATCATTTATTGTGGGAAAGCTAAGCTTGAAACCACTAAACCCCAGTAATTTCCATCCACTCTCTCTCACACACACACAGAGGTACATGGAAAGAGAGCTTTCTGAATTAATTTCCTTAAATACGTAAGGCATCCTGACACCAAAAGGAGCCCTCTGCACCCAGGGAGACTCTAGTGCAATGTCTCACAGACATGAATGCAGCTCTTAGCAGTTTCTGGTTTTCAAAACAGCTGGTGTGACCGAAATGAATCCAGCTTTAAACAGGAGGAGGGCATTGGCAAGATGCTGTCAGTAATGAGGCCTTAAATCTTAGTTTATTCTCTGTACATAAGAGCTCTCATCTGCAAACCTTCTGGTCACACAACGTGGCTTTTTCTATTTCCCAGCTTCCTCTTATGTAGAGATTGATTAAAGCTATTCTGGGCTATGTTGTTATACCAGACATGCCACAGTTGCATCTGAGTGTCCCCTGTTTATAGCAATGAGTCAGGAAAGTAACACTTTAAGTCCTTATCCATGCTAGAACAGACATGCTAAAAACTGCTTAGGTAAAATGCCATATAAATGTTTCACATATATAAATAACAATTATAAGTAAATAAAATACATAAAATATTAAGACAATCTTTCATAAAGTACATTTCTGATGACCTGAATTCTAGTTCCATGGTCTGTATTTAACACAAAAGTACTTTTTTTCCTCAGTGGGTGAAAGAGGAGAGCTGGATGCCTGAGCCTGGATGCAGTCTGCAGTAATAGAGCTATTTATATGTGGTTAGCACAGGTTTCTTTTGTAATGAAGTTTTTGCAGACTGACTGACACCAAATAATAGAAATATGTAAGCAGAAAAACACACAGTGAGCACAGGGAACTGGAACATGGTGTTTTCAGTGGTTAGAGAGCAACTGCTAGAGAGTATTTCTGTTAAGGAAATATTTAGAAAAACGTGTTTATAGCTATAATAGCTGTAACTGGAAAAACCACACAGCTTTGCACTGTGCAGAGAGTGCCACCCTCTGCTTCTGCAGGGTATGGAGCCCTTCTCTTACCCAACTCTTCCTCTTTTGCTACTCCAGTTGTTTCTCACACATAGCTTACAGGAATACCCTGCAGGATTGGTAACTCTGCAAATGGTCTGTAATTCTCTGTTAATTTTAATTGTTAGCTCAGCTCTTTAATTTGGAATTATATGTCTTGGTTTTGTTGTTTTGTCAGAGCAAAGCCGAATAAATTTGCTTTCCCCTTTTAGGGGCAAAGCCCTGTGGGTTCTTAAAAAAGACAATTCCTATTAAGGTCTGAGAGAGCTTACTTGGAGAGAAGGCAGCACAAAGCTCCTGCACACAGCCTAGTTATCGGGTGAAAGAATGCTGCAGCCAGCTGTGGTTAAAGGACTCATTCGTGGTACCTTCTGATTTTTATATTGGAAGAATAAAAGCGTGCTCTGCAAGAGGAACTTGGATAGACTTTGGGATAAGCCATAGGCACATTCTCTGCTGGAGACAGAGACTGCAGTTTACACAAACAAGTCTCCTACAAATTTACTGGAATCTCTGCACTTAAAGGCCTCATTTGTGTTAGTGTTTGACAATTTTTCTGCACTTCTAAACAACTACCACCACATTCCCCTGTTGTGCTAAAACTTACGTTACTGTTGATAGATACCTTTCAGTATGAAGGATTCTCTTTCTCATTCAGGCAGCCTGTTCAAGCCTGTTGCAGCTCTGTGCCATGCTTGGGCAGTAGTTCTCAACAAGTGGTTATTCCTGTAGCTGGGGGGGCTTGGTGCCATGTGGCAGACTAATAAGTAAAAAAAAGACATACTCTGGAGCTTTACACAAGCAATAAATTTTCCTAGAGAGATGGGATTAAAGTCAAAAAGCAAACACAGACAAATACTCCAACTGAACAGCAGCGTTAGTGACTCAACAGTTCTTGAGTTCTCTGCAAGAGGCTAAACTCCAACTTTTTATGTTCTTAAAAGAATATCAAAGCAATGGATTGAATGAAGATTAAGCATTCAAGTCTTCCTCACCATATGGTCCTTGACATCTTCTGTGGAGGGGTACCCAGCAAAGACCATTACTAAAGAATTTGAAAGACTAATTCATACATGTGAGTTCTTGGGGATTCCTCTCAAATCTCATTCTGTTAACGTCCCTTTACTCAGCTCTCCTTTACCCACACAAATCCCACATACGATTTACAAGCTTAGTGCTGAACATGTATATCCAGCCAAGGTCAAACTTCAGGCCACATTAGTACTGAGCCACAGCCTAGGATTGCCCACTCATAAAGGTATCTGGCTCAGGTGGCAGAACAGCAAGAGGCTGCTATTCTCTGGATCCAAGTATACTCTCCAAATACTTGTGCAGATCCCTTACTGGACTGTGCTTGTGGATCTGTGAATAGTAAAAGATGTTTCATTCAGTAGAGCCTCTAAGAAGATTGCACTGAGGCACGCACTACATAGTTCTTCTTGATCAAACTCATTTAATCCCTCTCTCTGATCATCAGCCTTGCTAGCTTCTCTCACATCATGCATCTGCACTTGAAAATAGTCTTCTTCCTCAATGACTTTGTAATGTTCTCTTCCAAATCGTGCCTCAAGGGCTACCTCTGCTTAATGTGGGAGGAAAACACCCAGTTACTGTCACCAGCAATGTGCCAGGAGCTCGGTTAACAGGTTTGCAATTTAAACAATTTAGACTTGCTGATGGTTTGGGTTTAACTATCTTCCTGACCTGTTGAACAGCCTCATGTTTTCCTAGAGAAACAGCTTCATGGCTTCATATTCATATTAAGGATGATTTGGATAGGTTGATAAGAGGTTTACCTGGAAAAGCAAACTAGGTATGTTTACCTGGCAATTATATTTAGAGTGACAATATGATGACCTTTTTCTCTATGAAAATAAAATTGCTCAGCGTTTTCTGAACTGGGGGGTCAGCCATGTCACCTTACACGTGTCCGGTTTTCCATGCCCATTTACTGAACAGACTCTAGCAGGGTTAGGATTAATATCTACCCAACTGATAAACTCTCGAGCAACCCCCAAATAATCCCAGTGTAACAAAATAAACTACTGTACTAATGGAAACATCTAGAAAAGCAGCTTAAGTGTAGGGGGAAGCAGTGGTGGGAAATACCACTCAGACCACCAGGTCCCAGTGCCTTGCAGAACTTCTGGAATGCCCCATGCCAGAAAGATGCTGAAAACTTTTAATGACCTATTTATGAGGAAAGGCCTACCGGGAACACTGAGAGCATGTTTAACAGGACGTGTCATTGAACCTCCCTGACTAACCCAGTCAATGGTAACACCAATACAGGAACATGAACGATCAAACAATAAAGGCTGCGAGGGGCGCATCGCTGTTATGCACAGGTGTAATTTCTAATATACACACACGTTCATTCCAACACATGCAAGCCGGGGGCCGCCAGCAAGTGCCCTCGGCCCGGCGCAGGCTCCGCCCCGCCGCGGGATCCCCTCGGCGTACACACGGCCTCGCCGCCCCGCCTGCCCCAGCGCTGAGGGAAACCCGGCCCAGGCGGCAGGAGCCGGCCGAAGTAAGGCGCTGCGCCTCACTCCGCTCCCGGAAGGGTCCGTCCGGAAAAGCCGCCGTCTCCAGCGGGCCCAGCGGCACCGGCCGGCTCCTCGGCTGCACCAGGTCGCCGAGGCTCCCCACCGAGGGGCGTGGGGCCCGGCTGGGCGGTGGCGGCACGGCCGCGGGGCGGAGGGGTCCGTGCCGGGTCCGGCCCTCGGCGGCGGCGCCCGGCTGGTGAGGGAGAGAGAACCGCGTTGCACCGCCACGCCCTCCCCTCCCCTTCCCGGCGGAGGCAGCGCCACGTCTCGGGCAGGACCCGGCGCCGGGCTGGCTGCCCCAGGTCTGGGGGCTCTCCGGGAAGGGTGGCTGCGGGGCGCGGAGGGGCTGAGGCGCGGTGCCCGCCGGGGGTGGTCGGGAGCTGCCCGGCACTGCTTCAGGCCCGGGGGTGCGTTCGGGGGCCGCGTTTGGGGGCCGTTTTCCCTCGCTCTCAGCGGCCTGCTGGGGTGCGGGGAGTCGCCGCTCCGGCCCGGCTCTGTGGGCTTCAGCCCCGGGCCTTCCGCTCTCTTGGCCGGCTCCCCAGAGAGGCACCTGGCCCCTGCTCAGGGACCCCTGGGCTGTATCTCGCCGGGCGGCTCCCTGGTCTGTGGCTTGGTTCCCATGCTCCCTGGGTTATTGGTGTTTTAAGCAAAATGGGCTGTTTTCGTACAGTTCCTTTTCCTGTGAGGTTGTTGCTCGGTTCCCGTGGCTTGCGTGTATCTGTGTGCTCAGCACAGAGATACAAAAGAACTCTGAGGCCAGAGTACTTTGACCTTAATATTTCTGAATGGATTGTACAGGAGAAAGCTGTTCTTCATGACCCTGATTATAAAAAGGTGTTTTATGGCAAAGATAACACACCGTCTAATGTTGGCTGGATTTTGCCAAGGTGTAAGCAGTCCAAATTGTGCTTCCTTTTGTCTGTAATACCTCTTTGTGTCTTGTGGAATATCTACTTGTTGTACAATGGCTATTCTTACAGAAGTTTTATTGTAAGCTTTATTATACAGAAAAGGTTTTGAAATCAATAACAAATCTCAAGGTAGCAATCTTTTTGTTTGGTAGAGGCTTCTCTTTTATAAGTGTGCTCCAGGTTTCTGGGTCCTTTTCAACTCACCTATGTAAGGGTCACCTACATAATCATCGAGTCCTGTGTATCCTGAGCTGTTAGCAGCTTTAGTAATGGTGTGAAGATGAGTGGTGGTGGTGCTGGGTGACCAGGGCAGTTTGGTAAAATAGTTACACAAGTACTTTCTGGAGATGCAGAAGGAATGTTGTTAAAAATATTTGTGTTCATGTAAAAATGCAGTTAAAATATTCCTGACTTGACGCTCCCCCCTTCCCTCCCCCTTTTTCTTAACTGGGGATTTTTGTTTCCTTAGTAAACAGGAACCATAACATCTTGTAATCTGAATTAAGCTGGCAGTAACTATTTGAACAAAACTTGAGTACTTGAAGTGACTATGTACAACAGCTTCTGTCACGTTGTATTAGTTGGCTGGGCTATACCCAAAGGTAACGTGAATGCCTGGAGAGTCTTTTGCAAAGTCTATAGGCTGTGTTTGGAAATCCACCTCTTGACTGGCTGCAGGAGAAGGCAGTGTTGAACTGTGGCCCAGGACCTGTTCTGACTGCCAGTACGTGCTGGAATCAGTAGAGCAGCTCTGTACTGTGGTACATACTCATTGCTCTGCAGACAAGTACTGATGTAATTTAATTTGAAAACTAATCTGAATTCCGTACTGCATTGTAACTAAGGTTATTGAAACTGAAGTCAGAGTAGGTCCTTGAAATAAAATATGTGGTATGAAAGTCCAGACTCTTAATTTACTGGGCAAAATGCTACTCTGAATACTGTCTCACTTATTAAAGCAGAGGCCAAAGAGGCATGTTCATTAAAAGGGACACTGACCTTAAACCAGTTGTCTCACTGAATATTATCTTGTTGCATCATTATGCTGGTGTATCAATGCTACTTTAAGGAAGTTGTTAAACAGATCACTCCATCTTCACAAAAGCTGGATACTTGGTTGTATTTAATTGTCTCTGTTACTATCCTGTGTCCTGATTCAGTATGTTGAAGTTGGGCTGGTGGGTAATCTGTGAGCATGACTTTCTTTTTAACTCGTATCTTCCAAGCTCAAAAGAAATGTTTGTATATTTACTGCATTTTGTTTCTAGAGGATGCAGCTCCTTGGTGATTACAACTTTGGCTGCGAGCTGTTTTTATGATCTGGAATTATCAGCTGCCTGCTGTACACCAACAGCTGTGAAGCTCAGAGCTGTGCTCCTGGGTAACATCTTGACGCTGTTGTTGCGGATGGAGAGAGACAGGACTTGGTAGATCACTTGGAGGCAAATTATTCAGAAGAACTTTCCAGGGATCTGGATCGTTTTTACAATGGACTCCTCGTCTGTCCAGCAGTGCGTTCGTTTGGAGAACAGAAGCAGTAATGGGGCCCCTAGCAGCTCTGAAGAACTGTTGGATTGTAAAGCCAAGTCAGATTTGCCAGTTACAGCAGATGAAATTAACAGTAAGTTATGTCATATGTATCAAATAGCTTCCTAGTCTTATCTACAGTCATGTTTTGTTGTTCAGCTGATGCTGAAAGATGTTTTTTTCCTTGAGGTCAGGAATTTCTTGTACAGCACTCTTAAGCAAGTTTAGTGAAGGCTATGGCTCTATCTATGGGAAAACTGTCTTTCATTTTAAAACTTAATCTTTCCAAACAAAACCATTAAGTACTGTTGGCTGCCAATTGAGTCTGTGTTGTGCAGGATGTTACTCTGTTTTCGGAGAGTGTTTCCAAGAGCATATACTTGAAATTCTCTAGAACTAACAGTTCTGAAATGGTTGTTATGGGGTAAGCTCATGACTGGAGTACTTTGTTCTGGCAAAAGAAAATTTCCTAATAAATTAAATTCATTAGACAAAACCCGAAGCGTACTTAAAAAGTCTCCCTAAACTTCCATTTGTGGAAGAGAGATGCTGGCAGGTACTCCCCAGATTATCTCAAAATAACTTTTATGCGTGGACTACCTCTGTAATAAAATAATTATGCAGGTGTTTACAAAACACTTCAGAGGACACTGATCTGAGTAAATTATAGAGTCAAACTTAGGTTGGAAAGGATCTGTGTGGGTTATCTCATCCAACCTCAGGCACAAAGCAGACCTGTTTTTGAAGCTGGATGAAGTTGCTCGGGGCTTTGGCCTGTTGAATTCAACAGCTTTTCTACCCATTCCAGTACTTAACTGCTTTCATTGTGAAAATCTTTTCTTTGCATTGAATTGAGACCTCCATGTCTCCACTGCAGGTATATGAGGATATGGTGGTGGATGGGTGGAGGGGGCATTTGTGTTGCGGCTGCCCAGATATGCAAAAGTACAGAGGTTCTGTATGTAAAAGGAGGGGATCATGTGATTAAGTTGTTAGTCCTCCACCCTCCTCTTATACCACAGGTTTGTCATCTTGTCACAGGTACGAAAGTAGAGGCCTAAGACTTTATTTGCATTTCTTACACTGCCCCTTATCTATCTGGCAGTGTGTAGTTATATGATCATTCATTCATCTTTTATGAAGTTGGGATAATGCATTCCTGTTTTCTCCTGTGCTGGACATCATCCAAACAATTGAATTGTGGCTTACAAATAGATAGTATGTCTTTTTACTGTTTTCAATCTAATTGCATCTCCTCCTCCACTGTTCTAAAAAGACTGCAGCTGTATTGACACTACTGCAATTAAATTACTTTACTTCAAGGCAGCATTTAGGTTCTGAGTGTCTCATAGACTTAGGAAGTTGCCAGGAAACCATTTTTCCAGAATGTTGCTCCAGCATCACTTTTGTATACATACACCACTCACAGTTGTGGAAATAAAAATGTAAATAAAGTATAAATCTGATGCAGTAGTAGCTGCAGCTTCTGAAAGATGGGCAGAAACAATATTTCTGAATGTGTGAGCTATCTTTTTACGTTTGGCTTCTTGTAGCTATTCTTAGCACTGATACCTATTTTTAAATTTATTTTTGACAGTCTTCTAGTTTTAAAATGCCTTAAATTCTGACTTCAGTTAGTTATTAAAAAGACAGGCCTGTCCTCTGTCCTCCTTTGTATCCTCATTGCACCCATTCCTTCTGTTGTGCCTGCAGGTGTTTTTGTGACCGCATGGTGAACCAAATCAGAGAACTGGTTCAAGCTAAAATGGCCTGAAAATGTTCTCTGCGTGACAGATAAGATGCTCAAAAGTGCTTTAATTGAAATCAGAGAGCTGATGAGATTTGGCAACATGAGACTGGGAACTTTTTATTTTTACCCACATTCAGTTTCCTTGTTCTGTTTTCTCTGAGCTGGTTCACTGTACAGACATCTGTGCTGGCTTAGGGGAGGATGCACTGCAGAGGTGGGAACAAATGGTTGGGGTGGAAATGTATCTTTTCTTTTTTAAACCACTCTGAAGTGAAATTTGACTGCACTTAAAAGGAAACCTTTTGCTTTCTTCAATAACAAAAAGGAAACCAATTAAGAAGTCCTACCTTCCTACTGGTACCTTTTTTTACAGCTTATTTAATTCCAGGATGCACTTTAATGTTCTCCACATACATGAAGGATAATAGCTCTATTTTTTAATTATTCTGCTTTCAGGAGTTTGTAGTGATACATTGTATGGAGAAGGGAAAATCCAGTAGCACTGTGTTAGTAGGCTGATCTAAATCAATAATTAAAATTTTACTGAATTGTAACTGACTTCCTGGCTACAAAATATTTCTGCATATGAATCTTAGAAACACTTAGTTTTGGGGGGATCTGTTTCTCAGTTCTGGTTTGTTGGGGTTTTTCTCTGTCCCATCCCCCCCCAACTTCTTTGAGCAGGCTTAAAAAAACCTGAACTGCTTATGACAGGAGGAAAAAATAGAAGAAGTAAATTTGTTTTTTCCACTTGCAAATACTTTGTGATCATAGTGTTAAATATTTTTTTTATCAGTTTTATGAAACAGTAATGAAATCTTCCATATTATTCCAAAGAGTTCCAGTTAATCCAGTGATACATGGTGTGGGAATGAAAGGCAGTGGCTATTTTGGTACCCTGCTTATTTGAGATATATAATAATGCCTTTAAAGTTAGATACACAGTTTTGTTGCAGCAGCAGTTTGCTAAATGTAAGTAATCCTCAGCCAAGTGAAGTAGAAGTGTATGAGAGCTCCAAAATACAACTGGTTTTGAAGATGCATTTTTTCCTGATGCAAAATAAAATCAAATATTAGTAAGTGGGGATAAAACTGGCATTTAAGTGGTTCTTGAATTGCCTTTTAGTTGGTAGATTTATTATGTTTCTACCTGAGAGCTTTGCTGCTATGCTTTTGATCAAGATGCCCTATTTGAAAATGTGAACTTTGTTTAAAATTGAGGAACTCTGCTTGGCCCAGGCTGGAAGTGGGATGATGGATGCTTTCTCCCCAGTGCCCAGCAGCATACCAAATAGCTGAATCATTCGGCAGAGGCCCACAGTTACTGAGTCTTACTTGTAGTAGGGTGCCACTCAGTGTGACACAGATCACATTACTTACACTTGGTGTTTCATGCTTCTAAACCTAATAAGATTTAAAAACCCGTGTGAGGCTTTGAAAATACTTTATGATCATTTTTGAGGTCCTGCTCGAAGGAGATGTAGTAGAGCAGATGAGTGGTACTCCTGGTCTTTTAAAATGAAGAATCGAAAGTTCGTTATGGAGTTTCTCCTGAAGCTGCTGTTAGCAATTTCCTTATTCTTACAGACTGAAGGCAGCAGTGGTAGCATTGTGTTTGGGTGGAGGTGTGCAGATAAATGGGGTGGCTTAAAGTGTAGCTCAGTGAAACTTTCTTTTCCAGCTACCAGTGTTAACATCAATGAAGTGCCAAATGAAGAGGGAAGTCTGGAGATAAACTGCAAAGTGGATGCCTGCCAGAATGGGCCAGAGTTGCTCTTCCCTGACTCTCCTGTATCTTTTGACTCCACCAGCAGTGCACAGGGTCAAGAGTCATCCCCAGGTGTGACTGGTTTCCATGGCAGCCTAAGGAAGTCTCAGGGAACTAGTGCTGAGGGCATAGTTCTTAGAAAAGAAGCTTTGCAGTCTCTCAAACTAAGTCTTCCCATGCAAGAAACTGAATTGTGTAAGCATCTGTTTATGGTGGTGCCACTGCTTTCTCTTGCTGCATAAAGCTTTTTACTCTGAGCCTGGCTCTAGACTTCTGTAACGTCACTTAAGCTTGGACTAAACTTCATTTTTGCAGTAAGCTTTTACTTTGAACTAAAATTAATTTTCTTTCAGTAAGCCACCCTCTGCTGCAGCTAAGGCACGTGCCCTGCTGTTTAAAAACTGTTCTTACGCTGGAGGGGTATTTATGCTTTCTGGGGCTGAAGCTATTCTAATCCTCTTGATTATTAGGAGTAACAAAAAAACCCAAGCAACCACACACACACCAGCAGAACCAGGTGATTTTAAGTAATAAAGGAGGGAAGAGAAAAGCAATAAACGGGAGAAAAGGGGGAAGCCTTTATGTTAAGGTGTCTGTTGCTGCAGGAGTTTTCTGAAATAAGATTTTTAAAAAAGCCTTACTACCAGAAAAGTTTAATGCGAGTTATCAAAGAGTAAGACAATGTATCTAAGGAACATCTTTCTCTGACCTGTAGGGAGTTAGTAGACTGTGTAGGTCTTGCTTAGTTTTATAATTTTAGTACTGTCAGAAGTGCAGGAGAGGTGAGATTAAATGACAGCTATAGTTATGTTCTTGCTGTTTAATCTCTTGTCATATATACATGGAGAACATACAGCGTTTACAGATGGAGCAAGGGAAACACACAGCCTTCGTCAGTGCTTACACAATGACTTATTAGAAGAGGCCATTCTGAGGTGCATGCCAATGGGCTTTCCTTGCATTCCTTGCTTAAGCATGAAGCATGTTGCTGATGGTAGAAGGTGCTTTTTCCTTTTGTATCAAATTTGCCTGTGTTGGAATGTTCTCTTTTACTGTAAAGATCCTTTTCACTTACAGGCTCAGTAGAGTCTTCACTCCCATTGGAGAAAGAAGAACAAATAAGACTTCAAGCAAGAAGACGGCTAGAAGAACAGCTCAAACAATACAGAGTGAAGAGACATCAAGAAAGAGTGAGTACTGCACAGCAGATCTAGATTCAGTGTTGAGAAAGTTGAAAATGTTATCATTTCTGTGCTCTAAATTACGGTTTTCTCTGCTTTAAACACTCAGTGGTTTTCTCAAATATGAGAAAACATTTTTTTTCCTTCCGGACATGCAACCTCATCAGTAATGTACCATTTTGTGCTACTTAAAAATGCACAAAACGGTACATTTGTAGAGAGTGAGGGGATGAACCAAAACTAAAACTTAAGTAACCCAGATGTTCAGTTTTCCTGTAATTTTCAGTTAGCTTTTGGAGTCTACCTTGATAACTTTTAACCTGCATATACTGAGCCTTGCTTGATTGCTGATATAATTTACCTTGTTTGTGAAATGATGCATGTATTTAATAATGTAGGAGTTTATGAAATACACAGTAATTTAGAGCTTTACATATTTTGCTGTAGGATTTAAGTATTTGATGCTAGTTGAAAGGTTATGTTCTGGAATTTATCATTGACTCTCTGCTTCTTTTAGTCGAATCAGTCTACATCCAAAAACCGGCCCTCCAGTACCCTAGATCCTGAGCTGATGTTAAATCCAGAAATTTTGCCAAGAGCTAGTACTGTAGCAATGACAAAAGAATACTCCTTTTTGCGGACTAGTGTCCCCAGGGGGCCAAAACTGGGTAGCCTGGGACTTCCAGCATCCTCAAAAGAGAAAAGAAGTTCAAAGTCTAAGGCCAGTAAGATCCGATCCTTGGCTGACTACAGAACTGAAGATTCAGGCTCTAGAAACGCTACTGGGAATTTTGTGGCTACCGATTTATCCGGTGGGACTCTGAAGCAAAGCAGAAGCGGTCCAGCATCAGTTGTGTCTGAGATTAGTCTACCCTCTGACACAGATGATCGAATAGATAATTCCTCCTTGGCGGAAGATAGCATTTCAGAGATTGATGGGAGTGAAGTGGGAATGAGGCTGGATGGAAATGAGAGTGACAGCTCTACCTACAGCAGTGTGTCAGGAAAAGGGCTGTATAACAGTTTACAGAATGCAGAAGGCAAACAGGGTATTCCATATACAGTAAATGGTCAGAAGATACATCCTGATGCAATGGGGCAATTTCCTTCAATCAGTGAGGTGCTACAGGCGGCAGCAGTGGAGCATCAAGGCCAAGAGCAAGAAATTAATGGGGAAGTACGGAGTAGGAGAGACAGTATTTCTAGCAGGTAAGAAAGATCACCGTACAGCAAGACCATTGTTAGGCATTATACTCTCTTTAGGCAGCCTATTACTCTTCTGCTAACTTTGGATCCAGGTTTAACTTACATTCATTGTGATAAAATCTGTTCTTAACTTAAGAGATTCTAAAAGAAACTGAAAGGTCACCTCAGTTGAGTACCTAAGTGTATCTTTAGAGAAAAATCTTTTTGCCACTGACTGTGTTTTAAATGCACTGCTAGGAGTTGCTTCTGTCTGTATTTACTTGTGAAGCAGGCATTGATTCACTGTATCCCTGATGCAGATTTGATGTTTGAATGTTCAGACTTAACTGACTCAGTGATATTTATTAGCATCCTGTTCCTGATCTACACACATATCTTTCAGACCTCAAATAGTTATGAAATGCTAAGAGTCTTGTCCTAGATACTCTTACCCTCTTCAGCGTTTAGAATGAGATTTACTTAGTCTCAGAAGCTATTGTGTAGATGGTAGGTATTAAACTGTGATTCAGCAAGCAAGTGGACAACTGCTGAAGCCCTTACCAATTGTCTATAGCTGCATGTTTTATACATGCTAATTTTGAAATTGCTTTTTTTTTCTTCTTTGGAATAAAGCATAATGCCCTAAGATGTTAATGCGAAATCTGTTGTTGACGATTATTCCAGCTTAGACTTAATTCTTACAGTAATGAGAGATCTTTTTCTCTAGATTCCTTGGTGGTACATCAGGAAAGGACCATAAGGAATCCCTACCAAATACCTGTTCTTCCTTCTTTTGCAGCAGCTGTTGGTATTTCTCAGGCATTTTCACATTAAAGCAGGCTATTGCAGACAATAGTTGTGGAGGGTTTGTACCCCCATTATGTCCATTTGTCTGCTTATAATGGGGTGTGCAGTTAGAAAATATAATGAAGACAACCATTGCACTTCTGTAAAATAACAAATATGTGGGTGCTACACCAGATTCTAGTTGCTGCAAATGTAAGAAACTAATGTATAAGATCTTAGCATGAATATAACTTCTTTATCTCTTTGGATGGTAATGAAGGTTGTTTTGCTGTGTTCTGGATCCATCATAGAGCCAGAAAAAATGTCCTAAATTGTAGGTCACACATAGAGTCTAAGTACCTTTTAATTTCAGCTTCTTTTCAAGCAGATGAGTGTTGTATTCTAACTCTTCAACTGTGTATGTGCTGTCTCTGTCTGCAGTGTTTCTATGGAAAGCTCTATCGCAGGAACTCATGATGAAATGTTGCAGGTTCTGAAGGAGAAGATGAGACTTGAAGGGCAACTAGAAGCACTCTCACTAGAAGCTAATCAGGTAGAAAATGAATTTGGATGTATGTAGCAAATTATATCAATATGTTAATTTTCAAGAGCCTTGTACTCATTACTTGTGGGAATTGTGTTTTCGTAAAAACACTGTTGAATAAGGTACTTTACAAGGACACCGGGTGTCACTAAGGGTGCTCTGTTGCTGCCCTCCTCAGCTCTAAGGGGAGAGGAAAAAAATATGACAAAAGGCTCGTGGGTTCAGATGAGGACAGGGAGATTACTGAGCAATTATTGTCACAGGCAAAACAGACTTGACTTGGGGGAACTAATTGAATTTATTACCAATCAAACCAGAGTAGGGTAATGAGAAATAGACTCAAATCTTAAAAACACCTTCTCTCCACCCCTCTCTTGTTACTGGGCTTAACTTCACACCTGATTTCCCCACTTCCTTCCCTCCCAGGCAGTGCAGGGGTTCGGTCAGCTCATCATGTTGTTTCTGTCATTCCTTCCTCCTCAGTGAGGAGGACTCCTCACACTCTTCCTGTGCTCCACCATGTACCTCCATGTGCTGCAGGGGCACAGTCTGCCTCAGTATGGTCTGCACCATGGGCTGGCAGGGGAATCTCTGCTCCAGAGCCTGGAACGCCTCCTCCTACTCCTTCACTGACTTTGATGTCTGCAGAACCATTCCTCTCACATATTCTCACTCACCTCTCTTTTCTTTTTCATTGTTCTTTTTCAGTTGGGTTTTTTTTTTCACTTGTCAGCATATGTTACCTCAGGGGCACTACCACTGTTGCTGATGGGCTCAGCCTGCCCAGCAGCAGGTCTCTCTTGGAGCTGGCTAGTGTTGGCTCCATCAGACATAGAAGCGCTGTGGTTTTTTGTTTAAAGTCATATTAGGAGATGATAAATCTGGAATAATGGTAGCAGTGTCTGTAAAGCTGTATTTTTCTTTTTGTATTGATTGATGTTATATCACATATAATAAAAAGTATTCTTCCTTATAGTGCAGCAGCATGTCTTAGTAAAAGTTCTGACATGGTTACTGACATATGACAGTACATGTCTTGTCCGTGCTTTCCTCTGTATTTTCTTTGATTACTTGAAGTAGCTGCTAGCTGAGATGTAAAAAAGAATTTTTTATAAGCAAGTGGTCTTTGCCTTAGCAAAGCAATTTTGTAGGGCATCTTCTTAGTCAGCTGCTATTGTGTTTCTCGTAAGACTTCTATATTTTGATTTTTCTGGACACATTCAGGCTCTCAAAGAGAAGACTGAGCTACAAGCCCAACTTGCAGCTCTGAACATGAAACTTCAAGCACAGATGGAGCACAGCCAAAATAGCCAGCAGAAGCAGGAATCTCTGAGCTCAGAAGTGGCCACATTAAAGCAGTCTTGCTGGGATCTGGAACGAGCAATGGCTGACCTGCAAAATGCCTTGGAAGCAAAGAATGCTAGTTTGGCTTCTTCAAATAATGATTTGCAGTTAGCGGAGGAGCAGTACCAAAGACTCCTGCTGAAGGTTGAAGATATGCAAAAAAATGTTCTCACCAGAGACAGCACAGGTGGGATGATGTATATGTCAATCTTCAAAAGTTGTTATTCCGTAAATAATTTTATTTCAGCATAATTCTGAAGCCCAGGAAGAAGGGATTTTAGTCTGTTTCATTGATGTCTTACTAATATAATGGTTTGAATTTTAAGATGGGTTTTATTTTTGTGTCACAGAACTGCCACAGTTTGCAAGCTGCCGCTGCCAGCTTGGAGTTATAACTATTTAGTCTAGTAACTGTTTGACAGTGGACTAAGGGGTTTTAGAGAATTGTACAAATAGTGGCTTATAATGATGGCTGTACCTGTCAGGATACCTGCTGCTTCTTGATTTTTCTTGAGTTCATATTTTCTGCCTCTGAGGAACTATGAATGCTTACAGAAGTGATTCGCTTATTTTTATTTTATTCTGCTAATGACCTGGTACTTTGGATTCTAGCACTTACCCTCACTTTTATAGGAAAAGCCAATCCTTATGTAAATAGGCATATATCTTTTTGTTCAAAAAGAAAGGAAAAAAAAGAAAAAGCTATGAATATAGCAATAATCCTTGAAAATGTGTGTGTAAACCTACAACAGTGGAGTTTGCAAGTCCAAGTTCCTTATTTTTCTGTTTCCAGTTCATGATCTAAGACAGCAGATGGCTTCCTTACAGAACCAGCTTCAGAAGGTGCAGTTGGAACGGACCACACTGACCAACAAGCTAAAGGCATCTGAAACAGAAATCACATCACTCCAAAACGTGCGGCAGTGGTACCAACAGCAGCTTGTACTAGCACAGGAGGCCCGTGTCAGGCTGCAGAGCGAGATGGCCAATATACAGGTATTATGATTTACTTGCATGTGGGAGGACTGAGAATCTTTCTTTTTTATGTTAGTTTTAGCCAGAGGACATTGTTTATGAGCTTGGACAAGAGAGCCAGTCTCACTTGTACATTCTGCAGGTGGAGAGCAGCGGGAGATGGTGATTTGTTTTCATCATGAGGTGTTAATTCACGTTAATGCTGAGGCATAAATTTAATGAAAGTACTTAGCTTCTGTGGATGAAGCTCTCAAGTGCCATGAAAGTATTGGCAAGATACAGCACGGATAGATTCAGTGTAACTTTTCTAAAACTCTTTAATTTTTTGGCTCAATTCGACTGTTGGTATTAAGCTGTGATTTTCTTTTTTCTTTTTTTTTTCATTCCCTTAAGGCTGGGCAAATGACCCAAGCAGGTATGTTGGAACATCTCAAACTAGAGAATGTGGCTCTGTCTCAGCAGCTGACTGAAACCCAGCATAGATCCATTAAGGAAAAGGAACGTATTGCAGCACAGCTGCAAAATATTGAGGTATGGTTGTTGGTGGTCTTTGTGATTGTATTCTGTCTGGGTTGCATATTTAGATTTTGCAAACTCAAGGTTATTCTAGCAAAGCAGCGTAGCATTCTTGCAAATTAATTAAAATACTGTATTATACAAACAGTAAATATTTTGGAGCAAATATATTTTGTGACGTTATGAACAGTAAAAAGGAGCAAGGCCATATGTTTCCCATTTGAAGGTGATACTTGCATTTTCAGCTCTGATATTTTGTTTTAATTGAATTTTAAAGCTGGATGTAAATATTCTCTTTTGCCCATCCATGAACATTTTCAAGAGAAAACTTAATTGGAAGTTAAGCCAAGTCAGTAGAGTGCTTCTTAAGTGTGTGAAATTGCTCAATACTCAGGTTTGTCCTTCCTGCCCTCCAGTAAGAAAAGATGGGTAAATTTTGAAGTGCAGTACACTTACTTTCAAAGCACTTAGGGCCTTAAATCCCATTGAATTCCACTGACATTCCTGCTTTGAAGTCTTAAAGGGCAGTAAAGCAGCAGATTAATGGAAGCACCCTATTTCTGTGTGCTATTGCATAAGTGACAGGAATTGCAATTTCACAGAGTAGCTACACATCCAAGACATCTCTTTTGTTTCAGAGTTTTTCCAAACAGCTTTATTTTAATAAAGATTCTTCTTCTTTACATCTTGTTTCATCTATTGAGAAAGGACATGGTGTTATTTGAGAAGAATTCTGATTGTCACAAGTATACAAGACATTCACTGTTATTCTAAGGTGTCTTAAGTATATGAATGAGTGTCGTCAATAAAGACATACAGGTGTATAAGACGCACATCAGAATTATCTGAATTATCTTTGCTTGTGTCTTTTCTCTTAAAATTTTCTTGATAATTTACCACCTTCTTTTCCTCTTTTTTGTTTCTCCATCCCTCCCTCTCTGTTGACATTTTAGAAGTTGATTCTTTGCTTTTTCTGTGCAGGCTGACATGTTAGATCAGGAAGCTGCCTTCATGCAGATTCAGGAGGCTAAAACCATGGTGGAAGAAGACTTGCAGAGAAAACTAGAGGAGTTTGAGGATGAAAAAGAACAGCTTCAGAAAATGGCCGATTCTGCAGCGACACTGGAGCAAGAATTGGAGCAGGTAGACTGTTGTTAAGCAACTTCCCAAGGGTTTCAAGGGAATTACTTGTTTGGCTGAAAAGGCAATAGTAAATAGATAGTGGGTTCTAAACTTATTTTAAAACCTGAAAGATTGCTGCAGAAATGAAGTCCATATCAAAGTCACTCTGTCCCAGGTGAAAAGGCTCTCCTTGTCTTTCGACTATCTCAGGAACAGTACTTTTTTTTAAATTTCAAAGCTACTGTCTTGTAGATGCTGGGTTTTTTTTAGTGAATTCAGTGTGTGATTATTCTAAGTATAGACAAGAAGCACAAATCCATGTTCAAAGTTGTTACACAATCAGGTTATCATTGACCTCATAGCAGCCTTTCAGTATCTGAAGGGGGGCTATAGGGATGCTGGGGAGGGACTCTTCATTAGGGACTGTAGTGATAGGACAAGGGGTAAGGGGTTAAAACTTAAACAGGGGAAGTTTAGATTGGATAGAAAGAGGAAGTTCTTTAAGGGTGGTGAGGCACTGGAAGGAGTTGCCCAGGGAAGTTGTGAATGCTCCATCCCTGGTGGTGTTCAAGACCAGATTGAAGAGCTTTGGGTGACATGGTTTAGTGGGAGGTGTCCCTGCCCATGGCAGAGGGGTTGGAACTGGATGATCTTAAGGTCCTTTCCAACCCTAACTATTCTATGTTTCTTTTGCAAAGAATAGCTTTCATTTTGTTTGAAATTAATCTTAAAATACTACTTCTTAGGTCAAGTTGACTTTGCATCAGCGAGATCTGCAGCTTGAATCTTTACAGCAAGAACACCTAGACCTGATGAAGCAATTCACTCTGACCCAAGAGACATTGCATACCAAAGAGCAGTCCCTGGATGACCTGCAAACACAGTATGATGAACTGAAGGCTAGATTAGAAGAGTTCCAAAGTGATGCTACTTCTAAAGATGACATGATTCAGTATTTGCAAAATGAGAAGATTGTCTTGGAAGTAGCTCTGCAGGCAGCAAAAGCAAGCAAAGAGCAACTTGTTGAAGGAGCGGCACGCCTTGGAGAAGATACAGAAGTAGCATCGCAAGTCTTGGAACAAATGAGGCAAGAAATGGCAATCAAGTCTAGCCAGGTAATGAATCCCTAAAAGTAGCTTATTTAACGTAGCTGTTGCAGGGAAGTATTGCCACAGGCACATGATAGACCCAATTACAGGAGAGGAGATTGGTACACACAAGTTTGTATGCATGTGTAGTTGCAAGATTCAGCCAGAGGGAATATTTTGACCAGTTCTGCCACTTTTCCCTGTTGGCAGACAATCTGGTGAAATTTTACATCCTGTTATGTCATTGGTGAGTTTACAATTATTATCTCTTGGTATCTGTGTGCACTTACACATTTGTGTGGTATGGAAGCTGAGATTAATTGATCTTATTCTGTCTGTTTCCAGGAGCCACCATCTTTCCAGAATCTGCCAGTTCTAAAAAGCAATACCTTTTAGCATAGATCAGTTTCTGAAGTTATTTTTTTTGTGTGTTGCTTTTCTGTGGCACTGTGGCCCAGGTATCTTCCTTATGCAGTAATTTGGTAATGCGTAGTTGTGCCTTTTCTCCTGAAACCACATATCAGGGTTTGCTTTTGCATTTTGTATACCAAGCCTTTTTTTCTAGCCAGGGACTGTTTTACAAGATCAGGCCTAATGCATGTCCTTATTTTTTGTGGGTGCTTTAGATTATGGTGACTCTCCCTTTCACAATGTACTTTTATAGGTGTGTATGCTCTATCTTTTAGAGCATCGAAGCTCCATAGGAAGAGCTTTCTTATTGATTACCGGTAATGATGAGTTCCTGGGAATCTTTAGAGATTCTTTTGAATATAATAATGGGACTTCTTAATAGCACCAATAGAAGTACTGAAGAACTGTGGAAGTATATTTAGCATAAAGATTGCTTTTCTTCTTTCAAAGAACCGGCTGGTTTCTTTCTGTGATCCTGTATGTGTGAACAGGTACCATCCAGATGCAACATATATACACTGATGGTGCATACTAAAACTTCAATGACAGGAGAAGGGGACTTACACATTTCTGAGAGTTGAAAAGGATCACTATGTAGTAATCTGTGTGAATGTATTTCAATATAAAATGTGTTATCTAACAGTGCCACTGAGATGCCTAACCAGAAATGGTATTTCTCATTAGATTGATTGGTATAAGTATAGCAAAAGATATGTCACTGAAGAAGTAATGTAGAATATGACATTTGGCATGTAAACCAACGTGCTTGCTTTTTTTCCTCTCTCTGGCAGGTAGAAAATCTACAACAGGAAAATGCCAGCCTTAAAAAACAGGTTCAAAAAGTGAAGGAGCAGTTCCTACAGCAGAAGGTAAGGAAAAGCTAACTTCTTCCAAGGAATATACTTTTTTTCTTCTGAATCCAGTGAAGGCATGTACTTCTGAGGGGTTTGTGAGGACACTTAAATCCATCTTCTCTATAAAATAACTTTATGACATAATTATACAGTTTCTATATTCTGTACAGGTTAATTTTTATCTGTAACTAATATAAAAGCAGATCCAGCAGTGAATTTATGCTTTTGTTGAACTCCAGGGAGTTTGCCAAATGATCCAGCATATAAAAATATCTCTGGTTTCTTAATGAGATTTGCTTTTGCAAAAGCATCCATGAAAATCTTCAAGTGTCATTGTTTTCCTGCAGCTTTGAAAAACAGTAGTTGCTTCGGTAATTACATGGAAAATAAGTGCTTTATTGCAAATTTTACTCTGAATTTACACAGTTCTGAAACAGTAATTTGAAATTGGTATGTCACTAGTGTTGCATATATATGTCTTTTTTTTTTATAGGCTGGCACATTAATTTATTGCTTGATTGCTTATTAACCTAGTGCGAAAGGCTGTTTTAGCTTGCTGGGTTTAAGTTTGGGAAGGCTGTTTCAACTGTCGTTCACAGTTAAGCTCACTTCTCATGGCAAAAGTTACTACTTGTGTGCATGGGATAGTTAATTTTTTACAATTAGTTTAGTTTAAGAAAATGGCACGTCATTACTGCCGTTCTAAAAAGAGTGTGAAGAAGAGTATCCCATATTGCTGTAAAAACTCTTACTCTGAGATCTGGGGTATTTTTTATGAACTGCTGATATATAGTGGTATTTCATGTCTGAGCTTGCATTAAAGGCTTTGAACCAGAGTGAATATGTTACAGATGATGATGCTGGTTTGTACTCTTTGACATACACCCCACATCCCCTCCAAACTAAAAGAATATCGGTAAATACCTTATAGTAAATTACTCTTAAATTTGTAAAGCTGTAACAGAGGTGACATTGTCCTCTTGAATCTCTTGTGTCCAAGGTAATGGTGGAAGCTTATCGAAGAGATGCAAGTTCTAAGGACCAGCTGATTAGTGAACTGAAGGCTACAAAGAAACGATTGGACTCAGAAGTGAAAGAGTTAAAACGAGAGCTACTGAAAATTCAAGTTGAAAAACAGTCACTTGAATCTGAACATTCAAAACTACAGAAGGAAGTATCTCAGGTTTGCCAGCAGATGGTGGAAATAGAAAATCAGCTTCAGTCGGTGCAGAAAGAACGAGATGAAATGGAAACACGCCTACAGGTATAGAAGGTGTTAAGCTTTGGACTTTGAGAGTGTTAGATCCAGGAATATAGCACATATATGTTGATATTTCTGTTAACTTTGGAAGTAAACATGATGACCATCTGCAAGTTAAGATTCTTGGCTACATATTTAATACTGTCTACACATTTGAGCATAAACCTAGCAAAATTCTTTAAATACGTGACTGTCTATTAACATCCATGTAAGTAAGTGGGGAGAAGCATGCTACAGGCATGGCAGAGGTGTGATGTGGAAGCAGTTTCCTTGGTCCCAAAGTGAACTCCATTTGAGAGCAAAGACCAAACTATAACTCTGTTCATACATGTTACGATGATGGCCGCAGAGGGAAGAATCAAAAGAAGGAATAAAAGGGAAAGAAAAAGGAGATGGAGAACCGTGAAAAAGTTTTCATATTTAGAGATGGAAATAAATCTGAAATGTTATGTGTATTCATTTCTAATCCAGCATACCGCAAACATGCTTTTGTTCTTACTGTGATGGATGCTTTTTTCCTTCCTATTAAGTCTTTACAGTTTGATAAGGACCAAATGGCATCTCTTGCTGAGGCAAATCAGGCATTAAAACAACAAGTAGAACAAATGCAAGAAGAAGCAAAAAAGTAAGTGTTCATTTAGCACAGATACAAGAGCTACATTTATTTTTCATAGTCACCTTTTTAGCAATCATTCTTTTCCTATTCCCCAGTTTTTCCTTTGGGAAATTTTATTAGTCATAGAATCATATCCATGGCAAAGTGTTGATTGCATGCTACACAGGAGTTGCAGCTGCTCCTCTGATTTACTTATGCTTTTAACCAGCAGTCTCTGCCATACATACTGGAGCTAATCCTAATTTCCATTCACTGTATTTTAGCCTCGACTGGCTAGAATGTTGACATTAATAAGAACCATAAGTTGGTTTGTTTTTCTTTCCACTGGTGATCACAGGGTTTTAGGATATCTGATAGGATTCTTACTCTAAATTCTGTTATTTTTAGAGAGAGTAGAATATATTCCTTCATATTGGAGTTTTAATAATTATGACAAAACCCTCAATTACTGTAAATATTTTCTTAGAATGTTACAGTCTTCAAGGTATGGTCTTGCAGAGGGACAGGTTGTACCTTACCAACCTAAGGGCTTTCTCTGATAAGGTGGGCAACTCTGGGACAAGGGGAGAGAGGTGGATGTTGTTTTTTGTTAGGCCATTTGAAGAATTAATCCTTTAGTGCTGTTTTCAGGCAGTTTTTACCTGATGTTTTATTTTTCCTTTTACTCTAGGGCCATTACTGAGCAGAAGCAGAAGATGAAGCGTCTAGGGTCAGATCTGACGAGTGCTCAGAAAGAGATGAAAGCAAAACATAAAGCCTATGAGAATGCAGTTGGCATTCTTAGTCGTCGGTTGCAGGAATCTCTGGCTGCAAAGGAATCTGCTGAAGCAGAGTTGAGCAAGCTAAAAACACAAATCACTGATGGTGGAAACAACCAGATTGCTCAAGTATGCAGATGTCTTTTAACACTTGTTTAGTACATGGACAGAGCTATCTTGGTATTAAATTGAAGTCTTGAAATATTACTTTACACTGAAGTGGTTGAAAATATTTGGAATATAAAGGTAGATAAGAATATGGTATCAGGGTTCTGAGCACTGAGAATTTCCCTAACTACCTCTGAGGGAGGTGATTTAGCCTTCTTTGGTTGGTTTGGTGGGTTTTTTCCTTAATTTTACTTGTATCTGTCAGGTTACCAATTGTAATCCAAGCTCAAGAGGATGATCAGCCTTAGTGCTGAATTTCTGGATGAATTTTTATTGTTGGGTTGTTCTTTGGAGTGTTTTCTGTTGTTTTGGAGTTTTATTGTTCTGGTTTGGTTTTGTTTTTACTGAAGACTCAGCATCTGAAGATTTTCCGAAATTCTAACTGTTACTGCTTTTTTTTTTTTTCCTTATTGACAGTTAAAGGTTCTTGAGGGTAATTCATTTAAGTTATTCCTGTGATTAGAAAATTAATTTACTGGGGAAAGCTCCAATTCCTTGAACCAATGGAGCAAGATATCAGGTGCACTAACAGTAGCAGCTGGATGTAAGGGTGGAAAGCTTTGAGCAAGACCTTTACATTAAGCACGAGCACCTCACTTAGCTTTTGCTAGAGAAGTAGGCTTTTTAACTAAAACAAAATTACTCCTGTAGATGGGTGATATATTCATTAATCACACTTGTGATCCATTTGTCTTTAGGAAAGGATTCAAGCTCTGGAGACAGAATTGCAAGCTGTTAGCAGCAGTAAGTTGATGCTGGAAAAAGAGCTGCAAGAAGTGATTTCACTTACCAGCCAGGAGCTTGAAGAATACAGAGAGAAAGTGCTGGAACTTGAGGATGAGGTGATTGCTTGAATTTGCATGATAGATGGGAAGGTGACAGTAAAAAGTGCCTGAGAGGCAGGGAGAAATTTTAGTACCATAATTCTATTTAAACAGTGCAGGAAATCAGAATCTTACATAGGAAACTTGGTGTCAGTGACATTGCTAATTTTGTTGCCCCGTGCTGGTTCTTTGTGGTTTCGTGAGTCATAGTCGTGTAAGGGAAAAGAGAGAGAAAAGTAGTTCCTGTATCAGATACCAGCTGTATCTGGTCATGAGACGGAGAGGATGCATGAATCATTATCTTTTGAAACTATCTGGAGTCATGGATGCTCAATGATTTTGAGGGCAGGGTGGTGGTGTTCAGTTGCACAAAAAAATCATAGAATAGTTAGGGTTGGGAAGGACCTTAAGATCATCTAGTTCCAACCCCTCTGCCATGGGCAGGGACACCTCCCACTAAACCATGCCACCCAAGGCTATGTCCAGCCCGGCCTTGAACACCGCCAGCAATGAAGCATTCACAACTTCCCTGGGCAACTCATTCCAGTGCCTCACCACCCTAACAGTGAAGAATTTCTTTCTTATATCTAGTCTGAACTTCCCCTGTTTAAGTTTGAACCTGTTACCCCTTGTCCTGTCACTACAGTCCCTAATGAATAGTTCCTCCCCAGCATCCCTATAGCCCCTTTTCAGATACTGGAAGGCTGCTGTGAGGTCTCCACATAGCCTTCTCTTCTCCAGGCAGAACAGCCCCTGCTTTCTCAGCCTATCTTCATATGGGAGGTGCTCCAGTCCCCTGATCGTCCTCATGACCCTCCTCTGGACTTGTTCCAACAGTTCCATGTCCTTTTTATGTTGAGGACACCAGAACTGCACACAATACTCCAAGTGAGGTCTCATGAGAGCAGAGTAGAGGGGCAGGATCACCTCCCTCGACCTGCTGGTCACACTCCTTTTGATGCAGCCCAGGATACAGTTGGCTTTCTGGGCTGCGAGCGCACACTGCCAGCTCATGTTCACTTTTTCATCGACCAACACCCCCAAGTCCCTTCTCCGCAGGGCTGCTCTGAATCTTTTCTATGCCCAAACTGTAGCTGTGCCTGGGATTGCTCCAACCCATGTGTAGGACCTTGCACTTGTCATGGTTAAACTTCATCAGGTTGGCATCAGCCCACCTCAAGCGTTTCAAGGTCCCTCTGGATGGCATTCCTTCCCTCCAGCATATCAAACAAACCACACAGCTTCGTGTCATCGGCAAACTTGCTGAGGGTGCATTCAATCCCACTGTCCATGTCGCCAACAAAGATGTTGAACAAGAGCGGTCCCAGCACCAGTCCCTGAGGGACACCACTCGTTACTGGTCCCCATTAAGCCATTACACATAACTCTTTGCGTACAGCCATCCAGCCAGTTCTTTATCCGCTGAGTGGTCCACCTATCAAATTGATGTCACTCCAACTTAGAGACAAGAATGTCGTGTGGGACAGTGTCAAACGCTTTGCACAAGTCCAGGTGGATGACATCAACTGCTCTACCCCTGTGCATCAGTTCTGTAGCCTCATCATAGAAGGCCACCACATTGGTCAGGCAGGACTTCCCCTTAGTGAAGCGATGCTGGTGTCCCCAAGCACCGTGTTGTTTTTCATGTGCCTCAGCATGCCTTCCAGGAGAATCTGCTCCAAGATTTTGCCAGACACAGAAGTGAGGCTGACTGGTCTGTAGTTCCCCGGGTAAAAAAAAAATTGCATGTATCAGTTACTCATGTGCTGCGCCTGAACAGTACACCTGGATTCTGCTTTCCAGCAAGCATTTTAGTCTTTCAAAAAAAAAATAAAACACCTAACTGAACTAACTTCAAAGTGTTCATTTAAAAAAAGCAAAATGAAAGAAAAAGTATGCTTGATTTGGTGGTTGTTTTTCTTTGGCTACAGCTTCAGGAATCTAGAGGCTTCAGGAAGAAGATAAAACGCTTAGAAGAAATTAATAAGAAGTTGGCCCTTGAACTGGAGCATGAACGTGGAAAACTCACAGGTCTTAGTCAGTCCAACGCTGCTTTGCGGGAGCACAATAATATCCTTGAAACAGCACTAGCAAAAAGAGAGGCAGACTTGGTACAACTGAACCTACAGGTATTTGACCTTTTGATGTTACATCTTCAGAGGGGAAATAGCTCGTATTTCTGATAACAGGATGTAGACATCTTCACCCATTGGATGCAAGGATCGTGCATTTTCTCCAGGTCTGGGTCTCCCATGTTTGAGTAACAGCAGTAATACAGGGGGCTAAACAAGAGATCAGAAATGGGTATTTGCACTAAACAGAGCTGTTTCTTTCGGAGGACTGGGGAGAAATCATACTAAAACCATTTGAAATAGTGAAAGTGTGGCTCATTTAAGTTAGTTGGAATATAAACACTGTTACTTATAGATTCATCGAGATGCATGATATTTATGCCAATAGTACTCTATTTGTGGCATATAAACAAATGGAAATATAGGCAATGAGCTACCATTTAACCATAGCTTTTAAGCTTGAAGGGTACCATAAGGCAAGAGCTATCAGCAAACAGCAGAGAGGAGTTTTGCAGTCCCTGCATTGGTTTGTGTTTCTATTTCCTCTGCTGGCATTTCTGGTCTTCCAGTGAGCCCACACAAAATATGTGTGTGTTTTTGTGATGTGATACAGGTTCAGGCTGTCTTAAAGCGGAAAGAGGAAGAAGATCAGCAAATGCAACAACTTATTCAAGCTTTGCAGGCTTCCTTAGAGAAAGAAAAGCTAAAAGTTAAAGACCTTAAGAAGCAGGTAGTGTCTTCTATTTACTTAAAAGGTGGTTTAACGTAAAGTATTCGAAAAGTAGGCTGAAACAAAATGCATGCTTTATGACATACTACTTTCTGCAGGGTCTCCCTCATGATAGCCAGTGGCCGATATCTTTTCTATTATGCCCTGTGTTAAGCACGCTCACTGACTATCAGGAAAGTTCCATTATGACTTGTAATGTATGGGACACATCCTGCAGTGATGATACTTCATCCAGAAATTCACAATGAAGAAACAGAAGCAGAATGCTGCTTCTGTTATATACAGTCATTAACTGCCCATTAGCATTAGTAAAGATAACACTAATAATAAGGTTTTTAAGCAACAAGAAAAGTATTAACAGCTGCACAGCTTCCTCCTTGATTAGTTTTGTACCCCTTTAGTCTAGCTCCCTTTATGATTCACCTACAGTGATAAACCAAAGCAAAACTGCGTCTCTCTTTTGTGGCAGGAAGCAGCAGCCAAAGCAGATGCAGCACATAACCGCCGTCATTACAGAGCTGCTGCGCTGGAGCTCAGTGAAATCAAGAAAGAGCTACATGCCAAAGAACTGCTTGTCCAAGCCCTTCAGGCTGAAGTGGACAAACTGCAGTAAGTAAATGTCCAAGTTCTTGGAGAATAGTAAATGAACTCTCTGAAAAGGCAGCAAATCTCTGTAAAATTATGTTAGTGAATTTTTGGTTTTGCCACTCTGTAGCGGGTTATGCTGAAATGTAGCAAAGCTGAGTGTGGCCATAAGGTGCATGTTTGGACTTCAGGCAAATACTTGTAGTTTTGTGTCTCTTCCTAATTCAGTTTGACCTGAAGCGTGCTGTGTTTGGGCTTCACCATCTGCTTTTTTTACAGTTTCAACACAGATTTCTATTTCACGTTACTAGTAAGAATTAACACTTCAGATATATACTATTATTATTCTCCCTTTCACATCCCTGAGGGACTATATAGAGGATGAATTTGATTGTTGAATATATTCCACAATATATTCAAATTCAATTTGGTTCCTTGTATAGGACATAGTTTCTTACATTATAAGAAGTTATCAAACGTATATGAGGTACAAAGTTAAACCTGTTCCTCCTATAACAAAAGCAAGATTCCAGTCAGATTTTTTTTTTTATTGTTACTACATAATCTATTGTTTGTAACTGGACTCTTACCAGAGCTCAAGGGTTGGTTTTTTTTTATTGCACTGTTTCATGATATATTCACTCACCTGCCTCATAGAAAATCTTTTTATGATTTAACTCTCGCTGTGTATGTGTTGGCAAAGCCTTCATTCAAAGCTGTAACTAACCAGGTTTCATGCACTGTCATGTCATTTATAGTTACATAGCTAACCCAGTGAAGTACATGTTTTAAAGGACAGATTGAATAACGGCTGTGTCTGTTAATCCTACTGAGCAGGGTAGAGGATGAAAAACATTCCCAGGAGGTATCACAGTTCCAGGAAGAGCTGGCAGAAGCCAGGTCTCAGCTCCAACTTCTGCAGAAAAAGCTGGATGACAAGCTTAGTGAACAGCCTGTAGTAAGCCAAGAGGTAAACCCTGCGTATTCACTGTGTTTATCCTTCTTTATTATGTGTTGTATAACTTCACTTGTCTTTAACTCTGCGTATTTTAATGAAGTTTTGCTAGGTTTTCTTAGAACCTGTCAGGGTTCATGAGACATAATAATACATTTCAGATTTTGCGGTTGATTGCACCTATAGATAACTCTGAAGATGCTGGTTTATTTTGTTTTGTGTTTTCCTCTTTCCTGCCCTTTCCTCCCTTCTGGTAGGTGGAAGACCTGAAGTGGGAAGTAGAACAAAAAGAAAGAGAAATTGAAACACTTAAGCAGCAGTTGGACATGAGTGAACAGCGCAGCCACAAAGAGTTAGAAGGGATACAAGTTGTCTTGCAGGTAATCTCGGTGGAGATTCTGGTGCTTAACTGGTATTGTTATGGGGGATAATTGAAATAATATTTTTATTGTTTAAAAGCATTCTATACTGATACTTTTCTGATACTTCATTTGATACATTTTTATTTTTAAGAACATAATCACTCTATGTTTTGCAGTTTTTAATTTTCTCAGTTTTACTTTGTACTGTTAGCTTCTGGCTGGACTTGATGAATCAGCCAACCTAGTTGATTCTATGATTCTGTGGTTCTTCTTTCCCTGACCTTATGCCATTAAAATAGACTACTGGCTTTTTCTTAAATCTAACTTATGGTTTTCTGCCAGGGCAAATCGGTTTCAAATAGCAGTGTTCTGTGCTGTTCCTTTTTCTAGTTTCCCTTAGAAATTGGAAAAAATAATATATATGAAAACATTAGTTGACTGGAATTTTTATACCATTTCCCTGTGTCACACTGATTCTCTTCTTTTACCATTTAGAATATCAAGACTGAGTTGGAAATGGTGAGGGAAGACCTGTCAGTGACTCGGAAGGATAAGTTTATGCTGCAGGCTAAAGTGACTGAACTGAAGAACAGCATGAAGTCACTGCTGCAGCAAAACCAGCAACTGAAGTTGGACTTGAAGCATGGCAAGATGAAGAAGGTATATGGGAAGAGTACATGTTGTAGGATACTAGAAAATTCTCTGCTAATGCTCTTTAATTTAAGTACCAGAAAATACTCTGTTGCAGGAAGCGTGGTGAAAACTCTGAATTGAAATGCCTGCCTGTGATACAGACTTCCTGATGTTCTCATATCTACATGAAAACTTGCAGGCAAAAGTAAATGTACTGATCTTGACTTCCCACCTTTTATTTCAGAAGTCTTTGTGTTAGGTGTAGTATTTTACATTTACATGTAGACTTATAAAGCAAAGAACTTACCATTTAAGTAATGATTCACAGGCAAATATGAAGTTAGTATCTTCTTATTGTTAATGCCTACCTAATGATTATGTGCCTGTCCTCTCCATACAGTCTAGTTTTATATCCTTCCACAATTTTAGAAACTAACTACTAGTGCTTTCAGTTTTCTGATTGGCTGCTAGTACACAGAAAATGCAGTAATAGGAGCTGCCTTGCTCTTTCCCTCTCTGAAGTAATCCTCTCACTTAGTGAGACAGAATTTTGTATGGAAGCCTCCATTTCATTCTTTTAGACATTGGTTCCGATACCTCATTTTGCAGGTTCCAGAATTTCCAAAAGGATTAATTTGATTGTACTTAACTGATTTTTTTTATATATATTTTTTTAATTCTCTTAACTATACTGATAGAATGTTATTAAAATAATTGTGAAGATCCAAGTCATTAGCTTTAAAATCTGTTTTATTTCTTTAGTAGTTCTTGAGTAGGTCTTTCTAAATGCTGTTTGTTTACTTAGGAGCATGGCTAGCTGATGACATCAGGTTAGGAACTTTTGCTTGAGACCCCTGAGCCTTAATACAAATGTGCTTCTGATTTTTGCTTTGTAAGGCAGATATGTACCACTAGTGTGATGTGAGACTCTTCATCATGGTAAAAATGACACTGATGAAATACCATATTTGTATTTTGGGCTGTTCTTTTTTCTCTTTCAACCAGAAGAAGGAACTAAAAGGAGAGAATAACTCTTCAAATCCTGTGACTCCAGTCAAGATTCCTGATTGTCCAGTGCCTGCTGCCTTGCTGGAAGAACTGCTGAAACCATCGACAGCTGTGAGCAAGGAGCCTTTAAAAAATCTGAACAGCTGTCTCCGGCAATTGAAGTATGACCTGTTGTTTTCAACCATACTAAATAATCTTAAAAATGTTTCCAAGAAACCAGCTGCTAAACTAAAGTAAAAAAGGATTTTGAATTCTTTTCCTCTTATTGCGACTATATTTAGGACAGTAGGATGTTCTGTTGCTCTTAACTGCTTGCTTATATAGTAATGAAATAGAGAAAGAACTCTTTACAGCAAACTAGACAGAACGTCCATCCTAAATTATACACAGCAGAATAAATTGGAAACAGTTATTTCTAGTTGTTCTTGCTGGTGATGAAGATGGTGTTTCTTCACAGCATCAGAAAGGCTCCTCATGATAGTAGACAGGGAATGTGTTAATAAGAAACCTCTATAGAGGAAGTTTATCCTGCCAAAAATATGTTTTCAGATCTTCCCTTAGAAGGTTGCACATGAGATTCTGAGCAGCTTTTTGGAAGATGGAGTTCAGGCTTACTAGGAGAACTGAACTGTTATTATCACCTCAGTTTGTTTGAGGGCAGTGAGCTTGTGATAATCTGTGATCCTCTGCTACTAGACTAGTTGCTTTGCTAAGCTGGTGTCTGACTAAAATCATAATGTGTTTACTTATTTTTCAGTGCTGCTTTCCTCCCCTCTACCTCACCTGTATGCTTTCATACCTGCAGAAGTACCATGTTCATCAAGTTGCAGTCACTAAGTACCTTTACTGAGGAAACAGTGCTGCATCATCCCTGGCAATGAGTATATGCAGCAAAGGAGCTGCTGCGTTGTTGGCTGTTAGTTTTGAACTAAGCTTATTGTATTTGTTTTGCTCTTAAATTGAAGACAAACAATTTCTAAGTTTCCTGTAGACTTCTTTCTCTTGTATACAGCTATAGCATAGATAGTCTTGGAGTAGATATAAAGAATCAGAAAAGTAATTGTGTGATCTTGCATGTAGCAATTAACTTTCTGCTTGTTAATTTTTGCTTTTTTGTTCTCAATACTTTTGAAAGGCAAGAAATGGACAGCCTTCAGCGTCAGATGGAGGAACATGCCATCACAGTACATGAATCAATGTCTTCGTGGACTCAGATTGAGGGGCAGCTAATGGACTTTACTTCTACCAGTCCTGCAACTGCATCAGTCCAGCAGGAGGTTCCTATTGTAGATGAAAAGAAACAGAACTGTAATGTTAGTGATCAGGAAGCTCTGACACTATAACTCCCTTATCAGTTGTCTTTCTTCCTATTGCTTTAAGTATGTAAACAAATCTTTATCGAAGTTATTTATTTATTTCACTTTTAAGAACCGTGTTTCAAAGTTGTGCTTTTGCCTGTAGAAGCAAAGGACATGGTTTTGAGAAACTGGTGTAACATTAAATGCAGAACATGCTATTCCAAGGGTTTGTTTCAAACCTTACCATAATAATTCTGTTATGTTGGGGGCTGCCAAATGGTGAATCTAGGTTATTTTGGTGTTGAGAGATCCAGATGAAGGTTTAAAATGAGGTCAAGAGGAGCATCTGGTTCCAACTCTGTATTTGTTCAGTCTGGATGAGTTTGTTAAGGAATGGCTGTTAATAATGTGGTATCTTGGGGTTGTTGTTTGTTTTGTTTAAATGTGGGGTGTGGGTTCCCCCCCCCCCATCTTGGTTTGTATCCAAATCATAGGCAAAAATAAGATCTGCTCATGTTCAGTCATTACCAGTGGTTGAGGACTTCCCTTCTCCTACTTCCTGTAATCTCTTATTCTTGAAGCTTGGATTATAGATACCTTTATTTAAAGAAAAAAATTCATTTGAAGCCATTTCTAGTTACAAAGATGACCTCTGACCTACAGCAAAAGAAAAGAAGACTGTAAAGATGAGCAATGCAGAGCAGAATGTACCTTTGACAGATCTGCCTGGGATGTTGTCTGAAGTATCGGTTTTTCTCTTACAGTCGCAGGCCAGTAGGGAACTTTGCTTCACTGCACAAACACTTCTTGCACCTTTTCAGTTCAACTTTTGAAGTAGACACCCTTGAAACAAGGTATGTGTGTAATATATATATATAAGAAATCATAATTTTTTGACTCTGAATATCTGTTCTAATATGCTTATATACTGTAAGATAAGGCCGACATGAGGGGTTTTTGTTACCTGTCATTGGTTTAATGTTACATTTAAGTTTACTGGTTTTTGACATACTGTACAAGTGGCTTAGGGAAATTAGCCCCTAAAGCCAGAGCTTTTAGAAATGTAATTATTTTTACTTTAAAAGACAAAATTATAACGCCTATAAAATTATTATTTTTATTAGCTTTATCTTCTCCTGCACACCTCCCCTACTTATTGCACCCTCTATTACAAAGTGACCATCATGAATGGAAACATTGGTACGGTGGTAGCCCCTCTGCAGAGCACCTTGACTAGATTATTATGAAAGCAGCCCACTTAAGATTCCTTCGCCTTTGGTCCTGTTGCTGCATGTGGCTCCTAACACAGCAATAAGCCTGCCCTCTTCAAAGATTCTATGTGGAGGGGGACTTTCTTTCAGAAATTCAGTCAGTTCTCTCCAGTATAGTTTGGAGTTTAAAAAAAACCCACAATCTACTAAGTGTACAAGTAGATTAAGTGGCTGGTGGAGGGAATTCTAGTTTGTGTAGTTTTCCAGAGAGATTGTTGCTGCTTTTGGATGGGTTTGGTTGCTGGGGGGGGGAATGACTGTAGTTTGCTTTGCAGTAAGGCAAAAAATAAGCAAACAAAAACCCCAATCCCACCCATATTTAATCAGACCCATAAGTCTGGTTTCTTGTAACTAAAAGTTCAAGCTCCAGTCCATTTGAAGGCTTTGCACTCAAAGTGTCTATATGGACTGATTTCATGCCCCTCAGCTATTTTAACTTATGCTTTATTGGGATCAAAGTCAAGTGATGCTGGAAGTCAAGGTTTTGAAGTTGGTGAAGGAAGAAATGCATTGGCATGGCATTGAGTGCCTGTCAGACAGAATTACCAAACAGTTCAAAGAAAAGTCAGAAGTTTTGCAGACTAGTGTAGATACATGTTAATGTCTGGATACTGCTGCAGTCTATTTTGCAGAGTATATGGTACTGATTATCTCACTGCTGTCATGTTCTTGAAGTTGCCTGTATATTAAGCTTAAAGGAAAAAAAAAAAAACCCAGCACAGTATTGTTACAGAACAAAGTTGAAAGTATGTAATGAATAATATATTCAGTATAAAAAAAGTTTTCAAACATTCAGGATTTTAAATAAACACTTGTTCAGCATTAATGTTGCTGTTCATTTTAGTAAATACACTGCCTACAGTTAAGAATCCATTAAGTTTTAATCTCTGAAGTTTGGTAACACTTGTATGGACAAAGGTTTTATCTGGTACCAAAGAAGCCAGAATTGTTAGAAACCTTCATAGTTCTTCAGAATGTCTGCTCTCCTTTTTGTGTAAATAATTATACTGCATTCTGTTTTCAGTGCAGTGCTGCGTTTTCTCACTAGCCCCTTAAAGACATCTGAGCTTACACAATCAAATAGCCTTAGGTGTGAGCTTTTCCTTTTGAAGATGAGGGAGCAGTTGTTAAGTGCTCAGGTTACATTTCCACATTGGCCCACCTGTCTCTCTCTGAAAGTACTTGGACATGAAGTATTTTTGGTTTATATTCACCTTGGGTTTTTTTCTACAAACAGAGGCACCATGCTGTTTACTTAAATGAAGGACAGATGGTGAGACTTGAGAGTCTAAATGTAGTGAGGTACGAAGTCAATTAAGTTATAGAAGTCACTGGGAAACCTTCTAGAAGGAGCACGCAGCACGTCATAAAAGCAAGGCCTTTTATTTGAAGCTCATAAACTATGTTTCTTAATTATCCAGGGAAGTAGTTGCTGTTTTATTAAAAAGCCTCTGAGGCTGAGCTTGCTCGCGCTACAGAAGCTTCAGGTCTCTGCTGTTTAGGCAGTAGGCTAAACTAATTGTAGGAATGAAAACTGCTTCCCCTCTGCCTGTCACAGAACTGCCAAATCGAAGGAAAATCTGAACAATACTCTCTTAAACACTCCCTTCTTTTCCTTTTTTTCAAGCACTGTAGTAGAATGTATTTTCTGTTTCTTCAATGGTTGCTACCTACTAAACCAAGTCTTGGTGAAGGAGAAATGTCACTGCAGTGTGAGAGTGTTTCCCAAGTGATGAAAGTAGGTAAATGCTGCAGCATTACTTCTTCAGATACTGTTGGGTTTTGGGGGACTCCTGAATAATTTTGCATTTAAAAAAAACCAAACCAAACAAACCCAAAACATGACCAAAAAAGGCCAGCAAACTGTACAGTGGGAAAAAACATGTTAGAGTCTCTGGTGTTGCTGAATGCTCTGTTCTGTGGTCTTCCGGATTTCTTGGAAGTACTTGTGCACTGTATTGGGATCTGTTGAGCCCCTTACCTACTCATGCAATGGGGGGATCTGATCCCATACTGTTTATTCAGGCAATACCCTAACTGAAATCTATGAGAATCTCACACGGGTAAGGAGTAGAGTAACATCCAGAATGGAAGTTCTGGTGCTTGCATTTGCATGGATTATGTATTCCTCCATAGGTGAGTGAGCTGCAGTGGCATGGATGTTTTAATGTTAGCTATGACAACTTGAAAGGTGCACTGGGGACAGATACTATTATCAATATAAATTGAACTTAAAGATGACAAATTCACTACAGGTGATGCAAAAGCTCATGATGTATGTTTTATTAATTTTGCCAGGGAAGTGTGAATAGTTGCATGTGACTTGCTGTGACCAGAGCCTTTAATTATTTTCATGTGAAAGCAATTACTAGTCCAAAGTAATTACTACTGCTCATCAGCTGTCATCCGATCACTCTTGTCTCCTATGCTATTGTGTAACACTTCAGTCTTGGGCAGTAGGGCAGCCTAATTTCCAATACAGATGCACAGATTTCTAGGGGAGGGAAAGATATTCTGGATATTGTAAATGAAATACTGTATATTTTATACATGACATTCAGTAATGTCTGCTTAGGCTGTATTTGTAAAGATAGAAGTTAATCATTTCATGTTCTTGAGTGGGTAACCCAGGGGATGGAGGAGTTACACTATGTACAATTAATATTTATGATCATACAAAGCATGTTGATTATAAAAATAATGTGCATAGGAATTCCTTTAAAAGTTTTGTGCAATAAACTATTTTTGGTAAAGGGCTCCATGTTGTTTCTGCTTTTAAAGTGATGCTATCTTTTTGGGTTTGGACAATAGTTTTTATGTTCAGGTTTCTGAGCATGGTGTGTACCCTTTCAAAATAAGGTGGGGTTTTTTCCTTAAAGGTGGTTATGTTATTGCAGATCGATTTTTCACACACCTAAAACAGATTGTGCTTGTATTTCCATTACGTTTACTTCTTCCTCAGTTTGCTCAACGTGTCAGGAAAGATACAATGAGTGCATCTCTCTTAGCCTGCATTTGCCAATGTGCACATTGAGTATACACAATGAAATGATGCAGAAATCATTATCATGAGTCTACTGGCCAACTGCCGTGATGAAGAGAGACATGATTGTACCTTGCTTATACTATTAGCATGAGTTAAATGGATTTAACTCGTGTCAACTTCTTGATGGCCTGCCATATTGTCTCACCATTTAAACCAGTAACTTGGCTACATCTTATTGTACAAGTAGCTGTACTCATAAGGTAGGTACAATGTCACTAACAGGCTGACTAGTTTAGGTCGGTGGAGGGACTTGTTTCCTTTCTGTCCTTTTCCTCATTGTTTTCCACGTCTGCCACCCTCTCCAAGAGTACTGCAGCATTGTGAGTCTAACGGTTAGACTGAGCTTTCCTTTTTCAATGGGATTTTCAACTTGGTTGTGTGTCCCCTCACACCAAGACTCCTGGAGGCAGCAAGCTGCGTCCCTAACCGAGAGAACGATGACTAAGTGTAGTCCTAGATCTTTCCAAACCGCCCCCCGCGCTGCCGCGGTGCGCAGCTCCATCCTGCGTTCTGCTGAGCAACCAGCGGCTGGGTGACCGCTGGTTCCAGGGGCTTCTCCTTCGCTGCCCTCGCCGCCGGATAGCACCAGCCCCACAGCAGCTTCCCCCGCCCCTTACGGCCCCCGACACCTGACATCCGGGAACGACCGCCAAGAAGAAAACGCGGCCGCTTTAACCGTAAGTAGTGAGGCGGCGGCTCTACCAGCTGAGAGCCGCAGTGCCGCCCAAGGCCGCAGGGCCCGTGGCAGCCGGTGCGATGGCGGGGCCGTGGATCTCCCGCTGTCCCCAAAGCAAGGCCCGTTCTCAGCGGCAGCGCCCCGCACCGCTGTCCGCCAGGCCGCGGCCCCAGCAGCGAAGCCGCCTTCCCGTCAGGCCCCGCGGGCAGCGGGAGCCCTGTCTGTCAGGCAGCGGGCAGGGCAGGCCGGCGTTTGGAGGGGCGGGGCGCGGCGCGGAGAGGCGGAAGCCGGGAGGCCGCTGAGGTACCGTCCCCGGCGGGCTGCGGGCGGTGTCTGCGTGCGGCGGGGCGCGGGCCGGGGCATGGAGCGGTGGGTCGGGGCCGCCGCGGGCTGGGGCTCCCTGTGGGGAACCGGCTGGGGCCGCTGGCCGTGCTGGGAACTCTTGGCCGCTTGCGCGGTCATCGGTGCCGTGGGCTGGCTGTTGCGGCTGCTGCGGCTGCCGGAGAGGAGGCCGGGCGGCCGCAGGGCGCCGGCGGCGGCCATCTCCTCCACGGTCCCCCTCTCCTCCGTGGCGCCGCTCTCCGCGCGGAGCCGGCGCTGCAGTGGGAGCCGCCCAGGTGAGAGACTCTGGAAGCTCGGCGGGGGGTGGCGCTGTTTTTCGTTCCGCGGGGAGCCGGCGGGGCCGCTGGCACCGCTTGGGCAGGCCTGCGGCCGCTCGGCCTCCACGGGCCTTTCCTGCGGGCCGAGCTCAGGGCGCCCGACTGCGAGCGCGGCCCTGCCGCCCGCTCTCTCTTTGTCACGCTCAGATCCCGTCCGCGTCTCCGCCCGCCTCGCGGCGACGGGGTCGCTGCCCGCACCGCCCTCCTCCGGGTTCCTGCTGTTGTGCGCTACTCCCAAACCCTCCACCGCTCCCAGCTTGCCGTCCCTTGCTGGGGATAGAAATAGGTGTTCGTTTTTCGCTCCTGAGAAGTCTTCCGGACCCCCCCGTCCGCCGTTTCCCCCAGCCACTTCTGGTCATGGCTTTCCCGTAGTTTATTCCAAGTTTGGTTTGCAGTTCTTCTGCCACGTAGCTCTTAACTGTTGGTTAATTTGGCAACAGGCAGCATAGAGTACCCGATTGCTGTCACAATTATTCTGCCATGTGCAGATCCTAGCAGTATAAATACAGCCAGGGACAGGCTCTGTGTCTCGTGTAAGTCCCATCTCAAAAATAAAAAGCCACCTTGCTTTCTTACATTGCTCATTTATTGCAGGATTTAGTAAGTGGTGGAATAAAACAGTATTGTCACCTTAAACGTCAGTCGTTCATCCTCACTTGGGGAAATCTTTTGGGGGAAGCATTCTGCTGTCTCATGCCTGATGGTATCAGACAAGGGAAAATACATTTCTTACTCATTCTTCCAGATTTTGTTTGATTTGGAAGAAGGTTCGACCATGTGGTTGTTGTTGCAGTAGTTATTAATATTTGTAAAGCTATTAAAGGTGACTTGTGTGCTAAACTTGAAAAGGCAGCTGCATCAGTGCTGGCTGAACTCTAGATCATTTAAAGTTACATGAAACACATTTTAAGGCTTAAATAATCACCTTTCGCACCTGCAAATGATAAAAGCAAATGATTGAAGAATTATCTTAAGCAGTTGCATGTTTCTGAGGTTGCAAGTCACACCATTTGTTTTGGACAGATCGGAATAGGTGATGTGGCTGAAAGCTTATTGTAGAGAACTCTTTGCTCTTAAACCAAAGATTGATTTCTTCACTGTTGATCTGCTTTATCATTTCCCTTGTTGATTTGGTTGTGCCTGAGTTGTAATGGGTGCATGAAATAAATGTTTTTTCGTACCTAGAATGCTTGCTTACATGGATGAGAAGAAAATTGTAGGTGCTGTTCTGTCAGAACATAAGACACCAGAGGAATCATTCCTTCCTGACATTTACCTAACCATAAATCAAGAGGAAAGATTATGCCTGTGCCTGTGTACCCCGTATGCATGAATTACACATATGTGAGGGTCTGCTTTTCTGCAGGTTGATTGTGCTGGTTCTGAACCTTAAAAGTAGGAGCATTTCTGAGTTAATTCTTTAGGGCATTCCATTATGTTGACTGTCTTCTAAATGTTTGAGTTGTTTTTGCAGTAATTTTTCCGGCCTCTTGAGTTTTCATCTTTGCTGTCTTTGTCCAGTTACACAGTCTCAGAATACTTAGCATAGCAATTGGCCTTAGGGTTACATGTTATCTCTTGATTAAAGCATAATGGCACCACATTTATTTAAAAAAAAAACAAACAAACAAACAAAAAAAAAAAACAACAAAAATTTGGAGCATTAAGAACACAAAGTAAGTGGGAAGATCTTTCATATCTGGCTTTACAGTGGGCAAGTCAGATCAGATGATTCTAACAGTGAGGTTGCTTGGAGGCTCAGGAGTCATAAGGGAACTAGAATACTTTGGGGAGGTAGCTCAGCAGCAGCTGTGGCTCTGCCACAGCTGTTTGGTATTTTAAAGCTGAAATGCTTCAATTTCCCATGGTTTCAGTGAGGTCCCAGTTAATATTTGTGAAATGTTCAGCGACTGAGGAATGTTCTCTGACCACAAGGTTTTAAAACTGGACATTTGGAAAAAAAAGAGAGCTCCCAAAGGAAATGTCCCTCCAGGAAAACAACCCTCAGGCTCACAGCACAGTCAAGTTGTAATGATGGTTGAAAACCTGCCTAAAGTTTGGCATTAACTTATTTTTCTGTAGTATTTCCTAGTATTAGAAATGTAATAGTTTTGAAGTAGGATTCCAGTGAAGATTTTACTTGACTGTATTGAGTATTGACTGAAAGTTGCAAGAACTGCTCTGTGCCTTTGGGTTTGTTTTTTTTTTTCTTAATATCTGAAAAGTGTGGGTCTCTACTGACTTAATCCCTGGGTAATTTACAAAGCGAAATTGCCATGGCTGTCTTTATTGGTGTGTTTGTGATGCTCCTTTTGGCAGTACGCTGTTTGTACAGCGAGTCTATGATGAAGGTGCAGTTTTGGATTACTTCTGAGTTTGTACACTTTGACAGAACTAATAATTAACTTAATAGGAGCCAGTATTTAGGGCGCTGTATCCCTGCTCTTTTAGGGTTCACCACCGTTCAAGCCTCACATTATTTTCCCTCACAGAAGGTTCCTGCCCATTGGAGTGGATGTTCTAATTCATGTTAAGGACTGCTGTGCACCCTGTTCATAAAGCTGGAGAGATCACAAATTGTGAGAGTTTCTCATATCACCATATGCATCCACAAATGCCCTTTTGAGGAGATGTAGCTTAAAATTACAGGTGATACTGACTTCATACCTGGGAGATCACTTTGTCTTTAGTGGAGTAAGATTAGGAGTTTTATTACTCCAAACATAGCATGACTTAAAAACAGAAATAAATTAAGTGGAAAAGCTGCAGATGTGTGTTCCAGTAGTCTTAAATTTCATAAACTGAGGATGAAACCTGGAATTGGCAATAAAGTACTTAAACTGCCATACACATCTCCAAACCAGTACAACCCATGAAATGGCTAGGCAGCAAAGCAAGGGCCAATTTAAGGATGGAGTGAAAGCAAGCTGAAGGAATACAGCAGCCTAATAATTTCTGTCTGAAAGCTGTCCTTCCTAATTAGTGTACAGCCAGGAAAACTCACAGCCTTTGTGGAGATATGCGGATGCAGTATCTGATGAAATAACTTGAAAGCTTCCTATGTTTTTGAGTTGTGTTTTTTGTAGCAGAAATTTGTAATGGCGTCATGTTGGTTTTAGTATGTTCTTGCTGACACTGCAGAAGCTGCGTGTGCGTTATATTGAGGGAAGTGAGCTGGGGGATTTGTAGTATCAGATAGAAGGATTTTCCTTTGGAAATGGACAGATTCTTCCAGCTCTTGCTTTTTGTTGGAGAGGGAAATCTGAAAAGGTCAGCAGTTCTCGTTTCTTGGTTTTCTTCTCAAAATCAGGGCTGAGAAGCAGTGTCTTGTGTAAATAGTTCCAGCCTTGCATCATGGCCAGAGGTAGAGAGCATGCAGAGGTTGCTGCATCATAACTTACACTGTATACTTTTGTCAGCTAGAAATTCTTATGGAAATTATAGAAATGAAGTTACGCTTTTAGCTGTGGGTGCTGCCTAACCAGAATCTCTTACTGGGGCTCACTACTTACCCTGTTCTTGTATTCCATGACATACACATATTGCGCCTTCCTTGGCAGGAATCAAATGTTTCCCAGTCTGTCATAAATTGTGTAAATATTCTGCCTTGAATTTTCACTCCAAAAGACATTTGAAAAGAACAAACAAAAATAAAATGTACGCTGTAAATGCTCTTTCAAGTGGTTGTGAGAGAGGGAGATAAACTCTTGGGGTAAGTCCAGTAGCCTAAAAATGGTTTTAATGCGTTGAGCTGGAAAATATTTTGTTTTCCCTGCAAATGCAATAATCGCTTCAGATCAGATAAATTGTTATGAGGCACTTTTGTCCTTGGCTTTAATACAGCATTTAAATAGCAGGAAAAACAGTTGTGATGTTCTTTATAGTTCATCTCCTTTCTCTTTCACTTTTCCTATAGGTGAAATAACAATGGATGCAATATTAGCCCGACTGAAGCAGCTCAGTGCTGATGAGCTTAGACAAGAAATAATAAGAGCAGGACTGAAATGTGGGCCCATTACCTCAACCACCAGGTTTATTTTTGAAAAGAAATTGGCTCAGGCATTGTTGGAGCAGCAAGGAGCTCAGGGGGAAACAGGATCTGCTGTGTCAGGAGAGGCTGCTGGAAACGTCCCATCTGACAGCTGCCGGGCAGAAGCACAGAAGGCTTTGAAAACCACAGCAGTGAATCTCAATGGTCATGGAAGTGTTCCTGAAGAGGTGGACTTCGGGTACTGTGTAGGTCTGAACCCTCCAGAAGAAGATGTGATGCATGTGAATGGTTCAGCTCCAGCCTGTGGAGCAGGATGTGTTGATTCACAAATTAGTGCTCAGACACCATCCAGAGATCCTCCACTGTTCTATGGTGTTTGTCCTGTTTATGATGACATATTGGCAAGAAATGGTAAATATTAATTTATTTTATTTCCAATGATAATAATTTTAAAATGATGTCTAAATCTTTTTCTGTATTATGAATGATATGAACACCACTGTATTAGTGCTTTAAGCATTACTTGAGTTATTTTTTGTTTCTGTAAGTAATATTTATTGGATCTTCTGAGGCACAGGAAGAGTTATAAGACATCCCAGGTGTTCTGCTGTAATGGTTGATACAGGTGACAGTCCTTTACTCCATGTAGCTCAGATGAAGAAAGTAATTTCCTACTGCTGCTTTCATACGCATTCTGTGCCTTTAATTCCTCTCAAGAATAAAAAGTAATCCTGCAAATAAACAAACCCATATTTATACTGTCGTCAGTTGAAGCTTAAATGGTTTAACAGATTTCATATATTCCTTTCTATGTTAATGCCAA
The DNA here is from genome assembly GCA_039720435.1 of Amazona ochrocephala. NCBI lineage: Eukaryota > Metazoa > Chordata > Aves > Psittaciformes > Psittacidae > Amazona > Amazona ochrocephala. The sequence goes on along the minus strand of CM077891.1, from coordinate 7,603,325 downwards.
ATGGTGTCTAGAAGCATCAGTCATTCTTCAGATTTTATTGCTGAATATACTGCAATAAGGAATTACTACATTACATAGTGGCAGGGTTGCAGTAGAGCATAAAGGATTGTTTACTCTGAGACAATAGTATTCTTTCTCATAAGCAGTATATTCAGAATTCTTAATTTGTACAAACTAATGTTAATGCAAAAGAAGAGGAGGAAGGATCTGATTAATATCTAAGGTTCTGTGTAGAGAGGTCTGAAAGTTGTGACAGTGGATCTCTTACATAGTTGATTTTTCTGAACAAGAGAACATGGAAGGCAGTGCAGGGTGAATAAGCTCTGGGTTTGCTTTTCAGTGTGGATGTGAGATACTTGCTTGTTGAAGTTGGCCCATCTTTTTAAAAAGATGGTCGGATACGGATTGATAATGAACTGCCAAACACTGTATGTCTTAGCTGGAGTGCCTGAAGTTCTTCTACTTGGTTTCCAAGAGAGAAAATTAAAAGGTCTTTTGATTCTTATGCCACATTTGCTAGAGAAAACAATTTGAGACCGAAGCTGGGAGGGTAATCTGAGAGGTTTGAAATCTGTTTCTAGGAACAAATCTGAGATTATTGATATAACTTTGATTGTACTTTATTGCAGAGAGAATACATGTTTATGAAGATAAAAAGGAAGCTCTTCAAGCTGTTAAGATGATTAAGGGTTCCCGTTTTAAAGCTTTTTCAAACAGAGAGGATGCTGAGAAATTTGCTAAAGGAATCTGTGATTATTTCCCATCTCCAAGCAAGTCGTCCTCATGTCTGTCTCCAGTGAAAATGGGATCATTTAACAGAGGTAGGTGAGGCTGTTTGTGAACAGTAGATGCAATATGGAGTCTGTTATTTTTTTAAGAGAAGAAGCAACAACTTAGTACCCAATATACTAATAATAGAAGAAAATTCAAAGGGTTGCATCTTAATGAATTGAAATCCATTTAGATGGTGGTATTTAAGATGAGCTGTACTACAAATGTTAGCTCACAAGTCCAGAGGTTGCTCACTAAAGAAATACCATCTGACAACCACTGTTCTCATGTTCTGGTTTTTTTTTTCTGTGAAATAAATTAGAAACAAGCAATAAAATGCATATTTTAGTTTTTAAAGTAAAGTCTGGGTTTACTTCTGTATGAAGTGATGCTGTCACCGGAGAAGTCATCCTTAAAGTTACCTTATGCTTTTCCAAGAAAGGAGCACCAAAGTTTATGTGCAGAAATAAAGAAAGCAGCAGAGTATGTTGGAAGCTTGTCCTTCTTTTTCCGAAGGACTGCCACGGAAGTAGAGCAGAGCCCAGGAATCAGTGGGAAGAGTGCTTTTTGAGTTTAAAACCATGAGGTTTAAAAAGCTTTAAAAGCATGTGTGGTTTCTATGGCTTGTTATGATACAGTAAACTCAGTGCTTTTAAAAGCAGTTGTCCTTGTTTTGGTTTGCATGGGTTTTACACTAAAAAATCTTGCTCCTCTTCTAAAGCCGACATGTTGGTAATGGCCTATATAGATACGTTGCTTAATAGTCTGTGGTTGTATTTGGTAGGATTTGATTTTACTCACGGACTTCAGGATTTTCAGGTTTAGTAAGACGCTAATAAAAGTGCTCAGTGTATTCAAACTACTTTATTTTTGAGTAACTTTGTAAGTCCAGAAATAAAACAGTGAATACAATTGTATTTCCCAGCGTACCTGGTAGCGAGATTGAAAACACTCAGTAGCCACAGCACTGCAAAAATAATTTTGCTATTCAAAACATGCTTATTTCTTGGTGAATTTTGATTGGCAGTTATAAGTGATGAAGCTTACGAGTCCTTGTTAAAACCTGAAACAGTTTTACAGGATGATTATCATGTTCTGCCTCCCTCCCTATTGCTAACTACTAGTATTTTTGAATGTCTTGTCATTGACCTCATTTTTTTTACTTCTGTACATTAAAGATGCAAAGTTAATACATGTTGTAGATTAAAACCTTGGTTTTGTGGCCTGGTTATGAAAATAGCAATCACTGAAAAGAATGCATCTAGAAACACGTAACTTGTGTTTTGATAGATGGCTTGTGCTCTCCTGAGACCGAAACTGTTAATAAGGAGAGAGCCAACAGCTACAAAAGTCCACGTACTCAAGATCTTACTGCTAAACTTCGGACAGCTGTTGAGAAAGGAGATACAGCAACATTTTCAGATCTTATTTGGAGTAACCCTCGCTACCTGATTGGGTCAGGAGACAATCCTACAGTTGTACAGGTAAAAAACTAAAATCAAAAAATGCAGGTTCTGGTTTAGTGATTTAGCCTTGAGGCCTGACAAGCGGAACTGGAAGGAACGTTGTTTCCTACTCTTTGTTCAAGGTACCTTGTGCAAAGTTTCTCAGTTTTTGTTGATAATAGCTGGAAGCTGAGAGAAACATGGCAGTTGTCTGTCTTGTGTATGTCCCCCATTACAACGGAAAGTTCGCTTTGCTCCCGAAGAGCTGCAGTAAAGAAACTGAACACGCAGTTCTTCAGGGGAAGAACGGTTTTATCCAGTAGAGAAAGAACATTCTTGTCTTCACGGAGTATTGATCTTCTCCGAACAATTCCAATCTTTCTGAAAGAGAATGATTTTAAGGATCAAGTGGTTCATAGGCTGTAACCAGGTATTCCTATGGCACTGCTTACATTGCACCACCATCAAATTTCAAACCGTGCTCTGCATCTAAAATCCACGTACAAGGTGCCATTTAGCAGAAGCTAACAATCTTACTTTAACAAATGACTTCCATCAGACCAGTTTTGTGAAGTTGTTGAACTTCTGCATGTAATGTATTACAGCAAACTGAATTTTAGATATATACATACTCGACCCCCATTTTCCTGCTCTTTTTACACACTGAACTTCCTATTTCTTTTTAGTATGTGATCTCTTAATATACCTGCTTTGCCACATTTTTGCCTAAAGAAATACTATATTCTTATACTGCAGCTAAGTACAAGAGTATTGTTGTTAATTGTAAGAATAATGTGGGTATAAAGATGCATAAGTCTTTATCATGTAATTTACTGTAGTTCTGGATGTTTATGTACTGCTTTGTAATCACCTTTTCCTAATAAAATATAAAGAAACGGAAATCCAACTATATGACTGTGGGAATCTCTGTATTTCCACTGTTAAATCAGGTACATGTATGGGCATAAGAAAGCTGTTTAGATCTCAGTTCATTCTAATGCTTGGTTGGTTTATTTTTCAGGAAGGGTGTCGATACAATGTCATGCATGTTGCTGCCAAGGAGAATCAACCTGGTATCTGCCAGTTATTACTGGACACTTTGGAAAATCCTGAATTTATGAGGCTTATGTATCCAGATGATAATGATGTCATGCTGAAGAATCGCATCCAGTATATTGTTGATCTTTACCTTAATACACCAGATAAAGTGGTAAGGTTGGAATGTTTGACAGTTTCTTTTTATTACAGAAACAACTGGAAGGTGTTAAGGATGTCCGAGGGAGAAAATAGAAGGGGACACTTCTAGCGAAATGAGCTGTTAATGAGTTTTGTGTGTCTTAATAATCATGATTCTATTGTGTGGTGGGAAAAGAGGTATTAAGAGCCCTGATAATAAAAGTCATTATATTTATTTGCTTATCCAGTCTCCAAGTAAAATATGTGGGATTGACTTTATCATGTTTACAGATGCATGTGAATTTTCCCCTTTCACTGCAGGGATTTGATACTCCACTGCATTTTGCCTGTAAGTTTGGGAATTTGGACGTTGTTAATGTGCTTACCTCACACCCAGCTATTGTGAAAAATCCAAGGAACAAATACGATCAAACTCCAGCAGAAGTGAGTCTCTCCATGTCCACACAAAGCCAAAGATGTTATGTTTGATCGCTATTTTTCAAGTTCAGACATTGCTAACTCCTGTAGATAGAGGCTTGTTGTAAGACATTGGTGTCATGATTAGAGTGTAAATCTTTGGAACATTAAAAATAATTTATGTTGGTTGTATCTCCAGAGAAGTTCGAGGTTTTATGATTCACTGCCTTTTCTTTGCAGTATCCATTTTATGGATGTGGCTGTATTTAGTGGTTTGTTCTATTATGGATTAGAAGTCCTGGATGAGATGGGTAGAGGCCAATAATGTGACTATTCAGAAAGAACGTGCATTTCAGTTGTTTTGAGATGGATGTCTTCTGCTTTACTAACAAAAAACTATATTAACAGGTAGTTTGTGAAAGGAGCAAGAACAAATCTGCGGAATTGAAAGAGAAACTAAGAGAGTACTTGAAAGGTCTGTATGCAGAATTTTATACTGTATCAGGCATGTGTTGTGGCTCTTTGCTGTCTTCTCTTTGCTTTCTGTAGCATTCATGTTCATAAATGGTGGTAGCGTACAGCACTGTGACCACCAAAGAGAAACTCGGACGAGGAACAGAAAACTTTTTGTCTTTCAAATTGCATGGGCAGCGCCCCTGCTGTATGGATCACAAGGTTATCCTCAGAGCTCTGTAACGTAGGCATGACCCTTCTTTTATTCAGCAAGCCTGAAGCAGAAAATTTAATCTAAAAGCAAACAAAAGGCCTTTGCAGAGCAAGAGATCTGTATGTCGTGTTGGGGACTCATGTAATTTCTTTGACATAGAACTTTTCATTGTTTAGTCACGTGGGTTTAGGCGTTTGCAAAAGGAGGGTGTGAAATTCATTGAAGATCCTTAGGGAAGGGAGACATGCATCGATGCAGGTATTGCTGTGTGGGAGGGAGAAGGGAGCCTGTACTAAAATACAGTCTGTAAGCAGGCAATAAATATTGAAACAGGGAGCTTGAATTACAAGTAATTTTGCTAATGCACTCAATTCAGATGGTTAAATATATGATGTATTGATATTCTAGGAAGAAGCAGCAGGCTGACGTAACACAGACTTCTTGAGAAAGCTTTGTATTGTTTATTTTAGGCCAATACTATATACCGCTCCTGAGAGCAGATGACAATTCCTCAGCTCCTGTAATTGGTGCTCCTTGGTCACCTGATCAGATAGATGACAGCCCCCAGAGAACTTTACCTAAATACATGGGCAGCCCCAAAGATCCAGTGTTGTCCGTTAGAGCTTTTGCAGGCCCCATGAGCCCCTCAAAGGTGAGAACTTCATATGACTAATGCCTGTTTTTTAACCTTTTTATTCATAAAGAACCAAGTAGTAGGTGTTGGGGTAATTTTTGAGAAGTATTGGTTTTATAGTAAGAAAGCAAAACCTTTCCTTTTCCGGAGGGATACTTTGATACCTGTTAAATATATTAGATATTTCTTAGAGTCATTTGTTTAATGTGAACATGCTGGAAGTATGACAGCATTAGAAAGGGTGAATAAATACAACTGAGGACTTTGATGCTTGAATTCTTCAGGATGGAGTTTTATCAAAATACTTAATGCTTTTTCTTCTAAAGATGCTGTTGCCCTATTCTCTGCTCACCTGACAGAAATGTAAATCCATTTTATGCTATGAAAAGCTTCACCTGGGGTATAAACAGTGCATTGTTTTGATTGCTGATAGGTACTTATCATGTATGAATGTAAATCTTGGTTGTTGATGATTTTTGCCATATAGTTTGTTAGTTTACAAAAATCAGAAACTTCATTCACTACAGGAGTTAAAATTTAAACTTCAAAATAGACAACAAGAATACACTCCTAATAATTGCAACGTGTCTGTGGAATTAAATATATACATATGATAATATCAACTTTGCACCCTAGAAACTATTATAGTGACATGGCAAAATAAGACATTCTGTTTCATGCTGCACACAAATTAAAACCAGGTAGACTTGGTATCTGTACAGTTTACTTTAAGATGGTTGTACGTTATGATCCTTACTTTAATAAGCAGCGATGAGATCAAAATAACCAGTAGTCCTGGGAGGGGTCACTTCAGATCCGATGTGAGACTCTTCATAACCAGAGTTGAGCAGTACTTGTGGTGGAACTTGAGTTGTTTACATGTAGACAGCAAACAGCTAAAGGTCTTCTGGAGCTATGGCTAGGCATTCACCCAGCACTGAGGTAGCTTCATGTCCTGGGGGTGGGATTTATAATGATTTCTGTTTTTTAAAGGCTGAAGAGTTTCGCAGGCTTTGGAAGAATCCGCCTCGAGAAAGAGCTGGCTTCTTCCACAATGTCAGGAAATCTGATCTGGAGAGAGGTGTTGAAAGAGTTGGAAGGTATCTAAGAGAGTATCAGTATGAAAAATGAGCAATAGAGCAATTAAAAGACTTGTGCTGAGAGTACAGTTGTTACTGAACAATATCATAGGGCAAAAGGGACTGGCAGAAATATTGTGTGAAGTATGTGCTGGTTGGATTTTTAACTGTATTTCTGTGTGAAACAAATTGCTAAGAGTGAGACCTGGCTTTCTTAGCTTTCAAAGAAAGATGTTTTAGCTATTACTGATGTAATGTATAGAATGCTTTTCTCAAACATGTACTTGCCTAATTTGTGAGATCTACAGTTACACATAGCCTACTTCCGTAAAATGGAGGGACTGTTAAAGAGATAGCAGGGTGAAAAGACCCTGCTACAAACGTGTTGCTTTATAAAAGCTGTGTGTTGTGGTGTGTGTCCTTGCTGGTAAAACACCTGTATCAGTAATGTATGGAAAAAATGCACTGTGGTGAAAGCTAATCAGGTTTTTGTCTTTACAGTAACCCCTCACTTCCTCCTGCCTCCCCTAGTCCCAAATACAAAAGGCTATTGCATGCAATATCATTCAGATTATGCTTGCGTCAGTGGGGATTCATCCCTATCTGATGTCCAGATAAAGTTGGTATAAAAATAGCAGTATTTATGGTGCTAACTGTCAGAATAGTACAGTCACATTTGGAAGCTATTCTAGAAAATGTAGATGCTGCTGTGTTTGCTGAGGATGTGTGTGTGGCTGTTGCAGGCTGTTGAGTGTAGCAGAACTGTGTTGCCTCGTTGCGCGTTTGTACTCCTGTTAATAGCTGATAACGTGTTCAGAAAAGTTATTGTCAAACTGATATTTATGTCTTCACAAACGATTCGTTTTATTTTATTTGTTGCAGGGAGTTAGCTCATGAGCTGGGGTTCCCGTGGGTTGAATACTGGGAATTTCTGGGCTGTTTTGTTGATCTGTCTTCCCAGGAGGGGTTGAGAAAATTAGAAGAGTACCTGAGTCATCGGGAAATGAGCGAAAAGGCTCAGCAGGAAACAGGGGAAAATGAAACCTGCAATAGATACAAAACTCCACACCCTTCTGGTAAGAAAAGGGCAAATGCTACAAACAACAGTTTGTACCTAGAGAGGGGAGGGAGAGAAAAGCTTGGTGGCCAGGGGAAGTAGTATTCACCTGTTGTGGTTGCTATTATTAATCTGTTATGCAAACAGTCTGATTACAGCATTGGCAAAGTAGCTACCAGCACCGTGAGTGTAGGAAAATTGGAGCAGACCTCATTAGATATTTGTTATCTGTCCTGTGAAGTACTTGTATTTGATTGTAGCTCCCAAATGAAATTCCTGTAAGAAAACCTTTCTCTCCAGTGTGTTTTTACTCAGAGCATTTGGGGATTTATCTTGGAGTACAGAGTTTTGTAATCGACAGATACAGAATAAGTAACTTTAAAATAAAAGGATAATTCTTTACAGTTAGGGGCGAAAGACAAAGTTAACAACCTGGGAAAGCTTTTATACCTTCTTAGACCACTGTTTGCCATGTGTTCATGGAAGGCGCACATCGGTCCCAAATCTTTGTGCTGCTTCCTCCTCTTCTGTAGGATTACAGATTCAAAGAGGCTCTGGTACTGGGATACACCTGGCCTGACACCCTGAAGGATAGGTGATAAGTCATAAGCCTTTGTGCTTTGGAAAAGATGAAAACTTACGCAACATTTTCCTAGCCCATTCTGCTTTCTCCTGACTTTATCCTTTGTTACTGGTTAATGACTGAAGTAGGGAGTGTAGGAAATAGAGTTCTCAAGTGACTGGGATATAAAAGGTTATTTGCAATGAAGATTCAGCCGTAGTGTTGTTATTTTACATTTGTAGCTCAGTTCATGCTGCTGCATAAATACAAGTAGAGCTTCAATCATTAGAATAAGGCATAAAGATTGGGTTCTGTTTAAAGTCTCTTTATGTGTTGCTCTTATTACAATTGTTTGCAGGCAGGAGTAAAAAGTGCTGCAATTCTATTTCTGTTGGAGCATTTCTGGATGATGACGATGATGACGACATGAGCTTAGAAGAAATTAAAAACAGACAAAATGCAGCACGGAACATCAGCCAGCCTCTCATGTCCAAAGAACCCAGCATCAATGCCCTCGGAGATGCCGAGTGTGACATCTTGTCCATGGGGCGTACAGTAAACATCATAGAAACATCAGTTCACCCCAGGCACTACGAAAATGCAGCTTCTTCCAGCAAAAATGGATTTTGTAATCCTGTGTCCAGTGAAAGGATCATCAGTGACAGAAAGCATTTGCATGATGGAGAAGAATGCTTTGTAGCGCCTGTTTGCAATTTGATGTCAGAATTTGAAAGCCTGTCATTCCAAGAACAAGGGGTTGCCCGAGAATCAAATAAAGTCACTGCAAAAACTCAGAATGAGAGAATTCTGGCTGAAGGAACAAGTCAGATGAGATTATCCAAGGACTGTCTGGATAAGGCCTGCTATGCGGTTTCACTGGCAAGTTCTTCTGAGCCAAGTGTTACAGGCAAACCTGGAGAGACCAAGTTAAGGACAGAACACAAAATACCAGTAGAAAAGGACAGGCTGTCCAGGGAATCTGGAATTCAGGCTAATGAGGCACAACGTCCAGAACTTGCTTCCCAGAAATTTCTCTCAAAGACTTCACCCACAAATGACAATTCTAAGAAGATATTCCTGCTTGGGTAAGAATTGTCTTTTTTAACACTTATTTGCCCTTTGGTTATTATGTATTTAGGGTTATTATGTATGCAAAACAAGATGCTTTTTGTAATACCACTGACAACCAGGCTGAGGTGATGTGATACTTAGCAACACTAGCTGCAGTCAGCCTTGAATGATCTTGAAGGGCTTCAATGCCAGTACAGAGCAGTGAGGTTCCCTTGCAACTGTAATACTGTATCTAAAACAGGAGGGAAGAGGAAGAGAAGTCTTTTGTTTCCAAGTCAGTTTCAGTTAACTTTGCTCTTTACCATTCATCTGACAGACTTGTGATTGAGGATGGGATGAACCTGCCTTGGATTAACAGTGTTTACCCATCTCTTGGGATGTCCTCAGATTAAATTTTCAAGTTTTATTTTATGGGACTACTGTGTAATAATGGGCAGCCAATTGTGTGGGGAAGTTCACAGAGAAACTCTGCTTATAGAGAGCACGGGTGATTTGTCTGCTGATATCAAAAAGAAATGTTTTGGGATCGGGATGTTTCATTGCCAGAACAAATGCATGGTTCCCTTTTCACCCAGTTCTGTTTGTATTCCAGGGAGCAGCCCTCGAAGCTGGACAGTGATGTCTTAGCAGCGATAGAAGCAGCAGAGGTTGATCCACAGAAATACCCAACAGTCTACAAATGGAAACATGCGGTGCAGTCGTACTCTTCATCTGACAGGCAAAGGTATTTCCGATGAGTTGAAATAAGGTTTTTAGCAGGTCAGCTGCCGAACAGCTGGAATTTCACAGCTATTTTGTATGTATATTTTATATTTTATTAGCTTGTTACACAAATCTGGTTTAAAATACTCGATTATACTGTTAGTGTGTTTCTGAAAGTAATCCCCAAGCTTTTTTGGCTGGTGTCTGTTAATAAGAGATGTTTATTTGGTGCTGCAAATTCCTTCCATTACCCTGCACTTCCAGATAACTTTATCACACCTATACAGACAAATCAATTGTGTTTGCTGATTTATTACTTAGTACTTGGGTCCCTCATTGGTCTTAATGGTAGTTGTAATGTCAGTTAGTAATTCACCGCTGTTGTGGATGCAAGGCAGGAGGATTGTGTTGCCCTGAGGCACTCAGGGTGTACAGAGCAATGTTAATTTAATATCTGCAGGCATCTTTTTCTTAGCTTTTATTTTTACCTCTCCGTACCCTCTGCTACCCCAGCTCGAAGGAACTGTTAGTGTGAACAATGGTGCACATTAAGCCTTTGGAAAGCATGTCTTGCTTTGCTACACAAAGAATAGAAGCATTTGTTGGGACACCTGAAGAAATGTTATGTAGCTCATATGTTTTATTTTGAATGCTGTTGCTTTTGGGCGCTCAAAGGGACAATTTTTATATAGGTGACTTGATAATTGCAGTAACGTTTATTTCTACTGTGACAGACATTGGTTGATGTGGTGTCCTTGGACCACTTCTCAAAGGCAGATTCTTTCATCTCTTTTGCGATTCATTTTTTGAGAGAAATAGGCCAATTGTCAGGCTTTTCTTCATTCTCATTCTGTTGGCTGAATGTTCCAGGGTGTTCTTCTAAAGAGCTAAATTTGAACATGAGATTTTTAGATGTAATCACTGTTCTACCACATAAGTAAGAATGATTACTGTAATTATTTGACAGTGTCATGGCTTGCTCTGCCACTGCAAAAAACCAGCACAGTGGCGAACTGGATCCCATTCTGTTTAGGTGTGTAGGATTTTGCCTGCAAAAGTCAGACCAAAGCGGTAGGTCTGTCAGAAGAAAACTGCTTTCAAAAGGTGTGAAGTGCGCCCTGTGCAGGCCTCACTCTTCCAGCGCTGGGGGTGGGTGGGTTGAGGTTTAGTTATTAATTTTAAAACTCCTTGTAAAATACCTGTGGCTAATCCCGTGTTTTCTGTAGTGGCTCAGCTGAAGGAATCGTCTCACATAGGAAGAACAGCTGCTAGAATCAGCCTTTGGTCATTCTGCCTTGCTTAAGATAAGATTTAGAGGAAAAGGAATGTTTTTTCAAGAGAAGGGGGTTTAGTTTAACAGAGGAAATCCTTTGCTCTGCTCTCAGTGCAGTTGTAGATGCTAGTGCTCATGGAGTTAAGAGAAAATCTGACACTTGCTGTATATAAAAATGGTATGACTGCTGTGGCACCCAAACACAGATTGGTTTTGGAGAGGTGATGGGGAAATCACACTCAACCCCAGCAGCCTTTGCAGCACTGACTGAGGTGAGGTCAGCTTTAACCTAGGTGTCCTCTTCGTAAGGGGGCATTGGGCTAGAGCTGCCCACATGCTTCACAGGCACCATCTCTTGATGCAGATGACCTCTTCCTGATGAGACAGCATGTCCACACGTAATCTATTGTGCTGGTGCTGTTTCTTCTCAGACCTGTCTGACCAATTATAATTTGTTTCTGCTGGTGCCTTATTTCTAAGCTCTACAAGTGATGTTGAGTAAAGAAAGATGCTGCTCTCCTTAATGCAGTTTTCTAACAAAATGACTTCTTGCTCCTTTCAGTTGGCCAAGTCCAGCACTGAAGGCAAGATTCAAGTCCCAGACTGTCACTGCTGGCCTTCCAGGTGCTTTTGTGTATCCCAATTCAGGAAGAAATAGTCCTGTGACAGGAAGTCCAGGAAAATACAGCAACGCGGCCTCATTCTCTCCAGAGCCCGGGAGTCCCGGGCGCTACAGTCCAGCTTGCGTCAACCACGCTCTGCTGAAGCTGCGCTACTTTTCAGAGCCTCCTGGCCACTAAAACACAACTCATCTTCCTGGGACTTCAGTTGTATTTTCTTTGTTAGAGTGGAGGAAATACTACGATGTTACTAAAGTGACATGAGGTTTGTACTTGGCTATTTATTTTTCCTCAATTGAGGACAACTGTATGTTAAAAAAAAAAAGAATCTATGTCTTTATGCCATATAGGAGATAGATTACTGGTGATGCGCGAGTAGTGACAGTGCAGTTGTCCAGTAGCTGTGAATTAACCCTTGTTGCCAGTGAAGCAGTGCCCAAACCTTCACCTAAAAATGAACTCATCGGCCCTCAGCTGCAGAGCTGCTGCTGGGCTGGACTGGGAGAGGCACAGCCCCAGTGAACACACGTCACAGGAGAGCAAAGTGATGGCAAGAAGTAAAACGTTCTTCCACGTACAGGGGGATGCTCAAAGAGAAAAGCCTAAAGCAAAGCCTGAGTAGTGAAATGACAACGTTCCAGTGCTGAGTAGGGATGTGAAACCCTGTGCATGAACAGACTGTAAGTGTTCACAGCCAGTGGTTTGGTCTAGACAGTTGGACACATACACACACACTTGTATAGATGGTGTAGCTATGCACAACTTTATGCAGAAAAGTCTTGCTTGTTCTGAAGCTCTTCAAACCACCCTGATACGCCAGGTGCTTTGTCAGCAGGGCACTAGAGGTCACGGGTATGCCTTTACATCTTAGCTTGAAGATTAGAAAAATAAAGATAGATTAGCTGTTTTTTTCCCACAGAAGCTTCTAACAGTAGCAGATTTTGATAGCTGTTACACAAAAGCACATCAGCAATAATTACAGCAGATTTACCAGCAAGACACCGTAATGGTCTGGTTTGTCCTCTTGGGTGAGGGCCAGCGGCCCATAACTTCCTTCCCAACTGTAAAGAGAAATAGGAGTAAGGACTAAAAATATTTTTATTGAAATCTAAGCTTTTAGGATGTCTCTGCGCTTGCTGTGGTAATCAGTTTTTGTTACAGCAGTCAGTAATTCTATTCTTTAGCCTTCTATCAGGCTGACTTGTTGCGACAGTGCGGTGCCAAGACTGACAAGTGCTTTTCGAAACCGAAGACAATATCCGTTACCATCGAGCTTAATGGTTGTAAGGTTGCTTGAAACAGAGAGCTCTAGGTGTTGACAGCTCAAGGTAAAGAAAAAAAGGAACCCTGTCGTTGCAATTTAAATCTGATCAGAAAATTGAAGTCTGCCAAGGCAGCGCTGGTAAAAAGGGAAGGGTTTGGTGTCACTGGTGCCACACAGCAAGTGGTGGGAGGCCTTGGGTGGCTGTAAGCCAAGGGTAGTGCTGAAAGAGACAGAATGGGGCAGCACGGAGGGGCTGAGCCCCAACCACCCCAAGGCTGAGGCTGGACGTGAGGATGTGAGTCTGGAGCTCGGGCGGTGCAATGCTGGTGCAAACGCTGCCACATGGACACAGGGGCACACCCGGCAGGAGGGTCCTGATTTGGTACAGACCTAAAGAACTGCACTTAACACTCCTGCAAGCTTAATAGTGCCTTTTGTAACATATTTTTTTAATTACACTTTTGTTCTTTTAGAAGTTTAAAAAAAAAAGTGGCATCCACTTACTATGGGCACGTAAAATAGCTTTTCTTGTGGGCTTTCTGAACAGAACATGTTTTAATGTCTCTCAGTTGGGTTATTTGGTGCGACAGCTCTCCATGGGGGGAGAGCATTCCTGTCTTAGAAATTATTCTGTAGAAGACTTTTTAAAAGCTCTTTATGATGGGTCAAGCCTATTTCCAATGAGCTGGGCATTAGAAAGAGCTACTTGACACAGCTGCCTGTTGGTCAGTGAGATGCCCGACATGGAACTAGGGTGGGAGGGCTGTGTGGGATGTTGTTCTTCAAGAGACATTTTAAAACCCCGCAGCCATATGCTGCTGCATTACCAGGGACATGAACTGACTCTTTCCCCAGGGTTCTTTTCAGTCTGGTTTCTCACTGCAGTAGGCTCTGTGGTCACAGACAACTGCTACAGGTCACAAATAACTCCTGTGGGTCACAAATTCCTACTGCTTTTGGGAATTTTATTTTCAGTAATGTAATGGAAATGATGTTTTTGTTATTCTGGAGAAATGAGGCAATTGCCTGATCCCGTTAAAGCCAAATTCCTGGGGTGAGGGTCCACAACTGCTGTCATCCACCGTGCCCCTTCTCCAGCCGTTGCCCTTTTGACAAGCTGGTTACAGAGAGGGATATGAACACTTGTACTTCTCCCCTTTTACCTGTATTATGTTTTGATTTTTGTACTATTTAAATGTATATTACTGCTGTGTACATGGAGACAGACACCACCCCCTCCCACCTTTCACTTTGTAATTTTGGTCTGGTTTGGTCAAGAGAGTATTTTTTTTACCTGCGTTACCTAATGTGCATTCGTCCGGTTGTACTGCATCTTCAGAGGTCATTTTTCTAACAATATCTACTTCAGCCATTAAAATAAATAAATAGCCATCTGTGTTGCAATTTGCTTATTCATGATTGTGCTCTTCCACACTGAGCCTGTGGCAACACTTTAAATCAGATTGATAGTGCGTGAGTTGTGTTTTCTTGGCCAGAAGTTCACTTCTAAACGTGCAAAAGGTTAGTTGTGGGTTTTGGTTTTAGTGAGCCAAATGTCACATTAAAAAGTTACCCCACTCTCTATTAGGAAATAAATAAGTAGCTACACCCATCATGCTGGGTTCAGTGTGGCGCACGGTGCAAGCAGCTGGGCTGACACCCTAGGCAGTCATTACTTGGTACTTGCACAACTACATGCATTGTTTGGGTGTGTGCAGAGCACCATAGGATTATGCTACTGAAAACTCAGTCTTAAACTGTTTAAGAGACAGGAAGTCAGAGTACTGTGAAAATTATGTTCCTAATTTTAGATGTCATACTTCCCTCCCCCCTGCCTTTAAGTGCAACTGTGAAGCTACTTCTGTACCTGTGCAGTGAGGTGGTCAGTGTCCTCTGGCTGTCTGCAGGAACCTGTTACTGGGGTGTAGAAGGGCAGGTGTGGGAAGGGCTGTGCGCACACACAAAACTGCACAGAATATTCCACTTACTTGCTCATGTCACTGCTCCTGTTCCACCCAGTGGGAAGGGACACAGCCCTGTCACTCCCAACGTGCCAACATCCAAAGGGCTATGCCAGTGTTTGCAGCCACCTCTGTAAATGGCCGTGCTTGCACATAGGCTTCTGGGGGTGATGATCATTACCTCTAACAGAGAGGTAATGAGACAGAGCTAAGCTACATTTCAGCTATTTGGAGTTAAAAGGACAAAGCTGGTAATTAATGTTGTTCGCCCAGGCAATGTGGGATGCAAAGGCTGCTCCCTGGCAGGAACACAAGTGCCTGTGAAGCACTCCAGCCATGCCTTCTACCCAACTTACAGTCATACAGCTTCAACGGACGAGACGAGACAGACAGACCAGTTATTTTATTCAAAACTTTTAAAAAGTTAATAGACAAAAACTGATAAATTATTCTCATTGCATCAATGAGAGAGACGTCATGATGGTTTCCTCTTGCCCCCACAACTTGCATTACACAACTATCATGCTTTGTTCCCTACTAGCCCCCATTTCTTTGAACTCGTACTACTGGATCAAACAAGCCATTAAACCACATCTTGCTAGGTCGTGCTGGGATGATGCATCATACAGCTCCAACAGGAGCAAGTGTAGGGTCTCAACATTCTTGGTGACAAGAGAACCTGCCAAACAAGTTACTTGGGTTTGCTGTCCTGTAGCCTGTGGCTAGCACGAAGGCAGACTATGCATATGGTGAAATTTCACACTGTGGGTGTTGAGAAGTGAGACAAATTACTGCACTGCTTCAGGTGCCCCACAAACAACTGAAACCCTTCTGACACCCCCCCTCCCCCAAAAAAAAAAACCCAAATCCCAGTTCTCAGCCACCTGCACATTCCCCAGAACAACCCAGCAGGGACAGAGTGAAGAAGCCACCTGGAGCACTTTGCACAACATACTTGGCCTGGACAAGCCACCCCACAGCCAGTCACTATTGCTCCAGTACTGCTGAACTCTGCCCTGAGCTATCTTCACATGACCTCAGTGGAGGGATGTCTCCACTCTGAAAGCAAGGGATCAACAAATGCCAATCAACGGGTGAAAGCATTAAAAAAAGGTGTCAGCACTAGAAGCACTCTCGGTTGCTGCTTTCCTTCCATCTCATTGCTGCAGACTCATCCCTACATCCCTGTACAGACCAAGTTTTAGTTAAAGGCTTTATGAAATTGAAAGACATTGTTCGTAATAGCTAAAGTACTTCCTGAGGATGTAGGAACACTTAATTTAAGCAGCAGGTAATTCTAGCACCACAGGTCTGAGGCAAATAATAGGTTTTTACCCTCTTTGCTTTATGCTTGCAACCTCCAGGCACAGTTTTACATGAGCTTGTTGCGGGCAGAGGGGAACAATGACACAGCAAACATACATTCTCAACCACTTACAAAACCTGATGCCTTATCCCTTTTGAACAGCAGAATACCCTGTTTGTCACCTCTCCTGCAGAAGCTGGCTCGCCTTCAGTTTCAGTTGCAGTAATACAAGGCTGATCTTCCAGTTCCCACACCCACTGCTTTCCTGCACAAGAAAAATACCCACAGGAGCAAGCTGCTTTGGTTATAGAAAGTCACAACGGGGTGGGGGGAAGTCAGTGCTTCTGGAACTACTGAGCAGACATTCAATCTCTTTGTATTCCACAGCTCAGCTTTGAGGTTTGGGGAATACTTGAGGACTGGAGAGCTCCAGGCTTACAGATATACCTTCTTTCCTGGACTGGAAGGCAGATATGAATATGTATAAAGGAGGCAAAGGGCTAAAGGACATTTTAAGACAGCATCACACCCCAACATAAAAGATCACAACCTAGTGGTACGGCAGCTGAATGTACTAGTGCAAAGAGGCTAGAGGCTGCTCCTGGAGAGCCATCAGTTCTGCACATTCAGGTGCGAGTGATTTTATCTGGAGGCATGAAACCTGTGTCACCCAGTGTTCGAAGTGCCACTCTTCCATTCGGACGTATCACCAAGTGAGTTATGCTGCCATTGTTAAGAGACATTCGCAGCCAGCCTTCTGGGGGGAACTGCAATGCTCTGTTACAAAACAAACAAAAAGCAATACATTATTCACTCATTAACAGTTAAATTAACATGCCCTCACAGCATCCACAGCCAGCCTTGGACAAGGTGTGTGATTGCTGGGAGAATGCAGCACCGAGAACTGGGCCACCGCCAGCAACACACTCACACAAGCAGAGTCCAGCAGATGAGCGTGATTACTGTAGACAGGATTAATTCAAACGGACAGAAGGCAGCAGCAACAATGCAGTCAGGTTGCTTGGAGCACTCTGAGCCACCTCATAACAACCAGATAGATGGGATTGGTTTAAGCTGGTCACTTGGCCAGTGGAGGATCACAGAACCCTGTGCAGTTCAGGATGGGGTAGAGGAATGCCTCCTCCACAGACCAAAAGCAAACAGCACACTCTCACACACTATTTTAGCCTTATCAACACAGACAGATAGTACGTAACAGCCAAGAAGAGGTAGTGAGATAAGATTCATTCTAATTGCCCACATGTGCACATGGAAGAAATTCACCAGAACTACTTTCCAACAGCTATACTGCTCCCCAGAAGTGGCAAGAAAAGTTACCTTGTGCTTTCTGTACAAATACAGTACCACAGCTAGCCTCCAGCTATTCTACAATTCCTAACTGAACAGCCTCAGGACTTCAATCAATTGTAGTAAGCAGCTGGAAAAAAACACATCTCAAACATGGTTTGCCTCAGATATCGAGAAATAATTTGATTTTGGCTCTTATGACAGTCTTACAGAAAAACTAAGAACTTAAGTAACAGCTACAGTCTGTTGTGCTATCAGATAGCCTGAAATAACAGGCACAAAATAGAAGTTAAAAAGAAGAGAAGAAACAGCAAAGAGAAAAAGTACTTCTGAAAGCACGTAGGTAGCAGCAAGACAATCTTTCTTTTTTTGGCACAGGAAAGAATATTCTGTTTACCTGATCAATAATTTCAAGTACAGCAATTTTGAAAAGCTCTAAAGCAGTCCACAGAGCAGACAGGCTACCATTTAACTAACTCAGCTAAATAGAGCTAACTGAAATTGTTGTAGGTATCGATCAGATTAAAGTTTAATCACACCTGTCCTGCTCAAGAAAAATTATCTCACAGACAGTGCTTTGCTGATAGGGAAGGGGAATAGAACAGACTCAGCTGACTGCATACAGAGACAGGCAGAGCTCCAGAACTGTCTTCTCCTTCATGAACAACCTTCATGTTAGTGGGAAGACTCACTCTCGCTCTAATCCAATACTGGATGTTACTGCAAAACCACACTAATGCAATTTGAACATACTACAAAAATTTCCATTAGTAAATAATTCTTGAAACTAAATGCATCTTTCATTACATAGGATCAAATCTCATCACCTCAAGAAGAGGCAAACAGTCATGCTCTATTTGCTGGCTTTTCCAACTGTCCACACAGGCACTCTCCTTAGTTTTATGGGAAGCAGAGCCATATGGTATTAAAGAGTCTATTCAGCTGTACAGAAAGGGTTTGAGTCTCAACAATTCCATCATTTCACTTCAGAATCAGAATGAAAATGTTTTAATTTTCAACCGTGTCCTGTATCTGCAAATGAATCCTGTGATGAAGCTGCAGAAGCAGCTGCTCATAATGCAGGCACTGATCTCCAACCTCTTCAGACAAGCCAAATCAAAACCCACATCCCCTAGCTCAGCAGAGCCATAAACCACCACTATTTCAGCAGAATTATGAGCTTTTAAAGAGCAGAGGAACACGCAATGCAGCACGTACCTGCACACGATATAGCGGATCACATTGGCGTGGCAGACAAAGATCTCATAGCTGTCCTCTTCCTGCTTTACGTCAGCTCTATGAATGAAGTTTCGAAAAGCTGCCTCAATTCGAGCTCCATCTTCATAATACTGCTAATGGCACAGAGGTCAGAATTCAGGATTTTAAGTTATTTTAACTATTCTCTACATTTACTGGGGAGGAGAGAAGTATGCGGTTATCTAAGGTCTGTGATGAAAAGCATCAGCTCAGACTCTGTACCTTATCTCTACTGTCAATATAAAGTCTATTAAAAAACAAACTCAACAAAACAGAACAAGTGAAAATAAAAAGTAAAAAGTTACCACAGCTTCTGGTTTCCAGTGAGAGACTGGAGGGTCTGGTTCTATGGGTGCTCCCTCTCTCAGCAGATCAGTACTAACTTTTTTGACTCCTGAAATATTAAATGCACATTCAGAAAGCAGTTGTTACTCCACACGCCACTGCAAACAGGCCCACAACTCTACAATCAATGCATTTCTCATATTCTTTCTTTGAGGAAGTCTTCCTCTCCATCCTAAAGACCATCTTAGTCTACATGGGTCCTCCCAAAGAGCGTGAATCTCTTTCCAACACAACTGGTTTGTCATCAGCAAGACTTACCTAAGTTTATTCCAACCAAGAACAGCCAAACCAGCTTGGCACAGCAAACTGAGTCTTCTCAGTCTGCTGCCTTTGCAGAACTGCCCTGGCAAGGACGTTAATCTAAAGCTGTGTGTCAGTTAATGCTTACTGCTAATTGGAAACAAGCAGAATTAGCGTTGTTACTTTCTTTATAAATACAGATGTTCACACGGGGCTGGAAGTTGACTAAATATCTCAACCTTAAGGACAAGCTCAGAATTCTACTGGAGGTACTTGTAAGGACCAGGAGTCAGTGAAAAATTTAGGGAAGTCACCTACCTGGGAGATGCTTGCTTATAATTTCAGTTGTCTCAGTTGCTCTAGTCATGGAGGAGTGGATAATCTGATCAAATTTTATTCCCAAGCTTGCCAGCCTTTTTCCAGTCAGTTCGGCCTGCTCTCGACCTTAAAAATTATACTCATTGTATAAATTGGTGACACTCGTGCCTCACACAAACTACCAAAAGAGCTGTCCAGTAGACATCAAAGACCTCCATTTCTGTCAAGTTTTTTCTTTTCAAAACAGTAATTGGAACGCATTCTTACCAGAGGCACCACTTATTCCTATCAAGCCTATCAGCTGGACAATTTCAAGTCGTATTTCAACAACAGGAAAAATCAGTTGCTTTGGGGTTTTTTAGTAACACGAACAAAATTACTCAGAGACTTTCACTAAAGTATTCAATCCTTGTCAGCCCCATCCCAAGGGAGCCACTTCCAATAAAAGGTAGTGCTGACCCAAGCCATCTATGGTCAGGGAGCACAGGAGATGAGATTCTGACAAACAGACGCGCTCAGACCTGACAGGGTATTTTTCATAAAGGCAACACCAGCTCCCAGCACTTGAAAACAGCACTTGGATAACCAAGGAAGGCTTTATTCCATCTTTCACATCGGTAGGTGGGGAAGACAGCAGCTGAAGTAATTTACCCAAGGCACAGGGCAGACAGGACTAAGATTATACTTTGCTACCAGTTTAAGATAGCACCTTAGTCCTGAAATTAGCCTTTCACTCCTGTTCACACACTGGTGATAAAGACTTGCAGGGAAAAAGAAGTGTTTAGATCAAACATCTGGCCCCAGACTTCCACAACCTCAAGCTGCACTGCACAATAATAGTTCTTTCCCCCTCAAAACACTGCTGGCATACACGTGGTCAAGAAAGTGTCCACTGTCACAGACCAATGAATTCAGACAGGCAGAGTTATCCTCATTTCTTATTGCTGATTAGCAGAATTCCCAGAAACAGTGTTTAGGAGCAAAAGTGAGAGGTATTTATCATAAACACTCCAACTGAAAGTAAGGGGTAATTATTTTTTAAATTAATTAAAAATCAGCAAATTAATTAACAGAAATGCAAGGCACCCTTTAAGAGAAATCTATCCCAAAGTCAGCAATGGAGCTAAGTTTAAAAGCCTTGGCCCTGGGGAATTGTGCCAGCTGGCATGAAAATCTGCTCAAGCAATCTCAAGATAATTTGAAATTTCCTTTGTGAAGTTTCTTTACAACTGAGCGTGTTTAGAGCTTTGTAAAGCAGGTCTTATGCTTGGATTTAATGGGTCAAAAATGAAAAAGACAAACTTATTCATGACATCCTTCTGGCACAAAGGATCCAGAAAGCGGATTAAGGTTTGGCAGTGAGACCCAGAACAGAGCTGAGTTACTGACCTGTACTCATCAGGATGGCAGCACATGAAAAACAATATTCATTAAATGCAAAGCATGATTAGCTTCTTAAGTCATACATACCAAGAGGGGTCAGAGTTCTGTCTTTATCAGCCCGCCCATCCAAATTATACTGAGAATGACGGATTAGGAATATGTGCCTGGTGGCTTTTGCTTTGAAGTGATTTAAGCGTGAGGAAAGTTCTTCCTCCCCAGTTTCTTCATTTTTCTTTTTGAGGTTGATAAGAGCCAGTGGTTCACGTCTAAACAAACACATTTAAAACACATTTTTTAGATAGGGGATACTAAAAGGCATAGGAATCTTACAGATGGGTAGTGTTGCCTTATTTCTAGATATAGTTGAAGTACTAAAATTGACTATTTAGCCATCTATATCTCAGAACGGATTCAAACCATTGTGCAAGAGCTATAAACAAAAGCCTGCATTAAACAAACTAGTGTCATAGGCTAAAAGTTGTAACTGACACAGAAATTTGCTGTTTAGTGACAGCCACCTCTAAATTAACTCTTTAATTGAAAGAAATTAAAGAAAAAAAGAGGGAAAAAAGGCAACAGAAAAGCAAACAGATGGTGTACACTAAAACAGGAAAGCTACAGTCTATCTGGAAAAGAAGACAATAAACACTAGCAGAGTTTCTATTTGAATTCCTGTTGGTTGAAAAGTTGTTCTTGGGATTTTCACTGATTTGCAGTCACAGGTATACCAGCAGGTTTTCTGACAAAAAAAAACTAACCATGAATGATACCCAAGAAGTGTTTTTCATAAAGGAAAGAAACTGTTCTGTATCTAAAAGGCCCTGCAATAACACCAAAAAAATTTGCACTTTATCAATCCCATTTACATCAAATGACTTAACCCCCTATAAAGACTCCAACATTCTGCAGTGCACATTGAGAATTATTCTGCACTTTAACGTAGGTAACATCACATTTCTCCAGTAACACTACTCTATTTTTCATCTGGGAGTGTTTATTTATCCTTTCATCTTTTTCATCTCTCTCCCCTCATGCCACATTAGCCTTTCTTCCATTTTGTCACACTGCACGTTAATACTTCTTTCTGCATACCATAACCTTCCCCCTTGCACATCACTCAGACAGTTAATCCACCTCCTGAACAGCTTACCAGGCAGAGAGGATCTTCTCCTCCCTCCCCAAGTATCACAGATAGTGCTGCAGATTTCTCACTGGTGACACCAACACTGCACCACCATCATGAACCCTGCCCATATCTCCCACAGATTAGTCTTCTGGACCTCTCTCTGCACTGATCCTGTATCACACTAGCATAAATCTTTTTGCTATGTCTCTCCAGCTCGGAGCATAAACCCTTTCCCTTGATCTCACACCTAAAGAACGGCTATATTTACTTAGTTCATATCAGACCTCACTTCCTCCATTATTATAATTAAGCTTGGGGGTGTTACTTTTTATAGGTTTTTATTAAAGAATATAATTTTTATTAAGCTTGAGACAAAGTAACTTGGTCATAGAAAACTGCTGCTTCACATACCTATTTCTACAGTTCACAGCAAGATCGGCTTTAAAAAGCCTTGCATCCATTTTGCTCTAGTAAAGACATGGTTGCTATTAAACATTGAAGTTCGACACATCCCTTCAGCTGTTAACAAAGTTCAGCAAGGCATTAAAGAAGAAGTAATAGTCCAATAACAAGAACTTCCATTGCTATTTCGAAAGATATTTCTTTCAGTAGAAATTGTATTGCTGGAAAGATACATTATGAAAAAGGAAATATGTCTGAAAAAAAATCAACACAGGGATTAATTCATCCTATGGCAGGAACTCTCACGAAGAAATGCCTGAAAGTCCTGCCCTCTCCCACCCAGCACCTCTAAAGTTACCTGATGGTAAAATGCCCTTTGAAAAGCAACAGACACTTTAACAAGTCATGAGAAGATTACCAAGCTTAGCAATATTTTTAGCATAAGCTAGTTTTAGAAAGTTTATGAGCAGGACAACTTACAATACTGCAAGACTTGATTTAAGTAGGTTCTTTTAGGCCCCTGAACCTCAGAAGCTGACAAATATAGTTTTCTGCATTCCCTTGTAAAAGACATTGCCCAAGATTGCAGCTGGACAGAACTTTGCTAAAAAGCAACGCCAATGCCAGGGACCATCTTTACACCTAACTAAAACAAAGGTACCACTTAATCCATGCCAGTGCCCATTTCACCTATCTTCCAGAAAACCCTGCATGTCACTGAAACATATCAGTCAGCCTGTTTGAAAACAAGATACTCAACGTTCTTTTGCTTTAAACTTTAAAAGCCATCAGTTAAGAATATTATAATACCCGGTTTGTCGCTCATGATTAGCCCTTGTTAGCCATTTCCTGTTCCCCAAAAGAAGTGGTCGGAAGCTCTTTGTATTTAAAAGCCATTTAACAACTTTACATGTGAAGTGTTTCTGCCAGTATCATCCAAAAATCAAAACTACACTTCCAACCACAGTCAAACCCATGTCACACCACATGGTAGACACCAAGCAGAAAACGAAAACTTAACCAATTCAGGAAGTAGAGATGGTGTTTTAACCAATGTTGTTGTCACAACTGCCTGAACAATTACAGCTAGCTAACTCTAAATAGCAGTTACAGATGCTGTATTATATCACCATTCATCATAGTGTGTACACAGTGGAAGTGTACTGTGTAAATGTCACAGATCAGTTTTAGCTTCAGACTCTTGACAGTACTTTACAATCCTTAAAGAAAATGAACCATTTATCAGAACCAGAAAAGCTGGGATCTGCAGCTAAACAAATAGCTTTAGTACCTCCCTCAACGTAACCGTGTAACCAGGTAAAGCCTTATTTATATGAGCAAAGTTTTGTTTTTATAATGAGGGTGTACACAGCCCTATTTATATGAGCATTTGATTTTGCAGCATCTAAAAAAAAAATCAAAACAGGATGGATTATACAATAAAAATCTGTTAGTGCTTAAGTCTGGATTTACTATGATTAAACTGGAGCCTGACATAAGTCTCCCTGGGGAGATAATTCTACCAGACGGAAGCTAAATGAGCCAAAGCTCAATACAGATATTTGCACACTCTAATTAAAGAATCAGGGAAAAAAAAAAACAAAATGTAGTGAACCCTTGGATGAGTGAATTTCTGATGAAGAACACAACTAAGTCAGGTTCAAAGCAACATTACCTTTACAAGGATTTAATACCACTAGCTTGCCATTTGACAGCAGCAGTAGTGGGCCTAAGACACGCCTAGCATGTGCAATCCATTTTCATCTGCAAGGGCGCTGTTATTAAACAGAAATACCTTAGTGTGAACATAAAGCAATACCGAGATATGGTTAACACTGTGCCAAGAAAAACCAAACAGGCACATCTTCTGCACCGCGCTCACACTGATCACAGCCCGAAGGCTTTCTGATCTTGCTGGATGAAAGCATGAGAATAAAGGGATCAGCACATCTTTACAGAGAGGAAAATCTCTGATCAGTCTAAAACAGCACACAGCGAAGGCATCCTCCCTGCAGAGTGCTCAGGTGCTCCACAATTACAGGCATATTCAAGAACTTCAACTATATTGAACCAATGATCACCTCAGCTCCTACCTGGAAACGAGTCCCGCGGACCCCTGACTCGGTTCCAGGGGGCTGGGTCTCGGGGGGTGGGGGGGGCCGGGTCAGCGGGGCCGGCCCAGGGGCTCCCCGGGCGCGCTGAGGCAGCTCCCGAGGGGGACCCCATGGCCTCCCCTTCCCGTCAGAGGAGCGCCTGCCCCGCTCGTGAGCCCGCAGGCACTCGCTCCTCCAACACGGCTCCGACGGCCGGATTTAAGGGCAGCTCCCGCTGTCTCCCCCGTGGCGTAGGGGGTCCCTCGACACAGCCGCCGCCCGGCAGTGTGGTCTCCAGCCAGGCGGGGGAGCGAAGCCCGCCCCATCATCGCAACCCCGCTGCTCCTACCTGTCCCAGTTGCTGTCCCAGTAGCCGCTGTTAGCGGCCGGTCTCTCGATCCAGCCGGGGGCCGGCGGGCAGGAGGCGGAGGGCGGCAGCAGCAGCAAACCCGGCGGCGCCGCAGCAGCGGGGGGAGCGGCGGAGCCGGGAGGAACGGTGGCGGAGGAGCTCCCCTGCCGCGGGTCGGTATCGCTGCCCCGACCCGGCTGCTTGCCCACGACCACGGCGGAGAAGAGAACGGAGCCGCCGGCCAGCCCGCAGGCAGCCAGCGCCAAGGCACGGCGGAACGACATGGCGCGGGCACCGGGCCGCGTGCCCCCTCAGCCGCCGCGCCGAGCGCTGCGCAGCGCGCCCCGCCCCGGACGGAGCGCGGCGTGGGGCAAGATTCCTCCGCGAAGCCTGAGGTGCTCGGGTGGGGCCTGGGCCCGCCTCATGGTGGGAGTCTTCGCTTTGGGGCTTTGCGGCGTCAGCCCTGGTACAGCCTCACTCAGCGGGCCTGGCCCGGAGGAGATGGGTTCTGCTGGGCAGGGAGAGCACCTCCGGCCCTGCCTGGCTTCACCCACCTGACTCAGGTGTGAGCACTGCCCCACATGAACAGGAGGCTACAGCTCGTACGGGCAAAGCGTGGGTCATCTTTAGTTACTAGTCCAGCGCTGGCTTACACAGGACTCAGTCGCTTACAGTCAGCACTGGGATCCTGGTGCTGGACACCATTCCCTGGGTTTTGGGGAATGCAGGTGGTCACCAGTCAGCTGGGTGCGGTGGGGTGAGCACTTCTGTCCCCACCTCAGAGCCTTGTGCCTGCCCTCTGTGGCCTGAACACTTCACGAGGAGACTACTCCTAGAAGCAAGTTGAACTCCACAAGCATTGGGTTGTGCAGAAGAAACTATGTAGTCAAACTGGAACCTTAATGATCTGTAGGTCGGCAGTGGTACTGTCTGCAACCTCACCACACAAGCCTTGGGGAAGGAGCAGCAGAACAGAGATCCTTTTTTTCTGAGCTGATGTCTGAAATTCAGCACTGATTTCTACCTGTTATGTTCAGCACTTTGCCATTTGTGACAAATGCTACTGAATATGGGTCTGGGGATGCTGGCAGCTTTAACATATGCCATCATTCAGCCTTTGCATATGTAATTATGGATTCTTACCATCCCCATCCACCTGTTCAGGCTTTCCATACCCCATTCCCCACACTACAAATGGTGTTATTTGTGTTATTCTGCTAATATGCCAGCTGGGTAGACAGTTTCCAACAGCCAGACTTCAATCAGTGAGAGTGACTCCAGAACAACTGCACGTGGAGTCTGTTCCCTCACGAGCACACAGAGATCTGTTCTGCTTAGTCGTCAAAGTAACGGGCTCCTCCGTCCTGCGGTTCATGCACCAGAAGTATGAGGGCTCTGTGCTTGCCCAAACGAAAATGGTCTTTCTGTTACAGAAGTTAAAATCAGCTTTCCAGCTTTCCCAGCTGAGTGTCTTTCCCCTGTCCACCACTTTGTGTCTCTGTCTCACACACATGGCGCAGACGAGAAAATGATCTGACTCTAGTACAGGTCCTTTGGCTCTTGGACAATTTACAGATCAACAGTGGCCCCCAGGGGTCAGACAAGTGAATCGAATCATGATTAACACCAAACGAGGTATTTTTTCCTCTCCGTTATCCTTCCTGCCTTTCTTGTTCTCAATATTTAAGGTACTCAACTTTCTGCTTATTTTTATATGTCTTTAAAAATCTTATTATTTTTCTTTAGCTTGTTGTCGTGGTTTAAGCCCAGCCAGCAGCCCAGAACCACACAGCCACTTGCTCACTCCCCCTCTTCCTCCCCCCCTGCTCCCAGAGGGATGGGGAGGAGAATCGAAAGAATGTAACCACGGGTTGAGATAAGAACAGCCCAGTAACTAAGGTATAACACAAACCACTGCTGCTACCACCAATAATAACAGCGCTAAGAGAAATAACAAGGGAAGAGAATACAACCGCTCACCACCCATTGACTGATACCCAGCCCAACCCGAGCAGTGATCTAACCCTTCCAGGTAACTGCCCCCAGTTTATATAGTGGGCATGATGTGCTGTAGCATGGAATACCTCTTTGGTCAGTTTGGGTCAGGTGTCCTGTCTCTGCTTCCTCCCGGCTTCCCCTCCTCCCCGGCAGAGCATGAGGCTCAGAAAGTCCTTGGTCAGAGTAAACATTACTGAGCAGCAACTGAAAACACTGGTGTTATCAGTGCTGTTCCCAGGCTGAAAGTCAAAAACACAGCGCTGCACCAGCTACTGAGAAGGAGAAAAATGACTGCTACTGCTGAACCCAGGACACTTGTCTTGGAAGTATTAGCACTTATCCTAGAGGCAGGCATGTGTATTTATACTGTGTATATTCTTTCTTATCCAGAGCCCATAAGGAAAAAGTTTCTTTTCAAAGCTTCACATCCGGTTCCTCAAAAATAGCACAGTTCCTTCCCCCCAGTTCTCAGTCTCCAAGCTTCCTGCAAATGACTTCTAAATATTTTCCCCCTATGATGTCTTTTGTATTTTATCCCTCATAACATTCATTTTGCACTCTGTCCCACTTGGCAGTCAGGTGAAGTTCCCGATGACTGGAAAAAGGGAAATATAACCCCCATTTTTAAGAAGGGAAAAATGGATGAGCCGGGGAATTACAGACCAGTCAGTCTCACCTCTGTGCCTGGCAAAATCTTGGAGCGGATTATCCTGGAAGCCATGCTAAGGCACATGAAAACCAACAAGGTTGTTGGTGACAGCCAGCATGGCTTCACTAAGGGGAAATCCTGCCTAACCAATCTGGTGACCTTTTATGAAGGGGCTACGGAACTGATGGACAGGGGCAGAGCAGTTGATGTCATCTACCTGGACTTGTGTAAAGCCTTTGACACTGTCTCCCATGACATCCTTCTCTCTAAGTTGGAGAGACATCAATTTGATAGGTGGACCACTCGGTGGATAAAGAACTGGCTGGATGGCCGCACGCAAAGAGTAGTGCTCAGTGGCTCAGTGTCCAGCTGGAGACCAGTAACGAGTGGTGTCCCCCAGGGATCGGTGTTGGGACCGCTCTTGTTCAACATCTTTGTGGGTGACATGGACAGTGGGATTGAGTGCGCCCTCAGCAAGTTTGCCGATGACACCAAGCTGTGTGGTTCGGTTGATACATTGGAGGGAAGGAATGCCATCCAGAGGGACCTTGACACGCTTGTGAGGTGGGCTGATGCCAACCTGATGAAGTTCAACCATGCTAAGTGCAAAGTCCTCCACCTCGGTCGGAGCAATGCCAGGCACAGCTACAGGTTGGGCGGGGAGGAGATTGAGAGCAGCCCTGCAGAGAAGGACTTGGGGGTGTGGGTTGATGAAAAAATGAACATGAGCCGGCAGTGTGCGCTTGCAGCCCAGAAGGCCAACCGTATCCTGGGCTGCATCAAAAGGAGTGTGACCAGCAGGTCGAGGGAGGTGATCCTGCCCCTCTACTCTGCTCTCGTGAGACCTCACTTGGAGTATTGTGTGCAGTTCTGGTGTCCTCAACATAAAAAGGACATGGAACTGTTAGAACAAGTCCAGAGGAGGGCCACGAAGATGATCAGGGGACTGGAGCACCTCTCGTATGAAGATAGGCTGAGAAAATTGGGGCTGTTCAGCCTGGAGAAGAGAAGGCTGCGTGGAGACCTCCTAGCAGCCTTCCAATACCTGAAGGGGGCCTATAGGGATGCTGGGGAGGGACTCTTCATTAGGGACTGTGGTGAGAGGACAAGGGGTAATGGGTTTAAACTTAAACAGGGGAGGTTTAGATTGGATCTGAGGAAGAAGTTCTATACTGTGAGGGTGGTGGGGCCCTGGAATGGGTTGCCCAGGGAAGTTGTGAATGCTTCATCCCTGGCGGCGTTCAAGGTGGGGTTGGACATAGCCTTAGATGGCATGGTTTAGTGGGAGGTGTCCCTGCCCATGGCGGGGGGGTTAGAACTCGATGATCTTGAGGTCCTTTCCAGCCCTTACTATTCTGTGATTCTGTGATTCTGTGATTCTTCCCCTTCGGCCCGCCCTCTAAACTGAATCCCAGTTACTGTATTTGACCTCCAACAACCCAAAAGAAGGAAAAAACTGCAGCAGATGCCATTGCTCACTTCGGGACAGGGACAGGCTGAATGTGAATGGGACAAATACTACAGTTCCTGATATATCCCTCAGTTGCTTGAACTGAATTCTAAAATCATATGGTTCACTTTGACATTTCAGTGCTATTAAAGTGCATCAATTGCACAAATAATCTGACATTTGAGGTCAAAATCCCAGTAGAGATACAGGCAAGTGCATGACAGTGCCCTAGGCTTCAGTGAATCAGTGCATGACAACTTACACCAGGGCTGAACTCAGCTCACCTCCAGAAAAGTTTGAGACTGTTGTTAAGCAATAAACAAAATGGTTTCCTCAGCAAAAATGCATTGGTGAACATGGGCAATCTCATTTTGCTATGAAAATGGATAATATTGATTGTTTGCCTCTGTGCTGCAGCTTGGATGTCGTTCTTCTGTGATAACACTTCACCATCAGAAATCTCCTGTGTATATGCTCACATCCTGCAGTTTATTTTTGCTTGGTTTAGGTACTATTGCACTTATAAAGTCTACGTGCAAAAATCTTTGGAGGTTATCTTAGATTTTACTTAGTCCAAAAATATTCTAATGGGATTTAGTTTTACCATTTTGCAAAACTTGCAATTCAATTAGGTTAAAAGGCTCTAAAAATACTTTGTTGAAAGTTAGCATTAGCCTGAATATACAGTCCTTCATGACATTAATAACTACTTAACTTCTTGCTCATTGTTTTTTACATGTATTTATATTGCTGCTATTGTAATCCAGTTTTATTGTATTTCATCTGTGAGCAGAAAATCCATCTAAGAGGATAACAACCTACTGGTGGTACCCAATGGAATTGTTCTGTTAGCTAAAACAGTAAATGCCTCTTCTACTGATGCCGTAAGTCCAGTACTCAGGGATGATTCCCAGGAGTCATCCCACTTCTGGAGCTAGATGCAGAGATACCTTCAGGCAAGGTGTCCAAGGTTAGGGTGGCCTCTTAACTACATTGTGACTGCAGCAGAGCAAAAGAGAAGTCAGAAAGCCAGTATGATTGGCAGAGAAGTCAGTGCAGATGTGGCCTCACAAACAGCATTTCTTTCCGCTGGCAGGCAGAAAAACCTTATGGCAACAGCAGGAGCAATGGCAGCCCTCAGGGTTAACTTCACCACAGGAGGAATATGAAGAACTTCTGTTTCTGTATGGGACCTGGATCACTACAGCAATGAGTCAGTGTTTGGATGTTTTACCATTAGCTAAAGGGCTGGTCTCTAGCCTGCAATTGGCAAGCAAAATTTATGAACTTTCAAGCATTATTTTTAAACAAAACAATTAGAGCAATAAAAGGACATTTGAAATGAGGAAAACATGGCTTTGAAAAGCCTTTTCCATGACCCTGAGCACATTTACTCACCATGTATCACCTTCCCAATATATTAAAATTAAAAAAAAAATCCATCAATTTGTTCTCAAAAGAGACAGAGAGAGAGAAAAAGGAAACATTATGTCATTTCATCCAAACGCATTCAGACATGTACTATGGACTTTGTGCTGGCCCTCTTGAAGGAAATATTGATGTCATCCTGGCCAGCTTCAGACCCAGTGAAATTTAAATTATACACTAGTTTAAACTTTTGGGTTATAGAATGATGCTACTTAAGCTCACTTAATACATTTTTTTTATATAGCAGGAGAGAATACTGCCTTTAGGCAACTTTGCTTTTTATCACTTGACCAGTAAAAGATTTGGTGCAAATACTGGCTTCCTGACGAGATCTGACTGCATTAGTGAAGGGTAAGCACAACAGTGCAGGTACTGTGTTGGGTAGATACAGCACAAAATTTAGGGAGATTTTGGCATGAAAGAAAGGCTACATATATATATATGCTAGCAATGATTCAGAGCTTGAATTTAATCTAGGTTTTGTGAATCACCCACTAGAGGATCCTTCAGATCTTTTTGGACAAGAAAAAAAAATGAGGGAGAAGCTCACTCAGGATGAAAGACTTGTCCTCTTCCCAAGACACTCCATAAGCATATTTAAAACTAGGCTTCACCTTATCTCTAGATAGGGCTTTATATCACAAAAGAGGAATGAATTTCTCATTTTTACACTCACAGTCACCATCTTTCTAATTCAATTAGATTGAAAGAATTTCTTTAGTAACACTGGGTACCACTGGTAAACTGACACGTCTCAAATACAGCTGTAAGGAACTGCTGTCCTTTCCTGTGACTGAAACTCCTTCCTTACTCCTTTAGTAAGGAGTAAACCTCTGTACTACACTGTGACTAGTGTCTTGTTAACACTAAGAATTTAAAAACAAGCATCTCCTTTCAAGGTCTTCTGCTTCTTAAAACTGTCCCAAAATGGTAGAGCCTGCAGTGTCAGGATAGCTCTAGGATAAAAGTTTGTCTTCTGCTTATGGGTGTTTTGAAGCCTTGCCTCTGACACAAAGCAAGAGAAGAGAGTTGCTACAGAGCACATAATCACATGGGTGCATGCCTTGGATGCCACATGGTGTTGCAGATATATGAAAATGGATGTCAGCCCATCTTCTACATGGGGTGGTGTTTTCAGCCTTAGGTGTCTAGCAGTTTATTATCAAGAAGTCCTTCTCAGTATCTTACCTTTTAGTCATTCAAAACCAGGTTTTCCTCTACCAAACACAAACATTCAGAGTTATGAACCAACGACACACAAACCCCTATACTTGTGAAATGAAGTTTCTGAACTGCCAAACTGGTTTTATTAACACAGACTCCAGCCCTTTCATTAAGTAAACACATCCAATTCTGCCCCTGAAGTCATACTCATGAAACTAAGGGTTTATAACAGCAATACTAACACTACATTATCTAATGTAATGCTCTAATAAATAATGATGTATCACGCCAGAAGGGTTTAATTTGAAACAGATGGTCTAAGGAATGGAAACATAAGCAAAGTGTTTTGCTGTAATCACTATCCAGGAAACAAAGGGGTATTTGATATTATTGCCTCAAGGACTGTACCTCACCCCCCTATGTTTTTGTTTTAGATAACAGTAAATGTCTATTTAGCTAACAAAGCCCAGGTGGGGCTGATACCTCACAACAATGAAACAGAACTCAGGCATTTTTCCTAATCCTGATTAGCAAGTGAGAATTTGCTTTTGCAACAGCATTTGCCCCTTTTGCAAAGTTCAAATGATCTCATTTTTTCTCAATTATTTTTTTTCTGTTTTAGAAAGGAATATATATTTGTAGTTGTTATGGACTTGACAGTGTTGCCTTCTGTTGCATTTGATAGTCATAGTCACTAGTAAGAGCTTAACATTTAGGCACAACAGTCTATGCCCTACACCCAACTCTGCTGTTAGGTGCACTGGCAAAGCATATAAAGACCTGAGCTGCAAAATTCACTTAGCAGGAAAAAGAGCACTCTGCTTGCAAAATCATTGGAGGTACTGTGACGTACATAGTTACACAGTTTGGGAGATTTCTAGTTTTAACAATCTGTTTAAGGCAAAATTCGAGCTCCCCCAAAATATCCTTTCCTATCTCTCTCTCAGGAGCTGTTTCAGATACTCCCTGCTCTACTTCAAAAAAATCACTCTAGGGATGAGCTTGACACAGGCTGTCAAAGCCCCACTGCTCCCCTTCTGGAAACAAGCATTTAAATGCAGTGTTTTCACACACAAACCACATTGAGGCTGTGTAGACAAAACCTTGGGATGAAAGAGGAAGCGATGCTAACTACAGGTCTGGAGAACCTGCAAGATACTCAGCCACATACGTGACATTCTCTGCTGGCGACACAGCAGCAATAGCAGCTGCAGCTCAGATTTAGCTAGATGAGCTTTCCAAACACCACCCTGCTTCAGAGAGACGAAGGCCCAGAACAAGCAAACCACTTGCTTAGACTGCGCATACCTTTACATACAGGAATGATGTTTCTGAAGTCAGTCGGCCATGCCCATACTGTGCCAGTATTTAAACCCCCCACACTTTTCAGAAATACTGAGCTTGATGCTTATTTTTCTCCAGTTCGGGGGCTTTGGAGGGGTAGCATTTTTGCATTTTAAGCTTTTCTCTGCAATGCAGGATATTTTTTTTCCCCCACCTCTAGTGGAAAATTCAGATACTCCCATAAGCAAATGTGTACTTGAGACTTAAGGAGCTTGGGGCCTTAAAAATCCCAAGCATTGTGAGATCATTCCAAATAGTTTGAGAAATAAGAGAATTTAATGGGATATTCAACTGTTTAAGATGTATGCTTAAGTAAGTGTCTTACTACACTTTAGTTACACTATGTATACACTTGGTATAAAGCCAGAAGCTAAGAATTCTTTAAAATTAATTGCTATTCTCTTGGCTCACTCTGTGGCAAACACTTCAGGAAGAAATGTCCTGAGAGCATTGTCCTGAGTGCTCTACAGAGATTGTGTGAGCACAGGCTCCTTTCACACCCTGTGTGGATGAATTTCACACTGTGTTCGCTGGGTTTATACCTCTAGGGAGAATACCAGTGGAAAGATTAATTTGTCCAATGACAGTATTTCTCAAGAAAAAAGGGATGTAATGTACATCTGCCTGACTGATGAGACACAGAAATAGCCTTGCCTCTGCTGACAGACATGATGAGCAGAGCATCAGACTGAGCAGTGCTGCCTCTTGACAGCATGGTCAAAAGCCATTGTTTCCAAGTAAGAGGAGTTAGTACAGCTCCTATGTCTGTTCAGGGTTTATTTTTGCCTGAACACAAAATGCAAAGTCAGGACTGAGGAAACAGTCTAATCTCAGTCACAACAATCAGCACCTGGATCCTGGGGAAGTATTCCAAACTGCCATTAGTATAACTGAGACCTGTCCTATAGCATCAACCCCACACTCCCCCAGTCTGAATCTCCTAGCTGGAAGCAGCACAGAAGGATGTTATTTCACCTGAGAATTATTATTATTTCTTCTGATCAACAAGTAGAAAATCATGGAGAACTTCTTCTCATATTACATACTCATTATTACATGTCATCTTTCTGTCTCATACTAATCAGAACAGGACCCAATTATCACCATTTATAACTAACTTACTTTGTCCTATCTCTGTCCAGCAATGTTTTGGCAGGCATCCTCGGCAGATTTGAAATTATGTCCCTGCCAAAAAACAGTGCTGCCGATGAATCACAGTGCACTCGATTGAAAGGCTGTGGTTGCTTTTAGAAATATCTGCACATGTACATATATATGTAAATGTATGTGTGTGTGTATATATATATGTATTCACATGTGCGTATAGCAACTTGGAAACTGCTATATGTATAGAGCAGGCAAACTGGCATCAAAGTCACCAGCTGTAGGACTCAAGTGATGAATTTACTCTTGAGCATAGAATTAGGCAGGCATGGAGCATCCAAGGAACTAGTAGGCTACAAAAATCAACTAATGTCAACCCTGACTCAAGAGGGCACTGCTTTCACATCCCCATGCAGGGAATTGCTAGTAACAGCAGATTCAATGCCATGCTAAAGGATGCCTTTGACGCTTTTCTCTTGGTCCACTGATAGGGTTTTCACATCAAATTTGTCAATTTAATCTGTTTTCTTGAAAAAGTTCTGCCTTGTGTTTTCATTATTTTTGGTAACTTCATTTCGCGTTCACTGTTTCTTGTACTGGGGGAAGCAGAGATACTCATTCCTTGTTTGCTTCCTTCATGGCATTAATTATGCCATTTATAATTTTTAAAGTAACTGGGTTCGAGAGAGAGTTCTTGATGGAAGATGCTCCAGAAAGAAACTGTTCGAAGAGAATTGTTTTTCTACCCTGATTTGCCCCTAACACTTTATTGTTATAACCTGGTGTGATTTACCAGTGTCTTTGCTCCAAAAAGAAGGAATGTATGAAAATTACTCAGCTGAAATGAAGTACAGATTCATTAGCTAAAGTAATTGTTGCTATTAGTAGGAATTTATGCACATTTCTTTTTAAAATATTAGCAAAATCCACATCCAGCAGCCAGTGCTGTAGCAATAGCTGAACTACACAGTATACATTCCATCCAAGCTTTTCGAATCAGTGTTTTAAATCTTCCATAACATTTTATATCTGCAAAATGAAGAGTAATAAGCAATTTACTGTTGCTCCAGATTGAATTTATGTTTTGTAATGAATTTAATATGTCAAATAAAACATAACTTTGAACTGTAAACTGGCCTGGAAAAAAATTACAAGTGTTTTCTTCTTGCCAACTTCAGCTATCTGGGAAGGGGAATTACTTTTACAATGCTTCACTTTGGCTTTTCTACAATGCATTGGACAGACACATGGCATTGAAAGACTGGGTGCTGCTTAAAATAGCAAAATACATTTTATACTAAAAGTGTCCCTCCAGGATAAGTGCAGAGGAATGTGGAATTGCCAAAAACTGATGGCTATCCTGTGAGGGCAGAGATCCATTTGAACTTACCCCTGCCAGCCTGATATCAATTCCTAGCCAAACTGGGAATAAGGCTCTAAAGATTTATGTTATTACTCTGCCTTATACCCCTGCCCTTGTCAAGGCCCTGCCTACATTATAACATTCCATTTTTCTGCAAAATAATGATGGAAATCCATCTGGAGGAGGATGAAGAGACCTTCTATGTACTTACCAGTGCACAGCCTGACCCAGCCAATCCATCCTTCATGCTGACAGAAACCAGAGGAAATTTTTCTTGCCAGCAATAAACCCAAGTGCCCTTTGCTCTCTTTTGTCACTGCCTATTCCTTCTCATGTCAGCCAAAGACACTTCTTTTCCATTTTTCATTCCCTCTGTTTCCCCTTTGACATGAGCTAGGGACTGTAAGAATGCCCTCTGAAGTCGCACACCTTTGCCACAAGGCATAGTGTCCATATGGTCATCACAGAGCCTCTAGCAAGCAATGCCTATTGCCAGTAGATTACAGATGTGGCCTCAAGGAATGGCCATAGGACTGCAAGTCACTTAACAATTTAAATCCAGAGGATCTCAACTTCTGTGTCATGCTGGAATAACAGCTCCCATGTGTGACCTGGTGTTCCCAAGGTCACAGAGTAAGCCAGTGACGCAGCTGCAGACACAAATCACATCAGCACTTCCCAGGTCTGTGCCTCATCCCCATTGGGGTGGCAGGTAACACACACTGATTGCCAAAGAGAAAGACCACAGAAGTGCTCCCTGCTTAAAACTGCCCAGTGTTTGAGCTAGAAGGGAACATGGACACGCTCTACCTAGAAAGATGCTTCACAGGTCTCTGCTTCAGCCAGGCAAAGCATTTCTGGGTGCATGGGTTGTGTAATGATTCCATCCAACAGCAGGATGCTCAGATTCCTTCTGGTGATCAATCTTTGTGGGTGTATATATATAAATAAACCAAGAACAAGGGTAGCACGCCCCAAGTCATTTGTATCCAAAAAGGACTCTCTCCATCATCTGTGACAGTGCTGAAATGCAGTTCTGCAGCATCCAGAGCTTTAGATATACAAAGAGAATCTGTGTAGAGATCTCTATAATTTGTGTAGACATAATGCAAGGAAAAAAATACTTTCAAAAATAAGTGGAAATACTTATAAAGAATTATATAAATTCAGTAAAAAATGAGGGAGAAATACACTAAATGACTGTGGTATATTTTCTTATGAAGGTTTTACAGGTTTTGAAAAATGTACCTATTCTCTGTTTCAACATTACTGGAAACAAATATATTTATTTTGCCTTTACAGCTAACCTCATGGAACTTCTGTTTACACATTAACATACCTCATCTTCCTATCCCTTAAAGCAGGATGTGCTTTCCTGTGTTAAAAATCTCAGTGAGTAATTATTTCTAATTATATTCTGCTCCTTTATTAGAAAGGAATTACTGAGTAAAAGATCATACTAGAAAAGGAATTATTTTGTGCACTAATAGACAACATGATTCCTTCTCTGATAATCATCTGCTATGAATACAGTATTGTAGATTAATAGGTATCTATTTCTGTACAACATTAAGACACAAAAAAGATAGGCATTAATAACAGTTTTCTCATGGCAACACAGCAGCTTAGTCCTTGCTCTCAAGAAAGAATGTAAAAGCCTGTATTTCTCAGCAGCCCACAACATATCAAAAGGTGCAAAACTCATCTCTCACTGTGTTCTGTGCTACAGGAGCATACTGCAGTGTCCCCTCTTTCTGAGGTCAATCCCAACCTACAACTATTTACTTTATTGTATTTCTGCTCAGTAATTTTAGTTATTATTACATATATGTACAACTATTCCAATAAGCAGGCAGGGAAGAGGGGAATTGCTCAAGGCAATGAAGCGTATGGCCTCCTGGAATGAGGGTTGTGCTGTGTGGGTGTTACGCAGAGGGTTTGGATTATAAGGAAATATGCAGGAGGTCAAGGGAAGGATCAAGGCATAAATGCTTTTCATACATTTACTACAACAGCTTTCCAAAGCCAGTGTGAAAGACCAAGACTACTGTCAGCAGCACCCATCACACAAACATCTAAAACCTTCCTCCCCAAGAACATGACCTGGAGTGATGCTTTCATTTGAGCTTAAATATGCCCTAAATCTGCCCTATTGCTCCTGGACACCTATGGAATGCATCTGCTTGGCTCCAGCTACACAGCTGATCACAGAATAATAGGGTTTGAGCCTCATGAAAACACAACCCATTTGTGAGGTCAGGAAGTTGTATCCCCATCTCACATGGCATGAAGAGGTATGGAAAGACGTATGAGCCAGCAGTAATTTGTAGTGGAGCCAAGAACTGGTGACAGAATGCCTGAAGGCCATTCCTGTGCCTTAAGTGCAGACCATGTTTTCAGCTGAATGTCTCACTGGTACATCTCTTATTGTGAATCATAGCTTAACACTGGGAAACTGCCAACAAGATAGCAGTGCAAAGCACATGCATTGTGATTTAGAAGATGGTGGCCAACAATAGAGCAGTTTGTCTGCATTATGTTATACTGTGTCTGAAAAATTAGTCATAACCAAACACCGCCTATTTATAACTACTTAATTCTCTGGTTTTAAGTCTGTTATTTTAGATATCTGTCAGTGAGACAATAAGGGCTGATCCTAAGGCCAGATGGATTCACAATATTCAGGCTGCAAAAATAGGATCGTGCTGTTACTGAGTTTACTCAGACACTGCAGTTTCTACAAGGTGAGGTTTTCCTAAGTAGCAACTGCATTGGTTTGTATTTATAAAAAACCCCAACAAAACCCCTTCCACCATCTGTTCAAATGACTGTATAAGAGAAAAAGCTGACAGTAAAGCTGTGTTCTGCTAAACCACCTGTGCCAGGGCTAGAACCAGATTATAATGACATTTTATGACCTTCCACAGTCATCTTTGATCTAAAGATCCCCATGTGCTCTGCACCAACATCACTGAAAGAGGCTTTAAACTTGTATTATTCATGGCAGGGAGGTGTGCTTTGTAACAAAGGCGCACACAGGAGAAGACCACTTCATATCCATTGAAGCAGTGAATGCAGAAAACAACCACTGGCCAGGAGGCACTTACCTGCATACCACATGGAAGCACAAGCCAGAAGGCAGAACGGCACCACGTTGCAGCTTCTCTAGTAACCCAAATTGCCCCTGCTGCCTACTACTCAGAAATGCCTACGTAAAGACTACTTAGATAAGTTCTCTGTAGTAGGGACAGAAGCTCCATTCAAAATAGAGTTGCCCCCAAAAGTGGGATGTTTATTAAATTCCACTTTCCCCTTTGTCCCCTGTTGTAGAAAAGAGAGAAAAGTATTTGATTTGCTCCAAAGTAGAAGCTTGAAGAAGTCCTAACATCACTGAACTATAGCAGTGAGCTAATGCCTGTGGGTGCCACTCAAAATGGCATGTCAAGTGTGATGAGGCCCCATTAATATTAAAGCAAAAACTAACATTTACTGCAGGGGAGCTGAAATTTCACTGTGAGCTAGGCATGGCATTCATGAGCTTAATATGTTATTGTGCCACTCTGAAAATTGGAATTCTCATTTTAGGTGCTCATTTCAAATATTCAGGGCTTGTGATTTTGGTGTTGAAAGCCCTACATTGAATCCTCATTGCTGACTGTATGTAATGACACTGAACTGAAAAACTCATGGGCATGCTTTGGTTGCAAAACACCACCAATTCTTAATTTGTAGGGAGGACTATTTTTTTCCCTTAAAGTGTTCCAGGCACCGCCTTATCTCCAGCTCATCAAACATACCCTCCCCATCATTTCTTTCAGTTACCAATATGAGTTCAATGGGAGAAGGGTTTTGCACACAGACAATGCTCAAATAAACACTTGAAAATCCTGGTTTTATCCCATATTGAAGAATCAGATGGATGGTACAAGTGCCATGTGGAGGCTATGAGTCTGAAGATGTTAAATAAACTTTAGGGGGTAGTGTATGGCCCTCATGGTTTTTTACATGACAGATATTTCACAAAGTCTGCTGAAAGGAAGGGGTTTTAATTACTTACATTTGTAAAACTGTTTTATTTCAGAAAGGGGATACTTTTGAAACACAAGACTTACCTGTAGTACCTCTACTATTCTAAAATGCAACTGAACTCCTAGAAAAGCTC
The DNA here is from genome assembly GCA_039720435.1 of Amazona ochrocephala. Classification (NCBI taxonomy): domain Eukaryota; kingdom Metazoa; phylum Chordata; class Aves; order Psittaciformes; family Psittacidae; genus Amazona; species Amazona ochrocephala. The sequence continues at coordinate 7,563,837 of CM077891.1, read as the reverse complement.
ATGAACTGGCAGAATCTGCAGCATAAGTTGTTTTATGCACTTCTGTCATATAGTCTGACCAAACTAGCTTATGCCCATGAAACCAGAAATTACATTGGTTAATGAGGAGTGGATAGAGTATGTTAACACAGTCTAGAAACATTGGTAAATCTCAGCATTGCCCACAGTGCTCACATTAGCCTTGTATGTTGTCGACCTCAGGCCAGGTATATTCTAGATCTAATTCAATATGGATAGACTATGATAGTGCTTTATAGTCCTTGCAAATAAATGGCAAAATTACTGTCTGAAAAATCCACACAAGGGATCCATGTGCAAAAGGTGAATAGGATGACAACACAGCATGAAATAGTTTGCAACACAAAGGAAACATAAATAATCTTCCTTACAGTCAGGAGATGAAAGTCACTTCCACAGAAGCCACTTTTTTCTCTCTAGGTAAGATCCACTGTCTGAAGCTTTGCAGAAGTCCCTGTTCCATATGTAGCTAGTCACGAGCATTGCATCCCTGTTGGCAGGAAAACAAAACCAAAACCAAAACCAGACAGCTTCCCCTGAAAGACAGCCCCTTTCCTCCTCCTGCATCTCTCCTTCATAGGCCTGAGCACTGGGGTGCTCTCAGGCACCCCTCATGTTCTTATATATTCTCTACTTTCACCAAGTTTCCATCACTGCTCTCCCTTCTCTCTGAATATCCCTTAAAATGGTGGGTGTACCCACCAGGCTTCCATGGCCTGGAACATAACCACTGGCAGAAACACTGTTTCCAGTCTATTTTATTTGCTTCTGTTTTAGTAAGTATTTTTGGTTTTGTATTTCGCTGCTGATACAACCTCTGGGTTGTGTTGTTTTTTTTTTTTCCTATCAACACAGATCAGTTCCATTTAAAATACATCAGATAGGGACACCTGTAACTAGCTTTGCTTGAATGTATGTACGCAGTTATGTATACGTAATATACATATATGCATTATATAGAGATATATATATATATATCCACATACATATAAGGCACAGTAAAATGTACCATCACTTCTCCAGGACTGTTTTTAATCTGAAAAAGCAGATCATATTTCTTCAGTAATTTGAAATGTCTAACCAAGACATTTTTATAATGTTTCAGGGTTACAGAGATATCAGCTGGGAAATAATCCTTACTTTAAAATTCAAGTTATTGTGACAAGACGAACAAAACCTATTTTGACAGTAATTCTAATCTATTTATTATATAACTGTTCCTCTTTTAAAAGATATATTCACCTGCATAGTTTCCTTTGTCTCTCCTTATTATGTTCCAAAATGTGAACTGAAACTTGTCCTGCAGAATAAAAAGTAACCATAATGGAGAACTGAATATGAACTTGGATAATTTATCCATTACTTAGAGAGAGGAAAGCAAAGATGTCTTTAAATAAAATGTATTAATACAGATCATGAGTTTATGTAATTCCGTTTGATGTAGGCAACATCAGTGGAGCCTGGTGATTACCAGGGTTTTGGCCATTTTATATATAAGGTAATCTCTGCTACGTGAAGACACAGCAGCACACAAATATGACTGGCATTTGTAATGAACATGCTTGAATGGATCCTTGGTTGTTGTAATTAGCCTATGTATGCAAATTGTGGCATCAGAAACCCTGCAGCAGCTGCTGTTAGAAGGGCTTGGCAGCTGTGTTACAAGCCAGTCTTACAGCTCAAATGGACCTATTTTCAAAGGATAGAAAAAGATAGATGAGTGCAGATTAAAAATTGACATCTTTGAGGTGTATAAATCTACCCCTGTCCTGAGTAGAACATTTCAATAAATACCATTTTTTCCACAGTAACTGTATAGCCACGATAGACCTCACTTGGAGTATTGCGTGCAGTTCTGGTGTCCTCAACATAAAAAGGACATGGAAGTGTTAGAACAAGTGCAGAGGAGGGCCACGAGGATGATCAGGGGACTGGAGCACCTCTCGTATGAAGATAGGCTGAGAAAATTGGGGCTGTTCAGCCTGGAGAAGAGAAGGCTGCGTGGAGACCTCATAGCAGCCTTCCAATACCTGAAGGGGGCCTATAGGGATGCTGGGGAGGGACTCTTCATTAGGGACTGTGGTGAGAGGACAAGGGGTAATGGGTTTAAACTTAAACAGGGGAAGTTTAGATTGGATCTGAGGAAGAAATTCTTTACTGTGAGGGTGGTGGGGCCCTGGAATGTGTTGCCCAGGGAAGTTGTGAATGCTTCATCCCTGGCGGCGTTCAAGGTGGGGTTGGACATAGCCTTGGATGGCATGGTTTAGTGGGAGGTGTCCCTGCCCATGGCAGGGGGGTTGGAACTCGATGATCTTGAGGTCCTTTCCAGCCCTTACTATTCTGTGATTCTGTGATTCACAATTGTGCTGGACCACAGGATCCCTGTTAGCCCCAAAGATTTAATAAAAAATGGCATAGAAAACTTCATTTAGCGTTGTTTCATGGACGACTTACTGTGGCCTCACAAGCATGACACTCTTTAACAGACTCAGCATATTTCCTACTCTACCATAAGCACCCTAAAATGAGACTTAACCCACAATCACTTGTTTTAATACTTTGCCACATGAAGATTTTGCACTGGAACCAGAATTTCCAGTTCTACTGTTTCAGTTCACGTTTTGCACGAGTGGAAGTGAAAAAGGTTCATGGGCTCCATGAACCATCTCAGCAGACGAATGCATCTGAGGCGTAACTCATCAGGGTAAACCAGACACTTGAAAATACTGAAGTGACTCAAGGGTTTAAAAAATATATATGTATTACGAGAGCCACAAAAAAGGTTACAGACAGAGCTCCACAAAGCCTGCACGGATACATTCCAACAATTCAAGGAGGCAGAACAGGTGAAATACAGACCATAAGAACGGTTCGACATTAACCTTCCAGACTGTCAGAGACAGCAACCTTGACCCCATCTTTTCCACACACAAAAAAATACTGAATATATATATCTCTCTATATCTCTAGTCTGGACCACACATATAGTCCAAAGAAAACCACATTGCAATTTCCACATTAGGCTTATAGGAGAATAGGCATCATCTGAGGAATGTCCATTATAACACCCATGAGGTGATTATCTTAGGCTGAGTTGACATAAAATTATGCTTGGTTAGCAATTTTAGAACAGCAACACAACACATTTCATCTGCTGCACATGGCTACTCACACATAGCTCTGTGCAACCCTTAGAGCTGATTTTAACCAAACTAAGTAATTACACTTGCTTTGCTTAATTTAAAAAGAAAATGCAAATGTAAGATATTAGGGCAGTTCTTGCTATCACCTTTCTTAAAAGTTCAAGACTTGAAGACTTCTTTGATGTACTTGCTTACAGACACATTCTGAGACTGTATTAATGATCTTCAGGAAAATACACCACCCTGAGGCTTTTCCCTTGTTCACTTCATGTTATGTCTGCATCCAGTTTTGACATAGGAGGCCAAATGCTGGTTGTATATCAGTGCAGTATTTGGCCCAGAGTTTCAGAGTCTTTGCTATTCAGACTTTCCTATGAGGTCAACAAACAAAGTAGTAAAAAAAGAAAATATTAAGGCTTCAAGTAAAAATATTTCCTGTCTCTCCCACCCATGTAATAAGGTACATTTAATTTCATAATACTCAATATATTATACAATTAAAGATACAGAGATCCAACTTTTCAAGGCAGATTGTACTACAATGAAAACCTGGAGGCTAAATGGGAGTGTATGAACAGGGAACGAATGGCTAATAAAATGCAATATGCAATGAAAACAGATCCATAAACTAAACAAAAACTATTGCTGTTTTTTAAATAAGTAATACAGTCCACAGCTAAAAATAAAAACACGTCAAAAAGATTTAAGACTTCTGAAACATGAAATAAACATGACAAAAATAAAGAAGCTACTTTACAAGATGCGGTAACTTGTGCTGGATTTTCATGGCTAATCCCCACCTACTGTAAATTAGCATCACTTAAATGAGCTTTGATGGAGCCACACCAGTTTGCACCAGCTGAAGATTTGGCTTGCAGTGTCTGTAAAAATTGAGACTACCGGGGCAGAACCACCGTGCTGCTAAACTATAAACTGCTTGAAGAACTATACTTTAACATGGGCTGGATTCTGCTCCAAACTTAGCTTTAATAAATAGGTCCCCACTCCTGCACCAGGAGCTATGGAAACAGACACATTTATGAGAAAACAGCTGCAGGTTCAGTGCCTTTGATGGAAATGAGACTGGATTTGCTGCATGCAATCTCCTGTTAACAGTTCTGCTTGGATTATTCTTTCAGAAGATCTGAATAACTTACTCCAGGCTATGTGCACTGAACAATATGCAAACCTCAAAAGGAAAAAAAAAGAATACTTTGGTACCATTGTAAACCTATGAACAAGTTGAATGTCTCTCAACTGTGGGCAAAACTACTCATAAAATATACAATCCTTACAACTGAACCTGTAGTGACAGAGAGCATTCATTCTTTCCTCCCTTACCCCTTGTGAACTATGTCAAAATAACCCTGGATATTAGTGCTTTATACACACAGTACTGTGTTTAGTCTTACTGAGAAATTCTCTCATGAACTAATGTAGTTAACTTCAAAGGCTCTTTGGCCCTTCAAGTTCCTCAGTAGCTTTGTTTTGCTGTTTACAAATGCAGGAGAAAGAACGATCAAAGTGGAGCATCACTGGGATGCAAATCTCAAATATTGGTGCAAATTTTCAGCCTTGTTTGCATGAATTTCATGTACGTATTCAAAGATACATGACAAAATGTGCCCTTGTCTAGCTCCCTTGCCCAAATTCAGTGTGTCACATATCCCCTCTTTTTCAGGGCTTACATATGGCATACATGATACTTTAAAAATAAGTAAGTCTTGTGATACTCTATGCACCAGAGTGAATTCCAGTCCTTAAGGAAGTATTGCATCTTCCTGAGGAGTTAACATTAGGGTAGAGTTGCAGATTAATAACAGTTAAAGATGGAAGAAATCTGTGTGGCCATCCATTTGGTCTAGCCCCTTGCCCCTGCAGGCTCACCTCTTTCAGAAATTTCTTTAATGACTTGTCCAAATACAATTTGACTGTCCTAAACTGTATGTCTCCAATACTCTGCCTTGAAAGACTATTTCACTGCCCCTTCCCCTCTGTCTTTTCTGCCCCCTTCTAAATGTAGACCACTGGTTACCAGTGACAACCCTTTGATTTACCTTTGGTTTTACATCTTTTAAATAATGTATTTGTACATATGATAATCAATTTCCACTTCACTGCTTAGCCAGTGACATGTTTCTAGCCCTTTAAGTCTTCTCATCAGCCAGCTCGTCCAGTCTTTCAATATAAATTGCTCCGTCTGTACCTGATCTAGTTTGCCAGCATCTTTCCGGTACTGTGCTGCCTCCAGCTAAAGACAATATTCTACATGCCAGTGAGCAAATCTGCATAGAAAGACTATTGCTTCTCTGCTCTGCAATGTCTCTACAGTAGGCATTTAAAATATCACCAAGGCAATAAAATGCACACTGATTTCTAGTTCGCTTGCTCATAACTTTGGCCTATTGCAGGTGCATTGTTTTGCAGGTTTCTCCCTTCGGGCAACATAGAACATTACACAGACAGATGATTAACTTTCCTATGTTATCTTCAACCCTCCTCTTCAAAAATGATGTGATATACAAGGGACATAATAAGCATATATTGCAGCAGATGACAAGATTTATCGAATCAAAAGATAAATTTTAACCAGGCAAAACTGAGGCCAATATTTGCCTTCTGGAATAATTAATCTCAACATACATGAAAACAAGTAAGTTGTTATCAACACATTCTGAATTGCTACCAAATATCTGGAGAGCTCTCCATTATAGTCAAGGACTGAAAAGGATTCAACTCCTTGAAACAAATATCCTGAAAAATGATGAATTTAGCTCTCTAATCCAAACTATTCTCCAGGAAAACCAGGTGGGAGGTTGAGGTTTCATATGCTGACTGGATAAACAATGATTTTTAGTGACTTTGGCAACAGTTGTTCAGGATGTTAATAATTGCACACATGATCTGGCTAGTTAGCATTGGTCCAGATCTCAGCACTTTTGACTTCTGAGGTGGTAACTGAATGGGAAGGAAAAGGAAAAAAGAAAAAAATCCACTAATTTGTCCCAAAATTAGCTTTGTCAGAGTCCTCATACTTGTGATAAAAGTAATGCACCCCTTGTTTTTTACAGTAAAGTTGTCTTTAAATCCAACAAAGTAAATGTAGTTTTCTGGAGACAGGAAAAGGAAACCTCAAAATGTTAAATAGATTTGATTGGTATTATTTTTAAAAGTTGTTCCCCAAGGGGAAAGCCCAAATGGAAAATCCTTTGTCTAACAGTACTGAAGACCAGAGGGAATGTGCTAGTAATTAGGCAGACAGAAAAGTTATATCCTTTAGATGTACGCTTGGCTCAGTTACACACACTGTAAATTCAACAGACCATGATAACCTTGCGGCAGGATTACATAGACGGCACCAAGACAAGGCAGTAAACCATGTTACTGCCTAAATCCAACAGGTAATAAGAAGGGTGCAGGAAAAGCAGCTGACGTTTGAAGTATGTTCCCATCCAAATATTTCCTATCTACTTGGTTTTGTTTCCAAGTCAGAGAAGCCTTTAAAAACCAGAGGGAGCAGAGGTCAGAGTGGAAGATCCTTACTGGTGTTGCGGTCCTTTTCCACGAGAGACGAACACGCGCACACGTACACACAGTTTCACACACAGGGAGGCGAACGGCAGACAGTGAGAAGCTGTTGCTATCCTTTCTCCTGCTCCCAGCTGGGACCAGGAAGGCTTTTAAAGACGATATGGTGTTTGTGGCCCAAGTGCCCTTGCTTTGCTTCTTCCCAGGAGAAGGAACCAAACCTGCAACGCCTGCAGAACACAGTTCTCGCACATGCAGACTCTCAGCACAGGAAGCCTGCTTTCCACATGGGTAGGAAAATAGCAGTTGGGCCCCTGACTCCTTTGCTGGTCAGAAGAACCGAGAAGGGGCATGGGAAAAACTGAATGATCCTGGACTGACCGTACTTTTTCACAGCACAACTGGTACACAACAGGTTTATTGGACAGACACACGCACAATGGCTTTAGCGCTCTCTTGCATGAAATAAATCCGCTCTGTGGTTGTGGTGTTAGGTCATAGCCAGCTCCTGCCTGTCGGTTTAGGAAGAGTCTGATGGACTGTACAATTTTATTCCCTCAAGAATAAGGCTGCAGCGGGTTTTTTGGCCAGAAGAGAAAGATGGAAACAGAACAAACCCAAAACAAGAAAAGGAGAGTGGCCGGCTGCTGCTGCTCCTTCTTTGTTGTTGTTTGAGTCTTCACAGTGCTCTTAGCTTCATGGCTGGCTGAGTGGATGGCTCTTTAATTAATTTTATTTTACACTGAAATTTCATAGGTTGTTCCACCAACTCCAGACACCTTCTTAACATTTGAGTGTCTAGCAGGGCTGACAGGCGTCCCCTGGGAACTTGATGTTGAGCCCAACCTGGATATTCCTTTTGGCTGTCCATTAATTTTATTGTGAGGTGTCTTCAACTGCATTTCATCCCTGCATCGAAAGACATATCAAAAAATACAGCATTAGTGACCAAAGTGTGATAGCAGAATGGCTTCATTCAGGATAAACAATTTTCCCTGGCACCCCGAGTCCCAGTGTCGCAAAATATTTAAGCATGGGAGCAACCTGGTTGAAGCAAATACACTTGATGAAAAGCCACTGAAATGACAGAATTCATTTGGCCATTAGGTTAGTGGATCAGACCCCAGTAATGTAAATTTAATTACTTGCTAAAATGCTTTGTTGACCCAAACCAACAGTGAAAGTATGTGTGGGATGCAGGAGGGTTTAACTGTCCCCACTGTTGACCTTAAACTAAATTATGTCTTACAATCATAAATAAAATACTCAGAAAAACCACTTCCCAGTTAAGCATCCAGCTAAGCAAAATCGTTGCCCATCTATGGAAGACATAAGAGAGGTGAAGTATTAAAACTACTTAATGATAGAAGACACAAAGTGAATCAAGTTAAGAAGCACTTGAGGATGCCTGTAATTAAAGACTATATTCTGGATAGACTCTTTAAAATAACTTCCTTTTCTATGACCTACTGCCAGGGAGCATGGACAACAGGCTTTCCTCAAAAGATCTTTTAAATCTAGGCCACTACACACTAAAACATAATGTGTCTCATCCCCAAGATGTAAATAGCACGAAGTAATTAGATAAAAGCCTACCAAAGAACTTGTGTGTGTTCTGGAAGTGCCAGCACAACTGGGGGTTGCTGTATTCTCACATCTTACTCCTGCACAGTGGATGTCTGCTTGGGTTTGCCTCAGTCTGAAGTTTAAGACTGGCTCATGCCAGCAGCAGTGACCAGGGGCTGCAGAGCCTTCCAGAAGGGAACACTTTCTGTCTGCCTGCAAATAGAGGCAGCCTGAGCTATTTCAGACCACCCCAACTCTTTCTGGAGGCCAAAGGGTTTGATGGATTAACTATATTCAAAAGCAAATTCTCTCTTTACATGCGTCTGCAAAACAAAACAAATGACCCCAGACTTTTACACAACTCTTGATAGGTTCAGAATCGCTCCAAAACTACCAGCACTTTTTATGTGGCAACCTGGTCTGACAGCTATATCCTGGGGCTGGAGCAGCAGATCCAACAGCTCACACCAGCTTCTGCTACATGTTTAAGCTGTGCTTGCACTGGAGAATGGAGTCATGGTTATGGCAGGGGGGTTGGAACTCGATGATCTTGAGGTCCTTTCCAACCCTAACTATTCTATGATTCTATAATTCTATTTGAGCCAGAAAAACACACATACATAAATATATAAAACAATATTGTGTGGTTTCATAAAACGCTGCTGTATCCCCAAACAGCTGAGATATGCAGGGACCAACTTCTATATTTGCCTCACTGAAGTATTATAAAAGCCCTAATTCAGTGCTGAAATTGTCCTGAAGAACCCAGTCTGCCACCTGAAACAAGTCAGAAAGGAGCTGGGGAGTGTGTTAGGGGAAAAGGGAGTAAGGAAAGCCATTTGTAGTGACACAAATCAGAGAAACAGAGAAAACCTGCTAGGTTCACAAAGCACAGAGTGCTTGTGTGGGGGGCTTTACTTCACTAGCTAAAAAACTTCAAGTTTATTAAGTTTATTTATTAATCTAGGTACTTGACTTTAAGAACTTCAGTAGAAACCATGTCAGTCCCACTGCTTCTACATTTTAAACAAGCACAATGTAAAAGCAGTAGGACCAGCAAGCTGACAGCATAACCAAGACTGGTTATAACTTTCAGAGACTAAGCAAAGGCAATTAGCTTTTATATGAGCATCTTTCCTGCAGCAGCAGCTGAAACATCCAGGTCTCAAACAGAGGGTATAGAGGCAAAAGAAAGTCCACAGTTCTTCTTTCACTGAAATAGACCTTTTTCTTTAATACACATATAGAGGAAAAAATGGTTGTCTACCTCCTAAAAGTCAGATCTTCCACCAGTAGACAAATCATCTTAACTACAATTCACTTGAAAACACTGAGGAAAAACTTACTGGCACTAAATTTCAGGAGACCAACAATAATGGATCTCCCACATTTCAGTACCTTTCCCCAAACTGTTGGATAATACTGGAGTGAGGAACCTGGGACCTTAACCAGAGGACAGCATAGCGCAGTCAGTGCCAAATGCAAAGAAAACCTAGATATTTCTAATGAACCGCCCAGGCCCCCAGCTTGCTGAAATACTGCATCTTGGGATGATGTAGCTCTTTTCACACTTTCCAAGCCCTACAGTCTCCAGAAGAAAGAAAAATGTGCATGCAGAAAGGTTAAGTGCATACAAGAGTTGCAGCTGAGGATCTTGCCCAGATACCTCCTTGCAGGGGGCATACCCTTGCATGTGCAGGGTATGCTTGCACATACTGTGATCCCAACTTTGCCTCTGTGTCCAAGCAATGGCTGGGTCCAGTCTCCCTTTGAACTGCAAACTAAAATAGCTTCATCCCTTTGTGCATAATGGAAGGGATAATCTGCCTCACATGTTGCAAATAATTATCTAGTTCAGCTAAGGCACTAAATCACTATGACTTTTACATCTTAACTGACCACCTGCAGTTCAAGTAACAGCAAAAGTGCAAATGTTTTGTCATCATGAGGTTGTCAGGAGGGTTTTACAGAATTAGAGCGCACCCACAAACTTCCCACCCTTGCTGCCTGCAGCAAATGCAATCCATGCTGTGCCTCCAGTGAAGGACTCTGCACTTGCATGCAAACAGATTCTCATTGCTAAGCAGCACCTAAAGCAGTACATACCTTTGTGCTCCCACTGATTGCACCTCTGTAATTTCCACAGTGTTTACAAATGAGACAGCCTTCGGGCCCCCATAAGAGGGTGACCTAGGCATCCCTGTGGGGGACGACGGGACCTGGTGGCCTGGAGACTTGTAGGAGCCATTGCTCACCCTGCCCTGTAGTGCTTGATGGGACTGGACATTATTATTGGCTAAATCAGCTTGCAGAGAGGTTGTGGAAGTCCTTGGTGCTCTTGTCATTGCACTTGAGAGTGAAGACACTGAGGACTGCAGTATAGGGTTCCTTGTGCTAAAAGTGGTAGCAGCCATCAGATTGTCTCTAGATCCATATCTCATTGCCATGCTGCGTGGGTCTTCAGAGAGCGTGCTGACTTGCTGAAGGCTGTAAGAGCTAGGGGTGTCATAGACACCTGAGTCTGCAAACACTGAATCAGGGTGCGAGTGGAGGAGCTTCTCCCTCTCTTCCATCTCTTTCCTCTCCTGGATGGACGCCATAATGGTTTTGGAAAGGTTATCATAGCGGACTGGGGAGGGGTCTCGCTGATGTGGAGCTGGACCCCCCAGCACTGGGCTGAAGCTCTGTGGTGGTTGGCGTTGGAGCTCACTTCCCCTTAGATGGCACATTTTGGCTGATAAATAGGGCGAGTGGTACCCAACAGAGCTGACAGCAGAATGTGCGATGCACTTCCTCCCCGAGGGTGACATGGGGTTTAGCAAGCTGTCATATGAAAGACTCCCATTTCTGTTTGACAGGGAATTGGGAGAAAAGATGCTTTTGTAAGGGGTAGAAGCCGTCCCTTCAGACTTTATTGGATGAAGGGGCACTTTGTCTGTCCCTCTTCTGCCAGCAGATTTCAGGCTCAGGGATCGTGAATTGATGGCAAAGGAATCTATCTGGAGTGGGGAAGACTGATAGGTCTTGTGGAGGGAACTCTTCCGGTAGCTGGGGATGTCCAAGCTGGGTTCAGACTGGTAATCAAGGCTCCTGCCATCCTCTTCTATCAAAGTCCCTTGACTGTGTCCCTCCTGCATGGTGATCTAAAACAGAGGTAAGTATGAGAAACAGAAGCCAATGATAAGTAAGTACAGGTTTGCTCTCCATAGTGAGTGGATGGGAAGAAAAGAGCTGGAGGTCTTCCCTCAGATTTTCAGCCCAGCTATGACACAAGTTCATTACAAGGAATCTCCTAACTCCTCTTCAGCATATGGATGAGCATCTTAGAAGCAAGGAGGAATTATTTATAATAAGTGCTAAATAATATTGACAGGAATAGATATGTCAATAAAGGACACTGAAAACACAATGAGAGTCTTTCTAAACTGAGACTCAAGTCTCAGTCAAGGTAAATCAGATTGTAATCTGATAATAATGCCCTTGGAAAAAGCACTTCAACTTTTCTACAAATAGCTCTTGAGTTGCAGGATGTCTGGCTTTGCATGCTGAGTCAGAAATACTTTAGGCTTCATTTCAACACACTGGGGACCAGCACACTCTCATCCATCTCATCCACTTTACTCAGAGCTATGAATATTCAATAATTCTGAATTCCTGGTAATAGGTCTTCAAAATTAAGCACCTAAGCTTAATTAAAGCAGAGAGGCTCCTTCCCACCATTTAAACAACAAAATGAGGCAATTTTCTCTTTTTAATTGCCTGTGTAGGAGAGAGTAGCCACATCAGAGAAGAAAACATAGGCCGTAATTTATTTATGTGCACTGAAACCAGACAGGACTTCACTTCGTTTTACTCTGTGAAAGAATGCTTACAGTTCTGCTCATCTGAAATGCCATTCTGCACTAAAGCAAATAATTTTTGCCTTTATTTTTAAGGAAAAGTTTGACATAATGCACAATAAATTGGCTAAATCAGCTCTGCGAACGAACAATTATTATCAGGCACATATTTAGTCAGAGATGCAGTCAATGCCATTTATTCTTTATCTAATTTCTTTTAAAGGAAAAAAATAAAAAAACCTGGCAAAAATCTGTTTTATTCTGAATTTTTCTTCTTTTTTTTTTTTTCTTTGAACTAGAAGATAGGGAAATATGAAAAACAGCTCCTTGTCTTCTAGAGTGTGGTGCTAAATTTGTCCTTCTCTGGAAAAAGGAGACCAAGTGACAGCCTGTAAGGAGGAGGAAAGAGCAATGACGTAGCTTGTAAGTGTATCTGTGCTACTTATCCTCATGCCCTGATCCCTCTTTCCTAACAGCTTTCATTGCTCGAAAGCAGAATTATATTCACAGGCTGAAGAACTGATACAGAGGAGACAACATGATATTCCTCACACCAGCTAGTCCCTTTCCCTCTATACCTTATATTGAGATATCGCTTGGCAGACAAATACGTGCCATCCTATCTGCTTGCCAAGTGAACTCCTTTTTGTAATATTCCCACTTGACTACTAGAAAGTTGTGACTACTACAGAATTGAACAGTCCACAAAGCTGATTGTATGCACACCAGTCAGCCTATAGTAACAATATGTTTTTAGGTTAGGATTGAAACAGCAACTCTCAGAGTGAAGATGCTGTACCCTGTTATCATTTCATAGCACTGCCCAGTCTCCTGGCCTAATGAGAACCTATCCTGCACCTATACTGCATCTATGGCTGTGTACTGAATGAATAAGACAAGCTTGCCTTCCATGGCTCTCTGACTTTTGGCATCCTGACCAAAACCACTATGGCCTATACAGCTCAAAAGTGCTCGCTGATGCCTGTAAATAGAGTATTTTGAATTGGATGTCAAGCAGTTTTTTATGTAATAAAGTGAGGATGATAGGATATTAAACTTTTTGGATACAGTGAACACTGTTCTCATGTTCCCTTTCATAAACCAATCTTTTCTTCATTAAGTGGACAAACCCAGAGAATAAGATCTACAATTACTGCAGTATGACTAAAACACAAACTTGGTGATAGCTGGAATTCCATCATCTCTCACCATCTTTCTTTTCAAAACAAAAAGGACACTGAAAAAGTTTTCTTCACCATCTAAGGAACACTGTCTTATTTCAATATTGCTACAGTCAATTATATATCTCTACCATGTTTTCCTTTCTCTTATGTCACAACCCTTCCTGTTATTGCAGGGGTGACACTGGAGCTCCTGGTGAAACTAATTGCAAGACCACTGCATTGTGTGTGGTATGTGTGTTTTAAGGATATCATCTCCACTGGTGTGTGAAGACTTGGATACATATTACAAGCATACAGTTAGACCAGTGAATTTCAAACTGCTGTTCTCAGGCCCTAGGGGGCCAAGGAATATTTGTAATAAATCCATGAGAAATAAGTGAGAAAAACAAGTGTATCAGCAGTGGACTTAGTTTTGCACACTGCTTCCAAAGGAAACAGTTGTAAACTGTTTCAGAACTCCTAAGCAAAAGTGAAAACAAAATTCCAGGGCAAGCCTCTTTAATTGTCTGAACTTCTGTTTTCTTGATAGAAGGAAATGATGCCAAGTACTAGGAAGTTTTGGGTTTTTTTTTTCCATATAAGCCAAATGTCCTGAGAGGTGCTAGGAAGGTCAAACATGAGTAATATTCCATTATTTTTAACTAGAACATCTCTTGGGATGCTTTAAAAGTTGTTTCTGTTTTGGAAGCTGACATCTTAAGGAATCACTGAGCATGTTGCCTGTTGGCTAAAAGGTCTGATCCAGAAAAGCGCTAAGCATGCCCAGCTCCCTCTGAAGTGAATGTGAGTTAGCACCCATGTCTGGAGAAGCCAAAGGGAAGTGACACTTCTCAAAACCATGCTTAAACCACGATAGCATCTCAGGATCAGGCCGAGACACTGGTAAAGCATCAGCGCATGCCTGTCAGCAGGACTGACATGTCAAGCTCAACAGAGGAAAGGTGCAAAAGCAGACATGTTTTCGTAGGGAGCACAGTGCAAATATACACTGTCGCACAACAATGCCAAGTATTGTTATTTACTTTCACGCTCTGACATTCACTAGAGCCCTGCGATAAATTTATCCTCAGCTCCATGCTGCCCGATGTTAGATGGGAGCAGGCTCTCCCAGGCTCACTCACCTGCTCAGCCGTAGCATGGTAGTGCACTTTGGGATTGTTGGTGAAAGCTGGTCGGTACTTGTACATGGCAGGTGTAGGAGGGCTGATAAGTTTGGGTGAAAGGCTGCCTTCTGTAAAAGAGAAAAAGAAAAGAGGACTTTCTATTGAAATGTGTGGACAGAAAGCTATTACCCCTAATTCCTTGCTATCCATGGTCTGCTGCAAAGAGATCTGCTGAGGAAAGAATAACACTAGCAGTATTTTTGTGGAGAATTTCACTAAATTCAATGGGGTCCTTGTGGAAATAGCCATACATTGCTACCAGATCAACAATCTGGAGCGGAGAAACAAGGTATAATATATTAAGCAGAGTGACATATTTTGGTGAATAGTAATTTTGCCATAACTTGAAATATCAGATTTGAAATATCGGCTAGTTTTGTCTCAGAAAAAAGTGTGCGTTTTTGTTAATACTAATAAAGCTTTAATTTCACATTTCCGTAAAATAAATAATTCAGCTTGCAATACCTAAGCATTTCATGCTAATATTTCTGATTCCTTAGTTCAAAATAAAAACTTCAATTTTAAAATGGATCAAAAATTTAAAAATATGCTTAAAAGGGTTTAAAAACTCTGCAAAACTGATCTGAAATATCCAACCTAGGCTTGAATGAACCACTTCAAGCTACTTTTGTCTCCTTTTACTGCTCCAAACTCCTATAAATAGAAAAAACCCTTTACCTAGACCCCATTACTGTTTTGAAAGACTATCAGAAGCCTTTTAAAGAGGCTAAATATTTTCTTATTATTAAAAATAAAACTCTGATCATGCAACTATACCTTCATTGGTCCCCAGCTGCCCTTTCAGCTCAGAGTACTTGCTTGGATCTCCTTTGGGTGGGAGAGGTGGTTGCACATCCATACTTTTATCCTCCAGACCTTCCAGGCTAATTTTGGACTGAAAACGACCAAAGAATCAATCACCACTCACAATCTGGTTAAATAACAGCACATGTCAGAGTGCTGGATGTACCTCAGAACAAGAACTACCTATTCTACAATGACAAACATGATTTAGCATCCACTGCAGACAAGGACTGTCATCTGCAAAATTAGCATTGTCGTAACAAGCCACTATAATTTTAAATGCACTATCCTAGTATACTTGGCATGCTAAATAACATTATCATCATGCTAGTTAATATGTGGTAGAAGGCAACGGTGTTTTCCAGTATTTTTCAGCAACTTTCCAGGCAGCTCTCAGCAAGTAACTACCCGAAGAGTGCAACAAATAACTATCCACAAAAATCTTGAAGGTGTCTTCTGAACCCACTGCTCTTTATGTGACAATTCCTTCTATTTCATAACAGGAGAAACTGAAAAAGAGAACTCAGCTTCTCAGACAATATTCCTTTCACTGGACCACAAGCCTTCCTATAGTCTGGAAGCTCAAAACCTTTGAGGTACAACAGCTGACCTGGTGGTACAAGGCTTCCCACAAAGTATTAGATTCCTTAAAATTAATTTGAACACCAAGAGGTGGCAACTCATGGGACAGAAAGTAGCAAAGAACAGCCAGATCCAGAAGATGCCCAGAGGTATTCTATTACAGAGCTGCAAAAATGGCTGGATCAAGAGCTGCTGTTACTGAATCTGGGTTACTTTCACAGGAGGAAGTATACAACAAGGACTCAACCTCTATTATTTTCTAAAACAAACAAACAAAAAGCATAATCTCAGAGATTTTCTATTACAAACTCATTCTCAGGCTTGATAATGCTCAGTTCACGCCCTTCAAAAGCAGTGCTTGAAGGCTGCCTTACCTTGCTCCGGTTGAGGTTGGCTTGGATCCCGTTGTCACTGATCTTCACTGTGATCTGACGCTCAGATAAATCAGGTCTGAGGAAAGGAGGCTTCACACTCACAGCTTGCTTTTTCTTGGGCTCAACTATGTACCTGATTAATTTTTCAACAGTCAGCATTAAAACAAACAATAACCTACGAACAAGGCATAGAGACAAAAAAATCTTCCTGCTTCCAGGGTACGATTTAAGAATGAGTGAGAATCTAGGTAAGTAGACTCCATTCCACTGGATGTAATAATTAAAAAGCAATAAAAAAGAGCTTAGCGATCAAAAGGAGAGGATGCATTAAAAATCCCAAGCAATTTCTGGACAGTGATGGACATGAGCGCAATTCACATGAAGTGAAAGAGAAGCCTACCACCAGTAGAAGTGATTTACTATATCTTACCTAGTTAACATGAAACGGCTTCCCTATGGTGGAAAACAATGGGTGCGGCAATAAGACCCAGAACATGGGGAGTTAACATGGAGAATATGATGTGCAGTCAGTTTTAGCTTACCACATGGTCACTTGTGTCTGTAGCATGTTAAGTGTTTTCAAATAAAGGGATGAAAAAGAAACAGACAGGTCTATAGGAAGCAACAAATTTAAATGGCAATGGCTGACTTCAGATACCTAATTTCTTTCTAGCTGGCTAGAATTCTGTAAGTGCAATTGGGCAGTGGCTGTACAATGCATAAATATCAATACACACAAAAGATTTCTCTGTTTTATCTAGTGAACAGGACATTCTAGTAGTGATGGCTCAGGGATTTTCAATACACAGGACAATTTGAACAGGTCTTCACAAAACACAAACATTCTGCTTGCTGAAAGTCTGAGAATAGCCATGATGATGATAGTACTCACACCCCTCTTAACAGGAGTGTCTCCCAGCTTCTAATATCTAGCTCTCTTAAAGTATCTTGACCTGATTTTCACGTTTCAGTAAGTTTGAGAAGCAGCCACTCCAGTGTCTTCACTGTAACACACATAACAGTCTTTTAGGACTTATTTGTTGCACAGCAAAGGGAAGAGAAAAAAGTGGAAGCAGATAATAGTGCCAGGGTCTGGAATTGCTCAACACCCTGAAAAGGCTCAAATAAGTCTTCTTGTAGTATAATTATTAACATGTTTGCATGCTGGACATCTCCTGCACCTAGGATATTTATACTCAATCTGATCTACTGCATTAAAATCCCGGTTTTAAAATGTGAAAAGATAAATCCATTTCCTCAAAAATAGAAAGCCATAAATAAATCCCAAGTTCCATGATACAGACTTCATTGAAAATCTGTTTAATGATAATGAAAGTGCCAGTGAGATTGAAAACCACAGCAGCCTTAAATTAGATTTAAGTCTTAAGGAGAAAGGCTGATTTTAGATACTTGCCTTTTCTCCAGCAGATTAGAATACCTGGATGTTGACAGTGCAAAAGTCATGTTGGGAATAGTGTAACATATGGAAACTTACCTTGTTACTGAAATCCACTAGGTAAGTTAGTGAAATCAAGGTTATAGGCTTTTGATATAATTTGACATGCTCATTACAAATAAACATTCCTGGGATGAGGGTTATGAATAATATGAAGAAAGCAACTGCTCGGACAGGTTTGAGCAATGCAACAGTGGAACAGCTATCACAGAGCTCTGCCTTCAAGAGTGTTTTGCTTTACTTCCCTGATATTTCAGCAATGGTCCTTACTTGTGAGCCCAACCAAGCACATTTTCTTCCTCTGTCCCAACAACTACTCCATCTCCCTCACTCCCAGCTGAAGCATTTCTCTTACCTAGGAGCCAAGGGGCTGCAGAGCACATGTTCCACATTTCCACAGCATCCTCGGGTAAAGGGATTCACTCCTCCACGGAATTTACCTGTCACCTGCAAACACATTCAGGACAGTGCTCAAACCTCTGACTACATAAAAATCATCATCCAACCCTCAGAAAGCCAAGAACAAGTATGCCCTACTCTGACCCTACTGTCCTTCCCAAACGGACCCCAAACATTCTTTGAATGCTGCACTTCCTCTCTCCTGCTCTAACACACCATCTTCATCAGCTACTTCTAGCTAGGAAGCACACCAACTAAAGATCCCTTCCCAAAAGGGCAGTGTGCTGAATGCGACTGAGTTTCAAAGTAGCAAGGTTCACCTGTCTATGCCGCCCCTGTAATGAGATTTGTGCCTGCTGTCAGCCAAACTTCCTGCTTTGGTCCCTTCC
Source organism: Amazona ochrocephala (assembly GCA_039720435.1). Taxonomy (NCBI): domain Eukaryota; kingdom Metazoa; phylum Chordata; class Aves; order Psittaciformes; family Psittacidae; genus Amazona; species Amazona ochrocephala. Next base: position 7,545,392 of record CM077891.1, on the reverse strand, counting down.
ATTGCCATCGCTTCCACTCCTCTGCCTTGGCAAGTCCCCTCCAAACAAACAGGAATGTCAATTCAACATTCGTAATGTTGGATGAGCGCAATGTTTCCTTTCTGTCAGCATCCCACCGCTAATGGCAAATAGTATGAACCCCTGCCTTATGCAGCAGGGTGCCAGGAACTCCCTAGTGATTAGGATGCTTGCTTGGAAATGAGCTAGTTTAATAAAAGCCAAGCCTCATTAGACTGGTGGGATCCATTCAAAGCTTCATAAGCATTACAAAGGGTTTGTACTCTCTACAGGCAGATACTTGAAAGTAACCATATGGGAATAAATACCAATAAAGCCAGAGAGATTAATAGCGGTTGCCATTAAAAGCATTACTGTTGCTGTTTGCAAGTAATGCATTTTAATCATCTCATAGTTCTGATCTAGCAACAAGTTTACAGAGTACCAGAAATACTTTAATTACTTGCACATAAAATAACAACGATTAAATGATTTTGCAATATATTATGCTGGTCTCTTTGATGTAACATAAAACTCTTTAAAAGGCCACGAGAGAAATGTTGGAAGTTATGAGGGTTGGAAGACTAACCTCATAACTAAGCCACGGGCCTGGGACATTTGGCACATGTGCATTTAATCCTGTGCTTAAGCTGATTTGTGCCAGATGCTGGCAAAGCTCTTCATATCTCTGTGCCCATTTTCTCAAACACAACATGAAAATAAAATTTCTCTAACTCGCAGATTACAGTACTAATTATATCAATTTGGTTTCTAGAGTAGTTTGAAATCCACTGATAGAAGCAGTCTAAGAAGGAAGGATATTTATTTACTCTATTCAGAAACTAAAAATACCAAGATATGAGCAGATGTTGGGTTATGGGTTATTTTGATTCCATAAAAGCATTTCAGAGGCATTTGTAAAGCTCACAAACATCTCAAATCAGCCTGTGCACTCCTCAATCACAGTTTGCCTACTATGAATGCTCAAACTCAATGGACTCCGGAATGAACAAATACCAAAAATTTACAATAAAATACCAGAAAGGTCTGTACTACTGCCTCCGAAAGGTGCTGGGAAAAAAGGACAAGTGTAGCTAAACATATTGTAACTGGAAAGCTGAGAGCAGATAATGTTCCAGATAGGCAGTACACGCGACTGAACAGAAACTAAAACTAGATTATATTTAATCTGCAGAATGGCATAGGAAAATGAATTAACCTTAAGCGGTTTGGTAGCTCAGGAAATCAAACCAAGCTAGGATACATTTTCCAATAGTTATTTCAATCAAGTTAAATGCAAAATTCTCAACCTTCTTAATGTTAATGTAGCCACAAATACAGTAAGTTAAAATTTTACCTTTTTCTCAATTTAAATCTTTCCTTTCTCTTCAGTCTAAAACTTTCATGAACAGTTTTCATTACTGCACAAAGACAAGCTTAAAAAAGACCATGATTAGGGCTATGAGACTGAAATGCCCTGGGTTTCATGCTACTATTGTTAGCACTATCAAACCTTATTCTTGGCCAAAATCAGTTTTACAATTAAGAGCAGCTGATTCCAAGGAGGACAGAAAAAGCATTAAAAGATCTACAGCTATGGTAAGCCTGCTTTGTTCAGAGGCCATGTTAGGCAACAATTCAGGATGACTTCAGCTTCTTTGCTTATGTAAACCTCCCACACTATTCTGGATAGAAGTTTGTATTGTCTCTTGTGGGATAGGAGACCATCTTATCTCAGTTCCCAAAAGACTGGCTTCAGACAGATGTCTTCAACTCTTGCAGTCTGCAGAGAAGCCATATAAGATGTGAGAAAAGTAGGGAAAAAACCCAGGTGTGTGAGGGGCACTTCTGAGTGGAGCTGTGACAGGGTAAAGCCCTGGAAGCACACAATTAATTAACATTGGGAAGAAAGCAGAAAATGCTGTATGCAGCTGACTGGCACTTTATGTGACCCAGTGTCAAGCTTTCTAACTGAGCTACCACTTATGAAGTGCAGGGCCAGTGATTCCATGACTAGATCGCTATCACCGGTATCGTGCTATTGATATGCACAGGCGTATTGGTCTGGATCCCTCAAACAGGGGCTGTGGATTACATACATTTGACTAACTGCAGTGGAACTAAAGTTTCACAGTCTTTTTGGCACAAGATGCCATGTTGGCACTTGGTTTGGAGAAACAAAACAAGTTAAATCCAACAGTCTCTCTGTGTGTGTGTGTACATATGCATGAAAACAAGAGAGAGACAAAGAGAGTGAGACAAAGAGCTAGTTCAGACCTTAATGTGTGCAGTGTGGGTTAGCTGGGGGAGTTCAAAATATCAGGAGACAGGGCAAAAGCATGATTTAATCTTTTCTTTCTTTTACTGAAACTTGTGGTTTCTTCAGTCTGATTCACAAAGTTTGAAATTCTGGGGTTGATGATACTCCACATAAAATCTATTTCAAGGCCATGAACAGATTTTAAATGGTAAATAAGCCTGCAATGATCCTCTGTGGTTAGAAGGGGGAAATCTTTGCTTGTAGTGCATTCAGGAAAACAATCTGAGAAAACTAGGCAATCTTCCTAGGTCTTCATGAAAGCTCCAGTGAAAGTGTTACTGCTGAGATTTGGATCATTTTTTGCTTTACCTAAGCTGACTTGCTGACTTTCCTTCCCAACTCAACATCTTAGCCATCAACACAGAGAAAGATTGCTTCTTACCTGTTCATTTGTTGTGCGCCCTCGGGCCACTAGAACAATATGGAAGCCAGTGAGACCAATGACTGGAATAAAGAATAACCCAGCCACACACATGACAGCCATTCTGTATGCAGGAGTTAAAGAAACTGGGGTAAGTGAAGGGAAAAAGAGGCTATGAAGGAGAGGGAGAGGAAAAAGAGCAAAAATATATCTTGAAAATAGTTATTTAACTGAATATATCTTGAAAATAATTATTTAACTGAATTTAACTGCTCCTAGCTTGAGTCCTTGTAGTTGACATGGCTAAAAATAATGTGAACTCAGTGATTTTGGCTCTAACAATCTTGCAAAGACCATTCTGCACTAATCTATCAACAGGTGTAGCACCTCTCAGAGCCAGCGGTTCATGTATTACACTAACATGCAGGGAGGCTGCTTCCAGGGCAAACTCTCTTTTAAAATACAGTAACTTTTAAGTGGAGTAAATGGTACTCAGCAGTTTAGAGTCACACCCAATTGGAAGTAAAATTCAGGGAGGCAGCACACTCTTCTGCTGAGATGTCATGGCAAAGATTAAGATCAAAGACCAAAACAAAAGGTCAGAGTTTTGGGAATAATTGATGGTTATACAGGTAAAATGAGTACAGAGGAAAACCTGCACTAAGCATTTACAGGGTAAGAGTAATGGAGGATCAGGAGAGGAGTAGATCTCCACCAGTTCCAGCAAGACAAATCTTCAGATTCATTCTTTCACGTTTCCCTCAAGGCCACCTTGTGTCTTGATAGACCAAAAAGAAGGATACGTAATGGCAGTATGAGCTGCTCCCAGCTTTTCCATATGGTTTAGAACGAAGATGAGCCCAAAGGTGAATACTCCAACCATGTGCGTACTTAAGGACAGCAAGAAGAGAAAAAAATAGCGATAGTTCCTCCGTCCTATGCAATTGTTGACCCATGGGCAGTGATGGTCAAAATCCTTGTAAAGAAAGGGAGAGATAGGGAATAATATCCAAACAGTGAAAGGAAATATACAGTCTTAGAAATAAATCTGAGCCACCGTCAGTAAAATTACATCAGGCTACTCTGCAGCTTTACAACATGCTAGAATCTCTATATAAGGCTTACGACCAAGTGATTTCTGTCTCTATGAATGGAAAGGTACTTGAGTGTTTAGAGGGTTCAAAAAGAGTTACAAAAAATGAAAGGTTATTTATCTGCTAGCAGCAGAAGCACTGACTTTATATCATCCCTAGCATGAGTCACCAATAGCAATGATGTTGTTATAACCTAGAATGTTCTGAAGATGCAATACTGCTGCAGGATTCTCTGCCCCACATTTTTGTATTTATACTCATCTGAATGAAAACACTTTAAACAATGCACATGATGAAAAATACTTTTCTACCAAGCAGGTCCCCAAAGAAAAGCAACAGCTGGATAAGACACAGGCAAAGTTCTGCACAAGATCTTTAACAGTTATGAACCCAAGCCTGACTATTTGTCTCAGTTAAAAGTTCAAAGTCTCTCATAAAGTCAGATCCCTTCTAAAAGGAGATCTAACAATGAAGGCAAGCCACAGACACATTCCAAGTGCATTTATACAGTTTCATAAGCACATAAATCCACTGTCTTCAATGGGATTATTCTTGACTTTTGAAGACACGATCAGGTGCAAGAAATAACCCCTTCTTCTTTCTGTACTCTTCAGAGCCAATAGCTCACACTCATTACAACAACAAATGAATTGTTTATTCTTTGTTTTGTGGTAATGTTATTTTTAAACACTCCTCAATGATCACAAAGGGGTTTTTGTATTTTTAAGTTTTGCACAATGTATTTACCAAAATTTACAAAATACAAGAATATGGATTAGAGCTTTCTCAAAGCACATTAGAAAATGATGGGTCTTTTAATAACGATCATTTCAGGCTATATTGGAAATGCTGACATAGCATATGTCTATTATGCAAATCTGACTGTATGCAGCTCAAAATATCTGTGAATTGAAACTGTGTAAGTAACCACTGCAAACACTTCAGTAAAGAAAACAAAAAAATCTGAGTACTTTGGTCACAGATTCATTTTGGGGTCCCTCTGGTCACAGCAGGCTTTAGGTTTTAAACGATTTTACTTCAGCAAGTGTTGTCAGCTTTTGTTGTTTGTTCATTTTTATCAAATTAATTCAAAAGTTTTCTATTTGGGAAAAGAATTTTTATTGCACATTTTAGATTGAAAGTGGAAAAATATGAATTACAACCCTGAAAGGGTTCCACATGGAACAGCCAGTAATCACTCCTATCACTGTCTGCAAGCTCTTCTAGAATAGATGAGTGGGAAATAAGCATGACAAGAATCAATAAAACATGCTGTTTAAGACCATGATTTATTGATTCAGAAGTCATTAATGCTTTTTGCCTATATTCCTCCACAGCAGTCATAATTTAATTATACAAGCAGAGCTTCTTACTTGCCCACCAGAATAGTAAGGAACATTCAACTGATATGACCATCAATAAAACTTCTGGAGAGCTAGACAGAGTCACCTTGCATTCTGCTACTTCATTTCGGTTCCTTTCCAATTTTCTCCCATTGTCATTTCTGCTGCAGAACAGAAATGCCTCCATGGAGGCCTTACAGCAGCATGAAATGGCAAGTGTTTACGCCAGTGAGTTCTGAGCAATCTTCTTCTGAGAAAATTTCATTTGTTCAAAATGAATTTTCATGCTGAGCCACTGGGGAGGGCAGAAGAAGGAAAGTCCATGGGACAACTGAGAATTTACTATCATCTGAACAATGCTCAAGAGCTTGCATTAGTGAAAACATTTATGTTTTAAAACGAGGAATATGTGACTCAGGTTTTCTACAAAAAAATCCAGCTCTATTCAACAATTCACAGCAATCTGGAGAAACTGATGCAACTTACGGATAGCTGTCGCTATTCCTCTCTACCCAGGGACCTTGGCAGCTCCTTACTCTCCAACTTCTCAAATCCTGCATCCTTCTAAGGCCTTCCACAACAGGACAGCCTTGTCCTATTTATCAATGGTTATTAGGCACAGCACTGCTTCCAGATAATTACAACTTAGATATATATTGCCCTGAAGGAGAAAATGACTGACACAAGATAAATCCAGGCAGCCTTCCTCTCACAAGTAACTGATCTGCTTTCTTTGGGACTATTCCCTTGCTTATGGCAAAGAGGATTAGGACAAAGATGGTATATACAGCATTCTAGCTGACATTGGTACTTTTTTTCCTTTTCTGATTAGTAATTCCTTTCATCTTAACAGTACAGCTGAATATATTTTAGACATATTAAAGATTTCATCTTTCTTTTGGAAAAAAAAAATAGACCTTGCAGCAGAAATGATCCTTAAGAAGTGGAATTTTTAGCTCAGCAATAAAAAATCCCCCCTGGCAATATGCTGCTGTGGATACAGCACTCTGTACTTACAAACCTGGGAGATGTTTATAGCCCAAAAGCACATCTTACTGTTTGGGGTTATTTTTTAAAATCCTGTGCCTCACCAAGACCCTAAAGCTATTAAGAAACACGAAAACCCATAATTCAGAGCAACCAACATTAGAGCCATGAATGAGTTCATGCTCTGAGCTGGGGTGCTGAAACAAACATGGGGTCCTTCTATTGACTGGAGAACCATGTGCTGAATCCTGAACTTATTTTTCCTAAAGCTCACACACCATCCTAGCTTCTCTGTTTGCCCACTAGTGTAGGCACCAGTTTGTTCTGAATTGAATGTTGAGTGCTATGCTCACACGTGACATGTTACAATGGTTCACCCTAAATTTCCTGCTCTCCTGAACTCTGCCTCTACATCAACTCTTTCGTTTACCCCTTCTTTACATTCATGATCCCTTAGCTGCTTCAATGAAAACATAGCCAGCATTATAAATACTTATTCTAATTATTACTAGCAATAAAGCTGACATCAAACATTATTGTCTATTTAACATACATCATAACTGAGGGCTATGTTTCAAATGGTACTGATCAGTAGATTCCATCAACAAGGTTACAGCTGAGAACTTCCAAGAACTGGGGGAAGCACCCAACTGCATGTTTCCAGTAGCATATGCAACCCCATCACTGAGGCAAAGCCAAGAGATCACATAATCAACAGAACCATTACCTCAACACAGTTGTCACAGACGCTGCAGTGGGAGCAGCGTGGAGGGCGGTAGAAGTGGCAGGTAGCGCACCATTTCATCCGTACTTGTATTCCTTTAATCTCCACGTTCTTGTAGAGTGGAGCTCGGAAGTCGTCATCTTTATCTTCATCTTCATCTGCTGCTCAATGCAAAACTAAAAGTTAGTGGAAATAACAGGGTAAAGATAAAAGAGCTAATTCAGTCACTGCCTTGGATACAGGGGCACTGCATGTGCTCCTGGGCTTGTCAGACAAATAACAGAGGGGTGGAAGTGATGGACTGTCAGAACTGGTTATTCAGGCTACAGAACACTTCAGTGATCAAGGCTCATTTTAGCATCTCCCATAAGAGTGCTGTGCAGCCTTACTTACCAGCTCCTGGACAAAGAGAGGTGCCTGAGTCTTATCTTATGAATAAGACGAGCTGCAGACTAGAGTCAAAGGGGAGATGGAAATCACTCAAGCTTTTGTGAGAAGTTCTGCTGCTGCATGCATTTGGGATTATTTCAATGCTAGCCTACCGGCAGATACAGTGAAAGGAATTACATCGACAAGTATTAGAAAGTTGTGCTAGCTCAAACCCCAGAAAGCAACCCAGATGACCCTAAGTGACAATGAAAAGAGCGTCAGCCCGCAATCATCTCAAAGACCTGTTGCCCCAGGAAGTCTGAGTCCACAGTGAGATTTACCATTCTGAAGCTATGTGTGCCTGTGGAAAGTCCTTGCATCAGTGCTTACTTATTTATAGTGCATCGTTTGCTCACCTCTTCATAGCACACCCAGAATGCTCTTGCTTTAGTAGCAGTACATAACTGGAAAGATCTCGCCTCTCTCAAAGGCAGAATTGTTTACTGATCTGAGCACAGGACTGGCACTCAGGAAGCCCTGTATTCTAATTTTCCCACTCTGTGGCCTTGAGCTAGTCATTTAGCTTTTCTTTGCCATTAGTAAGATGAGGATGACAATATCACAGTCATCTTATTAGGGACAACGCAGAAAACAGATTGTTTATCATCTCAGCTAAGCGCTGCCCTGTTTAAGAAAAGAGGCCATTTAAAAATAAATGCACAAAATAAAAGCCACACTATAATAGCAAATCCATAATGGGAGGAAAAGGAAAAATATGAGAATGACGTTCATGGAAGTTCATCTTTTCTTCTAGATTCCTGTGATCTTTGTTTCCTTTTGACACAGGAAATCTAAGAAGTTCGCAGCTATTTAAGACCGGGTTAAATATTATAGCGCAGCTGGCATTGGCTGACTGAATCCAAATTAGGTGGAATTTGATAATATTGTCCCAGTGGGCCATCAATCATTGTCATTTAGTTCTATATTAAATCTTCTCTAAATGTGCTATCATGATACAATCTCCATTGACTTCAGAGGGAGTTTCTCCCTTCACTTAGATGAGCTCGGGATCTGGCTCAGCTACCATATTTACCTTTTAGGAATATTCTCTGGATTAATGTTTGTGTATGGAAGTAGAGTGCTGTACTGGCATCACTCTCTATAATTTCCCTTCCTGACTAGTCAGTGGGACTCCTAGTGAGAGCTAGACTCTAAATCCCTTAGGCACATCTATAAATACAGTCTTTATATTCTTCAGTACTATTATAAACTATCCCATGCTGTATAATTCATGTGGGCATATGAAAACAAGATACTAGAACAATTAAACCATTTAAGCTCTTGTAAAAAACCCTGACTACGCAGACAAAAAGTCTGTACATTGTACATATCTACATGCAATTAAGCACATTAGTCGTGCAGAACTGACACATACTTGAAGAGTTTGTATAATATAGATTCACATAAAAAATACTGAAAGCCAGTTTGTAGTTGGCATCTGTAATTAGTCAGCAACAAACACTGCCAGTCTTAACCCAGGCTGTAAATCAGATTTGTCAGTGTAGCCCCAATATCAGTGACTTAATAATTCCTTTCCTTCTCATTCATTTTGGTGTGTTACTGGCAATTCACTCACACAGAGCCAAACCTGATTCATACCAGAAACATTCGGAGAGCCAACAAGTTAAAATATGAGTCAAAAATGAGTAATGGGTATGGGAGTTTGATTCAGGCCCTCTTCAACACCATATTGAGTGAGTTGGGTTTACCTCCCCCATAGCCCAAGTTCTATCTGCCAGAGAACCTGTAAGTTCATATGACAGAGCTAGGAATGTGTTTATTTCCAGCTTCCAGTGATCTGAGCAGAAGAATACATTGGCAAAGGACTGTATCTTACTACACACTTTCTCATACTCTGATGCAATGACACAGGGCAGTCAACTCTAGTGTTTTTATAACATATGATTTTTGGTGGCTTCCTTAAACAAACCACATGATTTCTTTAGAATCTCAGCTTCTATATTGCTTATTTGTTGTTTTGGTTTTGAAGTAAATTTATACCTATCAGAAACGTGCTAAGAAGCTGGAAAATCAGGAGGACTCAACCTAATTTCAGTAACAGAAAGCAAATAGCTTTATTGTATATTCATTTTACATCACTCCTACAATTGTTGAACTCCTCACACTGGCAGCTCTGCGGGTGGCGTGGGGTGCTGATAGCTTTTTTCACATGCACACTTGTGATCTGAAATAACATCTGCTCCTCTTTCCTCCCAGCACTGGTAATTTCTGATTTTTTCCATCTTTTCCTTATCAGTCTGCTTCCTTCACACATCTAAGCTCTTTTTCCATCACCTTCTTTGAGGATGACTTCCGTCCGTTTTCCAACTTTTCCCCTTGCTCCCAGCCTCTTCCAGACCAAGCACATGCATAAAACCAATAAATTAAGAGAAAGAGACAGATGAAAGGCGAGCTGTAAGAACTCCTCTTCTGCTTTGCTCCTGGCTCCCTTGTGTTACGGGAGACGGGAAGGAAGGGAAGGTGATGAGAAAGTATCAGTTTCTACCTGATCTCCCTGCGTGTTTCTCCTTTAAATGCTAAGTCCGAAATAAAGAACTTGTTTGAGAAAAGAGAAGTGCAAAGCAAAGTATGAATTTACAATACACTCAGTACTGATCTTCATAGGCATGCTGAGCACCCAGCTGCAGACTCTGGCTTCAGGGAACTACACTGCACAAAAATATTGGATTTCTAGACTGAGATTTTCAAAACTGAGCAACTTCATTCCAGCTCTCCTCCTACTGAAGGGAATGAGCAGGGTTGCTTTCAATAACCTCACACCAAATGCATGTTTAACCACTGCTCTCTCTGCTGAGACAGAGGAACTAAAAAGCCCGGGATTATAAATCCTAAATGCTTAAGCTCTGTTGAAAATCTCAGTAGCATCTATTTGTACCTTTAAGCACCTCAACATGGCATCACTTAATCTTGTACAAATGACCAACTCTTGCCTTTGTCTTTACACACAATTATTTCCTTAACCGGAGCCCTGCAACACTTAATTAGGGATTCAAAACCTTCAGCTGAAAGGAATGGCAGACAGTTACTCATCATTAAACCCTGCTACCCGGAGAAACCTGGCACTTGCTATTCAGGGAAGTCAGCAGGACAGGTGCCTTGTTCTTGTCAGGTAGCAATTCAAAATAGATACTGAATTCAGTGAATAGAGGTGAGAAAGCACAGCTTGCACAGAGCACAGATCCATTGGTTTAGCAAGAATGCCTAGAGCAACCTCTGCTGCAAACTCCATGTGAATAATTATTGGAAGACAGATAAAATGAGGTGATTATTCTCTCATTAGGATGTGTTAAAAGAGATAGCTGAACTGTGGTTCCTATTACAAAAGATGAGAGATCTTTATCCTAATTTAATCAGCTGTGAATCAGTACTAATTTAAGCAGGCATATCTTTCTAAACATATACATTTTTAGACACTCTCAGGCAAGCCTTATCCATTATCTTTTTTCAGCGTTCAATGCTTTTGCATTTATTTTAAGGCTTTTTGGAAGGTCTGCTTAGAGGAAGCTGTTTAGCCTCTCCCCTCCACCATGCTACCTACCTATTGTGAAGGCAGTGACTTAAATCCAATGTGCCAGCATGACACAAGGGATAGCAATCACATCAGTCAGGAGAGGTACTCAACGAGAACCATTCTATGCAGCCCTGTGCCCTCAACTGCCAGCCTAAGCAAATGCAAGGACAACTGGCACCTAGCTCAGAATAGAGATGGAGCATATCCAGCATCTCACTACTATCCCTCCTTTACTGCCAGCTGAGCATAATAAAGTCTACCAGAAAAAATACCAGGCAAAAAAAAGGAGATAAGTCAGCAAACAGAGTATATCTACTTTGGCTTGGGTTTTCAAATTCCCTCCCAACAGTCCCATTCTGTTACCTCGAGGGAAAACTCCAGGGTCCATGAAAGTTGCCATGCTGAAGTTTGCCAGTACAAACAAGAACACGAGCCCATTGTACACTGGGACGGCTGGGGAGATGGCTTTAGTCAACCAGGGGCACCTGTGGAGAAGAAGACTTGTAGGTTAAGGCTCCTTGGCTCTGACACCTAGTTTCTTCCCACTCACTAACATCACATAGAGAAGTAGTCTCATCCCCTCCCCATCAGCCATGCAGCAAGGCTGAATATGCAGTTTAACCACAGAAATTTCCATAGAGTCAGTTTCAGTGATCTAAAGTACACTGCAGACAACCTCTGTGAAGCTGCTTTGTTCCACAGCACAGAAAGCACCAATTGTCCGCTTGGCTCATAGGGCTTTGCAACCCTATTGACTTATCTGCAACCTGGCATTTTGCTTATCCATCTGTGTAAAAGCTCCATCCCATTGTTGCATTTCTGTTTACTGTCTATGTAGCCTTACTGCAGTTGCTGCTACTTTCAGTTTTCACTGGTGTAAAGCATAATAGGGTTTTTAAACTACTGGTCTCTACAAGTACAAAGAGCAGCACACTCACTTATTGCTATACTTCCCTGAGTAGTTTTCAACTCCAAATAACACTCAGAACCAACACTAAAAAACCTCTCCTTGAGGGAAAATATAGTCAGACCAAGCATGGACTCTGCAGGTGTCAGGAGAATGTAAGAATGCAATACTGAAAAGAAAGTGAATAGTGTCTGCCATGTGAACACTTTGAGAAACACTGGAAAGGCTGGTTGCCCACCCAGTGAACATTACTGAGAGGAACTGACAATAAAGGGCAAAGGAGAAAAAGTAAGAAACTCTGGAAAGAGGGCGGAGAAATGCCTATCAGCTATAGGAAAATCATTCTAACTGCAAAGAAGAACACTTCCTGCCAGCAGAGGAGGGCAGGACCAAGGCAGAAAATAGCCTGTCTTACAGGCAGCTTCACCCAGTAAAAAGCAGTGTTTATTCACTCAGCCATTTACGGCCTCTCTAAAGATTATCTCTAAAAACTAGACCAAACCTCCTTCTCTGTTCTGCACAAGGGGGTTTAAGTTTTACAGGGTTGTTGAGGGGAAAAATCTATCAATCTCATGAATCTTGCAAATATAAATAAGGAAACACATGGGACAAAGAATCTCTCTGAAGAGAGTAAGACCTCTGACTGAGCAGCTCCTTAGATTTCCACCTTCATTGCCAGCCAGGGTCTCCTCCAAGCTGCTAAGCAGGCAGCGATGCAGCAGGAATACCCTGCTGCCATTAGCATAAATCATACATTAGCTTACAGATTCTGGATTGTATTTTGACTGAATTTACATCTATGGTTGATTCCGGTTGTCTGCCAGGCTGAAGACTGCAGGGAGAAAGCAAAAACAACAACAAACAAGCAGCCTTCTCCCAAATCTAATTTGTGCTGGTTTTGCTCCCAATATGCTGCTTTGAACAGCTGAGAATGGTATTACTGACCTTGAAGAGACACTGTTAAACACGCTCTTGCGGCCAGCATTAGAAGGACACTGCTTTTTCTCCTCCCGTTTCTTTGTGAGCAGGCAGGAAGAGATTGTTTTCTGCTCCCCTCCTCTTCACAGCCAGGCTTTTAACATTGCACTGCTGCAAACTGCTTTTAAAAGGGCCTTTCCCTGCATGTGCTTCAATCAGCCTGGCCTGGAGCGAGTAAAAGATGGACAAATGCTACCCAGGGTGACTAAACTGTAAAGCCAAGAGCGACATATGTCTGTGGCTGTTGCCAAGCCTCCAGGCTGACTAAGGCAGAAGGAAAAACTCAGTCTTCTCACTTGAGTAAGGATGCTTTGCTATAGCCCACAGAGGGGGAGCAGAAGCATGGGGTTTCTCCTAGGACTGGTCTTAGCATGGAAAGTCCCAGGAAATTAACACCTATAAAGAGAATAAAGAATGGGTAGAAATTCAGTGGAGGGGAGATTCATTTCTCTCTCTCTTTCTCTTGCATTTGGGATCTCATCCATGGTGGTCATGGTGCTGGGGTAAGGGAGCAGGTCTTGTAGAAGAGAATGCTGATAGAGATGAACCAGCTCAGACAGACCCAGCTTGACTCCATGAGGCGCCCTAAGACCCTTACGTCTTGAAGGAAGTGGAATTTCAATGTGCAGCAAGGTCATGCTGACTTGCTGCCATGCTCAGCTTTCCTGCAAGCAGCTGCTGATGACTGAAAACCAAGACAAGGCAGAAGTTTCTCACTTGCCATGAAATGTGCTACAATGACCTTGCCAAGCAAGCTGCAAGGCCTGCCACTAACAACAGTTGCTGCCAGCTCCTTTGGAGGAAAGCAAAATAAGTCCTGAAATAAGCAGTTACAGAATGAATCCAACCCAGGGAAGGGTTCTTCCCTCTAAATTATAGTAAATGGGCATGACTGGCTTAATTTCTTCCCATGAAGAAATTGCCTACGCAGAGAAAGATTATGAAGTTACCCACTGCTTGTCAAGAAGGGGGGAGAGATTTCCTTGACAGTAAAGTAAGTTGGCAAATCAAGGGACAGGAAACCCTTTCTTTACAGATAACTAGTTACTCAGAACAAGATTCTGATGTGAGAGACTGTCTCAGATGATTAATGTAAGCATTTGTTAATGTTCTCATTTGTGATTTACTTTGTCATGTTCCCAGCAAATACATCACAATACTTTGAAAAACTTTAGCCATAAGCTAAACTGAACAGCTCATTTAATGGGTAAATAGTGGATCTGAAAATACTGCACGGAAGTTGAAATAAAGGATAGAGTGAGTCATTGTACATATTAGCCAGAAGGTCTGTTCACAATCCTTCCATTTTTAATTCCCAGAATCTTTATGCAGCATCGCAGAGTACATAAAATTAGATGGGACAAAAGGGGCCTCGTTTGTAAACCAGCCTGACCAATAAAACCAGATGTGGAGATCAAATCCTGGCTCGTAACTGTAAAAAGGTCTGAAAACGAACATAAAATTTCTACTAGGATTCTCAAAAGATGATGCATCCTCCCTGTCTGCTCCCCTGATGTACACATCATTTTAGGCAAAGTAACAGAATTCTAATCCAAGTCTGGCAGGTTGCTTTATCACTAATCCATTGTGCAAAAGCCTGGCTTCCGACCTTCTGCATTCTCTGTCTGGAGAAGGAAGCTGCAGAAATGCCTGAGGAGAACCTGCAGTGAGTTTCTTTTCACTTTGTGCACATCCTGTCTCCAAGTAACCTGCTTCGAGCAGCTATATGCCAACCTATGAACAATTCTAGCTGAACTTTCTTTTTCTAACAGAAGTTGTTAAGAATCTAGATAAACAAAACATGGATTCAAAGCTTTCTTGGGTTGATGAACCCAAAACTTCAAGAGCTACAATCTAGTGTCTTTAGCTCATCTCACAGTGGAATTATATAGCACAAAGGGTACCACAAATTCTACAGGGCCATACAAATTAAGTAGAGCTAACAGCAGTGTACAGTCCCCTAATGGAGCACTACCACTAGATTTTCCTGAGACAAAACTAAACCCCAAGATTTCTGATGTGCACTAGCAGCAAAACCACAATGTCCTAACCCAGAGCTTTTCATTACAACTTAATTATTGTCAAAGAAAGCTGCATCCTTTGTGTTTGCTGGAGCATCTGCAGAGTCATGGTCACTGAGGAGGTTGAAGGAATATCCTTTGACCGCTGCAAAGTTAAGTGATGGAACACAGCACCAGCTGTGCTATGCCTTGCTTTTTTGCATAAGCAGCTACACATGCCTCACCTGCCTATCTACAGCTCTGAAGACTCTCTGTTCCCCATGGCCATTATTCCTCAATGCACAATCAAGTTCAAGGTAGATGTGAAATTAAATGTACAACAGGTGCTCTATTCCAAGTTAGTGTGGATCCCTCACTTGAACCAGGAGACCTGAAGGATAATATTGCAACTGCACCAGCCACGCTACATCAGGAGCTGCTCAGGAAAAGAACTGCTCATCAATGGTTCTGTTTACTGTAGAAACTGAGAGCCAGCACACGCCACAGTGGCACAGTAGGGATAATTATGGATCTCAAGTTCTTCTGAATGAAGCACACAATTACACAGGCAGCATTTTCCTCCTAATTATACTTCTCTAGCACAGAGCGATTCTGCTCATAACTCAGAGGAGAGTAATTCAGGGTGACAGATTTAATCTCATTTATCCTATTTGCTTTTGAAACTCAATTCTAATAAAATGCAAAGTTAAAAAGATTAACAAATAGGATCACACAGTTTGCTAGGTGTCAGATAGACTTACGCATGATCAGCTGTGTTCCTCTGCTACACTAAACAACAAATAATCCTTTCTGCTTCTTTGGTTGGTGCTTTGTAGCAAGACATGTTTGTGTCTTATAGTTCATCTAAAATTAAGTAATTAAATAGGACATTTTTCTTGAATCCTGCTCTAAATTAAGATCCGGTGGTTTTCATTAAAACCTTACACATGCTTAGAGAGGCAGTAGGCCAGTAGGCCATTAAGGATGGAGCCTGGAATTTCAAGAACCAGGTCTTAGTCTTGGCTCTGACATTGGCTTGCAGAGTGGCTAAAAGCCATCTGCTTCCCCCTTCCACACCAGTCAGGCCTTTTGCAAACAAGACATGAACTGCTGACAGACCATCTTCCCCACTTCAGGACTGAGAAGGGATCACCCTTGATTTTGCAAATCTCAAAGCATCTCTGTTAGGGCCAGGCTGGTGGCCCTGGTGTTTGCTTTCCCGGAGCCCAGCTCCAGGCACCCACTACCCACTCCTGAACTGGGCAGGGGTGAGGCACACTCCTCCTGCTCTTGGGCTGTAGTGTGAGGATGTGTCTGTGGCTTAAGCAGTAAACAAGGCCGGTGGTTCACATTACACTCTGCCTGGAGCACATGAAGTATGTGCATATATGGTGCCTCAGGATCCCTCAAGTCCAGAGAAGAGAAGCAGAGCATGGAGCAGGAGGCTACAACCCTTCCCTTTCTAACAGGAAGACAGTGAAATCGGCTTGTGGAGTGCACAGAGAAGATGTGGAAACCTCAAGAGTACAGGCAGGCACCCAAACTTTGGACAGTTATCCACACCCAATAAGAAGACCCCGAAGACTGCCTATTTGGCTGCTCAGCTGCACCTAATACGTGATCTGAGATTACCACATCTTTCCCTCAGTCTCAAATAGATGGCAGATATGCAAACCAACAATTTACTTCTGCACAAATCACAAGGCATGGGTTTATAGCACAGAAGAGAAAGCATCTCTTAACTAGAATAAACTTCCACCATTAGAGTGGTAAAACAGTAATATGAAGCAGCCGATTCAATGTGTACATGTAGAAGCAGCTCAGTGAAGTAGGAACTAATGAGATAAAGAGGAGTCAATAAGCAAACATAATTTGACTAAGCACTGGTACTATTCTCACTGAAAATGTTCAAACTGCATCCATAAGCCCGTAGTAGCCTGTCCTGGTTTGATTCCTCTCCAAGAGTTTCTAGCCAAACATAGACTGTTCAGAACATGTACCAATTGCGCAGTGCAAAACTCACGTAAACCATTTCTAATCATCACCAGATCTGACCAAAGATTTAACTTTTCTAACATCAACCAAATATCCAGGAACCATGGGAGCTGGACCCAGTTTCCTGGGCTGTCTGAAAACTGTCAGAGTTGTACCTTGAGAGGCATGACAGTCTGGAAGGCTGACACAGTATGTCAGAGGAGACACAGGTACACACAGAGGTGAAAGTCCTGCTAACTCTCCACTGTACCAGCAGAACCGTGAAAGAAAGGGCTGTCAACTGACTGATGCCCAACACCCACATTTTAGAAGAATCTGGAGTTAGATGTAAACAGTGTACCTTAAAGCCAGTGTATACACAGGACAGAGAAGGCGCAAGACAGCATTCTGAAGGCTGTACACCACCCAGTCTGCAGCACAGAGCAAAGAAGGGCAGAGCTTAGTGTTTAGTAA
The DNA here is from genome assembly GCA_039720435.1 of Amazona ochrocephala. Classification (NCBI taxonomy): domain Eukaryota; kingdom Metazoa; phylum Chordata; class Aves; order Psittaciformes; family Psittacidae; genus Amazona; species Amazona ochrocephala. The sequence continues at coordinate 7,528,272 of CM077891.1, read as the reverse complement.
TGAAAACCTAACACATTTCTCACATATCCCAGTCTGGGTGAGGTTTTTCCATTTATATGCTCTTTCCTACCCTGAAATCACAGAAGAATACCTTCCTGGAATAGTAACGGAAGAAAAAAAACCTCCAATCCTTTTCCATTTTTTGTCACTACCAAAGATAGCTTGGAGATTATTGTACATCTAAAAATATTTTCCAAGGTGGTAAGACATTTCTAGGTTTAACAAGGCATCACTGGAAACAGTCAGGAGAGAACGTATCTGAGTGTCATAACCAACGTGAAACAGGATGTCTATTTGTGACGATAGAAGGAGATTCAGGATAGGCAGGTCCTTTGCTCGGCTCTGCCAGATCAGATTTTGATAAATGAACTAATTTTTGCACCATATCTTACTCACTGGCAAGATTTCAGTTAATATATTGTTGCCATAGCACTACACCCTCACTGTGAGTTCAGCAGTTGTACTGATAGAAAGTGATATCAAAGTGCAGGATAACAAATCCAAATGTTACATAAAAATAGGAAAAGGAGAAGTAAATACTGGAGAATTTACTACTAAAAATCAGAAAATGATGAGAGCTGAATGCCACTCGGAACAGGTCATGCTGGTGATAAGTAGGAGATACCAAAATAGCTACCCTGGTTTTCCAGGTACAGTTATCCATCACAAGAGGCAAAAAATCAGCCTAAACCTCACCACCAAAACCCTCGCGAATTTCATGAGCCCCTTCATAATTGAAATATAGCTGAACACTAGAGATAGAAATTCAGACCCATCACCTGCTTAACTGTGTTTAATTATTCACAAGAAATGTGCTAGGCTGAAATTCACTCAGGTTTAACAAGAGCTGATGGGGTTTCAGTGAACTTTCCATTACACCCTGGACTTCATCCAAAGGCTAGTGGCTCATGTCTAGCAACGTACGGATCAGAGGAACTAAATCAATTCAGAAGTCATCTTGAAACGTAATGGCTCTTGGTGAAAAGCCTTATCTGGGCTATACATCACCCCCAAAGTAAAATGCATTCTACCCTTTCCACAAAGCTGCTTGAAAGCTCTGGAGCATGCTTTCTTCCTCCCTTTCTAAACAGTCTCTGCTGTTCACAGTACATGTGAAAAGACATCCTTGTCATCTGAATTGATGTGGGAGAAATATAGAGAGGGAACAAGAATACCAATAACTGAGACAACTACAGGGGTAAACATATCCATCATCATCCTCAAGTTTAGAAGCCATCCAGCCATCCTAAACCTATTGCACAGACACAGATAGACCCTGCAGCCAGTGGGCAGGACGCACTCTTCTGAGCTACACACATAATGTGACTTTACATCATGTGCACGGTGAGAAGACAGGACTGGAGTGTGCTGGACTCAACACACAGTGCTTTGCAGAGACGCTCTCTGCCTTCTCAGTAGCTCCTGGGAGCCCAGAAACCTGGTAGAGCACCTGTAAAACTAGCAAAGGCATCAGTTACTGCCAGCATCTGCATTAGATGCTCACAGCAGCAGGGCTGGGCTCATTTGCAAATACAGATCAAACCAGCAAAATCCTTCTCTACACAGTGCTTTGAAATTTGTGCTGTCCTCCAGTGAATTAAGGACCTACCCAGAGCCAGTTATCACTTAGTGGAATACACAAAAGCCCAGAACAGAGTTTTTGTTTGGATACACTTGTAAAGAAATATGCTGTGATGGTGTAGCGCCACTTGAAATGCTCAGCTTTTTATCTGTACCTCAAACTGGAGGCCTTCATTGCACACTGATTCTAGGGTACCTATAGGCTGGATTTCAGAGTACACAGGAACACATTTAGAGAAAGATAATGCTCATATCAAATTGAGATGTCAAAGTGAAGGTCTTCACAGCACTTCAAGTGTCTAATGGGCTGCAAGCAGAGTCACCCTGAGCAGCAGTAAACCCTCTGGGGCCTCATAGAAAGGAGCCAGTTGCCAGTGCACAGGCAAATCAGAGGGACTCTGAGCACAGATACACAGAGTGAACGCTCAGATCCAGAACAAACCCCTTTACATGAAGGTCTCTGGTTTGCTTTCTCAGCCTTGGACTCTGCAAAGCCTAAAATGCCATGTAAGCTGGAATAGGCAAGGACAAGTATAACCTAGGGCTTCTGAAACATGCACCAGCCTTTCATCAGTACCATGCTGAGCAGCGGGAACTGAACCCCACTTTTTGCAGCAGCTAAAAAGACAGCTGAGTGTATGGGTGGTCTTTGGGTCACAACAGAAGAGGACAGCAAGGAGTCCCTGCAAAATAACCACAGTGCAAGAGACACGAGTTGCCCTGTCACACTGCAAGTTCTAAATCCATTTGGTTAGTAAAAGAAGGAACTGCTGCCCAGTAACATTATTTTGCAGTTCTGTCTGCATACGGCTGGCCACCAGCACTGCTGCACTGCAACAGCTCAGTGACTTCCAGCCTGTTCCAAAATCCACATAAGGGAAATTCTCAAGCCACAGAAACCTTGCTAAATGGGAAATCAGAGAACTACCTCTAAAAGATGCTGTATGAACCAGTAACTCATAACACAGCCAAGTTCTCAGCGCATGTGGCTGCACTGCCCTCAGTCTGTGCTCCCACGTGCACCACTTCCAGCAATAATCACAGAGCAGCTGCCCAGCACGGTGTCCAGGGAGGTCGAAAGATACTTCACAGTGTCTGAAAGGGACACACATGCTACACAAGCTGAGTTTGAGCATTTTTGAAAACAGCACATAGAATGCAAACTTGTGCTTCTAATTTGTAAACATCAGAATTATTAAATTAATGCCACATCTACTGTAGCTAAAAAGTGCCAGGCTCTCATCTTGAGTCCACCAGAGCCCCATTTCCTTGAGTGATGAAAAACACAGTTTATTTGGGTTTGATTTCACTAGTGACTCTCATGATCTTTCAGACCTCTCAGCAATCTGTAACCAAAGTTTTTTTGGATTATGAAATTGCAGTTGCCAGCTCCCATGCCTCTCTGATGGAAAAAATACACAGAATAGCCCCTCCCTGACTGAGGATGCTCTCCAGTGTTTTCCCTATTGTCCTCATCCTTGTCAAACAGACGCATGAATCCACCAGCAATGCAGAAAGGTGAGGTGGGCTGCTCCTACAGAACTGTTTTTCAATTAAGTTTGAATTATCAGCAGCTTAATTCAGATGCACTTGAGGTGATCCCAGCTACTGGCACAGAAGGATTTGTGCAGACTTTGCTTACTGTATTCCCCAACCACATACTGACAAAACATCTAGTACACATTCAGCGTTTGAATTCATGAGATAGTGGCGTAGTGGAAGCAAAGTAGCTCCTTGTAAGTATGCTGTGACGAGAGAAACAGGGAAAGAATATTATGCGATAAGGAGGGGGTGGTGACATCAGTGATAAGATACAGTCTATATTACCTTATTGAAAAGTTAATTTGACTTTTTAGATATTCCTTTTCCACATTAGCCTAGTAGAAAGAAATTAAATTTCACAAGAAATATCATCCCTTTTCAGTGACTGGAGAAATTACTTAACTAAAAGACAGCATCTATTAGTTTAAAGCATGTGCCACTTAAATTAACAATGAGAGAATATGCGTAAGACTCATTCAATATGAGCTCTGAATTCTGATGATGTCCTCAGGGGAGTAGCAGAGAATGGGGTAATGTAATGTGCTTTCCAAGGTGGAGCGCAAAAGAAGAAAAGCAGAAGACACTAGCAGAGAGAGCCCAGGTCCCTGAGCTTCCCCTGGACAGCCAAGGTGCCAGGTCTGCATCAGAGAGCAAGCAGCCTTGTTAAAGGCTCTGCACTGGAAAGAGCTTCAGGGTCTGCCTGGGGTAGTGGACACTAGCAGGGAATATCTTACTGGAAGACCTTACGTCTCTAGCATGTATGCCACTTGCTTCATGAACCAGCGGTGAGATGCTAGCCAGTCCTGTCAGGGATGTTGCACGGCCTGCACTGGAAAGACACAAGGACCATCAAGCTGCAGGCAAGGTTTGACTTTGCCACCACAGTTCAGGTGTCCAGGGAGGGCACTCAAGACAATATCCTGCCAGTGCTGACACATCTACCAGCTGCTCTTTGCAATTCTGGGGCAGCTAGAGACTTGTCCAAAGGAGAGGAAGGAAAATCCAGTGAGAGTGGTAATAGCAGTTATGTTTCTTCCATGACTTGAAAGAGCTGTTTAGGAAATCCACAACCAATTAAGACCAGGGGTTCCTGCAGACTTGTCTGGATCATGAATTGCCTTTGAAATCTGGAAACTATACTTGTCAGTGGCCTGAATAACACATTTCAGAGCTGCTACACAAGTTCTTTTGTATATGCAATAGCTGTTATGCAGGGAAAGGAAGGCAGTCCTAATCTGGACTCTTGTTGGAAGATTTCTAGACACATATGCAGCAAAACTAATGCAGTTATTACAAGGTGGAAACCTTGGAATATGTATGAACTGGAAAGATTAGGAACTTCGTATTTTACAGAATCACAGAATAGTTAGGGTTGGAAAGGACCTTAAGATCTTCCAGTTCCAACCCCGCTGCCATGGGCAGGGACACCTCCCACTAAACCATGCCACCCAAGGCTCTGTCCAATCTGGCCTTGAACACCGCCAGGGATGAAGCATTCACAACTTCCCTGGGCAACCCATTCCAGGGCCTCACCACCCTTACAGTAAAGAATTTCTTCCTCATATCCAATCTAAACTTCCCCTGTTTAAGTTTAAACCCATTACCCCTTGTCCTCTCACCACAGTCCCTCATGAAGAGTCCCTCATGAAGAGTCCCTCCCCAGCATCCCTCTAGGCCCCCTTCAGATACTGGAAGGCTGCTATGAGGTCTCCACGCAACTTTCGCTTCTCCAGGCTGAACAGCCCCAATTTTCTCAGCCTATCTTCATACGGGAGGTGCTCCAGTCCCCTGATCATTCTCATGGCCCTCCTCTGGACTCGTTCCAACAGTTCCATGTCCTTTTTATGTTGAGGACACCAGAACTGCACACAATACTCCAAGTGAGGTCTCACGAGAGCAGAGTAGAGGGGCAGGATCACCTCCCTCGACCTGCTGGTCACGCTCCTTTTGATGCAGCCCAGGATACGGTTGGCTTTCTGGGCTGCAAGCGCACACTGCCGGCTCATGTTCATTTTCTCATTGATCAACACCCCCAAGTCCTTCGAGAAGAATAAAACAAAGAGATAGAGGTACCTCGATTGCAAACAGATACAGAAGATAGGGTAGAATGTGTAAACAATCTCATATAGCAATTACTGAAGCAAGTATATAATAATAAAACATAAGCCTCTCTTAGAATCCCATCTTTAATTTCCCTCTGGAATATGCTCCCAAGGGGGTTTTATGGAAACCTGAACTGGGAGCATGACATTTACATACCTTATTCTCACTACACTGGAAAAGAACATTTGCATAGCTGGGCTAAGGGGGCCCTGATATAGTAATGTATTTAAAGTGTAGGAGAAAAAAAAAATCGAAGTTACATTAGGTGATATTTAAAGAAAAGAAAAATGCAAGAGACCCTTTCATCCTATAAACCAAACTTTCCATTCGGGAAGAACATGGCCCTGTGGCCACCTGCTTTGGGACATTTCACCCCTTCTGAAGCCACTGGCTGGAATCAGACGCCTCTCGAGACAGGACATCAGAGAAGAATCATCTGATTCAGCTTACTTTGGCAACACCTTTGTTTTTGACCTAACCACCATGGCCAAGGTAACAAAACAAAATAGGTCACATCATCATCCAATCCAGCACCCTGCTATCACAGACCCATGAGCACCACCTCACCCAGCCATGCACTGTTTGCTGTTCAAACCAAGCAACACTTTATACACCAGGGCATTTTTCTGCAGAATGGATGCCAGCAGCAGCAGGGCAGAACTGGGGTCCTCCCAAACCAGTCCACAGCCCGTTTCTGCTGGAAGATAGGGGCTGGTTTGGGCACAAGGGGACAGCAGAAAAATCCTCGTTTCTTCCAGCAGAGGGTAGTGGGACACACAAGCCAGCACGATGTACGCAGTTCAAAACAAAACCAAAGGTGCAGTAACAATAATTAAACAAAAAGACACTCCTTAGCTCGGTGGAAATGTTACAAACCTAAAATAATTCTGTATTTGCCCTCATCAAATCAAAAAACATATCAAACTTCAGCTTGTTCTCATTATCTCCCCCCTTCCCCAGCAACATCACCATCTTCATTCCCCTTTCTAGTTTTGGGAAGGAACACCCCCAGGCAGCAGCAGGGTCAGAACAGCCTTTTACTGAACCTATACTAGAAATCTGTCTTCTCTTTCCCTCTGTGGAGCTATTTTCCTTTCCTTGAGTCTCCCAGAGAAATCACTGAATAGCTTTCAGGCTCTGTTTCCTCTTTTCTCCCTCCCATTGTACTGGTGTGAAATTAAATGACTGAGCAGCAATATACACATCCTCATGCACCAGAGGCGCATGGTGCTATTGCTGTTTTAATTTTGATGTGGGGCTACACAAAGGCATTCTCAGGTGCCTCAATGGGTCTCACAGCCCATGGGCAGATCTGTAAATAGATGTTCCTAGCTCAGAGGCAAAGCTGACACATTCAGGAGATTCATGGCTCTTCCCTCCCATACACTCTCTCAAGAGATACCAAAAGGAGCCGCTACAGTAGAGGCACAGCCACAGACGTGTCAAACGATTAAATTACTGTGACCCCCTGGCTTAGATTAAGCATTTGCAATTTTAACAGCACAACCCAAGCCCAAGTCCCAAGCTTCCCCTGCCTGCACATCTCTGACTGCAGTATCTTCACTTGGCATTTAACAGGATTAGGGCAGGCTTCTGGAGGCAGCTTCTCCTGCAGGTAAAATCTTATTACAGGAGCTTTCAAACCCAAAAATGCTTTTGGGGAGCAATAAAAACCTAGACCAATCCACAGTGACTGTCACATTAACAGCAGTTTTTCTATTTAAATGATGAAACACAGCATCTCATCTTAAGTCTAAATGTTTCTGCCAGCTTGGACAAAATATAAAGGAAAGTCTTCCAATGTTTGTTTTGGTGCACAGGTATTCAATTCAGGTTGACAGAAAACAAAATTACTTTGCTTAGAAAACATCCTAGGAGAAGATAGCGTCTTAATTACAGAGACAGGGAAATGGAATTCAGCCTGCTATACAGATTTGTTTCTTGCCGATTCCACTCCAAAGTGCACCAAGGCAGGGATCTCGCCAGCAGCCATGGAAGTGTCCTTGCTTTACTTGTGTATTATCTACTCTACCCTAAACCCATCATTTGTAAAGACAGAAGAGTAGCTTGCTTGCTCACATACTGCAGTGGACCTAGGGTAGCTGTTTTCTCTACTAATAGCTCAGTACTCACTAAAAGGCCTTGTGAACTGGGGGCATGTAAGAACCACAGTCATCAGAAAAGTTACAGTTATGCTCTGGGCCTGATGAACTCTGATGAACCTCCCAACTCTGCTGCCATAATTCAGGAACATGAGTCAGGATTAAAGTTACCTGAGATGCATTAACAAAGCTTAATACACTCCAGAGTCAAAATGGGACAATTAGCAGCTCCTGTACCAAAACAGATGACTATGGAAATGGCGTATGTGTCACCATCTGCTGACGATATGCAACAGGCAAACTAAGGGGAAAAAAAAAAAATAGAAAGAAACCATTTCTTGATGAAACTTGTTCCCATTTCCAAGAATCAACGTGAATATTCAGCTTAAGCATTATACTTTCCAGATTCCCAGCTGGGACCAGAATGAGAAGCATCAAACATCTTATGATTTAACTGTTGAGACATTTCCAGGCCAAACTTTCAAGAAAGAGGTTTGGATACAGATCTGAACTGTGGGATGTTTTGTCTATGGAGTTCTCCCATTGCTTCCAATAGTAATAGTTAGCATTAGTACGTGTACTTTTAAAATACCCAGTTGCTCCTGAACTCTGCTGATGACCATAATTCATGCTTTTTTTCCCTTGATCTAATTTAAAGGGTAGGGACCATCATCATTCTGCTCTTCGGAAGAATCTGACCATTTACTTCTTGCTGAGCAGCTGTCAGAGTGTAATGAAAATAATTTACTGCTCCATTTTTCTGAAAGAACCCCTTATCCCTCCTGCCCTTCCTCCCCCAAATATTTCCTGAAAACCATATGCCACAAGCAAACTAGTTTTGGCTTATACCAGCAAACGTCTCAAACTCTGGGATGCCTTACTTGCCTTTACATTCCTCTCCAACAGCAGTCTACCATCATGGTGAGGGGAAATGTGAAGCTGTACATCACAGAAGAACAGCCACAGAGATATAAGCAAAACTGTGCTTTGGTCTCCTTTGATTTGAGGGGATAATAATAATAATATCCCAGTCACTACGGTCCTTTTCTAAAGCTGTTTTAAAGATATGTCGGATAACACAAAGAGCTCCAATCTTCCTGGTCTCACATATATCTCTCAAAATCGTTGGTAGGTATTTGGTTTTAACATGCCTACTGGAAAATCCAAGCACAGAGCTACAATTTATATCCTCAAGAAAACTTTGAAGGAAACTCAGAACTTCTCAAAATGCTGAACATTGTACCTGACTCCAAAGGGCAATAACATGGTAAAAATGAACCATATTCTGGGAAGTTAAATCCCTGAAGTGCCATTTGGTGAATATGAAAAGCAATTTCTTTTTCAGAGCCCAAAAGGTCATTTTTTTTCATGCCTTAATTCCAGGATGCACATCTGAAGCCTACAAAAATATTTTTTCACTCACTCACTGGACTAAAAGAAGTTTCTTTTTTACTTACCTGAAGTACAGTCAAGTGGTAAGAGACCTGCTCAAGGGTTTGGTTTTTTTTTCAGCAGTTTGCCTCTACATTCCACTATTCAGCAATTTTTTTTACTCTGGGACCACCTCACTTTTAACATTAACTGCCCTCCCTCAGCAGTGTTGGGAGGTTTTCCTTTTAAAAGACTACAACAGTACGTCAAAAAAAATTAACTGAAAGTGTTTTAGCCAGTCTCAAGTCTCAAGTTCACCAGCTAGGGATAGACAGATTTACTCCAAGAACGGCTGAAATCAGAGATTATCAGCAACAGAGTAGTAAATCCTTAAATGAAGGGATTTACACTGCTGCAGGTGAGGCATGGGGATGCAGATATGGAGTGGGGCCCACCCTCTTCATCTTGTATCACAGCAGCTCTCCCAAAGCTTCTCACTTGTGATGTTGTACTTCATTGTCTGACATGCTTACAGGCCTCTTTCCATACACTACAGTTAGGAAAAGTGCCTTTTACATTGTTTGCTCTTCAGGCTTGTGTGACACTCTCAATTCATCAGCTCTTCAAGTCTGCTGTTTCACATTAAATATACATATCAGCAGGAGTTTATTTTTTTTTACAATACTGGATCAATCAAGTAATGGACACATCATTAACAAATCTGTTTGCTTTTCATGGTGCTTCACTTTGGGTTTTTGTGATTAAACAAAAGCCTGTTTGATTGCTGCTTTTTCCCTCAAAATGAAGCACTGCCCATATAGGCACTTTAACTCTGTATTTGCTTTCCAAAGCATCATGTTCTCTCTTCTTCCTCCCCATGACAGCTCAAGGCAAACCACAGTCCCTAGGACATCTGGAGGTTGTGGTCTGTGAATCCCTTCCAGCCACGAACAAAAGCAATCATCTTTGCTGAATTAATAAATACTTGAGACTTGTTAGTATTTCTGAATTGCAAAACTCTGTGCTTGAAAGGCTATACAGAAAACAGCTGTCCTTCAAAAGGTTATTAAAAAGGAAAGCAAAAGCTCCATGTTGTCTTAACTGTGCCAGATGAGAAAATGCATCTGCCTTGTGTCTTCAGTAATTGATACACAGCAGGTCCGTTAGCATTCCTTGCTTCTCTTGGATTCACATAACCATGGCTTAGTTTTCCAGGGACTTTTTGTGAAAGTTGAGGGGAAAAAAAAAAGACTAGAGATAATTATATGTACATGCTAAAGATACAGTGAACACAGCCAGCAAGAAAATGCAAGTATCCTCATTCTGAATAGTAAGAGATGCCAAGACAGAACCCTGCCTTGAACTGCAAATGTTTTAAATTATTCAGTTTCTGCCAGCAAGACAGAAAGGGGTTAAAGTGAATCCAGAACATCTTAATAGACCTAGAAAAAGCAAAGTCTGTCCAAAGAGTGTGCTCCCATGGAGCCTGGGTACCACTCCTCCCTCTGGGGTGAGGGCCAGTACGGTATCTGTGTAGTTAAATCACTGCAACAAAGCTGTGCCCTTCTTAAAAGTCAGCCTGGGTGTGCACTTCTGGCAGAAAGGCTGCCTGGGCAGCAGAGGGGAGGAGCAGGCGAGAGGAGCAGATTCACTTTCTGCCAGGATCCTGTTTCCTACGTGTTCAACTCGACTCTGAACACTCGCCTTCACAAACGTTGAATTGTTCAAATGACATATAATCTCGTGTTGCTCATTTACGACAGCACAACTAGCGACAAAGAACTTTAAAGTGCTCGGCTCCCTTCAAACAGGAAGAAATCTGTGGTGACAGGCTGCAGAATGCATGACTCGTTTTTCCACCACCCCATGATGCACACATACCACACCGAGTTCAGGAAACTCCAGCGAAACTCTGCACACAGGCTCTGAGCAGTCATCTGCAAGAGTTTTATCTCCAGCTCCCCCTCCCCAGGTCAGGAGTACAAATCACGAAAAGCAGAACCTCTCTGGCACATCTCTCTTGCAAATTGCTGTAATTTCCCATCTGTCTTCAGCTTGGATGGCTTTGCCGGGTCCATAGGGGATGATTTACAGCATTCGTTTTGGATTAAGGGTTCCTAAACTGTGACTCAGGAGACAGAGTAAATAATCTGCAGCTGCCTCACAGAGCCATATTAAATGGTGAAAGTGCCTGTCCCATAGGGCTCTGCCAGTGGGTCCTGAATGAGTTTGAATCCAGCAGCTACGACCTAATCTAAAATTTTAGGAATTGATTAGCGTGTCGAGTTGATTGCACACTGGTAAAAATGGGACAGATCTGTTGGGTAACCCTATTGCAGAGAACATGGTTTGTCCAGGCATCTTTTTCTGGACTAGTCAAGTTGTTGGCTGAACAAGCCAACATAGTTTTCTCGATTATTGAAATCTATTGTTTGTCATTTGGTTTTGTGTTGGAAGCTACTTCTAACACCACACCTTGCTTTGTGTGCAAACACAGTACAAACAGTTGTGTTTGGCTTGACAGTTACTGTAACTGCAGCGTGACTGCACAGAACTTAGCAAAGGCAAACAGGCAATATAAAAACTGAGTCCTCTGGCTCAAAAGGCTTTTCAGCAAGAACACATTCATTTGCTCACTATTTCTCTGGCAGCTTCTAAATTTTGGGGATTTCTGGATTTCGCAGTAGGCACAAAGTCCTTTTCTAGTAAACAGGAAATGCATGTTTACATTTGTCTTTTCTGATACCATTTTCCATATATTCAGTCAAAGGCAACCATAAAGCACCATAACATGGTACTTCACCTTCCCTTCCATTTCCAGTTCCCACACTGTCACATTTTAGTCAATGAGTTGTGGCTAAGCTGTCTCCAGTGCTCCATGAACTTTCCTGTATCATATTCCTTACAGGTGGGGGCTAGTCTGCAAGAGTCACCTTAAAAGGTTTTGCTCCTTGAGCATCCCCTGTCTGCAGCATGGGTACACCTTTACAGGTGGTGCAGTCAGCCAGTACTGGCTAATTAACTGCAGTCTGGTAGAAAAATTGCATTAGCATAGCCAAGCCTCACATCGATCTACCAGAGCAAATCTGCAATGCAGATGCAGAAGCCTATTCAGCCAGTTTATTTAAGTATTTCAGGTTCAATAACTGAAGCAACTCCACCAGTTTGCTGCTCACCATTTTCCACGCTGTGGAAGACTCTTCATAATGTACCATAATTCCTGGTCACTGGGTGGTCTGCACGCAGAAGCACTGTTGTTTTGAAACAGTGAAAGCAGTCGTGCCTGCAGTGTTTGCAGACTTCCGAGATAAAACACAGGAACTAAGTAAGCACAAAGGAACAGAGCTGTTTGTATTATAACCATTTAGTGCTACCTCATCTGCCATCGTGGCTGAGAGAGAAAAAGGGTTCAAGTGAGGATACGTGCTCAGTGTCAGTTACACTCTCTATAACATGGCTGCACACTCCAGCCCTTCAGAGCTTTTGCGACCTAAACCAATTGCTGCAACTCCACCATGCAAGGCTCCAGGACCATTTTATATTTACATTTAAGCCCAATCACAAGATTTGCAACATGGCCTTTGAAATTCATTTGATAACATAAAACAGACTAATAGGCCAACATTTCTACCTAAGCACACCAGAAGGCAGTTTTTCCTGTGGATGAGTGCATCCCTTCCTTCTGAATATAGATCTGACCAGAACAGGACTGTAGCACCAAGTGCAGGGAAGCAAAAAGCCTACCTGCCAGCACAGCTGGAATTGAGCCCCAGCTGGAGCCAGCCTCTACCCTGCTAAAAAGGAAGACAACAGCCTCAAATCTCTGCCTTCTAGAGAAGATGGCCAGCAACACTGTCACCAACATCTTACTATACAAGATGGCCCCTTCTACACAACAGCACGGAAAGCGTGACTTTTACAGATTTTCCTACAACATCCAACTGCATCAAGGACTGAACTAGTTAAATCACTGCTCCATGCCAGCTGATGAATTCTGTTCAGAAACTAAGTAAGCAGTTTGGAAAAGGTTTGATTAGAGCTGCCGGGGGGCCTGGCAAGATGCAGGAAACTTCTGTGACCCAATTATATTGCTGATCAGAAGCCTCTTCCCAGCAGATGGTGGGATGGTGCATGAAAAAAGACAGTGAAATTTCAGGGCAAAGCTCTCGACACAAATACTCTGTAGTTCACTGTCTCCAACTTTCATTACCACCACCATGCAGCATCACAACTTTTTTGGGCTCTTGTCTACCAAGAACACTAAAGCTTCCTCGTGCAGTTCCTCTCACTGTTGCTTTGAACTTGTTTCCTTCATTGGAACATTTCTGTAACTCCGAATGATTATGCATACTACGAACATGTCAGGAACACTTCCTGTGCTGGAGTATTTGAAAATTGCTCACTTTTGACAAGAAGGAAAGCTCAGAAAGAAGCTCCTGATGGAGCAGAAGTGGTGATGTTGAAGTCCTCCAGCCATGAAAGACAAAAATAATTTAGTTGGATTATCAAGTAGATGCTTGGAACATATGTCAAGGCCAGATCAAACCAGCCAGTTGTTGCTGTTATCTACTTAATCTCTTGTGTGGAAAAGGGAGTTAGGAAATTCTTTTCAGCCAATGCGAGTGTCTAAGCCAATGCCCGAGGCAAATTATGCTCTAAACAATAAGGCATTTTGTTTAACTCTGTAATAAATACTGAATTTGCAAAGCCAGCTGCTTGGTTGCAGTCTCCTCTTGCAATTTCCAGTCAATAATTCATATTTACATAAATGCATAACCCTACCTCATCCCCCCACCCTCAAGTCTCACCCCCTTCAGAAAGCAGGCATGAGGTAGGAAATGGGGACTTTTAATCCTTGAAACAAAAAATTAGGCCACTTCCTTGAGAGCTGCCACATGGTGTCTATTTAAAAGTGACATTCAATGGAGGCACAATAGCACACAAGATCCATTTGTGGATTTTTCTTTCGAGTTATTTAAATCTTTTCACAAGAGTATCAATCATAGAACAGTTTCATTGCAGAAACTGTTTCATCGATCTTTTGGCAGCTATATTGTTCATACAGTAGATTAACTGATTTTTGTTTGCCCTACCTATTGATTAAGTTAATAAAATGCAACTTTGGCTGGAAATTGTACATCCAAATCTGCACATTTATACTGAAGACACCAGTGACCTGAGTCAAATCCACAAACAGAAGTCTTAAAGGGACATTTCCCTGGAGGTACGCTTATCCTCCTATATGTTCAGTAAAGTTCTATGATCTGTCTTTGGCAGCACAGAACATTAGGAGCATGCTATCCATAGATTACAAGATACACTGTAGAAAGACTGGAGTATAGTAAGTTTTACAATACTGAATAACCCTCAAAATGCAGGGTTCTGGAAGCTCACATGTGATACTTTGCCAAGCACAGAGTTACCCATTCTTGCAAGACCACAGAAGTTCCTTGAATGAACATGAATGGGCATGGTTGGTTGCAGACAGGAGCAGACAGACTAAGCCTGCCTTTTTTTGCACCACAAGCATTCGTGCCTATGCCCACATGTCTGCGTGATGGCATAGCACACTAGGGATGCTTACCCAGTCACTGCTGAACATTCCAAGGATAAAAAAGTTTTGAATCTAGCATCATCCCTCTGAAAAAATAAAAAAGGTCATTTTTTCCTATATGATTCAAAGCAAGGCACAACCTCTTGCAGTCATTGTGTTCAGCAGGATGACTGCAGATCTTTTAACTTGATCCTTTTAGAACCTAACTTGCATATGGCCACTCTAAGGCTAAAATAAATACATCCTAATATAACCACAGACCATTAATTGTTTGGATCTATAGCTTGAAAACTCGGGTATTTGATGTGCTATTGAAACTGCAGATGCTTGAAATGTGCAAGGAAAAAAGTAATGTGAGCCCCAATATGGCTCTTATACCCAGGTGCATCTGGCTTCCTCTTCCCTAATTCTTCACCAGGCACATGGCCCATTCATTGACAAGTGTGTTTTCCCAGTTTGGTTTCCTGGGAGTCTCTACTGGCTGCACATCAAGCCAAATGTTCATTTTGCTATCGACATAGCCAGGGGGCTGAGAGATGCTAGCCAACCCTTGTTCAACTAGTGTTACTGCTTTACAACATGTCATGCTTGGTAGTATTGAAAGGAAAAGCCAATAAAAGGAAAAAATTAATCTTGTGATTAGACACAACACTTTGGATTGCTGGCTGCTGACACTGGCACCAAGCCACCCTCTCTGAGGACAGAATAGAACCTGTCTGCTGTCTTCACCAACAAAAGGATTTCTACAAAATAAGGGTCTCTTGCTATGAATGATCAAAATGAGCAGCTTGGCAAGGAGACCTGGCCAGTCATCAATTACAGCTTTGTTCTATCCCAACTTAAAGCTGGTATTGCCCAGTTCCAGACTGAGATGATCCAAGTCTTTCTCTTACAGAATTGCTGCATACCAAGTAAGTTACAGCTAAATTCACAATACACAGAATTTGTAGCAAATTTGTAAGAGAATAAAAGTTTGAAAATTTATTTCTAAGGTATTTGCATGTGTCAATGCAGAGTACAGAATGTTTTAAAATCTGAATCCTCAGGGCTTGCTAAGCACCTGCTCCCTCAAAACAGGCTTATGTGCCATTGAAAGATTTGTGCTGATCCTTTGGAAAGGGATTAATTCCTTTTCAACTATGACTATTTGCATAGGATACTGTGTTAGTTATGCCAAAGTCCTCTTTGATACTTGCACTCATGCATAAACTGTAGGTTTTGTGATCAGTTATACAATGTTCACTTTTATACTGGCAAATGTTAAGTCTGATTTAAACTCTGCTTAGAAGGTATCCCTTAGGGAAATGCAGATATGCAAATGCACTTAGTGAAAACAAGAAAGCTCGTAAGCATGATCAAATTAGAACACACTTTTGAATGAC
The DNA here is from genome assembly GCA_039720435.1 of Amazona ochrocephala. Taxonomy (NCBI): domain Eukaryota; kingdom Metazoa; phylum Chordata; class Aves; order Psittaciformes; family Psittacidae; genus Amazona; species Amazona ochrocephala. The sequence continues at coordinate 7,512,637 of CM077891.1, read as the reverse complement.
TTCTCATCATCATGTTAGAGGAATATGACAGAAACTCCATATTATAAACAGCAGGATCTGGCCTCTATGCTACTTGCAAATGGAATCCCCCATTTTCCAGTCCTGCTTTCCACTCTTTCCACACATTCTTTAGTTGACCACAAAATCTCATCACTTTATACATGCAGTATTTTCTTAACATTTAACAGCAGTAACCACTGGACAGTCCTTCCTGGTCCAAAAATTATTATCTGTGGCAAGTCATGTGAGTGACCAATATAACACCATCACCACCAAAACCATCAAGAAGACCTTCACACAAAAACATTTTAAACATGAAGAAATCCAAACCCAGGACATTAATGCCTCTGATTTCTTATTTCAGTACATTTGCTGATGTTACAGTATACCCACAGTTTTGGCAGCATCAAGGCCTCTCAATCTCAGTGTGATGAATGATGCTTCTTATAAAATAGCTTTCTAAAAATCAGTTCCATCCAGCAGCTGTATATGGCTGTCTCCCAAGGAGTGTGACAACATATCTGCTTCCCAGTAATAAATGGTAAAGACATGACTGCTTTCGAAAATCCCCACTGTCTTTGTGGAAACCTCTCCATTTGTATGTTTCATTACTTTCAGCTATTCCTAAATTGCACCAAAGAGGACACTGGGACGTCTCACTAAGAAGGTTGTGAAAACATAAATACTGTGATAAGAAGAAACCTTTGACCAAACCTTTGATGATGAATAGCAAAATAACAGTTTCTGGAATCAATTTCTCAAGCTTTGATGATTGTGGTAGACAAAAATGGTCCCGAGACATAAACCACAATCTGAAATGGAGTACAACCTGTTTGTTTGTGTGCTTTCCCTGCTGAAGTAACCTTAAGAAACTGTTCTTCAGCTCACCAAGCAAGAAAAAACGTGTTGATAGAGAAGTTGTGTTACCTAATGCTATGAATCTATGAAAGTGATAAATAGTCCTAATGTTGATCCAGCCAGCGAGAAGATGCTGTCAGATCATAAAGGTGATTTGTCAGTGTTCAAAGATGTTGAATCTTCAATCTTCCATTTCCTCCCTCAGGCTCCTTGCACATGCACATGTCCTCCAAAGCCATCTTTCAGCCTGAAAAATCATATTTTTCCTCCTTTCCTCCCTATTCACCTTAAAAATCTGCCAAGTTTCCAGAGACGATTTTCAGCTCAATCTCTCCTTTCTCAGAGAGGCTGGCTTTGTGCACAAGCATTTCTTAGCAAGTTTAGGCTGACACATTGGACTGTGATTATCATGTTCAGTGTTCTTAGGAAATTCTTTGCTGCTGCAGGAACTGAATGCAGCCATCCTACATGTGGGGTTTTTCCCCCTCTTGTGATTACAGACAATAAATAATGCTTATGTATGCTTTCTACAGAGCTGCAGATTGGTATGAGATTAATTCTAAAACCTATTTTATCAGATTAGTCTGATTAACTTGGGATTTCGGATCTGTTCTGCAAGACATACTAAAAATCTCTCTTATCTCAAACACATTGCAACAGACAAACAAGGGTCCTACTAAAACCCAGAAGTGGTCACTAAAACCATAACAAACGGAAATAGTAAAAGCACACAAAAGCACCAGGAAAGCTCCTCCAGCAATACTCTACCATGACCAATGTGCCCATGACTTTGCTAAGTAGCACTGCAAGACAGCATTGAGGTTTTTTACTTATGTAAGCAATTCTGCTTAGACCAAAATGGCTGTGTATATGAGTAACCTGCCAGGGATGTTTTCAGCTATAGAGTTCATGCTCTAATCCCACAGATACAGGTAAGAAGGTAACTGGAGCATTCATCATGTTGTACACAGGGTGAATGCTCTTCTGACTTAATCATAATGCTTGAACTGAAATATCTCACAAGAGACAAGAGGAATAGACACAAAGATTATAGTGCGAGAAAGGATCTTCAAAAAGTACAGAGAAAGTGTTTTTCATACTTGTGCAACTAGGATAATTTCTACTGGAAAAATCCACTCCTGCTGTACACTAATACTTTGCATACAGTGAACATAACCTCAAACAAAGTGATATCGACTAAGTGACACAGAAAAGCAGATACCTTTATGTTCTTAAGGAAAGGTAGCTTTTGACCTGCTAGGGCAAGGGTGGAGACACAGCAACCTCATTTTTGTCTCAAGAATCTGCCTTCCTGTATTTCACCAGCAGCTCTGCACTGCACTGATCTTACTTTGCAATGCTTCACAACATGGACTGCCTGGGCCTCAGGACAGTTGAAAACAACTCCAGTGGAAACTGGCTTTTTGTGCTTGACACCTCATTTTCAGACCAACTGTCGTCTCAGTATTAACAATGCAATGGCAGTTTAACCGTGGAACAAATTCCTCATAAATATGGATTTGCAAAACTGAAATGCCTAGGTAATGAAGACAGCTGAGAGACACAACCCCACATATTTAAGACTGGTTGCAAAATGTGACCAGACTGACAGCATACAACTCTTCTTAACATCTTTATAAAACTCAAATATGAGAAATATGCATTTAAACAACACAGCAAAGGACAAAAGTAACATTAGAAGACTCAAATGAATCCAAGTCGCAGATATGTAAATGCAGTATTTTATTATTGCACTACATTTTCAGGCTGCATGAGTAATTGTACACATATTCTGTACTAAGCCATTGTGACAACTATGACTTTATTGTGGCAACAAAATGCCAAGAAATCCCTTAAGATTAAGCAATAATTTCTGACACTGCAATCCTGCAGCTATCTCCACAAGCAAATAAATGAAAATGCTGCACTGCCTCCTGCTACATTCTGGAGAGCTGTGTCAGGCAATGCAGCGTGCCCAGGAAAAACACTGAAGACATACAGCCAGTGACTGACAACCGTCAATCAGCAATACCATACTCACTGCCACTTCCTGAAGTGGTTCAGGTAGGCTTGCAAGAGAAATGCTACACTGTATTCCTCTGAAGATGTGAAAATTGTCTTCCAAAAAGACTACAGTCTTCCTGAAAAGGAAACCTGTATTTTTTGTGGGGAAAAAAATGCAGTTGTGGAAGAAGCCAGACTGGTTTGCACTTTCTATGACAACCCTTCTGGCAACCCCCACCACATACAGAGAAACTGGGCTGCGCTACATCAAGCATGGCAGCAGCCACCAAGAATATCCCAAGGGAGAGATACTCAGCTGAATCCAGTCAGGCACCCAGGCTGTTGCTATCAACTACTTGCTTAGCTGAAGAGCAGGAAGCCTTTCAACTGGCTAAGACATGCCAGTGTTGGCATACAAGAAAGCCCTGGGAAGGGAACAGAAAGGATGTAGATGATTTCTAGGGAGTAAAGGCCAACAAAGAGCAGTTAAAACTGATTCCCTTGCATTAAGTGCGTAAATGAAGAGTAAGTGAAAACAGAGGGAGATATTGAATACAGAAGAAAGAGCAGGAAAGAGAAAGCACAGAGGACAGAAAGGAAAACAAGAGTGTTGCAAGAAAACAGTAAGTCCCTTTTCCATGGTGCTATAGTAATGGCATTCTGAAGACAGGAGGAATGATTTTTATTCCAGAAATGGCTTCAAGAGAGACAATTTTTCCACCTTCATTCCTGCTAGTGTGATTCTTGCTCCATCAGTCCACAATAAAAATCGCTGCCTCACAAGGACTACCGACAACCAACTGAGCCTGTCCTTTGAACCAAGCAGGGTGCTGAACATGGGAAGGCTTGGCATCACATAAGATTGGGCATTGAGAGCTGCTAAGAAGAAATCTAGTATATCCTTGAGCTCAAAGCTACCAAGGATACTTCTACAGTAAAGCTACCACCATTTCAGTGGTCAACATCAGAATCACAGATGGGGCTCTGAATCCTCAATATAGTCTTTAGCTCTTATAGGTTATTCATACAAAAAAAGATAACAGGTAGTTGGAATGGGTAGTTTTTGGTGGGGATGTGTGTGTGTTTGTGCCTGGTTTTGGCTCTTTGTCCAGCTATAGTTGACATCTATGCTATGTCATTCCTGAGCTGCAACACACAGAGATGCAGCCTGTATGCAGCATCTGTCTGACAGCCTCTTCTTCAGGCTGTTCAGACAGCTACTGTGCCCACCAAAGGGCATGCTATGCAGAAGCTGACACACAGGAATTGATTTAAACACATTATTCATGATTTTGTCTGTTTTCATCATGGTTTTCTATTACAAACAAAACTCCTTTCTGAAACTATTAAAGGACCTGGCATCAAATAAAGCAAAGCCTCGAATTCCTGCCTGGAGGGTCTATGCTACAGCATTTATAGACTCAATCAAAAGGCAAAGTTTGCTGACAGCCAGCCAGACTTCTAAACTTCATTTGCTCAGGCTGTACCAGAAGCATGCAGCACTAATGCAATTGTAGCAAACGTAGCAATCATTTGTTCTGCTTGACAAAGGTCACCAGACATCAGCTTGAATCTCCCACTAAAGCCCGTTTACTGAATTCTGCTTTCAGTAGCAGAACCAAAAACTTACTTCACATTGAGCTGGGCCTCATTTTTTATACCGAGCAGTCAGGAACATTATGCCTTTTTTATACTCTGCAATTTTAAATTTGCAGGGTATAATCCTGAAAACCAGGATTAAATTTAATATGCTTTGAATTCACATCATCTCATTGCAGGATGAGATGATTGTAGGCAGACTATGCACTATCTAAATGTACTCAGAAGCCTAGTATGTGACAACTATGCACATAACTAAGCAATTCTGCCTGGAAAGGAGGGTCTGTATAATTTTACTCAAAGAACCTTTTGATTTTAGTCTTAGTCAAAATCCAAGTGGCAAATTCTGAACACTGAGGGAGCCTGCCTCTTAATGGCAACTCCCCTTACAACTATTAGATTTTATTCTGGGGCACAAAAAAGATAAACGGTTTTTAACGACCTTAAACTAGCATCTTATTATAGCAAGGTGTCAACTTGCTTTTCCCTTGCAGCAGGATTTGCAAGGTAACAGCAAGTTGATACCTTGTCTAATTCCACAGGCGCTGAGGTATGCGGCTTGTGTGTCTAATTTATACACGGACATTTCCAAGTTTCAAAGGGGAAAATGTGATTTAAGTACAAGATTGTCTGCCAAATTCCTCAGACAACTACAGATGTTTCTTACATGTCTGACCTAAGAGGGCTGACTGCTGAAACCCAGACTTACCCAAACCACTACAATTTCCTCTACAAGCCATTTGCCTAGAGTAAAAGGACAAGCGGAGATCTAGATTTATAAATCATGACACAAACTTATAAATTTTTGCTCTTAGTTTACAATTTAAAAAAACATTTATGTATGGAGTTTGTCAGCTGAAGCAGCTTTCAGTCCTTTAATCATGTGTTACCGTTTAATGGAGCAGAAGCAGCACTTGTGTTTCCCTGCCTTAATACACGTTTTCTGGTTTTGCTCACTGTCAGTATCTGCAGCGAGAAAGCATGTAACCAAACTTGCAGAATACTGGAAATGCAGCTAACTCCACAGCAGGAAACGGTCCAGAGGAGGTACCTTTTCCTCCCAGCCTTAATGCTTTTCAAGCTTGCAGGGAACCCTGTACTCCAGAAGGCATTGCTGCTGGCACACTAACCATCACTCCTCCAACCTCATAGAGAGAGGTTGCCTGGCATGGCAGGAACAGAATGGTTATTTACAACCCACCTGTCCAACACACAGGGTCTTCAGCATGCATCAGTGTCACCCAGAACAGAAGATGGGGTTTGGTTTTTCAGTTTGCCTTGATAGGCGTGAAGCAACCCCAGAGCTGCTCTAATGTTCAGTTTCTTATTCTGGATCAAGCTGGCCAAAAATTAGTTGCTTGACAGTTGCAAGATAAAGAACCTATCCTTAGCTTCATGTAATTTACCAAATTTTTATCCATTTTGGGTGACTCCTCTGAACATATAATTTTCAATCTTTGTGAAATGAATTTTTCAGCTATTTTCTTTAAAACAAGCAAAACACTTTTTTGCCCAATTAAATCCCAGCAACTTAATCTTTGTGATACGAATGGTGATGATGTTTTGGGGCTAAAATTTGGCAGGGTGTTGCCACTGACATTTCTTCAACCCAAAACTTTTAATCATGTATTATCCCAATTTTTTAAATAGCTTAAGCTGGTTCAAAACACCATTTTTTCAGTGAATGAGCTATTCAAAAATCCTAATCAGGGACCCATTTTACTAGGAGCTGTATAAACACAGCTGCTAGGAAGGGTCTGATACAGACCGTAACATAATGGTTTGAATTCTGTTTGGAGAAGAACCTCACAGTGGCAATTTAAACATGCCAAACCTGCTTCTGTGACCCCGAAATGTGATCTGGTTTGATTAAAAATAAAGTGAAATTTAATACTCAAATACAAAGAGCAGAAGGTGGAACCAGGGCAACTGTGATTTATGTGTATTTACACAGAAGAGCAACACCACATGGGCAAGACAGAAAGAAGAGTAGCTGAGGAGGAAAGACTGCTGTGAAGAAAGAGGAGTGAAAACAACCTGAGGGAAAACCAGAGCCAAGGGCACCACCTGAGACCTGCTCTGCTGACCAGAGCACTACTAGCCCTGGCCATTGAAGCAACTAAGGAAGCACTAATCCTGAAGGGAGGCTTCCAGGACTTAGCAGTAACATGTGGAGGGCTCTTCAGATTGTACTCTGCTTCTGTCAGGTAATTTTCCTTCAAAACTATACACCACTTTTAGAATCCTGGAGAAACCCAGTTTGGAGCCAAAAGCAGATGGGAAAATGTTTAATAACAAGCAGACTGACTCAGTGTCGGGAGAAAGCCCAAATTCAGTGATTCGGAGACAAGGCACGCGAGGTGGAGAGCACAGAGAGGACCGTTTCAGATGGTTGCTTCTGCAGGCTTTTCTGGATGCTGCAGAAAAAGATCAGATATTTGTATTACACACTTCTTAGTGATCTTAGTGGAAGGGGTGGGGAACAGGAAGGTTGGTTGGTTTATTTGCTCAGCGCTGAAATAGCTCTCAGCTCCAGCTACAGACTACTATAATCCTAGCAATCATTTTATTGTGTCACAGAAAAATGTATTTGAGATAGTTTGGCTTTGATTTATTCAGTATATATAACAGTGGCAAGGAGTTTTCAAAAATGGTTAGTAGTTGGATTGATGGACATGTAATCATTTTGGAAGGCAAGATGAATCACTCAAACGAGTGGGGTAACGCAAAAATACGCACTGAATTTTCCTTAGCCAAGGAAGCAAAAGAAGAAATTATCACATTCTACATGTACTTTAAGGTATTACAGGAGAAAGCTAAGAAACTTTTGCAAGAGAACTGACTTCAAAGAATACCTGAATTTCAGATTGATAGGAATTCTAGGGAAAAAAAAGCTTATCTTTTTGGAATGGATGTGGAATCTGTTGTATCTAACTACATAGCTTACCTTCTTGCTGGATCTTGCATTCTCATTCCTAGGAGAGAAGAGGAACATGTCAGTGCTGTATTGCCAGGCTGAAGCTGGGGGGTGCTGTTAAGAGAATCTGCAAGAGTATCTACTTACCTAAATCTGTGCCCCTCAGGTGAGGAGGAAGATCCCTATAATACTGATTCTTTTGATCATCTTCCCGGAAAAAACAAAGGGGGTGTGTGTATGTAAAAAAAGAGGGCTGCATCTCAGATCGCAAATGGTGGTGATACCCAACTTGAACTGTCAGCGCTGGCTGCTGCAGTTGAAATTAGCTATGGCAAAGTGAATCTCATTGCATAGCAATGACCATGATAGCAGATGACTTAAATCTATTGTCAGTCCCACCTATACTACACAAAAAGCAGGCAACTTCCATTCAATAACCAGGTCAGGCTGCTTGATCTTTTCTTTGGGCATTTCTGTTTGTTTCGTAAATTACCAGTTCTGTAGACTGGACAATTTTGCATAGAATAAATAGTTCCTGTCAAAATCCCATTACAGACTACGGATTTTCCTCAAATATTTCTACTTTCACTAAAATCTGCAGTCTTCTCTTGGACCTTCCCTGCTTACAAGGCAACACATCATTGCCTATTCTTTGGATTGTCCTTCCTTGCTTGCTTATAGGAAGTGGTCTGGCCTTCCTAATAGATTTTACCTGTGAGAGACTTGCCCAAGCAGCAAAATCACTCCCAGGGAAATAGTTTTCAACCACACTTCCCAATAAGTGTCTCTGGGACGTATTGCTCAGACTGTGGATTTTAGCATGTTGACTGAAAAGACCTTTCCATGAAACAGAGCCTTTAGTCTCATTATGAAAAACTGTCTTGCTGCAATTGACCTTTGATGCTCCTTTTCTTTATGCAGAGACTGCTAATTTAGAGAGGGAGAGAAGGATAGCAGAGGAGAACATCAGGGGTCAAGTCAAGGACAGGAGACAGGCCACTTAGTAGGGTAACTATAGCTCCTCATATTTTGCTGCAGTATTTGATTTGTACATCATGCATTCATTAAGAAATAAGACACAAAAGCCACAAACTGTGTATTGTGTTCAATTCTGGCAAGCTACGTGGGCTACAAAGCCCAAGCCCATTAGGAGGAAGCCTATACCCTATGTTTGACATATGTTTATTCTTATACAGCCTCTCCTTGTAATTTTACCCACACACTGCTATGCTTGACGGTATGGCTCACTTTTGGAGTTCAGTTTTGGAAGGTACTAACAATCCTGACAGAGTTTATCTTAATTCTGTTAAAACTGTTACGCAGATTCTCTGTCAGCACACAGGACAAGTTCACTCCAGGCATAAACTGAGGACTTTACTTTGCAGCTTTACTAAGAAACTATTGATGGATTTGTGATACCTTATCAGATCTCTTCCACTGCCATGTGGCTGACATTACTTTGAAGCTTTAAGCAAAAAGAAGTTTCAACTGCATTAATAAATATGAACCAATAAATTATTTGTGGTGACCTCAGAGGATTGCTTACATGTCAAGTAAATGTCTATAATTACTGATACATTCTTATCTTATCAGAACTTAAGCAAGATTTCTGCTGATTATCCAAAGCCTTGGAGACTTAACTTTGCACAATGTGTTTATTACACCTACTGACAGAAATCAGTTTTCTTGAGCCCATAATGAAATCTTTCTAGGATAGACATTGGGTTGGTCAAAAGTGTTTCCTTCACAGTTCTGGAAGCTAAGGATTTCTGCCTTCCCCAGTGCAGTAAAATACAGGTCTAAGCTCAAGTTTCTATCCATGCTGTGACAATAAACGCTTGTCCTTTTTCTCTAATTTTTCTCACTAGAGGAGTCTTTGCACGCATTCTCTGTCTCTGCTGAGATTAAGCTGCTACCCAACTTAACAAACAATAGAAGCAAAATCCAAGCCAGTAGCTTAGATATGATGAGAGTGCTTTGCCAACAGGATTTTTCAGGAGGATAATGAAGATGTTTGTTCCAGTCTCCACCAGTTAAGAGTAAGTTAAAAGCTCAGAAGCTTCGCTGACTCTCAGCCATTGACAACACATCCAGAAGTATTAGTGGTGTATGGGCCTTTACCATGTGATACCATAAGTGGAAACGATAAGACCGTGTGGCCACAGTCAAGTGCCTTTCCATTTTCATAAACTGGACAGAATCTAGTTTGATTCTTTAATGAACTCACCTAAGGAATTAGCTAAAGACTCAGTTACATTACCTTCTGAAGTACAAGAATGAAATTACAGGGTGACACAGACCTTGTTTTTAATTCTTCCTTCATTTAAATTCTCTTCTCAAATACTAATTGTAACATAGTTTACATTTCACTGATCTTTTTTTCATAGTATCAGAATTCAAAAATAAATGTAAATCATAGAATCATAGAATAGTTAGGGTTGGAAAGGACCTTAAGATCATCTAGTTCCAACCCCCCTGCCATGGGCAGGGACACCTCCCACTAAACCATGCCATCCAAGGCTCTGTCCAACCCGACCTTGAAAACCGCCAGCGATGGAGCATTCACAACTTCCCTGGGCAACCCATTCCAGCGCCTCACCACCCTCACAGTAAAGAATTTCTTCCTCATATCCAAACTTCCCCTGTTTAAGTTCGAACCCATTACCCCTTGTCCTCTCACTACAGTCCCTCATGAAGAGTCCCTCATGAAGAGTCCCTCATGAAGAGTCCCTCATGAAGAGTCCCTCCCCAGCATCCCTATAGGCCCCCTTCAGGTATTGGAAGGCTGCTATGAGGTCTCCACGCAGCCTTCTCTTCTCCAGGCTGAACAGCCCCAATTTTCTCAGCCTATCTTCATACGGGAGGCGCTCCAGTCCCCTGATCATCCTCGTGGCCCTCCTCTGCACTTGTTCTAACAGTTCCATGTCCTTTTTATGTTGAGGACACCAGAACTGCACACAATACTCCAAGTGAGGTCTCCCGAGAGCAGAGTAGAGGGGCAGGATCACGCTCCTTTTGACGCAGCCCAGGACACGGTTGGCTTTCTGGGCTGCGAGCGCACAGCACCGGCTCATGTTCATTTTTTCATCGACCAACACCCCCAAGTCCTTCTTCGCAGGGCTGCTCTGAATCTCTTCCCTGCCCAACCTGTAGCTGTGCCTGGGATTGCTCCACCTCATAGTTCTTAAAATTATGTTAAGCTAGAGCTTAAAAATTTCTTTCTAATGTACACCCTGTAACTGAACTTACATTTTGAAGTTATTTTTGAGAAGTACTCATTTCCAAATTAAGGAGAAGAAAAAAGTTGCTACTAAACAAGCTGCTCTTCTCAGTAATCAGATTTTTCTCCATCAAAACTAAAGAATAACTCTCGAATGAATGTCCTCTTACATCAAGACTCCAGCAATAACCAGAGATAAACTGAGCATTGTCACAACACAGAAAGTAGCAGTCTCAAGACTTGTCAGATCTCAGTTTTGCAAAGTGCCTCTGCTGCCCCACTTCTGAACAATTTACCACCCTGCTTCACAAACAGAAGGGATGCACCGAGGATTCACTATTAAAATACTTACCAAGTACAAAGGTAATAGGAATAAACCTTGGAATAAATCTACCTTAAAATGGTTATACACTGGCACCCACAGCTGGGATTTATGTTTTTATGCCAAAGGACCTTGGTTCAAACCCACAAACTCTTTTGGGGTCACTGCGTAAGTGCTTTAAGTTTTCAAAGAGAAAGATAAGCAAAAGATTGGGTTTAACAGTCTGTTCTCCTTAATAAATAACAATAATAATCCATGAATCATTCTCTCCTTCTTGAGTCAAAGCTTCCCAGAATCATTCCAAATCTCCCTCCCTCCAGCCTTATTCTAATAGAAATCCTTGGTAAAGTAAAATGAGGAAACTCAGTGTTTGTTTGTAAGAAATATTCCCTCCCACACAGCAAGTGTTTTTCCACCCTTGGAAAAACACTACATCCCTAAATGGGGCACTGCATTAAATAGATATCCCTCCATCTGAATAGGCAGAGGCATGAATTCCTCTTGGTTTTGGGGAGGAGGGCAGCCTCCTAGGGTGAGCACAGAGCCTGACACCACAGGTGGAGAAGCCATCTATTCACAACTAATAGGTATTTAGTGACAGAAGTGCTGGAACTGTGCAGCCCTTTGTGCAGGCCGATTTCTCACCAAGTGTATAACTACTCTTTGGGTAACACTAACAGTGCCAAAATTCCACATGGCCACTTTGAACTGGAAAAGACACCAAAAACAGGACAGCCGTCCAAAGGGAACACAAAAGCAGATTCCAGCAGCTTTGCTTACGGGCTCCATTCACACTGCTTAACTCTGCACAATGCAGCCTGGCAGCGCCTGTCTGACCAAATTAACAGCATGTCCCTAATGAGCCTGCCTGACACTTCAGTATGTTGCTATTAACCAGTCAATGAGACTTCACAGTCCTCCTCAGGCTGGCCCAGACAATGGGCTTGCCCCTCTCACTGCCTCATTAGTGACCTGCTGGAAAGGCTGGTGATTCTCACAGAATCCCAGACTGGTGTGGGTGGGAAGGGACCTTACAGCTCATCCAGTTCCAATCCCGTCATGGGCAGGGACACCTTTCACTAGACCAGGTTGTTCAAAGCCCTGTCCAACTTGGCCTTGAACAGGTCCGGGGATGGGGCAGCCACAGCTTCTCCGGGCGCCCTGTGCAAGCGCCTCAGCACTCTCACAAGGAAAAATTATTTCCTAATATATAATCTAAATCTCCTCTCTGTCAGTTTAAAGCCATTCCCCTTCCAGCACTTCATGCGCTTGTGAAAAAAACCCCTTCCAGATTTCTTGTGAGCCCCTTTAGGTACTGAAAGGCCACTCTAAGGTCTCTCCTGAGCCTTCTCTTCTCCAGGCTGAACAACCACAACTCTCTCAGCCTGCCCTTGTAGGAGGGGTGCTCCAGCCCTCTGATTTCCCTTTTTTTATATGGCATTTTCTGGTGAACTACAGCCTTAAGCCAAAAGGGAGGGAAGGGGAAACTTCCCAAATTCTCCTAAATTTGCTAGGATTGCTTCTGCCCAAAGAATTTTGCTTAATAAAAAGGTACAGAAGGGGAATGCCACAGCATTGATCTTGACTCAGACACTGCTCATCTAGCAGCTGTACAGGACTCTGTGGTAACTATACACCACTGTGTCCTGATTCAGGGGTGGAACAACATTGTCACTTGGTCTGATATTTCCTGCAAGGACCTTCATCCCTCCAACCACTCCAATTCCCATCTCGAATTTCAGATACCAAAAATAAGAGCTATCTTACAAGCATTCCCAACAGAAAAGGAAGTGATTGGTAGTTCTGGGTCCTCCTGACCTTGATTTTTTTCATGGACACATGATTCAAGATGGACTCACACTACAATACCGAAAATCTGAAGTGTGAAGAGGCTTGGAGAGAGTTGTTCAGTATATTTAATTACACAGTTTAGTCTCTTGTTAGATAGTACAACAGGGATTCAGAATTCTGTGGTCTATTCACCCCTTTCCGCATTAGCATGTGTTCAAGGGCTCTTAAAGGGAACATTTTCATGAAAACAGAACAATCAAACTAAATGACACTTCAAGATCAACTCTCCTGAATCTCCCTAAATGTGTACAGTGCATATGCAGCATGGGAACTTTTCTTCCATAAATGAGAATTCAGCTGGTTTGACCTCTAAAGCAGTTCAGAGACAAGAGTACAGCTCTGAGGTTTTTACTAGGCTTCAACCTAAAGCTACTTCTTCCACTGAAAGACAAAGTATTATGATATTGCAGTGCAAATTCAAAAGCAGGATACAGGGTATAAGATACACATTCGAAGTGCCTGAAAGAATCAAACATAAAAGACAGCGAGCACATTGCTACTTTCAGAGATATGAACGACAATGATGATATTTGTTCTATGTTAGATTAAAATCTTCCAATGTCAGGTCAGCAGCCAGAAGATTGGTGAAAACTGTAACAACACTTTACTCAGCCTCTACACTTGGGCTTACAATTACCATAGTAAAGAGGCCCTCAGCTATCCCAAACTGCAGCCTCTTTAATCTAGACTGGTTTAGCTGCTTTCTAGCCTGTGGTTCTTTCATGATTTTTCAAGCACAGGCAGGGGGAAGGTGCACACTTTCAAGGAGAATGGAAATAGAAATAGCTCACTGAAATACACAGTGATCCTTGATCATCGAAATCCTTCAAAATAGGACCTTCACATCTGCCTGAAACATAGGCTTCAGTATTTCAAAGCCAAAGTTACCAGCTCTGTGCTCTTAGTTTTCCAAGAAACAGAGTTCACTGATAACAACTGCTCTTCCAAACCACGACTGTCTTTAATTTTCAAATCCCTGTTTCATCTAACAAAGCAAACAGTAGTTAAGGAGACTAAAAGATGTCATGCACAGATAGTTAAGTAGTCTCATGGAGCTATTTTACATTTTAAAAGACAGTTATATTCTTACATGTCTAAATGTTGTGACTTCCATTCAAAAAATGTCACTCAACATTTTTATGTTAACTATATTAAAAAAAATTAATTTTCACATTGGATATTTTTTGTTAATTTCCTGTCAGCAAGTTTCCAAATTAACTTGGAGCGCACTTCCGGGGGGGTAAATACCAAACAGAAAACATTTCCCCATTTACTCCAGCACTAACAACTGCGACAACAGCAAAGAATGCTCCTTGCTTTGTCCTAGTGATCTTTCTTTGCAGCTTTTTTGCACACTTACTTAAGATGCTGTAAGGAACCTGTATAGAAAAAGAATCTCTCAATAAAATCCTAAGCAGTACCAGAAACAACGTGGAGCTCTTCATAAAAACACAAAAAAACCCTTCCAGTTTCATACAGAAGCTTTCTAAAAAGAAAGTATTACCAAAGAATCTCACCCCTTTTAAATTTATCTTCAGTTAAAGCAGAACAACAAAAACAAATAAACAACAAAAAAGCCCTCTCAAAACACTTCTGTGACCCTCTTGCACTGCTGGTTCTCCACAGGTAGGAAGGAAAACTAAGGAAATCCATGAAGGCAGCAGCATGCATTGGTTTCAACTGGTTTTGAAGTCTTAACTGCTTTTCTACCAAACTATTGTTTTATAGTTTATTAAGCACCCTTTTTTTGTTAAGCCAACTACACAATTGTTTTCACACAAGCTCAGATAGCTCACAATAATGTTAATTTGAGGTTTAGTTTTAAAAGTTAATTTCTCATCCTTATTGCTGGGGTGGGGGGGAAGGCAAAAGGAACCTCCAAAACATAGGTAATATTAGTAACAAAGATATTGGATTTAGATTTCTCCAAAATTGGCAAAAGTTTATGTGAGGCAGTAACCTAATCTCATTCTTGCTGGTTTAACTACATTGCTCAGTCATGTTTTCTTCATCTTGCAGAGCAAGATGATACGGGAGGAGATACAAATTCTTATCCCACAGTCTGCTACCACCAACTTTAGACCTGAAAGAAGTTCTGTGGGGAGAGAGAAAGATATACCCAACATGACACAACCCAACACCACACAAAATGAAACCTTACTCAACTGGGAAATTCAGATAGAAAGGTTACTGGTTTAGCTCACCTGTTCAGAGCAAAGCTTGTTTTAATTCCTGTCCCTATTACTTATTATTCCACAGTGTACGTCTGTGCTCAGTGTTGCTAATCAGATTATGCAAAAAACAACACCCTCTCTGCAGTTAGAGCCAAATTTAGGTCTGCTGTCCAGTTCATAAAGTTTAGTGTTTCTATGAATAAGCACAATTAAGCCTTGGAGAATATCCAGGCTTCAGGTCATAATTCCCAGACAGAGCCTTTGAAGCAAGGCTTTCAGCATCTTTCCTCCAGGAGATGAACGAATTCCAGTGACATGGCATCATTTTATTTTTCTTTTCCATTTAACCTGAGAAAGCTTAAAATGGAACATTGTTACTGAGCAGGAACCAGCTCTTCCTCTAGGTATTTTGTGTATAATGCCCTGGAATTTATCCAGATCCAACATAGGAAAGCATCCAGAAATAAAACTAGGAAATAAAACTATGAGCAGCCTCAGGCAAAAATGAATAGCACCTTATCCTTGTTTTTTAAAATTCCTCCCATGCACTGCCAAACTGCTGGAAAACCTCTTCCTTCCCAAGCCCCAACTTCTCCCTCTCATCACAGGTTCCCATTCAAGGCCAGTGACTCAACACCTCAACAGGGAAAACAGTCCAGGCTGAAATTTATACCCAACAGGATGGGAGAAATGTTAAGCTCATTGCAAGGAGGAAGGAAGGAAATCCCATTAGTAGTCAGAAAGGAAGCATATTTCAATAAGGCTCTTTTGTCTTTGGAAAAGGGAAAGCAAACAGAGAAACACATTCTCCCTGCTACAGTTGTGCTTACACAGGCTTCTTGCTTTAATTTCTGCAAAACCCATGCAAAACAAGATAAATTACTAAACTGCTAAAGAAACCTCCTAAATAACAAAAATGCAGCTCTATCGTGGAAGAGATCTAACTATTTGCACCTCTCAACAATACAGGAGGAGTCAAGGACTGTCGGTGACAGATAAACGATACACACTGACTAACATTTAAAGTGTAGCTCTTGAGCAATGACTGAACATCAGACTGGGTCTGCATGAGTGGTTGAGCAGAGACCTGGGACACTGCTTGGCTGCTGGACCCTCTTTTCTATCTCAAGAAGAATGTAAGAAGCACCACCCCAGGGCATCCTAGAGCTTTCTCTGGCTGCCTCTGAGATCCCACTGATTTATAAGACCTCTTCATCATTCTAAAGTCTAAAATGGAGAATTCAGCAGGGAGACAGGGCAATGAGGTGCTTCTGGAAAGGATATAAGGGTAAGCTCACATGGACAGGTCCCACTGCATACTCCACAAATGTAAGATTTAGGAACATAATGAGTTTTTGATGCATTTCTCTTCTAACACAGCAAGCAGATCGTGGAAACAGGCAACCGTACATCACTGGGAGCTGGGAGTAATGCCAGGCAGGTTCCTCTCTGAAATGGCATCTCCACAAGTAGCATGGGCTGAGAGATCCACTGGCACCACGCAGCAGCTCCATGCAGGACTGCAGCACTGTGCTGATGTATCTGCTTGCAGCACGCAGTGGGTAATTTTCCAGAGAAGATGCAGTACCTTCTGCAGCTGTGCCTGTCCATCTGTTTCCTGCCTTTGATTGAAACTCAGCAGCTCAGCGAGGCTAGATCTCAGCCTTAACAGGGGTTTTTCTTTCTTTTCCTCTAACCCTCTCCACTGGCAACTAGATGCTTAAGCAAAGCTCTCTCTTAAGATCACAGAAGACAAGGTACTACGGGTTGTCATCTTAGCTCCCTTATGTCTGACAACTCCAAGACTAAGAGCATTATGTACCAATCACTGCCTATCCCCATTGAACAAAAGCTGCAGAAATTTACTGCTTTCATTCACAAGTTTAAGCCAAGAAGAACAAGTCTAAAGCACCCCTGACTCAGGCAGTCCTAGACCACCCAATGGTGGGTGGCACCAGCTCAAGACCAGAGCACCTTTGTGTGCACTGCAGATACGGCCTGGCCACCGTTCAGGCCACTGCACATAATGTGCCCTTCAGAAAAGGGCCAAACAATAGAGGATTTGTGAGATAATGTAGTGGAACAGAGTTGAATACTTAACATTTTGAAAAATGCAAGGGCCTGACGCGCCAAGCAGAGGCACACACTGAACAAAACCTTTTCAGAGGCAGACTGAAGCCTGCCCACATGTTACCATCTACCGGCCTCCATGACAGGCATGAACTGTGGCTCGATTGTGTAACGCAGATCAGAGGCTTTCACCAGAAGTCTGGCAAACTGAAAAGCTAAGTTTCCAGCAGTGGGGCTATTAGCGGGAAACACAGTTCATATGGCCTCCTTGTACCTTCATCAGGAACAGTAATCTTCAGGAAGAAAAGCAACAGCCTAAAAATGCAATGGAGAGGGGGAACAGCACTCCTGTGATTGCAAAACAGCTCCTAATAACATCTGGTGCCCCTTTGCTTTTCTGAAGAAGGCTTTTCCCCTGCATATTTCAATTCTCCACTTTACCTGAATAGCTTTTGGCTGCAGAAGATGTTGTTAACTTTTTTAGCCTTAGTACAATAACTATTTACATTAAAGTCCATTCTACTTCATTATGCACAAAACATATTATTGCTTGAGCTCAGAAAAGCAAATTCTCTCCCCAGACCTGCTCCATGTAGCCAGCTCAGGATGTGCTGATGACGAAGGAGCCACATGCTCACCTGAGCAGACTATCCCCTCCAACCTGGTAACCAACACAGCTTCTCCATGGAGACAGCTGGGACTGGATCTCCTGGCTCCTCTGCACAAGAAGCCAGACACTGGCAGACCCAGACCCACCACTAGCCATACTGCCAGGGCACTCTCTGCAACATGTTCCATGATCCTTGCTTGACACTGTGCAAAAGAAGACACCACTGCTGATTTAAGGAGCACTCTGGACTGCAGACATAGGAAGCAATGAGAATTTTTTGGCCAAGGATTTCATCTGGCTTGTTCCAAAACTCCTCTTCAGGCAACTGCTACTGGCTGCAGCCAAAGACAGGATATAGGGCGAGATGGACCCTGTACAGCTGAAGCAATAGCTGCAAGAAAAGCATTGTAAGAGGAAGTACAAATCAACACAGATTAATTTTTTTAGGTGTCATACTGGGAATAATTTGGCCTGCAGAACTTTGGCAACAAGGGTAGAGGCTGAGCATGCTGCGACTTTCAGATCTGCATGCCTGACAGAGCTGCTCAGTTGAAAAAGCAATTCCCATCAAGAGCCTCATGAGGCTACAGATTTCTCTCTAGTCATTCAGTATGAAATATTCTGTTCAGAACAAGAACTATTTTCAAGTTAAAGCAGGGGTTTTTAATTGAAAATTACTTTAAAACCTTATGTTTTTTTGGCTTGAAGCTGTAAGTAGACAAAGTTCCATTTATATTTATAGATCAGGTTACCTTCTTGCCATTCACACATCCACCTGTTTAAAAGGTGCACTTTTTATTTATACCTTGTTAGGAAAAAAAACCCACCAAAATAAACTCCAAGTCTTTTAATTTCTCCAAGCCCTTTCAATGACTATAACTGTAATTAACAGCATCCACTTTTGTATGACTTCATTTCATTGCTTTTGGCATATAAGGCTCCATTCTGTGACCACATTAACTTAGATGACAGCAAGAATTTAAGAATTAAACAGAAACCTGAAAAATATGACTAAACCTGGGGAGGGTTTGTGCCATCTGATTCTGAATGGATGGAAAACTGAGCTCACACCTGCAGCCACTACCTGCCAACACGCTGCCTGTGTGCACATTTCCCATGCTCCCACAGCTTCCCTTCTGCCATGGGTTAACACCACATTGCAGGTTGTAAAATCCAAACTATGAAACAAGGAACAGGCCAATACATTCCTTTACAACATTAGCTTGGATGCAACTACATAGGTGAGTTTTAAGCTTGGGGCTTTTTTAAGTAAAAGCTTGTCATCTGTACACAACAGCCTTGGAGACAGATATGTAACGCAGGAAATGTTTGGATAGTTCTCTATTCAGGTGTACTCACAGACAAGAACAGCCTAACAGCATTTCTTCACACAGTCCTTCCCCTTTGCAATTATCTCAAGTTAGCAGTTGACTCTGGAGAAATTCAAACTTCAGTATCTGCTGCTATACTAAGTAAGAGGGAACCATGTCTGAAATGGAAATGCTGATTTTCAAAACCATTCATGCTTTGGCCCAGATCTGGGAAGTGGCAGTCAGTAAAAATGCTGGTCCAAGTGTCCCACTGCTGCCCCTGTTGCAGCCCTGGAGCACAAACCCTGGTACATCCCCATAGACTGGAAGGGCTGTGCTGAACACCCCAGAGAAAGCTCTTTACTAAAGCTCCTCCTACAGCTACTGTTTGTTCCCCCTTACCCAGTCAGATTAAAAAATAACAACACTGATATAAA
Source organism: Amazona ochrocephala (assembly GCA_039720435.1). NCBI lineage: Eukaryota > Metazoa > Chordata > Aves > Psittaciformes > Psittacidae > Amazona > Amazona ochrocephala. Next base: position 7,493,265 of record CM077891.1, on the reverse strand, counting down.
GAAAAGTATTTACTTAATGTTGTAATCTTCTCAACAAGGATTGTTCTGGAAAGACCAGCAACAACGATGCATTGACCCCTGCAAGCAAACGACTCTTTTCCAAAGACAGCCTTGGAATCCCCACCTGGAGCTCACAGCACACCTGCCAGTGGGCTGCAGATGCTTAGTCACCTTCTCAACAGAGCAAACAACCAGCAGCCATGTCTGTGCCTGCAAGTGATTTCAGCTGCAAAGTTACAGATGTGCCTACTCAAAGGCACACTATAAAGGCAGCTCCTCAGAACATTAAGCCCCTTTACACCTTCTAAATAATTCCAGCTGCCTGTACAGCAGGGATGTTATTTGTTATCCCATCCTTAGGGATTACATTTGAATTACTCTGCTGTATGTTATCCTCCACCCAAATATTCAAAAAGAAATCACACTGACTGCTTGTCTGCGCAGGAAGTAAGAGTTTCAGCTGTACCAAAGGCGAGGAAAAATCCAAGCTGTGTCTACAGTAAACCTCCTCTAACATCCCTCCCCCCACTGCGCGATCTCAGTGTCAGCCAGACTGCTAAAACTTACTTAAAAACTGAGCAACAGAGATTAGAGATGGAGCGGCCCAGAAAATGAAGTTAAGCAAAACCTGTATGCATTTATCATAAAAGGATAGGCTCCATAGTCCATGAGGATATTACTTGGAAAACAATCTGCAACTGTGATGAATTTCCTTAAGCTTCTGCAAGCAGAGGTCTGCACAAAATGGGATTAATTCAAAACCTTATCAGCAAAAATTCATATGGCCCAATTCATGGATCCTGCCCTCCAGGGTTAAAATTATAGGTATCTGGTGTACTATGGAGGAAAAAATTGTTTTTATAACCACACTGATAAATCTCAGAGCATGATTCTGCCCTTGAGCAAGTTTGCTGTTTCACTGTTAATAATGAAACCCTAAAGGAAAATCTCAAAGGAACTAAAAGGAAGAAAAAGAAATCTCAAACTGCTTTTTTTATCTGTTCTGCTGACATTCCCTATTTCCCCAAATAAATATTTATTACACTCCATAAGCAAAAGGGGTTTTAATCCATGGTTCAATTTTGAGATAATACTAAGCATACTACGGATTTTAGTTCCATCCTTGTTTTCTAGCAGTACTAGCTGTAGGTGAAAATACCCTGAACAAGTGTTTCTTTTGTTGCTGGTATAGAAAATAAAAGCCTGAGCATCCTGGGGGAATTTTTTCAAGTGTGGTAGGCCACATGCCTATCTCTACAGTGGTACGAGAGCAACTGCCTCTCCCATCACTCACAGAGGCAGATACGCTGAAACAGAAGCATGCACATGGGCCATCAATTGGATTAATCCTGCTGTGAGCAGATGGCTCTTCCTCACCCTTATAGTGTGGGTACTTTGACAAAGACATCAGTAATGGATAATTCAAGTTATCAGAAGCTCCATCAGAAGCATGTACGGGGTGTTGCCTGCATACCAGCTGCCTTCAAGAAGTGATTTCCAACATGAGTCTGCACTATTTTGATTTCAGACAGCCTTTTCCAATTCTGCTGAGGGCTAGCAAGATTAGCAAAACCAGATTAAGATTAGTAAGGATGGATTTATGCAAAACTAAAATAGAATTGATTTTACGCTCCACACAGATCTTCCCTCAGTGTAACAGATTCTTTTTTTTGAAATTACAATTTAGTGATATAAATTTGTAAAGAGGCAAACCCTTGAATATTCTGGAGCCTCTTCAATATTCTCTTCCAAGCAGAAAAAGCCATCTCATCTAATCAGTTATGCTTCTCCTCCCAAGCCTTATGTGATATTAACAGTGAGGTCTCCTTCCCAAGATACTGCATCCTGGGAAGCTGCTGCAACAGCTGCTAAACTTAAGAATCTAAAGCAAGAAATCTGCAGTAGCCCTAGTTTAATTTTTGACTAGGAGGCCAGGCCTGTTTCTCTGCTTGTCAAGGAGTTCAAAGATATAAGAAACGCATGTTAACTTCAGCTAAGCTACGACGAGCATTCCTATCTGGAAACATTTAACATCTCTTTCAACTAAAGAAGACACAAGAAGAAACTAGACTTGTGAATCAAAGTATAAACAATGACATCAAGTACAAACACTGTCTTTACCAGAGTTGCTGACCTACAACCCGTACTTGGAAGACAGAAGCACGTTAAAAGAATCACGAATGTCTTGATGGAAGCCAGCAGTCCACGATCTATTTGAAACACTTTCCTCACACAACACATATTGTGTCATCATCTCCACATTTTCCAGTCAGTTTTTAACAGCATCAACAAACAGATACTCAGTCTGTAATGAGCTCATTTTTAAACCTCCCAGTGCAGGATAAACTGGATGCAATTCTCCATGGTACCCAGAAGAAATGACTGCTAACCTCATGCTAACACTTCAAGTAGAACAGCTTTGGCAACTGTAGCCTTGTTTGTCTAAGATCAATGCTGGATGAAAACTAAAAAATTTGCATAAGTTTCTTTCAAAGGCCAGGAATGCAACTAATGGCAATTTCAAGAGGTTTATGATACCGATATTCAAACAAACTCGATTTCAGAATTTGAAATCAATGGTTTGGTTAGTAGAGTTAGTTGAGTAGTTAAGATTTTCAAGGCATATGACTTATATCACATGGTATTCTGACTAGAAATTTGGCTCGTGCCAATAAAGCACATGTTAAACGAATTAAGGGTTGGCCAACTGACAGATCTCAAAGTAGCTGACAGCATAAAGTCACTGGGGAATGGAACTGCTTTAGTTTGGTTTTGCATTAATCAGAGCTAGCCAGATGCTCTTCCAGATCCATAAAAATGCCGAAATCTAGATATAACAAATTCCTTGGAAAAAGTGTTCTGCTAACACACAGATTGGCAGAATGATATATAAAAAGACAAAGACAACCAAATGTGTTCATACATTGAGTTGACATCAGTTAAAGCAGGCAATGCCAGGGACACAGTACACCTCTGATAACACAGAGCAAAGGCTATAGCTACAGAATGGAGGACAAGGCTTGAAGAACTTCAGCATCCTGGCAGGTAAGTGACTCAAAAGTAGCTTGTTTGTCACCTCCACAACAAGATGTATAAATAACTAACAGCCTTCAGCTATCTGTCACAAGGGAGCAGGAAGTCAGCAAGTGATTCTGTGGCACCACTGCTGTTTGAAATCCAAATCTGGGTACCCAAGTCTTAAAATTCAACTTGGAAAATTGAAGGTGAAAGAAAAGAAGCCACCATGAAAAGAATCTGACGGTTAAAACCTCAAAATTTCTGTAAGAGAACTTAAACACTTTATCTATTGAGAAGAGACAATTATAAACACCAGAAACTATCCCTACAGAGATCCTAAAGGACTCTCTGCCTAGTAGGGAAGGCACAAGGGGGCTCAACCCCAGAAACAGTTGCACAGCTCAAGCAAGACAAATTAGAAACATGGTACAAGTTGAGTGGTGAGGCCAACCATTACTGGAACAAAACTGAAGAAGTGAGACAGCAAATATGTTACTTGGTGTCATTAGATCCAAACTGGAAGCTTTTCAGAAAAATGTATTTTCATCAACAAGATACTGAGTTGCTCATGAGAATAAGGGTAATAATGCCCATGGGTTACACATGGTGAAACAAGATGATTACCAGTTCCTTCTACCTGCAATTTTTTTGCATCTGAGCCTGATCCTACAAACACGTTGAGGTATAGCTACGGGCATGCAGGCCTCTATCCTTCTACTAAGGGTATGGAAATAACAAACATTAAGCTGATTTAAGTTAATACTGAAGTTGACAGTAGAGAGAAAAAAGAAAGTCAATCAAGGTTCAGATGGTGAGGACAGAAGAAACACTACGTAATTAAATTCATATTGACATTTTCTAGCCAAAATTAGCACTTGGGAATCACTGACTCAGTGTTACAATCTCCCCTGAACATTACAGGGGAAAAAAAGGGACAAAAGCTAGTTTGGCATTATGTACGTATTTACAGAATCTTGCAATCATTCCCTTAAATCCTTATCACACTGAACATGAAGTTAAACAGCTACATGTTTTCCAAATTTTACATGCATTTGGAAAGCTTTCTGTGCCACAGCCTATTATGCTCTTGCTCTATTCATTGTATGCCCACAATTAGGTACTAAAATAGGAAAGAATGAAACAGGAAACAAAAGCCACATAAGAGAAACAGCAGAACTACCTGCACTCATTCAAATAACACAGCAAGGCAACTTTTATGTTTAGACTGCCTGGCCTCAAATTTCCATTATGAAGTTTCAATTCATAACTCAGGAGCCAATGCAAGTAGTGAGGTTTTGTTTGCAGCTGAGCTAATTCCCAGCTTTTTCTTGGATTAGATCCAAACTCAAAAAAGGGCAAAAAGACCACCCCTAAGAAGGGCAAAAAGACATTTATTCTATTCAGGAGCTTTCAAGACCTGCCAATATTGAAGATTATCATATGTTCCTTGTACAAGGCCCATCCAATATGATACCTTAAGGAGTAATGGAAAAGTTTAAGGCTCAAGTCTACTAAATTGGAACATTAACAAAGGAAAAAAAAGTTGAATTGAGAGATCACTCCACTTGCATCTGCCCTGGATATTCAGATGCAAACCACCGCTTCCCTCCATTTCCTTATTAAATCAGCAGTGGACTCATCGTCCAGTTAAAAACAGATGCACTAAGGTTATTTCAAGATTGTTACTGCTCATGAAGCTTTTATGTCAAAAGCTGAAATGACCTTGTATGTATTTCTGTGTACAAGCATTTGTAAGACCATGTTTTTTAAATTCATAGATGCTGAAGTCAGGAAACTTTAGAAATTCAAATTAATCAAGGAGGCAGGAATGGCAGCAAACTAATGAAACAGCAAAATCAGAAACTATTTACTGGTGAAAACATTATGATTCACAGCACCAAGCTTAACTTTTTATTTGCAATTTCAAATATTGAAAATGGGCACATTTGCACAAGTGAAATCTAGACACCTCCTTAGAAACTTACATATTAGATACACGGTAATGTAATTGTTTACAGTCTTAAACATAAGTCCTGATCCAGCTTTTTTCACATTCAGTCATGCCCTGCAAATAAAAACCAGAATCTCTGGCTAAGACACTGATTGTTTTGCAAAGTTAAAGATAAGAACAAACATTTTGTTTCAAAGCTGTTGTTATGAACCTCTGATCCATTTTCTGCACAGTTTCCAGTTCTCATTCAACATACCAGTGTGATTGATTAGCCTCTCATGAGCACAAATATTCTTTGATATATGAGCATGAGAGAGGAAGAAAACATTTGCCAAAGCTGTCTGCCTGAACAAGCAAGTGATGTGTGGCAGACAAGAACAATGTGCCACCCTCCGTCTTTGGTAAAGGGAGGCAACATGGAGGCTCTGCTTAGAAACTGCAGTCCTCCTCCTCATGTAGGACATGTTACAGCAGTTCAGTCATGCAGGACCCCCCTTCTTGCTCTCCTTTGCTTCAAAGAGAGAGGCTTTTCAAAATTCTTAAGAAAACAACGTTTGTATCGTGTCAGAGCACAAGTTGAGCAGGCTCAGCCTCCTGTCTCTGACAGTGGTCAACAGCAGATGCTTAGTAAAAAAAACACCCTGTAAGAACTACTCATTCATCACATCTTATCTATTCCAGCATTCCTGCGTCACTGATGGTAAAGCTCAGGGAAGACAGAGCTAGTAAGATCATAATTTAGCACCAGCAATATAATCTTCCATTCACATTCAAAGCAAGACATCTAAACTATCAGAAATTTGAAGCAGTTGAAGACACAAGATGAAGGGCAGGTACATCTATCAACAGTGCTTTCGGTTGAATGCACTTTTTCCATCAGGCTGGATTTGATGACCCATGAAGCTCCTTCTCTGCAATAATATCGAATCACACAGTACTCTGTTTGCTTTGACTTCAAGCAGTCAGTTGAGCCTCAAAGAAAAACAATCCAAGGATCATTGATATATTTCAGAGGAAATTTGTTTCAAGTCTGAAGTAGTCTCTTCTCTTTGTCATTTGACATTCTCAGGTGTATCTTATAGCTCTTCCCAAACATTGTTTTAGAAATGTATGTGCGTACAGCTCATATACAGGAAATTTAAATAAAGGCCAAACATTAAAGGGAAAAGATACTGTAAGTTCTACAGTGTGCTAAGGCTGTATGAACTAGAATGCTGATAATGAACCAGTAATCAGTCTTGCAGAGATTAGTCTGTTTATGGGTGGACAGAAGCAAGTTTCCTATAAGCTGGTTTTGAAAGAAGTGCAAAACAACTTCTGACTCAAAAAGTACATGAAGAATGAAAAATCTTTCCCCATGCACGAGAAGGAGGGTAAGTGGGTTCTGTCAGCAACCTCCTTTCATAATCACGCTGTATTAAATTGCACAGCAAAACAGAATTTACTCAGATAATAGGGAAAATAAACCCCACAAATTACTTAACAAGCACAGAAGTAAAGAAGCTTAATTTCCTGCTTGTATCCTTTATCCTCTCACCAAGTCACCCCTTCCTTCCAATAAGCCCACACATCTTTGCAGGAATTCCATCGGCAGAAGGCATTACATGCCACAAGCAGTCAGGAGCTCCACGGATGTGAACTGACCCTTGGTCCATGTTGGCCAATTCAGCTGCTGTCAAATGCTGTGCAACAGCTGAACACTGCCTGCATGCTGCTTTCTCCTGAGCAGAAACATTCATTTATGTCACCCTTCTCTTTCAGAGAGAGCAGTGCTTTTCCAGGCTTCTAGTTCTCTTTTCAAATGTGGTTAAAGCTGACCAATGAATTCAGAAGTTATTCAGCTGACAAGGCAAACACAGAAGCCTAGCATTTCCTTAGAAAGCAGTCTAAAAAGAGTAAATCGCCTTATATAGTATTTGGGTTCCATCTGGGCATCTTTGGTTTGAATACCAAAAATAGTAAAGACAGATAAGAAGTTGCCCAATATAAATGTCTTTTAAAAAGAAACAACTAGGAGTTTAACATTTGCAGATATCTGGGAAGCTGGGAAATACTAACAGCTGAATCATTCCAGCAGCATCCAAGCTCTAACCATAACATTTAGTGTTTTTCACTGTTAGACCTCTGGCAGGCTAGTCCTTATTGTCAAATGGTATCTAACTGGGCACAGCTTTCCCTAGCATAGCACCAGGCTCATTCTTCTTTCAAGGTGAACTTTGGTTCAATCTCTTCTGCAGAGCCAGCCAATTAGAATTTGCTCAAGAAACATTTTTCAGGTTTCTTAGGCTTATTGACATTATACATAAAGCATATGAAAAAAACAGAAACCAAAACTAGACTTTCTAAAATAAGTATGCATGCCCAGGCATGCACACTGTAGTTTTCACCTCCTAGGCAATTATATAGTCTGCTTTGTATGTTACTAATTAGGCAACTTTATAATTCTATTACATTTTATGTAAGGGCCATTTATATAAGGTCTAATCTCACTAAGCGTCAGGACTAAAATCTCATTATTCTCAGGCAGGAAGGCAATAAAAAGATCGCAGCAGACAAGGCAAAGCCCTCCCGTGTTAATTGCTAGAGGGCACTAACCAAGCACCTCCACACACCTGAAACAATGCACAGCACGCCCTGGAAACGGCTCTCCTCATGAAAAAAACTGGGCACGGAGTTCACATGCTGATGGCTGCTGCAGGACCTCGGTTTATCACTTCAGCAGATGCTATTTCTATTCTTTTCACAGAGATGAAAGCAACTGATGGAGTCACTGATTAAGCCTAGAAACATTCTGTACTGCACAGTTACTATCACAGGTCATCGTTCTAAGGCTTATGACACATAAGCAATAATACATTGTCCAGCTGTATCAAAGAAACAAAACTCATTCTTAGTGAAGCCTGTGATGAAGAAATGCTAATCACTTGTCTAGGACTATGTTCTGCCGATTAAAAAAATACAGCTTGCTGATATTGTTTTTTCACTATGAGGATGGTGAGACACTGGAACAGGTTGCTCAGAAGTTGTGGATGCCCCATTCCTGGAAGCTTTCAAGGCCAGGCTGGATGAGGCTTTGAGCAACCTGGTCTAGTGGAAGGTGTCTCTGCGTATGGAAGGGGTTTGGAACTAGATCTGTAAGGCCCCTTCCAACCCGAACCATTCTGTGATTCTATGAATGCCAAATATTTCCACCTTTTTATTTCACAAATATGCATGCTCAGGAGAGAATTAATGTAGGAAGGTGTCAGGCAATCAGATTCCACTTCAGCTTACAGCTCAGCAAGCTGGCAGGAAGTCTGAACCCAGATGTTTGCTTAGATATCTCACTGTAATCTACATTTTGGCATTGTTAAAGAAAACTCAGAGGTCTCAAATACCCATAGACACAGGGTACTCAAATCTTGCTTTTCACTGCCTTCCCACCAACAGACAAGGCACACAATATGTGACCTCCAGAGCTGCTGTTTATCACATCATATGCATAGTGGAAGTGAGAAGCAGCTGTAAATATTCTGTATTTTTACTCCCATTACCAAAAGTGGAGGCACAGCCTTCACCTCCTTGAGCATCCCTACTGACAAACAACGGTCTTGGAGGACAATGTCATTCCGTAGACTCAACTAGGAAACAAAATAATCACTATGTGATGAAACTTTGCATTTAGAATCTTTCCCACCTCCAAATCCACATCTCAAGCACCACCACCTAGCATATTTCAGAACTCTCATCAGCTGTAACACAGAGAACTCAGGCTCAGTCTCCTAGCAGCATCACTATTAATAGAATCCATTTAGAATAATCTTCAGTTTCAACCTTACTGAACTCTATGGACTGAACTTCCAAAGCCACTGTTATCCATAACAGATTTCTCCTCCTTTGCGTTCTACCATCGGTATATGTAATGTCAGAATCAGTCCAAAGAACAACATATTCATTAAGTAGTTGATCAGTCCAAAAGACAGGAATGTTTTACCTTAATTACAAATTAAGTGGCCAAAAGGGGCTTGTGTTTTTGCCAATGTGCTTGTGCTACGGTAGAGATGTTTAGGGACTGTCTAGTTCTACAAAGCTGCTTCTAGAATTAAAGCAACTCCCTAACACTAGTGTGACGCCTTTGAAATTAAAAATACACACATGCTGACATGTTTTCAAACTTGTCAGCTCCCATCTGGAGCAGCATTCACTCATCTCTGCCTTCAGCTTTAAAAAGAGTGCTGTTCCTGGATTCACAAACGGAGAAGCACTGTGTGCACAGCCCTGGGCCACACATACATGGGATGGGATCCATTTGAATAGTGCAGCAGAGACAGCAATTGCATCTGTATCACACTGAGACCGACTAACAGAAGTCTGACCCCTTCTCCTTCTGTCCAGGCTCACAGACAAAACTCTCTTCCAGCTGCTCTCTGATGCTCGGAACTCCCAAAACACATGCTCCAAGGTACCTGGTTTTAAGGTCTTTGGGAAGCAGACTGCAACTGAGGGGTACTACTAATTACAAACAGCCAGTTTTGACTTAACAATTACAACAGATATACACAGCTGCTTCTTTCCCCCCTAGGTTTTTGAAGCACTCAAGACACTACAAAAGCCTTTGTTCCTTATAGCCTCTCTGTTTTTCCCACAGTCTTAACCATCTACATATTGCTCAAAATCATCTGTAACATCCCTTCACTTCAGCTCCTTCCCCTTCAGTCCTACCCCACTTGTAAACCGTTTATGGCAGCTAAAAATATACAAAGATCTTACTGTTCTCTGAAACAATCTCGGAGCTGCCTTTTACCTGCAGTCAAGCATATGCAGGAGACAACCACGAATCTTGTTTTGGCAGCTGTTCTGCATACTAAGCTACTTTTACTCCTCCTACAAAGAAGGCATTTCTTTCTTCCATTCCCTTGTACCCTGTTGAAATACCAGTAGCCTCTGTGTCATGTCACCACTGCTTTTGAGCCTCAAACCAAAGTGTTTTCAGGGACAGGCAGATTCTGATCATCAATATCTTATGGTACAAACTGATTTCATCGCACTGCTTTTTATGCAGATAGATTTTCATGGTATCTACAGCGTTCTGAATACTTTCAAAACCCGCCTATTCCACATATTATATCATAATGACATTCTCAAGGCTCTCTTCAGTGCTTTACATCCATTGAGCATTGGACAATTCTTCAGGGCAAGGATTATGTATTCCTTAACATATTTTAGCTCTTGTAATGCATGGCATAAATAATACTTATAAGGGGACATTGTCAAATTCAGGCCCCCAAAAGTTTAGTCCATTTTTAAATTTTCATGGGCTACTGATACTTCTTTTGCATTCTTTCACTGCTTTACCCTCTCAATATCAAACCAACACAAACTCATACACTAAAGATTCTCTCCTGTAAACCACCCATTCGGAACTCTAGCTCCTGTAATGCAGGAAGTCAAACTGCATGAAAATCTTAAGTTCTTTTAGATTGCCACTGGATCACAAATCTAGAAATCTGTTTATAGTACAAGCCTTTCTATAAGTCGGTGTTTATGTGAGACATTAAACGAGCTCCCTAAAGACTTTGGACATGCCCTTTTAGCTTTTTTGTCAACTTCTTTAGACAACATATGACAAATAGAAGTCATTAATTCCAATATGAATCTATATATATATAGCTCTTGCATTTTAGGGGGGAAAAGGTTTAGTTCTATGAGACAAACTGTAACTTGACACTAAAATAAAGGTGTTTCTGATCACCCTACAGCTAAAAGGCTTGGCACTGAGAATTTCCGATTAAGCAGGAGCACAAATCACTGGTAGGTTTAAGCACTCTTTACTTGGCTCCCTATGCTCTATGGAACCTAGGAAGTTACATGCTACAAACCAATCACATGTCTGGCTGCATTTCATGGGCGTAAAGAGAAGATTAGAGAGCAGAAAACCATCCCGTTACAATCAATTCACCATGCACTTCCCATCCATTTATATTTGCAGGGCATCACTTTGCTCTGAAGAGGAGGTAAAATAACCACCAGCCACCTATACAGAATCCTCCTGCTTCTGAGTTCGATTTGAAGTCCAGAAAATCCAGAGAAAAAGGAACAGTAATATTTAAGCTGAAGAGTGACTCTCACCCTAGATAAAGCTAATCCATCCTGGCAGGTCTTTTATCTGTAGTTTAAAAGATACTTTGAAGAAAGAATGGTCTGTATTTAAAATGCATCTGTTTTGTATTTCAAATGCATCTCAATTCTTGTGAAAGACCATGCAAGGCAGAATGTCTCCCAAACTTCTCCACAAGAGACTGCTTTTCTTTACAGATTAAAATGAGGGCTAAACTCAATCTTAGGGTCTGGGTAAATCTTCATTCCAGACAGTTTTTGGTTTTGCTCATGAGTGTATCACCTCCAGGAAAACTGGGGTAGTATTTGCTGTGCTTTCACCAATAAGGGGTTGGGATTTTTTCCTGTAGTGGAGGGAGGAAGGGAAGAAAAAACCAAAAAAACAGGTGGCAAGTAAGGACTGTTCTTACTACTGCTCTGCTTGGTAAGAGAATTTGTTAGCACCTACTGGACCCATGTAAATCATCTGAAGAGCTTCCAGGTGTTTGCCTCTCCTGTTTGGTTCAATTTACTGTATCTATCCTGTAAATTCTGTCCACCCAACTGAACACTGCCTCCCTTTCTGGAACTTTCACTCCTTGGTAGCAGCTGATTTTATGTTGAGCATAACCTACTAGTAAGTAAAGGAATTATTATTTTAGGAATCTTGATTTCTAAAGACTCACTGACTTTCCAATTTTTACCTTTTCATTTAGACATTGCTGTTGCAGCAAGAGACTTGGTGCAGATCACCTCAGGCTGAAAGCTTTGCACTTTGCAGGCAAACTTCTTAGTAAAGAGGAATTAGGTCCACCATTGTCCTTACCATGCTCTCCTTGAAAGGAAGAAGCTGGGGTAAGCACAAGGTAGGCAGACTGCAGCTAATCACAGCTTAAAGTGGATGTTCTTTAAGACCCCAAATTATTGCATTAGTTGGTGATTAGGGAAATAAGGCCTGCACTTGCAAAATGTAGGCTAAGTTTTCAATACTGGAATGCTATATTAAGGTGCTCTGCTCTGTACTGGTTCACGTAAAAACTCCAAATAGAATATTCAGTTACGCACATGATCGATATTTAGTGTCAGAGAAAGCCCATCGGGCATTCTGTAGGCTTTAGAAACAGATTTACAGTATTTTAGGAATGAAGTCCAGATCCGGATCCTTTCTGGAGAAACTGATGAATGCTCTGAGTATTCCAGAAGACTGAAGCACAGTGTCTGGGACTAAGTTTCAGAGTCTGAGATGTTAAAGAGGATTTATCTAGCTCTTTCCCAGATTTCAAGTCCAGTGAATAGCGAAAGAGGGGGAGAATGTAAGAAAATGTTTTTTGTTTGTCATCTTCACCCAAATACACATATAATATTCTGCAGAATCTTGACCAGTCATCCTGGTAAGTATCACTGGAAAATAGTCTAAAAATTCACTATGATCTACTTTCAAAGTTTAAATAGCTGTATTTACATATACAGCTAGCTACGTAAATGGTAAATTTGGAGACACAATTCTAAATACATCACCTGTTCAGCTCTGCAACATCTGGGATCTTTTACCCTTTGGTCTGTGTCTCTGCAGCCAACCAGTGAAGTCAGACCCTTTGGTCGGACACACCTGCTGTGGCTGATAGCAACTTACTGTCTGATCAGCTTTTCCCAGAGCTAAATTGATCATTTCCATTCAAGTAACAGATTTAAATCTGTCTTGCTCGAGATGGTTTATAAAAAGACAAAATAATGGCTGAGCTCTAAAGGAAGCAGAATTACTACAGAGACTCAGAAGCCTATGCAAGATCTTATTTTGTTCAACTGCATTGTAAATCCACCCACCATCCCACAAAAATAACAGATTGCACTATTCTGTTTCTTGGATGAGATTTTCAAATGCTTTCTAGTTGGCTAAAACATGCTCCAAGCCTTTTACTAGCAACTTTAACAGCAGAAAAACTGACACACCTCTGGTAGCCTTGAGACCAGTTCCAGAATGAGATGTATAAGAAAGCATTAGGCTTTTCAGCCATCCAGGCAGTTAAAACTAAGCATTGCCAAATAGCCATCTTGAATGTGTTAGCTAAAAAACGCCTAGCCAGCAAGTAATCTGCATAGTAGATCTGGATGTCAGCATGAAGCTTGCAGATTTAAAAAGTATCCACAGGTATGTTTCAAAGTATTTAATTTCACTAAAAGCCCTTATTTTAAGTCTAATACTCCCTGTAGATAAAAGCTTACATTCCTACACTATGTGGTACATAATAAAGTGAATATACAACTTCTATTGTGCTGAATCATAAAGCATACACTTGATTTCCTGAATAGTAAAGTCTGAAACATTGGAAAGCTGGTCAGCAGTCCCAAACAAACCCTCCCCACTAATATACATTCTTGTGCTCTTCTGCAGAACTTTGTCACCAGAATGAAGACACACTTTTAAAACAGCTCCTTTTTAAACGTATCATTTGGAGTGCTAACCCCAGAATAGAGCCATCCTAAACTAAAGGAGACCCATTTCTCTCTTGAGCTAGTCTTTCAGTGCTATGCAGCGTAAACTGCAAACTTCTACAGGAATTCTACAGGAACTGGTTGAGGAAATAACATTACTTGGTATCTAATCAGAACACGTATCTACTGAGTCAACTAAGTCTTGAGTTTCTCCTGCTCTAAAGGCAGCAGCTCTTTAGGGACATGGCTTTTGTTAGGTTTACGGTTGAACTCTTGAAGGTCCTTTCCAACCTAAATGATTCTATGATCTACTGACTGAGATTTGTTTAAAACTTCACACACTGCAGCCTCCACCACCTAACACCTTTCTTTCTTTCATTCCACAGTCAGGAGATTAATACAGCATGCAGGGTCTCTGCTAGGTTAGCAAGCTAGGGTAATTACCAGCCATTTACTGCTAATGTCTATACAAACTCTCTGGGTACTGGCACACTGTCAGAACAGGTATTCAACTGCTTTTTTGCTAACCAAAGGCCAGGAAGCCTGCCCTGTTAGCAGTGAACAGTTTAAATCCCACTAAAATAAAGGGGTCTAATGCACGACAAAAAGTTACACAAACTGAAGCAAGTTTACAAGAAGCACAAGTATTGCATGGGCATTCCTTTATGCAGTTTTTTCTCAGGATGTCATCAGCCTTCCAGAGCAATCTAAAAGGCTGAGTACAGAACAAGACCTCTAGAACAACTCCCACCTCTAGAAATCAAGACAGCTCAATGCCTTCACTGTATATAGGGATAGTCAGGAAAGAATATATGGAAGTTTTGAGCCATTTCCACTCTATCTCCCTTTTTTCCCAGTAGATCCTGAAAAGTTCAGATTTGCCCAATACTATTTCAGATATTCCTTAAATAAAACCACTCTTGCCAAAGCAGAAAAGATAAGTCAATCTTGACATTTTTCTTTAGCTATAACTTTGCCTAGTATAACCATTTTTGTTGCAATGCCACCTAAAATTACCACTCATGAAGCAATACCCTTTTAAGAAAGGCATTCTGCAAGCATATACAGTCTTAAAGTGTTTTAGGACTCACTGCAAACAATTTGAATCATAGCCAAGAATGATGCTTTTAAAAATTCCATCGCTCACTTGTCCTGCAGCATCTTGCATGTATGGACTCTGCTTACAGCCATCAAGGGAATTTTATCACCAACAGAATATTGAATATAAGCACAAAGCTAACTACAGCCTGTAAGACAGCCTGAAAGCAACAATGAACTATCCACTGTAAAGTGTTAAGTCCAGTTAGCTAGAGAAGGGGAAGAAGAAACTGGAGCTTTTTTGTACTGCAGACAAAATGTAGTTCATCTGTGTCTACTTTGCTGCCAAGATTTTATCATGGCTTAGTTTGGGTTTTGTTTTTCTCTTCAAAAGATTAGTGTCCAAGCATATGAATACATGGTTATTTGTTCTGCTGTCAAAACATAAATACCATGTGTTTCATACAGCAACACAGTACGAAGAACACGTAGAAGACATACCATAGGCTAAGCCATTTGTCAAGTAGGCAGCAGAGTCTGGGGTAAAGCTCCTGACTTCCAGCTCAATCTCTAAAGATGAGATATTTTATACTCCACAAGCAAGTACTGATACATTCTTTGCTCTTCTGTTGTTTGAGATCCACTCAAAGTCTCCCAGTGCATGTGTTTTCTTTAAAATTTCTTCCCCATCCCTAACTACTTTCTCAAAAGGGAAATGTCAATGTGAGGAGGCCCTTATATTTGCTCAATTTATAGCCTTTTATTAGCTCCCTCTGCATGTGATGCCAAAGGCTGGTCTCTGCCAAGTCTCTTCAGTCGCTGCTTAAAGCAGAAGCAGATGCTCTACACTGTCAGCACAGAAACACATGTTCCGATTTAAGCCCCCTATCCCATTATTTATAGGTGATTTCAATTCTTGCAGAAGCATGAATATCACTTTCTCATGAATAGGGGAAGAATTGCTTAGGAGTTAAAAATGTCTTATTCCTAGACTCCCACCTCAGTATGAAATATTCTCTCCACATCTACTGGCAGCCCAAAACCAAGCCCTCCCATTTCAGAGTAGAGCTGGGGACATTCTTCATTGCAGCAGGAGAGGACTTCCCCTACAAGAACAGCGCAGACATTGCCTCTTCCTATGTGTGCTGAATGCTTGGCCAAAGCCCTTTCACCAGGTGCTGCACAATTAAATCACAAGGCCATTACATATGCTGACAGATTAGGGAGTATTAAGAGTTAGCTGACAAATAACACACTAAGGCATGTTCCAGGTGCGCACTTCACTCTCTTTTACAGTTTCTACACTTTCACCACACATTCATGTCTGCTAGCATTTCTTTCTCCTCCTGCAGAAGTGACTCCTCTATCTTTGTATAGCACAGTCATGACAAACAGCATGCGTCACTTGTCAAGGACACAAAAAAATCAAGTCCTATTCTTTTCCAAATGCTTCAAAATCCCATTGTTCCAAAAGCCTGCAGCTTCCAAGCCAGCAGCGTGCATCTCCTGGATCAGCAGATAACCAGCTCCCAGCCCCTGGCAGAAAGCTTTGTGCGCATATAACACTTCATCCATTCCTCAGCCAGACAACAACAGCATATGTCAGCTTGTGTATTGTTAATTATTCCTCCTTCCTCCATATATCCTTCTCCTTCTATGCTCCAACTAGCTCAGCTCTTAAAGAATGAGTAATATGCTGCACAATCCAAAATAAAAACATTAAAATTACCAGCTATGTCCAATAACATCCTGATCCTGTTAGACCTTTCTTAGCTGAGTTTCTTATCCTGCATATTGTTCAGACATCCACAACTTCTTGTACTCCTTTGGACCAAAGGAAAGTAGTACAGTACAAAGCATGGGGCCCGGAACACACCTGTAACACTGACACGGCCTCACTTAAAGATTTTCCATAGGATCAATCACAGTAGTTCCAGTTGCCTTGGCACAAATCTCAGGTACACATGCTTGATGCTTAAGTTCAGAAAAACAGACCTCAACCATCAAAATTCACCGCAGGGATTTCATTATTCAGAGAAAAAAAAAAATACAGTTTCCTTTTCCAAATCAAACAAAATGCTGGAGTGGTTTCAGTACACTAGTCAAACACCTGAAAAGTTCAAAACCCTGTCTCCTGTTTGGACATGGCTTTCACTCACACATCCCTCATAGGCAAATTATTTAAAAGACCATTAGGTGCAGCAGGAGAAGGGAACAATGAGCTGTGCTGGGTCAGCTACAGTAACAGAGAGACAAAAAGAAAGCAGAGAGAAATGCAGGTCCCTGCTTAACAGGTTTATAACTGCATGAGATGAGGAAAAATTAAACTCTTGTGAAAAAAGTATAATTGCCCTACCTCTGTTACAGGTTTCCTAGGTGTCTATACATACATACATATATATATATGTATGCATGTTTGTGAGGTATGTATGTATATGTATGTACACTAATGCTGCATAAACCATTGCAAACGTTATAGAGAGAAGTTGGTTTTCCTGCTTCCCTACCCAGTTACCTTAAACCCTCACTACTGACTTGTCTTACAAGCCCCAGGAAACCAAAAGGCACCCAGAATTACATTTTTGTAAGCGTGCTGATTCCAGAAATATAATACCAGACACTGGGTCCTACTCATAGCCCAGTTAAAGCCCAACCAATGGATCTAGCAACCTTTTTTAAGTCATAAGTACCACAAGAGACAGGATCACTCCTTATTTCTTAGTAATCTTGAGGCTGCCTGGAATTGAGCTTTGCAGCAATGTATTTCAACTGATGCTTTATTGGCACAGCAAGCTATTTAAAGGTTTTGACAGTTACAAATTTTGCAGTATTTTTTCCCTGCTGTATTTCTTAATATTTTCTGCATTCCTTCCCCTTCCTTCCCACCTGCCTCCCCCGAGCATCCCAGCAGCTGAACGGCAAGTGTGTCACAGAGCCACATTCATCTTAAACCTACCTAATAGGCTCTTGTACAAGTTACTAAGAACAATGAGTGGCTTAAAAGCAATAACCTTCAGCAATGTAAAGAAGCAGTGTTTATGCAACACTTTCCCCTTCTAAGAGCATTATATAAACACAGTGTTCACAAGCCCTCTGCATTCAGTGCCTGTCAGAAGAGTGAGGCATCAGAGGCTCCTGACTCTCCCATCCAACACACCTATAAGCTACTTTGACACCCCAGATAGCTGAAGCCAAAAGTCGTAACACAACATATACTAGTGTTCCAGCATTGACTCTGATACAACTCAAACCTTATGAAATTCCAATCTTCACATGTACTTTGAAGACATGCACAAATTCATCAAACCAACTTGATTGCAAGGAAAGTATTAGCATGAAATGGGCCTAGTTAACCAGGCCTATGCAGATAAGAAAACATTTTCCTAAAACATGTGTCTTAAAAACATACTTCCATTTGCAACACACTTGCATAACAGTATGATATGAAGAAAAAGGATAAATCATTCCCTTAATGTCCTAACTGGGCAGACTGTTTCATAGCCTTTTTCCAGCAAGGGAGTGAATTGCCAGTTTTGTAGCGACATCTGTGGTGTTCTTTGTTAGAAATGCTCTGCCAATATCTTAGAAAAACAGCAAATATAAGAAAGAGACAGGAGGCAGATGTTGGCAAAAACAAAATTAAGAAAAACACACCAAAAAATCCAAACCATGCAGTCTGGAAGATCTTATGTTTTATACACTGGTACTTTGTCATGCTCGCTTAATGACTGCTCAAGGAGAAGGATGGGAGTATGATAAACAACAGAAGCCTGGCCCACAAGCAGTGGGACTGAAGTCTAAAATGAAGGAGAAGTAAGCTACGAGAGAATTCAGATGTGGCCTTGCTAGAAAGAACTGACAGATGCTTAACTACTGCCCTTAACTATCTATTTGCTAAAAACATGGGCCAGATCCAGAACTCTTAAAGTGACTGGAATCACTCCAACAACATTGAATAGGCTTTGGATCAGATCTTTAATTGGGCCAAAAGCAAACTCGCCATTTCTTGATCAAAACCAAAGTTCAACAAGAGCTTTCAAATTCCATACTTTTCTTGGTAAGGACAATTTCTAAATCTCTTTCGAGTTCCTACTGAAAACACAACAGCCAAAGCATATTGTTGGCTGATTCACTGGTGTCCCCTAAATATAGCTTGAGAACACACAAAAAAATCTTTGTGTATCTTTTATTTCAGGGTATTTATTGTGCTGCTGTCATTAAATGGAACCAATAAATAATAACTTAATACAAATAAAATTTCAGAAAACCTAAATAAAATTGTAAAACTCCTTTTTAATTAGTAACATATTTGGATTATCCCAATGAAATGTTTCTCCAAGTTGTAACTTGGACAAAAGGCTCCACTTATATATAGTGGGTTTATTTTTATTTGTTCCTAAATTTTTACAACTATGGTCTGTTAGAGATCTTGACAAAACAGCTTCCCCATAATGTACCTGTTCACTCAATTTACAGCCCTACCAAAGCAGGGCCTTTTTCTGCAAATGCATTCTTTGTGCTCCATATCTAAGTAATAGGGTATTACTGTAAATAATGCACGCCCTAGGAATAAACTGTTAGATTTCTAACACGAAGTGAAGTGCCAAAGACAAGACAAAATACCCTCCCAAAAAAAAGTACTCTTTAGCTTCCCTAAGAATGCACAGTGAACTTTGCACAGTGGGCTGGCTGGCACAGAGGCATGTGTGGGCTCAGTGATACTAAGACAACATCTTTAGCTTGAAAATTCAGCTATTCCTTCCAGTGGATCTTAAACAGCAAAGTATTGCACCACTTCTAGTCCTTCCCCTAGAGGAAAACAAATAAATGTTGGTGCAAATTTTCTCTCCAGAAAATGTTTTTTAAAGTATACTTTTTTTACAGAAATGTGCTGTAAAGCTGTCTTATTTCCACGGTTCTCCAAGAGAAACAGCTCTCGCTATAGAGCTCTTGTTCCCAGGGACAAAATATTCAGACTAATCCTCAAAAAGAGGGAGAGCTTCTTACCTACACAATTTGTGCAAAGCTCTCCCATGGGCAGATGCAAGGTGAAACAGACCAGAAACTTGATTTGCTGTCTACATGAAGCATGTCTAGTTGAAGAAAGCATCTTCAAGAGGATCCTCAAGCCCAAATGGGAGACTGTGCCAGCCTACTTTTGTCAACTTTTGAGGAGGGCCATTTCACTAAAATCAGACTGAAACCCTTTTCACACTTACACTGTTAAATAGTAATGCAAAATACAACAGATCATTCCATGGGCTTTGATCAAGCCCTTTAGTAGGGATACACTGGAATGAAATAAAGAAAACAGCATGACATTCCCTTTTTTTGTGACTATGGAATTCTTTTGCTGTTTCTCTAGGCAAAAGGTTTACAAAAAAGGGTCCAAAGTTAGTCACATACTTGTGTAAAGTTGTCTGCCTCCTAATAAGGCAAATTCACAAGTGGAGAGAAAAGATGAGCTCTCACAATGCTTTCAGTAACTTAAGGGAAAAAAGTTGCATCAGTAAACCTACAAAGCAGAAACAACCTAGAGAAGCAGCAGGGGACTGTAGGGTCTGTAAAGCATAACCCTGCCAATTTCAGCTTTTTCTTAGTTCCAAAATATTCTAGGACTCCAGGGATTTCACTAGACTAACTCATTTCTAATGAAAAATAGCATTCTAGCATTTTTATGGTCACACCTGCACACCCATTTAGGAGGTCCATTTTCTGCTTTACTGTATACAGGCACAGTGAGGTTCCTGATTTTTTTATTGCCCTCCAGACAATATTTTTACACTGATGTAGAAATAAGATGTACAAAATTATTAAGAAAAGCAAAATAGAGAACTGAAAGTTATAAATTATCCTAAATGCCAGTAGTTCAGGAAATGTCTATGATTTACAGTTAGGTAGCACAAACACTTAATTTAAAGAGAGCAGTCTTTGCCAAGAGTTAGCTTTATAATCAAACTGCCTGAAGCTTAGGCATTACAGGACCTCCAGCATTAAAAATGTGGCAGCCATCCAAAATACTACACAGCACCCAACAGATCTTATCTTCCAGATTTATGCAATGATCTTTTGCTGAATTCCTCCAGCCACTCAAGATTCCTGAAAAGAAAACTGGCCAGGGGGAACACCAGTTGGGATCCTCTGGTGCACTCTCCACTACAGACCCACACACGGAGAAAGAGATTTCCTTCTTCTGATGGAAGGAGTGCAGCAGAGGAGCTGGACATTGCCTAATGGCTGGAAGAAAGGGGAGGAGATCCTCGCTTCTTCTACATTCTCTTCATAGGAAATGGGATTTCCCACGGATAGGGACATATGAAACAGCTTGGAAGCTGCAAACAACTAACTGCAAGGTAAAAGGAGACTTCAGAGTGGTGGAGACCACTCTCTCAATATGCAGATACACTGTAAGTGCAGAGAAATCAACACAATATAAATGCTACAAGGCCTCAAACCAGTTCTACTGTTGCTGCCTCTCTCTGTTTTCAACCACAATTTCTCAATGCTCCTCCACTCCTAACAAAAATAGTCTTCTAAATATGCCAAATGTGCATGGCAAACATGTTTGGCTTCTACATTTCATTTTATAAACAAAAAATGAGGGAACTAAACTGATCTGTGGTCCATGGTAGCATTCTCTCCCTCCTGTGTAAAATTTTTTTGGGAGAGGACAATGCAGATTTAAGGACTTGGAAAAGGATATCCAGCATAGTGTCAACAGAAGCAGATTTTTGACAACAGCAGTAAATGAAATGAAAGATCTCCCCATCATCAAAGCTGTCAGCCCCTTCTGGTAAAGGAAATTATTACATAGATACAGAAAATCTCACAGGAAGACCAGCATCAGATCTCCACTTTGTGAGACAGTATCATTCCCTTCTCATTCCTCTTCCAGAAACACAGGACTATCGAGAGGATGTTGAGTGAATTCTATTTGATGTGCCTCTATCCCCAACCACTATGCTTTAAACTCAGTTAAATTAGAGATCTAATAAGTTTTCTCAAGGGACATCAGCTTCTTGCTGCCCATCCACCCTGCACTCTTCTGGAATCTCAGCACTGACTTATCAGCAAGCAGAGATGAAACCCACAGTAAAAGGTACAGGAAAATATCTTTTCTGGGTGGCTGCGTAATTGACATGAGCATTTCTTCTTGAAATTCCATGATTTCTCATCTAGTTTTCCATCAGGTTCACAAGCCAGTTTTAAAATTAATTTTATGTTTGCTCCTAATCCACAGGAAATGCACACCTCCAGCTGGTTAGTGGTAACCAATTTCCCTAGTTATAACCAAGGGAAATCATTTCAGTAGCATAACTGCATTCACAGCAAGAAATTAGCATGTCTTAACATGACTCATCCCTTATACTATTCCATAAAGGTCTTTCCTCCTATCTTAATTATTTAGAAGTGACTTTAAATCCAGCTCCCTTCAGCAAGCGAGTATTTAAAAATACCTCAGTCTGGTCATTCATGAGCTGCATTTCTAGAGCAGGCAGGGCACAACAGCTTTTTTAACCACTAGATTAGTTCGAGGCTTCTTTTAAAGCAGCAAAAGAAGTTTTGTAAACTGAACTGACGTTCAAGACCCAATTAACAGCAACAGTCAGCAGAAATACACATGAACTCTATTTATTCTTACCCTTCAATCTTGCTCTGTGCCCTAACAGCCACCCAGACAAAAAGCAAAGTATTTCAACTTCCAAAGCTTGGCAGGTTCCCTTCTGGACTGCCTAAAAAGAAGTTCACCCAATAAAACAAGCCTTTCTGTACGCCAGAGGGCGAAGAAAACATGAGCCCTCCGTTCAGCCATTCTACACAAGATTCGATGAAAATTCACAACCATACAAACCAAGATAATTATTTTAAAAGACTGAGGGACACTGTTACTCAATGGACAAAGTCATGCAATTCCTTGTATATTTGGTACAAGCTCAATGATTATTCCAGGCCATGAAGTTTTTACACTACACATTCCTGGAGGGAGTTCTTTTAGAAGTAGAAAGTTACCATATTTTCCTCTAGAAAAAGTGATGTTTCCTTTAGCTGAACCACTTTATGATTGCAATAAAACACTCTAGGGTGCGGTGACAAACTGTCTAATAATCACCACACCTACAAATGAATGAAGTCAGTGTGTCCCAGCACAGATTAGGTGTGGCCAGATTGGACAACATCATCATATCCTGTTGTGAATTAATACTTAATGAAAAAAGAGTGTAAAAGGGGGCAGGGAGGCTTGAACAGTGCTGAACTTTAAAACAACTCTACATGTACAGTATGCAACATGGAAAGAGAAGGAAACAGACAGAAGAATCCATCTGCATGCTTGCATTAGCTTGATAATGTACAAAGTTCTTAAAAAACTCCTTTCCTGAGTGTAGAATGTAGAGATTTTTTCTTTCCTTTTCCACTTCTTTCCCTGTCAAAAGAGATTGGAATAACTCTTCTTTGATGATTCAGTGCTTACTGAGCTTTTGCATTTCAACAAACAGGTTACATTAGAGGAAGGAAAGCAAGCAAAAAACACAAGAAACTGTTATAAACCCTCCTGAAGTCAATACAATGATTAGTTTAGATCATCATGACATTGACCAAATCTAGTTCTGTTTTTGCTGAAGCAAAACCAGGTTTTAAGTTTATATGACTATTAAGACCAAGCTCCAGATATAGAATCACAAAATCATTTAGGTTGGAAAGGCCCTTTGAGATAGAGTCCAACCATTAACCTAATGACAAGTCCACCACTAAATCTAGGAGTCCAACTGAAAAAAACCCACAAGTATCCCAAGCGTGGCTTGTCATCTGACAGAGTATTGTGCTTCATTCTAACAATTTTATTTCCAAGAAAACAAAAGCAAATTTTGAAACCTTCAAAGCTGTCCCACCGTAGAACTGTCCTTCCTGACTGTTCAAACAACCAAAAAATTGAACTCTTTACCTGCATTTAAAAAGAAACGACTCCAACAAGAGCAAGCATGATTTAAAAGTCGTGACTTTCACAACAGACATGCTCAGTCTCAGTGTTCTTTTTCAATATAATAACATTTTTCATATGTTTACACCCCAATTAATGCAATAGTGTCAATTTCAAGTGTCAGCTTTGAGGACTTGCCTAAAGTAATATTTATCTTTCAAAATAAATGGTCCAAACATTTCCTTTGGGCCTTTGGGGAACTAACAAGCTTCAAGCACATGGTTTGCTGCTCATGCAACTAGGAGACATGGAGGCGACAGCCATCCAATACAGACAGAAACCCACAATTCTCATAACACAAATCAAAACCAATAAGAAATACAGAAGTATAAATATCAAAAAATTTCATTTCTTGTCTTCCCAAGCTTTTTCTTGCAATAGAATAAAGAAATTTTGATTTAGTGTTCCAGACTGGAACAGTAACCACTCCCCCAGCAGCACGTCCTCCCATTGTACTCCCTTCCCACCGCTACCACCAACCTCCATGTGATTCCTGCAGGAAGAAAGTATCTTTGTTAGTCATTTTTAAAGATCAGAATTTCATCAAAACCATAATTTTACCAAATTTTTGACCCATTCAGCATTCTCTCACACCGACATAGTTTTATTCTAAAAACCTAAAATCTGAGGAATTACATTTAGGCAAGAAATTATTTATCCTTATCTTCACAGCCTGAAATTCCTTCCCGCCCCCCTCTCTTCCCCCTTTTCTTCCTAATCCTTAGTTAAAAATACTAGAGGAAAAAAAAAAGGTATCCTAAATCTGGAGTAGGACTTTTAGGACACAATATCCTCCCTGTTTTATTGTGCCACAGAAGCATGGCAATTACTCCTTCCCCCCCCCACTTCTATCAGGGACTGATTTATTTAGCTGATGAATAGCTTTGCATGCAAGAATTTAAAATCCCAGTTATTTCTGTCTCAAATAGTCGCTATGCTTGTAATTATTTCAAAGAATAATAATTACTTTCACTCAATCTATTTGAAGTTACAAAATAAATTAAAACAAAAAAAGTCAATTTGGAACTCAAATCCATAAAACCGCAACTTAAAAAGTCATAAAGGATTGCAAAAAGAGTTAGCCTTGTGAAATATTGCACATTCATGGGGAATGCGAGGAGGCCTAAGGTTTTGTTCTTAAAATATATGACTTAAACTTATGATACTGCTTACTGCTTAATACACCATTTGATCCCCTTTTTTAGAAGTGAGAGATGGAACCATCCAAGTTAGTCTTATTGAAATGCAACCACAACAAACTGAAACCCGTATTTCTATTTTTAAAAATAGGCTGTGTGCTAAGACTAAAATACTTTACTGTAATTCCGAGGGAAGCAAGCATTTTTCCTAATATTTCTGCATGCAGCAACATCTCATACTTACTCTGAGCTCAGCTGTGATGAATTTAACAATAAAGAGGAAAACTGCGCCAAAACAAACCAGATCAATCCAAGGCAACCCAAGCTGCTTAATAACCTTGAAGTTTTTCCACTTTATAAATACAAAATGAGATTTTTCACCTTCTTCAAACTAATAACTGAGAAAAAACCCCAAGCCACACACCCAGCTCGTTTTTGCAGCTTGACACTGAAAGTTCATATTCATCATCATGTTTTTTAAATACATTAAAGTGACATCCACGGCATAAAAGCAAGCGCTTAGAAAACTGGACTCCTGGAATAGAACTGTCCATGAATCTTTAAAGTCACTTGCACGTATCAAGAGGGCCAAATTTAATCTCTTTATTGTATGTATTCCCTGAAGGGCTTCTGCTACTTCAAGCATGCTCACAGAGCAGGTAGCTGTCAAGTATCACTGTACCCAGTCAACGTGTGGCCTTGGGCCATCTCTGCTGCATGCTATACACATTCTGTACTCAATATAGAATTGTTCCCCTTCTGGGATGTTCTGTTGTAATTAACTTCATATGAACATTTTGCTAACATTAGCATTTATCATTAAAACACCCTAGCAGTTGTTACAAACTCTCCATCTCAGTCTGATTTTGCAGATGGGAACACAAAATGTTTGTGCCCCTCAGAACTTGGCTTTTGAGGAACCTTCGCATTTTGAAGTCAGTGAAAGCTGCAAACCCACATGTTAAGATACGAACAATTTAATAACTAAAATAAGGTAAAATATAGTGATAATAGAAAGAATAGGAAACAACAAGAGAAGAAATGAATGCTCAGAAAACACAAGTGACACACAATATTCACCACCCACTGACAAATGCCCATCCCAACCTGAGCAGCAATTGCTCCCCTCCAGGTGACCCCCTAGTTTATATACTGGACATGACATGCTTTAGTATGGAATACCCCTTCAGCTAGTTCGGGTCAGGTGTCCTGTTTCTGCTCCATCCTGGCTTCTTGTGCTCCTCCTCACTAGTAGAGCTTGAGAGACTGGAAAGCCTTTGACCAGAGTAAGCACTACTTAGCAACAACTAAAACACTGGTATGTTACCAGCACTGCTCTCCCACTGAAGCCAAAACACAGCACTGCACCAGCTACTAGGAAGCAAAATAACTGTTACAGCTGAAACCAGGACACCTAAGCACACACAAATCCTTCAACGTGAAGCGTATTTCTTGACCCAAATGGCTACTTTCACAGAATTAAAACTAAGGTCTTATAATGGCAGTGCTGGGAATAATTACATTTAAGGTAGTTTGTCACTGCAACCTGTAATTTAAATGACAAAACAGTGATTTCATGCACAAGGGAGGCTAAGGGCACAGTTTCACAGAAACTTAAAGCCAACACCAGTGGCAACGGCAGAGCGAGCAGCCCAACCCTCTTTGCCACTGTTACATAGCAATTTGAATCAGGGAAACACATCTGGATAAAAAACAGCACCACTTTGCCACAGGTAGACTAATGCTGGCACACAAAAGAAGTGAAGGGCCACAGCAGGGGAGAAGGCATTGCACCTTCCTCAGAAGCAGCACAGGGTAAGTCAGCTGCTGCCAATCACTAAACAACATCCCACAACTGTTACAGGTTTTAGTAATCTTTGCTTCTGTCTTCAACACACTCGGGTTGGTATCCATTTTACTGCTTGAAGTCTTGTTTTGCCCTGTTTTTCTCATATTTACACAGTATCCAAAGTGTCCAGGAAAGATTAGAAGAATAATAGTCTGTGTTTTCTTTGTTCAGTTTCCTTACTTTCAGAAGCTTTTCACATGGAAGCAAGGAAAACAAATTTAAGAGACAGAAAAGACTATGCGAGGGCTTGAAAAGCACCTGAAAGTACTTACTTTTAACAGGAATGCATTACAGCTCTCTTCCAGCTGCCCAAAGCTGGGCAGCTTTCTACTCCTAATGCAAGCCTTGGTGTTAACATAGAAAGCTCCAACTTGGACAGGTGATCTGCTCTACTTTGACAGAGCAAAACAGACAGGGAAGCTACAAACAGTAAAAAGACATTAAATCATACCTTGGAGCTGCTGTCTCCCAGGCTTCTCATCAATTACAAATATCAGAGGGAAGGGTTCTGCCTCTGAGAGTATCTATTTAAAAAGTAGTACGTAGAATGAAGAGTGGCTTCCTACAGCTTTAGTCATCCAGTTTCCAGACAAGCTTGCTATTCAAATGGAGGAATGAGCAGCAGAAAACTCAAGTGCCACTTCATGCCGCTGTTGTTCCCCAGCCCCAGTTGGAGCTCTGTATTCTGCTCTCCTGCGCCAGTGTGCCAGTCCGCGGGGGTGCAGTTTGAGGGCCTGCCAAACAATGCTACTTTGTAGGGCACACTGGCAACTGATGAAGTCCTACCCAAACCAGTGAGTGAGGAGCCAGGGTTCTACAAAAATGGCCAGCTCTTTAATTAAAAGCATGCAGATCAATAGTCACTCTTGTAGATATACATGGAATGGGCTTAATTAAACCAGCTGGTTCTTTTCTATCCACAGCAATCGTTGAAAACCATTTTTATTGATTAACCCAACACCATCCTGGCTTTAAAGATTTTACTGTGACACTACAGCACTGAGCAAGCAAGCATACATGGGAGAAGAAAACCCACCTTTACAGTCCATGGACAGCAATTATTTAATCTCAAGTCTTATTTGTTTTCTAAACAAGGCCCTGCTGAAAATAACTATGGACCATAGTATTTTTTCTTTGTTTTCAAAAGGATGCTTGGCACAAGAGCTTATCAAGAGCAAGTACTTACTTCCTCTCACCAGGAAACAGATATAAGAACATACAAACATCCAGCCAAGTAAATTGCATTTTTCATTAAGAACATAACTTTCTGAGGATATGCATTTTCAAATTTTGTAACTAGAATATAAAAATCATGAAATACACACTAGTGATTGAAGAAGCTGCAAATTTCAACAGAGAAATCCCCAGTGTTGGTTTCCATCCATATTAGAACCCACTTAAGAAGATTAGTTGTTCACACAGCTATAGGAAGAGGCTGCTAATCACTGTAGAGCTGTTTATCACTTAACTTTTCTTTGTTGTACTACAGATGCAAGAAAATAGGCCAAATTTTTTAAAACTCTGATTTGTTCTGTACACATTCGCTGTTCAGTGACAGACCAGGTATTCAAACAAACCTCATCCTGTAACTAGGTTAAACATCGTGACAAATTCAGTCCTTTGCAGTATTTGCTTATTCAAGACTTTGTAATTATTTCAGGATGACACAAAGAAACACATTAGTTCCACTAAAATTCCAAATACTCCTTTGCACTACCTTAAATCAATAGAATTGTTTGCTTAGAGAAAAAACTTAAGTCAGCAACACATGCATAAGAGTCACTCAATTTTTCTAATGAGTTTTAAAATAGCTAATAGAGGAGAGGCTTTTTATGTAGCACATTTGTCAAAGATGTTTGACATCTTTGTAAGCCTTAGGATCTGAATTTTGATTAGCCTCTTCTTTTGGACCTCTGACACAGTCCACCTGTCTCTGGTCACTCTGGATCACATTTCACCCCAGAAACAAAACAGGATGCAGCAGGATAGGTGCTCTCTCTTGCTGCCCAGTGACTTCAGTGAAAGGTCTCTCACACATCATTCCTGAGGAGCAAAACCTCCCTGCCAGCCTCTGAGCACCTTTCTGAAATTGCCAATGAAAACCCAGAACACTGACAAAAGCACTCGGATTCACCTTACCTCTCCCTCCTCCTCCTTCCTATGCATGTTTGTTCAATAAACCAGCAAAACCAACTGGTGCGAAGAATAGTACTGCTGGTTAGTTCACTAAAAGAGCACAGATTAAACACTCAATGTTCCCAGTCACTTCTCTCAAAAAAAGGTGTTCATTTGGGCCTCATCTGCTTAAGCAAAACCCACTTACATGAACAGCAGAGATAGTCCAGGGCACCCCAGAATGAGACAGCAGCCTTGTGCACTGCCAAGTGCTCAGAAAAGGCCAGGAGCCCAAAGTGGAGCTTGGTACATGAGAGTCATGTTTGGCTACTTCAGGAAGCTGCAATTTCTGCTTAGAGTAAGTTTAAGGTGCCTATGAGTCATCTCTGTGCAATACTACCCCCACTTTCAGCAGGTGATACATGGTGCCCAGCCATCTGGCTGTGCCTCAGGAAAGCTGCTGCTCTCTAAGGAACTTCAGTGTGTAAAAAGGGAAGTAAGGAGTATGGCAAAGAAGACAAGACCTATGCACCATGCAGCTAATCACTGTAAAGCCCCACCCAATGGTCTACTGAAGGCAGTTAGCATGCACACACAATGCCATCTCCTCCCCAGAAGCGCTCAAACAATCTTCAACCTGTTACTAAAAAACAGGAATGTTCCTCAAAAGCAAAGGGTGAGCTTGTTCCAGTAGATTTTTTATGCTTTGCAAGCAAGTTACTGAAGAAGCCAACTAGATTCACTACATCAAATTTGGGCTTTGAGTATTCAATATATTCCTGGCAACAACTCTGCTACATACAGAAAGAGCTACTAATCCAGCAGATATTAGTTCCAGTTGTAATTCATAAAAGTAGTTTATTAAAATGCTGTCATGGTATGATAACAGTGTTTTCAAAAAAACCTCTAAATCACTTAAAATGCCTACATTCTGCTGAAATTCAGAAGGACTTAACTACTACTCACATTAAGCCAAAACACTGACAGAGAAGTTACTCTATAAAGCACATCAATTCTCTTCTCCAGACAGCCTTAGGAGTTCATTATTATTATTATTAGCTTTTTGACTGCTTGAGATTTAAAAGTGAGCATAGGCACTTTTCAGAGGCACACTGGAAAACACTGCCATTCAGTTCCTTCTAACACACGCTGAAGCAAAATTCACCATAGTCTATGCTAGCTGCACCAGCAGCAAATGGCCAACTGCAATAAAGCTTTTCCAGTGGGTTTTTAGATTTGGGAGAGCAAGGGAAGAGAATGTCAACTTTTCAGTATTATCCCATTTCAGGGAGAAAGAGCTAAGTCCAATGGTCTCAGCCTGGAGAGCACAGGGAGAGTGAGCACCGACTCCTCAAAGCCGTGAATAAGTGGGGCAGGAGATATTCACATGGGCAGGGAGAGCAGGTGCAGGAAACTGGCTTTTTCAACCATTTGGGAACAAACCATGACTTCAAGCAGCAAGTTTGACCCAAACAACTCCAACCTTGCGCTATAAAGATTATCTGTTCAATGTTTAGCATCATTTTTGCTTTTCAAAACAAACTTCTATTTTATTTTATGCCTCAATACCTTTCTCCATGCTGAGGAAGATATTTCTCTCAGAAAGCAGTTTCCAGAGCTGTCTTCCAGCTAACAGAAGTCAGTCATTATGCATCAGGCAAAATGCACTTCCTTTTGGAAAAGAAGTGAGAAGAATAAGAGATTAAAACTACATTTAAGTGGGTACAAAGCTTGGCAGCATGGTAAAGAGCAGTTTATACTTAGATTTACTCCAGGAACTCACAGCAAAGTTATAACTCCAGTTCAATGTAAATACTATTTTCATATACTTGGGCTTCTTGCATCTAAAATACTAACCAGATTTCTAAGATGACCTGGAATTTGTGCTTCACAGGTAGACAGTAAATTAAAATGGTTTCCCATGAAGTCATCAAGCTTAAATACAGATGACCTAATATAATTGGTGATGTTCACAACACAGATCAGGTGTTGATAATCCTGATTACCACAGAAGTAAATGAGCACCACAATAACTAGGATCACTTTGTATCATATGGTTAGCTAAGGTGGCATTAAATAGGCAGTTTCTCATGGCATTAAATGTTAGTGCAAGCCGGAGTCTGATATAAATATGTATTTAGAAAGCATCAGCTTTTTCTATCCAGCCATGAGGCACTGGAATCTAAAGAGAGGAGCCTCAGCTCATTAGACTGTGCTATAAACATGTTTCCAGCAGTCTGGATACTGTACCAAAATAAACAGAGGCATTAAAAGCAGTTCTTCAGTATTTTTAAAGGGGCCTAGGAAGGACAGTCAATTGGGCTAACACCCAATGTGTTTTTTCTAATTATACATGAAGGTGATCTGAGAGCTCCTCTATATTAAGATGAAACAACAGATTTCATGAACAGATGAACAAATGCTTTCCATGGATAAGCACCCTGCATCAACCCCACCCTAGCAATCACTGCTCACACTCTTTTATTTTCCTTTGTATATTATGTCTGTATACATATATATCAGCCTCCTCTATATCCTCCTTCAGAATATTATCTTGTAACTCTGAAGAGGCTCCTCTTCCCATTTTCCTTCACGTTCCCCTGGCAGGCAAACAAGGGAAATCACACTTGAGACCTGGCTAAACAGTTTTCCAATGAGGATGGCAAACCTGGAGATCTGTCCACATGTAAAGTGTCAAGGTCACATGAAAACTATTGCCTCAGCAGGGCAATAATCCTTTTTTTTTTTTTTTTCCTGTGCTCAGACACCAAATTTCTTTTATTACCTTAAAGGTTTCAGTGCCCTTATTGAACTTGATAGATATGGGTAATAGTTTTAAGAGTTCAGAATAGAAGGAGTGGATAGATGAACCTTTGAATATCATTTATTTAGGGAGACAAGCTATGAACAGTAAAAGTGTTCAAAAAACCCCAGAAAGTCATAACAAACTTCCTCTAGTTTCCCGAATGATACAGTGTTTGTGAAAAAGAAGTCAGTATCTTCAGCAGGTTTTTAACAACACAACGCTACAGGCACTAGTTAGGCTTAAAAAGGTACTAGTGAGGAAAGATAAATGCTGCAGGGCTTAGGACAATAGGTGCTATCTACTTACCTCTGCGTACCCTCAGCACTGAAAAACAGCTGAATAATTACCACTACACAGATGTTCAGAACAATGCTGGCAACTCCTTCCTCTGTCCAATGCTTGGTCTTTCTTGACAGCACAGTGAGCTCATTACAAGCAAGAATCAGCTGCTCCCAGCTAACGTTCAGCCTGTGCCCACATGCATACCATAGGTTTTATAACCAAGTTTCTTTACTGATACTTAATTCTGCCTAGGACATTCAGATCAGATGGCTCTGGGTAGCCCCACCAGATCTCTTGGTATCAGGTAGAAACAGTGTCAAGAAGACATGCTCACGCAACTATACAAGGAACACAGAAAGCAGTCACAACTACGTTACCGGGACAATTAACCAAAGGGGAAACAGTTAAAATATAACTGGTTTACATTATGTCTTGCAGATGAAGGCAAGTACTAGAAGATGGACACATGTCACCTCCATTCTGGCAGGGCAAAACACGTTACTGTCACACCTACCAAGTTTAATATGAGCAAATACATTCATGATACAGTTCTGTATCTGGACATGGACTAGAAGTTCTGTTCCACAATTTAAAGAAAAGCAAACCAACAAATAAAAGCATATAACAAAACCCACATTGATTTAATGGCCGCAGACAGCAAGTCCTGTCATTGTAATCTTGCATTGTCTTTGCACTTTGAAATCTGTGGCAAATATTAATCCCCTTTGCTGCTGCAGATGCTACAACTTTCATACATGAATTTGAAGCAACCTCATCAGATTCAGTGGTTCCAAATCTCCTCCTGTTTGACTCGTACTGTGTATGAGGAAGCAGTCATTTTATATACCTCGTCCTACAGAATTATCAAAACTTGGTAATATGAAGAAAACATTCCAGTGCCTGTTGATGCTTTTACTGGTTTTGCCATGAAGACTTGTTAGCCATTTACACAAACTGCGGTACGTGCAAAGCCAGCCTACTTGTGCACCCATCAAAATAAAAACGATAGACAGAGGCTGTCACTTTGTACAATGTTATTTTAAAATGCACGTAGTATGAAGTCTCTTTTTAGTGCTGCATTACTACACAAGCTGTACTTGGTTCTTTACAGAGTAATTAGCATGCACTGTAAATAAAGAGTATGATGAGAAGTAATGACCCTGTGAATTAGGATACAAAATTATAACTGTATTATATAACTGATATATAACTTCATTGTAACAGGGTTAGCACGCCCTGTCTGTTCACTGTTACGGCTCTACCTGTAGCAGTTTTCACTAGCTTCTGTGCACTTCTCCAGCAGTTTCAAGCATTTAACTTGGTTCAAGGCCAGCTGCAGAAGTTACAACTGAAGGCAGGCAAGAAACTGAATTGATTTGGAGGTACGGACCGGAATAATATTTCTCATCAAATAAATCTGTGACAGTGGTGAGTTCCACTTGCCACCTACATAGCAGATAAGAAAGGAGACAAGATCTTAATGCACATACACAGGAAAGTCTTGCTAATTTCAACCAAGGCAACATCAAGACTACATGCCACATAATACCCAAAGAAAGTGAGTCCTGCCAGGTCAAATCCCAGCTCCATCACAGTGACCTCTGTGAGCTACAGATGTACAACCTCCAAAAATTAACCTAGATTGCAACTCGAACCACAAACCTCACTCAATCTACATTCAAGGAGTGGCTCATCACAAAAGTAATTTGCTTCCATGTGGCCAGGTGATAAGGCGAGACCTTCAAAGAGAAAATGTAGATGTGAGACTTAAGAACCATACAAGGGAAAAATGAGATGATAGTTTAAAAAGGAACCTAGAGTTACTGGTCAAAGTCACAGGTTTGGCCTCATGAAGACCACACAGACATCCCCAAGCCCCCATTCCACTATTGTGCTATTGGAATGTTAAGAGGAGAAGCCATGTTAACAGCATGGATCCAAGGGGAAATCTTTGGGGAGAGGTTCCTGAGCCCACTGGTGGATACAACCCCCGTGGAGGGAGAGCGCACCCACTCAACTAATGGCTCCTGCTGCTTGGAGCCCAGAAAGTACATAATCAAAAGCTAGGTTTTGGTAAAACACATGAGGTGGTTCAGCAAGCTGCTGACAGCAGACAAGGGTTAACCACAGTGTTATTAGATCATGTAACACATCTGGAGAGTCTTACTGCTAGGGCAAACATCAATCTTCAGAGAAAGCTAAACATACAAAATGAGATCTCACTCGAGAAAAAAACTGAGAGGGAGGTTATACACTGTGGAGAGCTATTTGGCTGTGAACAGGCATGTGAGCAATCCAGACAATTGCTTGACAATTGTAAGGTAGTGACCCGCAGGCACTGAGGCCTCGCCTGAGGGTTACTAAAGTTCGTGTACGTGCAGAAGCCTTGGGAAAAGTTAGCACGGAAAACTACTGAGAGAGATACGCAGAGAAGGAATGTTAACTGTAACCTTGAAGCATATGCTGTCATAGTTAACCAATCATTAAGCTGTTACTGAGTGAATCCTGTTTGGTATTTAGCCGTGTGAACAATACATGTATCCAATTAGACTTGTGTGTGTTAATGATAGACAAGTAGAGTGCCTATATATACTGAGCTATCTGCGCAATAAACTTTGGCACAGCCTGATCATATTGGTCTGTGTGCTGTGTCCGGGACTTCTGCGTCAACAATACACAATGAAAATAATCCCAAATAATTTTTGAAACTGAACTAGCTGAAAATGGGGGAGAGGAAGTGTTTTTCCATGAGAAAATAGCTGCATCTCCTAGCCAACTGGGATCAGGGTAGGCAGAAAAGTTTCAAGCTGAACTTTTCCATTTTGAAGCAATTCTGTGATTGACTCAAGTTTAAATTAAAATGATGCTTGTTTATAGAAATGTAGAAGCTTTCCTTATTCCCAGCACCATACTTAAATTGTGTCGATATAGATATTACATAGGATTTTTTTCCTGAAGACATGAAAGAGAGCTAATGTAAATGCCAATTTAGTTTTAGGAATCCTGAGCGAGTAAGGCTTTGCCTTGCCTTTATTTACGAAAGCCCTTATATATTTAAGTAGTTTCAAGTTTGCTTTGTTAGGCTCCAACTTAAAAAGTAATTTGTTCGTTTAAGAATATTCTGTGATTAGTTTAGTCTGAGTGCATACAGGGGTTTTCTGGAGAGTAGTCATTTCAAAGTGGCACGTACAAACGTTATTTCCATGAATTACTGAGTAGTGTGCCCCTATGAACGCCTCCCTTCATCAAAAAATAATGACATCATTTTATATGTGGCTTGGCAAGAATCCATATTTCATGTATTCCTGTCTTCATATTGTCTGTCCTGCTCCATAGAGCTTGTTGTCCTCCAGCACAAAGGGCAGCATTTCCCAATTATGTGACTTCACACAGCATTAAAGTGCGTAACAAAATGGTGCACATGCGTGCTGGCAGCAGCTGCTTTGGTGTTTAGATCTAAAATTCAAGAGGTCTCTTTCCTGCACCTGGCTCCACTGTCCTTTGTTACTGGATGATCTCAACACACAGCACTAGAGTACAGATATTTCATAAGGATTTCACATTTGAAGTCCACGAAGTCTGTGTTTACACCTTCACAAACAGAAAACCATGGTACCAACTGTGATACCCAATTATGGGTTACTGGACAGTTTATTCCATAACATCCGTCCTGAGAAAAAACAAAGACTGAAGTACCCACTAATGCCTGTGTAAGAGGTTTAGAGCTCAGAATCTGAGGCACTTTGGACAGCTTTGGAGCAAGTCTAGCTAAATTGCATTAGTAATTGCAGAAGAACAATCAGTGAGTAATTAAATCCTCTTTCTGGATACAGATTACGGGTTGCAGACTTACATAGTATACACCGTGCTGTGGTGTACTCATTTGAATTAATTATTGCAATCACTAAGCAGGGATCCCCTAAACCACCTCTCCTATGGTACAACAAGATTTATGCTGACTACATTTTTCCAATCTCCCACTATTCCTGGCAGAAAAAGAATGCAGGATTTCCATTTAAACCTGCAGCATTACTGCTTCAGCCCCTGTGCCTCTTTCTTTCAATTTCATTAGTAGCTCCCACTGACAAATGATCAACTAATAGTAGCTCTCTAACAGTGCAGACAAATTGAACATTACTCTTGAATTAGTGAGAAAGAAGTCTTGTATCTACTGGCTCAAATCAAAGGACAGTAAATCAGTATTCTACTTCTGCACTGGTTGCACAAAAGTGGTACCAATTCAGCTTTTAAGATACTTTTCCCCATTCCAGTATGCCTCTATTTCATGCTCTAGATTGGTTTATAACACCTTATACTGTATTTCAGACATCTTCGAATGCAAGGTAAACAGAACTTGCGGCTTCCCTTCATAGGCCTTGAAAGGTTTCCTTGTACATTTTGTAAAGTAAGAACAGAAAACCTGTTCCAGGTTACCTTTCAGAGGTCCCATAGATCCCCATGCCACAGGGTCCTACACCTGATTTCAGATAAGAAGCACCCACTAACAGAATAAGTTGTTTACACAAAAAACTTAAGTGTGTAATTAACAACTGTCAAAAACCAGACCTCTTAAGGACACCACATGTATCTGTCTCTCAACTTAAGTTTTAGTTGTCTTTAGAACAGCAGCATCCCTTAGCTTGCATTACCAATAAGCCAATTGAATTCCCATGTTGGAGCAATTTTGTAGAGATTGCTTCTATTTATAAAAGGATACATGTGTGGCATTCTTGGGCAAACATGGACAGTATTTAAATTAGTATCTTGAAAAGGACTTTAAACAAAAATAGAAAAATGGCTTGTATATTCATGTACAAAGGCTGAGAGGCCCACCTTGATCTAATTGAGACACCCACTCATTCCTGTTTCCATACCTCCTTTATCTCTGCTTATTAGGAAAAATAGGAAGGAGGTTGTTATTGGCATAATTCACACACTGAATGGCAGCTGTGCGTGGCCCATGGACAGGAATAACTTTTATTGCATTAGCTTTTCTGCCTTTAAAACTAGATCTACAGTGAGCATTGACATGCCATTCTGGTGGCTGCGTGTGCATAGCTGTGCATCCCCAGCTGAGGATATCTACCTGCGGACTCCCATCAACAAACATGGTTCTCCTTCTCCCTGTCCTAGACTACAGGAATTAAAAATATTCCTGTTCATAATAAATATCAAGGGGGGTTTTCTAAAGGAATGAATTTCAATAGCTTTCAAAAGTGTCCTGTATTGCCAGCTTTGTTGGCCCCTTGGAAGCAGAGATGATAGAATCAACTAGATAAAAGCAGTAGAACTGAGCTCTCTTCTGGCATATTAAAAGAAACCAACACAACTTTTCACACTTCAGCTTAATGGATTTTCCTGCTGAGACTGCCTTTTTATCTTGCATGACAAGTGTGCCTAGATTCTTTTACAGAAGTTCTATACCAAGATGAAGCTGCCACAGCTTAAAAGGACATTTCTTTGTCACGACAAGAATAAATATTTTTCAGAAGCTGACAGACATGACAGCTGAGATGGCTCAGGTCAGTCTGGCAAGCTTTACCTTTTCTGGATCACAGGAAGAGTGGACAGGGAGAACCTGCCATTAAAGATGCATTTAAGATGGAAAATGTTAAGATACCTCAGAAGGCTGAAATGCACTACTTGAAATCACTGTTTATTTGTGAAGTCAGTTTTGAAATTCACTGATTAAATTGACACACGCATTTTTTTGCACACTCTTCCTCCTCTATATGGTATCATTTATTGTCAGTGAATGTCCACTTTCTGAAGCTGCTCCCCACCAGCTCCAGCAATGCCTTCATTTGGCATGTGAGAAAAAAAGAAATAAAAAATTAAAAAAATCAATCAAATACATGAATATGTCAAGTACTGAAGTACAGTTTAGAAAGTTCAAGAAGGGGGAATTTCTTCTTTTCCACAATTAGCATGACCAACATCAAATGAATCACTAGAATGGCTGCAGACAGACAAGGAAGACAAGGTTTGTGTTGCAAAGGTTCCAGAACTTCTAGGGTAGCTGGTGTGACTGATCAGGCAGTAGGAGGGGGAAGCAGAGAAGGAGTGGGAATGTATCCATGTGCTTTCACACACACCACACCAAACCTTGAACTTCTGGCATCACACATCACAAGCACCTGCCACCAGAGATACATCACATCCACCAGCAGTCTTCAGTAAGTTAACCAGGCAGAGGCCAAACCATGAGGTAGAATTCATGCTGTTTAATCTTCGTATGCTGGACAACCTGAGCTATGATTTTTTTCTTTAATCTTTAATTCATTTTTTTTGGTGCATCTACGTATCAGCATTCAGTTCTATTTCCTCTAGGCTGGTAGGAAATGCACCTGTGTTACATATGAAGCTCTGTAACATCTGCAATATAAATTTTAAAACACTTTATATCATTTGTTCCAACTGAAATCAGAACAGTGAACTGGCAGAAGTTCTGAACATCTGGAACTGGCGTTCAGTGAAGTCCTTAAAATACTTTAGGTAAGAAAAACATCTCTGGAGACCAAATTCACTAAAGCAAAGATGATGTTCTATTAGCTTGACCTTTGCTAGTGACTAAACAAACATAAGTCAAACCAGCAGATGATGCTGTCCTGTTTTTAATCTATGAACATATACAAGTCATGGGAAGATGAGATCTAATAAACAGTCCAAGAATCTAAGGTACACATATAATTACATTTCTATTAACTACCATCTAGAATGGCTACTACAGTTTTGATCTTTAAAATGCTATTACATATTTATTTTAGGGCTATTCTAGTGCAGGATCAGATAATGGGGGGTGGGCATGCTTATGGTTTAAAAAGTACATTTATCATAATAGAAATGTATGTGAATTCATCTACCGGTAACCTGGATGTTTCAGCTACTGCTGCAATCCTTGTCTTTTTAGGTCATGAAACACAGCAACATGATATACAAATGTGGGGAGAACACCAAAATTTTTTTAAACATTCATGAATAAACCCAAGCTTTCAATCTTGCTAAGGTAAATCCACCAGCTCTGCTACTGAGTACAGCCATGCTTCCTCCTTCTACCAGCTGAATAGCAGGGTACAAGCATTTTCTGTATTTTCTTTCCACCCCTACTGCGACTTCAGCTTCAGTTGCTCTTCTACACCAATTTCTGACTCCTCAGTTGTTTCCTGAATGTTATTAGTATTAAATTCCTCTGTGCCACAGACTGCATTAGAGTGCCAATGCGTATGCCTGTGGAGTATGCTTATGATTACCTCCCATTTATGACTTCTAAGAACAAAGCTGAAGTCTCATTTTCAGTAGTGACTGAGTTTTCACCTTATTTGTGCTTTCCCTTAGCCCAGAAAATTACCCGTTTCATTATCCTGTTGAAGGGAATAATATACCACAGCATTACTACCATTATATCAAAGAAGTAGTGGCACCTGGACCTTTGATGTGAATTATGTGTTTCTGCTGTGCTTCAAAGATGCTCAAGTGACTGCATGCTATTGAAAACAGTCTGAAAAAGGGTATTTTATCAGAAATTTCTAGTCTACAACATTCAGTGAAAGAATCGAGAGCTTTTTTTTTTCTCCTTACTAAAATAAGCCACAGTTTTTCCTTAAAAACTTATGCTTTTAGCTTGCTGCGTAATCCACAGATACAGGCACTGCAGCTCCTAAACTTGGAGGCTCTCAGCAGTAAAAACTACACTAAGTAGTACAATTTAAACACGTGAACTATTAGCTCAAGAAAAATCATAGAATCGTTTAGGTTGGAACAGGCCTTTAAGATTGTTAAGTCCAACAGTTCATTGGGTGACATGCTTTACAGCATTATGCTTACTGACAGTTAAGCTGCATTCTCTATTACTACTAAAGTTATACAACCTAAAATAAGGCAGGAAGTTCTCAAAACTCAGGTTCTTGGAATGAACATATCATAGCAGTTGCCAGGCCAAGGTGCAAGAGTCCATACTTCACTGAAATAGGTTAAATTGTTATCTCTAACAAAAAGCCTTACGAGAAACATGAAGAAAAAATGGTTTAGGTAGAAAAACATTCACATCTGCTACAACTGAATCATTCTGGATTCTTGCAATATTAAGAAAAATTGGTTTGGCCTTCATGATGCCATTTGATTTCATGTTAAGTAAATTAATCTAATCATTATATATTGATACATCCCTTCATAATGCTTGCAGTTAATGCTTGTTTACTCTCCTACTGTGACAAATTAGACACCTACTCACATGCTTGTATTTATTATTAAAGGAACACACATGGAGAGCTAAAAGCCTGTGATAATACAACTGCAATATTTAGCTGCCTTTCCAGGCAATAAACTTGATAACTAAATAGTTCAGTTCCCCCTCATAAATCCAGACGGAATATAACACTGATACAGTAAACCCTAAATAGCTAGCTGAGGAAAAAGAAAAAAGGAGACTCTATAATGAAATTTACCCAAATTACACTATGAGTATCACTGATCCACACTACCATGAACTAACAGTGGGTACCGTGTATTTCAAACACTCTTTATGTGCTGCCATTTAGCAAAGCTGTTTGGACAAAAGCTAAAAATAAAGGCTATATTGCTAAAAACTAACCCTGGCCTTCCAAGTTGAAAGAGCTTTCCATCTAGGAGAAGACACTTAACAACATGTGGCTTGAGCCCACAAACACTTCTACGGAGAAAGCCCAGTCAGAGCCTCTGGTTTTAATACCTGTTACTCAGAAATGTTTAAGCGCCCTACAAGGATTGCTTTTTCTATTTGGTAAGTGGTTTGAAAAAAGTTATTATGCAAATTTTCCACATACATTAACCTTCATTATTCAGTTCCACTGCGTTGAAGTTGCTCATGTCCTGGATAATCCCACTGAGCTGATGTGCACCTCAAATTTGATATCCAAGACCCATCCATCACCAGTTTCACATACTGATGCACAGGTTAGCTCATTAACAGACACAGCAGCCTTAGAGCTTAATGACAAATAAGGAATTAATAAATGCACATGTAAGTCTTCTGCTGATAAAGTTCTTGAGCTATGAAGGTAAGCATGGATTGATTCAATAACACTGCTTAGAGCAATTCTAGGCCAGTGCCTCAATCGCTGCATGTCAGAGATCTATCCAACATGAAAAGAGTTGTGCGAATCAACATCCCTGAAAATTCAGGTCTATCTCTTCCGCCTTTAATAACATATCCCAACAAAAAGATCTTCAGAGACAAACTACTGCCTGTGGAAAAAGACAAAAATGGGAGATGCTTGGGAAAGGGGAAAATACCCACTGCCATGTAAAAAGACACTGATCCCATGCATAGTACTTGCTTTGATTCCAAGACAAAGATAGATTTTGTTAGAACTGCTCAGGATAAGAGACAACAGCAATGCCATACAC
This sequence comes from Amazona ochrocephala, assembly GCA_039720435.1. Classification (NCBI taxonomy): domain Eukaryota; kingdom Metazoa; phylum Chordata; class Aves; order Psittaciformes; family Psittacidae; genus Amazona; species Amazona ochrocephala. The sequence continues at coordinate 7,452,198 of CM077891.1, read as the reverse complement.
ATTTATCTGAGTATTTTTGAATGGACAGGACTGCAGATACTGCCTGACAACAGTTGCTCAATTATGTGTTACTTTTATTACACACAAGACTTGGCAGCAGCAGAGAACGTATGTCTGGGACAGTCCTCAGAAAAATTTACTAACACTTCAAGATGCACAGGCCAAGTTACAATATGGAGAGAGCCTAAAAATACTTCATCTTGCATGTAATTATTCACTGATAACAGAGGGAGCAGAGTTAAGTTGGAGATCTGGTAATAGACTAAAGCAAATTGCTTCTTCCCTACAGTAACAAATCCTAAAGCGAACATGTCAGTTGATGTCCTGCTGCCAAAAGGATGTTTCAACAGCAACTGCGTTACCCAGAAAGTCTTCCAATGTGGAGATACAAATTGCTAGTGATGTAGGTATCATATGAAAACAAACATACAGCTTCCAAAACAACCTGAGCATACATCCATTTCTCTAGGTGCAGGAAAAATAAATGCTGGCATTAAGATCACACCTTTTTTTTTACATTATATTTTAAAACTATTTACACCACCCGCGTCAACCAAGTTCATCGCAAAAGCCAACTTCAAGCCTTGTGTTTGCCTGCGAGCGCCAAACTATAATTAGATGCCCAAATGATGAATGATGGGCTTATATTTGTACCAGTTCCTGGGGCTTGTACCAGTTCTTGAAATGGTTCAATATCCTGAAAGGATTTACCAGCACTTCGTATCAAATGCATTAAAAACAGGCAATGAGAAATCGAGTCACATTAAGTCAAGAGCATAACTCAGTGTCGAAATCTGTTCTGATTTAAATAAACTGTTAGACAAAACAACATTTGCATTTTATTCTGGAACCTTACATTGAGATTATCGTGCCAGTAATGAGCATTTTGAAACATGAAGAATCATGTCACAGCCAAACCAAGAAGGATAAGGACACGGACACAGACACATGCTCCCACTGTTTAATAGCCTTCTGCTTCTAACAGCTTCACTGGGCTCAGTTAAAAATTCGCAATGGCAAACCAAGGGAAACGATTTCAAAATAAATGAAACAATAAATCTTAATATCCAACGACGCTGTTGTCACCTCCCCAAAAAGCAGTTTAGTCAAAGCTCATTTCAGAGCAGTTCTGTAGCATCTCTCGAAATACCAACGCCTCTGCAGGGAAGCTGCCGCTGCCCCAGCATAGGGAGGGGAGGCGATCTACATAGCTCAAGTTTATATAAAGGGAGAGGAAACAGAAAGCTGAAGCACTACACCGCTCACATACTAATAGAACTACAGGAGATCCGCAAGCCGCCAGCCAGAGCTCAATTCTGCATTGAAGGGAGAAAGGAATGAGGGAAGAGGAAACGGAGAGGGGAAAAAAAAGTTTCCCCCTCCCTCCTTCAAGCAAATCTGAATTTGTTCATTAGATCCTCAGGCTTTTAGCGACAGTTACATAAAACCACGTAGAATCCGTAATGTTCAGAATAGGATTCCCTCTACTTCGAAAGCCTCTGCCGGATAAACCCCGAAACACAGCGGGAGACCGAGGGAAAGGCCAGCTCGCCCTCCTGAAGCAGAGGCTGGCTCACGCCTGTCGGCACCAGGGCGGCCGCGGCTGCAGATGCATTTCCCTCCCAGACACCAGCGCTGCCAGCACAGACCGGGGGGAGCGGGGGGCTGCCGCTACCGGACGCCTGTGATGTGCACCGCCGGCAGCTGCAGGAGTCCGGCAGCGTGTGTGTGCCATGAAATGGAGGATCCGACTGTCAGATACGTTTTATGGCACGGAGAGATCATCAGCCTCCGCAAAGCGAAGCCAGGAAGAGATAGCAGGAGGCAGGGATGCAGACAGGGAGCGGGACCAGCAGCGGCAGGGCCTGGAAGAGCTGTCAATCCCCGCCGCCTCCCCCCGCCCGGGCCCCCCTCCGCCTGAGCGGTACTTACGTGAAAACAAAAAATAAAGTAGTCGAACCCACTAATAAGGCAGCTGCTGTAGAGACAGGGATGTATTTAGTAGGTTTAAACCTCTTTCCAGTGCTGCTGGGCATCCTGTAGCTTACACATCACTCTGTAAATCCGACCCGAGAGGAGGGAGCCGGCAGGATGCGGGTCCCTCCGGCGCGGGCAGAGCGGGACCCGGGCGCGGGGCGGGGCGGTGGGAGCAGCTGACCTCCGGCACAGGAAATCCCACCCCCCGCCGCACGGATCCCGGCCCCTTAAGGTAGCGCTGCGGGCGGGGCCGGGCGTGGAGGCAGCGCTGAGACCGCGCCTCCCGCAGCCGCTGCGCAGGGGATGGGGAGCGGGCTCCCCCCTCTCACAAGGACAGCAAGAGAAGGCTGTTCATTGAGCTCTCCGGACTTCTCCTCCACACCCATTCTAACAGCGCTCTGGAGCTCGGCCGCGAAGTGCGTCGGCCCTGCTGCACTGCCGCAGCCCTCGGTCGCGGCCGGGCTCCCCGGGTCCCTTCCCGCGGGTAGGGGCCTGCAGCAGGGTGACGACTGGTCAGTTGGAAACGAACACAGCTTAGGGAATAAACCCTACATTCCGTTCAGCTAAACCTGGATTCACAGTATTAAGAGAACTGCTGCACTCTGCCAAATGTAACCGGTTGTAGGATGCACACCTCAGTGCAAACAGAACTGAAATGACACTATGTTCTTTTAAAATCTATCCCTTAGCATCAAGAGGTGATTTAAGGTAACACCAGAATGCTCACCGAACCGGCTTTCTCGAGAGCACAATGGGGACGGCTGCTCGGCTCACATGGGTGACATCACCCCGTGGCAAACCCCAGTCAGCAGAAGACCCTCAGGCAGGAGGAAGGGTTCAAGGACATCTGGAAGTTCAGAAATGAACAGCAGGAGCTGCACCTTGCCCCCTCCCTCCTGCTGCCTTCCGCAGCAGATCCCATTTGCAGCTGCTAACACAGATAAACTATACCACTGTATAAGGCAACAAAAGCCACACTTGCAGCTTGTTGGGTGTTCTCAGAAGGAAGCTTGCCCTAGAAGGTATATTCTCCAGTTCTGTTCAGAAAAGACCTAATTTTCCATTTTAAGAGACTAGATGAGCTCCACAGTCCTAAAGGTGTTAAGAACAAACCAAGTAAAACCCAACAATAAAGCAGTTTGGAAAAAGAAAAAAAGGCAGCCCTGGACCAACCAAACAACACAAAAAGTGTCCTCTACCCCTCTGAGAACAAATGCCAAGTTTTATTCAAAAGCGATGAAAGCCAGAAGGCAACTTAAAAGGAACTGAGGAAAGGGAGGGACAACACCTACTTGCTACTTCTGAATGCCTGGGGACACTGAATGGTTCCCATGCTTCACTCTCCTTGTCATGCCAGCTTATTGAAATAAATGATTCTTACAATCCTTGTAACTCATCAAAAGGTCAACAGCGTCACACAGAACCCAATTCCGCATACTAATGTCAAAGCTGCAGATGCATCTACGCTGGCATATGCAGCTGGTTCAAAAGCACATCTCTCCATCACTGTCACTTACCACAGGTTGATACACACTAACAAGTGGTCTCAAGTAGGTGAAACTAGATTTCAACAAAACTAAGCTGGAAGGAGCACACCTAATGCACTCAAGTCATCAGTTAGTTTAGCACCACTTGCATGACATCAGCAGAGACTTCATGACTTCCATCAGTTAAAGGCCTTTTCCCTCTTCCCACTCAAGCAACATTCTTGGCAAAAAACTTCAGCTGCAAACACAACCCTCATTTTTCCACTGATATTTTAAACTGGAAAATGTTACTGTAAGAAGCATTTCAGACTGTTTATGAAGTTTGGCTAGCACCTGTAATGGACATTAACAGTCTTACTCAAATGTATTTCTTAAGGCTTGAAAAGCAGTAAAGAAGTTGTCCTCAAGTGACAGATCTGCATTTTTAGCATGGACATGCAAGTATCCCTTCTAGGTGAGCAAGAGAAGCAGGAGTTTCTAGCAGGAGTTAGGGAGCAAGTAAGTTCATTTTAAGACAGATATTTGGAAGCTGACGATTTACTTAAAATTTCATTCTTTTTAAGGACAAAGCTTTTATGGGACAGTAGCATTCCTTTATGTGAACAGAGGAATTATTCTTAAGGAGACTATTCCTACTCTGTTCTCTGCATCTCACTACTTTCAGTTGTATTTTCCTATGAGGATTCTCACTGCTCTAGAAAGCCTGCTTCTCAAATGCAGCTTTGCAAGTGGGGATTATTCAGTACTCCTGCTCCTTCCACCCTTCAGAATGGTTTTTCCTTTTTCACAGACACACTAATGCTTCTCCACAGTACCACTGTAACAGCCTAAACTTAGAGGATCAATTTTCTAAGCTACTCCTGTTCCGAAAGGAGGTACTCAGCAGCAAGCACCTGCTTTTTTAAATCTCCCAGCCATGCAGCACTTCTGTAAAGGGACATGAAAGATAACAAACAGCGTGAGTCCATGGTATTAGGGCACAAAGAACTGTAGCTTTCATAGCAATGAATAAGGCACTTCACCAAACATCAACTGATCTTAAAGATCACTGTGCAAGCTGGCCTGTGCTGCACAGTCATCCTGTGGACCAAGACTTCTGCTGTGCAACAGTGCAGTCATGCAGAACCAGCATTTCCAAAAGAGGGTTCACTCATTCCCTGTTACAAGACTACAGTGTTAGGCTGAATTGTGTATTCAGATTCTTTTTTCCTGCTGCACACTGTAGATTACCTACCAGAAAGCTATGCAGTTCTGTAACTTGGTGTCCAACAATTCCCACAGTTCACCTCATTTCCTTCCCACTAATGTTCCAGTTCTGGAGAACTGGTCTATTTTCAAGACAGAATAAAGCACTGCTGAGCAACATTCAATTGCACTGATACAAGACAAATATATTTAAAGTCTTTAAAGTCTTGACTTGACCACTGAAACAGTAAGGATGTCTGATGAGGACGTGACTAAAGCAGGAAAGGCATGCCTCAGAGTTGCTCTCTCCAGGAGCAACGCCTGTATTTCAAGGACTGTAGTTTCTGGATTCAGGCTACCTTGTTAGTGTGCAGAAGATCTTGGCAGCACTAAAGTAAAGAGCAATGGCAGCACAAATTAGGAAAAGACTTGATGACTACCCAAAGAACAAATACAGCTGCAAAGAACAACCTGAAAATATCTGGAAATATGGCCAGTAATCACAGGTCTTTTTGCAAGATTCTACTCTGAGGTTTTACCCCAAGAGAAAGGGCCAACCACAGCAGCTGTGCCAGAGCCACATGACAGGGTACCATCCTCAAAGCTGGTAAGATGAAAGTCACTACAGAGCAAGCATCAAGAAATCTTGATTGCCATCGAACTGTCATACCAAATAAGGGCACTAATTAGCTGGAATCTTTTCTTGGTCACTGGGCAATTCAACACCTAACTCATATTAGCTGTTGTCATTAAACAGTGACCAGAATAAGTAATTCTACTTTTTTTACTGGATTTGCTTACTACAGTAAATGCATTTGCCAGCTCATGCAGTACTGGTGACTTGTAAACTGTTCAGGGTCATGGGCAGACCCTGAAGTACCAGCAATGAGGTGTTCAGTAAAAGTTTTTCCCCCCTCAAACTTGCAGTGCTCCATACAGAGCACACCTGGATTATCCCATGCAGCACGGTGCTGGCAAGGAGTCTGAACAAGGCTAGACAGTTCTGGGTACAAGCCAGGCCTACTGTGTTATCCATTGGAACTTTAATATGATGGTTTCCACTTAGCTGTTCAAGTTTAATTCTTACTAGATATATCAAAAAATTATTGCCTAATAATGAATTTTCAGTAGCCTAAACAGCTATCCCACAGAATGCTCCAGAGTCTTCCAATACATATTTTCCATGGGATCGCATTTGCTTAGAACAGAACTCATGTATTTCCCAACTGCACTGATAAGGCATGTCAAGTGGCATTTATTATGAGACTTCAATTATGTTATTTACAGACTGATTCCTAAACCATCCCCACAAGGAACTACTTGCATATGAATATGTAGGCCTCTGAACAGTTCTGAAGATGCACCAATCATCCTGTTTAAAATCATTAATAAAGTGTAATTCTCCACTAGAATGGAGTATCACTCTAAATGATACTGCTGAAACTCAGAGCAAACAGCTATTCATGTACCAGCAAACAAATTAAGGTATTAAACCTGATAAGTACTATTTGTATGAAACAATGTAACTTTGTATCTAGTAGAACAGTCTTGAAAAATATCCTCCAAAGGACGCAAAATTTTCAGTCATTTTAATGTTCAATCCATCCTTGTTGACATTTACATAGCTGTAATTGCTTTTATGGAAAAACAGCATTAGAAAACTATACCCTCTTGGCTACTTGAAATGAGGACAGCCAGCGCAACAGGAATAGGCAAGAACTTATCACACCATTAGTTCCTCTATTAACTCATAAGTAAATTGCACATCTTTGTGAAACAGTCAATATCTACGATATAGCGGATCAGCTGGTATAAATTTGTGAAGACTGATTAATAATAGCAGCATCAAAAAGCTGGATTTCTCCAGCTTGAAAGTTAAAATATCTTTAAGAGTATGAAGTTCATTAAATACTTGCAGTATCGGACACCTTCGGCAAAATAAAGTTTGCTGTACCATTTTTGTATTTTCACTAAATTATAGCAAACTAGTTACATAAACAAGTCTTTCAAATACAAACTGCTGTTAAGTCAGTTACTTATGTCTAACGTGATAGAAGTGGCCAAAGATATCCCACACTTAAATTTGCATGCTGGAAAAATACACCAGTGGCCATAAACTTGATGCACAGCTAGAGATACTAACTACCCAACTCCTAAATATAAGGATTTCTTTTTCCTGTGCCTGTCAGTTTTCACAAATTTATTTCCTTATTATGTAATTGCCCAAACCGCTTACTTGAGAGAACACCCTGTTTCACATGAACTAGTCTGAAAAAATCACTTACATGCACAATCCACTCTACAGCTGATTACTTCAAATTTATCTTCATCAAAAAAATCAGTCCTGATCTGTTGCAGTTAGTTTTCATTATCTCCTGACTCTGAAAATGATACATTGACAAAATTTAGTTACGGATAGTGAAAGACTGGTAATGCCTCTTATTTCCATTTTAAGAGTAATTTTAGCTAAATCTAATTAGGAAAACCATTAAAGTAAGTTCTAAATAAACCATAAACCAAACCTAAATAAACTATAAAAAAAATCCTTTATTAACAAAAAAATACAGCAAATTGGGATGTTTGCAATTTGTGAATATTACATTATTACTAATACAACCTTATTCTTTGAGGAAACCCCAACCTATTAGTGTAGTCTTCAAAATAACACGGAATTCAGAAGGAACTATTCTGAATTATTTTTTATAATAAAAACCTTAAAAGTCTATTTTTTAAGACCTTAAAATATCTCTGAAGAAGAAACTACTTTGATGTTCATCAAATTTAACTATTTCTAAGTTAAATTTGTTATTCAGGTGTCCTCAGACACTCACTCATCCAGTTTTATGCACAGGAAACTTCGCACCAACAAAGGCTGGGTTACTGATCCTGGCTATACAGCATCTTTCTGCCCCTGAAGCAAGCAGAATTTGTACAAGTTAAACTTCAGCACCTGACAATGCTTTACTAATCCCACTGTAGTTTCTGGGTCTACTGAAAATGCATTAAAACCTCTTAAAAGCACTTTCTGTAAGATTCAGCCATATTCTTAGCAAAACTGTCATTGAAGTGAGAAGTGCTTAAAGCAACTTTATTCCCTAGCCAGTTGCATTAACAAAATTATATTCCCCATTATTTTAGTCAGCAATTAAACATGCCAGAAGTTATCATGCCTTGCTGGGAGTAAAAAGGGAAGTAGGCACTATTCAACTGCAGGTGATAAGACAGCCTAGAAATCAACTTGTCTCTAGGGTTCTAGAGACAAATCTCAACACACCCCTATAGAGTGAAGAGATTAAAGATTCAGTGAATTTCTGTACTGTGCCTGAACAATGAATTTGATATGTTTCTGCATGATCCACTTTTACTATGACACAATGCCTTCAAACAAATCCAAACATTGATATCACACTGCAGTTATTATCTGATTTTGTTGCCCACAGATTCAGGAACTTCTGCATGACAAGCCAACCTTGTGGTCAAAGAGCTATTACAATTTTGGGGCCAAGTTATTACTTTAAGACTCTTTACTGCCCGGTAAGATAGGTCAGGTTCTGTCATCAAAATGACCCCATTAATGTTGAAGATGGTGGGAAAGCAGGAATATCGGGTGATTTAGGCAGGGGGGACAAGATGACACTACATCAGCTAGAACTCCTACTTACTGTACAGAAAACTACAAAAACGTTGCAAGGACATCTCTTGATAGTCCATGCTACATATAAGAAAATTTATCATTAGAATGACTTAAAACCACAAAACCTTATTTCACTGAGATCAATTTTAAAAATACTTACTGCTTTTTAACTTGTAGAAGAGCACACCTATGGCTTCTAACGTGACCAGACCACTGACTAACCATCCTTTAGTTTAGAAGACTAAGCATTCTTCAGCCAAATGCTATCCAGAGAAATTATTTTACTTTGTGGTCCCTTATCTCTTGGCTCTGAGACTGCAGACTTGCATTAAGGATGGTTATAATCCATGAACTGTAAACAGGGAAGAGTTAACCTGAACAGGAATGGAAATGCCTTGAAATCATTTAAGCATGCATGAGTAAATAAAGAGAGGCAGAAGAGAGGGAAATAACATTAAGCAGGCATCATCAATATCTAAGATTAAGACAAATTAAGTCATTAAAGTGTTTCCTCCCCTTTTCTGTATGATGTTTGACAGCAAAATTAAACTCACCCATTTTGCTGCCTTCATCACTGTGCTGCCCCTGCAGGCTAAAAATGCACTCCCAGAAAGTTCTTTAAATGAAAAGCAAATCCTTTAAATGAAAATTTAGATTTATTTTGAAATTTTTAAATGGCATTTTATCAATTTAGACACACAGTTTGACATTTTCAGATCAGAGAATTTACAGTGACTCACAGATAAAGATTTGGCTTTTACATTCAATGTTAAGCACTTCAGAATAGCTTTGTCTTGTTATTTCCAAACCAGAAACACTAAAGAGCATTTTACTTTACCTTTCAACCATCTTTGTTAATTAACAGACTTTTGACATCTGCTGTACTTGAAGGGGAACATGCACAACACCAAAGGAATTACTTCATTTGCATGAAGCAAGTACCTTAATAACAGCTCCAGATTTCAGACTAGTTCATTGTAGCAGCAAAAGGAAGTGCTAAAGTAGAAAGACAAGATTTTAAGAAATGCATTTCCCTCAGGTAGACTGCAGAGGCTCACTTACTTGGAAAGCCTTTTCATGAAGACAAAAAGGTCTTGCTATCCAATGCTGAGATCATACAGCCTTAGTTCAGCAAGCTTTGTCAAGTTTTCATAATTATTGTGGAAACAGTATTACGGAATTCCATCCTATCCTAATCATATCCTTGTATTAGATTAATTGAATTTCACTGTTAACCACCAATAGTCTTTAAACCGTGTCAATTTTATTGCTCACTATAGGTTTTTTTCCTGCTCTCTAGTACTAACTTAAAACTGGATAAACAGAAAACATTTGCAGGGAAAAGATTTGATCAATTTGCCCATTCTGGCAAGGACAGCACCCCTCAAGTGTGTACAACAAAACTGGTCCAACATGCATCTTAAAAGCTCAGAACCCCTCTCGTTTGTAAAAACGATACAAGGTCCAAAGCACTGAAAAATGCTATAGATCTTAAAGTACAATTTTTATGTGATGACACAAGGAATCTCATAGTAAGGTACTCCAACAATTAAGATTCCTTTGTATACACCTTAATATAAGAGGCTGCCACTGACTTCAGACAGGAGGCAGCACATCATGAAAGATCTGGGACCACAGCATCAACTTTGTGTTAGAGTCAAGCATTTAACAAACGTATGGGGCATGAGGGAAACTGAGATTTTTGTCTTGCAAGAGGAAAATACTTCAAGTGTCACATAATACATTTTCCCCCCACCTTTATTATCACTGATGGAACATCATTAAAAGTGTGGCAGGAATGCTCTATCGCCCAATTCCAGAAGTCTGCTGCACATGAAAAAATCAGACATTCCCTGCTCAGGAACACACAGCAGAAAGCGTGAAGGCTCTGTTATATTACAGTTTTAGAAGCCACATAAGAAACATGTGTATAATATTAATCTTCCCTGTTAACCTAGTTAATCCACAGGTATGATGATATGTATCTCAACATCCAATGAAACAAGTGTATTCACAAGCTCTTAGAGTACATAGAAAACTCAGTTCTGTCCTCTGATCCCATTTTCAAGTTTGTTTTATTCACTCTTTTGGATGACTATAAATAAGTGTTTCCACTATGGAAAAGAAAGTTAGCACAGTACATTTTCATGACTGGGGAATGGATTTTTCTGAAGACATCTTCAAAAGGACAAAAGCTTAGAAAAAAAATAACCTGAATCTGAATGTTGAATTCAGTTCCTTATAAAGTCCCTTGTAAAAAAAAAACAAAAAAAAAAAAAAAAACACAAACAAACAAACAAAAAAAAACAATAAAAAAAGGGGAAGACAAAAAAAAGGGGGAAGAAAAAAAACAAGGGAAAAGAAAGAAAAAAGAAAAAGAAAAACTGCAAGGCCCAGAATGATTTATTGCTTTTCTTCAGTTTTTTCCTTGGTCTCTTTCTTCTCAGATTCTTTGCTCTCTTCCTTTACAGAAAGCTCTTCTAGTTTTTCAGCAACTTTATCAGCGCTATCATTTTTGTCTGTGCCTGCTAAGAGATTGATTAAGGAAAAAGTTACAAACTGGCAGTAATGGATTTTCCTGTTAGAGGCGAAAGCGGAGGGTGAGACGGGTGGGGAGACACCGCTGGTATTTAGAGCAATAACAAGAGTAAATAAATTCTCCACTGATCACTGGAGTGATTAATTCCAGTTCTTTTCCTTTGGCAAGTACCTCAGATGCCACAGTCCAAGAAATGCCATTTGAGGGCCTAATCCCAGGGACTGAGAAACATGTAACATTTGGTCAATTTGCTGCTACCAGTAACAGACTCCATAGAGTGTCCAGTCAAGTCAGCGTCTCAAGCCCATGGTTTCCTGCATATCTTAATCAAAAGTCAAGTTCTCCAGTTTGAAACTGGGGAAGAGGAAATTCTGAAGACTGAAAAAATCTGATCTAAATATTTTGCTGAGTGCTGACTGCAGACCACTCATAATCTGTACTTTAGAAAGACCGAAGTGTTTATTTTACATGGTGAGCTATCCTGACACACGCAACTCTACAAGGCAGTGCATTAATCAGAGAGACCTGTGAAGAAATGTTAAAACTTCATATACATTAACAACTACAAAAAAATAAGTATTTTACATGCATGATTATATATTTGTGGAAATTGGGAAGGGGAACTGAAAGGAGGATATATCACTGTGGTTGCAGTGTTCACAGTTCATATGTGTAATATAGACCAGAAATGCTTCCTTAGCAGCCTTTGCAAAAGGGCAATGTCCCAACAGCAACTGTAACAGCCTTCTATGAGAAAGAAGGCAATCGTCACTCCTGTGAACTATTACTCTCGCAGACAGAAAAAGCACCTGAACTGAAGACTGCAGTTCAGTACAGAGTGAGTCTGCTGAAACAGCACTCCACGGAGCTGTAACCACTCAAACACCTGGAAAAAGTATCATGGTACTACACTTAAGACTTGTAACCTTACCTTTCTTTGCTCTCTGGTTTACTTCATTCCTGCATTCTTCAAATTTTGCCTTGAATTTCTGTGCATCTGTTTTAGTACAGACAAAATATTTTTTTCATTAGTTTTACCTCCTTCCAACATTGAATACTTCCAATCTTGAGTAAAGATACCTGAGGAGAAGTTTTGTGCAAATAAAACTCACAGGCACTTATGAAGTAGTCTAGTTTAAAATCATACAAGATGCTATGTGAAATTCTTGAATCACATCTTGTGCATAAGCAGTTTATTTTCTTTAGCAAGTCTATTAAAGAACCTTATTTTGCAAGGTATTTAAAACTACGCCAGAAGGAGCTGTTCTGTAGTTACTGCAACTCCCAGCTGTCCCTAGCCTACAGGAATAAGAATGTCAGACACTGCTAATATGACTGTGTGCTAAAGTCTGAAGATCAGCTACTACCTGCATCAGCTACATTATACCCTAGAAGACCTCCAGTTCCTTACCATAACTTATGGTTCTTAGCACAAGAATGCAAGGTAAAGCCTGTTTCGCTAGTACAGCATTCAAATTCAACACCCCAAGGCCCAGACTCAAACTGTTCCTGACTTCAATAGCTGAGGAAGAATAACCCTTGTTATGTTTTGGCTTAATCCACCACTTGAATTAAGACTCATTCCAAGCAGTTGATCAAGTTACAATAACATTTCTACACAAGCAGCATAAGCAACAAGACACAAAAGCAGATCATGCAAGGTAGTTTTAACACCAGAAAGGTAAAGAAGGTAATTTGGTATACGCCAACTTGGTCTGACTGACCACATGAGGTCACTGTTCCTCCACAGGAATTCAGAAGCCACTATGAAACTAGTCCGGGAAGTATTTGTATCAATTCCTTTTCAAGCATCACCAAAAGAAAGGATTACTTGAAGGGCAGGCTTATGCCTATTCATATGTCAGCTGTCCAGCCAGTACTGGAAGGATAAACAGGCAAACAAGACTTCTCCCTCAAGACAAACACTCAATGAGCTGAACAACTTCTACCAGAAAGAGACTTTTCAAAGATAAACAAATAGTCACCAAACCCCTTTAATTTCCTGATTAAGGAAGAAGCAGTTGGGCCAGAAAGACTTATTTGGTTATGTAACATGATATTGGAGACTTCAGGATAAGGAAGCAAGGAAGGTACACTAAATTCTGCCCAAATATAGGAAAATCCATCTAGTTCAAAAATACACAACAACATTATTAGCCATCTAGCATGTAGGGAGAAGAGGTGGCTAACACAAGAAATTAGTGTGGCAAAAGGCAAAGCAGGACACATAACGTTTTTCCTCTTTCATTTTGCTTTGTTTTGCTTTTTTAAAGAAACAAAAAAACCACTTGATTCAATCCTGAGGAGTTGGGAAAGCTACATTAGCATTCAGCCCTAGCAAACTGATCCATCTGTAATCACAGACCTACTTTCTGTTCTGGTAGTCCTGAAAAAGAACATCAACTACTATGATAGCGCTTTTCACTGCACATTTTAATTCAATCAAAAGAAAGAAGATACTCAAAACAATTACATGAAAATATCAGATGTGCTGCTAATGCAGACAGCCAGAAATCTCAGGTCAGCATTTCCTTGCTTCTAATGCAAACATGTAATCAACTACAATTGAGCACCTGAGATAAATGAAAGCAAGCTGCATGTATTAATCTCTACCCCATAGTATTACTGCTTTTAGTTTTACTCTAATTGGCATTACACTTGCATGACATGGCTTAAGTCAAAAAAACAGTGCCTGAGGCAGAAAGCTCTACAGCTGTTACTGGAGACCTAATTACTACACTGTTTGTCAACACATATGGTTAAGTGATTAACCAACTTCTCTCAGTTGAAGTAGTAATTAGCTAACACTACCACTCAAAGGTAAGATACAGCATATCTGCAACAGTGGTTTACTGTAATGTTTAGACATGTAATGTAACTTAACAGTATAGAATCAATGTTAAGTTCAGTGCCAGTCTACTCACTCTCTGCATTTAAAAATCGGATTGCCAGAAGTTCAGGCTTCGGGCTTTCATCTGCAAAGTCAGCATGCGTGTTCCAGACCCACGCCCTGTCGCTCCCAGCATTAGGCCTCAGCTCCATTAGAGGTGTGACTGAAAGGAAAGCATCCAAAGATGTACAAAGCACAATAGTAAACGTTTTCCACAAGAGCCTCCTTAAGTCTTACTGACAACTGGCTGCAATGCTCATGTAAAGCACTTTACACAGAAATACTTTCGGGTAAATAGAAGGTAATGGTGCCCATATATACCTTCCTGACACTGTCAAATAAAAGGATGCAAGACCATTACTGTATAAAAGAATGCCAGATTCCCTGCTTTAAGAAACAGAGTTCGATTAAATTCTTGTATAAAAAAAAAAAGGTGACTGTGATGCTACTAGAAATGCAGCCACTAAGCACAGCTCTGAAGAACAGTCACATGGTTTAGGAGGAAAGGGCACCTAAATGGACAAACCATATTCATTCTTTTGGCACACTGAAAATACTACATACTACAGAAAAATAATTAAGAAACGCCTTATTCCTACAATTAGTAATCAAACAAGGTTCATTTCTCTCCCATCATCTACTAAAAGGTATTGCACAATTCTGAAGTGCTGCAAGATGTGCACAGCATATGTTCAACCTGTTTGATCCGTCCCAGTAAATGGAGCCCTTTCCCTCCAAGACATTATAACTACTTTGCTTGACTGAGGAAGATGGAACTTTATTTGTCAGAGTGCTCCAAGACTTTTTATATTACACACATGCAAAGTTTAAACAACGCTTGTTTTCCTCCCCACTCCCTGGGTCCTTTCTTTAGTCTGGGAGAAATCTGAAGTTTACTCACTTTCTTGCATGTTTTAAATTTAGAGATCAAATTACATTTTGTTTAATGTTTTAGAAAACACAAAACCCCCTTTTGAGACTAACACTATAAATCATAGAATCATAGAATAGTAAGGGTTGGAAAGGACCTCAAGATCATTGAGTTCCAACCCCCCTGCCATGGGCAGGGACACCTCCCACTAAACCATGCCATCCAAGGCTATGTTCAACCCCACCTTGAACGCCGCCAGGGATGAAGCATCCACAACCTCCCTGGGCAACCCATTCCAGGGCCCCACTACCCTCACAGTAAAGATGCACCAATTCTGTTTTGTGTATGTGCAACATTTATTTTTCTAACCAAAAGGTTTACTCTTGTTGGTTGATTACTGTATCTCTTTCATATTTGCCATTTCAATTACTAAACAGGAACACCTGTGTCCTCTGAATAGTCTGATTCTCTGAAAAGATCTGCCCACAGAAAACAAGCATTATTGCTTCTGACTTCAGATTTGTATTAAGCTACTTCAAACAAGTTATTTCAAGTTATCTAAATGTGATTTCACTCCACAGGATACTATTGTACTCTTCATGTAAAAACCTGGGTATTACCAAAGCAAGCAAGCAAGCAACAAAGTATTACCAAATTAGCCTACTTGTTGCTAGTTATATTGACTTTCAAGTCTGTCTTGCCCTTTCATGTTCATTTTTATTCAGAGGATCAAAGGAACAAACCCCTCCACTCAGCTCTATCAGCTCTCACTACACTTTCTTTTTGAAGGATTAGCTGAATATACCATGTTCATTTCAGTTTATTTCACAAGCAGAGAAAGGCAGCCATAGTTTAGTCTAGCATCTCAGTATGTTTTCTGATGGTTCAGCAATTGCTTCTCTCAAATCAAAGCAATAAACTGTTACATGATTACTTATTTCCCATTCTTTTATTAAAACAGCCAGCATACATTCATTTCTTATTATTTTCTGCACTCTATTAACCATTAAAAAGAACATGCACACACTGACTGGGATCAATCACATAATATCTGCCTATCCCAGCTAAATTTTAAAGTATCTTTAGAACACTACCAGCATCTGAAGGGGAACAAAAAAAAATCCAAACAAAAAACTCCAAACCCAAAACAACAAAACACCCAAAAATTTGTAGTCCCATCCTTCCAAACAATAACCAAAACAAATTAAAGGTTCTTTCTATTAATAAATACAAGCATTTATTTTTTCTGATGCTTGTAGCCTTGTGTGCATAGCAAGAGACAACTGTATTTACAGTCCAATATGAATCTGGCACCTATTTAAAGATACACAACAGTTCTCTGCCTGCTACTAAAAAGACACTGAGTTCTTAATTTACAATGTACACTTTGACAAGCTTATTTTTAAAAACAAGTAGTAAACTTTAACATACTGTAATGGTTTGCACAGATTTTTAAGGTTTTATCCCTCCTCATGAGAAGGCGAATTGTTCCTTTCTCCTTGTGTTTTAGGAGTTTTACATCACCAGTTCCTCGTTCTTTCCATTCTGGAAGGTCATTTTCAGATGCAAATCGAAATAGCTTTGCTCGCCTTGAAGAAGAGAGAATTCAAGAAGTTAGCCTGCATGTAGAAACATTTATCAAACAGCAGACTCGACATGATCAGTATGGTTGTTGTTTCAAAAGCCACACACAAGAAAGAATTACTTTAGTAAGGTTCCCTGTTCTGCTTCAGCATTCAAACTGAGAAACTGATAAAAGAAACCCATACTTAGTATCAAACTATCAGGAAATATGCAATATTCTAATATTCAGCAGGTTCTGGACACACTTTTGGGGGATGACAAATATATTTGGTGTAGGCCACCTTTTAAATTAAGGTAGCTAATTAACACATTTTGCTATAGCTAGAGTTTTTCTATGTATTATGAATACAACTGCTCCATCCAACCAGCAGTATTTATTAATTCAAGAAACTGAGCACCCTGAGGCTAAGAAAAGACTCTTGCATAATTCCAAGCCCAATATTTGATCCACTGTTAACAAAACACCTCACCCTCTAGAGTCACTCATTTCCTTTTAACTCCTAAAACTTACCTCTTGTTTCTCTTAACTCAGGAATAAAGGAAGCACTGCACTGCAGTGCAACATACCTACTTCAGGACATCCCTGTTCAATTTCACAAGATGGTAGTATGCCAAAAGAAAAACGGCAGTTTGGTACATTAGCCAAAACTGACCCAAGAGGCTGTCTGAGATCTGCTAGTGAGGAACTTGAGACTGCTATAGAAAAGGAAGCACCTACTCACACTACAGAATATATATATATATATACACATATATGAAAATGTAAAAGAGCAAGGGATGGGGACCTGTAATATGCCAGGTCCTTTATGAAAAGGATGTTGGGACACGCAACCCTTAACAGATGCTCTGATGCAGAACTACTGGGTTCCAAAGTAAGTTCTTTCTTTAAAGTCCATCTGGGCACTCAGTAGGCAATAAAAAGGATTCCTTTGCTCCTTCAACCCTTCGTAGACATAAAAATGAACCTACAGAGCACTGGAACATACATTATTATTTCTCCCACCTCCTTCTTAAATAAGAAAATTTCTTCTTTCCATCTGATACTGCACATCACGTGCACAGAGAGGCCTAATGGTCAGAGATCTCACCATGCTTGTCAAGAATTGACCATTGCTTTAGTTTTTACCAGAATCTGTATAAAGAGAACTCAAATCTCTCTTCCAGATGAACAATACCCTTCCATGATTAAGTAAAAGCAATATTTTCTTAAACCTATTTAAAGCAAACACATCAGGGATCACATTCAAGACACTGCTTAAGCCTTTAGCCAAGATGTTTCCACAGACAGATCATACATCTTAAGCAAGCTATCCTGATTTGAGAACAAGCCTAATCAAAGGATAAAACTACATTTAAGACAATAGAAAAGTACTATCACAAATGTCCCAATACTGTACTGCATCTACTGCCTTTACTGTTTCAGGGTATTGTTTCTTTCAGGCTAAACAATATTAAAACCAGATTTGTGGTTTCAGCTCCCTTCTATTTTTCCAGACTTCAGAGTCTCTTGGGGCATTATTGTCAATCATTCCCCCACTCAATCTCTGCCATTACAGTAAATGGCTACCAACTTAGGTTACCACTTCACACACGGAGAACCTTAACAAGTTACCTACTTTTTTATAAACACATTCAAATTTAAGCCTAACAAACATTTACATATATTAATTTAGAAATATTCTACTTACATCTTAAAGAGTTCTTCCTCATCTTCTTCCAGTGTTTTTATTTCTTGCTCAGGAAGGGAAACTATGGGCTCAAACTGAGGATCATGGTTAGAATCATCTGCATTTTCAGTTGAAGTATCATGCTCATCATGTGTTTCCTGGAAAGAGAGGTAAAAACCAAAAACTTGCTATGTACTTAAAATCTGAAGTACTCATATCTGTGTTTAAAATTAAAACGTTTGTGACTATTCAGCAATTAGATTTTAGTAACTGAAATATCCTGTAATAATAAAGAAAAAATTATTATAGTGGAAAACAAATGTTTTAAGTCAACATACACCAAAGAGAAATAAAAAAGGCGCTCTTGCAGTGACAAATATTTTAGTCCTACCATTCATGAACTGTGCAGAGGCTCAGCTTTGGAGCTCTTTGTAATGGAAAAATAATGCCTTCACCTGTTTCTCCTACATAATGTGTTTTACTAAAGCACTACTATTTCTTACTGGTTAATGGCCTATCATTAATGGGAAAAAAAGAAAACAAAACTCCACAAATATACCACCAGTACAACCACCTAACTCAGCTTAAGGGACACATTACTTCCAGAAGTTCATTATTCCAATCTTATGCATTGGAATCACCCACAATCAAAGGTATTTTTGAAGCACAGTTGCAACATATATGACTTTTTTTTTTCTTTAAGATTCTTTGCGGAGCTTTAGGATATGGGTAAATGGCCAAAATATGACTTATTTAGTTATTTAAGAATATGCAACAGCATTCACTAAGCTTAAGAATTGCCTTTAGTATGTGACTAGTGACTAAAGGATAAACTTTTCCACTACTTCATACATATGTAGTGCTAAGGATTCAGTAAAGAAGCCTAGAAGGGGAATTCATCTGCAAGTTTAATGAGGCCACAAACAGCCATCTCAGGTCAAGGGAACTGATTTGAGTTTTTTGCTGTTGTCTGAATAACAGAAAAAGGAAAAAACAATTTATACATCCAAGACACTTAAATCTTATTTTCACTTTTCACATGAAAGAGTCCACTCTTACATGCTCTACTTAGGATATCTTTTATAGAGCAGGTACACTACACACATGAATGAAGCAACTGGCTTTTCCTACTTTCACTAAAAAGGGAAAAAATTAAGAAGGCGCAAGTGAAAAATAGGTGAGAATGCTGCAAAATAAGTTTTGGTCATGTCAGCATCACAGCAGCTACCATTAGCACTCTGTTCCCAGTGCTCCAGCATGCAAGAAAAAAAGCCAAAAAGGCATTAAGCCACATCTGTTTTTAAGAAAAAAGAAAAGAAACATTGGCCAAACTTTTAGATAGTCTCCTCCAGTAGCAAGTAGCACTTCCCGTATCGTAATTCATCACCTGTTCTGTGTCTGACCAATTAATTACAGAAGTAGTGAGAAACACATAATTCAGAATAGCCACATGTAAGAGAAAGCAGATCCCGTTATCACGATAAGATCCCGTCCTGCCGCTATGTAAGCACGTGGGGCTGCTCCTCTCGTCGGGCCGCGGCACGACGGGTTCAGTCCAGGGGCTGGGGGGGAGGGGCGGGAAAGGAGGAGGAGAAGAAGAAAGGAGAGAATGGGGAGATGGTTCGCTAAGAAGCGGCCAGGTCGCGGACGGAACCGGCTCCAGCTCCCTCGCGGTCGGGAGGAGACGCGGTCGTCGCAAGGCGTCCACCGGGCGGACCAAGACCGCAGCGACTCGGCCTGCCAAGGGAGGGACATGCGCCAGGAGACGCACGTGCCCGAGCCGCCCGAAACGGCCGAGCGTCCGCAGCGAGCCGAGCCGGGCGGGACGCGGCGGCGCTGCCGCTCCCTCCTTCCGGCAAGGCCCAGAATCCATCCTTCCCAGTCCCGGGCATCACTTGACCTCCGGCCCCCCGCCCGCCTAAGTCCTTCGGCTCCTGTGGGCTGCCCCACGCCCCGGCCGGCCCTCGGGCCTTCTCCCCGGCCCTCTGCCTCCGCCGGGCCCCACCTGTTTCCGTTACTCTCCCTCACCACCGTGGCCCGCGCTGCCTCCCCCTTTCCCCCGCCTGCATCCCCTCCTCAGCGCCAGACCTTCCCCCTACAGCACCCGACCCACCTGCCCTCCGGAGACGCGCCCGCCGCCCTCACCTTGGTGTCCGCCATGGAGCTGGGCTCGCTGCGCTCCGCTCGCCGTTACCGCCTGTCCGCCGAGCTTCCTGCCGCGCGCCCCCGCCCCTCCCGCCTTTACCTCATTCCCGCAGCCCGCGCCGCCGCTGCCGCAGGGCCCGATGGGAAGCACCCACTTTCCCACAGCGGCGCGCTGCCGGCCCGCCCCCGGCGCGCCGCGGCGGGGGAGGGCCTGGAAGCGGGAAGAGCAGCGGTCGCGCCTGCCCCGGCCTTGCCCTTAGCCCCGTCCAGCGACGTCGATCCCCGGCCGGGACCCCTCCTGCCCCCGGTAAAGGGTTTTTTATGTCGTCCCGCTCCCGAGGCGCTTCCCATCAGCCCTCGCGGCATGGCGGCGACCGCCCCACGTCCCGACCCAAGATGGCGCCCGGGCTCATGCCGGTGGGGCCGTGTTTCGGTCGCTTTTTAAACGCCAGTGTTTGTTCTCAAGCGACGCGGCTGAGCCGCACGAGAGCGGCGGCAGCGCAGAGGGGCAGGCGTTAGAAACGGGAATAAAACCGTTTCTCCCCCTTTCCGTTTGCAACGGTCTGTGCGTGACGCCGCAGCCCCGCCTCCAGGAGTCCGGCGCGGGGAAGTGTGAGGCCTGCGCGGGCCGGGGTTGACCTGGTGTTCACGCTGAGGGGAGGCGGTGCGGGTGCTGTGCGGCCGCACCGTGGGGCCCAGGTAGACCGGGTGCCCGCGTTGAGGGGAGGCCAGCGGGGGCACTGTGCGGCCGCACCGCGGGGCTGGCGGGAGCATGTCGGAGGACAGCGATCGGTGCGACCCCGACCGCGTCGCGGCTTCTGTGCTGGAAGCTACAGATGGGGCTGAAGTGGAGGGCAAGGAAGATGGAGGCGAGGGTGACCCCGCGGAGAGCCCCGCGGCCTGTCACGACATGTACAGATACATTAAGGGAGACTTGTTCACCTCCGAGATCTATAAATTAGAAATACAAAACCTTCCCAAATACATCGGGTTTAACGATGTGAAAAAGTTTCTTGCCAAATACGGACTCAATCCTCACAAGATAAAGCTTTTCGGGAAACAGACGTTTGCGTTCGTAACGTTTAAGAGCGAGGAGGAGAGGGATCAGGCAATGAAAGTCCTGCATGGGGTGTTGTGGAAGAGCCGGCACCTCAGCGTCAGGCTTGCCAAGCCCAAAGCAGACCCAATCGCCAAGAAAAGGAAGAAGGAAGAGGAGATGGAGCAGGGAGAGGTGAAGCGTCCGGCTCCTTCCAAAGCCAGTGCAGAGGAGCCCCTGAGCAAGCAAATAGCAGATGTTGTGACCCCGTTGTGGAACGTGCCCTACGAAGAGCAGCTGGCCAGAAAGAAGCAGGAATGTGAACAAGTGCTGCAGAAGCTGACAAAGTAATTCCTCTTTGTAAAGCTACTGTCATGTTTACAAGACGTGACCTTATGATGGGATATAGCTAAATTTGCACAAATTGCTATCTGTAAAGTAAGTTAGAGGTAGGTCAAAAACCAAATCCCCATACAAAATAAATTAAAGATAATATGCAATGCTCAGACCTAAAATCTGTTCCAGTTGACAAAGCTTGTTCTTGGTCAGTCTCAGAACATTGCAAAATGAAAGGGCATTCTTTTAAGATCTGTTAAAAGATCTTAATAGGCCTAAGCTGAAGGATGGATGTTTGTGCCTTTGAAAGAAATTGGTACTGTCAAGTGGTGTGAGATGGGATCAGTCAGTAGAGATGGTAAATCACTGTTAGGATTTTCTTTTTAAAAATCCCCTCAAATATTTATGCCTGATCTTTGTGGATGAACATATGCCTTCTATCCTTTGTATCACAGAGATAAAGCTGGCATTTTTTCATGCATGGGTACAGTAATAATTCTAGTACATACTTTTACAACTATATTTAACTTTTTTGTCAGGTACAGCTCTTGTAAAGTTGGAGGGGTTTGCGTGTTAAAATAATCTTTATCTGATAATCTGATACTTTTTATACCCTCTACAAAAAAAGAAGAAAAAAAGGTCTTCTGCAACCGTTAACCTCAGTTTTTCTAAATGTGTACTTTACAATTTTTGTTTCTGATTTGGGCAGGGAAATAGGAAATAACAACAGAGCTTTATTACCTTGGTTGTTCCTGCAGAAGCAGAAGTATAATAAACTGTGTTGCCCAGTAGAGGGAGTGAAAGCATCACCATTACAGGTAATGTAATCCTCGGTAAAGTATGAAATGGGATTAATGAGTTTAGGGTTAAATTAAAATTTAAAATTTAAATCTATTTAGTCTTAAAATAGAGTGGGCAAACTAACTATTTCACTTTATTTTGTAATGACTGATGAATTTCAGACGTTGCCTTTCATATAATAACTATGGAAATATTTAGAGGAAGCAGAAAAATAGTTAAAATTAACTGGATATTCTAACTTTAAAATTAATGTGCTGTCCCTAGAAGCTTGCATTCTGGGCTGATGCATTCTTCAACAGAGGCAATATTTTTTCTCTTTAAATAGTAAGATTTACTAATATTTTTTCATTATTGCTGTTCTCATATATTAAAATCCATTAATATTTTCCATATGAACAGAATGTCCTATGTTCACTTACAAATACATTTAACCATATAAGGGCTGCTTCAGGAAAAAAACTTGGCATGTACAGTTAAGTGCTATGTAAATATCTTACATAACTTTATTTTAAATCTAGACTGAATATCGCAACAAATGTGAGTTCTTGATTGGGATTGGTGTAAATCAAGAAGACAAAACTGTGGGTTGTCGTCTTGGCAAATATAAGGGTGGTACATGTGCTGTAGTGGAGCCATTTGATACTATTCACATTCCTGCAATTGCCAAAAAAGTAGTAAAAGTTTTCCAAGACTACATAAGGTGAGCACAAGTACAATGATTTGTTTGTAAAGGTTTTGATATCTTACTCAAAAATATCTTCAAATATTATGACAAGCTTAGTGTTTGCTCTGAGCTTTATGACCTAAGATGTACCAGTCTCAATATTCAGCAGATCTTTGATGCTTACATCTTGTGCTTACATCTCTGGGCGGTTTTCCCTTGCTCTTGCTCAGCTGTTCAGAAATGGAGGTGCAGGTACCAGCCAAACACAGCTTTATCTCAAGTAATGAGATGTATAAGTTTACAATAAAATGTGTCTCTTATTTGAGAGCTTCTTCCACTAATTGTAAAGAAATACTCAGAAAAAGGCTTTTTAAAAGAGTAATTGGATAACAAACGTTAGTTGCTTCCTTGGATGACGAGAAGAATCAACAAGGAATAAAATTGAAGTTGTAAATTTAAGCAACAGTATTTTTGGGAAAAGGAGTGGTTTCTTTAAAAAGCAACTAAATCCTCAAAAATAGAAAGCTCAGAAGAACTACGATGGAAAGTCTGAACTTGGTATGAAGCACACAAGCCAATGAAGGCATTATAAAAAACTGGGTCATTCTCTGAGCGTGGTGAGAAGCTGCCTATATCCTATCTGTAATTTTGGATGGATTAAAATGGGCAAGAGAGTAGTGAGAAGCAGGGACAGATTATTTTGCATTAGGAGACGCTATTTATCAATCTCTTTTTTTCTTCATTAAGATGTGGGAAGTCATTCTTTTCTTGACAAATCAATGTAGGCTCTGTTTGTACTTAACATTTCTCATCACTTTGCAGAGTGAGCTGCTTTTGTTTCAATCAGCTGTTGAATGTTGTGCAAAAAAATAGTTCTGTGTTAAGTAACTGAGCTTCTGAAAATTGCAGGTCAACTCCTTACTCAGTTTACAGCCCAGAAACCTATGAAGGTCACTGGAAACAGCTCACAGTCCGTACCAGCAGGAATGGCCACATCATGGCAATTGTTTATTTTAATCCTCAGGTATTTAAGTTGATATATAATGTGCAGCCAGACACACAGCTTTAAAATAACATAAATTTGATTTTATGAATAGTGCATGTGAAAGAGAAATATTACTTGGTGAGTACCTTCTATTACTACTCTTCTGTTTAGATGAATGTGATACATGGAAATGAACAAGTTATTAATATAGAATGCATACACTGAATAATATCTTTTAAGTCATTAAGATGATTATTCTTCCTTCTTTCAAATGAAACCTTTAGAAGTTAAGTAAAGAAGAGCTAGCTGACCTGAAAGTCTCTCTGGCAAAGTACTTCACAGAAGGGATGGGGAAGATCAGTGGTGTTACTTCTCTCTACTTTGTGGAAGAAGGACAAAGGTGAGAGAATTGACTTTGCTTTGGTGGGGGGTTGTTGTTTGCAACAGAAAAATAGGTGGCACTTCCACACCACTGTTTTGTCTATTTCACGTAGCAGCAGTGTTACCAATTCGGTGAACAGTTGTTCATCTTTTCCACAAGAGACCCCTGAAATTTTCCATTCTCCTGTAGAGCTCAGGTGGATAAAGGCAGGCAAAAGTTTCAGTGGGTGAGCCCACTAGTTGCTGGCTGCCAAGCTGTAGAAGTGTACTGCAGTAGATGGATGTTTATTATTATCAGCAAGTAACTTCTGCTCCCTTTCTTCCCTATTTCATGTGATTGTTTGAGCTCACCACCCTCTTCGACAGAGCACAAGGCTCACACTTCATCTAGAGACAGTGTAGGTCCTACTGTTGACATCAGTGGAACAACTGTACACTGTCAGAAGAAAATGGCCTAAAAGGATACGATAAATGTTGGCCCACTATAAATTACTGCTTAGCATGCAGTAATGCAGTTTTTAAGATGACTAGAGCTTTGGTAAAAATTCTGACAAATATGTTTGTCTTCTCTTTTTTCTCTTTTGCTTCACTGGGCCTTCCTCCTGCCAGGAAGTCTCCCAGTCTCGAAGACTTGCCTTTGGAGCACGTGGCTGGTGACAAGTACATATATGAAGAACTTCTTGGCCTAAAATTTAGAATTTCTCCTCACGCATTTTTTCAAGTAAGGATGATACAACTTGCTGATTTGACTGGGTTTGCATTAATGCCCTTAAGCTTGGCTAATGCTGGGTAACAGGATATTATATAGCTAGAGATTTAATCTTATAGATATTTGGTATGCTTAAATACCTTTGAGCATGGTATTTGGCTGTAAAAACAGTGAATGAGTGTAAACATGATGGGGGCATGTTGAAGACAACTTTCTGTTGCTTTTTAGTAGTTCAGTACCATTTGCCTCCTGTTGAATGGCAGCTTCTATGTACACAGGACATACAATAGGGAGTTCAGGAGTCTTTGTAGTACTAATTTTTGATTGGTTTTCCAAAACTTATTTCTACCCTTCTAACACTTCAAAGCCTCAACAGGTGGCCTGTATTATTGAAATGGAAAGTACTGAAATAGGCAGGAAGCCTACAAATACATTGAAGCCAAACTCTATTTTCTGTTATCTGCCATGAAGTACAGATTAGTTCCCTCACACACACAGTGTGCTTTGCTTGCGCTTCAACACAAAGAGTACACTTGCTCTAGAGGCACTGGTTTAGAAAGATTATAAGCTACTTCCTTAACCATGATGTGTAACTACAGAATTTACTTCAAAGCAGTATTACAACAAGGTTAAAATTGTCATAGTTAAATTGTCCTGGTTTCGAATCTTTCCTACTTTCTGTTGAAGGAGAGGAAGCATTTTTGAAGTCCAGACTTCACTTTATTGCTTAGCATTTTGCTTAATTAATTTGCTTGCAGCCTCCTCTAGTTTCCAGACTTGCTTTTTAGGTACTACAGGACAAGTCATGTTTTTACTAGAACAGCGATAACAAAACGTTATTTAGAGAGAATTGAGCAATACTACAACAATGG
This sequence comes from Amazona ochrocephala, assembly GCA_039720435.1. Taxonomy (NCBI): domain Eukaryota; kingdom Metazoa; phylum Chordata; class Aves; order Psittaciformes; family Psittacidae; genus Amazona; species Amazona ochrocephala. Next base: position 7,426,435 of record CM077891.1, on the reverse strand, counting down.
AATGGTGATGTCTTAGCATGTGCCAGTCTAGATCAGTTACACGGGATTGTAACTTACGTGGCAAAAGTTGACTTGTTTCTTAGAAACAAGAAAAATGTATGTGCACATTTTACTCTTTATGAAGAAGTAGATCTATCTGAAGCATAATTTCACAGGTAAACACACAAGCTGCAGAAGTGTTGTACACTGCCATTAGAGAATGGGCACAACTGAGCCAAGAGAGCACAGTGCTTGACATTTGCTGTGGTACAGGAACCATTGGGATTTCTTTGGCAAAGGTAATTTCTGTTCCTGGCTATAAGCTACTTCTAGACATCTGCATCTGTTAATCGTGCTTAACTTTATGCACTTGAAATGCAACACATTATATCTTAATTTTCTTCAACTAGTTTCTAGTTCAACTGCCTGCAGCTGTTTTACCAAATCATGATGTCGTATTCAGCCTTGTGATCAGCCGCCTAAATGATTTTGAAACCAACAGTCAGAGGGAATAATAGTTCTGTAGGATAGCAGAAGTTTACTAGAATCTATTTTCTTAACTGGTTTGGACTATCAGAAAGCTTTGGATATGAATAACCAATGTTTACATACATCATTTTGAGTAGAGATTGCTAGACCATATAATGGAGTCTGCCCCCCCAAAAGGCCCACATAACTGGAGTCTTACCTGCAGGTTGGGATGACACAACTTCAGTTTTAAAAGTCCCCATTTATTTGCACAGGTATTTCTCAACCTTTTTTCTGGCTGAAAGGCAGTAATTCTCTGGCCAGGTACTAGTCACTGTTCATGTACAGTAGTTAATTAACTGGTGATGCTCTGAAGAATGGTTCACTTTACATACCACAGACAGATCTTTTTCCCTTGATTCTATAGCAAGTAAAGAAAGTGATTGGAATTGAACTCTGCCAAGAAGCTGTACAGGATGCCAAAGTGAACGCCCAGATCAATGGTTAGTTAAGCGAAACCACTTAAGATCTTTGTTTGTTAAGAAGTATAGTAGTTGTATTGATAGCTTCTCTTCACCTTATCTGAGCAGCTTGGAATTACATGTTGTTGATAGTAATCTTGTCCATTTTAAACATTTAATCTCTCTTGAAAACAAATACTGTGTTAGTCTGCAAGATCAATTTTCCTGTTGACTAACAGTTAGCTCTTCTTTTTCTGCAAAAAGAAAACGAAGACTTTGGTGCAGAAATGAGCCGAAGCCACAGTTGCCCTCATAAATAAAACATTAACAGTAGCTGTTTTTCGTGGGGTTTTGCTTTAGTCCAGATAATGGAGGATAATCAAGTTACTGTTGTTTAAGTGATCTGAAATACCAGCTCTTGTTTAAACTACACTGATGGCAAGGTTGACTAAACACTTTGTAGTTTGTAAAGCATCCCAAATTTCATATTCAGTTTGAGGATACTGAAGATGCTTTGACAAGTACCCTGATAACATCTTTTGGTTTTGGTTTGTGTTGTTTTTTTCTAGAACTGACTAATATTGAATTTCACTGTGGGAAGGCTGAAGATATTGTTCCTTCCCTGATTAATGTATTAGCTCCTCAGAACCCCATTACCATTGTGGATCCGCCACGAGCAGGGCTGCGTAAGTTTATCTTCTCTTACGTTTTTAAGTCTGTTCTCAGTGGTGATTGGCAGCGAACTTCGGAAACCACCAGTGGAACAAATCAAGCAGGAGGCTTCAGGGATAGCTTGAAACATCTGGGTATTGCAGTGGCTTTGTTCAGGCTAGAGTCTCACCTGCAATTTGTCTGTGAGTCTGGTGCACACAGAACTGTTTGTAGGTAAATGGCTCTCTTGGTTTTGATCATCTAGATTCCAAGGTAATTCTTGCTATTAGAAGAGCTGAACACCTGAAGAAGCTTATCTACGTATCCTGCAATCCAAGAGCTGCAATGAATAACTTTGTAGAGTGAGTATTTCTTGCATTCAATTGAGTAAGTAAATGTGGTAAGAAAAATACATGCTTCCTGGGGAGGGAGATGGTGTTGGACTTTTAGTTTGAAGCCACATCACTGAAGCATACCACCTTTCACCAGAAACAGAGCTGCTGCACAGGAAGCCGGGACTGGTACTGCCCAGTCAGCAAGTAATGGAGATATTAGGGGTGGTGAATAACCCCATCATGGAGTTGCAGCTTGGGGAAGAAAAACTTTTCTTGGAGGAGTAGCAGTTACAAACAGTATACCAAAATGTTAATACAGTTCTTCGTTCTCTTTGTTCCCATTAAGCCTTTGCCGGGCCCCTTCCAACAGGGTGCGAGGAGCCTCCTTCCGCCCCATTAAAGCGCTGGCTGTGGATCTCTTCCCTCAGACCAAGCACTGTGAACTACTGATACTCTTCGAAAGGGCTGACTATGCAAATGGGAGCTGTGCTGAAGCAGCATCTGCTGCTGTTCAGGCCACATTGTCAGGACATGACTCTGAGTGCTCAGATGGCACCAACCCATCAAACACTGATGCAAGCCAAGCAACTTCTGTATGTTCAGATCCTGCACTCGAGGAGAGGGAATCAGCTTAACTCCTGGGAGAGGCTTGACAGAAACTACTTTTGCTTGTAAACAACTTCAGTACCATTGTTTCTGTAACATCCAGGTAATAAATCTGCACAACAGAGTAATTGCAAGGCTTCCAAGTTATTTCATCATACCGATCTCTGTTAAATTTCATCATGTACTGTTAAGCCAAATCCTGCTTTTCTCCTCCTGCCCTCAGGGAGAAAAATCAAGTGAGTGAAGTAACATCTGGTGGTCTTGCTCTTGAACCACTTGAAACAGCTTCAAATCCAGTATGCCATGACTATATTCAGATACAACTATTTGAAACCTGGGCTGATCTTTAATTCACCACCCCTTCCAGTGCAAGTATAATACACCACACTGTGTTAGTCAATAGCAGCTGTATATCAACAACTAAAGGACTGAGCAGTAAGGAGGACCTGCCAACCAAGGGAACACAGTACTGAATTCCCAAAGCAAGTGATCTAGCCACAGGAACCTGTACCTGTCAGTACTAACTCCTTTCAGCCCTTAATCTGTCACAACAGCACCAGGCCTGTAAAAATGGAGCAATCTGAGATTTCTATAAATCCTGCACTTGAATCATCATGAGGAAGCACAAATTCATATTCTAGTAAAAATGCTACAATGTCCACAGCTGAAATCAGTTTTATTCCAAGACTGTTGTGTCACTGACACTACAATAAAGGCTTTCCTAGATCATTTCCCAAGACATACAAGTAAAGCTGAGATGACCTCACTCCAGGCATGCCCTCACCAGTGACAACTTACAGCCAGGTATCACTTAAGTAAAATTACAAATTCCAATTAAGTTTTAATTTAATTTCAAGTGATGTCTGACCATGTAAACATAAAATTCCTTACTGAAAAAAATGAGCAAATCAGTACTTCTAGAACCTATGAGCCTGTAACGGATTTAATTTCCATTTAAAAATACGTACAGGGATCAAGGAATAACAGTTCCTTTTTCTAAATACGCTTAATCTATCGTAATACTGATCACACTGGAGCATTTTATAATATCAAACTTTATTGCTCAAAACTAATTGTCTGAAAAATACACATGTAGTACTCAAAGACCAAACACAGAGGATTATATGATTGTGCAGAAAAAAAAAGCAAGCAGAGGCTCAGTGACAATGAGGCTTTATAGTTGTACCAGTTCAGCACGGGCATCAAGCAGCTGCACCCAGCATGACTCAGACCGCAACCATCATCACCTACTTGGGCAATAAGAAGGAATTCCAGGTTGATGGTTGTTTCATTTTCTCAGATACGCATCAGAACACTGTAACTGATGATTTTATTTGGTTAACAACAGAATGGCTTTTTGCACTTCACATTTCTTTCCAGGCAAAGCGAGGAGGTTATCGCTCCCTGAATTTTACTCCGAACCAAAGTACAGTCTAGAGAGTTAATAAGATCTTCATGATGCTTTTTAAATACTTGGATGTTACATGTAAGTTTTGTATAAAGCCTAACAGCATCACAGGAAAGTGGAAGGTTACATACAACAGTTAAGTTTATGCATAATAGTCTTTCCAAACTTCTGAGTACCCAACTACTTCATAGTTTTGTTTAATAAATATGGAAGAAGAGCTGGATGCCTGATGTTTAAATAGGTAGCATCTGACTATTAACTGGAAGTCACAGTAAGTTTTCCATCAGTACCATAAAGATTTGAAAGCACACTAATCCTTAAAGTCAATATACCACACTTTTGTCAAGAAGCACATAATATGCAAAGCACAAACTGTCCAAGTCCCAAAGAGATGAAACAGTTCTTAAAAATACACTCCATCCCTATAAAAATATCCATCCTCCTCTGGCTATAGAAGGGATAAATAACAAAGATCAGTGACAAAAGCAGCAGTTGTTTTATGCATTCGTACAGTCAAGATCTAAACCTTTACAGCCGATTACCTAGAAAACACACAAGAGTTACACAACAAGTTCAGGATACATCTTGAATCACACTGTAAGTGTTCATGCAGAAGCTGAAGTTAATGCAATGATCTATCCTCTATCACAGCAGCTCGTGCTTATGTGCAAATGCAAGACTTACACTCCAAACAATAGTAAACATTAAAACACAAGAATACTTCACAATGACATAAACAGCAGTTAAGTTGTTTGTTCCAGCAGTTATTGCGCTATTTTCTGGACATCTTTCCAGTTAAAGGCTGCAGCAAGGTCTAATACCATCTTTTTTTTGTTTTTGTTTAGAATGCATAATATACGTTTTAGGCTTTGGTTCACAATGAAATCTCTGGATGTTTTCATTAAGGGCAATGGTCACCTTATAATTCTGATAGTGGCAGACTGAGGTAATACAGCAATCCTCTTAAAAACAATGAAAACAAATTAGTAAGCGAGGCATCTATGTATATTCTGCAGGTGACCTGCAAATGTATTGACATTCTGGTACCAGAAAAATAAAGAGATCTACAAGGGTGATTTGTCTTCTACGGTGCCATCCAAGTACGGATTTTTCTGCTAAAACACATAAGCTGAAGTAAAACCTACCTAAAAGAGTAGTACGGTTAGGCATAGGAGATAGAAGCCCTGTCTTTATTAAAAGAAAACAAAAACAAACTAAAACCAGACAAACAGTAATCACTGCTTGTCACTACTGCACCAATATTATATACCCTTCAGAAGATGGAGATATATTAAAGCTATACAAAAAAAAAGCAGAGGCAGTGTTTTTTTGCTTTTGTCTTTTTAGATAGGCCACTTCTTTAAATAATAGTTTATGTATAGTCTTCCAACTACCCGTATCCTGTCACAGCAGGATTACAACTTGTGAAACTGAAAAGCTAAATATAATAATATAAAATGGGTGAATTCCTATTTGCAGAGACCTCCAAGCACATCACTCAAACACAGAAATGGGTAAGACTCCAAGATTCCTCCTGTTTAGCTTCAAACATTCTATGTGGCATTATCTAATACTAAAGCTATAAATTAAAATCTATGTATTTCCAAAATAACAGGTGATAATAAAAGGAGGTCTTACAATACTGATGCCAATATTAAAATCCAGTAGGCACTAATAAGTTCATACTGCAGCACTCTATGTAACATGGTAAAAATAAAAACAACCAAAACCCCAAACAACCCCTACCCTCCAGCCCCCAGATCACTGTCTGGGTGTGTTCTAGGAGCTACAGCAATTGTAAATAACTGAGCAACCCCTCTCCTAAGAGGAGGATGAAATGCAGCAGTACAAACCTTGGTCACCCCCCCCAAGCCCTACCACCACCTTGGTTTTCACTCTCTTCCTTAGGAACAAAGCAAAGAACCCACAGAAATGGTTCCAAGAGAAGACTTACTGCAACAGCCCAGTAAAGATCCTTGTAGGAAGAACGAAACCCACAGCCCAGTGCTTTCACTACAGCCTCAACAGTTCCTTCTGTGCTTCACTGAAAGCCTCAGATGACATCGTGAGTACTGCCTGGTTTCCAAGATTGTATTTAATGGTAGTTGCATATTTGTGATTTTCTTGCTTATCAGTATGACCTGTCATGGTCTCAATTCTACTCATTACTCTATGTCATATGCCAAATCTACATTCTAATTTTCATTGCTGAAGTTACACTTTAATAACTAAAAGTGTAATTAAAAAAGTAAACCCAAACATTCTTAAAACCCCCTAACTTGCTGCAGTTACTTCAGGTTTCTTAGGGTTGTGGTTTTTTAATGCTTTGCTTTCATGGTGCTAATTAAGACTTAGTTGATCAAGTCTGATGGATTCTGACACCAAGCAAATGAGAAGTTATTTTATTGCTGGGAAAAGGAAGCGGAAGGTCTTTAAACACATCATTGGCAAAATATTTTCAGACTGTCAACACCATCAGCTGCGTTTTGGCTCCAAGCTTTGAAAACAGCCTTTCAAATTACAGTTCTTATTTTCATCAAATAAATAGGGCCATATTTTCTCCCCTTTCAACTGATTTGTAAACTAACACAGCTAAACCCCAGTAATTTTGGATATCCAGCCTGTTGCTTTTAACACTACCAGGTATACTTGTTCTGTTCAAGTAATAAAAAGTCTGCATACTGTGATCTCAGATAACTAAGCCTGGCAGGAGACAAAAAACAAACCAGAAAGAAACAGCGTTACTGGCCTAATCCTATGGCATTAGGAACATTGCTCATCACTTTCATGTATTTGTCACCAAAGTGTCTTATCAGTGCATATTATTATGTGCTGAAATGCAACAAAACTTTTCACAAAAATACTTTTAGGCATGTTCATACAAGAAGGTGTACATATATTTCTTTTATATATACATATATATGAATGTGTGTATATATATAATATCAGCTTCAACCTGTACATAGATATTCTGAATTTCATCCTTAAAAAACACATCCACTTCAAACAGCATGGATGGCTTTGCAGGAAAAAGTGCTTGACTGATTTCATCCTGTGTGAACATGCCTGTCCTCTGTGCATTTGCCCAAGTAGAGATCTTTATGATCAATCCTTTAAACGTACGTGTATCAGAGGTATTAAAACAAGGAAAACAAAGAAAATAAAATAGGAAGAAGTAATATTGCCCTGATGATGCAAAAAGAACAATGCATAACTGAAGCAGCTCGGATTTTAAAAGTTATCTTGCATTCTGCAGCAAACAATTTTTAAATAATTGTTGAAAATCTAGTTCCTCCATTTGTTATTGCTCCCCACTTGTAAGTTTTCTCATTAGACATCAACAGTGCAGAGAGGTTCGCTAGCAGGCTGAGCAGACTCCACTATTGTCATCTTGGGTTTCTTTCGGGTTTCCTCCTAAAAGAAGGTGAAACAAACCCCACCATAGTCATAAAGAGAATATAATCATAAACTGTTACAAAAGTTTGAGTAATTGTAGCCAAACTTGTCTCAATAGTTGTGAAAGGTTAACTTGTTCTAATGTTAAATATAAAGACAATGAAGCAGGTAAAATGAAGTTATAAGACCGTTTAAAAGAGAGGATGAAAAAGTAGCCCTCCTGCCCTCCCCACCAAGTTTTGAACAGCTCTATGTGACATACAGTCTAAACCAAGCAGAAATTCTGGTCGTTGGCAAGTCTGACCCATTGCATTCTTCAATAAATACAAAATTAAATGTAAGTATTTCTTCAAGAGCACACACAAAAGCGAATACTCACTCTTTCCTGTGCCAGTTTTTTCATTTCTTCCTGCAACTTGTTCAGGATGTGCAGATTTGGCTTGTTCTTTTTGGCATACTGCTGAAGCTCTATCACACTTTTATCAGAGGTTTCCTATTCAACAGAACCCAAAGCAGCAACAGGTGAGCTTTTGTGATGAAAAGAATAAATAAGTGGAGCAGAAGTTTAACCTGTGATAGCTGTACTTCCTTAACTAATAACAGGTAGTTCCATGAGTTAGCTAAATATTAACTAGGTTATAGAATTCTGACATGGAAGATTCAAGATTAACACAGTTACTGTTGTTGATGAAAACACTTATGTTCTGGCAGTAGCAAGGCATGAGAATCAATTCAGAAGGACTGAGACCTGCTCAGATGCATACAGTGCCTTTACCTTGATAGGGAGCAACACTATGACGCCAAAACAGGTACCATTTAAGCTTTACGGTAACTAAATTTAAAACTGAAAAGTCCAAAAGCAAACCCACAAACTCAAGGTAGGTTACAACCAACCAAATCATGTTCACCTGTTTAACCATCTTGCTGTTCTCTCTCCCGTACATACGCAAGAGAGAGCCCCAATTCTTCACATGTGGATGCAGTAGCTGTAGGATTTTCTGAGAAGCTAGTTGTTTTCCCACTCTCTTGTTTTTGCCTGTAAGAATAACAATGAAAATATGTCGATACCAGCACATAATCAGGTGCACACCAATATTTACTTGGGTTACTCCAAGTTGAGTAAAATAAGAGTGTAAAATAAGCATGCAACAAGCCAGACAGCTGAAAAAGCACCTACAAAATGCACAACAGATGAGAGCAGGAAAAAAGGAAGATGTTATCAGAGGTCACACAAAGTACTGTACTTACACCAGCCTCGCACCGTGTGCTTGCCACAAGTCATGACATATTCACTCTTCTGATTTTTACCAGGAATCACTTCAAACTTTATGGTTGTGTCACCCATTCCGTGGTTTCTTAAGCACAAACAAAATCAGTATCATATACTAAGTAAAACTAAACCCAACTGAAATGGTTACAGTTGTCTTTGACAGTCATTGCAACGGAATTAGTTACATTCATAATAAATTTGTAGAAGTTAATTAATAGAGTTCAGGTTTAGATCAGTAACTTAACCTGAATGGAAAGGCCAGTCTGTATAAACCAACAAATATACTTCTGTGCCCCACAACTAAATCCTAATCTCGGACTACAAGAGGCGTAAACAGCAAATGCAAATTGAAGGAAGATACAGCACTAACAGGCTCTGCCCACACCATTTCCCTTACAGCCAGTGTGAGAGCAGAGGGCTTGGCCAGCCCACAGACATCCCACCCACAACCAAGCAAACAATGTGCCCTGACCCAAACATCTGTACACAGCAGCATTTGCTCCTTACTCTGGAGCCTTACCTTTTAAGGCACTCATGGAGAATCTGATATGGAGACAACAGTCCAGCTTTACTGGTGAGTTCATATACCCGTGAGTCCTCAATACTGATATGGTTAAAATACTATGAAGAAATTGGAAAGTGTTATTGCTCTTTTGCACAAATGACCTTAGTACTGTTCTTAACCATTCTCCTTTTCAACACTGAACAAATCCTGTTACTCTCCACTTAATACTTGAAAAAGTATTTCTAAATCCATAACAAAGCTATTTACCAACAACATTAAAACTGATGTATTTAAAATATATTTGCAGGCAGAAATTTAAACAATTCCAATTTTACATTCTACAAGATGGACACAAAAATGACAGTCTTCAAAATCCTTTATCATTTTTCCTTCCTGTGCTGGTTTAAACCAGGATAGGAGGAAGAAATTCGTTACTGTAAGGGTGGTGAGGCACTGGAATGGGTTGTCGGGGGAAGTTGTGAATGCTCCATCCCTGGTGGTGTTCAAGGCCAGGTTGAACAGAGCCTTGGATGGCATGGTTTAGTGGGAGGTGTCCCTGCCCATGGCAGGGGGGTTGGAACTGAATGATCTTAAAGTCCTTTCCAAGCCTAACTATTCTATGATTCTATGACATACCCTGAGGACATTTTATTTATTTTAGCTGGTTATGAAACTCTACTTACCAAAATGCTGTGGTTTATAATGAAAGAAAACATAAAATACAAAATGTTCCAATGGGTGTTCTTTTAAAACCATGGGAAAAACTGTCTGTTTTCTTAATGACCATTTCAGTAGTCCAGGATATACAATACAGCTTTAAAAAAAAAGCATTGTCATTGCCATAGATTTTGCTATAAATGAAGAATTTCACATTTCCATCTGAGAAAACAACATTCTAACACTGAAGGTGAATGTTTTAAAAACCAACTCCAGCAATGACAGCCAGCAAGCCAGAGTTCAGTACCTCAAGTTCTTCACTGTCTTTGGGCTTCTCCTCAGAGGTCTGTTTAACAAAGTCAGGAATAAGGATTTCCAGTGTAGCTCGAGCTGCAGAAAGCGATTGAACATCTTGATTACATTTATTTAAACCATGACTGCAAAGAGCAACTGCAGAATGAAGCACTCTTTAAGCAATCCTCAACATCTCTCCTAGAAATATCCACTTGTGTTAGAAAACAACTTTACCAGGTAAGACTGGCATCTTTTTCTAAGGAGTATATTCACCTGCACTTTATAAGGGGAAAAAAATAAATCTACTTTTTCAAGTTGATAATAAAAGTCTTGTAACTAATTAAACCAAGAAACTTCTTTTTGCAAATGCCTATGAAGGGAAAAAAATTACAATCAAATCTCATTTTAAAAGTGACGTGGAGCCCTAGGACCTAAAATTAGACAGTTGTCATCATCCATTACTTGTTACAGGCAAATCCTAGCACTGTATCACCAGGGCACTCAGAATCCTGGTATTGTTCAAAAACACACCCAGAATTTGCCTAAGTTTTCACAGCAAAATACCTTTTTTCTCATGCACAAACAATTCTAGCCTGGCTTTGGGTGATTCAGCTACACTGACATTTCACCAGTGCAGAAAGTACCACAGGTGTATTATACATCTTTACATTTTGAGAAGTTATTTTCTCTTGATCCTAAAAAAGACATTTAAATCTGGAGATCAGTAAGAACTTCTAAAGTGTCAAGACACATTCTCGCCTAGATCTTTATTACTTACATATTACAGATCTACACAATTAGAACCGATTAATGAAGAAAAGCACTTGGGAATCAATAATCACATAGTTCAATGCAGTTTTATTACCAGAAAAAGAATTGCAACATCCAAAAGCTTGATGGATTTTTTGGTTTGTTTTTAAAGGACAAAGATATACATTTTGCCTAAATCCATACACTGTGTGTTTATATCGCAGGTGACAGTATAAAGATGGAACTCCCAACATGTTCCTATTGGCTTCATCATTAAAGATAGATGCTCCTACAGCTACTTAGCACACATCAACAGTTTACAAGTAACATCTCAACTTTCTTAATCATTTTCTATCCTTGCACACTGTTGAACCCAGGGTTGTCAGAAAAGTTCCTCCTACAGTATTTATCCATTCTACCCAGAAGAGGCTTTCTTTGACTATGACTCCTACTTGCTATTGCAAACGTGTCATCTGCAAAGCAGAAATGAAAACAGTTAATTCAGAAGTTGGTATTAAGAAAGGAAAAACGTTACCAGCTTTATTCTTGGCAAGTTTTTTGCTGCTGGCAGTTCCTGCCCCGTAAGTAACTCCATCAATAATCACTGAGGCTCCAAAAGGTTCACTTGGGTTCTCTGGAAATGGAGGAGGAAAGAAAAAGAAAGCTTTTCGGAACTCCCAATGTAAAACACTCATCATGAACATGAAATATCATCTCTATCAAGATTAGTTTTCCTTCTTCATTTCAGTTTCAAGAGGGATGGAAATTTTCACTCTTCAGAAAGGCAGAAGAATTGCTTACTCCAGTATATGAAAAACAGAGTTTTCCATTAACAGAGACTTGCTACCATGAACTCATTCTTCCAAGTGAAGAACTTTTAACATTTTAAGAGATCATTTGTAATCTGCCAGAATTCAAATGTTAATTCCAAAGTGTTCTGTATCACAGTGTAAATAAAACAGCTACACTTTCTGATACTGAAAATTCAGTTACATTATGTAATGCATAGCAATAGGAATAACACAATTCTGAATAATTACTGAATACGAATAATACGAATGATAATCTGGAATAGATTCCACACTGAACTAAGATGCTTGACTTGTAATTCCTTGGATCATCAATACAGGACTTAATCCTTTCAAGCCTATTGCTGAAAAGGGTGTAATTTTTAGCTTTGCTGTATCGCCTCAAAAATCCATCAAAAGACAAAATACAAGGAACACGTTCTATACCACTTTGTAAAGCAATCTCAGATGCAGCTAGGTAAGGCAATCTGGCTGGAATTTACAGAAAGGAAATCCAACATTAATTTCATTCCAGTTATATATGCCACATGTATTTAGATTCTTTATTACACATAAAGTGCATTCCCCCATAGTACTTACCTAAATTAAATTCTCCCTCGGTTTTTGTTTTTCTCAGCACTGGTATCACTTACATGGTCTCAGCAGAGCCAACTCAGGAACGACCAAACCTCTCACACCCCCGGCACAGAATAAGATTAAAGCTGTTTAAAACCTACAAACGTACATTCCCCCCGGCATCTCACATAAATCATTTTCATTAAGGCATAAGTTCTCCAAGCAAAACCCCATGTTGTTATTTTAAATGTAAGACCACTCTTACCCTTAAGTCACGTAGGAGATATAGGAGATGCTTCCTAGCTAAAGTCTGACTCTCAATAGACTTTCAAGACATTCCCGAGGAGGAATGTCCATTCTTTGATTATTGGGTTTGCTTGTTTGTTGGTTTGTTTGTGTAAGATACCCAAGCGTGAGTTAAGCCCTTCAAAACAGCACATGGTCCATTACAAAACTTAACAGACTTACCACATTCAAAGAAATTGTAAACAGGGCGAACCTTTAGGACTCGTTGCATATATTCATGCAGTATGCAAACTTCAGATTTCCCATTGGGATTAATGACAAATTCTACCAATAAAAAAAAATAGAGGGAGGGAAAAGAGCTCAGTGGTTCCAGTCTTTAAAAGACAATTTCTATTACAAGTAAGTAAATAAATCAAAGCTCCAAGGGGTAAGTGCCACTCCTCATGCCACAGGATGCAACTGCACACACAGTTCTTTAACTGTATCATAGAATCATAGAATCATTAGGGTTAGAAAGGACCTTAAGATCATCCAGTTCCAACCCCCCGTGCCATGGGCAGGGACACCTCCCACTAAACCATGCCATCCAAGGCTATGTCCAACCCGGCCTTGAACACCGCCAGTGATGGAGCATTCACAACTTCCCAGGGCAACCCATTCCAGTGCCTCCACACCCTTACAGTAAAGAATTTCTTCCTCATATCCAATCTAAACTTCCCCTGTTGAAGTTTGAACCCGTTACCCCTTGTCCTATCACTACAGTCCCTAATGAAGAGTCCCTCCCCAGCATCCCTATAGGCCCCCTTCAGATATTGTAAGGCTGCTATGAGGTCTCCATGCAGCCTTCTCTTCTCCAGGCTGAACAGCCCCAATTTCGTCAGACTGCTTTAAATTTCTATTTTTAATTGCAGGATTTAATGTGGATCAATCTGGCATTTTAACCAGTCTGTAATGTGGGACCAGGTAAAGCAGGTATAGAACTGGGAAGACAGTAGCATTGAGCGACTAGACAGGAGGATTTTCAGTAACAACCAATGGTAACAAGTAGCTGAAGGTAGTAACCGGTTACCAGGACAGCAACCTTCAATACAAATCCTTTCATTAGGAATTATTCTATTAGGAATTATGTTTTGACAGTATTCTTCCTTTCACTATGTAGTGTCATTTAAGCACACAGAATTCTAGAACAAGAAAGTGGACTAATTACAGGATTTTTCTCTTCAGTCAAGCTTAGAACTACAATTACTCTTTGATATAGACTACTTGAAGTGCAGGTAGACAAACTAACCTTTCTTTGTAGGTGCATCTTGCACAGACAAGGTAATGAGTTTCTGGTTTGCAGGCAGAATGGGCCGCTCGGATTCTGCCTGTTTCCGCTTCATCTCACGGTTGAATTGCCGTCTCTCAGCCCAGGTTCTGAACTTTTTTACAGTAACTTGTTCAAAGTCAAAACGCTTTTCAAGATAGCGTCTAAAATCTTCCAGATCTAAGAGACACAAGCAAGTTACTCTCTATTTTACCACTTAGCAAGCATTAAGTTCACTGTTTCCACTATTTTAAACACGTTATCATTACTTTTTTACACTAGGAGCAAAAGTAACACAATCAAGGTTAAGATGCTATCTTCTACTAACAGAACTAATTACAAGTTCTCCTGTTACTGGGTCAAGTGCAAAACATTTCTGCAAACTAGAAAATGGGGAGGGGAAGCATTTTATTCTGTCACGTGAAGATTTTATTAAGCCATAAGTACTGTAATACCCAGCACAATTTGTAATGAAACACCAGTAATTGCTCTATTTCATCACCTGCTCACCTCAGGACCTGAAGCAAGGCGTACAGTGAGCAGTCACAGTAGTAACATTGTTCGACTCAGTTTCCTGAAGCCTGACCTGACTACAGCTGCCATGAAACGGTACATAATGATATTCCATGAGTAACCTCTGGCCTCTATACAGGATTTAACACATTCATCTTCGCATACAGAGTACTAAAACACTTTGTCCCCCCCTAAGTACAGCTGCTTCTCCTTTATAGGATATCTTTGCAGATGGAATCAGCAAAAGTAAAGAGCACCATCCCAAGATGTAAGCAAACAAAAGCAAGCTGCTGGTATTGTTTCCTTCCAACAAGGCACTCCACATGCAAGTCACACTTATACTTGAGCACTCAGTATTTTGTTCTCAGTAACACAGAACTGATCCTATTTAGAGAGAGAGACAGACAGATGAACTTCATGTAGAAAATAACTGAGTTCTGCTGCTAAACACTGATTTTTTCTTTTCTCATCTTTTGGCATGTTTTAGACTGAACGAGCACAGACATAACACGTGTTATGTCTGAACACCACAAAGGTAAGTGGCAGACTACAATCGTATCAATACTCTCAGCAGCAGTACGTTAACTTGGATGGTACTCTCAGGTAAGTAGTAGTTTGTGGTAAAGTGGCACATGAGCTTTCTCTCCAGGCTCCTCCGTAAGTTTGGCTGTGATTTCAGCATGACTTCGTTAGGCAGCTTTTTGTGTAAAAGCTCAGACTTGCATAAATGCAATAATGAAGCAATACACCCCTTTGCAGGAGTTCAATTATATTTACATAACTTACTCTGCTAAACTATATTTGCTTATTTGCACAACTGCACCATTTATCTTAAGAGATCACACTGAAAATAGGTATAATTCAGCCAGTATAGAGACTGCATTGAACAGCCTAAATAAAGAAGTCAAACACTATTGACAACACCAATTCATATGTACACACTGATTTAACTGGTTCTTAAACCAAGATAAAGTCTACAGGACTAAACTTCCTAAATTTTCACATTTTGGTGTGCAAACCTTTTGCATGTGGACTCTCAGCAAAAGCCTCCACTGCTGCTCTTGCTGTTAAAATCAAACTTTATTTCTAATACTGGATCTATTTTTCCAGATCTCTGACTACAAAAAACCCATGCAGAAAGACAACTGACCACTTGATCTCAGGCAAGGTATTAGTCAGTTGCCAAGTCTGGAAGAAAGCATATGCATCCTAAATGCCATTACCCCAGCTCCAGCCAAGAAAAGACTCTACTTTCCATACATACCTACAGATTCATCTTTACATACTTCAACTTTGGCCTTAACTTGTCCTAAGGCTCCTTGTGCTGCATCTCCCCCTGTGGGGTCTTTCTCATCTAAAGGCCCAGAGTCAGCAGCAGTGGAATCTGGTTCTTCTGTTTGGCAGTCCAGTTCTGAAGATTTATCTAGGTGCTTTACAGGTGATACTTCTCCATTTGGGGTTATGTCATTGTTTTGTTCCCTTTCCTCATTTTCCTTCATTTTTTTGTAATGAAAGCAGGGAATGCTAGTAAGGGGAGGATCATGTTTCTGCAAATAAAATACAGGGGGTTTCAGTACCTCAAGGTCACCAAAAGCAACACTCAAAACTAAAAGACCTTATCAAGATGGAAGTTACTTTTATTTATTCTATGCTCAAGTTTCTCTTTGGTCAGCAACCTTATTCTACTCAAGGTCTGAGTACATCCATTCCTATGATATCTTGGCACTGTGTAACTCTGATACTAGCCTTCAAAGTATGTTTGCAGTTTCAGATCCAAACTATATTCTGAACCATAGAATAGTTAGGGTTGGAAAGGACCTTAAGATCATTGAGTTCCAACCCTTGGCCATGGGCAGGGACACCTCGCTCTAAATACTACATGTTTTCACAAAATCCATTGAGCTCTCTTGGGGTATAAGCCTATGATATTAAATCCAATTTGCACAAATTCCTTGGGTTCAATGTCACATGCTTACTTCCAGAACGTGGACCATAAGCCACAGCTCAGGCTAGTTTATAGCTACAAATAAATGATCTGTTTCATGGTGGAATAAACCCCACATTTTGCAGCCATACACTAGAACAACGAAGGCACCAAACAAGACTCTTTAATTCACTTTAATGGCCAAAACTCACTGCAAAAAACTGAAAAAGAAAACACTAAGAAAAATCGTTACATTTTCAGAAATAGAGGACTTTATTTTTCAAATACCTTAATTCTAGCACTGGAAAGAAGCCTGCTAAAGTAGAAAACCAGTCATCTGTTTGCAGGAATATGCCCAATCCTTAGATCTCAGTAAGTATTTAAGTAATTGACAGCTCTCACCCTTATGCTTCCTGTTCCCAAGAAATAAGGTCTAGACCAGGTAACAACTCTAGATTCCCTGTGCAGATATACAGGAATGCCCGAGTTATGGAATGTCATGATCCATCCATCTGGCAAAGGTTCCGTAGGAGGGCGGCCACGACCTTTAAAGCAAAGAATGGCTTTAAACTGGGACAGGCTGCTCAGACAAACAGAAAAAGAAGCAGTTTTTATTTTTGTTGCTTTTTCTGTCTCAAAGGATAACATGGCACTGAAACGAGAGTAAACCAGGTTTTGTTCTGCTTTAAGAAAAAGGCATACTCTTCTAAACCACATTAAATCCTGTGAAATTACAGATTCCATTATGTTTACAACCAAAAAGCCATGGTAGCACTAATTTCTATACAGACTGATTTGTTCATTTCACCAGTGAATTTTCTCTTCTGTCTTCTTTATGTATTTATACCATCACAAGCATCACTGTACTTAATGGAAAAGTCATACCTGCTTTTGAAACAAGTGAATTGTCCATTAAGATTTTTGGTACTTGACACTCAAGGATGAATTTGCATTGAGACACCACCACACCCAAACAGGCAGCAATGAGCTAGACTGTAAGCTTGGGCTTTCCTATTATATTTTTCAGCTTAAGCACAATACGAACAAGGATCGAGTTCACAAGTACCACAAATAATCTTCAGCTGTTTTCACAGCACCGAAGTGAAAATCATCCCGGATCATCCTTGTTCACCTCCCCACCAGAGGTAACATTCTTCACAGTTTCTCCCAAATCCAGACACTAAAATACACTCTCAATACATACAGCACATGGAGACCAAACCCCTCTCCAGAATCAACTTCACTACTCAGGAATGTGAAAAATCTTACCCTATAGTAAGAAGCCTCCAAACTACGAAGTTCTGTAACATATGAACAATTTCACAAGAATCCCTATCCTACACTTTGCTTGCCAAGATACTTTTGTTCTACAGATCAGCCACGCAAGAAAGAATACTACATTTTAATGAACATTAACTTACTTTTAAGTACAGTTTTAATTTTGGTCATCATTGGCTGCACACTCGTTTCTCCATCAGACTGGTGATCACTTTCACCAGCATATTTCTCATTTTCTAGTCTCCTTGTTTTGGGTGCTCGAAGACCCTCTTCCAGCAGAGCATCCACATCATTATCAAAGTCATCCTGCAAGAGACTTCATCAGACACTATCCTTATGGGTCTATAGCCTCCCTTTCCCCTTGCAAAGAGAGAATATATTTTCACTATGTACTTCCATAGAGAGAAACTAGAATTTTCCAAAGATTCCAGTAAAAAAGACTGAAAAATAAGAAAATAAGATTTTGTAAGTGAGAACTGGTACTTTTCATCAAAAAGAGCTGCAATTGTCAAAGAAGTGTTTTAAAAGCTATTTTTAAACAAGACTATAGAAGCTGCCACACGACTCGGAAGTTGATCAAGACAATTTACAAAGGTTTTCAGCCAAAGTTCTGTCCCTGAACATTCCACATTTTTGATCCAAGCACTGCACATTTCCAGAAAAGACTATTTCAGTGGACATCTTTGCATATTTTTTCCCAAGCCACTTGGAAGCCTCTTACCCACCAAAAACCTTTGCCTTTACTTACCTCATACGAGTAATTCAAGGTTTCTTCATCCACTTTATCTCTTTGAACGATTGCTTTAGATGTGAACCCTCCTCCTTCTTCATCTATTTCCATCAAATTGTCGGTAAAATCTTCTAGCTCATCCAGAACTGCATATTCTACTCTCTTTTCCTGATCAATATCATTTTCATCATCTTTCTTGTCATCATTTTCACCCCCTGTCCCTACAGCTTTACCATTACTACCACCGAAAGGACAAACATGCAAATCCCCATTGACATTATTAATACCAAAATCTGTATCTGCCTTATAATCCTGCTCAATTCCAGTGTACAGAACCTTCCTATCTTTGCTTTTGCAGCTTTCTGTAAAGCTAACGCTAATTTTGACATCTTTAAGTAACTTAAGATCTGGGGTGAACTTTCGAACTGACGGTGCGTGACGAGCAGTTCTTGGGCTTTGGTCACTATTGTTAGGGTCTACTATAAGACGACTTTTGTAGCAGGCAGATCCCTTTGTGAGAAGCTGTGTTCTGCAGATACTGTGCGTGTCCCCAGCAGGGGTATCTGACTGTCCATCACCACCAGAGCCAACGTCCATTACCTCTGCGTCACTGGACGTTTGCAGGGGAGGTGGTGGAGGCTGTTCGTTAGGCGGCAGAGGTGGGGGACAAGTGTGATTCTCCACATTCATTTCTCTTGCAGGTTCTTTAGGGAGGGGAGGTACATGTTCATATTTCTCCATTTTTAAAACTACTGTTTTTAAAAAACACAATGCTTTAATAAATGTTTATACCTATATTCCTAACATGCATAAGTCCATCAAGATTGGTTTATCATGTTCTAGTCAATATGCAACACTGATGATTCAGTTAAGCTGACTACATTGTTCTTTTCATTAATGTAGACAGCTTTCAGAATCACTGTCTCAATTATTGGAAATCACAATGCATTCAGCTTAAATAGCTGAAGACTAAGACTGCATCTTCATTGGACGCGCAGCTCTCCCTTTCCTCTGTCAACCTACAAGAAGAAGAAGAAGAAAAAAAAAAGAAAGAAGTCTTTGTCACAGAAAAAAATGAAAGAAATGGAAACAGTGCCCCAGCAAAGAGCAAAACTGTCCCTGCCTCGGGCAGAAATTACAACTAAAAGTGACTTTTTTACAGTGAAATAAACAGGGTATCTGCTTTCTGAATGAGGCTGAAATAAGACTGTACCGCTTGATCTGTGCACCACCACAAGAATTTGCTAACATAGCTGCCTGTATAATTTGTTGACTATCTCAACAGGCAGGGCATTCAGCACGGGTTTTGTAGACAACAGGCTAAAACCTGTGGTTTGGGGGGATTTTCCTACTATTTGGCATAACCTGGTATGGAGCCATACTTACCCATGCAGCAGAAAGGGTAATTTACAGTTTAAGACAATCTGCAAAACCAACAAGATTGTAACAAGCATGGTCTCATAAGACACATGGCATTTTGGAAGTTTAAGTTATTCAATATTTCTGAAATCTCATTGGAAGTTTTAACAGGAAATCTCATCATTTACTAAAACCTCACAGAAATTACTCCCTAGATAACCAGACAGTAGACACTTGAACTTAATTCCATACCACAGGGGACTATGTAAGATTCAGGCCCAGACATATAGCATTAAAGCTCAGTTCATTCTGGAAAGCACTTAAAAACCACTGTTTTAGGTAACTTAACAGGCAAAACCATGTATTTGCTCTAAGAAATTTTAAGGGGGCAGGGGTGTGTATTTTGGGTTTGTTTGGGGTTGTTTTCACTAAATGGGTTCTTTTTGCCATTTCTATAATATAGGCTTCTTCAATTATACCTTTGTCATCTGAGCAGCACTACAAACACCTGGGGAAAGGAAGCATAATTTCTTACCTGTTATTTTGGTTTCTCCAAGTCCCACCATGCCACCCCAAACTGGGCTTACATATTCCTACCAGCTACATATAAAGCAGTGTTCCTCTGCCCAAGGCAGCCAGCTGGCTGAATCTGCTGGCTGCCTTGGAGTCAAAGGATTTCCAGGTAGCAGAGAAAGTCTACCCAAGGACTCCAGAAAGACAAGCTGCAAGCCCTTAGCGTCACTGTGTGACGTTCGATGGCAACAGGGCTGAATGTCTGGGTTGTCATGAGGGACTTACAGAAGCCAAATATAATTCTCTAATGGATCTCTATGCCAGCCCAGACAGAACAAACCAACAGCAATAACCAAACACCAACTGGGGCAAGGCAGGGAGCTGGGAATCAAGAGTTATAATGGGATTAAAAACCACACATAGCAGCACACAGAAGCTACCTACCTGGAAGCTGGAGGGAAGCAAAATACACAACAGAGCAAACTCTTATTTTAGGGATTTGGAAAGAAAGAAAGTTTTGCTGGTGCAGCAGAACAGTTCATATTTTGTGGAGGGTTTGTTTGTTTTTAATAACCTCAAAACTGTAATACATGCAATACATGAGCTTGACATGCACTGTGGAATTACTAAGGAAAAGCCTCCATTTTGATAACATCTCTAAAATAAACCCATCTTCTCCGCTACAAACATATTACTTTCTTGAATGAAAAAGAGCTCATTTACCACTAAGACAAGCCATTCTACACATTTAAATCCATTCCATCCTGCAAGATGTTCAATCACCCAAGCAGTGATCAATTCCTTCTTCTTTCAGCAAGTTCCGAAACACCTTCCATTACACGGAACACTTCTGGAAACACATTTGTGTAATAACCTTCCCCCTTCCTCATCTTCAGATTGAAAAGAAAGTCTAATAATTAAGTTCTTCACGATAAATCGTAAGTGCATTCATTGTTAGTTCTGAACGAAAGAATCAAAAGTCCCGGTACAAGTTCAGTAACTCCTGGCAAGTAAATGCTGAAGTAATCTGATTTTTCCACCTCAGAGCCTTTAGAAGACTCCTGAAAAGAGCAAACGCAAGTAATTTACATAGAAATTACATACTGAAATTGGTATTCTAGAATGTGAAAGGGCACCACCTTCCCATATGACCAAGGGGCTGCCTGGTCCAACTAGAAAACCTGCTTCTGACAAGTCTTCAGACATGACTGTGAACACAGCTTCCGCAATCCTGATACACATCCCGCTCCTACGCTAAAGAGTGTTTTAATACCATCCATGTCAAAACACAAGAAATTAATCTTTACCTGCCTAGCTGTGGTAGTGCGCTGATACGCCACCTCCGCTCTTTGTGGAAGAGACATCTCATTATTCAAGCACTATTAACAATTAAATTCTTGTTGTCTTCCCTTGCTTGTTGGCCTTGAAAATAATGAATAGCATTCCACATCACTGCCAGGGATTGTCTGCTACTCAGTACACATACTGTGGCCAGAAAAAGTACCAGACCACGATGAGTCCAAGCTAGCTTTTGCATTTCTAGCCACAAACCTGCCACATCCCCAGGGTAAGATAACAGAGGCCAGCAGCTCTACAGTTACAGTGGGCTACAATACCTCCCTATGAACTACAAAAAGGCAGTGAGCAGCACAGTAACACAGGTCCAATTCCCATGTACTTTTTTGCCAACTGATGTTACAATACGCCTTTTACATCAGGGCTGGAAAAACCACAAATGACCAAACCAACAAAGCCAATAAGGATTTTCTCTTAGATTTCAGGTATTTTGAGAGACAGAAGGGATAAATCCTAAAAGGATGAGTTAGATGAGCCAAAGAGCCAAAATGGAATTACATCAAGGGAACACAATCACCACATGTAAAACCAGACTTTGCATACTAGGTCATGTAATATTAAGCATATAATGTAAGTCAGTCTGCCCACTGTCAGCCTCAATTAGCTTGCCCTGAAAGAACAGATTTTATTCTCCAAGGCTCCAAGTTCCATTGAGAGTTTCCATAAGGACTCCTTAAAGACATACGGAACAGCACTGACAGCTGCAAGAGCCAGTACAAGATACCAACAACAGGAATGCACAGCTCATGCTCCACTGATCACCAGGACACAGAAATTTCACATTTTTAGTTGCTTGCTCGTGTTTTAGCAGATCATTTGGAAGAGTTCCATGTCACAAAGTAAACCCAGAGAAACAGATACACGGTAAACATCTGGATGCAATGCAGCAAACTACACCGGTCAAACTACACAGAAGCAATGTCTTGGCTCGGTTATCTTAGAGATTATATTTTCAAGGCAGAAAGAAAAAAATACTCTTTGTTAGTGCCACTGCTTATTCCCACAATCAGGACATGGAGGGGGGAAGTACAGAGAAAAGGGTACCTCTTTCCAAGACAGGAAAAGACCAGACTCTTAGCATTTGTAACCAGCACTGACCCAACTCAGAGGAACTCCCTTCCCTGTACAGCGTACTGGCAGTCTCACAGGGAGTTCAAGAAAGAACATCTTTTCTTCACGCATACCCGTAGCTGCAGTCAGGAACGCTGAACAGCAGACCACAGATCCTCTCTCCAAAAATCACTTTCAAAAAGAAACTGGATTCCTTGTCAGAAACTGCTTATTTCAGTCAGGGGATGCCCAAAGGAACAGTGGCTCAGAGCAAACTCTCCTTACTTGCTATCCAAATACAACGGTCTCCTCCTCATCCTCTGGCTCCAAACAGCACTTCTGCAGAGCAGGATTTATAAGGCATTGACCACACTTGAAGATCCACTCCACAATTATCTACCTTCTTCCTATCATACCTATACCTATTTTGTCTTTTTGACACATAGTCCCAAAACCAAATTAATCCTATTATCAACTGCTAAAAAAAGGGAGGTGTGAATTTATTTTCTTTAAACCAGAACAAGAAGCTTCAGATAAAAAACGTTCTGTAAGTTAGATACTACACACCAGAACTCCTTTCTCTCCCATTATAAGTTGCAGAATAGAAAGATTCTGAAGGAAAAACACTTTGTGTAAGTCCATCAAGACGGTTTAAGAAAATGCAGTTTGGGCCCAACCATAACATTATCGGTGGCAAACACAGACAAGAGTGAAAACATCTCTAGTTCCTAAGACCTCATCCCATTTCGGAATGAAGAGAATACCTCATTTTGGAGAGGCACCCTCAGAAACAGCAAAGCAATTGCTGTGTTTATAGCTTGGCCAGCTTTCCGGCAAGGTTTAGGGGGTTTCAAGCAGTTGTGTAAAACAAGAAACGTTTTAAAGAGGTCTGCATATCAGAGCCTAGGAAAGAGAAAAACATTTTTCACACCACAAGTAGCTTCTTACTTGTGAAAAGAAACAGACACGATGAACCAAATTCTCCTCTCATCCTCTCAAAAAGCAGAATGACCCCAATAGTCAAAAGGAGCTGCCCAAAAGAACCAGGGACCTAACTCCTTACCCAGGGTTCAAAATCAGAACCCTTAAGCCTACAGAGACAGGAAAAGAGGGTCACTCACAAAAGAAAAACTACAGATCTAATTCAAATACCTTGAATGCACAACCTAAAGGAATAAAGACATTGAATGGGTTCACACAGCAAGCTCTCAATCCCCGTTTATGAGGGAGTGATGCCTGGATGTTACAAGGCCCACCTAAGCGAGCAAACGGACTTTATAGATAACCTGAAGCCTACAGAAAAGGGGTGCAAAAGAGAGAACTCTATTTTTCCAGTCAAAAACGATACAGAAAGTTTGAAGAATATACCTTTTAGAGACTGAACGAGCTAACTTAGATAAAAGTGTAACTCTGCGTCATTATCAACTGAAAGAACACATAAAGAATCCTGAGGGTAACCGACGCACCACGTTACCTTCGCTGTCTCAATGTACCAGGCCTAACAGAAGTGAATGGGCGGGCACACACACGTTGGGGAAAGGCTGCCATTTCTTCCTAACTTCACACAGGAGACCAGATACGCTCTGCCCCCCCGTATAAACGGATGTGCCCAGCGGAAACCCCCGCTCTCACCCTCCCTTCAGCACAGACACACCGCGCTGCAGAAACTCCCCGGAGTCGGTACTCGCCATCACCCCGACAAGGTGCGGGGAGGAAAGACATGGCGTTCCCTTCCCTTCCGCTACCCCGAATACAACTGCAGGGCGAGAGCGAATGGGGATGCGGATGCAGCCGGGACAGTTCTTCCCCTACCAACCTCCCCTCCCAAAAGAGCCCCAAACGTAATCCAAGCTACCAGCAAGAAACGGCCCTGAACAAAACAGGGCACCAGCTCTGAGGGAAGGACGCTCCGGCCGCGGCCGGGGGGAAGCGCCGCACGGCAGCACCCGCAGGATAGGGCAGCTCCCCTTTGCCCGCAGAAGCGGCTGGGTGCCGGTGCATCGGCTCCGGCTGCTCAGGGAGGGCTCCTCACGGCTCACCCACCCGCGGCGCCGGCGGTGAAGAGCGAGGCGGCCCCCGCGGCCTACGGGGACGGAGGGGCTCCCGCCCGCGCAGGCCCGCCCGTGCCCGCGCCCCGCTCCGCCAGCACCCACCTGAGCCATGCCCGTGTCCCTGCCGCTGCTCCGCGAGCCGGCGGTGGCGGCGGGCGAGCTCGGCCGCCTTACGGAAACCCGCCCCGCGCCGCGGCCGCCATCTTTAAACGCCTGCTTGGAGCCGTGCGGGCCCCGCGGGCCGGGCTCCGCGCGCGCCGAGCCAATGGCGATCCCAGCCTCTGCTGTCGCCAATTTGAAATCTCGGCAGCTATTGGTGGACTCCCTGTCACCTTAATCCGCTCAGCCAATAGGAACGCGGAAGGCGTATGCCCTCGCAGTAGCAGACCAATAACAGAGGACAGGGCGGGGTTAAGCGGCGGGAGGGCGCGGCCAGCCGGGCGCGCGGAAGCCGCCGCTGGCGCGGGGCGGGCTCCTTTGTTTGGGGCCTGCGGAGCCCCCGGGGCGGGCGGGGCGCCGCCGCCGTGACCCGGTCCGCGGGGCAGCTCAGCCGAGGGCAGTAGCCCCCGGCCGCAGGGAGCGGTGCCGAACGAGGCCGTTAAAGCTGCTGAGGGGCCCGGGGCGGGCAGAGCCTGAGGCGAACAGCCCATACCCCGCCGGGCCTGCGCGGCGCGGCCTCTCGCGTAACCCTCCCGGGGCTCCTTCCCCCGGGTGCAGGGCGCCCGGCCCGCGCCTGAGGCAGAGCCTCTGTTCCCGGAGGCTGGTGCCCACGATCCGAGCACGGCCCTTCCTTGCACTGGGGCGGAACGCGCTGAAAGGGGGCCACGGGATCAAATCCAGCTGAGGCCGCTCATGTGTTGTGACAGTGTGAGGCTCCATGATCTATGGGACAGCTGACCGTTAATGCCTTTTGTCTTTTCAATTCAGCTGCTCTCATTTTAGATTAAGAACACAGCAGAAGCAAGGGCTGTAGGAAGCTAATTGCTTTTTATCAGATGATGGAAGGACAGCTCAAGGCCTTTAGCCCCTATGCTAGCCAGCTACAAAGGAGAAAAACAAAAGCCACTTTCTCCTCTGAACGCTGCTGTACAGCTTTAGGCAGCACAGCCCCTTCAAAACTGATTTACTTAAACAGGATAAACCTAAGTCGGACGATTCATCTTTCATGGCTTAAGGCCCAAGCAGCACAGAGTAAACCTCAAACTTGATTGTGGTGTTAAGACACAATTCCTAAATAACTACATAAAGTCCTAAAAAGAAATCCTACACAAACTTACTTCTAAAGGGTTAATGAACATTTGCTGTTCTAATTTGCTCTGATACTTATTTAATTTGCCCGCCCCCCCCCCCCCCCCAATATAGAACTATATTAGCTGTTATTGCTACACTTAAATTACAATGTTGCCCTCTTCTGTCCTTCACTATTCAGACAAGGAGGCACAAAATGTAATCAGCTCTAAGTAACGTTAAGTTTGATGGCTTCCTAATGGAAAATAACTGAAGTGCTTGAAGGCAGTTGACCTTTTTAGGTCCTTATGACCTTAGGACAAAAAAGTGTAAGAAAAACAATAGGAAAACAGGACCTGGGGATGGTGAGTATCTGGGACTAGCAGATGTTCAGGATGGGAGCAGTTAAACTACCTGATAAGTAGGACAAGATGATTGCTATGTCTGTAATGTTAATTAAGCTGGTGCTTCAAAGACTGCCAGCAGTTACAGATTGTTGTAAGCCACTCTCAAAGACCACCATCACCTTTTGTACAGATGCGGAAACTTCTGGAAAATGATGTAATTCATGTGTAGCCTCATGAATATGTATATATGCCCAGTGACTATATAAGGATGGCCTGTGTGGCAATACGGGGAGATACATTAGGAGGAGCTATCGCCCATGTCTCCCAGCACCGCAGTAAAGAATACGTGCTTGCCAACTTGAAAACTTTGTTGGCGAGTTTGTTCCTGGAGTTTTCTCCGAATCACTGTCATACATAACTGATTGGAAATGAACTCCAGACACAAAATACTACTATTATATTGGTTTAATCACCAACAGTGTAATAACATTTAACTATGATAAATATTTTTGTTTACCTCCATATGCAATTTGAGGACATAAGAATCCTCTTCTAATATTTCACTCATGCCCTTGAGGTCCCCAAATACTGTTATGCAAGAGAATAATAATATTATAAAACACTAGTTGGAAGACCTCTGTTAGGCCTTTCATCTTTGACTGGACCAACAGATCTAATGATAGGGTGGTAATTTATACGGACATAATATCATGGTACTGTATCAGCACATAATGATAAGGTTATTGAAACTGGTTTAAACCTTTGCAAGCTGCCCTAGAACCCAAAGCAGTTTCTAATTCTTAATTCCTCATAACAGGCTTCTACACTCAAGCCATTATTTTAGAGTGGTTTTTAAATTACAACTGCTTTTATTAATGTTCAAACCACACGGGAACACATTTCAATAAATATCCAGAGTTTTCAAAACACCCGTTCACATCACGCTTCAACCTTCGACGCTGAGGAAGAAAGTCTCATGATTAAGTACAGAACTGGAGCTGCTGTTGGCATTTGCTGTAAAGGAGCTGTGTCACATCACCTCATAAATCGCTAACAGTGTGACAGGGGAAGATTGTCCCTTTCAAAGAGTATATGGAACTGCAAGCACTGTGACTCATTTGCATCCAACTTATGTGACTGTAAGTGAAGTAATGCACTGAGAGGCTTGCATACTTCAGAAAATGGGTTTACGTTTTTGTATGCACATAAACAGCATCAGTTTGGAGCACAAGAGGCACAGACAGATTATTGCATAGAGTTGAAAGAATCTAAATGCCTGCAGTGCTTTGAAAATGAAAAAGTAAGCTCTTCTACTGTGCATCTGCTCTCAGAGAATCATAACACTATGACTTAAAGCAACAATGCAAGAGCTGATTCTTTGAGACATTCACATTACCAGCAAATAAACTTCTCAATTTTATAAACAAAAGGATAACAATCCAGAGCAAAATAATGGTTTAGTCAAAACAACCTCAAAATCCTGGTTAAATTTTTAACCCAGAAAGTCTTTGTGACCTCTGGAGAGTTAACTCAGATCTGCTGTGTCTGACAAGCTGCAAATTCACCTGGAAATTTTCATCACATGGATGTCCGACAAAAGACTTGTCAAACATGCACAAATACCTTGCCTCCTGTCCAGACTTTTGAATTAGACATGTGCAGGTCCAGCTGCAGAACGCAGTCAGGATTTACAATAGTATCCTGACCTACCATTATAACTAAAAGAGTTCCTAATTACAAGAGTATTTTCACATGCAAGATATAAGAAATCAGGACAGAAACTATTGCTGGACACAAACTACAGAAAACAAGCCTGTGAGGAAAACAGCTACGAGCTTCCCAATAAAGTTACCAGGCTGCATTCATCGGAATGAAAATTAGGTGGAGCCAGTGTCTTCATATTCTTACTTAGAACCTCAGTAGCTGCAGCACATATTGCACCATTTGGACTGTGAAAGCTACTGGAAGGCAAATTTTGCTCGGCCCACATGACGCATCTCACTAAAATAAGTTGGTTTGCAATTTTTTACTTCTTTTGTGGTTCTGCTAAACTGCTATTTACTCACATTATGGGGTTTTGCATATCACTTTTTGCTGAAATCTGTGCTCCTCAACCTAACCTGGGTCAGTCACCACCTGATAGCCATGGAGAAATGTCAGAAGGACCCCATGAGCAAGCTCACATCAGTCCTCTGATGTCCAAAGAGGCATCTAACTGCTACAGAAGATAGTTAAAGTAGGCATCCTTTGGCTCAGTGATACTGCACAATTGCTAATCTCACAGTTGGCATCCATGTGGATTTAAGGCAAACTGAATTGTGTTGTCTGCAGAAGCACATCGAACTCCTGGTTTTGGTTGAAGAAACTTCAGCCACTTGGTTACTTCTCTGAAGTTTCAGATGGCTGTTAGTGTTTTTCTAAAGTCAGTATTACTTAAAATGAGATCTGATGACCAACAGGTCAAATAAAAAATAACAACTACCTTTTTTAAGATATTCCAAATTTGGATGCAAAAAAGATGCTGTTTTTTAAGTAACGAGATGAGCTTCACATTGGAAATCGGACTGCACAAATCACTCATAAGTAACATTCTCTGCCATTGGCAGGTGGACCTGGGTTATCTGTTGTACAGTGACCGAGGCTGCCCTTGCTTGCTCTTGATACATGGAACAAACCTGTTACTAGGGCTGAAAATCCCAAACTCTTAAATACACTCAATTTATCTATGGGAATATTAGAGAAAGAAATTAACATTCATGTGGGACAGAAAACCAGTCTTCATACTTGGCTTTCTATGGGCCCTTAAATTCAAGTAGTTCAGAGTACTTTTCTAGAATAGATTATATTTATCTGCTCTTTGTAAAGATAAAAAATAATCCTCTGAGTCAGCCTTGTGGCTGCTTTCACATCACACACCTTTACCATATGCTACTACTGTTCAGTTGTTAAACCATCTCTGCAAGTCAACCTCAGTTACCTTTCCAGAGCTACAGTAGCACTCCAATAACTGCTACTACTATAGACATTCCGGCTTTTCCTAAAGGTCTCCAGCCACTGACAATTTCTCTCCCGAGTCGTTACACATCATGATGTTTTAAATTCAAACCTGTGATAACAAAGTGTATTTTGTTGTTCCATAAGGCTGCTGTGAGCTACAGCTAAGAAACTGTTGCTCCAATTCCTTAGCTTGGTCTGCTATATTTACTGCTAGTGGCATGCAGACATGAATCAGGAGCATAATCTTTGGCTGCCAAAAATCCAGGTGTAGTTGTACTTATATGAGCAAAGCCATAAATGTCAGTACCTTCATTTTCCCCAACAGAGGCAAAATAAGTTATGCTTCTGAAAGCCCAGTTCTGCTGGTATGGCTGTTTTTTTATGTAACTGCCATTCTGGGATTGCTTTGCCAGTCTAAACACATACATATTATACCAAGAGAGTACTCAGACTTGACTGGCACAATATATTGCTAAAGAAACCAGAAGAATTTGCAACTGCCATACTGCAAGGATACCGATCTAGCACATTTATCTCATGCTACATCTATAAATAAAGCAAACCAACTTAAGCAGATTGATGCTGCAAAACAATGGGTGTCAAATATTTAATCTCCATGGTATGTGCATTTTGGACAGTTTTGCTTCAGGCTAAACCTTGGAGTACCTCTTAGAGTGCACTTAGCGCATTCCTGAAGTGCATCTATCAGTTCTGCTCCTCTGCGAACAGTCTAGTCCCTGTGATCTGAGGTTGCCCTGAAACATGAGCCAAAGCACACTAAATAGGGACTATCAGAAAAATCATGTAAGGGCACTACTGATCAAACTAAGGTATTACTGTAGACCCCTCTGTAAATACCAGCCAGTCAAGTAAGACATGACAGACCCAAGGCAGATAAACACAGCTGAGTAAGACCTTGCTTGACTCTGGTTATTTCCAGTAGCTATTCACAGCAGAGCTAGTATAACAAGAGAAAATACACCTTTTCTTGGAAAGCTTTCACCTTTTCTTGGAAGAAACCTTGACCTTTTTCACCATTTGCCTTTTTCTTGGAAGTGCACATTCTTTTAACGAGAGGCAAAAGCCTCAATTATTGAATACTAATTGTAATGTTGTACCACAAGAAAAGATGCTGCTGGCTCCACATATTCGCCAGTTTATTATTTAATCTATCTTAATTAATGTCTGAAAAGTACTGTGGCTCCCTCCTCTGAGCAGAAGCAATCAATGCATTTATACAATCTGGTAGGTCACTGACCAAGGCTGGCTCTTTACCTATGAGGGCTGGTGTGCCAGATGAGGTGTCCACTGAAAACCCTGCCTCTGGCACCAGGGGCAAGCTTGAAAGGCACCTCGCTGCTCAAGTAGACATCAGTGTTCTCAGAGGCCACAAAAAGAACAAGCTTGTAAAATAAAGCTTCATAAAACCAGCTCAATTCCAGAACATTTTACTAAGCATATTTAAGCATATAATGATTAAGAAAGTGCTGAAGTCCCATTAATTTAGAGCAAATTAAATGAGGACTAAATATCCTTCCAAGTGCTCATGTAAAGGCCATCTTATACATTTGTTTAAATTCTTTAAGTTCGTATTACATAATCATAATTGCAGAGACCAAGCATACAGCAGCATCATTACATTTCATATTCATTCTCATAGTTATTTTCATAACTGCTTCTATGCTATCCAAAAATAATCTATAGGAACTCAAGTCCCACACCTGTGTAACAATCACAGCTTCAGTAGAAGCTTTATCATCTTCTGCTGTTACAGTTTGGGGTTTTGGGTTTGGCGTTTTGTTGTTATCCGTTTTATGATTGGAAGACTACACCAATGCATGCTGCCTTCTGCTCAGACTCTTCAGGAGGGGGATAAAGACTTCATGTGGGTTTTCTAACATTTTAAGAAAAAACAAGGTTTTGCCTGTTGGGACAAATACTTAATGTACATACTACAGTTTTAATAATAAGTAATGTGATCATTTGAGCTGATAAAAAGGCAAAGAAATTAAGATAAATCACAGAATTAGATGGAAATTAACCACATGCTGATCATTCTAGAAAGAAATTCAGAATATGGAGGTTATTTTGGTTTACTCACCTGTTAAACCTAATACCTCCCCTGAAGTCATTATCAAGTATTTGACTCTGCAGTCATACTTGCTGTTTATTTTACCTTTACCTTCCAACCACTTTTAAAAATATACACTGCCTAGACATACCTTGCAGAACTCTCTGTGTAGAGGGACCATTTTGGAATGGTTGAATGCAAGTTATATTAGAACAGATATTCCATTCTGGTGATGATTCCAAATTCCCCACCAAGTTTGTAAATACGTGATATATGTAAATATAAGAAGTTTAGGTATAATATATAAATCTATTATTATTTTACCTATACAAAACAGTAGGTTAATCAGGCCACACAATTTCATGTTTAGAATAAAGGTCTCAGAGCACCTGTAACTATTTCTTTGGTAGCTCGGACGTCTTAAAGCTCCAACTGTCCATCTTTGTCTCCTTGCAATATAGCCTTTTCCATCCAAGTTTCTGTTAGATAATCTTAGAACATCTTTCAAAGTAACAGATTTTCTTCATTTTATTTGTTCTCTGTTAAATTAAATATGGCCTTCTCCATGTCTCCAACTTCTGGTCTGGTTTCAGTTTGTTTTTCTCCATCTATCTTTCTAGTACAAAGATAAAAAAAAAATCATGTGAATCAGCAATCACTTTTTCCTCATTCATGTTGTGTATGACTTAGGATTTTAATTCTTGCCTGCTCCACTTCATATAACAGTTTACATTAATTATTATTTTTCTCCCTCATCTATGATCCTAAATGCAGTCCTTGTGTCTTCCGGTTTAAAAGACAGGGTAAATTTCAGTACTTTAACCTGATACTGCTTTTTTCTGTCAGTTTCTAAATTCTTGATACAGGACATTCCAGATATAGTTACTTTATGCATTTTATGTATTTAACATTTTCTTCACTCTGTTCACCTTAGCTTATATTTCACAGCATAAGCAATACTGGTGGGTTATGCAATTCTCAGTTTATTCTACTGCCTTCCCAGCTGATCACAATACAGATTCTATTTTCACCAAGTCAAGACCATTTGCTAAACCTGCAGAAGCTATCAGCAAGACTTCTCTGCAGAAAATTAATCAGATGAAGAACATTAGCAATGTTCCATTACATGAATCTGAATGATACAAAACTAATTCCTAGTAGCTAGCATACCATATAAATAGAGATGTTTGCTAAGCCATAAACATGCATTATTTAAGTTCAAGCTAAATTTGAAATGTAAGATGCTTTAATTATTTCTTTATTACTGCTTACAATTTCATCACTTAATTTTGAAATTATTTACTTCCTCATGATATTATGGAAACAGTGTGCAGGTCTTAGCAGTAGTTTGTCTTAATATTTATTTTGGTATATTCAATGTGTAACAATAAATATCAGTTAAGCTTTGAACATACTGAGGACCTCCAAAGGCTTAACTCATTCTCTGATCTGTTAAGAGTGTATTTATTAAAGCTGCTGCTAACAGGGAGACAAGACAATTACATCTCCACTAGTGTCCAGGTGTGGCACAGAATCAAGACAGCCTCAATTTAGTGTAACACGACTCTCAGGTCTGCCCAGGATCCAGGCTTTTTCCACAGTGAACCTGGATTCTTGCCCTTCACTAGCATTTTACGAGGCTCAGGCTTTTCACTAAGGAAGCACTGGATTTGCTCTTCCTTTCCTATTATCTGTATGGTATCTCTGCTGCAATTATTTCCAGCCTATGTTTCATCTGGGTTGCCACCTTAACAATGACAACACCAGTTGCTTGTCTTCTCAGAGTGACTGTCAGTTTGAAAAGGTCACTCCTTGTAAAGCTAGAACTACCTCCAAGATGGCTCTACCATTTTATAAACAAGAATATGCTAGCCCTTCTTCCTTTAAGAACTTGCTTGGCACATTCTGGTATTAAGATTTGAAGGATCCTCTCCAGTCTGCAAAGGAGAAGGCAGATTCCAAGTGCCCTGAGGACATGCCAGGAAGAGGGATGCTCCAGACACTGGTTTCAGACATTAAGTATTTGAGAACCTTCAAGATTTCTACCTGATCATGCTGTGCTTGGAATATCCAGCTGGGGCTAGTAACAGCTAATGGCTTTTGGGAAGGAAGTGATGGGCACTTTGGTTGTCAGAAGCTCAAGAGCTGATTATGGAATTGATTCCCACGACACTGGTCTGGAAGCATTCCAGTCAATACAATCTCTTTGCTAACCTGAAAAACAAAGCAAAATGCCCCAAACCGGGACTACTAGCTTTAAAGAAACACTTTTCAATTTCTTACCTGGATAAGACAAGTATGCAACAGCATGCAATTAAAAAACCCCAACAACTGGCACATCCCCAAAAGCAAATACCCCACAAAAGTCCCCCAGCACTCTTAAATAATACCAGAAATGCACTTTAATCTCTTTCACTGCTAATACCTCATGAAGGATTTTACTTCATCTTATCACACAAAGTTACAGGCACATTAACAAACCTACGTGGAAAAATGCACAATTGATTCATATTGACAGACTGTTCACCGGATACACTTTGTTCTGAGTCTAGTTATGAATACACATTAACAACAATTATGAAATAATTTAAAGGTAAAAATATAATTGAGTTTTTACAGATACTTTAAAACTCCTTTCACCACCATTTTGACAGAAGACAGGAAACAAAAACCTTGCAAACATATATAAAAGATGTTGTATATAAGCAAACTTAGTAAAAATGCCATGCAATCATTCCCTATTTACATTTTTTACCCCTTCATTTCCTTTATACTTGATATCTGTCCTTTTATTCTTAAAAAAATAATTCTATAAAAAAACAATACTTTAGCTACAGTTTACTTTTTCCACTGGATTTATTGCAACTATAATTTGCACACAGTAAATTATGCACTTCAAGAATACTCGATATGACCATTTACTGCTATCTGCACTGCAGTCCTGTTCCTGTTTCCACTGAAGCCAATGACAAAACTCACATAAGCTTCAAAAGTTAAAAATACACCTCACTTTATTAACTAGTCTGCCATAATACAAAGTAACATCAGAGATTTTGGTTCTTCATTTTAATTGTCGGAAAATGTAAATCCCAAATTTAGAATTTTTATTTAAGCAAAGCAAAATAAGTAATCATCATCTGGTTTTATATCTAAACTGACTTGCTTTTCTTTTGCCTTTGTGTAAAAAGATAAGAATAATTTTTTATTATTACAAGACTACTGTAAAAACTAAGGCTTATAAATGCTCTTAGCATGATATGGCATGCAAACAGTATGCTTGCCATTTAAGTAACGTCTTCAAAGAGAATGTCTTGTTCAAATACACACAGGTGATTTTTTTCCT
The DNA here is from genome assembly GCA_039720435.1 of Amazona ochrocephala. Classification (NCBI taxonomy): domain Eukaryota; kingdom Metazoa; phylum Chordata; class Aves; order Psittaciformes; family Psittacidae; genus Amazona; species Amazona ochrocephala. The sequence goes on along the minus strand of CM077891.1, from coordinate 7,391,980 downwards.
CAAGTATAAAGAAGTTTGCTATGCAAACTCCCAGTAAGTGCAAGCCATTGAAGCAGAGTTTTGGTTTTAAATATGCATTTGTCAAATTCAAAGTGAAGACAGCTATGGCCATTTCTCTGCATCTAAAAGTTACAATAACTTTTATTCATACAAATATATGGTTTAAACAGTCATCAAGAAATGCAAGACGGCTAAACACTTCTTCCTACAGCTCAGAAAGGCTGGAAAGCTCCAAGTTTGTAACCATGTACAACCCAAGAAAACTGTATTGAACATCTTGCAATCAAGGTGGTCAAAAAGTCATTTATATAGCACTGAATCAACAACCTGTGGCTAACCATGCAAGAAGTCCTGGTATCTAGAAGCTATTTAAATATGCAAATACAAAGGAAATAATTAATTAAATGGTGCTTTAGCATCTCCTGGCAATTAGAAATCTGGGAATGGCCTCTCACAATACTTCACCTCAATGGCAAGCCTAATTTACTGCTGCCTCCATTACAGAAACACCCAAGCTTGGTTACAGAAGAACAGTTGCACATCTTTGTGAGGCGTGGTAGAAATCTTGCTACTTTGTAATAATTAATCAGAGACTTGTAAAAATAATGCATTCAGCATATATAGAGAAAAAAATCTGCAGTCGTGCATTACTAACTTTATATTCAGCTTTCAAAATAAGTCAAAACAGAACACCAATGACAGCAAAATAACTTGGGGCTTTAAAATATCTTGATATTAGCTAGAATCTTCTAACACCTACACTGGCACTGAATAATTAGAAAAAAAACCCAACAAAACAAACATGCATTTAAATAGCTTTTTAATTCACAGATGTCAGAACATATGAAGTGCATCTTCATACCCAACTTTATCAGCAACAGAAGACCATAATAATGTCACCTTACAACAAATAGCTATTTTTACTAAAAATCTATGAGCAATCACTCCAGGCTTTAACATATTATACCAATAAAGACATGAAGCCAAAATTGCACATGTACAAAACAGCCGAGATATGTAAACTTCATATTCAGCTTCTGTTTGCTGAATTCCTTACCTGTCTGCTGGGGAAGATAAGAAAACTGATATTGCTAATTAGACAATCAGGAAATAAGATGGCACAATACAAATGATTTTATTCCACTCAGAGATAAGCAAGCCTGCTCCCATGATTCTTTCATCAAAACTGATCAGACTGAACTAAATTTCCTATCTACTCTCAATAAAGTTTTAGAAAAAAAAAATAATTCTATTGCTATACTATCTAGGAAAACAAATGGGAAGAACCCCCCCTCCTCTGCCCTCCCCAGGCACAACACTGCACCACGGCACTGCTGGAAAGTTTGTTACTAAAGCATTTAATGCTATAAAGATAAAATACATTCATTTAACACACACTGGTGTAAATTACACAATCTTAAAAGTACCCGTTTGATAAAACCTTCAGGTAGAACTATAGTCAGCAAATGTTTCCCCTCCTCAGAACTGAAAAGATGCTTAAGAATCTAGTTAAAACATCCCAAAAAAATCTACAAAAAGCAGTGATGCCATCCTGGGCAGACATGGCCTTGCCCTGGAGGCAAAGTGATACTGAAACATTTATTTCTGATTGCAAGTTGTTACTTACTGCCAAAACAGTTTCTTTCAGTTTTATCTAAAGGATTTGTGAGCCTTGATAGGGTATGCTACCAATTTATTTAAACCTTTCATTTCCTTGCTATTTTTAGCTTCTGGAGGCCAGCACAAAACATTTACTAGAGCTTAATGGCTCCTTCTCTCATTGCTGTTATTACAGACCATTCAAATGGAAAGTTACGTGCACAGCTTGAATTCATAGGTGGTTGTTTTCCACTGGTTGTCTTCTACACTGATCAGGTTGCGCTCTGTGAAAGTAACCCATCCTTCGGAATCGATGAGAAGGATCGTGTTAGTCCTGAAACAACAGAAGGGTAGAAGCTTAAGTCTTGTGTCTGTGACATACATTTGCAGAGTCCCAGCTCTCATCCCCAAAGGTTTCAGCTCATTTTTTTTTCTTGACCACATCACCACCACACTAGCAGGGCAGATATCATCCTGCCAAGATCAAACAGGCATTTTCAGTCCCTCCTGTCACTCCACTGCTCCAATTCCCTGCTGCACTTGCAGCAGTTGACATAAAACTGCTCATTTAGGAAGTATGATAAAAGGTTAAACTTAATTTAAGTGTCAAGTGTTCCATTCAGAAGTAGCGTAAACCCAAGCTTTTCTTCACAGCCTACATATTCCCTGATGGGTTATTCATATTAGTGGCACTCTTCCATTCCTTCCTTTCAAATCCATTGTCCATTAATATTTAAACATCATCAATTATCATCACAGGACACTGATACATGATCACAGAGAAACTTTTCTATCTCTAAGAACCTTCCAAAGAAGAAATTTATTTTCATGAAAAGCGGATTCCATGCATGCATCTACGCCACTCTGTCAAGTATGAGCTGTTGTTTCTCTATGGACAGCAGTATCCTGCCAGACAGAGACGACTGACAGAAGCAGGAATTTTGCACCCCCTGATGTGGTGGCCTTTCCCAAGTCATCTTGCAATTGTTCACTCATGTAAAAACTGCTTCATTTCCTCAGACGAATATTGTGAGGCTTAACTAACAGCCTCTATTCACTAAAACACATTGCTAAGGAAAAGTATGAGCATACAATTACAGTGGCAGGGAAGACTTGAAATAAAAGTGTTAATTCACCAATAAGAGGTCAGGCTTTCTACTGAGTCATCCCTGTTGCCTTTGAAATAGCTAGACTGCAACCTGTGAAGCAAAGGAAGAAAGATGTTGCTTTACTAATTAAAGTTTTTATAATCCATATTTAAAATGTTCTGTAAATACATTTCATAGAGATACTCTGTTTCGGCAGTGGTTTCTTTCTCAGAATACCAACTTAAAATACTTACAGAAGGGAGTGCTCTCTGCTTAGCAATTTACATCTCTACAGAAGAAATACTATGGTTGATTATGCCAGAGGGACCAATCTGACAAAACTGTTGGCAGACTTTTAGAGTAGGAATTCCCTACCAGCAGCAACAGGGTTCACCTACAATTTTGTCCCATCAAGGATTAAATGCAATATTCATTGCATTACTCTATTCTTGCAGCTTTAGAGGAACAGTCTCAGGAGAAAGTAAGAATATCTCAGTAAAAACAGCAGCAGTTAGGGCAAAGTGAACACGAGTAACAGGTTTTTAACGTATGAAAATGGCAGTTACATATTACAATGACATGCCTAAAGAAACCTCTGCAGATGGCACTATCTCACCCTTGAAAAAGAAATTTCTGTAGTTCGGCAGTATCTTTGGCATGATCAAAATTAGAGGTGGTCAGATCTGCTACCACCCTGGGGAACTGTAGTATCTTACCTTCAAAAAACTGAAGCTATGTCACACTCCCCACCAAAGGTGAATCATGTGCACTTAAAATACTCATCAGTAGTAAATCTAAGACACCAGAATACTGAGCAAGGAAATAGTTCATTGAATTATACTTGAGTAATATCTAAATAAGTTTAAAGCAATCGCTATAGAATTAAAACATATAGCAGTATAGTTTTTATTGGAGATACGCTTTGATCCAGTATACATCTGACTATGAGGTTTCTTACCTTGTTCCATAACCTGGGCAACGAACACAAATAGCTGCATACTCGTTCAGTACAGGACGTATGTAATCCTTCCCTTGCTCTTCAATCGCAGGGTCTGGTAACTGACTGAAAAAAGTAGTAAAAAAAATATAAATATTGAATTTTCCAATATTAACACATTCATCCCTCTTGAAGTGAGCTGTGTTGACTGAGGGGTTGATAAATACCAATCGCTTTTCAAAAAGTACAAAAGTATGAATTGTGTTTGAAACTAAAGTATGAGGAAAACCAAGATAAAACAGCTTGTAAGCTCTTTCCCAAATAGATTCTTTCAAGCTTTTGAACTTGTCTCACTTTAAGAAATATTTTCCATATTTTGACAATTTTTTCACTTTCCTTGTTATTTTTTGTTTTTCTAGTATTTTAGTTTAAATTAAAATCATGATCAAGTAATTTGAGGCCCATCACACAAATGGGCATCTTTCCAGTTAGACTCTGGGAATTCTTTTTGTGTCGAAGAAAAACCTCTCTGCTTTCTTTGATCTTATTTGGAATACCTAGAAAACACCCAGGACAATCCTCAAAATAAAGATCATGAAGATGCATCAAGCGACAAGGTGAGCTTGCAACCACCCATATTTCTTGACATACATTCCCATCAAAGCTTGAAAGATGTTTAGAAACACAGTTTTATTATCAAGCATGTCAAGCTTTGTTTATTGTAATTAAACAAGTATCAGCATCCCATAGAAGAGATGCTAAGGTCACAAAGGTTGCTGCAATAACCCTACATCAATGGCTTTCCACTCACGTCACCAGAACACATTCTCAAATGCTAGCCATGAGTACAGCTTCTTATTTCAGTAAAGATTCCAATGTTATTTATCAAATTTATCAATTTAGCAGCAGGTTTTTGTGTTTGATTTTTAAGCTTCTTCCATCTTCCAAGAAATAATCCTATTTCTGCCTCCTAGAACAGGCCCATCTATAACTGTATCTATCATACTGTAATAATTCAGCACCCTATCAGCTGTGCAGTGAATGTTGGGAAAAAGGGCAGAACAGAACAGACTGATCAATTCAACTTAATTTTCAGAGCTCATCCTGACCTGTGGAGGAGATTGTGCCATTTGTTATACTCTGACTGACCTTTACATCTAACTGGAATCATTTTCTTTGTTGCTGTGGAGGAGAAGAGGACCTCTGGGTGTTTCAGAGAAAAGCAAGAATAGGTGTGAACAGAGCAACTAAGCTCTTTTGATGCCTGTGTTGGGCATATGGCTGGAGCATACCATGATGTAACAGAGATGGCACATAACAGTACACTTCAGCCCCTGAGAACCATCAGTTTCTACTTCATACCCCACCACTGACAGCTCCTGTATGAGCACAATGGGCTCTCCAGCTTAATGACCCTAGGCAGTTTTAAAGAGACTGGAAGGAGTGCAGTGCATCCCTGAGATCACAGTCAAAGGTGGGGCTAAAGCAAAGAGAGGGGATAAAGGACAAAATCCTGTATTCAGCAGGAAAGAAGGGAATTCTAAGAATAAACCACTTAATTCCTGCAACATACACAAAGGGATCATAAGGTAATATGCAATAAGATATTTTAAGAAACTTCAAAGCTAGTGCATATCCATGTGTTCAAGATGAAATTATCTTTTCATAACAAATATGAAGTGTGCTTTGGAAATATTACAAACTTAATTTTAAATATTGCTTTTTGTAAGTAAGTATTTCCATTTTATAGTCAGATTATTTCAGATGAGATCCTACTGAATTACTGAACATTAAGATCACTTGGACTGTAATGTATCTTGTGCCTTTGTCTTCTTACTAGTGAAAGGTAAAGTGTAACATTTTTTATGAGAAATCTCTTCACCTGGTATCAGATGAAAAACTAATTAAGTTGGCTTAGTAGACTTCCCAATTTCTATTCACTGCTCAGATGTCTAATTCTTACATAATCATCTATTTTGAACCATTGAAAAATGCCACAAACATGAATATTGGCATTAAAATTGACCAATAAAGGTAGGAAACTGGACCTAAATACCAGAAACAGCTTTGCTTCAGCACAGATCACTCCATAGACAGGTAAAGTCAGGCAAAACATGAAAGATACTAGATGGTGAGCAATGATACATATTTATATGACAGCACCTCCTTTATCATGTTCCATGTCTGGACACTGAAATGGTATAAATTTCCTTTTCTTCTAAACACCTAGCTTATGGGCTCAGATTCACTGTGTAGCCAGTCATTAGTGCAGGAACCTTGCCTACATGCTCAAACTCATCTCTTTGGAACTTGCTGGACCAGAGACTACAACAGAATCATGCAAATACACCCTCTACTCCTTCCCCCATTTAGCCTAAAACAATTGCACTTTGAGGAAGGCAGCTGGCTCCACTTTCAAAATACCTTGCTTCTTCACCCTCTGGGTACACTCTGGGTAGCAACACAGAGTAGCTAGCAGCTATTGACACAAACCTGCTCATGTAAACAAGTGTTTACCCCGTGTGCAGTAAGAAACTGAACCTTACCTGAAGTGAGCCTCCACAAAGGTTACGAGCAACTTAGAAATCCCTTGTTTTGCACTTATTACCCTTACTAAGAGAAATGCAATCTTTAAAGAAAAGGGCACAGAGAAATCAGTGTACAGTCTATGAGTACCAAGACTGCAGCAATAATGTTTACTGTGCCTGCTGCTTAAAAATCAATACTGTTGAAAGTCAGCCTCTGTGGAAAGAACCTTACCTTTCCTCTTTACTACCCAGCTTTAGTCAATTAATTTAAGACTAAAGTTTATTTTCTGTCAAAATAGTTTCTAGATGCAACTTTTAAAATGGTCATATCACATTATGTCCTTACGGCTGTTGGTTATTCATCACTGTGAGAAGCTCCTCCACTAATTCTTCTTTGGTAAGGTCTTGACTTCTCTTGACCACCTCTGTGAAAAGCTGCTTCCCATATTCAAGTTTCTTCCATGGTGTATCCAACAGAGAATTACTCAATCCATATATTCCTATACATAATAAAAAAAAATTAGCAATCAACTATTTACAGCCCAGTCTCTGTGGACCACTTCTAGCTGCAAAAGATCTACACACTAAATAATGTTCAGAAAGGTGGTGGTGGTGGAAACCTATTTAATTGCAAGGGGTGTTCTGGTGATTTGCAGTTGTCATTACAGATTTCACAAATTTCATTAATGTTTAGGTGATTCCCCAGCTAATCTTTTCCTGCAGGTAAGCTATAAAACACATGCCCCATTCCTAAACACGAGACTACAGCAGTCATGTTTCTTGCACTAGGCTGTGCTTAGGCACTTTTCTGTGCTAACATTCAGTACTTTGTTTCACAGTTTAATGCATATTTGAAGCAGCTACTTTTAACCTCTGGTTTGCCAAACTGTGAAAAAGCTACAACAGAACTACATACATTTTTTGCAGTGTAGTCTTTTCCAGGTTAGCCACATTAATCAATTTACTTTTGCCTCTGATATTACTCTCGAAAACCACTACAAAGCAAAATATGATAACAAGGAGCTTTCCCTTTAGAAGTACCCTACATTTCTCACCACAATCCAAACTGAGCACAAAGATTAACAAATCTCATCTCTCCCTAAAGACAGCCACATACACAGAAAAGGAATTAGTTTTTGAGGCATGGAAACCAGAACTACCTTTGCTACAGCCTACAGATACCTAAAATCCGTGATTCAGTTTCTAATCACAACAAGCAGCCAGATTGGGGTTTTTAAGTATTTGTATCAGAACCTGTTTTGTGCCTGTAGCTGCACAAAATCTAACAGCTATTTCCAAGAATTTATGCTGTGACTGCAACAGTAGCTATTTGCCCACTGGCAGCAACATGTTGGCCATTAATCTAAGCAAGCAAAATAAGCCACTGTCATTAACTTCTATCAGCTACACCGCTCAGAGCCTTCTATGTGTTCTTGCCCATTTAAATGGGCTTTTTGGTGATGAACTCTGGAGTACTGTTCTCTGTAGTCGCTAGCAAAGCATTGGATTTTGAATATACACCTCATAAAACAGATTAAAAAAAAAAAATGCAATTAAGCCAACCCTGTTCCTAAGGGAACACAGTCACACTCTGCCCTTCACACTAGTGGGTAAAGAGATTTAGGGTCAAATCCTTGAACCTTTGAAAATTCCATTCCTCAAGACAGACTTCTGTCTTTCAGTCAGTTACCTAAGGAGCATTCCACCAGCTGTGGGTACACTGTCATGGAGAGAAGCTTTTAACAAACTATTGATTCTTTACTGAAATTTTTTTTTAAAAACTTAAATGAATTTAAGGATTATTTTTTTTCTTTTAAAGAATGCAAAGAAAAAGTTAGTGAAGACAACGCTTAAGTAGCTGGGTTACTAGAGCAAGACAGCTACATTCTGATCCCTTTAAAATAACAGAAGGTAATATTCAGACTTATCTGAAGAAAACCTACCAGCATTTAAGAAAACAGGTTCTGGTTCTCCTTTGTTTCCATAGTAGCAAATTACATCTCCTTTGGTGGTACTGAAAAATATAAATAAGAATTTCTCCTTGAAAAAAACATCAGCTTCTATGTTCGATTATGCTCTAATTTAATGCAATTGTCAAACACAGCAAGATGCTTCTCCCACTGCTGCTCCTATGATACCACAGGCCTGAGATTGATGAGCTGTATTACTCTCCTCCTCACAAAATACTGTATTACTTGTATCACTGTCAAAGATTACATTACCATATTTAATCATAACTATAATAAAATTCAGTAAAATCCCACAACTGCTGCATGGAAAGTAGCCAGGCCTAATGACAAAAAACTGTATGGTTTTGAATAACTGAAGATTTAGTTAGTTGGGGAAAGGAGGCATGTTAAAACAAAAGGATGTCATCACAGCAAGTAACTTTTTTCCATCATCTCTACTGAATCATTACCACATTTTAAGAGGCTGACTACTCTGGGCCATTTTACCTGACAGAAGCACATTCTGAGGCCCACTTACAGCAATGTCATAGGGCATGTCTGGGTCCTTGAAGTGACAGATACGCATTTTCAGGCTGTTGTGAGACAACTTCACTGTTTGTAAACTCCCTCTCTAATTGCAGGTACTGGCTTCAGCAGTCACTCTCTCTTGTGCACAGTGTAACAGGGCAGAGGATCTCACATGACATAAAAAGACAGCTTCCAGCACTGGAAGTAACTCTCACTTGGCAGAGGTGAAATCAGCATATCTGAATTGCACAGATTTTTAAGTTGTTGTACTGATACTGACAACACAAACACGAAACCAATGGATAAGAAAAAAAAATAATCAAGAAAGTCAGTAAGCTTTGTGTGCTTGTGGGAAATGGAGCATGGGAAATGGATTGCCATTAGATGGCTCACTCTCAGCATCCCTCAATCCCATCAGCTGTCACAAAACAGTGATTCCACAGATTGCTACCAGTTGGTGGGGTTTTTAAATAAATTTGCCAGGACACAGCCATGAAACTACATAATATTATATTTCCCTCTAGTGATATACTTGTTCACAGTGGAAAAGTATCCTACTCAAGTTACTTACAAATACACTCTGATTGCAGTTCAGCTTTTAATGTCCTCCAAGCTCTAGCTCCTTAGAGAGCAGACAGACTTTCTAAACGAAAAACAAACAAAAAAGAGCCCCAAAACCCAAATACAAAGCTTGCAGTTACGACTGAATTTGGATTGAATAGCATAAAACATAATACAGTAGAGAAGCCATTTCCAGCTCATTTTTTTTCCTAAGATAAAACCACATATCTGTGCCCCAATGCAAATAAGAGTATATAGAATGCAATCTCATTAACAATGTACTAGAAGTTAAATTGCTCTGCATAAGTTTAGCATCCACTACTCAAACCTTAATAACAAGCAAAACAGCCTTGATCTAGCTGCTTATATTCTTCTTAAGAAGCTATTCTGAAAGATGTTCCAAGCATCCTCTGCAAGACAGCCAAATGAAGAGGGAAATATTAACTTAATTATACAAGTCACAAGAGGCAAGAGGAGGAATACAAAAAAACCCCACAAAAAGTAAAAAAAACAAACCACCTGTCTTTTCTCCTCTGTGCACCACTGTCCCTCCTGCAGACTTCATACTTTCCTGGTACCTTACAGAAATACATCCAAGTGTTCCAGCATAGTTCAAAGACAGTAGTTATAGCAGGTGGTATTTGTGTTTTGTTGCTTTTATTGTTAAATATCATTAAAAGCTCTCAGTTACTCAATTTATGATTTACCTACTTGTTAAAAGAGATGTGGCATTTTCTGAACTTTCCTCTAGTGGCTTAAAAGACATTTATTTTCCTCATCTTTGTTTTTATTTTCAATATTAAGATCCTCATTCACATTTACCTTATGCTGATCTCAAGACTCTTCACTGACCACCCCAACTCTCCACAGGTGACTGCCCACATCAGAATCATGCTTTAGTTTCATCAGGGCACTGAATACTAATTGTTCCTTTCCTATTCTACCCCTAATTCTTATGCACTAAAGTTTTCTACTAGTCTCTGCAGAAGCTCTCACGGAAATGTACGTTCTGTGATTCAGTGAAATATTCTTATCCATCAATAAAAGTATATTAGTGCAAACCATTTGTTTCTTTACCCCATTTGGAGTATTTGCATTGGGAATACCTGGACAGTCCATAACAAAAGTTGCTGAAACAAAGTAGAAAGAATACACAAGATAGGGCCACAATTCTCTTTCCTTAATGTCTTGAGGTTCCACTATCACATATTAACTTCTGTATGCGACTCAGTTATAGAATAGGTTAAAAGTGTTGTATTTTCTTAATTAGAGACAAAAGGGTTTTTTTAACTCATGATCTTTAAATACACTAAGGCAGAGAAATACAACATTTTTAATGAATATGAGAAAGTGCTGCTGAAAAGTACAGGTGGAACTGAAAAAGAATTCTATTAGGAACAACTGGAACTTCCCTTCTATTTCTTGAGACTCCTTCAGACAGAAACAAGTTCTGTATTAAAATTTACATAGAATAAAAGGTATAGTTTGTTCTTGAGCAGGTAAAAAGCAATCAAAACAACAGCTGTTTTCACCAGATGGGTAACATTTTCTTTGTTGAATAAGCTTAAGTACTAGAAATAAATTACTGGAAGAGTGGGGAAAATCTAATGAAATATTCACCTATTAAGCTGGTTCAGCAAACTTTTTGCTAGTATACATGTCTGCAGAAATATTTGTATCAGAGAAATGAGCAAAGCTTATATTTCTGAAACCATTTTTATAGTCATGCCATATGCAATAAAAAGTCTGACTCTTTTTTGTATTACTAGCTGCTTTAGTTACATAACCAAGATATTTTGCCTCTAAGGTAGATGGATGCTATTTCAAATAGTTTAAAATTCCAAATATAAGACTCCCATACACTCCTACCTTCACTGGATTCTGTCAGTTCTTCAAGGAGAAGGCAAAAAACCCTTTAGATAGCCAGAGAAATTAAGCAATACTTTATTTGACTGCAAATACTAAGCTACATACCTGAGATGCCTGGGACCTTACAGGAATAAAAGAAGAATAGAGTTCAAAGGATCAACAGTTCAAAGGATTGAATCCCCTAGCAGCTAAAAAGGACAGCAATGAGCTGAGTTATCATTAATAGATCGGTCTGACTTGTTGGTCCCAGTCACATGCTAGGATACAGGAAGTTTTATACTCCGCATACACTGGGACACTGCACTTTCCATAAACAGGGGCAAAGAAAAAGCTGTGTGTGAGTAAAGTAGCAATTAGAATACATAAAATGCTTGTTTTACATAAAATGCTATTTAAACAATAAAGCAAAATTAAGGTCATTACAGTTGGTCTTGTTTTGTTTTCAGTTAAGACACCAGTAATTACACAGACTATTTTATTGGTGCATTAAATATTATGTTTTCTAATTGTTGAAGCTGTACTTGCTGTAGGTGGTCTACAAAGAGAAAAGATCAGAGCAATTGTTATCACCTGAGGTCTGAAAAGATGGAGTTTTAGATATAAACTTGGACAAATAGCCCAAGGAAGCCTTTGAACACAGATATAAGACAAGTCCTGTCATTAACAAGACTGCATGCTGAACAAGTAGGCACTACTGACTTCCTGTAGCAACTGCTTTTTATGTTACTTAGCATCTGTGCTGCAATTCTTGTGACTGACAAATTCATTAACAAGCTCACCTGGAGTTGAACAAAAACATGGGGAATACATACAAACTGCAGGGTCTCTAATTCAGGACATCTGCAACTTTTTTTTTCCTACATTCCACATTCCTCCAGATGTGTTTTCTATTACCTCTAACTTACCTCTACTGCAACACTGCTGCTGTCTTCTGTCAAAAGACTAAAGCTTTCCAGGAGACTTCTGAAATGAAGATACTTCCAAAATTTAGTTCACTGTGCCAGTCAGCTGCTCTTTCTTTTAACATTTGGCTCCATCATCTCTCTTCCTACTGTTTACAGATACTCAGTACTCAACATCAAGGCAGAAGCCAAGATAAGAAAAAAATTACTGAAGCTTGATCACAGCAATAGCCTCAAAATCCTGGCCTGGGCTCAGACTCCCTTTCCTCCCAGCTTCACACATACAGGTACCAAACTCACTGAAGAAGGAATAAAGGCATAATTAAAGTGATGACAATAGGACCCAGTAGACTTTTATTTTTTTAAATCCCAACCATAGCTAACATCAGAAAGAGAAGAAAGCAAAAGTACATAAAAATGATGCTCCTAAACACATAATTCTGACAAAAAAATGTAAGCAATAATAAAAGTTCTAGGAAATATTCTAAGGTGTATAAATGTCAGTAGTAATGGGCTCTTCACAGCAACATGGAAGCCACATAGAGTTTGCCACAATTACTTCTTAATGCTGATGAAATATAAGCAATGCCCTTCTGCACCAATGCCCTGCTTCAACTTCAAGGTGGCTGAGTTATGTTCAGCAAAAATACATACAGAAAGGAAAAGAAGAAAAGTAATGAGGCAGCAAAGCTCCACAGGGTGTGGTTATCACCAAGGTATCACTCCCCTGGGCACCGAGCTCTGATCTTCTAGCAGGGGAATATTTTACAGACAAGGACATTGTATTGTTTTATGAATAATGTGTGCGTGTATTTTCTGTGCAAGGGCAAAAGATGAAATTGGCATCTTGAAGTGCCAATCAGTAGTTTCAACTGAGCAGTATGGTTCACAGATTCTCTTCTCGTCAATGTTCATGAGATAACTCAAAAACTCCTTCTGTTCTGAAGCTAAAAACAAGCAAACACCAAGCCACCAACTGTAAAGCCCAAACATGTTTTGTACATATTTCTCCTACCATCAAATACAATGGTGAAAAGAAAACTGCTGGATACTCACAGCATACAAAGCCTGCTTTGAAGCAGTACTCCAATTTTGTTGTCAGCATCTAAGCATTTTTTTGGCATTGTCCTACTTTTTTGAGCCAGGTAGAAGCTGACACCAGAGGGAAGAGATAAAATAAAGAAGTTTCTCAGAAGGTTTTTCCTTCTCTTGACATTGGACTGTCCATCTCATTAGACTTGCAAATTACTGAGGATCTACACAGAAATATTTCAAAGGTGGTAGTACAGAAAACATTAGTGAAGTACCTGGACACCTCATTTGCATGAGGAAGTCACAAGCAGCAATACCACAGAAGGTGACATTAGGACAGACAATGCATGAGAAGAAATGTAAATGTGCTTACAGAGCAATCACGATGACTTGCCCATCTACATTCTTTTCACACCAGCAGCTGGACCCTATCTCACTTTTCACTGGTAAAGATCCTAATCTCTGGAGAGCAACCAAATCCCTCCTACACAGCCTCATACTGATAATCATACTGAGTAAGACAGCCCTGTTTCCAAAACCTGGTCACACTGTTCAGGTGTTTTAATCTTACAAGGCCTACACTATGAACCATTCAGTAAACCCCCAAACACTTTCTTCAGCTTGCTTTTATCTCAATGATGCCACTACATCACTAACCTACTGTAGATTTCTGTATTAAAAAAGGAAATCATATAGTCTCATGATATTTAAATATAAACACTTTAAAACATATATTACATATTGTATATTCATGCGTCTATTCCCCTCCCCACACACAGAACCCAACCGCACTGTTTTGAGGGATCTGCAGTTTCAACTGGAACCCAGTCCTAAAACCTATTATTAGCCAAACTTCACTCTCCAGATCAGAATATGAAGAATGAGTTCTAGTATGTAATCTCTATTTTCAATACATTACCAAATTAGTCAGTGAAGGTGACCATATGGTTTACTACATTTCCCCTGGAGGGGTTGAAAACTGCCCGTCACAGGGGAAAGCAGAAAAGCTTACATGAAAGACCCTTTTCTATGCCTCCTTCTACTTGTTTTTGTTAAGGACAATTCATCTCTTCCTCATGGAAGAAGTGATTCACTCCTACTACACAGGAATCTTACTGCACATGAACAATATGGGCTCTCACTGGCAACATGTCAGAGATCCTAAACTTGCTGGGAAAGTGACAAGAAGCTGCTACTTCAGTTTGTCCTTCAGGGCAGTCTGTATCACATACTTGGCCATATGGAATCCAAGTGTGATGCTGCCACAACAGCCTTAATGCAAGTACTGAGACACACCCAGTAAAGTCTGAACAACTGTAGCAACTATATTTCTTGGACATAACCACAGGTTTCCCCAAGAGAAATGCTGTCCCAAACATTGACAAAACCAGCTCACTATTACTTCAGACATTATCACAAAGGGAGAAGGAAAGAAAACTGCTCTGAATCTTAAGCAGACATTTTTTAAGAGACCAGTCCAGCCTCCAATAATCTTGTTCCTCTCTAATTAGACCAACTGACAGCCAAAATTGAAGGAGTAGCAACACTGCCTTCTTAAAAGCTAGTTTTGCAGCCACACAAGACTCCAAATAGAGTTTGCCATATGCCATACATTCAACATAAAAGTACATTTAGTATAATGGGATAAGTATTCATGACTTATACTCAGCAGGTATAGCCAGATGATACACTGAAAAGATGAGAAAAGTACTGAACATTTTTATCAATACAGTGTTCTTATTAAAACCAGAAATGAACAGCATAAAAATTGACATCATGAGATACCACAGAGCAAACAGATCACACTAAAACTGCCAAAACCCATGCACATTTAAAGTATGTCACACCAAATTGTGGAAATGAATGCAATTTTACAACCCATATGGTTGTTTCTATCACTCCTCACATCACTGCACCTGTATCACTTAGCACATTGTCATCATCATAACAAAGAGAAGATACAAATTTCTTTTCCTGAAAGGTGTACCTGAAAACACAAACATTGTAAATCTCAATGTGCTGCTTACAGCCATCAGTATCATGTGCTCAGATACACTCCTCCCCAACAGCGCTTCATTTACACTTTCAATTTGAGTTTCCTCTCCATTTTCCACCACTCTAACAGAGCCAATCACTGTTTGTTAATACATGTTAAAAGCAGTCTTCAATCTTTACTTTGAACAGTAACATGGTCCAACAAAATAGCATTCACCACAATAACATTTTCTATTTACACAGAGCGTAGCTTCCATTTATATTTCTCACAGGAGTACTTCTAATTTCCTAAAATGACAAGTTTACATCTCTTATAGAATTGCTCTGCATCATTAGCTTGGCAAGAATTGCATTTCATCAGAGTATCCAAGGCTAAGGATGTGTCAAAATGGAGAAGTTAATCAACACATACAGCTTTCAGAGTGATACCCAGCAAGGAATTACGACGTGCATCACCACAGAGAGACTATTTGGTCAAGCATACAATCCCCTATCAGCCCTGCATGGAGAAATAAACAAACAGAAGCAACACATGAATGATTGCCTTAACAAATAATGTCCATTTAACCTATTTTAATAACATTATACTAGCAGCCATTATGACTATTCTATTTACCTATATTAGAACAAAGAAACTCAAACTTACTTATTGCTTGCTGGGAATATCAAGTTTGCTTGAAAATATATTGAGACTATTTCTTCTGTTATCTTTTCGGTTACAGATAGCCTTCCGGCTTCGGAAGGCTAGCCAGGTAGCAACATGCAGCAGAGAGCACAGAGTCAAATCCTCTGGCCATGGTTAAAAAAAATGTAAGCAATAGAAAAATGTTGAGAAGTCTCTAGTGGGATAATGAACTTCATAAAGCAGAGAGTAAAAACAACTTGAAAGCAGCAAACCCTGCGTTGCCCAACCTGCTTCTGGATTAAAGTTCTGGAAAGATAACATATACACTTACTTTTAAGCAGGCACTCCTGGTGCCTTCAGAGGTGGCACATATTTGCCTTTCTGTATTCATCCCTTAAGACTCTGATTACCTACATGACTTTCATTTCCCTTTCGCATCATAACACAGCAAATTAAAAAAAAAAAAAAAAAAACAACAAAAAAAAACCAAGACCGAATAGCCTGGCAGAATTTGAAATAAAGGACTTCCTTAAGAAAAGACAAAACACTTGCAGGAAAATGGGACTGAAAAGATGATGAAATAACTGGGAATTTTGAGCCACCAGCTGAAAGTGGTCTAATACAGAAAGTGAAAAATGTAAACACAGGCCAGTCAGTGATTGAGTCCTAGAAATTATTTTCACTGAAAACAGCAAATGCTGCGCCCTTCTGCGTTAAGCATATGTGGTTTCCCAGAAGCATGCAGAAAAGGTGAACAGGTGAAGGCCCTGCACTGTCAGGTGGTCTACTAAGATAAGTGTTTCTGCAGAAAGTGTACCAAAGCATTAGTGTGCTCTTCACAATTTATCTGCTTATGATCATGAAGTGTGCATCTGACTGAACATTAATATATAGCCTGGAGATGACTTTAGTCCTGGATTTTCATTCTTCTGAATCAGGCATAATGCAAAGAAACATCAGCATACATATTTGCGAGCACATGCATGCATGAGCAGTGGAAAGCATTGTGCCAGCTCTACTGACTATAATAAAGTATCTAAGGTCCTTTCTTCAGCTACAGGAACTTGAAGAAGTTAAGTATCTGTTATGTGCTGATTCTTTCTAATGTTTCAGCACAGATTAATGATACAGCCACTCGACAGGAGTAATGGCTTGAAAGCTTTCAGCTGCTCTAATCCTGCTGCAGAGCATGCAACCCCTCAAAGGAAAAAGCTAAAAACAGAAATCTGAGAAATTATGGAGCCAGGGTTTTGTTTTCTCCAAGACACAACCCACAAACAGCCTTCAGGGTAAAGACTGACTACGGCCTATTAAGGAGTCACAGGAAGTTTTGAGGGAAGCAATTAACAGAATACAAGATCGCCTCCAGTGTTTGAAAGATGAAAACATAAAAAAGAATTATGAGTAGAGTAACATTAGGATGTTACACACCAATTAGCAAAAAAAGAAGAGTTCTAGCACTAGTTTGTGATGGGTTTCTGTACTGTTATACCTCTGTACTAAGAAAGTCACTGCTGTTATTTTTCTCCCTTTGACATTTGACCAGTCACATTTTACAGACTTACTTCAAGTCAGCTGCTAATAAATTAAATCCATTGTAAAGATGTCCTTCTACTGAGACTTTCTTCAAGTAAGTGTAGCTGTCCAGATCTCCAGTCAAGAAGTTTGTCACAAGAGCACCTAAGAAAAAGAAGTACATAGAGCAACTTAAATGCATGAACTCATTATTCCGACAGACTTGGTATAACAAGCAGTAAGACGCAAGATTCCTGTTGCCAACAGGGTACAACAGTGGGGAAAAAGCACCTACCAAAACCCCACAACAAACCAACCAACCAACCAACCAGCCTTTAGAAGTCTTACAGCACTGTATCATATTCACATTAAGAGCTTGACTTCTACTTTGAAGAATTCAGTCAAAAGCTCTTGGTCAAAATTTCTACAGAATTCATATTTACTAGCTATTCTATACTGGATGGGTCCTTCCTCTCCTTCCACCTTGCCAAACTCTTTCTTGTCTTGCTTCATTTCCCCCATGCACGACCCTAAAATGAAATACAAAATGACAGGGTTCATTTGTTTCTGTGTTACATGTTTTGCCATTGGAATATATTCCCAACACAGTACCACAGACAAACAGACCTATTTTACTTGAGAAAATCCCCACAGACATCCCCTTTCAGAAGAGGTTTTTTTTTCTTTTTATATTATTTCTGCTCCTCCAATTTTATCAATGCGTAAGGGAGAAGGGACTACAGTAATCTCAGGTTAACCTCCAGCATAATCCAAGTTGCACTGTTTCCCTGACTTGGGTGTTTGAGCAACATATACATCTAAAAAAGTCTACTGTAATGTAAATCTAGCTCAATGCTTATCTAGTTGTTCTGACTGTTAATTAGAATTACTTTCAAGAGAAGACAGTTGGTGCTGCATTTCTTGCTTGAACGTAACTTCAGGCTCTAGGCACTACATCTTGTTTTAATTTTGCCTGCTTGATTAAAGTATCATTATCGAAGTCAAGCTTTGAATACCATGCGGGTATTCAAACTCACTCGTTCACAAATTCTGTTTACAGCACAATAACAATTTCATTTGTCATGAAGTGGTGTTAAAAAAAATTTATACTGTAATCATCACTATTTTTCTGGGACACTAGGTCTTGTTTGTCCACTTTCTTCTTTTTCTATTTCTACTCCTTCATACCTCTTCCTTTTGCATTTTGAACAGTCTTCGGCTGCATATAGTTTGTCAGGGCGGCCAGCTTGCCTTTCTTACTTATTCCCAGCCATGTCCCACCTTCTTTTCCTTCCTCCATATCCAGACCTAATGAAATAAGTAAGAGTTAGGCTATTACATTAAATTACAAAAAAAAAAAAAAAAAAAAACACAACACCCTAAAAAAAAAAAAAAACTCTCAAGCTTCAATCATAATTTCCTAATGCAAATCCTGAGTCTTGATCAGGCTGGATAAAAGGCAGGAGGCCCAAGACTGTCTGTCTTTCTCGACAAGTGAGGTCAGCCCTTTTAAATTATCGACCCCCTAATTCTGCACAATCAAACATTTACCAAGTTACTGCAATAATTCATGACATAGAATGTGAAAATTAAATGTAAAGGCAAAATGATAAGCTCTGCCTATATGCTAAAATACACACAAAACTAAGTAGGCTCAGAATGATTCTTAACTCAAAAGCAAATCTCAGAAGATTAATGTGATCTGAAAGTTTAAATTCACACATAAGCAGAAAAATTTAGACTTAGCTAAGAAACTGATAAAAATCTTAGACTCTGGTTACAAGAATTTACATTGAGAAGGGGGACCCACAAGAGTGTAGACCACAACAAACTCTTGAAAGAGTACAAGCTGAAAAAACAAAAAAAAAAAAAAACAACCACCAACTAAACCACTCCCTATTTGTAATGAGCTCATGTTAACCAGAAAGCATTTAATAGAAAAGCTAGGACTAGCTCTATATAATATGCACACTCTCAGAAACCTTTCAATTCTGAATCATCATTTGAAGATCAAAAGAACAGGTTTCGGATACTTATTCAGAAACTCCTTTGTTTCTTCAGCATCCAGAACTTGAATATCCACTTCAGCTATATCACATCTTTACACAATACTTTTATTACTGTTTCTCTACCTTAACTGAAAAGCACACAAAAGGAAACCATAAAGCTTTGTTGACCAATGCCCAGCAATTACACATTCCTCTTTTCTGAAAAGGCTGTTAAGTGAAAAATATTCTTTTCATTTTTAAGTCACACAAAGAAGAAATTTGATTTATTTTGCTCCAACTTGCTGCTTTGAGATAACATTATTAACTCAAAGGTAGTTATATCCCATATATTCATGGGATCTCCACAGACACACCCCCTGCATGGAGAATATACCAATTTCTTATGCCAAATACAGACAGACAAGGATACAAAAGACAAAAATTCAGGACCCTTCAATTTCAGGATAGCTTTTTGTTTATTTTAAACTGCTACATAGCAGGGGAAGCAGCACCCAGGATGTCTGGCAGAAAACAAACATCAGCCAGAACATCAGAAGCAAAGGGGTTGCAGTGCAGTGGGAGTAATTTATCCTCTCAGGTCTCCCTGTCAATGACAATAACACATAACATCAACAAAGAGAATTGGCAAAGTCAAAACCTGGCATTTAAGCAATGCTTTGTCTTCCACAGCTTCATTTATGTTTCTGAGAAAAGGCAGAAATATTGATTATACTTAAGAACGACCACAGCTTGATTCCCTACAAAGGAGAACCAGACAGCTGAATGACTGTACTATCACTTTATCAAAATGTAGATACCAAAACTAATAAACTGATGGATCAATAACTAAAATTATTCTGAAGCCTATAAATTATTAACCAATAAGAAATCATAAAGTTATCACTTTCTTGAGGCTTGGTTTAGTGATTTTGAGTCACTATTACAAACACTGAATTTGTGGAATAACTAATTCCACCTATTTTAAGATGTATTTCAGTATATCTGACAAAGCTAAGCTAATAGTTTCTGACGGACAAATTAATCTGATGTATTTCCACTGCGCTGCTCATACTGCAATCAGTTAATCTAAAAATGGAAAGCACCTACAAGATATAAAACCACAAATAACATAACAGTAGCACAACTTGCCTTTCAAACTTACAACGTTTTCCCCAGAAGTACAGGGAAGAAGCATATTTCTTATTAGAAATGCAACACTACCACCTGAAGCCCAAAAATCTAGGCCATAATTCCCTTATAAATTGTTGGTTCAAGTGGTTTCCATAAAAGACATACATACCACTAAGGATCTCATTGCTGCTGTCCCAAAACTCTGCCGATTTGGATGGTCTGTGGTAAAATTCATCTCTATTAGCTGCTAGAACAAGCCTGTAGAACACAAGAGGAAAGAGACTATTCCTTACAAATAGGAATGTCACAGTACAGGCAGGGACAAAATACAATTCTTGCCACAGCATAAACTCATTTTAAGTATGAAATCATCCTTTATCCTCACATCTCGCTTTTGTCATTCAGTGTAAAGGTCAATGACTTCTGACAGCAGCCTTCTCTCTCATTGTCTTGAGACAGTCAGCAAGTCTACCTTGTGTGAATGAGACAGCTATGATTTTCAGAGAATAATACATACAACACAAGAGAATGGATAAAGATTGCTTATGCAATTCCTCAGCATGTGAAGTTACAACTTAATTAAAGAAAACTTACAGGTAATCCACAGATTTGTAGGTAATTTATATAAAAAAATAATCTGAGTGTATCTTTTTACTGGATCATTACTTAGGATCATGTAGTCACAGCATTTTTTAATCTAACTTTTACACCTAAAGTTCTATTTATGTGATTCAAAGATACAAGTCAGATGCTTTTGTAAGTACCCACTACAGAGAGAAATTTGTGATAGTCTCAGAGGTGCAGCCCTACTGAAATTCATTAGCAGTGTTAGTACTGGAAGACTAGAAATAAAATGTAGGCTAATCTGACTGTGCTCAGCCATCTTTTGAAAGTTCGCATTTTCTGTTATTCAAAAGCAATGGAAGACAGTCAGAAACTAAACTTAATGACTTACTGCAACATCAAATAGATGTAGGGTATCCAAATAAAAGCTTGAGTTACATGGGTTACTGGGTTTCTATACTGAGAATCAGCATACAGACTGCCATTTTCAAACCTGCAGATGAGCTTTTATTTGATGCTGCTCTTCCATCAGTCTTTTTTCTTGAATTAAAATAAATAAAAAATAAAAAAGGGAAAAAGTGAAAGGTAATGGATTTGGCTGATCCAAGTAAAAGGCAGAAGACAACTGTAACCTTAGGCAAGCCATGTCCTGGAGACTCAGGGCAACAGGTGACTGCGGACATGCTTGTGGACATTTCCACTACATCATGCTGTGATCCAACAGCCAGTGCCTCCAAAGTCCTGCTCATTATTACCCATAACATGACTCACTTTTATTTCAATTGCAAGATTATGAGCTTTCCTCATTCTCTCCAGCTATGTCACTTGATATTTAATTTTAATGAAATGCCACCTTTCAGAAACCTGCAGATTTTCTTAACCAATTCCTATAACCTCAGTATCTTCTTTGCTGTCAGTTCCTCCTACCAGCTGCATGTCAATTACATTCACACAGCAGAAGCCAAATTTGCTACTGTAAAGTGAAGCTAGACCATAAAAATTAGAATGCAAATTGTAAGTTACAACACCAGAATCAATTTTCATGAAGTCTCATTACTTCACTCAGCATTCGAGTGTACTGACGTTTTCTGCAGGTTTCTGGACTTTCCTGAAAATTCATCTCTTCATTAATATAATGTTTTAAAACACAATCATGAGGCGCCAGTTGCACATTAGAAACACATATGGAGAATTATAATTAGGCTAATACTTCAATGGCATCCCTTCTGTAAGAAAGATGCTTAGTATTTTGCCCAACAAAGATAGCATCTGTTGGAAAGCACAGCACATGAACATTTTTATCTTTCCAATGCCAAATACTCACAACATTGTTCCTTTCAGATGCATTATTTTCCTCCTTCTAGCTGATTCTAGTTTTCATTCTATAGGCTTTCAGCTGGTTTACCAAATCTGTCATCTTGCTTGAATATCCTCTTTTACAGTAGGCATCTTCCTTTTACAGTAGCCATCTTCCTTTTACAGATTTTTATTTAAATTAGCACCTCTACTGATAAAAACTAGTTTGGTTGAAGTGATTTCTCATTTCCTGAGGCTCCAACTATATTTTGCCTTCAATAATTCTCAACACTAAGCCACAGTTTTTTTATACTATCTAAATACCAAAAATAAGCAAAGTTTTTCTGGTGTGACTGAATACTTTGCATCTCAAGTTTAATATACAGACTCCTAAGTTTAGCACAAAGCTCACATACAGAATGGCTATTATCAAAATAGCTTCATTTTGTCTTTTATGAAAAATAATCATGCTGTAAGAGAGCAATATTAAGAGACCCTCATCTTCTAACAAACTGCAAAAAGCCTATTGAGCTATTCTTACAACTAAAATAATTCAACTGTATTAGGATTTACGTATTAAGATTTATTTTAATGTTGAGGCAGAGATGAAAACATAAAAAAACCTTCCATTAAAGCAATTTCCTACAATGTAATTCAGTTCCATAAAAGAGACTCTGATTACAGCTTTGAAGCTTGAAATATGTATTTATTTGTTAGGCGCACACCGTATAGTTCACAAAGATGTAAAGGCAGCTTGTTACCTTTGACAATAATAACACACTACAATAAAGTGCCTGTTACACCACACTAAACTTTACTACAAATAGGCCTGTAGAGAGAAGACAGAGGAAAATGGAGCAAGTTGCAAGGGTACAGGGAGACAGATTCATTAGCATATCACAAAGGTGAACTCTAAGCTTTTTGCTTAATTTGGTGCTCATGGAAATTGGCCAATGTACTGTTCTAGAACTCAAAGTCTACCTGGAGGGAAAAATCTCTTAAGTGCTATGGAAATCATGTCTTAACTTGGGAAAGTTTATTGGTTACAAGAAAATGGCCAACAATATGCAGTTTGTCTTTTAAACTTTTAATGTCTATTTTAGACACTTGCTTTCAGTTAGAGATGCAAAGTAGAAGAAAGCAAGAAAAGTAGTTGTAGATGTCTGGTTTAATGTGAACAGACAAATCAGTATGCCTGCAGGTATAGGAATGGTCTTTTGTTTGGGAAAACTGTTCCAGGACCTCACATTGAAATAAACAGAGCTATAGCACAATGCAACACACACCAGTTGTCAGGAAAAATTATACTTAGCAAGAGACTAGTATAAAGAGGTCTAAATGGGTCTAATAGCTGTAATACTGTTCACAGCATTAGGAAAGCTGGGTGCTACTCCAAACTGGTATTCAAAACAATGTCCTTCAGAAAGCAGAGGCGAGGGTGGAAAAAACTTAGGAACAATTTAAGAAAGAACTTTTGAAAAAAATGAAAAAAGCGAACTAAAGTTATGCATCTGATGTTAAAATCAGACACCAAGAACACTATGGCCTGGCACCACCAAAACAGATGGCTCAGAGTAATTTGCCTCTGAGGTATAGAGCAAGACATAACTTAAAGGGTACTGATAAAGTTAAATAGTTATATATTCCTGAATTTTAACCAAAACATCTCAAAAGTATTCTCCTGTTTTGACACTGACAACAAGTTCTTTTCTCCTATAAATCAATAATTTCAATCTTTATGCAATTTTTTATAGCAAGCAAACTACAGCAAGTTTTACTTCTGAATATTGATCATGGCAGAAAGTTCACTTGGCAAACAACTACAGTTTACATCCAAAGGATTCTCCCAAGAGGCATCAAATTGATGAATCTGTCTTTTGCTAACTAGCAACACAAAGTAAGTCAGACCAAATAAATGGATATATTAATTCAGCACCAGTCACATAATAAATAAAAACTTTTTAAAATGAGATTTTAGATGCAGAAAGGAATGCACTCTATGGACAACTGAAGTTTTGCTTCTCATTTCCTTTCTTCCTATAGAATGGCATCTGCTTTTCAACACAAAAGGGTAGAAAAACAAGTCAATGAAAAGCACAATGATTTGTTGCACATACTGACTCTGACAGTTTCTGGACAAATGCCAATACTTACCTCCCACAAAGCAACATGGAACGTATACAGTATCTATAAATACAGAAAGCAGTAGAACCCTACAGTCTTCTTAGTGGCCTTAAGTGATATTACATGTACTCAAAGATACTGATGTTGGATATGAACTTACAAAACTGAGGACTGTAATGAAAAAATTATTACAGGAACTTTAATGTTTGGGAAACTCACTGTACTATATGAACACATCCAGTAAAACTCACCTAGAAGCAGGGATGCTTATTTTTGTTTTGAGCTTTTAGCTAAATGTTTCATACACATTACTATTAGTCAATTACATAAAATTTTAATCAATTTTACTGAAATAAAATTTCAACATGAAATTTTAGTTGCAAGCAGATTTGGGGGAGGGGGAATCATAGCATGGTTTGGGTTGGAAAGGACCTTAAGATCACCTAGTTTCAACCTCTCTGCCTTGGGCAGGGACACTTCGCACTAGACCATGTGTGTCATAGTGTACTGTCTCTTGGCTTACAAGACTGATCAGCACAAATTACTAGAGGATAAAATAATACAGAGTGGTTAATAAATGCAATACTTCTGCTCTACTGCCTGACCATTACTTCCAGATTCAAATTGGATAAACTCAAATTGTTGGTTTCAAACTGAATGCCCTAAACATATCTACCCTACTACAGAGAAGGGTACAGCTACAGCTGTGATGCCCCAAACACACAATTCCCCTTGGTTTAAATGACAAAGTAAAAAGCTGGACTTTCAGACTCTGGATTACAATACTTAAGGGATTTATCCTACATGACATTATAGATCACCATCATGTCTGACATGTCCACGAATCCAAAGCCCAAGTCTTCTGACACAGTCTAAAACCAAAGGGTTCTCAAAAGGTTACAGCAAGTCCTTCAATGGAGAAAGTCATGAAGTTAAACATTACAAAAGCATAACTAAAAACATATACTGACTTGAG
The DNA here is from genome assembly GCA_039720435.1 of Amazona ochrocephala. Classification (NCBI taxonomy): domain Eukaryota; kingdom Metazoa; phylum Chordata; class Aves; order Psittaciformes; family Psittacidae; genus Amazona; species Amazona ochrocephala. The sequence continues at coordinate 7,366,773 of CM077891.1, read as the reverse complement.
TCTGTAATTCAAACTTTGGCTACAAAAAGAAATTGCAAAAAACATTGTAGAAACAAGTCTGTTTTAACTATAACCATCGTTACCTGTATGCATTTTGTGAAACTGGTCGGGGGTCAAATTTGAATAGAAGGATGCACATTGAAAGCTTGATGTTTAAATACTGCTTCTTCCACAAACCCTTAATGCAAGGTCATTCTGCAATAGCCTACGAAGAAAATAAAGATTACCTATTATAATACACATCATAAAAATAAAACCTTGCTTGTAGGCTGAAGCTTAAAGATTGCAATGTGCTCACCAATAGCCCGCAATAAAAATAAATAAATACAGCAGGACTTCCAAAATAAATTTACTTCAATGAAAGCTTTACTACCAAAATTCTTATGGTAGTTGTTTCAAAGTTATGCTTGGCTAATTCAGATTCTTAGGAAAGAAACAAGCATCGGGAAAAATACTGTCAGTCTAGAGTGCTGCCAGTGCATGAAAAAAAGGACTATTATATAATTTTCTCCTTATTATCAGAAAAGTACCACTACCTTTTTCCCCTGCCTTCAATGAGACTAAACGCTTCTTTTAGAAGAAAGGAGAAAATAAGACTCAAACTGTTGCAGAATCTGGAAAAAGCCTGATGAAAGACACTTTCAAACCGGTAAACAAAGTATACTTCAGGCCAAGCTATTACTAAAGGCCAGGAGAAGAAAACATTATTGTTTACCATCAGGTATAAACAAAAATACACTGGACCAGAGCACACATCTGATGAATAGTTTTCCAGCACTTGTGGTATATTTAAAATTCTGGCCATGCTCAGATGGCATGACAAATGTTCTTTCTATTTCAAAACCATAGACCAGCTTTCAAATATTTTGTGCTGCCCAAATGATTTTTTTTCCGGTAATATAAATGCAGCCTGATCTTTACTTCTTGCAGCTGCTAAAACAATCATCAGAACGCTACCAACAAACCACACACAATTGTTTTACTGCTACTAAGAGCTTTTTCCATGCAAGAGCTTTCAAGGTATGCAAAGAGGAGAGGAGGACAGCCAGAATTCAACACCACAACTCTAAGGCCATCTGAGCATGCCAGTGACTGAAGCAACTTCTGCACAAAAAGTAAAACCTTTAACCATACTTTCACATATATAACAAGCGTCTCTCCTGCTCCTTAATTTCCACATAATTTACCTTAAGGGCCATCAGGAAATGGATGATCTACACTACAGATCCTATTATCAAAACCAGAGCTACAAGTGCAGCAGTTATTCAGATTTTTTTTTTTTTTTTTTTTAAATTAAATGATGACAGGCACATTGACAGTGCCAAAAGGATCTGAATTAGTACTGGGAAAGTCTTCACAAAAGAAGCAGAAGCACAAAACTGATCCTACCCTGCTTGCAAAATCTTCCTTGGAAGCCAGCAAAAAAAATGGACAGACTGTTTGCTAAAATAAAAGGTGCGCAATCTCAAAAGTGTTTTTCTTTGTTTTTAAGACATCCACCAAAATGCCATATAAAAAAAAAATAAATTTAGATTGAATGATTTCTTGCCTACTTGTTGACAAACTCGTTGTAAAAATAAGATAGTGACTTACAATTTGGGTTAATAAGTAGTTCCATTATAATTACAACTTTGCATGTCCTTTGGAAGGTAAAGGGCTACAACTTCTACTATCAAGGATATGTTACAGTCTGTATTTCAGAAATGACTTTATGTCCATAAAATACATTAAATAAAATGCATTAACAGAATCATTCATGGAGCAAGAAATACACTACAATAATACCATACACTGCTGTTCACTGCTCCTACCTTTCACAAAGGCAGAAATATAACTTCATTCTTTTCACCTTTTCCTCAGTGTGAGCACCACACATGACATTTGTAAATATTAAGCCAAGTCAGACTATTTCAGAAACAACACTCAGCTCAGAAAAGATCCCCCTTCAAATCTGCAGTTGAGAGGTATCAGTTTGCAGCATTAGCATGAATATGGAGGGTAATCCTTAAAACTTTGGGGTTTGTTTGACAAAGTGCAAAGAAGTGCATGCAGTGAAAGCAGAGATATAAAACAACATTTCAATGGGCAACCATCACTGACTACTCTTGCTGACTAAGGAGACAGGACTCCCAGTATTCATTAGGTGTCCTGCCAGATAATTAAATGGATTACTCAATAAAAATACTGCCACCAATTAATCACTCATAGGACTACTATTTTAATGAATGGATTTCAGGCTCCATTAGCTCATTTATCAAGTTCCCTTCAAATAATAAGTTCAGTCCAGCTGTTTGTGCAAAGTTACTGGTCAGCATAAAGCTCACACAAAAACTGAGTCAAAAAACAGCAGGCTGGAAAAAAATCTTCTGGCAGCAGAATAAGTTAGCAACACTTGCCTCAATTATCAAGACATACAAATATTTTCAATACTTAGATGCCTTTCTAGAATCCATATGCATTGTTATTAAGTTACACTGCTTTCACAGAAGTTTATTTTTGTCACCCCAACAACCCTGCTTGATGTCATTACAGTGAAGTTGTGCTTTTAGAAACTACAACTATCAAACCAGTACTATTTAGCTTGGGCTCCCCCTGCCGGCCTCAAAACAAGCCTGTTTATAGGTCCTATATAAACAGTCCAACATTGTTTTTTCCCCCCAGTCAAGACAAAAGTGTTTAAGCAACCTAAACCAGAGCTACTCCTTAAAATAGCAGCAATATTTCACTGGCAAAGGAGACAACATATGTATTTTGGTGCTTTCTTCAATCAAAGCTGACATTACATTTACTAGACATGTCGTGTTTTTATACCCAGGGCTGGATGTTAGCCTTGAAGTTCTTAAATAAAAACATATCATAAGCCACACTCAAATTTAGATATTCTGAAACTTAAGACAATTACCAAACATTAAAAGGGAAACAAAAAGAGGCCATCATAGACATAAGTAAATAAACATTTAATTAAAAAGCCTTTATACAGGTGTAATTCTTTCAAGCTCATGTTCACATAAAAGAGGGTGCTGTAACTAGGGGATGAGACAAGCACACTGCGCAAAGCAGATGTGCTCAACTCAGCTCTCTCGTCATTCAGCTGGAGCCTCTGCAGATCAAGAAGAGAAGATGAAACAGATTAGGTCAGCACTGTCTTCCACACTTGCAACTCAATCCTACAAGTCCAAAGCTTGATCAAAAGCTTAATCAAAAGCTGACTTTCCAGCTCCAGTTCAGCAGAAAATGTGCCTTCAGAACTATCCCAAGAGACATAGGAGGCAGCTTAGCGTCAAAAAAAAAAAAAAAAAAGAAAAAAAAGAAAAATCAAATAAAAAAGTCTAAGTTGCGGTACAACACATGCCTTTTGGTTTTCTTTTCTGAAGAAAACACAAGCCAGAATATGCACACTCTGCAACATGAGAAAATCCACAGTGTGTGCATGGGGAAATCTCCTCTAAGGTGGAGACAATGAAGACTTACTGCTCTCTGGATAGTGAGTTTTCATAAAATCTAGTTTGATTATTCCTAGTCAATAAGACAACACTTATCAAGGATAACATGATAGCAACAATTTCCTATTTCTGTAATATGTTTCTGGCTTGCTGTCTAACTTACATCTGATACACACCAACCAGTTTGACAAGAATTACAAACATCTTGTAATTAAGTGCTCTGCTCCAAATTGCATTGCCGATTTGGAAGTGACATTAAAGTAACTGACACTCTTATTCTGTGCTACTGTGCTCTGTTAGACAGTACAGTGTGTTGTTTCACTTGTTCTAGGGATCTGTTAAAAGCCTGTGTGGATACATGCCGGCATAAGGTAGCGTTTATAGGGCCTATCAAGAGACTAAAACATGATAGATTGTGTATGTTCTTTTCATAGGGTTCTACCATCATTCGGTTGATTAGAAGCAATCAGTTCACAATTTGGCATAAAACCATTTTACCTTTAAGAACTCCCAGTAGCAGCCTTTGAAAAATGAAGCCATTTGTTATGTATTTTGTTTTCACAAATGAGGCATCATAAATAACATCTGTCAGTTACTGCAGTGATCTCAATTGCTTCTCAACTGATCCAAGCCTGTTGTTTAGGTGCAGTCTAAGAGACCGCTAAAGATCATTAGTCACTGGATTCTGATAGTTTTATGTACCACAACAATAACTTGTGACCAGCAGAGTCTAAAACTATTTTAATGCTTCTTTTGAATTTTTCCAAAGGAAATTGAGCATTAGACTCCCTAAATGCCCATAAAAGCATAAAATTGGATGCATTTTCTTTCAGCAGTGGAATAAGGGATTTTTTTGTACTGAACCTTAAAATCATGGAAAATAAGAGACGCTTGATTAGTATTTAGAAGTAAACTACTCTCTCCCCACACACAGAAAAGTGCTTTACAGGTGCATTTTCAGAAGATTTTACTGATCTGTTTTTGCACTTCCCTTGGGTAGCATATGCTCCTGTGTAGTATTACTCATCATTAAGGATAAAGATGAGATGCAATAGATGGATCCATAATCTGATGCCTTTCAGGTTGCTCCATATAAAGACAATTTATAACTAACCTAGAGTTTGCAACTCTGCCAAAGAGAAGAGTCATTCTTCACAAGAGACAGAGTAGAAAAGTTATGAAAACACAAAAAATAAAATGCAAGGCTCATGCCATTCCCAAGTTCAATGAACTAATTTTGTTTTCAGCTCCTTAATTTCTCTCTCCCGTTTCTTACAAGATGTTCACTGTACAGCTCCCAGGAGAAATGAAGGCTGGTAAACATCAACTTTCACAACACCATACTTTAAAAACATTTGCAAAGAATTGAGCAGAACAGCCTCTCCTCCAGTTTCTCAAGAGCTCTAGCTTCTCCTCCGCCACAGATCCAGACCCTGATTTTTTTGCTACACTTCTCCCTACTTTTAGGCAACGCCTGTTATTTTTAGCATTCACAATTTTTTAGGTGTTCTTCAGTGAGAAACCAGCTAGGAATCCTTTTTTGGGGCAAGAAACTCCATTTTCCATTTCTTTTTCATAGAAAGTCTATGTTACAAGTAGTTGGGGAAAATACTAATGAAGAATCATTTATACTTGCTCTGTTCTTATGCTCTTCCTTAGAGATATTCTTTTATACTCTCACAGAGAAAAAATACCAGTCTATACAGACCTTTGACCTGACCTGGTACAGCTGGTCTTGTATTCTTAAACTTAACTTCTTGTGACATGAGGGCTGCAGTCATCACTTTTGTAAACCAGATTTTATTCCCACTCTTTCTACCTCATCTACAGTAACTCTGAGCTTTTCCCTACTCCGAATAAAACTTAGAGGGGCCATAGGGTGACAGACATCCTACAAACTTGGGGGAAGGAATGGACCAAGAAGAAAAATAACACAAAAATACACAACAGTTAAGTAGATGAAGGAAATCCTGCAAGTATCCTCACTTAAGAAAACACACATCCATTTCTTTAAAAGTAGTGGATACAAAGTGAAAATCACAACACCAGAAAAGCTTCAAAAGTTACTGCTTTGAGTTCAAAGAACCCTTCTGGGAGACACAGGGCAAGGACAACAGAGTTTTGTTAGTTCTGCGGTTAAAGTTATTTATTTAATTGTAATTTTTATGCGCTCTTGAAAAATAAGAATGCCCATAATGCATGTTTAGGGCCACAAAGATGATCAGGATTTTAGAGCATCTCTCTTATGATTTTGAGAGAGACTGCAGGAGCTGGGCCTGTTTAGTCTAGAGAAGAGAAGACTGAAAGCAGATCTCAATAATGCATATAAAATATCTCAAAGGCAGCTGCCAAGATGATGGGGCCAGACTCTTCAGTGGTGCCCAGCAACAGGACAAGCGCCAATGGCCATAAACTAAAACACAAGTTCTACCTCAACGTGAGGAAGAGCTTCTATAATTTGAGGGTGGGAGAGCACTGGTGCAGGCTGCCCAGGGAGGTTCTGGAGTCTTCCTCTGCGGAGACTTTCAAAACCCACCTGGACACATTCCTGCGTAACCTGCTCTAGCTGGCCCTGCCTTAGCAGAGGGTTGGACTGGATGATCTCCAGAGGTCCCTTCCAACCCTAATGATTCTATGGTAACAGTAATTTGGCTGCTTGCTATCAGAATTGAGCAGGAGTTGCTCTCACAAGAGCAACACTAGTGTCTAAGCCTAGCAACTTTACTGCAGAAGTGGTTTATGTCTGCTTGTTTCCATTTTCAAGTATATAGCTGCTATGATGGCAGATATCCTATTACTGAATCTGGAACAAGGGTAAGTAGTTAACAGAGACACATATCTGAAGCATTGCCAAGCACACCAAAACTATCACAGAGAAAAATACTAGCCCGCTCTTTAGCCACTTAATTTACAATATTAACTGAATATTTATAATTAAAATCAATAGTAAGTTGGCTTCAGCTAGAGCTGAGATACATGAAACCGTGCCACAGCCAGAATAAATGTAGTTAAGACTGCAACGCACTGCTAAGAACTGTGGGAAGTCTGAAAACAACTCAACTCCCCTCAAGAAGTTACTGAATTTAACTAAAAAAAAAGTCGAGTATATGTAACATTTTAACTTTAAAACCAGCTTGATACACAGCAGAGAGTGAGCTCCTAATCAAGTACTTCAGAGCAGCCTGTGCCCTGTTTGCCTCATACAACCATAAAATACATCTCTCAAAACCCCCCAGTGTTTTCAATACCTACAAACTGAAACACCAGTAGTTTCGAGTACCTTTTTGCGACTTTCTCTTGCCAAACTGGCATCAAAGGGTCACCGTATGTTAAAACGATTACTTTATCAAACTCTTTTAAAGGCAAGTTCTACCTACCTACCACCAGCACAAAATGCTATCACATAACCATAAAGAAACAAGCGTTGCGTGGCACTTTAACATGCTCTAATAGCTGTTATTGGATAAATTTAGGACAAAAGCTCCCTGAGATTAAGGTGCTCAGTGCAGAGTCCTCCTTCCCGCCACGGGCTGTGAGGGGAAGAGGCCACGGCCGCCGGGGCTGTGGCGCGGGGCGGGGAGGCAGCACACGGTCCCTCGTGAGCCCGTTCTCCCCTAGGCAGGCCGCGCCGCGACCTCGGGCTCCTCTCTCAGGACAGAGCAAAGCGGCCCCAGGGTGTTCCGGAGCCAGGGCCCCACCCGAGGTGTCTCCGCCACGGCCGTCGGGCCCCGCGCCCCCCCAGAGTAAAGAGCCACACTCACCGAGCGCGCACCGCGAACACCAGCGCACCGCCACCGCTTCCGGGAGGGGTTTAAAACAACGCCAGCCCCTATTGGCTTCGGGCGCCCCGCCCCGCCCACTCTTTGGAGCTCTATTGGGGGGCGGATCTCCCGCCTCTCCTCCCAAAGCCGCTATTGGCTGTCTTCACACAGGTGCCCGGTGAGCACCGCCCTCTCCAGTCCCCCGCTGGCCCGGGCTGGGCGGGGCGCCGTGAGGGGCCGTGGCTTCCCGCTCCCCGCCGGGACCTGAGGTTTTGCCGCCACAGCGTGAGGAGACCTGACTCTGCGGTGTTACCGGAGCCGGTACCGGGTGCTGGAGGCACGTCACCTTCGACACAGCCCTGTATCCGTGTCCGTTACAGTGGATTGGATAAGACCCTGGTATTGGGTAGTACATGGGCTGCATCTTGGCTGCCTCAGCCTGTTTCCAGTGTATTTTGTTTCAAGGTATGAAATAACAACATCAAAGGCCTGGTCTGAGCTTCAAAAGGCTCATACCTCTGAGGGCTGATACAGCTGGGACTGGGCTGTTGACAGTGAGTTTGGGTGTAGCTACGTATTTACGTCTAGAATCAGGTCACTGTGTGGGATGTGTGTTACCTTCACGAGAGGCTCAGCTTCCAGAAAGGCCAAAGTCACTGAGCCCTGAGCTTGCAGTGGCATGAATTCAGGCCAGGACAGCTTTCCTGAGGATTGAGGAAAACACAAGTTGACAAAGTCAAATTTGCTCTCAGTTATTAAGCACAGCATGATCAGAATTAAATATTTAGTAATTATATTAGATCAGCAGATGTAGGCTGGGATTGGATCTGTGCCACCTTTATGTCATTTCATGGTTAAATACTAGCTTACCTGTGGGTATTTAAAACAAGATTTCAAACTTCATTTCTGACTTTTTTCACAGGTGCCAATAGAGGACTTCAGTGGAGTCTGTGAATTAACAATGTTTAATGGTGAAGCCTACAAGGGAAGACCAGAAAATCTTTGATTGCTCTTCTAACACTCAGAACACACAAGATACGGAACACTAAAGAAAAGAACTCCTAGTCGTATATGAGCATGTAATGTGGCACGGGAGGCTAAACCTTTCATCCTGGATGCAGAAAACCTGGTATCAGTTGTTAGCTTTGTAACTGGCCTGGCATCTGACATTGAGCAAGTTCATCTCAATAGTTTCTTTCTCCACCATCAACAATGGGATTATAGCATTGACCTTTGCAAGGTCTTTTGAGATCTACTGATGAAAATTGCTGGGTGAGTGTATTATCATCATTCTTTGTACTACTGCTTTTGAAACACAGTAATAGATTGTTGTTATTACTTACACATATCAACCTTGATACAAATAAACCTAGAATATATTTATGTTTTAAGGTACAGGGTTATTTAAAACAGTAACAAGCAACTGGATGAGAGCAAATGGCACTAAGATGTGCCAGGAGAGGTTTATATTAGATATAACAAAAAATTTATTCATCAAAAGGGTTGTCAAGCATGAACAGGCTGCCTGAGGAAGTGGTAGATATCCATCCCTGGAGGTATTTAAAAGATGTGGACATGTGGCACTTAGGAACATGGTTTAGTGATGGACTTGGCAGTGCTGGGTTAACAGCTGGACTCAATGAAGTCTTTTCCAACCTAAGCGATTCTATGAATCTGTAAGTAGACAAAATTATACAGATTTTTAAACCCCCATTACATTAAAATTGGTAAAATGCATGCACATTAAATGTAATTTAATGTTCTTTGGTGCCACTCTGTTTCTCAAAGCATAGACTCATCACTGTGACCGAAAATTACTTAGCTTCTATGCTTGATACCCATTAAAAATCTTTAGATGATAGGTCTGCATACCCTTAGTAGGAGTTACATTCATGGGGAGAAGAAAAGGAAACTGTCCATGGGCTTAAAACTTACTGGTGTTAGTTTTTACTGGTTTATTTGTTTGAGTTGGTGTTTGGTGGTTTTGTCTTTTTTTTTTTTTTTTTTTTAATACATCTGGGAATTTACAATAATTTCAGAATAATTTAAACTTTTTTTAGGAAGCTTCACAAAACTCAGCCCATTGCAAATATTTGTGAATACTGGTTTGGTAGCCATTCAGACTCTCTTCTATTTCTTGTGTCTACTTTTGTTCTGTCTAAAACAGCTCACTTACTGTTGTCTTTTCAGACCCTGTCCTAGGGGATCTGTGTATAGCTCCCTTTGTTTGTCAAACTAATAGGCTGATCCCAAGTAGGCAGTGATTCTGTACCCACTTCTAGTGCCTTTAATGAAGAGAGTGGTACTGGTTGCCAGTGCAGAACATCTGTTGGAGAAAACGAGCAGGAGTTTAGTGAAAAGCTTGTAGAATTGTCCTGAGTTAGTCTCAAAACCAAAAATAGTCCTGTTATTTGTTTAAAACCTTTCTTTGTTCTATCTTTTAAGTGCTGGAATGCATGTTGTTTGTAATACATAAACCACACCTTAACTGGATTAATTATCTTTTTCCTGAGAGCTTTCAAAAAGTGGTTGCTGAAGAGGGGAGAGACACCAGTGACCTAGGTACTAGAGTTCAGTTCTTGCTCTGATCGTATCTCTATCAGTTGTCTAGATATGTAAGATCTTTACTAGTAAAATCTGCAGCTTAGTAGACGAGTGGACAATTCACATGACTGATTAGTTACAGCAGCCTTTGATGTGCCCAGTTAAGTTTCCCTGGTAAAAAAAAAAAAAATAAAGGCATTTTTAATGTCAGAAAATGAGCAAACACATCTGGAAATAAAAACTGCAGGGATGGGGCTTGCTCGGCCAACAGTACTTCTGAAAATAATTTAGCTGTTACTATATATAAATGTTTCAACGTGACCTCTCAGGGCAATACCGTGCTGAACGTGACTAATGTGATCCTGTAATGTATAAAATGCAGAATAGATGGGGGAGAGAGGGGAGTGGTGCTGCCTTTGTCCACAGCACTGGTGACACTGGAGCACTGCACCACTTCTAACATGCACGGTTCGGGATGAGTGGAAAAACACTAGAAACATTTTCAAGGAGGAACATATAATTAAGGGGATAAATAACAAGATACAAAATAGGGGCGCAGGTAGCTCAGGAGGCTGAGCGGTGACTCCATCAGAGCGCACAGACCGCCGCAAATGGTGAAAAGGTCAAGTTAGACAAATTCATAGGGCTCGGATGCCAGTGTTACCTGGCTGCACAGCACCTGTCTCAGCACTCGGTTCAGACATCAGCTGGGCCCGGAATCTCCAGGTCCACAGGAGTGAAAAGTACCATTTAGCTTTGCAAGAACAGAGACCTCCGGCTGTTCTGCAAGGCTCAGTGCTGCAAGCCGGTCAGTGCACCCAGACGCTGAGGTGACAGCACAGCGGCACTGCGCGGCTGCGGCGGGCGGAAGTCCCTGTCCGGGTGGCCCCAACCCCGCTCTCGCTCCGGGAGCGCTTCTCGCCGGGCTGCGGCGGCTCCTTCGCCCGCTCCCGCCCTTCGCTGCCCACCGCCCCGCTCGGACGGGCAGTCCGGCCTGCCAATGGGGCGCGGAGCGGGCCTGTAATGCACCAATGAGAATGTGGTTGCTGGGAGCAATCGCGGAGGGACTACCCAATAGGAAAATTCGCGGCGGGAGCCGAGCGCCTGGTTGCGTTCCGCCCGTAGACGGGCAGCGCGAGGCAGGGGTCGGCGGCGGCGCTGGGCGCGGGTGGCGAGCTGGGTGCGCCCGGGGTCGCTTGGCCTGTGGTGACGGCGCGGGGCGCGGCATGGTGCGCACGCCTCCCGCTGGGCCTCTGTCCCCCAGGTGTGAGTGTTGAGGAATGATAACGCCCCGCGTAAAAAAAAAGAGTTGGAAAGACGGTACCGACGTGGTCCGACTGGGAAAAGCGTTCCCCTCTTTCGGCGGGCTGGGCCTGAGGGACGCTTCGCCGAGCAGTAATTCTGGGATGGCACGCGTGATTCCGCGTTGCACTTGGACCTTTATTTAGAGCGGCCTTGAGGGCCGCCGGGAGGACTGTGCTCCCCCGGGGGCGGCGAGCAGTCAGGCTGGGTGCGGGGCGAGACGAGGTAGCAGCGGGTCTCCTTATTTTGGAGAGGGGAGAGATTCCCCTGCGTGCGCTAAAAACGCAGCCGGAGATTGCAGTAGAGACGGTAAATGCGAGAAAAGGGTTAATGATTGCGCCCTCCTCCCTTCCCGGCTGGATAAAGATGGTCTTGGATACCCTTTGTAAATAGGAATGTAGAGGTGGGAGGGGAAAATCAGCCCGACTCGGTCTACTACGTTGCCTCGGTGGGTAGGGAGACGGCGGGGAGAGGCTGATACTGCCGCGGCGCTCTCCCGGGAGGAGGCGCGGAGAGACGGACGCGCTTTCCGCGGGAGCCGGGCACCCGCTGGGCTGCGCCGGAGCGGGTGTAGTGAGCGGCGGGCTGAGAGCTCCGCGGCGGGGCTCCTGCTGCCGGGAACGGGAGGCGAGAGAGGAGGACGAGGGACTGCAGTTGATGTGCTGCCCAGCGGCTGCCGAGTGTTTTACTGAAGAGTTGGTGCGGGGGGTCCCCCCGTCTTTTTTCTGGAGCACCCTCCTCCTTGAAGCCGGCAGGAGCAAGGAAAATAAGCTGAGGACAGAGAAATAAGAGAAGACGGAGGAGATGGTGAGCAATCATTGGGTTGGGAGAAATGAATGAGGTTGCCGGGCAATTTTCTGTGAGAGGTTTTTGCAGGGAGTAGTACGTTCGGGATGATTTTGCATCACGATTGCAGACTAGCCTTCTTTGTCTGCTAAAGACTGCTGGTTAAGGTTTAACAGTGTTCATCAGTTTATTGTGAGATACGCAACGAAGAGTTGATGTATACGAATGGCTAAAACTGCATGCGGAAGCCACACACACAAGTAACCCCTAAACAAACCAGCATTGTGTTAATCCTGCAATATGATGGGCAGCTCTTGTCATGGAGGGAAGTCTTTGCTCAGGTTATTTGTGGCATGCATAGGAGATGAGTCTCTTAATAGCAAAGACTAAAGACAACTAACCAATTTCTTCACAAATGTGAAATCCATTACAGACTTAAAAGCAGAAGTTCGGTTTTATTTTTCATTATTATTTTCATTTTGCCTGCAGTATCGCTGATATGATTCAAGTCTGATGTTTGCAAAACTTGATCAACTCTTGCAAATGTTGACTTCTAGCATGCAAATAGTAAAGACTGTCCTTTCCCTTTCTTTCTCTTCTTTTCTAGTGTGTGCTCTTGTTTGTATATGTGGAAGGGGCGGATTCTTACAACATACACTTTGCATTTTACAGTGTACTGTGGTGCCTTAGGTAGGTCACGGTACAAAACGTGATCCTTAACATGTTAAAAAAATAAACTAAGCATTTTTTTATATCAAGTGAAGATCTGGTTTTATGCTAATAATAACTTAAACACTGGATACAAGTTTTTTGGGGAAAAACTGCTGTTTTGTGTTAATGGGAACGCTTTGTGGTAAAAATCGTTATTCTAAATGACATAATATTGACATTGGCTGATTGTATCTTCCTGAGGACGAAGTGCTGCAGTCTGTATTAAGTACATTAGCCCTTTAAGGTTCCATAAATTTAAGCATATTTTGTTTACAAATTTGTGCAGGACTGCATGGTGCAGTAGTCAAAACTGGAATTTTAGTGGCTCTAGGAAATGTTAATGCACTGCAAAAGAAAAATTGCAGCTTCATATTAACTCTGCTTATGGAAAAAGATTGATTGTAATGAAGTAACACAGGATATAGATGGTGAATAAAATAACTGAAAGGGCTAGATAGTTTGGAGTTTGTACAAAAAAATACAAGTTTTGAACTATGATCTTCATCATGGGAGATATTAGGATGGATGGCTTTTACATTTATTTTAAGCAACATCTCTGTAAATGCTTGTCTGAAATATTTAAATTATATGCGCCATTAGGCAAATGGGTTTATCATCCCATTGCTTGGCTAAAAGAATCTATCAGGAGGGCAAGGTTTAGAAGAACAATACAGTTTGACTGCACAGTTTATCCTCATGCATTGTTCAGAGATGCGTGGAATGTATTTTATTTGACATTAGTGATCTTTATGGAGTTGACTTTACTGAATTTTATTTTTATGTCATAGTTGCTGTCAACATAAACAACTGAATTCCAAGTAATGTAACAATAACTGTAACCTACTATTTAGCTAGCATAGATGAAAAATAGTTGCCTTTGATTTTTTCATCTATTCATTCAGAATCTTTGCATTAGATTTCAGTCTCAGCAGTTCCTTAATATTGGAAGAACTGGTAAGAGTTACAAATGGAGGGAGATTCCCATTATATTAAGGCAATGTACTACACATGCCAAAATTCCTGCCTTTTGCTTGTACTTTGAACTTGATACAAACTGCAGTTTAGAGAAGATATCCTGAAGACCATCTGCATGCATATTACAGTTATATAAAACTAAGCTTCCGTGTTTGGTTTTATGTAATGCAACACATTATTTCTGCAGTGCTTTTGGTGGATCTTGGTTAGTGTCAGAGTTGATAGGCTGTGAGGAAAACCTGTGAGAAATCTTGTACTACCAGGTTTATAATTTGTTGCTCTTAATATTTTATTGTGTGAGTATAAATCATTGACACAAACACTGTAAACAAATGCTGTAGCAGCTAAGTGTGAGATTACATTTAGCTTATGCCTTTACAGTTCAACCAGGGTATGACAATATCTTGTCTAGTGTGAGTGCATTGTATTTCTAATAGCCATCATGGTAATCTTCAAAGTAGAAAGGTTAGGTCAATTTGTTTACTTTGTTGCTGTCCCTACAGAAGAAGGGGGAGGAAAAAAGGCCAACTCTAGGATTTTACCAATATGGATAGGGAAAGCATTTGTCAGATGTGTTGCATGCAGTGCCTTGTTGAGACTTCATGTGAGTCACCTGGGAATTACCACTGAAGTTTCTGTTAAGATTAAAATCCACACATCTTTAGAAAGTGCTCTTTCCATAATGCAAAGTATTTAGATTATACATATAACTTGACAAACATCTTTTCTTCAGAAAAGACCATTAGCAATATTATGGGTGTAAGCATTAAAACAAGAACAAGGAGATTGTGAAGCATTCTCTTAAATTCCAGGCAGGACGTGGTATGCATGTGTGCTGAAGCAGGGATAGACGCCTCAACAGCTGAAAAAGTAGCAACTGTCTCATGTAATGAAATGGTTTTTATTTCCCTCAGTTAACTTGTGTGAACAAAGCCAAACCTGAAAAACTGTGGTGCAAGGCTTTTGTTTGTCCTTTTTGCTCTTACCCTTGCATTTCACAGGCAGTCCAGAACAAGCTGCAAAGCTGCTTCTGGTTCTATATGCTGAGGTTCTGGAGGTCTGGATCTTTTGCATTAGCTTATGTTGCATTCATTTTAAATGGCATGCAAGACAAATATCTATTTCTAGTGAATCTGATTCTTTTTCCATGTCTGCTTTTCTGCAACATTTTAAGGAAAGGCAGCTTAATTTGGTAGTATCTAGTCATTTGAAAGGCTGGCAGTCAACCCTCCGGCAGTCACATTTTCAAGAAGTAGCGTTTTTGGTGTGTAAATGGCTAATCATTTAGTAGTAAGTGGACAGCATCTATTATTCATCATTAGTTTGTACACACTGCATCAAACAATATCATTTTAGAATCCTGATTAGGCTTGCTGATTACCACTCTGTTGCAGGATAGTTTGACATTTTGTTCTACCAACATACATACCTTTCTTAGAACATCTTGGGGATAAAAAATTTACAAGAGACCTGGGAGAATGGGTGACATTCTAAAATATCTTAATCTCTTTTAGAGAATACTTCAATTTAGTTAATGAAGCTCATATCTAGTCACTACAAAGAACATGACTGAATAGATTCATAGCTGTCATTACTGGGAGCATACCACTACTGAAACAAATGGCCTCTCTCTGAAAATAATGAATGTTAACTAAGCAAGGCACCATTATACGCCTGAAAATTACTGGCTTTACTGATATTTATTTTTAACTGATTACTATATCAAATTCTGTGAAAGTGTTTATACCCTCATATTTTCCTATGCAATTATATTTTTGTTGTCTAATCTAGATAAAATCGATGGAAATGTCACTAGTTCGAGTAAAAGCCATCTAAAGTTGATTCAGAGAGGTTGGCTGCAATGAACCAAGGGATCAGCTTAATCATATCTTTCAAAATCAGGCCCTCAGAGGAATTAACCTAGAAAAACAAAATCAGTGGGTACTTCTGTATGTATCTAAAACTGCATTTTCTCATGAGTGGACTTTTTGTACAAGATGGGAAATGTTTATTAGCAGTAATACACTGAGGAAAGAACCTGTGAGCCTGGGTATGTGCAGTTCTGTATCTTTCCAAATACTTCTTTGTGAAGACTCTCTTGATCTGATTCTGCAAGTCTTAATTCTCTGTCATCAGCTGATATTAATTACCATGAGACAAGTTGAGTGATTTTTGAATATAGAACATATTTAGAAAGAGCAGAATTGTAATATTTAGTTGACAGATTTGAGGCTGAGTAGTCCAAGAAAGTAATTTTCATCCAACACTTGCCTAATGGTGATGACTGCTGATGGCAGTATTACAAGGTACTAAGATCCCTTAAGAACCCACGGGTAGAACTGTGCTTCTCTGCTTCACTCTCCAGTTTATATTGCCCTGGGAAGACCTTTCTGTTTCTGAACTATGTGCAGTGTGCTTTATCTCTGCAGATCTGATAGGCAATTCAGGGTCTTTGCTCCATAGGGTCCTTGACTGCAGTGTCAAAATTTTCTGTGCATACTTCAGCTGATGTTGTTTATAATTATGCTTTTCCTGCATCATTTTGTTTTGGAAGCTGCAAAGGGGTTTCCATGAGCTGCTGTGCAGATACATGCCAGTGCACCACTGATCTATTAGCTTATGGTTTACAGGTCAGGGAGAAATTGAGATTTTGCTATCTAAGTAATATCATCTCTTTGCTGCTTCAGTGCTTACATGACATCTCAAGTTGGTTGAAGATTAAAAGGATGCTGTCAAGGTATCTTTCACAGTTTCATTTTTATTATTTATTTTGTTTGCTTTATTATTGCTGTCATAAGGCATCGGAAGCTTGAAGTCTAGTGCCTTGCCAGCAGGTCTTTGTCCTCCAGAACAGTTAGTGTTTAGCTGCTTATGGTTTATTTAAGAGTTGGGAAACATTTACTGTCTTCTAAAATACATTACTGAAGAGTTACAGCTTAAACATTGCAAGCGAGAGGGGAAGAAGTGAGTAAATCAGTTTAGGGCCTGGCATTGTGTTGTTATGGTAAACTGAAAGTATTTCCTCTTTTCCTTGTTTCTTTCAGAATTTAATAATTTGTGAATATAGAATTAGGCATCAGTGCTTCCTTGCACAGTCATCCATGAGAGTGGACTTTCCAGGGGATTGATATCAAGACCTGCATGCTTAGTTGGATATATCTTGAATTTTTACCACTGCAGTGATATTGGCTGAGGTGCCGAGCAGTAGCTTCATTTGGGGTACTGGCCCAGAAAAGATACCTTTACAGGACCTTACAGGATCTGGGCTTTATTTGTGCTATCATAAAAGCAAAGATCATGGGGGTTTTGTACTGAAAAATGCTAATGCTAACTTGTTGCTGTAAGAAAAGCTTTTCTTGATTGATCGACATTTGTTGCAATGTGAAGTTAGTGAAACTAGAGCTACTGTTTCCAGTAATTTAATTGCGTGTTCATCTGCTCTGGCAGTGTAATTTCTGCCCATAAGTTGGAAGCATATCAGCTCAATTCCTCCATGGGACCTTCTCATTACAGTAAACATTCTCTATTTAATTTACATTATATAGTGATAAAAGTTTAAGTAACTGCTATTCAGAACAGTGACAGACGCAATCACACAGACTTTTACTGGCTTATTCCTGTGGCTAAGAAACTGTATTGCAATGCTTAATTAATCAACAGTATCTGTATCTACTGGATTCACAGCTTGATGAGAGCCGAATGTATATAGTGATACTGGGTAGACTGATTTTTTGCAGGTTTTAAATGAAAAAGTAATTATCTTTTTGGCAGTATGCAGAGTAGGAAAGGTTGCAGAGGTTCCCCAAAGAAAAGTGGATTGTGGAGTGGCTTCAAATGTAGTTCATAAAGTGTGGGCTATCTTGGGGAAGGAGAACCTGTGATGATGCTTAAGCTGGGATAGCTACACTAATTTCAGGCATTTCAGTTAGATGGCTTAGTTAGAAAGGGCAACCGCTTCTGGCTGCAAATAAAAGCAATGGATAGAGATGGACTGACTTCCCTGGAGGTTGATTCAGTCTATGAGTTTGAATCAAATGGTTTAACTGGCACTTGGAAGGAGCCTTTCTTCTCTCTCTGCTGAGTAGCAAATACAGGTAGTGTATGGAGACTAGCTTCTGAAATTAAGCATGTATGTCAGGTGCTGAGTGTGAGACAGCATGAGTATTATTCTTGCTATGTATACATGAAAACTGAAGAACTTTCACCTGGCGGGTATTGTAGTTCATCCTTGCTGAGCTGAGTTGTTTTTTTTTGTAGACAGCTGTTCATGCCTCTCACCTATGAGGTTAATTGTAAAAGGTTGAAAGGGAGAAAGAGAACTCTGGTCATTTTTGCACAGTTGTCTGAACTTTGAAAGAATTCTCTTGACAGCTGATTGAGCTTCTTGCGATGTAGCATCACAGTCATTACTCGTAGCAGTCTGGTAGAATCTGCAAGCTGGCTACTGCGAGAGTTTCTGTTTTGCTGTTCCTGGGAAAGAGAGGGAAGCCTTAGAAAAGACTGCATATGGAGAGGAAGGTGGGCATGAGCATGACTTAATGGAGCATGACACTGGGACTTGTCAAGGAGAATTGCTCTGGTATCAACAGGAGAATCACAGGAAATACAGATGTCTCACAAAATTAAAATGGTGTGGGGTGTTTTTTTGGTGTGTGTGTGTTGTGGGTTTTTTTTCGTTTTTTTTTGTTGTTTTTTTAAGCAGTGCTTCTCTAGAATGTGTATAGAACACTAATTATTTGTGTAGACACTTTAAACAATATTCTGCTCTTTCCTTTGATGTATAATGTTAACACTTTGTTAATCTTCTATAGTGGGTTAAAATGGCATAAAGCTCAGATTGCTGGAATTAGAAAGTCTTCCATCTCTTGTGCCTGGATCTGTTTCTCTGTTTTGATAGGCCGGTGACAGTGAGTGTTCTTGTGCTGTGCATCTACTCTGAAGTATGTAAAAGAAAAATGCTTATATATGCTAACATTATGAGTGGTTCATACAATTGTGCTAATAACATTATACTTTTCAATACTTCACAAATCTTTGGCTTATGGTTAGTATTCTGCTATTGTACATTGCTGGCAAGTTGTGATTTAGAAATGAACTCTATTTAAAAAAGTGAAATGATTTCACATTTCTTCTACAAATCTTAATCTGTTGCAAGGAAACTTCAGTCATGTTGATCAGTAAAATGACAATAGCCATCCATAAAACTTTGATTCAGTTCTCCGTAGCAGTATGCTAGTAATGGTCTCAAGGTCTTGAAAGCATAGTTTTATTGTATGCAGTAGCTATGAATTTTAGAGTTTTCCAATATGTTTAAGATAGATATTATTCTGTCTGAATAAATATCACATTTGACTCTCTTTTATTAATGTAATGTCAAGTGAAGTCTCAAACATCAATCCTAACTTAAACTGGCAGTGTTCTGCTGCTTTGCACCACAGGCTGGGTCGTGCCATTCTGGTATAACTCCTCCATGTATTTTTAGACTGGTTCTTCTTTAATTCAGTGTGACAATACAAGTAGTGAGTTATTGATAGCAGCTAAAGTGAAACCATTATGACTGTGATCAATAACACACCTGCAGAGAATAACAGCTACTACCAGGGACATATTTTGTATTGATTCAGAAATTTATGCTGTCTCTACTACACCCAGTCTGCAACTTCCATAATTTATGTAATAAAATTTCTACTTTAGAGAAGCTGTTACTAAGTTAAATACCAAGAAATGATGACATATCAAGATGTAAATTGCATATTGAAGATTTTACTACAAGCAGAAATAGTACTTGCTAAATTCCTGTGGGTTCTGATTCAGGACCAAGGCACTTCCTTACTGCAGGCTGAGAGATAATAGAAGTAAAAAGCCATGTTCCCTCTCCTCAGGCAGTATTTTAGAGGTGAAGGGTAAGATGCTGTTTTTAATGTGATGTGATTGAATTGTATAATCTATAAGTTTGAAACTTTGATAGACTTCATCTGTAACAATAACCGTTATTCCAATTCTGTCCTTAAACCAGAATGTAACTTTCTCTTCATATGGATACATCTCTTTATGAGTACCTTCCAGCTTCTATGATTCCATAATCTTTCTGTGCCTCTCTCTAGCAGAAGAACACATTCTAGAAGATAGATGCTATCCTCTGATTTTCTTTTCCAAGCCTGAAGTCAGTGAAATTGAGGAGAAAGTACAGATTATGACCAAGAATTTGCGAGTACCAGTGTTGCTTGAAAGTAATGCCTAGCTTCCTGGAGATGTGTGTTTATTCTGTTACTTGCTAACTCTGCATTTGTTTTGTTGATCAGATGACTAGCCACAAATCCAATGGAAAATTACTGTGTATTTATACTGAATAGAATAAAATCGCTTGGTGGGCTTTAAGCATGATAAGAAAACATGAACAGTATATCACTAATAATCTTGGTATACGAAGCTTCAAATTCAGTTGTTCATGCAGATTGATGTGTACTTTATTAATTCTTAATTTGAATGGCAAATGGAAAACTCCAATGTCCAAGTATTACATGCATTGGCTTCCTAGATATACAGCCTTCCATTTTTGGTGGTGTTACCTCCTTTATATTCAAGTATGCCTACAATTTGTCAATAGGAGTAATCTCAGTGTAGTCCAGAGAAATACAAATGACTTCAAACCTGTTATTTTTCAGCTTATTTAATAGAATTCTAGTTTTTTGTTAACTTCTAGAGTTCATTTGTTGCCTGTTCTCTGTTTAGTGGCATTATGTGAGAACTGTGCTGTAGGAGCAATTACGGTATAAAAGGACTGGTTTGTGCTTCACATGTTCAACGCTCAGTACTAAGGAGTTAAGCATCAG
Organism: Amazona ochrocephala; assembly: GCA_039720435.1. Taxonomy (NCBI): domain Eukaryota; kingdom Metazoa; phylum Chordata; class Aves; order Psittaciformes; family Psittacidae; genus Amazona; species Amazona ochrocephala. The sequence continues at coordinate 7,346,418 of CM077891.1, read as the reverse complement.
ACCTGTTTAGTCATTTAAAATATGCATTTGCAAATCAATTTGAGTCTTTAGGCTACCGAACTAAGAGGAGCTTTCAGCATAAATCTTGATTTTTTTTTTTTTTTTTTTTTTTTTTTTTTTATGTCAAGATATAAATGTATATTTGTATACATTTGGAAGACTTGAGGTCATACAGGAAACACAAGAATTCTGTGGCCTTTTTCTCCATGCTTGTTTAAAACTGCACACAGTTTTGAAGGCGTTTAGTACATTCCCAAACCTGAGTAGAGAAAAGCTCAGAGGTACTTACCACTGTGAGCAACTTCAGAATTAAAGTTTCCATTTATGCTATTGTAAACTGTGCAATTAAGTGCAATTTCCAGTTGAGATTGTATAATGCAGAGAATATTGAACATCCATGCTTGCCTCAGGCTGTCTAGTGGACTATATTGCCCACAATTAAACAGATGAGCGCACAAATAAGGATAGGCATCCTTCCAAACAGTTCTAGCTATATTTAGCAAATTCTTCTCATTTCCCTGTCTGTAGGATGGTAGTGATGTTGGTAACCTGGACATTAGCCAATAGAGCTGTGAGTTGCCTAAGCCCTGTCCTACAAAATGGTACACTTTCCCATATTATTTTGACCTTGTATTATCTCTCTTTCATTTTATGCCCCACGTGAGAAATTAGCTTTACATTCTCCATCTGAACCTAGAAATAAGAAGCCAGTTCTCTGTGCCCCAAAGGAATAGGAAGAACTTGAAAATTTCACAAGTTAAATGTTCTGAAATTTATGAATGGTAAAACCAAGGCAGGGGACAATACAGAGAAATCTCCTTTTACTGGAAACTAAAGCGATAGATTCTGTAATTTTTCTACCTTGTTTTAAGTATCAATATCTGAAGTACTGCCGTGCCTCTTGCTGAAATGCAGTAAGCTTTGTGTAGCATTACCTTCAGAAAATACTGAATTCACAGTTTTCTTAATTGATATTTGCTTTTTTTCCCTTCATAAATTTCTGTATTATCCAAGTACACGTTGACGGTGATGCTGTAGCTGGCAGGCTTGAAAGATGCAGCCAATTCACAGTATATTGCATCATTTTCCTAAATAAATGACTAACTTCAACTTAAGAAAACATAAATAACAGCTTAATCTCATACTTGCTCTGTGGAAGTGCTGTGTTTCAGAAGGGAGACCTTGTAACCGTTAGACTTGGAAATTAACTGGTGTGAGTTTTTTCCCCTGCTTTTTTGTTTATTTTTTTTGAGTGGGAAAGAGATATATTCCAAACTGCCCTATACCTGAATCCAGAACAAATTTAGCACTCTCTTCCCTTTCTCCTACTTAAGGAAAATACTATTTCCTTTTCTTTCAAATATGAAGTTGTATAGATACCATAATCTCCATCTGCATTCCTACAGCCAAGTGCCTGGTTTTGGTATTTTAGGGAAAATTATGTCTGAAAGGATATCCTGTAAACTGCCAGCATGCTGCATTATTCCTTAGTCATCACAGAAACCTGAGCTGTAGGGTAAGCAAATGATTTCACATTGGAACTTCTGCTGAAGTTTAGCTTTGTGGGCTTTGGTTGGAGTGTGGACAGCTCTGCTGCTGTTCTGCCTTTTAAACATCTTCTACATATTGTCAGCTTTCCAAGAACTGACTATGCTGATGGTGAAAAATTTCTTCGTTCCTCAGTTCATTTATTTATTTAAGTATAGCCAGTTCAGATCAGTTTGGTTACCTCCTTTCAGCCTTTGTTTTGTTGGTCTAAATAATCCAAACTCTTTTTCTCAGAAAATGGGCAGTACATTCCCAGGTAGTTTCAGTAGTTCATATTTGTGCTGAGTCAGTCTTTCTGCAGTATGCATCTCTGGAATACCATACTGGATTCCAGATGCAGTTCTTCTTTTGTCTCATACGCTAGTATTGGCAATTCCCTCCTCCTGCTGAAAATAGTTCACTGGTAGATCTTAGTGTTGCGTTGTCTTTTCTCACATACAGCTCTCCCAGTTCTTGCATAGTTGACAAATACTTTCTTTTTTTCCTTCTTTCCTGAAGAAGTGCAGGATAGGTCTACCATTTCTAAGCTTACTTGAAAATGTGTATGTCTTACGAAAGAAAACTCTTTGGTTCTCAGATATAGTGGGTTTTGTTGCCTTTTCCATCAGACTTGATGAATAGGCTTGTGTAAAGAACCAGGCGCTAGACATGAAACAATATCCTAGATAAATAGCTAATATCCCAACTAATGCTCAACTAAAATAACTGTGCTTTATCCGAGAGGGAGTATACTGCTTTGTCCTTTTATCAGTACTGTGATATTTCTCTTGTAGTGTGTTCAGTTTTAGTGAGGATTCTTGTATCACTAACCATTTTGGGACACTGTGTCTAGAAAAGGGGAGATTTATATCAATGGAGAGACTGCACAGGGAGTGGTAGAGGATGCTGACAGATAGCCAAGGGACAGGGAGATTGAGGTTGTTTTCTCCATCAGGAGTTGGTCATTAGTTGACCCCCTTAGGACTGAGAGAACAACGATAATTGGCAATAGCTATTTAAAGCATAAATGAGATTGTGCTGCCTTTTTATTGGATTTATCTTCAGTGCTGCAGTAATTAATAAGTACTGCTGTATTTTGAAAGTGCTGTTTTACTTTATTAAAATTGGCTACTGATCCTGGTAGTGAAACAACTTAATGGGTGCCAAATGCAGATGTGTCTGTTGGACTAATGCATTTGGGAAAAGGAGGCTGTGAGCTAGAAATGTGTGTGTGATTGTACTGTGTGGTTCCACCAATGATGCAGAAAGCAAGGCATGTGAGAGAAGCCTTTTAGCCCTAAAGAGGCCTAAAAAAAAATTAGTTTGTCATGGTAGCACAAAAGAAGGGAAAGACTAGTAAGGATTAGGGGGAAAACCACAACTATTTCCTGTGAAAATGGGTTGAAGTCTAGGGGAAAGCAGCTGGGCTCGCAAAGGAAAGAGTGATATTTTTTAATTTTATCTTTCTGTTTTCTTTGATGCAGTAAACATGTTTTAGTCCCGTAAAAGCTTCAAAACCAGTAATGCAGGTATCTCTGTTAAAGAACAGAGCTATTGTTTCAGACTCAGACAAACTGTGGAGCTGCAATCTGCAGAAGTCCTGATCTTCAGAGAGTTTCTGACTTTGGTTGAATTCATAAAGTAAGTGATGTAGAGTTCTTAGAAGCTTTACTGTCTGCGTAGTAGCTCAATTAAGAAAACTAGAATTCCACATAGTGTCTGATTTAAATGGCCTTTCTACTGTCTGTATTGGTAAGTATATCTACATGTACCCATGAGACTGCTCTGCAGAGCATATAATTATTTTGTTTACATTTTGAGATTGATGTAAGTAGAATCAATACCAGTTCCTTTGCTTTTCATTACTGAAGGCATCTGGAATGTTGACCAATCTTATTTTACTTGTGTCAAACAGATCACAGAGCCCTTATATACACATCATTTGACCTTCTAGGACATTCTTCAAAGAGCTGGCAGGCTTAGCATGTCACTTTTCTTCTCACTTGAAGAAACTAAATCTAATTAGGAGGATCTTACGTAGATCAATGTAGATACAGATTAAAAGTGCACACAGTGTGTGGGGAATCCAGAATGAAAATAGCTGTAATGAAGATGGGGGTTGGGGAAGGGATGGACGGACACATGACACACACTCTGAAATAGGCTGACTTATTTTAGAGTGCAAGATTGATAATTTAGTGACTTTAGTAGATGCACTGGTAGAAAATATGGCAAGTTGGAGAATTCTAATGGGGCAAAAAAAATCTCTCAAGCCTTTTTCTTCTAGAGAATATAAAATGAGAAAGGAATTATGCACAAGTACTATTTCACAGTTTTAGTAGTGGTGATCAGCTGCCTGGTACTCATTTATCTCTTCATACAGGTGTAATTCACCTGAATACACATGAATTACTTAATATATTTTAAGAGCATAATCATGAACAGAATTGACTTCTGCTTGGGAAACCTTTGGCACTTCATTGCCTGTTAGCATTGTCCTTCGTGCAGCAAATGTCACTTGAGACTTGTAATAAACAACAAAAAAATATGCTTGTGCATTCTTGTCATTTCACATGAAGTCAAATGACTATTTTCTGATAGAAATCTCAAGAACATTGAGTTTATATAAGTTTCTCTCAGTTCCACTTCAGAATAACTGCTTGCCTGTATTTTTTTTTTTTTTTGAGGCAAGGAATGTTAATAGTAGATTCTTTGTGATAAATTATTTTAAGTATCTTTGACACACAAAATTGAAAGAATCTTATTGGGTATGTACAGTAACAGGACAAAACCCAACTGGTTTAAAATAGGTGTAATATCCAGGAGTAAAAAATATGTGCCTGTTTTGTGTGTCCTTGTGAGACTAGGGAATTTGGAGCAGTCATTGGAAGATGAAGGAATCCAGCTCTCTGCATTATTGGACCCAGAGGCCATACTGTGTCATTACTAATGCATGCAGGCATGTTCAATAAATTTCATGGTTATACATCTGATTGTCATTTTCAGAGCTCATTGATTTAAGCAGCTCCCACTGATCAAGAGTCCTACAACAGGCATCACAGGCTAATATGCTGATAGGTGCAAAGTGGAAAAGTGTTATTTCGGTCAAAAATTGAGGAAAAAAAATGTGCTGTGGGGTGAACTAAACACTGGAGCAAGGTGCCCAGAGAGGCTGCAGAGATTTACATTCCTGGAAAATTTAAAAATCTGACTGGAAAAGATCCTGAGCAGCTTGCTCACATTGACCCTGCTTTGAACAGGGGAACTGTACCAGATGGTCTCCAGTGGTCCTTTCCAACCTCAGCTGTTCTGTGATTCTGTGCAAATAAGATGGTTAATATTTGAATATTCTGCAGCTTATTCTGCTTTCTACAAGAAGAAGCTAAGTTGCAAGGATCCTAATGGCGGAAATGGCAGAAAGTCCAGAAAGGAGTTTCAGGGATGCAAGGCAATCTCCCTTTATGTTTCTTATCAGTGAGTATAACCTCCCAGCATGGATGTTGGAGAGCTGATGGACAGAGCTGTGGGTCAGGCTGGGATGTGGCTGCAGTTCCAAGGGTACCGTTCGTTAGCAGTTGCATTTATGAAACTCAATTTAGTTGTTCTGTTGTTTGTTTTTTTTTTTTCTTTAAACAAGCCTAGTTGTATTCATGTAAATTAACACTTGAGTTCAAACTTCTGCCTTTAGTGACATAAAGAATTTTAAAAGGCTTATTTAAATTTAAGATCTTCTACTGTCATTTTATACAGCTGTCTTCAAAGCATATTGAATATAATCTTTTAATGAGTTTTGGCTTTGCCGGTAGATACATGTTTCTTCCATTATCTTGTTTGTTTCTGTTTGATATTTTGTACTTTTTGAGTAATATTTGCAATTATTTTCCTACAATACCATGTTAGCAACAGCAGCAGGAAGGCATAGTTAGCTCAGCTGGAACATTTTGGCCTCAAGACTTATTGTTATTACATTCAGAGTAAGAAAGAACTGCCTGCTTATCTTTGTGGCATTCTCATTCCCTTCCTCCTCTTATCCCCTTTTCTTGTTCTATATTACTTTATTGTTCAGACTTAAAAGACAGATGATAGGAATAGTAGGTACGAGTTGATTGTAACAGATACTGTCTGACATTGGTATGTCTGTAACTAGGAAGATGAAAACAATGGGCAGTAAATATTTTGGACAAGCTGAAATATGTTGCTAAAATAATTCGTAATTGTCATGCCTGTTAGACTGGGTAAACAAAGAGAAAATGATTTCCTTTTGTTTATGCGGATTTTTGAAGAGCCTTGGAATTGCTGTGATGATGTATTGAGCTGTATTGCTGCTCAGTGCTCACTGCTTTCTGTTGACTTTAATTAATGTTACCTGTAACTTTCGTCAGTGCAGTCTTCCTGTTGAGAATGTGGTGCTGCAGCAGCGTCATGGGACTTGGAGATCTGTGCTTGGTTTTCACCTCTACAACTGGTTTGCATTAGAGCACCTTGAGGACATATTTGTAATATTAAAATAAAGGTGCTTAGCCTTTGTTTAAAAGGCTTTGTGTTACCTAATGAGCACGTTTTACTCATTTCCTGAGGACAAAACCTGAGCTGTTAAATTTGTGGCAGCAAAACAAAACAATTTTTGAACCAAGTCATCATTTTCAGCATCAATAGAAGGTCATGCCCTTGTCAGCTGGCATTGCTTCAACATAAGGTTCCAGTCAGAATTGGCTGCCATATGCTTAGAGCAGCTCTTTGAGACCTTCACCCTTTACTATGTTTGGAACCGCTAATATGGTGGATCTTTTGAATATTTATAAGAGTCTTGTTAAGATAGTCCTTACTGCAGTTATTCAGAGTGTATACTCATTAACTGTCAGTAACTGGTCTGGCAGAAAGAAGTTTGTTCAAGCTCTTGATAGACCACTGGATTAAGTGTCGTTCTCCCATTATTTCTTCTCTCCTTAGTGTTGTGTGTTATGCCACGGTGCTTATTTGGCAAGGTCAAAATACAATTCCCTTGTATTACTTCCATAGTTTTAGTGTTGGCATGGTTCCTGAGGAATTCAGACCTTCTGGGACCTGGAGTTTGGCGAGTAAACTTTTTAAACAAGGTTATAAAAGAAGACTGGAAATCTTGTTCATTAGCCCTGCTGCTTGATTTACCTAGTGCCTTGCTCAGCTGTGTTATACCAGGATGTCCAAAATCATGTTACATCCATGCCCCTTGCAGTTTTAGGAGTATGTAATTGCAAAAACTTAGGGGTATGTTTTAATAGCAGGTGATTGTTCTCATCAAGAACTGTATTAGTCTGATCTTTTTACAGTGCATGTATCATACACTTGAACTTCTCTTCCCATGAGCATCTTCAGATGCTGAATAGCAATTAGTTTTTAATCAAATAGAAATTACTGTAATGTCAAGCATACTTTTTCAGCTATGTTCTTCAAAACCAGAGGAAGTTAGTCATAAATGTAAGTTATATTTTTAACTTCTTCCTGAAATCTCCCTAGGTGCTACAGGCATGTATATGTAGCAAAGTAGCCATATTGGTAACTTGACTGACATCTTGATTTACACTGAAAACATAAATTACCACAGCTTGCCATTCAGCTTTTGTTTTTCTTAATCAGTGAGATTCTTCATAGTGATTTTTTTAATATTCCATAATTTTCCACTTTTTTTAAAGGTAGCAGCTTTTAAAGTGGCCCATACAGAATTGCTATACTTACTTAAAAACAGTTTTAGATGGGTCAGTTTAGGATTTGTTGCAGTGCTTCAAAATTAAAGCTACTAATGGCATTTTTTTAATCTGTAATATTACCCCACCGATGTCTGCTTAATATTGTTTCTGATTGTTACCACTGTTTGCTTTTCTTTCTGGTTAAGGGAAATCATGTGTTCATTTTAATTTTCTTGGAAACAAAATGTAGAAGGGGAAGCAAAGGCAAGATTGTGCTTCTGATTCTGGATTGAATTAATAAGAAAGTGAAACTTTTGAGAGAAGTTCTTGCCTGAGGTTGCATTTGTTCCATTCAACACATTTCTTATGATTCTCTTGTCTCCCTCAGTGCTGCTCCTGGAACACCATGACCCTTATAATGGAATTTTAGTTTGTCACAAACTGAATTTCCGTGTACGTGCTCTGCTTAAGAGTATGTTTCGTGTTTGTGATGAGGTTTCTACTTTGTGCTGCAGTCCTTAAAAGCATTTACTTATCAGAGTTGAAGATAAATAATGCATCTTGTTTACTAATTAGATAAATTTTCATCAAGTGTCATCCTAAAGCCATGAGAATTGCTGTATTAAGACATAGTGTTGCTTTATAACTTGTAAATTATGAAATGAAACAGAAAATTTACTGTGGAAGGTGAAGGCACATGGGGAGAATACATGATTTCTGTAAGGTGCCCAAATGCTGACTGGCTTACAGGAATGCGGGGAGGAACCCAAAGTTGGTGTGGGTTTTTGTGTGTTTCATTTTTTTTTGTTTGTTTTTGTTGGTTTTTTGTTGGGTTTTTTTTTTTTAGATCTGATTTAAAAGGCTTTTTTTTTTTTTTTTTTTCGCCTGTTTAGCGCACATGCATCTTCTGCGGGTCTGAGTGTTAGTTGGTTTTTACTGCTGTTAGTGGGTTCAGGTTGGGCCTTGTGTGTGAGCACTCTTCATTGAGGAGTATAAAAAAGCCCCCAGACTATACCTTAGTTATTTGTGTTGTTGATCACTTCAGTCCCTGCTATTAGAGGATACCCTATCTGTCACTGTGTCTGTCCTACAAATCTAGTGTGGCCAGCAGTAGAAGTTGTATGTAGAGTTCTCCCATTACTCAGGTCAACAAGCTATTAGTCACATTAGTCATAGAGTTTCTATTCAGTTTAATTTGTCTGTTATGTTTTTCAGGGATATCTATAACTGAGTTGTGCTTTATGAACAAGGAAAGGGACCTAACAACTTGCCTGAAAGGGTGGTAAGAGTTGTCAAAATTTTCTTACGTATATTTTTCTTATACATGTACGTGTCTATGAAATTAGAAGGCAAAATTGTTACTAATTTAATCTCTCTTGCTAGTTACTGTTCCAGACAGTCTCACAATTGTCATTCTTTAGCCAACAATAAAGTGATGAAAGACTAAATTCATTTTATTGTAATAGTCTTTAGCGGCTTCTCTCAAACAGTAGGACTGTTGAACTGAACATGGCTAAAATATGCAAGAGTATGAAGTAGTCTTGGAATAGCAAACCACCATATAAAAACAAATGTCTGTATAATCAAAATGTGGAACAATTAACTGCATATAATGTAACTAATAATAAAGCTTCCAGAACTTTATAAATGGACCTTTTCAAAATGTTTTGTTCTGCTGCTGTCCTGCTTTTAGACAAGACATGAACTGGCTTCCCACCTCTGAACTATTAGTTTTGTGTTCAGCTGTGCCATCAGACTTCATTTGAGATTGCTGCATAGAGAGCTCAGAGAACAATCTGTGGTACATGAGTGTAACACAAGTGTCAATTCAGTGGTTATCTACTTGTGTATATGGGATGTGTGGCTTCCTGCAGCGTATGACCCTTCTACTAACTTACTGCTTGTAAGTGAAGGGCCCTTGTCAGAATAGTAGCGTTAGCCTAGTCAAAGACTAAGCAAATTATTAATTTATATGATTTCTGATGATTTGGGGGTCCTCCCTGAGAACTAATCAGACAGAAGTTTTCTTACACAGGAAAAGCCCTCTGCGGTGGGATAAAGGAACATAACTTTTAAAAGATGGTATTTTAAATGGCTGAAGCCAGAAGACAGCTGCACTTGCTGAAGGAATAAAATTGAATTGTTCAAACTCTTGAAAGCATTGATTTTCTAATTTAATTTCTTTTAATAGTCTCCAACTTTGTTTTGGAAAGTAGAATTTTGGGTGCAAGATGGGAATACAGTTTACACAGTACAAGGAAAACAGAAAGTTACCACTTCTTAATAAACTAAACAATGTAGAAGAGGTGGAAGATTTCTTGGGTCTTTCAATGTAACAGTCATCCTGAGGTGAAGTTTGTCGTGTTTAGAGCAAAGGAAAATAATTGTAGGGATGAAAGGAAGCAAAGTGACAGGAACTAGGAGGTGTTATCTCTTATAAAACAGCCTCAATACTTGTTCAAAATTAGAAAAGAAGTAGCAGGCAATCAATGAGATGCTGTTTGTGGATACATGAGCAACCTGTTATTATTCTGCAGCATCTTTGTGAAAGAATATACGATTCTGAAAATGTTCCTGCTCTTTCTTTGCTGAAGAAACCAGTAATTGTGCTGTCGTTGCCAAATATTTTTTACTGAGTTAATATCTAAACGGATCTACTTGTTTCAGTAGTGAGGTGTGTTTTATACTCATTTTAAAGATTATGTCACCCTTAATCAGGAGTACCATACATTTTCAGAATGATGGTGCTTTATGTATTGCTTGTCAGCCCTGAAGAATGCTAGTTAGTTCCTTCAAGTGCAGCTCCTTGGTTGAGACTGCTCACTTACAGAGCAATTTTAGGTTTATTTTGATTGCTTATTGGTTTGTGGGTTTTCGTGATAAAATAGAATTGTTTTTTTGTTTGTTTTTTTTTTTTTTTTGAGATAGACATCTTGGTGGAAAATCTGAGAAGTTTGGGCCATTTGAAACTGCTCTTACTCCCACTGAGGTCAGCAGGAGAATTTTTGTGGCTTTCAGTGGGAGTAACGTTATACTGTCTGAATGTGAAGACTTTCCTTTCAAAAACCAGTCTTAATAGTGTGCTATAGCTGGGGTTACATGAAAAGTTAAGCAACTGTTGTACTACTTTATTATGAGAAAATGTATTTCCCAAGTAGGAGAAAGAAGTGTTAACCACTTCTGTTATGCCAGTGTATTGATTTTTTTGGTTTTTAATCCCTCCAGCTCTGAAAATCATTGCACTATAAAAACTGGTTAACTAAAATTATTTTGCTTGTGTCATCCAGTGTGTTTTATTACACAGTATGCAAGAGTGGGTCTGAACAGAGTGGCTTCTCATGACCCAAGAAGGAGAGTAGCAGGGTGTATACTTATTGGAAAATGGTATATATGGCCTAAATTTTACAATCACAGATATTATGGGTCATCTAAACAGGGAATCCAAATTACAGAGAAAGCATCTGGTTTTGTGAATAGATCTGTACTTTTCAAAACTGTGTATTAGTTCTCAACTCTTCTAAAAGCTTAATATAGTGTTATTAGTGGCACTTTCTTGGTTGTCATGTAAGAAAAAGATTAATCATTGTTTTTGTAGGTGAGCATTTCAAAAAGTGAGATCCTATATTCCTTGTGCAATAACTTCCATTAAGAATTTCTGGGTTTTAAATCCCCTTTAAGAAGATGCTATTGCAAGTGAATTTGACCTACAAGATTCTAGGCAGTGGTTGCCCAGAAATTATTTGTGAAACATTAAAAAGAACTGCTTTTTCAGAAATTAATACCAAATGGATGTCTCCTGAATTGTGGTTGTGTGATTTAAATGGTCAGTTTTGATAGTAACGTGTAAGAGTTGTCTTGATTTGAAACCTATTGGAGACTGCCAGTTTCAGAGTTGTCCAGAACATATGGCTTTTATCTGTTATAAATATTTTTTCCTTGCAATTAATTTTTTTCCCTAATTCATTGCTGTTAGATGAATGTCAGCATATTTTGGGTTTCTACCATATTTTCTGTAACACTCAAGAACAATGAATTAGTCTTATTTAATTGATGGATTGCTGTACATTAATCAAACTCCTGCTTAAGGTACTTAATTTCTTGCAAGTAAGCTAGTTTTAAAAAAAGCCTTTAGTTACTTTTATTATAAAATTAAGCCTTGGTATGCAAGGTTGTCACACCCAGGAAGTGCAAGATATGACCCAAATACTCAAATTACCCATAGACAGCATTTTGGTTTATAAACATTTGCAGCATAAACAAGTCGGAGCCAAGTACTTTTAGAAAGGAAATTCCCTTCCATGTTGTTTGTATTAGATGGAGACATTAATTAGTAATTTTTCATATGTAGCTCATGGAAATAATTTTTATCTGGTTTATCTGACACCAAGTTTATTTTGAATTTGAACATTTGCTATTGTTTCTGCATGGCAAGGTTTACAAACTCAGTCTGATGGCTTGCTCCATGTTGTATGCCTGAGAATTTACCTCTACATAGAATCATAGAATCATAGAATAGTTAGGGTTGGAAAGGACCTCAAGATCATCGAGTTCCAACCCCCCTGCCATGGGCAGGGTCACCTCCCACTAAACCATGCCATCCAAGGCTAGGTCCAACCCCACCTTGAACGCCGCCAGGGATGAAGCATCCACAACTTCCTTGGGCAACCCATTCCAGGGCCTCAACACCCTTACAGTAAAGAATTTCTTCCTCATATCCAATCTAAACTTCCCCTGTTGAAGTTTAAACCCATTACCCCTTGTCCTCTCACCACAGTCCCTAATGAAGAGTCCCTCCCCAGCATCCCTATAGGCCCCCTTCAGACATTGGAAGGCTGCTATGAGGTCTCCACGCAGCCTTCTCTTCTCCAGGCTGAACAGCCCCAATTTTCTCAGCCTATCTTCATACGAGAGGTGCTCCAGTCCCCTGATCATCCTTGTGGCCCTCCTTTGGACTTGTTCTAACACTTCCATGTCCTTTTTATGTTGGGGACACCAGAACTGCACACAATACTCCAAGTGAGGTCTCACGAGAGCAGAGTAGAGGGGCAGGATCACCTCCCTCGACCTGCTGGTCACACTCCTTTTGATGCAGCCCAGAATACGGTTGGCCTTCTGGGCTGCAAGTGCACACTGCCGGCTCATGCTCATTTTTTCATCAACCCACACCCCCAAGTCCTTCTCCGCAGGGCTGCTCTGAATCTCCTCCCCACCCAACCTGTAGCTGTGCCTGGCATTGCTCCGACCCAGGAGTAGGACCTTGCACTTAGCATGGTTAAACTTCATTAGGTTGGCATCAGCCCACCTCACAAGTGTGTCAAGGTCCCTCTGGATGGCATTCCTTCCCTCCAACTTATCAACCGAACCACACAGCTTGGTGTCATCGGCAAACTTGCTGAGGGCGCACTCAATCCCACTGTCCATGTCACTGACAAAGATGTTGAACAAGACCGGTCCCAACACCGGTCCCTGGGGGACACCACTCGTTACTGGTCTCCAGCTGGACACTGAGCCACTGAGCACTACTCTTTGCGTGCGGCCATCCAGCCAGTTCTTTATCCACCGAGTGGTCCACCTATCAAATTGATGTCTCTCCAACTTAGAGAGAAGGATATCATGTGAGACAGTGTCAAAGGCTTTACACAAGTCCAGGTAGATGACATCAACTGCTCTGCCCCTGTCCATCAGTTCCGTAGCCCCTTCATAGAAGGTCACCAGATTGGTCAGGCAGGATTTCCCCTTAGTGAAGCCATGCTGGGTGTCCCCAAGCACCTTGTTGGTTTTCATGTGCCTTAGCATGCCTTCCAGGAGAATCCTCTCCAAGATTTTGCCAGGCACAGAGGTGAGACTGACTGGTGTGTAGTTCCCTGGGTCATCCATTTTCCCCTTCTTAAAAATGGGGGTTATATTTCCCTTTTTCCAGTCATCGGGAACTTCACCTGACTGCCATGATTTTTCAAATATGATGGACAGTGGCTTAGCAACTTCATTTGCCAGCTCCTTCAGGACCCGCGGATGGATTTCATCCGGTCCCATGGACTTGTATACATTCAGGTTCCTAAGATGGTCCGGAACCAGATCCTCCCCCACAGTGGGCCCAGGGTCCCCACCCTCACCGTCCCCGCGTCTGCCTTCCAAGACTTGGGTGGTGTGATCAGAGCATTTGCCAGTAAAGACTGAGGCAAAGAAGTCATTAAGAACCTCAGCCTTCTCCAAATCCAGGGTAGGCAGTTCTCATGATTATCTTTAGTTAATGATCATAGAAGCCTTCAGAATTGCTGGAGTTCTAATTCTGCCTTCATTATTATCTGTAAAATTCTAGTGCCTTTGGTGTTGTTGAATGGATTTAGGAAGGCATGTTGTATTCCTGTGTATAATATGCATGGATTTAATTTCATTTGGCATCAATTCATAATTCCTAACTAAAAATGCTTACTTTTGTGAGAGCTTGGGGAGTTTGCCTTGGTATTACCTGACACGGTTTATTGATGAGCATGTGGTCCAGGCAGTTGAAGAGCTGAGCTCCTTCTTTTAACTTGTATGAGGCCTGGGTTGTAAGCCAGGCGATGCTGGAAGTTGCTGCCCTACATGGTTCGGTCTCCTAACCACGACAACAGTAACAAGGGCAAGCCTGGTACTGTACAGCAATGGCACAGCAGGCAGCAGGCTGTGGCTGTTTGTGCAGCTACCTATGCACTAACAGAAGACTGGTTGTATTATCGCAAATAATATTTTATGGCTTGATCAGGTAGGGTTTAATAAATTATAATTCACTTTAGGAAGCATCATGACTGCTGGAATACTGATTATCAAAACCAGGCTTTTTTTAGTAGGGTGTAGTTAATTGTTTTCTTGATGCAGCACATATAACCTGCTTATTAGGTCCTTTTGCAAGACAATTTGCTATCTGTACAGCTGTCAGAAGGAGTCGTACATCTTTGCTCACATTTGTATTGAAAACAAACATGTAACTTGGGATCCTTAAGACCAAAGGGTGGGAGTTTCCATTCTGGTTAAACGTACAATCTAATTCCACTGTGGTACCTTTGCTGGCATATTCCCTGAAGCCATACTGAATTTCCCTATGTGGATCCAATTGGGAGATTAAAAGTCTGGGATTTAATCTGTACTTCCAAAGCAATACTCATGGTAGGCATTCTTGGTATTCATAAAGTGTTCTTGGAGACATCTCTGGCAATACCGGAGTAATATTGGCATGGTCTGTTAAAGCTACAGTGAATAAAACTTTAAGACCCAATCTCTTGATTTACGTTTCTCACAGCAACATCTAATGGAATCAGCAAGGCATAAATTTTAGAGAACTTTTCTCCTTTTACTTAGATCCATTAAAGCCCCTTCCAAGCAGATGAAGGAAACTTTGATGAAAAGAATTAAACAATATATAAACAATATAAGGCATTATCTTAGAAATACCTTACCATACTTGCTTCTTGGTATGCCTCCCCTAGAAACATATCCTTGTTAATTAACTTTAAATTGCAGAATGGGTACAGATGCAATTGAAATGCAGTCGTTTTCAACTGCTGCACCATGCCATGGTGACTGGTTTTGTTTTTCCAGGTGTTGAAAATTATGCTTTGAAAGAGATGACATGCAGTTTTATTTGTCTTTTGTTACATTCTTGTTTTCTTGTAATTCCAGTATTATTCTTGCATTGTAATATTTTAAATTATGCTTTGGAAAAAGCTTTATGGTAAGCGTTGATTAAACATTGCTCTTTTTTTCCGCACTTAAAGCTGTATATGGTGTATGAATTGGTACTGTTGCCTTCAAGAGGGATGTTCATGGAATGAGTCTTGCAAAACTGAATTGCCAACTTTGCAGCAGAAACTTGTTGACAATTTTCAATAAGAATTTAGCTGGACTATTTTCCTGTACAACTTAAAGGGTCTTCATGTTAAAAACCTGATGACTCTATTAAGTTTTGAAATAGGCTTTTAAAATGCCTACATAGTAATGTCAAGAGTGTCAAACTCTAATAAAACCATCACCTTTGCCTGTTAGATTTAAAGCTGAATTTTCCCTTCATCTGGAGGGTTCTGCTTGAACAACTGCGGAGGTGTGCTATCCCATGGGAATTCTGTCAGGGATTATTTCCCTGAAACAGCACTGTCAGAAACAGAAGGGAAATATGCCCTGATATGTCTCGTAAGCTAAAAGCATCTCTTGTGCCTCCTCTTCTTCCTGACTGGAATTCCAGTAATTGTTGCAGCTTTAGTATCGCCCACATCAGTAGAAAGGGAGACTTTTTCTTGCAACTGCTACTTACCATTGCCAGGATGGAGAAAGAGCATTTTTTGGTTGGGGATATGAGAGCATGTTTATCTCATTAAAAAGATCGTTAGCATATTCTTCCGTTGATGTTTTTTTCAGCACATTCCTTCTGATTGTATGGTAATTCTTTTGCTTTCCTGAAGTCTTTCTTCTCCTAAACATAGCTGTAGAGAAGCAGAAATGATTGTTACTTCAGAGCTGCATGACAGAAGATTGAATTCATGATCCTGTAATGGATCGCAGCACTTCTGAGATTTGGGAATTTCTTCTCTTGGCCCTGGGCATTTGGAAATATCTTCTGGTATTTTTTTACTATATACACATATGGGGTATTATTTTGCACAGAGATATAATAACTTTGTTGACAAAGATAAGATTTTCAGCATTCCTGGAGAAAGTTTGGATTTAGTTTGGGAGCTGCACGTCACTCTAGGGGTATTTATAGATAGAGGGGGCAGCACAAAGGCTAGATGCTTTCCAATGTGTTAATGTAATATTATATCTTTCAGGAAGTCTTTTTTGTGGAGCTGAGTTTGGAAATATGTTTGAAAACAGCCTTATCACACATGTCATCAAGGTCAGAAGGGAGAGAGTGCAGGTACTTCAACATTTCAACTCAGGTTATATGAAAGGAGCATAGAATGTTAGTATTTGCTAACTGGTAAACTAGTCTTTTCCTGCCTCCTAAACAGTCCTGCGCTAGAGGTAACTCTGTTTCTCCTGTTCCATGAAAACCTTAGCTCATCCTGTTATTGGGACTTGAATATTGAGCTTGCAGGCAGTGTACTTGATAAAACCCACTGCTGATGGATTGTGAATCTGAAGTGTTAAAAGTGGTATCAGATGAAAGCCTGGAGTGCACAGTGTGCAAAAAATCCCCAAGTGAGGTGGAGAGTGTGGTGTCTGTAATTGGAAATACTCTGCTTGTTGATGTAATGGATAGCAGAGGTTAATTCACCCTCTCTTTATACTGTTTATAGGCAGTACTGCTTCTTTGACATAGCTGTAGAGCTCTGGAAAGTGCCTCTTCCAGCTGTTGTGTCAACTCTACCATGCTTTGCTACAATCAGCTCTGAACAAATGAGAACAGTTTGTTTCATGTTTTAGCAATTCGGTGTATGTGGTGAATACGAGCTTGTTCCTTTGAGTCCTGGCTTAGA
Source organism: Amazona ochrocephala (assembly GCA_039720435.1). Classification (NCBI taxonomy): domain Eukaryota; kingdom Metazoa; phylum Chordata; class Aves; order Psittaciformes; family Psittacidae; genus Amazona; species Amazona ochrocephala. The sequence goes on along the minus strand of CM077891.1, from coordinate 7,329,773 downwards.
ACACATTTTAATTTCAAATAAACATCAACTGAAAACAACTTATTTTGCTGAGCATTGGACCTTAGTAACACCATCATAATGTGTTTCTGTGTTTAGTAATTTAAGCTTGTTCACTGTTTTGGGAAACTGCCATGTGTGTTTTGTAGCACTCAATTAATTAAAAAAAATAAATACATCAGGCTAATATTAGGGCCCCTGATGTGGAGGTGTGGAGCCTTATCAAAAGCAGACTTTCTGTAGTAAGTTTTGTGTGCCAGTAACATTGTAGGATAAATGCTGCTTTTGTTTGGGTTTGTATTTTTTTTTTTTAACCAAGAAAAACTCTGCTGCTTTATTGGATTTATTCCAGACTTAAACCACTGTAAAAGCATACTACTGCTGTGTAAACACTTTCTACCAGCAGGTGGATACATATATATATACAACTCATTCATTGACTTAGTTCTGTCTTTGGCTGGCTGATGGCTCTCTTCCAGTCACTAAAGCTGAAGGTTTGTGAAAATCCTGTTTAAGATTTGCAACACAGTGGATCTTGCTGTGCCAAAATTTGCAAGTTCAGCAAATTTTATGGATGCTGAGCTGTTCTTGGACGTGTCAGGTGTTCCATCTCTGCACTTTAGCATAATCACCAAACCTCCTTCCATAGTCATGTATTAAATAAAAGCAGTAATTGTTTCAAATGAGCATGAGCAATACCTTCCATAGACATAAAAATGGGTAGGAAAGAGGTAATTATTTCTAGGTATTGGAGGCTGATATTTTCCTGTCCAAAATACTTACAATCAGTAGTAGTCCTCAACTGAATCTAAAGAATAAAATGGAAAATGAAATTGTGCTGTCTAGAACCAGATGGTCATGGGAGGATGACTTTTCATCTGTGTGATGTTGATAAATTAGAACTGTATATTGAGGCAGATTAGGAAAGGAGGTTACTTTGCAAATATGATACTCATAGCTGCATATGTTCTTTCTTGTTTTCCTCACTATTGTTAATGCAGTTACCATTCTTGGACTTACCTCTAAGTGGAAAGTAGATCATGAAGGAGGTAGTGCCAAAACCTGAACCTGTTCCTGGATAGTTCTGTGATCATGTATAACCTTCCTCCAAAGAGCATGAGGACAAAGCATCTTCTTTTACTAAGGAAAAACAACAATGATAAAGGGAAAGAATTACTTATACCTATCCCAGCTAATACCAAAGTGAGCTCTCAAATTTGGGAGAACTGCGCTTGTTGATGTGTTGTGTTAGCCAGCTTTGAGACTGAGGAAATCACTGGCTGTACTCAACGGGATGCATAATTTTTCAGGGATGGAAGGAAAGAGTTGCATAGAAATTAGAGACTGTGAGAAAAGTCTTTACTCACAGTGGAGTTTGTCAAGCAGAGACATGTGCCATGGGATACTGCATCACCTGGTGCATTTGTTGTGTTGAGAGCTGATCAAACTCTGCTAGTGAGGACAGACAGCTCACAGCATAACTGTTTTTTGTTTTTGTTTGGTTTTTTGTGTGTGTGTGGGTTTTTTTTTCTTTCTTTCTTTCCATTTTTTTTTTTCTTCTTTTTTTCCTTCCTGCCTGGTAAATATTACAGCTATTTCTTTTTTGCCTAAGAAACGCAGAATTATTTCTCTGTGCTTCTGATTGAGGGGTACAAAGGGCTTCTTTCCTAGCGTACCACAATTAAATAGGAAAAGGTTATTAGCCTTTCTGAAGAAACTCATTTAAGAAGAAAATAATAAGAATATTTCCTGTCATTTTTTTGAATAATAATGTGCACAGATTACATTTTGCAGCTTGGTCCAATATCCAATCAATTCTTTTTATTTTTCATAATGTAGTTCCTTGGCATTCTGGAGAAGACAGCATTGGAAACCAGTGCATATGGATTTTTCAGGTTTTTTTCAGAGCGAGTTATTTTGGTGTAGTGAATTAGAAGCCCATTCTCAGTCAGAAACATTTGATCGAATGTGAAATAAATAGCCAGACTATTAAAGTCTGTGACTGAAATTACAACTTTTAATATGATTTATTCAAAACATTAGGTATAAAAAAGTAGAAACTTTTTTTGTTCCACTAAAGTCAAGTTAATTGGAAGGAGAACAGCGCAGGAGAGAGTGACGTTTTGTCCTATTGTGGCCACAGGCTATTTCAGAATGGCTTGAGTTTGTTAAACGGCAAATTTTTCTGGAAGGGCTAAATGCAGGATTGTGTATGTCAATTTACAATAGGAGTGGAATTTCATTACCACTACTATTCATTTGTGTTGTGGGAGGAAGAGTAAAATAGATTCTCATTGACTTAAAATGTCACTGTCAATTCTAGCTGCTGGAATTCTCTGCAGTTTGTTGGCTTGAACATGTGAAAGAAAATAGGACTTTGGGTCAGCCCTGTTCTCTCTAATTAGGATCCTTGGGGGTTTGCATGGGCTCATGTGTTCAGGGTTTTTTGTTGTTGTAGTTGTGTAACATTGTGCTTTGTCTGTCTTCTAACACCCAGCACTCTTTGCTTTTTGATAGTGCTTCATTTTTGTTTCTGTAACACAAACTGTTCTCTCAATTGTAAAAGTGTAATTTGTTGTGCTTGGTCTTCATACCTTTCTCTCCCTGATCTCTTCTAAAGTCCTTGACATCCCTTTGCTTGGTCTATCCAACATAATGTTTACATGATTTTCTTAACAACTGCTGACTTTTTTCAGCATTTCTGACTCCTGTTTATTCCCTCAGTCAAAGAGCTGTACAACAAATCTGCGTATCCCTTTTCTCTCTTCATATTCATTCCATCATCTGCTCTTTCTAAGCGTTGTTCCTTGCCACAGATTTCAGTATACTTCTTACAGGGCATCTTTTGAAATCAAAGTCTGCATCCTGGCAGAGAGATGTATGTGATTAATTTTTGCTTTGGTTTAAACAGAATTGCCATCTCTGCCAGTTCCAAACATGTAGAATTGCAAGCTGGCTACTATATTTTGAACTCTTTGGAAAGATGTTTCTTATTCCCACCCCTTGATAGAGACTACTTTTAATATTTGGTAGAGGTTACTGGAAAATACTATCCTCCCTGCTCAAAGTGGCAGATTATATTATATTGATCGTGGAATTTTCTGCTAGTACTCATTAACAGCGTTTGAATTACGGCTGTCATGGAGTTCTGTATTAGTGTGCAGTGAAGTGATTTTTAAAACAAGGCCAATTAAATTGGAAATACCTCTTCTTGAGCTCACATTCAGAAATACCACATCAGCTGGAAATCACTTCGGCCTCTTGTGTCTCTCTGCCCCTGTAACTTGTGAAGATAAAGTATCATTCTCCTGCCACTGTTTTCTGTATCTTAGAAAAGAAAATTGCATAAGGAAGGCCTTCTATTTGATGACCAGTATTCCCATCATACTTTGTAGTTGATGTTGCTTTTAAACTTGCAGAATAAATGTGGGAGGTGTCCTTGCCCACGGCAGGGGGGTTGGAACTAGATGATCTTAAGGTCCTTTCCAGCCCTAACTGTTCTATGATTCTGTGTTTCAATTTCTTCATCCAACCACCCCAGAGGAAATGATATTACCTGGAAAAGATTAATTGCTTGTTCTCTGTTATTTTTAAGTCAGTATTAATAATTTATATTCACTGCAAGTATTGAAGGCATCAGCTTTACAGGTCTTTGGGGAAAAATGAAGCCCCTTAAAAACACTTGGGCACTAGTTCCTCCTTGGTTTCAAAGAGAAGAGTTTCATCTCTTTATAGTAGCGGTAATGGTAGTGCTAGTAATGGTAAAAGGCTTTATTTCTTTAATTCCAAAGCAGCATAAGTTAGACATAAACAATTAAAAATACAAGTATTATTAGACCCCTAGAACTGTTTTATAGTAGGTAAAATCTAGCATTCCCTGTTTTAAATATGGCTTTAGTTGAACTGCTTCTCAAAATATTTCCACTTATCTCTGAAGTCATAATTATGGCATTCATTGTATTTGAATATAATTGCTATACTTTGTGCTCTGTTCAAGTCATATATGGAATTAATCTGAGCTATTGCTTTTCATGCCTACTGGAACCTGCATTTTGGACCCCATCTCCTTTGTTTTTTATCAGTTAGTGTAATGTTTTTAATGAGGCTGTCTCATTGGTGTAGAGTATGACTCGAAAGAGACATTTACAAAATAATAAATGCTATGTTCATGGTTAGGGGCTTACCTTTATGAGGTGCACAAAGATTTCTGGATACAGTAACTGCAACAGCTCCACGTTAATCCTATAGTAGACAGAGAAAAAGAAAAGAAGAAATGGGAATGTTTTAGAGGCTTGTTTTCCTGGTAGATGAAGCCCTTATAAAGCATTTTCAAAAGCCTGGTAAGTGTAGTAAACTACAGATGCATTAGCATGGTCACTGTGTACTTGCCAATCCCACTGAAATTGGGACAGACTTTGAAGTAAAGTAGGACTATGTAATAATATTCGTCTGTGTGCCTCTTTTGGAATGTATGACCTCTGGATGAGTTGCACATCTGCATGCTAAATAGATATCTTCAATTTGGAATTGATTAGAAAAGAGTTGCTAAGCCTTCTCCTTTCCTGTCCCAGCCGTGATGCTTTATATATTTAAAATGTATCAAGCTTTCTTCTAAAAAACAATTAGTGTTTGTGTTTTGTCTCTCTCTTTTTTATTTGGAGATGCTTTCAGGATGTGGTTCCTCTGATAAGTAGAATTGTCCTGATTTCCACCAAATAATAACACAAATAGCTTATCTTTGCAAAGCAATAGACTAATGACTCCCAAGATAAGAACATCAGTGAGAACTTTAATGGATCCTGATGATGCTTGTCCTTCTTGTCCCTGGCATCTTTCAATTCTTTGCTCAAGAAGAGAAATTGAGTTTTGAGAGAGCTTGCTCAAAATAGCTTCTCTCTTGCTACTTCCCCATATGACCTGCAGTGTTAAGAACACTCTTTTGATGCTGATGAGCCATCTCTGGTGCTCTCTGCTTTGCAAAGATATTGTTAATGCATACACTGAAAACAAGTATGTGCAAAACAAAGGTAGGGTAACTGAGGATGAAGTTTGCAACATTTGTGGAGCGTTAGCAGTTCTCCCTACTAGCTAGCCCAGGGAGGAGACTGGCTTTGCACATGCTGAGCACAAACTGCTTTGAGGCTTTCTTCACCTTTTTCGCTTCTTTATCAGTCTTTTTACTGGGGTGTTCTGAAGTTTCTTAGTCCTTGGGAATTATTTCCATCTGCAGCCTTTCTCCTGAACAATTGTAGTAATACCAGAGTCCAATTTAGCAGTGTTTCTTCAAGAGCTTAGGTCCTTGACTGATGTATAGAAGACAAATGAAAAGAGCCATTGTAAATGGGTTTCTGTGCTATAAAAGCTTTAAACAGTGTTCCCCCTTGGCTGTGTGTCAGGCTATACTTTAAAGGGTGACAGGTGGGCTATGAACCTCAAAAAGAATCAAATACTTCAGTGCAGGGTCAAGTATTCATATCAGTGGGTGTCTTCAACTGGTCTTGGAGTGCTCAGCAGTAATAATTTTCTGTAATATTTTTAGGTATTTTAAGTGGTAATTAAGTATCAAGTGTTTTGAGTTCCTACATTTCATCAGCTTTCCGTACAGTTTATTTATAGGATAATTTTGCAGTAGAACCTCAGTGTCGAATTAATTTTATAAAGCATGGGGACAGGTTGTTGTGCTGTGGGAAAGCTTATATCTAGTATAGCAGTACCTGCACAAAGAACTGGTAATCTAGAGAATGAATCGAGCTGGGAGAGGAAGAGGTTGTTACTGTTAAGGACTGTTAAAAAGATCCTCTCAAGGAGAGACATTAGCATACAGTTTATTCCCCTGTGGAGTCTTTTCCTTTTTTTTCCCCACCATTATTCAGCTATTTAGGGTATTCCATCAATGCCTGACACTAATCAAGCAAAAGGGAATTACCAGCTTGTGGACTGTACCCTGTAGTTCCTTGAGGCTGTGCAGCCTTTCTTCCTATATGAATATGTAGACTTCACCTCTTGGAACCCGCAGTTCCAGCATACTGCAGTGCTCACTGCTCTCATCAGTAACAGCTCTGCAGCCCTTGAAGCATTTTCTTTATTCCTCTCTGGTGTGCAGAAACTGGTAGGCTTAAATTGGCTTTGGCAAGAAGCTGTAATAGATGGTTGCCAGAGGCTGTCCTCTACTACTACGGAGTAGGGGTTTCTAGATGCGAAATCTGTACCCTGATCCCTTGCTTCACCTGCTATTTCAATGGCTCTGCTTCAGTCTGCCACTGAAGAGTATTTGCTTTGTTGTTTACAGTTGATTCTCCCACCTCAGAATATATATCTAAGCAAAATGATATAATAAAGGATCCATATGTTGCCATGGGAAACTATTCCTTGGACGTACCAAGAAGTAGAACTGTTACTGATTTATGACTCGGTGGGGGAATAACTGCCTGGTCTCTTAGTTTTTCTAATATTTCACATACGAAAACGAGTTATTGCCCACTATTAAAGGAGTGGGCTCATCAAAAAGTAAAGATAATTACAAATCAGCATTAACATTCTTCTTTGAGAATAGCTAGTTGTGAGAAACTGAGAGGAGCAGCAGAATGGAAAAGTTTAAGTGCCAGTGTCTCTGACCTCCTGTTTGAGCATCAAGCCTGGCTTGTATAATAAAAACTATTTATAAGTTGCTGCTCTGTTAAACGTGTACAGAATTTTACGATGCATAGATTAGGAAACAGAGCCAGCAAAGGAATTTAGAGTGATGAATGGGTGGTGGGGTGCAAGACCGAAACTGTTTTATTCATGGATCGTGAGGTCAAGAAAAGCAATTGCTGGGAAGGGCTGGCAGTTGAAGGAGAAGGGTACAGAACCTAAGAATCCGGTAATCTGAGAATTTTCTAGCACCATTGTCACGCTTCTTTTTTGGCACTTAAAACTCCAGGTAGTAGCTTTTTATTTTTACTTTACTACACTTCCATGAGTATTTTCAGTCTTTCTCCCAGCTCCAATTGCCCCACTGTTGCCAGCCACTTCCAGTGTCACAGCCCTAATCCTCCTAAATCTCAGTAATTTATTCCCTTAGATTTTAAGTAACAGGTAGGAAGAGGCTGGGGTTTTTCCCTTGTTGTTTTGAAGCACCCATACACCCACCCACACGCAATTATACTGTGGAGAGTGTGATTAAGCAACCCAAAATAATAATACTGATATGGGGCCTAGCTAAGAGTTCTTGAATCTCAGTTGATTGTCACTGGTCAAAAGACTGTTAGAGACCTAAAACTCATTAAATTGCCACATAATTCTGTTGGTCATGCAGATATTCCTCAGCAGAATACAGTTAATGCAACTTAATTCCAAACAGATGAGTTAAGGTCAGTAGGCTGCAGTTATTCTTTGTAGTATTGTCACAGGATATGTTCAACATATCATATACAACAGGTGTATTATATATTCTCAAATACCACAGAGTAAAACAAATGAAAACCAAAGAAAATAAAACTCTTTTGGACCAATGAATGAAATCTAATTTCCACTTGTGTTTTATTCCTTTCATAAATTTGTTGTAAGGTTTTCATGTATTTAATTTAAAATTAGCAAATTGTTTGAAGATGTGGTTGCACTTTGAAACACAGGTTTTCGTGTTCTGTGTCTTGCATCTGTAAGGTTGTCTGCCAACAAAACTTTGAAAAGGAAATGAAAGAGGCACTCAAGATAATCTACATAGAGAAGAATTCCTTTACCTGGTAGCAAATGAGAAAATAGATCCTGTTCGGTTTTACAATAGCAGCGGCGTTTAGTTTTCTTCTGTTACCCTCTGGGGTATTTCTTAAACAGGTAGTGTAAAGGACTTTTGTGGTTGGGGAAACTGCAGCACTTTTTCATGCAGAAATTGCAAGAAATTCACTTTTGCCTTCCCTGTTTATTAAAACAAACAAACAACAACAACAAAACACACAAAAAAACAAACAAAACCAACCACAAACAAAAAAAGCAGAAAACAGCAACAACAAAAAAACCCCAAAGCACCAAATTCAAGCAGTATTAGTTAAAAAAAAAAAAAGTATTTTGTTGTGATTCCTTATAAATGAAATGGATTTGACCGTGCCTGCAGTAATGCTTTTGGTCTAATTTGTGTGTTGCAGACTAACAGAAAGTATTTGGCCAGATTTCATCCTGCTTTTGGCCACCAGTGTTGCTGAAGCCTCCTCAGAGCATAAAGGAAGTGTGTTGAAAGTGGATTCATTCTTTTCACTAACATCTTTTACAGTAGTATATTTTTCAGGGAATGGCCTGTTGCTACCCAAGCTTGCAGAATACATCTGATGAGCCCTTAGATTAGGAATGGGTTAGTAGGAGAGCTGTAGATGCACAGTTCTTCAGTAGACTGCGTGCTGCTTGCTAACCACTCAGAAGCTCCTTTTCTCTGGAATTGCTTTGCATGCTCACTGGTGTACTAAGGAAACTAGCTGTGCTGTATAAAATGTTTTTCTCAGCCCTACCTTTGTCTCTGCAGCTATCGAGTAATATAACATCTATCTTAGTCTGCTAGCTTTGCCTACATGTTGAGCCAGGATGTTACAGAATTGTTTAGTGCATCTGACCTCACTGGTAGAACTAAGGTCCTTCACTGTACAGTGAATATGTTGGGTTTTTTTGCTATAGCAAATGTAATTTGAAGGGGTTATTACAGTTTGTTTGCATTGTTAATAATACCTCATGGCTAGAAAAACATGAATGTCTGTCTTGCAAATGATTGCAAGTACAAACTGCGCACCAAACAAAATCCAAGGGGAGCATCATGATTGTTTTGTGAATGATTCAAGACCTTGACTTTTAAGTTAAGGAACTGTTATTTGTATTATAAACTTCGTATCTTTGAAAGAGAAGATCTGTCAACTTGATACTTGCCTTCTAAAGTGTCAATAATGTTTCTTAAGGAAGCACTTTTTAGCTAGATATTTATTTTGTATGGATGTTTCATGGATATATATATATGTGTGAAAATTTTATTATGATAATACATGAATCAGAAATGGCTTTGCCATAACTCTAGTTGGAATTTAGGTTATCTGTAAGAACCAGTCTTTCGGTTTGCAACTTAAGCAAGTTTTGCTTTGGTAATTTGAAGCAGTAAATATGAAATCCCATGCAATTTTTCACATTTTACGCTTCTCAGAGAAGGAAACCATTTTACTGTGGAATAGGACTGTGTTTAGAATATCTAATAACAGCATCTTCTGGAAGTGCTACAAAGACGGCATTGCTTGTTTCCACATATCACAGTTGGCTCACTAAGTAGCAGATTTTCTCTTCAGTGGTTTCACTAAGTAGCATATTTTCTCGTTCGTGCTTTCCCTGATGTTATTTCCTCCCTGATATATTGATGGCCAGATCAGTCCCTAAAAGTGCATTATTCATGTCGAGAAGCTAAGAATGCACTGGAAGGAAGTTTAGTCTAAATACTGGTGTTGGTTTATACAGAAGTATCATTGGTGTACTGTAGTAGTGATGCTGCCGTATGACTGGTCCAAATGATGCAGTGAGGATACTTTATTCCTTTAGCATCTGTCACTTTGTGCTTTCTGTACATGGAATTTTTATGGAAACTAGAGGAAATGCAAGATTGTGCATGTGACTTGAAATGTCACTTAATGTGAGGTGGGAAGGGTAATACATGATGTCTTATGTAGGGCTTTCCTTAGGAAGCAGATGACATACTTGCCTGAAAATAGAAAGGCTCACTGACATGGTGTTTAATGTATTTTCCTGAGAAAGCAATTATATCAGTCTATGAAATAAATGTATTACATGTGTCATTTTTGTATACATTGTTTTGCTTTTCTCTGGAATTGGCAAATTATACTTGCTTTGGACCAAAGCCACACAATATATGAGGCAATTTCTTGCCTCGTGAATTATTGAAAAGAATGTTTGGTATGTTAAACTTGTCTTCAGTTTGCTGGCTCCCCTCCCATTTCTCTTAATCCCTTTGGGAATCTTGGTTTAAACTGTCTTCCAGAGGATCAACAATTCCTAAAGGGTGGGTAACCATTCCAGTGGAATGGAAGGAATTTCTAAACACGATCTGCCTTTCCCCTTACGTTTGTCCCTTTCTGGACTGTGGTCTCATTTTTGCTAATTCTGGATAGCAAGTATGCTAGATTGCAAAATATGCTTTGATCATATTGGTCAACCCTGACACAAAAATTACCGTCTGAACTTGGGATCAGAGGATGCTCAAGGCAGTCATTTGAATTGTTTTTTCTATATCTCTGCAATAAATTTAGGAAAGATATCATGTTCTGTTTTCTTACTAAAATATGTGTTTGCCTGTTATTTGTACAGCCTGATAAGTTAGGGTTAGTTATGGGGCACGACTGCTGGTTTTCTGCTGTGACAGCAGCATAAGTAAGGAAGACAGACAAACAATCAAGCCTTGCATATAATCATATTGTTGGAACAGAATATACATCAGATAAATTTTGGTCAGATGTGAGATGTTATAACAACTTTGGGCTGGATTTTGTTGGACACATGTCCAATGAATTAAATGAATTTATTGTGAGATGGTTCTATACAGGGGTGATTTTTAAGAGCAGTAAAAATGTCTATTAAACTTAGCTTAAAGGCTTTTTTTAAAGCATTTGAAGGCTACAAGAGAGTAGTTTGAAACAAATGATTCACGTTACTTTTCAGTGTCACTCAGGTAAATCTTTTTTCTCTCTTTTCCAGGGAAAAATAATAAATTGAACTTGTTGATCATATCTTAAGAAGTTAAGGTCCAGATTTTTCTCAATTTGCACAGAATGCTGCATGGAAACACAATAAATCAGCTGGGTATTGTTTATTTAAAAGAGCAACAAATTGTATTAAAATGCTTACCATCTAGAAATGTTTGTGAAGCAGTTTTTGCTTTTCCCTCATATGAAATGATTTGTGTAATCCCTGTTATTGATATGCTGTAGAAAATTTAATAACAGTACAATTTTATTACTGCATAGATCTCTGTTATGGCAACATAAATCTCTTACGACAAACTTGAGACAAAATCATATTAATCGTGTCCGTCTATTGACTTCAGCTGAGTCATATCCAGATCCTTTGACAAAATAAACTATGAAGAAATATATGAAGAAATGCAAACAGGCTGCTTGTCAGTTATGTCTATAGATAAAGCTAAAATAACTTAAAATAGGGGGTAACCGTGCTAATGCTTCCTGGAGAGAAGACAGATATATAGATATTGATGAGTTTCATTCTTTTATAATTACAAAGTTCTCAACCACTCTTCTCATGTAACTAGCTTTAAGGTAGAAGTAAAGTAATTCGGTATAATATTAACCATGGTAATTGAAATTACTGTGTTGTAGCAGGGAATCCTGGCAAGGTGACCTGGAAGATGGGGAAAAGCCAGCACTTGTTCTGGTAGGGTAACCTCATCAAGACCAGTGTGGATTGTTCCTCAGTACAGGTTACTGTCTCTAGGGAATGCCATCACCCTCTCCTGGTGATGCAAATGACAGCCACTAATATGAAGCTTTGGATCAATTGATTCATTTCTGACTGCAGTTGCTTACCCATGCTGTGCTTTAATGAGCTTATTTTCCATAGTGATTGTATTTAGGTGGGGGCAGTGTTGAGAGTAAAAAAAAAAATAAATGGAGGGATTATAAGGAAGGCAAGGGAGGTGATTTAAAATCTTCCATGTGGAAAGAGAGTCTTAGAGGTGGCTCTTTTTCCTTACAGTTTGCATGGATACTTAATTTTTCTAGCATCTCTAATTCACTAGCTCTATTTTAGTGTCCTTCAATATGCATGCAGGGGTTTGCATGAAAATGGGAAACCTTACTCACAAAGAGTAAGATTTGTTTCTGCTTGGTCTGGTTGTGTTGTTTAAATTCTATTGCTTTAGATTCTGAGATAACTACCACAGTGTCTGATATGGACTAAAAGCTCATGGGAGAGGTATTTTTAACCATAGTACTAAAAGTTACATTAAATTATTAATAAATTCAATATCTAATTTGGCAAAACCTGGTAGTGCTTCTCTTAACTGTTCATAAGCTACATAGTAGGCTGTTGAAGGAGTTTCTTTAAAAATGATGCAGGGTAGCAATTTATGAAGGAAAACTGTGTTCTTTGTTGTCTTGAACGCTGCTGCTGGGGTGTAGATAATCATCTTGAGCATCATGAATACAAATCTGAAACAAGGGTGGAACTGTTTTAGTTTTAATTTAATAGTTGTTGTTGCTAAACAGAAATAGCTTTGTGGTTTCCATATGCTGTACTGGAAAAAAAGAATCTGTATTAATTGCAAGTTCTTCATAACTTAATTGTTTTTAATGGACGTGTAATGTACTACCGAGGTTAGGTCTCATGACAGGCAGGCAGGTTTTGAACAGAATGTGGTAGGGCTGTGGTGTGGGGCTTATGGCGCCTTAAGAGGAGGATGTGTAAAATGCTGCTGATTCCTAGAGCCAGAGACCATCAGCAAGCTCCAGTCTGTGTCTTGTATCCTGGTAATGCTGCAGCTCCTAGTTCTGAGTTTCTGCTGGCATGGGTCACCTTTATCTTTAGATGTGCTGTCACAGTTCAAGAGACATAGACTGTGACCTTGGATGAATCAGTTGGTCTTATGAGAAACAGAGATATTGTTTGAGCAATAAAGTTGTTACCTCAAAGTTAGAAGCATTTATATTTATTTATATATATACACACACATATTTAACAAATCAATTCAATAGTATGAGTTATATGAGGATTTAGGTATTTTTGTGCAGTAGGTATTCCACTCAAAGTATTTGGCAATCGCTTCATGAAATGGGCTTTCTCTTTCTTTTTTTTAATATTTTCATTCATTCAGTGACAGAATAGATTCAAGAAGTTGTGGGGAAATTTGGAAGACCCACAAAGAAGCTGGAATAAAGAACTCTCATGTATTTATCTAGACTTGCTGTTTACCAGCTCCTCTGACAGCTCCGTGTGCTGTTGCCTGGCCTAGCATCCATGAAAAGGCAGGAAGCTTTCGATTACTGCTCTGGTGTTCCAGTTTTATCCTTGTTCCTCCTTCCTTCATAAGAGAACTGACTTCTCCTGCTTTGTCATTTCCTACAGGAAAATGCAGAGTGTCCTGGAAACACAAGATCTCAGTTTGTAGCTCTTATTTATGTAGACATGGACATTTCATCCACAAGTGAAATGCTGGGCAAGAATGATGCTTAATATGCAGGGTGTTACTAATATGCAGCAGCAATTCAGGGAATCTTTTTGGCAAATAGGAAGATTTCTGAAAAATGAAATATCACAGGCTCTGGAACTGTTTGCAAAAATTTGAATGGCTTAAGCTGAGAAAAATACTGAGTTTGCAAACTAGAGAAAATGAGACATCCTTTCCCTCTTATCCAAAAGTGTTCTGATTAGGATACTGGCCTGGATGTGGGAAACCTGATTCAGCACTGAAACTGTAAATCGTACCTCTTCCACCTCAGCCAAATGCTTACTGCAAGCTTTCCTGGCCCAGGCACTCTCTCTGTTTCTTCTGTTGCTGTTGTTCCAAGACAATTAAAATGTCCCAGCTTGCTTCAGATCTTCTGTTTGAATTAACTGAAGGCTGGATTTGTGTGTGGCAGGAGACTGGAGTCCAGAAAGACGTCCTAACTGTTTGCTTCAAAGGTAAGTCTCTTAATTGGAGAAGGCTCATTGTTAATACAGCACTTGGTCATGGAGAGATCACTTGCTGTAGTTTTAAGCTAACCTAATAGGTAGTGCTGCAAAAAAGGTCTCTCCCATTTCCTTTGCTGTTGCTTTTGCTTCACAGTGGGAGCACAGGGAGGGACTCAGGACTGCTTCTTGCCCCTCTAGGTAGCTGTTGCATTGGCTTGTCTGTCCTGTAGCATCACAGGGAGAAGGGAAGGTGGAAGCACACTGAGCTTTTCTGTGAAATGGAACTCTTCTTTCTCCTTTCCATTTTGTGAATCTGGCCTTCATTTCACAGCTTTTGTAACAAGACTGAAATGGAACGTGTCATGTCAAAATGAAATTTTGAGAGGGTTGGAGCAAGAGAAGAAGCTGTTTCAAATTCAGTTGGATCTGCCGAACCGAGAAATCAATTATTCACACAGCCTGAGTTAGGACATAAAATGAGATAGTGTATTATATGCAGTTAACTGTTCTCTCTGTAGTTTTAAGCAGGATATTTGAGCTTAGACATTTGGAGGGGGGAGGTATGTGCTGGTGGTGTGTTTTGGTTTTGTTGTGTGTTCTTATTGGGTGGGTTTTCTTCTCTGTTGTTTTTGCAGTGGGATCTTTGTTGATTAGGATATGTGGAGAATGCACTGCCTGGTGTGGATAGCTGATATTGCCTAGATGGCCCCTGGATTCTCAAGGCAGCTTAGTTCATGTCTGTCCAGCTCTGGTGGGAAGCTGAAACCATGGAAGCTGAGTTCCGATGAGCTCATGGTTCAGGATGCAGTGGCTGCTGACACAAATGAGTAGGACATAAGTGCAAGTGTGCTTTCAGTTACTGATAATCTGTTTCATTATAAGAAAGCAGGTCATTGAATAGCAAGACACATAAAAATGTTTAACTATATGTATTTCAGCCAATAAGGCTTTTTGCAGATCTAATCTTAGGTTGTTTTGTAATGCTGTGAATTGATTTTTTTTTTTTTAGCTCCTATTTTTTTTATACTGTCTCTGAAAATATGCAGCATGAGTGGGTGGTTAATATTAAGACAATGTATTCTGCATGCTTTGACTTGCATCAGGCGGGCCATACCCTTAAGGAATACTTGACCTAAGGGAAAAATAGTGCAATTAATTGGAGGCAATACATGATTCTGATGGTCCCTTTTAAGATGTTAGTGAATGCAAAAATGCCTTAGCAAGTCTTTGCAGTAAGCTGTCTTTCCTGACCACCCATTTATATAGAGATGAAATTGTCTTTATTATCTTCATGCAGTTACCCCAGGCCAGCATGTGTCTCAGGCTCTTGCTGGGATTTCGTCCTGTGGCTTCAAGCTATTTATATTAGGATAGGAGGGAATCAGCTCTTCATAGCTAGGCACAACTGGGGAGAGATACAGGGAGGCAGGAATGGCATTTGGATTAGGATCCTTTTGGTAGGCAGTGACTTCATAGCTTTTCAGCTCAGAACTCTCTTGTTTGTAACAATCCTTCATTTCCCTGGTGTAATTTCTGCATCTTGCCTAGGATTTGTCATTCCATCATCAGTCTCTTTTCTGCCTGATTTTTTTGTGCTGTTTTGACTTTGTGCTAAGTCTTTTCCCTTTCCATTTCACTCCAGATTCCTCATTATTTTCTAGAGTTATGCCTGTCCCTGTGTTCAATCCCACAACATCATCCCATGTTTTCTGGTCTAAGGCTTAATTTTTTGACAACACTGCATGCCTTGTGCTCTTAAATATGCATTATATTCCTAGTTTAAAGGACATGGAGTTTTTGTTTTCTGTAGTGTGTTTTAGTTTTCAGAGAAGGGAGGCTTTAGGTGATAGGAAGCCATTGGGTTTTGAATTTTCTAATATCCAGATAGTGTCTGGATGATGATGTGTTTCTGTTGTCATCTGTCAGCCATTTCTAAGTTGTGGGGAAGGAAGAGTGTTCTGCTTTTCCGTAAAGTTCCCATACTGTGCTGCATGGGAGAGGGAGCTTAATTTTATGTTTAGGCAGTGATTCACAATTGTTTATGCTTTTCTATGAAGCTCTGACTTAACACTCCCATCTATGGAGCATACCCTTGCAGATGCAACTAGGAGATGTAGCCGGACAAGAGAATTTTAGTGTGAGGTGTCCCTGCCCATGGCAGGGGAGTGTGAACTAGATGATCTTAAGGTCCTTTCCAACCCTAACCGTTCTGTGATTCTATGAATTGGAAACCTTTCTGTTCTGTTATGTTTATTTTTAGGCTAAAAAATTTCCCTAGAAAGATCTCACTCATTCATTAAACTGAGTAGATGTTCTGCAACGATTTCAAACTGATTTACAGAACTTAATAGAGATTATATCTGTTTATGGAGTTTCACAGTTTTAATGGAAAAAGTTCACAAATGTATTCTTATGCTTTCTTAAATTCTGAATAGTTTTTCCATGAGAGATGTGTGGTTTTCTTTCCCTTTGGTTTTCTACTCTTTCTTTTAGTAGTCATTGGAATGTGCTAACATTCCTAGCATTAAAGAGATCTAAAAATTGAATCTAAAGCACTGGAAATGGCCTTCTGTCTTCCTTGCACTTTGTCTATTTACATGAAAAAGGCTGGATTATTGACACTGTATCATATTTATTGTAGGTTCCTGGATCTTGTTGCCATGGTTACATCTGGTAGTCAGAAAGAGTTTTGCTGGGTTCAAAGTTATGCTAATTGACAGTTTCTTAGGGAGAATAATCCTCAAATTTCAGGGAATAATCATTCTTTCTTGCTCTAAAACTTGAGCAAACTCTTTAGTTTTAAACCACAATATCCCCTCCCAGTCCAATACCATACCAAGATTGTGTGTACTTAATTTTTCCTCAGAGAATGTTTTTGTTCTTGAATGCTTTTTGCTATTCGGTCAGTCCTCCTCGTCTTTTCTCATCTTTCCCCACCTCAGAAAACAACAGCCCTTTTCTGATGGTAGCATAGATTTTTCCGGAGAAGTGACAGTAATACAATGTCTATCTTAAGTTTTAAGGTCCTGTTTTTTGTGGGTAGTGCAACCTGTTGTCCAAAAAAAGATAAGCAAGCTTAAGCACAGGGAAAAGCAAAATATTGTTACTGATGCACCATTAATCTTGTTCTTAAAGCAAAAGGAGTTACTCTCACAAAACAAACAAACAAAACATCACCAGGACTCTAATGTTTGGTTCTGGCTTTCTCTCATTATTATCAAGAAAAGAGGTGCCAGAGTGGAGTAATTAAGCAGAGACTTTGTACCGAAGATTCATTCTAAACAATCCTTGGTATGTCTAAGTAGTACCTAACAGAAAAGCTGGATCTACAAGGTTATCACAAATACACAAGATGGGGTAAGCTACAGAACTTGTTAATTTAAGCTGTTTGAAGATACGATCAAGCTGCCTTGACATTCCAGCTTACAGAAGTGTAAACTGATTTGTGGCTTGGGAGTTGTATCTAGTTTAAAGCAAGGACAAACTATGCCTCCTGCAATTTTTGCTACCTTATGTGGGTATCTAAAATCCTCGTATAGAAAAGGCTTTATTGAAGCAGACATTTAAATTTTATAATATTAGTGTGTAACAGTACTCAGGTGTTATAATTCCATCCTGTGGCAGACCAGTGAGAAGAGGAACAGCTGATAGTCCAGCTTCCTTGTAATGGTCAGTTACTACTCTCTAGTCAAGGTGTTTTGATCTGAGTCTTCTGGAAGATGTCCAATGGTTATACAATCAAAATGAAGAACCTTGGGCACTTCTAAGTCACCAGCATTATCAGAAGAACTGCTAAAAGTTGATAAACTTCATTTGTCTCTTTTAATGAAGTGATTCAGGGGGAATTACTGTAATTATTAAACAGTTATGGTGAAATTCTGATTTAAGAGCATTTAGATGCAAAGGTGGAGTCTTTATTGAGGAGCAGTATGGAGTTTTTTGAATATGCCTTCTTAAGCAGTCTGTGTGGGCTGCTTTGCTTTGTGAAGGGTTGATAGCTTGTGGCTAGAGCCTGGCATAGGATTTAGCAGCGACTGAGAACAGTTGCAGGCTGGCTGGGAATGTCATGCCCCAGAAGCTGCTTGAGGTTGTTGGTATGGGGAGCGCCCAGAGACACAGAGGTAGGTGAGGAGGTCTGAGATGGTGTATTTAGGAAATGGGGGCTGGGCTTGGTAAGTCTGACATGATATCTTGGTAAGGATTAGCCTGGATCTCTGGGGTGAAGCGGAGAGGGGTAGTGTCTGGCTGCATTATACTGATGTGCATTCACTTGCTGTGATTGAACTGCTGCCCAGGCATTCTGAGGTTTTGAATTGCCTGGTGTCCAGTCCACCCTTTAACTCCTGTTAAACTTCTGTTCCTAGAGTATGCCTATTGGACTGCTTCTGGTAGCATCCAAGTGTGTCCTGAAGGAACCTGACTGCCCCAGGAATTTACAAATGTTTGGGATTTTCAATTAAAGCTTAGTGACTGGCTAGGAGAACACAGTGAAACTTGCTGAAAGCAGAGACATGGTCTAGTGAATGAAAGAAATGGTTTAAAGCAAGGAGGGCTGCATTCTGTCCCTAGAGCTTTACTATTGATTTGCTGCAGCATTGCGCATTTCATTTATGCTGTATGAGCCTTTAATGACACTTTTTATGAACAGGATAAAAATATGAAGAGGAATAGCAGTGATGGCTAAATGGCTCCTTTAATAATATTTAAAAGGCTTTATGAATTTGAATTTGTAGAATACTGGCAGTCCTTGTCTGTGGAAGTGGTGGATGATAAATATGTTTTTAGCATAGTTCTCTGTTAGAACTTGATACAAAGATAGTGATGTTCAGCCAGTTGAGACTGACCAGGTTCAAGCTGTAGCTTACATGTTCTGAGTTGGAATTCAAAATATAGTCCCTGTATTCTGTCCTAAAGCTGTAGTTCCTTTTTACAGCAATGGTATGCCAGTCTCTCCTGAGAGCTCTGAAAGGCTGCTTTCAAAAGTGGATGAATATTCTTTAATTTAGTTCCTGATGTTAACAATTCAAATTCGTGTTTTGTTGTTTGTTTGTTTTTCTTAGTAATAACATGATATATAAATGTATATCATGTTTTTGCCTTAGGTAGTTTAAACTACTTTCTGTTAGCATTTGTTTGGAAGGCCACTTTTTTCTGCCCTTTCAGTGCACTGTGCTGTCCATTTGCTTCAAAGAGCTTGTGACTTAGATGCATGTGTAAGAGACAGTTTTAGCTACAGGATGGTATTAAACTTATCTTGCAGTGTGCCAGTCTTAACTCGACTTATAATGCTACCTTTGGAGAGAATAGGACAATTAACAGGATCCTCACATCCTAAAATGAGGCATTTATTGGAATAAATTCAATTTATATTTAGTCACCGAGATATTTAGAAAAAATACACTTCCTATAATCAGTGCAATTCTAACATCCAATTGCTTTATTATTTTGCTTGTTGTATTCTCTACCAACTAAAACTTGTAATCAACTCTCTATTACATGCATTCGAAATTTTCCAGACTTAGTCGTTCTCTTTTTTCCCATGTGTATTCCAGTGCTTAGATTTCTTTGCAAATTTACATAAAAATAAACTCTGAAGGCTTTGAGAAAGGACGATGCTAAGCATGTCATGTTCCTGAATGCCTGCTTCTCAGGTCTTAGGTCTATTATCATATTAAAATTGCAGAGAAATTTGCTTATAGTAACAGAAGCATGGTATTCCTTTTTTGAACACTGTTATGCAATGACTTGAAAGTCTTTTGCCAGAGAAGACTTGTCTTTTTTTTTCCCAGATAGTGTATTAAATTACTGATTTTTCCACTGCTGTGAAGCTGTCTGCAGTTAAGCAGATCTTAGAATTAAATCATGTTTAAATCATAAGGCCACTGAACATGTTAAAGTGTCGGGGACAGGACTGAAACTTTCCTCAAGTTTAACAGCTTTGAATTGGATATTTTTAAGTCAAGCACATCTCTTGTTGCTATTTCTATTCCTTCAGTGCACTGAAGGCATTTTCAGCTTTATTTTATGCCTCACTTGAACATGCTGTATTTCTTGGGGTGGGCATAAGGGAAGAGAAGAAAATAACTGCTCTCTGAATGCTCAAGCATGATACAATAAGCTATAGAACACTGATTATGAAGAATTTTTACTGACTTCAGATATGTGCTCAGTACCTTCCTGATTTAAACCCTCCATATCTGGTAGCTGCTTTGCAAAGGTGGATTGTTTTATATACATATCTATATATATCTAAATATATCACGGTGCCGATAGAGGAGTGTAAGCTTCAGCTATTGAGACTATCGCCGTTAGTGTAACAGTGCATGGAACATAGCTTTGAGAACAGGTTTGATTATTTTTTTTGGTATGGTAATGCTCAGCTCAATTTCTGGAATTCTGTAATTGTGTGTAAATAATGGAGTCTATCAACTTGTAATTAACCTGTTGCTTTTTCCCCTACCTGCTTTAGAATTTCTTGAAGAATGCATGTGTGTGTTTATTACACTTCACAGGAAAGAAAAGCAAATCAAACATTAATTTCTCCTATTGAATAAAAAATGTCACCCTGCTAATGTTTTAAATAGAAAGTGTTTGTGCATAGCTTACTATCTAGATTTACAGTGCTGGGTTCATAGTCATCTGCTTCAAAATAGGTTTCTGTGTCTGGCTGGTTGTTTTCTAGCGCTGTTCTGAAGGTCACACTGTCTGCTGGTAGAGGGCACCTGCTGCAGTGCGCGAGTTATGGCCTATGTTTGTATTGTTATTTTGATGCATGACTCTGTGATTATGCAGTAAGGTACCGTGTGATTCATGAGACCCAGTTCTGTAGTGCCTGTGATGTTATTGAAGCTGGTGCTACGATTATGACTTTGTGTTATCACATTATTTCCAAAACCAATTTTTTTTCCTCTTAAAATGTGGCCACTGAATATTGTTATCCCTGCTGATTGAGGATCTGGTCATGCCCTTAAATTGACATTAAAGTTTACATTTTAATGTCTGTGTTCTAGATTCTGAAAAGAGAAGTCATAAGATATTAAATTATACTGCAAGCTCATGTTGAGAACAAACCCCTTGTTGGATCAGTTGCCCAAGGTTTTGATGCATGGATGTTTCATAAGAGTAAGACTCCCAGATAACAAATGAACTAACACCATAAATAATCAAGAACATCCTATCACAAAATATTTTTTGGTCTATTTATTTTCACAAGTGTTATGATTCTTTTTTTATGCTGTGGTATTCCATAAAAGTAATGAAGTCTTCATAATATGAGATCTTTCTACAGCTCAAATCACTACGTCTTTGCTGAGAAGTGTGGTAATAATGCCAAAATATCAGTAAAAATTATTACACTTGAATTTGGTTAATTATGTGGCTCTGTTGTACTTTTGTCTATCTTTATTCTGTGTAGCTTTTGGACCAAAGACCAGTACCACTTCTGGTGTGTAGATATGTAGATGTGGCACTTAAGGACATTGTTTAGTGGTGGACTTGGCAGTGCTGGGTTAATGGTTAGACTCAATGTTCTGGAAGGACTTTTCCAACCTGAACAATCCTATTGTTCTACCTAGTTTGTGTGTGTCTCATCTCAGAGTGAAACCTCATTGTACAGCTCATTGTACAGTTCATGAGGTGTCTATTATTACAGATGCTCCTAATATTCATACCGCACTGTTGGAAAGAAAATGCACAAGAATTATATGCAGCTTTTTTCAGCTGAGACGTGAACAGTGAAAGCTGAAGGAATACGTACTTGCCATAAATCTGAGAATTGTATTGCTACCCACAATATGTATGATAATATGTGATCATGTAATGCAGCGGAAGTGCCACCCAAAAAGACTTTGTGTCTTGCCTTGTTTAGTACGTGTGACAGATACACCCATGGGGAAGAGTTAGGGGTAAAATGAATGAAGGCAGTTTGCCAGTTGTTCCCTGCTCTAGAAATTATGGCTATGTAACTTAAATATAAACCCCACACCATTTTCCTCAGCAAATATGGTATATAATAAATAGATCTGTATATATTCTGGAACTTTCTTACCTGTACATGTGGTTTTTTTACAAACACGTTTACTTGCAGTCTGCACAGCCTACAGTCAAATTCAGCATTTTTAAATTAATTGGTGTTTAATGGCCAACTTCCATTTGATAGACAGCAACATGTTTAGGTGAGCAGCACAGAAGGATGGGTTTCTTTTTGCACTCTACACTTAATATCTTTGCCATGTTGAAAGTGTGTGTGTACATATGTATGTTTTTACATATTTATATTTGTAGGTAACTGCCTCAGTGTTTCGGGAGATTCATAAGTAATTTTATGCCAAGATAATTTTTTCTCTAGAATGCATTAATCACATCCGTATGAGCATGTGTATATGAATGTCATAAATGAGATGATCTACACAGCAGATTGAGAAACTAATTTAAATTGGGCCTAACAAAAAATAGAGAGTGAGGAAAGAGAAGTGGATTTTTACAAACTGATAATATGAATTGCAGTATGTATTTTTAAATAAATAGGGATAGAAGATTAAAACGTTCAGCCAAATTTTGCAAATGTCAGGTGTGCAGTTGTGTGGAAAAAATATGTGTAGTACATAGCTAATGTGATTGGGATTTGGGGATTTGTTATGTAAGGGAGCTCGGGTTTGTTATATAATAAATGCTTTGGATGTGCTCACAACTGCAACAGAGCTGACAGTTCTAAATAAGACATGAAACTGTACACAGTTTGCAGCTCTTTTGTGTGCTTGTAGTGCTCTTTCCCAAGCAAAATTGTCAACTAACAATAGAGTGGTGTAAAACTTCTTACAAAGACTAATTTCACGTATTTCATTTTTATTGTAATAACTACTTACTTTGGTTAGGAATATCCATATATAATTTCATGGCAAATTAATTTGCAATTTAGTCTGTAATTATATAACTACATATTATGCTGAAACTGAAGGAGCTGGTTATAAGGTTGTTCAGAAACTCACTGAACATGGTTTGCCTCTGTTTAGTACAAGTCTGTTACCTGTTTATGATCTAATCCTTTGTGTGCTATCACTGCACCAGACCTAACCCAGAACATCTGTGTCACCCACATCCGCATAAACTGAGTAATGATGTATTTGTTGTCTCATGGGCATGTGAAGGTTTAGGGCTTACTTTCTGTATTTTGTTGGAGATGGAAAGCTATGAGAAAGGTCTTGGGATTTAGGAGTCTCAGAAGATATCTTGAACCAGTAAAGATCAGGGCTTGGCTTTTTATTTTCAAGACTCCCACCCTTCACAGCATCCAAATTCATTCAGTGATGTGATACAATTGCACGTGTGAAACTGTTCATCAGTGTTTGAAGCAGCTGTAATCCAATGCAGGTATTAGCTTTTTAGTTGTTTTCCATGTAATTTAGTTGAAATAAAATGAGTTCCATTTGGCTTTTCTATAACTGTTCAAGGCAGAAAGTTCCATAATGCTGGAATCCAAAAGCATCTCATCTTGACTGACCTGAGTCTTCATTCACCTGGCAATTCTTCATTGTGCTTAGACATTTAGGCATAAGTGAGAATTTTCTTTTGGAACTACTTATCTGTCCACTCTCTGAAAGTCAGTAGAAGCTGGTGTTAATGAGGGAAATGCAGTGCAGAACTATGATGGAATTCACTGCAGTTTCCCTCAGGGTATTAATTACTTGCTAGACAAGACTTGCTCTTGCCCAGGGCAAGGTGTTAGGAGCAAAGCCTTAGGGTGTATTTGCACCGGCAATTAAGCCTTCTCTCCCCTCTCAACAGGAGCCAAGCCATGCAAATAACTTCGCCTTGAAAGCACTTCTCTGTTGTTTCTGACTGCTGGGACAGTCTATGGGAGGAAGACGCTGGAAGAGCCAGCCTCTAAGGGAGTGTGTCCTTCCTGTGTGCTGGTTAGTAGCTGGGAGATGCTGCCGTCTAGGTGACACTTTCTGCTCCTTACTTGCAGAAAGTCAAGCAGGTTATTCTCAGGACCAACAGAGCTGGAAAGGAACACTGATCTGGGCCATGGTGCTGTTGGGAGCCTATGTTGGCGCTTGCCAGTTAAGAACAGTAAATGGACCATCTTTCTTCCAATCTTTTCTTCTAGTTTCAAATTCAGTGAGGATATACTGGGAGGTAGCAATGAGAGAGAAATTATTCTGCCTTCTGACATTTTCCTGCCTCTGGTGGAACCAAGCAGCAGAAGGTGGCTGGTATGCTTGCTAGCCTAAGGCTGTGTTTGCACTTAGCATTCATGTAGTCCTGCTTCGTTCAACTACTGTGACCCAAGGTCTAGGGTTACTGGTTACCGTTAATGTGGTAAGGACTGGTCAACTGTGCAAAATAATTGCTTTACTGAATGAGCAGGAAGGACTGTTATGTGTTCTAGTCAAGGGAATGAAATCTCTGCTGGAAGTTACAGTAGCAGTGTGGAGATATTTTGCCAGAGGAGTCATCCAACCATGGGCTGCAGTAGGTCTTCTGGGAGTAATTTTCATGTCTTGGTAAGATCTAAGTTCTGAAAATCTGAAAGTTCTACTTTCAGATCTGTGCTTCTGTAAGCATGAGAAGTTGTATGAAAAATTACAGGTGTCATTTTAGAATTCTGTGTTGGTTTACTCGATACAGATATTGGAAGAGACCCTCCCTGAGGAGAGGGTATAAGGATAGAGGTAAATACTTCAGGTTTGACATTCTTGTGTTCGAATATCCCTTTTCGGTTAAAGTATGTGTCTGACTTCAGGCATGTACTCTAGTTCTACTAACACTAGATGGATTTAGGTACACAGTTAAGTATCCCACTGAAACTGCAACAGATACCTAGTTTTGCAGTCTGAAAGTTCATGTTGCTTTTACTTATGTATAATTGCACCATAAATTACTCTAATATTACATGGAATGATAGAATAGTTAGGGTTGGAAAGGACCTCAAGATCATCTAGTTCCAACCCCCCTGCCACAGGCAGGAGACACCTCACGCTAAACTGTGTCACCCAAGGCTTTGTCCAACCCGGCCTTGAACACTGCCAGGGATGGAGCATTCACAACTTCCTTGGGCAACCCATTCCAGTGCCTCACCACCCTCACAGTAAAGAACTTCTCCCCTATTGGCATCACTTCTATTCCTTCTAGCTAGAAAAAAAAGTCAGGATGTGAAGTATTAATTTAGTTTAAATTATGTTTTATAGGATAGGTGATAAGAAAACAAAGTTCTGATTTTACCAAAGCACTTGTCTTCTCTAGTGTATAGTGGAAAACAGCTATAGGGTACATACTTTTATATAATAAACGTTCTAAAGTTACCCCAACCTTTAACTTAATAGAATAATCTCTCTGTTGTGAATTTTATGTGTATGGTTGTACTTCTGGCAAGAGGCCTTCAGCCACTGAACAGTGAATTACTTTAAAATAAATTGAACATGTTTTTATTTAATGTTCAGAACACCGTTGATACAATGTACTATATTTGGAAAATGTGACTGAAACCATCACTTCCAATTTCCTTTCCAAGTAAATGGAGGAATCCGAGGACAAATAAAACAACTCTGTAAATTGTCTTTCATTGTTGTTGTGTACTATAGCCATAATTAGTTAGATGTTTGCACACCAGGAAGAGAAAAGTACACAGTAGTATTACTAGAATAAAAATGTTTAGTGTGTTTCCCATTTTGGCTGATGGCTGACAGCCAGCATTGGAAGTGGAATCATTAAAAGTGCTGATGATAGATGAACAGTGTATCTGTGTTGTACTGACATGACTTCATTTTGATTTGTGTACAGGGAGCAAGTGTAACTAAGTGTGATAAGGAACTCCAATCCTCTGTATTCAAACTGTTCGCTTATCTGTGTCTTCTCATCCTAGAGGACTAAATTGGTGACTTCTAACCTGAAAACACACAGAACGAGGGGGTAGCAACATTCAGTATGATATTGCTGCAGGTTGCATGGGTTTGTGGGTGGTCAGCCTCAGGATAGTAATAGCAGTGCTAAAATTAACTGTCTTTACTAGAAAATAAGTATTTAGCATATGTTTGAGTTTTCCTGATATCAGTGGGACCCTGACTCTCCAGCCTCAAATTATTATTCTGAAAGTAAACATCATTGCTCAGATGCATTGTTTGAATGACCCTAATGAAGATCTTGTGACACTCCACTCTTTTCTTCTTTGGTGTTTTAACAATAGAAAGATACTTAGCTGGTAATACGCAGTCAGGTTACTCAGCTGCTTGAACAGATGGACAGTTATCTTTCTGAAATAGAGAGCTGACCTTTAATACCAGGCTGCATTTGACTTAGAGAAAATAGTTACTAAGAAGCAGGTAGACAGTACAGGCAGATTTCAGAAGCACCCAGGGTACCAGTGAGGCACATCATGCCCATCTGGCAGTCAGAGTTAGGGTTTTCTCTCTTTAACACTCAGCACCAGCATCCTGGAGAGGGCTATACAAGCAGAACATCATTAGAATTCTTCAATAATGTGTGTGGGTTGTAGATGCAGTAAGTTTACTCTCTGTGTATTCATAAGCTAGTCTAATTTTGGTTGTATCCTGGAAGAGTCCATTAGGTGTCTTGCTGCAGCTCCATCTTTTCTGGCACGCTCATTAATGTGAAAGTGAATTACTTGAGACAGAATCCAGGAACTGTAGTTGGTTTCTTCAAAAGCAATTTCCGCTCCTCAGCAGACATGCTTTATAGCATATTGTCCTTCTGTGTAGCTCTGCTTAAAGTTTCTCAGTCTGAAGTACAGCTTTATAATGGTTAAAAACTTAAAATTTGCTTTATTACAGCTGTTGCTTTGCTGCTTTAAATACTAAAACCAGAATGAGCTTGGGATACTCCTTTATTTTTCTTCCATTTCAGATACAAATGCCCAAAGCCTTTAAGTATTTCTACTGGATGTCCATTTTTTTCCCCACTCGTTTTGCACCCCTCTTCCAAGTTCTGCTAAGCATGCATTTATTTAAGAATTATACTATATAACTTCAGAAATACACATATATTTATGATATGCAACTTGGAAAATTACCTTGTTTCCTAGCACGCTATGTATGCCTCTATTTCTTTCCATTTCTGTGTTTCATTGTATCAGGTGTCTAAAGCAATGCTCTATACTTGCAGTGAGCACACTGCTTACTCTTCCAAAGGGTTTCTTTGAATTCAAAAGAAGTAGTCGCAGTGGTGTGTGCTGAGCTTTTCTTTGCACATAGAAATTGAGATCCACTGCCTTGGTTCAACATAGAATCATAGAATAGTTAGGGTTGGAAAGGACCTTAAGATCATCGAGTTCCAGCCCCCCTGCCATGGGCAGGGACACCTCCCACTAAACCATGCCATCCAAGGCTATGTCCAAACCCACCTTGAACACCGCCAGGGATGAAGCATCCACAACTTCCTTGGGCAACCCATCCCAGTGCCTCACCACCCTTACAGTAAAGAATTTCTTCCTCATATCCAATCTAAACTTCCCCTGTTGAAGTTTAAACCCATTACCCCTTGTCCTCTCACCACAGTCCCTAATGAAGAGTCCCTCCCCAGCATCCCTATAGGCCCCCTTCAGGCATTGGAAGGCTGCTATGAGGTCTCCACGCAGCTTTCTCTTCTCCAGGCTGAACAGCCCCAATTTTCTCAGCCTATCTTCATACGAGAGGTGCTCCAGTCCCCTGATCATCCTCGTGGCCCTCCTCTGCACTTGTTCTAACAGTTCCATGTCCTTTTTATGTTGAGGACACCAGAACTGCACACAATACTCCAAGTGAGGTCTCACGAGAGCAGAGTAAAGGAGCAGGATCACCTCCCTCGACCTGCTGGTCACACTCCTTTTGATGCAGCCCAGGATACGGTTGGCCTTCTGGGCTGCAAGCGCACACTGCCGGCTCATGTTCATTTTTTCATCAACCCACACCCCCAAGTCCTTCTCCGCAGGGCTGCTCTGAATCTCCTCCCCGCCCAACCTCTAGCTGTGCCTGGCATTGCTCCGGCCCAGGTGTAGGACCTTGCACTTAGCATGGTTAAACTTCATCAGGTTGGCATCAGCCCACCTCACAAGCGTGTCAAGGTCCCTCTGGATGGCATTCCTTCCCTCCAACGTATCAACCGAGCCACACAGCTTGGTGTCATCGGCAAACTTGCTGAGGGTGCACTCAATCCCACTGTCCATGTCACTGACAAAGATGTTGAACAAGACTGGTCCCAACACCGATCCCTGGGGGACACCACTCGTTACTGGTCTCCAGCTGGACACTGAGCCACTGAGCACTACTCTTTGCGTCCGGCCATCCAGCCAGTTCTTTATCCACCGAGTGGTCCACCTATCAAATTGATGTCTCTCCAACTTAGAGAGAAGGATGTCATGTGTGAGACAGTGTCAAAGGCTTTACACAAGTCCAGGTAGATGACATCAACTGCTCTGCCCCTGTCCATCAGTTCCGTAGCCCCTTCATAGAAGGTCACCAGATTGGTCAGGCAGGATTTCCCCTTAGTGAAGCCATGCTGGGTGTCCCCAAGCACCTTGTTGGTTTTCATGTGCCTTAGCATGCCTTCCAGGAGAATCCGCTCCAAGATTTTGCCAGGCACAGAGGTGAGACTGACTGGTCTGTAATTCCCTGGGTCATCCATTTTTCCCTTCTTAAAAATGGGGGTTATATTTCCCTTTTTCCAGTCATCGGGTACTTCACCTGACTGCCATGATTTTTCAAATATGATGGACAGTGGCTTAGCAACTTCATTTGCCAGCTCCTTCAGGACCCGCGGATGGATTTCATCCGGTCCCATGGACTTGTATACATTCAGGTTCCTAAGATGGTCCGGAACCAGATCCTCCCCCACAGTGGGCCCAGGGTCCCCACCCTCACCGTCCCCATGTCTGCCTTCCAAGACTTGGGTGGTGTGGTCAGAGCATTTGCCGGTAAAGACTGAGGCAAAGAAGTCATTAAGAACCTCAGCCTTCTCCAAATCCAGGGTAGCCAGTTCTCCCGATAGCTTCTGGAGAGGGCCCACGGTGTCCCTAACCTGTCTTTTATTGGCAATCTTTACCTTCTCTGTAGGACATAGCATGTTGCTTTAGCACCACATATTAAGTAATGGTACTACCTTCTGCCTGTGGAGAAGGCTTTATTCAAAATACCTGTGTGTTTTACTCTATCTGTCTTCAAGGCAGTACCACTGGAACATAAAAGTAGGGAATCACATGAATATTAAAATCCCAGCTCTTGATGTGACAGGTACCATGGCTTATATGCATCTTATGGTACTTACAGAATCCGAAAAACGTTTTTAGATGAAAATTAATTTTGACTTTGTCTACTGCTGACAGACAAGGATATTTAAAATGGAGTATTTCTGATTCGTGGCTTTTTTCCATTTAAGAATTAACTACTAAGTTGCTGCAGGATTGTTAAATAGAGAAGTTTGTTCTGATACTAAGTTTCAGTGTAAGGCTTTGACGCATCGCTGCTCAAAGCTGTTTACATGATGTTGAAGAAACAGTCCACATCTTGTCATGAATATCACAATGGTCTAGATTGCCAGAGGCGAGATGCTTTAATTTCACTGGTAGAATGACAGCGCTCTGTTGGAACCCATCCATTTGCCCATCCATTTAAGCACAGCTGAGAGCCAGCAATTATGTTTAAATGTGTCAATTTGCAGAAATATAGTAAGCTTTGATGAAATCACTCTCTAATTCAGATCTCAAAGTTACTTGCTGAAGGCTTGCTGGCTACTCTACTGCAAACTCCTAAGATTACAGATTATGTTCCTGTTTCAAAAAGATTTTTTTTTCCTCCTCAAGACATGTTAGATTATTTTTATTTACCTGGTGACAGCTGTGATACATTAGGTCCTTTTTGTTGTTGCCTGCTGAGTGTAAATCTTCCTTGATAGTTTCAGTCCAGTTGTGGAGCTATGCTCAGGTGAGTGAGTGGAAGATGGCTAATAGCCCTTGCTCTTAATTTAGTGCTGTGTTTACTGACATGACAAAGGTATCTACATAAAGAAACTTACTTGCAAATTCAGCCATTGGGATTTATTTGGTCAGTCATTACAGAGAATTACTTTTACACAGTAATAGTGCCGATTCAGTACATTAATTGAAAATACAAACTCGTACCTAAGAAACCTGTAGAGCCTTAAAAATCATGTATGAATTCCTTCTTCTAAGCAACTGAAATGAGAAAGCTCTATATGGCAGGTATTACTGATTAAGCCAGATCATACAGAGGCTTTTAAAATCTTTAATAGAAGATTTCACATTATATGTAGACTAAACCCAGCTCTGTTTAATTTTAGTGAACCCTGGAATCATTTTCTTAGAATCACAGAACCATAGAATAGTCAGGGTTGGAAAGGACCTTAAGATCATCAAGTTCCAGCCCCCCTGCCATGGGCAGGGACACCTCCCACTAAACCATGCCATCCAAGGCTATGTCCAACCCGGCCTTGAGCACTTCCAGTGATGGAGCATTCACAACTTCCTTGGGCAACCCATTCCAGTGCCTCACCACCCTTACAGTAAAGAATTTGTTCCTCATATCCAATCTAAACTTCCCCTGTTGAAGTTTGAACCCATTACCCCTTGTCCTCTCACCACAGTCCCTAATGAAGAGTCCCTCCCCAGCATCCCTATAGGCCCCCTTCAGGCATTGGAAGGCTGCTATGAGGTCTCCACACAGCTTTCTCTTCTCCAGGCTGAACAGCCCCAATTTTCTCAGCCTATCTTCATACAGGAGGTGCTTGAATAACTAGTTTCTTAAACTTCCAAATTTTGATGGGTACTCATCTAAGAGTAGTGGTTTCTTGCCAGAATCTTGCAAACTGTTCCTTGTCTATGAAACCAAGGTAAATGATCCATGAAACCATCTTAAAATGATTTCAGTAGCGTATTGGATGACAGGTTTTATGAAGACAGACAGTATTCCACAAGAGATTGAAAAATTTACAGCTGGTCTTTTGATCTGAACTTTAAGGTTACGTTATTCATTTGGGTCTGATTAAAATGAAACAAACACATTTTACAATGTAAACTGATTTATTTTGAAGATGCATCTACTTGGCTAAGAGAGAGGGGTGTATTGAACAGGAAGAGAAGACTATGCCAAGTCCTTGCCTACTGGGAGGAGAAAATCTATATCGGAATTGCGGAAGGTACAATCAACGGCTGATGTTAATTTGTTGAAAATTTAATTCTACACAATGTGTCCCTAGGAGAAATACTGTTTAGATGTTGGAGTTGCTGCTCTGGAGCGCATTTGCCTGTTGGCTTGTGGAGGGAGAAGTGTACCTTTTTCCTCTCAGCAATATGTTTTGAACAAAACAGTTTACACAGTTGGACTCTCAGCAGGGAGAAAGTCAGAGGGCTGACATGTTGTTGTAATAATGGCAAGGTCAGCAGCAAGACCTGTGGTGTAGCACAACTGCAAAGTAAATATCATGAATCTGTTTTTAACATGAAGCATAAAATAATCTGGCTTTGGTTGTAGAATATATTAGTAAAGATTGTAAAATTACAGGGCTTGGTTATCTGCCAAGTTTCTAACAAGAGTGATTTAACTGGTAAACACATGAAGTTTCACGGAAAATAGCCACCTTATTTCATTGTGAGGATTTCAATCAGGTTAAGTACTCTGTATGAAAATACATTTTAAAAATCAACTGCCCTTGTACTTGGTGGTCTGTACTCTGTATTTAGGAAGAATGGCCTTAACTTTTTCCTAAGTTGTAAAAATATATCATGTCAAATGTAACTAGATATGGACGGCCTGTTGGACAGCTGTCATAGTATCTTTGTGAACAGGTATGCTGGATCTGCAAAGTAAGTTACATCTGTACTCAGTAATTGAGGTTTTTTGTTATAAAGCCAATAACTGTAAGGAAAGCAGTAAATTCAAAATAATCAGACCCATGGAAACAGCACATTTACTTAGAAAGTTTAAACTTCCTCTCAACAGTACTGTTCCAAAGACCTGTTGATTTAATTTTACAGGTTCATATTTCTTTTTTAAACCCCTCTTGAATTGTACTTATTTGAGGTCAGACTCTGGAAGGTTAATCAGCCTTTCAGGAATTCCAGGTTGGTCTTGAGTTTTTTCCACTCAGCTAAGTGTCATGACCTCAGACTGCATTTAGACTGAATTAGGCAAACGAGAACTGGATGAACATAGCTATGCTGTAGTGTTTGGCATCTCATCTAGGATACTGTGTTTGACACAGTATCCCAACAGTAGCTTAGGGAGGGGCTAAGCAGTGAGATGCAGAGCTTACCAAAAGTGGTTTTGAGGTAGAAATCTGCAGCCGTTCTTCCATATCGAAGATTGTCATGCTTTTGTGAAGACAGCTGTTAAGGCACTTAGGTCAATCTCCAGCTTTTCTCTTGACTGATTTTTGTGCTCCAGGTGTTTGTGAAGTTTTCTGTGATGATGAAGCTGGCTCAGGAGCCTAGTTCGTGGCCTTTGTTCCTATGCCACTGTGACCTTGGCTGTATAGCAGGGCTGTATCAGATTGTTAGACCTATCTGCGGTTAGAAAAAAATAAGACAAATCCTCTTACATGGTGTAGAAACGGTTTATGGAGAAGTTCTACTTTGAGAGGTGTCTATAAAGGTTAATCAGCCAAGTTAAATAGAAGGGAATGGCTACCATACATGTTTATCTTTCTCCTACTGGCTACTTCAGTGATATTCCAGCCACACACCTTCTTCTAAGTGTTAAAATAACAAGTGCATGTTGGTTGCACTTGGATAGGACAGTTTAAACTATAGCATGACTCAGTAACACAATTGGGCTTGTTAAGTATCACGCAAGATCAGTTAGTTTCATCTCTCTCCTCATGATTGTGCTGCAGTTGGGTCTGTATCTTACACATTTCTGGTGCAACACAACTGTCTACTGACCATTCCTTGTGTGCTGATGCAGGTAACCAGCTAGACCCATGTCCCATTGATGTGCTGTGTCTGATTCACAGAGTCAAAAAGAGTAGGAGGAGAGACAAAGAGAATGTGCTGTAACTGGAGTCAGGCTAACCTGTGAAGTTCTACCTGCACAGATCTGATCCAGTGCAGTTGTCTCTGATGTTTTGCAACTTGACCCCACATAGACCATGAAGTGTTTGGCACCTTGAATAGGATGTCAGTTTGTTGTGGTCCTATTCCTTTTTTTCCCAGAACACCATACACAGTAGAGCTTACTTGAAAGAGGTGTTCTGCTTAGGATGAATTTCTACAGAACCTTCCTCATGGTCCATTCTATCCCTGTAAGACAACTAATTTTAAAAATTCAGTTCTGCTAATGTAACTGTCTTTATTTGCTCACTTCCTTAGCTATTGCTAGAGGTATCATTTGATGCCTTCATTGGATCTTGCACTGGAGAGAAAATAAGTGATGGGGACCAGCAGTGTTTGACTTTCTTTTTGCTTAAACTTACACTGAAGAATACAGGATGAGCAGCCTCTGAATTATTAAGCCTGGCTTTATTAGTTTTCTTCAGTCTTATTTAGTTTTACTTGTGTACAATTAAAGACGCATTTTCTCCAGCTGACAAATTCAATGTGCTCCTAGAAAAAGCCTGTGGTTAGTTTTCACCCACTGCTGCTTCCCCATTCCAGTGTTGTGAGCTGAGCGTAGCAGTTTATGAAATACTGGGAGCTAATAGACTATGTGATAGTCTCTTTTCATGCTAATAGTTGATTTTGTTCTCTTTGAAACAGTCGTTTCTATTTCTCTCTTAAATGTTACCAACTGTACCACAAAAAAACCCCTCCAAACTATTTGAGGAGGGTCAAGAATATATGTATATATTTCTTCTCTGTGTATTAGGGGTATTAAAATTGATCATGAGTGTGAGTTCTTATCATTCTTTGTTTTGACATCGGAAAAAAAAGCCCTCAAAGACTTCCTTGCCCAGATTCCCACTTGAGGAAGTGTATCTGAGAAAAATCTTTGAATAATAGTTGGAATGAGTGACATGAAATCAGATCAATCGCAGTACTGCTGACATTGATTGAGAGGTGTTAAGTGAGGGATGGAAAAAACATATCTGATCAAGATTAATACTTTTTTCACCAGTGCTCCTGAGAATTGCATAAATAATTTGTTTCCCTAATGCTGCTTATGGAAAATTGAAGAGCCAAATCATGGCTTGTGGAAGTTCATATGAATTCTGGACACAAAGTTCTTTGAAGACCACACAAAGGTCTTTAAAGACCTTTCAAGCTTCATAGCTCTGCATCCTTAATTCAGCTGAAACATTACTCCAGTGTAAGATGGTTAAACCATTTAGTATTATAGATGCAGAGCTTTGTCTTCAAAATCCCTTTTTCTCATCCCCCTGGGAAAACTGAAGTGGGAAGTAAACTTGTAAATGCTTTGAAATGATTTGTGCTTTTAACTGGAAACCCACCCACAGTTTTCCCAAGGTGCAGGTCCCTGAATCTTAATGCTGCCCCTTTTGAAGAAAGGGGAGCTTCAGAAATTGCCCAAGACATGGTTGGAATCTGAGTGGGAAAGGAAGTTACTTCCTGTGTTAACTCTGTGCTGATGAAATTAAATCTGTTGCGTTTGATACGTAGTTGAGAACTTCCAAATACAGTGCTAGTGTTGCAAGTTCCCCAAAAGCAGATTTGGTTGCAGAGTTTTAATTCAACAGCCAAGGAGTCACATGAGACCACTTATGTAAGTCTTGGATAACATGTACCACCCCCAGCTCTTGGAAAAAAAATGGTATTAAAGTGATCTTTTGCATTATATAGCACCTCTTTACCTTTTGATCTTTACCTTTTGATCTCAGTGGTACTGTTGCATATAGGGAAAAGAGTATATTAACCTTGATAATAAAATTGACTTTGTGCATTATGAAAATAGGAGTGGTTTTGCTGACTTTTGCATGAAAATGCTTGAATTCTGCAGTTATCAGCATTACTGACTTTCAACAAATACCTAGTTAAAATTGTGGCAAGTCTTTGTTAGCGGATTTTGCATCTGTATTTGTAGGGTTCCTGACATTTGGAAATCCCAAATATGTCCACTGCTCTTAAGTGCTTCATCTTCTTTCCCAATACCCATGTTCATGGCTGATGCTAGCAGACAAGTTATAGCAGTAATACATCTGCAGAAGATAAGACCAGGTGCTTAGAAGGCTTCTGCTTATTCCACAACTGTGATGGCAACCATGGGAACTTCATTGGTACCTTAAGTCCAGGTAAACTAATTTTGTAATTAAAAATCAATGGTGACTTTAAAAGGTCCCTTGCCTAATTTATGGTTAATGTCAACCACCAATTTTACTGTGTCAACACTGCCAGTCTGCAATGTCAACATTTCTTCTAACAGCCATCTGACCTAACTGGAGCAGTTGGGTTAAACAAATTTGGGCATAGGGAGCAGTAGTTGCAAGTAATTGCAATTGGATGATAAATCAAAACATTTGTTAATTTTATTATATTTAAACTAAATGCAGCTAATCTTGAAATTCAGAGCATTTTGCACTTGTTGTGTGAGTCGCATTGCCTCTGTTAAAGGCATGAAATTTCAGGTTTCGATTTCTGGGTGTCATGCTGTAAGCACACTCCACAAAATGCTTGTTCTGGACTTCCATCACAGCAGTAAAACTTGTGACTTGATATATGTAAAACTGTTACTTTACAGCAATGGAACAATGGTTTTGGTACTCCTTTAAAGCTGAAGAAAACAATAATTACTCCCCTCTATTTCTAGTTAGAGATTTCTTTATTTTGAGCTTGAACTGATGTGTGCTCCGCTCTTACCTGTGTGAGATGTAAAGAAACAGGCAAAACACAAAGTGGAAGTTTCTATGAGAGAAAATTGAGATGTGTTGCTCTGAAAACAAAAAATGAATCCATGTGCTTACCAGAATGGGGAGAGCATTCTGTGTAATCTGCTGTCAATTTTATTGGTAGTTTTTCTTAAGTTGTATTATCTATAAACATTTTCAAAGGTAGGTGTAGATAAGGATTATTACAGTTTATAATTCAGGAGAAAACTGTGTCTGTGAAATCTGTATTCTACTCCCCTATGAACAGAAGCAGAATAAATGGAATAAAGGAAGAGCCTGTCACAGGAAGGCACTGTTTATGCTTTAAAAACTTTTTGGTTAAAAATTAGAATATTTCTCTTTATTTTAGTTCTCCCATATCTGTTGTTTTGCTGTTCTGAGAGGGTTTTGAAGCTCAAATTGCAAGTTAGCACTGACATTTTTGTTGCTAGTTGTCTTGCTTATAACTCCTTTTTCTTCTATGAATAAGGCCCCAGATTAAACACTGGCTTGCAGTATTAATACTTTATTGTTAGTTGACTTGACTTGGTCCCTTGCAGTGCAAAATTAATGTCTTTGCTTTCTCTTTTTGCGTTCTTAATTGTAGCACAATTAAAATTAATTAAAACTATAAAAAAAAATCCAAATAAACAGGCCAGGGCAGCATTTCCCCAGAAAACTACAGGAGAAAGTCTTTCAAATGTGGGGTTCCATGAAGCCTGCTGCTAACCAAGGTGCAGATGAGAGAAGGGCCTTGTGATACCTTTTATTCGAGTCCATGAAGAACAGCTGTGCTCCAGAGGTGGTTCCTGATGGTGTATTGGTAGCTGTACAATATGTACTCCTTGGGTATGGGAGTTTTGTACTTAAATAGTTCTGAATTAGTGGCTCTTTAGATTGTTAGAAGAGTGATTGCTGTGAGCCAGGCAAGGAAGGCTGGGGGTGCAGCTGCTGCTGGTTGTCTTCCTGTGGAGCTCCAGCTGCTGCTCTGAAACACTCCTTTGATAGTGGGCAGAGAAAAGCTACCTTGTCTTCCCTGAAGAAGGGGAATGCCTGAGCAAGACAGCTTCTCCTGGATGCTATGATGTGGATCAGATCAATGACCCTTAAGGGTCTGCTGGGGTTTGTTTTTCTTGGTGTACTGCTTTATGAGGAATATATGATCACACAGTGTAACAGAGATACAACCCAGAGAATATTTGTAGTAGTACTGACATGGAATACTAAGAAATGTGCAATTTCTGTAACATGATCATAGTTAATGGTTGCAAACCAAATCAAGTCTAAATATTTGAGAAAATTAGCCTGCAAAAGTGGATGTGAAGGAATGAACACATACCAAATTGTTCTGTTGAACAGAAATTACCTTCTGAAGTAATGTGAACTTGGGATGACTTTTTACTCTTTGTGTAATGAGGGGAAAATGGTTCGGTTTTGCTCTTTAACAGATGCTGCCTTTGAATTGTAACAAGAAGAGGGGAAAACAGATAATGATTTCCAGTGAAGTCTAATTTGTTAAAAGGCACAATTAAGCCTTGAGATAAATGATTTAGCTTTTAAAACACTGAAAGTAAAGGAATTGAACTCAATTCTCAGCCGCTGCCTGTAGGGTTGCTTTTTGACTTCTGTAAAAGGGAGCATTGTGCATTCAAACAAATTTTGTTTTTCTGCTTGTGTTCTGTCTCTGAAACTACACATGTGCACTGACAGCTATTTTGCATCTATTTTAGGGCAGGTTATCTTACTTGATTCTTCTGAGAAGCTAAGCATGTTGCTATAGCTACCAAGCTTGTGGCTCTGGTGAGAGTTTTTCATCAGTTTCTAAATGTAATTGGTAAATAAGGCTGGTATGAGGCTTGTGACATTCTGCTGTCAGTTCCACTTGAAGATTTTATTTGTCTTTAATTTCTTTAGTTCTAGCATGTACATGGAAACACGTATATACCATTTTAATGTAAATATGTAGAGATGACAAATGAAAAATGAATGTGAAGGTTTTCTAACCCAAGTGCTTGTTTCAGAAAGCTCTTGTATTCCTCCTCTTCAGCTTGTGGTTGGGTGTGGACTTCTGGTCTCCAGCACATAGTGACAGTATGAGATGCTGCTGAATGTGACGGCTGTGCGAACCATATGCTTGGAACTCCAGTCTCAAAAATGAGCTTTTCTTTCTGGTGTGCTACATCTAAAACAGATGCACTAGTAAAAGAAGTACTGCTAACAGTGTACTGTAGATATTAGGTACAAGTTTTTAACATGTGTAAAGAGCTATTTTAAACAAGATTTAGGCTGTTCTTTAATTTGTAAAGGCTGCTACCCATTCTTCAGCTTGCCTACAGCACTTGCTGAATTCTCTGTTCCCTCCAGTTTGGTTCAGCTGTTACACTGTCGTTGCTAATATTGGGTGTTGCTACTGGAAATGCAGTATTGGATTTGTCATGGATGAGTGTAGTTTTGGGCTTTTTTTCCTTTTTTCATCCAAAGTCCACTGGAGGTTAAAGGCCTGTATGATCCTTAGGACAGGGTTGATGCTTCAGTGTGTAAATTTTCAGCTGTCCAGAAGTATGAACATTGTGAAGTTCAACTACAGAAATGAAAGCCTTAGTACAAACCTGTTACAATGAGGGCAGGCAGGGTAGTGGATATTGGATGTTAATGGCTTTTTGTCAGGCAGCACTAACATAGGGTGGAGGGAAAATACCCTGTAAAGTAGCACGATCACTGGAAAGCCAGACTATAAAAGGATCAACTGGATTTCCAAGGATATTTAGCGATGGAAAGATACAGGTAGGTATCCAGTGAGACTTTTCAAGCCACTGATGTAATGTAGGAGTCTAATGTTCATTGACTTCGAGAATGGGGGTCAGTTCTACATTGGGTCTCCTAGTAAATTCCAGAGCCTGTGTATTTGTATTTTGAGATGCTTTGTTACTGTTATATGTTGTGAGTGCCTGGCAAATTCTTCTGTAACAGTGATGGATTTAGTAGCTACTTGCTGAACCTGAGTGTCTGGGATGCAGTGCTTCTGAGCTGCTCAGGATTGTGTAAAGTAGGTTTTATTCAGTTAAGATTAGTGTCCTATTTAGGCTGCAGTAGCTAATTCTGTCATAGAATAATTTATTCTGAAGCTCATAACTTTGAGAATGATCTATATGCAGACATTGTGATTCTCTTGAATAACAATAGGTATTCTGAGACTAGGAAGAAACTACTGAAGAGATTAAAGGACTGGAGGTTGGTACTGCAAATTCTTTTAAAGATTGACTTGAAGACAGGTTCATAACAACTAAACTGGTGTTACATTTTTGGCATCAGTCCACTCACTTTTGTGAAGAAATACCCCTACTTCAGGAAAATCCCTTAGTCATGAAAGCCCTCTTAGACAGTCTTTGTGTATGTAAGGCCAGTATGGTACCAGTTACCTGTGGAGCACATGAGGTATAGGTCTGGTGGCTTGGAACCTCTGCCTGCAAAGTGGTGGGCTGGATGTGTGATTTGTCAGTTCAGTGCTCTATTTCTGGTATTGAAATAGTAATTTCATTTTTCGGGGAATCTTGCCAATCCTGTAGACAGGGACATGGGTTTACCTGTTAGGACCTTATTATTGGCAGACAACTCATAAGGTAAGCGGTGACCATCCCTGTAAGGGTTTGGATTACCTGCATATTTCCTTCAATTTCTTTTGTTGCTGCTTTCCTGCAGTTCCTTCTTTCTTGCAAAGCCTTCATTTCTTCTACTCATATAACCTTAATTACTTTTTTAGAAAAGAGCTGAGAAATAATTGTGCATGTAATCTGGGAAATGAAGAAATGAATGCAAATCCTGTGACTTAAGAGACATTTAATAAATTGTAATTGTGAAAATACCTTTGCTGGTAAAGGGTCACCTGATTTCTGACTGCAGCACTTGATTTAACGTGAGTAATTATGCAGAATCTTTAAAGGTTGAAATCCTAATTTTGGTTTCATTTAAATATCTGATTGTCAAATCACATAGAAAAAAATACGATTATTTAAGATTGTCTTGCTGAACTGTTTATTAATGAGAACTATGTAGTGTATATTGTGTATGCACACAGGTTAAATTCCATTACACAGACAAATTCTTGTTTCAGAATCTGAAGTATTTCAGTACCTACATTTTAAAGGGATTCAAATTCTATCTATCCAATTAATTGCACTAATATCTTCAAAAATAATATTGGCATTTGCATGTATGCATAATCACTTAAGGTGCTTATCCTGTCATTTACTGAGTGACTGTGACCGATGATATGAGAATTCTTGGCTTATAAAAATCCAGCCTTTATTGACTACTGTAAAAAATAATTGTAATTAGAGTTTAATCAACATATAAAATACAGAAATGTTCAAAGCCTTCCTTTTGCTTTGTAGCCGTCCAGGTGGTGTAGAACTTACTGGAGTGCTGCTGGTAGGTTACATTAGCAGCATTGCAGGAAACTAGTAATTTCATAGTAAGCAGAATTAAATGGGGAGATACGCCTTTTTATTGGCAAAATTTGGCTGGGGTACTGAGTTGGTTTCTGTAATTTTTTCCTTCCCCCCCCCCTTTTTTTTCCTCCGAAATCCCTGTTCTATATAAAACATGCAGAGCAATCATTGATTTGCAGCTGAAGTGCAACCAGCTTTGGGTGAAACACAGAAGCTGTTTAACAGCAGGACTGCTTGGTAGCTTAGGGCAGAAAACAAGGATGTTCTTTCCAGTTGGAACTGCTAG
The DNA here is from genome assembly GCA_039720435.1 of Amazona ochrocephala. Lineage (NCBI taxonomy): Eukaryota > Metazoa > Chordata > Aves > Psittaciformes > Psittacidae > Amazona > Amazona ochrocephala. Next base: position 7,289,636 of record CM077891.1, on the reverse strand, counting down.
AAGTGTAACATGCTGGTGAAGCCTGACTTGTGATTTCTCAGTTGGCTGATCTGACTACTAGCAGGGACTGCTACCAGCTAAAAGAATTACTCATGTGACTCAACCAGTGCTGGTGCTTTGATGCTGAAGATTAAGGCCCAGTGTCCGTTGGCAGTCAATAGCAGTTGACCACCCTCAAGTATATGACGTAGTTGCTGTGTAATTATCTATGTTGGGATTTTTTGTGACATTAGGCTTGATATGTCTTCTGTGTCAAAATCTACTGTAGGATCACTGACTGTAACATAGACAGCATTGCCGATGGATTGCTGATTATTGCCTTATCCTTTGCTTGCATTTAGAAGAAGCTATTTCACAGAATGAGGAGTTAGTTTTCTAGTACAAGGTAAATTTCTGGCTCTTACTTCATTCATACAGGGAGATAAGAATTATTTCACTTGGATAATACACACACTTGAGTATTAAAAATTGTGCATATCTGCTCTTTTTTTTCTTTTAAGCAATTGAATACTGTAGTTAAAATAGGAACTATATAGTGGTATATAATGCACCTTTGTTCCTGCACTAACAGAAATTAATAGTCAGTTCCTCAATTGAAAAAAAAGGCATTATCTTTCCAGCATCTGGTGCCTTTATATATATTTTATGCAGAAATGCATTAAAAATCCCAGGTTGATTTTCAACTTACAGTACTGAAGTGATAGACAGATATGAATTCTCCAAATAATACAGAGCTGCTCAGAAACCCCAATTCTTTTACGGGGGTGGTAAATCTCTTGTGTAGTTGTCTTCCTGATACTATCAGTGACAGTTTTGCATAGAGTGAAGCTGTTACCAGTAGTGGAAACCTGTAGCTTTACTTCATCTCCAAATCAGGTAATGCTGCCTGAAGTATTATGTTCCTGCAATCACTTTAACAAGACAGTGTCTTCAGTCCTGCTTTTTGTAGATTACAAGTTGTTTATATTTGCATCCTCTGGAATGAAAATATCTTGCAAGTGCAAGAGCATTATCATGTTGGACTTAATTTCTGAGAAGGCTTCTCTGTGTGTTGACACCTATTTCCTTGTAGAGCCCCTTGAAACATGCATACTCAAAATCTCTTTGGAGGGCCAAGCCTCTGCTTTGTTCTGTCTCTCAGAAGGGCTTATGATTATCCTGCATTTCCAGTAGAGCTTGAAATTAGTTGTATATTGATGTTCTACTGAAACAAGCATGGAAGTCAAAATGAAGATGGCTTTTATTTGTAGCTTGTTTTGTGCATGGTCGTAATCTGTAACATTAGTAGCATGCTGCTTGCTGCATAGGCTTCTTCTCTATGCTATTTTTATGGCAAAGCCAGCTGGATGTCAGGGGTTCCTATTTGGAATCTTTGCAGGCATGTTTAGCATGACACTGAGCTGTGCTAGTGCAACTTCCTGAGTGCAGCTGAACCCAGGCTTTAGTGTGGATTCACAGATATGCCTGTGTGGCTTCCAGGTGGCTTGAGCATGGGCAGGGGCTATTTCCAGAAAGCAGCACTGATGGGAGTGCTGGGGGAATGCAGGGGCTCCGTATGTATCTATGTGTGCTTTAGATTTACTTTTTATTAATGTCTTGGTGGCAAATGTAGACATTGGGTTTATGAGAAAAAATATTTGTAACAAGATAAAACTTGGAGATTTTGGTCAGAATTTCCTGTCAATGCCTCTTTAAAAGTGGAATGAAATGCAAGTACTCACTTTTCTTACTGCTGGAATCAACCAATAGTGGACTCCTTCCTTCATTCTTTCTGATACCACACACATAACAGCTCTGAATCTTTACCACCAGACTAGATCCTACTTGTGGGGTAATTGGAATATTATGTCAACTCTTTTACTGTCAGTGAATGTACCCTAGAAATGTAATGGAAAGTCTTCTTATTGTCCTAATACCTCAGTATTACAATATAATGGATGAGAAAGGGTTTTGCATGTGACAGTTGCATGTATTAGTGCTTGTGTAAATAGGGTTGCATGTACTGAATGGGCAGTATAAGTGTTTCCTACTTTGAAGGGATCATCTGCTGGAGAGTTGTAGGGGTTCCACAGTGATATTTTCTGGACTGAAGATTCAGAACTTGGGGGAAATTCAAGCGGACCTACTGAAAAGTGGAGGGGGCTTAGCAAGAATGAAACAATCCCTACGAATCTGTGGTCTTTCTTATCCACTTTTGGCCATCTCTATCTTCAAGTACCTGATAATTCACTGCTGCTGAGTTCAGAGTCCTAGCTGTGTGCACAGCCACCTTCACTGTGTTTCAAGTAAATATATATTCTACAGCTCACACATGAAAAGGAGTGATGGCATAGCATTAAGTGTAAGCAGAACAGCGACCACTGTGTTGACTACAGATTTGGTTTAATAGGTAGTGTTTTATTCTTGAATTGGTATGACATTGCTGCCAGTGAAATCTGGTACTTCGTCTGGCCATAGCAGGGTTTCAATGACCCTTATTGATTTATTCCCCCCCCCCCCCCCTTTTTTTCCCCCCTTCCTCTAGCTCAAGGTCTCATTATAGTAAAAGCTGATGTGAGACAAAGAAAGCTATAGCAGTAGATGCTTCTGGGACTCGCATACCAAGCACGTAATTGTTTCTATGCCTCTTTGAAATAGTTGTCTATCTCCAGCTATAATGATGCACCAGAGGAACAAATCAAAACCTGCTCAGCTCAGTACCAGAGATTTTTTGTCTTAATCAAAAGAATATATTCTTGCTGCAGAGCCAGTTGCTAGCTCCAAGAAAAGCTGAAAAGTGCTGCCTATCCCTCAGAAGCATTTTCCTGCAGGCACAGTTTTGATGGATGTGTGAACGGAATACCATCTGCCTTAGGGTGGTAGAGGGAGCTGTGTAACACAGGGCTCCTAAGGGATTACAAAGCTGTAGGACATTCAAAAGTGTTGAGGACAGAGAAAGGAAGGGCAAAGGGGGTCTCTTGTGCTGAGAAGCAGGCTATTGAAACAAGGTGTGGTGCAGTTTGTCTTGTGGTCTTTGTATCACCTCAGTAAATCCAGGCTATTGCCTTTCAGGATTTTTACCAGGCTATCTTCTTCCTATCCCCATAAATCATTACTGACGTATGATATAGCACCCTTTTAGCCTCTGCAGGCTTAGCTGTGATTTAGATCACTGTACCGGTACGCTAATTGGCTGCTTCCTCCTATTGTCATTTCCAGGCTCTGTAGGTGTCCTTGCCTTTCCTCCTCCTTGAGTTTCATGATTCTACAGTCTTAAAGGGAAATGGTAGAAAGGACTCTAACATGAATGCATTTTCTTGGTGACTTGATTTTTCGCATAGGTTGTAGAACTGATCTTTCTGACAGGATCTACTTAACATTCAGATCTCATGGGGTATCCGTTGGGCTTCATTGGTTTCCTTTGGGATAGTTTAAAAAGGACTTTCTGCTCAATATGATGTACTGCTATTTTACTGGTCCTGCAGCATCTGAAGCTTGAGGTGCCCCTCAAGTTAAGCCCAACTACCTGAGAACACAACTTTATTAATCCCTGTACAAAAATCTGACTTTAACAGAAAGCTGTGTAACTGGAAAAGATGCTGTAGCTGATGTACACTCAAGCACAAATGTTGTGGAATAACTGACATTGTTCATGCTGGTAATTTTATTTGTCTTTGTATAACACAAACCCTAAGGATGGGCTGTGTTGCACTATCTGCTGGTCAGGAGATCACAAGATGTAGTTCCTCCTGTTTGTTGTAGGTCTGAAATAGACAAGTGGAGATGGAAGTGATTGCATTTGGGAAGATTAAAGAATTGCTTATTTGGAAGCATGAAGTCACTACAAGGGTGTTTGAAGATTGTGAAGTAGTGAAGCATCCCTTGTCGCTCTCTACAGCTTCCTGACAGGAGGATGGAGCCAGGAGGAGGCTGGTCTCTGCTCACAAGGAACAAGGGACAGGACAAGAGAAAATGGCCTCAAGCTGCACCAGGGGAGGTTTAGGTGGAGATGAGGAACAGTCCCTTCCCCAAAGGGTGCTCAGGCATTGGAACAGGCTGCCCAGGGCAGTGCTGGAGTCACCGCACTGAAAGAGTTCGCAAACCTGTGAAGCATTCACAAACCATGTAGATGAGGCCCTCAGTGCCATGTGTTAGTTGTGACCTTGGCAGTGCTGGGGTTGGACTGGGTGATCTTAAAGGTCTTTTCCAACCTGGTTAATTCTATGATTCTGTGATTCATGGGGAGTGTTCTACAGTAAGGGACTGTTAGAAAAGTTTCCTACATCGCTATAGTATAAGCTGCCAGCATGGAAGTGGCACAACTTGATGTGGGAGCTTAATAAACAAGTGTTGTACATGTGGGTAGGTGTATCTATGGCATCAAGACTTAAAGGCAAATAAGAACAAGAGTGATATATGTTCAGCCTTCACCTTTCATGCAGTAGTAGGTGAAATCAATACAAGAACAAACATTTTTATTTTATATCATAGTTAAGGGTAATATAATTCATGCTGAGATCCTTCAACATTTAAATTTCCTTGTTTTGTTGCAGTGCTTTTTAAACAGACTCAATAAAAACTTCAGTTCCCATGATTACCCCTTCAGAGATGTCACAGCATATCCCAGCTGCAGAGGAAGCTGAGTAGTATTAATTATGCACTGAAAATACAAAAACAAAAAAGCACTTGATGTTTTTCCCAGATCTGTATTGTGTCCTTTTACTGTTTGGGGCTTTTTGCATCGTCTTGATTGATTCAAAAACTGGGGTTTGAATACTTGTTCCAGAACTTGCTTTAGGTGTATAGGATTTTCTTCCACTCATAGATAATGACCAAAAAAATCTGCTGTCCCTGAAGACTTGCTAGGGGCTCTACCTGAAGGACAGCAACTAAATATGACTGAGATCATTGTCAATAACTTCCTGTGCTTCCTGTCCTGGAAACAGCACCAACAGTAAGATTTTGTTTGTCCATTGATCGCATTATTATTAAATAAGTAAATCAAACACAAGATTAGAATGTTACTATTTCACAGTATGGTCAGAAGACTATTGGATTTTGTAGTATACTGAGGAGTAAGTTATGTTTGGGGTCTTGTGCATACACAGAGCTTTAGCACCGTTGGTGGCTTGTGGCTTCTTTACTCTTAATTCTTTCAGGAAAGTAGAAAGTACCATATAAAAAAAAATAATTAGCTGCAATAGAAATTGAAGTTTCTAACTGCTTTTACACGGTTGAGATGGATCTCTGAGGGTTGTGGTCTCATTTTATAAGTAAGAGAACTAAGGTACAGAAACAAAAATGAAGCTGTAAAGGCAATCGGTAACAGTGCCAGTGATTAAAACGATCGTCATCTGACATGAAGTCCAACCACCTTCTGCCAACCAGAAGGATTTAGCTGCAGGAAGCTACACTATTTTTTCTGTTTGGCCTGGAATCCTTACAGAAGCAGAATGGAACTCTTCCATTTATTTTCAAATTCCATTTCTTGTGTCACAACAAATGGAACAATTATAAGTAATGAAGGCAGTTGTTCTCTTAGGTGTTTTGTAACAAATAAAGAACAAACTGTTTCAAAGAAATCAGAGGGAACCTATTAACAATTACCTGTTAGCTCTTCCTCAAGCGCAAGCTTGCTCACGCTGGCCACATTAAATCCTGTTCTGAGCAAATAAACAACCCCTAAATGAGAGCCAGAGATTAACTGTATTCTCCTGTGGAGCTTCCAAAGCAGCAGCATCTTTCATGGGAGCAATTTGTCTGAGAAGTTGGCAACATACCCTTTGTCACAATGATGTAGATCCTAGCGAGTCCAGAGAGAGAGAGGATCCTTTGTTGCCTCTGTTAATGCTGGAATTATTTTGAATAGACATTTCCCATCACTGTGTTGGTCTTGATCTCCATCCCTTGTAGTAGCCAGTAGTAACCGTGGGGGCATTGTGCTGTGGCCAGCCTAGAGCAGTATTCACTCTAGATGGAATTTCCATACAGAAATCTGATAAAAGGATGGCAGTGGAAATTGAACTAGAATGTGTTATTTGTGCATGGTAATTGCAAAAATAGTTTGGACATGCACAGAGTGCTCTGAGAGTTGAAAATAGATTTCATTTAAGTTAATTACATATTAGCATATCAGTTAAAAGGGATCAGGAAGGGCTTCTCCTTCTGCATGTGTTGTATTAACTATCATACACTGCTGCTGCAGTAAGGTAAGCTAATTTGGAATGATCAGCTTGAACTTAATGCAACCTAGGCATGGAATGCTGAAACTGCTTGTCTCATTTTGCCTTTACTTATCAGGCTTTAAAAGAAAGCTTTCACAACAGCAAATGTTGCATAGTGAAAAGCAGGGGGAGCTCTTCCTGTCTTTTACATTTAGAGGGAGCAGTATTTGTGCTACTTCTGAGTAAAACTGTTCACAGACTCCTAATAAAACTGTGATTAGTAGTGTGTACTAGCTCTCTTCCATGAAGATCTACAGCTTTGAGATTATCCCATGATTAGTAACTCTGGGCTTTGTAGTTGGATAGGAAAGTGGAGTGATATCGAGGCAAGCCAGTCAGCCTTTGAGAGTGCTAGTCATATTCCTGTACTCTGATTCTGCTGGTTAGTAGTAAAAGAAAGTGTTGTTTGTAAGGCACAGTAATAGGGTGAAAAAAACATGTCTGATGTAGTGATTGAGACTGTGCCGGAATGTATACTTGGATGGGAGGGATAGGGTAGAAGAAGCTGCACCGCAATTTTTACACCAAAGTCCACCTTCATCTTAGTAGTCACACTACAATCTCTTAAGTCAAAACCCACTGATGGGGTCAGAGGCTCCGATTTCCATTGACTTCAAAGGAATTGCTAATGCCCCACTTCTGTCAGCATCTGACCTCCTGAAAATTCCGAGAAGTAAAGCCTAAAAGTGTGAGTCCTTTTTGAAGGCTTTGGAAATCAGAGTGTGTTTTGTCCCAGAATCGCTGAATAATTTATGTTGGAAGGGACTTTTGGAGGTCATCTGGTCCAACCCCCGCTCAAAGCAATGTCTTTAAACCTTTTATGACATCCTGGTAAGACTGGGCATATGTGAGCAGTTTGAAGCTTTGTTAGGTTTGTTTCAGTCATAAACCATAAACTGTAACCCTTTTAGCTTGAGCTGAATAGCGAGGAAAAAAACATGTTCAAATACTGAGCACTCGCACTCTCCACATCTAACATATGGGGCTAACTTAAATATGATTACTCTTCAAACACAACAGTAATAATTGGTGTGATAGTATGGATGTAAGTTGTGGGTTTTCGCATTGCAGATTGACCAGGCAGGGGGCTGTGGCTTTTTGGGAACAGACTTTCCCATGGAAAGGTTTCATATCACACACACATACAAACATAAATAGGAAGTAAAATCATTGCAATCTGGTATGGTAAAACAGTGGGGAGGCTTTCATGGCATGATAGCTAAAAAGTATTATAAATGTTGAGAAGGCCGTCTTTTTTCCTCTTAATATAAGAACTTTTATGTTAGGGGCATTAAAAACAACATACAAGAGTGTGAGAAGTACAATATCTGTAAAAAATGTGAAAATTAATTTGAGTAACAGTAGATGGAGATGCCAATCAAACTTAAAACGTGAAAGTATGTAAGCTGTTGCATGCAAGTTGCTATGCTAAACCTGGCATCCTTTTGAACATATAACATATTTGGGTTTCCATCTCATATAGTTGAACCATTTTGTAGTGAAGAAAATACATTATGTATTTTAGAATACTTAATACTGGTTTCCAAATAGAAGTATTGCAGAAGGATCTTAAGTTGTGAAAGGTAATTTTCTCTATCCACTGCGTGGTCACCCAGTTCATTCATTCAGACACCAGAAGTACTAGTCACTTTGTGCTTTTGCCATAACAGGGAGCCTAGATTGGCAATAGGGTTTGGTTGAAAAAAGTAGTGATCACAAAACTGCAAAGCAGGATGCATTCTTGCTTTATAGGATGTGTGCTTCCTCATAGTCTATGGCTAACCTGATATGTTAATCACACAAATTTCAGGCTTTTGGAAGGTGTTCTGCTCTGCATTCAAAGTGCCTAAGTTAAGCATTCAGTTACCCTTGACCTCTCATGTGCAGAGAGATAACCATCTCTTCTAGGTATTCATAACTTAGGCCAAAATAAAAATGGAAACTAGTAGTACTTTTAGATTATTATCTTTGCTTAGCATTACTGTCACTTTGTTGTTTCTAGACACAGGTCAGATAGTCCTGTAGACACTCATTCAGATTCTGTAGCTGATGGATAATGCATCTGTTTCCTCTAAATTGGCATGCTAAGATGAGAATGTGAGCAGCTAAATAACTGGAGTCAAGAATAAGCGCTTAGCCCTTGCTTGGGTAATCAATCTCCCAGACTCAATAGGAGGCATGCTACAGAAATAGCAGGAAGGAGAATCTGAAAAGATGTGGGATGATTTCTTTAGCGTAAATGTGGTTTCGTGTCACTTTATTTCCATGACTCACTATATCTAATATAAACAATAAAAGACAGAAGACGACTGGCTTTCTGAGGGTGGAATCAAATCTGAATAAATTTAACACGGATTTAAGCTGTAGGGAGCTCGAGTGGAACTTTTTTGGGTTATGTCTGACAGTTATTCTGTAATTACTGGCTGGAAAACGAATGTTTCAGCCTTTCTATTCAACAGTACTAGGAAAAAAAAAGAGGAAAGAGCAGGGGTCATTTGAACCCTCTGTCCCACTGTTCATAGTTCTTAGTTTATGCTATTACTGGGGTAAGCTAACCACCTTTTGGAGCAAATAATAAATGTAAACTGTATCGCCAGGAAGAGGTAGTAACAGAAGAGGGAGGGAGAATGGAGGAGTAAGCAGTAAAAAGCAGGAGTAAGCAGCTTTATTTTAAAAGTACAATCAAGTCATGTTTACCACTGTTGCAGTGCTTTATCCTCACATCTTTCAAGCTGCCTACTAAAACTGAGGAATCTTGTGTTGAGCATGTCAACTTGCTTGTTTGGAGACTATGTGTGATAGTGCCTGGAGGCCTGGATTGGGACTAAGACCATGCTGTGCTTGGCACAGTACAAATGAGGAAAATTAAGCCTGTCCTTTCCCAGGAAGCTTGCTGAAGGAAAATCTCACTGTGATGACTGTTGTGGTTGGGTCACTGTGGACATATATTAAACAGAAAAAAAGTCAGCTCCTGTTATATTAAGAATATAAAGTACAAAATATTCCTATTTCTGTTTTGCAATTGTCTTTAGCTGTATCGATATACGATAGAATTCAGCAGAGTAATCTACTGCAGAATACCCATGTACAGAGCATGCTTGTTTTATTTGTCTTGCATATTGATAGTGATTTTAATTGGATTTGGTTTTATTTATCTGGCATATACCACAGTCAATTCTGTGAACATGTATTTTGTAGGTTTTTCTGACCAGGATGGGAGGGACAGGTCTGTCTCGGTTTTTTCTTGTTTCTGTCCTATCCTCAGCATTTGCTGGGTGAGGGCTTTGCAACTGGAGCATTTTCTGACTGCAGGACTCCGTCATTGCAGGCAGGTTTTCCCCCCCTCCTTGAGTAATTCCTCTTTACATTCTGCTCTGAAATCCCAGTGGATTCCTGCTCAGCAGTGCTTTAGCTTCTGAATATTGAAACCAGCAGGTACGGTGAGAACGGAATATTTTAAACAGCAGAAGAGATACTTGGCTAATGTATATTATCTCATCCTCTATACATTGCACTGAAGAGAAAAGCTGTTTGGGAGTCACTTTGGATACAACTGTTCATGGAAAAGTGACTAGGACTTACAGGGTATGCGGAAGCTCTGAAACAGGAGAGTGATGCCAGATGCCAGGGAAGAAGGAAACAGAGAGACATCTCTGGATTGGTAATTCTGCTTTCAAGATAAGATGGATGTAAGTCTAAATCAAAAAATTTTGCTTGGCAAGGTTGTAAGGTGAGAGACACTTATCCAAAAGTAGACATCTATGGGTAAAGCATCTTATATTAGCACCTGTCTGCTGTACAATGTAGAGATCATGCTCATCCTTTTAGATTAAGTTGGTGGCTGTGATATGTTCGGACTTTGTTATGTTCAAAGGCTGTTGTAACCAAGTGTGACTTCCAGTGGAAAAAGAAAAATGTGGTAGAAGCTGCACGAGCATATAAAATAGGTTTGTGTAGGTCAAAGAAACAGAAAGAAGGGTGATTCTGGGCTAAAATATGATAGCTTCATGTCAGGTCCCTGAATTAATGCTTTCCTGGCAAGCAGGCATGCGTAGGGGTGTATGGGAAAGGAGTGAAATAGATTACAGGCCAGAAATCGGATTCTTGAGCAAGGTGTTTTTCTTTTGCTTGGATGGAAGAAATAGCTGAGTAGTAACTTTTCTATGAAGGCAAAAAAGGCCACCTTTGACACAAGGTCTCTATGGGGAACAGTTGAGAACGTGATAGAGAAAATAACAGGGGAATGTTTTTTAAGGGGCCTGTTCCTTTTTCTTAGGAGGCCTATTGAAATAGAAAACCTCCCTGAGCATACCAAAAAGTATATTCAACTTAAATGTTACTGATACTTTTCTACTGAACCGCCTTGCTCGGTTGTCTGACAAACAGGAAAAGAAATGCGAATTCTGTCAGTAAGGTTTTTTCCTCGCTATGCTTAATTTCTTTGCATATTTAATTCACTCCGCACCTTAAAATAGCTTTCTGGTGTTTGTCTTGGTGGCCTCTTCTGGGTTTATTTGCTTTTGAATCGATTTGCAAGCTTTCACTCCCTTTTTGAATGAAGGTCTCTGGTGATAAGGGGATTGTGTATCTTCCTCTCTGTCCTCTGCTGCCTTGCTTTCTCTCCTTCCTCTCCAAAAGATGTTTCATACAGCACTGGGCTCATCAGCTGGTTTTTTTAATACTCCAAATGGAGGAGTTCTGTAACAGGGGTTAGGAAGCAATACTGTAATACAGTTGGCCTGTATGACTAATCAGTTAGATAAAGAATTCAGGCTGCCGAATAGCAGTCTTCATGCTTGATTGATGATAACAGCAGCCAACTGACTTACTGCCCTTACTGCTAGCATCCCCCACACTATTAGAGAGGATTTCCAGCACAGTACAATAGATTTGTCGTACTAAGCATAATGCTGGGGTTTGTAGCGCATGACATCAAAACCCAAAGAAAAGCAGGTCAAAATGGATGACTCCCTGAATATACTTTGAAAAGCAGGAGTGGAAGAGTCTGGAACCAATGCTTGCTCATTCCCTACCTGCTTACTTTCTACCAAAAGAAGTGGATTAGTCTCTGTACTTAGCACAGCATAAAGAATGCCTCTTATTCCTAACAACCTTTACCATGGAGCTTGTTTTGCTTTGGCAAATCTCCCAGAGCACAGGCAGGGCTGATTTCTTCAGCTAGTAGAAGCTACTCTCTTTGAGTCGGGGCTTATGGAACTGTCATTATATGTAAGCATAGAATATATAGCATGAAATAAAATATCTTTTATGGAACCCATAAGAAGGAAAAGATACTTGTTTAATATAAATGGATATTAATTTCTTTTGTCTTACAGGCAATAAATACCTCTCAGAAAGTCTTATTTGCTGTGGCTTTGGGGTTTTTTTTGGTGTGTGTCTAGTGAGGTAAACTTACTGCACTATCCACAAAGCCATCATCAATCATACTGTTATATTGAAGCTGCAAAGAACAGGTTGAGGTGGGAGAACTTTCTGTTGCAAAGAGGAAGATGGAGGTTTTCCTGGATGAAATCAAAATCTGTTTATGAATCTCAGGAGAGCAATTCCACTCTCCTACTTCATGGGAGAGTAAGGAGCCAGGAATATGGATGTTTCTAACACATACACATAGTAATACATTTTATGGACACTGTGAACTTATCAGGTGTCAGGTGTTAGCAGATTGATTGTATTCTGTGTCATTGCAGAAACCTAGCTATATGGTTTTTCTTTATAAATATCATTATGACCACTGTTCTCATTACACCTACTAAAACAGAAGAAAAAGGCACCTAAAATAGTATCTATAAACTGGGTACTTGGTTTAGATTGATGTAGATGTTTGGAGCGGAACTCCACTGAGTGCATAAACATAAAACATTTCTGTAATCAGACTTAAGTTGCTGGATTGAGATATGCACTTTAATTTATGATTTATGCAAAGAAATTGCCCAAATTGTAAATAGCCGGTGATGCTCTCTGCCCAGAATTTGAGTTTTATGTTTGACTTAGTACCTGATAGAGAAGTATTGAGCTGCAGTAGTGGTTTTGATTTGAAATTGAAGCTGAAAATTGGTTGCGAAGTTGTTAACAGCAGGGAGCTTCTTTTGTGAAGAGCTAAATTAGAAGCTTTCAAATCTTTTAGTGCTGACAGACTAAATGACCTCAGCAAGTGATTAAGGTTTTATTCGATCACTGATTCATCAACAGTTGTCCTTCCATTCAGGGTCCATTATTCATCACAAAAAGATTTCAGTATGAAAGGGAAATTTACCCTTTACGACTTTCCCTCTCTTCCTGCTTGCTTCATTCCCTGTAGCCACAATCTAAGCCATAGAAATACAATTACAATATTGAATGACTGGAATTTATGAGACAATTTAGTTTTGGGAAGTAAAGTTGCTGTTTACGGTGTAAGGACCTGTCTCAGTGGCTGAAAGCTGGATACTGGTAGCATGAGTGATGATAGACAGCCCTTCATTTACTAATGGGAGGATTGCCAGTTGGACTGCGCTGCATGTTGCCTGACAGTGGTTACTCCTTAACAGTTTCCCTTTCGATCTATATGCCACATGAACTTAACATCCAGTGTATCACAGGGAAATCAGGCCTGTGTGTTAATCTGCAGCTCAATCTAACAACCGCTTTGATGCTGTCATAAACCTACAAATTCTTGTATGGCGTAAAATATACCAGATTGCATCTCGTAAACTGTTATGTTAATGTTCTGTATTTATGTATGTGCATTAACTAAAAGATGTGAAGTTCTCAAATGGAAAATAGGCTACAATATCTGCTCTGAAATGCATCTGCACTATCTATTTATAAGTGAGGTTTGAACTGATGAACTTGCCTTATGCTGTGCCTCCCAAACAGATGCCAGGGATAGTAGATTAGTCCAGTTATAGAGATACCATAGATCTGGTACAGCTTGAGATTATCTATGTTTAGTGTTCATCTAAGTAGTACTCAATGGTGTGTCATGGCGAGGCAGGAAACCCTGGATGGAGCAAGGGATATTCTGGTTATGTGACCACTAGGAAGACAGATTTTTAAGCTATTTTGTCCAATGGACACAATGACACAATCTACTTAATACTAATTTTTTATATTTTTCAGGCTAGGCACATCGTATAGGCAGCTCTGAATGGCAAATTAATTTTACTTTAGTCGTCTGTGATTGACTTGGTCTCCTGGGTCTATAAATCAAAACAATTGATGTTTAGCTTGTTTAAAGTTCAATCATGCCCAAGATTTTGGCTCTGATGAATATTTTAGCCATAGAGCTCTGCATCAATGGGGAACAGATGAGTTAGGAAACATGTTGTCATTTTCATTTTTTCTTGGGGAAAATAAGCTAGGGAAAGGATTGTGACCCTCCAGTGATTTCATGAAATGGATGAGTGGTACAGAATGAGAAGTGTCTAGAACAAGCAATCTCCTCTAACCAGAGTGTTATGGAGTTAGTTCTGGTGCTCTATGAGAAAGTAAAGGGAGGAAAAAAGGGACACAGAGTTGTGCTGGTTGGAAACAAGCAGTAACACTTCAAAAACTCATACTGAAGCATTATTGTGTGTTAACTGTGGTACTTGCTGTGTGAACATCCAGCATCTGCCAGGAACCAGTTCCTGTCCTACTGATCTGCGAGCAATATGTACCTATGCAGGAGTGGATTAATTTCTCATTAATGTTTACTTGCTGTAATTCCATGTGGGGAAATGTGCAAGCATGGGCAATGTCTTTGGGAAAATGTGGAAAGGATGCAGGAGAGGGGAAATAAGAGGTACAAAAGTACACTAGAGCTTATTTAAGATCTGTTGAAGAACTGTGATTGGTAGAAGTCATGTACCTGAAAGAAGAAAATGCAGTTTTAAATACTGCAGAGCAGTTCAAGCAATACAGAAATAAGTGAATATTTTTCTGTTAGTCTTAAAACGTGTATTTGTGTTTTGCTGTTTCTATGGTACTTCCACTTGTGGAGATCTTTAAAAGTCTTTGCTTGAATCTCTTTGCTAAAGCATCTGCTTTTATCTTCAGAGAAATCCTAGAAATCTCAAAGCCACTCCTTCCTGGTTAGTCCAGACAGAGGTTGGTCTGCAGTGTCCTGCTTCTTGACTCAAGCAAAGGTATCGGTTCTGGGTATTAAGACTTCATTATCAGATGAGAGCGGACTTGCACCATTTTTGGCACTAAAAATGATCAGAAGGAGGCACAAAAGCATCTGATCTTTCTCTGAGGACTTTAATTCCTTTATTCCTCCTAGGAGGTGTCTTCATAAGATTGTTCCTAAGTCCAGTATTTCACAAGCCAGTTTGATCTCTTTGCCTTAGATGTTTCCTAGCCATGATGGGACAATTACTTTTAATATCAGGTAGCACTTATTTACCTGTATCAAGTTCTCTTTCCTTAGCACCTATTTCTGTTCCATAATCGCAACCTATTTTTAATACTCAGGATTCAAGCTTAAGGAAGTGGAAATATGGAAACTACAGAGAACAATTAAGTTGCATTAAAATTTGCATGAAACATTTAGAGGCAATTACCCTAAACCTGCTGTAATTATAAGGTTAAAAAACCACAGTGCAAGTTCTGCTGACACTCTGTTAAGTCCATTTTTCAAAGTACGGTAGTTTCAAAGCAGCTCTACCCAGATTTACTGGGCTGCTCAGTAGAACCTACTTCAAGGCACTAATCGATTAAACCTCTGCTGTTTAATACTAAATGACATCCTTTCTGTCCCCAACCTGCTTTTTCTTTTCTGTCTGCTCATGAGTGGCAGAATTTTATGGAGAAAGACAGTAACGTGAATTTTATGGAGACAGTCCTGCAGTTGAGCTAAATGGATACTGAATTAAATAATAGAAAGCCTTCCTTTGTTTGTTCAGCACGGTGGGGATACGAACCCCATGGAGTAATGCCCGTCATTAACTAAAAATATTAAAACCAAGACGGGGTTTTATATTCTGGGGGCTTTTTCCTCTGTCTTGGTTCTCTAATTGACATCTTGATGACTAAGTCTGGTATCTCCCAGATGTCCTATGATTTTCCCTTATGTACTCTAAGGCCAGACCCATTTGAAAAATGCCAGGTTATATTTGGAATAAACATGTTCAATGTATTTTCTGCAGCATTAAGAACAGATCATCATACATGAATGTTTACTACCACTACTAAAAGTAATAATAAAAATCCTCCAGTAATGTGCATTGATACTACTAGTAGAAGGACTAGTTTTAATTCATCCAGGCAGGCATCAGCCGCCCTGGAATATTGCTTGGATCTGCCAGGAGAGGGCACGTGTCACTCAGAGCAGGCAGTGTCCCCCACTGCTGCCCTGCCTGCCGCCATATACTACTGGGTAATTCCAGAGCTGGGGCAATTTCAGGCCCAAAGAAAGGCTTGACATTCTTCCAGATTCTGAGGTAGGTTGCTTGCTTTTACGTGCTGGCATTCCTCATGGCAGTTTGCCCAAGAAATGTTAAGTGACTACCATGGAAGAGAAGCCTTAGATTAGCTACAAGGGGTTTTTAATCTTGATCCTACCGTATCCTAACAGGGTTTCTGGCAGATCTGATTTCATTTGTGTTGTGTGGGGTTAATGGCTTGATAGGTACAACTATATTAATAAATAATTCTTAATTACAAGGTGTATTGAATTGCTAAAAGAGGAGATAATATCTCTTTATGACAATATTGTGCATAACTCAGCTAGCCTACCAGATGAAAAGGGGTAAAATAATAATTTGCACAGTCAGATGTTTTGAAGCCACAGAAGCAGGTAACAAGATTTGAACATCACTGATTCATCTGTGAGCAGAAACAGAGTACAGGCAGTGAGATCAGCAAAATAACCTGCTGGTGGGTCAATTAAATCTCTCTGGTAAACAATCCGAACAAGTGGATTTCTGCTTCAGGCATTTCCTGCCTGTTTCTATAGCAGTAGCTTATTCACTACTAGACAATTCTAGTAGTTAAATGGTATTTGGGGGGTTTTGTACCTTCAGAGTGTGCTGCCTATCAAACAAGAATTCACAAGGACCACTGCATTAAGTTTCTGAATTATCCCA
Source organism: Amazona ochrocephala (assembly GCA_039720435.1). Taxonomy (NCBI): domain Eukaryota; kingdom Metazoa; phylum Chordata; class Aves; order Psittaciformes; family Psittacidae; genus Amazona; species Amazona ochrocephala. Next base: position 7,273,366 of record CM077891.1, on the reverse strand, counting down.
ATTTTAGAGAGGCAGAATAAACAGTTAGCAAGCAGAGGTTTAAATGACAGGCGAAATGGAACAGAATTTTATAGTTTTCAAACATTTACCCGCTTGGACCACTTGGACACTGCCTAAGATGGACGTATATTACATATATCAAAAAAACAGATGATTTAGCACGCCAAAATAATGATGTGATTTTCTTTTTTAATCTCCCTTCAGTCATTTTTAAGTGACTGAAAGGCTTTAAAATAGGTACAAATGTTTTAAAATAGATTTGAAATTGTTATTGAGTGCCCATGCAAGTGCTGGGTGAATTTTATGGGGGGGTTTGTTATTTGGTTTCGGTTTGGTTTTTTTCATGTAGCACCTCTGATGGCTGCTCATGGGCCAGAACTGCATTTAGGTCTTAAAGACAGTTTATGACTGATAATATTTAATATTTTGAATTTACCATGAGGCTGGGAGTTGGGAGCCAAACTTAATCTCTGTGTCAACTTAATTAAACTTGGTTTAATTAAGCAGAAGGAGTCATTTCAATACAGAGGCATATTACAGAGGAGTGCCTTAGATTAGTTCCACCTCTGGTGAAGCATGTAGTAGTCAGGGATATGTGTAGTACTATTGTAGTTCCTATTGCCTCATGAAAGTCCCAGGTGATGCCTGAGATTGCAGTGCGCTGATTTTTTTCTTGTCCTGGAAAACGTCCAGAACAAGTTATCAGAAGCTGGTTGCAGGCAAAACAGACTGCCTTGGAAGACCCATCTGAAGTGCAAAATACTGTAAAGATGAGCGCTGTCTTAGCTTGTAAAAAAATTAAAATAAGAAGTAGTTTTCGATTACATCACATTAAAATGTAGTACCATATGGCTCAGCTCTATTTAGCTTACTAAAAATACCGTATACTACAAAATGTGCCTCAAGTTTCTCTTTGAAAACTCTGTGCTTCTCAGGTTGTCATGGGAGCTTATGACACAACACTAAGAAGAGAGTAAGGAACAAAAAAGAGGGTTAATTTGTATTGGAGTTGAGGAGCGATAAGTCCAAAACTTCGCCAGTTTTTCTCCATGAGAAAAGTAGTATAATGCAGTAGAGGGAATATGCAGAAACCTAATACCTTCCATGCTCAAGTGTTCAGAAGCATCCCCCAAATTTGTAATTTGCAGTCCATTATGGATTGTGTAATTCTCTCCCTTTCTTTGTGAAAGAGGTCTTTTGACTGAAAACATGGGAATGTTCAGGGATCTAACGGCAAACTCCTGTATTGCACCATGTGCAAGGAGTTGAGAAAACTCTCCCTGGGCAATTCTGTAGTATTTGGGCTGTGCTATCAATGCTTGTGCTGTAGCAGAACATCTAGATTCATTATCCAGGATGGCAGCCTACATTCCTTCTGTGTGTAACATTATCCTGAGAAAGTACTACTGTTTGTACTTTTCCTTGGCATCAGCTATTGGTCACTGTTAGAGAGTAGGATTCCAGAGTACCGGAATAGCTGAAATATTTAAGGCCAGTCTTGCACTTCAGGGGACTTGCACTGATGTTGAGTTTGTTCCAGCTTCTACATATTTTTAGATATTGTAGCATGAAATTTCACACCCCCGAAACTGTGGCTTCAGGGCAGTGGCGCTCATGCGGCCGGTGCTCCTAGCTCCGAGAGGACTAATGGCGTGAGTACAGGGTGCAGTTCTGCATCCGTTCTTTCCTCATTATTTAACAGAACACATGAACTGTCATAACTTTGTTCTGCAGAGTAACTTTTTGATAGTTATGCATTTATTTATGGATTTCAAGTACAAAAGGGAATAGCTCTGTGTGTAACAAGAGTCTTCACTAGTACTCGTTGTCCTGGGCAGTATTAATAAAGAATGGAGAAATTTAAGTCCAAGGGCTGCTGATGGTGAGCAATTCTGAGTAAATTGGTATAATAAATTGGAAGGAAACGGGGCACTTAGAATATCATGTTTAGCTTTGTTCATGTGTTTCTGATAAAGAGGATTTTTTTAATGATCTGGGTTCTTTCTCAATCAGACTCAGAAGAGCAGTTTTACATAGAGGTGGAATAATGTGAAAGTTATGCAGTTTTACAATAGATGTATTCTATGATTCTATGTAAAAACAGAGCTGTGGCAGGGAATGAAATTTCAGGGTTATTACTGGATAACTTATATGACTAGATATGATTCAAGGTGGGCGCTGTAGCCAGTTTACCTCATTTGATTTAACTGTATCCTCTTTAATGAAATGAAAATATAAAATGAGCAGATAATCACTTGGGGATATTTTTCTCCAAATCAAGAAAAAGTATTCCTCTACCCCCTAAAAGTAGTTGAATGATTTCCATATAACTGTGATTTTTACAAGTCCCACAGTTTCAGATAGAGCTTGACAGTTCTGGTTGCTTTTATTTTGCTCAAACATCCCACTTCTGTAACTGAAAGTGACTGTGTCTGTGCCTTGAGTAACAACTGCCTGGGTTATGTACGTGGGTTGATGTTTATCACTGTTGTTGTTTCATCAAACCCTTATGTGTACACTGGATGCACACGCACGAAAAGGGTCATTTTGAATGAAATTATGCAAGATAGTTTTATAGCACAAAGTACTGGTGGTGTTTCAGCAGAGGGGAAATACTGTGGCTGGCCGACTTGTGCAGAGCAGCACACTAGACTGTTCTTCATCCACTGGCTCTATGACTGCTGCAGTGTGTTCTCAGGGTAAGAATCAAACTGTTCTGTCACTCTTTCAAGTCAAACCTCAGACCAAAAAACCCTGAAGAAATGCTGCCCCCCATCTCCAAACAAACCCTGAACTAGCCACCCTCACAACCCAACCCATGCCTGTTTCTGTACTGGATAGTGTATTTGATCTAGTTATATGCTGCTGCGTTATGTTGTTCTCATAAATAAAATCTTCATCCTTTCCTTCTATTCCTAGTTTTCCAGAGGTAGCCTGGATAGTTTCTGCCTGGATAGGTTAATTCTTTTATAGCTAATTAAGGTTGTCTGATTTTACAATGCACGATATGCACTGTACCAACCGATATGGTCTTTTTCCTTTCTCTGATATGAAAAATCAGTGGGGTTAGTGTATCAATTAAAAAGAATATTCTATATGTTGAAGTGAAATTGCTGAATTTAAAGATACAAAGAAACTGCATGAAAACCCTCTTCCTTTTTTAAAATTACATAAACTTTCTGCTGTTCCATTATGATTTTAAGCATACTTGAACATACAGGCTGAAACACATTAATATCTGCTGTAGTTACGTGAAAAATGAAGAAGTTAAACCCTCCAGATTCATTTTCACTGTTCAGCCAGTGCCTGCAGCAAGCTTAGGTACTGCTTCAGTCTCTTGGCACTTGCTGCATTGAAACTACAGTTCATGAGGACTATAGTTGCTAAATTTTCACAGAGCCTCTGAAAATGACTTCAAAGACGTTTGAACGTCCCAGGTTCTGTGTGCTGGAAATCATAAATGCATGTGGAAATATGTATGTCCTGTTATCTACAGGTTTGAATTTTAATGGAATATTTTCAGTTCCCTTTTGAGCTCTCCATCCTTAGGAGTCAGCATGGTGATCAAAGGGTATGGATATGAAAGTAAAAAATGATTTCTAACCCCAGGTTTTGCTGTGTATTTAGCTTGGATACATTATGGTGTATCTCCAATAGCAATTGCTGGTGAGAACTTTACTTCCCTTGGAAAACACATTGAAGTCTTAGATTGCAAAAGCTCTGTAAATGTAAAATGTTTGCACTATGATGTTAATAGTGGTATTTCATTAACTACTTACTGATTAATGGAATTCTAAAAGATTTCCTCTGTTTTTTGTATATTAAACATTAGACAGTATTTTAGGGTTTCTTAGGGATTTCAGACTGTCGAGTTGACGTTGCTGACAGGAGCCTTTGCCGGTTGGGAAGAGGGCTGTGACAAAGAATTCACTGATGAGTTAATTATCTTTCTGAATTGCCAGTTTGGAATGTAGCAAGATGTCAGATCATTTTGCTTGGTCTTTTTGTTTCTGGCATAACTGGCCGATAGATTTCAGAAAGGGATTAAAAGGGTCTAATATAATTTATGCTTTCAGTTCAATAAAACTGGAATCTGGAGATGCTGTTTGACAGATTATCAGTCTTCTCTGAAGTTTTCTTTCTTCTTTCCCGTAACATTTTGGGAGGGGGTGGATGCTACCCTTTAGACATGTATTGCTTAACGTCTCCATTGTATCCAGATTACATATGCATATAAATTAATATATTATATATGCTCATTACAACAGGCAGCTCCTGAAACTGAGCTCGCAGTCAGAGTCAGTCTAAATAATTTCTTCTTGCATGATCATGTCATTACAGATATTAAGGACCAAGCATTCTCCTGACAGTTGTGCTTTGAATTACTTAAGAAAGTGTCAGTAACTGGAGGCTATTAAGAAAGCTTGGCTTTGGATAGCCAAAGCTTTACACATCTCTTTTCAGGGCTAAAACATTTGTTTAGGGTTTGAAGGTTCATGTGTTATTGCAGCAGACAGACACATAGTCTGTGTGTAGTAAGGAACATGGCCTGCCTTTTTGTATGGGCTGCATGATGAATATGTATAGGTAAGGAACATGGCTTTTATAATTCCAGTTGCTGACTAGTATGTGCTCATCAGTTTTTAAACAGTCTATGCTCTTTCTATGATTTATTCACAATATTAATGAAAAGACCAGATAACCCAGTCAAAGCATGGGTAGCCAAACAGGAGACATAACCTGTGTGCATGGGTTTGTAAGAAGGGAGAGAATGGCTTGGAGTTCAGGGCAGCAACATCAGAACTGAAAGACCTAGAAAAAAAAGAAAGAAGAAAATAGGAAGTTTTGGGAAGACCTATAAGGAAGCTTGTATGCTTCCTGTAAGTACTCTGTTACTTGGTTTTCTGTTTTACTTCAGATGAGTTAGTTCTAGCTCCTCAGCAATCAATGAGGATTTAGTTACCTAAATAAAGAACCTGGTGAATTTGGGTCTGAGTTTCTCTTCATTTCATCTCCCAGTCTGCGAAACAATGCTGGTAGCATTGCACTGCCTTGGAGGCAGCGCGGATCCTCTCATGGGGACAGCATAATTACAGATCACAAGGCAGATTTTTGAGGAATGGTAGCCAAGTAAGTGGGTTTGTTGATTTGGAAAAGGAATTGTGACCTCACTGTTGTAGCAGCTTGAAAATCACCTGTCAAAGATATACGGATATCACATTAATTGCTATTATAAGAATCCCATTACTTGTCAAAGCAGTATATTAAGCATGATAAGCCTTGCTTATGCCTTAAATTCTCAATTGACCCAATTAACCTAATTAGTCATGTTTGAGGGTGGACAAAAACATGGGAGTCTTACACAATTGAAGTATTCCCTGTAACATCCTGCGGGCTTAAATACAATCATAATAATGCATGTTTGCTACAAAGAACTGAAGTATCAAATCCATTTCAAGTCTTGGCAGCGCACTGTGTCCAGCAGCTTGGCCATTACTGTGGTTCCATTCAGTTTAATATATGCAAACCAGCCTGTTTCAGTAAATTGCAGCAATAAAACTTTTGTTCCAGCAGCCAAGTTAATCATTTGAGTCTTCAGTGGAATGACTGTGTGTTTCCATTACAATTGAATGGGTTTATGATTGACACACATACAATTAAAATCTGCCCTTCAAAACTGTAAATTGCAGAGACCTAATGAAAGCTCATTCATATTTTTAACCAACTTGTCATGAAAATAAGGTTATATTGTGTCTTTCCCCAGGAAAGGTACTACAACTTGTAGGTCTCAACACCACTGAACACAGCAGAGTAATAGGAAGATTTATTGTGGCCTTAACCATAGGTTTTGATCCCACCTTAATATGGACTTTTACTCTCTTATTGATTTAAACCACTGTGGCTTTAGTGATTTCTTTTAATTAACATCCACAGTGAAATTCTGTAGTTCTTGGACAATCTAATTTCCTATTGCCCTCCTATAGAGCTGTGCATGGCTAACAGAGAAACTGTTAGGGTTTTTTTAACAATAAGGTTATGCATATGCCAACTCTAAGAAAACATATGCTATAGCTTTACCAAAATTTACAAAAATTTATGAACATTTTTGTGAACGGTTAAATTTTATTTAATAACACAACATTCCCTTTATATTAATAAAACTCTGGTACAATTAATCAATGTAAGTTAATAGCATGGTTTCAGTCAAGTATATTTGCTTCTGTGCTTTCTCTTAGTACCTGGGTGGCCTCTGGACTCATGAAAAACTCCATCTCCCTTTCTAAGGGACCAAAAAAGTAAGACTTAGATGAGGCCCTGAGGGAATAACAGCTTGTTTTATTTTATCATGGAGACGTGTTAGCATTATATGAGCAGCTTAATATATAGAAGCTTTGCAAATGTTTTTTCAGCCTACTCATGGCGATTACATATTCTTGACATCAAGTAAAATGTTATTTGTTCATTCATTACAATTATTCTAGCAAGTCACAGACAAGTATATTTTTGTGCAGTTTTGCAAGGCTGATACAGTGTCATTATATCTGATACTATACTTACAGGATCCATTTCATTTCTGGCATATATTTTGAGATCTGAGAAGCACCCATGGCCTGTGACACTGTTGTGACTGTAAATGAAAATATCTTGCTGGTTTCCAAGGTACTTATATGACATATATTTTCTTTTTCTAATAAATAACTAGTCAAGCTGAGGTTTTTTGAGACCAGTATTTTGACCTCATCAGTCCTTAGCTGCATTTTTGATGGCACAGAAACCAGAGGCATTACTGAATCATTCAGGAGGAATAATCTAATGAGAGAGAAGACTAGCATCTGAACGTTCATGGTCTGCCACAGCCTTCTAATGGTGGAGTCAGACTGGAAGCTGGCTTGCAAGTCCTGCAGAAGTGTCGTGACTGTGTATTTTGGTTGCTTAGCTGCTTACATTAAAAAGTAGGCGTTTAGATTAAAAGAACAGATGTGCAGCCATATTCTGTCTCCTAAGTCTGAAGATTACAAATATTTACGATGCAAATAGGACTTGGGTGACAGAGTATTTGCTTCTGTATTTCTGACAGTTAGGCTTGTTCATCAGATTTATCACACTTGCTGCTTGTTAAGAGGACACTGCCCAGGCTGGCAGAGCTAAAATTAGATCTGCTGGCTTTTTTACCCCATTGTGGTTTCCCATGTGCTCTTACTCCCCATTCTGCCTGTGAGCCTGAGCTGTAATGAGCAGTGTGCTTCGACAAAAAGGTTCTGTAAGGCACAATACCTCAACTGCATCTGAGACCAAAGAGACCAAGAGTTCAGCATGATGTACCCACACTTTCAAATGCTATGCCGCTGTTAGGTTTTCTGACCTCTTCTCATTTTGTTTCTCTCTGTTTTGGGAGCACAAGGAGAAGAGTTATATAAAAAATTGATTAAATAATTATATCAGCTGTATACTGATAGAGATATAAATACTAAAAGCAATGCAGTTTCACACTTACTAATCTTACCAGGCATGTGTGTTAATCCTACTATCAACAGGAATAGCAGGAACAATAGCCTGGTGCAGATGCGTGTGAATTGTTTACCTGTTTAGCTCACTTCTATTAATCACCTATTTCCTTTCCTGACCTAGTGGTAGCTCTGTAGGACAGACTCGGTGTGTGCTTTCTTCACTGTTAGCCTTATTTTCTTTGTTTTCCTGCTTGTGTGTATTTTTTTTCCCTGATTGTTTTTCCTCTGCTTGCCACAAAGAAAGTTCTTTGCAGTCACTAAGTCTGTCATCAAAAACATTAATTAGTCCATTGCTACTTCATACCTTCAAATGTTTATCAAGGCAAGTTATCACAGCAGTTACATGGAATGCATACACCAACAGGGACAGATACAGGGATTCAGGCACTCCTGCCAGGGATTCTGACAGTTCTCTGGATTTAGCTCCACCTGCACCTTGGCACATGCTCGTTGCTAATTCACACTTGGCACTGCTGGTTCTGTTTAAGGGGGGAAAATGTGGGGCTCTAGAGCGCTTTTCCTTGCCAGTGTTTCTGTGTTCATCCCACTCACAAAATTTATTTGGTGTCAGCATGTTTCACTGCTAGGCTTTCCAGCATGTGCTGTACTCTTCAATACTGCCACTGCTGTGTTTGGTTGGTTAATTTGGCCTTTCAAAGACATCTTTGGTCTCCTGTTTGTGTCTCTGCTAGTAACAAACTGCAGTGTTTGGGGCTGAGGTCAAGCTGTCACTGAACTGGATTAACCAGTTTACTGTAATTGCCAAATTTCTAGGGATCTGATCTGTAGGTTTGTAAAAATAGACAAATACTGAAATAAATGTACCTTTTTTCCTTTTTTTTCTTTTTTTATACTGCCCTGTTGTACTCACCCAGAATCCTGACACTCTTTCAGGTTTTTTCTAGCACATCCCCCTTAGATATTTCTTCGAAAAACTTAGAAGAAGTTGCTTGAAATTAGCAAGACATCAGAGTTTTGGGAATATGACTTGAGTTAATCTCCTTTCATTCACCTTAAAGATAAATGTAAAACCATGCGGGTCTAAGAAATTGCTTTGACTTTACAGCAGGATTGTAATAAATTTTCTATATTAGAAGACCTTCAGTAATACATGAAAAAGGGATGAGAGCTACACTGTGAAAAGGGAAACAGTATGGCAGAGCAACTGATTTTTTCAGAAGTGTCTGGATAACCAAATTCTTACTGCTTTCACCTTTTTAATCCTTTTAAAAGAAGAGGCTGAAGCTTTTTGTAGTGTTTAAAGACCAAATTAAGCCCAACAAACTGGTACTATTCTATTATGATCCTTATTAAACTTATGAACTGAAAGTACTAGGAAACAAGCTAGTAAATATATATATTTACTAGGTACTTCCACAACCTTTTGCCAATGTGGAAGCACACACTTCTGGAAGCTGATGCTCCATGTTTTAGCTTCTTTTGTTTGTCATGGGAATTGGAAAAACTGCGGTCAAGTATCTGAATAAGTTGGTGTATCTTTAAATAGCCTGAGTAGAACAACTGCCCAGTAGCGTGAGTGTGTTAAAATGAAGCATACAGCTTGTAGGAGTTCTGGGACCTGGAATGCAAATATTCTTTGTATTTCCTTCTTCAGTAAGCTGTCTGCTTTGTGTGTGAATTCCCAGCTTGCCGGGGAAGGTTACTCAGCTCTGATCTATAACAACTACAAGTGATTGATCTCTTCTGTCCTTAGGTATTTTTCTTAGCTATCTCTTTTACCCTCATAAAGCAATGAGTTTGGATGCTATTTATACATTTCTCTGCAACTGGTTTTTTTTTTTTTTGCTTTAGTGATCTTAGCCTGTGCTAATATAACACTGTTTTGTGTGCATGACTCAGTAGAGATGCTACTTTTTCTTTTAATGTGAACTTCTCCCTTCAGGTCATTCATCATTAATGAATAGAACTTATTATTTCTCAACAAAGGCAAATGGAAATGTTGTTATGCAATTAAATAGAATATATGTAATTTTTGTGTAAGTCAAACAGACATGCTACACTCTTTCACTGTCATCTAGGTACAGATTTCACATCCTTGCAATTTCTACTAGCCCAAACCTCATTAGTGAAATCAGTGCTTTTCTGGAACATAAAATTTAAAGAATGCCAGCACATCTGAAATGATCTGACTGCTTGTACCTTCGTTTTCCTAACCATTTGTACGTACTTTCTTAGCTTGGGAATGCTCATTAGGTTTAGCTGCATACACATGCATCCACTTGGTCAGTTTTCTGGGAGACGTCTGCATCTCCTACCATCCACAAGAGCTCTGTGGATTCTGCAGGTTTGCTATGGAACTTCCAGTTGATCCAAGCTACTTTTGTGTTCTTGTTTAAGAAATCCTGCTTCATGTAAATAACTGTAGGAGTTGGAAACGGGACAGAGGCCTCACTCAATTGTATTTCTTCCTGAGGAGGAGAGGAAGGCATCACTTCTGTGTTAGTTTTGCAATTCAGGAAATTGGTGTCTCACTCATGGCTCTGACCTTCAGCAAACTGTCATTCTCTCTGCAATTTCTCCAATCTTACCTGTATTTTATTTCCCTTTCTTTTAACTTTGTTAGCGTATTAATGGTAACCTGTCTATTTATATAGCAGAAGGTCTCATGCCAGTTACAGGGTTTAGGTACCATTGTAAGAGTGACTGCTTAAAGTACTGTAGTTGTCAGCACAGATTAGTAAGACTGATCAGTACAAATATGGATTTATGGAGAAAATACAGTTGTTAGGTTGCCTTATAGTTTTATTCACCAAATATTAGTTGTTAAGCATTCTTTCGGGGTGGTTTTCTTCTTCCGTTTGGGCACAGAGAGTGTCCTCAGAAAGAACTGGACATTTTTCAAGTACATACTTTCTGTAAGAAATTTCCCAGCTTGACAAAATATGTGGTAACTGCCTTTTGTTCAGAGTTGAGACCTTGCCAGCTTAATTGCCAAGGCAGTAGATGTTAGCCACTGGCAGTCAGTGCAGCAGAATTAACATGCTGGAATGATGTCAGATCAACACAGAAACATCTGACAACATTGACTGCAGAGTACTTCTGGTTATTGTAATCGTAATGAAACTGTTACAGCATTGTGCTGGTTTATAGCAGCTAATCTATGTTGTATGAGTACAGCAAGATGTTAACCGTAAACAGCAGTTTTCTTTTTTGTATTAAAATTGTCAACAAAGGTTTCCTTTTTAAAATATACCTCTGCAGATTCCAACTTGAGTTGGGAAGTCCTTGCTGAAGGAGTTAGTTAACAACACTCTTAGCTTTATAGTTAGACTGTACAATAAATGAGTTTAAAACCCAGCGAGGTAGCCATGACATTCATGTATTAAACTTTCTCCTCTTCATCAAAACATTTTCAAATAGGAGCCAAATGAGAAAGGTTAATTTCTCAGTTCTTTTCGTCTACAATTTCAATTAAATGTGACAGTGAATTGAGTAGGTCTCCTCAAGCAGTTCAAATACAAACCCTTGGCTAAATTCACAGCTGAAGTCTGCTGTATCTTGTGTCTTGCAGTCAGTGTTGAACTTGGCTGTTCACCCACAAATTCAACCATTTGCTGCTTTCCTCTTCTCTCCCTTACTTTTGAGATTCTTTTTTACTTACTTGCTTTCCTTTGGTGTCTTCTGTCCTTTCTCCTGCACAGGGGCAATAACCCTGAATTAGGAAAGCAAGGTGGGAAGCCATTTCTCACCTTCCAGACTGTTTATTGGACTACTTGATTGGATAGGAAGCTGTGTAATGCTGAAGTTGAGTTTTCAGTAAGCAAGGGTCATTTCACTGTTCGTGATTTTTGTGCCTGGGGATGGATGCACTGAAGCACTTTAATAACATTTATATCACTTGGAAATACCAAAATTAAATTATGTCTTGTAGTTTCACTGTATGATATAGTTATTAATTTACAGGAATGCAGCTAGTAGTACTAGTAACTAGAAACTACTGGTTTATTTAGGAAACAGCTCTTCTGTTTCATAACAGAAGTTCGTCTGGACTGCCAGTCCTTGCAAAGTAAAAGTGTTGGTCTGGGAGCTGTTACTGAGTCATATTTGTGTCCAATGGGTGATTCAGGTGGGTGATTCAACCTAGATTAAAAAAATAACCATGAGTTTTATTACAGTCATGAACCTTAAGCTTTGTCTTCAACATAACTCCGTCACCAGCACTTGCTGTTCTTGTCCATTATCACTTTGGTTGGTTTAATACTTTGGAAGGCCCTACTTGCACTTCAAGCATTTTGTGGGCCAGTATCTCTCACTTTTGCCAAGGCGGAGTTGAGCTGAGGTGCATGAACCTAGCTGTAATTCAGCTAAAACCACTGAATCCTGCAGTGGCCCTTCAGAAGATTGTAAAGATGTGATTTTGGGTTCATCATATACTCAGGCACACACAACTTCTAGGAACAAGAAGCAAAAGCATATTAAGAGGCTCTTGGTGGTCAGTCGGTAACTTCAGTGCTGTTGTCTTGGGGTTTTTAAGCACCAGTTCCAGGTCTAACTGCAATTTCTATCCAGGCTGAAGAGTCATGGAAGTGATTACAGAAATGGGTCTGACTTGCTTTATAAGAGGAATTTCTTGGAGAATATAACCGGCTGCAGCCAGTTTCCCACAGTTACTGTGAACTTTATTGGCATTAATACTGCATTATCACTAACTTTGGGATTTAATTTTTTTCTTCTTTTCGTCCAAGATTAATTTTCATTATAAGTTTTTGGGAGATCACCTTTGCCTCCTATTTAAAATGAATAAATTAATCCTGTTTCTGTAGTACATCGAAGGTGACTTTTGTTACCCCATGTAAAGCTACTGTATTCCACTGGGTTATCCTTAGGATACTGGAAAACAAAATTAGGTAATTCATCAGTTAAATGAAACTCCATAATAGCATGTAATACAACAAAATTCCCTTCAAAATTTGCATAAAAGGTGATGAAGTGCTGTGTTTTAATTTATTTGGGTGTGATGAATTTTTATTCTTATGGGTATTAGGCTGTGATGTTTATGATTAAATTTTGTATAAAAGGTGGTCAGCCACAGGGGTTTTTGCTACCTAATTCTTGAAACAATGTTGTCGTTAAAGCCTCAATTATTACATACATGTGCAATGTATATGTGCACTGGTGTGGTTTCAGATTCTGTGCATACCTGTTTGTTTTTCCGTTCCTAGATGTCTCTGTAATGAGAAATACTAGGAAAGTAGTACCAACAGCTGTCAGTGGGCTCTTGATAGGAAGATTATTGTGCATTAACTTTAAAGAGTTAGGGATGTATAATTCATGGCTACTTGGTGGATTTTGCAAATCTCCCAGTTGTGTACAGTTGCTAATCTGGCTGACATGATGGAAAACAAATCTGGGAAATACTGTCATTTAGGTTTGCAGCAATCAAGCAACTGCAGTTTTAATGCAATTTCTGTTTGATGTTTAGGAGAAAATCCTACTCCTACATTAAAAACACTAAACTGTCTGGGCTTCTTATAAATATTAATTTACTGACATGTCTGTGACATTTCCTTCAGTAGAAGGGATTAGCTTTAATTTTACTTGCTTGTATCATAGCACATTGTGATGAATCACTGTACACTGGCTTTTGTAGTTCTGTGTTTCATAAATTTTCTTCTAATATGTCATGTCTTTGTCAGCACACTAACGTAGTTGAGGAAATAGGTGCATCTCGTTTGCCAAAGTTAGTTCAGCCATTGTTGCCTTAATAAATGATTTAAACCACTGTGAGCGTGTAATGACTTGAGCAACATTTTATAGGCTGTTGTACATTTTCAGTCCTGACATTTTAAAAAGCCGCAGTTCTTATCTATGACATGTCTGTGTACTGATGCATGGCCTTTTTACTGCTTTTGTAATATCTGTATAAAATTCATTGGCAGTAACTGCTGTTACCCAGAGCATCTATTTTGAAAGGCCTGTGTACCTACCCATGTTGACAGAGCTGTTCAGAGGGTTGGTAACTTCCTGGGCATTTTGCCACTGCTTCTGTCCAAACTTTGTCCGTGTTTGTATCGGCTGGTTTAGTTAATTGTTGCTTACTTGATGTTAACATGCTGATTTACATTATAATTAAGAATGAGTAGGAGTTTATAAAGGAACTCCAAGCTCATAAGTAACACCAAAATAATGCTGGTTATAAATAAATTTCTCAAGATAATTGAGTGTAAATATTGGAATATCAAACAGCTTGTAGTCTGCCTCTTTAGGTAGAAAGCCTTGAATGAGTGTACAGTGTTGCTGCTAAGTGCATTGTGTGGTAGCTGTGTTTGTATCACATCTTCAAGTGGAGAGACCTCACTTCCCATGGCTGTTTCATATGTGTTGATGCAAGTTGTGACAGAATATATGCCCACATACTGAGTTGTATGATGTAGATACCTCATGTTTGCCATCTGATATCTTCTGTAAAAGCAGAACTACGTTGTCAGTCAGAATATCTTACATTTCTCTGTGAAATGAAGTAGCAGTTCAGCAAAAGAGGATAAAAGGTGAAGGAAGGAGGAGCTTAGGGAAGAAGAATTCCTTCTCTCAGCTCGTCTCTTGGTTAACAAAAGTAAATCACAGCAGATGCAAAATACAGCTCGAAGAGTACTATTAAGTTCAGCCTGTACTTCTGGTGATTTATCTGTGACACAACTCCTGCCAAGGAAAACATACAATTGGAGGGTACAAGCTTCTTGCAGTCAATACAGACAAAGCATGGACAGACAAATTTAACTTGGGACCAAGTGAGCTCTTTTCCACTGGTCTCTTTTCCTTTGGTGTAACTCAAGATGTGCTGTTTGTGATACGTTGCTATAAACAAGAAAGCCTTAAGGCCGATTTTGGGCTCTAAGTGTGTGGTGAGGGCTGTAGCTATGAATCTGCAGGTAGTTTTTCTTTTACCAAGTAAATTACATGACCCAAATTCTTTATTAGTTATTTTAGTGTCAAAAATGCCTGAAAGAAGTTCATCTGAGTGACAGAAGGAGGCAGATACAAGCTTTCTATTCATGCCCTTGGCAAGATTTTGCAATACATGCTTATAGTAGTATAGGAGCTGAATTGACAAGTAGTCTGCGTGTCTGTCCATTTTATTGTATTTCTCACTCAGTTTGGACTTTACTGCTTGCCTCATACTTGGCAGTTTTAATTGCACTTATTTCTATGCATGTCACTAACAGGCAGGCTAGTGCAGTGTGAAGCAAGGGCCAGGTAAGCCCACCAAACTATGGGGGTTTGCTAGTTCTTCACCAATCCATGGGCTGCTGCTCACACAACCAACCATGCACTAATCATTCTGGGTGCATGTTCAGAAGCTTTTTGAGTAAGGAACCAAGAAGGTGTGATGAGTGCATTACCACCGCAGCCCAGGTTTAGCAGGTGATGCAAAGTAAGACATAGGAAACAAATGGTAAGACTAATTGCTACAGTACTTTACATCATGCTGTTAACGTAAAAATACTGATCTGTACACGTGCGATGGTGCAGCATCAAAATGGTTTTGATGCATCAAAACTTTCCTATGGTCCTACCAGCTACTCAAATTCTCACTGCATTAGAAAGTTTTAATAACTAATTATGTTCACCAGAGTAAGAAAAGAACGAAGTGATTAGAATCATAGAATCATAGAATAGTAAGGATTGGAAAGGACCTCAAGATCACCGAGTTCCAGCCCCCCTGCCATGGGCAGGGACACCTCCCACTAAACCATGCCATCCAAGGCTATGTCCAACCCCACCTTGAACGCCGCCAGGGATGAAGCATTCACAACCTCCCTGGGCAACCCATTCCAGGGCCCCACCACCCTCACAGTAAAGAATTTCTTCCTCGTATCCAATCTAAACCTCCCCTGTTGAAGTTTAAACCCATTACCCCTTGTCCTCTCACCACAGTCCCTAATGAAGAGTCCCTCCCCAGCATCCCTATAGGCCCCCTTCAGGTATTGGAAGGCTGCTATGAGGTCTCCATGCAGCCTTCTCTTCTCCAGGCTGAACAGCCCCAATTGTGGAACTCACTGAATGGCAGGAAATTGTTTGCTGATGGATGCTTTACTTTCCCGTGCATTTTGCAGTGTCTGTGTCTTGGTGTTAAGTTCCTTATTCTGAAAATATTTATCTTAATTATTATAGCTTGAGACTAATTGTCAAATTTCATTTTTTTAGTCGTTTGTTAGCGAGCGAACATAAAAGCGCTTGGAAGCTCTAATAGTGTGAGTGGGGTAATTAGTTACAAGTGAGAGAGAGCAAGCAATTTGAAAAGGCATTACAGGTTTTTTCCCACCTTTCTCATCTGAGAGCTGTAAGATGCTTGATTAAAATCAGCAGTAAAAATACACTGCTGGAATAAAGCAGCATTTTTGTGATGAAGTACGGGTGTTTTATTAAATGTCCTGTGGTCCAAGCTGGTGGGTTTTTCCCCCCTCTCCCCTGCACTAAAGATCATGCTACCAAAGGGACAGCAGCCATGGCTGAAAAAGGACTTTGCAAGATAGTACGAACCTTGGCAAGCTTCAGGCTTCACAGGATTTGGGGCTCAAGCTCTCAGCTGTATAGACCAACACTTGGCTTCCCAATGTCAGTTAGACCGCACCCATGGGAATGGGATGAGAGCGGCACAGTCTGTCAGCATTAGCTGATCCAGTTGTTTGCCATAACCCACACAGCACATTAGGGACTGTTGCTCACACAGCTACGCAGAACAGTACCCATCTTGCTGGAAAAGGTAGCCTGTGTGGTTTTGAATGTCATAAGTCCCACTGACCCATCTTGTTTTACCCACCGTGTGGATGTGTTATTGGCAATGCATACTGATTAAAAAAAGGTTAAGTAGCCCACAGCCATAGATGAAGGTTATAGTGGATCTGGGTCTTACCCAGGATGTTCCAAGTCAAGACAAAATGCCTTGGGCTGCTTGTCGTCTTGATTCTGAATCAACTAAACCAAAACATACTGTTGGAAAAATAGGACTCTAAAATCAAGGGAAGTATTTTTCTAGTAGTTTTTGTCTGTTCCAGGTGACGCTAAACATAAATCATGAATTATTTCTGGCTTAAAAGTGGGGCATATTTTAATAAAATACATAAAATTAGCCTACTTAGAGGAGGAAGTCATATTTTTGTTGAGACTAAAGCTAAAAGAAGTTAGGCTTCAAAGAAGCCCTCACCTTACCTCAGAAATGTATAGTGTTGTTTTAGCACCAGTTTGGTTGCAGTGCATCTGCAGAGTTGAAGGGTTTTTCCTTACAGACCACTGATATATTTATTTGGCCTTACTATACCTTCCAGTCAAAGGAGGAGCAGACAGAAAGGGTCTAATGGTGAACCTGCGTTGCAGGCTGGATGAGGAAGGGTAGTGGCATGTCTGGTTTACGGGTAAACTTTAGCCTGAGTGGAACTAAGCAAGGATGATTTGCAGGAATCATCTACTTGAAAAGTTCCTGGTCTCAGAAAAAGGAGGAGGCTGGGAATCTGAGACAAAGGATCCTGCTTGTTATCTGCATGAGAAATTTCTAGGGTAAGAAATGCTGTAATGGGAATACTACCTGAAGCTCAGACAAAAGAATGAGATGCTGAAAAATGCAGAGTTCTTTCTGGTGACTTTCAAAGGTGAATGTTCCTGCCCTAATTTCTCGTATTTCTTGCTCCTAGAAGAAAAAATGTCAAATGGGATGAGGAGTATTTGTGTAGCCACAGTTGACATTTTTAGAGTCACTAGATGGTATTTAGACCTGGATGACTAAAAATGCTATGGTGTATGCTTATGAAGGAAACATTTTTGGCTTTTAAATGTATGAATCAGTGGGGAATTGAATATGTATCACATTAAATTCTAAATTTGGAAATGTTTTCTGTATGCATATACGGATGGCACTGGGACAGAACTCAAGAGGACTGGAATTGCTGGTTAGCCAAATGAGCTCTTCCTATGGAGTACACTTTCTATACTCCACAGTTCTGTGGAATTTTCCTGAGGTCTCAGGTGATGGTGGAATAGCTGTTGGAAGCAACCCCTTTTTTGTACACTAGCATGACTCCAGAAGGGAAGGGGGTACCGAGGAGAGATACAATAAATAGATTTCTACTGTATTATATTGTCAATTATTTAAAAATAATCTCTTCCTTCTTTCCCTAGATGGAATATAAATGTCTTTTTTGTTGTGTTTCATTATTTCTCTGACAGAGTTATCATCGAACCAAGGGAGAATTTGTATCTTAAAGCTACTACAGGAAAGGAACACTATAAAAGGTATTGTTTTCTGCACTTGCTCACCACGTATTTTGCTGCTTTGTTATTATGTGTGTTCTTAAATCATTGTCCTTTTATTAAATTATCTGTACACTTCCCAAATTTGTTAGCTTGTATGCTGTTGAAGGCCTACTAACATTTGCTTTACAATTGTGGTTGAATGGTTGAGAGCAGAAGGTAGGGAAATACCCATGTGCTGAGAGCCAAGGCACTGAGGGTAAAATCCAAGTGCCAGCTGAGGAATACAGGGATGACAGTTTTCTCTTTTGTGACTTCACACCATCTCTGATTCACATCTCCCTTCCTTGTTTCCCACAGAAATCCTCATTTCAATTCATTTTACCCCTGATGGAGCAGGTTATGTCTTTTACTGTGCGACTCCTTCCTATGGCCACATTTACAGCAGGTGGACTCTTCCTGTCCTAAACAGAGCATTCCCTTCCTGTTCTCATCCTGTGCTTTCCTAGGGTATACCTGTACCTGAACAAGCTTTAATTAAAGGCTCTGATTATGTCTTGTGTTCCACCTCCTTCTGCAGTAAGGGTCATGCTCTTAAGATGTGTCTTTCTTTGTCTATTCCCTCCCTGCCAACTATGTCTTGGCCTTTCTCTGCTTGCTTAAAGGATGACCACAAGCATTTTCAGCTGCTGTGAATTCAGCTCAATGCTTTTGTCTGCCTTTTAAATCTGGAGGCTTGGTGGTGAATAATGGGATTAAATATTAAAGTACTCTGTTTGTTTTCCTGAAATATGACTCCCTTCTGTGTACTGCTTTATTTTTCTCAGTGTAGGTGGATTACAGTTTTAGCCAAGCATTCCTTGAAAATAATCCTCTGAATAACAGGTATCATGTTACTGATTTTTTATGAAGATGTTCACATTTTCATTTGATTAGTTTTTAGATTAAACATTGTCTCTTTTATATATGTCGAAACCAAAGGTGTGTATAGCCCACTTAAAGTTCCAAAGCTGTTTGTAGAAAGGATTCTTAACAGTTTACATTGCGTTCACTGTCTAAACTGTTTACTACTTATCTCTGTTACTCATACGGTCTTAATGGAATGGCTTAAAGGTGTTTATTATAGCTGGAATACATTCCTGTTCATACAGCTCAGGATTTTAATTTTGATAGAACAGGGGGGCATTTGTTTTAAGTACTTGCAGTGGTTAGACAGTTAAAGCAAAATTAAGGCTTTTCCCCACTCAGCACAGCTATCAGCAGAATGGTTATTAAAAAAGGTGTGTTTGAATAGAAAGTTGGTTCTTGGAGCAGATTTTCAGTGGTCTGGAAGAAATATTTGTGCTTCCAATTAACTGTAATTAGGCACTAGTGAGAGTGCGTTCCTGGAAAGAAGAAATATTGATGGGTGATATAAGCTACAAAAAGCATTAAGATTTAGTCAAAGATACAGAAGTAGGATAGCCTTGGAAGGAATGAGGTCAGTGTCTAACTACTGCTATTTGGAAGGAAATGATCTGTCCAAAAGACAATTGATAATGACCCCCTAAATCCAATACTTCCTTGAATTCCTACCAATTTTCAGATCAGTGTCAACCTCTGCACAAAAGACATAGTTTAAATGTGGTAATTGTCTAGTTGAAATGGGAACTTATCATAAGGTCAAATCCAGAAGAGGTTTCACAGGCATGAAAAGCAGGATAGGGAAAAGGGGAATCCCTAGAGGTTCACTATGTATGTTGGTATGTTGCCAATGCCAAGGTTGTGGGGACTTCTGCCAGCCTCCCAGCTGCCTATGGAGCAGAAGGGAAATACGGTACCCCTGTGCTGTATGAGCAGCTGTAGGGTTGCTGACTCATAGCAAACTGCTTGACCGTGTCTTCAGAGCCACTGATGGAAGGAACTTGCAGAAAAATCTCCTAGCTGATATGAGAAACACTGAAATTATTCCAGCTGAATTTTTCCTAAAAGGGAAATTCAGCCTGAACAAAAGATCTACCAGGGAAAAATTCAGCCTAAATGTGTAAGTTTTGATAGAGCTACGAGCCAATGAATAAGATGCTCTTCTAATAAAGATATGAATCTTAGTTGTGAAAATTGCTACTTGAAGTGATGTAATAAAAATAGTTTCTGATGAGTGCATGAATGTAACACATTTGCAGATTAAGCACAGCGCTGCATTTCTTTTTCATGCAAGTGAAGATCTAAATGAGTAAAGAATGCATGAGTTGGGACTAATCAATGGGGTTACTATGGCATCTTACCCAATTATATGAAAAAGGCATGTCCTGAATATTATTCTCCGAAGGCTGTGCTGACTGTCAGTTTAACCCCAAAGAAGCCGATATGCTTGACTAATACAGTAGAAGATGCTTCTGAGTGGTAACGATTTCTGCTTTGAAGATTCAGCTATGTCTTGTACCTGGAAACAGAAATGTGAAGTTGTCAGTTCTCTTGACATTATTTCTGCCCCTCAAATGGGCAGCAGTGCTCTGGAGCAGGACAGTTTTGAGTGTGTAATGAAGACAGTGTGTAATCTGTTGAGAGATGTTACGTGACAGAATCTATCATATGGAATGATGAGACTCTGCGAAACAGTCACTAAAATGTATCTTGGTTTTCCTGACTTTATATGTTTATGAGTGAGCTGGATGATTGTTCAAGACATCAGATGAGCTAAGTACTTTTATTTTGCTCAGATATTATTTATTAGTTCTCAAATGCGTGTTTGCTTGTACACTAAAAAGCTGTGGTGTTAATCAGCACAAACTTGGATTGCATCCTAAACTTACAAGGGTAAAATGAACTTAGATTGCATTTTAAATTTACAGATGCCAAAACAGTGAAGGGTCTATCATTGCACATACAATTGCAGAAAGCAGATCTATAGTTCAGGTCTAATGGAGTAGGTTTACTTAGTGCTTCAGGCTTCTAAATTTAGCTCAGTGAAATAAATACTTGATTTAGAATGAGGCAGATGTTACTGGGGAGAATTAGAGCTGCTCGTGGGCCTCATTCTGTATCTTCCCTCTTTTTTTTATATTGCTTTAATCTCCTCTTCATTGATACTGTTCCTGGTTTAAAGCAATGCGAGGTCAAAATGTGGTTGTTTTTAATGAGAGAGGTTGAAATACGGGAGAATAATGCAGTAGGATTGGTAAGCAGCTAATAAAATTAATTTGATTTAGTAGCTTCAAGAATTAAATAGGAATATTGACATTGTTTCTTTCCTGTTTCTGCTTGTTTTCAGTTCCTAGCAGAGCAGTAGAGCAGCCACACAATCCACGAGATGTGGCTCTGAGAGTTAAACAAGACACACATTTAGCAAAAACGGAGAGGGTTTTTGGTTCGGGTTTTCTCCTGAAAGCAGTAAGAAAACCGCAGGGAAGATGCTGAGCTGAACACTTCAGAACTGTGATTTTTGTTTTTTCTTTCCACTAACAGTGCCAGTTTGTTTATTGGCCTAAAATGCTGTGGGTGATATTCAGTGTTTCATTCAGATGGGTTAAAAGATCTATTTCCTTTTTGATGCATTTAGTTGCATTAATCTTAAAAGTACTAATTGAAAATGCCCTCATAAACCCTGAGATTGAAGCCCTAGAATTAAGCCCCATTCGTTATTACCCAGGAATGTAGCTATGCAGTTTTATTAGCCTTTCTTCTACTGTAATCTATGGATCTCATTTAGCTGCATGCAGCACTGTTCTTCTGAAACATAAAAGGAAGGAAATCTCACAATAGCCTGAAATAAATTATCTCTGTGTGTTAATCTACATGTAAAACACCCAAGCCCACTTCTCTAAGGGAAGATAGTTTACTGATAAGCAAAGCTTGACTGTGTGTTTTGGGTACAGGAATTAAGTGGATTTTAATTTTTGGTCTGCAGAGTGCTATTTATAGGATCAATTAACTCCTCATGGTTGGTATAAGTCATTTGACACATCTGTTGCTGAGCTTAAACCCTCACTGTTCTGTGGGGTCACAGTTGGATTTTTTCCTCTCATCTCAAACCATGTAGTAAAATGACAATATCCCAACCAACAGCAGTCAGGTTAAATACAGCTCCTCCCAGCGCCACGATTGGAGTATTTGGAATAGATGAAGCAAGCTGTTGGTCCACCTAACTGTAGAGCTGATCTGGTCTTTGTTGCTTGCTATTATGTTATTTAGTTCATCTGTTGGAAGATAGCACAATAGTATCTTTCATTAAAGGATTATTATGATTATCTGCAGCGTTTTCCAGCCTTGCTGTAGTGTTTCAGTTACTCCATTTTGCCAATGGTCTGGCTATGGAAATTGCTTCCTACCCACTGACTCCCTTGTGCCTGCGTTTTGTGAAGTGAAGATGTAATGCTTGTAAATACATTGCTGTTCTTGGCTGTATTTCCCTGATAGAGTTTCAGGCTGCTTTCCTATCAGTAGCTTTTGTCTTAAATTGGAAACTCTTTTGCCAGTACTCAGAACATCCAGAAGCCAAAAAAAGTAAGGATTCTTTTATGTTGTTTACTGAAAACTTCTTAAGTATTCTGTGGCAGTAACTGCATAAGGTTATAGCAGTTTGTTCATATGATTGGCTTATTTGTGGCCAAATTGGATTGTATATTAATGAAGCCAAGATTTAAAATGCTAGGGGATGAACTAGGGAATGAAATTATGAACTATGCTGCTTCTGATCTTTATCTTTCTCTCTTTCTCATTGAAATGGCCCTGTTCAAAAATACATATATTGATTTTTTTATGGGTCTGCGTTCAAGGTGGCCTCTACAGTAAGGAATTATTTCTGTTAAAAATGAGATCAGACCCAGTCCATCCATACAACCCTATGCAGGCAGCGATGCCTAGAGAGTTAACGTAACGCCTGATATTATCTAGCAGTCATAGAAGCTTCTTGAGGGTTTTCTCCCTCCCTGCTTGGTTGGCAGTGTTCTAGTAAAATGGCTATAGTGGCATTTTCTACTCAATAGAAGTTTGCACAGATTGTCTGCTTCCGCTTGCAGCGGCTCTAGTGTCTGTTGGTGTTGGGGAGAATCAGGCTGAGGTCAGGGGATGTGCATATATCTTCTGCTAAAAGTAGCTATGGGAGAAGGTGGAAACTTGAATATACATGAACCAGAAAGGGACCACAAAGTGCAATCCATTTTTAAGTAGAACTCCTTATTGATTTCAATGGGGGAGACCATTGAAAAATCAATTACATGCAGCAGCTTTAGAATGCAATGATATGTGTTCTAGGGTGTTAAAGTGATGGCCTATGAGAAAATCAAGCTGGTAGCAGTTATGTTAGGGAAGTTCCAAGGCAGAAGAAAATGGGTCAGAGGTTTGTGAAGCAGCAAATTTACTATTCATATTCCAAGAGAGATAGCAAAGTATGAGCTTATTCGTTCTTCATTCATTTTAACTTCCAATTTGCATTTTATTTCTATAGAAACCCCAAAAATATAAAGGAAAATAGAAACACAGGCCTGTTCAGTATAATGTACAGTATTAAGCAAACAGAATTGCTGAAATTGTGAAAATATTCTGAATTTTTCCATGAGATTTGTGCACATCATTCAGCTCAGCAGGTTACTTCAGACTTGGCTTCTTGATACAAGGGGGAGGGAAATGCTGTCTTCCAAATGCTACCTAACTAAAGTAGATAAAGAGAAATTAAGTTGTGCAAACATTGATTCTCTTCATGTAGGGAATGAAGTATGAATGATGCTAATATTTTCATGGTTGCAGCTGAGCTGACAGAATTAACACTTATTGAGATAGAGCAATGGCAAGGGATTCTGTAACATTCAAATTCAGCAGACACATACTGAAGTCAGAATTTGGCCATCTCTACCTTGATCCTTACCTTCGATTTTTTAAAAAAACCCTGTTCTACCTAGACACTCATTTGAAAAGGTATGAGGAATGTTTGTTTACACAGAGAATTCACAGTGCACAGCGTGAATTTATAGTCTGTCACATACCCCATTACACCTTAGTGTGGACACTTAGTAGGTGCGAGGTAACATGATGCCTCTTTGCTGTGCTGTTTCATGCTTAATTAACACCAGCTCTGATGTTTAAAGGAAGTGTGGCATAATGAGTGCTCGGTGACGGAAGAGTTCAGCTTGGTCAGTGTAGACAGCTTCTTAGGTCCTGGAGCTTCAGAAAGGTGCTGTTACACTGTTCTGGTCTATGAATGATAAATTTCAAGGAGAAATTAAATTTTTTTACATTGGGTAAAAGTAATCATAGGCTAAAACATTTACTTTGAAAATTGCCCATATAAAAATACTTCAATTTGACGTTTAATGCATTACTGAATTATTTATGCTATTATATGTATGCAGTTGTTAGAAAGGTGTTCTGTATTCCTCTAATTTATTTTCCTTTCCATTTGGAAGTACAGTATAGCAATTGAAATATATCTTATTAGGGAAATAGAGCAATAGAGCTACAGTATAATTAAAGTTGTGCACGCACAATGTATCACCAAGCTGTGAAAGCACTGCATGGGATTTGGGAAGGAAAACACAAAAAATTCCCAGTAACTGACTGCTGAAGTGGGGGATCATTACCAAAGGGAAGCTGTAGAAAGATGACTGGTGTCATTTAAACATGTGCTGGTTCATCCCCGAGAGAGTTGGTATTAGATATAAGAAAATGCTGTATTCTTCTTTTGCTAAGAACTGTATCTTTTGTAAGGAAATGCCATTGCAGTGTAATTAACTTGGAAGTTAATTAAAGTATTAATTTTTAAAGGGGCTGGGAACCATTATGGTAAGATGGGAGATGCTGTGGCGCTACTGACCAGAGCCTGTTCTGTAGTGAAATACTCCAGCTGCATTGCACATACAAAGATGCGTGTATGCCTGGATTCTTTTCTTGGGGTTGCCAAACTCAGATCATACTAGGATATTCTGCCAATTTATTTGCAGCATTTATTTCTACTAAATGATTCCTGCAGGATATCAGATGAAATTTCCTACTGATGTAAAACCTTAAATATTGCACATTGACATTTCTTCTGCAGTAATACAGCTGGTGAGCTGCAGGGTTATTGCTGTGTCCTTAAGATCCAAAGTTCCTTCTCAAGGAGTTTTCCTGTTAGCATTTCCTCTGCCCTTGTTTCTTGCCTAGTTTAAGCCTTGTTTCACAGACTGCTTCTGTCCAAAGGAACAAAAAAACCCTCACCAGGGTTTTTTTTTGTTTCTTTTGACACCAGCACAGTATGTCTGTCTGTGCCTATGAGAGAACTACATTGAAATAGCTTTCTTTGTGAAGTCCTCATTGCTATTCATTGGTGGAGATTGTCACGTAAGGGTCAAATTAGAACTCAGTCAACCAGAGCAGCAAGGAGGGGAGCCAGGCTCAAGATAGATTTCACCATAAGGTCTGAGAAGCAGTTTTATTTGAATTTGCTATGTGTAATAGATAGATATTTTGCTTTATTTTGCAGCGTGTTGCTCTTTTGTCTGTAGAAACTGAATTATGCTTAATTTATTCTCTCTGGTCATTTACTTGACAATTAGTCTTTCACTCTGCCTCCTGACTTTCATCTTTGGGCATATCTTTGAATGGTTTTGTTGTATGTAGTAAGATTTACTTCTTTGTAGTAGAATTTACTTCTGTTAGTTTAAGAAAGAACAGGTTTTCTCGCATGATGGTTCAGTGCCCTTTGAGATTGGAGCCATGCAAAGAAAGGCTCATATTTCTGGTAACGTGGCTGGAAAACAAGAAATAGTGTTTATACTGGCTTCAGGAAGGCAGACAGTACCTGGTCAAGCAAAAGATCTGCTAGGGCAAAATGGCTCTCCAAAAATGTTCTATAATATTTGAACCAGCAAAGTGAGTTTGTACTGGCTCTGCATTTCATACCATGCGGTTGCAGCATTTTTGATGTGGTAGTAGCTCAAAACTGGATGTACTGCTTCATAGAACCACAGCTTTGTGAAATGGATTCTGTTCTGTACATTCTCCAGCAAAAACAGGTACTAAATTTGCATTCACTGACCCAGAGAAGTTTTGGTGCTAAATGTTTTAAGACAAAACAGATCAGAGACTTAGAGCTACACGGATGACCTACTAACCAAAACCTTAACTTTCACTTGGGTTTCATATAGGATTAGATTACAGACAGGTAGAACAAATAAAGGGCTATTAAGCTATTGTGCAGTGTGCTTCTTTTAGAAATGAATGTACTCTCTACCAGCTATCCATGAAATGGTTTTGAGCCATTTGAGTGCTCATACATCAGACATGGGGCCTAAAGTTGCATGGCTAAATAATTATTCTCATTTCTGAGATCACCATGTTAGGTTTCTGTGTTTTAAAATGTTTTCTACAATATACAGTTTTGTAACATTCAAAATCCTCTCTCCAGTCCTGAGTTTTCCTTGATTTAGGACATTAACAGTAAGTCTCACAGGAACATGCAAGTATTGACCACTGATAACAAATCAGGTTAACCAGTTGTTTGTGGGGTTTTTATTTCCTTAGGAGTCTCAGGATTGGCTTCTCTGAATATTACTTCTTTTTCCTCCAACTTAGGAGGAAAATGGCATAATAAATTATTTATACAACATAATGAGGAGAGCCTGGCAGATGTCTGTGTACAGAAGAGCCTGTA
This sequence comes from Amazona ochrocephala, assembly GCA_039720435.1. Lineage (NCBI taxonomy): Eukaryota > Metazoa > Chordata > Aves > Psittaciformes > Psittacidae > Amazona > Amazona ochrocephala. The sequence goes on along the minus strand of CM077891.1, from coordinate 7,247,047 downwards.
ATACCGTATTAACTAACTCTCTCTTCTCTTTCCTCTCTCTTGCAGCTGATTCTGCTTAAGGCTGCTCTCCTGCTCTGTCTGTACTTTCCTAGTCTTAGTGGGTGATGTGACAGCAGCTCTAACACTCAGACCCCAGTAATCCAATAGGTGTGTATTGCTTGGTTTTCTCTGCATGCTTTCCGAAACTGCATGGGGATAACAGTTGTTTTGTGCTACTCATCTCTTACGGCACTTCAGGGTGAAAATATAATTAGCATGCATTATGCTTCAGTTCCACAGGTTATTTAAGCCTCAGTTTTGCTCTTTTTCTGATGGGTTTTATTCTGTGTAGAAGCACATTGCAGCTGTTTCCATGCATGCTTACAGGCCTTCATGTTTGCCCCTACAGCTGCTGATTTGCTCTATGTACAAGCTTCTTGTTGCTCATCGTAGTACCGTCTCTCACCAGCAGGACCCAGCAGGTTTGGGCCGGGAGAGAACAATAGTGGGAGAGCTGTGCTCACTCTTCAGATTGTTGGACCTGAGAAATCCTCTGTGTGCCCCTAGAGCCACTTTCCCTTCTACTGAGAGAAGCCTCTCTGATGTTCTGTAGCTGACTGGTGGACATTGCTCCCTTCAAACACAGCTCACTCAAGTACCTGATTGCTTTAGGCAGGCAGAATACTTTGAAAAGTGCAGGGGATTTCAGGTTCTCCATGACTGTTAGGATTTAGGTGCTCAAATCTCACAGAACTTGACCCCTCTTAATCAAAAGGGCTCTTTAAAAACTCTTGACCAGCAGCTACATCCTGTATTAGCAAAATTAGCGTAAAGAGTTAACTCACTTTTTTCACAAGTACCATGACTCTGGGCATGTCAGTGTTTCCAAGAGCCTTCAAACATCCTTCGGCATCAGGTAGGTTATCAGTAGGGTGTAGGACCACCGCCTTGCCTCTTTGCACAGGGGTGATTTTCATCCCTATTGAGCATTTAAGCTGTATTGACTTGTAAGAAGCCTTTTGATGCATTAGTTCTTCATAGGAACAGTGAGAAAAAACAGATCCTCTTACTTTGCTCTAACTCCAGTGCAACACCAATATATTTAGAGTCATGTAGGCAGGAGAGAGATTTGCTGCTGTCAGCATAGCCTTTGACATTCTGTAGGCAACTGTTTGCTGTGTTTAGAAATGCAGCCTAAGGAATAATCTTTACCTGGCTGCTATAGATCTAATATTTTCATTTATTTATACCCTTTTCAATGCACTTCAATTTATTTACAAATGGTAGCAAATTGCAAGTGGCATCCTGAGTAACTAACTTGTGAGTCAGTACTTTTATTTTTCACCTCTAGTCTAGACTGCTGATAATGTAGATTGTTGAAACCCTGGGTAAATAATTGGGAGTGTGATCAACAGCAAGCAAGTATTTATCTGCTAATAAAGCATTTAAAATGCAGAAGTCTTTGTCCAACAGTTCTTAAAAGGCAGTTATTGGTCCTGCTGCTGTTTCTGCACAGCAGTTAGGGGGTTTTATGGTCACTAATTGTACATCTGAAAATTCAGTTTATTTTCTGCCTGCGTTTTTCTTTGCACAGAGAAAAGCAGCACAAGATTTATGGTTGTAAGGAGGTTAACATTGTATTTTCTGCATGGAGATCTCTGTAGCTCTCTAGAGATTTGTACCATTTATAGAGCTCCAAATTCCTAGGTTCTCTCATGTGTGGCACCAAAGGCTTCTAGCTCGTTCAGGATTTCCTGAATGGGATCATTTTGAAAGTTACATATCAGCTCAGTCATCAACTGTAACTTTTATTATTAAAGCTGTTACTGCTCAGAATCTGTATTAGGGGAGGTGCTTCTTGAGTTTTCATGCGCTATTGGTAATGTTTTTCCTTAGAACAGAAACTTGCATGTTATATTCTAAAGAGAGCCTGTTATTTTAGATTTACTGTGATTTACATCTTGCAATCTTCCTACATCTCTGCTTGATTCACTTTTTGAAATCGGTCCATGGAAGTACCCAGCCTCTTGGGCCCCCAGAATGTAAAGGCTGTGTCACATCAGTCGTGTGTGGGGAGGAGCTGTTTTTAGATGCAAACGGTGAATGGCCTGAAAGCTGGACCCCTGCAGGGAGCGATTGAGGAAACTTGAGATCCTGCTCAGCAGCACCTCTCAGGGGCCTGTCTCTACTCATTAATCCCTGACCCATTTAGAGTCTTTACTGTTTCTTGGGCCTGGAGCATCTCCTCGTCTGAAGTGCATTTGGATCTGTGTGTCAGGCTGTTCGTCTGCTCTAGCATAAGGGCAGTGACAGTTAGTAACCAAGTAGCTGTCTTTATGAATTTACAGTTGGAAATGTCCCTCCACCTCAACCCCCATGTATGCTTCTCCCAAAATTTGGCTAGTGGCTGGGTCTGTGAAGTCCCACTTCTTCCACACTGCCTCTGAGGAATCTCTCAGCGTGTCTGCACTACTGGGAGGAAAGACAACAAACAGAGCTGTCTCCATCTGTGCAAAGCACGGAAGCACAAAAGCAGAAGCATGCAAGTTGGCTGTGCATGAGCCAGCTCAGGTCCAGAAAGTCTGGCTGTGTTTATATGTAGCTGTGCCAGGGCTAAATCATGCTGAGACACAGCAGGTGAGTCACGCAGTCCTGTCCTACATTGCACAGGCTGCCCGTGAGTCTCACTGTCCTTCGAGATGGTTGTGATTCTCCTTTGCAGAAACCAATGTACTATCTGAAGCTTTTATAGACTTTTAATAATCTAACAAAACAATATTGAGTGAGGAAGGTCTCTGGAGTTGACAGCTAGGTCTATATTTGACTGGTTTGCGACACCCGGAAAACCCTTTGGTGGTTTTTGGTTTTCTTTCAGACACTCAACAGAGGTTAAATCAATGCATGTATGAGAAAAGTCACTTCTGCTTACTGGTCTGAAAACAGGAAAGCCTTGGATCATGGCTATATGTAAACATTATCAGATTAATACATGGTAATTCTTATGCTGTTTCCAACATTATTTCATATTGCCCTGATTCCTTTCAGCAGTACTTAGGAGTTAACCTGCCAATAGCTCTGTGGTTCATTGTTATTTCCTTTGAAACCAAGGTGTATGCCATTGGGTTTGGGTCTGTTACTTCTGTTCCAATGTCTTTTGGGCCTGTTTGATAATTTCAGCCATGTATGACAAAAGAAGGGAGATCTTGAGCCTGCATAGGAGCTTCCAACAAACTAAGCATGCACCTTAGTATCTACTAATTTCCCTCTTTTGGGAACGTAATGGTATGTGACCACATCATCATGAACTACCAGCGAATCAGTGCAAGAGAGAGACCTGGTAAATGTAACAGTCATGGAAAACGCATCAGTTGAGAGAGTGTGCATCATCTAAAGGCATTGAAGGATGAAATGGAAAGCTTCTGGAAAACCAGAGTTTGGTACTATCAGTGCTCATGGAAATCCTTGTTGGAAAGCAGCAAATCTCTGACAGTAGAAGAATCACTCCCAATTTGCACATCAAAGGACAATTTCTAGGGACTTAAAGCTCACACAGGGTATGACCTCTTGAATTACAGGAGCTAGAGCAAATTCTGCCTCTGTGCTCATCTCTCAGGTGCTCCCGAGTTTTTTAGTAGCAAGTGGAAGTAAACCAGATACTTGTTTAGCTTTAGTGAAAGGGTTCTGTTGAAGCCACCATTTAAGCTTATATTGTGTTGCTGATTTTATGTTCCTATGAAAAAATTTTAAATGATGTTCACATAGATCTGCGGAGGTAGTGGGGAGTTTTGCTGCATGCATCATGCAGATGGAGATTGGGCTTTAAATGGAATACTTCATAAGCCTGCTACAAAAGACATAAGGGGAAAGATACATCCCATCTATGTGGTTTCGCAGTTCTTTATCCTGTGTTGAGAGACAAGCAGCCCTGTGTGTTTTCCATGGAAGCTGTTTGATTTTGGCTTTTTCATTTGCATTATTAGCGAACAGCTGCATGAAGGACTGTTCCATTGGCTGCCGCGCTGAAATCATCATGCACATTTCAACTGTACTGTCTGCATTTAAAAATATTTTCCATGTTACAGTGTACTTTAGAAGTGAAAGCTATCTTTAGCTACTGTCTGCTAAAGTGGGGGTGTCCATTCACTTGGGAAAAAGGGACACCACTGTTTTCTTGTATCATGAAGTTTCTGTCTTTAAAAATGTTAAACTTCTCACTTACGCTGTTCAAGACAGCTTCCAGTTGTCTGTAGTGAGAAGGATTGTGTTCCTCATTCCCTCCAAAGCCATATCTAAAATAAATCAAAAATGAAGGTTTTGTGTTTCTTTTAACTACATTACTGTTTGAACAGTGAAATTAGCTTTGCAGGAGGGATGAAAACCCTTGTCAGAGCATTTTAGCAGAAAGATGAAAGGAATTCAATGTAAATTCTCTCCAAGGTGAGCATGGGGTTTTTTTCTTTCTTGAACAGGGAAGCCTCGGATTGTTTACTTTTAAGTTAAAATCAGATCGATGGATGGGAAGGCAGGCTTTTCAAAGAGCACTGCAGTTTGCTTCTTAGAGTGAGCAGTATTTTAGTAGGGTGACTAACAATGTGCATTTTTATTTCTAACCTCTGACCTGTGCCCTCCCTACCCCTTTACCTAACCCTTTCCATTTGCCCTGGTCAGTTAACAGGCAGGAGCATTTGAAAGCAATCATGGATGACTATGATATCAGGTCTGCTGCCAGCATTTTAGCATCTGTTAAAGAGCAAGAAGCTCGTTTCGAGCGGCTTACCCGTGCACTTGAGGAAGAGCGGCGCAATGTCTCCTTGCAACTTGAGCGTGCCAATCAGCCAGCAGACCGAATGAGCATGTGCAACATTGGCAATGGTCAGCCACTGGCAACGGCCTGGCAGCAGCTTGTCCTGCAGGTAACAGCCTGCTCCTTTTGTCTGTTGCTAGAGTTCACCTATACCAGAATTTCCCATTCCAGAAAGTTGAGTGCATCCTGTTTGTCGTCAGCATTTCATCCCGTGGCTTGTCTTCTGATACTCTGGATTTGCTGTGTGTCATTGATTGATTTGGTAGCTCAGACCTCAGAGCCTTGGCTTAGAAGCTGCTCGTTTAGTTCATTGGATACTTTTAAACACCTATGCATCCTTGAGTGTTGAACTCTAAAGAGACATCTTCACACCCTCCTCTAAATCTATGCATTTGCTGTATGTATGGTGATGTGTTGGTGCTTGAAAAAGAAGGTTGAATCATAATCTCCATAGCACACAAAATTTCCATTAGAAATAGTTGAAGTTTGAATAGAGGGAGCAGCATGAAAAGCAGGGATTTCCCTCCTGTGAAGTCTTATTGTTTGTGGAGGGAAGACTTCATAATTTGTTTCTCGTGTTTCTTGAATTAATGGACTTAATGACGCAAGCTGGCTTTGCAGTAGCCACGGATTTCCAAATATTGTTTTGCTTGATATGTGTTCTTTAACTGTGTAAATGTGCAATGATAAACTACTTAAAGCTGTAAATTACTTAAGCTCACAAGTTGCTCTGGCATGCAAGGTAAGTCATGCAGAAGCAATAGTACCATTTGTGAAGGTCTGCTTCCTAAGAAAACATAGTTCAATTCAGAGAGAAACTCTGGGCTGTGGGGATTCTAGAAGTTGTTTCCCAATTACACCAGCCTGTTTTACAATTACACTTGCACTAAGCTGTATTCAGGCAGACTCTACATTGTATTATGTTAGCACAGCTCTTCTATTAAGAGCTGCCATGTTTCTGTACGTGTAGATGTTTGAATATGGGACTTCATGTGAAAGGAGTAGCCTGCACTCGTTAGGCTGAAAGCCTGACAGTAGCTGGTAGGAGCTTTAGGTTGTTATCCTCTGGTTAGCAGCTGGGCTAGGGAGAGGGGAGATGTGCTTACATCGTCTTTTTCATAGGGAAAGGACAAGCTCACCTTCACTTTTTCTGAATGACTTTGTGCAAAGTGCGTGATTAATAGCTCCAGAATAAAATTCCTTATCCGCAAAACTGATGAAGCATGAATTTTCTGCAGTGTTATGGCTTAAGGTCTAACCACTTCCAAGAAAACTTAATAAAAGAGTTTTAAGTTACTGGGGTCTATGTGACTCTTATGGAGAAACACCCCTGTAAGTGACCCCACACTGAATCTCTGTGCACTCAGCTCAGTGCCACTGTGCAAGGGGAGCTTTAGTTCCTAAATAATTAATGTTGAGGTTTTTATAGTAGTTTGTATATGAAATAAGATGGTTGAATGGCTAAATATGTACAGTTAAGAATTCATGTAAGGTTATTTGTGTGAATTTTCATTAAATGTATTGAAGGCCCAATTCCTCCTTGAATTACTAGAATTAATTATATTTCGTTTAAGTGAAGGATGAAAGCTGTACATTCAGTCTTATGCAGAATATATCATGATTTCATCTTTATGATTCTGTATTGCGTTTCATTGTTAAGAGTACACAAAGCAAAAGGCACTCTACACTCTGCTGTTTGTAAGGATTGCTCGTGCACCACAGTCAAATGCAGCTATGTGAAGCTGTATTTCAGTGAGGACTGACTGATTTCTGCTGTTTCTGCTCTACTGCTGCCCTATTCAACCTTTTGTTGCAAGTAATACTACAAAATAACTCAAGTGGCAGCTTTCCCATTTGGAAGTCACAAAGGTGTTTATATATGATCTAGTTATTCCGAGCAGAATTTAGGGAAAAAAATGAGGGTTAACTCCATTTTATGAGAATGCCAAACACCCTGTAACAATCCCCACCACCAGGCATCAGTTTTCTATGTTGTTTGTTTGTCAAAGTGGAAGCCGTCAAAGAGATTTGTTAGAGAAGTGTATATAGTCAGGGCTTTGTTAACAGTCTCTCACAGTACTTTTCTTGTAATAAATGCCCCCAAACTTACTCCCTTCTTTGAAAAGAAAATTAAGCTTTTTTCTTTAATTTTAGAAAAGGAAAAATAGTGTATAGGCAATGTGCCAGAAGTGTAACAGCTTCATAAAGTCCTCAAAGACAAAATCAAGGTCTTATGCAAATATTGATTCTAATTAATTCCGTAACAATGGCTCCTTGTCCTAGGCAGCCCTTTTAGCCACTTCCTTCAGTTCCTTGACTGGTGAGTTGTGCCTGTTCAGTGTGAATTTAGAATACTCCAGCAGAACATGTGAGCTGTGGTGTACTCGTTGGCATCTGCTGGGAGTGCTAAGGCATTGTGTCTTTTGGCCCTTGACAAGAAGTATCAGGTCTGCAAATGAGCTCAGGGATGTGCTGGGATTGCCAAAAGACACGTGCATGGACTTCGTAATGTTACATTGAGAGAGTGTGGAGGGTTTTCTAAAAAGTATCTTAAAGTTGTTTTTAATGGGTGATGTTGATTAATTGGGCACATTAAACAAATCATTAATGGTTTGTTCAGATACTAATTAGAAATAGCTGAGATGATTGGCTGGAACTTGATGATCTTATGGTCCTGATGATCTTAAGGTCCTTTCCAACCCTAACTATTCTGTGATTCTATGCTTCTTGAATAGGACTTTTTCCCAGGGGAGGGGTTTCTGGGAAATCCTGTCCTCAGGATAAGAGATCCTAAATATTCACAGAGGTCCTAGACATTGCTGAAATGTCTCCCATTAGTATTAGTGATAGGCTTTTATTGAGGTAGTGGCCAATGCATTATCTCAGCCCACTGCAGAAGGCAGTGGCCATGCAGAGGTTTTGGACCTATCTCTCCTTCCTGCAAGAGGCAATAACCAGCTACTGTCACAGAGACAGGTAGCTTTAACCAGCGCTATTTCTGTAGAATGGGGACACAAGTGCTGTGAGTGGTTAATAAGTGGGCAAATACAACTTCTTCCTTGTGTGGCTTCCCCAGTCTTAAAGGCTGCCTTCAGTTAGAGCTTGTTGCTGAGTGTAGCATCAGTGACATGACTTAAGGTGTTTCAGCTGCAGAATGTTGGAAGATATGGAACATTACATACACATTACTGAGGATTTTGAAGTGGTCGAATGAAGTGTTCTTCCAGACTAAGAATCTTTTAGCAAAAGGTCATTAGTTTAATCTGTTGAAACCTTTGCATTGTTCTAAAAAAAGGTATCAGTGATATTTTAATCATAAGGCTTTTATCTAGTTAATCAAAATCTCCTAAAAATCCTTCCAGCTTTTAAGAATGGTTCTGTTCCCTGTTTTGGCTTTGAGCTGTGGGAGCCACACAGCTGGCTATTGCTGTTTGTTCTGAAAGTGCAAATCTGGTTGTACAAAAAGAGCAGAGCTGTCTGTTAATGTGTATTGGTGTTTACTTCTTCAGTTCTTTCAGTAAAGAATGTAAAATAGTATTGTTTTGGTTGTTCCGGTATCCCCAGCTGTGGGAGTCTTGGCAGTCTTTGTCTTTTTATCAGTTACCAATGCAGGCATAGTCCACTAGGCATCTAAGTCAGTGGTGAGTAGCAGCGATAATGTATCTTCTACTTGTTAAAGAACCTGGTTTATAATGTTTTTTATGAGCTTGATTAAGTCTTAATACTCTTCATGTGTGAGGTAGTTTAATCTGCCTGCTTCTATTTCACTTCTTTTCAAATTAGCCTTCTGCTGCTTTTCACAGCAGAAGCTGGACAGGGAGAAGGTAGGCAAGTGCATGTGTAGGGTATGTACTGTAGTGGGCTGAATGCACAAAGCTGCAGTGTTATCACTGGCTAGCCAGCCATTCAAAGCATAACTTTTTAATAATAAAGAATATTCCCTCTTTTTTTTTTTTTTTACTTTTATTAAAACATCAGACATGTGAAACTTATTAAACATAAGGCTATATCCTGAGTTGGTTTAAACTGGCATGTCTCCATGGGTTTCAGAGAAGCTCTGACTAGTCTGATCAGCTGGGAGCTGAACAATGTTTGCATTCAAAGATCTTTTCCCCATTGGTGCACATTGATAATCTCCATTCTTCTTAATGTTTCATAACCAAAACAAAGTACAGCATTCAGTAAACCTCTTTTGCCATCAAATATACTGTAACAATACATTGACTTCAATAATTTTGCAGTGACCTATAGGGATTTGAGAGGGGTTCCTGTTATAAACCAGGTAGGTGTTATTCATCTTCCTACAGGTAGGAAGGCTGTGGGAGTTGCCAAATCTCACATGGTATAAATAACAGAGATCAGCCTCTTGCATGATAGTGAGTCTTACTTACTAGGTCAACTGTATGGCTGTAAGAAGTAATATAAGTTGACCTGAGAAGTCTTTGCATTGACAAAATCATCCAATAATTAAAAACTTACTGCATTTGACTGTTATTTGCATTCTTTCAGGCTTCCTGTGGTGGGTTTGTTGGGGTGTTTTTGTGTTTGGGTTTTTTTAGATATAACATTTGCCTAAGATTAAACCCCAAATCTATATCGTATATGCATATGAGCTCAGGGATGCACAGAGATTGTGCGTATGCATATATGTTAGTATAATATGGATATTCCCACATGCTTTTTACAAAGCCTTTATTTAAAAAGCCTATCGGCATAAATTCACTCTGGTGTACATTGTTTTCTTAAAATGATATTTTTATTTAAAGCCTGGTGGTATTAAATTGTTAGTCTTGCCGCAAGTTTTATGTAAATCTGCTTTACTTTGTGGAATACGTTTTACACAGCAAACACTAGTTCCCGTAAGAAGTAAGCCCCATTACACTTCTGATGCCACAGAACTGATAAGGGCTGCTGAGGGGTGAACAGTGACAGAGCAACGGCTGTTGGTTTGTGGTGTGCTTTCTAGAGGTCTGTCAGTCAACAGCATGTGCCAAGAGACCTATGACTGCAACTCTTAAGTTCAAAATCAGGTTTAGTGACTACTTTCTTGCCCTTAAAGCAGTGATAAAAGAGCTTCTTTTGTTTCCAAAAACAAATTGCAAGTTTTGGATCCTGTTTTGACTTTAAACTTCAATCCAAGCAGCGTCACTGACAAGTTTTTGACTTGGTGTTAGGCCAGCAGCTTCAAAGGTTTCATCCTGTCAATCCTTTGTGCTTTTTCACACCATGTAAGAATTAGGCTTGCTGAAATTCTTCATGGTAAAGTGTGCAAGTACATTGTATGGGCTGGCATGTCTAATAATCAAACCAAGCTGAATCAGCATGCTGTGATACCAATGAATATAGCTTAATATCTCATATTTATGTAACTATTACACCTTAGCAATATACATTATTATACAGGCTGCTCACTTGTCACTTGTAAAGCCAGCCTTGTGCGTGATTGTGCAATTGCAGTAGATTTAACATGGCATGAATATGGTGTTGGAGGCAGAACTGAGCTTGTTTGTACCTTTTATAATACTGTGCACAATAATTTGGTCCCTTAGATGTGACTGAGTCAGACTTCTCTGAAATAGGGCTTGTGATTGTGCCATTTATAAAGGCTTATGAATGATTCACTGAAGTCTGCCCTACAGTCATTTCATACTGGCTTAACTCTTTCACTGCACATCTGGAGTTTTTCATTTTTTCTCTCTGTTCGTTAAACTGGAGGAATATCATTTGTGTGATGCCCAGTATGGTAGGTTACACTGTAACAAATATATCTTGTGTAAGTCCTGTTTGTGGGTTGTTCCCCTTTATACATGGCCATCTTCCAAGTGGTGGAGTTAGAGCAGTGCAAAGTGATTGCTTCTGAACTAAGGAAATACACACAATAATAAATTGTTTAAATGCAGGTCAGGAAAAAACAACTTGATATAAGTGATGAGCCTTTTGAGTCAGTCTTTTTCTATCGCTGAGGTCATTATTCATCTGCTAAGAGGTACGGTAATAAGCACAGGCTCCAAGTTGTCTCTTGTGTTTAATTAGTGTCCTACCTCTAGAACTGGTAAGAACTTTTTTCATGTGTCTCTCCTGGTCTGACATGTGCTTGACCATGTGTTTTGATAAATTGATGTATAATTTTGGTTCAGATCTACCCTAACTTTGTGTTTAACCAAGACACTAATGAAACAGAGTTGAAAGGAAGGCAGACGTGTAAGTGGGAATGAAGAAACTTAAATCACGCACTGTTGCTTGGGTTTGGGTTTTTTCCTATTAACACTCTTGCCAAAAAAGACCTGCAAATCCCCTACCAACAAATAATAGCCCAAAAGGCCATCTTGAAATGTCAGTCATCAACAGTGTTATTAAAATCTAATTTTTCTTCATTTTACAAATGTGATTGTAGCTGCTGAAGGAAAATCAGTAATGGGAAAAAGCTGCAGAATATTCTCATGGTTACAGTTTGGATCATTTAATTTCAACTTGTGTTCCAGAAAAATAACACCTGTTTAAAAACTAACACATACGTTTTCCTTTTTTCATTCTTCTAGGCAGTGATTTTGTAGCCCTAATTAAGCACCAGTAGTCTTTGGTCTTTATGTTAATCTGGGAAACCTGTGACTTCTCCCAAAAAAGGCCATTTTTTGAATGGAGGGTCAGTTTCAAGTAAAAAATGAACTTTAAAGCTCACCAGAACACATGGAGAGAATTTAAAAAAAATACAAGATTATCTCAAATTGCTTTTCTAAGAAACACCAGCAAGTTCACCTGTCTGACTTACAGCCTGGGCTGAAATAGCTCTTCTGTCTGTATTTCATTACTTTCATTTAAGATTCTCTGCTCCACACTGATATAGCACAAGCTGTTAGAATATACTGTTTTCCAGAGCTTTGATAGTAAGAACATGGGTGCATTCGAATTGTATATATCTTTGAACATATGAAGAGAAGAAACAAAAATGGGTTCTGAGCTGCACTGAGTCATTGGCTTACCTTTTTTCCTCCACCCCATCTCATACAGAGCACAGTTCAATCTTTATGTGTAAAGTTTTATGTAATTAGTTCCAGTTTGTAGTGCCTCTTGGCTTCCTTTGTTATAGAAGGTATTTCTGCTCATATGAAGGGACTGACAGCATGGAAAATTGGGGTGTTTTTTTGCCTTACAGGTAAGGTTAGGTACAGACAATAGTGCTGTCGGTTCATGACAGCTCCCAGTGTTACAGTACTGTTTCCTGTTACAGTGCCAAATACCCAGAAAAAAACTCATTGGTATTTAACCCATGCATATGCTGCTAGTACTGAGTAGGTTGCAAAATATTGAAAGCATTTGTAGGGATAGTCCTAATTCCTTTATAAAACCAACTGAAACAATAGAGATGCAAGTTCTGATTGAGGGGTACAGTATGGCTGGGTGTCAGTCGTGTCATGCCCCCTGCTCTCAGCTCCCCAGCACTGTAATTCAGCTCTTGTGTTCTTCTGCTGCACAAATCACTGTGGTTGGTTACACACGCACTTGCTATGCCATCAGCCTAATCCTGTAAATTCAGTACCTAAGAGTAGTCTTACTGAATTTCTAGGAATGAGCTGGGTCAGGTTGCAGCTTCTGCGTATGTGCAACTATTCAGAGGTTCTGGGGGATAAGGAGGGGAGAGATTTGGAAATATGATTCCCATGGGAAAATGAGTTCTTAGATCAGAATTCAGTGTGAGCTGAGAGGTGTTTGCAGTACCTGTGAGTCCCAGCACAGTTAGGAGCTGGACCAGAAGCTGTTCCTCAGCTATTTTTCAGGGAGATGTGCTCCCCATGCATGAGGGATGATCCTGTCCCTGGCTTCTGCTGTGCTGGAGATTGTAACAGTTGAGTTTAGCTTGGAGGTTGGAGCTTTTGCTGCTTTATTTAATGGACATTGTCGCATCTCCTGGTTTACAGTGTGGGAGTCAGGATCTTTTGCCAACACCTCAGCAACGGTGGAAACTGGAAGCAGGGAATTGATGTTCAGGGCCAAAGTACTGCAGATGGCTTGAGACACAGTGACCAAGCCAGCCTGCACCTTTCAGGGATTAGACAGGGCAATAGCTCTCTTGGAATTACTGCAAGTGTTTCAATTAAAGACTTTCCAAAGTGATGGTATGGTGTGTTGCACCACTGTGAGCTCAAGGAGGTCCTCCTGTTTGCCTCTGTGCTGGGATTACCCAGATTCCAAAAGAAATCCTAGAACCTGCTTCTTGTGCTGCAGGAGGAACGAGATAGCAGAAGGCTAACAAAAGTCTCTGCAACACCCATCACGGTCTATATCATGAGAGCCTCTGCAAGGTGGACAGAAAGTAGTATTCCTATGAGAATTTGTCTCCCGGTTCTTCTAATTCTTGTTACAGCTTCTCTCCTGTGATTATCTTCAGTCTTCATTTAAGGCCTTACATGGTAAAAACATGGATACAAAAGTGAATGGGAATATTAGCATCAATTTGCGGAGCAACCAAGTTTTGACCAGCTGCATCAGAAGCTGTGCAGTGCTTTCCAGAAGGGATTTATTTGATACACAAAAGCACCTAAGCCCCAGTTATTAGAGTTATTTGGGGCTCAGATCTGTTGGCATGAAGCAGAATTCACTCAATCTGATGTTATCTGAGAAAACTGTTGTGTAAAACTTTATCAGCAAATCTAGTTTAAAATCTAGATCCCAAAGGATTCATTAAAAAAAAAAAACAAAAACAAAAAAATACAACCCATCAACTGAGAAACTGCCCCTCTGCCTGGTAAGGGAATGTTTTGTTCCTTCCAACACAATGATTTCTTGTTTCAAAATCTAATTACCCACTATTCTATAGTTTACATGTGCAGGTTGAAATACATCTTTTAGCTCAAAGACACGTGCCTTTGCAGAAATCTCACTCTTCCTCTCTATCATCAACAGTACCTCACTTTCATGTCTCACACTTCATCTCTGAAGTATGTGCTCTGCAACTTTATATGGTAACTGCTAAATTCCAAAGTGCCATCTAATGTTTGTCAGCAGGACAGCAACTGGTTCATGCTAGGGATTCTAATAGTGCAAAGCAATGACCGCGTTTCCCCTGAGCATCTCAGAAATATTTTTGCAGTTTCATTTGCCTCAAAAGTCTCAACTTCTTTTGTTTTCTGTGAACTTTTATTGAGTGAGGCTTTGGAAACAACTGAAAGGCAAGAAATTTCTTACTTTCTGTGCCAAGATTTTGGAAGAGTGATTTTCCACAACTGTTATCCTTTCTGGCCTGGAGCTGTGCCAGCTTGAAATTAAAATTATTTAATTTAATGACAAATTTACAGTTTCATAATATTTTTTCCATGATTTTACATTGCTTTACTGATAGAACTGTTTCCTTCGCGAAGTACATGTAAGAGAAACACATTAGAAATAAACTCTACTTGTGGTGTATACCTTATGGAAAGGGGTGTCTAGGTTGTTCTTTGCATGGTGTCTCTGAGTGTTGCAAGATCACTTACTGCAAGTAATAATTAAAAATGTCTGAAAACAGGAGCATTCAAATGTAAACATTAAAGAGTCGTATCAGGTTTAACAGGAGTTTTTAAAGCAGCAGCTTTCTAGTCACATTCACCACATTTGCCTCTTGATAATTAACATGAAAACATCTTGCGTTTTAAAGTTGTGATTTATTTTTCATGTTCTGCGCCTTGTTTATTTCTCGGCTCGGATCTCAGCAGATCAGGATTAATTGCACTGGCTTTTTAAGATTTTTAATGCTCTTATATTTGAATTCCCAAGCACATTCCTAGTTCTTGTGGGATCTTCAGGAAGAGAGATTTTAAACCTTCACAAAACCTTTCTGCACTGTATCTTTCAATTTTATGAAACAATTTGTTAGTAATACAGGCCTTGATCTGTACGCGTACACGTGAGGCAAACCTTTATCCCTACAAGGCGTTGCACAGGAGTCAGTTGATCTTCGTAAGCCTCTACCCTTGCAGATCCACATGTGGCCACAAGAATGTTTTGCAGAAGCTCTGAAACCAGACAATTTCCTCTTCCCTGAAGCCCTCTGAGCTTTGGACTCAGAGGGTTCAACCTGGCTATTAAACCCAGAAATTTTCAGCTATTTTCTTTAGGCTGCCTCCGGTATCTGTAAGCTCTCATGAACCAACGCTGGAAAAGCCCAAAATGAGTTTTGTGTTAGGATGACATTGATAAATGGCTGAGCCTTTCACTAGTTTAGGCCATCTTGTTAGTGGCTCAAATTGTCTCTCGCTGGCTTTGTCACAGTGTGGAGTAATTCACTGAAGTCATCAGTGTGACTGAGAACAGAATGGCCAAAGATGGCCATGGGCAGGCTGAGGCTGCGTGCCAGCTATAATTAAAGCCTTTGATTTAAATAAATGTCACAATTTACTCTTTATAGATACATATATTAAAACCAAAAAACCCAAACAAAACCCCAGATTGCTTCCATTTTTAAGCTACCAAATTACAGGCTGAAGAGAGTATTTTGTTAACCACAGTTGTGGTGACTGGGAAATGCTACAGAATACTGTCAGAGTTCATTTTAGGGACTTGATCTAAAATGTATCCTTAGCTGCTGGCACAGTGGCATTTTTAGGATACTGTAGTTAAAGGTTGAAAAGAACTAGAGTCTCTGTATCTCTAACCCATTTTGATTAGATCTTCTTCCTTTTTGCGGCCTTATTTTATATGTATTCCAAATACAGGAAACATGCTCTGGAATAAAATTTCATATACAGGCCCCTTAATTCTCTCTTCAGAAGAAAATCCAAACCAGCTTCAGGTTTTGGTTTGAGGAAGATAGTAATTACCATAAGAATGGGTTGATGGTACAGCCAGCCATCAATCCAGTACATAATGGCAAGCCCCATTTTTGCCCTTTGGATGAGAGAATGACATGTTAAGCTGGTATTTTCTGAGCAAGTGATTGTAATGTGGAGCTTGAAATACAGCACAAATGATGTGGAAAATCCCAAAACCACAACAAAATCTAAGAAATGAAAAATGGTTGATGCTCGGTCTTTCCCTCCTGTGTTTGAGTGTCTTTGTTTCCTTTCTAATAACTGCAGCATGAAATTACAGTCACGGTACCAACCTTAAGTTTGATTTGTTTCCCTTGCTGTTGTCATTCTGTTATAAATGTAATGCTATTTTAATTTATCTTCTTAAAGTGAAGGAGATTTTTCTATTTTTATCCCTGTAAAATGTGTTGATTCTTATCTAAATGAAGCTGCTGGGAAGAAACATAGGTCATTCATTCAACTACGACCTATATGCAGTGACATGCAGCTTCCTCTGTCCTTATTTCTAATGTAAGCAGTGCTGTCACCAGATTGTCCTTGTTCTCATCCTGTCATATGACATCTTGGATGAAATGCAGTTGACTGATAATTAGATGTAGCAAGATGGAAGCTGTGTTTGTATACAAATGAAAATCCCCTGAACTTACTGAAATGCCCGAAGGTGTTCCTCTACAAAAAGCGTCTGCCTCCTCTTTGCCATATTGTTCTTCAGCCTTGTGATCCTTTAGACCTCTTCTTTAATACTGGATTCTTACACAAGGATGACACAAAATCATCCTACATTTATACACAACCGCTCCCTGATTGAGGCAATCTGGCTTCCTCTCCATTTCTAACCTTGCAGTATGAGAGCCAAAAGATTGCCCAAACCATGTTGATACCCTACTAGAGTCACACAGTCATTTTGGAGCAAGAACAAATGTTTTGAAAGGGCTCATGTAACTTTTCAGATATATTAAAAAATGGTGAAAATACTAACTGGAAAATATTTCAAAAGGTATCTTGGTATGTTCTGTTTTCAGTTGTCTGTATTAAAATCCTTACAGTAGGGCACACTGACACATCATAGTGTATTGCTTCCTAGATCTCTCACTCGTTTATCTGATACATGAATTTCATGGACCAACGTCCTTGGTGTGGAAGCACCTATGTGAATACAGGGTGACCTGTGTGGGTGCTGAGACCTGCCATGGGTGATCCATCGGGCCTGTATGGCTAGCTGGGATTCTTGATTCATCTTGTGTCTTCCTGCTCTGGTGGGTTTATGGAAGTTACATATCACTGAAGCCATATGTTATGTTTCCAGGCAGAGCTGTAAACCATTTCATTTTTACTGCCTCTGAGAGCAGATCAATCTGTAGTGCACTAGTGATGGAAAATTTTTTAAGGGTAATGGGAGAAAGTAAAAAAGAGAGCTTGGCCCAGATACTGCACTGTACTGTGCCATCTTCCAGAGAATTAAATCCCTTCCTCTTTATAAATTCTTAATTTCTCAGTAAGAAGAAAGAAGGTTTTCACCCTGCTTTTGCAGCCGGGAAAAATGTGACAGATTAAGAAATTAAGGCTCATTTAAAAAAAGAGGGGGGCAGAAGGGGAGGTTGTGATACAGTCAGCAGTCTGATACTAATGGATAGAGCGTTTGTTGCCAGAATCTGGAAGTTCAGTGTAACCTCAGGGATCTAATCCATAACTCTTATTTAAGTAATTAGTTCTTTTACTTCAGCATTGCCAAATCTCAGCATTCAGCATTCTATCAGCTGGTAAAATATTGCAAGTGGCTGAGAAATAAGAGGAGAAATAAGGGGACTTGAGATGTATTTTTTTAATCTTTGGCTTTGAGTCAAAATACTCCCCAGCCAGCAGGCCCACAAGCATCTATTGTATTTTTGAGAGGAAAATGATGTTTTTAAATAACAACCTGACTCCAGAAGGTGGAACTTCAAAATTCAACAACGCTGATCTTGCACAAATATCTGTGGGTTTACAACTTGAGAGACTTCCTTACGTGTGTAAGAATTGGCAGGTCCACCCAGGAAGGTTTCAGTTGTGTTGTTTCACATGCAGGAGTAGCTACTTTGGTGCCCTATGGATATAGACTTTATAGTGTCTTTTTCTTTGACAGTGTATAAAGGTCTGGCACACATCCATGTGCATGCCTAAACTGAATGGTACTTTTCTATGCCAGCATGGCCTCAACAAAAGTTGAGCTATTTTAGTCTGTTAACTGAAGAAAAGGAGAAAGGGGGGGGGGGGAAGCTGCTGTACAGAAGTACAGGAGACATACAAAGCTTGTTCCTTTTGCTTTGCTCTGCCCTTTAAGTATTTAATAACAGCCACTACCAGTTGCCTCTAAATTGTTCCACTGTAGATAAAGTATATATTTTCTCTCCAGTGAAACAACTAACTTTGCTTCAGCGAAACCTTGTGGAACATCTACCATTGCCTTTGTCAACTTTTATAGCATGTATTTTTAAACAAATTAGGATCAGAGTTGGATAACATAGTTCTGCCCTGTTCTCTGCCCCTAAAATACAAAGGCTGAGCTGTAATACTGAGCTGAGATACTGAAATTGGCAGTAGGAAGACTGAAACTAGGATTAAATATGCCTGAAACACTCCTGGTCTTTAACGTTAGTATAGGGGGTGCAACCTTTTAATGTTGATCTTGTAGGACTGATACTAATTACCATGTTAATCACTTTGACACTGGAAGCATGTTTTAGAATTTTCAGGGAACCTGAAGCTGAGATGAAAAGACACTTTTGTGCAAAGGCACCTATTCTGATAATTAAACAAGATTAAATGGTAATGCACCTTCCTTGGTGCTTTCTAGCTGATCTCACTGTCTCTGACTATCCCTGTTTTTCAGGGGTAGCCTCTAATTTGATGGCAGTAGCTTTCAGTCCCTAATTACCATTGTTCAGCCACCAGCTGTTACAGCGGTGGATTTATTTATTACTTTGGTTTGCTGCAGGAGCCTAGTACAGAAGAGGGAAAAACAACCATTCCCCCTCGGCTGGTGACTGCAAGCAGTGCTGGTTATTAGCACTGGGGGGAGGATGCAGCTGGCCACCTCTCAGACCTGGGTAACTGCTTACATCTGAAGGGCAAGGCTATAGTTCCAACGCTGGTTAAGCATCTCCTCCTGCCGCTTGGTGAGTCCAGGGGGGAAAGTCTTCAGATTTAGTTAAGCTTGGTTTACACCTGGCTACCTCAGTTTCTTACTTCATAGACTGGATGCCCTAATATATTTATTAATTACATAAACTTTCTGCAATTTCTTGGGAAGGGCAGGAAGAAGGATCAAATCCTGGAATAAGAAGGGTGGAAGGCTCTCCTTCCAAGGGATTACACAGAGGTTTGCAGCCTGGCTCCCCGTTCAAAGACCGAATGGGAAATCTGAGCACTTCCACGTTACTGGCATGGTGAAAACCATGCTGTATCATGCTGTGAAGTCCTAGGTTCTGCTGCACAGTGTGGTGGAAGCAAGGTGTAGCACATCTGGCATTCATTCTGGTAATGAGCAATTTATCAAGACAATCTTTCAATGAATGTGAAGCAGGTTTGTGGGCAGGTGAATGGCTTTAAAAAATGAGGTCAGGTGCACTTTGGGCCATAAGCTCCGCTGCATCTGTGTGAGATGGAAAAGGGAGGAGGCTGTGACGGAAGATGGTCTTTCTCTGCCTGGTGCTGGTGCGTTAGGGATGGCATTAATCTCGAAGTGAAGTATAAAAAGTAAGCGAGCAGGAGGCTCTCTGTTCCTGGGCTTTCCTGCTAGACCTCCCTGTCCCTGACGAGGCAGCTGGGCTCCCAGCGCGGGCGGTACCTGAAACGCTTTCTGCCTCCGTGGCAGTAGCAGGTTAGCGTGTGGAGGGAGGCTGGCAGCAGTCACGTTCTCCCTCTTTGTCTCCGGGATCCAGCGGGGCGGGCTGGGAAGCGCGGGCTCCCCCGGGAGCGAGGCTGGCACGGGCAGAGGGTTCCTGTCCGTAGGGTCCGGTCCGTGTCCCGCTCCGTCCGCTGCCCTCCGGCGGGGAGCGGAGCCCGCCGGGGCTCCCGCGGCGCCGGGCGTGGCCGCGGCCCAGCTCGCTGCGGTTGCCCGTCAGTTCCGCCCCCCGGGCCGGAGCCGTCCGGCGCCGGGGCAGTGCGGGGGGAGCCGGTGCACAGGGACGCGCGGCCCCGGGGGAGCCGCCGGTGGTGGCTCTGCTGCCATCGGAGCGGCGTCAGCCGGTTGGGCTGTGCTTCTTGGATGGGCTCTGTCCGTGGGGAGGCAGCTGAGGGGCTCTCGGGCGGCGGGGCTGCTGGCCGGGGTACAAAAGCGAGCTTCGCCGAGGAAAGGGGCTCCGGAGCAGAAGGCTGGGTCCGCGCGGGTTTCGAAGGAGCTGGAGGTGTGCGCTGCTAGGGACTGTAGAACTGGCACCTTGCATAAATG
Source organism: Amazona ochrocephala (assembly GCA_039720435.1). Classification (NCBI taxonomy): domain Eukaryota; kingdom Metazoa; phylum Chordata; class Aves; order Psittaciformes; family Psittacidae; genus Amazona; species Amazona ochrocephala. The sequence continues at coordinate 7,227,051 of CM077891.1, read as the reverse complement.
CCTGCGGAACTCAGACAGGTTAGTGCTGAACTTGGGTCCTTCCCTTCGGCTCCGGCGACCCTGCGCGTCCGCGTGTGCCGTGGTCCCGGCAGTGCGGGAAGGAGAAGGCAGTCAGGGGCTACAAGGGTTTGTTTACTTGTGCGTTGGGGTTTTAGCTGGGAACTAAGAGCAAAAGCTGAGCTGCTCTTTCTAATAGAGCATTCGAGAGAGGTTTTGCTTTTGTCCCCGTTGTGCTAACTGGTGAAACACCCAAAAAAAGCAAGCCGTTGCTTTTCTTTGACCTTCCCGCCCTGCTCAGTGAATCTGGGGAACTCTCTGACATGAACAGCTAGGAATAGTGCTTCTAGAAAACGAAAGCTTTGCTATTGTGCTTGTGTTAGATGTTTGATTTTCTCATGCGATGTTCCCTTGCTTTCTGTTTGATTTCAGTGTTGAACATACCAGAGAAATAACTTCAGTTTTCCACTGTGAATGTTATCTTAAGCAGAAAGCCCTCTTGCCTGTGATTTTAGTGGTTACGATGGACCTGAAGCTTTTGTGCAAAAAAAATCTCAAATATTGCTCTTTACCTTGGAGTGTCATTGGGCATTAGAGAGTAAAGCTGTTGCAGACTTGATTTAAATGAATAGAAATCACTTAGACTCCTGTAATTTATACGTGTGTACCTTGTTAACCTCCTCCATCTACCTTGCAAGCCTCAGGAAACCCTATGAATTCAGGTGGCAGTAGGGTAGAGCTGCCTCTCACGCTAGGATGGGATGTTATCTTCTTCTTAACCCTCTTTTTTCTTTTCCACCTTTTAAATTTAAACCAGAACATTTTAGAATAAGAAAATGCAATGATAATTCAGCACTGATAATCCACCTATGAATTTGCAAGGTGCAGTGCACTGGAATTATTAGAGGTGCTTCAGTTTGGTTTAGTCATGCTGTGTTCGCTTGTCCATCTTGGTAACAGAAGGCTGAATCATGTCTTGATGCAAATAGGATGTTGGTTCCCATGAGGGGCAAGTAGCCTGTTCAGCTGGGCCCTGGAGTGAGTGTGTCTTTGTCTGTGGGCAGGCCCTGTGCTCTCTGCCCTGCCTGCAGGAGGTGACCTGGTGTTGTGTGATGCCTGTGTCATGCTACCCGTGGGCTTCTTAGGGAGGAAGGACTGCGTTTGTGTCTGTGGTCGTGTTCATACCATCTGACCCAAAGTTACTGTACTTGTTGATTTTTAGGCCAATACAGTTAGCAGCTCCTTGGGATTTTGGTTTTTTTGGGGGGGGGGGGATCTGAGTTTTTGGTTTTAGTGTTTTGTTGTTTTTCTTTTTCAAAACATGAAGAAAAAACCTGGAGGTAAGACTCAGGATGGTAACTGTAAAAAGGAGGTATATAATGTCTTTTGATCTGTGCAGTAGAACAGTATTCTTGTCTTCTGGATTTTCTATTTTGATAGGAGGAAAAGCTAGAGTGAGAGTGGAAGATTATAGTTAATCACTTCAGGTCATGCATTTCAGTTCTAAATTCTTCTTTCATATCAAAACAACAACAAAAAACCCCAAACCTCATGGCTTTAATTTTCATGCTGCCTGTCATAGTTGAGGATCAAACAGATATTTTCTCTTTTCTGATGGAGCAAGGATTCTTGATTCATTCCAAGGCCTTTTTGCAAGTCTGATACCACAGCAGAGTATTAGAGAATGCTTTGCTTAATGAAAGGCAGTAGTTTTAAACCACGAGTTGTCAGAGAAATTTATTGTGCAGTTACAGAGCCTCTAGAAAGTAATCTTTTAGCTTTAATGATCACAATTAAGTAAAACCAAGCTAAATAGATAAATGACTATGAGGTGAATGGCAAGTCTACACGGTTAATGCAGAAAATAATGGGAGAGATACTAGAATGGACTTCTGCTGCCTTAACTAAAGACCTCGTGTGTTTAGATAAAGACAGATACAACTTTGTATCTAATTAAAAAAGAACCAAGAGTAACTTCTAACTAAGCTTTTTGCTTCTACTGGGAATAGCCATGCTTCCTGAAGTTGTGGGCCACAAAAGCAGCATTATAGCTGGGAAGCAAGTGCAATGTACTCCAGAAGAAAGTCTGAAAACCTGTTCTTGGGGCCATGAGGGTGCAGGGCAGGTGGCACCTTCTTGGCATTCTCCCTTGGCCATTCCTGTTCCTGCTGATGAGAGATGAAGGCTGCTGAAGTTTGTGCTGCCTATCTACAGTCTGATGTTCTGCAGTGGCCTAAAAGTAAGTACTAAGTATAGAGTTGTGAAATTCATAAGGATCTTGAAGTCTGGAACTGTTAAAATATGTTTGGTCACTATATGACTTAGAGCTTTGATCTGGCTTGCCTCAGGGCTGTGAAGTTGTAAAGGAGAAAGGAGTTACTTAAAGTGACTTTAGCCAAAATCTCTTCAGTTCTGTGTAATTGCTGCTTCAGAAAATACTTTGCTAACATTCCTAATTCCTACTAATGCTAACATTCCTTAGGCACCAACCTAAGTAAGGCTGCCTTTTCTCAGTACTTGGTCCCTGAAGCATTTTGCTAGAGATACAATTGTGAGAGAGTATAAAGTCTTAGATCTGTCAGGATGAAAAAGTGGTTCATGCGTTGCTGACATATTTGATATGGGTCTGTACCAATGATGGAAATCTCATGAAAGAAATGTTAATGGAGTGCAGCATGCAGAAGTATCATCATTTTCAAAACAGTTGTGCAAGTCATACTAGAAAGAACAAGCAAGAAGGGAGCTTTACCTTTGACATGGATCTATGTATGGATTCACCCATGGATTCTCACATATAATAGGCCTGAAACAGAGGTTGAAGGTACTCTACTACTTTGGGGTCAAGAGGTGCAGCAGACTACAATGTTTATACCTCCTTGCGCCCTGTAGTAAACCCTTTGCCAGCAGTCGTGACCTCTGTAGAAGAGCTGGGCAAACGGAATGTGTATTGGGACTCAGTTGCTGAGATGTTAAACTATTTACGGGAGCAGCTGAGTGGAGCCACACATTCCCTTCTCTAGCTCCTCCACAGAGGCAGCAATTCCTTACAGGAAGGTGGACATGGTAACTCTTCAGGCAATTCATGCTTAACTTGGGTGCAGGAACTCAGGTGAGGGAATGTGCCTTTACCTCTTGATACCGGGGCTTGCACAGTGTGACTACAACTAGGATGCTCTAGAGCTGTGGCAGGATATGACATAGGGTGTGAGAATGTAAGTGTTCCATTTCTGAAAATGCTGTTGCAAGAACTGTGCTCTGAGTGCTGTTGGAGGTGCTGGGATTCAAGGGTGTACAATGTCCAGTTTGAATGTCTGCCTGTGTGTGCACAGCTTTGTAACAGCAACAGACATACCAAGCAAAGCATTCCAGTGATTCCGCTTCCCAAGGCTGTGTTGCTTAACCACCTGTCCCAAGGGTCGTGAGGTGAGCTGGTATACAGGGAAAACCAGGCTGGCTGCATTCTGTGCTTGTGTTACACTGCAGTTACCAAAAATAAAAGTGGGATTAAGCTCTCCCCCCTCCTGCCCCCCCTCCCGGATGTAGATTCAGTGTTTTTCATAATGTAGAAATGCCCATTATGGAAGATAAAATGGGGGGGGGTTGGGAAGCCCCAGCATGTAATGAGTCACATTTGAAACTGCCCTGACTGGACATTCCTAACAAAGTTGTTTGTGGACATTTGGTCTCGCTCTAATTCATTTCTACCATGAAATTAAGGTGTTGGTACTGACTTCAGTAGGGGTAGGGTCAGGGCCACTGCAGGAAAGTATTTGTGTGTCTATTTTTGCGTGTTAAATAGTACAGCATTTCTCTGAATACGAGGATTTAACATGTTCTCAGTGTGCCTTTACCTGTTCCTGCGTCTTGCTTCTCTGTTTCTCAAAGTTAATTTCTTCTGTGACTGCGAACTGTACAACTATATATGCTGCAGGGAAACTTGTGAGAAGCTCCTGTTTCATTTGAAGTATGCCATCAAGGTACAGGGAACATGCCCTAATATATTTCACTTACTGCTGTTTCTCACCCCAAAACTCCTGAAATGCCTACGCTAATTTAAGGAGGTGTTACTCCCTTCCCTCACCTCCCAAGATACCACTCTGAGACACAGAATTAATACTTCTGAGATAATATGGATTTAATTAAGGAAAATAAAGCTTCAGATTCCACCACTGCTTGTTCTCCTTTCTGGAAATATTTGTGGTTATGGCTGTGTGAGGTGGGAGCTGCACTTTGTGGGGTTAGGGACATCCATCCCGTCCTTCGCTGCTGCGGGCTTTTGGTTTCACAATTTATGCAACAGGCTACCTTCTCCATTATGCGAAGTTTTTGGGACCATTCTGTGGTCAAGGCCAGTGAATTGATCCAGCTTAAAGAGGAATGGCATCTTGAACCAGTCTGTTCGAAGCCCTTGGAAGAGCTGTAACTTCCTCCTGGGATGAAACCAGGAGGAGAAGCGGCTTTGTGTTACAAACCAGGCTAGTGGGAGAAGGAAAAGGGCAAGGAATGAACAGGAGCATGTGTACAGGATCTCATGTAACTGCTCTTGCTGGTAAAACAAAACAGTACAGGGGTTCCCTGTCTCAAATGACTTAGCTTGAGAGCTCTGCAGACATATAGTTCAGTCAGAACTTCCTGAGGACAGAGCAGAGCATTACAGAGACACCGTTCTTCATGTTTTAGAGGATGCTACTGAAACAACAGCAGTTTTCAGTGTGACTGATGTTGTCCAGCAAAGCTCAGCTGGGTCCAGCAATGACTTTGTGGAAAAATGGCAGAAAAAGTGAAGGATGTGCGTGTGGATTGGTGGTGAATGGGGACTTTCTTTTGTTTAACTCTGTCTTCCAAGAAGTTTTTGTTAATGGGAATCTTCTGTTCATAAAAGTGATTTAATGCTCACTTCTATATTTTTCATAATATTGCACTGAGTTGTTTATGCTGCAGGAGGTAAGAGAAGGAAATTAATATTGCAGCAGCTTTGCTAGTTGTGAGGCTAGGATAGCAGAGGTGATGCTTAGTTTATGTTTAAAGGTTTTGCTTCTTGTGAGAAATGGAACATAGAATTTTTCTAGTAGATTTCCTTTGGGTTTGTTTTTCCCTTTAAGGATGTGGGAGACCTGATGATTCCTCTCTGATTTCTATTCTGTTCCAACCACAGAATAAATAGTAAGAGAAGGGGTTTAAGGGTGAAAGGAGCTCCTGAAATAAGTGCTGAGACTAGAGAGAGTGTTATTGCAAATTCTTGGATAAAAGGAAAACTGAAACTCAGACTTTGATAGTTTCAGGTTTCAGTGTCATTTGTGTCTCATGTATCTCATCAGGTTGCAGCCAGGCTTTGGGATTTCTTTGTTCATTTGTCTGCGTTCCTAAGCAGTGAACAACTGTAACTGTACCTGAGAGAAGCTTGATGAGCACGCAGAGCCTAGAATCTTCACTTTCTCTGGGGAGTCGTAATCTTTTGTATCTACAAATGAGCGGGCAAGATGATTTCTCCCTTATTAAGGGGTTGTGATTCCATGGGCTCGGTGCTCCCTGTATACTGCAGTAATGTGAAAATTCATTAATTTCAGTGGTGTTCTCTGCCTCTTTGATGAGTCAAGCCCACACCTGCTTACAGCAGGAAATTGAAATGCCTGAGTTTTCCCTTTTGGCTAATCCCACACATCTATCCTTAGCATCACAACACTTCTCTTTGGCATTCAAAAAATGGAGTGAAAACTGTTCTAAGTCAACCTGGAGACATTTTGAGCTTTGGAGTTTCTGCCTCCGCAAGCTAAATCACTTGGCACAGCTCTGAACTTTTATTTTTAGTGGAACTTTCACAGCCAGACTATTGTAATGTTCAGAGAAAGAGATGTTCCTGAAAGCCTGAAATGAAACCAGAATGAGAGGGCTTATTTTTATACTCTAGAGAATGTATTTTGACGTGTTTGTACATACATGTATTTTGAGAAACAGAAGAGATGAGAAGTTGATTTAAGTAACAATGGTATTAATGTGTGTAGTGTAACACTGATCAGAATCATCTGGAATGTTCAGAAGACTTTTCAACTTGCAAACCTGTAATTCATTAAAGGGCTGATAAAAGCTATGCAGCATAAATTGTTTAGGGCTGGAAGAGCCCTGAGATATGGATGGTTCCTGTGTGTGTGATCAGGATTATTCTGTTGTTTGAATTGTAAACTTTTCCAAATTCTTCTGGCAAGTTTTGCATCTGAAGCTATTTGCATCCCTCTGTTTTGATGATGCGATTCAGTGCTACAGGAATAAATGCCCTTTTGGCTTCCGGGCATGGCAGCGTGTGGGCCTTGCTGGCTGGTCTTGTGATGCATTTAGCAAATTCATAAACCAGTGTTTATACCAGCACGCTATACAGAGATGAGGGCTTTCCACATTTGAATGAGATGGAGTTACTTGATCAAGGAGTTTAATACAGGCTATTGAAAGTATGTTAAATTCCAAGTAGCTGTGGAGGAAGGATTGGCAAGGAAGCTGGTATTGTACTTCACACAGTACTGTGTTACAATGCAAAACAAATTATATTGTTTGAATGAAAAAGATGACTTATTTATGGAAGAAATCATGCAGGTAACTGGGTTTTTTCATCAACACCTTCCTGAATCTTGTTAATCACTGGTAAATCAGACCCTAATTCTTTAAACTGGAATGGTGGAGAGAAGCTCTTTCATGGCACCACTGTCTCAGGGTGGCATAAATTCTGTAGAGCACCTGCTCTGGTTCTGCATCAGGTCATGCTGATGTTCTCCCAAGTGCATCATTTAATCCCAGTCACCTTCCTGACATCTGTTAGTGGTTTGTTTTCTTAAACCTTCCTTCTAATGGTAGCAGTGGTGACCAGGATAATTGTCTGTTGTTCATACACATTAAATTAGGAGGAACATTTTACCATTTAAACTTAATCCAACAGATGCTTTACGTTCTGGGCCTCAATTACATTGGTTATCAGCTCATTTGTAAAACCAGCAATATGTTTTGGGAGACCAGTGTTGCCCAGCTGGGCTCTCTGGGTGGTCTTTGCCATTTTAAGTCTCTGATGAATCCTAGATACAGTTTTTCACAAGCTTAAGAGAGCAGTTCCTTAGAGATATTTTTTTATGATGCTCTAATGAGGGAACAGTTACAAATACCCTTTTCCTGGGTTGTAAAAGATTTCAGCTTAAACGCCAGATGCCGTGAATGTAAGGAGTGACTCTGTAAATTGTAGATTTTATTTATAAACTATGTGTTGATGCTGCTTACTATTGTAAAACTCTCACTGCTTTCACAGCATCTGCCTGTGAATTGCTGGCAGGCTTTTTTTAAGAGTAACTAATGATATTAAGAGTTGCCTTTAATGGAAAGGGAATGATTATTTCTTTGCCGGTACCTTTGAAAGCAGTATGGTTTCATTACTTCCCCTAAATGCCACTTGGCTTGTATGTTATCATGCCGTAGTTGTTTTCTCTTGAGTTGGTATTTTTGGTGTGCTGCAAAAGAAATTCTTTACTGTCTATTTGCTTTTTCCTTTATTTGCTATGAGATCTTATAAATACAGTCATATCTCAGCATTTTGACAAGTGGTCTTCATATCATATGAGAGTTATGGGATTCACTCTTCATGGAAGAGGTGATTGGATTTCATGGGTGAGGTGTTTCCTTCTGGTTGTTTTCACCTGTTGTTCATATGGGTAAAGAAAGTGAGCAGTTGATAAGCCTCCCCAAAAGCAGTGCCTGAGTACCCTATCCCCGACCTACCTGAGACTGTGTAACCTTTCTGCAGCATCAGAATGGCAGTACTTAAAACATTCCCAAAAGAGAATTTGACTTGCATAATGCCATAGTTTACATGTGCATTGAAACCTATATAGCTGTGATAATGGCTTCAAAGTTCTTTGCATAGTTTATATGCTGTTATTTATCAGCTGTTACAAGTGAACCCTACCTGGTTTGCAAATAGGAAGGGAAAAGAAGTCCTGTTTGCCTACCCAAGACAGGAGGCAGCAAGCTGTGAGGATGGGAGTGGATGCCAGCTAAGGCTGGTGGTTGGGTGAAGTTAAGCACAGTTTTCTGGATGAAATTTCAGCGAGTCAGTTCTGTGTAAATCTTGTCCTTGCCTTCTAGCAATGGCAGGCAAGTTAGAGTTTAATAAAATACATGGAAACTTCGTTAATTCTGCTAGTTATGGCATTAATTCACTTCTGCAGATTGATCATGCCCTAGCAAGATGAGTGTTGGAACACACCTCCCGTTTTTATCCTCCCCTCCCCCCCCCCCCCCGGCTTTTTAATAAGGTTATTGTTCTTTCTGGTTCTTCATTCTCTTCTTCACCCAAAAGGAGCAGACTATTGTATGTTTATAGGAATTCAAAAACTTGTATTTCTCACATTAGCATATATGAATGTGGGTACATGTGTGTTAGATGAGGAACGTTTCACATTTGTCCTTAGCAATTTCATCTGGTTTGGATTGTTCATTCCTTTCTTGCCATGACATGATGTTTTATTACCTGAGGTTAGAATTCATCTTGGTCACGACGACACATTTATCTTGTATTTTATGATGCGATCTTATCACATCCCATTTCTTTTCTCTTTCTTGTTCAGCTTTTCATCCGTCAGTGCCAGTCACTACACCAGCTAATGACACAGTAATACCAGGGCTATGTATTAGTGCATACCATTGGCAATTTTTAAGGTTAATACTTTGCTTCTAAGGTAAAATATTCTTTTTAGCAGGTTATTTCTGGAGGGAAGAGCCATTTGTAATTACATCAAAAACAGCAGCCATCAGTCATTTTAGATGTAGGAAATAGCAGAAAAGGCTTCCTTGGATAACATGCAGAAAATATGAAGCAAACAGAAGGTGACACTACACTCTTCTCTCTTGACTGTGGCACTACAAGGAGGTGCAAAGAAGTGCCAATTCATTATTCAGAGCAGCCCTGCAGAGAAGGACTTGGGGGTGTTGGTCGATGAGAAAATGAATATGAGCCGGCAGTGTGCGCTTGCAGCCCAGAAAGCCAACCGTATCCTGGGCTGCATCAAAAGCAGCGTGACCAGCAGGTCGAGGGAGGTGCTCCTGCCCCTCTACTCTGCTCTCGTGAGACCTCACTTGGAGTATTGTGTGCAGTTCTGGTGTCCTCAACATAAAAAGGACATGGAAGTGTTAGAACAAGTGCAGAGGAAGGCCACGAGGATGATCAGGGGACTGGAGCACCTCCCGTATGAAGATAGGCTGAGAAAATTGGGACTCTTCAGCCTGGAGAAGAGAAGGCTGCATGGAGACCTCATAGCAGCCTTCCAATACCTGAAGGGGGCCTATAGGGATGCTGGGGAGGAACTATTCATTAGGGACTGCAGTGAGAGGACAAGGGGTAACGGGTTCAAACTTAAACGGGGGAAGTTTAGATTGAATGTGAGGGAGAAATTCTGTAAGGGTGGTGAGGCCCTGGAATGGGTTGCACAGGGAAGTTGTGAATGCTCCATCGCTGGTGGCGTTCAAGGTGGGGTTGGACATAGCCTTGGATGGCATGGTTTAGTGGGAGGTGGACCCTGCCCATGGGAGGGGGGCTGGAACTGGATGATCTTAAGGTCCTTTCCAACCCTAGCTATTCTGATTCTATGGTTATCTGTGTAACAGTGACAGAGAACCCTTTGTATTTGCAGTTGCAGCTTCTCTGTTTTAACATACAAAACCCAAGTATTTTCCATCAACTCCATGAGAATGTAAAGTGAGAATGAGAATTGTTCAGTTCCATTGTTGAATGTGTTATGGCCCTTTTTAGTATGTTGGAGTCAGAAATGTATTTTTTCCTACCATTTCTTCAAGGGCTGAATCTTTAAAGAGAAAACTGCTCCTGTATGGGCAACCAGAAATGAGGGGCAGACTTGACCTTTCAAGCTGGCATACACCAAGTCTAGCTATGATTAGAGATCAATTAGAGAGTGCTGTGTCAATCCACTGAACAACTCTGCAAATCTGGCAGCTGGTTTCGGTGTGTAAATAGGAATGGAAACATCTGCCTGCAAGTTGCTTTACATTGAGTGTGACACACTGTTAATCCACTAAGTTTTTCTGCTTCTTGGATTTTGAGACTCCAATCAAAACCATCTTTATGTTTCATTTACATGGGATCAGTTTATTTTTATTTCTCTTTCTTTCACAAAGCTGACACTAAAATTTCAGCCTAACAGTGCCAATGCAAACTTTTCAATACTCGAGTAAAATGCAATTTTCTTCCTTTGCTGCCTCTACCAAGAGGCATAGCAAATGCCATTTTACATCCCAAACTTGGCTGGATTCCAGAGACATCCAGAAAAAGCAATACTGGTAACAGCAGCATCTGCACTGTGCATCAAGGCTGTGAAGGAAGAGCTGTGTCCACAGCAGCTGGAGTGCTGTATATGCTTGTATAAATATACTGCAAATGTGTGGGTGTGCTTCAGGAATTGTTGCTCTTTGAATTTTCTTGTTCAAAGAAACTTGGCCAAGGTACATTGTGTGGATACTGTTTTGGCAACTGGAGTCACAAAAATATTTACAAAATCTATTGGGTTCGTCCCACATGCTCTTATCCCTCCTTCCTGTATTTAAAATTCCCTTAAGTGTGGTGTTCCATTCTTCTAAAATATCCACAGTTTTCTTTTAAAGGGACAGGGAGAATTAGCTTTCTCCTGGCTGTAAATTCTAGTTAAATGCATTTAAAGATGCCTTTAGGGTTTAAGGTAATGATGGTAACGCACCACTTTATCTGTGTTGGTTCTTAATGTTTCTTGTGGACTACAAGGAGTACGTTTTTTGGTGGCTACAAATAGGGAAAAGGTACTTTTAAGGTACTCTTAAAATTCAGTTCCATGCTTTCCTGAGGGGAAATGTCAAGACGGCCTTGTCGGGGCACTTCACTCAGTATATCTCAAGTAGCAATTCTGTTTTGTCGTTCTGCTGTGTTGTATTTTCCATAAGGTGGTGGGAATGCATTATGGAATGTATCGTCTCCTGGTTTCATCCAGAATGGATGCAGGCTGTGGACTTTGCTGTGCTCATTTGCATGTCTCATTAATTCTGGTAGTACTGTCACAGTCTGGACTTCAGGCTTTAGGCAGGTGCAGGTCTGTCGGAAATGTCTTTGGATTTAGTTGGGAAGTGTGAAGGAAAGAGAAGACTGTCATAAGCTGATCAATTGCATTGGAAATGAAAGAGTTAAGAATGGGAATCTGATTGCGCAGCTGAAATCTCAATTTGAACTTGTGGTCTCTTGAGAGAAAATGCCATTCAGCACCGTTGCACAGAGTTATTTCATTCTTAATTTTAATTGACATGTCCCAGAATGCAACCTTCCCTTAAGGATCCGTGTGGTGCGGGGACGTTTGTGAGTCAGTGTGTCTCCGTGTAGGCGATTTCTGTGTTTTAAATTGAGGTCATCATTAATTTCCCTTTTGATACCAGCATCCTTTCTACCTTATTCACTTGCTGGTTTATGAAATTTGAATGAATCTTTCCCTAAATGATGTTGGTCACCTCCTGGGATTTCAGCTCCATGACCTGACCTTGCACCATTTTTCCTCTTTCTTCCTTTCTGTCTTTCCTTCACCCTCCAGATGCCCATTGAACAGGTAGAAGTGATGCTTCCACAGAAGTGTTAACCCCATGCCTTGGTGATGGGGGTGTTTCATCTTTATTGGGAGGGGTAAGGACCTCAAGCAAAAGGTTTTTTCTGGTGTAACATTAACTGTTCATTCCTCTGCTGGGTTTATTTCCGATTAGTTGTTTGTGAGCCCAGTAATAACATTAGAATTGCACATCTCCATCCTGTGAGATATCTTGAGAGAGATCTGCCTAATGTATTTTTCAATATTTTATATTTCAGTACTGATTGCATTTTCCAACTAAACTGTATAACTGCCTACTTTTGGGATTATCCCAGAACTTCATTAACTTTCTTACAGCTTCTGTCTCTGTTTTGTGTCGTGGGCATGAGTTCAAAGAAACACTTTGCAAATGGCACAAAGTCTAACTCTATCCAATAGTGACAAATGTGGTGAAAAACTTGTGTTTTAGCTTATCAACTCCTGTTTAACTTGTTTTTAATCTGTACATGAGTAGGTGAAAACACCTGCAGGCGTATCTGGCACATTCAAAGTTTCATTGCAGTGTAGGCTTTCACCACCACTTCAGCTTAAAATGGGTAGGATTTGTGTTATGGGTCTAAATGCCTTGAAAATACAGTTTCCAGAGTAGAGTCTGTTTCTGGTTAATATTTTAATGTTTTATGTATCTTTGTCTCGTAGCTGGTTTTTCTGGTGCAGTGTTTTGCTAGGTGTTTTTGGAGAACACTCTTCATTACCTCTTGGGTTTTTGCGTTACTTCAACTCCGTTACAGAAACCGTACAGTATTTTGGTTGTTGTGATGATGACAATCAAACTTCATCTGTGGAAGAATGTTTCAGTTTATGAAGGGTCACTTTCAGTGTTAAGACAGTAACTGAAGTCCTCTCAAGGCTTTGGGTTTTTTAGGTAATAGCCACTGTTCAGCTTTTCAGGCAAAATTGATCAGTGGTGTAATGCAGGTAGGCAATATAAGAGAGTGCATGATATGGTGCGTTCTTCAGTGTTTATTTTTTTCCCTGAGCATAAATAGGATGTGGTGTGTTTTAACATAGGAAGTAAGTGGTTTTGTATTGTTGTTACTGCTTTATCGAGGGTGAAGTAAGCTGTTGGGAGCTACCCGTCTTGAGCGCGCTGATCCTCATGTAGAGCTCCTCACCACAAAAAATCAGTGGCCTGTCTTATGGCTGGTTTCTGGTAAGATTTGAGTGCCCCTAGATAAAAGGTCCCTGTTTTTACCTTTGCAGCTGATGGCTGAGCTGTAACACAGAAATGGTGCAGTTCAATACAGTGTCCCAAGTGTTGGCATGGGTCACTGCCACCTTTCCTGCTTCCTACTTAGGAAATGCCTGTCCCTGGGCTGACAGGAATGTCATAAACTCATAGCTAGAGCCTATCGCCTCCACAAATCTTGATTTGTCATGTACCTATGCCTGGAATATTTCCTGTATGGAAGCTTTCCAGTGCTCTCTGGATGGTAAGCAAGTGCATTTTACTGCTCGTGTGCTGTATGAGGTCCTGGAGAATTTGCTTTTGCCTGATTTCAGTCTGTTTTAGTGTAACAGCAAGGCATGCAAATAATGATCATCTCTGACCCGGTGATTCTTAGTAGGAATTATCACTGCTGGCTTAGTTCTTCTGGGGGTTTTCTGGGCGGGGGTTTGGAGGAGGAGGGGACCTCACCCCTGTGCTTTGCCTGTGGGTCATTGTATGAATAACTACTGTGATTTGAGGAAGTGTGTGATGCGGAAGAAAAGAAGCTAAATTTAGTTCTGCTACCTGCGCCTCTTTCGGTGGTCTACTTTGTTTTGAAAAAAACAACAAAAAAACACACAAAAAAAAGTGTCCTTGTTTGCATTTTAAGCAAGGTGAATTAAAAACACTGTAACCCAGTGTGTTTGTACTCTTGTACAGCTGACTGGCTGCCTTAGCTGGGGTGGGGGCTCAATCAATTATTAAAGCATGGACTTGCTTGGTTTTGCCCAGCTTCAGTGCAGAGCGCAGCCTGCTGAAGTAGTGGACTGGAGGTGCGTATCAGTGCTTTGTTCTCACCATTGTGCCTCTTGTGTATGTTTCCTCAAGAACCTAAAGGTTTCAGAATCTGTTAATGTGTATATCTATGTCTAAGCCAGAATGTGTGTAATACTACAAATATACTTTACAGGGGCTGTACCATTAAAAAATTGTAATGTGTCCCTCTGTAAGTGTTTGGTTTTTCTTCATCTTTTTTTCTTTTCTCCCTCTGTCACAGATACCCATAGACTAAAGGTCTGGGGGGAAAAAAAAAGGATGTTTATGTGCTGCCTGTTGTCCAGTCAAAGTGCTTGTTATCGATAATCACATGCTTTGCTTAAATATTTTATAAGATCAGTGTATAGTACGCCGACCCTGCCTTCTTTCTGTTGTTTTAATAGATACTTGATTTTGGACATGCTTTGTTCTGAAAGTTCCCGTTTGTTGTGTTGGAATGACAGAGTTTTGAGTAGTAAGAAACTTTTTTCCCCTCCATATCCTGACTGTACAATGTTGAAGTAATCTTATCTCTGTAAAGAATGGTGTCTCCTGTCCACTTACGCCTCCAGTGTGAGGCAAAAGCCATGCAGGTTCATGACGGTAGGATAAAATATGGAGGCAGGTTTTAGAAACTGTTTCAACTTGAGTCCTGTTGCAGCTGGATGGAGAGTGCCTCCTGTGAAAGGACTGTGCAGCAGTCAGGGCATGGTACTGATGTTTTGGGCAGATGACCACAGAACTGGACTCCGACACTCAACAATAACAAAACACTCCAAAAGAAATGTAAGAAACCAGGTAGGGGAACTGAGCTTGATTGCACTTGCGGTTTGAATAGTGCAGATCCAGCAGCGAGCACCTTTGTAACACCGCACAGAGGTGGGTGCTCCACTGAAGGAGGGAGCTTTGTTCCCTTTGTTCTGCACAGGGAACAAAGCACAGGTGCCATTCACCTCCTTGTAAAGACAGTGGTTTGTATTCCATTAAATGGTTTCGCTACAACTGCTGTTCTTAGCAAAACAGTTTTGACAGTACTGAGCTTGGACAACTCCCTTGCTTTGTTCCTGGGAGTTCAGAGCACTGCCCCTTCTGGGATCAGGCCACAGAGTGGGAGAAAAAAGAAATGCCAAGAAAAAGGAAAAGAGCTGTTGGAATGAATCTTTTCCTGGCCCTGGGTGGGGAACGGTCTGTGTGCTTGCTTCTGCCTGCTCCCGAGTGCAACACCGTGGAGCTGCAGCTGTGTTTTTGGTACTTCTGGTCTGACAGAAAGAGGTACTTGATCTCTCTGCAGAGTGTCTGCTTTCTGGTTTTCTCCTAAAGGTTCCAATCAGGTGCTACAGAAATGTACAGGAGCTTTGTCACAAAATGGACCATCAGCAGGCTCAGTAGATGTTAAGATTCCTGAGTACAGATCCATAGTGGCTGAACTTGTGAGCAATAGTGATTATCCCTGATTATTATTTTGTTGCTGTTGTTGAGTTTTGTTCTTATTTGGGCAGAACTACTTGTTACTGTGTTAGGGCCATTAACCCTGAGGACAAGTGAAAGCAGCTTATTGATTGGGTTCAAGCTCCGGAGTTTCACTGTCTGGAAGCATTGGTTTCTGCCTTCTACCCGTCCAGGCAGATACAGTGGAATGGATTTTTGATTCTTTGCTTAGTCAAAGTTCTTTTAGGAGCATCGTTATCTTTGAAGGCAATTTAATTTACAGGAAACATACTCGGCTTCTTGCAGTGCTTGTATTGAGAAAATTGGACTAGGTAATTAATCTGAGGAACTGGAAATTAATTGGGAGGGAAATGGTTGCTTTAAAGATGTGCTAAATAGTAACCATTTCACTATATTTAGCTGTCTATTGAAGTAATACAAGATGTAGAGAAGTAAACCTGTATAGCCTGGTAGTGCTTGTTTTGAGGGACAATGCAATAGAAAGAGCCAAATATTTCTTCCTTCAACTCACTGGACTTCTGTTGAATGCAGAAGGCTGTCAGCTGTCAAGAAAAATTGGGAGCTACTGGATGCCTGGCTTGTTGTAATAGGCTTTTGGAAATTTCAGCTTGTTTTATAGTCTTCCAGAGCAGGAAATCATCCACAGGAGTACTTCATAGCCCCAGGCCTGGAGTCTCTGCTGTTCCTTGGGGTTCAGTGATGGCACCCTCCAGGTGCCTCAGCTATGCCTCCTCCTGAGATGTCTTTGGAAAGCAAACATATCAGTAGCAGTAGCTACATCTGGGCTTTCCCTTAAGGGGTAAAATAGAATGATGAAGCATTTGAAGAGTTTCCTTAGTTTTCTGTTGGACTTTGCAATAGATAACCAGTGGTAAGCACAACCATTTGGCATGCTTTGAAATCACTACCAAGTGGAAAAGGTGATGTTGGAAGCAAGCTAGGGATGTAGTAATGATGTTTAGGGTGTTAAGTGGAATGAAAATTCCACAAAAATGAGAAAATCCTTTTTGCTTGATGTTGCATTATCTTTACACTCCAAAAGGTCTTGTAGGTGGCTTAAATGCTGCAAACTGTGAGACTAGATCCAGGCTCTGTGTTAACTCTGGGGATTTTTGCTTTGGGGGCCAGCGAGATGCTAACAAAAAAAGAGTAGGAGGCTTTTAAAAGAAGGGTGCTGATGGCACAGCAGGTTATTTTTAATGGTGCTGAGTTGAACTTTCAGCCATCTGGTGATAATGGTGCCACTCTTGAATTCAGTCTTTACTTGCTAGAGAAGTTTAATTGAAATGTGATGAATGAAGATTGTGTGCAATTTATCAGTTGCATTTTTGTGTCTGACAATAACAAGGATCAATTCAGTGAGAAGCACATTAGAGCATACTATGGCTACTGATTTAGAAACTAATTGAGGACCTTCTTTGCCATGGAGTGGCTGTAAATGCCAACATATAATAATACGGAGCGATGTGTCAATACCATGGAGACAGCCTGTTAGAAATTGTATAGAATTAATTCTAGACAACGATGGTGTAAAGGTTAAACAAGCCCAGAAGTGTGACAGCAGATATTTGTGTATATTGCAGATGTAAAGAACCTACATGAGGACATGTCTCTTAACCTGCATCTGGGACTGTTTGATTAAAGGCCCCTGATTTAAGGGGGTTGATTTGCAGGATGGGAACCTCAGAAACCTGTTCTCTAAGTAAGTTGGGTCACACAGGCAGAAACCAGAGTGGGTTTATAATGATGATTGATGATGAGCTGGATTTTTATGGAGCCTTTAAAAAGAGAGATTGTGGATTGTATATTTGTATGGTTTGGCTTCTGAAAGTAATCATGTTAGCGAGATCACAGCAGTCTGAAGGTGTGCAAAGGCAGCTTTGCTAGGCCATCTGATACAGCTGGGGAGATGAGAAAGACTGGGCAGGCTTTAAGAACATCTCTGCTTTGACATCGCCGCTTTTCTGGTCATCTGCTACAGATCGTTTTGAAAGACCTTTTGGCAGTTTCACCCGAGGGAATGATTTCTTGAGGGATTGTCAGCATTTTGTTATTGAGATAAAGGTAAGAGTGTTACAGTTCCTGGATGCTGTGCTCTGCAATGAGGAAATAAGGGAATGTAACTTTGGGGTTATCTGAGTGAAAAACCTCAGTACTTCTGATGTTCGAGAAGTCTGACTTTCAGACCATGCCTGGAAGTCTGTAGAAAGAGTAGAGATATGCTCTGAGCACGTATTAAAGTGAATTTTGTGTTTAAATCTGCATCACTTCAAATTATGACATAATTATTAAGTTATTTGGTCGTGTTGTGAATTGAGTAGGTATCTGGAAGACAAACTGTACTGAAGTGTTCTGGTCTTATTTTTGTATCTGTATTTGCTTGTCTGATCAGCAACAGGAAACTCATGGTCTTCTGTGTCGTGGTAAGAAAGCGGTGCTGACTGGAGGCTGTTTATTTAGCCCCAAGTTAAGATGATCTTTACTATGCATGCATTTATAGCTACTGCAGACTTGTATGTGGGGGAGGCAATTCAGAAAGGCTTTGAGGTTGTTTTTTTTATTCCTGTTGGCTTGCTTTACGTGGGGAGTGTCTAGAGACGAAATGGAATGCACATTTATAATTTCAAAACAGTAGGATGTGTTTTGGTGGCTAAAATGGAACAACAGAATCGCCAAGTGGTTGAGGTAGGAAGGGACCTCTGGAGGTCACCTGGCCCAACCTGCCTTCTCAAGCAGGACCACCTAGAGTTGGTTGCGCAGGAACAGATTCAGATGGCTTTTGATTATCTCTGAGGATGGAGACTCTGCAGCCCTCCCTAGGTAGTCTGTGCCAGTGCTCAGTTGCCCTTGCAGTGGAAAAGTGATTGCTGATGTTCAGGCATAACCTTCTGTGTTTCAGCTTTTGCCCATTGCCTCTACTCCTATCACTGGGCGCCACTAGAAAGAGCTTGGCTTCATTGTGCCTCCATCCTCCCTTCAGGTATTTATTCATATTGATGAGATCCCCCCTTCTCCTTCTCTTCTCCAGGCAGGCTCACACTCCATTTGGCGTCCACCAGGACCCCGCATCCTTTTCTGCCAAGCCGCTTTCCAGCTGGATAGCCCTACTGTGTCCTGGTGCCTAGGGCTGTGCCTTCCCAGATGCAGGGCTTTGCATTTCCCCTTGGTGAATTGAAAGTGAACCCTGAAGTGAAACTTGATGAAGTGAAAACACTTTGGCGTGTCAGTAGATACTGGTTTTAAATGGTAACCTTTGGTCTGAAATCTTGGGAGATGACAGTGTGAGCATGCGAAAATGCAGAATCATTCCAGGTATAGCCTATTTAAATAAATAAAACCTCTGGTGCATACCTTAGGCTCAGTTGCTGTTAAAACCATTCAGCTGCATTAGATGGGCTTGTGTTTATTTCGTGCAGCTTGGAGCAAAGAGAATACTGATTTTGATGGTGTCTTGTTTGTTTCCAGAACCTCTCTATTCTGGTGACCAGCTCAAAGGAGAAAAGTTGCAGTGTATATCCTGTTCAGCTTTCAGGAGATGTTACAGTTCACTGCTCCCTGTTGTCTTTTCAAGAAAGCTGTGTATGGTTTCCACTTGAATGTTGTTTGTTCAGGGAAATCTAAAGTAAATAATTTGATTGTGAAATATGCTTAGGTTTTTGTTCTGTAGTTCCTGATGCAGTTACAAGGATCTTCTAGGGAAACTGCAAATACCCGTACTTTGAGGATCCTGAGAATGCCTTCACTTCTGCATTTTGGAACTTCTTCAGTTACAGAAAAGGACCAAAAGTTTGAACACTATATAAAAAGAAATATGGATGAGTGGGGCTTGAACCACTGAACTCAGAACCTCTGAATGATAGGTATGTAGGTAGGTGTGTGTCTGTTGGGAAGCCTCGAGGGGCTTCCTGGTTAGCAGAAAGGAATAAGCACCTCCAGGATCTAATTAATCTCTCTATTCTGAGGCTTTGTGCATTCTGAAGGCTTGTCATTGCTGAAAGGGCTGCCCGTGCTGCTCATCTCTTGCAGCCCCACGAGGCACAACAGCCCTGGTGTTGCTGCTTTTTGTTTTTCTTCCCTGCATGGTACACATGGGGAGAGAATATGACTAATTCAGGGGCATGTGAAACTTCAGTTACTGTTTGTGGGTGCGGGGAAGAGCAGCGAGGTAGGAAGACTGAATTCCTAAATTGGAAACATATGAGAGATATGTTTTTAATTATAATTTCTTGCAGGACATCGGCAATTATTTCTAGTCCAGCAGAATAAGGAGCAGATGCTTTGAACACTTTGGACTTCCAGGGAAAAGGTGTGAAATGGAGACATCCTTCTTATCTGTCACCCTTTCATCTAGTTGCAAATAAAACTGTGTACTTGATAAGGTTTATGCGTCACTCTTGGTCATTAAGTCTAATCATTGAGTGACTTCTGTGAAGGTGGATGTCATCAGTGCCTTAAAGTCTAATGTGACTTTTTTTCTCCTTTGAATATGGATAACCAGCATGTGCCCATGTGAGGATTCCTTCCCTACCAAACTTAAATTGAATGTTTTACATATTCTGTCAAGAATTATAAAAAGACTTGTAAATCTGGATTCACCTGTACGAAAGCAGAGTGGAAAATGCAGTTGTGAGGTGCAATTGGAAGCAAAGACAGGAAACTCAAGCTAAGTGCTACTTTTAGTGACAGTAAGAATTAAGGAGATCAGTCTTGAGTTTTCAGGTCTGAAGTAGTGTTACTGACATGAGGAGTTTGATTCAGATCTGCAGGCGCGATGATTTAAGGCCAAATACTGGCTCTGTTTATTCTTGTACAGTGACAGCGTATCCTCATCATAGGCTAAAACATTGCATTGTACTGCCTGGTAGGATATCTGTCAGACTTTTGAGTGAGAAAGGGATGGTGGTTGTTTTAAGCAAGTTCCCAAGTCACATTTTTTGTTGCATCTCTAATGGTTTTGGGCTTCTATCACGTTGAGCCTGTTTTGTCCTCACTGGGCTGTTCACTGGCCTATCTGCCCAGTGGGCTTTAATGATTTCTCACTGAAGTTTAGAGCGATACCAGGTCTACCAGTACAGGTTCAGGCTGGAAACCCTTAACTCTCTGTGAATGATCATTCTTCCTTTCTGCTCAGAAATGTCTCAAATTACAGCAATTCTGATCCAATTTCAGCTTTAAGCTGACAGAGGTGGGATGTAGTTCTCTTGTCATTAGTACTTAGCCACTACTGTGGCAGGTGGAAAGGAATAGCTGCAAGATCTTTTTAAATAACCTGAAATTGTGATAAGGGTAAAATACAAGAGTTCAGTAACAGCACGAAAATGGAAGACATCTGCTGTAGTGGGTGCACTGTCTGTGCTGGCTGCACAGCTTCACATCTAGAAATCTTTGACTTTTCCCATTTGCCTGTTTTTCCTTCTGTTCTTCCCAGGATAGGTGTTTGAGCCTCATGAGCCATGAGTCAGAGCAGTGGTTTGTAGGGCACTGTAGAGAAGGCTGGGCATAGTTGTGTACCATTGTTTTGCTGTACGTTGTTAAGTGCTGGATGCAAATTCTGTGTGTGGGTCTCTGAGTTACCCATTTTGGCATTTTCATCAGTAAATTTTATTGAAGATAAAGCCTTGGTTGATGGTAATGTCTGCTCTAGCAGGTCTGAGATGAAGACAGGATGCAGTTGTATCAGAAGGACTTAAATTAAGTACCTAGGATCTACTTTTAGTCGATAAATGACAGATGGAGTGATAGGAGAGACTTGAAGACAGGTTTTAAAAGCTTTTACAAGAGAGGTCAATTGATTGTACTACATCTAGAAAGACTTCCCTGTTTTGGTTCAGAAAGTGGTAAGTTTAGTTGTAAATGTTGTAAACTTCCAAAGCTGACTGTTGCCAATGGGGAATGCAGTGCTGGAGGGGTATATTTGCACAGGGAGTTGTTGTACAGTAATTGCAGGACAAACATTTAGTAGTTCAGCCATGCGATTGAGTACACGCCAGCTTGTAATTGTGGTATGTGGATCCCGCTGGTGTTTCCAGAGGCATTTGGAATGGCAGCAAACTACTTAGCCAAGTACAGGAGGATCATTGCTGGGGAAACACTCCCTATGAAATTTCCAAGTTTGAAGGGAATAGAAAGGGTGTCTTTTTTTGTCTTCCTTTAAATGTGACACATGCCAATCAAGTGGAGAAATGCTGAGACTTTTTTTGCCTTTTCCTGGAATTGATGTGAGATTTCCATTCCAGTGGTTTGGGGTAATTCCAGCTCCTTGTTTCTCATCTGCCACGAAGAGGTTATTGCAAGATGTGATTGTAGCAGTGAGGTACGGTAACTGCTGGTGTGTAACTGTACCATGGCTTTTGGAATTGGCATTGTTACTGCCTGGATAAATGTCTTTGCTTTTCCTTCTTGTGCTTGGAAGGTCCACAAAGAACATTTAGAATGGTCCTGTGCCATACGGCTCCTGGTTTTGTTTATCCTTCTAGGGGAAGGATCTGAAGAAAGGACCCTTGGCTGTCTGAGCTATTCTCCCTCTCTCTACTTTCAATGTTCTATGCCTTGTTTTTATTAAATAGAAGAAACAGTAAAAAAGCCCATACACACTTAAGGACAGAGCTTTGCTAGCTGCCGAGAGTCAGTACAAGCTCTAAGAGCCCATCCTCGGGCTGAAGAAGGGTTTGGTACTGGCTCTTGCCTTGGGAGACTTGGCTCCTGTGTGTTACTTACACACAGAAAAGTCTGTTAGCACAGCTGCGGGGAACTCATTTGGCTGATGTTGAGGCACCTTTTCCCTGGAGCCTTGTGTGTTTCTTGACTACCTCTATGAGAAGAGAATATCAGGAAAAGGTTATTCCCTGAAGTTTGGGATGAGTTGACCAAAACCTGCTCTTCTTTCCCAGTGAGTGACGTGATTTTTTTAATGCTTTTACGTGCAGAATCTGAACTGATGCAAGTACTGAGTCTGCAGATTTGTATCAGAGATAACATCCTAGAAATCTTAGGTCAGAAAGTAGCAATATGAAGAAAAAAGGTGTATTTGGACATTGTGTAATGTCTTGCCCCATTCAGGATCTAGTCCAGGAGAGGTGTGCCCCCTATTAACTCCCCCTTCATGTTATCTTTAAAGGCTCACACTGTTTGCCTCTGCTGGAATCTCTCCAGCTGGGCACATTCCTCCCAGAGCAGAGAGGACAAGGAGCTATAAGAGTTTCTTGTTCTTTCTTTATAACAACTAATTTCTGTCCCCTTCCCTGTAGGGAGGCAAGTGGACAGTCTGTGGGCAGGTTAAAGTGCCTGGACATTTTGCCAAAGTGAAGAATACCTGCGCTGTGTAGGCTTAGATGAAAGCAGGTGGTGTGCCAGGAAGCGTGCATGGCTCTAGGGCTGCAGATTGTACCTTTAGCTTTATCTGTGTTGCCAGCTACAATGATGCTTCCAGATGCTTATCCCTGTGTATTCACTAGGTGGTAAGAGACATGGCGAGTGAGACATAGGTAGTAAACATTGCCCACGAAGTACAGATGTAGAGAGTTTTTGCATGTACATAGGGTGTCTAACCTGGTTCTACTGGGTAGTAAAAATGTTTCAGTGCAGCAAGGCCCCCTACCTGCTTTCTCCAAATCCATCTCTCCTTGGCAGATTAAAAGTTAAATAAATAAAATCCCCCACTCGTCTTCTCCCAGCCATCAGGCTTTCCTTGTATCCCTCAGAATTCTTCCTGTCTTTTGGCTTATCCTTATTCTGCTCCTCCTTCATCTGTTCTTCCATTAGACTTCTGCTTCTTTCCCCAGGTTGCCTTTGTATACGCTGGATCTCGGGCCTTGCTTGTGTCTTTGGCTAACCACGTCTGGTTCCTGGTCCTGGCTTTCTTCTTCCTCCCAGGGCATGGAGCCTCCCAGGCTCCATGATTCCTTACTGAAGTAAGGAGAGGGCGAATCCTTGGTTACTTGAAGGGTACAGGTTGAAATTGTGGGCAGAGTTGTGAATGCTGCAGAAATTGTCAGTAAACAAGCTAACCCTGCAAGCAGATCCTGACAGTTCCCCTTTGCTTGTCAGGGAGATTTTGCAGGCAACTTTCTCTGTTCCCAAGCTGATGTTGAGGCACCTCTTCCCTTGAGTCTTGTCAGGGTCTTTTACACGTCTCGGCCTTCTTCCTCTGCTGACTGTTGGGAAGAAACCTTGACTGCCTATGACTTGTAGAGGGAGCTGGTTTGTAGAGGGGGTATGAACAGGGGGGTTATTCATCTGGAATGGATTCTTTGTCACTAAAAACCCATCAGCAGCCCCTTATGAAACCGGATAATTTGCTGTACCTGCAAGACATTGGGGGAAACACGACTGTCTCAAGGTTGTATGATGGAGTGATGTTTCTGAAAGTCCGCCAAAGGTAGAGTTATTTGACTAGAAACTCTATAAATCTTTTTAAGTTACATTAACCTTACTGATCATTGCATTTCAAGTTTGCATTGCTCTTCTCTGTGTACCTGGTGTTCCAAAAAGTGAAGATAAAAATGTATGTGTGTGTTTAGGCTGAATTTGGTGTCTGAACTGCTCATTGTCAAATCTGTTATGTCCTATCCATTTTCTTACTCAGTGGTGCCAAGAGAGTGGCCACACCAAGAAGGGCGTCATTACTCATCTGCAAATCTCTTCTAAAATTGATTTGTTAGCTTATAAAAAGGGAGGAGAGAGAAACGCTTACCAAACACCTTCAGCTTGTTGCAGACAGAAAGCATTATTTACTTCATGTAAACCCCTTTTCTGTTTATTGTGTAATTTGTCATCATGTCTGTTTGCTTATTAAAAGAAAAAAGGGGGTGTGTGCAAAAATAACCTTAAAAGAAGGTGGCATTAGTGAATATTTTTCTCCCGGTGATGATATTCTAGATGACTTCACAGATGTGTCCTCAATATTGAATTTTGGGTCTGTGTAATAAACTTTATTGATTGTTTGAAATGGATTGGTTAGGGTGCTGTTCTCTGGGTAATGGAATGTCAGCGTGCTACATATCCTAATGCTCCTGGCTAGGGCTGAATGGAAGTTACTCGAGTGAGAATTTCCCAGTGACACTAGAGTCTGAAAATTGGCATTGTGCAATATTGTGTGGTTACAGTGCATCAGCTTTACTGGAATATAACAAAAAGACCATGTTCTTCTGATTTGAAAGAAGAAAAGGGAAAAAAAGGTGGCAGATTTGATTTGTGGCAGATTTTACATAGGTAATTCAGAAACGTGAAGTTTTTTTACAGAAAGGCTATAGAAGTAAACTTTTGAAATGCTTGTAATGAGTAATTCTTACATTGCATTAATAGTTATCCCAGTGAGCACACAAAAACATTCCTGGAACAGTGCTATTTCCGCAGTGATGAGAAAGCCTGGGACAGGCCTCATCTGTACAAAAGATAAATGGCTACCAAAGAAAAAGTTAGGAAGAACTTTTAGTAAGATCAAGACACAGGAAGAAATGATTAAAAGATTTGTAGAAAAGAGTCTTGCCTGTTTTGTAATGAAAACCATGTAGGATATCGCAGGAAGAAGCAAATCAGGTTCCCAAGACAGTGCAACAGTTGGAATGGAGTGTTTTGGTTCAAGAAAAAATGGAAAGAAGTGGGAATTCCGTATGGGAGATAAATCCGGTGAGTGTAAACTATTACTTCTCCATCTAACCTGAGGGCAAAGAGATGTAATTCAATAACCAGCCTCTGGTACAGGGTCCCTGGCAGCCAATTATAGAGTCCAGGTCTGGGCTCCTGTTAATTTTCTCTAAGTTTTGCTGGCTTTTACCATTATTACATGCTCTTGAGAAGTAGTTGCTTCCTTCATTGCCTTTTAGATGTCTTTGGTATTGTAGTTGTTTGCAGACCTTAAATAACTTGGATATGTAGTTTAAGACTAAAGACATAAAGTCATGGTTCCCAGAAAGACTGAATTGACTCTAAAGTGAAACTGGGAAGCTTTTTCCTTCATCAAGATGATCAGCTATTTAGGGCACTCAACATTCTTTCATCAGATCATTTCCATATGCATGTGTTTTCTATATGTAAAAATAAAAAGCAACCCCAGACTGTAGCTGAGAGGTATCCTGGGAATTTTGGGACTGCGTTTTTGTCATTCTGTGAGATGGTGACAACAGCAGCCCTTGCTGCTCTGCAAGCAGAAGCAGAAAACCAGAACGGGCAAGGTATCTGAACCTGGCCTGTGTTTGAGCAGCCTTACATCTCTGCTTGCATTTCTGGAATGTAGGTATCAGTGTTTATGTAGTTAACTGTAGCTTTTGTACCTCTTTAAGATCACTTTGAGTAGATAATAAATAACCATTCCAGGAGCAGTAATGATGAGAATTGGGAAAAGTCTGGAAGGATCTTTGCACATAATAGTTTCTCACAGGTGCTAAGAAGAAAACATTAAAACCTTCGGGAAGTTCAAGTGCTTACTGGCTGTCAATGCTGTGTTCTGGTTTTAATCTTCTGTTTCAGAATTAGTTGGTACCTGGAATCCTGTAATTTGGTCAAATGCTCTGATTGTACCTGTACATTTATTGTAATCATTAAAGACGAAAAAGGCCATAAACAACCTGAGATTTAATTTGAAGTATACCTATCTAGTTTGCAAGGGAACCGCTCTGTGGGAGCAGTAGTAAACTATGTCATAAAGGAGTGAAATATTGACAGATTTGGGGGTTTCTTTCTTAATGGTATTGTTTTTATAATGGAGTGAAGAGCTGTGTGGTTTTGGCTTCGGTCAGTTAGTGCCAAGCTCGTCACATTTCTGATTATATTGATTTTTTTAATGTGTGTCTTAATTTGCTTTTGTCATGCTGTTTGATTCCTGTGTTTTCCTGCAGCCAGCTCTGATTACTGAGTAGGCACAAATGACAGTGGGATTCCCTGCTGTCAACAGGCTTTCTTCTAACAAGCTGCTTTTTTTTCTGGAGTGAATGCCTGTTCTTCACTGGGGCACAGAGGGTTTTGCAATACCTGTTCTGATACTTCATGACCAACCACTCCTGCTGCTGCTGCTGAAATCTGGAAACCAGCCTCTGATCACATGAGCATCACACAATGTTTTCACTAATTAAATGCCGCTATGAAGTTGATGGTGGTGAAGCTTGAAAATAAGGGAAATGATGGATGTCCCATCATTGGGGAAAGCCTGATGGTTTGATATTTGCCTTGGTCAGAAATTAGCTTTGTTCTGCTTCTCTTTGTCCATTCCAAACTGCTCTGGTTTGGGCTGGTAAAACAAAGTGCTGTGTTTTCTGAGTTGTGGAAGACTGTCTCTGAAAACAGTTTTTCACTCCACTGGACTGTGGGAGAAATTCTTCTGACAGCTCTGTTAGGGATGGGAAACTTCCAGGGGAAAAACATGTGTTTAGTTCCAAGCACATGGTTGGTATCCCTAGGGTTGAAGCCATGTATCCTCTTCTGTTGGAGCAGCAGAAGGGTTATCACCCTTGTACCAGTATTAGAGAGACAAGGCTGTCTCAGTTTTGCTAGCTTTACAGCTGAGCTGCGCATCTGCAGTTCATGGCAGTGCCTGTGTGGTACAACTTTTCCTTAGCAGGCAGCTTACAGAAATACTTCCTCCCTCCCGCTTCCGAGGCTTCTCATAAAAAGGATAGGACCCACTTCCCTTAAACTCCTTAACTTTTAAATATGTTTTTATTCCCACTTGCCTTCTGTCTTCCTTCCCCAGAGGTAGCCCAAGTGTTTTAGAAACAACAGTCAACTGGAGCTCATTGAATAATTTAAGTGTTGCCTGAAGTAATAGTAAAAAGAGAGTGACCCATTTAATAAATCAACCAGAGCTAAAAGCTCTGTGATTTGTAAAAATGTTCATCTGCCCTCCCTTTGAACTACCAGACTTTCTCTTCTAAAACATGTTTTTTCCCTTCTCAGTTGGGTTTTCCCTGCTCTGGAAGGGTGCCTGGTCTACCTGAGGTTATTCTTGCAAGTTTTCTGTTAACTGAATCTTTTCCAGAGAATACTGGGGGTGTTGCTTCAGCAGCTTGGGATGTTGCAAACCATCCTCTCCATCCATGAGGTGTTCCTGGCTAGCTGTCCTCTCCCTTGGTTACTTCTTAGTATTTCCTGTGGGCTTCTGAGATAAAAAGATATTTGGGGGCTACTGAAATAGGTCACTTTTCATTGCTTCAGAAGGCGTATCTTATTCATGTCTGCTTTTGCTTTTCTTTAAACAAGAATTCTCTAAGTGCTCTTTACTTCATATTCTTGCATCGTGCTTCTGTTATCTAAACCGGATCTCAGTGCAAAATACTGTCTCTAAGGGACATTGCACTGAAATACGACTGTCTAGGGAAGTTCATAAACCTTTTGCTAAAGACATTCTTCTGTCTGTAGTCTGTGTCAGACTTTTATTTAATCCCATTGGACAGGTGCTTGCCAGTACATCAGTGTATTACTGTATGAATTGCTTTTTCATTGTTGCTGTAATTGTATAATAATTCCTCTATTATACCCACCCAGTGATCACTGCATTATCTTTCTGCTGAGCTGCAGCATTTCTTGGTGCCTGGTGGTGTTCTGCTTGTTGAAATGAGAGGTATTTATTAAATTGGCTTTTCAGTGTGGCTCAGATGAAAAACTGGCACAGTGATCAGTTGGAGAGACCAGCTACGTGCCTTTAATCATCGTCATCTCCCTTGTAGTCTATTGCTTCTTCTCTTTCTTTCTTTTTTAATGGGCCATACTTCGATCTATGCATCCAGGCTCATCCTGACCACATTAGGTTACTGAGGTTTGTGTTTCAGAAGCTGCTGGGGATGAATGTGTGAAAACCGCTGTGTATAAATAGATGATTGTAGGCTTAAAATCAAGGTCTGGGGAGAGATGATCCATTTGCTTCTCTTGCCTGTTTTGACTGGAGAGTTGAATTAGCAGCTAAAATGTGTGCTGTGGTGTGGTAAACAGCACTGAATGGGAGGCTACAAAGATAATCCTCTGGGGACAGGCTGCTGAGGTTGGTACCTTTCAGCACTGAACCTGAGCAGGCGTTGCTGTTGTGTTGTCAGTGCTGGGATGGTGGCTTTTCAATAAATTTCTGTACCCTTTGAAGCATCCCAAACCTCTTCTTTAATCAAGAGGTGGGGTGTAAGGAGACCCTCTGCTTGATCATTTTCAGGAGCTTTTGGCTGTTTTTGTTCTCTGCTGTGTTTATTTTTCGTAAGTGGTTGGGTTGCTTTTTCTCTAGCTCTAAGGCAGAAAGCTTTTCACTGCAACATGAAGCTTCTTCTTCCCCAGCCCTTTATTGCAAGTATATTCAAAACTAAATAAAAACAAAAGGCCACTGGCTGTTCTAGTTTGTTTCTCTTGAAACACAATCAAATTTAGATGAATTACTCCAGACACAGAGTAATTGGGAGACTAGAACAATGTGTCTGGGTTTTCTTGTACCCTTATCTTCTCTCTAGGTTGGGATCGGTTTGTGTGTTGTGACTGGTGTGCTGTGGTGGTGAGCTGGGGGTTCAGAAATGACTCGGGTCCAGAAGAGAAGTTGACCTAAGTTTGAAGAGTTGAAAAAGCACAAAGGAAGTGAAGCATCTCACATCCCTTAATATGCTTTCTGCACTTGAGCTTTGAAGGAACTTATGTTTTAGTATTTGAAGCTCTTCTGCAGATCCACCAGTTACAACTCATTCAGGTGAGTACTGGCCTCCCATTAGAGGTGTGGAGAGCTTTTCAGTGGCAGCTAGTGACATGGTCACTTGTCATCATTGCAGAAGTTGTGATGAGAAAGTTGCCAGCATCCTGCCTGTGTGACAGGGAAGGACTGGGGAAGGGGTGAATTGTTGCATAATGGAAAGCCTGAGATTATGCATCCATGATTTACAGGTTCTTCTTGGCTTAAACCACCCCTACCCCCTTCAGTAAATTAATATCTTCGTCCTCATCCCCAAGCAAAATACCGAGCCTTTTTCAAGAGGGAGGTAATGAATGAGGCAGAGTCAAATTGACATAGGAATACCAGGTTTCTTTCAGTAGATAGTTCTGAAACAAAGCTTCTCCTGTAAATGAAGCTTCCATTGCCTGTGTTGAACTGTAGGAGGAAAGGACAAGGCACTATTGCTGAAGTGCTCAATCTCACATCTACCATCAGGAGTAGTTTGGAACACATTTCTTGTTCGAGTAAGCACTTCAGAGGAAATTTGGTTAATTTGGAGGAGTGTTTTCCAAAGAGAGGTCAGAGATTTTTGTTTGGGTCTTGGTTTAAGTTCCATTTAAAAGTAAGCCTGCCGGTTTCTGCCGGTCAGCTTGAATTTTAGTTTCCCCACTTGCCATACCAGCAGCAAGACATGTTATCAAATGTATGACCAGGCCAAGTCAGTAAACTCTGAATGCATCCAAATTATTTTGTCTGCCTATTGCATTTTTATGAGGTTGCTTAAGGGCTCACTTGAGCACCTTCAGATGAGCAAGGGAAATTAAACTGGTTTCCCCTTTCCTGCCTCTTCTCTTACCATGGTAGACTGATACACTTTGGCTTGAAATTACAAGATGCCCTTTAAAGGTGTCTGAAATAGACAACAGAATTGGTCTCAACTCCTTTTTCAAAGGAATATGTGTGCTATTTTTTTTCCTCACCAGAAACTCAAAAACATCTTTCCCTTGGAATTTTACTCTGGTACTGAAAAATCATCCTTGTCCTGATGGAAAATACTTTGTTACTGTAGGACAGAACATCCAGGAATACGATTTTCATACTCTATCATCTTGATGCAGGCATGTTCATCTAACTGTCTTCTGTGCTATTTTTACATTGCCATATTGAAGAATTTGGCCCCTATGGGGTTGAGAGCATCAAAAGGTTATTATGTTTTAGTGAGTGCTGGTGGATGTGTTCCATACCAAAGG
Source organism: Amazona ochrocephala (assembly GCA_039720435.1). NCBI lineage: Eukaryota > Metazoa > Chordata > Aves > Psittaciformes > Psittacidae > Amazona > Amazona ochrocephala. The sequence goes on along the minus strand of CM077891.1, from coordinate 7,197,132 downwards.
CAGCTGAAGCATGAGCCATTCTCAGAGTCACGCTGCTGGGTGCCAGCCACACATTTGCCTGTGAGTATAAGTCACTATTTGCTGCTGGTTCCAAAATGCTTCGCTTCATCTTTTGTCACCTCCTCAGACTATGGTTTCCCTATTCATGCTTTCCTGCACATAAGAGATGAAATTTCCTGTTACTGTAATGCTTTGTTGTTTGCTTATTACAAGTAAAATGATGTTTTTGTGCTGTAGATGATTGTCTTCCCCGAATTGCATCTGCTTACACTGGTGGGACAAATACTGGGTATCAGCGGAACTCGGGTGCTTTTAAAAATGTCCAGTAAACCAAAAAGAAAAATTTTAAGCTTGTAAAACCTCAAGCCAGTAAACCTGGTCTGCCTAGTGACTTATTTCTATGATTCTAGGATTCAATCTGCATCAAATCAAAAACGTTTTATGGGTATCATTCAACCCACTGCATAAGTAACTTATTTGGAAAGCCACCCTTCTGAGCAACAAAATGGCTTTCAGACAACTGGTACTGGGCTGTTAGTCTGTCAGACTGATTGCTGTTCTGTGCTTGGCTTTCTGACAACACAGGCAAATATTTGGGTAGGTTTCTGTAGGTAACCCCTGACATCCTTCAAATGCAAGCCCATTTTGTTTCAAAGCTTGTGATATATCTTCATGCTAAGGCAGTAGAGTGATTTGGATGGCTCCATTGTTGAACAGTTGCTCTGTTTTTGTGGGAGAAGGATGTGGTATTTTTAACGGAGAAGGATGATGATGATGTTAGGCCAGCAGCTTTTGGCTGCCTGCCTTGAAGCCTGCCAGCAGATCCTGTTGCGCAAGCCAGCCTCACCAGCACAGCAGATGGCGAGACCAGTGCCATGGCGAGCTGTGTAGTAATGAGGAACGATTGCTTATAGTGAGCCACATCTATTGATTAATTAACACAGAAATCAGCAGCAGGGATGCAAAGAAGAGAAAATAGTTTTCCCCAGAAGGATCACTATAAAGTAAAGGCAGGAGTGAGCTGGGGAGCTACAAAAAGAGCTAAAGAGACTTCAGAGAGGAGTGTGTAAGCATGTGTACAACAGACAGTCAAAACTGGCTGTAGGACTAGAAGAATCTACAAAGTGATGCTGTGTTTTCCAGTTGTTAGTCTAAGCAGGACTCATGTTCACGTGACTGGGAGAGTTCCTTAGGCTTTGTACTTGTTACCACAGCCACACTTTTCATGTCACTGTATAGAAATAGCAGGATCTGAGATGTGACCGGTGGATGTATGTAGAGCTGGCTTCAGTTTGGAGACTAGAGAACTTTCTACTTTTCTGAGAAAAAGGGTTTTATAACCCATGTGGATGATTTGCAAGAAAAGAAATATTTGAAAAGTTAATATTAGTGTTGAAACGGAACTGTAGGATTTTAATCCTCTCACTATGCAGGAATTAGGGATGTGGGACAGAGTGTTTCTGAAATACTTCATTTACCTTTGTAGAAACTGAGTTTTCCTTGTTTCTCAGTTACAAGAACTTCTCTAAGCTGGATTGTTGTCTCCTTTGTTGTTTGCTTTTTGCTGTACTTTGTTGTTAGCCCATATTAAAGAATCTGAGAGATGATTGTGTTGATCTTTCCCAGGAGGAAAGAAGCTGCTATAAATAGAACAACTTCAGGAAAAATTGAGGTTAGGCTTTGTGGAATTGGAACTGGGACTTTAGGAATAACCTAAACTTTGAACACTTACAGGCCATAAAGCTTTTAGTGAAGAAGATAAACATATCTATTTGTCTCTGCTGATGGATACCATTGGGTTAGTTACTATACATCCCTGTTCCCCAGGCTCTTCATTATGCCACTGATGGAGTCTCGTGTCCCACTTCAGCATCCTGTTCTCTGTTATCTTAAAATGAGCAATCCCTAGAAGACAGTGCAAAGTAGACCCAGGTATGTTAAGAATGGACAGACAGCAGGTGGTAGGACTAATAAGTGAGATGGTTTATTTTGGCCTTTGATTGAAGGGGGCTGGCAATAAAAACTCTGAGGCAGAGCTCTTGTGAATTATATTTGATGGTTGTAAAAGGTTGTTATTGTGAAAGGGGAGGAAGAAATGGCTCATGCTGATGTATTGCTTGAAAAGCTGGCTTTTCAGAGTTACTAAATGGGAGGCTGAGTGCTTCAGGCACATACTGAAAGAGATGGATGTTGGACATCAGATGCTAAGGTAGGATGGGCAGTAAAGCAGCAGAGAGAGAATATGGTTTGAAAACACCGAAGGAGATTAGAACAGCGACAGAAATGGTACCTGATGTTGAGAGCTTAAGAAACTTTCTAGATCCTGAGGAGAGCAAGTGCTTTTGGCATGGGGAGTGCTGAGGAAAAGTTTAGGAAAACCAGCAGAATTGTAGCTAAATGGAAAGAAAAAAGTATGAAGGGAAGAGGACAAAATGAGGAAAGGCTTCAGGGCCCTATGCAGGCAAATCATGCCAGTGAACTTCGAAGAATTGTAGCAGTTTTTGCCTTGCTTGTTTAGCTATTTAATGCTGGTATATTCTCAGTGCCATGAGAGGGAGTTGCTGTCAATATTCATGAGAGTTCTGCAGTTTAAAGTCCTGTGGAGTTAGCCCTTCATATTTGAGTCCAGCAACATTCTGCATTTTAGTAGGAGCCTACAGTGATGTGCAGCATCTGTGTGGAGCATTGCTGAAATTCCTGATAAATGAGTTCCAGAGGCAGCCTTCCATTTGTGGGATATTTCTCAAAATCTGCTGCACAAAAAGAATAGCTTTATCAGCCTAACTCTTCAGTGGCCTGAAAAGCTAAAGAACTGGAGTCTCCTTTTTGATGGGAGAGTCCAGAATCTGTTAGACACTGATGCACTTGAGACTTGCTTGCTGACAACTATTGTGTTGCACAAGCACAGCATCCCTGGAGGCAGTGAAACGTGGGTGGGATAATCTGTCAATAGTCTGTGCTTAAGTTTCTTCTATAAAATAAGTAGCCTTTAAAATTAATGCTGATTTTGAACTTCTCAGGACATAGAAAGGTGGTGATTGTGAATTTTAAAAGGTTTTTGGAAGGTGGTTTAATAAAGAGAAGGCTGTGTGGAGACCTCATAGCAGCCTTCCAATACCTGAAGGGGGCCTATAGGGATGCTGGGGAGGGACTTTTCATTAGGGACTGTGGTGAGAGGACAAGGGGTAATGGGTTTAAACTTAAACAGGGGAGGTTTAGATTGGATCTGAGGAAGAAATTCTTTACTGTAAGGGTGTTGAGGCCCTGGAATGGGTTGCCCAAGGAAGTTGTGAATGCTTCATCCCTGGTGGCGTTCAAGGCAGGGTTGGACATAGCCTTGGATGGCATGGTTTAGTGGGAGGTGTCCCTGCCCCATGGCAGGGGGGTTGGAACTGGATGATCTTGAGGTCCTTTCCAACCCTTACTATTCTATGATTCCATGATTCTGTGTTACACAATATGAATGAAAACAGGGCCTTTATTTGCTTGAGATATCTCCTGCAGTATTGGGGAGACGTTGCTGTCCCTACTTTGTAGCAAGGTTGCTCCTGTCAGTACCATCCAGACGTGTATCCTTGGGGTTTATCTAAACAGGGTTTTCAGTGCTTGGTGTTAACAGCTCTTATGCTGGCTCCCAGCAGGGTCCCACCCTTGTGCTTTCACCTCTGTGTTTGTCTGCTTCTGCTCCCCTCCCACTGCTTTTTCTCTATACAGCTGCCTTGACTGAACAGTCAGGGGGGGAATCTTGCCTCATTCACTTGTATGGGAGAGAAAAACGGAGGGAAAATATAATATGTATATAAAAAGGAGGGACTAGAAAACCCATTACAGAGAAATGATAGATGGGAACAGACTTGAAAATCATTATCCCTTGACTTTTTCTAGCAGCAAAGAATTCTAGAATAGGTAAACCAGTGCAGGGTTAACCATTCTGGAAGTCATCTTCTGTTTTGGTACCTGTGGTATTCAAAATACATTGATTTAAATGGAGAGAAGCAGGAAGCTTGGGGCTCCAGTCATGTTCAGTGCGTGCTGTAGCGCAGGTGGCAGTACCTGCATGGACACACTTGGGTCCTGCAGGAGAGGAGCTTCAAGTGCCTCCTCTAAGAGGGCATTTGTCTGCTGTGCTTGTGCTTCTGTTGGCAGGTACCAGGTGATTTTTAATTAAGCTCAGAGAAAGGTTATGAGAGGTTTTTCCTCTTTACTGGTGGGTGAAGAAGGAGCGCTGTGGTTGTGCAGACACGAAGGGATGAAACCGAGCACATCCTCTTCAAAATGCGGAACATGATAGTGTCATTCCTCAAGGCATTTAGTACTGAAGCCAGTGTAGGAGATAACTGCTCCAAGCTAGTGTGGCCATAATCCAGTCCAAACTTCTTTTTTTTGCCTGATTGTGTTGGCCTGAGCAAGTCAAGTGTTACCCAATTTTCTGACCCAGTTCTGTTTTGTGCCTCCAGGATAAACTCTGTTGTATGCTTCTGTCTTTTCAGATACGTGTGTTTGAATGTGCTTGTGTGAGTTCCTGAACCACTTGAGAGGCGGGGGAGAGTAGGGTAACACTTGAGAAAAAAATCACAGAAGCTTCCAGTTGGATTTGGGGTTGGTGTTTTTCCTCTGGCTTTTGTCTTCTGATGTTACTTCTGATGGGATAAAGCCATGTTCCTTCATTTGTGCTGTTGTGATGACATGGATTTAGCAGAGCTGTGCCTGAGACACGGCAGTATAGGTGATAGCTAATGAGGTTTCCTGAGGAAAGGTGTCTTGCATCTCTAAGCTTCCTGTTCAGGTTGGGCTTTCCATTTTAGGGTAGCTGCTGTGGTATTGGCCTGAGTTGGGCTATTAGAGGTGGCTAAAAGATCTTTTAAATGAGGTGTTAAGAAATAAACTGAAGGTAAATCCCACAAATTTGTGAAAACAATAGGTTTGGAAAGGTAGGAATGGTTCCTGGGATACAGGAGTGGGTCATAGGGAAGAGCTTGACTATAACTATGGCTGCTGGTGTAGCATTCAGTGTGCAGCTGCCCATCTGCAGATGGGAATTGATTGCATTTTTTCCCTAGTTTTGTGAAATGGCTGAGAGTCTATGGCCTGACTCTGATGGAGTTGTGATTCAGAGATGCCCCTTGTTGCTGTGGTTTATTTATGCTGGTTTATAACATTCAATTGAGAAATTTATCTTCCTTCCAACATTTTGCTCGCCTGGTACTTAATTGTGCATTGGCTGCATGAGCCAGACTTGGCTCTCAACTCGAAGCCACATTCATTTAATAGAGTTCTGCTGGAGATGAATTTTCCTCTCGGTGCTAAATCTGGGACACTAGTCAAGTAGGTTCGGCTGCCTAAACAATACACTAAGTCCTTCACTGCAAGGTCAGAGGTCTGCACAGAATTGTGTGTGTGCATAAGAGCTGGTTTTTAATAACACAGCTGCTCTAAATAATGTGTCTACACGGCAGCTGGGAGGCAAAAATTTACAGACCAAGATGGTTACCTTGTGTTTAACATTTTTAATTGGCATTTGGTGTGCTGTGTAAATTTGCCCTGGTTGTCTTAACAGTATTTGACTAGATTTAAGTGGGTTTGCTCCGTCGCACCCAAATTACTGTAATTTCTAAGAGCATATGGTTTCATATAAAGCTTGCATACATTGTACAATTACATTTTTGTGGCAATATTACAATATCAGGTTTTGTCTCCTGTGGTAAATCTGCAGGCTAGCATCCCTAGTGCCTGCTGGAAGTTATGATCTGCATCAGTTGAGGTGCTCAGTAAACAGTCAAGAGTAACCCATTTGGCAGTTGTATATACTATTGCTAAATGGAAAATCAGTTTCACTGCTTTTTAGTGATTTCATTATTAGTTAAGAAGCTTTTATTTCAGAAAGAGATTGATTGAATTACTGTGCTATAATTGCAGTCACAGTGGTACATTTTCACCCCTTCTCAGAGCACAAGTGATTCTGGGGCTAAGAACTACAGTGCGAGGAAGGGCAATTCAAAGGAGTTGTTTAAGTAAACAGTTTGTACTGAAGTCTTTCACTCCCCAGACCCACCCACACTGGCCACTGTTTGGGAATACTTGAGGAAAACACCACTCCCTTAGTAGGAACTCCGGCATGGCTGGGGCTTTGTTTTGATTTGTTCCATTGTGTTTTGCCACTTGGAGTGAAGTTGTCATAGGCTTGTCCACCCAGTAAAAGGCTCGCAGTTACTGCTCTGTTTTTATCTTTCTCTAAGGCTCCAGCTATTGCACTCTACCCGAAGATTAGATCATTCTTCAGGAGTGGGCGAGAACAGTTTGAACTGCTAATAAAGCCTCTTAGGCCAGTTCGTGTGCTAACTTCAATTACCATCTCCTGGAAAGGTGAAAGTTCCCCCATTTGAGGTGCACTTAATCATATGTTAAAATTGCCAGAAAAGGTGTAATTACCTTCTGAGCTATATAAATGCCAAGCTGAAATGAAGCATACGAAGGTGAAACGCACTTTGTGTTTTTCTTAAAGAAATCACAAGTACTGCGCCTTTTTGAAAGGGCGTGGATGGAGGATAGAATTGAGGGCATGTGGGAGGTACAGATGTAATTCCTCATGCCCTCTTGAAGGTGTGTTGCCCTTGTTTCCCAAGTGAGCTCTGCTATGTATTTATAGAAATCCTGATTTTCAGATGAACAGTTGTTGTTGCAGCTGTATGCAAAATGACTTCAGAAGCAGCAGGTAAGGAACACAGAAGTGGATGAATAACATAGCCATTCACATGGTTTCTGCCTTGGGGACTGTTGTCCTTGTTGATGTAGGGAGGTGACCTTTTTTCCTGAAACCAAATGGGAAAATTGGAGGTAACTGTCTCAGAAATCCACACAAAGGCTATGGAGGAACTGATGTTAGAGATGGAAGAAGCTTTCACAAAGCTGTGCTGTGTATTGAGCTGTGGAATAATTGAACAGTCTCAAGGGGACTAGAAACCCAATAAAGCTGCTGGGTAAGGCTGCAGGGGACAGAATCCAAAGAGCAGAAGGTTAGGTAGTCTGAGTGGTGTCTTCAATGTCTCTGATCTCAGCTTATGCTGAATAAGCTTATTATTTAGATGCTCATAATGAATTAGTTAAACAGTGAAATAATTAACAAAGTAGGCACTTAAACGGTTATTGCAAGTTTTAGAGCTGACTTTATTTAGATCAATGAGGTAGTTCATTCTACCATTAGCTGCACCCTAGCAAGAAGGATTTTTTGTGTTTGAATAAGCATGAACAGAAACAGTGTGGCTTTCACTGGAAAGACAGCACAGTGATTTGCTCCCTTTTCAGGGAGAACATCAGAGACTGACATGCAGCTTCTGAAAATACTACCTTGGTTTTCTTAAATGTCAGAAAATTCTCAGGCTCTTTGATCCAGTAGCAGAAATCATCAGTTCATCAAGTGTTGATATATACCTTACTGTCTAATTAGATAATGTCTGTAACATAGTATGCCAGGTGCTATTAGAGTATACACAGAAGTTGGCCTGTGTTTTTGCCATTCTCTGAGCTGCCCTTTCTTTTCCCTCAATTAGTTTTTAGGCCTGAGCTGTCACTCAGCAGAGTTGCTTGCACTAGAATGCTCGTGGGTTCTTCTCGTAACCTCTGGTCAATTGTAGGACTCCAAATACTTCACACCTGGTGACTGGATCCTAAACTGGAGATGTTTCTGGGCCTTCTGGCAGTATTCTAATGTCTCTTCCTGATCACTGTAGGTTGGCTTAACCGAATCTAATGGTCTCTTTATATGTTTGTGGTTTTTATGCTTCTTACTCAGTACAGATAATTTAACAAGACTTGCAAGCTGTTTGCTTTAACTTTCATTCTTTTACACACACCACATGTAGCCCACTGCCTCTCCCAGTGAAAAAGAATAGCAGTTACCAATGGTGTAAACCCCTGACCCTGGTTCTGCAGGTTTTCTCTTTATCTGGTGCAGTACAGCAGCTTATCTGGGCAAGACTCATGTATTTTGTGAGAAAACACAAGGGGATTCAGATTTCTGCAAAATCTGACCAAGTTTCTGATACTTTTAAGTTATGTCACAGATGAGATCTTTTCCCCTCATTTTTTCCTTTTTTAAAGAACAAAGGGAAGAAGACTCAGGAAGTTGACTGGCCAGAGCGGTGCAGGGTGTGGATGCTGCTGTATATACCCTGTGCAGTTTGGTTTTCTTTTAGAAGGTGTTACCAGAGAGGCAAAATGCAGCTGCCATACAAAGCCTGTCCTGGGAGAAGGTTATCAGTAAATCCCTAGCTGTGAATTGGTTTTCAGCAACGACAAATCAGATCGCTCAAGGCGATTTCATTTCCCAGTCTTACTTTGTGTGGTCTGTGTGAGTGTTAATCTGGCCTTTCCTTACTAAAACAGTCCAGCCATTGGTACTTCACATTCCCTGGTCATCCAGCTATTTTTGCTAAGACTGTTAACTTCCCACTGTTCCTAGAAGAGCTCAGAGATCTGTAATGGTGACTGGATGGGAAAAACACTTTTGCCATTTGTCATTGTGGGTTGCTCCATCAGGAGGCAAATTTCAGACTGGGAACAAAGCATTTAAGCACATTGTATAAAGCTGCTTCTTGATTTATTTTTTCCCGTTTGTACTTTGTGATTTTGTTGCTCTGTATGTGAAATTGTCAAAGGTTTTCCAGATAGTCTCCTGAATTCCTATTGTAATCCTTTATATTAAGGAAAAAATCCTATGAATTTGGACAAGCACATTAGGACAGCTGTGGAGGTCTCTGTAGTCTATTGCAGTATGAGTTTTATACATTACAGTTGTCCTTGCATGGATTTTGTTATTATTAAAAGCGGCTTCACACCAGAGTAATTGCTCTACTTTACCAAGGGTTTAATTTTATTTCAAAAGAGCATTGTTTTTCCTTCAGGACAAAGTATTTGCATTGGGAGTTACACTGAGGAGCTGTAGCTGTATCTTTCCTGTAGTCAGCCTCCAGGTAATGTGCGACTACAAAAGACATTGAGAATTCATCTGACAGCCTGAACTATGAAAGCAAAAGTTGGAGTCAGAAACTTTTTGAGAGGTTTTTGGTGTATTTATACCTTATGCAAGAAGTCACTGGCACTTTTAGTCTGGGGAGATCATTGCAGGAAGTTCCTTTTAACTCTGTCTTGAAAAACCTGAGCAGTATTTTCCTTTTCAGGAGGCTGATGGGTGAAGTAAATCTAAATCAAATGGCTTAGTTCCACTGACTACACAGACCATGGATTTATAGATAAATGAAAATGTAGCTGTGGCTTTTTTCCCTTTTCACCAATCCCTAATTGGTATTTCCCCCACTCTCTTTGTCAGATGCTTTTGTGTTCTGGCAGTTGAGATGCATTAGCTTCTGTGGCCTCCTTGAGTTAGCTCCTCTGACATACCTCTAGAGCAAGAGCTGTCTGTAAGGGTCTGAACTGGTGCTTAATGAAGTGAGTGTGTTGCTGCTGTTGTCGGTTGCCTTTTGGGCTATGTTTAACTGTTCCCCTGAGCTGCACTGCAGACATGAGACAACGAATATGACATCTTTCAAAGGACTGGGCGGGGAGTCAGTGGTGAATGTGAGTCTTTCACCACCAACTGAATTGTCTCTGCATGCAGAGCTTCTTTCAGCGTGGATCTCAGTGACTGTGCTTCCAGGGCTGAAGCTGGCAGTATAAATCACATCTTTTCACCTAGTCTGGTTTATATAAAATCCAGTTAAATAATGTTTTCAAATTAGTCCACTGTATAATGGTTGCCTCTTATGACAGAAGACAACATTTGATCTGGCATGCACTTCACGTACTGGGAATAATTTCTCCTAATCCATAGGATTTTTTTATTAAAACCTTTGACACCCCAGCTTTTGTGCTGAGACTGAAAAATACTGTAACATTTTAATATCTCTAGTTGAATTTTACATGATGTTTCTGCTTTTCAAAGCAAGCAGTAAAGAAGCAGAGGAAAGCCCAAGAGCTGTCTGTATTTGATTTGCTTAGAAATTATTCATTAATGTCTTCCAGGTGGACAGCAAATGTGTTATGAAGTCTTCCATATCTGCATGCAGGGTAGTGAACCAAAACAAGTGCATGAATGAGATCCCCTCAAGCCTGAATCCCTGAAGAGCAAATAGATGCCTCTGAGAGCAGCTCAGTCTTTTCACAAGGGTGTTACTGAGGTTATGGTGACATGATGTTGTGGGTACTGTGGTTACAGCTTCTTCAAATCCTTTGCATAGGCTTATGCTTATCAGAGTGGTTGGAAACTGAACGTTTATCATTTTTGTTGTTGTTTGCTTTTTACTAGCATCTGGAAGAGAAATACCTCCTCCTGGATGAAATGTCAAAGGATTTAATGATTGGATGGGGCAGATACTCTGAATTAAAGAGGAGTGGTTCATAGCTTTAAGAGAGATTTGTTGTCTCTCAGAAAGATGAAGTGCTTTACCTAGTTCCATGTGGCGTGTTGCAGATTTTTCAGTAACAAGCGTCCTTTACAGGAGTCTTCCCACCTTTTTCATTTGCTGTGCTCCTACCCACTGCATTGTGCACTAATATTTTGTATGGATCACTTTGGAAGTATTGCATGTCACTTGCCCAGTATAAAATGAGAATATGTTTGCTGGTCAGGTAGTGCAGATCCTGCTGACTCTCATTTGCAGCCTGCTTCACACCAAATAGTCTCTGAAGGCAGCTTTCATTTTGTTCTACTTGTAAAGAAATTATTATTAGCAAGGCCTCTGAATTAGGAATGTGATTTTAAGCCACTACAGCCCCTTCTGTTTCCTACCAGCCTGCCCTTGTGGCATCGTCCTCCATAGGAAGCTGGTTTTGAGCACATTACAATCACACCTGTATATATAGATAAATGTTTCTTCTGTGGTGTACTTCAGCCATTTCCTGCTGCAGAATTGTCTTGTTGAAGTTCTACAGCTAGGCTGTTTGCAGCTTCATTTTCTTGAGGTCTTGAGTGTGGTGTTGTGACTGCCTCCAAGGCCTTTCTGGTCTTGCAGGAGCAGTTTCTGTCTAAGCAGTGGTCAAACGACCAGTCCTTGGGCTTGTTCAGCTTGGAGTAGGCAATGTGTTGTATTGGTAGTAAAACTTCGGAATGTAGCATTTTAATTTAGTTGTAACAGAGCTTTTCTGCAATAGGTGTTCATTTTAGAGTATTTCTGAAAGGGAGCTGGGGCAGCCATCTTTGTTTGCCTGATGGATGAAGGGAGCTGGGGCAGCCATCTTCGCTTGCCTCACAGATGCTGTTGCTGGAGTCTGACTTTATCTCTGAGTGTGGTAATTATAGTTGATGTTCAAGTTTCTGAATTGGACTAAGTGGGTATTGTGCATGTGAGGGAATGCTGGAATGGGAGACCTGGACTGCCTTTGAATCTGCTAGAGAGCCTGCCATGATGGATGCTCATTCTCCCTTAGTCTGCCAAAGAGATTTGATGGCCTGTGCGCTGTGTTGGGGCATCCGGGAGATGTGGGAGAGGTGGCATTGCAGTGGAGGAAGAATTGGTGAGTAATTTTTTCCTCATGGATGAGAATGCATAACCTGTGCTAGCACATACTTACAAGGGGATGGTTGTAGGGTAAGACTACTCTCCATCCTGCTGCTACAGTGTGGGCTTACACAGGCTGGTGAAGGATGACTCCCCATACCAGGAATGATCAGAGTTGCAGACCCTGCCAGCTGACACTGATGTGTGATGATTAAAGTCTCTCAGTGAGATTGATAACATTGGAAAAATGAGGTCACTCTACAGAGTTGTGCCAGATGTAGTCAGAGTCCAAAAATACCTCTCCTGCCCTGATGAAAGGGAGTAGGAGGAGAGGAGATGGTGGATTTAAAGATTAGTTTGGTAGTAGTGACCACCAGCTACTAAGAATAGTAGCCAACCTTGGTGTAAGGAGTATAACAGTAATTGTGAAAGGAGCACCTAGGTTACTGCAGGTAATGGGCCAGTAGATGATCCAATGGCCTCAGATCAGCGTCTTCCTTCTATTTTTCTGCTGTGTGCCACACTTGTGTCTGAAGTAAGAGCATGTGTTGGGTTTTTTTAAGTGATTATGGGTTAGAGATTTAAAATGCATTTTCTGTGATTTCTACATAGATGGACAGACTTCGAATTTGTTAAAAAGAAAAACATGGATTATTGTTTTTGATTGACTGAAGTGTCCTGATGAGCTTCCTTGGGCAATCACCACAGCTGACGCCTTTCAGAAGTATTGGTAATAGGAGCTGCAGTCTTAGAAGCACAGCAGAGATTATGGAAAACCAATTAATTCAATAGATATTAATTAATAAACACTTTTCCTTTGGAGAAAACCTTTTAGTACATCCACTGTTTGGCCCAAGACCGCATGCATGTGTGAACAGTGTACATGCTTTCCTGATTGTCAGTTGTTATTTCTCTTGATGGGCTGGGGGCTGCCTCTTCAAGACTGCTGCTGCCAGGCTTTCAGAAAAGCAGACTACAGTTAATGCTTAAGCTGTCTCTCAGCCACCAGTGTTCTCACATGTAACTGATGTCAGCACACGCTGGTTTTCACCATTGCCCTGTGATCTGCTCAGCTGAGTCCAGCCAGCTCCCGGCAGTCTGTGGTCTCTGTTTTGAGCATACTTCATTGGGGGTGTGCATGTGGAATAACTGGCTCTGAATGTAGCTGGTTTATGTATTGAAGCATATACGTACACTTGCAATAAGGGGCTGCTGCATGAATGAGTGGTGTATTGTCAGTGCTTTCCTCTTAATGTAAAACAGCTTCATTTGCATCTGTATGTGGTACTGCACCGGCTTGAGCATTGCAGGCTGGATAGTTAACAGACAATGCAGGGCAATTCAGCTGAATTACAAGCCTCCATTCAATTTATCTTCTTTTAAAAAAGAAGGCCATTGGTCTGTCATAAAAATCGTATAGCTCTAAGAGAGAGCAGTAAGCTATTGCTTGTGTTGTTTGGTAGTTGGCAGTCACCATCTTAAAATCTCTCTACCTGGTCCTGACAATAAGTTAGCTCCCTTCTGACACTTTTTTAGTAGTAACAAGATAGAAATGGCTAAAAAAAATTTGCTACTGCCCATTTGAACTTCCTTGACTGCTGAAACTGCAGAATGGTGCTTAATGCTCTAAGCAGTGGATTTCACTGATGGTTTCTTCTGCTGTGGTGTTGCTGCAGGTGTGAAGGTAATGTTCTTGAAGCAATTCACTCAGTGATTTGTTCTGAAGGGTGGTTTTTTTTTTTTTTTTTTAGCTGTGTAAAATTCCATTAGACTAATTATGTGGATTTGTATTGATACTTGCTTTACTTCCTGCTGAGTATAAAGATAGAAGCCTATTATTGGAATGCAAATAACCTATGATAGAAAATCACCTTCATAGCAAAATGTGGCAGTGCTTCAGAGTCGGCAGTGTGCTGAGATGTGCCCTTATTGGTAGAGGACTGAACCAGAAATGCTTAAGTTAGCCTTCCATTATTTTTGGGTTCTTCTTATTACATGAAGTACTCTCCATTAAAAAATTATCTTATTTCTTGTGGTATGTGTGCATCTGTGAAAAATGAAGAAATTTCTTCATTTCATGAAGTCTGCAGAGAATACAGAGGCTTATCTGATCTTGCCTCCTCTTGGAGAAGTTATGGGGATAAAACACATTTATGATGACAAAGCCATTTTATTAATTACGTCTTTTAAAAAGCAGTAAAATTTCCAAAATATTTGAGATTTAAATATCCTAATTGAACTTCACAGAAGAAATAGTGAAGTGCCTCTTCAGTGCTTCTTCACCATATGTATTTATATGGCTTTTGCTGTCAGCTTTTCTTTGGGGATTTTCAATACATCATGATGATGAGACAACTTGACCTTCTCTTGCAAATAAAATTAATTGTGAATTTGACTGTTTTCCTCTTTTGTAAATGACTGGCAGAATGAATGGAGGATGGACACAAATACTGTATGAAGAGGTCTGTTCTCCAGTAGTAGCTTTGTGTTTTGCCTTCCCCAGCACAGCCTACATTCAGAGTTGTGCTGCTTTGATACAATCACAGCTGCTCACAATGGGTTGGAGAAAGTAGAGTTTAAACGTCTTCTAAAGAGCAGCAGTATCTGGGTTAGAGAAGGACTTACTTCAGCAGCTTGTCAAAAAGTTTCAGATTTTTTAAATGGATTAGTTGAGAATAAATAATCTTTTATTAATGTTTTTATATCTGTGGTCATGTATAATTTAGTATAATAGAACAGCAGCTGTGTGCTCTGTTTCCCTTTCTCAAGGAAAAATCTGAAAACGCCTATAAAAAGTGAATAGTCAATAAATAAGGAATTATTTGGTTATTTTGGAGCATGATTCAGTGCTTTAAGTAGTGCTGTGCAGTATTCAGTCACTTCTGGGTTGTTTATGTACTTTTCACTTTTTAATGAAGGACCCTCTCTTTCATTAGTAGAATTTATTTAATGTCTGAAGTGGTATAGTCCAGTATCACCTATCAATATGTTACCAGTCGTTTTCAGACGCATGTATAGCCTTTTCTACTTAGTACTTGCAGCCTGTATCCTTAGCAGAGAAAATTATTAATCCCTGATGAGTGCAACTGAAATGATACATGAAGTCAGCAGAAATATTTCTACCCAGCGAGCTGGTGGGGTGTATTTATAAGCCAGCAAACTGCAGTGCTTTGCAAAATATTGTGGATCCAAAAGCACAATGGATTAAGTCTACAAGGTTTACAAAGCTAGGATTAAGAATAGCTGTAACATATACTGCTGAGGTTATACAGAGCACGTTATATGGTATCTTTTCTGAGTTTGCAAACACATTTTAGATGTATACTAAGAGCCTGTTATAATATGTTTGTTGGCTTTTGTTAAGTGAATGCTACAGTTATCCTCAGGTTTCATTTAATTTTCTAAATGGAGCTGTGCTCACTTTAAACTGCTTGGCAAAAATATTTCCCGGTTTTTTTGTTTGTTTGTTTTTTTGTGATCAGAGTTGCTGATGATTCCTTATTCAGAAATTGATTTAACTTCTGCATGTGTGAACTGATAAATGGGGGAAGCTGTAAATACTGGTGTGTTTGGCCACTGTGGACATGGATAATTGAATTAAGTGCAGAATCAGGCTAGTTTTCTGCCTGTGGGGTGTGAAGCATTCGCTGGTGTTTGACAGAATTTGCCATTTAGATGGGTATCTTTGTCTTCCACCCAGATAGCTAGATTGGTACATTTGCTCTTCTGGACATGTGAACTCTCATCCCTTGAAAGCAAGATTTATTAATTTGGCTCCATCCTCATGTTGTTCCTGCACTTCCCCAGTATTTGTGGCTCAAGGCAGTACTCCCCAGTCTGCAGCTCGTGGGTCAGGTGCTGGGAGGCTGGATGTGGTGTGGCTGGTGCATGAGTTCATGCTGTGGGAAATGGATCGTGATACATCTAGAGTTGTGCTCTCTGGGAGGGTCTCAAAAAAACCCTTCCTGTTCTTTCCTAAATGAGTTGCTCACATGCTGCTATGGAGCAGTTCAGGAAAAATCAGTTCATCCTGAAGATATATAGAAGTATCACTAGATCACAAGCAAGACATTGTACTGTTGCTTGTGAGCATTCACTTGTGTAAAATCAAATGCTGGGCTTGTGTTCAGGTTTCTTGCATTTTAGAATCTCTTCCCTATCAGTAAGTACCAGTACAAGATATGGATCTAATGAGAGCTTATCCACAAAAACATAATCTAGGCAAAGCACATAAAAAGACAAAGAATTACATTGTATTGTTTGGAAAGCCTTAAAAAAGAATCTTAATATACTGCCATCTGTGGAGAGAGCGACTATCCATCAAAAGATTTATACGGTGAATTAAAGCAGTGTTAACAGGATGAAATATTTCTCTTATACTTCCCCCCCTCCTTCCCTTTTCCTACCACGCTTACTCCTCCCCATTATGGATTCTGTCTTTTCTCATTTTTAACTCCCCATCGCCTTTCACTGCCATGCTTTATTGTTTTGTTTTTCCCCTCCCTGGATAGAGTTTGTGCATTTTATAATGCATTTCTCTTCTGCCCGTCTTTTCCTGGTGTGCTCCTGTCTCCCAGCATTGCTTTTCCAACTTTATGTTGAGCTAATTCTCTTCCATGCTTATGTTTTATCCGATGGTAACTGTTGTACTCTGATTTAACAAGTAGAGCTTTGGGGTGTTACAGATTTCTGTTGGACTGTTCTTGAGGATGTCTTCATTCGTGAAGAATATCATGAATGATGGGTTAGTCCTGATCAGCAAACCTAACTCATGGGTTGAGCGGCACCTTTTTTGCAGGTATTTTTGTGCTGCTGGGGACTCTGGGAAGGGACTAAAAGGCACTATTCTCCTCTCAGCAACAGGGTGAACCCAAAAGCTGAAACTCAAAGAACAGTTAACCCTGCTAGTGTGTGTTTCTGAGGACATTTCCAGTGCTGTGCTCAGGGTACAAATCTTGCTGCTGCTAAATTTGTACTTGCTGAGTCTGTCCAACTGTCCAAAAGAAGGTAGGTGGGATGACTGGCTGTTGATTCTTTGTGAGGAGTTGGAAGAAAAATAAAGCAGCTTCGTTTGAACTCTGAGAAAGACAGCTGTGTGTATAGATGATACAAGGGTTGTTAATGCTTTACAGAGAACTTTGTTCCTCTAATGCGCTTAGGGAGTTTCATGGTAAGAAGCGGGTTATTTCTGCTAAAATTTCAGTAGTGGAGGTGGGTCTTATGGAAGCTGTTCCTTTCATATGAAGGAGAGAAGGCTGGGTACCTGGATGCCACATATTCTGCTAGAACAGATAGAAATGGTATATCCTGCACATAACAAAGGAAGTCTAACACAGGAGGCTGGTTTGCATGAGAGCAAGGTGGTCAGTGTTGCCAGCGTGCATGTAGGGAATTAGGGACTTTGAAGAGTTCTGGCTAGGGTGTAAGTAAGCTGGCTAGAGGGTTACTGACACACCATTTCCTATTTTCAGCCTCAGCTTGGCCGGGCTCCTCTGGAAAAATTAAAGATTCCCTTTTCTGGCAGAAAACCACAACAAGGAAAGGGAGTAAAACACAGCTGTCCTATCCCTGGGTTGAAACAGCAGTCTTGCAGCTTGTCTTGCCAGCTGTAGGGAAGTACAGCATTCAGGGCATGAAGCTAGTTTTCTGACTGCTGTTCATTAATACCAAGTCCTTAATTTCACCCGGTATGATCTCTTGTTGTTATCTCTGTGTGTTTAATTGAGAAATGGCTCTCTGAAAAGCCGTCTGAGAACCTGTTTGTTGAATGACTTAGATTGCTGGCTCTAGGCCTGCGTCTTGTCTTTATCTTTACTCTTTATCGTATTTGAATTCCATTATGAAGCGCCAAACAAAAGCACATCAGAAATAATAATAAAAAAGATACTATGTAAATAATTGGTTGGTTGACAAGTGCAATTGGATTTTACAACTCAAATGATTTAATCCAGAAATGCTGACTGCATACACTATGCCAATAGGAATGGTCACAGTAAGATGGATATTTCCAGCAAGCACTTAGCCAGAGCTGATGTAAAATGAAAAACAGCCAGACACATTTAACTGAGAAATTGTGAGCTATTTTACTTTACTAGTGAAGATATTTACCTCTGGGCAAGCAACTTCCACCTCAGCTTAAATGACTTTTCCTTTCTGAGATTCATGCTCATCATGCTGTAATAGCAGTCCTTGCTAAATGGCCTGACTGTTGATATTTAGCATTCTTATTATACACTGAATGGACCCAGTGGTTTCCCATAAATTTTCTAGATGGCAGTGCCTGGATAAGTGGCTTTACTTGAAGTACTGCTGGCCCAGTTGAGAAGGGGATTTGCCATTGCTCACTGGTGGGAGGAGGGGGAACTCCTTAAGCCAAAACTGGTGCTGAGCAGGGAACTGTCATTAGCCCCTTTCCTGGCTGACAAAAATCTTATTATGTTGAAGTATAATTTGCTGGGGGGAGCCCTTCACAAGTCTTAAATTATTTATTCTCAGCCTGAAACATCCTTGGGGTGGTGAAGCAGTCAAGTAGGAGTAGTTGTGTGCATGCACGCAAGCACATCTCTGTTTTAAGGTTTCTGACTAAATAGGAACATGTTTCTTAAACCAAAAAACAACAAAACCAGGTTCAGCCTGTGAAGTGGTCAGCAAATTTTTAGCACGCTAGTTTTTCTTGCTTGCACCCTCACAATTGATACTTGATTAAAATTAAACTAAAATGTCTGTGTATCATGTCAGCCCTCAGCTTTCTGACATTGGGACTAGTTAAATCTTTATCTGTGAGGCTGAAGGGTTTTCTATCAGCTTTCTGTTACACCTTTAGGCACCTGATTTGTAATCAAATCACCCCTTGACCTTCTCTTAATAGCTTGGACCTTAGGGCTGGATAAGAGACCTTTCTGATCCGTGTCCTCGGCTGTTTTGTTGGCTGTGCTCTGAGCCCACTGCAGTGTATCCATATCCTTCCACAACTGTGGTTAGGAGAGCTGAACAGTTGTCCCATGGTGGTGACCATGCAGATGCTAAATAGAGATGATGAAATGCTCTTACTCAGCATTTTCCAACATATTTGAGTGTTCTCTTTCCTTTCTTTATTTTTTTTCCCCGTTCTCTTTCTACTGTTTATTGCTAGTTTGATGCTGGCTTAGCAAGTCTGCCTGCTGTCTGTCAGGTCTGTGTGAGGACTGTCCATGTACAAGTAGGGGTTGTAAGCTCAGCCTCAGGAAATAAACAGAATGTGTGAAGTAAACAGACTACTGGGGAAAAAAAGCGATTTGTGAAGTCTCTTGGGTAGTTGAAATAACATGGTAACTGCATCGCACTTGGGAAAATTGTCCTTCTGCTGGAATCTCTTCCATTTGGAAGATTTACAGCAGATGAAGCGGTCTCTGACTTTGTTGGCTTCTTTGTGCCTTTTGGTGTTCAAATGGTCTTGCAGTCATCCAGAGACCTCCCGTGCAGTTTCTTTCCTGCTGTCACATTCTTGGTCTCTGGGCTTACAAAATACTCAGAGTCGGCCCTCTGTTAGAGGCTGCTCACACATTTCCTGCTACGTGTTGTTTAGATGGTGGCTCCTGATGTGGAGATTGCATGGGAGGGAAGGGGATGAAATGCAGATGGAAAAGTAGAATGTGATTTAACATGGGTGATCTCCTGGGGAGCCATTTGGACTGAAGCAGTCCTGCTCTTTTGGTGCCAAGCAAACCTGCTTTGGTGCTTAATAGCGAGAGACACTGGCAAGCACATTCCTGTGAGATGGGTGATAAGATTTATTGTCAATCACTTTGTATTCCCTAGAATGAGAAATAATTTATGTAAGAAACAGCTTTCTTAGAATGAAGGCTTAAAAATTCATCAGCGATCCATTTGTTCTGTCTCCCTGGAGATTATAAAAACATTTTTTTGTTGTTTCTTCTGGTGGTGTAGTTTGCCACAAAAAGCATTTTTGTTGTGTAGTTCAGGATCTACAAGCAAGATTTGTGCGTGGGTGAGGAGATTAGTTAATTTAACACTGATTTAATATGGCTACTAGGACACCCAAATAATGTTCTACTCTTGGTCATAATTTGAAGTATTCAGAGATGGTTTACATCTGCCTTGAAGTTAAAAAGCAGTTCTCTAAGGTAGTTTTGTAGCAGCACAAGCAGGTGTGCATGTGTTAGCCTAGAACTGACAGGCTGGGTCTGGCAGATTTGGGTTTAACACAGTAGTGGTGTGTGTAAGTGGCTGGGGGAGAGCATGGGACACATGGACTGCACAAAGGAACTTGCCAAACTGACGGCTCTTTTTTTGTTTTAGATGAAGGACCTAGCTTCTGACTCCTATGTGCCTGTAAGTCTGTGGGCTTGATATCTAGTAGTACATGCATCAGTTTAACTTATGATCCAAACCCTGTGGGGCCAAGAAGATTTGAAAGCTGAATGTCTGTCTTGCAGAAAGGAGCGTACAAATGAGTCATCCCGCACCACCCTTAATTGCCAGCATTGTAGAGGGAGCAGGTGGAGATGAAGGAAAAAGCTTGCTGGAAAATTGTAATCCATGATGTAACCTCAGCCCACTAAAAATCTCCCTTAATTTAGCCTTGGTTAGTTCATCTGAAGGAGTCCAGAGAGGAAACAAGTCGGATCTGTTCTGGGTTTAGTCAAAGATTAGGCACGCAGATTTGCATTGTTTTTGCCTTTGGAAGGTAGCTTGGCAAATCACAGTGAACTCTCTGTACAAATATTGGTGAGAAACAGTCATTTCCTGCTCATTTAGTATGGTTTCCTAGCGGGCAAACTTTCCAGATAAATACTAGCCATGCTGTTGATAGCTAAGAGAAACAGGGCTAGTCCTTACGCTGTGTGTGCCAGGAGTCCTTTCTCTTCTGCCTGTATCATTTTGATATTAAAAATCATGGCTTAGGTTTCTATTTTACTACTTGATCTTGCTCTTAACCGCTGGGGGAGAAAAACAGCTGGTGACTAAGGGACTGAATGATGAATTGTGATACCCTGGTCTAGTTCTAGGTTCTGTCACAGACTTCTTATATCTGGGCCCTGAGGCCTGGATTCATCCCCCCAGCTTTTGTGCTTTTTCAAAGTGATGTTATTTCCCTGCAGAATCAGTGGCAAGAGCTGAATGTGTCCGGGGAAGTGATTTAGTCTGTGCAAAATTTGAGCTGTTTCCTGAAGCTCCTATCCTTCTTTTCGACTAAAGAGGAAGAATTAAGTTATTGTACATTTAGATACCTTGCTAAGGTGCCTAAAGATAGGTGCTGTGAATTCAAATCTATTATATGTCCATTTCCCTACCTGGAAGATGTGTGTCCTTGCTCAGATTTAAGTATGTATTATCACATCTGTTGAAGTTGACTGAGGTTTAATGGCCTGGCATCCTTGGTTAACACCCAGTCAATCTGAAAAGCAGGGCAAGGCAATACAGAGCCCTGAGAGATGCCTTGTCAAAGTGACAAATTGCCCTTTCTGATTCAAAGGACCAGCTTGCATGGCAGAGCTAAGTAGCTGCTGGAGAAAGGGGAGGAGAGCATGGGAAAAATACCTTATTTGTTTAGGCCTTACCATGTATTTTTTGTTGTTTGTTGGTCTGAATTGAAGTCCTTTGTTTTCCTTCATCTGAAACAGCAGCAGGTTGAGAGGAGCAAAGCCTCTGGGATTCTGCCTCTCCCACTTCTCATTCTTATAAACTGTTTACAATCTCCTTCAGTTTTCTAGCTTTGTATGGAAAAGTTCAGTGGGTCAGCTTTCCCTTTAGCTTCATCCATCATTCCAGTCAATTAGAAATAGTTGAGGGCCAATTGCCCGGTCTTCCATTAACTGAGACACTTCAGATTGTTTAAAATAGCATAAAAGCCCTCTTTGTTGACCATTGGGCAACCACTGTAGATTTTCCTGTTGATGGGCAGTTACCGCGTGGCTGAACAGAACCCCAGTATGTCCTGCAGTACTTGAGAGATGAATATTACTACTACAGGCCTTGTCTGGGTTTTGATTCCTTCTCCTTCACCTCCGCCTCTTGCTCCCCCTGAAAGGTGTGATGCCTTCAGATGGTGAATTACCATGCCTGCTTGCAAGAAAAGCTTCTCTTTGTGGCTTTTCTAAACTTCTGTAGTTGAGGGTTTTTTTTTTTTCAGTTGCTGAAATGTTCCTTTTTAACCTTAGTGCTTTAAAAGCTCTTGGCATCATTTGTTAGTTGCTTGTCGTGTGTGTTTCTAAAGGACAAAGGAAGTGTGTAAGTGTTCAGGAAACAGTTAGTGCATTGTGGTGTGTGGCTGAGTTCATTCTGGTATCCCATGCCAGTACTGCCTGCTTTCATTGAGGGCTAACATTTCCCTTATGTTCTGAGCTGACCAGCCTTAGGGTAGAGCTTGTGTGAGAGCTCCAACAGAGAGCTTGAAGCTTGTGATAGGCTAGTGTGTTTGGGTTCAGACTGAAGTGAGCTGAATCTATTGTATGTATGTATATATATATTTATATTTAAAAAAAAAAAAAACATTTTGTTTAACATGACATTTAACCAGGGAAGTAGTGGAAATCAGTTTATCTACAGCAAAGTATATATTTATATATTCCCATCTTAAAATCACTGTCTATCTTAGAAAGTCTCCTTTCAGTGCTGTATCCTGCCAAAGTTTCAGGATGGGCTGGTCTCTGTGTTTTCCGTTGTTTTGGAGCCATTTTGCATGGTCGTGCCAGTGCTTGATCCCAGCTGTGCAGCAGTGGTTCCTCTGATTATGAAAAGTTTGGTAGGTGTGATGCCACCTGTGCTGGGTGCTGAAAACCAGGACCTTGCTGTGTTTTTTGAACGGGAGGAGCGCAGCAGTCCTTGAACGTAAGGCCTCCATGTTCTTCCAAAAGGTGCCCTGCCTTGCAGTAGTGCAGGCAAGGCTGCATATGAGGGCTTGCCCGTTTCTGTGTTCCTGAAGCATGATCTGAAAACAGCAAGGCAATGTCCTGTACATCTGCGCTTCAGATGATACAGGCTCGGTGATGTGCGTGTGCTGGCTAACTTAGATTCCAGCTGTTGCGCTAGTGAGGTGCACGGAAAGTTCTCTGGACAAATCCAGGGCAGAGAGCACAAAAGGGATCTTCAGGCTGTGGTAAAAGAAGGGGGCTCTGAAAAGGCAGAAGGATGTGATAGCAGTCTGATTTGATTTGAGAGCCTTCAGATGCTGGGGAGCTGGATCTTTGACTGGGGAAATATCTGCTGCAAATACACCAAGTTCAACAAATTTCACTAGTGACTTTGTTCCTTTTTGATGTCCTGTTGGGATAAGAATCTGGTGCAGATCTCTATATAGACTGTTTTGGTATTTTCTTGGAAAACTTGCGTTCTTTATCTTCCTTTCTTCACATGCCTACAGCAAGTAACAGCTTGAGGGCATGACCGAACTGGAAGTGCAGACATAAGCTGGAAGGAGACCAGGGGGTAGAACATCAGCGCAAGACTTGACTCTGACAAAACTGATGTTTGCCTACTTTGCACTTACAAATAATCTCATGCTTTTCAGCTATTGAAGCTTTAATAAGTAATTTAAACAAAGAGTAGGAGGAGGAGAGAGATTCCGCATCTAATTCAATTAGCATTGTTGTCCAGTGCCATTAATTATATTCAGTCTTGTAGTATGTTTTACAGGAGTTGATACACTTGAGCTTTGTCTGCACTGGGGTCAGCTGAGGACAAATATGTCCATTGGTGTAGAATCCAGCCTTTGTGCTTTGCAAAAACCTTCAAATTTGGTATCTGACAGTAGCCTGGAGTAAGCAGTAGTGTTCAATAGCCTGCATTGCAATCTACTGAACAAAGGGTATCTCTAGGAGAATGGTGATTTGATGTACATGATTTTAGTGTCTTTGAAGAGGGACTGTTTTAGTGGAAGTAATAACCTCCTCTGATTTTATGTTGTTTCCAGACTATTTTAAATTATTTCATAGACAGAGAATAAAAAACTGTGTTTACTGTCTTAAAGCAGGATGTCTGATCCTTCTGGGGGAGTTTGCTCTTTAATTTAAAAAGATATAAAATAGCTACTTCGATGGAAATATAACTCTAGGAATTGAAATGGTGATGATTATAGAAGCTGTAGTTTTCTAAGGCAAAATAAGCCCTAGGAGATATGCCCTAAATGGTATATTGCTCTTGTTTTTTTAACAAAACAAGAATTGCTGTTACTTCGTTATTCTTGCTTATTTTACAAGGTTTGTAGCTGTTTCATCTGCACTTAACTTGTACAGACTAGGGATAAATTGTTGTTTTGGTTTTTAAATAGCAATGTTTGAGATGCAAGCATAGATCAACAGGATAGGATTCATTTGGTACTCAAAAAAGCAGGGAGAAAAGCCATGACTACTGACACTATGCAATACCTGGATTGGAATCTGTTATCATAATTTGATGGTGTTTTGGAAGGAGCCAAAGGTTATTATTTGAAGGAGACCTGATGGGTAATGCTTATTAATTGGGGGGGGGGGGGGGTGTATCACCTTGAAATGTGTGTGTTTATTGCAAGAAAACTCCTGCTGCCCTTTTAGGGGGGCTATGGGGCCCTGAGGGCACTAACAGACCTCAGTGGCCCTGACCAG
Organism: Amazona ochrocephala; assembly: GCA_039720435.1. Lineage (NCBI taxonomy): Eukaryota > Metazoa > Chordata > Aves > Psittaciformes > Psittacidae > Amazona > Amazona ochrocephala. The sequence goes on along the minus strand of CM077891.1, from coordinate 7,173,059 downwards.
CTTAACAGGGGCTTTCTGACCAGAGACCTGGGAGCTCTATTTAAGATTAGCCCTGGCCCTCAGTCCATGCATATGCTGTGCTGGAGTACTGGTCTCCAGCCAAACTGCATTGATCCAGACCCCAGCCTGTAGACTGACTTCCCTGATCCTAACCTGACCTAAGCAAATTTGCTTCCCAGGTTGATCTTGAGCCTTTCTCATCACTCCTGGTTGGACCTGGCTGCCATCTCAGGTCTGCCCTGATCACTTCGCCCAGGTGCTCTAAAAGTGGGTCCCAGACAGCGAGGCCTCTTCCTGGCCATCCAAAGGACCACCCTCAGCACCACATCCCCCAGGGAGCTGTAGACCCTTGATGCTGTCTGTGACACAGTTTCTCTAGTTTGGCTGTTGTGCCCTGAACGTTTCAAAGGGAGGGTCGCTGAAGGAAGGGGGAGCCTGCCTGCAGGAGCTCAAGGATCCTGTCTGCCCCTGGAAAGGAGTGGAAAGAAACTCCATTTAGATTTGGTCTTCCCAAATGCTCAGATGATGAACAGTGATTGCTATGGCATGGCAAATCCCTCTTGTGCTGGGGAGCACCCTCTTGTTTGACAGTAGAAGGACCACAGGATCTTGTGCAGTGTGGTAACAAAAGAGGAATTGTATGGTTGCTTTTACTTTGAAAGCCCCCAGCAAGGCAAACGAATGAGTGTGTGTTCTAAACTGGAATTGCCTACCTCTGTCAGGCAGGGAACTGCTGGTAGGGTTATTCATTAGGGTGTCATGTTCCAGCTCTACCTGGCAACTTGTGTTTTACTTTGAATAATTACACTTACCTGCCAAATGTTTGGCATCTGAGATGCTGAGATGTATTTAGCAAAAGAGCGTCCTAAATACTGACTTAAAAGCTGAGCACAGAGAAGGTGCTTGAAAGGTGCAATGTGTCCCACTTCCTGTAATTTGTGATGACCTAAAATCCTTAATGATGGAAACTAAAAACAGATAACAAAACCTTTGCATCTTTTCTACATTAGTGTTAGCTCATGACAACTCAAGTTAGGGATGTGGAGAAAGTACTGGGTTTGGAGATCAAAGAACCATGTCCTTAAGCTAATTCAGGGAGTAAACTGGTGATATGCTGTCCTCTTTGCATTCCTCACTCAGTAGCTCACATAATAAGAAGGAAGACATAAGAAGATGCAGTCTGGTTAGTTGTCTGTGGTGGAATATCTACCTTGAATTTTGCAAGCTTGTATTCTTTCTGATGCTTAGGACAGTCTCTTGCTAACAATAGTTTTCTCTTGTAGGGATGCAGATATGTATCTCCCTGAATCTTCATTTTAGAAGCACCCAGAGGATAAAATCTAGCACAGTGCTCATTTAAAGTCTATATGGTCTAGTTTGCAATTTGCTCATGTTTAAGTGCCCATCTTCTAAGATTTCCTTTGTCCACAGGCAGTCTGAATAGAAAGGGAGGCGCTTTTTTTTTTTCCCTTTTTGTCTTTCACAAAGAAAAAGTTTTGCAAAAGCTTAAAGAGCAAAGTATTTCTTTCCACCTTCCATCTCCTCAGGTTTATTATCACAACACAGACTTTGCTGCTGAAGAATCTAGAGGGGAATGAAGAGATGTAAATTTATGCAAGATGTAGCTGGAAATGAGGATGATGGATATATGTATATGTACATACCTGTGTGGAAGGAGGGAGATGGTCCCACCTTGAAGCAGTTTTCACATTCCATGCCTTGGATATGAAAAGGGGGTTTACAGGGATAAGGTGTAATGAAAAAATCTCTACAAGTAACTGGTTTCTTTGCTGTTGGGGAGGCTGGGGTTGCATGAAGATTTATAGGAGCTCTGAGTCTTTACTGTATTGCAATATTGTGTAAATTCTTCTGTTTAGAGGGAAGCTTTACTGTGGGGTGGGGAGAAGGGAATTGCAATTAAAATACAATATCTTCAAGAAAAATGTGAAGGGACTAATGTATTTGTCAGAGGAACTAGTTTACCTTCTGAAGCTGTGGGCAGAAGACACAATGTGACATGTGAATGATACCATAAAGGATTCAGTGTGTATCGTAAGTTATTTGCCATAATGATTAAGTACTGCGCACTGAAGGAGTGATTTTCTTTAGGATTTCAGAAGCCTTATTTTCGTTGATTGATTCTGTAGCCTGAGTTACTTTGTGGTTTCGATAGAAATTGAAGTAGTGCCTGTTTGTATCACCTCTGGTGGTCCAGTATGTGTTGTCTTTGAAGGCTGTCCATGTTCCATTTTGACTGTGATGATTGCCTGAGGCTTATTGTCATAGTCTTGGTTAATATTAGCCCTTACCTGAAAATGAAAGTGCCTTCTTTATTGAAGTTTAAGTTCCAAAATGTCAGAATACAGCTGTAAATAAAGGAAACTGAACAGGGGCATCTCAGCTTGTTTCAAAGGAAATTGTAGATCACCCAAGGATTAAATGACACTTTTTATTGTGGAGCTTAATGAGTACTCTGCTCCTGCTCAGCAGCATAAGGTCACTAGGAAGGAATCTGTCCTTCAGGGCTTGTACAAAACATGGCAGACCAAAAGGGGCAATCCAGCGTTCAGCGTTGGGATGGAATGCAATTTTTGTAAATAAAGTTTTACAAAATAAAATGTTTTACTTCCCTGGTGATGAAGCTGCTCACAGGTAACAAATATTTAAACCTGTACATAGTTAGACTCAACACCTGCATGGCAACAGTTTCATCCCATTTTGTTTTTCTATGGTGGGGAAAGGTAAACTGAATTTGCTCACGGTGTCTTCCTTAGGGAAAGTGTGTTCACTTTGCAATTTAGGGCTCTGCTATTCTTTTTCTTTTTTATAATATTGGGGGGGAAGACATGGCTGTGCGTGTGTATTTGTGCATGTATATTTGTGTGTACACTCAATAAAGGATGTTCTTGGTGTGCCATTTGATAAGGTATGCAAATAGAAGCCCTACTTTGGCTTTGAGGTCTGTATAGCCCCATACCTTCAGGGCTTATAATACGTGAACAGCCTGTCATTTCATTTAAAGTAGCTGAGGATTCATAATGCTGGGGAAAAGTCTTATTTCTCAGTATGTAAGCTGGTTCTTTATTGGCCACTTGCTGTGAAATTTCTGAAATACATTCATCTACCAAAGGGAGCTTCTCTGATTTCTGTGCTGAGACACGCAATTGTGTGAGGAAAAAGGAGTGTTCAGACATTGGTGCTGGCTGGAAGCAGAAGGGTCTCTTTGGGCAGCATCCCTGCAAGAACCAGCCTTTGATCTACCTTCTTTCTTTTTAGTGTTTCTTTGTATTGTCTACCTGTTATAAATTTTAAATAAGCATATAGCCAGTGAGATCTTACAGACCTCGTGAAGGGAAGGTGTCAGAAGGCATTTCACATAATTCAGCTATTAATCTCTAGCTATCCATCTTTTTAAATTATCATTGCTCTGGACAGTTTGAAAAAGGTGTCAGTTTAACAGTAGGTCTGGATGGTTTATAGCCTTCTGTGGTCTGCAACTGAGTGTATTTTATCAAACAGAAAGAAACTTTTAATGGTGCATAAGATTAACCACTCTAAAAGCAGATGGTCCTGTTCACTGCAAAACTGAATGAAATTCCACTCTTCCTATGCTGGGCATTGAAGGGAAAGCTCAAAGCAGGTTTAAATATAAGGTAGTAGTCTGTTAGTCTATGATAGGTTGCCTATAAATATGATGAAGTCCTGGATAGATGCTTCACATGACTTCCTTTTGCTAAACTGAGGCCAGTCATACCAGCACAGTTTTGCAACATGCTTTTTTGAGACGGGAAATACTTCTTTCTCTGACTCTCTACTTGCAAGTTGTTGGGTAAAATGTGTTTTTCAATTGAGAAAGCTGAAATCAATAGAATAGTTATGCCATGATGGTAGAAGTTAAATACTAATTTTTATTTCTTACCTGCTTCTATAGGAACAAAGCCCCAGTAACCAGACGTCAATAGCAATGATGCAAGAGCCTCAAGAAATGGTGGAAGAGACAGTTACTGTGGAGGAAGACCCAGGCACTCCCACTTCACATGTGTCCATTGTCACTTCTGAAGATGGAACTACAAGGAGAACTGAAACCAAGGTGCGAGGTTAATAACCAATGAGGAAAATGGCAAAATATCATCTGATCGCAAAGTGAAAATAGAAGGGAGTAGCCTTAGTGATGACAGGCAAGCTGATGTAATGCTCCGTGATTCTGAATGTTCTATTTGCCAGCAAAGCTGAGTTCAGGGCTTCTTCAGTTTCACCTCTACGTCTAGTTTGCTCCCTATCAGCTATGCTGCCACAGCTGTTGATTGAGCTGTGAACTGAACAGTAGAAAATATCCAAAACACTAGAACCCCTTCCCAGAGTGTTTATTCTTTTAAGTTTCACTTTATTTTACTGAAGCAGTTCACAGCATTGCCCTGCAAATGCATGTAGTGATACAAGTATTAGATGAGTTGTTAGGGCTTAGAGTAAATTACTTTTGTAGCCAAGGAAAATATGTTTGGAAATATGTCTTCATATTACTTACAGTTTCCAATAACAATATGCGATTATGCGTTTTTCCTTTAGAACAAGAAACATCCTCTTTAAATAACAGTATAACATTTAAATTCTGCAGCAATCTTCTGAATGGCATTTTACTCCCTATGCATGGGAAGAGCTGGGTGTGTTCTCAAATGACCTGTACCTCAAGTCCGGCTGGATAGCAAGTTACATATGTTCTGAGTTTCCTGATGTCCTTTTCTTCTCTTTTCTAAGATAATCTTGAAGCCTCAGTTGAGCAGTTGCTGCATGCTTTCCAGTACCACTGGAACATTAATCCGCTTTATCAATTTGGGTCTTGGAAGTTGAGCTGAAACCTGTGTTAGATTTTGGTCTTGTGAAAGTTGAAGGGTGATTCCCTTTTTAAAAAACTTCTAAACAATACTGATTAAAAAAAAAAGAGACTGTCCAGCTGCTTTGTGTGTGAAAAGGCTTCGAACAGAGGTCCCTGCAGAAATCAGTGTTTATTTTCACTGACATTCCAGAATTGTGGTCCTCTAAATTATTCGGCACATCAGATCTTCAGGCTGGATTAAATGAACACCGATTTCCTGAGGTCAGTCGGACTGCACACTATACCATAAACTGAGTATCTGGCTTTATGTTTATTGCAATTAGTTACAAGGTAAATATAACTGGCCTCTTTTCTCACTGTTGGAAGAAGATTAAGGTCTTAAAAATCAAACAAACAAAACCTCCACATTTTGATTAACTCTCAAAAAAATCTGATGTATTTAGTCTGTGACTTACTTGAAAGAAATGCTGGTTTCTAGTGGCAGCAACAATAGCTGGTATTTACAGGAAAGAAATGATAAAATCACAGTGGTGATGGACACGTTTATACGTGCACTAATAGTAGTTCAGAGTTTTAGGAGACTGGAAGTACAGCTATGCAAGTGAATAAAATGAGAGCTACGACTGTAAAAATAGAGGAGAGGCCATGCAGTGGTCCCTAGATAACGGCACCACATGGAATGAAATAGTTTGTCTGAAATAGTTATGCCACTGATAAAGCTGCATGTTTGTCATAACCTAAAAGGTGTGATTTTTGCCTGTGTGTGGTGTAGCTGCTATTTTTCCATCTTCCTCCAGAAAAGGACAGTTGCAGCTCCAAAACAGGAATTGTATCTGCATATTTTAGAATCATAGAATAGTTAGGGTTGGAGAGGACCTTAAGATCATCCAGTTCCAACCCCCCTGCCATGGGCAGGGACACCTCACACTGAACCGTGCCGTCCAAGGCTATGTCCAGCCCCACCTTGAATGCCGCCAGGGATGAAGCATTCACAACTTCCCTGGGCAACCCATTCCAGGGCCTCACCACCCTTACAGTAAAGAATTTCTTCCTCATATCCAATCTAAACTTCCCCTGTTGAAGTTTGAACCTGTTACCCCTTGTCCTCTCACTACAGTCCCTCATGAAGGGTCCCTCCCCAGCATCCCTATAGACCCCCTTCAGGTACTGGAAGGCTGCTATGAGGTCTCCACGCAGCCTTCTCTTCTCCAGGCTGAACAGCCCCAATTTTCTCATCCTGTCTTCATACAGGAGGTGCTGCAGTCCCCTGATCATCCTCGTGGCCCTCCTCTGGACTTGCTCCAACAGTTCCATGTCCTTTTTATGTTGAGGACACCAGAACTGCACACAATACTCCAAGTGAGGTCTCAGTGTTGGAAAAGAACACTGCAAAAATGGCAACCCAAGAGCTACTGTTCCGTTTCAAAGGGCAGCTTTCTTCTGTTGCTGTAGTTCATTCTAATAAGCAGTGGTGTGTACAGAAAGGGGGAAGGCTGCATAGCTGTCTTGCTCTGCATTTGTTTCAAATAATGCCCCTCACATACTGTCTGGAGGTATTTCCTCATATTTTATTGCTAGAAAGACCAAATATTGAAAAAATAATTAAAAGAAGAAAAATCCAGTTGTTGAGAAGTGATTCTGGAATGTCAAAACACAGATTTACTTGGCTTTAACCCTATCTCTGTCAGAAGAGCTGCTGTGAGTTTACTGAGGTGGTAGTTGTCTCTGAAACGGTTTTGTTGTGACTTTTCCTTGCTGTGATAATATGGTATAGATCTAACAGCTCATAACTAGGAATCTGAGGTCAGATTTTGTAATTATTTTTAATTACACTGGTCTTCAACTTGCTTTTGTTTTTTGTGTGAAATGTGTAAATGAGAACTATTGTCACTGGGGTTTAGTAGCATCAGTTAAGTGTCCAGGAGTTAATTAGTATTGGCTTACTATCACTTCTAATAGGTATTGTCATAGTGTTTTCGTAGGTCATGCTGTTGTATGTGAGAGCCTTACAGAGAAAATTAAGTTTCCTGGTACCTGTGTGCAGTGACAGAATTCTGACCTTGCTGCTCAGGTGAGGACAGCAAAGGAAAGCGTTTCTCTGGGATGAGAAATGCAAACACATGTCCATTTGGATGCACTGTGCAGTAGTGTAGGATCTTTGTTGAGCCCAGAAATTGCTGTTCTATGTCCTCTCAGATTAAAACAAAAAAGAGAAGGGGAAAGAACAGCCTCCAAACCCTATGCAAATCTGGCCTTGGATTTAGTAAGCAGGTACTTTTTATCCTTCTAAAGGAACGTTTCCTGTTGTGGAAATCCTCGTATCTATCTTCAGTAATACCTAATCTGTTGCTTACTGAGGGTAATATTTAAACTTGAGATTGTCATGCTGTGTTCAATTCAGTATTATTGTGGATAGCTTTATGCTCAGCCCTTTTATTTGTTCTTCTTTGATCAGTTAAGGTAGTCAGGACAACATACAAATAAAGGCTTTAATGCTCTACATTGCTGTGCTTGCTCAAGGCCTTTCTGAGGAAGGATTTAGAACCTATTTGTGTTACTTCTGTAGCTAGAAGACTCTACAGTACCAGTCTTAATCTCCAGCATATTTGTTTTGCAAATAGATCGGCAGCAGAAGATGCTTTCTCTGACAGAGAGACCAGAGATGTTTTCCCACTGTGTTTTCTTTGCTGGATGGCTTGTCACAGAGTGGTTGGGGTTGAAAGGGACCTCTAGGGATCATCTAGTTTAACCTTCCCAGCTAAAGCAGGTTCAGCTGGGGCAGGTTGCGCAGGAACATGTCCACGCCCATTTTGAATGTCTCCAGAGAAGGAGACTCCACAACCTCTTGTCAGCCTGTCCCTTGCTCTGTCACCCTCAAAGAAGTTTTTCCTCATAATCAGGTGAAACTTCCTCTCTTTCAGTTTGTTCCTGTTGCTCCTTATCCTGTCAGGGGACACCACTGAAAAGAGGAATGCTGCAGCCCGCTAACCATCTTCATAACCCTCCTCTGGACCCTCTCCAGTAGTTCCTTGTCTGTTTCGAACTGGGGAGCTCAAAATTGGATGCAGTACTTAATGCCATTTAGTATGCACTTTCTGATTCTTCAGAAGAGAAGTGTCATTTATGCTAAATGCTGTGAATCTTTACCTTGTGGAATGTAATGCCTCTAAAATTCCAGGTCTTGAAATGAAGCAGAGCAAAGGCTACAGATGTGAAAGCTCCTGAATGCTGCTGTTTGTTTATTCCCCTTGCCCCATTGTTTGAAAACCATAATTTATGTAGGTTATTCTCTCCAGTAGTATAGTAAGTAAGCAACCTTATTCTAGAAGCATTGACAGTTTTTCTATTTTTTCCCTGCATCTCTGAAGATGTCTGTAGCAGTGAGGCAGGAAGAAAGGCGTAATGGAATTTAATATTTGACATATTTTAAATGGAGAATATCTGCCTTTTCAAAATGAGATACCTCTGAGTAATTTTCCCCAAACTGTTATTCTCTTAGTACTGTATTAAGTCCCTACATAACATTCACTGCACAAAAGATGTAGCAGATAATGCTTCATTTCAACTTTATAAGCACTCTGGAAGCCAAAGACCTATCATGCTACAACAGTGAAAGTCACCTTGGGGAGAGACTACCACTTCTTGCTTGTCAGCTGGAACACTGCCATGTGTTAAAGAGAGCCTGTTTGTAACTGGCTCAAGAGAACTCAGAAAAGCAAGTTAGGTGTGTGTTTTGCTTGTGTTTGTTTGCTTTTTTTTTTTTCTTTCTTCAGGCATCTTTTATTTTTATCTTTGAAATGCTAAAAAACTGGAGAGATTTAGGTCACTTTTATTCATTGAAAATGGTGTTTTATGGTAACAAACTGCAAGATCAATCTGTATACAAAGTTGTTTAATTTGTAGTCCATCCATTTGTGCTTTGTAATACTCAGTAAGACCACATCTTTCCCAACAGTGATTAACTGCTGCTCCCACTTCCTAGTACCAGTGATGCAAAATTGCTTGTGACTGAAACTCTTCAGTTGTGATGGTGCCAGGTACCCCAAGCTGCAGTTCTTGAAACTTTGCAGAATATTCAAGTGAATTAGGTCATAGTGCAGGAACGGATCTAAAGCAAAGTCGGCCTTTTCAAATATGAAACCTTAAGCTTAAAATTGAAGGGGAGAAATTTGAGCTGTTGTTTTGAAAACCTATGGGGCGAGTTCTTACACAGCATTTAATAGAAAGGTAATAGCTTCAACCTGCTTGGGCTGATAATTTTTACATTCCATAGTTCAAAACTGAGCTCTCATAAATGTCAGACTGCTTTATCCTTGTGCATTCCTTCTCATCTGTTTTCTATTTTATGACATAGTTTCAACATTTTTTTTTCCTCTGTCAGCTTTTATAATGTACTTAATTTATAAAAAAAAAAGGGGGGGGGGAGAAGGCAAAACAAAACCAAGCTCAATAACAAAATGGAATTATAGGTACTGGTTAAGATGATTGCATTTGACTGTGGTGGCCCACTCCAACTGAAATCTCAGTACTCTGTCCTCCTCTTGTCTGAGCACTGTGCACTTTGAGACATCTACTTGTACCATCTGCGCATGCATTCAGTAAGTCAAATCATTGGATATTTTCATGTTTGGTCTCCTATTCTTCAAGACAAATATAAAGATGAGGGACAGAAAAATACAGAAACTGCTTCAGGTGTTTCACACCTAAAGATAACACATCTTTACTTTGTGTTCCATTGACAAAGGTATTTCCAGAAATAGAATTAGTAAAAACATTATCATGAATCCTGCAGGAGAATCAGTTAACAGAATAATTGCTATCTGGAGGAAGAGAACCATGGATAGGTCCATAAACCTGAAATGTGCTTAAATTCTGGAGTGGGTGAGCAGCAATGAAGGCACTACTCTGCACTCTCATAGGAGTTTGTTTGCAGAGGGCCTGAATAAGTTGGTATGTTAAAACTTTTTTACTGTGGCTGAGACCTTAACATAGTTTACAGGGAATAAAGAATTGCAAATATATTTTAAGCATACTCAGACAACTTATTCACAGGGAAGTAAATTGAAGCTTTCATGTGGTACTCTGTAGCATTGAAACAATTGAGCAGCTTTGATTTGTAATTGGGCTAAGACCTCTTTAAACAGGCTTTCTTTAGAGATGGAAAATAAACAGAGGAAGTCAAATTATACTTTCTCAAAGTAACTTATATCTCTGAATTTTTCATTAGAGCATATCTGTAGTGAGGAGTTCATGTTAATAAATCTTTCTTAAGATTGGATGCATGTGGAGGATCAGGTGTCTCTCAGACAAGATAGTCTGCTGGGACTCCCATTTGCAATAGCTTCCTTCTTTCTGGCTAATGCATCTGTATTAAGGAAACCACAAAAATGTTGGGAGAGAAGATTACTGTGTTGTCAGCTGCTCAAGACTCCTCTGTTCTTTTAAGAAATATAGATGAAACATTCCCTTGAGCTGGATTTCCTGAAATAAAGATGGGTTGATTTGTTGGTTTTTTTTTTTATTATTATTTTTTATTTATTTTTATTGCTTGGAAACCTAATAAATGGCCCTTCCTCAGTGTGCTGGCTAATTACTTCCAAAAAGCTTCCCTTTATTGTCCTTCAGGCAACAAAGTCTGTTTATCGCATGATAAATCTTCTGTCTCAGTGCCTACCCCTGACAAATGAGGCATGAGTGCAAATACTCCCTCTCTCTCAAAATACAAGACTTGGTTTGATTGCCCCACCATAACACCTTTAGCATTAGTGAATGCTTTTATGCTATGAGAAATGTGTTCTTTAATGCTTCAGTGAAATGTTCCTTTTTATGTGTCTGACGGCGGTTTTGGATTGCCCTGATTCTTTCTACTCATTAATAGGCAAAGCATTCAGAAAATAATAAAAGTGAGGCTGTGCTAACATTGCAGACTTGTTCCTACATGTGCTGGCTGATGCTAAGTGTATCTTTTTGACTAGCCATAGCCATTGAAAACTTGTCTGTGCTAGTCTTGAAGACAGAAAAATAAGACAAATTGAGGAGAAAACTGCAAATGAATCTGCTGCGTTCAACCATTTTGTGTTGGTCATATAAAAAAACCTAATCTCTGTAATAAATACAGAGAGAACGGTGAAAAACTCAGTAAGGCGATCTGGTCATTATCCAGGAATTGATTTTGCAAGGGTTCTGAAATTCTGCTTTTTTTTGTGCGTACACATACTGAATATTGGTAGACAAATGTCCTTGCCATAAGATTTCTGTGTTGTGTTTCCTCATCCTGTTTAACAATAACTATGATTTTGAAAGAAAACCAACAGTCAAAACTGAGCAAGCATCCAGAATTGGTAGTAGGCTGCTGGATGAAGACATGCAGCAGCGATGCCTCTTCTGCAAAGCCTTTGTCCAAGGATGTTGCAGGTCAAAGCTTGTTCCTCTTTTGTGCTACTGCTGCAGCCAGCCATGGTGTGTATATCAATAGGCATTTTGCATTGTCTGATCTTGACAAGTTTATGGAAAAGTATGCATAACAAACCACGTGTGTATGGCAATGTAGGCCTTGAAAAACAAACCTCAGAATTGCATTTAAAATATCTGACTCTTGTGGAATAGTGCTGAAAGAAAGAGCTTTGAGCTCTTGTGAGTGCTCTTCCTGGCATCTAGAAAGCTGCCTCTTTTTTCCTTCTGCGCAGAAGTATCAATTTCTGATTCATCAGATTGTTGAAGCAGTGCCTTACTTCCTATTATTCCTGTTACTGGTTCTCAAATTCAGTAACACAAAGGCCCAGCACCTTGCATCCAGTTTTGTTGTTGCTTTGCAAAACTCTCATATTTCAGGCCTGGTAAATGCTGGTTTTCTTAACTCTTATAAGATCGCTTATGAACCTACTGTTTTGAATAAAACTACTGTTTCATACTTCAGTAGGAGAATACTGAGCTGCGTTGCCTTCTGTATGTCCACCTCACAAAGAGCTACTGTAAGCTAAGCCATCTCTCTGTTTTCTCTAAATGCTGTCTAGTTTTATAAATGCCATGACACAGTGGTCATGCTGATAACTGGGTGGAAAATACAAGTATTGTGTGCAGGTAATAAGGAAAACCAGCTGTTGTATTTCATATCATGAAATAAATGTTCAGTTTCTACTTTCCTTCCTTCTAGTTGTAAAAATGTGTGCTTTTAAAACAAGGGAGGAAAGAAGGTTTGGAGGCGTGGAGGCTAACATCTTTCCTGATGTTTACCTGCTAAGGAAATCCCTTTGGGTTGAAGAGGCAATTTCTTTGGCTCTGGCCCAAATTAGATACTAAGGTTGTGTTGGTACCTGGCTATGCTTTATTCAGCATCGTGATGCTGTTTAATCACTCTGATTAAAGAGAGCCATTTGTGCTGCTTTCAGTCTTGCAGGATTTCATTACTCCATTAGGCTGAAGTATCATTTTCTCACAGATGCCTCTAGGAAAAGAAATGCTGTTTGGGTGAATTTTTGCTGTTTGGTGTTTCTGTGTGAAAACATCTGGTTGGAGGACATGTCTGGAGCCGCTTCAAGAGATGCACTCTAATTATTTTGTTTTAGCAGCAGCTTGGCTAATCTGATGCTAATCTAAATGTTTAAATCAGAGGCTGTAGGTCAAAATATCTATTTGGACTACAGAGCCACTATGCAGTCCAGGCATGCATGTTATAGTTGCTGTTTCTCTTGATGTATGCAGTTCAATCTGTGGCTTACATGAAGAAATATGTCATTTACCTTTGATACTTCAGGAACCCAAAATGTTTCTTAACAATGTTGGTTTGTGTTCCTCCTCTCTCTTCATATAATACTCTGATGGATTGATTCTGTCACTCATTCTTGTGGTGTGTTGTTTGGTTGCTTGGTTGTCTTGTTGGTTGTTTTTTGGCGGTGGTGGTTTTAGTGGTGTTTGTTTGTTTTACAAAGTCAGCATTTACTAGTGTTATGGTAAGTTTTTGTAGGTTAAAGTAACTTTATTAGGGTTAGGGTAACCAAAGGTAGATTGGCTTCTGCTGGACTTTGTATTCTGTCCAAGAGAGAATGTTGGTCACTCTGGTAAACAGCACAGAAGATGATGGACCCCACATACCAACCAAAACAGAAGGTCCTTTGCTAGTTTATAAATAGTGGCTTTTGTCCAGCACTGTTTTACGCAGATTATTGGACCTTTTCCCATGAAACCAGAACATTCTTGGAAGCTCTTGAGGAGTCTTTGTTCTTACCCTTTAGCAAAAAAACCCAGAACACAAGGGCCCTCTGGACACTGAACGTTTCCAGTTTTCATCAGTTCTGGGAAATAGACTAATTCTGTATTGAAATGAAATGTGATTTATAGGAAGAAAAGATAAAGATGTGTTTGTCTGCAGACTTCTTTAATGTTTTAAACAAGTTTGTCTGGTTCAGTATGTTTAGGGTAGTTGCAGTTGCAAAAGCTCTGTGGCGTTAGTGTTTGTTACTGCAGATTTGTTAGTCACCCAAAATGGAATGACAGGTACCTGTTGGGTTTGTATGGTGATGGTTGGATGTAAGCATATGTTAAAAGAGAAAGTAGTTGTGCTGTCTAAAAGCTCGAAGTCCAAAATTTTTCTGTTTGAGATTATGGTTTCCTAAGTATTATTGTCAAATTGGAGCAAGTTACACATCAGTACAAATGATCCAAATCAGGCAGGGACATGTGACTGTATTTCTGTCAAACTAGAGGATGTGATGTGGTACTTGTGCTGATTGTGAGAGGACAGGCTGTGGCTTCTCAATACTTTGAAGTCTGCTCTAGGAAAGATGCCTCCTGAAAACCTTCTGGGCAAATACGAACTGGCGAGATGACTTTGCACTGCTTGCACAGTGTTGCATGGCTGCAATGGTTTCGATTTGCAAGAGCCCCAGAGTGCACTCAACTCTGGCTCTGTGACCTGTCTTTTATGCTTTGTGATTATCTCTCCCTGTTTTACTGTTCCAGTTCACCGTATGTCTTGATGTGTTGTGCAGCAAGGAGAAAATTAACCTGTTTGTTTGCTGTTTCTTCACAGGTTACCAAAATGGTCAAAACAGTCACCACCAGAACAGTGCGTCAGGTGCCACTTGGGCCTGATGGCCTGCCATCAATGGATGGCTCCTCTCCCATGGGCAGTTACACAGATTCAATAGACAGAAGGTACATGAAGAACGGGGAGCGGTACATTACTCCACAAGCATCATCCACGTTAAACAGATCTTACAACAGCTACAACGATTCGTACCCTGACAGTCATGAGGGTCAGTATCGCCCTTATATTGGTCATGATGGTTATGGAGATCTCTCTGATAACTACGGCAGCTTGTCTCGTGGTGTCAACTACCGTCCTCGCTATGCCTACGTGCCAGGAAACAGTTACAGGCCAGATGATGGTAGCTTCACTTTGCCAAGCAGAAGGGATAACTATGGTCCAGTTGCCCAGCCTCAGGTGCCAGTGGGTAGCAACGTTGACTTGAACCGCTCTCAGCCAGAACGCTTCCAGCCAGAGCCCTATGGACTGGAAGATGATAACCGCAGCCTTGGAGTAGATGATGAAGGATATGAACTGGATCCTGATTATTCCACTGTGAACCGGAGGACATCTGCAGGTGTGCCAGAGAGAGGAAGACCTCACAAAGGAAGGTAAAATCCATTTATTTTTTATAATGAAGCTCTTTTTTGCTTATTTGAACTCCTAATGGTCTGGTAAGTTCTGGAATTACTTGAAAGAAAAACAGGTAGAACTTGTAATTTTGTTAGCCCATAAATGACTGTAAAACACACATGAAATTCAGAAGGGAGTGAGAGTAGTCATCAAGAACCTTTTCACTGTGTTTCTGGGCTCATTAGTTTTGGTTAAATTTACAAAGAGAGGATCTTGTAGGAAAGGGCCAAGTTATATTTTTCCTTTCTTCTAAGGAACAGTTGCGACTACATTGTGTTGTCCCAAAGACATCCCACACTAGCAAGGTGAAAAGAGATTTGTAATCTATGAGACTTCTGACAGGTCTGGTTATGTGCACATCTGCCAAACAAATTCTGAACAGCTGGTTGGGGTTCCAGAGGAGCTGATGTCTGGTGTTGAAGGGATGCCTTGTTGGATAAAAGCTGTCTTGTGAGGTATTTGACAGCCTCAGCTCCTGATCCTGTGCTAGCCACACACCCTCAGCTGCAGGTTGTGCAGTACAGCCATTTCAGTCCAGGTTGTGCTGAACCTCGCTGAAGTATTTAAACATTTTTAAGACCAGATAATTATTTTGTCTTGTGCTTACATGAAGAGAAGATAAAAGCATCTGTTTTGCACTTAATGTAACTTCATTTGTGACAAGTCACAAATTACTTGTGGTTCAGTCCCCTTTCCAAGGGATGTTCTATTTTCACAGAATCACAGAATAGCAAAGGCTGGAAAGGACCTCAAGATCATCGAGTTCCAACCCCCCTGCCATGGGCAGGGACACCTCCCACTAAACCATGCCATCCAAGGCTATGTCCAACCCCACCTTGAACGCCGCCAGGGATGAAGCATTCACAACTTCCCTGGGCAACCCATTCCAGGGCCCCACCACCCTCACAGTATAGAACTTCTTCCTCAGATCCAATCTAAACCTCCCCTGTTTAAGTTTAAACCCATTACCCCTTGTCCTCTCACCACAGTCCCTAATGAAGAGTCCCTCCCCAGCATCCCTATAGGCCCCCTTCAGGTATTGGAAGGCTGCTATGAGGTCTCCACGCAGCCTTCTCTTCTCCAGGCTGAACAGCCCCAATTTTCTCAGCCTATCTTCATACGAGAGGTGCTCCAGTCCCCTGATCATCTTCGTGGCCCTCCTCTGGACTTGTTCTAACACTTCCATGTCCTTTTTATGTTGAGGACACCAGAACTGCACACAATACTCCAAGTGAGGTCTCACGAGAGCAGAGTAGAGGGGCAGGATCACCTCCCTCGACCTGCTGGTCACACTCCTTTTGATGCAGCCCAGGATACGGTTGGCTTTCTGGGCTGCAAGCGCACACTGCCGGCTCATGTTCATTTTTTCATCAACCCACACCCCCAAGTCCTTCTCCGCAGGGCTGCTCTCAATCTCCTCCCCGCCCAACCTCTAGCTGTGCCTGGCATTGCTCCGACCCAGGTGGAGGACTTTGCACTTAGCATGGTTGAACTTCATCAGGTTGGCATCAGCCCACCTCACAAGCGTGTCAAGGTCCCTCTGGATGGCATTCCTTCCCTCCAATGTATCAACCAAACCACACAGCTTGGTGTCATCGGCAAACTTGCTGAGGGCGCACTCAATCCCACTGTCCATGTCACCCACAAAGATGTTGAACAAGACCGGTCCCAACACCGATCCCTGGGGGCCACCACTCGTTACTGGTCTCCAGCTGGACACTGAGCCACTGAGCACTACTCTTTGCGTGCGGCCATCCAGCCAGTTCTTTATCCACCGAGTGGTCCACCTATCAAATTGATGTCTCTCCAACTTAGAGAGAAGGATGTCATGGGAGACAGTGTCAAAGGCTTTACACAAGTCCAGGTAGATGACATCAACTGCTCTGCCCCTGTCCATCAGTTCCGTAGCCCCTTCATAAAAGGTCACCAGATTGGTTAGGCAGGATTTCCCCTTAGTGAAGCCATGCTGGCTGTCCCCAAGCACCTTGTTGGTTTTCATGTGCCTTAGCATGGCTTCCAGGATAATCCGCTCCAAGATTTTGCCAGGCACAGAGGTGAGACTGACTGGTCTGTAATTCCCGGGTTAATCCATTTTTCCCTTCTTAAAAATGGGGGTTATATTTCCCTTTTTCCAGTCATCGGGAACTTCACCTGACTGCCATGATTTTTCAAATATTATGGACAGTGGCTTAGCAACTTCATTTGCCAGCTCCTTCAGGACCCTTGGATGGATTTCATCCGGTCCCATGGACTTGTATACATTCAGGTTCCTAAGGTGGTCCCGAACAATATCCTCCCCCACAGTGGGCCCAGGGTCCCCACCCTCACCGTCCCCGCGTCTGCCTTCCAAGACTTGGGTGGTGTGGTCAGAGCATTTGCCCGTAAAGACTGAGGCAAAGAAGTCATTAAGAACCTCAGCCTTCTCCAAATCCAGGGTAGCCAGTTCTCCCAATAGCTTCTGGAGAGGGCCCACGGTGTCCCTAACCTGTCTCTTATCGGCAATGTACCTATAAAATCCCTTCCTGTTATCCTTAACATCCCTAGCCAAGTTTAATTCTAAATTTTATGCCATATTTTCTGATTTTAGTTGTTTATGCTGCGCTTGCAGCTGTCAGCTTTTGCTCTCTTCTTGGGAAGGGAGGCTTATTACTCAGCTGATAGTCATCTTCTGAATATGAACCTGAAAAACTTGCATATTTTGTTCTCCAAGAAGTGTACAGACTTTTGTGTGTTTGGAAGAAGTCATGTCCTCATAATTCATGTCTTGATGTGGAATTAGTTCTCATTATTCTCCTTTTAATTTAATTTCCAGAGCTCTAAAGAGTCTGTCACCCATCAGCCCTTGTGTGTGTAGATGTTCTTTGGATTTAACGCTTCTGACTGAAGCCTTCTCTTCATCAGCAGTAGTTCTTGGGATTTGGGTAGGCCCTTTGACTCTCTTGTGTTGGAGCACTCCTACTTGGACATGTTATGTTTTTCATGATTCCTTTCCTACTTTCATAGATCTGTCTTCCTTCACATTTCTGGAAGTTCAGTGGAATCGGGCACCTGCAAATTGTCATCCACTTTGAAAGAAAAAAAGAGAAAAGGAGAGAGAAAAGGTATCATAGAATGAATCGTAGAATAGTTTAGGTTGGAAGGGACATTAATTAAAACTCATCTAGTTCCAAACCGCTGCCACAGGCAGGGACACCTTCCACTAGACCAGGTTGCTGAAGCCCCATCCAGCCTGGCCTTGAACACTGCTAGAGAGGGAGTATTAAGGCATAACTCCCAGAACGTCCTTTTAAGTCCCTTGTGACATCTTCAGTCTTACAAGCTCACTAGCTAGTGGAACCACATTACATTACATAAACACGTTAGTGTTTTATGGGGCAAAAGGGAATACCTGCAGCCAGTAGGTGCCAAAATACTGCTTAGTCTATCAGACCCTATTTGCTGCTCCCCTGCATCTATGCAAGTTTACAGTTCTTGTTAAAAGCAGTCAGGCAGCAGTGCTTTTAAATGCTTATTAATGTTTTTCAAACTAGGCATGATGAATAATTAAATGTATTCTTAGAAGCTACCCATTTGCATTTTTAAGGTTTTGTTTGGTTTAAACATGCCTTTGATTTATTGTTCCTTGCAGTTTGGATAGGACCAATTCACAATTTTTGTTTTAGGTTTCTTTTATTGTGAGGGTTTTTTCCATATTAAATACGATCAAGCAGCTTTGACAAGTAATTAGCCTGACTGTGGCAGCAAAATTTAACTGGTGAGAGCATAAGAAGATTGTATGAGGGGCTTCTTCATAAGTAGTTAATTTTTGACATTTCAAAGAAATACTTGAACAATTCAAAAGACCTGCATTTCAGATATGCTACTGATCTGCAAGGAGCTGGAGACTACAAATAGTGCTTTGTACTAGGTGTGGGTAATTACTACTTGATTATTCCTTTCTAGGTTTTTTTAAATAAGTTATTCCTTGTGAAAATGACTTAATGAGAGTGATAAATTGATGGCATCTTTGATTTCAAAAAGTTTGTATGTGTAGAGTGGGTATAACAACACTGTCAGAAGCTTTTCTACATCACACA
Source organism: Amazona ochrocephala (assembly GCA_039720435.1). Classification (NCBI taxonomy): domain Eukaryota; kingdom Metazoa; phylum Chordata; class Aves; order Psittaciformes; family Psittacidae; genus Amazona; species Amazona ochrocephala. Next base: position 7,154,491 of record CM077891.1, on the reverse strand, counting down.
TATTTCAGCTTGGACATTTTCATCATGCCACAGACAGACTTCTCTTGGCTTTCTGCAAAAACTGCAGTTACTCTCTTGTTTTCTTCCCAGTAAGTGTTGCCCTCATTTGTTAATAGTTTAAAGGTAGAATAAGGATCCTGGCTGTTGGTTCCTAGTTTTGATGCTGTTCTGAAGGGACTGAATGGAGGCTTCTTGTCTGAATCTGTGCTAGTGTATCTCACCCCATGCGATAAAGAGGCTGCCCAGCTGTGTCTGGAGGGGATCCTGGTCAAGGGGATTTCTAGTAAGATTATTCATTCAATCCCTTGCATGCTCCATTTGATTGCAGAAATAAATATCTGTTGTGCTTTCCTTCTGTAATCACCAGCTTCGTTTTAAGCTACTTATATTTCTTTTTAAATTGGGGAAGAATGTGCCTCCTCACAAACACCTACAGATCCAGATAACTGTGCAAAGGCAGATATTCTCTGTTGGCTTCCTAGTGTTTGTGGCTGGGTTTGTTTCTTGTTTTCTTTTATACTCAATTACTGATGTAAGATACATTATTTTTTGCAACAATACCTGGCTCTTGATGTTCTGTTCTTCAGCATGTGCTCTAGTTTGGTTTATGTCAGATTGCATAATAAATTGGGGTGAAAGACATTTCGATAATAGTTATTTAATATTACTCAGATTAACTTATGAAGGCATTTAAACATCTTTAATTGAGTTTATGTCCTTTTTTCTTCAAATGGTAGGTTGCTTTTATTAAATCAGGAGGGTTTTTATTTATAGTCTTTAAAAATACATAGTCGTATGGTGTTGCAAGGTGGTTTATATACAGTCCTTTTTGAAAGAGAAGCAGGAAGTACTGAATATGTTTCATGCACAAATCCCATCCCTACTAGTATTTAAATATTTTTAATCATTAAATTGGAGTTAAGACAGATCAGAAAAAAAATGGCAAGTTGTAATTCATCTTACTTTTAAAATTTATCTTCTGTTCAGCTTCTCATTTCTTGCCTCTGTGACAATTTATTTCCTGAGTGGATCGCTACAGTTTGCACTTGTACTGGCATTCATGGGACTTTATTACCCCTAAAAAGCCTGGAGCAGCTGTTGCCAGTGTTACTATTCCAGACTAGAGAAGATATGCATTTTTAATAGTGACTAAATCAACAACAAAACAGTTTTCTGCTGTTAAATTTTCTATGGCAGAAGCCTGATCTAAGAAACTGAGACTATATTTGGTTGTCACTTGATGGTCCAAATTATTATTACCAGGAACCGAGCCAAATTTACAGTTAAGTAACAGTAGGTCTCTTGCTTCTGTTATGTATAGAATATAGTGTGAGAATATTGCTGTCACATATGTATTAGTCGCATTCTACTTCTGGTGTCTTTTTTCAGTCTAGAATATAAAGGTTTACATTTGTAAATGTACTTTCAGTCAGCACTTCTGGCCTAACTTCACCCATTCCAAGAGTGGTCTCACCGCAGCACCCATCCTTAGGTCTGTCTGTAGACAGACCTCTTGTTTAATGCTCAACTGTTAAGTGTAGTACTAGGATATAGGCAACACTGGGATGTTGTCTGTGTTGGGGCAGGAGTGTATGGACATGCCTGGGCAGAACAGGGTGAAGCAAAATAAAAATGCAGTCAGTTTAGAAAGGTGTTTTTTTTTTTCTGATGCTTCTCCTTAGATCTCAGTTTGTTGATCTTCTGGTAGCAGAAGACTGGCATGTGGCTGAGTTTCATGTGGCAGGAGGTAACATGAGTCAGCTCATCCATTAGCAGCTTTCAAGGGAATTTTGGTGGTTACCCATACAGCCCGTAACTCAGACTTGTCACAGCAAAGGATCCGGTCCAGTTTTGAAATCCTGTTGTGTGCCCTCCTGTCAGGGAACAGAGGCTGGCAAAAGTAGGACCTCATTCTGCAGTCTTCAGATTTTCTCTTCAGTTTCTGGCACAAGGTTCCCTGCTGAAATCCCAAGCCTTTCTGGTCTTTTATCCTAAGCAGACACCAGCTGCAAACTGTGATGAATGTAACACTTATATAAATTGTTAAGGATTAAATGTATAAATCCTTCACCTGTTCACTTAAATTTGCCTATGTTGAAGCCACGAGGAAGATGATAAATCTATAGCTCTCTTCCAGTTTTTATCTATGCTAGAACGTGATTTTATCAGTTCCCTAAGACAGGTGATTAGTGAGACCCATGGCATCCTGAAAACTCAGCTGCCTTGCTACAAACAGATGGAAGGCAAGATGCTTGTAGTCAGCAACTCTGGCATACTACCAGGTCTCTTCAGTCCTGAGTGTAAAGAGCTCTTGGCCGCCTCAGCACAGATGACTGTATCTGCTGAAGCTCTCATTAGTCTTTCTGAATCAAGTGCCTTTCCCTTCCAGTGTGTAGCTGCTTTGCTGGAATGAAGGGAAAAAATTGCATTTGGCCTCCACCAGTCCAGCTCAGGATGATTTCTTTACCCTCTCTATGTGTAATTGTATTGCTGATTTTGTTCATTTTACTTCAGGAACTGTGTTTAACTCCCAAATAGATGCACGCTTTTGATTTCTTTGCTCTTTGCATAGTCTGTGCTTCCCTGTTCCGAAGCCCCCTGTTAAATGAATGGAGCTGGGACTTGATCTGGTCCAGACCATCTTCATTCACATGGAGAGAGAGGGGATCTGTCTGCCAAGGCCACCAAAGGCTTTGTGGTAGTTCTGCATTGCACTGCCTGGTCAGGTATTTTGCTCCTTTGCAGATGGTCTGTTTTGTTAAACTGCCTCCCTTCAGTGCTGTTAAGTGATGGTAAAGCTGGTATTTAGAGCTTCCCTTCTTCAGATTCAATCACTGTGTTGAGTCATGTGAACCTGAATTGGTGTGATGAGATACTTGCCTTCACTGAGCTTTCATGTACAGCTCTTGAGTTCACACCAGGATCTCAGAATTTCTAGATAATTATTCAGGTTCTTGAAGGGTCAAATGTCTAGGTGTCACGTTTGCTGCCTGGTAAGCGCTGGGGTTAGTTACTGGTGCGTTAACCAGTGCTCTTGATACTGTTTCATCTTACAGGGTATGTTGGATCTGACCTGCATGGGCTTATTTCAGTAGTAGTGCTTCTTGTGCTCATCCTTTCTCTACAGGTACTTGAGAGACACTCTTGTTTCAAAGTACCTGTATTTGTGTACCAAAATGGTTGTGTTAGTTGTGTAATCCTGTTTTTTCCACTAAGGAGATGGTGGAGCAGAATCAGGTTGAGACTGGTGGGAACAGATTTATAAGTGAATGGCTCATGTAAGAATGGTACTGTACAAAAATGCCAACAGTTGTTTAAAGTCATTTATGGTTCAGGGTCTGTTTCCTTGAAGATGCTTTACTTCTGCTGTGGGGATGGGGCCAGCAGTACATGCTGCGGGCAGCACTTCACCACAGAACAGTAGTTGGTGGGTTCTGAGCAGAGCTGCCTTCCCCACCACCTTCATATTCATCCTAAACCATCTTAAATGCAGCTGTCTCTGCCTACAGCACTCAGAATTGCAACCTCTTCCCTGCAGCAGGAAGCTCTCAGCGTCTTCCTATACCTTATTCTAGCCCCGATCCACGTCCTGGGGATTACATCAGAGAGGCAAGTATCATCAAAGCCTCTTGGCTGTCTTTGGTGCATCAGTAGCTTTGTATTGGAACAACAGAAGAAAAACTCTTTTTTAACAGGAAGAAATTGTTAGAATAAGTGGCAAGTTGGGATGTGATTTTTTTTTTTTTTTTTTGTGTGTGTGTATGATTATTCAGATATTCACACTTCTATTTAGTAACCAGGGTAGACAATTAAAAGTTACTGTTGTTGGTACTAGAGTTATGTAGTGCTCTCTCCTGTCATGAGTGCTGCAGTTTAAAGTCCGAACAAGTTTCATTTTAGGCAAATGTAGTGAAAGCAAGGAGCTTTGTGTGGCTCAGAGGAGAGGAATCAACATAAGGAAGATGGCCTCATCTGTGTGGTTCTGTTCGGAAGGCTTCATGGAAATAGTGCAAACAAGCTGCATCCCAAGACAGTAATTATCTTTGTGTATTTGCAGGGCTGAAAAGGAGAGAGAAACTTAATTGTGCAGGTGTAAGTGAGGTGGTGTACAGTTTCTTGTGAGCAGCTCAGAGGGCTGAGGAGTGTTGAGCTGCCAGTTGGCAAGTCAAGCAAGCAGGAGCTGTGCAGGGGGTGGTTATTGAAATTAATCTTCTGCTACTTTTATGCAGTCAGTAAGAATTAAGCTTGAAAGAATTTAACATGAGGATGAGCTTGAGAACAGAGTTTTTGCTGTAGTTTCAAAGCTGGTTTTCCCAAATTTGTATACGTAAACCCAGAATTTTGTTCGAGGAGTAGTTAAGGGGTTTTGTTATTACCTCTGCCCTGTGTATATGCTCAAGAGTAAATGTTTTCAGTGTTGTTACTTTCTTCTTGGAGTGATGGAAACAGCTTTGTTCTGTAAGGGAAAATACAACAGCTGTCCAGACATTGTAAATTACTGTGTAGAGCAAGTACTGAATTATACATACACAAATAACTGCATCGATAAAAGGATTGCTTCAGATTCATTGAGTTTTGGATACTGGCCCATTTTTTCCTTTCATTCAGCTTATGGTTTAGAACAGCAATTAAAGCAACTTAAAGTCAGCAGAGGCGCTTTTAACATTAAAAGCATTAATTGTGCAAGATTCAGTTCAGTCTCTACCTCCAGTTGCTACTCTCCCCAGAGTCTAGTTTAATTAGCAGTCCTTCAGGATAACAGCAAGCTCCATTTTCTTTGAGTTCTAATGGTCTGTACTTCCTTCAAAATGACATCAGAAATTGTTCAGTAATATCAGTCAATGATTAAAATGGAAGCTTATAAGAATCATTTTGTAGCAATTAAAACTACTTGCTTGCCTGAGATCAGCTACTATCTTAGTAGTGTAGTTGCCTGTCCAGGAAAAGAAGACTCAGACAAAAAGCTGCTGCTGTTTATATATACGAATGATGTCAGTTTATGTTAATATCAGTTAAGAGTAGTATTAGAGGGAAAGGAGGATGAAGAAAAATCTTCCAGATTGAGGTTTAAAACAGTGGGATTAATTAGAAATTTGATTCAGCTCCCCAGCAGGTCACTTCAGCTCTTCATCCCCCTCAGCCAGGTTAGTGAGCCTGGTGTGAACCTTTGGGGCAGAGCCTGAGAGAGAATTGATTGCAAAGTTGAAAGTGTTTGGGGAGTTCATAACTGTGAGGTGCAAGTTGCCTTATTGCCCTGGGGGCTTATTCACATATAAAACTGAAGAATTTGTGACCAGTGTTTCACTGTGCACAAGCTTCAGATTTCCTTTTGTACTGCTCCTGAGAACTTACGTGTTATCTCACCTCACGTGCACTGAAGTTCGCGTGCAAGAGCTCTGCATGTTCTGAAGGATGAAAGGTGTCACTTTGAATAAAGGATGAAGTGTATCAGTGAATCTCAAAAACAAATGTTGAAGCTGTAAATGCCTTTTGTTACAAATCTGCAGAAATGTTCTATCTGTTGTAGGAAGTGATCAGAGGGGGGTGGGGATATTTTTCTGAAGGTTGCAGGTTACAGTTGAAGAGGTGGTTGCTAAAGAAAAAGAAATATTTGTGAATTACTGGTTTAGTTATTTATTTTTAAGAATATAGATGTTTGTCATGTAAGAATGTACTGTATTAGTATATTTTCAACTGTCTTGATTGTAACTTTGCCCTGTGTGTGAACTAGGACAGCGATACCTAAATATCTGTTAGCTGGTTGTGACTGATCTTACTTCAGTTACGCACAGTGAATTATGGCACAAGATGGATGCCATTCATTCTAATGCTGTAAATGATCTTAAGAGTATTAGGCTCTTAAGATCATTTACTTGAGTGATCCAGGTTAGTTGCTGATCTGGGGAGGAAAGCTCAGAGTACTGGACTTGGTTTGCATGTCCAGCAAATTACTCTGGTGTTAAAAGTTGGATGCGGGCCTCTTGACCAGCAGCCGTTTACATGTATTCAGAGTTATTCTGTACAAGGTAGACTTTTATTACATGCTTGGATTCAGAACTTTAATTTTACGTCACCTTTGACACTGTTATGTATACATTGATGAGTTCAGGATGCTTGTGTGAGCGTCAACGTGGAAATGTAGTGGAACTTCTCAGACTTGCTGAAAAGTGTCTACAGTCTCCTCACAGGCCTTGAATGCCTTTAATTACAGCTTTAGTTGGTTGCAGAAGTAGCAGCAATAATGAAGCTCAGTGTTTCCTACTAAATGTAATCCAGCTCTATCATCATTGTTTTGCTAAGTGACCAAAATGAAAGCAATCTGTTTGATGACTTGCCGTCCCTGTTGTCGTTTCATTGCCAGCCAGACAAACCCTGTTCCCATCGTTGTCCCATCGCTGCTTCATACTCAGCTATGGTTAATTTTCAAGTTACTAGAAATAAATTACTTGAAAGTGTAAATATGCTGCCTCTAATGATGATTGTGATATTAAAAGGGTTGCTCATAGCTGAAATCTCTATACGTAAAATCATAGAATAGTTTGGATTGGAAGAGACCTTAAAGATCATCTACAGACTCAGAGGTACAGAGTGTTTAAATGTACTTTTTCCCCCCCTCTTTTTTTCTCTTGGGACTGTTGCTTCTTACAGGGGCTACGATGACCCCATCGAGACAGAGATGGTTGAAGAGAGAATACCTTACCTCCATGGTGGCTACGCAGCACCGCTGGCACAGCCAGAGAGAGGAAGTATGGCTAGTATTGACCGCCTTGGGAAGCGCTCTCCCTCTATTGACAGCATTCGTAAGGACCCCAGGTGGAGGGACCCTGACCTCCCTGAAGTGATTGCCATGCTCAGCCACCCTATTGATCCAGTCAAGTCTAACGCCGCAGCCTATTTGCAGCACTTATGCTACGAGAATGATAAAATCAAAAAGGACGTGAGGCACCTCAAAGGGATACCTATCTTGGTGGGTCTACTTGATCATCCGAAGCCAGAGGTGCATCGTAAAGCCTGCGGGGCTCTCAGAAACATCTCATATGGGAAGGATAATGAAAACAAGGTGGCTATAAAGAACTGTGATGGGATCCCTGCATTGATCAGACTGTTGAGAAAAACAAATGACATGGAAGTCAGAGAGCTAATTACAGGTCAGTGTCTGTAGTTTCTTTAATGAATTATTCTTTAGAGGGGTTCTTTCAGCTTCAGGAACAAGAATTTCTGGAGATTAGAGCACTGGAGGAGAATGTGGATCACTGGCTGCAGCTTTTTCTTTAGCTGCACAATGTTTGTGGTGTCAGAAAGCCTAAAGCCAATGTGTCCTTCAGGAGGAAATCAAGATCATCTGTGTAGGTAGCACATTTGAGTTTCCCTGGCTGCTTGAGAGATGGATAGTATATCTTGACTGTAGCGTGCAAATGCATGTGGCTGAGTTACTGAAGCTTAAATGAGTTATAGCAACTTCATTGACAGGTAATTTGTAGTGCTCTTGCCCTCAGTATGTTATAATCATAGGGTAAATTATGCTAATCTGAAACTTCCCATTAATCTCTTATAAAACAATCCTGCTGCCATGTCACACTACTTTGTATTGATGGAATGGTCAGTCTCCTCAGGAACACTTCCAGCCCCAGTACTGTGGACTCTGAAGCTGTACGTAAAGTTGCAGCACTTCTGGGTTGGAAAACTCAGATTTTTAAGGAGGAGAGTCTGCTGTTAGATGCTCTGTGCACAGGGTTGGTTTGTTGCAGTAATCATAAAAGGGAGAATTACTTTTTGAAGTTACTGAGTTCATGCATGCTTTGCAGAGAGTTTTCAATTACTTATAACTCCATTATTCAACCTGTTTTTTATTTGAACTTAGTTTTGGATATCATCCAAAGAGAGTAATAAAATATATGCCAGGTTTCCAATTTCAGCCATTAAGTGGAATAGGGTGAAAAAGTATGTCAGTTCTTAAACTAAGGAGAAATATATTGTTCTTCAGTCTCCCATAACTCATGAGGATTGAAATGGATTTCCTTTTCTCTTCTCAGAAGCTACAAGGGATGTCTGGATAGAGACCAGGGCAGTTGTAATGAATTTCCGTGCCAGAACAGAATTTTTCAGAAAGTTTTGTGAGCATGAAAATGGGTCCAGGGCTGAAACTGTTCAGCTGCCTGATATTATCAGTGTTGGATTCTCCAGCAGATCCTACTGCAAACAGGGATTAAGCCATTAGAAGTAAACATCATAATTCTGTAACTGCCTCAAAAAATTATAGCAAGCTTTTACTGGTAGTCATAATTCTCTGAGGTGAGCAGTGGCCTTGGGTGTTCCAACTGTTCTTCCCCAGCCATTATAGGAGATTTAGCAGACTAGGTCTAAATATACAGTGTAGAAATCAGCAGGGGTATTTTACCAGCTCACTAGAAAAGTCTGTTTTGTCAGAGAACTTCTAAGTAGTGTGTGCTGGTTGTGCTCTGACTGCTGTCTGTGCTTTGTCTTTTAACGTGGTAACTCTGTAGGTAGTAGTTGTATTCCATTTGTTGCACTCATTTAGTATGATGGCTGACTTAAATCTTTTATTTAAAGGAAAATTATCTGTTTACTGTTCTGGTTTACTCAAAACTTGTTTCTGCAGTGCTGGGAAGTAATAAATTCATTTTTTTAGATTCAAGAAAGGAGAAGCTGATCTATAATTCACTCTGAAGGAATATCATTATAACACTAAGTGGTAATCAGTCACTTGAGATGGGCAAAACCAAACTGGATGTTTTCCCTTTTCACACTAAATAGTGATTGCTTTGATTTCCAGTTGATTGATTAGTTTTACAGTTCAAATGCATTTTATTTTATAGTAGTTCCTGCTCATTAAATGTAGTATTTTTATTCTAATATAGTTTTTGCTATTTAAAGCCCTTTATTTCCCCTTACTAAGAAACGCCAGGAACACTAAGGGTATTAACCTAAACAGATGTCCAGCAACAGATGATGTGCATTTAATCTCCACCTACCCAGGAATTTCATTCCACTTCTAAAATGATATCATCAGATCTGGTGTGGATATTCAAGCATCAATACAGAAGAGTATTTCAGCAATGTGTCTGTGACTGGGGCTGGTGTACTTGCAGTCAGTGTTCAAAGGCTCAGCTGATAATGTGGAATTGTCCATTTGAAAAATGAGCTGCAAAAGTCAGCAGGGAAACAAAAGCCAACTTGAAGCGCAAAGAGAGCATCCAGCCAGGGCTGATACAAAAGGACTGTGTTTTGCAGCCTCAGAAAATTCAGATCACAATTCTGGTGTTCTCATGGTAGAAATCTTGACTTCCTACCCGAGTACTTTTCCCTAGTGTTAAACCAATGTCTGCCTTTGCCATGAGAGTTCTGCATTCTGTCTGGAGTGAAGTCTCTGAGGAGGCAAATAAAACAACAGCATACTGGGTGTGCTTGTTTATTTCTTTTAACATGCTGCAAATTCAAGTTTGATATGGATTGACTATTATGTAGTTTAATATTTCTGTAACTCAATACTAGCTGTTGTTGGAAAGCTGACTTGTAATCATCAACTGGTCATCCTAGATGTGGACGGATAACAAAGTAATCCTGCTTTCCAAAGAGATTTAAATACTTTAAAGGAACTTAAATGCTTCAGATGTCCAAATTCAAGAACACTTCCAGTCTTGAAGTTTTGCTTCTCTCGGTGTGGGACACTGCCTGCCTGCCAGACGGGGTACACTGGAGCATTACAAGTAAGATTATTTGCAGCTGGAGAGGATGCTTCCTGGCAAAAGACAGCATCAGTCTCATCTAATTTGAGAGTCAGGCTTTGGCTTTAATATTGCTCCATGGCTTCTCATTTACTTGGTAATCTGATGCAGCAGCTAAAGCTGTCTAGAACAGTGTGAGTCAGGCCAGCCAGCTGGGCCTGGTCAGTGGGTTAATGGAGTGGGAAAACAGCCACATCAATGTGTTAGAAATGCGTAAGAGGTAGATTCTGTGGCAGCGGAGCATGAGGTGAGGAATCAGATACGTGATGCTCAGTGCTGAATGAGTGAGACTTGATGTATCGGAAGTGCGTTCACTTAACTGCTTCCCAGGATATGTTTGGAAAACACAAGGTAGGCGCGTATTGATGTGCAATTTTGGGAGCATGATGAATATACCAATACAGCACTACTGCCAGATCAAGCAAGTCTGTAGCTTCTTCTTTTCAGATAGCACTGGTTTTAGCAGAATTTGAGAACCTTCTCTGGGTTAATGCCATCTCTATTTTACCAAATGTTCTTGATGTATCTGCAGATGGCACTAAAACATGGTGGAGGTAAGGCAGACACATGAGGCATGTAAAAATACCTTCAAAACTCAAGATACATTCATAAAATAACACAGATCTTTAATTTCCTTTTAAAGTGTAGAGTTAGAAAATGTCTTGCATCCACTGCACTGAGAAAAGCATGATTTAGCTGTTAGAGTGTCTGTAAGTAAGTAATGGGTGAAGTTGTGATGAGAAATACTCCACAAAATTCTTCCTTGCATCCCTTTCTAGTCTTGGAAATGTACTGCTGGGTTTTCAGTGGATCACTTTCTTGAGAAGCAGAGAGAAATGAGGATTAAGCTGATGAAGAGTTTAATCTGTTCTGATTGCAAAAGCTGCAAAAATTTTATCTTGACTGATAAGGATTTTTTTTGTGGAGGAAATGTTTCAGTCAGATATGCAAGACCAAAATTCTATTACGTTCTTTGAAAAGCAATCAGAAGTTGGGAGCTTTGATGAATAATTCTGTTCTTTGTGAGAACATTGAAAGTAATTTTGTTGTTTAACGACATTGCACTGATTTTTAAGTAGTGCAGAACGTGATTTTCCTGATGCTGCATGTTGCAAACTGGTTTTAATTTAAAAAGGATTGACCTTCAACATGCTCTGCAGAGGTAATATTTTGGTTTAATACAGTAATAGAAATTTGCAGATTAGTGACCTTACTCAGAATTCACACCTGGGCATTTATCTGTGCTAAGATCTTGTCAGCTGATTGGACACTAACTGCTCTTTGAAGTACCATGCTGTCTTGGACTTTCTGATCTCAAATGAGCTTACTCCTTCCATTTTCTAATAGAAGGCTTGTCAGAAGAAGGTTTCTTTTCATGGTGTGTTCTGTGACAGAGCAGTTCATATTGAGGTTCTTGACCACTAAACTTAAAGAAACACAGCTCCAATCCTCAGGACTTAGAATGATACAAACAAGCTGAGAAAATTAGGGCTGTTCAGCCTGGAGAAGAGAAGGCTGCGTGGGGACCTCATAGCAGCCTTCCAATACCTGAAGGGGGCCTATAGGGATGCTGGGGAGGGACTCTTCATGAGGGACTGTGGTGAGAGGACAAGGGGTAATGGGTTTAAACTTTAACAGGGGAGGTTTAGATTGGATATGAGGAAGAAATTCTTTACTGTAAGGGTGGTGAGGCCCTGGAATGGGTTGCCCAAGGAAGTTGTGAATGCTTCATCCCTGGCGGCATTCAAGGCGGGGTTGGACATAGCCTTGGATGGCATGGTTTAGTGGGAGGTGTCCCTGCCCATGGCGGGGGGGGTTGAAACTAGATGATCTTGAGGTCCTTTCCAACCTTTACTATTCTATGATTCTATGATTCTAAGTCTGTCAAACAGATCCATACAGGACCAACATGCAACAAGAAGTCATCAATGGATATTACGCAGAGCACTTTATTTTTCCCAAATGATAAACTGTTTGGTATGGACCGTAGATAAAAAATTTAACAGCTTCTGATTTCTTGGTGGCATTGGATTTTTACAAGTAAGCAAGAGCAGCAGGAAAAGATTTCCCTTGGATTTCAGAAGATAATAACATGTATGTTGTTCTGTCACAACTTGTTTAGAAATCTTTCCACAGCTCCAAGGAGGTGGAGATTTAGGGAATTATGGCTGTGGCCTGAATCGCTTTCATTATTACATAAATCATCTGGCTATGTTTGTAGCTTATAGTAATTTTTAATACATTTTTACAATGATCAGTACTTTTGGAAAAAAAACCTTGTAGCTATTGTCCCTGCTTAATATGCTGAAAAAGCAGAGCTAATAGTTGTAGTTAGAAATAGATAAGTCTATTGCAAATGGTATTTAGGAATAAAAGAATGGTAAAAAATGGGATCATCTTCCGAAAAGTAATAGTTCATCTTTTTTCTCTAGTCCTGAAATTCATGCAGTCTGCAGTCAAAAGGTCCATACTTGTAGTGAAAATGTGTAGAAAATTTAGGTACCTTCATTTCCCTTATTCTGCTGTGTCAGTGAGTTGACTTCTTTTCGGTGCTATTCGCTTGAATTGATTAAACTTGCGGTTTTCAAAACAGTGTTTCCAGCTTGTTAGATCATTAATGTGTTATGATAATACAGACAGAAAATTATATTTAAAGATGGATATCAAATTTATAGGGATTTTAATTTATTTTTTTTTTCTCATTTTCTGAGTAAAACCTACAATCTAAGCTGAATTTGTTCACTGGTTTTTTTGATTTCAGTTTCTCTGGCTGTCACTATTAGTGTCTTTTCCCATGGAATTTCTTTTCTCAAGAGCTGAAAGAATGCTGGGGTTTAGACCTCTTTGTTTTGTAATTTTGAATAAGAAAAATGTTTTGTCCCTGTTTATTTTCTGAATCCTTTCTTGTGGAATATTTTCCCAATGAAGTCAACCTTAAATATTAATTTGTTTTCTCTGTCTTTGGAACCTCAAGATTCCTTCATCCTGGTTTATCTTGGGCCACCTTTTTCTTAAGTGCCGCACATTATCCTTCACTGAATGCTGTTCATCAGAGGGTTTCTTTTGGTTTTCCTCATGCAACCATCAAAAAGAATATTATGAATTTAAGTGGCTTGTCATTCTTTGAATAATTTGAAGAGTTTGTGCCTTTTTTCCTTCTTTTTCTTTTCTTCTTCTCCACAGTTTGTTGGCGTTTTGTATGAAACGTTTGAGAGATGGGAAGCAGATGAGAAATTGAAAAGCTTGTAAACTGCTGGGGGGTTTTGATTTGAAGAAGGAGGAAAGGCATTCTGTTTAACTGCAGTCTCTGTTGCCTGGTAGCCACTCATTGAGATTGACAGTCAAAATGTGTTTGCCTTAAATGGTTTATTGCAGTCAGCCTCTTAATAAAAATTCTGTATATGGACAAGGGAACCTTTTGTAGGGCAGATAGTTCTCTTGGTCTGGATGGGGTTATGAGCATCAGTGAAGCTGGCTTGGGTGTGGAAGCTTGTCAGGTTAGTGCTGTTTTCAGTGTTGCAGTCTAGCTGGAATACTATTGAATCCCAGTTAACATTTAGTCTCTTGAACTAACTGCTGGTGGATGAGAATATAGAAGAGGGAGTTTGAAGGTGGTGATCTCATTTTGCACAATGAAGTGGAAGGTGTTAAAATCTAGACACAAATCTTCAAGTTTTAAAGCAAGTAAAAGATTTGAGCATTGAAAAACTTCTTTAGAATCCTGTAATGTTGGAGCTTTTGGAAATCTTATAGGTCTTTTTGGCCTTTTAATTATAAGTCTGCCTTATTCTGAAGCAGTAAAGTTTGTAGTTTCACTATACAGATAACAGATTAGAATCATAGAATAGCTGGGGTTGGAAAGGACCTTAAAATCTTCCAGTTCCAACCCCCCTGCCATGGGGCAGGGACCACCTCCCACTAAACCATGCCACCCAAGGCTCTGACCAACCTTGCCTTGAACACCGCCAGCAGTGGAGCATTCACAGCTTCCCTGGGCAACCCATTCCAGTGCTTCACCACCCTTACAGTAAAGAATTTCTTCCTCAGATCCAATCTAAACCTCCCCTGTTGAAGTTTGAACCCGTTACCCCTTGTTCTCTCACCACAGTCCCTAATGAAGAGTCCCTCCCCAGCATCCCTATAGGCCCCCTTCAGATATTGGAAGGCTGCTATGAGGTCTCCACGCAGCCTTCTCTTCTCCAGGCTGAACAGCCCCAAGTTTCTCATCCTGTCTTCATACAGGAGGTGCTCCAGTCCCCTGATCGTCCTCGTGGCCCTCCTCTGGACTTGTTCTAACAGTTCCATGTCCTTTTTATGTTGAGGACACTCCTCTAGGAGAGGGGAAGAGGCAGACTCTCAGGTGCAGAAGCAGTATGTGCGTTTAAGGAAAGAGCTCTTAAAATTGAAAGTCTGACAGATTTTGAAACTTAGCTCTTCCATATACAGATGATTTTGAATCTTCGCATTGTTTCCTATTGCAATATTTTGCAGTTTTAAAAGAACAGAAATGCAGAATCCTGACAAACACTGTACTAGGTTCCTCACTTGACACCATCTTTTCATAATAGTGTGGGTTTTGACCCCTGTAAATACCAAATGCTCCGTTTAATAGTTCTGTGAGGGAACCCTGACATAACCCTCCAGAACCAGGGTATTCTGCACCCATTGTTCTCAGTTTGAATCCAGGTTTGCTGCAGAGATGATTATCCTGTGTAATGTCCTGGGATTTATTCAGTGCTGGATGTTTGGATTTTGCATTTAGATTTTGAAGCACTGAGCCAGCAACACATTTATGGATTTAATTGTAATTACTATTTTTATATCAGTGAATCTGATATGCTTAAAGAATTGGTGTGCAGTAACTCAAGAAAGTCTAGTGAAGTATTTAAAATAAATTGGGTAGCTTATGTCAGGTTTTATAATCTTATTGTAAATATTTACTTGCTTTTATTTATGATGTGTATTTTTGAGCCAATTTGTTACAAGAAGTAAAGGCTTTCTACTACAACCAAATGGGGCCAGGTAGCACTTTCTGTGTGGTTTTTGGATTGGTTTTTTTTCTTATTCTCCATTGTATGGTGTTTTGCAATGACAAAGGGTGATTTGCTGTAATGGGTACAGAGAGCAAATTAATTCATATTTTGCCTATGCTGTCTTGTTTGAAAGCTGAAAAAGTATGTTATAAAAATCTCATGTGGAGTGTTGTCTGGGAATGGCAAGGACAGTAGGCCAAACAAGTGCGGTATTTTTGTGTGATTTTAGAGAAAGACTGAAAGAAACATTATGGTGTTCACACTATCTGCCTCAGAGTTTCTTTATTAATTAATATGGTCTCTGAAGTCTGAGCAGGTGCCTGGATTTTGTACAGATCACTTTGAGTAGGAAACACCAGAACATTTGACTTCTGAAGCTCTGCTAATCGTCAGCCTTTAAGGTTATCGTGTAAGTGCCAGTCACTGCTCAAATGGAGATAAAATTCCCGTCCTGACCCTATACGGATATAATACTCTGATATTAAAATAGGTAATTGGCATTTGACACTTCTGACTTGTAGCAGCACAAGCCTGAGTGTGAAGGAGAGTTCCCACGAGATAGCGGCCTGTGGTTGGGGTGGTGCTTGGGCAGTTCTCCAGCACAGCGGATCATTGCAGAGCTGCAGACACCCTCACTACTACCTGCTTTCCTTTGGCTGGAAGGTCCAGCAAATACGCTTTTGTTACGCTGTGTGACAGAAGTTATAGATCCAGATCTTTTTCCAGTCACTTTTAAAGTTGGAAAGTATAGGGTTTAAAACTTAGAGTGGCTGAAGGAAACTGAAATTAAAGATTGCACCTTTGTTGTTCTTTTGTGTTTTGTTTTAGATGTGTATAAGAGGTATTTACAATTTGCACTACAATATGCACAAATTCACAGTTGTAATGACATAGGGAGCCTCAGTTTAATATTGTGTCCATCTGCTTAGGAAGGATTTCCTGTGTGTTCTGGGGAATCTAGCTTTTCCATTCTCTCTGAAACATGCTGTCTTCACACTTTTCCTTGGAGCTCCAAAGTGTGCATTCAGTCCCCTCCAAGTGTTGGTACTGATAGTAGTCAAGTGTAACCAGGCTAGGCCCATGAAAAAATTATCTCTGAAGTGAATGTCCTGTTTTAGTCCTAACCGAATGAGCAGCAAGTGTCAGGACAGTGACACAGGTCTGCTGGGAAGTTGTATCAGTTATCTAAGATGGGGTATTTTTACAGTTCTAAGGCTGTTCTGTTATGTTTTGATGTTTGACCTCTGTCTACTTTGGTTTGTAATTGAGGTAAAATTGGAAAGACAGAGGAGTTTTGGTTCTCAGCTTCTTCAAGGAATTGTATGCTTGTGACACCAGGTGATTTGAACATTGATATTGCCTGTGACAGGAAAATGTGAAAGTAAATAGCAGAGAGGAGTCTTGATTGAAATACTGTATTGTGCAGAGGATAAGTGTAAGATCAATGATCCTCCATAAATTCATCCCTGTTTTAAAGACTTACTCAATATTCTTGTCTGCTGCACTGAATGAATTTTTACTTTTTCAGGCATAGCTAGACTTAAAAGTGTATCAGAATTTGTACATAGCATAAAAATCCTATCACTCTCCAATAGCACCTCCCATTTCTGTGTTGTAGGACTTGATGACTTCAAAAATATCTGTATCTTGATAAAAGTGCTTCCATGCTTTTGGAAATGTTTCTGTTGCAGTGACTGGAATTTTCCCTAAGCAATGCATTATTTTGGTGGTTCATCCAAGTAGTTTTGCCCTTTTGTTTAGTTTTTTAATTTAACCATCTAGTGAGTCTCTGCAAATCTAGTGATTCTGTTTAATCTGGAGATTTTTAACTAGTAGTTATTCTCTTGTTATTTAATAATCACTGTTTCTTCTGCAGGCACCCTATGGAATTTATCCTCCTATGAGCCCTTGAAGATGGTCATCATCAACCATGGTCTGCAGACACTTACCAATGAGGTGATTATACCCCATTCCGGTTGGGAGAGCGAGCCAAATGAGGACTCTAAGCCTCGTGATGCTGAGTGGACAACTGTCTTCAAGAACACTTCTGGTTGCTTACGGTAAGGCAGAGCTGTGGAGTGTTACTCTGTTCACCACCTCACATGTTTAGGATTTATTTTATTGGAAAAGTGTGTTTTCAAATAACTCCCTTCTTGGGTTTAGGCCTTCTCCTATCAAAAGGCATTTTCTCACAGATGCTGAGGACCTGGTTTAATGGAGTTATGCTGAGCCTGAAATGTTGGTGCAGTTTTAGCCACAAGCACTTGTGGACACACTCCTATTTTAAGCTAAAGTGACTAAGGGCCTATGGGAAATCATGTAAGAACCTGAACTACTGACCATCTAGGAACACATTTGTTATATTCCTCTCAAAGGAGCCTTTTCTGATTAGAAATTGTATTTGTATTTCTGAGAGCACCTTGAGAGCAGGATAGTACATGCTAGAAGCTGAGGTCAGGAGGAGGCCTAATGCAGGCTGAAAAACCTTGAAGAACCAATGTTCTCTAAACAGACTTTCGTTTTGCTTTTCTTTGAGATAAAGTAGTGGAGGTGCCCTGTTAGATTTTTCAGCTTATGAAGAAGTCAGTTCATTTGAACAAAACTAATAGATTTGGCATCATGTTCTGTTACTCTGAAGTATACTTCTGTCAGATTCCTACTGATTAATGCATCTTCAGAAGTTGGTTCATTTCTGTTTCTTGGGCTTGTGGTCTCCAAATTGCAATAACTATTCCCCTGAGTAACTTCACGAACGAAGGAAGTAATGAAAAGTGTTCTGAAAGCGCCCATTACTGAAATTATTTGCAGTCCCACTGGAAACTAAGGTACTTTTTAAGTAGGCTCCAGACATCATAAGTTTTTACTTACTAGTGTCTTATTTTCTAATGGAGTTCTACAAGAGGAAATTAGTCATGTTGGGGGATAAAAGGATTAACTGAATGAATATGAGATTTTCCAGTAAGTGTAGACAATAAATTGATTGTTAGTAGACTAACCTAATGCATATCATAAATTTTTATTAGCATGGTATCCACTGAAATATCTACATTCCAGGATAGCTCTGTGTATGTGGTTGGTTGGTTAGTGTTTTTTAAAGGTACTAATTTTATGCAAAAGCTTGTGCCACTTTGGACATTGTATTCTTTAGGCTAATTAAGAGGGGTGTAGAGCATAGTAGTTCTGAGATACATTAGAAAATTTGAACTCTTGGTGATTAGAAGTGGTCTTGGTGCACTTCAAATGCATCAGGACAGCAGCCAGTGAATGGTGACTGATTCTGTTGCTGAAGGGGGGGAATATATTTAATTCCTTTCACCCCTAGTCTCTGCTGTCATAATCATGTGTAACTATATGCTTCCTTGTGGAAAACTTGCAGCTTCAGTTAAGATGTGGGACAAGGTTGATTTCATGCTTGAAAGTAGTTGCTTAAGGTAAATGGAGACATGATGGCAGATTAGTAGGGAAAGGTAATCTGAGAAAGGTAGTTTGTGCATGTGTGTCTGTTGTGCCATGAAGAGAGCAACCTTTTGCATAGGAAGGAGTGACAACTGTCTTGCTGTCTTCTTGCTTCTTGCAGTGAGAGAAAGTGAGTCCAGGACAACAGACAACAATGCAGGAGTAGGTGAGATAAGAGCTGTCTTTTCAGTTGATCATACTTCCAGTGTAGGTAATATTACCATTTGTAGAACACTTCCCACTCTAGGGATAAAAATGGGCATATCAAAAGTATTTATCATTATTACTGTTGGAAATAATTTTGCATTGTTTGTTGAAATCCTCTGCAGCTCATCCTTTAAAGCACCAGCAAAATAAGGGAGTTAACACCAGCAGAGAAAAAACTATTGCAGCCATCTGTCTGGCAGACGTCAGTGTTTAAAACCCCCTTTGCCTACTCTTCTCTTGTTGACACAGGCACTTTTCTTAGAAATTGAATTTTCCATGAATGGAGCTTATTGCAGACTGCAAACTGTTTACCAATTTGAGACTTAATTGGGAGGTTAGTCCTGATGCTGTGCCAGCCTTCCGTGTACCCTTTGAAAGTGCACCTCAGGTGTGCTGTGTTGTCTTCCACAGCAACTGAGAGCATCTTTGAACTTCTGAGGTTTCAGGTGTCCTTGCAGTTTAGCTCTCTAAGCAGAAGGCAGGTGTTATGCATACAGGACATGTTCATTTCAGTATCATTTTTTCAGTTAATGAAGTTTATCAACAGATGTGGGCGATTTTGTTTCAAACTCCATGATTCACAGCGTGAACTGCCAGTTAATTGTTTGCCTGCCTTTTTTTTGGTTTTGACACTGCTTTTTCATCTTTACTTTGTTCTTAATCTGTGTCTCTCCTTTGATAACGTGGAGCCTTGGAAACACTTATTTTGAAATAATTGAAAACAAATAATTAAAAAAACAACACCTATTTGCCTTTACCTCTTCTTCAAATCCTGATCCATCTCATTTTCCTGTCCTGTCCACAGTACATTTTTCCCTTGTGTAATTTGTAAGTCTCTCTCCTTCCTCATTTTGGTAGTTTAGGTGCTGGTGTGTATCCAGGTCTGAGTAGGGCAGGGCGAATTGTATCCTGTGTAGTCAGCGTGGCCTGCATGAGCCTAAGGGCGTATTAGTATCTTGTATTAGCAGCACATATAGTGTAGTGCTGCAGGTGCATGCGGGATGGAAGGATGCTTTAGCAGAGGAGTCAGTAATTGAGGACAAAGTCTTAGCAGACATCTCTACCTACACCGGTATTGCTTTAGTTGGGAATTAACTTTGCTAGATAAGAGGCATGATCCATGCACTCTTTTGCCCCTTACCCAAAGTTAAAGAAGTTTATAGGCTTTGTGTATATCCTTGATTTCTACTCACTTTACAGAGTAACAAAAATCCATCTGTGATGCTTGATGTTGGCTTTAGTCTTAAAGGCCAAAGGAACTGTGCTCCAGAGTGGATCTATCTGAGCTGTTATTTGAGAGAAGCCTGAGTATGATACTGAGTAATGTTTGACCTGGTCATTTGCAAGCTGGGAATCAGAGAAAGTGTACAAAGTGTATCATGAAGAAATCCATTCAAATACTATTTACAAAAAACATAAATAACTTTGGGATTGCCTGTGATATGTGGTGATGCCCATACCAAGCCACCATACATGACTGGCAATGCCTACATAGCCAGTAAGAATCAGAGGAAGAAAAAGACAAGTGCTAAGGTTTATGTTGACTTTAAGAGCAGTGTTTATTTTAAAGGCTGCTTCTGAAGTCAAGTCTTCTCCTGTGACTGTGGCCATTGTAGGGATCTCTTGAATCCTGATACCGTCTGAAACATGACAAGTGGGTTCTGTCTGCTGTCCTACTCTGTATTTGCCAAAAACTCTCTTCAGACAAATGTTTTGGGAATCCTGTATTCCCCTTTGCAAAATAAAAACTTCGCAGCACAGCCAATTTACAAACAATGATCTGATGATGAGATTTATTGCATCCTTTTTATGTATTTACCAAGAAACACTGAAGTTTTCATAAACTAGGGCAGGTGGTGATAATTTTGTTTCCATTCTTATCCTGAGATCAGGAAATATATGTTTCCTCTTACATTGCTGTGTCTTGATTCTGGGGGCTGACCCAACATGATAAATGGAACTACAATGTGCGTAATAATTTTACAACTTAAAATGATCACAAGCCTTGTGATAGATGCTATCTTGTGTATAGTTCTGTAAATAAGGTATTCTTCTATTGTGTCAAACCTGTTGAGACAAATAGGTATGGTGGAAATCCAGAAAGAAACAGTAAAAAAACAAAGCAAAGATTGATTTAATTAAATTCAGTGGTTTCTTGGCTATGGAAAAGTAGAACTGGGGAGAAGTAAGGAAGACATTTGCTAGGAAAATCATTAAATATGCACAGATGTTCATTGTTTTCATTTGGAGTACAAGTTCCATGTCTTTGCGTTGTATTTTATTCTTTTCAGGTATGTGGATAATGTCTCATCTAGTTACTGCCTTCCCCCCCCATTCTTTAAAGGCTTAAATCCCTACTGGTGTTTGCAATCCAGAAACATTCATTTTCAACTTGTTCTCCAGTTTAAATAGTATAATAATTTTGTGCATCTTAACAAGGCCATTTCATGATCCTTCTTACAACTTTGACCCAGGTATTGAGGTGGTTTAGGAGAAGAGTACATCTTGAATTGCTTGCAGGGTGATGGAGCCAAGGCTGGCCCATGTGCATGCAGGCAGCATCAGAGACCTTCGCTGTGTCTCTGGGTTTCTCCTAAGGCGCTTCTCTGCTTTAAAGGGGAAGTGCTGCATCTGTGTTTCAGAGAGCACTGCTACAGTCATATGCTCTATTTTCTGTGTAGGTATCCACCATGATTTCTAGTTCTCTGGAAGCAGCAAGGATTTTAATGGTTTTAAAATGAAATTCATTCTGGGCTTAATTGCTGTTTGTGGCCTAATTACTTTTAATTCTCCCTTGGATTTTTTTACTTCTAAGAGGACAGAGTAGAATTTACTGGCTAAATTGCCAACTTTCTAGCCTGATTCCTGTGCTAAACTGACCTGCTGTCAACAAATGTTAAATGAATTAATTTGCATAGCAAACAGATGCACAGTGCTCCTTTTTCCAGCCTACCATCTGTAGTTGCAGTGTTCCTAGTCAATTCTCCAAGTACACAGGAATTCAGACTCCCAAATAGCCTGAGGGTTCAGAGACCTGGCTGTGGGTGTACAAACACAAACAAATGGCACCCACTTGACTTCCACTGAAAACATGCATTCTTCAGCTCAAAATTGCACATAACAGCTTGTCCAACATCAGCTCCTGAGTAGGGACAACCTGGTGGCTAGAGCTGTTGCAAGAGACTTGAGAAGCATGGACTTAATTGATGTTCTGCTCTATTCTGACATAATTACAAGCAAGATTAATGGTGTAAACCTTTTTGTGGTCTGATTTTCAATAGCCCCATCTCCTTCTGGTTTTGTGAGGTTCAAGTTAGTAAGTGCCTGGCTGGATCTGGACTTTGGTCACTGATCTTCACGTTCCTATCTTTAATGAGGGATTGGCACCTCTGTCCTTAACCTTCCCCTGAAGTTGGCAAATGCTGGTAGTTCAATGATTTTGGAGTGTTTGATCCTAGAGACAACAACTGGGAATAAGCACTTCCTGTAGGAATAAATTAAGAGTTCAGTCCGATTGAATTAAAACCTAAGAGTTATGGTAAGTATGAGGTACAGTGTTTGAAGGCATAAGGTAAGGACTCAGTAGATTCAGAGCCAAAAACATACACCACTGGGATGAGAAATGATGTAAAGGTATCTTCAAGCCTCTGTTACTTTTATGTACTTCAGAGGAAAGAGGACTGCAAGGAGTTGATGGTAAATCATTAATACTTAGGATTTGACAAGTAGAGGTTTTGGATGAGAATGTTTTAAGCCTTTTCTGAGGATGACAGAGAGCATTAAGGTACATGCATGTACATCTTGTCCTGTAGATGTAACTTAAGAGTGCTTCAGTCATATGTAACGTTGCTTAATGGTACTGGACTCATTCCTGAAGTCCTAATGTCTTTATATACTTGTGCATATGTGTATACTTACAAACACTGTAGCATGAATGTGTGAGACGTGGAGGTTAAAGAAGGTTTGTCAAATGGAATGTGTGGCCTTGTTTTGGCAGAAAAATTCTGTGTTCGCTGCAAACAACTGTATGAGTGTAGGAGTTATAATGGTGTGTCCTTTTTTTTTCTCATCTCTGCATGCTGTATTTGAAGAAAGGCTGTCAAAGCCAGCTGCTTATGCCCTCCTTTCTTATTAATGATTAATGTATGGCTTTTCTCTGAATAAAAGTGCTTGGGAATTAAGAGTATTCAAAGTGAATTACCTTCAAGCTCTACCCATCTTTAAATCCTACAGGCATGATAATAGTATGTGATGACAGTCACATAATATTTGTCCTACGTGCACTCTTATGTACTTGAGGCAGTCTTCATCTCCCACAAACTGAAGTAAGAAGGCACTTAAGTGCAAATCTTTGACCTGGAAGAGATCTCTAGTGAAGAGTAGAGCGCAGGAGGTGAAGCTCAGGTGATGCTGCTATGGTGCTGCCAGCCAAGCTGCCGTTGGCGTCGGGGGAACTTTGATTTTTTTTGAAGCATGGCAAGACAGAGAAGATACGAAAACCTGAGTTTTCAGGGGCCAGCTTATATTTTCGCTGGCTTGTCTATCAGCAGCAAAGTGGTATTTGAGCTTCGCAAGACCAGCATTAGTACAGAGCCCTCCCTGCAGCAGCTACATTTCTCCATCACTTCAAAAAGGTTTTTTGACAAATTTGTTTGACTTTTAATCCATGTTCAAGAAGTCTTTCAGTGTGTGTTCATAGGGCAGTTGTTTAACCAAGGAGGCCTGGACAGGACTTCTTGCAGTCCTTAGCGCGTTCCCGTCCCACCCAGAGGAGATGAGGGCAGATGCTGGCGTATCTCTGTCCACCCACCCACTGTACTTGGAGGTTGGTTCACTTGTACTGTTTTCATACTGGGCACAGACTTTGGGAGACTGCTGCTTGAGAAACTGCAGCTAATGATACTGCCAGTGTTTTGTTGTGCAAAAGGTACTTTTGAACTGGACTTTCACCAAAGGAATGATTTTTGAAAGAGACGACAACTGAACAGAAATTTGCTTGTGACTCTTCAGAGGCAGAAACAGCACGGAAAAGAGAGAAGCTTATCTGCCCAACCCAGGCTGAAAAAAAAAACAAATTAAAAACCTACACAACAGAGAGGAGAGAGCAAAGGCAGTTTCTTAATTAGCTTACTGATACTGTGCAGGATCACAGCATATGGCTGTCCTGGGGCTTATATGATGAGCAGAGCGTTTAATTCGTTCTAGTAAGGAGCTGTTAGGGTTCCTCCTGACAGTTCCTGATGTTTAGCTTGTAATATAAATAAATTATGCATAGATTTTAGCAGCAGAGACATAACCTAGTTACATGCAACCTTAATATTTTGCAGTCAAATCTGAAGTATAGATGTGAAGTTTTGCACTTACTTATTGCCCCTGTCATTACTTTGCAATGAATCTAGGTCCCTTCTCCCTGGGCTATCAGTGAGAGGAATCTACAAAAAACTGTCTGTCACTGGTGGGATGAAGAGCAAGACAAAAACAAAGCTCACTGCAGGCACTGCGATAGACATAGTTTGCTTTGGAAAGCATGGGAGCCATGTTCCTTTATTAGATGAATACCACCTTGGTTTTGTATTTTTGAGATTCTTCTCACATTTCAACAAACACGTGTGTTAAAGCAAGCAGAGCCTCTTTGCCTTTCCTCCAAGCAGAGACTAGAATAATTTGGAAGCTAAGTCGCTGCTGCTGGGCATCATGGAATTCTTGTGTAATGCATTTCTGCACCATTTTGCATTACAGGAGAACAAGCTAAGGCCCTCCAAGTAGGTCATGCAGGAGGCAACCAGTCAGCATTTTACTGAAAAGGTATTACACTATGTTTTGGATATAGAAAGCCACAAATAACAAAAGATAGACTTGACATCTGTGCCTTGTTAAACTGTACTACTGACTGCTGAGCCCTTGGTTACTTCAGGGAGTTCTTGCAGCCAGCACTGCCTTGAGTATGAGACATGTAGTAGGGTGCTTTGTAGATTTCTTGCTTTGTGCCAGTGTCTCTGGAGCACAGACTAAGCATGTGAAGACCTTTTTGGGGTGGCTTTTGGTATGTCCTCTTTCGAGCATTTGAGCAACTAAACAAAACCAATCTCTTTGTTCACATAGGAGGGAGGGTTTTACATGCCAAGGCAACCAGGCTGCCCTGCTGCTTTTCTCTTGGGTCTAGCTGGTGAGTGGATGCCTAAGTGGAGCAGAAATCTCCAGTGGGATCTCCTGCCCAGATCTGGGACGCTTTTTCTCAGTTGAACAGATGCTCCCTACCTGATATCACTATCAGTAGAGCTCCCCTGTCTTTCTGTTGACTTCATTTGGACTTTGGCTTCTTCTTATTTTCTTTACTATGTTCTCTTCTTGATTTCCAAATCAGTTGTCTGCTGCCAGACACCACTGTGTTGTACAGAGCTGTTTGACCAGTGCTGCCTGGGTCAGTCTGTCTGTGTTACAGGCAGCTTCTTTCTTTTCCTCTCTTATTTTTACAGAACAATGAATTTAATACCAATAAAACTTTCTGATATTTCATGTGAACTGAAGTATGGAACTCGCTCTCTTTCTGAGTGAAATGATGGAATGATTTTAAAATGCTGTATGTTCCTCCTTTGGGGTATTCAGTACCTAGAAATATGCTCAGAAATAGAGTGCATTTACTGCAGCTGTTATTTAGCAGTCTCCTTTGGCTGACATCCAGATACAAGTTTCTGAATAGTGAAGCAAAGTGTGGGTGTCTAAGGGTGTTTTTATAGTAAAGGTCCTGACTGTCAATGTAGGTGGATAGAGCAACTAATACATTTAAATCAGACTTGTGAGAACCTTGTAGATTTTCTCAGCTGAAGTATATAAAACTCAGTGTGTGGACAGTGATGCTGTTAGGGTCTAGCAAGGTGTGCATACTTCCTGTCAGCTTGGCCACAGCATTGCTCTAACTCAGCCCTCTTGTGCAGTGCCACACACTGGACCCACCAGGAAACCCCAGTCACTTGTAGCACTCCAGTTTGTAATGATCACAGGTATCCTTATCTTCTTCAACAGCCCTGAGACAGAGTATATAGGAGCAAATACTACTTTGTAGCCCAGGAATACAAAAATAGCTATTGTTGTTTGCACTGGTAAAAAGTAGGATTTATTTGGGCAATCTGAGACCCTGCAGTGTGCGCAAAGAGGCTGTTGAAAAGAACCCATTGCTGTGTCAGCTTTAGTTCTCATCCACGCTTTGTCCAGAGAAAGGTGGAAATGTTACTAGGAGGATGTCTGAAGAAATTTCCAGTTCAGCTATTCACACAAAAAAGCAAAATTCCCAACCTGTGGTCTTTGTCCCAGCTCGGTCTCCAAAGTGCTTTTTACAGCCGCTGAACTGAAATTTGTATGTGTTAGTAATACTCTACCTTCTGACTGTCAGCTTCATCTGCAGCACTGTGGGATAACAGCTGATGGCCCTTTCCAGCCAGGTTGCAGGCACCGCAGTAGTCTCAGAAATAGTAGTTTTAATGTTCTAAGAAAAAAATATGTCTCTTTGCTTGTAATTTCAAGTTTCTCTTTGTTATTAAAAAAACCTACAACCACATAAAAGGTTTCCACATCTGTCTTTCATATTGTTAGGGAGAGCACAGTGGGGACATTGCTACATGGTTCATATTGAAATACTGCAGATTAAGTGCTGTGCATTTAATTACTTTCAAGTCTTTTTCTCTTGAGGATAATTTTGGTGCATGGCACAGACAGTAGTAAGAGCTCACCTATCCTAGAGCTGATGAGTACCAACTCTGTTCTGCAGATGTAAATGTTATCTTCAGGCTTGTTTATTATTAAGACAATTATTTGGTGATAATGATAACTCTATCTAAAGCATGAACAGATTTCTCAGGACATTCCCATCTATTTTCTGAAGTCTTTAGTACCAACAGGCTGGATTCCTGCCTGATGTGTTTCTATGCTAGTAGATATTTACTTTTATTTAACATTTACTTAGTGCTCTTCTGTTTTGTTTTCCCAGGCAAAGCATATATTTTAACATCATTACAAATCCTTTTTCACTAGCCATGTCTACAGTCTGGATTCCAAGAATTTGAGGAAGAATCCAGGTCACTCTTTCCAGTTGTAGGCTGTGGATCTAAAATCTCTGGAACAAGATTTGTGCTTTACTGTTTTACATAAGATCAGTCATACGGTTCATTTCCTTCCTATGTACTTCGACTAACATGGAAAGTAATTTCATGTCTTTCTCCTAGAATTGTTCTTTTGAGTGTTTTGTGTATATTTACAGTAAGCGCCTGTGAAGGTTTCTGTGAAGCCTTTGCAGTGTGATGTAAGAACGTTTCTATTTTAAACTTTTTAGTATTTTAAAGTACATTTTAATGAACTCTTGGAATGAAGAACAGGGAAAGTCAGGGAAAGCAGCAGAGGAAGTTGTCTCTTCAACTCTTCTGGGGTTTGAAGAGACAAGGCAAGGGAAGCAGACTATACAAACGCCACAGATGAATGGCAGTTATCATACCACTGTTTAGCGTGAAAGTAGTTTGGGTTGTTCTTCCTCCCTATTCCCACCCATTTGAACAGGCATTCAACTTTATTTTCATTTATAACAGGATTTTGTCCATCATTAGTGCCTCAAAAGCCCTGCAGAATTCCTGTTTCAAGTTGTTCAGACTTAAAAAGTATCTTTACCTTCATCTCTGGAGATTCTTGATATTAAACTGTCCCAGTAAGCAAGTCACTGAGGTAATGTGTTTCATTCCAAAATCTTTGGGTCATTACAGTTGTTACATGACAGTCTCGCTCCTAAGTAACAGTTAACAAACGCCTCAGCTCTTGGGTTTTGGCTTCCATTTCTATTCGGTATCTTGTATCAAACACTCCACTGAAGAACTGATTTTCTTCTGATATAAAATAATCATAGAATCATCAAATAGTTAGGGTTGGAAAGGACCTTAAGATCATCCAGTTCCAACCCCCCTGCCATGGGCAGGGACACCTCCCACTAAACCATGCCATCCAAGGCTATGTCCAACCCCGCCTTGAACACCGCCAGCAGTGGAGCATTCACAACTTCCCTGGGCAACCCATTCCAGTGCCTCACCACCCTTACAGTAAAGAATTTCTTCCTCATATCCAATCTAAACCTCCCCTGTTTAAGTTTGAACCCATTACCCCTTGTCCTCTCACTACAGTCCCTCATGAAGAGTAATGCTTGCCTAATGTGTAGAAAAGTTCAATGAAAAACAAAACTCTACCCGAATCTGGATGTTGTGTTGCATATGTCTGTTGCATGAGTTTCAGGAAGTTTCTGTCCTGGGCAAGGCTTTGCATTCCTTCTGCGGAGTGTCACCCTGCGTGAGATGACTACAAATCCTCTGTTAATGTCTGATCTGTCATCTGTTTGTTGACTTTCATCATGCGTGAAAGAAGGGTGTTTAGAAATTTTGTTCTGAAAGCTTCCTTTGGAACATGACTTAGTTATGTCTTTTTTGTATAATAGATGTGCAAGATCCAGAACAATTCCAGTACAGATGTGAAATTGGAAGAGATTTTTCCTTTCTCCTGTCAGTGGCATGCTATTCCATTGCAGTTTCTGCCCTTTTTAATGACCAATACAAGCACTAGCTCTCTTGTCCACTTTTGCCTCCACAGTCCCGTGACTACCAGGTGATGTTTTTCAAAGAGGTAGATAGTATAGAGTCTGAACACCGCAAGGCAGAAATGCAACCTGACATTTTCCTGGGTTGCAGGAGCTTTTCAAGGTTGCTCCAGATCATGGAAACCAACCCTGGGAGTACTTCTGGGATTGACAGATGAGAACTCACTCTCAAAGTATACTGCCTTTATTTTCACCGTCCCCACATGGCTTTGTTGTTCCGTGGTAAATAAATCCCATGGGCTGCAGGAATTGCATTACCCAGGGAGGGAGGACTAGCAGAATCCCCAGAGTGTTGGTATCTATAGAGCAGATGTGTCTGCATGAGATGCTTATAAGGATACATTTTCTGATGTGTTAGTTACAACATGAAAACTGCAAAGTTCAATGGCTGGATAAGTTATTTGTAGCATTAATTAGATATTAATTTGATCCTGCAGAGTTTTCATGGTTATTTGTGTGATACATGTGGGAACTTTTTCTTGAGGCATTAATTTTCTGTAAATTATTCTGTAGCTGAAGAAACAGCAAGTGATACTGATAAGCCACTGATGCACTTTTATGGCATCAGTTGTAACCTTATCAGTGTCTACCTTTAATCATAATACAGATCAAGAAGTAAGAAAGCAGCACACAAAATACTATGATGCTGTTGGTAACTAAAGTAGTATAAAAAAATATGCTGCAAGTGTGATAGTTCAAATGGACCATTGAAAAATCTTATAAATGGGCCATGGGCAAGAAATGTGTGAAGGACTTTTTTGGCAAAATTTGATTTATTTATTTATTGAAGTCTGCAAGTGTTCCATATGTATTTTAGCTCTCTATTTCTAGGACTTAATGAGGGGATAAGAAATGTGATTAACAGCTGCAGATAAGACCATTTTTAGTGTATTTCTGTCACCCTCAAGCTTAATAAGTAACATTTCACTTAAATAGATGTGCTTGGAGGTGGAGTTGCTATCGTTTATTGTTATAACTCCTGAATAGTATCACAGAGAATTTGAATTCTAATTTCAGTTTCATAAAGACTTTACATTAAAATTCACATTTGGGCTTTTAATACAAAAGGATTACTACAACTGGAGATGGAAGAAGAACATACAGAATTCTCTCCTCCATATATCCTGTGGAATCGTATTTCGATATCCACTTTACCTTTCTTTTATCAGCTATTGCTAGAGGTGAGGATGTGTGTTAGGATCTGGGGAAAGGATTTATTTATCTGTGCATTTAATTTGTGCTCTTAATTGAAAGCTAATGTGCTGTTACAGCAACCAGCTCACACTTAAACATCTTCAGATTTTGAGAGGTCTCTGAGAAAATGTGGTGGTTTTTTTCCTAATCACCTAGTTAACACACCAACCTGCCTGGGTGATGGGGAGCTGTGGGAGTGGACCATGGTAGATTTGTTAATTACTTGGAGATTGGCAGTTCCTCTGGTTAGTTTAAAAGAAACATTGGCTGCATGATCCTGATGGTAGAAGGTAAGGATTGTGTCCTGAGTTTTGAAAGCTAAACCTTACATGAATCTGGGGAAGTCAGGCACCCAGAAAGCTTGGCTGTGGTGGTGTTGAAATTAGTGCATTTCAGCTTTGGGAAAACTTTCCTTAGAGATTTTGCCCGCAAGCACGTATAAGAATCATCTTGCCACTCCATTTCCCACCAAAAAATAAAAGATACAAGATAAGAAGGGGGGTAAGGGGGGTGGAAAGGCAGCATTTTGAAAATTGATTTGAATTTTATTTATTTATTGAGCAATAGCAGGTTGATGCTTACGCAAGGCTGGGTTTTCATTACATAGTGTGCATGCTCACTGGACAAGTGAGGCTAAGTTCATGGCTCCCCTCTGACAGATTCTGTACTCATGGATACATGCAGCTTTAACAACCCCAACTACCTTTCACTGCTCTGTCTCACATCTTCTACCTGCGCCATTCTCTTGCACAATATTTGGAGAAATTTATAAGCCACATAAGCATACTGACTATTGTCTTTTAGTTTCTAAATGTGACTGATTCAGGCTTTGTAGTGATTCTGCTGTACACAGTGTGAAAGGTGGGCTCTAAATGGCAAACTCTGGGATTTAATCCGAGTGCAGTAACTTCCAGTCAGAAAGCCGAGGATACAGAGCAGACGTGGAGAACTTTTGTTCAGTCAAGGAGACACCAGTTGTACATGATGATTCCCATCTGACTTCTTTGGGGCAGATGGGGGCCAAAGTGAAGAACAACTTTATATACAGATTAATAAATTAAAATAGTTTATTGTATACCTGGTTTTATTCAGTTTCTGTGGCCACGAATTCCACTGAGTAGTCTTGTGATTTTGCTTGTTTTTTAAGGTGGTGAAAGTATTTTTCAGATTAAAATTTCCGGCTTTGAAATAAAATTTTGGTTTGCGTACTGTTTGCTCTGACAAATCCTGTCCAGTTTAAGATTTATCACTGGACTCACTAGCAATGCAGAAGAATGGGCTTATAGGCGCCTCTGTGACTGTTCCCCTTTTTGTTCGGATTCAGGAGGTTGTAGATGTGCATTGCCATATTTTACTGAGATTTAACAGGTTTGTCAGACTACTTTGCCTCCAGATTGTTCATCCAAGATAATGAGTTATTCATAATTGTAGTACAAATTGACACACCTTGAACTTCATGGTGGAGGTCAGAGGGCTAAATTTTCCTTTAAATCTCTCTGTTAGAAATGTAAGTTCAGATGGAGCAGAAGCACGCAGAAGACTAAGAGAGTGCGATGGCTTGGTGGATGCCCTCCTTCATGCTCTACAGTCTGCAGTTGGCAAGAAGGATACAGACAATAAGGTGAATTTCAGTATTAAAACTTAATGGATGTTTCCATTAATTTAGGCTGACATGTTGCACTGGGGTTGGCTTCTGTTTGCTAGTACCAGAAGTGGATTATGGTTGCCTCAGAAAAGACAGTAGTTACCTTCCTCTCATCTCTGTCATGATAATTTGTGGTGCTACTGCTGTGACAGCAGCATGATGCTGCTATGTTACTTTGTGTGGCCAATGACATGAGCAAAGGCAAGTGGTTGTGATAGGTGGGGAGAGTAGTCCTTTATCATCATCAGTGACATTATTGCTGTTGTTCTGCATTACTTGACATTTTAAGTGCAATCTCCAAATTGGAATTCTGTCCCATTGTATTGTGCTTTGCACAATGCCAACAAAGGAGTCGGTTCCCACTTTAAAGGCTTTTTTCAGCAGCATCTCTAAGAACTTTAGCACTTAGACAGTAAGAGAGTATCTTCAGACATACAGCAATTTCATTGTGGCTGGTTTTTTTAGGTGCCGGATTTGATTAATCTATTCTTTATTATCATCTCATCCTGCAGTGCTTAAGAGCATATTTATATGCATAAGGAATATCATAAATTTAACCTGCTTTAAAAAGAGCACGCTATTGCTTTTTAACACCAATAAAGCTTATAAAGCGTCGTTACTTTATTCTTTTCGAGTCGCACTGTGTGATGGACTGTACAAGGGAATTATAAAGCCCTGTCACTTAATCAGGTAATTTTGGAAGTGGATTTTGTAACCACCTGGTGGTTTCCATTGCAACCTACAGAGCATTGCTCTTGTCAGAACCTGACGTGCTATGGATTAGCTGTTACAGGACATGTGAGGAATTCACTGAGAACACAAGGCGAAGGTTTTGACCAGAGAAAATTTAATAAAATGGGCTACTTGGGGATTTAAAGTTTGGAAGAATAAGAGAGAGGTTTGTATTAAAATAAGATCTTTGTATGATCATTTTCCACTGTGTGTTTGATCTTTTGCTGAATTGTATTCTTTATGTAAGATCAGGTGGTGTTTTCGATTAGAGAGTTTTCATTTTGAATGGGTACTATTTATGAAGCACTTCACTTCTCAAAAATAAAATCAATTTTAGAACAAGAAAGAATGAACCTTAAATTAAGGGATTTTGATTGAATCTTCCTTGAAAGCTACATTTTTTTCCTGGGATAGGTGGGATTTTTTTAAATTCCTCCAAATGCTCCGCTATATAAACTAATGGTTTGCAACTAAGAGTGTGCAATACTACGTATAACACACATTTCTCTGTAACAGTCTGTGGAGAACTGCGTGTGCATCATGCGGAACCTTTCCTATCATGTCCACAAAGAGGTCCCTGGAGCTGATAAGTACCAAGAACTAGATGCCAGTCAGACTGGAAGCACTGGAGGCTCTCAGAAGAAGAAGAAAGATGATGCTGGTTGCTTTGGTGGGAAAAAAGCTAAAGGTATGTGTTGCAGAGAGCTTAGCACTGGAAATGGTTTTGGGGATAAATTTTGCTGTGTAGGCAAAATTGTGATTTTGGCTGCATGTTTGCAGTGTCATGGCATGTGTTCATCTCCCTTGTTGCATTACTACGAAATGTTTGGGAATATTTTCCACAGTTGCCACAGTTTTGTTTGGCTATAAATGGGAGTGGTGCATGCTGACAGATGATGCTCTGCTGTTGGACATAGGTGGATATGCTCTGCCTTACCTCTTCTCTGCAGTGCTATGTTCTTGCATCTGTCAAATCTATGCTCAGTCTTCTTGCTTGGCTGGATTTTGGTTGCCTAGCATGTGCCATGGCCTCTGGAAGCTAGGCCAGCATGCATTTATCCCCTGCATGGTAATCCTGTGCCTGTATCTTCCGTGCCTGCAGTCCCTCACATTTGAAAACAAACTAACAGCCTACCTTCCCACTCAGAACCCAAACATACAACCTCCTAATTCAGTCACTCTTCCAGTAATTTAAATTGCAAACATGATTATGTAGCTTTTAATTGTCAGTCACTTTTAGACCTGTTCTCTCCTCTGGGGCATGAGTGTTGCAAATGAATTTCATTACAAGAGAGGATTAATAGTCTCAGTAACCCTCCTTCCATCTTTTGTTTAGAAAGAGGCACTCAAATTGTATCAGTTTTCTTTGTTTAGAGAAATTACTATTCTAGACTGAATTCAGAGATAATGAACTCTGTTTTCTGTCTAGGCTCTGTTCTCCTCATTCATGTGTACTCACATCCTGGCTTACTGTTTATAACCAGGTCTGAGGAAGGTTTTGGTCCTGAAGAGCTGACCCGGAATTGTTTGACCTTGACAGACTGTGTGCTGCACATTATTCTTGCTTTGATCTGACCTTATATGTTATTAAAATATTACATGTTTCCATATGTGTTAGGGAAGTCATCACAGTGTGAACTTGCTTTTCCAGACTAGTCTGTCACCAGCTAGATATAAACTGTGTTAAAATTAAAAAATGATGTGCATCTTTGAATTGCTGGGGGAAACACTGAAGAAAGAGTTTTACCTGCCTGGCCAGCCAGTTCTCACAGTGAGTGACTGAAACTTCCGTGTGATATCCTCTAATATCACCTTGAACATGTGCTGACTCAAGTCTGTTCCCTGCCACTTGCAGTCCCTGTTGTTTTGCTGCTTGAGAGCAACACAATCAATGGAAACATTTTTAGACATAAAAGCTATGAGTGTGCACTGTGGGAGGAGGGAAGTGCGCTGGTTGAGAGCTGTCATCCTCCTCTTGATGACGGTGAAAAGGGAGCGCACTTGGGTGGCTGTCCTCTGCCAAGTGTCTGCCTGCTTCCTCTGGGGCCCACCTTTATATATCTCCTGAGTCTGTACGCCCCAATAGCTTCTGTTCATCAGCCAAAGCTTCTGATTGTGTCTTTCTGGACAAACTGGTCTCAGAATCGTCTGACACTGAGTTTGAACCCTTGAATTTCAGTGAGCAGTGCAGGCAGTCAGTGACAGCTTGGGTTTGGTTCTGTATGTACAGCAGGAAATGACAATTTCTGAAGTATATTTTAACATATTCTTTCCCCTCTTTTTAAAGTGTGCTGTTCTCTGGAGGGAAATCAACTGGTAGTAATGCTGAGCTCATAGCTGGTAGTAAGTAGATCAGAAGGATAGAGGGGGACAGGCAACTGTTGTGTAAAAAAATATATAAATTAAAACCCATTAATAAATGTGCTTCTAAAATCGTAAAGAGAAGCTTCCTTTTCTCACTGTTAACTTTTTGTGAATACCTGATCTGAACCTGCCTTAATTTTCTCAGTTTAGGACTGGAATATATTAATTCTCTCTCCCTCTTGTTCACTTGATCTTGCAGTGTTTCCATGTTTCTTTAACTTCATGGTCATTGATCATAGCATTTCAAACACCTCTGCAAAGGGCTGGTCATCCTTCTGTCCTCTCAATTCTGTAGGAACCTTTCCATTTAATGAAAACAGGAAGAAAAAAAAGCTGCGCAGAGAAAGATTTTTGCTTTTTCCCAGCAGGAACCAAAGGGAAAAAGTAGAATATCTTGATTTGGTTTGGTTTTTTTAATTGGTTAAACTTCTGTAGTATTTTTGTAATACTCAGGTTTTGAACCTTTTCTGTGACATTCTGGCTCTTTGTGACTGTTCCTTTGTATTTTCTTCCTTCCTGTAAATTTTTGTTTTTCTTTTGCTGCTTTTCTGGTAATTAGAGGAATGGTTCAATCAAGGTGAGTTGTTGCAATACTTTCTTTTCATCATCACCGTAATATGCTTTGTTCAGCTTTCTCATGCAAGGCTTAGAGCTGATATGAAGGTCTTGCTCATGCCACCTTCTTCACTGCACCCCCAGAGCATCCTCCTGTTCATTCCAGTAGGCATGGAAATCTTCTAATTGAGCGAGCATTTGCAGTTTGGTCTTCCCACACTGAGGATATTAAAACAAGGTTTTATTCATTCCTGGTGTAAGTGCAGCAAGGTAATTGATGTGCAGCTGGCCTGATAACCCCGCGAGAGAGGAAGCGCCTAAGTGTGCGCATTGTCATATGAAAGTACAGCTTTGCTAGCAGTGTGGGTAGCAGTAGGCATGAAAACTCAGCAGCTTGGATGTGTATTCTCAGGGATCCTTGGTATTTTGTCTGCTTGGGCATGAATGCCTGGGCTGCTGCATCTTTATTACTGGCACTCAGACTAGCTAGATGAAGCTACCTACCCCAGTAAATGCCTCGAGGGATATGCCCTTTAGTTTCTCATCCCAGCATAAGTAAAATTGCAGTTGGAATGCACAAGGCTTGAGGCTGAAGTTTGCCTCCCTTGATTATCGGCTGGGAAGTTGTTAGGCTGTGAGTGCCCTGGAGACTTCCACTGTTACTGAGACTGATGCAGGGGTAAAGGCGGGGTCATTTTTGGTTTGTGACGCTTGCTTCAGATCAATGGGCTCTGGAGGGCGAAGCCAAAGAAGGAATGTTGGGAAAACAAAACCAAAGCTAATTGCACCACCCAGCAAGTGCTGCTTAGTAGTGTTGTGTAGGACACTGATTGCAGATATGGCTGGTGAGCCTGCAGAGGATGGGTGTCTTGGCAAGACAGAGCTCAGCCTTGGTTTTTGTCCCTCTGCTGCAGTCTGGGTCAGTGGGCTTATTAACAAGCACAGTACTGACTGTTGGGATGGTGTTATGCAAATCGCTCTTCAACTTTTTAACCAGAAAGAAAGTGTTTGGGGGTTAATCCATCAGCAGAAGTGGTCCCATTGAATAGCTGTGTTATTTGGTAAAGCAAAATGACATTTGAGGAAAGCCACCAACATTAGTGGTTAATAACACTGGGTTGCACTTCAAAGTGTGTGCTGTGTTTCTGACAGATTGAAAATGCTGAAGGTCATGTTTTGGTTATTTCTTACATAATGAAAGTAGTGGGGGGGAGAAGGGAAAAAAATTAATCCCACTGTTTACAGAGACTGTAAATTGCATCTTGCGCAAGCAAGTCTCATGTCAGGCAGTTTTCCCAAACCACAGTGCTGTGCCAGTTTCTACAGCCAGGTCTCATAAAACAGGCCTGTCAGCAGGCATGTTTAAAGCTGCCTGTCTCTTGGCAAAGTTTGGAGCTATGCTTCTCATCCATGAGCATCCTCTTTCCTCTGGCATACCTCAGGCTGGAAAATTTGGAGAGCAGGGAAATGCCTAGAAGGGCAGAAAAAGGATGTTGTTTGTCTTTTCTGCTACTAGTGTGGTCATTCCAGCATCCCTGTGCACTAGAATTACTGGCAGGTTTGAGTGGCCAGAGGGGGCGTTGAGAGCTATGGAAGCTGGTTTTCTCGTGATCTGGGGTCAGGCCAGGGGCGGTTTGCAATTGGTAGGCTCTCTAATTTGCCTAAATTTGGTCACCTTTTTAGAAACTCCAAACCAGTATTTCTGGGTCCTGTGAAAATCAAATGGGAAGAATACCAGCTGGGCCACAGATTGAAAACTTAGACTTCTAGATGGATTTCTTTTGTAGTATTCTTACAGCTTGGTCACATCCTCTCTACAGGAAAGCCCTGGAAAATGTGGGAGCTTCAGGTATTTCTGAATCTGGCCCTTGCTGAATTTGATTAAGCAAGTAATTTGTAGAGTTGAAATCCCCTTGGTCAGAGCTCTGTGTTTTGAATTGCTTCCATTTGTAAACAGCTGGCAGCTTCTGGTTTGAACAGATGCAGTTTTGCCTGCAAGGTGGGTTAGTTTCTCAGAGGGCTGAGAGTCAAAATAGTAAAGGTTTCATAGGAGATGGCCACTATTTGCAATCTGGCCCAGAAATTGAGAGACTGCGGCTGAAGATCACAGAGCACAGGTGGAGTGTGCTGTCTTAAAGAAAGATGGTCTAGGAAATCGGCAGCTGCTTCTGCATTGCCAGCTCAAAAGATGTAGCAGCCAACAATGCGCTCCTGCACAATCTCTTCCATGAAAAGTTATGCACAAATACATACTGCTCACTAAACATTGTGCTAGAAAGAAGGGAGTTCTTACAGTGCCATCACAGTTCTTCAGGGCTAATGGAAGTACCATATCCCAACCTTTTAATTAGAGGGAACTGCTGAAATGAGTAGTTGTGTTGAATAAGGTCTGGTTCTCCAGGTAAGTGTTCTGAGGTTTAAATTAGCTAGTGCCAAAGACATGAGATTTGGGGTCATGTGAAAAAGGTTTGTCCTACTTGTAGGTAAGGTGGAGTAACACTTGCTGGTCTGAGTCTGTAATCTTTCCTACACTGACTTCCTTCCTTCTGTGCCTTCCCTGTCCCCACCCACCTTTGCCGTGCTTTTTCCTGTCAATGCTCTTAAGTGTCAACAAGGGTTTGCAGCCAGTAACTGGGTTCAGCTGCCATTATGAAATGTAACGTCCTTTGGTGATGCACAGCATTTTTTCTTTCTGGCATTTGGTTTCCCAAGCAATGTGTTTCTCATTCTTTCGTGGAGCAAAATCTTGATGGAGGGCTGCAGAGTGCAGCTAATTCCTGTCTCTTCCTTTAGGAAAGATAGCTTCCAAAGGAGTGTCATGGTACCTGGCTGCATGACTTTTTGGCAGCTTAGATGGTCTTTTTCATACTTTAGTGAAGCAGATTGCTTCAGATGAACTGAACTTCTGGATGCATGTTTTGCTTTGCACAGTAGTAAAGTTGGCTGGTGTTCTGTGCTGGCATTTCAAACCAAAAGTGTGTGATATTTCTGAAGAAGCAGAGGGGGTGGAATACCACCTTAAGGTGTTCCCCCACCCCGATGTTATTTCTAAACATTCATACTGGTATTTAAAGATCTGTTTTGTCTCTATAGTACTGCATGTGTTTATCCTTTTGTCAAGAGGGGAGGCAGAGTGGCCATTGAATTCACTGCACAGAAGCTGTACCAGCTCCCACCTCTAACAGGGCTGGGATTAGCCTTTCCCATGTCATGCCCTATTCCCAGAAAAGAATCAGACTAATTTCCACATTACCTTTCCAAGGACAATTTTCCAGTTTGCTTTTAATCATCCTGACTAGCGGAGCTTTCAGCCCTTCCTGTAAACCTCCATCTACAGCCTGGTTGAGTCCCTGTGCAGAAGCCACCTCTGGCAGCTTCGGTTGTGGTGTTTTGAATTCATCCCATCACACCTGCCATCCCTGCTCTTGGGGGAGAGGGACTGAATAACTTGATTCCCCTCCCCCAAAAAATAATTTTGGAAAGCAGAATTGTGCATTGCTGTCCTCAGAGTCCATACTGATTCTTGTACTTCCTTCCAAATCTCTCTCTGCTGTCAGTACTTCTCTGATGGCAAGGTGCCTGCTTATCCCACAGCATCCATGCTGCTAACCCAAGGCTGTATGTCTCCCTGGGGAGAGAAGAAGGGATAAAAATTAACCTTTTCCTCCCCAGCTGTTTACTTAACCTTGAATTCCCACCTAACTAAAACTGAAGTCCAGGTTCTGTTCTGCTTTCTGTGAAAGATTATATGAATTAAAACTGATGTAATGGTTTGAAACTGCCTCTCAGTAAATGCGTGGACTTATTTCCACTAGTTTCTAATAAATAGTCAAAATGGCACTTTATTGATAGAAGGGCAGTTCAAGGTTAAGTTGTTGGCTGCTGGCTGTACAGTGTATTAAATCTAGGCCTTCCTGTCTGATAGTGGCAACAAGAATAGAGGCTGCAAGGCAAACCTGTTATTCTTTGCTCTGCTTTAGCTAATCTTTGGGTCAGAATTTCTTGATGAAAATAACAAGTAAATACTGGACTTCTGTGGAAGAGGAATAGCTTTGCCAAGAATGCAAATGGCACAATTTTCCAAGATTTTAAGCACTCTTAGGACCCACTGAAATGCTCGTGCTAAGCGTGTTTGCAGATCAACCTGCAAGTAGCAAGGATGTTCTCCCAAAGTTGCTCCTGCTAAAACCATAGCAATGTAGCTGGATTGCAAGTCAAATGTGTACAAGTATGAGTAATAGCCTGTGATTTATATTCTGAGTCTATATTTTCTTTCATCTTGCAGATTCACGTCAGTATCTTACCTGTCAGTATGCTGTCAGTCTTTTCCATCTGTTGTCTTATTTTTTTGCACAGGAAAGAAGAATGGAGATTTGGACAGGAATTTTGATACACTTGATTTGCCTAAGCGGTCTGAAGCAGCAAAAGGTAATGCTAATGTTTGTGCTTTTGGAAATAGCAAGTAGCATGGGAGCAGGAGGCTTTTAAAGGGGCTTGAGACATGAGCGTATCAGGCTGATCTCTTTTGTATTCAGTTAATTGAAATAATGGATGTGTCAGTGCTTGTTATCTTGTATTCAATACTCAAAAGCTGGATATAACCACCTTTTATATAAAGCTGCTGAATGGGTGGAATCTTGTAGAAGCCTATCTGATTTGGTGTTAGGTGATTGTAACTCCATAGAGGGGTGAGTGCATGCTCTTTTCCTTTACAACTCCATTTGCAAATTGCCTGTGCTACATGTGAATGTAAGTTCTGAAATGCATTAGGTGAGTGTGCTTACCACTAAGGTTTTCCCTTCACTGGCATCTCTGTAGTTCTTCAATGTTACAATGAATCGGAGAGTGACAGCAGGGAATGAGTTCCAATCTTTTGTCTTTACTGATAGTCTTCTCCTGAGTACAGTATTTCCCCTTGTCTGCAGTGAGCAGTACTTGTAGTTTTCCAAAATCAGGTTGACAGAAAAATTTTTCTGCGTTGCACTATTGTATTTCAGCTCTGGCAAAGGTGAAATCTTTCACAAACAAGCTGCATTCCCTTCCTGTACACGTGGTACTCTTTTATTAATTGGAGATTAGGAGATGATTTAGGATCTCATCAGACTTCTTGCAGCCCTGGACGGTGTTTTTGAAACTTTTCACAGGTTTTCATTTCAGTGTGTGCAATGTCATCGCAAAGATTCAGTTGTCATGGCAACTGCTGCGGTGCCACCCTGTCAGCTCAGCCCTGCAGGAAATGCTCTCCCACAGCACCTTCACCTTAGTGATCTGTGAATATCTGCAACTACCTGAGTATTCCTTAGAAAGAAAATCTTAAACTCTTCCTGGATTAATTGCACAATTTCCGAGAGTATAAAGAGACAGTGTGACTCAGTGGAGAGATCCTTGGACTTGGGGTAGTGGAAGTATGCTATTTAGTGACCTTTATCAAATCAACTGATTTATGCTTCAATTTCCTTACTGTTAACTGAGGGTGGCAGCAGCAGAGGCCCTATCTAGCATCCTTAGAGATGTACTGGCAGTCATTAATGGCATAATAATTACACGTGTGAAGTGCTGCACTCAAATTCGTGGGCAGTGAAGCTCTGATATGCAAACTAATCCTAATACATGGATGGATCTAATCTATTTACAGGCACCTTTTTACAGTGGTATAGTTTCCAGGCTAATGCCGAAACACTAATGTTAATGCACCTCTTAGAAGGTGCAATGCCATCCTGCTTGGAAAGCTGCAGGAATCTTCTTGGTTCGAGGTGTTAATTGCATTGCAGAGCAAGGAGACATCCTAAGGATGGAGAAAGGGAGGAATGCAAAATACAGCAGGGGCGTCAGCACTTTCATTCCTTTCTAAATGTGACTGGAATATAGGTGCCCCTAAAAGGAAAAGATGAAAATCTAAGATTTCTGTAAGAATTGGATGTTGTACAACTTTTCTTTAAGACAAAAATCTTTCAGGGGGCTCTGTCAATGGTAGAAGTTTTGTGGCATATCTGATGGGAAATGTATCTCTCTCTCTGAGCTTACACAGCTCTATCATAGTTGCTAGAAATCACACACTCTCAAAGAGGTTTTGTTTGATAATTTCAAGATACCCCTATTTAATCTAAGATGAATAGACTACGTATCTCATACTAGGTAGATTAGGTCAGAAGATTATTCCCACAGCATTTTGAAAGCCGACCTTTGACATGGAAAAAGGCATGAGAAACTACTTGCTTGTGTGCTGAGGTAAAAAATAAATTCAGTGATGCATATTTTGTTTCCTGCTAAGCATCTTGTTTACATGAGAGCTCCTGGATATTAAAGGTTCTAACAAGGTTGCTGGGACTTTGAATTGTCGGTAAGATGAGGAAAATAAAATTGCAGTTCTAAAACCCTTAAAAGCTCTGGTCAGATCTGTGCCATAGAGTATAATTGGCTCTGATGAGATCAGCTCTCAGCTGAAGCAGAACCTTGTTACCAAGATTGAAAAATCATCCAAGTTTTAATGATCAAAAGCACTCAGTTTGAGTGACACAACGAAGTGCTATTTCAAAAATCAACAGTTATAGATTAATCTCTTTCATGTATTATTAAAGCCATATTAAAGTGAGTTTTCAGCTGGAATCTCTGTGGGCAAATGAAACTGCAGTTCATGCAATGCAGCAAATGAACACTGTGGTAGTTAACAAATACTGGGATGCAGTGTTGTTAAGGTTCCTGTAATCTTGCAGTTGACATCCATGGTGCTTATCTGGCGGATCTAAAGATGAGGTTTCAAGAACTTGACATATACTCTTAAGTATGATCACTGAGCTTAATTGATAGTGTGCTTATGGTTGCTTGAGAAAAGGTGGACTGGAAGCAGTGAAGTAGTTTCAGACCTGTTCTCTATCATCTCTGGAAACCGCGCTTGGTCTCCAAATGACTTTAGTTGCAGGAATATCTGCCTGTCCTGTAGCTGAACATCATAAACCCAGAAACTTTTGTAGTTTCCAGTTGGGATGTTGGGGCTGGTTAGTGTCTGTGTGGGAGACAGCTCAGGAGCGCATTCATATCTTGATCAGTCCAGATGGGCTCATGAGCTGTTACCTTTTTTAAGTGCTGCTTGTTGGGATTTTTTTCCTGAAATGTGTTTGTCCTGGAGAGAAATGGATGGATGAAGGTAATTCTTGTTTTTTCAGAGTGATAAACTGGAGTCTTCTTCTGATTACATTTGGGTTTTTAATGGAAATCAGATTTTGCTGCAGCACAGCATTTGAGCAGCCCTGAAACCGTTTCTAAGCCTTTAATAATTTTATGTGCTAGGCATTCTGGCAGGGGAAAGCTTCCAGTTCAGGGTTGTTATCTGTGGTAAACTGGATAATGTCAGATGGGAGAACTTGCAGTGCTTTCAGGAGCTGTCTCATCTGATATTAAAAAATAAATATATATGCTCTGACAGTGTCCAGAGTAGTGCTGTCCTCCTGGGGAGAGATTGTGGAAGAGAAGCTTCTTGTTTCTTCCTTTGTTGAAAGGAGCATATTTTTTGTTCTGATAGTCGAAGAGAGAGAAGATAAATTTTGGAGGGAAGTGATAAGAGCTTGCACAGAGCCATATGAGAGGGAACAGCACTCACAAGAAATTATGAATGTTGTCCTCAGGACCTTGCTAAATTTAGTACTTTCAGAAATTGCTACTTCTGTGGTGGGGGGGAAAGTAGTCTTGCTGAAATCCCTTACCCAATATAAAGTAGGTCACTGATGGTAGTGCTGGCTGTCTCCTCTGCAGCATGTTCTCTTCTGTGCTATCACAGTGCAAATGCTGATTTCTCCTGTGTACGTATTAAATATATAGGATAGTGCGATCCCTTTGCTTGGCTCACAGAGTCCTTATTTCTGAACAGGAATAGTGACAGGAGGCTCACGCATTGGGGGGAGATAAGGATTAATCATATCTGTGCAGTGGAAAGCGTGT
This sequence comes from Amazona ochrocephala, assembly GCA_039720435.1. Classification (NCBI taxonomy): domain Eukaryota; kingdom Metazoa; phylum Chordata; class Aves; order Psittaciformes; family Psittacidae; genus Amazona; species Amazona ochrocephala. The sequence continues at coordinate 7,111,999 of CM077891.1, read as the reverse complement.
CTCAGATGGCAGGCTGTGAGATAAGGTTTTCTGAAAAGAATTGGGATTGATACGTGTCAGCCCTCTGAAGATGTTATTAAGATTGTAACATTTAATCTTCCTGATGTGAAGGTGTTGGATTGTCTGCCCCTGTTCATCAGTGCTGGAGGAGAGTGTCCAGAAAAGCAAACCAGCTTTTTATATGGAATCAGCGGATTATTCCTAGTTAAATCCAGACTTCTGTGATGTTCCGTTTAAGTAAATGCTGTGGCTTCTTGTGTATGCACACATCTAATGGCATAAAAGTAGATGTTCTGAGGTGTTGAAGTTCAGCTATGATTTCAGTCTAACTCATTAGGGAGTCAAAAGTGTTCAGCCATAAGGAGATATGTGCAGATGCATTTCAGCCTGGTCAGTAGGCTAACTCATTATTTCCTTTACATCACTTTTTAGTTATCTTTTCCATTTTGATTATTTAAACTTACTTCCATCCTAATGGGAGCATAAGCTTAGGAGAGAATCAGCAGAAATACTGAACAAGTGCTAAAGCTGCTTATAGTTGAGCAAGTCTATTTTGTTGTAGCAGGGCCCTCACAGAAAAGGTGAACTCATTTGAAAGCTCAGCTTTGTGTGTACACTTTACCCTGGTCAGCAGCCTATGTAGTTAGGGAATGAGATTTTGGGTGAACTTGTCAGCAGGTGAATTTCCTCTGTCTCTGTTATCTGAAATCCTGTCGCTTTCCATGTAGCCTGATGCTGATGATAGATTTTTCTATCCCAGAAGGTGAGTGTTTAAATTCACTTATAAATCTTTGTATTACTGCTCCAGGAAATTAGACTTCCTGGCTCTGTCAGGGTAATGACTTTAACTTAGTAGATTACAAAAATGCCAGCAATTTGTCTTCACTAACATATAGTGGGGGGAGAGAGGAACTTCACTGAAGCTTTCCTCTGACTTCAGGTTTGTAATTAAGATTAGCTGCTGTTCTCATTTCACTGCTGTTTTAATTTGCTTTCTTTAAATCTTTACAAGTTGACTCAAGAACTCACCTGCCCTTTCCAGCTCCCTTCAATCATTAATTTTGATTGTCGTATTGTGAATAAGTGAGTAGAACTGATTGATTAATAGCACCATCCACACCCCTCCTGTGCCTGCTAGTAGAAATTGAGGTACTGGGAAGATCTCCTCTGTGAGAGCAAGTAACATGTTCTTGTATTAACATCATTTAAGAATTTCATGCACATTGTTGAGAGTTGCTGTCAGAATTATTAAGTGTCTCTTATTTCTGTTGCTTTACCAAGCAGAGGATTCATTTTGGCGCAGTGTGTTTTTCATACTTTACAACGCAGTGGAAGATTTCTCATCTGTCTTCCAGTGCTTTGGGTCAGAGAAAATTTATTGCCTTGAACAGGAAAATTCCCATATGGAACCTGCCCTTGCCAAACTTTCTCCATTCCAGTACCTGTAAATTCTCATTCTTTTTCCCAACACCTGCAAGGAATTCAGAGCAGGCACCTGTGATTTTTCTTTCTTTGCATACACACTGTTTCCATAGCAGACTGCTAATTGTTCTGGAGTACTCTACTTTTATTGGTATAATCTCCTGCAATTCTTATGTTGAGCCACTTGTTTGTTCAAAGCTGGTTTGAAATGTGACAGTTGCTTCCCCTGGCCTGCTGAGCTGTGCTCTACAGGTGGAAACTCTTATTTGTGGTCTTTATGGATCTGTTAAACTTGATATTGTAGAACATAAATTTTAAGTTTAGGGCTGAACCTTAAGGGTTTGAAAAATCTTGTGGGGAGATGCCTCTGCAATGTGAATTGGAGGTCTAGGAGTATTATTATGTCTTTGTCTTGTTTCTGCCCTTGTATGTCTTCTTCCAATTGAAAGAATGAAATAGCTTCTTGTTTTCTTAACGTGACAACTCAAGCAATTCAAGCTAATATCAAGTGTATTATTATGGAACAGCGATTATTTTTGTTTCAAGTAGACTGGCCTAAGCCTGTAAGAGCTGTAGTCTATACTGACGTAGTGTGACACCTTCTGTGTTTTAATGATGTGTGTGCTTCTTGCATGAAGCAAATATGGAGAGGGTTACTCATTTAGCATGGATTTTAAAAGGATTTTTTAAAGGAGTGCAAAATCCTGTTGCCAATAGTTAACTTGATAAAACTTCCTTAAAACAGAAAATCACTCAGGTAGGAGTGTTGCTCTTTTTACAGAGGTTGTTTTTTAGAGTCTCTGTAAACTCCAGGTGAGTGGAGCAGTGATGGGTGATGGTGACTCACCTGCAGAGATGAGGTGTTTTTCTTTGACTTCTGACCCAATCCTATTCCCAGTACATACTCCAAGGTACCCAAAATGAAACTTGCTGTAGGATTGTACCTGATAAAAAGTGTTTTGCAGTTCTTGCTTGGGAAGTTTTATGTAGGCCAGCAAGGCAGGAGAAGGAACGAATGGAAGATCTATCTTGCTTTTCAGAGACAGCTTTGAATACTGAATAAACACTGCTTTTATTTGTCATGTTTCCTGTCACTAGCTATTCTCAGTTCTTGCTGCCTGTTGCCAAGATCAGTTGGTTCTTTATGGTATGTTTGTGTCAGACCCATGCAGAGCTGCTGGACTTCATTGCTAAAGCAGTCCTAGTAGTTAGTGATTCACAGTCTTGTCTTGTGATAAGCTCACCGTGCTGCACAGATGTTGCATAAAATAAATCATTAGCACAATTCTTGAGGGTTGTTCCTTCCTTGTTGCTTTAGTGCAGGTAGTAATCCTTAAACAGCTTGGCCTTTGAAGGATGTTGTCCATGGAACGACCTCTGTTTCCTTCTACATAACTCATGGCATAAGGTTTAAAAAAACAAAACAATCCCTGCCTTTGTTGAGCAGGTATTGAACTGGCTTTGAACTAGCTGAGCAGTTAAAGCAGCAGATTTTCATTCACCAGATAGTGTGTCTTACCTGGCAGGTACCCATGGTGAGAGGTTGTCCTGCATGTCATTAAACACCAGCAACTAGACAAAATCTTTCAGGCTTTTATCTTGGTGCATGCTGCTGCAACAGGACTTTGGCAAATCTGTGAAGAGCATAGTTATGGTTTTGTATTGTGTTATAATGCTAGAATCTGGATTTAATAAAACAAAGTGCTCTGTTGTATAGGAGTCAGCAAACCTTTGTGGTGGGAACCAAGTTATATCACTGGGTGTCCAAGGTTCTCTTATTGCCTGTTTGTTTTGTTATGTTACTGTTAATTTCTAGGCCAAATAGGGTTTTCAATTGCTACATTCTCTGAGCTCTCTCCTGACACACAGGTAACTTCAGTGCTGTTTGTAGTTCAGCAGTTACCTAGGTATGGCAAGGCTTGTCAACCGCTAGAATCATTTTATCCACTGATGTATGTAGGCATTGTCTTAGATCAGCATTTTCTTGAGGTGAAAGGTGAAGGTCTGCCTTCTCTGTAGTTTACTGTCATTGGTGGGCTTGATCACTTGCATTAGTGCAGACATTTAATATTGTATATTTGTGGTAATTTTTGCAGGAATATTCAGATATCAGTAAGGACCCACAGCTCAACCTTGCTTTTCTCAAGTGTGTATGACCTTTCTGAATTCTGCCACTAATTCTTTTCACTTACTATCTTACAATACTCTTTCTTTGGAGCCTGTGAGGAAGCATATATTGTTCTGGGAGAAATACTAATGATATGACTGAACCCTACACAGCAGCTGTGTTACAGTAGTGCTGCTGAGACTCTCACAGCTCTGCTCTGTGGGGTTTAGTCATTCCACCAAATCATGCGAGAGGAATTTGAGACTGTTACAGGACCAGCTCTCACTCTGGTGTTATCTCTCAGCTCAAGAATGTGAAGAGTAATTCTGGCTTTTCGTTCTGGTAACTGCTACCATGTTTGTCAAACTGTTGCTCTCTTGCTTCTGAGAGTGGCTCGATGTTGCAGCTTTGCTCTGTGTTTTCCAGTCTCTTGCTTTGTCCATAGGGATTTCCAAGAAAAAAATGTATTTGCAGGTGAGACAGGTTAGACTCCTGGTAAGGTGAAATAGCATTCGCAGAACAGAAAAGCTCTTGCAGCTGTAGCAAGGGGAAGCGCAATGTTGGTGTGGTCCGACTATCCTATAAATTGCCCAGTTAAGAGATTTACTTTTGTGTCAGGAAGATTTGAGTTGGGAACTTGAAGCATGCTGTTGCGTGGAGGACATATGCAGCCAATGTAAACTGGGGAAGAAATTTTTGAACTGTGATAATTGAATATCACTAATGCCTTCCCCACCTCCAGTATGGACACTTCATAGTGTGAATGGCTTTTTCAATTTTGGGTTACGTAGCTTCGAAGTTTAAGCTGAGGGAGCAGTGGGAAACAGCTGCTGGGACAGGGAGGCAGGAGGAATTATTGTAGTGATATGAAGATCTCTTTCAGCTCTATATTTATACAGAGTTGAGAAAATTAAGCTTTTCATGAAGTTGTAAAGTGGCTGTTCTTATCCATCACATCTTGTCTCTGCTATAATTTGTTTGCCTGTAGAGCTCCTGTTTTTTCTTTTGTCTTCTACTTCTGTCTTAACAGGTAGAGGTCACATGCAAGATGAGTTGGGAAGGCAGCTAGCTTTCTGAATTGTTTCAAACTCTTCCTTCTGAATGAGAAAAATCTGACTCACCTCTAAGGTGAATGAACAGCCACAACTATTCCTCCTCTTTATTCTTTTCTTGCATTGTTTCATGTTCGGTGTTCCTCACTGGAGAGGAAAGGCTAGCAGGAGACAACACTCTCCCACTCCAGCTTTACGCCTTTTTTTTCACCTGTGATTCTCATGGGACTAGAAAGTAACTCCAGTAGTCAGCTTCCAGCTCCTTCTTGCCTGAGGCTGATAACCAAGAATATAGATGTTATAATAACTAGCAGCATCTTCAAAGGGCAGGAGTCCCAGGTGGTAAATTCCCTTTCCAACTTGATGTGAATTTGTGGCCAAGTTATGAATACACAGAAAATGAGACTTATGCATGTGGTTATAACATCTTAAACTAGAACAGGCTATATGTACCTGCACAGTAAAGTAGCCTATGAAAAACTAAACAGCAAGAACTCTGCTCAAGCACATGGTAATCACAGGAGCTACTGAGGAGATGGAGTGATCTGGAGCTTCAGCAAAAGACAGAGCTGAAAGTAAGAAAGTCTCATTTTTGCCTTCCAGCATTACTACTGTCTTGCTGAGTGGCTGTAGGCAAGTTAATTGCATTCAGATCCGGGGCTGTAGTGAACTCGTTTGCAAAGTGTCTGCTACAGCCTCTGTCTTCACTAAAATTGTGATAGTTTCACTGCTGCTGTGATAACCACTGCAGATGAAGTGTGCATGATCCATTTGCAAAACCAGAAGAATTTGTCGAAGTATTGTGTGTCACAACTGTTGTTAGCACCACAGTGACAGAAAAATCAAATAAAACTAGAATTTCTATTAAAGGGGTGGATGGTAGTGCATTGCTCCAGTGGGATGTTATGTGAATGGACTGAGGAGTTCATGTTAGAGTACTTCAAAAATATCTAATACTATGAATTGCTTTGTATTCTTACTGTGCACATTACAGTTACTGCGCTTTTTTATGGAGAAGTTCAACTGTATTATTTATGGTGTTTGTATAGATAGGTGCATACAGAAACCAGCACATAACTCAAGACCTTGGGAAGTTTTACAGCCCAGCTACAACATTTGCTTTAGTTATCGCAGCATGTGCTCTCTGACAATGCAGAATCTTAACCCTTCAACCACTGATTGGATTTTCATGTCCGTTATACTTGAGTAACATTTCTGATGATAAAATAGTTAATGTTGGAAAGTGATAGTTGTCATATCTTTTCCTTTTCACAGCCTTCCCTGTACTGTTTGCCCCAGCTAAGAATGGTTAATACTGGTTTTCTCTCCGCTTTGGTTTGTGTATGTTTTTGCCTGTCTCATTTAGCATTTCTGTTCTACAAGCAATTCTAATTGTTACTCTGAAATAGAATGCCTGTTATTACAGAGCGTAGCTCATTCTATGGATGCTGCTCAAGGGCTGTTTATAAAATGACAACGCGCCATGAAAGTCTGCCAGGAATAAAAGCAGGAGTTGGTGAGGAGGTGTTTATCCCACATAACTGTAAGTGCCTCAGTCTTGGGACTTAGTCACTGCAGTGAAAAACTCCATCCATCACTGTTGCATTATGTCAGATTTTCTGCCATGCCATACTCTGTTTCAGTTAAGAAATAACAGTGAAAGCCCAGAGACTTTCCCCATCCCCCTTGCCTTCCTTTTAGCATAAGCGTAAAAAATGAGATGATAATTTGAAGAGGGGTACGGATGGGAAAGTTTTCTTGGCTGCTTCGCCATTGTTATTGTGAAGTGCAAGGAAGAGGAACACAGCTTCTGTTGGAATTTAGAGATGAAATTTCATGTCAAAATCAATTACAAAAACCTTGTTGCACAAAGTTACGGTTGTCTCTAGTGTCCATCAAAAGTACAGCAGCAAAGTTCTGCTGACGAAGCCACTTGACAAGAGAACAGCAGAAAGTTTCAGAACAGCTGAGGCAGAAAAATGGTGTAAGGTCGATTTAAATCCCCTGCCAGATTTCCCAAAATAGTGTGTGCATAAGTAAAGGAAGTAGTTATAGCTCCAGGTGAGTCTTAAAAAGGCTGTGCCTTGAGGAGTAATAGGAATGTGGATAAATTTCTCGGAGGCCTGCGTGACTCAGGTGCTGTTAGAACTCAACACTAGACAGGCATCTCTCAAATCTTAAAGTGTCTGTCAGGAGTGCTCCGTCTGTCCTATCTGGTATTCTTTTGCCCACAAAAATGCAGACTGATGTCCTGTAATTAAGCGTTGGAACAGGTTCCTCAGGGAGGTTTTGAAGGGTTCTCTATCATTGAAGGATTTCAAGACGCGACTGGACACGGGCATAAATAACTTGGTCCAAATTCAGCACTGAGCCTGCTTTGAGGAGGAAGCTGGCCCAGGTGATTGTAATTGTTCTGTGTGACTCTTGTTAAGTGATTACAAAGTCAGCCGAAAAAGTCTGTCTGCAAAAAACAACAGCATGGGTTTTTTTAGAGATCAGTTTTTTTCCAAAGCAACTTAATCCATGACAGCTAGCCAGGTGAATCAGGTGGGAAGAAGAATGAGCGCCCATTTGCCAGTGGAACATGGGAAAGGAGCATATATGCAAAATACATCTTAATAGGTGGATCTCAGTCTGATTTTGTAATGCGTACTTTCTCTGATGCCAGCACAGTAAACCATGGACTTCTCAACACTATGTTAATCAGTCTCTGAGGGTCTGCTTACAGTGGCTAATGATGGGGGAGAGAAAGGGGAATAAAAATAAAATAGTTGTGCGATTCTAAACTAATTGCAAATTGAGATACTAGAGACCAGGCAAAGAGGCCTTCCTTATAATGCAGCCAAGACGGGGGAGGTACGTGCAGTAAGGAGTCCAGCATTTTTTCAACTTTTGCTTGAACAGTATTTATTATAGTTAATGGGGAGCTTTAATCATGGAGTTAATCTGAAAATTAAAATAAACTGGACTGTCAAATAACTTGTGCATTCTAAATTGCAGAAGTCACTGATGCTCATTAGTCAGACTGAAGCTGCAGTCAAGTTTTGCAGAAAGGCAAATAAAAAGAATCACAAAATTAAGACTTCTATTTTCTCAGCATTAATTTCTAGTGTGGTTACCTGCACAGCTGCTGCAGTCCTATTATCTGACTCATTACTTTGTAAACCACTTTGAGAGATGTTGAATGTGAAAGCTGCTATATAAAGTCTTATTTATTTCAATAACCCTGAGTGCTCTGCACAGGCTTAAAAGCTCCCCCTTCCCTAACATGACAGGGGAATCATATGACTTAATGTGCCATATACCTCTAACTGTGGATTGAAGAAAAGTGACCTTGAACTGAGAGGCAGGCATTTTACATTATAAAGCAGACACTTAAATTTACCTGTCAGCTGAAGGCGGGGGAATCTTACATCTGCATGGTTTAGAAAGCGGTGTCAATCCAACTGTTCATTGCTCTGAACCCACTGAGGGTTTGATTGCTGACCCAGGCATTTTAGGTGATCAGTGTGTGGTAGAAAGAAGAGCATTTTTATTTCATCCTCTCAGACCTTAGTTTCAGCCCTGAATTTTCTGTGTCTTTTCTTGGGAAATCTGGAATTCTGTAATAGCATGATACATCCTTTGTCTCTTTAGGAACAGACCATGCTTCAGGCTTATTTGGAAGGAGGATATGTGAAGACCAATCCTTCCACCTCATGTCCGGTTCGGTCATGTTTTCCATGCTTTGGGGTCTCCTTACTTCACTGAATATGTTGTTGCTTTTGTAGGAGGCATTTAGAGCGACTTCACATTCTCTTTCACCAGTAGCCTCGGTAAAGTGTAAGTAGCAAACACACTGTGACAGTCTACTGGAATAGGCTGAGTCTAGATAGTCAAGATAGAAACAGCGTGGGAGGGGAAAGGGGGACACCGACCGCTGAAGTGGGAGTGCAGTTACACAGCATTTCAGTGGCAGATTTGGGAACAGGGAGGAGGTTTCCCGATTTCTAAAGCAATGTCTTTCTTGCTGGTTCATGCTAACAAGCGGGCTAGCAAGCCCATTCCATTTGGAAATGTCAGCTCTTCTTGTCCCTCACATACAAAGGCAGGAACAATATTTAATCTAATGAGTTCTGTTTTGAGACCTCTAAAATCATAAGCAGCAGATCTGTAATCATGATTATTGCATTTTTGCCCTGCTGAGAGCTTAAAAATGATGAGCAAGAAAGGTATCTCCTAAGACTCATTCAAAATATGAGCAGGCAAGAGTAAGATCTAGAGAAAGAATTTGCCTTAATGAGAGCATCCCCAATGACCTTTAATCACTTAGAAAATTGAAAGTCTGCATTCCTTGCATATGCAGGTTTCCCACTTCCCTTTTTGGGATGCTTTGTGCATTGAGTCATAAAACGTGCTAGTGATCACTGCAGAGCACAAAGGCAACTTGCGTATGTGTAAGAGGAGAGATGAGAAACGTTGAGGATGTCTGAGCTGTTAGTTGCATTACAGCATGCTTGGGATTTCTCAAGGAATGAGAAAGTATGTGTTAGGAGCATGAGACCTAATCCCATTTATTCAATTACGTGAGCACTGCTTCCAGGAGAGTATTTGCCTTCAGGTTAGTGCTAGTGTCTAAAACTAAAAACTTGGTAAAGGCGTGTGTGACTTGGATTTGGGTGGTTCTGCAAGGTCTTGGTTAATAGCTAAATCTTAACAAGCAGGTCCTTTTCAAATTCTACAATATCTGCTTGTTGAAAGCAATGCTGAGATTAAACCCACTGAAATTAAACTGCATTGGCAGTTCTCTATGTGGCTGGATTCCAGTTTCCCTGAAACACTAAAAATTTGGTGCCATTCCTCTCACTGCAGCCTGGACACCTCCTTCTAGATCCAGCTATGGACACAGATGGCCCATGAGAAGCCATCAGGGCATTCATAACACTGCCTTGCGTACATGAGTGATTAGAAATAGGTATAGATAGCAACACAATGGAAATTTTCATACTCTTGAGGAAGTATTTCACCTTATTTACACTTATACTGACCTTTTCAGAGTTTTCTATAGACATGGACAACCTCCACAGTTTAATTGCATAATATTCCCATGAGAAAGCTGCACTGAAATTGAAAACTCTCCTAAACAAAGTGGCTGTTGGGTGAGAGATACCTATTTTAGCAGTGATGACGAGGTTTCAAAGAAGCTGTCAGAGTTTTTTGAGGTGGTGTCTGTTGTGGCTTTGTAAAATTTCTCCTGTGACTTTCTGGTGGTCTGTGAGTGTGAGCCATTCTGGAGGGTGGTAAAGATGGGACAGGCTGCATTTGGATGCTGCGTAATGCTCCCCTGTTGCCTCTTGAAAAACGTCTCAGTGCTTCCTCTTTTTGTTTCAGCCAAGTATCTCATTCAGTGCTACACACTGAGGCCCCAGTTCTTTTTCTATTTCTTTTTTCTTTAATTTTTTAACTTGCAAGTAGATTTATTTGTGGTTATAAAGTAGCTAAGGCCTCAGAGAGCTATTTCTCTCCAGATCATTTTGTCTTATCTCACATTCTTGTCTGAATTTAAGTTTTATAGCAAGATCTGTGGTCAGGAAAGCTATAATTCTACAGGCAGAGCTGGTTTTGTGTTAGTTCTGCTTGTGATTATCAGCTATTCAGACAGTGCATCAAACAGCAGATATGTTTACATCTAGTAGAAACTTCCCTTGTTTTCTAATAAAAGGAGAAAGAAGTACCCCTTCACTCCATGCCTTTGAGGTGGTACATCCCAGTGCATTCCAGTTCAAATGGAGGAGGAGCAGCATCTTCTCTTGCCTCTCACCATCTGTCCCTGCCTGGATACAGTGCTTTGAGGATGGGTAGAACATCTTTGTTCTTCAAGGCATTAAGGTTTCTGTCTTATGCTGAAATCCATGAAAATTAAGTAGCCAAATACTGTACCTTGAAAACCTAGGCTGCCAGGTCTGTTTTTTATTAGAGAAGTTGAAGAAAACCTTCTGTTCGTGCTGCTTCTGCTCTGGCCTGACATTTATTTGACTTTGAGTGGGGAGGAGATTCAGAGCAGCCCTGCAGAGAAGGACTTGGGGGTGTGGGTTGATGAAAAAATGAACATGAGCCGGCAGTGTGCGCTTGCAGCCCAGAAGGCCAACCGTATCCTGGGCTGCATCAAAAGGAGTGTGACCAGCAGGTCGAGGGAGGTGCTCCTGCCCCTTTACTCTGCTCTCGTGAGACCTCACTTGGAGTATTGTGTGCAGTTCTGGTGTCCTCAACATAAAAAGGACATGGAACTGTTAGAACAAGTGCAGAGGAGGGCCACGAGGATGATCAGGGGACTGGAGCACCTCTCGTATGAAGATAGGCTGAGAAAATTGGGGCTGTTCAGCCTGGAGAAGAGAAGGCTGCATGGAGACCTCATAGTAGCCTTCCAATACCTGAAGGGGGCCTACAGGGATGCTGGGGAGGGACTCTTCATTTAGGGGCTGTGGTGAGAGGACAAGGGGTAATGGGTTTGAACTTCAACAGGGGAGGTTTAGATTGGATCTGAGGAAGAAATTCTTTACTGTGAGGGTGGTGGGGCCCTGGAATGGGTTGCCCAGGGAGGTTGTGAATGCTTCATCCCTGGCGGCGTTCAAGGTGGGGTTGGACATAGCCTTGGATGGCATGGTTTAGTGGGAGGTGTCCCTGCCCATGGCAGGGGGGTTGGAACTCGATGATCTTGAGGTCCTTTCCAACCCTTACTATTCTATGATTCTATATTCTTTTTCTTGGGTGCTTGGGAGATACTTAAATTGCCTGACAGCAGCATCGTGACTGTAATTGAGACAGATTAGAGAGGCTGGGCTGCCTTTGGGTGTGTGTGGCAGCTTTCATGAAATAGCGAGAGGAATTGAAACCCACTTTTGACTTTGGAAGCTGTAGCAGGAACTGATTAGCAATTTCAGGACACAGACAGGATTGGACAAAGTGTTTGAATTGGCGTATAATAAATTATTTAGTAACATGAAGGAGTCTTCCCATATGGCACTTACAGAATGCTTATAAAGGCAAGATTGCAGATCTGTGCTTGTAATGAATCAAGCAGGCTTCCATTATCAGTTCTGGTGATTGGGAATCACTGACCTTTCATTTCTCTAGGCTGAGAATGGACCTGCTAGCTTCTCAGCTTGGGTTCTGATAACCTTTCCCCATAAAAGGTTAGTTGTTTATATCCAAATGTTTCCTTCCTAGTGGGAAGTGTTTGATGTTTCAGTGAGGGTAGATCCACTGGAGAACAGACAGATTTATTCTTCTTATTTGAGGAATTCAAGCTGTGGAGTTCTGCCTTCACTGCCTTAAGCAGACAGCTTCTAACAAGCAACTGCATTGATATGAATAACCAAATACCTGGGTAATGGCTTATGACCATTTAAAAGACTTTATATAAAAATCATGATGAGAAGTGGAAGTATAAGTAGACTTGGTGAAGCTTGAGTAACCCAGAAAGAAGCTTTCAAATTGGCTTCCAAGCATAGTTCAGCATGCATGAGCTCTGAAGGATTTGGGTTTTCTCTTGAAGTTGTTTTTCCCTTGGCACTGAAGATAAAACTCAGGCTGCGAAGGGGAGAACCTGACAGGTGCCAGCCCAAGTGGAAATACTGTCTGTCGATGCTTGTCTGTCGTAGCTCTAAGCAGTGCCCATAGCTGATACATCCAAATGCTTGTCAGGAACGTGTGAGCTTTCAAACCAGAGCAGAAAGTCCCTCAGCAGCAGGGCAGTGTTTTGAAGCTCAGTCAGTGGAAACCCCCATAGTCCCATACCTGACAAAGCAGTCCTGTTTCTGTAAATTCCCAAGTGATGGAGCATTTGGGTGTGCCTTGCTGGTTAAGATTCAGTGCCAGTATCCCAGCATGTAACGGCAGAGAAGGGCTGATTGCACATAGGCTCTAGGTCCCTCATGCCCTGACTCACCACAGGCCTGGTGGAAAGAAATTGCATCCGTGGAGGTCTGGAGGAGCGTGGCTGCTGCTTCCAGGCAAAGCAGTGGCCACTTGCTGCAGTGCCCCCCCCAGCACCGGCCAGGCTGCCAGGACCACTGGCTGCTGCCTTCTCCTGGCTGCCAGCTCTGCAGTACCACCACGGGTGGGCAAGTACAGCGCTCCCCAGGCAGACAGTGGGGTCCCACCTGATGCTGGAACTTAAGGCTTTGCTCTATATAGCACTGTGGCCTCTGTTTCACTCCACAGCCCCTCACGAACTTAGATTTACTGGCCTACTATGTCAGATATAGGTCTTGTAGCAGTGGGGAGGGCATTTAGTGGGACCATGCCCAGCCTCATGATCCAGTGAATTTCATAGAGCCTCTCTTGGAGACAGGAAAGAAGATACTTACAAGGAAGAGTTTTCTGTGCTTTTTCCACCTTTCTGGTGCAGCTTTGTACTTAATGGTACTTAGTGTGGATATTTCAAGTAAATAAGTACTACCATGTAGGGTTTGTCATGTTGCCATGCAGCTACCTGCCATTGTGGGGTTTTTCCCCCTTTTCCGTGCTTCCCTACTTGCCGGGGCTTTGTGGCAGTAAGTTTTATAAATCTATTCACCATCTAAACCGTTCTGAACCATGTCAGAATCTTTAATAAGATAAACTTACTGAAGTGGTATGTGGAGCCATGGCTCCTTTTGCAGTAAGCTTTTCTCTGCAGACAGGTTTCTATGGCTGAGCTGGGAGGAAGCTAAAAGCTCGTTAGCTTCGTTGAGTCAGGGCAGCCGATTGGCATCTGGAACTGCAAAGCTGTTTTACAGGGGCTTGAGGCCAAGAAAGGCAATTTGGAACACATGATCTTTAGTTAAACACACACCAAAGACCAGAGGAAAGAAAATGGTAGGTCCAGGCAGCCACAAGTCAAGGGAAGGAGTCCCTTAACAGCACTGTTGATTTTTCAGTGATGACTCTAATTCTGAGACATTTTTGTACTATGAGGCTCTTGAACTTGTTGGTAAGATACTAACAGCAGCACATTGTGTTTTATGACTAGACATAGCTGTGGTGTGATTTTTTTATTATTATTTTCTGATGGACTTTCCTTCAGGGAATCACTCAGTGTATCCCTCTTTAATAAACATATTTGATGCAGTAAGCCTTCTGCTGGTTGGGCTGGACAACGAAGCCTCTGCACAACTAATGGCATTGCAAAGATTTTGTCCCTGATCTCAGACATATTCAGCTGCATCACATGGCAGCTGTGATCAGAAAAGCAGTAGCATGTTTTACTGAGCTGGATATGGAGGTTTTTTTTTACCTGATTTTGATTTTTTTAGTTTAAGAAAAAGTCCCTGAAAACACACGTGTTCTGGCATGTATGTGTGAATGTACAGTTGCGAAAACACATTTGTTTATATAATGTGAAAAGTATTAATTTTCTTCAAGTTCCTAATCCTCATTAGCTTTGCCAGCTGTTTTTCTATTTCTTTTGTTCCTTTGGGAAAGCTTAGCTAAATGGAAAAGGCTTGCAATATGGCCCAAAAGCAGTGAATTCAAGCCGTACCAAGGCAAAGAGGAATCAAGTTCCAACCTAGAGACTCCTCCATTTAGAAGCTTTCCCCGTTAAGAAGAGAGGTCCATTTTTTCATGCCTCCTGTATCAAGTGAGACTCTGTTACTGCATCTTTTCAGAGCTGTGCTATGGGTTTGAATTACTGTGGTGGTTGCATATGTTCTTGGCTTGTGCTTGCAGCTCTGAGGGCAGTTAGTTGACACTTTCTTGGGCTTCCACATCTTCTACTGGTGTAACTGGCGCAAATGCCAGAAGCCAGACAAGCCAGAGGGGCACAGTGTTCTCATTTCTAGTGTGGGTTGTGCAGTCCTTGCTATTGCTATCTGTGGCTGAAAAGGATGGGTGACGAAGTAGAGCTGATTGGTGCCACGAACAAGGAGACACCCCTCAGGGCATGTGATCGGTCACCAAGTGCTACCATCTGGGTCCTTTCAGGGAAGAGAAGGAAAACAAGTCAGTCATGTAACTCTGGGCTCTTGCAGAGACAGGAGCAGACATGCCAGAAGCAGCCGTGGTCAGTAGTAGCAGCAGCAGCACTGAGATCTAACTGGATAAGCATAGACATTTGGCCTTGCCTGCTGTTGTTCTAGTATTTCTGTTACACAGCAGACAGCAGGGAAACAACATGATCAGTGACATGCTCAGTATTGATCTTGTGTGCAAGGGCCAGACTGGTGTCTGTTTAAGAAGTCCCTAGTGCAATGCACATCATTGCCGTGCCCGATGTCCTTTTGGCTGTTAAGAGGCATGAGTCCCACCTGAAACCTTCAGGAAGACACTTCCCTGGAGGCAGCAGGCAAGATTGTCATAGAATCATACAACAGTTAGGGTTGGAAAGGACCTCAAGATCATAGAGTTCCAACCCCCCTGCCGTGGGCAGGGACACCTCCCACTAAACCATGCCATCCAAGGCTATGTCCAGCCCCGCCCTGAACGCCGCCAGGGATGAAGCATTCATGTCCTAGGAGTATTTGCATTGCTGCTCTCCTGTCACATTGATCCACCATCAGCAAGATCGCAAACCTGCTAAACCTCATCTGTCTTTTGTCTTAAAATAGAGAGAAGGGTAAGGAGCAACCCCTAAGACTACCAAAGACAGGATCTCTCCTGATTTCTCATGGTAAGGCAAGAGAGTACTCCTAGCTTAGTCTCAGGTGTGCCTGTGCTACGAGCAGTACAGGACCCTTGCACTGTAGCAGTGTCAACAGTGTCACGCTGTGAAACCCTGCAGAGCTGGCAGAACTTTTATGCCAATTAGTTTGCTATTCACTTGTGTATGTGAGCCAGGATTTGGAACCAAATCCCATCCTGAGATTTTGCAGTGGGGATGCAGGGCCTGGGCAGCATACTGGGAGCTTGCAAAACACTGTGGTGATCTGGTTATGGGAAAAGGGGAACCTGTACTACCAAACAGATCATGCTTTATACGTAGGTCACAAAGGAAAGACTCCAGTGTGTGAGAGAGGGGGAAAATGTTACTTAATGTTTGATTCTTAGATACAAATTGCGTTTCAAAACAGACTTTGCTTTTGCAATAACATGATTGTCCTGTTTCTGTAAAAGAAAATGCATTCAATTATCACTGTGAAGTAAAGAAAAATAACTTCGGATCAGAGAAACTGGCAAGAGAGCAAGTGTTAACATTATGTATGCTGTACTTGGTGTCTCCAAGGTCAGATGCAAGTCTTCTAGGACTAGGGTAAGGAAAGCTATTTACTTGAGCCATCCATTTTAAACATTCAGCCAAAGGGATTATGTTAACTTTGGGTCCAAGGCATTGTTGCTTGTAACAATGGTGTTTCTCAAAACCAAGCAAAAACCATTGCCAGAGGTGACCTACAAATGCTTAAATGTGCTGCAGTTTACCCAGGTGCCTCCTCTGCCTTTTGGTGAAAACTTTAGCAACTCTCTTTTCTCCTGCATCAGCCTGGCTGCTAGGTATGCCCTGCCCTTCAGTAACAGCCCATTCCCTTTTTGAACTAGTAGCTTGGATAGTCCTCTAGTTAGCAGCAGCAGCTTTCAGATCCTTATTAAGAATTGGTCCTCCAGTGCCTTTGCTGCTTATTAGTGACAGAGGAGAGAAGGTTGTTAACGGAACATCTGCAGTTGCTAAGAGACTTAGCTACATATGCTTGAAAAAAAGGCTTTGTTATTGGGCAGGGTGTCAAATGCTGTTGGGAGAAATGCTGCTTGCAGGTCCTTTGGAAAGGGAAAGCTGTATTAGCTTTAAAATGTCTGCTCACAGAAAACAGAAGTGCTGGAACTCAGACAAGGTCAGAATAGGTTTTATTTAATTGAACCATCTCTTTGTTGAATTGTGTATTCTTTGAATATGAAGTGGAATATTACCAACCTCTTACAAAGCACTTGCTGTTAGAGAAGTTACTTTGACAACTTGTGGAGCTTGGAAAACGTAAAGAATAATAGAAATAGCAAAAAAGGATTTGCTTTCCCAGGCATCCTAATTTTTCCTGCACTGCCTTGCCCTCCCATTTCTTTTCCTCACTGCCTTTCTGTCTTCCCTGCAGTCAGCTCTGCTCCTTGTGTTGGTTTTCTGCATACCTCCACACTTGGTAGTGCTGCTAACAGTCCTGTTACATCCTTTGGGGCGGGGGATTGCTTGCTCCCCTTCCTAACTAGCATGCCATTGCTGCTTTCAATGTGGGAGTACATGGTAAGCTGGGAAGAGTTTATGTAATTTCAGAACTTGTGTGTGACTTAGATTAGTTGGAAAGGTCACACATTGTGGTGTTCATTTTCTAAATAGAAAAACTCCTCTTAAACATTCCCTCAAGGCTGATTTGAGTC
Organism: Amazona ochrocephala; assembly: GCA_039720435.1. Taxonomy (NCBI): domain Eukaryota; kingdom Metazoa; phylum Chordata; class Aves; order Psittaciformes; family Psittacidae; genus Amazona; species Amazona ochrocephala. The sequence continues at coordinate 7,095,100 of CM077891.1, read as the reverse complement.
TCGTGTGTCCCATATTATTCTGGTGGTTCTTTTCAATACTATTCAAAGGCTGGTCTGTCTGTCTTCAGAGCTCCTACTCAGTGGTGGATGCTACATTCATGGTTGAATCTCTGCAGTTAGTACCTGTCCTGACTTGTGCTGTACCTTGAAGTGAAAGCTATAGGGACTATTCACAACTTTCCACCTCTTATTTCTTTTTCATTTGTTGCAGAAGTTTGCTATGCCTCTGTGGTATGACATTCAGTATTCCACATGTGTCTGCATCGAGCTGCGTTCTCCATCAGTTATTCCAAGCATTTGGCTCTGTTGGAGCTGGCTGCGTTTTTGCTACTGTTAAGCCTTTCAATTAGAAGAATCTTGCAAGTTTATGTTGGGATTCAACCTGCTGTGTGCATGGGTGCTGCAGCATAGCATACAGATGGAATGGAGCTGATGGGCCAGGTTTTTTAAGGATTTGATTACTGTTTTCATAAAAGTAACCAGTTGCCTCCCCCCAGTCTTCTATGGTTTTTTTTGTGGAATCTTCTGTAAATCCATACTGCAGGGAGAGGAGTTCCTGGAAGAGGAGAGTTGATTTGCAGCCCTGGTTTCTTCCTTACATGTTCTGAAAACATTTCTATAGTAAATAATGCTTAACTCTGGTTTATAACGGTTTAACTTGAACAATTGTTACAACAGTGAACTACACGGGGTGTAATGAAGTTACCTGCCTGCTGTTGGCAGAGGGCAGGAGGCCAAGATCTGTGGAGCTTTTCTTTCTTGCAGAATCAAATTGTTCATTTCTTTTACTGACATGAGCCTTTACTTTTTGGTTTTCTTCTTTTTTACCTTTGTTTTTACTTTTGGCTCAGGGGCCGCTTGCTTATCCTACAAAGTCTGTTAGTAAATGACCTTGCTGAGAAGCTGCAGTTTGGGCTCCTCTCGCTCCATCTGCCGGCGGCTGTCGCATCCTGCGCTCGGAATTGGCCAGCACAGAAGATGCAGCTTAGGGCAAGCAGATCAGCCCTTCAGCTTCCATTCTTGGTCAGCACACCCTCAGTGTGGTCCTGGACTGCATCTCTTGGTTTAGTGTCACCCCAGAGGGAGTCCAGATGGTGCTGCAGCTTCTCTATGTGGGGAACCAAAGCACATTAAGTGGGAGATTGCCTTCAAAAGTGGTCTGAATCAAAGCGCTGATGTAAATGTGCCTGTGGACGCTGCATGGATGAGTAGCTCTCAGAGTTCATGTTAGTGATCTTTTATCTTTTTTTCCTAGGGATAGGGATTTTTAATTTTTCCTGCAATGTTGCCAGTGTCTTTCCAGCTTCATATGAAATCTGCCTCTTTAAACAGCAACCCAGACTTTTTGTGTGGATAAAAAACAAAGCAGCACATTTCTGCGACAGCAGTAGAACTCTCATCTGACCAGCATCCACATGTGTATAATTTTCCATGCCTGCAATGGGAGAATAAATCATAAATGGGTTGGATGGTGAAGGGGAATAGATCTGGCAGCCTTGCTCCAAAGAGTTGTCTGAGTTTGGGATTAAACTGGTGTATCAGAGATAGGCACCTGGTGCACTATTTTGTGTTACTGCCAGAGTGCAGCTAAGTATAGGCACAGAATTGGCGTTGCCAAGATGAAAGCAAATAGGTTTGTGGAGGAGATAATCCAGGAACTGCTGCATCATTCTTAGCACAGGGACTAAGGTGGATGAATCAAGGTAGCTGATCAGTCCAAGTTAATTCCTCAGGTGCTTTCTGTTCAGGATTGAAATTGCTGTCTGTGCTGTCACTGTTCTTTGGGCAAATAAAGGATAATCCACTTGGCATCTCCTGGTAGCATGAACTTCATGCAGAACTAATCCATTTGCCAAGTTTGAGCAACTCTGCTGCAAAGAAGCTCATCTTCCTTTTTTTCAGGAAGATGAGTCCAATGTGGAAGCTCTTCCTTTGTTATACACATTCATGCCATCAGCTGGGGGGGAATGTGTAGATGCAGTAAAATATATGGTATTTACACTGACATCAGTGTCTGAAGGGTTTTCTGTTTGTCTAAAAGGTAAAAGCAAATATGGTGAACTTGTTTACTTTGCTTTCTTCAATAAATGACTTATCCCCATGCTTTTCCAGGAGGAAACAGTGCAGATTGCAACTCAGCACAAATCCGTAACTGATGGAAAAGTCTCATTTATTCCAGGAGAAATTATCTTTTTAACAGCAGTGGTGAATCTGAGCTATAATTAAAATAGCTTTTTAAAGAAAAATAGTGGATGTTTTTTCGTTTGATGTATTACCCATCAGTAATGACCCTCTTCTCTCATTTCCATTTAGAAAAATGGGTTTAAGCAGTTACCCGTGTATTGCACAAAAGTAGCATTACCTGAAAAAATAATTAAGATGATCTGGAAATTAAGGAAATCAGTTTTGAAGAGAAGCAGGTGCTTAATGGAGGTGAGACCAGCTGTGCCTCCCAGGAACGTGCTTCAAGTGCTGCATGGAAAAGTGTGCGAGGCTTCCACACAGCACTGGAAGGAAATTTGTAATAATTCAGACAAATTGCATCCTATAAATAGCAGAGCTGGATTCATTAGGACAGGAGGCAGATGGAGAAAATATAAAACTTGTTTGTTTCTTTTTAAGGGACTATAATGCTTATGAAAAGTGTCAGCTTGCTGTCAATAAGGGAAAAACCCTCCAGTGCAGCAGTAACTTTCTCGCTATTAGGTTCTCATCTCTGCTAATGAGCAGCCATCCATGCGGGGCATTCGTAATACTTTGTTTTAGCAACTCCTGTCTGCCTTTCTCTGGCATAACCCAGGCTGACACAGAAGTGCTGCAGCACTGGAAGCCTGCAGCAGTTGAGGGGATCAGGAGAGACCCAAGGGGGAAGGAGTTTCATGTTAGCACTAGCTAAGTCCACTTAAAGCAGTTGCTAACAGGGCAGGGGAATAAACATAGTTGCAAAGTGGGGATGTATGGAATGCAGTGGGAATCATTCACCAAACTGGCCAAGGGGTTAGCTCCAAAGCAGGAATGTGCTGGTAACTGTTAGAGGAAATGCTGTGTATTACTGAAGAGAGAAGGTGAAGACATTTTTGAGATGCTCTTACATTAATTAGTAGGAAAAGAAGAGGCTTTCATGCATGAAGAGAAGTAATGACAAAAAAGCAGGTGGGAGGTGCGTGACTGGAATGTAGCTCTGTCCACAGGAGGTAAGCAGAGATGAGAGGGTGTTGCATCTCAGTATTCATACACAGTGGCGTGATGCAAAGAAGGAATAGTGTCCAGCCAAAAAAGGAATTTATCTGACAGAAAGGGCACATTGTAGACAGCACTTAAATAACAGGAGAGGGTGAACATATGGGCTGTTCCCGAATGTGCCGAAATTATAGCTAGGCACTTTAAAACAAAGCCGTCAGAGAAGACTGGCTGAACAGTTACATACTGTTCAACCACACGCAAGTCTGAGCTCCAGTATAGCAGTGGTAAATGTTCTGTATGAATATTATCTGTTAATGAATATGCCTTAACTCTTTTGCTGATCTGATCCATATTTCAGCAAAGCTTTCTTAAAAGATAACACAGTGCCAGAATTCCAGTTAGCTATCCTAAGAGATTTTTTTTTTGAAGGACTAGTGCTTAGGAAAGGAATATTGGCTGCTTATCAGTGTGTTTTTCTTGAGGATTCTTAGATTGCCAATTCACCTTGTGAAGTTTCAGAGGAAAAAGGTGATATGAAGGACATATTGGAGTCAGATAATCACAAACTTATTACAGGAATGGTGAAAAGCTATGCAACTGTTCATGCTTCATGTATTAAGTAACTACAGTCTTTCTCAGCATTCAATATAAAGGGCAGTGATCCCAACGCAAAGAGAGGACATTGGAGAAGAGGAAAGTAAGTGGTATGGATTGGCAGGATGCCTTTGGGGATTGCCATCTGTCGTGGCTTGTACATATCTTTAGGGTGTCATGTAGTGAGCAAGTGGTGGCCTTAAAACCAGTTACAGATACAGAGCAGGTTGACTATCCAGTCCTTGGAGAAGAATGCAAGTGTGCTAGAAGGCATGTGAGAAGCTGAGCAGGAAAGTAGGAGCCAGCACATGAGAGCTCATGGATCCTCATGCATAGATCAGTTTTCTGGTGTGGAACAAAGAAAGCCTTGTCTGATTAAGTGTGTTTTCTTGCTTTCAGTGGTATAAAAAGCCCTATATATCCAAGGGCTTAACATGGCCCGTGTTTATGGATAGTGTTGTACAAGGTTTAAAGTACTGAGTTCTGATAACTTGACTCACGTAGCCCCACAGCAGTACTAGTAGATTTGAAATGTAAGGATTTAATTTCAGAAAGCCTTTAGCAACATGCTAAAAATAATCATGGGGCATCCACTGGCCAGAATAACATTGTCCAGTCTTCTCGCTCCTAGGCTTGATCCGAGATACCTGAAATACCATAATCTGTGATATGTGCTGGAAAGTGTGTATGTGAGACGTGGGTGATTTTGAAGAGAAACTACCAAAGAGAGGAAGTGATTTGTGTTTGTAGGTTCTGTCTTTCACATAGAGAAGAAAGATAGTCTTCCAAAAAATGCTTCGAAACATGCAATGATGGAATTGAGTTGTTGCGTAAGACCCCCTTTTTAATGTGGGTAGATGGATAAATCCTAATCCTGTGGATGAGGAAGTCAAGACATGGATGGTACTGTCAATTACTCAGCACCACGAAAGGAAATCCATGGCAGAGCTGGGAATAGTTCTCATTCCTGGTGTGCTTGAACTGCAAAGCTGATAGAGCGTTTCTGGGGATATTTAGTTAATGTGTCTGTTGCTGTCTCTCAGTGTGGTACGGTGCTTGTGTGTTTCTTTACCTGATACTTCAACCGGAGTCCGCATTTCTCCCTGCCCCTACCAACTGGGGCTTCTAGTCACTTTGATATCTTGCATCTTTTGTCATCTCTGCGTGCAGAGGGGGTGTCTGATACAGCTGTGTAACTTGGTCTTGTTGGGCCTGTTGTTTGTGTCTGTAAGGTACTGAGATAGATTTGAATGCCAACAGGAGTGCAAGGTGAATTTGGAACCCGGTCTAGAGATGCAAAGAAAGAATTGTGGCTGACAAAAGTTGTCTCTTGTCATCTTGTTATGACATGTTTAGGCTCAGCCTGCAGGGCACTGTGTAGCACATAATTTGGAAAAAAGCGCAGATTTGGGGAAAAAACTTACTAACCTAGAGACAAGCGAAGGGTTCTTTGGCCCAGGTGAATGTCCTGGCATGAGTTCCTGTGTGCACCATTTTCAGCAGCTGTGGACTGGATGCCCTGGATATGGCAGAGGCCCTTCCTTCTGTGGTGTAGCTTTCTTTTGCCTGTTCTCTTCCATGATTAAATAAAGATATGTTATACGTTTATTCACACATTGCCTTCTCTGCTTCCCTTGCTTCTGTTCTCTTCCCCCACCTGTAGGCTTTGAATTGCTGTACCAGCCAGATGTGGTCCGGCTGTACCTCTCCATCCTCACTGAAAGTCAGAACTTCAACACTCTGGAAGCTGCAGCAGGGGCTTTGCAGAATCTCAGTGCTGGCAACTGGACGGTGAGTGTAGTCTTCTCTTTAGTATCTTGTTTCTGCTGTGTAGGTAAAGAACAAAGCCATGGCCTATTATAAGTGTGCTGTTGTTTTGTGCATTTACATCTTTAAAAGGAAGGAGATGGGCACTTCAGAGAATTTTTTTCCATCTTACTTGCCCACTTAAGATATTTTTCATCTTCTGGACAGATGGTGTTTACATAGTGGAAGTGTCACTAAGCTTGTGATGATTTAACCATGGGCAGGTTTTACTACTTAAACCACTTAACCATTGCTTCATCCATTCAGAAAAGTGTGTTGTTAGATGATTAAGTGTCCTGAATACTTAATTCATTGGATTGTCAGACTGCTCAGGAAACTGCACTCCAAAGTGTCCTCTGAGATCCTGTCTGAAGCATCCTCAGTACTAATGAGGCAGTTCTCTTATAGGTATGTCTGATCGCTTTGAGAACCACATGGCAGCCTGAGGATTAGCAGGGTGGTTTTACAGCTGTGTTGAATACAGTTTATTTTAAAATCAATCAGGAAACAGAAGAAAAGCATGAACTTGGAGGTGGGGGAAGATAACAGATGCTTTGGATGCTTTACTGTTCCCTCCAAATGACCTCTTTTTTCCTAGTCCAGAGGGATGTGTTCTCACCCTGAGGTGCGTACAGAACAGATGCTGGCAGATAATGCTCCTTCTATTTCTGTCCTCTTTTCCCAGCAGCTTGCTATCCTGTAGGATGAACTTCTACATCCTTTCTTCTTTGGTGCTTGGTGAACTTGAGTGATGGGTTAAGTGATGCATCACACAACCTGACTAGTCTTTGCAGGGAAAAAAAAAACGATTTACAGCAGTGAAATAAATGCCTGGGCAAGGAAAGGGCAGGTGTATGAACTCACAGTACTTTGTGTTGTTTCTTTTCCCTTGTGTGTTCTGATCAGTGGTCAACATACATCCGTGCAACAGTGCGGAAGGAGAGAGGCTTGCCAGTGCTTGTGGAGCTTCTCCAGTCCGACTCTGACAAGGTTGTGAGGGCTGTGTCCATTGCCCTGAGAAACCTTTCCATGGACCGTCGCAATAAAGATCTTATAGGTATCTTCTGACCTTTTCTAACCAGGCTGGGATCTTGGATACCCTTGAAATACCTCACATTTTCTGTCAGTTATGCTGGGGTTCATTTTGTATGGAGTTTCCATCCACATTATCTAAGGTTACTCTGTAGCCACCAAGTGGAGAGCTGTCCTCTCAGAATGCCCATTCAAACAAGGTGGGGTTGGAGAGAAATACCTAACTTGAGAGTAAAAACAGACGTAGATGTTTGCAGGAGAGGGGGGCGTGTGCAGAGGGCTCAGTGGGTTAAGAGGTATCTTGTCTCTTCCTTAGCTCTGACTGGCATGGCACGTGTGCTCTCAGTTGCACATGGTAGTTAACAGAGCCTTTAGGCCTGCTGTTCAGATTAGAATGGGAGTCTTGTCCCCTAAACGTGGGGACAAGTTGTCGCTTTTATCTTGCTTCTTCCTTGGTAGATTCTTATAGAAGCTGGACACCAAACAACTTGCTCTTCTTCAAGTTACTTCTTCAGCAGTGCTCACTAGCTCCTATCCAAGGGAGTAAATAAGCATTCACCTGCCCATAAGCAGGAATCTAGAAAGATCCAGGTGTAAGTTGTTTTTCTCTGGATGCCTCTATATTTAACTGATATATTTGTTTAAATCACAACCTTGTCAGGCCAGGAAATATTGGTCACATGTTTAGGGCCATCATCAAAGTTGATACTGACAAATAGCAAGGTGGGATTCCACCTTAATACATCAGGTCCTTTCTTTAATAGTTCAGAGGTGTAGCTAGGCAAATGGTACAGAGAGACACCTGGGAGTGATAAATTCTGGATTCCTGTTTTTTCTCCAGTACTATGCACTTAGAAGGCTAACTGCACCCAGGAGGAAGTACTCCTACCTTTGATGGGGGAAGGTTAATAAATGCATGGCTGCACACCTTGCCCCAGAAGGCCTATTACAAGACTAAGTTGAATAAGCCATGTTCGTGTATTAGTGTGAATATGTGGCATTAACAGCAGCTACTGGATGCTTTTTGCCTCAGGCATTGCAAAGTATGATAGATGCTAGCTGTAATATTCTCGATTTCTTTTTTTCTTTCCCCAAATACCTTTTAGCATTCATGAAGACTTTTTCTTGGGTATCGACTCTCAATCACCTTGAAATAATGTATGGTAAATACACTGTTGAGTTACAGGCTTGAGGTTCAAAATGTATGCATTATAAAGTTTTTTGACATGTCGGACACCTTGAGTATTATCATTCAGGATGGGAAGCTGAAATGATTATTAGGGCTGACTAATGGTATCTCATCCCCTTATCTAGGTAGTTATGCCATGGGTGAGCTGGTAAGAAATTTGCCCAGCAGGCAGCAGAGATCTGCAAAGAACCTGGAAGAGGATACAGTGGTTGCGGTATTGAATACCATCCATGAAATCATTACTGACAGCTCAGAAAATGCAAGGTCTCTGATCCAGACACAGGGCATTCAGAAGCTGGTAGCTATCAGCAAGTCAAGGTGAGTGACAGTTGAAAGAGAAATGCATAGGAGTTCTCAGCAAATAAGAAAATGTCACTATGAACAGCAGCTTTTGCTTTGCAAAAGTATTCAAGCACTCTAACCTTTCAGAGGCTTTAATTTCAGAGTAGTTAATATATATGCAGTAGAAACAGGCAGCACCTTTAATAGGTTTACTTGATTGAGAAGTAAATTGAGTAGTCACTTCAGTTGTGTTAAGACATGCTGGGTCCTCATCAGGTACATTGTAGAACTATGTATGCATTTAGCAGACATCTGCGGTGAAACCAGGATCTTTATTTTTAGTGTGGGAGGCCTTTTTCCTGTGCCAGCGTTCCATTCCTGGAATGCCAGTGATGAAATCTATTTCTTTTAAGTAAAATGGTTACTGGTGTGCAGTAATTGTTCTGGCTGACGGGTGCTGGTGGTAATGTGAAGTGACAAATTTTCACTCTGCAGTTCTGTTGAAAACTCTTCTGGCTGCTTTAGAGACAAGTTTGTTCCAAACAGACAATTCACAAGTAGTTCAAACTTGTAGTTCAAACAGACATTATAGATGTTTTAGACATTAGACTTTATAGATAGTTTTCAGCAAGCTTTTGGGAGAGTAGCTGAAGACTTTGTTGGGTTGCAGTGCTATGAAATGTGAGAGCCCACCAAGAATCGAGCCCTGTGTCACTTTATTGAGAGTGCTTTTGTACTGACTTAGTAAAGAATGGATAAAATTTAATTTTCTCTTTAAAAATCGCTTACTTTTTGCTGACTCAGATTGCTTCGTAAGGTAGTTTAAATCATGAAGCCACTTCAATGAATTGTGAGGAATATACGTAAGTTGGAGTGAAGGTTTGAGAAGTGGCCTGGAACTTCTTGGTTTTGTTTCCCAATAAAGTGGGGGGTTTTGTTTGGTTGGGCTTTTCCTAAATAAATCCAGGCAGGATGGATCTGTCTGTTTTTCGTTAATGACAGCTACAGGACAGAAGGTCACCCTGGCCTCAGTGCTTGCCCAGCAGGACCTGGGAAAACCCAGAAATCTGCACAATTTACAGCTTTTGGATTTATTTTTCTTTTTTGTCAGCAAATACCTGTATGTATGAAGAAGTCACTGAATGATTTCACATCTGTCTTTACAGCTTAGAGGTTCAAAGAATAGCTGTATGGAATACTAGGTATTTCCTGGATGTTGTTTTGATGCAAAGAGGTCAACATGTGAATAGTCTCACACTGCTTGATACTTAAGCTCTAATTTTATCTTGCAAATCAGCCAGTCTCCCAGAGAAACAAAAGCAGCGTCTCACATTCTTCAGATGATCTGGAGCTATAAAGAGCTACGAAATGCGCTGCAGAAGGATGGGTGGAATAAATCGCACTTCCAGGTAAAGGTGCTGGGTCATAGATTTCTTTATGGAAATGCCTGTGTGGAATATGTCATAACTTAGTCTAATATTACAGTCTGATAGATTGTGGGCTTTGGTTCTGTTCTTCTAGGTGATAGAGCAATGTATGGTATTCTATTTCATGAAATGTCTGTGCAGGGGGGTTGGAACTAGAGGATCATAAGGTCCTTTCCGACTCTAACCATCCTGTCATTCTATGATTCAGTCACAGCATCATGCATATACTTGCTGGATATTCTTTTCAGTGGTCTGTGAAATGTAGCTCTAGGTTTTGGAAGTTTGTCACCTCGTATAGACCAAATGCCCATGCTTTACTGGAGGAAGAACTAGTGTATCTTGTCTTAGTTGTTTCATTTGAAACATTCCGTTTAGCAGCCTAGGGCAGCCACATGTTCTTGACAAGCAGCCTCCTGATCTTCCCTTGTGAAAAGGTTTTACTCCTTTTACAGGTCAACAGTGGTTGGCCATTTAGATTAAAAAATCACCAACAAATCTATATGAAAATAAAAAATACTCCAGTGCCATATGCTCAGCAGATGAGGGGCTCAGCAGCATTCCATGATCTCTCTCCATACTTTTGGTTTGTTTTTTCTTGTTCAGTTTCCCTGAGTAGCAATTTCATATTTATGTGATTTTTGTCTCCTAGTCTGTTTCTGCAACACCAAAGGGTTCCAAAGGTACCGCAGGCAGGTCTGGCTATGATGACAGCACTTTGCCTCTGGTGGATAAAAGTCAAGGTCAGTTCTGCTCTTCATCACTTTTTCTGTTGTACTTTGCTTCTTTTCTGGATTTGCCACATCTGTGTTGTGGCGTGAGGGATATGGGTAGTATTCCTTCGCTTGTGAGATGTACGCTACTGATGTTGTTTTCTCAACTTGTATGCAACAAAACCAGTTAAATCTTCTTGGGAGAATTTGGGATGAACACGAGTTGGCACTTTGAAAGGGGAGAACAGCCTTGTTTGCCAATGTTATATATTAATAAATCTCAGCCAGGCAGTGGCCTTGGCCTTGCCCCTGCCTAGTACTAGAGTCTTCTCATTTCTAAACAAACGTGTCTATTTTGGCGGTGCTTCTTCCTCTCCTGGGCAGGTTTTTCATTGGAGAAGGGTTTATGCAAACTCCAGCTAAACTTGTCCTGTCTGTGCTTTTCCATGGGGCCTCGCACAGCCATGCCAACACTGGTGTAGCTCCAGCTTTAATTTCATTATGATTGCTTTTTATCTGAATCTGCTTCTAGTTTCTGATGCTCAGATGTCAGAATTTCTTCTCAGAAATTTTTAGCCTACTTCAGCAGAACTTGTCATGTTGCACTTTACTTGGTCTAACTGCAGATTACTGCAGAAAACACAGCCCCACACTCCCCTGCCTGTTTCCACCTTCCCTTCCTTTGATCAAATCTGGCAGATGATGCAGACAGAGGATGACTCGGGCCCGTTTGCTGATCTGACAGTAAACTTGTTTTCTCTTTGGGTTAGCTTTCTGTTGGCTCAGCAGGCTGCCAGATTGAATTGTGTCCGATGTGAAGCTGCGCCCTTATGTATTTTCATTTTCTTCTATTCTGGAGAGACCAGAGAGAGGCTGTTAATGGTGAAAGGTAGTCCAAAGCAGAACTGCGGTTTCTGTTATTGCTTGGAGAGAGGGAGTTCTATATTACAGTGCCAAAGCAGAAAATAGAAGGATTACATGAGCTCTCTGGAGAGCTTAAATCAAACTTTCTGAATGGGTAACAGTTCGATAGTTTGGTGGGGTTTTTTTATGATAGTCTCTGCATTCAGTACTTTGTGGACCTTTCTGATCCTGTAACTAATGTGAAATTACCAGGTTTTGAGAAAAGCAAATGTAACTCAAGTCGTTTCACCGTTCCTGTTTTATAGATAACGAGAAGACTGGGAGTCGTGATATGATACCTATGGATGAACTTGGCCCAGGTGAATTCAGCCACAGATCTCTGTCTGTTTCAATCGAGCACACTGTCACTCACAGGAAAGTTCAACTATTTCTCTAGGATATATTATTTCAGATGGATAAAGCTGACATTTAAAAGCAGGACGTTACCTTACAAAAGCTTTGTTGTCATCTTCCCCCTCCCCCATTTTTTTTTCTCTTAAATACCTGTAGAGCAGACACACCAATTTCTCTATTACTTTAAGCATATATTGAGATGTGCTGACCTAGCTTTTTTCCTAGTCTCTGGCCCTTGAGGTAGCTGGATTACAGATCTAGAAGCCCGGGGATTCAGAAGGAAAAAAGAATTCAAAATTTACTTCATGTGCTGCTTGCGTTTAAATCCATTCTACCTTTGTTTTCTGTAGATTCACACTAACTTTTTTCTGGTGTTATGATATTCCTGGCTCCACTTTTCATTTATCTGCATCTAGCCAAGCCTGGCTTTTCCTGTAGACAGAGAACAGCCACCTACTGTCACTGAAGTGCTTTGAGATTGATAAGCTCTGTAGTTTAAGACTGGTACAGGTAGGGGGGTTTTTGTTTACTGAGGTAGGTAAAGGGCTTGTGTGGTCTCTTGAGAATTTGCTTTACTTCTTCCAGCTGACGGTGTTTTTTATTTGAATACCTGTATTAATGCCTCCAAACAAAACCATTTGATATCCTGCTATTGTGAGATGGGAGCTGAAAAAAATAGCAAGTTAGAATCAAGCTTGAAAGCCAGGCATGTTCTGAAGTTAAAATGAGAGGTATCTGTTACCTTTTGTGTTCTTAGAAGAATGAGATGCCACCTGCCATGAATCAACTGTCCATATGAGTTTTGCCTAAGGGAACACTGAAACATTTGTTCTCACAATGGAAGAAAATAACTTGCTAGAAGATTGCCTGGCAGGATAGCTGTGTGCTCACAGGTGCTGCAGTTTGGGCAGTGCTGGTGGTTTATCAGTTCAGTATTAATTGTTGCCTTTTGCTTTCAGGAGTTCCTGGTACAGCTCTGAGTACAAGATGAAATGCAAATTAACAGTGTGTGTACATCAGGCAGATTCTCTGGGCTGTTCTGTTCTCCCATTGTTTTATCACTATTAGAAGACAAAATCTGTCAAGTTTTCCTGACTGCAGCTCTTGAGTGTCTTTTAACTTCAGTAGGACTATAACTTTGTGCTGTTTCAGAGGTCAACTGAGAAGGGACTAAATTATCCAGTGTACTATTATTAATTCCAAGGAACTGGAATAACAACTTCATACAGCTTTTAGAGGAGCCTGTTTTTGTCTCATGGGTGTAGTTACATGAGGAGCTGTTCTAGACTGTATATTCTGATTTTAACTTCATTGTGGTCTTCTGTTCTGGAGGTTTTGTTCTCTCTTTTTCCACTCCCGAAAGGTGGAAGAAAACATGTATTATGAGTTACTGTGGGATGCGCTAGACAGCCTAGTGCAGAGACAGCACAGGTCTGCCAGACTTTATCAGCTCCCAAGAAGGGACTTTGCACCAAGTAATCTGAAAATCATCAGTGCTTGTTGTCAGCTTCCTGCCTGAGGGTGGCTGTGACCCTGGGCTGTCTATAGAAGCAGTAGAGCTGTGATCTCCAGGCTGTGTGCCAAATCTGAGAGTTCTGTGCCTCGGTTAACCTACAGTCAAACAAGAGTATCTGGCAGCTGAAAATTGTTCGGACCAGACACGTAGTTCAAATGCTGCTGTCCTACATGCCCATCTTCAGGTGTAACTTTTCCTTTCTCCTCCTCCTCCTTTTTGATGGGGCCAGAGGTTTGATCTCTGTAAATTGAGAGCTGTGTGAGGGCACAGATGGACTAACACTGAGCAGGCATTCAGTCTTGTAATTCATGATGATGTAAAAATGTTGCTGCGGAGTGAAAGGGAGATAGTCAGTGAAGCAATGCAGAAGACAACAAGCAGAAAGTTGAGAAAGAGGAATAAAGAAGCTGAGAATGGGGGGTGCCTCTATTGACTAGTATAACTTTTGTTTATGCATTCAGTTGTATTAACTCAGGATAATGCTGTAAGGTATCACTTACGCGACTGAAGCAGTTAATTCCGATCACTTTTTAGAATGAATCTGAAACACAGGAGAAGTATTTTCTAATTTCTTTGGAGAGCTGTGGTCCGTGGGGCTCTGAAGTGTTACTTCTCTGATGCAGCCTCCTTGAAGATATTTGTCATTTTATTAGGTCAAATCATGAGCTTACCATCTCCACTGATGCTTATCTTGACAGAGTCACAGCACAGTGCGTGGGTTTTAGGAACACATAATCCATTCGTGCTGATGTGTGTGGCACTGTTGGCATGCAGACCACACAACAGTGGGCTGACAGTGTGAATTGTGAAATATCTTGAAACTTAGATATGAGCAAAGTTTTTGACCATTCTTTGTTGTTAGAGTACTGTCACTGTGCTTGATCTTCCTGTTGCTGCTGTCCTGCCTAAGCATGGGGGGGTTAATTTTTTTAGTGATATTAAAGATCTGCTTTGCTTTTAATTTTTTGTGATTACAATTCTTACTTCTGACCTTGCTTCCTGGGAAGTATCACAACTGCCAGGCCTCACTTAGTAGCTGTTGCGTTCTGGGGGTAGGTTAAAGGTTTCCTTTGTATTGTGGCAATTCATTTAAATTGTTTGTGGATCTCCCACGATGATGGCACTATGAAAAGGCAAAGTGATCTGTTACTTCATTGGGAGTATGTTGTCAAAAGCTGCCATTCAGTTATGGTAAGCTTGATTTCTCTGGGGAGTCAGCATGTTTCCATCATTTAAATACATATGTGTGAACTATTTCATCATAAATAAATGGTGAATCTATAGGTTAGGATGTGACTTATCAGCAGTATTCATGTCTGTTATTTGAAAGAGAACTAATGGTCATGCATTCCTCCACAACTGCTGGCTGGGTAGCTGGCTGCAGCTGGTAGTCTTTGGGTTTTCTCTTTTTTGTTTGAAAGGAATAGCCAAGAATACTAGGCATCTTCATTGTCAACAAGTAATTGTTAGTAAAGCTCTATGTAGCAATTATTTTCATGCTTCAAGATCTGTGTACTACATGTGTAACTGTAAAATATTTGTTATTTTTAGGCAGTGCGGTTAAATAATCTGTTACTATCCATACATACATAAATAGATATTACTTCTGGTGCTTGCTGCAGGCATATGTGCACTTGGATTCATGAGGTGCATAGGGAAACTACAGCCCTTTTAAAACTAACCTGCCCATGGCCAGCATAAGCATCTTTTAGGTAGGGCCCTGCTCTGCGGCTGCATTTGGTCCCAGTTGGTCTGGCTGTGTGTGTCGTGTATGCAAACAGTGCCTCTGCCATGGGAAACCCACAAGAAACATAACTTACTTTTTGTTAATGACCTGTTGTAGGCAAGAAACAAACTGAGAGGAGCATTTTGAGTTTATGTAAAACCTTTTTGTGGTATTCTAAGAACCCAGTTTGTCAGGACATGAAAACATTAATGATCCCTCAGTTATATAGGGGAAGACAAAAGCCTACAGGGAGCTACAAATTTGAGTGTCATTTACTTCAGATTACAAAGCTGTCAAAGCAGAGCTCAAGGGGATCTGTTTGTCACTGATAATAAGGGAGATGTGGTGTATCAGGAAAATGAAGATCTGCATTGGCTGACAATGATTCAAAACAAAGGTTCTGAAATAATTAGAGCCATTGCTTTCTAAAACACTCTCACACTTTTCTTCCTTGTGTTCCTCACGCTTTCAGATTGTTTCTTAGTTATCAGGAGAAAAAGCACCGACAGGTGCTGCTTTGTAGTGAAAGACAGTCCAGGCACAGCAGGGTTTGCATCAAGAGTTCTTCCAACTCGACAGGCCCTTTTTCTCAGGGCTCTGAAGGGGACTCTTCTAAATCATTGTCATGTCCTGCTAGTAGTGGTCAGGCTCGGAAAGAGTGGGAACATGCTGCAGAGCATTCGGAGAATGAGCACAGCCAATTAATCAGGCTGCTAAGCAAAGAGCACAAGATTTGGGCTGAATTTGGAGCTCATTAGCCACAGGGCATTGAGATGACAACTTGCTGCTTTCCTTGGGCACACTAAAAAGTGCAGCAGGCTGGGATGAAAACAGGGCTGCTTGTTAATGAATGTCAGCATCTGGCAGTGCTATAAAAAAAGGGCTTTTCTGTTTTGTTTGTAGCTGGTAAAAATGCCATTTCAGAGCTGGAGCTCATGTGAAAAGCAGGCTGCCAGCATCTTTGGGTTGTGATGGTTTGTTTTCCTGCTTCTTTGCGGAAGGAATTCTGCTTGCATCAGCTATGTTTCTGCTCTTATTTGTGCTTCATGCCTATTATGTTATTTCTCCTCAGATGGGTACTCCACCATCGATCACCGGGACAAGGAGCGCAAATACAGGACCAGTGATAACACAGGAGATGCCTCAGAGAAAGAACCTTTAAAAGTGAGCTTCCTCTTACTGCTGAATGCTAGTTAGTGCCTGTAAGAGAAAGGAAGCCTGGTGTCCTCAGCAAGAAATGCAGGGTAGTTACTCACCAGGGGGCTGTAAAGGGGCTTTGGGATTTATTTTGTAACTCAACCCTTGGCTAACTAGAAACAAAACCAAAATGCTGCTTTCCGGTGTGGGAGCAAATGCAGACAATCACTGTATTCTTGTAAATGGATGAGGTTGTAAAAATAGAAAGTGTTTGCTCTGTCATCCTTGGACAGACAGCTTTCCCTAGTCCTAAAGTGTGTAACTGTGCTCAGACTTTGTTCCGAGAATAGTCACTTCACATTGTCACGCTGCTTCATTGTTTTCATCAAGGGAAGTAGGTGTGATCTTGGGTGTCTGTCTGTGTACAGCAGGGTGGTGAACAGTAGTCTTTTCTTCAACACTCATTCACAGTCCTGATGGGCACGGGCAAAGGAGATGGAGAGAGACATGCATAGTCATGTGTGGCCTTCTAAAACAAACTTAGGCAACTTTCTAATTAAAAGAATCTTACTTCACAAAGCTCTGTCCTGTGGGTTGCGTGCAATTGTGGCTTAGTAGGCTCTGTAATTTCTGTTGCATTGCTACAGCTTCTCAGTAGACCTTTTAAAGAGAGATTATTAATGCCGTGGGCATCAGTTCTCCCTGGCCTCGAAACAAGCTTGTGTTTTCCTCTGGGGAAGTAATTTCAAGGAGAAAGAGGAAGATTTGTTGAAAGCAAGAGTCAGTAGTAGGAAACAGTATTGTTAGTCTGTAGAAGGCTGTCCTTAATAACCTTCAGCATGGTGCCGATAATATCAGAAAATCCAAGTGATTCATGTTGAGTGAAAACAAACTTCAGTAAATTGAAAGGAAAACCCACTGTTATTAGGGACAAGGGAAATAAAGATGTGATTTGGAGAAAACTATTTCTATAGATTATGAATTACAAAGGTGTCCTGCTGCATCAGTCTGCCTATATTATCTTGCCTGGTTGTAAGGCCAGAGGGTAACCTGAATTCAGCCTGTGGACACGACAAAGGTATGCTGTGCCATGCTGTCGACTGGGTAGAACTGAATAGCTGCTACTCATCCTTTTCCCTGTGCTGTGAAACAGAAATGTGTCTGTGGCGTCCTCTGGCTTGTGAGCTGTTGGGTAACTGTGGCTCTGAGGCTCAAGAGAGGCCAAGAACTGTGGATACCAATGGCAGGGAGGTGCAGCCTTTTGGCTGTTGCAGATGCTTTTGTCAGTATTGTGCCTTTGCTGAGCTTGTTTCTTCCTTTACTACTAATTTTCCCTTGTGCTTCTGTACAAGCTGACTTGTTTGGTGGTTTTGTTTTGATTAATCCGCTCTGTTTTGCCTTTAACTCCTTACCCTGTGCTGCAGAATGACACAAATAGGAAAAGCATTAACAGGAGTAACAGGGCTTCGGTGAATCTGGTGGATGCCCGTGACATTAAACCCCAGCCTGTTGACTCCTGGGTCTAATTTGCATGCATGGTAGGTCCTTTTAATGGTAATTGGTGCTAGTGATTAACTTGTCTCGTGCATGATCTGTATCACTGTGGAAGCTCAAGGCTAACTGCTAACTGGGTCCTTTCAGACAATTGAAAATGCAGTTAAAAAAAGCGGTGTTTGTGTTATTCAGTGTGTCTTTAGTGAAATGCAATCAAACGCCACTGTTTGATTAAAAAATAACCTGTCACATAACCAGGCAGAAAATTAATAGTGTGAATGATTGGTTGTCAGCTGAAATGTGAAAGATTTCTGCTGTTAGGCCAACGGGATGAATTTTTTAATATTGTGTTCTGCTTCCAACCATGTTTTTTCCCCTCTGTGCTCATTATAAGGATTAGCCTGAGACTTAAGGAAAAGCATATCCTTGACTATTTATGGATGTCCCCCTAGGTTCCCATGAATTGCACAGCCCTGCCCAACTGCAGGAAGGCTGCTGGCTCTACACAAGTTACTTTGCAAGGAGAGATGATTTTGATCACACAATAAACAATGACCCACAACTCCCACTTCTCAATTCTGTATTTTATTTTTCCTGTCACTAAAGCAAGGTGCCTTTTTGTTGCTTTCTTGTTCTCTGCCTTTGCCACCTGCCAAGCTCCTCAGTATTGTCCCTGGCCTTTCTTCACTCCTGCCACTGTTAATCTGTCTCCTGCTGTCTTGCTAGACAGCCCTCTACCCCAGTTATACCTTCTGGCACTCCATCAGATGTGATGCTATGCTTGGAACAGCAGGTCTTGTGCCCCTGGCTATGGCTGAAGAAAAATCTTAGTGACTGTCAGGAAGGCACTGGGCAGCTTTCCCATCAGAGTAGACAATAGGCCTCTAAGGGCCCGAATTCCAAAACATGAAGCGTCATCCACCCCTGTAAATTCTACATGGAAATCATTTGCATTAGTGGGAGAGAAAATGCCTCTGGGTTTTTGGGTCATAGTGGTGGATTTTCCACCACCCCCTTTTTTCTTCTAAGTGTCTAGTGTAACTGTGAAGTGTTTACAGATTGTTCCTGTTCTGGGTTGGAAGCACCTGCCCAGAGCAGTCTTTCAGCATTGCCAAGTACTCTTACACAGCCATGGAGCAGACCTGGCATTGTTGGCTTCCCATAGCTACTCAGTACTGCATAGGCAGCCTGGTTGGCTCAGCCAAAGAGCAGAGATAAGTGTATGTGAGTAGTGCCTGTGTACTTCACTCCTGCGCTCCTCCTCTGAGCAGTGAAGGCTTACAGGTGGGGTACAGACTCTGTGATCGTTTTTTCCCTTTAAGGAGCCCATGTATTGGGGATAGGTTGGCATTTCCAGTTGCTGTCCTACCACAGGCGATCACTGAGGTCATGTTACTTGCTGGTATTATTAATCAGTTTTGACTTTATTTTGCAGGGCTAAAGTCCAACCACGTTGTTTTTTTTTTTTTAATTGAGGGGAAGAAACAAACGTTGAATTGACACAGAGGATCTCATCAGTCACCACTGCCATTCAGATTTGGAGGGCGCTGCATCACTGACCAGGCTGCAGGTTCTGGGAGGATGCGGGGAGAGAACACAATGACTTGACAACATTGCCAACCCCGGAGCACCATGCCTTACAGCGAGACAATTTGCTTTTTAACTCAGTTACATTCCCACCCGAAATAGCCACCACCTCCCCCTGCCTCCCACTCCTGCAAGAAGAAAGCAAGCAAGAAAAGAGAACCCAAGCTTCCATCTCGTGGGCTGCGTTCTTAGGTGACTCTTAGTGTGGATGGTGCCAAGTATGAGAAGTGAAGGTCATGTGGCAGCAAAGACGACAGCTTCTCAAGTGAAGGAGAGACTGAAATAATATCGTAGGTGTAGCCATGAAAATAATAGCACTTTTCTGGTTTGGGGGTCATTGTTTTGGTTTTTGTTTGGGGGGATTTGTTTTGAACTGTGAAGCTAACATTTTTTAAAAGCTTTTGGAGAAATGTTTAGGTTTTCTGTTATTATTTCCACAGAAAGTGCAGGAGTGTTGAGTGGGTTCATTGGATTTCAATAAAGGGAGAAAATGCAGAACAAAAACTATTAAACGCTGGTCAAATGAACTGGAGAGTGGACAGCAAAACTGATGCAAGCTGTATAATCTGCTTTTAGAGTAAGCTATATCATTCACAGTGCTATATTATCATTATAATCTGGTGTACAATACTTCTGCCTTTTGAATTCTGTAATGGCTCTGTTTTCGTTTCCACATATTGAAAAGCAGTTTATTGATGGTTTCAGTGTCCCTGGTTCAGAAATCTCTGCTGAGAATGGAGTTGGCTGGCTTTTTATTTTCATGTTCGCAAAGGTTGCAGTAAGGAGCTTTTACATTTTAGATGTACCAGTATTGCATTGATGATGATTAACAATTTCTTTTGCCATGGCTGTTAACACAGTGGAAGGAAATGGGAGCTTTTTTGTAGGGTGTCTCATTTTGAACACACTGTAAATTTTAGATGGGTCTGTCACTTATATTTGGTAGTAAATTTGTCACTGTTGGATCCATGATTGCTTTGGGCTATAGATCCCGATGAAGAATGCCACAAAGGGAACTGGTTTGGTGGTTTTTTATATCATCATCTCTGTGTCCCTTTGGTTTTGTTTTGACATTTTATATTTCATTTGATGTGAAAGCCACCCATGTGCAATGGTTCTCCTAAAAGATGCCAAGGCCTGCTTTGTGTGAGGGGGAATTTTTCCCTCATGAGAACATATTCTGCATGTATGGTATCTGGTAACACCATGAACTAAATGACTTCAGATCACTGATTTTCTCCAGGCATTGGTCAGGGGAGGGCAGCAGATGAGAATAGGAAGCAAATGTCTCACTAATGGCATTAGAAGACTTTTGCTGATTCTATTTGGTTGCGACTGTTCTGTGATTGCGACATTTAGTTTTAACCCAGCTCCTAAAAAACGGTGTGACTGGAAAGCACAGTTTTGAATCTAGCAAACATCACTTGCGGTTTTCAGTGCCTGCCGTTTCCTTTGTAATTAAGAAGGGGAAATACCCAACAACCTCATCTCCCCCCAGATATACTGTAATAGTAAACAGCTAAAATTTTTGTAAAAAAACATTGAAAAACTAAAAAAAAGAAGCAAGTACCAAGAGCTTTGTATCTTCTTGAGTATATTAAAAATTTGACATGGATACATATATATATAAATAAAAAAAATCTATATATCTATATATATATATTGTTGTGCAGAGGATAGGTTAACAAAACCATGTAAAGTAGTTTGCAGGAGAGGGAAGCATTTGTTGATTCAGGGAAAAAGACTGATGCCAGAAGCTGTCAGTGATTTGGATGACGTGTGTGCTCCTTCACACCCTCCCTTTTTGACCCTCATCTTCCAGGTACTTTGCAGTGGTCAGTTCTGGATCCTGGGAAGGTGAAGTTGCTTGGAGCAAATTAAGGTAGCAAAGATTTGGTTTTTTTCAGCTGCATGAGAGTCCTATTGGGCCAAAGATGCTCAGCAGATCAAGGAAAGCAAAGAGATACATCTGTGATGATCTGTGTCAGGGCAGTGTCTCTATGTGTAGACATGAAGTGTGGCAGTGAAACCAGATAAGTAGTCTGACTATATATTATATCAATGGTGCTCTTTTCATACTCGTTCTGCCAATACGCGGAGACCCTTTTAACCAAGCTACACAGAAGAGTTTTATATCACTTTTGGTTATGTACTTGGTGTATTCTTTTTGTATATGAAAGGATTTTTTTAAAAACGTTCAGTAATTAGCAATGGAACCTGCTTTGTAGCTGACTACAGCAGTGTAAGAGAACGGCCGTGCTGTCAGTCTGTCCCTGATCTACTTCAAACCATATATTTACCAAAGGAGCCTGAGCAAAAGTTCACTTAAAATAAAGACCTGACTGCTGAAAGGAGTCTCTGCTGAGACTTTGTGATTTAGTTATTGTACAGCTACTTCAAAGCCAGCAAGAGGTTAACAGAGAAAATTGCAGGAAAGGGGAAGTGAAGAGACTGGGGCCAATTATGTCAATGACCTCCTATCCCAGAGATCACATGGCTCTCAGTGGGGCACTGCAGGGACACTCAAAATCTGGATTGGAATCTGTCATTGGTGGGCTGAAAACACTGAGGAGTATTTGAGAGGCAAATTCAGATGCTACCCCACTTCCCCCCTGAAATCCATTCTGTATTTACAGCGCATCCTGTGACAGGCAAAGCTCCCTGTCAGGTTAGATGGGCTGCCCAGGGTCATTGTAGCAAACTGTTTTTCCTGGGGTTAAGTGTTTATGGCAGCCAGCACGGTTGTGAGCTGACAGCGTGGCTTCTTGTTGCAGAAAAGCAAAGGATGTAGAAGGCAAATACCGAGTTTGTGGGCCAAGACTTCCCTCGGGAATCACACATCTTACCCCTGTCCTTCCCATGCCTTACAAAAACAACTGATTGCCCAGTATGTAGCAATAACCCATCATTGACATTACTGTGGCTTTTTTTCTTTTCAACAAACCGTTGTTTGGATGTTGAGGAAGGAAAATGGATTGGGGGGTGATTTGCATGTGAGACTATCACCTTGTCTTACCAGCCCACCAGCTGAAGTCCAGAGCAAGATACTTTGAAGCAGGTCTGGTGATTTAATGTTCTTGATATAATGCCACAATCTTGCTGGTGGGTTGTGTGCCCACCGCTGCCCTTACCTCTCCCCTTGTTGGTGCAAGTGTTTGACTGTTTGAGCTGGGATGTTCTGGGTGAATGAACCTGTAATTGTTGTATTTTGGCAGCAGGGACTGTATGTAAAGAAGGGAAAGTGGCAGTGTGTGTGACTAAAGCTGCAGTAGGGTCTAGAGTATCCTGCTAAAAGGCAGGCAGTGCTTTTTAGGGCTCAGGTATGTGACCTCCTTTTTTGCTGTTGGATCCACTGTGAAAACTGGAGGAAGCCTGCCTGCAAAGGGCTGGGGAAGAAGAGATTTCTACCTGCAGAAATTCTGGTGGGAGGGATGGTTGTGAAAGGAAGCGGTTGTGTTGAAAGCCTCCTGATAAAGAGGAGGATATTTGATGGCCCAGTTGAGGGCTGAGATAACACAGGGGAGAGGGAAACTGCTGATGGTGTGTAATTACTGCAGAACTTTCTTCCCAGGAAGGTTTGCACATCTCCCAGCATCCTCACTGAGCTGTGGGGGTTTAAAAAAACCTACTGTGTCTCAAGAATCCCCTGGAGAGGCATCAAGTTTGGTTGTTGAGCGCGTGAGCAGTACTTGTGCTTACAGCTTCCCAGGTTGGTCTGTCTGTCTGCAGAACCGCAGGAGGAGAGAGGAAAGGCAAGGCTTACGGACATTTTGTTTTTGTCTCGGAGTTAAGTAGCAATTTAGCCATCAGTGTAACTTGACAACTCAAGATGTGTTGCCAGCTTGAAATGCTCCCCAGAGAACAGCTTGGGCAGTCACAGGTCCTGATCTTCTGTGTCTTCTGGGCAAAATACCTGCCTGTGCTAGTTCTACCCTTGTGCACTCAGACATACCGGTTCTGAATGCATTTGTATCAGGAAAGCAAATCTTGTCTCTGTTGCCAAAACATCACAAAAGGGACTGACTTGGGGACTAGGAACTGCCTCACTGTGACACATCAGGGGGTGGCATGTTTGTAACAGCAGATTGGTGAGTTCTTGACAGCTCTGAGGAGTAGTTTTCAGTAGTGCTTTCTAGCACGCAAGCCTTGTGCTAGCAAAGCAGTTTTCAGTCCTTGAGCAGTTCCATGAGGTTGAAGGTGGTGAGTTACCTTGTTGCTTGCCTTAAAGTTGAGCATGTGGGCTCAGCTGCCTGTGAGAGGTGCATGTTAAACCCTGTGAGTAAGTAAAGCTGCAGAAGCCAAGTGAGCGCATTAGAGTGGTTAAAGCTTTTGCTGCTGTGCGACTGCCTGCTCAGTGACAACCAGTGTGCCAATAACTTTAGCCAGCAGTTTTGTGCTGGGATGGAGTGGTGCTCTCACAGGTTTTGAAGATGTTTATATAGGCGTAGTTCCTTGCAAAATTTCTTTGTTTTGATACCCCTGAAATGTGGTGTTTCCTTATCTTTGACAGAGAAATTCTCCCGTTTATTGGTACAGCAACTAATCTAGTGCATTTAAGGGGAAGCTATTACAAACCTTTTTTTTTCTGTCTTAAGTTTTACATCAGGGTAGGATGTTCTGAAGTCCAAGGTGAGGAGGAAGATAGTGCAGATACTACAAGGCCTGCC
This sequence comes from Amazona ochrocephala, assembly GCA_039720435.1. Lineage (NCBI taxonomy): Eukaryota > Metazoa > Chordata > Aves > Psittaciformes > Psittacidae > Amazona > Amazona ochrocephala. Next base: position 7,071,493 of record CM077891.1, on the reverse strand, counting down.
AATCTGGTTCTTACTGTTCAGAAAAACAAAATAACTAGACTAAGAAGCTTACTGGTAATTAGTAGCTAATGTGTTTGTAACTATCATGTGCCTTAAAATTTTCATGGTAGGAGAATAAAAACAATCAACAATGTGTTTTCTGTAATACTGCTCAACATTCTCTCTGTAGTTTAGACTGGTGGGATTTTGCATTGTATTTACACTGTACTATAAACTGAAACTTAGAATGGTTTGATTTTACAAGTATGGAGAGGAAAAATAAAAAAGGTGGATTATGCTTTTCATAGAACAAATGTTACCGTGACAGAATGTATTATTATTATAGGATCTTTCCATAATGCAGACAAGTAGAATGCTTGTTAGAAACCAGGTATGTAGGATAACAATTTGGTGTGTTTTCAATAAACCATGCCTGGAAAGAATACATGTGCCATTGGTTATCTTTTTGTTATGTCAGGTACATCAAATGTTCTTTGGCTTTGGAACAGCAGATTTGTGTGGCAGGGGATTATTGAATCCTAGCTGAGTTCAGTGTACTTAGTGTTAGTAAAAGGTCAGTGGTAATGAGGGCAATTGGAATATCCTCCAAACTTAGTATAGCTGAAAATATTTTGATTCATTGCCATGTGCTGGAGTTGCAGCATGACCCTGAACTGTAGATCATGGTGGTTCTGTCCTTTTTAATATACAGTCATATTTCTGTGGGAAAGACATCTGCATCACCACTCAAAGGCCTGCACATTTGGGACCACAAGCCTCCTTAGTGATGGCTTTTCCATTTGGGAAGTTAGTAACCTTTCCTAATTCAGTCATAAAATCCATGTAACTTCACAAAGATTTCCCATTTCTGAAATATGTGTAAGTACTCTCATAAATGTAAGTGTAAGAATAACAAAATCTTTATTGCATTGATGTGCGCTGTTTGGTTGACATAAGAAATGGTTATTTTGGGAATGTGCCAAATAATTTACATTTGTTGCTGTGTGGGGGAGAAAAATCCTGATACTGAGAAGTCAACCATGTGTTTGAAGTAACAGCTGGTTGCCGACAGATCTTAATTCTTTTTCAGACTGCCTTCCCCTAGCACGTTCATCTGTGCTGGTAAGATCAGTAGGAAGGCTGCACCTAAACACATCGCAGTGACTGCCTTGCCTACATGAAGCATGGCAAACCCCAGTAAGTCTTGACACAGTGTCTGTCTTACAAGTAGAGTGGAGGTCAGGTTTTCTGTGAGTAAAAAGCCAGTATCACAATGTGCCATGTGTTCAGTTCCTGATTGTACCATCCACAGCACTACTCTAAGGTTCCATTTACTCGCAAATGCTTGCAAACAGCACTTGAAAGGTCATCTTAAGCTTGCCTTCCCTCTTTATTTCAGATGTCCTGAACGCATCCTCAGCAGTTCTGTAAAATCATCTCCAGGTTCTGTTCTTGCAGCTGCAGGATTTCGTTTCACAAGTGCTGTGGTAAGATGGGAGCTTCTGGGCTTAGCATTGTGCTCCTCGGTATTGTCAGTGTTCTGCTGCAATGAGGAATCTGTTTTTTTCCTTATGGATACACTAATACAGCAATGAAAAACAGATGCTGTAAGTAAGGTACTGAGCTAAAGCAAATATGTTGTTTCTACAACTGACCTTTTGTAGCTGTCAAAATGATTTAATTTCCAACTTATCACAGGTTGGGCGCATGCAAGCAGTGAGTTCTGCAGGTGAAAGGTTAACCTGGTAACAATGGGCAAGAAATATCACAGCCCTCATCTGTTCCAGGTTTCAGCAGTGTCTTGGGGGAATATTCTGTCCTCAGAGGTCTCTTCCCCAGTGTTTTACTGTGAAGGTCTCTGTGCAGCTGAATCACAGAAATGGCAGAATCTCATTCTGGTACAAGCTGACAGAGGTGTTTTTTGCAGTGGGAAGTTGTTTTATAATGGGATCGTTACCTGTAGAGCCAGAGGCAAAGACTAAAACTTTTACTATGTTTAATGTGCGTGCACAACAAATGTAGTTAGCTGTTATTTGTAAGATGCCTTTTCACTAATTCCTAATTGATTGACTACTCAACCATGTGAGCATGCAGCACTGCATTATATGTATTTTGTAAGACAACACCATGTCCCTCTGAGGTAACAGAGGCTTTTGCAGAAACCAGACCTCTCTTTCAGGTGTTGCCCAAGTCATGAAGAGAGCCTAGAGAGTAGCTGTCATTTGGAGAATAGATCTGAATTACCAGTATCTGAAGGGGGGCTATAGGGATGCTGGGGAGGGACTCTTCGTTAGGGACTGTAGTGAGAGGACAAGGGGTAATGGGTTTAAACTTAAACAGGGAAAGTTTAGATTGGATATGAGGAAGAAATTCTTTACTGTGAGGGTGGTGGGGCCCTGGAATGGGTTGCCCAGGGAAGTTGTGAATGCTTCATCCCTGGCAGTGTTCAAGGCCAGGTTGGACAGAGCCTTGGGTGGCGTGGTTTAGTGGGAGGTGTCCCTGCCCATGGCAGGGGGCTTGGGACTAAATGATCTTAAGGTCCTTTCCAACCCTAACTATTCTATAATTCTGTTCTATGATTTGTGACATGAGTTGTGAGAATTTGCTGAAGGCAACGTGTTGTTTTAAGGGAGTTCTTTCCATTGGGAGCTTTCTATCTGTGGTACGCTCTCGGTGGGTGCTCTTTAAATACATGCTTCCAGATCACTGTTGCATACCCGATTTGTGAAAGAACAGGTTGTGTCTTCTAACTGTAATAGGCTGATGTTGCAGTAACACTCAGCAGGTTTTTAGAATATATTTGAGTTGGAAGATCCAGTGCCCACCTTTTGGTTCTACCAGAATTCAAATCATTACTTTATTCTGAAAAGTAACTCTTCTCCCAGGGAGGTTTCACATTTATGTGTCAGTGACTCCAGATCATATTTGCTCAACTGACCAAAAGCCTTTTTTCTAGTTGTCAGTCATGCAAACTGAGTCAGGCTTTTTACTTTTCATCCCTTGCCACCAATAATTAAGAGCATTTCAGAAGTGTGGTCAAGTGGAAAAAATGTTCATGGTGCGGAATTGGGTAAATAATCCGATGATACACACACTGTGTTTATTTTCACAGTTTGCCATGTGGGAGATACTTTCTAATGAATTAAAATACCTCTTTTATACAAAAAGGTGGCTGTTATATTTGCACATATATTACACATGCATTATTCACTAATGCATCTTTTGAAATATCCATGCTAATTCAACAGTTTCCCTCCTTTCCTAATTTTCTTGATAGTCTCTTGGACAGTAATTGTGGCCATTAACTAGCAGTAGGAATGTATTTTTCTGATCCTCTCTTGGAAAGTGGAGAACATTCTACCCGTTTTTTTCTTTTCATATCCTTCATGTATCTGAGACTTTGGTTTGTTCATCAGTAGGTGTGAAGTGCCCTGCTATGGCAGGAGTGTCTGTTTAGGTGCAAAGGTGTTTAAAGCTAGAAACAAAAGAGGATTCTTTGGAGTCATGACCTTAGGTGTACATAAAAGAATGCCAGTCAACAGTCTGTATCCTGATTTCCCAGTAAGCTCTGGAAACTTGTGCATGTCAGTCTGCTTGATGATTACTTTCTTTTGCAAGTTTTGCGCAAATTGCTTGGAACCTCCTGAAGGACTTTGTCCCGGTGACTTTGAGTTGAGCCTGGACACTAAGAGGACATGGTGCTGAGCAAGTGTACAGAATAAATCAACTTACAGTGTGAGATAGAAGTGTTGGAGCTCAGGGTTTGCTCCTACACAGGACAGCACAACCAAGTCACAAGGGGCTGCCTCTGCATAATCTAATCCAATATAGTAAATCTTGTTTTTCTCAATGTGACAGAGTTTAAATTGTTGAAGAAACTCTCATAATGTTGCCTTCTTATATTGCTGTGAAATGCACACTCTACAAGCTTGCCTGGGTCACCATGGCTTGCTTGGTCCATTTCTAAGCTGCCTGTCACCTGAGTCTGTTCTAGTTTTCCTTTATACTGTCAGGCAATCCTCTGCTAGGTTCATGATTGGTGTCCTGGAGGTGAATTTTCTGTAGCACACAGGCCAGGAGAGATACCACTTCAGTAAGGTGGGCTGGTAAAGGAAGAAGCTGATAATAGGTCTGAAAGAATCCATAATGGGAAAATGAGAATGGTTATCCCTGGTTTTTCACTCTCATTTTCAATTGTTGGATCTTTCTGTGGCTGTTGCAAGGCTGGAAATCCCAAGTGCAGTGCAGAATTCATGGGAAACAAAGGAAGTCACGTGCCAGCTCTATTGTTTGTTAGGGTTTATTTATAAATGCGACCATTGCCTCGTTATATAATCACAGCAGGACATGCCAGAATGCCAGCGGATTTCTGCATTGTTCAGGTGAGTGAGAGACTTCATATTTGGGTTGTTGCCTTCTCAGGGACAACCCTCACTACTCACATAGTGTTATCAGCACTGAGGTTAACCAGGGTGTGCAGCACCCACCTGGTAAAACCCATTCTCTCTGGTCTTTATTTTTATACAGCATCTGAAACATACACAGCACTTCAGAGTAAGCAGCTTGTCCTGTTCCTAAAAAGCACATACAATGTCTATACAATATAATGAGGAGATAACCAGCATTTTCTCAAGGTCAAATATTATGCAGTTTTGGAAGTTTTGGTGTTCCTTTGGAAAGAGCCTGCTCCTTTTGTTCTCTGTTCCTGTTTTAACCTATTTACTATTCCAGTTTTCCCTGCCTCTGCATGGACAGATTAATGATTTTATTTCTTTGCCTTCTGCAAAATTCTGTTCTATTTTCTCACTGCATGGGTCTGTCTTCTTTCAGTGCGTGCCCTTCTCTCTCACACAGCAGTGATTAACTTTCGCAGTAACGATGCAGAAATGTATCTCAGCACAATAGGAACCTTCACTGCATTAAGTAGCATGCTGGTAATTCAGCAAAACCAGGGCTCCTGAAATGGTCTGCTCACAACACACATGCTTTTTTCCACTCTTGATAATGATTAATCAGGTCAGCTTGGGGATACATATCTTCAGAAGTTGCAGCAACTTTCTCCACCTCACCCTAAGCCCAAACCGTGGTTGATCAGGTGTGAGTTCAAAATAACACCGTGTTGTTTGATGACCTGTTGGTCAAGGCAACGTGCAACACCTTGGGTTTGCTGAATTATGTGAAACACTGGAACAGACCCTTGAGCAGTTACCCTACTTACTCCTGATTTTGTTTTCCACCTGGTCTAAAGTGATCTCCACTAGCACGTGCTTTAATTATAGGCTCAAAATACAAAAAAACCCACACCCCAGAATTTAAAGCGTGGAAAAATTAATTTGTGCAGTTGCATTTACATGGTTGAGTATTAATGGCCCTCTTTATCCCAAAAACACAGCCTTTTCCATAGCATCACCAGCTTTCATATATTCCAGATGAGCTGGATAGTTAGTGCATTGGAAATGGGAGTTGTTGCGGATATAATTAAGGAATTCTGGAGCTCCTGGGATGATGACATTGTCGGCCAGAAGAACCGAGCCCTTCCTCAGCAAGTTGCATTCCTAGAAAGAAGAGAAATTGCTTCATGGTGGCTGTTAAGCAGGCACTGGCTTGAATGTAATGTGCTTTCATGTTAAACCATGTCATACTCAAGTGCCTGCATCCAGAATCCCATCCTACTACAGGTCTGGAGGGAAGAAAAGACATGGGAGAAGCTGAGTAACTCTGATCCTTTGTGGGCATGTTTAATATGCTAACTTTTAAACAATCTCATTAGAGATACTGATGACATGTTGGATCATTCAGGTCCTGAAATAGCAAATCAAGTGCAGTGGTAGTGCGCAGTTTGCTGCTAAGATCGTTTCCAACTTAATGTCTACATGACCAGAAAGATGGTTTTGTTTTGGCTCTCATGCTTAAGTTTAAAAACTTTTTTAATATGGCATAAAACTACTGTAGTAGTTCTTAAGGTCACCTGAGAGACTGGCATGGACCAGTCTGCTTGGCCAGTCTCAGCAAAACTCCAGAACATCTAAGTGAATAAGAGATTTTCTGTGCTTGTTTTCCTTTCACCCTGTACTTTCTGCCACTTTGTTCAGGAGCTGGGCATGAAGCGGGGCTTTTGCACAATGAAGATTACTGACACATTTCCACGAGGCATAATTAACTTGTAATACTCACTTCATGTACAATGTTTATCCTCGGTTAACCCACAAACCTAATTTTTCTTGGTATTTCTGTCTAGCAGAAGTTGCTTATCTGAGCTTACCAGCTGTTTTAAAGTAGTCTGTAGTTAATCAGGCTGGTTGTTATCCTGTGGTTATACAGGCAGCAGTTGTAGCCAAAACACGGGGGGGTGGGTTTTGTTGCTTCCAATACATTAGAGAAGTTCTGTTGATGAGAGTGCTGTAGATGCTGTTCAGCTTTCTGCTGTTGTTTCTGGTGACCCCATACTGGTCAGCACAGAAGCAGCAATTTTAGGGACAGCAAATATCCTCTGGTCCATTTCTACTGCAGAGCTTATAGAAGCCTACAAATGACAATATGCTGTATATTTCACTGGTCACTAGGATTTCAGAGGCTTTTTGTGTCCGGAATGCTGTCTGGGCCACTTTCGGTGTATATTTTGTCTGAATATTTTACTTTTCCCATTGGATATTCATATTGCACTACATGCCAGAATTGCATGTTAGAAGGTCTATAACATCTAAGACAATGTGAATATCTTTTCTTCATCTTTCTCCTCTTAATTTCATAAGGGATTTTTGCAGCTTTGTATCGCAGTTGCGTCAGACTGACCCCTGTGATGGAACTAAACTACCCGTTTGTTTTGGCTGTGTTGTGAAGGTGAAGCTCTGATAAGGAAGCACCAGCTCTTCACAGTGGAAAAAGCTCAGTCATCCTTACACAGCCAGTTTAAAAGAAAACATTCTCTGGGCACAAAATAACTGTAGGGAGGGAACAACTTGTAAAGTCAATACTGGCTGTCCATAACACCAAACAAATTTTCCTTTCAAACAGCTATCTGGAGGACAGGCCTGAAATTAGAAACCAGGGGAGCCTGGATGAGAACATAATGTGGATTTATTTGTGAAGAAAACAACTGAGAAGTTACACTTCCATACATGCAGGCAGCATCGACAATCTTATCAGCCTGCAGCTCAAAGCTAGGAGAGCGTATGTGCTGTGTTGACAGATACAGATGTTGTCAATCTCAGTTATTCAACACCTGAAAATTCCATCCTATCCAGAAGTCCTCTAGGAGTTGCTTCATCTGTCATTGCCTACTGCTGTTACATGTTTTGTAATGCTTATAGTAACAGTTAAGGCAGGTTGGGAAGAATGAGCATAATTTTTCCGCAGTTGGACAGCACTTCCCAGTGAGTGCCTGACTGGGGCACTCTGCATTCCTCCAGAGGTTGTTTTGCCACCAATTAGGTGGAGCAAAGACTCTCAGAAAGATGATACCCAGCTGTGCTACCAAAATAGCGTTTCATTCAAAGGCTCTGCTGCCACAAGAGACCTTCAGCAAAAAAGGGGTACTGAGGAAATTAGGGAAGTGGAGCTGAGATATGCAGGTCCTGAGTCTCACCTGCTCCCCGGATCAGGATGGTTTTGAGTCAAATTTTCCAGTTAGTGACCATGTAGACACTCCTTCTAGGAGCTTAAGACCCAGACCATGCACTCCTTGAGCTAGGATTGTTCAAGAAACAAAATGGTACAACAGTATTTGTCCTGAGCTATGTAGTGTCGGCAGCTGTCCCTAACAAAAGTTTGGGATCCTTTCCCCATAATCCTGTTTTCTTGTAAGGTTTCTATTTTGGCTGCCATTCTTCATTTTACAGAGGCTTTAGTCCTTCACAAAGAATACAGGCCTCACAGGCATCAAGGCATTTGCTGCTTTACTTTTAAGACTGAAATTGTGCAAACTGACCTGAAGCAGGATGGTGTCTGGTGCGTATCTGTCTTTCCAGTGGTCCAGGAAGACAAAATCCAGAGTATCCACTTCATATTTTTTCTTCAGCTGGGGAATAATTTCCTGTGAAGGGCCTTCTAGGAGTCTTACCTGAAATGCAAATCCATCTGATCAACTGAGAACCATTAAGAAAAAGCATGTGCCTCTAGCTCATTTTAAACTGTGGCCAGACCGAAAGAAGCTGCTGCACATTGATTTGTCAAGCAAGAGCCATATTCTGTGAGTGGAAGTAAAAAGTGGGAAGGAAATCTGTCTGGTTTATGACTCATAGCTGATGGGGAAATTAAATCAGATGGGGAAAATGCAATTTTATATGTTGCTAGTGCTTCAGGTTCTCTTCAAGAAGTCAAGAAATGCATTAGAAGATCTCGTGGTGGGATTTATTTCCTCTGGTTTTATCACCTGAAGTGATTTGTCTAGCTGAACAGAGAGGCACTGCTTTGGCATGAATCCCCTGACCTGCTGTAGATTTCTGCCTTGGGCTGAGCTGGGTTATAGCCTGGAAATACCTGTCTCCTAACCAACTGCACAGAGTCAAGACACCTCAGATTGCACAAAATTTATATATGCATATATATATATATATATATAGTGACCAACTAGATTTGGGTAAGTACATCTCATCTGAAGTCCATTGCACGTAATGCAGCTCTTTTTTGTGAGCTGTCTCACATAACAAAGAACTTTGGAGAACAGCCCTGATTATTTTGGTCACATACACCCACACCCTTGGCTTCAAACTATCCCAACTCTCAGCTGGGTCTGCGTCATACTTGGGCCCATCATTAATGCTATCAAATTTAGTTTGCTTGTGCAAAGCCAAAGATGACCTTGGTCCTTTTCATGGACACTGGTAGCTTTCCCCCATGATCAAGCCTGATGATTGAACTCTGCATGTTCCTAAACACTTAGGGTGTTATACTTGCTTGACAAGTAAAAACCAAATGTAAACCTATTCATGCTGTTTCTATGGATAAAGTCCCAATCTTCTTGTATTGCTTCCTCATACCAGTTGGAGACAAATGGTATTCACCTTATCTTGTACTCCAGCAAACTCAAACATCTGTTTAGCTATAGCAGCAAATTCTGGGTTGAACTCCACAGTGAGAAGACAAGCTCCCTCCTTCAGCAGCTGAGCAATCCTAACTCCTGAGTAGCCACAGTATGTTCCCAGCTCCAGTGCAACCGATGGACTGACCTCTTCCACTGTCTTGTCTAGAATTACACCTGCATAAAATGGAAATATGTTAACTTCTGACAAAATCAGTCTAGATCACATACAGAAGAGCAAGTTAGTGACGAGAAACTTACAAAGTATACTCAGTTGCTAAGCACATTCAAAAATTAAGGGATGATGTCAAATTATACACTATATCCTTTGCAAACTGACCTATCCGTGATCAAGTTGATCATGGAAATTCCAAGTTTTGAAATTCAAACTTTCAACTGCTTAGTTTCACAATATAAACATTTTCAGTGAGGAAGTGCCTGAATTCACTAAAATATTTATAGTGTTACAAGGTAAAATGCAATGGGTTTGTCTGATTTATTGCAGAAACTAGCCATGTTTGTGGAATATATAAATCCTGAATTTTGAGTGCTCCTATTTGTTGCAAATGTTACATGCAGTATACAAGGTTTCTTATGCTATCTTTTCATGATACAACGTTTCTTATCCTAAATACTTGTTTTTAAAGAGAAAACAAAAATGTAGTTATAAAGTTGCAAAATATTTGGCTTCACTGGATAAATTTGAGGAAGTGAAAACATCAGTCAACAACAACAAAATGTTACCAAAGCAAGTGGGAAGACACTGTGCTATATTCAGTCCTTCTGAAGAAAAGAACTTATTTGTGAGAAAACTCTGACTTGCATGGCTGGAAACTAGATAACTGATCTGGAAAAGTATCTGAAGGGATTTACAGTGAGCCATGGAATTTTTCAGTGTTCATATAAATTTCATTATCTGGTATTTTCCTGGACATCATTTGTTTATGAACAGTATGATGATGCTTGCTTCTTGGCATCACGTGGGCACTCCCACAATCTTCAGAACTAAAGACACATTAACGTTGATGGCTCTGACTGGAGGAAAGGTCATCTTGTCAGAGCAAAACTGGACTGAAATCTTTAAGAATGTAAGCCCAGTTGATCAAAGTTTAGAGCTTTAAGAATTTCCACTCAGCCACCACCCACTGTTGTGTTGCTCTCAGCACCCAGCCTGGTATGCAGAGTTTCAAATGCTGTACCCATGACAGAGAAGCTGTTACAATGCTTACTGTTGTATTTCATTAGCTACGTTAATCCCAGGCTAAGCAACTCTCCCCTGCAATGCCCCAGCAAGAGGTACTTTTGTGTCTAATTCATAGTATGTTAACATTTTGCCATTACAGTTTTTTTAAAGATTGTCACTTTCCTGCAGCTAAGTTAAAAAAAACAATGCTTTGTCCACGTATTTAGGAGGCAAGAACAAGATGATTTACTTGCTAAGTAGCAGCAATGTCTGAGCACTGCTTCTGTGTATTACACGGGTAGGATTTTTCCCTTCAGTGCTGATAACTTACACTTGCATGCACAACATAGTTTAAAATACTCCACACTCCCATCCCCCCCATCTACTATCTTTCTATTAAGGATCTGAAAGTATTTCACATAATGAATTATGCCTTAAGGGCACCTTGTATAAGAACTGAGGTATAACCCAACCTAGATTTTCCTCATAAATTGTCATTCTCTGCTTACACAATTGCAATGTACACAACACGCAAACTCAGACTGGGTCCTGTGACTTCCTGGATTACTCACTGGATACCCACAAGGCTGTCTTGGCCTTTTGAGGGGGAGGGGTGAGGCTGGGTTTTGGGTTTGTTTTTTTGTTTTCTCAGTAGATAGAAGTTACCATGTGAACACAATAACATGTCCTGTAATGTGCTAGTCTTGAAGGATTGTTCAACTGCTGATCCCTCCTTTTTTTTTACCTTTCTCACTGCCCACGTTCATGGCCCACTCCTTCTGGGAGCAGTACTTATCTATAGCATCCAGCACACTACGGGGATCTCCTCGGACTGCATTCTGCAGCACAAAATTTAAAATCCTCTGTTCCTTGCTCTGATTCATGATTAAATTGGTTATTTTCTCACGGATTGTTTCCTTCCAGAGAAGGGCAGCAGCAGGGTTTCTCCTGATGAGTACCACAAAGAGCAGCAAAATGAAAAGCAGGAGGAAGACAATGAACAAAAGGACTGAAGAGCTCTCCAGCATCTGGAAGGAAAAAGAAAAACAGTCCAGGGTTAAGGTGGCACAGGAGAGAGCTATCCTTTTTGTAAATACTAAGTTGAATATCCCACAACCAACCACACTTGAATAGCAAAACACAGAGTTTAATTATGGTATTTTCTACAGCAACTGAAAATTGCCCTCTGTCACTTGGTAATGGATGGTGCTCTGAGGCACTCCCTTTAGAAGCCAATTTTACAGGCAGTCAACAAGTAGCTTTATTTAATGCTCTGGTCCCTTCCCCCACACAGCTGCTCAGTCCTGGCTTCATGCATGCCACTGCACAAGGAGCCTCTCAGCATCAAATCTGTTCTCTTTTTCAGAGGATTTAAAACCGTAAATCAGAGTCTGCATGTGATCCCTCTTTCCTGTGTTTTTGAGCACTGGGAAACTTCTAAGCTGGCCTTGGTGAGAAAATATGGAACATCTCACCCTTTAATTTTGAGCACAATTATCAGCAGAAACTGGCCACTGTCAAGTAACATTCTGTTTCAAGCCAGCCTGCAGGCTGTAAGTTACCACCCTGCATGCAGAGCTCTATGCCACCACCTGCCCTTCTTGCATGCTCTGCAGAGAAGCTGAGCTTGATGTTTCAGTAGGACTCCACCTGCCCCTTCCTTTCAGAGCCTGCAGCAGAGGGACCCAGGTGGAATGTTTTACAGAAAATAGAAGCCTTTTTTCTGCTTATAAAACCTTTGACACAAGCTGTTAGTCTGAGAACCAAAGATGCATTTCCTTTTATAAAGTAGGGATGTTTTCTCACTCGTTATTAAAATAGAAACTGAATCCCTGAATCAGAGAAGAGCTCACACTCATGAAACTGAAGAGATGTACGAAAGGACATGTTGTACTTCTCTGATCGGCCAGCTCAAATCATCTCATGGGATTGTGCCTATTCTCATTCCAAAATTCAGTGTAATAGCTGCAGGTGCCTGTGTGTGTGCAGCATGGGCAGTGTGTCTTTTTGAGTTTAGGGCATCTGAACATAAAGCTCAGCAGATGAGATGCATGTCACCCTAGATAGATCAAGCAGTAAATCCCATCAAAGCCATTTACTCTGATGGATTTCAGATAAGCTAGTACACAGGGAGGTGCATTTACCTCTTTGCAGGAGTCACAGGACAAAGGATCTTATAAAGAAAGGGTTCTTAATATTAAGCAATTGATTTAGCCTTTGACAGGGTACCAGACTGAGAGTTTTGATTTGCCTGAGGACTCTCTGTGTGTGAAGTTCCTCTTGTACAACTCAAAACATACCTCATTTCTGATGATGCAGCTTATAACACCTCTGCTTTTCCCTCTCTGCTTCCCAAAAGCAGAGCTGACAGTTGCGTGCTGGGAGGACAGCACAATTTGGAATGTGCTGCAGTTAGTATTAGGATGAATGACTGCCTAGTTCATTTGTTCTTTAAGTCTAATTAAGCATTTGACCACAAGTCTAAAGGATTCAGAACCCATTTCTTAACCTCAGGAGGTTGGATTAACTTGCACTTCAAAAAAAACTGTTACAGAACATGACACAACTCTTTCTAGTCTGTGATCCTTTCTATGAAGTCTCTTCCAGCTTGCTAAAAATGGTGAACGCCTGCACTTGTATTGCACTCCACAAACCTTCAGCAAAACCAGTCCTCTAATAGGAGCTAAAGCATCCTCAAAATTTTGGCCTAAGTTGCCCAAAACCAGAGGTAAAGGGGCTACATGATTAGCCAAATATTCCCCCAGGTCCTTCCTACCTGTTCCTGTTTCTCTTTTTTTTTTTTCCCAAAATTGTCCCAAGAAAATTTTAAGTGTTACGTGTTGTCAGACCTCCATTCTGCAGTAGGAGTTAGCACATACACATTACACATGGGAAAAATCTATCCCACTGCTTTGAATTTTTAATCATCATGCAGAACAGACTTTGAGTTTAGAAGATGACTGAGTTTCCATGGAGATATGCTCACAGTGGTGTTTGTTCACCCATCCACTTATCTTAGTTGCACAGCAAGTACGATTTGTTTGGAGCAGTCGAAAGTCTATTTTGCTTTTAAGTAGTAACCACTGTTAATGCTTACCTTAAATGCTTTTCTTGCAAAGTCTGACCTGAGACATTTCCTTTCAGGGCTTGTCAGCATCATTAGCACAGAAAAATCCTGCTTCTTGGACTTCATGAACTTTATTTCCTACCTAGTAAGAATCTGCTTCTCTACCTCAACGGGATCATCAAGGCTTGGATGTCATTTTTGCTTCTTTCCTTCCATGTACTAGTAGCCCTACTGATCAGGCCTAATTGTCCTACACCTTCCAGGTGGGACTTGTGCTCTATTCTAGTTCTACGTGAAAGTGGACAGATAATGTCGAACATCAAGAACTTGGGTTGGGCCTTAGTTGATTGCATGGTCATTGTTGCTGGATTTGGATTACTGACATAGTTGAGAGATTATTATTCTGGACTGTGGTGAATGGCTGAAGCCCAGAAGCTGTTTACTGATGCCAGCAGGTATCTAACCTTCCTGCCTCTGCACAAGGGAAACCGCATGAGCCCTACATACCAGTGACTCACTTGGTGGCAGTTCAACTGTACTCAGGTCCCTGTAGAACTGAAGACTGTTGGTGTTCAGAATTATTTCACACTGCTGCCAGACATAATCCTGTGGTTACAAAGGATACGCTGTCATCCTCTGAGTACAACTTGCCACAGGCTGTTGCCTTGACACTGTGAGATTCTGCCAGTGTGTTTGGGGCTGCCTTTCAAGATCTGCTGGAGAGCAAGAATGGATGATATCTACAGGTGTATTTTTTTGAAGAACAGCTTTCCCCTGTTGTTTAGTGTAGATATGGGACCGTTTGCTGAGATTTCTCAAAACAGGGAGAGAAAGCATCTGTAGGCTATCTCAGGCCCACTCAGGAATGCTGAGAGTTCTTTTACAGACAGGGAACGGATTGTGAAGACTTATTTTTATATCTCAACACAAAGAAGCTGCTTGACAGTAAAATTCTACCCCTCCATTTTCACACTGTTACCCAGGCATGGAAGGGTATGTCAGCAAACCAGATTTCCATTGTCTTATTTTTCTCACGCTACTACAGCCTTTATATACCAAAATTTCAAGACATCACATGCTCAGAAGCCCACATATTAAAGAAGGACAGTATCTTCCTTGCCTGCAGCCTGTGAAATGCTATTTCTTAACATGTCTCTGTTAGCCAGAGCAGAGCAAAGCAATTAAGTTTGCTGATCTTGAACAAATACTTCACCCTTATCCTTACTTGGACAGCAGGATCCTTTTAAGGATTTTGTTGTTTTAAAAGAGTGCACTTTGTGTAGAGAAAGACTCCTTGTTTGAGATGTACATACCCTAACTTTTCAAATGCATAGTCTGTATTTAGGGTGGTGCAACCCGGGGCAGGTGTAGTGTGACTACACCTGATACTAAGATGCAACCAGCTTAACAAAAAGGTGTAAATTGGGATATGCTTCTGAACCACACAGATAGCCAAAGCCACCTGTTCCTTCTAGCCACTCCTTATGCAAAACCATGAGCAGCCCTTTAGCTTCTTTGGAAGGGCAACAACTGACAGTTCTGCTGGGCCACCTGGAAACAAATTTTGCATATTCACCTTTGAAATCTTATCACTTCAAGTTCACCCAAGAATCCCCTCTGAAGGCAAAACACTGATCTTCTGATCTAGACTGCTGAGTGGCTGCTAACACTGGTTTGTTTACATGTTTTGTGTAACGTATTTGTTAACAAGACAAAAAAAGCTATATGCAAAAGCTCAAACCTATGTGATAAGGGGATGGTCTTAGACCTAAAACTTACTCAAGGAAGCAATTCAGCTTGGCCATTCCTATGATTTAAGTGCTCAGAGGGATCCATTTCTTACAGTGCCTCAGTTAAATCTTTGCACTTCTGAGTCCTACATGAATGCCGCCTCCTAACAGCAGAGTCCACCTGCCTCCACAGATCCTTAGAGGTTGCTCACAGATAGCAGCAACCTATATCGCACATGCTGCTTTTTTCCATTCCTAGACAAGTTCACTTGGTTTTGCTGTATCAAGGAATGTTTTTCAACTGTTGGGGTGGAGGGGTTATGCTTATTAATGCTGTGTAACACCTCAGTGCCTTCATAAACTGTCATTATGGGTTCTTCATAGCAGAGCTCCTTTAGGAGACAATCATCCTGAAAACCAGTTTCCGGAGAAGGTAACTTTAAAAAGGAGCAAACCAGAAATACTTTGGTTTTCTTTTCTTTTCCTTTTTTTTTTTCCTCTTTTAAACCCTGTTTCTTTTTCAAAGTTTGTCCCTCTTAATTTCTGTCTTCTCTAGATGTGAGAATAAATTTTGTGATAGCAGGAGGCTGTAAAAGCAGCCTGCCAAGAGCAAGATGCATCAGTGATGGTCATGTACCCAGAGGGAAAAGAAATCTGTACCAAAATAGGTAATTGCTTTCATGTTCTTAGCTGAAAAATATTTGATATGAGAATTAAGTGTGTAATTCAACCAATTTCAAACTACCACTACCTAAGAGACAGTCATGTTATGACAGCTTTAGAAAATGCAACTGTAATTTTAGCTTTAATATGGATTCATGAGATTCATTAAATATGCAATAAAACTGAACTTGCACATAGTCAAGTTTCCCATAACCACTAATTACAAGGCAGTTGCACTTATTATTTAGTGCTTGTACTGAGGTTCCAAATACACAGCTTAGCACTGCAACCTCTTCTGTACATTAGAAACACCATGATAAAGAAAGCCTTCTCTTTGAAAACTAAAATTTGAAGTGGAAAATAGTAGGCAAAATGAAAAATTCAGCAAGGGAATAAAGAGAAAACTGGAGGGACAGCATTATGAAATGGAATGAATAACATCTATCCCTAAATCTGGTTTTGAGAAGACAGAGTTTAAAAGAAAACATTAAAATTTCATGCCCAAACCTGTCAGAGTACTGACGAGTCTTTCTAAAGCAGTGGGTTATTTTCTTATGCATCTAATCTTACTCATTTTGGCAGGTTTCATAAGACCAAATCATAACTTCAAAATGCAGTTCAGCAGTTTTCCCCTGTTGCAAACCATAACCAAACTTGAATGGGAGTACCTTCAGCTTACGAAGATTTAAAACGACACTTTCAAAGAAAGAAGCAAACAGGAATTGTGGGTATCTGCTGTCCCAATTTATCTGCCCTTAAAAATTAAATACCTAAGTCACTCTAATGGCCATAAACAAAACCTCAAGAGACTGGCTCAGTCCTGGGCATCTATTGTTATGCTACTAGTTGTTTAAGTTAGGGGATTCACTACTCCCTTACTATTATAGGAGCTCCAGTTTTTCTAAAAACATAAAGATGCCCATGTGACAGTGCACAGAACAAGACATCCTGTTCTTTATTCAGGTATAGGTGACTCCGGCCATTTCACCACAGGTTACAATAAGGGTCTTTCAGTAATGTTATTTATCAGTCCTTCTGGTAATTTTTTTCCAAGTACGGTTAAAAAATCACTGGTCTTAGAATTCTCTGAAGTGAAAAAATAAGGATTATAACAATTGGTAACATCGATGTTTAATGTAACTCCAAGTCACCAGATGAATTCAAATGGAGATTTTTCTCAGTGCTTCATAAAAACTGTATGAAGTTTTTGTAACATTGTTAGAGGAAAGTGTATGGAGATTTGGTCTAAACTACTGACTGCCACTGTTTCTCTCACATTCCAAAACAACCTCCCTCTGCTAAAAGCTGATATTTATAAAGAAGAAAAACAAACGTTGAAAGTTAAACACCTTTAAGTGCTGAGTTTTAATAAAGACATATGACTTAGTGAGTTTCAGACTTAGTGGATTAAAAAAGTATTAAATTTGAATATTTATTCTGAAGCTTAGTTCATTATGAGTAATTAACAAGGCTTTATTTCCTACAGATGAAAAAATAAGATGACAGGTATTAAAATACTTGGGAGGTTGGAAACCGTTGGACAGAATACTTTTCCAATCAAGCTGAATCATTATAAGCCTAATTACAGAAACTCTCATTACAGTTTTAGCTTGGAACTGATACTGTTTTGCTTTGTACTAAAAATGAGGTCCTAAACATAACCACAAAAAACACCCTCTTCCACAAAACCAGCATGTACATAATTCTGCTATTCCCCAGGACTGGAATGAGAGGTAAACTTTGTGATCCTGAGTCAGGGGGCTTAGGATTGAGTCTCATCTTGGCAATGTTTTTCTGATTCAATCTTGGGTGAGCTGTCATACCTATGTCTTTGTTGCCAGAAGAGTAAGTTTAAGTTAGCACTACTTCTATAACTCTCACAGTGTTGCAAAGCTGAATTATTCTTTGTCAGAAAAATGCCTGCTGTGGATATAGGATTTAAGTTCAAACTTTTTAAAAGCTTCTGCTGAAATGATACCTTTAAATATCTCATACACTAAAGCATGCAGAGGATTTGCATATAAGTAAGGACACGTTAGCTCTTTCAGAAGCAGTGCAAAACAGTGCAGAAGAGTCAGCACATTTCTACATATATTTTAACAATGTTTGTTGCTCTGCACTAGGAGATCTGTGCCATGTCCTGACTGGGACTGGAGTCCCTGACTCTCTGTCCTGTGCTGTCTTGAGTGAGACAATATCTGTTTTGTGGCATTTTGCTTTTCTTGATCTTTTCCCAGAGCAAAAAAGGCAGAGTATTTTGGACAGAAAGTCTGAACTAACTTCTTCTAAACACATTGTATCCTGTTGCTGTAGGCAACGCAATTCAATAGCTTCGTAATTTAGTACTTTTAAAGGTCAAAAAAAATCTTTTTACCTCCTATTCTTTCATTATTGTTTATGTATTTTCAAATGAGTGCAACACTGTGAAGAATAATCAGCATATTGCCACATGTGAATAGTTTGTATTTAAATGGAAGCTTAGTCTGGGAATTTGACATTCAGATTTTCCACTGACATCATAAAACCAAGCTGAACAGACTTTATATGATTTTTCGCTAAGTATTTCTTGTATGAAATCTAAATTTCCATTTTCCTAGTTTTTTTTTCCAGATTACTGTAATTCAGCTTCACTACCATGACTACAAAAATTCTGACTTCTATAAATGCAAAGTTCTGATCATTATTTTTGTCCCATTAGGCCTTTTGTCTTGTCCTTTTTCCTCTTCTCATGTTTAAAGGAAAAAAAAATACAGGTTTCTTATTTCTGAATGAAAGTAAAAGAACAGAAAAGTGCCTACTGCCTACTTGGGAGCTCATCAACTAAGCTTCATAAGGGTGCTTATATCCATTCTATTCATTTCAATTCAGATAACTGCTACCCACTTAAAACTCCCTTCACAGTAGCCATTGTCTAAGTGGTCTTCAGTGCTATCACCTAAAGGAAAAGGTTTATATAATGGCTATGTGCCCCATAAAGAAGTGCAGAGTTTAGAATAAACTGGCCACGAAGAGAGGCCTCATCTCCATCCAACAAGCAGGTCCCTGTGGATCTGTAACTTTCTGATCCAGTCTGGCCTAATCACACTGCATGATTTAAAGTCACAGTTTGGGGTGAGAGAATTCTTCAAGGATAAGAAATGCATTTCACCAGGCTTTGAGCAAAGACAGCTTTTCAGGAATAAGATCTTTTCAGGTACCCTTTGGAAGCATTTGCTCCTGGTAGTTGTTATTCCCTCTCCAGAACATTAGATGGATTTGTATTATTTGTACTAGTGTTTGAGGCTGTTGAGGTTGTCGCAGCTCAGCTGAACTGTACAAACCTCACCTGGGAACCAGTGGACTGCTAAAAGCAGCAAGTGCTCTGCCCTGGCAGCACACTACAAGCTGGTCTGTAAAAAGTTTTCTTAGCTGAGACTTTAACGTGCCCCATGGTGTAAAACTACCTCCTACCGATTGATTTTGCCCCAACTAGAGATCGGGAGATTTGGGAAAAAGTGCTGGCAGAGGAAAGACCAAAATTGCTAGTTATCCTCAGCACAATCACCTGCAATAGACTTATTTTGCATTCTCTCTTTGTACCACAAAGATCAAGTGCTGAATCCTCCATGTCCCAAATCCCCACTGTGTGCTCCTGCCCTGCTTCCAAGGCTACCAGCTAATCTAGCATAAATCCGTCTCTCTCCAGCACAGCTTTCTGCTCGCCACAAGCTGCTCTTCAGGCCAAGGGGAGTGCACAACTGAAACCTGGTGAAAACACTCACTGAAGAACCTGAAAGTGTAGGAAGGAAATTGCTGCTGAAATAATGGCTTCTCTCTATGGAAATGAACAGCTCTAACAGGCCAGGCAAGGTGAGATCACCACAGCACAGCAGGTTACCAAAGCACTGTGTGGGAAGAGGCAGCATAACTGAGACAAGCTCAGGGCATGAAACCTTGGCCTCAAATCCTGAGAAAATGCCCTCCCCAGAAAACTAGCTGGAGTGGCAATAGAATGTCTCTTACTTTACCTAGAAACTGCTTTCTGAGAAATCTCTTCTAAAAGAGTTCAAGCAAAACTGGTACGGAATGCCTCACACATTAAGATCTGGTTTCAACGACTGCTGCCAAAATTATGTTTTCTCAGAAAATTCCAATTCAGTTATAATTCCAATGATCCTGAAGGATTGCTGAAAGACAACAGTGTGAGACTGGCAGAGATAAACCTGATACCAGCTGCTAAAAAATATTGATAAACTCGAGCAACAAGTAAATCGTTTGCAGGGTTATGGTTAAACTCTTCTTCCCCTGATGCAAACTAAAGCTGTATGTTGGCAAAATTTTCTTTTGCATTTAAATACTGTGATGTTGTGCAAATGCATGATAGCCTGAATGTGGTGGCTTTGTGAGATGAGTCCACGGCTGAGTAAACAGAAAAAAAGTAAGGGTAAGTGCAGCTATGAAGTAAAGGTTGTTTATGTAGATCATCGGTATGACATGTGCTCGACAGTATTGGTAAATATGAGGAGTTTTATAAAGGACAGAATGGAAAGAATGTCCATAAAGGGCATCAGAAAACTACTTCATGAGCAGCAACTCTGCTAGCAAGCAAAAGTACAAGCTTTTTATCTGTTCTTCACAGACATTTTGCTGTAGCAGAACTCCCTCTTGAGAATGAAAACTCCCATAAAATACAGCTGCAGCAACACATTTATAAAAGCAGCTATTCAGTCAAATATGACTGAACTGAAGCTTGACTCGCATCCAGCTTTTTCTTGAATACAAATGAGCACCAAATTCCAGCATACTTATAGCCATAAATTACATTTTCAGTTTAGCTGGGGTTATCTCATTTCTTTCAACTGTCAAGGTTTACAATACACTATAAATGCATTACACACAAATAAGTCCTACTCTTTCTTTGTGAAAGCTGTTGCTGCCCACGGACTGGCTTCCTGACAATGAGTACCAGTCAAAATGTGGAAAACACCGCTCCTTTCATACTCGCCACTGTTTAAAACACTGACAGTATCTATGAGAGCAAATTGTGTCAAGCCTGAGAAGTAAGAAAATATAAATAGGTACCTTTACCAGCAGAAGCTGTTCCCTCCGATCTTTTCCTGTGCTGCTGTGCTGTGGATTTTATAGAATAAGAGTCCAAGAGCCTGCAGTATTCAGTCACGTTCGATCACATAACAGGAATAGCTTATCAGTCCTGTTACACAGACTCTAAAAGGAGTGGTGTCCTTTTCTCCAACTCCTCCTTTCACCAGTTTATGTGCTCCTTAAAGGTGCTCGGTGCTCTAATAACCGCAGAGAAAGCTGTTCATCTGTCCCCTAATGACAGTGTTCTTGTTACTTAGTTACAGCACAGTGAATGCTGACAAAGTCAGGTATGAGCCAAATCCGCGCTCAGTGTAAATGCATTGTGTTCAATCAAGCAACTCCACGAATGAATTTGGCCCAAGGGATTCATTTTTTTTTTCAGCTCAGATGTGGCATGCCTCAGCCAGTGCAGAATTTGTAGAAACAAGACCTAGGCATGTGGGTTAAATATAGAGTGCTGCTGGAGGGAGGAGAAGTATGTATAGCAAATTGCTTAACAGCAACTACAGAAGAAAGTGCAATCAATACATTACAAATAGTACATTTGAATTTGTGGAGCTTCTAGGTGGAAAAATATTCTGCTACAAACAGCTCTAAGATAAAAGGATTATTCTAATAAACCTTGTCCTCGGTTTGACTGTCTGTATTGTTTCCTTTGAGGCAGAAACAACATAATCAAGCTGCAATTAAATTGCACCATAAAAGAAAATATTAAGAAAAATCAAAAAACCAAACACAACGTGGTGGAAGTTCTCTGCTGTAATCTCACAACAAAACTCAAACCTAGTTAGCAAGTGTTTGAAAAGCTCTAGCCTAGACACTTTTAAAAGATTTTAAGAGTTTGTATTACATGTGGCAGAAACAGGAACTGAAGATCTGAAAACAGGCTTTGTCACATGAGGGGGGAGTCCTTGAAAGAATGAGGAACTACCTGAGAGCCCTGTAAGTGGATGAATTGAATAAAGAATTGTGGGAAAATGAGGTAGGTGAAGATCAAAGTGGTTTTAGTAAGTCAACAAAACATAACTAAGACCCTGCATTATAGCACAGTACTTAATACAGAATAACTTTGAAGTATCCCTCCCATGTATAGCAGAGATTTAGTTCAACAAATAATTTTCTTGTAACCTAGACATCAAGAAGAACAAAGAATGAACTAAGCAATACTGCACTCCAGCTTCACTGGCAGTAGTTTCCTACCTGGTCAAAAGCTGGCTCTGAAAGCATGACAGGTTATTCCTGCATGATCCCTGATGCCACCCACAGTTATCATTAGCTAAGAATTTCTTTTACTGCTACTCTATGAAAAAAAAGCTTGAAACATCCAAACTTATTCTATGCACTGACCTGCTTCTGTAAGCTATTCTTTGGAGCTGTCCTAGCAGCTGACCATAGCTAGTTCTGAACTGGTGGGTGGTATCAGCCCAGCTTATACTTAGGAGCAGAAATTTGTACCAAGACTTACCAGATGGAGCAGTGTCCTCTGACAATGCTTTTAAAAGACTTTGAACCTTCAGCTGAATCATATTATTCTGGCTAAAAGCATGGGAGGAGCAAACTTGTTTCTGTGTGCCCACAACTGTTTACTTTGATGATAAAGGCTATGCCTGCAAGGTAACCCTTTCTGTTGCCTAGATATTTAATTAGCTAAGTAAAAATGGTGAATGGCAATAACTGCAAATTAAATAAAGGCAGAGGCTCAGTTAGTTAAACCACCCAAACTGTGAGATAATGTCCATAAGTTGCTTCCAAGTTAATAGAAAGTTGAACATTTGTAATACATTATTATGGTGGTTGTTGTTTTTTTCCGTCCAAGAGAAGTTTCTTTGGTAGGATGCTAAACATTGGCTTATGCCTTTATTTAAATCACTTTTTTGCCCAAGGCAGTGCCTATATATGTATGGTTTTTTTGTAAGTTTCTATTAACAATGCTACAAGCTCCAGATGTATAAATTTATACCATGTTCACATGACTTATCCTTGTCTAGATAGTAAAAATTTACCCTGATAATAATACATCCAGGTTAGAGAACTGTGGAGAGCTATAAATGTATCAGGTTTTTATATATTTTTACATTGTACAAATACAATTTTTATTTGGGGACAAGATCTTAAAAGATGGATTTGGTACTGCAGAACATCAGGATCCTGCATTCACAGGGCACATTTATGGGAAGATGTAGACCCAGGACGTCTTAGCTTGGGAGCAACATCACACGAATGACAGCAGGTCAGAATAGCTGGCTAGTTCACACTGAATAGCTCTGAGAGTTGATAGAGTTCAGCTCGGATCTGTTTGTACAAACTTGAGTAGACATCGCTAATGTACAGAGCTCCCAGTCTCAAATAGAGGCTACACAGCTGCCATCACGTGATGCAATGTGGCAGTGCTATCCCCACTTGCTGTGCATAGCACGGAGCTAGAGCCTTCCCAGTAAATCCATGCCTGGCATAACAGCAAATGGCATTCCCTTCTTCTGAAAATCCTGGCCAAAGACTGGTTTTTGAAAGGCTGAACAAAGGGAGACAGGAGAGCCAGCACATTATCATAAACCCCACAGATCATGTGAAACAATGAGTGGAAGAAAATCCTTTTGAGCTTGCATTTTCAGAATAGCAGGAGGGATTTTCTTTTATGTGAATTTGCTGTTTTCTACAGTCAAATTAGTTCATCTTCCTGAGAACTCGTAAAAGAGGAATTTTGAGAAAGGAAGCATCACTCATGTATGAATCAGGAAACTGCTTGGAGATATCTAAAATAGGAAATAGCTGAAAGAGAAGGAAGATGGCCAGCAAAACTGTACTCTAAATTTTAACAAATAATACAAGTAATTAGACTGGTTTGTATTTATTGTGCATCTTAAAAGCTATCATGTAGGCTGAAAAAAAACACCCCTTCTTGCTTTCAAAGACTTTATAACTCCTTATGAAAACTCTGAAGCTCAGTTAAACCTACCATATTTCTGTCTTTTCTCCCCTCACTTTTTTGGTAACCTATGTTTACGCATTTGAACGAAGCTAAAATTTGAACTTGTGTTACTTGAAGCTTCATCTGTTTCTGCAGTTTTTTCCCCTCACTTGCAATCAATTAGTTGTTTAGGAAAAACTATGAACAGAAGATTCTGTGTTAAGGAAGGAAAGAATAAAATAGCATAGATTAAATTCTGAATAACAACAAGTCCTACTCTCAATTTTCTGACAATGAAAAAAAAGCAAACAAAGGGGGAAATAGCAACAAAGCTGAAATGTTAAACCATTGCTGTTGGTTTATGAACCTGTGCACAAATGTTTCCAGCACAGGAAACACTGTTAGCTGAAGGATGTATTCTCTGTCACAAAATGTCCTTCTGGGCACTTAGCATATATTAGAATGGTTGGTTTTCTTTTAGAATTACATTTTAAAATGGAATTTAAATTACCTCATGTAATTCTGTCATGTGTGTAACTTTTCTTAGGTTACTCAATGTAGTTGGTTTAGATACATTTACAGACCTTACATTAAAATTTATTAGTTACTGGCATATGATATTTGTCCCATCCTGACAAAATGGTGTAAACTCTGTAGACTTCATATGGAAATCTGATCACCACCTCGATCTCATAAACCAACATTAGTCACTATCTTCCTTTATCAGATTGACTGAACTCTCCTGAAGGATAATTTGTCAAAGCTCTTCAAAGCAGTTATCAAAAATGCAGAAAAATACAGTGGAGTTGGATTGTAAGTAAACAGCAAGAGATTTCTTTGTGCCAGTGAAAAGCAATACCCAATAAAATGTAATATTGCAAAATTCTTGCTACACAAGTCAGTTAAGAAGCCTTAAATAAAAGTGATAAACATACTCCTGTTTATCCAGGATCTGTGTCTTTAAATAAGAATCCTCACTTGCCAGCATAATCCCCACATTGGAATGGTATCCATACATTTCGCAATTTGAATCATTGCAAGTTTTTACTTTACTTTGAAAAAGGTCTAAGGACTGGTGACCGCCCCTCCCCTGCTACCATTTGTTCTGCCCTTTTTGTAGCCCTGGGATATGGTTCTCACAGTTGCCAGCACCTATGTCACTGTTTCCACTTTTGTATTCACCATTTGACCTGCCCTTCTTCCACATGCTTTTTCTCTCCATCCTCTTTCCTCCTTCATGCTATAAAGACACCACCCTACACACTAGTGAGGAACAACACGAGCAGAAGGAAAAAAAGGAGTGAAATCAGTCACAAGAGAGCTGGTAAGAACCCAGAAAGTCCTACCTCATGAGAGATCTCTTAGTTCAATCAGTGATCCAGTACAGTTCACTGACAGTCATGTAAACTGGTCGTTAAGTCATGCCACAAAACGCAACTTCTGATATAAACCATTTCCCACCCCACCCACTAAAAAAAGAAGCGATATAATGACTTCCTAAGATGGTATCTACCTGACAGCTCTCCTTCTTTCCCCACCACGCCAGGCTGCTAATCTGAGAACACATAAAGCAAACCATGCCAGAAAAATAGGAAAGACAAGAAGATGTGCTTGAAAAGTTAAAATTTCTAAAATGTTAGGTGGAAAAAGGCATTTGGTCCTGGTTGTCTTCATGAGGAAGAATCTGAGTAAGCCATTGATGAATGTAACAAAAGCTGTTTCATATGAAGGAAAAAAGTACAGAATTCCAAGCTGTCCTTAGACTAAATTAAAAAAGAAACAGTCTGCCTGTTAACAGAACCAATTTATGCCTTACAAAACCCCTATTTTTTGTTGAATGGATCTATATACATACACAGTGGTGTTTCCTTTGCACTTTTAATACCACGCTATTTAAAGTACATTGAATAAACATCTCCCCCTGGAAATAAACCAAACCACATCTAATATATTAAGTTAATTTATGACTTTAAATATGAGTAGCTGCAACTGACAAAATTCTGTGGAAATGTGATGTTAGGTCTGATAGCTATCCCGTAAGAAGGTTTTGTAATCCCAAGCTTTGAAAAAACATGCTTTCACTGCAGAAATGCAATGCTTTATGTAAATGATTTCTGATGCTAAAATGCATTTTCCACTAAAGGACTTAATGCTTGCCTTCTTAAAAGAAATTAATATATATATTACATATTTATCTAAAAAAGTTACATCACTAATTACTCTGATCAGCTTAATGCTAACCACAAAATAATTAAGAGTAGAAAGCTACAGGAGCTGAGCCAAAGACACATTAGAAATCACACCTGATAACCAGAATCTGCCTCTGATCCCTCAGAAAGGTTTTTCAAGTGCAGCACAGACACACCTGCTCAGTGCTGACTGCAGCAAGTATCAGTGGCTACTCCTTTTTTTGACACTGCCACCATGGGCAAAACCTATTCCTTGTTGCTGATATCTGCCTCTATCAGTCTCAGTGATGAAGATCATGAGAATGTGCAAGAACAAGCAGGGTGATGTTACACAGATTTTGTACTTTCCTCTGAAGATGGCAGTTGTGATGGGAAAGCCTTAGCCTGTGGAACTGCACAGTGCTTCATCCTTAGCTGTGAGATACAGCCAGAGGGCTGGTGACACCCCAGCTTCACATGGTCTGGCAGTGGCATAGAGGCACCTATTGATAGTTCCAATTCCCAGATGACTTAAGGATGCCAAGGGAAAGCAACTGTCTCACTTTCAAGTTAGAAAAGAGAGGGGGTGTGCTGATGTGTTTAGGAACACACAGACATCTAAAAGAAGCTACAACCTTGACACTGGTGCATAGGCTGTGGTTCACAGACTCCAAGTGCTGGCGAAAAGGTGATCAGTAATGTTAGTATACAATGTGGTTGTTACAATGGATACTTGGCCAAGTTTCTATTCTTAAAGAGTTCAGAAGCATTACTCCAAATTTATCAATTTTTTCCTAAACTGCCACTTAGGTGCTGTTTAAAGGTAACTTTTCCTATTTACATTTAAGGCCTTTTCTTATTAGCAAAATACAGTAATGCTGCAGGGACATTTCTTTACATAAACTTGTTTCTTGTTTGGGGAGATTTAATTCTACCCTTGATCCTACACGTCTGAGCTAAAGGCTGTGTGAAGAGCATATGTTCAACACTGCCTGATTCAATTCAGAGTAGTGGCTAAAATTAATAGCTAAGACAACTTAGCCTACATGTACCTGAAAAGTATAAAAGATTACTACCTGAATAAGCTGGAGGTTTCTTTAATTCAAAGGTCCCTCAGTATGCTCTAGTCATGTCTGTCCACTGCTGCTGCAGTGGGCAAGAGCATTTTTAGTGATTTATTGATTAGTGCTGCAAGAGGCAAAAGAGAGGGGGTTTTCCTTTTTTCGTTTACCAGCAGTGACACTGGACAAGTCATCAATCCATTTACTAACGTGACAGTAATTTCTGTTTCATGTATTTTCAAACATTAATGAAAACAAAATAATCAGACCTACACTGGAGGCAATGTTAGTTCTACAAGACTTGGAGTATATGAATTTCCTGCCAGCGCTCCTCAGCTACGGACCAAGTGACTGATGGTTTCTGAAACAAAATGGTTGGATGCTGCCCCCTTGTGAGCCAGGCCCTTGCTCGGAACCAGCTGAACCAGGGCTGCCTGAAACGTTTTTCTGCCGCCTGCTCCCTCTCACTAAGAAAAAGTGGCAGATTCCTTGTCCCAAACTCCAATTTGGCTATTTATCACATACGAGTCTACATACAGCAGCAAGCTGGGTCACTACCGTGCTTCAGCAAAGGCCAACAGCCAGGAAATCTGAATTGAAATGAAGTGGCACTGTTCTGACCAATGCCTACTTTTGAGGCCTTTCCCCTTAGGCTGCCACAATACATACAAGCATTAATAACTCAGCACTGCCCTTGTTTAATCAACATCTGGAAAGGAGATACTGCTGAAGGCTGTATCAGCAGTGCTTTGCCAGGTCACCCACTGCAGATATTTGTACCACTGCAGTTAAACCCTGCGTTAGAGCTGGTTGTGCTGCTCTGGTTCACTGACTTGTGTAACACAGCCCACTCTGCCATTTCCCTTGAGGAAGCTCCCTCAGACCCGAGTCCCTGCTGCCTGCTCTCAACGCTGAATAGATCTTAGCCACAGGAACAAAAACTACATCATGTGTTGTCTGCAATACCTCACGGAAGTGAGAAGCTTTATCCAAACCACCTTATCAGAGGTTTCTAACTTTCAGTCTGCATGCTGCACCTGAGGAAGGAGTGGTGTTACAGCGGGATATGCAGTTCCAGAGGGGAAACAAACAGGGCTCTAAATACTGGTAAAGGTTCTGCGCAGTTGCCGTTTTCCTCTTCTTTCTCACAACGCCCTCCCTGAACCCCTTTTGCAGCAGCATCTCGGGAGGAAGCCAGCCAAGCAAAATGAAGGTTTTTCTCCTCTTCCAAACGCCTGATTTTAACGCAAACGCGCTTGTCCAACGCCAGAGGCTGCCTAACTCTGAGCAGGCCTCCTGCAGCTCTGCAGCGGCCCAAGAAGCAGCATCCCAGGCGCAGGCCGACCGCTCCCGCAGGGTGCGAAGCATCTGCCTCCCTTCAGCGCCGCGACCCTCGCGCGCCCCTTCCGCCCTCCACCGCCCTCACCCACCCGGTGTCGCCGCCCTCCACTCAGGCGCTGCTCGGGCACCTCGCAGGGGTCCTGGCTCGGCGCGGGGGCCCTTTGCCGTACAGTATGGCGACGCTGTGGCGGAGGGGGGAGCGTTTCCTTGGAGTGTTAGGGCGGCTGTGCCGTACGGTGCGAGCCCTCTCAGGTATGGGGTGCCGCTGGGCTCAGGGCGGGCAGAGGCTGCGCCTTCGCCTTTCCTCGTGGGGTGCTCTCTCCTCGTGACGCTGAAAGCGCCCTAAAGGGGTTCCCCCGAGCTTTTCCCACCGCCCAGACGGCGGGAAGCAGCCCGCGGACGCTCTGGTTGAGCCACCACTGAGGCGACCGGAGGCCGCCTCCCTCCCTGGAGGCGGCACTCCCCTCTCTCGGCAGCCGAGGAGGGAGGCGAAGGGCCTCCAGCCGTAATGGCTTTCGGAGTCCCGCTAGCCCCGGTGCGTCTCGGAGCCCGTCCCTCGGCCCCTACGTTGCTGAGGGAGTCCCGGGCCACAGGTGGCTCAAGGCCTCCTGCGCCCCGCGGTGGGGCTTTCTGGAGATGTAGTGGGGCAGCCCAAAAGTCAGCCAAACCTTTCGTTCAGGCTTAACTCCAGCGAAGGGGAGTGTCAGCCTTCCCAGCCCAGTGTCCACTTGAACTGCCAAAGAAAGTCCCCCAACCCTGTGGTGGCGCAGCTGGTACTGGATGCTGGGGGCTTCAGCTGTCCCCCTGACGCGCTTCCAGCTCTGAAGGCAGCGGTTGTCCTGGTGCCCTTGCTAAACAAATGAGTTATCGCTCACCTGCCGGCTTCTCCTGCCCCTTCAGAACAGCTCTGGGAGTGTGGGCTGCTCTGTGGAAAGCCGGAGGTGCCAGGCGTGCCGGCTTCCCTCTAACTCACACCCCTGCGATACACTGCAGCTGAGGCTTTACTAGTCTGATAAAGTGACCCTGATGAAAAATCTTCATGTAGAACTTGCTGTAATGCAGAGGCAAGACCGGTACTGGATGTCAGTTGCAGCTGAAGATGCTTCTTGGGACATTGTGTAAACATCTCATCTATTTCCTGACTTCTTTTGGATTGCTTTATTTCTGTATTTCATTCATAAAACCAGACTACGGAGCTTAATGATTCTTTCGAGAATGCTTTGGGACACTGAAAAAATACAGTGCTCTAGTAAAAAAAACCTAAATCAGCAATAATCAATTGTAAACAATAGTGTACTTTCTGATACTTACCTTTTACCATCTTCCTTGCATGTTCCTTTTCCTTCATTTTTCACATCTTTTTTTCACAGGAAAGAATGAGTATGACCTTCTGGTAATTGGTGGAGGGTCTGGAGGCCTTGCTTGTGCAAAAGAAGGTTTGTATGTGTAAATAACAAAGAGTTTAATTTTAGCTTAAGTAGTATTTATGGAGACTAAGAGAAGTGTTAGTGAGAATGCTAAGATTTTTAATAAACACGTTATACTTCAGTCCCTGCACGTTAATCATTAACTCAGCTCCATAGTTAATCTGCAAATGAATTCAGACCCTTGGGTGGGTTGATCTTGTTTGGCTTTCCTATTAACCTTTAGAAAAGTATTTCTTTTGTCTTGGGATGGTGTAATAACCTTTTATTTCACTGTTATTGTAAATACTCTGGGTGCCTCCATAGACACTGTATTTTTTAACTATACAGTTTGTTATTTATGTGTTAAAATAACAGTCCCTTCAGACTGTTTCCAGGAGCTGTTTAATTGCTGTAGAGAGCCTTGCCCCTTTGTTACTGAATGTAACGCACTCAAGAACCCACAGGTTCCTTAAACATCTCATTTGGGGTCAAATTGCATTTTGGGGGTTGGTGAAAGCTGGAGGCTCTAGTCTAGATTATTTTAAATGCCTTCTGGAGAATCTGCTGACTACATAGGCAGCCTGGATTCCTAATCTGGCATCTTGAGTTAGACAGTAAAACCCACTGACTGTCATCTCCTATACTCTTTATCTTTATACCCGTGCTACTAAAAATATTTAGGTTTGTGTGTTTTTCCCTCCTCTAAATACCTTGTCGTGTTTTTTGTTTAAAGCTGCTCAGTTTGGAAGGAAAGTGGCTGTTTTGGATTATGTGGAACCTTCTCCACAAGGTATGGAAGAGAAATACTAGGAGAATATTTGGAAATGTGTATAAGATGCTTGCCTAGGTAAGGACATTGCTCCGGGCAGCAAAGTGGCCAAACCCAGCCTGTTTTATTTGCTTTTAGTAAAAATCCTTAAGCGTAGCTTGTTGTACTGCTCATTCCTTCCAGTGATGTCCCAGCTCTGCCTGCATCCCCTGCACATAAAGGTTGTTAGCAGTGTTTGATATTACCACTTGTAGACGACTTTGGACTTAAATATGTGAGACTATTCTGTCAAAATGTCATTTATGATTTCTGAAAATTATAAATTTTGTCATGTTGAGGCTGTTCATGTCCAATATGTAAAATAAGATCTGCAAATGCAGATAAGCAAATGTGTAGTAACTGGATCTTCAGAGCTCTGAAAAACACCTTGAGATCCTTTGAATTTTAGAAGAAAAATACATAGAGGTGTGTTTCATTAAAACAAATGAACATAAACAGCGCTAGAAACTGGTCTGTAGGAGATAGTAAACTGTGTATTGTTTCAGAACTTTTTAACTAATTGCATGAACAACCTAATTCTCTAAGTAACCCAACTACATTAAGTTACACTAACCTGATGCATTTACTTTTCCTGTCTTTCTTTTTTTGTATTTCCAAGGAACCAAATGGGGACTTGGTGGAACTTGTGTGAATGTTGGCTGTATTCCTAAAAAGCTTATGCATCAAGCAGCCCTTTTAGGGAGTGCCCTTAAAGATGCCCAACACTATGGCTGGAATATAGCCCAACCTGTTCATCATACCTGGTAAAGATTATTGCCCGTATCCACTCCTATGTGCTGCATATGCATAACAACTTTTCACAGTTTGTGTTTGTTTAGGGACAGTTAGGGAAGTTAATTTTGCATGAAGCTTTTTAGACTGCTTCTTGTTTAAAACACAGGTCTGTATTTACTGGTTTGTCAGGGCAGATATGTTGATTTGGATTTGATAATTTACTGTTGTAACAAAAAGCACTGTGGAGCATTTTTAGTATCTAGCAATTGCCTGTATCTTTGAGTAGCATAATCTGGATTTGTAACACCGTGACTTCATGTTCAGTTTCTTGTTTTGTGATAGGTCTGTGATGGCACAAGCTGTTCAGAATCATGTGAAATCCTTGAACTGGGGACACAGAGTTCAACTACAAGACAAGTAAATAAAACTTTACAGTTTGTCTTTCTTCTCACAGTCAAGGAGCTGCTCTCCTCTTTGTAGAATTGCTGAGCTGCCTTTGGAGTTTCTCGTTAGAGCTAGTATTTTTGTCTGGGGAATAGTAGTTGGAAGTGACCATGAAGCTTTCTAACAATTCAGTGATCGCAGAATGCTCTCCTGAATCTGAAGAGGTTTTGCATTAACATGAAGCAGTCAGGACTTTTTCAAGGTAGTTTCCAGCTTGTCCACAAAAATTTATGTCATACAAGCCCACAGATAACCTTATACCAGAACAGCTGGGGTTCTTGCTTTCAGTGCAGAAAGATTTTCAGCAAAAAGAGAAATTATTAATTTAATAATATATTAATTTGACAGGTACTAGTCTTGTGACTCTGGCTGAGTCACTACTGTATGTTCTCAAGTGTGCATTATGTTGGTAATGTTATAGATAGCAATGCTGTGGATTGTGGAAAATGTATCATTTGAAGAGGCCAGTAACCTGATCCCAAAGCATGTTATGAGGTTAGGTACTCTGCTGTATAGTGTACAAGAATTAAGTGACAAATTATGTGACAGAGCTGCAAAGAATCCTATGAAATAAGACGTTTGCTTCCTTTTACTTTTCTTACCTGTTTGCTATCCTTCTTATCACTTCAGGTATGGAAAAGGTAGCTGATTGTATCTCGTTTATATTCATTGTTTAGTGTGCATTTATGTTGATGTTTTCTTCTAAACAGGAAGGTGAAATATTTCAATATGAAAGGAAGTTTTTCTGATCCACATACAATCCGTGGTTTAACAAAAGCAGGTAAAGAGGTGAGCTGCTGTGCTGTGAATGTGTATTGTTCACTTTAAATAGTTCAGATCTTCATGTGTTGGTTTTCAGGCCAATGAGGGGCTAGACTGTACTTCTGCAAATTGTTTTAGGAATTGAATATTGTTTTGGTGAGGAAGATGTGCATTTTCCACCAACAGAAGATGTTCATGAACTTGTCTGTTGCCTACTGAGTCCCTAGCCTCTAACCTGTCAGATGCCATTACTTTTTCACTGCAGGTGGCAATACTGAGACAAAAGGTTATTTTTTTGGGGTCAGAGTTATCCTGCTTTGATAGGTGCTTAGAGAGATGTGAATAGGAGAATCATCTAATGGCTCTGAGCATTAGATCAGTCTGAGGTGTTTTCCTCCTTCAGCTTTCTAATACAGAACTGCATGTGGGAGGCAATTGTACTGAATGCCCAGCTTCAAGTAACTGGGTCACATAACAGAATGGTGGCCATTTCTGCATATCTAACAAGAGACTGAATATGCATTTTAACACCTTTTTGAGGGAAATTGTATAAAGTTACTGGTTAATACTGGCTTGAGAGAGCGGAAGGTTTTTGGAGTAGATGCCTAGCATTTTCTAAAAACATGTCACTTTTGAAGTAGCTTAACTGCTAGAGGCAGAACTCACTTGCTGTGATCTCTGTGTTTTGTCCTAAGCAAAAATTGATTTTAAAAAGCTGCCATTTTTGCACGACTGCCGCTTCCAAGTAGTCATCAGAATCTTGCCCAGTGTAGGAACAATTTTAAGCTGATGTTAAAACAAAAACTGATACAGAATGTGCAGGGAAGCACCTGCATGTGTTAGTTTATTTTATCTCCATCCTTTTTTAGTGCATTGCTTGATTAGTATGTTCTATAAACAGCATGCGGTAGTGCCAGCTTTTCATTTATCACTCTTTTGTACATACATAAAATATAAAGACATGAAATTATTTCAAATGCTTGATTTTTATTTTGTATGTTTGTTCATAGACTATTGTTACTGCAGAAAATATTGTCATTGCTACTGGAGGAAGACCAAAGTATCCTATGCACGTAAGTTACACTTGCCATGTAACAACTCCAATGGCTATACTGGTTTTGTTGCAGATGATAATGAGTATTTGGAGGATAAAGATTGTAAATGTGAAGTAAGACCTGAGAGATTTTTGAACTTTGTGGAAAATTGTCTCTTACATAAAGCACAGGCTTTTCAGAAGAACATTTCTGTAGAAAATAATTTGCAACAGTTTAAGTATATTAATCTTGCTTAGAGCTGCAGGATAATTCAGGTTGGAAGGGATCTCTAGAGGTCATCTACTTCAGCCTCCTACTCAAGGAGGTTTGGGTCAGCTATTGAGTGATCTGTGAGGTCAGATCGTGTTGCTTAGGGCTTTTTGCATTCAGGTTTTGAAAATTACCAAAGATGAAGACTGGATACCGGTGCCTCCCCAGATACATTCCCCTTGGCCTACTGGCTCTACTTCATCTAATCAGTCCAAGTTGCTGTTATCTTTATTTGCTGCCAGGACTTGTATTGTTGATTCAAAATCTTACCTGTGTGATCACAGATTGCAGGCGCACTGGAGTATGGAATCACAAGTGATGATCTGTTCTGGTTAAAAGAATCTCCTGGAAAAACGTAAGTTATCGTACCATGGCTTTTGTAGATGCTGGTATTTGTACTCTTTCTTCATGGCAAGGTGAAAAATGTTCAAAATTTTCTTTTATACACCAGTTTTTCTGTCCTTTTGTTTTCTTTCTGAGAATTTGTCTTGCTATGCGTCAGATCACTCTACCAAACTTCATTAGTAACTAATAATTGGCTGCTGCCCCCTCCCCGGAAATTCCCTTCTAGGATCAAATTAAATACGAGCTTTCACCGGCTTGGGTTAAGGCGACTTGTTTGCTGTAGCAATTATACCTGGAAGTCACAAGAGGGCAGCATAAACTTAGACAAAGGATGTACTGTCCCTGTTCTTTGATACGGGTCTGTATGAAATCGCTTTTCAATTAGGAAACTCCGGCACTCTTAAGTGGTGCCAGTTCTGATAACAAAGAAAATACAGTGAGACAGTTGGGTTACTTTTGCCTTTTCTTATGCCTTGGGAGCTACTTTTTAACTGAAATACTAAAAAATTGTCTTTAATGAAATACTAAAATGCCATAGTCTTTGTTTCTCACAGCACGTAGTGCAGTAAGAGCCTGAGTTAACTTTGCACTACAGGACAATTTCCTTATCCAAATAATTGTGGTAGGAAATATGCATTTGCTAGCATGGGAGTCAGGTAATACTTTTTTTCTCTTTTCTCTATTGAGCAACTCTGGAAAAAACAAAATATGTATAAGAAAAAGAACTGAAACTATAATACTGGTGTTTTGAATGAAAACAGAGCTACCATTTATGGCTGTGACTTTCTAATATAAAAAATGCACTGTGTTAAGCTAAACATCAAATAGATAAGCAAGGCTCCTTACTACGGTTTGAAAAGGAAAGTAATTTTGCTGTTGTTTGTGGTATATCAGTCACCTCTTGAATTTTGAGAGTGTGATTTATGTGAGGAATTTAAAAAAAACCCAAACCAAAACACAAAACACCACCACCCCCCAAAAAAAAAAAGAAAAAAACTAAACATGAGATTTATCCCTGTAAGATGTTTCTGTGAAAATGTGGCTTTTGTCCAGTTACTGCTCATGCAAGTTGTAACAGTGTAATGTGGGAGTCGAGTGTTTATATGTTGCATTCCTGAGATTTAGTCAAAATAAGCCTGCAGGGGCTACAGTAGCATTTCTGTGCTTTATCAGGCTGTGTCCTAGCAAATGAAGGAGGGAGTTGTTGAAGGTTTGTTTCTGTCGGATTTGTTTCTATTATAAATATTCCCAAGGTTCAGTTTAACACCTTTTGTTTTTAGTCTGAGATGTGTTGTACTTACTTTTTCTTTTCTCCCTCTCCAAATGTACGTATCTCAGCTCCAAATTACATGCCTGGGGGTTATAGAACTGTCAGTCCTGCAGTTATTCATATTAAAAAGAAAGCAAACCATTAACCAACTTGGAAGTCCCTTAGACATACAAATAGTGTGAAGAAATTCTCGCTACTGAGATGAAGGCTTTTAGCAGAGTGAATTAGAAAAGATGCCTTGAAGTATGTTCAGAATGAATGAGAGATTGAGCAGGTGTGAAGGATGTTAGGTTCTGCTTTCTTAACTTTTCTGTTAGACACTGACAATGCCCAGGAACCCTCTACTCTGTAGAAGAAATTGTGAATGATGTGGGGCTGATATTATGAATAAGTGCCAGCTGGCATCCAGTTTTCGTCTAATGGGAAAGAAGAGCAAACATATACCCACATTACAGATATTCTCATTCTACTTTCTATTAATTTCCAATAGATGGTTCCTTATGGGCAGCATGTGGCTTTTTGCAGCACTTCAAAGGAGCTACATACTTAAAGAGAGGGTGATCATCCATTCGCAGGTGGATCAGATGCCCTAATGCTGGTGGAAAAATTTATTTCCTACTATGTTAAATTGTTTGCCAAATGTAAAATCCAGACTAGCAGATTTTAATCTCTTTAGTTCAACTTGTTCTCTGTACACCTTCAGAAATTGTATGTTTGTATTATAGGATAGATAGATGTTATCTAGGGTCTTTTGTGAGAAAACATGTTATACGGACTCTGCAATCCCTGGGGCTTACAAAGCAGCAGCCCCCATGTCTGCTCTGTACTTCTCAGAAGTTTAAAAGCACCTCTGTTATTACTAGGAAATGGTGCAGGTTCATTTAGGGTAGGATATAAACCACAAGCCAGTGTTCCATGTACTATTTTTGCTCTGCTGTCAACACAGTATAGACTGTGTATAAAGAAATTTCTAAGTATTTGACTTGTTTCTCTCTTGCACTATTGTGAAGGAATAACTTTCCTAGGGATGTGTGGCTAGTCAGTGGCAGGGCCAAAACAAAAAGCCGAATTTGCTGTCTACAGAGCCCCACCATGCCTCTAACGTTTGGTTTTAGTTGCCATACATGTTCACATATAAAATATTTTAATTTTCTAAAGTTCTTGATATTCTTCTATGAAACATTTCTGTCTCTGTGAGCATGTATACCAGTAGTTTTCCTGATAACAGGGCGGGGGGAGGATCATTGCTGTGTAAATTTGAGTTAAAACTGGTGAATGATACCTCATTATAAAGGGACTGCAATGAACAAACCACTTTGTGTTAGCCTCCAGTTTGTGTGTGTTTTTCCATGGATTTAAGGGTTTATATTTATTTTGTGAAGCACCACACCAGTGTATGCTACTTCAGCCATGAATCGAGCAAAACACAGAATACAAAACAGTGTGGGATGTGTAGGCCACGGGATGATACTTCACATTTGTTCCTCCTTGTGATTTTGAGTTTGTATTTTGATATTTCAATAAATTTCAAAATTCAGATAAATGTCTAAAATTCCTAGCTTTCCAAAGCACAGTTAACAAACTACTTCTTCCATAGCCCAAAATCCAAAGTTCTTTTCTTAACTTTTGAACATGGCTTTGAGAGAGACCTGCTTTAAAAAAAAATGCCCAAAATAAATGGAAAAAAATGTGCCAAATATTCTGGTGGTTTCTGCGTCTTGTGGCGTTTTTCTAGTTGCTGGTTTTTGATGAAAAGTTCTTAATAAAGCATGGGGATGAAAGGTCTTTATAAAACATGCATTTCCATAGATGAAAATCATAGTTAGAAAGAGCCTACCGTTCCACACTGTTCTCATAGTAACTAGGAATTTTGATTCCTAATGATGCTTTTTTGCTGAATTCAGAAGCTTTACAAAAGACTTTGTTGTAAGTGGAAATATTATGTGGAATGCATCTCCAAACTGTGAGATTTTAATAAGTCTGCATGAACAGCAAAGGAATGCGAGTGCAGCCTGTCTGGCAGCTGAGTGTCAGTTTTCTTGAAAATAGTTAAAAATATGTATTTAATAAATATGATCTCTCTAGAAATTTTGAGATACAATGAAGTCTGACAAGATTGCTGCACATCTGTATGTTTATATGTTGCCCACTGTCTCAGAGGCAGTGATGCTGAGATGCTGTAAAGATGAGGTATCAGCAGCAACAGGCACTGTGGGAAAAACCTGTCAGTGTCCACTCCAGATGTTTCCAACAGAGGTGTTTCATAGAAAGCAATTGAAATATTTGTGAGATCTCTTAACGTTGCTGGTTTCTCTTGCGTTGTTCATGGCTTTTTTCACTTTGTCTTTCAGAGTATGTGTTTAAATTTCTCTTTACAATATAAACCCAATTTTTTGTGTCTTACAAGCCTGTTTTTTTATTCTGTTAATAAAATAAGCCCACATGCTGGTAATACCTCTGTCTGTGGAGGTGGATAAGCCCTGCTCTTTCTTTCTAACACCACTGCCAGATCCACCCCTCAAACCTGTGGTTTTGTAACTGTACTTACTCCTGAAAATTACTTTTGGTTGTGCAGAGATACGCACAAGCTCATTTCACTGCTTTATTCTTTTTTTCTTTTTATGTAACAGGTTGGTTGTTGGAGCCAGCTGTATCCTTTGAAAAAGCTGTGATGATTTATGGTTGTGAGCAGCATAGCTGTCTTTCCTGTGAAAGCTCAGGTTTCAGAATTCCTTTGCTCACGCCACATAGATGAGTTGGTAATAGAGTAGTAATGGTTTTCTGTGCAGTAACATCATGGGAATTAAGGTCAGCTGAGGATAAATTCTCAGGATCTTAAAACCGATGTGATCTATGAGGAAAATATTCTAAGGCTTTGCAGTTTTATTCTATGCAACAAAAACAAGCTGAAGATGTCTGAGAGAGGAGAACTTGCTGTGCCTAGGTAAAAAGCCCACTTAGTATTATACTACCGTTTTATATTGCATTGATATGAAATTATTGTTTCTATTTCCTTAACTGATGTTTCACTAGATGTTTCACTTGAGTGTGCTGGATTTTTGACGGGTATTGGATTGGACACTACAGTCATGATGCGAAGTATCCCACTTCGTGGATTTGATCAAGTGAGTAAGGAATATCTTACATCTCCTTATAAAACAAATATATTAAAAAGCGTATTTGATTTTTTCTTTTTCCTAAACAAAATGTCTCCAAACATGTCCTAGTATGTGCTTTCTGAAGAGAAACTATGTATGTATTAGCTCTTGTTTTTCTGTACTCTCCTGCCTAATTAAAAGCAAGATTGAAAAGGTTAGGAAGCAAGGGAGAGATTTATGCCACAACTGAAAAACATTGGACAATCTCTTAAAAATAATTCTAAATTTCTAAGAGTTACAGATATTTAACATGTAGTTCAACATGGAGTTCATTATTATGAATATAAATAAATCACTAAGCTGAAAGTTTGTAATGACATAGGAATTGAAAATCTTGACCACTTTCAAAACAGGGGCAGTTGTAACAGGTGAAACAAATATATAGTGATTTCAATGGAACTATCAGCCCTAAGCTGGAGAAAATTTAAAGCAGAAACTTTCAGGCAGGGAAATTAAAAAAGAAAAAAGTGATTTACAATTGGAAAAGATTTTAAGGAATTTTATTTAAAAGTATAAATGGTCATGGTCATGCTGACAAAACAGGAAACAGTTTTGGCTAGAAATCCATTCCTGTATAATGAGAATATAAAAGCAATTACAAGTAACAACGAGAAAAGGCAACAACAGAAAGGTTTTGCATAGGATTTGTGTCAAAAGCATAACTGCTTAAAGAAGGAATAGAAGGTAATATAGCAGATTTAGGCTAAAAATAGATTACTGGATCCAGTAAAGGTGTTACTTGGATGTGAGACTGTAGCCCCTGTTCACAGGTTAGAGGATGTCTTTGGTGGCCTGCTAGTCCCTCTTGTCCCTCAGTCTGTAGGGAGAGCATGTTAAAGGTGACTGTGAATCTTCTGTCCCTGCAAGATTTGATGTTAACACTACTTTGAAGGAAACGTTTCTGTAGGGTTCTTAAAATGAAGAGAGTTCTGGGGTTTCACTCACATATGCAATGAACTTTTTCTTTGAAGTTTACAATTTTTATCTCAGGCAAGTAACTTTAGCACATGGCAGCCTCAAGAATGAAGCCTGTGTCCTATTAAGCACGTGGAAATAGTGTTTTCAGAATGAGAATGCATGTGTGTTAACTTAATTATTCCTGGTATTATAAATTAGGACTTTTTGCAATGCTTAATTGCAATAGTGCAGAACATTTACAGGCTGAAGTTGGTGAAAGTGTGATAGAACCGTGGCCTTGTTTTTAAGAACTTCTTTGCACACAGAGTGTGTAGGAAAATCATTTTCATGTGTAGCAGCACAGTTTTTGAGGAGAGTATATTGCTGTTAGAAGCAGCAGTGACAACTATCACTGCAGGTAGGTAGTGGCAGCTCCTGGTTGCATGCCAGCCACTTCCACTTTGAAGTGGCTTCCTTAAAACTAGTAGTAAGTGTACCAGAGTTTGCAAAACATTGTGTAAGAATGTGTGTTGGGATTTGCACTCATCATTGAGGAAATCTACACCTGTGACAGCATGAGATCTGAGCAAGCAGAGAACGGTGTTAAGAGTGTGTGTATGGCACTTCATAAAACACAGTAGGGCTGTCTCTGAGAACTCAATCCTTTGTAGGCAGGGAGAGCACAATGAACATTTCAAGGTTAAGAAAGCATTAATAGAGATAAAACAATTGTGTTCAGTTTGTAGTCACAGTGAGTCTGATAGAAACTGGTTAGCTGTCACTGGGTAGTGAGCTGTTATGTTTCTGAGGAGATAGAATCCTGCTGTTGTCTTCATATTAGTTAATATCAGCTTCGAAAATAAGGTTTTGTAAGCTGATAGCTTGCATGTAGCTGTTCTGTGTGAGTGGTTTTTTGGTAATATCCTTTTAAGTACTAAACATCACATCCTTTGACAAAGTGCAACCTGAATTACTGCAGTCAAGAGCAATGATATCTTTGGATAAACCTGTCAGGGTACTACTTCGCTACTTGACTGTGGTGTGGCATCATTTCAAACAGGCTCTTAGGACAAAAGTATTATTTCCTTTTTGTAGTAGAACTTTCCAGGAAACCTTAGTGATTCATAGTCATTGCAGAGAAATGACAGGTGTCATGGCAAAGGGAAATATTTTTCTTCCGTAGCTTTGTGAAAGTATTTAATTCTCATTAAGCTGCCAGAAAATGGTAACTATGGTAATGTTAAACTGAATATGCTCTAGACGCCTTTTGTATAAGCAACAAATTAATTAAAAGCAACTGGTTTGTTCATGTGTTATCTTTTTTTAAATCAATTTGAATATT
The DNA here is from genome assembly GCA_039720435.1 of Amazona ochrocephala. Lineage (NCBI taxonomy): Eukaryota > Metazoa > Chordata > Aves > Psittaciformes > Psittacidae > Amazona > Amazona ochrocephala. The sequence continues at coordinate 7,030,821 of CM077891.1, read as the reverse complement.
CAGGTGTAGGTGCCTCTTGAAATTGAGTTGCAAGTCATAATGTAAATTATTGTGTTGGCAATGCATAGTAACTAAGTGACAAAGAATGTTGAAATACATGGTGTATTTACTGTGTTTTCATGAAGACAGCTAAAGGAATGTTTTACATTAAGAAGATTGTGTATCTAAGAATAATTTTCTTTTTTCCCCTGTCAACAGCAAATGGCATCTTTAGTAACTGAGCACATGGAATGTTATGGCACAAAATTTTTAAAGAGATGTTTCCCAACCAAAGTTGAAAAATTGGAGGGCAACAGATTGCAGGTGACCTGGAAAAATACTGACCTGGGCACAGAAGAAACCGATTGCTTTGACACAGTGATGTGGGCAGTAGGTAAACTTGATTATCTTAACATTTATTTGCAGTGCTTTCCATTCTGAAAATTAAGTCCCCTCATCATTGTATGGGGCCTCCTGTTTTCTGTATATATTAAAAATTTAGTGACATAAACATTGATAGTTTTTTAATTCTTTTCTTGCATGCCTGACTTGTTCACTTACAGTCTGAAAACACATGAAAGTTACAGTGATGGAAGAAATTTGTGGTAACTACTTTTGCATGAGGTGCAATAAATGGCAGACCATTTAGCCTTCTCCACATTTACTAGAGGGTGGAAGCTTGAATTGCAGCAGCCCCTGTGGTGCAGATAGTGTTCTCTAAGTCCATACTCTTGATTTTTTCATGAAGCTATTTGCTGTAATTTCCTGTTTATCCTGTTCAAGAGCCTTCCATTTCTTCTAGGATTTTTTTCTAAACTGTGCTGCTTGTATTTTTTTCTGCAGCCGTCATCTAATTCAGAGAAAGAGAAATAATTGTCCCTAAAAATCTGAGTTAATTGCAGGAAACCTGGGGACTTAGGGCTTTTTGAAATCTGGTTAGGAACTTTCACATATCAGACTCCTCAGAAGTGACATATGATGCCTAAGTTAATCAGTTTTAAAGAATTTTTGTGACAAATGGCTATGAGCGTAGTCATCAGAAATGGGAGTTAAATCAGTTTTTTGCCTCCTTTGAGTCAAATGCTGCTTCTTGTGAGGATTGAAATAGTAAATGATGTATGGTAGAAGGCTTCATCCCACAGGAGCAAAAATACTCTCTGTATTGCCTCTCTAAGCTATTTGTTTGTTGCTGTTATGAGTTGGCTCTCAGTTCCTATAATGGTTCAGATGGACAGCAAGCCTGCCAGAATAGGAGACCTTTTGTCTTCAGTTCTTATAAAGCTTTGGGAATATCTGGAATTCTAGGTAAATAAAGGATGGCTACAGGTAGTAGTGATATTCGGCAAGCAGATGATACATTGTGGACAAAGTAAATAGGCTTAAACTTACTGCCCAATAAATCTGTTCTGATGCAGAGCAATCAGTTCTACTAGCAGCTTTAGTAATTCCTTTAACTGCTTCATTTTGATGCTGTTCTTTTTATCTGACACCACTGGTTTAGAGTAGTGGCAATAACAGATGAAGTTAAATTCTTATGATTGTAGAATAGATCCATTACTTTACAGCTTTTTTATTTTGCCCAGTGGACTAAATCTGTTGTCCCCTTCCCCTACTTAAGTCAGCTTTATATCTTCCTAATACCACAAACAGAAAGCAGGTTGTGTATTGTGACAAATATTTGCTTACTGTGATTACTATTCTCTTAGAAATGCAATGGGCTTCTATAAATTGTGGAAAAAGCCTATAATAATGGCTTATGTTCACCAGAACCTGTCAAAGACACCAGTGCTTACCAAGAGCAAAAAAGATCATGCTATGTAGAGATGTGACAACCCTGAAAACTGTAGAATAATATTCATGAGGTGAGATAAAGATGGTTCCTAAAAGTGGGTTTCTAAATGCCATATTGAATTTTTCTCAAGCTTTCTGGCAAAAGTACACTGAGATGAAGTCACACCTGTGAAATGTCAAGTCAATTTGTTTGCTTTTGTCAAAGATGGAAAAAAGAGCTATTAAATTGAAATAATAAGAATATAATCTTGGTTTAGTGTTAATTATAATGAAATAAGATTGCATGATATGCTATTGCAACTCAATTGTAATGTGACTCCACTCACTATTTTGATAGGGAGCACTACATATATGGTAATTTTTGTCACAGATTTGAATTACAATGGATTTAGAAGCTGCAAAGTTAATAGTTTGAAGGTTTGGGGGTTTTGTGTTGATTTCTTTTTTCCAGTGTTCAAATTGGCACTCTACTTTTAAGGATTAAACACTTAAACAGTTAAAGCTAGTTAACTGATGTGCAGTCAATATGATTCATTGTTTTGCTCTGTATCAACACACCCACACCAGGTGTCTCAGATAATGGGCTGGGAAACTTGGTAGTGTTGAGGATTTCCTGTCTGCAGATGTGCCAGTTACAATACTGATTGAAGAGAGTCAGCTTGGAGAGTTAGTTAAAAGCAGCTGCTATTGTTAACTAATTGTAGCCTGAATTATAGTAGGTGTTTCCTTAACTTTTGTGAAGCACATCATGGAATTTTAGTGAGATTTTATGAATAATGGAAAAAATATTTACTGACAGTGGCACATAGTTTGAATTTCATGAGCTACAGTATTATCTCCTAATGTAGGCCCTTGCAAAAATAATTATATTGTGTTTCTATGAAGAGTTTTGCTTCTCTTCTGGAATGTGTGATTTTCTGCTTGCATGAAGAAGCCAATAAAAGCAGGCACAGTGCTCTCCTTGCTTTTCCAGTAGCTTCTTTGAACCAGTCAAAATATTCGAAGGGAAAAAAAAAGAAATCTCATTTTGATACCTTTTAATGTAGTTTAAATGTTTCAATCCAGAGCTTTTGTAGGTAACTCTTACAGGCCTGTTACCTTGCTGAGTGACTATACTGTTATATTCCAAATCAGTGAAACAGCTCTTTCTTGTCCTATATTTGATTCTGCCTGTTTAGTCCTGTAATATCATAGAATCATAGAATAGTAAGGGTTGGAAAGGACCTCAAGATCATCGAGTTCCAACCCCCTGCCATGGGCAGGGACACCTCCCACTAAACCATGCCATCCAAGGCTATGTCCAACCCCACCTTGAACGCCGCCAGGGATGAAGCATCCACAACCTCCCTGGGCAACCCATTCCAGGGCCCCACCACCCTCACAGTAAAGAATTTCTTCCTCATATCCAATCTAAACCTCCCCTGGTTTAAGTTTAAACCCATTACCCCTTGTCCTCTCACCACAGTCCCTAATGAAGAGTCCCTCCCCAGCATCCCTATAGGCCCCCTTCAGGTATTGGAAGGCTGCTATGAGGTCTCCACGCAGCCTTCTCTTCTCCAGGCTGAACAGCCCCAATTTTCTCAGCCTATCTTCATACGAGAGGTGCTCCAGTCCCCTGATCATCCTCGTGGCCCTCCTCTGCACTTGTTCTAACAGTTCCATGTCCTTTTTATGTTGAGGACACCAGAACTGCACACAATACTCCAAGTGAGGTCTCACGAGAGCAGAGTAAAGGGGCAGGAGCACCTCCCTCGACCTGCTGGTCACACTCCTTTTGATGCAGCCCAGGATACGGTTGGCCTTCTGGGCTGCGAGAGCACACTGCCAGCTCATGTTCATTTTTTCATCAACCCACACCCCCAAGTCCTTCTCCGCAGGGCTGCTCTGAATCTCCTCCCCGCCCAACCTGTAGCTGGGCCTGGCATTGCTCCGACCTAGGTGTAGGACTTTGCACTTAGCATGGTTAAACTTCATTAGGTTGGCATCAGCCCACCTCACAAGCGTGTCAGGGTCCCTCTGGATGGCATTCCTTCCCTCCAACGTATCAGCCGAACCACACAGCTTGGTGTCATCGGCAAACTTGCTGAGGGCGCACTCAATCCCACTGTCCATGTCACCCACAAAGATGTTGAACAAGACCGGTCCCAACACCGATCCCTGGGGGCCACCACTCGTTACTGGTCTCCAGCTGGACACTGAGCCACTGAGCACTACTCTTTGCGTGCGGCCATCCAGCCAGTTCTTTATCCACCGAGTGGTCCACCTATCAAATTGATGTCTCTCCAACTTAGAGAGAAGGATGTCATGTGAGACAGTGTCAAAGGCTTTACACAAGTCCAGGTAGATGACATCAACCACTCTGCCCCTGTCCATCAGTTCCGTAGCCCCTTCATAGAAGGTCACCAGATTGGTCAGGCAGGATTTCCCCTTAGTGAAGCCATGCTGGGTGTCCCCAAGCACCTTGTTGGTTTTCATGTGCCTCAGCATGCCTTCCAGGAGAATCCGCTCCAAGATTTTGCCAGGCACAGAGGTGAGACTGACTGGTCTGTAATTCCCTGGGTCATCCATTTTCCCCTTCTTAAAAATGGGGGTTATATTTCCCTTTTTCCAGTCATCGGGAACTTCACCTGACTGCCATGATTTTTCAAATATGATGGACAGTGGCTTAGCAACTTCATTTGCCAGCTCCTTCAGGACCCGCGGATGGATTTCATCCGGTCCCATGGACTTGTATACATTCAGGTTCCTAAGGTGGTCCCGAACAAGATCCTCCCCCACAGTGGGCCTAGGGTCCCCACCCTCACCGTCCCTGCGTCTGCCTTCCAAGACTTGGGTGGTGTGGTCAGAGCATTTGCCGGTAAAGACTGAGGCAAAGAAGTCATTAAGAACCTCAGCCTTCTCCAAATCCAGGGTAGCCAGTTCTCCTGATAGCTTCTGGAGAGGGCCCACGGTGTCCCTAACCTGTCTTTTATTGGCAATGTACCTATAAAATCCCTTCCTGTTATCCTTAACATCCCTAGCCAAGTTTAATTCTAAGTGGGCCTTAGCTTTCCTAACCTGGTCCCTAGCTTCCCGGACAACATCCCTGTATTCTTCCCAGGCCGCCTGACCTTGCTTCCACCTTTTATAAGCCTCCTTTTTCCTTCGAATTTTGCTCAGCAGCTCCTTATCCATCCAAGGAGGTCTCCTGGCCCTCCTGCTGAACTTCCTTCTAGTTGGGATGCACCGCTCCTGAGCTTGCAGCAGGTGAGCCTTGAATATCAACCAACAGTCTTGGGCCCCCCTGCCCTCTAGGGCTGTATCCCATGGAACCTTACTGAGCAGGTTCCTGAAGAGGCCAAAGTCTGCTCTCTTGAAGTCCAGGGCAGTGAGCTTGCTGCACGCTCTTCTCACTGTCCTGAGGATCTCAAACTCAACCATCTCATGATCGCTGCAATCAAGGCTGCCCTGGAGCATCACATTCCCAACCAGCCCTTCCCTGTTGGTGAGGACGAGGTCAAGCATGACACCTCTCCTTGTCGGCTCCTCTATTACTTGCAGATGGAAGTTGTCTTCCACGCAATCGAGGAACCTTCTGGATTGCTTGTGCGGGGCCGTACCATCCCTCCAACAGATATCAGGGTGGTTGAAGTCCCCCATGAGAACAAGGGCCTGCAAGCGTGAGGCTGCTCCTATCTGCCTATGGAGCGCTTCGTCCAGCACGTCCCCTTGGTCAGGCGGTCTGTAACAGATCCCCACAATAATATCACCCGTCGCTGTTCTCCCTTTAACCCTGACCCACAAACTCTCTGTCGACTGCTCACCTGTCCCCAGACAGAGTTCCATACTCTCTAGCCTATCCCTAACATAAATAGCAACTCCCCCTCCCCGTCTGCCGGGCCTGTCTTTCCTAAAGAGCCGGTAACCTTCCATTCCAACACACCAGTCATAGGAGCCATCCCACCATGTTTCTGTGATGCCTATGATATCATACCCCCGCAGATGTGCACACATCTCTAATTCCTCTTGTTTGTTCCCCATACTAGGGGCACTTGTGTAGAGGCATTTGAGCCGAGATCCAATTGAAGTCGGGTCATTGGCTGGAGCAGCTGGAATATCTCTACATTGCTCCGAACGTGTACTGTAGGTGCTGGCAACCGACGGGGTGTGTTGGGATGGAATGATGCCCCCCTCCCCCAACACATCTAGTTTAAAGCATCCTTGACCAGTCTGGCAAGCCTCCTACCAAATCCACTCTTCCCCTTCTTTCTTTTACTACTGCTCTCTTGTGCTTTTGTGAGAATTCTCTTCAAATGATAAGTTTTTGAGTTTTTTTTTTTCCTTCAGTATGGAACCAGTAAACTTTTAATATTTCATAGTATTGCCTCTGCTCTTAAGGACACATTTATGTGTTAGGTGCCTGGTATACACGAGCTGCAAAGCAGTGGTAAGGGTGTGCATGTACAGACTGCACAAGGTCTTCATCCAAAGAAAAGGGTAGAGATTGATGCCTTTACAAACGGATGAAACTGCTGAGTTGCAAAGGACAAAGTTTCAAGAGACCAAAGTTTGTAGAATGGGTTTGTTTCAGCCATTGGAGGACTGCAACCTCTGAATTGAATGCTGCAGTTGCAATGCAGCTAATATATAAAAGGAATTGGTGAGTAGTATTTCCATTTGAATTTCCAGTAGGTGGCAAAAAATCACTGCTGTAACCAGAATCTGATTATTCACAAAGTCCATAGAAAAGATGCTAATGAGATCTTACTGTGCAGAGGAGCAGCACTGAGTTGATGATTAAAATAAGTAGGTGTTCACAAAATATCCTAGAATTAGTTTGACAGAGAAAGTGAAGTAGTATGCTAGCAAAACACAGTAGTAATGTTATGTGCCACTAAAACAGAAAGAGCAATGACCAGCAGCAGATTTTAAGTTTAGCTTTACAAAAAGAGATTTTCCCTGATGGCAGCAGCAGAACCACCATTTTCAAGGTCCATTGTACTCATGAGCTTAGAGGACCACCACTGTGTCTTTGAAATAATATTATCTTTGCCATAAAAAAGAATTATAACTTTAGCTGAATGGGTATCAGGTGTTGCACATCATGGGCTATCACACATGTTGTCCTTCATGTCAGACTGGCTGCTTGGCAGATTTATTTTCTTGTGCAGTAAAATAAGATAATCACTGTTCAGTATCAAGAAAGGCTTAAGTGCATAACTTTTTTTTTTAATAGCAGTTTTCTTCAAGTCTTACAACCAAATCAGTTTGGATTAACTAAGAAGACAAATTTTGTTTGGAGATTTTCTTTGAAAAGCCCCATATAGTAAAATATCGCTGTGATCTATGAGCATCTCTCTGCCAACCCCTTTAGAAAAGGGGATGGGCCTTAGATTTGTCTTTGCAAACAAAGGTCTTTAACCTTTGAACCATTCAGTGAAAAATAATGCACCTTGGTTGATCTCGGACAACTGCTAATGCTAATGTGATGTGGTTTGCTGAAGCTCTGGGTCTTTGTTCTGAACTTCCCATGTCTTTTTCTCATTACTTTTAATTCATTACTGTCTTGGCAAGGTGTGTTTTCTGTAGTCCTAATGAAAACTGTCATTCCCATTACATCAGCCAGTGCTTTTAGGTTGTTTCCGAATATCTAGTTTTAATGACATTCAGTCAGACTTTATTCAACAGGGCTATTTTTAATGTACTAGTAATTTGTTTGCATTGAAAGAGGACTGGATGGTCCTTTTTCCTTCTTTCATTTAACATACCCATAAACTTTGAGTGTAACTCTTATGCTACTTACTTTACTAGCTTGTAACTATAAAAATCACTTCTTCCTGCTAGGAAAAGTTTAGTTGCCTGGCTGTGCCTCTAATCTGTGTGTGAGAGAATGTTCTGGATTCAAACCTATTTTCAGAGTTGATAGGTGATGGCTAGCCTTTGTCCGAATGGTGGTATGCATAAATAAAAATGATGGTGGAAAATGCTCCTAAGTAATTTCATGAAACCAGTATAATTACTATGATACTTTCTACAGAATGCAGGTTCTGTTCACACGTGGACGTCCAGGAGATTGATGCCAGTGACCTCACTTGGGAATGGTTATTGGGTACTATTTTGGGACTACAGAGCCATCATTAAGGCTATACAAAACCTCTGGTTAAAGCAAGCTTAGTGTGGGAATACTAACGTGAAGGTGAACTGTAGCTTTCTTCTCAGAAAATGTTTCCAGGCCACTTTACCTTGTACAGGACCTTGAGAACAAAACAAATATAATTCTTAGAAGCCTGTTGCATGCCATAAGATGTTCATTTGCTTGCATGTCACTTGTAGTTGCTTTGTTTGTTGTTGTTTCAGTAGGACTGAAGTGACATGTCTCCAGATGCTAGTAACTTCAGATGTACAGTGGATGGTGATGGCTACATGTTTACTGAGTCCACCATGGCTGCCACAAGCTTTTTGCTGAGATGGCGCCTCTGTGTAATAGGTTTTACTAGTCAATGCTAGAAGAGATAGTACAGCTTAGCAGACTTGGCAAAGAACCAGTTACTGTCCCAGCACTGACTAAGCATCAGGGTTTTTTCACAGTGAAAGTTTATCAGCGTGTATGAAATATTCAAAACTGTCCTTGTAAAATTGGTGCATGCTGTTATCAATGTGGTAAGGGCTCTGAACTTCTTTTTTACCTTAGTTAATCGTACTGTAGTCAATATTTTCTTGTAATCTGGACATCAGTTACATGGGATGGGTCTATTAGTCATTATCATCTGGCTGTGTTTTAGTGAATGATTTGTGGATTTTAAGGAGGAGTTTAAAGTTGAAAAGGGTAGTGGACTTGAAACTGATTTGGGGAGTGTGTCAGGCACCTACAACAAGATGGGAGAGAGTACTAAGACTGGAAACACAGGTGAGATTTTGATTCAGGTCAAACTGAGGTCAGATTGGATAAAGTTATGAAGTTATGTGTCAAAATGCCAATGTATAGGTAAGAAGTGGAGAAGACTGTTGGGCTTAAGTTTTATTCTGGAAGAACCATCCTGTCACCCTGCAGTATGCTCGCAGTGGCCACCTGCAGTATCATGCCTGATAATAAAATGTTTGGTTGGCTCCAGTTTGGATTTTTGAAATGCTGGGGGGCAAGCAGACATTCCAGCTTCTGTGATTAAGAGGCTGCAGAAGACCCATTATAAAATCCTGCTGCACCTTTATCACGCTGGGAAACCTTACCGTATGCAAGAGTATGCTATCACCCATCACTGCTGCTGCTTACTTGACTATGCCTATTCCTGTGGTTTCTTCTCAGTGTAGCTGCTTCAGCCTCCTCTGTTGAAGGTTCTGCACCTGAAGGTTACAGCAGCCTGATGCTGCCTTCACCTTAATCTGTGTGCAGGTGTGATTACCTACCAGAGCCCATCAGCAGATGATAGGACAGAAAGGCCACATCACAGTATAACCAGCCTAGCACGTGTCAGAGATGAGTGCTTTGAGCAGTCTCTTGTCGCTCTCAGTAGCTGAACTGGCTGGTAGGCCCCTTCAGAATGTTGATAGATTTTACAAAAACAGATCAAAAAGGTGTTTTTTCTTTTAAAATGAAAAGTGAATGGGGGCAGTCCCTGAAGACAGGTGTCTGTGTGGTTTCACAGCTGTTTGATTATTGTATGTGTTTATTGAAGATGAGATTGTGATGCGGTATTAAAAGTGCAGGAGGCAGGTAGCGTTTTTAAGGGTCAGAGTAGAATGCACTTTTCTTCTAGATGTCTGACATAACATCTTGCTGTTTTTAATAAAAGCTAGATCTAGTCTTGTGTCTTATACAATCATACAGTCCTTGTTCTGTAGCAGTTTCAGGGCAGTGGACATCTTCAAATTAAAAGACTATGTGCTGGCTTTAGTGGGAGGGAGGGAGGAGGCAGGTGCCTGGTATGATTTGGGATAGTTTTGTACTGCCCTCTTGATTTTTCAAGTAAGCTGTAAAGGCATGCTTTCTTGAAGCTGTAAATGTAAAAAATTTAGAAGTTATGGGTATAAACCAAATGTTCTTCTGACCCAATACTGCTGAGAAATTGTGGCACCAATTCTGTAATACAAGTAAAGTGAATGTTGGGAAATACCAGAATTTCCTGAAGTTGACATTAAAACTTACCAAGACACGTTGGATAATCATGAACCTAAACTACTGAATTTGAGGTGAAGCAAGATCAGTAAGTGTAATTCTGGCTTATGGAAGTGAGCCAGCATGGAGCTGAAGGCCAATAAAGCTTCAGTTCAGTGTTTTAAAGCTTGGGTTTTGCTTTCAGAAATAATATTTGGGCAGTAAACGTGAGAGAGAAATTTCACTATAAGTAGCACCACAGTTTTTGTAACTCCTAGCTATTAATACCAAGCTGTACATATGTTAAAATAGACTGGAATTGAAAGGTTAAGTGTTATCCTGCAGATTTGATAAACTCAGCTGTTGTTGTCACAGGTCTTTAAATGACTCTATTGACAGTTTTTTGCTTTTTTCCTCTTTCAATGCCTGCCATTGCGTGCTAAGCTTTCTCTTGGCTCTGCCTGGCAGGAAAGAGGGGAAACTAGAAAACCCCATAAGTTGTCCATTTGCAGAATATCCAGGCTTTACTCTCAATACACAAAGAAATACAACGGTAGGAAGTTGTTTCACATCCGAGCCAAGATAAGGTCCTGGAGGTTTATTATTTTTGTTGCCCGATAGCATCAGGACTGGGGAGCAGGGGGCAGAGAAGGAACAGCAGATCAACATCCCATGGGGACAACAGAAGGGAAGACAGACAGATAGCCAAGTGCCGACAGCTTCAGTCAGTACTCCCAGAGGAAGTGTTGGTTTCACCAGATGAAATTAATACACAGAAGTCTTTACAGAGGCATTCAGATGTGACATTGTTTGAGGGGCCTGGCTATATGGCAGATGTATAAAGCAGTGAATCATATGTTTACATATAATTAGGTCTGTATTGACAAGCCAGGTTTTCCTTTTGTTTAATAATTTCCTACATTAACATCAAAGAGCTTGTTTTTATAATGAAAACACATTTCCCTTTTAGTTTTGCTTTGCTATAGCTCTGTATTAACATCAAACACAAAATCATGACTCATGCAAAGGAGACCTATATATGTAGACGTAGATATATCCATGTTCTTTTATAGCCTCTAAAAAATAGATGCAATGTTATAAAATGTCCTTCATTTGGGTATATTCAGGTAATCTTTTCTATGCGATCCTGTATGTCCCTACAAATTTGGGGAGTACCTGATAATTTCACTGTGCTTATTAACCTTCAGATACATTTGAAAAATTGGATGGGATTTAAGATTCCAATTTCTGGGTCGTGATTTGCTTTGTTAGATACTCTATAGAAAGCTCAGTGCAGTGTTAAGACTTCGGTGGTCTAAGTGGTAACTCTATGCAGAAAACACACCAAAATATATTTTTAAACATGAGATAATTTGAAGTCATTGGAAGAGAAAGCTGAAATAAAATCTAAGCTTGGTGTAATTTGCCTCACTTGTTTTTAAATCCATCTAAGATAATGTTTCTAAATTCTAGGAATAGTGTTTCTAAACTCTACAGAAACAGCTCAGATACAGAGTTTGAGCTAAATAACGCAGAATTAAGGACTTGAGAGCAAAGTTGGTAAACTTTTTCACCCAAGCTGAGGGAACTAAAAAAGCTTTAAGAGAAGTGTATCAGATAGCAAGAAAAGAGGATTTCAGAATGTTTAACATTGAACAGCAGTGTTAATTTTTACCCACGAGTGTGCACAATGAGCTGTTTGTACGTACTGAGTGCCATTCAGTTAATGTTTATGGGACATTTTCAGTGTAGAAGTTGCTTAGTTGTATGTATATTCATGCTGCCTTAGGAAACTGAATTTAGAATGTGTATCAAATATTACAGTTTTAAAGCTTTGCACTTTTTGCAGTGGATGTTGTCCTGCACATTTTTAAAGGATAGCTTTCACTGAAATAGTCTGAGCAAAGGCAATAGTAATAATGCTCCTTTCACAAAGAGACTCATATCCACACTTTCTACCCTTACAGCTTTTTCAGTATCAGATCAGTTTCATCACATTTCTGCATGGACTCTCAAATAGCACGAAATTCTAGGAAACCTACAGTGAAGGATTCCAGCTTTCTATGTTAAGACTGCTGAAGTTTTCCAATAGTTTTTACCTTTTTTCTTTTTTTCCCCTTTTAAGGCCGAGCCCCTGATGTTAAAACTCTCAATTTGGATGCAGTTGGAGTGAAAACTAGTTCTGAAACTGGAAAGATCATTGTTGATGCCAGTGAAGCTACTTCTGTTCCTCACATTTATGCAATTGGCGATATAACAGAGGTACTGAGTCTACATAAACTATTTTACAATAACAGGAAGCCAACTTTGTTCCTGACTAATAACTAGTCCCCAGACGTTATCATGTTCTAGCATATATCTTCATGTTTGCTCTTTTCATTTTGCAGAGCTGTGGTGTTTATGCCAGCCACCTGGGTCAGTAATTTCCTTCACATGGATCTTGTGAAGTATTTCAGCATTAGGTATTATTACTGATGTTTATCAGGGAATGCATTATTGGTCAGAGGCTAAGAATAATGTCTTTATCGCTTCAATTATCATTCTAATAATGTTTTTATCACTTCAGACATATGACTTCATAATGCTTGTGACTGCTGAGTGAAAGCAGCTCTTACCTTCTGAAGCTCAGTACACTTACTTGGAATGACCATGACAAATTCCTCTTTTAGTATTTTGGAGGCTAATCGATACTAGATCCAAGATAGCATTTCTGCTGCCTGACGCAGAATGCTTCTGACTATAGAGTATCTTCCTCTAGAATAAGAAAAACTAATTGCTGCAAATACTAAATGCCTTTTACTTCTGTTCATGATTTATGAATGATTATAACAAGTAAACATGAGGTGTGGGGTTTTGGTTTGGGGTTTTTTGTTTATTTGTTGTCCTTCGATGGTTTGGGTTTGTTGTTTTTTTTTTTTCCTAAAGGAGGGCACATTATAACAAGAGCAAAATTATTTGCTTATTATAGGTGCAAAACCAGAATTATGTGGCCTTAATCCAGTGCCATTGATAATCTACAGTTACTTGTGACAAGAATATCTTGTCCTGATCAAAGTGCTCTTAAATACTTTTAAATTCCTCAATTTTCAGTTTACAGAAGAACTTGGAGTATCTTCTGTAAGTTTGGCATCTTCAAACATTGTCTTCGTAAATAATGTTCGTCTGGATTCTGAATTGTAATGTTACAGGAGGATGTTGTCATCAGCTGCCTGCTGTTCCTGAAAAATCAGGGCAATACATAGACTCTAGAGGCTGGGCATTGCAAAATACAGAATTCTTTCACCTGTTTTTGAACTGAGTGGAATTAAGCACATGCCTTCCTATCAAGATTGGTTTTGGTATAGTGAAGGCATCTGTTTTGAAAGTCTGGTAAAGATAAATACTGTAGCGATATCCAGACACCATCTGTAGTATAATTTGAGAGACCCTTTAAAGATTTCTCATTCTGCCATCTTTAAAATCTTTTAAAGGTCTCTCACGTTTACAAACCCTACAGGTGCTCTGAGTTTTTGAAGAGATGCAACAGGTTACGTAATGTCTTGGGAATAGTGCTGCAGATTTCTAACTGGACTCTGGAACTGCCATCTCATAAATCTGATGACCATTCCTGACCTCTTCCCTCTGTGTAGATGTGTGTTTCTTCCTGTCCGTCTCCATCTTCATGCGAATGAGTTGCCCTTTCCTTTTAAACTGAATTAAAACTCTTTCCTGCTCAGCTATTTCTCCATTTTGTTTTTCTTACTCTCCACAGCTTCTCTGTCCAGTCCAGTCACTCAGAGCTTTGCGATTATGTGCAGTTCCTCTCCTTTCTTTTCACCTCACATGCAGGTTCCCTCTGCTATACTTGTCACTTCTTGCTCTGGCTTATTTCCTAAGTCCTCTTTCTGTTCACAGTGACCTCCTACACCTGCTTGTGCCTGATGCATGCCTTGGTTAGGCCTCCTGCTTTCCAAACTTTTCTTTTTAATTTCATCCAAGAAGCAGTTATTAGAGGCAATGCTGGCAGGGCCTTGGATGCTGATGCTTATTTTGCTGCCAAGCTGCAGTGTTATTTTGGGCAAGTCATTTCCTTTTGGGTGCTTTTTGGTTTCTGCCCTTTGAGGATTTAGTTAAGTAAGTAATATAAAGTTGGAGGCAGGATGCTCTTCTCTTTCCTACTCTGGATCTAAAGATCAGGTCTTCATTTATTTATCATTTTCATTTTGTTGTTAAAACTTGGATTTCCTTTTCCTGCTTTTGTCCTTATTAATGCAATTTGAACTTGAGTTGTTTAATAGGCACTTCTAAATGTAAGTGTTAAAAACAGCAACATAGTTTTATACTGAGTTCAGTGAACTGGGGAAAAAGTGCAGTTAAATCAGTGCTTTAGAGAAATACTTTCTTAAGGTTTTATCTGCATATGGGCTTAATATGAGGAATTAAAGAAATCACAGTATAGTACTCATGCATTAATAGAATTTAAAGATAGGAGGAATAATTGCTGTTATCTGGCTCCACTGCAGTGTAAGCCATGAATTCCACTTGCTAAGCAATAAAGTTTATTTTAATTCTTAAATTAATTTTTTTTTTTTTTAGCAGAATTAATTTAGATAGTGAATTTCATTGGTATGGGAACCAGCAGTGAAAGAAATATCTGTAGTGGTGCACACCTCAAAGAATATATGCACAATAGAATCAAGTGCATCGTGCTAAGAACCACAAAGCTGTAGAGCTTGGTGTGTGATACTTTCTGGGTGAGGCGTATCAAAGAGATCAGGAAGGGGAATCTTGTTTCCTGTGTGTGAGCTTCTTAATATTGCTTATAAGAATAAATTATTTTTTCTCCAGTGTTCCTGTTCAGGATTTCTCTTTGCTCTGCTCTCTCCCTGTTGGAGTCTCTTTGCTACCATGAAGTGCTATTGCTCATGCTTTTGCAAGTACTTCTCAAGCCCTCCTCCTCCCTCCTTTACCATGTCACATGAATGAGCATCATACTGCTACCAAATAGCAAGAAGTACTTTTTTTGTTTTAGTTGAGTGCCCTGGCTCAAAAGGGAGAGTGAGAGGAGAAAGGTGAATGCTCAGAATGACTGTTTTCATTTGCGAGTCATACCCAGCTGGTACAAATGGGAAACTATGTGTGCATGGGTGTCTTGTTGCACTCATCTATGGCAAATGGAATCCTAATGTTATCCAAGCTGTTCATTTGCAGAAAAGAGGGAAAAAAGCCCATTCCAGAGGTCAGTCACTTTGTGTCAAAAACAGTTTTTCAAGCTTTGGTAAAATACGATTTTCAATTAACAGGTGAAATTGCATTTAGACATTTTCATCTTCTGTGATCAGGATGAGGAAGATCAAGCTGGAATTTTAGTTTTATTTTTTTCAGTGCTGATATAAATGCTTTGTGTTAAAATTCTTTCTCCAGTACTATTCTTGTTGAAAAGCATGGCACACACTATAGAGAAGTTCTCAGAAGGAGGTTTATCATATGGTCATGCCACTACACATCTGTCATATTTCAAAGGGTGTTATAATAAAGATGTGTAGAGAAGGTGGAATGTACAGTATGTTGCTTTGAATAGAAATGAGACCAAAAAGAGTTGTGTTAGAACAAATACACATGACTTCAAAGCTTTTTAAACTCTCTTAGGAGCCATCTCGTTTAAATGTATAATACATTGGAGGGTTCTTAGGAACAATTCATATCCATAATAATCAGCAGAGGAGTTCTACACATGACTGCAAAGTGAATGTTCATTTCAAATATTTACCAAGGAAGGTCTTTAAGTCATTGTTTATGAGAAATTGGGCTTTATCTGCATGGATGTTTTAGTAATTAGTTGGGTTTTATGGAATGCATGGCAGTGCTTTCACAATTTTATCTCTCGTTCCAATCTTCTATTCATTTCTGGAATGCCAAAACAACATCTGTATTTCCTGCTACAGAAATGATTGGCAGCCATGTTTCGGGCAAATGTGGATAAGAAAAAACAAATGGCAAATTTCATCTGGTAAATGACATTTACAGACTTGAAAGTCAGAATGTTGGATTTGAGAAAACATAACTTGATGGATCTTAGGGTGAAAAAAGGGATAGATTTGCAGTGTTGTGGTTTTTTCATGAGCTGTGGGGAAAAACAGGTTAGTCTTCATTAACAGTTAGAATTGTAGTTTCTGTTATGGGGTTAGATATAATGTTTCAGTTTGGGTTTTTGCAAAGGAATTTTTAAATTAAGTGGTTATTAATACATATAAAAACATAAATGTATATTAATATGCATGGTACATGAAGTCCATGGTAGCTAATACCATATACAGAATCTATCTGGCAACATAAAAAGATAGGCTGGGAAAGAGGAATGGATTCCAGTAAACACTAAAAACCTTCAGGATAATGAAAAAAAAATGGTTGAAAAACTTGAATGTGTGTGCTGGGGGAATCTTTATTTTTTGCTGGAAACTATTTTTGAGGGCTTATTGGATTACTACTTCCAAATGGGACTTTGCAGGAGTGTGACAAGCTTTGTATCCAGATAGCACCTGTATGAATCAATACTTCATGCATTTTATACAGCATTCTTTGTTGTCTCACAAAGGTCTTTCTCAGTTACAATTGTCTTCTGTTTCTACATCATTCCGTCTAGATTTGCAGCTTCTTTCATCATCTCAGACAAGCATCTTATGATATGTCGTAGGTGAACTCTTAAATAATGTTTTTTACAAGACTTATGAAATTTGTTAGGTCTTACTAATTTACATAGACTGCTCTTCTTTGGACTTCAAAAACATTCCTGTGAAAATGCCTATTTGAATTTGTAAAAACTTCCAGCTTCCTTAGGGCCAGCACTGGAGTTCTGATGCTCCAGTGGTATTGTGCCAGCACTCAAAATAAGGGTTCTGGCACACTGCATAGTCTTCTTTAGATATAAAAGGTAGGTAGGACTCAGGGCTTGAACTGGACCATGTCCTGATCATATCCTGTTATCATTCCATTTCTCACTTGCAGAAAGTTAGCATTTGCCAGTAGCAATCCAAGCCTCTCTCTAATACCAGAGCCTGAGACTGGGTCCAACTCGACTTGCAGTTGCAGTGCTAGGAGAGTAGTGTTCCACTTCTCCAATACAGGACCGACATAGGAAGTCAGTAATAGTACCTACAAATAGCTAATTTTTGTGCCTGTGTTCTGTAAAAATGTGTCAGACAACTTTTTTAAAAGGTCTGATGTTATAAAAACACTGTTGCTTTATTCTAGGGTTTTCCTGCTTTAAAAAGACCATCTGAAAAATTTCTTGATGGCTTACTATGAAAAGAAAGGGGGAAGCGAATGGTTAGCATATGAATATCCTCTGCTTTTCCAGAGGTGGCATGATAAAATACAAGGTTTTGACACATTCATGGCATTTGTTTCCCCCTCCCACTTTCCCGTTAAGACAGATACTGAACTTGGAGACTTAAAAGCATGTTTGGACAGAAATTCTTACTGCCTTCTCTGTTTGGAGCCCTAGCTACCAGGGTGAAATTCCAAAGATTTGGCCTTCCTCCGACCATTGTCCCAGGAGAAATCCTTGGATGCTACTTCTCTCAGTTAAAACAAAGCTTTGTGCTCTCTTCTTAGGGCCGTCCTGAATTAACACCCACAGCAATAGCTGCAGGAAAACTGCTGGCTCGGCGTCTTTTTGGCCAGTCTTCAGAGTTGATGGACTATGACAATGTGAGTTGTCATTTCTTTTTTTCAACAATAAAAGCCGCATTTTACACCTTTTTTTTTTTTTTTTTTTAAGGATCTTTAAAGAAATTACATTTTGTCCTCTGGAATCTAGCTTTTACAGTAGCCAAAGTAGATGTGTGTGACAGAGCTACACTTCTCAGGCATGCAGAAGTTTCCCTTTCTGTGTGCTTCACATGGTTCAACAGTAACACTCTGTTTCCTCTCAAATAGGTGCCTACCACAGTTTTCACTCCCTTGGAATATGGTTGTGTTGGATTGTCAGAAGAAGCAGCTGTGCAGTGTTATGGATCAGATAATGTTGAGGTATGAAAGCATTTTTAATTTTATAGCTGATATCAGAAGTTTCATTGTTGCGTCAGGCAAAATTTTATGTTTGCAGTTAAGGAGTTGGTGTCTTCAGAAAAGCTCAGGTCTGTGAAAGTATTGCAGCAGGTCACAATGAAAGCTGTTACGTAGTGAGCTTAAAATTAATAGAGTGTGACAGTTTTAAACTCGCTGACGTTTTAGTAAGTTATATTTGCAGCATCATTAAATATTGGTTATGTTCCTTTTAATTGTCAGAATTGCTGGTCACATTCTTTAGTCTAAATTTTTGGGATGTCAACAGAAATATTCACACAAGCTGCTAAGTGTCTTCATGGCTACAATGTCTTGATACAATATGCCTGAGTGTTGTATATTGAGGAAGAAATCCATTATGGCATATATTCACACCCAGCCCTCTGATACGAAGAATGAGATTGTGATACTCAAGATGAAGAAATTCACAAGCACTATATAATAAGACAAAATTCAAACAAGTCACCCTTGAAAAAATATGTTGTTACCTTTATTCACTCATCAAAAAGATTGTCAGCATATGACTCGGTTAGCTTTGGAAATACAAAATGCAATAGTTTACTTCCTGTCCAGTCAGTTATTAGTTTTGTCTTTTATGATTCTGAAATACACTTTATACTTAAAATATCTGTTCCAGAACTCTTATCTTGGTTTGTTCTCAATTAATTAAGGCAGGTAATTGATGTGTGTGTGTGTGTCATAAGGTGCTCCTGTTATGTATGTATTAGAAAGCAAGTTCAGCTGATGGATTTAGCTTGGAGCCCCAGGCAAAACCATTAATATAAAAATAAGCATTTACTATTCAGATGCAAAAATTACAGTTCAGGTTGTCTTGTCACATGCATTATTATAGATTTGGAAAGCTTCTTGGCGTGCATTATTTTCAGTAAACAAGGTATTAAATTTTTGGGAGAAGGAACAAGCTAACACTTAATTTGTGACACTGGTTTGAGTAACATGATTCTTTGTGAGCTTTTTTTCAGTTTGTTTTTAATCTAATGGTTCTCTGAGAAAATTTTGTGTTAAACTTCTCCTGTACTTTCCACATTTTTCTTTAAAATAATGAGCGGGTTATAAATAAATCATTTTTTTCTACAACATTATAAATGTGCCATAATAATAGTCATTATAGTACTAACTAGCAGGTTTTTACATAATAGTACTCTCTTAACACAAAATGTTAATGTTTTCCCTACCAGGTATACCATGCGTATTATAAACCTTTAGAGTTTACAGTGGCTGAAAGAGATGCAACTCAATGCTATATAAAAGTGAGTGTTGTGAGCTTTTAACTTGCTTTTAACTGAAAACAAGAGATATGGTACAACCAGCTTCAAGAAGGACTGTTTGGCAAAAATAAACTCTCTCAAGATGGATGAAATATTTTCTTGGTGCAACCTGTCTCTCTAGTCAAACTTCATATGTTTAATATTCATTACATACCCTACTGCATATTGAAATTGCTTTACAGATATTAGAATCTTTCAGAGCTGACATTCTGTTGATTGATACCATCTTTGAACTGCTTTTAAAATGCTAATAAATATTCTAGTTTTTCTAACTCTATTTTGTCACATATGATTTATGTAAATGCCTTAGTAGCTTGCCTTAACTGTCCCAAGTACCAGTGCAACTAAAGTGATGCTACTTTCTAGCTATTCCCTTTAAATTATGCTAATTAAAGTAAATATATGGGTAAAGTAGTAAGAGCATAATAATTGGTGGATGATATTGAATATAGTTCTTACTAAATTCCCAAAACACATGAACAGACATTAAACTTGAGTGTTTCAAACTCTATTGCAAGAGGTTTTTATCTTTTAATCTTCTTGATATTTAAAGAACCGTGTCAAGATTGCTGCTGTTCCTGGCATTCCTATTGAAAGAATCCAAGCCCTTACTGAATAACAGAACCTATTAGATTAGTGATGATTTAATGCTTGATGGGTGGACAAAGGGAGAGACTGACTTTCTTTTCATAATTATAAAGATGGTGTACTTAAAGGAACTAAACAGTTTTCATTAAGTTCTCTCATAAAAGTTAAGTGACTGAGGCCCTCCCAAATACTTATTAACTCACCTTCATCTGTGGCTGCTTCCAAGCCTTGACTCTTTTAGGTCATGTGGCTGATGTGGTAAATGTATCTCACCAAACATACTGCTGTAAGTGACTGAATCAAAAAAGCACAAGTTGCCCAGGGAGGTTGTGAATGCTTCATCCCTGGCGGCGTTCAAGGCGGGGTTGGACATAGCCTTGGATGGCATGGTTTAGTGGGAGGTGTCCCTGCCCATGGCAGGGGGGTTGGAACTCGATGATCTTGAGGTCCTTTCCAACCCTTACTATTCTATGATTCTATGATTCTATAATTCTATAATTGGTAGTGGTCATCTTTGGAAATACAGCTTGTTAGCTAGTGAGAATAAGTGCACGGGCTTGGGGAATTGCTAAATTAGCCATTCAGTGTCAGAATAGCACTAGTCTGGTTACTAGACTACAGAAGGTATTTTGAGGATTTCATACAAATGACAACAAAATATTCAATTTACCACAAACTGTCATTGTCAGTGGCTCCCAGAAGTCTGAAAGAAATACATCAATAAAGCTTTGATTCAGGAAAGTGCTTAAGGACAAGCATAAAACCTATTGAAGTCAGTAAGTCTTCAGCAAGTGCGTAAGTTCTTGGCACACTGGAGTAAACAGCTGTACTAGGATCTCAGGGCACTTCAGTTTCATTTAATTCAACTTCATGCCTTATCTTTAAATGTTCTAAGAAAGGATCTCTATGTAATGTATTGTTTTCAGATGGTGTGCTTACGAGAGAGAGAGCAACGAATACTTGGCCTTCATTTCATTGGACCAAATGCAGGCGAAGTTATTCAAGGATTTGCTCTTGGAATCAAGTAAGTACAAAAGAATGTCTCTAGCTTCTAAAGCCTGCTTTTTAAGTTATTGTAAGATTATAAAAGATAGCTGCCTAGTTCTGGCAACACTAAAAAGAATCAGTGATTTTTGTTACTTTTATGTAGTATTGCACATATTTTCACTAAAAATACTGCAGTTCATTAAGTTGTACTGGTTTTAGTTACTGTAATACTGGATATAGTTAAGGAGCAACTGAGGAAAATATATTGTTGGCTTGGTATAGTTAAAGCAAAAAATAAAACTGTGCATTAACTTACTAATACAAGTTTTCTCAGAGTGTAGCTTCTTTTTCATTCTATGCACAGGATAGGAAATCACCATACAGTTTTGCAAATTACTTCTTTAAAAGGGTATTTGTGCTCTTCAAAAAAAAACCTTTCTTTATACCTGCCAAGCATTTTCTTTCTTAATCTCATCTTTAAATGCGCACAGCCATTGCTCGTCAAAGCTCAGCAAGGACTTGCATGAATTTTTGTAGTTTTGGGGTTATAAACTAACCATAATGTGATAAGGTAAGAAAGAAACCTCTGTAGACTGATGGAAGGGGAGAGATACTTTTGTCTGGAGCTATCTGATAATTGCAGTAACAAGCTTACCCAAGTAGATGAACCTTTGTGATTTGATCTCGTTTGATTTTACTCAAATATTAATATAAAAGTTCTCCCTTGGAAGGAATAAGGAATGATTGTGGGTCCTGTCTGGTTAAATGGAGAATTCCTGCTATGCCTCTTGTGTGCTACAATTATTTCTTATTTGTTTTTATATTTCCCTTCTTAATGCTGATTCACATCTTCAGAAATGTTGATTTGTATATTTATATTACTAAATTATAGTTTTTAACTCCTCTTTGAAGAAAGTAGGCTGGGACACAAGGAATCAACCCTAATTGTGGTGTATGTTCATTTTCCTAAATATCATCATCATTTTATTGCAGTTTTACTCTTACAGTTGTGAGTGACTAGCATAAATGAAAAGCAGAAAGGATTAAGAAGGCAGGACCGCAAGTATCATGTGAAGAATATCTTGGAAATCACTGATTGCAGTGTGCCCTCAGTGCACATTTTCAACATGTGTTTGTAGTCCATTAATTGCCAGTGGTATAGATTCTAGAACTACATTTTTTAGGATGTCATTGTTTTGAAGTTTTATCCAAAATAACCAGTGAAAAGGAAGCACATGAAACTGGAGTGCTTTTCGGCCTTGCCTGAGGGAAATTAAAACTTTAGCCACAGTAAGAGGTTTTCAGCAGGTCAGATTCTTGTATTGGTTTCTATTGTATTTCACAAATCCAGAGTTTTCAATGTGGAACACCCATTGTAAGAGCTGCTGTTCTCCTTTGTCAAATGTTAGGTCTTACTTCAGCCTCTCCAAAGGATGACTTTCCATCTTCCTTCCCCACTTAGCATTCCAGTAAGATCTGCGCTTAGCCGTGATTTTCTGCTTGTTGGTGCCTTTTTGGATGTAGGAGGAGAAGACATGTATGAAGACAGAAGACTTCTCTGTATTTTGTAGAAGGAGAGAACATTATTCTATAGAGAGCTTGAAACAATTCTTTAATTTAGGGCCATTTCAGCTATTCTTACAGTATGACCTGCCAGGAATAGCAGCTTGAAGGAAAGTCATCAAGTCTAAGAATATTATTGGACACGTAAAGGAATTAAGCTAGCAGGGTTTTAGCTCCAGGTTTTTTGGTGGGGTTTTGTTTTTTCAAAGAAAGACTTTCTCCTTCTGCTTATGTTATTGATAATTTCAGTTTAAGCACCAGAGTTTCTCTAAAATCATGGAAAAATATTCTGGTATTACTTCCTTCAGCAGATTCTTTCCAGCAGCACTAATTATGATTTTCTTCCTCTGTGTGTATCTGTGCGGTTTTCCATCTAGAGTCAGAGTTAGTGAAACACACATGTATGTACAAGAAAAGCTGAAGGCTGCAGTTTTATCTCATGCTTTTGCCATAGGCTCGGTTGTGACTTGGTATAAATTGCTTAATTCTCTCTGTCTCAACTCTGATGACAATTTTTCTCTACCAAACAGTGTTGTGAAGCTGGGCGTTTAAATGTTGTGTAAGTGCCTGAGAAATAATAGACAGCATTGTTTGAAGAATAAATGAACTCTTCTGACAAATGGATAAGATCAGAATTGCTTTGATGTCTTAGGACATTCTAGCTGCTTCAGATGAATAGTGTTTGACTTTGTGAATCTTTGGTTTGGTTTTTTTTTTTGTAGATGTGGTGCTACATATCCTCAGCTAATGAAGACAGTTGGCATTCACCCTACCTGTGCTGAAGAAATTACCAAGCTGCACATTACAAAGCGTTCTGGCTTGGATGCAACAGTTACAGGCTGTTGAGGTTAAAAATACCATCCCTGGAAAGAGGGAAAAAAAGCACAAAATATGTTTGTAAAGAAAAGGGGCACTTAGGCTTAGGAACAGTTTTAATGGTTCAAGTTCCAGGAATCTTTTCTCGTTCTCCCTGTAGACAGCTTTCTCTTTCAACCAGATTGTCCTCACACCATCACAGTTCTAAAACCAATTCAGTCCTGTAACAAATCTCTATTTCAGAGTGCCTGTAACTCTTATCTTTCTGGAGCCAGGAATAATCACAGTTTTATATATGTAAATATAACTGAAGCCATTGACATCTGAGGCCATCTACAAATGAAGCCATTTTCATTTGAGTTCTCTGTTGGCATGGCTGACTGCCAACAGAAGCATCTCACATAATATTCGTACAGATCCTAGGAATTGGACAGGGCCTCCCTTAGAATTTTGGCCATGAGACTTTCTCCGGAGTGCTTGGATACTTTATTACCTATCCTAATCTTGAACACTGAGATGCTGTACTCACTAGTAGAAACAAGTTCCCAGAGTGTGTAACAATGGGTTAGCAGTCATTTTTTTCTTTAAAATGTAGTATATACAGGAATTTAATAGAAAATCAGTTGTCACTGAAGCTGTGCTGCTACTGGATGAATCCCAATGGATTAATCAGTGGCAGCCTGGTCATAACATTATGGTGTTGGCTGAGAATGGATGGGCTCAGAGGTGTTAAAGAAGAAGTTGAATTTTATGGTGACTTCTCTGCCTACTCTTGAAGTTTCTAATTCAGTTCAAATTGACACATCTCACAAATTATTGCTTGAACACCATATATTAAGCAACGTTGACACGTAGAATCAAAACTGCTAATAATCCAATTCATGCCACATTTTCTGTTTTATAGGATGTGGAAATCTGGCTGACGCAGTGATATATTTGTTCGTTGTTTTTTAAGATTTTCTCAGTGATGAGATGGACACTGATTCTGAATGGATTTAGGTCTGGCTTTAATAGAACATGTTACTGAAGGGAACTATATTAAACAATGATCTAGAAAAGAAATAGTCCTGCTCAGAATAAAGATAGAAAATAAATAGCTGCAAACTTGTTTTTTTAAGTATTGGCCAGAATAAGAAAGCATTAATCTGTTGCAAATTTCTGCTTATGTTCCTGCCATCCAGAAGGGGGAGATGCTGGCTAATTTGTAGCAATGAGGAAACATAAATGTGATGGTGAAGCTTCTTTTGCAGAACTCGGTTAAATAAGTAGCCTGACAAAGGCAAACACAAAATAAACTACACTAAATTTTCAGTCCAAGTTGCAGTTGTTAGCATTTTATATGCATGGTCATATATTTCTTACACCCTTTACAGTAGTAAAAGATCAGCTTGAGGTGAAACAAAGGTATCCTTTTTACAGTTAATCCACATCGGTGTTTTTGTGTGTGGAATTCAGTAGTTCCATATCTACACTTCTGCTTGTTGCACAGTTTAGAAGAATAGTCCGATGGTCGTGTAGATATTTGCTAATTTTAATTTGATTACCATTTCACTGCTGCAGCATGCAATGCAGACAAATGGTTGGTTTTTTTCAAGGGTGGTATCTTTTTTACTATGATCAAGAAATCATGGTAAAACTGAGAAACTGTTTGACAAATAGTGATCAGAACTTCCTTCTAAAATGTGATGTAACAGCATTTGTCACACTGTCACTGATAATAGAATACTGCGTTTCTAAAGATTTGTTCTGACTTAACAACAAAAGAAATCTTAAATGCTTTGTTTAGAAAGTTTCCTGATTTGTGGTCTATATTTCTGGTCCATAAAGGAGGAAGGAGTGATACAATTTGACTGCAGGTGGCATTGCCTGTGAGATCTGCTGATGCTATTTTTCATCTGTGAAGTTATCCGTAAGTTTGTAGTTGAATAAAGAAGTTCTTTGAGTGGAAGTGTTGTTGAAACACTGCCTGAATATTGCAATTGCCTTTAGAAGAAATGATGAAAAATTTAAATCTATATACAAATGTGTGCATACCTGTGCATTCAGAAGTTGATTTCCCTTATTAAAGACCTTCTGAGTATGATGCTGCTAAAAAAACCCTACTAGATTTTCCAGCTGTTTATACATTAAAGAAATTATAAAAAGTTCATGGTAAATTGAGCTCTTTTAAAACTAAATATTTCAAAACTTTGAGATTCTGAGCATTGCGGTTGACAGATTTTGCTGTCAGAAGCATCCCACCTGTGACTAAACTGTAATGTGTATGCATGCAAGATTATTTTTTAACTAGTGATTGCCTGTTACAATTCCTTCTGTACCCATAATTGGTGTTTAGCCATGTGTCAGCTGCTTCTCTTCCCTGTCCTACCAATGTGTCCAGCAGACTGAGGTGTCTGCTGCTACAGACAAATCAATGGAAAGATGAGTTAATTTCATTCATCATAAAGTTCCAAATAGTGATTTGGGAGAGCAAGTAAAGAGATCTCAAGGAAACGTGTCGTCAGTGTATGTGGGGTGTGAAACTAAGGCATGTCATCATTCTCAGGAGTAATAGAACTGTATTTGTTTTAGAACTGCTGAGTTGTCTGCATGAAAATTGATCCTGGCTCTTGAACAGCAGCCTAGTTCTGTTACTAATTTAGTGGAAAATGTTGTTGCCCCCAGAGTAAGACTAAACATACATTCACACCTATACAGCCCTAATGTGAACATCAACAGCAAGACAGAATAATGACAACTACTGTGATTGTGCTTTTTTTCCTGAAGGATTCACTAGGGATGGTCCTTAAGAATTGTTCTTTTGAAGCCTGACTGATACCAATTGAAATGGCTGATGTACAGTGCAAATTACTGACTATATGTGAACACGTTAAAAAAGAAATTAGAAAATTTAGTCAGGCTTCTTCTCAGGATGCCAGCTGATGAGGGCTTGTTTGTCAAACCACCCTGTGGTGCAAACAAGTCTGAGCATTGCTGGGTCCCTCATATATGCGATCCCAATATTTATTGTGTTGTGAATTAATGAATTAATAAAGATATTTTTTTCTAGTAAATGCTTGAATGTATTTATTTGATTTTGTTCATATGACTTATGCTGGCAAAAGATTTCTTTTTTGCTCTTAACAGTATTTCTCTTGGTTGAGATATTTGTTAAGGAAACAAAGTAGACAGACCTTTTAAGAAGGAGATGTCGATACCTCTCTGATGTGTAAACTGAATAGCCATGAAGATTATTTCAGGCTGGATGACTTTCTTATTTTAAATTTAAACTAAGAGAATCTCTAGACTTGGTAAGTGTGGTTTCAAATACTCTCCTGTTTATTCCTGCTAATGAGGTCTAACAGGTATTTTCGCAGTCCATATGTGCTGACATGCTTCTTGAAGATTTGTCAAGATAAACTCCTTTGAAATACCGTGCAGTCAGGATGTTGCCCAGGACTATATACGGTATTCTACAGTATGTATTCACTTTGGGTTTTAAACTAGAACAAGTAGCAGTAAGAAAGCACTGCAGCACAGCTAATTAGTAGCTATGGGTACTGCTATGTAAAAGTGTTGGAAAATGAATGGGGAAATGCCTAGCAAAATGTATTTTAAAACTCCGTGAAACTTCTCTGTCAGAAAAGAAAGGGACTACATTGTTTGAATTCATGTCAATTTTATTTCTTTAAATCCACTTATTTTGATGAGAAGTTCCCATTAAGTCTGGTGATGCTGAGCTTCTGAAACAGGCTAGTTTAATATTACCTCAGTATATGCCCTGGATTTGATGCTGAGAAGGAATATTGACTTTATGGTATTTAAAGGCATTTTTACCTTTGCATTTTTAATCTTTTCATTTTCTGGAATATTTCATTGCAGGTTCTAACTTATTAGGATAGCTAGTAACAGTGGCTAAAAAAGGTAAGCATAATTCCTAATTTTTGTTGTTATTCCTTATTTTCATGTACTGCTTAATCATAGATTCATAGAATGGTTTGGGTTATGAGGGACATAAAGCTCACCTAGTTACAACCCCCTGCCACAGGCAGGGACACCTACCACTAGACCACGTTGCTCAAGCCCCGTCCAGCCTGGCCTTGTACACTGCCAGGGATGGGGCAGCCACAGCTCCTCTGCGCAACCTGTGCCAGTGCCTCACCACCCTCCCAGTAAAGAACTTCTTAAATCTAATTGAAATCTACCCTCTTTCAGTTTAAAGCCATTTCCCCTTCTATCACTACATGCTCTAGTAAAAAGTCCCTCTCCAGCATTCTTTGTAAGTTCCCTTTTTGTACTGGAAGTTTGCTATAAGGTGTCCCCTCTTCACGAGGCTAAACAACCTCAACTCTCTTAGGACAACCTCATAGGAGAGGTGCTCCAGCCATCTGAACATCTTTATGGCACTTCTTTGGAGTTGAATGTACTGCACTATTTATATTATACCTAGTGGTAGCTTGTTCTCAATGCTAAAGTATTACGTACAATTAAGTTTTGCTTTTTCCCATCTATGCATGCACTATATGTCATTGTACCTACTGGAAAATGTTTCTGCAGTTTAGATCATTCCAGATCAGGAGCTGGAAAAGATATTTCAGTACAGCAGATACACTTTTGTTTGTTTGCTTGCTAGCACAATTATTTAGATGAAAACATAGCTGCCATAGTGCAATGTATTTCTAATGAGAACAGTTGCATGTACAGACTTCTGAGTTTGAAGGCTTTTCTTCAGAGGCTCATGCTTATCCGACAAAGTAGGCAATTTTTTGCCCATACAAATTGCCATTTGTCTAAATCCCAGTGAAATCAATGTACTCAAAGTTAACGTTAGCCATTAATTTCAGTGGGATGCAAGTATGTGTCTTAAGTGCTTTGTTAAAGGGGAATCAATAGAAGCATATGCCAAAATGTCTTTCATTATTACAGTTGGGGAACAGACTGCAATTATGATTCAAAACATAAAAGGTACAATAGACATCTATGATTAGGCAATGAAATATGCCTTTAATAAGCATAGTGCAGACAGTTTGTTTTGCAATAAGTAAACTTGTATAAAATTCATTGACTTTTTCATTCTTTCAGATCTATGTGCTCACTTTTAAAAGAGGTTTTTTAGTTTTATGCTCAAAGTTTTCCTGATGTTCTTCCAGAAGAAAGGCTGGGTTTGCAAGCATTTATTCTAGTGCCAAACTTGAATTTTACTGGGAAAAGAGGAAGGAGCAGAGCAGACTTCCCACCCCCACCCCCCCAGACAGCATACAGCAAATACTAATTTTTTTAAAAATGGAATACTTCTGTCCACTACATGTCCAAGGGTTAATTATGTTTCTGTTGTGGCACTCAAAGGCAATATTGTCAACTCTTCTTAGTTCTAATCTTGTACACTGAGTTTTGATGAGCCAGGTGAAATATCCCCTTCAGCACCTTACTGCAATTCTTGTCAATCATCTTGCCATGAAAAACATGCATATTACAAAGGCTTTGGCAACACTGCATCTGATTTCAGTCTTTAATCTTATATGTACCTTAAGAAAACCCCATTCCAATTACTGACGTTCTGTTTGGGACATGAATGGGAACTTGTTTGCTGTGGGAAACAAAAGAAAATTATCTAATCTTTAATGGATATAATGGAACTCTTTGGCCATTGAAGTATAAAGACTTAGTACTAAACCACTGATCTAGGAAGTAAGCAATTAGTACAGTGGACTGGTGTAGAAGTGAAGCAGAATATCTCATGTAAATAAGAAAATGCATTTTTACTTATCCTGTAATTATAAAATACCTCATTTCAAGCACTGGTAGAGTTAGGAGAGTGTCTTTTTTTGTAATCCCTGAACTTCCTTTGCAAGGACTGCTGTTCACTGAAGTCCATTTTTAAGCATGGTACTACGTGTGTCTTTTGTTGTTGTTTCAAGATCTAGCACATCTAAACTCTTCTGGTCCTACAATGGAAAATTTAACATCATCCCTAAGAAACTGGAATATAAACTAATAAGGTAGGTTTCCAGAATCTGATTGCATCAGTCAGAAAGATATAATACGAAGAGAAGAGTGGATATTCCCTGGGGGGTAGTGTGAAATGGAGACCAGTCTTGTTTAAACAGGGTGCTTTGCATTGTTAGTTAGGTAGAGGTATTGGGAGTTGCAGCCTGTCAGAACCAGCATCTTCAAGGAGGGGGTGGGGGAAATTATTTCCAAGTAAAAGTCTCAGCAGTTTGTGGTATGTCCAATATACCAGTACAATAATTTAAGGAAACCCTTTTATACTCCATGAAAGATGAACTGTAAAGATACGCTTTCTGCACCTCCTCCTCTGTTTTTCTTCAGATCCTTCAGAAAGACTGTTGGTTTTTTTCCGTCTTCTTTCCCTTTACTTTAAAACAACATGGAAATCAGGCTTGTTTTTCCTTGTTTCGGCATAAAACTGAACAGCATGTTCCGTCTTCTTAAATCTTTCACGAGGAGGCTTCTTTTTCTCAAGACTGTGTGAAGAGTTAGAATTAGTTAGGTGGTACAGAACTCAAACGAATCTAAACCAAAAGGACTATACGTACCTGATCAGGCTTTGTCTATTAGAATATTATGTAACTCCAGTAAAATAAAATTCCAAGGGAAAGAAACCAGTGAAAACAGACAGCTTTTAGGCTGGAAACAGAGAATCAAGAAAATAAATAAATGTTCCCTTCTTTGCAGGCTCCCTGTGTGACAAGGCCCAAATACATTATTCCATGGCATGCTCCTAACAAAGCAGCCAGAATTGAAAACTTCTTTTGTTTTTATCTCTTACTAATGTGCGAACGAACCGTAATGCAGCCAACCAATATTCTATTCACAGTGTCAGAGCAACAGGTTATGTATCAGCTTTTGCCTTTATGCAGGAGGATGAGCTGTTGTACATGACGCCTTAGTTTGTAATGCAATTAGTAATGCACAGCAATCTTTATTTAAACACCTTTGTTCAACTGGGACAAAGGATTGAGCTGGGGCATTTTTATTTTATCTTTATAACCTTCCTTTTCATCTCTCTCAAAGGATCAAGAGGAAGTGCGTTAATTTTCAACTTCATACAAACGCAATTTGTACAAACATAGCTGAAAACATCAGGAAACTCAGGCATTTTACTTAGAGAAATGGAGTCAGCTGATGTTCTGCTGGCAAGAGACTCCTGAATTATTTGAAAGAAGCTGTTAGGCACAGTAGTTTGGGCAGTAGGGTGATCATATCATATTCTGATAGCACTGTTCAGTTTGGCTAGCTTAGATGAATGATTCCCATAATGTAGAAAACAACAATTATTAACCATATAAGAGGAAGCAATTTAAAGAATGCAGGCTGCTTTGGAGACTTAAGAAGTGGGTCTCTGATGGTCAAAG
The DNA here is from genome assembly GCA_039720435.1 of Amazona ochrocephala. Lineage (NCBI taxonomy): Eukaryota > Metazoa > Chordata > Aves > Psittaciformes > Psittacidae > Amazona > Amazona ochrocephala. The sequence continues at coordinate 7,000,336 of CM077891.1, read as the reverse complement.
GAGGGTTTTTTTTGACTCATTTAATTTACACCAGTCTGAGATGTAACTGAATCATGGGAATGCTTTTGATTTTTGCCTCTTTAATTATCATTCACTTTATTTCTTAGACATATTTCAAATGCAGGAAAATAAGGAGAAGTTCTCTTGACACTTCTGACTTTGCTTGCATTGACTTCTGGCCTTATTTATTCTACGTATGTCATGATAGCTTGAAGTTTCAGGTCAGGACTTTGGTTCTTATCCTTAATTAGGGATTTAGTTGTATTATTCCTTGCTCCTTAAATTTTCCTTGTTCTGTTTTTTCGTGAGATGCTCATTCTATTTTACTCAGCTACCTTTACCCCTGTTTAGGTGTTAATAAGTGAATTCCCTTTGGATAGGGTAAGAGCCCAGTGTATTTGTAAGAGGGCATTTCAGGATTTTCTGCTTGCATCTTCCTTGAACTCCCTTGTACTTTCCAAATCTGGAAATGCCAGAGGAGGTAGAGGATGTAGTTCTAAATATGGCTGGTCCTTAGCTGTGGTACAGTCCCAGTTGAAGAATAAGAGACCAACCGTTTGCGTTTACAGTTGGACCTTCTGAAAGGCATCATCTTTCCTTAGTGACAAAATATATCAGATTCACAAGCTGTGAGAACAGTGCCTCAAGGTTTCCATGACAGTGGCAAAGCGGAACATCTGGTGAAATCTGCTTGTGAAATGCAAAGCCACCTTCTCTGTCACTGTGGTTACAGAGAGTTCTATGGTCTTGCATTTTTGTATGGAGTAGCAAATTTCCCAAAGTGCAGAAGGCTACCTTAGAAGAATGGGATTGTTGCATGTGTGTGGCTTAAACATCCTTGTTTTTCCACTTCATTGTCTTACGCTCTGGATCTGAAAGTCCTAATATTTTCCAGGTTCACAAGTTGGGTGAACATTTGCTTTAAGCTATTGAGTTGATGCCTAAGAACAGCAGAGGGGGGTGTTCACTTAGATCTACATTATTAATTGAAACACTCTCCCTCACTGTATTTCAGTGAAGTGTAGCCAAGAACAACAAGATAAGAATTAATGCGACAAGGGAGTTTCTCAGACTGTGCCGGTGCGCATTAGCTTGGCTGAAGAGAAAAAGAAGTTGATACTTGAGTCTTTCGAGTTGCGAAGGGTCTGGTCAGTCCTTGAAGGGGAAGCACATGAATGGCCCAGTTGTCATCGCATTTTATTTTTCCTCCAGCTTTGACTAATGGTGCATTTCCTCTGGCCTCCCACGGGCTGTCCGTGGCTGACTTGCTTTGTCACTCTTCACATCTAGTCGCTGCCTTTACTGTCCACACTGTTCCCATGGCAGGGACCCGGTGTCCTCTACAAAAAAGCACAGGCACAAACCATCTGTCATTCGTCCCACTCCTCTTTCAAGCAACCACTTCCCATATTGTGTGGCCTTGCAGGCTGAAAGCAGCCTGCCTCCCACCCCCCTTCCCTGCATGCCTGGAGTACATGCCAACTCCCTGCTTGATAAGGGACCTCCTGACATTCTGCCTGTAAAAATACTAATGGGCATCTCCCTGTTGATAACCAGCTCTGCCTTTTTATTGTGTTCATGGGGTGATAAGTTGTCTGGATCAACAAGGAGTTGTCCCTTTTGCAGGCAAAGTAATTAGGGTCAAATTAGGTGTGAGTTGTGAAATTAATCATTGCAACCACCCATAATTTGTAGTGTGCTATGGCCAAAGAAAAAGGAGTCTGGAGAACAGGAGGAGAAATTATTGTAGGGCCCAAAGAACCAAAGTGATCAGGAAGAAGGGAGGAGAGAATGGCTGGCTATGTAGCATGTTGAGCTAGGCTGTATTCTTTGCTGGATTTGGTCTCCTGCACCTGTGAACTGTAAAATCATAGAACAAGATAATTCTTTAATTGACAATCATTTGACAGTCCTAATTAATCCATTCCTGGGGTGTATTAAGGAGAGGAAGAGACCTGACTTTGCACCAGAAATAGTTCATTTATGCATATATTGATGGTATTGCAAGTCACATTGTTTGAGATGTGGCCTCCCCAGAAGCATGCTCATGGGACTTGTAATATTTAGGTGCTCTAGGAAAACCTGCAGCTGCAGCCATTGATGCAGACTAAGCTGTGCCTAATCCACATCTGTCAAATGGGCAACACTGATAGTACAGTTAGATATGCTGTTATCTATAAAAAAAAAAATCATACAAGCACCTTTTCTTTATGTTCAGTAAAAAAAAAAAATAGCAATTTTGTTGCTTTATTTCAAGTACTGGTTTGTGGAAGATGCCATAATCTGAATCTCTAACATGAATTATATAGATCTAGTCTCTGTTGGAAATAAGTCCGTCAGATCTAAATTATACCTGGAATTTCTAAGCTGAAAATCCAGTCCATCCTTCTGAGGCAGCACTTGACAATAAAAGTATGACCCATGTCTAGAAATTATGTTCTCTGAATCTTGCCTTTTCCTACAACATGGCTTAGACTCACTGCTTGGGGATACAACTTCTTGGATCAGTTGTTGCCAGTTCTGCATTACAGCGGTTTTGAGATGATTAGAAGAAAGCAATGTAGATAAACCTTCAGTTTATGTATATAAACAGTGTAACTGGTATGAGCATGTTTTTCCAGAACCATTAACCAAGTGTGGGAGAAGGCAGATGCAACTCAGAGGTCAAACCTACGAAAGCAAAGCCACTTTGACATACCAAGAGCTCTCTGTGAATTTGTTCTAACTTCAGAAACTGGGGAGCTTCAAGCAGAGAATGGGAATGGAAGATAGTACAACACCTGCTGAAAAGCTTCGATTTTGTTTTCTGGGGTGAAGAGCCTGAATTTTGTGCCTAAAATGCAAAGCTGAAGGTGTGCCGAATTTGCTTGGAAATGCTGCAAAGCTATTTTCATTTCCTGTAACTATTGTGAGGTTGGCCTTTTTCCATGGCTAAGTCCCAGTTCTTTGCTAGCCAGAATGAAGTGGCAGGGGAAACTCACTTTCTCTTTCATCTTATAGTACATCTAGGAGGCAAGAACCAAGACTTTGAACCATTAATTCCTGAGTCTGTGGTTTGATTTGCTGCAGTAGAAACTGTGCTTTAAGGGTTTTGTCTTCTCATACCAAAGCTAATTGTTAATTGCATCTTCTTTTCTCTAGCCACTGCCACAAGGAACGACTGCCTTCTGTGCTGTTGACAGATCTGCCCCTCCGTTATCAGACACTGCTCTTTTACCATCTCAGTTTCACAACAATTGCCTCTGCTTGGGAGCCAGTGGAGCAGCCATGTTGGGCCAAGCAGTTCTCTGAGGAGAATGGTGGATGATGGAGTGATTCCCTTCAACATGTCTGGGACACTGAGGTTGTGTTAATTTTTTATATTCCCCCCATATTTCCCCTTTCCCTGCTCTGAATTCTGAAAATTAATCATGGTATTCTCTATGGACAACACACAGAGACAATACTGTAGTCACTTGGAAAAAAAACATTTTATGGCACTGCTGTGTATCTCTTTTGTCAAAATTGTGAGGAAAGAGATAATTACTACAGGTGGCAGAGGCTGACGGATGACCATCAGAGGGTACATAGGGAATAAATTTGGCTGGCTCTGCCAAATTTCTGGTGTTTATGCCAGCAATACTGCTTCCTTTTCTCTCACTGCTGTCATATATGTCATTCTGCTGCAGTTTACATACTGGCCTCCCTCCTGTGCTTGAGGAAGAAGCAGGTATGAGTGATACAGTTATACTGGCACAAAACTCTGGAGATGTTGTACCAGCACAAAGCAAAGTTGGTCTGGAAGCAGCTTACTCTGAAAAGTGTCTGCAAGCAGTCAGATGTCCAAGTGGAGATGGGTTCCTAGGACTGGATCTCTGCTGTATTGAAAATCAGCTTTGTATTCACATACTTCCCTGAAAATATTCTCTAATAGCTGATTTGAAGAGTCTTTAGCAGAGATCATATTTCTGGTTTGGGATTCCCATTATACATCTTTCATTAATACAGGGATTCTCCGCAATCAGAGACCAGCACCGCAAAACAGCTGGATCCATTTTGGCTTGACAAGGGGCATGGGCATTTTTTTATATATATTTATGGCTCTCATGAACATTCAGAATGCTTTTTATAAATATTAAAAATAATCAAGGGTTCTGGAAAGAATTCATACTACACTGCCATCATCTGTAGGAGTTCTTCCATCTTCCTCTAGAATATGGATTACTAGCTGACACTATGAACTAACTGGTCCAGTCTGGGAATTTCTAGCTACAGCTAGAGGAAAAGGGAGGCTGTGAAGGGAATTGGTATCTCTTGATCATCAGAGAGAGCAAATATAATGCAGGCGGCAGCCTGGCTGCCCCTGCAGCAAGTCAGAAGCAAGAAGCTTGCAAGCAGGCACCTCAGAAAGCTCCCCTGAGTTTTGCTCTGCCTTCTGCACCCGCTGTGGTTACTTGGTAGGTTACTTGCCCTGCTTGTCTTGAGGTAGCTAGAGTTGAAGCATATGTTTTCCATTTAGAGCTTGGAGGATGCCCAGGTCTGACTTGGCATGCTGTCTGCACTGGGCATCAGCAGTACAGATGTGGAAACCACAAACCCAATTAATATGAGCCTAGGGTAAAAACTCAAATAAGCTTATAAATAAAACCAGACTCGTAGATTATTTGTTTCCATATTAGTCTATAATAGACCCTACTCAATATGTTTGTTTTATTTGGTTTGGTGACCGACATAGGTATTTATATTTCCAATAAAAATTGAAATCAGAATACAACAGACGAAGTAAGCTTAAATTATTTGTGCAGAAGATAATTGCAACTGTCTGAAGCATGTAATTCCTTACATGAAATGTTAGCCTGCTTTGAACAGAGATGTTACAAACTCCTCAGTATTTAATTTGCCATTCCGTCATAGCTCCAATTGTGCATTTATATATTAAAATGAACTCCTAAATGCACTCTAATCCTCAATGAAAAATTCAGAGGTGTCGGATAGCTTGGTGGGTCCAGTTCGTGGTGTAAGCATCATCTCTGATCTTGGGTGTGTCCCTCACTGATCCCCATGTCTTAGCTTAATCCCCATGTCTTTTTTCCCCTGCCAGTCTCCTGCTGAGCTCTGGGCATGCTTGAGGAGATCCAGTGCTCCTTTCCAATGCAACTTCAGCTGCTCCAGTGCAGGTAACAAAATCATCCAGAGAACTCCAAAGAACTCTCCAAGAAGTTTCTTTAACGGTGCTGACAAATGTTTTACTCAATGCAGGAGATCTCTTCCTGAGAGCTGCTGGCCCTTTATCCAAGGTGAGATCACTTTGATTCAGCTCCGTTTAAGCACAACCGTACTAGAAAAATCTATCGTTTGGCAGCAGTAGGACATCTAGTTTATTTTGCCTGTACTATGGCAATTAGGATAGGACACCTGCACAAAGCCTGACAAGTCTTTGAAGTGAGACTTACTGTACTGACGCCTTATCTGTGGTAGGTAGTATCTGCAAATGATCAATTAAGCCTACCTGGCTTTCAGACCATCCCAAGGTGATGTAACTGGAATTGTGCTTCTCTCTCTTAGACATACTAAATGGATAGTAGAGGGAAATAAGCAATTCCACATGCTGATTTGGATCTGTCCATAGGCTGTCAGGGGAGCCTGTGGTTCTTGCATCCCAGTGAGACAAACCTGAGCCTTGGATAAGTATTTGCAGTGACTTTTTGGTGCTAGTGGGACTCTTAAGACAAATGAATAAAGAAACAGTGCTTGCTCTCTTCCCATCTTTGCCTTGCAAAAACGTAAGGGCAAAACTCTTACACCGTTTGTTAGGACATCAGTGCCAGAGGAAAGACACCAGCAGTTATTCCATTCAAATGTCCAGTTTTTCTTTCTGATTGTTTCTCTGGGTTCCTTTTTTCCCCTCCCCTCTTCAGCTGGTTGAGCAATGGCCTTTTCCTGTGAAACCAGTTTTCAGCTTCACAATGGTCCTGACTTCTCATTTTTTGAAAGGCAAGAGGGTCACTCAAAGTAAACTCTCTTGGGCTAGATGGTGTTTTCCACATGGAGATGTTGGAGGGCCATTCTGTGCTGTCAGCCCAGAAAGGCCAGAAGATGCCTTCAGACTCCCCAAGTGCCTCTGTGTTTGTTTTCTAATGTTATTGCACATACAGTATCATTAATATTATGTCCAAAGCCTGTCTTTTTAAACAGAGTCAACACATCTAACCTATTAGTCAGCCACAGGGAAAAAGGAAAGGATGAAGTCAACACTGTAAGGAATTAACCCTTTATATTACCTAGAGAAGAAATAAAAGATATGACCTCTTTAAATTGTAAAGAGAACTTTATTGTTTTCTCTCACAAGCTAGTGGAAATAATTCCTCTCACTTTTGCATTCAGATGTAGAATGCAACAGCTTGTGTCCTGCAGAAATCAGCAAAGACTGGTGACTTACAAGACATCATTCTCTTTCTGTGGTACATGCCATTGAAGGGCAGGAAATTTGCCTCCAACCCACTTTCTTCTTTTTTTTGAATCTCTCTTTTCCTGTGGGCTGCCTCAGGTACTGGGCTAAGCTTGGCGTGTAGACACAATTAGAAATATAGGCGAGACTGCATGGAGCAAAGTGTCCAAGTGCTGAGTGAGTGCCCAATGGGCCGTAGCAAAATGCACAACCAAGTCAAAGAAAAATGGAAAATATTTCATAAAATTCATCTTTGCATCCCTTTTTCCTCTCTTGATATATGGCCCCTTATTCGCAGCTGCCCGGGCCCTGGCCCATGTATAAATATGTCAGTGCAGCAATGAGTCGGAACATGGTCACAGAAATGCTGGCGGCTGTTCCCAGATAAAACGCTGAGCTGGAGCCGGGGCGTTTATTGTAAATAAAGATCAAGGCAAAGCAGCAGCATTTCTGTTCAGCTCAAGCCTGCCAAGGTTGCTAGTCCAGCTCCTTTCAAGACTACCATATGTCCACATGGATTTCCCCTTCCAGAAAGTGACATGTTATCCTTCTGACAGCTCTGTAGCCATTGCAAGTTCCTTGGTACTTTGCATAGGGTGCTTTACAATAACTTGGAAACACTGGTGGGAGATGAGGCAGTGGGAGCATGTGTGGGCATGCACAGGAGAGGTAGACTTCCAGCTGTTCAGCTCTAATGCTGCTGTACCTGAACAATAACTTTGCAGGGCCCAGGACACATTAATGCTTTTTTTTGTTCTGCTCAGTAGAGGGCACTGGATCCTATAAATAAGAATTGATTCAATGAAGCACAAAGGGCCTGATAGCTTTAGCAGATGGGCTATTTTTTTTTTCTTCTGGATACTGATGGTGTGGAAGAGAAGTATGTGGCTCTGTCTGCTGCATGCCTATTGACCAAGAGGCAATCATGGCATGTGTTAGCAGGTGATAAACTTGTTTTTTACATATATATATTTTTACTTAAATGAAAGTGATAGCTACAAAAATCAGTCATCTGGAAATCAGGTTGGCTAACATACTAGCTATCTGGCATCCTTCTGAACAGCAGCACCAGCTGACACAACTTGGGGGAGATGCAAGCACCTACAAACTAGAGCCCAAACACCAGGCTGGGATGGAAACTGGTTGAATTGTGCAGGCTTAACCCTGCAGTCCACAGGGGAACTATAGGAGTGGTCTGAGGGGAGTTGGTTGAATTAGGGAGTTTAAGCCTTCTTTGTAGCTCTTGATCCAAAATTCCTACAATTTCACTACAAAGTTATAATTTTTTTTTTCCAATTAGTTCATCTTGTTCTCAGCAACGGCCACAGACAATGCACTGTCAATCTGTTCCACTCTCCCTATTTCATCACTGAGTTCCCTTTGCTGTGTGCTGGAGTTTGTGTTTTCCTCACTGATGGTTGAGATGAGCTGTAAACCAAAGGGACTAACAAAAAAATGTGTGGAATCTAGTTTGTTTCAGATGATTTTTTAAAGTTTAGATGGCTCTTATGCATGTATGTTGTAACATCCTTTTTTAATGGAACTTTTAGTGCTAATAAGTAACATTCAAAAAACTTTCTAAGACTTCATCTGGCACTAGTCTAATATGTTGAAGATTTGGCACAATTTACTCATGTAATTCAAGAATAAGCTGAAATTATTCATTCTCCATGCTGATAGATGCTGACCTTGAGCTTGACCTAGGATGCTTCACTTTATATGACAGCTACAAATAGAAGAAAATTGAATACTACCTTATTATATGCTTTGGCTCTGCTGAAGAAAACTGCAAGCTGATGTTTTCCAAAAAGCAGCTAGTTAGTTATTGAGAGTTTTATACTTCTATAGCAACACATCTCACCACACCCTAGCAATTGCCAGACTCAAACTAGAGGTTAAATGTGCTGGAAAACATGGCAGTAGCTTCCAGCATTTGCTGATTCCTGAGCTTAGGGACTCAGGCATGCCTGCCATGCATAGCAGCAAAATAAGTTTCAGAGCTTGGAGAGAGGAGCTGCTTTTCTTTCACACACCCTCTCCCTCACAAGTCTGAGCTCCTGCCTTTGCCTTGGCAATACAACGTATGGTTCAAGAGCTGCCCATGCGCCACAGGTGGCTGGCCCTTGGTGTGTAGTGCTGTGCCACTGTTCCCATTTAAATCAGATAGAAGCCATGATTACTAAGGGTTGTGGGTTTGGTTCTTTTATTAATAAATAGGTCAGCAGGCCCTAACAGTTGGCAGCCATCTCCAATTCGGGAGCTGTGTGATGAAAGGCTATATTATGGCAGGCTCCAGTGTATCTTTTTATCTGTCCTACTTGGTACAGCATGTTCCAGGTGGAGACTGGCAGGATGCTAGTGCTAAACCCTGCCCTACTGCCATTCCCTAGTGACAACAGCAGCATACTGGCTCTTCATCCCATGTTCAGATCCCAGCTCCCTTTGACTACTCTGAAAACTACTGCTCCCATCACAGTTTTTTATGTGGAAACTTGCTGACTTGGGCACATTATTCTGGGACGGGAATCAATCCCTTTTAAGTTCTTTGCAAACAAACATGCTCTTGACGTGGTTCCTATAGTCTGTAGTAAGCTAAACCAGCTCTGCATTTTGTAACCACCTTCCACTGCAGAAGCCTGATAGTGTACCTTCATTTCTGGTGTTATAAATCATTATTCCCTAACGTCACTCAGGAGAGAAGTAGGTAGATGATAAACATGGCCAGAAGTTGGTTCAGTAGCAATTTCCCTTTGCAGTTTTAAAGTGTGATTTTTTTAAATATATTTAACAGATCCTCGGCAGGTCAATGGGGACAGGAGACTTCTGCTTTATCCCCTTGGCACCCTGACAATTTGAGGTGTTGCTTGGCTCAGCTCCTAGATGTGAGAGGAAGGAATAACTTGCACATCTCCCCAGTGATTTCCTGATGTCCACTGGTGAAGAACAGACATGATTCACTCCAGAAGGTATGGTTGAGTGCTCTCAGGGATCTTTCTGCTAAGCAAGATTGGTAGCATCAGCTCCCACAAAGCTCCCCTGAAGAGAAGCTGGTGTCAGCCTCAGCTAACTGTCAGATGCCTGACACCAAACTGTGTAGAGTTATGTTAGAAGCCGACTGAAAATGTGGTGCTGTTATTATCTGACACTGGCTGAAACAAAAGCCAAATGTTGATGAATGTCTGATCCTAAAAGTAAACAGTTTGATTTTTTTTTTTCTTCTTTGCAAGTCAGGGGCCCTCTAGGGTTTTATCTGATTTTGGCAATCTCCCGCACATTTTGGGGCCTGGAGCATGGTTTTAATTGTTACATCACAAAAGTTGCCAAATAACGTTGAATGCTCCTTAAAAACTCTCTCAATTTTATGGAACTTCTCAACAGCTTGACTAATACAATAATTACTGGAACTCGGCTAAGTTGCCTAGTGGCAAATGGAATTTTTTCATAATGATCCTGTCTGTCGTTAATAGCAGGATTTGTTCTTTCTCTCAGTGGGAGAGAGGCCAGAAAACCATGGTATCTGTCTTTTTTAATGACAGCCAACAGCAAACGGATAAAATAATCAATTATATCTATAGATAAGTAGATAAAGTATAATTCATCATGTCGAAAACAAAAATGTTTTTAATTGGGCTGTTAATCATTTTGTAATTTTAACTAAAGAGATGGGGGCTCCACTTTGTGCTCAGACATCGCTAGTATTTCATACAGCATTAGCTGATCTTATTATAGCTTTAATAATAGTATTTATTACTAACTGCCAAAATATATAATGTGATTTCTGCTCTCATTAGCTGAAGCCTTTGCAGTGATAAAAGGGTGCCCTTTTATTTTTCTCCTTCTAGAAAGATCCAGAAAAAAAGGGAGGGTGAAGGGTGTCCAGGTGACTAGTCAACTGCTCAGATTTTCTAGCATATGCTGATCTTTCTGTTTGATTAGGAGTACTAGTTTACATGTTACTGAAATGATTTTTAACAGCAAAGCACATAAGCAGATTAGTATAACACAGCAAAGATTGGAAGTCGGGAGTTTTGATTTCTAGCCACACCTGTGTTGTTTTGTGGGAAGCTGGGCATTTAATCCCTACTAACTTGTTCTCCCTGTCTGTAACGTAGGTATTAGATAGCTACCTCATCAGGCGGCTGTAGAGTGTGTAAGTGTTGTAAGATTCCTGAATATTTGTAATAAAGATGGCAAACATCTGGATGGATGGCTGCAATAGCAGCCTCTCTGACAGCTAGCTCTTTCAGGAAAAAAACTGGAAGTTTATGGCTGGACCTAAATCTTCCCCATATTATAACTGAAAATGTCTGCTTCATTTCAGGACCAATGAGGAATCACCTAGCAGCAAAATCTCACAGCACTGGGGTGCTTTAGCTGTCTGCTCTTTTGCTATTACTCGTATCAGTGCCATGAGCAGATACCCTGTGTGGGATCAGATCTCTATTTTACTTAAAAATTCTACATTAAAAAATGTCAGACGTGGCAGGAAAAGAGATGTTGCGATTCTCGAGCACCCCTTTGCTTCAGATACACTGGAATTATGTCCCTGCCCCTTTGCAGAGGCAAATAATCTTCATTCCACTTAACTTGGTTTCCTTCTGGAAAGTTCTAACTACCTTTAATCAAGAGCCAGCCTCTAGTGTACCCGTCTGGGAGCACAACATGCACTTAACATTGTCTGGCAAGGGCAGGTTTCACTTTCACTGATTTTGGCTATGGGTTTTAATTTTACTTCCATAGCATCTCCTGGTGATGCATGTTACAGAGAGGGGCAGGACTGACCTCCCTTAACTGGATCCTTCCCAGGAGTGGGGGAAATTTAGTGGCTTGAGTGGGGTTTTTACAGGTCTAATGGCAGGATTGAGGCTGTATTCATACTGGGAAACAGGGAGGAGAGGCTCTGGGGCTGGCTTGCCTAAGCAGAAATAAATTGAAGGTGTATGAACATTTGAAAAATTCTCAGAGAGTCGCATTGCACAACTTAATGGGCCTGGTGCCTTCACCTGTGCCAATTTTATGTGACTCTTAACTCTGGCGCTAAATAAAAACGGGACTTGCTCTAATGACATCAACAGCCTGCAGTGAAGCAAATATGCTGCTACTTTGATACAGATCCCCTTTTAAGAAGGACACAGTAGACAGCCAAGGCTCTTTTTCCCATCTGTTGGGTGAGTGTTACAATTCCCTGCTCAGAAGAGTGCTCTGAGCCACACTCCTCTGCTTTCAACATGGCACTAAATGATTTTTAATAAGAATATGGTTATCTGCTGCCCCTGGTTTTGCCACCTTGATTTTAGTCTCCTTCTCCATTACATGAAAGGTTGAAAAAGTGGGACGTGAGTTGGCTGGGGGAGGGGAGCAAATAGCACGGTGAGGGTGTTAAATGAACCAGCTGTTCTGTGTGAAGTATCTGCTTTCTAATTGCTTCTGTTGGAATTCAGGGAGAAAAGGCACTGGCTACACTTAATTAATAAGGCAGGACTCACATAAACTCCAGCTGTGAGCACAGGACTGGTCTTTAAAGCATAAGCTCAGGGGGTGGGGTAGAGAGTTTGATTTCCTTGCACTAAATCCCATCACATGCTGCTGTTGGTGTGTGTGTGTCCACTTAAGCCTTTTGGTTGGTCTGTCTGAACCAGACATGAGGTATCTGTTGCTGTCCACGTGCTCTACCCCAAGAAAAATGACCTGTCCTGAGAAATCAAAGGTGTGAGGCTGCGTTTCAAGCTAGGGTGAAACTGCTGTGTTTTCACTTGAGTTTGGAATCCCTAAAAAGTGGGGATATTTGGATCAAAGGGTTTTGTTCAGACTTAACAGAAGCATGGGCTTTTGCAGCTGGACCCAGATATAGGTTTGCCCCTTGGTCCTCTTTTCTGCCTTGTTCCAGAGGGTTTAGATTTGGCATCCTGTCAGCATCTCCCTTTCATCTGAGCTCTGCCTCAAGAGCTTTGCTGCAAGGGCAGCACTGGTGGAGTGGTTGTGCAGCTGATGCCTCCAGACCATGTCCAAAGGCCATTTTCCAATGATCCTTTTGATGAGAACAATGAAATTTTTTCTTTTTGAGAAGGACTTAAAACATTCTTAGGAATTCCCGAGTTATAGACAGTGCCCTAAGAAGCTACATGAAAATGTGAATGCCAGTGTTTCGCTGCATGGTCCTGCTCCAGGTCTCGTGCCATAGGATGCCCCTAATAACCAGTGCAAAGTCTCCCCATTCAGAGCACAGCAGTACTGGGGCTGTGCTGAGACCAAAGTCATCTTCCATTTCCCATGGGATGGCATCTCTGGATTTCAAAGCTTGTTGTTTAAGTGTGTTATGCCAGGAAACAGTGGAATCAGGAAAAAAAAAAAAGGTGGATGGGATGTTCCCATGTAGTTAAAAGACTGTTTTTCCTCACTAGATGTGGAGGGAAATGAGCTTCCTGCTTAAGGTGAGGTGTCATTTGCTGGATGGAAACCTTTGTGTCCCAGCTGGCCTGCTCCTTTTGGTGCCACCGCTCAGGGCAGGTCTCTTCCAGTGTGACCGGTCTCTCTCCCAGGCCCTCTCCTTTCCTGGCACCATGCTCCTGCCTTGCATCAGTTCTGACGCTCCTCAGATGAGTGCTAGGGTCAGCACAAGGGAGGGGACATGGCCATATAGCTGCAAATAGGTTGGGAAAGGAGGAGTGCTCATTTTGGCACAGTGTACCCAGCTGTTTGTTCTCACCGCACCCTTCCTCCCCAGGCTGGAGCTGAGCAAGTCTGACTTTTCATGTCTACTTTTCCCTCTTGCTGCTTGGCATCACCCACCACCTTCCATGAGCTCCAAAAATGCAAGAACCCGTCAGATTTCTGGTCAGAGCCCTTTGTTGTTTTGAAAGGTGAAATAATCCAAGGCTTAAGTATCCAGGAGGATTTTTGTGTTTCAATGATCCTGATTTCAGTGACAGCTAGGCCTGATGTGGCACTAAACACACAGATACATCAATAGCCCCAGTCTCTTGAGGTTGTTGCATGGAGCTGGACTTCCCACCCAGACAGAAAAACAATTCTCCGGTGTTACAGCATGTTGCCAAGCAAGCAAGGTGGGGCCTCACTTTGCAAAGCTCTATAAACAGCAGTTCTTTGTCTCCTCCATTTCTTTTCACCCTGAACGTGTTGCTATTTTCAAAGGTTGATTTCAAAGTGCTGATTCACAGCCACCAGCCGTATTGTTTTAGGTGAGGAGATTAGGGGCTGAGAATGTTGTGGTTTTGCAGTGAAAAGACTTCATTGGGAATAGCAGCATATTTGACATGAGACTGTTATTTATGCTCAAAGAACCATCTCATTTAAGCATGAGAAGTCTTTTTTTTCTTCTTTTCAAGTATAGATCAATCATGTATGAAGACAAGCTCCCACTCAGCCTCCCTTTGCCCCTAATACTTCTATTTAATTCTTCTGCTCATTATTTTATGATTTTGTCCTTGACTGGAACATTTCTCTTGTTCTTCCTTACATGCACCATTAAAGAAGAAAAGAACTTATATTTAAAGCTCAAGCCTTGTATATCTCTTATGCCATAAATAATGTTTCATACAGATTCTAAGATTATTAAATCCTTCTTGTTACCCTCCCTCTTATTTTTACAGCTCACCTGATTAGAGGGGACATACTCTTTTGAAACTTGACTTAACTATTTGTGTTTCACTTTTGCAAGAAGACAGGGGCTGACTGTATGCATTGCTGATCATAAGACTTGCCATAGGAAAGCAAGCTTGTCTGCAAGAGAACTGATTGTTGGCATGGAAAAAAACTCCAGAGGAAGCCCTGTAATTCTGAGATGTAGTTGACTTTCTTAAATACAGGCAAGTCTACAACTGGAATTGAAATCTATCTGGGGAGAGAAATGCACCCAAAATATATTTTTTGGGGGGGGGGGGGGGGCTGGCAGGCCCATAACCAGTGAAGGGAAAGCTTTGGTATAGGGATATAGTTGTGCTCAGGTAGTAACTGATTTTGGACAGCAGTAGGAACTAAGCCATTGAGCTCTGTGCACTGCTTCCCCATAAGAATGTATCTGCCTCCTTCTGATACCAAGGCCAGGCTTCTGAAGCTCAACTTTTCCCTACAAATGCAGCCAAATCAGCTGCCACAGCTTGCAGAGATCCTGAGACTACAGCACAGAGCTGCTCTCCACTTTGCTTGGTTAAATCTGCTCAGCTCAGACAGTACCTTAGGGTTAGTCAGGCCTTGCCAGTATTACAAACCATGGAGGTGAGCCGGGAGAGGAAAAATACCCCTGCTAGAGACAAAGCTAGTGACAAGTGCTGAAAAGGCTCACAGTAGACAGCCTACACAACAAAACTATCTCCTCTAATTAGTCCATGGTCATCAATGAGGCAAATATGTCTGCCTCCTGGGCCAGACAGGGTGGTGTTTTAATAATAGGCATAAATCTATTGTGCTTTTCTCCTTGTGACCTAGTGTATTCTGTCAGGGCAATGCATACCCCAGAGAAGGGAGTAGAATTTATGTGCACAATAAAACAATAGAGCTTCAGTGATATCAGCTGTTTGATGAACTTTAATATGCATTTGCTATAAAACAGGCAGCAATTACCAGAACGTGATACCCAAATAAAAATCTATGATCCATTTGTGCGACAGATCTTCAATTTACTCACATTCATGTGAAAGAGACACATAAAAATGATACCCATGCTTAAAACCACTTAGAAGCAGTCTTTAAGACCCCACAGTTGCAAGTGATACTGCAGTACTTAGCTAATACTCATGTTTCGATGGCTTTGCCTTCATGATTCTTCCAGTGGTTCCTTTATGTTTTCTGGTATTTTGCCAAACACCTGTGAATCAGTGCACAACAAATATTCCTGCCATTTAATTTAGCCTTGCACAGAAAGGCTATATTAGGCCTGATTCAGACCTAATCCCAAACCTCTAAAGAGGTTTAAGGCACTCTTGTTTCACCTAATCCCGAAACCTAAACCAGAATCATTGAAAACCTCCATAGCACCACAGGAATGGGCAAATAAAGGGTTTACACTATGAAATTATTAGAAGGACACAGTGTATCTTTTGGATTTGAGACCTAAGGTTTTACCTAAGGAGCTTGGACTGTCCACAATAAAAGTGTTTATTTCGAAGACAGGAGGTTGAAAGGTTTATTTGACTACAGGGCTGGTTTTACCCCTCCCACCCAAAAAAAGAAGGGTGATCCCCTAGAAGAGTGAAAAATGGGGAAAGAGATGAACAAGTAACAGGGCAGGGGTAGCCCAGCAAAGCAGCTAAAGAAAATGAAGCACAGGTTTCTGTTTAAGCCTCAGTCATGGCCCACTGTGAGGAAAAGCAAGAGCATAGCCCCTTCATGCATGACTGGGCTCCTGGTTGCTGAAGTTCCTCACAGCAAACATGTAAGGAAAGAGTTATTTGTGATATAATAACATTGCTGCTGTTCAAAATGGGGAATCTGCTGTCTTGAGATCTCTTATTGATGGGAGATAACATGTAAAAATGTGTACAGTACTGGAACTTTCAATTACAAATTGCATCCAACTGTAATAAATTTGATCTTGCATTAATTCATGTAAAATTATTTGGATTCTGTCATTCCTGAATTCTGGTAACCACCTTATCTTGCCATATAACTCATTATCTTTGTGGCATGAAAGGGGTATTTAAATTTCAAGGCGACTGCAGGGAATATTAATTGTACCATCGTTTAATAAACATTTAGCTCCTAACAAATTAAAGACCTGGAAGTATATTGCACATGTGGTTTCATTATGCGTAGCATTTTATAGCAATGATCTGATGCTCTAAATCCCTTAAATTATTTCAGCAAAACATGTAGGGAAATACAGAGCTATATTTGTGCATTATACAATACTGAAGGTATTTATCTGTGCTTAGGACATTCCTGATAATGAGCCAACACAGTGTACTGCATTTTCATATCCACTGAATGCCATTTAAGAGCCCTTTAGAGCAAGGATTTAGGAATCAGCATTCCTACTGATGAGAGGTTTGACATAATTTGCATAGAAAAGCAAACCCCAGATTTACCTTCACAATCTCACAAATAGAAATGGAACAGAATAGCACTTACTTAACAGCATTGTGGTACTCTAGGTGTAATTTACCTTGAAGGACTCTGGCTCCATAGGCAAAAATGGTAGAAAAACCAAAAAGCATTAGTTCTGTGATGTACCAATCTTTCCAGCTGGAATTATAGCAGTATAGCCTTCTGAGAAACTACATAAATGACAACGCTTTTATCTCCTAGCCAGGTGACACAAGCAAAACATGGTTTATTTGCTTTCTTTAAGCAAGGCTTGGTGTAGCTAGAGCAACAGGGGGCTCTTAACAGGGGAAGACTGCAGCTTTCTGCAGTGCTGTCACGTGTACATGCCTGCACTGAGCTTGCCATCACCTGTCTGAGGAGGGTGGATGGGTATGATATCAGCAGGGTACAATTCCCATCCATGTAGCAGCGTTTTTATTCGAGTAGCAACGATACATACTGGGTGATTTAGTGCAATTATGATGCCTAACCATTAACTACCATTTGAAACCATGTCAGGAGGCAACTTTCTTATCTAAAGGAGCTCTCCTGCAGGACAGCATCTGGAAAACAAAGTGTGTTGCTTTGTCACGCTGAAAAATTCAGGTGTATTTATCCCAGAACAAATCCAGATTGGCAGTGGTTGCCAGAAGAGGCAAATGAAATCGGGAACACGGTAACCTCGGGTTCAGCAGTGTAAGAGAGCCTGAAACGGCCAAGGCCTTCCCAGCTGGTTCGGGCACTCCTCGCAGTGCCGCAGCTTGTGCACACGTCCAGCTCTCGTCTGCCTGTACAGAGCAGCGACACGTGTCAAGCTCTTCACCCCCGGTGTAAACAACGTGCCCCGGGTTAGAAGCGGGAAGCGCCCCTCCGCCCCAGGGCCCACAGAGGAGCCGCTCCCGGCCGCGGCCGGCACTGCGGATCCCCCTCAGGTGACATGCCCAGCGGACACCGGGACACCGCTACCCGCGGACCGCGCATGCGCTCTTCCCCGTGACGTCAGGAGCTGCTGCTGGCATCACGCCGGCGCTCGGCGCTCCTCTGCGTGTGCCTGGTTCCCGTTTAGGTACAGCGAGGGATCGCCGATTCATCGCTGTCACGCTTCCTTCCCCGCCGGGCGGAGCAGCGCTCGGTGAGAGGCGGGAGGAGAGGGGCGGGTGGAAGGAGGAGGGAGAAAGGCTCCGCACAGCCCCGCCGCTACGGGGGGCCCGCGCTCGGCCGATGAGGAGCGGCGAGCAACGCCCGGACGTGGCGGCGGCGCTGCCGGGAGCCCGCGGCTGTGCTGCGCGGAGGGAAGGGAGGGAGAGAAGAGACGGGAGGGGACTATGTGCGCATGCGCGGGGCCGTCGCCATGGCAACGGCTGAGCGGCAGTGCTGCGCCTCGGCCTGCCGCGTGCGGGCCGCGCGCCGTTCAGGCCGTTACTGCCCGCCCGCCTCGCGCCTCCTCACACCGGCGGCAGCGGCCGCGCTTGGCCCGCCCCGGGTACCCCTGCGGTCACCGCCACCCAACGGGCAGGTGCAGCGTGTCCCGTTCGGAGGTCAGGTGGGAAGAGGCCCGAGACGGGAGGAATGCTTGAGGGAAATGCAGCGTCAGCGGCTAACGTGAGGCTTCTGCTAGAGAAAAGTAATATTTTGATTAAGGTCTGCGTCTGTTTAATTGTGGTTAAGTCACTCTGAAGCGGTTTGCCTGGAGAGGCTCTGTGCAAGGTCTCCTGTGGCAGCTGTAACACTAATGCCTGGTGCTTTAAGTTCAGAATGCACCCCATCAAATATTTAATATCAGTGCGCCATAAATACCTAACCTAGTTGTAATGGAGCTTACAATTCTAATGTATTGAATTTTACAACTCTTCCATAATCCAGTGCTTTTCTTTTATGACCAACAGAAATGAGTGTTTTCAAGGTGTTTAAAAGTAACTGATAGCAAGCAAGCTTACGCAAACGCTGCTTGAGCAGATTGAGGGGAGGCAGAGAACCGCATCTGCTGAATGTTGAGCCCAGTTCTGCCCATGGAAAGCACTGCCTCAGCTGGCTTACTGCTGCTTGGTGCCTCCCGCCACCATCTGCAAAGTTGTAACGGCAGTCCTCAGGAAGGCTTTAAAGTGCTTGCATGCCTTTCTGTTGGAAGCGTTTTAAAAAGTAAAACATGCATATTGTTAATAATACATATAGTAATATGAAAAACAATATTATATTTATCATCTGGATAGAGCTCTGATCAACCTGGTCTTGTCTCATAGCTGACCCTGCTTTGAGCTTTATACTGACCTGCCGACCTCCCGAGGTCCCCTCCATCCAGAGTGATTCTGTGACTGCATAATTAGTACACTGTAATTTCATAATGCAAACTTCAGATATAGCCACAGAAATCTACAAAACTATTCTCATTTCAACAGATGACTCGAATCCCTAGAGTTTTACTTCTGATTACTATAAGAAAATGAAGGAAATATCGATTTAATGGATTTTGCATAAATTGATTCACTGATGGGGAAAGAAAAAGATCGAGGCTGCTCATCTGTCTTCAGGCAGTACATAACCGCGATGTTCTGCTCCTCATTCGCAAGCGGCAGCACTGGTGTTTTCAGTTTTCAGGGAGTGGGGTTTTGTTTTTGCTCCCTCTACTGGCATTCTGATTCTGCAGCTACGGATTGCACAGTTACTGAGTATGTGAAACATAGTCTGTGGTGCAGATATTTTCTACGTGGGCACTTTGTTTGCTATGTAACATTTTATAGATCTAGCCAGTGTGCTGAATGTAATCTTGCAGTGTTTGGATGATATCTGCATACTGATATCTGGAATCTGTATTCTTTCACTATTTTTCTTCTCAGTAGTACTGGTTGTTAGAGATGAAGAAAATTCCTTATACAACTCCTTTATATTTCACTTTACAGTATAAAATAATCTAATGGCTGGATTCAGTAGCTTCATTTTGAAATGAACGAGGTATAAAAACAGGCATAGTGTGTGTTCTGGAAAAAACAGAGAACATGAGAATTGGAAATCTGTGTTTAGATTTTACTCTTTCTCTGGGGGCCGTTTTGAAGAGCACTTCTCCATGCTTTCAGGGCACTCTCTTTGAGACCTGTCATTCTTCCAAAGCTCCTTCCACCAACCCCCAATTTTAGTAGCATTTCTATGAGGCTTCGAGAGAGGGCTTCATGACCAGGAAGAATTTCTCTAATGATTTGTCCTGTCTGCTTAAGTTATATGGAGTACAAAGGACGTTTTATTTATTTTTAACAAAATTACTACATTTTAAAGGAACTACTGGAGTAACTTCTTGTTTTTTAATGATTCCCAGTAACATCTTTATTGATTTACAGGTAAACTAGTTTTTTCTTGTTGTAAGAATATCCTGTGATCATGAAATCTAATTCTGTTTGTTCTGGCTTGGATGTGTCATTATCAGCTATAAAGATTCTGCAGATGGAAATTATGTTGGTGCATGCACAGGTGTAGATGCCAGTTTCTAATATCAGATAGTCTGGGTTTGGTTAATTGGTCTACAGACTTATTTTACAATATTAGAATTACAATAGAATTGTAACATACTAGGGAATGGATCTATTGACTAAGTACGTTACACCTTTGCTGATCCCGTTGACCGCTATAGAATGTCGTGAGTTTCTTTTTGCAAAGAAAGGCAAACTCCTGACCTGTATGTGTCCTTGCATTCTAAATACAGAAGTGTTTTGGCTATCATGTAATACATCAGACTATATTGTATTTTATGTTTGCATACCTGTTGGTTTTGAGTACTATTTCTCTGCAAGCTCAGCCATAACAACATACTACTTCATTGGAACAGTTAGAACCATAAACAGGTTGTCACTAGTTAGTTTATATGGGAGATTCAGTGCTGAATATTCTGTTTTTCCAAAATCACATTATATGAAGCACTGTCTTCATTGTGAAAAATTGCTACTCTGACTACTCTTCTGTAATAAATAGTTTTGTTGTAGCTACATTGGATTATAGATCTGATTTTAGTCAGTGAGATTTCTGGGATTGTGAAGGCAGACTTAGTAATGATTAAAATAAAAGGCTGAACTTTCCTTTTTGGACACCTTTTATGAGTTATAGTACTAATACATTACTTGTGCATAGACTTCAAATATATTTGGTAGTACAAATGAAGGTTTCAAATTAGTAATAACTTGAAAACTACCTTAGCTCTACTGGTTTGGTTTTGGTTTTTGGTGGGTTTTTTTTGTTTGTTTTTGTTTTTTTTTTGGGGGGGGGGGGCTGTTTGTGTTTGGTTTTTTTGTTTGTTTTGTTTGTTTTGGGTTTTTTTGTTGTTGCTTTTTTATTATTGGTTTTTATTATTAGTTTTTGTTTGTTTGTTTTCCCAAATTGGTGGTCTCTGTGGAGCAGTAAAAGTGATCACAAAACAATGAGAAAGAAATAAATATATAGAAAAACCTGCACAATTTTTGCCCAGGCAAGCCAGCTTCCTTTTGAGCTCTGTACTGGCACAGTTGTACAATAAAAAGTGGATTTTTTTCCTGTTCATAAGCAATAAAAATAATTTCACAACTGTAATGAATGCACTTCCTATGGTACATTTTAGTTATATGCAGCTAATGATGGCATAGCTCGTCATTCCAAACTTGTTTCAGTAGCATTTATGGCTTGGTGTAAATGCTCACATGTCATAGGATTATTTGAAAGAACTGGAACTTTGTGACATGTCAGGTTTGCCATGTTGAGAAAAGTGTCTCATGAAACAATAGGTGGTAGTTATCAAGAGTAGATTGTAGTGTATGTTTGGGCTAAAAATATTAGATGGTAAATCAACAGATTTACTTAAAAAAAGAGGTATTACTGGATGTAATTTAAAAAGGCATATATTAGCCTTAAAGTTTTCCAGACCACTAAACTGGAGAATCCAGGCTATGTCATGATTCAGAAGCATTTAAGATGTGAATCAGTCTCTTCTGCATCTCAAAAGTGAAAGTTATAGGGAAACCACCTTTTCTATAAATGGCTTTACCAGCACAGGTCTTTAGAATTGTAACATCATACTGTAAGCAAATTAAGAGTCTTAGGAGCAAAAATTCTTTTAGTCAGCAAATTTTCTCTCTCATGACTTATTTTCAAAGGTCAGAAGGTAACCGTTACAGTCAAAAAATAGTAATTTGTACAGGAAAACCTTCCCAGATGAGATGCAACCCTGTCCTAAACCTCTGTGTTTGCAGGCCGTTTCCCAGAGCTGCTGGGCGACTGTTGGTTATAACATAAAGTGAGGCAAGAACTATTTGGAAGGAAACCTAGACTAATGCTTTGGTTTGGTTGGTTTTGTTTTTTTTTTTTCCTTTTTTAATCATTCAATGGTTTTTCAGTAGATGCTAAATTTCTTTGATTTAAGGAAGGGAAGGAAGGATTCTGCCTTAAAACATACCAGATAGGAATCGTAGGGCAGACTTTTTGCACTTAGACAGCTGGAGCAGCTGTAGATTCCCCACTGAAATGAAAATGCTACAATTCAAGATTTAGAAAGGCAAAAAGTGTGACCAGAGCATTAACTAGAAGGGTCATATGATACCAAAATTAAGCTCTGTGTTTATTATAAAGAAAATCCTAGTTGTAGAAGGGAAAAAAATGAACTTGTTCCACCACTTTCTTTTTTCCTCAGGAGAAAACACCGAGTATATCCTAGGTAATAAATCTGGTTTATGGCTCACATGAGAAAGGGTGGAGAAACTCCTATTATTTTTCTTCCCAGAAATTGAAATACACATGAGCTAACATGGGAGACACTGGGATTTTCATCCAACAAATGCACAGCTGGCTTCTGCTTTTATTATTTTTCTAAGTCTAATAATTTTTCATTTGATTAGCTGGTGGCTGACAAAACTATCACTTGCTTAGTGCTTTGTATATTTAGTAGAGTAGATGTGATGTGAAAAAGATATTGTGATGCATACCCAGAAGCATACCCCAGCTTGTTCAGTTGATGAGAAATTTCTACATGCCTCTTCTTAAAATGCATGTTTCTATCATCAGGATTTGAGTTTGAATATCAAGAAAGTAACTTCTTGAGAACTAGAAATAGGAGAATTGTGGAAGCATTTGAGGATTTGGGGTTTTTAATTCATGTTGTAGAACTGCATGATGCTCTACACATATAAATAAATTGTCAGGAATAAGTTGACAGTCTTCAGTGCCAATATTGCCATGAGAAAGTGAGGAGTCTGTTTTGGGAAAAAGTCCTAGTTAGTGCTAGGAGGTGGGAAAAGTAGACCTGCAAACAAGATATATCAAAGATTTTGAGTACACGGGATGAGTTGTGGAGAAGACACGTGGCCACACTTAACATGGGTTGGTTTTGTTTGGCTTTTTTTTTTTTTCCCCCCACAAAACAATGAGATAAAGTGAGCACAGACATAAATGTGGGAGAATAGGAGCCATTTAGGAATGAGGTTGCTCAGAGCCATGTCTGTGAAGACCTCTCTAAAGCTGTGGATTCTCAATTTGAAATCAAGAGGGAGAAGTACCTATCACTAAACTTCTTTGTGTGCCTTCTGCAGAATAAAGAAAATGTATTCAAGAACCCAATATCATGGTCTGTTTTGTATTGGCCATTAATACCAGGGCAAAGCAGATTGATTTCTTCTGTATTGACTCTCCTGGTATGTAAAGTACTGAGCTATTTTGCTGCCTTTGTTATTCTGCACAAAGCAATGCTAATATCTTCATTAAGTCCACAGCAGAGGAAGAAAAATGCACTTTTATCACACATTGGTAGGTCTCTGTTGTCCAAGCATTTACTGGGATTCTATTGTTACTATCAAAAATTCCAAATTAGTGTGTTCTAGAGGCAGGAGAGAATGTAGGCTGCCTGCTTCCACTTGAACATCGTGTGATGTCTTCTCTGGTTTTAATTTGTATTAATTTATAAATGTTAGATGTTCTAAGCCATGTAAAAAAATCTAAATGAAATGACCTTGAAACTACAGGTTCATTACAAAGCCGATCCTGTACCTAATTTGAGGTCAGTTTTATCTACTTATGTATGGTGGCTAGCTGGGGAAGGAAGGATTTTGTAAAGATCTGTAGAATCTACATACTATGTATCTATGTTCTGACCAAGCTTCATTGCTCTCACTAAATAATTGTTGACAAGTTCAAGCTCTATAACTAAAAGGTTATGACTTTACTGAATGCCATGAGCCAATATATTTTCACAGATAAGGAAAATGACCTTAATAGAAAAATATGAGACTACTGAAGTGGTAATAGATTATAGAATCATAGAATAGTTAGGGTTGGAAGGGACCTTAAGATCATCTAATTCCAACCCCCCTGCCATGGGCAGGGACACCTCCCACTAAACCATGCCACCCATCACTCTCTTTTGGTTGTGTCTCTTTTCAAGACTTTCTGTCTGCTAGGATCAGAACACTTGGTGTATGGGACTGTTGCTTGGGCATGGGAGTGTATGAGTCTGTATCAGTGATGGCTTGTTCCAATGGGATGTTGCCCAGTGCAAGGGCCCATGTAGCAGTCTCTCCAGAAGAGGTATAATCAGTGCATCCAACTTCACTGTCTGCCTCCTTTTTCCTCCATCTGCCTTGCTAAAATTTGCATCTCCGGCCTGCCAGTATTTGGATGTTTGCTGTAATAAATTTTCCCTTCTGTGATGGGCCTGTTTGACCTTCTGAAGCTGTACTTTGAGTTCTTGCACCTGCATTAGACCATTTGGTTATTTTGTCCTCTGACATATGTGATGATGCCACGCTGGTTCCCAGCTGGGTGAACATGTGACTGGAGGGGATGCCCTGGGAGTGTGCTGGTTAGTTGGAGCAAAAGTGGCTTGCCATGGTGGCACATGCTTTCCCTGCAGCACAACACTGTGGCCTTTCTTTTGCCCTCTGATCCCTTTCTCCAGGTGCAGAGGGCTCTCCACCCAACTTGGGGTAAGTTGCAGAGAGGGAGAAAGCCTATAGTGCTGTGCAAGGTAAACAGGTGGTACACAGTCTTAACTGCAGAAAGGTCTGTAGCCTGGTACCGTTACAGCGTTTACACCCTTTGCATTAGATTTGCCATGTCTGCTCTTGGGAACAGTTTGACCTTATCGAACAAGGCTCTCAAATTTGAGAGTAATTTGGAACATGTGAAACATGCAGGGCTTTTTAATTTTTGCTTTTTTCTTTTCTCGTTTTTTTTCCTCTAGTTGTGTGTTTAGGCCTCCCACCTTTCACTTCAACAATTGAGGGTGTTGGTTACTTCCTCCTGTGTTTGTATAAGAAAAGCTTTTTATAGTCCGTTTTTCCAGTTGGAGTATGTACTTCCTCCATTGCAGCTTAACACATCATTCTTCCCACTCCCTCCCAACCACTGAAGCTAATGGAAGACCTTTGGGTTTTTTTTTTTTACTTAAAGTAAAAATGGAGCTGTGGGGCTGGGAATGGTCATTATTCTTGCTTTGAAATGTGTTCTTCGACAAGTTGTGTTTTGCTGTTGGTGAAGGAGAAGCATGTAAGGAAGCAAAGAATAATCATCTACATTTAGTTTATAGGACATTTAGTTTGTACTGGGCATTTCCAGCTCGGGTTTTGTTTAGCTGAAAACCTACCTAGAAGAACAAAAGTTTGTCAGAAACATGAATGGGCCGCATTCTATTAACTAAAAAAATAAAATTGAGGTAATGCCAGATGTGAAGAATTTTTCAGTGTTGTCCATCCCGACTTTTGCAAGGACCACAGCTGAGGTGAAAGCAGCCTAGGAGCCCAGCTCCTCTTGTGGAGAGGCATGTGCAGACATG
Source organism: Amazona ochrocephala (assembly GCA_039720435.1). NCBI lineage: Eukaryota > Metazoa > Chordata > Aves > Psittaciformes > Psittacidae > Amazona > Amazona ochrocephala. The sequence goes on along the minus strand of CM077891.1, from coordinate 6,975,095 downwards.
GCACTGTGGACTGAACTATCTCACTGCTTCAGATCTTTAATATTTTTAGTCTGTATATAACCTTTTATTTTTCCCAAGTGACTAGTTTTAAGGTGACATGGTATCTCTAAGGCAGGCAAGGCAGGAATTCACACTTCTCTTTTCTCATACATTAGCTTTACTGTAAGCTTGCAGCAAAAAAGTGGATCTGAGGATTGCAGAGCTGAATTGTAACACTAGGCCTAAGAATCCTCGTGCCTTAAATCTCATGTCTCGCCACAGGATGGTTACGGTCCTGACAGGTCATTTTTTAGTTCCTTTTGTATTCTGTGATTAGCTCGTGAAAATAGCGTTTTAAAGGCACTTGCTTATTTTATTGCTCCACTACTAAATAATTGACATCAGCACTTTGAGTTTAATTATAGTGATTTTATACCATGAGTATTCTTTAGTGTCTGATGGTGTAATTGAGCATTTTTATAATAACCCCTTATTTTTAAATTTTTTTGAAATTTGTGCCTTCCTGCTTGTGCCCGTTAAATGTGGTTATCATTATCTAGTGAGGACGTGTGTTCTTCCTAACTAGGATTCTCTTCTCTTTCATGCTGATACTATCTCCATGCTAGATTATTCCTGTCCCTAGCAGCACCTCAGGGCAGGAGTGGGAAGTAAATGTGTCCCATATGGCTGCTTTAGACAGCAGGTTTGGGTGTGGGGAGATCGGAAAGAGGAGACAATGGGGTGGAGCAACAGTGGGGTCTTTGTGCCAAATCCTTCCTCACTGTCATATAAGTAGGGCAAGCAGAGGGGGAACAGGGCCATGGCTTTTTGTACCATCAAGGTAGTTAGGAGTAATGTGGGAGTACATTGCATTCAGGTCAGGGTGAAATTATTTATTCTCCCATGTGAGAGGAAGGGAGCCAGGGAGGAACTGTGACTGAGTCACCCGCTCTTCCTGGAGCGCCTCCTGGGGTGGTGCCACTACATGCAGCCCAATACAAGACTGAGCCTGAAGGCTTGAATGAGCTGATTGCAAATATTTTACAGAAGTCTTATTTTCTGGTAATTACTTTAATATGATTCAGTGTTTTCTCTTTTGTCTGATCATGTTGATGAGCCTTTGTGCCTGATCCTTACCCCACTGTCGTGGGAGCAGAGCAAGCATTCCCACACCATCTGTGCTGCTCCTGCTGTTTTCCTTCTTGGTTTCAGTGGCTGTGAGTAGGTGCATTTTGAAGTATTGTCGTTGTTGAATATAGCAGACCAAGAGTGTGTCCTTACAGAAAAATGGCTGATCCTGGACCTGATCTTGTGAACCCTTTGAAAGTACTGAACTGATTCAGATTAGTGGGGATAGGGCAGTTTGCAAAACTGGGGTCCAGGTACTGTTTGCCAGTTCACATTCATAGCAATTCCTAAAATGAGAGCTCCTGTGAAAACCTGGAACCTTGTTTCTGAGGCAAGTGTTGTGTATGAACTCAGTCCAAAGCATCCAGTGCTCAACAGATATATGAAGAATGGGCAGGATTTAGGTTCCAGTGGGTCACCGACAGTATTTACTAGAGACTAGTAATAACAGTGAACAGACCCATTCCATTCCCAGATCTCTAAGGTTTTAAAAATCCAGCAGAACCAGCAAAATACATAAAGCCCAGCCACTGAAATACAGCCAAGTTTTGTAAAGATTACAATGGTAGCTTCAATTAAATATGAATTGTAAGCTTTAAATGTACAGCATATTTAAAAGGATTTATTTTGCCAAACCATAAATGTAGCACTGACTAAACCAAGAAATAACAGATTAAGAAATCTGAGTTTATATGGTTTAGAAAAAACCTTTCAGATATTTTTAGTGCTTTTGTTTAACCATGTGATTCGTATTTAATCCTGATTAGACCAAAGTTATACATACATATCTTTGTAGCAGGCTGTACATTTCTCATAAGCAATTGACTGATCTGTGTTATCATGTATGTTCAATGCAGATGGCGGAGAGAGGTGTAAAGTGCAACTCACTTGCATAATCTTTTGCATGGAGTAGAAAAAAAAATCTGCCTCATACCTACAAGAAATACATAGGTGCTCATAATTCATATTATCTCATAAAATTTAGAAGAGCATTCAGAGACTGCAAATGCAGGTAATTTATATATAAAACCTCATCCATGAAGAATTTATTGCCATAGCAGGTATAATGTACTTTGGCACAGACTTCTTCCCTGAAACTAGCACTTGCAAATTTGAAAAGGGAACATACCAAAGACCTTGCAGGTTAAACTATAATCTGCTTTTATACAAAACACATTATTATGAAGACTTTTGTGTTTGAGAGAGCTAAAGCCAGTTGCTAAGTTAGTGTTCCATGGCTACTGCAGATATGTAAGTAGTCTCTTTAAAATCAGTGTTGGTTTAGTGGTGCTACCTTTGTGTAATTATTGATGTATGTAAGTATTTTGGACCTTAGTGGAAACTGAGGAAACTGCAGAAACTTTTATATAAAACATTCTGATATGTAGTATCTAAAAATTAGTATCTGCTTTGCAGAGGTAGTTCACTAGTAACTTCATGAAATCCAGATCTCATTTCTTCCTGCAAGGACTGCACTGGGAACACGGGGCCTTATCTTTCTCTCCACACTTGGACAAAACTGCCAGATTAAGGCCATGGGATCCATCCATCTTGTTGCCATTTTAAGACAGGCATTTCTGGGTGACCACAGGGAGAGGTGGCTCTTGTGTCCTGGTAGATTCATACTGCTAGACTTGGGTGTGTGGTGGCATAAGCAAGGCTATGGCAGGACTGTGGTTACATTGCAGAGATGTTGTGAGCACTCTTCAGGAGATTTCAGTTCTGTCTCCTCAGTGCTTGGGTGGCTCATGCAGCTGGAAGAAAGATATGTTTCCTTTTGTTCTTCCTGCAGGGGTCTGATTTCTTATTTTCTTTTGAGATTATGTTGTGCGCATATGCTTTTATAATTGTTGCCTCTTTTGACCCACTTTTACTTCCATGGAAGTTAATGACATGAAATGAAGGCAACCCATTGCCACTCCCAAAATTTCTTCATAGTATAAAGTAGCCTTAAAATGGGGAAGGTTCTCATTTACTGTATAATATACCACTTAAATGCATGTAGCTGGGAATGGAAAGAAACAGCTGCTGGCATGATGTAGTAGAGGGATTTTGGACCAGGACAACAGGAGAAGCTACAGAGCTTATGGCTATAAAAATGGACCAGAGCTCTCAAGCATTGATGTAGAACAGATAGGACCTTTAAAATTCTTCTCCAAAAGATACACATTGGTATAGGGAGCAGTTTGCTAGGCTTGGATGGACAGAGAATATTATCAATTCCTCTGGTATTTTAACTAGAAATTCCAGGAAGTCTAGGAGTTTTAGGAAGTGCTATTAAAATATTATGCTATTTCTTCCGGATGTAGATCCTTGGACAGTGCACTTATGCCTTTTCTATTGTCATGCCCTGCAGCAGAAATCCTCAACTATTGTGAGCAAAAATAACTTCCTTTGCCAGGTGTATTAGCTGGAATTATATCTATTGCAGAAAGAAGTAACTTCTCTCTTGAGAGTGACCTGTGATTTTTGAGGTCAGTGAAGATTTATCTCGTTGAGGATGTCATTTTGCTACTAAGGAAAACCTCACTGGGCTCATATATGAAATACTATGTTCAGTTCTCTGCTTTTCCAGGTGAAGATAGTGGAGTTAGAGATGGTGCAGAAAATGGCGGCTGGAATGATAGAGGAAAGAGTAACTGTCACGGGAGGAGAAGTTGAACAGGCTGGTACTCTTTAGTTTAGAAAAAGACAGATACTTATCAGTGAGATTTAGAAAATCATTAGAGTGATGAAAAAGTTGAATATATGAAAGTGTTGCCCTCCAAATCCTACAATGCAAGAACTAGAGGGCACTCAGTGACTGTAGTATGAAAACAGGTTTAAAACAAATAAAAGGAAAAACTTCATTTTTCCGAAACTTCAAATAGTGAGGGTTTTTTTTTTTTTTCTTTTTTTTTTTTTTTTTTTTTTTGCCACAGGGTTATAGGCAACGGTAACAACAGGTTGCAAAGGCATCAGACAATTTCATAGGCAGCAGGACTACAAATGGACAGTGAAATTATGTGCCCTGTTACATCACTAATACAGCAATTGTGCATGGGGGAGTATGGGGGCAATGGACTGCAAAAGCAATCAGGCTTCTTCTGTCTTTTCCTTAAATAGCATCTCTAAATAGCATGCCACAGTTGCATTCAGGATATTAGGCTAGGTGGACCAGTCATCAGACCCTGCAGGGCAATTTTTTCTGCAGTATTAGAACCATACAGTATTTTTTTGTTGAAAGGTTCTTGTTAGTACATTGAATTCTCACAGGATAATCAAGAAAAAATGGTAGCAAGTGTGTGAATATTGCATTGTTGATACCTGAAATATTAATGTATTTTAAAGTCTGATCCATTGATAGTCAAATGCCTGCCTGTTGCTGTACATGTTACTAACATGGCATTTACTTGGAAAACGTACAACTTGGGAAATGAATTTTAAGTTTATGTGTTTATTTTTTTTGGCAGTAAGTTTTAGTTATCTCTGAAGTGAAAAGCTGTCCAGGTGCAGTGAAGCTGTATGGTGCCATGAGTACTTTAGCAGGATGGTATGCAGGACAAGTATTTAGGAAGCTGGATTGGAGTAGTTTCTTCACGCTCCAGTACTGTGTGCTACTGAGATGTCTTTGTGCTAGTTCCAAGTAGGCTAAATTGAGAGAATGAGACAGAAGAAGGACTTTGGGCTGACCACATCTGCAGATCAGGGGCTCAGAATCTAGGTTGTGATCATAGTTCCAGGCTCTGGGCTTTAGTAACATCACAGAGCTGCAATGACATCTCTGCAGGTTTGGTCATCCTCCCCATGCACGCTGTTCAGTGCCTGCCCAACTCCTGATAAACCCATAAATATTTAGGCTACTGCCTCTTATACAGTAGCCAGCGCTTTTATTCTTTATTTTAAAAATCTATTTAGTTACAGTTTCTCATTAACATCTGCAGCATTTAGAGGAGACGTGCAAAGAGGAAAAAAAGAAACAACCAACTCACTAATTCACTTTAATATAGGACATGAAAAGTTCTTTAAAATGTTCATTTGTTTTGTTTTGTTTTTTCTTTGTAATAGAAAATAATTATCTTTTGTGTGCTTTATTTTTTGTAACCTTTACCATATCAACAACAGGACATGGGCTTTGTTCACATGGAGACTTTGAATATTTGTGTATCTATCTTCTCTGCTCTGGGCACAAGGTTTTAGTTGAGATACTTACACTAGCCATAAACTACCAGCGCAGCTCAAGTCAGCTCATGGTATCTGAGGGAACTGGTAGCACTCTGCTGTTGATGAGAAATCCAGTGTAAACGAATCCTCACTAGTAGTCTCAGATGTGCTGTTGGGAAATATGTTTGGCTTTTAATCAAAAGAAATTGAGTGGTTTGTTCTTAAGAGTATCTGTTTTATTCTGTTGTGTCAGTTAAATGAATGTTAACACAAATGAAGAGCTTAAAAACTGACTAAAGCCTCAGCTAATTGAGCTTTGGTTCCATGAGAGTTTCGATGTCAATCTCGTTTTTGTTTTCCTGTTTTCTGGGGAAGTACTTCAGCTATAAGGCAAAAATAAACAAAATAAACCTTTTAGATCTTCTTCACACTTAAATATATTTGTGCATATTCTTAGTTGCTATTTACTTCTTGCAAATTTATCTCAATCTGAAAAGAAATCAGATGTATTGTTTTCTTAACAAAGATTTGACCTTCATCTTTATAGACACGGTTTCGCTATTTTTTTCTCTCAGCATTTAGTTCAAAGGAGCACTTCTAAGCACACAGGCAAAACCCAGTTCTATTGTGTAAAATAGAGATGTGTGTTTTATATCACGGGAGTTTAGAGAACAATGCAAAGGTCAATTGTGTTGCTTGCTCTCCTGTCACATGATGTGGGTGTGTATATGAATGCATCCCTGGAATTCCACTGTGGGATCTGCATCTTTGAAGCTGATGCTAAAATTACTGCCGAGGCTCTTCCAAAGGCGGATACTGATGAAGATTCAATGAAATCGAAGGTCGCCAGTCTGGTAGGCGTTGAAAGGTACCTGGCTATGATACTATTTCTGATTTAATAATGCGAATGGGAGGCTAGCCCTTTGTAATAATTAGGACTAATTACTGAAGAGGTGTTGACAGATGGGCTAAGAGGAAACAAACTGCCTTTATCCAGTGGCTTAGAGTCAGATTACTAGTCTTGTGTTATCTGTTTCTCAGAAAGTAGAAGCTTCAATCATTCACTAAGTCTTCAAAGGGGAAAGGGATCCTAACAATATACAGGATTTGGGATGAAGCTATGAAATAAGGCTTTGACTCAAAATGGCTAAATTAATCTCCTTTCCGTAAATTATCATACTTTTAAAGTTTGAGTTACAGATGGAGAATCTGACTGTAGTACTGAAAAATACGTTAAATCAATATTGATGACTGTCCTGTTGTTATTTGTTGTCACTGCTCCTGCTCATGGATTAGTCTAAACTCAGTTCCTTGCTGTTACTTATATTAATATGAATTCTTTGATTCCCTCTTATGCCATGCGTGATACCTGCCTGAAATGGAGACAAGGAAAAGTATTCAGTACTCTTACGTTGTTTGTTTTATGCAGATGTTGTATCTGGTCAGAAAGCAGAAAATACATCTGCCTGGCTTAATTATGGTTATTTACCTTTTTAGGAGACAAGCTCATTCATATTTTGGGAAGAAACCAAATTACAATATAGTGGCATTCAGGCATTTACTGAGAAATTCCTCATCGATGTAGCGTTTTCTTAGAAGGTATTTCTTCTCTCCTTTTGGATATACATCCACATGAAGTAAGTAGATATGAGTGTCCAATGGAAATGCAATTAGCAAAGACATTCGGGGGTTAATGCTTTGTCACTAGAATGAGACTGAGTGTGACTTACTTTAGGCAAATGATTTAAAAGTCCAGCAACCCTCCATCTTCTCAAATGACTGCTTTTAAGTGTATTTCTTCCCACTCTACCATATATTGGTCCTGTTTTTTTGAGAAGCATGAGATAAACATGGTTGCGTTTGTAAGAAGGGGTAGCCTTCAATTATTTATTTGCTTTTAACAGAAGAGGCCTTTTAATTAGTGTTTAAATATTTATAACAGTTTTATTGTGCTGTAAAATCGGTTATACTTTGATCTAGATTTTCTGGTTTGAGCTAATAGGGTTGGTAAAAGTTTTCCTAATGAATTTGGTCAGAACATGGCATAATCTGATTATCTGATGAAAGATTGACACTTCAGTTCCTGCCAGCATAGAAGTGTGGTACAATAGGGGGCTATTCAACGCGCATTCAAAGATGGGAGTTCAAGTTCAGCTACTATAGAATTGTTCAAAGTTTCAAATTAAGGCAGTAAAACAGTTTTGCATTTTTCAGTAGATTTTTAGTCAGGAGTAGTTTATTGTGGATGAGAGGAATGAAGCTTGTTGTTGCATGTGTAAACCATGTAACTCTGGTTTGTAACTTTGCTTTTAATTTCTTTCCAGTTGCTAAACAAGTTGTTAGCGTTACTCCTTAAAACACGGAGAAACTAAATGACCAGAACATTGCAGACATAGGAAACAGTGCTAGGAACTGGGAATTGAGCATCAGTCAACTGCTGTTAAATGTAGGACCCGCTTTTTATTAATATCACTCATGTTATAATAATTTATTTAACAAATGATTACTTTTATCTCAGAGCCTTGGAGATGAGCATATTTAATTAATGTATCCTATGTGCTTATGCAAAATGAATATAGACTTATCGAACTGGCATGAAAGAACAATTGTGGGGCTGTATCTGAAGTGTGAGCTTAGTCTAAACTGTTAAAATAAACATCTTTTTATTATTATTATTATTAGATATTCAGGTAGGATTTACCTTGTAAATGTCATTCCTGTTTGCACTGGAATTATAGTGATCCTTATTAGATTTTTTGGACTAATTTGCTCTCCAATAACTTGGCTTATCCAAATGCTTACACTGTATTGGATGGGAATCCTGACAGAGAAAAGACACATACTATTCGTGATTAAGCTTAAATTTTGGGGGATATTTCATAGCATAAAACTATTCCATAATCTGTAGCTTTGAGTCATACGTTTGAAAGTTATGTGCATAACACTAAGTCTTCCCTTTTTTAGATACTGAAGGAGTTCTTACAGAAAGTGAAATGTATGTACCAAATGGTATGCTCTTTACTGAAATGCAGTTGCTTCTGACATGGAGAGTTCATTGAAGGATTTAAAGTTTTAGCCTAATCAGAGAATCATAGAATAGTTTGGGCTAGAAGGAACCTTCAAAGGTCAGTGAATTGATACAGATTAAAGTACTATGTGGCATGTGAATCTCACTGGCTGTGGAAGGGGACTGTCTGTGCCTGGAGTCAGTGAGTGGAGGCCTAACTCCAGTTCTAGTGACTGCCACCTTAGGAGGTCACTTACTGTCCCTGCATCAGTTTATCTACAAAGAACGACCCATAGTAATGCTGGTCTCAGAGACGGACCGTGGTTTACACAGAAGCAGAAACCTTCCAAAGAGAAAATGCTGTATGAAGTAGTGGTGTAAAGACTGAATCCTGCAAACCCTTCCTTGTGTAAGACACCTTACCAGTATCATCTAGCAGTTTGGACACATTAGATCAGATCCAAAATCTGGAATTTGAAACATGAGCAGGGTACAAATAGGAATTACATTTGGTTATTTAATACTCCTCCTGTGTTTATGTTAATTTATCTCATTTATTATTTGCAATTTCAAAATATATTTTTTAACTGTTAGGAAACAAATGTTGAGAATATAAGCACGGCATAGGAAACAGGTACAATACTTTGATATAAATGTATATCCCACTATGGCAATGCTAGTAAAGTACTTACCCTGTTCAGTCAAGTGTGGAATCTTATTTTCCCTCTTTTAATGAACATGTATTTTGGGAAGGTATTTTGTACTTGTCTTAATTCCATTAAATGTAAACTGCATGATTAAAGTAAAGGAAGTATTTTGGAAAGCACTGTCAGAGCTCAATTTGCAGTACATTTTAATTTAATTGCCTACCTCTGCAAGGCGTCTCACTCTTGGTAAGGCATATACAATAGGGGGATATTTCATAAGCGGAAGAAAGCGTACAGGCAGAAACGCGAGCAGGAGTTTTAAAAGTACATGTAAAGTAGGTTGCTTTATTGTGTCGTCATAAGAGTCACTACTCAGTATCTCCTCCCACCAAAAGTTGGAGAACTTTCTCTTTGCAAGAACTGTGAATTTCAGGGTCTGTTCATATTCAAAGAAATTTGAGGGCATCTGACTGTTAAACAATAGTCATATTACTTTGAGTATGCCCAACGCAAAATAAAATACGCTACTAAATCCATGTGTAATCAAATATTAACATATATTTTATCAGAGTTTGATCCAAATATAATATTTATAGAATAGGAAAATAATTTATATACTCTTGGTTTAGTTGAATCTAAGATAATGATGCAAAATTAAAATGCAGTCTTGTAAAACTTACTGAAATACTGAAATGAATGTAATTTTAGGTAAGTGTGAAAATGATTTTTGATCTATTCTCCCTTATTTTTGAGTGTATCGGGCTAGATCCCAAGCAGAGCTCAATGCCAATGGAAATAACCTCATTTCTAGCAATTCTGGATATGATCCTGTCCATCAGGAATGAATTGATAAATCACTGTGTGATGAAGTTTAGAAGCATGTTAATTTACTATAGGTTATATTTTTATTATGTAATATCACATTACCTTAATACAAGAAACTGAAGTTATATTTCACACTTTGAAGAAAAAAGGACAGTAGTCACAATGTCATGTGATTTGTGCTGTGTTTCGTGTTCCTATGCCCTGTGGGAGGAAAAGAAAAGTAATAGAACAGACAAATAAATAAACGTGGTGTTGAAACTGGCATGACAGTTTCTGCTCTTGCACAACGGAGCTGCAATCAATTTATTGTCTTCATTGGTCAAATGCCAGAATAACAGTATAATATTATACAAGAGTAGATTAATTAAAGTGTAATTAAAATGGAATAAATTAAATAATCATAAAAGTTTGTCATGGGAAAAATATGTGTTTAGAATTAATTAGTTTTCAAATAAAGTGATATTTTAATTGCTCAGTTACAGAATCCTTAATTGCAGACATATAATTCTGGCCCAAATAACGTCAGTTGCTGTAACAACTTGATGCATTTCTTCTCTGTCAATTCTTTTTAATAGTTTGTTACTAAACAAGATTATTGCAGGAATGTCTGCTAAAATGTCTGGAAGATGTTTAATTAAGCCCATGCTATCTGAGGACATTATTAGCTCTTGGAACCAAAAGATTTGTAGCTGATGCTGCACTATGCAGCACCCCTAATTAAGGAGGATGGGCAGACAGAGCCCCGTGGCTGACAGATTGCTATGCACCGCTGAACTGGAGACTACTCAAAACAATCATTTGATGGTCCTTGGCTTATCAATTTTCTGCTAGATTACAGTGATTTATCAAGTGTACAAACTTTAATTTATTTGGGATCTGGTGGTATGCTATATAGAGACAGTTGTATAGATACTTCTTTTCATTTATATTGTGCATTTCCATATTCTTCAAGTTTTCAAAGTGTTTAGGCATTTGTTGTCTTTGTTTGTTTGTTTGCATTAATTTTATGGAGAGTGTGTTGCAAAGTTGAACTGTCGTGAGCTTTTATGCCTCCTTTCTTTCTGGCTGTAGTTATAACATTGCACTTTACCAAGCAGTTAATGGTTTCAGAAAGTAAACAAGATGGGTGTCTTTTCCCTCATCTGCAAAAGGAACCTATTAAACACTAGAATTTCATATGATTCAGCTGCATTTCATGCTGAATTTTGGACTCCCCTATTAAAGGCTAGTGCAGTGACATGTGAGGCAGTGGCTCTCATGTTTTCAGACACCGTATTTTTGGCATAAATGTATCCATGATATTTGGCTGTCTCCAAAGTGTTTACTTCAGTAAGATTTGCAATGCCCAAAATGTTTATGTGTGCTAACAAAGGTCAACCAGCTGATAGCTGAGGGCGAATATGTCAGAATGAAAGACCGAAAAAAAATTATCAGTCCGACACAGTGGGAGTATTAGAATGATTAATGTTTATGTTAATTTATGGCTTTTACATATTGATTAATAGCTTTTTGTTTCAGTGACCAAAATGTGGAAGCGGCAATGAGATCCATATGCTAACTCAGTGTCTTTCAAATAATTACAGTAATTCTTAGGTTTGTTCCCAGGCTGAATTTATGTTTTCATATAGGAAATAATTATTGTACAGTGACTTTTTAAGAAAACTGCAGATGGAGCACACAGCCTGGCTTTCGTGTTCCTGAAGGTGAAACACGGACATCTATATACATTTTCCTTGTAAGCTTCATTATTTAAAATCATAATATATTGTGGCTTAGCCTCATTCAGTCGGGGGATGCTTGGAGACAAGAAAAGGTGTCAACACTGTGAGAAGCCATTATCCGAGTGGAAGTCATTAAAAAGCTGTTGCATTGCATGATGGTAATTAGTCATTTTCTGTTCCCATCAGATTTCTTGGCATATCACCAATTGCTGATAAGCAGTTTTGTTTGCTATCTGTCCATTGACTATTACAATTAAAATGTGGAAACTTTCATCATTCATTGTCTAAATCTTAGGAGCGAAGGTAATTTTACGGGAGCTCCTGAGAGAGGATGAACTCGTAACTTCCCTTGAAGTCCATGGGAAATGGAGGTTCTCAGCACTTTCCAAAGTGAGACTTCTGAAGTGTTTTTCTGAGCAGGCAGTCACTGTTAGTCACTGGAAATTATTTGGTGACTATTTAGAATGAAAACTCTGGCGGCATTTAGTGTTCCCAGCTATAAAAGGAAAGGCTCTTGTCAGCTGTAATGTTGGCTGTGTGTCAACATGTTTATGATATCAACTAATAAAGGATCATGTAGCTCCATCATATCCATGCATTCTCTTTGACATTGATTTGTCTCTAACTAGCAAGTTTTGCAAGCAAGTGAATTCCATCTAGAAATCTAAATGCAGCATCTAGATAGTATATTTTCCAGTGGAAACACAAGCTCATGAATGCTCCCATGAATGTATGAGTCCACCACTGTGATTTTTTTCTTCCCTTTTTCCTTTGTTTTTCTTCCTTTTTTTTTTTTTTTTTTTTTTTTTTTTTTAGGTTTTGGAATGTGAAGTTTATGTGAAATATATACATCACTGTACCTAGTCTTTACTTTGGTAGTTATAGGTAGGTGGTAGTACGGAAAATAACGAATTTAAGAGAAAGCATTTGGTTATCCTTACTCCTGCAAATTAAGAGTTCTTTATTAGTATATTCTACTGGTTAAATCAGAAATTTCTGCTAGTTCTAGTTTCCGCTGGAAATCAATTTCTAGATTTTAAGATTTCTACTGATTTCTAATTTCCACTTGAATTTTATTTTTAATTAGCTTTAAAGAAATCCTATAATACAATTTGTATCTCTGTTTAGCACCAAAGATAGCAAAGGGAGCTTTAAACTAAAAGCTGTGCTGTTAGTTGACTGAGTAAATTTGCATATATTGTGGATCTGTGACTTTTGCAATTATTTCTTTAGCACTCCTACGTCTCTTAATCTGTGCAGTTGCTATACAACCTTCTACCAATTTTACTTTTACTAGTGCATATTTCTGTCTTTGCACACAACGTATATGGTGTGTTTCACGGAACTGGGGTACGAACGCATAGAGCAGGCTGCCTGGCTTTATATTTTGGATTTTATCCAAAGTGGCTGTTTCGTTCTTCCTGAAGTGTTTTGTATGTGTTAGCTTGTTATGGGACACAAAAAGGTATTTCTTTGTACAGTCAGTTACTTTTCACCTCAGGCGTAAAGAGATTTCTTCAGATGATGGTCTTGCAACATCCCTTTCTATTGCTGACTTCCCTGTTTGTGTGTTCTGTCAATTTTGATATGTACATGCAAAATGAGAAGCTGGACTTAAAAAATTTGTCACAACATGTATGAAGAATTGTTTCCCAAACCTTATACCTGCTTTCAGACCTTTTGTAATCAATAACCTATAAAAATTAACTTTTGCCATCAGATGAAGTGAACTTGAACTCCTTGTCCAGCACCTCTTTTAATTATGAAAATGCTACTCATAAATGGGTTCCTGATCTCCACTTCTTGGAAGTGCCATGTAACCAGGCAGCATTCTGTGTCAACCAGGGATATCTAAGATGGTTCCAAGTCCTGCTGAATTCTGGCGTAATTCAGTGAGATGAATTGGGTGCTGTTTGGGACCCTCCTGATCTGTTTTTGCTACTCAGGCAACTCACACACCAGCTAGGCATAGCTTGCTGCACGAGGAAGGGCCACAGTATTCACAGGCAGCTGTGTTTTAAGGGTGCTGCTTGGGCAGAGGATATTTCAGTTTCACCACTATGAAACCCAGTTGTCTGCAGTGGCTGGACACGTGAAAATTGCATTTGGAAAGCTCATACTGCAAGGGCTACCTGCTGTATTTTAATGCTGGAGATTGTGAATGAAATGGAATAAACAAATCTGTTTGCACTGCGCTAATAATTTGGGATAATCTTTTATTTCGACCGACTTCCTCTGCAGTTGAAGCTAGTGACCCACTTCAAAACACTCATGCACTAGAGCTATGCTATGCAGTGTGGCAGAGTGTCACAGAACTTGAGTGAGTGCCGGTAGGCACAGAATTGCAGGCTGAAAAAGGCCTTTTGTATGAATGAAAAGGGGGAAGAACAATTTATTCACATCTTTCTCTCTCATTCTTTGCTCTGATTTTTCCTTTGGGAGGGTGGCACCTGGTAGACTAGGAATTTTCAAAAATAACAGGGATTTCATATATCTGTTTGTGAGCACACCTGGATGTGTTGAATATTTTGTAGTAGTAATTATGTCTGCACACCTGCTGGTTTCAGTCCCAAATCAGTTTGCCAGACATGCCTAGAGAGATTTATTTCTCCTATACCTGAAGAAGTTCTTTAACCACTGAGTTTCTACTACTGTAAATAAGCCTAAAGAAAAAAAGAAGAGGATTTTTTCTTGTCTTTACTTGAGCCATTGATATCTCAAACTGAACTGTGGAGTTTGTAGGGGGAGGCAAGTGTTTGGATGATATTTTAATAGCAATTTGGTTTTGCTTCGATGTGTGATAGAAATACAAATGACAGGAGTGGGAACAGGAGAGTTGCTGAATTCTGCTGGAATTTTTCCTGTGGGAATCTGTTAGTGTTTATAATTCTCTGAGAGATTTTCCTAAGGTAATCCTTTTGACATTTACATATTTAAAATGACTCTCATTAAATAAAAGCTTACATCAAATGTTGAAGTGATGATACTAGTACCACTGCATAGAAATTCAAAAGGTTTGAAGGTTATCCTAATTGCAACCTAAACAAAGTAGGTTTTGTGAGGGATATTAATAACGAGCAGTACCTTAAAATAACATAATTTCGAAGGAAACTCAGTTGCTCTGGTGTTTAATAGAAACATTTTTTTTCTAGAAAAACCCTTTTTGGTATCTGTGTGTGCTGTGCATAGCCGTTTGCTAACTGAAACACTGATCTGAACAGCTGGGGTTTTCACTCCTTACTCACACAGCAGATATAATCTATGCAGGAGACCAGGGGTTTGCAGTGCACCCTGTGAAAAATACTTCTAGTAGCCTGTAGCATATGGGAGTGTAGCCCAGCCCCTGAAGGAGGATGCTGTTACCAGCACAGGGAAGGCTGGAAGAAATAAAACGTCTTTTAAAAAACAAGAGCATGATGATGAGGTGTTGCATCTCTTACTGGTGATACCCTCTTGCAAACAAACAGTGCTATAAGCAAAATGATTCCTATTTTTTAACATACTTCCACAGGAGGCAGGAATCATAGCATGAGGATATCTCAGGTAGTAGTCTGGCCCTGAGACTCTTAAATGAAGTTTCTTCTATAGGTTGCACTTTGCTCGTTCAAGCCCTTGAGCCAGATTGTGCCCTCAGACCAGCCTAAATACTAAGCAAATTCACTTAATTAAATTTGCTGCACATATCCTCACTTAACAGGAACAGATTGGTCCCCCTGAGGCAAGATGGAGTTAACAAGAAAATAAATGTTGTGCTAATTAGAGAACTCATTTTCAGACACCTGGGGTGAAACTTTTAAAAGTTCTAGAGATTTAGGATTGAAAATTCATTTGAAAATGAGTCTTAGGCTTCTAAATCACTTAGGCACTTCTGAAAAATATACCCAGGGGCTTTTTCCATCCTACAGTCATCATATTTAGCATGTTTGTAGCTGTCTGCTTAACAAAGCCATGGTATAACCATTGTCTATTAGTATCAGTATGCCACAATGTACTTCATTATTCCTGTAAATATAGTGAGCTACCTGGTGAGTGCAAGGTAGGCTAAATGTCATTTTTGTGGGATGCTGAAGTGTCAGCAGGAAGAGAGTAATACTTTCCTGGAGTTTTTAAGTAACCAGTGCACCAAATTTCCATCTGTTTGTGATTCATTGGACTTCCTGTTGATTTAGGTATGTAAGAACTTTTAATTAAATCTTGGGTTTAAGTGACTTGTCCATGCACATGGATAAAGAAGATAGCACAGATGCAGTTTTATAGTTCAGCACTTGCTGGAAGAAAAATGAGATGCTTAATACTGTCACACTGCCATTCATCTCCTGAGTCACAATAGGAATTTAATAGGGAATCGTCTCATAACCCCAATAAAAAATGACATATGCTCAATATGAAGCCCAATTTCCAGATTCACGTATCCGCTTAGCAAAAAAGCAAGCAAAGAACCAGGCTCCAAGGAGCAAAACGTCACTTCATGTGCTTACAGCTTGCAAGTGTGTTGTCAGTAGTCATGTTTTGTTCCTGTATCCAGCCTGAGAATGTTTCTGAAATATTGTCCTTGTAAAGACATGCATTAGTAGCGTCTGTTTCATGCCAGGTAAAACCCTTCCCACAGCCACGCACATACTTGCTGTCTGTCAGCAAAAACTTGTGTCAGTAATTAGAAAAATGCTATTAAAAACCTGCCTTGTAATCCCAGATAGCCTCTGGGTTGACTCAGTTCTATTTTGTCTTCCTTGCTCAGTGCAGTAACCCATGATCGTTGCACTGTGAAAGAGGGACCCTACTTCTCTGACAAGCCGCCTGGCTACTGTTCTATTTACATGGTTCTACAGAGTGACATTTGAGGGCAATAGCAAACAGCTGTAGTGTCCCAAAGAGGTGGCCTTTGGTGACAAAATCCTCAGTCTAACAGGTTTACAACAGAAGTGAAACGTGTTACAGACGGGCAGTCAGGAGCTGGATCTCACCATGGGGGAGAACCTGTACATCATGTAATCACCTGAAAATTTACTCCAGCCTGTCAAGATGCTAGATCAGGAGGCAACATCATAAACCAAATGAGTCAGGGCACTAAAACAAGGAGGATATCCACTGATCTCATTATTTTCATACCTAATTACACAGTGCTGTTGAGGGAGAACTGTGCATTATGCTGAAGAATCCCATTTCATCATCTGTCCTAAAAGATGATTGTATTTAATTAGGACTTACAGATACCATGGTGATTGCTGATCTATAAACAGGGTAGACCTGCAAATGAGGTGCCATAGCAAGTGCATCTATTAAACACAATTCAAAAGCTGGTACTAAAGTGAGATGACAAAAGTTGAGCCGTTTTAATTTACTATTTGACTTTTAGCCCTAGCACTTTACTGCAACCATCTGCAATTCCTCCGCTGTGAACCAGCAGGCAGAGAAATATCTGCTGATCTTCCCTTACTGAATTTAGAAACCTTTTTCTTTAACCCGGAGTAATATATGCATGAATGGGAAAGAGTGGAGACATCTATAGTGGTAAAAGCTGTCCTTTTCTGTATGAGGTCAGGTCAGCAAGAAAGAAGCAGAAATACACGCATGGCTAGTCACAGATAAAACAGTAAAAACTTTTCATGGTGAAAATATTTCTTGTAATGCATGTTACAATGCATTTTCCAATGAATTGCACGTTGTACTTACAGTCAAAGAAGCTGCTGGTTACCTTGTCCCAAGCACAGGTCTGGAGGGGCACTTGCAGCAGGTCAGAACACAGGAAAGTCATCTTTGGCCTTTAGTGCATGTGCACCTGCAAACTGTGCCTGTGTTAATGTGAGTGGGAATACTTGGCGAAAGTGCCAGATCAGTAAGAGAGTACCTACCTGGATCACACCAACTATCCTTGTGAGTTTATAATCAATTGGCCTTCACATTTCCCATCTTAGACAGGGCACCATGCTTTCCTGCGCACTTGCCCTGTTCTGTGCTGACTCAAATCACATCTGAACTGATCACATAAAGCTGAAAGCATCCATCTCTCTTTATTGATCTTTTGGGGAACACAGACCCCTTGGAATAAAATGTTTAACACAATAGTCACAAAGTTAGTGTGAATTACTGAGGGTTGTTTTGTTTTTCAAGTAACCACTCTGGAACAAAAAACTCAAGGATTTGGAAGTGATGGGATTCTTGTGTAAAAATGATCATAACTAATCTCATCTGAAATGCTTTTCAGTTGATATGTTCACTGCAGTGCATCTCTGTAAATGGTTGTGAGTGGAAAAAGCAGAAGTAGTACTTTTATGGGGAGCAAGGGGAAAGACTTGCCAAGGGGCTAAGTGGAATAATAAATCGCTTGCCCACTGAAATTAGGGTTACCCAGTTTCTTGTATTTTGCAGCTCTTCCTTTTTGTGGCAGGGAAAAGAGCTGAACAATTTAGTATTTCCAAGTGTGTGCGAGGTGTGTGCAACATGGCCAGCTCAGCGCTTAAGTTGCATAAAAAGGAACGCAGCAAAAAGCAGATTTGACAGCTGCTTGATGTTAAGAGGAAATACTTTTCTATTGCACTGCATTGCATGGCAAATAGAAATAACATCCAGTAATGATAACTGAGAAAGGGAAGTGACTAGGAAAACCAAATGTCCTGATCAGAATATATTTGAAGTGTCATTTCAGTTTAGGCTGCCTTACCCTGTGTGACATCTGTGTCATCTTCTCACTCCCCCAGCTCATCACTCAGATGGCTCTGCCACCTCCAGATCCACAGTTTGTTCTCAGAGGTACCAGTGCTGCAGTCCACACTCTGCATTTCTCCTGTGGAGGCCAGGAGCCCGATGTCCCTGTTCTTTTCTCTGGGTAAGTAAACCAGGATTTCTGGCTGAGTTGATCATTATATGGACATTTCTGTTTAAAACACAATTTATCTAAATAATACATTGTATCTGGAGTAGACAACAAAATGCCTGGTGTGTGGCTGAGGAGTGTATTACCTTTGTACATACAGCTTCAGCTTTGGAAAAAAAAATATCAAAAAGTATCAGACTGTCTTCTCAGACAGTGGCCTCACTGAAAGCATCTGTTCTTACTGCTAGGTCTGAGAATGGGCTTATCCATGTCTGGAACCTGAAAACACACAGAGTGGACACAGCACTGGATGGCCATGGGCGAAAATCTGTCTACTGCGTGGAGACAATGGGTGGTAAAAACAGGCTCCTCAGGTTAGCAAAGCAAAGTAGACAAAACCTGGTGAAAGTGCTCTTGTCTCTGTGCTGTATGTGATTGAAGATGGGGGGGGGAAGAGTCTCTTATTTGTGGAGTCAGTGAAAGTCTCTCCAGTGCTTAAGGAAATGTAGAGAAGTACAAAAATACAGAGAAAACTGTAGAACAAAAAATGGAAAAAATGATGTGATTAATTTCTTTATGATGTATATGTGATGACATCATGACAATTGGGGTCCATAGTGGCTTTATTACTGCACTGAGATCAGGTGAGGTCTCTGAGTAAAGGAAGTACAATTGGATTTGAAGTTGGCAGGTGCTTCACAACTGGTTCTCAGGGAAGATCAAAATTTATATGCAGAGGTTATAAATAGAGGGCAGAGGGAGAAAAGGTAAGGAAGAGAAGAATCAGAGATGGAGAATGGACGACTGAAAATGAGCAAGAATGCTGAGTTGTATGCCTTTGCTTTGTTGCAAAATATCTTCTGTTCTTGTTTAGCAAGGGAAGGGGAAGATTTGTGTACTTTGGATTAGACAGGTGATCTAGAGTAGATGCCAAAGTGTCTGTATGACTAGGAGGTGTTCTGACATGTCTATCTGGAGACGACATCTCTTATAATATACAGTGGAACTCATTAGCATTTATATTTGTTATCTGCTTAAGTACAATTATCAACACTCTCCCCCATAAAATCATATTGAATGAGCATTGTTTGTATAATTATAGAGTTTTTCCATACCTCTGTTTTTGCTGTATATTTATAACAGTTCACATAGCAGTGCAATTTTAGGACAGCAGTTACCTGTACTTTTTCTGTTCTAAATGAATCACAATTCCTTGCAGTACCCCATTGTCTGTATGCCCATTGCTATAAATGTTTGGACAGTTTGTCACTCAGCTGAGAAGCAGGTGGGAGTTTTTGTGTTGTTGTTGAAGAAGTCTTAACAGTCTGTAGATTTGCATCTGCCTCTGTTTTGGTTTCGTACTTCCACAAGATGATAGTGCTAATTAAACCAAGAAATGGATAAGGGATTTTTCATGACTCCTTGTCCCAGGTGATAACATAAGGACACGTATCCTGTGCTACTGTAGGTTGTGAATTGGAAGCTTTGTTTCAGGGACTGGGATCATGTAAATCTGTAGCAATTAATGCTGTGCTCTTTGTCTGGTTTTACTGTCTGGGAGCAACACACAGACTTTTCAGTGGGACGGAGGGGTGTGCAGAGGAGTCTGTGAGCTGCTGTGGTGAGGCAGTGATGCAGATGCTGGTTCTCTGGTTTTGAATATTTTAACCACGGTGTTTCATTGTTTAATTCCTGCTACTCACTGCACCACCATTCCCTCTCTTCTTGTGTCACTACATACACAGAGTTGTAAGTCTTCTGTGCCCTCCCTGTGGCTGTGGGAAGTTGACCATTGTGTAACTGTAGCCTTTTATTTATCTTTGATGTGGTCTTTGTTGTCTTGCTGTTTGTCTTTCAGATGTCAACATACCTGACATTTCTACTTCACTGTTAGGGTGAAAGTGTTGAATGTGTTACTCTCTGGATACTATTGTTTCCTTTTAGATTAGCGCTAATAAAAATACTTACATTTTACCATTTATGACGAATATGCTCAAATAGCCATGAAACTTCAGAAATACATACACACATATAAATAGCATAACTGTGTTTGATCAGGTCTCCTTTCACCAGGAAACATGGCTCGCTGTGACTGCAGGGTACCTCACTCCCCCTCAGGCCCTTCCTCCTCCCAGGAACTTTTGAACGCATTGGTCAGTTGTGCAGCCAGCAGAAGGGTGGTCGTCTTGGTGATTCCCAGTTCCCACACGTTTCATGAAAGACCCCATCAACACCCCACAGAAGCTGTACAAAGTTCACTCCTTTGCTGCATGTTAAAGACTCTACTTTGAGATACTAGCCTGCAGAAGCCAGGCTTTCTCAGACTTGCTGCTCATGAATAACCTGTTTTACTGTAACAGTCAGGGTCGTGACCAGAGGATCTGCTTGTGGGATTTGGCAGAAGGACGGACTGCAGTGATGGATTCTGTCTTTATGGAGAATGTGGGATTCTGCAGATGCTCTTTGTTAATGGTGGCACAGGGACGCTGGCTAATGGCCATGGCAGCCAAAGCCATGGAGGAGGTAGGAAGTGGTTTTGTTTTCTGGGAGATTGCTTTTGGTTTTGAAAAGAGGTAGTTGAGAAGGCGAAACTTCACTACTCTGCTCAAGAGAGGGCAGAGCAAGGAGCCTTTGGGGGTCCTAATCACTAATTTTACCTGCCAGAAAGATGACTGAATTCTGTAACTCAAGCTCTGATAATAAGGGTACCACCCCAAGATTGTCTGACACGTAAGTATTTGCAGCTGCTGCTGATCTTTCATATGCAGGAGTTTTTAAAACCCTTCTGGTGCTGCTCAGTACTGTCAAAGGGGAACAAGAGTCCTTGTGGGAACTAATGGTCAGAAAGTCTGTCATCAGGTGGAGGTACTCATCCTCCATCTAAAGCTGAAAGTCGTGTTTGGTGAGAGGAGGGGAGGTGTAGGCGATTTGTAATGCAATACGTGGTCTTTCACCCCAGGCTAATTCTTTAACTGGTACTTTGGCTGGAAATAGTTGAATCACTATTAGCAGCCAGAAGTTTGCTCAGTGTGAGATAATTGTAGGGTCCATTTCAGTTCCTATTGGGTAAGTCCACATCTAAAACCCATTATCACAGAATCTCTGACTGACAGCTTTGTCGGCAGTTTCCTCTTCTGCTTCGGAGAAATGGTGTTTTTGTTTTCTTTGAAGGACTATTTGGGGACATCACACAAAAATTAATTATTTGAAATACTTGTCATCAAAATACCAAAAATATGAAAAAATTAAAAAGTTGCGTAAGTACGAAAAGGAATATTGTTGCTAATTGCAAGGTAGATGCTTTTCTGGACTATGGGATACGTATCTTGAAACTGAAAGTTGCATATTTTATAGGTGAAGTAAAAAGTGGGAATGGTGCCTGTATTGCAAGAAAATGTGAAATTTTTATTATTCAGAAGTTAAGCACATATTTAAGTGCTTTGTTGGCTAACAGCCAGAATGTTCAACCTTTTACAGAACAGAGTAAGCCTGTAGACACAACCACTGTACCAGTAAATACAACCATTCCCATACCTTGTTCTGATCAAACAAAGGCCTCTCTCCATTTTACAGCAGTGCTCAGTAATACTTCAGGTAAAAAAAAAACCTGACAAGTGCGTTCTTGTGCCAGCCAGAGAAGAGTTTTTGTGTCAGGCAGAGAGTACAAACACACACATTCTGGTAATGAACAACTGAATAACCACCTGATCCAAAGAGAAGCCGTTTACCCCAAAGTCTCTTACAACTCATCTCTGTTTCATTTTCATTTCTGTTCTTGGGCCCTGCAAACTGATAAAGATTTGCTGTCTCCTGAGGTAAGTTCCACTCTGTGTATGAACTTTTACATTAGAGCTGTGTCGGGTTTCAAGACATTCACATAAACTCCTATAATATATAGTGCTTCCAAATAGGCAGCACTGTGTGAGACAGTACATTTGCAGCTTATGATTAAAATTAAGACTTAATAAGTGTTTATGCTTGGCTGGTGCCCAAAAAAAGAGTAATTTTGTCTTAAAGCAGGTTCAGTCCATAAATAATGAGATCTGAACAGGCATTTATTTGTTCATGATTGCATTTAAATCACCAATTATGAGTTACATGCACTTTTTTTGCCAATTTGCCAGAAACATGTTAAAAGCTTTATTAATGTGAAAAAAAAAAAAAGGGTGTGTTTCCTTGTGGCCAGTTTTAGCCACCCAGGAACACTATTAACCTCAGGCAAAGGCAAATCTTTCTCCTATTAAGCAAAACCAATATAAACAGAGAACTCCAAGTTTTAGGTTACAGTTGTCAAAATATATGAAATAGTATTTATTTCTAAGGCTCAGTTGCCGCTAATGCAGACAGTCTCTGGAACTGTCAATCTAACACAGGCAGCTCATGCCTGCTGGCCTTCTGCAGAAAGCTTTTCTCATCTTTGTGCTTTTCTTTGTCCTTTGCAAGCCCAGTTGAAGCCTTTGTACCAGTTTATCCATTTTTAGTCAAGGTAAAGTGAAGGAGATGGGATTTTTTTCTTTTAACCCACAGAATTGTGTTTATCACAGAACACTTATCCTTCCTTATTACATAAAAATTACAGTTTCAGTGTTGTCTTCGAGGCAATGCCCTTTGGAGAGCCAGTGATGAAAGATGCAAGATGAGAGCAGGTCACCATATTTATAGCCCATTTCCTGCAATAGCTAACTTGGTCATTATGTTGATAGCAAGAAAGCTGCCAAGAGAAAAGCATCTTTTGTTAAGAGTATAGCCCCAAAGAACCAGAATTCCCAGATGATTAAACTTTGGTCTGTTCACAGGTTTGGTCTACATCTTTGCTGTAGCCTCCATTCCTCAAATCTGGAGGATAGTTTCCTGCCCCATTGCTAAGTGGCGTTAGGAAGTGTATATTGTGTTTGTTGACTTGCACTCCTAGAGTGCAGCTGGCTTTTGGCAGGCTAGCTGACAACCCCTAGAAATAGGAAGATGTTCTGGCAAGCTTTGAACTAAAGGTATGGGATTGGAAAGCCATCGCAGCTGCCGTGGTCCTGACTGATGGCTCCCAAAGGAGCCATATTTGTCTAATACCTCATCTCAGATGCTTAAGGAAATTCGCGTGACTGGGGCTGTCCAGCAGCACTGTTGGGCTTTTGCACATTCTGAAATAGCCCAGAATGGCTGGTGGTGCTGGATTTGTAAAATGTTTTAAGTCCTTTAATTTTATGAGATAATGCAGACCATTGTTTATTTAACTAAAATAGAAGATCACCTTAGTGATTAAGTATGCATGTGAGAAACGGCATGCTCCTGGCAGCAAGTTTTTGATACCTAAGAACTTCTATTTCTCCATAGTTCCAGGCTGGAGAATCAGCCGATAGTGAGACACTGCTGTGTCAATCAAGAGACTCGAAACCTTCCCGTGCCAAATTGCAAAGGCAGACTCCCCTGATCTTGCCTGCCATCGTCCTGGGGTGGAAATGAGCTACTTCCTTGGCAGGGGAAAGACTTGCCCAATGCTAAAAAAAGAAAAAAGATGATCCATAATTCATTACCATCAGTGCAAGTAACAGTGGAAGCTGCTGAGTAGACAGAGAGCGGGTGTTTAACACAACATTGTCTGACCCTATTCAAAGCATGGTCAGACAGTGTTGTGTTGAACATACGTGTGTGCCATCCCTGCTCCAGCCTGCATTAGCAAGCTTTGGTTTACATTTGTTAGTGCAGCCAGCTAGTAAATAAAAAAATCCACCTCTGATGTATACATAGTGCCCATGCAAGCTCTGTGTTACCATGACAGAACAGAGGAGACACTGCAAGTGTCCACTAGCAAACATAACAAAAGATTAGCCACAGAGGTGGAAAAAGAGCCAAGGGAGAGGAATCAGGGAAGTATTTTCAGATGAAGCAGTCAGCAATATCATCTACTGTACGCACAATATCATCTACTGTACGCACAATATCATCTACTGTACAGAAAGAACATGAACACGGATTAACTAGAAGGGGGAAAGAAGAGGATGTGTTCATTCCAGCAGTTTTGTCTGGTCTTTCCTAAAACAATGACTGTATTTAGATAGCTGTAGATTCCCCTACAGTTCCAACTTAACATGCATTCCTGTTTCCTCCAGACAGTTTTTGCTGGAAGAGCTTATACTAACCTTAATCACCTTAAAAGACTTGTGTTTTTAACAGCAGAATTTTGACCTGGAGCTGGACCAACTACTCTTGTTTTCCTGATGTCAGGTTCAGGTTTTGGAGCTGCCATCCAAGACGTCAGTCTGTACCTTGAAGCCAGAGGTGGGTGCCAAGCTGGGCATGCCCATGTGTCTGAAGTTATGGCAGGTAAGGCAAGAGCGCCTGCTAATTGTGAAATGTTTTCCCTGTGATTCATTTTATATGAAGCACATGAATCTTTCTTCACTTGGATTTTGATTTATTATCAAACCAATCAAGTAATTATACTATTAAAGGGGGGAAAGATTTGTGAACATCCTTAATGTAACTTTCAGAGCTTTCCAAGCTTTAATGGAAGATTTGCAAATACTCAGGAAAAGCTTTGTATCCTTAGGATAGATACGGTTTTTGCATCAATCAAGAGGAAAATGAGTGACTTACCAAAGCTAGTTGTTTGATATGGTTTCTCACTGCATTAAGAACGATAAGAAATGATTGGGTTACTTAAAAACAGCAATTTTAATGGCAGGTTACATTCACTTCAATGCCCTCAGGACAAGGAAGCACTCTGTGAACATTTCTATTCCAGACATACAATAGGAACAATATTTATGGTGGTTTTGACTTTGGACAAAAAGGTAAATAAAAGCAGTTAGTGGAAAAAACTAAAACATACTTGCAGAGAATCAGCCTGTCATGTTTATGGGGTGCCTATGATGGAAGCCATGTAATACAAAAAGGTGGCAGTAGAGGGAGGAAGGAACTTAGGTGATTGGCTCTAAATCTCGAGAGAATTGGTGGCAAAGCTGATTCCCAGTTTAATCAGTTGGCTGATTCCCAACCACATACTGTTACAGGACTGCAGTGCCATCCGAGCTGATGTGAGGCATGTTATTCCTGCAGGTTCATCTGAACATTTATATTGGTTTCAGTTGAAAAAGTTGTCAATCAGTTGTGAATTTGAGGCCTTAGTGTCCTCACACAAGGTCCCGGAGTGACTGAAGTCTTGAGGAATTCAGACAAAACTAGGAGAGGCCACAGTTCAAGTCCCTGTAATGCTGTAATTAAAAACTAGGAAAGAAAATGAAATAGACTGATTAGGCTTTTATTAAGCAGAAAGTTTCTCCTAAAAATGCAATCAGTGTTCAGTGCTCAATGAAATGAATGGGGCTTTCTGTCTCCTGGACATTTTTTAATAAGATGAAGATAACTGAGGAAATGATCAGTGTTGAAAATTTTGTTGCCTTTATGAAAAGTCCTCTGTCTTGCCATGTTTTCTACATGCACTAATATTGCTATTCCTCTAGGAAGCAGAGCAGGTGCAGAGTCTTAATTTTATGTAGGCTTTAATTTTGTTGTCAGTGGGGATAAAGTGGAGAACTGGGAAGAGGTAAATTATTCCATGCAAATTCTAGCTTGGGAAAGCCACCACAACTTCCTAGACTGCAGCAGGCCAGGGTAGATAATCCCTCACAGTAGGGCATGCTCTTTTACGAATGAGTGCAATTCAGTTTAAAAGTGTGGGGGAGGAGAATACTCTTATGGGCAGATAATTGTTTGTGGTGTACCAAAGTGATGCTCTGCATTCTGTTCTGTGGTTTCGGTGGAAGTGGCACACTGAGTAACCCTGTAACCATAGAAGCAGAGGAGCACGAGCTAACCCAGCTGAAGCCCTTCCTGTATAGAGGCCGTCCAGGATTCCTTTGTGCATTACTGTATTGGGCAATATAGACATACCGGGGAGATGAGCTCTCCCCAACCCATCGCCTATGGGCAGCGTGTTGCCTAAGAGATTATTTGATGTTTCTTATGGCACAGTAAATTAACAAGTTGAAACAGAAGCTGACTTGGAGAGAGCCACATAATGGTCTGAAGGAAGTATGCTTGTGGTTGTTGTCCAGCAAGAGTCTGGGGGCTATGGCCATGTATCATATTGTTCTGCACGCCAATAAACAAAGATCCATGTACTAGGGAAACTGCACCTTACCAGCAGCACGATGAATTAGAACGTTACTATAGAGCAGAAGGAAATTGAGGCTTAGGTTAGGCTTGTAGATTAAGCCTCACCAGCTTAACTAAGCAGCTAAAAAGCTTGTGGCTGTTTATTTTGTTGTTTTGAAGCTTTCCCCCCTTATTTTACTAGGTCTGTCCTTAAATGTATTAGTTTGTACAACAGGTTTTTGCCTTGTGGATGTTTGTATTCCTAAATACGTTGTGCCTTCAGCTTCACACCTTCCTGCTATTACTAACTGGGTGGAGCAGGATTTGCAGGAGTAAGAATAGGTTTCTCTTAAATTTTTTGCACTCCTTGGGGAAGGCATCGTGTTGTGTAACAGTGCAAAAAAAAAATTCAACAGGAATAATACATGTAGAAACTGGAAATGCAGAGTTATTACTTTATATAAACTACAGCAATTATTGCTGTTGAGCTGACAGCAGATCACCTCTTCTTCCTTCCTTGACAGTTATCCAAATGCAACAACAAAGTGTTCTGCTTAGGAGGAACAATGATTTATATTTTAATTTTTCCACTGAAAAGGAACATGAATGGAGAAGCCTTTTCACCAGAAGTGTCCGTTATGAGGAACTGAAACAACAGGCTGTTGTGAAACCACTGCTTGGTGAATCCAGGCATCAGCTTGAGAGGTTCCCTGGTCTTTCAATGGCTTTTATTGTTGAAGTTCAAGTACATGTACTTATCAAAATGCAACACTTCATACAGTTAGGAAAAGTTGGGAAGTAGTGAGGAGACCTTCAGTTCATAGAAAACAACACTTTGCTTTCAAAATAGGCCAATCTTAAATCTCACTTGCAAGTTACTGGGTTTCAAATCTAAGCTGAGATACTCACAGCACCAAAAAACCCAACAACAACAACAACAAAAGGTTTTGCTTTGCTTTCCTTATAATGCTGAGCACTCACTCTTGTCTCGGTGAGGGATATGAGCACCTATGAAAATCAGCTGTCTGGTGCTGACTAAGTCAGAGGAGCTGACCCTGCCCACCCAAATCTTGTGTTGTTGGCTAATGGAAGCTCTACCTGCTGTAGAGCCCCAGGGCTCTGGAGTCCTGTGCTCATAGAAGAGCAGTACAAATAAGGGGGGTGGATGGGGTATGACTTTGTTTTGCTTTGAAGGTTTTACCCTTTACTGAATATAAATTAAACCTGGAATATTTGTGTCATTCAGATTTTTTACTTTCAAAACCCAGGTGCTCTTCATCCAAAATACCTGATGGTTTAACATTAATTCATATGTATTGACATACATTCATTGCTCTCATGTTTCATTATTTTAGCAAATCAAAAATTTGACAGAGAAATTATGCACGGTTCTGGGTACTACAGGAGACCTTCTCTGTGGGCCTTCCTACCCAGAGCATGCTCCGGGCCTTGTCAAACAAAAGGGGATCTTAAAGCAAAGAATGAGGCTCCTACAGGATCCCAGTTCAGAATGGTGATGTAAGGGGGTTCCCTTTGCTTTCCTCCTAAGAGGCAGTTTTCTCCTCCACACAGCAAGATCCATTCCTCATTTAAACACTTCTTAAGGCTGAATAAGTCTGAGGAAAGAACATGAGGCTTTTACTCAGCAGTCCTGGTACTCAGACCACCCATCTCTTGTTAGTTTAACTCCCCCTAGGACAAACAGTAACCAGTGGAAGAATTGTCTGGACCATTAATAGAAGCATTGAGCCTTTGGCCACTGCAGGCTGGTATCCTGCCATTGACAGCCAGCAGGTTTGAAGAACTTTATTCAATAATGAAGTAAAAGGCAAGCCTTTTTAAATGTCCGTACACTTAATTTTGAATTGAATGCGAAGTAAACATATCCTGAACGATCTAAGAGGGTTTGGAAAGAGATGAATAACTTGGATACATTTCTTAGATGTGCCTGCATGAGGTTGTTGTAATCCCAATGTTTGTTTCAGTGTTTCGTCTCGCACCAAAGAAATAGCTGGCATTAGCAGATGCCTGTTTTGTAGTTGCTTTGCATTAGGGATTTGCATCTTCACTCACAAACCCAGTTACTGCTTACGGGGTCATTAGTCTTTTGGCTGGAGCAATGATGAATATTTTCCTTAAGTGTGACATGTAATCCAGTAATGTTCCCTTCTTTGAGTTATTTCAGAGGCTTAAATAAATTAGGTGTCTGCCCAGGGTGCCGTGGCCCTTGGCCTGTGACATCATTAATCAAAATAGCTCTCAATTGGTTACAGTGGGACTCGGGCGCCTGTTAACCCCTTGGTGACTCACCCAGAGATTCCTTACGGGAGGTTCAGTGTTTACCTTGAAGCACTGTGGTGCCCTTGGGTAATTGATCCCTATGTGTAACCCTACACTTGGCAGTGTGAAACTGGAATCTTTGGGCATGGCACTTCTTTCAGTGTCCATGCGGATTTGTGTAGGTTGATGGTAACTCGGTTGCTCTAAGAATTTTTTTTTAAGGAGCACAAAGTTCAGGCCATGAAGTAAAGCTTCTGGAAACTTCAGGCAGCCTTTCTTCAGGTGCTGTAGATGTCAACAGTTTGGATTCTCAGAGAGAAGTTTTTTCTCTGTGTGTATATATGTACACATTAGATACATATATATAGATAGATATATATATATACACACACAGACTTTATGTGTAGGTATAAAATAGGTGCATGTCAGCAGTTACCGAGTCACACTTTGTGTAAACAGATGGACTACAAAGCTTTGACATTCAGACTTGTAAACTTTTCACTTGTCCACCAGTCAGCATTTTCATTTATTTTCTTGGTGCTTGGACTGAAACCTACCTGGGGATGGTCATTTTCCTAACAGACTGTTTACTTTTCAAACAATTTTACTTTTCCCTTGATCAGCTCAGCGGTGGTTCACAACCTTTGCTTCTGGCTGGCTATGAAGATGGATCAGTGGTCCTTTGGAATTTGTCAATGGGAAAAGCATTGAGCCAACTTGCTTGCCACCAGGAGCCAGTGATGAGCCTTGACTTTGACTCGGAGAAGGCCAAGGGGATCTCAGGCTCATCTGAAAAGGTGCTTAGCATCTGGAGCCTCAATGAGCAACAGAACCTCCAGGTCAGGATCACTGGCCCTCTACTGTCATTTATCCCACTTTGCACTAACAGTTTGATAGACTAAAAAAATATTTAGTCATGAAGAAGAGTTGTTGCAGATCTCTAGCTAATTAATCACAGACTGGTTAGAATGTCTGTGCTATGTGACTGGACTTAGCACAAGATGGTGAGGATGTGAAAAAAAAGGCAAAAAAACCCTGTCTCACATGTTTCTGGTTTTACCAAAGTTGCAACAGGCACACAAGCCCAGCATTACTCAAGCCATTGCCTCTGAATCTTCATTTATCACATTAGTAGTATTCAGCTCTCAGAATGTCCTAAACATTATAAATGAGTTACAAAAATGAGAAACAAAGGATTGATTTTCCAAAGGTTCTGCTTGAATGGTTAGAGCTTTATTTCCAATGTGGGAAAGACAGAAATATTCCATGACATATTTCACAAACAAAAAGAGCAGGCTAGCACAGCTAGCACTGTGAGCTTTAGGCAGCCAGCATCCTTTGGCACCTTCAGAGCCTCAGCTGGAGACAGAGAAAATCAGTTCATTGGATATCTCGGTGTGTGTTTGAGCTGTGCATACCTGGAATGGCTGGTTTAAGGGTCTCACGATCACCAGTTCAGGCTATGCTAGTGAATGGCAATAAATATTGCTTAATCTAGACAACGTTAGCAAGTGTTCCAACAGTGCCGGGGGTTAAGTAGGTTTTAACTAGGTGTGGAAACGAAGTGCATAAATAAAGGCTCATGACAATTAAAATGGCCCATTCATAGCCTCTCCGCTGCTGAGTGCTTTACCCTCTATCAAGCGGCAGTTGTCCCTTGAACACACAATGAAGAGTACCCTGTATGCCCCATACCATCCTTGAGAGGACAGCTGCTGGATACACCAATCCATGAAAGAACAGTAATTGCTCTTGCAGCTTTTTTTGGACATTTTTTAGGTAGTGTGGCAAGTTAGCGCTGTTTCCAAATGGTGCTACTGGAAGAAAAGCAAGTGCTTGGGCAGCCAATGATGACTTGTCACATTGGGGCTGCAGTGAAGGTGTATAATCTGCTGGGCTTCACCACAGCCTAAACGAGTGTATATGGAGTGGTAGGGCATTAAAATCCCAGGACATGTAGCATAAATGCATCCAACTGAGATAAAATTTGAAGGACACAGCACTCACTGAGGAGAACATCTGAATTTTACTAAGCAATACAGTGCATAGTAAAAGAGGCACACTGGACGCTGAATAAGTAGCAAAGGTATTCTAACCCAATATGATAGAGTTTTAACAAGTCTGATACACAACTGTCATGGTTTTGGGGGTGGGTTTTTGTCATGTTTTCCCTCCCCCTGCCCCAGCCTTTCTCCGCACATCTGCACTTGGTGTCCTTAGCTCAAGGAAGCAGAAGAAAGGTGAGCAGGTAAGTCCCAGTAAGAAACTTGGTATTGAGACTAGCCTTCTAAAGCCAAGGTGTCAGAAATCTGACATCATGACAGGCTTCTTAAAGCTTCACATACTCTGGTGTTAATATATTCCTTCATATTAATTATAGCAAAGCTTTTTCCCAGATTCAAAGAAAATATTGTTCTCCACAGCACATTTCAGTTATGAGTTACCCATAATGCAGGGCTACAGGTGTGACTCATGGGCAAAATAAACAGGTTTTCACCTGAAATATTCCAGGTATTGTTTTCCACAGGGTATTCACGTTCCCAAGAGATGTCGGATTAGTTACATCTTCAGCACATCACACTCTGAGATAGATAGTAGTTTTTCTCAGAATAAATTTAAATGCCAAGTATTATAAACTGTAAGTAATGTTTCTGTGCTTCACACAGAATATGAATGCCGTAATAAAACGCATCTTTCAAATGAGCACTAGAGATTGTCAAGGACATAGATTAAGGTTTTTTTCCCCTATTGCATTAATAATGTAAACCAGATGGGGATTTTTTTCCCTGACATTCCAGGTACCTGAGGTAATGGTAGACGTTGGAAAGCCACTCAGTGGCACATTATTTTTATTCTAAAGGTTTTAATAAGTAACTGTGGTGCAGAGCTATCTGCCGATGGAGAAATAATGATGCAATGATGGTACTTCAGCTCTGTTTTAAGTGGCAATGTTCCAGTTTGTCAGTGAATAGATGATGAAGGTAACTTCATAGTTTATTGCTATGGGGAAAGTTTGGTGTATTGTCTTCTACAAGAAAGTTGCTGAAATCATCGCTGTCAACAAATGACTGGATTGGTTATGCCTCCTAATTTGGACAAGATAGTGTAATTATGTGATGATGTTTGCGGTAGAATGTAGGAGGTAAACAGCTTCTGCAGGTGAATAAACAAATCAGAACTGGAAATCAGATAATCACAGGAGCTCCTTTGTACATGACAAGGAAAAAATTCTATAAGCGGCAATGTAAGTGCACAAGTCTTGGTGGTTGGGTTGCTGAGGCTCTTCTCTCAAATGCTGAAGCTGAGGCTGCTGCTATCTTGGCAATTCTTCCTAATAAGAACAGGGCTTAAAGACATGGTTTGGGTGTAGGAGAGGGAGGTTTGGGACTAAAAAGAAAAAAAAAAAAAAGAAAAGAAAAATCCTAGCTAGCCTGTGTCAAGGAGGGGACAGGAGGTGGGTATCTGTTGGCCTCAGCGTGTCAAAATACCTCAGTGCATCTGCTAGTAGATGCAAGTGTCCTTGGTCATGGCTGGCTTAAAGTAGCTCACCTGTTTTTACCTCTTTGTTTTCTTAATTACAAGCTGGTTTTCTGGTTAGGAAATTGTGTTGGTTTGCATTTGACTACCGTAGTTGCCCGTAAGTGACTGGATGGCACAAATCCTGGTGCTAGGATTTCACCTGGCTGCATATACCTTGAGCAAGTTGATCTACTTTGTTTTTTCTCTCTCACCTCTTGTATTTGCAGATCATGCACAAATGGCCACTGTTCCCTCATGTTCCATAGCCAAAAGGCATCACCATTATAGGCTTCACTTTCAAGCCGTAGCTTGCTGATGACATGCAGTTTCTCTCAGTCGCCCTGATTTTGCTGTATGGCTCTTGCCCACATAATGACAGCAATGATGAGAAGCACCACACCTGGGATTGGTTATAGCCATTAGCTAATAATCTCAGTTACACAGTAAGGCCCAGCTTACATGTGCCAGATTGGTGATGTAAGTAAGAAATCCATCCCTTGCCAACGTGCATATGCCAACAACAATCCTGCTGAAGCCACGCTGCAGTAGCCTAACTGGGGAGCATACATACCAGCAAAAAGTACAGGTTTTGCAGTAGCAGCCCCACAAAAAGGCCCAAATACAGCCTCCTACTGCTCATCAGCATTATAGTTCAAATGATCTGTAATGAATATATCCTTTTTAATCTTATCCCTGTGCCAACTATGCATCATGGACTGTCTTTTGAGAAGGAAAGCTACTTAGCTGTAAAACATGGTTGTCAATTCCTTCCCACCTCAGAAAACCAGCAAATACCACACAGCTTATTAAAACATGCACTGAATTGTATTAGGCTTTGGTACAAGATAGCTACGGATTCAGTCTGAAATAGATGGTGGCATTAACATGTCATTTCCAGTTGTGCTTATAAATAACAGCACTTCCAGGTCCATGTGCTCCAAAGGTGTCTTCCACACTGGGACGAAAGCTGGGCTATTTCAACACAGATGCACACTGGTGCCTGCACTGCCTGTGCTTCGGCAGCAGACTGCTGACTAATACAAGTTACATGGGGTGATCACAGCAGAAGTGTATCACATTGAGCTTCAGGAGAAACGTCAGTGAAGTGGAAACTTTTCTTTCTAAGGGCTGAGTCCTGTGCAGCCTTGGTGCCTCCTGAAAGAAGCTAAATGCCTTCCTATTTAATTATGCCCCTCAGAAACTTGTGGCCCGGTAGTCTCCAAACAGTAACAAAAGGCTTCCAAGATTGAAATCAATAACTTGGTCATAATCCCCTTCTTGGAATTTGGTGTAAATAGAAGTCTCTTGGGAGGGAGTACTAGAAATACAGATTTCCTGACACTGTAACCTAATTCCTGGAAGCATTCCTTTCTCAAGACTGTGGTAAATGCTACCACAGCTTATTGGTGCTTTTGTGAGGGGCCACAGTAGTAAAAACAAGTAGCAGGTAGTTTAACATCAGTTCAGTATGGGAACACTGCAAAGGCAGGGAAAATATCTGGCCATAGCACTGAACAGTGCAGCTCATGCAAGAATAGCTTGAAAAGCAAAGCTGTGTAGTCTGGTTTTCAAACCTTAACTCTGAGCTTCACTTGTGACAGAATATAAATACCTTCAAATGCAGTATAAACTAAAAACATACACACAATGCTATTATTTTTAGAGAATGCTGCTGGAGATAGGATCAAATTAAGATCTTTTCCATCTCTGTCTATAACTTTTCATCTGCCATGTGGTGAAAAGCTCCCTGCTACGTGTGTAATAGCAATGTATATATATTGCTGGTCACTCTGCCTTCTAAAATCCCCACAGGTTCCTTTTGCTTCTGTTTGAAACAATTAGAGCTCACCTCTTAACTTTCTCACACAGGTTTACAAAACACACAACCTTGTCAACGCTGGCATATCCGATATCACCATCCGTCCAGACAAGAAGATTGTAGCAACAGCAGGGTGGGATCATCGCATCAGGATCTTTGGCTGGAAAAAACTGAAGCCCTTAGCGGTGCTGGACTATCACACAGCAACTGTCCATTGTGTGTCCTTCTCCAACCACAAAAACCCCAGGGAGAGACTACTGGCAGCTGGCTCAAAAGATCACCGCATCAGTATCTGGTCAATATATACTCAGACGTGATGTGTTCTGCACTTTCAGGGACTAGGAAAACAAGATTGGTGAAGCATTCTTTACACTGTAATTCAAACCTGGATATGGAGAAGTAGTAGAGTGTATTTCCAGGCTGAAGTGAGAGTCCCGGGTTAGTCCTTACGCTGCTTGTTCAAGCTGCAGGTTTAGTTTTCCAGAGAGGAAATGAATTTTTTAAATCTGTACCATGCAGAGTGAAGACACAGAACAAGTCACTCTGAGTTCTGCTACAGGCTTTACAACAGCTTTTCTTTAGCAGGTTGCTGAAATAACTTATGCCAATATCTTCTTTTGTGAAAAAGGGCTGGAATCCCTCAGACTGCTGTGGGGGCACAATATAGAGCATCGGATCACAGAATGGTTGGGGTTGGAAGGGACCTTCAAACGTCATCTAGTCCACACCCCCGCCATAGGCAGGGAAGTCTGTTTGTACGGCATTTATGTATCCAAAAATCAGAATCAGTGTAAAATGTCACTCGTTCTTGAAAATTTGTACCCATTAAACCCACCCCCAGTGGTTTCTCATTGTCAGTTACTTTTTATTCCCT
Source organism: Amazona ochrocephala (assembly GCA_039720435.1). NCBI lineage: Eukaryota > Metazoa > Chordata > Aves > Psittaciformes > Psittacidae > Amazona > Amazona ochrocephala. The sequence goes on along the minus strand of CM077891.1, from coordinate 6,940,248 downwards.
GTAACTGAAAGGCTAGCAGAACAACCTTGATTTGCTCACACTTCTGTCAGTTTCTAACTTAAACCAACAGCCAGGAATGTGACTAGGGATGGCCTTTGGCATTTATGAATTTCATTATGTCTCCTGTCACCTCGACCTTCACAATTAATCACAAGAAAGGAAGGGGTAAAAAAAAGTCTTCCCCTGCACTGCGCTGCAAAGCTATGTAAAGCCTTTCAGAGCCAGTGCTAAATCCTTTCCATAGACTGACTAGCTGAAGGATTTAAACTCAGCAATCCAATTAGCGCCCTTCTCCTTGGAGAGTTAGGGGTAGGTTTCAGCATGGCAAGGCTGGGATTCAGCTACACAACTCCCATTAACATTTAGGGGAATTGCATGGATAAATCCTTATCCACACAGTGCGAATGGCTCCATTAACTTGCCAGCTCTATAATCATGGAAGCTGAAATTCATCCAACGAAGGGTTTTTTTTGTTTTAATCATGAAGCAACGTTTGCATTCTTTTAAACCATACACCATACTCTTAGCAATAGACACACACAAGTCTGTTCATGGACATCTCACTGTTATATTCCCTCACAAAGTTGCAGTTACAACTGCAATTAGCAAGGGCTGGTTTGTTGAAAAGAAGATGGCCTGGAAGCTAGAACTCGGCTTTACACCCTGGAGTGTTCTGTGTCCAGGCTATGCGCTGTTGATACTTTACTGGAAATACTTGTTTCTGCCTCTGTACAGTGCTGAACATCAAAGAAAAAGGCACCAGAATTGTAGTGAACAGCAACATCAAAAGACTTTAGAAATTATTTCAGGGAAAACAGAAGCAAATTAAGGTCTGGGTCTGCTACCCAGCTGTGCTTTGCAGGCAGAGAATACTGTTGGACTAAGTCTTCAGCATCAAGCCCGCTGTTCTTTCCATTAGACACAGAAACAGGATACTGTTCCCAGGCTTTTAGAAGTAAAACTTGGCCTTACACGTTTTGGAGTGTGATGACACTTTAAATAATGCATTTCTTTGATTATTTCTTTACTGTTCAGTAGCTGCATGGAGGGTCACATTGCAGTTGAAAGTTAAAGCCTAATTTTGAGTGATCCCAAGTCAAGGGGAGGTGCTGGTGTTCATTACATCTACCAGACAGAGTTGCATAGATGGTAAGTAAGTGCTTCATCATCCAACCCCACCCAGGAACCACCTACTCTGGACACGAGGCTCCAGCCAGCAGCCTTATAGAGTGAGGCAGAGGCCTTATCCACAACCTGCTCCTGGAAGAAACCTTTTCTTGTTTTTCCCATTTCCTAAAGTACGTCAGAACTGACATAGATAAATAAACAAATAAATACGGAAAACATTGCCGTGTGTGGTCCAGGGACCCATCAAAGAGAGTTTGCAAAGGGATTTCCTTTTGGCCGTCCTGTCTTGTCCTACACCACACATGAAGCCTGTCAGGCAGCCTTGAGATTGGTGTGTCCCTTCTGCGTGGGCCTCTTGAAACAGAACTGGGTGAAATTGTGCTGAATGAGAACAATCTCACAGTCAGTTAATTTTTATCGGACCCAACCCAGTGGACACGTACTGGGACTTTCGTCTCCTCTCCACTTAGATTATAAATAAATCAGTTAAATAATTATCTAAGTCAGTCTGCATTTCTCAGGAGAATGCCCTGCCCTGCACTTTAACCTGTGCAATCACTACACCTTTTGAATCAACAGCTTCGAAGTGAGAGCTGATGATGGCCTATGCCCTAAAAAGCTTTGTCAAGCTGATGGTTGGGCACTGTCCTAGAAGGCTGGAAAAACCAAAGCCAGCTCTGCATCTCCTCAAGCACAGACCTAGGTGTCCTTTATCCCCTGCTTCAACTCTGAGGTACAGGGTTAGAGGCACAGCTGCTGTTGGGATTTTGCACGGATCAAAGCCAGGAATACCTTCTTGAGACTCTTGGTACAACAGGTGTGGGACTGCTCAGGGCTGGAACCAAAGGTGCCTTTGGCCTATCTGAAAAATGTCGCTTCTGAGCACCACTTCAATTGCCACAGCTTAGCACAACAACAACAAAACAAACAAACCACAACAAAACCAAACCAGAAAAACAAAACACAACAAAATAGAAATAGAAATAAAATTAAAACAAAACAGACACAAAAATCCCAAACCAACCAACAAAACCCCCCAAAAAAGAAACCCCAGCCATCAACACATGGTCAGTCCCTGTGTTGTGAACCCATACTCCGTTTCCTCTCTCAGCTGTGCATCCCAGCTATTAAAAGTTCCTTCTTCTCCCTTTTCCTAATGGATTGGGAGCTGCTCTGCAGTGGCACTGGGGGTAGGTTGCTGGCCTGGAACAGGCCAGTACTCCAGTTCTCCATGGCAGCAAATGGCAGCCTACACTATTGGGCAATTTCCACTGAATGGAGCTGTAGGTTTAATGCTCCTCCATCAGAAAAGCAAAGGGAACACAGAGCTCACCCGTCTTGGGCAAATGGTTACTGTAGGAAATGAGAAGGGCCAAGCCTGTGGTCCCGTCAGAGAAGTAATCACTCTTTCTTCTTATCCTCCTGACAGATGAAGGCAGCTGTGCCATCAGAGAATAGTGTAAGAGGTGAGAAGCCAGCTTTAAGACTGGAGTGAGGACTGAGGTGCAAACCTCTCCAGCATTTTGGAGCAGCTCCATGCTCAGCACACCCCTCATTCTGAATGCCAGTTACGAGCATATAACACCCCAGGGACACTATGAAGCTCCAAGGCATTGATGAAGCCTGGCTTCAGCTCCTGGCATGGGGGCTGGGGGCTGGCTCACAGCCACTTCACGCAGTTCTAGACCTTGCATCCCAAAGCAGTACACAAAATGCATCTTTAGTGAAGGCCTGCGCATCTTACACCTGCTGTGGGAAACAACTTTGGATGAAAATACTATGATATTGGCACAGGGGCAGATCACTAGGAAGAATGGATTAATATCCCTCGTCTTAATAAGCGTACTATTGGATCGGAGCCTGAAAGTCAGGAACTCCCGAGTATATTATTTCATCTGAAAAATCTCTTTTGCTGTCAACATTGGTGTCTAAAGTAATGATGGAGACTCACAGATTTCTAATGGGTTTTTCGGATGATTACAATGTGCCTTCACATCCAACTTACCGCCCTTCGCTGGGGTTTAATATTTATGTTTGTCTCACTAGGTAGATTTAAAAATAAACTCAGTCATGCCAGCATAAATTGAAAACGAGGGCATGAACTGCAGCTGGAATCCTACTAGCAGGCGGGCACAGAGGAAAAGAGTTCCATCAGCTTCAAGAGGAAGGATCCACGTTGCAGAGCTGCTTCCTATACTTAGGAATACTTCCTATATTTAGGAATTCCTATACTTACATGTGGCATCCTCTACTTATTTACTTCCCATTACCAAAGCACTGCCCCCGTGAAACTTACACATTGCAATAATCAGTCCATTAACACCTTACATCACCACTCATTCGATTTAAACACTCCATGAAGGGGTTTTTTTCAGTTTATAGTTTCCTTGAAGTTAGCAAGGAGCCAGCAGCAGTCTGATCTAGAGTTGAGCCTAAATGCTGTAGTTTGAATGTGAATTACAGTTTTCTAAAAGTTTATTTGCTTAAGGAACTGACCTGGACTTCCCCACAGTAGAATGATTTCCAACAGGAAGGACAGTCGATAAAGGCTCTCAACACCTCTATAGACTGTAAAATACAGTTGGTTTTGTCTGATTGCATCTGGGAGATCAACAATTCTTTTTTCTAGGGTAAAAAAACACAAGAAAAAAGCTCTTTGCAATTGCACCGTGAGCGTGGTTATCACTTGAGATTGCAGCTGAGTTGACAGCAGGAAGGTTGGGAGAGCAGAGCCACCTTAAGCTGCTGAAGTGAGGTCTGGAATCTCACCTGCCAGAAAGGAGCAGGGCTAGCCTGTACCTGGCCTAGAGGAGTCAGGAGTGAAGGTGATGACAGCTAAATTATTACAAAAGGCTTCCTCTTTAGAATCACCATCTTTGGCACTGCGAGAGGGAGGAAAGCAACCAGCATTCGTAAACTAACAGAAATAAATCCCAAACACTAGCATTTGTGCAGCAATTACATGGAATATTCATCACCACTGCAATGAATGGTGATCTCTGACCCTCCAACATACTTTGCAAATGAATCCATTAGTTCCAACCCCTTTCTCTGATCAGTACATGAGCCATAACGCACTGCAGACCTGGGTGTAGATGAGCAAGGGAAGAGGAGATTGTGTTTGTAGTAAAGAGTGTAAAAGGAAGTAGGCCAAGGGCCTGCAATGAAAGTTGTTTAATTTAGCCTTATACAATGCAACTGCTTTAGTAAGCCAATAAATTACTCTGCAGCTTGACTTGGAATGTTGCAAAGGTTTGAGTTTTAAGGAGCAGATTTTTATAGTTAAGTCAGTACTGGCTTCTGGGCTGCTTTGGGTTTTAGCACATTTAAGATGCATCTACAAAGCCAACTTACAAGTTAATAAATCTTTCCCTTAATTCAGTCTGCCAAGAACAAAGATAGAACACTGACTGGTACAGGAGCCATGTTTGTGATATAAACCAAAGGACTGGGGATTAAACAAGGATTACCGAATGCTAAATCAATGTGTTTGGTTTTCTGGCTGTGTGTCTGTGGTGTGAAAGTGTGGATCATTACATCAAACATGGTACATGACTGCCTGGATTAATACCAGACAATGTTACAGCAATGCAGAGACATGGAGTTTGATGCGTAAGCATGACCATTGTGCTACCAAGAAGGCAATGGTGATGACTACAGAATGGGGTTTCTGTTGGTTGTAGTCTGAAATTCCGGCCTGGGTCCTCCTACTAGAGTAATTTTTCCAAGTAAACCTGGCTGTGTTTAATCCATGCCCTGCTCTCCTGGGGCATGCTGGAAGTTTCTTTTACAATGTGAAGAAAACGATCATGAATTAAGATCATACTGGGGGGGGGTGGCAATTAATTTAAGGATCTCACAGTACAAAATTAAACTCAGAAAAGAAGTTAAAATTCTGCACTATCAGATACAGCAAATAAAAGTTCCATTTCTACAATAGACTTACATTGAAGCATACCAATTGTGAAACTTGACAACAGCAGCAAAGTGTGGAGCAAGTAGCCATGTTTTAGATATCAAATTGTTTGCCCCCTGACCTCATCCCTTTTGGTCAAGGCAAGACTAGCAGCCAGAGTCCAGGTTAGTCACAGCTGCCCTGCTGTCTGGTTGTAGCTACCAGCGCCCCTTATCAAACGCCACGAAGTAACAGGTCAGTCTGGCTTGAGCCATCCTCTCCCCTCTGCATTTTAAAGCTAACATTAGCTGCATTTATGCTGCCTATTAAGAACTTTGCTCTCAAGTAATGATAGACACCCCCAAATACACTCATTGCTCATGTCTGAGGGGGCAAATTTTGTTTTAGCTATTGGTGTTTATATATATCCCTTCAATACAATCCATCACAAAAACTTCAACACTGTAATGTACTATTAAAACACATAGTGGGACCACAGCAGACCACAGTTGTGAACGTTTTGCTCATCTGAGTGACAGTATGAAATGTATCTGTATGTTCTATCAGCATCACTGTGTACTGCTTTATTCGGGCTTATCTCAGAGGAATTTGATTTGCAGTATTAGAAGAGGATAAGAGAAAAGGGGGCAAGGAGGGAATCAAAACAAAGAAGCAACTTGCCTCTGTAAGTTAGGTTATCTAAAGATTCTGGAAAGCACAAAGGTCCTTGAAGCAGAACACCTCCAGCAAGGCACCACATTCCTCATGGGAAAAGGATGAGGGCGACAGGGAGGAAAAGTTCCTAGAATTAGCACACAGTGAAAGGTTCGTCTTTCTAAACCTGTACACCAGCTCATTTCAGTTTCAGACGTATTTGCTGCTGAACCCCAGCACCCTTTATTAAAGGTGTTGGAACACTAGGAAATCCCACAAACCACAGCCTACACCTCTAAATACACCTCTGTGCTCACCCAGAGGAGCGGGTGTTCATTTCTCTACTATGAACAGTCACAATGCCAGCTGTTACAGTGCTGTGAGAGATAGCAATGGGAGGGACTGGGGTCTGGAAGCAGCCACACATGCTGAATTAGAACCATCCCAGAACAATACTATCTCCTTACAAGACAGTGACACGGCAATGAAAAGATACTAATTCTATCAGTTGTCTGTTACAATTTGAAGTTGTAATTTAGAAAAGGAAAATAAAAAAAGGTAAGAAAAGTAAAAAGCTGCTGCATGAGGACTGCTGTTACAGCTGGGTGCTGTTTCCTCCTACGTTTTACTCACAGTATATGTACATTGGGAAAGCAACAAATTCAGAATCCTTTGGCACTTTCTGGACAGCAATGATGTCTCCTTCCTACCAGCTGCAGGGTTGACTTGATCCTGATTGTGACCAGAGCAGGGAGTCCAGGGAAGATGTTAAACTGCTGAGCCATCACTCTGCTCAATAGCTCTGGCATCTCATGCATGCAAAGGTACATTTTCCAGGCACCTATGGCACCACTTGCTATAAACATGTTCTGACATAGGTAGAAGGAAGGTTGGTGCATTTGGCCCACATAGTAATTTCGAACATGGCAGAGAAGGTTGACATGGCATTTGTCTTGATGGTAACTAAAAATTGCTGATAGAAAATCTCAGTGATTCATGGATACATTGTACATAGAAAAGCATCTAGGCTGCTTTTAACACAATGCTTATGGTAAGTATTGTGTTTTCAGATTTTTTTGCCTCAAATATTTTGATGGCATGCAGACTTGGCATCACACTAAATAGAGACATTGAGTCTTTCTAGTTCTATCTCTTGAGCCCATCTGGTTTGAAGCAGTTGACAAGAGGCAGGAAAGGGAATAAAATGAAAGACTCACTTCATGTTTGCTGAAATAAAAGAAACGTGTAAGGCACTGCTCAAATAAAATCGGCCTGGTTGGAGGGCCGCTGCACTCCTCGCTCAGCACCCCTCCTCTGCCCTGCTAAGATGATTGGAATGGGACAGCTTTGCCCGCAACCCCTCCACTCAGTGTGAGCATTCCCTGCCCACCTTTGGTGCTCAGCACCCCAAAAGGCAGCTGAAGCAGCCAGGCTGGAGCACCAAGGGGGAAGGGGAACTGTCTGCCCCCAGAATGAGGGACAATGGGAGCACTAAGCAAGCGGAGTAGAAGAGCAAACACAAAGCCCTTGTCCATCAGCCAAGCTAAAACCACTGAGAAAACTAATAGTGCAAACACCTCACATGAAGGAGCTTCTCTAAGTTTCATGTGTTCATTCCATCTTTAACTTCCTTTTGCAATTCACATGTACAGCCCAAGGACTGCAGGCTGAGTACGTGGGCACTTGGGCAATTCACCTATTGCTGGCAGGTACAGAACACAGCACTAGCACCAGAGGTGTCCTGCCCTACCCACTGAAGCTACCAGTGCTTAGTTACCAGAACCAGCTACAGCGAGAGCATATGTGGATGTAGGAAAATACCCTTTCCTTCTCCATCTACCACTGACCACTGGCAGCTGTTCACACACGAGTTACAGAACACTCTAACTGGAGCTCGGACTAGCCCAAATGTTCTGGGGCACTTGCTTTCTCAGTGAGGCACACCGTACAAAATGTTTGTCCTCTCAGAGGTGGTGAGAGGCCATCCTTTATCAGCTGCAGAATCACTCCAGGAACACCAGACGGAAGTTGCTGTGTTAAGTCTGAATGATTTTACACTGTGTAGCAGCTTGCCTGGAAAATGTGTGTGCTCCATTCCACTCTATACAACACCATCTCTTTAAAGAATTAGGTCCTAAATGTGACTTCTCTGGCTTTTGTTCTTAATCACTTTGTTACTAGTTCAAATTTATAATTTAACCTAAATAAGAGTGATTTATTGTAATTATTTTGTATAGGCTGCTCTTCATAAACTTTTTTTTTCTTAATCTGGAAAAACATTAAATTTCCCATATGGAAAGAACACATTTATCATACTTTACTGGGATATACTTGGCCAACTATTGCACATATATGCAAAACATATGTGACATATTCAAGGCTGAATTTCATAAAACAAAAATGCTATGAAATGTGATATAATAAATACATTACACAAACATGTGTGGCCAATTTATAAAACTATGGTATCTTTGGTAAATTTATAATAGGTCATTTCTATTCATGGGGGGGGATAACGGCATTTTTCTGGCATATGCAACACATGTAGTACTTTACATAGACTTCCTGAAGGGAGGTGGACCTTTGCAAAGCAGACTTGAACATGTATATACACAGTGTATATGGAGCATCTCCACACCTTTCAAACTTAATGTATATCTTTAAAAGCAGCCCTTGCTTTTTGCATTGATCAGGTGTACAATGGGCAGGAAAAAAAAAAAAGAATGAAACAATGTTCTTGGAAACGAGAAAGCCTCTGATACACTAACTGGATTCCCACAGATAATGGGGATGTTTTGCTTTAACCCAAGAACACTTCTTAAGCACACACAGTGCTCATGATAATGGCCAGTAATGGAAATCTCTGGGGGCAGTCACTTTCATCTGGTTGTGTCAAACACTCCGGTAAATAAAATATCAGACTGATCAGGTCAATCAGAATAATTAAGTGAAGAAAAAACCTGATACATTTAGAAAGAAGTTACATACCTACACATAAACATAGACATGCCTCTGCGCTAGTAGGCTGCGCTTCCATAACACCAGCTTATAGCTACAGCTGAATTACCACTGGCTGATTATCCTCAAATTCTAACTCACAGATTACCGCCTTTCCCTGTTTACGTCTGTGTGCTTCAAAGATCAGACCTTTGCTTTATAAAACAAATCTATGTTTTTCTCTCAGATTGCGTATTTGCAAGCCCTGGCCACAGTTCTGTAAGGGTTCACTTTCCTGGCGTGCACGACCTAACCCGTGCGATGCGCAGCTCTTCCCTCTGGAGGGAGCCGGCTCTTCAGGCATGGCAACGGTGCAGCACCGCGTCCGCTGGAGCCAGGGTGCAGCGGTACCCGCGTACCCCCAAAGCCCACCCCCCACCCCCCCGGGGCGACACGGCCTCTCCCGTCTACACAGAGTTAAACACAAGTGTCTGGTCAGACCGTTGCACCCACCTGCCCAGCGCTCTGCCAGCGTAAACGCATTTGTCTTCAACCCACCAATAGAAGCAAAAGCAACAAGAACCTGCACATGTATGTGCACACGCACACCCTTCCCGCACCCTCCACCCTAGCCGTGCTCAACAGGCTCCCAGCAACGTTTTGAACTCCTTGGACGAAGGTGCCAAAACCTGCTTTGCAAGTACTGCTGTGATGGCTCTCCCAGAGCTGCTCCAGGCAGCAGGGCTTAGCTTCTGCCCCCAAACCTAACCTGTGGGCACCAAACTTGTTTCCAGCAGTTACAGGGATCCCTTTACATAGGCAGAATGACACAAAGCGTGAGTGAACTGGCTTGTCTTGCTCCTTTCAGACCAGATCCCTTGGCCAGGGATCCAGGCATCACAAGCTGAGACTCTCTTGCTATAGAGGATGAGGTCTGTTTGGCAAGGGGAGGACACCGCTCCAGCCGAGGTGGCTCTGGGCCACGCAGCACCACCAGCCATGGCTCCTTGCAGGGACGCACTAGGAAGCTTCTAGCCCCTGGGAAACCCCAGTGGCCTGGTGCCTAAACAATGCCTTTTTATGCTCACTGCTTACTTTGGGTCATTCTCCACCCTGCAAGCTACTGTTACACAGACTAGCACGAAGGAAGCCACAGTACTTGCTCCCCTGGCAATGCCCATGCATATGCATGCTTGAGATTGACTCGAGAGATGCCAATGCCCCAGGATGCATCTACTGGGGACCACCTTCACCGTCCCACCCAAAGTAATTCTAGTGCATCCCTGGAGAGGAGGAAAAATTATAAAGAACATCCATGAAGTGAGTAAATGGTGTGCAAGAACCTGTAAGCACACAGAAGTCTCACCCCCATAGCTCCTGTCCTACCTGTGGAAGATACGTACTACATGTCCTGACCTAGTAGTCAGGTCCACTAGCAAGGAAAAAGTAAAACCAGGAGCAGCAAAAGAACATTCCTGAAAACCTGATCTACCCCAGTGCTTAGGGTAAGTGATCAAGTGAAGACCTGCTTTATTTCACCTGTGAGTGCCTAATCCTGTATATATCCATTGAGGTAAGTGATGCAGTTTTCAGACTTTTGGAGCAATCAGCAAATTCAGCCTGTGCCGCTGGAAAATGGAGCCACATGGCTAATTTATTCTCTAGCCCTGCTTGGAAGGGACAAAGGGTGCTTGTAACCTCTGTGTTCGGGCATGTTTTAGCAGCAGCTTTCAAATACGCAGTGCTATATGTGACTTGAGGTGACCATAAGTGGAAGTATTGTCTGGAAATGCTGCAACGTCCTTTCCAAGTGTGTGCCATGGACCTTGGTAACAGCATGTACTGAGAGAAGCTTAAACATCCATGTAATCATACAAAGTCATTTTCCAAATAAAACTGCAATACATAGATAAGGCATGGCCTACACATGACATGGTGACTAACTGGCTGACAGGTAACATGAAATTGAAGTGTTACATATTTGCTGTGATTTTCAAAAGGCTTCTACTGGTCAATGTGCAGCGATATGGGGGTGTTTGTTTGTTTGAAGTGGATTTTTTTTGTGATACAAAAACAACCCCAATTTGCTTTCCATCCAGCGAGACAGACATAGCCATACAAGGAGAAAACAGCAGTCAAAGCCCTAAGGAAGCTTGATTTAAGGACTAAAACATGACATGAAATGGACTGCTACCATGCTTAATAATAACAAGCACCTTGCATGTCGGTGGCCTAAAAGCAAGGCTAGAAATACCATTTTTCAGTCCAAACTATAGCCTTGACACCACTGCATGGTGTCTTCTTCCCATTCAGACACAGGAGTTCTGCAGGAGTTCTTCTATAGCATAGAGAACAGACTAGGACAGAACAACCTGAGGGTCCATAGGCATAGTGTGAAGTTCTGTGCTCTTCTAACAGAGCTGAACTGAAAATCCTACTGTCAAGGCAAGGGCCTTGAGCCACTTTCTGTAAGAGCACAGTTTAGTCCTGGTGTCCTGGGTCACACAGTCCTCTCATCTCTTGTGCAGTGAAGTACGTTTGGAAAGGTGTGCGGCCATGCTGCACTTCTTGCAGCATATTGTGCATGTTTAAAGAAAGCAAGTGTTTACCAGCACAAATGTATGGTGTCCATTCTGACCTGGGACCCCAATTCTGCCAAATGGGGCACAATGACAGATCACAACCATGGGCAGCTCCAGCAACCAGGGAGAGGGAAGGGAGGGAGCAATCACCTATGGAAATTCACTCTTTGATCGGACTTAACAACTCCAGCTTAGTATCCCTCCTTATTTAAATAACATCATTTTGTAAGGGAGGTTTAGATTTCAAAGCTGCCAAACTGACAAATATACCAAAATAATCTAACAAGAAAGAAAAGAAAAGAAAAGAAAAGAAAAGAAAAGAAAAGAAAAGAAAAGAAAAGAAAAGAAAAGAAAAGAAAAGAAAAGAAAAGAAAAGAAAAGAAAAGAGAAAAGAAAAGCATTTATAAATGTCACTGTCCAATGTCTTTTCAATCTAAATGAAATAAGACTATCTACATATATCTACAGATATCTACATGTATCTACAGTGTTTGCAGATATGATTCTTTGGTTGTCTTAACTTTTTTCCTACACTGCAGCCATCATGAACAAAAAAAATGTTTGTATAATCTTTGGAAGAAATAATAAATATAACAACTTCATTAAACGTTTGACCAAAGCTTTGGCACAAATCAGGTTACAGATAACAAATCATACTGAAAACTCTGAAATAACAGCGGCAAAGCAACAGAGCACATCCAAGAGCCATTTCCCACTGACTAATAATAAGCACAAGGCTATTTTACATCAACCTTTCTGAGAACATTAATTATGGTTTAGTCAGTCACTAAGAATCTCACAATTCACTGCAAATGTCAAATAAAATACATATTTCTTGCACAAGTCTTTTTCATGGATCCAGATATATGGGGGTTTATAACAGAAAAAAAAATGCATAAAATACTCATGTTATCCCGTATCCCTTCTTAAACCCTTCCAAAAAGTTTTGGAAGCCCAAAGCCCACTGCCAGAAACAGAATAAACATTGCTATTAACACTGCCACCTGCTCGAGGGAAAGATTATATTTGAAAAGGTTTGTAGTGGAAGTGCACAAACATGGACAAATAGAGAACTTTAAAGAAAACAACCCCCTCCTTTTCACAGAGTAGTGGAAGAATGAGAAGTGTTCATAATACTGTATTCCAACACAGCTGAGGGGCTGCTCAATACCTTCTCTGAACACAAAGGGACTGCCACTTGGTGAGCAGCTAACAAAAAACACAAGCCAACTGCCCAAAACACATCACCAGAGAAACTGTGATGATCAGGCCCATCCTTTCAATGATACGGAAAGACCACGACTGAAGGAAGATATTAAAGGGAAAAACAGAAAAAGTACTTACCAGCTTTAAGAGGGGAGATGCAGCAAGCAGGTAGGTGCAGAATAGGTGCTTTGGGACTACTGCAGTTTGGGTCAACCAAATATAAAGGGTGAGGCATTTGGGGGGGAAAAAGCCTGAAGTTCCTCTAAAAGGAACCTCTCAATGGGAGATCAAGAGCTCGGGAAAGGATGTAGAAAGGCAGTACTGTGAGGCTGCTTGGGAAGCAGCCAGTTCACAAACTACTGCTGAGAATACACAACCTAAACTCTGTGAGTATTCCCTCACCCCAGGCTGGTTTCTAAATCTTAGCTTCCATTGTTGTGAAAAACAGAAGATGTACACGGCATGCTCTTGGCCATGGGCTCTTCTCAACAGCTCCAGAAAATGCTGTTGTGGTTAAGCCGCCCCAATGAACCCCAAAACTCACCGGCAGATCGGGACTGGAAGAGAAGTGGGCAATTTGTTCTGACAATGAAGATTCAAAGTGTTCCCTTAAGCTAAACTGTGCCTCCTCTGACAGTCCTCACAGAACCACCTGAGCCGCCTGCAAACGAGACCAAGCATCCCCCAGCCGAGACTCACACCGACCCGCGAAGAAATACACCCTACCCCGGGGCCCGATGTCGTCGGCGCTCACGGCCAGCCCCGCAAAACTCCCTGCCCGATGCTAACCGTACACACCCCGCTGGGCTGGGAAACACCTGTGGCACCGCCAAAACTGGCGGCAACACCAAACTTCATCGAAAGAGCCGGCGCGGGTGAGTGAGAAGGGGGCGAGTCACCTCACCGCTGCTGCTCCCCGTCCTCCCGCCGCTTCCAGCGGTCCTCAGTGCCCGGCGCGCCCGAGGACACCGCATAGCGGAGGCGCGGGGTAGGGTGAAGGTAGAGAAGGACATATGGCTTCATTTATCAAAGTGCAGCTGCGGGTCACAGCGCGGTGGACAGCACCCGGCGCACCCCGGTCCCTCACCACACACCGCCTCGCGGCCCGCCGACGGGTGGGGAGCGGGACGAGGGCTCCGGCTTCTTGCGATTGGCTGGCGGGGGTCGATCAGGACAGGCTGACCTATCAGCTCACTCGTGAGGCGGGGAGAGAGGGAAAGGCGGGAAGGGGGGAAAGGACGGTAACGGCCGCCGCCAGTCTCTCGCGCCGCCAGCAGCCCCGTTATCTGGGCCCGTAGTCGTAGCTGGCTGGCGCGCCGGACGACGAGTACATGTTGGCAGCCGCCGCCGCCGCGGCCGCCGCGTTCATGTGGTGGTGGTGGTGATGGTGGTGGTGGTAGCTGTGCCCGCGGATGCTGGGGAGGGGGTAGGGCGCGGGCCGGCTCTTCGCCCCCAGGTAGTGGTCGTAGGCGGCGGCCGCCGCCGCCGGCGGATACTTGTAGGGATGGTGGTGGAGCGGCTCCGAGGCGGCGGGCTCCAGGCGCAGTTCGTGGTGGGGAGGGCTGGGCCGGCCACCGCCCGTACCGCCCAGTGGCACCAGGCCGCCGCCGCCGCCCGGCAGCGCGGGGCTGAGCACGCGGGACAAGAGCTGCTGGTGCGCGGCCTCGGCGTGCAGCGCCGTCCCGCCGGCCGCCTCCCGCTCGAACTCCCGCCGGCTCTCGGCAGCATCTGCGGGAGCACACAGCGTCAGCGCCACCGCGCAGCGGCTCGCTTCAATACACGGAAAAGCGGTGCGCGACCGTAAAAGCGAGGCTTGCAACGAGCGGAGTGCGCAGCAGCATGCTGCAGGAACCGGGGCTTGTGGGACAGGACCTTCTGACTGAGATAAATGGAGCTGAATTGACTGACAAGCTGGTACACGCCTGAAATTTTTGCAATTGTGTAATACTAAACAAATACAGACTTCCCTTTATTTTGCAGGCCTGGAGTGTGTTGGAAGAAAGGCCCTTGGTTGTTTCTGCAGTTGTTTGCTCTGCGTAATGGAAAAGGAGTCAATGGGCAGAGGTGCTGTTCAACCTGACTGAAGCTCCTGAATGGGAGCAGGTCGGCCCTGAATGCGCTCCAGGGGCACGTCAAAAGGGCATTGTAAGGAGAGCCAGTGGCCATCGCTGCATCCCTGCCTGAAAAGCTGAACTTGCTGCCAAAATGTCAAAAAAGAGACACTTAAGGAAGAGGGTGGTGTGTTTTAAAGCAGTAAAGTTGCTTAAGCACAACAGCTGTGAGTCTTTTAGACTTAGGGTGAATGAATTAGGCTACGAAGGTGACTATTTTTGTTAAATAAAATAGGTGATGCTGCAAAGCTCATTAGCACTGTAGCTGTGCCCACTGCAGGCAAAAGTACACCGGCATGGTAAGCAGGGCTGGCCCCAAGCATGCACGCGCTGTGGTCCCGCGTGACAGGCTGGCCAGGCCATCGCGGGCTCTCACCTTTCTCTGTCCCATTCTGGTGTGCTGGGGAAGAGACTGGATTCCGGGATCTGGCAAAAGCGCTCATGAGAGGAAGGGCCCCTGGCCTGTGATTCCTGGGCCTGGAAGAATAAACGGAGAAGTTATATCAGTGGTCCAACAGAATAAGCACTTGGAGTGCTGCTGAAGTGAGTTGCAGCTGGCAAATGGGGCACTGCATCCCCTGAGCTTCCATGCAAGCCTCATACAGATGTGAGCTGGGCAGGTGCATGCAGAACTGGGGCCGAGTGTGGGGTGTAGTGACAGTCAATAAAGACAAAGCCTTACCAGTCCTCAGGGTCACAGTCTCTGAACCCCTTGGCAAAAGGGTTGCTGGCGATCTTCAGCTGCGTGATCTGTAGGGAGAAGCAGGGAAATGTTTCAAAGTGGTATACGCAGCACCCCTGTTCAGACAATAAGCATGCCTCTAAGCTGTGTTTGGGAGCTGGGCATGCTCTGCCACAGAGCACAAACGTGCTTTCCCTCTGTTAGAAAATGTGGGCTAGAACGCTATCTAATAGGAGTTCAAGGTGAAGGGAGAGGCGGCTGCATTGGCTGCAAGAGCTGTGTTAAATGCACTTGTAAGAAAATGCCACATTATATGGGTCACCACTGGAGCAGCTAAGACAAATCACTGGATAAATTATACTTATGTATTTATTTAATTCGACTGGAGAAGGCAGGACATTTTCTATATTTAAGCAAATCCATGGATAAAGTAAGTGATTGTGAGTTTCCGGAATGGGTTGAAAAACAAACTTTAAGCCCCTCAGTGACAGTTCCAGCCTTAGAGGTCAAACTGATAGAAAGCAGGAGAGAAAGAGCAGCTGTCCGGAGCCATCAGCAAATGCCAGCCGGGAGAGACTCGGAAGCCCCTTAAAGGCACAGCCGTGCTCTGGCCCCGGCAGGGACCCCGGGGGATCCCGTGCCGATGCGCGGGAGCCGCGGCAGAGGGTGGCACCAACTGCAGTCCCAGAGCAGAGCGAGGCGGCTCTGAGCAGCTCTGAAAAGCCCTGCTCTGAATCCGTATTTGCACTCGCGGCTGGGATTCCTGCTCTTTACGTTACACTAACGCGATTTAAAGAAGCAATTGGATTAACTGCTGCCCAGAAATCCGCATCAAATTAGGGGGGGTGGGTTGTTTTGTTTCGTTTTTTAAACATGCAATTGTATTCTGGGGAGGAATTGACAGCTACGAGCTTAGAGAAGTAAAATCGCACATTTATCCTAACAAATTGAGAGTGACATTTCGCAGCGGGAAGCCTGTAGTTTCCCAACTAGCCCCAGCCTCGGGTAATGAGGTCCCCCCGGGCGGGGGGGAGCCGGCCGTGGGGCTGCAGCTCACATCGCTTCTTCAGTGCGCGGCGACTCAGAGCTCAGCTCAGCTCCCCGGCTATCGGAATAGGGTTTAGCAGACGGGGAGGAGGCGGCGGGAATCCCACCCCCGTACTCCCGCAGCCCGGAGCAGGGCACGCCTGCACCAGCGGTATCTCCACGGGGACCCCAACCCCTGTTTTCCGTTGCCCCGGGCCCTGCTGCCTCCTCACTCGGTGGTTCTGGTAAGCGGTCACGGCCGTGAAGCGCGTCTCCTCGAAGACGAAGGTTTTGAAGTTCTCCTCCGCGTATTTCTCGCTGTCTTTCCGGGGGTCCACGTAGACCACGTGAAAACGCGGCTGGTATCTGTGCATGGAGTTCAAAATGATCTGAATGATAAAACGAGCAAGGAGACAATAACTGATTCAGGCGGAGCATGGAGAGAGGAGAGCGCAGCCCCCGCCCTGCTTGCTACCCTACCCGGGGGGTGGGGGGTGCGGGCAGGGACACCCCACGGGAACCACGGCACGGGGCGCCTGTGAAACCTCTCCAGGCAACACTTACATGCCCGTTGTCATCCAGCAAATTATTGGTCAGTTTGAGCTTATCGAAGGAAACGATCTGCTTCATCCACTGCGCCCCTTTCGCCGGGGAGTCGGGGTGGTAGTGCACCCTCCCGGGGGTGGCGGGGTCGGCTTTGCCGGCCACCAGCCAGGAGGAGCTGTGGAAGGCATACCTGCGGGGGGAGGACGCACCCTCAGACACAGTCCTGCGGCTCCCACCCAGCACCCCGCTGCCGCGCAGAATCCGGCGGGGGGGGGGCGGGTACACCGTCCCAGTCCCCCGTCCCTCCTACGGCAGCGAGTGAGCTCTTCTTCTTCACAGCCAGACTCGTTGAGGGCAGAATTAATATTTTAGCAGGTCACTAATGGAACTGGCAGGAGAAAAATCTGCAGGAGGGAGGGAATTTATGGCTACCTGCGCGGATTTGGAAGAGAAGCCACAAAAGCTCTCTCTTCCTCTAAAAAATTTTTAAAGGGTGAAAGGGAGCCCTCTATTCAGTAATATTCTGGCTTTCAGTGAAGACTGGAAAGTTATGTGTAGATTAATAGCAGGTCCGGAGTTTAGCAGCCTCGTTTCATTCTTTCAAAGTACATATTAAACAGTAACATTTAAAACAGAGAAACCAATCTTCTATACACGTGTTTACTTTAAAAGCCAGTGTTTGCACAGGGGGAATTAGACACCATTGGACTCGAGCAGAAACATTACTTTTTGAAGATATACTCAATTGGATGTTATATATCCCACTTCCCTTGACAAGCAAACATTTCTAGGACGCCCTGAGAATTTGGATATCTGTCTAAATATTTATATATTGGACCCTGCGATTCCTACACGGCTGCCTGCTAGACGTCCTGATCTGAAGCTAAATACATAAGGTGCCTTTCACTGTCTTCAAATTAAAGGGGTGCCAAACCAGCCCCCATCTTTGCCTTGCGAGTCACCAGCTTCCAAGGCCTTCCCACACTGCCACTGGAAACAAGGGCAGGGTTTTGTGGCTCAGATGGCTGGTGCCCTTTGCAAAGCACAAATCCTACTCTCTTCACCCAAGCACCCTGTGAGCTCCTTGGCAGGCATGGTACAGCCCTGCCGAGCCACCAGCCCCAGCCGAGAGGCTACAGCACTCGAGGACCACTGGGGAATATTTGTTAGGGAGCAACGGGCTTTCGCCGGGTGGAGACATGGAGCAGCAAAAATGAGAGGGCTTTTCTGGGATGGACAAGGCAGCTCCTGCCTGGTCTGGCCGCGGGCATTGTGAGAAAGCTGAGGAGGCCCCACGAGTCTGTGCCCAGTGCAGACGAGCCCCCCCCAGTCCCAAACTTGTAGTGGTGTGAAACGGACCCTGGGGCAGCCACATCCTATGTCTTCTCACCGACTCACACCGACATGTGTCGGGCCCATAAATGCATCCCCGAGTCCCGGGGGTTCAGGAAGTGAGCAGCAATCCTCCAGCTCCCATAGCACTGAGAGCCATGGGATGGGCAGCGTGCTACTCACCGGTATCGCTTGTCATCCACGGGGACGAAATCCATGAGGAGCATGTAGTCAGCCATAGGGTCCATCCCAAATATCTTCACCTGGAAGGTGGGGAACATGCGCCTGGCACAGAGAGGAGAGAGAGAGCAGAACTGAGTTGAGGGGCAGCGGGAGCCCTGAGGGGCTGACACAGATGCCCGCACCCTCCCTGACCGCGGGTGCTGTGAATGGGAGCCCCATAACCTCCCCAGTCCTCCAACCTCCTGCTGCCCTGATTCCTGCCTGGTTGCAATGTTCGACCCCCCCGCAGGACCCGCTGGCCGGAATGGGAAGAAAAGATAGATGCTGCCAGGCAGTGTGTGGAAAGAAGCTGCCGTGTCCCCTGGCCCTCGGCAGCATCCAGCAGGATGAGCCGGGCCCTGTCTCTCCTGCCAGCTCCTGGACCATTTGTGTTGGACACCCAAAATGAAGAAAGGGAAACAAATAATACCACAGCCTTTTTCATGGGAAAACACACGTGAAAAGAATTTTCTCCCCGCGGTTTCCTCATCCTTTTTCCAGCTGACCTGAATTGAGGCAGATGCAAGGCATTACCCCATCTCCAGACGCACCACACCGAGTCATTGGCAGAGTCCTGGGAGGCTTGGGCAGCCCGGGGGGCACGTCTAGAACCTCCTGCGGGCAATGTGAAGGTTCCCACTTCTGCAACTTCTCCCCCAAATCTGTGCCCGTTTTAAAGCAGCAGTTACAGCAGCACTGTGGTCTCTGGGGCCAGCGGGAGACTTCCCGCAGCCCGGAGGGCAAACACACCCCGCGGAGGGCAGGGACTAGAAAGCAATGGGGATCCCCAGTGAATTCGCTCTCGGCTCTGCTTCGTTGTCAGAGCCCTGTCGAGCTCCCTGTCCATGCACCTTTGCGGGACAAAATGAGAGCGCGAAGGAGCCCGGGGCTCCCAGGTAGGGCAGTTGCCCCCCCGGGGCTGTCCCCGCTGCTCTAGTCTGCATAAGCCCCTGGAAAACACAACCTACAGCCGGGGCCGTGGGTCCCATGCTCAGGGAGGGCACGATCCCTTCGAGGAGCTGCGGGGAAAACGCGATCGGGGGTGGGATAAGGGATGGGGTCGGTCACCCCCACCTCCCTTTGCACACTCTGGGGATAGGGCCTGGCCCGCGGCTCCCTGGCGGGATGCGCCCTCGCATTTGGGCTCGATACGGCTTTGGTTTTGTTTGGTACACTTCTTGTCCCGAGTAGGAAACGAAGCGAGTGGCAGCGGGCGGCATTTCTGAAAGGTGATTTGCAGCCGTTGAAAAACCAAACTCCCAACACCACCAGTAAAAACAATCCGGCTTAAACCCGGACATGGAGCCTTCCCCCGGCTCATTGTCGAGGCACACGGCCGGACCCGCCGTGCCTCTTCCCGGAGCTTTTTTGGTTGTGTGCCACTGCTCTCTGCCTAGGACAGGCTGGCTGCCAGGGCGATGGGCAGCGGGCTCTAGCCCCGCAATGCCAGACAGCATTGGGATCAGGCGCTGCGCCTCCCTCTCTGCAACGCTTTAACAAACTCTGACGGACGTTTTCAATTGCTCCCTCTGTTATTATTATTTTTAAAGGTGTAAAAGCCTCCATTAGCTCCAGTTCCGGTGTTTCTTGTTTTAAAACAACCCGAGATGATAAGACCCACCTAGACAAACAGCAGGGCCAGCCCAGAGGAGCTGGGAGAGAACAGGCTTCGCAGCGCCTTCGCTGAGCCCTTCTTTTCCTGCTGGTTTTACCTTGGTTTCCCCTGTTTTTACCCCCTGTCTGGAGATCAGCGGGCGTCAGAAAATTAGCGAAGAGGAGGGGGAAAAAGCCTCTCATTCAAATCGAGCTGGTTCATTTCCGAGCCCTTTTGGAGTGGGATATTTGCAATGCTTTCACTGTCCCGGGAGAGCCAAGAAAGCCATATTGAAGAGCTCCTGTTTGCAGAGAGCCTCCGCCTGGAGCCTCAACGACCTTTTCCGCTAAGGAAAGCAGCTCCGATCCCGGCGTCGGGCTCAATGGCCGCAGCCAGAGACAGCGGGCTGCGCAGCCCGGCGCCGAGGCAGGCACCGGCTGAGGGAAATCACGCCCGGGGTCCCGCAGGGCCGCGCCAGCCCCTCCGCCTGTATTGCGGAGACTTTAGTAAATTGCTAATTAAAAGCCAAACCAAACAACCCCTCCACCCTGCGCATATACAGAAACATTTCATTATTTGCACCTTCGGGACCCTCAAAACCACTGAAGGGAAAGCGGGAGCTCACGGCCGCGGTCACAGCTTGCGCTGGGCCCTTTCGGAGAGGAGCCCAATCGGCAGCGCTGAGCCCTTCTCCCCGGCGACGGGGCTGCAGCAGCGCCCGGGGCTCCCACTGCTGCTAGCCCTGCGGCTCAAGGGACAGCCGGCACCGCGGGGTTTGATAACTTGTTTGTTTTTCTTTTCTCCCCCCGCTGGATCGTTTTAAACCAAGGGAAGAGACCCGAGCCCGAGCAATGCGCTTGCTCCCCCTAAGGTACCGTTTGCCTGGAGCCCGCGCGGGGAAAGCTCCGCAGCTTTGCTCAAGCCGCCGCGGCCACGGCGCTTCCCGGAGACTGCAGCTAAATGCAGTAATTAACAACCGTGATTGGGACTTTTCTTCTCCCCCACAAGTTTGGCTGGTTTCTAACGCGATTGCATCGACCGTTTCCTTTGTTCCCTGGCCGGGAGCGGGGTCCCGGCCCGCCGAGCCGAGAGGCCGGAGCAGGGCCGAGGAGAGCCGGGCACAGCCGGGCTCGTTACGGAAGAGCTGGGAAATGCAAAAGTCCTGGAAGACGTTTCAAGGCGCAGAATGAGGGTCTGTTTGCTTCCCCGCCGGCGGGAAAAGCTCTGCCCGTGCTACAAGTTAGTTACAGGTATCGCACGGGTTAGTTTGTTGACTTTTCCTCCCCGCCCCGTGCCGTCGCTTTCCGCCCAGGGAGCACAGTGTCCTCCGCAAACACGGATCTAAGTCCCGTGTGGGGTAACCGAAAGCCGAAAGCTCCAGGAGGAGCACAGCGCCCTTTCCAGCGGGTGTGAAAGCCGGCGGCGGAGCGCACGGCGCGGCTCCCCGAACCGGGCCGCCCCCCGCACACCTTCGCCTCCAGCCTGAAGGAGCCGCGCGTTCCTCCCCGCAGCACCCAAGGCCTTCGGGCCGCGAGAGCTCGCAGATTTTGCCCCGGGAGAAGCGCTAGGATAAAATGACGGCAACCGCCGGGCAGAGCCGCCCCGCAGCTTGCCCGTGTCCAGCCTCGATTTTCCCCCGAACCACGAATTCACAAGCCCCGGCGTGCCAGGGTGCCCGGGGCCGGAAGGAGCGGGTGGAGAACCGGGCTGCTCAGAGGTTCCGCACTGACCTGCCGGCCTTGGTGACGATCATCTCGGTGCCCAGTTGGTTGAACTCGTCCCACAGCGCCTTCATCTCCAACTGGACGCTCACGTTGGCCACCTTCGGGTTCTTCTTCACCGGCGCCTTGGCCGCGGCTGCCGACCCCGCGGAGCAGCCCGAGACGGCGGCCGGCCCCGCGGCGGCTCCCCCGGCGCCCTCGGGCGGCTCGGGGCCTGGGGGCGGCGGATTGGCCCCGGCTGCCGCCGCCGCCCCGCCGAAGGGGTAGCCGTGCTGGGGCTGTGGCGGCGGGTGCGGATGCTGCTGAGCCGTGCAGGGCTCGTAGTGCGGCGGTTCATGCTGTCCGTACGGGTCCCCCGGGGAAGGGGAGAGGTGGTACCCCCCGGAGGCGTTCAGGCTGCTCAGGCTGTTGGCTGTGAAAGCTGCAACATCGCAAAAATGGGACAGCTGGGTGAGCCAGGGGCTGGAGATAGCTGAAATCATTCCAAAAACAGGCGGTCAGGGCTCCGCTCCGGCTCCCGCTTCCCCCCCCCAGCTCCGCGCCGCTCCGTGCGGCCCCCGCCTCCGGCCGGCTCCGCGGGGTGCCCTCCGCCTCCTCTCCTGCCCCGCGCCCAGCCCAGCGGGGCGCCTCCCCCTTTCCGCTTTGCTTGGCCCCAGCCCCGCTCCCCCCGGGGCAGGCGGGGAGCTCGCTGCTCCCGCTGCCTGCCTCGGCTCTTCTCTTTTTTTTTTTTTTTTTCCTTCCTTTTCCTTTTTTTTTTTTTTTTTTTTTTTTTTTCCCCTCTGCAAACCCCAGAGATCTGCCGAGAGCCGCGGCGGTGCGGAGCCCGTGCGATCTCTGCAGGAGGCCTCCCTTGCTGCACACGATTTGGGACAAAGCAAACTTGCACAGACACTGCTTCCCGCCTAACATCCCCCCCAAAAAAAATAAAAAAGAGGAGGAGGGGGGAACTTAAAGACAGAAACCGGTTCTTATTTCCGTGTAGCTGCTGTGCTGCAGGTAGCGTCCCTCGCCCTGGGGCCACGGCTGACAGGGGACAGGTAGACTTCGAGTGGCAATTCCCCCCTTATTTCCATCCCCGGGCGAGAGAGGGGGAACAGTCGGGGACCAGAGCAAAGCTCCAGGTCCGCGCCGAGGAGCGCCGGGACGGCCCCGGCCGAGCAGCCCTCGGGCGCCTGCTCGAGAGGGCCCTGCGGCGCATGACAGGCCGCCCCGGGGATCGGACGTTTCCTTCGGATCCCCTCCGATGCTGAAGGGTTCCTCGAGGTCCTGGGGGTCTCTCGAGTTATTTCCGCCGCAGTTCCCAGGCCGGACAGCGGCTACAGAGTCGGCGGGAGCAGAGCCCCGGCCCGCCACTGTCCTAGGAACGGCCGGCGCAGTCGGGGGATGCTCCAGTACCTCCGAGGAGACGCGGATCCGAGCGGCAGAGCCGTCGGAAGCCGCCACTGGGGTACGGGCAGAGCCTCATTCTCCATAGGAAGGCTGAGGGGGCCCAGCAAAACCTCTCTGGCCGGCGCCGCGGGCAGGCCGCGCTCTGTGCGTTCCCCCTGGCCCGGCCGCGGGGCCCGGGAAGCGTAGAAACACCCCGGGACTCAGTGGCCGGGATCCCGACCCGCGGCCATGGGGGGCCGAGCGCAGCGCTCACCTTCCATGTCCCTGGTGACGGTGCTGAAGTGCATCTTCTGCGGGCGGCAGCCGGGGCGGGCGGGCGCGCTGCGGCCGCCGCGCCGCTCCTCCAGCGCTCCTTTCCCTGCTTGCTCGGCGGCGGCGGCGACTGAAATCAGAGAGGCGATACTGAAAGCATTTGCCTTGGGAGACAGAGGGCTGTTTTCGTCCATAGGGGAGACACCAATGCAGGAGCAGCAGCCGCGACAGCCTCCCACCACGAGCCCCCCCTCCCACCCCCTCACTCCCCTCCTTTCTACCACACCATCCAGGGAGGTGCGAGAGAGACCCCCTCCTTCCAGACGGGGGGGAGGGAACCTTAAAAAAAAAAAGACAACAAAACAACCAAAAACCCACACCAGAAAACAACCTAAAGCCTCAGTGTCCCCCCCGGGAAGGGCGTTGGGGAGTAAGAAACTTCCCCGGGCCCCTTCGCAGCCAGCAGCGAGCACCGCAACAGCTGGATCGATCCCTGTCAGGGAGAGGGGACCGGGTAGCGAGATGAATAAAGAAATATCCCCACGAATTTCTTCCCCAGGGTCTCTGTTTCTCTCCCCTCAACTTCGTTCCCTGCGATTTATTAATTTATTTTTATCTTTTCCCTTCCCCCTAGCTACCACCTCCTGCTTCTGCCCCCCCCCCCCGTCCCCTCCTTTTCTCCTGCACGTAGGGAAAGTGTCTCCCTTATAGGCGCTTTCCCACATTCAGTGGCTGGGAGGCGTCACATGGAAGCCGGGGGTGTTTGCCTGCAAAAGCGGCGGCGGCAGCGGCGAAAGCGAAGTGAAACTTCTGCCGAGACGGTGTCAAAGGGCTGGGGAGGCCCTTCCCCGCCTCCCGGGCACGGCGAGCTGCCGGCGGGGAGGGATGGGATGTGCTTCGGGGCGGGCGGAGGGGTCGATGGTGTCAATCACGGCACCGGGAACCGGCAGACGGGAAGGGAAGAGCCGAGCCCAGCCGAGCCGAGCCCGGAGTCACGCTGCGGATGTCCGGCACCGAGAGGGAGGATTGCTCCCTTCCTCCAGCCCTTATCCACCACGGTGCCGCAGGCTGCCCCGGCTCGGCCCGGGGACTCGCAATCCGAGCGGCCGCAGCGCCAGGCAGGGCACGTCTGGGCGCGCTGAGGGCGCAGGTGCCGTCTCGCCGGGGCAGGATGTGATCCCGCAGTCCCGGGCCACCAAACCACCAAAGCACCCGCCGGCGTTCGAGCATTTCCTTCGCCGAGAAAAGCGGAGAAAACGGAAAGTAACGGCGGGGCTGCTGGACAGGGTTTGCCCGGCCCGGCGTGAGAGCCCTCTCTGCCGGCAGCACCTGCACGGCCCGTCTGGACCGGGGGCCGCTCTCCCCTGGCTACCGTGGAGTTCTCAGGTTCCCCGCCCTATCCCGGCTAGGGTGAGGCGCTACTCACCGCCCGGCACCGGCCCTTCGGAGCGCCGCGGCGTCCCCCGGGCCCTTCTTCCACATCGGCGCTGGGCGAGCCCCGCCGGGCCCGACCCGGCCTCGGTCCTAGCCCCGGCCCCGGTTCCAGTCCCGGTCCCAGTCCCGGTCCCGGTTCCAGTCCCGGTGCTGGTCCCAGTCCCGATCCCTCCGGGCGCGTGGCTGCACCGTGGTCCCGGGGGATATGCCCCGATGGGGCGGGCGGAGCCGTGGGGCGCGCCGGTGGCTACCGCCGCGATGGGGGTTGCATAACCCGAGAGATGCGCGGAGAGCCGGAGTGAGCAAGCGGGTTATATATAGCTGCCCTGTCTGTAGCCTGCGGGGCTTGATTCTTCTGTTGAAATATTATCTTTGGATGTGGTAAAAATATTTGCAGAGAAAAATCTAGACTACTCTTACATATTTGAGCATATGTTCCTGCAGCTAACGGCATAAGGGCAGAGCGTGACACGATCGGTGTTTTGTTTCTCTGCTGCTGCTGGCAGCGGGGTTCCCGGCCGGGGCACTTTCTACCCTGAGTTCAGAGACACTCCAAACAGAAGAGCGTCCCAATGCTGACCCAGGCTGCTTACCTGGCGGTAATACAGAGAAGAGGGGAAGGAATTTCGTTAGGGGACCTTGGGGCAATATCGGAGGAAAGTGAAGAACCGCGGGCGCGAGTTGCAAGCCGCCTCACGTAGCTCAAGGGCTGATGCGAACAGGCACCAGCTCCTTCCCCAAAGTGTGCCCTGTTCCGAGCAGCCTCTGCCCCAGGAGGAAACAAATTTTCCCCTTCCTTGAAAATTAAGAAAAGAACCCGAAACCAGCAGCCCAGAAGAGTCGGGGTTGCTGCCCTTGACTTTCTTGCCCGCGCCGCTTCCTAGCTTTATCTGTTTCTCCTTCCCTGCTCCTTAGGTAAAGCCCCAGCTGGAAGCAGCGCTACGTCGAGGACAGCCCGGGCAAGGACGAGCCCCTTGGCCTGCCCGGCAGGGTCGTGACTGAGTGGTCTTCGGGAACCGTTGTCAGCCGTTCCTGGGGCCCCATGACCCCTGAGACCCCCCCGCCCCGCTCCCGCACCCCCACGCGTGAGCAGCGCCGGACAGAGCTGAGACGAGGGGAGAGCGAAACCAGCCCTCGCTCCCCCGCGACGGGGGAACCCGACAGCGGCAGAGCAAACCCGAGGGAGCGGGTGGCACGGTGCGGGGCTGCAAACGGCATTATCCCCTCTCCTGCATGCCAAAATGGCCTAAAAACAGGGGCCGCCTTTGCCAGGCGTCTCTCCCAGCGGGCGTTAGTCCCCTTCCCCGGTCGTTCAGCATCGCCGGAGTTCTGCAAGAGGGGCTGCTAACCCTGCTGTTAGCGAGGGTCTGTCCAGGGCTGTGCAGTCGCCCCTGGGCCCTGGAGGGAAATTGACAGAGCCCGGAAGCTGTCGGAAGGGCACCAGGGAGAGGGCGAAGGGGGCGTTCTGCTCCCCTGGGGGTGCTTCTCACACCTCGGCTAAGCAGGTGGGAGGGAAGGTCGAGGTTGTCCCGCCACTTCTAAGCTGGGAACGGCTCCGCTCTGCGGAAACTCTAAGTGCTGGACCGGGAAGAAGGGCAGGACCCCTCCTCTCTTCGGGCACACAACTGCTTCGCCCCGAAACACTCGGGCGCCGGTGGTGCAAAAGCCTGTGGCGGCAGCAAAAAAAGCAACGTGTTGCAATGCCCCCCACACCCCGACGGCAGCCCCCAGCCGCTGGAGCCCGAGCAAAGCTGCTGTTCTGCCACTCCACTACCTTCCCCGGCCCCGGCGAGGCTTCCCCACGCAGCAGGTATTCGCTGCCGCCCCCTCCTCTGTTTGGGCTCCGCACCTTGCAATCCCCCAGACCTTTCAGGCGAGGCGGACCCCTTGGGCTGTTGCCTTCGTCCTCCCTCTCAGGGGTTTCCCCTCTGGCACCGCTTCCCACGGGCCGGGACAGGTGCCCCAGGCGCGGACGGCCGTGTTCCCACCGAGCCACGGCTCTCTTGCTGTGGAGGTGCCCAGGTCCCCCAGGCCTGGTTTCCCCGCACACCCTGCGCTCGGGCTATGCTGCAGATGCGCCGCGGCCCCGGAGACCGGCTGGGACACGGCCTCACCGCCCGCTGCCTTCCCCCTCTCCGCCCTTGGCACTCACCCCTCCACCCGCATCTCTCCTCTACGTCCCTCCTGCGATCCCTCCTTTCTGCCCGCTCCCCCGTCCCTCCCGCCCCCCAACCCTTGCGCCCGATGGGCCCAGGCGAGCCCGGCCTGCGGGGGGGGGGGGAGGGAGGCGGGCACGGGCTCTGCAGGGGAAAGGGGGGCGGCCCCGCACGGCCTGGCTTGGGCTTCGCAGGGCAACCCCAGCTCCCCGCTGAACCGCGGGGGGATCAGCGGCAGCGAGCAGCGGCTGGGCCCACGCAGGGTCGGGGCAGCGGCACCGCAAGCGTCCGCACACCCTTATTTCTCGGCACCCCTCCCAGATGAGCAGCCCGGCGGAGGGGCGCCCCGCGTCTCCCAGCTTCCCTTCCCGCCGCTGCAGCACCGCTCGTGCGCTGCGAGCGATAGCAAAGAACGGTAGAGGAAAGGCTAACGCTGCCGGTAGCGGTGCTGCGGGCTAAGCAGTAACAATTCGTAGAGGTTTCGCTAACGGGAGTCGCGGATTTTTTCGAATTCGTTGTAGGCGGGGAGATAAAGAGGAGACAGGAACATCTCAGCAGGTGAAAAAAAAAAAGAGCCTGTAATTCCCGCGGGTCCCAGGAAAAAACGGGGATTTTCTGGCGTTCAATTTGAGACCGTTATCGGTGACTACAGTTATTACAATTACAGTCATGATCGTTATTATCACGACTACAGCGACTATTAGTATTATTTTCAACTGGCGTTTGAACTATAGGAACTGAAATTAACGAATCCATCTAACAAATCCTCAAATCAAATGTGTTAACCAAGTATCACCAAGAAAGACGCACAGAAAGACAGAAAGCAAGGCAAGATAGACAGAAAGATAGAAGAAACAAAAATAAAGAAACAGACCAAAAGACAGGAAAAAAAGTAAGAAAGAAAGGAAAGAGAAAAAAGATTAGGAAAAACGGAAATAAAAAGAAGGAAAGTAATGGAAAGAGGAAGAAAGAAAAAAGACAAAGACATAAAGAGAAAGCAAAAAGAAAAAGAGAGTCAGGAAAAGGCATCGCAAAGACGGGCAGACCGATAAGGACAGACGAACGAAAAGCAGATCGAGGCGAGCGGCGCGGGGCACGGCCAGAGTCGCTTTGCCCACCCGCATCTCCGCACCGGGAGCGGTCTGGCCGGGGGGGCTGTTACCACGGCTCGGTGCCAGCCGGCGGCCCTGTGCGGGGCCCCGCAAGTCCCATCGGCGCTCGCCGGGGCTCGCTCGCCCTTGCAGCTCCTCTGATTTCCCCGGGGGCCCCGACTCCACTCGCCCCCGCTGCACATTCTCCAGAACCCCCGCGGCCGCCCTGAGCCGCTGCCCTCCGACCGCCGGGCGGCCCGAGAGACGGCCGCGGGCGGCACTGCCCCGCGCCCCGCCGCCCGGAGCGGCAGGTGCGCGGCCCGCGGAGCGCGGCTCGTCCCCCTGCGGCGGGTGGGAGCGACACAGGGTGCCCTGGACGCGTGACCTGAGACCGCGCTGGGAGCGACTCCGACCAGGGACGCCGCTGACGAGGTCCGCGACACCGCAAGACAGCCGCTCTGTGCTCCGCCGGTGGGCGCGTTTGGGGTTTGGGGCAGGGAAAGAAGGGAATGTTAGGGGGGAGAGAGAGATAGAGAACAAGAAAGAAGGAGAGGAGAGGAGAGAGGAGAGAGGAGAGAGGAGAGAGGAGAGAGGAGAGGAGAGGAGAGGAGAGGAGAGGAGAGGAGAGGAGAGGAGAGGAGAGGAGAGGAGAGGAGAGGAGAGGAGAGGAGAGGAGAGGAGAGGAGAGGAGAGGAGAGGAGAGAGAGGAAAAGGAAAGACAGAGAAGAGGAGAGACAGAGGAAAAGGAAAGACAGAGAAGAGGAGAGGAAAGACAGAGGAAAAGGAAAGACAGAGGAAAAGAAATACATAAAGAAAGAGAAAGAGTGAAAGAGAGAGGGAAGAAAAGAACAAAAGAGAGATAAAGAAAGAATGAACGAATGAAAGAAAAAGGAGACAGACACCTTGAGGAAGGAAGCACCCAATGATAAGTAATTATTGCTCCAATTAGCACAACCCTCATGAACAACAATTGCTTCCTTGCTAATGGGCATTGAGGCACCTAGGATGGGAACACTGGAGCCTGTGGGGCTCCGTGGGCTGCCTGACCCCGTAGAGGGGAGCCCGCGGCTGTACATGGGACTCCAAGGGGCCAGGGGAGCAGGACTGGGCTCCTGCACTCCTCACACCGCCACTGGCTCCCGCTTGCCAGCCCTGGCTCACGTTATTTGCCATGGGGATTTCAGGCTGGTTTTATGGGGTCACTTGCCTGCAAATCCCAATGTGGAGATCACGCACGGGGAAATTCTCAGAAATAAAACTGTCAGCCATTCTCCCGCAGCACGCAGCCGGTGCGGTTCTCCCTTTCTCCCTCTTCTTAATCCTTTTTTAAATTTTTAAACTTTTTTTTTGTTTGTTTTCCCTTGACAACTGCTCACGCTTCTGCAGCGAGGAATCTGTGCTCTCCTGCACTGCAGCTGTGTGGCCCACGGGTTGGGACTGTGAAGTTTCTGGGACCTCCACCAAGCACCAGAGCACAGAGCTTCCTTGGGAGCTCTGGGGTAGCCTGGGCAAAGGGACCTGACAGTTTGGGTCATTACCTGGGGCTCCCCCAGGAGTCCACCGGAGCTCATCTGGCTTTGAGTGCATCAGGCGCCGCTTCTAAAACCAGTCACTCCCTATCACTCCTGTCCTCATTAATGTTCATTAATGCTGTCAAAAAGCTCTGTACAGGGGTGCTGCTCTGCTGCCTGGGGCTGACACACGTCTGACGCTTATTACGTGAGAGTGAATTTGTGCCCGTCCTCTCTGGCCTGGCCCTTTCCTCACTCACACCCCAGCTCCAACGAGGAAAGGGGAACTCTTGCTCGGCTGCCTGTGCTCCCTGAGCGCACAGGGAAATGGGGCTGCAGCTACGGGGGAATGAGGCGCTTTTAGTTTGAAAGACAGATCCCCCCACCCAGTGCTGAGATGCCAAAACCGGCTCAGTTAAAGCGTGTTTATCGCAGCACAAGTCTGGGGAAGAGCGGTGAGGAGCGCTGCAGAGCGCAGGAGTACACTGCCGCTGCGCTGCATCCGAAGGGAAAGCAGCTGCCTTGCTGCTTCTTGCTAGATCCTTTCTGTGGAGCTAGAGTCGTTTTCAAGCCATCCACTTGCAACCGAGTCGCTAGAGGGAAGGGGAGGCATTTCTCCATGACTCCGTTGTGGTTGCTGCATTGAAGGTTTATATTCTCTTGGTCCCGCAGCAGTATCCTGTGCAGACATTTATTTTGGCTACAGGCACCCTGGTTCTCGTTTGGATGCAGTCACTGAGGCCTGACCTATACAGGCGCTGTGTGCTGGTGGAGCTGCTGCAGCCATGCAGGTTGGCTCTGGGGGTTCACTTCCATATAGCAGAGCCCAGACGGTGCCACCCTGCAACGGGGCCGAGTTAGATGAGCGCAGTCCTTGCATGGAGGGGCATTACGGAGCTCAGTCACTGTCAGAAGATGAGGTGTCCTCCAAAGCTCCCTGCCTGCAGTTGCTTTAGATTGGCTTGTAAGGGTTTTTTCCTTGAAAGGACTTTTTCCTTTTCTGTTAAGCCAATAATGTACTCCTGACATTCCTTGTTGTTCTGCCTTGTCCCCTCTCACAGCAAAGAAGAGATCAAAATCACTTGTTCTGGAGCTCATATTTTTCATGGGATTTTGGCGTGGCAGATGATGTTGTATATTAATCACCAACACTACACAGTATGTCAGCACAAACAAATTAACACAAACAATAAACCACAGGGCTCAGCATGCTAATGAGAGGCTGCACAGTCTACAGGGCTCCTACTGGGATAAATCCTCTCTCTCTGTTGGTGGCTATTTCATTGGACATGTTGCAAACTTAACCCAAGCACCAAAAGAACAGATGCTTCAGCTGATGTCAGCTGCTTCTTCAAAGCCAATCCAGCATAAAACCAGACTAACTCCATCCTGGAGACTTTTCTTCTTGCGTCAATACTGGAGCTCTACCCTCTGGAATGCATCCAGCTGAGAGGCAGCGGGCTTTGCACTGTCACCAAGGGCAGATTGCTCATGTTAACGTCATACGGGAGAGTGCAGTCTCTAAGAGCAGAGACCAGACCTGAAGATTAGCCCCAGACCCCTCATGAAGCCCATGCTTGCCTGCAAAAAAGCAGCATTGCTTCTGTTGGCCTGCTCTGCTCCTTTCTCTCCTCCTCCTTCTCCTTCTCCTTCTCCTTCTCCTTCTCCTTCTCCTTCTCCTTCTCCTTCTCCTTCTCCTTCTCCTTCTCCTTCTCCTTCTCCTTCTCCTTCTCCTTCTCCTTCTCCTTCTCCTTCTCCTTCTCCTTCTCCTTCTCCTTCTCCTCCTCCTCCTTCTCCTTCTCCTTCTCCTTCTTTCTCCTTCTCCTTCTCCTCCTCCTCCTCCTTCTTCTCCTTCTCCTTCTCCTTCTCCTTCTCCTTCTCCTTCTCCTTCTCCTTCTCCTCCTCCTCCTTCTCCTTCTCCTTCTCCTTCTTTCTCCTTCTCCTTCTCCTCCTCCTCCTCCTTCTTCTCCTTCTCCTTCTCCTTCTCCTTCTCCTTCTTCTCTTTCTCACTATACCCACTTGTGGATGTGCCTGTTCTCAGGGGATTTTGTGACCTATAGGTTGTTAGTGCCATTTGCTATTTCCTCTTACCTTAGGAAACACCTTGCCCCTTTCTGTAGCATTAGTTGCATCTCAGTATCTTTCTGTGCAAG
The DNA here is from genome assembly GCA_039720435.1 of Amazona ochrocephala. Classification (NCBI taxonomy): domain Eukaryota; kingdom Metazoa; phylum Chordata; class Aves; order Psittaciformes; family Psittacidae; genus Amazona; species Amazona ochrocephala. The sequence continues at coordinate 6,908,626 of CM077891.1, read as the reverse complement.
CAACAGTGATGGTGTTTAGTCACCTTGGAAAAACTGGCATTGAAAAGGATCCAGGATAATCTTGTCTTAGGTTTCTGTATAATTCATTTATTGTATTTTTAGGTTTTGTTATATAAAATGACACTGCACCATTTGTAGCTCTTCTCTGATGACATCTTAGTTAGCTCTTGTACTTCCTACTCATTAATTCAATTTCCCCCTTTTTAGTTGAAATGTCAGGCTGGAACTGATCAGGAAACCAAATTCCCATGGGGTTTTTTTATGCTTCTTGTGATTCTAAGGAATAATTTTTAATGGGAAAGGGTGTTTGAATATAACCTGTTGGCACACATGTGGCTGATAGATGAGGAACATCCTCCTTGTTCTACTGGTCTCAGAGACAGGTTTTAGAAGAGATGTGAAGGCATGCAGTCAGACTCCCCAGAGATGAGAAGAAGCACAGCTGTTTTCCTTCCTCGCAGCTTTTGCTGGAGAAAACTTGGCCCTGGTGAAGCAGTAGCAGGACCCCTGTCATCTGGGGAAGGCACATGTGTACGAGGACCCATAACATGCGTGGGGCCTGAGCCATGCTGGCCCCTGGCTCTGTGGGGGCCCTGGCTGCCACTGGCCATGGAGGTGAGTGAGGGATCTCTGCCTCTGGCAAGCACAGCTCACTGCAGTCCATGGGTGCTTGCCATGGGCCTTGGTGTGGGAAACACCACACCATCATCCCTGCAAACAGCATGAACCAACTGGCACTGAGGGGTGGTTCAGTTTCGGGAACTGCCGATGCTCATGCCTTCCTCTGCAGAATTAGCACAAGGACAGATTAAAGAAAGCCAATTTCCTTTCTCATCAAATAAATTCCTTCTGGAGCAAACAAAGCCATGAGTGCAGCGCTCTTGTCCTCCCGTGATCTTGTGGTTTGCTCTGGCTGGAAGAGGCAGCTTTGGAAAACCCAAGCCCATTTCCTGCTCTGCGTGCTGCAGTGTATATCCTCGCCTCAGCCCTGGAAATGCTTTGATGGATATTATTAGGCACGGAAAGCATTTGGAGCTCCTTTCTTCCGTACGAGCTGACCAAACTGCTATGGGATGAAAGAGGGGCAAATTGGAAGGGTCTGTGGACGTTGTGGACAGGCTGCCTTGCTTACGGAGCCCAAGTTGCACTGATGCCTGCGATAGGGACCACAGCAAAGCAGCGACAGGCCAAGGTCGCTGCCAGCCCCTGGGGACTGGGAACACCTCTTTCATACCCTCCTGCCAAGGGGCAGAGCTGTGATGGGGCTGCACCAAGCTGACGCCAGTGAAGCCTGACTCCTGGCTGCATCTGGCCCCATGCAAGTCACCTTGGCCTCTTTTTATATCCATATACCAGGTCCAGCAGATCCCATTCCCTTCCCCAGTCCACTCTTATCAAATCCTACAAGTAAGGGGAACTAGCATTTTGCCCCTCTTGCAACAGCCATTGCCTGCCCAGCTTTGTGCCACCATCCTTGCTCGGACCTTCAGCCATTGGGAGAAGGAGTCTCTCACTGCTTTGAACAGGAAAGTGGCTGAAAAGCAAAGCCAAGCAAAACCTTTGCTTTGTGAGCTCTGATGGGTGTTTTGCCGCTAACACAATCAAGAAATGACAGTGCAGAAATCCTGGGGAGTGAACAGCACTTGTGGTTATTGGTGAAATCCCATATTAGTAGAAAGGTCTGGTAAATGGAAGCAGGAGTCGCTCTGACTACAGCATCTGTTGGATGTGGAGAGTGGTTATGACTCTCTCCAAATACAATGCACATGTACTGGGGAAAATGACTGCTACAATAACAGGAATAAATCTTAATAGAGACTTGGGTGATAACAGACACCATAGGGGAGTTATCAAAATGAAAAACACATGGCAGCGTCTCTGCCAGACCTGCATGGAAACCCCTTGGAAGGACTAGCAGACCTTGTACCTGAAAATGACAGAAGAGCAAGGGGGACAGTGACAGAGGAATGTGGCTGAGGGAACAAGATAAATGCCATCATCATGCCCTGCTGAGAAGCCAGAGCAACAGGGGTTTGGTGTCAGCATTCTGCTGCATGTCTCCCTTCTGCAAAAGTCTGGGTCTGAAAGCTGCCTGGTTTGACAGTCTTTCCCATTTCCCTCAGCTTTGGCAAGCCAAAGGGCTGCAAGTCAGGCTGGACAGGGGCCAATTTTGACTGTGTTCAAACAAGATATTGACCTGGATTACTTATTAGGATGAGATCCTATTTTCTCTGCCTTTGAGCAGTAAGCAGGGGCAAGACTGGAAGAGGAGGAATAGTGGAGGAGGAAACTCAGGGCCCAGGGAAGTTCAGGCACAGCCCTGGGCCTGAATGGATTTGTTTTCCTGCAGTTATAGGAGCCACAACCTGAGCCCAGACTTCATGGTATGGCAAAGAACAAGAAATGGGAAGCTCAGCTGGAACTGACATTTTCTTGGCAGGAAGCAGCAAGAGACAGGACAGAGCGATGTTAAATGAAATCGCACCTTCTCCCAAGCACTTAAATGTCTTCAGCAGAAGAGAAACCACAGATTAGCCAGAGTGCAGAAACCCAGCTTTGCTTTGCTCTGCTTGAAAGCAGCCTGGCAGGTGATGGATAAACATGAGTACAGCAGATACCGAGCAGGTCCGTGCGAGATGAGGGTATTGTTTGTCCCTTAGGTTTGTAGGAGGGGAGCAGGAGGCATGAAGGGCATCCCCAGGATCCCTGGGGCCAGAGGAGGTGTCCAGCCTCCACTTTATCAGACCCTGAACTTTGGGAGTTACCAGGGAGGTTCTCCACCATCACGGGGATCAGCCATTGCTCCCTGATCCTGTTCAAAGGCTGGCCCCACACCAAAACCTGACTGCTATACAATACTGGGGAAGAGCCCAGGGCAGAAGAATCTCAAGCAGGGACCATCACCTCCTCCTTCACTCTCAGAGGTCACTATGCAGGCTACCATTATCCAATCCAGGGCCAACTTGACAACTGAGAATTAAATAGTGAAAAATTCAAAAGACAGCTGAGGAAGAGGCTTATATTAGTGAAGACACTCCTCATGCTAGCGTTAGATGACCAGGGACACCAGCAGTAAATAGAGATGTTGTTATTGTAATGAAGACAAGGCTGGAGGGAGGACCACAGAGAAGACCCTAAGTGCTTAGTGCCTCTAAACTGTCAGGGACTTTGCCCCGGGCTGTCATTATTTTAATTGCATCCTCAATCTGCAGCCTCTGGTTGGGGCAGGTGTCTGAGGACACAGGATGCATCAACTCTGGTGCCTGTCACAGCAAAGACTGTCCCGAAGAGAGCTGGATGTGATCTTGGCTACATTGATCATCTGCTTTGATATAATCCAGGGCTAATAATCCAAACTCACTTGTTTGCTTACAGTCAAAAATAATCCCTGTCCAGGGGATTAGCAAGGAGGAGCCTGAAGCTTTGAGCTGGTCTATTCCAGAAGCAGAGAGGCAGATCCCTCCCTTGCTTCTGCAGGCTGAGACTCACTCATGCCCATGGCTGGGATAGTCACTGGGATGGGACTGTCCCAGGGACAGGCAGGCACTGCCTGATCCCAGTAAGGCTGCAGAAGCCTGGTTTTGGCTCAAGCTAATGTACACCAGGCAAAAGAATTTGTGATCAAACAGCATCTTTACACCAGACCTGACCAGAAGGTTTCCTTTGTTGTGTGCTTAGTCACCATAAACTAGCCAATAAAGTACTAATAAACGGTCACCAAAAATTATTTCAAAAAACAGAGTTTAACAAGATGAAATGAATTGTTAACACTCCTCCTCTTCCTTGTGCTATAAAACGTGTCAGGTTTTATAGGTGACGGGTGAATATAAAGCTCTCTTTGTCTTGCAGGACGGGCAGCATGACCATTGCTGCCTTTTGCCATGAGTGAAGTGACAACCCGAATCCCCCATTGTCAGCACAGCCCCAGTTCCTGCTTCTGCTGCTGACTGGGACCCCTCCATGAGGCTATGGGCACTCCACGGTTGTGGGATGAGACCCATACCCCGTGTTTCACCCTCTTTGGTGATGGGAGCACTGCGGTGACAGCCTTTCCCTGCAGCAGTCACAGCGCTGTCAGGAGCCAGATAGTAAAACCGCAGGGCACTAAGCTGAGGTCTCGCGCTGAGAAAACAGCCTTTCTAAAGGTTTAGAGGACCACCTTCACGCACAGAATGACCCCCCATGTTTAAACCAAACAATCTTGACCTCTCTATGAGTTTTAACCACATAAAAGCTCACCTCTTGGACTCTCCATTAGGTTTTATGATGTGCTTCCATATTTAAATGGACATGACTCACACCAGGGTTTCTGCCTTGCATGTGAAGGAAAGAAAAGATGAATGCCAGATGTTTTGTATGCATTACTTCAGGGAGCAAAAAAGGGGGAGTAAAGGAAGTTAAATGTTGGGCTGGGCTTTCACAGCTTCCCCTGCTCAGGTGAGCACCAGGCTGGTATTCGAATTTGCTTTAAAAGCGCAGGCTCCTCACCCCTGCCACACTCCTGGCTGTCCTGCAAGCGCACAGCTCCCTCCCTCCCTGCAGGGGGGGCTTCAATTTGCTGTCAAAAGTCTCCTGGCCAAACCTGGTGGCTGTCACCACCTCCCTGTTTATTTGTGGAGCAGGAAGGGGCTAGAAGGGGTGGAGGGCAGCCCCGCTTTGGGGTGATGTGTTTCCTCACCCAGAAAACAGCCGGCACAGCAGGCGGGATGGCAGTGTGATATAGGTGAGCTGCATAGGCAGGGTTCAGGGTGCAGGCTCTAATCACTACAACTGGAAAAACATCTGACAAGCTGCTAGCCATCCCCATTGGCTTATAGCTGCTTATTTGGGCTCCAGTAGCATGGGGAGGTAGGAAGGGCTCAGCAGCAGAGCACCTTGCAGCCTTGCTCCTGCCTGTCCTGTTACTCTCCAAAAGGGCCATCTGTGCTTGCACAGAACCCCTGGATGTCATCACCTCAACTGCTCCACTCCAGCCATGCCCACACTGCAGTTATGGGTAACAGGTCCTGCTCTCAGAGCCAGCAAGAGAGCAGAGTCTACAGAAACTCAGTACAACTCATGGTGAAAGAGGGACCACTCCTCCCATTGCATCTTTTCCAGCATGGGCAGATAGAACCTTAAAAACCTGACCAGCTATTTGTGCTCAGTCCTTCTCAGGAGTCCCCTCCTGGGAGGGCCCAATGCTCCACGTGGCCTCTCCTCCCTGCAGCTGGCCAGGGGACTGACACATCAACATGAAAGGGGTCCTGCTGCTCCCAGCCCAGGCGGGCTGTCCCGCTGCAGACAGATGAGGCTGAAACTCCACACTAAGCATGTGTAAGGACATTAAGCTGTTGGAACTAAAGGATAATTTGAAAAGTATTTTTCTTAATACTGGCATTAAGTTTCCCCAGATTTGCAGTTGGTAAAGAGAAAAAGAATGTCCTTACTAAGGGAAAGCAAGTGAAAGCTGAACTGGGGAGGAATTAGGGAGTGGTGGATGCTCAGAGCTGGGTCCCCTTGCTTGGCTCAGGGCTCTGCTCATGCTTTGGGCAAGAAAAAGGCCTTTTCCCAGCACAGACCCTGCTCAAACACCCTAGGGGTCATTGGCTTTCTTTCACTGGCAAGCTGTAACATGGCAAGACAGAACCAATGTGGCCACACACGATCTCATGTGAGCAAGAGCATCCATGATGTACCCTGCCTGCACCGAGGGTAGGGCAGCACTCCCATTGAGACCCTGGAAACAGGTTAGGCAAAACCTCTGTTTTTCCAGAATTGATGAACTGAAAGATTTTTCATCTTCATATCATGCAGAAAGTCCCTTTGGGTATCTGCTGAACTTTGCAACTTCTTTATATGGCTGCTGAATGACCGGCCATGAATAGAGAGCACAAAACACTGCAACTTTTACTTCCCTTCAGATTTTTGGACCTCTCTCCTTAGCTGAGTAAATCAGTGCAGTCAGTGAGATCAGAGCTGCAGTTACTGCAGCTGCAAGTGGCCTCTGGTGAGTTATGTTAGTTCTCAGCACTATCCTGTTACCTCACCACACAGGGATGGAGCCTTTCCTGATGCATTGGGGCTGGCCAGTCATGGCCCTATGGCGCAGCCTCTCCGCTGCCTCTCTGCATTGCCACCTTTGCCCCTGCAAAGGTCCTGGGGCCACAGGCTTTGCTCTTGCCTTTGTTTTCACTCCCTGTCTCTGCCACCATGGGCCAGGGCAGTGGGTGGGATGCAGGGCCCAACGCTGCACCCAAGCTCCTGAGTGCAGGAAGCTGATAAATTGGTGGCTCAGGGGGCATGGGGAGGCATGGTGCTGGCGGCGGGGCATCAGAAGAGCCTATGTCCTTCATAGAGGAATTCCTGTGCCCTTGCAAAATGCCTGTGTGAACGGAGGCAGGAAAATTAGCTGCAATATGGCTTTTTGTGATCTCAGAGAAATTGCGAAAGGAAGGAAAATAAAAAAAGGTTCAGTTTTCCTCTCTCTCCCCTTCCCCACAACACTGGAAAGGCTCAGGAAGTACCCAGCCATCAGGAACAATGTGAAAAAACCCGGTGCCATTTTCCCTGGTGAATCTGGCAGGATCCCAAGCAGGGACCGTAAAACCCAGCAGAAGCGGGGCTCCCTCATGCCCCTCATGGGGAAACAAGGGATGGGCTTCCTCCTGTCATTTTCCTCCTCTCCCTTTGTTGAACCCTGCTGTCATGTCGCCAGCACAAGAAGGAGGGATGTCTCACCTTGCCTGGGCACACTGGGGGCATGTACTGCAGCAAGGGCTGGTAGGGACTTCCGGATGAGCATCCCATGTCTGGCCCACGGGGGAAGCAGTGGCTTGCAGAAGGACACATGTGAAGTCACTCCATCAGCCTCTTGTACTTCCTATCTCACCCCCAAAATGTCTTTTGACTGAGCATTAAAGCTGCCTAAAAGCTGTCTCATCCTGAACTGCTCATGTTGACACAGACACTCTGGCTGTGACAGTGGGTGGGACATGTCCCTGAATACGTTCATCAAATCTTGCAAGAGCTGCAAACACAACAGTGTTTGGGCAGAACCAAATTTACCTCAAGCCACGCTTCTTCCCTGCCTGCCCTGCCTGTCTGGCACAGCTTGGTGAAGAGGAAAGGCAGGACCTGATTCCTGGTGTCACAGCCTTGGTGCACCCCTCATAGTGGGATGAGGGGTGGTCTGCAGACAGGCTGGGCCCGCTGCATCCCTGTGTTGGGTGTGGGGAGGACCCAGGATGGTGAGGAGCCTCCATGCTTCCAGGCAGCGTGCCACCAGGAGCAGGCACCACAGCGCAGCCTCTTCCATGGACTTGTGCATCTCCATGGCTTGTGTGTAAATGTTATGCTTCCCCAAATAGATGCTTTTCTGGGAACGTCCCATGGCCCTGCGGAGGCTTGGCTGGCTGGCATCAGATGACCAAAGCTGTTGCGTGCTCCCATTGTTCCCCAAGGCAGTTATTAATAGAGCACCGTAATAATAGGGGATATTTATAAAACACCTCCGTGCCTGGGAATCCAGAGCAATCCACAAACCTATGCAGGTCCATCTGTCAGCCTTGACCTGCTCTGGTGATTGACACAAAGGGAAAACGAACCCTATACCCCACTGAATGGTATGAGAAATGTGTGGGCTGGAGGGGCTGCTGCAAAGGTCTGGTGACGTGAGCACCAGCACTACAGATCTGCAATGACACAGGGCCAGGACCACCCCAGCCCTGGTCACCTCCCTGCCAGCAGAGTAAAACAGGGAAAGATCATAAATGCTCTTCCCCTGGTCCCAGCTTCAGCCTACTGCTTGGAGAGAAGAGAGATGCTATTAAGAAATCAAAGCTGGCATGGTCCACGGTAGCCTGACCATACCAAGGCTCCCCATGACTATTCATGGGGCCAGGGCACAGCTGGCAAGGGAGATTGCACTGTTACCATTGCATTTCAAGCAGGGTTTGGTTAGAAGGACCCATTTGCTGCCCTCCCATGACATCTGGACCATGGGATCCAGGACCAAGCTCTGGGACAGGCTGAGGATCTGCAATTAAATAGCAAAGTTTCACTCTTGCAGCAAGCTCTGCAAATCACCCAACCCCTGTACAGGAGATGCACCAAAAATGCACACTTTTGCTTAGCTTTATAGATGGGAAGAATAAAATGAGGCACAGGATTCAGAGCAAAGCCATTCCCCTGTGCTTTATGGGCTGGGGCCAGGCACAGTGCCTGGGAGCTGCCAGGTAGGTGTCCAGGCACCAGGCACAGCCAGGACAGGGACTGGATGGAGCAGCGCACAGGTAGCATTGCTGTTGGGCTGTTCCATCAGGATCATAAAGCCCAAACAAATCCAGTTCTTGCCCCCAGCCTCATTTGAGGAATTAGAGAAATGAGGCCATTTACGTCTTTGCACAGGCAACTGAGCCTGGCAATGACCTTTGGTCATTTCGGAGTAGGGCTGGATTTGAAATGTGAACCAGAGACCAGGAGGTGAAAACCTCCATATCCCATTACAAATCCCTGGGGATGCCCAAGGCTTGTCAAGTCACAGTGCTTTGCTGCTTATTTATTACTACTTGTCTGTGACTGTAGCCACTGCCCGGGCTTGCGTTACTGCTGGGGCATTGGTCAGCTGCTGAGTGGCCTCCAGGGCCAGCTCATCTCCCAGCAAGGCCAGAGGCTAGGACCCTGTAGTGTGGCTCCTTGATGCTGGGAAAACACATTGGTCCTTCCCTGGCAGCAAGCAGGAGCATCATGGTGGGCGACATGGTCCCCAGCCATGAGGAGATGAATTCACCCTTTAAGATAATGAAGTATACAGCCCTATACAGTAAGGGATCCAGCTAAAATATCTCTGAGCCATATTATAGTGAAAGGAATTCTACATAGTGTATATGCAATATTGTATACTGGGCTCATTCACAACCAGACAGCACTTGCTGTTGGATTATTAAGGCTTTAAGACAGAAAAATCCTCTGTCTGGCTTGAGATTGTCCTCTGAAATAACTGCAGAAGACCTGCATTTATTCAGCAAGTGGTTTGACTGACTGTCCAAGGAGACTTCTAACCCGTCCGGTAACAGTGGCTTCATGAGAACAGCAAGCTGGAGACAGTGTGGATTTCTTTAAAAAAAGACAGTATCTCTCTATAAACAGAAAATTCCCTTTCATCCCTTTTAAGCCTGTTTCACCCCAGCCCTTCCCACTAATCGTCTTATTTCTACTTTCCTGGGCGGCAGTCTCCCCAGAGGGGTTTTGCTGGATCTGCCCTCTAGACAGAGGGGCAGCTTCCCATGTTTGAACAATAGTGTTTGCAAGAAGATGTTTTATAGAAGAAGTTTTAGCACCCCTGTGTGGCATCACTCTGCTATGTGAGAGCTGAGCAGCGCACAGAAACTGCCTGAAGCTTTGGGGAGTCGGCAGCAGCCTGTGTCTGCTGATGGAAATGTGAGCCTGCCGGGAGGCCAAGCCCAGGAGGTTTCCCCATTAACAGCTCAGCCCCTGGGGAAAGCTACAAATCTTCCTCAGGGCAGGGATGAACACTACAGGGCTCTCTGAGCTGGGGTTTCTTGAGCTACAGCAAGATTTCTTGAGACAGGAGAGAAAACTGTATGTAGAGAGCGTGTGATGATAAGCTTACGTAGATCCATGTGTCTGTGACATTAAATGCTTTACAGCAGAAATGATGATAATTAACTTTCTTATGATGTGGGACAGCTGATGGAGGATGCTGAGCTATTAAGAGTCGGTGATTTCCATGTAGATGCATGGGCTCGGTAAAGTGGTGGGTTACTTCCCAACAGGACTGTGGTGATCTAGGAGATAAACCCCATTTTCAAAGGTGAGAAAGTACTTAAGTGCATGTGCGCTGAGTACCCACAAGTTTGCCATCTGAAGGTATCCAGACACTGGTCAGTGATGAAGAGAGAGAACCAAAACCAGTGAAGATGAATAAAGCAGAGCAATACTGGTCCTGACCTCCTGACTGGTTTACTAGTTTCACTAGGCACTAGCTGCATTAAATAGGAACACTTATACACTTCTGCAGATGTGATGTGGCCAGTCAGAATCTTCATAGTGTTTTGAAAACACCATCCCAAGTCTCACTACCTCTCAGTGGGATTTATGCTATTAAGCCAGTTCTGGAAACACCAGCCAAGTAGTGTGCATTTCTTCAGGGTCTATTTGAAGTGCACCTCCAGGTGCTGGTAGAAGTGTGAAAAGCAGCTCCAGCAGTGAGCTAACCCATGTGATGGTGGAGCCAGATCTCATGTCTTCTCAGCCTTTTCTGATTGAGAAGCTCTTTTCCTTGCAAGGCTCCTGCTTGGTGCTGCAGCACATCCTTTTAACAGTCCCAATATTTCTGAGCAGCTCTCTAAGTCCCCGTCACCAGCAGAAAAAGCCTATGGGAGCCGGAACAGTGCTGAGTGCCAGCTGCTCAACCGACCAAATATATTCTGACAGTCGCTCATCAAGAGTAAAACTACAGAAAGCGAAGTATGGGACTGTAAGAAAGTGCAGCACAGGTCTAGTGCTGAATAATGGAAATTCCCAAGAATGGGGCTCTTAGTGGCTCTTCATTCACAAAGTTAATCCAATAAAGAGGGCTGTCTTGTGCAACCTTTCCAGGGCAGCAGCCGATATATGGAATAGGATTAACTTTGGGCTCAGAGTGAGTACACACAACCTTTGTATTCAATGCTGAATTATTCTGCCTCGGTGCACTGTTGGAGTCTGAATTTCTTATTTCCCATTTGCTTTTATTAGCAGAAACATAACTGTAGACAACTTGAAATGATCACCTTAGTGAACACACAACAGAAACTTCTGGGTTTCACTGAAACACAAGTTAGTGAACTATAAATGATGATTATGTTCTTTAGGATCCTAAAACTTACACTGGATTCTAGTTAAAATTACATATCTGTTCCAAGTGTTTGTTTTTGTTACTTGTGTCAGGAGTAGAGTCCAAAATACCTAGGACTACATAACAGCTTTGGGAATATCACATTTTCATCCTAGTGGCTGGGTTGTGTTGTATTGATTTTAGACTTCTCGAAAACATGGACAAAGAATAAACTGGCTCAGTAGAAAAAAAAAATCACATGTAAAATCTCTTTGAAACAATGAAAGTATGCAGCTGTTGCAAAATAAGCCACAGAAGCTGCTTTTCTTGGTGTTGCTGTGCTGAGAGCTTCTGTTTCAATGCCAGGTTTTAGCAATTTCCACCTTATTTCATGCTCTAACAAACCTACAAGAGTTTTGTCTTGTCCAAGGTGCCAGAGGAGACAAGCAGCTCTGAGGATGAGTGGAGGCAGGAAAACACACTCAGCTTTCAGTGCAGCACTCGCTCCTGTTGTGTGCAGAGGGAGATCTTGGCACAGGACAGATTTTCTGTAGGTACTCTGTGCCCACAGGCTTGTACAAACCTCCCCTTTGGCCTGAGTCAGCTTTGGGCTCCTTTACTGAAAATCTGCCTCTTTGCAAAATCTTTTGTCCAAGGCACACGGTCACCATCCATAGTGCTGCCTCTGGGTCCCCACGTGAGCCTGGGCATCGGCCTGCCTTCCCCAAATTTGTGGAGTGAGTGAGGCTTTAGCAGATGTCCAAACTGATGCTATCAAGCTAAAGTGTCAAATTCCCAGGGGAACAGCCTGCCCTGGCAAGGGAGGCAGGCTGGGCCGGGTGCTGCTGGTGCCGAGAAGAGGGCTTTTGGCTTAGCAAGTTCGGCAGGCATCTGGCAGGTATTCACAGGGTCAGTGGGGGGCTGATCAAGACAAATTTGACCTCCAGCATATAGAGAACATCAGGCAAGGGCCTTGTTTTTACTGCCATATCCAGTAAGAAAAGCTTAGCAGTTTCTGGGGGGCAGACCCTGCCTTGCTCCCAGAGCAATGTGCTGTGCCCCTGCAAGCAGGGGTCTGGCAGGAAGGGCACAACAAAGAGCTGCTCAGCTGGTCCCAGCTTTACCTAGAGACCTTTCTAATCAAGGGAAATCCAGAGGACAAATGCCCAAGCAAAACCAGTGGTAGCTGTGACTGAAGAAAACAAGAGTTTGTGGGAGTTATTTGGGGCCCAAACTGAAGTGCCTTATGATGGTTTTGCAGGTCCCTCTACAGCCCCTATGGTGCTTTCCCCATGAGTCCCTCTCTGCAGAAGACAGGGGAATAGCTACAACCTGGGGCAATGACAGATTTTCAGTGTATTTCTGAAAGCCTTGGTTTAACTTCTTCTGTCTTGAATTATCAGGGCATCTTTGGATACAGGACTCTTCATCTCAAGTGCTTGCACTTCCTCCAGTGGGCAGGGGAGATGTCCTGGTGAAGGAGAGCTGATACAGAGCATGATGCGTGCTCACCACAGAGACATCAGATGTCATCTCAAGGCCAAATCTAAGTGTGGGTAATTACATTTCCCCATTTAAACTGCTGGCCAGTCTCAGCTGGATAAAATGTTCCCTTCCTAGCTTGAAGTGTTGCCATATTCAGGGAAACAGCTGCTGCGATGAAGTTAGGGGGTAGCTCTGTCTGGAGAGGGCTGGCATACTTGTGGCACCCGGCTGCCCAAGCCCAGGTACCTGGTGGCAGGAGGCAGCTCTGCTGAGGGCTCGCTCATGTGCTGAGAGCCTCAAGGGACTTTCTGGGCTCTAGGATAGCTTGATCCAGTGCTTGGCTGGGGAGGAAGCACTGGGATAGAGAAGGGCTCAAAGCCAAGTGCCAAGTAAAAAGCCATCGTTGCCCAGAGTACTGCCTGCAGCGGAGTGCTTGGTTTGGGACACGGCCAGAGGCCTCTACCCCAACTGGGTGCCCATGCTCCTTGCAAACCATGCTGCCCCAACTACATGATTCTGGTGTGGCTAAGTTTGCAAATGAGATGAAGTCCAAAGACATCCGAGTCAAAGACAAGCTGAGTCAATGGGCCAGGTTAGTGAAAGCTGGTGAAATACAGACTCTGCCCTTTTCCTTCCTTGCAGCCCCAGTGAACTGCACGGTCTCTCAAGTAGGCCTTTATAAACGATCAAAGCGTCTCTGTGGCTTTTCAGGGGGTTGAGCTTCCACTCACAACCCAAGGTCCAGTTTAATAATGTAGCTTGTTAAATAAACAAGTGGCTATGCAGAGCCCCAGCACTGACGATGGAGAAGATCCGGTGTTCTCTTCCCACTCCAGCGCCAGCTGTTGATGGACATCTGTCTGTAAAACATTGGGCCTTTTATTGTTTTTAATGCAAGAAATGCCTTTTCCTGGAGACCACCACTGAATACTGCTTTGCTAGAAAGGCTCCTTCACAATCCAAACAGAGAGCAAGTGAGCATAGAGGATCCATTACCCAAAAACTCAACAAAATCTTCCTCACCCATGAAAAGTGTATGCACAGTGGAGGACGATCTTGGGGATGGGGCTTGGAGGAGGGGGGAGCTGTTCCTGGAGGGCAGTGTTCTGGGACCCACCAGAGGAAAATACTTCCATTTTTCTAACTGATAACTCTACTGCCTGGCTAACAAAAATAATCCCTTATTAAAGATAACAGGAATCTGGCTTGTATAATGCATTCATACAGATTGATGTGCTTCCAGTTTTCAGAGTTTCTATACCCTCAGAGAGACTAAAAGTCACAATATCTATACATTGAGGGGACAAGCTCTGTTGCAGACACAGTTTAGGCTCATGTTTTCACATGTGCATTTGAATTATGGGTTTAAATCTAATCTCATCCACCAAAAGAGTTGTCAAGGTCTTAACCTGCCTGAAGAGGTGGCCCTTTTAGCCTTGCACACACTGGGGAGTCAAGGTGTGCCTGTATATAACAACCTCTTCTTACCGAAGCCATGAAGCCACACTACCTTAATTCTCATCCTTTTATTAGAGATTTGTTTCACTAAGAAAATATGGAAAATGCAAATGCCAGTAATATGTTCCTTTAACTGAGCCAAATTCCACATACTTTTATGCTCTCTGATACCCTCACCAGCAACATTCTTTTACCTAGTGTGCAAAAAGCACAGCAGCCTCTTAGAACAAGAAAGCTTGGCAGAACCACTGCTATCATCCCTGAGGGGGGCTGCGCCAGAGTCCCTTGCTGTGGGACAGAGGGTTACAAAAGCACTGCACTGCCACAGGTCATCTATAGTCACCTTAACGCTGGCATACATGCCCCGCATCTGTTTTGTGTGGGAAGAGGTGATTTCAGCCTGACAGGTAAAATCAGTTCTTACAGATTGGTCCTGGAGGAGACATCAGTGGTAAGATAGATGCTAATTGCTAATGAGAAATGGTCCATCGGAACTGGCAATGGCCCCAGCCCTGAGGTGGTAAATAACCCCAGCACTTTTTTGGCAGTAAAGCAAAAATCTGGTTTTTGTGCAATGGTCAGCAGAGGAGAACTCAACCAGAGCAACCTGGAGCATGCAGGAGCGTCTCAGGCAGAGGGTTAATCCAGGGATTGTTTTACTGCCTCACAGACTTTATGATCCATTTTTGTGCCTGGAAAAGGTTTACTTCAGTATAGGAAAGTTCCACCCATCTCAGAATAGCTTTGGTTTCCCAAAAGCAATTTGATGTCCTGCCTCTTAGCAGGTGAAATTGCAGCTGAGTGACATTCTCACATTATGCCCGGACAAGCATGGCCGAAAATCCTCTACATTGAGGAGTGCTAATTTGCAGGGTCACCTTGTCACCATGGCGAGGAGATCCCCATTTGGCTCCACTGAAGGCAGGTTTGAGAGGTGGCTCAACATGGCTCCTTCCTGGGACTCTGCTCTCCCGCCCTGAGCTCCCTTAGCAGCGGCATGACCATGAAAGCGCAGGGCCCGGATGTCCATCTCCCAGCTCCTTTCACTCCTGTTTTTCACAGACGAAAAGCGTGATTTCCTCCTGGTAACACCCAGGAGCTGGCAAGTTTCAGCCTGGAGTGATTTCTTTCATTTTTTTCTCTCCAAAGAGCTGTGATAAAAATAACCACCCGGAAAAAAGAAATCAAGCACTCAAAGTCTTGAAGGCCTGACACAACCTTCATTCACAGGAGCCCAAGGAGCGACAATACCATAATAAAGATCTGAGGTATCACCAAGAAAAATAGGAAGCAGCCAAAGAAATAAAAGGTCACTGCAAGCTGGCTGTAAACACCCTTGCATTGCACATATCCTAGCTCTGCTGGGTTGATTGCTAACAGGCTGGAGTGTGACACTGCATTTTCGGTGCTACAGGTATTTATTTTACACTCTGGCTCTGAGTCTGAGCCTCTGAATGTAAAAACAATCAGAAGGCTGAAGTGTAAATTCTCCCTGCTGATTTATTTACTGTTGTGTTTTTATAGCACCACATGGCTCTAAGTTTGCACTGGGCCCATTCAACCAAAACCCATGTCATACACTTCCAGAGAAATGAATGACTTTATAAATTCTCTACAATAATAATCCCACATACAGGAATGCATGCAGAGAACACCCAGACGGGGCTGGAATGTTTTAAGAATATAATATTGTGCTTTTTTGGTCAGGGAAACACATTTCTCTCAGGGATATGTGGTGTGGCCCAGGCTCCAGCCCTGTCTGCCTACCACCTGTAATAAGCCCTTTGGGAGATTTTAGTTCAGGCCACCCAAACTGTGAGCTGGGCAAAGAGACATCAGCACTACGAAGTTAACAGCCTTAACGAAGCCCGGCCCAGAGGAGACTCAAAACATCCACAGTGGGGGAAAAAAAAGGGAAGAAAGAAAAGAAAAGGCTTTGATAGGAAAAACATCTGATCTGTGTTCTCTAATCTTTGCTTTGTTAGTTAAAGCATCTTTAAAGGACTTAGTACCCCTGGAACAGGGACCTCTTTCTCTCCCTTCAGAAACACCAATTAGAAAAGCAGGAAACTGCTTCCAGAAAGGGGGACTCTTTAAAAGAAAATTTAGCGTTAGCTCAAGGGATCTGATTGCCTCTTTTTCACAAACTATTATTTTTCCCGGTTGTGTGGCTGAGCAACCATTTTCTCCAGGGTGAAAAAGCAGCTCCTTGCGCCGATCCTGCTGACGGAATGCCAACACAGTGAGGCAAGGAGAAGGGAGATTCATGGAATAAAGGGATGACCGTGGGCCATGCTTGCCCCTACCCTGGGGAAGCAGAGATGCCACTGCAGCCCGTGGGGTCTAGGCCAAGTAGCAATCACCTGGCCAGTGGTGGCTGCTGCTGGGAGTCTCTGCAGCAGGGTTGGACCACCAATGGCTGTCCTGCCTGACAGCCACCCTGCCCCGAGGCTATCCTTCATCCCAGGCCATATTGCAGCCCTGCTCCACTCACAGCTGTTATGGATGATAAACCCTCTCATCTCCACAGACCCCGTTAACCCAGAGCCTAGAAGGGAAACATCTGAGCAAGCTCCTGGCTCTGTTCATGAAATTCCTGGACATAGTCCATGCTAAGATCTTTTTCTCTCTAGCAGAGTATTTTCCTTTGGACCTCAGGGATGTTTCAACAGCTGTTTGTAAACAGTTCGCATCCAAAGTTAGCAGAGGGGGGAGCAGGCGAATCACATATCAACTTTGTCCTCTTGAACATCTGAAAAATGTTGCAGCTACATCGGCACAGCCATGGCAGATCTAAGGAGCCATCTGAAAAAGCCAGTAGCCATCAGGCAGCTGCCCATGCCTGCCTCTGCCTGCGGACGCACATCCAGGCTGGACTGGGACTGGGGGATGCAGCACTGCTGGAGGCATATGTTGCCTCTACTTGGGTTGAAATTCATGTCAGAGCCTGTGGCCAGTTAAAGACCAGGAGAAAGAGGCTTTCTGAGGAAGAAAAGAGGCAGAGGCTGGTAAAAGCTGGGTTTGAACCCTAGCCCTGACCCCCCCCGCCCCAATCCAGAGCCCCTTGCAGCATCCAGCATTGAAAAACACACACACACCCTGGGTCCCTCCCTATCCTCTCCATCACAAGTCCCTGCTCAGAGCCAGCTGAGCATAAACATCCTGCACCATAATGGGGGGAAGGATAAAATCTTGTCATTGCTGCATAAAGGATTTCTGGAATTCAGAAAGGTTTTGGTTCCCTATGCAGCCTGAAATGGTCTGGCCCCTGTGGGAGCTCAGTCCCATTGTGTGAAGCCGTTGCAACGGCGATATCTGGAGACTCCTGAGCTGGTGCAAAAAGGGGGAATCTGTGACAATGCGTGTCCCGGACACAAGACCTCAAATGTAGGGCAGCAGGAGTTTGTCACCCTCAGGAAGAGCCACAGGGGCCACAGCAGAGGGCAAAACAGGGCCGGGGGCATCTGCAGGCCATCTGTGTTGGCAAAGATTTTCCTATCTCTTTTTCTTTTCAGGGTGCCCCTGAGACTGTGTTACCTGTCATCATTTCTAGGAACAAGTGGATTTTAAGGTATCTTTAAAACTGTGTCCAGCCACAGCTCCCATCATGCATCACCCAGAGTGCATCTGAATAAATGACAACACAGCTTTTTCCAGGGCAGTGTTTGCTCCCTTAGGCTCTTCTGTCTGGAGATACCTCAAGCTGCCTGACTTTTCCTGCCGTCACAGGTGGCACAATGCCTCTGGCTCCTCCCTGCTGGCCCTGACTGACCAGCACTCTGTGCTGACACAGCCCAGCCATCCTGACAGTTCCTTGACTGTTTTTCGGAACATAATGGATTGGCACAGGCCATCAACAGAACCCAGAATTTTTCTTTCCATCCTTTTCTGGCAGTCTTTCAGCTGATGCTGGGAGGACCTTACTTGCTTTCTTCTTCAACTAACACTTTCCCTTGGCATTAAAAATACCAGCAATGGTGCTGACACTGGCAACAAGTCTAGAATATTTTTTCTGGCTCCAGTGAAAAGGTGAGTTATGACTCACAGTGCTCAGCCTGACACCAAATAATTCTGGGTGTAGACGTGTGTAAGGTGTGAAGTATTTCGCGTGCATCTGCTGAAGCTGCTGCTCATTTTACGATGCTATTCAAGGCCACCCAAACCAAAACACAGAAAGATGAAGTCCATGACCTCTGCAGATCTCTGGCAAACACTCATCAGCAGCAACTACCCAAGATGGGACAAGGAGCTTTGTGGACTCTTGCTTTGGTGCCAGATTAGCACCAAGCACTGCCATGGAGGATCACTGCAGTTTTCTGCAGAGTGCCACATGCCTAGCCAAGGATTGAACCACATGGTTCCAGGTACAGCCCTGGCACGGCCCTGGATGCTGAGGCTAGGTTAGGATGTAGGATGTTAGGATGTGCACAGATGCTTATGGATACTGCACCCCGAAGCAAACTGACCAAAATGTACATTGCAAATAATTGCTTAGTAAGAGAGGAGAAACAGAACGTGGAACTGGCCCTTGGGATTTCCCATAGCATAACGCAGAGGCAGGGAATTAGTTTTACTTGCTGCCAACCATGTTCACTTCCTGCTTTCTCCTCTCACAGCCGGAGACTTTGCTGGGTACCAGACACATTCTCTCCATTGCTTGCTGCCACTCAGATACTGCCTTACTTTTGCTGCCTGACCCATCAGACTGAAACAATACAGGACATGTTTTACAAGGTACTTCTGCAGTGGTGAGGAAGAATTTGTAATTTTATGGAGCTTGCAAATTGGACTTGTAAAGTTCTTTAAAGCCTGTAGCTTGGGCATTTCAAACTACTGATGCTTATGGATAAAGGCCAGCAAGGGCAGAGGTGAAAGGAGCCAACTTCATTGCTGATAGAACTGTAGGCACTGGAGCTTACACAAAGAACGAGTTTGGGTTTGTTTAACCATTAGCTTTACCAAATTAGCCTACCTGGTCTCCCTTGCAGCTCTCAAGAGTCTCCCAGAGCTAGTTGTATCCTTGTGTGGATATGTGAGTGTGAAGGATTTGAGTCGGCACAGCTGAGGCACTGAAAGGACCTGAACGAAATGCTTTTGGCTTGTACTTCACCAAATACAGTGGCATCCATGAGACAACTTACACCTCTGGCAAGCTTTGTTTATATGCCTCAAAGGTTGGGGTGAGCACTCCTGGACTGTGACACCACAGGAATGTAAGGCACCTGCTGAAGCAGCCCCCACAAGGAATAAATAGCCATCTATTGTAAATCACTAACCATGAATGCAATTGAAGGCAAATGATAATAATGGTGAGTATTACAGCGGGGCTTCTAATAAAGCCTGCTCTGTGTCCTGACCCAAGTGCTTTACCTGCCACTGTGGGCTCTGCAAGGTAATTATTCCATGGGCAGCCAGGATGATTGATGGAGATATTCATTAAACACAAACCTGACACTTTGCTCTCTAAGCCCAAATAATCCAACCAGGCTGTCTCTGAATAGGGCACCCTCCCCTCGGCACGTTTTTAATGGGGGGTTTCAAACTAAAACCAGCAGTCAAGTACCAAAGCCCAGACCCAATGGGGGGATCCTGGCTTGCTTCTGAGGGCTGAGGGCAGGTGCTCAGGCCAGAGCCAGCTGTGCACACACGGACCCTAAGCAGAGGGTATTAGGCTGTGACAGCTGCAGCTGGCTCTGAAATAAGCACCAAGCATGAAGAGATTATGATAGATTTTACTTGTATTATGAAACTGATTTTATATCATATATGAGGCAAAAAATGTCTGTCCCTCAAAGGGATGGAAATCCTTTTGCAGGGCCAGAACCGCCAACAAAGCCAAGCTCAGGGCTGCTGGCAGGGGTTGGGCTAACAGAGCATCTTCTCTGCACAGCAGCTGATCTGCAGCGTATGGCACAGAAAAGAGTATCTGTATCCAATAAGTCTGGGTTTGATTTGAGGGAGAAATAAACTGCCTTTGATTCTTTATCTTATCTTGTCTTTATAAAAACAGTTTTAAAATTTCTTTGCTGTTTTTGACAGAGAACCAGGCTGCTTCAGTCCAGCTGTTTTTGCCTGCAGTGTCAAAAATAGGGGATAAGGTAAGAAGGTCTCCTTTTCTCTTCATTATAACCAGCAAATTATATCATTCAAACCAGCGATGATCATGTTGTGTTTGCTGCACTTCAAGGATGGGGCTCTACTACAAGGCTCTGGGCTGCTGGCAGGACCTGCCTGTCTGTATTAAGGGTCTCTGCTTTAAGCAGGTTTGGAAAGAAATGGCCTCAGAGCAGAGGGGAGGCTGAAGTGGTGGGATCTCCAGTGCAGCCCAGCCCAGGGCTCTTTCTGTCACTGCTCCATGAGCAGGGAGGTTTGGTCTGTAGTCAGCAATTCCACGTGCCATACAGACATAAGTGTTAATTCATGAAGAGATCAATTTTACAGTGCTGAATAATAGTAATGGCATATCTAGTACCACCTCATTAGTCCTCTAGTACCTGCCCCTCAGGAGACCTCTCGGCGTTTAAGAGAATAACAAAATCCAACTTATAAAAAATGCTCTCTTAACTTTTTTACTAGTATCTCTGCACCTATTAAAATGTCACCATTGCTAGTAAAGAGCTTTTGTTACTGGTAAGATATTGTCCCGCTGGTTGTGAATTTTTATGAGTATATTGAACTACGTGATTTGGGACTAAAAGGGACATGGACTCATTTCTGAAGCAGACCATTTATGTGTGACTGAAATAGTGCCCAACTCTCCTTTAGTTAATACCACAAAACAACATGTCAAAACTGAAGAAAAGCAAGCACCAGATTATAACTTCAGATGTTCTAAAACCTTGGCTGATATGTCTTAACAAAAGGAAGTACTTATTTTGGACACCATAAAGTCCCTGCAAAAATGCTGTCAATTTTTGCTGCCATCACCTGCAATTACATTTATTTTTTGTATAACTCTTCTGGGAACTGGCAACAGGCATGTCTTGGGCAGTGAACAGGTCCCAGGACAGGTCTCTAAGCAGGCAAAGGCTCTCCAGGAGAAAAGAAACTGTGGGGTCTCAGTGGAGCAAATAGCAGGTTTGTCTAAGGATGGAAGGTGCAAGTCACAGAATTGGAAAACAGATTAGAAAATGATGACTTAAACACATGATCCAGAGGAACATGTCAAGTGGAGATGCCTTGATGGGCCATAAGAGGTTTATCTGAATCCTTAGAAAGCTTTAAGGGGGTTTGTCTTTCCAGATGATCCATCAAGCAACCCTGCTGCTAGAGAGCGAGGAGTCTGCCACAGGCAGCTGGCCCTAGTGCAGCCCTTAACTGCTCCACATTCTTGCCCTGCCCAGGGCTCGTGCTACTGTGATACAACTGAGAGTGGCTGAAGAGAACAGAGCTGCAATTCCTTGCTCTCAAAATACTGGAAAAAACAAGTAGGGTAATAAGACTGAGAAATAAGAGCTTGTAAATTCCCTGCTGGATATGGGCAGGTATTTTAAGCCTTGTCTGCCACCTGAGTGATGCTGCTTGGACCAACTCTGGCTAGGACTGTGGCAACAATCTTGATCTAAAATGATGTGGATGTGAAGGACCAGCTTTCCTTGTAGCCATCTTCATTGTCCATAGTAAAAAATCCTTTCCCTTCGCCCATGATCAGCAAGTGAGGGTCCTTTCCGCAAGCCTTACCCAGGGCACAGCAATCCCCAAAATCTAAGCAGCTCTTTAGATAATTCAAGTGGAAACCCTACAGTTTACACAAAGATAACCTCTGGGTCAGGAATTTAGAGTGATCTTAGCCACAAATTGCTGAGCAATAAGAGTGTTTCTCGTGCAAACTTGCCTTGCTCTTCCTTAGGTATTGGCCACTGTTGAAGACAAGAGATAGGCAAAGTGGAGCTGTGGTTGGACCCAGTGCTGCCTCTTGCCAAGGCCCTGACTAGCACAGGCAATGGTGGGAACCAGGGTGTCCAGGACACTTTGCAGGGCAAACACTCCCAAATCTGGATATTTTTACTTGCTCTTGACTCCCTTTCAAAGCCAGTGAAAGGCTTGTGGTTCCCAGGGCATGTCCGATCCCTCTGGAATGGCTCCTCACTTCCTGCATTAACCAGGTGTTGGCTGCAGGGCCTGGGGAAATCTGCCTGGGGAAGCAGGATGCATCACGGCTTCAGCTCCCCTCACGGCACTATTTAGTCATTGGGGTTATGGGAAATAGCCTGAGCTATCCAGGAACTGACAGTGGGACCCCATCCTGTTATCATGCTCTATGATGGCCCATCAGGAAATGACATAAATACCCTCATTACTCTGTGTCTTATTTTTCAACATTGGGAAGCACCTTTCTGTTTTGTTTCTGCTGGCGGCAGGTGACCAATTGCAGTGCCCTGGCTCCCCACATCCTGCTGGGCAAGGTCTGTCTCTGTCCCTCAGAGAATCAGGCAAAGGATGTGCCTGTTTGCCAGTGTTTTTTCTTGCTGCCCCAGTGATGTTGCCTGGGTCAGGAAATAAACCTATTTGGAACGTGGCAGGAAGGCAGGCTTTTATTAAGCTGTTTGTGTGGATGTCTACGTCAAGATGGGCACTGCATCAGTGGGGACAAGTGCTGTGAGAATCTGTGTTCACACAAATGTAGCTGTTTTGATGCAGAGTGACTCCAGGTCACTGACTCCCAGCAACTTACCCCTTCCCTCTTGGAAACCTGCATCTGCCTGGAGTGACCTTCACCACACCATTTTTACTCGAATATTCACACTTTGTATCCTGCCTATCCTGAGGGAGAAGCTCCCTTCCTTTGCATCTTTGGAAGTATATTAAATACTACTGCAAGTTAATTGCCCTCTGAGAGTTATACACCAAACTGCTAGCCAGGAGAACACCAGCCTGCACAGTGAATATAGGAAAGACATTGACCAGCTGGATGTTGCTGTCTTTCGCTGCTCTGGTCACAAGCTCTTTGAGGAGAGCAAGATGGATAACAAGGGTTCAACCAGCAGGATGCACAAAGCAGGCGCCAGCCTGAGACCTAGGAGAGAGGAGCCCTCTTGCTCTTCTCCACTTGTCCTGATCCAAACAACCCAATGCATAAAGAGTCACAGAGAACTGTCAGAGGGTGATTTTCTGATTTACAGCAGGACTGTGGTAGAGTATTTCTAGCTCAGTTAACAGCTGTTTTGTTAACTCCTAATTTCTCCCATAATCTGTATATTTTTGCCCCAGCTAGGGCATGATCTGTGATATATGATGGAGAGCTTTGCCATTAATCATGTGCAAGTGAAAGTATAAACTGGTTTTATTAGTTTTCAGAGTGCCAGGTCACATAAAATAACTGAAGCATGTGTTTAATGTGTCCTGAGCAGTGTCTCCTACCTTTTCTGGTAACATAGCATGTCGCATAGGAACTTGCTTTATCCGCGTCAGCAGCAAGACCACAGACTCTCTCATGCTACTGTTGCAGTGACTTTTGCCTGCACTGTCATACTGGGGTTTGGCTGGGCGGTGAGATGGGCAGCCTGAATGCAGAGATATTCAGGCACTGCGGGACAGGACCAAGGCATAGGGGAGGGGACCGCTGAGTGACAGTTCACACTGGGACATGCACTGGTGGGGCCATGGTACCATCACTGCTGGGACCCTGGAGCAATGTGTTTGAGGTCCATGGCAAGGGGCAGATGCCACAGAAAGACTTCAGGTGCCTGGGTGGTATTTGCATGCCACTTCAGCAAGTGTCTTACATGTCAGTGTTGACAGCCAGGCCCTCTTTGCTGTAGGACTCCTCTTCCTCCTAGCTCTGACCAGCCTCTGTGTGGATGAGCAGTCCTCACCACACAGCTAGCTTGGACATGACCTCACTCACCCAAGGCTACAGGAACAAGAAGATACTAGCAAAGCTCAATAGAAATAACATGCACAATCTTGGGAGCAAGTTCTACTAATGGTGACAGTCTTAAAAACCCCAGCCCTAATGGGAAGCCAGGAAACTGTTAAGTCTCAGAACCCTCTTCTCAGCTGGGGACTGTGTGGTGGCACATGTGATGAGGATGGCATGGGTAATATATCTTGATGCCATCCCAGGGCTGCATGTCATTTTTAGCTATACTTTTCCTATACAAATAAAAGGGGAGGCAGATGTAAATGGTGCCCTGCTCTTGTGTTTCGTAAGCACTGACTTTCCTAAAACTTCAAGAATCAAAAACCGTCTCCATATTAGTTGCACTAGCACTACTGGGACTGTACTGGCACTACATGCTATACTGGCATTTAGGATGGTCTACCTACCCTTGGAAAAGCTTTTTTTTTTCTATTACTAGAGATTATAGATAGGAGAAACTAAGTCAAAGGAGTTGCCTTAGGAGTTGACAGGAGCCCAGCCTGTGTCTTTTGAGTGAGACATGAGGGATGTAACTGTGAGACAAGGGAAAACTCCTGAAATAATTTCACTGCAACCCAGCATGCTCCTGCATCTGAAACTCAGCTGTTTAGGGCAAAGCTGTGCCATGAAAGAAATACTGACTCAGCCCTTCATGGGTTCCACTGCATTTTCGTTTCCTATGTGTGAGCGTCCCTTAGTTTTTTCTGGAAGGGAAGGGTGTAACCAATTCATTACTGACCCTGGCATCCCTGATCTGCATAGGATGCTTCTGCTCTGTAACTCTAGAATAACGGTGGTGATTATAAACACATGACAGAGATGGGTGAAGGTGGTGAAAACCACTGTAGTCACACATGGGGCGATGTGCTGATGGATGGCCTGTGGTTGCAGGATCCCAGGCTCTGGGCAGCCTGCTGAGCTCCCACACACTGCAGGAAAGCCCCAAAGTGGCTCAGCAGCTTTCCCTGCAGGAATTCAGCTGCCCCCACGAGGGTCCTCCCAACATGGAGCCATTGCTATTGGGCAACAAAGAAAATACAATATTGCCTCTATGAAATGTCATCCAACTCCCAGATCAGAGCCTGTGATCCCGCACGTGCAGTCTAGACAGCCAGTGTCTCAGTCCTGCAGCTCTCAGCCCCTGGCTCAGGAAAGCCAGAGCAGCTGGAGCACAAAGTGACTGGATTGTTTTTGTGTAGTCCTGGCCCTCAAAGGATGGGCAGAGACTGCACAGGTTCTGGCACAGACTGGAACCACCTTTGGGCTGATCTAACCTGTGCTAGCTGTCAAGCCCCTGAGCTTGATCTAGTATCATAAGTGGGCCCATGTCCTCTCCTAATCTTAAATATCCTCTCTTGATCATATTTGGATATACAAGTTTTGCTCAAAACAACTTCCATTCTTCATACTGCCATCAGAAGAACCTCAGCATGAGAACCAGATGTGGTTCTCCTGTCACCCATTCACTCATACATAGACTATTAATCTGTGCAGGGGTGTGTTATAAATGGTTTGATATGTATGAAAATCCCAGAGCTAGAGTGTTGTTCTTGGCAGCTTCATGCACAAGCTGATGTGTAAAACTCTTTTCTTTGAAGTCTGCAAATAGTTTGCTGGATCTCAGCACCTTCCATATGAACTCACGGGGACTCAGTATGAGAGGGATGGTCAACACCAGACTAACTTGCCCCTTATTTTGGGGAGGTATTAGATCTTTCTCCCCCCTCATTCCAGATTAATGCAGTTTTCTGGCTTGCCCCAGTTGCCCCAATGTTTGTGAAACAGCTGCAGGTAAGACTCCAGTGACTTCATTATCTCGCTCTTTCGAGGAGTTTTCACCATGATTTTTCTATTAATCCCTCATTTTATTTTACATTTGTCTTCTGATTGCACTTGCTTAGACAAGCAAAGTGAGAGAAGGCATATATAACTTTGAGGGAAGAGTATCTGGTCTGAAGCTCCAGGCTCGGTACATTTGGATTTTCCTGGTTTTCCCTTTTAACCGAAAGCTTGCAAACACAGAAATAATTTACATTTGGATTATTTATGCCCAAAGCATTAACAAGGAAAAAAACCCAAACCTGGATATTTCAGCCAAGCTAGCACTTACTTAGACAGTATGAATTAGACCACTGTCTAATTGAGTATTTTAGTTTTTATGCATACTAGGACCTGTACATTAAGGGAGAAACAAGAATCCTTTCCTGGTATTAAAAAATAAAGAACTGAATCATTCATACTGAAAGGAAGATGTTTCTCCCAACACCAGCAATCATCAGTTAACTTCTATGCTTTGATGCATAAGTGTTTCAATATACCTCCATCTATTCTGCCTATTTATCTCTGCCCTAACTCAACAAATGTCACTATCCTTTTCATACATGAAAATGTTTATGTTCTTGATATAAAATGGCCATTTATTATCCTATAGCCCTCTGGTCACCGGATCTTTTGGGAATTATTTCCATGATCTAGTTGCTACAACAGAAAAAGATTTGTTCTTATCATGTCCTCCTTCCTTTTGCCAATGGAAATAACTAAACTCTCACATCCTTAAAAGGTCTCACATAGGTTCTTTGGTAGCTTTCACTGGTTTGAGAATTATTCTTGCAATTTCCTAGCAAATGACTTGGAGCTGCTGGATATTTTTCTGTTGCTAAAAAGAGGAGGGGGAGTGGGTGCTCCTTACTGCAGGTAGAAAGGTCTGAAGAGCCTTTTGAATAGTTACTTGATATTTGTGCCAGTGCTTAAAACGCACGCTTGCTTCCAGCCTGGACCCTATTTTTCTTATAAAAACATTCCCTGATTTGTTACCCGTCTGCATCTGCCTGGATTTTTGTTGGCTAAGTGTCCATGTCCTGAGGTGACACCATGGACTATGTGAGGATTTTCTCCTTACCTTGAAAAGACCTTTAAATTTCCAGAGCCAGAAACCCCATGAGCATGGGCTGCTGGTCAGGCTTGTTTTCATGTGTAGAGAAAAGGGGATGCTGCAGATTGGCTATTGCTGGAGGCTTATGTTTGGCTGTGCTCTGGCAGGTGCTTGGGTTAAGATCACGCTGGGGAACTTCAATTGTGGCCACGTTGGCGTGAGAAAGGATAAACTAATTTGCTCTTTTTCTAGCCAGCTGTTTTCTGGGATCTGTCAGGTGTGTGTTCTATCAGGTCTATCTCTCTCCGGCTCCCACGTCAATGCTCTGAGCACCTCAGATACATCCCAGATACATCCATCCCATGTGGGAGGCTCATATTTTAATTTTCACAAAGTGGTGTGTCTACTGGAACTTCTCTCAAGTTTTCAGTCCATTTATGACTAAGCTAGACTATCTTAAGGTCCTTTCCAACCCTAAGTATTGTATGATTCTATGATTTAAGCTAGAAAACACTTTAAGCCTTCTCAGGACTTCATCTGTGTCTGTCCTGGTCTTAATGCTCTGGGCATGGGGTGGCTGCTTTGTGCTAGCTCTCCTAGTGATCAGCCTGGCTGCCACAGTGCCATTTTATCTCTGGAGGGTAGCTTGCATTTCTGTTGACTTCTCTTTGCCCTTCCATACATCAGTCCAGGAGGTATAGTCAGCAAAGAACAGTCTGTCACTGCACCAGGCTTTACAGGAGCTGCACACCGAGTTGAAGGGAACCCAGACGCGTCCATGTTAAAAAATTAGGGCTGAATCCCCCATGTTCAGTATTGTGATGATGCACACAAATTCCTTATGAAGTCCAGACAAGAAACACTGATATGCCATGTTAAAACTGTTCCCAAACCTGGAAACCCAACAAAGGCATCAGCACCCTCTAGGAGGATGTTCATACATGAAAGTGTGACATCCAATGAAAAAGAGATTACCAGACAAAGAGCTCTGTCAGCTTCTTGCTTTTCAGTAGTTATGGATCATGTGTTTAACAGATTTCTACTCTATTGTCCTATAATTTCCCTCAGCAGAGAGACTTATTTTAACCAAATGGACCACATTTTTATTGTTTTTCTAAGAGCAAACCATGTGTGCACCAGGGAAGTTTTTATGGGCTACGAAGGAGCACTTATAGGTGCAAAGTATCAACATTCCTGTAAAATCAAATTAATTACCTGTTGGGAACAAGGATTTCTTTTTTCCTCGTTTACCTCGAATTCCTAGCTCTGCCCTCCGGTTCCCTTCGAAACTGGGAACTCGATCAGATTAATCAAGGCTAAAGGCATTTCCGCTTGCTATTCAAAACATTGCAACTCCCCTTTGTCCTTATCATAGCGCTGTTCAATCACTCACTGCCATAGTGGAATGGGCTTGGCTGGGGGACGGGGACAATGCGTGTGCTTCCTTTGACTCAGATCTACTTTCCTTCTCTTTACAGTCACTGTAGCACCTTCCATTGGTCAGAGCCCAGAAATAAAACCTCCTCCACAGGTTGGTCAGAGCTGGCAAATGGACTTATGAAGGAATCTACATTGTAATTTCACTCAGGCTCATCTGTCCTAAGAGGTCTGTGCCTCATTTTTGTTCTGCTTCTCTGAGAAAGATGCATGATTTTGCTATCCTTCCTTTATATTTCAGGTGGCATCAGCTACAGAACATGGGCTGCCATCCCATCCTTTCCTTTTGTTTCAAAGGAGTCCTTAGCCTATGCCAGCAGACAGCTCCATTTTGTCAGGAATATGCTCAGAATTCAGTGATGAAGCTTAAAGTATACTGGATATAATGATCTGGAAGGAAGGAAAGAAGGGACAGAAAAGAGAGATGGAGCTCTACAGGAAAATGCATAAATCCAAGAAGCTACTTCAGATTAGAGGTGTGGAAAACTCTCTTTAGAAACATCAACCAGTTCCTCAGAACATATATTCTGTCACTTCTGATGGCAATACAGACTCAAGAGCTGACAGCCTAGTTGTCATCTGTACTCCTGAAAGCTATTTGAAAATTGAGGGATTTCAGAAGTTCATCAGTCAATTAACTACATCATATAACCATAACTATTTAGAAAGCACAATCAAAATGGTGGAATCCCTAGCAAAAACCTTCTCAGCTGTTAAAACCTTTCAAGGATCTGGACAGCAAAAGCTTGGCCAATGTAGCTTATACAGCCTCCCATGTAGCAGCCATCTGATCACAGCCTTCAAAAACACCTCTAGGAACCATGCATATGAGAACCTAAACTGCAAAGGTGGGCTGCCCGCAGCTATGTACCATGTCCCCAGGACGACACACTCTCCTGTACTGCAGACTAAGTCACCCTCTGTGGTCTTTGCAGCAGTTGCAAGTTAGAGCCATTAGAACCAGACGGAACCACTTAGAGCTAGAAGTTATATATTTTTTTTCTTACAGTTGGCTCTGGAGTCTTTATGTAGTTGATTCAGGAGGTCACCTGCATTAGAGATGGAGAAGACTCTATGTGTGTCCCCTCAAGCTCCCTAGAACAGAACCCTTCCTTACAGTCCTATGTGCAATTGGCGCCTACAGAGTTTTAAATATCCTGGATAAGGGGTTTCTCTCACTTCTCTTGGAAAATGATTAGAACCCATCAGCTGGATGTCCTTTAGTTTCAGTTTATTATTTAGCTTGAGCATACTCATAGTGTTAGTACAAGTCTGGAGCCAGGTGCATACATGGATCTGAGCGGGTCCAGCAGGAATTCCCTGCTGAGATGGTCTGACTGCGGACTGGACAGTGCGCATTTGCATGCAGGAACTCGGCACCTTTAAGACAATTCCGCGGCCCTGTTCATGCAAGAGGAGGAGTTTCCCCCTTCCTTTTTGTCCATGTGACACACACTGAAGGATCCCTGAAATATTAAAATAAACAGAAAGCTTGACTTGCAGAACCTGTCTGCTAAGCCAGGAATCACATTTCTTGCTGCAGTTTCAAACTGTCATCCAGAGACTTGTAAAACATTGACAAAACCCCCTTTGCCCCCAGAGCTTTCAACAAAAACAACAGCCCAGTACTTGCACCCATCCCTGAAAGAACAAATATATTAGTCTGTTCCTGCTTCACTCTCCTTGCTTTTACCCTTACAAAAGGAGGAGCTCTGAGCATATTCTCCTTTGTATTTCAATTCCTTTTCCATTCTTTCCATTATAGCTGATTTAAGGATTAGAAGGCCCCAACATGCCAGATGTGGGGGAAAGCAAGCTTAATGGATGTAGTAAAAGAAATGTAAGGAAACCCCTGATCTAAAGGCCCATTTCCTGCTAACTCTCATCACTGCCTGCTTTCAAGGAGGAATGCATAATCTCTTGTTCAACAGAGCACTGCTAGCTTGTAAAGTGGGACTGCTCTGAGGCTAGCTTAGTACTACAAGGTGTAGTAAAGCACAGGATTCCTATGAGATAAAGACCTCTAACTAGATTATAGATGGATCTGAGCAAATATTACATATATGCAGGCTATGTAAGCTCCCTTCCTCAATGACCTGCAATAGCCACCACATACACACACAAGGATAGGGTGGGGTGTCTTTGGACCCAGGAGGTCTGTGGCACAGCCACATGGAACTGAGTCCAGGTCTGAAGGATGACTGTTTCTGTTCTGCACAACAGACATGCCTGTTTCTTCACGTTCATTCTAATAAGATGTCTGCTCTATTTCTATTGTGAAAGGACAGGGATTTCCCTAGATGACTTTGTCTGAAAAAATCCGAGTGAATGGAAATAATGAAGAATATCCACGGCTGGGATGTGAGCTTCATAATAACTGAAGCATTTTCTTATCCCCTAACACTTCTTGGTCCTAAATAGATATTAAGAAGGATGCTGGAAATGTCTTATTTGACTGAGACTCTTGTGAGTTTATGTAGGGTTTTCAGGTGATGATGTTTGATGGAATATATCCCAGAGCTTTCTGTCGTCGTGTCTGAAAAGAAGGTCCAGCCTATCTGCCACCCACAGGAGCGATCAACTCACAGGGTGAAAAAAAGTTTGAGTCATTTCCAAAGGAGCTTGGTGTTCTTTTCTACACTTTGCCCCTCAGCAATCTTAAGTATCAGGATTTGAGAAGGTGTTTGATATAAAAGATCAATTTAATTCTACATCCAAGCAAGCCAGGGGACACTATCCCACCCCTAGGACCAACAAATTTTACAGCAGCTGCTCGCAGAGTATCCCAGGTGAGGTGCCCAGTGCTTTTAGCAATTCACAATCAACAGCTGGTTTTAAAACAGGGGTTTGTTTGGTGAAGAAATACTAATCATACAGACAGAGAGGTTCTTTCCTCCTCTGGTTTTCTTAGGGAATCATAGAATAGTTAGGGTTGGAAAGGACCTTAAGATCATCCAGTTCCAATCTCCCTGCCCATGGGCAGGGACACTTCACACTAAACCATGCCACCCAAGGCTCTGTCCAACCTGACCTTGAATGTCTTGAACATAGAGATATGTAAATCTTTACTTCAACAGTCGTGGTCTACGGTATCCCAGACCATTACCACACAATCCATAGGTCCTTTATGCTGTCTTTCAGAACATTTGATCTTTGAGTTTATCTCAAAAATAACATGGTCACATTCAAAGACAGTAATCTTGAGCCAGTAAATTGAGCAGTAGCTCAAAGTAGCCACAAGCACATCATTCCCCAATAACACAATCGCCTGTTGGCAGCAGCTTTCAGATGACACTGCTCCTGCTGCTGAGCCATACCTATCACAGTCCTAGAACAAGCAGTCTGATCAGAGGTGAAATGAAAATAAAAGTGACCTACAGCAGCAAAAATTGCCTGTGGCAGCCACTGGTAACCCACAGAAAATACACCCAGGGCACTTCATGACCAGAAGCAGACTATGGCCAGAGTCCCACACACTGAAAGCAGAAGCATGACTTGAAACCCATTTATTATTCTACCTTTCTGAGCTGCAACCACTACAATTTAGAAATAGTTCAGAAACTGAACCCATAAATCTTGAGAATCAATTGTCAGCTTCTTTTGCCTCTCAAAGTACTGTGATTACGGTGGAAATTACTTGGTTTAGCTCACAATTTAAGAGCTGGAGAGTTGAAGTGTTGCACTGCCAAGTTTAGTATTTATATATGCTCTATCAGTTCTTCGAACACACAGATCTTGCTCATCTCAAAGGAAGGTCAGAGGGGGTATAGAGCATACCCATCCAGCAGGTCCCAGCTGGGGCTGTTGGACCCTTTTGCTGAGCAGGAGCATTATAGGATCTCTCCATATTGCCAGTCTAGAAGAACTTTGAGAGCTGAATTGGAAAGCTGGATACACCCAGATGAGACCTGCAGTCCTTTTGATGAAAGACAGAAAGGTGCCAGACAAGAGATAAAGCCTTTCTAAAGCAGCAGAGATGGGGGGCAGCTGGCTGGACTGCGGTGCCCTGGGTTGGGTGGTTGACACCTTCCTGGGGATTTGTTCTCTGGGATTTCTTCCTGCATCCGCAGAATACTGTGCTGTGCACAGCAGATGCTGAGACCAAGTGTAAGAGATTTAATAGCAACTAGTCCATTGGATGACTTCAGGAACTAACCTGATTTTGCAATAGTTATAAACCAAACATGGTCTAGAAACCATTTTAAAGTGAAGAGTGAGAACAACTGTTTTTGCACTTTGGGAGAAGTATTTACATTGGTCAAAATAATCTAAACAGTCTCTACCTCAGTGATAGGACCAACAAAAGATGAGAACTGGGCTGGATTTTAGCAGTAGAGCTGTTGTAATCTCCTGAATAGGAAACCTTTTGCCCTGGGGATGTTCAGTTCAGTTTAAGAGTGGACTGCCCGTACAAGCCCCAACTACCGAAGATGCCAGAAAAGCACAGACTTACAGAGGAGGTGATAGATGACGGGACAGAGGAGGGCATAAAATTGTAGGCTTTTATTAGGTGTGGATGATAACAAATGTGTTATGCAATTGCTGTGTGTTTGGCATCCCAAGAAAACTGACTCCAGAGCCAGCACCCAGGGAAATGAGCTCTCCGAACTGTAGCTTTGCTATGAACGTAAGTAAGCTCTTTCTTTATCAAATGATGCAGGAGATCAAGTGAGAGAATTTGTTTCAACTGAACCATCAAATCATTGCTAAGTCATTGACTGGGCTCATCTATACACATAGCAAAAGCATCTGTCTGGCTTACTGGCCTCCGTAAGTGCTGGCTCAGTGGTTTGCACAAGTGTTGGGAGTAAGGTGTGAGATGCTGCAATGAAATTGCCAGCTGACAACTTCCAGGGGAGCTCGGGAAGCTCCGTTCAGCCTGTTCCTTCTCACACTCTCTGACTTCCACGACCTCTCCACAGATGTGTAAATGGCACCTGAGAGGCCTGTGTGCAGAGCTGGTAATTTGTCCTCACCCAGTCTATCCCCCACCGGCACACAGAAACATGCTTGGTGTGAGAAATGTGTCCTTGGCACAAAGCCAGGGCCCAAACAGACAAAGAAATAATGTTTACCCCCAGGGCCTTTCTGACAAACAATAAAAAAGCAATAGAGTCAAGATAGATTACGCGTCAGCTAAAATACTACCTCTTCCTGCCAATTCTTATAAAAGGAGGCAAAGCTGTTCTTCATGCTGAACTAAAACTTCTGTTAAAATACTCAAGGAAAACAATCATTTAGACAGCATCTTTCTTTCTGGCCAATGACAATAATATTCTTGTTAAATCTTTATTGCGACAGTCCGCTTTACAGGATGCAGCAGGCAGTTTGCTTGCTTTGAATACAGTTGCACACAGGAGTAGAGGACTTACAGCCCAAGATGAACAGTCTGGTGATAGCACCTTTACAAGCAGAGGAATGGACTAAATCCACCTCTGGTAGGCAGAGTAAGCAGCTTTAGGTTAGCTGTTTGTTTCTTTCTGCCCCGTGAATACCCACTGTCAAAGGCATCAAGGAAACCATTGCCACTTGGGCCTCAGATGGTTTGATAAGTGGGAACCCCAGGCTGCCTTCACCTGAGCCAGCAAACGGCATGCCAGCTACTAACTGGATGACTGTGCTCACCTGAATGGGTCCTGACCACAAGGAGATGAATAGGCACCATGTGAATATTTTAGTCAATAAACTTGGCTCTGCTGTTGTGTGAAGGGTGAGGCATGTGATTTATTACTTACAAGAATTTGGACAGCCCCTGGCTTAACGTGAAAACACTGGCAAGTGTCAGGAAATTCATGAACTTTACACATATGATTATCAATTACTTTTATTAGCAAACAATTCTGGATATCCTCCCTTTTGAAACAATGCCACTGGCCAAGCAGAGCAAAACACTTCTATGGGCCTAATGTGGCAAATCACACCCTACATTTGCAAATAACCCATAGTCAGAGATTTGTCTGGGTAATATCAGTGAGAGGCAAAGGTTCTACTGAGGAATAGATTAAGAAAAGGGCTTGCACTTCTGCAAAGCCTGGGTAAGTTTTCAACAGGCACCACCTATAGCAGTGTTCATCACAAACACACAGTGACATTGGGCCGTAACTCACTCCACTTACTTTGATGAGCATTGCTCCGAGTCTCTGTGCATGTCTATGCCATCGCATGAGCTGACAGAGGAGAATCATGCCATTTTCAGTGAAGAATATGACCAGACAGATGAGATAAGCTTGAGATAGCTTCCTTGACTTGGCAAACCTGAAACTTCCTGTTACAGAAAACTACCCTCTGCACTCAACAGATCCCAATTTTAAATACTGAGCTTCTATGCTAGTTATCAGATGAAAACGAATGTTTTTGTGAGTCAGTCAGATCCTATTTACAGCCCTCCATACTTGTCTAAACCCACAGATCTGGCAGGAAGACAAAATATTTACTCACAAGCATCTGTACCTGAAATGAAGATTGGAAAGTGGCAATTTAAATTAAGTATTTACTAGATTAAGTAGGATCTATTTCAACAAAGGCAACTGAAGCATGGAGTCCTGGCTTTCCCAAAGCCCAGGGATGAAGTTTGTGCACTGGAGATCCGGTAATATGTCACACTGTGCACCGACACTGGATATTAAATTCTGCATAAAAGACTCACTCGTTTTGCATGAGAGTTCAACACTTGGTGGTGTCTTGCTTTAAGAGAATGTTCAGATCTTAATTAAGCACTTAAACATATATGTAATCAAATCTGTTCAAGGGCAAACTGCAATGGAAACTAAGCCCCTTCAGTTTAATGGAGCAGAAGAGTGCAGTTATCTGGGGTTATTAACACAACCACTCTTACCCTGGGTGAGAGGGAAAATAGAAATTGCCTTTCAAAGTAAGAATAGCAATGGAAAACCAAGAAACATATCCAGAAGTAACAGGCCCCATTATAAGCATGTATGACCAGTTCCTTAGCTCAGGAAGCACTTATAAATACCTATTTTTGTTCAGAATTTGAAAAGAAAGAAAAGTGCTGTATTTGTATCATCCAGTGATAATGGCACCCTCCCTGGGCCATCAGGAACTGGGGAGAACTTTTTACAGGAAGCAGTCAAGAGCTTTCAGGCCAGCAGCAGAGGGAGTGGTATGGCCTGTTACTGTGGGGTTTAAGGAAATTTTAACATGAGGGAAATTCCACAAGCCTGAAAAGAATTGCAAATTGTGCCAACATTTGAACAGGGGTAAACGGGAAAGCCCAGGTGGTATTAAGTCAGTTAATCTGATATTGATTCTGTGTTCAGTTGTGGCTGATACTGGATACAACCACAGAAGAATTTAAAGGCAGTATATTTCATGCCAGACAACATAATTCTGTGGAAAATAGGTTTTGCCAAACTAATGTTATATTGGTTTTTTTTTTAAACTGAATTACAAGCTTCATTAATAAAAGTGCTTGAGTTGATACAATATAAAGAGTTTTTGTAAGGCACAAGGTTTGTCTGCAAGATATTCTGATAAAAATAGTAAGCACTTTACAAAGCAGTGTAGCACTTCTTAAGTTGATTACAATTTGGGAACTAATAGAACACAAAATAGATGTAAATGAGGAACTGTGATGAAGTGGGGCTGTTCCTGGTACTGTCCTAGTGGGCACTACTCTAGACCAAATAGTTTTTCTTAAGGATATTGAACCAAATGCAAATTTAAGTAGGGATAGCACCTAGAACTGGTTCAACAAGTGAATGTGGTAGTTGGCAACAAGGATGAAGAGCAGCTCTATAGACTGCTGTGGAGCTCTGGCTTATTTGAACAATATACACTTGAATTTGACCAAATGAAAAAAACAAAACAAAGCAAAACAGCCAGTGTAAAAAATGGAGGTCCCATTTCTAAGATGCCCTAAAAGCATTAGAAGAGACCTGGGGAGCATAAGAACATCAGTGCAAAACTATGGCTAAAAGCATTTGAACTCAAGAGACCATCAGGGAGAGATGAAAATGATATTATTGGTGCCTGCAGAATTAGGGAGACCACTGCAAGAATATTCTGTCCTGCTCTTGGATCTACCCTTCAAAGGGATGTGGAAAAAATTGGGATGCCCTCAAAAATGTATATCTAAATGAGACAAGGTTTGAAAACTCTGCCACTTAATGAAAGGCTTATGGAAATTAATCTGTGTAGTTCATCGAGGAGAAGCTGAGAACAGACTGTGAGGAAGGCTGCAGCATTTTCTGTGCTCATTTGCACTTGGAGTGAAAACAATTTGTAAAACCTGACATCCTTCATGAAATGGATCTCCTGCTCCTTGAGCTGTTCTCATCACAATGATCCCAAACTCTAACAAATCCTATGCCAAGGGTAACATGGAGCTGAATTTTAACTGGAGATCGATTACATTTCTTTCTAGGCAAATCATTTGCTGGTGTGTGCGGCTACAGAATTACACACCCTGATGTCACAAACAATTTCTCCTTGCACCCAAAGAGGCCATGTGGCTGAGAAGTGGTTAGAGAAGGCGAGGACTAAACTGTGAGCATCCTGGGCTCAAATCCCTAAGCCCTTGCCCAATATTTTGAACCTGAGCAAGTCATTTAACCCCCTCAGATCCCAGCCCAGCTGTAGCACTGTGCAACAGTCAAGCTCCTGCTGAAGAACAGATGTTGCATCTCAGCTGAGCTTTGCGTTTCCAAAAAGTAACTCAATGAAAAGACCTGCTGGGCAATGCAGGCAGGCGGATGAATGGAGACTGTTGCAAATACTGTAAATTCACACTGTTTACATGGATTCTTAGGGATAAAGGGGGAGAGGCTTTTTCCTGGTGATCAGTTTATCCCAACAGCATCCTCAGCATTAAATTCACAGTGATAGCACATACACTGCTGCCAGCAGCCAGATTGGAATGTTGCTCATTGACAGCCTGGGCAGTCCTGCTGTCTCAAGCAGGGGTGGCTGGTGAGAGGTGCTTTCTTGCTACCAGCTGGTTTGGGGCAGAGCAGCAAGCCCTGCCACTGGAGAGCCCTCTGTTTCAGTTCTTGCTTGTCTTGCGTGTCAATATTTAGTCACTGCTGTGGAAACAGCAACACATATGCAAAGGGAAAAGTAAAAAAGCAAAAAAAAAGATGGGGTAAAGAATAGAAAACAGTATTCTAAGGCACAACCAATTTGATTGGTTTTGCCCATTTGACTCAGGAATGTGAGTTGTTTTGCCATATGCCTGCAAAGGGAAACAGGAATTGAGAAGGGAAGTGGTACCAAACTGTTTGTTTGAAATTGTGGGCAAGAGTGGGGGCCAGAACTTCTGGGAATCCCATCAGGCATCCTCTGTGTGTGCACAGCTCCCTGGAAGAGCTGCCTGCAGACAATGCTGCAGCAGAGCTGTTGTGTTTTCAACTACCTTCCCTTCTCTCCAGGGCTTACGGATAGCCTCACGTCTTCTTGGAGGAGTTCCCTTTGTGATGCTAGTGCTTTGGGCAGGCCAGACCAGAGCTGAGGGCAGGCAACAAGGACCAGAGACATATGCAGGAATCTGAAGCTCGCTGGGGTGGATGCGGAAGAATACAGCACCTCCCACTCATAGATACAGCTCCTCTACTTTCAAGTGGGTGATATCTGCAGGGTCAAACTGGTATAACGCAAAGACTTCCAAGATTAGATGCTGGAGGCCAATACAGAGCAGCTGTGACCATTAACACCAGCTTATGTGTCTGCCCTGCCCTGCTTCAATGTACATGAAGCTTGTGGGCTGCACATCTCCTGAGGGTTTTTCCAATCATAGAATCATAGAATAGTTAGGGTTGGAAAGGATCTTAAGATCATCTAGTTCCAACCCCCTGCCAAACCACGTAACTGAGTGCTGCTGCAGGGATCTCTCCATCCATCAACAACAAAGAAGCAATGGAGATCTGGGGCTTCTGACCTTTCTGTTCATATGCAACTTGCATTGAGAAAGCAGTGATATCAAAAAGATAATAGTCAAAAGAATTTTGCTTATGAGACCTATTATACACTGGTTACAAATGAAGTTTCAGTGAGTGATATAAAAAAATGCCCATATATTTTAAACTGCATTCAAATTGTTGCTGATGATATGTACCTGCTGCATAATAAAACCTAAATGACACTGGGAAAATACTGGTTTTTAATTAGGACATAGAAAAACTCCACAAGTTTTACATTTGAGTTATATCCAATTTTCAAAAACAAAACAAAACATGGTGACTGTGATCTCCAATGTGTATTATTTGCTTCATATATACCAATAAATTAGGGGAAGCTTCCTGTGTTTCTGTTGTTTAAAGTAGAAGAGGGGTATCTAGCTGTGATTTGGAGGAAGAGCCATCAAATACAGTGAAGAGTAGTTATTATGTGTTGCACTTGGCAACGGGTACATCCTGAATAAAGATACAGGGATGTGCATGCAGAGACCTGAGGAAAAGTCTAACCTGAAAGAAAGGTCAGCTTGTGCTGCCAGTTAGGGCTGCAGGGTTTGTTCTGCTCAGGCTCTAGTCTTTCAGTATGACATTATCCTTTGTCAAAAAATGCCGAGTCCCAGTGAAACCCTGGAGAAAGGGGAGACTGCAACACCCCCAAGGCCTTGGCAATAGATAGAGAAAATATGTGTGTGTGTGTTTAGATCCTTGATTGCAAAAGAAAAATGGCATTAAGTTGGCAGAGGAAAGGAATTTTATACCTGTCAGTTTTTGCACAGGTCTGTAAATGGCAGAAACTTTCAACTTTTGCCAGAAAAGCATCAGGGTTCCCAAATACAAAGCCAGGGAAATTATACATCTAGACCAAATACAAGAATTTGGTTTTGATTTCAATACAGTCAGTCTGGATACAAGAGCTGAATAAGTTTGCAGAGACTTGATGTAATCTAAAATGGAAATAATTCTTGATATGGAGGGTCACATATTACATTTCAGCACGTAGATCAGCCTGTGGCTGATAAGCACCAACATAAGCCTCTTTTAGAGATATATCAAAAAGCTACACTGGCTTACAAAAACTGATGTTTGGGAAAAGTCTAAGGAGTTAGAATGCTGGAACTGGAGACCAAGCATCATTACACACAAGACAAAGATGACCTGAAGTTTTGTCTTCACCATGCAAGGGCTCTCCAGGTTCATGGGATGGTATCTGTGCATTTTCTGCCTTCTCACATGGGTAGGGACTATTCTTCCTGCTTGGGCCCAGTGGGGGTTGCAAACCCCAGTCATCACCAAACTGGTCTGTTGGCTCCAGCTCAGCAGTGCGCAAGGACTTTGAAGTAAAGTCCTGAAGTGACCTAACACCAAGGAGGAAGATACAAAACTGCCCTGCAGCAGATGTACGGTGGGATGCCCTTTATATGGGTCTCATTGTGAATCCTGATTAACTCATAATCTTCAAGTCCTTCCTCAATTCAACAATTAAAGACAATTAAAGATAATCTTTACACAGGTGTCTAGCCACTTGCAGGTGTTTCTAGGATTCAAACTAGTGCTGCTGGGTCCCAGGTGTAAGGAGATGTGTGGGTCAGGCTCTAGGTGGGTATCTAGGGTTGCCAGTCACCTTGTCTGCTCTTCCCTGTGGCTCTCCAATTTCCATTAAGAAACTGTA
Organism: Amazona ochrocephala; assembly: GCA_039720435.1. Lineage (NCBI taxonomy): Eukaryota > Metazoa > Chordata > Aves > Psittaciformes > Psittacidae > Amazona > Amazona ochrocephala. The sequence continues at coordinate 6,869,116 of CM077891.1, read as the reverse complement.
AAAGGAGTTTTCTGTTTTCCGTGCCATGTTCCCATTTGGACCAAGTGAAATCCTTTCTTGGAGAGGGTGTGTAACTTGTGCCAGGCCTGCACTGTGAATGTTGAGTACATGCAGTCCCTTTTGAATCACAGGAAGTATGTAAGCTTTGGAGATTATCAGCCCATTATTAACATTTCAGAAAAATATAAAGTGGTTTCCGCTTTATCTGTTTACTCTGTGGCTGATAAAATACTAACATTTTTCAACCTCCACTGAATAATCCCTGGTCTCCATATTCCCAGACAATATGGTGTGTGGCTTAAACGGATCACCCCAAACGAAGCTGTTTCTCTTGGCCAGTGTCATACAGGAAGCTGGTGAGAAAAAGGTTGTTTGCACAGGATTTAAGCATTTAAAAGAAAATTATGAAAACGTGATGCTGAGGAAAACATCAGGCAAGTAGTAAAAGTGCTTTGCATGTGCGCAGCTGTTTCCTGGACATTGCTTTCTGCTGCAGGGGCACTTGGTTTACAGGAAATTCCAGTTCACACACAATGCCAGTCTCCCCAGAAAACGGGCTCTGGGCTCAGCTGTATTGATCTGCTTTGTGCAACTGGTGGTGGCGGCAATTTCACCACCTGCACACCCACAGGCACCACGGACTGTTTTGATTTGATCCTAAATGGTTTGTAGGAAATAGCAGTAAATTTGCTTCCATCTGTTTTATAGCTGGGCTGTTGTTTCTCATGGTTAGGTTTAGACCTGCCCAGATTAGATATAGGTCCAGATATAACTTAGCAAGTAGCTGGCCCTGGGCTTGTGCAGCACATGACGTGGAGATGTGCTTATTGTGGGAGTTCCACTGGAAGGAAGCAGAACTGCAAACCCATAAGCCGATGCACTGGCACAGGCTGAAGGTCTCACAACAGCCTTCTCTGTACATCCAGAATTTGTAGCAAGTTGAGCGGTCCTGAGAAATTCATTGCTTCTACCAGCTAAATTTTCTGTGCTATTTTTCCAGCTTTAGAATAGTGACAACAGGAGATGGGCACAGACTCCGGCAAGCCTGGGTAAACTACAGATTTCACATTTTCTGTTGGATAAAACCCCTAACATGCTCCAAACACTAGTATGGCTCATCACATGGCAGACCCAGCCACATTTAGTTCTCATTCGGAGATGCTGGGAACAAGACAAGTGCGAGCAGGGTTAGCTGGATTTCCCATTCTGCTGAGTTGGCAGAAAGCCTTGTAGCTGCAGATGCAGGGGGACTGGGATGATAAATGGACTTCAGAAAGCAATCCAAACATGTACATACAAATTAGTATTTAACATACAGTTGTTATTTGCAAATTATCCCCTTGTGATTTAGCTCTTGAATGAAAGCAACTGTGTTAGCTGAATAAACAGTAGCAGAGGGAGCTGCAAGAATGCACCTATACTCCCACCCACAGCTGTACCCTGGAGAGTCCCTATGCCAACCCTGTACACACGTTCACAAGGCACGCAGACCCCTTCCCAAGCGTGCTGAGAGAACCATCAGCCGTGGTCTCTTCTCCCAGCCTACCAGGCACTGTAAGCCACGTGAACCACCCTTGTAAGCCACTAGCCCCTAAGCCACGGGACTGTGAAGAAGGGGCTGATGGCAAGTTGCACTGTCAGCACACAGGCTGCTGGTGACAGGGAGACAGGCAGCTGGGTGTTTTGCCAGATGGTTTGGTGGAAGACAAGCTGGGTCACTAGCTCAGGTTTTTAATGGGAAATGATGTCATGGCAACACATGAATCATAAATAATTTGACACCAAAAGGAACAAGCCACGGTGGCCCAACATCTGAGCACCCGCCTCGACATCCGGAGTGACGCAGTGCGCTTGACGCAGCAGACCAAGCACTGACGTGTGTTGTGAACCCTCCAAAATCCCAGAACTCCTCCAAACCTCAACAATCAAAATGAGACCTTCCAGCCTGGCCCGAGAGTGTCTGTGCTGAGAGCCTGTACTGCCCCTGGGCCTCTGGAAGGGAATGTGGCAGAGGGGAGGAAATCAAGGCTGGGCAGCATAGTGAGCATCTTCCATACATCCTCATGGTGCAGCCAGCTAGTTAGCCTGCAAGGCATTGGGACAGCGTGTTCCAGCTAAGGAGCCTGCTTGCATGCAGCAGATGTGAAGAGCTGGTGAACAGCTGCCTCCTGCCGTTGCTCCTGGCATGGCGTGCTCAGGACTGTGCAGGGCAGGCTGAGCACCCAGATGAGCTCTGCATCAACTGTGCCCCACAGGGACCTACCGGGAGCAGCACAGCTCACCATCCTCTCCCTGACCCCATGGCACGGCTGGAGTTCTGACATACCAGAAAGGTGGCTGTTACTCAGTGGCCTACATTTTGCAGGTCAGGTTTTTCACAGCCAAAAAAAGAGGAAAAGGATTATATTTCAAAATAGTTTCCCTTCTCTTTGGAGGGAGAATCAGAGGTAGAGCCAAGCAGCTGCTACTATGCATGATTTAAGGAGATAAGAAGCAGCAGCAAGAGGTAGAGATTGGGATTTATAGTATCAACCCTAAAAATAGCAGTTTAGAGAAAGCCTAGGCCTGGCAAAGTCTCACTGGGAGTTGCCTCATACACCATGGCTCGGCTCAGCAGATGGAGTCCAGGTGGGGAAGATTTAATTTTGAAGAGTTTGTCTCCACTATCCCCACTTTAACCTAAGGTACCACTTTACACCTGAAGTCAAAGCTGCTCAACCCCTTGTGTGGATGTCCCTGGGAGACAGGTCACACTGAAATACACTGAAACAGAGCTGTCAACACAGCAGCTTACACTAGTTTATAAAAAGAAAGTTCAACTGAAGCCAATATAACTTCCTCTTCAAGCATCTCTGAGCAGGAAAATGACTAGCCCAAGCAGGTTGGTGGCAGACGCAAGTGTGGAGAGGGGCTCTCCAGGCTGCGTTTACAGCCAAACCCGAATGACATGCCCAAGTTGGCAACCAGGCCTAGAAAGATCGTCTGCATGTTGAGTCTAGTCCTCTGCAATCGCAGACAACCGTGTCATATAAAACCATTTCACTTTGCTAACTATGCCACTCATCCCTTCAAACCTACCAGGAGTGTTTTTAGACCCTCTCTTGTCTGCTGGCGTCTTTTTTGCTTTCCTTGCCAAAATGCAACTCCCTAGGGCAGTGGGACCAATAAATACACATTCCACATCCAAGCAAGAAAACCCATCTGCTCTGAGAAGAGAAATATAATGACAAACCCCAGTGAAAGTGAGATCAATACATATCAGTAAGCTGTCAGCTCTTCTGCTGGAGATGAGCTTTCTACTTGCATTTGCACTGCATGTTACCCACACTGGTGCTGCTGCACTGGTATGTGTTGTGTGTTCTGTACTGCAAGGAAAAAATGTGGCTTTATAAAGTATCTGGTTTAGAAGCTGGTTAGAAGTTGATTTGCTGCTCAAGAAAAAGTACTTTTCTGTTTCCTTTAAAATCTTTCCTTGATTAGAAAAACCCCAACCCTGTTTCTTTATAGTAATAGGAGAGGGGCAGATACTTTCTAAGGGAAATTTTGATGGTAAAAGCAGAAGAAAAAGAGATGTTCCTTCTAGGGATTTCCAGGTAGAGGGAAAACAAATTATTTTCCACTTAAGGAATATGAAGGTAAACTGTTTGATCCATCCTGCGTTTGCTTGTCTCTCCCTCCCCATTAACTCACGATGCTGAGCATCATGCAATGCCAGTCTGTGCCCTGAACTGGCTGGCTCTGAAGCTGCGTCCTGCCCAGCTCAGCCAGTGCCTGTGTGATGTGCCAGGCCTGGCTGCACACCTTGTCCTCCTGCCGGCAGTGGCAAAGGCACGCTCATGATGCTGGTTTTGCTCAGACTGTCCACATGCTGTTTCTAATAAAATCTGATCTCGTTCCTTTTGATGCAGGCGACAGGAACTGGTCCTGGTTTAAGTCACCCTGCCGGAGAGTGCACACTGCAACCAGCCTATGATAACACTGTGGAACTGGAGAGAGGGACTCAGGAAGCAATAAATCAACTCTGCTGAGTTATGACATTGGTGACAAAGGAACGGTTTCTCCTCCATCAAGCCCTGCTGAAGGTACTTGGTCTTTGAAGGCATGGCAGGGGCTGGGTTTGCAAACCCTGGAGTGGAGTAAAGGGTGTTTATTTGTCCTATATGTACTCTGGAAACAAACAGTGCTGCCGTGACAGGTTTACCTACAAGCCTAATAAATAACATCAATAACACTGAAAAACTCATTACTTTGGTAACACTTTGAGGCCCCACTGAAAGTCTGTATGCCACTAAACTGGGATTATACAGCCCCCTAATAGGAACTAGTTCACCCCTAAACAGGGAAGATGGTTAAAGAGTAAGGGAGGCAAACCAGGGCAGAGAGCAGTTGAAAGATGTTCAAGGTCACACACCAGCTTGTCCCTGCAGCAGTCCTGGTTCTGTGTGTTACTCACTGCTCCCCACACTAACCCCTCTATCATTATTTCCACTTTGAAAGTACTTGGGTTTGAAGCCTCTTAAATATTACCTGACCATTAAATCCCATGATGGAGCGGAGATGGGAAGAGTGAGACACAGGGAACCAGAACCAGTGTCCTGCAAAGCTACAGCTGTCAGAATCAGCCCCTCTTGCAAATGTGTTCCCAGAGAAGCCACAAGGCTGGTGCTTGGCTGGTGCATCATCTGAGCTGAGTACATTTCGACCAACCACATCACAAGCATAATTTTTCACTGCAGCCCCACAGTACTTCCAAAAGGGAAGCGTTACGACCACAGTAACTTGTCACCCACTGACGAGCTAGGGAAACAAACTAGGAGTCCAGGTTGCCAGGGGTAACTTCTACCTAATAAATTACTGTTGTCTTGCAAACAAATAACAAGATGCCCATGCAGTGCTACATGGCATCAGAAACTCATTCCTAAAGGGGTCTGCAACCAGAATAAGGAATCTGGGTGGAAAAACTGCAGCAGGGAGTGAAGGCAGCCAGGCTCATTTGCCCATATACAGAAACAGAGCTCCGTGGCTTTTAGGAACAAAGCTCAGGGTGATTTCCTCTGTGCTGCCCTTACTGAAAAGCTGAAGGGTCTAGGCCAATGTAACACGAGTGCTGAACCAGCTCACGCCGGGACAGGTTGCATCGAGCATGGCTCCCTCCAGGGGCAAAGGCTGGGGTAATACACCATTTGTCTAGCTTGTCTATGTACTCCAAAGCAAATAACTAAGCACGCATCTTGATCTCAGCTTGTAAAAATGCCATGTCCCCTTTTTACAAGAGTTTTCTTTGTGATATTTGCTCAGACAGAAGGTAAAGTCACACCAGCGGAGCAAACAAGAAAAGAGAAGGAAGTCACAAGCAGTGAAGATTAAGAAGAATGGACGCTGTCGGATGCGATTATGCCACCTCCCAGTATGAATCTATGCACAGCGCATTAGAGCTGAGACAGCCCTGTGTGCAGCAGGCCACTAAGCAGATCCCAAAGAGCTTGTTTTCCTTCTCCTAGGACAAAAGGAAAGTCACTGAATTGAATTCAGCATGAAGATAACACAGATGTATACGAAAGCTGGGCAGGGGACTTTCTTCATTTACACCCCTTTGAAGCTTGTGCAGCAGTGCCCATGTCACTGGGAGTGGGGACAAACTAAATATGAGTCTCAAATCTGATGCATTTGGGTCAGGCAATATCATCACAAGACACACAGCAATGCTTACAGGCACAAAGTAGGCCCTATGCAAGCACAGCAAGTGCTGTGCTTTAACAGTCCTGCTTTCCTCAGAGCACCAAATTCCCAATGCTCCGTTTATCCCAGCTATGTTCATGAGGTCTGAACTACTCAAACCTACAGCTCCCTTTGAAATGAACCTCACCTTCTGTCTCCACCTACACACGAGACTGATCCTATTAGGGTCTCAGTAACCATCTGTAATGTTATGTGCTCCATAGGAAAAGTGGATCCATCAATTCAGGAACTTGTTTATAGATAATATTAAAAGTAAGCACATGGGCAGGCAGAGAAGCAGAAGAGGCATCTCTATCCCTAGGGAACTTCTGGCTCCTGTCCATGGGATTTTCACAGAGTACTTTTATCTCATTAACATTCTGTTTTTTCATGAGCCATGAAGTTATTTTCCATGCATGGAAAAGACTCATAGTGCTCTCAGCTCTGAGCAAACCAACCCACTGAGTATGGCCCCAGACAGAAAAAAGGGAGTGAGAACAAAGCCATCAACTCTGCGGTACCCTCAAGCGAGATGCTAGAATCAGCCTCAACAGCAGGATTCGGGGTCACCACGCAGACATCACTTATGGCTCTCAGCTCTGGCTGACACTAGATCTGAGGAGCAGCAGCTTGTTTCCCACAAGGGGAACCCCTTTCATGCCTTGCACTTGATCAGCATTTCTGGGTGTGTTTCTTGAGGAGGGAGCACACCCAGCCACACTGCTCAGCAGGGTGAAAGCTCATCTCCCTCTTGGGGTCTACCCAGCACCTGGCTCTGAGCCTTCTGTGTGTCCCCTTAGACTGGGGTCAGGCAGTGTTGGACACAATCTAGGGCAGAGGGAGCTGCCCCGTACTCAAAGCTTCTCTCCATCCCTTCCATTGCACAGACTCCTTTGCAGTACCCCAGAGCTGCAAAGCTCTCAGGGCAGAGCTATGGCCTACACTTCAGCTGCTGGGGATCCAGAAGTCTTCTTTGGAGTAAAAGTCTAAATACTGCTTATTTAGAGAAGGCAGAGGCTGGAGGAGTGCCTCTTCCCTAACCCCTACTCAAAAGGAGGACGCTGATGCTCGCTTGCCAGCCCCCTGCAGACTGCAGGTTGCAGGACCTGTCAGTCCTCCTCCAGCCCCTTGTCAGCAAGCCGGTCCATCACTCAGTCCTCAGCGCCCTTCCACCTTCCCCAAGCTGTGTGTTTTCACACCTACAAAACACCAGCAAAATATTTGAACAGCTCCTTCTCAAAACACCAGGAGATTAATATGAGCCACGTGGAGACATCTCCCCTAGCACAAGATGAGGAAGGCGCAATGAGTCTCAGACTACTAGTAGGTGCCTCTTTATTCTTCCTGGCAGCTATGGCCAGAGCATATCGCTATGCTACCACTCAGGAGATCTTAAGATTGCACAAACACATCAGCTGTATTGGACCTGTGCCTCAGCCTGGGATCTTGACACTCTGTCTTTATAGGTTCAGACAGGATCAGTCCCCAGTAGGTGATAGAAGGGCTGTTCTGACCAGCTGGTCTGTGCTGCATGCACGTTTATCTGTGGCCGCTCTGTCACCCTTTCAGCTCTTTGCTCCCTCCTTCTGTCTTTTCCTTTCTGAGAGTGTTGATGTTGGATCAAGAAACACTTCTGATCAGCTTGTAATAAATGAAGCACAGCATTTTAGCTCCAAGAAACTTTGGAGAGACTCACGCAAGGCTAGAATTTGGCTTTTATTCTGAAAGACAGGCTGCAGAAAAACCCCCTTTGAGATCACTTTGCTATTACCTAGGTTACTCCTTCCCACCCTTTGGCAGGAGGCTACAGTGCCAGAAAGTGTCAATTTACTCTCCCTATTGGGCCAAGAATATCCCTGGTACAAATTTATTACTTTTAATAGGGTTGGGCCTTTAATTCCTAGTGCATACTTGTGAAGAATTTTGGCTTGTCACTGAGGAGTAGGAATTATTTTCCCCTCTACAGGTAGAGGCAGGTCCCCCTTTGGCTGAGGGCTCTGCACATCCCGAGAGCAGCATTACTGCAGTGCTCCCATAAAGGGGATTTGAAAAGCCCATGCGCACCTGCCTGTGCTGAAAGCCAGAAGCAGAATGGCTGTTTAGCACACAGGGGGTTTTTTTCTTATTTCTTCCCCCTTTTTTATTGCTCTGCTACTAGTTGAACTGCTACTGGGGGATCAAATCTGCCCCCAGTCCCTTGGGGAATTAGACAATGGAGTAAAGGGCTCCTATAATGAAGACAGGGCACATTTGCCATCAAAGTCACTAACAGCTGAAACTGGGACTAAGGTTTCACAGCAGATTTTATGACTTCTTCCCATGTGTGAAGGGATCTGGTTTAAGTGCTCATCAGGCTCAGATGGCTGGGGTTTCTGCCATGTTTCTATGCACACAGTGATGATGTTCTCACTGCTGTAAGAGCTGCTGTTGGTGTCCCACAGTCACTGATCAGGCAAGTGGCCACCAATACTGGCAGCCCATTAAATGTGATTCTGAGAGAGGCCTGTTGGCAACTGGAAGGAATCTGCCTCCTGCTTTCCAGCTAACTCAGTGTCTGTAGGACAAATCTGGGCTGAACGCAGATCTTTTCACATCATGAAAACATCTGCCCCACATTTAGCAAAAATCAGTCTGAATGAAAGCAAAGAGCAGAGATGAGCACGGGCCAAAAATCCACCAGCCTGCTGATGTGTCACCTGCCACCCACTGCAGCGTTCCCAGCAGGGCAGCCTGCGAGAGGTGAAGGCATGGCTCTGACCAAATGCCCTTCTGCAGCACTAGGGGCACAGCCAGGCTGACAAGGTCAGCAGCTCTGCTCATGGCTCTAAGATGAAGCCCCAAAGGCTGAGCACAAACAAACTTTGTAAAGTCAGGAGAAAGAAGGAATTTTGTTCCAGTTTTTTGTGTTACTGAAAAGTGGACAAGAAAACCCATCACTTTTCTTCTGCAAGGAACAAAAAACAGACTCTGTGATCAAAAATCCTCTTTGAATTTTAGATAATAGGTGCCCCAGCCTCATCAGATCTACAAAGGAGGATGTGTGACACTTGGAAAAGCCCAAGTAATAACATATGGAGAATGAAAAATGATGAAAATTCACATGTTTGCCTCTGCCTCTATATCAAACTCCTCTGGACACAGTCATCATGGAACTTTAGTGGATAAGTGTAATAAAAAGGGTCTCTATTCTTACAAAAGCACATGATGCTTACAGAGGTCCTGTCTTCCCAGAATGAGAGCTTGGCAGCTCTGTTCCATTCTTTACAAAACCATTTCTGCTTTTTATATCTTTGTGTGTCTCACGATGTTGTGTGCACATCTGAGAGTCTGCACAGACAATCAACAAACCATTCACTTGAGACCCTTATTTCATGGATACTACATGAACTGGTCTCCAGACAGATAAAGCTGTACAGGTTAAATAGCTAGTCACAGTACATAAAGTCTACATCCACTGTGCCTACAGGAAGCTTTTCCTTTGTTTTATGTACTTTTTTTTCTCTTTCTGAAGAAGGGAAAGATAACTGCATTCACATCCCAGCTTTATGATACAATCCTAGTTTAATGGTAACAATACACAAAATCCTTCCTATCTTACACATAACCACTGCTGTAGCAGTGAGAGATGCTGCTCAGCATGCAAGGGTGATTCAGTGCCTGTGCCTGGACAACCCGTTTGTCCTAACACACTGCCACTTGGACTTTGAATAGTTGATTAAAATACTTATCAGCTGCCATTAGAAAATGATTTTATTTTCTGGTTCATCAAATGCAAGATTACAAAACCATGGTGAGTGACAGCGATAACAGAGCTTCCATGACTTCCACGAATGCAGGGATCTGGGGTAAGGGACTCAATCTCTGCCCCACAGGGGAAAGGCAGGCAGTACTCAGTTGTTGAACGTGCATGGCCTTCCAGGCTGACCCCAGCACGTGCTGCTGCCTGCCCCATTGAGGCTCATGGAGGACACAGGGAGAGTTACAGTTATTAGTGTGTTTGTGTAGAGAGTTAGAGGACAAAACCACAAATGTGAAGCAAGATCAGAGAACAAAGATCATAGAATAATTTGCTAGTGATTCTTTTTTCCTTGTTGTTACAGAATATCAGAACTAGACCACAATTTTCTACCCTATATTCTCTGAAAATTCCTCACTGCGGTTTTTTTTCATAGTTTATCCCTAATGGAAACAACTTCTAGAACTGTAGCTTGGAAATGAGTGAACATCCCTTACAAAGTGAACTGCCTTTCAAATCTGACCTTGTCTTTGTACATTTAGAATAATAATGTCTCTCTCTCAAAATCTAAGGTCGGGTGCCCCAGGCCTTCCTGTGGAAGGGTGCAGTGCTGTACAATGCAAGGCACATCAGGTTCAGCTCATGGGTTGGTACAAAGCTGGACAGACAAACAGAAATAGCACAGACAACTTTCATCCTAGAAAACTCCACTTCTTCTGTTGCTCTTAACAGAGGACTGAATATGCCATCGTAGTCTTCATTAGCCAAGGAAACACAAAGATTTCCCCAGTACCCTTCAGCATTGAACTTGTTCTTTAAGCTACCAGACTTCTTTGCTTTAAAGGAACTGACTGAGCACAAGAGTCAATATATGGTGCCTTATCTACAGCCTCAATTAGGAAGAGGGGATAAAGATCAGCTCTGGGTTGAGATAAGGGTAATAAACCTGATAGCTGACAACAGCAAAGGGTAGCAGGGCTGCCATGCTAACTTCTGCAGTGTTAGTTCTGTAAAAGTTTCTAACACATTAATGATCGCAGTCAAACCCACTCATGCCCTGAACACTGGTCAACATGAGCTAAACTCTGCTGTTAGCCCAGAAAAGGCAAGGCAGGTCTCCCTTTCCCCTTTTTATTTCCAAGCAGATTTCTGTTTTTCAACAGAACATGAACAAAAATGAACAGAGCAACACACTTCATCCTGAGGTATTTGTAGCTCAATCCGAAGCGAGGGGTAACAGGAACCTACTGTCCTCCTGAGACTTCTAACCCACTCTGAGGACTCAGGAGACATAGAGAAAGGGGCCGGGTCAGATAAGTTTAGCATTTATTACGATTATTTCCAGCCTTTTTGCTCTGTATCGCAAATAATTTACTTCTATCCAAGTGATTACAGTTAAAGGATTTTAACATTGTCATGTAAGTCAGTACCGCTTGTTTGCTAAAAATACAGCAGTTATTTTCTTTACTCGCTTTTCTTTAAGCAGTTCTGAGGTATTTAGACAACGATGTAAACTCAAACTTTGGAAAAGGAGATAGATTATGTGAAATGTAGCACGTTGGAAAACCCATGGTAGTTAAGTGGTTGCCTTGGAGACACATGCTCAGAAGATAAAGGAGCTTAAAGCTAGAAAGTTCATGGAAGTTATATAATGAATTGTTTTCATCTGCGTCTTTTGCCTCTGTGCGTATGTGCGTGTGTCGTTCTCTGCTGAAGCAGGAGGAACTGTTCCAAGATGTGGCCTCCACTCTGACACCAGACAGATCTTTCATTATTTTCAAAGAGCAAACAAAACAATTTTTCTTTAGAGTGGACACCAGAACCTGCAGCAGCCTCAGGACAGACCGACCACCTCCCTGGGTCAGCTCACCGGCGAAAACAGCTTTGCATCTTTCCCACGCAGCAAACTACTGATGGGGCAATCTACAAGAGCTTTGGAGAATGGGAGACATAAACCTCTGCAAACCTGAGCTGGCCATGCCTGCAAGGCTGGGCCAGAAATCCCTTTGGAATTTCTGGAACTACCAGAGTTTTGGAACTGCCCAGCCTGTCATGGTTGCTTCTGCAGGAGCTACTGGATGTGTCTTTGCCAAGGGAGAGTATTAGCAACATGAGTGATATGGTTATGGCTCTGTAGCTCAAGTGAAGAGGAAAAGCTCTGGCTTTACTAAAAGAAAATTAGTATTTAAGAGTGTCTTCAATGTACGGATGGTTCTTTATCGAAAAACAAGGTCATAGCTCCTTGTTCCAAAGCCAGAGACGCGTTATAAAGTCAGTAGATAATGACATGAACATGGGACAGACATTAAAAATGAGTGTACCCTTTAACACCTGTGGCATCATACTGCATCATTTCTTCCTCCTCCCTTTTCACTGTGGAGGACCGATCTGTCTAGAACAGGAACAAAATGGCTCCTACCAGACAAAAAGAGGAAGAAGCTGAAGGTCTGGGAGGCTTCACTCCGGGCTGGGCCTAAAGTGCTCTGCCAGACATAAAGGGCAGCAGCAATGAAAACACACTGAGACATCCCTATGGTATGCCTTCTTTCCACTGCCAGCTTTAAAAATGACACTGACGTAATGATGTGGGCAGTCATGGCAGGGGGTGAAAGGCTCAGTTGATGCTGCGGGTTTAATTTCTTTGATGAAAACTGCTCTGATTATTATTATGGCTGGGAAAAGGGACGTTTAAATCAGGCCTGGAGAAGAAGCACATTTGTCTAAAAAGTGGGCTTTGAATTTTACAAAAAAGGTATGATTTGTGAAAGCTCATGGCCTAAGGCCAGTAGGTGCTTCTGAAAGGACCCAGAAAGCAAGAGGAATAAGAATGAGACCTGGCAATCTTATATTCCAAGCTTCTAGAGAGAGGAGCTAGACTAGATGCAGTGGAGATCCAGAATCTGTCCCAAGAAAGCCAGTTCTGCAAGTAATTTAGTTTCTCTCATCAAATGTATATAGCAAGAATGTCCCTTCCTGCTGTGACCTAGATTTCTACCAGATTTCATAGTGAATGTGTTTGGAAGCTTCCACGCTTGACGCTTGGTTACCCATTTCATTTCATAAAGTGAAGAACAGTTCCAAAGGTAAAGAAAACACGATTGCCAGGCCCTGGTGGAGCTACACAGTCACAGGCAGTTAGTGCCATCATTTCTTCCTGCACTATGGAAATGCTGTCTCTTTAGTGCCAGATGGGTACACCCCAGGAGGAACAACTCTTACAGGGGCTCACTGGTTTGGTGACTTGTTCCTACCCACCACCTCTCATGAGTCATTTTTAAATGACTCATGAAATAGCCAGATCTAATCTGAGGAGCAACCTTGACTGAATCTGGACCGTCCTACTCACCGTTTTCAGCCATCTCCTCCACGAAAAGTTTTTTTCTTGACAATGCTGTGCCCTGCAACAGGCATATCTCAGAGCACTGGCTATGCTCTGGACCATGGCACGCTCTTGTCTGTAAATAGATGTGAGGAAGCAAAGAATTGCAAGGCAGGAAATAGCCACTTGGCCCAATGAGCCTGGCCCTTTAAGTTTATCTCAAATACACCTCCTTGCTTTGTCTTTGCATCTGCAAATCTCCTTCTCCTCATAAAAATGTCTAGCTGTCTCTTAAAGCCAGTCGAAGTATTTGCTTAAATGACCTAACTTGGCAGCAACTCGTCAGTGTTTGGGCTGGCCTGAGTGACTTAATGCTACTAGAATCCCCGGTTTATTTTTCCTGTTGCCTGCAATCCTGCCATGCTGGGCTGGGCTGTAGCAGATAAACAAGTCCTGCTCAGCCCACAGGAACCATCCACAGAAAACCCAGGGCTGCCAGAAGTGGCAGTGCTGACTCAACATTCAAAACGCTCCCCATGAAGTATCTCTGGACCCTGCTCCCTGGAGCTTGGGTAATGGTGCTTGTGGAAGAGCCATCTCTAAGTGGACTTCTGAATTGGCTTCAACATGTTTTTAAGATCAGATGGGGAGAGTTTCTGCCACCATCTTAACTTCTCTTTGCTAAGCACATTGAGGAATCTAGTTCTAATTTGGCTGGTAGCTCATTTTAAACAGAGTTACAATTAAATAGTAAAGATTTTGTGATGATTAGCTGGCTTTTGTGCTCCTTATAATTTTTCTTACGAGAAACATCCACCTGCTTGTTCTAACCTTAAACTAGCACTGCAATTTGGCTCATTTACCATGGTTCCTTCCTCCCTGGTGAAACATCAGCTTCACACATCTGCTCAGTCCTAATGTAACTCTGCCTCCCACTGGAGTTTACAGTGGATAATTCGTTTTTCTATATCTACTCTTGAATTGCTCTTATTGATGCTGCTGAACACACACTATGCCAAGAGGGTTGTAATCACATTTTCCTAGCTACCTTTCCTGCGTCCTGAGGTTAAAACTTCATCAGGGGATGTACAGCCTCATCCCTATGCACCACTACCTGAGTACCAATGGTTATATATAACATGTAAGGCCTTAAAGTCACTAAAATAAATACTTCAACATCCAGCCTTTTGTCTTTTGTTACAATTCATACTCGTGACCACACTGTGAACAGCCAGCCCTGTTCTCCTCTATTAGCTGCCTGAGCGTCAGCTGAACTGCAGCAGGAGGGAGGTGGGAATGAAAACCTCCAACCATAACCTCTCCACATACACTACATTCTTAGGTTACAAAATAATCCTGCATGTTCTTATAAACGTGGCCTCGCTAAGGCAAAGTGATCACTGATATGAAAACTTATCTGGATATTAGGATCTCTTCAGTTCTGGTTATTTCAAGATCCTGTAAATGGTTGGCACATGGAAAATTCCCTTTGCTGCTGATATAAACCCCATTCTCATAAACACTTGAAAAGGCTATTTTTCCAGTTTTGCAAATAAGAAGATATTTAAAGCATGTAGAAACCAAATCGGTTTTTTAATGAGTCTTTTTGCCCCCCTCTAATTACTTTTTGCAGCATTTTAAATGACAGGGTTCCTGATGCAGGGTTCAACAACCACTGAAAGACTATTGCTATTTGAAGTTTTTTCTTTCATATATTTTGAGCATTGCTGATGTATTTTACGTCTACGGTTGCTATCTATCTACAAGCACGTGCCAAGCTGTTTTTTCACCATGTTCTTGGATGCACCCATGCTTTGTGAGAGAGGAGACCAGATCCTGCTCTCTCTGGAAAGCTAAGCTCTAGCTCATTTCATTTGATCTATACTAAGACTTGCTTTCCATTTTTCCATTTGACTCCTCTTACTGGGAAAGGTCCCTGCGTGCACTAGGTTGTGCTGACTAAAGCTACTTCATCATCAGTCTGTGTACAGAATATTGTGTATTCAGAGAGATGCCTGCAATGCTGCAAAACACATTTTCCTGTTGAAGAGTAAATCCCAATCTGTGAAAGCCTGGATGAGTATTTGCCATAGCCTTAAGCCATTTCCCAGAAACTGCCTTTCGTTTCATCCTGCATTTGGATTCCACATTCACTTCGCCCAGCCTCTTCCTCAGTTAAAACTCCCTCAATAGGTTGATATCAACTAATGCTACATCAAAGAAAGTCTAAACCTCATTTAACCATGCACAGGGGGATATGAAGGTTCTCAAGAAGACTAACAATACATAGCAGCTAGTCCTAAGAATCCCTGAGCACGGCCATGAGCTTGCACAGCCTCACCCTCCCCACACATCTTTCCCACAGTTGGAGAGCCGCAGCTGGTGCCACCCTTCCTATACAGCCCAGTTATCCCAGGATGCGTTTGTGGCTGCTCCCCGGTGTGCAGCTGTAGCTGCTAAGCCAACGGGCACCCAACTGAGGCTCCTACACTCATTTAGCTCATTAGACTCAGACAGCTGTAGATTACACAGAGAACAACAGACAGACAAACCTACTAGGGGAAACTGAAGAGAAGGCCCCAAGGATGGCTGTGTTGTAGTATTGCTTCTCCTGTTTCCACACCACCATTTTTGGCTTGCTCCTCTGTGTGCAAGTATTTCCAAGCAGAAATCCGATCTGCACATTTGGGTTCAAAACAGGCCAAGTTCCTGTTATAGCACTGCATGTGTTTGGCATCCAGATCTGCATGGGAAGGAAGCTGCCTTCCACAGCAGGGGATCTGAATACCTCTAGTGGATTTAGACATCTTGGCCTTCGTCATGGAGACCCAACTGTAGCTTCACATCCGGCACAACCCAACTGCAACAGGCTCCCCAAAAGCAAGGGGGAGGCTGGGAGAAAGGAAAGAAGGGAATAGCCTTCATAGAAGAGATGGAAAATAAGAAAGGCAGAGTATGCCTGGTTGGTACATGATTTTTTCTACTCATTATGGCAGATAAATTACTGCCCTCCCTCATGTCCCCATAGCAGGTGTGTACAAAGCAGCTGCTCTTTGGGCTCTGTTGCTCGAAATGGCACATGTACGTTCTACCTACACGCCTGTCACAGCTGTTATGAAACAAATCTCTTAACCCACTGGAAGGTGGATTCCCCCATCATGTCATGGGGAGAGGTATTTTCACAGGGAGAGGAATGAGAGGATGGGAGGGAACAGGGCTTTGCAGCAGGCAATGTTAAGAGCAAGTCACAATCCTGTCTCACCATCCAGATGTTTCTAGAGACACCAAACCAGTGCATACCAAACTCAGGGCTTCTCATTCCCACCAGACGGGCACTGCATGAGGAAAGGATATGTTCACTGTTTAATCACATTTATTCTTTAGCACCAAAAGCTCCCTGTATTTTCCCATCTTGGGGGCTTATGTGCGATCCCCCTTCAGTGACATTCTCCTACCATGAATGATTAAGGAATCTGAATCTTTAAAAATTGCCAGATCCCATTTCTATTCCTAAATACAGCCCTAGAGAGAGAGGTAAGCCTGGGGGGCCAGGGGATTTTAGTTAATGATCCCTTTTTACGGGGCCAAAAAGCAGTGCTAGGAAAAGGAGATCTAGGGCTATTTCTTCCCTCCATGCCTGTGCTTTGCAGACATATATAAAACACTTTCCATGTTTTACCTGGCGGTGTGTGTTCACTAGAAAAGCCCGCTGGCCTTTTGCCCTGGGATGTATCACACAGCAGGATGTCAGGTCTTAGAAGATATGTTCAACACTGGCCAGTGCTAATGGGAAGAGAGGATTAGCATCGTAATTGCTGGGTGTAGCTGTGCCAGCAGTGACATCCTAGCGAAGACAAGGGGCAACTACTTCAAGGTGGAATCAAGTATAAGGCTAGTTTGAACAGGCTCCTCCTGAGAGACCTGCCTGTTTCATTGTCTTCCTATTTTGGGAATGAATGGGAATTTGCCTCTCATTCATTAGTAACATACTTTTATCCTAATGAGGGCAAAGTGTGGAGGGTTAACAGTTTAGCAAGATCAATGCTGTGCAGGACTTTCCTTACCTAACAGCTCTCAAGAGCAGATTTGAGTGGATTACTCAATTTACCTGCAATGTTTTCCTTCTTGCACAGGGCTGAATGTACCTATTTAGATTTATAATTCAGGGCCAACTTGGAGATCAGTCCACTACAAATAATATAGATGAGATTCACTGTGTCATTATCTGGGATGAGGAGGTGGGATTACAAACCATGAGGCAGGAGAAAACAGCCATGGAACATGGAATGTCCTTACAAGTGCTGCTTGACCTTAAAGCCTGCAGGCTTAGGGAAAGGAGAGCTCAACCAGCAGCTGGAATTCAACTGCCCCAGCAGGAACTGGAAACAAATGAACAGACTAACTGAAATATACCTTTCCTAATCTCTCTGAATCAACAGCATGCTGTTTACAGTAGTGTATAATAATATTGAATCAAGATTTGCATGGACAATTTCTATTCCGCAACACAAGATAACTTTCCAATAACTTCTTTTTTTTTTTTTAGAGATACAAAAACATTTACTTTAATGATAATGAAAATAAAGTCAGTAAAATCCCTTTGTCCTGTCGTTTCAATCAGATAAACTATATCTACCAACTGTTAGAAGCAGGATTAACTTGGGTTGACATTTTTTTTAATGTACTATGAGAAAAAGCCCTGGGGCCAAAACATTTACAGGCCAGGTTTTAGTGTATGTTGATCTGATAGTTTCTCTGAAGAAAATGTCTTTAGACCTGGCAGGTGTGTATTGGTTTTCATTACTTCAAGTGTCTACTAGCAAAGTTTTAATTAACGGGGTTGTACGCAAAATATTTCCAGTGTTGCAAGAGTGAGGAACGCAGGAGCAGGACTCCCGGGTTCTCTTGCCAGTTGCTGAACAGGTCATGGTAGATAGGACTGTGGTAGTCTTGCCTCACTAGCCCATGGCACTTCAGTTGGTGGGACACGATCGCCTCTGATGCCTAAGTGCTCCTCTGATGTATTATTTGCAAGACCCCAGCCCTGTTCTGGCAGGTACTGCAGAAATTGTCTCTGCTATGGACTAAAGGGAAATACAGGTGCAAGGAGATGGACAGACTTGGCTGAAGTCACCTAGCAGGTCTGGGACAGACCCATGGACAGGCTCTCAGGTGTCCTAACCATCCTGAGCTGGCTGTCCACCTCTCCCCATTCCTCTTGGGGAGATGCCCACTTTTGAGGTCTGTGGTAGAACAGGGAACAAGCTCAGCAAGCTGCTTGCCTACTGCAAACATAACAGGAGAAAACACTGTTTTGAGTTTGCTTTGCCTTTTATCAGAGACGTTAGACCACAAGAGATAAGGTTATTAGCAAAAACATAATGCTGGTGCTCCAGTCAGATAGTGGTGGAGATAGACTGCTTATCTTATCAGCTCTTTTAAGAAGGCTACCTCACTGTTACTATAATTTTCTGATAACATTATATATAGAATTGATAGCATTTTATTTTTCCTGGGCAGGTTCTTTTCACTTGCCCTTTTCTAAACGTGTTGAGGTTTTTTTCCTCTTTCGGTGAGCGAATTTTCCCTCTGAAGTCCTCAGTTTGGCTGCTCCATTTTCTCTCTTTTAGAACCACTTAATCCCAGTTCTAGGTTGTTATGATTGTATTTTATTATAGTCCTTCTGTTGTCTCTCTTTCAAAAGAGATGCTAGTCTAAGCAATAGGTTTTCAACTGTGACAGCAGCAAATGGGATAATTTGCACTTCATCCGAACTCCATTCTTTATCTGATAAGCGTTTATTTAACATGGATCATATAGTCCTTTTGTGTACTTGCGAAAGACCAACTTCATGATTTAATTCCTGTGCATTTCCACCGAATGATTCCCTCAGAAGAGGAGGGTGTGCTCCTGCTCTGCAAGTACACGGCTAGACAAAGCTCTCCTTCCCTTGCCATTTCTGTGACGTCTCAGAGAACTGGACAGAGAGCTGGGCTTGGAGTCCAGGACTGTGCAAGCCCAGCTGCTAGGCAACCTGACTATGATTTCTTCTGTGTTCAGAGATCCACATGCCTTGTGCGTGTAGAATTGTTCTCTAAGATTCTTTCTTTCTTATCAGTGTCTCTGTTCTTGAATGCCCTTGTGTTTTCTTCTGCAAATATCCCCAGACCCAGCTCAGAGCTGTGCTGCTTGCTCCCTGTGACACTGGACTATGATTCCTCCATGCAAGGTGCCCTGTTTAAGCCAGAACCACATCATGCTGTACTTTGTCTCTCTGCAGGACTCTGAAGTTTAACTAGAAGTTTGCTTTTATTAAATTACATAAAATTAAAAGCATCAGTGAGCATCAAAAACCTCTCTGGTGACCGGCTTGCAAAGGCAAGCTCCTTGAAAAGTCCCTGCTGTAGGGCTCTAGTTTTTTTAATGACATTAGAGTTCATGACTTTGAGAATGTAAAAGCACCTTTACGCAAACAAAAATTAGGCTCTAAATTATGAAGTGCTGATCCTGTACCACTAAAATTAGTGAGAGATTAGTCACTAGTTTCAAAGGGCATAGGGTCAGGCTCTACCAGAAAAACACAGTCACCCTCAATTTATTGAGCACATTTTCATGAGACAGCCTTGAGATGCAGTGAGGGTCTCAGTATGGCCAAATTAAATGGTATGTAGAACCCCTGCTTTAGAACCATCTGTATTCTTATCGTGCCATGCACATCAAGCTGAAAATTTGGGTTGTTACTACGCAGATTATTACTAATTTCATACATATGATTTCGAAAGAGATCACTTTACAGGGCCTTTGCACAGGGATTACTCACAATCCTCCTTGAGGGGTGATCTCAAAAGTTTTTTCTCAGTATGATAGATTGATTTTTCTTTTGGCTATTCCAAATGATTAAAGCAGAGATCTTGACAGGTCCTCCTAGGAAGGGTCAAGTCCTGCTCCTGGAAAGATGGGAGTTGGCATCTGGTAGTCTGAAACTGGGAAAGGCATTTTCAAATCCAAACACTTGGCCATGGCATTAATTCAGACTGTCTGGATGGGACTGTGTTTGTCTGCCTGTGTGGTTCTCATATGCACTATTTCCAGGAGTTGTCCTTCACAGAACAACATAAATCTCTGAGTGATGCTGTTTGGCTGCCCTCAGAGTACCTCAGCCGGAGCAGGACATGTTATCTTAAATCATTTTTAATTCCTTCCCTTCCACGGTGTATAATGCCTTGTGTACACTACTCTGGCAGTCTGACCTCTGGACTTACAACCTGGCAAGAGGCTGGGTCGTTGTGCTCATGAGGTCACTAACAGCTTGGTACACTGCTGTATTTTCCTGCATTTTCATCAGTATATGCTCTCATGACTTTTTCCCTGTGATATCCAGATACATCAGAGAGCACGTGTGAGTTCTGTACCTGTGGCAAACCAAACATTAACTGAAAACTGTAGAACAACAATTTTTTCCTGAGCAACTGAGTTTCTCACTTATAAATCAAGAAAGGGGCAGGCCTTCCCCAGGAGCAGAGCTAGGCTATGAAGGTTCAAAGGGTGGCAGTGCCCGATCACTGTGCTGTGCCATCCAGCCTGCTTCCTTCTTCAGTCCAGAAAAACCACGCAGTCCTCAAAAGCTTGACTTTGTCAGTGGATGTGGTTTCTCCATAAAGACTGTCTTGGTTTGTGATGCTGTAATACTGAATCAATTTGGCTGTGTTTCAAGTGAAGCTCCCATTTATAAATGACTTCTAAAGAGAATGCAAATACTTAAACCCATGAATTTTATACATATAAATGAGATATATTATGAGTGGTTATGACCAGATGAGATGAAGTTGTCACAGAGTGTTTTGGAGGACCTTTTTGATGCTATAGCAATCACTAACAATCATCTGCCCTATGTGTCCTTTAGTAACAACTTACATTGAATGTATAAGTGGAAAATACAGCCAGATTTTCTTTTTGGTGATTGCATTGCAGTTTGAGGAATTCTCTATTCCAACTTGCTTGCCTCAAAGACCCCAAGACACACACAAGTAGAAACAGTAGCTCTGATCATTTCACTTTCACAGCCAAAATCACAACCATGAAGCAAATGAACTCTGACACAATGAGTAGTTTGGGGGCCTTTTTCAGCCACTGCCAGAAGTTCAGGCAACCTGGAACACATAGTTCAAAATAGACTTACTAACACTTACAGACAGGTCTGAGACATTCATTCATTTCCTGGTTTGAAGTGTAAGAAGACTGTGCAGGGGACACCTGAAGTGAAATGTGTGTCCTTTAGCTGTTAAATAAGGTCAGAAGTATTTATTTACCTGATAGCGATGCAACACAACAATTTCTTAATACAAACTGAACTCCAAATCCCTTTTCACTAAACAAAATGGTGGGAGAGGGAAGCAGAGTGGCACTACTTGTGGAAGAAAAGCCCAGCAGTAATGGGTGCTCAGGTACACCAGCTGTCTGCCCTAAGGGGCAAAGAAACTGTAAGTCACGGTGTGAAAACACACCATACAAACCCTGTGGTCCAGTCTGTGGTATTTTGGTCTCCAGTGAAAGCAGAATCACTTTGACTCAGCTGCAGAAGCACTTAGGAGTTGTGTGGGAGTCCCCCAAAACACATAACAAATCATGGAGTAACAAAGGGAATTAAAAGGTGGTAATATGATACACGATTTAAGAACATGGATTAAATATCAAATTAAGCCCTACTCCCCATCCAGCCTACAGTCAGTCCCTTCTCTGCTATAATATGGCACCGGGGGCCAAATTCTGCTCCTGTATTAATGGGAATGAGGAGGAATTGCAATGGAGTTATGTCAGAACAAGCCTGGGATGGTGAGAAGAGCCTGAAGCCAGGGCAGCAATGTGGTCAGGGCATGCCCAGGAGGGAATGGGATGAGCAGCTCTCCTGACACAGTTGTCAGTGTAGGCAGACAGGCCCTAATTGGGCTGATCTGATTGCTTTTTCCAAAAGCTTTGAACTTTGCACAGGATGCCTTGGGCCTGCAGGAGCCGATGTTCTGGTGGGGAATTAGCACAATGGCTGGGCTGACCTCCCACCCCCCCCCCCGAACTGAATTTCATTATCTAACAGGCAATGGTGGTGATGAATGACTGACAGGTGTGATCAGCTGATGGGAATGGCAGGGGATGGTACACATACACTGCAATTTTGCCAGACCATAATGTATTCTGCAGTAGGCAAAGGATAAAGCTCATAAAACATTTGTTTTAAGTCTTAAAATATCAAGTTCCTCATAACTATGGGCTTCCTAAAACTGGCCCTGGTAATTACAAGTGTTGAGCCATGAATAATTTCATGCTAGGAGGTGCATTAATTTTAAACTCCTCCCGCCTCCCCCAGACATTGTGAAAGCACATTACCAGTGAGGACAAGTTTATGATCTTATCCAGGACAACTGGTGCAATAATATGAAATGAAAACCAAGACAAAAATGTCATTGTCTGCGCACTCTGTACAAAGGGATCCTGCAGAAAGCTCCTTTTGCAGCCTGAGACCAGGAGGAGCACTCCGAAGGTGCGAGCAAGATTTATGGAGCCTTTCCAAGCACACGGCTCAAACCCTGCCAGATCCAGCTGTCGGCAGCCTAGTGTCTAGGGACTGTTTCAAGGAACAGGGAGGAGCTTTGACACTGTTGTCCCTATGATGGTTAGCATTTAACCATACTGTCACAAAAAATACACTGAGACCTGGGACCAGGTTGATCCACACATTGCATGGTTGGTCCCAGAAGAATTACCCTGCAGTCTGGGGTACTCTGGTTTATAATCTCACTGTCATTAAGTTCAAGGCAGCGCCATGAGGATCTATTTGGCAAGTTCTCCCTGTTTAACATCTGCATGTTTCAGTCTGTTCGCATTTACGGCAGCAACCCCATAGTTTCACAGCTCACTCAGAAGCTACACCTCAGTCAGAGAGGAAACAGGCAAGTCTGGCTGGAGGAAAGATCTGAGATTTCTATCTTGGGCAGGGCACCCCACAGAGTATTTACCATTCAGGCTGTGTCAGAAGCTGCACTGTCAACACCATTCTCAAGAAGGATGTATAATACAGATGTTAAACACCAATTATCCCACTACAGATCAGGTACAGTTAAATAATGGCAAGGGTGTGATTCTTAACATTGAACAAATTAGGCATGATATTCTCCCGCTAACGTTCTCAGATGCCCCTGTGGTAGCTCTCCCTCACCTTGTACTACATCAGACTGTGTGTGCTGTTACAGCAATGCATGGTTGCGAAGTAAAAAATTGCCTTGACATAGCATTTGGTAGCTTTGGGGTTTGCTTCACAGCCTTGGTGCTAACATGCTGACAATGTCATTCGCAGTTGCTTCTCAGTCCCTTTGGGCTGAGCTAAACACCTTGAGCTAAATATGTAGGCAGTCCTGGTTTATATCAAGACATGGCAATTCAGAAGTCATTAAAGCTGCTGGGCTGCACAAGGAAGAATTTAGTTTCCATGTCTTATCTATGACCCTGAAAAATAAAATCTTTGGGCACATTTATGACTGTGCCCTATTTGTCCTTTGTAACAGTATAACAACACTGAAGCCAGCCAGAAGTTATTTTATTGAGATTTTTCATGCTTCCTTTTTATGCTCTAAGAAAAAAGTATCAGTCTGCTACTATCACTAGGATGAAATTCTCCCCTGGAAATCAAAGCACAACGAAAACTCTTTATCAGTTTCCCCGTTGTCTTCAGAAAGCTGTGGCAGCAGATGCTTTAAACTCTCTTGTGGGTGAAGGGGAAAGGTTGGATTACTGAAAAAACAAGGCAGGCTTCAGAGTGTGGAGGAGGCATTAGGGGCTGCTTAGGATCTCAAACCTGCAACACCTTGAACCCATCACCAGCCAGAACCGTGATGGATGGGAGAGGATAAAGGGCAGTCTAGCTGACCCATGATGCCTTCCAGTGCCCTCCAAGAAACAAGAAGAAAAGAGATTCTTATCACTCTGTGAAAGAACAGAGGGGAAAATTATCATTAAAATGCCTTCCTAATAAAACTAACAAACAGGGTTTTTTTTTTCCTTCAAACTCCATTCTCTTATCCCTTCCCTACAAGCTTCAAGATGGCCATGACTTGAAGAATTTTAGTCTTTGGGTGAACCTTTCCTAAGTAGAGGTCACATCCTTCTGCCTAGACTTTAGTTTTGTTAGACAGTCTTCTTTGAAAACTTCAAGAAAATAAATAAGTTGGGGCATATCTTCATAGTTATTAGTGCATAGAATCGCAGTGTAGAATTGTGCTAATACACAGAATTAATATATGCAAAAAAAAATCTGTATTTGTGAATCTGAATTCACATCCCACATCACCTGATGGAGAATCGCTGATGAAACATAAATGAGTCACTTTACTTCTCTGTTTGCTTTAGGTCTGGGAATTTTGCTATCTCCCCGGTAAAGTGCTCTAGGATGATGTCAACTAGTGGAGAAGTTAGGCGTGTTATGGAAATCCAGGCAATTACAGACCTTGCAGCGAAGAATTTATTATAAAGCTGGCCACTGAAATCCTATGGTGGTTTTTCCCATAGGTATTTGCAGCCTGCACTCCCATCCCACTGAAACCTGTCCATTTTCCCCTCCAACTCTTCCACACCCAGCTTTCCCTTTGCCTCTACCCAGCATCATCCTGCACTCCAAGAAGCCAACTGCCTCATTGTGCTCCAAATGTCTCCCAGACTCTCTCCTGTTTGTAGCTCTCAGGGGAGAACAGTTCTCTCCCTCTCTTCTCTGTTCCCACAGCCCATCCTTCTTAACCTCTCCCTCTCTGCTCCCAGGGCACTGTCCCTCTCAATTTCCTTAGGCAGTCTTTGAACTGAGTACAAATAAGTTCAAAAGCCAAAGAGCAGGCATTTCTATGGACATGCAAGTGCATAATAAGCTGGTATCTGTGGTTCTCTAACATCTGGCACCCTGTAATCCAAAGTCTTATGAAGCATTCTGGCTCAAATTCCGCCTGTGCAATAGGTTGCTCATTAGGCAGACACTATAACTCCATGAAAAACAAGCTCTAGGAACTGAACCCCGAACCCAAGAAATTCACCATCCAGCTGTCCTACTCTTTGGTCATATATTAAACACTTTAAAACATTTGGGGTTTTGGTTCTTTGAAATCAACCCTTCACCTCAATATTGGTTTTAAGTTGTTACCATCATGCCAATCTCAATAAACCTTTGTAATTTGTTTTGTGAGTCAGTGACTACATCCAAGGTGTCTGGTGGGAGAAGCCAGGACAGATAAATTAATTCATAACAAAGGAAATCCCCACTGCTCTGCAGCTGAGCTACCATTTGTGAAGGGACCCTCAAACTCCTAATACAAGCAACAAAGCCTCTTCCTTAGCCACCCCCACCATCATGCTGCCCAGGCTCTCTCTTTCGTATTGCCTGGGCACTGTCCCTCTCAATTTTGTTAGGCAGCCTTTGAACTGAGTACAAGTATTGCCTGAAACGGATCTTATCCTGGTGGGAAATCAGAGCTCAACCTCCTAGAAATCCCACCTAATTCTACAGGAAAAAAGGAACAAACCCACCTTTGCTAAACACACTCATACCTAGGAACGAGGTGGAACCTGCTCTCTGCTTCTGTCTCAGAACTGACATGCAACTCTGACCAAGCAATCTCTACTCTTTCGAATTGCAAAGCTCTTCCCCCTCATCCTGCTAATCCTTCTCCTTCCTTTCACACTCTTCAAACCAAGGTTCAAGGGGTACTTGTAAAGAAAAAAACCCAGTCTTGCTACACAGCTGCTCCATGGGAGCACAGTCCTGTGCCCCAGGCAACACTGCTATGCTTGTGCCTCTCTCAGCCAGCCAAAGACATTTGCAGAGCTCATGGGAATCTTTAGGAGTCAGATCTACCCAGAGGTGTCATGATATTGCAGATGTACTTTTGCATAATGGTGTTATGGTGGTCTTGCTCGTAGACCCTTTTTACATAATTACCTTCTTGGTGGTCTTATGGGCTGTTAGGACAAGGCTGCAAAACTGAGCGGATCTCAGATCACTCCGTTCCATGTCCAGCTACAGGACACCTTACAGGTTTTGAAGTTCTGAGTAACTGGAATGAAGAAGTAGCACATGGCAATCTGTCAGTTACAACCCAACAGCCTACCCACATACTCCGCAACAGAGAGCTGGGGGCTAAAATGCACCCAAGTCTCTTTCCCTGTTCCCTGAAAGCTGCATGTACGATCTGCAGCAGCAGGGCTTTAAAACCCTATTTTTATTTTATTTTTTTTAAGTTAATATACCTGGATTCTGGGAATTTTGGGGAGTCAAATAAATCCCTGATCCTCTTTTGAACCCTTCGGCACTAGTACTGTCGCAAGGCCAGGAACTGCTGAACAGCCAGTGCTGAAACAGTGTCATGCAGTGGGGATGTTATCACAGACACTGTGACCTTTCTTTTTGCTATGGAGCTGGAAGTGTTTCCCAAAAGCTGCCATGGTGTGGTGTCCCAGACTTTGCCTACCATGGGACATCACAATAGCACCAAGGAACTGGGTTTGGATGTGGGTAAAAAAAAAAAAAATCAGGTCTCACAAATGCTGGCAAAGACTTATTTTAAATGTAGCTAAACCATCAGAAAAAGGCTCTTTTGCCTCTGTGCTGTCCATCATCCAGCACCTCAGCCCAAGCATGAAACCCCTCTACCTGAGAGGGCTGCTCCAGTGAGCCAGGTAGAAATGTTAACATCAGGTGTGATTTAATGAGGTCCACCACACCACTCAGGCCTTTCGAAGAGCCTCACTGCTGAGTGCCCACATAGTGAACTGCCCCAGATCACTTGTAAATCTTGGCTCTTCTCCTCCAGAGCCTGCCAAGTTCCCACGATCACTGAATGGGGGGTAGTTTGTAACCTTTCTCCATTAAGAGTTTATTCCTAATCCTGTTGGTTCCTATCTCACAATGACATAGCCTGGATCCCCCAAACATTCCAGTAATTCCTCCCTTTTGAGCTGGCAGACGTGTGCTTCCTTGGCAAGCAGGCATCCTGCATTCCTGGACTCGCTTCCCAAGCTGTCTTGCCCACTCCTCAGGAATGGCTCCCTGCAGGGACTTATTTCCTTAAGGATGAGGTGTTTTCATACCCTGGCAAGTTTCCCAACTCCTATCATCACATGTGTCACATACAAAGAGGGAGCAGAGAAGTGCAGGTTTCTTCTCAGTTGTTTTGAGTGCCCAGATACCTCAGGATGACAAGCATGTGTTTGCAGAGAGTGTGGTCCTTTTCCAACCTGGGACACACCTGGAGGGTCACTTGGGGCAGTGGGACACACTCTGCCAAGGCATGACAAACTACAGGGAGGTGAGAGCCTTTCAGAAGTGACACATTAAACTTAACAACTAGTGAGAGGTGCTCCCAGGTTATGGCAGAGACCAGATTCCCAGCAGTTATCAGCACTAATAAGATGGCGCAGTCTAAGGCAGCCTCACATGCGCGAGTTCAGCTGCTGCACGAGGATATCACCATTTCTAAGCATCTTTCTAGATCCAGCTTAAGTGAGAGTATCTGAACATTAAGGTTTTCTCCAGAGCAGTTGTCAACATGTATCAGGGCTGAATGCACAATCCTGTGTGTCGTGTTGTCTTCTACCTTGGTGCGTATTTACACAGTCCAGAACAGCAGCACTTGACATCTCATCATCTCCCCTGGCCCTGCTGGGATCCCACAGTGACAACCAGTGCATAGCCTCCAATGCAGACTGACCATCTGTCCCCAACTGCCCAGGATGCTGCTGCCATCTTCTCACTCATGCAGCTCCTCTTCTCCCCCCAGAGAGTTGAGACCTGTGAAATTCCCTCTTGCTGTGGCTCTGGCTACCACTCTCTTATAAGCCAGAGACATTTTTACCAACACGAGATGCACAGAGGTGGATACAGGCTAAACACAAAATGCTGGGCTGGTTATTACAGGTCATCAGCCAATGGGCCTTGTGGTTTAATTTCTGTCTCCCAATGCTGTTAGCTGCTTGTTTTCTCATTTGCTTTCCATCACTAGGCTCCCAGGTGTGCTACCAGCACTTAAATATATTTCCGTATGAATTCCAGTTTATTTAGGAAAGAAACTCACTTCCCATTGCTGAGAGGTCCGGTATAAAGACGGAACCTGGGCTCAGCTTCACTGCTATTCTACCAACCTAAATCTATAGGCACTATTTCAGATGGCACCGCCTTGTCCTACCCGCTCTACACGAAGTCACTGTGTGCAGCCAGCAGCCTCCCGCACGGCTCCAGCGCCAGCTTTATCCCCACCAGACGCCACTGCCATGGCTGTTGCGCAGCGCAAGGAGACATCTAGTGGGGACGGCGCGGCACGGTGCGGGCAAACGCACGGCACGGCGCGGGCAAACGCACGGCACAGCGCTTCCCCTTTCCTCCCGCCGTGCCCACAGCCCTCCCATGGGTACACGCTGCCCGGCTCACGGGACACACGGGCTGACCCCCTCCTCTGCCCTTTGGAGTGCCGGGAAGGTCGTTTGTGCAGAGCTGCTGCCAGTAGCGGGGGTTTTCCCACTCCTGCAGATCTGGTTTCAGGTCCCTTGCCATCTTGTACTGGTTCAAACACAACCTTTAATTACTTCTGTCAGAATTTTAAAGCAATTACAAAGGAAGAGCATGTAAAAAGCATTACAATTTTCACAGTATCTCTGCTGAGGAAGAACTTGGCAGCTGTGACTACACAGTGAGCCAGATTCCCTCTCCCTGTCCAGCCCCACTGGTCCCAGGACTCATTCTCCAGGCACAAAAGTAAGTAGTGCTGGACCCAGCATCTTAAAGTTCAAAAGGCCAAAGCTGCTAATCCTTGCAATGCAGTGCGTGAATGTGTGCACTGCCCACAGGAGCACCCAAAGCCCTGCAGCAGCACAGCAAAGCCGGGCAAAAGGCCAAGGGCAGGAAGATGCTCAAGTCTGCTGGCCAAAGCAGATGCTGTAGAGTCAGTGTGTTCAAGAAGCTGTCAGTGCTGTAGAGCTCAGATGACCCTGGGACAGCCTTCTGTTCTACACAGTTCCTACCCACTGTGTGGCTGGGGAGGGAGAACGTTTGCTGCCGATGCTGGCTGGATGTACATCTCAGTACCATAGATTGGTCTACTTGGGCCCTTCGGTTTCCTTGACTTGAAAACAAGGTAATAATACATGACATGCAAGGGGTCATCTTTAAGATCCCTGGAAGAGAAGTGCTAGAGAAATACAACCTACTAAAAATGCAGTTTTCTCCTTGCCAATTCTATTCTGCTTCAAGGAAAGGGGCTTTTACAATGACAGCTGGGATGAGCTGGTTTTGACAAGTCAGAGTATGCAGATTTTGATGGAAGATTTAAGTGAAACATGACTACATGGAGGACAGTGCTTTTGCCTTCCATGCTGAAGTGCCTTCACCTTTCCTTGAAACAGCCAAGGCAGGGTGCACTGAAGTGTCAGGGAACCCATGCTGTATTTCAGCAAGGCACCAGCAACTTGAGGAGAGAACGTGCAATATATTTGTTCAGATAAATTCTCCAGCATATTCTCCCACTGGGCTTCTTGCTGGACCAGCCTGGAATGGAGCTGACCGAGCCCAGGCTGATAATCTCAGCTCCTGTAACTCGCTGTAGTTTTCAGGTGGTGGACTTCTCACACACTTGCCTCTTTCAAGAATTAGGGGTTTTTTTTGGCAGCTAAAAAGTCTCTTGCTGTGGTTTTAATTTTACACTAAGGGTAGGATTTTCCTCCAAGTTTGACTCCCGCACTCACACTTCCATAGGAGCTGCACAAAGCCACCCAGGGCCAGCCAGCTGAAAGCCCATCCTTCCCTGCTCCACATGTAGGTGTTGGTCACAGCCAAGAGCCTGGTTTACAATATGGCACTTAAAATAAAAAATTGTGCCCACTAATTCTGGGACTCAAAGCAAACCCAAGCTCTTGGGTGCATGCAGGTAAATAGCAATAAATTGGTTTTGAAAGGGACAAGGTTTTTGAATTGAAAATCTTTTTCTTGGGAGCTTATCTGACTCACCCGTCCAGGGACCAAAGTCTGCACCTAAAGACAAGAACCAGCAAAGTGGATGTGTGCTTCCCAACTGCCCCAGTGGGCTGTGGGCAAAGCTGTGTATGCAGATTTTCCCTGCAGTGCTTTGGGGAACGCTACCCAGAGTGGGGGCTTGGATGGGCTCTGCCTCATGGACCAGAGGATAGGAGCTGGGAGGGTGCTGAGTGCACTGGTCCTGATGTGCTGTGAAAAGCTACACTGGATGCACCAGTGGTCTCACGGCTCCGCTGACAAGTGCAGGCGTGTGTGTCAGCCTCCTCACACAGAGTGGAAGCCAGTCAAAGGTTCTCCTGATTTCATAGCTGACATCTGGGGACACAACCTACTCCAGTGGAGTTACGGCGGAAGAGAAAGGAGATTTTGCCAATATGTTAACTTTTAATTAAACCTTAATGCCTTAATTAAAGCCAGGAGAGCTTCATTAAGGACTTAGCTAAAATTTAATACTTTAATGGGACTAAAGACTTTAATTTATCACTGGCTGAAAAAGAAAAAACAGCACAAGGGCTCACTCTGAGACACACATCCACACACTAGCCAATTATGAAGGAATCCCAGGGTGTCAGGTTCATTAGTCAGTGTGCTGCACAAAGGGGGAATCTGTTCACATTTCCATGTCACCTGCCTAAAGCATAAGCATAGCTTGAGATCATCGCATTAAAAGGTATGTGGTACCTTTGCTGCTTCCCAAAGGAAATGTTCTGAGCTGATGAGGGCCTGTTTCTGGGCCAAGATGAGTCTGGAGGTGTCCTGGTCCACCTGCAGATGCCCCGGCTCTGAGCCTGTGAGCTGCCGTTTCGGGGCAGTGTGTGACTGAAGATGCCCCATCACTAGCACATGGCCCCCAGCTCACTGACGACCAGACAGCCCTGCCGAGCATCACTGCAGTGACAGGAATGCTGTGAGGCATTTGGCTGGCTTTTAAAGGCCAAGTTTTCATGGGGCTCAGAGCTCAGCACCTCCCATCTTCCTCAGATGGGATGTTTATCTACTTCTTGGTATTTCTTGTGGCTGGGAAATATGAACCCAAGACACTGAATCTCACTTTCAGCTTTCCAAGTATGCTACAATTACATAGCAATGTTTGTGCCACAAATAATAGACCTTTAAGGCGCTTCTGACTACAGCTTCTGAAACAGTCCCCACATGCATTAATCTTTCAGAGGAATAATTTCCAATCATTTGACATCTCAAAGCTCATCATCCAGTGCACCAGTTAATGTCTCTACCTAAAAAAGAGTTATGACTATTGACAAGCACAAAAAAATTTACCCTTTTACATTGTGTTTTTGCCCTGTAGTATTTTCTGCAATGGATCTTGAAGATCTTCTGAAAGGTCAATAGGTATTATTGTGATTTTACCAGTGTAGAAGTTGAGGTATGGATGGGGCAGTAAATGACTAATCCGAGATCAGACAGTGACCTCGCAGATATTTTGAAGATGCTTCCCCACCAGGCAGTGTGCAGCTGCACTCCTTTGAAGGGGATTGGAACTTAAAAAGAGCCTTAGGTTCAGAAAACTCAGCCCTTCTCCCGGGTGTAACGTGATCCTATATGGGGCTTGGCATTTCGGTTAGACTGTCATTTCTTCAAACAGAAATCTGCCCAGCCTATGCAGAAAGGACACATATGTTTCCTATAACAAGACTGTATGTTATTTTTTATATACATAATAAAGACTGTAATATCTGAGAAGATTCATTACTTCATATCCATTCCTATCTGCAATTCTCTGTGGAGTCACATAGGCCTAATACGTTAACTACAACAGACACACGGAGGGACAAAGTTTCATCTCTGTGCAAGAAGCACTGAGCACAGCAGAGCGCAGGACCAGCGAGTCAGGATGCCAAGACCAGTCTCTGTCTCTCTGCCCACCTTCATCAGTAGAGCTGTCCCCCCAGCAACCTCAGCAGTGCTTTAGGCAGATATTCACTGGCAAAGGTGAGAATGAATCAGGGTGCAAGGGGGCAGGTAGCCCAAACATATCCACTTTGCTGGTTTGCTACAGGGACATCAATGCCCAGGAACCTTCAGGAGCTCTGGGTGACTCTGCTACCCCCAGATATGCATACCCATGTGCAAAGCAGAGACAGTGGGACATTTGGGAGATGCAAATGGCAAATGTTTCCCAAAACCATGTTAGCCATTTCCCCCATAAATCAAGAAGCTGTGGTGGGTTCTGCCTGCCAGCACTCCTCTCCAGGATGTGAGGAGAGCTGCTCTCCTAGCACACCTTGCTTGCTGAGTCTGCATGCTCAGCCTGTGGAGGCAGCCCCGGGGGTGAGGGGCTGGGGACTTGCCCTTGTGCATTAGCAGCAATTATTCCAGTTTGTTTCTTGCTCATCTCTGGCCCATGAAATCAAGGCCAAACTCTGGAGCATGTGTGGGGGGTGAGGAGATGGAAGCTGGGCCCAAACTGCCTTAACTGGTTCCACAGAGTTGCTGCTTTATGCAGCGAGCAAGCCAGAACAATGTCATCTCAATACCCCATGCTAATCTGGGGGAAACTGAGCGTGACCGACTTCACGCATGACAGCCTGGAAGCCAAGCATGGGAGGTCAGCACCAGCCTCTCTCCAAGCTCCCTCACAGCCAACTTGGAGAGATGAGGCACATGGACAGCCATGTCCCATCCCAGTGCCCTGTCACTCTCAGCATCCACTGCCACTGGGCTTGTTCATCATGCTGAGGCCTCAGTGCCCATGCCGACAGCCCAGCCAGACTTGCATGTCCCAGTTACCCACCAACAAGGGAGGCTGGTGCACATTTCAGGCATGCTGTCACTAACAAATGAGGCACAGCACTTGATTAATTCCACAGGTTTCTTCCATTAGGAGCCACTACATCATTGCTACACGAGAGCCTTCCTCCCCTCAATGCTGACCTTCCTCCCACAGCTCACCCATTTCCCTCAGCTGTGGAAGTTATTACAGACTGGTTATTTGAAAGACCTGGAAACCAGGGCAGCCGCTGCTTCCTTTCATCTCCAGCTCTGCTGCTCCTCACTCCTTGGCAGTTTGGAAGGATGGTGGAAGTAATTAATGGCTGGGGAGGGGAGGAGGAGGTGCTCCTAAGAGGGGAGTCAAAAATTCCTCTTGACAATGACCACATGTCTGAGGTTCGGCTACTAGTTCACCTGACAGCAATAAGGGTCTAATAGTCATTAGTCACCACTGCAGACACGCTCTGTGCACTTCTCCATGCTCCCCTAATGAAGGCTGAAAATAAAACAGTGTCAGCCACCCTGGTGCTTTCAACTACCTTTTGTCCTCTTCCAGGGAAAACACTTAGGAACTGAAGGCTCAGAAAGCTTTGTCAGCAATCTGACCAAAGGTGGGGAAGGATCTTCAAGCAGAGAAGTACAGCAGATAAAAAAAAAGATTTTAAAATTCCAGTTAAGATCCACCAGCAAATGAGACAGCTGGGAATGGATGGAGAATCACATAAGGAATTCAGGCTGATCGATACGGAAATCTTGTGGGACCTGATCCCATGTGGCCTACAGCTCCCAGTGTACTCATTCCGTAGAAGACCCTCTGTCTCTCTTCTTCAGCAGCCTCTCCTAATGTTTAACTTCTCCCTGTACTCATACTGGGTTATCGAAGGGCTTACTTTCAAAGAACTCTCCTTCTGGGATGCAAGCTACAGGCATAAAAATATAATGGTCATACCATGGCCCAAAACCAAGTGGAGAGCTTGGCTCTGCAGCATCTTTTTCAGGGCAGTGGTGAGCAAGGGTTAGACGCCAGCCCTGGGTGAGATGCTGAGGCCAGACAGCCTGCTTGCTGCTCTCCCTGCTGACTTTCCCACCCACTCACACATGATAATATCTGAGGTTTTGGCTAAGAGTCACCTGTAATTAGAACAAAACTGGCAACTTTCTGAGGCTAAACTCCAGATAAAATTGGTTGTGAATGAAAAAAATGAAAGAGAATGAGTGCTATAAAGTGGAAATGATATATCTGAAAGCTGATCAGCATCTAGAAGAGCAGTGCAAGAATACTAATGCTCCTCCGTGGAGAATTTGGGTATTACATTTTGGACTCAGTGCAAAACCAAAACATTTTGAAGCAGGCAGGAAGGGAGTGCGGCTCTTGATCTTGGCAGCTAGTCTGCTTGCCAAAGTACCCTGCAGCCACAAGCCATGGAGAACCCCTGGGGCACTGTGCCTGTCCTAGTGACTCTTGAGAGGCCAGTGGCTAATGCACAAACCTAGCATCTGAGCCTTGTCACTTGGAATTGTGACCCAAGTGTACCGGCAAGGAGCAGGCAGGCTCGCTGGAAGGGCACAGCTGAGATCCCCGCCTGGGACCATCCAGCCTTCCTTGTCATGGGTCTGATTCCTTGTGTTAGCTGGATTCTGGACTCTCAAAAGCCTTCTGGAGCAGAGGCTGCGGCCTGGCTTTTCTAAGAACTCCTCAGTTTTTCTGTTTTATAACCCAGCACCCTGGATCACCTATCCCCCAGCACCTCTGCCAGACAAATTAATCCTGCTGTCCCTGTTTTTCAGCAGGAAAACAGGGGCATAACAAATCACAGCAGCCAGCCCAGGGCCAGACAGATATGACCTATTGAATCCAGGTCATGCAGCTCCTCAACCAGGGTCTTAATTGCTGGATCATCTGTTCCTCCATCCACAGCTGTCCAGGACAAGAGTTTTCCCCCAGAAAAGAGGGTGAAAGACTCACTGGTCCCAGCTGCATTTCATAAGTGTCTTTGCCAAGCTTTTCTGCCCCATTTAAGAGGGCCCAGGCATGCTTTATAAAGTATCAGATGGAGAGCTCTGAGATAAAGCCATTTCATTTTGTACTGCTCAGTACAGTACGTGATTTGGCTGCAAAGAAGAAGCATTGCTTATTTGTGAAAGAGTTCTCCTATCTGTCTGACCTAGACATCACTCATTATAAGTAATTGTTGTATTAGTGAGAGCAGAGTGGATCATTTTGCCGGCGGAGGAAAACTGCCCTCTCCAAGGACAGCCACGACCAGCTTGATTGGCGCCCGGCTGCCATGCAGAAGTTAAACCAGATGAGCTGTGTCAGCCCAGTGGAAGGCAAATGCATGGTAGCTGCTCCGAAAGCCTCTCTTCCCCTAGATTTGTCACTGACTGCATTGTTATCTGCAAGGGGGCAGAATGTAATCAGAAACACATTTTTGAGTGAAGGACTGACCTCTGCAGAATCACCAGGAATTTCTGAGGCTGTACAGCTGTGCATGTGCCTTCCGATCTCTGCGAGGCAGAGCTGTGCCCACTTTCATTTCAATGCTCTGAGCTCTCATGTGGTGCTGAGCAGCATTTCTCTTCACCTTAAATCCACGCGCTGTGTTTGAAATACAACTGTGGAGCACTGAGATGTGTCAGAAGGTGACAATTTTATACAGTCAGAGAGAATCAGAGGCTGCAATCTGGGCCCTTCCTACCCCAGTATTTCACCTAGGGATTTCTACAGTGTTCAATACTGTGTGTTTGGCCACTCACTGCTTGTCTTCCAGAAAAGCCCCTCCTCTTGATTTGAAGAAGCAAGAAACACACACATGTACACATCACCTTGTTCTGATGATTAATTATTCTCACTGGTGAAAAGAAAAAATGTGCTTAATTTTATATTTACTTGGCTTCAGCTTTCAGCATTAATTCTTGTTCTGCCTTTTCACTCTAGATTAAACAGCCTTTAGTACGTGGTATTTTCCTTCTGAGAAGCTGCTCATTTACTGTAATGAAGTCACCTCTCAGACTTCATTTTGGTGAGCTAGATGGACTGAGCTGCTTAAATACTTCACACTGTTCAGCTTGGAAAAATGTTTGTAATCTTCTTTGCACCCTGCCCTTCCCCACCTCCATTTTTGAAAGTGTGGAGCTAAACCCAAATATGGCTCAACCTGCAGGTCCTAGCATCAGTCCAACCAGTGTAACACAATGCCAGAACCCTCTCCTGACTGTTCCAGGCTGATCCCTTTTCATCGCCTGAGGGAAACCCTGAGGCCAGCCCGGGACACAGTTCCCACTCCAAATCTATTCCTGTCACAGCAAAAACTCACTTTGAGGTCAGGTATACAAGAGCTCTGGAGACTCCAGACTTGCTCTCCAATGGGAGCAATAGAGGAAATTCTACAGAAGCTACTAATAGCCTTGAAATGTAATTCATTTCCTGCAGAGTATTTTATTAATGTCCCTTAAACAGACACATTCACAGAAATGTGCAGTACCCCCAGTGCTCAGCACTGCAAACCTCTCAAAACCTGGCCACAGGGCTCAGTCTGGAGGGTGCTGAGCATCTACACCTCTCATTGAGGCACCCGGCTTTGAGGTGCTCAGCACCTCCAAGGCCGTGGGCCTTAGCTGTCAGTCAGAGAGAAAATCCCTCATGAAGCTAAACATGCAATGGGCTGTGCCTGGAGGCAACATTTGAGTGCAGAGGTGATGTGCCCAGCACGCCTGCTCCTGGCAACAAGCTGCTCCTGCTTCTAACGTTTCTGGGCAATGCAGGCTCTCCGAGAAGCTCCTGCTGGCTCTTTGGGAAGGAAACATGTCTTACAGCCTTCCTAAATGCACCGACCTCAGGCTTGAGATGGAAACCCTGGGAAGGATTTGCTGGCATCTGATGACAGGAACTTTACTATGGCAATTGCTGATTAAACTTCACAAAATACAAACTATGCTTTGTTGGCATATAGAAATAAAGTGCGAAATTTCTTCATGCTATAACTAAGGATAATAACGTAGCCAGAAAGGGAATAAAGCCACTTAGTCAATGCTTTGTTTCCTTATTTTGTTCTAATTTACTTGATTTTTCCCTAAACGTACTCTCACAAACTGATTTAGCTTTATGAGAAAGGGTGGATCAGTAGTTTTTATGAACACATTCATTTTCCAGTGATATGAGATCACTTTAGTATCAGTGAGCAGGTGAGCTGAACATATGGTTTCTCTTCTCATTTTGCAAGTAAGGGCAGGTCTCACAATTCTCTTGCATACATAAATCCCATAACTGCCTATGCACCTCATACACAGGATTAAAACCTTTTCAAGGTGAGAAGTTGTAGCCACAATGCTGTGGTTGGAAAGCTGAGTCTTCACCTGGCATTGGGACAACTTATTCTTGAGTTCCTGCTTTTGACAGCTGGCATTGCACTCTGCTGAAATGCAAGTGGACTATTTTCTAAAGCACTCCCAAAAGTTAAACCAGCTATTTTCCTATCCAAAATAAGAAACAGTTATCCCAAAACACTTGTCACCTCGCAGTGCCCCTTTGAAAATCTCCAAAGTTCTATGCCTTTTCTTCATAACATCTGGCAGCTTTCTGTCCTGTCCAACTGCTGGGGAACAACCACTGCGAGCTTTTAGCAGCTATCACAATATTGTCTCGTTCTTCTCCTAAGGCTGAGCTGCTGCGTTGCAGACCCTGAGCAGAACACCTTGCTGCTCTTCACGGTAACTGGGAAACACCTAAAAATGCAAAACAAACATACCCTAAAGGCTCAGATGCCAAAAGGGAGATTATATTTTTAAACTCTTGATTTTTTTGGCCTGCTGCATACACTTCCATTGCTGGGGGTTTTGCAATTATGCAAATGGCTGAAGAGAGCCCTCTGAAGCTGTGACTTAGCTGAGCACAGACCGGTATCTGCAATAAAATCCAGTGATGACTTAGAAGTGCCACTCCAGGCAAATACCCCTTTCCAAGATAACGAGCAATACACTATAGCAATAAACTGGGTTCTTCTCATTCTTTCACCTTCCCAATGTCTGGCACAAGCCCAAATCCTCTCTGTTCTCCACCCACCCATCAGACATATTCTACTAAATATCCTGTCCTCTCATCGTTTTGGCAAAAAATAAACTATGCACGAGAAAGAATTATGCCTGTGAGGCTCTCATAAAAAAATTCCTGTGAACGATAAATCAAAACAAAATAATAATTATCACCTCACCAGCCACAGGACCACATTTATGTTCCTCATATTTTCCTCTTATTTTTCGTAGATTATCAAGTCTACACAAGAGTGAGAACCAGATTTTCCTAAAGATATTGATACACTGGTAAACTCCAACTCTGAAACCGAAGCTTCCCTTGTCTACAAGGGACTTCTCTACACTATTTACACAGAGGGTTAACATAGTCTCTCAGAATTAGAAACGGTACATTTCTGGTCTGGAAACAAGATGCCTTGTTTTTTCTTATGGTTTCATAAATCTTCTACAGTCTCTGACCTGCCTTTAATAAATAATGAGTACTTATAAAGTGATTTTTCTTCTTAGACTCTCAAAGGCATTGACACATACACACATACTTTGTAGATGGGGAAACTGAGGCCAAAGGGACTTGCGCAAATTCCCAGCAGCCTCCCATAGGCCTGATCTCCCACAGCAGCTGCACAGCCTTCCACTGAGCAGCAATGGCACAGCAAATCCAGATCGGGCTCTAGAACATTTTCCCCTGGCACCACTGAGCACAGGGAGCATCCACCCCTGCAGGAATAGGGTGGATGCCTGGAATGGAAGTGTTCTCCAGCCATGCTGAGGCTGGGGAAGTGTTGAGGTAATCAGCATGGTTCAGTCTAGAAAAGCAAGGGAAAAGCTCTACTAAATACTGTTTTCCTAGTTTTGCAAAGTACAAATGGCTTGCAGCATCTGAAGCAATTCGGAGCTGTGGCAATAAGCACACAGAGCTAAGGCGTAACCTCACCTTTCTTTCCTCAGCAGCCTCAGAACTTGAACAGAGCCAAATCCTCTAAAAACCCTGAGAGCAGCTGGAATGAATGCATGAAATCCCACCAAAATAAATGAATATGGGACTTTCCCTAACACCTCACAGGAGCTCAGCCAACGATCAGCCTTTGCACCCACCCCAGCGGGCAGCAGGAGCCTCGGTGCTTACAACAGCAGTGAGGCTCACTAGAGAGCAATGAACACTTGGAATTATCAGCCAAGTTCAGAAGATTTTGTAAAATTACTTTGAAAATACATTCCCCCATAGGAAAAAATACCTATAAATGATCCTACACTTGTGCTGGAGTGCAGCATTTCTGGAATTTAACTGCACCTTTTGCTATGTAAAAGAAGAAAAGAAAAAAGAAAGAAACACTTGTAGTTGCTAACCAAATCCCCTGACAAGGGGCATTGAAATAATCATTTTTCATGAGCTCTTACTGTCAGGATTAAGTAGGAAATGATGGCAATGCTTTTATGTTAATACCTCAACTTTTGTGTCAATACATTAGCTATGCTAGTGTCAAACGAAGTCCTGATTACAAACTGATGTAACATGAACATGGTGCAAGCCCAGCCAAGATTCACCACGGTGTGAGCAGTTACTGCTGGTGCCGCGTAACTCCCTACACAAGCCAAAGTAATTCATGTGTAGCAACACAGTTAACAAAAGATAATTCAAAGCACTAGAAATTTACAGAGAGAAACAGCGCACATCTAAACTGTGGCTAGGATCCTCTGGTGTGTTTGCCCTGTAAAATGGAGCATGCTACAGACACTGGAGACCAGAGAGACACAAGTTGTAAGCTCAGGTTCAGCACAGAGCAGCACCTCCAGTGCCATGAAACACTATTTGCGTGAGTTAAGCACTGCATGTAAGCTAATAAACCCTGAGATTTATCAGGTTTATGCAACCAGATTGCATCCAAATCCAAGCTGGTTTACATCTAACCACTTTAGGTGTCCCCACAGTGTGCTCTCCGCTCTCGTATTCATCTGGTCTGCAGCTATCACAGTTTTGTTCCTAAAATCTTATTTATGCTCAGTGTCTATTGAAAAGAAGTACTGAGGAGAAAACCAAGCCCTGTGAAAGCATTCACGGAGGATGGCTAATCATGTAGCAGGGTGACTTGTTACAAGAGAAGGAGCTGAAGGAGGTAATGTGTTACTCAGATCTTTGACGGCCCAAGGGTTTTAGCGTTTGCCAGGTTTTTGATGGTGTGATGTTTGGGAAAAAGGAAGCAAAGGGATGACATGTTAGCAAGAGACTTCCTATCCATTAATAGCTTACTCTTACAGAAGTCTGTTCTGAGTAAGCCCAGGATATTCATGCCCTGTCACCTCCTGGCTACGTACCTGGCTTTGCAAAGGTTTCTGGAGAGCTTGTTCTCTGCCTTGCTGCTCTCTCCGCTGGCAGTAGCTCATCCCCAATCAGCAGATGGGGAAGAAACTTCATAATTGAAATTTCAATATGCTCTGATGCCATAAGTTTTCGGCACAAGTTGTGGCTATATACTGACTATGAGTTGACCCAAACACTTCAAAGAGGAAAAACAAACACTGAGGTGGAATAAACTTCCCTGGCTGCTCACAGACTTAAAAACAAGTGAGCTGCAGATCTGAAAGTCTCTTTTCCATTAATAGCTTTGTAGACCCGTATGGTGTCTGCACAAATGTACAAAGCTAACATGGGACCATGGATGGTCCATATAGCTATTTTATGGACTATCCTAAACTACTTCTTCCTCATTAAGTTTTTTGTAATTAAAAAGGGAAGATGGCGCTGCTGTAACAATCAGGGCTGTAGGGAAAAACAATAAAAACAGAAACAAGCCATAATACTCTTCCCTCTAAAAATACCAGGAGTATAGTGCAACAGAGGACAAACACAGGGATAATGACTAGTGGAAGATGTACAAATGAATACCCTGCGACTTGTGGAGAACTCTGCAGCAGAAGAGGCAGTGGATCACTGAACTGGGATCCAAATGTTATCACTGGAGATAATGTGATATCGCTTGGCAGCACAGCGTATTTCTGCAGGACAAAGTGAGCAGCATCAAAATACATTTGAGGGTCACAGACCTTAAGGCCAGGGCAACATCTTATTTTGCTTGGGTCAAAGAGCTCATCCTGTCATCCATGGCAGGGTGTTAGGGGGAAGACTGTGAAGCACTTGTACATCTTAAGCCTATTAATTTTATTTTCATAACTACAGTCTCCCAAATATAAAAGCCAAACAAGCACATCACAGGCCTGGCAACATGAGCCACAATCTTGGAATGTGACTGCATGTAATGTCGAGGGTGAGTTTCTAAACACTCCCCACCCTTCCCTGAGAAATGCAAAGACGCAGGCTATTAAATAATCTCTTCATTTTAGTAATTTAGTTGCTGTTTGTATAGCGCTTTGAACGTGCACGGTGCCACAGCACAGAAATGATAAGTACTGTGTTATTTAGCTGCAAAGCCTGTGATAATCCCTCATTATGAAATAATAATTAATCATCATCATTTTATTCAAGAGCTCCTCACCCCACCCCCACCCAACCCCTACAGGCACTGACCAAACTCTCTCTCGGAGCATGTCTGAACAGGACAGGTTGGCTATGGATGCAAAGTTCAGGTATGAACTTTCCCAAAGTTCAGGGCTGTGCCTGTGTGTCTTACCCAGGCTGGCAGTGGGACAACGCTTCCTAATCTCCAGCGGAGGATCAAAGCTTCAGATCCACCCAGCCCAACCATTCCCATCATCCTGACTAGTCCGCAGAGGGAAATTGAGACATTCAAAGGGTAACTGAGGACTTCAAGAGGTTACACCTAAAGGAAATCTCTTTTTCCATGAGGGACAGAGTTCCTGACTCAGCCATCTCTATTGTATGTTTAAAGATCAGGCAGATCTTCTGGGCTTACTTCCCTGGGGAAAAGTCCTGTTCTTAATGACTGCCCAGACCAAGGTGAAGAGCACTGGGAGGCTGTTTGGTTTCAGACCTGTCTTCACTGAAAGTAATTTAACATCTAGAACACCACAAAACATCACAAAAATATAGTTGTGACTGTTACAGGCAGAAGAGAGAACAGAGCCTACACACGTGAGAAACCAGAGGGGATGTGCTACAGCAATTCTGGGACATTGAACTGGTGCCCAGTCATTTCCATCAGCTGTGAACTTGGCCTGGGTGACCACCCATGAAAGGAAGAGGCAACAGACAGGTCTTAGTCATCAAAGAGAAAGATGAAGGTCCCTCCTCCTGACTGGGACCCTAAGCTCTCCCCAGCAGTTAGCAGTGCAGATGGTAAATGCCTACCGTGAGTGCGAGACTTCTTTCCCTCCCCATGCCACCTCTTCAAAGACCAATCATTCTTTCCAGACATGGGAAACTTTTGTGGGAGCTGCTCTGCTTTGGCCATTATGTTGTTTCACAGCCGATGTAGATGTTCATGTATCAGCATTCGTACATGTGTTTGGAGATTTGGCCCTTAGTGTCCTGCGTTACTTTTAGCTTGCACAACACAATGCCCACAGCAGCTCAGCATCCTTACAGCCAGCAGGTCTCCCACCAACCTTGGTCATCCTGGAAAACCTGCTCTCAGCTTTCTTCCAAAGCTTTAGCAAAGAGCTGTCTGCAGCTGCTCCTATCTACTTTAAAGCACTTTAATAAAACTAAAGTGAAAAATATTGTCAGCTGGTTCATATATCATCTTGCTATCTGGGGTGAACACAGAATTCATCTCCTAGATACCAAAACAAGGATAAGCGAAAGGTGAGCAAAGCTATTTCTGAACGCCAAACAAACATAGCACTCACCAAAGCTGCTAATTTAGCAATCTGTCATTAAATTGACCAGTAAAAAGGAATGGCTGTGGTTGTGGATGAAGGGTCATTTAGACACAACACTCCTTGTAATCCTTTGGTATGAGAAGAGCATGGGAGAGTCCAAAACCTTGGTCTGCTGTAAGGTACAGCACCCCGGAGGTGGAGCTCTCTCTGCTGGTTTTGGCTCTTCACCTGTGACAGGTATACTAAGTCACAGATACACTGTGCCACTGCTGGGGTGCAGGTATGTTTTAAGAATTAGTGTTCTTAGTTAAGCTTTTCTTTTGTAACTGTGCTTCC
This sequence comes from Amazona ochrocephala, assembly GCA_039720435.1. Taxonomy (NCBI): domain Eukaryota; kingdom Metazoa; phylum Chordata; class Aves; order Psittaciformes; family Psittacidae; genus Amazona; species Amazona ochrocephala. Next base: position 6,826,456 of record CM077891.1, on the reverse strand, counting down.
AACTTCGTAGTCAAGCAGCTGAACTCTTTTATGTAATTAACTATGTTTTAACTTTAGGCAAACTCAATATTTAATGTGGAACCACTTCACTTTCCTGGAGGTAGCAAACCTAAATAAATCAGAACTGCTGACGTGCCCCTTTCAGCTTCTGCAACCACGCTAGGAATGGTGTGAGCACTGGTATCAGGCAGTGCCAGGTAAAAGGAGACCCTTTAGCAGATGTCACGTAACACTTTCTGGCATGAAGGAAACAACAGGAGGGCAACAGATACTATCGGTGCCTCTACTTCTTTGAAGCATTACAGTGAGTTCTTCATGATATTGTGAGCAAAAATAAAGCTAGCAAAAACCTGTTCAGGATGCATTTAATAGGCTGAAACCACTTGAAAGACAGAATATAAGAAGAATTTTTAAGAGGGAGGGATCTGGGGAGATATTGGGCATCTCCTGGACAGATGCATTCTTGTGCTTTTGGTTCAAGAAGCTTTTCAATATTCTTTTTCAATAGCCTGGAAGAAAATGTAATACCAGTATTGGAAAAAAAAATCCAGAAAACACTGGTAACAAGATGGATCAGCTTTTCACTCTTGCAGGAGAAGGCATCCTGAAATTCAGGGTAGTTGAGCTCCAAGTAGATCAATTAATGGGAGAAATAAGACATTCATTTCTAGTTGTGAGTGGTATTCAAAACTGGAACAGAGGTGGCTTCTCCATCACTCACACTGTTAAAATGTAGAAGGGGAAGCCTTTCTGCACTAGAGCAGGGGAGCTGTTACATGTCCATAGATATTGCTGGATTTCTTGCCAAAGCTGAAGACCTTTGCTCTGCGGTTACAAAGCAGGTCTCTTCTTGCCCCTAACTCTAATTAAATTAGACCAGGGCCAAATCTTCTTCAGAGTTACACTGTATTTAATCCAGAGCAAGTCCATGAATCTGTTCAATATGCCCTAGGTTTATACCAGCATTAGGAAAAATATACTTTCGAGCCTTCATATTTAGATTTTGACTCTCTCATAGGAAAAAGGACACCACAAAACCAGTCAGACAGCTTTCTTTTCAAGGAGCTGATGATTATTAGTGAGATACTGGCCTGGTTATCTCTGCTGTGCAACCAGCTCACAAACTGGGACTCTTGCTCTTTCTCTTTGCTCTTTTGCAGGCTTCCATTCAAAACATGTTGTTTGCCTCTTGGCCATAGACATTTTTGCAAAGAACAACTTTCAGATGGGCTGACATTTCCAAAGTGCTTGGAGGGACAAGTCTGACCAAGCTGTTTTGTAGCCATGACACAGTATCAGATACTGACCCAGAGGGAAGGTTTTTCTGCTGAAAAAGGAGTTAGATTCTTTTAATTATGTCACAGCTTCTTGACAGTAAAAGATGAAGACGTGGGAAATAGAGGAACACTGGGGAAGAATGGTTTCACCGCAGAGCTTGCGTCCAGCCAAGGTTGGCAGTGCGTTCAATAATGAAAAACAAAGAGTTTCCAAAGCGTATAGCCCTGGTTTCGTTCTACAATGGCAGCAAAACTGGCTCCAGCTGGGAATATTGTAGGAGAATGATGACCTGGATTGCAGCTCTGACTGAGCAGTTGTGTGAGCCAAGACGGGTCATGACAAACATCTTAGTCTCATTATCCTCATCTAAGAAAAAGGTGCAATGATAGTTTGGCATGTCTCTTAGGATAGATTTGCAATGGACAGATTTGTAATAATATTACAAGTATGAAGTATGATCAGAGAGAGATGAGATGTTTCATTGTTTCTCTTTACACCAGCCAGGTCTGACAACCCAAAGGGCAAGAGACAGGATGGCACAAACCAACCAGAGAAGCTGAATCAAGACTCACCCACTGGGACCTCATTTTGCTCTTGCTATATAGGTACAAAACCCAAGTGGCAATGGAATCACAACATTTTAAGGAACAAGTAGAGCACAGTTTTTAGTTTTTGAAAGATTATTGGTGCTTAGAAGTGTTTTAGAGATTTCCCCCTTTGTGACAATATTTTGTTTTGAAAGATTATGGTCCTGTTATGCCAATATCATTAACGAACTTCAGGGCTTCATATGGCATAATGAAATCCTAATCATAGCTTTTTGCCCTTGCAAACCCACTGAGTGAAGAGCCGCTCTCCAAAGCCCTCTGGTGATTACACCATTTCATTGGCATCTAGCCTTTTAAAAACACTTGAGAAAATAAGATAGAAATTGTGCTGTAAGCTTCTTCCCATCAGAAACCATGTGGATCTTAAGCTGCAGGAAGAAAAAGAGCCTTCCCTAGTGCCTGACAGCAAGTTGCATTCTTTGCCGAATGGGAGGTCAAGAGGTGACCTTGCCCCTGCCCAACTTCCTGATCCACCCCGGCTGCCAGCGCTGCACCAGGGAGCCCTGTGCTGCTCCGGGCTTCCTCGCAGTACAACTGCTCAGCACGGCCGGCACCAAAATGGCCTGACAAGGCTGGAGGGAAAAGGAAGCTGCTCCTATTCCCACAGCCTGCTGTTTGTTTTTAATGGTAAATGGCAACTCCATCACTGCATCCCACAGGTCCTAGGGAGCAGAGGCTGTGCAGAGACTGCAGGCTGCCGAGCTGCGTGGGTGCCACCACAGCTGCGGCTCTGCAGGGCCTCACACAGCACTGCAATGGGATCGATGGGGCATCAGCCCTCTGCTCTTACCCCAAGACTGTTTTGCTGGGTACCTGACTTTTGAATTTCTTTTCTTTTACTTCCTGGCCTCTTAAAAAAGAGGTGACGTGGTAACTGGTACATCAGGGCTCATTTTTTGGCTTAGTAAATAATTAAGTGAAAGTTACTGGAGGTAAAAGGTGTGAAGCACAATCATTACAAAAAGAAAAAATTGAGTATGTGATCACAGATAGATCTATGTGAACAGATAGGCCTATGTGTATAATTTGACAATTGGAAGACTCATCAAAGCAGATGTGCGATAATCTGAATGGGAAAATCATTGAAAAGGCCACAAAAAAGTCCAATTTAATGCCCAGTTGAGGAAAGTATCCTTACCCAGCAAAGAAGCCTAAATGCTTGTATTAGGAAGTTACACAAAAATTATATTTCGTTCATAGGAAAAGGTATTTTCAGTTACATTTCACTGCAGGGCCAGAGACAGACAGCACCTTCATGCTTAGGACTGTAGCTGTTCCGAGGTTTTGTTTGGGCCTGAACTGAGAACTCCTGCCAGATGGGATACTGCAAAGTCTTCAAGAATGGGAGCTCTATGGAAGAAGGTACAATGCCAAAGCACATCACTGGCACAATGCACAAATCCAAGCTCTTTTTTCTAGTTGCAACACACCACAGAGTGAAGGCAGCTGCTGATCAATGCACTGTACTGTATTACAGTGGCCCTCATGGACATCTTGTTCGTCAGCCATAGCAACACAGGAAGAGTCAACCTCCATCACAAATGTTTTTGTCTGAGCCAACAGGAGCACAGACAGTTCCTGTTGCTTCCAAGGAAACGTCTGTGAGGACATGCAAGGGAGATATGCAGGAAGCTCAGCACCAGATCCAACTTGTCTTTCTCATGTTAATCACTTGTCTGTCATAACACAACAGGTAAATCTCATTGTACAAGTAGGCACTTGGAAGACAAAGGCAGCCAGCTGTATGTGAGGCTTAAAATGACTGGCAAGTGCAGAAAACCATCCTACCTGAGACAATTACGTTCTAGTCTGTGAGTTACCTTGGGGTTCCCCTTTTGAGAACCTGGCCTTCAGAAGCATTGCAGACATGCAGCATTTCTTTTGACAAAGCAAACGTATTTTGCTAAACAAACTTGTGCAGGCCTAGCTGTAACATCAGTTCCTGGAGCTTGAAATTCTTTAATACCCTTTGGCTTTAGAGGAGCTAGTGGTTTTTGCATAAGGCTGTAGTAATACTGCTGTCTCATCTAACACACAGCTTCTTGGGGGAACAAACATGCTCTTCCCAGGTGATTTCTGAAAATGAAACTTGGATGAGTTTGGTACCAGAGGTTTCCAGCACACACAGCAGTATGGAGGCTACAGCCTTCTCAGTTTATCCAACTCATCACTTGCTTTCAGAAGAGAGGAAGAAGCTGTGAATACCGTAACTAACACTCCCAGCTTCTTGCAAGGCTACTTGCCTCTGTGTTTCTCTGCAAAGCTTCATTCGCCCCAGGTCTGTCAAAGTTTTAGCTAATGCCACACAGTGACAAGATATGAACATAGGCACTGACAAGAAAAGTCCATTTTATGGCCACAAACCACACTGGCACCAATTGCACTTGTATGGGTTATACCCACATCCCATGGCAAAAGTAACTATACAGCCCCTCCTGGCTACTGCTGTGCAATTCTGCTCTATATAGCTATTGTACCCTTAGGATTTAAATTGTCAAGCAAAGAGCCTGCTCTCTATTTTCTTTGCTCTTGTTCTGTGTCTGCTTTACATAGTGATGGAGGATTACCCCGGTCTTACCTGCTTGTCAGGCAGCTATTCCACTAAGTACTAACTGTATTGTTCTAAATCTCTCACATTTCTTGACTAAAATTCAATTTACTTTTTTGTCACAAGAACCACATGTCTGATTGTCCTGAGCTCATTCTCTTTCTCTGGCTTTTCCTTGTCTTTTCAAAATGAAAAGCTTGCAGAAAAGCTTTAACTGAGCTAATGGAAGGAGAGATTGTTGTTTTTAAGGCAGATGTGTGTCTAAGAGCATTTTGGCACAGCAGAAGGAAAAAAAATACAGCTGGAGCAAAGGGTTCAAAGAAAGTCAGACTGCTGTCTTTATTCTGCATGCTAGACAGCAGTTGATGTTTCACAATGGCTGTGGAGGACAGTGACCACATATAATCTTTCTCTGTGTACCTATTACACACACCATGCCCCCCTCACATTCAATAGCTCTTTCTGTCCCCTTTACCAATATACCCCCTCTTCTGTTGCAGAGTAGTCCCTGGGCACCCCAGCTCTTGGTGAATGCAGATGGGAAGAGACCCAATGAGCAGTCAAGACAATTCTGGATAATGTGGCATACAAAAGGAACGGCTTGTTAATGGAGAATGATGGCAAGGAGAGAGGAAATCTGGGGCCAACTTCTTAGCCAGGGTTGAAGCAGCAGTAGGTGGGCTGCAAAGCAGCAAGGGGACATGGAGAGGAAGGGTGCCCAGCCAGGGCTCAGTAACATAAGGGGCTGGAGAGGGGCACTCATCCATCCTGCTCCTGTGCTTTGCAGCTGCCACTGCCAGCTTAGGGTTGCTGTGCTATAAAGCACTCGGCCTGGGGGGAAGGGGAAAAGGGTGGTGTGGAGGCAACTGCCAGGGCAAAGGGGAGACGAATATTTAATTTGTTCCGGGGCCTGAAATAGCTCTTAGCAGCCTTGAGTGCAAGAGTCACGTTGCAGGACGGGGGGAGAAGGTGGGTGCCAATTTGTCAGCAAAGCCGCTTCAGAGTTATACCAAAGATTTATGAGTGTCTGGATGGTCCTTCCAGCAACCAAATACTGCTCAGGGTAGGTGAACCTCAAGCTCTGGAAGGATAACTGAGTTCAGACATGTGTGCTCAGTCTGGCCTGGCTGGAGAGCACTGTTATCTGCACGCTTTCAAGGCTAAGGATCCGGAGCGGAAAGCTGCCCTGGGGAGTCACTGCTCCCAGGATGCTTAGTGGCAGTTGGTCATTATGAAATGTCAGCCAGAGGGTTAAGGGGCAGACCACGGGGTGATAACAGACCCAGGGCAGAGCCAAGGCAAGAACGTGACCAGTGGACTTTACAGACACAACACACTGGGCTCACACAAAGATACAGCTGTGAGAGCCTATCCTCCACATTTCTGATTCACACTGGTGGTTCAACATAAAACATAATCTTCATTTAATCAGTTTTCATGCGTGTCCTAATGGAAGGACCAAAGCATCAGCCCACAAGATAGAAGTCCTAGAATTTGGTCCTGAACCCCTCTTGTTTCCAGATCAGAAAGACAAAACTGAAATGAACAAACCAACACTCTGTTATTTGACCTCCCTATAAATCCTGACAGCTACCAAAGCCCAACAGCCAAACCTCCACAGCCGCTCACTTGCCTCCCCTGTTCCACCCAGCATGCTCAGCTCTTCAGTGTCCCTGATGGAGCCCAGCCCTGACAATCCAACTGGAGCTTTGGACAGCAGCAGAAGTGTTTGTCCTCCTGTACAGGCTGGTACCAGCCCAGCTTACACAAACACCTCTGAAATCTGCATGTGTGAGATGCTTCATCACCCAGAGAGACACAGTACATGCTCACTTCAACTCTGCAGAACTCAGAATAAGTCTGCTGTGCTGCAGATGAAGTTCATTGAGTGCATTTAATAAGCTTAGCTAAAACCAGATTGGTTTTAAGACATTTTAAACTGATTAAACTTGGCCATGTGACATGGTTATGCCTTCAGGTTATGCCTTAAATGATTATTTTGCCTCTTAACTCAGAGCCCCCCAGGAGGGAAAAGCTAAGTTCCAAAGCTGTGATGACCAAACTCCTCCAAGAACCTAGAAAGCACCGATGTGAAAACACTTGGCCCACTACTCAGGGCCGAAGGAGTGTGCTGAACAATTAGGTTCAGGCTGCACTCCAGGCCCAAATACACCATTTGGGGCACCTGGGGCAGAAGACAGGCAGGAGGCTGATCCCCCAGAGAAAGGTTTTGCTTCCCAAGGCAGGCAGCTCCCTTCAGAGAGCAAGGACGTGGAGAGGGAGCAATGCAGAACCTGACACTGGCATGAAGAGTTTTTGACGACATGTGGGCCGATGCAAAAGACTAAAAGGCTGAAAATTCCTGGCTTGATAAACACTGGTTGGCACCACAAGGTTATGTTGTGGTGTGGTTAACCACTTCCTCTGAGGTCTCTGCCACCAGCCTCTATTGTTATAATCCCAGCAATGACCACCATAAGGTTTAGGTGACAAATTGCAGCCATGGGGACACAAAGCTGGTGGCTGAGGGGTCATTCTTCTACATCACTGAAAGATCTTTCGGCAAGTGTTGTGTTAGGCCATTCTATTTCTGTATCTCTACAGTGCTAGCAGTCTTGTAGCAACATTTCTAATCCACCTCATTTTGTATTGTATCTTGTAGAAGAGAGCAGGGGAAAGGCAACTCAAGCTGATAAAGATATAAAAAATCATGTTCTGTGGGGAAACTATGCAATAAAAATTAAACTTCATCTGAGAGTCAGGTCCCTGCATTCTTTTGTCTTTAGCAATGCATCTTGATAGATGGGAAAGCACTAAGCATGAAACTGAGTAATGTGTAAGCTAAGGCTCTACAGCTTTCAGCTTAGTTTTAATAAAATATTTATTGCATATAAAAAAAAGACAAATTGATTGTTAGAAACACATTTCCAGCTTTACTGGCTGGGCCATGGATAAGTGCAGATCTGTGAGTGTTACAAATAATTGCCATAATCATCCAAATCTTTTAATCTAAACACTGCTTAAATAGTCTCATGGAATGTATTTCATTTTCTTGTTATTAAATACAAACCAGAGACATGTCTGTGAATCTTAATACCGATGGTTCCCCAAAGCTCAGGTTGGAGCAGGAGCTCCTCTCTATGGGGGGAGAGTGTGGATGACTCTTTGCAGACTAATGACTGGCAGCTATCTTTAATGGAAGCTCCACTGTGAACCTGGGCATCCTTCTGATTCAGGGCAAAAAGCAGATAGAAAAGAATCTCATCTTCCTTTAAAATTCCTGACCAAATCTATCCAGGAACTGAAACTTCCAGGTCCTGCTCCTGCTGCTAAATCAATTATCACTGGAATAAGCCTGGAGTATGCTTTGAAAACAACTTATTTTAAGGGAAATACTCCTTCTGGAGTTCAGATTCAAGGTGGCATTCAGGCTACAGGCTGGATTTCCCAGTTACAGCTTGAGCTATGTGGGTTTAGTTGACCTGAAGTCAGCCGGAGGAAAGGCAGGAAACACTGCCTGGGTGCAGGGCAGCCCTCCACTTCAGGGAAAGGGGCACAGGGAGGGCCCCTCTCAGGAATATTTCATGAATTAGAAGCAGACACAAATATTTTTATGACATCATAAAAATCCTGCTCCCTTCTGTAAAGCAACAGACTTTGAAACACTGAAACTCTTTTTCTTAGCTTGGTGGTATCAGGAGAGGAAACGGGAAAGACTGTGTCCTTGGATGTGTTTCAGTGCACCACTGGAGTGAAGGTGAAGAGCACTCTGCAGGGCCTCTGCTCTGGGATGCCTTGTTCTCTGGATTTTTCCCTTCCCCAGGCTGATGCTAACCTGGGAGAGTGTATCTTTCTCCTGACAGCACCTTTCTCTTCACCACCTGGTGCTGAAGCAGGGGGTCAAAGCATGCTCATCCAGCAAAATAAACTGACACAAACAGCACCACCCCATGCTGAAACCCCAAAATCATTATCTTTTAGGACCAGCCAGCCCTCAGGCTGCAAAGAGGAGGGGGTGAGGGACCCACAACCCTGCACAGCTCTCACTGCAAATTTACTGGCCTCCTGTCTCGTTTTAACAGAGTGAGGTTGGGGGAGAGAAATACCACACATAAATTCGCACCATCAGTCATACAGGAGGAGAGAAAAAAAGTGCAGTCGTCTCCAAGATTTACGAGCCCCCCTGAGCTACAGCACAGAAAAAACAAAGACACACACACATACACACAAGGAGTGAAGGGAAACATGATCCCACTTGCAGCTTTATTCCTTTATCATATTCTGTGACAGTAGCTTGGACCTGGGCTGTCCAAAGAGGAAGCATACAGTAGGTGTGGCTGCAAACAGCAGAGCAACAGCCCCCAATTAGTAATGTTACAGTTGCTTGGCACTTTGGCTTCTGGATGATCACAAAGCTCCACAGAAATCCTCCAGCCCTCCTCTGACCTCAATTAAGCTGGAATAAACTGAGTCCTGCAATCCCAGTCAACAGAGTTGCTGCAAACTCACCTGGCATAAGCTGGGACTGTGGTGCATCCCACCGTTGCTTACATCTTCCCTGTTCCCTAGGATGTGCCCATACGGACACATTTGTCTGTACGTCCTATTTTACTTGGCAGCTCTTCCACAGTTTTTAGAAAAGCTGCACTCTAACAGGAAGGAGATCTGTGGACCCACATATGTCTTCCTATTTTGACAACTTGATACCTGTAGACATATCCCTTTTAACTTTCTCAGTTTGACCATTCAAAAATGAAGGCACTAAACACCATAATCTTTTAAAACAACCCAACTTGCTTGTGGAATCTCCTGTCTCTCTCTCACAGAGACAGTAAATGGTACATCGGTAAATGATACACTTAAAACAGTCTAAATCAAGTGAACATGACAAGAGCTTATCATCAATGATCAATCACACTGCTTGTTGTTACATTCCACCCAGCTCCCTACAATATTATATCATCCACGTAGACTGCACGGTGACAGGAACATTCCCCTCTTACATGCGTGTACAACACCTAACACACACCTCCAGAGCCAGTCCTGCGGTCTGACCACTGGGGATTGCTGCCTCTGCTCAGCTGCTTGTAGGAGTTCAGGCAAGGAACCTATTCATGAAAATTAATAAATTCAATTAGGATTTCCAGGGACTCATCCTTGTCCCCAGGGTCTGCAAAGATTTAGTGAACACTATGTCCCTGAAGTCAGGGAGACTTTGTCTTCAGCAAAAGACAAAGGAAAGAAGAGTGGCCAAACCCTTCATAAGGTCTGTAGCAGAACTGCGGCACCTGCACCTCCTCAGTGTCAGCTGAAGGATTGGACAAATGTCCATTTGCAGTGTTAATTTACTAAATGGCAATTAAAATGTTAACTAAGGTTTTTCCGCCACTTTTGCACCTCTTTCCTGATGCTTTCTGTCCAGGTTCAAAGCCACAGATTTCAATCTTCTAAACATCACGAATGCTCAAAATAAACTCAGAATCAGACCTCAGTAGCCTTAAAAACTTCCTCTTGTAAGTTTACCTTTAACAAACCCCAGCTGATGGACAGTTGGATAAAATTCACCTAAGCATATAAGCAAATGTATGGTGCAAAGAAGCAGCTCAAAAGCTGTGCAAGTTTTCCCACCCCTGGTCCTGACTCCAGCACAGAAATGACTGGTTTACACCTATTTTCCCATTAGTGTGTATGAGCAGTTTAATCTGCAACCTGCCCTATTACGAAGTCTTCACAGCCAGTAGTTCCTTCTCTTTTCAATCTCATGACCATGTCTAGCAAATACATTTGAGCAGCTCTCCCCCTCTCACAGGGTATTTGAGGGGTTATTTGGGTATGTTCCAGTTCAGGTGCTTTTTCTGAAGTCACTCTATGACTTTTTCCTTAGTAGCTCTGCTACTGACTTGGGGACATGAACTGTAAAAGTCTTTGTAAAAGTCACTGATGGATTTTGGACTCTCAGACCCAATGGCTTTCCCTAAAACCCTGGCTCCTGAGAGCTGAATTATGGCAAATGAGTGCAGACTGACCCCAGGAACACAAAGCCTCAACCAACCTGGTTGCATCTGGAGGCAGGAGCTGGAGTTTCAGCATAAATCAAATTGGGCCTTAATGACCAATGCTAAAGCCTAGCAATTAAAATGATCTTTCTTCTTTACTGCCAAAAATATGCTAAGTTTATGTTCCATCTTTATGATATAAAACCTGTGATGCATGAGGCATTTGGGATTCATTCATTGCAGCATAGGTGAAGCTAAGGGGCAGGAAGCAATGTTTTGACACAGCCAGAGACGTGTAGCTCAGCTTCCTTTGAGAAATGGACCTGTGTGTGAGCATGCAGGAGCTGTGCACCAGCCCACAGGATGGTTTTGCTTGCTCTTTAACTGCCTCAAACAGGATTTTTTCAGTGGGATGAGGCAGGCTGGAAGAGGACTAACACAGTGCCGCAGTGGCTGTGGGATGATGTATTTGTGCCTTACCATCACACCTGTTATGGAGCTCAAATGCACTTTGGCAAAAGAAGCCCAAACCTCACTCCAACTAGATCTCATGCATTCCAAATCCTCCACTCTCCTACCTCCCAGAGCTTTTGTGCTGCACTTTCAGTGCAATTACATGCTAAATATCTGTCTGTCAATATGCTGGATCCCCTCAATTTGTATGACACGCTTTAACGCAGGCCTAGCCAAGCCTAATGGAATGACAGCTATGCCCTCCAACCATAGACCAAGTGCTGCTGGGAGAGTTTGCCCAGCTCTGCAAGGAGCAGGGGAGGGGGAGGACAGAGGAAAACCCAATGCCACTAATGAGCTGCCACACTGGACCCCCTACCTCAAAGAAGAGACTGCCATCATCTTGGTGGGTGACTCTTGATGAAAAAGCAGAGAGGGAATACCACTTTGTGCACATTACCTTGCCCAGACAGACACACAGCCTCTGCTGTGGGTGGTTTGCCAGCAGGTACAAACCTGGCTAGCTTATACTGAACTTCACTGGGTACTGCTGCTTAACAGCAGCCACGGATTAGATCCCTCTGTCTTTGCACTGATTCCGTATCATGGGTGTTTTAGTCATGCACACCAGGAAAGAGTCAAACTAGAAAAAAAAGTTTTCTTTTTGAAAGAAATCCTTAAACCCCCAGTCTAATCTTCCATAATACCAATGAATCTCTCCAAGCTTGTTTTTGTCTTCATGCCCAAAACAGCTGGGAAGGTCCTTAGAAATGACCAAATCCATCATCTTCTGGTAGGAAATGACAAAAAAGGGCCAGAGAAAACTGCTTAACAACCAGAGAGAATTCTATTTGTTAAAAGCCTGGTACAAGGGGAGGGGGAAGATAAAATGTATTGCAACTGTGTGTTGTCAGAAGGAGAACGAAAACCTACTAGAGGGACAAGGCACTAAAAATAATGATTTTTCAGCCAGCAGCCAGACAGCCGTCTAATCCCGAATGAATAGAGACATCACTTGAATAGCACCCATCAATGTGACCGCTGATGCCGATTCCAGCTGCTTTCACACAGCCCAATAAACATACTGCAATCCTATGCTTTACTTAAACCTTTTTTTTCCCTTTTTAACTGCTTTCTTTCCTCCACTCTTACTGTCTCTACTGCAACCTAGTCTTATTTTCTTCAGTTATAATAAAAAGTTAAATGAAATTATTAACCTTGGCATTTCAAAGGACTGAACTGGCATTTGGTTGCAAAGGTGTTTTTGTAGCTGGGCTGTGGGACTGTTCCTTTATGTAATGTTTTACAACTTCCATGGTGCATCATCACTTTTTTACAGATTGTTTTGGTAATTTTGTTGGTAATTTCCTTCTTACCATCAGAAGTGTTTAATAAACACCTCTGTAAACCAAATACCAATTCCTTCACCTAGAATAACAGCTCTGGGCACAGACTTAGCCAGTCTGAATTTCCCACTCAGCGGGGAAAGTTTATTTGTTTTAAATCAACTCAAGAACTTCTTAACTTACATTTATGGAAGAAAAGACAATAAATCAAATGGATACAAGCCAATTCCTGCCTCCTGGTAGGAGCTGTCAAATGAAGCTCCCAGCCTTTCTCCTAGCTCTTCCTCTCCTTGCAGGATCCGTTGGGCCTCGTGAACTATAGGCTACTGAATGGCTGCAGCCCAGATACATTACAGACACAACAGCTCTGGCGTTCCTGCTCTGCAATGGCTCTACATGCAACACAAACACTGTGTGCTGGTGGTGCTGAAACAAGATTGTGTGGGCAGCAACAAGCAACGTACAGCTGGACTTGCACTTACTCTTCTGTATATGCCAGGCCTGGCCAGTCTTGTAAGGGTTGCTCCTCATTTCAAGACTCTCTTCATCCAGGCCTAATGTTCTGCCAGGTAGCTGAAAGGCTTTGGTGCACATTTTAGCAACAACTGAAACTACAACTCACCTGAGAGAATGAAGGTTATGGGAGAGGATATAGATCTCACACTCAACACATTTTGATTCTTGGGCAATCTTTGACATAGCCTCTAGGGTAGGAAATGAAGAAAGTCCAGGCTAAAATGTCCCCAAATTAAACCACTCCAAAAATCAAACTCAAACATAGTTCAAAATTGCTGAGCAGCCTGCTTTTTGTAGAGGACAGAAATTAAATTCTAGGTCTAGGTTTTCCATGCAGCATCCTAAATTTGGACCCATGGCACCACTCTGTATTTTAAGCACATCTACTGAAATGTAGAAAACACCTTTGCTCTTTATGAGCTCAAACACACTAAATGACTTGGAATTAATACCTGAAGTAATGTCAGCAGAGACAGACTTTCAGCATTTGTAAAAGTTAGTACAAAACAACCCAGTCCAGACTTTCCAAATGTTCAGAAGCAAAACATCCCAAACTATTTTCAAACACGTTGAGGTCAGAACTCCTTGGCGAGGTCTGTGGAAACATCTTTGTTTTAAAGTCAGCTTTATGTTTTGGGTTTGTTTTTTTTCAGGCCTGAATGATGCAAATCTGATAAGAATTAAGACAGTCAAAGAGCCTACAAAATCCTTTGGCTACACAGCAACAGAAAGGGGGTCTCCAGAGAAAGAAATTTCATCCGGCTGCTTTGCTGACAGGAGAAGGCTCAGCATGATAAAAGAGATCCTGTCACTTGCTCTGAGAAACCCCAGCAAAACTCAGCACTGATACATCTCTGCTGACACCTGCTCCAGCTGGTCCTTTGCAATTTGACAGGGCTGCAGGGCTGACGGCTAAAGAAGAGGTGGGCCAGGTCCTGAGAACAAGCATAACATTTCATGTGTCTGATGTGGTTCTTTGCTCTTGCAAAGGCTGAAATTAAAAATCCCCAGATCTTGGGTGACCGTTCTCTCCTGCTGCCAACGCAGAGCGTGCCTCCAATACATTCTCTGGTGTATCACTCAAGCTAGTTTTTGCTTTCCCCATTTCCATTCTCACATACCTTGCTTTATGGAACGTGTCCTACTATGCAGGCTAAACTTTCCTTCTTGAGAATTTCCCCCATGTATCCTCCTGTGTTATGCTATGCAACGGATTCTCCTCTGATGCTTCCCTCCTACTCTAAGTTCATTTCTCAATAAGCATTTCTCAAAATTTCCTTTTGCCTTTTTATCTTACAAATCAATCCTTTCAGCTCCTTATTCCTTATGCTCCTTGAACTTGTATTTGTTCAGGAGAGCACTGCAAATATTTATCCCTCTCTAGTCCTCTGGGGACTTTGCTGATATCTTTGCCTTGAGACCATGAACATACTAACTGTCACTGGCTGCAGTGCACAGCCAAAAAGCCTTTGGGGGGTGCAGAGACCTGATGCAGCGTTCCGGATGTGTAACACATCTTTCTCAATTTACATGAAACATTTACTTGCAAATATTGACAACCCATAAAGTGCTGATAAACTACATACCATACATTACAGAACATATACACATGTCATAGCATGACAACATCAGCTAATGGATCTATTAGGAAGTCTCAGAGAAGGGTTTTCTGTCACAAGGCTGTCTTTGTAGCTGTCTGTCTCCAGGGCTTTTCTGTGAAATTATTGTTCAAGACTATGATGTATCTCAGTTATTGACTGGGAGGAGAACATTATAACCATCTTAACCTCATTGGAAGGCTAATTTCTCAATCACACATACTGGCACTGCTTTTCTTTCTGGAGTGAAGGAGTGTTAGTCTATTTAGCCTTTGTAATTCATGAAACAATAAATAAACAGGCACTGACTGTGTTGTTCTTTCCTCCCCTTATAAATACATCACCCTGATACATGTTACCCCCTGCAAACACCCAGCCAATTTGCTCTTTCCTTTAAAGATAAGATTGAGCATCTTTTTTTCCATGCAAATGAATAACTGAGTGGGACCTCTTTACCTGGAGTCAGGTTGCAGGTGCCTACCTGCCCGCTTCCCCTGCTGCTGTGGGCAGCCTTTCTGCCGAGCTGCTCCAGCTATTTCAAAGCAAGCTGTGGGGTGCAGCTCAATGCAGTATTTCCACTCACTGAAAGCATAAACCTTGCACAGCAGTGGTTCCTTTGTGCCCGATTTCCTGAAGGATGTGTCTGTGGTTGGCCTTACAGCTGATGCATAAGCACAGTTTTATTCTCTAGTAGTGGTGTGTTATTTCCCCATGTTATAACCCAGTTCCCATAAAGTGGTGCTCTTGCAGCAACAGAATATGTTGCCTTCGTTTCATTCCCCTTCAGTCCATCAGTGTTTACAGTGCATCCTGTAACCACAGAGCTATAGCTTCCTCTGGTAAGAAAGCAGTAAGAACAAAAATAAGGATGGATTAGACATCAGCTAAAAACTAGTTTAAAAGCCCGCTCTGATGGTATTTCTTAAATGCTGTGCCAGATGGAACACTTTCAACTGAGAGAAACTTGGAAAAGTCCCATCTCTTTTGGCTGAATGACTGTAACTATAAGTTCCATCTCACTGACACAAAAGGCAGTAAGAGACAGTTCATAAATTACACTCTGCTGCCATCAGGCACGAGTTACCAGCTTGTGATTTTGTAGAGATTACTCCAAAGCCATGGGCAGTATCAGCTTGTCCTCACCTCTCAAAAATGACCAAAGCTTTTTATTCATCTCAGCTTTCTTCTCTCCTCAGCTGGCAGCAGGCTTGTCTCTTGCTTTTGATCACACTAACAACACACAGTACATTTTTCTGAATGCCCTCCGCACTGAGCTAGGACAGCATCATTCCGAGTGGCACAGGTAAGCTATTATGCATGTCCTAGAGTCCTGACAGCAGTGGTGTTTGGGGGAGACAGCATCAGCAAACATGGAACTGTTCCCTGGATTTCAGGGGGATCTCAGGGAAACTGCAAATCCTACAGTTGTACGAACCACAGCCTATCCATCCTCCCTCTTTAGGTGGTATAGAGCACTCCTACACTGAATTCTCTTCCTGAAAGAGGGAGGGAGCTGGTGTCAGGTGAGGATTTCAGGGTCTGGCTCATCGAATTCCAGCAAAATGACCACCCTCATAACCCAAAACAGCTGCTGTGTTTATAGTAAACATAAATGATAACTGGGTGGCCTTTGAAGCCACCATGTCCATTGCTGGTAATTATGGACAAGTGGATACAGCAGTGATGATCCAGAGCATTCGTTTAATGTTCAGACATAATTATGGCCATTATCAAATTTCTGTCCCTTCAGCAAAAAGGGGGAATGGGGTCACTCGTCCAATATCACAGACAGAAAGGGCAAAGGAGGGGGCTCTGCTGTGAATAACTCGCACTGGATAAAATTCCTGTGTACCACCTGGTGCAGTGGACGCCTTCACTCCAGTGGAGGCAGGTGATGATGGAAGGGCCCTTGGGCACATCAGCCAAATGGATTCGATACCAAGGCCTCCCACAGAGCTGTCCCAGCCCCTGTCCCTTGGGTCTGGGAGACAGGGTAGTTCAAACGCCAAATACATGCCTTGGAATGTCGCTTGGAGTGAGGGGAGAGGGCAGTGGCGGCATTACTAATTGCAAGGAGGTATTGCTTGTGTGCATCGGGAAGCCTTACCCCCCACAGAGATACCCTCATTCCCAACCCATGCTTACTAGTTTATGAAGGATGCACTCTTTTCTTCTCCAAACACTCTAGCTCTATAGCAGAGGGAAATACCTAGTCTGCAAAGGGTTATTCCAAACACAAGAGCTGATGACAAGGTAACTACACAAGGCCTTTATGGTGGGAAACTGAAATGAACCATAGTAAGAATTATCAAACAAAATCCAATCAAGTATGTCAGTGAGAAAGGCTGAAAGGATAGCAGGATGAATTTTACTATCTCAAAGCTGGCAACCTAATGTTATGATCCATGGAGCCTGTTTATTCCCTAAATAAAATCACTTGATTACAAAGCATCTAAAAATTCTCTAGAAGCTGACAGAAGCTGCAAATAACCATTCTGACTCTGTCAGAATCACACCATAGCTACGTGGTTGTCCTACTCCACATACTAGTATGAAAACATCATCTACTCTGCACTTCAGTGAGGTTGAAAGCACCATCCACAGACGTGGGAATCACAAAGGCTTTTACTGTTGTGCTCTCACAGGATTACCTTTTTTCCGCTCTTTAGAGGGAGAGGACTGAAGATAGGAAAGAAAAAGGTGGAGTGAGACCTCTAAGTGTGTGCCTGGCCTGGAAAACTTGAGGCAACATCCCTATGCAGCTGCCCTGCACAGCCACAGCCTCACCATGCTGTGAGACCATGCAACAGAATGCAGAGTTACAGGGTAGATCTTCATCCATTTCCTCATTTGCAGGAGTCCATGGCACAGACTCAAAATCCAAGCAGCCCTCCTTGCTCCATCCAAGGGGATGCAGCTCCAGAGGGATGGAAGTGCTGGAGGGATGTGGTAGCTGCTTTCTTGGGAGCTGGTCCCTGAGGTCAGGGCTGGGGCACAGTGCTGGAGGAACACCGGGAATGCTTACAGCTCCCTGTTCAGAGGATAAACAAAGGGCTGAAATCTCTGGGGTTGTTAAACTGTCACCTTTCCCCAGCACTGAATTAATTTTTTAGCGTGTTTTTAGAAGGAAAATAAATAAAAAGAAAAAAATGGAAGAGATGATAAATGAGTTCCCTCCTATTCCCATCATCATTGGGCAATACCACCCAGGTATCTGGTGGAGACAAAATAGGGAAAGGTTTCCCTGCCTTGTCAGCCCCAAGCTCCATTCGGATTGAGAGAAGCCCTAAAAATCTGTGTATTCTAGGTTCACTCTGCTCTTCCTGGAGCTATGGGGCTGCAATGAAGTGGCCCTGCTGGGCTTCCATGAAATTCTAGATTGCGTGAACAGGGCTGCTCCAGTAGAAAGCTGATTTAACACCATGCTAAGCTGTTCCAAAAAGATCCTGAGTTTCCATTGTGCTGCCTTGATTTTCCTACTAAGAAGCTGGAAGAAAGCGTCACATAACCTGAATCTATTCTGTGCAGTTTGCAGCTGTTAAAACAGCAAACTATTTCCCAGAGGGTGCCTGTGCTTGATGTAGAACAGAGTGTGTGAGACAGGGCAGCAGCATCTGCACTGGGCAGCAGCACCATCTGCACTGGGCCTCCTGCACTGGCCTGGGACCCGTGAGATGCAGAGGCTGGCCCAACTCTGACCTGCTGCATGACCTTGACCACATTACTTCACCTCTTTGTGCCTTTGCTCCCTTCACACTACTTTATCTGGCCTCCCTGTTTACCCTGTCTGCTCTTTTTGCTGGATACGTTTGCTAGAGCCTAGTACCGATGACACAGGCAGAGGCTGATACCTCCCGTCATAATATTATCATTTGCCAGACAGTTTTTGCACAACTCTTCACAATGGAGTGAGGATTGTCTTTCCACAGTAGACAGTGAAACCTAGTAAGAGCAAGTACAGACACTGCCATCACCCATGAACATAGACCGCATGACACACAAATCCTGCCAACTGTTGCCATCTTATCTCTAGGAATCACTGCTTCCACCTCAGGGAAGGCCTTCTTCTGGAGCCCAGTGCCTCTGCAGCCAGCTATTGTTGGCCTCTTAGATGAGAAATGCTTTAGGAAGCTACATTAGTAATGTACTGCCACAGTGAAAACTCCAGAGTTTCCCTCATTCTATTTCTCTTTCCAGAAATTGTAAGTAAAGTAAAGCAAGCAATTGGCAGCAAGTGGCAGGAGAGGAATATGCTCTGGAGAGTGCAGGAGTGCACAGAGTCCTGGTGACACCAGTGGTCTTTGGAGTACAGGCCAACTCAGCTGGATCATCTGCTTGCTTCCTAACACAGCTGCCTATAACCAGGCTGGAGCAAAAGATAAACAGCACTTCAACCCCTGCAAAGAGTACCTCCATGTGTGCACCATCTCTCCAATTAACAGAGCTCAATGTTTACTCGAGGCTTGAGCCAATTACTGCAGAAGACACACCACCAAGAGCTGGTTCAACAGGAGACATGCAAATGCATGCTGGAGTACGGGGTTCACATGACGTGAAGGTTGCCGCCTGTGCAGGCTCCTCTGAACACAGCTGTAATTGTCTCTAGCCCAATATTTACCTTCCTGAAGAGAGCAGTCACCCAGCAGCACCTGGCTGCTACACAAAGCCCCAGCGGAGCTGCTTCCTCTCTGATTTGTTGTGAAAGAGGAAGGGGGACAGCTAATCATTCTTCCTCTCTATCTGTATCACACAAGTAATCAAACAATTGTTGAAAGTTGGGAAGGTGTTGGGGCAGGAGGGGAGAAAAGGACCTTGTGTTAACCTATATGATAAGCTTTGCCCAGCCACAGCTCAGCCTGCCTCCCTCGCAGGTGGGGTGATGGGCAGGAGAGGTTTGTTCCTAGCAGTTCACCTGCTGCTGGCTTTCAGCACTTTTTATTCAGTTATTTTGTTTATCTTGGAGGCCTATTGTCATCACCTCCCTGCGCCAGGGCAGGCTTCAGGTGCAGAGCGGTGCACAGGGGCTGGAGGTGCAGCCACGCTGGGCAGGAGCTCCCTGCTCCTGCTGTTTATGAAAATTGCTTCCTTTGCTGATAGTGATAAAACCAGGCAAACAAACACTGCTCAGGCTATTGAGTTTGTCTTTCTCCTCGGGACTTGAATTGTGTGGAGCTTTCAAAGCAGTATAAATAGACCTCATTTCCAGTAATGAAGCTGCAGTAGACACAAGCAGGTTTGAGTACCACTTGATGACAGGTCCTGTTGTGGGATTATTGGATGAATGGAGGTGCTAAGCACAGGCATTGTTTGCAAGTAAGTTTCAAAAAGACTGCTTCCCATCTTTTGAACTCCCATTTTCAGACATAAAAATCCTGCCCAATTAAGACCTATGCATCTTCACAGGATTTTGGACCACTGTTCCACTAAGTACAAAACACAGAGGCTCAATGCGCAGAGAAAGGCATCCTCCCTAAGTCTGTTCTGTAAATTTTCTGCAGAATGAGGGGGAGGGAGGGAGTAACTGAGCAGAACCTGTGGATGTGCCACATTTTTACAGAAGTGCCCAAGAAGGTGAAAACAAAACATACAAGGAACTGTCTGTCACTCGTGTGTCTTTAAGGCTTTCATACTACAAAGCATAGTTTTTAGTGTGAATATATCACCTGCTTCCCTGGTACTTACTCCCAGTGTACTAGCAAGAGCACAGCCATAGACCCCTCTTATTTATTCTGCTACTCAAAATAAGCCAAATTTTACATACAAACCAGAATATTTTCCTGATCATTTCAGAGAGCCTTTTCTGTACCTCCTCCAGTCTGAATCTACTTCTTGTGGGTGTGGGAATAAAAGTTGCCCATCTCACTGGTGTTTTTCACACCATGTATGACTCAAACTCTTCCTGGATTGTGATCACTGCAGCAGCTTAGATCAAGAGACCATTGCGTGGGCAGGGTGGGTCATACCAGGAGAGGTCATCTTGTAATCAGCAAAGAGAGGCAGTCGCACAACAAAGTACAGCCTTTCAGCGATCCAGCCCTAATCAGTAGCCCTAATGGTACCTCCATCATCGTTTCAGCTGTTCTTGCCTCTGCCTGAAGCACTTTGCTCTCTCTGCTCTTGAACACAGCACAAGAGTGGCTAGCTCTCAGGCCTCCTGTTAGATGCACAATCCTGTAGCCGGCCTCAACCACAGCTGCTCAGCCACCGCTCAGGGAGGGCAGTGTGCAGCTGCCAAGCCTCAGAGCCAGCCTCTGAGAGCCCTGCCATGGATTTCAGTGGGATTTACTGCACTGAAATGCAGAAAATTTTGTTTCCTTTAGGATTAGCCCCTTCATTTGCACATACAGTAGTGCATGCTGTCTGGGTCTGCTTCCCTGCACGTGGTGTGCAGTCCATCAGCTACCTTCACCCGGGCTTCTTGCCTGCTGGACACCCACAATTTGAATTCCTTTCATCAGCTAAGCAATTTCCGATGCTACCAGAGCAAAGACCATCAGCAATTTTATCACAGTCTACCTAACTGATCATGAGTGATCCCAGGTCTTCCAATACAGACTAGTGCTGCTGCAGTACAGGATTTTTATAGTACTCTTTGAAGTAAAAAGTCACTGTTTCACTGGAGATGTTCTAAGTTTCCATTATAAATGGTAAATAACAAGGCTGAAACAAGGTATGCTGAGGAAAGGCTGCCTGGGCAGGAGCAATGCGGCCACCAGAGCCTCCTCAGGGAGCACAGCTGCAGTGCAGGCTCGCATCCCATAAGAATAACAGATAAACAGGCACGCTTCACAAGCCACTGGGCACTATATTTCTTCTGATGAGAACCATCCATTATTCTTCCATCCTCCTCTGTGTCACATTAGCAAGAGGTTTTACAAAGCAAGTCAGGGGACAGGTTTATTTACTCCCAACTGCACTGCATGGCACACAAGTCCATTGGTATTGGTTACAGATGACCCCGGGTCTTCCATTATGGGCTAATGTCTGCAGCCCTCTGACCTCCGGAAGTGCTTAAGGAAGAGCTGCAGTAAATCAGAGCAGCACTTAGTTGCAGAGGAAGAAAGTCCCCCCTTATCAATCTGCCAGCAGGAGAAGAAGGACTGTGGCTCAGCTGCTGGGGGGCAATGTGCTCTCAGCTGCTCGGAAAACTTTACAGACAGCAGCGGCCTTTGCATCTGTATTTTGCCGCTAAGGACTGTTAGAGCTGAAGCCAGGAGGAGGTAAGCCTAGTCACATTTCTCTTTCAGCCTAGGCTGGTAGGGGAAATCACAACCACTCACTTCATAAGGTGAGTCCTGTGTGCACAGATCAACTTCTGTAATCAACCAGTGCAAACATGGGCTACATTAAGTACAGCTCAGCTAGAACCAGCATATGTTCCTCTGCTTTTGATTTCAATTTTGCTAGTGCCAGCCCCACTGCACTGGTCTGAAGAGACCTCCAGAAGCTGCTGAGTTTGCCATATGGATGACCAGGTCTGAGGGCTTGTTCAGGCTGCTGTTACAAGTGTTTTTCAGGATTTCACCAGGGGACTAGTCTTCATCGTGGTGAGAATGGCCAATGTGGTGACTATCCTAGATAGAAGTTCCCTTTGGAGAGTCAAGGAGTGGAGAACTGAGAATCCGCACTTCTCCTAAACCAGGTTAGGTCAGCTGTTAGCCCACTCAGGAGATGTCTATGCAGGCCACTACATGGCACAGATGCTCTTCTACTGCTTTCACCTGAGGGATGTCTGGTCTCAAACTGACTCTACCGTAAAGTGAAGGCTGTATTTCAGGAGCCTGCACTAAGGGCTATAATCTATCTTTACAACTCTGCTTCTTACCTGAGGATATGAGCAGTCTGTGCGGTCTGAGTAAATTTGTCATTGTGGAGTCAACCTGAGGATGCTATTAAACACCCTGTGTGCCAGAGCATGTGGAATTATAGGAGGAAGCAATAATATAACCACAAACCACCACACTTGCAAATCATCTTAATTACAAGCAGTTCTTCCCATAAGGGTGGAAACAAGAAAATTTGCCACATCCTCTGTGCCGACAAGTGGAGCCCATGAAGAGGGCACAGAGTGGGGAGAGTGTTACTGAGCAATGGTCCTACCTCTGCAGTGAGCAGGGGATTTCCAAACTAGTAACAAGCAGCTCTTAAGCAGGGCCAAAGAGCACTGGGATGGGACCAAGTGCTTCCCTGCTCTGGATCGGCAAAGAAGAGGAGAAGATTTAATACAATAAATAATAAAAAGTAATAATAATTAAAAACTCTGCTGTCCTGGAAACAAATGAAAATGCAGCTGATCAGCTTGCTTAGCTCTGGAGAAGGCTTGAAAGTCCAACATCCCATCTACATGCTTCATCACAGAGCAAGAACACCACCCAACATGAAAAGCGAGGGAAGAAAAGGGAACACAAGGATTTTTAATGTAATCAAATGTGTCATGTGCCTAAAAAGTATTCTGCTTTATCATATACATGTATACATAGATTGCTTTATATGTGTTTTTTACTTCTGCCAGTCTCCAGAACAAACACTGCAATTTTACTCTCCCATAACTGTTTCTTGGCTCCTTCTACACATTCCAGTACGGCAGCATCACAGATTCACTACAGAAAGGACTTACTTGATCAGCTGATCTAGTTTACTGCCAAACTAGCATTGTTCTCTACTGTTTGAGGGCTAACTCTTTGGGAAAGATGGGATGTAACATCCAGCAAAAGGAGAGGCTCTGTCCTTCAAGATACAGGAAATACTACCAGAAATAATACTTTTTTTCTGGCAGAGCTTAAGTACAAGCCATACAAGAACCAGGGCCAAGGGTGCAGAATCATCTCCTCATGACAACTTGCTAGGTCACCCAGACAGGCTTTTTGTGGCTTAAGTCCTTTGGGGGTTTCATACTCTATTGTGAAAGGAAGTTTAAAGTGGGGAGGCTTTTGTTCAGCCATAGTTAGAGACAGGCCAAGACCAAAACCTTGCAATTACAGAATCCCAAATCTTGGAAACGTCCACAGATGTATTCACCCTTAACAGTTCAGACCCAACTTTCCACTACATAAGGAACAGTAATAGTTTTTTTTAACATGCAGATATTAAGCTCACCAACCACACAAACACAGCAACTGCAGAAAGTGCAGCGTGTTTCTATGTGTGCAATGCAGACAAATGATTTCTGAAAGAGTCAGCAGCATCCACCAGGAGCCTGGATTCCCAAGTCAGCCTGAAAACTGCAGATGTGACACTCCATTTCTCCACATCTCAAAGCGCTTGTTTGCTGTTTACTTTGTCTTAAAAAAGTACCAAGCCACAAGATCCAGTCCTGCCAATTCTGCCACTTTTGACATGACAGCTGTCCCTCTTCCACATAGTGATAACGACTTTGAAATTCATTTGGCATTTCAGTTTCCTTCCTGCTTCTTTCAACAGCTACACAAGTGATGTCAACACATACAGAACAATAGTGTATCACGAGCTGATAAGCACAAAGTGAACAGGAGCCTGTTCCACAGAGCGATTCCCAAAAAGAGACTTGCATACATTTAAAAGTTATAGAATCAATAATTCTCACGGAAACAAGGGAGCCAGAATATTGCTCTGCTCTTTTGTGTTGTAGGTCTCAGTTAGAAATTATGCAGACAGATCTTGCAAAGCAGAAAGCTAAGCTGGGCAGACCTGAGCTTTCTAAGAGGGAAAACTGAGCTGTCCCACAGCTGTGTCTCAGTCCTTACAGTCATCAGGGGTTCTACCTTCTGCTATGTCTGAAGGAAGGAGCAGGACCACAGCCCAGCTCACCACACTGAATACACATACATGTTGTATGACATTTACACTTCAAGCCAGAGGACTTCCCATACAAATCCACTGTAGGATAAATCACAGCAAAATATCATGTTCTTAAGAGGTTTCTTGGTTTATCTTCCTCAGTGCAAAAGTGGATTCAAACATTTCTCTGACAACAACAACAACAAAAGAATAGCAAAATAAAGCACAAATACAAACTCAATGCTAGTTTTTGTAGTGGAGACATTTAACACCAGTTTCATATTCGGGCAGCTCAAAACCCTGGGACTGTTCATTAAGACACTCTCTAAAATGAAATAAAAATTGCAACAACTCTGTACCCAAAGAAAAGTATCAATGAGGTAATGAGCTCATGGTACATGGCTTCTGGCACTACAGATACCTTTGCCTTTCACTGCTTCATCCTGTTGCCAGAGCACTATTGTAAGAGTGTTGGTTTACATCAGGATCATTCAGTACAAGATTTCTAACACAAGCAGTTTGGGAGAGGGGAGCAGGGGGGAAATAGGTGCACTGCTAACACTGAGCCACCATGCTCGTGCCCAGCAGGGGAACCCAGCCACCAGCACCCTGGGGAGACCCTTTCAAATACAGCATGTGGAAGAACGATGCCAAGGGGCTCTTCAGCCGCACTCTATAAGCACTGCTTTAAGCCTCCCCCCTTCTTTTCTTAAACAACCAGTTTGCTTTCATGAGCATACCCACCCATCAGCTGTTTAACAGCAAAATGTGGACAGTTTTAACATAGGCACTTAAAACACCAGGGGCATGTTAGCTCATGCTAGGATTTTAAGCCTCTGAAACAGGAGTGAATGTAATTTAAGTGTGCAAAGTAACTTTTCTATAAATATGAATAGGTTGAATTTGAGAGCTTTGAAAACTTGATACCGCCACTGAAATCCTGCTACTATGAAGACACACAGTCTTTGCTTCCCTCCCATATGAAATCATTTTAAAACCTGTTTGCTGACTGGTTTTACAGTTACTGTAAAGTGAGAAAACTTCCAAATTCACACTTCCCCTAGTACTTTTTGCCACAGAGAATCTTATTGCAATTAGTCTGGTTTGTAATGGAAAACAGATGAAAGTAGAAATTAAATCAAAACCTTGCCACATATCTAAGGTGTTTTCATGCCATGCATCCCAAGAAGTTTTCCCAAAACCAACAACATTAAATTAAAAGCTCAAATATTTCTACCAGACCCAACAAATGCAGATTAAGCTTAAATTTAAACGGGAAGTGAAAACATTTTTCCTTCTCCTCACCTGCCAAGTCTTCAAAGTTCAGGGCTCTGTGTTTCTCTTTCAACACTTAGCAGCAGAAACACCTAGGGTTGAGTGGAGAGATTTCCTCCTCACACTGGCATTATTCATTATTTCTAAAGTGTCGACAAATGTCTTCAACACTATACAACACACACAAACAAGAGAGTCTCTGCCCCAACGAATTTACAGTCTGAGGCTGTTATCTTTGCTCTGCTTTGGTATATCACCACAGATTTCAACAGGGCACCAGATGAGCCCAACACAGCTTCGACCAGAAGTTTTCCACTGTTCTTAATAGGAGCTGGACCAGCCCCAGGCAGACCTAGCTATAGAATTAGCTATTGCAGGAGAAAGTGGAGTTCTTGGCAATGCCTGCCAACAGCAAAAAACCTGTTTCTCAACAGTTTTGGTTTAAATTAAGTGTATATTTGAATGTTTTCACACATAATACATTTTGAGAGCTTAAAGAGCTCCCTTTCACTGTACCTTTCAACTACAGCAGTGCTACAGATCAACCAGCAGTAGGCAATTTCTGAACCAAGGCAGACTGGCAGCTACACCAACAGCCCCAGCTGCTGGAAGTTGGTGACAGTTTTCTTTTCTGGAATTTTGTGCTAAGCTGCCAGGACATTTCACACACTGGAAGTGTGTATTTTCTCTGACATTTTGAGAACCTCCAAATGTTCCTGCAAATAGCTTAAGAAATTTATTCCAGATTCAATTGCCACAATTTCTGCACATCCAAAATTCTGCACTGAGTTGCAATCCATGATTTTTCCCCAGCTGTACCTTGTGGAAGAGAGAACACAGTCACAGTCCTGTGCATTAGCGCACGCAAAAGGTCATACAAGGATAGTACCAACTGGAGACATTACCCTTCTGGCTTATGGTCTAGCATGAGTCTTTGTCAACATTCATATGAAAGCCAGACTTGATTTTAAACCTGGTAATAATCACTTATTGCAGTTCAAGAAGCATTCAGATCCACAATTGAAACACATTCCAGCTAAAAGCAGAATGGACTTTACTGCTATGACCAGGGAAAGAAGCATCTTAAAGCTACAACTTGTCCTAATTCCTACTGATTCATACCATGCCAAAGCCCTGCATCAGTACATCCAAATGCCACAGCTTACAACAGACTGAACTCATCACTCCATAAACCAGATTAAGTTCAGACAAAGACCATGTGAAATGACTGAGAAAACTCTCCAGTTCACAGAGCACCTTCAAAGTCACAAGCCAGTGATGTCCCCATCCAAAGCCCTCTCCAGCCTACCTGGTGCTGTCTTCAGGTAGTGATGGATCCATAAAGGCTTTCTTGCTTATTGAAATTTGCTGATCTGCTCTCTCTTTCAGAGAAGACATTGCCATTAACTGCTGTTAACATCCAAGGAAGATGCTAGGTGCTCCTCTCTCCTCTGTCCTCCAGTTTAGAACTGCTCCTTACAGTTATCTCTGGTTACAAGTAGCATTTTCCTGAATTGCTCAGAGATATCCTCTCCTTGAAGAGACAAGAAGTCCAAGTGGCTTCCATTCTCTTCCTCAAGCACTTGGCTCAGTCACTCAGCCACTCTGGAAAGCAAAAATCAGTATCATGAGACTTCTGTACAACAGAACAGCCAACTAGTTTACCATAAAATGTGAAAATACACTGCAAAAGTTTGCTATGGCAATTTTATGTTCCACACAAGTAAATTGCTGTCTGATCCTTTTTAATGGCCTTTTTTTTCTTTTTCCTATTTCATTAATATTTTCAAAAGTTCCAAACCAAACTGAGGCGATAAATAGCTTTCATTAGAAAGCACCCAGTCTGGAAACACTGCTTGGGGATTTAATAGGGTAACTACTTGTCTATAGCGTATCAAAATACTTAACTAGTTTCCTGAACTAATTTTTAGCTTGTACTTAACTCTCTTGGTTTTGAAAAGCAGGACCTCAGATGCTTTCTCTCCCGTAGCATCATCCCACTCATTGCACACGCCATGCAGAGCTGAAAGGACCAGACACGATGCTCAGCTGTGTGCAGTGCATAACTCAAGATAATCTTTTTCCATCCTGAAATGCTCTGTTTATTGTAGAACCACCCTGGGATATGAGCCTAGTATTGGATTGGTTATCTGGATAAGAAAAGTTTTTTTGCCACATCTTTCAGAGGGAATGGAGTGTTCCAAGACGCATTAGATCTAGGTTATTGTGAAAATGGGACACACTATGAAGGTCATAGGCAAGCTTAGTTTCTGAGGGCTTATAAAATTTTGGATACCCAGGCTCACAGTACGAGTCCAAGTCCTATACAAAAGCTGCTTTCAGCTTGAAGGAAATAAGCACTCATGGGAACCAAAGACTAGCTGATTTTCTTTATAAACCCTTTGGGGAAGAGAGACTTACATTGTCTACACTTCCACCATCTAGAAATAACCTCCTCTCACTCCCTGCTTCCATTTCACTGTCTCCTACCTCCCACTCACCCATTTCCCATAAAAGATATTTCCAGACACAACTGATTTGAAAACTCAAGATTACTCTGTTGAAATTGCTGACTTTGGACTTGGGACCCCGAGCCAGATTGGGACAATCCCCTCAGGTCCTTTCTTCTGCTAATTTATAGCAATTTTTGTTGAGACAAGGAGTTATGGTCTGTAAAAGGCTTGCTGTCGGCCTCTCATAAAACCCCAGCACCCTGTTAGAGGAGGGACAGAGCCTGGGAAGAAAGTTTGAGCAGTGATCAGCTGGTTTCCAGATGGGTGGCCTTCTACACACTGTCCAATCCCATGGGTCCAATAAACCAGCCCTGATTTTGCACTTTAAAAAACAAAGACACAAACCCTCCTCTACTCTCAGTCAGGGTTTTGTAAACATGCTTCCAGTCTCTGTGTCAAATTTATTAAGAAGAAATTCATTCTGCCGTCTCTCCCTTTCTCTTAGCATGCACATGGCAGCCCTTTTTGCTCCAGTTTCTTACTTTACATGGGGTGGAGAGCCCTGCATCATGATTTACATCATTCTGGGTTGTTTTCCCATCAGAAATAAAGAAAGGGGCAAACAAGTCAGAAAGTTGAGGGATTAGCCTCCAAGGTATGAAACCACCCACATGCGGCAATGTTTGTTCTCAGTCTGGCATAAATTTTCTTCTTGCTCTGTCCTCTCCATCTTAACAAACCAAAAGACCACATGATTGAAGATGTAAAAGGTTGGTCAGCTACACTGGTTGTCAGAAAATGACCTACTTCTGAGTAAGTGAGGCTGCTGCCTCTGGAACAGTACTGCCCCAGAATCAATGCGCTACTGCTGAGAGGACATGGCTCTGCCTCAGAGCAGAATGCAAACTTGCCTACACACCTTGACTTCAGGTCTCTTCTAAATAGGGAAATCTCTATCAGCCTCTAGACAACTATTCATTGAGCTAATATGTCTATCCATCTATACGGTAACATACATAACTTACCCTTTATTTAGCCCAAATTTCCCTTTTACTTTCAGCTCATTACTCTTGCCAATGCTGCCTTCAGCACTGCAAGGATTTCACACCTGGCGTTATCCTGAGGGGAACCAGAGATGGCTGTTGCAGCTCCTGTCCCTGGCAGATGTCTGAGTGAATATTCAGGCTTTGGACTTCCCTTATAAAGCTGCAACTTCGAAGCCAATTTTGTTCTTCCCTAAACTCAGTCTATAAGCATTACTACTTCTACATAGGAATGATTAGGACTGGTCTCTCAACTGTCCATTAAAATGATGACCCTGATTGTAACTATTCAAAAAGTGCAAAATCAGAAAGCATAATTGTAGGGGGAAACCACTTCACAATGAGTGGGAAGATGTCAGATTTCATTAAGATCTAGAACTAAATTTGTGGGCATCATGAACGTCTGCTCACTAAAATATATAGTTATGGGCAATCCTGGAACTTCAGTACTTATACTTTTTGTTTTTACTGAGGAAATTAGTGGAAAATACGCTAAGGAACAGACTTATTGCATGGGTAAATATGGGATAATGGTACCACTGATCCCTTAGAGCTCTCTGAAGGATTTGCTGTGTGTATGGGAAAGTATGATCTAGCTGATATTGTTTAAATGTTTGGGGCTTTTTCAAAGAAAAGCTTTCAAGAAGGTCCCTTACCAAAGGTTCCTGATGTGTCATGGTGGGAGAAGGAACAATCTCTTGTAGATTTTGTTGAAAGAAAGGGAATTCCTTTATTACAGCAGAACAGGATTGCTAAGCCTGTTCCAAAGGCCTGTCCTGGCATCTCTCCTGTGCAACACATCCATAACAGTGCGGGAAAGGGGTGATTAAGAAAATGACATTTGCAATCGATTCCAAATCACTCAAGATTGTCAAACCTGAAACTGAAGGTGATGCAGTGTAGTGAGATCACAAACAACTAAGTATGGAAGTGCCAGATTGAATTACATTTCAATAACTACAAAGTAATGTACATGTGGAGGAACCAAAACTCCATAAACCCTTTGATATGTCTGGGTTAGGTATTACCACTGACTTTTAACAAGAGATTTAGAAAACCCTGGGGGTAGTGCACTGAAGACATCAACTCAGTACTTGTCCTTGGCAAAAAAACCCAAAACCAATAATGTTAGAAATTGTAAGGAAATGAACAGAGAACAGAATAGACATGAGCCTTGACCACTGCCCCTGTGCTCTTTATTCCTTCTAAAGGGATACAAGAAGCCCAGGAAACATACAACAAATGACAATAAGGATGAACAGAAAATAGCTTCCACATAAAGCAAGACTAGAGAGGACTTTTCACCGGGAAAGCAGACAAGGACAGGGGGATACAGTAGAGGTCTTTAACAAAGTGACTTCCCAGTTGAGCAGGCAAACTTGGGGGACCATTCTTGAGCTTAAATTAAATGTGTGATTAAGTACGTGGCTCAGGCTCTGCCTGTTGTACCTCAATCCCCCTTTCCCACCTTCATATTTTGGGTTTTACTCAGCTCAGAAAATGATAACACAGGAACCTCCTTTCATGCAGTGGTTCTTGTGTGGAAGCAGAATGCACAAACGAATCGGTGACTAACACTGCCTGGGAACAGTCCTATGCACATGAATCATAGAATCATAGAATCATAGAATCGTTAGGGTTGGAAAGGACCTTAAGATCATTCAGTTCCAACCCCCCTGACATGGGCAGGGACACCTCCCACTAAACCATGCCATCCAAGGCTATGTCCAACCTGGCCTTGAACACCGCCAGCGATGGAGCATTCAAAACTTCTCTGGATAACCCATTCCAGGGCCTCACCACCTTTACAGTAAAGAATTTCTTCCTCATATCCAATCTAAACTTTCCCTGTTTAAGTTTGAACCCGTTACCCCTTGTCCTATCACTACAGTCCCTAATGAAGAGTCCCTCCCCAGCACCCCTATAGGCCCCCTTCAGGTATTGGAAGGCTGCTATGAGGTCTCCACGCAGCCTTCTCTTCTCCAGGCTGAACAGCCCCAATTTTCTCAGCCTATCTTCATACGGGAGGTGCTCCAGTCCCCTGATCATCCTCGTGGCCCTCCTCTGCACTTGTTCCAACAGTTCCATGTCCTTTTTATGTTGAGGACACCAGAACTGCACACAATACTCCAAGTGAGGTCTCACAAGAGCATTTTTCACTGAAAATTTATGTATGCAAAGGCAGAGATGCCAATATGCTGCTAGATCCCTTGTGGTACTAAATGACTGGCGGCCTAAAATACTTGAAAAGCTTCTTTCAAATTCCAAGTCCATAGGCACAAAAGGAAAAAGTCTTTTCCTCCCTATTTCCCCTTTACATAACACTCTATGGCAAAGCAATTTACAAACCAGAGGCACGTTTTTGCAAACAATCCCAGGTGTAACATTTTCCCATGGGAATAGATTTGCAGATTTTGGTGCACTTTGCTAGTGGTAACTGTTTGCAGCATTCAGAGTGTCTCAAACCTGCAATTTTTGTGCAAGTTAAAAAAAACCCTTTGCAAAACAGTGAGACCTCTGCCCATGTGAAGACAGAATAAGGTCTTTGGGAGGAACTCTGAAATGCAGTCACTCCTGGGAGACAGATTACAACCAACTGGCAATGATCAAAACCAAATCATCACCCAAGTAATGAACTTGAGGTGTCCGTAACTCAAGGCTTCTCTGCAGTAGCCACACCACATCTTCAGCAGAAAAGAATTAACAGCTCCCCATCATTTCTCTGATATATCCATTAGAAAAATACAGATTTGCTTGCCATGACTTGCAGCCCCCCTAAAGACTACGACCAGTTTCCCATGGCCAGGATTTCACTCTCAGCTATAACCAAGCCTTTAAATAAAAACATGTCCCACAAATAATGATAGCATTTTCCATCAACACAAAATTCATCAACCTCAGCAACACTGACAACCTTTATTAGAACAATGAATTTTCAGTGGAAGCCTATAGGAACCTCAGGGTGTAGCACTAGGGTTACTACTATCCTTTCGGAGGTACAAAATACCCTCAATTAGGTGCACTGAAAACTAGAGCTCCTTCACAAAGGATTAATGCTTCATATCAGCTATTAATAATCTTTCACTGCACAGGTTCAGGATAGCCACAAAATGCTCTTATCAACCCTTCCCATGCAGATCTCCCCATCTGCAGTATTTGGCACTGATTTTTAAGTATAGTAGACTCAAGTTTTCCAGGGAGCAGCCATCACTCCTGTGCTCCCTCTGGAGTGACTACTGGAAGCCAAAAGCATTTAAGCAAAGCTAGATAAAATCAGCAGCACCCAATGTGGGTTCTTTCTGGTTTCCTGCAAGTAAACAGACATGTTTACAAGGGGCTGTACATTCACATCAATCATAAGGTGACTTTGTTTACAGTAGAGGAATTTCCTGCAGGCTTTTGCTGTCCTGGTTTCTTTCTCTTTGTATTTACTTTTGTTCAAATGCAATTAAAAAAAAAGCCATAGGTACTCCAGCTCAATTCAAACTGTGACACACTGAAATCTGAGGCAGGCTATAATTCATGCCCAGATTTAGTTGTGCTTTTTCTTGTTTGTTTGTTTAAGCTAACACACGCCTCTGCATTAAAAAGCCACTTTTCTCTACCCATCCAATTCATCTACACCTGGCAAGAAAGAAGCTTTGATTTGTTTCCCTATAAAGAACTGCTTTTCTCAGCAAGCCCACAAAACAGGAGAAGCCCACCGAACACAGGGATTGGGCTTTTACTTCAGGCATCTGAGAGGCAGATACCTCAAAGTAATTAAAGTCAAAATGTTAGTGAATGCACTGAAAGACTGACATTAATATCAGCTGAGCAGCCGGGATTAAGATGTTCTGCTGCCATGAATCAGAGTAAAGCATTTCTCCACCCCTTGATTAAGTAAAAATTTACTTCAGTAGGGATTTAATTTGAAGAATCACTTCAGAATGTGGCTGCAAAATTCAGAATTTAGACAGGAAATTGTGTCTCAATATCAAGTTCCTGATTTTCTATGAAAGAAGCCCCAGAGACTAAACATCTCTACTGGAGCTTTTTATCTGCATTCACCCAGAAATTAATATAGCCAAAATCTGAATTGAAGTAGCTGCATGGACGCTTCTGCGTAGCAGAGCTAACGTGCTGCAGTGAGCCATGGGGCAGGAGGGAAGTTGCAATCCTCTTGTATTCACTTTTCCTCTCTGATTTCTCCCTAAAACCCCAGGTGTGCCCAGAGAAGCAGACCTGCTACGCCTGATGCACAGACATGAGTGAGGCACACAGCAACAAGAAGCTATATGGTTCCTGTATGCAGTGAGCTTAGGCTTTAGGAATTTCTTTCCAGCAGTTTCCAATGCACAAGCCATGATTCGTATAAAAATCAACCTAGTACAGGCTGTCTTTGTTAGCATCTGTTAGCAAGAATGTCAGCTAATCAATAAATTTTTATTGCCAGATACCTACAGGGCTGGAATAGACACTATTGCTGACACTATTTTCAGTGTTTTCCTTACAACTCATTCCTGGAAGCAGTTTTCCTTCATCTTGTGTGGCATCGTTACTCATCTTCACCGATGCTTATCTAGCTCCATAAATCTGCAAATGCCCTTCCAGAGAGCAGCATCCTTCTGGACAGACTATGGAGCTCACAGACCTATCTCTCTCCATCCCATCACCTCACCCTGCCAGGCTGTCGCCCACAGCTGAGTCAGGATTCAGCACTTCATGGCGGTGAGGACCCCCATAGTTGACTCCACGGTGCCCACAGAGCAGTTTCCCTGCTGTAGGCAATGAGAAGGAACAGCCAGGACTTGGCAATGCACAACAAACAAATCTTCCCAATCCTGTAATCTAATTTACAAAGTAGCACCTCGTACCATGTTTGTGCATCACAGGTGAATAGAGCCATAAGCCACATCTGTTAGCAGCCCTTGCTGCAACCATAGACCTCTGCAGAGCTATTTGGCACATCGGAGAATACTTGTTAGCAAGCCTGGAACTGCCTCCTGGAAACCTCCCAGCCTCCCTTTTTTGCTTCTCCAGGCAGACACCTCCCTTCCCAGGTACCTGTGTGTTTTTTCCTCCCATACACTAGCAGATCCCTGGGTTCCTCAGTGCACTGTGCTTTTGAGGAATCCCAGCTGCACATACACAGGGCAGAGATTAACTGGCAAGTGGTGCTAAGCCCCAGATGATTTTTGTACCACAAATGCTGCTTCCCAGGAGGATGTGTAACACGGAGCATCAGGCACTCTCAACCAACCAGGGAAACTTGTAATCTCCCCCTGCCCCAACCCCTTGGCTTTAGCAAGCCATTCATCTCTCAGGATCCTGTCCTGCACCTCAGCTGTTGACCTGTCTGAAACAGCACAGTTAAGGCACAAGCTCCAAGCTTATGTCTCAGCTCTGCTTTTCAGATTTCCTTTGAGATTATAACCAAATGAGTCTTCCTGAACCCATGTCCCAACCTGGATATGGCAATTCCACCTTCTGCATGGAAAAGCATGTGGTGTCATGACACCAGAGTGGGAGCAGGAGGAGGCAGCCCCAGAATGTTTTCACAGATGCCCATTTCCAGTTACAAGCTACAGAGAGCAAGGTCTGTCTCCTTCCACATGCTGGTAAAACTGAGGACCAACTGTGACATGTCACTTTGCATTAATGCATTAATGCATTAATGCTCTGCACTCCAAAAATAACAATGTATTGGTGTATGGGGCAGGGTAAATCCAAACTTACAAAACATACTCAGCAGAATAAGTACCAATTTTATAGGATATACTATCTCTGAAGGGAATAAAATTAAGATAAAATTCATCTACTCACATTTCCAATCAACTGAATAAGGCAATATCATTTGAAGAAGGGGACACACAGTCCCGTGCACACTTTGGGAAACACATCAGTATCAACAGTATCTTGGAATAACATATTTAAGGGAATTAATTTAATTCTGAATACTGTCTTGCCTCAGGACCAGTTTCTATTTGTCCCAAGACATGTTGAAACAATAAAGAACATTTTCTCACCAAGCCCCTGCAAAAAATTTTCTCTTAAGGCTTTAAAAAATTGGCAAAAAGCCTTCTGCAACAAAACTGGAAATCCTCCTTGTCGAATAATCATCCCACTGCCTCAGAAATCCAAACGGGATTTGGTAACTTAGAAAAACTTACATGGTTGAAATTAGGTCCTTCTCTCATAAAGACAAGTGACCACTCTCCCTTTAACTGAGTGACAATGCTGAGCAAATCTTCTGAGAGTATCTTCTCAAGAGTAATAAGCAAACAGATGATTTCTGTAAGTACTTGGACACTATACACTAATGAAGCACGTGCTGTACTTGACAGGTAGGTTGTGATGCATGTGTTTAGCTGCAGGGCAATTAGATTCTGGGGCTCCAAGGTGCTAACACAACCCACAGGGATCATCAGGCATTTTGAATGTTCAGAAATAACCAGGACATCATAATACATATCCAAGTGTTTGGCATTTGCCTTACATTAACCAGCCCAACAGATCATCTAAATATACCTGAATGTACATAAAACTCTGGTGATCTGATCTAAATGGGGAAGCTGGTCAAAATGAAGAGTTAGTGGGTCATGTCTGGCTGCAGCTCTGAATTCTTTGAAGGAAAGTGGCAGAAGTATAAGAGGCCTACTTCTTTTGTGAACCTCTTTAGAGCAGTAACTGCCACACAGAGATACTGAGGGAGAAGGAACACATCCTTGGCACTCCACGTGCCCTGATATCCTGGATGGAAACACTAGGCAGTAGCCCGACATTCACCAGACTGCAGAAGGAAAAACATGAGTTCCAGCAAGTTTTTTAAATTACTGGTTTGCTGGGAAGATCACAATGAGTGTTTAGCAAGATGCAGGGCCATTATGGAATAGCATAGGACAAAAGGACTTTTGATAGACCTCTTTGGTAGCATCTGCACAGCTAGCCAAGAGGCAACCAGCAGCAGGAAGAGGAACAAAGTGAATTTCAGTATATCAGAGGCACTGGAATTATTGCCATCCTGAGGCATCATGGATACAGAGTAGACTCACTGAAGGAACAGAAAAAGCAGCAGGGTGCAATGACTCCTCTCATATATGTACTCAGGACCTATACAGAAAACATCAAAAGCACCTGCATGGTTTGCAGCCTCCTGGAGGCACACTGCATGCAAGGAGAAGGTAGTTAATCTATCCTGTAGACATATACAATGTGCACTAGGGATCGGGGTAATAGAGAAGAAAAATGATTGAACCCAAAGCAATGCAGCTGCTGGGGAATGTCTTCCTCATCTTTGTTCCTCCCTTTACTTAAAGTAACCCGGTGAGCTTCAGTTATTTACTTCATCAGAGAAGGCACAACCTGGGCCAGGAAGATAAATGAGCTAAGGCTGGTTTGCATGTTTAAAGCGTAGTGGGCAGCAGTAGACAACTAAGCACTTTGGTCTTTCTCATCCCTGTAAGAAAAGGGTTTCTACAACTTTTTAAGAGAAGCAGGAAGATCCTCAGTGTTCCAGTCCCCTGACATTGGTCACGGTGAATATTTGCATAGCAAATCCTGCATATCTGAAATTTCCTTACCCAGACTATGTGCATGCTCACACCTGACAGCAGTTCTGCTGTATTTGCTGCCATAGAGATTGCTTGGCAAACATTGGAGATACAGCAGCAAACTCGGCTATCATTCTGTTAGGAATCTAATCAATTCACATGTTTTTACTTAAGCTAATGTAAAAAATATTTGTGTTCTTCCTTTCCCCACCCGGTTACTGATTAAAGTTTATGACAAGCTTCACAGACTTCCCATCCCTGCCTAAACCCATTTTTCTAATGCACTGGTGCATGTGGTACAACCATTTGTGCCATCTTTTGGCACCAGTTCAGAAAAGTGTTTCAGCACATGATGTCCCTCTGAGGAGCTACGCTCGTGCCCAAACACACTGCTGTGCTGTACCAGTGAATGAAGTTTTATAGCTGTCAGGGTTGAATGATGATCTTGAGCCCCTGCACCAATTGGCAGTCTTCTGCCTCGGAGTTTGGTGACTGTTGCAGCTTTAGTCTACTGGTAATTCAGGGCTGCTGCAAGACTGGAAGTGGAGCAGGGAACAACTGGTCCAGGGCTCTTCTAACCCTTATGTTCGGGCTGTCCACTGCTACATAGGCAAGTTGATGTGGCACAGAGGTGCAGTACAGTGCAATATAGAAGCAGTGTTGGACTCCTGGGGGACACTGATTACCCCAGCAGAGAAGAATGTCACTCATGCACTGTGCTGTCCGCTAGTTCCGGGATCCCCCCTCCCCGAGTTCTGCTTGGCTTGTCAGACTAAGCAACTGTAGCATTTGAATGGTGTGTTTGGTCATCACACGCAGTTCTCTCTGTGTCTGGTGGCATGCCCTAGGAGAAGCACATGCCTGCAAATACGCTCCCCCATGTGGCGAACAGGAAAGTGGATCTCCACTACAAACATGAAAAAACCCCTGATATCAAGCTGTGGCTGAAGAGAAATTCTCTTCATGCATAGCCAACTGCCTTCCAAAACCAACCCAACTGTCCTTCATTTTGATCTTTACCAGGAATTATTAGTATCCCTCCAGGACAAAATCCACCTCCTGTATTCTGTTTCCAGCTGGCTCAAATTCACTCATGTTCTGAATATCCCACTGGAT
The DNA here is from genome assembly GCA_039720435.1 of Amazona ochrocephala. Classification (NCBI taxonomy): domain Eukaryota; kingdom Metazoa; phylum Chordata; class Aves; order Psittaciformes; family Psittacidae; genus Amazona; species Amazona ochrocephala. The sequence continues at coordinate 6,788,938 of CM077891.1, read as the reverse complement.
TCTTCTAACATTTTATAAGGTGGCAGCTTAAATTCCTATAATCCATGACCCCAACTATGGCTATTAGCATACAATATGAAAAACAATATTTGGGGACAGGGGAGCCAAACTATGAAAGAAGCAGCCTCTAAATGTCACTGCAGCTTCACAAATGAGAGTTTGCAAATGTCCAGAGATCTGGCTGCTCTCATGTAAAAGCTCCTGTTCTGAGATTTTCAAGCTTCACATCTGTTGAAGCTTGAAAGAGGTAGGGAGATGGGGAACATGTACAGCTATGCAAAGCCTCCATTTGCAGCACTGCCAGGGTACATTTACCACCTTGAATATATCTCAAGCCGGAGAAAAATCTAATGGAATGCTCTCCTATGTCTGTTCTGCTCAGGGAACTGTAAAAAGCAGCACAACTTCTCTCTAAAATCCAGACTAATTGAGGTTTTTTCCCCAAGAAAATGAAGGGTTCCCTGCTATGCAAATGCTAGTTTCTGAAAGTAATTGGTCAGCTAAAAGATGGGGGCTGATGTAAGAATCAGTCCTTCTTTATACTGGGGCAGCTGAGAGGGGCAGCCAGCTGGTGACTTCCCTCTCTCCTCCACAAATCTCCACAAATGGGTTTTTAAACAGCTCTAGGTTAACCAATTAACAAACATTGTCATAATTCATTATCTCTCCAAATTGGAGAAGAGGTGGAAACTTTAAGTCTGGATGAAGATCCAAGTACTACTTACTATATATAATACAACAGAACTGAGTGAAGCACTAGATAAAGCAAATAATGAAGTAATAATTAACAACAAATCTGTCATACCCTTAGCAACAACATATCATCTGCCAGCAACATGTTTTAAATGCCATAAATATAAACCTCTTCAGTGTGTTAGATTTCGATTTCTTCACTATTCAAACACAGTTGTCCCTGAGACTATCTTGTCCCAGAGAAAACCGCAATTCGAAAGTGCAAGTCATGAATATCCTCATGGATATAATGATTCTCAGCAGCATTTGGCATTACAGCCAAGGTCATTTTTTCACTAGTAGTAGGGGATCCTGAGTGACCTGTAAGTACAAGTCTGTTACAAACCTGTAGGTCTTAAATGAGCTAACAGCACATACCGTCTCCAACCTTTTAGGGTGAGTGAAAAGATACCTCTTAGATCAGATCCTCAAGATAGCCTCGGGATACTGATGCATTCAACTTTGGAATTCGTGCCAAAACAACCCCAAATAAAAATGCTGTGGAAAAAAAACTCAAACCAAACCAACAACAACAACAAAAAAAGACAGTCTCCGAGTGCCTGGTTGGGAATGAAGGTGCCAGAATCACTGAAGTCATTTCACTGGGAACACAGCTTTTAGAAATTACAGGCTCATTTAAGGGGTGCATGTGGATCTCAATAGAAATACTCTTCATTATCAAAGAGCTGAGAACCAGCAAATGCTTCATGTAAGATGAACTGAGACCAAATGTCCAATTTTACATTTTTGTTGTTGGGAGTAACATGATACAGTGATCTTAAGGGACACGTTTCCCTTAAGTATCCTGGGTTGTACCTTCATACTCTAGTGCACGGTTATTGCATAAGCAGTATTGTATGTGCAGCTCTACCATCTAGGTGCAAAATCTGCACTTGCTATATTTGGAGGCAGAGTAGAAAGCCAGTTGGCATCTCCCCTCCTTCCCCCCTCAAGATGCCCCTTTATAGCCCAGCAATCACCAAGTACTAGACCATACCTTTAATCACTCATCTTGACTCAAGTGTTTGTAAGGGTTCCCATTAGTCCATTTTCCTGTGTTTCACACTGCCAGCATTTGAGCTCCCATTAAACTGAACCAAGGAGACATTCAAACATTACAGATCATGCCAGGATACTTTATATTTAGAAATCAGCCTCAGGCTACAACAGTGCCTGAGATGCCTAGCTCCCTTCAGACAAAAGTATATAATGTATCCCCCACAAATCACTTGAATTACAAATTAATATTGCATAGTCCCCAAAAGCTACACAAAAGAACAAGGCTTCCAATGAGCCAAAACAAAAATCATAGAATCATAGAATCATAGAATCATAGAATAGTAAGGGTTGGAAAGGACCTCAAGATCATCGAGTTCCAACCCCCCCGCCATGGGCAGGGACACCTCCCACTAAACCATGCCGTGGCCCTAACCACATGTAAAATCCAATCAAAGAGTTGTTCTGGGCATTGGAAAGCTGGTTTTACAAATTATTAGATCACTTTCCTTTACACTTTATAATTAGTTGCTTGCCTTTATTTCACAAAATACTTTTCTCATGCTCTCGCTTAAAGGTTACCCTGAGCTGATAAAAGATAAACCTGAGCTGCCTACAAGATAAATCTAGAGAGGAACACAGTCCATAGTAAAATCCTCCATTGCATCTGTTCACTTCATGTGAACAACTGCTGCAGCCCAGTATTTCTGTTCCAACATATTTATGTGTTTCATACATCAGTGGTTAGTGATTAGGCAAAGCAGGCTCTGCAAAGAGCTCACCAGCTGAACCGTGTGTGTGTGGGACGATCAGCTGCCAGTCTGAATCCACATGGATTTTGTTACCTGTTGCCCCTGTGCAACACAGCAATCAATATCAAGGGATTACACTCTAAGAACATGAGTGGGGTTCAGTTTTCTCTAAGTGACCCTAGCACATGCTGAACGTGTTTGCATGAGGAGATCAAGTGAAAAATCCATTAGACAATAAAGGAGCACAAGCCCACGTTCCTGTGGGCTGAAATCAAGGGCATATTTTCAAGCTCTGTGGAGGCTAAAGAAACCTGATGCCATCTGAAACAGCCCTCAGTCAGTGTGTGCTGGCTGGATAGAAAGTTATCATTATCTTCTTATCCTGCTTTATACCTTGCTGTGTTTTTGCAGTGTCTCAATAATAATAACACAGCTCAATAGCATCCACAAAGAGAAACTGAAGTGCCACACAATGTTTTCTTTATGAAGTGCTTTGTGTATTTGTTTCCAACAGCTTTCTCACAGAAGCTAAGGATATTTATGGGGAGAAGCACAGCAAAATCAATCTGTGTCTGGAAAAGCTGATATGTTCCTTACTTGTTGTAACCTGAAGCCATTGCCTTCTTTTCTCCCCCCCCTTTTTTTTAATTACTGATACATATTTGAGACCTGAGCCAAAATGATATTAGAAAGAATCCTGCTGTGTCTCTGCTGCTTCTTTGAGCAGGTCCTTCGACAACAATAAGCACCCGTGCTGATAGCAGAGTATAAGGCAATTTCAAATCAGGCCATAAAACAGCAAAAACAGATGAGTGCTGAAAAAAATACCTAATATAAGTGCAAGTGGTGATCTATAACTACAGTGTAACACCAGGTGCTCTGATAAATCCTTCTGGTCAAGGAGGTTAGAGTGCTTTAAAAGCACTCATGAGCTAAACACTGCAGTATCGCATGGAAGCATAGAGGTATCCTTCACTCCACACCACAGTCTGGAAGAGAGCCACTGCCTGTTCCCACCCCTGTGGGTTGGGGACTCTGACCCCAGCAGGACCACAGGAGGCCATTGACAGCACTGGGAATAAATCTGTAACTCCCAGCCTTTTCCCTAAGCAGGAACACAGTCCTTCCTCCAAAACGAAGGAAGAAAACAGCCAAAGCTATGCTGATTGGCTAATCTGAGGATAAATGATGTGTTACGTTTCCACGTTAGACAGCTCCATTACTAGATTTAATAATTTCTACATCGAATGCACAAGAAGATTAATACTGCATTTTCTTTCAAGAACTATTTAAAGCACAGTCACATTGTGTCAAACCCAAGTACTTGATTTGATGAGTTAGTCCCCCAAACCGTGAAATTAGTATGACTATAGCACAGCTTTGTGGGTTGTTGTTTTCTTTTAAATTTGCCTTCTAATTTCTGAGCCTTCAGTCTTGCTTTCCAGATTATTTTTTTTCTATGACAAGGAGGGTTAGAAGCTGCCTTGGTTTCTGAAAGCTGAGATTCTCCCTTAATTACATACATGGCTCTAGGAAATACACGAAATTTCACATAACTTGGCATTCTGAACATGTTTCATGTTCAAAGTACTTTGCAAAACTCAGTTAATGAATCCTGCTAGCACTGCTGCACTTGGAGGCAGTCAAAATGATTGCTGTGAGCAGGACCCAGGACCCTGACAAGGCTCACTGGAGGATCAGGCCCTCAGCAAGCTGTCTCAGGGTCACTGAAGGACTCATAACTGGGATTACAGCTTTGGATTCCTCCTGTGCTGAAAGCACACATATTAAAGACACTAGCACTCAGAGCCTCATCGACTCTGCAGCATCTGTTCACACAGTCCAGGTAATTTTTACTTATGTTACTGAGCTGCCCTTCTAGCCAATCCTGCAAAAGTAAAGCAGCATACAACGTCAATAAAAACAATGCACAATGTAGGTTTTTAAACTGAAATAACACAAACCTCTAAGACCTGGGAAACATCAAAGCACAAAATGGTAGTTCATGTTTCCACACCTGCTTTTCTTCCTCATCAACCCACCCAAAATTTTAACAGGAGTGTTTATTTGGAGAAAGAAAAATTAAAAGCTAATAGATAAGAGATGCACACTGGGGATTCAGAGGGCCCTGGTCAAGGGACAGGGAAGGTCTCATTAAACCAGAGAGCACTTTTTCCTTTCACTGCTAAATCCCACTCTTGGGCATCCCTTCTGGAAGGATTTCTGAGGTTGGCAGTGTTTGCACTGCTTTGAAATGCAAGTCTCCCCCGCTTTGTTTGTTTTTGAAATGGTTTGAAAGGGAGGAGCAGACGTCCTTGGCTACTAAAGCTGAGCTTTCCCAAAACACAAGCTGCTGCTCTTTGTTTGCTTCTCGTTAATTAGCTGTGTGTCTAATTAGTGACAGGTTCCCTTTGGCTTTCCTGAAACTAAAGCCACTCCATGTCAGTAGAGGTCCATCAGGGGACTTGTCAGTGCCTGGAATGGTTTCCAGCTGCTCTGTGGCCCTCCACACAAGCGCACGTGCATGCACATTGACACTTACCCACTTCAGCCCTGTTAATGGAGATACGAGTCACTTTACCTGCACTGAACCCCTGATTTCAGCCAGGTCCAATCTGCAACAGCTTAATTCATATCATATCGTAATTCACTGTAAAGACAGATTCACAGCAAGATAAAAAACAGGGTCTCAGCTGCTAACCCTCTGCTGTAGTTCACTTTCTCTTCCCAGTGTTTTGCTCTGACACTCTGGTCCAGATTCATCTCTCAGTTACTGCAGTCCAATAACACTAATTTAAGCCAAGGGTGAAAACTATTTTTCAGGTATTCAGAGCATCACTCAGCTCTCAGGGCATACACCGTAGGATAGTTATTGCAGTTTGTTTATTTAAACTGAGGTGAGATTGGCCTGTTACCAGCTTTAAATTCACCTTTTGGGGGACTCATTGAAAAATCCCTTCAGCTGTACATGCTGCTGTGAGAAAGAGGAAGGACACAGACTTGCACCATCCCAGGGGACAATTGAGACTGTTTCTCCCCCACGCACACACTTCCTGCTCTTCTCTGCTCACTTCCCCCCTACGGGTTTCCATCAGCAGGTCCCTAAAGAGAGACGAGTTTATTTAATTCCCTACTGATGTCAGATCCTGTTGGTGCCAGAATGATTGATGGGCAAGCCCCATGACTGATGGGAAGATGCACTTTCAATTAGCTGTGTGGGCTGTTTCCCTCTCTCTGCCCTTGCTCCCCACCGTCCTGTTGGGGCAGTGCCCTCATTGCAGGGTTTCTCTTTGTACCAGCATTCTGTATCCTCTACCTCCTCCTGTATCAGCACGTCTACTCTAAATAAACGTGGCTTATTTTACACTGGACAAAGCTGAACATGGACGTGTTTTGGGCATAAACCAAGCCCAAACCCCATCAACCCTGGGTCACCACAGAAGACATTTCTCCCAAGAAAGCCACAAGGTTCACACCATTTGATTAAAACCTCTCTGAACCCCAGGGTCTGTGGTACCTGGCAGATCACAGCTCCGGGGAGTCACTGGACCAGAAGAAAAAGCATAATCTTTCCATGGTTTTGACTACTATCTTGCAAGAACCACACTAAGACTGGACTACACATACAAACTGGGATTACTCCAAAGAAACACTCAGGAGTGAGGAGATGAGAATTCATCCTTTTTGGTTTCTTGTTTCTGCAAAACATGTAATACCTTAGCAATTGCTCTCATTCCTGTGTAAGAAATCCAACCTCTGGCACAGACAGTTGTGCAAACAGGATGGCATGAGAACATCAACAGAGCATTTCCACTACCTCCTCTTGGCATTAACTTGAGCCGACCAAATTAAAACACCCAAACCAAAAAGCTTTTTGCAACTGTAATGAAATTAAGACAACCCCTGGAATTTAAAATTATGATTAAAAAATATCATCCTTTGACTTTTCTATATGGTCTTGCATTAAATTGCAGTAAAAGCTCACTCACAGGATCCTGATGTGGAGCATGAAACCATGTATTAGTGAATCCAAGTCTCTTCCATAGCAAGTGTCCAAAGGACAATCTGCTTTAACATCATCATGTCCCTGGAAGTATTTACCTTGTAATAAGATTTCTATAGCAGAATCCAACCCCCACTTAGGAGAGAAATGCAACTTTCACAAAGGTAATATATTAGTGTTTCTTTCCAGGTTGCACTAGAAGTAACACAGTTTCCTCGGAAATATTTTCCTGCACCAACATTTTCCATGAAGAAAAAACAGTACAATCTAAACATTGACTCCAGCCCAGAAGACTGAAACCACTTTCCTGTGTCAGAGTCTTAGCAATAGCCAGATGTGGATGAACAGCAGGTGCCAACAGAAAACATCAGCTCTGAGCTCACATGCTCCTCACCGGCCAAATCCAAAGCATGAAGCAAGGTTATTATTTAACTTTCCACAGTACAGGCGATCTAGTCAGTGACAACTGCGTGGAGATGAAAGAAATCAGGGCAGTAATGAAGAACTGCACTGTTCTGGGACAACTGACTCCAGAAACATAACCAGCAAGCTAAGAATTGAAGAGACATATAGACAGACTTTGCTGATGCCACACTGAAGACATGAATATGTAAGACCTGCTCTCCTGATCAAAGCAAGATGTTCTGAGGGACTTATATGAAATTAAATCACAGCAAGAGAAACTTACCTTAACCTAAATCACCTGTGATTGGTTCTCTGTGCCCCATCCCTCCAGCTGCAAACACATTTCTGGTTTGATTCACATCCAGTAGATCTATACAGACCATATTTCAAAGCTCACTGCTCCAACCCACCACCTCTATATATTTCCAGAAGCACTACTGTCTTCTGGAGTTTACAGAAACATCTCTATCAATTCTGGAAAAGTACTTTTATAGATGTCCAGCATTTATATGTAATCAGTGAATTTGAGATAAACACTTCTGTACTGAATGGTAGAAAGATTCCTTACTTACAGAAATTAAATAGCATGCCAATATCAATAGTGATTAAATACAGTTACAAATTCATCTGTCATTTTCAACACTGAGCCAAATCTTCCTTGTCTTAGTCAGCCAGCATAACTCAAAGTCAGTTACATTATGCCTGTACTGCTTGAGGAAGAACACTCCAGAAGACTAGAAAGAAATAGCCTCTAATAGAGCGCCTTTCCCACATTTCCACATGGAAAAAGAAACCTCCGAGAAATGGCTTTATTGTAGCCTTTCAGCCTCTATTGCTTTCCTAGTTCAAGTTGCTGGCCAAGGTTAAACCACGATACACAGTGCATAGAAATGAATGAGAAAAATCAAGAACCTGACAGATTTGGTTTGGGATTTAGGTAACATATATGAGCAGGTGCATGAGACTTTCCTGTGTGACTCATTGCTCATCCTTGATCAACTACATTTAGGAAAGCAACAGATGGAATTAAAATGGGACAGAAAACCATGAAGGAACAAAAGCTGAGGCATCAGTCAGCTGACCCCAACCTCAGTTACAGAATGTAAACCTGGAATAAGGCTGCTAAAATTGGTGCCATTCTTCCAGACTAACATACATGAAACAGAGCTTAGAAGGTAGTTGTGACAATAACTTAGAAAGTGCACAATATCATCACTAGTTCCACTGGAGCTGGTGTACTGAAACATGCCTCTCTGACACGGACATGCTGGAAACAACTGAAGCCTGACAGAACTGGTTTGAATGCTTAAGGTTGGACTGCTTCATTTGGATCACACTGAAGGATGGTGAGGTTGTCTACACACCACTTGCCAAGCAGTTTGAAATTAAAAGGGAATCTGGCTTCACTCTCCACTGTTCTGCTGTCGGGAAGATAATTTACAGTAAAAATTAGAAAACTTACTTCTTTTTAGCTTTTTATCAATATCCCCTGCAATTACATGTTTTAGACCTAGTGAAAAGGAGGGACCAGAGAAAAGGGAAGTAGGTTTGTCTTTGCAGCAGCTTGATTACATACAATGTGGAGTCAGATCCTGCATTAAAAAGGCCATACAACAAGATATTCAGCAGGCCATGAGGGAAGTAAGAGTCTGAGATGTAACAAAAACAAAGCAAAAGGAATGTTTTCTCAGATACCACATGCTTTCAAAACCAGGGCAAGAAGGCTATTTGGAATGTCATTAGTGCCAGTCAGTGCAGCATGTCTGGCCTCAAAGCTGCCCTTGCAGCACTGCCTGCGTTTTTTCATCTGTGTCTGCAGAAAACAGTAAACAGTTCTAGCAGAGCTGTGATGGTCAGATTTGGGATGGGGTCTGAAAAAGCCAACCAAAGGTTAAGTAGGGAGTGCTCAGACAGCCAGTGCTAACTCTTAAATTGCCTGTCCAGATCTAAAGGAAGTTCACACAGCAAAATGCAGAAGAGCTGCACCCTGATCCGGGAATGCGCTCCCTGAAAAACATCTCCGGACTACCTGAAGCATGAAGTAAAGGAAAGGCAAAAGGATCCAATCCAGCTACTGACCCTGCCAACATCTGCTTCGGACACTAGCAGCAAAGATGAGCAGGGCACAGTCTGCGCACACAAGCCCCAGTGGGCAGGCAACGGGATTCAAAGAATCCTTTTTGTGGGAGCAGCCCCTGGAGCCATTCCTCCAGACTGGCTGGCTGGAATAAGCAACTGGATGGAAGATCCAGCTGGGAGACGTTTCTATCCAAATGTCAGTGAAATCTGCCCCAGAGTAGGACATCCCTTTTTCCTCGCCGGCTCGGCCCTGGAAGCCGCAGAGCAAGTGCATCTCAACGATTCTATCCAGGGTACTGGTGCCCTCTGCCGACCAGCGGGAGGAGAATTAGCTTGATCGGAGCAGAGAGGGGAAGACTCCAAACCTCTGCTAACCTGCGTCAGAAGGCCTCAAACGCAACGCACAGACCGTCCCTCGGCTTAGGAAACTCCTTTCCTTTCTTTCCCCAGTCGGGTACCCCAGACAGCCACACATCTTCGAATGGATGACCATGGTCACCGTCAAATCATGCACATGGGATGGCTGTGAGTGCTGTTCTGAACCTCAGCATCCCTGTCACTCCCAACCCCTCCAGCCAGCAAAAGAAGAGCTGAGCAGAGGTATGTAAAAAATCACCAGCATCTGTGGGTTTGTCTTCAATGAACAGCCCCCTCAGCACATACTGAAGTGCATCACCCCTGTATTGCTGCACTACAATGGGGCAGGGGAAGAGCAGCGCAGCCCAGGAGCACTCTGTTTGTTCAGAGTGAAAGAGGGGATTATCTGATTGGGCTAAACAAGGGCCCTGAAAGTTCAAGCAATGTCCAGAGACAGATGAAAACAAGCTATACTGTGGCCACTCTGATGACATTAGATAAAAGGGCTGATGGCTTGAAGAAAAGGGCTCATTGCACAGGAGAAATGAAGGGTAAATTTGTTCTTTTTATTTCCTGCTCACATCAGATGGCGGTGAATTAGGAACATGGATCCCTGCTGAAGAACTTCAATGGGTTGACCGGCAGGCTGAGAATTTGGGAGGTTCAGCTCCACCAGGGCAGATGGGGCTGCCTTCTCCAGCAGCACCCTGCTGCAGCCTTCTCTGGGCTCAGGTTTTCACTGCAGGTTGTGTGGAGAAGCAGGGCTGCCTGGGGACTGCTGCTATGCCTGGCAGGGCAGCTTCCCCCATGAGGCTGACGAAGAGGATGAGGAGAGAGGAAGAGGGCTCTGTGCTAATGGTGTGACAGCCTTTGAACTCTGGACCTTTCCTCTGGAGCAGGGAAAGGGCCAGTGCAGCAATATGCCAAGATCAACATGCTCTGCTCACTCTGGCCTGGCTGATCTCAACATTTCTTTTCACCATTCAGACAAAATTTAAGTTATGAAATTGATTCTTTTTTACAGCAAGGCCTCTTTCTAAAGGGGCTCCTCCAAAAAGCAGTGCAAAGTAGTTGAAAGCAAACAAACAAGGCACAACTTTATCACAGACCAAATACAACTAGGACTCAAAGAACAAGAGGCACTTGCAAGATGTGCCTTCTTGCAAAGGGGATTTGATCTACAGTGCTCAGTACCAAGCTTACGTGAGACAAAGAAAGCAATCACCAAACTATAACTCTGAGGCCCAGAAATGAGATCATATATCGTACAGATGCAAAAGCTTATTGAGATTATACTCAGATTTTAAGAAGGGTTCATGCATCCAAAGCTTTTCTGCTTTTTCTGGCTGTATCAGTTTATCTGAAAAAGGATATTGCTTCTCCCTAGAAACCCAGCCTTCCTTACCAAACTTCATCACAGCATTATGTGGAAAGAGAGAGATGGGCTAGGTGATCCCTTTTAGTAACATAAACTAAGGATTTAGAGATATTCATCATTCAACAAGTTCAGCTTCTTTTGATTCCATACCAGCAGCACATAGCTGCTCCATCCCATTCAGTTGGAATTTACTGAACAAGCCATAGAAGAACTGGCTGAGCACTAGGAATGAAGACATGCTCCACACAAGCCTAGGAAGGGAAGGAAGCCCCGCAGTTCATCTGGCAGCATCTTACTCCCTTTGCCCTTCCTGGCACAAACCAGGCTAAAAAGGCTTTCCCAGGGCAAGGAAGGGTCTCCCTGTGAAGAACATAATGGCTGGATAGTACTATTTATGGTACACACATGCTATAAATAGCTGAAAGGAAAAAGAGTGGCATACGTGTTTGTAGCAGAGCCAGCCTGGCAAGAGAAGGTGCTGTCACTTTGCTCTGGCCTATCAGGGATGTTAAAGGACAGAAATGCTGCTGTCTTAGCACAGCTTCTGGGGGGACAGCACATGGTGTTCATAACCCACTAGGTCAGAAGAACAAGCAGAGATGTTGGCATCCCTTCAGGTCCAGCCTGTTCCATACCTAACTGCTCAGGAGCTCTCAGAGCACCTGCACTACGGGGTTGTGCAAACCCCAGAGCCACAACACTGTTTCCCACACAGAAAAGGGTGAACCAGCAGCTCCAGATCAATCTGCCACCCTCCAGCTTACACAACAGGCTTAGCCCTTGGCCACACACAGCACTATTATTTGCTCTTTCTTGCTCTTTCTTTGTTGGAGTGGCACAAGGCTGAAGAATCCCTTTCCCAGTTCTGTTTGGAAGCCAGCTAACCCAGGTAAGAGCTCTGCTCCTTGGCATCTGCTCTGCAGGCCCAGGAGGTGTGCACTGAAAGGTAACTGCTTTCAGGCTATGGGAACATCCCTATCAGGTCTCCATTAGAGAAGGCGATGACAGTCGCACTTATACAGGTGACTAGGTTTCATCCATAAGAGACAGGCAGGAGGATGCTTTAATGAAGGGCACACTAAGAAGCAGCACCTTCTCTTGGTTAACCTCGGACCCCTTGGACCTTGCCACCCACAGTGAGCTAAGGGTGTTCCTTGAGCCAGAACAACCAGTTCTGGTGGCAAGAGCTTGTCTTGCTGTCATAGAGCAACAAATTGTGCTTTATAAAAGCACTTTCCTGGGTGTTTTCCCTCTGGTGGCACTGCAGCGCCTCCCCTTCCCAGGTGCCCTTTCCTGGACTAGACCTCAATTAACTCACAGCCTCAGGCTATAAATCAAGCCAATAAAAGAGGCAGTAAAATAAACATGAACAGGTCTTCCCCTTTCCATTCAAATGTACTGAAGTGGCAAAGACTTTTTCCAAGCAGAGCTTAGACACCCTGCGTTCCACTGGCCTCACAAGAGGGAATCACAATGTGCTCAGATATTAATACAGGTGACCTGGTCACTGGGATGCAGGTAGCATTAAGAAGTGCCCCCATGGCTTGGAGGTCAGCCTCAGGTCACTTCTCCAGAGTTTCCAAGGGATGGACAGGTGTAATTTACAGCTCACAAGAGCTGGAAAAGAAGATTTTAGAGATGGAGGTTAAATAAGCGATGTTGGTTTTTGTAAAGGCCCTGGCCTTCCAGAACATAAGGGCATACATTTCATCCAGCAGACATACCTGACACCTCAAATAAGGAAGAATAGTAGATCTTCATGCTCTGAGCCAAAATCTCCTCCTGGGTCAGTAACACCAAAGTATCAGTAACTCCCCAAATCTTTGCACTACCACAAAATCTTCCATCTCCCTTGCAGCTCATAGTCCAGCCCCAGGGATTGTCTAACTCATTAGCAGACTGTTTGCTAGGAGCTAAATCCTCAGCATATTATCATGAAGGAATGGATGAGGCAACTGCAGCCTATTTTCTTTAGCAGAGGGTCCAAAGTCTGTTCAGAACTGAGCTGCTCCTTACAAGAGGGAGGGAGTGAGCACACCTACGCACATCTGTAGAGGAATAAGAAGGGTTAAAATCCTTGAGTCTGTCCTTTTGTGGTCACTGTTTCTGTGCTGATTGCAGGTTTGCAAATAAGTGCTCATTCAGAGAAGCAGGTGAGACATCTTTAGAGTCATGAGATGGAGCAGAAGATACAGAAAAAAAAGCGTTCAGGAGAGGAGGAAAAAAGCTGAAAGGGACTGAACTCTTCCTTCGAGTCTTTGTCCCTCCTCTGAAATGGGAAGCTATGACAATGCTCTTGTAGTTTGTCCAGTTAATTATAGAACAATACAAGGAGGAGGGCTGTGATGGATTGGTGATTTACAAGATAGGGATGTGAGAGCTGGAGAATGGTAATTACACGAGCGCTTCCACATGCCCATACAACTGACTGTTTGACTAACAAAAAGAATCCCTCATATCTGCCTTCCCCTTGCAGATAAAAGCCAAATGCCACACAGGCCTGGGTAAACAGCACAGTTTGGTTCCGCTCAGTCTCGAGGGGATGCCTGCTTTCCTTCCCTCCGCCCCAAGTACTGGAGAGGCACCCAAGGAGAAGGAGCAGCACTAGCAACTGCTCACCTTCGCTACAGGTAGTGGATGCCCAGGGTAGAGATAAGAATCACTGAAGCAAGGCCACAGGCGAGGGGACAATGATGAGGCTTGGGCCACAAAGCCATCCATCACATGAGAAACAAAGCTGTTGTCAGCAGGGACGGCTGCATCCTCCAGGCATGTCAGTTGTCGAGTGAGTTGGATGACAGGTCGTCAAGGACTGACAAGGCCTCCAGGGAGATGCCAAGAGTAGAAGAAAGGCCATACAGTGACTGTCCTTATCCCACATGGTGCCAGGTGAAGAAAGACTAAATCTCTTGATACCAAGGTTGACTTTTCTTAATTGAAAGACTTCTGTAGTAGCTGAGGATGCAGGACTTTGCTTGGCATAAAGAGGTATTGCATCTGCACAAATTAAAGCCCTTTACACATTCTGACTAAAAAAACACAGGCTTAAAATATTCAGGTAATATTCCCACACAAACCTTTTCTCAATGGTGTGAGCTTCCCTTAGTTTGAGTGTTGTGACACTGGGGACACATACAAGAAATCCCACATACCTTACAGCTCAGCCTGCATCTTCCAGCTCTGTGATCAGCAACTAAGTGATGTAAGCTCTGCTCCAGTTACTCCATTACAAAATGGACAAACATAGCAAGGCATAACAGTTCCACAGAACGGTTGCAAGGGAAGGGAGCTGTAAGATGGTACACGTCACTCTTCACTCTCCTTCACACTTCTTGGGCATCCCACACCATTACTTGAGGCTTGCCTCAGGAACAGCATTTTTGATGAGCCCTTCAGTGGACTCTTGTTTCAGACTAACATAGTAGCTCAGTTTGACTTCCTGACTCACTCCAGCCTAACTACCTCATGTAGACAAGCCCTTGCACAAGTAGCTTCTTATATGCACAGTTCTACAAAATCATTCACCTTGAGGAATCCAGCAAATTTCCAAAGGTCTGGCTTCCACATGAAAGTAATACAAGAGCAGCCTTTCTGAATTCAGTACTGGCCATAAAACAGGAATGAAACACATGTTTCTGATAATTTCAGAAGCTCCGAAAGAAGTTTGATTCAGAGAATGGGCTAGAGTTTGAAGGGGAAGAGAGGAAACACATGTCCTGTTTGAAGTGTAAGGCCTCATTTTTTTATTAAGCCATCTTAACCACTCTTAACACATGCACATGAAGTATCAGCCCAGGGCAATGTGCAAAGTAGCTCATTGATGCAGATATTAGAAGTTGAGACATCCCAGAGCCTGGAAACTGCTGAATCCAGCAACATGGTCTGAGCTCATTATAAAGAAAGGTTAAAATGGAGATGAGGGTCTGAACTCAGACTCACAAATGCCAAGGCTTAAAGTGGGGTACATCTTGAATTATAAGCTACTCTCTCTCCTTTCTTTCTTCTTATTGCAGCTCCTGGGACTTTCCTTCTCTGTGTCATGTTTGGTGACTTTTTGCTTATTTTTCTCCAGTCGGGAGAGATGCCACAAACCTGGAGCTGGGCCCTTCTACCCATTAATCAAAAGCTACAAGTGCTCTGCAGGGAGACAAAACCTCTGTGTGTTTTCTCTGATATTTCTGGAGCACAGCATAGAGGGCAGGGGGGCTGGGCCAAGGACCCCTAGTTAGATTAACATTTTATTCAGAGACCTATTAATCAAAGTCAGAAGTGGCATGAAGCGGCACCAAGGGAGAAAAATAGCAGGACAATCAAGGCCCTTTAAAAAACAACCAACCCACACACAAAAAACCCTCTCTCAGCTTCCCTTGATTTACTGCAACTCGCTCACAGGACTAGATGGGAAAGGGGGGATTTGTAGCCTCTATCCAAATAGAAGCAGACCGTGCAGGTAAATTCTGGCTTTTTTCACATTAAGCAAACAACTTTCTGTATGCTGCCCCCAGCACCACTCAAAAAGGTCCCTATCTTTTTTTCTCCAGAGCATAACGCGCTTTCATGCAAGCTTATACTTTTTAATTATTATTTTTGGAAGACAGTGCGATTAGACTTCTTTTTCTTACAAGGAAAGACAGGCTCAGTTAACGGGAACAGGTCTGGCCAGCATTCCGCTTGATTAGGGTGTTTTGGAAGGGAGCATTTTGCCCCACAGAGGAGGAGATAAATGGCCTTATACAGCATGATACCAGAGGGAGTCAGGCATGTGTATGTTGGGAGACCAAACAACCCAGTGTTTGTTCCCTCTGGCACCAGCATTATCCCATACTGAGATGGAGCACAGTGACACAGGTGGTACTAGCCTGAAAACACACAGATGCACTAGGGATAGTGCAAAAGGGGTGTTTTGTTTTAAGATAAAGATCAACCAGGGAAGAATTCAACACTCATCTCTATATTTTCCCCAAGAACTCAACCACTGGATCCTGGAGTATTTCAGTGAGAGTCAAATCAGTCCCTGACTTCTGTCTCCAAAGGCTGTTTGGAGAACAGTATCTCAAGGACCTCAAGGCACAGAAGGGAATTGGGCCCCATGGCTCAAAAGAGTAACAGCATTAAGAACATTATTCTGTAGGGATTTGACCAGTAGTACCACATGAATTAAACAGAGCCCAGAGGAGAATCTTGTGCTTTCCTCTGAAAGTGGAGCAGGCCTGCTAGAAGAGAGGGGACAAGGGCTAAACTGGAGAGCAGCATGATGACCAATCTTGCCAAGCAGTTTCTAGGAAATTGTAGCAGCTGCCTTATACAAAAACAGCTCAAATAAAGGAGAGACTTTGCTCTTTCTCAGAGATGAGGAAAACTGCATGTGTGCATCCTCTGCCCAGGAAGAGCCAAGACATCTCCAGCAGCTTTAGGATGGTTTTCTCCCATGGCAAGTTCCTGGCAGCTGCTGACAACAGGAAGACTTGGGGAACTCAATCTCTTTTCTCTTCACAAAGCTTATGCTCCTCCAATCCTAAAATACAAGTATATGGAGGAAGAAATCGATTTTTCCTGTACAGATACACGAGACGCCAGGCAAAGAGAAGCTTGTGGAATGCACAGCCCAATGGATCTAGTTTCCCAGAAAGTCTGGCCTGGCCTTAGCAGAAGGTTAATTAACTCTGGCAGCTCAGGGCTGGAAAATGTCCACTTCATGCACTGGAGTGCCTGTCCACGGGTGAAGAGGGGGACAGGCAAACCATAGGGGCAAAGGTCCATCTGCAGACATGTATGAAAAGCTTGGCTGGGCTTGTGCCTGGATCCTGCGGGAGGAACACAAGAAAGATTTATCCAATTGATATAGCCAGACCAGGGTCTTGTGGGTGCAAGGGGAGAACAACAAAACCACAAAAGAGCTAGAAAAACACAGCCATGCCAGGCGTAGGTGGAGACACATTATCTTATGGGGCAGGCATGCACTCTGCCCTCCCTTCTCTGAGCATCACAAGTGCCTTTGCATAGCAGCCTCCAGGAAAAATGGCTGAGGGCTCGAAGACACATCCTTCAGTGGGTGTTGTGGGTCACAAGTAGGGGAGCCAAGTGCATCCCTGCAGCATAGCAGAGGGAAATGAAGTTACTCCGAGGCCACAGAGACCTGATAAAAGCAAGACTTGGCTTCCCTTGCACACTGAAAGGGGACACTGTCCCCAACCTCTTCACACACTTGTGGGAAGTGTGTTTGGGACTGGACATCTCTGTTCTCACTGCTAATTCTGCATCTTACCAGACTGCAGGACACATACATTTCTTGCTCAACAAGACCAAAGTTAGAGATCACTTCCCAATATACCAGCTCCCAACTGCACCACACATCAAAAAATGCCCTTGTTCCCTATCATCCCTGTAACACCCAGGATTTGGATATTTTGAGAAGACTCACAGCAGCATTTTACAAGCGACTTCTGTGAGGTGGCAGCAGCTGCCCATCGAAGCACAGGGCCTGGAAACAGACATTGCCTTCAAGACTCTGGTGTCAGCAGTAACACCAACTCTTCCAGACTCAGACCTACTGAAATTTAGAAAGAACTTGCTGATTAACTGAACCATGAGGAACAGGGAACATGGTCCCTCTTGTGCAGTGTGCAAATTAATTGAGAAGAAAGTGAGGAAGAGCTATATGCAAGATAGCCACCTTGGGGCACCTTCCTTCCTGCTTTCCCAGGAAGCTGGTGTGAGATGCAGGGGTGTTCCATCCCAGATTTGCTCCTAACATGCTCTGTGAGAGCAGGCACATCCCAAAATTCTCACTGTTTCAGTCTCTCCATCTTTGCAGTAGGTGCAGCAGCTGGTGTCCATCTTAGCAAAGCCCTCTGAGATCTGATGATGAGAAGTCTCCGAGAGAGATATTTCAATTTTTATGTTTCCCACACTTCCTAAACCAGCAGCTTCATCACAAGATAGGTGAAAGGATGGTTAATGCCTGGTGCTATTTTCAGATGTCTCTCCATCCAACAGGTAACAGACCAAATCCTCTATGCTGTGTTAGGATGGAATAAGCAGCAGCTGGGGAGCTACAAATCTGCTCCAGGAAGCCTGTGTATCAAAAGGAGAGTGAGACATTAACACGGAATTTCTGTGATTCCTTGGCTTGCTACTCAAGATAAGTATCATAGCCTTAAATACTTGAGGGAAATGCTTAACCTAAACTAAGTAAAGTAAGGTTCAAACTGAATTGTTTGTGAAGAATAGGGAAGGAAAAGAGAAGAAATAGAGGCCAGGAGGCACTGGATAAGCCAAGGAAAACATTTTGAGAAAGCCATACCACTTAGTGCAGTCAAATGTATTTCAAAAGCAAAGAAATAGCTTTCCAGAAGTTTTTGCATAGCCACTCTATAGGCAGGAGGTATACCCTTGCCCCTGCTTTGAACCACAGATATATCCTCTCCTTTTGCCTAGAATTTTTCACTCACAAATCTCAAAGCACTTGCAGATGTTCAAACTTAGCATACTTCCAAGAGTAACCTTCTAGATTCAGTTCCTTGATAACCCTACCCAATAAAATAGACTTCAGCTTTCACCTTCTGCTCAAAGTCCTCGCAAAAGCTGCTTTGCTGAGAAGCTACAGGGTGTCTTATGGCAGCCCACAAATTCTGCTGCTTTTCTCTCCATTGCAAGCTTAAGTGCAGCAGCTCCAATATATTTTATGTTTTATTTTATGTACAGCTTGGCATACACTGACTTGGGTGCAGCAACTCCAACAGAAGAGCCTCCCTTTCCTGCAGTGTTGGACTCTGAACCACGGCTGGATTAGCCAGAAAGGTAGGAGGGCAGGGCAGGAGGAGCAAAAAGCCAGTGCCAAGATAGGCAAGGAAATCCTGGCATTCCTCTCCAAGCATGTAACCAGATCCTCCCTCCTCTATTATTCTTGCCACTCATTCCCCATCTGTAGAAATCGCTGAAGATACAATTAGGCCAAGTCAGTAGGCAATAACTTTTTCAGCATTTGCAAATACTCAGTAATCAGTCCAGATCAAGCTCCTTTTGCCAGCAAACTGCCCATCAGGTCTAGCCCTTTTTTCTGCTCACTCCTGGTCATTTTCTTGGTCATATGCACAGACTTAATCCTGTGTGCTGTTTGCTGTCAGCTTGCTTTGACCATTGGTAGCACTGATGCTGTATAAACTCTGCAGTGAGGTTCTTCCTCCCTAGCTGAGCGAGGAAACTTTTCCAGGCAGTTCACAACAGCAAATACAGTTAGCAATGAATGCTCTCACACACATGCCAGGGAGCAATTCATCTTTGCAGCATTCAGCTCAGACCTTCCTTGCTCTGGGAAGACCAGAGGATGGGTTAGTGTTGGCCACGCTGGACAGACAGTGAGGACAGCCCAGCCACAGTGCCCTCCAGCAGCCCTGGTTAACTCTCTGTGGCATCAGTCCAACCCTGCAACTGCCAGGTGGAAAACAGCCTGTCTTTCAGTAAGGGGAACACTGGTAAATCCACTCATGGCTTAAGCATTCCGAAGTGCTCCAGAGAACGATACAAAATAGCACCCCATACTGTAGTAACTTATCTCTCCTAATCAGTAGTCATCAAAACCATGGCACAAATTACACAAGGCTCCTGCTAACTCTAACAACAGGAAGGAGTGCAGTTCCACATGATCTCTCAGCTTTACGCACTTGTCCTGAGCAAGTATGTCCAACTCCATACCAGCCTACTTCAGTACTGGTACTACCTTACACCTTGCTGGTGCCAAGGGAGGCAGGGAACTGGCACGGTGAAGCTATTAAGTGTGCAGCACCGGAGATCAGCATTGCATCCCACTCTCTTCTCCTACCAGCCACCACAGCACAGCCCAAGGAGATGTCACCCCAGAACCTCTGGGGCTACAGCCTGCTCACAGTGGGCTGAAAGCCAATGACTCTTGACTGCACTAATGCCAGGCCATCTCTGTGCTGCATCAGCCATCAGGATCACTGCCTGCTCCCTTCCATCCAAGAGACTGCCTCCTTCCCTGCTCTCATACCCCAGCAAAAGGTCCTGTTTGATATGCACTCCAGCTGCTTCCCAACTGAGATGTTCCCTCTCTGATTGACATTTCCTTTGAAATAAGAGAAACACAGCAGCCGCTGGACTCCCAGTATGTCAACACATGCAGCTCAGCACCTCCAGGGGTCCTGGGAGTCCTTCCAAGACCTGCCGGATGGCTGTGGTTAATAAACTCTCAGCCTCTGAGTAACAAAAGTCTTCTGCTGGAGAAACCCCAAATGTTGTCATGTCCTGCACAGCTTCCATCAGGTGGATCCACTTGCACAGCAAAGCAAAAATAAAGCTGTATCTTAGGCAGGACTCAGCCTCTTTCAGGAAGATTGATGCCACAGAAGCTTGGCTCCAGATAGGACCATAAGCCACTTCTCAATAGCAGCAGCCCACTAGGCCACAAGGTCACTGGTAGTCCTGCAATCATAGATCATTTACCCTATCCTCCTCTTTCTGTTCCTCTGCTGTCTCACTACATGCAATGAAAGACTCTCTTCACTGTGCAAGATACAAAGCTGGTAGAAACCATTGAGCAAATTATTATTTTAATATGAAACCCCCAAATTGGCAAGACCAAAGAACAGTTGGTATAAGCATCTGTCTTTAAAACATGGATTTAAAACAATGTATCTATAAATCAGTGGACTTGTTTAGATGCCTGCTTTCAGCTTCACAAATACTGAAGCTCCAATTTTCAATTAGAGTAATTTTTCATTTAGAAAGTCAAGTGGGCTGTTGGTAGGCAGGAGGGTGAGCATGAAGATGAATGCACCAGCTGTATGCCCTGGGTTTCAGCTGAATTGTTTCCAAGATAGACTTTTTTTCCCTAAGATGGGAAACATCTGAGAGAATTTCCCATCCCACATGGATTTCACAATTTCCCATCCCTGGGAACATAGAGTGCCTAGCACATGGGGCCCCACAGACATCTACAGATAAAGGCAAAGCAAGGTAGGAATGTTGGAAACTCAGAGACAAACAGGGATTGAAATTACATGCTATTTTTTTCCACAGCTAATTAACCCCTGGAACAAGTTTAGGGGATACAGTGCCCAACTTTCATCTCAATTTCCTCTCATTTTCCTGAGGCCAAGAACCAGCACTGGATAGATATAAAACACTCTACCTGAAGCACTGTAGGAAACTGCAGGGGAATTTGCACACTGAAATTCAGGCACAGCACTCGGAGGTAGTTCCCTTCATTTAGGGGTAGGCAGCACAGAAATGACACCACTGCTTCTTGCACCCTTGAAAGTCTCAGGAAAAGAGGAAAGGCAGCTAAGGGATCATTAAAATGCCATTCTTGATGGTTAGTGGCAGGGGGGATGAGAGGAGAGGAAGTGATCAAGAACACCAGTGTCTCACTTTCAAAGCCTTCTGTACTGGATCATCAAATTAATCAGTTTGGTGGTTATGGTGCAGCTTGGCTGGCAAAGGACCAAAGATGGGAAAGTGGCAAGCTATGTTTTATGTACAACTTGAGAAATGCTGACAGCTCTCTGAGGGGTGGGGAAGAACAGGTATCAACAGAATAGGCAGCAGCTCACAGCAGAGCTGAGAATGAAGCAAGAAAGATGATGCCAGTTTTGGTCTGAAGTGAACAGCCAGCTCAGGGCAGAGTCTTTGGACTGGACTCGAAGTGTTACAAGACAGAGAAACATGTACAGCTGAGCAAGGAAACTTCCCTCTGCTTCATAGGCTTTAACGTGGACAATCTCACTGCAGCACATAGGGATTTATGGAAACTAAATATGAAGCCCAAGTCCCACTGACTGTTGCATTGTCTCACGTCCCCACAGAACAAAGATTTTATGCTTTACTTCCCTTCTCTCTCCCTGCAGGAATCCAGGCAGCTGATCTAACAAGAAGATTCACCTGAGAAAGGTACAAAACAGCCTGGGGAAAAGCCTTCATTTCACCAGCAGGTTCATTCACAGAGATCATGACACAGCACATAAGGGGAGCATTGTTTCTGGAATAAAATCTGCATTTGAGCTCTCTTCTTTGGCCATGATCAATGGGAGGGAATTAAAGCCTCATCCTGGGAAAAAAATTAGCTTGCTAAAACTGTGTTGAAAGATCAGGTAATGGAGATGCAGAGCAAGCATGGGCACCCACATCATCTCTTGGTAAGCTTAAGAATGCTGGAGGTAAAAGCCCCTGCTGAAAAAAGCTCCCCAAACACAGGCACAGACATATTGTATCCCATGAGAGACAACCAAGTTAAGGGCTGTGATTTGTAACAGGAGATGTCCGTGTTTCACAGTACTTCAATCCACACTTGAGCTCCCCACAGCTCCTCCCAATGCAGGGGCATTTATATTCCCTGGGTGCTTCCATGTTTGCCTGTTTAGCCTCTGCATTTTCTGTCCCATGGATGCGTAGAACCAACCCCAATAACTTTGAGTTGTTCTTGCACCTCTGTCCTACCTAGCCCTGGGGTGTTCTCAGAGCACATACCTTCTACCCATCCTCCAGACACCTTCCCATCTCCAGCAGGCATGCCAGCAGAAACCCACTGCTCTCACCAGTCAGTGATGATGGGCAAGGTTTTTTACCCCCACTCCACCCACCTACCAAGGGGTAGGTTTCATCCCTCCAAACTCATCAGACTAAATACCCCACAGAGAACCAACACTATTTCCATTATGGACATAGCAGACAATGCCCACTTTCCTCCCTTCTCTGTTTCAGTCTGATGTTTTGGAACACCAACATGAAAGTGACTTGTGTAAACTAGTAATTACAGGTTAAAAAAAGCTATGTCTGCTGGTTGGGCAACTAATTTCAGAGATTCATTTAGTCGCTTTGGGCAGACACACATCACACTTGCCTTCACCCTCTCCCAGGCCCACATCTCACGTTCATTTTACAAGTAAAAGCAAACAGATTAAAAGCTACTTGCTGCCCTCTTCCGAGCAAACCCAAATTACATGTCAATATGGGTAACGGCTCCCGAGATCGTCTTTAATGCAGTGAGCTCTGTTTTCATGCAGTGAGCTCTGTTTTCATGCAAAATGAATGACACTGATATGGCATCAAAGCACTGAGACAGGGCAGGTTAGAAGTGGTTATCAGCTCTTACAGAGGAGGACCGTAGATCAGTCTAAACCATTAGGTATCCATAGAGGGCATTCTTTACAGTTTGGTTTCATAACTCTCAGGTTAATCCTCCCCTGTGAAAACATAAAGCAACACCTCCCCACGTATTCTGTTCTCAATAGTCACAAACACTTCAGAGCAGAAGCAGATCATGAAACATGTAAAGAAACAGCAAAAAAGTTACTTGTAGATTTAAGAGGGTGATTTTTTTTTTTTTAATGAAACCTCTTAAATCTTTGCTGTCCTCCAGCAGTGCTCTAACCTGTCCTTCCAGGGAACATATGGAACATATACCTTTATCTAGACATACAGTATCTTCAGAACAAACTGCACATACAATTTTCAGAATAAACCTTAACACTATAACCTGTTGTTTTCAAGACATTTATCCAAGACAACTTGGATAAATTTGTCTTTGTTCCATTTGCGGAAACCTGTTAAGTTAGACTGTGTGCTCTCCATTTAAAGCCCTCTGAAATCAGGCTTAGGAGCCTGAGGAAGCCTCGGTTTTCATATGCAAATATATATTAAAAAAAAAAAAAAAAGTAAATCCCATTTATAAATATTTCTAAAATAGCTCTTCTCCCAGGTAACCTAGGACAGACAAGATGCCCCATGATGTAGCATTAGCATTGCTTTTCTTGGCACTCTCTCTGGGGTGCCCTATATACTTCAGTCCTGAAGGGAAATTAGGGGTTTGAAGAATGCCAGGTAGCCTCAGCAGAAATGACCATGAAAAATGTCTTCTTCAATTTGTAAGCAATGCAACAAATCCCACATCAGGCTGCCACCAGGGCATCCATTGAACATTCCCACTTGGGCACATGCATAGCACACAGCTGTGACTGTGCGTGACAGGGATACGCCATGCTTCTCCAGGACTTTCCTCCATGTGATCTCTAAGCAGTGCTTAATCTCCAGCTGTTGCATAGAATGGGTCTGTCTCCTTGTGACCAAGCCCTACAGTGGATAAGTTGTTCTGTATGTGTAAAAATGGGATCTTTCCATCCTACATATGAGCAGTCAGAAACTATGACAGTCTATTTAAAACAAGGGTAGGTTCCCAGGTGTCAATAATACATAATCTAAACAAGCACCTGCAGCAAACGTGAAGCAAAACATAACTATTATCACCATAAGGTACAGAGACTGAAAAACTGGTTCTCTGTGGGATTCCAGGCTAAAATTCTGAAAGCTCCAAAATCAGCTTGCTTTGCTTTCAAGACTTCTTTTACTCTGCAAAGCATGCAAGCATGGCCACTGGTGAAAAACAGGGCATTTAACAGAAGGAAGAACCAGTGTGCCTTCCCCAGTGTCATCTACCAACCAGTTCGTCCTTCACTTTGGAAGTGCTGACCTGCTTTTCAGACACCTCAGGTTTGGAGCTCTGCATCAGTGGAGGCTGCAAACACACTTTGGTTTAGTTTCCAGTGTGTTTCAGAGACAGGAGCTGCTTGGAAGCACTGCGAACCTTTGGCAATGCAGCAGCCTGTCTGGCAGGCCTGGTAGCCAATTCTGCACGCCCAGGTGTTGGATTGGCCTTGATACTATTAAGTTATTTGTAAAGCATCTTAATGGTTGGCATTTATCTTTGCGTATTTCACCACTGCTTCCCTTTTGAAGTCACTGTGAAGCCTTGGACAGTCTCTCCCTTCAGCAGTACAGCAGATCTTTCGCAGGCCAGTGGAGCAAGAAAGCATCTGTGACGTGCAGCTTTCCGAGCCAGGAGAAGCCAAGACATGCAGGCTCTAGATTTATGGATTAGACATGCTGCCATGGCATACAAATCACTCTGCACTCAGTGCAATTCATTATCACATTGCTATGGCTAGTCACATTCTTCACAGGTGCAAATGATGCCAAAAAGGCTTTTTACCTTTCATGTGCCAAGACTTAACGATGCAGAGTCAGGACCCCTCCTGCCTCTCCAGGGAAATGAAACCAAGGTCAGCAGTCCTTCTGCTGTGGGCACACCAAGTACTGAAGGTTTTCCAGCACCCCACGGCAGTGCTGACAGGCAGGCAGCTCAGCAATCACAGGGCTGGGATTGTGCCCAGTCCAGCCTCTCCCAGTACCTGAGCCTGTACCTGCAGCACTGTCAGTACCTGCCCATGTGCACCAGCAACATCCTCTAATCCAGGCAAATTCAGCTAAAAACCTGCAGAAAACTCAGGGATTCATTCTGCCACACCAGCACACGTTGGGAAGGCAAATGGCCTTTTACATTCTTTGCATGTATCAGTAAAGGAAAGGGACTTACCAACAGGCGTAAACCAGCTAAAATAACAGTATAATTGACCTAACGAAACTAGAAAGAAGGGGTGAAGGGGAGATAGTGCTACTCCCTTACACATCTGCATCTGGATTCTGGGAAAAGGATACTGGGGAAAAACAAGCCAGAAAACAGGCTTTCTACTCCTGAGGAAAGGATGTTCCTTGGAGGTATGGGGGGAATAGTAATACAACAGCAGTAATACCACAGTACTTGAAAGCCAAGAGATTTGAGTGTCAGGTGCCTCATGGAGCATCACTTTGGGCATCTCCACAGAGTAGGCTCCTCAGTGGAACTGTGTTCCCCTTTGGAGGCCACGGTTACTGCTGATATCGCAGGGGACATCGCAGCCCCAAACAAGAGGTGCATTGACCACAACATCCAGCAAGGTTCAATCCCCGGGATAAAAAACAAACAAACCAACCAAATTAATCTGGAACTCTGTTTCCTTGATTACTACTGCAACAGCAGGTCAGGCAAACACCACAGCAAACCAGTGCTGGAGGGACATGGGGCAGAGAGGTGAAATGGAGGACAGAGCCCACCAAGCAGAGCCGTGTATCACTCACCTCAGCCAGGCTGGCCCAGGCGCACACAACATGGCGAACGGCTCTCACAGCCTTCGAAGCCAGCCCGCCCTCGGCAGGGCGAGAAGGCCTCGTGTTGCACGCAGGACTCCATCTCCCACCTCAGCGTCCATCGCACAGACCCCTCCTTGTACCCTCTGGCAGCGCCCGGAACCTCTCCAGGTGCGCACGGGCTCCCCTCAGCACCAGGTGAGTGCGGTCAGGGCAGATCGGGACCCCCAGGCGGCGGTTAACGGCCGTTAACGGCCGCCCGCGACCGTTACACTGAGGGCGCAGGGCCGGGCCCCACCCACAGGCTCGCAGCAAGCATCACCCCTGCCTTCACAGGCCTGCCGGTAACAGGCAATAGGCAGCAGCTCAGGAGGTACGGCAGAAACACCACCGGAGCTGCCCGCTGCGACAGGCAGAAGCTGTCCAGGTTAACCCTGTGGTGCGCTTCTGGTTACATCACCTGCCTTCGGTACATGCTCTGCTCGGCACAGATGGGCGTGAAACTGCCAGGGGTGCAACACAGTGCAAGATTCCCAGTGTAGAATGCAAAAAATAAGCCACTTACATCAACATGCATCATTATTTTATTTCAGTTTTGCTTCTTTCCAGAAACAGAGGGACAACATAACCGGCAGTAGGCACGTTAGCGGGTTGTGCAGTTCGAGTCCCTAAACAAGACCAGGTCTCCTGTGCCAGGTGCCATATAAACACAATCAGAAGGAGCCTCCACATTCAACAACACCTGGCTCCAGGGTGAATGTCTCTCAAACACTCAGGGCCCCAGTCTGACAACAGTGTATGTTGGAATCAGTATAGAAACTATACGTAGAGTAAAAGGAATGAAGATAGGGGGAAACGGTAGGCTCCTAAGCAATCCCTCCCTCCCCCAGAAGAACATTGGGAAAGATGCATTAAGCAAGAAGAAGCATCCTTTCCCTTTTACTGATGGGAAACTGAGGCAGGAGAAGACTCGGTCACTTTTTCAAAGCTTACTAAGGCAATCTGTGGTAGCACCAAGGAAACTGCATTTCTCCATTGTCCTAGTCCAGTACCTTAACTGTCCACTGCCCACCTCTGTTCTCACCTGACCAAGTGCAACCAGAAGCATTGTGAAAATATGGCTGAAATACTCTAGCATAGGAAGGATCAAGCACCACAGGCCCTACAACCTTATGAGCAGTTAAGAGTCAGTTCTGGTTGCTGTAGTTGATGATTTCCTTAGTCTACCAAACCAGAACCACCCCCAGCTCATCAAAGCAATAAACATCATGCTAAAGAATTTAAAGCAGTAAAAAAACACAGGATCAGGTCTTTGGAAATACAGCAAGTGTCTGATCAGTTCCAGTCCTGTTTTGGACTGCAGTCAGCGTCAGATGCTGCACCGAATTGCCCCCTCCGGATCTCACAAACCACATGACCTTATCAGAGCATCACCCAAGGGGCAGGAGGGTATTCAGTCTTGTGATGTTAATCACCGTTGTAAGGGCTTCTTGAAGATGCCCATGTGTCTACATGCTGGTGTAGGTCCTGGGTGGTGCTCTGAGCTTCAGCAGTCATTCTCCGAAATTTCTGAAGGTAGACAATGATGAAGATAATAAAGATACCCTGGAGGAAAAGGAGGATGAAAAGACAGAGCTGAGAGAGGAGAGCCAGGACGCAGTACCAGTACTGGCATGTTGCAATGATCTCGTCTTCTGTCAGATAGGCAATGATGCGGCCCTGCAGGTGAGCTGGGGAGCTGCATCTCACATCCCTGTATAAGGTCCGGTTCTGCTGCCACTGGAGCCAGGAGCGCAAGTAGAGGATGTCACAGTTGCATTCCCAAGGGTTGCCCTGCAGGTAGACAACCTGAAGGCTCTTTAGGTTGTCAAAGAGTCCATCGGGAATAGAGGTGAGCTCATTGTAACCAAGGTGGATAATTTCAGCTGACGGGCGGAAAGCAACCGGTAGTTTTGCTACAGTTAGGCCTTTTGAAGTGCAGTCGACAATGGTGGTGGTACACTTGCATGGCACAGGGCATGTAGGTATCACAAGTGGGAGGAAGCCAAGGAGAGGCAACAAGAGAATTCCACTCTTCATCTTCACCTGCAAACACTCCCCTGGTGAGACTGGATGAGGTGGAGACCAGCAAGTAAACACCACACACTCTAGGATGACAGCAGGTCTTTTGTTGGTTTGTTCTGAGAATCAGTTTCTAAAGGTGGATGGAATTTGCTGTCCTTCACAGGAGATGCGAGAGCTCTGAAAAGAACAGAGTTAAAAGAGGCATGCAAATTCTTGGTCTCTTATTACAGAAGGAATGTTCCTGGTCTTCCAACCCTGGATTTGAGGAGGGATATGAACAGATGGCTACTGGGAGGCTTAGCTGCAGCCATCAAATTTATTTTAACTAGTCCTCAGAAGTGTACAAGAGCTGCTTGTATTTTCAGCATTACTGGAGGCGCATTACTAGGGTAGTGAAGAAAATTCATGCGAAGGAATCAAAAATTAGAATATGAACCTGCTCATGCCTTATCACAGCTCTGAATCACAACTGTAAGCAAAGTTTTGTTCACGCAAACTACAAGAGGAGATTCAGAAATAAATGTAGTGTTACCACAAGTAAAAAATAGCCTTTCCAGTTTTGAAAAGAAGTGATAAACAGTCCTTGGCCAGCAGAGAGGCTACTGACCACCAAGGGTGAAGGTCAGTGGAGTTCTCCATGCTAGATATTGTTCCAGCAGGTGAATAATCTCCTACTGGAGCTGTGGCCACACTGGGAGACACAAGTCAATGAGCTGTCTTTGTGTTGCAGTCTTACACCACTGAACACATGAGGTGCTATAACTTCTTCAGGAGAAGAACCACGCATATCTACAAGGCAGTGCTTTTCTGTGCAAATAAGAACATAAAATAAAATAATTAAAGTTACCAGAGGCAACTCTGTTGACTTACCAGAGTAGTTCAATCCTTGCTTTCTTGCTGGCTTTACAAGACAAGAGGAAGGTCTTAAGGCAGTCCAGCCAGCACAAGAGTGTTTGCAGCTGCATAGCTGAGCTCCCGGATAATCCCCTTGCAGCTGGCTGGCAAGATAAGGGTCAGGCTCATCCCACGGACACCTCCCACATGAGGCCTTCCTGCAAGCTTGCTGCATGTCACCGGAAGCTGAGGCTTCATTGAGCAAGTATTCCAAGAAATGGGAACTGACACTGCTCACAAAAACGTGTTTGCCAGGAGAGATGCTGGCAGTACTGATAACTGTGATTCTGGGCCCACAGGCTTGGTCCAACAGAAACATCACAAAGGCTCAATTGCAAAGTAGTAACTCACAATGCATTTTAACCTGGAAGGTGACACTACTGATTTGTACCACACTCCCTGAGCACTGTAGCCTTTGGTTTCTCCATCTCATCAGGAAGACTATATATCTGGCAGAGTGGGGAGACCTAGCACTTTGCAATGTGCTGACCCTGAGGTTTCCCTTGAAGCAGTGACACAAATCTACTCCTAATTAGCAGTGGAAGAAGATGGACTTTGCCAAAAAAATAAAATGGACTTCCAGTGACCACAGTAGTGTCAATAGTTGAGCCAAGGAGAAAGATCAGCCAGGCACCTGCATCCTCTCATGATAGTTACAGGGTTAAAATATAACTCTTGGCATTTCACTGTCTGTATCAAAACAAACCTGTTAGATTCACAGGAAGGATAACAGACTGGGAAAAACAGTGCTCTGAGGACTGCTCTTTAGGTAGCCAAGGGAGCTGGCACCTCTCAACAAGTGCAGCTTGGAGTTACTGATGAAGACTGACCACATCCTTTATTCAGAAGTTGCATTACACAAATACACTTGAATAAGTAAGTCCAAGTGTCAAAACTAAATTTAGGTAGAATCTTGTCTTCTCAAGGCCATCACACCTTCATGGATATTTTTCTGCCATCAAAGCATTGGCTATACTCCTTAGGATAAGGCCACCAGAATTACATTGTGAAACTGTTGCCGCATGGGGCACAACTCTCCATTACCTTGTACTGTGCACATCATACAGAGCGGAAATTATGAACATCCTGAATGTGCTGATATTACAAGAATTTAGGGTGTAAGCAGCAGCAGAATTTGGCACTAACCAAGGAAAAATCTCCGATGTCCTGAACAAACCAAACTTTACATTTCTAGAAGGTTGGAGCAGATCATTCCAGTTGTTTCACTGACAGGCAGAGCTCGAAAGAGGTTAACAAATGAACTCAGTTTGTCCTGCAGGGCCTGGTTTCAACTTGGGAGCACCTCGACTACTTCCTACTACTAAGCTACTGCTACTAAGTTTGCTTAGCAAACTTAGCTTGTCTCATGCACTTGGTGCTACATTTATTCACAGTCAGGTGAACAGCAGAGAGCTGATCCGGAGCCAGATCCACTGTGGCTCTGCATGCAGCACAGACTTAGCAGTGCTCCTCTGGCTCCTTAAAGCTGGATTTCCCAGGACAGGATCCTGCCCATCTGCCCATTGCCGATTCAGACACTGCTCCTAGGGGAAGCTTAAAGATAGAAGATTTTCAAGTTTATCTTGTCTAGCTTCTGACATCAACAGGCCAGGAATCGCATCAAGAAGCCCTGCCTGAAGCCTTCTCTGACAGAATCAGACAAAAGGAGAAACAGTGTCAGTTTTGCTCTCTCCTACCCATAACGTATCACCAATACTGCTCAAGGGAACTGAAAATTAAACAGAAAGAGGTTGTTGGTTTTGAATGTATTTATTTCACTGATCAATTCAGGTAGTAAACATTAATAATAATAATAATCATTTAATAAAATGGATATGGTTTAAAAGGTTTCGGTTTTCTTTTTTCACAATGACAAAATGTTCAAACAGAAATTTACAAAAAAATATATATTATAATAACCCAACAGATGGACAGGAAACAAAGAGCCTAGGAATGGAGCAAGGGGTGGGGAAAATGCATGGCAGGAGCAAGCCAGAGTTAAAGCACAGCAAGAGTTTGTGAGGAGGAGCAGGGAAAGCCATTGCAAAGCACAAAGAGTGGGACTCCCTCCCTCTCAATGGGGGAGGCATGCGGGAAGGCAGCAAGGACTGCACAGGCAGGACACAGGCAGCGGCACACAAGGAGTTCATGCCACGGCTCCATTCCCAGCCAGGCACAAGGTCTGAGATGTTGTACCGACAGCCCCAGCTGTAGCCTAGGATAGCTCTGTAGAGCAGGACACCAGCCCTGCAGCGACTCACTCAGCAGGGCAAAGCTTGGCAGAGACACGGGAATGTGGCTGGAGGTACAGGGGTCGCATATGAGGCCATGGAGGGTTGCGTGAGGGGAGGTGTTAAATTGCTTTCCTATCCACACTTCTCACTGCCAGAGCCAAATGGCCAAGCTACATTTGTTCAGGAGTCTCTTCTCCACTTACTATGCAGCTCAATGCTGTAGTACAAAACACTCCATCCTTTAATAAAGAGATGCCACCTTTTAGGCCAGAGTCAGAAGCCCTGGTGCCCTCAAAGTCAGTCTCTAATCCTGTTCCAGGCAGCCCCCAACCTGGTGCTCTGTGCAGGAAACCTCCTGCATAGAGACATGATTTCACCAGTACCCCTGCCCCTCTGCAGAAGCCATCTCCAGTGCCTCACTCCTGGGCATTCTGTGGACAAGCTGAACAACCTTTATCAGCTGGTAGCCAAAGGCTTCGTCTCGCTGTAGGGGACTGACTTGTGTCTATTGACTTGATGTAGGAGCCATGTGCACTGAGCTGATGGAGACTTCCTCACCCAGAGGGACAGACCCTCAGCAATCCTGCCTGCCTGCGACCAGCGTACCCAGTGCTCTCACCAGCATACAGCACTTCTGCCACAGCCCAGAATAAAAGCTGTCAGCTCCTCTGTGTCTACTCCAGAGGGTAAAGGTCTCCTTTGTTTTCTAGGAATGAAACTGTTTGAAAGAGCAACATGGAGGCAGCCCGTTTCAGGCTACTCCCCCACCCAAGTAAGCACAATGCACAAAGAAAGGTCACATTTCCTCCTTAAGCACCTTGGTCCTGCATGT
The DNA here is from genome assembly GCA_039720435.1 of Amazona ochrocephala. Taxonomy (NCBI): domain Eukaryota; kingdom Metazoa; phylum Chordata; class Aves; order Psittaciformes; family Psittacidae; genus Amazona; species Amazona ochrocephala. The sequence goes on along the minus strand of CM077891.1, from coordinate 6,757,236 downwards.
TATTGAAGACAAGCTGAACCCTTCCCCTCTCCTAGGCTGGCACTACCACTGTTGGTTATGAGCCAAATATGGGGGAAAATGAAAGAAAAAACAATAATTGTTGGACACTGCTCTTGCCCAGCTTGTACATTTCTGCCAAGGGGCTTCCACCCTTGCTTTGTCCTTCCACCCTGTGCCAGGGTCTCTGCCCTGCCCCTACAGCCCATGCTCAGGATAAGCCGGGGCTCTGTACAGTGAATAACTGGAACCAGCCAACCTACTCACCACCTGGACAAGCCCTGCAATGCCTAACAACATAATTCAGGGTCTGGCCATTCCTGGCCAACACTGTGCTCCTACACAGGTAGATCTACTGGGGAGTCAGGGATGAAGGAACAGATAGAAAAGGGGAAAGGAGATAGAGGAATCAGGCTGGGAGCCAGAGGAGCTGAAGGGCCCAGCCCATGGCAGCACTCCCTGGAGTCGGAGAGAAGAGCCAAGCGTGTGCCTCTCTCCCTGATTCCCTGCAAGCGTGGCAGTGTGAGACCTGCCCTGTCAGCCCCATCACACTCCAGGGCTATGTTCTGGCTGGGCTAAAGTTAAAAATACTGCAGGAAGCAAGAACAGGACAGAAGCTGCTGTCCAACAAGTGCTCTTATCTCTGCCCAGCAGATCCACCAGCCTTCCCAGCACTGAGACAGGAAAAGCCTCAGATCAGGGAGGGGAAGAAAGGCTGAAACCCAGGGGAAGGGCAGGGGAGCAAGTGCCACGTCTGCTGGGTTGTGCTCCGCCCCATGCAGTGACACTCTTGCACATGCTGACCCCACACCTGCCTCGGCAGGCAGCTTGCAGATCTCTGGAACAAGTCTACAGAACCTGGTCCTTTCCTCAGCAGCAGCTCAGGGCCAGCAATGCACTTGTAGGACCGCAAAGCCTGCAGCTAGGGCCCAGCTCTGCATTCAGGGATGGATTTCAGCCCTAGGGTTTCTATCCCCTCTGAAGCAGTCCCAACCAAGTGTTCAGGCTGCCACAGTGCTTTTCAGAACAGATACTCCAGACACACTGAAGCTGGATGACCAGAGCTAAACCTCACCCAGCTAGCAACTGCAGGACTCTGGGGTTCCTCTACCAACACCTCCAGCCTGCCATGAGAGGAAACTATGGCTGGGAAAGTGCTCATTCACATCATCTCCTCCTTGCAGGCAGCAGCCAACAACTCCTCTGCCAGAAAAGACAAAACTGAGAGCAGTAGAAGATGTTTTCTTCTGACGGATCTCAAGAGACTCAGTCCCTCATCACTCAGTGCAAAGATCCTGGAGCTTTTTGATAGGAAAACTAAACCCAACCAACTAAACAAAAAAACCTGTCAGGAAACCAGGCAACCATGAGGACCCCTGAGCAGGTCAGTGCACAAAGAAACCCCCAGCCCCAGCTCTCTGGGCCAGAGCTGCCCTCAGGCTGAGGAGCCCGATCAGCACAGGTCCAACTCACAGGAGGGTACGGCTGCCTTTACAATGCTTGTGCTGGCCCCAGACAAGGGGAATGGGGAAGGGGGCACAGCACCTCAGCTGGGAGTAAACATTTACGTGCATTGACAGATAGTCAAGTTCGTACACCAGAGAAACCAGGACTTTAAACACCAGCATTCCCAAACAACAGATTAGTACATGGGAAAGGGACCTCTTTTTCTTTTCTAGGATGTCTCAGAGACTTCCCAGGCTATTTTCTTTAAAAATGAAAAAAAAAAAAAAAAAAAAAAGAAGAAAGAATAATTATTAAAAAAGAAATACGCATCAGTAAACTGTTAAGTGAAGAGCCTCCTCCACAATCCAGCTGACCGCAAAGCCAGCACTGCTGCTAATAAATTAGAGGGTGCAGGTGCAGCTCGTGCCCACAAGTCTCTATACAACAGGAAACCATTTCTACACATCCACAGCTTTTGCCAGGCCTCAGATGGTCACTGGGGAATTCCCTCTGCCCTCCAAGTGCCTGCCTCTCATTGATCCTGCATCTGCTGCTGCATCTTCTGCAGCATCTCTTGCATCCGCCGTAACTGCATGAGACACAAAAGAGATAGTAAAAAAGGGATCTGCTGTGGCCTGAAGACGGTCATCTGCACTGGGCACAGTCTCTTGGAGCTGAAAAAGGGATCCCTTGGGTAGTATTAACTTCTGCCTGAGCACAGAGGCATCTGTATCTGGGGTGGAATGGAACCATGTTTCCCTGACAGAGGAAGCCACAGCTTTCACACCCTGTTCTCCACAACAGGAGGCCATGATGGTGGGAGGCAAGAGTGGGAAGCTCCAGGACAGCCTCTATGGGGAAATCCGGGAGAAAGCTCTCATATTCCAACTCCAACACCAAGGAGACCAAGGCATAAATGGCTCTCACCTCCTCATCCTTCATTTTGATCAGCTTCTCTGTCTCAGTGTCTGGTGTTGGGAGAGGCAGGATAGGAATCGGGCTTTCTATCCTGTTGTCCTGAGTCAGTTTGCTAGAGAGATGGAGAGAAGGGAGAAATGCAGTCAGTTGTGGTTCAGGCTGGCTGGCTTCAGTGTTCCCACACAATGGCTGTCACTCCTGATAGCAGACCTGCCAGCAGTGCAGCATCATGCACCCAGCCAAGTGGAGGGGCTGTGGGATGCACTCAGATGCACAATGAGACCAAAGCCAATGAAAGTTTTCAAAATGAAGCCTCTGGGTAGCTAACAGAGAAAATCCAAACCAGGCGCACACTGAGAGCAAACACAGAAAGGGCTGATGTTTCTGACCACCTTTCGTAGCTACACTGGCAAGCTTAGCAGAGACGTTTACAGACAATTTAACTGGTCTCCTTTGGCTCATATGAGCACGTGCCTATGCAGCATCAATGCATACTACCAGCACCCCTAAGGCACCACACGCTCACCATGGTCCTTTTCTTTCCAGGACAATGAAACCAGAGGAGCAGTTTAATTGCTACAAGTCTTGATAAGAAGGCCTGCCCTCACATTCAGGAGGTGGCAGGGATGAGACACAACAGGCATGGCACAGCAGCATTGTGATGAGGGCTGGGGTGCACATCAGTGCAGGCTGGGAACAGAGGAAGGAGGTGACTTGCCTACAGAAGTCAGCACGGTAATGACCGAAGAAGATGCCCGCACTGAAACTGGGAATTCAAAATGCCACTTGCAGGTGTCCACCACTTGGAGTCACCGTTGGCTCATTATTGAGTCAATTCCAGTCCTAGAGCTGGGGATCTCCTCCCAGAACATCTCTCTAGAGGACCCTTATCCCACTGCTAGAAACGGCCATGGTCTGATTTTATGTGGCTTGTTCACTGGCAAGGAACTAGCCGTGCAGTGAGAAATGGCACCAAGCAACCTTTTCTTAAGCTGAGTAACTGCTTTTTCATCATGCTCTTCTTTTAATAGGTACACAGCCTACCTAAATAGCAGCTGTGACACTTCTCTCAGATCTCTTAACATTTACCACAGTTATTTTCGGACTCCCTATTCCCACTGTTGAAAAAGACAGGCTCGTCTGCTATGTCAAAGTACTGAGATACACTGTGTGTGAACAGAATGCACCATGCAGGACTGCTCCCTGGTGAAGTGCAGCCATGTCTGCAACGTGGCAGCACAGAGCTACCCAGCCAGTTCAGGCAGGAAGTGAAGGGGACGCTTTACAACAAATGAGCCAAGACCTACTAAACCTAAAATGTGCCACCAGTATCGCAGTCATGGAAGGAAGGAGGGAAAAAAAATGAGATGTTTCAAATTAGAAGCCTATAAGCATTCTTTCTTCTATTTTCTCATCATTGTGACTAAAACCACAGAGAATCAAATGCAATGGGAAGACAATGCAGAGACATCTTTGGAGATGTGTTAAGAGTCTTGCTAATTGCCTGGACTCTGTTGTCTCAGAAATAACAGAATCCCAAGGGTCATGCTGTGATTTGGACACAACCACAGACTGCAGAATGCCTTCCTCTCCGGCAATGCATGCAGCTATCACCCACCAGAGAAACAATTTATCCTGTTTCATTAGGCTGGATTTCTTTCACCCAGAGCTAGGAACAGCTCTTCAAAATAATCTCCAGGCCTGTTTCTCAAGATCTACATGGGGAATCCTCAGACAGGAGCACGGATTCTCAGAAGCATCCCCACCATGGGGGGGGGGGTTCAGGCTGTGAGAGACATGCTTGGATTTGCTATTTTAGCCCATAGTGCCACCCCCAGACTGCAACCCAGCATGTGCCCAGCAGACCCAGAGCCTCCTGATGAACAAGCTGTTGTGAGAGCAGCCCCAGCTCTGCAGTGAGACACCCCTGCCACCTCTGGATGAAGCCATGGGGACCCACCTGGTCATTTGCTGGATGCACTGAGCTCGGTAGTTCTCATAGTGGACATCGCAAGTGACGTCCTTCAGGTCATGCATGTGTGTCCGGATCAGCATGTTCCGCAGCTTCACGAAGTCGCAGTGTGCCTGGTTTTCCACTGCGGAAGCAACAACAGGAGAGTGCCTGGATGTCACACCTCAGCAGCCCTTTCCAGGGAGACCCTTCTCACCTCCCAGTACCCAGGATGGGCTAAAACTCCTCCCAGGGCTCGTTCCTTATCCTCTGCCACTGCCTGGGGCTCTCCCCCTGGCCATGCCTCCAGCCTCAGAGATGCTCTGAGCTTCTCAATGCTGAGGCCAGGCTGCTCAAGTCACTGTGCTCCCAGGACTTTTTCTGGGCAAGAGTATTAATTAAGCACGTACAGAAAAGCCCTGAAGGAGGATGCTGCTCCCAGGTACATGGGATGTCATTGTTATAACCACAATGAGCACAGTCAGTGCTGGTGGCAAACTGCTCATCTCCTCAGACTTTTGGACTGACTGAAAGGCCCCTGTAGGCTCCAGGCAGCACTGCAGGACTCCACAGGGCAGTGCTGTGTCCAGTAGCTGCACGCCTGCCGTGGTGATCTCCATTTACCTCTCTGCAGGGCTGGGGGAAGCCGCTGTGTCAGGCCCAGGTTCTAACAAAGTTGATCCCCCTGCCAAACGTCAGCACTCCTACAGGCACAGTCCCCTCTGGAGCCAGTGAGAGAGCAGAGCCAGCGGCTGGGCAGCCCAAGCAGTGGGCACCAGCCCAAGAGGGCACACACAAGCTTTTGGGGTCTAAAGCTGCAAGAGCTCAAAGCAATGCACCAGCATGGCGGAGTCAGCAACAGCAGCAAAAGCCATTCCAGGGTTATTCTGCCTATGGGCCTTATGGAATCCCTTTAGAAAGGAAGAAAGTTAGAGACAAACACACTGCACAAGCACAGCCTCCAGCCCAGCAACTCCAGCACACAGGACCAGCAGCAAAGGATGGACTGCAGGAAGGTTTGTGATTCAGTTTGACTGAGGGCAGTGGCTTCTCTCCAGAAACTAAACTGGCAATGCCCAGTCACCCCACTTGATAAGAAGCCCTATCCTACTGCATTAAAGCCCAGCTATTCTCCCCTTCACACTGCAGGCTCTCTTCTTCAGTCTGTCATCGCTCCAGAGACAGGGCAACTGCTGCGCCCTCAGTAACAGACCTCCTGAGCCAGTCCCAGTGCCTCTGTCTCCACCATGCCTTGTCCCGTGCCATGTGCCAAAGGTGTCACAGTCAGTCACGGCTGTGTAGAGATAAGCTCTCCCCTGCCATCCATTACAAGCGCCTACCTGTCCTTCCCCCATCCCTTCCTGCCCCTCTCCCAGGCACCACATGCTTACCTTCCACAATGCCCCAAGGGTACAGTCGTCCACGGACTCGTTGGCCTTTTGCCTCCACCACAGTGTTACTGCCAATGACGGCAAAGGGAGCACTCTCCTGGAATGAGAGGCACTGCTGAGCCCAGCTCAGCCCAGGGCTGCCTGCAGATCCCTCCTCCACGGGTTTAAACTCAGGAGTAAGGAGGCAGGTGCTGGAAAGGCCTATCCCTACAGAGACATCCACACGTGCCACAGTACAGGACACCACAACCCAGTTGCAGAGAAAAGCCTACGGCACTGGGATCTCCCAGCCTGACCTCTTCTCAGCTGTCCTGAGGGAAGCTGTGTCTCTGATGGTGCCTGCATCCCCTCTTTCCTCTACAAGGAAGCCAGAATAGAGAGGCTGGGACACCAGGCAAATGGGACAATGTAGGCCAAGAGCTTGTCCAGGCAGGGATGTACAGGCTTGCCCCTCTCTGCTCAGAAGAAAGCCAAAGCCCATTGCACCTCTCTGACAGGAGAAACAAGGCCATAGTGCATGCACACACAGGGCTGGCTCAGCCTGGGAGAGGTTCAGGCCTGGGATGCTGGGGCCTCCAGACAGGTCTATATGACTACGTTGTCTCCCCATGTAACTAATGTGTCACAGTGATGCCTCACCACTCACAAATCACTCCTTTCTCAAGGAATCACTCAGAAATAGGTGTTTGCAAATACTGTACAACACAGCCTTCATCTTCAGCATAGGCTGAGGTAGACTGAGGAAAGACTGACACTGTCTGGTGGGAGAGCAGAACTGCCATGTCTTCATGCCACTCTTGACTTCATGGCAAGGACATCAGCACCTTCTTCATACGAGCCAACGTAGGCTGTCCCTTGGGTATTGGTAGCACAGGGCTTTGGCACACATGAGGCAGCTCTGGCTCCCTCTGGAGCAATCTACATACCCATAAGCCTGACTTCCCAGACCCCGTCGAGCAGGTTCCTTACCTTCAGCTCTCTGTCTTGCTGTTTGAACTCCTCGTCTTCATCAGAGTCACACTCGGGAAACTGGTATACTTTAATGCCAAATTTGTCAATCTCTTCCCGGATCTGTGTCCGTGCAAGACAAAACCAAAAGGACACAACACTGAGCAATACAGAAATGCTGGGTTTATTCCCTGTTTGTGCTACTGTGGTTTTGCTACAGCCTACAGATGGTGACAGGATTTGATGTTTCTACAGAGCTGGTCTTTCTGAAAACACTTCCCTTCTCACAGGAGAGCACTGCTGCAATCAGATTTACAGGTACTGTGTGTGTATATACATATGCGCACACACACACTATACATACATATGCATACATAAATACATATATATATATGCACGTATGTCCCCTCCCTCCTCATCCCATCCCAACCACCACATTAGGTATAATTCTGTAGGGAAAGAAAATCTCACCCTCTCTTTTAGCTTTCGGATCTCAGAGGGGATCAGGCAGTCAGCTTTGGCAATCAGGGGCACAATGTTGACCTTCTCATGCAGAGCCTTCATGAACTCAACATCCACAGGCCTCAGTCTTCAGCAGAGATAAGGAGGGACACTATTAGCAAGGACACAATGAGCAGCTTGCCTTCCAGCCTCTCCCACCCATCCAGCATGAAGGGAAAAGGACAGCACTGTCACAAGAGCCTGCAGCAGCACAGGGACAGCCCTCGGCTAGAGCTGTATCCTCAGGAAAGCTGTCTCAGATTTTAGCCACTGAATGTCTCACAGACACAGGCCAGGTATTTGCTCTGTTCCAAGCTAAATGCTGCCCAGGCCACAGCTCAGAGCCTCCTACCTGCTGCCCTGTGCTGCAGGCAGCCAACACGGCCCCTCCAGCTGCTCCAGGCTGGCACATGAGCCAGGAAGGGGCTGGGACTAAACGCAGCTTAAAATTCCCTTTTCTACCCATCAGTCAGGCTTAGCTAGATAGGAAGATACATCTGTGTGCTGTTATTTCTCCTGATTTCCAAACCAGGCTGTAAGGCCTGGGGGAGATCTGCTCTGCCTGATCACAGGCAGTCTGTCATGCCAGCAACAGGGAGGGAGGTGGTGTGATGCTCAGCTGAGCGAGAGCAACCAGACGGCTCTTCTGTACCAACAGCCCTACCAACATACAAGCTGCTATAGGGCAATCGTAGGGCACAAGGGTCTTCCCTCTGGGCTGAGTTACACCCTACTCCTGGAGTGGGGGCTCTCACCCATGCCCGAAGGGCGAGATGAAGTAGAGGCAGCAATGCACTCGGTTGTCCTGGATGTTCTTGCGGTTCAGGCCACTCTCATCACGGAAATACTGCTCAAACTGCTGGTCAATGTAGTCGGTGATGGGCTTCCAGCTGGGATGGGCAATTCAATCAAAACAAAATCATGTGTTGTAACAGGACAGTGTCTCCTAGGCACTATAAGGCAGCATCACCCCCTTTGTGCTGCCGGACCCCCCTTCCTGTGAAGCACCCACAGAAAACAGCCATGGCCAAGGACTAGGAGGAAGGCAGCGGTGGCCTGCTCACCACTCAGTGTTGTTAACAGCATCTCCAAAGCCTGGTGTGTCCACTATGGTCAGCTTCAGCTTGACACCCTTCTCCTCAATGTCCACCGTGTGCTTGACGATCTCCACCGTCTGGTTGATTCTCTCTTTGAACAGGAATATGTGAGTTAAAGCCAGGCTGGGGATCCCCACTCACACCCACAACAATCCAGCTCCTTCCTTATCACTGAGCACAGAGTAACATGGGTTTCACCCGGATCATCCTCTAAGGAGCCTCAAGGGAGTGGTACTATGGGAGGCCAGCAGTAGGCAGACGGACTGTGAAGATACACACAGCTCTGAAGTGCTTGTAGCCCAGCTGTTCTGGACATCTTGTCCAGTCACTTGGGAAGGGGAATCCCTCCAGCACCCAAGAACAGAAGACAAACCTCAACATCTCAACCCAAAGGGCTAATGCTGCTCTGCAGCCTCATCTTCTCTGTATAGGGCAGACTGGCCCTAGAGCCAAACCCCTTTTGCTCAAATACTAGTGCCCCTGTAGCCAGTAAAGGAGAGCAGGGCAGCAACAAACAACAGGGCTGAAATCCAGCCGACCCTGAGCTGCTACAGGAACCAAAGTACTACTCCTTAGGACAGTCCAGATCTCTAGGCACAAGAACACACACCCCATTTGTCCCCAACTTACCCTCTGCATTGAGGAGCTTTCTGTCTTTGTAGAGGTCTGTCAGGAACAGGCTATTCACCAGCGTGGATTTGCCCAGACCCGATTCTCCTAATTGACAGAGTGCAAAGGGGAGGAGGGAGAAGCAAGCAACATGACCCACTAATTGACTTACAAATCAAACTCTGAACAAGGCTTTGAATCCTGAGCCAGGGGAAGTGAGAGATGAGCTGTCACAAGCTGTTTATCAGCATTAGATTTTCCAAGCAGTGGGAGGACTTTTGCTGCAAGATGTCTCAATCCTTGTACAAACGTCATCTCCCAGCTCCTCCATCCTTCCCCCCTCCCTTCCTTTCCCTTGGACCCTGGCTGACTCTGCCTTCGCCACCCAGATGAGCCACTCTGTGGGAAGAGAAACTTGCTCGAGTGGGTCAGGAGGGGCCCATTCCTCCTGGGGGAACTGCAACAAAGGCTGGGGAGCAAAGCAAGGTCTGAGACAAGGACCAGGACAGAAGTAGGGGAGGATCCAGGCGCTAAGGGAGTACCTAAGGGAAGTGAGGAGATCTGGTGACCCCCATGCATCCACCATGTGGCTCAGCCATGTCTATGCACAGTCTTACCTGCAACCATCAGGGTGAAGTCAAACCCTTTCTTCACAGACTTCCGGTGGACCTGGTTTGGCAGAGTGGCAAAGCCCACGTACTGCTTCTCATGGTCCTGCAGGGCAGAGGTGGATGGGAGCAGGTCAGGGTGTGCCACCCCTCCTGCTCGAGCCTCACACAGCAACAGGGAGCTGGACTCAAAAAGCTCCTGAGGCAGAGCCAAGGGCTAGAGGAGAGGATGGTCCCTGCCCTGGCAGCGGTGCAGTGCAGGGCATGTACCTCCTCTATGCTCAGGGACTTCTGCCCTATCCTACAGATAGACGTGGAGGGCCACCTCCTCCTGGCCACAGTCCTGCTTGGCTGCTCTCACTTCCAAGACAGCAGTTCACAGCAGCCTCTCAGCACAGAGAGCACAAGAGAAAAGGCACATCCCACCATTCCAACCAGAGAGCACATCTGGGGCTGCTGCTGACACACAGCCTTCCTAACTCTGCTTCTCCTGCACAGTCACAGGCTCCCTTCACAGCAGGGTCACCAAGTGTCACTTCTCCCCGGGTCTTTCAGAGTCACTTTTATATCTCTCCCTCCAGAGGTGCGTGCAGTACATGATGGAGAGCTCTCGGTAATTAGCACCACAGGGCTTGCGGCGTCCTGAGCCGTGTCTGGAGGCACGGTGGCTTGGCTTTAGCTTGACCTGAAAGGGGATTATTTCTTGCTGTGTCACAGCCACTCCTGGCTGAGTAAGAGGAAATCCTGAATAATCTCTAGTGTTATTTCTGAAGAGAAGGAGCATGGGAAGTGGGAAGATGAAGAAGTATTGATAACACAGGTATGATGCTTTTGTTGAGGGCATTACATATAGTATTACTGGAACATTACCTACTGCCCAACCACCCTCCAAAACACAGCCCCCTGCCACTGAGCACTCTTACACCGTAAAAGCCACAGCCACCTCACAAGCATGGCACACACTGTCTACAAGCACGCAGTGTGCACACAGGGAGTGACACAACCAAAGGCGTGTTTCACAAGCACATGGCATATATCCCACAGCCAGGAGCACACACAGCCTGGGCTGTGCTCTAGGGTACATATGCCCTAGGCTCGTGCAGGGTACATCCTGGAAGGTGAACATGGCTCATCTGTGGATTCACAGATCTGCTCCAGGTACTGCCCTCAGCTTGAGCTCAGCACGCAGCCTGCTGCTCACAGCTCGGGTGGACGTGGGTAGCCATGGGCGCATCCATCCATCCACCTGAGCACCCGTGGTCCTGGTCTTTCCAGCTCACACCCCCACTGTAGTGCGTTACCTCCCCAGGCCCTGTCGCAGAGGGAAGTGCACACCTACCCTAGCAAACACTTCCCTTCTAGTATACTTTCCAAGCTAGACCCAAGCGGAAGCAGCCGTCCACAAACGCATGAGCTTGGGACACCACAGGCCGCTTTTCAGCATCACTGAAAATAAACATACCCCTGGGGTTCACACTACAGGCAAATCCACAGAGCCAGGAACTCCTCAAAACCAGCCTCAGCCACCGCCTGGCCATGGATACCTTCAAGCACACGGCTGTCCTCATCCCACAGCTCTCTGGCACTGGCTCTCCAGGCATAGCAGGGAAGATCTCTGTTTCTCTGTTTTTCTCCATTCCTGAGGCACACTCTCAAAGAACCACAAACCAGTGCATCGAGCTTGAGGCACCTATTTCCATACTGCATGTGAGCAACACAGCTCCTGAGCAGCCCTCTATAGCCTCTGGCTGCATGGCCACATGTGTGAGCATCCTTGGGCATCCTCAGCCACGCTAAGTCCCAGTGGAGACATTCAGCAGGAAGGACACAGTCTCCTTCCAATTTATGGCTGCTCTGGATCTGCCCACTCAGACAGGGCAGATATGGCTGATGGCCATCATGGCCCAAGGACTGACAACCTAAAGCAGCGGTGCAGTGAGGAGTGGTGAGACCTCAAGGTGAAAGTGATGGCAGCTCTGATGAGCTGCATGCAGCAAAGCAATGCCTGCCTGAGGGACACTGTGAACTGACACCCAAAAGGCTCAGTAAAGGGTAAACATGAGGTGAGAAATGTCTTCTTGATCCTGCCATTATCGCAAGAGAAAAAGATTGCTTCCAGCTCGGTGAAGCACATCCATGGACAAGACCAACTTGTACATGTAATAGCCTGTGCCTCACAGTGCAAAGACCAGTGCTGCCCAGCGAGTGACACAGATATACAACATCCTTCCCCTTGTGCTTCTCATACAGCCAAGCTTTAGGCAGAGCAGGAAGTGACCCGCCACATACTATACCAGGCTCCTGAAAGGCAGTGATCACCCGCTCTATCCAGTGACTTGACATATGGAATAGTACTAGTAACATGCTACTGATCGGTAACTGGGGTTTGGGGTGTGTTTCTCTTACTTTCTTTGTTTTCTAACCTGCATGACTAAGGGCTGACAATGGAGATACTGGGGAACTGAGCTCTGGCGCAACCCCACTTACTTCAGCCAAGTGTAACTGGCTGAACCTGATCTCTCATTTCTGTTCAGCCCAACCAAGCAAGCATGGATTTACTGTACCTCTGGTTACCTCCCCATAGCTTGGTGGAATCACATTTGAAATGAGCTGATCCCGGCTGGGGCAGGACCCTGTCCTCTACCCATGACTCATGCGATCATCTCCCTTCCCAGCAAGGAAGGTCAGTGCTGGGTGCAAGAAGAGCTTCCCTCACAGTGAGAGGCACCAGAGTCACAAGGGTAAAGCCCTGTCCCCAGCCACGGACATGCTTCAGAGCCCTGCTGTGAGGGTTGCTGAGGGAGGCAGGAGGCTTTGGGGGTTGTGAAAGCTAAAGGACATTAAAATACATTAACTACATGATGAGAGACTTGCACTGAGGGAGTTCCTGGAGATACCACCACCCCCTCCTCATGCTCCTGACCCTAACGAGCCAGCTCCCATCAAGCTGACACAGGCTTGCACAGCCGGTCTCTGCACTGTGCTTCCCTTGCCAGCCCCAGCTGTCAGCCAAGCCAGCAGCTCTGGCACAAGGAGCCCCTCTCCCCACTGCCTCCTCCATGTGCGGTCTTTGTTCCCACTGGCGTGCTGCTCCCGTGCCCCTGGGAACGTGTCCCACGCACCACAGCGGTGCCTAGCAAGAGATGTGGCTGACCTTTGGGGGGCCCTGTCACAAACCAAAGCACCCCAGGCCAAGCAGAACACATCTGTACCCTCCCTTGGCACACGCTTGTTGGTCCACTGGACATCACAGCAACACACCATGTCCTCACATCCTTCACTACCCAGCTGAGGTGGACAAGGCTCCCTGGCAGGCAGTGCTCTCCCGGGGAGTCCAAGCCAAGGGACAAAGCACTGGTGGGTTCACGTCCTTTTCCTGTTGAGGGTAGAAATATCTGGGATCTGTTGCATCCCGGGTACTGAGGTGTCTACAGGGCTGTCTGTACCTCCAAGGCAGGGTACACAGCACAGCCTCCATTGCTCCTGTCCTTCCCAACTCCCTCCTCAGCTCTCTCGCGAATGTGCTGTTTAAACCAATCCAGATCTTGTGTGACTTCATCATTCAGCCTGCGGATAAATGGGGCCTTGCTGGGTATATTCAAAAGGGCTAAAATTAAACACCATGGCACCACAGAAAATTTGAAGAACAAGGCCCTTCCCCAGGTCTGGAGCAAACCCCAGAAATGATGGAGCTTGTGCTGGGATCCTTTGGGGAGAAGCCCTCTCAAGTGTCACAGCCTCCAGCACAAGCTGTCCAGCTCCCTCCCAGCCAGCCCTTCCTCCAGCTGTTCGTCTCTGGCCAGGCACAGCCGCCACATCCGCATCTGCACAAACCAGCACAGCCCAGCCCCAGAGAACAGGCAGACCCTCACTTCCTCTCATTGCCAGAAAGCTGCTTAAATTCACAACACAAGCAGTCCGGGGAGCATGTCTGGCGTCCATCTGCTACCTCGGGCCTGGGCTGAGCACAGGAGTATCAGCAAAGCCACTCACCCACCAGCACAGGAAACCAGCTAGCAAAGCACAACACGAGAACGCAAACCAGCCTGTGTCTGGGCACACACAGAGCATTAACTCCTGCCCTGACTCCCCCGTCCCCCAGCACACAGACAAGGAATCACGCCATCAGATAATATGACACAGAACTATGTCGCACATCTCCCAGCTGTCCAACACCCCCTCTGCCCTGCTCCCACAGAGGCTGCTCCCTTCCTTTCTGTCCCCACCACCTCTCCCTTACCAGCGTCTTTCTGCTCCTCTGCTCCTCAGAGGTCTCATCTTGTGCTGCACACATCTTTTCGGGCACCATCCTCCCCCCAGCTCCTGTCCCTGCTGCTCCCTGGCTCGCACAGTGCTATAAATACATCCCTGTACCTTCAGCTTGGCTGGGTGGCTTCGCTGTGCCTGCGTCCGGGGAGAAAGCAGCCGCTCCACTAACCGCTCCTGAATAATGATCGAATCCATAACCGCGGCCGGCAGGACGGACAGCCACCGGCAGCCAAGGGAAAAAACCCCAACCCATGTGTTCCCTCCCAGCCTTCCCTCTATCCATGCGGCAGCCCCCCCGCCTGCGCGTGCACACACACGCCGGGCTGGCTCAGCTCGCCTCGGCGCGGCGGCCCAGCGAGGCCAGGAGCAGAGGGGAGCCGAGGAGAAGCCCGGAGAGCAGAGCGGACTCCCACGGCAGCTGCCCGGGATTTCCTGCCTCCGCCCGTGCTGCGGGAGGAGCCTGCCAGCAAGGACAGGACAAAAGCCACCGGCCGAGGCCAGAGCCAATGCCTCTCGCTCTGACAGCGCGCCGCGGAGAGGTTCTGCACGTACCGGATGCTGTCGCAGCCATGAGCCTGACTCCTTTTGTCAGATGGGCTGATGCAGCCGGAGGAGGTCTGGGGTATCCCGACACAGGACAAAGGTTTGCTGCAAGGAAACCTGCTCTCAGCACAAACGTGCTGCTTCCCGCTCAGTGGAAGGGTCTGAAGGGTCCAGAAAGCTCCCAAAAAGCAGGGTCCAAACTGAGTCTCCAGATCTCAGGCCCGGTTGACATGGATCTGCCCCTACATGGCGCTGGGCCATCTGTCGTCTAGTCCAGGCTCTATTGCAGCCTCATCTCTAAATCCAACTGGAGTAGCAGGCGATGTGTTCTGAACCTTGGAGCAACCATTCAAGCTTTGAAGACATTTCAAAATAACTATCTGTGTATTTGTTAAGCATAAGAACGGAGCCCAGCAACAACCCAGCATGCACAGAAAAGTCATTCAGATCACAAGCCTGGGTTCTGAACCTACATGTAAGACCTGCTTTCCAGCTTTTCTATGCAGCCACAGAGACTGAACAGGAATTTATTTGGAACAGACAACAGCTAATTACTTCATATTATCATATATGATTCCAGGAACGGGGGGTTACTATCAGAGCACCCATAATAAAGCCACATAAGATGACAACACTGGTGGTGCTGGAGGAACCTGCCACTTGCCACACTGGCTCCTGAGCAGCTTTCTGCTCACAGATGAGGAAGGATGCAGACTGCAGCCACGCTGCTGCCTCACTTCCCAGAGCTCCCTCTGCTTCTCTGGGAAGCACAGGTCTCCAGCAGTGACTCCACAGAGCAGCTGACCAGCAGGGCCTGTGCTCGTCACCCCTGGGCCACAACCAAGTACCCCAAGCGTGGCTGACACCAGGTTCTGCTATAAGGTACCAAGTTACTGCAAGGTCTCCAAAGGCCTGAAGTCTGGGGGGAGCTGTGAGAGTGGAAAAGGCTTAGAAACACACCACATGCTGGAAAAACCCCAAAGAAAAACAAAGGAAAAAGAAGAACAGTATTTTACCAATGCTGCAAGTCGAGGGAAGGAGACCTCAGAAGTTGCAGGCATAAGGTCCTAAAGACCTTAAAAGTAAAGGTAGGAGAACTGGGAAGCACTCCCAGAGCAGGAAAGCCCCCGCCATACAGCAGCTGTCACATCGCATGCAAGCAGCCTTTATCCAAACCACCCTGCTCTGCCAGCAGCATCCTTTAAATTACACCCATTGGGTTTTGTTCCCAACTGTTTCTGCATGTGACAGCCAAACAGAAGGCCTGGGCTGACAGCCAGGTGGCAGGAATCGCCACCTCTCAGAACACGTCCATGTTTGTCAGCTCTGCCCCTGCTTTGCAGCATTGCTCCATTCCTTAGGGAGCCAATAATCCTACATCAGCCTCCCAGCTCAGTGGCATGCCAGACCATGCTCATGACACTTTTTCTTCTTCCTAGGTGCAAAACACCTAATCCTTGCTTTCCTGACTGGAGGACGGCACTGCTGGGGTCTGCAGCTTGTGCATGACTGCAGTGGGCAGTAAGAGCAATGGCTTGTGGCACACCGAAGATGCATCCAAACTTACTTGAGGTAACACAGAGGTTTCACCAGACCTTCCATGCCACAAACCACAACGGCTGCAAGCAAACTGCCCTCTCCAACCCCCACGAGTCCACATGGCTTGGTAAATCCTTCTCTGAGGACCACAGGCCATATTGCCACCAACCACGAGCATCTTCTAAGGGCACATGGAGACATGTTGTGACCCCACGAGCCCACTGCACCCAATCAGAGCATTCTTCTGAGCTGGGATCACAGATGAAGTCAACAACAATTTGGCTGTGACAAAACCACAGTGTTGTTTATGGCCACAGGAGCCATGCTGACAGTGCGGGGAGAACAAGGAGCTACTCTCAGACTCAGCCTCCTCTGCCTCTCCCAATGATGCTCATCTTGGCTCTCCTCCTACCTAGAATCACCCAACCAGAAATGATGGGCTAAGGAGGGGACAGATGTGTCCCTCAGACGTGCTGCATGGCACTCCGAGAGCTGTTGGCTCAGGTTGGTCTGTGTGTGAACTTCCAAAGACAACCAAACCAATCTCATTTTGGTCCTATCCTTTCTAATTGCCCCCCACAATTTCCATGCAGCCCCTGGAAAGGCCCAGTGTAAACCCTCCAACAAGAAATCTGATGTATGATGTGCTTATGAAAGGAAAAGTAGTACACAGGACATCTCATGCGTTGTGCAGCACAGCTCAGCGGGGAAATGCACATCTTTGCCCTTTCAGGATCTAGAGCAAACTTAAAGGGTTTTCTTCCTTGGGCTTGTGTGCCATGTGCACCTCCAACCTCATCTCCAGGCAGGTGCCAGCGGCAGCAGCTCTGAGGTTAAGCTGGCAGCAAAATACAAGTTTCTGATTGTCAGAGCCTGGCCCCAACCTGCCCAGCACTCAGCAAGGGAAATGCAGGCCTTTGGGTGCACCAAACCCATCCCACCTCATGGACCAGCTCTTCTTTGTCAAACTGTGACAGTAGAGGAGAAAGACAAAAAAATAATCAATGAGCACTGTCTGGGTCCTCCATGGTGCTGCCATGTGGAGCACTTGCTCACCAACAATCGGGCCAGGGCAGAGCAAAGCCATGCACCCACACTTCCACAACATCCCTCTCCTTCAGCTCCTTGAAGCCATCTGGAACAACCACAGCCACAGGGCTGCTCAGGGCAGGGGCTGCAGCACATGTAGGTAGAGCTGCGGCTGTGCACTAGCAGCAACAGAGCAATGTCCTACTTTTCCTTTCATTAGAGGGGATTTCTAGCCTGCAGTATTGAAGATGGTTCTAAGAAGAGGAGAGAAAACACATTAATTGTGGGTTTAGATGTAAACTCACAGAAGGCAAAACTGACCCCTGGGCAGCTGGCTGGAGTGTCAAAATGCTTCCTGAGAGCAGCACATCACCCTTGTGAGGACAGGGGGGACAAACCCCCATGCTCACTCCACACGCCAGCCCAGGGAACAAAGAACAAGCAGCTGTGCTTCAGCAGCAGCACTAATTGAAGGCAGACGGAGGGCTGTGCTATTGCACAGTCATTGGAGCTGGAAGCAATACATTCAGTTAAGAAAAACACCCAGTGCTCAGGACCTGGCAGCGGGGATGGGCAGAGACCTGGGGGTGGGAGCTCAGCACGGTGGGGAAAGGTGGCTGCTAACTTGACAAGCGAGGAGCAAAACCAACACAAGGATGAGCACAGAGAGACCAGCACAGATCAGAGATGGGAGCAGGGAGAGGAAATTCTGACTTGGCTAAATTACAACATCCTGGCCAGGCTCCAGCCATAACAACCACAGCCCTGTACACCTTCCTCCCCACAGCTCTCCGCTCCCATCAAAGGGGCTTTCACCTCAGCAGCTTCCACACTCACTCTTTTGCACACTCTTAGCCTAGATGCTCAGCCTCCTGGGATGCCCAGAGGGATACAGACTGTCACCACACTGATGCAGCTGAGATATCCATCAGACAGGGGCACAGACACATCTTTTGACCACAGAAATACGCTGCCAATACTGATGGTGACGTGAGCTCACTGTAAGCCCAAGCCACCTGGCTCTTCCACTCTACTGCTATAAGCAGCAATACGAATGGAAACTAGATTCAGGTCCAGGTGCGAAAAGCTCTCCCCTCACATCAACCAGAGCATCCAGGGGAAGGGGAGTGAGGGGAAACAGCACAGTGGAGGGAGACAGAGCCCCAGCCAGCTCAGAGAAGAGGTCACCCACATGCAGGGGAGCCCTTTTCTGGCAGAGATGCTATGTCCTAAAGACTGGAGTGCTCAGGCTCCATCCTCGGTGAACAACCAGGAGTGTATCATGGAAGGAAAGTCTTTGGCCTGATCCATGCACTCTTGAGCAGTACAGAGCCAGGAAATAGGGTCCCATCAGGGACGCACCCAGCCAGCCTGGCCTGCACAGACGACTGGTGAAGCTCTGCGCATCCATGGCTCAGCAGGGTCAGCACTGTCCCATCACAACAGCATTTATGGTCTTTTCCTCTGAAGCATACAAAGCTATTTTCAGAATTCCCTACTGAAGGGATATTTGGTTCCTGTTTTCTACCAGGATGAGAAAGTCAATTACAGTTGCTCAAGTCAGATGGGAGCAGCAGCAGACAGTAAATACATCCTCAGCTTGGATCATGGCAATGGAGGCTGAGGAGCTGCAGGTGTTTTCCTTGCGGGTCCACAGCCGGGACCCTCCATGGCTCAGTTCCCACCTTCTCTTCCTGCTGCTTCCTCTCCTATTCCATGGAAAGTCAGTGCTGACTTCAGACAGGAATCTCACGGGTATCACAAGGTTTGGACTTTGCTGCTTCATCACCAGTAAAGCTGCACACTCACCCTGAGATTCCTGCTGAGCCGACCCAAGGGAAAATGCCTTGCTGATCTGAACTCTGATGATTAATTTAACCTTGAACTTACAAGCAAGACTCTATATAAGTGGTTACAGGGTATCAGAGCCCTGACACTTTAGCCAGGCTTCATCCTTTGATGCTCAGATAAAAGCAAGATACCAGAGCATAAACACAGAAATCCCAAAGCACTGAATTAATCTCCTGTATGTACAGTGCCACAAAGCATAATCAGCAACCAGATCTGCTGGTTTTGCTTTTACCTACCCCACAAGTCAAGCCTTAATTTCCGCTCTAGGATCACTGCTGCTTTGTCACCTAATCCCTCCAGAAACCTAGCAAATTCCATTTTAAAGGTATTTGTGCTCCCTGCTTCCACCTCAAGTACCTCATGCTTCCCTCAAGCACTGAGTGACTCACTTCCAGCTCTGAAAAAGGACCAACGACTATAAATTGCCCCTTACTCTTTTAAACTCCCTCTGGAGCAAGTTCACAGCTCTTGTCACACCCTCCTCCTCTGCACGGCATTCAGGATCAGCTGCAAAAGGTAACCAAGCGGGCAGGCTCGGGGCTGGCTGGAGCGCTCCCACAAAGCGCCCGGCTGCCCCCTCTCCAGAGCAGCGCAGGAGGAGGCGCTTCAGCCAGACCTTCCGTAGTGCGGTACCGACTGCTTCCACGCGAGGGAGAAGCTGCCCGCAGAAGAGCGGGAACAGGGGCAGACAGCTCCCACGGCCGCTTCCCCTGACCAGGGCCAGGCAGACCGATTCGCAGATGAAAACTGCAGCCCTTGTTGCTTCTGCTTCACGCAGGGGCACCTCCACCTGCAAACGCATTCGAAACCTCAGCGAAGGACAGAGGTTTCCAAATTTAGCCTGTTCGGACAGGAGGAGAAGCCAGGCGGTGCAGGAAGGGCTGCACTGCTCATCATTCCTTCCGCTTCATCCTCCTGCTTTGCAGCACAAATAAGGCTTAAACAGATTCGCTGCCTCTCATCTCAAAGCCACAGCCGGGAAAACCAGAGAGGCAGGGCAGAGCCCTGCCAGTCTCGAGAAGCCAGGAACAGGAATGACTGGGACACAAACAGGCACATATTGCTCCATGGCATGGAGGCTGGCTGGACTGGGAGCCATTTGGTGGGACAAGGTGGAAAATAATGGTGAAACGGAAGAGCACTGCTTCTCCAGCTCTCAGGTTCTCCATCCAAATGACAAGAGCATCAGCGGTTTCAGAAGCTCCTGATACACATCAACATACATGAACAAAAACAGGTTGAGGACAAGATCTTACAGAAGGTAAGATCTTACAGAAGGTCCACTTTAAGGTAGTGGTCCCAATCCTGCGATCCTTACTCACCGAGTAGTCCCTTTGAAATAGAGACGACTGCTCATGTGAGTAAGGGATGCAGGATCAGGCCTGTCTACCACAGAGGATGAATCCTGAACTGGAGAGGACATCACGGCCTCTGGGCCTTGTGAGACACTCACACCTGGTCCAAGGGTATTGCTGGTAGACAGTCCAGGCTGGGGCACCACACCTGCAAACAGCTCATCAAGTACAGATAGTGGGTAGCAAGGCAGCGGACAAATAAGCCTGGACAAGGGATCCTCCACCCAAATAGGGATGCTCTTGGTTCATCCTCAGCATATCCATCTCACAGATACTCTGCAAGGAGGTTTTTCCTAACCCTGATGTGCTCCCAGCAGGCTCCTGAAAACAATATTGGGAGAAGGAGAGCCAACAGTCTTGGGCCAGCTCCCAACCTCTGTCTGGGTCTCCCAGCTACAATTAACATAACTTTAGGAGTAGCTGATGCCCACAAGAGAGGAGAATAAGCCCACTCTTAGCTCACCAGATCATTTTTAATTCCACTAGGTAAGGGGAAAAAGGCAGCTCTCTAAAGCAGCCTTCAGCCCTGGGAGGCACCCAAGGAGTGGAAAGCCAGTCTGTGTGAGGAATAAGCTCTGAAGACTGCACCCTTCAAGGCCAGACAGATTGCTGCTTTCCATGACAAGGAGGTAGAGGCACCTCCTCCTTTCCAGGGGGTGTCCTGCAGGTCTCCATCCAGCACTCAGACCCCCAGGCTCCAGTCTCTTACCCTCCCCTCCCTGCTCTCAGCTGCCCCGGCATTGGCACTGCAGTCGCACTGCAGTACCACAAAGCAGTCCTTGTGCACACTCATTGAGATGACACACGTGCACAGGGACTTCCACCTTCCTTCCCTTACCCTTGGGCTTGCACCACCATCCCACCTGAGAGGAGCCTGCTGAGGGTGCCAAGCATTTACCCTCCTCCCTTTGCACCTGCACAGCTCTGCCCATGCTCCACCAAGACAGGACACAGCCGTACCCAGCTGCAAAGTGCTGCCCCTTGGAGCCCAGCACAGGGCAGAGTCCCTGGTAAACACAGCTATGCAGCTTCCAGCCTCACCGGGCACCCCATGAGCACTCAACCATCTGCTATCCCAAAGGGGACCCCTGGGAGCCTGCTTCCCAACCCTGCCATGCAACCAGGTCTGTGTGAACCTCCCTGCCCATGTCAGTCTGGCCAGGGCTGTGCCCTGCGTCGGGACTAGTGTCTGCCTTTGCAGATGGATAATTAAATTCCCTTTCCATTTCCTTTTTCCTCCTGATGGTTTCTCTGGCTGGCAGTTCCCCCGCAGCCCTGCACAATCCAGCAACATTAGTCAGGGAAATTCTGCTCCCTTCCTCCCCTGGATGCTGCTCTTGGTTCAATATAAACAGCAGAGTGAACTGCGCAACAGTTGGAGCTGCAGTAGCATTTGCCCTTTTCAGGCTGGCAAACACCTGCACCTTCTCCCCGAGTAACACGGATGTGTGTCATTAAAATGAGTGCTATGTTCCTGGCAATTGGAAGCAACTATCTAATGATCAGGAATATGCAATCAGCTGGACTGGGCTTGAAGCACACCTCAATTTATGAGCCGTGGTGCAAAACACTCGTTGAGGGTAGGGCCTAAAAAAGCCTATCAGCAATGGTGTGAGATGCTCTCAGAAACAGACCCTCAGAAGGGAAGGAGCGTGTGCCCAGATGAAGTATCCAGACAGATCCTCACACTGAGCATACAAGATGTCTGTCCGTCTCCCTCACACTAAGCAGTGGCTTTCTTGGAAGCAGTACTGGTACCTGAAGCCTTTGATGGAGGCAAAAGCATTCCCAGGACCTGCAGACACACACACACACACACACACACACACACACACACACACACACACACACCCCCCATCTCCACCTGACCAAGGACAGCAGAGGAGGAGTTATCCTGCTGGGATTTACAGCTCCCCTACAGATAACCCTCACAGATGCTCAGACTGAGGTTTTCAGAGATGATCTACAAATTCTGACCTCTCGTACCCTGTAACACTCTGTGTTCTCCCACAGGCAATGTCCTGAGTGCAGAGCACTGCAGGTCTCACAGCCCTCCATCAAGACCTCCAGCAGCTCCACATCACTGCTTGGGCTGTGTAGTTTGACTCTCCACATGGCTGTAAAACCCAGACTGCCGCCTGCCCCAAACGGATGGGACTTTGAAAAGACTTTTGGAAGATTTCATGAGCTTGCTGGTGGATCTCTGCTCCCAGATCCATGTCAGCCCACTGCTGGCTGTCCACCAAGCACTGGATGGAGCATTCATACTGGCTCCTTGTACCCTGCCGGTGCAGACACCAAGGCCGTGGCTGGGGAGGATGCCATCAGCATGATCAAAAAGGGAATCAAGAGATGCTCTCCAACGCCTTTTTCTCCCATCTTCCCCCATCTACTTGGTCCAGCAAACACCAAGCCTGGTTACACCTCTGCTGCACAACTCACCGCTTCTCTATGCCCTGCAGCACGACTGGAGATTCATATTTTGTTAAATGCTGTGATGATGGGAGAAAACTTGGAAGTCACAGAATATCTAAATCAAATGGTGCCGTCAAAAGGAATTTAAAGAACGTTTCTTCCAAGCTTAAGAGTAATAGTCAGAAATTGCTGAATGGTGCTTCTCCTTATCACAGATGCTGACCGGGAGGGAAAAAATTAGGATAGTCAGTCTGAATTTATAGTGAAACACACCAAAAGATCTTCTTGGATGGAAAAATATCTGGCTCAGTCTTAACAGAGACTGTGCCAGACACCAGAGAGCTACCCCATGCCCTTCCACAATGCAGGTGTGATATGCAAGGTCTGGAACTCACAGCAAGGAGTGATTATAAATACAGATTATTTACCAAGATTGGTGGACACTGACAGGTCCTAATGGTCCTCTGGTACCCAGATGAACACCCTTAGGCTGCTACAGGCAACACCACAGCTTGCTGGCCTGGGAGGCTGGCTCTGCAATTGCAGTGCTCTTGCAACAAAGAGGCAGTAACAGGCAGCCCAGCACAGAGCCAGCACGCCCCACCAGTGCCTCAGCCTTGGGCTGCTTCAGTCCGGTCCCAAACTTCATTAGCAGTTTTGCAGCAGTGAGAGATTCCTACTAACCACTGAGATGATGCCATCTGTTTCCACTTATGTGCTGGCTTACAGGAGCAGCTACAGAGCAAAGGACTCCAGAGAGACTTTGCTCTCCTGAGCACATAGGGACTGAACAGCAGCTGCTGGGACAGACACAGCCTGAATTCACCCTCCCAAAGCAGCCTCGTACTTCCCTTCTGTGCAAAGTATACACCTGGGAGGCACAGCAGCCCTCCCACTTTGGTTTTGCTATCAAGCTCCATCATACACCCATCCACAGGCCACTTCCTTGAAGGCATAGAGAACTTGCTCTCAACAGACATCACAAGTTCACTGACTTACTGCTCTGTAAGGCACCACAGCAGAGGAGGGGTTGACTAAGCTGTTCCCACATCTCTTGGTCTGTCCTCTACAAAGCCAAAAGGAACTTGCCAGTGATAAGCCAGGATCCCAAAATTAACATCTACCAGGCTTTCTTTCCTTCCTTTTTACTTTCTTTCTTTCTAGATCAGGGTCCTGTAGAGATCACACTGTGCAGAGAAATCTTTACCTAGACACCTTTTTCATGTATTCATTTTTATGTACACACTGCTTGGGGCAGCCATGTACCCACCTGCCCCCAAAAGGGGCAAGATGTATCAGCAGTGCCTGCACATCCTAGTCTGCACAAGAGTAT
Organism: Amazona ochrocephala; assembly: GCA_039720435.1. NCBI lineage: Eukaryota > Metazoa > Chordata > Aves > Psittaciformes > Psittacidae > Amazona > Amazona ochrocephala. Next base: position 6,733,436 of record CM077891.1, on the reverse strand, counting down.
AGAGCAGCCACCGGACATCAAAACGGCAGCATGGGAGTGTCCAGGTGGCTTCTGAAAACAGTAGCAGAAGGAAAGGGATAAAGAATGGGGAACACCTTGTGTGGGGAGGGCTAAGGAAGTATTGGCCCTGCCTGGCAGCTGAGCTGCAGGAGGACTCTACCACCTTGTTTTACAGGTCATACCTGCCTTGGGAGGGAGAGCAGTCCTCTTGCTCAACAGGAGGTTTCACAGCTTGAAACAGATTGCTTAATCTTTGTCAGTTTGAGTTCGGTAACTACCCTTTTCCTGTGGTTGCTGCTTCCTCTCCGAGTACACACTGTTTTCAGAGCCAGAAGAGACATCACGCTCCCCTCAGCCTGCTCCCTGGGCCCTGCAATTCCCCTCAACAACTCCTTTGGAAGGGCTGGTGCTATGGTGGATTCACAACCACGGCAGAGCAGCAGAAGATGCACTAAGTTCTCCTTTCCTTCAAGAGCTGAACTGAGTTTTCCTGTAGAACAGTGCTCTTCAGTGAGAAAGAATGAAATATCAGGACTTACCATGAACAAAATGCAGTAGTAACAACCAGCTGGACAGAACTGCCACAAAACCAAAAGCCCACAGCATCCTACACAGCTTCACAGAGGGGGTTCCCAACACGATCCTATCCTACTGTCTCAATCCCATTACCAGCTCCTCAGCCTGTCTGTGGTTTTGCTTACCCCACCACCAGCCACAGTGCCTGGAGATGGCAGCTCTGAATGACCCATCAGGCACCTCCTGAAGCACAGCCACACTTGGCTCCACACCATCACTGCACCGATGCTGCAACCAGAGATGGGAGAGTGGCCAGACCTCAAGTCCATTCTCAAACACCAGAAAAGAGAGCTTTCTCTACAGCATATCACCCTGTAACAAGCGCATCTAGTGTAACAGTGCAAGCATAGGAGCTCCCCTCACTTCTCCAGTTTGCCTTTGCTTTGCTGTTATATATTGACAAGCAGTACTCAGCTCTGAACTTCTCCCAGGAGACACTTCTCTTCAGAGCCCCAGTTCTAGTGACATTGCTATTCTGATCCATTACAGCCCTGTCCCAGGTACCCAGAGGCACTCCTGGGGACCCGTACACATTGCAGGGCACACATACAGCTTCAGGCGACACACACTGCACAGAGCAGCCTGGCTGCTGAATACTGGGACTTGAGAGACCAGGAGAGCTCTGCCTCCTGCAGCCCACTGAGCACAGCCATGCTCAGGCAAGCAGGACCTGCTGCAAAGACCTCCCACAGCAAAGGAAGAACCAGCACCTCTGCCACCAGCCTGCTGGTTAGCTCTGAACCGGGGGGAGGCCCTGAGCAGTGCAGCGGAGCTGGGCACAGCGCCCCACATTAACATCCCAGCTCCAGAGCTGACAAACCTCCCACCGAAGGCAGAGCCCAGCACAAAGGCTCCTTTGTTCCCGACACACGAGCCCTTTCCAGGCTGCTACCCGGACACATCATCTTTATTGTGCCCTCCTGACTTGAGCAACAGGCAGGGCTCAATAGCCCCTTTCTGGGATGATGCTGGAGCTCACACACAGGAGGCTGCAGATGGCATGGGACTGCCAAGGTCTTGAGCCCTGCCAAGTAGTGAGCACTGGCACTGCGTGTTCTTCACTACTGACAGCAACACAAGCCTCTCTTGGGGTTTCAATGACCTAAACCCCTTCTCACAGACATGGCAGAGCTCCTGCATCACCTAGCCAGCCACAGTCACCTGCTACTGACTCCACTGTTGCGGGTAAAGCTGTGGGATGCTGAGCAGAAAGGACAGAACACACATTTCTGTGCAAAATCCCTGCTTGTCCGTGCACTTTCAGATTGTTCCATTATGTACCAGTATGGAGATAACTCTGAAGCGGGAAGGAGGAAAATGGGAGTGTAAACCTTTGTCCTTATTGTGACACAGACATGGTGGGATCTGTTTCCAGTCCCTGCTCCCAGTCGAACCCAGAAGAGGGGCAGGAGGGCTGGAGGAACTCTTGCTAGATCCCATGAATGGTTAAACTCTCCCTATTCAGCAGTGGTGGAAGGGAATTTATCTTCAAGCAAGAGTCTTGATACCACCTGTGATGAGGCCAAGAGACAAGCAAATTCCTCCAGTGAACTTATCCCCTCCTATATTGCCTACCAGCTAGAGGGAGTTTCCTCCACAGCCAAACAGCCACAGGGACATGAGAAAACACTGCTTTTATTTTCCCACCCATAGCTTGCCACAACCATCTCTTGCACCACAGCATTTCTTCAGCTTGAGCTCAAGCCAGAAGACAGCTAGGTTTAAGGCAAAGTGGCTGGACTTCCCAATAAGGCTTGTGAGACAGCACTTGGAAACTGTCCTTACTGGAGCACACAGGCATTTACTGAAGTCCAGAGCTGTGTCTGGCAGAGCAGCCCCAGCAGCCAGGGAGACCAGCAGAGTCCAATGACTTCAGGCTCCAATGGTGCAGGAGAAAACCTTGGTCACCTCAGCAGCAGCCATCAAGGCAGGAGGGAGAAGGGCCCTCTGCCATGTCAGGAAGGAGAATTCTCTGGCAGTTTCTGCAAGCAGCCCGTGGTCTCCCAACCTCCTCACCACTGTCTGGGACCTGGAGCTGACTCCCCAGCTGGCTCCCACCCCATGCTCCCAATCCTCAGTGTTCCTACTGACATCTCTGCTCCTAAAAAGCAAAGTCTCCAGAATGGCCCTCATCCGCTTTTCCACTGATCCACAGGGCCCTCGGATACAAGTACCCCAGCAGGGACTCTTTACATCTATTCCCATACCTTCAGCACCTTCCTGCACCAACACATTGTTGCACTGAGCACGTCTTCCAGCCGGGCACGGCTCAGCACTCTGCAGTGCCTGAACTTTCAACAGGAAACTGCTCCGATATGTACCATTTCCAGGCCTTTTATCCAGCTGTGTTTTTTGGACTCTGTTCTGTCTTCTTCCTACTCCCCACCCCACTCTGCATGGCACGTAGAAGGATGAGAACAGAAAGATAAAAACCTCCACAGCCATCCCCACTTGCACAGGCACACTACGTGGCAGCAGGGTGCTGCCCCTCGGTTGTGGGGCTGGGGAGCACCATGCTACAGCCCAGCAGCCTGGAACACCCATTTCCTTAAGCAGACACACAGGGCTGGTTCCCAGCAGTGATGCTGCTCCTCTATGGAGCTGTTCCCTCCACCAGCACAAAAGGGGACACATCACACCCCTGATCCCACCCTGCAAAGGTCACAACCATTGGAGAGAGCAGCACAAGCAGCCTTGAAGTCCTGGGAATTAGGGCAAGATGCCAGGACCTCTCGGTTGCAGCTGTGTCTTACCAATACCCACACTCAGGGTGCTGGCAGGCTGCAGGAGGCCCTGGGGCAAGATCCTACCCCATATACACCAAGAGCCCTTTGCTGGGCAGGAAGCACAGGGCTCTCCCAGGAGCCTCATGCCTCACCTCTGCCATTCAGCATGGCTTAAGCTGTGGCCATGGCTCCAAATGCTGCTCCACCTCAGAGCTAGAGACGGGTGAGGTCATCTCCAGTCTGAAATCACTTCCCTTCCCAAGCTGCTCTCAAGACTGTGCCACAGATTAAAGAGTGGGATGGGTGGGGAGGGAAACCCAAATCAGTGGAGCATGTTCCCCATTAGGAGCTCAACACTTCATTAATCTCTGCCTCCCAGTAAACTGCCATCTGAACCCCTCACCCTCCCTTCTTCCCCTGCAAGAACAAACCTGGCAGGGACTGCTTGGAGTTTACAGCAGGGTATGGCACAAGCTGCACAGGATTACGCTTGACCCCCAGCTCCCCAGAGCCAACCCAAGCAGAGCAGTGGGGAGAAAACAGAGCTTGGTGCTGTCAGACTAGCTCAGCCACACCACTCTACCTTGTGCCCAGCTCCAATTGCTGGCCTTCAAATGCCTGCACTGCAGCAGCCCAACTTTCCCCCCACGCACATAGTGTTGGAAATGGTTTGTACTGGCAGCTGATCCTGTCCATGCAGCACTGAGCACCAACATCACAAGCTTGTGGCCTCTACAACAGCCCCAGTCTCCACTGTCCAAGTGGCCACACTGGCCAAGGCAGCAGCAGGATTCTCCTACCTGGATCAGGCAGTACTTAACCCAATACCTGAGGAACAAGGCTGAGCAAGAAGGATGGAAATTCAGGTCACCAGCACAGGGGAGTCCTAAGGAAAAGAGCCTTGCAGTGGTCACATTTGGCCAGAAGAAACCAGACTGACAGCTTAGCAGCGTAATTTTAAAAACACACTGACCACAGATGAATCAGTGTCTCATTCTTGGAAGCACTAAACCACTGTATCCAACAGTGCCTCAAGCAGTAACGGCCAAGACACATCACTGCCACACAGCTCCCTCCTACGTGGTCGTGGGATTTTTCCTCTCACCACAGATTTTGCCCTACACAGGAAGGCACTGAGCTTTTGTGGGTCTCTTCCAGAATTCCCAGTCTCACTGCAATGGCAGCCATTGGATGGGGCCATTTTGTCAGCAATTACTGCAGCTGTGATCCATAAACTGTTTGGACCAAGTCCAACTGCAGCCCATGCCCATGGCCTTGGCCTCACTTGTGCTACAGCAGCAACTGGACAAAGCAATACTGGGCATGGTACCTTCTCAGTACCATGGGGTAATGGGAGCTATTGCAAATGCAACAGATAGAGAAGAAAGGGGCAGAGTATTCTCCAGGGGCAGAGCATGCTTAAGTGTGCAGCTATAGACCACATGCTGCATACTTTAAGGACTTCCTCAAGCACATGGAAGACTGGAACTCAGGACTATGTGCACTGCCAATCCTGTGCTAGTTTCTCTGGCCCACATGCCACCCCTAGGGCTGAACAGCAGCAGTACAGCATGACTGCTTCTCCTAGAGAGCACTTTGCTCCCGAGCCTCTTTCCAGAGGCCAGTCCTGGATACCAAACAGCAAAAACTCAGTGAAAGCAAAAGCTTCAGCCCTTCTAGAAGCAGTGAGCTCCAGGGGAAGGAACTTCTCAGATCCAAGCATCAGGTGCAGACCTGGGCTGTACAGGTGGTTCCTCTTCAGCACATACTAGGAATAAATAGCTGTGGGACAGACAATTTTCAGTAGGGGAAGCAGCAGGATGCTCCCACCCAGCTGCATTCCCACCAGCTGCTTTCTGCCCATTCTGGCTTCCCACCTGTAAGTTGGTAAGATGCCAGTAGAAGTCAATAACAAAGTGAGGACTCAGTGAGGAAGCAAAAGTCCAACAAGCAGGTTACCTTGTCAAGAGATGAGGAGACACAGACCTACAGGGCAGCCAGCGCCTGCTAGCTCCCAACAGGAGAGTTCCAACAGCAATGTGCTGAGCAGGGTGTGCTGCACACCCCACTGCCCTGAGAAACACCAACCACTACATGGAAGGAACACTTCTGAAGTTGAATATTTGGGCTAAGGGGAATCCTGAGGCTCAAATGCCTCTGGGAAGCTTCACTTGTGGCATGACTTACTCACACAGGAGTGGAGCCGCTCCTTCATCAAAGTAGCTGCTATGTATCCCTAAAAATCACAGCCTCCAGTCACAAACGCATCTATACAGAGGTGTTATGTCCTGGGCTTCCTCTAAAAGAGCAATGAGGAGAACTAAACACCTCTAAAACAGCAATGAGAGGAACTTCACTATGAGCATCCACACCTGGCCTGGCTGGGCCAGTGATGCCTGCCAAGCCCTCAAGGACCCTGAGCTAGAAGGCACTGAGGAAGGGTTGTGCTCTTCACCCTGCACCCAGACACCCTGGAGAGCTCTGAGCCACACTCTGCATCTCAAAAAAATCCCCCATCGACCCTGTCTGTAGGAGACTCTTGTTCCCAAATAGCTTCACGCTTTTCCAGTACTCAGCTGCTCTTTGTGTGCAGGAAAGGACAGCTATTTTATCTGCAAACCACTGGACATGAATAATCCTGCAAGTGAGAGCAGGCATGCACTAACACTCCCAGTTTTCCTAAATGTTGTTGTTGATTTGCTTGGGTTTGGGTTTGGTTTTAATTGCTCAATTTACAAGTAAAAGCCATTCAGACTGAAGGCAAAGGCTTCTGTCAGGGCAGCTTAATAAGAATCAGACTGTACTGTGCTTGGGGAGCACACAGATATGATACAGATAAACACACAAAACCACACCCTATGTTTTCCAAAACACAGATCCACTGAGGGATTGTTGAATATTCTGAACAGCAAGTTCTGAGGATACAGAAGAGATGCTATGAAATCATTAATGTATAAAGAGCAACAGAAAGTAACCCAATTCAAAAATGCCCTCTCTTCCCAGGCAAACCAGGCTTCCTCTATGCAAAGGAATTCCACAGACACAAGGACATTAATGCCCTGGCAGAGTCAGAAATGATGAAGGTTGTATTTTCCTTTTCCAGTAATACTTAGATTTAACTATATAAACTGTTCCCCTGGGAGCAGATCCTATTTCACTGTTTATGCAAGAGCCTCAGAATTGGATTTTAAAGGTGAAAGTACCCACATCCAGACTGCAGGAGCCCAGTCAATACAGATGTTCATCTTGCTATAGCAAACAGCTTCTTCATTGCACTTCTCAAATTCTTTACCCTGTTACCCACTGCCACATCCAGAAAAAGCAGGGCACAGGAGTTCACCCAGGCAAGGATGGCCTTGATTATCAACACTGCAAAAGGTAAGAAAGGATGTGCAGTAGCAAAGCCTGCATGAGTTTTTCATGCTGTGACAAGTCTAGGTGAAGCAGAGACAGGCACATGGGATGCAGAAGCATCCAGCCTCAGGGTAAAGCACAGTCTAGCTCTCCAGCCCTGGATTTGTCATTCAGGGCATGGATTGCAAGCAGCTCCCAGAGAGCACATCCCCATGTGCAGGGCGCTGAAGTGGAGCACAAAAGCAATCCCACCCTAGAAGAAAACTAAGAGGGTACATAGATCAGTCAGAAAGCAGCACAGCTAGTGTGATGAACAGTGACTGCCCACTAGCTAGCTGCTGCCAAGCACACACAGGAGGAGTTTAACCACCTCCAAAGAGGACAGTTCTCAAAAGCAGCAAGGTGGGATGAGATGTTAGGAACACTATCCACAATGGAGCATCTCTGCCAAACAGAGTCCCTAAAAAAGAAGCAGCACTGTAGAAATTTCAGTTCCAGTAAAGAAACCAAAATGTTGGATGGGTCTGGCACTCCTGAGCATGGCCGTGAGCCTCTCAAAGCCATTTCCACAGAGCTACGGTTCTCACTGATTTTTTTGAGACAAAGATGAAAGGGCCATTCAGAGCAGCCTGGAACCTACCTCCTACACTATCTTCCCAGTTATTTTCCTTTGCCAATCCCTTTCCTGGACCTAATCCATGGACCACAGCACATGAAAGGCAACTGTAAGCCTGGCACCAGGTGTGTAAATTCCTCTGCAGAGCCTGCCTATGGGAGATGGCAAGAGCTCTTGCTACACAGCAATTTATATCAGCCAGAGTGATGGCAGGGGGAGAACTGTGGCAAGGCTGCTCACCAGAGCTAAATGTATAAAAACCCAGGATGTGCTTAGCCCCTCTCAGTTTCAAAGCACTTGGGCACTTTCATCTGTATTTAAAGAAAGCTGGGCCTTGGTTCGTATTATTGCAAACTGCCTGAAAACTCTGCCTTTAAAATAACCCAATTGTACAATGGCCTTTGTGGAAAAGCTGATGTTTCATCCTATTGCCTTTCATCTCCACACCACCAGCCCAGACCAGAGGAATGCGTCAGCTCCTTGGTTAATCCAGAATATGCCGACAAACTCAGAGGCATTGCAAGCAGGATCCATTCATTTGGGGCAGGAACAGCCAACAGTTCTGGGCTGGCACAAGGTGATACTGCAGGTCTGTGGCTCAGGGAGGGCTTCACAGACACCATCATCATGCAAACACTCAATAACCCTGCCACCGTGCCACGAGGACCCATTGAGCTTAGCACTAGGAACAAGAACGTCGGAGCTGCTGTTAGGGTCTTTCCGTAAAGGCACAGGGTTTACAACCCAACTCTGCCATTTTGGCAAATTTCATCAGTGATAATTCAGTATAAAATACTGCAGCCACACCAGGTAACCTACTTCGACCAGGACAGACCTGCAATTCTAGTACTGTCCTGACAAAGACTCAGAGATGGCATTTTCTACCAGATTCAAGAGTGCCATTTTTCCTCTCTCCTCACCAAAAAATCACAGCCTTAGAAACAAACCTTAGCATCCAACTGCATTGCTGAAAACAGAGACCAAAGCCCTAAACATTGCAGAGGGTCATTAAGGGACACGCAGTCTAATTCATATTGCCCACTCCTCCCCAAATCCTTTCCGCCTTAAGATAACTTTTCCCCTGAAAAATTGAGTGAGAAAGCAACCACAAAAGATTGGTGCCCCAAGCTGACTAACTGATGCCACTGCATCAGGGACACAGCTCAACCACACTGAACAAATTGGGCTCAATACTTCAACCGAACAATAATTTCAATTCAACAATTCAATTCAACAACTTCTGTTCTTTGCAGATAACATTGCTGTGACACTGGTGTTGCTGCCATTTCAGCATTGATTTCCCCTATAAAGTTTATCAAATCAGAGTCATCAATATAATCTCTACTTGCCCTGTAACAAAACTGTTAACAGCAACTCATAAATACAGTCCTGAGCTAAAGGAACAGGCAGTTGTAAATTCCTCTCTTGCAGGCTTTTTTTAGTGGTATTCCTGATTTCATCTATTTCTTTCTGGGTTCCACCTGAATTTAACAAGGATAGTGAAGTGCATGAGGTAGAAGGTGGGAGATATTAACACAGCAGGCACTGGAAGAACAGACTTTGTGAAAATGTCTCCTTTGAAATGATTATAATGGATTTTGGAATTCAGAGCACTGAAACTGTCCTAAAGAAGGTATTAGACAAGACAAAGTAATTTGACTGCAAACACTGTGGTTGTTGGACACACAAGGAGCAGCAATACCTAATGTTGGAAAGAACTTGGAAGCAATGGAGTGGAAAGATGGCATTTGCTGGATTGTTTTTTCCTTAAGAGTCAACCCAAAGGAAATGGAAACAGCCACACAGGTAAGATGGAAAAGCAAGACAGGACAAGGAACACTCCACTCAGTCAATAGGTTAGCAGGTAGCCAGCACCCTCATGCAATGTCAGCTCAATTGACAGCCACAGCAGGCCGAGAGTAACTTGTTATTCACAGCCCTTCAACAAGAACAGGGTGCAAAATCAGATTAGACACCCATGAACAGCCCTTGGACTTGCAGTACAGCATCAAGTCAAGGCTTTGTATTTTTTAAGAATCCAAGGATAACCATCTCCAAGCAAATCCCAGAACCAATGGCACATACAGAGCATGAAGGGATTTTCTTGGGCTCACAGCCCGGGCTCTGACGTGCCAGGCCAAACATCTCCTGGTGTTTATTTTCTGAGATTTCTTCTCTAGTCATGTTTTGCTGTGGGAACTCACCCTACTCCCCTCACAAGGCCTGTCAGAAACATGCCATTCCCTCACAGACATGCTAAATGTTACACTGTACTGGCCAGATGTGGGAGGCTCTGAGTCCCCGAGCCCAAATGAAGCAGCTTAACCCAGAGATGGGTTCTGTCCCTACAGCTCATGGTAGCCTCATGTGCCCTCAGACTACGTGAGGTCAAGCTTTTTTCCTTCTTACCTACAGGCTCAAGGAGGACGTAAGGATTTCTAACCCTCAGTGCCAGGATGGTGAAGGTCTGGTTTTATGCACAGGAAAGAAACCTGCTCCGTCAGCTGCACACCTCTGGAACACACCACTTCCACTGTACATGATCAAATCTATAGTGTCAGGCCAAATTCATGGCCCAGCCTGAAGAAATTTTGATGGGACTCTTTCCTGATGTAATGTTGCCATACGTGGCAAAATCAGTCTTACTTTCCAGGCTCATTTCTAAACCATTGCCTTACAAATAGGAAGCAGAATCTGCTTTTCGCTGGAGAAAACACATGCTGCTGGCCTATTACAGCAGGATGCCAGCCAAGAGGTGGGTGGATGCCCCAATCATTTAATTTTTTGAAAAATAAAATAGTTATTTGTCATTAAGAGAAAGCCTTAAACCCCCAAGTGACAAGCTCTAGGTGCCTAGGAACACACACGGATTTACTGGAGCAACAAATTAGCTTATCCCTTGGGCATACACAGGGTGTCTCAGGAAGCAAAAGCAGCAGTATCATCCCCCCCTCCCCCCGACATTTCTTTTCATTGTCATTAATGCTATGATAGGTAGAAACAAAGTCCTCCAAAATGTCCACATCTGTGCTGTGAGCTCTACCTCACAGAGGTACTCTTCAGTACCACATACGCTCGAGTGCAAGACACAGCACAGGAATAGAACACGTGAGGAAGCCTCCACACACTTTGCAAAGAAACAGAAGATGGTTCATTAAGCTTTCAGAGTAACAAGCCCCATTATATATCTTGTTAGCAACCCCATGCACTCACTGCGCTGCTGCCACATGAAGGACAGCTCCAATAACACCATTGCTTGTTTACCAGAAGAACAATGAATCTCCTATTGACCAACACCTGCCCATGACAGTGTGACCACAGGAGGAGCAGGGAGATGTTCAGATGACACTGGCCATTCAAACGAGGCAGCAAAGCTCCTGGCACTGGCCAGAACCTCTGAGCAGCTGCTGAGGACCAGCCCTACCACCTCAAACAGAAAGGCTTTCACTGACATAAATGAGAGCTGCTGAAAATAATGCCATCACACAGCTATGAGATGGCATGAAGCCTTTCTGTTTGAGCACCAGCAGGCTGAACAGAGCAGCCACTGAGGAAGAAGAACGCTGGGCTCCATCCAGTCACTTCTGGTTTATTTAAATTGCTGTGAAGTCAAATGCCATGAACACAGCATGAGCTGAGTGTGGTGGGGCAGTGCAGGAAAGGATTGCTCAAGTGACAAGAGGACACGCTCCTGCTGCAGGGTGATGGTTAGCAGGATCCCAAAACAGATCAATCTGACAGTACTGGGGTGTACACAGAAAACATGTCTCCAACTTCCTCACCTCTGTGCGCCCGGTCTGAGCTTCTGAAGTGTCAGCCCACAGAGGCTGCCCACAGACTAGAGCGGATCCGGAGTGTTCAGCCGCTCAGTGGACCTGGAGTCCTTCCCAAGCATGTGCCTGGATTAACTTCCCAGTAAAAGCCCTGTTAAATAACTGTCCTCCCTGATATCCACTTCCCTCATAAATACACCCTCTGCCAAGGGCTCCTTTCAAGGGGAGGAGAGCTCTTGAAAGTAAGCAGACAAACAGCAAAGGCATTAATCTCAGGGGTGAGATATGAGCGGTTTCCCTTCTGTGTGCTCCAGTGAAGGCCTTCAGGGCACTGCTTCGCAGAAACAGTCTACACAGTCAGGACTGTGAGCGCAACTGCTGGGAGATGAGAGATCACCTCAGACAGCAGCTCCCCTGCTGTCCTCATGACACACTCTCGATCATCTCAGCACAGTGCAATCACAGCAGCAAGGCTATGCTGCAAGCCAACTGCATGAAGTTTAACCCCTGCTGCCTTGATGCAGCCCACTGCAAATACCAGCTCCTGAAGGCTGTGATGCTTCTTCCATTACTGTTTGATCCCAGCTGGCACCAACTCCTCTGAGCAGCAGGAACCTCTGAGAATCTATAGGATCCTAAAAGCCATAAAGCTCCTTGACATTTTTTACAGCTGGTCTTGGGCAGAGGGAAATTACTACTGGTCCAGCTGGGCCTTTCCAATACTGCCTCTACATTTCCAGGGCTTCACATCACTTAATGCCCAATGTGGAGACTCGGGGGAGCTTTAAATTATAAAGAAAGCACAGGCAAGGGGACCATGTATGTAGGGCAGGCAGATAGCAGAAGCCTTTGTGACTCATATTTCACCTGAATATATAATTAATGTAGTATTAAAAAACCGAAGTGGATGTAAGACTGCAGCATCTAAAGAGACTTCACGTGTGTACATATCACAGCAAGAATAAGCTCAGTGCAGCAGGCAGGATTAGAATAGTTCCCACACTGAGGAAACAGCCAGGAGAAATTACAAAGGCCGAAAGCAAAGTGACTTGCCTGGGAGGTGATTTTAAAAGTAATTGCAATACAAGCTAAAGCAGTAAAAGGCCTGGCCTGCACTCTCATGTGTGTTCACACAGCTCCCAGCACCAGGGGTCTGCAAGGAAAAATGAGTCACTGGAGACCTGACCATATCTGTACTGCCATGGGCTTTGCCTCGCAGACAGCGGAAGGAAGATATTAAGCCATTGGAGCCTTTTTTCCCCACAGGCTGAGTGGATCTTTCTTTCCCCCATCCCCTGCTTCTGCACTGAGAATGTCCAGAGGTCAGTGGGACGGGCTCGCTCCCCATGGCCTGCCTCCAGGAGCTAACGCTCGGGATCCTGTGGTTTATTTGCTCAGCCCGTGCTCCAGCTCCCAGTTCCCTGCCAGGAGTCACTCTGGGAGAACAGCACCGGCTGCGCCGGGTGGGGTCAGGCAGAGACCATCCCAGCTCCATACACACACCCTGGACACACTTGATAACAAGCGTCAAAACAAACAGGGCGCTCCCAAAGTTCCCAGGAAGAGCAAAGAGCTGAGCTGAACAAAGCTGGCAAATGCAGGACCTCCACTCTCCTGCTCCTTGGCTCCGAGCAGATGCGCAGTGCAGTCACCACAGTGGCACACGGGAACAGATCTGCCACGGTGCTGCTCCTCTCCCTTCATCAGCTAACTTCAGGGTGAGCACTCCAGTCCTCGCAATGGCTGTTACTTCTGTCAGCCAGTGCCACTGTGCAGAAAAGAGCACAAATTTAAGAGGCGAGTGAAAAACTGGAGTTAATTCTATTAACTTCGAGGGCTTCTCACCTCTGACTGACTTTACAACTGCACTGGCTCACCCCCCTTCCACCATCCTGAGCTAGCATGAACCACACAGCCTGAGATCCTCCTGCACACTGCACTTCCAAGCTTCCCTCAAGCCTCACTGCTGTAGCATGGCACCAGGCTGGTGCAATCTGAAGGCTGCACTGCTGTATTCAGAGAGGTTTCTGCCATCTTGAGCATCCCTGCACTGTACTGCCCTGCACAGCATAGCTACATCCCTCTTCTAGAGCTGAACTTCAGCCTCAACTTCTCTATGTTATTTCTTTTTCTTTTGACTTCAGGAGTGAACAGTTGTACCAAAGCCAGGAACTAAACAATTCTCCTTCCCCTCTTGGCATTACATCCTCCCAGATGCTTGTGCAGGGTTTCACTTCCTCTTCAGCTCCTGGTCAACACTTAGCCAGGCTTTTCTCATTAGCAAGCCTGTCCCTGCAGCCCTCCAGTATGCTCTTCTCACAGCCACCTCCAGCACATGGAGGTGATGCCAAGTGGGATAGGGCTGGGACTGACAGGCCAAGGGAAGGCACAGCAGTCTAGAGTGGAATGTCAACAGGCTGTAATAACTTTCAATTAATGCACAGGAAGTACACTCACACAGGAGAGAAGGAATTAGGAATACTAACCCATTCAGCCCGCAAAACACAAAGGACTAGTACGTCAGCTGGGAGCAACTGATCTCTTCCACTTTCTGCAGCCCAGCCCCTATGGGTAGCATTGCACATACAAACCCTTCTCTTCAGCACACTCAGTGCCACCTTCCCCTAGTCACTTTAAACAGTATTCCTGGGATCCCAAGTGGTGGATGAACATACTGCTGAGGAACATGATTCTGGGATCTGATCGCAGCTTTTCTGATGCTTCACACACAAATCCAGCTCCTGAACACCCTTGTGGGAACAAGATGACTGCAAACCTCTTCACAGCTCCAGGGACAATTCTCTGGGAGAAAAGGAATGTGTAACAGCAGACAAACATTTTTCCCCGTGCTTTGTGGCTAACCAAACTGTAGACATACACGCGCGCACACACATGGACCAAATCCAGCCCACATGGGAATTACTCCAGAATGCTATGAAACAACTTGTAAATGCTTCACAAAAATCTGAAGTCACACAATGTATTAGAAAGGCCACATGTTTCTTTCACGAATATCAGAGGATTTTCTGTGTGGTTTCACTGTCCCAGGGAAATCTGCCTTGGGGGGACAAAGTCTTAGTGTTGGTAAGGCAGAAAGCTCTGCAGGTAAGCAAAGGTGGTGCCTTCCAGTTCATGCCCGGCTCTCCAGGAAAAAAGTAACAGAGAAGCTACTTGAAGAGAAACAACGTGAGAGGAACCCTATTGGCTTATCAAAGAGATACCTCAGCAAGAAGTGCCTGAAGTATTGAAGATGGCGCAGAGCTCTCCAGACTTACACTGTGCACATATGAGCAGTAGCTGCAGCACAGTTATAGCACTGCTGTGGGCAGTGGGGTGTCCCAAAACTGCTAGGAAAACCCCTTGGTCTGAACACTTTAACTTGGCAAAGCTCTAAAGATACACAGCAGATACTCAACCTGGTCTGGCACAGGAAGCAACCAGTTGGCTGAAGGTGGACTGTTCCCTGAATTTCCAAGAGGTCCATTTAATGGGTATTTAATGAACAGCAACTTAGACTGAAACTGAGGGTAAGTAATATGGGTTCTAGAAGGCACTGAACCCTAACAGTTGTTTCTCTCTCTAGACTTGCCTTTCCTCAGCTTTTGCAGGGACCTATCATACCCCCTTGGTTTATTGCTAAAATAGTTGACTGAAGAATAGCATCATCATGAAGTCAGTATCATTTCTGAGAGTGTTAAGTAGTTGTAAGAGACTCCTTGACTTTGGAGACTAAAAACATTCAGTGACTGAGTCTCTCCTTCATTCAGATGGCAGCAACAGGGTCATCTCTGCAACTGTGAGCTGCCTTTTGTAATGCCCCAGCTGCTGCAACCCAGCAGCTGAGCAAGTGTCACAAGCATCTCTTGGGGTTAAATAAAACTTGCGCCTACTCCATTAGCATTAGCAAGGATCAGGCCGCATGTCACACTCACGCACTTGGCCAACTTGCACAAAACAGCCCTGCGCCATTCACGCAAGAGCAGTGGAATTTTGGACTCACGCACAAGTAGCTGAGCAGTTCGTGGAAATTCAAGGGACAGAAATCCCTGTGCAGGAAACACTTCCCCCTTTTCATAAACTGCAGATTTCTACTTGCGCTGAGAGGGCTGAACCCCTGCCCTGCGCTAATAACCGTTTATCCATTTGGAGCATAAATAATTGAAGAGAGACAGCAGCAGCAGCAGGAGGCAGGTTCTGTGCCTAGCTCTCCAGCAGTTCTGTTTCACCACGCAGTTCATGTGCTAACCTCTTTTTACAGTCCTTTTCCAAGAAGCCAAACAGACAAAGAAGAGAGGAGGGAGAAGTCAAAGTGCCCAGGATGGGCTTCCCTCCCCAGCCCAGAACACCCCATTCGTGCAACACGGGCCTTCTGCAGCAGGACTGTTTAGACAGATGCATAGCAGAAGGAGAGGCTGGACTGAACCTCCTGACCTGCTGCAGTCCCACCCAGCTCCTGACACACTGTTCTGAGGAATGAGCCTTTGCCCAGTGTGGAGGGTGAAAGACCGATGTTTGTCTTTTGAAATAGGCCAAAAAAATTAATGAACCACACAAGGCTTTTTACAGAAAAGTAAAAGCTTCCACTCCTGCGCTGCATCTGGCCAAGATACACTGGGACATCAGAAAGACAAACAGAGATGTGCTGCTGTAAGAGTATTTCCAGTATTTACCTCCAGAGCCTGTGACTGATTTGCTACTCCCTTTCTGGCAGGCGCATCTTGGTAGTCAGGATGTAAGACCAGGGTTGGAAAACAGAGGTTGGAAGAGACATTAACATGGGGAGTCAAAGAGAAACAGCCTCACCAGGGCGATCTATGACACAGTGAGAGACTATCCAGCTGTGGTGAAATATCCCCCTCGCCAGCTGCAAACATCATTTTGTTTTCTCTGAGCAAAAACCACCCTGTCTGCACTGATACAGAGCATGGCAGACAGCACAGGAACACAGCTCCGCATTACCACTCCCAATGAGTCAAAGAATCACAACTATAAAGTAAGTGGTTTAATTCTGAGAGAATTAAGAGTCAGTGGTACTCTGCTCACCTGCCAGGTTCCATGCTTTTCTTCTTCCTTCTGCAGAACTTTCCTCTAATCACAAGATTACAAGAGCTGCTACTGTGAAGAACATACTTAGGGGAAAGATGGCAATGCCACAAGCATATAATGGAGGTATGGATTCTCCAAGCTGCTCCAGCACAGACTGTGAGGGGATTCTGCAAGGCCAAGCTCTGCTTCTGGTCTTTGTTGTACAATTGCTGTACAAAGCAACCTCAATTCACATGATACTTTTCATCACATTTCACAAAACTAAGCTAACCAATTTTCACCACATGGGTATCTACACAGAAATCAAAGGTGATGTTAAGGTCATCCTCAACCAGCTCAAGACAGTGGAATCACCACTCCTCCCTCCTCTTAATCTGCTCATTGTCATCAGCAACTACCTGCACTGGAGCTGTCCTCAGTGTCAAGGGTGGTACCTCTGCACTATGCAGAGCACAGCTTTTTCAGGGGCCACACTTCCTCCCATCTGGGCTCACCTCTCCACAAGCACAGTAGGGAAAAAGAGAAGGTGGTTCAGCACACACTGACAGGGAACTGGGGGATTTTCATCAGCCAATGCCCTCTGCAAGGCAAGGCTGCAGTTGAAGGTTTGACCTTAAAATGATGCATTATGTTGGTATGATTGCTATTTTAGATGGAAGACATCTCTGCTGTTGTAATATCTACTGTTCCAGGACCAATGGAAAACTCTGCTTCTCTCTTTTTTTCTAAGAAAAAAGCAACAGAGCGTGAATATAATTTTTTAAGATACAAACCCCAGATTCTCAAAACCTGAAACACAAAAGCAGCAAATTCAGGAATTCTCAGTGCCTCCCAATGACTCACACCAAAACCATTCCTCCAGCCAAATTACCTTCTGCACAGCATCTTCTCTATATGCAGCACCCTATATACATTTTTAATGGCAAGGAGACCACTTCAAAATATGCTTAAGTAGAAAAAAGGACCAAGCTAAATGCAAAAGGCACAGCCCTGTAATTTCAGACCCACTGAAAGAACTGGATTCACCAGATAGTCTCTGCTCCCACACCCAAACAACTCTGCAAGTTGATGGGGTGGGGAGAGATCAACTTGGGAAGGAGAGGTTCCCATCCTCCTGATTTAAAAAGAAACAATGACTTCAAAGCACCTTAGAGACACAGGCTTGAATGAGCAGGGGAGAGCTTCAGAGACCCAGCAAGGTAACACCCCAAACAAACACACGCCAACACCAGCTAGGAGGCATGTTCTGCAGGAGTGTGCCAGGAGACTCCAGTTTAACAGGGTATTTGGGAGGTTTCACCTGTACTCCTCCCACAGCAACACCTCAGGCTTTGGCAGAGCGTCCATCCGCTGCACTTGTCCTGTTTGGTTCTCAAGTCAATGCTCTTTTGACAAATTGCTAGGTTTCTCTTACATGGGGCCTCCTCTTCTGCACATGGAACATTAGTCACTGTTTCATTTGCCTACCCAGTTTCACCACGAGAATCCCTCTCAGGACTCCAGCGGTATATAAATTGCCAGGAGAGAAACCATCCCTCTGAGAGGTGCTGAACCAAAGTATAATGAGACCGAGGAGCTGGGTCTTACCAGGCATCCTGCTGCAGAGCTACAGACCAAACTGCTTCTCCCAAGTCCAGGGTCTTAAACCACAACCGTTCCTCTTGGAAAGCCAGATTCTGTGTGCACAGAGACCAGCATCAAGCCTCCATGGACATCAACGGCACGAGTTCAGTACCAAACACCCCAGTTAAGAGGCCATTCCTTGGAAACCAGAGAGGGGGAGAATCTACCATTATTTTTTCCTTCAATAATCGTAGCAATTACAAGTCCAACCTGCAAAACAGAGTCCTCTGGAACTAGACAAATGCATCAGCTCTGACTATGCTACACGGGAAGTTAAAGACACATTCTTAGACACCACATTGTTCTATTTTTGGACTCAGTAAGTCCAAATCAAGATTTTACTGAAGGCTGCTCTACTCACATGCACTCTATTGTCCTGCCGTCTCAGAAGCTCACTCCATTTCCCAACTGCTTATAAAAACCTTTAATAATAAATTTGGAAAAAGCAGTTCAGGCGAATCACAGCTTTAGCAAACCTCTCAAACTGTTACCTGCTGCCAGATGTCAGGGAACTGGAACAAGGTGGCGCAAGAAGAAAAGTCCTGCTCTCAAAGGATGCTAAAGGAAAATCATTTGTGGTTTTGTGTGTTCACTTTAACAGATGTTAACATTCACAGCTTGGTTTCCCTCCACCGTCCATGGCTGGCACAAATTCATAATGCACCGTGCTCTGTCATGCAAGACCCATTCCATGCTCTAGGTGTAAGGCACAGGCGCACATCTGCACATTTGAGGAGACCTCCTCTGCCCCAGGAGAACACTCTCCTGCAGACGTGAACTCTTTGGGGTACTGACCCCAGCCCACTCTCACCTATGCAGTGTGACAAAGGCCCTCAGGAATTATGATAATATCTACAACAGACTACTCTGATCTCTGCCTCGCTTCTTCCCCTGGGGAATGAGCAGAAAGGAGCTTTATACATAGCCTGCTCCCCTCTTTATTTAAAAACAAATTAACTATAGAACAGCATGTGGTTTTGTTGGGTTTTTTTGGGTGGGAGGGTCACAAAGCTCCCTTCCAGTTCACAGCTTACATTGAATTTACTACAATTTCAGAAGACATTCTCGATTGTTTTCCTCCAGAAATAACAAGAATTAACAGCAACACTTACAAATAACTACCAAACACAAATAACAACAAAATACTACCAAAACTTTAAGTAGCTTGGGAATAATGCACCCAATGACCCAATTCTCCTATTACCCCTGGATTTACTTTGTTCATCTCACCACTGCAATCAGCAGCTCACAAAATACCCCAATGTCTTTTCTCAATGCCCAAGTCTGCATTATATAGGGAAACACCATCTCCTCCAGTAACCAGGTGAATGCCCAAGCTGCTACAACACCAGTTTGCGTTTATATGGTCCAGAATGGCTGTGCAGTACCACTGTCTTGGTAGGTGTCTGCTGCATATGGAATTAGAGACTCAAAGAAAGATTGGGCTCAAAGGCAAATCCAAGACAGGCTGGGAATGGATGGGTGGACTTCTTCCCGCTGCAGGGACTCGATGCATTGCCTTCTTGTATTAATCACCATCTCCATCCCCACCTTTGTGAGGCAGAAAAGCTCTTCCATATACAGCAGACATTGCCTACATCACAGTGATGGTGCTAAGAAACACATGGGACTCTGCTAGTAACCCCTTACACCTAGACATTCAAGCTCAGGAAGAGAAGGATTCCTCTTCCTCTCAAACCCTAAATCCCACCAAATACCAAATAAAGGACAAAAAAAACCCCTTGCAGATGTCATCTGATTGCATCACCCCTCCTCTCTCTCCAGGATTCAAAGGCAAATATAGCTGTTTGCTTTACAAAGCAAAACAGATGTGCCCTAACGCCCAAATCGCGGCTGTCTGCGAGGTGATGATCTGCTACACCACACAGGAGTGGCGAGCGGCAGGACTGGGTCTGTGTCTGCGCATCTGTGCTGCGGAGGGAAGAGGTTGTGATGGGGGGACGTGCTCCTAATGCTGAAATGCCTCTGCCAGCCCCTGCGCTGCCTTTCTCTATCCGAACCTACTCGACACACCCAAAGGCACCGCAAAAAAAGAAACCCAACCCAAAACGCAGGGAGATGGAGCAGGCAAAGCACCCACTTCCCAGATGAACCCAGCTAAAACAGGGCCACGATGCCCAGCGCCAGGAGGGAATGCTGCCGTGCCCAGGTAGCAGGACACCACCCGCTGCCGCAGCAAAGCTAGCGAGCTCAGCCCCTGCTGCACCACGACGCGGACCCACCACCTACCTGCTTCTCCTCTGCGGGGCACACCGAGGAGGGCGGGATGCCCGCGGCAGGAGCCGGCACCGGGGGGAGAAAAGAAGAAAGAGTGAGGCGTGAGTGAGGCGTGAGGGATGCGACGGACCGCGGGGCGGAGCGGCCGCGCGTCCCCAGCACCTCACCTGGGTTGACCAGCTTGCTCTTGTACCGCATGCCGGTGCTCATGGTGCCGCCGGCGGCCCTGCCTGCCCCAGCCCGCAGCAGCGCCCGGCTTGCCTGCGAGTGCGTGCGCGGCCGGGGCCGCCCCAGCGCCGCCGCGGAGGGGCCGGGGCCGGGCCGGGGTTGCCAATCCCGGGAGCCTGCCCCGCCCCTCGCCCGCCCCGGCCCCGCCTCCTCCGGGCGAGCGGCTGAGAGGGTGACCCCGGTAGGAGCATCACCTCCGACGGGCTCCTGGGCAGCGCCTCTCGGCCCCTGATACGTCCAGGGCTGGCGGTACTACCGGAGAAACCCCCCGAGCGCTGCCAGCGAGCACCGGTCTGGAGACTGAAACACGACAGAAGGAAGCACAGCCTACTCTAGAGCAGAAACACAGCATCCAGAAGGAATACACCATTGAAAAACCCAAAACACAAACCCCGAACACAAATAGAATAAATAGGAAATGTGTTTCCAGATTTAGCATCTCGAAATACAGTGGGAAGTCCTGATTCATAGTGCAGCCGTACTGTGCAAAGTAGGAATGCGTGCTTTGTTTCCATTAAACCATTTTAAAGAGGTGATATGGAAAGTTATTTTAGGTAAAGGCTGTCAGCACGACTTTTTAAGAAAAGGCAGGAGAGAACTCAAATGAATTTTAAACACTTCAGGGGCAGCAGTGGCACACGATTTAAGAACAGTTCACAGGAACCTCAACTCTAAAGGAGCAAGGAGAGTGGGATGTGAAGGCTCAGGACACACAGATCCTTCCCTCAACTTCCACAGCTGCAAGGAAGGGTCACATCTTCCACATTTCAAGGACAAGTAAATAGCCAGACTTGAAACTCTTTTGAATACAGGACAGGATGTGCTTGGCATGGTGATGACTGCACAAGCGCAAGGACCCTCTCCTGCCCTGCAACAAAGCTGACATCGATGTCACAGTACTAATTTTTCAAATCCTCGTAGTCATCACAGCCTTCGCCTTCCCATTTCTTCCACCTTCTCATTCAGAACATCCCTCATACCAAAACAGAGAGACTTTTAAGACCAGAGATTGGCAATCCCAGGCACATACATTTTGAAACCACATTAGCTCATCCCGAGTTCGCTTTCAGCCACTGATTTAAAGCATCGGAAAAAAATTAAATCAGGTAATTGTCAGTGTATCTGCTTGTTTGTAAATGTCAGAGTGCCACAGACCATTAGAGACTCTACACTGCAATTAAAGAAACCAACAAGCCCATCTACCTTTCAGGAGTTGTTTCATAGTCTGCCACAGTGGTTTAAATCTACTGAAGACTGAAAGGACTGCAGTCCTGTGCTCCTTGATCCTGCTGAACCGTCATTAAAGTAGTTATATGTGGGCACTTTGTCCCAGCGCTGGGAAGTGTCAGCTCAGAAAAGGACAGGCTGGAATTCAGGGAAAGGTTTCTGTGTCTTCCATGGCCCTGGCACTGCCCAGACCATTGGGAATAGAAATGCAAGGTCAGAATCAGGCTCTAGACAGGAATCTTCACAGTAACAAAAACTTGGTTTAAAAACTGTTACCCCAACATAGTGTGAAGTATTTAACAAAACCAAGTTCAAATATAACTGAAGATTAACATCAGACAACATCAAAAGGCACAAAAACAGAGCCTATGTTGAAAGGAAACTACTTGCGTATGGTACCAGCAGTACCGCAAGCTCTTTTTGGACAACTCTTAAAATAAATCTCAGGCTTTGAGCCAAAATTCTCCAGCTGGAATCCAGAAGCCTGAAGAAGGCAGAGGCTATCAAGTGATAATCAGCATCCACTAGTAAAAATCTGCTCACTGAAGCTTCCCACACAAGAATTATGACAGTGACTTTAGGCGCCTTGCCTTCAAAGGAGGGAGGAAAAAGCTCTGGTTTAAATAAAAGTCTAGATGCTTTTTAAAGTTTGCTTCCCTATTGTCCTGGGTTGCTTTGAAAGAACAGCCTTTCATGTTACCTTTGTTCAGAGAGCTAATCCAGTGTGCAACTGATGTATGTAACTACAGTCTTGGCTTCTCAGCAGGGGTGTGGCTGTCCTGGCTTTCACAAGCACAAATGGACAGCACATCATCTTAAGAAGGTTACAAAATATGATGCAAAATTCTGCAAGAAAAACAAGAACAGTGCATGTAATGGCACACAACTCATAAGAAAATGCTTGTGTTAAATCTCTCACCTTGGCCCTCTCAACAGACACACAATTCAAACCTTCATAAAACCTGAAGACACTTTGTATGAACACAAATCCATTACTCCATTTCTTCCTTCAACTTCATTATAGCAGCCACCGAGATAACAATATAGCATCCATTTTATGCAGTTCAACTCCAAGCACAAGCCAAATATGCATCCCTGTGATACAAATCATTCATTAATCCTATCCTGAGTAAACACTCATTGCTAGACAGTAAAATTAGGGCAAATTACATTAAAGACACTCCAATTTAGTACTGAAGACAAAGTGTCTCAATCCCATACTTGCAAAATAATTTATGCTTATGCATATGTAATACACACAAGACTACAAAGTATGCAGAAGAAAGCAGCGACAAAGAAACCAGCAACATTCTTATAAAGTAAGGTGTGCAATTGGATTTTCTAAGGTATTTACCCACCTCAAAGGTGTTAGCAGGTGCCTACTGAACTATGGGGAAGAAAAGTGGATGCAAAGTCTTGCTACCTAGCTTCCAGTTAAAACACTTTTCAAGTTGTTCTGAAATGAAATCAAAGCAGTTTTTATGCAAACTCTAGAAAATGCCTTCATTCCCCAGGGGAAATATCACAATCCCTTTGAATACGCACTGTGCACAACGCCACTACAGCATTTCATAATTCACTTGAAAAAGCCAAAATAATAATAATAATTAAAAAAAACAACAACAAAAACCACCCCAAAATTCAACATTTTCCACATTCATACAATTTATTACAAAACTTCAATGAAAATTAGTGTTATGGTGTATAAAAAAAATTCAGAACATGCCCTCACTCAGCTGACAGATAAAAATGCCTGTGACAGGAATTCTTGTAACCAAGACTTGAGACCTGAAGGCCAATCTTCAGAGGCATCCCCAGAAGTTGTTGGCATGTGTAGTGTTTACGGTACATTAAGGCACGATGATTTAGAAAAGTCAGCTTCTTTGCATCACTGGCGAATCATCAGTGGTCTGTACATTTTCTCATACATCACACAAATATAAATCACCAGAGATGAAGCTTCAAAAGTAACCAAAGCACAGAGAAAGTTATGAAAAACTGATAGGATAACACAGTGATTTAAAATGGCAAGTGAGTTATGATACTGTGCAAGCACACATGCATTTACTGTAAACAGGCCACAAAGTCTTTCAGTATTAACCACAAAACTGTTCAGAATAACCTAGCAGATACATGACTAACCCCTTAAAGCCACCATAATGACTAGTCCAAACAGCATAGTCTATCAGTTTCTGTATAAAAAGGTATAGGAAGGATAATAAAACCACATAAGTATGAAGACAGTGTTACCAAAAGAATCAAAAGAGATACACTATATCTTGATTAACATTGAATATATAAAACAAGCCGTTTTACAACATGATCTTCAGACTTTGTTTTAACGCAGGTCTTGATCTGCGGCATCCAGCTTTTGCATTTGAACGTTACCATTCGGGCAAAGAAAACAGAGCACCCATCCACTTAGAGAACTGAATACTGCTGCAAACAGAAGTGGAAAACAAAGAGCATTAGAAAGGACAAACTCTCAGCACCGTCAGAGCATTTGGGGCAGCCTGAGCGCCTCTGAGCAAAGCAGCACAAACCATTCCAGTTCCTGTGTCACAGGGACCTGCATTAGAACTACACTGGCTGAGGCAGATGCAGTTTGGCCCCAAATATTTACCACAAATGTCTAATAAGAGCATATAAATGAGAATTTATTTTTAGTTACATACCTTCTTAAGCACCCACACCCCCTCCATCTGCAAGAACTACATAACAGCTCATCTCACCAGTAACACATGCAAGACACCAACCTCAGCCTGCTATGTGAAGTATTACTTCTGCTGGGGAAAACAAAACCTACTTATTTGAACAGGGCTAAAAGTAAGCAGCAAACTGCTTACATTTACTTGATGTCATGCACAAACACTTATGACACTACTTAAGTGAAACAGCAAAGCAAATAGATTTTTCCAAGCACTCATAGAGCAGTATTCATAGAGCTGAAAGAAGGCTGCTACAAAGAAAGCACAATTCCAGCTTTCCCTGCTTAAGAAGCTGTGTGAGATTTGGGATTCAGGTGACACCTCAGATTCTCCAGTCACAAAAATACTCATTTCAAACAGGAGAAAATATCCTTAAATATTCATCTGGATGGAAGAAAGAAATATCCTAGAAAACACTGTTCTGTCAACTCACTTGTAAAGTACAGCGCAACACTCATTGAGACTACAGCAGCTGCCTACAGGTGGAATACGGAGCAAGAAAAGCTGGTATCAGGGTCTTTTGCTCTTTGCCATTCTCAAAATGGGAATTCTGTTCAACACACAGCTACTTAACATTTTAAAGAGGCCATCACTTCCCATACAAACCAGAACAAGCAAGTCAGCACTAGGGCTTTAAAGCCAGAGTGCATACATTGCTAACTAAATTCAATGTTCAAATTCAAAATTAATCTGTTGTGCTACACTGTATGAAAAAGAAACTACATTTCTGTCACTGCCTGCCCAACTCTAACCTGTTACAGAAAAGACCTCAAGAGGAAACCATAACTGATGTTTCAGACTCACAAAAAGACTGGAATTTCCAATAAGCATAAAGGTTCAGTTTATAAGCACAGCTGTGCACTGATGTTACCACCATTAGCAACATGATATTCACATTTTATATGCTTGTAAAACATACTTGGGCAAAGTCGTGTTTGCATATTTTCACTGTGGATTCATTTCACTGCTCTTTCTTGCTTATCTCCTTACAAGACAATATTTTATGATACATTAGCTTGATCCTGCTCTTCACAAATTTGATTTCTAGTTTTATTACACTAGCCTTACAGCCCCCATACTCCTTTCACCAATACATAGCTTTAATAAATGCCTCCATCTGCAACACGAATTCATACCATTATTTAAGAAAGATGATATGTTTCTCCAGTATACCATTAAACCAAAACTTTTGGGTAGCATAACTAGCACTACATACAACTGCACCCTGATGCACATGGTCAGACACCTCAGAATCCTACATCTGTAAAGGTTTTGAATGCCTTGGGAAGGAATGGGTTTCCCTCTCAGATGCTTCCAGGGCAACTTGACATCTCTCCATGTACACTTCTGAATTCTCAGTGAAAGAAATCTGCTTTATAAGCAGTTACATTTTCTCTCTGACCTAATTTTTTCTTCAAATAGCACCCATTTTATGTTGCAGCTTTGAGTGGCCAATCATTAGCAACAATTTTGAGAAACAGCGTCTTTCCAAAAGGAAGAAGAGTATTGGATGAAACCAATGTTCTGTTGTTAGTTTTGACTCATTTTGTCACTCACACCTGTAATATGTTGGGTTCCTGATATTTCAGTCATCCTTTGATGACTTTGGTGCTTCAGGGTTGCTCCTTTTCCTTTTGCTAGTCTGTAGTAACACCTTATACTTCTCTATAGCGAAAGGCATCAGCCAACACAGACAAATATCCAAGATTCTTTAAGAGACAGAAGACAGAGAATATTTAGGTACAGGAGGTTTACAAACCTGGCTAATACTTAAGATTTACATATATTAATGCTACATATTTTCCTTCTGTACAACACTTTGAAGATCACAGTTTCAACAAAGTGCTATATTTTTCCTATTGGGAAGAGTCACACAACTCATTTTCCATCAAAGGCCAGAGAGAGATGCTGTGGAACTGCCAAGGTCACAATCCAAGTACAACATAATCTTTTATTATGTTTTACTTACAGTCCAGGAACATGACTGCTTCACCAACTGAGAGCACTATGGACTAATAGGTAGATGCAAGGTATTTTTACATGAACAAGCCGAAATGAAAGCATTATTGGTCTACACATCAAGGATTAAAAGCCGTAACACGACTTACATCTGAAGCCTGCCTAGCTCTCTGCACACTATACACAAGGGCAGGTGGGCACCAGCTACAAGGCAGCTGGCTGTTGAGGACCCTGCTAAGATCTTTCTATACAGGTTAACTTCTAGGACATATGGAGCCACACAAGTTCAGTACTTCAGTTGTACAGTAGCAGAGGAAAATGATCAGAAATCTACTCTCTAAAGGGAACGAAAACTTGTGCCAGGTCATCAGTGAAGGGCTTGCTGAACAGCTCCCCAGTAAGAGCTGAAAAGAGCTGGAGAGCAATGGCACTCTTCTAATCTAGTTTCTAGCCAGAGAAATATCCAGTGGCAATGCCAGGCAGTTGTTCCAAATACTACAAATTTGCCCAAGCTTCCCATTCTCCAGGCTCTCAATTTCAGCTGCCAAAAGCTACAACACAATCTTTGCTTCCTCAAATGACATTTCTCATCAGATCAATTCAGCATTCAGCAGCATCATTTTAGAAGGCTGGTTGCTATGACAATGCTTTGTGTTGTTCTGTTAAATGATGTCAATTCATTGGTAGAAAGGACTAGCTGTTTGATGCCTTTTGTACTGTTCTTATCAAGAATCAGAAGAGTGTTGGTGAGCTCAGGAGGCTTTAACGTATTTGTGGAAATCATGAGCTATACTAAAGGAATTTTCAACATCCTACAGATATTTTAAGTGCAAGATGGTTTGGTTTTTTTCTGAACACATTTCCCTAACCATAAATACATTTCCAGCTGGCTATATTTGTTTTTCATAGCCTGGCTTCTGTTACTGATTTGTCCCAGTATGATCTTGAAGCTGAGTAGAAGACAGACAATTCAGACTTGTAAAAATAACAAGACAAAAACAGACTGCAAAGAGATACATTTTCAGAAACAGAGAGGAAAAGGGAAGAAACACCCATCAATAACCATTTCATTTGAAAAAAATAATTCCAGCTTTTCATAATAATTCCTCATTTAAGACGGACAAGTCCAGAAACTAGTGAATATGCTGCTGGAATTACTGCAGACTAATTTCAAAAGCATTTAATATTAGAGCATCCAGATGAAACTAAATCTGTTTTAGGTTTTGGTAACTTACTCCACCCCTCCATCTCCTTCCTCTCCAGTCCTTCATTTGAACTGTCAAATGTAAGAAGCCATAAGCTCCTACACTCTTGCAGCAGTGTCTTGCATTTTAGAAGCAAAAAGTCTGAAAAAATCAAGCTTGCCTTGAAGTCTTTACCATGCTCACATGGACTTGTAAGATTAGTATATCAAAAGGTAGGGTAAAAAATTGTTCCTGTTTATTCCAAGAGTATTCTGGTACCTAGCTGTGCTCTTACCACCTGCTACAAACACCCCCACATGCCCCGTTTGTGCACAGAAACTATGAAATATAGAGAGGAAATAGACAAAAATGTAGATGAATACACCTTGGTTAGGGCTGCTCTCAATCACCACCCTCTTGGAGAGTAAGTCTGTACTTACAGGCTTTTGTCAAAACCTTCAGTTGGCACACTGGTCACTGCTGTTTCCAAAATCATCTTCCTTTTCTACCCCTGCAGTGTTTCCACCACTGCTGCATTTCATTCCCTTTCAGACTTCTACTTGTCCACAGCAAAAAATCTGTCCATTCTCTTTGGAAGCTTTGAACATATTCCCAGCATAGAATCTTTGCCTTTGTCACTCGCCTTATGCTTCTCTTACTCTAGTCTTGAAAGTAAAGGAAACTGCTTGAAGTACATTCTCCCTTTGCTCTTTCCATAACACCTTTAAAGATGCCCCTATTCAAAAGGGATCAGGCAAACCAGACCTTCCAGTCATCCCATCTGTGTAGCACCTTATGATAATACTGACTCCTCAGTCTTTTTGGCAAGGATTTGAGTTTAGCACCTCTTAATCATTATGCAATGCCAGACTCCTTCCAGAAAACCCCAAAGCATTCAGCAATCTCCTCCCCACCCAAAATATAACTGAAACCAGAAGTGGGTATTTCACGTATTTGGATATTACCACATTTCATTATCTTACTGTTTACTCTCCAGCTCTTATCTATGGAGGTATTCACACCATACTTCTCTTTTCACAAAATATCTTTGCTTTAAAAAGGTACTTTTGAATATTTATCTAAATTAACAGAAGTGAACATGTTATTTTTTACATGATCTATAAAGTTACATGGTTTTCTCAGCACAAAGATAAGGAAGGGTGCAAAAGAACAACTGGAGGACAGACAGTGATTTCAGTAGCAGAGCTGATTCTTTAAAGTTCTTGTAAAACTAGAACCTGAGAGATGCTGAAGATAAACTGTGATAGAACAAAAAGATTGATATCAAGTATATTTAAATTTGCTGGTAGTTTACTTCTGGTAACTACTGCTTTAATTACAAGTTTCCTGGTTTCTCTGGACATGATGAGTTCAATAAAACACAGCAAATAAATTTGATGGGAATGCTGGAGGTTGAAACCATCCTTCCTCTTAAACTGCAAAGCCATTTAACATGCATGAGAGAAACTTCCCTAAGGCTAAGTTCTAGGTGAGGATTCACTTCAGTGTGCTAATAGGATCATACAGCAACACTCGGGTTTAACAGGACTGCACATATTAGCTGACAAGTTATGCTAGAAGTCTATCTGTCTATCTATCAGTAACTGAGGGTAACAAAAAAAGAAGTTCAAAAGTCTTTCCTACAGGTAATCTGCCAAACAAAATTATTTCCGTAACAGCTGTGGAAATGTAGCTTAAGAGATTGCAAATAAACAGCAGGACCTCTGCATAGGAAGACCCCATTCAAATCCTTCTCAAACTTGATCACATTCAGTATTTCAGACTAACTAAACATTTAGTTCAAACTAAATCACAACAGGATCATGAGGACACTTACTTAAACCTGCAAAGCTCTCCTGCTTAACACATGTAGTGGTCCAAGATGTGTTCCAGATTAACAACATAAAGCATCCACAAAATAACATTTCACATGGACATGGATGACATGCTCAGAACTCTGTTTACTTATGCAGCCGTGGCCGCAAATTGAGCCTGGGACAAACCGTGCTCCAATTCATTTTTATAAACATCATATCCAGTATTGCCAGAAGCTGTGAAATGCAGGGAATCTGGTGCCATTTCTGGCTAACTATTAGTGGGAAATACTACACCCTAGTAGCCCTCAGATGGTGATTTCACAGCAAATCCAGTATCTAGGAATGGAAGAAAGAGCTCCAAGTACATCTGCACCATTTGCCACCCTGTACTCTGTAAGCAACAACTATGGACAAGCCTCTTACATTTAGAGCACAGTTTTTTCTCACCAAGTAGCAGTTGAAAGAATGCCATGCGATTAAGATTTGTAAGTTGCACAAAGAACTGAGCTCCTTTGCAAGAAACAGTAATAATCGTGTGCACTGCATACACTACATTACATACTACGTACACTGCATCAAGCAGCCATTTTCACAATGGTCAGAGTTTGGCCATATGAAAACAAACTCATCATGAGAACTTGGGACCTCCAGCTCAGACTAAAATATTTAACAGGCTGCTTAGTTACCAGCTCCTGTCTGAGGAAGTGAGAGCTTTATGTCAGATACTGCTATCGCATACACTGCATGGTCAGCCACAAAGTTCTCCTCAGTATTTAGATTTCCAACTCTGGGAAAATACATCTTGGTATGGAAGTTAGAAGCCATGATGTGAAGACTCCTCTATCTGCAAGATTTGGAATTGTGACAGTAAGAAACCTGAGTCTGAATTACTTTCTTACCCTTAACTACTTCACTCAAAGATAACAGTGCACATACCAGTAAAACCATCAACTTCTGCTTAAATAGGAATCCAGTGAATAAGTTTATTCCTTAGGAGACTTTTTTCTTTTTTTTAATATAAACAGGAAGACCAAAGGTTCAAATAAAGGCAACAAAAAATCTCCTTATTTTAGGCTTGGAATGTTGGCAGCTGCCACAGGGTCATAAGGGATAATATAATCCATTTTATTCAAGCTTTACATTCCAGAAGACGAGCAATCACAACTGGAGTATTAAACTGAAGTATTAAGCAACAGGATTCCTCATATCCTTCCATTTTGTTTTGCTCTTACATATAAAAGAAGAATTATACCAGAAGAGCTGCATTCTGAAGAAAGCATGAATATTTGCTACTCACTCACTCTGATCCCACTAATAGATAAACAACATGAAGGGAGTCTGTATTCAGTACAGGTAACCAGTTTGTCTAAAATTCTGTTTGGTCCTTTGGAAAAAATGGTATAAATTCAGAGCTTGCATACCCCAGAACACCCTCACTTGTGTTTGGATATAGTCAAATTAATTTTCTGAACAGATTGTGCTAACAGAAACAAACCCAGATGATCCAAAAATAAGGCACTGAAGATAAGCATTTATCTTAAAAACAGCTGGAAGGGTAACACTTGCATGGATATTTTTTTCTAGTCTATCCAGGATATCACTCATTTTTTTCCTAAGTAGCGTAGAAGCAAGTCCAAAGTGCCAAAATTAACACTAATCATTGGGAAAATCTTCTGAAAGAGGAGTAAAAAAAGTCAGAAACATAATACCTGATGCATCAAGATGTCAAGCATCTTAATCATCACCGGGCTTCAGCCTCATTTGGGCTTGCATCTGTGCAATCATCTCCTGCATGCGGCGCAGCTGTAAGAGAAAAACACCCATGTTTAAAACAATTCCACGAGGAGGCCAAAAACCAGGAAATTTCTTTTTCTTCCATGGTAGAACACAGATCCCACTGGAAACGTTCAATTCATTTACATAATTGAATACTTTGGTTTTCCCATCCCTAATTCCTTAGTGCATTACATCTAACACTAACAAAAGATTTACAGATTTGTAGGGATACTTAAAATGAAAATTGAGCAATAAAATCCAAATCTTTTGAAGCCAGCTGTGCTTGCAGACCTGTGAATCAACATTTAATCTACAATAAAGAAAACATGCCCTTTAGGTGTGTACAGAGTTACACTGTTGGAGTGAGCTTGATGCAAGTGCTCTTTTGTTCCAATACAAGGGCTCAGAGCATGTTATGTATGAATACTCATCTTGTGGCTAACCAGAGAGCTCTGCAAATTTGTAACAACAGTAACAGCCAAACATGTAGACAGAATTTAAAAACTGCTTCTAAAAAGAAATAGAAAGATGTTTACAAAATTTGGAAAGACAGACTAAACATATTAAACACCAATATTTCTCCATCTAAACAATGACTTTGCCTGGAAACAACTCTTTTCTTAAGGCATTTTCTTATGACACTTGTTGGTTAATTTCCATCTCATAAAAGGCCAGTTATTATATAATTTTTCCCCCCATTAATTTAATGCTCCTAAGAATAAGAAACACTAATACAGATATTCAAAATGCATATGCAAATACACCTAATTTGGTTTACAAATGAGTATTTCCTTCCAGATGCAGGTGGGGAAGCTCCACAGACACAATTACAAGTGCCCTATCTTACAGGCTGCAAAACACAAAGACTGTGATTTCCAGGCACATTGTATAAAACATGAGTTCATCTCAAACCGGAGATCATGTAATGATCTGAGGCTTGTATGGCACATATTCATTATTCTAAGCATGATTGGGTAGATTTCAATATATCCACCTTTTTTTCATTTATTTTTGGATGGTAGAGGGAAACTGTTCAACTCTAAAAGCACTATGTTAAGCGATTATACTGCATTTTCATCCAGTCAATGACATTAACTATTGTGATACTAGTTACTCCATCAGATTCAGTACAAACGTATCTGCAATAAATACTTTGCTACGTGTATGTGGTGCCAAGCTGTTTTATATTAAAAAGAAATAAACATCACAGAACAGGGAAAAAATAATTGCAAATGCCAATATCACTTTTTCTTGCCTGGTCTCAGACACAGATTTGTGAAAGAGTAAGAAACTGAAGAGTAACTAAGCAGTTAAAAACTGCAGCACAGCCAAAGATAATAGAGCTTGCCTGAAACTAGCTGGCTTATACACTGGTACTCATCCTCCTGCTGCAGCAGCACAGGGTTCAGTAGAGGCTAATTGAGGTTCCTGTGACTGCAGCATGGATGCACTCTGACAAAAGGAGGTTAACACAGGAAAAGCATGAGATAGAGCTAAGTCTGTAATGATTATTATAGACCCATCTACATCTTTCTGCTAACCACTTAAAAGGCTTCTGATCAAAAAGATGGCATAATGCTGCAGGAAGGCGGAGGCAAAAAAAAGCAGAAATTCTCAGAAATGAGAGTTGCTTTGATTCCACAGTCCAAAAAAGGAGAAAAGTTTCAAGGATCAACTTGTAAAAATGCAAGCCACCTGGTCTTTTGAACTGCCTCTCTGCAGATTTACCATCAGAATAAAACTAGCTTTTTGGAAACTCGCCTGCTTGAGCTTTCTCAAGAGCACTCCAAGCTGAGCCATGAAACATTCCCAAAATAGAAACCATTCAGCAATCACAGGGGAAGATACTGCTGCACATGTATTATGGTGATTGCTCAAATGCAGAATTCTGCTGATAGCCAACATCATATTTTAAGACTTTAGTACAGCATTGAGTATTGCATTTTTTTTAACCTTAATTGATAAAAATATGCCCACACCATGAAAGAAATCAGATGCTGCATACGACTCAAACTTAAGGCAGGACAAAAGCACTAAGAGACCTACTCCACTCTTAACACTGAGATTGCAGGAAGATTTTCCATTTTCCCATGTGCTTTTGAGAGCTACTGATGAAGTGTTAGTCTTATCCATTAGCTAAATAATGGCAAGTTTCTGAAGCTATTTTAGCTAATTCCGTAGAAAAAAGTACAAAGCCTGCTAAAGAACCTAAGATGTCTCCTATGGCCATTAGTAGGCAAGAAGTCACCGAAGTTTCCTTTTTATATGGAAAGTTGGCAAAAAAATAAAATGAGAGGTTCTCAAGCACATTTATCTTTCACTGCATCCTGGCCTGCATCAGCATTTTGTTGTAGTTTTTGTTGAACATTTGATATGTTCAGACAAACAATCCAGAATGGTTATTTTCTGCTGTAACACTGGCTTCTCAAGAGCTCTAATCAAACGCACAACTATCAGTTTCATAGCAGTATTCTTAACAGACAACCTATGAGTAATGATAGATACCACACTCTAAAACCTGGCCACATAACCACAGGGCTAAAGTCAGAGGTAATAACTTAGAGAGAATGCACACAAATATCCTGGAGAGGAAATGGCTTGCACAGTAGAAATCCTGACAGCTCCAGTGTTAAATTAAAATGAAAAAACCCAAGACTCATGCTGTATTGTCCTCAAAGTGGTCACCAGATCAGTCTCTTCCAGAATTCCTCTTCAAGTGAAGGACTGGACAGAAGAACCATTCCGACATGTTACAATACAGGCTAAAACCAACACATCTTCACCTTACTAGACCTACTGCATAGACAGACCTTTACTCTTAATAAAGGTGAATGTAAAAGATCACACAGAAGACTGAAATTGATGTCATATCAACATCTGTGTTCCCTTCACTGTTGGTGACTGCAAGCATCAAAGGCATAAAATGACTTTGATCTTGCTCAGCAGCAAACCCTCTCCCTTGTAAGAGCAGCATTAGTCTATTCTGCAGGAACTTGCATTCATCCCCTAAAGAATGGATACCACAACATGACAGCATATGGCTGATGCACATGATGAGAGGAAGTTAGGAAACAATGTTTGGAAATCTGTTAAAACAAGTAATTCCTGTGACTTCCCAGATAACAAAAGTCAGAGGATAAATTTAACCTTAGTATAATTCCACTTAGTTTACTTATATCGGGACCAAAATGTAGTTCATGTAACTACTGGCTAGTGACAACACGTAACTACTGTAGCAACACAGAAAGGAAACAAACACTTGAAATGAGATTTAAGGTTACAGCATTAAAAGTGAACAATACAGCTTCTTAATAGCTTTTGGATGCACAGCTCTGCTTTTCACCTGTGGTATATTTTGCCCAGAATACCAACAAGTACTACTCCTGTATGAACCAGGTGAGTGGCTTTTCCATGGCAACTCAACAGATTCCACACGAAAACAAATGTTAAAAACCAAACAATATCTACTTCCCACTGAGATGCTTCCCCTCCCCATACCAAGTATGATTATTTCTGCCCATGCCTTTATATAAGAAAGTTCATAATGGAAGAAGCTGTAAGATGGAAACTGCAGTGGATTTTCTAGTAAATCAGGAAGTTCTCATCATAGCTGCTGTTGGTTAAAAATACTTCCGATACCGAAGAGTACAACTAATCTTGTTAACTTCAGACAGGAGCAATACTCCTAACAAATTCACTGTATGGGAAAAGGGGCTACCATTGAGACAAATGTTTTCCATAGGTCATATTGACATTATAAATAGCACGAGTCACTATGGCCACAGCCATCACACTGCATGGGCTGCAAGCATTACTCCTTCTGAGGGCAACTCAAAAGGACAAAATAAAAGACATTATCCCCCTAGAAAAAACAACCAAAGAAAATCCCACCAAATAAAGGGACATCGTTCTTCACTACAGCCCCTCTAAGGAATTCCCATTCACAACTGATTACTAATTTCTTCTCATTATGTTCTCCCAGGACTAGCACTAGATCACTTTATGGAGGGAGGCTGAAGCATTCTGCCTCCCTGTATCGGGCAGTAACAGCCCACAAACATATATTTTCAGAATGGGAATAGGCCCAACACAACAAACTTTAAGGTCGTGCCCATTTATGCTACAACATCAAAATAATCTGACCTACAGCCAGGAACATGGATACCTTTATTCTTATTTTCATTTCCCAGCTCAGGAAAACAGGTTGTCACTTGCAAATGAGCAAGAAGCACAACCAGACTGAGCAGCAAATCCAAACTGACAGATTAGCAATTCCAAATTGCTGAACTGGGGACCACATCCTTTGGCATAATAAAAGATCATTTAGCAAAAGTGATGTCCTGATAAAGATGATCCTGGCACTAGCCCAAGCATTCATTCCTTCCAAGGTTATATAAACCTCACAAAACTGTAAATAGAACTTCAAGCACCGTTGCTGATGGGAATGCAAAACAGGAGGGGAAATGGATATTTGTTTTCTCTGAAAAGGCCATGGAATGCAAGCCCATTTCCTCTGTGCCTCTTTCCTCCCCAGATCTTTCCCAGTCTGAACCTTAGGGATGATACAGAGATGAAGGGACTTCATACTGGCTTATCTACAGAAGATTCAGCAAAGCCTCTTGATCTCTTTGGGACAACAGAATGAAAAAGTTAAAAATCTATTTGGTTTGTTTTCAAGTTCTAACCTAATCCTCTGCAACTTCAGCAGCAGTTATTCAGAGGTGATTCATCCCAGAGGAAACTTCCAGAGACTGCCCCCTCCAAGAAATTCAAGAGGCCCTTTAAGCCATGTTGTATAAAAAATACATTACATATATACATATTAAATACTGTATATACACTTTCCCAGAGTGGTCAGAATATAATAATGTGCCTGACAAGGGAACATTTCCCCCAGTTTCCAGGGGAAATGGTTATAGGAGATTTAAGATGTAAGACTGAAGACAAACCGTCCTACAAGGATACCCAAGTTTCTACCTAACTACTTGACATATGCAACTTGCATAGTTCAAATAACACGGGAAACAGCTATGACTTAAATTCTCCAAGTCTACTGCCTGAATCTTGGAATCATTAAGAAAGAAAAGGAAAAAAACCAAAAAACAAACACGAAACATTCCTTAAAAATACTCTGGACATTTCCAAAGCATCTGGTATTGCTGGTGCCAGCTGATGGTGCATTGTGGATTTGCGCTCACATCAATAAATGGGAGGCAGTTAGTTTGTGTACAGAACTCTTGCGAAGTTCCACTCTTAAGTTCATGACCAACAAGTGTGCTTATGTGCCTGAAATAAAGTTATACAGTGATAAAGATGCAGCCCATTTAACCACCAGCAATTCCTATTAGTAACTACTAGTTATGGTGATAATCTGCTGCTTCTGCATTTTGTTTTAGGAAAATTTTTTGCTATTTAAGTCAACATGCCAGGGTTAGCCAGTAGCTAACCAGGGTTGGCTATTTTTAAATATGGACGTTATAAAGGAAAAAGGAAAAGCAGACCGAAGTAACTATATTTCAAAAATATCCATGTATGGGAGTCAATCTTTCACCTCAGAAACACACAAAAATGCTTGTAGGTTTTCTATTTCTTACTCCGAATCACTGCATATATGCATTGATCTTTTTTAAGTCTTGCCTTCTTGCGTTTATGGACTTGGATCCAAGCTGAACTGGATAAAAGCATGAACAGAAAAAACACTCTTCCAACTGGCAGCGTGTCTAAAATTTTCACAATGCAAGCAGTCATAAGTATTGGCAGTGTACTACTCAAATTCAAATACTAGGCTAAAAATTCTCTAAATCTTTAGAACTTAAGCATTAAAATGTTATGTTAAAAGGCTCAGTAATAGTTTGAAAACAGCATAAGAAATAAAAGATTGAAAACACCAAATCCATAAGTTGACTGGTACAACAGAAATACTATGAATTTTGCTGCAAGTCAAAATTAAGGTTAAAAATCCCATGATACAATTAATGTGTGTGTTTTTTTCACACTCAACAACCTTTTTCTACTCCACAGCCACAAGATATAAGAAATTTACTGGTAACATGCTGATAGCAGGCCATGCACATCTGAAAGGACATTAGAATATCAGTCTACCCCAACACACTGTTCAAAGCAGCATATGTAGCTGACAAACATAAACTGATTTCAATATTTAAAAAAATAGCAACTATCCTTCTGGAAAGTTAGCATACAAACTGGAAGTGATAAATACCCTGCCCACCACCAAGAGACCACATGCTACCTACCATCCACAGTATGCAAGTGACTATAAACAAAACACTTTGTATGGGCAACTTGTGTGTTCAGATTAGGTCTGTCATTCTTCACAGCTCCAATCTTGCGCTCTGTAGGCAGTAGCTGACGTAAATACTGAAGTTGGAACATAGCATACTACATTAAAGAACAACAGTTCTAGAAGCTCTCTCTTACCTCAGCCTCTTTCTGCTGGAGGATTCTATCCTTGTCTACCACTTCTTCTTCAACAGGCCTGTTGAACAAAAGAGTGCACCGATGGTATAATATACAGAAGTAAAAATCTTAAAGAACAGATTCAAGGCTCATTTTTCAGCTAATGTAACAACAAAAAGGTCTACATGCTTCCACACAGAGGAAAATCAGACATTCTTACACCTGTGCATCCTTTTAGTAATAAGCTGGCTTTATCTCATACTCTTGTTATTCATTCTCCATTCCTAAAAATTGGATTTCTTCACTGCTACGGGGATTTCTTGCTGCTACTCTAACCAAGAGATTTCCTCCACTATCCATGGTAGAAAAATCAATCATTAAAAAAGCTGTGTAGGCTATTTCCTTCCTTCTTTATGATCAAAATGGTTGGCCAAAAACTTGTAAAGTCTTCCTGGGTACAAGAATAAGTTGTTATCAAAAAAGATGCGGCACAGGTAGATGTGAATTCTTTGTACTATGTTTCCAAGGACAGAAACCTCACCGAGAAAAAAAACAAAACACCCCACCACAAACCCACCACATATAAAGAAAAAAAATAAAAAAGAAAGATTCTTTGGTCTAAATTTCGCTTTCCAGCCATATGTGAAGGAACAAGAGAACGGCCACCATGGCAGTCCTGCAATGACTGAAGAAGCAACATCTTATAGGCTGGAGTCTATTTAAATGTGCCCATTAGAGCTCATTTTTTCCAAGTAGACACCATTAAATAAAAAACCTTGCTTGCAGCCTAATAGTTCTTTATGCGCATTCCAATTAAAAACATAGATAAAAGGGAATGGATACAAAACCAAGAACAGCTGGAAGCATGCCACTTTCCTAGATATTACTCCTCTTCATGAAGAGTGTTTCATACAAGTTTCAGTAACATCATGGATTGAAATCTCATGAGAAATAACTACTTAAAGGTGGGATTAGTTAGGAGGAAGAGCAAGGCCATTGTCACAGTGGCAAAAGAAGAGACTACAACCAGCAGAGCCCAGAGGCGCACACATACTTACTTGCCAGTTCGTTTTAGTCTCTCTGAGCGGAAGTTTTCATAGTGCAAGTCTTGGGTCACCTCCTGCAGGTCCTGCATGTGCGTTCTGGAAGATGCAAAGGGCCATTGAACACTTTGTCCTTCTTGCCAAACGGAAGAAAAACACCCTTTTATCTTCTATTTTTGTTTTATATAATGGATGTATCTACTGGGAAAATAATCCTTACAGACCATGCCTGCCATAAAGCTAGCCAGGATTCTGCTTTCATGTTGTTGGTCTTCAAATCATACTTCAGTGCCTACCACCAGTATTCTTCAAAGACTCGAAGTATGTTGTCCTCCTCTTGCTTACTGATTACTTTATAGGAGTTATTTGTACCAGTCTTTGCAGCATTAAAAACCTTGGGGAAAGTTATTCAGAAAGATTCTTTAATTCCTAAAGTATTTCTTGACTTTTAAGTACTCTTAAGTATAATTCGTAACTGAGAACGAGGTGGAGCTCCTCGACTCACATAACAGCTGACACTGCCTAACAAATTCCAATTGCCAAACGAGGAAAAAAATGCCCACTGTCAACGACCAGCAGAGGGCAATCCTTGCTCAAGAGAGGCTGAAATCAAATCCACCACCGAATTCAATTTCCAACAGCGAGACATCATTAAAACAAAGAAAAAAAAAAATCACTTATAACCATCACAGGCAGAATATCCGCATCAGCTAAAATCATAAAGGGGCAGGGTATCATACTCAATAGATTTCCTATATTGCCAAGAAAAATGAGCTTTGCTTTTAGAATACTCTTCACAGTTCAATCAATCGTTTTGAGTAGTATTTTAAAAGCCCCTCTGCCCCACCCACTGCACTGTAAGAAAACATCAATTTATACATAAACCCATCAAATCAGCTCCCATAAGGCATGAAAACTGTCACGTATATCTGGCAATGTAAAATACAGAAAATTATTTTCTGAAGTCAGAGAAATTACAGCAGCAAAACAAGCTGTAGGGGGCTCAAAAGTCGCTTACAGAGCCACCAGAGCTCCTTCGGATTTAAAAGGAGTTCATGTTTTTATACCTCTCCAGTCATTGTGACAGTTACATCACCACAGGAGATGGGATAATTTTACCATTACTCACACCAGCATTGTGCGCAGTTTAAGGAAATCATTGTGCTCTGGATTTTCAACTTCAACAACTCCCCAGGGATACAGACGGCCTCTGATTTTCTTCCCTTTCACCTCAATAAGTTGATTGGATCCAATAACAGCAAAGGGAATGCTCGCCTAGTTGAGACACAGCACAACAAGTTATTGTTTTGATTTTTGACTGGTTACTTTGTTTTGTGATTTGTTTTCTGTTAAAGAAAGCACAAAGACTTTAAAGTAACAGACAGGAGAGGGGGAAAGCAATGCTGACAAAGGCACTCTACTAAAATCCTTCCACATCCAACAAATCCTGTTCTAGGCAATGTAACCTCTCATTCTTAACACCTGTAGTTCTGTTAGGATCAGTTTGTCTTAGCAGAGGCACGAAAGGAAATGACACTTTGCTTTAGGAACACTTGACTGTTGTTGAAGTACAGTTTTGGCATAATGTGTCATCTGACATAACATCATGCATGGAAAAGAGCCAACAAAAACATACTTCAGATACAGATTAAAGTAGCTAGAGAGAGAATTTCAGATACATTCTTCAAGCACCTTTGCCAGTATCACAGCACAAAGAGGAAGTTACTTCAGTAAAACCTTTATTATCTGCTCTAACAAGAGGAAAGTTGTTAATTAGTATAGTAACCATAACACACGGACATTTGCTTGCTTGTTAAAAGGTCCGAGTCAGAAAACAGACTGCAAATCACAGTTCTTGGTGAAGAGTCGCTTACATTTAAAAGAGAAAAGAAAAATCACAACGCACTACATTTGGAATTCTGAAGAAGCAGAGACTGGAATCAAAAGGATCACAATTTAGTCAATAGCCAAAGAAAACTTCAATTTTCAACACGTTTTAAAGAAATAAAGTGCCTTTAAGCATGCTGTAGGCTTGAAGAACTACCACAGCACAACAATAAACTGGGAGAAAAACTTGCCTTTAGAACTCTGGTTTGTTCTTTAAACTCCTCATCTTCATCAGAATCTGCATCAGGGAGCTGATAAATCCTAATGCCATGCTCAGAAATCTCATCCAGAACCTGAAGTTTACAAAAAAGGAAGAATAATAAATTCTTATTTCATCTCAGAGGCATTAACATAAAAATGCACACATTCGACTTACTAGTTTGTCACACCTAGAAAACTCAGGATGCTTTTCTGCTTTAAGTAGAATGTTCAGAAATAATCATGAGCAGAAATGCAGTTTTAGAAAACACAGGAAGTAAATCATAAAAAAAACAAAATGGACTTCCATGGAGCACAATACAGAAGCAGACAAAACCAATGTGAAGTTAATATGAAAAAAGTAAAAACAATGAATTTGGAGGCGTCAGTTACAGCATCAAAACCATACAGCCCATGTCAAAGTATATGTTTGTGTATTTGTTAGGCACAAAAAATTTAGAAGACAGTGCCTCTGGAATCAAAAAACACAAAAGCTTAAACCAGAGAAAGTTACTCAAAATCCACTAAGAGAAAAACCATCCAAAACCAGTGTTCCTTATTGCCACTAGTGTCAGAGATTAACATAAAAAAATGCATTATTCTGTATTCCTGTATACATTCTTTTCCTAATGAAATCACTGCAGGGGTAAGCAGCTAGCATAATTCCAGGCCTTTGGCAGTTTCAAAAAGGCCTTTCTTCAACACTGAAGAGAATGCGTCTGCTGCCATACTATTCAAAATATTTAAGTCAGAAATCCCATCAAATGCACTGGCAAGATTTTGTTTCTGTACAGAAAGTGTGGCGGTATGAGGAGAGCATGAAGAATGCTGAGATTCCACAATAACTCTCTTCAAAGGGATCTTGACTATCTCAGCAGAAGGTTAACTCTGCAGACTTCCTAGATTAGTATTCCCTAACGAGTTGCTACTGTAACCCCACTGCCAGCACCTGAACCAAGCAGCAGTGCTACTGCAGCAATGAACTCTTACAGCAGATAAAGTCTGAGCAAAATCAGGATGGAAGTTGAGGTAATCAAAAACATGCAGGAAAGCCTATGTAAGGACTTGTGCTGTCATTACTACATATATTACTGGACACTAACTGGATAATACAAGTCTTAATGAGCCTTCTCAGGAGCATTCAAGAGGGTTCCTTGATCCTTTGTTGTGATGGCAACCAATAGCTACAGTATAAATAAAACTTATCCAACCAGAACTTGATTATCAAACAGCTGTTTACAATAAAACAATCCTCAGACCACTGGAAGAGGAATGACCATGTATGAACCACAGCTATTCCCATGACAATATTTTCTTGCCAGGTATATAAACATCCCACGCACTCACAGAATAAAGTATTATGAGCCCCCACCTACCGGAGAGCAATACTTTCAAAATTAAAAAGAGATTTGGGGATCAGTGTTGCCAAGAAGCAATGAACAGTTACATTCACCCAATTACATCCAAATCAGTGCAGGCTGTTCTGTTTGGCAAAACGGAAGATAGCTGAATTGTCACCAAATGATAACAGAAGATGCACAGCTGGGACAGGTGGGGCAGTGCTGCAGTGCGATGCCTTTAAGCAGCTGCAGAAAGCAAGAAAGCACATTTAACCTGGCTGAGATCTTAAAGATAAAATGCAAGCGAAACAATAACGGGAAAGCCAACAGCAAGGGGTGCTAGAATAATATATTACAGCTGTTAAACCTAGTGCTTTCCTGAAAGGAAAAAGAATTGCAATAAAAACAAACTGTATTTTATGCTCCTAACAATGTAGCAGCATTTTGCTTCTTCAAATCTGAATTTTATTGGCCTCAGAGGGTTCTGTGTTCCTAAAGATTAGCCTTCCCATGGGAAATGAAAAAAAACAGTCAAAATATTAGTTCCCCTCTCATGAAGTCATTCTTTTGAGCAGGTTTCCTTAGCAGCCGTGCATGGCACAGCCTGTGAAACTGCCTTGCATTTCTTCCCACTCAAGAGTTTTAAAAAAATAACTTGGAATTCCAGAAAGTCCAAACAGGAATTACTCCAAGCTGGGTTTCCTTTGCAAGCACCACAAACTGATCTTGCTGCAAGCGGCAAAACAAAAACATTTTACTTTAGATTGATGGCCAAGTGGCTGAAACATCTGAAAAAAATAAGACTTCAAGCTGCGTCAGCAGAGCAGGACTTTGATTCTTACTCTTGATTAGAGATTCTGTTAGCCAAGATGCTTTGACTTAGAACAATATACAGTAGCTACACTTTCAAAGCTTTGGAACCACATTATACATTTGACTTAATATAAACTCAGTTTGTAGAGTGACCTCTGCCAGAAGTACAAAAATAATGAAGACGTGTTCACCTGTTTCCTAACCATTCTCTCAGTCGAGTGCCATTCATCTCACTGTGTTTAGCCAACACATAGATGTGGTGTCCATCTATGTAAGACCAGACTGTTCTAAAGACTAGTTAGTTAAAAGTAACTTTGCTCAAACTAGAAAGAACTAGACGTGGATTAGCACTGAATATGGTCAGACAGATTGCCTTTAAATTAATCTGTTCATCACAGGATATGTAAACTAGGATACATCTCCATCTTCTATAATAAAACCTACATCATAAACCCTCAATCTAACATCACTTACAGAATTGTACAGAAAACCAAGCAATTCCAAATCCACACAGGGAAACACCTTCAATTGCACTACTGCCACGTTTCAGCTAAAATTCAGCAATAACATCACACAGAAGTAAACGTCAAAAGCACGTGCACCATGCTATGCTTGACCCTAAGACCCCAACATCAAACAGCAGATAAAAGGAGTGCAGAAG
Organism: Amazona ochrocephala; assembly: GCA_039720435.1. Taxonomy (NCBI): domain Eukaryota; kingdom Metazoa; phylum Chordata; class Aves; order Psittaciformes; family Psittacidae; genus Amazona; species Amazona ochrocephala. The sequence continues at coordinate 6,690,226 of CM077891.1, read as the reverse complement.
AGTCATAAAACAAGTATTTTTTGTAACAACACACAACAGCAAGTATTGAAACCTGGTAAGAGTATGCTGCTCTTCATTTCAACTAGGAACTGATTTTGTGAAAGATGACTGTAGCTAGAAGTTATTTATAACAGTTTATTTTACCGATTTGAAATGACAAAGCAGAACATTCAGACTCCCATAGAATTATGTAGTAAAATAACAAATGTTACACTTAAATGCCTGCTTCACATCTGTCAACATCATTCTGTTATCAAATGCTGAACGAAAAAATAAATACCTATGAAAATAGTGCCTGAAGTACACCGCTGAAAGATCAAATACAGTTTCTTTATAAGAAGTAGCAGCTCCACAAACAATATTGCCATTAGATAAAAATCTTTCACCAAGTCAATACAGCCACTGAAAAAGAGAAGCTATAAAACCAGCAAAAGCAGCCACATCTCTGGTTTGTTATTTCTCTGAGTGCTTTCAATTTGCTCACAGTACCTGTCATCTCAGTATTTGTGGAACAACAAAATAAAAGCTAGAGAGCCTGAACAGAATTACTCCCTGGAAGATCTAAAGGTCCTTTTTAAGCCAATGAATGACCTTTTTTCTTTTTTCCTTCCTCTTTTCACCCAGTTCATCATAAAGCTGGTCACTTTTGTATAAACAGCTCTTGCCCCTTCAGTGAATGTTTGTCTACACTGCAGCCAAGGTTCAACCAGTCACAACGGCCCTCACTTTAAACTTCCTCAGATACAGAGGATTTATTCCATTTCTCAGGTAAGTTTTCTTTACATCACTGAGCTTTCTATAAACACAACAGCAATGTCAGCAGTACCTCACCTTGCAAATTGCAGGTGTTTACATACCTGCACAAACCACAGTCACACCTCTGTGACACTGGTCTACCCCCCCAAAAAACCAAACAAATCCTCTGAATTTAGGTTGAGATCAGCTAAGTGCTGGTCTGCAAGCGCGATTTTAACTATACCATTTTCCCAGTTAAATAAAGCTGTACTCCCTCACAAAACAGCCATTTGAATAATGGTCCAATACCCATTCTAAAGGACTACTGAAAGCCAGAGGATCATAATTAAAACATCTGTCACACCCTCAGTGACAAGTCAAAAAGTGGTAGTATAAAATGATAAGAAGATAAAATATAAAAGCTATCATCTTACCACGAAAAAGGTTTGCAGAGTCTGGTGCAAAGTATAGGCTGCATTTTAGAAGTACTAATTACCTCTTACTACTTAAGGCATAAGTTATTAAACTTGTAAAAATTTACAGGCTTTGTAAGGTTCAAATCGGTTAGACTTCACAAACGAATGTACTGGGCTGGAGGCAACAGAACCTTACTTGTGGTCTCAAATTTCACTAAGCCACCTCTCAGCATAATAGAGTCTCACCATTCCTTTGTTTAACAAGGTGCATGAAGTCATGCCGAATCAAAGAGGATAAACAAGAGAAGATTAAATATTTACATTCTTTAGATAAATTATTCTATAATGAGATTAATCAGGAATTAGATTTAAGGTAAAAAAACGTGTAAAGCCACAGATTTGTAATTTATTTCTGGAGAATTCACTACAATGTCTTATTTGGCAGAGGTTGGGCTGCCTTGGAAAGGTTTGGCAAAAAAAGCCCTTCGAGACAGCAAGTAAACCTTCCATTGCAAAAAGATCAGTTTTAGTACCACTGTCTGGAAAGACTTTCTCCAATGCAATCCAGAGTATGTCCTTGTATTTCACATGAACAGACAACTTGGTACAAAAAACGTATACAAGACATATATTTTTCTATGACAATGGAGCTACAAAAAGCATCCTGCTAATATATTAGTCCAACTGTCCTGCCTTTCCATTAGGGTTTTAGTTTGCATCATGGGTGCACTTCTGAAGCAAGTTTCCAATCACCTCGACTTTAACCATATTTTGCTACAAACCACACAGCACAGACAGAGCACACAAACCAAGTTTCTTTCCGATGAAACTAAAGATATTATCTCAGAACATATCTAATGCACTCCCATGACTAACGGGAGTTCAGTGGACTGGACTAAATAAGAGCTAGTCTGAAACATCTCCATTACAGCACTTCAGGATGACCTGAACCCTCGTTAAACAGTTTTGCTCAAAACCTGCTCTATTGGGGCACACTGCTTGCCAAGACAGATGAAGCCAAGAATGGTGAGGTTCTCAGCAGGTGTCACTGGTAAAGCACGTCACCCTGCAGTGAAGATTTCCCATCTCACACTTGCTGAAGCTTAGGTGTTTGGCCAATACCACTCACCCCTTTTCAGTTTGAATTTACTTTATATTTGGCTTTAACATTTTATGGGTTGCACTACACCCATGACCAAATGTTAGACCTACTCTTCTCTTCAGCCTTTCTCTCTCCTTCAGCGTCAGTGTGTCAGCCTTGGCAATCACAGGGACAATGTTGACTTTTCCATGAAGAGCCTTCATGAATTCTACATCTAGTGGTTTCAGCCTGGATAAAAAAAAGAGGGGTGGGGGGTTTGTGGGGTTTTGTTTGAGTTTATTTTATTTTTATGTTTTAACAAACAAAATGTATTAAAAATTATTTCAAGTATCTACATAAATAGTATTTCCAGAATAAATTAAGTAAGACCACTTACTTATCAGCTTGGTTGTGTAAACATTGAATTGAAATTAAAATTATCACTATAAGACAAATAGGATATTACAAGCTCTTCTGTTTCTGGGTGATAAACTATGTAACACTGAGTGCTTCAAAACAATACCGAATGCCAAAAAGGGGACAAAGCAGAGGAGAGCATTAATCCCCAGAGACCATTTTAATTGCATTGGCTAACTGATAGTGTGGGAAGTAACTCAATTAACATTACAGTGAAGTTTCCAGTTCAAGTAATGAATGAACATACGAACAAGATATAATGCCCTAAAATACAAGAGCTCAGGAGCTTTTTCTTACCCATGCCCAAAGGGAGAGATGAAGTAAAAACAGCAATGGACTCTGTTGTCTATAATGTGGCGCCTGTTTAGACCGCTTTCATCATGAAGGTATCTTTCAAACTGGTTGTCAATGTACTGGATAATTGTTTTGAAGCTGTGATATGGAGGGAAGGGGAAGAGAAAGAGAAGCATCATAGATCAGCTTTAAAATAATAAAGAAATAATTATGAAAAGTTAAGAACAGGAGGAGAATCATACTTTCATTAAAACAGTTGCTACAAAAATTCAACTTCTAGCATTGTATCTAGAACTGAAAGTATTTTGATAATGCAAAAAACATACTCTGACAGCAACCACTGAGTGTCTATTCATGCCTAGAGCTACTTTAAAGTGTTACTATGTCCACTGGATAAAATGCTCAAGGGCAAGCTCAGAAAAAAAGCACTCAGAGATGAGACAACACAGGCAGGAATAGAAGATTGATTTTTTTTCTGGTTTTGGGGGGTAGGAGATGAGGAACTGTTTTTACACCAACTGACAAATGACATATCCAGGATATCCTCTTGATTTACAGCCCTGACCTAGAGCTAAGTTTCTATAGTTACCTATGAAAATTCTGGTATTCTAGTCTGCTTGAATTACATACAAATACATTTGTATGTCATGCACGCAAGCATCACATGATTTATTAAGCTCTTTTTGTTACCTTACAGACTCCTGCTCTGTTGGCAAAGAAAAATAATTCCTGCTTAGTTCAAGGCAATTTAAAATATGCCCTACAAAGATGTAAAGGAACACAAAATTTGAACACAGATGAATTAGATACAAAGAGTTGTGACCAGAAAAAGAAAACACAATGCATTACTAAGAAGATTGCTTTAAGATATTCCAGAGCATGGAGACACCTGCAAACAACATTAATATAAAAGGACACTTTATATGAAGTGCTGCTGGAGAAGGGAAATGAACGCACTGATGAAGATAAGATTAGGCAGATGATTGTGTGTCATGGACATATCTTAAACTACTTGAGGAAAAACTGAGCAGAAAACCTAGCTTGAAAAATAGTATTTCTGTTGTTGAGAAAGTGCAAATTCGACCGGAGAAATTTAATAAGGAAACACACCAGTGAACACAACACAAATACTAGAATTAGTAATCTGGAAAATGAACACGTAGAATGATGGCAAATACTGCGAAAGACAGCAAAGTTCAACCCTGGGCTGCATGGCTATAACGAGGATAATGAAAGAAAGTAACATGAATGATGGAAGAGATCTTGGAGGGAATTTGATTTTCCAAAGTTGAGTAAGCTTTTGAATCTAGGAGGAATAAATCCATAGTAGAATATACATACGTACACAATTATACCTGCAAGATTTCTAGGAGATACCACAGAAGACAATGCAGCAAAACATGTATTAATACTGAGTTCTGACCTTTGTGCTGCTCAAGTCTCCAAGAGCCACATTTTACCTAAATAGATAAATGCGTTGAAAAAGGACAATAGGGTTTATGCTCCTGTTGACCTTAGCTACTTTCCTCTTAGCTGGTGAAAGGTAATGAGACTGAAGACGTACAGATATTAGGACAGAAACCAAGAACAAACAATGGGAAAGCAACTATCACACATTTCTCTGGCAATGTAATCAGTTTACGTGCAGTTTTCTAGCTCTAACAGCTATAATTTTCCCTATTAATATGGCCTTAGTGTCCTGTACCTCCTGACTTCCGGGAAACACCTGGCTTATACCACTGTGCTACCATTACTTAGGAGATAGCACATCCTGTATTGTAACAGCAAACAACACAACCATTGCATTTAAGCCCACCGGGAGAAAATAAGCATTACCAAGCTGCCAAAACCCACAAAATCAACTTAACATAAGCCAGTCAAAAAAAAGAAAGCTTGCAGCAGCCAGAAAGCAGTTAAAGAATGACCTGTGACACTGCAACCAAGAGGAAATGAGGCCTATGATTTACAGTACCTAACGAGTTAATCTGTAGACTGGTTTTGTCACCCATCCTTTTGAGGCCAGATTTGATTCAAATCTGTGCATTAAGCAATCATTTTTTCTCCCTTCTCTCCTTAGATCCTTTCTTATCTGTCTTATGAAAGATACTACCTTAAGGACACACTTCTCTCACAGTCCCATTGTCCACAGGCATGGAACAGCCAACCTATGCTTCAAACCTCCTACCATACAGAATTTTGCTATTCTCCAAACACATGCGTAAACAGATACAAAGAGCATTCCCAGGTATAGGTTGATTCTAGATTACAGAACTCAAGCTAGCATGAAAGCTTCACACAGAATCTAAAATATGATCACTATAGTTAACTGCGGCTAACATTCACGTTTCCTTATGGGCTCTTTCAAGTTCAATAGCATTCAGAAAACAAAAAATAATCTACTTTAGAGAATTCACTGTACTAAATCTAGAATGCATTTTCCAATCCAACTCTGTTATTATTCTAATCCAGGAGGCCTCCTGGACAAACTCCTGACAGCATATAATCCTTGCTAGCACTACTTCTGTGATGGAAAGTACACAAAAAATTGACTCCAGCTCCCATCCTTGAAAGTCAAACTCTAAAATTAAGCTCTTTCATCAGTGCAAAACCGGAAACCAAAAGCCATAAGAAAACCTACTCAGAAGAAAGATATTTGAAACACTCTCAGCCATTGCTGCCTCCTAACAGACATTGGACCAGTTTGATTTACCCCTGTTCAAAAATAACCTTAGTAAAATTCATCACTGCGAAGAACAGTCGGTCTGCACAAATTACAGCTGTCCCAAAGTGCTTCACAAAACTTGGACTGAGATCAGCACCATCTACTGGTTAACTGTAACTGCAGTGAACACAAACATGAATTCAAAAAACACAAATCTGCTGCTTCCTCTGAACTGACAAGGAAGGAAGGTAGCTGCACCAGGTCAGTCTTGACTACAGTTTGCAACAGAGAGTCTATCCATCCAAGTCCCTATGATATTCTGTAAAGACTTCGCCAAAATGACATTCATCAGGGCACAGATAAGGTCTTTTCATGCGACATAAGAAAACGGGACTAGAAAGACATAACTAAAACTAGCTGTATCTTTTTATTCTTTTGTATGTAGGTACTATTTGTTCCCATAATATATCTTTATGTTTAAGATTTGTCACAGAAAACTACGTATAAACCAGTAAATTGTTCTACTGGGTCTGAATCATCATGGAATAGCTCTGTTTAGTAAGCCTCCAAAAAAGAAAGGGGAAAAATCTGAACACGTAGGCCTCTATGAAACATCTTAACAGAATAAACAAAGGGCATTAGAACACAATCAACAGGAAGACCTCTATGTAACACAATACATGGGCTGCAGAGCTCTTAGCTCCAGCGGAAGGAAGCTCTAGTCAACAGTGCACAAAATAAGCAAGGCCATGCTGCAGTCCAGAAAGATGCCTTCGTGTTACTCTGAAAGATCCCTTTTTTTTCCAACTTAATAAAGTAGGAAAAGTGGGAGAAAAGTAAAAATCCAACTGCAACTTCACTTCCAAACTTTCATTTAGTATATTATATAACTTCACTGCCTTCACTTCTGCTGCTTCTACAGGACACCATAGAAAAAAAAGAAAAACCATGCATGATAAGAATGTTCTTCAGAATGCTGTAGATAAAACAGCATTCTGTCAAGAAAAGATTACAAAACATTCTATTGGCATTATAGATGTTTATTTAATCAGCTATCTGCCTCCTTCTTCATCTTTACCTTAGAGAACTCAAATCAAACAGTACTAGCTTTATGCTCCCTTTCTCTGCACAGTGACACTTTGTTTTCCTTAGGATTACACCCCCCACACCACAAAAAAGTGCCAACAAAAACTAAAGGCTAAGCAAAATAAATATTGTTAGCACTTCTTAAAAGACAGGTACATAAAAAAACCATAAAGTTTACCTCCTAGCTGCACTGGAATAATTCAGGCATCCTATAAGCACATTAACATATCTCATCTTTATTTGGAAAAAAGTTATCACAAGGTCAGTTCCCCACAGTTAAAGGGAATTGCACCACGATGATGATTTGGAAATTACATTTATGAACAAACTTCCTACTTATTTTACCGTTTTCTTTCTTCTTGATCTTTATTCTAAAGCAATTGTCTATGTTGTGTGTACTTGCAGACAATTACTTCAGCTGTTAAAGACTAACAGCAATATTTAGGCCAGAGACAACTAAGTAGTAACTACATCATTAAAAAAACAATTCTACCCAAATTGCTAGTAGTACACATAAAGGACAGGGAGTTAAAGCTACCATATTAAAAACATGGAAAACGGGTGTGCCAGAGACACAGAAAGTAAAAGATAAACAAAAAATTCCCTTCTGTTAGAGGCAGCTATAGAGACAAAAAGTTGACTGCAGTTGCCACAGAGAACCTTACTGGACAGAAGGCCATTAATTTTGAGGGAGAATCACAGACAGCCTAGAGAACACTAACCGAACCTTTTAAAAGGTTTGAAAGTTGTAAGAAAACATTAAGTTGTACAAAGTAACACGGTTTTACTAGGGATGGGTATTTTAGGCAACAAAAAATGTATGAGAAGCTTGATTTGAAAGCTCACACAAAAGAAATGTCATGTCACTGATGACACGAAGATGAGCGCCCAGAATGCAGAAGTGCTCAGAAAATTGCACTTAACTGCAAGGACTCAGAAAAGACCCTCTACCATGAATTCAAGATAACATCCCATTAATGTTAAGAATAACGAACCTGTTGCTTCCTTTTAATCTGTCAGTTATCCAAAGACCACCAGCCAGATCACTTAAGTTCAGAGAGACAGACACACCAGTGTTTTGTAAGATACAAACTATCAAGCAAAGCAGTATTTACACACATACCAGTCCTGGCTGTTAATGGCATCTCCATATCCTGGGGTGTCAACTACTGTTAAACGCAGTTTCACCCCTCGCTCCTCAATCTCTACTGTAGAAGCTTCAATTTGAACCGTTCTCTCTATTTTCTCTAAAATAAAGGAACATTTTGATTGTTATTGTGCCTACCAATTGCTGCAGAAATCCCTGCAGGAGAGAGCAACAGAGGAGGAAATTAATCTGAAGTGTATCATAGCCAATGTGACATAGAATAGTTGAAAGCAGAAAACAAATTAGCTAGTCAAAATTTAACACCACATTTTTGTAAATAAACTAGATGCAATGAACCAAAAAGGGGGAATTTACTCATGACAACATGAAAAAAATAAAATTAAAATACTCAGAAGCATGCTGAATTCTTTGTCAAAATCTATTTACAACTCTTAGCAGGATTTATGGCTTTACAGGCAAAAAGCATTAGAGGAAATGGGGATCAGAGCAAAACCACATTTAGGCATACTGACAGTTTGGGAAGGTAGGGGGGGAAGGGAAGTGTTGGTTATTTTAATCACAATTGATAACAGCAAAAGCTGAGTCTTTGAAAATAAATCAAATGAAAAAACGATAGCTCAAAATTACAATGTGGAGGATTAAAATACATCTAGAAAGGGTCTCATGAGTGAAGGTCTCATCAGAATGAAGCAATGATAACGTAATATTTCATAGAGTATATGCTAAAGGAACTGCAAAACCATGTTTACCTGCAGCTCCAGGAATGTAACGTTCTGGATAAAGATCAGTCAGGAACAGACTGTTAATTAAAGTGGATTTTCCCAAGCCAGACTCACCTACAAACAAAATAATTCAGGTTATTAAGCACATAAACCTCTTATTCCAAAGCATCTCCTCTTTCGACAAGCCCACATTATGAAGGAAAAATAATCTGTTCATCAGGATCCACCCTAGCTTTTGATATAAAAACATCAAAGGTTCAGCGAAGCACTTTTAAAACCACAGGAAAAACAAGCCTCTGGTGTTCTGATAAACGTTACACAAAAATGTTAAGTGTACTGTACTAGATTTCATAGTAAAAGCTGAAAGGTCATACGGAACTTGACTACAGATCTAGAGCTAGTTTGGTTACTTCAAGGAAAGAAAAGCTTTCCTTTTTTCGCTGAAACTGACAAAATCAGGAGCTGTAACCCTCCCGTTGAAAATTTCTGAGAGCTTTAAGGTTTTCCTAAGCTAAAAATTGAATCTGGAACACTGTTAGGAGGGAGAATGAATAAAGCAATCCCAAATTAAGGATGGAGCTTTGCAGCCTTATAGTCAGGCTACACATGTCCTATGAAAAATGCAGAAAATAATCAGAAAATTAATCAAAATTCACCTGAGAAGTTCCAGTCATAAATTTTGTCCTACATCAAAGTAATGAAGTTAAACGTCTACATGCAGCTACTAAATGTGAATTTCAAAAAGACCCTTTTTTCCTAACCCAAGGGATCAAATGAGTCAGCATTTAGAACAACTAGCCATGTTATTTTAGAGGCTACTAACACATAATCTTAGAGATGGAGAAGTTATCTGTATTTATCATCCCAAACTACGTGAAATGAAAATCGCTACACTTATCACACACTACCTGGTTATTTCACAGACACTACTGAATGTCCTGTCACCAAATAATCCCAAAAGGTGCTACAGAGCAAAGAATTACAAGGAAGTGTTATACATTTCTCATTTTCATTTTCCAATAACATGTCATTCCAAAGTAACCACTACAAAAAGATGATAGTACTGTGGACTCCCTTTGCACTTGTATAACATTAAGCTGATTCAATGCAAGTATAATTCAACACATCACTAAAACAGCTTTGTGCCTAAGGGACTTTCCAGCAGACTCCTACAGGTGCTCATTCACAGAACAGGCAAATTACAAGTTTAGCGATAATATCAGCGTGAGTCAGTATGGAACAGCAGAAAACACAATAGCAGCATCACCACTCCAACAGCAAGATATTCACCATGTGCATTCATGCCTTCTGATGGGGAAATAGGAGTCAAAGACAGATTCATCAACTACCCCTACCATCTGATGATGAGTCAGGATTACAAGAATGTCCTGTTGGCTCAAAGTCATCACGTTTAATCACTGTAAATACTCATTCTTACCAAATATGACAACATATGAAGAGCTCTAACTAGAAAGTGCATAGAGGTCCAAAACTTTTTCTTCTGTATAAAAGCCAACTGCTAAGTAGGAAGACACACGTCTTTGTGAAAGAAATGTTGTTGTTGTATAACAGTCACAAAGACTCAAACAAGGCACTTACCAACCACCATCAGTGTGAATTCAAAGCCCTTCTTCACGGATTTCCTGTGAACCTGGTTGGGCAGATTTGCGAATCCCACATAACCCGCTGAGTCGGAAAACTGACAAGAGAACAAAAGTTGAGCATAAATGAGATCCCTTTCCTCCTAAAAAGTTGAAAAGAGTTCAGTTGATTCTATACAATAAAGTGCAGGGGTACATAAAACACATTGAAAAAGAGAGAATTCAATCATTTTTTCCTGCTATAGCAAGACAGACCTTGAAGAGGCCCATTTACCAAGCAGCCTGATACAAATGGGAATCTGGTAAGCACCTTGGGTTACACATAAACAAAAGTCTCTCCTCAAATAATCCATCTGCAAACTTGCAAGAACACACTATTATTAATCTTACACTGTGAACATAGCAAAAAATCCCCCAGATTTTAAGCTAGAGAACAAAAATATCTGTTCAAATTCAGTATCTGCTGCTACTAACTTTTATAAAAATATATAATGCATACACTTATATGTAGAAAAACAAGAACACGGTATAGTAGTGCAGAGATTACTAACATACAACTACACAGAGATCTATCTTCTGCTTGTTAAGCTGTTCACCTATCTTCACAATGGTTAATTTCTAACACAAAAGCAGGAAAAAGAAACACGTCTGAAAAACTTATCAAAGAGATCTGGGCTATAAAAAGGGCAGTGTGCTTCACCATCTGTTATCAATTGACTGAAAAACTAAGAAGAGCCTAAACAAGAAGTGCAGCCACTTGATTTAGGGACCTACAAGTTAGCTGGAACCAAATTGTCTTTACAGATGAGTTTATGACGAGAACAGTTTTTATGCCATGCTATACTTCCAGTGGTGCTGGGGAGACTCAGGGGAAATCACTTAAAAGGCAATAATTATTAGCTAACAATCCTTTAAAACCCACTCAGATGGGGCAATACATGAGAAATGAAGGTTCATCAAATTAACTTTCCTTAGATAAAGGCACCATTCTAAATATGTAAGCAAACACTGAATCTGGCAATCACCTGAAAGCCTATTTCTAGAAACACATGCAAGCTCTGTTTCTACCAAGCAGATCCTTTTGAGAACCACATATGAAGCAATAAGGTATCATTTATTCACTGTTTTACCACTTCAATAAAATCACAAGTATTTTAGAAGTTAAATAGATTCTAAACAAAGTTTTGGCCATGCAGCCATCTCTTTACCTTTACTTTTTCACCTGACTGAGACATGTTTTGTCACTCCAAGGTTCAGACACTGGAAAACAAAATCCATAGTGCATGTCAGCTGACTTGAGGGTTACATTAATTTTCAGTTTTAATTGATCAGTTGCATGTAATCACATTTTATTCTAGCAGACCAAAACGTCACATTACTCAAAGATTATCAGAAAAAAACCAAGCCATAATCAATACAGTGGTTTATGTGAAGCTATTCAGAGGAAAGAAATTACACAATATTATCAAACCCAGAATACTTCACTGAAATACTTAAAAGTTCTGAACAGATTACTTTAAAACTCAAAGCATTAAAATTCAGTATCCTTAAAGATCTTCCATCCTTCCTGTCTTTAAAGAAGGAAAAATACCTACCAGAAGCTAATGCTGAGTACTCATGGTACTCCTGATGTAATTTTTTTAAAAGTGATTCTGTAGTTAGCTAATAAAACCCAAGGTTCAAATATTCTCTGTTCCCAACCCCCTATACCGAACAGCATCAGGAAATCCTTTTTCCTTCCATTTTTACACTTTCCACTTTGGAATTATATTTTTCTTAAAGATAGTTTGACATAGGTAAATGTAGTGTAAGTGCTGTCCAAAACAGCCTTGGGTGGCATGGTTTAATGGGAGGTGTCCCTGCCCATGGCAGGCGGGTTGGAACTGAATGATCTTAAGGTCCTTTTCAACCCTAACTATTCTATGATTCTATGATTTGAGAATCATTACCACATAAAACAGTTATCCTGAGAATAAGATACCTCTGAGATTGCCAGATAAAGGTTATAACATTATTTTCAGTCACTTCAAAGTACTATCACTGAATACGAACACTACGCCAAACACTGGCAATTGGCTAACCCACACTGGACATGAAAATTCACCCTGACCTGAAGGACTATCAGAAAGATTTGTTCTTTAGTTTCAGACACAGAACAGCTGGGGTTTGGCAAGCCCTTATCTTTTTGCTCAAGGATGTTAGTTGTGCTATAGATTAGCTATCACAGCAATAGCAAGGCCCTTTTATTTAGAGTGGCCACAGCACTCACAGGAAACATGGAAGCAGCAGAAACACTTCACAGCTTGGTTTGCTGACAACTCAGCTCTTGGCCTGGGGAAGCAGGGAAGTGACCTATGCAGGCACCTGTGTGTTCAGACAGAAATGCTTTCCTGTTGGTTAGCTGTAGTCATTCTAGCAGGATACAGGCCAGTTTGACACTGGCAGACTGACAGTCAAATCCTAGCAGAGACATACAAAGCTTTGGACTGAAAGAAAAACTGAAGTTAATTGCAACTTGGAGTTTTAAAGAAAACATGTTTTCAGCTCCTACGCCATTTCATTTGCCCTGAAGCAGGCATTTTAAATCCCAGCAGCTGGGCAGACACCAGCTACCCTGTAAGCAAGGAAAGTTGTTTGGCTTTGTTTATTCCTTCAACTTCCCCCCATCTGCTTGCTAATGAAAGCCTAATACATGCATTGCCTCTAAAAGGAGGAGGTCCTGAGTCTATTCATCTTCTGATCACCTTCAGTTGTGTATTCCTCAAAACAGCCTGGGAAACATCCCTTCAGAATGGTTTTGAAAAAGCCTCACTGAAGGACCTAACTCATGGTTCTGTCCACATCTTGTTTCTACCTTTAGAAACCTCTGTCGTCATCGTGTCTGTAAAATCATAGACAAGGTGACATAGTAACATAATTTAAGAGCTTAGCAAAGTTCCTAAGTAGTCACTGAGTGTTAATGTAGCTTCACCTTCTGGGCCCATTTCCCACAGTAAGGCCAGATGAGAAGCCACTCAGAGCAGCTGCTATGTTAAACCTGAGAAAGGGGAACAATTCAGATTTAAATATGTATGGTAAATTCTCAAATGACTTGTGCTTTAAACTGACAGTATAGTCACATCCATTGTAGCATTACCCAAGCTACTGGATTAAAAAGCAGAAGTGTCATAATTCTTGTCAACTGAGTACAACTCATCTGACTTCAAAATTAGTCTGTCATCTCATAAAAAGCTAAATTTACATTAAGTTGTTCCACAAATAGAACTTACAAAGCCTATTTCCTACCAGGCAAACCAAATTCACCTGGTGTCTTACCCTGACCAAAAAGTCACTGTAGCCAAAGGTGCAGACAGCTTCTCTGATCACATCATGACTACAGCACATGCTTAAATGTATGTGTACAGCAAGCATCCAGTTAGTTATTTCCCATTGCATTTTGTTAGACAAGAAGTACTCTAACTAAAAGTTAGCTAAACAACAACACCAAAAAAAAACACCACCCAAATGAATGAACCCACTGTCCCACAACACCTAAACAAGGCACTGAGGTTCAAAATGAAGCCTGTTATCCAGCCTCAACACATTTTGGAATTCATAATACTGCCCTCATGAGGCTTCCTAGAAAATTATTCCACCAACCATCTTCCTCAGATGACCTGGGCCATCTTCCTGAAGCTTTACCATACCATTACAAATCAAAACCTCAGGATTAGTAAAATACTGGATGCTACATTGTCAAATCTTTTTACAGCACCAAATAACCACAGTGCTTACAGCATTGCTTACAAGTGACAACATGTCAATGGACCAGACTACCCAGAGCATCAATGACTGCTGTACTCCTGAATGCGTCTACATGCAACTGAGTCAAACATTAAAATACTGTGAAGTTGAGTATCTGACAACACTCTGCATAGTCCCACATCTGGAAATTGTAGTTTAATTGTTATGGAAAATTCATTTAAAATTAAAAACAAACGACAAAGACAAAGCAGAGCAAGCTGCCACTGTTCTGTTTGCCTTAGATTTTCAATGAACTATTTCAATCATTACGAAATAAGCAAAGCAGCACATGCAAAATATTTCAAAGATAAAGGAATAGATAAGGTACACTTGGATTAACTTGCAAAAAAGCAGTGAAACTACTTGTAACTGTGGGCCCCATTTAGGTCAAGCAGAAAAAAAAGGGACATTATGCTACAGCATAGGAATGTCCAAATCAGGTTTTTAACAGTGGATAATGTAACAAACTTTCATTTTGGATCCCAACAAATTCCTATCCTGAACAATTTGCTGTTCAGCAATTGAAGGGAAGAGATTACTACTAAATTCAGTTACAATTGCCTCCTGCACAAATACAGAGCCCGGAACGTGCCATCCTACCGTCTTCTGCTAAGAACAGTATTCCAGTGAAAGAGAAAGAGAGGGGAAGGAAAATGGGTCATTTCCTTTGTTCCTGTCAGGATGCAAGAAGTAAACTGCTAGGAACAGGCAGACTGGGAGCTTCTTACTAGGAACTAGCACAAAGAGTGTTTCCATATAAGGATATTAAACAACACTTTAAAAGAATGACTTCAGAGTGACCTTAACAACCATCTCCACAAGCAGAGCAGAGCAGCCCCTTGAGTTATCACATGGGAACTCATCTGAGATTAGGTAACTGATACTTTTGAAGAAGTATTTAAGAACCTAATAAGTAACCACAGAAAAACAGTAAAGGCTTAAGTAGGTTTCCAAGTGCTGGAAACAGTCTCAACAACATTAGCATTCTCAATTCACATTTTCAGACTTGAAGCAGACAGTGAAAAACACCAGGGAAGTGTCAGTACAATACCAATACTTGTGGTTTCTCACAAAAAGAACTACAGAACCCCACAAAGAAATGACAGGCAAGTACTGAGGCACATAAATAACTCTTAAAATATAATTATAACTTCCCCCAGTGTCTTACGTACAGAGAATCAAGGGAATCATGTGAAAACTAAAGATTCCCCCACTGTCTTCCAAACTGGATACAGAGGTAGTCAAATACAAAGGAGTCCACTCTTTTTTTGCTAGTTTATGCTATCAAAGTTGTATGAATCACCCCATCCTGTCAAATAACAGCAGAGCTGTTCTCTGTGTCAGGCTTTGTTCCCATCACCACCTCATCTCTGCACCTGAAAAACCCCTCCCAGAACTCCCAAGGAGTGTCCCTCCAAGTGATTCAACTTTCTCCATTAGAACCAATGTTACCAACTGAAGGAAACCTCTTTTACAGGTGAACAACTGAATACATTTCTGTATTATTGTTATTCTGGAAAGTAACTGTATACCACTTCCAGGACATACAAAATATAACAGCAAATGCAACAACCCAGGACTGGCACTTGCAGGTAGACCATGCTGTGTGTATGCCACTGCTCTGTATTTGGATTAGTATACAGAAGTTTTACAGACTTCATTCTGATAATGTATTTGAACCAGTGACACACCTTATAAATTATGACTGGGAATGCATTGCTGTTCATAAAAAATTGTAACATCTCTGTGACTTAACAGCACATGTACGCACAGCAAAGCAAGGAGAGGACCAAGCACTGAGAGAACCATGTGTAAGCACTGCTACTAAAATGAAAAGGTCTAGAAAAAAAGCTATGCATAAATCCAGAGCTCTAATCTTAAATATTGTATTTAAAAGGCCATTTCAATGTTAACATACTGCTCCAGATAACTTCCTTTCCTAGTTATTTCAATGAATACAGTCACTTAAAAAGCACAAAGGTGGCAATGTTACAGTTCACATTAACAGTTTCAGTGATTATCTGCTTCCTATGCAAACAGCTTTTGACAGTATTTTCCCAGAGTTACTCTATCAGAGGAAAACACTGCGAAACAAACTTGTTTTACAAAACTGCAGGGGCTTTTACTAAAAAGCTAAACATATTAGCCACAATCACTTATCAGAATAGAGGCAGCTCCGCCTCATACTCACAAAAAGCTTAAGTATAACTGTGTGCATACTGGCAAAGGACAGCAAAAATGTGATGTTAGTATTTTAAGTGCCTTTCAAATCACGTCCCATGATACCACACAGCCTCCAGCCTGCATGTAACCAATTTAAGACCTTAAAAAAGACCACAAAAAAAGGTAAAACATTCTGTTGCCAACCCTGGACCAGACGCTCTGTGTACTGGTGGGTTACATTGCTCCTGCAGCATCCCCCTGTCCCTGGCACTCGGTCACGCTTGGTGGTGCAAGTTTAAAACCACTCGAGGAATGCCAATGGAGACAGAACTTCCTGCTCCGTCCTCGCCCCGCATCTCTGGCTACATCCTGCCGGGCAGAGCCCAGCACCACAGGGGCCTCTCCACATCCTCAAAGTAACGCACGCCCTGCTCCAAAACAAGCTAAAGTGAGCCTGAAACAGCCCACGACCCCGATACGCTTTTCCCCTCACCATCCGCTAACTCCAAAAGCCTCGTCCAGGGCAGAGGGAGGCGGAAGCCAGGCCTCGGGCCGCACACGGAGCACTCACCACCGCGGGCGAGCTCCCGGCACCAGGCCGGGGCAGAGCCCGTACCGCTGGCCGCTCGGCAGAGCAGGGCAGAGCCGAGCCGGGCCGGTCTGAGCGGCATTGCAGGGAGAGGCACGGGCCGGAAGGAGTGGAGAGGTGTGCGGAACACAAGTGCCCACCCGCCGGCTGGAAGGAGCGACCTGGACCCTATCCCTTACCTGAGCCCTCAGCCGCTTCCGCCAGTGCCCGTCGTCCAGGCCGCGATCCGAATACCTCCCCCGCGCAGTCCTCCGACATCCCACATGCCACCGCGGCCGAGTGCCTGCTTACCTTCCGCGTAACTCTATGGTCAGGGCTGCTTCCCATGGTAACAGCGAAGCGCGGCTCCGGGATGAGCGAGAGGACGGATAGAGCGTCTCCTCGTCCCGCCCTCTTGCCTAGGTGGCGACGGGGGGGGCCGGTCCACGTTGCCGTGGTGAGCCCCTCGCTCAGGGCCTGCCGGCCCGGCCGCCATGGGGGGGCGTGCTGTGGCAGCCAGGACACAGCGAGGGTCCGGCTGCGGGAGCGGCTCAGCGGCGGGCGCTTTTCTCCCGGGACATCCTGTGGCTAACAGCTAACACGGTCCCGGAGGGACGGGCCCGCAACCCTCCGTGCGGGGTGGGCGAGCGGCGGCCCTCCCCGGGGACCACGGGTCCCCAGCCGTCGCTCCCCGGTGCCCTACAGCGCTTCAGGAGGGAACGGTGCCTCTGCACCGCAGGCCGCTGATGTCCATAAGGATCCTGCAGCGAAGCAGGGTCTGTTCCTGCTATGGCCCTGAGTGCCCTGCTCCAAAATACTGAGTGTCTCCTGGCGCTGCTGGCTTCACAAAGTAAAAAACATGGGAGAAGGGCTCATACGACAGAGCCACCCCTCACGGAGGTCACTGCACCCCGACTATACCACACGTTAGCCAGTGCTACGGTGGTGACAGCTTTGAAATGATATAAATCTGTCTTCCTACCCCAATTTCACATCCCGCCAGCAGCACGCTTGGACGTCTATCTGTCTTGTGCAAGCAGCCTGGGTCTAGAGCTACATAGAGGAGTTAACGTTCAAGAATGAAACACAGTCAGACCACATTCTGCTTAAAATGCCTCTGTCACAAATCTTTTGATTCCTATTTCCCACTCAAGTACCTTTGAGGTTTTAGTGATACTCCTCACAGTGGAAAACCTTTTGGTACAGTAGGTGCGATAGCCAGGGAGATCTCTAGCTTAAGCTCTGTGCTGTTTGACTTCAATGCAGTATGTAATACAAGCCTATTTGATTTTCAACTGCTCACCCGCATGTGAAGCAGATTTCTCTCCCAAACATCATGCAAAAACCCCAATGTACTCGTTTCACGTTCACCACTGCCATCTTCTCTTCCATCACAGCAGTCCCTCTGGTTAAGTGAGAGCCATCCTGGTCGGTATCATCGCTGAAAGGGTGGGTGGAATTCTCGCCCGCAAGTCCTCTGAGACTCCTGCCGCCATAAACCTGCAGTGTAAATGACACCGCAGTCAGATTACAGAGCCAGATCACTTTCTCCTGGTGAAACAGTGTTACACAGCTCGAGCACTCAATACAAAGTTGCCAAGGTATCAACAGTTCAAGGAAGACTTTTTCCAGCCATTTAACCTGCAAGAACTGCGCTCAGGAGAGTTCCTAGCAATCCATTCGGACATTTTGCAGGGGGCAGTTTGTATGTGCAAACCTTTTGCAAATCTTTTGACTTACAAATTTGAATACGAAGAAGCACATTTCTGTTTTGTCTGTATTTCCATCCATTAGACAAAGAGGGTTGCAGCTCCCAACAGGAAAATGTGGAAGTGAAACAAGTGCGGCTGAAGGCAGACTGGCATTTTTTGTTAATTCACATTGTGCTCATGTTATCAACTGAGCATTGATATGATCTAAGTAAGAATAAGATAAAAGCCAATGAAAGGGCAACCAAGTTCCGTTTCCTAGGACAAAGTGTGATGTTATAACACAAAGGAGTGTTACACACTACCTTCTTGGAGGAGTTAAAAGGTGGCATTTCAAATTTCTTTAGAAATTAAGGTCTTATTTTAAATTATTCCGTGGGTATCCATATAGGTGTTTTGTACCATCACCAAAGGAACAACAGTGGCAATTTTTCTTTCACTAAATTAGAACACAGTGATGCACACAGTATTTTACACACATAAACTGCTATTACACATAACTATTTGTACTTTAATAAATTACAAGAGATTAGTGTGGACAACACCAGACTACAGACTGGCATCCACACGGAGCCTACTGGAAGTTCCTGCTTTCCCATAATTGTCACCTCTTTCCTTTGGCAGGATTAGTGCAATGGGTGAAACATTCTCCAGAAATGTCAAATTCCTCATTACTGAGGCTTACCAAAGATTTTCCCGAGTCATGGCTCAACTGTCACAAAAAAGCTTCAGGCAAGTCACAATCATCCCAGAACAGTCCCATTGTGCCAGAAAGTAACACAAGGAAGGGCAATTCGGGTAAGAGCAAAGGTCAGGTCTCACCAGTGCCCTATCCCTGCAGTGCCCAGTAGCGGATGCTTAGGAAAAGATAAAAGAGTGTCCTGTCTGTGTATCCTCCCAGCTTCCGGCAATCTGGAGCTCAGCAGCTTCCTGAGCCAGAAGTTTTATCTTGATAGTCTTCTCTTCCATGAATTTTTCTTCTTGCTTTTTGAAGCCATCTCAGTTTTTGACATTAAAGAGCATCCTGTGACGAGGAGCTTTACAGTGCATTATGAACATGTACTCTTGTTACTTTTGAAAGCAGTTATGAGACTTGTTATGAAACCACAGCGTGCAGGATCACCAAGCAGCAGAACTGAAACAATTTGCTGCTTATAACTAAGACTGCACTGCAGAAGCCTAGAGAGAATGCATGCCCACAAAAGATGTACAGCATATTTGTTATTTCTCACATTGCTATTAGAAAAGATGCAAAAAGAAGAAATTGCTGTATTGAAGAACACTGTACCTTCTAAATAGTTAAATAACCTAGAGATGTTAATGCAGTGAACAGCTGCCTGGCTGTGAATCGCCCGTTCCCATAATTATTATTTCTGAAAGAATTTTGTTTTATTCTTCCCTTAGAAGCTTAAAAGCCTTTTATAAAAGTTCCTGGTACATCTCAGTTTACATTAGCAAAAGTACAATTAGAGTCCTTCCTTGAATTCAAATCTTAACTTTGTGTGGCGTCACGTCTTAGCAAGTTAGAAATACCTCATATATTCAGCAAAAATACTCTATCTCTTTTGTTCCGCTCCTTAACAGAGAAAATGGTGTGATACTGATTATAATAAAATAAATACCACCATGTAATTGAAAATTGAGTTTTGATAAAACAATCTCATGTCCCTTGGCGTTATTTTGGTTAAATTAAAATCTATACAAAGATATGTTGCTAAGACAAAATAGAACTGTCTCTTTTCAGCTATAAGATCCTTTTAACTTGATTTTCTTTTAGTTGAGTCTGTTCCTCACACAGCTGAATATGTGGAACTTGAGCCTAACATTATGTGCGATTGCTGTAACGGCTGCACTGTAAAAGCAACTCATGGAGATACTGGCCCACTACTGTAAGACACAGAGCACCTTGATCTCCCCCAATCTTCCCTCAAGGTAAAAGTACTCAAGTCCTGATTAAACAACATATTCTTAAGGATATGCATAAACCCTTTTAAGTTTGTGTTTGATTCAGAACATTTATGCATGCTTTGCTAAATTACAGTACATGGCTCCAGGACCAAGCCTGTGAGAAATAAATAGTTAAGAGCTCACTGCGGGTGACATCCCCTTTTAAAGGATTACCAGAGAGAAAAGCACTTTGAACATAACTTGTGTGATGTTGGATACTGTAATTTAAATATTACCTAGGCTACTTTTCAGTATTTGGGTGTGCTGATAGGAATTTAAGGGCAAACTTCAAATTCTCTGTTAGCATTTGGTAAACTGGTGATTTGATCTAAATACTCTTCTGTGTAGTGCTTTACCTAAGGAATCACTAACGGCTGAACCATACTAACATCTCCAATTTTCTGTATTATTGCAGCCATACTGCATTCGGAGTCAGAAAGTCAGGTCCCCTGAAAGCTGGTCTCACTGCTGAGCCTTTCTGAAGCATGCAGCCCGGGGCTGGAGCTCTGGTCATGCACAAACAGGAAGCCAGTATCTGTGGATGCACCAGGATTTGTTAACACAACCTACTGTACAAGTTTTTTAGTAATCCATAAGAAAATCTGCAACTGATAAGTAGTTCCCCTTGTGAAAAAAAACAACCCAAAAAGCAAAAAACCAAATGCATTTTTAGTAGCGCACCACAGGAAATGAAGATTACATTTGAGCTATAGCAGTCTCAGAGGAATAGAAATGGGTTTCTGCATTTACAAGCATGCGCAAGCCTAGCTTTTCAAGATGTTAATTAAGGCAACCAAGAAGCAATAAGAAGAACCTAAAACTTTTCCCTGGAATAAGAGGCATTTTGTATCTTTTCAGCAATAACAACCATCATTTCCTCTCACTGAAGCCAGCTTCACTTTTAAGAAGGGAATCAGGATTGACAAAACAGATGCATGCTATTCCCAAAGAAGAGGCTTGTCTCAAACTTGTCTCAGAATAGGGACAACACTACTGAGAGTTAATCACTCTCAGAATCAGACGTGTCCCAAACCTCTCCCGTATTCTCAGGAACACAGATTTCCTGGGACACTAGATAAATGTGCTATGTTTCCCACCACTAGTCCTGAACAGTTTTCAGTAATTTCATGGTCATGTCTTTACTAATTACTTTCAACATCTGCAATGTATATTTAAAACAATGGCATTTGTCCCTGCTGACGCTGTGCTTTACAAAATGACATCTGATGTGATTTCCCAACAATTAACATGGGAAAAAGATCTACCAGGATCCTGGTACACTACAATCTGTGGAAGGAGGTTAACTTTGGAAGAGGACAAAATTAAATTACAGCTCTCCTGGTAGGAAACATGACATAGAATGGACCCGTAGGCATGAAACAATGTATATTTCCTATAGCTACTTCCCCTCTCTCCAGCCAAGCTTCAGTACATTCTCAAGAGCTCTCCATAGCATTAAGAAGTATTTGAAGTGACATGGCTAAGCATATATTCCATGTGATCTCTTGGCTAATGGTATTATCAGGCTGTTCAGATGCTCATCTACAGATGGGACATTCTAAGCTTTGGGAAAGGGCCATCATTCACCTATCAACTGCCCTGAAATACAGCTAACACAAGGTTGTGGCTGTTCAGTGACACCGCAGCATCCTCTCAGAAGCCAAATTCAGAAAACAGGTGCTAAGGAGTTAGGTGCACAGCAGCTCAGCAGTGCAGCCCAACAGGTCTGAGCAGTGGTGACTGGAAAGGTTCTTGTCAGGGAGGTGCTTTAGTAAGACATGAAAATCAGTTTCAACCAAGGGGAAGTTTCAGATGCTGATCCATGTGTTTGTGTGTAAAGAAATTCAAGTAGGGAGGAACTTAGTTCTGAAGATGGTTTAGCACAATTAATTTCCTCCTTATGTGAGGAAAAAGCTCAGAAC
This sequence comes from Amazona ochrocephala, assembly GCA_039720435.1. Lineage (NCBI taxonomy): Eukaryota > Metazoa > Chordata > Aves > Psittaciformes > Psittacidae > Amazona > Amazona ochrocephala. The sequence continues at coordinate 6,668,012 of CM077891.1, read as the reverse complement.
ACTGTCTCAGTATTCCCACCATGTGTAGCCCAGCCAGAAGCCCCTGCTTCTGGCTCCTTGGCAGAGCTAGTGGGAGTTCAGTAAGAAACCCTAGGCAGAGAGTGTATGTGAAGCGCAGAGACTGATACAGGGCTGGGGCAACTTGTTTAGAACAGACATACAGCAGCAAATATATGAAGGTTGGAAGCAGATTTGTAACCTCTTTCACTGTTTTTCCAACTACATATGTTTCTTTCCTTTCTTTTACGTGAGTCATGTCACATCACCACTGAGGGGAAAGAGTAGCGTGGGCCTCTATTTCTCAATTCCAAAGGGCAGCAGCAACACTTGTACTAAAAAAGGTGTTGGATCCTACATTGTTAATGCCAGTCATAGAGCATTACTGGTCCCTCTTGCAACATTCTGGAGTGGCTTTTAAATCATTGCTTCTCTTTGTTCCAAAGATGAACTAAGAGAGGAAGTGACAATTTCATATTAACCACTTCAGCTTGTTTTCAAAAGAAAAGATCTTGCGATGAATCCCATGGTGAAATTGTGCACATTGATTTTGAAATAAGCTATTCATTTGACAAGGACTCATACATACTTGTGAGTCTTCTGATATGTCACGCTGGTCTGAAGACGCATTAGCACTGTCAATATGCAGGAAATCCAAGGAAGCCCATCTTACTGTGGAAGATGGCATGCGCACTCCAACTCCAACTAAGTCTCTTCGCTTGGGAAAAACAGTTGCATTTTAAAGGATAATTCAGAAAGGAGTACTCTTCACTGAGAAAACATGAGTTTTCTAAATCATAGAATCATAGAATCATGGAATAGTTAGGGTTGGAAAGGACTTTAAGATCATCCAGTTCCAACCCCCCTGCCATGGGCAGGGACACCTCACACTAAACCATGCCACCCAAGGCTATGTCCAACCTGGCCTTGAACACTGCCAGCGATGGAGCATTCACAACTTCCCTGGGCAACCCATTCCAGGGCCTCACCACCCTTACAGTAAAGAATTTCTTCCTCAGATCCAATCTAAACTTCCCCTGTTTAAGTTTGAACCCATTGCCCCTTGTCCTTTCACTACAGTCCCTAATAAACAGTCCCTCCCCAGCACCCCTATAGGCCCCCTTCAGATACTGGAAGGCTGCTGAGGTCTCCACACAGCCTTCTCTTCTCCAGGCTGAACAGCATCAACTTTCTCATCCTATCTTCATACAGGAGGTGCTCCAGATCCCTGATGATCCTCGTGGCCCTCCTCTGCACTTGTTCCAACAGTTCCATGTCCTTTTTATGTTGAGGACACCAGAACTGCACACAATACTCCAAGTGAGGTCTTACGAGAGCAGAGTAGAGGGGCAGGAGCACCTCCCTTGACCTGCTGGTCACGCTCCTTTTGATGCAGCCCAGGATACGGTTGGCTTTCTGGCCTGCAAGCGCACACTGCCGGCTCATGTTCATTTTCTCATTGACCAACACCCCCAAGTCCTTCTCCACAGGGCTGCTCTCAATCTCTTCTCTGCCCAACCTGTAGCTGTGCCTGAGATTCCTCCGACCCAGGTGTAGAACCTTGCACTTGGCATGGTTAAAGAACAGTTCCTGCCTAACACTCTGTCTTTATAAATCTCCTTGCCTTCATTTTAGCAAGAGTTGGAAGACAGAATCTGACACAAAATCTATGTCCAGTAGGATTCCTGATTCTTCGCCTCTGCTGATTCAAAAGTTATGGTAAGCTGTCTTGAGATCGCTGGACTTTTAGTTCATCTTTTGACTCATACTCTGTTTTATTCATACAAACAACACCAGGTTTGTGCATAAGCTTGATATCAAATGCCCTTTGCTTCTCTGTTTTCCAGATGCTTAACATTTTAGGGATGAGAAGGAGCAGAAGCATGCAAGTTATAAAAGAAGCATGCTCTGCAGACTACATTTCAGGTCCCCAAAGGCAAATCTACCTAAACATTGCTACTGGGATGCTTTGGGGCTGAGCAAAACCCTAGCAAGACTGGAGAACTGGGCACAGTAGCTCTGTGCTGTCGTATAGGGCTCATATGCTGGGACAAGCAATGTTGGGAAGAGCCTTGACCCCCCTTAGCAGCCCTCCCAGTAGCTCTGTGCCTGGTATTTGTCCTGATTCTGTCAGGAAAAGAGTGAAAACACAATCACCTCTAATCCCAAAGCCCCTCTTGCTATAGTATGGTTTCTGTGCAATTGTTCTCAGCTTGAACACCACTTCCTTCCATTTGCACAGGCTGCAAAGCCCCCCATGTATGCCCCCCCAGAATAATTTAATAAATACATAGCTGGAGAAGTAATAGATGCAATGACATTAAAGGTCATTTGCTCAGTTCAAAAGTCAAAGTAACTCATACTTTGCTGCAAGAACATCATGCCTTTGAACGTAAGGGAATCCAGAGTTTACCAGCCATGATTTAACTTAAAAGTAGCAATTTCTTTACTTAACATCCCCAGCAAAACATCGTGCTGATTTGTGTTCCCTTTTAAGAAATTAGAACCTTGTAATTTCTGGGAGTTTAAAGCAACTGCTGGTGTTGTGACATTAACACCATCAGAAGCCATAATGTGCTGAAGCTGGTGGGGTCCACAGGCCCCCCAGCAGCTGTGTCTGTCAAGTTAACAGTAAGTTACCAGTGCAGACCAGTGATCACCTTGCACCAATGGGCTCAGTAAGGGTAGTTTGTGCAAAAGACTCATTTTCAGGATCAGGGAATAGAGTAATTGAAAATGGAGGTTGTTGCCAGTAGTCAGGGTAAAAGTTAATATCTGGGGTAAGGAAAAGAAACAAACAGACAAAGGTGAAATACCAGGAATAGAAATGCTTCTTAATCAGAAAGGTTCATTTACCCTGTGATTATTAAGCATGTATTTCCCCAGAGAAATAATTGCCTTGGATTAAGTGATTTGTAGGAATCAGTTGCTCGGTAACAGGTAGGAAGGGAAGGTGGGGTGAGGGCTGCAGAGGTAAAACAAGCCGTGCACTGGTCTCCCTTCTCAGCCCAAAGAGCCGGGCAGCTGCAAAGGCCCCATGAGTGCCTCTGATCTGGCACAGGAGCGCACACAGGCAATTTATCAGAGGAAACTTGGAGTTCTGTGCTCCCGGGCAAGTGGCAAGGGTGGGGCTTTCCTGTGCTTACGGGCTAAGATAACTGGCATTTCTCCTCCCCTCCCCCCCTTTTTTAATTGTTCTGTACTCTTTTCTATATAATCATTATTATCATCATAAATACAGATGTTATCCAGCTTCAGCTTGTGTTCTGGGTTTCTTCCTGTTCACCTCTGAGATATCTCTGTCTCTGTGGCTGGTTCTTTTGCACATTCTCCTCTCCCTGACACCAGGGACTTTTCTGAGTGATTATAAGCAGCCTCAGTTTGACAGACTGCACAGCCCCAGTCACACATTCCTCCTGGACTTGCACAATGGAATTTACAGTTTTAAATAATTGAAGTAAACTGTATGTATTTCATATACAGCTGGAAGAGGAGATAACTCCTTCTAACTCTGTTTACCAGGCTGCCTCTGTTAGGAAGATATTTTCCATGCTAAAAATGTTTATAGCTCCTCAAGCAGAGATAATCAATGTGAGTCTGCAGTCATCATGTCCTCACCATGGCCATCCACAAGCTGCTGATGTTCTCCTGTTTCTTTTTTTGGGTGTCTTGTGGCTAAAGTTTGTCTTCTGGGTGGAAAAACAAAAGAAGTGAAAGGCCACATCCAGTATGCTGTGATCTTCCTGTTACCAGCACTGGGGTCTTCTGCAGAAGAGTCATCAGTCAGGATGTAAGCAGGGCATTGCTCAGTGTTAACCGTTACATCAGTCACGTCCTCAGCTGTCAAAGCATGTGGTTCCTTTATCTTTTGCTTACCATTTCTTGTGCTGCCCCTTCTGCTTCAGACTTTTCCATTCATGCTGCATTCATATCAGCCTTGATATTTCCATCACAACACTATGCATGCCATAATACATACTGTAAACTTCTGTACAACAGAGAAAACTGCTTACACAGGGGTGGGAAAAGTGTTATTTTCAAGTCTGTGATCTCTACACTGGGATAATTTGGATAACTGAATAACTAGGATATCATTAGGATAACTGAAACCAAATCTGAGCAAATCAGTTCAAAAGTCAGTATAAACATAACTTTCAATTTCGTGTAAAACATTTGAACTTATTTTATGATAAACCGAAGCAAACCCAGTTTAAATCAAAACCAGCTTTTCTCAGGGCATCCAGTAGAAAGCCACTGGATTGCAGCTCCTTGTGAGCTCTGTAAGGCCTGTTCTACCACAGCTGTAACAGCAACATTTGCACCACAAGCTGCATCTGCCAGCCTGGGGGACTGTGAGCTGCTGTTGGCTGGCAGGTGAATCAAGGTTTTTGCAAGAACAATCCAGGATGCCAGTGGTCCACATGGAAAGACTGTAGCAATTTCAATGTCTGCATAGTCTGTTAACAACCTCTTGCACATACACTAAACTCGTTGACACACCGTAAAGATTTTAAATGCACTTGAGCAGTTGATACAGTAAAGTGAAGTTTGAAATCTTGGTGACAATATATTAAAATAGAATGCCTCACTCTTGGCTCCAATAGCAAATCAGAGTTTCGTGTCTGGTGTAAACTGGGAGCACTTATTCTTCCTGGACTGAATTAAGCATCTGTCTACTGGTGCAAATCCTGTATTCAAAGATCTTCCATTTTCAGGTGGTTCCTAAGGTGTTTGGTGGTGGTTGGTTACACTTCTGCCTGTCAGTGTGCAAGAGGTAGAGGTGCAGGTCAGTCAGTATGCTTAGTATTTTGGAAAATGATCTATCAGGCTCTGATATCAGGACACCCGTGCTGCTGGGTGCCCGCATGGACAAGACCTCTCCGAACGTCTGACCGCGGACTTTATCAGTAAGTAGGAAATACCCACGCGACGGCTCTGAAAAGAAGAAGCCTGATCGACCGAAATCCAGTGCGAGACACTCCAGCCCCGCGCCTATCTGGGAACTGGCGGCGTCCCTGCGAGCTGCCCCCGGAGCCGGGCGCCGAGGAGAGCAGAGGGACATCTCCCCACCTCCGGCGGGAGCCCCCTAGCCCCGCGTTTACGGGCGCGGGCGGTGCTGCCGCCCACCGTGCGAGTCCCCCCTGCGGGGAGGGCCGGGCCGACCGGGCGGTGGGCGGGCGCCCCGCGGCTCCTCATAAAGCGCTGCCCGGCGGCGGCTGTGAGCTGAGCTGGCTTAGCTGCTGTCCGGAGCCAGTGGTACAGATCCGTCCTTTCACCGGGGGCTTCGGCGCGGCAGCAGCATGACTTCGGCGGCGCTGGAGATTTTGGGGCTGGGGCTGGGCATCCTGGGCTGGGTCGGGGTGATCCTCGCCTGCGGACTGCCCATGTGGCAGGTATCAGCCTTCATCGACGTGAACATCGTGGTGGCGCAGACCATCTGGGAAGGGCTGTGGATGACCTGCGTGGTGCAGAGCACGGGGCAGATGCAATGCAAGGTATACGATTCCATCCTGGCTCTGCGGCCTGAGCTTCAGGCGGGCCGGGCGCTCACAGTCATCGTAGGGCTGCTGGGGCTGGTGGCGTTGATGGTAACCGTGGTGGGTGCACAGTGCACCAACTGCATCCGACCCGGCAAGATGAAGTCCCGCATCGTGGTCGCTGGCGGGGCCATCTATATCCTCTGCGGGGTCCTGGTTCTTGTCCCGCTCTGCTGGTTCGCCAACATCGTTATCAGCGACTTCTATGACCCCACCGTGCCGTCCTCCCAGAAGCGGGAGATGGGGGCCGCGCTCTACATCGGCTGGGCGGCCACGGCCCTGCTGCTCTTCGGGGGCTGCCTCATCTGCTGCTGTTCCTGCTCCCAGCGCGATGAGACCTCCTTCCCCGTCAAGTACTCGGCGCCGCGGCGGCCCACCTCCAACGGCGAGTACGACAAGAAGAACTACGTCTGAGCGGGGCTGTCCCGCTCGCCGCCCCGGCCCTGCGGGGACACGGACAGACTGCTGCGAGCCGTCCGGTGAGCTTCGGTGCTACCCTGCCTGGCGGCGCTTCTTATCGGGGACCCCCGTAAAGCGGCAGCCCTAGGCAGGGCGGCGCCCTCCTGCCCGCCGGCCCGGCAGCCCCGCAGCGGGCATCGCGGAGCCCGGTACTGACCGCCTGCGGTGCCGGGGTGAGCCAAGCCCTCCCAGGCCTCACAGCGGAGCCGGCTGCTTCCCGGCTCGGGGCGGCTTTGGGGACCCAGGAGCGCGGCCGAACAGCGGCGAAGTCTGCCGGGATGCCCCGTCCTGGCTCCCGCTGCCGCACCCGGCCCTTCCCTGGTGTTACCGTGGGGGACTCGTGAGTACTTCACTGCCCGCTCCCGCAGCTGGTGTGTCTCGGGGCGCCGTCAGGCCTGTGGTATCGTGCCGCCGGGAGTGCACTGCTGCAGAAGCTTCCCGTCTTCGTTTTCTCTGCTGAAAACCTGCCTCTGGCTGTTCCCGCTGGGACTTTCACTGGTTAGAGGGGGATTGTTCTTGTATTTAGGTAACTAAACTAGGGATTCTGTCTAAAGCATGAGACTAACCTTGGTCTTTAATCCCGCAGGCAAGTAACTGTTTTGAGAAAGGCATTTGGTTTTCTTCAAGTTGTCTCAGTGCACTGTGTCTTTGAGACCTTTGAAAGAGGTTTCAGGTAATTGCTGTCGTTTAGTGGAGTACAAACCAGATTACACTAGGTTCTTCATCCCTCGAGGTTCTTCATCTCTTCTGCCTCATCTACTTCTGTTCTGTTTTTACTTGAACACGAACTCATTGCCAGAATGATTGGAGGACTAGATTCAGAGACCTAGGAGACCTTTGCATGTTCTGGCTCCAGCAGGCATCCCTCTGCAGCCTCTCATCTGCACTACAGGAGACTGGAAACAAAATTCACCCCAGATGTTGATGACTGGGGGCACAAACGGCTCTCATGGCCTTCTCACCAAGCCCCTCCTGCTGCCAGTGTTGAACTGTGTGTTCAGTTGGACGTGCACTTGCTTGGCTTCCCACTGTAACTTTGTTAACACGCGCTTTGTTTCATTTACCAAATGATGCAAAGAAATTGATAGAAAAATTTTATCAAACATCTTGATGGAGACTTTACTCAGGCTGATCAGGAGATGCGAAGTCCTGGCTCTCACGGCTCTCAGCTCCTCCGTATGGCCCTCGGAACGCTGTGCAGGCTTGAAGGAAGATGCTCTAGGCAACATAACGCTTATTTTCTGAGCTCAACACCTGCTAGATTTCAGCAGAGCCCGGAATATTAGCACACACCTTTGTGTTTTACACTGCAGAAACAGGTTTTCCTGAAGGAGGAGTTAAGGGGTGGTGGTGCAATGCTCCTCCATGCAGATTACTTGTACTTTTAATCCAACTTTTAAACCAACACAGAATTCTGCTACAGATCGTGGCAGCATCTGCGTCGCCATAAGAAGATTTCTGCCAAAAGTTAACAAAGAAAAGTGCTGTTCCTACTCCTCACAGCACAACACTACAACCTCCTGGGTCCCTCACAACCATGTAGCAATCAGTGCACATCTAACCTGAGAGTTAACTCTTACAACTTCCTAATAACAACGAGATTCATGGACTAACCATAACTGTGGGTTTGTGACAGATCTACACCAACTGTATTGCTGTCTTGCTTAACAAACTTAAACCCCTGGTGGTATCAATATGCACACAAACCTGAATGAGAGACTGCAGCCCCGCCCCTGCAAATTTTGATGTTGAATACTGAGGACATGAGACACCCCTCTAAAGATCACTGCTTTAATTTTTGAACACATAAGCAGCAGGGTCTGAGCCCATCAGAGAGCAAGAGGCCTACAACTAATTTTGTTCAATAAGCAGGTGCAGCTGTTATACTGTCTGCATTTAAATACAAGCTACAATATTGTTATGATGTGATATGTAGTTTTGGTACAAGAATGAACTCTTCTGTGTTTCATCATTGCAACTTTTTTCTTTTTTTAAACAGTGTAACCCTGTAAACTGTAAATGTATTTAAATGCATTTATTTTGCAAGAAATCTACCAAAGTCGGCTTGTTAAATGGTTTGGTGCCTTTATTTGTTTCATGGTTACTTTACTTTTTATTTTAAATGATAACATCTAGCTGTATTTGTCACCCAGCCCTTGCTCAGCTCTCTTATGTCTAGTGAATGATTCAACAGGTATTAGCCCAAATCCCAGTCCTCACTCTCTCTCGTCTTAAGTTAAAGACCTAAAAAGCACTCCCCACCAACTAACACACCTATATGTATCTGTACAGCACAGCTTTCAGAAGTGCTGCGGGGCTTGGGCTCTGACCAAAAGGTGAAAGCGCATCACCAGCATCTAAAATCACACTAAAACTGGTGTTCTGGGGAGGAGGGAAACCCACACCTTAGAAGGGCATTTGTTTTTAAGAAGCCAAATTTCTGGAGATGGAGCTTTGTGTCACAGCAGGGCTGGATCCCCTTAGAACCAAAATCTGAAATAATTGCACCACAAGACCTCTTGGAAGAAGCCAGTGCTAACTGTGGATGTACTGGTAAATATAGCATCATCCTACCAAACCCATACCCCACTGCTGATGTGACAAGGTTTATGCTGAAGTCAGTAGGGCAGCTCGCAACAACACCAGCAGGAAGTGGGGCCCACTTTAAAAAATGCTTTTATATTTAATCTCATCCTTCAGTAGACTTGTTGCTGTGCTTTAAAAAATAACTGGAGAGAACACTGTTACTGATGTCACTGGCTTCAGGGTAAAAGTCTAAGCTGGTTTTTGCTGTTTTGTTTTCTAAGAACAAACACCTAGTCCGGAACTTTCAATACTTAGATGTGCTCAGGATCGGGCCTGAACCTCATCCTGATGAAAAGAGAAATCTATAGCACTTGTTTACTATTTTTATTTTGTATTTATGATTTCACATAAAAATAAAACCATCTAAACCAATCCCTGAGCAGGGTTACTGTTTTTTGTGAAAGGCACTAGACTGTTTGGGCTCAGAGAGATGAGATATGACATGGGCGCCCAAAGGGCCACCTTTACCTGGGCTACCTCTGGCAGGGGGAGACCTGGGTCCCCTCTGGAGCAGTGAGAAGGACTGCTCCCTTGCAGAGCAGCAAACATCTTAGCTCCCTACTGAAGCCTCAGACAAAAGAGCAAGTAGCAGCAGTTGGTCTTGTGATGTGAGCACATTAGGAAGTGGAGTGTGAGTCCCAACTATTTTGAGAGCAGCTCTAAGCATGAAGCTTTTTAAGCTTTCAATTCCTACATGTTTAAAAGGAAACAATCCGGCTGTAGCTTGGATCAGCCCCAACCTGACCTGATACCCTCATCCTTTCTGCCACCCTTTTTTTAAAGTGCTGGGGAAAAACATTTCTGATGGATCAGAACAGAACCTGTGGAAAAATGCCTGTTAAAAGAAACTGCAGAAGCTAATTGCTAGTGAGGAAACTTGCCCAAGCTACATGACTGCCAGGGAGGACTTTCAAGTTTTGCACATTTTTTTTTTTTGCAAGATTTTCAAGCTCCTCTAACAAACTGTTGCTTTAAAAAATGAAGAAAAAAACCCATCATCTTCAAAGACTTCATTTTGCAGCATTCTTGCCAGCTCGGTTGAGATTAACAAAAGCTCCTTGCCACCCTCCCATTGCTATGCACATGCTGAGCTGGAAAAAGGGTGTCTGCCGGCTTGGCCTTTGTCCTGCTAAGCGAACCATTTCATAGTTATGAATTTGAAAGTAACCTGCAGTTCATACTCTGCAAATCTGGTTAGATCCTGTCTGTGCAAAGAAGGGAAATGCACCAGGCAGAGGGAAAAGGAAGCTCAGTCACGTTCGCTGCAGGATGTTTAAGGAAATATTTCCTTTTCCTGCACAAAGATGTTTGTTGGGCATCTGCTCTTTGGAACGTACTGAAACACTTTGCTCTTGAAGTGAGAAACCAGTGTAAATCCCAAATATTATTTATAAATCTATTCCCTGATTAAATATCATGCAAGGAATTTGGTCTTTTTCCTTGGCCATCTCTCAAACCAGGAATGTGGGTAAATAGTCCCTTAAACCTGCTTCCTCAAACTGAGACTGATCCATACATCTGTCATGTCAAATGAGAACCCTGCCTGTCAAAAGCCATTCACCACATATAAGTGCCATATTCATGCATATATTCAGCTATAAATACAGTATTCGGCATCAAATGATACCCACAATGCATCCTTTTTTTGTTTTGTATACTAAAAAAAATCATTAGTTAAGTACACATTAGAGGGCTTGCTTTTGTAAGCCTGCTTAGTAAGACAGCAAAATTTCTACTGTATCAGATAAATCAGGAGATAGCAGGTGAATTCCCTTTTCAGGTCAAATACTGCATTTATTTTACCTGAAGAGTGACTGTGATAGGGTAAGTCATTCCAAAAGCAGGTCTTCAAGGGCCTCACATTTATAGTTTAGAAGTAACTGAATTCTATCATTCTTATTTTGATTAGACCTTTGTGCACGTCTTTGTGTGTGTACGTGACTGCTCCAGACTGTTCCTTGCTGATTCACTGCAAGATCAGCCTGTCTAGAAAAACCCTTCTTCCTACCACAACCTTCAGTTATAAGAAAAGGACCATTTCAACCACTGCACCACTGATAAAACCACCTATGGCAACAGTGAAGGCTTCACAGTTGCACAGATACACAAACCTTGCTTCACCTTTTCTTTTTCTTAAACCCAGATTGAGACATTCTACCATGAATCACTCTAACAGCGTCCTTTGTCTGTGGCATTTTGGGATTTTGTTTACAACACTGAGCTTCTCTTTCCTTCCAAAGCTCATCATGTAGCTTCAAACCAAAATCTGGCAAGGAAAGGTAGAAAGGACTTGTCATAGAAGCACATGTGTCAAGTCTAAACCATCTGCCCAGGACTCGTGCCAATCTTCTCTTCGTGCTTGATTGCATCTGCACCCTGGCCACTTTGCATTGCCCAGAAGCACAGCTTTGCCTCACTGCAACTGGCACCTACTGTTTGAGTTGCTGACCACCCCAAGATATGTGAGACATGGAAGGTGCACCCAGCCTATCATACAGAAACTGCAAAGGAATTGTCACAACTGATTACACATGTTATGGTCTTGATGACTTCAATGCACTGTCACGAATATCCTCTCTGCCTCTTATTCATATATGCATACACAGGGGGATTAAGCAGTCCTTTACAAGTTCATATAACAAATGCAATATTGCACATGCATATTTTGATGGATGCTCGAACTGGGTAAATTCTACAGTCACTCACACCAGCACAGCTTAAATAAGCTCAGGATAATAGGGGAGCCTATCACATAAACCATACAACTTACAATCATAGAATTGTTATGGTTGGAAAGGACTTTAAGATCATCCAGTTCCAACCCCCCTGCCATGGGCAGGGACACCTCCCATTAAATCATGCCACCCAAGGCTCTGTCCAACCTGGCCTTGAGCACCGCCAGGGATGGAGCATTCACAACTTCCCTGGGCAACCCATTCCAGGGCCTCACCACCCTCACAGTAAAGAATTTTTTCCTCATATCCAATCTAAACTTCCCCTGTTCAAGTTTGAACCCGTTACCCCTTGTCCTATCACCACAGTCCCTAATAAATAGTCCCTCCGCAGCATCTCTATAAGCCCCCTTCAGATACTGGGAGGCTGCTATGAGGTCTCCATGCAGCCTTCTCTTCTCCAGGCTGAACAGCCCCAATTTTCTCAGCCTATCTTCATACAGGAGGTGCTCCAGTCCCCTGATCATCCTCATGGCCCTCCTCTGCACTTGTTCCAACAGTTCCATGTCCTTTTTATGTTGAGGACACCAGAACTGCACACAACCCAAGTGAGGTCTCACGAGAGCAGAGTAGAGGGGCAGGAGCACCTCCCTCGACCTGCTGGTCACACTCCCTTTGACGTAGCCCAGGATACAGCTGGCTTTCTGGGCTGCGAGCGCACACTGCCGGCTCATGCTCTTAATGTGAAAATACTCATCAATAAGAGTCTGTTTTAGGAGCTACTTAGGAAAATGAATGTATCAATAAACTTGGAAGTTAAGCATCCTGAATACACTTAACTGATGCATTGATTGAACTACTGGCTTTAGCTTTTGTTTTTGAGAGCAATGGGATCACGCAGCGTGGGGAACTGTATGTATAGCATTGATATTCTTACAGCAAAAGAAGAGAGAACCTTGAAAAGATTATCTAGCTGGTTTGGTTTCAATCTACAAAGGGAAGAAAAAGACCAGCAGAGCTGTCAAGAAGGTACAGCACTCTCATGATGTTAATACAGGAAAGTAAATCAAGAGAATACTTCCAACACTCATTACAGAGCAGTACAAAAGAACTTCGACCAACTAGAAAGCCAGGAAGAAAATAAAATAAGCTGCATCTTGTACTCTGATCTTCTCAGAGCATCATGAATGGCATAGGCCATTCACACTGGCTAAAGCCCTAGCAGCAGCTGGCAGAGTACTCACAGCAGGTACAAGATTTTTCCTGAAACCCAGCTGAGATGTCATTCACACAAGTTATTATTGCTTTAGAAAAAATATGCTTAGTTTAGACAGGCTGAAGCGCCTCAGTGTTATCATGTACAGCAGTAGCAGTGGATCCATTCCTTACTACATGTCAGCTCCAAGACCAGGGAGGTTCCCTTCTGGTGGATTCTCCAAGCTGCACCAGCCAGGCTGAGTTTGCATGACACAGGGAGGTGCTCTGGTGTACACAACATAACAGATGAGATGAAGCCCGATTATGTTTATTTACAGAGGATAACAAAACTAAATATTTAAAATAGCTGCTTTTTTTCCAGGCAAACCAAAGATAACCCTCCCAGAAGTGCCTCTGATCCAATGAGCAGACTGTGAACTCTGTGCCAGTTTTAACATCACTATGCATCGCTCATTGCTGGCAAAGTCCTGCAAGGAGTTGAGTTACATGTGTGCAAATTTTAGATCTTATCACCTGATAGCACCAGCTATCAGGGCTGATTTATTTATTAGCTGACCTGAAGATTTCAATGCGTTAAAAAAAATGCACTAAAAGCTAGGAGATGTGCAAAAGCAGAACCTACCACAACATTTTCAATCTGGTAGCAAAAATAGTTTGCAATGTTAAATGCATTTCATATTTCAGCTGTGTATGTTCCCAAAGTTTCAACCGACCAGGTTAGCTACCAGGGGTCTGAGTGACATTTATCCTGATGTCATGCCAGGTACTATAGCAATTTATCCAACTATATGTGGGATCTATTCCCACTCTCAAACACATTATGACCTGAATCAATTCCCCTCTGTTACACTTACATATAACTCATTAGCATTAACCGTATTTGTAATCGGAACACTTCCACAGAAGGTTATATCTTAAGAGAATTTAGGCTTGAGCACAAAAAAGATCACTCAGGAGAGAAAAATAGGCACTCCTTTACAAGACATACGTAAAACCTCAAAATTATATGGTTCAGTTTCAATATAGCTTCACATATTTGAAGGATCAGGGAAAAACACAACAACCCCAGTTCTTATCAGCTCTAACAAGTGCCTAGCACGGCAGAATTCTTGTGCTATGCATATTTTTAGATTACTCTTCTAGTCATAATGTTCTGTCCTTGCTGTATATCTTTTGTCAGAATTAGGATATCTGCTGCAGCAGCCTGGATAACCTTTAGCCTGAGCTACAAAACCTTTAACGGTTTCCAATTATAACAGCAATCTTTCATTCTATAATACAAATAAACCCAAGTGTTATCTCAGCACAGAAGACTCACATGAATACCCAATGACTGCAGAATGATTTCACCAATCTTTTTTTCTCTATGATTTCCTGCTATTATTTAATTGGAGGTGATTGCCAAGATCCAAGCAAGAGAATACATTTCACTGTTTACATCTACTTTATTTTTGTTATACTGTCGACATTTCAAAGTGTTGACATGCAAGACTGAAGCTTTAGAAATTGAACATCTACTCTGAATTCCATTGTGTTCATGGACCCCCAAATTATTTTTGAACCCTTTTATTTTCTCCTGATTTTATTGTCTTACGCAATTGACAATTTCTACATGCCACATTACCTGCAAGTTTTAGAAAAGTCTTAACTCCCACAGCTCGTGCCACGGAAGAGAAGTTACTCTTATCCAAAGTTATCAGACACATTAATAGGAACACCTTTCCAGATATATGGAAATAGTTTCCCCATAAATACAATCTTTGTCTACTGTAACAATGTGGATAAAGCATCATTTTAGAGAAATGATTAGTTACATTGGGTGGGATAGCAACAAACTAAAATAAATGCAGTGCTAAAACAGATATTGGATTTTCCAAGATGCAAATATCATACTAATTGTTTAGGGATAAAATGCCGTTGTTTGGATAATATGGAAAAGACACCCCTTGTCTACCTGAGGTTATTAATGACCATAGTTCTTCAAGACATCCATATTATCACTACAGTGTCCCTCCTAAAAGGAAAGCTATTATCCACGTCATCCTGCCCAGATTCCTCCAGAGCTGATTACATTCTTCATTACCTGCACTTTCTATTCAGCACAACAACCTTGACTTCATACCTGGAAGGCCGTGTGGGCTTATTTCACCCTCTGAAGCAGTTACTGCCATCTGTCTGAAAGGCTGATCAGCAGCAGTGGGAAGAACAATCCCTTTGTCTCCTGCCTCTCTCACAAGATTACAGATTTACCTTGCTTGCTGATAGCAAAACGTATTCACAGCCTTGCAAAAAATGGTGCTTTGGTAGATTGCAATGCTAGTGTTGAGCTCCACTGGTACATAGCAGACAAGGCTGTGTCAAAGGCAGGGTGGGAACCAGCAGTAAATTGTATGACAAAGTTTTTTCTCCTCAAGAGTTACTGAATCTGAACCATGTCAATGATATGGATTTGAGAATTTCAGTTTTAGTACCTGTTGCTAACACGGGAATTTGTATTATGAAGAAAAAAAGCAATCTGCAACCCTCCTCCTGAACCAAAATGTCTTGGCTCTGTCCTGACCTGATAATGCATTCTGTCCCTTCTACCAGGAAAGGATGAAGTTTGGCATATAAGACCATGTACAGACCAGGCTCTTCAACAACCCTGGAAAATCTAGAACCACAAGAATGAACAAAGCTACAGAGAAGACATTTCAAAAAAGGCATAACAGCAAGCAAAGTACAGCAAAGGAGTAAGCAAAGCAAAGGACAAAAGTAAAGCAAAGGATGCAACCCAATGAAATGGGTATTTTGGAGATCAGTCATGGATAAGCCATGTTAAGTAACTTAAAACATAAATGTAGGACCAAAATTAATCTGTTACAGAAAGCTTAGAATTGCTGAAGTTGAAGGTAAATAGGAAAGTGAGTTTTTTAAATAACTAGATTAATAAACAGTATACCTAACACCTGTATATGTAAGGTGGTGGGTGTTCTGGACAGCTGGAGGGCTCTAAGACTGATCTCAACAATGTACAAGTTTTTTATTCTAAAAACAAAAAGATAGAACTAATATGAGTGATTGGACACTGGATAAAATCCAGCACAAGTTACTAAATACAGACTGCATCCCATGAGACTTGATATCAATAATACAATAACTAATCTGATCTGTCACAGTAATGTCCTTTTGGGTTTCCCTGCCCATTTGTCTCAAAAGCACTCTAACATCCACTCTGCTCAAGGGAGAAGGTGAGGCAAAGAGGAAATAAAAACAGTTTGAAGTTTAATGAAATAAAAGACCACAAAAAAATGTGTTGAACAACAAAAAAATGAGGGCTCATCACATTTTTTTCCTAAGGGCTGTAATCAGGGAGGAGGAGGAGTAGCAATTCTTAAGTAGTTCCTGCCAAGTCAATGCAGTACTTTTGGTGCCATGTACAGTATTGTTATCTTTGCAAGGTTGAGACAAGATACCCTTTCTAAAAAGGAAACATTTATTGGTTATTTGAAGATAGTAGAACAGATGAGTAAGCAGATACATACATACATGGAGACTAGTCAGAATGGGACATTGGCCAAATCCACAAACAATATCTGTGTTTATTGGCGAAACATCTTCATGAAGCAGCATAGAGTTTAGAGTTTATTAGATAATACAAGGAAAAGAGAAAAAAAGCCCACAAGTTACGAAAACAAACAATGCTGGCACCAGTTTCTAACCATTATAAAAGGAAACATCTCTTCCAAAGAGATCTTGTTGGCTCCTATCATCCATTTATGCAAAGCAATGAGGATTTTCAGTCTGAGTGGATGGCCACTGTGCAGCTGTGCTACATTTCATTCCCCCTTTTGTTGCAGGGTCAGATTAGTGGGACACAGTCCCATATTCTGTTCCCTTTCCTCCGTTATTCTCAGCAGAACCTTTCACTTAGCGTTTCTAATAGCACCATGTAGTGCTGTCGTTTCAGGAAATGCCTGGCTGTATTCTCTGCTAAATCAAGCAGGAGTCATGCTGGCAATTCAAGGAGCACCTCATCAGAGGAAAAGCAGCAACTGCTGCTGAGCTATTGTTTTCCATTTCATTTCACACACTCAAAAGAGCTCTGGTGACCACCCAGTGGGTGCCCTGAAATACAGATTCCAAGACACCTTCCTGAACTCAAAAGGCAAACTGGATTTACTGCTTACCCTCCATTGTTTCCCAGTCTCTCTTTTCCTGTTAGCTCTTTCTTTTCTATTTTTGTACTTCACCCTGTCATTTTCAGTCCTTTCCAGGATTCCCTCTTAGTTTTGTATGCAACAGTTGGAAAGCTTCCCTTCAACAGAGCGTGCTATGCTCAGAGAGTTTGCTGAGGGGATATTCTACAACAGGAGCCGGCAAAACTGAGTCAGAATTCGGTAGCTTTAGAAAGGAAAAAGTCTCATGTAAAGGATATGTTCATTAAGTTATTGTTCTAACTAACTATGCTGTCCTTAACACTCATGTCAGCTAATCTACTTACACAGCTACATTGCAAGCGGAACCAGCTGAAACAACAATACTCTTCCCTTTCTTCATGTTCATGAAGCAGCACACACTGGATTTGCAAAGCAGGTAACCATATACCAACAGCCCATGCATGAGCAAATGCTGTTTTTGTGGGTATGAACAATCTACAGCCAAAAAACAGGATAAAGAAACCTGAACATTGTAGGGAGGTTCAGACCTCTATTTAGCAGGAAGACTGGAAGGCAGTTTAGCTTAACATTAGAGACAGAAATGTGTAGGTAGAAAAATCTCACAAAGAGAAAGAACAGACAGGCAGAGAGAAAAACTGCAGGATGGTTTGGCTTTTCTCTGCCTCAGGCTGCTTTAGGGGGATAATATTTCCCTCTTCAGAGCAGATATGTCTGGGAAATTCCACCGGTGCTTTACAATATGTGCATACAGGTCTTTAAATGATTAATTTTTCAGAATGTAACTTTTACACAGTCCAGAAACAGTGCTGTTCTGATAGCAAATACTCGCAGAGTACCATTAAGGGTATAGGGTAATGGATTTTACTGACAACAAGTATAAATACAGAAAAACCTACTGGATCGTGTTTTTAAAAGTAGAAAATCTTTTCACCCATGAAGATCTTGGCAAGTGAAATGACAGGTACTATCTTTAAAGCCTTAGACTTCGGAAGGAAGATTCCACTATCAATATTAAGTGCTGAACTGGTCTAGTACTAGACAGTTACCTGTATCCCCAATTATAGATAAAATTAGACCTGGATATTAACTTAGTAAGCAATAAACATTTAACTGAAGCAGTCAAACATGGGCAGTGAAAAATGTACTGAAGAACCTCCAGATCTCTTTAGGAGGCAATTACTTGAGACAGTGGAGTATTGCACATAGCAAACTGCAGGCTGTAAAACACCACAGTTCTCACCTAAAGTATCAAGTTGCAGAATTATATTACAGCACAAGTTAAGGTTGAGATCTTGTTTCCCTTAATTTATGAACCTTCCTACGATTTGCAGGACACCTGAGTAGCCTGAAGAGCAGCTTTGCAGCCAGAGACTGTAGGGCAGCAGCTTTTCAAATTAGAGAGCATATGACAAAAGCTCCCAAGACTTAGCCTGCTCCACAGAGAGTGATCAGCTATAAGTAGCCAAATGCTCTTTTCAGTTTCTTCAACTGGACAGTTACCACTGGAAAAGCACAGAAGAAAACTGTAGAGAGCATCCTTTAAGGCCACTTCCAGTTAAAACAGACTTCCCTGAAGGAAACACAGCAGCCTCGGGTAAAAAAAAAAAAAAAAAAAAAAAAAATATATATATATATATATATATAATGCTCTTTCATTAAAGAAAAAAAAATAAAAAAGATGTTTGCAAGCCTGTGCAATAAGGGGAGGAAATTTTGATCAGTGCCTATGTCTGAGAAGAGGAACGCAGCAAGAGCCCAAGGTCGTCATCTGGGATCTCAGAGCATACTCAACCCCACTGCATGTTGCTTTTTAGAAGATTCTTCACCATCTCTTTAGAGCTTTGTCCTGCAAGCTACTCTAGCTCTAATTCTGTGGGGTCTTTGCAGGTAACCTAGCTCTAATAGCTGTAACAGCCGATGAAGAAAAACAGTATCTTCAAAGCACTGATGGTTTCTCACCACCATCCTTTGATGCAAAATCATTGAAATTATCCATAAAGTAGGAAAACAATAAAAGACAAATCACTACCTCCTAATATTAAAAATAGCGCTGATTAGACCTGTTTAGGCAGTGTTCCAAAAATAGGGACATGGTCTCAGATAAATGGCTAGAGCAACCTTTGCTTCTGCTTCGTTAAAATCCTGTTTATTCCTCACTCTCCTGAAATGCTTTATTGTAACAGCCTCACTCACCTAAAAGGTTTTCCCAAGGCACAGAAGGGAGTCATGCTCCTCCCTCCACCTCTGTTTATTCTATTCTTTATCGACTGAAAATGAGCCAAAAGTAACTTTTCCTTCCAGTTCTGCAGTGCCATGTGGAACACAAAACACATATTTAGGGACACAACCATCCCTTAAAAGAGCTACAACTTCAAATATTCAGACATGTTGCTAACAGCAGTTACCATAAGACAGCAGAAAAACATGACATGTATTCTACAGTCATATTGAGTCCTGAACTACTACTCTGACCACAACAGTGTTTAAAGAAAATACCGTTTACATGCCCATTCCAGCTACTTTCAGATCAGACAAGAGACAATTATTAATGCCACACTAATTTTGGGAGCCCCTTGGTGACTTCTTTCAGCAAATAAAAACAGAGCAAGAGCTGAATGTCTCTGTGAATTCTTTCCAATTCAGTGGAAGGTGCCTCTGATTTTCCACTGACATGCTGCAAATGAATGATTAAATGAAAGTAAATTCCAGTGAGCTAAACGGTGGAAAGAGACACCAACACCACAGGGACTGAAAAAGCAGGCAAGCTGTAGCAGTGAGATGTGAATCCAAGTGCTTCATCCAGTTAAAAAGACAGCTTGTCTTTTTGTAAGTGAGCATTACCTTTTTGCAGGGGCCAGGAAGGTCAACAAAAGGAAGGGCCAGCTCAACTAAAACTGATTTTGAAAAGAAAAAGTACTCAGAGTAACACAGTACTTGTCTAATGCAGGTAGCCTAAGTAACACCAAGGAGTACCCAAAGAAGCAGTCAAAAGTTCTTAAACAAGTTGACTTTTGGAAGGAATGTTCTTGAGCTGAGGAATACAAAACCCCAGATTGTTTAAGAAAATAAACCCAGCACTGGAAGGAACTCTGTTGCGATCTGGCTTATATATACATTTACCTTGGTTTAGTTCATGAGGTATGATTAGGCTTGGCCGCAGATTCCTAAATGAAGGCTCTCTAGAGAAAGCTTGGTTGGAATTCTGATTTCAAGGATGTCTTCTGAGCCTTCAGCCCATTGAGAATATCATGCAGTGACTGCTAAATGCTTTTTGTGATAACAAATTACTAGTCATCTCTTTCTCTTATTTAGATCTTACATATTGCCCAGATACATGACTCAGTACAGGTAGCAAGTCAAAGGAACAAGTGCCAGGGTAGCTACCCAGCAGACATAACTGCCTCGAGAGGGCAGAAGAAACAAAAGTTTTTCTATCACATAGCAGCAGTGACTGGAAAGCCCACATTCTCTGCTCTCTGTCAGACCCAGGACTGTCATGAAATTGTGAACACTTGAGCAAAAGATCTTTTGTGTGCTTTGGATGTATTTGACCTTTGTTGTGTTTCTCTAATTCTGCCACCTTCTGAATGATAAAAACCAAAACTCAGATGCTTGAAGAGAATGGGTCTCCAGTCCAAAATAAAAGCCCACATCACTTGCTTTCAACGAGTGAGTGTTTGTAATATTTCCTGCTAAGAAAGTGCTTATCACACAAATGCTTTTGCATAAAGGTGGCACTGGACTTCAGAGCTCCACCCTGGGCAACATGTTTTCCACAGTTCTTGGATTGGATCCAAAGGGAACTTTCAGTACCAGCTTGAAGCCAACAATGGTACACAAGAGCCAAGAGGGACTTCAATTTTTCCATTTAAACAAAACAAACATTTCACTGCTTGTTTTCCTTCTGACAAGGCAGACTTATAAAGTAACTTCCAGAGGAATGCTTTAAAGAATACTCTTTCTGAGGCAATCAAAACCATCAGGACTGACAGACATACACATAAAATCGATGATCACATGATGTTCTTGTTTACTGCCCTGAGACCAGTCCTGAGTGTTTTACGCTTTGTTCTTCCTCAGCTATGATACTCTATTGATTACTCCACAGCCCTTTTAATAAATATTGTTCTGTACTACTCCCATCTTTGCAAGTTAGCATATCTTGAGTGGGCAATTCAACTCCACAAAGCCATCTTCAAAGAACTCCTGTACAAAAGTGTGATTTTAAAACTTCCTGGTTTTCAGACCTTAAAACTGGAGTATTGCAGACTAGAGTGATCTCTCCTAGAAAGAACTAACATTTTATTTCTGTTGTATTTATGGACAGCGGAGGACTGGAAATGCTGTCCTGCAAATGGGAGTGGAAGAAGTAAAACTGAAGCACAAAAGGTACCTGGAAACCTCCGAGTCAGTTTTCCCTGTGCAGTCTATGACATTGAGTCTAAGACAGATTCGAAAGATGACAGTTCTAAGGTGGTTTTCACCCCACTCCCATTTAATTACCTTTTTTTTTTTTCCCCCCTAGGAAACTTCATGGCTGTAGAAGGAGGAAATGTATACCTTTGAAATAACATATTTGATGCAAAAAAATCAGAAAACAAAGAAGATTAAACACCTTGCTGTATACTACTGCCTTTCAAAACAAATGACAGAATGCAATGTACACTCTCCAGCTTTCCAGCAGTTATGCTATGCTTTCTGGGATTTCTCTTCCTATGGTTCTTGTCCCATTACATTCCACTTGGCAGAAAAGCAATTGCCTACACCCTCTCCAGGGCACATTGGATCTTACTAAACAAACAACAGCTCTCCTGCAAGCCATTCAGGATTTGAAGACTGCAATGGTTCTCCCAGATCTTGTCAGATTTAAAACTGATGACTTACTAACAAACTCCAATGGATAATAGGGCAGATAAAAACAGACTGAAATATCTGATGTACTGCTTCTGCCATTAAAGCAGTAGGTTCAAGGAGAGCAGTCAGAGAGTAGTGAGACAAAATAGCAAATACTGCAGCTAAATTTGATATGGCTCATGAACTAGAGTCCATATCATTGTAGTACCAATCAGATTTTCATCTAAAGTACCAAAGCATAAAGGACAGTCTGTGGATGTCCTGAGGCAGTACACACTCGTCTAGGTCAAGGCAACAGCCACGTTTACCTTCAAACATTCAACCCAGGATTACTTTCTGTCCTTTATGCAGGTTTTATAATGACAAGTAAAAGTAATGAATATTTGCAAAAGAATTTGCTTAGAAATCACTGCAGAGACTTTAACATCCATTAACAAAAACAGAAAATGTAACAATTATCTCCTAAAAATTCATTTCTAAACTTGTGAACAGTTTGTTTTACCATTAATTCTTCAACAGTTTTTGCCATCTCTTGCCACTAAATGATCAGAATTTACTCTTTCCATCCACTTATGCACCATTCAGTGATGGAGAGTCTATTTTTTTGTTTTCCTTATATCTTTCCTTACTACTGTTTTGTCAGTGCAGCAGACTAATGGTGCTCTTGCTTTGAACTGGAAAAATAATCACCAGTAAACAGATTACTTTCTGCACTGATGACTGTAAAGTGATGCATAGGAAAGAAAAATAACAACCAAAACCCAGCAATAATTTGAACCATTAATGGTAATGAGTGAGACAGACTGGTGTTACAGCAGCTAGGTCCATTAAATCACCAGGTCAGTGCAGAGTAGCTGTCAAAAGGGCAAAGTGAGTGTTAAGATTTAGTAAACAGAGGGACAGAAAACAGTCAACACTATTACACCGTTCTATGGACTTGTGCACCCACACCTTGAATATTACATGCAGCTTTTGTTCTCCCCTGTCTGAAAATGATTGAGAGAAGAGCAACAAAGGTAATCAAGATACAGAACCTGTAAAAGGAAAAATTGGGCTGTGGTTCTTCAGACTGGTAAGAGGTGACTGTGGGGAATATAAAGGTTTCCAAAACAATGAGTCCACAGAAGGGTAGGTATTACAGAGCATCAAATAAGCTGGCCACTGGCAAGTTGAAATAAATACAAAGAAGTTGTAGTTTTTACGCAATATGCAGCTAGGTTGCAGATCTACTCACAACAGAGAATTGCAAAGGCTAGAATCTGCCAAGGATTCAGGAGGAAGTTATCCATGTTCACAGATAACTACTGACAGCTACCACATACAGAGAAACAGCTGGTTCAGGGTGTCCTTGAGTATGAGGACTGGGAGAGTACTTGTGTCTCTATCTGGAAGGAAGCGTAAGATGCAATTGCTTTGTTTCTGTACTCTTCCAGAGCACCTGCTTTTGACATTAGAGAGGTCAAGATGCAGATTAAACAGCTTGTTTATTACTGAGTTTAAAGCAGCATAGACTTAATAGCTTACTCATACTAGTTGTAATACTTTTTCATTTTCACTTGCCTCAAAAGAAATGGTAAAGGAAGTAAGAACTAATTCTTACCCACTACATAACCTTGATGGTGGCAAGTACAAGTCTATTAAGTCACTACAATTCTTCAGGGGAAAAGGATTCACTTTAATCCCAAACAAATGGGGTCCTTACTGTGCAATTTCAATTATGTTAAATTTATTACCCCAGAAAGAAAATGGCCATGAATCATTGTGCAGGAATGGTGTAATTTAGGCAGCTTGTGAAGCTGCTTCAGTACTTCGGTATTTAAGGATTTTTATTATTTTATTTTCTTAAAAAAACCCTAAAATATTTGAAAGGATTTGTTTCATACTTGTATTGCTCTCTCAAACAGATTAGCAGCAGCAGAAATAATTTAAAGAGCTGATTATGAGGCTACTCTTGCAGCAAGAAAACACAGTGGGAGAAAAAGTTACTGCAGTTCAAATATAATCCTTAGGGAATGTTTCTATTAGTGTTCAGACATGGCTAGGTAGAATATCACCATACATCTAAGAATGTAAGCAGATTTCTTAGTACTCTAACTACTTATTTTAAAATGACTCATTAGAGAGTCACATTTTCTGTTTGGGCAAATAAATCAAAAGCATAATAATGTATCAAAATCAAAAAGCATAATAATTTATTAACAATGAATCTCTTCATGAAGGGATGTTGAGTCCTTGGCATGAAGCCTCTGTCCTACACATAACCATTAAGAAGTGACCATTTTAACTAACCTACACAACAGTTTCAATGAGTTTTTCAAACCACCAAATTACCACTGCTGAACTGAACTGCTTTTCTGTCTACACACTGGGAACTCCACAATTGTGGATCTTCCAATACCATTATTCTTTAAGTAATATTAGCATTTGAATCCACAAACTCTATAGAATAAACTACGTAAGGCATGTCTGATACAATTTTACATATTGTAAAATGTTGACAAGCAAAATTTTCATCTATTGACAGAGACTTGAGGTTTCCACACAGACTGAACTCTGGTTTTATATAGCATTTACTATTTCTGACTGATTTGGGGCACATTTAGATGACCTTGGAATCAGTTCAACAGCTGTTGATAAATTCTAATGATTTCTAAAAGCATTCTTGGCACCTCCAGTAGATCTTGGGAAAACTAGGACCTTAAAAGCCACCCAAACACAACAAGCAATAAGGGGAGACAAAGCAAAACAATAGAAGCTCCTTGTAATAGATCCACAGCTTCAAGCTGACACATCTGTTTGGAGGTTGAAGAACCTGCCAGTAAAGCAATTACTGACACATCCCAGCATAAAAACTAGCTCCCACTTCTCACTCAGTATAACACAATATGATGAAGCTGAAGGGTGCACGTGCCTGAAAATCAGTCCATTTTTGAAGACATGACAATCACTACTAAAACACAGGAACACTCTCCCCTTCCAAAGCACGCTGATAAGACAGCATACTTGCTCCTGATACTACCTAGTCAACATGCAAAACCTAAAGGTGGCATTACATTTTACCTTAGGAAGCACAGGTTTTTGGCCATCACAGCTTGGCATGGGGATTTTACTCAGTCAAGGTGGCAGCATTTAAAAAATTAAGAAATGTTTGTTTGAATAGAAATATATAGTTTAATGAGCTTTCTGTTGGCTACATTTAATATTAAGTTAACTGGTATTAAACATTTGTACAAAGTATGAAGCAATGATACATAACCTTTACATATGCATTATAATACATGAAAATATTGAAGTCACACCGAATTCAAGCAAACATTACGAGAAAATTCTAAACATATACATACCTTCCCAATGAAGAGCAGGTTAAGCCTAATAAGCCATACCAATTCATATGACCAAAGTGACATTAAACCACTGTTACGGAATGGGATTGGGCTAGTCTGTCAATATTTACAATGCTACAGTCTCTACACAATTATGATAGTATTTTAGATTCTTTCCTGGAAAATTATTCCCAAAGCCAAGCTACAAGTGCCAATACAGTATCACAATGCACGACTACAAATGCTTTATAGACACTGGAATTCCCTAGATTTTTCATTCAGTATTTGGCAGTTACTCAGTACTTGGATTTTAAAAGTACTAAAATCTTAAAACTTAAAGACATTCAAGACAATTTAAAAAGAACATTTAAATGGCAATAAAATGGTAATATAAATATGGCTTTTTCATTCAGTATTCGGCAATTTTTCATTCAGTATCCGGCAATTATTCAGTACTTGGATTTTAAAAGCACTAAAATCTTAAAACTTAGAAGCATTCAAGTCAATTTAAAAAGAACATTTAAATGGTAGTATAAATATGGAACTCTTTGAAACCTTCTTCTTTGTTATTAACCAACAACTAAACATCACAGGAGCATGTCTACTAATAAAAGCAGGTTAACAAATACAAGTCCATTTACCAATGCTCCTATGTGACATCTTTTGCCATTACCAGGATGGGATGTTTACAAAGAAGCCATGTTCAATATCTGCATGGTAAGGTTAAAATGATTTTGACCTCCCTCAAGGCATAAAACCAGTCCAGGCCTGTACCAGTACATTTAAGACAAAGCAAGAAGATACATCACAATTGCAGCACCATGAACTTTGGAACATCCAAAATAATTTCATATGCATGTGATCCTCAGCTTCCGGCACAAACAGCCAAAACGCACAGCTGTGTAACAAGGGCAGAATACAAACCAAATCAATAGAGTATAAAGAAAGAAACAAACAGATGTTGAAGCCTTGGAAGCCAGGCACAACTATGCTGTCTAGCAAACAATTGCAGCTACCAAGCCACTGTTTTAAACTTCTGAGTGAACAGAAGAAAGAAACTGTAGCTTTGATGCCCATTTTAAAAAGGTCACATTGTCATTTAGCTAGGACTGGGACATTCACAGGCTGTTGTCAAAGTCTTGATCTTACTCCTTTGCTTTCATACAGGTACCATATAATCTTGTGAGATTACTTCACACATTAATACTAATGACCAAGTCTTTACCTAGGCATGAAAAAGCCATGAGATTCTTAATATACTTTCTTAGAGGTTGTCTGAACAGACTTTACAAAACTACTTTGAGTTGAGAGTTTGGCTTCTCTAGGACAAAGCAAGCTATTGCCACCCATCATTGCAGAATAAACACACACACAAACCAATAAAATAGCTCAGCATTGAAAAGCAGGGAATATTTGAAGACAATTGCAACAATCTGAGTCTCATAAGAGCTACAATGAAATGTCTTGCCCTAAAATAGCTTTAAAGCAGACTTCGAACTAGTGTGAAGCTAATAGTTGCAACTACAGATAAAGTCTTATATTCCCATCTTTATTCCAGATAAAAACTACACACTGATATAGGCTAACTTAACACTGTGAAAGAAAGATGGAAATTCTACATTAACATCAAAGCCAAGAATGGCACTGCTATGGCCAAAATTCCATCCTGAGCTCGACCAAGCTATCAGAATTAAGTAACAGAACACCCAACTACAACTAGCTGATGTCTCAATTTCTCTCACAAGCCAAAACAGCTGCTCCTTTCCAGCTGAAGTTAAAAAGCCATAAAAAGTTTAGAACAATGGAAGAGAAGCTTCTGGACAGTGAAACTTAAATAAATCTCTCGGGGGGGGGGGGGGGGGGGGGGGGGGGGGAAGTTTACTTGTGCCTTGCCTCCTCCCAAAAAGAAAAACAACTGTCTTTTGTAAGGAGCTCTTATCTTGAATTTATATTTTCACTAGAAGTTGCCACATTTTCTTAGGACATTTTACAGACGGTAACAGCTTACTCACTTGATTTATAATTGATTTGTAATTGTAAATAATTTGTAATTAAATTTTTAATTAATCTTCCTTACCACTAGGACAGGAGGGAAATGAGGGCATCCAGAAATTTGCTCCGGTCTTCTGTTTTCAATTCAATTACTAAAATATGAAATATTACAAGATGCAAATTACTGAAAGATATACCAGATGTCACACTTGAACATTAATAATTCCAAGTATACTTCTATTCTTAACCAGCTTTAAAGATGAAAAAGAATTTATTTGCAGAAAATGCACATTGTTTATTTTGCTCTTAAATTTCAGCAAACTCCAGTTTCTAAGTGCTCACTACATGCTACAGCAGCCACTTTTTAAGTCTAGGAATGTTTCTTTGTATGTTCAGCAGTTCATCAGTATGTATTGTTAAAAACCGCCTCTTAAGTAAGCACATACAAAGACAGACAAATTTCCTCATGTAAGTATCTTATTTTTCAAACAGACAACATATCTCATAACACCACTACCCTACTTTGTTTGGCTGCTAAATACAAAACCAAATAAACTCAGATTTTAAACTGAAGTGCATATATAAAAATCATTGCATGTAGATTGCCTCAAATATACACAAGCCTCTGCTTAGTCGTTTATAATTTCTGCACAAGATGGCACTTAGATAAAAAAAGACTGACAAATAACATAGCTTGTGTTTATACCAGACTCAGGAATAGCATATGGCATACACTCTTGATGTTTGCATCTAAGTCATAGCAGAGAGGTGCTTTATGGAGGCTTCGTAAACACTGACCTCTAAAGGACAATTTGGTGAATGAAATAAGCAATAGGCAGCACTACTCACTTGACATGTCAAAATGGTTATGCAAAGTCCTAGAATTGGTACTGTCTGCAGCTTTTTCAAATGCTCTTCCAAAAAAGCTAGAAGATGAACAAAAAAACACCAACATGAGCATTACAGAAAAGGATATGTATACTAAGGTAGAAGAACAGAACTTCTTCCTTGCTGAGAGCTGAAAAGGTCTTCCAGATGTTTTTTTTGTCATGTATTCAACATACAACCCACTTTTTCAAGTGCAAAAACATTAACATTGCAGGCTTTAAGAAATGAAGTCATGGGCCATATTGTGAACTATTTCACTCTTAAGAAATTGTTAAGGAGGAGAAAAAAAACCCCAAGCAACTATGAAACACCTGTATCCTCTCTCAAAAAAGTATCTCATGCATATCATTTAAGAAGCATATAATTGAAGTCAGCATATTCAGTGTTAAATAGATAGAGGAAAGAGACACTTGCTTCAGAGACAGGTCAAGTCTACAGATAACTTTCAGTAAGAACTTTCAAACAACATTCTTACTTCTTTTTGTCAGAGCTTTCCATCTCTGGAGGAATCCCCACCATGATCACAGTTCCCTGTTCAACATCCATTGGCGCAGCCATTATCAGTGGCAGCAATTTACAACGCTTGTTTTTTGTCTGGAAGACAGAAAGACAAAACTTTGTTAGACAAAACTCAGGAAACAATTTAGTTTCAACTTGCCATGCAACCTAAGGACACAGCTATAATACAGTTCAGCAGAAGGCATTTTCTTCACACAATCTCTTGATATCCTCTTTTATTACAGTAAAAGTGACTTTAAAGACTAATAGAATTTTCAGTTCTTCTCTGATCTTGCATTGCATTGTAACGCAGGAATAATATAGACAAAACGTGATTTACAGTAAAGAAAAAAGCTCTTAAAAAATTGCAGGTATGGGTATCTAAAAATCTCGGAGTAGTAATTTTTTTTGCAACAATTATTTTACATTGAAATACAACTGCTAACGCTAACAAATACAGTCTTCACTAGAAATTATTTTCCTCTGTCCTACTGTTTTAATTAAAGAACAGCTTACTGCTGGGGATAAAAAAAATAATTACAATGATTTTAACATTTTAGATACATAAGTACATGAAACAGAGGTTTGTTTAAAATGTTACTAAGGTAAATCTTCTGCAGTGAGGTTTTAAAGTGCTGCCCTGCTTATAGTGGCAGTCTAGTTACAGACCAAGTTTAACTTTTAAAATGAGGACACAGATGCAATCAGTCAAGGATGAACCACCATAAGTTCAATTTACAAATTAAGAAGTGCTCACTGTGAAAACAGTTCTCAATCTTAAAACCTCATTTTAGCTGAATTGTGTAAATAGGGCTCAAAAGGTAAATGCAAATTAACTTCAGTTACATTAATTGTAAAGATAGAATTTTATTTAAACAGACACAGAAATCTTTAGGTAACAATTACCAGTCCTGCAGCATTGCTTCTTTCCATATCAGATTAACTTTTCAAAGTACATACTTAGTGATATGCTCCCTCAAAGCTTACAAAATTATATCAAGAATTTAGATTGCAAGTATCTTGACAATGAAAACTCTTTCTAATACTATGAATTATCCCAGGCAGATATCTTTCCTAAAAGGGTACTCACAGACATGCTAAAATTGTCCAACCATTTAGCATTTTCATATAATGTTTTTAATAATCAACTACACATATCCAACAGAATAGTAACTACTACATAGGCAAGCTAGTCAAAAGCTTTTGATTTACTTACAGAGCAAACAAATGATTTGAGTAAGTATTTACTGAGCAGGCATAGAGACACTGGTTTGGAAAAAAGTTTCACATCTGGTGTGCCCTAGGAAAAGAAGAACCACTTTAATTACAATCCAAGATAATTCCTCTACTTCAAGTATCTACTGATGCGTCTAAAGTTTTATATGACTCAAAAACCACCAAACATTACAATATAAGTATCTGAGCTGACCCACTTGACTTGGAAATTAAGCTCTCCCCTCTTCAAGAGGACTGATTCTTCCTTTGGGAAGCTCAGAGTAGATGTCAATATTGACTCATCTGTGCACAGCACAGTACAGATAAATAAGTTCTTTCTGATGAAGTCATTCTTATTGAATGAATCAGTGATATTCAAGTATGATATAGCAAATGTGACAGTCAAATGAGAGCCAAAATCAAGAATCCTGACCTCCATGAGAGAGCAATAGAGAAAAGGCCCCTGAGAAATGACAAGGTTGGTGCAAATACAGCTGGCTATGGTCTGATGAATGGCACGTAACTGCTTCTTGGCTAAGTTCAGTCCTTGGTGCAGTTTGTCCAGGTTACCCCTGCAAGAGAAAGAATAAAAACAGACACTTTCATATAAGCTTTTCACACAAAAGTGAGTTCTAAACACTATTAACATGGATATTTTGATTTTTCTTCCATGGTTTATGAAACATGAATACATCTTACAGATATATAACCCATGATCCCTAAATAAAACTGTAAAAGAATAGAGACATTTTTAGTACCTGGAGAGACTGTCCAAAGCTTTAATAAAATTAGCTGCTTCAGGCCCTTCCTTTTCTATGTTCTCCATGAGGGAAACTGCTGCATAAACTATGTCACTTGCTGAAAACTTGTTCTTAAAGCCAAAGTGAATGCTGAAGGTCTGAACTCTTAAATCTTTCATTCTGCAAAATTAAATAAGCACATTAAAGATTAGCATTACCGACATTATCAACACTGACCAGCCATCTCCTCAGTACCTCAATGTTGAGAACATGAAGGCAAATCATACCCTAGCATTCGCAACAAGCCTAGTATTACTCTGTCAATCCAAA
Source organism: Amazona ochrocephala (assembly GCA_039720435.1). Classification (NCBI taxonomy): domain Eukaryota; kingdom Metazoa; phylum Chordata; class Aves; order Psittaciformes; family Psittacidae; genus Amazona; species Amazona ochrocephala. Next base: position 6,637,543 of record CM077891.1, on the reverse strand, counting down.
ACTGATATTTTTCAAAACAAGACATTACATTCTCTTCATACAAAAATATTTTAACGTAACTGAAAAGCATTTTCAAAATAAGCAGTGGTATTTAAAATAATTTACCCAAATTTGCTTGCAGATTCTTCAATCATTTCCCGAAGATTTTCTTTCAGAGACATGTCCATGGAATTAAATTTCTGTTTCACTTGCTTCAAAGGCAAACTAAAAACAGAAGGAAGAAAACATATTGATAGGTATGCCAGAAGAAAATTGCCTTCCTTACATAAGACTGTCTCAACATTAGATAATTTAGCAAGTTAAGTCTGACTAAGCTTGGTTACATTCTTTTTAATTTAGTCACTGAAGAGCAGATGTGTGAAAGCATAGGTTACTTACTAGGATCTACTGTTCCATAAAGCCATACAGCTGCATTCTTTTGGCACCAAGACACAAGTTGCATAACTCAGACACTGCACTAGTCAGAGCCCCATAATCACATTTAAAAACTAATAAGTACTCACAAGATATATTCTCAATATTTTCCCATAATTAATTAAAAAAAATGATCCTTTAGTTAAGACCCAGATTTTTATAACTCACCCCATGTCAGCCAAAAACTCTTGGAGCCTCTTCTGCCCTTGTACAGACCAGAGCTTAAGGCTAGCAGAGGTATACGAAGTGTTACAGAGACTTTCATACAGAGACCAGTGCTGATAAAGTGCCAGGCGCAGACTGAACAGCGATTAAGGCAAATAACTATAAACACTTATCATTTAAAGTTACAAATAGTAACAAAACTCCACAACTAGTACCTCTTCAGTTGTCCTTCTATATTGCATCTCTGCAGTACATAAGATACAGTTAGGAGCTGCAGGTGCAGGTAACACAAGATGAGCAACATTAACTTGTAACTAACTCTGAAAGGTTAAGCTAAAATGAAGCTACATGAGCTGCTGGAAGAGACTCATGTTCAATGAAACATTCCAATGTCCATTTCTTTTTATTCCATTCTCAGCAGCAGAGATGGTGCTGTTTTTTTGTTTGTTGTTAGTTTTTTTGTTTGTTTTTTAAGTTGATAAAAACCTCAACTGGGTTTTCACCAAGTGGGTAGGGTTCATCTTCCCCAGATCTTATGCAAGGATACTCATACTCAAATGCTATTCGCATGCAGTCAATTGACAGAGAATTTTCCTCATCTTCATTGCGGTGGTTATGGCGAGACACATGACGCTGCAGGATCCCAATATCAGTCACATACTTCATTCTGAAACAGAAACGAATTTGACACTTCACTTTCTTTCTGTGTATTTTTGCTCTTGATTATGCGAACACAAAAATGCTTCCTAAAGTTTATGTACTGGCCAGTCAGCAGCAGGAAAACTATAGATACACCTTTAAAAGAACCCCAACTTGTTAAATAATGTTCTTTCAATATTCAGCCATGTACCCAGGCAATTAAAGCTAAATAAAACCCACAGCCAAAACCACAACCAAATCCCAAACAATATAGGCAGTTAGACTGACCAATGAAATTAGTTACTTATTACATTTATCTCCTTAAAAACATCAGTGTATAATAACAGAACACCAGAATTAAAGTCTACACATGTACTTCTAGAATCCTTATTGCACCTAATAGGAAATAAGAAACAAGGAAGAAAAAAAAAATAAAACATGAAACTCTTCAACTAAAACTGTAAAGGAAACGGGAAGACACAGAACATAATTTTTTTTTCCTTTAATAAAATGGTACCAAAGTCGTATTTGCATGAACTACTATTAAACACCATTTCTTCCCAGATCAGAAGTGACTGTTTAATAGTTTTGTGAAAAATGAAGTTTAAAAACCCTCAGTAGTAGAAAAGAAATATACTTTTTTTTTCTGGGATATTTTTTTTCCACTTTTGGAAGGCATCAGATCACATTCAGTCATTAAGATATTTAATGGCACTGTTATTAACTGACTTGTGTTAGATTAATTTCCATATGCTTCTGGATTATTACTTCTAAAAGAAGAAATAGAGATTAACAAATAATAATGAAGATAAATAATAAAATATATCCTGCTTACTGAGTGATTTTATCTTGGACCCATTGATCTGTTAGGCCAACAATAGCCCACCTAAAATTGAAAGGGGGGGTGGGGGGGAGAGAGGGAGAGAGAAAAAAAAAAAGTTACACCAAAAAATATTCCAGCATAGTATATTATATTTAACCCTTTAAGTATGTACCAGAAGTCAGAAACATTGTTTACCAACTGTACATACAAGTTAACAAAAAAAGCTATATACTATTACTCCCTTTAGCAGACATACACATGTAGTACCATCCTCCTTTTTCCATGTAAAACCTATTAGTTGCTTATATTTAATTTACACAGATGTGCCCCCCAATTCAGGAAACAAATTCAATTCTACTCTCAAACTAAACTAGAACCTCATATTGAAACAAAAAGGTCTTGGGAAATTTTGCCTCTCTACTCTAGGTTTAAGCTTCTACCCTCCATAAAAAATAACAGAAACATACCACAACATATCATTCAAGTCTTTAGACATCATCCATGCCAGGTCAAACATCACCATGGCAGACTACATGAGAGAAAAGGAAAAAGATAAGATTAATGGGCACAAAATCCTCACTTCATTAAGCAAATAGAACACAGTTAAATTTGCCAAATACTAATGTGTTGCTAGAGGTCTATACACCACACTTGAGTCAGAAAGTAGGACAGTGGCAGATTGTCAAAGATGCTAAGTAGAAAGGAATATCTTGACAAAACACAATCAGATAAGAGGCCAAATGCCAAAAGGAACAATTTGATGTCCTAAGTATTATGTTTGAAATATCCTGATGCTTTGAAAACTCCGGAAGGCAAACAATTTCCATACATGCTGGAGTCTTTTGCAAGAGTATTTTGTACATAGATACTTTCCTCAAGACCTAAAAAATTTACACTATCATACTTTTTCATACCAGCATTAAAGATAGCAAACAACAAAAATGTTACTAGTTCTAGTTTATCATTTTCCCCCACTATTAACATTACATTAGCCACCATGACTCAGATGGCTGGTGTCTGCCATTCTACCAGTATTGCTTCTATCTAATTCATCAACAGTAATAACAAGCTGCCAAGTCAAACTACTTGTTACATATATAATGTATCTTTTGTATAACAGTAAGATAAAAAACCAGCAGGATAATAAGAAAATGTAGAATATTATTAAATAATTATAACATTGTAGCAGATACTTATAACATTGGATATTGTCCAATTACCTTTACATTAGTACCTTCTAATTTTATGGCAAACAAGAATTTGTACTTACTGAGGTCCCATGGTACTCATATTGCTCATAGTCAAAGAGAATTTCTCGCCTAAAAGGAGGAAAAAAAACCAAGCATATTTGGCTAAGTGGTAAGCTACATATTGCATCAAATTAAAAATCTAAGACAGGATTTATTAAATGCTTATTTTTAGCAATTAAAACCAAACAAAACAGAAACACCACTACTCCATGCACACAAAAAAACCCAAACAAAAAACACACACCAAAAAAATCCTTTGGTGTAGACAGTATTTTCCTGCAAGCCAATTGGATTTTAGTAGTAACATGGAAGCCACACTGAAATGTACTCAAAGTAAAGGAACAAATTTTTTAAACCATTATTCCTCAAATCCTGTTTTCTTATCTGATTTGTTCCTGGTTATTCCTATTGACAATAGTAGGATTGTAAAGGAAGAAAACAGAAGCACAAATTTCACCCTAAGATAGACAAAAATCAGAATATGACAGCTACTTAGAAGTGGAATAATGCACCTATTGCTACTCAGATTTAATAGTTACTATTTACAACTATCCTCCATTTAAACGTTTTACTTTTTACATAGTAAATCTCTCAATTTTCTGAATAAAGTTAGAACTAAAGAATCTTGCAAATCAAGCAGCACAGTATCATGCTTTTATATGTTTGATTTTAATCAAACAATAAGAAAAAGACACAAGCAACATAATAAAACCCAGTTAAACACACCTGCGTGCCTCCCATTCCCGCCTCTGCCGCCTCTTCATTGTTCTCTCTATTACATCCTGTAAATTAATATAATGTTAAAAAGCTGGAAAAAATACTCTAGTAGATTAGCACCTGTCCAGACACTTGACTAAGTCTTTATTAAAAAGAACACTTATTTCTATTGATCTAATGAGAAAAATATTATCGCTAAATATTTTTCCAAGGAACACACTTGTATAAAGTCAGGGCATCTTTCTCTGCTAGTAGTTACCTAGCTCTCCTTCACAAATAAGAAGCCCAGTACACACCACCAGCAACATTGCCTCCTACCATTTTGTAACATAAAAAAAAGACTGATGAAAAATAGATAGTAAATAAAGTTCAGAAAATTAAGCACTCTGTGTATATTTAAGTTCCATAAATCGCATCAACAGCTTGAAAACTCAAAGAAACTAATAAGATTTTTATGGAATATTTAACAGATTTGAGAATAGCTTTCATGCGCACTATTTATAGATTTTCCTTTGAATTTCTCATGCCTGCTTTTGCTGATTTAACACCCTTCATAGATTAGTAGGAAAAATGTACAGTTAATAGAAAAATAAAATGAAAATTAAATCTGAGAATGTCTTTATATTAACCTCTTAATATTGTGAGCCTCAAGCATTTGCTTCTTTGTACCTGATTAGTAGAAAATATGCTACAATTAACATATGACAAATTACATTTTTTGTATCTACCTTACTATACTTTCTTAATTTTCTGGTACAAGGACAGATAAAATGTATTCCTAATTATCTGTGGGCTTCTATCTTCTCAAATGATCATTAAAAAGAAGAAAGTTTTGATGCAAACAAAAAAAACCCAACAATGTAGACTGAAAAGCCCAGAGCCTGTCCTCAGAGAGAGCTCTTCAGTTCACTGCTTACATGAAGACAGTGTTACGCATAATCAAGGTCAAAACATTTTTTTTTCATAAAGAGGAAATATTTCTCTGCAGTTCAGATAAACATTTCATGTATTTGAAACTCTACTGGGAGTACTGAACTATTGTTAAATCTTACACTTCCATTTGTGATCTAACAGCATTATTTTTAAACTCAAATGTAATTATAATTATATAAAGCATAAGCATTATTTTATTTTCCTTCTTTTCCTCAACAAAGTAGCAAAAAAGCACCTCTTCAAAACGTCTACGTTTCTCCGAAGGCTCTGACCCATCGCTTTCATTCTCAGAGTCCTCTTCTTCATCCTCGTCATCTCTGAAGATATCATCATAAGCAGGAACATCAAGATCATCGTCTTGTTTAACTAACAATTTGATCTAATAAGAAAGAAGAAAAAATATTTTAAATAAACAAAGTATCTTATTTAATGATTTAAGCACATTTCAAATGACAAATGAGAATACTTCAGATATGTTAGAAGAGAAACTAAAAACTTATTTTGGCTGTGATTGATTCATGGCATAACAAAAATACTACTTTTTAATACAAAGGCCATTCTTATACAAAGTAAGAGTTGAAAAATACATCCCTTTGTTACAGCATTACTACAAGAATTATTATTTTTTTTGCTTGTTAAGGACATGTTGTCGAACCATTTGCCCTTAATAATCAAATTCAAGGTGCTGCTAATGGTGAGTGATAACACATGTTACATTCTGAAGGATGTTCATCCTCTGATTTGTAGCAGTTTGATTTATAGCAACAGGATTAACAGGTGTTTACTACTGACAACTATCACACTGCTATCAGTATATATTTTATTACTGAAAAAAGATTATTTCTTTTCTGATCATGAACATCATTACTGTAAATATCCATTAATATTGCTCCCTGACCTACTAACTAGCAATAGCAGCTTTACAAAACATGGGAAAGCACCACACTAGGGGAAGATTTTTGTTATGAAAGAAAAGTGGCTACCTGTGTGTCATTGTAAACATTCACTACATTGATAGGTCTGTGGCTGTCACATACAAAAAAGACAGTGTCTTCTTCAGGCTGCAAGATCTCCAGAAGGTCAACATTGGCACCACAATTAATAAAAACAAAATATTTGAACTGCAAACAAAAGGGAAAAAATAAAAAAGCTTTTTACTTAAATTAGCAGAAAACACAGAAGACTTGAAAACACCTTTACAAAATGTCCCAGCATCCACCGTTACCAAAACCTCTATTAACTTGTTGAGAATTGATGTCTCTGAGGAGGAAAAAAAAATTGTAAGGCAAAGCACCAAGCCTAGAGATTATGGATATCCAATACCACCACCTTTTACATCACAAAATGCATGCAAATTTATTTGACTCTATCAAAATTGTAGCACATTAGTTTGAGATGATGTGAAAAAAGTTTGTTACTGGTATGTTAAAACTTAACCACTACATTTTTGTAGCCAATAATAATCAGTTTAAGAACTGACATTTTAAGTTGGGGGAAGGGAAGAATTGCATGGCTCTCTAAGATAAGCTGCAACCTAAAGTGTTTCCAGTGGTTTTTCACCTGATCTTTATGCTCAAGAAAGGCAGTTTCAAGTTCTTGCCATCCAGATACTGGGACGAGCGTATATGGCACATGATCACACTGAAACAAAGCCTGAAATGAAGCGAAGAGCTGTTAGCAAAGGCAAGGGGGAACCACCTCTTCTACAATGCTATACCATGCTATAGTTCTACTTCATACAAATCATTATCTTAAAGATATCCCAAAATTCATGTAGGCTTGTAATCTGGGAGTATGAGTAACTGGCTTGAGTGTCGTAACTCATGGAAAAAGTAAGTTACAAAAGCAGTTAAACTCTTACCCTTTCCCCACTTCAAACCTATTAAAAGGATCCCTGAGTGTTTTTTCTTCTATTATTAACCTACAGTGACAATGAACAGAGACTTACTTGGAGTATTTTACAAGCACATAATGCATCAACATCTGAAGCAACAAGAAGGAGGACACGCTGCAAAAACAACAGAAAAACAGTATTAATTTAGTAACGAAATCTAATGTGCTGGTGCATGAAATGCATACATCACTATGAGATCAGAAAGTAAATTGAGGTAGATAGCATCACAGGCATAAAATAGGATCTCTTCTGAATGGACACACAACCAAAATTAACCAATTTGGACATCGGTAAATATGAGCAATAAAAAACCTCACACCCCCAGAATATGGCATCTGCTTTAATGTAGTTATTCAGACTCCTATGAAGCACATAGTTTTGAAGGCTCAGCCCTACAACTGTTTTATCATGTCCAGAAAGACCTAAAGAGCCTTTCAGCAAAGAGCTGAAACAGTTTTGACTAAAGAAAACCGGTAGCAAAAATAAGAGCAAGGCAACTCTCGAAATAACCTTGATTTAGGTAAAACGGTTTATCTGGTGGTTTTTTATTCTGGGGTCTTGGTTAGAGATTTTGTTCACAGATGGAGAAGTTGAGGGAAATATATTCATTTGCACAATCCATAACACAGTTTTATAGGTAAAAATAGTAGGTCCAACGAAAACTTTACCACTCCAATGTACATATCCACCCTGAACAAAGCAAAGCAAGCTGTGAGGTAAAAACGAAAGAGCCCAACCAGACCCCTTACAAGATAAGCAAGAGAAACCGCAAAGACAGAACACAATATCTACTGCCTGGGAAAAAAAAAAAAAAAAATCAAAAATGTAAAAGGATAATTAAAAAATTCATAAAGAAAAACCCCAAACCAAACAGCAAGTAGATCTAGAGACTTCTCGGTGAAACAAAAGATCCACAACACTGCTCAAAGCTCTCGCGGTGGCTCTGGCTCACATTTTCCAGCCCGCGGACGCGTCCAGGGAAGGAAGATGTTTTTACAGCCCGGGCTGACCGGAGGGGCCGCCTCCCCCAGCGCTGCCCGCGGCCTCACGTCCGCCTGATAGCGGCTCTCCCACGACCCCGACAAGGCGGGAACCACCAGCCGCCACAAGCCCCACGAGGGACGGAGCACCTCAGCCGCAGCCGCCAGAGCCAGGGACGCCCTAGCACCATCCCCTCTCCGTAAGGCGGCGGGAAACGCCTCAGCCCTGCGGGGAGCGGCCCGAGAGAAAGCAGCCCCGTCAGCGAACGGGAGGCGCAGGATGACACCAAGTCCCGGCCGCGGCCCGCACCTGGCTGACGATCACATCGTAGAACTCCCGACGGCAGTCAGAGACGAACATGGCGGCAGAACAAGAGCGACGGGGAGATGGAGAGGAGGCGGGGAGACAGCGGAGAAACGGCGGCAGCCGCGGGCCTCCCCGACTCAAACTGGGCGCCAAATCAGCGCCGCTTATTATTGGTCTTCTCCTCACGGCACTCTGGCCAATGAAAAAGCGGTCGCCCTCCTTCGCAAAGCGGATTGGGCAAACTGCCCAACCCATTCCGGGTCTTCGCCAATGACATTGGGACACAGGAGTCGCGGCGCGTGCGGCTGGCCAATGCCTGCAGTACCCGAGCCGGAAGCGCCGTGCTGGCTCTTGTTACCGTGGGTGCCATGTTTGCTGCGGGTGAGCCGTGTGCTCCGCCATTTCGCGGGGTCGGGCCAAGAGGCGGGAGAGATCCCGTCTGCTCTTAGCGGCTGAGGAAGGGTCCGCGACCCCACGAACCTTCCGCAATGGCTCCATCGAAGGGAGCACGATCCCTTCTTCCGCCCTCACACGGAATGGTCGCCCGAGGGGGCGGGCGCCGCGCGGCACGCTGGGAGGGGCAGCGCGGCGGGGCAGGGCCGTGGGGTGGGGCCCGCGGCGGCGGCCGGAGGCCCGTCAGGAACGGGGCGAGTGGGGGTGCGGGCTGCGCCTTGTCCTGCGGTTGTTGTGGGGAGCTCGAGCGTCGCCGCTCCGCGCCTCAGCGCCACCACCATGGTGAGGCTCGGGGAGCGGCCGGGGGAAGTGTCGAGTCACGGCGGGCGAGCTGGCGACTGCGTCCCGCGTTCTTTCGCTGGCTTCTCACTCGCGGAGGCCGTTTTCGAAGCCAGCGAGCGCCAGGCTGAGGGCGGGCGAGTGTCGGTGTCTGTGCCGCGAGTCGCCGCCCGTGTGCGGGGTGTGCTGGGCAGCCCGGCCAGGCCGAGTGCGCTGCGTCCATTTTGTGTCGGCGCACAGCCCTTCCGCGGGCTCTGTTACGGGAGAGGCACCGTACGTCTCTTAACGTAGTTCTAGCTAAACTTCAGGATACAGCAGTGAGCGCTGTAGCACGTCAGTACGCTGTTGATACCTATTAATGCAGCCTTCTCTTTCTGTGTTTTTTCCTCCAGTTCTCCTTTAATATGTTCGATCACCCCATCCCTCGGGTTTTCCAGAACCGCTTCTCAACCCAATACCGCTGCTTCTCAGTATCCATGCTTGCTGGACCTAATGACAGGTCAGATGTGGAGAAAGGCGGGAAGAGTATGTGCATGTTTTATTTTGACTAATAACCCCTGTTGGAAGAGAGTTTGTGAATAATGTTAAGTAATACAGCTTTTGGCCAAAACTCCAGAAACTTTGTTGAGCTGCATGGAGACGTGTTGTTGCGTTGTGGCTGGAGCTAGGAGAGCGCTCTGGGTGGGGCTTTAAGGAAGAAGAGGGAGGGTTCATCTTTCATCTCATTACTCTGTAATTAGCAGAACTTACCAAGTGAGTCTGGGTTTATGAGCACTGGAGGAAGATATTCTTCTCTTTTAAGGCCTCTCGTTAAAATCTTGGATCCATTATAAGCCACAGAAGTTTCTCATCAGACTTCCTCCCCTCCCACCTTGTACTTAGCTCGAACAAGAATAATAGATTGGCCAACTTAATTTTCAAGCTGTCAGACTAATCCTATGTTGTTTTGACTTGGCATCGATTTGAAGGAACCTATAAGCCCAAGTAAATAAAGTTACATTTAGGAAATGTTTTCTTTAGTACTGGATGTTGTAAAAACTTGTCTTCCCTTTTCTTTCTTTTTTATTAAATTCAGAGCTCCCCATGCCAGCAGATGTATTCGTCATGACTGATTCTACTGAAATCTTTGGCTCAAAAATTAATTTGCAGGAGATTTTAGAATCTCCTTTTCTGAGGATATTTTAGAGAAAGGACTGATAAACCCGTATATTATATCCTCCTTTTACAGACATACTTTTCCTAATCTTACATTCTTATTCTTTTTTGCAGTAATTATGCCACCATCGGCTTTGGATCAACTCAGTAAGTGAATATTTTATTCTGGAATAACAACATAAGAAACATGACCAAATGTGTAAGAAAATACCACAGTATTTTAATGAAGTCTGACTTAGGTAGAGGATATGAGAGTAATTAGTTCAAAATAGGTATTTCGGAAGTATTTTGTTTGTCGGAATTAATGGGGCTTGTCTCCCTCCAAGTATAGACGTCTGAAGTGTTGGACTACCTGAGGCATGAATCAATATTTAATAATAGCATACTCAGTATAATGGTTACAGTTAATCTAGTAAATTCTTAATCTCAGCCTGCTTATTCTGGATGCTATTGTCTGGAGCAAACAAAATTAAAGACAAAATAAGTTACAATTAACTTTGAAATGGGGGGGAAAATAGATAACTGAATCAGTGATATAAATGGTCTTTATTTGCCCTTTTAACTAAGGTTCCCCCACTCCAAGTTTTAGCCTCAATAAAATTGCTTTGAGAAATTAGTTTACTGAGGTTTTAATTTGAAAATAGGCAGGGCCTCTTAAAACTCATTAGGTAGGAGCTACTTGATAATAGCACAAGGACATTATAGTAACACATTCCTCTGCTAAAACCTGCTGTCTGATCATCTCTGAGCTTGGGGAAATGTGGAGAGGCATTTAAAGATGTAAGTGCAATGGTGATACAATATTTGTGTATCTGCATTCTCTCCTGGATTTATAGTGAGCAACTGGGATAATGGCATGAGGGGAATACTCTCCTGTGGTCTGGCCCATTCTCTTGCCAATATTCAGTCTCTGAAGGCTTTGGAAAGAGCTTCAGTGGCTCTTAGCAAATAAAATTGTTTTCTTCTTTCTCACCAGGCCGACTTAATATCACTTACCCAATGCTGTTCAAGCTGACCAATAAAAACTCAGACCGAATGACGCACTGTGGAGTGCTTGAATTTGTGGCTGATGAGGGCATATGTTACCTTCCACACTGGGTGAGTTGTCTGAGGCTGAACTGTCAAAACCGGAAGAGTAGGATTAGTGAGTTGCCAGTTTAATATTAAAGAGGCAGAATGTTTCCTGAAAGTGCCTTTGCCAGTCATGTTCCTACAACAGCTTTCAGTTACAGCTCAGGTTTCCCTCCATGAGAGTGTAACATAACCACCAAAGCAGACAGCTTTTTAAGATGCACCTGTCTGTTCTTCCTGAAATTAAACTGTGGTAAATTGGTGCATTTCCAGGAAGATGGTAGCCCCAGCAAAAATGGGTATGTGCAAGGAAAGAGCATTAAAAAGATCAGTCATGTTAACAGTAGTTTGTGTCTTTGTTTTCACACTTGCAGATGATGCAAAACTTGCTTCTGGAAGAGGGAGGCCTGGTGCAAGTGGAGAGCGTTAATCTTCAAGTTGCTACTTACTCAAAATTTCAGCCACAGAGTCCAGATTTTCTTGACATCACCAATCCCAAAGCTGTGTATCCTTCCTGTTCAGTTATGAAGCAGGGGAAAAAGTTTTTTCCCAAATTTGAATGATGAAGCAGAGTTAGCTTTTCAGGTGTGGCTTATACTCTTCTAGTAGTAGGTAACTACTCCATCTCCTTCTGAAAACAAAATAGAATGGAGAGCGTTATGTACAGAGATGCTGCCAACTGCTGGCACAAAGTGTGCCTGCAGTGAAGAAGGATGAATCTTGGCTTGAAGTCCAATGAATCTGCATGTCCCTTTAGAAGCACTCATGCAGCCTAATGTTTACTAAAAGGCTACTTACAGTACTGATGACTTTTAAATGACATTTGAGAGATCAAGGATCAGAGTTGTATAGTAACTTCGAGGCTTTGATGTTACATTGAAAACAGATGTTTCATCTTAACGTACTTCAAAGATTAGAAAATGCATTGAGAAACTTTGCTTGTCTAACTACTGGAGATGTTATTGCCATCAACTACAATGAAAAGGTACAGTATACAACACCAGTCCAACACCAGCAGGTTTTGTTTGGATGCATCAATTTGAGGAAACAAATTCTGTTCCATGTAAAAAAGCACACTGTATTGCAGTAGGCTGTGACCACATGAGTACATCCTGTGAATAGATTTTATAGTTGAGTATTTTTGGCAGCATGTGTGATCACTTGGGATTGTAGTCTAAGCTCTGTTGTTGGGTGTTGGTGCTAAAACAATAACAGATCTGTGCAGTGTTTGTGAGGAGCAGTCCCAGGTGGTTGATTTTGCAGTTGGGTTTCTGTTGGAGGAGAAAAGGGTCAGTTATGTTTTCTCCTGAGTTTCTCTTCAGACTGGTTTTTGATTCACAAGAAAATAAATTTTTGTGCTGTTGATAATTTTAAAGTCTGTCCCTTACTTGTATTGTAAATTCGTAATTTGCTTCTAGGAATGCAGATTAAGGTACAGTAAGAGTGTAGTAAGTTACAACAAAAAGCAGTTTCTTTAGCTCCAGCGTATAGCAGCCGTCTTCTAAGCTAAAAAATCTTTGCTTTCAAGTTCTGTAGAGACCCTGCATTATTCAGTCCTCAACCTAAAGAGCACTCGCTTCCATTTCCTGGAAGCTCTCTGAAGGGAAAGGTTTAGATAGGGTTTTCTTATGTGTAAATTGAGCTGTTTCATGTGCAGTCTTAAAATACTCATTACTGTTTCAGATCTATGAGCTTCGGGTAATGGAGACCAAACCGGATAAAGCTGTGTCCATCATAGAATGTGATATGAATGTAAGTTAAAGCTGATGTGGGAAGTCTGCTTTTACTGTGCCCTCCCAGAAGGAGATGGTATCTTGTTCTGTGATAGCACTATACACTGAGTACCTCTGATACTGCAGGAAAGGTAAAATCAGATGGGACAGGGAAGATGACTCATTTGACAGTACCCCATATATCTTTGTAACCACAGCTGTGGCCTGGAGCTGCACTTTGTGTACCATCAGGTGACTGTTGTGCCTAGAATTTAATGTTTAGCTTCAATGTGTTTTACAATCCGAGTTTTATTTAATAGCCTTGTCGTGATTAAAACTCCGATGATGTTGTATGGTGCTGTGTTACTGCACTGTTCAATTACATGCTAAGATCCATTCCTAAGAGGCTTAGTCTTTTTAGTTCTGAAATAGAATGTTGGGCAAACAAACCTCAGTTCTTTCTAGATCACATTGAGCAATAGTTTGTGGAATTCTGAGGAATAGCAGTATAAAGATTATGATTAAAAGAAAAATACCAATCATGCTTATTTTCATGCTTCTTGTGTAAATAGGTGGATTTTGATGCTCCTTTGGGGTACAAAGAACCAGAAAGAGCTGCACAGCATGAAGAGACCACGGTAGGTTAAGCTTCTGTTCTTCAAAAATGTACTCCCTAGAAGTCAGCCCTGCTTGTGATGGGGCAGTGCGCAACAACATATTTTTTCTTCCTGAAAAAATTAAGACTAAACTTTACTTATCAGATGCTTTTGCTTGTGTTACGTGGGAGATGGTTGTCTACTAAGTGTTGTTTTGGAAAAGGATTGTTGTGAAGTTTTGTTTGGTCAGAAATATGTGGAACTGTTTTTGTGTATTCTGCATATCACAACATGAACAATGAACTAACTTGCTTTTCCCTTGCAGGATGTTGAAGCAGACCACAGTGGATACGTGAGTGACGTAGGATTTCGTGTAAGTCCCCCATTTCTGCTAGTTTTTGAATGTTTCAGAATGGTGAGGGAAGGTTGTTCCAAACAACTGCAAAACAGTAGTACCTGTTCTTAGAGGTGCTTATCATTTAATTGGTAGCTATCTGCCGGTGTTACAGCCAGTAACAATATGACTTCCTATCCTTAAATGGCAGTTTTTGAATGGGAGACTGAAACATACTCCTCCACTCACAGTCCATCAGCTTATATGTGCCAAGAAGAAACATGCTGAAACAAGTAATTCAATAAAAGTATAGTAAGATTTTTGCAGAATACAGTATCCTTGTCTGGTGTTCAAATACAAAATACGGTTAAATTGAAACTCATTATGTCTATGCAGGCATTTTCTGGTTCTGGGAACAGGCTGGATGGCAAGAAGAAAGGAGTTGAGCCCAGTCCTTCACCTATTAAACCAGGAGACATTCGAAGGTATGTCTGTGTTCAGTTATCAGCAAGTAAAGGGTCACTGTTTGAGTGGAGTTTATTTTATTTCCTGCTCCTGCAATGTAAACAAGCTATTTTCATCCTAAGTTTGCATTTAGAAAATGATATTTTAGACTGACTGTGAGGCCCCTGACCACTTAAGATGCAAGATCCTAAATTAATGTTGCTAAACCTCAGCTTATATGGAAGACAAATAGGGAGAGGCAGCAGGTCTGGACTGGGCTGGATCGAGTGATGCACAGAACCCTGCTGATGTACTCAAGTGAAATGTGGCAGAGTAGAAACTTCTTTGAGTTGGGCGGATAACCAAAGCCAAGCCATGTGTACGTTTGTTGTGGGGCAGGTATTTGTGTGTTTTATTTCCAACAAGGAAATTTAGAAATTCAGACTTGGTGAAAGCATGCAGATGTGTGGTTTCTGTGGTGTTTGTCACTTACACTTGTCACAATGAAACTTGAACCCTTGTGGAAAACATGTCTGTGGCCCTTTGGAAACCACAGGCCACATGGAAACGTGCCCAGAGCCAAGCTGCTACAGCAGCTCCAGTATCTGATCATTTACGTCATGCAATGTGTGCCTACCTTCAGAAAGTAATTCAGTGGTTTAACTCTAGAATTACTTGGTAATGAAAATTTGCAGCAGTGTTGGTACAATATTGAAAGACATAGAATAGGTCTCACTGTGTTCAGTTGGAAGGTGAAAAACTTCTTCCTTAACATTTTTATGCTTCTTTTCCAGAGGAATTCCCAACTATGACTTCAAGATTGGTAGGATCACATTCATTAGAAACTCACGTCCGCTAGTTAAGAAAGTCGAAGAGGTAAATCAAGTTGTATCTTTCCCAATTTGCACAGAACTTTACAGCAGAACTGCTGCCCAAGTTTGTGGTTCCTCTCTCCATACCTGATTCTTCATTGCACGTTCCTCTTAAGAAGTGGTTTGAGTTACATGAAAGCAACCTCCAATATCCTTGCTTACTGATGTAAAAAGATTGACGTGATTAAAGTTTAATAAGCCAGGCCAGTTTCAGATGGCTGAAAGGTCCCTGAAATGCTTGTATTTTGAGAGAGAAAGTGGTTATTAAGTAGATTAAGGATGTGAAACATCCGCAGTTGGTGCTCTGAGGGAATGTTCTTTCTAATGATTGTTCAGCTTATATCATGCATAAGCAGTGGGCAAAGAGGTAACAACCTTTTTCCCTCCTTTTTTCCAGGATGAATCTGGAAGCCGGTTTATTGCCTTTTCAGGAGAAGGCCAGTCCCTGCGCAAAAAGGGAAGAAAACCCTAAGTTGTGGTACCTTTAGTCAGTTAGGAGGAAAATAAAACAATTGCAGCATATTGGATCTTAGTTACTGCAGTTGAGAGGAGAGGTCATTTTGCACACAGGAACGCTTTTACTGGTTTGGTTTTGTGTTTAAAACTGGAATTGTTGGACTGTCTTAAATTTCAGTTGGAAATTAAGTTGAAAGTAAGTTCTAGGAATTCTGAAGGAATGTTTTGTATGTGTTGTAGAGAGGGAGAAGTTGACCTTGGATAAACCTGAGGTAAAACCAAGCTCTATCTTACTGGAAGGCCTGTTCTTAAGACTGTATGCTCCCCTTTTACATCCTGAGCAGTGATGGTCTCACGTCGCTCTGTGCTTGGTATTTTCCTCCCTCTGTATGTATTCTGCCATAATTTCGGGTAAGCTTTTTGATGGGGTGTAAACCAAAGCTGATACTTTGGTGTTTAGGACTTTTGTGCAGGGACTCTTTGATCTTAGCTTCAGGTGTTGGGTTATAAATCATTCTAAGCAATCTCCCTGTAACTGCTTTTTATATTTATAATTAATAACATGCCTTTTTAATAGTTCAGACAAAATAAGGTACTGTAGCAATCTCGTGCCATGCGTAGCCAGAGGCGAGACCCAGCTTCGCTGCCTGGTGCTGGGTAACGCCGGGAATACGCCGGGAATGCCCCGGGCGGCCTTTGGACGGCTGCGTGTCGCTCCTCAGCGCGGTGCAGGCCGTGCACTCCGCCCCGAGGGACGAGTGACGGCTCCGCGGTGAGCACCGCGCATCCCGCGTGCTGATTCCAGGGACAGCGAGCGGGATGCGCGGAGGGGGGGGCGTAGGTGGCGTGCCCGGAGCCCTGCCCAGCCGCCAGCCATTGGCTCTCAGGCCCTTTTGGGCGGGGAGAAGGGGGGTTGCAGGGTTATGTCGCCCGACGCCATTGGCCGGACCCGCGGGGCTCTCATCAAAGCGTGGCGGGGATTGGTGGCGGAGCGGCGGCCCGCAGGTGGGGGCAGTATGGCGCACGACGGGAGCTGGAGGGTGAGCGGGGCGGCGGGGGCCGAGGGCGGCGGGCAGGGCCGGCCGCACGGCTCATCCCGGTCTCTTGTCCGCCCGCAGCCGCCGCGGTCGTGCGAGGACTACTGGTGGGAGTGGAAGCACTGCCGCGGGCTGCGGCACGCCTTCCACCACTACTACGCGCACGGAGAGCTGCCGACCTGCGGCCGCTGGCGGGAGGACTACGAGGCCTGCCGCGCCTGGGAGAAGGGCCGCGCCGCCGCCGCGCAGGTACGGCCCGCAGCGAGCAGCAGGCAGTAGCGGCGGGCGCTGTCCCGCCCGGGCCCCTGCGGGCACCACGTCCGGGCTCTGTAAGCAGGTGCCAGTGAAGAGCAACTCCGCAGCCGCCTGTGGCGAGGGGTGCCGGTGGTCAGAGAACGGGGAGGGCTGGAAAAGAGGGTGTCTGCTCGGGGCTGTGGTGGGTAAGATGGTCCAACATCCCGCGGGAGCGGTGACAGTGTGCTGTAAAAGCTCTTGATTTCAGCTACTCCAACGTTGCCTTCCTAATAACGAAAGTTCCCTTGTTACGTGCAAAAAGTATTCCTGGGGCATCCAGAAATGCTCCTCGCTACAGCCCCATGAACACCGGGGGATGGGAGCCCTTCAGCACAGGCTGCAGCATAACTCAGCCTTTCAGCTGCATCGAACATCTTCTGGCAGAGATGGTAGTACATAACTGGTGGTTTTCCTCATAATGAAGGAGTCAGAGGCAAAATGTAAATGTGATGTGGTTAAAAACTTCTATCCTGGCCTGCTTAGATAGTATTTGGCACTTCTGTTTAAGTATGATAAATTTTAGGTCCTCATTTCATCTCAGATAGTCACAGCAAGAAATAAGCTGTGTAATACTGGAGCATCCACACTGTAGTGGTAATGTTTTTGTCTTGTACTTCAGGAAGCTTTGTGCAAGAGTGAAAGAGCTCGAGTCATGGAAAACCAGAAGTATGCTCCAGTGTGGACACTTAGGAAGAACCCACCCCCTGACTGGTATCTTCCACTTGACCAAGACAAACCAAATTAGCGAGACTGCTTTGCTGTGTTTGGTCAGTAACGCAATACACAATGCACAACTATGCTGGGTGCTTTCCTTTTCTTCCATGTCATACTGAAATTACATAACTGTAGCTCTGCCCTGGCAATACTTCAGTGCTCATTCAAAAACAGAGTTCACTTAAACACTCTCTACTATTGAAAGGGAGAACTGAGGTGCTTAATTTGATTCTGGTCTCTTACTGCTGTCTCATGCTTTAGGTTTTCATCTCGGCACCTCCCACATCAGTGCATACATGATCTAGCTCCTCTTGCTCAGCCAGCACCTCTTCCCCTTGCAGCCGGGGTTGTGCACTTGTGGAACAAGGTGCCAGATGGGAAAACAGAACCAAGCAGGGACGCCTTCCTGCCAGTTCAGGACAAACACAGCCGCTGGCATCTAAAAGATACTTCCTGGATTTGTGACTGTTATGGGTTGAGAGCTTCTTACCCAGTGGGATGAAACTGGGACCCTGCCCCTTTGTGGAATTGCTCTCTAATGGGTGTGTGTCAATTTCAGTACTCAAGCTGACTATAGAAATGAAGGTTTAAATGGATGGAGAGAACTCTGCTTTGGTTTAGGGCAAACCCTTAGAAACTTAATTGTTATATGGCAATATTAAAAAAAAACTCACCAACTCAATTTTGACTTTGTCACCATGTTTTCCCCCTTAGATGCAAAAGCATTTCACTGAGCTCTGAAAAGAAAGGCAATAAACAATCAGCTGTTAATTCCCTTCTAGTACAGATCCTAATACGATGACCATGACATTGTTTGCTTGTAGCATGGGAAATCTTCCACATAATGGTTTATGCAGAACAAAGAAATGCTGCATGGAGGGATGAGAGAAGCCCGGAAAGATGAGACACTCTGAAATACCACTTTGTCTTGTTGCAGCATGGCACAAGTATAAGGCAGTATAGCCTTGTTAGGCATCTTACTACCGAGATTGCTGTTTAAAACCCCAACCAAACAGATGCTTCATTAACACATATTTTTTGCAGTCTCACACCTACAGTATTTTAACCTACAGGAGTAGTTCATCCTTATTCCATTCTTTCCTCCTTCATCAGCTGAGTACCTCATGCCAGATGAGCTACAAACTCCTCCATCACTGCGTATACACTTTGGTGATATCAACACATTTTCCTTCAGGAGGATCATAGCCAGGGAGAGGTGGGGTGTAACTGGGTCCATCTCTCTCAAAGGGGAAAAGCCTCTCATCTCGCCTGATTGCTGCTTGATACAACTCCTCCGATTCAAGGCGCAGTTCCTTTAGTGCCTCTTGCTGAGCTTCTACCATGCTCTGAATTGCTTTCTTTTCTGCGTTATCTTGTTTCTGCTTAAACAAACACCACTTTTTCAGAAGTAAAACTCTTCTTTCAGTCTCCTCAGGTGACAGATCAGGAAGACTTCGCACCCTGATGCAAAGGAAAACAACACTGTCATAAAAATAGCCTGCACCCCAAAGAGCAAATCAGAGCAAACACCAAACTAACTGAAAACCCCACCACCAACGTAAAACCCCACCAAAGCCAGAGAGTACATTTCCTTCATACAGTGTCTGTCTCCGAGTTTTCCAGTCAGTCTAACAGGAAATTCATGTTACTGTTTTTTTCCACTACTTCTAGCAGTGGAAGCAAATCAGATTTATTTTCCATGGTTCTGTCTTGGGGGAAGCGGACAAGGTTTTGTCCCAAGGCTGGCGCTACGTTGCTGTTTTGCAGAGAGAGAAGTAAGTGTTTCTACCATGCATGCATGCACACAGTGAAAGACTGACCTGTTGCTATCTGAGTACTTCACTGGTGTTATAAAATCCTCAATTGGAATCAGTTCTGGGGTAGCTTTTTCCAACTTTTTAATCTTCTTTTTCATACGCTCCTTCTGTGCTTGCTCTCTCTTCACATCCACCTTCTTCTTCTTCTTCGGTTGTGCTCTACAAGGGAAATAACGGGTGTGAATGAAAGAAGACATTTTGTCATTTAAGTACACACCAGCAGCTTTTACCTCCACTTTGCTTTTTTAAGGAGTGTTCCTTCCCATTGCTTAATTTGGTCTCCAGTGAGGTTCCTGCCATGAGCGTTATTCAAGTAATGCAGTTTTCCAGGTGACAGTAGCGTGTCCTGTGAGATTTGCTGCAGACAGCACTGTGCCTGCCTGAGAAAAGCAACCTCCAATTTTGTGCTTAACATCAGAATGACTTGAGGAAGTGCCACAGAAATGGAACTGGTGCAGCAGAGCAGGTAACAGGTTTATCTGCAATATTCCTGTCCTGCAATAAAGAGGAGACCGAGCGGTTTCACGCATCCTGCTAAAATTTCCACACTTGGAACCAAATTTGGGCTGCAGATGTTACTCTGCTGTTGTACTTCCTCAGGCAGATCCAGTATTCCCAAGGTAACATACAGCACACTCCCCAAACACAGACTAAACCCTCACAGTGGGCCTGTAGTGGGATATCATTCCTGCCTTGCAGACTGAACAAACAGGTGCTGTGGTGTGAAACAGCCTCTCTGATGGTACCAAACAGCAACATGAGTATTTTAAGTCTAATTGCATCAAAATAAATCAGATACCAAAATGCAGCCTATATATAAATGCAGGCAGTCCAGTGTAACACTTCATAGTACGGTATTTTCCGTTTAAGGCTTTCATTTGCATTGGTGCTCAAAAGGAGCACAGCATAAATCTGAATTATCTCAAACCATGTTCTGTGGCTGAGGAAGCAAATACATGCATCAAGTGGTAGTTGCAGAGGTTACCATTAAATTCTCAGGAAGCCAACAGTCCTCAACAACTGTTACGTACAGTGACTTAAAAGCAAACAGCTATAGTTAACTTTTGGAGATCTGCATTTCCCTATGGATGAAAACACCTCCATATAACTCCATGGAAGTTGCACTCACCTCATGGGGAGAGACGCCCTGAGTGCCAGCACTGAACTCTGCCAGTGACTCCCTCGGGATGGAACTGCTTGGGGCAGCCAGGAACTGAGGAAGGAAATGGGATATAAAGCATGAAGAGAAGCTGTCTGTGATGCCATTGATTTTGCACAAGAGCTATTTATTAGTTATAATAAATATATATAGTTAATGTTAGTTGCATACAGTTATATTTTGTATATCTATATGAATCACAACACTGGGTTTTGAACCATCCTGGCTACTTCATTCATGACAGTGTACAGCGTGTGCCCAGAGATGAGAACCTCACACTTCAGGGGGTAAACCACACCCAGGATGTTGGCTGCCGGTGGGGTGAACCCGCGGGGCAGCGGCAGTGGAGCAGACACAGTTTCAACCATCAGAGCAGCTCTGTTCTTGAGCTCCGGTACCAGCTCTGGGGCGCGATCCTGGAGACAGAGCTCCTACCGCTCACATCACGAGGACCGATACTGCTCCTCCCGCCTCGGCGGACGCGCCGCGTCCTCAGTCCGGAACCAGACCCGCGCACAGCGCCGCGCGGGCACGAAGAGCCCCGGCAGAGCCAGGGGAGGGCAGCGCACGACCCGAGCAAGGGGGGCTCCGCCGGGCTCCCCCGGGGCAGCCAGGCCGCCCCGACCCTACCTGAGCCGGGCCCTGCACAGCCCGAGGGCCGCCGTCATCACGGCTCCACCGCGGCGCCAGCGGTGCATCGGCACAACCCCGGCGGCCGCACTCCACCCGCCGCACTCCCAGTTCCGGCTCACAAACGTTCCGGGCGTGGAGAGGGGGTGGGGTTGGGGCTGACCGGGCCCCACCCCGGCCGGCCCCGCCCCGCAGCCATCGCTGCGCTCCGCCCGGCAGGGGGCGCCCGGCCTCTCCCTCCCGCCCTGGAGGCGGGGCGCGGTGCCTCGCGGGATCTCGCCCCCCGCCGGCCGAGGCGGGGGAACGCCGGTGCTCGGGGGCGGCTGTTTCCCGCCGGGCCGGTTTGGCGGTTGGTCAGGCGCCGAGTTCCGGCTGTTGCCGGGAGCCGCCGGGAGCGGAGCGGGGGATGCGGGCGGGCAGCGGCGGCTGCGGCTCGAGCGGCGCCGGGGCATGGGGCGGCGCTGAGGCGGCTGCGGCCGGTGGGGGGGGCGGGCAGAGCGGCGCGCGGCGGGGGCCCATGGTGGCCGGCGGCCGCTGAGCTCCGCCGCTCGCTCGGCCGCGGAGGCAGCCCGGGTGGAGACGCCCTGGGGTCCCGAGGGCGGAGGCCGGCGGGGGCCCCGGGCGGGGAACAATGAAGCTCCTGAAGCCGACCTGGGTCAACCACAATGGTGAGTGCGGGCCGGGCGCGCCGCCGGGCAGCAGGTGCCGCGGGGCCGGGCGGGCAGGTGCGGCGGGGGCTGGGCGGGGGCAGCGGGGCCGCGGACCGCGCTGGTGGGTGAGGAGGGGCGCGGCACACGTGTGTGGGGCGAGGGCGAGCGCGGGCGCGGGCGAGCGGTGGCCGGGCCGGGGCAGCGGGGCTGTTGGGAGCTGCCACCCCGTCGGCTGCGGGCGGCTGCGGCGTGCTCGGGGCCCCGCCGCTTCGGCGGGCGGTGCAGGCAGGTGCCGCGGGGCAGGGAGCAGCAAGTCCTCGGTCCTGGGCATCCGCGTTGCACGGGTACAGCAGGCGAGGTGCTAGACCGACCTGGGGTGCGGAGGAGTGGGATTCGCAGAATGAGGAGCTCGGCCGAGCCCGTCCGCCGGAAGATGGCTGAAGGTGCCGCGCCGGCGGCCTTTGGAGCGGCGCTGCCGGCGTCCGCGGGGACCGGTCCGCTCCGGGGGAGCGGGGCGCAGGCAGCCCCGGCCGCTGCCGAGCCGCTGCTGGGACCTGCCGGCAGCGTTGGGCAGCTTTGTCCTCGTGGAGGCACAGAGGGGTGGTTTGGATCAAGTGTGGTCTGTGAGAGACAGGAGGCTGTCGGGCGGCGACCCAGGTGCCCGGTGGGATGGTGGATGGGCGGATGTCCCGTGCCAATGCGCAGCACTGGCCGCGGTGGTCCCGCGTTACTGAGTCAAGTTCAGTGTTAGAGCCCCCCACATGCAATAAGCTGCAGCGCTGTGGTTTGCCGGGGAAGGAAAAGCTTCTGCTGATGCTGCTTTTGAAAGAGCTCCCTGAATTTGTGCAATATCCTGCCTGCCACTCTGGTGGTTATGGACAGCTTTGTGAGCTGAGACACTCAGAATGAAGTGGCGCTGCTGACAGAAAGCTCTGAGCTTTCCTGGTGTGGTGAGTACAGGGCAGCATCGGTGTTAGTATTTACACTGCTTATGAGAAATTTCCAGCGTAATATTGTCCTGTTCCTGGCAAAGCAGCGAGAGCAAATCTAACACGAAAAGCTGCCTTATGGTGATGCAAGTTTTGTCCACGGATTCATGCGTACAGCTTTATTTGAACTGCAAATCTTACACCCTGGTATAAATGTCAACAGTTGGACTTCCCTAGAGTAAAACCAAGCCAGAGACCAGCTTATTCAGGTGCCTGCTATGAGTTAAAAACCGCACATACAACTTTGCAGCTGCCTTTCTGCACGTGTTGATGTCTTTGTAATCATGCTGCAGGTTTTAAGAGCAGTAATTTAAGCTTTGGGATGCATTTCACGTGCATCTCTACTTGAACTACTCCACAGGGATGGTACAGTCAGCAGATGGACCCAGCCTTTTGACGCAAGGTTTTAGTCGCCTTGAGGAAACATGGAAGTACTTTATGTGAGGTGTTTTCTACCTTTCTGCTTGGTCGATCTAAGCAAATGTAGCATTTCCATCTTAACCTCCACCTGCCTGTGGCCAAACGGTCTTGTGCCTCTCTGGAGCTGCAGTGGGAGCACGCTGTTGACCTAAACCTGTGCAGGTCACAAGGATTAGATCTGTAACTTCTTTCTGTATTCTTTAGCGGGTGCCCCTTGTGGTGAGGGTACGTGTGTGAAATCTGTAGCAACTTAAAATGCATCTCAGCACTGCAGAAAACGGCCTTCAGCCGAGCAGTTCACAGCAGAGCTCCGTTTACGAAGCCCTGTGATACTTTGCCTAGTGGATAATGAGCGAGCCAGGGCCTTGATAGTCCCAGATTTTATTCCCATGTCTGCTGCTGCCCTGCTGGGATGAGTTTGGGAAGTCACTTTGTCGTAGTTTCACCACCTGTGAAACAGACGTTCATCACTACCTTCATTTGTAGGATGCTCTAAGGTCTGCAGATGTACACAGGACTGTGGAACATTCATGTGTTCCTGTCCCTGGGGCAAGGCGTGCAGGATGAAAACTGGGGAGTTCAGTCAGCCTCTTTTAACGTGCCCGGGTTCCAGATCCTGCGGGCATCGCTGCAGGCAAGTAGTCTCCATCACTCTTAATGGGTCTACCTGCTTGCTCTGAAACCTCTCCAGAAACAGGGTAAACATAATTTATACTTACCCTGTGTCCTGGAGACTCACTGTGATTCTGTGTAAAAGGAGTTTTTAACTCCTTTTATTTTCTCCATGGGCACAAGGCACTGCTTCACTGTTGTTGGTTTGTGAGCAGGAGTCCACGCTGTGTGTCTTCCCTGCACCAAGTCAAGGCTCTGTCCTTCTCCGCATTCAATTCTGGGGTTTTTTCCTTACTGAATGGGCTAGAATGAGTTTAGTGATGCTTAAAGGTACACAGCTCCATGAGATAATAGACACTGGCAGTCAGTGTTGTAGCTGGGAAATCCAGTACACCTGCGAACCATGCGCTGCTCACCCAATGATGCTGTTTGCAGTAAAAGCACTTTAAGACGTTTGGGCTCTACAGGTTTTTGCCTTGGAGCTCTTAATGTTGCTTTATCTGAGTACTTATTGGAAATATTTCTTCAGATGCATTTTCCATAAGCTTTTCACACTCTTAATGTGGGTTTAATAGGTTTTGCATAAAACTCATTATCGCTGTGTTCTTCCACATTTCATTGACTGAGAGCAAGGAAGAATATTGAAACATGCAATCTAATAGTGGGGGCAGGAACAGATGACTAAGATACAGATGGTGCCGTTGCTTCTGCTTCCCAGTTTTCCATTCAGCACCTCTGTAAAGATGCATCATGTATCCAAGTTGTATATGTGTATTTGGCACACAAGGTGTTTTTGCAAGCCCTGGTCATTAAAGCTGGCAAATGCAGGCACTGCTGAGCCCTGCAGGCAAGGAGGTCTCTTGACATTCCCAGAAACCCAGGCAAATCCCAAGGTGCTGTTCATGTATAACAACTTGTAGAAATCAGAGCCCGCTTTTGTTCAAATATGAGCACAGAGTTTATCATCTCTCCAAGCTCTAATGGTGGAATGTAAATATTTGAATTGATTTGTGAGTCGTGTTGGATGTTGTATATCAGATGGGCTGGAAGTAAAATGAATAGGAAGTCGTTCATCCTGTGGTAGGAATTAACATGAAATTGGCTTTACGTTCTGTTGACTATTGCCTAAAGGTAAATAACAAATAGAAAAGATGCAATATTTAAAATAGCTTTTATTTTTCTTCATCTGGTGTATTTTTTTAAAGGTTGGACCTTCTTGGGTTTGAATTACCTCACTTGGAGCTTCCCGTTCCAGGCTTCTTTCATTATTGATATTTCTTTAAGTACATAGTATATATTTGACTTCTTTAAACACAGACTCCAACAGGACATCTGGTCTATCATAAGGTGTTCTGTTTTTAATGAACCCAGTTTGCTTCCTCATGCAATGTGATGCTGGGAGCTTCCATAGTTTAAACCTTTTTTCTTTAGGTATTATTACAAGAGGACAAAATGCCGTTTTAATGTGCCTGCTTAAGTGTCACATTTTAGTTTGATACATGATTGCTGTTAGGAAATTCAACACATCTTTAGTTTGGAGAATTGGGAAACATTCAGCCTCTTTGAAACAGGGACCTTGTGCCTCTTGGCTCGTTTCGACAGGATCTAACAACATAGTCAGATAACGACTTGGACCAAGGCAGTTGCTATCAAAGAATAGCTCCTTCTCCATTGCTCTGAGAAAATGATGGAAGTGAGGAAAAACAGTGTCTGTGATCAGTTTATGAACCATAAGTAGTATGGAGCAAGCCTTGCAGCTTTAACCTGTGACAGTTATCCTCTACTGTAAATGGTATTGCCTTGATAACGGTACCTGGAGGAAAGAGCACCCTGGGTATGACCTTGTCTTGCTGAATTTCTGTCCTGTGATCACTTGATCTGTTCTCTTTCTGTAATCATTTGGCATCCCTGGATGGATAAAACTGCAAACAAATATGAAGTCTTGGTTTACTTGGGTGGGCAATCTCATAATTACTGAACTTGTTGAGAAACTCATTAAAAACATGCATTCCTTCTAGACTGTGGAAGCGTTGATACGTGTTCACAAGCACTTGCCTTACTAGTGATCCTTTTTACAAACCTAATTTAATCATAACAAGCCCCTGTTTGTCAATCGCCAGGAGAAGCACATGCAGCTCTGGAGCAGGACGCTGGGAAGATTCCCCTTTTCAAGCTGGTGCATTGGCCTTCAAATGCCTCTTCTAGCTGATGTTGAAACTTTGAACCTCTGCTGTGAACTGCGGGTGTTTTACCTATTTGTGTACTTGTGAATAGGAGTATGTGACAAAACTGGCTTGAAACTTCATGTACTGTTTGTGCTAGATAAGAACTGAATTCTTTGTGAAGTTGATATGCTGCTTTCTAGTATATAGAAAAGCTGCAACTTCTTTCTGAGCATTGGCCAAAGGGTCCAAATCAGATGCTCTCTAGCCTGGATTACATCACTGTGAGTTTCTAAGCTCCCTGGTGCTGAAACACACAGTAACTTCTGCTGCCTGAAAAATGGACGCAAATGGTCATTTTAGCTGAAGAGGCAGAAGCTCAAGTCCTGATATCCAGTAGTTACTGTTTCCTGCAGGCATCCAAACAGGGCTGCTGCTACACTTGGCTTCACCAAAAGGTCATTGCAGCCAGAGCCAGGAATGAAATCGTGATGCCTTGTGGTCCTGAGCAAGAACATAAATAGTTGCTACCCTCTTTGGTTTCCTATTGTCAGTTTAAGTTCGTGTGTTCCTCCTCTAATAAATAAACCATGTCATTTTGCAGTTGTTTGCATTTTGATTAATGCAGATGTTCATTACAAAGGGGGTGTGACGGGCTGAGGCTGGGGGTAGTTTGACAGATTTCCTGTATATGGAAACTGGAAGACTCTTACCTGTACAAACTCCTAGAAGTCTGGAACTTGATTTAGTAAACTGATGTTTCTAGGGAGAAAAAGCAGGTCTTTAAAGGTTAACCACTGGATGCATCTGAACATTGCTGGTGAGACTGTGACGTATGAAACCTGTCCAGTTTATTAGGAAGTGTCCCTCAGATGGAAACAATATTTACCTGGCTCTTACAGGAGATGAATTTGACAGGCCTCATGTTCGCAAGTCACTGTATGTTAAGTTTATTGGCAAATTCTGTGGAAAAGCCCAAGTTTCCTGGGTAGTCATTGTGCATGATTAGTTACCTGTGGAATAGGATCCCTTCCTGGATCACAATTGAGCCATGCAGGAAACCTGATTTGTTGTTGAGGGCTTCATTTATTACTGCCAGTTTTCCCAAGTGCAAAGTCCATACCCTTTTTAAACCATATATAAAGTAATGTCCTGTGTCCTGACAACTTCCTCTGAGGTCTGAGATTTTAGGGTTATAATGATTTAAGGAAATATCTGCTCAGTGTTTGTTAGATAAAAATCCAAATTTCTGCTAGGAAAAGAACTAAAAACTTTATCCCACTATATAAATAGATGGATGATCGTGTTTGAGCACTGCCTTCAATGGCAGCTCCCCTCCATCTCATAAATACAGGAGAGTTGAAGGAGGCTTACAGTGGAGCGACCAGAATGATCAAAAGTGAGAGACAGCTTTTGTACAAGGCATGGCTGAGTGGGAGGCTTTGGGCCAGGGGTGGGAAAGCTGAGCTGGAGACATGATGACCATGTGTAGAGCTGTGAGCGGCAGAAGAGGGGTGAACAATTGAATTCATAGGAGAAAAGCCTGTTGAGGGCCTCTGGTTCAAGAAGTCCCAGTTGGAAATCTTTTGGAGATGGGCAATTATCCTAGGAAGAAACATTGTGTCCTTGTCATGCCTGGGGAGATGCCTAATGCTGGTTTCTGCACACAGAGTACTGGGCCGGGTGGACGTTTCCCTGGTGTGGTGTGGCTAATGTTAAGCTTTTATGGTGAATTTGTAGCTAAGTTACTTCTGGCTCCATAAATAAAATAACTTGTTAAATTTCATCAACCCTGTTTGTGGATTTGTGCAAAAACTTTGCCCAGAAGGAGCAAGACAGCTGATGTTACTGCTCCTCTAGTCTTGTGCTCTTGAGATAAGGCAGAAACTGGAGAGGCTATGGTAGTTTAAAACACCTGGGAAGGGCAAGATAGATGTTTGTTTCTTGCCTGTGCTTCTCTAAATATTCAGCTTAGCCCTGTCTTAGGTTGCATTTAAGTTAATACAGTACAACAGGTAGAATTGGCACAACAAGCTGAAGAAAAGCCACAGCTATGTCTCAGGTTGTGTTTTATGTGGCCTAAAGGACTTGGAAGGAATGTACGTTGAGTGCCATCTTACTGCGCTTAAGGTCTTTGCTTGGCTGCCTGTAGGAATTTTAAGGGGAATCACATGTCAGTTTTAGTATAAATCCAAGTAAAATAAACCTTAGAGCAAGGCAGCATAAAGAAAATAAAAGTTGGCGTGAAGCAAAATGCATACCCCACAAAAAGTAAGAAATACTGGATATTTGGATGGGGGTTTTGTTAGCAGTTTAATGTTAACAAATTTGGATGCTAAGACCTATCACTGGATAAATTCACCAAGTTTTATCTTTTTATGTCTTAGCATACTGTGAAGATGCACTGAAGAGTTGAGACAGAGGGAAATTTATTGAGTAACCCTGGTATATGGGTACCGGTTCTTTTGGCTCTTTGATAAACTGCCTTATTTTATACTGGCACATGTGTGATCTTGCTTGCAGAAGCATTCCAGTTTGAAAGGGTTGGGACTGCTGCCAAAAATTATCTGAATGTGGAAATCGTGTGTTCCTTCAAGTAATCCTTAGCGGTAGCTCTTTGAGCATCACTGAAAGGGCAATAAGCTTACTCCTCCCCTTTTCCTTCTCCTTCTGCAAAGGTTAAAAGAACTCTGAACATGTAGGAGAGGATGTGTGATCCAGCGGTTGAAGCAGAATAGGCTGAGAGAGAGGGTTGTCTGATTTCCAGAGCTGTTCCCCAGCTGTATTAGTTATTTGCTATAGAGTTTATGTTTCTGGAAGATTACTCGTTTTCTTCTAACGATGTAGCATGTGGAGAACTGAAGGATTGAAGAGTTAATACTACAGTTGGTTAGTCTTCCTTTGTCTATGTGGAAGCTATAAAAATAGAAGCTAGTATTTGGGTAGAAGAGTTTCATAACAACAGAATCCGAGACAGGTAATTGTGTGACCAGGAGATGCAGTCTGAGATTGGGGAGGATTGAAAAACACAAAACCAGAAACCAAAACAAAACTTGCTTCAGGTCATCAGCTAATGAACCGTAGAAACCTGGAAGGAATTCCTTACTCAAATCAGTTCTGCCTCGTTGGCATTTGCTTTGTGGTATTACTTAGCTTTGAGGCATTTGGCATATCCTGCTGCATTAAGTGTCCTGGGTTATCACTGGTTTGTTACGGCTTGGTAACTTCCATATACACTTTTAATAGGCTGTCATTTCTGTAATTAAGTTGCCTTCAACTCTTGTAGTGAGCTGTAATACTTAACAACTGTAGTGTTTAGAAGAAGGAAGTTATTCACCATCTAGAAGAGTTATGGTTCTTTTGGCATTACTGCATTCTCTTGGCTGTAAAACAATTCACGGTGTTGCTGCTTGTTCTCTAATTCCAGGAAAGCCAATATTTTCAGTGGACATTCATCCAGATGGGACCAAGTTTGCAACAGGAGGACAAGGTGTGTTTGCATACTGACAGAAGTTCGGATTTTGGGCTATAGTAATAATCTTGTGCCTTCACAACACTTGAATTGGTTTGACCCTTTTAAAAACGCATCACTTATCTCTGAGAAACGGATCATTGTGTAAGTCATTAAAATGTATTGGCAAGTGCTGCTGTTACTGCAGAAGGCAGGGTTATGTTTTCTGATGTACTCATCCTCGTGGACATCATTGAGATAGACAGAAGCCGCAGTAATTACTTGTGGCCATACTGGCCAAATTTCGTCTTTGAAGAGGAACTGAATGTGAAGCTGGCTTTTTGACCTGCTAAACACTAGAGCTATTGGGACAAAACCCTCCAATTATATAAATGGAATAGCTGAAGAAATAGATGCAAAAATATTATGTGGATCACAATAGTGAATAATTTTATGTTGGCTACAATAACTGCAACGTCGGATCTGAATCTATCTTTTCTCTTTTGAAATACAATCTTATTCTAAGCCGTTCATCCCTAAGTAGCCATCGGTTGTGCACAGTATGATTTTTGAGCAAGGCTGTATAACTTTTATTTTTAAGAGCTTCAAGACAAATAAACCACTTCTGACTTGGTGTAATTATATCCGAATGGCATCTGTATTCAAATGCTTCCAGTAGTGCCTCAATTTTATCAGTTCCAGAACAGATGTTTAGGTTGAGAAGCCTTTTTGCATGTATTTAAAAGGGGGTGGGGTGGGCTTTTTGTTCTCCTGCAGGTCAGGATTCTGGGAAAGTTGTAATCTGGAATATGGCTCCCGTCCTGAAAGAGGAAGATGAAAAGAATGAAAATATTCCCAAGATGCTTTGTCAGATGGACAATCACTTAGGTAACAAAGATTTTACCTTTTTTAAGCATTTCATGTTTTACGAAAGTCATGCCCTGTTCTGAGGTGAAGAATCAATA
The DNA here is from genome assembly GCA_039720435.1 of Amazona ochrocephala. Taxonomy (NCBI): domain Eukaryota; kingdom Metazoa; phylum Chordata; class Aves; order Psittaciformes; family Psittacidae; genus Amazona; species Amazona ochrocephala. Next base: position 6,607,149 of record CM077891.1, on the reverse strand, counting down.
CCATACAGCAGAGTGGTGTCATACGTTGCTTGTATACCGGTTTAGATGTTAGCAGAAAATGTTGGGAAAATGTAGGAAACTACAGAGAAATAGTTACCTTTGGAAATCTCCCTATGAGCTTTTACCAGCTGTGGCCATCAAGTAATTGGTAATGCGCATTCTGAGGAACTGGGAAGCTCTGAAAGGGCAAGAGAAGAAATAAGTATAAAAGAAATATCATATGATGTATCCTGCTGTAGTTCTAAATTAGTCTGGATTTATTGCACATTACATTTGGAAGAAGTATGGTTACCTGAAAAGCTGTCCCGTCTTCAAGATGCATCATCTTCAAGATATATCTTCTCTTTTTTGCCCTCTTAATCCTATCTCAGTTACCACAAGCAGTTTTCTTTGTTAGATGAATATTAATCTTTCTTCTGTTGAGCTACTTCTGGTGAAGCTTTTTTAAATAAGGAGTAGGCTTTTAAAATAAGAAGTTCCTCAGCTGCTGCTGAAAGATAAGTACTAATTCATTTATCTGAAGCAGGCAGAGTAACTGCTACAAGTGGGAAAAGCACACTTAAATCCTAACCGTTTCCTGTCAAGTTTTGGTTATTACAAACTCTGTCCCAGTCCTGAACCACTTATTCTCCTATTTCATCTTACAGACTCTTTTTTCTACATTTCAGCATGTGTGAACTGTGTGCGATGGTCAAACAATGGAGTTTACTTGGCTTCAGGGGGAGATGACAAGTTGATTATGGTGTGGAAACGAGCTGCGTAAGTATATTTCTTCTTCCTGATTTTATGTTGTATTTTAAGTAGCTTACTCTGTCATATCTCTTAATATTTCTTCCCTATGCTGGTCTTTTGTAAGCTCACTGCTTCTCCTGGTGCATAAGGAGCTGAAATGTGGTGTGGGAGATTTGATGTCTTGTCTCTTGGGCTGGAGTGTGTCTACCTGGGTAGTCTTTATCCTACCAAGGAGCTGAGGCATTTTCTTCTGTACTTGAAGAAAGCTTCCTGATGAGATTTGAAGAGTTATCTTAAATGTTAATCTTTTTTTACTATCGGTAGAAATCGTGCGTTTTATTGAAGCTAATTTTTAATAACTGGAATTACTGTCTGTTAAAAAAGAAAGTGTTTTTTTCCCTTCAGTTTTCGTTGGAGGAATAATTAACTATAAAAAGAAGTGTACTGTGCATCTGATTAGCAAGAGAAGTTTGAAGAACTTAAGGTTGTTCTGTTGATAACTGTCTCTATTTTAATTAGGTACATTGGACCTAGCACTGTGTTTGGTTCTAGTAGCAAACTTACTAATGTTGAGCAGTGGAGGTGTGTATCGATTCTCAGAAGCCATTCAGGGGGTAAGTTAAAAGGTGTTGAATGAACACAGTTTGCATGTATTCGGGGGAAAAAACCCCAATCTAGCAATCTTCTCAGTTTTTCCTCAAAAAGTACGTATTTGGTGGCAAGTCAGGCATTACCTCTAGGAGCATCAATGATAATCTAAAAGAAAATGTCATTTTTAGTCAAATGCTGATTTTCATACAAGTCACTCCAGCAAAGTAGCAGAAAACTTCCAGCAGCTATCGTATTAGAAAAATTAGCAACTAAGGAACTTACATTTTGCTATTTGGTAGCTTAAAAATGAATCTGACTAACGGAAGCTCAACTGCATTTTTATTTAGGTAAATGTTCACACTTGCAGTGAATAACCTTCTGGTTAGCAAAATACAAAGCTTTGTAACCCAAAGAATATTAATATTTATTTAAGAAAAAAGAAAGAGCACTGCAAAAGATGAATAAACCAGATTTGAACTGTGGTTTGCACCTGCTAACGTGAGCTATGATTAAAATAAAGATTAAAATCACTTTTATCACTCCATGTGCGTTGGAATAAAGTGAGTGCATTGCAACAGCTGCTGTTGCTTTTTCATTCAAAACAAGACAAAGTACTTTATACAGGCATTAGTACTTCCTGTTGTCACCAATGATAGCATTCTCTGCCCTGGATTTTGTTGTTGTTGCCCCCATTGGGCGCTGTAAAAAAGAGCTCCCTCCCAGCGAGCGCTGCTGTGTTCTTTCTTACCTTCCACTCTAGTGGAATCATAATTCCTCAGTGATTGAAAAGAAGTTGCCACACCAGTTCTTTTAGAAGAGATTTCTGGGATTCTTTGGTTACCATCAATGTCTTAAATGAAAACTTTTTGTAAACAGATGTCATGGATGTAGCGTGGTCTCCGCATGATGCCTGGCTGGCATCCTGTAGTGTGGATAACACTGTTGTCATCTGGAATGCTGTCAAATTCCCAGGTGAGAGTTTTTACCTTTCAGATGTGCAACACGTAAAGCTTTGTGGTAAACTCTTTGCCCCATGGGTGCTTCTTGCTGCCTGTGAAAATCAGCAGGTGGGAATGGGCTGTCTGTCTTTTGAGATGACACTCTTACAACCTGGTGACCCAGTCCTCCTTCCAAGTTTGGATGGCAATGAGCAGTGGATGCCACTCTGCTGTAGACAGCACCTACATTCAGGTTGCTAATTTTATGTGAAGGCTGTTACATGTATTTTCTCTTTTACCTTTTCCCTCAAAAAATCCCAAATAGATAGAACTTGAGCTTGGTAATACATCTATATATGCATATATGTATTTTTTTTTCCCCCGTTGCCTTTGTACCCACAACACTTTACATTCATTCACTTTTGGGGAGGCATTATTTTATTTACCCCATTTTAAATGCTGCTGCTTAAGAAGCAGTGGGACTTTACAGGGTGAAGGGAAGGACTAGGGGAACCTCACAGCAGCGGAAGCTCTCAAGTCTTACAGTCGATGGCCATTTTCCTTCTTCCATTGCTGCAGTGCTGGCAGGTTACACAGTCCCAAAGTCTGTTTCTCGGGGATAAGCAGCCGGCACACTGGACAGCTTTAGCTGACCTGCGAGGGTCTGTGGCAGTTAGGGAGCATGTGCTTTTATTTGGCTGCTTCTCACCACGTAACTTGATGCAGGCTAAAACTCCCATTCTGTGGTGCCTAGTCACTGTATTATGTTTTAGGGTTGCTTCCAATCCAGATACCAGAGTTTATAGACATCCACGCTAGCTGTGTAGCTTGTGTAGTACTCTCAGTCTCTTCTCTCATAGTCCGATAAGGAAGAGATTGACTGAAAGTAGGTTACCAGGTCTGCCAGGCTTGTGTGTCTGTTCAGCTACAACTTTGGCTTAGACCACGTTTGCTGCACAAAGCTGAATTTGTGATAATCTCTGGGTGTGGGGGAGAGGATGAATGTTTAACTGAAGTTCCACTTAAACTGGTGTTTTCCATAGCTTGCAAGTGCTATGCTGATCACCTGGGGTTCTGCTGGCGTTTCTGCTCTGATGTTTCTTATAAAGAACTTTGCACTCCTATGTTGTTGTTTGTACATATTTACTAATGCTGTTTCCAAAAGATCTCGTAGATGTCCTCAGCAGTCTGTCACAAAGGAGATATCAGTAACTATTCCCTGTTCTCAATGTTTGCGTGCACAGAAATTCTTGCCACTTTGAAGGGGCATTCTGGCTTGGTGAAAGGGCTGACCTGGGATCCTGTTGGGAAATATATTGCCTCTCAGGCTGATGATCGAAGTTTGAAGGTGTGGCGGACCATGGACTGGCAGTTGGAAACCAGCATCACAAAACCCTTTGATGAGGTACTTCAGAACGTGTGACTATTCAGAGTGAATTCCTACAGAATGAACAAAAATGATAAGAATATCTCTGATTCTGCACAGGCATTAATTGATTTAACAGTGCTGAATTGAATAAAACTGTCAGATGACAGGTTCTAAAGGGGAGAAAAAGAGCTGCCTTCTCACACAACGTGATTAAAGTGAGACTCTCATTGCCACTGGATGTTGTGGATGTCAAAGGTTTATTTGGGTTATGTAAACAATTAAGTAAATTCCTGGAAATGGAAAGGTTATTCCAAGGAAATTTCGGCACACTAAGTACATTGTTCTTACCTTCTTCCTTATGTGTCTTCTCTTGGCTACTATCAGAAACAAGATAAGTATTTAGGAGGGATCTTTGGTCTGGCATCATAGGGCTGTTATGTGATGACTTTGATCAAGAGATCAAATTTCTGGGGACAGAAGTTGGTGCTTATTAGTGGAGTGTTTTGCAGTGATCTTACGGTATTGTGATTAGTGCAGTTACTCTTCATGTAGACTGTAAATGCCTAAATTCGTGTTGTGAGCTGGTGTTGCAAGTTGAAGTCTCTCTTAGCAGTCGGTGTGCTGCAGCCCTGTCACTAAGTAAGATTCTGAGTGTACAGTATCCAAAAAGATTTACGTTTTGTTTCCTTTAAAAAAGTTCTCTGGGTTCCTTTTTCCCCCTATTGGTAGGGCTTCATAAGTCACACTAGAGCACCTGTGTAAAATATGGCTGAAGTACTGAAAATTGTATGTAATGACATGCTTTTATAGTCACGAAAGACTGACTTTGGAATCATATTCCCTAAATCTAAAACTTGAATAGCTTGTATTAAACGTCCTTTGTTTGCCACTTTTAAAGGTCTAATTGTTGTCTGATTTGGGGTTTTTTTTTGTCAGTGTGGAGGGACAACTCATGTGTTGCGACTTAGCTGGTCACCTGATGGTCACTATCTTGTTTCTGCTCATGCCATGAATAATTCTGGACCTACTGCTCAGATCATTGAGAGAGATGGATGGAAAACCAACATGGATTTTGTAGGGCATCGGAAGGCAGTTACAGTAGTGGTGAGTGAGTGATAGCAATTTATCCCTGAAGTAAAACTTTTGATAATTTTATGCATAAATGGGACAAGAGGTGAAGATAGGTGTCAAGATTAGTAAAGCAAACCCATGGTAGTCATGGAAAAATGTCAACTTTACATGTTGGAAGCAATCAGTTTGCTCTTGTGATAAGAGAACTGGATGTAGATGAGCAAGACAAGAGGGTGAGGGTGCAGGAGCATGGTAGTAGCTAACCACACTAGCTTGGTTAGGTGTTCAGTGACTTGATTGAAGTGACTTAGGTTTCTAGTGGCTTTCTATTGCTAGTAGAATTATTACTTGCCATTCCTGTCAAGGCATTCAGAAAGCCTCTTTGGAAAGCAGATGCGCTTTTGTCAGTGCTCTCATAGTCTGGTTAAGGACTTTGTTTCTATGAAAAGCTTTTTTTTCACTCTTCAGTGGGAAACTTGCTCTTAAAGCAGATCTACCAAAACATAATTACTGTAATAATATTTGGGGCATCTCATTGGTGCAGAAATTCAATCCGAAAATCTTCAAGAAGAAACAGAAGAATGGGAGCTCCACCAAGTCAAGTTGTCCCTACTGCTGTTGTGCTGTTGGTAGTAAGGATCGATCTCTTTCTGTCTGGGTAAGTGGGGTTTTTGCCACCTTTGAACTAATGTGGTTATTTGGATAACTTTGGGGTTTAGCACAAAGGCCACATGTACAGCATTAGGTCTTATATTTAGGTTAATGTTTAGGGGTTTTTCTCTCTGTTGTTACAGGATTATCTAGGGGGAGGAAGTAAATTGGCCAAGAGCAGTGGCAGAGTATGTCGCCCTGGTAAGGGGTGGGGGAACTGTAAGGAGAAATCGTATGTTACCTCAGTTAATAAATATAATTCAACCCTATTTTCTTCCTATGTCTTTTACTCATTCTCCATATGAGTCTTTTAAGACTACTGTTTCTCCATGTTTAGCCCACCTATTCATTAATCACTCTTAGAGTCTACCTTTGTTAGTCTTGCTTTTATGGGTATGAGGAGAATATAGCAAGCAGAGGATAGCTGCTTCTGAGCAGCTCATCTTTCTGCTTTGTTCTGGCTTCATTTCCTGGCTTCTGTTTTTGCTGTTGAAAAAGGAATGTGAAAGTGAATGAGCTTTTTAAGTATATTTTCGAGGTCTCAATATCTCGTTTGGGTTTTACTGTAAAATTTACGCTAAAATTGTTATTCTGGCTAAGAGAAGAGTAGCTATTCCAACACTTAGAAATGCAAGACGGTTGTTTGGCAACTGGAAAGGACAAGGAATAAATCTAACTGATTTGTAAAGCTTTGTGATGAGAATGTGTGCCAGAACACACCAATTGCTAACTGCAGTCTACTATTTATAGATTCCAGTGTGATACTTATCCATTGATCGCTAAATGCACAACACTAAATCTGTTTCTGGCAAAGCTACCAGCACATATCCTTATCAAAGTATCACTCTCAGTATATTTTACTTTCTATTTATACTATGATTTCATTTAGGGTGACTGTTTAGGTTATACTAGGTATTACAGAGATGCAAAGTTGCAGGCAGTCTTTGCCCTGAAGACCTTAATTGTTACACATATAACACAGACCTATGGAAATGTAAACCAAATAACTACTGAAGGTGACTGCTACACTACATCTGTGAACCTTTGAGCATGAAACATCCTGTACCACATTGTCTTCTGCTTTATTTCAGTTGTACTATGTACTATAGATATCAAGACCTTTGGTTTAACATTAAAGAGCTTAGAATGATTTGGAACAGGTTACTGGGGATTTTCATATTCAGTTCTCTCTAAGCTGATTTATAAGGGTAGAGGAATCCTCTTTAAGAATAATGGTGAGTCTAATTCCCTTTGCTCTTGATAGGCTTCATTTATTTAGACAAGTGAGTCTGACTGAGGACATGGAAACCTAATCTGTTTTCTGTCTTCCTCTTGTGCTGGCAGTTTACAACATTCTTATCTCATTAAAGCTTAGAATAGAAGCTGTCTTTAGCATCTGTGAAATTACTTTTTAAGTGGTATAGAGTGTTCTATTACTATGATGTAAAGGCAAAGTTGGTTAAGAAATGCAGTCCGTGTTTCAGAAAGGATATGAGGGTTGAATGTCAGCTGCTATTCTCCAAAGCTTTTCTGTGCCAGTAATGGAATGGGTAACTAGGTGCTTCAGATAAAGCACAAGGCATGCAGCTGTCTCCTGGCCAGGTCTTGTTTGAATGTCGTTAGAGTCTGAGAGAGTGTTAATGTGGTAATATCTGTAGCATAGAACTTAAGTTTCTGAGTGTTGTTTTTTCTATTTTAAGCTCACATGTCTGAAACGCCCTTTAGTTGTCATCCATGAGCTGTTTGACAAGTCTATCATGGACATCTCCTGGTAAGTTGATTTCTGCTGTCTGTTGCAGCAGCCAGTGTGTTGCTATCATCTTTAGGTATATGTATTAACTGGAAATCCCTTAAAACAGTATCGATTGTAGCTTTAGCTAGTGATTTGGGTTGGGTTGGACAACCCACCTTCCCAGCAGTCTACTGTTGCGTATCTTGTTTTCCTCTTTCTGCTGTTAATGGTACTCTCTCCTGCTTTCTTCCTAAGGCAGAAGTCTCTAGTTATAGACTGCATATTCACTGCAAGTGAATAGTAAGGGAGAAATAACCATGAGACCACTCAGTAAGTGGCATTGAAAAAACACTCTGCACCTATACATCAGGTGATTTACACGGTTAAGGATTCTGTACAAGAAAAGACTAGTATTTTTTCATGATAGACAGCAGCTGATGACGTGGGTTGTCTTAATACCTGTAACAGTTTTGGTGGGTTTATGCTGTAAATGTTAAAGCTTACAATCGTATAGCAACTTTTCTGTGTGCCCTGTGGATTTTGCCATGAAGCTCAGTGAAACATGATAAAAAATTTTCAAAACCAAAATGTTTTTCTTTCATTAGCAGATGAAGGCTAGAAAGCCAGTAGATGGAATATATCACTAGAAGTGCTGCTATTGTTGTAGTACAATAGCTTTGCATAGCTTTGTTTTTCTGTAATGTGTTTTATTTTATTTCTCCATCTGCAGTTTGCACATTTTTCGTGGTGTAAAGTCATTGGGAGTAATAGCTGGTTAACATTTTGTAATTTCTGAGGAAATGGTTTTGGGGGATATTTGAGAGACAAAGGATCATCAGGAAACTTGTTATTTTATATCCTGTTTACAAATTGAAATGGATGGCTAAAATGTCAGTAATATGGAATGTTCCCAGAAACATGCTCCGTTCTGAAAACAGACCGAGTAAATTCAGAGAAATCTGATACTATTGTTATAGCTGTCTCATTTCTATTTTAGAGTTTCAGACTTGGATGCATCATCACAATATCTGAACATGATTATGTTTTCATGGAACAATTGCTTGGAGCCAGAGGTCAATAGGAGCTCAGCAATTTTGTCTGCAAAGCAAGCAGAAAACTCTCAACAAGATTTTAGCATTTTCTAACTTGGACTAGCATTGGTTAACCTGTCACACGGTGCTGAGGCCAGCTTCTCTGGATGTGATGCCGTCAGCCAGCACAAAGAAAAAGGTGTTTTCAAACACCTGTAGCCATGATGCATGGAATATCTTTTTAAGTCTTGCTGGACTAGTTTGTATAGGACTTAAGAGTTCTGCCTGCTTCCCTTCCTCTTCCATTCTCTTTAACATGTTGTCTGTCTACCACTGTGTTGCCATCTCTGTGAGCTCTGTAATTGGAAGTTACTGGGTTAGTTGTCAAAACTCAGCAAGTATTGGGTTTTTTTCAAATGTGCAATGTTAGGTTTTAACAGAAGGTTATTATTTCTTTAAGACTAGAATGTATAGTTTCTCCTCTCTGTTTTCCATCAGGAAAACATTGAGACCTCCAGAAGAGGGTTATAATATATCTCCACTTACAAGAAGATGTGCAGTTTGCTTAAAAATGCAAATAATGAACAATAACAAAATCAAACACATGTTCTTGCCTAATAGAGTTGTTTGGACTGCTCATATGCACAGCTTGCTTTCTTTTTATTGCTGTCACTTCAGATAACAATGATAGAGAAGAGGCATTTACCACTTGTAAACTGCTGTACCACTGCTGCTTCTTTAGTCTCATCTCTTCTCCTTCCCATCTTGTTTATTTGGACTTTAAGCTGTTTATAGTGGACTGTCTGTAACTGGTTGCCCATGTGTGATGAAGCTTCATCTTCATGGGCCTCAACCATCAGTTTATAGGGCCTTAAAAGAAGTATATAGATTGCTTATCTGCTGAAGGCCCCTTTCTTCACTCAGTTCCATTAACACAAAGATATTCTATGTCTTTTGAAGCAAATACATTTATTGTTTCCTCTCACTGTTCCTTGTGAACGCTGTTCTGTTTTACCCCTACAGACAAGTTTTCATGGTGTTAGTCATGCCATGGATAGCTGTATTGCTCAAATTCCACCTTCTTGTGTGCAGCCTCTAAAGGAATATTGGTACCTGGGCTCCTGCTGTCCATCGCTCTGTCTCTTTGCTGCCCACTTGTTTGGTTTTATCAGTAGTTGCTGTGATAATAAATCTCATACTAAGAACTTTGTTGAGCAATTTATTGTATTGCCCCTTTGCATCAATGAAAGACACAGAAAACAAAAATGAACTTATATTTCCTTCAGGACCCTTAATGGACTTGGTATCCTGGTATGTTCCATGGATGGATCAGTGGCATTTTTGGACTTTTCCCAGGATGAACTTGGGGATCCACTCAGTGAGGAGGAAAAGGTACAGTAAGCACTCAGAGATTCTGTGATCATATTTAAGGAATGTATTGATGCAATTAAAATACTGAACTATTTATAGAAGTATGTAGTGACTGATTTCCATATTACAGAAAAATGTGTTCTTGTCTACTTTACAAATCATTAATAAAGAGTAGTCAAGAAATGAATCTGTGGTATTAGTTTCTATTCTGGAAAGAAAGTCTATTTGGAAAAAGTCACCTGCTTACACATCATTATACAGTTGAAGTAATTATTTGGCCAAGGAAACAAGGAGTGGGTGCTTCAAAACACTTTAAAATTACTCTTTGACTTGCATATATTTAAGTCTTTTTAAACTGATTGCTGTTGGCTGTTTTTTCCTCTCATTGCTATTTAGCAACTAAAGCTTTGAATTCCAATTATTTTGCGTATTGATTTAGTGTTAGCTGAAAATATAAAGTAGTGTTTAAAATATAAATGTACAAATGATAAAGAGGGCATTTGCATTTTATGGGTTCCATTAGAATTGCGTGATTCTATCATACAGAGTCAGTGAAGTCACACTAGCAGTTTGTTGTGATCTAAGCGCTGAACTCGGGACACAGTCGTAGTCGCTCTTTTAGTGTGATATGTTTAATGCCCACAGAGCAACATTCATCAGTCCACCTATGGCAAAAGTCTAGCTATAATGACTGAAGCTCAGTTGTCTACCACCATTATTGAGAATCCAGAGATGCTCAAGTACCAACAGAGGCAGCAACAGCAGCAGGTGGAGCAGAAGAATGCGTCAATTAGGGAAGCATCTGGGACTGGGACAGCAGCTCCCAAAGTGGCAAGCATGGTTAATGGGGAGAGTTTGGAGGACATTAGGAAGGTAGGTGCTCTTGGGTAGTCACTTTATAGTGTCAAGTACTAAGCAGTTTGATTTTCATTATAATCAAACTGCTTATGATAAAATCAGCTTCTGCTTCCTTATATGTGTTGAATGGCACCTTTCAACCCATGAATGGCCCAGTTGACATTACTGGGACTTGTTGAAAAGTTAAAAAGCTTTTAAGCAGAAGTAACACTGTGGAAAAAGACGTGTGGATATTTCTGTCATGGGTGCTAAAAATGGGTGTGCAGAAAGGAAACCAAAGGTACGTAGTAACAGTCAAACTGTAGAACTGTGCTTCAGTTTTGCAGTGAAGGAGGTTGAAAGCATTATTTAATTCTCTCCTAAACATAGAACACAACTTCTAATGAAGGATTCAGTGCACACAGATGAGAATATTTTGAACTTGACTCTTAATGTGGAAAGCAGATTACATTCTCCACAAATGCTTTTTCTACAGATGGATAGATCCAGGGTTGGAAATGTGTGTGTTTAAATTAAAAACAATGTGTATTATGGTACAGCCAGAGAGCAGTAAACAGAATTCTGTTGTACTTTGTACTCTATGGACTTCTACTTAAAAAACACCTGTTACTGGTTAAAAAAAAAAGTTGTGGTATTAAAATACACTTATGTTAATAAAAATGCAGATTAATTCTATTTATGCAGTAATAGTATGTTTTGAAGACAATATGGAAAATAATCTCTGTTAATATATTCGTAGTTGAGGAATATCTTTCATCCTAATACACGTTCTTGTCAGTTGGAAAAAATGAAAAGAAAAAAGCACTTCCTATTTATCAGAAATTACAATGAAATATATTTCCTAACAGAATCTCTTAAAAAAACAAGTTGAAACACGGACAGCAGATGGTCGGAGAAGGATCACACCTCTCTGCATAGCTCAGCTGGACACTGGGTATGTTTAGAAGTCATCTTTTAAATCCTTTTTCGCCTTTTTATCTTTGTTCTCTTTATTCTGATGCAACCTCACAATTCTGACTTACTTTAGTCTTAGGGCATCTTAAAGCACTTGCTGGAAATACCTTACGTATATTTACAGAATGTAGTTTTGACCTGTGTTCTCTTAGCTATAAGATCTCAGTTCTAATAGATAAGGCTAGTTCTCCTTATCTACCCTTATAGGTGAGCGAACAATACTCTAATGTATTGCACGCTCCTATCTTCATTATTAGTGGCTTTAGTGTCAATTGTATGTGAGAAACAACTCAGGAAAGTTAGGCATTGGTGGTTTATTTATGTTGCATATGAGAATCCACATGCAGAAAACAGAAGAATGGAATAAATAGTTAAAGCTATTATTGTTCCATTATTTTAAAAGTGGTTTTGATAAATACATTTGTTGTCTTTTTGTTTAGGGATTTTTCTACGGCATTTTTCAATAGCATCCCAATATCTGGATCTCTGTGTGGCTCGATGATGTCTTCTCAAAGTAACCAGCAGCTCATGTCATTAGATTCTAACGCAGCAAATTCCCTTAATACTTCAAAGCCTTCTGTAGAGCCAACAGCAGCCAGTATAAAACCAACAGATGATGCAGCCAATAAAGATGGGTCAGTATCTGCAGTTTTGTTTTTCACTTACATAACTGTTTAGTTTAAATCTTGTTTACAGTTATGTAAACGAGCAATAATTAAAGGGGTTTCCTTACTGTAAAACTTCAGGAATCTGACATTCCTGAAAACATCCAGGTATTCTTAGTATTTGATTACTTTAAATCATGATAAATCAGTAATGAATGAATCAATATGCATAGTTCTGGAAATGATCTTCAGTGCAATGAGGTATGCAGTCGATTGCTAATGCTCTAACAAAGGGACTTACTTACTGGGTGACTAGTAGTAAATACTAGAAGGTTTTCCAGCAGTGGAACTGAGGAAGTCTCCTTTCTGTCAAATGCTGGCTTGTAGATCTCCTCTTTTCAAACCTGGTAGTGCTTCTTTCCTATATAGAGCACAGTGACTTTGACTTGTCAGTGCACATATGATGATTGGCCAGTGTGCCTGTCTAATTAATTAATTTTACTTGTTTTTCCTTTAGTGGTAACACTGACTTGGTCTCTCCTCCGCAATGTATTTTTATAGCATTTCGAAGAGCGCAGTGTCATTGGAACCTCTACCACTTCATCACATTTAGTTGAAATTGGCCACAGATTAAAGAACAAGTGGGTAGACTGTGAGAAATGATTGACAGATTATACTTTAAGTCTCCTTTTCTTTGGAAATTGGAATTCTAGCAGGTTTTTAGTACAACCAGCAGTTATCTTAGAGACATTCTTTCTTGCAATTCATTCTCTGAATAAACTGAAAAATCTCTAAAGTAAACAGCTATTCAAATTACAGATCCCTGGAATGCTTTAATGTGGGGAAAACACATTCCTTTGCCTTGGAGTTATGCTTGTAAATGTCTAATAATTATTTTGGAGTCTTCATTAACAAGATCAAAACCCGGCATGAATTGTTTCAGCCCAAACTGTTTGATTGATAAACACTGGAATATAATCTTGTGACGGAAAGTATCTGGTAACCTGAACACAGGGTAAAACCTGAACAAAACGTAAAATAGTGATCCTTCCCCTTTGGGTATATAAGTAGCAGCTCAAAGTATAATTTCATTCCTGAAAAAAAAATACATAATGAATGAATTAGGGTCTTTTAATCTAGATATATCTACGTGGCCATGTGAAGCTCTTAGGTCTGAGACGTACATAAACAGCTTTTGAGAGCAAAGGTTGTGAGATACTGATGCATGAAAGGGGAAAAATCTCACAATAATTCACGTGTGTACTTGAATGAAAGATTTTCAATATGGTTTCTAGCCAGTGTAATGAATGCTAGCTCGTGAGCAGTGCAGATTATCAGTAGTAGATTTCTTACAATCCCTGGTTTCCTGTCACTTTTATTGACAGTGTAAATGCTACCTCTGCCTCAGCTGCTCCTCCTGCATCATCTTCCTCTGTGTTGACAACTCCATCCAAGATTGAACCTATGAAAGCATTTGATTCTAGATTTACAGAACGATCCAAAGCCACCTCAGGGACTGCTGTTGTAACAAATACAAATCAGACTGTTGTGGACAGGTAAGACCTAGCTGAGGGGGGTGGTGGGGGATAGTAATGTAGAGAGTTAGAACGCTGATTCTCTGGTGTAGATGTCATGGTACTGGCACTTTAGAAATTGTCTTGGGTCTCTTCCACAATTGGAAGGAAGAGAACAGCTGCAAATAGGTAAATGCTTTACTGGCATTATCCCTTTGTACATTTGTCTCTTACATTTGGGATCAAGCAGTCTCTTCAAATATTCCAAGTTAAAATGCTTGTTACAAGAGGCTGTGTGTGTGTGCCTCTGTGTGGCTGCATGCATCTGTGCTCTTTAGAAGACAAAAATAGCCGGCCTGCATCTCTGTACAAGAGTGAGATTTACTTCAAGGTAAATTACCATATATATCTGCAGACAGCTTAAAATCATCATTGCAGCAGTTGTATTTCAGTTTTATGCCTTGAAGGCGTGCAGAGAAGACACTTTGATTTTAAGGGGGTTTGGCTCTGGATCCACATGATATAAAAAACAAAAGGCAGCCTTTGTTTGGTGACACAGTGTGTTATGGCATAAGTATTCCTGCTGCACCAGGACAAACGATAATAACAATAGCAGTCTTGAGAAAGTAGTATGTGATTCCCCAACTCGTTACCAATAAAAGGTGTTTTTACTAAACACCTCAATATTTTTATGTCAAAGGGTTTTAACCATATGATGCAGAAGAAATGCTGTGTTAAATTACTCTCATAATTGCTTCTAGCTTGTCAGTAAAGTATGGATAGAAGTGTATTGTTTGGCATAATTTAGATGCCAAAGAGAAAAAGTTTGGATTGTGCAAGGTATTTCTAGGAAGCTGAGTGTTTATGGAATAAATGTGGCAAAACATTGTAGTGAGTTAATAACCAGTTATTGGAGGGAATGGGACAAGCGTGATGTATTTTAGGGTGTAATGGTTAACAAAAGAGTTAACAGGGATTTGTACTTTGCCTTCTTTAGTTATACTGTATTCCTGAAATGCAAAATGGAGCAGTGAGGTCATTTACATGGTTTACAGATATGATCTCACAGTAGTCAGAACTGAATAGGACAACTGATCTTAAGGTCCTTTCCAACCCTAACCATTTTATGATTTTAACTTTTGGGGATAGACAGCAGAATGACAAATGAAGTTCTGCATGAGTAAGCAGAAAGTGCAGTGTCCATTGGAGAGAAAAAGATAAACCACTCTTGCATCTTACAGAGAGCTGAATTATTTGTATCAACCCAGGGGAAGAGATCTGATTGTAATTGGAACTGAATGCTAAAATAATGTTACTTGCAGCTTTATCCAGTAGCTAACTGATAGTTTGATTATCTTTTTTTTTTTAAAGGAGAGAATATGCCTGATCAGCTTACATATATATTGCACACTGTGCTTTGGCAGAGGATTTTTTGGCTTCCTTCTCTTGCCTTTGTGCATTTTGAAGTACACTCAAAGCAAGCTAAAATTTGTCTGCTTATCTGCAAGAATACATGCATAGGGTATATGCAGCGTTTGGAATCAGCTTATGTAAAACATGAAATATATTTTTTTACTTGCTCAGACTGAAGGATCAGAATTTAATTAAAGACAGTAAGCCCAAGGACATTCTGGAGAGCAGCAGTGACAGCGAAGAGAAGATTCCAGCTGCTAAACCACTCACTGCACCCAAACGGAAACTGGAACTTGAGGGAGAAACAGTAGAAAAGAAGAAAAAAGGAAGGCCTCGAAAAGACTCTAGACTTGTACCAGTAACTTTAACTGTTCAGGTGAAATGCATAAGATTAACTGTGGCTTTCAATGTCCATTTGATAGTCGGTACCATGTTGACTTGTTTCATTGAGTTAGAGTAACACAGGTTGTATCAGTCCCTCAGAATTTTTAGCCATCCCTCTTCCCTGATCAGAGGATGATCAGGGGACTGGAGCACCTCTCGTATGAAGATAGGCTGAGAAAATTGGGGCTGTTCAGCCTGGAGAAGAGAAGGCTGCGTGGAGACCTCATAGCAGCCTTCCAATACCTGAAGGGGGCCTATAGGGATGCTGGGGAGGGACTCTTCATTAGGGACTGTGGTGAGAGGACAAGGGGTAATGGGTTTAAACTTAAATAGGGGAAGTTTAGATTGGATATGAGGAAGAAATTCTTTACTGTGAGGGTGGTGGGGCCCTGGAATGGGTTGCCCAGGGAAGTTGTGAATGCTTCATCCCTAGCGGCATTCAAGGTGGGGTTGGACATAGCCTTGGATGGCATGGTTTAGTGGGAGGTGTCCCTGCCCATGGCAGGGGGGTTGGAACTCGATGATCTTGAGGTCCTTTCCAATCCTTACTATTCTATGATTCTATGATTCCTTGCCTTTAAACTTAACTCTCATTAAAATCTAAGATTTAAAAAAGCAGATGCACATAGTGAGGCAGATGTGTCCATCCTCTATATAAATATGCAGTTACTTAGGTGGTGGTACCAGCATGCTAAGTAGTGGTAGCCTGCCAGATGACTGTATAGAATAAAATGCAATGCCATCAGGTTTTGGTGTTCATTGATGGAGAGTGGCCCAAGCACAAGAGTGTGACTTGGATACGATGTCTTAAATGGTTAAGCATTTCCTTAGAACTGTGAAGTACTAAGTTCCATTAGAGTTTCCATCATTTTAGGCCATATAGATCCCTCTGTTTTCAGTCTTTGGAGCTTAGCTTTTCCATGCAGTATAGCAGAATTCCCATTAATTAGTTGCAGCTGAGAAGGGGATGGGGATGTAAAAAATCCCCACCACATCTAGTTTTGTTTTGTTTTAATTCTTAGAAGCTATATTTAAAAACTTGTATTTATACAAATAATTGGGAAAAGATAAATATTTGCAATTGGCATTATTTGGAATTTAAAAAAAAATCTTTCAAATCAATCTATAATATAGAATATCATTGGTTTAACCTTTTTTAATGGAAAAAATTACTTTTGCAATTTCTTTTTCCAGTCCCCAGCTACACTGGCCTCTGAGAAGGATGCTGCTTGCATCTCTGCACCAGCATTAGCACTTAAACTGCCAACCCCAATCCCACAGAAATCGTTTACTTTGCAAGTAAGTGGACTCTAAGGGGAAAAGCTTAATACTTAAAATAACCTGCGTTTAAAAATATCATTAATTATGCAGATCCTGTGTTAAATTAACATTTGAATATGTATATTTGTTCAAGCAAGATGGTATACTGCAGCTTCTAAGAATATGGCTATATGTGAAAAGTTAATGGCAAATCAGCTAAAAATAAGACATTTCTGAACTAGCAAAACTTCAAAGAGGAATACTACTGGTTCATCGTTCCCTCCTCCTGGTTAAGCAAAGTGTGTCGTAATGATCAGAGTCTCCAATGGGAGTAACTTCTGCACTGTTACAGTTGTAGTTGTAGTTGGTAGTACACTGCTGAAGAGGAAGAATGAGAGAGCTCTCTGGAGGGGCTCTACAACTGAGGAGACTGGCAAATAGGCTTACTTTAGGCATTTATGAAATAATTATTCTGCCTGTTTAAGTTGTGGTAGTGTGGTTGTAATTGCAAGATTGCAGGGAGACTGGGCACATCTGGACTTGATCTGATGCCCTTAATTAGGATGCACAGACTAGCACAACCTTTCTTTATCCTTATGCTCTGAATACAAAGAATTATTTGTATTCTAGCCAAGACTGATATTTAGAGGTTTGCTTCTTTTGAAGTACTACAATACCTTTTGAAGGCACTTTAGACAGAGAATGCCATACTTAAATCTGTACTTAATGACAGCATTAGACTTTAGGAGGGCTGACTTTGACCTGTTCAGGACACTATTTAGGAGAATCTCTTGGGAAACATTACTGAAGGACAAAGGGGTTGAGGAAGGCTAGACACTCTTTAAGAGTGACATCTTCAAGGCACAGGAGCAGGTGATCCCTGTGTGCCAAAAATAGAACCAGTGGGGAACAGACCAGCCCAGCTGAACAGGGAGATAGTGCTGGAACTCAGGAAAAAAAGAAAGAGAACCCGTGGAAGATGGAACTATTGACCCATGAGGAGTACAAGGATGTTGTTTGGTTATGCAGGGAGAAAATCAGAAAGGCAAAGACATAGCTGGAACTTAATCTGGCCACTGCTGTAAAATATAATAAATACTTTTACAAATTAGCAATAAAAGGAGGGCCCAGGAGAACCTCCATCCTTTACTGGATACTAGGGGAAACCTATAGGCCAAGGATGAGGAAAAGGCTGTGAGGTACTTCATGCTGCCTTTGCCTCAGTCTGTAATAGTCAGACCAGCCATCCTCATGGTACTCAGTCCCCAGATGAGGGAAATGAAGCTGGTGAAGAGTCTAGAAAACAAGTCCTGTTAGGAGCATTTGTGGGAACTGAGGTTATTTAGTCTGGAGAAGAAAAGGCTTGGGGGAGACCTTAATGCTCTCTACAACTACCTGAAAGGAGGATGGAGAGAGGAGGTGGTTGGTCTCTCTTCCTAAGTAGTGATAGAACAAGAGGTAACAGCCTCAACCTGTGCCAGGGAAGGTTTAGATTGGCTATTAGGAAAAATTTCTTCACCAAGAGGGTGATCAGGCATTGGAACAGGCTGCCCAGAGCAGTGTGGAATCACCGTCTGTGGAAGTGTTCAAAAATCATGTAGCCGAGACCCTTAGTGACATGGGTTAGTGGTGGACTTGGCAGTGCTGGGTTAAAGATTGGACTTGTTGATCTTAAAGCTCTTTTCCAACCTAGCTGATTCTGTGATTCTATGATTGTTTTGGATCTAATGGTAGTATTAAGTAGCTCTTTTCCTATTCCGAAAGGTATTTTGGTTTTTGTATTTCAGGTATGTTCAGATCCATCAATGTACCTTGAAGTGGAGAATGAAATAACCACTGTGGGAGGTTCAAAGTTGAGCAGGTTAAAGTGTAATCGAGAAGGAAAGGAATGGGAGACAGTCCTCACTAGTCGAATTCTCACTGTAGCAGGAAGCTGGTAAGAGTATATTGTGGAAGAAGATGGTTCTGAAGGCCAGAAAACATTTCTAGGGGTACAAAACTATACTTTACAGAAGGTTACTTATGCCTGAATCCATATATTACAAATAAGTACAGGCTTTAAAGATATTCTTAGAATATTCTTTAGAATAGTTGATTAACTGGATCGCTTCTTTTAGGGATTTTTGTGATTCTTCATTCTTGGCTCAAGGTACCATATTTCTCTTCCAGCTAACCTGGTCTAATACATTGATGCTCTTAAACTTATACCTTGTTGAGATTTTTGTAGGGATTCTGACTTATTTCTGTTGACTATTGCTATCTGCTGGTTTAAACTCCCCACTATGAATCTTACACAATCTTTCATAATAAATGTGTTATGGATAAAAATATATACTGCGTTTAGTCTTTAGACCAGTTTCACTCCAAGTATAAGTTCTGTCTTAAAGCACACAGAATTCTTATTAGCCAGTTACAACTATTTTCCTGTATATTTACATTTCTCCTTTATATTTCTTCATTAAAGTTGATTAACTTAGCTACTAAAAATGAAAAATTTGAAATGGGATGTTTTGTAACATAAAAATATTTTCCTGAGTCTTTTGCTATTTTTTCCCTTCATTTTTTTCAACTTTGCTTAGTTCAACCTCAGAGTTTAAGCCAGAGCCATGTCCAAGTCTGAAAAAGAAGATGATTTTAAAGCTAAGTACAAGTACAGGCCTGAAGAAGAGCTTGTGTGTACTCAAAATCTTTACAACTATGCCCCTTGGTCTAATAAAAGATACTGTCTCTACCTGCAGACCTTCTCTTGCCCATCTCCTTAGATGATCAACATTATAAACAATTTAACAGCTGTAAAAGTTACCTTTTAAGGAATTAGCCCAAGTTGTATGATAACTTAAGAAATCAGTCTGGTTCCATGCTATTTGCATTTGACAAAATGTGGTGGTTTTATTCTTTCTTTCTTTCAGTGAGATTGTAAGTGTAGCCTGTGAGAAACGAACATTGTCAGTATTTTCAGCTTGTGGTCGTCGCCTTCTTCCTCCTATTATATTGAATACGCCCATTTCCACCCTACATTGCACAGGTTCTTATGTCATGGCTCTCACCACTGCTGCTACGCTCTCTGTTTGGTAAGTACCATGTTAGGCTGCAGCAGCTGGCTGGGCTGATTTCTGTAGTAACTAATCAGTTGTGTCCATGCATTGCTGTTGAAACTGAGGCTTAAACCACACCAGGTCTGAACGCAAGTCTACTTCTGGATATACCATGAAAAGTTAACTGGGCAGGACATGAATCTTGTTTCTTCTCTGTTCTGGGACAGTCCATGATTTTGACTTTGATTTTAGAAGGAAGATAAAGGATCAGCTTGAAGTTACTAGTGTAAACAGCCTCCCTAGGACAGACTTGCCATGCATATGGACTAGATTAAGGAGGAGGGAAAGGAGAAATATGGATACTTCCAAGTCCAATCATATTTAGCCAATAAAGTATATGAGTTTCAGAGTTAGAAGTACTCTAGCCATCTTCCAGATACCAGTATAAAAACTGCAGTAACTTGTTTACAGTTGTTGAATTTAATCTAATGTCTCATGCAAGTCAGAGCTCCTAAAGGAGTTACTTGGATCCTTAGTGTTTGCTTAGCTGTAATGAGGCTTCCTGATAAAGAGCTACAAAAGTTATTCTCTGCTATTGACTTCTGTCTTGCCTTAAGGGGTTTGAGTTTGCCAAAATAATTTTGTTGAAGCAATGAAGAAAATGTCAAAACAAAAAAAACCAAACAAACTCCCCCCAAACCCTCACTTTGTCATGAATGCTGAAGAAGTGTGTGTGTGTTTTAAATGACTTTGGAGCTTTCAGTTGTTTGTGAACTGCAGACTTGTCTTTTTGTCTTTTCCAGGGATGTTCACAAGCAGACAGTCATTGTTAGAGATGAGTCTTTGCAAACAATATTTTCAGGTAATAAAAAAGGTAATTTAATTACCAACCTTTGAGCCCACCTGTACTATTTAGTGCCATTTATGAATCTGCTGAAATTTTATGAAACCTGAAAAGCCTAAACAAATAATTTTCCTTCATTATTCTGTAATGAAGGGAAGTCATTGGCAATGTTGAAATACGACAGAAATAACTGAGATGAGAATAGTAGCGGGTAACAGTCTTCTACAAGATTCTGTAGCTTATTATATTCTGAGTTCTGAATATGAAAATTCAGCGTTGTGAAGGTCACCAAATAATGCAAATCTGCTATTACAACAACTTGAATGTACTTTGCATATTTATTACTTTAACAATGAACTGCAGCTGATTATCTTCTGATTCATAATCTCAAAATCTCCAGTTCCAGTCATTGCCAGTATCTGGCACAACACAAACTATCAAAAAAAGCAGTATCTCAGAGCATAGTGGCTTCTATTTTAGCTTTCATTCATAAAGCACTAATTCAAACTACTTAAAGAAGTAGTTGTACTAGCAGTTTGCAAAGGTATTTGTTAAAAGTTGCATGCACAAACCCTGAGCCTGGAATATGCTGGGAAATGGGAGGATCCAGCCACCCTACTTATGCTTAGAGAGTACGCTTTTCTAAGTATGCTGGGGTTTCGAATTTTTACTTAATGGGAAAAAGAAAGAGAAAGGCTTCTTGGGTTACCGAAGACCTGGCAGAACTGCTGAAGATTGCCCCTGATATGGAGAACATCTCCAATAACGCCCATGTTCTGCATAAATTGCAGAATCAAGATTGATAATGTATTTTGCAAAAGTGTGATTTTAATGCTGTGGCACTGAGCCTGGTGCTTACCATCATGATCTTGTGTCTCAACCTTGCTATCAGTGCTTGCGAATAACATTGAACCTTTTTCTGTTGGTTGCTATGACTGGTAATCAATGGTGGATAGTGGTTTTTACTGTTACGAGTATCATGCAAGACTCCAAAAGAAGTACTTTGATCTCATTTGACTTGTAGGAAGTGACGCAACTGTCTCTCAGATCTTGCTGACTCAGCATGGTATACCTGTAATGAGCATGTCAGATGGAAAGGCATATTGTTTTAACCCTTCTCTTTCTACATGGTAAGTTATGTATTATTTCTTGCTTAGTTTTGTGGTGGTTCACTATTGCATGTCTAGACTTTTTTATATTTTCAAGATTTGGTATGGTTAAAGCAACATTAAAAAAATTTAAAAGTTACTCCACAGCGTTATCACTCTTTCCTACACGGTACATACTCTTTTACTTATTAACATCCACCTGTATATACTTTTGCTGATATACATCGGTTGAATCTGTTGAGCAGTTGGCAGTGATTTTGTCAGTCTTTGTCAGTCCCCATCATTCCTTGAATTCTTTTTATTGTATCTGATGACAAGTCAAGTTTGAAGAGAGCTCTGTCTTCAACATTAAGAAGTTTTATGAAAATAGTAAGTCACGTCGGGGAGGAGGGGAGAAATCATTATAGCGTAGAGAATTCCCATGAAGAGTAATTACTGGTGTTCTAAACACAAGGAAAGGCTACATAAGAATCTGTGGCTTACTGGGTATCAGGTGGGCTATCTCCATGGATTCTCTTACTTCTGTCAAGGCATAAGTTCCCATTAAAAAAATTGCCATGGTTAAATTATTTACAGTGTCTTTCCGAAACAGATTCTTTGTTGTCTTTGCAGGGGGGGCAAAAACCCCCATACTTCAGTCTTAATGTAATAGGTGCACTTAATATAATGAGCATGCTTTATGAAAGGGCTTATTGTTTCAAATTCTCCTTAGAATAATTGAAATCAGTCACTACTTGATGTGAATGCTCTGGAAAAAAAACCAAAACAACACCTTACTTGTTCTTTAGATAAACTGAGAAATTATGTAGAAATTCTCCCCATCGATAAGGAGCAGAGGACAGGCTCTCAGCCATAACTCTGAATTTGCTATAATTTGTCTGCACCACAGCTTTGGAGATATATGAAAGAGCAATCCCTTTAGTCATCATACAAATTTAAACATGATAAAGCAGTAAAGGGTATTTTAAATATTCGTGCCATTTTACCTCTGAGCTGTCTGAAGATCTAAACTTAGCATTGGTTTGAGCCACTAATTCTCCTGGCATCTCAAACCAGTGCAAATGATACTCTCAATTAGGTGTGGAAATGCCAGCTGTAACTGTCAACTCCCTCCATAGGAAGGAATAGCTGTAACGTATGGGAAAGACTGTCAATGCCTGTGGTCTGTGACGACTTGTCTGGTGGGTGTGGAGACCTGACATGAAGCAAAATCAAGTTGTTAAAGTCATTACCTGTGTTTACTCCAGTCTTTGTTCTGGGACATGACTTCCTAATAGATGTAGAATGAGAAGTAGAAAGTTCATTTCCCTCAAAACTAGTGCTAAATTGTATTACACAATTAATGTTGTAGGTGGGAGGGACATTTCCGTCACAGCACAAGCAGAACCTGGACATGGAGTGGGAACAGTTGGGCACCTCAGTGATATGTTTTTGGTTATCTGTGAAAATACAAATTGGGCTTTGAGTCAGAACAGAGCTGGATCCCCTGATACCACTGCCTGCTCTCCTCAAACTTGCGTTTTGTTTGTTTCCTTTTTTTTTCAGGAATCTTGTTTCTGACAAACAGGACTCTCTAGCACAATGTGCAGACTTCAGGAATAGTTTACCATCCCAAGAAGCCATGCTGTGTTCTGGGCCTTTAGCTGTAATACAGGGACGAACGTCAAAGTACGCACTTACTTGCTTCATTTGATCAGCTTCATTTGATCTTTTCCTATTATTTATTCATGTAGTTGAATTAGTGAGTTAATTTTTAAGATGCTAATGGCTCTGAAACTATCAGGAGCTCATACAGTGTTGGGGTTTTTTATACTTTTGCACATTTATCGTCTGTATCTTAATGTTATTTTGAGATTGCTTTGGGGGGCAGGAAAGCATCCTCTAAACTTAATCATTTTAAGGCTCCTCTTTATTGGTTGGGTAAAGTATTTGACAATGCAGTATTCTGATTAGCCAAACTGACTTTGGTTTACATTTTAATTTTTAGTTTACCAGCTTTCTGGAGTAGGCCTACAAATTTTGAGTAGTTCGGTTGTCCTCAAGGGATCCATTTAGTGAAGTCTGAGAAAGTTCTGTGATTAGTCATCTAATGCATACTTGTAACATCTGAAAATGCCACTAGGGAATTGTGTGAGCCAGAGCAGACTTCTGTAGGTAATTTAATAGCATATCCTCACCTGGATTTGAATTTGATTTCACAGGCAGATTTCTGTGCTCTTTCTGTCCTTCACATCAGAGGTTATCTTTTTCTAGTGAGAGAAACTGCAGTGAGTTGTATGATTTGATTGCTGTTCTCTTGGAGGAGGAGGGCTATTAACTGCGAGAAATATTTGAAATCCAAACAAACAGCATTCTCTTTTTGAGAAAGAGAAAATATCAGACTTAAAAATCAGCTTTTTTGTTTTCAAAAATGAAATAATGGGTTACTTTGTTTTCAAATTAGCCTTCTTATGGCAATACTTGGTTGCTGATAACCGTGTGTTTTTAAAGAGAAGACAGATGCAAGGAAGAGGAAAAGAGCAGGAGGCAGAAAACCTTCCGTGGACCTTGATACTTGTAAATGGTCCAGTTGGGGGTGAAGGCAGTTTGCTATGAAGTGCTGCCTTTGTCATTGAAAGCTTGAACTCTGGAAGCACTAGATGCCTCTGAAAGATAAGCGCAGCTTGTGCAAAAATACTATTCCTTAAACTGAATTTAAATATTTAAGTGAATTTAATAGTATCTGATTTTATGGCTGGCTTGTTAATTTTTTTGTTTTGTAGTTCAGGAAGGCAAGCTGCAAGATTGTTCTCCATGCCTCATTTAGTGCAACAAGAAACAACACTTGCATACCTAGAAAACCAGATCGCAGCAGCACTTATCTTACAATCCAGTCACGAATATCGCCACTGGCTCCTTATCTATGCACGGTACCTAGTTAATGAAGGTGAGACCTGCCATGCTGTGTTACTTCTTTGCAGCTTTGGTAGACTTAAGAAACACTTTATTCATGTCATGTATATGTATAATTGCACTTAATGTTCTCCTTTCAGCACTTGGCTTCTGGACTCAGTGTTTACTTAAATCAAAACAAACTGCTGAAGTGCATTTGCTTCCTGCAGTGCTCAGTACTCAGGAATCCTATTTTGATACACTGTGAACAGATCATGGTCTGGGGAAACAGTGCCATCTGTGGACTTCAGCAGTAGGAATTGCATTGTAAGAAAAGTCCAGGCGTCAGATATCGTATGTATTACCTGGCAGCAACTACATATGTTTCAGAGGAACCAGCAGCACCTTGTAAAATACGTAATGTTCCTCAGGCAATTGGGGATCGCTGCCTGATGTGAAATGGAAGAGTTGCTTGGTCTCTGACACTTTGTACCACAGCACATAAAACTGCAGAGAATTTGCTTGTGTTACTTGCACTTTATACTGGTTTCTTGCATTCTAAAATTTGAACAGCCTGTACTGGCAAGCTCCACAGGTTAAATCCTGTGAGGAGAGAAACCTGCAAGAAAAGTACTTGTGTCTAGTTTATATTTGAATACACTATATCTCTATGCTATTATATTAAATAAGGTTAACCAACTGACTTTATGCTTCTTGGATTCTAAAGATCTCTGTCTCCACTTGGCAGCATTCCAAATTTAATAGTTCCCATTGTATTAATACAGCCTTATTCCTCATCATGCGTAATCACTTTACATAGAGGGGAGCTAAGTGGTTCATGTTAGGCCACCTAATAGGTGTTGGCAGAATTAAAATTCAAGTCATTAATTCTTGCCTTTTGACCCCTTATATAACAAAAGAGCTTGATAAACTGCTTGTGATTCTTGGGTCATACATATATTGAAGAGACACTAACACTTTTTAAAGTCTTCACTAATTAAGAATCTCTATTGTGTGTGCAGGGTTCATCTTGCACTGCACTAATGTCACTGCCTTGCATGTGTGTATACACTGGATGTCGCTGCACATTCTACTTTGCCACGTGTATTGCTATCTTAGGTCTGCTAAACTTGAAAATTGCACATCCTATTATTGACCCTTTATCCCTCTGATGATTTCAACATTTAGTGAATTCTAGTCCCTTAAAATATTCAATTTATTGTACCTTGATTGGCAAGTTACTCCTGAACTGATGACTTAGTACTTGCAAGGGAATTCTCCCCTCTGATTTTTGGGTGAATAAAGCTGGCCTGGAAACTGTGTTTTATTAAAGGGTTTCTCTTTACCTTTTTTTTAACTCATGCATATTAATTTGGTGCATTTTATTTTAGTTGTAAGCTCTTTTGCTAAAGGTTGAGATTTCTAGTTTAGTAATATTTTAATGTATCAGAAGGGTTTTTTATTTTGTTCACTATGGACTCCATTTTTCCAAATTCTTATATGACCATGAAATGCAACCTAGCTACTTTCTCCCTTCACTGGTTTTCATCTTGTGGCTTTCCAGCTCATGTGATACCTGTTTTGTATTAGTTCTCTGGCTGTTGACATTTTCTAATGTTTTTTGTTTTGCTGTTTTAAAAAACTGGTATCTTTATGTGGGAGTAGGGAGTGAGGTGGAGACCTACTTCAGTTTTTCTCCCTACTGTAGATTATCTTTAGTAGTGGTTTTGGTTTTGAGAACCTAAATTAAAGCCCTTTGGAATTCTAAAATAAATCCTTTACAAATCATCTTGTCTTTCCAACGATTTGCTCTTAGAGGAATACTACATTCTTTCAGAAATCAATTTTTTTGCCTTTATTTTATGCTAGATACTTAAACTTTCCTGAATGTTGTCAGTTACATTGTAGAGTGGTTGTATATAGTGAAATGGTTCTGAATGTGATTTTATTTCTGATAATATTTAGGGTTTGAATATCGTTTGCGAGAGTTATGCAAGGATTTACTGGGTCCAGTCCATTACTCAGCTGGAAGTCAGTGGGAATCAACAGTTATGGTAAGTCCTGATAACAGTTAAACAAAACAATGAGGAAGAGTTTCCCATGAAAATTACAGGACATGGAAAGACAATAGAACTTAAAATATTATTAAACTTAGTTGGCAAAATAGCAATTATATTATTTTTGCTGTCCTTGGAACCCTTTCCTTACTCTGCTGTCATCTCATATGCAGGGTTCCTCCCACTGCACTTGTATTTATTTCATGTGAAACCACAGACAAATGTTTATTGCCACAGTTTCAGCTCTGATGCTGTCTTGAGTTTCAGGCAGATGGAGCAGAGTTGCATGTTCAGTCTCTGCATTCTTCACAGAGCAACTCTGAAGTAGTGACAGGCCAGTGAAATGTCTTCCTTTCTCAGTAGGAAAGTCTGCAACTTCAGAGGCTGCACCAGCTTCATGAGTGTATAAATGTAAAGAGTTTTTATTTTAGGATTCATGTAAGCAGGGTAAGAACACAAAATACAGAGCTCTCTCCAGGCAGGAAAAAGGGCATGAATCTTAAAACAGCTGTATGGAATACATTCATGTTATCAAGTAATACATTCTGAGGATGCTTTTGTGGTTTATGTGCAGGGTTTACGAAAGAGAGAACTATTGAAAGAGCTTCTTCCTGTAATTGGACAGAACCTCCGCTTCCAGAGGCTTTTCACAGAATATCAAGAGCAGCTAGACATCTTGAGAGACAAGTAGCATTTACCCAGATTTACCCTGCGGAGCCTGGTCCGCGAGAAACTGCTGAACAGCATTAACCAGAGACAGAAGAGGAGCAAGAGCCCGGTCAGTAGGGACACTCCTGAAGAGGGCAGTGCCGTAAGGGTCCCGGGAGTGACCTGCTTTAGTTTTTAAAGAAGCTCACAAGTGGATCTGTGAAAATGACGGGTGGATGAGCTAGACCATTTCCCAAGTGAAACCATCGAAGCTGTGGCCTCTGTTTCTACGGAAAGTTGTGGATGTGTACTTCAGGGGGGTCCTTTTGGATCTGGTTCTCATTTTAATATCGAAACTAGCTGAGAACTGTTTGTGGGGTTTCTTGGATGTCCTGTGAAAAGCACAGTACTTCAGAGTACACTGAACAGCATATTTAACCCTGTTTAGGGTTTTTTGCCTGAGGATTTATTGAGGCTCAACACTATATTCAATTAGATGAATGAGCCACATAAAAAGAAATTTCATAAATATTAAGGTATTATGCAGCCAATAGACTCTTTCCTGTGAATATAATAATAATAATAAGAGGCTGTTCTAACACATGGACTATTTTTGTACTAGAATTTGCTAACTTGTAATATGGAATTTTATTTGGCCGATAATCAGGCTGTCTCTACAAAGTCATCTTGTAGGAAATATAACTCTAATTACAAAAGCTATGTTTCAAAATAATTCTACCAAATTAACATGTCATCATCTGGTTTTTAATTTTTCAATGTTTGTAAAAGGCATTTTAGGGGGGAGGGAAAGGGGTACAGTGGGGTGACTCTTTTTGTAAGTACAGAAATAAATGAACATTGCATTGGTTTAAAAAACAAACAGAAAAAATGTAAGTCTTGAATTATTACAAAGGGCACAAGCGTCTCCAGAAATGTCAACGCAGGCTGAATCATATTGATGTGTCTAGAAATAAATAATACTGTCTGGGTGATCGTTCCTCTGGGAGCATGATCAGACAAGTACTTGTGATCTCCCTGGACAGCTACATTTTCTCTTGGAGCCACATCTCAGCTCGAAGAACAGGAGCTGTGTGGGAGTGCTCATTATCTCAGGCAACACAAAGCAGAATGGGCTCCCCTGACCACTGCTGAAGTGGTCAGTGCTGCAATAAGAAGTGAGCTTTGTGCAGTTACGACCGTGTTCCTTGTGTGGCATTTTGTGACAACACTACAGTGCTGGTGGCCTGCCAGCAGTTCACTGGTCTGGTCAAAGCCTCGTGCTGTTGGCAGGAGTCTGGCTATTGGCTTCCATGGGTTTTGACTCTCGATGTTCGACAGAATGTGCAGGCAGCTGCCAGCGGATGCTTTAATGAGGAAAGAATAAATGAACATGGATAGTTTTGGAGGTGTTTAGTAAGTGACAGCTACGAGCCAGGTGCTTGCTTCCTCCTTGCAATAGGCAAGATGTTTGGATTCTGGCTATCCTTTATTCAGACTCGTGCTGTTCATGCCAGTCTTGTAATAAATGCTTTTTAATAGGATTTAAAGGTAATTAGCTACGGGAAAGAAAGTTCTTTGTCATTAAGTCTTGCAGGAGGTGCTGGAATACTTTATGAAGCATTGTCTAGAGGTTTTTCTAGCTGTTTCCTCTTGAGAGGCTCTGTCACTGCCTGACAGACCAGGAATATTGTTGCCTCTGGGAGGCGCGGTGGCCTGGTTCAGGGACGGCACACGCAATCACCTACTCGCGATCGCGGGGTCCATCAGCACGCAGACACCAATATGGTGGACGGCAACTGGCATTTATTGCAGTGACACCGCATTATATAGCTTTGGTGTACAACGTCACTTCCGTCTGGTTACGTCACAAACCTAAGACCTGGGGAGGGGCTCTGTCTTTCCGTTACAGCGCGACATCTTCCGAGCGCCAAGCCCTGGCTGCCTACAGAATATTACCATTTTAAATTCCATGCAACAAAATGTACTTAAATCAGGTTGAACATTTTTCTTAAATCAGGTATTTTAGCATTTTCTGCTTACATTCAGCACCTGCTTTTTTTTCAGATGAGGTCTATGAACACTGCATTACATTATCAAAGGAAGCCTGCAGCAAAATCAAAGAGGAGCACTTTCAGTGTGGGAGTAGGGGCAGGTTTATCTTATTCATTAATGGTTTAGATGGGGAAATGGGAAAGGTCGGGGGGGGGATCAGCCATTCTCATTACTGCCCACCCGCCAAAACTCCCTCAGGGCTTCCCCGGCGTCCCTACCTGGCACCGGTGAGGGGGACCCCAGCCGGAGCTGCCTGTACGGGGCACCGGATCGCCTTCATGCCGGCAAACGGCCGCTCACGGGTTTATGTGGTGCTGCAACCTGCTGCCTCGGCGCCCGCTCCCCTCAGCGCTCCCGTGCTACCTGCCCGCTCTGGCCGGCCCGGAACGCCGCTCACCGCCCGTGTTTCCGCGACGTTGTCTTTCGCAGACGCACCGACACCGGAAGGGAGCAGCATCCGCAGCCGTCCGGGCGCAGAGGCGGGAGTTGTGTCCGCAGGGGCCGGTGGCTGAGGCCCCGCGCTGAGCCGCCGCCATGGGGAAGCGGCAGCACCAGAAGGATAAGATGTGAGTGGGGATGGCCCCGGCAGGGCGGGGGGGAGTCTCGGGGTTCCGGGTGTCCGTGGCTGACCGCGCTGTCTCGGCAGGTACATCACGTGCGCGGAGTACACGCAGTTCTACGGGGGCAAGAAAGCAGGTAAAGGCTCGGGGGGGCCGCCATCCGAACGGGAGGTGGCGGGGCTGAGGTGACCTCTTTGAGCGGAGCGCGGCGGGGCTGCCCTCGCCCGGCCTTTGCACGGCCGGGAGCCTGAACTTGTGATGCTCGTCTGCGTGAAAACCGGCAGGGATTCACGTTAGCGCCCGGATGAGCTGCTCGGGCCTTTACCGAGCTCTGTGCCCGCTGTAGGGCAGAGCTTGAGTGTTAACTGTGAAACGCGAACTGAGTGTTGCCAGTCTGTCTGAGCTCTGTCTTGATGTGTTTCTATTTGTGTAACTTTACTTGAGGAGCGTTTTTGGGCTCTGCAGGAGAAACCCGATTTTAGATACAGTTTTGCAAGGTTTATAGTCTCATAGAATGGTTTGGATTGGAAGGGGTCTTAAAGCGCATCCAGTTCCAGCCCCTTTCCTCAGGCAGGGACATCTTCCACTAGACCAGGTTGCTCGAAGCCCTGTCCAAGTATTCTTAATAGTGCAAATTTATTGTGTTTGTCCTTGTCATTAGTGAATTGCTATCATACATGTAGCAAAATGTAAATTTCAAGTGTTTCTTTTTTACTTTAGAATCATAGAATGTTTGGGTTGGGAAGGACCTTAAGATCATCTAGTTCTAGCCCTCTGCCATGGGCAGGGACACTTCACACTAGACGGTGTTGCCCAAGGCTCTGTCCAGCCTGGCCTTGAACACTGTCAGCGATGGAGCATTTACTATGTATTTATTACGGTTCTGTTGTGTTGTTTTGTTTTTGTTTTTTCCTCATCAACAGACCTTCCACGAACTAATTTTAGACGTTTGTCATTTGATCACTGCAGGTAAGACAACAAACATACATTATCATTATTAAATGACACATGTATTTATCAGGCTGGTGACATTGAACTATCGCTGAAGACATGTTCTTCTGAGGTAGTTACTTTCATTGGCTTGTTCCTGCTATGATAGTAATATAGCAAGAAAAAATTTTGTAAGAACTAAACCAGTGTCTGTACTTTCTGTGATTACTGTTTGCAGAGATTGAAGCTGATGGCTAAAGAATACACATGTGATAAAATAATTCAGAGCAATTATTATGTACCTTTCAGTCTTTCAAATTTGTGTGACTGGAGCTTGAATGTACCTTTCATTGCTCAGAATATGCTTTCAGTCACTCATCTTTCTGAAGCAGTGATTAGGGAGATTGAAGCAACATTTATGTTAATTTTTTGTGTTTAGAGTTTACTGCTTGAAGTGCAGGAGTGAAAGAGGGGAGGTAGTAGAGGTGGGTTGGAAATCCTCTTGTAAATTGAACAGTTCATCTACAAAGTACTGCTGCTTGGCTAAAAGCTGGCTGCTTTATGGAAGCATCCTTAACAGAGAGTGCTGAATGTGAATGCCAGTTACTCCCTGGTCCTTTTCAGTGCAAAGGCAGCGAGTGTTTCTGCTTGAACCATCTTTTTTTGCTGGTGGGGCCCAACACATCAGCTGGGGAGTGTTGCAGCATCCCATGGCTCTATGGCTGTGAGTGCTGGCTGCTACACATTACTGAACTGCACCAATTGCCTTCATGGGTTTGTTGTTAACGTGATTTATGTAGAATCAGGTAGTGGGTATTGGCAGTCACTCAGTATTTTTCTTAGGGTAGGCCTTACTTTATTGTGCAAGTGAATCAGCAAAATGTAGTTTGTTTCTGTCATGATTTCCAGCTGTTTTTGCTAAAAAGAGTGTGTACTTTTTTTTCCTAGTTTGTCTCTGCAGCCATTTGAATACCCAGTTTGCACACCAGATGGGACAGTCTTTGACATGCTGTAAGTTACTGTCTGTACTGAGCTTTATTTTTGTGTTGCTGAACTGGTTACAGCTGTGTGGCCATCATTTGGTCTTAGCAAGTTGGCAAAAGTAATCATGCCTATCAACAGAGTTTTCTGATTATGCTTGTCACTTATTATTTTATCCCTTCTCTTTTCAGGAGCATTGTTCCTTGGATAAAGAAATATGGAACCAATCCAATCACAGGAGAAGTAAGTAACAATGGGTGTATTCACATAATGTCTTTGCTTTCATTGTGCTCTGTTTCCTATTTAACATGTCCCTTATGCTCTGTTTCCTATTTAACATGTGGAAGAAACAAAATGCCTTAATGAAAGCAAAAGAAGTTGAACAGGAGCGCTATTTTGAATTATGGTATCTGTGATATTGACTTTGCAGAAATTAATGTAGAGATTTACCTGGGATCTCTTTTAGTTGGGGAAAAAAGAAGAGCTTCTGGATTTGCGACCTTATAGTCTCTCCCTGTCATCCTGCTAATGATCTTTGTGGTAGAAAATAATCAGTCTCAGATCATGTGTGTGGAAGAAGGAGGATTATAAATAGTATATTATGTGCAGTTCATTTATATATACTCCCAGGGTATCTTCCCTTTCTTACGTGTGTGGCGTAGGTAAAAACTGTATAGATGGAAATAGGACCTTCCATGTTACTGCTAGTGATGCCCAGTCAGCCCAACTGGTCATTGATGGGAAAGACTTTGTGCTGCTGCCTCATATAAGCACTATTCTAGTCTGTACAGGGCAGGGGGCTGGCAAGCTCACTCCTCCATCTGTGACTAAACTTGCAGTGATGTTTTCTAAACAGAAGGATGTTTGACTTCGTGCAGATTAAGGAGATAAATTGATGATATTATGAATGGTCAGGTTAAGCTACAAAATCTTGTGAATTATGTTGACAGTATGTTTCAGAAAGCCTCTGACCTGCTTCTGTTGTGATAGTTCACTGTGAGACTGGAATTTCATAATGTGGTCAGCGCCCTAGTGGTTTTTCTCCCTTCTTTTTCTGCATAAATGTAATTTTGAGGGGGTCATTTTCTGTAGTAGTGTGAAACTGTAAAGCACCAGATAAATATGAAGTACTAGAAATATTTCCTTGTTGGAATTAATTTTTTCTGCTGTGTTGAAAGATTGAGTGCATTGTTTGTGAGGGCACAGAGGGAAATTTTAAACAGAAATTACTGCTTCAGCTGCTCAAACTTGCCTTTTCCTTTCGTAAGTGCAGTTACTTTCCCGAGCAGTAGGTGGCAACCATTGCACAGGATTGTTGGTTTGTTTGCTTTGTGGAATGAGATTACCTCTGAAACATCTTGTGTTTGAGTAAAGATTTTCCCAGCAGACAGATTCGAGGAGAAGCTAAATACAGATGCAGCGTTCCAAAGTCTAAACGTGAACAGGCTGTCTGAGACTCAATCTCTTCAGTTATAGCAAACTGCAGGTGTGTTTGTGTGATAGAGAGATGATTGAAGGTCTTTCTTCACACATGAAGAGGCTGATGTGTTGTTGAGAAGGAATGGAATTACAGCTATTTATTTGTTTTCACCAGCTTCTAACCACCTTTCCGCCTCGTGCATTGGTTGGGAGTTTTGGGGTTTTGCCAGATCAGTTTTTTTCACTCGGAGCAGCTCCATGACACCTGTTCTCATTTCAGAATGTGAACCGAGATGTGGTTTAAAATTACTTTGGGTAAATGCTAAGCAAGTGTAATGTGCCTGGTGGTCTTGTGTAATTAGAGAAAGGGAGGTTGTGCATAATATAGTTGGTGAACCAAAAGCGCTCAAATGAAGCTGGACTTTGGAATGTTAGTTTACCCAGACTTGTGCTTCTGTAGCTGATCTGCAGTGCATCGTCAGCTCACCCCAGCCTGAGCCCCCTTTCCTCTGTATCGCTCTGTCTGGGGAGGCCTTTCTTCTTCTCTTTTCTTCAGTGGTGACTAGTACACTACAGCTCTCTCTTCCCCAGGACAAAGGTGTTCCAGACTACTTGGAAGAAAAAGGATCTGCTTGCTCTCCAGAGCAGCAAACAGCCCTACTGAATCCAGCCCTGTGGAGTTATGAGTTGAAGAGTGGGGTTGAATGAAGTGTTGTAATTTAGACTTTTATTTCCCAGAGGGCTAGCTCTGTTTTTTGAAAGGGGAGGATGGTATTGGGCAAGAAGGGGATGGAGGTGCTGGGATGAGGCAGGGTAGGTAGCAGAGGAAGTTGGAGAGGAGCTTGTGCATCTCTGTGATGTACTGCCCTCTATTTCATGTGTCATTATGTGGGTGCCTTGTGTTACTTGTACAGCTTGTTTGTTTTGGATGCCAGGAAATATTTTCTGTAATGAGTTGGTGACTTGCAGAAACTCAAGATTCTGGGTTTGTTTTCAAAGCAATTGAGCCAGATTAGCTGCAGTGCCATGTTTTGTATGTGATTTATGAAGTTACTTTGCACAGATTGATCATTTGTCATTGGTGATGAGGGTTTGCAGAATTTCTTCTGTATTTTTGCTCTGAAGTTAAAAGTAAAAATGAAATCCTTTGTGGCTTGTACGTCTGTTGCTAGAGTTTGCTACAGGCCAAATGTGTCTGAGAAGTCAATAGGCTGTTTGGAAGGTGTTGTTAATGGTGTGCTCTCGGTACTCGCCAGTCCTACCTAGCTGTCTTGTTTCTGAAGTGGACCCCTCAGTGGAGAGTTGGAGAGCCTTACAGTCGTTAATATATTTACCGTCACAGTGCTCCCAGGGGGTAGGGCTGTGCTGATCTTTTATTAATTGGATGTTTGTGAACTGGTCTACGTGTGACTTCTCTGATTCTTCTGCATCCTAAGCTATTGGACCAGTCTTCCTTTTTAAAGACATTTAACAATGCCAAGATTAGTTATTCTTTGATATGCTTAAAATATTTTGAATTTTTTTTCCTCTGCTTTCCTTCCCTATACTTCCTCATGGTTCACAGTTTGTTTTTTCTTGCTTTTCTGAACATTCTCCTGAGGTGCAGTATGGACACCACTATCCATATCCATTTAGAAGAGACAAATCGCCGTTGACCTTTGTCTAGAGTTTTCCATGAGCTCTTCCAGAAAACAACTTTAAATTTATTTCCTTCTCCCCACCCCCCTCAATACTTTTTAAGAATGCTTTGGGGTGAAAAATACTTCTGTTACTAGGCCAATAATTTTGGAAGGAACGCACATCTCTCACAGCTGATCTACCGCCTGTCAGATGGCATTGGCTCACTTACTTTTATCGTCAGCTTTGTCAGGACGCTGCTCTAGCTTATGTTTATGCTAAAATTGCATAAAATAGGAAAGTCATAGTTAGCTCATTCCTTTTTATAAGAACAGCACTTTGTTTTCTCAGGCTTGCAGATAATTGTAAGTTTGCCAGAATATTTCATGTAGCAGTGATATGACAGCCCTGACCAGCATGCCCACACATGTCAGCCAGCTGGGCTCTGAAGTACCTGTTTCCAAGAAGTGAGATTGGTCAGAGTGTATCTGGTTTGTTGAAATCTCAAATATGAACAGATGATAGATCAGCATGCCTTTTGACAGGAATTTCAAGGAAATTGTGCTTTGTTGCATGGATATGTTGTATGTGGGCTGAGCTATTTTTGCATTGTAATGTGTTTGATGTAAATACCTATTTTTCCACTGTGGTTCAGTGACATTCTGCTGCATGTAGGCAGGCCAGATTATTGTGGTTGTACTTCAGCCCCATTCAAGGCTCTTGGCCAAATAATCTCTCTTTCCCTGTCTCAGAAGTAGCTGTGATCTTTGTCCCCAGTTCCCCCTTTTCTGTGGGAATTTAATTCTTTCAGACAGTTGAAACTCAGTTCATCTCTGGTGTTTGCTTCTAAGGCTTTGGTCCAAAGTCAACTTAGTGACTGTTTCAAGTGCATCTGCTTTTAAACTCTCATAGCAACGTCACCTATGTGAATTCTTTCCGCACTGCTGGCAGCAAACTAAAATCCATGTGTCTGCTGATCCTGCATAACCCAGAGAGGCAATCCCCCTGGTAAGAGCCTCATGCAGCTGAGCAGTAGTTGCGTATGTATAGCTTGAAGGGCAAACAGGATTCAGTTGAGTTAATTTAGTTTGGGCTTAATATATGCCTAAGAGTCAGGTTAGGAGACCTGAAGATGCGGTGTGGTGGATGTACGAGACTTGGAGTCACGTTTCTGGACTGAAAGAGGCAGAGCACAATTTGTGTCATGCTCTGTCTCATGCAAGGTTAAGATCCAGAGCTACAGGCCACAGAGAGTTTTTTTCTGAGGTGTCATAAGGCATTGACATGGAAAATGAGGACTAACTTTGGAGTCAGAAGGCTGAAAATTTCTGACTTTTCCCAGCGAGACATCTCCTTTCTTAGAAGAGGCAGCTGTAGCCGAAGTCTTGCTTTGTAGCAAGACAGACATTTACTATTGTTCTCCCACACTGTTAATCCTGTGTTTGCCAAATAAAAATTACTTTGGATGACATTATGACTAATATGATCAACTAATTGTGGCAGTACAGGTGCCTCATGCAGTAAGCCTGTATGATCCATGCTTTGAAAGCACCCAGAGACGCACATCTTGTACCTGCAATGCCAGGCCGCAATGACAGAGCCTGTAGTGGACACCTCCTACCTCCACCATTGCTCTCACAGCAATGTGAGCAGTGCCCTTTTATTTTAATCATTTGTTTGAAATAAGGTTGTAGAGTGATTCTTGCCTTAATAATTACGGGCACTTTCAGAACCAATAATTTCATACCCTCAAAAGAAAAAACCTGCAACCAAGTCTTGTTATTTCAAAACTTTGGAAAGTAATTCTCAAATACATTCCTTAACTATATTTATTAGCTAATTCCTCTTCCAGGTGCCGGTGGCTGTTATTCCTTCATTTTATTGTGAAATCATGGTTTCTTTTCAGTCTGTTTAACTAGTTTTCAGCCAGTCTCATAGAAAACAGTTGCTGGTCTTGTGGTAAGAGAACCTTGCTGGCCAGGTTAATGGAGAGGATATTCAGAAGATTACTTTTTTACTACTGGATTTATTAATCCCACTTTAAAAATGAGCAAACACGTTTACATGCACTAAAAAAGTCTTTGGCTGTCTAAATAAGGGAAATCCTGCCTGAAAGGATGCAGAAATTGGAGCAAAGGTGAAACTTCCTGAAACATAAAAGTGTTTTTGCTGTGTATGTATTTTGAAAGCACAGTAACAGAAAGCACTGGTAAATGGTTCTTCACCCAGAAAGTTAACGTAATGGGACAGAGGGCTTAGGTGTCTTTTTCTTCTTCTGTAATATTCTGAATAAAGTAACTGCAGCTTGTCAGAAGTATGGAAAATACTCAGTACTGTAGGAACAGGTGTTAAAATACAGGTTAGGTTCCGGCCAAGGATTTATAGCTCACTACAAATTGGTCTCTACCTCTATCAAATAATCACTGTAAGGCCCATGAGTTTCACAAATGAATTCCTGTAAGTGGGTTGCATGAGCTTCCCATGCTGCTGAGTCAGAGGTGCTGAGATGAAGATTGCAAATGAGATTGAAGAGAAGATTGCAAACATCCAGTGCTGACTTGAGTGGAATGGGTCTCTGGCCTGAACGGGGGAGAGGACAGGTTCAAGTTTCATGTGGCCAGTATTAGCCAAATCAAAAGTAACTGCAGGTTTTAACTCAGTTCGTGTGGTCTGTGAGGTAATTTACTGCAGATTGCTGCTTTAATTGTGTTATTCCAGGTGTGTTTCTAGATAATGAGCAACAAATAATGGATGTCATCAGATAAGGAATCTGTGGTTTGAAGGTGACCTCTTTCATGCCAGCGTAGCAGTAGCTGCTGTTGGAATACATTGTCAGGAAAATGTAATAGCTCTAGATAATGCTCAGTGTGATGCATTTTTGGAGTGCTTGTCTGGACCTTTCTGCAACATGGTGGTAATGTTACGTTCGGATTTTGATGGTCTTCTAAAGACGGCACGCTGCAGCAGGACTCAAGTTTTCCTTGTGACTTTTCATTTTTCTTTCTTGAAAACTTTACTTCACTGTTACTGTTTCCAAGGAGATTGTGCTGACTCTGAGCATTTTCATTCTTTGTCTAGATACACAATGCCTTATGTTGTGTATGTTGAGAGGAAAATGCTGTGCAGCCGTCCGTAGGCAGGCTATCTCCACGTCAGTTTTCCGCACCTAGATTGATGGGACTATCTAATTAAGAGCAAAATAGTTTGGCCAACTGAGTTACTTTTCAGTTTGACCAACTGAGATATGTAGGAGAAATCAGGAGTGAGGCATATCCCTCTTTCATTGTTTTTTTTTTCTCAACATCAGAGTACAGCACCTGAAATCCAGGTAGTGTGCTACATTGTCGACTGGAGAAATGAGCGATCATTTAGATGGATCCGTAACTTCAGGTCTCATTTGATTGCAGCATAACTGATGTATAAATGAGAATTTTAATTCTTCTCTAGAGAAGGCTTTTCACATATGTGTCAGAAGTTGGCACATCTTCAGCTTTGAAATTCAAAGTATATTTCCTAATTTGTCTGATGCAACTCAAGTCAACTCTTCGGATATTGCATAGTTTTAAATGTCAATTGCTCTCCCTTTTTCCCTTTTGTTAAACTTACCATATTTTTTTTCTTGTGCATTTGAAGTGAAGGGAGGTTATTTCTTGTTTATTTGTAAGGGAAGTTTAAATGGGGGGTGGAAATACAGTTTTGTTCTGGGTGAGTAATAGCTTATTACAGAGCAGAGAACAAAGCTTACAGAAATAAAACCAAGGGAAGCTTTGTTGTTGAAAAATGATTCAGACAAATCCAGCTTAGTTGGTTTTCATGTGTTGCAAAAAGCGGGGTGAAATGATCAGGAACCGAAAACTGAAAGACTCACTGAGGTGTTCAGTTGTCTCACAGGCTGCTTTGCACACTGCATACTCTGTCTTGAGCCAGTGTTTGCTTTCTTCCTGCTGTGAGTGCCGAGGGGTTCTTCTGATGGTTTTCATCTGATAGATATCTTCTGTAAATTTTGGGTTTGACCAGCTTAGTCTCGTTTGTGTTTGTGCCAAAATTGTGCTTATATCTGCTAGTGTTTACAGCTGTGTATTTGGTACAGAGGAATTTAATGCTTTCTTGACGTTTTCTTGCTGAGACTTGTATTTTCCTGTCAGATGTTCTTCTTGCCTTTAAGTTCTCTATACCCTAAATGGTCACAGTTGTCCTTCTCCTCATCTGTTTAATTTTAACTTGTCTTCTTTGAACAGGGTCAATCATACGTAGTAAATGCTGGGTGACTTCCTGGTACAGTGATGGGAATATTTTCTAATCTCTTCCTGAAATGCTTTGATATTACTTTAATATACTACACATGATAATGTAAGACAAAAAACAGTTTCAGTGTCTGTGTTGAGACATGAAGGCTGCTTTCAGAATATAGTAATTTGTTGCATTTTCTCTTGATAGCTTGTTTCTTCTCAGAAGTAGGTACTTATAAAGGAGAATTAGCCAGGATGAGCAGTGGTTCTTCCTTTTCTCTTTTTTATGTTTCCAGTTGAAGGTTGCCTGTGTTCCTGCAGCCTGTAGCAGTCTTTCAGGCACGGGTGGTTACAGCCATCATTATTAAGCATCTCTCTCCAGGTGCATTTTTGTCTGGGAGCAGCTGCTGAAATGTCTAGAATCCACTTTGGACGAGATGAACTTTTCAGTATGCAGCAACTGAACCATGTTGTCTTACCTCATTTGCCTCAGAAATTATTAGCTTTTAGTCAACAGTCTAAATGAGTTAATATTTGACTAGTGACCATAAATTTTCGAGTCCCCTGGATAGAAACATGTGAGGACATGATTCATGCCCAAAGGAATGACCAGAAAGTTGTGTGTCATAACTGAAGAGGGTCATAAAACAGAAGGGGTCATGGGGATGGAGGTCCTGGTGAGGCTGATGACTTGGAAGATGACTCCTTTTTTTGTTGGGTTTTCTGAAACTTTCCCACTCTCCTTTGTTACTGACAAACAGATGGATAGATGGTAGTTTCACTCCCAAAGTTGTATCTGTAAGTTCTACAGTAGTACGCTCAGGACCACTAGGAGTTAGCCTTTATCTGTACTAAAAGAGGGGTTTGATTTTCAGTTCCCTCTATTTTTGGGAAACAGGGTGAAGAAGATGAGATTTGCTTCTACTTACTGTTCAGTTGCTTTATCAAAAGGAGATGTTTAAAACCCTCCAGTGTCATGAGTCACTGGCCAAGCTGCTGTGCCTCCTTTTCACCTCGATGAAGGGGATTGTCTTGGTGGTGGGCAATGTTTTATCCAGTAAGCCAGCTCTGGACACAGGCAGATAAATGTGTCTAGTATTATTCCTAATGTATTACTTCCCTTACAGCAGGAAAGTATTTACATCTAGGTTTTACAGACCGAACAGATGGTCTCCTTTTTTTCCTTTTCTGTGTTTTGGTGGAAGTGTGCACTTTGCATGAGGTTTTGTGATTGTGACACTTAAAAAACTAGCAGCTGTGAAACGCTCTAACCTTAAATGAGATACAGCATGAGGTTTCCCAGTGATCCTTACTTGCCTGTTTTTCACTAGAATTGGAGACTGGCTTTTTGATGCTTCTGCAAAGCTTCGTTTTCCATGAATAATGTTGTATTTGGCTGTGGGTCTCTGGATTGATAGACTTCTGACTGCATTAAGGCTGCAGGTTTAATCTTGCACATGAAACTACACATCTTTTTCTCATGGTAATTTCTGTTAATTTGCTCTTCAGTAGAGCAACATGATTGCTAGTATCTGTGAGCCATGTGTGTTATCAAGCATATCTTTATGATTCTCTGGACAAGGCTTTGGTGACCATATGGTGTCAGTTTAATTAAAATTTAAATATGAAAATAGAGTGGTCTGGAAATGGGTAATGAAGGATCTTTTGTGTCCATTTCCATACCAGTTCAGTAATAGATGAATGCTGCAGCTGAACAGCAGCTTCATCCAAGAAAGTGAATTGAGGACATCATTTTAACATTTGGTAGGCAGTTGTCCACTTGAGAAATATCTGGCATTTTTTGCTGTTGAACTGAATGTAGAAATGATACCTCAAATCATGAGGCTATTTTGGCCTCTTGGATGCTGACCCCAAATTTTTCATCAAGTATTAAACTCCCAGAAGCTGGCTTATCTTGTTAAAACCCCACTGCTGTTTCCAGTCACATTCTCATAATGTGTCGGCTTACTGAGGATTTCCAATGCCTTTTATCATCATTAAATCCATTTACAAGATCTGGAGTATCATTATACATGGAGTTATTCTATTACCATTCATTCAACTCATATCTCCATATTTCCTGAAGGTTTTATAGTAGAGAAAATTGTCAGAGGGCTTCTTAAAATGTTAAGTTGTGCAAGGAGTAAGAGGTTTCATCTTTAAAGGAACCAAAGAGTTTAATACAAAATTAGTTTGCTGCTCTTAAGTTAAATTTAGTACTTGGTAAGCAACATTGTGTTTTAATATTAATATTTGGTTTGGCTTTCTCTTCTATTTGAGGTAACGCTGTATTGCTTGTTTTGGTGAGTGAGAACCTACCAAATGGCCAAGCCAGCCCTGGATGATTTGGTCCTCGTGTTGTCAGCCAGTTCAGACATGACACGTTATTTTTCCCTCATGATGGCTTTGCTGGGTTATCGTGTGTTTCTCCCAGAGGCCGTTCAGGAGGGTGTCTGATCCCCAAGTGTTGAACATGTTTCACAGTGACTCAGTTACAGTTGATAAGAGTGGGAAAGTCTGCATTTACTAAATACAGCTCTTGCCACACGTTACCAGCTCTACCCATGTGTGGACAGAGAATCAAATGACCCCATTTGGATTGCTTTTTAGGCTGGTGCGTATTCAACAGGGTCAGAGCCTCATTAACAAGAAGAACGTGCAGCCACAGACCAACGAGATTCAAAGAGTGTAACTAATTGATGTGCAGGGATTGTAGGTCATATCTTCATGAGACACACAGTGATGATGCAGAATGATTTAATTCGGAACAATCGGCATGCTTCATCCACGAGCTGCCACAGTGCCCCACTAACCTACACGCTGCAGTAACCTCTACTTTGGGTACCAATACAGGACGCTGCCCTTTGGGATCCCGCAGGAGTGAGTGCTGTCAGCTGACAGATGAGAGCACAAGGCTGCAGGGCTTCGCACTGCTGCGAGAAAGTAGGTCACGGCCAAAAGTAGCCTTGGCTGCCTTTGTGGAAGTGTGCCTGTGAGAGAGGAGTCAGCTGAGAAAAGAGCTTGCATGGGTTTTGCATTTGTTTTTTTAGCCCTTTCTTGCTGTGGAGCAGCTGGCACTGCGTGCTGTGAAGTGCGTCTGCTTTCCAGTATTCTTGCATAAAATATTTTTAGAAGTGAATATGCAGCTCTGATTTCTGCTTAAGGGAAGTGGCAGATGCTTGTGGCCTTTCGTTTTTGTTAAGAATTTAGAATTTTAATTAGGACAAATGTTTTTAATAAACATTTTTTTGCCCTTGCTTTCTTCACTGGAGATTGCCTTAACCTGGATGCTAGGTGTGTGTTGGGGAAACACAGGTTGGAAATGATTTTTGAACTTGAGCTGTGTATGCAGTATTTGAGCTCTCATGCTTTATTAATAATAGGACAGACATGAAAACAACTACTTTAACTCATCTTAGGACTCATTTGCTCCTGCTGTCTCCTCCTGTGAAGACCAGTGCCTGTTTGTGGCATAATGGTCATTTCCATGGCAACAAACTGTGTGATGGTGCTGGAAAGCTTTGACTTTTAATGGAGAATAAATAAAAGCAGATTCACCCACACACAAGATAACCCTATTTTCATGTGAAATGAACTTGAGAGGAAAAAAAAAAAGATTGAGGTTTTCTATATCATATTCTTTCATAGTTTCCTGTGTAATCTGTATGTCTTTTAAAACCAGACCTATTGGAAGTCGCAGCGTGCAGGTTGGACTTCCTTCTTTGTTGCTGCTCTGTGTGCCGTTGCCTGACCATGCATCCTGATCTCAGGCACAGCTGCCTTTGTAGGCCATAGCAATCCTCTGTAGCAGATCATCACCTGGGTTTGCTGTTCTGGTTCTCCAAAGATTTCCTTTGACAAAATGCCAAGTCCCCCTTTTGTCTTGCCATGCATCAAGACTTGCCAATCAGTCTCTCAAAATATTTTTGAGGTGTTGCCCTAATTATGTTTCCCCCAATATTTTCTTATATACAGTTTGCTTTGTTTCTATCTCTTCATAAATACATTGCACAAAAAACTTCCTTTTTCAGTAGTTGGAAATTCCATCATGACTTGGTATGGGAGTGCTTGAGTACAAAGCTGTTGCCAGCTGAGCCAAAATGCAGAGCTGCTCCAAAGGGCATGAACTGACACACCAAAGTCGCTTCTTGTATACAAACTTCATAGGATTCCAGTCTGCGGCAATGAAAGTTTATAATGCTCTTCTTTTAAGAATGAAATCTCTACTGGAGACTCCAAGCTTTGTGTGTATTTCAACTCCTATATGAAAATCACTATTTCTTTATTTACTGTTGATGCATAAGACTGTATAAATGCTGGTCTCATTTTGGAGCAGATGCCAGTGCAAGCAGCTGATGCACCATGAGTAACTGATGCTGAAAACTAACCTTTCTCCATATTATGGAAAGATGTGACCTGAAATACCATACTATTTCCCTGGGTACAGAGTGCGAGTCTGAGGACTTGGCAGCACTTCTAACAGTACATCTTATGTTGACAGATGAAAGGATGTACTACAGCTTTTGCTGCCTTTAAAGTCTGTACAGCAGTTTAGTCTATCTTTTCCACTAAATTTCTGTCAAGGTACAAATCTGAATCTTCGATCGTGCTAAACCATTTCTTAGGGAACTGTTTCCATTTTTGTTTAAAGATGATTGCTTACATGTTTTGGGGATAAGTCAGCTCTGCCAGGAAGATAATTTAAAGGGCTTCCTTCAAATTATCAATGTTGCCAGTGGTTTTATTTCTAAAGAAGCTTTTTCTGGAACATAATTTTTGGGCTGTTGCACAACATGTGCACAGATGGATGCTGCTTTGTATTAATAGTTGTTTAGGTTGAATAGATCTGTCCAGAATCATATGTTCATTTTGGCAGCTCTGCTGTTTCTCTACTACTACTATGACAATTTGGTTCCTTTAGGAAGATAAATAAATGGATAAAGCTCTGCATTCACGTAAGTTGTTGCAGAAGCTGCTGTTGCATTTGCTGTCTTTGTACCCCAGCAGCGTGCTGATGTTGGGGTTTGGGGATTGTTTTTGAGAATCCACTTAAGGAAAAACAGCCCTGATCTTCCACTGCCTAATTAAATATAACCTAAACTGGCCTCTTCTTTTCCTTTCCCATCTTATTCCTATTAGCCCTCGTTGCTGCTCTTCCTAATAAATTAGAGAGATGGTTACCTTTGTGGCCACGAATGGGCCTGCCCGTTGTCTGAGAACAGTTTGAGAACTGTCTTCCTGTAAATGTCTGTGTCCAGCTGTCATAACCTGTACTCTCTGTTCCAAGAATATGAATTTTGATTAGGCAGAAAGGGCTCACTGACTTAGTTTCACATGGTTTTCTTATCACTTTTTGCCATAATGGTTGAACTGGCAGTGTCGGCGCTGTGGCTGGCAGATCTCCACTCGTAGCTGTTTATAAAGAGCTGTCTGGGTTATAAAAACCTCCCTGATCTGTTCAGGTGAATGTTTTGGGAAGAGAACCGATTGTTTCT
This sequence comes from Amazona ochrocephala, assembly GCA_039720435.1. Classification (NCBI taxonomy): domain Eukaryota; kingdom Metazoa; phylum Chordata; class Aves; order Psittaciformes; family Psittacidae; genus Amazona; species Amazona ochrocephala. The sequence continues at coordinate 6,562,828 of CM077891.1, read as the reverse complement.
TTTAAAAGGCATGTGCTGTGTGTGCTTTTAACAATCAATTTGGCAGTGAAACTGTCGCTGACAGCTGATACAATCAAAGCATTTGTTGGGGTTTCTTTACATATCTGAGATCCTGACTCAGCCTTGCAGCTTGCTGGGCTGGACTTTGTCTCTGGGTGCCCCAGTCAAGTGCTACCTGACCATCCTGGTGGGCTGTGCTGGTGGGGTGACCCCAGACATGGTACGCCCTGCCATGCCAGTGAGGTGCCAAAAACTCATGCTGACCCTATGAAAGGACTAGCATACGTGGGCTTGCCTGTCATGTTGCTGGAGGCTCACCATTGGTTTGGGTGTGCTTGCAGCTTCAATGTCTTGGGGAAGGCTGTGGGGAGGGAACAGCTTGATCATCCAAAAGTGTTTGCCAGCCTGATAGCTCTTCCCTCCCTATGTCAGCCCTTCCAGAGAAGGGGCACCAGGAAGATGCCATAGACGTTCTGATGAAGCCTGAGAGAGCAGGAGCTAGCTTAGTCTGCAGTGTTCTCTCTGGAGTTGGAGAACGTTACCCCAACCTCAGCTGCCATCTCAGTTCCCTCTTCTGTGGAATTGCTAGCTGGGGATTAGGTGGTCAAAGACCCCTCCTGAGACTCCCTTCATGACCCTAAGCACCTTTCCAGACAATTTGTGCCTTCGTTTCTTTTCATTTTTGCTATTTATTCTGTGGGCTCTGCTACCCTTTTACAGAAGTAAAAGAAAAATTGCAGTTATTTCAGAAAAGATAGTGAGATTGATTGCCAAAATGGTTTGCTGGTTTTATGACTTTTATCAGAGGTCCCTTCTGAATTGTCACTTAGCAGCAGCAGCGGTGATCTTTCCCTCTTAGCTTTTCATGTGAACTCTCCTTTCAGTCTGTGCTAAGACAGCTGTGCGACATCTCGAGCTGGTTCACTCTGTTAGCACTGTACTGTGTCAAACTACAACACTGTAAATAAAAGTATCCCAGCTCTCAGGCTCGGGAAGCTTTGTTTTTGTGGGCTGCCTGTGACTTAAGCTCCCAGGGCTCTGATGCTTCAGACAACTTGCAGTGTCTTATTAATAAATTATGTATCATTAAAACCAAACACTGATGTTACAGTTTCCTTTTATTTCCATGGCTAGATTTTGTTGTGATTAATTTTTTAATGCTGTTTTTTTTTCTTTTGTTTTTAGAAACTAGATGCCAAATCACTGATAAGGCTGAATTTTGCTAAAAACAGCGAAGGTAAGTGCAGTCATTTTCTGTGGGTTTTTCTTTTGGTTTGCTTGTTTGTTTTTCTCTTTTCTTCTTAATGAGCACTTGAATAAATCCTGGACTGTTGTACTCATGGTAAAGTTACCTCTTTGTGTTCTCTGTCAAGTTCTTATTTGTTTTTTTTTTCAGTGAAATGACTGTTTCCTGTGAGTGATGTATTTACCTTGAAAGTTCCATTTCTGTTTTTACTTACACTGGGGAGCTGTAAAGTGTTCAGCATTTTCACTTTACTGTAACTGCTACTGCAGTAAAGTACTGTTCGCTTTAAGGAAAAGTTTCAGAAAAGTCTAAATTTCTATAATATGTTCTAATTTTTTTCTACCTTGCCTACGGCAATATTTGCTGATCACTTGCTTTTGAGCAACTTTTTGCTTACAAAAAGAATTAGACTTAAATGAACACGTGGGATTTTAGGAATTGTAGCAGAAAAGACAGCAACCTCGAGTTTTATTTCTGCATGGTTAACGATACAGAATCTGCCATCTGAGAGAGGATGCTAGGAATAAAAAAGAGTGGAGGTGAGTTAATCTTTTACAAGGCAGATGATGATTTCTTTGAGATGAGAGTTGCAATGTCTCGGTAGGCATAAAATTCTGGAGTGTCTGTCTCCTTATCTTACCAAAGGACTACAGGGCCTTTTCTTTAGCTGATGGTTTTCTTCTGTGTTTTGTATTCCATCTGTCTCAAGAGCAGGGTGTTAAAAAATTATCCATAGTCACTGTGGCCAAAGTCTTTGAAAGGTACTGTGATACTCTGCTTTCCTGAAAGAAGTCCAGCTCCTATGGAGTGGAATGATGCCGGCCACAGTTTTGAGAGCTTTTTCCTTGAAACAGCTTGTGCTGTGTCAGTGATTGATCAAGGGAAGATGCAACAAAACAGGAAGAGTAAAATGTTGCATTTCTGTCCATCAGCAAGTTTTTTCTTTAAATCTTAACATGCAGAATGGTTGCTGCATATGTAGGATCATCTCTGCTCACGCCTGTATGACAAAAAAGGTCTTCAGATATTGCAGTTTCTTCCATTTAATGAGCACCTCCTTAGTTGAGTATCTTCTGTCCAGAACAAGTGTGTGCCTTCAGCAGCTCAGCTTTTGCTAGAACTGAGAGCATGGTGATTTGCTCTCTCTCATGCAGCTGGGGTGAGACCTCACATTTTACCAGCGTGTTTCTGTATCCACCAGTTGGGCCATACCCTGATGCCACTTCCAAAAATCCCGTCCTTAACTTCCTCTTGAATTTCAGTCCCTTGTGTCAGTAGTTTTCCTTCAGCTCTGATGATATTAACAGAAACAGTCCTCAGCTTTTACTTGCACCCGTGTGCTGGAGGTCGAAGTGCCTCCTCTTGCTGATCAGTTAATGGTAAATACTCGGTAGGTGCTCGCCTCTCCTGTCTGCAGGTGCTCTGAGCAGCCTCTATTCTGGTCTCCCTGCTGGTTTTGATTTTCTGATGGTAATTAAGAAAAAAGAACCAAATAGACCCAGCATATTTCAGAAGTCTCACCCAAACCCCTGGGTCTAGCAAACTGATCAAGTATTAATAACCTTCTTCTAATTGCTTTCTGCTGAGGTGATCCAGACATTTCTCTTTTTCCTCGTACATTGCCTTCCATCAGTTTGCTTGTTGTTGACATGCTTAATATTTATGCTGACCCTCCTGGGAAAATTCACAGCTTGATTAGAGCAGAAGCTGGGTTCCTTATTGAATAACGTGTTCAGATTTAATGGCATTCTGCTTGCCACACTTGAATACAAAATACTCTTCTCTCCTAAAAGCACAACAGCTGCTGTGAACTTTTTTGTGGGCTATAAGCTAAACTTTTATTCCTGGGAACAACACTGAAAAGAGAGCACTGGGCACATTGCAAGATACTGGCTATCAATAGAGCTTTGATTACAATAACTATTATATTGTGGTATTTCATAGATATCAAGCCAGTTGGACAAAGTTCTGTGTTGGGGGATTGAAGGCAGCAGAGTTCAAAACTGCATTTTTATTGCTTGCTTTATAATTCCCTTAATGTTACTTTTTCTATTTCGTATTGAAAAATCAAAGCGTGGTTAAACCACCGTTGAATACATACTGAAGTTACACTTTCTGTTAAAAATAAATGTAAATACTCTTCACAGAGATAACAGAAATTGGCTATTTCAAAACAGCTGCAGGGACTTCATGTAAAATGTAGACCATTTTCCCCTCCTTCAGGTAAATATCACTGTCCAGTGCTGTTTACTGTGTTCACCAATAACTCCCATATTGTGGCCATCAAGACAACTGGAAATGTGTTTGCCTACGAGGTAGGTTCTCTGTTGCATTTCATTATTAACATTTTAGATGATGCATTTCATTCAAGATCACAAAACACTTTAGAAAGATTGGGTAAGTTTCGTTCTTGTTTTACAGCTAGGGAGGTTAAAGTTCAAGGAGATGAACTGACTTCACAAATTGTTGTCCAGCTTTTGACCTCAATATATGAAGAAGCCTACAGTGTGTTTTAAAAGACATTTTTAACCCCTTTTCCTAAGTTAATCTGCATGCATGGAATTCTTAGACCAAAATGAGTAGCTTTTGTATGCTCCTCAGTTGAATTAATAGATAAATTTTCTGCTGTTTTCTTTCTGATACAGCATCATTACCAAAACAAATTGCCTCATTTCTGTCCCTATCAATGAATAAAAAATAGTATTTTAACTGGGGCTGGGAAAAGTGCAGAGAGAATGCCTTAATGGACACTTTAACTGCATTTTTATTTGTGTTTTGTGAACATTTGTGCAAACCCAAGTAGAATTGTGGTTGTGACTTGTTTGCATAAGCCTTACTGTAAAAGCAAGATTTATTTATTTTCAGTAGCAAATAAATGCTTCAATTAACGGGTACATATCCAGTGTTGTAAGGCATCCGAACACTGAAACATCTGCTTTTTGCAATCTGTTGATGAGAAATTCCAGTAGGACTTTCAGGTACTGAGAGAAGAGCAAGCTGAAACCATTGCAATCAAGGAAAATACTGGATTCATCGTGGTTTTGAAGATGTGCTCTGCTTGTAGTTGAACTGTCTTTATTCCAGCTGTGAGAGCAGTCAAGATTAGGTTAAAATAGAAAGTAATTTCTGTTCTTTCTGGGAGCATGATGCTTTGACTGCTGTGGTTAAAAGGCAAAAATGAGTTTAAGAGAAGTCTTTGTTAAATGCTTCTTGATATTGTAAAATTACTGTTCAATTTGCTGCGATTTATAATACCAGGCTTCCTAAGCAAGCTGTGCCAAGAGGGTCTGTTTCTCATGTAGTGTAGCATTTATCGGTTTGTTATAAGCATAGTATTAATTTATGGACTTTTGGAGAAACTAGAAAAATATTATCACTTTCATCTGAGGAGAATAGAGGACATTTGGGTGAATAACGGTCAGGCTTTTTTGCAGGCAGACATTCACAGTCATCTCACTGTATGATGTATTTGTTCGTAACAACAAAGCATTTATTCCACTTGGATTGTCACTATGAAATAACATGCCTCTGCTTTGTTGAGCATCATCTAATTTTCTCAGGTGAACAGAAGCACTGCTGCAGGCTAGGTGCAGCCATAAGGGTGGACAGAGTGTGAGGGACTGACGCTGGCCTGTCGCATGCATGTCTCCCCAAGGGGGGCTGACAGAGGAGGAGATACAGACCCCTTGTTAGAGCTGCCTGTCTTGTGCCATCTGTAAACACTTAACTTAGAAAACTGCAAGCAAGACTTCTTTTATTTTGGCAGTACTTTTGTGATGAATTTGGTTACAATGATATGCATAACTGTGGAATGTTAAAGGCTGCAAAGTTCTTTTTGAAAAGAAGTAAAACCCAAAGAACAAACCACATGGAACTGTTAAGTTTTGTAGGGGTGAAAAACAAAAGCTTTTCATCTCTTAAAAACACACAGTGAAAATATTGTAGCTACCAGTTGAAAATGAAGGGTTAAATTGTATTCTTTATTATTTTTACTTTAAGGTTTTGTTGGTATCACCTATTCACTTGTAATATTTATGCATTAGAATCCAATTTTTAATATCTGTGTCTTTTGCCTGGCTGTTAGGCAGTAGAGCAGCTGAACATAAAACCAAAGAGCTACAAGGATCTTTTGACAGATGAGCCCTTCACTAGGCAAGACATTGTGACACTACAGGTAAACTTTTCTCTCTGTTACATGTCTTAGTACAGGTTTTTTGCAGGGAATGGAATGTTGCTATGTACACTGTTATGCAGGAATCTAGAATAATAGAACTGGTAAACATCAGCTCTGTGTGTGACTTGGAGGTAGTAAAATGGGAACGACTGTATTTTCTTTGTTATCCAGATGAGCCACAAAGATGCCATATAACTTAGAGCTTGACAAATCAGTAGAGTGACTGTTGTGTACCTTGTACACAGTGTTCAAATTGTAAAAAATTGTAAATTGGGGAAAAAAACTGCCCAGAAGACATCAAGGATGCCATATAAAAATGTGGATTTTGACAAATACGTTTGCAGTTGCAGTTATTTCACTGTATCCAACTGAATATAAGATCTTGTGCATAATTGTAAGTTTTAGATATGAAACTACACATAAGATCTTGGGGGTTTTTTCCTATTAGTCTTACCTGAAAGTTTGCTGTGACTCTTTGGGTTTATTGAGCCTTAACAGAAACGCATTTGAAAAGCACTCTGTAGAGGAAAGGCAAAGATATTTCCAGAATCATCAGCTTGAGACTGCTAACAGTGTCTTGTCTATGCTATCAAAACGTGTTTTAGAATGTAAAGTATATAAACTTCTAGGAAGTTCACATCATATTAGGACTGGAACTGATTGTCCATCTTACTGTTTTGAAGATGTCTAAAGGAGTCAAAGCTTCAGAATAGTATTTTTTTATGGAACATTTCTCTAAATGTAGAGTAAAATCAGCAGCAAACCAAAGGATTTTCTTTAAAGTGCTTGCTTAGAATGGTTTTCTTCTGAATAGATACAAATGTTGGTCTTTTAATGATTTTAACAATACTAAAACCCAAATTAAAAATGCATTGTAAATTCAAGAGTGTAAAAGATACTTATTTCCAGGTTAATTTTAGTACCAAAATATCAAAAACTTTTGCTTAAAAGAAGTCATTTTTAAGCTCGCGTGATTTAAAAATAGAGGAGAAAAGATGCAAGGATCATTATTACTGGAGTCATGAGTTAATACGTATCTCATGAACAGTTCATTGCCACGAACCAAGACTAATTCAGTCTAATTTGAATAGAAAAATATTTTCCATTTGTGTCTAAATTTAAATAAAATGTCTCCCTCCTTCCCTGCTCCCCAGTGCTAAACAGCATGTTTACAAATATTTTTCCTTTATCCCCTTGGGCTTGTGGCTGTTCAAGCTCATGCAACAAAATAAAATGTTTTTCATCCAATGGAAGCAAAAATCATCACTTTTTCAGATTGAAAGCTCCCAACAGAATGTTATTTGAATGTAACAGCATGGTTGCTGATGGATTTGGAACAGTAAAAAAAGACAACATGAGTGACTAAAAATGTTTCTGTGCATCAGTATGGAAACCCAAATTATTTTGAACAAATAATTGAAATGTACCATCATTTAAAAATATTTTGGTATGTTTTGTAGGTTTGGAGTTTAATGTATATGTAAAGAGTGTGCTCCTGTTACACACCCAGCTTTGCTTTTTTCATGAAAGCAAACAGATGCTATAGTCTCTTAAATCTCAGAATGCAATAGCTGGTAATTTATATGTTCCCTATCTGGATTTTTATCAATGTTTTTATCTTCATTCTGTTCTTGATGTGCTGGGTTTCTGTCTTGCTTGTATGTCCATTCATAGAAATCAGTAAGTAACGATGGTTGTCCAGTACAGTCATCCTGACAGCTACATAGAGGTCACAGCCATACGTTACCTGTGCCTCTCTTACATCCTTTTAGGATGACATTTGTAATGCATGAGTAGATTTGTTCTTCTTAAGTAAACAGCTTGTATGGATTGGTGTCAGATTTTGTCGTGTACAATATTGTGGTATACTCTTCTCAAATAGGTTTAGAAATAGCAAAGATATCCCTGTCTTGGCATTGGCCGAGAAGAGATTTAGAACATTGGAATGCTGTTAACCAGCTAAAACTTGACCCTTTACCCAGTTAGTTTGTAAATATTTCTTTCAAAGACAAACTTTCAACAAACAGGCTAAAATGGCTTTGGGGTGCTGTTTGAGAAGTAAAAGCCACTTAATTCACTGCATAACACCCACTGCAAACTTGCAAGTATACTTTGATTTTCCCTATTCAAATGCTGCCCTACCCTGACTTGCTTTGTTGAGGCCAGAATGCAGCCTAAAGTGGTAGGATTAGGCTGGATATTAAAATTGCTTATGTATATGTGGTGTAGGAATCTGCTGTTATTTTCTCATACTATTTTCTTCCTGCAAATTGTTGAAAGACAGACCAGTGTCTCCTCTACAAGCTGTGTTGTTGACAACACTGTAGGCAGCGTGGTGGCTTCACGCTGCCAAGCTCTACCACCTGTGGCTTTGTTTCTTAGCCAGAGTTCGTGACTGCAGTCTGTTGTGTTTCAATTTGTGGCTCTAGAGTTCTACCCTAAATCCCTCTCCTCTTAAAACCCTTTCAGCTGTGTTGAAATTTATCACTTTGTTTTTTCCCATTCACCTGTGTAAATTGAGTACCGCGGTATCTGAGAAAGCTGGAATTGAAAGTGAGTTGGTAACAGTGACCCTGCTGTTTGGCAAAAAGGTAGATATAAATGAAGTTGCTGTAAAAACCATTTTTTGCTTTGCAAATAACAGCTGAAAAGGACTGTCTGTAATAGCTGTGTTTATCAATAGAAAATGGCATTTCTAGAGGCTGACTGTGTCGTAGGAAGCAGATGGGCTACCTGTGGCTGGTAGTGAAATACAATGTGGTAAATGGAAAATTTTAATAATGTATGTTTACAGATTATTTGTATGATCATTGATTTCCTTATTGATACATAGTGGGCAGTCCCACAGCTGCTAGGGATGTTCTTTTACCGGAGTAGCAATTGACTTCAAACTTGACATCTCTCTCCTAATGTATATAATTAGAATCAAAACAAAAAATTCGCTCTTTCCAGAAGAGAGAACGGCATAAAATTCTTTGTCCTGCCCTTGGTGCTAAACATCATTCAAACATAGATCATAATCCTTCCCTGTTATCTTTCTGGCGAGCACCATCTCAGCTGGTTCCTTTGATTTCATTGATAGTTATTGTGTCCTATTGCTAATAAGTTTTACTTGTTAAAAAGGACAAATTGTTTTGGGTTTAGAACTAAAGTGAAATCGCATCTTTAGTTGTTAGTAACACTATCTTAGATCTGCGATGTACTTCTCTTTGTAAAGGAATTGTGGATTCCTTTACAAAATGCTTTTTGCACTTAGATACACAGAATTTGCTTTTTTCCCTGTCGAAATGCAAATGTCCTGGGGAGGAGCATGGCAGTTTTTCATCAACATGTGGTGCTATTATCCAGCCCCTCAGGGCAGGAGGTAAAGAATATCCTTATGTGCAAGATACATTGCTGAAACTGGAATGTAGTTAATTCAGGGAAAAAATACCATGGATTCTGGTTTAATATTTTGCTGATAAAAGCAGAAATGCATGTGACATTATTCCATATGAAACCCTTCTTAGACACCAGCAGTTTTAGTGTGAGTGGATTTTTTTAGACTAGCCTTTTACCCTCAAGTTCAAATTCCCTTTTCACAGCTGTGTGATCGTCCACAAACTCAAGTCAAGCTTTCCATCTTCCACGTAATAAGATTGCATTAGACTACAGTTCAGAACTAGGTGATTTTTTCTGTCCTGTGTTTTACAGGTTTTCAGCTAGTTTTCAATCTAAATGTTTAACCTAATTTGAAGTTATCTTCCAAGTACATTTTTGGGGTTTGTAATTCAGTGTAAGATCTCAAGGTCTACTGTCCACCATTTAATCTTTGTGATGAAATCTGGTCAACAGTATGGTAGAAATTATTATTAATTAGTGACCCTGTAAATTCTGCGTGTGTTTCAATTGTGTGTGTTGCAAATTATTCCTGTGTAATGATGTGGAACTTAATAGCAAGCACATAAATAATCTGGATTCCCTCATGTAAGAGTGGGCAAGCTGAAGAAAGCACCTGCCCCAGCTCAAGATGCACAGAGAGGAGCAGGGTCAGGCAGTGCTTTGCTGGACATGGTGGTGGGCTCTGTCAGTGCTGCAGACTTCTTTCCATTGCAAGTGTGAGAAGGTCCTGAGACGAGCAAAGTATGAATGCTGCAGTACCCTGGTTTTGTATCTCATTTGGTAGGAATTGTTCAGAGGAACTAAGAACAGTTTTCCCTTTAGCCCCCTGTCAATTCCTCATCCTCCACTGTGACTCTTTTCAAATAGAAGCCACAGCTCTCAAATTTGTGAAGATACGGCAGAAATTATTCCTGCTCTGGAAACTCTGTAGAAGCCATTGCTGGGCTATGTGCTGGCAGGGGAGGGGAATTAGTGTGGCTTTGCACAACAGCAGTGCTTGCAGGTAAAGCAGAAGCAGACATGGTCTGTTCCTCTTCACCAGAAGAACTGCAATAAATCCCCCCAGCCTTTGTGCCAGTGGTAATAGGCACAGCCTCCTAATGGCAGCCTGCTGAGAGCCTTCCATAATAGATGCATCTTAACAAATGTGTCTGCTTTGCACCACAGGAGTGGAGGGGGATTCCTGGGAGAAACAGGCACACAGATGAACAGAAAGTCCGGGTAGAATGCAAACAGGTTTGCTGCCTTTAAAGGAAAAAAAAAAATCATACTGTTACATGCTTCGTTATGTCAATTTTGTTGTTTCTGTATAACCTAATTAGCCATGGACAAGACATAGGTCCCAACAAGCTGTTAAACACCACTGGCATTTGTGGCAGGAAGCATAACTAATGAACTAAGTTGGAGGCAGCTGAGCTGCACACTGTTAATTGGTATTTCACTCCTCAGCTATTGCTCCTTTGCTCTTTGCATGACGGGTCAGAGCAGATTTCCTCTCAGTTGTGGGTGAGGGCTCTTTGAGGGCAAATCCTGCCCCAATGCATGTACAGAGTGACTGATAAAGAAGGTACACTCTGGGACATGGTCAGCACATGAGGGTAACAGTCCTGAAGTTAATTAGGGATGCAGCATGGCCGACCAAATGCTAAGAGAGGCATCAGGCCTCAAAAAATTTACATGGTTTGAAACTGTAAACTCTCAAAAACCACTTTTAACCTGGTTTTTGGGGGTGGTGTATATGGTGCTTAAGATTAAGGGAGTTTAAGTGTTTCCTGAAGTAGGTGAAACCAGAAAGGGAAAAAAACAAGTGGAATGAAACTTGAGATTAATTGCTTTCAGAGCTCAGCTTTCAGGAGACCGTCGAGTGTGAGATTTTTAATAGTCATGATTGTTAGCAACACTTCGAAGTCTGTATCTGTGCTAGTAATTTGCTAAACTGAAGTTTTTGGTTTGCATCCCTAATAAGAAAAACCCTGAGACTGCTACCCATGGCAGTTTGAATACATGTTTTCAAACATCCTAAGGCAGACAAAAGTAGGCCAATTTAACTCTCATGGTTCATCTTCCTTTCTGGTTTCTGTGCACTTACACGCAACTTATTTTTTTTTTGAGGCCTTCAGGCTGCAGGCCTTAATCTTAACAGGATTAGGAACATCCCTGTGAGTCCAGCCTTTTTCTGACCAGGAGAAGCCATTAATTCATTAGAAACCAAGGCTTTGACAGTGTGGGTACTGCTGTCTGCCCGTCCCTGCAATATCTTGGTCACACTGTCTGATTCTGTGCCTGTTGTCTGTCAGGGATGCAACGAGAGGAACTTGGCAGACTCATTATTAGTGTTTAGACAGTTTTCTTCCAGAAGTGGTTTGTCTAAAGACCATGCATAGTTTTAAAATTTAAAATGTACCTCTGAAAAAATTTGTATCTTGTGTTTTAGGACTCAGTAACAACAGTAAGGAAATAGTTTGTGTCCCCCCCAGCACAGGTTGGACTGGTCAGGCTGTTTCTTTTCTTGGGGATGACAGAAGCAAATGGTGTCTTGTGATTAACTTAATATTGCCCTTAGTGTGTGCGTTTCTCTAATTCTAATCAAACTAATTCTAATCAAACTTTTTCAAAAATCAAAATATTTTTTAATCAAAAAATATCATGATGCTATTAGTTGGAGGAATCACTATGTCAACCACTTGTCCTAGGTGTCTTGTGTAAGATGACACCCAAATTTCAATTTGAGGAACCATTTTCGAGGGAAACTGGTTTTGGAGTAGCGCATGGGTTGTCTGCCTTCTCAATGCATGGTGAGACTCCTGCTTTGCAGAATCAGGAACACAAGGGAAAACACTGTACATCAAACCTCTGTTGAGGTTTCCATTTGAACTGATGGCTCACCTCAGTGTGATGAAGGACCTTGTGTGGAGGACTTGTCTTACTTCTGGGGTTTGGAGTTGTCTCAGGTCTCTCAGAAAGCAGGTGGATGGCTGTGATCTGCAAGGAGAGGGAGCTGCCCTTCATACCATGATGGATGCATTGCCTACGGAGAGGTTAGTGGCGATTTGGAGAGCCCTGAGAAATCGCTTGCAGGGAAAAAGACTGTAAATATTTTTCCTGGAGCTGCTCAACGCCTGCAATTAGGCTGCTTAAAGCAGGGAAATGTTGATTGAACTGTGGCTGTGAAACAGCTTGAACTGATCTGATTCGTGGTACCCTGCGCACAAACTGCTTGGTTTCATAAGGTACTGGCAGTTGTGATGTCCTTTTTGTTTATTATTAAACAATCAATATATCAGAGGAATATATTGAAGGTATTTTCTGGTTCATCTTTACTGCTGTCTTCTGCCCTCCCTCATGTCCATGAAAAGTCAATTTCAGGAGCCAGTTTTGCCTTTGAGCTTTGCTATGAATGGCAGATACATAAACCCATTTGTTGCTATTAATATTAATACACAGATAATGTTTTTTTCCTTTCCTGGAAAGGGCAGGCAGTCTTACTTCCTTCAGCTTTTGAGGTGTTACTTTTATGTGCAAGGCAATCGTTCTTGTGTGGGCAAGCTGCAGCTCATGATTACTGAAGGGTATTTGGGAGGAGGGCTCCCAGAGGGCTCAGTGTCTCCTGGAAACACACTGAGCCCTTTCTCCAGACTTTCTCCATGCATCTTGTTGACTGTCAAAGAACAAGGCTGAGATTCTCTCTCTTCATGCATACATAAATATGCATGTGAGGTAATAAATACACCTGAGCGGTGGTGTCGGAGGATACAAAAGTAGTTAAGAAACGGGTCCAAATTTCCTATTCCTTAGTAGTTTTACTTAAAGATTATCCATTTCTAATGCAAGATGTTAAAGATAAAATATCTGGGGGGTTTTGGCAGTCCATGTCTTAATCAAGATCTATTGGAGGGGTATAGTGGGACAGGAAACAATAGAAAACGATTGTATAGTGGTTAGAAAAGGAGACAAAAAAACACGGGAGGTCATCATTAAGCCTCAGAATCACACAGCTTGATTTCATAAATGCATTTGGGTTTACTACCAGCAGTAAACTGAAAAATGCACTCTGGTGGAAGCATACCATTTCAGGGGTGAATAAAAAGCATGATTAGCTCATTTAATAAGAGATGGAGCTACCAGCTCTGCTTGTATTAATCATTACTGTTATCAGAGATGGAATTGTCAGAACTTCTTACCAACAATGGTGATCTTAGAAGCTTTGTTAAAACTATTTGGCATAATACTGTTCATGGACATGGAAGTGTTAGAACAAGTGCAGAGGAGGGCCACGAGGATGATCAGGGGACTGGAGCACCTCTCGTGTGAAGATAGGATGAGAAAATTGGGGCTGGAGAAGAGAAGGCTGCGTGGAGACCTCATAGCAGCCTTCCAATACCTGAAGGGGGCCTATAGGGATGCTGGGGAGGGACTCTTCATTAGGGACTGTGGTGAGAGGACAAGGGGTAATGGGTTTAAACTTAAACAGGGGAAGTTTAGATTGGATATGAGGAAGAAATTCTTTACTGTGAGGGTGGTGGGGCCCTGGAATGGGTTGCCCAGGGAGGTTGTGAATGCTTCATCCCTGGCGGCATTCAAGGTGGGGTTGGACATAGCCTTGGATGGCATGGTTTAGTGGGAGGTGTCCCTGCCCATGGCAGGGGGGTTGGAACTCGATGATCTTGAGGTCCTTTCCAACCCTTACTATTCTATGATTCTATGATTCTATGTCAGTATCACATTTTTTCACATAATACGTTGCATTATTTTTTCCTGAACTTGGAACTACTACATATTATTAAGATATTATCAAGATATTTTGGTATTTTAGATTTGGAATTTTTTTCTGTAAGCTAGAATTTCCAGAAATGACTGAGTGTCCTGAGCTGATGTTTTGACCTTTCTGTGCTGCAGAGGAGCTTGAGGAGAAAAGCTTGAAGTCGTTGTAAGAAGAGGATTAAGGACTGTTTAATAATAGTGTAATGTAACCTAGTTTACCAGTAGAGACTCCTTGTCTCACTCTCTCTAACAAAAGGTCAAAGTTGTATAGAAAGATGCCTGGAGATAAAGACTCACAGTTAATGGACTGTGTATTTTTGCCATTTTCCTTTAGTGGTCACTCAATAATGCCACTTTTTGTTGCTTTTTAAAATTATTAATTTTTCTTTTTAAATGTGATTTTGCAAGCAGAGTTTTTCCTAGTAAAAAAACCCCAATCAGAACAGTTCTGACTGCAAAGACTTGCTCTAAGATTTATTTTCATTTTGAGATGCATTACAAAAATTCAGAGAACATGTGCAAATCAGACACACTGTTACAAAAAAGAGATAGGTGATGGGAATTTGCATAGATCTTACACCAAACCACAGAATGAAGGAAAGAATCTGGGGATTGCAGCTCCTCGTTCTGTCTTCTCACCACGATAGGGTGGACTCAGCTTCATTCTGTTAGTAATTTCTTTAGGCAAAATATGTGTAATACTGTGTATGGGACTAAATTCCAGATCCCTAAGGAACCTTCTGTGAATGGGCTCATGGTTGATGTCAGTTGGGGTTGACTGCTTTATGTTCTTTTCATCTTTCTGTGGGTTGGGAAGTGTGAAAGTGTCTCTCTCCTTACTTGTTTGTTATTTATTATGGTGGTATCTGCCCTTCAGACTAGTTTGCTTTATGGAATAGGTGCCTACCAAGTTGTCTCACATTTGTTTTTTTAATTACTATTTTCAGGATCCAACAAACCTGGATAAGTTCAATGTCTCCAACTTTTTTCATGTTAAGAACAACATCAAAGTAATAGATCCAGGTAAGGATATATTGAAGTAAGGCTAAGAAAACACTGACCCAAATATGCAAATTCGAAAGAAGACATTATGTAATTGACAGTTTCCTGGACGGACATCCCTCAGTGGCTAGTGGTAACTTTGAAAGCTGCTTGGAAACGTGAATAACTTGTCAAAACTGTCCCTTTCACATCAAAAGGTGTTAACAGATTTTGAAGCAAAGACATGATTCTTTGAGAAATCATTAACTGTCTCTGTTGAGTGCTGTGGAAAGTTTTGCATATCCTGAAAGAGTGGGTAGATGAGAGACAAGTGAGGGGGGAGAAAGAATTTGCCGAAAGGTCCATTAGCCTTGTACCAGACCCAAGACAAGAAAACCTGCATCTTCTCATGCCTGTCTGCTAGGCTTTTTATTGAGTGTATCAACAATATATTACCCATCCTTCTTCCTGGAGAACAGCAGGCATCTTCCAAGTTAAAGATGGAAATAGATTTTTCAAAAAAGTCCCTGTATTATGTTAATAATAAAAAATAAAATACTTTTTCTTTCTAGATATCTAAGAAATTTGCTTTTCAGTTCTTTTATGACTTTTTGATAGCTAAATGCTTAGCAATACCTTCTAATATTAAACTGCTGAAGGAAAAAAATCTCTTCTATGCCCTTGTGGTTTAGAACTGTTTCTGATGAGGCCTCATTGCTGATTCTAAGCATGGTGTGTTTTTCTGGGTCTATTATGCGCATCTTTGGGTTTTTCTAAAGCTACCAGTTCTGCAAGCAAGTATCTCTCTTTCCATTTGCCTGCTAAAAATAAGTGAGTATTATCTCAGAGATGATGTCCAGCAAATAGTGGGCACAGGAAGACAGAGAACAAATGAAACTTGTAAAAATAAAAAAGATTAAATTAATCAAATTCTCCAGTCCGGTCACCGGCCGCCTCCTCCTCCTGTATCATGTTAAAGAGCTAGTCTTGGAATTTTTGCATTACAGGCCTGGCTGTTCAGTGAGGAGGCAGAAGGCAGAAGTTTATATTGTACCCAATTGTATCTTGTCTTTATTGTTCTATAAAAATTTTATAAGACTTGTGTGAACTTAGATAATTTCTAGTGGTTTCAAAGAAATTCTGGCAGTAGTTCATTAGAAGTTGTTGGGTTTTTTTCTTGTATTTCTTCATACTGGCATTTATTGTGCTGTATTTCAAGTGGTACTGTCATTAGTGTTGTACATTGCTGTTTGTTACTGTTTCTGCAGGAATAAATGTAGTTACTAGGTCTTTTTATTTAAAAAAATGTAGAAATAATATCAGGAAGATTTTTGTGTAACTGCATATGTAATAAACTGAAGGAGAACAACATAGGGTTTTTCTTTTAACTCTGAATGATTTGACTTTCATCTTACATAGATGAAGAAAAAGCCAAATTAGATCCATCTTACTATTTGAAAAATACAAATACAGAGACCCGAGAGACTTTATTGGAGCTTTATAAGGAATTCAAAGGTGATGAGATTCTAGCAGCTACTATGAAGGCCCCTGAAAAGGAGAAAGTGGATAAGCTGAATGCAGTAAGTAGATTTAATTTGTAGTTTGGCACTGATTGACTTCTTCAGGAATGATAATAGATGTTTTTCAGCTTCGAGGCCCTATTGCTGTATAAACAGACACTACCCCTGCTTTCTGTTACATGGAAGTTTGTCACAGATAAGAGTGTAAGAATCATACTTGAATTCCTTAGAAATACATTATATGTGTCAATGCGTTTCTCTTTGTTAAATCATTGTAAATTATTTTAGAAATGGAGCACACTAAGAAGGAAAAATCTTTATGATGTGATTATGATGTATACGTTGGCAGAACCTTTTTTCCCAGGTTGTAATCTCTTGCTTTGAATTTGTTTAGCATTGCTTCCTCCGGTTATTGGCAAAGAGAACACACCTTAAGGGCAGTGCAAGTGAATCATTTCTGGTGTGGGCAAATATATCAGTCATCCACAGCTGCTTCTCCATTTTTTTTCCACTGGAATGCAGGATTTTTGGTGGACTATTTTAAAGGATGTTCTTCCAGGTGCATATTGCTGTGTGTTCATGGTTGTCAAGAAAAGCAGCTCATCTGCATCTAGATTTCGTACATCAAAGGCTGTTTGAAACTGGCAAGACAGAATATTCTTCTTTAATAATTCTGGGATGCATGTGTGTTTCTGCTTTGATTACACTTGGACAGAAATGAATAGCAATGCAGCATACACCTTTTAATAAGGAGGGTTAGTGACAGATACGGGAGCATATGTGACCAAGGAGTAGGATCACATTTGCCCCTTTTTCAGGGCATTATAGTGTTATGGGAAAACAAAAGATGTACGGAGGAAGAAAAGATGTGAGAAAAGAATGAGCACTACACATGTTGAAGAGTCAGATTGTCAGCTAATGATGTGAATGGGCATAACTAAAAACTTGCAGAGGGTGCAATGTAACCTTATGGATAGAGCATTAGCTTGACCTGTATTCTTTACCAGGTGTTGCCCCAGAGCCACTAAACTTACCTGTGGATTTATTAGATCTTTGTAATTTGCTACAAAATCCGTGTGTGACATTCACATTTCCTTTCTGCAGGAGAACTACAGAGCTCAAAGTAGTCATTGGGAACAATGGGATAGCGCCTTTGCACGCAGAAGGGCCATGTGTGGGAGAGGGGATGGTTTGCTTTCCTCCACAGGATCTCTGTGGTTCACTGGGTTTTCCTTCCACTTACTCAGCAACGTTGGAGAATTTTACAGATGTCTTGCCAGCAGTACTCCTTTCATATCTCCACCTGTGGACGTACAAATACATTCTCATAATAGAATAAGCAATAAGCCCCTTCAGCTCAGTGCATGGAAGGCCGTAACTAGTTTTGTCAGAGCAAATGTTATGGGCAACAGATGGAGAATTATCGTTGCATTGTGCATTTGCTTCTTTCTGTAGGAACTAGAGCAGAAAGTCTGCCTTCAGAAGAGTAACATTTGTGTGTTTCTAGTGCTTATATAGTATCTTTAATAGATAAATTTTATGATCTAATGTCTTTTTCTCTTGTGTTTTCCTCTGCAAACAGGCTCACTATTCCACTGGAGCAGTAAGTGCTTCCTTCACCTCCACTGCAATGGTGCCTGAAACTACACATGAAGCAGGTACCAGAACTACTTACATACAAGCTGTTTATTTACTTCCAGTTTTAAAGTGTGCTTCATAGCACACATACAGTTATGAGGACTGAAGGAATGCATTGATAATTGGTCCATGCTGATGCTGTGGAAATGTATTCCCTGAGCAGATATATCTTTACTTTCCACTGAGCTCCTTCTGAAAATAATGGAGCAATTATGAATTAGCTTCAGCTTTGAATGGCAGTTACTTACATTGAACTGAAATTAACGAGGTCTTTTCTATGCCTGGGAACCACAAAATGGGATATCCACTTAAGTAAGTTAGGAATGAAGTATAGTCTCTCCTCAAATTGCGCACAAAATCTTGCCCATCTGTTTGGCATAACCTGGTATTGGTTAGAATGACAGCAGATTTTTGTGGTGATAACATTTGATTCATTGCATTTCAAGGTTATACAAAAATGCATTTTAGCACAATAAAGTTTTTTGTTCATTCTCCAGCCTAAACCCAAATGTGTAAAATTTAATTAATTGAATATTGATTAAATAGGTGAGTGATTAGTATTCCCAGCTGAAGAGAAAGGGCTGGCTTTTGGCACTGAAATTTAGAAGCATGTAACACACTTGGGCAAAGATTGAATGTGTTGCTCAAGCTACATTCACCAAGTTCAGTTCCTTTACGTGGTGGATTACAGTGATCTGCAGGTGACTTTTGAGTGTTGAAAACATCTGACTAATTGGACATTTTGACAAAATGGAAGTGGAAACATCCTAGATTGATCCTTTGGTTTGACTTTCCAGTAATGTTTTCAGTAACAGCTTCATTTGTTTTCAGGACTGGGTAGGTCCTCATATGTCAGCAATTTGTGGTTGACAGATGACTACCTGCTTGGCTTCCAAGTTTGACAAGAAACAATTTGGTTTCAAAGTAACATTGGTGGTTGGTAGACATTACTTGAAAATTATAGTTTGTAATATTGAATGCTTCTGTTACTTAGAAATATAGATTATACTGTTGGCTCTTGGGGAATTGGTGGTTTTCTGTAATGGAAAGTGTTTTGCACAGAGATTAATGTGAGGTTATCATAGATGAATTGCAGAGTACATTCTCTGAAGACCCAGTACCCCAGGGGAAGAGGTCAGACAGTAGAGCCTAGCAGTTTGTTTTCTGATGATTTCTAAAGACCAATGAGTAAGCTTCCAGAGAGCTAATTATTGTATTTTGCTCTGATACAGCTGCTATTGACGAAGATGTTGTGAGATACACATATGTGAAGAAGAAGGGCTATGTGCGACTTCACACTAATAAGGGAGACCTAAACTTGGAGCTGCACTGTGATATGGTACTGTGTGCTCATAAAATGAATCTTTTTAGATAGCAGACAGAGTAGGAGCTGGCAATGGAAATGTCAAAAGAAAGGAATAGTTTGTAGCTGTAATAGATACAGATAAATAACTAGCTTTCAGTTGGTTTACAATGTAAATTGCAAATGTATATGTATTATTTTATATATTATCCTACTGTAAGTGTAAATGTTCTCTGTGAGTAGTCTCGTGCATTTTAGTGGACTTCTTACAGCATGTCAAGGTACATGTTTAGAGCTTCAAAGCTCTAATAGTGACCGAAACAGTGACAAGGAAGGTAGAGGTAAAAAAGAAGGAAGAGTACAGGGAAGAGAGAATAACCCAAGGTTACACAGCAGGTTACTTGGCAGAACCAGGAAAAGAGCCTCAGTGAAACTGAGAGCAGTCTGTCAGCCTGAGTACTGTAGTTAAGAACTCAAGAAATGGTTCATTTGCTTCTGAATCTTGAGCTTAAAGAACAAACCTATATGAAAACCTTAGAATATGTTTGTTATTTCCTGCTGTTTCAGTTTTTAAGGTTCAGGTTCTCAAACATCTTCCCTTTGCCATGAAGAGGTAGGCATTTATTTAAAAAAACAACAGGCTAGTTTTTTATTGTCAGTACAGTCTGATTCTGGAGGAAATCTGTAGCTCTTGAAATAATAAATATGGCAAGACTTAGGATAGACGGATGAATTGTGGCGACACTGATGTCTCAGACGTCACTGCTTGGTTGTGTGCTTGCTTATTTGTTTGTATAACCACAGCTATAAAAGGAAAAAAGTTTTCAGTGTAAAAAACTCCAACCTTCCGTTGTTTACTGAGATTTTTATTATAGGCCTGAAGGTAGATGTTTTAGGAAGTTGAAGGATATGAATAGGGGTTTAAATGGTAAAACTTCTGCTTGTTGTGACCCTCACAGAATTTAAGGACAGTGGTGCTGGCTGGGTGCTGGGGTGCCTGGTGTGAAATCCCAAGATGCACTGGGAGAATGCATCCTTTTTTGCCTGGAGGGGGTGGGGGGAAAAGAGTAAACAGGGCAAGCCTGCTAGCTTTCCCTTCTCTTCCTTTCTGTCACACGAGTAAGAAGCAAGATCTGTGTGTGCATCTCGAGCTGATCTGTGGAAACAATATGAGAATCTCCAACAGCAGCCTGTAATGCTAGTAATTCTGTAGATCCCTGACATCCCTACAGGTGTTTTCCATGATCTTAAATAGTAACACTATGTAATAAGGCAAAAAGCAGAGGATGTTAGTACAGCAATATTTGGGGGAAGCAGCAGAATGAGCAGATTGCATTGAATCATTTGTTATGCCATATGTTCTCTAACTGGCTCCCAGCTAGTGCAGGCTGACTGCAGCTATTCTTATCAGCATGGGGGTTTTTGGCCACATGCGTGACCAGTGTCATTCAGTCCTGAGGACCCAGTCTCAATTGCCCATTATAAACTTCCTGTATGATATCCATTGCGTTTCCTTTTTTCCAGATGAATTCCTATTCACCTCCCTTTCACACACACTGCTTCCTCATGCACACATTGGAAGTGTGCACTGTTTTACACAGCCAGACCTGCTTGAACACTAGCCTTTAGCCATCTGTTCATGTCTTTGTGTCAATTAAATCTATGTGAATTAAACAGACCTTTGGCACTGCAGAGAGGAAAAGATACATATTTAGAATAAGTAGGAAAAACTTGCTGCTTTAAGGAGGTTTTCACAACATCCACTTTAGGTCATCATCCTAGGTCTATTAAATCACTTCTTCCGGGAGGCGCCTGTTTTTCTCCCTTTACTATATAAGGAGTTTGTGCTTCTAACTTTGGTTTTCCTGAATCACACTGAGGTTAGGCACATAAGGTAGCTCAGTGCAGACAGAGAAAATGTCTGACAAACATGTAGCATGCATATAGGTCACAGATCAGCACAGTGGATCTATTGAGATTGCAAAGACAGACATAGAAAATGGGGAAATGCCAGAATCAAACTTTTCTAAACACATCCAGTTCACCCTGCTTGTGAATATGCATGGTAATAGTCTTAATAATACGCTGATTTCTTTGTTAGCTCTTCTGGTTTATTCAGTGCACAAGCTGAACCAGTATTGGGAGCTATTCAGAACTGTGTGGTGAAATGATTTAAACACAGGATCTGGTTTTCCTGAAAAAGTGTAAGATGTGGATAAGATCCTTGAATGCAGTCAGGAGGAATTGGACTATATCATAGGGCTCACCCAAATTAATGTTGCACAGGCTTTTTGATACCTGATTTTTCAGCCTTTGTGATTTTTCACGTAGTTAGCATGGGTAGTACCTTGACTTTTCAGAAAGAAATGGAGAAACAAATTTCAGCCCAAAGCACTGTACTCATACACATTTGGATCACCAGCAGATTTGAGAGCCTTGGATTCAACACATGGATCAGTGCTACTTGAGTGAAGAAGAGAGCCAATAGCATTGTTAGGTTGTCATTGCTATGTGGATTCAGGCAAAATGTATGTGACTTGGAGAATACGTACATACACCCTCTCAAGCAGTGCAACTGCAGGAGCAAGTATATGATATGTAATCTATATTACAGTGGTACTTAGCTTCCCTTTTTAAAGACTGAACGCTGCCTGCCTGGTTGTTGTCTTGACCTGACCACAGGCTGCTGTTTCTAATTGCTGAGTGATATCCTGTCCTCTGATTATTATGGAAGCTGTGATTGTATTTGCACAGTACTGCAAATACATGATTGTCACATGCATTAGGAAGATTGAGGATGAAGTTGCTACATAAATGTGACGAATGCCTGTAGACTTGCAACATTCAAATGACATTTTAAAATAGTCTTACAGGTTAGATTTGAATATACACTTTGAATGGAAGTCTCCTTGCTGAGAACATAACAGCAAGTGACATACTTGCTATCTTAGAGTGTATGTCTACTGAGTCTTCAACTGTATTTTCATGCCTATGGGCTGTATTTAAGCAAAGTGTTCTTGCTGTTGTGTTCTCAGCAGTCTTCACTGCTTCTGAAGTCTGCCCCGTGTCTCTGTCTTCAGTACCTGCCGTGAGCCTCTCCCTTCACAGCGCGTCTGATTCCTGTTCTTTCCTTCCCCAGTTTTTTGTGAGCTCTCTGGCAGTATGGATTCTTTGGAGTTCGGTCCATATGGACGCGTGGAAACTTTTGTTTAAAAATAAATCTAGGGTTCTTCATATACTTTATGGTGCCAATCAATGAGATTGATAGTGATGAGATTCTTCCTAGCACCAAAAACCTAATCAAAAAGTGTTTTGTATTGATCCAGGGGAGGAAATCAGTGCTGCAGTATGATTGAAATCATCAGTTACTTGGTGACAGGATTCAGAACAAGGGCATGAAATAGGGTGAGAATCCAGATATTTTCTGTACTTGAAATCACTTGTTCAGAGCATCAGAAAACTTCACTTAGGTTCCAGAAAGATGATGTGTGGTTTAAATCATTGACCTGAAAAAAGGCAATAAAAAGACTTTGAAAGATAAGCTGATTTTTTTTCCACCCTTTTGAATGAGCAAAGGTACACTACTGTTCTCTCTTTGCATCATAGCAGTGTGCCTAGTGCTGTTTGCTGCCATTTGTTTTTCTCCCTATCTTCTTACTCCGATACAGTATGTTCATCCTGATGGGGACTAATCAGATGGCCATTTGTTAGGGATGTTTTCCAGGAAGCTGAGTTCAGCTGGGCATAAGCAACATTTGTTGTATACGCTAATTGGAAATAAACTTACAAAAATTCTACTTGCCAGAAGTAGTGTTGGCAAGTACAGGGGATTTAACAGCATCCAACAAGTGTTACTCTTTCAGCTCTAGTCTCATGCATCGCCAAACAAGTAAATTATGAAGGCAATTCTGATGAAAGGCAGTTAATGTCACTGGATTTCTTGCATTTTATTTACTGTGATTTTTCTAGTCTTCTCAAGTTACTTTAGTCAGGATGTTGCTGGGAACAATTGCCTTTATCATCTCTGTGTATTCTGTTGTATTGGTCACTATAGCGATGCAGTTGTACCTTGTAGGTGGTGGAGCAGCCTCCTAAGGGAGGGTGGAGACTACCCTGTGCAAAATGTCAAATTGACTTGGATATGGAAGTAGAAAGGCAGTATGGTGTAATGGATGGAGTGGAGAACTAGGAGCTGGTAACCCCTGAATTCTGTGCCTTTGCCACAGACTTACTCCATGGTTTGGCTCTTGTAATTTGGTTATGGAGTTTTTTTAAATCAGTGGCATCCCAGTTTCTGTTTCACAATGAGCAATAAATATGGGTGTAATTTTGAATTCCCAGGCAGTAACGTGTATCATGGGTGCCTGATTGCTGGAGTGCAGCTATGCAAATAGCGTAGGCTGCCTGTTGGAATCAGCAGCCCTGCAGGAGAATAGGCAGAGTAGTAGACTCCTGGTCTCTGCACCTGTGAAAGGGAATAAAACTTCCTGCCTTTGCCTCTAGGTTGCTTTGAGGCTTCCTTTAGTGCTTGTATGTTTATCATTTGATTGTGCCATGGAAATAGATATATATAAATATATGTATAAAAATAAATACACCAGCTCCAGAAGACCCTGTCAAAATGATGAACAGGTGGTTTGGTCACCCTTTTCTCCATTGTGAGTTCTCTTCATCCAAGTGGTCACTCTAGGGTAGGGATCTGGTGGTTAAACACATGCCAATAGTGGTAATGAAATACTATTCTGTAACTGTCACAGCAGGTTTTGTCAATTTGCCTGTCTCTCTCAGGTTTAATACTTTAAGGTTTAAGGGCAAGTTGGCATAACAAAGAAGAATGTGAGCTGGATTTCAAAGCTCCATCCAGCACTCCACACATGCTTTTTGAGGTTTTAGGACCTGGCAAACTTTGCTTAATGATGATGTCTTGGCATAACTATCTGAAGAAGCCATTATTTTACTAACACTGCTGTTTTAATCTTTTGAGGCCCTCTGACCTGTTAAATATGCCTGTGATCTATAAATGTGTAATCCAGCCCCTGTTCTTTGAAATCATCTCTCCTTTTGTGTGAGAGACTGTTCTGAAGATCAGAAGCCTGTAAACTTCTTACCCATTTCCAGTGGGAAAGAAGTGACTTGCTGAAAAGATCCTTTGACCTCTTGGCATGACAGTGTTCCCCCGTCTCCCTGAATCTCTTCTTTCGGATTTAAAGGTTCATTCTGCTCAGTTTCTGCCAGCATCATTGTGGCGCTGTCTGGCAGATACCTCGCTGATGTTTTACCAGTATGTGTTCACTCAGTAATGCAGTTGTAGGGATGAAATACAGTGGTCTGGGCATGGCTCTAAATGGGTTGTTTTGTGTTCTTTTTTTCAGTGAAATAGGTCATTGTAGACAGAGCTGCATCTTCCAACTTTGAAAGTTCTCATCAACAGAAACTAAAACCAGCCTAACGAACAAAATTGCCCTTTTCCAGTAGGGGAACAGCTGGATAAAAATGTTTCTTAGAGAGGATGTTGTTATTATTCATGAGCTGAATAGGGCAAAAGCTGTTGTAAGTGATTTGCAGTGTTTTGCAGCAGCGGAGGGGCAGTCGGAATCCCCCATGTCCCCCAGTGCCTGTGCCTAAATAGGACATTCAACCTAGGATTGAGGAAGGTGCTCAGCCACATCTGTGTGAGCCCGTCCCTGCACCACTGGGCTTGCTGCCCTTTGCATGATGTCCTAGCAGCCTTTGGTGTTGGATAATCAGTGAGAAGGCGTTTTGCACATTTGAACCTTTCTACCACCCCAGCCCCCCTGATAAGCTGGGTCGGGAGAGAATCAATTGTTCCTGGATTGTGTTGCTTGGTTTTTGACGTTTGATGGTGCAGGCATCCCATACCAGCTGTGTCTGCCACTTAGTGATCCCGGACGTGAGGATGAGGCGGGTGGTTTGGAGTTACACAGCTGCTGCTCTTCATCTTTCTCTGACATGTTTCTTGTTTGTACCTTGGCTCCTCTGATGAGAGTGGGGTGACCTTGGGAGGCTGACAATTACCAGAGCTTCACTGTCTAGCGTGGAATCAGTTACAGGTTGCGTCTTCTAAAAAGGTGGAATTTATGTGCAGTCAGTTGCAGACTGACGAAATGCCAGGGACCCGCAGTGGGACCTGCGAGACTCCAAGTTTTACAGCTATTGGAGGCTGCTCAAGCAATTTAAGTTGCATCCTCATTTAGACTGTACCTACGAGTACTGTGTCGTGCTTGCCATCCCCATCCTCATCAGCACCCAGCCCTGCACCACACTGTCTGAGAGGCTCCTCAGACCTTGTGTGACTGACAAATTTGAGGCTGGGGAGAGGATTGTTTTCATTTCTACCACTGCAATAAATAAAAGTTAGAGGGAAAGTGGTGTCTGTGGCTAGGAATGATGACTTTGCCTCTGGAGAGCTAGTAGTTAACATTGACAAAGTAGATGAGTGAATTAGATGCCTTGTTTAACTTGAGTAGTGCTCAGCTAAACTGATTGATGTACTTTCAGAAAAGTGAAAAATAAAACTGGAGTATGTCATTTTTTTGTTGGCATCTTGTCGAAGCTGAGCATCTTGCTTAGACTTTGAAAAAGTTTTTGGTAGCATCATTAATGTCAGTACTGTGGAAGAAATGTCTTTGAAAAGTGAAATTTAGCTATCTGCTGCAATCTTTGCTAAATAGCTAATTAAAGTATAGTGGGTTTCTGTATAATAAGATTGCCGTAATTCTGCTCTTTGTACTAAGCAAACTTTTGAGGCTTTGAGGTAGCAAAATAGGCAAATGTTACTATCAAGTCAGCAATCTATTACCCAAGGCATAGTTTGCTTGTTCTGATTCTTTTTAATATCAGTAAGAGTCTGGCCAACTGCTTTACCCCCCAATGCCCTGATGCTTTCATCTCTCCCAGTGCTCACTCACTGGAACTGTGCTCTTCTGGTTGTAGATCGCAAATTGACCTGAACATGTTTGCTCACTCTATGACCAGATTGAGAATGGTGTCCCTTACATGAACTATGTCTTGTTTGAACTGAACCACCATAGGCAGCTGTTGTTTGCCACCATAACCTGTCAAAAGCTCAACCCCTCTCTCATGTAGGGCAACTGTTAGCAGGGAAGTGGAGCTGGCAGGGGGTAATGTTCAGGTCTATGGTAAACACTTCTCCTGCAGGAAATGTCATGGGCTTCCTGCAGTGAAACTCTCCCTGTGCTTTTGCAGTGGGTTTTGTGGAGTTCTGGATTTTCTTGTCTCTCTTGCTCTGAAACAAATGGAGCGTGCTTCTAGTCCATCGGTACAAAGTGAAATAGAGTCACTTGAATTGCCTTCCAGTACAGTATTATGCATTGAAACACACAGGAAACACTTATATGTCAAATTTCTTTCCATGACTTAGTGGAGGGAACAGACATTTACACCTGGTAGATGGTGATTCCAGAAACTGCTCCATTACAATTGTCTCTGAGTAAGCCCTAAGTAAAGCCAAGCTTCTGTTAGGGCGAGTTCTTTCCTGGGGGATGGATAGGCTATGAGGATTGCAGATTGAAAGGGATGAGTTTAAACTTTGCCAAATCACTTCTTTGTGTGCTCAAGCATTAGGAGACTTGTTAGAATGAACAATTTACAGGAGTGAAAATGCTCTATGTAAACAATAAAAAAAGTACATGAATGGGCTAAAGCAAAAACAAAATCCCCCTTGCATTTTAAAGGAGAGCTGTGTTAAAAAAACTGCAGGCTTCGTTTGAAGCTTTAGAAATTTCCATCACTAGTTCATGCCTCTTAGTAGCAGGATTCTGGCATTTGTGTGATAAGATGAAGGCTGTATAATGTAATTTTAATTTGTGAGGAACAGCTTTTCATTATTTCAGATTATTTCTGCTTTGAAACATGGGGTTAATGAGCACATATCAAGGCTCTGTAGTTTAGTGCAGCTACTACGGTTCATCCAATTTAGAGAGACAAAAAGAAATAAAAGGGAAGTGGAATTAGCACAGGGAAATTATACAGATGTGCGAATGACAGCTTCTGAATGCTTAGTGTGAAATTTCTCTTCAAGGTTCATGTACAACCTCAAGGGATAGAGCATTTTGAAATGATTAGCTCTTCACATAGTAAACCCTTCTTCCTTGCAGTCATGGCAACAACTCAGAACTCTTCTTTTCCCATCTCCCGTACCTTGGCAACAGGAGTGCTGCAGGTTTTTAATCTATTTCTGGTTGGCTCTTCAACTGCCCAATACAAATTCTGAGTTAAGGTAACTTTTACAAATACAATGACCTATTTTAACATGAGAAAGGAGAGCTGCAAACTGAGAAATCTGATAGGGACCTGGCTTGGTTAGTCTTACCCCTCAGTTCTGGGAATGCAGCAAGAGCGATGAATTTTGCCTGTTTTGGAGCCACATTTGATGGCAAAAAGGAAACTAAAATTGGCACAGTTAATACTTGAATGTGGAATAAGATATAACATCTACATATCTCCTACAATTTTATAGTAAGGAGTCAGGGTTTTTTTCTGTTTTGCTTTAGTTTTCTAAATTGTATATTCCTTTCTTGAATGTTTTCCCAGTACCTGTGCAGCAGTCTCTCGAGTTCTGAAATTAGTCTGGGCCTAGTAACTGATGGAGTGCTGGTATTTCCATGTAAAGTTACGTACTAAGTTACCTGAATGGAGACTTAAACATAATTAGAAAGCCATTGGGCTGTTGCCCCATTAAATGTACATTTCTGTGAGCCAAGCAAAGCATTTGTGTCATCTTCCGAGATAAGTGTTTTTCTGGATTCCTCTCAAACCGTTTATTAAAATGTTATCACTTGTCTTGGGTGTGAATTTTCAGCAGCTGAAAGACAGTTATCTGGCATCTACAAACAGGGAGCATAGTTGGAGCAGAAGACTCATTTTTGGTATAAATAGGGTTTTTTCTTCTTCTTGCTGTTTCTCATATGGAGAGAGAAGTATCTTTAAGTTGAAGGCTATCATATAGAGACACAGTGTTAATTTACATGGCCCCAGCTTGACCAAAGAAAAGGATTTCTCAGGGCTGTCCTACCACACTCTTTGGAGAGAAAAGCCTTCCACAACATTTTACTTTGACTTCCTAGGACTATCAGTGCATCCTTCTGAGAAGATATTGAGGTGGATTTAAAAAATAACCCCTTTTGTGTCAGTGGCTTTCGTATCAACAGGTTAACAAATTAAGGTGGCATTATTCCCTTGATTTCCTTACATACATGTTTAAATCATAGTCAGCAGATTAAAATAATTTAGATGATTTCCTGCTTACTGTAAAAGGAGTAAAGAGGGGAAAGTCAGCTGCTGCTGCTGAGGTGAATTTGAGAAGAGAACAGCCAGAAATAAAAAGACAGCCTGGAGCCCGTTGTCAGTAATAAGGCAACAACAAACCAGTGTTGCCTCCTGCACTCCTGCATTTCCAGGTGCCTTCACCATCCCTTTCTCCTTCAGAAATGGTGTGAGGCAAGTGGTGTGGAGTCTGCTGTCTGAAGAAATAGACAGTTTTGCATTTCAAGACTGCAAGTCTGACATCTTCCACAAGATCTTGCACTTAAATAACAGTCAGGTTTGTTTATATGTATTTCTCATCAGTCTTTGTAGTTGGACCAAAGACTTCAAAGGCTGGCCTTGTTTGTATGGTCAATGCAGAATATAGCTTCATTACAGAGGATCTACACCTTCCCTATAAACCTCAAGTTTTTTTATCCTGCTTTGGGCAGTATACTGCTTTAAAAAGTCCCTGACATATGCTTGGCAGTGTGAGACAGGTGGTAAAAACATTAACTGCTTTGAATAAATCAGATAATCTGAGCCAGATATTCTAGATCAACTGCATGACTGAAACTGGGGTTTATTACTGATTGAATCAAACCTTTTTATTTGTGTCTACTAAAAGCACCATGAAAGGTAATGGTAATGTTGCTAAGGAACTGTTTACCTGCCAAACGTATCTATTTGATGCATGAGGTGACCATGGGAACCAGTTTGATGGCAGTTATTTAAAGAGAACGTTATAGTGAAATGCTTATTGCATGTATGCTAAATATTTCTGCAGTTGCATTTGAAAAGCTTGTTTTGGGGAAAAGGTATAATAATCCATTCAGAGAGAAAGGTGAGCATAGGTCCTGCATAAAAGATACATTACCAGAGCCATTTTTTTCGATGTATATTTTACAAATCCTTGTTTTGAAAATAAATGGGAAATCTGTATTGGGCTGTCGCCTTTGTGCCAGTTGAAGACAGATTGGGGGGGGTGGTGTTTGTATTTCAGAGGACTCAGTCTTTTGCCTGACTTCATTTTTCTTAAGAAATTAATTACAGGTTGCTGTATTCCCCCCCGAGAACTTATTAACTGTCTCTTTGTCTCCAAAGAGTTCTTGGTTCTCATGGGATAAAGTGCCTCTGGCTGAAAGCTGCTGATTCCATTTCTGATTCATAAAGAAATTTTTTAAGCTTATTTTTATCCTTACTGACACCTTCAATGAGTGATAACTAATAGCACTAGGTTAGGATCAAGGCTCTTATGATATTTTCTTATAAAGGAAGCATATGCTGCACAAATGATTCTTCAGGGGTCGAATTTTACTTGGAAGGTTATGTACAAAGATTATTTTCCAGCATGTATGGTAAATTCCAGGAAAAAGATTCAAATTTGATGTGAACATTGAAACTATGGAATACCTCCTATTGTTTGAAAGAATTTTTGTGGAGTATGTTTACTTACAAGTTGCTTTCAGGAGGCTACTGAAATACATTTCCCAGTAATATTCTACCATAAACCCATTATGGTACAATTGCTATTTTAACGCAGTAATTAAATATATAGGAAATGTGACATAATAGCTGGTGTAAGATTGTATTGGAGTTTGTTTATTTTTCCAGTTATGGCCTAGCTGACAACTGCCATCTGTATCTGAGTAGAGCAAGTAAGAAGGAATCATTATAAAGAATTTATAGTGGCAGGTAGAGTTTGTTTGGATAATAAGAGACATCTCGGTGTAAATAAAAGAGGGCTGAGAATGATTGTGTTTCAGATGAGAAAATTGAAGGTCTTTAGGGTTCTGGGGGAACACTTACATAGCTCTGCTTTTAAAAAGATTGAAATGACTGTAATCGGGCTTGCTGTATATTTTTGCTTTTAAGCTGCTACAGGTTGCATGGCTCAGTCTCACTCTGTCTCTCTGCAGCCCTCAGACCAAGAATGATGTCATACCAGTGCAGAGTGAATCAGTGTCTTACAGAAAGGGGCTTCTTGTGCGTGTTCATTTACAGACACTGCAACTCATGCTGGGGCTTTACTTGCAAGCACATACCACAATAAGGATATTTTCAAGCCTGCGACAGCTCAAATTAGTTAGATGTATTGTTGTGCAAGGCAAATATATTTATGCACATAATTCACACTGGGGCTGGAAAACATGTCCAAGTATAGAAAACAGGCTTTTTCTGTACTTGCATTTGTACATCTGAAGGTATCTTAGTATTGTAGAGAAGAGAAGAGAATCCAGACAATTGCAGTGGAAGGATAATTAGGTGGACAGTGAAGTTTTTCAAAAGGTACTGTTTGAATGCCATGGCCCATAAATTCAAATAAATAGCTTTAATTTGTACTGTAAAAGCAAATCAGAAGTTGGCAATGTATTTAGCATCTCTGCTAAGCAAGTTGTCTTTTTTATTTTTCCTGTGGCCCAGTGGCTTCTGGGGTCAGTCCCATTTTCAGTTTCAAGTGGTAAAGAGGACCAAACGCTGCTTCTCTCCCAGTTAGCTTCAATGTGTTCACTTTGAAATAATGGAAGAGAGAAGTCAGGTTCTTTCTGACTCTGGGAAATTTAACATTTTTCAGTGCTATAAGCCCCCCTTTGGAACAGGGTTGTGATACACTGCTGGAACTGAATTACTTGAAAGTCTCTGAGCTTACCTGCTTTCACCATTATTATGTCTACTGGGAGGTCACGTTATCTAAGTTAGTGTTCAGTGCTGCTTTGTGCTAGTTGGAAGGTCTGGGTTTAATTTATTTAACACAGTGCATGTCTCTCCTTTATACTGTATACTTTAAAAGAACATATATTTTATTTTTTTTCTGTAGACAGACTCATTCCTCTTCAAGTCCTGTGTGACTGTTTCTTTGTAAGGCACAAATTAGAAGTGATTCTTGTAAACAGTGTAATGACCCGTTTGATTGCTAAAGGCATTGCTTAATTCAAACTTCTTTTTGCCTTTCAGACACCCAGGACCTGTGAAAACTTCATCAAATTGTGCAAGAAGAACTATTATGATGGAACAATTTTTCACAGATCAATTCGTAATTTTGTGGTGAGTATTGAACAGATACTGTGTAATGCACTATATGTGATGTCCTCAGCTATTTATTTAGTTTAATTCAGTTTTAGTTTCTTCTGTGCATGACTGTTTGCAGTAGATATGTATTAAATATACCATCAGAATAAGGATTGTCCTAACTTACTAGATTTGTACTTACTAATCTTACTAACAATTGTCTCTGACTAATATTGTCACTTGGAGCATCACTGCATTTAGTAGTGCTTTGCTGGCATTCCAGACAAAGCCTTTGAGAGTCATTGCTTTGGCAAAGCTCTTGTTATCTTCCCCAAGCTGTGGGTGGGTGGTTAATGAACAGAAGGGGGAAGAGAGAGAGAGGGAGGGAAATGCTAATTTGGATAAGTAATACTGTGGCCTGTTGAAATCCCATTCAGGTGAAACTTTAGAAAGCAGCTGAATGTCTGATTCAGGTTGTGGTACTAGGATACTGTCAGATTGTCCTTTGGTGAATGTGCTCCAGGACAAGGTGCCCAGGCTTTCTTTGTGAAGGAGTGAAAGAGCACCTAGCGAGCCAGAAAGTTGACTTTGGTGTTTAAAGATCATTACTTGCATAGGTACAGTCCAGGCAGCTTAAGGTATTGTAACTGTCCATGTAACTTTCTTTCAGAAGAATTAACAACCTGATCCTGAAGGCAGAGCACATCTTTGGCAGCACTGTATATCTCAGTTCATAGTTAAACTCACAATTAAAACTGTGCTTGTATGACTGTGAAACTAGTCATGTCACACTCCGTCTACTGGGAGAGAATACAGACTATCATTTCTGTAGATCCTGCATATATATACAGTGATTGATTTTGTTGCTGCAAGATTGGTTTCACATGAGGATTTTCCCTACTGCAGATAGTGAGGGGGATACAGGGAAGTACAGATTCAGACATGGAAAATATTCCATATTCCTTCATTTCTTGCCTTTGCATCATATGGAGGATTGGTAATAAAATATAAAGCCTTTTCAGTTCCAAAAGCAATACATCATTGGTTAAAAAGCAGGTTATGACTCAGCGCATAATAGAAAGGATGATCTGGTTAACCCATTTGAGGCTGTTTATTTTCCCTATTTAGCCACAACAGACTTATTATTTTTTATAAAACTGTCATTCTGCTTTTGGATAAGTAATGTAGGAGATGACAGCCAGCTGATAAAAGAGGCTTCAAACAAGTAGTAATGGTTTCCTTGTTCCTAACTTGTCAACAATATAGAAAGAAGAAAATCAAACGGAATTGGCTCTTACGGCTTATATGTAATGTCTTTCCCACAAATACATATCTAAGCTATTGATTTAATTTTAATTCTGCAGATCCAAGGAGGTGATCCGACTGGAACAGGAACAGGTAAGGTTGGGTTTGAATAAAGTAAGCTGTTTTCACTTCGTGAACTATGTTGTTACTTTTATTTCCAAACACCTAAAATGCTCTAAATGATGATATGTGGTACATTGTACTGCTACTTTAAAGCAGGGGGTTTGTTGGTCTGGTTTTATGACCATTTTAATTATGCTTAAAATTTCATCTCATATATTCTCAGTCTAAAACGTGGACACTCTTCCACACAGAATCCTTGCTCGGTCTTTGCTTCCTTTTTTCTTCCTGAAAATAAATAAATGAAAATTATAATGTCTTTACAGCTGGCCTTCCAGGGCAAAGAACAAAGGAAGAAAACATTCACGCAAAGTCGCTTTCAAATTCAGTGTTAATGAAAT
Source organism: Amazona ochrocephala (assembly GCA_039720435.1). Lineage (NCBI taxonomy): Eukaryota > Metazoa > Chordata > Aves > Psittaciformes > Psittacidae > Amazona > Amazona ochrocephala. The sequence continues at coordinate 6,529,764 of CM077891.1, read as the reverse complement.
ACTTGAGACATGCATCGCTATTGGTGAACGGCCAGATACCATCTGTTCTCCCAGCTAGTTGCCTTGTACAGCCCAAGCTGCTCTTTTTCTGACTTTTAGGGATCACTGTTACTGAATTCTTTTGCCTGTTCTTTCTGTTTTAGTTGGAGATCTGCATAGCAGGCCTATCGGAAATGGTCAGGAGACAAAGCATTGCCCACCGCAATAGATAGGTCACATAATATCTCTAGTTGCTGCTATGAATTTGCTCATTTTCCACTTACACCTTTTATCTACCCACTTGTAGATGTCACCAGCCTCCACAGCTCCTTCCCTGGTCCTGTAGGGTTCTGTTAATTTTTATTCTAGTTCATACATGTGTCACTTGTATATGCAAGCACTGTTTTGTTCTTATGTGTGCTCACAGGTCATCCAAAAAAAGATGTCTTTGTAGTTGGTAAATACTTTAGCTCTATTTACTTTGTAAATAATGTTGGTATGAGTTGCCCAACAGCTTTTCTTCTACTGCGTGTGATACTCAACAGTTGCATACTCTAAGATTTGAGATTAGTTAAAGGTTCTGTGTTGATGGCAAAAGCCCATGAACAAGGTTTGTTACCTTATATACTTGTACTGTTGAAAGAAACGTGATTTGATTTTGTCATAAGGAAAGTTTTGGTTCAAATCCCGAAAGGCATAATTAGTAACATCTTTGAAAATGAGAAATTAAACAGGTGTCAGGAGATGGGAGAAATTTAATGGGTTGACTGAGACACCTTTACCCTCATAGGGTGGAATTCAGCTCCTGCTGTGGAATGAAAATTAACTTGCTGGTGTCATTCTTGTCTCTGTGCAAATGGTAGAGGTGTTCTAAGACAGCACAATTAATAGTTGGCAGAGGACTGGCCCTGAAGGTCAAGGCTCAGCTCTACCGGCAAAGCAAACAGGAAGCAAAATGCAAATAAGCCCATAGGAGAAAAAAACCTCCTATGTATATTCTTTTATTTATAAAAGGAGTCTAATGACCTCTAGTCTTTTCTATCTTGTTTTCCTCCTTGTCATTCTTAATTAAATACGAATATACTGCAGGCGAGATGGCTTGCAAACATCTGTCAAGACTATTAAAGTTCTAATGAAATGGGCAGTGTACACTCAAATAGCTACAAGTGTTGCAGATTTTTAGAGGCTGTTTGCAGTTATTGTAGAGTCCAAATGATGCAACTGTCTAGTTTCTGGTTTTTTAAGGCATCTTGAGTTTTAGATATCCTTAATCACTTACTGAATATGATAATATCACAAGGAAAAGTAAATGGTCAATTCTCAAGGCACATGCCGTAAGAAGGTGGTTAGACCGGAGGTGCCTGTCTGGTTTTGTGTTCTGCCTGCAGCAGCACAGCCAGAGGAAGGTACAGCTCAGCAGCAGTTTAAAAGCATGGCAAATGTAGTGATGCTCTCCTGGATTCCCGTGGTTTAAAAATGTTGTGCACTGGTTTGTGCATTATTAATGTGATCACATGTGTGCATGTTAGGAAAGCTTTGAAATAAAGCACTTGGATTCATTGCTTTGTACTTTTTTATACCTGGGTCTTGTATGTTACCTGCAGCATAAGTTCCCTTTTTTATTTCTTCTGGCAGCTGCAAGGAATTTCCATATTTCTTTAACTTACTGCTTCTTAAAGGAAAAAAAAAAAAAGATGCATCTTTGAAAGCTAAGAAGTCCATAACATTTAATGGTCTTTAGAGGTTTACTGGAGGAGTAAATAACTGGACTTCATTAATATCAGAGAAGCAAATGAGAGTAGAACAAGGTTTTCTTTCCAGATAATTCAGTTGGCAATAGGGGAGACTGCTTGGAGGTTACTTATTAAACATCAGTATTTTAAACTGCCAGAATTGTTTCTGTTTGAGCCTTTTGTAAAAAAGGCTCTAACAATAAAAAAGAACGTCCTTTGTTCTCTCTTCCACATAGAACCTTCTACTGTAACTGAAATCTTCTGGGTAAGGCGCTTGGGATGTTTCTTTGTTTAAAAAGAAAAAACACCTTTTCCAAACTGATATGTGGAAGGTGTGTGGAGCCGTCAAATATATCTTTGATTTGCTCTATTTATTTAATTACTCTTCATCAGCTCAGGAACTTGAACTGACTTGTTTAAAGATCTTCCCCCCATTTGGTTTCTGTCATCTGACATTCATCCCTGTTCATCAACAGGTGCAGGGTTTATGGTTGCAACACCCAAATGCTTTGATGATCACCCACTCCATTGCTAACTAAGCCCAGGACTATTCAGCTTCTGGTTGGATTTGGGCACATTGAGTACAACCTGACGTATGGTTATGTGTCGCACATACATAGACTGCAGCTGTTCTCTCTGCTCACCTGGATTAAGAGTGCTTGTGTTTTGGAAACAATGCACAGATGTAAAATGCCATGCTGGCTGTCAATGGCTGCTCGCTTCCATGGCTGCTCTGGCTGAACAGTCCTATCTGAAAGCAGCACTGATATTTGTTTCTTTTGTATCTGTTATTCAGCACCCCAGTGTGTCCTTTTTGAGTCTCTTAAATTGTTGTAAAAGTAACTGTGACCCAGAAGACCTGTGAAGGACAATTGATTGCTGGTACTCAGCAGGAGGAGGGTGGAAATTAGCATTATGGCATCTAGTTGAGATTCCACACTAGGAAAAGAGTGAGGAATAGAGTTCTAGCTTAGCTTAGTTTAGCTTAGCTTAGTTTAGCTGGCAGACCTGTGTTGCCAAAGCAGTCAGATATATAGTCCTGTAATGTGGACACTGATTTAGAGGACCAAACTAATTTTCTACAGACTTCAACTTAGTGTTTCATAAGTCTACTGGGAGAATTTTTCTATTGCTGCAGCAGCTTATTTCTTTTCTAACAAAATAACCACCCATAGAGGCAGTATTCAGAGCAATAAACTGAGTCATGGTCATTCCTTGTAATGATTAATTATTTGAAAATGAATTTTAGATTTGTGATGTATCTCTTTTCCTGCTGTTCATAACAACTAAGTGGTTGAACACTGTGAGTAATTCCGTCTAACTCATGCTAGTGCAAGTGGAGCAGCTGCTCTGTATTTCAGTGTTTCAAATAACAGAAGAAAATTTGCATGTAGGGAAAATAGGTTTAATATCCTAACCCTTTTGTATTATGGTTTCAAAGCAGCACAGACCATTTTACAGCTACTCTTACTCACAACCTGATGGAAGGTCTCATGAACCAGCCTGTGTGTGCCTCTGTCCATTTATGAATCCAAGAGGGCACAAAAGAATCAGATAATAGCTGTAAAAGTCCATGATAAAATACCAGTAGTAGCTGGCAATGAGCAGAGCTCCTCTGAACTGTCAATAGCAAAGGACTGTGAACAAACTTGGTCAGTTCTGCAGTAAGATTTCCTAACAAGGCAAGTTCCTAAAATGTAACCAGTTTTAGAGCTGGTTTTCTTGCGTGACTGAAGCTCAACAAAAGGACAAGGGCAAGACCTTTTTATTTAGCAATATACTCCTTTTAGATTGCAGCCCTCTGAAAAGCCAGTCTCTTGATAAGTGGGGTTAAAAGTACTGTGTCCTCTTATCTGAAAGGAGAGAAGCAGTTACTGGCTGAGCTTAGGCTTTCATATTTGCAAAATGATTCAAGAATCCTACTTGGAAAGCTCTAAAGAAGTGTCAGATGTTATTATGTACCTCGTTGTTCCAAATGACAAGAGGAAAATTACAGAAAGTAAGCCATCATTTTTGTGAATCAGAGCCCTCCCACTTCTTTACCACTGCTTAGCAATTTTTATGCCAGAAAAAGAAAGGATTTATTTAAAATCACAACTGTCATGAATGATGATTCCCAGCCCACACCTGGCTTTTGGAATGCTACATTTCTGAAGCTTTAGGTGCATCTCTCAGCTCTTGCAAGAAAGTTGTACAACTTCTGTAATTTTATCCAAAAAATGTTCTTTCTGGAAAAAAATGCATTTAGTAAGAGCAAAAGCTACCAAAGAGGAAGATGGTTCAGTTCGAAAGACAATTTGAAAACGTGCAGGGTTTCTCTGTAGTTGCTAATGTTCTTATTGCTTCAGTTGTGAGTTTAGGTCTATTCACCTTTTCACTATCAGCACAAGATGCAGACACAAGACCGAATAACTAACGCTGCTTCAGTTACAGCCTAAATGTATCATGCTACTCTGGATAGCCATGGAAATGGTGAATGCAGTCTAATTTTTCCTATGAGCTGTGTAGTCTGTTTGGTTTCATCTTTGTGTAAGAATCAGGTAAACATCTCTGTAATTAAAGAGATCTTTTCTCTTTTATTAAAAATGCGGGGAAGTGGCTCCCAGCTGCCTTCAGCTTTCAGTCTTGGGTATCTGGGTTAGCATGTCGTTTTTATTTTATAGAACTGTTCAAGAACTCTTTCTGGCTCTTGAAGGTTTTGACATTGTGCAGGTTAAATGCTGCTAGAAGGCCAGTGTATTTCTTTGGCCAATCCCAAGTAAGTTTCCAGCCTTGTGCCAACAGGAGACCCCCATGTACAAGGTTGTAAATACTGCTCCATTTCCCAGTCCCAGCCCCAGCTCAGCCAGTGGCAAGTCTGCTGCCATGTGAACTCTGATTTTTAGCACAGAAGTCCCCAGAATTTTTTCCTGGTGCTTTTTGTAATAGGATCTCAGAAACATTTGCGAGTCCAGTAGGCACACAGCTCCTCTTTGACAGAAGATAATCTTATCAGGGAGTAAGCTGAGAGGAAGGTGAAGTGACAGGCAGTGCTGCCTGCTGTTAATCTAACACCCAGAGTCAATTCTTGTTTTCCATGGGCTGTTCTTGTAGGCTAGTACATCAGTATTGGGGTGAGGTTTTTACATCATCATGACTCCGTATATAGTCAGCAATGTTTGTGTGCTCTCTGAGGAGGATTTGGGGAATGTAAGGAGGAGCATCCTCTGTTTATGGCATATGCCAGGAGTGTAACATGAGAGGGCTAGAGCTAGACAGTGTGACGATCCCGCCTCCTCTGCCTGTCTGCATCCATTCTGCTTTCAGAAAATGAGGAAGATGGCACAGCCACACCTCCCAACCATGTCGAGAATAAACACAGTAAAATCTGCTAGAGACTTCAAAATGCCACATAACGATTAGTGAGTTATTTTCCCAAGTTTACATTGAGCTCTACAGTAGAGAGTAAAATGTAAGAATCTAAAATCCCTGTTCCAGACCCCCCTGGCTGAGCATTAGGCACAGTGCTGCCATGGCAGTAGACTAATGAGGGATTTGTACTTAATCTTCAGGGAGAAAGTGAATCTGGGTTTCAGTAATTAAAAAAATACATATGTTTAACACACCATCTTCTGGCTTGCTCTGGCTGGTCCTGCTTCAAGCAGATGCAGCCTGGAACAATTCCAGAGGTTAGCAGGAGTTTGACAAGAAGCACCTTCAGGCTATTTTCAATTTAATGTGAATATTTAATACAGTGTTAGTTTTTTTATTTCAAAAAAGAAAAAAACAGGAGAAGAAACCCCAGTCTGTTCCTGTCCTGCCGACTGCAGCATCACCACTGCCCTTGCCAGTCCATGCTGCCAGGCCTCCACAGACACTTCAGCTATGTCCTTTATAGGACGTCTGGCCTTTCAGGCAAATGCTGCACAGGCCATTCCCTGTTTGTGCTGCAGCTCCCAGGCAGACAGAATTAGCCTTGGAAACAGCTGTATGGCAGGCAGAGGGGGAAGCAGGGGCTGGATTTCGTGCTGTAACTATCTTCTAAAATATTAGCACTTATTTCCAGAGAACTGGAATGAACCAAAGTTATGACTTTAATTCTGACCTGCAGTGAAATGAAATCATACAGAAAGAAATATTCCAAAGCTTAACGATCACTGCTCATTCCTCCTGTCTGCAAGCTCTTGGGTCTGGTTGCTTATTGTGCCAGACGGAGATTCTCTCTGTCATTCACAATTTTTCTCTTTCCTTTTGAATTATTTTTTCTGAGCAGCAAAGGCTTCAGGGCTGATTCTACTCTCCTTCAGCAGCTTGACCATCACGGTAATTCCAGCATCAGTGGGAAACATATGAAGGGTGTAACGGACTCAAGGGTTTGGCCACTTGCTGCTCTGTACCATCTCAATGAGCTGTGTTCACGCTTGCTTATCATCTGAAAATTTCAGACAGCAAGAGCTCCTCTAGGTTAGGACTTGGAGCAAGTGCATCTGCTTTACAAATGATGAGGAAGCTCCTTCAGGAGATCCTTTGAAGCAAAAATATGGTTTTCTCCAAGGGAAGTCCAGGTGAAGTTTGTTACTCAGGTGCAGAGCCCCTGCTGAAATGCAGGCCCTGAAGCAATGGCCCTGCAGCAGCGTGGTGGTATGGGCAGGGAGTGAGAAGGTGAAAACTGTAAAAGGCAAAGAGGGAAAGAGAAGCAGTGCACAGGGCATGGTGCTGTTGGTGGGTACTGGGTCTGCAGGCTTTGCAGGTGTGTTTCTGGTTTCAGGCAGCACCTGTTGGCGTGGAGCCTCCCTTATTCCAAGTGCAATTTGTTTATTTACTAACCTGCGAGAACTTTGTTCTTCTGAATAAGGCAGATAACTACAGCACTGCACAGGTAACCTCTCTTAGCAAAAAGGAACATGCAGGGAGATTCATTAGCAAAGCAAATTACTGGCTTCTGGTAAGGCATTTTTTAATAGATTGAACACTTGGCTAGAGTAGCTGAGGTTTGGATCCATCTTCAAGACAGTAGAACTGGCTGCAGCTGCACCATATCCCTTTCACCCACTACTGGAAGAGATTGGCATATGAGATCAAGCTGATGTAATTTAGCTGATCTTAAAATATTCAATAGCCAGAGATTGCTGAAGTAATCACTCCCCCAATACTCCTGATTACAGAAAATCCCTGCAGGGATTGTCCCCTTTTGCTGTCTCTTGACAAATTGCAGAGGAGGCAACACTCAACTCTATTAATAGGTCTCTTGAACAGGATTAATTGGGTTTTAAATGGGTGGGTTTCTTCCAAAATGTCTCACTTGCTTAGTTCCCCTTGCGCATGCAGCCATCCTTTGTCTTCTTATCATCTGAAACTCTCATTTCATGCACTGGTGTGATTTTCTGCATCAGGTTTTCAGTAGGAGCCTGTTTCATTCTTCACGTTTATTTGCTGCTTGCCTGTGCAGCCACATCACTAAATTGCTTTTCTGTATTACATGTGCAAATAACCATTGAGCACTACCCATCCTTCACTGGCCGCCTGCTTCACAAGTGATACACTTACTGTAGAGGATTCTTGAGCCAGTTCTGCAAATGGGCCGGTCTTGCAGCCTGGTTGGATAGTTTTGTTTGGTTTATTTTTAATACTATCCTAAGGTGAAATATTTTTTCATGGTTTGTCAAACAAGATTATGGATTAGACTGTAAAACTATGTGACTCATCTCACCCTTCGTTTTTCTTATTAAGAATGATCCTGGAGAGAAGTGCAAATGAAAATGCCATGTCTGTCATAAATAATGTAAAAATGACGGCCAGGAGAAGAGATCCTCCCAGACCCTCTTTCTATGCACAGACATGGAAGAGAAATCAGTTTTGGAGGGCTGGGTCTACGGCTTGTGCAAAGTTTTATCATCCTTTTGACTTCATTGCATTTAAATGCTTACATCATCCATGTATCTAGTCCAAATATCTCATTTTTGCCTTTTATTTTGGAGAAATGTAAATCATCATTCTTCACTGTTTAGACAGGAATTAAGCATTTGGGCTTATACTTCCTATTCTTAGTTGATTCTATCAACGTATTTAATCTCTCTAATGTTTTATTTCCAGAAGCAATGCTATATCCAGAGTGCAACTAAACTAGTAATTCTTTGCTCAGTGTTCTGTCAGGAAGCCACTTTTTAAAGAAATGTCTCAAAAAAGAAAAACAATAGTGGGCCAGCAGTAAAAAATTAAATACTTGGCAGTTTTTCAGCACGCAATATATAACGCTGTTGATAAGCAGTCAGGTCTGTTGCAGTTGATAGTGTGGAAGAACAGAATTGTGTTGCCAGGTAGAAACATCTGATTTCAAGGGCATGCTCAAATACCAGCCTAGTGATAGGGATGAAGAAAGAATGTATCATACATGGGATTCAAAGTGCCAGACACCTTGAATTTAGTGTCTCTGCCTGCTACAATATGTAGTGGAAAACTAATGAAAACAAACATTCTTTCTGTCATATTTTTTTTTAAAGGAGGAGAATCTTACTGGGGAAAACCTTTCAAAGATGAATTTAAGCCAAACTTGTCCCACACAGGACGTGGTGTTCTTAGTATGGCAAATTCAGGACCCAACACAAACAAGTCCCAGTTGTAAGTAGTCACTTGCTTGTTGTGTTTTATTGTTTCCCTCTAGACATTGTGTCTTACTCTGTTAAGAAAACAAATGATGTTTTACAAGCTACTCTTTAAAGTTCAGTCAAGTGAAATATTCTGTCAAGTGCTGCATATTGAAGTCACAGTAGCTACAGCTGCTGGCACCCAATCTAAGAGCAAAGGGAAGCACAGCAGGAAGACCTGTGGGTTTATTATATCATCATTAATTTGCCTTTTCTGATTTTATGATTTGAAGGTTTTGTTCATTTTTGTCAGTGTCCCCGCAGTGTTGTCCCTGTAAGATCATTCCACCTCTTCACTCTGTTTAAATTTAGCCCCATACTGAACTTTCTGAAAGCTTAATGAAATGAAACATGCAGTCTATGGAAATGTTGCATCTTTTTACTCATCTGGTTTTAAATAAGTGGGAACAGTTCTGCACTGCTGAAATGTGTAGAACCCAGACATGGCAGTGTGCAGAATCTGGGATTAAGAATTAAATGTTTTTCAATGTACAAAAGCAGAATGAGGACTCGAATGAGGGGGAAATGAATGAAGCAGGAGGAACAACAAATGAAATTTTAAGGTATTGAAGCAGTCATAACCTTCTTTAAGTATAACATTAGTACCGGTGTTTGCCTGAAGACTTCTGAAAATGTTCTGTGTCACTTTGAGCCAAGTATCTATTGGTTGCTCTCCTAGTACTGCAATAGAAAAGAAATTATACTTTTATTGGGAGCCCCAGGAAAGACAATGTGTGTGCACGTACAGTACTGTGTGTTGAGACTACGGAGGGAGGAAGGAAGGAAAAGGGGTTCTTGGTGTAGGTCTTCATGGTGCTAAGAATTATTATGGCTTGTAAACTATGCAGTAGTGTGGTTAGCTTTAATTAAATGCAAGTGCTTGTCTCAGGGCCTTTAATAGGCTTACTCACATACTTAAGGATAAGCAAATGTTGGGCAGCTTGCAGGAGGATTGAGTTGCTGTAGAGCTTATTTTGGATTTGAATGTTATTGCCAGAACTCAGGTGCTAAATTAGGGGAGAGTAGAGGCTTCTTCTTTTTCTTTTCGAAGGGGGATTCTAGAAGCAGAAGTTAAAGAGACAGTTCATGAGCTATGTGCCATATTGAGTCACATCATCTGCTGCTGTAAATGTGATCATGTTTCCCTAAAATTTGCAAATGAAATATGAAATTCCTTTATATGTGAAGTCCTTGAGAGGCTCCAGCTGCCATAGTTATAAAGCTTCCTAGGCCATGTTTAGACACTTCTGGCAACTGTTGTCACCTTAGGAACTGGGTGAATAGCTTTCACGGTAGGTGATAGGCAGCTGCAGTGCAGAGTGAGCCAGGTCCCCTGTGTAGGGTGATGCTCAAATAATGCTCAGGACTTCTCGTCCAGGATCATCCTGAGTTATGTTAATTCCATTGTCCTTAATTTTATTAGACTGCAGTGACGGATGAGAAGCATTCTCTCTATATTTGCTACCGCTCAGATGTTTTTTATTACAACACTACATAACGGATCACTTGATAATCTTTAAGTACTGGCTATCTGGGGATAAAGTGGTGCAAAGAACCCAATGCAAAGGCTCAGTTGTAATGTTTGCCCTGTGTAGGAGTTGGCATTCTGCATAGCATCTCAAAGCTTTCCTAGGGCAAGCTATGTCTAAATAGATTTTCTGGCAGATTGCAGCCCCTCCTATTTGCAATCCTATAACTTCCTGAGGCAGTCGCTTATATGGAAAAGTGCTTTTGGAATGCTTATATATTTTTAGCTGTCTCTAATGTAGTGAAACAGATGGAGACAGGGAGGAGAGCCAGCACTGCATGTCCAGCCAAGATGGGCCATCATAGAATGCAGACCACAGTGTGGAAACCTCTGTCTCATATGCTTGTAGTCTGAGTCTTCCAAAGAAGCATTAATCTTTAGAGAAAAGTTTTAGAGTCAATGTTGTTTTGGTTTGGGTATTTTAATTCCCACATTTTAAGTGTAAAAATACAACCCCCAAAATCAAAAGTCCAATGAATTAAAAATTATTAAAAATCCAAGTTTCACAGGTTTTCATTATTTTTGACTCTTGGAAATATTCTTCTGCTGTGTTTGTGTCCAAAGCACAAATTTGCAATGATCAAAGAAGTGGACCACTGACAGGCCAATGTAATGGCAGAGAAATGCAAAATGTAAATATCCTGAAAGATAAAAGTTTACACTGGCAGGGACTGTTGTGTTACACAACTGTATTCATTGGATAGAAACTTCCAGTCACGCACAAGAAATGTACTTCTCAAGCAGGATGCACATCTCCCTGTCCTGCATGAGCTTCCCAGGGCCTGTCTGGCCAAGAAGGCAAATGCTCAGCTTAATTTTGGAGCTTATGCAAGTCACCATGCCTGGAGTACTGTTTAGAGATGTTAGTAAGGTGTAAAAACGAGAAGTCAAAACTCCAGAATCCAAGACAATACCCACAAAACAGAGGAGTTAAAGGATGTTTGGCCAGCAGGCCACCTGTAGAGGAGTCAGAAAGGGAGAGGGGCTTGGCTTGTCTCAGAGAGCTTTTGCATATGTAAAAGAATGTTTTTATGTTTTTAAGCATTACTGGCTGTTGTTGAGTGTCAACGAGATAATATGCTAACTGTTATATCTTTATTCCTTCCAGCTTCATCACATTCCGCTCTTGTGTGTATCTGGACAAGAAGCATACAGTTTTTGGAAGGTAAGTGAAGGATATATGAGCAGCAGTATAGCAGACATGTGCTCATGTGTGTCTGAAACCTTAAGAAAAGAATCTAGTGACCCTTGCAGTTGAACTGAAGCATACTCATAGCTCACAATCCAGTTCTGCTGGTCAATGAATAGATGGCCAACATTGCATCAGTGCCAGTCATCAGACTGCCTTTTTTTCCTCCTTCTGTCGCTGTAAGTTGCCTTACTTCTTTTCTGTGGGTGGCCCTCCAGGGAGTCATGAACAAAGTAATCATCATCCTGTAACCAACCATCTTAATATCTGTGCATGCTAATTGCTGGGACACAGGAGATTACCTCTTCAACACTGCTTTCATCCTCTTATGAGCTATAAACCAGGAAATTAGTCATGACAGGGCTGCTATTCATCATGGCATAGAACATAGAGCTTCCACATAGGTTAGGTCTTGTGGCACCTCTTATTTTATTCTGTTCTTCTGGGGTTTTTTTATTCCTGACAGTTATCATCAGTATAAAATCTGTATGCTTGTGTGCATGTGTCTATATGCATACATGTTTATGTGTGTAGATATATAAAGATATTACCAATGCCAAGACAGCAAGGGAACTTCATTCTTTGTAAAAAGAAGTCTCTTCTAGAAGTCTTTTCCAGTCAAGCCCTCACATGATAAAGATCAAGGTATTTATTACAGAGGGGATCACAAAAGCTGTATGTTACGGTTTGTTCTTTGCTTCCTCTGCTGCTGTTACATGGTATTTACCAAGTCATGCATAGCTGTTCTAACAAATGCCTCCGTGCAAATGGCAGGAAGGAGAATTGTACTAGCCTGCTTCATTGGTAGTTCCGGGGATTTTACAATCTTTTTAAGTGAAGATTTAATAATTCTTTTCATAGTTTTACCTGTTTGAAAGGCAGCAGTTGAAAATAAATGCATGTGCTGTTTACTTTGATTGGATGTCATACAATTGCACTGTACAATGAAAGTGATATATTTAATCCATCTTCTCTGTCTTAGAGTTCTTGAGGCAGAAGCTGGCTTCGTTTTAAACAATTACGTTAGTGCTGTTAGTTCCAATACTTATTCTGCAGTAATTGCACCCTATGAAATACAGTTCTTTTTCCTTTCTTAGGTCTGTCCTAGAAAAATTTAAAGTTCCCTATCATTTAGTGAAAGCAGATAAATAAAGCAAATTCTAGTACTGAAGGCTGAGAGCAAGTATATTCTGGGAGGGGTTACATTACCTATATCCTAAGACTATTTCACTTAAGCTACAAATTGAGTCCTCCTTGCAAAAATCCCATTAAATCCCATATGGTAATGCTGTTAACCTGAGCTTGCCACCTCATCAAATAGTATTTGGATTAGGACAGCTCAGCTAAAAATGTGACTGTTCTTCAGTCCTGGATGCAGCCTGGCTTCAGTGAGCAAGCATCCTGTTTAGTCGTTCAGTATCTTTTCATTCCCTAATGTGCTCCAGTTTTATCATAATTCACCAGGAAAGAATAAGAGGAGCTCAGCTTCATGTGGTGCGGGGGGTGGGCTCCCAAAAGCCATGCATGACATCTCAAGTACCTTATGAGCTCAAATGATGTTTCACAATGTGCATTGCCCTTTAGAGAGGTATTACTTCAGTCCAAGTAAATGTGGTTACGTGTATGTAGCAGAGATTTATGCAGTTTTAGCAAAGATGGTCTTAATCTTTTTAATTAAAGTACAGTTAATTTAATTGTCCTTGCTACTACAGGAATCTGAACTTAGTTGCTGGAGTAAAGAAGTGGTGCTGCTTTCTCAGCACTGCAAATATTCATAGCTGAAATACAAAGGAAAATCTTTATAGAAATGTTGGGTTAGAATCATATTTGGCTTCCTGCATGAACACTGAGTGACATCTTCGTATGGGCACAGCCAAGGTGGATTTCTTGCATGTAAATTCAAAGAATGTAGACAATGAAGTTGCTGGGATAGATATAGATATAGATAGATATAGTCACTATATTAATCTAAAAATGGAATACTTGAATAAATGAATTTACCTACAAATTTAATATAAAAGGGTGCTGTGTGCAACTCTTAAGATCTGTATCCTGTCATCAAAATCCTTCAGCTCTTTTTACCTCAGTTTGTTTGTAAAAGCCATAAGATTCCAGAGATTGTATCTCTAGTGGAACTCGTGCTCCAGTTTGCGATTTTAGATCCTGGGTGTTTCCGAGATTTGGAGACTATATCTGATCTTAGACTGTGTAGCACAATAATATCTGAGGAGCATATCTAGGAATAATATCTAGGCTTAAGAATGCAATGAACCCATGAAATCATAATTCTTTGTTTCCATGAATGTTAAATTGGATTGTCTTAATTGAATGCTTACTGGCCTGTTGTGACTTTCATATAGATTTGGGGATTACTTATTTCAGTTAATAGAAAAACCTAAATACTCCAGTCTCAACTGTACCCTCAGCTATTTCTATGGAGTTCTGGTTCATGTTAGTGTGTGTCGCATCTGTGTCTTTGAGAGCAGAATTTGACCTGTTTGTAATTTGTGTAGAACTTTTCAGCAGGCTTTCGTGCTTTAGAGAACAAAAACGAGTGAAAGAGTAACCATTCCCCACCCCTTTCTTTTTTTTTGTCTGTGTGGGATGGCACATTGAAAAGTTCTTTCTCTGGAGCTGCATCTTATTCATGTCCCCACTGGTTCGAAACACAATTTTTGCATAGCAGCAGCTATTAATGTTGACTGTTTGGCTGTTGAGCATGTTTGGAAAACACACCAGCTGCAGGCAGTGGGGCTGTGAAAAGTGGCACGTGTCTGGCTTGATGCGCTGGAATTTTCAAGTCTCAGGAGAAGAGACTGGAGGACAGGGAAGGCATCTTGGCATGATGGTGCTGCCCACCATGGCAGGAATGAAGACAGATGCTACTGAAAATAAAAGAGGTAATTTGGCATGTATGGGGAGCAAAACCAAAGGCAATGAGAGAAGAATGTGTTCCCTTGGAGGTGTATTGCAGGCTGCACAGATTTCCTGCTCCAGCAAAGCTGCCTAGATTAAATTAGTAATTGCCATTTCTCCTAATTACCATTTCTTCTAACTTAGAGAATGCTGTAATTAATGTGAAAACTAACTGGTGGCTTTTCTTGGCTTCTAGCTTGCTGGTAAAAGGTTTAATTTAGAAACTCCAATGATGTAAACCAACCAACATGCATTTGCTCTGCACAGGGTGGATGAGAAACATTTGCAGGGGACTGCTGCTGTCGTGGGCTGTGTGCGTGGGCTCTCCCTCTTACCCATGTTATAACTGGGAGGTCAACTGTTGTGTGAGCTGCAGGGATGTTACAGTCCAAACAGCAGTATCAGCTCACATTTTGGTCTGTTGTGCTTTATGAGATTTAGATGCAAGCACATCCCATCCATGTTGTAATTATATTTTCTATTACTCCAGTGTTCTCATCCACAGCTCCTTGGATGAGAGACCTGGTACATTTGGCCTTCTTAAGCAGAAATAGAAACATAATCTCTGTCCCAGAGAGTGTGTAAGTGCAAAATAGACTGCATATAGATGGAGGAAAGTTGCGACAGTGACCCCTTTCAGCCTACTTTCCACTGACAGTTTGCACTTCAGAACCAAGAAAAAAGAAAGCCCCAGGAAAAACAAAATAAACGGCTTTATGGATGTTGTGGGGGAGCATGTTCCAGAGCTAAAGGGACACATGAAAAAGTGTGTTTAAAATAATAGTGGAAGGTGATCGAGCTGTGCTGATGCACAGGAGGAGAGAAATGCTGTCTCAATTTTGGGTGAGATTTGGGACAAGCAGAGCTGCTGGGCTTGACAGTGAGGGCAGATTGCAGGTATGTGATGTGATAAAAAAAAGGGCAATAGAGGGAGTGGAGAGAACAGTAACAAAGCTGGAAATTATCTGTGCAGCAGTTCTGTGTGTTTATTAAAGAATCGTTTGTGTTTGTCATGAACTGAGAAAAGGATGTGGCATCTGATACAGGAGATGAGTGTATGGAGGACAGTTTTCCCCTTTGTATGTGGCTGCATGTATCTGCTTACACAGATAACTTTTAACCATCTCTTGAGGTTTCTGCCCCTTATTCTTCAATTCTCTTGCTCCTGAAAATAATGAACAAGGTAGTTTGGGAAACCACAGACCTGGTCACATTGGAGGCACTTGTCAGTCGCTGATACCAGCTTAGTTTTCTCTTTTCTTCCCTCCTGCCTTTGCCAGATGCTTTTGTGGAAGAGTTTTCTTTCCTTGGATAATTATCACTCTGTGTCAAGTATTCCTTAACGTGTTTATTGCTTTCTACAGTGATTCTGTAGAACAGGACAATGAAAGTAACTCTTGTCCTCTAAAGTAATTAGCTACATAAAACAAGTACCAAGCATTATTCAGTTACCCAGGTACAGTTAAATAATGCAGAGTATCTGTTTCCATTTGTATCATTCTCTATATGGTTTGAATCCTTGAATCCCGGTGGCGTCTAAGCAGGGAAATTCATGTTCATGTTGCTCTTCTTCAACTCATCTGAAGAATGGAGAAATTGTGTGACAGCAGAAAAGTGGATTCTGTTGTTGAATCAGTGCAGGGAGCCTGACCTAATTTTGCACTACAGAGTCTGCTCCCCAGACACCAGATACGAGTGAAGAGCAAGGTGGGAAAATAAACCAGGGCTCCCTCTGGAAGCCTTGGCTGTGGTGTCCTGTAGCACATGAGGACCGGGCAGTTGGAGCTGCACCAGGGCTGCTATTGTTTCCGAAACAGTTGTGTGATCTCTGAAGAGGAACCTGTGCCAAAGCAGAGAAGTCCTTACTGTTCTTCTGTTCATCTGTTGAGTCTAGCTTCAAAATGCTTTTTTCCAAATTGTTTTATTTTTCAGTGCCCATCATTACTGTGTCTCGCCTGCTACATTAAGCCCTTATGAGAGGTTGAGATGTTTTGGCTGCATCCTTGTTACAAGTCCGAATTGCTCAATCCATTTCAGATGGGGTGTGTACATAGAAAACATTTTGTCCTGAGTGTACATGTTTGTACATGTCTATATTGATCCCTCTGTGTGTGTATATAAATGCGTGCACTCCTTTTTGTAAAAATAACCTTGAAGGCAGAATGTGTTTACAAAACAACAATGTTTCTTTCTGGCTTCTGTTTCTAGTTTAAAGCCTCTTTCTAAAATAAAAAAGTCCAGACATTGTTCTTGTATCATCTTCTGACCAGGAAACTCTATCGTCTTGGACCGCTGCCATCCCCAGCATTGCATAAGGCTTAATTCCTATAATTCTTTTAAACAAAACTATCAGAAATAGGAAGTCCATTTGTGAATGCCTGTGAGACTGCAAGGGAGCTGCAGTTTTCTTTGGGAGCAGCAGTAACTAATGTACAGTGAGACTTATATTGGCATATTGCAAACAGGTAGAGCTTGCTCCAGATATTTCACTTGCACTTCATGCGAAGACATTGGCAGTGGTTATGAAGCAGGGCTACTATTTGCATAAAGGAGTCTTAACAGGAAGTAAGATTTTAAATAACGTCTCTAAATTTGAAATGCAAAGGTTTCCAGTGTTAACTTTGCTCAGTTTCTAAGAACAGAATTGGACAAGTAAGGGCACAGTTTTGTTTCATTACCCTCCTAGCAGAAAAAGCCTAAATGTTACCTTGTTGTCCATGCTTAAATGTAATGCAACATTTGTCAAGCTCCTCTAAAAATACAACAAACTGTCTCAGGGATGCTGAGCTAAATATATAATTGAGATCATCATTTTTCTGTTCAGCATCTAGTGGAAGCACACAGCAAACCCTCGGTTTCACTCTTGTTCTAATGTAAATGGTGTCTTGAAGGTATCATCTTTTTCTCTGTTGGTAGTCATCTCAACATCTGTTTAAACCTCACCTAGTCAATTTAGGACAAAGCATGTATGGCACCTTATGAAAGGAACAGAGCCAGAAACAGTGGGGAAAAGGTTAAGCTTGTTTCTGCCCTTCTCTCTTCTCTTCCCCACTGCACTCCCAATTTAGCACAAGTGATGTTGTGTGAGAAAGGCTAACGCCGTGTGAGCTGTCGCCGTCTGGGTAATGCATTTAGCACATGTGAAGAGTGTAAAGGGATATATATTAGCCTAAATTTCTGGAGTTTGCATTTTGTTTCAATGAAAATTATGTACAAGAATTCCTTATGTTGAGACACTGTTTATTCATAGGACAGATTTTATCTCTTTTTGCTCAAAGTTAATGAATATTACAATCATGTTAAGTAGTGGCACTCTCTTTAGAGGGTTTTTTAAATGCTTTAATGTACTGACCTGATGGTCTTTTCTTCATATAACTTGTCTGGGCTTTTTTCTTGGCCAGATGTCCATTTGCTTTTCTTCTTATACCCAGAATGTGTTGTAGGACAGGCAAAGAATCCCCAAAACTACTCCAGCATGTTGGTTTCCTCATTGTGTGAGGAGCAATTGCTGTGACAGATGCCAGGCTTAGACACATTATATCTCATCAAACTGATTTTAGTGCTGCAATGTAACATCATGAGATTGGACAATAGCAACATGTAATGTTTCAAGAGCCTGCAGGTACCTTGTATCTCTACTTAGATAAATCAGAGGAAAGCTTGCAAAATCCTTTACATCTTATACCTTAAGTTGGAATATTCCTGGTCTTTTTGCATCCAGCCATGAGAGCCCTGCTCAGTGTGTAGTTCAGCTTTTACTGGACAGGTGATGTTTGCAATCAGATCTTGTCCTTTTTGGATTTTATTTTTACTGATGACACATCAGCTTCAGTTGAGCCTGATCCTTGACAAAGCTTTCAAGTGCTCCCTAAACAGAACTGAAGAGAAAGTTATTTCCAGTTCCTCCGGCCAGAGCTCTCTGAGCTGGTGGTTTGCATTCAAATTAGGTTTGGGGTTTTATTGGTATTACAGCAGTGTCTAAAACCATAAACCTATATTGAGAACTCACTCTGCTGACACTGTAATATGCATAGAGATACTCTCTGTGCAAAATGTTATAGAATGCAGGGGTATAAAAGAAAGTATTTTTCCGTTTTAGAGGCAAGAAGCTAAGAAGAAAAGAGAACGACACACTCTGCAGGCCTAACACCTTAGTCTTCTTCCCCCTTAGCCCTTTATAATCATGTCAAAATAGACTGTTTAGGTCATTGGTGGATAAAGAACTGGCTGGATGGCCGCACGCAAAGAGTAGTGCTCAGTGGCTCAGTGTCCAGCTGGAGACCAGTAACAAGCGGTGTCCCCCAGGGATCGGTTTTGGGACCGGTCTTGTTCGACATCTTTGTGGGTGACATGGACAGTGGGATTGAGTGCGCCCTCAGCAAGTTTGCCGATGACACCAAGCTGTGTGGTTCGGTTGATACGTTGGAGGGAAGGAATGCCATCCAGAGGGACCTTGACATGCTTGTGAGGTGGGCTGATGCCAACCTAATGAAGTTTAACCATGGTAAGTGCAAGGTCCTACACCTAGGTCAGAGCAATGCCAGGCACAGCTACAGGTTGGGCGGGGAGGAGATTGAGAGCAGCCCTGCGGAGAAGGACTTGGGGGTGTGGGTTGATGAAAAAATGAACATGAGCTGGCAGTGTGCGCTTGCAGCCCAGAAAGCCAACCGTATCCTGGGCTGCATCAAAAGGAGTGTGACCAGCAGGTCGAGGGAGGTGCTCCTGCCCCTTTACTCTGCTCTCGTGAGACCTCACTTGGAGTATTGTGTGCAGTTCTGGTGTCCTCAACATAAAAAGGACATGGAACTGTTAGAACAAGTGCAGAGGAGGGCCACGAAGATGATCAGGGGACTGGAGCACCTCTCGTATGAAGATAGGCTGAGAAAATTGGGGCTGTTCAGCCTGGAGAAGAGAAGGCTGCGTGGAGACCTCCTAGCAGCCTTCCAATACCTGAAGGGGGCCTATAGGGATGCTGGGGAGGGACTCTTCATTTGGGACTGTGGTGAGAGGACAAGGGGTAATGGGTTTAAACTTAAACAGGGGAGGTTTAGATTGGATCTGAGGAAGAAATTCTTTACTGTGAGGGTGGTGGGGCCCTGGAATGGGTTGCCCAGGGAGGTTGTGGATACTTCATCCCTGGCGGCGTTCAAGGTGGGGTTGGACATAGCCTTGGATGGCATGGTTTAGTGGGAGGTGTCCCTGCCCATGGCAGGGGGGTTGGAACTCGATGATCTTGAGGTCCTTTCCAACCCTTACTATTCTATGATTCTATGATTTACTGATAACCAGTGAACACCATGTCTGTAACAGACTTTTAAAATGTACAAGTGACAAAGTATTCCCAATAAGGTTTAATTAGCATAGTGACTGAAGGTTTTGGGCATGACCAAAATGCATTAGGGTCTACCTATGTGCTCCTTAAAATGGTGCCTTGGTGCTGACTCCTGCTCCCAAACTCCTCTGGCTCCAGGAGCAGGTTTTGAGAATTATGGCTGCTTCTCATTGTCCCACAGCCATTAATATGGGCTGTATTTTTGGTTCCTGGCCATGTGGCTTGGCTCTATTAAAACAGATGTTGTCCAGCTACAGACTGCTTTTCTAAGGGATCTGGATTGTTCAGCATCAGTGGCCTGTCTTTGTCTTTATTTACTGCTCTTCTAAGTATAGCTGTTTTCAAATTTAATTGTGGATGATGATGTAGATAAAAGTGTTAAATACCCTGGGACCAGCATCTGATCCCAGCAGGACCCCTCTGGAAACATACTGACTCAGTGGTTCCTATTCAGAATTACATTTTGACACCTGTCAGCACATTTGTTTGTTTAATGTGTGCTGGGTTAACTTCTTATCGTCCTGGTTTCTCCGTCAACATATCCGCCGCCTTCCAGCAGTGTGTTCCATGGACACTGTTATCCCTGTTAGCAACATCTGTCGTCTCAAAGATAGAAGGTTGTTTGACAGACTGTTTTCCACAAAACCTTGGTTGATTGCCATTACTTATTTCCTTTCTTTCTTAATCATGTCGTGTCTGTGCTATTCCATTATTTTGCTGGGATAGATGTCAGGTTTATAATTATCTGGGTCACCGCCGTTATCCTTTCCAAATATCCTTTTCTGGAACTTCCCCATTGTTCCACACTTTTTTGTAAAAATGAACATAAAATGGGCCAGAAAGTCTTCAGCCTTTCTTTAACATTTCCAAGCAAGTATTTGCATATGTTGACTTGAAAAACGAGAGGCCAAGGATCTGATGTCCTCCTAAACAAAAACTGCAGTGAAAAAAGTCACGCTGTTATCCTGTGGCTGTGATTTGATGTGCTGCTGCCTACCCAGAGCCCTCACGAGCTCATGGTTGTAGTGTGCTTTAGAGCAGTCCTGTGCTTTCTGAGATGGTGATGTTCTTACAGTCAGCTATCACTGCTCCTCATTAGTGCCAGTTGCAGTTCCCTTTCTCGCCTGTGACATTCTTCAGTCTGATACACAATTCAAAAAAGGAAAGAAACCTAAAAAGTGAAAAAATCAGAAGTTAAAACATTTGCTTTCTTGAGCAAGTCTTTTGGTTTGGTTTTCAAACCTCATGGGAGTAACAAATCTATGGATGTAGCACTAGCAAGTGAACCCATTTTGAAATGGGGGGGTGCGTGTCTTGCACAGATGGCTGTCCATGGTCACTCGTCCTCTGTTTGTGTGGCTACCAGGTTTTTGCGCAAATCTGCTAGGGTAGTGGATATATTAGGTGTAAGGGAGCAGGAATATTTTGAGTGTGTTGTGACAGCTGGAAATTGTGTTCGTCCTCTTTTAGGGTGGTTGGTGGCTTTGAGACTCTGACTGCTATGGAGAATGTGGAAAGTGACCCCAAAACAGACCGTCCCAAGGTACGTGTGAAGTGCCAGGGACTGTGCAGGAGGGAGCAAACACATGTGGCCTTGTGTGGCAGTGCAGTTCACCCCACTGATCCTTCCCTGAAAACCAGACTTGGGGGAGATGGTGTAACTTAATCAGCAGACTGAATTGCTCTTCTTCTCTTCTGCTCCCAGGAGGAAATACGAATTCAGACAACAACCGTTTTTGTTGATCCGTATGAAGAAGCAGATGCCCAGGTGAGGATAGTTGGTTAGTTGGTTTTCTTGAAAGGCCAAAGCTCTTTGGAGAACTTTGTAACTTAATGCCTTTTCTTTGAACATGGGCAGTCCCCTGGCCCATATGGTTTGCAAGCTAAGATTAAATAGCTGCCATTCAGCATTGTCTTGTGTGCCAGATCATTGCCACTGTTTTGGTGGCACAGCTCCCAGTCCATCATGCTTCCAGTGGTTTCCTTTTCAAATGCCCCCACTAGCTATTGGTAGCTGCAGGTGAAAAGATAGGAATTTTCTTATAATGGCTGCAGACAGCCTGTTCTTTAGTGGCCCTTGAAGTCTGTCTCCAAAGCCTGCCTTGTAATCACAGTAATGCTGATTGCTGGTTTAGAGTGCTTTAAAGCTTCAAAGAACTGTGGGCATTTTCTCCGTGTGCTGGACTAGCTCATTCAACAGATTGAACTCTTTGTTTCCCATAGGTTGCTGCTGAAAGAGAGAAGGTGCAGTTAGAAGAAGCAGCAGCCAAAGCAAAAGCTGAGGCGGTCCCACCGAAGAAAGAGGTCCATACTCCTAAAACTTACCGGCAGGGGATTGGAAAATACATTAACATGGCTGCAGCGTGAGTACCCTGCCCGTCTGGTCTTTGTTGAGTGTTTTAGTTGCTTTCCCTGCTAGACACTGACCTTGTCTAGTGCCACTGCTTAGGTATTTGGCTTGTACCAGCAGGCTTAGCAAAGACACTTCCATGCAGTCCTAATGTTCACAAGTTCCCTCCTGACCCTCTTCAAGATTACAAGTTAATTTTAGCACTTGAACATGACCAAGTTGGTCTTTAACAGCATTTGTTGACTTCAGAACTGCAGATATATTTCCACAATTCAGAAGTCCTTGAGTAACAGTAGTGAGTCACTTCCTACACCATCTTTTACTCTCTTCCTCTTCTGCAGTTATTCCTGAAGGCCACAGTCCCACAGATGTTTCTCTTTTAGCAGCTTCTCCCCTGCACTAAGTAGTTGCCTTAAACCCATATCAGCCTGCTGATCTGGTTCCCTGTTCAGCTGCACAGGCAGTTGTACCAGCACAACTCAAGTGGTCGGAAAGGGGAGCAGGTTCCCAGGCTTGCTGTGGGAGCAGAGGACATCTGACGAGTAGCTCCAGGGTACCTGGCTGGTTGTACAGGCTTGTCCTTAAGCATCCTCTCCCAGACACCCTTTGTACACCCTTTGGGATTGGCAGCATCACTTGCTTTCCTAAGGAAAATGCAGAATCTGCCCGAGCAGCATCTTAGCATGAGTTTTGGAACAATTAAAATGAATGCCTTCCACTTGATATTTAGCAGACTTCTCTAAAAGCATTTACAAAATGCTGTTGTCTGCCTGCTGCACAAAGATGTGCATTTATGCATACACAGATCTGGACAACTATTTACTCAGCTTGTGTGTGCTTCTGTGATTTACAGGCATTTGCATGACTGTGAGAACAAAAATGCGTTAGCCCATGTAGGTCAGTTTGGTGGTCAGTAAAATGTTTCAGTTACAGAATACTGCTTTTTCCTTTTCCTTAAGATGTCATGTTCACCTTAAAACTGCTGCCATTCTGCACTGTATTTACAGAGGAAACCCAGGCAGAGTTGGCAGCTATGTGGAAAGGACCGAGTTGTATAGAAAGGAGTTTTCATTCCTAGTCCTTCACTGATTGTAGCTTGCCTTGGGAGTCTAGTCCATAGCAGCCCTTTGGCCGGTTCAGGGTTTTTGGTTCTCCCTGTTGGCTACTGATACCTGACAATAAAATCGCAGTATGTGAGTTGGCTCCATAGGGTTTCCATGGGTTTGCAAACTCTGCGTGAGACAGGCTGGGGATAGCAGCAGCGACTGCAACAAGGTGTGCTCAAGAAACAGGAAAGGGTCTGAAAAGCTTGTCCAGCTGCTTTACACCTAATTCCCCATAAATCCTTTTGCTGCCACAAATGCAGGTGAGAAGGTGGGATGAGAACTTTGGCTCACATTTTCATTGTGACTGTGCTAAAAAAGTACAGCTGTTAAATCTTCAGCTCTGACCTGGAGAACTTGGGTTTTGAGCATGTTCCTGGAGATGTTCAAAGCCTGGCCCAAATCATCCTCATGGAGCTTTCACTCCTCTCTAATTGGTAAGGGGTGAGCTGGCTCCAGTATAGCTGATGCTGGGAGAAGAAAGGCATCCAGCTGCCCCAGTCCCACTGAACACTAAATAGTCCGTGAAAATTGTTTTCATTTTGGCTCCAGGAAGCGCAGCATGGAAGATGACGGGCCCTCAACCAGCACAGCTGTAAAGAAAGAGAAGAAGAGCACAGGCTTTGGGGACTTCAGCTCCTGGTAGTAGCGTGGAGAGCCTAGCACTGGAGCAGCACAGCAGAAAAAGAAAAGGCGGCTTCCCACATGTCCCCAAAGAGCCCGAAAGACAGTCTGTCCTGGGGAGGGAAGGCACTAGCCTGCCCTTCCACTGTGGAAGAAAACTGTTGCTTTGTTAAGGCTGGTTAATGTGGCTTTGTTTTCTAGGGAACGGCATTCCCCCCACTGTATCTTCCTCGAAGGCCTTTTTGTTGTTTTGCTAAGCAGGGAGCAGGCAGCCCAGTTCTGCAGGGGATTAGCTGGAGCCTTTCTCTGCCTGGCTGGCAGCAGACCAGGCAGAGCCCAGCCTCACAGGACTCTACTTCAGTAACAGCTACGTTGGTGAAAGAGCTCCTTTTTCAGGTAATCGTTTCCAGACGGGTCAAGTGTGCCGAAGGAAGGGATGAATTAATGTGCTGGGAAAGTGCCTGTGCTGCTGTAGTGCTCTGCAGAGGGGAGGAGAGGGCTCCAGCCTGTCCTGCCCTTCCCTTCCAGCTGACTTTTGCTAGTTCTTAACCAGGACCAGTTTTGTCTCTTGCTCTTGGCAGGCCTGCCAGGATCCTGGCTGGGCTGTCTGCTGTCAGTCTGCATAGGGCCTCGCTCACTCCAAAACGAGCTCTGTCTGTACCTGTTTAAGATTCTGACAGCCTGGGAAGCAGCAAATCTAGGTAGGGAGCCTGGGGTAGCTGCACCACTTGGTTCACCCAGTGACTGGCCTTCCCTGAGCCACTGGGCTGCCAGAAGGGCGAGGGTGTGCACTTCAAACCTGCACTTAGGTCCCAGAAACTACAGCCTGGAGAAACTGAGCAGGAGCAGAAACATTTTCTTTGTTCTTTTATGTTTTTTCAGCCATCCCTGGAGCCTGCTCTTTGCAGGAGAACACACACCATAGTCTGCACTGACATCAGTCTTCCCAGCATTAGGGAAAACCATATAATACAGCTGACAGGCAGATATTTCCATTGCATACCCACAGATTATGAGGAAGCTTAATAAAGGCCTTATGGGGTAGAGATACATCAGCCTGTGGGGTTTTAATCCAACAACTTATGTGTATAACCATCACTTAGATGTGGCAGGCTAGACCCTGAACATTACTTTTCAGTTCAACTTAGGTGTTTTCATCTGACAGAAATACCCTCCCTACCTCTCTGTGTGGCTGAGGAGATAGTTTTGTAATCAGCTTTGTAACAAGACATTTCTACCGGTGGATTCCTGGTTTAAGAGAAGACTCCATTTATATGAAATTGCTGTAAAAACTTTTGGTAAAATGTTTTGCATTAAATGCTTTTATTTTCTTTTGAGTGCTTGCCTTTGACTGTTCAAATGTCATTTCCAGGATCATGGCATTGCAGGGTTGGTTGTCATACAAGGAAGTGATTCATTCCTACTTTTTGAGATGCTCATGAGGAGCTCTGGGATCTTTGCGGATATGATTACATCTTTGTTAAATCGTAGGAAGTTTAAACTAATTTGAAAGAATAATAGGGGGGTTGTTGTGTAAGATTTTGCAGCG
Organism: Amazona ochrocephala; assembly: GCA_039720435.1. NCBI lineage: Eukaryota > Metazoa > Chordata > Aves > Psittaciformes > Psittacidae > Amazona > Amazona ochrocephala. The sequence goes on along the minus strand of CM077891.1, from coordinate 6,504,838 downwards.
TGTAAGTTTGAAATAACATGTGTTTGCTTCCTGGAGCAGGGATGCGATGGTACTTTCCTCAAGCTGAGTTTCTTGTGTCTTATTGAACCTCTTGCTTATCCTGGGCTGGCCTTTTCCTCCTAAATTGTTATTGATCCCTTCTGCCTAACTTGTACTTCAGCACATTTTTGAGTCATTAAGTTCACAGCACTGCTAGAGCTGGAATAGGCAGTTTAATGAAATCCCTAAGAGTAAAATGCTTTTTTGTACTAGATTAAAATGGAGATTATTATGAAAGAATGGAGCTTTTGATTACAAGGAAGGCAGCAGAGGTGTGGCAAGGACCCCTGTTTCAGCAAGAGTCCTTGTTACAGATTGATATAAGGGACGGTTTCCTTTCACAACAGCAGGCTGCAGAGATAACTACCCACTTTCCCTTTCTACTCCAGCTTTTTGGCAGCACTCACTGCAGTCCATGTAGGACCACTGCGAGCACAGTGCAGAAGGGACTGCTGCCCTTCCAGGCACTGCCTCTGCACTGCCTGCTTCATTATGATTTCCCACCAGAACATCAGACACAAAAGAAAGAACAATTTCCTGGTTTCTAGGAAGGGCTGAGCGTAACCCTTTAACCCTTTTACTTTTGTTCTAAGCAGGGGTGAAGCTCATCAGCCTCAGTTCACTGCTCAACCTGGCCTGGCCTTCTGGTGCTCCTGCTGTTGTCAGTGTCTCCAGGCTGGGAGAAACTGGCTGTGGCCTGTCCCCAGGGTGCTGCAGTGGGGTGAAGAGGTCGAGTGGTTTGGCCAAGGCTGTGTGGTGAGTCAGCACCCAGGCTGGGGTTGTTTGAGCCTTGCAGGGCAGCAAGTACCATGGCTCTGCTCAGGCAGCCAGGCACCACAGCAAACTTCAGTTCTGGTTTCCCACCTTTGTGCCCCTCCTGCAGCTGCAGTTTCGCAAACTTGGATAATTTTTTGTAACTTCAGCTTTTCTTCCAAATGGCAAAATCCACAGACGATGTGACACAAGCTCTTCTCTGACAGATGAGGGAAGATGTTGAGCCGTATTGATGGGGGGACCAGGGGGTTCCCAGAGAGCAGGGCAGTGTGGTGATCCCTCATTTATACAAAACCTGGCTCTTTGCAGGGTGACTTACAGAGCTTCCACTACCAGAGTCAGGAAACGGGAGGAAGGAGGCTTTGCTGAAACCTTTTCTGCTCCTTTCATCGCTTGGTTCCCCAGCAAGGACAGTGTGCTAAGGGAATACCCAAACCAGCTCCTGCAGTGGGCAGAAGGATAGGCAGGAATTGTGCAGCCTTCCTACAGCAACTCGCTTCTGGGAACTGCTGTGCTATTTGTAAGCACATTTTTACATTCTTTGGCTTTGACACATTTCCAGTAAATGTGCTTAGAGAGAAGAAGTAGGATTTTAACCAGAGACTGAAGTAGCTTTTGTCTGGCCTCGTCTAGAATAACACCAGCACTCTTACTTCGCATTGCTTCATACCTGAGTCACTTTGCTGAAAGGCGGAGGCACTGGGTGACCACTGAACTCATTGTTTCCTGAGATGTGGCACTGGAGCAACAAACACCACAAGCACAGAACACCCTTGAGAAGGCTGTGACGTGCAGTGGGGCTGGCAGCTGTGACTGCTCCTTTCCACAGCGCCACAGAAGGACATGGGGCTGCAGAAGACTCAGCTTTTCACCTCTGCTTCTCCTGGCATGAAGTCAGCCTGGCCCCTGGAGGACCGTAGTATTGTCTGTGTGGGAAACAGCACTGATTGAATAGATGTCAAGCTGAATAGCTGCAACTCTGCTTCCATATTTACCAAGAGAAAAAGCCCAAAACATTGTTCAGTTTAATTTTGCCTGCTCCCCACTGGTTTGAATTGCTACAGCCTTGGAGGCAAGAGCTCATGCAAGATGCTTTGCTTCAGCATCACATAGTAGATGATAGTGGTACCCATCTTGTGTGGGACTGTGACTTGTGAGGACTCAAACTGTGTTTCAGAGTCTCCAAGAAAATCTTGCTTCTCCTTCTGGCTCCTTTCAAGACAGGGACCAGGCAATGAGTGTTCCCCAGAGCCCCAGTTCCCCTTCAGGGCACAGGGTTCAGTGGGGAGGAGTGGAGAAATGCATGCAGAATTCAGACAGTATGGCTCGGCTCACTTCTCATCTGTGCTAAGTTTACTGTAGTTTACTTCTTACTGTGAATTAAAAACCACACTAGTTCCCTCGGCCTGTGGTGGAGCCACAGCTATGGCCATGGCCACTGGTGGGAGCAGCTGGCAGATAAACCCAGTGCTCAGATGCTGGGTTATAGGTACCAAATAGTGCTGGGATCCCCCGCCACCCGTTGCCAGCGGTGTTTGGAAGGAACAGGATGCCGGAAGCCTTGTGCCAGGAAGCAGCTTTTATAAGCAAGGGAGGAGATTTGCCAAACACCCCCCAAGTTTCAACACTGTTTGCTTTGGGGAAGGCAAACAAACTAAATCAGACTGCACAGGAAGGAGGCGGGCGGCTGCGGGCCCCGGCCAGCAACACGTTGCACTGTGCGGCGCGGCCGGGGAATTCTCGCTTCCTCTCTTTCTTTGGAGTGTTTGTTATCACAGCCATAGCAGAGGGTTTCACCACCCTGTGCCATGCCTGTGGGGAAGGGGCTGCCGCCCAGTCTGTGCTCAGAGCTCGGGGGCACAGCCCCTCCACTCCATGATAGTCACCTGCACAGCAGTGACATCCAACCCTGATGTGGGTGTCTCCATCCCTGACACACACAGGGACCAAGACCCCCTCTGCAGTGCAAGGCTGTGACCCGGCTGTGGTGCAGGAGGGACAGTGAGGTGGCATCGCATCCTCCGATCCTGACACACAGTGTCTGCCTGTCCATCCCACACAAGGCTTTAGCTCACTGACCTGGCACAAACACCCAGCAGCAGGTTCACTTCTTGGGCCTTAAACCCTGTAGCAGAAAACACCTCTAAGAAAGCAAAATCCTTTTGGACTGAAGAAGAGAGAGGCTCCCGGTGGTGTCAGCCTTGCTGGTGTGAAAGCCACTGTGGCAGCTCTGGTCCCTTTCCTACCTCCTGCACATCCCATGGACAGCCTCGGCAGGTTCGAGAGGTTCCAGATGCGGCCAAGCACAGTGCGTGTGTCCCATGCTGGATACCTCTACAGAGAGGCAGCAGTAGCTGGTGAGCTGTGCTGCTGTGTTGAGGCCAGTGGCCACAGCACGGCTGTTCACAGCCGAGAGCATATGTGGAAAGTATGGATTGGGACTTTTCAACGAGCAGCACAGTGTGACCATGGTCTGGGGCACCTCATGGCCCCATGAGGGACATCTCCACTGAAGGGACATGTGGCTGTCTGGGACAAACACTGAGGTGGCTCTGCAAAGCAGCTCAGTTCTGCCTGGGGCTGGTGGCAGCAGGACCATGAGGAAGAGCTGAGCCGGGGGCACCCTGCAGGGAAGCCACAGCGGGCCTGGAGGCCAAGCACTGCTTTATTGCAAAGCCGGAGCCCTCGGAGCTCGTCCCTCCTGCGTGGCAGCGCTGCCAAGGCTGGCGCAGGGCACGGCGCTGCTGCGCGGTGGGGGCTGCGCGGCCGGGCCAGCACTGACTCACCCTGAGCTGAGCTCAGGCGCTGCAGCCCGGTGACTTCATCCGCTGGAAATAGCAACCGGGGAGGAGCGGGCTCTGCCACCGCCGTGCCCGTGCACACACACAGGACTCGCTGCTGCCTGCACACAGCCCCAGCGCCAGGGCTGGTTCAATCCCAAGGCAGGAGCAACCCTGCTCTTGCTCCCAGCCCAGCCACATGTGGGAGCTGCTCTGCATGGGGTGGGATGGGATGGGTGGGGTCTCTGTGCCTGCATGGGGCCAACAGCATCTGCCAGCCCAGTGCTGCCAGCCCTGCAACGGGCAGTCAGGGAGCTGCTGCAGGAGTCAGTGAAATCAAAGGGTTTCGAGGCCAGAGATGACAATTTTATCTACCCCCACCAGCACGAACGGTGCAATTTGCACTAAAGCCAGTAATGGCTTTTTGGCTAACGTGTCTTGCAGAGTGGGACCCGGCTCTCTGCAAAGAGGGAAAATTAATCCTGCAGGTCCCTGGTAGCAAAGTGAAGCCATTGCAGCCGCCAGCAGTGACTGCAGCCGGTAACAGAGCCCCACTACCTGCTCCCTGCCTGCTTCCTGCCTGTGCAGGGTTACCATGGGTGTTCAGAGCTGGACTTTGTACAGGCGCAGCGCTGCCAGGGAGCTCCCAGCAATCCCCAAACAGGCCAACCATGGTTCTACCACCAAGGGCAGGGGTGTTTGAGTTCCCGTTCGGTCTCCACCCTGATCTTTCCCAGGGGATCAGCACAGGGACAGGGTGAAGGGCTGACATGGGAACAAGGCGTGTGTCCTGCAGGCAGCAGTCCGTGTGTCCAGCACAGGGCTGTGCTGCCTGCTTCGCATCCCATGGGATATGCAGGAAGGTGCATGCAGGCACGATGGGTGCCTGTTCATCTGTTGCTTGGGGTAGGAGCAACAGTTTTGCAGTCTCGGGGCTGCTGCAATGCCAGAGCTTTGCTCCAGCCCAATGCTGTTTAACGGTCAGAGGGGCTGAGGCAGGGCAGCGTGGTGCTCACTGCCCCTCGTCCCTCATGAACGTGTTTGTGCAGATTTGCTTTCATAACAGGCAAAGGAACCCAACCACCTCTCCCAGGCCCCTCTGCTCCCTCCACTGGGGCTTGTCCCATGTTGCCCAAGGGGTTGCATCTCTGCAGGGTTTCTCTCTATGCAGGGCTCCAGGCTGATTGCTTTGGTATTTTCCAGAGTGCAGGGGCACCCTGCCTTGCTGACCATGGGGGGCCCTGTGCCGGCTGTGCAGGATGTGGCTGCTGCAGCAGCCCTTCACTGGCCACTGCAGGCTGGTGGGAGCTGCTGCTGCCAGGGCGGTGCCTTAACCGTGGTGAGAAAAAGCCTTCCCAAGCCCCACATTCCCTGGCTGGGCCATGCCTGTCAAGAGGCTTTGGGGATTAAAGCATCTCTCCAGGCAGCTTGGGTCCCTGGTGGGGTTGAGAAGGGCAGAGCGGGCACAGAGGGCTCCAGGGAGGGCTGGGATGGATCAATCTGCCCAAGGGAGAAGGAAGCGGTGGGGATCGGGATTGTACCCATGGGGCTGTGCCCAGGGCAGCTTCCCAGGCCCCTCTGCGGTTCCTGACGTCAGGAAGAGGCCAGTTTTTCCCTTTTGCACAGAAAGGAAGGCTGCTCGCAGGCACCGCAGGCTGCGTTTGACAGCTCATAACTTAATGGCTTTTAAAAAACAGCCACAGCCTGTTCTAAATGCTGGTCGAGGTCTCCTCTACACCCCCCCCCCCCCACCTTGGAAAGCCTCCTGAGCTCTCACTTTGCTGATATTAGATACTTTCTCTAATCTTTGGCCTTCATTTATTAATGGCCAATTACATCTATTTGCTTTTGTGCCAACATTGTCCTTTAGCTTGAATAGCATTTTCCCCTCCCTAATGCTTGCTTCCCGCTGCTATTTATAGGCAGCAATTGTATCCCCCCACAGCTGCTGTTTTGCTTGGCCACACAAGCTGTGTGCCTCCAGCCTCCTCCTAATGGCCCCATCACCCTCCTGCCTTCCCCAGCGTCCCTCCCTTGAGCACAGGGGCTTCAGGTGGGTGCCCACTTGTCTTGCGGAGCCAGTTGGGAGGCTGGGATGCTTTGGGTCGGGATGCTTTGGGTCAGGAAGCCTGGGCAGAGCCACAAGCCTCCAGAGAGCAAAGGCAGGGGCTGCTCCAGGCTCCCATTTGCCTTTCCCATCCCTCTTACCCCATTGCTTTGGGGTGAGGGTGAGCACCCGGCAACATGGCCCACCAAGGCAGTGCAAGGAGCAGCGTGATTTCTATCTGCACTTTCATCCGGGATAAAAGGGATGACAGAAAACATTTGTTTTTATGATAAAAGCAATTGACCTGGGAGGAATCTGCCTTGCCAGGGCGGCCTGCAGCAAATCACGGAGATAAGGCACTGACACGCAGCAAGCGCCATGAGCTTCCAAGAGCAGCTGCAGAGCAAATCCCTCCCCACTTGGAAGAAAACCCATTTTCAGCTTCCATGGGTGCTCCCGAGCCCGGACGATGCAGCCGGTGACAATTAGAGTGGGGTTTGCTAAGGCTGGGAAGAGCTGCCGAGCAGGACGCTGTTTATTCCTTTAATGAACGGCCAGATTTTTTATTACAGACATCTTCGGCACAGATCTCAGTCGAGCTTTTAATGGATGGGTTCCTCGCCAGCGGCAATTGTAAATTGATTGCAGCAGAAATGGCAAGTGAAGACAAATATAGTGCAGGCTGCCTGCAGGGAGAGCGCACGGGGGAAACTTTGGATGCTATTTTTGGTGCTTTGTCTCCACCACTTACAGTATCTCTGATCTTTGTTTCTGCTTAAAAACATGTTTGGGGGTGGGATTGGGTTTGTTTGCTTTAGAAGAATTCCCTTCTCTGGAGAAAGGGTTGGGGTCCGAGTCCATGCAGAGCCTGTGAGTGCCATGGCCCTGGTTGGCAGCATGAAGGTGCCTTGGTGATACTGCCTCCATCCCCTCTGCTGGGACCAGAACCAGACCCATCTCTCTTCCAGGCACTGCGCAGGGGACAACATGGAGCCAAACCCTGATTTCATCCCAGTCCCTGGGAACCTTGCAGGAGGTACAGGAAGAAGGGGAACTCTCCCACACTCACAAGCCATTGCCGCACCACGAGGGCCAGCAGTGGCTGCCCCAGCCCTGCGGTGATCTCCACTGCTCAGCACCAATGCACTGAGTTTTGCTCAGTCTCATCCAGCACCAGGAACTGCAGCAGCCAAATGCTCCCAGAACACATGGAACCCATCTGGGTGCTGTGGGTGAAGCACTTCCCTTGGAGGGGAGAAGCTCTGGGCAGCAAAACCATCAAATCCAGGCATGATGGAGAGGGCGAATGCTGGAGCCCAACTGCAGGGAGACAGGAGGGAAGCACTGGAAGTGCCTCGGGTTACTTGTCAGAGTGGAAAAACTCTCTGGGTTACTGCTGTGCTCATGGAGCCACAGCAGGGTGACACTGAGGTGGTGTTAAAGGCATTATGGCAGTAATGCCCTAAACTTCTTGGCCCTGGGGGACAACTGGGGATGCGGTGGCAGATTCAAACCCATCCCCAGGATGCTCAGCCCCCGGTGCAGAGGCTTCTCGCTGACACGTGTGCCTGTGGGTGTGAGAGACGAGGTTGCAGTTATAAATAAAGGAGCAGAAACACTAATAAAGTGACAGGCAAGAACAGGAAGAATCTGGGTTTCAGCAGAGAATAACAAAATAAAAGCAGCTCGCGGCAGGGCAGAGCCTTGGTCCTGCGCTGCTGCGTCCACCTGGCATCCCAGGATGTTTGCAGCAGCAGCTCAGGGGGAGCCCATTACCTTCTCTGAGGATCTGGCAGTGTTTTGGACTTTGAGATAGGGTTTGTGTTTGCCCCAGTAGGAAGCTTGGTACAAGAAGCTCCAGATGCTATTCTGCTGCTCTTTGCACCTCCATGTTTTGTGCCTTTGATTTTCACAAAAAAACCCGTTTCCCATGTTTGCCTTTAAACAACACAAAAGGGCCCCTCCACCAACACGTTGGAAGGTGCTGGAGTTAAAGATAACAAAAGTGGGGAAAAGAAATTGCTCATCAGTGGCTCCCTGAGCCCTTTAGCAGAGAGCACCTGTAGCCTTTTTATACCCGGCCATGTGTTGCACCTGATACTGCATGTGCAGCACAGTGCAAGGTTTGCACCCAACAGGTCAGCGTTGCCCGCCCCAAGCTGGAGCGGGCTGGGCTGCTGAGCATCCTCCAGAAGGGAATAAGAAGTAAAAGAACCCAACAAAACCTTTTGTAATGATTTTATGGCAAACATGAACTGAATATCTACTTATGGTAACTCCGCTGTCGGTGGGGCAGCTCCAGCCAGGGCCTGTCCTGTCCCAGGCACCCCAGGAGAAGGAGCTCGGTGCTGTGCTGGGCACATGTTGTCTGCTTGGTGTTCCCCAGTGGGGAAGGTTTTCAGCTGACTTTGCCCTGGCTGATATGGGCAGATGTACCAGGAGGGAGCACAGCAGCGTGGAAGCCATCCAAGGTGCAACACGTGTCTGCCCCGCGCCAGTGCTGGCATCTCTATGGGACAAGGCTTCAGGTGACCCCATGGTTCAGCAGCCAAGCTCCCTTTCCTGGGGCTGCAAAGGCCGCAGGGGCAGCTCAGCTCCCCCCCCAGGTTGTTTTGCAAGAGAAGGCAGCTCATGGAGGAGGCTTCTATGGCCGGGATCAACGTCCCTGGCACCTGACCAGTTTCCCACTTCGTAGCTGCTGCACAGCCCTGGTTTGCAGCAGGGTTTGTGGGCCAGCGGCAGGAGCAGGAGGCCAGGGCTCAAGGGGGATGGCTCAACTGTCCCAGCACCAGGATGCCAGGATAAGGCCCCTCGGCACTGGGCATCCCGGCAGCACAGAAGTGGTGATCGAGCCCTGTGGCCATGCCGGGAAGGTCGGGGGAAGCCAGGGCTGGCAGGGAAAGGCACTGGCAGTGAATGGGGCTCCCAAGCTTCAACAGTCAAAGGGTGGCAGCTTTTCTTTGCCCAGGGAAGAGGGCTTCATATCTGGGACCTGCAGGCATCCTGGCTAGTGGGAGTGCAGCGGGGTGCTGGCCCCTCACTGCCCCAGTTTGGGCAATGCCAGCCTCACCCTGGGCAATCACCCTGCTTTCTCCATCCCCACCAGTCCTGGGCTGTCTCTTGGTCCCCATCCTTCCCGGGTCCTCAGCTGAAAAAGCTCATTTTTCACTGTGCTTTTCGCCTTGCAGGGCTCTGCCAGGAGGCAGGCAGAGACACAAGGAAGAAGTTAACTAACTTTTACAGCTTTGATTAGTTAAGAACATGTATTTACACAGTGAATAACTTGGAGGGTCACATTTTAAGGCACTGATGTATTTTTCCTCCATAAGACAACCTGCTCATCCACTCCAGGTCTGTGGGGACACTGGGCCATCCAACCCTATTCTATGGTGATTCTATGTTGCCCACCATCCCACATTGCTCCGCTCCTGCACCAGCCCCGCACCCAGTGCCAACGCAGAAACCAGTTACCACAAACCAACCCCACCTTGTCGGGGCTCAGTCAGACTTTCCCAGCTCCTCCTCTGCCTTTTCCCAGGTCCGGTCTTGCAGGGGCACAGTTGGTGCCCCTCCACCCCAACACCCTCATCCCAAGGGACCAGAAAGGCTGGGAACCGTTGTCTTAACTTCCAGAATTAATGTGTTCCTGGAAAATCCCCTTCCTGAAGCATTGGCCTGTAAGCTCGGTCTGTATTGGCTTTGCATTTCGTCTGGCTTTAGTCCCATAGCCAGACATTGAGTGGGGGGTGTCAGCCGTAACCTCCCAGTGACTGCAAATGGCAGCAAAGGGCCGAGTGTCACCCACTGTCCCCATCACCATCCAGGGCTGAGGGAGCACACCTCATTCACTCCATCACTCCTCCCTGTCTGTGCTGCTGCCGGACACTGTCAGCAGACATTGGGCTGGCAAGAAACCAGTCTGGCACTTGCCACAGAAGAAAGGGTCGAAACCTGACGGTTTTGGGTTTGGGAGCGGTTCCTGCAGTGCTGTTATTGGCACCTTCTGGTACAAGAAGAAAAGCCACGGTTAAGAATAGCTGTAGCGGCAGCGTGGTTTTGTTCTCCGCCCAGCCGAGCTGTGGGCAATAAATAACCGGGGTTTTGCAAGCGCCTGGCGCGGCCGGGGCGGTCCCTGGGAGCCGGAGCGCTCAGGTCACGGCTGTGCTGCCAAGGGGGGATCGCAGCCAGTCCTGGGGACGGAGCAGGGAGCGGGGCCAAAGCGGCTCCGGGAGGTGCCTCGAGTCAGGAGCGCAATTCCAGGCAGCGGGGTCAGCAGAACCCTCCCGCGCCCCGGGGGCACCCGAAGCCTTTCCGGAGAGGAAACCACCCGGCTCAGCGCCGCTGTGCCCAGCAAAGGGCCCTGCTGGCAGGGGCAGAGGGGCTGAATCCCTGCAGAGCCATGGCGGATGCCGAGTGGAGATTCAATCGGTCGATACAGGACATTGGTACTCAGCACAGAAATGAAGGGTCTTGGCTCCTGCCCTGCGGCAGGGTGCTCCTACGCACATGGCACAGCCCTGGGTATGGTGTCTTAGAGGTGGATCCCCCTGCTCCCAGCCTCCTGCCTGGAGATGTGCAGAGGCAAGATGAACATCCCTGCAGTCCGTGACCTCCCCATTAAAGCACAGGCAGCAGTTTGCAGTGTGTCTGTCTTAGAACAGAACAGGATCAGAGGAGGAGGTTAAACGGCCAGTTCAGCAAAGCGCCGGGGGGGACTGCAGCAATTAACCCGTAACAAAACAAGTTACGTGGGGCTGGATCTTCTCTTTCCGCCTCTGTGTGTTGTTTCAAGGGTGAGGGCTTCCAAGAGCCCCGCTCACAGTGTCAGGGCTGCTCACTCTGTCGAGGAATCAGCGCCAGCCTGAGCTCCATTCAGCACGGGGCTGCCTCCGCCACCTCCGAGCCCCTGCCAGCTTTCATCTTCCATTAAAATCAAGCCTGTAGCACCACAAGGCTGCAGGGAGCAACAGCGGAGCCAAACCAGGTGCCACCCAGAGCTCACGCCAAGGGGACATCGTGCAGGGCCGTGCAGAGCCATGGTAGGGCTGAGCAATGCTGAGCGATGGGGAGCGGTGCCCGGGAAGCCCGGCTGGGCCAGGCCGGGGACGGATCTCACTGAGCCTTCATGGGAAGGCTGGAGATGCTGGCAGGGCCTGGCTGCTGCTCTCACCTCCTGTGCATGATACAGCAGAGGCCGTGCAGCGCGGCTCGGGGGAGATGAGCTTGGTTTTCAGAGGCGACATGCATGGAAACCAGAGAAGTTTCCATGAAGCCCTTCACACTGGCAGTGCTGGGTAAAGCCAGCGGGATGCAGGCAGAGCATCCTCACAGGATCTGGGGCTCCAGTGGCTGGACACAGCTCAAACATTCGGTTTGCCCACTTTCAGTGCTGCTTCAGAGGCCGTTTTACCTCCACAGCTCAATGGAAAAAGCAAAGGTTAAAAACCACCACACACACACACACACACCCCCCCCCACCACCCTCTGGCACAGCTGCAAACACTTTGTAATGCAAACCTCATGCAATGGCCACTGCTGTGTTGATTTAACAAGCCTGTGGGCTGGGGTTCTGCTTGCCAGGCTGCCCGCTGGATTTCTAGGAAACCAAGGGATGAGCCAGGTAGTTCTGCTGTAAGTCTGTGGCCTGATGTGCTCAGACACCGCTCAGTGAGCAAGCAGGGTGAGCAAGCAGCATGAGCACTGGGCCCATGTTTTGTGCTGGGCAGGGGGCAAAAGCCCTCGATTGATCGGGAAAAGCTGCTGCTGCCAAGGCGAGAAGTGAGACATCCACAGCCAGAGCCCCGAGCTGCAAAATGAGTCACTGCCCTGTGCTGGCAGCATCGAGGACTGTGGGGTCTTCTCAGGACAGGGGTGCACAGCTGACCGAGGTGGGGGCTCTCCTTTCGGCTAACCTATGCAGGGCTCCAGCCAGCAAGACCATGACATGGGCCAAGAGGACGATGCCAGCCCCACACCTGCCCTGCAGAGCCCAGCATTAACCTTTGGATGACGTTATTTTACCCTTCAACCCATTCTACATGCAGCCCAGGCTTTGGGACAGGACAGGGAGCAAACTGCTGTTGGGAGATGGGGCATGGAGCCAGCCAGATCCAAAGGGGAGAGCATGTGGAAGCAACAGGAGCTCTGGGCTTCATGGAGCGTGGGAGATTTCCCGAACATTGGCTAACTGATGTTAATAATGGGGGGGAAAAGGCACAGCAAATGAGGCTAAAATATGTGGACAAACGTCAACAGTGTGATGTGAAAGCAAGACCTGGGGGAGGCCGCTTGCACTGGTCATGATGTGGGTGCTGATGGGGCACAGAGGCTGTGCAGTTTGTACTGACAGGATGGGGCTGCTCTGGACCCCCTTGGCCCCTCAGAGCTTTCCTTACTGGAGGGGAAACCGCTGCCACTGAAGCAGCCCCGCACATGCGCACACAGGCCCGGGCAGGCAAACAGCAAGCTCAGTAAAACCCCAAGTTCAAGACCTTGGAGCCTCTCAGGAGGAACGTGCTAAATAAAGAAACAAACCACGCTGTATTCATCGTCTGCCCCATGACTGCGCTGCAGACGGCTGCTGCAGCACAGAGCATGGCTGCACTCGGGAGCAGCAGGCCGGGAGGCAGCAGGGCTGCCCTGGAGGGGCACATGGTTGTGCTCATCCCAACAATGTCAGCAGGGGTGGGACACTCAGGGATGGGACACTCGGGGATGGGACCCTTGCTCAGCTGGGACACTCAGGCACTTCAATTCATTTCCCAAGTTATATTGAGCTTTTCCCCCTCCTGGGTTTGTTGTTAGGAAGGTGTCCTGGTGCAGCACTCTGCCTCTCACCACCACAGTCTCAGTGCGTGGTGCCTTTAAACCTATCGGGTCCTGTAAGCCTGGTACTGGGGGTAGTTCTGCTCAAATGATGCTGCAGAGCAGAATGTGCAAGTGGGATGACAAGCCCTGGGGCACAGAAAGCACTGCCCACCACACTGAGGTTCCCACAGCCTTCCCATCCCACTGCAGCCTTTCCCAGCTGGGCAGGGACCCTGGGCTGCCTGGCACAGCCCCACAGACCAGCAAATGTCCAGATGGGGCTCAGCTGCAGCAGCCCCCCCACAAGCAGCCAAGACAGTGCTGAGCACCGGGACAGACCCCTGTCAGAGTGCCCCCACCGTCCCTGCAGCACCCAGCTGAGCCCCTTCGGGAGCCTGCATCTTTTCAACCAGAGCCTCCAAGTCTAAATATCACCCTGGAGTCAGGGACCCTCATAAAGCTCCTGTAGCAGACGGAGACTTAACAGCCCATTGCCTCACTAATACCACCTGCTTGTGTACAGCTGTGCACGAGGATGCTGGCTCGCTTTGGGGGTGAAGAGTTTACATTTCTATGGCTCTTTTTGCCAGCAGGATCCCCATTAATACTGCAAATATCACATACTTGTGTGCAAGCTGCACACATCAGTCACATCACCCCACCTCTGCAGCACATCGGGTCCCTCAAGACAGTCTGAACCACCCAGGGAAAGGTGGGCAAGAGGGAGATGCAATTACCCTGGTTGGAATTAAGCCAAGGTATGGGAGCAAAACCTGCTCTCCTGTGAAGCTGCTCAGAAAGCTTTGGCTGTCACACGTGTGCAGGACATTTCCATCCAGTTTGAATGCGATCAGGCAGGACCAGCTGCTGTGTTTGTCTCCAGAAGAGCAGAGCAGCATTTCAGTCCTCGGAAAATACCAAATTAGGAGCTGGTGGTGTGCTCTGTTTCCATGAAGATGAGCCTTTGGTGATGTCCAGCGCTCACGGGTAAGGGGCAGGCAGGTCATGGCATCAAGCACTACCTCAGATCTGTCCCACAAAGTATCTGCAGCTATTTCTGCCCGGGCAAGCGTCACCACCAGTCCCCTGACCTAGTAAATGCTGTAACTAAGAGGGGTTTCTAATAAAGACCTGGGAATAGCAGCATGTTACAGTAGGGACAGCTTTGCTGGATTAGGAACCTGATTAATGGCCTTGGGGGAGATTAGGAATTGCTATTTTGAGAGGGGTTTTCATAGCAGGCTCTGTAATCAGCAGCCCGAGCGGGACGGTGTTATCCTGCGCTGAGCAGGGAGGCCAGGCAAGGGAGTAACATTGCTCTCTGCTAATGGACGTGTTTCTGTTTTGTGCAGCGCTCGTCGCTGGCTGACCCCAGCAATCACACGGGGGACTCGTATTTACGTGTTTCAGCTCTGCAATACTGAGCAAACAAGAGAAGATAATCATTAACCTCGGGAGCTGTTAACCTTCAGTGTGAGGTTTGGCCGCTGGAGGAGAGGTCTGCCAGAGCAAAGTCTCTAATTTAGTAAACATTGAAGGAATGACGTGAGAAACCTTTTGTTTTTGTGTATCGTGGGCAGGTGATTAAAGGGCATTAATTTGTGTCTCCTGCCTCTATGCTGCAAGAAACTTTCCATTATAGAAGACGGGGAAAGGGGAAAAAACTGCTGCTAAAGCAAAATCCATCAGCTTCGTCAGCCTGGGAGCAGGAGGAGCAGAGGCAGTGAAGTACCGCTTCACTGGAGGGCTATGAGGCTGCACTTCATACATGTTCATTTTCTCTTATCATGCCAGAGAAACAGCATTCAGGCCTCAGACTGGCTGCTGTTAAATCAGCAAAGCAGTGATAAGTGAGTAGCAAAGAGCAGCACCTTGTCCTCTGTCCTCGAGGTTCGAGGCCTGGCCACGCTGGCTCCCCAGCACTGGGGTGCACGTCCAGGGTGGAAACACGGCTGCTCCCTCTGATACGCAGTGAATCCAACACCTTGGAATATCAGTCTGGAGCCTGACCAAGGTGTGTTAATGCTGCCCCTGGGGTAGGGCATTCTGGATGGGAAAGAAGAGGAACAAAAGCAAAACGCCACAGACTTTGGACTGTTATGAGTATCATAAAAAAGCGGGGAGTTGAAGAAGGAGGAAGATAAAAGAGGAAGAAAGGGAGGGAAGATAATTCAAGTAGACAAGCAGGAGCAGATTTACAGTCTTACCAATTATAGCAGGTAACGAAGTGGAGCAATAGTGCTTATTTGACCATTGGTGGGAAACCGATGATTAATTCAGGCCTATAAGGAGATTATGGCCAGAAACAGCCTCTTGCCCTACAGAGCAGCTGTTAGGAAAGCTGTGGGCTCCCAGCTGAGCCTGGCTTCGGGCAGTCACTGCCCACCTCAGCACGGGCAGTGTTCAGCTGGGCAGCTTTTGGGGACCCAAATGGTCACAAAATTGCATCTCTTCCCATGGATTTGACCTGGGCTCTCTCTGCAGGACAAACCCCTGTTCACCAGAGTCAGCTTTCCTGGGTGAGGCAGAGCCACCAGCACCGCAGAGGCGGGTGCCTGCCCTCCTGTCCTAGTGCCCTACACACCTTTCCAACCAGGGCTTTATGGCACTTAGCACGTGCCTCTCAGAAGGGTTTCACAGTGTACAGCAGCTCCGGATCAACGGGTCGAAGGTTCAGGCTGCAATGGTACCTGCAGGTTTCCCCTGCGCACAGAGAATGTGTCTGTATTTGTTAAGGAAAAAGATCTGTTCAGGAAAGCCCCCCCAGGCCTCAAAAGCGCGTGTTTGGCACCTGCAACCCGGCTCCCACGTGCAGCAATGCCCCTGGGCCCAAGCTCTCCTCGCCCTTGGCAGCCCTGCTCCTTGTCACGAGATCCCGGACTTCTAGTGGGCTCTAAAGAGAGTTTTGGGAAAGGTTTGCTTGTGCAGACGATGCACAGAGCTCCTGCAGCTGGGGTTGGGGTTTCTTCACTTTTAGGGTTGTGCCTTTGTAAGAGTGGTTTTAGATGACTGAGTACTAAATCACTTCAAATCACTGCAAAATGAAGCTTGGTTTTGTTTTCAAACGGACAATGAATTCCATCCAAATTCACAGTTCAAACACAGCTGATCCTTAACACAGCTCAAAGCCTCGAAAGAGTTAAAACTTTAACCATATTCAGTAACAGACCTTCCCTGTTCTCATACTGACACAATGAGCTTGCAGCCTGACCGTACAGGGACTGAAGGTGCCTGTGCAGGTGAGATCCTGCTTCTAGGGACAAAGAAACCTGAAGGAATCCAATGTGTGATCATAAATGGCCATAGTCAAAGATGCTACCAGTTGTGATCTTGTATGACCTCAACAGTATGCCTTAGGCAATAAGGTGCAAGACTACCAGCTTTGACATGTGATACATAGTACGTACATTCACAGAATAGAAAGGTTGGCAAAATCAGTAACAATCAGGCTGCTGTTTAATTCACTTCAGTTTTAACTACACAACACTTGAAACACTTTGTTTTCAGATGCCCATACACCATTGCTGCCCTGGCATCAACTCCAGGTCCCAAACTGGAGGCTTTTGCTCATAAACGGTTTCGTAAAAGTGACTTAACTTTCATCAGGTGCAAAGGAAAGCACTGATCCTTGCTAATCATGTCACAAAGGTGTTCTGAAGACTAAATACCGTTCACAACCCTTCTTGCAGGCAAAGGGTGAGCCATGATGTTCCATGCTGTGATGAAATCTCCATACATGTCTATATTTTATTGTCAGGATGCAAACTCCATTTTGATAAAGAGCTAGTTTGGTCCTGCTGTTGCCTTTGTTCGAACTAAAACCCTCTAAGGTCTGTTTGGGCAAGAAGGAAAGTTAAGCTATGTTATTTATTACTAGAATACAGAAACCAGATGATGCAAAATCTGCCCATTATTTCATTACACACTGACAAACCTGTATTGTCTGCTTTCTAGTGATCTTTACTAAGTAAAATCTTTGGGCAATCAGGTTTATATATAACACAAGCATAGATTAAACTGTTACCAGGATCACAAAGCATCTCAGATCCTCAGCTCTGCAGTTAGCGACCCCAGCCTGAACCTTATCCAGCAATACTATAGAAATGAATGAGTCAAATGCTCAGATTATCTCAGCCTTTACTAGAGCAGAAACAGTTAATGCCCGTCAGTTACATGGCTCAGCAGAGCTGCTTCACAGCCAAGGAATGACTTTGTCCAGCCCCAGTTAATCCACAGCTGCTTTGCTTGTCAGAGGTGCAAGTGCCAGCAGCAGCGCAGGTTGGACCTATCTGGGGAAAAGCCAAGGGGAGAGTGCAGAGGAAGAGACAAGAATGGAAAGGAAACCTCGTGTGGGCACAGCAACCGAACTGGAGCCCTTTCCAGAGGTTAAACTAAGCTTTAGCTGTGGCTGTTTCCCTGTTTAGGCTAACTGGACTTTGTCAATAGAGCCCTGCTGCTGTCCCATGACAGCTTAACCTTGCAGCTACGGCGTCTCGTCTGCAGGAAGAGCTGGAGACCAAGGCCGCTGTCCAGTTATGCAACAGGGGCAAACAGACGTTTAATAGAAGGTTCACAACTTTTAGGTGAGGCATCTGCCCACTCTGTCCATCTGGAAGTCAGAGATCCTCCAGGCATGTTCCAGCTGGTGAAACAGCAGTGAGGTTCACATCCCCACAGTTATTCTGGTAACCCAGTTACTGATGGTGCTTTTACAGTCCCTTTGCTACACCAAAATTTAATGGGATATTACTGTGAACATCTTGAATATGAGAGATACTTCTGTGTTATTTGAATCTTTTTTACTTTAATTATAACCACGTCAAAAATTAGGTTATTAAATGAATAGCACACATTCCTCATAAAATGCTGGTTTTATCCTTACAGGGGTTTTTTTGTCAGATCTGGAAAGATCCTTTTTTCATGCTGTATGGCAGTAAGGCCAATAAAGGGAAATAAAAAAAGGAGTCTATCTGAGACGGTAGCTTATAAGCACATGAATAAAAGAAAGGGGAGCAGGCTTCCATTTTTCCTCCAGATGGAAATACTATGTTTGATCTCATATGTAGAGCATCCCCCTCCCTTTATGAGATGAAATGATGGATTATTGAAGAGACTCTGAATCAGCCTGCACTGAATGACTTCATTCTTTGCCTCAGGCAGCCCAAAGAGGTCATATTTGATGCACCGTTACCAATGTTCAGTAATTGCTGAACATTCAACTAAACCAAATAAAAACTCTCCCAGAATCCTACATAAGTCCTTGCTACCAATTCCTTACTTCACTCAAGGTGTTCAAAGCAGGCAACTGATGTTTTTTATCTGGATTCTATGTACCCTACTGGTTTATCATGCTTAAAATAATCACAATGACATCATTTAACCTACCTTGGAGTTAAGAGAATTTCCAGGAATATCTGATTAACACTTTACTATTACTTAGCACTCACCTACATCTTGTCCTAGCAAGCGAGTCTGATGGAAAGCATTCCTGGAAAATCATTTATTTCACATGGTTTAATGTGATTAAGGATAATCCTACACCTGTTACTACACAGAAGAGTAAACGAGATCACTGCAGTAGTCCCTTGCTATAATTGTAAGAACTGTTAAAAGGATATTTTTACTATTACTATAAACAGAACTTTTACGTGGGATTTGTTTAAACTGAGGTATTGGTTGAAGTCTTTCAAATTAATACGAACCTTTCATAATGAAGTCCCAGTTAACCCTTGGTTTTGTAATTACAGCCATTAATACCAATATGACCAGATTAATCTTCAGAAGAAAACATCGCTTTGCTTGACCTAACAATTCCTAAACATCAATGAGTGCCACAGACTGCACTTCCAAACCGAAAAGCACTTGTGGGTTACAGTGGGAGCCAGGTTAAACAGGAGCAGGGTGTCCCCTCACTATAAAGGAGCAAACCACATGTTGGGGCTACAGTAGGAAAGTAGAAAGCTTATCACAGACATCATCTCTCTTCTAATTACTCATCCCTTCTTACCCAAACCTCCTGTTTCACACAGATTTGCCACTGGAGACTGTGAGGCACTGTCGTGCTTGCTGCTACAGATAGCTGATGATACTGACATTGATACATAACCTTCGGGGAAGAGTTCGCATCTGAATGTTGGTGGGAGCCCCCCCTCCCCCCCAGTTACACACACAACGCTCTGTACCTCCTGCAAATACACAGGTGGAATAAATCTGAGTCAATATGAAGCCTGCTCTGACCTGGGGTCTTGGAAGGAGACCACCAGTTTTTATCACATCTTTGTTACTGACTCACAGTGGGGACTTTGAACTGCACTAACATGCAAGAAGACCATTAGTCTGACTACAGGAACTACAGAAGTTCCTCCCAACCAACACAGAAATAACAGGTTGAGTGCCTGTGATCAGAGCTCTTCTGGTCTATAGATGACCAAGTTAAGACAACAGAAAGCACACCCACACTTCCTTCAGTTCCTCTGACAGTTTTGGGGTGTGCACAGTATGTTTTTGAAAGCACTTCACAAAGGTTCCATGATTGGCTCAGAATAGGCAAAAGCTCTAAAAGTAGCAACAGCACTTTCTATATTTTGGAAAGATTAGTGAAAGGAAAAAACCCAAACATTCAGCGGCAGTCTTAAAACCACAAAAATCAT
The DNA here is from genome assembly GCA_039720435.1 of Amazona ochrocephala. Lineage (NCBI taxonomy): Eukaryota > Metazoa > Chordata > Aves > Psittaciformes > Psittacidae > Amazona > Amazona ochrocephala. Next base: position 6,485,741 of record CM077891.1, on the reverse strand, counting down.
ATTCAATCCATATTCAGATGCTTTTAAGAGCAACTAAGAGCACTGGATTTATTCTCTGGTCTCATCGGATAATAAAGCATGAGAATTCAATCTGCAAGAAAAGACAGCACAAAACCCAACAAATAACTCAACAAAACAATTGAAAGCTTTTATTGTGATACCTCAAGTAGATACAATATAGTGAAACAACAAATGATGTACAGTATTGCTAGGACAAAACAGCAACACAGCCATGTCACCTGTAAAAGAAAGCATTGTAAAGAGTTTAAGAAACAATGAGGCACAACTTAACTGCCATATACGACTCATGCTTTAGGCCTTAAACCATCTGTAACAGTCCTTTTACAACAAACCTCTGAAGCGTCTGTTCCTTCTGCAGTAAGTTTTTATACTGCTGGTTGGCTTAACATGAGTCTCAATGAAATACAAGAAAGTGTCCCAAAAGTTTAACAATAATCTGACAGCTTCTTCCACTCATTGCCATTATCAAAGAGCGGAGATGTTTGAAATCTGGTCTGTGTGTAGGTCACTACTGTTGCAACCTGACTGCTGAGATGAGCGTGCAGAAAAACTCTATAGCGTTACTCAGAGGGAAGCATAAATCCACCAAAAATGAATCCACATAAATCCACACAGCATTCATGAACTCCTGCACTAACTTGATACACCAATAAGAAATACAGATGACCATTTGGTTATGGGAGCAGCGATGACCATGTCAGAACCTCTGAGATTTTAATTCAAAGGAATTTCATAAACTGTATTCCCCACGGGTTGCAAAAGCCTGCAAGCATGCAAAGTGTACCACCCAGACTGGCCATCATACTAGGCCTTGCATGGGGGAAATTAAGATGGAAATACCACAAACTTCAATTAATACAGTTTTTCACTGTATAGCCTACAATGAACAGGGGAAATTCATATTCTGGCCCTTTTTTACTGGCAGATAAAATTGAGATTACTGGACTGCTAAAAGCATACGGCAAGAGTGGTTAGGTTGATGTGTCAGCAATCCCTCACAAATTCTGCAGCTTATTTCACAGCAAGTTTGCAACTTAACAGAATCTTTATAGATGGCAGCACTGCCTTCTAGTCACCAAAAAGGTTCTTATGAGTGACCAGCCAAAGAGTAACTCTAGTGTTCGGAGGCAGACTCAGTCCTGGAACACCATTGTTACAGCCATTATTTTGGACCTGAACAGAGAATGTGTGGTCAGATTACCAGAATTACATCAAATGATGATTAATTACTTTAGGACAGGCGTGGCTTTAGAGGTTCAGAGGAAAAAACAAAACAAAACCAACCTTCAATACATGTACATTTTTGCTAGCAAATTCCTATGCATCCCAATGAACATTTCTTCTAAGCCAGCTCATAGTCAGTTCATTTGGTCCAAGAAAGAGCCAGCAAGAAACAAAGGTTCACAAAAGCTTTTTGTTACAGTTTATAAAAAACAAAATACAAAATAAATGTTAAGACCAACAATAAAAATAACCAGTACAAGTAACAAAAGTGCTCAAGTTGGAGGGGAAGTAAACTTGCCCAGAGCAAAACACATACAAACTTTAAATATAATCTTCAATATATTACAAAAATTGGTTAGAGGGAAAATGCTTTAGTAAAATTGTTTTCAAGTAAGTTTATTTTGCTTTCAAATGACTGCTGGAGGGGCTCAGTGACCAGACTGACCTCTTCACATCAGCCAGCAGCCATTGCTATCTGGATCCTACTTTCACCAAAACCAGTAACAAGAACCCTCTAGATCTTTGTAAGGGAAGAAAATAATCATTGCCACAGCCAAGCAACACAGAAAGAAAATTCACATATTCCCTCAATAGAATGAGTCTCAAGGATTGTTACATGGCAGCATGAAACAGCAATTCTGTACTAGTTCTATTCTTCAGTCCTCCTAAGCATCTACTCTTAAAAGACCAAAAAGAATATTGCTTTGTTTGGTTCTCTTAAAAGCCACAAACATCATATATAGATCATTAACTCTTTATGCCAGTAGTCCGAAGCTCTATGTGCTAAGCACTTGATGAAGTCCCAGCCTTTGGCATCAAAGTTAATTAAGGTTTTGGTGAAAATGTCCAGTTTGAAATATAAACAATGCACTGAAAAAAGAGGTTGAATATCTAAGTAGAATCAGACTGTTACAGACAGCATTAACTTACTGACAAGAGAAAGCCAAACCCCAATTTCAGAGAGATTTTTTTTTTTTTACATATTTTCTTTAATTTCAACTCTGTACTGAAAAGCAGCCATTACTTTTGTCTTCAGCCCAGTGTACTGCATCAGCAAGTCTGGAGCCAGGAAGTAAGAAAAGCCCAAGGATACACAAACTTCAAATAAGCATGTTCACAAGCATCAACATTGCAACTGGACTTTGAAGCCAACACAAACGTTTTGCTGATAGATGTTTTAGTGCCTTCTTTGTTGGCAACATACAGTACAATGGGGGAAAACAAAATCCCAAGAATTCCAGGTTGAAAAGATCAAGAGACAGGCAACACCAAAGCCCATCTTACACCAATGAGATTGATAAAAAGGAGACTCTGAAGCCACATGATGTGAACATTAAGTAGTAAGCGCAAGCTACAAAGTCCAGATTGAACACAACTGTACCACCTCAGGTGTTTGGATTGAAACCCAACAGCTTTAACTACCTCTCTAATTCTTACATTTTCAATTCATAGCTATAGATCACTACAACACCATGAATGCAGTTTGCTCAGCCTGCATCACAGAGAATGTGTACACATGGGCGAACTTTCTTCTCACTCTTCCTCTCCACAAGGACACTGGACCACTGGTTTTAAGGATTTATATTGCCCCAACCCATTGGCATAATTTTTCAGGCATGACAAAATTTCTAAAGTGCAGCAGAGTTCCGAAAGCCTATGAGAGATTCCCAAAAACCTAACAGCAGCAACAGCACCTATGGCTTATTTGCAGGTGCCACATTAGAATTGTTATTGAGAGAAAACGATTCTGTATTGCAAGGCTTCCATACTGTTCAGCTGGAGTACTTCTGTAGTGTTAAAGGGTTTTTTCCAAACATTTTTTCCTCAATCATGAAAAGGATTAAAATACAGAAAGTTTTCAGAGCCTGTTTAATTTAAAATAAAGTTAGCAATTTTCTGTAGAGCATTTCTTTCACAGTTGCTCAGAATTCGCATGCACAGATACCAACAGCTAACACTGTGCATACGCTTCCCAGAAGTTCCTCTCATTAACTCATTCCATTTAAGAAACAGCACAAGAATGAAAGAGAAGGTGAGTTTCATATAATTTATTATAAAAAGGTACTTGGGGATGATTTAGCCAGCAAACCAACAAACCCTTTCCCCACCCCCAAGTTTTAAAAACTATCTCATGATTTTAGTCTATGAAAAACTGAGTCAAACTTCCCTTCTCTCTCATTACCTCCCTTTCCTACACGTACTATATAAATGTTCATGTCTTAGGCTCTGGCCATTTCTCACAAAAATAAATATTTCTGTTCCAATGTAGCAGAAGCAGAGTACTTAAACAAGCTTCCTCAATATCAACCTCTTCGTCCAGTGCATTAGGACTATACAGTTACATGGAACCAGCCATAAAACTTTACTGATGCACAAGTCCCTGTTACTGGCAAAGGTACAGTACCAAAACTTCTTTTTTTCTAATACACCGACTAATTTTTTTTTTCCAAAATAGAAGATGCATATATTTATATTTATTTTTTTTTTGCCTTTTTAATCTTGCAAGCTATAGTTTTATAAATTTCTTATCCAGCAAACTCCTTAGGGAATACGTTGGTCTTAAATGAACATATTCTGTAGCATTATTGATTTAAAATCCTTCTAAGGTATTTCATTAAGATACCAAACCTGTAGCATAACCTTTCCTAAGAACTTGAGATCTGCTAACTTCAGTCAGTGCAACTGAAAGTTTTCTTAAGTGAGCACTGTACCTTTAACCAATTCACCTACAAGATGTACATAGGTTGTGGTACACTCAAATTTAAAAAAGAAATCAATAACTACAACACTGCATCCTCTTCACTGCCAAACACATCAGAAATTGCTACATATAAGAAAGCACCCCATCCCATACATTCTTTCGGACTGCTCAGATATAGAACTTCTACAGGACTGGAGTGTACGTGTTTAGGCAAGAAGCATGCACAGCAGAAGGTAGCATTAAAGGCATAGGTCAGAGATAGATGCTAACCAGTAAAATCTGCTTTCAATTAGTGAACTGTTTCTCTAGTTCGAGAGAGTTTAGAAAAAGGTCATCCAAAATGTTCCAAAACAACTGTTCACACAATAATACACGTACAAAAAGAGGGAACTTACACAAGGAGAAAAGGCAAACATGGCCTGAAATAGCCACTTACACTACACTACTCATTTGTGAGGTTTCAGAGTTCAGTGATACTCTCAGGGCCAATCTAGCCAAGCTCTTCCTTTACTTTGCGTTAGTCTTTGTAAAGCATGTTCCACAGAATATTGTCCAAACAGAAGGAAAAAAGTTACGATTCACTCCCAGCCATTGTCTTTTATCATGTGGGCAAGTTCAATGATAAATTTTCCTTCTTTGTATTTCTGACTGCTCTCAAAAGCATGTTCCTGGAAAGGAGAAAACCCAAGATACTAAATTAAGCTGGAGAAACAAAGTATATTAAATATCAAACTTGCATTAAAAATACAAACCAGGAGATATTCCAGTTAACATCCCATATGGGTTACAGCAAATCCAGGGCAGGAGGGAAGAAACAAACGATGAAAAGGGTTGAGAAGGAAATAGGAGTAAACTTTTCATAAGTAGAATCAGCAATTCCACTGCACAACAGATCTTGCTTTAGAACTTCCCTTTTTTTTCAAGCGAAGGTTAGACTATGGCATGTTATGTGAATTTCCTTATTCCCAGAAGCAATGAAAAGAAGGAACAGGAACCTTTTCAAAAGCTCTCCTCTATATTCATAAGAGGGAATGCATTAGGACAACTTCTTTCTGTAAGATCTGAAGCTGTACTGAATCAATGAAAATCCTACGTACAACACCCAGAATCTAACATTTTCGAAGCATCAAACTTGCGACAGCAGCAAGTGTTGCAGCTAACTGCGCAAGTGCACAGATAACTTGTCAAACAACAGAATTAAGTGCACTTCAGTTGTAAGCAGTGTAAACATGCTCAGTACCATTTATTATAAAATACATTTTTGCTATATGAGCCAACTTTTGCAACCCTAGAAATTAAAGACTCACTTCAACAATTTCTTCTATTTGGTTTAGTGTATGTGGTTGGTAATCCTGCAAAAAGGTATTAGTATTAGATAACTGTAATAGCACCTACAGATCATGCTTGTTTTGTGGTCCAGGATAACATTATCTACTACAGCATTACAGTAGATGTAAGGAAGCAAAACTGCAGTACAGTCTTGATACATACAAAAGCACTAGAGCTAACTCACCTAAACTATCAGTACAGGTGCTACTCAAGTATCTGTGCTTCAACATACAAACATTTATCAAAGACTTAAGTATATTGCTTACGTATTTCCATCCAAGAGTGGTTTTACAGTTTTCACAATAGATATCTGCTACAGCATGTAAACCTGTCAGAAGAACTCTCTCCTCTGCTGGACCACAGCCCACGTTTACCCTGAAAAAACCCAGAGAAATTACATATTACATTAATTGGATGAGTTTCTTTTCTTACCTGCAATCCACCTTTTATCTTTTTTTATACTTCTTTTTGTCTCTGAAGAAAAGTGCCTAACTTATTCAGTGCTGCAGAAGTAACTTCCTCCGTTACACTGAGCTGAAGGACAGGAGCTATAAAGGGTTTTGGTTTTAGCTTTTCAAACAGTAAATTGCGATGCCCACTTACTCTCATCAACAAAGACAGGCTAAATAGTTAACTTTAAAAGAACAGAACACTAAGCAGTAACTGGACACCTCTACAGTTTCAGGCTTTTCTTCAAAAACAGTTTGAGACCTCTATAATGGGAGTCTGTACCAGTAAATAAATCAGCACTGGTACAGCTGAATTTAGAACCAGCTCCAAAATAGCAGCAAGGAAAAAGCCTCATAAATATTTCTTTGCTACAGATCAGCAGAGTAAACCACGATGAACAAACAGCAATATCAAAACAAGACATCCCATGAAGTACTGCATCAAGCTAGTTTTGTAATGACTAAGAGTCTATGCAGAAAACATGAGGCAAGACTAAACCAAGTTTTTAGAAAGTGTTATACAAGAGGAAAATTATGCCATTTTGGCTGTTGTATTACCAGATTCTTATTACTACAATTATACTAAAAGTCCCAAGTCACCATTTAACAACCATATATAAAAAGAATTTCAAGGATCTGCAATCAAATCCTTTGCAGTTACAGTTCCATTATCCTGGTCTAAAATAGACTAAGACACTTAACTGCATTTCTTTCTCCAAAATGCTGAAACACATTAAACTGCTGAAAAATATAGACAAAAATGCAATTCTGCATATTAGAAGCTTAAAATAAATCCATTAGCAAATTCAGAGAGCTTTATATCAGGGGTAGGATGTGCCTACAATTGCAAATATTAAGCACGATAAGATGACCTTTAGCTCTAGCACATTTACAATATTCAAGGTCATATAAGACACCCCAAGTTCACTGAAACATTAAACTGTAAATGTGTCTAACTATCACACTGGAAAATTCTTCTTTAGACTTCAGCAGAGTTGTCTAATGCAAATTTAGTCACACAACGTATTCTGACTTCTGGAGCATCTCAGAAAAAGACAGTTACCACTACATACACAAAATGAATTCCATATTAACACCTTCCTCTAAACTTTCAGCTAGATAATATAAGCTGTAAATATAAGATATACTAGTATGTGCAAAGGGATACTTACGAATGAGCTCAGTAGCTCTGCGATAACTATTGCTGGTAAAGCCAATGTTAAAAAGAACAGGGCAAAGTGCAGCTACATCCACTTGTGAAGCATACAAATAAAACCACACTGTAGGCAGCCTGCACAACAACATACTTACACAGAATTAAAGAGGTAGGCTCGTCCCTGGCTTCCCTGGAAGGACTGCATAAAAGAGAAAGAAAAATGCACTTGTTAATAAACACAAAAGCCCCCACCAAACAAAAAACCTTTCCAGAGGGCTGTGTTAGTAAGCATATACATATAATACAGATATAAACTACTTCAGATGAATGACTTCATACCAATTCTTTAGAGGAATGCCTGGTCAGCAAAGTTTTCACCCACATCAGATTTTTAGCAACTATTTTAACTTGAGTATTAATACTCAAAATAAGACATTCATAATGCAAACAAACCATACTTTTTCCCTACCCTTCTGCAAGATACCAATTTGCATTTTCCTAGACATCCTTTATGCTAATAAAAATAATCTGCTTTTAACTCAAAAGGAATTATTTCCATTCTCCTCTGTCCCCTCCTGCTACATCCAAAAGATGATCTATTTCAATTTTATTGCACCATTTGATGTTAGACCAGGGAAATTCTGCACCAAGCATAAAACCAGCATACTGCATTCAGGAAATGCATCTGATCAGTTTATAAGCTTGGCTTTATTTTAATAAAACAATTATCATCAAATGCACAAGCACAGCCATATGCTTTCAAATCTCTCCCATTCCTGACAGATTATGGACAAAAGACAACTGTTAGACCCTCTTGGCTGGATCTACATTAATGTTTTAGTTCAGAGCAGGAGCAGTTTCGAAGTAAAACCCCTAATCAACCACACGTACTGGGGGTTGGTTTTGCTTGCAGAGCAGTTTCAGTGCCTGTGAACTACATCTCTAGAGTTCCTTCTGTACAGAACTAAACCAGAAGCTCTTCTACTGTGCACTCTACAAATGCTAATGAAGACACAATGGCCTGAACCTCTGATCAGACAGCCTTGAGCTACAAACATCCTGGCAGAACTTGTGAGCAGACCAGATCCAGCCATAGGTAAAACATTCAAAACGTATGTAAGAACATCACTCCTTTCATCTGTTTATATGCTTCTTCTGTATTAAATTACTTGATAATTTAGACAGTCATTATTTCCCATTCAAACAGGATCACACTGAAATGGAGTTTACTTTTTTTCTCTTCCATACTGAATTCCTTTAAAAAAAAATCCCTCAACTGCCTTAAAGGACTTTTTCTGCAGAATTTCCCTAACCTGCTTCCAAAAGAAAATTAATTAGTCGGGCTGAAGAGAAAGTGCAATCGTTTTTAAGTATCCTCGCAGTTCTAGTATTGAAGATCAGAGACCCAACTTTTGAGAAACCTACATTAGATCACCATGGAAGGTTTTGTTAGGAAAATCTCACTCTGGAGTATTTTTGAATGGTTTTAGTAACATTAGGCTTGAAGTAGAGGCAGAAAGACCTTTCTCCAATGGATTCTTCTTCTGACATGTATTTAGCTACGCAATTAGAAGTCACTTGACACCAAATAGGTACTTTGATAGCCTAATGATCAGCAACACAGGAACTGTTCTATCTTCACTACTTGGAACAGTCTGGAAAAATAAAATTGTAAAAGGTAAATACATACAAATGAACAGTTTTGGATCATCATTAACCAGATTATATACTGCAACGAGGAATGTTAGAAGAAATCCATGACTTTAGACTACTCAAAGTAGCAATGGCAGCACCTGTAGGCATATAGATGTGGCACTTTGAGACATGGTTTAGTGGTGGACTCAGCAGTGCTAGGCTAACAGTTGGACTCAAAGATCTTACAGGCCTTTCCAACCTAAATGATTCTATGAGTCTATCTATAGCAAAGACAAAAGAAGAGGTACTTTCTCCATTAGCCAGAAGTCTTATTTTTCACAAGGCAAGGAAAAAAAGATAGGCTATGCAGTACAGTGAAAGCTAAAACTTCAGGTAGGACTGACCCTGAAAGGAGAGATTCAGTTCAGTACAGTCTGAACTGCTCTGCCAGAAAGTAATCCTTACACCTTCCTTTAAAACAAACAAAACCCCAGTTCAGTTCTCCTGAGATACTTAAACATGCATCACAAAACTGGCAGAATGGTATAGAACCTCCAGTCTGTAGTTTCTATGCAACAAGCATTGCTCTCTAAATTAGAGCCTCACAATCAGTAACAAAGCACAGAATGCTTATTGAAGATGAAAATAAGAACCACTAATGTATATACTCTCAAAACCTGTCCATTACCAAATGAGTAACTAGCCTGAGTCCACACACAATAATTTAGAGACAACTACAGCTGTGCAACCCCAAAATTCAAGAAAAAAGCAAAGGAAACCTTTAATGGTTCTCTTATTCTTTTATGAGCAAACTTAAAACTAGAACTTTATTGTTCCATGCACCCAAAATGAAGGAAAAAACCTTTCAAAGCCAAGATGACGTTATTTTTTGTTAAGCTACTGTAAAAATACTTGGAAGTTGCAGCCATTTCTCCTTGTTTTAAAAAATCTATGTTCTGAATTAGAATTCATTAATCCTTTTTCAAACTGATCAAGAACTACTCTCTCCTATTAAATTTACCATGTACTGATTTTTGTATTTGCATGTAACTACACATGCCAATCACATACAAATTAATGTGGAGGGGTTTTTTGTCTGGTTCTACACAATAACTTGTAAGCTATGTATATGCCATACTTGAAGTTCCCAGCTAGCTGGGTGGAAAAGAAAAGAACCAAAAAACCTCCAGAACAAATCAACAGTCAGAAGACCTATTGAACTATGATATGCAATTATTTCTGCCAAGTTTATGTTTAGTCTTGACTTAATATCACCTAATAAAAGCTCTCCTTTGACCCTGCATTTCTCAAAATTAAGCAGAGGGCAGCAGCAGGATGCCAGAAATAGCAGAAAAAGCAGCTCTTTCCCTCTCTTGTTTCATAAGCTGAAAAAAAGTTCTAGCCAAATGAAATACAAACCACGGGTTGGAAAGTACTGCTTGTTTTCTTTCATCCTGAGATACTTTTAAAGATTACTTTTCTTGCACTTTTTGCTTTTTTTGCCCTAAATATACTGTACTCTCCTCCTAGGTTTTCCCCCTCAGAAATGGTCATATTCATTACCTTCAAATTATCAAGTATATCAAGGTAGAGTGAAGGGAAAAGCAACACAAACCAGAACCTTCTCCTAGGCCAGTGGTACCAACATCCCACTGTGAAAATCTCCTCCATTCCCACCTTCTCTAGCTTCCTGTTAGCAGAGATTGGCTGATACCATCTTTCTTACCTACATAAATGTTGAGAAGCTAAATACGGTATTTACATGCCATAGAACAATTGTTTCTTTGCCCAGCTGCTAAGAGCGAGTTCCCCATGTTTACATCACTCACAGATAGCTTAACAGCAACCTGCAGTAACTTGCATTCCTGCGTTCGGGCATATAGAACAAGGGTCTAAGCAGTTCAACCACAACATCAGTGCGTCACTAAGCATTTAATGTCTGCAATCCACCCATGGGAACTCGTATACACAGACTGCACTAAAGGCACTGTAAAGACACAAAATTCCAAATTCCCATGGCTTTTATTTTTCTTATGAGTTTCTTAACTCCTCAGAGCTTGGCAGTCGTAGTTTCTTCCTCACATGAATAGCTTTGTTCCTCAAAACCTGTATACAGATATACATCTGTCACATACGCATTCTCTTGACCATGGAACATCGATTAACATATTAGGGTTCCACCTATTATAAGAAAGATTTAATATCAAAGCTTTACCTCCTAATGCATCCCATTACTAGAAATTAAAAGACAACTCATTTCAGCACTCTGCTTGCTAAGCTTGTAGCTTGGTTATAACCATAAAGTATTTTGCATAACCAGAAAACAGGAATACTGAACAAACATTTGTTTTTACCAGCACTAAGTTTCTCACACTCTCCACTGTGTGATTTAGTTATACTGATACGAATTTTAAGAGGCTGTCAGGTTAAATGTCTTGTGTGTCAACTCCTCAAAGGAAATGGAGTATTTTAAATGGCAGTGTCAAGGACTAACAGGCATAACTGTTCAAACCAGACTCCAAACTGCTTCTCTAAAGAATAAACATCACCTATGCAAATGCAAGCTTTTACTTTGCAAGGTGTGTTCAGCACCTCCAAGATTGTCAGCACTATACATAAATCACACTTAAACCAGAACATTCTATTAAAACTGAGTCTTAAAAGTGTCTTACCCAGTAGAGAGGTATTAGAAAATAGTGGCAAGTGTGACCTCCAAATGTCATCAATAATGGCTCACATCATCCAGGACTTTAACATAGAAGCTGGGCAATTTATCAGCTCAATATCTGCAGTTATAACAAACTTGCTTTAAGTCTGCTTTTTCATGCTCCTCAATATTGCATTGATGTATGAATTAACTTTTCCCCTAAAAAATCCACATCTTTGTCCATTCCTACAAGAAGATCTACAAGATTTGTAACTTTTTGTTTCAGAACAGTTTAAAGTATCTAGACTGATTGTAAAAGCAAAACTGTTCAACTGTGCTAAGGTCAACTGCAAGAACAGTTTGGTATTCTGATCTTTTCAAGACAGATGACAGACCTCTGTCATCAATACATTCTGTAGTAGAGAAACCTTACAAATGTTTCACTCCATACCCTAGTACATACCTGCAGAACTAGATACGATCTATGCTTCTAAACTAAACCCATCATTACCTCCAACACCAGGATTAGCTTTTTACCCAGGAGAAAATGAAGTTGTCAGTTAAGCAGAACAAGTACTTACTGACCTAAGGCATACCTGAGGGCATGAGCTGGGGGAGAGAAGCTACTAAAAAGCTTATACAATCATTCCCCATAGATGGGATTAGATTGCATGGCTAGAGATCATGCCCCATTAAAAACATCCAGAGAAACTACCATCTTAGCATGTATTTAAAGTATGGCAGGCATTATCATAAGCAAGTCAGAATGGCATTAACAGTATTTTATGGGTAAGCTATGAGTAGCTTGGAAGCTACTCATAACACAGAAAGACAATTCCAAAGACAGGCAATGAGGGAATCCCATGGTCCATTTCTTTTTATTTCATTTTCTTGAGTTTCCTTTCACATTCACCAGACTTCACTCTACAGGCTAAGATGGATCAACCTGGATTAGTACTCTGAACAAACACGCAATTCAAACAAATGTTACCGAGTAATTCCAAAGACAGTATGCTTAGGGGCAGTGTTCTTAAGATAATCCAGAAACACAAGTTGCTCTATGTATTTCACTCAGATCCAGCTCCTTAATACTGTACACAACTAGAGATAATGCTGCTCCATAACATCCACTGTGTTAAAAAAACCGTAAGCATAGATTTTCATTCAATTATTTACTGATTTTAATAAAGCCAGCTATAAGGTTCAATAGGTGGAAACTAAGTTTATAAAAATGCACCCAGAAACTGCATGGCTGCAAATTTGGCAAATGGTATTTCATAAAAAGGCAACTTTGTCAGGCAAGACAAGCTGAGTTACACAGCATCCTGAATGCATTTCAGAAATGATTATGCCAAAACACAAGTAGAATACTTCCCATGCACACTTTCCAGCTCCTTTAAGCCTTCAAATCTATTCTTAGATGTTTCCCAAAGATTGCTCCACTTCCAAACACTAGATTTATTTTCCCCCCAATAGAAAAAAAACACCACACCACAACCCAAGACACTAGAAGCCTCTTCAGAGACAAAAAGCATCACCAGAGTATTTATGGAATTAGGCCCATTCTCAACTTTTTCAGAAGGAAACAAAAATGGCCTTCAAGCATACAACAGTCCCAACTATCCTTCCAAGTACTCCTTAGATCATAAGCAGAGGGGGATTACCAAATTGAAGCAAGGTAAGAACACCATATTTACTTAAAGACAATAAATCTTTAAAAAGTTCATCTTGAACTCATCTGTTAAACAGTGGACGACATAACCACAGACTGCTAAGCAAGACTAAAAATGCTTTGGCATCTATTTAAGCTGAAGGCTTTTCCTTCTCATCAATAATATAACAGCAGACATACTGAATGCCTTGGAGAACTAAATTTAATCACCAAGATTGTTCTTTTACACATAAGGTGCAAGGATTTCCCAGTGAAGTCAATGACAATTATGTGTATATATATACCTTTATGCAGAACTTGTTCTTGAAAATATTGACACATCTAGTCTTGTCTGTGACTTCATTTGACTGTTTCCCCTCTGGTCAGATATGCTTCACAATGAATGAGACAGAAGAAAGTGACAGTATTTATACAAGCATCTGCACAAAGTAATCCAGATTTTCCTCCATCCCAAGCATTAAGGCACAACATAAGATGGTTCACAACAGTCTTGCAAGCAGGTCAACCTTGAGTAACAAAGCATTATCCTTTGCAATATATCCACTAGGTTCCAAGATCTCCATTAAGTATTTGTATTTGTCATTTGTTGGACTGTGCCTGAATGCCTAAACTACTGGAACTTGGTGGGTACAAGCCATTCACAAGTGCTTTGGACTTTCACTCCTGAAGCAGTATTTGCCTCCTGTAAAATTAACTGCTGTTAACAATCAGTGCACATTTTCTACCATTTACAAGCAAATCAGAAGAAAGCTCTTTCAGTTAAGCCTTTCACAAAAGTTACTTTGGAATCACTTAAAGAGCAGCACACAGATATAGTTTCGTACATGCTGCTAAAGTGGCAACCTCCCCTGGACTTCAATGTGTGTTACAGAAGTTTCCCCTCAAAACTTAATTCTGTCAATTTTTAAAAATGTTGGAATTTTTGGAATTATTAGCATAAAAAGTTTGGTAGCTTTTTATGTGCTATTTGAACATTTTAAATCCAACAAGTGCCTCCTATGGCATCAAATTTTGCCTTGTTCTTTATTAAGACCTGGGGTTGCTTGCTGACAGAGGTTACTTCTGTGTCTGCAGTCGTAATAGGATATGATTTAAGAAATATGAATTTGCTTCTTTAAAGAAATAAGCAAGCTGCAGGTTCTTCCCCTGTACTTTGAGCATCCGCAGTGTAGTGAAGACTGCTATATTCCTAATAGTTGGGTTTGGGGGTTTTTTTTTATAGTTTTTAACCTTCACTTCGAAGTCTTGTCCAAAGAAACAGAAAATCCAGCATTTGCAGACTTGTTAACAGTGTAAATCAGCACTGCTCAAGACATACCTAACACTGCTTCAAAACTGCACTTATTTCAATTAAGTCATCTGGAGTTTGCCAGGTTTATTACGCGTCCTATGAATCAGTGTCTTCCCCAAGATGACTGGAGTTATAAATTATTATGGCAACTGTTCATATATGTACACATTTGTTCAGCTGTAGAGACTAATGTTTGTCAACATCTATGCTGCTGATCACATCCTAGTTTGGAACTCCTATATACTCAGTCAGCCTTCTTCCCATTCCTCCCCTTTCCCCAAGGTCCCCCCGTACTGCAGAAAACACAAGGTTATAGAGTGAAAGCAGCTGAAGTGTACTCTCTATTCACCAACACCCAAGTTATTTTGACTACTAGGCAACACGTTGAGCCCTTTGATAGTTGCAGAGAAAACTAAAGCTACTGATGATTAACTCATTTGTGCAGGTTAACATTTTTATACCATCTTATTAGTCTGCGTTCTTATTTCTAAGGCACTGCCAAGGCTCTTGGTTGCCATTTTATCACCAGCAAGAACACAAGTGGGGGGAAGGGGGAGATACAGAGCTTTCTGATCAATTCTAAAGTAAGAAAGATCCTGCTGCTCAAACAGAGCAGAAATAAAATGAAAAGGTGATTCGTGTACACTGTCATCCCTGTCAGACAATTGGCATCAATGGTTCTCAAAAACTGAAGAACTGCAAATCTGTACTGAAGTATTGCATTCTGGGGACCAGAATCAAAGGGATGATTGACAAATACACAGCACTCTTTGCTTTCCCAAAAGAGACCAACATCTAAGAGAAACACCACTTATTTTGTAGCCTAGTTCATCTTTTCATCTTTAACTTGGAAACGCTACAGCGCCAAGTATAACAAATGCTTATGCCTCAAAACACATTAGAAAACTAGTTGTTGCTGCTTTAAATTAAGAGCATACCATGTATTTTGGCTCTTTTTCCCTGACCATACAGCCAAAGGGACAATCACTACACTCCCAGGAAACACAGGGCGTGGGTACAATGACACCCAAAGTGGCTATAGCTAGACAGCTAACACTGTTTGCCCTTTATAGGTTGAAGAGTATTTGGGGGACTACAGTTCCAGAATGAGACTGTACAGTAATCACTTGGAAAAAAAGCCAGCAACCGGTAATCAGAGCTTTAGCTTTTAATTATGCCCTCAAAGTAAGGGGGGGGAAGATCAGGTAGAGCAGTCCAGTGCTCTGCTCCATCAATAAATCCAAACCGGCCCAGAAACTGCACTGTTCTTCATTAACTTTAGGTTGTATAGAACCAGCCTACTACACTTCAGGTTAAGTATTTTTGCGGTGGCTTGGTAGTTACAGTAACTACGATTCTAGATACTGTTGGTGTAAAGGAAAAACTCATTACCCTACGCTAACTGCACATAATGTGCATTTATGAAAGCACTCTCACAGAAACTCAGAAACAGGATTCATGTAAGAATTCTGAGGTACAGTTAATCCTTTTACAGTTCTGTCTACACAGACAACTGGCTACTGTAGTTCTTCACTTTTTGTTTTCCAGGTTAACCTGTGTTTTCATTTGCAGCAATCAAATCTTATCTCTTCCCACCACTCCCCAGGACAGCATTACTTATTTTTAATGATTCAAGTGTATCTTACTATTGCTTTGCAGTTGTTTCTGTCAGAAGAACTTCTCCACTGTTAGAATATAGAGAAGTTAAGCTTAAAGGAGGGCAAGTTTTTTTAAAGCTATGCTCCAAATACAATAGATGAAAATGTTTTTTATTTCAGAAACATAAAACAAGATACACCTCACATTTAAATGTATATCTAACCACACAGATTGAGACGATCAAACAACAAATCTTAAGTTGACAGAATATGGATCAGCTATCAAATAAGCATACAGTAACCTGAAAGTTCAGAAACTTTAAGGTACCTGCAAATAAAAATATGGAATTCAGAAATGAAGCAGAATCCATACCTAACATCTTTCCCAGCACCATCAGAAATAACTTAGGAGGAACTATTTCTATTTACTAGGTAGATTTAGCTCTTCCTGTTTTGAATTGAGAATTTGATGTTTGAAATCTATGACACCAATATAAACACGCAATTTGCTTAAGAACATATTAAAAAAACTCTGCTAAAACTCCCAAGATCTTGGAGAGCAACTAGCTCATGGAGACCTCATAGCAGCCTTCCAATACCTGAAGGGGGCCTATAGGGATGCTGGGGAGGGACTCTTCATTAGGGACTGTAGTGAGAAGACAAGGGGTAACAGGTTCAAACTTAAACAGGGGAAGTTTAGATTGGATATGAGGAAGAAATTCTTTACTGTGAGGGTGGTGAGGCACTGGGATGGGTTGCCCAGGGAAGTTGTGAATGTTTCATCCCTGGCAGCGTTCAAGGTGGGGCTGGACATAGCCTTGGACGGCACGGTTCAGCGGGAGGTGTCCCTGCCCATGGCAGGGGGGTTGGAACTGGATGATCTTAAGGTCCTTTCCAACCTAACTATTCTATGATTTTACGTGGTAGCTGTGGCAATTAAGCAGACATGCAAAAAACTTAAGTCTACTAGAAGAAGAGCTTCCTATGAAGTATACGTGCATGGACGGAGTTTTCTTGGTGAATTTCTACATCTCAAGAGACATAGCTAGCAAAGTTTCATTCTTTCTGTAGGCACTTATAACCTGAAGTTCAGGAAATATCAACCCCTCCAGCCAGTTTCTGGCCCAGAACATGCAAGAATAAAGCTACGATTGCTTGCAATTTAGAATCCTGTGTTTCAAAAATAACCCTTATACTCTGATTCTGAAATCAACATGGAAACATATGAAATTCAAATACAAGCAAAACAAAAAAGGGAAGCGTAGAATGGATATTAGGAAAAAAGCTCTTCACTGAGAGGGTGACCAGGTATTGGAACAGACTGCCCAGGGAACTGCTGGGATCACCATTACTGGAAGTGTTTAAAAAACATGTAGATGAGGCCCTTAGTGACATGGTTTAGTGGTGGCCTTAGCAGTCCTGGGGTAGAGGTTGGCCTTGATCTTACAAGTTCTTTTCCAACCTAACTGATTTTGTGAAAACAAGGCCTCCTTTTTTTTCTTCACATCATTTTATACATGTAGCTAGATCATTGCTTCACATTTGATGTCACATAAGCAAGTTGAGGAAAAGAATTGTTTAGGGGAAGGGATTAAAGGCAGAACAGAAGCAAGCAAGCAGTAAGCAACACGGCCAAGAACTGTCACTAATTTTACTATTTGAATCAAAAAGTTGTCTTGAGACCTAAACAAAGATTAGTAACAAGGAAAACTGCACAGGGAATATCCATTATTTCCATATAACCTTCTAAGGGATATGCAAACAGATATATTTTCTCCTCACCCAAGGAGAACCACAAACCAAAAGTGACAGCATTCTCAAACCCCATCATCTCTTCAGCATCCAAGAAGTAGCATCATCTTAGTGTTGCTGAACACACAAACAGGCAGGAGCAACAGTTACAGGGTTTACCATGAAAATTTTATTTGACAAAACAGTATAGTAGAAAGCACCCTCTTAAGAAGAGGTTTGAAAAGCAACTGAAGTGTTTTCTCCCATACACCATTAAGAGCAAATTCATCAGGAGCTTATCTGAAGTGAAGAATGAACCAGTCTGTCAAGTACTTCTCCCAAACTTCAAGCCTTCCTACATATTTCATACATCACAAATCTTGGTTTCTTCCAGGAACAGGTAAGAAGGACAGGCCTAGCCTGTTTCAAGGATCCACCCATCCTCTAAGCTTAAGCTTAGACAGTCCAACTATTCTAAACATCTCTGGTTAATCATATTCCTTAGGAACTGGTACACAACAGAAGCAAGTGTGTTTACAGATTCCATAATCAAAACGGAACATGCTGAAACAGCCAGTTTTGTTACCTTCAGAGTCAAAAATAATCTTTATCTGGCATAACCATAACCAGAGTAATTTCTCTACCCAAAGATCCATCTTTTCTTCTTTCCTTAGCAGACTTTTCAGATATGACAGCTCACAAGTAGTACCTACCTGACAGTACACAGAGCTTGTCAGTATGGGAAATATATTAGAACAGCCTTTATGTCAAACTGAAAGTTCGCAGAATATACCCAGACCTCAGTATACAGCATATATGACCCAAGAGTGACCCAAGGGAGGATACTTTGACATATGTGTCAATTTGCATCCCTTATCTACTGGGAGCAGCGATACAGTGATAACCATTTTGGTTAACAAATAATTCATGAGGTCTCTAAACAAGCCACTTGCCTTGGAGATCAACTCATCATGATTGGCTAGATGGGCTCTGCAGTGGATACAGCTGTAGGTTCGGTGACAGTTTGGCAGGTAAGCCTGGAACGTTTTTGATTTTGTCATTTTTACCATCTCTGCTGGTGGTTCCTCACTCAGCTCAGGGCTGGCACTTGAAGAATTACAACTTTGCTGAACTCGCTGACAAAAGAAACACTGGAATATGCAAGCAAAAGCCGTTGTTGTTCTGGAGTGTGTGTGGCACTTTCCACACAAATGACAGAAGAGAAACAGTCACAACCTGTAAGTGAAAAGAGCAGAACAATTAGCAGCTTACAACAAGGCCAGTATAAACTCGTTATTCAACAACTCTAGACATAAAGCAAAGTGTCATCTAGAGCAAACGCCAGGCTGCACTACAGGCCCCTTTTTTCTATGAAGCTGCACAATTCAAGTTCCATTCAATATGGCAATAAGCAGTTCTGTTCCACCAATGGCTTCTACATCACACTTGTAATGAAGGAGGAGATTCAAACAGTTCACAAAACACAAGCACATTCTACAATCTACCAGGAAGACTCAAGATATCCATGCAGAAAATTACAGCAAAAAAGCAGGGGATTAGAGAAAGCTGATTGTTTTTGAAGTTCAAGTGGTCAGTTCCAATGTAGCAAATGACAAGGAATCTTAGAACACACTTGCCATGTCCAACATTAAACATACAATAGATATTTGCACTTTGGCTTTCAGCAAAAGTCTTGCTGTATCACACCTGGCTTTAAGTCAAATACCAAGTAAGATGCTGCCACCCCAGTCAAGGATCCACGTCTCCTCCTCTTTCAAGCTCAGCACAATTATGCCTTTAGCCAAAGACCTTTTTGAGTAGTATCCTGATCAAAGCAAATTAGATACTTCCTCATTCTACCAGAATAGTCTTAATGGGTGCTATAAAAACCATTGTCAGTTCTACACAGAGAATAGCCATCTGCATTCTTAATCCTCAGAGTGCCTTTAAGAGGTATTACCTGCACAGAGAAGGCCAGACCTTCCTGCTAGGCTGCGAAGGCAAGCCTTCAAGAGTTTGCCTGAAAACTACAGAATCTAAACCTTTATAATAGCATCTATTGATTTGCCAAAGGCCATCAGTCACCAGGCTATATGCACCAAGCTAATGAACAACCCAAACATGAACACTGCACAGTCACTTATGTCATCGGCTATCAGGTGACTGACAGAGTAGGTCAATAGCACAAACACAGAAATGAGAGCCAATATAAAGAGTTTACAGTATCTTGATCCAGCTATTAGAACAGGCATGCAAAACATTTATCACAGTTGTAAACTGCATGCAGGGCAGCAGTTAACCACTCTTCCAGCAGTAGGATACTTGTAATACAAATAGAGCAGATAATGAAAGCCACATAAATTAAAGACTGTTTATAGGAAGCAGTCACTGTGCTTCAAAAGACAACTTGAGAAAGTAATCTGTACAGCAGGCCTAGCACAACAGACAGCCACAGCAAGATTTACACACCAAACCAAATCCCTTTAATCTTAACCTTGACACCAGCAGAAGAGAGTCAAGAACTACTGAAGGACTTGCTAAAAGAAAATTTCTTCCACAAAAAGTTGCATAGGCAGAGATAAGCTACAAACAGGACAAGTAGCATAACATGCAATACAAAAAAATAAAGCAACTATGGGAACACTCTGCCAATCCAAAGCACATATCTACACATCAGAATGACTGGACTTTTCTCAGCCACTGAAAAGGAGAAAAGAGTGGCAAGGAATATCATTGTTTGAAATATTAACCCAGTTAGCATAAAGATTAGAACTTAATTATTAATAGAGTAATTCAAACAAGTATTGTATACCTATTGTCCCAAGATAATTATAGCTACAAAGGGAATAATGATTGGGGGGGAGGGGAGAACAAAACAAAAACAAACAAAAAACCCCAACCAACCAACTTGCACTTATAGAACAGTGAGATATGAAGCTGTATTTATTAGAGACAGATTATAGGCAAAAGACAGTCCTGAAAGTTAAACATGAGGCTCCTTCTGAATTCCCTGCTTGAACTCCTATGTTAGAAGGATACAGATCCTATTTAATATCACAGAAATGGAAAAAACCAACCCAAGAAACAAGGCTTCAGAATGAAAGGCACCACCAGCAAAGATGTTCTGACTTTGGATTAGAGCCTTTCAATCAGTAACTGAAACACAAGTTCAAAGCTTGCAGAAGTTCAGCAAATTGAACATAGGAGGAAAATACTTTTCTGAGACATTCCTAGCAGCTCTTTTTAATTCACACTTGTAAATGCAACCTGGGCTTTCTCAGAGTCTATACACTGAGCCCTTCCAACTACAGGAATGAAGTAATTTCCATGCGCTTTTTAAAGACTGTATTTGATATTGCTCTGTTCAACAAGAAGGCAATCTCAAGTGTTTGATACACACCCCTAAGAGAACTTGTTCCTTTGTGATGTTGAAGGCAAGATTCAAAGTTTAAACCATTTCTTAGCTTACTCTAGTAATGCTGAATAAACCCAGTCTCACTTCACGGATAGCTGTGAGCAGTAGCAGGTTCCATGGCTGCTGTTCAGTACTCTGTGGAAAACATTATAAAAACCTGAAGCAACTATTCCTTTCCCGTTCTTAGAGAACACCACAATCTGTGCTTTGGTCATGCACATGACAGCTAGGTTTTTACTGAAGATTCAAGGAATTCCAAAGAAACTGCAAGTCCAAGTGCATACCGCCTCCTGTCATTACAGACAAAGCCAGCAAGCAGCTGTCACTTCCGAACCGCTGTCAAGACCCTGTTTCTGGTGGCCGGCCTGTCCCTATTACCCCAGAACCTCTGCAGACTCACGGCTGGAGCCTCTTCACCTTCACCGCAGGCTGCGGCCCTGCCCCCGGCACGGAGCCCGCCGGCCCCGGGAGATCGAGCCCGCAATTAGGGGGATAATTAATTAAGAGCCCGGTCCCGCCGCCCGCACGTGACGTCACCGGGGAGGGCCGCCGGGAGGCCAATGGGCGGTGGGGGGGCCCCGCCCCACGCGGCTCCCGGATGTGTAAACAAACACCCCGATGAGCGTGGCGGGGGGGGGGGCGGCCCCGCGACCCGCCCCGGGGGGCGAGCTGAGTCCCCCCCCGTCCCCCGCCCCCCCCCTCCAGGCACCGGCGGGGCACCAGCCCCGTCCCCGCCTGCGCCGGGATGGTCACGGCGCTGCTCGGAGCCCCACGTAAACGCCGGGAGGAACGGCGAGTGGAAGAAACCAGCGTCCCCGTCACTGCTGCCGGGCGCAAAGGGAAGGAGCGACACGAAAACCCCGTCAAGGAGCCCGTGCACGCGCTGTTAGCAAGCTGCGACCCGATTACTCCGGCAGGGAAAACCTGGCAAAGTGAAGGACTGACACACAGGAGCCTCACTGTCACTTCAGATACTGAAAAATAACGGGGAAGATATATACGGGAGGAGAAAGTTCCGGGCAGACGCTCGGCTTCCCCGCCGGGAGGCAGCGGCGGCCCCGCGCACGTTTCGAGCCGCTTTTTCCCTCACGCCGGAGCACAAAGCCGCCGCGGTGGGTGACGCCGTTCGCTGCTTTTCCTCTCGCACTCGCGGCGATCCCATGGAACACCGGCTCGCTTTCCCCTGCCCGCCGCCGGGCACCACTGTACGCCATCACCAGGCGCAGACCTGCTCCCACCAGCCCCGGGCAGGGACCCCCGCAGGATAAGAGAAAGAGCGAAGGGGGGGAACTCACCGGACCCCGGACCCCTGCCCGCCGAGCTCGGCCTCGCTCCCCCTCACTTATGCCCCTCACTTATGTAAACCTCCGCCACCCGCCCCGTAGCGAGGAGGCTACAGGCAGACAGCGCTGCCGTCATTTCCAGGCGCTATAAATAGCGCCCGAGCCCTCCTCCCGCCAGCAAAGTTGCCTCGGCAGCCCCGGCCCGGCGCACACAGGAAACCGCGGCCCCCAGCCGGGGGTGCAGCACCGGGGGCTCCGGCAGCAGCCGCCTCCCGGTCCGTGCTCCCGCACCACAAAAATACCCCCGCAAAACGGAGAAGAGCCGGCTTCTCGGACGCTCCGGTACTCACCGTTGCGCCGTGCCGGCTCCGCTCTCCAGCCCGGACTCCGGGCAGCAGCGCTCCCCCAGGGCCCCTTTCCCTCAGGGGGTGAGGGCAGGAGGAGGGAGACGGCACCCCCGGTCCTCAGGCGGCTGCCAACGAGGGCTCAGCGCTGGGCCCTCGCCGAAAAACAAAGACGGGAGAAGGGGGGTGGTGGCGGCGGTGGCTTCGCTCGCCTCGAAGGTACCTTCTCGGCAGCGGGCAGGGGGTCATAGGCGGGGGCTGCCCGCGCGTCTACCGCCCTGAACGCCGAGGGGCGGCCGGAGCATGGTGCCGCTGCGCCGCCGCCGCCTTTGTTTTGCTTTCCCCTTGCCCGGCGCTGCTGCGGCCGTTAAACGCGCTCCTACCGCCGCCGGCACCCAATCACGGCGCGGTGATTGGAAGCGTTGGGGAGGCGGAGCCGGGAGAGGGATGGCGGCGGGGGGAGCGCGTAAGCTTGGGCCCGCGCGCAACGGCCCGCCCCCCGCGCAACGGCCCGCCCCGCGCGCAACTTGCGCGCGGGGCGGGCCGTTGCGCGGGGGGCGGGCCGTTGCGCGCGAGGGCGGGCGCCCCTCAACGCCCCATCTCGGGCCTCAGGCGGGAAGCGGTGGCGGCGCTGAGGTGTGGGGTCGCGGAGAAGGGGGAGCGAAGAGAACGTGAGGTAAACCCTCATCCGGAGCAGCCGGTTCGGTTATGGCTTCATCCCGGCGTAGTTCCAGAGGGCTGTTATAAGCGATGTAGGATTGCTGTTTTTTTTCTTCCTTGCCAGGGGGTGTTTTGTCTTCCACGTTTCTGCTGAAATTGGGTGAAACCCTGGAAGATCACACGAGTGTGTTAAAAGTGAGGTAAAGAAAAACACATGAAGAAAACAAGCCCAGCTGGAGGTTGGAAGATAAGGATAGGCCGGAGTACTTGTGTTCGGAAAGGGAGTTTGGGGAAGAGCTCATTGCTCGTACAGAAAATAACACAGCTTTTAAGGTATAAAAGAACAGTTTTGAAGATTCATGAAACCAAACTAGAACTCACATTAAAGTAGCTCCTGAAGCATCTGAGGTCTGTTGGCAGTGATCGTGTTTTCCTTAATAAAGTAAATAAAAGCCAGCCCCTGGTTTATTCCGGCCGTGCTCGGCTGTCTCCATGGGCAGGGTACTGAGACCCAGACTGAGGGAGCCTGTGAAGCGGCTGCCGTTCAGCTGTACCCGGGGCAGGGCTCCTTTGTCGTGCTGCAGAAGTACAGCATCAATAAGGTTTCTTCACCTCCTTTTCTTGTCAGTACTGACAAATCATTCCTTAAATTGTTATCAACTAGGGCTTTTTTTTCCCTTTGCAGCTTTACAGAATACAAGAGAACTAGAATCCATTCCAGTTCAGTGCCTACAGTCGATAAGCCGGGTGCTGCTTGATCTTATTCTGCCTATCCATTTTTTAATATAATTCACGTTTATACATCTTTTGTCATATGCTTCTTCTGTCTTAATTGGTGGCCATTCCTGAAGAATAGTTCAAAAAAGATGCACTTGCACAATAAAGAAGAAAGATTTTGGCGAAACAGAAGGAAACAAACATCAGTGAGGGTATTTCCAGCAGGGCTTCTGTTGCAATTCCAAACATCTCTCCAGCTCCAGTGCTGGTAGCTGTAGTCTTGTAAGAAGCAGAAAGGTGATAATCCTTCTGATGTAGATACACTTCAGAGTGTACCAAATCCAGCTTCCTAATCCAGCTCCCACAGATGAGTGAGATGAGGTGTATGATAAAGATAACAATTGGAATGCAGAAAGAGGCAGGGATGTGGCGTAGTTTAACAGAGAAGTTGCATTAAATCTGATACAGTGCAGAGAGTACATGAATCTTGAGATGCTTCTTAAAAACCAGCTCCAGCCTGTTAGAAGTTAAAAATATCCCAAAAAGGCTTTTACAAATTTGTAACAAGCTGTTTTATTTCATTTTGAGGGGCCTGTTACTACTTTCCCATGACAAGAGAGGCTTCTTGGTCCATTCTTTATCTAGTTGAAAGATACCTGAGCAGATGGATGGCTTTGCTATCTTGTATGGCTGATCCTATACCTTATTTACACAGCTGCCACTCAGTTGTCTATAAAAATACTCCTGTGTGTATGCTTTAGAAGTAATTGCTTCAACCTTTCAATAACAGTATAACTTACATTGTATTTTACAGTTCTAAGTATTATACTTCAGGATTTTTGCCCTAGTTCCAACTCTCATCCTCTTTTTCAGGACTAGGAATGAGCACTATTAAGCAGTGAGCAGAAAGTCACAATAAAAACAACACCGATCTCCTCAGGTACTCCTCCCAACCCACGTAGTAAGGTGTCAGTCCACCTAAGTCATGACTGACACCTCGTGACTGACCGAAACCAGTGAGGTCAGTCATGACTTAGGTGGACTGACACCTCACTGGCTCACTGAAACTGGTGGCACATCTTCCACCACAATACACACCCCTCAGTCTCAAAGGCCGTGGTACCACACGTCCTCTTCAGGGATCGCAGCTGCACAGAGTCCTGATGTTGAAATGCGGCAAATGCTGCAGAACCTCTCGCACTCGGAAGTCTTGCTGATGATCTGATTCAGTACTGACATGAAGAAGTGCAAACTTGGAGCTTCTAGTGCTCTTTCTATGCTTTTCTACAGATATGAATGCAACACTGGGTTTCTCCTGTTTACCTTGAGAGACATGCTATGATCTTGGTTTAGGTGTTAGGAACTGACCAGGTTACACAGTAACAGAAATTAAACTCTACATGAGGAATAAATAAATAACCAGCAGGCCAATCCTGAACACAGAAGTGACTCTCCTTTTCACAGATGACAAGATGGACAAGGGGGAGAAAGAAGTGTCTGTCATTCAGTGAGGACAGCAAAGGACGCCGAAAGCTGAACAATGTTTTCATTGTTTTAACACAAGCGCTGCTTCTCCACTGAAAGATCCAAATGACAAGGACACTGAGGGTTTCTTTCTCTTTGCCGTTTGTTTCCCTAGTAACAAATACACAAGCTGCACTGTTAGAATACCATCCTTTTCTCTCTTTTTTTTTTTTTTAAGATAAAGACATGTCAGGGATGTATTCAGTGCTGGCAGTAGCAGGTTAAGGCTGCTTGTACGAATGAACCTCTGATACAGCGTGATGTACTTGACAGTACTGTGTGTAGTCCACGGAGACAGTGAAATTGCTTAAAACAAAGAGCATGTAAAAAATTATATGCTTGAATCTCAATTTCTATACTGTTTAGATTGCAAAGTCTTAGGGCGAAGTCTGCCTTTCACAGCAGAGCTCTGGTCTTCATTAGCAAAGCAGACTGCATGCTACTACCACTAAATCCTGTGTAGTGTCCTAATTATATCACAATCATAATCAGTAATATAATGCACACCATTTTAATGGGGATGATCTTGACACTGACAGCTCTTGCTTGTGTTTTTGTTGTGAGCTCTGCATCATGAAACTTCGCTTTAAACATAATTCTGTAATAGAAGGGGGTGGTGCTGTTTCTTGTTAGGATTCTAATCAAGGGTATGGTCTGTAGTTCTGGACTTTGCTGGGCTATGGGAATGGGAAGAGATGGCATTGCAGTCATTGTCCATGTGGTTTAGCACATTAGAAATAGAACTGGTAGATGAATTGTATCCAAAAACATACAAAACCATACTGAAAACAGGACAAACTCAAAACATGACAGGTACAGGCAGGAAAGACCAATAAAGGCACCTAAACTGAGAAAAAATGTCATCACCATTCCTTTCTTTACTTCTTCAGGATAAGTCTCAGAAGTTTGGAGACTTTAACCAAAGTCAAAAGAAAATCAATTTGTCTTAGAATTGTCAACCTCTGTGATCTCTTTTAGCTGGAAAAAGACTACTTAAAGAAGGAAAAATCTTTTTTTTTAAACCAAAAATAACTTTTTTCCTTTGACAGAAATGTGAGATTAGTAATGAAAAGAAAGAAAAATAAAGTTTGCTCTTCTTTTCCCAGTTACTCGGGTTTCTAACATTGTGTCCTCCAAGGAAAATAAATGCACATCTATTCTTTGGGACGTGGCAGCAGCAGGCCTAAAGAGTATAATATAGAAATAACTGACAGAATTAATATCAAGCTTCTTATTATATAGTATTAACATATAACATTAGGCATTATTGCAAACCAGCTTGTTACTAGGTCATAAATTATACTGGTATTTGTCACAGCCGATTTAGTTACTTGTCTGGATCTGCATAAGTAGGGAGGTATTTCAGGTGAACAAATGAGTACCTTTCCATTTGGGATGATTTTTGAAACCAGCAGGGCTAACTATTAAATGTACTACATATGCAGCATAAGCCCTGCAAACCCAGAAAAGATGGAAGCTATTGCTTCAGTGGATCAGGGAATATCAAGTGATATGCTCAGCTGTCCTGAAACACCCAGACATGTCAAGGTATACTCAAGTAAAGAATAGGTAGAGGAATTTGTTTGGGGGCTGGGAATCAAACAAATCTGTATCATGATTTTTATATGATGTAGACATCTGTTCATATGCATATAAATGGGTGTGAGGTGGAAAAAATTATATCGCTCAACTCTAGATACCTAATTCAGGAGTATCTATGTTCTCTGTAATCAAAGGGCTGAAAGACACACCATCTGCAAAATCTAAATTGCTCTTTCTATCCCCACCATCACTGTGGAAGTTCTACTTTTATCTCTTCTGTGACTTTTGAAATGAGCAAACGCAGATGTTAACTAAAGTTTTCTGTTCTAATATTCAGATTGACAGGTACAAGTGTCCTGTCCAAAGCGGGAAGTTCACCAGGGAGTTAGCCAGCATAGAAGCCCTTCAAATGTCAGTGTTTCTTAGTAGCTAGGGTCTTTTTGTTGGTGGTGGTCTTGTTTTGATTTTTTTTTTCAGAATTTGGTTTTATAATATTTAAATATCTACTTTCACCAGAAAACCTAGACCTTTCGCTGCAGGATAACACTAATAGGGACTTATATGAGTTCAGGTTTTATTATATACTCCTTTTGATCTTTAAATGAAAATATAAGGCGAGCAAAAAGAATCGTCTTGATAGAAGAATAGTAATGAAAATGGTGATCACAAGTACAAGCGATAGTCATAGGCTGAGAAGTTAAATCAGTGTTTTGGGAGCCATAGAAAAGCAGAGATTAATTTTCTGTTGATGGATGTTTTGTAAGAACACAGTCTGCATATGCTTGCCTATGTGTGCAAAACAGTTGGCTAAAGGCAAGGATTCAAACTTCTTCTGGTTTAGGGTAGTTTGGTTTCTGTTTTCCTTTTTTTCCCCTTCCCCCAAGAGGTGTGCTTCTCATCTTAAAACCTAGATTTATATTTGTGTCCTCATTTTACATCGTGTCCAGATTAGGGCATCCAGCACAAGCATATTCTATCGTATCACAGATAATAGGGCCAAGGGGATTACTGTAATCATGTGGTATAACTCGCTGCAAGATCGAAGCCATGTGACTGCTGATATTACTTGTCATTTAAACCAGAACATCTCTTAGGAAAGCATCCTAGAACATCCTGTCTCTACAAATTGTTAAGTTCTTGTTCCAGTCATTAATTACTCTCATTGAGCAATACATACATCGTATTTCTCCCTTGAACATATTTAGTTTTATCTTTCAGCTGTAAGACTGAGGAGACAATTGGACTCACTGTAGATAGAAGAGCAAACCGTCCTTTTGAGTAATAGCATTTTATGAAGCACATTTTTCAATTTCTAAATTGTTTCTATATCTCTTCTCAGATCCTTCTCCAAGTTATCAAATGATTTTTTGAGCTGTGGATTCCAGCAGTGATTTTGTCCCTGTCAAGCACAGGACTGTTCTTTTCCTGTTTAGACTGATGATCATATCTGTCTGTTTGGTTAATCGCGAGGCATTCAACTGATTCTTCATTCGGATCCCCAAAGGCATTTCGGAATTGCTGTTTCGACTTCAAGAATTCAAATACTGGGCTGTTCCCACCTTTCTTTCTAAGCACGGAGAGTTGCAAAGTTTAAAGCCCAGACAAGCCTTATGGAGGGGAAATCTTGATGAGTCTGTTATGTTCCCTGAATTACAGAAGCTGTTTCAGATGCATCAGACGCTGATTTTGGTTTTGTTTGGGTTTTTTTTTCAAGTTCTAACACCTCTTGCAATAACTTACTGGGAACATGGAGTAAAGTTTCTCCAATAGCTTAAATGCAAATTAGATTTGAAAATCACTGATGGTTAAGAGAATATAAGCAAAATGGACTTTTAGGAAGGGGTAACATCATAATTTGTCTAATAAAAATGTTAGGCCACCCCACAGACCCCATTTTATAGATGTTTTTAGACAAGGACAGATTATATCATTCTAAGAAAATATATTTGTTAACCATTAATCTGTTATTAATCCACCAGCCTCACGGAAACTATTGTAATACATTTAGCTGTTTGAATGAACAACATTTAAAGATAAAATGAATGCTACAGGTGTTAAGCTTGTGTCTTTTCTACAAGCAGTGCCATTGTGCTGATCTTATATTATACAAACATATCCATTCTTAAGTGGAAGGAAGCAGGGATGCGACTGGCCTCTTCATAAGTGCACTGACAGTTTAATGAAGACTTTTACTAAGGAGAATCTTACTATAATGGGAAAGCAAGAAAAAAATGTTAGCTATTTGATTGTAGAAACGTTTCCACCTTGTTAGTGTTTTCAGCTGAATTGGTCCAGGCATACCAAGTTAAAAGCTTGGCTATGTTCAGGAGGCATCTCTTGTCCAGAATGAGTAGCTGGTCACCTGGATTTTCTCAGAGGTGAATCAGAACATAGGTTTCCTTAGTAAAACTATAGGAAAAAAAAAGCAGTACCTATTTTGATGAGGAGGATTGACTTTCTGTGGTAGCCAGCCCATTGTTTACAGGGCAGAGTGCAACAGGGCAGGGTAAAACTTCAAGGCATCACACTGTTCTCTAGAATTACATGAAGACAGGTATTATTAAAGAGCTTACTCTTCTTTGCAGCATCGAGATAACTATACAAAGTAAAAAGTATGTTGGTGATGGAAATTTTCTGTTGGAGAAGGACAAGAATAAAAGCTTTATTGTAATTAGTAAGTCTAGTGTGACTTAGAATGGGAAGAACACTGATAAGTAGAAAACATAGATGCTCCATCCCTGGCGGTGTTCAAGGCCAGGTTGGACAGAGCCTTGGGTGGCATGGTTTAGTGTGAGGTGTCCCTGCCCATGGCAGGAGGGTTGGAATTGGATGATCTTAAGGTCCTTTCCAACCCTAACTATTCTATGATTCTATGATCCTATGTTGTGTACCTGCCAGAACACGGGATTGTGCACTATAACTTGACACTGCAGGCAGGCCTAACTGATTTGTTTAAATAACTTTATTGAAATAACTCTAAGAAGTCTCTAAAAATATTGCTGGAAGGGGAATGTACAAAGCAACCCCTGTCTTCCTGTCCTCGCTGGGATCTTTACTGTATTGAATTCACTATGGTAGCTGCTGGAGCTGCCTCTGCTGTTTTATTACTTACGTTAATACATCTGATTCTGTGAGATTAACCCAAGGACCTTACCTGCCACCCTTTAATTTTTTCTTCCTCTTAATCTTTCCTTCTTTCTTCTCCTCAAGTCATTTAATTCTGTAAACTCCCAGAGAATGCAACTGAATCTAAAGACTCGTTTTATTTAGAGTCAAGAAAGAAGCATCGCTGACTTATTTTTCTTGATCAGATTGGCTGTAAGAGTTTCATTTGTGGGTTGGAATGACATGTCTATGAATTCTGTACCCTAACTGCTAGATATTTCTGGGTTTTGTTTTCCCCAATGCTATCTCAGTAACTGAGATGCGAACAATCCTCTTAAAGCTGCTGGAGGATTTAGAGACAAAATAGCGTGAACACTTTCTTCAGCTGGGAAGAGGTGCCTGGTACTGTATTGGCTCCATCTTGTGGCTGGAACTGCACTGATTTTTTTTGTATAGGGTTTAATCTTCCTACCATCATCCTTACATAAATATTGATTTTAAAAGAGTGTGAACTTCCTGTATAGCTTCTACAACAAATGAGTCAAATGGTTCTGGTAATAGAGAAGTAGAGAGACAGGTTAAAGACAAGATTAGCTCAAGCAAGCATGGCAGTTTCCCTATGTAACTCTCTCAATCCTAGTATTTGATCACATCCTCCTTGTTACTGTTAGAGAAGCCTCAGCCAGGCAGTGAGAACAAGCATCTATCAGCGCTTTTTAACTCCAGCCCGCACCAGTGTTGCTGCTCACTGTTAACTTGGTGTGGCCAGTGAAGAAACTTGCCACTTACCTTCAAGGATTACCTAGAATTTCTGCCCAAAAGCCCATCAGCACAGTGCTGTTTATTCTGGCTGCACTTTTTTCTTTTCTAAAACAAATATTTTATGACTGCTTGACCACCCAAACCACGAACCCAACATAGGAAAGGACAAAACTCACAGCAGAAACTGTGGAACGCTGCCAATGCCCAGACTCACTGACCATGTAGCTCAGCAAGTCCCTTGTTCCTATCCCAGTTACGTAAGTTCATATTTTGGAGTATAACATAACTGTATATTTTCTTCAGACTGCAAAGAAATGTAAGTAGTTTGCTTGCGGCACCTTCAGTGCTGGCAGCAGGAAGGCAGTGAGCTGACAGGGTATGCTGGATTTTCTGTTCTCTTACATATCAGCTTGGATATGACTGGATAGAGCTTCTAGCACGCACATTAGAAATTACATTCATCTCTAAAAATACTGTCAGAGATGCAAGATTGCAGAGAGCAAGAAAATACAAATGATGTTTCCAGATACTGGTGCAGGGTCGGTGACTGGGCGTGTGACAGGATGAGGCTAGCTGCACACGTAGTTTGGCAGTCTTAATATGAAAGACATATTCCCTGATCCATGTGACATGGGAACAAAGAAAGTGCCTGTTTCCAAGGAGTCGCAGGTCCCAGCAAAATGTGCCTGGCAAGAACAGTTTCTCTTGCTATGTCATATAAAGCGTCCATGATATCCAAAGACGAGTGACAAAGCAACCTTACCTTGTAATGTAAGTGCCAAGCTAGAGCACATTCCATAGCTAGAATTCCATTTTATAGATGCTGCAGACGTGCTCAGAAATCTGAAAATAAGAGCAGGTTTGCAAGGCTGGCACGTAGTGAGTTAATAGTATCAAAGTCTGAGTCTTTCTGCTGTCCATCAAATGTGTTCCATAAATCACATTTGCTCATAGCTGCACTGCAGTTTTATATGAAGAATTCCTTGCTAGGTTTTGTACCAAGAAAATACATTTGCATTAAATAAGTGTGTCACTTGGTCAAAGGCACCAAGCACACAGCACATACACACTGTGCTGTACTGTGCTGTACAGCTGCTGGACACTTACTCTGTTGTGCTCCGGTACTTACTTGTTTGTCAAAGTGTTTTCTGAGCCTGGCACAGTCACCAGTGTACCTTGTGCTACAGAGAGGCAGCACAGGCAAGGGGACAGAAGAGGGGTGGCCAGGCTGTTGTAACCGCAGCGTGGTTAGTGTTTTAAATGGCTGGAACAAGGGTGGGAGGAAGCTATAAAAGACCAGCTTATATCTGCTTGATACAGCAGCATCCAACACTGAGCATGAAAGTTACCAGGCATATGTCATGGTCTGTAATAACAATTACTTAAAATAAAGACAGAGGTAATGCTGCTGCTTCACATTCTGCAGCATGCCAGGATTGAAGGTTGATCGGTAATACAGGGCTGAATGTAAATACTGTAGTGCTGTCTCAATCAGTATCTGAGTTTTGTCCCTTATCCACACTGCCCATGGGGCTCAGCCTTCAGCATCTTTTTCTGCATCAGTGTATTCAAAACATATTACGTCAATGCTGGCATACTGTGCAAAATAACTGTCAAAGCTGTGCCTGCCCTTTGCTTTTACTGGGTTTTGCTTTTGTACCCCCTGGAATCCTTGTCAAGACCTTGTTTAGCCATCCTTTTTTCCAAGAGCTTAAAAAGTACTCACATTCTGGTGCCTTGCTTCTGACACATCTCAAACCTTTAGGCTCCAAAAAGAAAAGTCACCCAAGACCTCGGCATGGCTCCGTGAGGCACAGGACCCAAGTAGCTGCTCTGACAGGAGCACTCAAGCACAAGTCAACGTAAGTCACATTTAACCAGAAAAATGGTATCTGCTCTTTGCCAGTTCAAGGATTTATAGAGCAGCCAGAGCACCCACGTGAGCAGGTGGGAAGCACCAAGCAATGCATGGAAAACCACGGCAAAGCCCTCAGAGAAGCTATTGAACCAGCAAGGTCCCTGAACGTTAGTGTCCAGAAACTTCCTGCAAGTCACTTTGCTGCTGCTGTGAACAAGATTGTGCAATCCCTTGGACATTATTACAAGAGAGAAAGAGTCACCTGTAAGCAGGGCTTGTAAAACACAGCAGTTCAGTAAAGTTAACGTTTCATGTTATCAAGCTACAGCACTGTTTTCTCTCTGTCCTTTATCTTGAATTGCTCTTTTGATACTTCTGTCAGTGTGTGCAGAGAGGGGTGCACGGGTATGGAGATCTGAAGAACAGATTGTACAAAGTTTGACAACCATAACTACCATAATAAGCATCATTAACGCTTAAATTAAGAAAGTACCTAATGTTTCACCCTGCTTCTATGCCTCATTCCCTAACATAGAGGTGGTGGTGGTGGTGTGCTTTATTCATAGATGGTTGGAATTGCTTGGACCCACACCAGATGCTGGGGGAAAAAAGGGAAGAACGATCAAATCAGTCCCCACACAAGAAATTATTCTTTTAAACCTCATTTCTGCTGCCTTGCCCAGTTACACTGCAGTGACTGTGAGGCTCAGCCTGCTTTAAAAGACACACAGAACCAACCAAAACCAAACATCCCAAAAACCCCAAAAGAACCCCAAACCTACCATGTAAAAACATAAATTATGCTCTAACAGTTTGAGATGTGCTCCGGCTCTACAGTCACGAGGTAAAGCCTCCGATAAACAGCAGAGCCATCATTCAGAGAGGGACAGAGCCATCATTCTAGGGGATTTAAATGATTTTTTTCAGAACGTTCTAGGTATTATTATAAATGTTGCTTTTGAATGACCGAGTTTAACTGCCGTTCAGCAGGGTTTTGTATGAAAGATATTCATGGCAGCTTTCCACCAGCAGATGGCACGACTACAGACCATGAGGATTCCAACAGTTCGAGAACCGCTGGGCCGGGGAGGAGAGCTTTGAAGCACACAGGTTAAGCTACTGTTACACTTTTCTATTTCCTTTACCAGCTTTTATTTGGCTTTTCACGGATGCAAGGTTTCCAGTGGGAGGCTGAATAAAAAGGATTATTACATCTTTTCTAGGGCCAGTTTTCCCTCTGTTCTTTTCCTCTGTGGGGACTGTAGCCTTGGTGCTGAAAAATCTGACCCGTGGATAAGATTATTAGCTAAAATCACATAAAATGGCTTTTGATTTCTAGACTATAGATTGCCTTTACGTGTAAAATCCAGTGCTTGTCACTGGGTGTTCAGATCATTCATACGTTCAAGTAAAGCCAAAATATACACGTGCAGGATTTCACTGATTTGACACAAACGTCCCAAATCCACGCTCAGTGCAAGTGAATGCCAAGGCAATACCTGAATATCCTCAATAAGGACTCGAAGAGCTGAAATGGACTCTCCTGGTTAATTAATTGCTCTCGTTGTTTGAGGAGGTGTGTGGCAATTTGTGGATAGAGATGTTTATACAAGAGATGCCACAGGCTTCGCTGTTGCTGCCCACCTCTCCACCCACAAACCCTGCTGGGCTCTGATCACCACCACACAATCTCTGTTGCATGCACGGATTTCATTCATCCAAGCGTGTTGCTTCGGAAACAGTTTTAGTTTCGAGTACCTGTTTCTGGAGGTTTGTCAGAGCCAGCATGGACATGACATTTTGTTCTGAAAGGGCTGTATTTGGAGTATGCTCATTCTCTGCACTAAGTGTTCGCTTGCTGTAAATAACCTCAGTAAATGGCTACAAGCTCCTGCTTTGAGACCCTGTTTGATACATGTTAAATGGAACTGGTTCCAGATAAATGTTTCCATGTGGTGCTTGCCTCTTAGCTCATTTAAAAACCTTGAAAAGAATCAGGCTCCAAAGACTGTGTAACAGTTGCAGGGAGGGAGGTTTAAAGGGAAGAATAAGGGGAAGAATTACAGGAGCAATTCTAAGCTGAGAAGCAGAAATAGCCAGCCACTGAAAGTCAGGAGCAACACTGAAAGGTCATTTCTATCCCCCCAACTTTAAAAGGATTGATTTGAATGGAAAGCAATTTTCATAACTACTTAATGAAAGTGTGCAGGGAAGTTGCAGTCAAAAAATACATATGTTAATACAGCTGCTTTTAAAAGGCTGCCTATATGGCAGTAAGTAAGGTAGAGTGGTGGTTGTCTGCATCATGAAAGCAAAAGGCAAATTATTTGTTCTTTGCTTATTTGTTTGGCAGTACTTTAACTCTGAGCACAGGTAACGCTTTTAGGCAGCACTATAAAGCAGTTTTTGGCTCACCAGTTGCTTTTAAAGAGTTACAACTTCTTGTTTTTCACCTCCTGGGCAGTTTCAGGAGAGCTCCAAACGATGTGCAAGTGCTGTGTGCCTGTCACTGGAGCTCCATAGCCCATCCCTTCAAATAACAGCACTCACACTGCAGATCATCAGGACAATTACTTTTGAAACTGGATACCCAAAATGTCTGCAAAACGTGAGCCGTTTTCTAAAACCAGTTTCTTCCAGATTAGCCCTCGATGGCTGTCACCACGGCACACAGGAAAGCAGAAACCTGCTCCAGTTCATCCTGCTGTCAACCCCATTGTACGAAACAAAGCAAGCACAGGCAGAGGTGCTTGCCAAGGGTTTGATGACCGTCTCATGAGGAAACATCATTTGCCTGTAACGACCACCAACAGCTCTCACCAAAACAAAACCCAAACAACAAACTGATTGCAGAATTAAAGCTGGAGTGAGCTCTGCTTCCAGATGAATGGAAAGAGCGGAGAGGGAGAAAAATCTGATCAGTCACAAACATGGCACTGAAGAGCAAGTCTGCACCAACAGGAAAAACCAGGGCATGAAGCCTGAGGGGCAGAAGAGAGAACTGCAGAGGAGGATTCCATAGAGGTATCCCAACAGGAGGAACAGCATTAAGGACCATCTATTTCAAATATCCTGTTCCCATCCCACCTGCCCCAGCTTGGGCAGGCTCTTCCATGGCATGAAGCAGAAGGGGTTTTACCTGTGTACACAAAAGATGGTTGAGGGGAGGCACAAGTAGCTGGCAATGACAAGTTGCTTGTCTCTCCAGCACGGCAGAAAATACGGCCATTTGATTACTTCCTTAAAGTATTCTGGAGGACTAAAACATCCATCCCACAAAGAAAAGGCATGAAAAGCCTGAAACATTACATTTCATCTTCTGCTACACAGACCAGTGGCAGGCCCTTCACAACACACACACGAAGGCCAATTGTCCAGAACAGCTTAACATCCGAGTGCTAATTAGATCTCCGCTGTTTCTAGATGAGGAAGGGAGCATTGTCCATGGACACGTCCCCACCAGCGCCTGCCGTACCTTTTCTCCGGCCTGCACAGCCCTGGAGCCACGCAGCCTTTGTTGCTCCATTCCTGACAGCATGCCAGCCACGCAGGGAGCGCAGCACAGCAGCCGGTCTGGGGTTTTTAACCAAAACACAGCACTTTGTGTTCTCTGCACAGGTCAGACCTCTTCCACTTTTTCCGCCACGCTCTCAATTGGATAGGAAACAGACAGTGCTTTGCTGGAGCTGATAGGCTCCAAGGACAAAGCGCTACCACAGCAACAGTTTCCTAAGCAGCTCCCAACTGTAAATAATCTTGTGCTCTCTGCCTGCTACAGAAATTGATATTTACATTAAAACGTATTATTGCTCCACTGACAATCAGTTCATGCAAGAGTTGATTTGCTGTCATCCAGGAAATTATGCTGCAAAGTTACTGCCTAGAAATGATTGCTGTCAATGTTCTCTTTGCCTGGAGCTTGTTACCAGATTGCTGTGGAAGCCGCTCACTACAAGGTTCTTGTGGAAGCACCGACATCAGCTTTATGATCACCAAGCGCAGTGTGCGGGTCCTTCAGGAAAGCGCAGTTGAGGTTTGCAGCTGAGGTAACGTCACACATTCACAGAGCAGCACCACAAATAACTTGACCATGTGTTTACAGTAATTTTATTTACAAGTTACCACATGACACCTGTAGTACACTACAGTTCTTATAACACAATTAGCAGTAAAATATCTAAGAAGAGTAGGAGGCAGCAGAGAAAAATGTGCACAGAGAATGCAGAAAAGCTAGTCAGTTATAACTGAACGTAGGTATTTTTCTACAGACTTTGAAAGCGAGGAGGAATATACACATTGAGAAGAGCAAGTTCTTCAGCCCTGTTATTTCTACAGCATTAAGTTTTTGTACAGTGACATATTAGTACGATGAATCTACACACTAGCAGTCAAATGCAAGTGATGGGGAGACAACTGTCCTAGGATCTTGCCCTTAAGAGCACCCAGAAATGAAAAACAAAGCTTCCCTCTTTGAAGGGAAAGGTCTCCAGGGCCGGTTTACTTGCAGAGCCAGTAGCACAGAATTGCTACTGGTGGGGCAGGAGGGACAGAACTTAAGACTAGAGAGTTCCCATGCATTGCATATTGCCTGCGCGGTCTTATCTGCTCTCGAGTTAAGTAGTTGGTGAGCAAAACCAGTTGCAGCATTCCATAAGTCTTTTTACAGTGCCGTGATCTAATAAGGCTGAGCATAGCTTAACAGAATCCCAAAATCAAGCAGAGAAAAAGGAGCCCTTCCGCTCTCTGATAATCCTTGGCTCTAACGATGCTGGTGTTGAGCCCGGGCCTTTCACAAGAGGAAAAGCGTGGAGGAGCAATTCCGGAGAAACACTCTAGATCTAGATGTATTCTGATGATAAGACTCAGAAGGAAACAAGCTTAACGCAGCACCAGATGCAACATTTCTCTGCTTCAAAGTACAGCAGCAGCTTCCAGAAAGCAAACAAGTTTTA
This sequence comes from Amazona ochrocephala, assembly GCA_039720435.1. NCBI lineage: Eukaryota > Metazoa > Chordata > Aves > Psittaciformes > Psittacidae > Amazona > Amazona ochrocephala. The sequence goes on along the minus strand of CM077891.1, from coordinate 6,448,125 downwards.
TTCAGGGCCTTTTCTTTTCCCACCCAGACATCTTTAATAGCCTGGAGCAACTGTCAATGCACATGATCCATGCTAGTGGCTAGAAAGACAATGAAAATAAAAGCTGCACAGTAATAATCATTTCCACTACTAACTACACACAGGATATACTGCTTTTGGTACAATGCCATTTATTGTCACAAGAAAACCAGTGAATTAAGTTGAGCACGCATGACTTACACAGACCTTTGCCATGCTGGAACAACGGCATGTTACACTTAAGAGAAATGTCACCAAGTCAGCTGTGAAAACAGCTTAATACAGCTCTCCCAAAATACCAAACATATGCTCGAAACTAAGTCTCTAAATTAAGTTCAGCTACAAAAGAATGCTTAAGAAATGACCACAAGTTTTTGTCCTTAATCCCTCTCTTTTGTCTGCAGTGCTGCACTTACGCCGCACGTGAGAGCAAATACACAATCAGAACAGGCAGCTATAGCGGCATCAACAACAGGCATTTAAGTATTACTGAGCATGTAGCTGGCCTGCAGAAGCTTGTGTTCCCTCCACATCTGTGGCATAGCTGATTAAAAAGCCTGCAACAGTGTAGACATGCACAAAAACTAACAAAACACTTTTCACACCACAGAATGCATTAAGTTTGAAGTTTGAGCTCTTGAGTCTATGATGTCTCAAGTACATGTTAGAGTATTTGTGACTTTTAACACTTCCAGGAACATAGATATTTTAGTCAAAATTTCCTTTAAAGTACTAGCTATGGCAATGAAGGGTGAACTAGGAGAGACTTGACTAAAAAACCTTCCAGCTTCAGCGAATCTCAAGCCAAAATACTGAATATTCAGCACTTTTGCATTTGCAGTTTTAAGGCAGAAAACCATCTTCAGAACAAGCCATTTACTCTTGGATCTAACAAAAATCCCCAAACTAACCAAAGCAAACCACCAAAAACCCCAAAAAGGTGCATCTCCAGTCTTGTAGTAATAGCAAATGAAAAGAATTTCTATGGTGTTCTCTTACAGCTTTGGGTTTTGGGTTTTTTTCCTAGAAAAGCCTGAATTTTGAAATAGTCTTTCAATGTGATGAAGCTTGGCAAGAGATGGTGACATTTTCCATCGTTATTTCTGGGTTTTGTATTCAAGGGCAGCATTAACACCATAAGGTGTAACTCAAATCCCTGCCTTAGCTGGTGCCATCCTGGGCACGGCAATGACTGACTGACAGCAGGAGAGGGGCCGCACTGCACAACGCAGGCGCCCTCCCCAAAGCCAGGGGCCGTAACCAGGGCCCAGCTCTGTGAAGCACAAGCTGTGTCCTTGGCTCAGCTTTACAGAACAGCACAAAAGAGCAAACAGAAGTTGAGCTGTGAGGCTGGCTGTAATCTACAGCCATGTGAGATAACAAACAGCGAGGACAAAGAGAGTGAAGTCATGGAGTCAGTCATGGCAGCCAAAGGACTTAGGAGAAAAATACCAACATGGAAAGTGTAAAGACCTAAGGAAAGGAAGTGCTGCTGGAAGACAGTAACTCAGCGAGAGCAGAGGTCAGCCCAGTCGGAGCAGCAGTGGAAGGCGATGTGGAGCAACAGTACTTCAGGTGACAGCTAATGCAGTTGAGCGTCACGCAAACTCACAAACTCACAAGATAAATGGAAGTATTTTTAAACTCTATTTTTAGAGGAGAAAATGCTGCAAACGCAACATGCTGTCAAGGCATTTCTTTCTCTTTCGGGAAATCAGAAATAGAATACTTTAGGGCTCCTTTTCCAGTCTCCATATACAACCATAAGCTACCTCTGTACCAAGTAAAATGAAAAGCTAGAAGGATCATGGATTTCTCTAGCACACGGATTAGATGGAAAGGGAGGAACTTAAGAAAAATGGGCTCTGTGTGTATATGCTGAAAGGAAGCTGAGAGGCAGTTTTAGGGAAGTAAGAGGAAGCTTTCAGGATTCACAAGGTATTTTAAGATTTAGGGCCAAAAAGAGAAGAGTTTGAATCAGGCAATGTTGGACTTCTGGCGGAAACTCCCAACAGCAACCAGGAAACTCAATGGATCTGGGTCTCATGCCACATCTTGGCCAAATGCATTGCTCTTCTGTTTAATTTTATACTGTCTTCCCAGAAATCCAGTTACCAGATCACACCCTGTGCTTCCAACAGCAGGAGTCTCTGGAGAACTTCCAGTTTTCCTGCTTACCTCTTCACTGGATTTACATCAGTTCAACTAACGGGATCAGTAACCTGTTGTTTATCATCAGAAAGCTCATGTATCCTACAGAAGACAGACTTTTAGAACAACTTTGTTAGATCCAGCTTGAAAAAGACAAAAAGTAAATTGTCAGTAGCAAGACACACTGAAAAACCAGACAAAGGTCTGGAAAGCACCTGAAGGAAAGCCAACAGAGTAATTTCTAAGGAGAGCAGGGTCACCGAACACTCCTCACCTCTGCCTTCCACGATCAGCCTTCACATGAGCATCCCATGAGTGAGGCCACATTTCTGATGAAGATGTGAACACTGGCCACCTGGCAAAGCACCAGGATCTTGTTTTGCAGTCACCAAAGCTCCCTTCGGAAGTGGAGTTCTAGAACTCTTCTGAAGGTAGCTGAAGAGGTTCACATGTGGCGAAAGGACACATCAGATACCATCAACACGGCACGTACCAATGCAATGAAGTCTGTAAGTCTTGTACATGCCTCAAATGGGCTTTAAATGGGTATTTTTTTAACCCATTGCCACATGCTATGCATATGCAATTTAGGAGAAAATAACAGAAAATGAGATGTGCACAACAGAGGCTGGCATCTTTAACCTGCAGAGGAAGTCCTGCAAAGCTTGGTGCCATCAAACCTACTCTAGCACCTTCTCAGCAAACAGGGCTTAGGCTCAGAAGTGGCTCCTCGCAAGCTGCCACAAGTAATTTGGGTGCACCATGGCCTCACACAGGCAGCTTGGCTCCCAGAACATGGCGGAGGCTCTTGCCCACACAGGCCAGCTCTATGGTTTTTGGCTCCAACAGCTTGAGCTCGCCTGTGCTGCTGGAAGCCTGCAGATAGAGAGGATCAGGTCCAGTTCCGGTGAAATACAGGAAATAGGCATATTTCAAACTAACCTTGCTTCAGTAAGGATTGCAACAGTGTTATGTCAATCAGCAGCTTGTCAAAACCTCCACCGAGACAAGCTGCACTGTAGTCATACGTTGAAGTAACTCACTGAAGTACACGCTGCTGTCAATACAGCGTTCTGCCAGGGGAACAAAGAAAGCGAGAGGCAGCTACAGTCAAAACCATAAGAACACGCATAAACCTACCTATGGTGAAACAAAATTCTGTAATCTGCTGGGGAAAAATTGCATTCTTTGAGGTAAAAGCCAAAGAGGGGATGGAGAGATGAATCCTGACAAGCCCATTCTCGGACTTGTTGCAGACCTGCCAGTTACAGCTAAGCAATCTTTTGTTCCAGGTCACATTTTCAGTGCTTTCGTATTAACTAGAGCAGTTTCTAGCTGCCATTATCCAACTATATCTTTTAAGAGTTCAGTTCTTTGGCACAGTCTGGTTTTATGCTAAAAAAAATAAATTCAAAAATCATTAAAAGCCCATTACAGTGATGCAAGCGGATCTGCACTGCTCCCAGAAATCACAGGCTGCAAATCCCTGGCCTGGGAGGAACCTTCCTGTAGTAAAATGAAAGCATTTGGTCTCTCAGGATTGCTCAAGTAATTATGTTCAAGACTTCACGGGAGCAGTGTGATAACTACACAAATACCCACGTAAAGAATGTCAAAAAAGCCTGTGACATCTGACACACTGGAATCCACACAGATTACTCTGTGCTCAACAGTTCAAAACCTTATTTCATAACTGTCTTGCACTGAAGGTGAAGCATTTCTGCCTGTCTACAAACTAACTTCATCCGTGGTTTTTCGGACAGCTTGCCCTAATTTAATTTCAAGCTGGTACAGCCATACAGCGGAACAAACACACTTGAGCACTTACAGATATTAAATGTAGGCTACTCACTACTGCAGTACTCGAGTGACAGTCATGTTTTTGATAAGCCAATGAAATACACGAGTGTATTCGTGGTTTATAAAACAGCAGCTCGTTTTAAAGCAGAATTCCAGTCATTCTATATATGCACAGCACTATGCTGATTTGGTAATACAGGGACACAATTTAATGGTTTTCTTTGCATTTGTTTTTACAAGATTCAGATGCCAAAAACAAAACAGAACATTAAGTTACCTGATTTAAAAAAGAAAGTCACATACGTTTACAACATCAAAAGAATAAGACGAAATATAAACCTTTGCTACTTACAATTGATCTATACAAATTAACCAAATCACAAATCTGTCACAATATAAACGTTTAATTGTTACAATGAATAAGAACATACAGAAAATGATTTCTTTTTATAAAATTTTCCTCTGCTTTTTATTTTAAACTTACCATTAACTAAATCAGCTATGCAGGACTTGTGGGGTACATGACTAAGAAGGCACCAACAGTACAAAGCAAAGACAAAGCAGTTTTGAGTATTTTAAGAGTGCTCTACACTGATACAACACAAGAAAAGGCAACAATAGTAAGTAAACCAGCTGCAACCTTTAGAAATTTGTTCTAGATTTACAAAGGTAGTCCAACATTTCCTCCAACATTTCACCTAGTTTGATCACAGCACGTGCTACAAAAACCACTGTAAGCTTCACTTTACTAATGTGCACTTTTCACTAATTTAGTGTCTTGATTTCAATTGTTAACTAAACCATTTGGAACCACAAATGTACTTAAAACTTACTAAAAGGATTGTTTGGACTCTTTTGTTGAAACCACTGCATTTACAAAAATATTTCCCCTAAAATCTGGGATTGCTTGAAGACATCGCTGTACAAATATAAAAGTACTATGCAAAGGACCAAACTCATGAGTACATGGTGTGCATGTATAGGCCTATATTTATACCATATCATGGTGCTGTAACAACACAAATTTATCAATAACCAAGGACTATATAAACTACACTAACATAAGCAAATATATATTAATAAAGTTTAAATCTATATTACAGTTGCTCAGCAAACATCTTCGACATGGTATAAATATACTGTAGCATATTACAGTGGGCAGCAACGACAGGCTTTTCTTTTTCTCATTCTGTAAGGAAAACCGTGCTCAACTCCTTGGGTTTCGTTTGGCCACTGCCGAGCTCTGTCACCACTGCTGCTCCTGATAGCTCACACAGCGCCCAGCCCATGTAGTGTGGTGCACACTGCAGACTGGTGAGACGTGTAATAGGGATGAGGAAGAGCCTGGCGACAGGCAGGACAGCAGAGAAGGACAGTTATTTGCCAAAGCAGCCGTGAGAATTTTGTTTGCATATTTTTCTTCAGCTGTAAGGTTGGAATGTTTTTGACAGTGAACTGTTTACATTCCTTATTCCCAAAGCATCTTTACCACGAAATATGCATGTTACTTTGAGTAACAGTTGCTGTTCTCTGCTCTAAAATATAAAAACTACACAAGCAAAAAAATACCTATGCAAAATGCTGAAATCACTGACCTAACACAGTGTTGGTATAGGCACCTTCTTTTAAACTATTTTCAAAAGCTGACAAAAAATAATAGAAATCATGCTTCTCCTGTTGACACGTCAAATTCAACCCAACGATGCTCACTGAACTCTGCAAAAGACTGATGAATGTGGTTACTGATGGAGGCCAACTGGATTCAGAGAGAATACTGAAGAAAGAAAGCCCAAAAGCACCAGATGTTCAGTAAAGCAAACCCTTGGCTTCTCACCCGGAGAGACAGAACGCAAGGGCAAGTCTACACCTCCCCAAAAATCCAAACTGAAAGGAAGTATTAAAAAAAGAATTAAGAAAGAGAAGGGTGAAGTAAGCTGCCAAAGTTCTTCCTTAATAAACTACAACTGAGGTGTTACAAACTAATCTCAGTAACAGTCATCTTTCCAACCATGCCAAAAATGAATCCTGTAGTAATGATGATCGCACAAGTAGCAGAGATTCTAGAAATATTTCCACTTCTCAAAACTGAGTGAGAAAAGCATTTTGGTAAAGATGTGCAGAAGTGTCAAGAGACACTCCTACACTTAGTATCAACAGTCAAGTGCATACTTCAATAGAAATGGTTTTAGCATAGGTTTCACACCACAATTCAACCATCACCTGTGCAGTGTCCCGACAATGCTCCTAGTATGTTCCCCGCCACAGAGATTTACGTACCACAGGAACTTCCGAATTGAAAATGCCCTTTAATGATGAACCCATGCGTATTAAAAATTAGTTCTGGCAGACTAACACTGAAACTAGAGAAAAGAAAAATCTGAAATGGAATCCTGTAAGCACCCTTATCTATTGAAGTCATTGTTAATGGCTTTCTAGATTTCTGTGAGGAGCAGACTAAATGGTATGAGGAAGCCTGGAGTTACTAACCAGCCAGCATCCTTATGTACTACAGTAGCAACTGAACCTGATTTCCATTCAAACACACTACCCAAGAGGAAACCAAAAACTAATTCTTAATGTTAATGTGAAGATATAAGATTTAAATTTATTTCCAGGAATTACAAGTGCATTTTGTTCATATTAGCAAGCAGTCTTTATACAATCCATTCTTCACTGCTGCCAAAATAAAATGAGAAAAAGACAGCAGAGATATGAAAAGCTAAAAATAGAACTATTTTTCCTAAGTTATTTGTTGAATAGCATTTCAGTTGAACACAACTCAGAGGTAACAATAGATTATTTTTTTCTCAATCATAGGCATGTGGCACTTAGACAATCATCTTTGCACAGAAAGCTTTAACAGTCATGCGAGGGCACAGTAATTATTTTAAACAAGGCAAATTTCTCACCACAGAGAGCAGTGGGGAAAGAAAAGGAGGCACTGCACTGGAACATAACACCTAGTAAACTCCACATTATACAATTTCAGTAACAAATACTTGAAAAGATCATTAAAAGGTATACAATTTTAAACATGATTTAGTGCTAGCTTCGTTTGGTTGTCCTAACTCAGCATTATCAGAAAAGTTTGATAGTACTTGACAACAGAACAGTACTTCATGTCACGAGCTCATGGAGGCTTGATTACAAATCACCATAGTGTAAGTTGCAAGAAATGAACTTGAGATGCTGACATGCTGTAGGAGCAAAAGTAAAATCAAACTTTCTCATTTAAAGATGCAGTGTTCCTCTCGGCAAGAATTCTGAATGTCAGTGATTAGACTCAAATGTAAAAACTATCAATCCTCACTTGAAGCAATTCATTGGTATGCAGGATGTAGACTGAGTTTATTAACATCGTATTTTGGTTTCTCGCTTGCCACCAGACAAGAATGCCTTCCAGAGAGAAAAGCATTCGCCATTAGGTCATCATGCCATTATGTTCTTTGTTAATCTTCCACCACACGGTGAGTAACTATAAGTTGGCGAGCTGCCACTCATTCTCTTTGCACAAGTAGTACTATGCCTCCAACATGGTTAAACTTTAAATGATCTCTTTTAGAAAAGGCAGGGAGAAAGAGGTATAAATTTCATCAATACATGGAAAAAAAAATGTTTCTTGGATAAATTCAATTAAGTTGGGCTTCTATGTGGCTCTTACGCTGTATAGAATACCTGTATGTACAGCACAGGACACCCAAAGTGCATAAGCAAGATTAACATGAACACGACTTATGCTGCAATCCATAGCACAACGGTATAACCCCCGCTGGGTGTAACCATTTCTACTTAAAAAGGAAGTGCAAAAAAAATCTGGGATGTCACTGACTTAAAGTGCCCTGAATAGTAGCTTTTCTAAAAAAAACAAAACAAAACAAAAATGCCAGCGACTTCAGTAAAGTCATAAAACCATAGTTCATGGTGTAAACGTCTTACAGGTTAATGAATTATCTTCGTGGATATTGATCCAGGAGTGAAAGGAACCACTGCATCTTTCAAACCAGAAAGCAAGCAGTTAAAATACGGCCAGCAGTAGGTGCACTTACAGTACAGTACTGCCACAGGTCAACATGGGCATTACGCATAGGAGTGTCAATTACAATTCTTCAGGCTTAAAAGATTCATTGAAAGCATGAAAAGCCAAAACTACCAGGAACTGCCCTCCTGAATGGCTCAAAGGAGTTAGTGGATAAGCTGAGAGAGGCCACAAGACATGACCAACAATAAAGAACTGGGAAGAGGAACAGCAACGTTTGAGCATGCCCAGTCCTTTAAGTCCTTGTCCTATAAAAAAGAGCAGAGACATATTTCAGAAAGTTTTAACACTGTCTTTTAAAATAAGCATCCTATTTCTGTGCTTTATGCACACTATGTTTGATATGAGTCAAAACCAGCAGCACCGATACATGTTAAAAAAAAAGAAGTCAGAGAGTGGATATCACTATGTTACATTTCAAATTAAAACTTTAAATCTTCAAAAGACTAGGAAGATTAATCATAACTAGTGAATGAAGTACATTATTTAACTGATGAATTAAGTGCATTACATGTTGTATGAAGTATCTGACACTTTCACACTGCTTCTCAATGTCCTCACTATAGTCAAGGGGGAAGTTTGAGTGAGACAAGCTAGCTGGTAAAGCACAGGGTGGGAAGAGAAAAGAAGAGACCATTACTGCCTGTTTTAAGCCAACTCCTGTGGACTGGCCCTCACTGGGATGTCAACTACTTATGTTTAAACTGTTGTGATGAGGAGCAGCTCATAATTCTAACCACAAATGGCTGGGACAAACTACCAGCACATCATTACCAAGCTAAGTACAATATTTTAATCTCAGTTATCATTTTGGCCAAATCAACTCTTTGTAGTAATATGTAAAGGTAACATTTTTAGCCAACCAGAAATTTCTGTTAGCACTGGATCATCGGTATCTTTATCCCTAATTTTTTTATCCCTTAATCCCTAATACAACCTAGATAAGTATGGTCTGGGCAAAGAGGCAAGCAGGAGAGATCAGAAACTACAGTTCACCACAACGGCAGCTACTTGCTCTACCTTCCTTGTTACTACAGCCTATTAGTAACAGGCTTTGTCCTACTCCTAAAAATCACTGTCTACATGTACTGCTCCTGCCTCTTGTATATAATGAGCACTAGAAAACACTGATGGGAAACAAGCACAACTCCCAGTAATGTGTCCAGATCTGTTTCTATTGGCAACACCCAACTAGCAAGAGCCAGATGTGTGAACCTCGGATTTACCTAATTTTCAGTTATTAAAAGAGTTGCAAATGTTAGTTAGCAGGCTTCAATAAGCAAAATACAGTATTTCTAAGAACTTGGATTACTTTGTTTGTGAGCTTCTATACATTTGAATATTCAAGCCAGTGGCAACAGAAGTTACCCTAGTTAAGTAAAAACAAATGTATTTTGAAGTTTCCTGACCTGAACTAGCCAAAGGGGTATTCCATAGCACAGCACCTCATGCCCAGTATATAAACTAGGGGGGAGTCACCCAGAAGGGACTGACAGCTGCTCAGGTTGGACTGGGTATCGGTCAGCGGATGGTGAGCAGTTGTATTGTGTATCACTTGTGTTTTCTGAGCACAACACAATGTGCTCAGCTGTCCTCTTTGGTTTGTTTTTCTTTTACAGTCAGAAAACTTCAATACTTCAAACTTTTGGTATCACAGAGATTTCACAAGTATCACAAAGATTATTCAGGTCAGTATTTGACCAATTTGGTATGAAACTACTGAGACTTGAAAGCCTCAAGCTATATGAAGACCAGATAAGTTCATGGATTTAAAATAAAAAACCCTCAGGCAGTGCATATCATTACATTTTAAATCAGAATTTTAAATCTTCAAAATATGCGAAAGATTAATCAACCAATTTTTGAATATTTAGATACCTATTCTTATTTACTTGCACTACGTCAAAGGTATTTAAACCTGAAGTTATACTGAAGCTTCATGGGATTTTTTCCCTTTAAAATCATTTAAGGGATTTTTCCTCTGTATATTACATTTAAGGAAGATTTCCATTTTTGTTTAAAGCATCTGAAGTCATATGACAAAACAGTCTGCAGTATATGAACAATATTTCCCCTTAAAATGATTTTTGAATAAAATTTGCATTTCAAACTGTTACCATAGCTTTTATTCCACGAAGCAGTATTTAAATGTAATTCCTATTCTTTAAACAGTTGCCTGGTTTTTAGGTTACAGCTCTGACAATTAATTGCCTGGATTCCCCACAGACTCTTCCATGGGGTAGGCAAAACTAAACTGCTTCTTCAATAGCAGACTAGGACAGAGATCACATGAGTAACCATGAAGTTCTCCTTTAACAGGCAGTTACCGTATCAATAGGAAAGGCAAGCTCAACACTTCACTAGTGGCAATAAAACCCAAAACCTCTCCCCCTGCCCAGGTGGTCCCATGCTGCCGGGGCTTTACCTATGCACAATTTAAGATCGATATCCTGGCTGGAATCTAGCAGTTTCCTCAAAAATCAGTTCTTTCAGCTTCTCCTTCGGCAAGTCATCCAACTCCATATCAAACTTGAAGGGTGCTTCAGCTACAGGCTTAATAATACAAAGAAATGTTAATGCTTTTTTAATATTAATATTACTGTTCTATTTCATGTGCTCCTTGTATGGGGAAAAAAACCCTGAAGATGTGCTTCACAGAAGTACTTAATCCTGTGCAGTCTTCAAGGCAGAATTCGTGCCGTTAGTCCTTTGTGTGCTTTATGTATTAATTTGCCACATTTTAAATCAAACCATAGTAAGTAGCTACACAAATTTCAACCACAAGTTAAAAATATTTCTTAAAGGCTCATAATTTAATATCTACCTAAAGAAAAATCAGCTGGAACATTTGTATTTCTCAGAACAAACATATCTGTCCCTTAAGGAAAACTACCCTTTTCCTCCTCTACTTCTGTATTAAAAGTAACCTGAAATCTCATCAGATTTGCATTCTAAACCACAGTGAGTTCACATTCAGGGGTTTTAAATGCATAATCTGATGGGAAACTCAGTCATTCCCCTCCATCTCAGACATTATCAAGCAAGACCATAGTAAGCTGAGGAGTTCCGTATTCAGGAGAGTATACCTTAGCCTCTATTTATTATGTCGCACCTCCAAAATGTTGTACTGGAACAAGAAATACAAAATTTTGGTAAATGGATGCAATTAATTCTTCAACTCCCCTAGAGCAGCAGAAACACTGCCCTTAAACTAACGAAGAAAATAACCTCTTAAACCATTAAATCAACATTGACATTTTAACAATGTCTTTACCTCATCGCTTGGATCATAATACTGCTCCAGATATGGATGGGCTAAAGCTTGTTCCACTTCAATCCGCTTATGAGGATTAAAGGTCAACATTTTGTCCAACAAATCAAGTGCTAAGAGGGAAAAACAAAGCGAGCAAGAGTTTAATACACACCCCAAGGTATAAAATTATTACAAACACCGATATTCCATAGAAAATACACTTTACCCCAAGTTTTGGGCTGATTTCAATTTACATCTGGAGTTCCCTAGCTGCAGGAGCAGTAACAGAAGCAACAGATTGCTTCCTGCAGCTCAGGCCTCCACCTGCCCACCTCACTCCTTGGCTACAGCTGCCTTTGGCCCAATCTGGTCTTTGGGCTTCACTCAAAACTTTGTGCCAAAAATCCAAATAAAGACAGAACTTTTCTGAAATAAGTAAGTAATCAAGAATATGTTCTTGTTCCGAAAAGAAAACTTGGCTGTTTAGTGAAGGAAATGTCATCCAGAAGTCATTAGGAGTTCTAGACGATCACAGTAACTATCCTAGTGCAACTAACAGCCCAGGACACACTCTCCAGCCAGGATGCAAATACATTCATATTCATGAGATTCAGGCAAAATCTGTTGGAGACATTCACAAACAACTTGAAGATCCAGTAAGACAGTGAGGTCTGATGAAATTCTGGACAAATGTTACAAAACACAATAGCTGAACAATTGCAGTAACTCTGATGTAACACATTCTCCTTTTCCAAGAAAAGAAAACAGAATGATTACTATAGCAAGAAGCCCAAAGATATCTGCAGTACCCCAAATTCCAGTCCTTCTCCTCACTACATAGTTTATGACACAAAACTTTAATAGAAGCATTCTACTGTAGAAAAGCAGCTGTAGCTTTCCACCAGGATGAGACATGTAGCAAGCACTGCAGAGGAAACTGAAGTTTGCCACTGTGTTCAATGGTCGCATGAAAAGGCTGCAAACTTGCACACCCACTAACATGAATATTGTGATGCAGTTCTCAAAGACTGGAACTCACATGCTCAAGCTGTGCCACAGCACATCACGCACAGTGCTTTTCACTGCAGTGACTGCCAAACAGCCCTTTGAAAAACTACTCTAAAGCTACTCCAAAGACGCGGATGGGAAGGCGCTGCAGAAGTCATGCAAACGGCATGCTCCCTGGCAGCTCAGTGTATCAGCACTGCTACAGTCTGAGCTGTCAGAAGCCCATGGCAGAAATTTTCACATTGATGAGCACTATCACAAAAGCAGAATAAATCACTGCTGTTTCTCTCAGGGATAATCAGCTCTACACAGCTCCATCTGCAGAAATCAGCTTTTACGTGGTAGTTCAGTACCTGATCATACTCACTGAGAGCAAATTATTTTATCAGTCAAAAAAAAAAGCAGCTTCTGAATTGTGTCAGAGCAGGTGAAAGGGCACTGTCCTGTGAATACAGCCGCCCTTACACCGTATGAAGTTGAATTCAAAAGCCAAGTTAACAGCTGTCTGGCCAATCAAAATCATATCTGCCCTTTACTACAGCCTTGCTTTTATAATTTCTGCTCCACTTATCGTAACAGAACTTTTAATCCCATTAAATTTTAACCTTTCACACTTAGACTGATATTATCCCGTTTGATCCAGAGCTGACATGCAGTCTGTGCAAACTGTACTGAGTCCAGCAACAAGCAGTGCTCTCATATCTGATTTTAGAAACAAAGTCCAAGATTTGTTTGGTGCCTGTGTCAGAATCCAGTGCCCCTGTTCAGTACCTGAGTAATGTACTGCGCTTTCAAAGACAGTAACAGGAGTTAGGATTTACATTTCACTTGTCAGTCAAAGATCAACATGTAATCTTGGAGTTACTAATAACTGCTTTAGAAAAATAAGCTAGTATGAGGGACATGCTTGTTTATGATTTTATTAGCTTTATACTGCCATTTTAAGGGGCCTGCATGTTCTGTTTCCAACACAGACAAATTCTTAGGGTGGTTTTAAAACTCCTACCCTGTCATTATGTCTGATACAATGTAATAGAGCATAAAATACCTTTAGGGTCAGCGTTTGGAAACAGCCTGTTCCATGGTACCTTATTTTTGTGTGGTAGGGAAAGCAAGTAGTTTCTGGCCTTTAAGTTTATTATACAATTCAAATCTTCTTGGGAAGGGGATCCAAGTATACCTAAAAATAAATACAAACAGTGCTGCATTCCATGAAAAGCACATTAAACAGTTATATCACAATTGCTAAGACTCAATAGTAAAACTGCAGAGAAGATGATCTCAGACTAAATGCTTTAACAACACAGAATAACTTGGAATGTTTTTAGAAACCTTCATAAAAAAGGTTTAAGTTATTTCTTCTTGTAAATAAACAAATGCGTAAGTTTCTAATGATCAGCAATCTGTTTAAAACATCAATTAAGTGGTATATCTATAGAAACATAAAACCCACCTTGACGTGGACGTAATTTGAGCTTTTTAATTTTATTTTCTGTTTTAAAAACATCTCTGCTGATAGAGTAAATAAATTGCTGAGTAGACTTTATCTGCCACCCCATTTCAATGATTTGTGGTAGAAATCACTGCAGGGACCAGGTGATGCACTTACAGCTCCCCGCACTGAGCTACGAGAGCAGGAGAGGAGCAACCAAGCCCAGCCCTGTTGGTAGAGGGGCAGATGGATGTGGAAATGCCATTATACATGACTCTTACCAAGGATGTGGTTGAGTTGGTCAAGGTAGTGTTTTCCTGGAAAGATGGGTCTGTTGGAGAGCATCTCTGCCAGAATGCAGCCAACCGACCAGATGTCAATAGACTTGGTGTAACCCTGCAAGTAAAGTGAAAACACGTTGTCGTCAAAGGAATTCTGCATAATTGCAGCAACATGTTACTTCAGTAATCTGTGGAAGTGCACGCAAATACAGCTTTTTTTTATGTGAGTCATGCTTGTTAATGCTCTTTGTTTTTTCTGTACAGAATGAAATAATTAAGAACTGTACATCATAACAGTACTTTGAAGGGGCAGCAAGAACTGAGGTAGTAAGATACGCTTTTCCGAAAGGATTCTTAAATTCAGCCACACGTATTGCCAACTGCAAATTCTGAGACTCCCTGATTTTACAGCAAATTTAAACTAACAAATTTTGGAAATAAGCTATTCTTCTGAATTCCAAAGCTCCTTACAGTGTGCTAAACACATGCAGGTCCTATTCTTCCCAACAGGACCCAAACACCACACAAATAGGAAGCCTTGAGCAAAGGGGTGAAAGGGCACTACAGACCATTGGTTAGTCAGTTTGCAACACAACAGGTAAGTGAGTAGTAGACAGGATGCAAGGAGGCTAACACTGTAAGTGGGATATAAGGAGAATGTGTACGGGTAACCTGTGCCATCCATAAGAGAAGACTTATTCAGAAGCCCACATGGGGCCCATTCATCTCTAGCCAGATGGTCCCAGGAACTACCTTGCCTTGTTCCCCCACAGCCCACTGCCCCCCTCTTTTTAGCAGGGAGCTTCCAACTGAAGCTAAAAACTCTGCTGAACCCACAGAAGGCTTCTCAGGACCTGATCACATGATTATTTGTTTTCAAGGCACTGAAACTCTAAAAGGAATCCAGGCTATAGGCCAGGAAATTTTATGCTGATCACTTCTTAAGAAACACACAGAATATCTTCTTGTAAAGGCTGCTGATAAATACATGAGGATATCTGGAAATAAGGTGAAGTTGCCCTATGTTTAGGGTCTCAATGTGAGTTTAAAACACAAGAAGCTGTAAGACCCCCTCAATTGTTCAGACGACTATTTTCTAAAAGCATTACACACTCTACTGCCACAGCAAATCCCAGCCAGCTGCCAGCAACCCTACAGAAGCATCATCATCCTCAAGGAATGTTAAATTCAGACACAGCACAGATGTCACATTTTGCTAACGAGAGTATGGCTGAAGGTTCTGAAGGACACCCATTACTCACACCATACAAGGGCTGGACACACCTTAAAGCAGCCACAGAAGAACGTAAGAATAAATCCAAGCATAAAGAAATCAAAGAGATGATTTCATTACGAGTACAGGAGCGCAATTAAGATTGACACATAACAATGATCACATGCCTTCAGAGCCAGATTCACCCTCCTATGCATTCTAAACCTGAATTAAGATGTCAAGATAACATTAAGGAAACATTAGCAAGAAGCCTTGATGAAGGCAGCTGTAAAGCACTCTCATTACTAACACTTCTATCCTGCTCTGTGGAAGAGCATTTGATGGAAAGAAGTCTCCCAGCTGGCCAGGAACTGGACACGTGAGAACACATACATGTAATGTCTCATTTGTAGTATTCAATAATTGTATCTGGAATCAAAAACTTATTGCAAGCCAGTAGCTGTCCATTACCGCACTTCTGCAAGACTACACATGTAATCTGACCCTAAACACATAGCAGTGGGGAAAGCAAAACCAGTACTTGCAGGTGAATGACCAGCACCAGAAGCACCAGCCAGTGCTGCGGTTCTTACCTTGGAATTCAGCATGATTTCAGGAGCCCTGTACCAACGTGTGGCCACATATTCTGTCAAGAATCCTGTGTGATCATGATCTGGATCTGCAACACGAGCCAGTCCGAAGTCACAAATCTGGGTTTAGAGAAATTAGGAAAAAGAAAAACAAAAAGGCAGATTAGACACCCAATGATGGCAACCTGGATTCTTAGAAGCCAATTATTGCACCAGGATCAAAGAAAAGGTTTTGGATTAAGTACAAAGAGTAACCAATTCAGCTGTGAAGAGCCAGGAAGAATAAGGGGGGGGGGGAGATGTTCCTGGCACACGATTTACGTTCCACTGTGGTTTACTACACACCTTCTCTGCCAGAGAGGTGGCAGATGCTGTGCTCCAGCCTGTTACTAGACACTGACCAGAAAACAAAATTACTGACCAACACTTTCATGGCAAAGTTCAATACCCCTGATCACAAAAGCTCCCATCGTAACTGCATCTTTGTATGAGAAACTTCCAATCCAATCACAAGATAATGGTAGACTGGCGAGATCAGAGGTTGCTGAAGGAAGCATGGGCTTAAAAAAATATCCTTAACCCTCTATCAGGAATAGTTTTATCTAACCATGAAAATTAAAATAAACTCTGATCTAGACTAGTGAGTTCAGCACAAAGGAAAGTGGTTTTAGCTATACTCTGATGAGGAGGCTCCATGGCTTTCAGACCCATATAGTGTCCTCTCCCCAGAGGTAAATTAAGAGCACTGAAAATGTGAAGAGAGACAGTATTCTAGTGTACAGCAGCTGATCCTTTCTTGCTTTCCCCAAGGTACATGGCAGGCTTGTGGCGTGGCACATTAGACACATTCATATGCTTTTGCTACCACCAAGCAAATATTGGTTTATGATAACGATCAATTCCACAGAATGCATTTGCATGGAAGAGTCTGTACTCTCAGAAAAACTGAGGCATCAAATGTAGGAGTAGCAAACAGATCGTAGGTTCCTCTGATGCATTTTATACTCATTTACTCTTTAACAGTTGTTTACAGTGATAATATTAAAAATGCAGAATAACAATATGTTGTAGTCAATAAAGACCAATGGGAGCCCTACCAGAAACCTCCCTGTGCCCTGGCAACCTATTGCTTTATCTTCCTTGAGGGACACCTTGTGCAACAACAGATAGATCAGCCAAGGAAGAAGTGATTTAGCTGACTAAAAGCTACATCTGAAAAACAAGATATGGCAGATGACTTAAACAGAGGGACTGAAGAAAAGGCAATGACGAAATTTGTAAGCCAGGCTGCACAGGATAACTCCTCTGACTTTGGATATGTATTAAAAAAGAACAAATAAAAACCCCAAAAATCCCAAACCAAACCCAAATCCTTAGATAACAAAACCAAAAAGAACCCTTTTAAGTATGTCAAGGTTTTCCCAGGCTACAGAAACAGAGCAGCTGCCTTTTGTGCAATTAGCAGCTTATATAAAGTGAATTGGTACAAATAATCAGAAGAGTCTTCTCTATGGAAAGAAGCTGTAGAGGACTTTGGAAAAATAATTATGCAGGCAGACAAAGTTGTTGTAATCCCTTTCTCCTAACCTCAGCAAAAAGCTCAGTAAGACTACAGGCAAGGAGACTTGTGCAGAATTACAGCATTATTCTTAAGCAAAGTGCTATGATTTGTTATTATTAAGACAAAAGAAAGACACTCTCCGGTCCACAGTGAGAAAGAACAGGGTTACAGAAGATGTCTGTGAATCTCTGAAGTAGAAAAATGGACATGGGATGGAAAGGAAGATTAACGACAAAGAAAGCTCATTAAAATGACAAAAAGCCCCTGCTGCCTAGAGCAGGAACAGGTTAATCTGAAAAGAAACACAATATAGTGAGAAAGGCATCAAGACTGAAGCTGCAAGAGGCTTTTGGCTGTTAGTAGTGTTCTCACCAGCTGCATTAGCAGGGCAGGAGGAGAGAGAAGCTGGTGAGGCCAGCTCTGCCCCAGGTCCCGGTGTGAGGGGTGCAGCACACAGACCAGCTGTGCCCGGGTTGCGCAGACAGCTCTTGGCCTGCGGCAACTGAACGTATTTAACAAAGCAGCTACCCTATTGAGTGGAAATAAAGAACTGTGAGTCTCATTTAAGTCTGTAGCACAGCCTCAGGAAAGAGAAACAGCTTTAGGTTCTGCATTTCCACCCTAAGCCTTTCAGCTGCTCAGGACAAGATACGGGGTCATAGACAAATTTTGTCAATAGACAGAGACTCATACATTTCTTTCCTGGAAACAACCTATGACCCAGAGGTCAAGATCACTTTTAAGGGAAAAGAAAGAAGGAGCTCTTGTTACAACCTTTAGAACTCTGGGCTCCAGAAGAGATAAGACCACTAAGGAACAAAGCTAACAGCACTATTGCTGAAGGTGAACAAACTTCTACTTTCCTTCTTCTGACAGTGTGATTTGTTATTCTTTTTCATGGTAGCTGTGTTTTGAGTTTACGTACAATAATCAACTTCATAAGCATGCACATGTACATAGCCAACACAGACTTGCAGAACAGCCCTAAAAGAAACAAGTCAGTGCAAGTTCAGCATTCATCGGACAAGGACTAACATGTACTGGTTTTCTCTCCAATTGTGGTGTTTAAACTTCAGATGTGGTATTAATACAACACCAGAGTTCCCTTCAGGTTATGAAAAAGCATATGCTCTGTCATACAGACTACCATATTCTGCACCAGGAAGCACAGATTGCAGTGGCGTGCTGTTTTTAGAGAGAAATTACAGCAGTACCCACTAAGGTCATGTTGTACTATTTCACCATACGGTGAGCTTACCTTCTTTTTCATGACCATCTCACTTGCGTTAAAACACAAGTGAGCCTGGTTTTATTTATTGCCTTTATTTGCACATAACAGAGCTACACTCAAACTGTTCTTTTCTGCTTCTACTGCAGTCATCCTAGATTTTACTCCCTTTCCTTCATGAATGGGTTAATGCCTCAAAGGGATCTGATGGGGTAACAGCTGCTGAAATCCCACAGCAGTAGTCAGAGCTGACCAGTCCAGCATTAGGAAAAGCTGACAAACAGCAGCAGGAATGTAAAAAGAACTGATCATGTGGCCAATACTGGGAACAGACCAGCACATGAACAGCAAGGGCTTTGCCTGGAATTGTGACAAACTTGTACAACCAGCAGGCGGTTTGCATTTTGAAGAGGGTATTTTTGTTTTGCTTGTTTTGGTTTTTAAAATTGAGAAGGTAGAGCTACTATAAAAAACAAAGAGTAATTAGGTGCAACACAGTATGTAGCAAACAGTTGTACCACGTCAGATCAAAGTAACATAAGCTCCGTGATCTCGCTCCATCAGCGGCCAAGGCAAATACATGACATAAAGTGTAAAACGGAACATACCCTAGTGCTTCTCTAGCGGTCTCTCTCACCTTCCATGGGTTTGCCACCATAGGACTCTCATCCAGAGGTACCATTCAACAGCTTTTTCTAACTTGCTTGGTGGTTTGTTTTAATCATGTTATCTGTAATATCTGCAATGCTCTGTGGTACCAAATTCTACCGCCTGACAATGCTGCCCTTTCACTCCGAGTATGCCACCCAGTCCTTTCATCCCCCCAGCCTTTTTAACAAGTAAAGCCAGTGAACAAATGTTCTCTATTCACTCTCCCTATGCCACTAAATTTGATAAAATTCTATTGTATTCTTTCTTTTCCTCAAGCAGTATCTTCCAGCAGAGAAGATCTAGGCTAAACAGTTCTTCCTGATGGAGAGTACTCTGAAGTCCTGGTCTCCTCATTTTGAAAGGATATCATAGATAAAAGTGTGGTAACTATGGCCACATGGAACTGAAGACTCAAAACCAAAGTCATAGAATGGCATGTTTTCTGCTTTATTCTCTATTTCTGTTCTAATTCTTCACACTTGATCTGCTTTAGTGAATGCCATTATGCATTGAACTGACATTTCCAGGAATCATAACAGCTCTAAGATCATCCTTCTGTAGTATTAACTAGTAGAGAGCCCATGACTGGAGATGCAAATTAGGAACATTCTCTTTCCAAGTAATTGCTGCGCATTTAATCGGCACTGAATTTCACATGCCATTTTAGTTGCCCACTAATACAAAGTCCTTTTCCAACAAGGAACAATGAACAGTGTAAACAGACAAACCAAGACAAGTATGCACAGTTTTGAGTTTACTTTCTAGGTAAAAACAACTCTGCTTAAGATTGTATTTTCACTGAACTTTCAAAAGAGGCTGTTTCAAAGTCAGCCTCCAGATGGAAACAGCGATGCACTCATTAAAATAACATAACAGCGAGTTCTTAGTCACGCAAATCTTAATAATTACTTTCTCAAAACCAATAATGTTTTGGCAGTCTTTGTAGCATAAGAATCACACAAATCCCCAGTAACGAAACCACATTCATGGTTACAGCGGGTAGCTTATGAAGACCCTTGCAGCAAAATTTGTAAGAAATTTCAACAAACCTTGAGATCGCAAGTGGTGTTAAGCAGCAAATTTGAAGGTTTGAGGTCACGATGAAGCACATTGGCTGAATGGATATATTTTAACCCTCTCAGAATCTGGTAAAGGAAATAGCAAATGTGATCGTTGCTGAGGTGTTGAGTCTTTAAGAGCTTGTACAGATCTGTCTCCATGAGATCTTGCACAATGTATCTGTAAGGCATCAGATGTAAGGCAGCAAACCAAAAGGTGTCATGTTAGATACCACCACACAGCACCCAGTGAAACTTCCGCAACAAGTTCTCTCTAACTTGTATGTTTGGTGACAATTCTTGAAACTATGTAGTTGCTTCTTGCTTTACAAGTTTTGAATCAAATCAACCCTGTTACATACTGCAGCCCTTGACAGAATTCAGAGGCACAAGTGCGCGGTCCTCAAATTAATCATCATCAATCTCAATTCTTTTATATTAGAGCCTGATTTTTTGATAATTTATGAAATGAAAACATTTGACCTAGATTCAGTTCCATTTCTGCCTGAATGTACTTTTGGCTTTTATTTGGCAGACATCCGCAAAGACCCCCAAAACCAATAGGAACCAATGCTCATGGACTTGGGGAAATTAAGATGGTCGACTAAACTAGGCCTTCTATACCAGGTAGCATCTCCTAGCTAAGACTACTTCATACATTAGATATCCACATGAAGTCCTAGCTACACAAAGCCAAGTTTCCCAGGGAAGAACAATTAGAATAACAAAAAAGACAGATTTGCATGCATTAAGCGTGTTTACCTGCCCATATGCAGTTTCAGACTGTCTCACATGCAGGAAGCACTGCAACACTGGGGGTTGGGTTCTGCTTTATTTTAATTCCCCCCCCCCAGGATGCATCCATTCTGTTCTTTCAGAAAATTTCAGACGTTTACAGCAGTCTGGCCATTTTATTTTCTCCTCAAAGCAATCAGTTCTAACAACAGCCTTATTAAGAGCAAATGTAGTTTAAAGATGAAGTGACTGAACTAAATCATCTCTCAAGCTTATACTTTTCTTTTCCTGAAAGAAAACCAGTGTTCACCCACATATCAAACCTACTTATTTATCTATAAACCAATCAAACATTATGAACTCGCCTTTCAATTTACAATAATAGTAAGGAAGAGGATGAAAAATAATCAAAACAGAGAAGGCAGCAACCATCACTCTGCAGAATAACTGCAAACTTCAAAAGGATACACATCTTTCATTTGTTCAATAGTTGGAGCTCTGATAATATCATTTATCCCAATAATATTCTCATGCCTGAAGCGCAGTAGGATCTTAATCTCCCTCAGAGTTCTCTGGCAGTATGTCTGATGCTCAAAAGGACTGATTTTCTTTATAGCAACTCGAACTTTGTTGACGTTATCATAGGCAGAACTAGAAAAGAATCAACAACATTAGTTACAAGGAATATTAAATTCATTCAATTCAGAAAGCAGGAACACAAATTCAACTGAATACAGGGGTGGCACATTTGGTTTACATTTATTTTTATCAAATTAAGAAAGGCAACAGCAATTTTTTAGTTGGATGAATGGACAAAATACTGTTGTTCCATTACCAGCCTATTTGGGTATCTACACGTCATTAGCTTTCCCAACTGACGCTCAGTATTCTGCTGAGTCTGGGGTACCTGAACAAAAAAAAAGTACTCATCTTCTTTACCAGCCTGTGGAACAAACAAGTCTGAATCTTTTGTCTTTTTCTAAAATGCTGTATTTGAAAAGTAGCTTGAGAGCAAGAATTCCTCTTGTGTTAACCCATTCACTTTGGGGCACAGAAAAGCCTTCAGAAATCATCTTAAAAGCAGTAGAACTCCACATCCTATGTCTAACTCCTGCAAGCAATTCCAGATGTCACAATCTTTTAGTCCTCCATCCAACTACCCTGGATGTTTTTCCATGAAGAATAAACATGGAAAACAAAAGGGATGGAGAATTTGTGAAAACACCTTTTCAAGTTCAATTCCAACCAGAGTTCAAGAAGAAAAAGAACATATCCGACCTCACACACGAAGCAAAAGAAAGCAGCAGTATGAGGCAATACATGACTGTGACCCAGATTAACACACACTGGCTGCTACACTTTCAGTGCTGTCATCTCAGAAGCTCAGAGCACCATTCCCAGCTACAGCAATAAAGCAGCCCCGGTATTCCTGCTCAAAATGCCTATGCACTTGAGTACCACAGACTGACCCTAAGGAAATGGCTCACTAAAAAATACATCATTTTCTAAGATTTGGAGTCAGGTTATTATTTAGTAAAAATGTTATAAATTCTTACAAATTTTAGCATGTTTTCTATGGTCTTGATGATATTAATGACAAATCATCTCATTATAATAATTTCTATTTGTATTAAAAGTAGATGGTAGTTAATTAGAATTTAAATACGTGCATATGATCCTCATTCCTTTCAGATTTATTTTTGCTCACTACTGCATTGTTTGGAAATTAAAACATAATCAAGCCTACATTGAAACCTTTCTATTAGTCTCAACTATTTCACATAAAAACACAAACACAGCAGCTAAACAGGCTTTACATTCCACCAAATCCCCATAATCACGTCCCAGAAGATTCTATGAAATTGGTGTTACTTTGATAAGATGTAAAGTAGAATAAAATATAAAAACCCAATCAGAAAAGGAGGCCTGAAAGGAATTCAAATGCCTGTCCATGTTAAGGTTCTTTAACACTAAGAGTATGGCACAAGAAGGTGGTTTTGAGGCATAACTTACTACTGTGTGCAGAACTGTTTAACATTTCTCACTTTCATTATTAAAAATGACATAGATTCTGTGCTGTCAGTAACAGCTCCATACAGCTCATGCATATGCAGTGACATCCTTTCGCATGACTTCTCCACAGCATCACTTTGACCTGTCTGCATCCATAACACCAGTCTATAACCACAGCTAGACTGCAGAATTTATCTGCCCCCAGAAATAGTGAACTAAAATGCTCCACAGGGTGCTTTGAAATTCCACATGCCAAGCAAGTATTCATTACAACTGTTGCTATTACATATGTATAGATAACACATTAGCAGTTCATAAGTCCCAAAATAGATAACAACAAAGTACCAGAAGTGGAACTTGGCATAGCCTTCAAGAGCCCTTAGTGCACAGTAATTTTCTTAGTTCCTCAGGTAGTCACCTGTGGTGTTTACAATATACCAGTGAGGCAAGTAACAGGCAGAAAACAAAAATTGATATAATTCTCAAGCACGAACAACCTGTATTTGGGAAAGAAATCAAAGAATCCTATGGACAATTGTATCACAACCGAATCTCAAACCTCCTTCTTTGTATTAAGTGTCATTTTTTAATCCCACAATGCAGAATCTTATTGCTTGCAAAGAACTGGACAGCAGCTGCTGAGAAGAAAAAGGCAAAATGCCAGTATTTACCAATTGATGCAGCTTAAAAAGCTCCTAATCTCTTACAATATTTGACAAATCTCTAAGCTATTGCTTCTCAAGCAAAGATTGGTTATTGATGAAAAATATGCTTCTTTCCTTGTATAGATTCAATGAACTTGAATCCATCAATTAAACATACCAACATTTCCTCTCTTGTAGCTCTTGAAGCATTTTCTTAGCAGAAGGCTTATGCTGTTATTTAAAAAGGGACGGGTAATCTTGCTTTCAGATGGTTCAACTCTAAAATGCATGACTCAGCATGGAAAAAAGCTGACTGTTTGCAGCAAAGATGCGATCGATCTCCTCTCCAGTGTACCTTCTGCATACAGTCATTTTTCTGTTCCTATCAGATCTCACCAAACCACTGTAGCTGAGCAAGCACTGCTGTTACCTCTGCAAAACCTCAGCTAAGGAGAGCAAACCCAAAGTACTACCTAGTTGAAACATTAAAAGGGGCCCCAGATTTATTTCTGTTGTCACACTTTCTGAAACATGAGCTTTTCTGTAACTTGACTAAATGTAGGAAAGATTATCTCAATTCCCATGAGCAACCAGCTAATCATACAGCAGCTCAGTACATTTGCTTGTGCATAATATTTTAATTACCATGCATAACACAGGTACACAGAGAATGTGTATTACAAAGTTAACACCATTTCACATGCTGTCACAGCCCTCAAAGCAAATACAACTGAGCGAACTGCGTGACCCTTTAAAAAATAACACGTTTTCAATATGACATATGCTATACAAACTGTAAGAGGCACTTACTAGAAAGAACTTCATTGGCAGTGAAGAGTCATGTGTTCTCTCATGCACACATGCTACAATCATACACCTACTTGGCCTATGAAGCTATATAGCAGTATCTATTTCACTATCTAGGAAACACCCTAAACTAACAAAACTGTGTCCTTCATAGGTCAAACAGAACCATTCCCCAAAGCTTTCCCCATTCCTCATAATCTCCATCCAGCTGCTCCCTGTCACCAACACCAGATTGACTCACTACTCTCCAGAACTCTACTGAAGAAATAAGCTGCTCATACAGTGTCCTTTGCAGTGTTTGCAAATGAAACAACTATAAAAAGTGCAAATCCAAACCCTCGGTGCATTAACCCACTGCAGTTAATGTAACAGCTTAGCACTTGACGCAGGATTCATCTTGCTTAGCCTTAGCTAGAATTAGAGATCTAATTTTACGACTAATGATCACTTGTGCTCCCCCTACAGTCCAAACCGGAACGGCTCCACATACACATCCCATAGCCACCCAGCACATCCTAAATTTAGATTACTTGCATTCTGGAACTGCTATCCCAGTGTGCATAGCCTAACCTAGCTATCCAGACCATCAGCTTCTACTCATCTCACAGCAACTTTTTTTCACTAAAGCAGTTAACTGGGACTCCTTCTAAAGGGATGAACCTTCTATTATCTAGGCTTTTTTCCAGAGAAGATGAGTATCAGTAAAGTGGGCCTAACAGTTCACATATCAACAACTTTTAGAGTGCTAATTCATAGCTTTCAGTTTCTAATCATTAACCACATGTACCCATCACTGCACATATACCTTTCCCTTTAACAGTCTGCATGTTATTCACATTATCACAGTCAATCTAGTTACTGACATATTCTATATTCAGAAGGAAGGATTTATTCCCACCCCGAAAAAGTGCAGCTTCACAAGCTGATGCAACCATTCAGCTGTGAGCGCTATTTATTGGTAAAGTGATAAATTTAAATACAGATTTTGCAACTGCCCAACTCCAGTATACACAAAATTCTTATTTCAAGCTGCAGTTACTATCCTGTGACAACCTGCAAGGGCACCATTTTAAGACACCACATGAAAAATCAATACAAGCCCCAGCAGTGCAGTTTATCATTCCAAATGTTAAGTATCTTATAAATGTATAACAAAGTTTTTACCAACCAAGTAAAACATCTTGCACAGCTGTACAGAACAAACAAATGAGCATTTAGAGCAAAAAAGCTGTGCCACGGCAGCTTTGAAAGCCAGCATCTTATCTTTCTATAGCTCCAGTACCAACTTCCTTTTTAAAAAGGAGTCCGAATGCAATGACCAGGAAGTCCACCACAGCATGAACAGCCTACAGAAAACAGCACATTGATTGCTCAGATGAACCTCTGACACGCAGTCCCTCTCTGATTAACTCCTTCTCATGGAAGGAAAGCTTTTCAACAGACAGACTGGGACATGTGCCAAAGCTTAGCTCCTTCTACCCACAATGGCTGCTGCATGTTCTTCCATCCATTTCTATTCTTCACATGTTTCATTTTGGAGCAGAACTGGAACAAGTGAGAGCACGCTGCAGCTGCTGGGAGGAAAGGAGCCAGCTCCTGGCAGTAGTTACAGCCCACAGAGGGCTGTTTCTTCACATAACCATTGAAAAACAACTGCCTACTCTGTCGGCACCCCCCTCCTCAACTCACTCCTTTGCCATGCTGCCTAAAGGCTTACTCCACCATGGGATATTCCTCCAACACTTCCAGGATTATTCACCTTATGGCTGTTTTACAGGCTGCTCTCAGCATAAGCATATACATAAAAATACACAATGCTACCAGCAAACATCCTAATTACAACTCTAAATAAAAGACCGATTTGAAGTTTAAAAGGGATGTTTTATCAGTAGCTTTGTGTTGCTGTGGAAACAAGACTCCAAGGGCATATCCAGGGATAAGAATCTTTCTGAAATGCTGAATAATTCTGCTTGCAACCAGGAGAGGAAACAGAAAAATACTTCCCAGCAAACAAGCTGATCTGGGAAGGTCTTTAATCTTTTCATTCAGTCTACATTTAGCTCAATCACGGACATTTCTACAACATGCTGACATTTATCAAGTTACAATGCAAATAGCTTCACCTTCTTTTTAAGACTGCTGTAAGTAAAATAACACATCATCATGATAGAGTAGTAACCAGCAGTACCATAACAGACTGTTCACTACAGGGTTTGGGGGTGAGGGAAGGCGGTACTATGTGTGCAGATTTGTGGAGGGGACTGTTCGTGGGCTTTCAGAGTCTTCAGAACAATTAGCTTTTGATTCAAGATGATTAAAATACAGGCAGCAGCATTAGTGCATTATTCTTTTACCAAAGAGAAAAGACTGAAAAAGAGATAAAAGCAGTCAAAGACAGTTTCAGATTTGAGGACATCCAGTAATGTGTCATTTTTATACTGCTGAATATACTTTTTCTCCCCAACTGTAAACACCCACATTTACT
This sequence comes from Amazona ochrocephala, assembly GCA_039720435.1. Lineage (NCBI taxonomy): Eukaryota > Metazoa > Chordata > Aves > Psittaciformes > Psittacidae > Amazona > Amazona ochrocephala. The sequence continues at coordinate 6,421,161 of CM077891.1, read as the reverse complement.
AGAAATATTTGTTGCTTTTTTCCATTTATTCATAATATTTTTTAAGATACATAAATACACTATTCATTAGACCCTTTTTATTGGCACTAACTTACAGAACCAGCACCTGGTTTTAAAAGGAACAGGTACCTATCCATATAAAGATGTATTTGCCTTGATTTAACAGACCTCAGTTCAGGAAAAGACAGCTCTACATATTATCTTCCTGGACTTTAAGAAAGATGTACTAAGAGCTTATGGTGAAAGAGGCCAAAAAAGCTTGAATTCAAAACTGAGACGCTTCAGTGCAAGCTTCAATACAAGAATTGCATGCTAGAAGTTTAAGTGTTTAAGAAATGGTCCTCTTATCATCATTATGCAATTGTTGAATTCGCTACCACTTGTCAAGTGTGATGGAAAACTACCTCAAGTTAAAAATTACAGGATGACCTCAGATTTATCTTATGCCTTGTTTCTGTAGAGCAAAAAAGATAATATGCACTGCTGTGATATAAGGCTGCCCACAGACCTCGAACTTCACTGACAATTGCTCCCCATTTTCTTGCATCTCATGCTACGAAAACAGCAGCAGAGGAAGACTGAGCAACCAGAGAACATTAAAATAACTGCATAGTCGATATGATCCAATTTGCAGCAGCATAAATCTGGCCCTATCTGAGAATTCCTAACAGCATGCTATTTGAAAAATCTTTGGTTTGTGTCGTTTGGGTTTTTTAAAGCAGTTTTTCATTTGTCATCTCATAGATTCTAGTATCCGTGGGTAGATTATTACTTTGGAGCTGAGAAAATACGAATCCCTGTTTCTAAACCTTTCATCATGGCCCCTCTGCAAAGCAACTGTCATGCTTTACAAACTCCTCAAGAGTTTATCCATATTCATAACACCTTCTGTCTCTTGCTCATTACCAAACGATTACTGGTATGGTTTTATTTTTATTATAGAAGATACCCAAAACTATTTTTGTTTGTATTTCTTACAAAGTTGATTTTTTTTCTTTTCCAACAAGGGGGCGGGGTGGGGAAATAAAGAGCACTGATTTAGAAATTGTCACAAGTCCATAGCAAGGTGCTCAAGTAATCACTGCAGACTGCTCTATCATGCTCCTAGTTAACCTCCGAAGCTCAGAGTCAAAATGTAACTGCATTACCTTCACCTTTGCTACCTACTTTTTCAGTCCTGTTTCTTATAACAGTCAAAAATCAATTTTAATACTAAAGGTTTCTGCTACAAATACACCTTTTTCCTGCCATGACAAATGTGAATTAGTACTCCTAAGTGATTTTACTCTTTGGCAGTTTCTGATCTACTACAGGTTATTGCCCTTTACACCACAAATTACTAAGGCACTTTTGTAACCTCCTATAGAAAATGTGTTTCCATATATAGGAAATATAATTCAAATAATTATAACTCAATTCTAATGGGTTAAAAAAGCACAACTTTATTTTCCAGAATTTGAGAAGTAGAACCTGATGAAACCTTCCAAAGCATGACAATTTAAAACTATTTACTAAGCACATAATAATGGCTTAATAGTTTTAATTCCTTGGATCACTCCTAGTATTTTGAAAACAGCCAGTGATACAAAATGGAGCCTGTTAAATAAATTACTTTCACCAGAAGCTCCGTCAATTCCTAATCCTGGGTGTGGCAGAGCAGATGATTTGTGTTTTGTTAGCACCTACTAAACAGAACTATGAAGAACAGCAATTCTAAAGCTACACCTTAACATTAGAAAAATATTAGCTATTTCACCCAAGGTTCTGTTTTGTTTGGCTAAAGATTTCATTTAACTTCATGGTGTTTTGATCATTGCATTTTACTTTCTATACCTTCAGACGAGAAGCACAGTGACTTCAAATCATCATCTATGCCCACTCTGCTTTTTGCGACTTAAGTTCAAATTGGTCTTGAGAAAATAGACAACTCTTATATCCTGGTATTTTATCTACTTCTTGCCTTCCCACCTGTCCTCCCCATTATAGGGGTTTACAGGTTCTCTGCTGCCGGTATTTCGTTTGATAGCATCTATGCCAAATTTAACATATAGGCAAACTTCGCTGTTATATTTAAAGGCCCTTTTGCCATCTGCAAAATAAACCCCTCATTCCAAAGCACCCACTGCTTTTGATAAGATATTAAATATCACCATCTTTCTTCTCTCAATACAAACTTAAAGACAATTGCTGTGGGAATCTACTTCAGGGTAAAATTATAAGAACTTGACATCTGAGAAAACCTAATGGCTCAGTGAATTAAAAAGAGTGGGTGGTTCTGGTTCGCTTTCCTTTTGCCCCTGAAAATCTTGCCCCTTTGTCTTTTTTGGTTGGAGCATTGGCTTTCTTGATGCCAGTTCAGAGAAATCTGACACAAGCTCAAAGTCAAAGCAGCTCACAAACAGGAACAGTGAAGAAGTCTTCCCCTGCATATTCCTGTCCCCTTCCGGAGTCAGCACTGGGACTCAGACATCAAAAACTAGGATGAGGTTTGTGTCACTCATACCAACTTACCACGTTTAAGTTTTATTTTTTGTAAGGTAACATTTCAGCTAAATCAGTTTCCAACAGAGCTAACTACAGCTGTGTAAGCACCAGCACAAGAGAAGAGGAAGGAATGACATGACCTGAGGCACAGAAGGAAAGGCTGCCCCTTTCAAAGCAGCACAGCCTGAGATGAGCACAAGTCAGTCATGGAAACCACAGCTTAAGTGCCTAGGCCCAACTGTCATGAAAGCTAAACCTCCACACAAGCCAATGAAAAGCTGACTTCCTCCTCCTGTTCTTACGGCTTCTCAAGAGGCAACAAAAAGCCACCAAGACAGTGATGGTAGGTCTCCATCCTGAGCCTGAAAAGCATCCAGCAGCAAAGTGAGCACTGTAAATGTGCGTAAGAAATGTTTCCCCTTTCCTAGAGAGAAGGGACAGCACTACCAGAAGCTGTGGGTCGTATTAACAAACACCCCAATGTGGTTTAGTCTTTTGTCTAGTAAGGTTCTAATCTGACTTCTATCCCAAATACTCCTCCTAAAAGTAACTTTAGATAAAGGAAAAAACCAAGCTCCAGACCATTACTCTATTTTTCAGTAATCAGCTTATTTGATTCCATTCAACAGAAATCTTCAGAAAAGTTAGTCTCACTCCAGCAGAAAAATAAATAAATGCCTGAACAAACCCATTCATGCATACCTAGAAGCAGAGGTTTTCCTGAACCTGCAGATACATCAGCGCAAAATGAAAACTACCACAAAGCCATTAGAGAAAGCTCATTGCTACTGTCAGTTCAGTATTCCCCTGCAAAACAACACAAAAAACCCAAGCCACCAGCACCAAGTGTGCATCTCACCACTATCAGGAGTTACTTCCCTTTGGTATCACTTACAAAGCATTTTTTGCATGTTTTTTACATATTTTAAAAGGACATATTTAGCCCCTTGACATACTGACAGGTCTGTGTTTTGTTCAGACAGGGCATCAGCATTAAGACATGTTGACTACTGTAACTAAAAGGCAGATATTTCACAGTTATGAAACACACTAAAAAATCCAATGTAAAAGTCAGCCTGAATGTCATTTGGGGTACTTTGCACCATCCAAATCCCAATGAAATTGGGTAAATTATGGACAGAAGCAGTTTGGGGAGCATTGATTTGCGGTGCTCAAATTACTTCAAGGGTTACTCAGGACACATCAGCAATCTTTGGTGGAACAGACTGCCTCCCCTCCGGTCAAGTGAGTAAGGTATTGCAGTAACAGCTGCTGATTTTAAGAAAAACTGCAAAACGAAGTAACCGCATATTACAAACCGTAAGCCTAATTGCAAGTACTTAAAACGTACCCATACCACAGCCAAATTATTTTCTACCATGTAACGAAAGCTCTCATTTGCACTCGAATCATCACAGAGTATTTCAGTATTTTATGAAAATTCTCTTAAAATACAAAAGAACAACTTCCGAGATAAGAGATTTTTCCCTTAATAGAACATAGGTTGTTGTGATTTTAGGTACTGCTGAACAAGATAATAAAAATGTGTGCACAACTCCACTAAAAACTGGACTGTCATGAAGATTCTACCCAAATCTAATAGAACTATATTTCTATAAAAGCCTTTCTATGCACTATAGATATATGTGCATACACAGACATCCTCTGCTCAGTACTTCACCAGCGAGAGGCTGCCAGGCCTGGGGGGCACACAACAACCTTTTGGCAGCCTTTCAGCCCATGTGCCAGGGCACCAGACACCTCCTGGATGGATGCTAGGACACATCCCTTCTGCCAGGGACACTAGACTGCCCCCCTGGGGCAGCACTCACACAGTGGAAAGGGGTGGCAACAGGAATGCTCTCTGAAACAGAAACCAACCTACTGACACCACTGCAGAATGAGAAACCTCACCTTGCCCAAGTATCTACCAACAGCTTTTCAAACAGCCCCATCTGAATTAGTGACATTTATTACTACTTGGACCTTATTAATCTACCTGGTCAAAGCTGGCAAGGACATAATGTGTGTATGACTTTTAATGTACCCTGCAAAAAGATGAGTTTGAAAATAACTTTTTTTATATGCCCAAAAGTTGTCATAAAGCAGAGAAAAATAAGCTTCATTCTGAAAAGAAGATTGATTCACAAGCAAACAACTGTCTTTAATAGCTGACCTAGCAATTAACAGAATCTAGGTTTTACATAGATAAATCACCTGAAACACACTAGTTTGCTGCATTTCACATACACTATTAATTCATCTTAAAAGTCAATAGAAGTCAATATAAAAGTTACAGTCTGAAATATGTTTATGGCTCCGTATGCTTCTTTGAGTGATTTAGAAATCAAAAGCAAATACAGTTGAAATTGCTCAGAATCCTGCAGGGTTTGGGGTTTTTATCAAGACATGATTTGAAAAGTTCCTAAAATGCCTCACTAAGTGCAAGTATTTTCTGGATTACCAGAACAAGATCCAGCTTCATCCACGAACAGCACCTGCTCACAGCGATGAATGCTCACTATGGACTGGGCTGCATTATTGAGCGTGCAGCCAGCAGGTCAAGGAAAGAGATGAAGGTTGTGATGCTACATCTGGAATACTCTCTCCCAGTACTGGAGCAAGTCCAGCACAAAACCATCAGGATGCATAGCAGGCTGAAGGTCATGATATAAAAGAGAAAAAAATATGGAGGAAACTGGGTTCGTATATACTGGATGTGTGGAAAGCTGCTAATTGCTCTTATAAGTTACATAAAGGGGAATTAGAGAGAAACTCCACCAGATTCTTCCCAGAGGTAAAAAGCACAAAGGACAAGAGATGATGGTCACAAGCTGCAGCAAGAGAAACTCTCATGTTTGTAAGGGCAGAAGTGTCACTGGGCAACTGGTTTACCACTAGAACCAGAAGGTGCCCAGATATGTTGTGGAATCTCCATCCCTGGGGATTTTGGAAACACTGAGTGGACAAGTTGAGCAACTCAATCTAATTTTGACATCAGCCCTGCTTTGAGTAGGAGGCTGGACTACATGACCTCAGGAAGTCCCTTCCAACAACATTATGCTGTGAAATATTCCACAGCAAGATGTCATAAAATATTTTTATTAAATATCAAATTGATCAGTTAATTTTATTTCTGAAAGCTATAACAAAGCATCGTCATAAAAAGCATTAAAAAACTGACTACACTGGTGAAGTATTAGTTCTCAACTCCAGCTGAGCTGTACACGTACTCAATTGGTAACTACTAACTGTTCTGTGGGCTGCAGATCCCTCCTCCTAAACAAGGAGCTCACTGAACTAACAGAGCCTGGTGTCCTACAAATACACATTTCTGGTCTCTAGAGTACCAATAAATCCATCCATAAAACTGGGGCATCTGTCATGTCTCTTGGGGGAAATCTGACTTCTCCAGCGTGACTTCCTGATGCAGTCCCTTCCTCAGTGGAGCAGCACATAGGATTTCTTCATTCTAGCAAAATATCTCTTTTTAAGAAACCTGCAGAAACTTTCCACCTATAAGATTTTACCATCTGTCAAATTTGATGGAAGGCAGGCAACAGGTTCAAAAATCACATGCAGGGGTACAAGAGATGGACTGATACAACCACATACAGATACTGTGTACACATAAGCCTTGTTTGCTTAATAAATCATGATTAAAAAAACCCACAAATTATCTGTTTCTGTGGGCTGGACCATGAAATGTTAATAAAATGTGTATTTATTTATAAAATGCAAGTGTCCCTGAGCTGCACTCCTTGACTGTTAAGCCAGGATGCCATTACTTTGGGCAGACAGGAGAAATTGCAACCCCTTATCTCCCTCTTAAAGACAGCTCAGACACGATCAGAGAGTGAGTAGCTGCTGCCTGTGCCCGATGCTGCTGCACAGCTTGCAGACCGCCTGCCGCATCACAGGGGACAGAGAGCAGGAAAAGCAGCTCTAATTGCTCCTTTCGTATCTCCAGGTCAGGTTAAGCAAGTGCTAGAAGTCTGAGTGACTGAAGGGAAACACTGACCACGGCCTTCTCCCCAGAGGGAAGAAGCCGATAACCAGACACCAATTACAGTCCCTTATTCTCCACCCTGCTCCTTGCACTGAGGAATATGCATTAGGGTTGGCTAACTCCCTGCTCCCCTTATCACACCAGAACATATTAATTACCAGGTACTGACACCCATAAATCACCCGTGCTCCCTAAAAACACACACAAACAGGGACATGAATCTCTAGACTTGCTCTGTCATTGAAGAGCACCCTCTCTGGAACAATGCAATAGTTAACAGAAAATATCTTACAGGCTGTTTCTGATCCTTGCCACTCAGCGGTTCTCCACATCACAGCCTGACCCTCACAGAGGGCCGGCCTTACCTTTTCATGTAACACTGGTCAGCCTCAAAAGGCAATATTACACAACCATCAAACCCAGCAAGTTTTTTAGTTTTGGCTATATATACCTACACCTTGCAGATCGTTTTGCACCTGATTTTTTTCCTGAGCATCTTTATATGCTTACTCCCATTTAATTTGAAATTACCCATCTTCTAAAAGCAGGGCTCTTCCATGTATGAAAATAGAAAGGAGCAGAACTTTGAGAAAACTACTGCCAAATGTCTTAAATATTCTTTTCAGCATTACTTAACATTCATCTATTGGCAACCTTAACTTCTAATATCATTCTTCTATAGCACATCAGTAACACAAAGATGTCTTTGTAACAACACAGTCAAATTGAGGCCAAGAAATTCAAGATTGAGCTTCAAGATTGTTTTCTCCCAATTGCATTCATCTTCATTATTTATATGCAGTTATTTGCAGCAGTGATACTTCACATTCACGAGCCTGATGACAAAACGTCTTCCAAAAACTACAAGAGAACATCCCTATCACATTCCCATTCACCATTTCTTTACAGAAAGATTGTTTTATGATGTCCAATTATCATTCTTGCCACTGACCACTGGATGAAGAATAATTCACACTGCAAACTTAAAGGTCAATGCTATCACGTTTTAATCACTGTTTCAGTGTGTTTAAAGTACAGCCCGCTAACAGGTTGTTTTCCACCCCTCAGAAAAACAACCAGAATTTGGGGAGGATGAAACAATCTCAAAAATCTTTCACAGGTAATCCTGAAATTTTCAGACCTGGTCTGAAAGTCATTCCCAGCTGACTCTGAGACTGACAATCCCCTATTGTGGAAAGAAAGGGAACATCACAAGAACTTCACACCAAAACCCCTCAAAACAATTCTGAAGCAAAAGAGAAGGAAAAGGAAAAAAAAACTAAAACAAACAAACAAACAAAAAACCCCACAACATTTGCAAATATTTGGATAAATGAATTCAGAGCAGCAAACAGGACCGTATGACTAAATAATTGCTCAAAGAATGTCCTGCAGTCCTAGGAGATGCTGAGCATTTTGGCTAAAACTTTGTGCTTTGGTCATCCCTTAGTTTCACATGCAGAATACTGAAAACAAAAGAAAGGATAGAAATGGACACTGACATGGATGTCCAGTTACTAATCACCCCCAGCAACAACCTTTCCATGCAGGATGCAAGCCTGCACCCAAGATGAACACTTTTGGCAGAGTTTAACTGGAGGACATTAAGACGGGGTCTGCCTGATAACACGTCTTTTCTGCTTACAAAGCTCAGAAAGTGTAATCACAACACAGCAGTAAATACACTGCTCTGTTCAGTTTATTTTTACTCAAAACCTGATTAAGTTAAAAATAACTGCACTAGGGAAAAAGAGTTAAATGCCTTTAAGGTTTTTCAGATCCAGATGAGAGAACATTTGCGTACAGTCTATTCAGTCCACATCTTCCTCTATTTCCTGTGCTGTTGTTTTATGTTGGATCAATATTTCTCAAACATTCTCCCCCCTGCGAAATCAAAATGGAAGACTGACTGTAACAGCACTACCCTAAGAATACTTCATTTGTCCTTCTATTAATTTAGTTAAAAGAACTGTACTGTTTTCAACGCCCTAATCCAGTAACCCAGAAACATAAAAATCAGGAAAAACAAGGGAAAGAGCGAAGGCTTAAAAAGAGTTAAGTCACTTGTTTTCCGTGGCACAATGCACTGCTAAATAACTAGCATCTCCCGAGTCATACACACTAGCTGTGGGTCTAAACCAAAATCATCAAAGCCTGCTCTGCGTTCTCTCATTAAAGTGTACAAATTCAGATGGATTTTGCAGTTGCAGGAAACATCCCCATCTGCACACTCACAGCTTGCCCTCTACCCTGCCCCCCAGGGAGAAGCTTCTTCAGATCCTCACTGCATTAGCAATCAAAGCAAGGAAAGAAACATACTATGCACTAAACTTCATAGCCTACACGTTTGTTGATTGGCAAGTAATCTTATTTAATCATAGGAGCTTGCATGTTAGGCACTACAATACATTACAGTTGCTATGGCATTTAACTACAAGTGCATCCAACACCTCCCTTATCAAGTATACAATATAAACTGAGACTTTGCTCCCTGTCATTTCACACCCAAGACAGAGAGCAACAACTAAGAGCACAATATATATATTTACTTCAGTATCTCATGTTAATAATTTTAGAAAAGAAAACACAGGAGCCAAGTACATATTTCAGCTCAACTGGAGATTTGGAATTTTTGGTTAGTAATTCTGTGCAGCATTCAGAGCAGACACAATGTGCTAGAATAAGTTTTAAAATAAAAGACAACCTTATATAGTTTTGAAGGGGAAACAGTTTCAGTACAGAACTTAATAACATACCATTTGGAGGGGCAGAAAGTGGCCCCGTTTCCCCTGTATCTGCTCACTGGCATAGTGATGCCAAAAAAGGGCATCGACTGCCACCCTACTGCTGCTTGTAATCTCTGATCTGTGGTGAAATATTTCAGCTTTAACACATTGCTGTTAAACACACTTTTAACAATCCCTTGATACAAACAGGACTATCCCACAGCATACAGCTTGAAAGTACTATTCCCAAGCACCTTCCTAGATCGGACTGCAAGTGTAAACCAGTGCAGTTCACACTGACATTGTCTTGCCCTGACTCAGACGATAAAGTACTCTGTAATAAAATACAGCCTGCACCATAAGCTACAGTTTTACGCTGCATATATTGATGTGGTTTCTAACACTAGAACAATAACAAGGGTATTTTTACACCATAAACACAATTTCTGATTTAAATTTTGAAGGCTCTTCCTACAGCAAAGAAGTGAAGGCCACAACTCCAAACTTTGTAAGAGGCTCAACTCCCAGCTAAGTTCAGGCCTAGAGGAAAGCTTCCACCCTGAAATACAAGATGACTTCATCTTAACAGGCCAGAACAATTCAATGACTGTATGCAAAAACCTATAGCTATAAAAATCTGTAACGTACAGCTGAAGGCTGTGAAGAGCCTTCACTGAGAAACACACCAGGTTCACAGAAGATCAAGCACCAGAAAAAGAAAATAATGCTGATAAAGCTTTCACAAAGTCAGCCTCACTTAGTACCTCTGGTCAAAAAACATGCCAAATGGAGACAGATTTGGATGGAAGTTGACAAAATAGTAACAAAAAAGTTTTTCATCTGCATCCCTTAAATTATTTCAGAAGTTAGGGCTTTTGAACCTGTTTTACTAATATAAGACATAATACGAAATCCTAAGCACGCTGACCGGGCATGTCAGATTTATAACCCAGTCACTAGATACAGCATCAGCCCAACTAATTTAGATTGCTACAAACAAACCCCCCATCTCGCCCTCTTAATCCTGTTAGTTCATATTTTCAGTATTTTGCAGTTGGTTCACCTCTCTAAGACTGATACCAACCAAAGCAAACACACACTATCGCTTTTTAGTGAGACTCAGTGCAAGCCTTCACGATACAAAACAACCCCACGCTACAGCGGAGGAAGGGAACTTTCACCTGTATACTCCTTAATTCAGACGCTAACCCGGCAGCCTGCGCCGCACAGGCAGCACGTCCTAGGCAAAACCAGGCACTGGCAGCGACTCGTCTGCACAGATTCACTTTTCTTACCAGCCCTGACCTCATGGACGGGCAGCCAGGTGAGCACAAAGGGAAACGCGGAGCTGCTAGCACGATTTTACGACCTTTTCCCCTTTTTGAACGCCTGCAATCACGCTACAGAGACGGGGAAAATTAAGAGAGCAACCTACTCTGGAGACAGGGGCGAGAAACAGTCAAGAAAATAAACGCACGACTGAAAGGAAACGAGTCGTTCAGCTGCACCCATCGATGGAGGGATTGGGGGGGGAGGGCAGCGAGAGAAGGGAAGGGTGATGCCGAGAGACAACCTCGGGAGCACGGAGGGAAAAGCAGGGCTGAGGAGAGCGAGGCAGAGATGCTTGAGCCCCGGCTTCCCCTCCCCCGAGGACAAGGCAGAGGTCTCCCCCCCTGTAAGGGCGGGCCGGAGCCCGGGGCCGGGCCCCGGGGAGGCTGCGGCCAGGCCTGGCGGCGGGGAGGGAAGGAAGGAGGGAGTTGTTCAGGGCAGGGGCGCTGCCCCAGCTGCGCTCAGAGCCGGCACTCACCACACCATGCCGTAAGCCCCCTCGCCGATGTAGGAGAGGTTGGTGTAGCGGGGCCCCACGTCGAACGCTTGGCCCCGCACCATCTCCGGGCCCCCGGCGCTGGCAGAGCCGCCCGCAGCCCCGGCCCCCGACACCGCCGCCATGTTGTCCGTGCCGCGAACCGCGGTGACTGCGTGCGGGGGGGGCGGGGGGGGAGGAGGAAGGAGGGGGACGAGAAGAAGGATGCGGGGAGGAGAAGAGGCGCCGCTCGCTCCGCAGCTCCCGCCGCTGCCGCCGACTCCGAGGCCCCGTCAGCGCCGTCACCGCCGCGGCCGCTCTGAGGAGACGCTGCCGGCCGAGCGCGCGCGCATCGGCCCGGGCGGGAGGGGGAGGGGAGGGGAGGAGAGGAGAGGAGAGGGCGGGGGCTCGCGCGGAGGGAGCGGAGGGGGCGGGGCCTGCTGGGGGGGCGGGGCCTGCTGGAGGGAGCGGGGCCGGGCACTGCGGTAACCGCAGCCGCTGGGGAGGGGGCGCGGCGCGCGGGTCACGTGGCGGGCGCGCCGACTCTGCGGGCGCGCGGTTGTCCGGCGCCATTAGAGGCGTCAGGTGACGGCGGGGCCTGGGGCGGGAAATGGAGCCGGGGCGTGGGGCGGCCCCGGGGCCGGGCGGGGGCCGAGGGGAGGCCGCAGGTATGGGGCCGGGGTCCCGATGCCCTCGAGCCCTTCCCCGACTCGATCCCGGCTGTGCGGCCGCGAGGCGCCGCAGGAGGAAGGGCCGCGGCTGTGCTGGGGCGCTGGCCCCGGACGCGGCAGGGCCGCGCTGCGCCGCCCGGTGTCGCGGGCACGAGGTTCTTGTGCGGGGAAGCGGAGTTACGGCAGCGAGGGCAGGTTCATTTCTGACAGCCCCCGCTTCAGCGCGCGGTTCTGCACCATCTGTTTAGCGCATCAGTTTTGCATGGAATTACATCTTCCCGGTACTTGTTTACCGTGTAAATAGCTGAAGGCTTTGAACGGGAGGTGAAACTGTTGATGGTTGGTATCGTGTCATGGCAACTGCCTGCAACAGCATCGCATCTTCAGTGTTTTCCTGCGGGGCTCCTTTCCTGAAACAGCTTTTGCTTGATCTGGAAGTTTTCGAAGTTAGGCACGAGGACCTTAACTCCACTTGTGAGGTTTTCCTGCAGTGCTCTAATGATCTTGACAAATGCATTAACCGCTGATATGAAATCCTACTGATGCTCCCCTTAACTCCTGTGGCTGCAGCTGCTTGAGAGATGCTGCATCTTCTGTTCCTTTCAAAAGTCACTCAAATGCGTGCCTTCATACATCTTAGCATGTCAGTGACTGCTCATTCATACCCACCCCAGTCCGTAAGAAGGCCCTGCTGTGGAATGAGCCATTATCCCTTCATAACAAAGCTTTTTTTCTTGTATGTAGCCAATAATTTCTCAGGCCTCTGCAACAGTGGTCAGCCGGAAGCTGTTACATGGCAAGCCAGCCTCTCTTAGGTTCCCAGTGGTTGTACTTTGCCACCTTCTGACTTTGAACATTTGTCTCAGCTCACTGGCTTTCTATTGACATTTCTAGTGCTGACATCTCTGCTGGCGGTCCAGAGCTTCATGTCGGTCTTTGCCTTGAAGGTGTCCCTGCTGGTGCACTTTGTCTTCCTTCTCCCAGCTGCCAGAGGTTTGTTTCTGGCATCCCACCTTTTGTCACTACTAGCAGCTTCCTTTGCGATCGACTGAACAGTCGCAGTTTTCCACAGCTGCTTCCAAATGCTTGCTCTACAATCTCCTGGTTACAGCTTGCTGGCATCCCCGCAAGCACCAGGCTCGCTGTTTGACCAGAAGTCAGGAGGGAAGAGTTACTGGTTCCAGTTGAGCAGCCACACTGCAGCCCAAGGACTCTCCTTTGAGACAGATCTACCCTGCAGGGTCTGGGCTTCAGATGCAGCTCCAGCTTCATCTGATAGAGTGAAAGCTGTCGAGGATGACCAACAGCCTCATAAACTGTGTTTAACAGACATCCAACCACACATTTGAATGTGTTTGAGTGGGATGATGCTTCTGACGTATTTATTTTCACTTGTATATAGTGCTTTCCTTTCCATGATGTGTTCTTGAGCACTTCAGAAATGCAGCGTTATTTTTCTCAGACTTTTTAGGGAGCAATAAATGTGAACAAACATTTTAAATTTTCTGAAACCAAGTAAAATATTATTTAAAAGGTTCTCTTGACTCTAAAAATGAAATGATGGTTACAGTCCTGATTGCATACATAAATAAATCTGTCATCAGCAAATGCAAAACAAATGATTATAGAGAATCGAGCTTAAACACAACCTGTCATAGCAAATTTAATTACAGACTGGTGTGTATCTAGATTATTTTATACCTTCACCAGGATGTGTCTGATCAAGAAGGAAACCAACCAGGCAGACCAGGAAATTATGGGAAGCCTGTCAGCTCCTTTGAGCACTGTGTTCAAATACATGTCTAACCCAATTAAACCCAAATAAGTGGTCAAAAGGCTTTGGCATGCTTTGCCAGCAGCATTCTTCTGTGGCACAACTTAGGGTATCTATTTCAGTGAAGCACTACAATTACTGAGATAAGACAGACACATTATCAATTGCTTTTCAACCTATTTAAATACGCTGCCATTACCTCCACTTAATGTTGGGTCTTTTGCCTTAACAAGATGACATTAGAGCCTCATCTATGATCAAAATAAAGGGTTATTATGTTGGGGAGAAGAGGTGATGCTTGCTAAAAACATGACAGCAGATAATGAAAAGCAGGAGGAAAAATACCCCTTTTATTTCAAACAAAAGCACTGCTAAGAAGAGTTTGGACAAACACACTATCTTCAGTTTGAAAGCTATATTAGGAAACAAGCTAAACCATACAATAGGTCAGTTTAAATATGCCATGGTCTGGACTATATCCATCTTCATATCAAGTTCAGGAGTCTCATGGATGAGTTCATCCTACAGTCATGGATGAGATATCCTCTATGCTGTTACACATATCTAACTGTTAACTTTGGGTTCTCTAAATAGGTCTCTTTAAAAATGAATGTCGTACTACAAAAGGCCCAGTGAGCCCTGGAGACAGCATTACCAGGTTTAGAAGCAGGACAAACACTGCAGAGCTGCCGTACACTGCCCCTCTTGACTGGGGCTAAGAGGGATTTCACATCTTCGTGCTGATCAAAACTAAAGCTACATCTGCCCAAATCATCATCGTTATATTAGCTGCATTATTTGTGCGGGGACACTGAAGATGTAGCTTTCTTGGCATTTGCTTTCTTGGTGTTTGCTTTCAGAGTACCTCAGCATGACCCTGAGCCTCCCCATCATCCCAACAAAATGCAGGCCTTAAGGATATAAAACAACTTCCCCAGCATTATTTAAGAAGACCTCAAGCCTCTGTGTGGGGGTGACAAGGGAGACAAATAAGACATGTAAGATGTTTTATAAAGATATATTTTAACTTCTAAGGCACTCAGGAACCATGGTGATGAATCTGACACAAACCTAAATTGCTTAGATATGAGCTCTGATCCACCGGGAACTATCCTGACATTCATGAAGAGCATCAGATGCTAATAACTTCTAGTCAGTACTTACCTAGGCTTGATTTAACTGGTGACATACAGCTGAAATCCCTCGAGACTGATTTTCATGTACATGTCAACCACTGCTTTGACAGTGTAAAGTGACCTCACGGAAAATGAGGATCTTGCTGTGATCTTATGCCATTGGGAAGTCAAAACGAGTCTCTCACCCAAATTGCTGGGCAACTAATGCCAAAACAAATTCGCTTTTTCCCCCCAGCACTTCCTTTGTCCCCATTCAGCATTCTGACTGATTTTGCAGGAAGTTTATGGTGGCTTATACGCCATGGAGTTAAAACTAGTAAACAGACTGCTGTTTGCTTTGTGCATGCCAAAGGGAGCACAAAAGATTATTAGTTGTAGAACTCTACTGTCAATAACAACCTTGACCTTGCACTGGGTATCATTCTGTCACTGCCAGAATCTGTCACTGTTACAGGAAATGTCTTGTATTATCTATCATGTTCATGTTAGATGTGCTGTTCACAAATACAGTTTCAAAACACAGTTGTAACTTCAACTCATTTTTACGTTCCTTAGTTTTGTACAATCAGTTTACAGTTATACTTTAAATATTTCTAAAGGGATCCATTTATAGCAACCTGAAAAGCTCATGATTGTAACAGTAAAAGTTGCTTTTATTTTTCAGCTGCAGTAGCAGCAGTATCGAGGCACTGTCCTGCACTTCAGTAATGGAAATTTCCCAGCCTCAAAGCACACTCTGTCTTAGTCAGCTGCAATAAAACTGAGTGATTTCAATATTGTTGTGTGCTTGACTTGTCCTCGGTTATCTGGAGCTTGTATCTTTTGAAAAGCAGCTACTCCTCATGAGCTTGCATCATCCGCCCAAGAGTTAAAATTCAGTCAGCAAGCTGTGGACAAGAGAATTGAGCCACCAAATGAGAACGAAACATACACACAGTCAGTATCTATACAGGGAGTTGTGAGGATGCCACCGAAGCCCTGGTATGTGACCATGGTTTTCTTGTGCTGAAGCTTTATGCACTGGACAGCTATTTGATTTTTACAAAAGATCTAGCTAGTGCCTAATATCTGCCTCTTATCTTTGTATTTCTGATATCATTTATTGCTAGGAAAATACAAGAAATGACAGAAAAGGAGATAAGATTATTACAAAAGAATACCAGATGTCTAATAATTTACAAATACTAAAATATGCAGTCTCTTTCCCCCACTTGTTCTCAGTTCAGCTGTAGACAGGACAAGTAACGCCTCCAACAGAGGCAGAAGTCAAAGTATGTGGAAACAGGAATATTGGGGGTTGCGTTGTCTGGCTATCACGGTAACTCCATTTTTAATACTGCTTGCTCATAGCTAAAAATTTAGGGAGCATTTGTGAAGAAGATGTTGCCTGATGTGAGCACAGAGGATAAAGGATGATGAAGGAAAGACTAATAGAGAATACGGAGAGGAAGGATGTAAAAGAAGTAAAATTAACAGGTACTGGAAATGAGTTATGGGAATAGAAGGGTTGCAGTTGGAGGGGTGACATCCAGACCCCACTGCATCCAGCTCTGTGCACGTGAAACAGTTGGCAGACACAAGTTCCTTCATGTGGGACCAATTTGGGGAATGATTCCAGACCTTCTCAAAAGAGCTGACCAGAACTTGCTTTCACCGATGTTGTCAGCTGGGGTGATGTTCATCACAAATACACATGTAGCTCATGACTTTCTGATGGCACAGGTTTACTTTGTAGTTGCCTGCTGTTATTATATTTAGCCCAAATGATGGGCAGTGGCTGCACAGAAACAAGTGATAGTGAAGAGTATTCTATTGGGATTCTGTGATTAAAAATCAGCCAACGTTGATACATCACCACCACAAGCACGTGGTAGCCTTTATGAGCAAGTTGGAGGCCATGGCACAGTTATTCTGAATATAAGCTTGCACATATGAACCGTCGCACTTAGCTTTCCTGTAGCAGATAACAAAGAAACAGGACTGCCTGCTTCTCCTTCACCAGCCAGATCTGCTGACACCGAACTGCAGCAGAGGTGCTTCCAGATTTATGGCTGAGACACACTTTAAGCGCCTGCAGGGAAGTCTGCATCTTTGCTCTCTAAGCTGCTCCTGTGCTCCAAGGTATCAGTCTCTTCTCCTTGCACTTTGTTTTGTCCACCTACCTGAGAGTCCAAAGAGTCCACTCTGCATATTTTTACTAGATATTACGTACATACATAACATTACATTACATCTGTTTCTAGAGTCCAAAACTGATGAATCATCATCCATTTTTAAAGCAACCATTTCTTATAGCAGAGAAGACCTGTGCAGGCCCGAGAGATTTCGTGAAGGAAGTGGTGCTACAGTATTTTGTAAGAAAGAGGCAAGCTGTTGGAATCTGTGTTGCATTACAGGGGTACTGCAATACCTCTGAGCGCTTCCTGTTTATCAGAGATACAGTTTTCACCACATCATAAACCTTTCAAGCATTTGTTAATAAGCACTCCTAAGGAAAGAATAATATCCAAATATACAACCCCTGTGGCATCTGTTATTATAAACAAAAGAAGGTTTTCACTACATATATTTATATATATATATGATGAATATATATATCTATCTATCAGGGGAGTTATTTGTGAGAGAGAAGCAGATTGGAGGGCCCTATCCACTGCCTGCATGTTGCATCTCTCATTAGGCCATTTGGACTGCAGGCATATGGTTTTTCTTGTATGTAAATAGTGAGATGTTTGAGCAAATGTAATTTTTACTATCAGCATTTGTCACTTTTTAAACGTGGGTACCCAGAGAACCAACATCTGCAGAATTACAGCACTGAGCCCTGTACGAAAATGGCAGAACCAAGATTTGCTTCTAACAACGATGGTCTGTGAGAGCTGAGCTACCTAATCCAATACACAGCTTGTGCAGATGTTCACAGCAGTGCCAGCTCAATGTGCGGCCTTTCTCACTTGACAGCTCTGTTGTCTCAATTAATTCTCCAGGCTAAATTAACTGAGCCTGGAAAGGTGAAGCTGGGGAGCAGAAGGGTGCAGGTTTTTCAGCACCAGCGACCTTGCTGGTGCAGTTTGCACCCCAGCAGATAAGATCTGTGGCAAGGAAATGCGAATTATTGAGCCTGATCTTCTTGTGATCATGGTGAGGACCTGGTCTGCAGCAGACAGGCGCACTGGGGGGGCTGGGAAGAAATTTGAGGTTTCCTTATTCTATAGGAAATAAGCATTTTGATAGGTAACAACTACACAAAAACAGGCCTTGGGTCTCATAGGGCTTCGTCACTGAAGGAAGCTTGAGAAGTTCAGGGCAAACTGTAAGACTTAGCTGTTTGTTCAAGCTTTCTGGGACAGATGGGAACACCTGAACTGCAGTTTCATGGGGTGATCCTGCTGCATGGAAACTCAAGACTGGCAGCAACTGTGTACAATTCTTACTTCTTTAAATGGCTATCACATTTTAAACGCTGCCACATAGAATATTGCAGGTTAGAGCAGGGGAAAGACCGAGCCCCGGGAAGCTGCTCCCTCAGCCACCAGCGCTAGAGCAGCAGATTGAATCAATAATTAAGGCATTTGTAGCTTTCAGTATTTTGTAAGTTTTAACAATGGGAGAGTTATCTGGCTCGCGTTACTGCTGTCTTACCTGACATATGGTGGTTGTTACTCCAGATATGCAGAGCCTAATGACAAGAGATGCCTTTTATGAGTGCAGTACATCCATTGTAATCAAGCACTACGTTTATCTTACTGCATTACCGAGTCTCTGGGTTTTGTACAAGTGACACAAAGTTGTTGTGAGGATCTATCAGCCTCCTGCATCTCAAATAACTTTTCACTATGATGTCTCGTTTCTCACTGATGTTAACAGAGCCAGACTGAATCCCTGGCCTGGAAATCCTGACAGAAACACCAGCAGCAAGAAAAAGCATTTTTTACAATTGCAGAAAAATGCTGCTTTGAAGAGGAAAAAAGAGAGGGAGCACACTGCTCTTTTTGAAGGATATGGCAAAATATCTGCAGAGCAATGCTCTGCACCCAATTTAACAGGTACCATTAATGGCAATAGGGTAAGATTAAGTGATTAGGCTCTGCCAAACAGTCTGTGTGGGGGGAGCAGACAGCAGATGTCCAGCCACTTAGGCCTCTGCCTTGTGCACCAGACCGTGGTATGGAAATACGTGTGGATATTTAATTGTTATTCAGCTACAAGTTGCCTGGATTTATGAGTCTGGGAGGCGCATATGCTGCAGTGAGAAATGAGTGTTTATTAGCACAGCAGCTCTGCCGGCCTTTCCCGCAGAGAGACAAAGTACCTGCATCTATAGAAAATGGATTAAAAGGGAGCAGCACACTGCTCTTATGTCCCATTTACCTTTGTGAAGTGCAGCTGGAGAGATGCCAATGTATGGATACATTTCCATCATGAGCTCTGAACAGCTTTTGCTGCTGCTTGTTACAGATAATAGAACGGCAGCAGCTGTCCTCTTGTCAAATCGCAATTGGGAGAAATGTACACCTAAGTAAGAGACATAAACAGGACTCCTCCTGCAGGGACAGCTACGTGGCTACATGAAAACAAACCCTTTAAGAGCTAGATTAGGAGGATGGGACCATTGCCCTGTCTTCAAGCATTTTTCCGGTGCTTGTTGCAACGTTTTGTGGTTGCCCTTAACATGTCCTCTTTCCTCCTTGGTTCCTCTTCCACTACTCTTACCCATGACAACATCCTCCTGGAGTCCTGATCAGTCCTGTGCCGTGTGGGCTGGTGCTGCTGGATGACCTCCCTTCACCTATGCAGTCATCCTCCCTCCGTGTTCAGCCTATGCTGTTTTCAGGGCAGCACCATCTAGGAGGTGGAGTGTGAAGTTAAGCCTGGAATAGCAGTGAGGCATCCCCCAGCACACCGCAGATCTGCAGCAAATCCAACACCTGTACTTCTCCCACTCCCTGCAGTTCCAGCTTCCATTCTCACGGTGTCCAACTCTCCTCCTTTCCTGGGCTGCTCTGTGTTGTACTGCATTAGTTTCCTTACAGTTTACTGAGCTGCCTGAGCTCATTAAAGGGCCAGACAAGAATCTGACCTGTACAAAGAAAGCAGCAGGGCTGGGAGCAGAAGTGTCCTTTTGATACCAGCAATCCATTAGATTTAGCTCAGCTGCCATGACTCCCTAAGTCAAACAGGGAGGTTTGACTACACTGCTGAGAAGCCTTCAGCCACTTCTTTTGCCTTTGCCATCCTTTGCTGCGCTTTTCTCTGTTCTTGAAAAACACGGGGGAAAACCAGTCAGGTTTATAGCGACTTCCTCACCATCTCCTTCATGCTCATCTTCTTCCTTTCCTGTTCCTGCCATTTACCTTTCCAAAGTCTTTCTGCTGTAATTCTCTACGCTCCTGCTGACCTTGTCCTGCCACTCAAGCAGCTGTTGACCTCTAGGAACACACTCCTGATCCAGGATGCTTCTCCCTGCAGCCACAGCACAGCAAGGCAGACAAACGCAGGCCTCCTCTCTCAGTACAGGCGTTCAAAATAAAAGTATTACCCAATCCACAAGACATGCGCATTACTCACCAAAACAATCATGGGTATCCTATTTCTGCAGCCCGGCCTCTCAGCACTTGCTTCTTGCCACTATCATGCCAGTGTGCTGAAGCCAGGACCCAGTAACAACTGCGTGTGTGTAAACCTAAAGCCTGCAACGGAGGGGGTGTTTTTGTACAGCTGTAGCAATGATCAGAGGCAGTTTGACTGCAAGGGACAGAAGTGTCTCACTGTGTTTGCTTTGTGAGGTGGTCTCATCATTTATACTGTTCAATTAACGAAAACAACAAGATAGAAGCTTGCCAAATGGAACCCATTGCTCGCTGTCGTTCGTTCCTCTGTTCTTATTCCACGTACATTAGGAAGTGTGCGTTATCTGATGCGTCGAGACATAAGACACAAATAAATGCCTTCATATTACAAGGGAAAAGAAAACAACAAAAACTTTCTATAAATACTGTAGAAGCATTCACATCCCCTATTTCTGTCTTTTATAAAAGGCAGGCTGTGTCTTATTATCATCAAGGAAGAAGTAAACAAACGTAATTTAATCAGTTCTGTCTTTCGTCGATTTGCATCAGCAAGAATAAAAGACAAAGGCAGAATGGAAAACAGCAGCTTTGTGCTAAAAGTTTGAATGCACAAAATGCTTCTTTCTCCAGCTGTCAAACATTAAAAAACGCTATGCATACCAGTAATAATAAAAGTGTCAAACAATTGACCACGCTGGGAATCACAATGCTTCATTAAAAGCTCTGAGGCAGAGTAGAAAAGCTTCCCTCCATTTGTTAAACAGAACTAAATGCTAAGATACTTTCAGGAAGTGTCAGAAGATGCTTTCATCTGTCTGGTCAGGCAGATAAACATCTCCTTGCTTACTGCAGCCGGGCCTTGGAGCTCGAAGCAACTCAGCACTAACAGCTGGATGTGCCATTTGCTTTCCCAAGAGCGGGGCATCTCTCAGTAAAGCAGAGACAAGGAATGTCCTTCCCAGCGATCAGGCCTTCATCCCGTGTGGTGCAGGGACTCACTCAGGAATTCTGTATTTACATATGTAATTATGTGTTATCTGGAGAACCAAACCTATTTGTTCAGCTGACAGGCGATGTTGAACAAGGAGTTTTACAGACAGGGTATTTATAGACCCTTTATCTCCATGTGCGATCAGAACTGAACCGTCAAACAATGCCCCGAACGAAGGGTTCTTTCAGTTCAACTTTTCTCCATTGTTGCTTTTCCCTGTTGGTTTTTTTTCCCCCTCTGTCTGGTTACTGCCTAAAACTTGGCAGTGAGAGAAGAAAGGGAATGTGACTCACACTGACAACTTCATTTGCTGTAAGAGACCTCAGTAATTGCCCTAACCCACTTACAGGAAAGCTACCCCTCCTCTTTCTCTCTTCTTCCACCCTTACATAGACAGAGGCCATATTTGTAACAGGAGCAGCCCGGCTGATCTCAGAGGTCACGCTATCGCTTATGAAGTAACCAGGCCTCTTTCTTTTCACTTTTCTTCCGCGGCATTCCAGTTAACCCCTCACAAGAACTTAAAGCTGCTCCGGTTTAAGGGGCACCATCCTGCCACGGATTTCTCATGAACCCAATAGCCAGGGTTTCCAGAGGACTCGCGGCTCAAAGTCAGCAGGGCTGAAGCAGCTGCTCCCACCAAACGCAGCAGCTTGGCAGCCAGCGCTGCAGCACCAGGGTAGAGCTATCGAGGAGTCAAACAATTGTCGCCTTTTCCTTTGCTGGTGGGATGGGGGCAGGGACAGTAAATGGAACAGGAGAAGCAGCGCAGATGCCTGTGCAGCACTCTACCAAAATGTATTTTCTTTTTTAATTACATAATCCCCATAATGAGCCTGGCATTCGTAGTGAGGTGGCGGAACAGATGGCAGAGACTTCGTTTTCAGCAAGACGTTAATTAACAACAACTCCAGGCTCTGCTAGAGAAGAGGGTTTGTTCTGCTCCAGCAGGGTTAAGGTGGGTGCTTACTACATAGGACAAAACTCAGTTTCCAAACAGAACTGTGATTTTTACCCCTGCTGGAATTTCCAGCATACTCTCCAAAACACAGCAACCTCCTACATGCAAAGCCGTGTTAAAAACCAACACAAGTTTGGGCCCTAGCAGCAGCTCGGGATTCTCTACAAACACTTCTGAATGCTCTGTGGACATACAAATACAAAAAGGAAAGGGAAAAAGGGTTAATGTGATTGAGAGAGCTTTGTGCAACTTAAACTGCAGGTGAGGCTGTGTAATATACAGCATCTTCACAGAGATATGCTTAAAGTTGAGCCTTTCTGAGAAGCTCTAAATGAAGTTCTCTCTCCACTTTCCTCTATTCCACACACTCAGACTTAAGAGCTTCAGCACACTGATGCAGCTGAGCTGGAAAGAGCTATCCCAAGGGGGACTGGAGCAGAAAGTAGCTATGAAAGATACTTATTAAAACCACAGGCAGAGAATACATCACCCAGGCACAATGAATAGGGAAATAGCACATGCAGCCGAAAAGTCTAGCCTCTATTTTTCGTCTGATAAAGCTGGCTGAACAGCCCGGCACAGGGAACAGCCCATAGACATCCAGCTCTTCCCTCCCTGTGCTGCCAGGTGACATGAGGTTGCTTTTTACTGCTCTGCATTCACCATCTGAGGCTCTCCAGAGTCACATGCCCAGGTCCTGCAGGAGCCTGTGGGCCACATTCCTCTGGGGATTACATCCGTCCGCAGCAGGAGAGAGGGAAGATCTATGCAGGCCAAAGGGGATGGGCAAGCAGTGGGGAGGGAGGAGCTGAGGGGGGAAGAAGCCAGCTGTAGAGAACATCAGGGTGAACACAGGCAGGAGCTGGAGGACAGTCCTGCAGGAAAGGGAGAGGGGAAGCAATCACATTCTATAGCAGTATAAAATAGGACAACAGGGCACCTAGATTCATCCACTGTGAAGCTTGGAAATGAACCCATTATTCCCACATCTCACCACTCATGCCTGTGCTGCCAGCAAATATCTAGCAGCTGACAAGAAGCATCTCTGCCCATTCTAGTGACATGCACATCCAGAAAGGATGCTTTTCCATTACTCCCACTTACTCTGTGCAGGCAGTAGATGGTTGTGGCTCTGTGCTGTAAGCTGAAAATCATGACCCTACCCGGTACCCAGGGGGAGAAAATGATGACTGCAGATGACTTTTTATTTTCTTTCACTGTGTCTGTAAAAAACGTAGTTGGGACGCGTTAAAAATTGCATTACAAGGACATTGCAGTTAGGAAGTCCAACACTAAAAAGAAATAAGTATATGCCTGAACTGAGAATGTCAATTCCACCTTACAGCAGCCATTTTAGTTCAAAATACCAGGTCAAGCTCCTATGCCGTATGGCTTTTAGCCATGAGAAAGTGCACCCTGACATAGCTTTATTGAGCATCACTAACCTGCAGAACCGTACGCGATTCGGGCCTCCATCGGTTTACGTTGTGTTAGACCAGAAATGGGCCACAGAGCAGAACTCGGTATCTTGCATACATCAGATGGCAGAGATTCTTTGCAGGATGATTTTCAGGAAGAGTGCCAGCTATCACCGAAACTGTGCTTAGGAGGTGCAAAGTAGAGGAAAGAAAAGAACACAAAAACCCTATATTCTGCTTAGCCTGTCCTCCTTTCGCAGCGATTGAGAGGGAGATGTGAGAATCAACAGAATGCATTTGTACTTACAGCCACTTTTTTGGGAGGAGAGAAGGGTGACTAAAAACACTTAGCAGATATTGCCTTAAAAATATAAACCCAGCATGACAAGAAGTTAACTCTTCACGGAAAACCAAGAAGAAAAGCGACCAGCAGATGCAGAGACAAACACTGTCTTCAGTGGAGCTGCAAGGCTGAATTTGGCTTGAATTCTGTGAAGTACTTTCAAAGCAGGAGCATACTGCATACAAATGAGCGTTAAATAATTCGCATCATTAAGAGAGCTCTGAGCAGCTCATCTGGACTTTGAAAAAAGCTAAAGCAAATGTACATTGCTTGAATACCATTAGGGACTGTCATTAACTAGCATTAAGACATCTACAGTATCGACAGTGCTGTAATAAGAGGCCCATCCTCCTTTCCAGGTTATTTTCTTTATTGATTGTAGAGTTTCTTATGCACAAGCTTTAGAGCACCACAGAGCTCAGCAATTCATGTAGGAATACCCACTAAAGAACTACACAATTACTTCTGGTTTATATTGTATCTTTTAATTTTGGTTTTCTAGAAACATAGTCCTGTCTGTTTAGTGTAGATACCACAGCCAATTTAAACACCAATGTGTATGAAGGAAGCAAAGACACAAATAGGTAAATGGCTTTAGCCAGAGTGACATAGAAGGCCCCAGTGTAACAGAAATAGACTAAAGGGTAGGGATGCCCAGTTTCCTGGTTTAACCGTTTCACTCAATCAGCTCCAAGCAGAGCTGCTGTAGGAGTAGGATAAACTGTGGCCTCATCCTGTTTCTCAAATGTCTGAAAACATGTTTCAGAAGTAGCAGGGACAGAAGAGGTCAGGTGAAAAACACAAGTTGCACAAAGAACCTAAGGTATAATGTATTTTAAGATGGTTGAAGGTATTCAAGTGCCAGAGCAGCAGGAGTTGATGAGTGATGGAACACTAAGAGCTAAATACGTGCGGCAAAGAGCATAGGGGGAGGCAGGGGCAGGCAACAGCCTACAGGCAGTTGAAGGGGAGCTGGAAGGAATCTTTAATGAAGGCAGCAATCATTCTGGGTGACTCAGAATATTGGTATTCACAAAGAGAATTGAGAACAGGCAAAAATAAATAAAGCTGAAAGCAAAACCCAAAGGCCAAATCCCTCTCAATAGCCAGAACACTGATATAATCTGAGCAACCAAACAACAGGTCCTTGTGAAAACCTCTCTCAGCTACTTCCTGCGCACCAGCCTTCCTCCACGGCTGGTGATGGCTGTGAGCAGCTCTGGCTGCCCAAGCCAGGGAGCTTTGCAGGCTGCTGTTGTGCAGACACCAGTTTCCCTGCAGAACGCAGCCCCGGTGGTCTTCCCTCCACACCCCCAGCCCTTGGCTTCCCTGTGGCATCTCAACTAGCGCATTGTGTAACCTCACAAACTTCCCTCGAGCCCCGAGCAGCTCAGCTTGGCTTTCATTAGCTGCCAGCTTTTGTACATGTCACAGGCACACACATCAGTCACTGACAGATTCAGAGTTGCAGTAGTTTTATTTATGAGTGGATTTATGCTACCAACTTCCAGATCCTGCTGCCAGCGGCCCAAAATGTGTGCAGCAACATTTAACTGTCACCCAGGTTCTGCAGGGAACCCTGAGAACCAGATTGGTTTCCTTTTTTTTTTTTAATACAAGTGTGATGATTTTTTGCCTTCCTTTTTAAGTCTTTTGCTAAAGTGCAGTCAAAGACGTTACAGTTATATATATGTTGGAACTGAGATCAGGAAGACTGAAGGACAGGAAAGACTTCTTGAAGCGAGATCTATTAGTGAATGGAATCGCCTCCCAGAGGAGGCGATGGGAGCACAAGAAGTGCTTTAGCAGAGCCAGTATTAAGTGCTCCAAGCAATGCAGCCAGCTTCTAGAGGGCTGCCATGAGACCCACGGCCCTCAGCAATGCAGGATACTTGCCATTAGCCTGCTAATGCACATCCTGGCTTGGCCAATTGCTGTTTGGGAATAGCTCATTGACTTCAAATTTCATTAACAAGAAAATGTTAGAAAACAGTTTCCTAATGGTAGGGGCAGGCCTTTGCAACATATCTTCCCATTACAAAAGGCAACTGTTAGTAGGGGGAAGAAATGAATGGTTTTCATTAGTATTTGTATTAGGATTTATTATTAACCTTTCCTTAAACTACTTCAAAGTAGAGAATATTAAACTGCTTGGATCCCCTCTCTGCTTCTGTCATCCTGCAGAAAACAGCCACCCCCCCATCTCTTGCTAGCTTTACCAAAGGAATAGAAAAGGCCACCGGTTACAAGGAGACTTAAGATTGGGAATATAGATCCATAATTTCTTTACCTTAGAAAGCAGACAGAACCAAGACACAAATTGAGATGCTAAAATTAAGGCAAAAAAACAGCCTTAAAAACATTTCCAGGAGAGAGAACATAATGGGGGAGAAGTTAAACTATTTTTCAAAGACTTTAATGTCAGTCTAAAACCAAGCACCTGAAATGCTTTCCTCAATTTTCTAGTTAGTATACACTGCACTGTGTAGCAGTACATTGTTTCAACAGTTCAGCCAGTAACTTCCAAACACTGTGTTTAGGCTTCAAACGTAAGCTTAATGCTGAATAGCCAGGGATTGATGTTTACTTTAGTATCCTCATCAATCACCAGTAGAAGCAATCAGCTTTAGATCTGTAGTAAGAGGAAGCTCTGTCTGTGTATGATTTGATAATTCTAATGTTTTGAGGAGGTCAAAATCCATTGAAGGGTGGGTCAGAGTGAAGATTCCTTTTTGTCTTTAAAAGCAGACTCAGCAATGCAACAGAGCAGCCTGCCTGCACTGCTGAACTTGACCTCTGCCTCAGCTGCAAGGTTTTGTTTCTTCGGAACGACATGAAACTTCAGGAGACTGACAGGACAGAAAGGGGGAATTGGCAGAGCCATTTCAGCATCTAATTCATTTTCCCATCTTGAGTCCCTCAGTGGCAGGGGTTCTACTGGAGCAGTGCTGAAGCAGCTCTGCTTTAGGGAATCTTTTGAGAGCCAACACTAAAGACACAGTACCTTTAAAAACCAGTGACATTCAGCCAGTTACAGGGAAAACTCTGGACATGCATCCATGCTTCACCCCATGCCGGTCATTCCAGTCCTGCACAGTTGTGCGGAATTAGCTGCATCGATAGAAAGCAATTGGTGAAACACCTGATGGCAGTGGCCCAACTCTCGCTTACCTGGACCTATATGGAACCCAACGATTAGATCCATCGTTAGCAGCTTGGCTTAATTAGAACTTCTTCAAGCATAGACTTTGCACAAGATTTTAAATGACATCATTAATTATACAGAAAGCCTGAAGTGTCTTCTGGTCCATTGTTAAAAATGTCCTTTCCCCAAGCCGACACCAGAACTTGGTTTTGTAAAGGAACTGTGCTGTAGACTAGGAGAAAGGTCTCTCTCATAGCCTGATATACACACAGAGAAAGAGCTTTTCTGTCTTTAATAAAGAAAACCAAGGCTTCAGATTTGTTTAATCTCAATTATGAGATTCAGAAAGGAATATTATTCTAACCTACACTTGTTTAGTACCACTCTTTACATTAACTACTTCCTTCCTGTCTCTGATTTAAGGCTTTTTGCACTCTCCCCAGATTACTCTTGGCTGTTATCAGAGATGTGGTATTGGATAGCTGTACTCCATCCTGAACTGACTACTTGAATTTTAACCAGTAAAGAGCAGATCACAGAATTAGTGCCATAAACACTGCAACTTCTTAAAAGATCCAGGGGAAGAAGGAGGCATTATCATGCAAACAGACTTCTTGCACTCGGCTTTCCAGTACCTACCTGGAAGATGAAAATGTTGTGGGAATGGCACAATATGCAGAGGCTTCTTTTGATCAATCTGTGGGCACAGGGACCTCACATATTTTCCCTATTGCATTTTGGTTTGCTCTGGCCAAAGGAAAGAGGGAGCCCTCTAGGGGTAGAAACACAAAGCCCTGGAGAAATGTTCACACTCCTTTTCCATACCAAGACCCTCCTGCCTTACCTTGAGGTAGGAGCAGGTTCCTGTCTTATGCAAGGGCTCAGAAGATGAAGGTCTAGGCAGAAAAATCAGGCTGGGTAGAAGGAGGTCCCATACGCTTTCCTGGAAGTGCTTACTCTACAGTCTAGAACGTGATGTGGGAAATAAGTCTCTTTTCTATCATTTGTGCAGTGTTTTACAGGGAAAATAGCACATCACCAAACTGCAGACTGAAATACTGCAGCTAGCCTGACCCACCACAACATAGCTAGAATTTTTGCTTTTAGGCTATGCAAAAGACTTGGTTTTGCCTTACTATATGCCTCAAGCATATGATGAACTCTTGTATAAAACGAGCAGGTTTATGTTTGTCAAGGCATGTTCAAAGTATTTCTTTCCAAGAGCTATTTCTATTTGAAAGCTAGATAACAGCTGCACCATTAATACATTTAAATATTTTCTCATTCTAATGAGAACTCCAGATTCTTTCCAAACAGCTCAACATAACATGAGAATGTGGCAAACCCGAACTTCAAAACATTCTAACCCAAAAACAAACACAAACCCCCCCACCACCCTGCAAGTATCAAAACCCATCTAACAAGATGTTAAGGATTAGCTGTAGTGCAACAGGTAACAGATTTTGTTAGATATCCAAAACAGAAAAGAGCAGCTTAACACTTTGAAGAAAACATATCTTTATATATATATTTTATATATATATATATAAAAGGGATGTTGACTGCAAGACATCTGCAGTTAGAGATGCAAAACTGCGTTATCAGTTTGGTGAAACAGGTAAACACCCATTACAGTCTCTACACATAACTTACAAGCAACTTTCTGCATGACATATTCAAGGTTATGCTTGCTTTCTTAAAAAAGAAATCAAGAAAACAGAGGCAGTAACATGCAAGCCTGTAATCTACATTAGTGCTACTTGAATGGCAAACTTGATCTAGATGCAGAAAATGTTTTGTCTGGCCCTTGCCAAAACAGCAGAGACATGAAGGCTGCATTACTAAAGGGGAGCCCATATTTCTTAAAGGTCTCTTTAGCCTCTGCAGAAGCACTTTTGCCCACTCCATTTCCCACGTATAGAGGACAGGTGTTTCCAGACTGATCTGGTACAGCATGAAGAATTAATTTCCCCAGTAAAGTTTGCTAGAGAACCTGGATGAAACCAGCAAATACAAGTCAAGGTAAACTGAGCAGCTCTACAAGAACTTAAAGCGCCTCAGTTTGTGTTGCAACAGTCACTAATTCAGGCTGAAATAGAAACATCTGCTTCATCATCACTGTTAGTTCATTACTTTCTGCACTGAAGGAAACGAGTGGTTCAGATTTTACAGCACATTGCAAAGAAACATACATCAAATAGGGGTGGTTAAACAGGACTTGATTTGTCATTCCTTGCTCAAACAATTTAGGTGGATAATGCTTCTGTGTCATGAACCCCACCCATGGCATCTAGTTTAGCTAAATGTAGCTTTAAATCAAAGTTTTACATTCATTTCCATGGACTTTTTGATTGCTTCTTGCTCAAACCCACCAGCAACAGAGACTGCAGATGACTGATACCACAGTGCAGAAGGTTGGCTGTGAGCCCCATGTTGAACACATGGTCTACTGGAGATCTGCTACATGAACAAGAAAACATTCACAAGTACAACAGCGCAGCCAAAGAGAATCAGCACCACTGAGATTTCACCTCCTACTAGTCAAAAGAAGACAGTAAAGCCAATGTTGGGCACCAGAAAGGAGAAGCAATAGCGATGTCCAGTGCTCTTGACTGCAGCTGGAATGGGCTGTGATTTATAAGAAGACAGCACCCTTTGCTAGGAAGTACCAAAGATGCCTACATGACACCGGAGTGATTTTGTTCAGGTCTGAGTTGTTGTCAACAAGGAGTAGCTGTAGTGCCTCTGGATTGTGGAGTTACCTGGATGACGGATTCCCACAGTTGCTTTACATAATCATGAAAGAACAGCAGCACTTAGCTGCTGCTTATGCTCCCTGGTGAGCTAAGTTAATCACAGGCTACGAAACTGCTGCTAAGCCTTGTCAAACAAATCCCAACCTACACTTTCCTGAGAACTTGCTACTTCTCTATAGATTATTACAAGTGAATTTTCACCCCTGGAATTCTTACAGTTAAAAACCCCCAAACAAATCAACCAACAAAACATTTAGAACCGTGAAATGGAAGATATTTTCAAGAGAGCTGAGGTTTGATTTGAAGTAGGTTCAAGTATTCCCACAGCATCTCGAGCAGAACCTACCTGATGATTATGGTTTTCCTTATTTCTGCATTTCAGGAACTATCTTCTCTGCTTCCCTCTGATGCATTATCCTTGGCTCTTGCTAGATTTTTATTTTTCTTCACTAGGATAAATACAACAGCATTTAGACAAACTGCCTAAAAGACAGCATCTCTCAGATCCCAAGACAGTTAAAGCTTGCTTTTTGTTGTGTGTCTCAACTCTGTCCTGCTCTCCTTACACCTCCTTACATCCAGCACTTCAGAAACAATCACACAGATTGGCTTAGCTCCCAAGCCATATTTTGAAAGTTACCATCCATCTGAAAACTTCCCCCATGTAGTAAATGAACCTTAATGTACTCCAAGAATTCACTGTCCATCCTTCCACTTCAGCAGTTAAAGACCACTTCTCTCACAAGTATGCAATCACACAACAAGTGGTCACAAATCTCTGCTGCAATAGTGTCCTTCAGATCATTATCCCATATTACTGTACACAAAACTTAACCTGCACTATTGCTGCTGTTAGCTGGTAAAAAGAATGAAAGAAAACTTAGATCAAATCAATGACTTAAGAGGTACACAGGCCATTTCTACAATGTTCTTAGTGACATTATCATTTCGTAACCATGCTCTCTGATGCCAAGGACTGTTTCCTTCTACTGCTTCCACTGGTCTCTTTTCCCAGGAAGGCACTATGGAAGAAAGTAAGATTTGGTGATAGGGAAACCATTCAAAAATGTGCAATATTGTAGATCCAGCTATTTGAAGTATTAGAGTGAAAAATACATTTAAGAAAAGAAACAAACAATGCTTCGAGTCACTATACTTTATTAAATACTTCAGAAACACCAGATCCTACAGTGGAGAGTTTTGCCCCCCACATGTTCCAGTCACTGCTTTGAAACAACTTCTTGCAATATGCAAATAGATACATGAGGCACTGTGTGAATACAAAAGTGACAATACAAAAAAACCCCAACAATTAAACCTCATGCAATACATACATATATATAAAAAAATACAGTAATGTAGCATAATACACACAAGCACTGTTAGAACAATCCATGTAAATGAATGTACAATATGCATAGCATTTAATGATCGATGACAACAGGTTTCTGACCTGTGCACAAAACCAGACAGCTTAAGTAAGTTTTAAGATACTAGGTAACTGGTTAAGCCACAGTTTATAAAACCTGCTGTACTGCAGCTTTTCTGCTCAGGGTCACAAGTGCAGATTAGCATACAAAATAAATAAGGACTACAATTCTACAACACTTGGCTAACAGCTTCTATTTCAAAGTCACTGGCCCTCTTACTTTCATTCAAGGTTCATTAGCCAACATAGTGGCAAGAAATGTGCCTAAAGCAACAGTTCTGATCTTGTACTATTTTAATACTGATAAGAACACATTTTTAAGTCAGCAGAAGTAGTTATAGAAGTCTAACTTACCACTAAATAAGCACAAGATTGAAGTTATCGTACAGGGCAGACACTGAAGAATTACACTGAGGGGCTGATTAGCCACATGGTACGCTGCAGTTACCATCCTGCCTGTTCTGCCAACTAGGGCAAGAAGGAGAGAGAACTGAAGAGGTGAAGAAAGTCAGAAGGCTTTTTTTCCCTACTCTAAACAGTGCAAATGTTTGAAAACAATCTGCAGCAACAAGGAAATACAGAGACAAGAATATTTCTGAAGTCCTGTGTGCAGGATGAGAGCTACTATTACTTGAAATAAGCTCAAGTATTCCCATGGAATAACATGCAAATAACAGCATTTTCTTCTTACACGTCCAATACTGGTCAATGCCAAAGACATAACAGTTGTTCTAGTCTCTTATCATACTAGCTGACATAGTACTTCCTACACTCGGTGTTGCAGCCTCCAAAGATCGGACCACATTCACTATGAACACAGATGAAATGAAAATTATGAAGTGGCAACTAAACTGACTTAACAGCCAACGGAGTTTACAGTCTAAGAAGCAGCATTTTGGGGAGGGGGACTGGCAGTGTAAAAGGACATAAAAGACAGAAGAAAACTGGGAAGAGAATAAGGAGGAGACAGAGCAGGACTGACTTTCAGAAGAAGAAGTTAAAAGTAATCAAAGTAGTTACAAGTACTTAAAGCTGAAACTATACTGGCCTTTTTTTTTTTTTCCAGTATAAGGTTTTAACCCCCAAAACAAACACATTATTAAACACACTGAAAGGAAAAAAATAAAATTAAAGAAAGCAGCATTAATCATCCAGTATTAAGCAGATTGCCTTTTAACTAAGTTAGAAAGGGCAACATGGAAAAAGAGGAAGTCATAGTATTTAATTGCCCTGAGAAGGTGCCCATATTCTCTCTAGTATTCTAGCCATTATCTCTTTACCCTTAGACATCCAAAAAGGAACCATCACCCCCTAGATAAAAGGATAAATACCCTGCGCAGGAAGGGATGGTCACACCTTCCTGCTCCATTTGCCAAAGAGACAAACCTTCCACAAGCCTCAGGTATTGCCACACAAATGATAATAAACTTCAAGAACTGATCTGGTAGATCAGGAAAGACTGATAAACTTCTTGTGCATGGAAATCCAGAACCATTTCATCGTTAGTAATTTCAGTACTCACTCTATTAATATCTCCTGGAAATGAATAATCAGGCTTAATAGTTGAGAGAAAATTCAATAATCATAATCTAACTAGTCACAAAGCCCAGATACAGTCAGCTCCTTAGAAGGTTAAATATATCTTCTCTCTTCAGACTAAAAAGCACATATCAAGAACAAGACATGAAACCCTGACTGAGAGGAGTTTGTTAACAAAATAAAGCAGACATTACAAAGCAGCCAAATTCATTTGCTTTAAACAGTGGTTTTCAGCTGACAGTGTGCTGCCAACTCTTCTAGGTTGCTTTTTTTTGTATTCCATTGTTTGCATTCCAAGACGCTTGAAAACATTTCCTATCGATTCTGTCCTCTTCTGGTTGACAAAAGCAGCGTCTTGCTAAATTTTCTCTGCTGCCAACACAGCTGTCTTTTGTTTATTTCTGTGTGCACCAGCAGCAGCATGCAGGGCTTGGAAAATCCATTCAACTGGCAACACAGAACAGCTTGTGGGGAAGGCTTGTGAGTGTCCAGGCTCTGATGGCTCACACCAAACTAAATGTTTAAGTGATTCTCTCTAAGATTTTGGTTTCCTGTTCTATTCAGAGATAAGGTTATCACAATAAGGTAGAATTTTAAGAAGTGTCTATGACAGATACAAGTTCAGGTCCAGTCACTCCCTCATGTCTCCATTTGACTGCTTTTCAGCTGACATGACTGCTATCACCAGAAATCACTTTAGATCCAGTGAAATCCAACAAATACATTAAAACTAACCAAAACATATGCACAAAGTGGCTGGCTTAGCTTTTAGAGCTATCAACACTGCAAAACAAATACTTACCAGGGCTAGCTGGTTTAGTGGCTTGATTTACGAAAGCAAGGAGGACTAATCCCTAGGGTTTGGTGCTGCCAGTTTTAAAGGTAATGCTTAGCTTGGCAGGAAACCTATTGCTTTCCAGCACAACTGCTCAAACGCAATCAGACCTGCTAAAAACACGTTTAGCAAGAATACATAACTTTGCATAGATTGGGAAATTTTGCACTCATTTGAAAGCTCATTTTTCACCCTCTCCAACCCTTCCTAAATGACATTTTGTCCATCAGGAGTTGTTTGCTCCTCAAAAAGGGGCAAAAAAAAAAAAAAAGGGGGGGCATTACTTCTTACCAGGATTTTGTGTGGTGGCACAGGCCCAATTGTAAAAGGACAGTAATAGAACTAAGCAGGGAAATTTAAATCAGGCTTAACTAGAGCTAAATTGTATATGAATCATCTGCAATCTGCTCTGTTGTGGCTAACATTCCCCCTACCTTCTCCCTAAAGCATTTGCTTGATACTTCAGTACTGTAAGAATAGAAATAGACCATGCCTGTTGCTGTGCATTAAGTAACTGCATCCACAAGAACACTAGTAATTTAACCAACAGGGTCCCACTTACACAAAGAGTAGGGCTGCAATCTTAATTGAGACTTTAAGTAGTCCAACTAACTGCCTATGCTCTTTACAGATTGAGGGTATTTGCTGGTTACCTTTTGTGAATGCCGTTCAGAAACACCCATGATCCTCAGCCACTTGTTTTGGAAGCACCTCTTTGATACTTTTTAAAGGATTGCTTGGGAGGAAAGCTTTAAGCTCAAACAACTGCTTTAAGCAATCAACTGAAAATGGGTGTTCCAGTGCAGACAGACAATTTATCTCGAAAATTCAGAAAGCAAGAGAAGCACTTTTCCCAACATCCAACAAAAAAATGGATATTTTAGTGCCTTTTCATGACAGGAAGCTAATAGCACTGGAAATGCTTTTAAAATGAGCAGTATCTCATCTGACTTTGAATTCAGATAAGTGTCTATTAAATGCTATTAAAGTCATCACTGTGATTAACACTATTCAACTGCCAACTCTGCTGTAACCACTCTGTGCCCAATTACTCATCTTATGAGAGCTCACCAGCCGTATTGATTCATTAACACACTTCATGGCACTTACTCATGGCAGCAGTTGTGCAGTGACCAGCAACTACATCCACTGGATGCTCCCTCTTAGCTGCTCCTCATGCAGAAGGATGTTTAGAAAAATCCATTTAATACTATTAGCTTCCAAGACAGTGTTGAGGGGTCACAGTAAGTCACCTTGGATGCTTTTACTGTGATTCCTTTCTGGGCTGTTTGAAGACAGAGTTACCACATCTGAGTTTTGCCTTTTTAATGGGTGTGTTTCTAATTCTTTCAGGCACTGGTATTTCACTCTAAAGAACTGACATTTGTAGCTCTATTTTCCAGCCCACTTCCTTTTTAAAATAGGCATTAATAATACTTAAACGCATTCCTGTCTCTCTCTTTCACTCCTCCATCACTCAGAGGGTGGATTTTATTTCATCTCCCTCTGTTCTAAAGATTTTCCTGTATTTCTATCCTGTTCTCAAAAAAAAAAAAAACAAAAAAACAAAAAAAAAACACCACAAAAAACCCAAACCAACCCCCCAACAAATGTAATTTGTAAAATCATAATCCTGTCTAAGTCAGCCCCAGAAGTCTGTCTGAGGTATGTTTCTTTGTAGGAGAGGGTGAGGTAGGGAAGGGAAAGAAAGGTAGAAGGCTAGAAGTATGAATTATCCACAAGCAAAGGAGATGCTGGACACCTACTAAACAGAATGACTAAAGCTAGTTTTTAATTAAGCCCAATACAACAATTTAAGCATGCTGTGTTTTAAACATGCAGGATGCTTTAAGGAGCTGGGTGCTAAAATGCATCCAGCACCACTCATTTGGAGTCTAATAAAATGTGAAAATACTTTCATTTTTCATTGCACATTTGTATGGAAACCTTCAGCTATTTACTACAGCTTCAGAGAGTTTGGCTAGACTCAAGGATTGGTTTTGTTGCAGGCTCTTCAGAAAGACAATAAGGAAACAGGCAAATAATTCAATTTGTCATTAGTCGATTTGACATTGGTGGACAAATGTTAGTACATTGTAGATGACACTGGGAAGTCCCAGATAGGTGGGAGCACTCTCTCGCCAAAATCATGTCTTATTTTTAACCAAGAGAGGGAAGGAAAACAGAACAGTACAGCCAACACCAGAAACCCCAGAAGCTTTAAGAGGAAAGATAAGAAAAGCCGATGTAGCAGATTAGGACCGCAAATTCAAAACATAGCACCATTTCATATTTTGGAATACTTAGTTCAACTTCATTCCTTCTGCTAGAGCTCCTTCCCTCTCTCCTCACCACCCATACTAGTGGCATTTCTTGTAACAGCATTATCCATTACAGCTGGTGACTTCGAAAAGTGATTTCAAAGTCTCAAGTGCACAAAAACTGGAGGTTACCTTCCCATCCCAAGGGTGAGACCATCCTGATAACCATTTGCAACAGAATTGAAAAGTGCACTTTCAAATCCATACCTGCATCCCGTGTCATACTTTCATTACTGATTCAGCATAAAATTGAAGTCTTGGGGCTTCAGTTAAAAAAAAAGTTTCCATAGGTTTTGATCAGGCTGCCAAGAATAGACAAGACATCGCCAAGACTGATTCCCCCTCCAAATAGTATTTGGAATTCTATTGTAGATGACACATTAGAACTTATTTATTCCACTGACAGGACACAAACTGCCATTTGTTACAACTCCCACAGATGTGAACAGACTTCTTAAAGCTAGCAAGAAGTCTCTGAAAAGAAAGGAAGTATTTTTAATCCCTACTGAAATCTGAGTTCCCAAAGACTATTTCTATCCCCTTATATTTCAAAGAAATGAGGCAATAGGTCATTCAGAATGAAAACATCTACGT
Source organism: Amazona ochrocephala (assembly GCA_039720435.1). Lineage (NCBI taxonomy): Eukaryota > Metazoa > Chordata > Aves > Psittaciformes > Psittacidae > Amazona > Amazona ochrocephala. Next base: position 6,384,655 of record CM077891.1, on the reverse strand, counting down.
CGGGGAACAGCTTCTCAGAACATGGAATTTCTTCCTGAGAGCATGGCTTGAGAATTAAATTTTTTGATGACCACAGACAGCTTCCTAAAGGCCCATTTCATTCAGCTCCCATAACCCCCCCCCAACAAACCAACTATCAAATTTGAAACAAAAGATAATCTCACATAACCGTAAGAATTCACCAAAGGACTTCAGACTTTGTTTCTTCTGTAATGCAGGTCTGCCTCAAAAAGGTTGAAATTCAAAGGTCATTATGAAGAACTTGGCTTGTTCAGTTCCCTCCATGTGTCAGGAAATTTGGTGAATTTCAGAAACCAAGCCATACTATGAACTCACCAACTTTTCACACCTCCCTTCATGATTACAACAGCTTGTCCTGACTCAGCAGTGAAATCAAACAATTCTGTGGTATTCTTACTATATTAATAATGAGAACTATTTCCAAGACACCAAGAGGCACTAGTGGTCATCAGAATTTAGCACGACACTGAGTATCTGGGTTAGAAATCAAAGTGCTAGGAGATGGTAAATCCGAAGGGATTAGTATGCAAGTATAAAGGCTTCCTTAACTGAAATAGGTTCACTACAAAAATTGACAGCCCCCTACACCAGGTTGCCATCACCGAAAGCATTCCCCACATATTTTAGGACAGCAAAATGTAGGATGGAAAAAACACTTTCATCGCTCTCAGGGCTCCTTGTTGTTGCATAGCAGAACAAGGAAGTCACTATCTGAGTTGCTATGCAATGAGATGGTATCTCATGAGGAGTTTCTATGTTAAACCATATAATTGTTCATAGTAATCCAGCAAAGCACTCAAGTCACTTGGGTAGCTGCATTGCCCTACACTAGCTAACAATTCCGAGACACTGTTCTTCCTTTCAGCCATCTCAACTTTTCTACCTAAATTTCCCTGCTAAGCAACATTAATGTTCAACACATTTTAATCAACAGCACTGACATATTGCAATGCTTCTAAATTAGGCACACAATCTTGGGGCCAGATGTAAAGCACTTTTTGTTTAGATACAGAAATTACTAACACATTTACTGTTGAGCCTTCAGATCTTGTTGAGTCCTGCTAGCCAGGCTAGTAAGGCAAGACAAAACACAACCAGAGGCTCTAGCATGTAATGGAAACAACAGTTGCACAACAATATACACATTCATTAGGATTCTTTCATCCTCCCTTTAGCTTCATATCTCCTTAGAGAGTTACTTAGACCCAAAAAGTTCACAGAGTATGGCCAAATAAACCATCTATTAATCAGAAACTTTTACTAAACTGTTTCTAGTTTGTGTTATTATATTTTCTTGTGAAGGTCAAAAGCATATTTGTTTTTAAATGAAAGTCATGATGACTCAGACTGTTGCTGCTTTATGATTAACTAGAGCTTTTTGCATGGGGTAGGGGGTAAGTCACAGTAAGTATTTTGAAGCTTTTATGGTAAGCCACAAGATTTGGCAACAATGAAAGTTGTTTTTTAAAACCCAGTTCCCACTAAAATAATTCACAAAAATGAAACATTTAAGTGCATTAAACATTAGTATTGAAACAAAAAAGTCACATTTTAAAAACACTATAAACTGGCTCACCAGAATATGACAGAAAGCCAGCAATCCTTGCGTGAAATATTTAAGGCACTTGAGGGTAGTCAGTTTTTAAACCCAGATAACAAAGACACAGCCACTTCAAAATTCTAATTTAAATAAAAACCACAATAAAGTAACACTGCAAAAAAATCCTCCAACTGTAAAGTTCAGTAAATAAACATTTGGAATAGAGATAAAATTCTCATTTGTTATAGTACACAAAAAAAAATGGCAGAAACAGCATATTTAACTGCTAGGAGCACACATACTGTAAAGATCTCTCTCAAACACAACAATAAGGGTCCTTTCTTTCCAGGTTGCCAAACAGCCACTAAAGCATGTTTTTGAGGGGAAAGTAATCCAGTGCAGTTAAATATTGGATTCCAGTTTATAAATCAGAGCATCCCAGAAAGCAGCTGATTTGCATCATTTTGCCTGGGATATTTCTAGTTAGCTTTCCTGCTCTTTTTCTGGAGCATTCAGTCAGTTTTACTTTCTCCTCTCCACACAAACAGAATTAAATTTCTCTGTTTGAATGAAGAGGCCACATCATTCTCATTTCATCTTTGGTACAAAACAAAAGCAACTTACGCAGTACAATGGTGTCACCCAGTCTCACACACCAAGCCTGCTCCTGCAGACCACACACAGTAACAAGCTTTTCTGTCTGTCCTCCCAATTTCCAAACTAACATCACAATTAAATACAACATACAGCATTCTTTTCAAGCACTAATTTTCACTTTTCACTCAGAATTCACAAACGGGTGTTCTCACCCATTAGCTTATACATATTATGGTTTCTTACCACTTCCAGGGCAGAGGGACATGACCAGCAGCCCTGGGACACATTTGAGAATGCCTGCTCCCAGAGACAAAATAGCTGTACAAATCTCCCCATCTGCCCAGTGTTTTTTGAAGGGAGAAGAAAGGAAGGAAAAGGCAAATGGGAACTCAGTAAAAGGAGTCTTGCCTTTTTGCTAAATGTTTGTCCATTTGTCATTTCTCTCCTGACATGTTTTGCCTATTTCATTAGAGGCTTCTTCAGTGGAAAGCAGTTCCTTATGTGAACTTATTTGAATGTTCTGATTAAGCACATTTTGTCACTGTGTGGCTGACGCCTCACAGCTGAGGAAGTTAAAGGGTGAGCTCTGAGCATCATCACCAGCCCCAAGGCTCTTAGGGTCTTTTAGACAGTCTGCCAAGATGTCCTGAGGATCCCTCAAGAAGACCACCAGAACAGTGATATTATCACTGGATCCATTTTCCTTTGCAGCAGCCACTAGTCTTTCTGCTGCTTTGAGACCCACTCCTTTGGTTTGCATTAAATGATCTAAGACCAAGTCTACAACCTCATATGGCTTGACAGCATCAAAGAATCCATCACAGGCTAGGAGCAAGTAATCTTCAGAACCAGTCAGCTCAAACGAATCTCCATCTGCATCGCCTGAGATGTAGGGTTTCTGACATATGTCACCTAAGACAAACAATCAAAACAAAGGCTTTATTACTTCAAATGTTAACAGTTACTTTTTCAGCCACCAACTGCTTTTACCATCCTCAAGGTCAGACAGATTATATTCCACAGGTACCTGATGCAGGACAAGAACAGTGAAAAGCTATGGAATAAGCCTGGAAGGCTTTTGTTTCTGTAAGAATGCTTGGAACCTAACTAAATCCAGTGGGTTTCTAAGGAGTTGCTCTAATTCATGTTTTCCTAATTTTGCAGAGAAACTGAGGAAACTCTTTCAAAGTTTTTTCTCTCTGAAATACATTTGTGCAAGGAGACAGGCAGGCCTTCACTTTACAGGTGTGCCTCTTGTACAGCCTCCAGAATGCTATGAAAATAAGCTTTTCCTTAGCTATTCAGATACGTGGCACTTATGTTACAAAACATAACTACAAACTACAATTAAAATGCCTCAATTTGCTGGTTATGTGCGATCTGAAGGAGGACGTAGCGATAAGACTTAAGAACTGAAGTAAGAAGAAAGATATGTTACTATGAAAATGGACAAAAAATGCCAGAAAGCAGGCATTTAGACACATAAAGAAAGCCACAGGAACATTTATTACTTTCCCCACTTTCACAAATTAAATACTCTGAGTTTGTTAAGCTACTGTAGAACATCACAGTATCAAAGACATTTACAAGAAGCAAAAGACTTGGAAGCAAAAAAGAATTAGGACTGTCATAGCTAGTACGCAAAAATAAAACAATATTCTATGCTTATGGTGAACCCAATAGGATTATACAGCTGCAAATTATGTAAGTTATAGAGCTGTAACACAGCCTTATGGCAAAGACAGTTAAGAGTGATTTACTACTTGGTCAATGCTGAGCAAAATGTCATTTACAGTAAACATACAGTCTCGGGTGGTGAGTTTAAATCAAATTTAAGCTGAACTCTACTAATCCTGGTGGTTTATCTTACCAATTGCTCTGGAAACAGCCAAGGTGCCATTAACCCGCCAGCAGTCCATATAGGTCACACAACCACCAAGAGTCTCAATACGTGCTCTCTCATCCTGAAAAACAGTAGAATACAGTTTTTATACTGAAAGCCTACTATTGGCTCACTGACCTTGCTGTTACCCAGTCAAGGAGGAAAAAAAGACAAATCCCAAAACCAAAAGCTGCTTCAGCTTCTGTATTTATACTATGAATATAGCAAGCACATATATCAGAATCTAGGTTGGAAATAAGCAATTAAGATTACCAGAAACAACCCACCTACTTCCCAACCATACCATGGCTTGTCCACAAAAAAAACAGAGTTCTTAAGTTTTTGTATCATGATGTTCTTTCCCATATAGACAAGTACCCTTTCCTGCCACTTCTTCCCACATACAATTATGTAAAGCACCAAACGCTTCACTTAAGAAAGCTTGATTCCAAAAGGTTTCATGAGAGAGTCTAACAACACATGTATGAAAGGAAAAAACCAAGTCAGACTCACTTCTCTTTCTGGTTTGTGAGGTTCCATTAACGTCACAGCTCTTCCTTGCTGCACAAGCATTACCTGCGAGTCCCCTAGCCATGCTATGTGTAGCTTGTTCCCTACAATCAGTGCAGATACACCTGTTGTACCACTCCGCAGCTTCTATGGAAGAAAACAGGTATGTTAGGTGAATATTCAACAAGCTCTACTAGGTTACGTGGCAATATTGCAAACCTAGGTTTAATCATACTTAAATGCAGCAGACTAGACCTGCCAATCATAATTCAGGTACCTGAATAAAAGGTACAGGCATTAGACAGACTTGAATTAAACTATTTACATATTCCAACATGCAGCTGGCTAATACTGCCTCTGTTACCTTCTTCCTTCTCTGTTATTAATTCCAAAACTGATATAGGAGACTAAGACCTTTACTGTTCAAAACACAGAGAATATAAAAATGAAAATAAAAAGGACCTGAATTTCAGTAGTATAAAGATCTCACGCACACACAGAGGTCTTCCCAATCCCTTTCACATTCTATCTCACTTGCAACTACAGACACCTTGCTTCATATACATCCCGTTAACCTTGAGTATTTAAATGATGATGTAAACAAATGAGGGAACTATCCTAGATTCCCTGTAAAGATCAGTGAGAGTCAGACCTCATGAAGATGCTGGTCCGTCTTTTGTACCTCATTGACAGAAATTAAGGTATTAACAATGAATACTTCCATATTCAGTTACTGTTATAATAAAAGAGTTCTCATTAAACTGTATAATAAACCATCCTCCCATTATGTAGATTTGAAGAAAGAATGATCATCATACAACTTGATTCAAAGCTGATCAACAAGCTTAATGAACTGAAGAGCCTGAAAATAGGATATTTTTCATCTTACAACCTCCTGTGACATTAATGGTGGGACAAGAAAGAGTGAGACAGTCGCTGGATTACCAGGAAGAGGACGACAGAAGCTGCCTAATTTAGGCAAAGAGGGAGCAGAGTGTTCTCTCAACTAATTAGTATGTTAGAATCATTTAAACCACTTCAATCACTCATCTTGAACTTGCAAAAACTGTCATTTTGGTTTTCCTCAAAAAAAGAAATATTTTGATCAAAGAAAATCTTTAATGCAGCATAATTTCATAAAAAGGTCAGCAATTCAAAGAAACTGTACTGCCAGATTTTTCTGGATAATACCAAGTTGTCCAACAGTTCTCAGTGTTACTTAAACACAATGGAATTAATCTACCCACTCACCTCTCTCTTGGCTTTGAAAAGAAACATTTCATCTGTCTTCTGGAAAGAGCATTTCAAGGCCTCAGCTGGATTCTTAACAATCTCTTCGTGTAGTCCAACATTTACATGTAAATGGGTTGCCGAATAATTGGCAGCATCAACTCCACCATGGCCATCAAATATCGCAAAGAAAGCACGGTCAGTGTCATCCTTTGGTGGGGAGGGAGAGAGAGGAAGAGGTATTCATGCTCAAAACCAAAACAGCTCATAGACTGGTACCAGCCAGCAAAGATTCTTTATCCTGGGCCTTCTTCCGTACAACTTTGCATGGATAAGGGCAATTTAAGTCAGTTTACCCATATGCAAAATGGATCAAATGGGTACTTTACAGGGGGCTTGTCTTTATTTGCTGTCAGTCATTTAATATCCTTGAAAATAATCTGGAACTGAATCAGCAGACAGCTGGTTATGTAAGTCCCACTGCAGCTTCATTAACTGGCACTTGCACAACGGCTGTCCTCCCCCTTCTTAATACGTTACCTCAGACACAAGGACATTGTAACCCCAGCAATGTAACACTAGGTGAGCTTCTCTCATGACATAAAACCCAAGGTCACAATATCCTTCTTCATCAGGCCAGTAGTCAGCCCTGAGCAACCCAAGTCAGTAAGTCTAAGCACAAGACATGATAAAATAACCTGTGGTAACAAATTCTTACCCTTTCACAGATCACCCATCACTATGCGTACAGGAACGTTGAAAAGCTAACAAACTGGCCTCCCCAGTTGTGTCCAGACTTACTGATAAACCAAAGAGCTGGTTGAACTCTGGGAGCAGAACGTGGCGGTCCTCCATTTTCCGACGGGTGTTACGGATGGCGTGGATGGAAACAAGCAGGAATCGCTTCAGTGGTCTCAGTGGTGGCAACTGCTTCTGCCACTCGAAGCAAACATCCCAGAGCTTGTTGAAGAAGCAGCGCTGCAACGACTCTCCATCCAGCACTGACAGCACAAAGACAAACAGTAAGTTCTGTGCCCATTTGCCTACATTACCCCATCTTTTGGCTTATCTATCCTTCAAGTTTCTTTGCTTAGAGCTATATACACACAGCAGCACTCTGCCTTTACAGGCTCTGCAAGAATTAAAATAGGCTTCTGAGAATAATGGGGAGAAAAAGTTGGAATTGAAAACAGTATAATATTAAGATAAGAAAAGCTACTTGCTCATTCTCTTTCAAAATAGAGGGTTATCAAGTAGGTGATTACATCACAAAAATCATAACAAAGACACCATATTATATTATGTCAGTCTGGCATATTAGACATAAATATTATTATGGAAATAAAACTAACAAGATTTAGTGGTAGGAATACATCCCTAAAAAGAAATAAAAATAAAAAGCCAATAACACCTAAAACCAACAAAAAAAACCCAAACAAACAAACAAACAAAAAAAAAACAAAAACAAAAACAAACCCCCAACACCAACCAACCAACCAAAAAAAAGCACAACAAAGGAAAAAAAAAAAACAAACAAAAACAATTACACAAAAACCAAGTGGGCAGAAAACCCTTCAAGATAAGAGACTGCTGTTTTATTGGACACAGGGTTGAAAAGCATTAGCCTGACTTTGAGTTAGGTTATGTCCTACTGAACCACTTCCACTGAAACAACAAGGAAGCATGAGAATGTTTTGCTGAGATCAGTAGCTCAACTCATAGGTGAGCTGAAGAGATGAGAATTTTAAGCTGTTGTCTTTATGTTTTTGAAACACATGGGTGTAGGAGCCAGAAGACAGGAGAACACTTCTGCCACTTTCCTGCTCTGTCATTACAGAGCATGACTGTAAACACCCATTGAGCAGAGTGTGAAAAGCTCCAGCCAGACACTCAAATCCTTTCCTGGATAGGTCCCAAAGATCAATTAAGCCAAACTTATTGTTCATCAGACTGAATGCTTCAGTTTGGCACTGTGTCTAGCTTTGCAATGCAGTCTCTCAGAATATGTAATAATTTAAACTTTTGCTATTTGAATAAGAACCCTCAATGCTGACTCAACTAACTTCAGAAAGCAGCAAAAAGGTCATCTATAGAGCAAAAAAAATTTGCTGCTCACTAACATGTTTCCTAAACAACTGCAGTACATGAACTATCTTTTCTGTTTTATCCTGACTTCTGCTAACACTGCTAGCATTAAAGGGTCCTCAGAATTCCTTTTTATAACTCCTGGTTCTCAAATGAGACTTTTTCTCAGCAACATTGGATGGCCAATGAAATATTTGTGCTGAAAACCTATATAATTATCAAATGTGGGTTACAATCTGATGTTCCTTATTTTCCTATAAAGGCTGAGCAATAGCAATAAAGATATACTACTGGAACGCAACATCACAATGCAGTAAGATACAATTCCTTCTGATGTAAGAGAAACAATAAGAAAGATGCTTTTGTATCACTTTTGGCACGTCTTACCCACATGCCTTATGGCCGCTGTGGCAACATAGAGTGTCTAGTCATGGGAATAGCTTGATCTCCTCAGTTTCCCCTGCACAAAGCCATGTTCTAGTACTGCTGCATGCACTTCTTTACTATCTTACAACTGCAGCGATCTAGCCACACAAAACTCCCACAAGCCAGCTCCTCATCTCGGGCAGAGTCCTGCTCCAGATGAAGTTAGTTGCAGTGAAGCCAGTGCGATTGCCCTAGGACAAGAGAACGTCCCTACGGCACATATCCGCGGGCTTGTTCTGTGAGGACGTGCCGGGAGGCTCCAGCCCCAGCAGAGCCGGGACGGGCCTCAGGGCGGTCGCAGCTCCGCCGGTAGGCGGCAGAGGGCGCGATGCCCCCCGCCCGGTGCTGGCGGCCGCTCGCCCGTGTCCTGCCCGCCCCTACCCACATGCCCGTGGAGCCGCGGAACGGCTCCGCCCTGCGCCCGAGGAGGAGGAGGGCCAAAGCACGTTGTTGTTTAGAGCCAAGCTGATGCGAAGCTAACTCTTCCCATGCAAAGTGCTGGAAACCTGCTAAATCTCTCCAGGCACATGAAGGCTGCAAACATGGAGGCAAGGGATGAAGCAGTCAGGGTGCAACAAGGCTTCATGAAATGTGTTTCCTCTCCTGCCGTTTCAGACTTACATGTGAATACTGGAATAGGCTTCTGGAAAGTGTCACATCCTGGCCATTACCAGAGGTCTACCTGGAAACGCATCCTCTGGGGCACACTGAACTACCTTAAAATCATCCCAGGGAAATGGAAGGGCAAGCATTTCCCCTTACAGGATAAACTAGTTTGCCTAAGCCATCTCTCCTCCATTTTTATCTGAAACTCTGCCTGCATCCGGCTCCAGTTAAATTCTTGGCACCAGGATTGAAGGTTTGGTTAAGTCTAATGTTAAACATTTCATCATGTAAATGTAATAGGACCATCTGTTAACATGAGGCACAAACCCAGTACTTAGTCACCAAGGTCTGTTCTCTCTACAGTTCACTCAGGAGAGAATGCAGGCATCAGGCAGAAGACATGCACCAGGTTCTTTATCCCTCAGCACCCCATCTTTATAGGGGAAGGTGGAAAGAGAAGAAATAATCACTAAAGACAGACTATTGAGAAACTTGCCAAGAGAAAGATCCAGAGTTTCAAGATGTTCAGGTTGTGGAGGGGACACAGATCCCAAAATCTGGTTCCCAAGAAGAGACAAGAGCAAGATGGATTATATGGATGAATTTAAGGTGTCAGTATGGCTGCACAAGAGGAACTGTGATGACGCCAATGTCAAAATGTAGGAGTAATTATCTAAGGTCAGTTTACCAAAGAGAAAAGGGCACTTCAAAAATATAAAAGGTTATCAACTTAAGATAGGAACTGAAGCAGTTCCATTCAAGTGAAAATACCAATGAGGAAAATAAAAGTTCTGAACTAGTTCAGTTCAGGAAGCACAGCGGACACAGTCATTAATTCTTTTGGGGAAGAGAAACACTCTTCCCCTTCTAGAAAGCCAACCCCTACAATCTGTCCAGGGCTCCAGACCCCATGTTTGCATCCTGCCCACAAAACTAGCACAGCTACTTTCATCCCACAGATACCCAGCAGGAGCAAATAAGGTTCTGTTTGCTGCTGCTTGCCAGCTAACCAAATATTCTGGGAAACATTTCAAAACATGGAAGTCTTCCAACAGACAGCCTCTGGGAAAACCACAGAAGGAAAAAAGCATACTTACAGGTGAACCTTTCCTCATCTCCTTCTCCCTCTGTTTCCACATTTTGCTGCTTAAATTCAGTCAAGTCTGTTTGGAGAACTTCATTAACTGCAGCATGGATCAACGATGCTGCAAGAAGTGGTGAAACACCTCTGCTGGTAAGAAAAAGAAAGAAAAAAGTGCTGCATTAGTTGAGCTACAACCTCACTGGTTACGGCCGGTGACCTCAGAATTACACACAATCAGCAATTCCAACTTAATTCGTAAACTAGTAGAGGAAACCATATGTTTAATATTTATTCATACAACTCTTTAGTAAGATCTTCAGTTAGACAACTGCTTTCTCAAGAATGCGAAGAGGAAGAAGTGTATGAATCATGTTTTCAAACTGTTGCCTCACACTCCAGTCGCAGATGGTACCTCCTTCACTTCAGCTCTTGGATGGGAACTGCTACCTTCACTTCTACCCTCTGAACACAAACATTTTGTTTCTACTCACTACACAACATTTCTTGCTTGCAGTCAACTGTAAACCACAGACAGTATCGGGATCTCTGCATTATGGTACACGCTAACCTCCAAAGAGGTTCATTAAGACTCCAGTTCCCTCCACAAGAAAAGCCAAGCTCAGTACGAACCTACAGCCCTGTAACACTTAGTTTCTCCTGACTGGAAGTTCCCCAAAGAAATCACCCAGGAAGAAGGTGCAAAAAGCTGGCTCCGGGGAGGAGAATAAGAAAAGACTCCAAGACTTATGATTCAGCTGAAGCTTTTAGGTAAGCATCCAGAAGACAGTAATGCTACGCAGTCTATGCAGCCTCTCCTTTTTACTCAACACTTTATGCAAGCTTCGTGCTTTTGGTGGGTTAACCCTGGCTGGACACCAGGTGCCCACCAAAGCCTCTCTCTCACTCCCCTCCTCAACTGGACAGGGGAGAAAAAAAATATAACAAAAGGCTCGTGTTGAGATAAGACAGAAAGAAATCGTTCACCAGTGACCATCACAGGCAAAACAAACTCTATGTGGGGAAATCGGTTTGATTTACAACCGATCAAATCAGAGTAGGACAATGAGAAATAAAACAGGTTCTTAAAACCACCATTCCTTCACAATCCCTCCCTTCTTCCGAGGCTTAACTTCACTCCCCATTTCTCTACCTTCTCCCCTCCCAGCAGCACAGGGGGACAGGGAATGGGGGTTGTAGTCAGTTCACCACACGTTGTCTCTGCTGCTCCTTCTTCCTCAAGGGTAAGACTCCTCACACTCTTCTCCATGCTCCAGAATGGGGTCCCTCCCATGGGAGACAGTCCTTCACGGACTTCTCCAGTGTGAGTCCTTCCCACAGGCTATGGTTCTTCACAAACAGCTCCAGTGTGGGTCCCCAACAACTCTTATATTCACTATATTCCCATGGCAGGCACGAAAAATTACAATACATAACACACATTCCAGACATTTTCTGTGAGCACAATGAAGAATAAGCATGGACGTCCATAAAAAGCATTTTATCTGCTGTTTATGGAGTGTTTGATACGCACAAAGTATCAAATTATACAGCCAAAGCAAATAACACATTAAGGCACCTGCAGCAAGTCAAGGACAATACTTTGTTTTGCCAGGAAACGTTTAGAGTCCTGCGTAAAACTAGTTGGCTACAGAGTAAGAAATGGTGGAAGCAACTGGTCTCTGCAGGTGTTCAGCAGAGATGACTCGTTCTGTGCGTACAGAGGAGCAGGGAGGGGAAGACCGTGAGGTTTTAGATCTCAGTGACAAGAAGCTGAAATGCATTTTGCCATTGTGCTTCTGAAAGAGAGGCCTTGTCATCTCCTCACAACCCCGTACGAGTACCTCCTGCGGCAGCAAACAGAAAGCATTGTGTTAGTCAGCAGGCTGCTAACAGAAGCGTGTTTCATGCTATGCATTCTGTGGCCGTGATGGCCTACTTTAATGAGTCATTTCGGTACTTCAAATAGATGTCAACGTGTTTGCAGTCCTTTCAGTGCTGGCTGCAGTCACATCACATCATGGGAAGCCAGAAATTGGCATTTTCTTTCTTTTTTTAGGGCTAATATGTTCAGGGGAGTCAGTACCTTTCCTACCTAAGTGACAATGCCTGCTTATACTTTGATACTAACAGACAACCTTTTAAAAGGTCAGGTCAGAAATACATCTGAAACAGATATGGCAAACCCCCCAAAAAATCCTGCTTCCTGTTTTTGTTGGTAGAGGTGGGAAAGAAAGGAATACAGAAATATAAGCCACACAAACAGTTGTCAGATGTCTAGCTGCTGAAAGTCAAGAGCTTTAGTTAAAGTAGGTTTCAGAACAGAGACAAAAGTGAAGCAGCTATGCATTTAAATGCACAGTGAGAGCTACACCTTCAGTTATCTTCAGAATTTCTCTGCTATGCTAGAAGAAATACTCAAATCTAGCCTGGGTTTCCAGCTAGGTATGAGAATAGGGCTTAATGCTTTGATTTTAAACTTCATCAACTTCTGCTTTCCAGAGCCCAGGCTTGCTGAACTGAGTCCATAAAAAGAAGCTTAAACAAAAGGCGATACACTAAATGCTGTAATTCACAAGTCCTGTGAATAAACCTCTGCTTACAGGATGCCTATAACAAAGAAAAGTTTCATGAGTCATTATGTCACATCCTTCAACTTTTTCCAGTTGCCACCCAGTCCCTAAAAAGGAAATTCAGAGGTTCCTCAGTACCGATAGCTTCATTCAGTTTTCCTTCCTATGCATTTCCTCCCCCTCCACAGTTTTGCAAATCTGTGAAAAGAAGATGGGGGTTTATTTGTTATGCAGCCAGCAACAACACTGAGCAGTTGATTCTGACATGCTGACAAAAGATAAAAGCCTAAAAAATGACTCTACCTCTTCACTTCTATCTCAATTCCAAACAGAGCATATTTGTCCATTACTTTATAAACTCCTAATATCAGTACTGCCATATTGCTAAACCTGTTTTTTACTCAAGCTCAGGTATATGGAGGTCCAAGACAACGGCATCTTCAATTCAGATAGAATCACAGAATCATAGAATAGTTAGGGTTAGAAAGGACCTTAAGATCATCCAGTTCCAACCCCCCTGCCATGGGCAGGGACACCTCACACTAAACCATGCCACCCAAGGCTATGTCCAACCTGGCCTTGAACACTGCCAGCGATGGAGCACTCACAACTTCCCTGGGCAACCCACTCCAGGGCCTCACCACCCTCACAGTAAAGAATTTCTTCCTCATATCCAATCTAAACTTCCCCTGTTTAAGTTTGAACCCGTTACCCCTTGTCCTCTCACTACAGTCCGTCATGAAGAGTCCCTCCGCAGCATCCCTATAGGCCCCCTTCAAATACTGGAAGGCTGCTATGAGGTCTCCACGCAGCCTTCTCTTCTCCAGGCGGAACAGCCCCAATTTTCTCAGCCTACCTTCATATGGGAGGTGCTCCAGTCCCCTGATCATCCTTGTGGCCCTCCTTTGGACTTGTTCCAACAGTTCCATGCCTTTTTTTATGTTGAGGACACCAGAACTGCACACAATACTCCAAGTGAGGTCTCACGAGAGCAGAGTAGAGGGGCAGGATCACCTCCCTCAACCTGCTGGTCACACTCCTTTTGATGCAGCCCAGGATACGGTTGGCTTTCTGGGCTGCAAGCGCACACTGCCGGCTCATGTTCAGTTTCTCATCCACCAACACCCCCAAGTCCTTCTCCACAGGGCTGCTCTGAATCTCTTCTCTGCCCAACCTGGAGCTGTGCCTGGGATTGCTCCGACCCAGGTGCAGGACCTTGCACTTGGCATGGTTAAACTTCATCAGGTTGGCATGAGCCCACCTCACAAGCGTGTCAAGGTCCCTCTGGATGGCATTCCTTCCCTCCACTATATCAACTGAACCACACAGCTTGGTGTCATCGGCAAACTTGCTGAGGGTGCACTCAATCCCACTGTCCATGTCACTCACAAAGATGTTGAACAAGACCGGTCCCAACACCAATCCCTGAGGGACACCACTCGTTACTGATCTCCATTAAGCCACTGACCACAACTCCAGCCAGTTCTTTATCCACCGAGTGGTCCACCTATCAAATTAATGTCTCTCCGATATAGAGACAAGGATGTCGTGTGGGACAGTGTCGAACGCTTTGCACAAGTCCAGGTAGATGACATCAACTGCTCTGCCCCTGTCCATCAGTTCCGTGGCCCCTTCATAGAAGGCCACCAGATTGGTCAGGCAGGATTTCCCCTTAGTGAAGCCATGCTGGCTGTCACCAAGCACTTTGTTGTTTTTCATGTGCCTCAGCATGCCTTCCAGGAGAATCTGCTCCAAGATTTGCCAGGCACAGAGGTGAGACTGACTTGCCTGTAATTCCCCAGGTCATCCATTTTCCCCTTCTTGAAAATGGGGGTTACATATAGATGGAAGATGGTTCTAATTTCATCCTCTAAATCAGAGACTTCAAGGGTTAACAAAACAGATAATTAAATATAATTAAAGAAAAATAAGAACTGCTGCTTTAGTTGAGAGCTACAAGGTCTCACTTGGCTAGAGAGAATCTGAAAGCAGACACAGTACCTATGGCAACCACCATGAAGGCAGAAGCCCACTGCAGTTACCATAACAGACTTCAAACCTTTTCTGTAAGCAAGAGAAGGATGTCACGTAGTGTTAAAATCTTCCCTTCAAAGCAGCCCAGGACACCCTGCTGACAGGCTGAACAAGCATAATTTAACCTTCATGAATCGGAAGAAATACTGGAGCTCTTTCCTAAGTGGGAAAACAACTGTGTTGGGAAGAAGAGGGAAGCTGGTGGGGTGTGTTACATGGAAAGGATGTTACGTCCTCGTGAGAGAGTCTTAGAAGAAATGTGTCAGCCCCGTTTCTATGACACATGCAAGACTAATTGCCTAGCCTCAGCATACACAGGCTAGTAGTAAACAGACTTAGAATTTCTTTGCTACAGGCTATTTCTTTCCTAACAAATAGGGTGTGTTTTGACCACAATGGAAAAAAATACTAAAAGGGAATGAATGCATGTTGTAACAGTGCAGATGAGACACTGGAGCTTCACCACCAGGTAAAGTCAGATTGCTAGTGGCTGGAGCACATCCCCCAGACACTTCATGGGAAAACACAAGCCTCATTTAAAAACCTGAGTAGCAATAGAACAGTTAAAGAGTAAAGCAATACTTATGCTAATAAAGAACACATTTAAATTTATATGCCATCCTCCTCCTTGAAAGATTCCAGACTGCTGGACACATACAGCATTGTTAAAAGGAGCTATGGAAAGCTCCTTTTGACCTGTGGGCCAAAATAAAGTTACACAAAGAAGTAGAAAGCAATTGTGATAATTTGCGTATGTTAGATTTGGCACGAAGTACAGAACAGAACTTACTTCTCTTGTTGTTTACCTTGTTTCTCTTTTGCAAAACAATTTAGTTCCCAATTTTATTTCATTTTAAAAGCCCAGTTTGTCATGCCATCGCAGCCACAATGTATTTACATAAACTCAATCAAAAGACTTACTGAACACTTGTATATCAGCCTTCAGGAGAACATGACTGAATATATACAAGTTCCTTCAGGAAGCAGAAGCCCCAGTAAGATCACTTCTTATTTGGTTTTATTGGGTCATTAAATCCCCAGTACACTTGCAGTGAGTGTTGCAGGCAAGTCACCAGTTCAAAGATGCCTTCACCTCTTCTTCCCCTCAAATTTAAGAGGGTATATTGAGAAGTCTCTACTTAACAGCTTTGCGGGCAAGGGGGAAGCACTCGGAGCATCAAAGGTCAGGCCACCACTTCTCATCCAGAGCCTCAACTATGACTGCACTTTTTTCAAAAGCTTGGGAACATATGACAGACTTCCTGTTGTGCTCTGTGCCCACAGCTTACAGCAGCTTTGAAACAGCAGAGTAGGGCAGCAGATGGCAGACTCCAAACAGCTGCTCTGCAGCACTTGGAGCAGAGAAGCAAGATCTGTGTAACCTGGTGGAGAGTGGTACAAAGCCTCTCTAGGACATACCAAAGACCCAGTGTTTACACAAAGCATTTTTTGGAAGGAAAATAACTGGCATCTTCCCCCCCCCCCCCCCCCCATATTCTCTCACAGTACTGTCAGGAAATCTGTTTGTAGGAAGAGAAGCACAACAGATTGCCAACTGTACTGGCCAAGCTGTTGATCACTTCTCACCTTTCAAATTTAAGAGAAAAAAAAGAAGGTTACATGATGTTGTTTCTAGATATTATTAACAAAGTCATGGCAACAAGGCAGCACGGGAATTGCAGGCTATAGCACCACTGTATGATCCTCTTTTCCTTTCAGAGTGTGCATTTATATGTATGTATGCATATGCTGGGAACAGAGAGGTGATGTATCTGCTAGCAAAAGCTTCTAGAAGTCAGCAGCAGCTGACTTATATCAGAGGAAAGATATATTTGTGCACTCATTTGCTACACAGGCTCTGCAACACCAGAAGATCGTATACAGCACAGCTTTGCCAGTAAAGCAAAGTTTGTCAGAGCAGACTCTGTGTGTTTCCAGCACATTACAGCTATATCAGCAAAGCAGTTTTAGTGCAGATCTGCAAGCACTAGCAGTTCTCTAGTAAGTGAAAGATCCTCTCATACTGCCAAAATAATAGCAGGTCACAAGTTTCCTCATAAACAAAAGCTGCTTGTATTCAGTATTTTCTCCCCAGTCTGCTACTTTTATTTCCCTCCCCCATTTTTGTTCTTACAATCAACTATAAAATGCTTCCACACAAGTTGCTCTAAGCATTAGTATATATTACAGTAGCACCCAGAGTTCCCCGGTGATTGTGGCCTGAAAAGTACAAATATATATCCGTTGAGAACACCTGACATCCTACAATGCATAGAAGTTGTTTCTTGCACTAATGACATCAGGTCTTTACAGTAGATGATAAGATGGAATCAAAACAAGTGTATAAACAATGCCACACACAGAATTTCAATCTTTCATGTTTCCATCTTTACACAAAGCAGTTTTTTGTACAGCTTTTCTTCTGAAACTATCAGAAGCGACAGCTTTATAATCCAGAATCCATCTGCTTAGGCCCTTAAGTCATCATGGAACAGTTTTTGCAGAGAATGTGCTATGCAGTCACCTGCTGCTTCCATTTCCTTCTCAGCAGGAAGAAAAACCACACAGCAGAACAGGAGAGACATAATTCCACAAAAGACTCTTTCCAATTAAGCCATTAACCTGTTGTTTCAAAACTGAGTATTTCTCATCTTGATGCCCAATAAACAGTAATAGAAAGGATGTTTCGCACAGATTACGAGCAAAATATGCAAGTTCTAGGGACAGACAATTTCAGTTTTCCAAGCAGAACTCAAGATACTGATTTAAACAGCAGCAAGTCAGCCCTAGAAGCTTCCTCATCATTATACATTTGACTTTTTTTTTCAGCATTTCATCAAGTTTTTCTCTCTCATATTGCAGGTGTCTCCATACGTACACTTCCTTTTTAAAGGCAAAGTGATTATTTCCCAAAACACTGAGAGTATCTTGTAGCAGGAGAAACTCCCATAGAGATTTAAATTAAGAAATGTATTCTAAAAAGCAATTTACTGATCACAAAATTAACTGTTTGTCCAGCCTCTCTATACTGTTAGAGGCAATCCTGAACTACCTAAAACTATTATCCAGACACATGTTCAGTGTGAGCTGCACATCATTTCTCTCAAGCTATGTATTGTTCTGCCATCAGCTTCAGAGGTATGGGTGGACAAACCACACATGACAAAACAAGCTGGTTCTGACCATCATCCAAAAACACCAGAGCCACTTTGTTAACCATTTGCTAAATTAACTAGTTAGCAGCAGAAATACCACATTCCTCTTGTGCATTAACTTTATCAAGGCTTCAAATTCTAACATTATTAACCACAAACCAGTGAGAACACTGGTGTTGCTGAAAGAGCAGGCTGCTCCTGCTAATCCTATGCTTGCTTTCAACACCAAGCACAACTGGTCCCCTGAAAACTATAAAGTTTGTTTACAGCCAATCACACATGAAATTCACTTTCTTGTCTGAAATGAATGGACGGCTGATATCACAAATGTGCTCTTAGCAATGAGAAGCATTAGTGCATTAAATTAACATAGATTGCATGGTACAAATTAGGAAAAAGGAAGCAAATTTTAGGGGATTTATTAAAAGCAGAGGTTACAGTAGACAGGGTATTAGCAGTTTTTACAGACGAAGGGACTAAAGAGACTTTCAAGAAGAGATAGGCAAACTAAAGGCAAGATGAGATTACTTTTTTCCCCTCTTCCTGCTTACATCACCTTATGCCATTGAAGTATCAGAATTGCTGAATTAACTATTCTAAAAGCAGAGAAATGCTGAAAATAATGTTGGGGCCACACCCTGGGTGAAAGCATTACAGTGTAAAACACAAAGACACAAAACAGGATGCTGAGGCAACCGAGAGATGAAACACAGTGAATCGTTTGAGATGGGGCAGAACAGGAAGCCGGTCTCATAACTGTTACTGCAGGAAAGTCTCCTCAAACAGGACGGCTGCTGGAATTTCACATTGTTCTTTGACTATGTCACAGGATGGTCATACAAGTTTCTGCTCTTATCAAGGGAAAGGAGACATTTCTGTATGTGGGGGTCTGATGTCATTTCATGTCCTGTTTCAGTGCAAGTTCATAAAATTCCAGGTTAATTTCTAAAGCTCTAGAAGTGAGCAAATGGACTCTGCATTCGCATTGACCCATTTCACACATGGTCGGAACACACAGCTCATACCTAAAAGGGTATGTTAATTAAAATTCTGCAAAACAAGATTACTTAAGCCTGCCCCAATTCTTCAGTTTTATGTACATATTTAGTTTCATAAAGGCAGTTCCATTGATTTGAATGAATTATTCAAAGTAGAAACATCTGCAAAGCTTCACCAGATCAGCGATTTAAGCACAAGTCCTGCCAGGAAGCAGAAGTGGTTGGCTGCCTTAGCTAGTGCTCAGCTATGCCAGCTGCATTTGCAGAAGATAGGCAAAATCATTCATTTTAGATGTGTAAAGACATTCAAGGGGTTAGCCTGAGATAGCCAACTGCTTCCATGTAAGAGAGGTATGCAGCCTTAGAAAAGCAATAGCATTCAGAAGCTCCTTGTTGGACATACCATGTTACTCTTTACCCCATTTATCTTCGCAACCGCAATCCTGATTGGGGGTGGAGGAAGAATGTTTCTCCTTGCAAAGACAAAGATTTACGTCTCCAAGTAAGTGGAAGAACAAGCTATTACTGTATTTTGTCTTATGAGCCAAGGATATCGCTGGGCTTTTATCAGCTTGGGCCCTTCAACACATGACCCACACATCTGTGCGAGTGTGAATAAAGTCTCTGACACCATAGAAATAAGAAGCAGAACTGTGTGCCAAGCTTGATTCCAAATAACACTGACCTATCGAGAAATCCTTTGATGCACAGAATCTATCTTAGACCTAAGTTAAGCTAAAAGTACTTTAACCCTATGTTTTCCAGGCACTAGCTTTCCTCATATCACCTTCTTCATTACTAATCTTCATAAAATACATTCTGTGATGCTGGAGTGTTAGAGAAGTTCCCAACTAAGGGAATACAAAACAAGGATCAATGCTAGAAGCCAGCAAAGTACCCCCAATAACGTCTCGATAATGTTAAACCTGGTTATAGGGACACTGTGGTATTTGAACATGCATATTTTCGACTGAGCTGCCATCTGTGTGCCAGGGATGCTACCATGATAGCCTGCAACAGCAGATCACTAGATCTAAGCTTCAGTGATCTCTCATGAACTTGTTTCTTAATCTGGCATCACTTCTTCATCTTCAACACTTTCCACACAAACATTTACATGTCTTGTAAGCCTCATCCCTTATTCTTCCTGTTCTTAAAACCTTTAGCATTCTTCTTTCTCCTATGTCCTTACACTCCCTCATCTATTTCAGCAAAGATTTGGGGTATTCAGAGCAACTGAAAAGTTTATTTAACCGTCAAAACTGCATTTAGAGTTGATCTGCACTAGTGAATGTGGGAAAAAAAGTGCAATGTTTGGCAATATCTCACACAATGAGAGACTTCAGGTTTGGTTCTTAATTCCATGGATTATGAAAAGGTGGCCTGTGTTTTTGAAATAACTAGATTCTTGGCCTGGCCTGGGGCTCTACCAGTCTTTTCCTCCACATGCAAGAACTTAGCCTCCCAACAGGAACCCACAGCCTTTTTGCAACTGCAAAATGAGGCTTCTCTTTCTCATAGGAGTCTAAAACTGAGCTGTAAGTCTGCTGGGATCCCTACGCTTGACATTTCAGCTATGCTCCACTGCATCCAAGCATCCAGCTTCACACACAGGGTTGCTTCACTGTTTTGCCTGCAGGCAGCCAAAAGAATTCATGAAAACACTTTCCTTATGTAGTCCTGTTTTCCAAGTATATTTTGTGGAAATAAGAACAAACAAACAGACTGCTGCACTTCTATTCTGCTTTACTTTCTTCAGCTCCCTTTCCCTTCCTTTATATTCCTTTTTTTCTTCTTTTGTGCCAGCTCAGGACTGCAGAAGCTCCACAAATCAAGCTGTCTAATCAGCGCTGGCTGCAGGGCAGGTATGTGAGAAATGCAGCTTCTGACAGGGCAGGCTCCTTTCTGTGTAAACACCACAAGTGACAGGTGAGATGAAGGCATTGCAAAAGCAGCACTCTTTCTGCTGCCACTTCTTAACACACCCACTAGAGAACAACAGCATGTTAGCACATATGTAACTCAAAATTACTTGGTTTAGAAATCACTATGGTTTGAAGAACTGATCCCACATCTCTTCAGCTTCATACCTTAGAAAACCTTAGCCCGACCCATAAGGCAGATGCCCACATTGCAGATTAGAGAAGTATTTGTTCAAGCCTGGCATTGCTCTGTTCTTTCAAGCGCTCATGCAGAACCACTGTTGCCCCACAGAGTTCAAAGATTCAGTGCACGCGATGCAACAGCTGTGTTTTGTTCAAGAGCAATTTAGCTAAAGCACAACTAAGTAACGCAATGATCAACTGGGTCTTTCTCAACTACAGCCGAAAAACCTCATTTCTCATCTTTAAGTTTAGGCATACCATTTAAGTAAAAGATGTTATGCCCAGGAGCATCTCTGCAATACAAAGCACAGAACTAAGTTGATTTTTTAAAGGCAACTTCATTAAGGCAATTTAATTTGCAATCACCCATACACTTTCAACAGTAACAAAACCAACAAAATCTATTCAGTGTTCATAAACTCACCAGATGGTAGCTAGAGAGAGAAGTCATTCAAATCAGTTTTCTAGCTTTTTATCAAATTCCTCTAGTAAGGAGGTAACAATCAGGACATACGTAAACAGAACCAGGCTCCCTTAACTCCCTGTCTTCACTAGTTACCCCCAGCACAACAGCACAAAGCCAGCTCTCCACTTGGATTCTTTCAGACCATCTGCGATCCCTGTTCTTGACTCCTAACACACACATTAATGAAGCAGATTGTGATAGGAACTTCGTAAACCCCAGAACTCCCAGGCCATACAGCCCAAGTGCTTCAGGAAGCAGAGACACTGTCAGAAGACATAGGATTAGAGCAAGACCACTTGCTCTTGTGAAGCACTAACTTGCCCCAAGCAGTAAGTCACATCCCAATTCTTAGCGGCATTAGAGAAGTCTAAACAGGTAAGGATGTTGGTATCTCTCCCGAGATCAGGGGATGACAGAAACGCCGCTGAGAGAAGAGCTGTGTTTTCCAGTGGTGGTGTGACTACGCTCTTGAAGTTCGGAGAAAACATCAACTTCAGAAACCACGCAGGCACCTCCTGCTCACCAGGACAACTCCGGAGGGCCGGGGAGCCAAATACTTTCCTGGCTGGCTCGCTTCTTGCGCCTGACAGCCCTGCAAGGCAGGTTGCAGCTCACTGACTGCCTCCCTCCCTCCCCAGACTTTTAAGTAGACCCACACAGATGCCCTTAGGGACTTGAATTCAAACTATTGGCACTTTACCACACGAATCGCCCTATCACGCTAATTGCAGGATTGTAATTTAATCTCTCATGCACCATGTTTCCGAGAGCACACAAACATTACTATAAAAGCAGAGATCCCGGCAGGAGGCCTGTGACAGAAGCGCGCTATTAAAAGCTCAGCTTTCAGGAGAATATCCACAAAGAAAAAAACAACTAAGAAGGGGAAAATAAATAATAATAGGAATGAAAAAAGCTAGAATTCCCTGGGAGCCGTGGAGCAGCGCTCCCCGGGCAGCCCAGGCACGGCGAGGCCCGCGGGCCCGCCGGCACTGGGAAGTCTCCTCAGGAGGAGGCACCTCCCGCCGCCTGCACCTGCTCCAGCCCCGCACAGCGCCGGCGGGCCTGGCCCGGCCCGCTGCCCTCAGCGGCCCCGCTGCCCTCAGCGGCCCCGCTGCCCTCAGCGGCCCCGCCAACTGTCAGCGCGGCGCCGCCCTCGAGGGGAGGCCGAGGGCAACCCCCTGCCCGCCAGCACCGCCGGGCTCTCACCTGCCGCCCAAGAGGCTCCTCGCCCGCTCGGCCAGTGCGCCCGGCACCTCGGCCTTGCTGAGGGCGCCGCTCCCCGCCGAGCTCCACGGCAGCGGCTCCTCCGGGCCCAGCGGAGATGGGAAGTCTTTCAGGAAAGAGCTCAGGGGAGCCCCGCACGCCTCCACCTCCAGCGCCATGGCGGCGCCGCGCTGAGGCGCCCTGCTGGGCAGCCACCGCCGCCTCGCCGGGAGCGGGCCAGGAGCCGGCGGGGACGGGCGGTGCGAGGGGGCCGGCCGGGGAAGGGAACGCGAGGGGAACAGGGCGCCGTGACGGCTCCTTTAAGCGGAACGTAGGGGCGAGGCCAGCCGCGGCAGGCGGGGCCAGAAACAATGCCTGGAATGCGGGGGCCGGGCGGGACCGGAGCCCGCCGCGGGGCGGGGACACGCGGCAGCGCCCGCCCGCGGGCAGCCCTCGTCCCGCTCCATCCCCTCCCGCAGGGCTGGAACCGCAGCGCTCGGCACAGGCCCATGCGGACCGAGGGGCGCCTTTCCACCGAGCGCTCCTGTGCTCAGCAGTCACCCCGATGAACGGTTCTCATCCTAAAATCCCGATTTATTCCATATCGGATTAGATTTACACGCTCTGATAGGCAACACACACAAATAGGCGCAGCTGGAAGTGCGCACAGGTTACAGGTATACACAAGAGACAATTCCCCCCCCCCCCCAATCTTGTTACTCGCAATCCCTTTTCGTTTCCATTCACACCAAAATACCCATAAAAAAGACTTCAGAAGACCTGAGGCAGCCACAGCAGGGTTTTGCTGTGCATAAGTCATTGCAAATAACCTGTGCTAGCTTTCAAAGCCTTATCACAGGCGTAAATGCAAGACACGGTCACTTCCATAGATTAACTAAAAGTATAGTGAGTTTGGAGAGAAACCATACAGGAGGCTGACCTGTTTGTCAAATTTATTAACCATGTTCATCAATAAGCTATAAGCTTTCCTTGCTTATTTAAGAGCACTTCTAGCTTAGAAAAGGAAGTGCATCAGTAAACCACATGGAATTATCATTGTCCCAGTCTGGAATCTTCCAAGAAAAAACTGTATGAAAATCCTGAACCCTAGACACAAAAAAAGAATACAATAGCAAACCCTGCAGTGAGGTTAGGACACAGGCATTCAGAATACTTGCACTCACCTCACTCCTTGATCTTTGGTGTATTTACAGCATATCAACTAAATCCCTTCCTTCTTGCCTCACACCAAGCTGTGTTTCTAAGCCATTAAAGTTAAGAAGGTTCATATCCCACCTCTTTCCTTTGTATTCCCATGGTAAAGTACAGCAGCCTGTATCCTGCAACATCCCTGCCATGATCAATCCCCCACTGGCAATTCCAAAAAACAAAAGGTGCTTTTAAATAGTGAAATGATTTATGACATTCTGAGGACACTAATGCAAGATGGACCTTCAGAACATGAGAAGCAGCTACTCAGGCTAAGGGAGACACAGAAAGAACACAGTATTTAGGAAACAAACCCAAACAAACTTCTGCCTATGACTGGGTCTTTTAAGCAACACTATTACAACATAGCTCATGTTTGAGCTGTAACTGTATAAACGTTTGATCAGAGGAACAAGCTCGGGGCTGTGGTGTTTCATCTGTGCTCAGCAAATGCACACACCGTGCCAATTAAAACAGCAGAGTTGTACATTACCTTTTGTAGGGACTTGTCTTTCCTCTCTGTTGCCAGTGAATCACATGTCAAAGTGGCTCTTTGCATATTCTGTGTTCACATGCTTTAGCTTTTGCACCATGTAAAACTGCTGTGGCATCCCCCCATCCAGCCACAACTAATGCTGAACTGTTTTGGGGCTATAGATGATACAAACTGCACTTGACCAGACAACTGGACAAGATCAGCTATGTGTACAGGGAAGGAAAGGAGAGAGTATTATATGTCAGTGCAGTTAGATTTTGTAACGTGGGACCCTGTGCCACAGTGGTTAGATACAGCTCCATACAAAAACAAGAGGACACCGTCCTTTTGACGACAAAGTAAACCAACACCAAAATGAGTTTGGGATACAGAGTGTACAAACAATTTGATCAGGTATGATCAGCTGTGTGAACACAGAGGAAAAGAAGAGCATGGGCACACTACCTGTCCTCCAGCTGCTGATGGAGGCCTTACTTAACAGGGGCCCACTGACCAAAAGATACTAATTTGGTTGCACAGATGATAACTTCGGAATCACTGCTCAAAGCAGATACAAAACGGAAGGCATAAATGTATGTCTCTCAGCATTACTCTCTTATGCAGCAGAGTGACAGGTCTGAAGTAGTGCTCTTGCTACTGCAGATGTGAGGTAAAAATCTGACAGCTACTAATCATTTATCATTGTTGAAGATTCAAAGTCAGATGAAACAGGACTCATTCCATGCCTAAAGACTACAGCAGTGTAGCAGTGATCTTACTCAGCTCTTATGTTCCTGGCACTTGCACTGTTGACAAAAGCCTCAGAAATCATGGAAGAGGAAATCTTCATTTTCTATCAACCACAGGTAACAGCCTAGCTTCCCTACTGTTTGTGAGCTCTACTTGCACCAATGAATTCCAATTAAAAGCTTAAAGGCTTACTCGGCTATAAACTGATCATCCAGAAGAATTTGTTTTGTGATTAAGTCAAGGCATATAACGACATAAGGTGTTTAACTTTTCTAAGAACAGGAAAGCAGTGAAGATCAAAAATACTTTAAAATGAACTTAAAGTGAAACAAATTTTTATAAGAAGTTTATTATTCTGTTGTGTGGCCATTATACAAAGTAAGCAGCCAGAGCTGCCATTTTGTCCTTGGGTTTCTTTGGATTGAGCCTTCCTCCAGGCCTCCGGCCTTTACCTCTTCCTCGGCCTTGCCTTTTTCCTTGTCCCCCACGGTGCATGGGATGCCTCATGGCTGCATGCTTCAGCTCCACCAGATCTTGAAACACGGGATCACAGAACACACAGCCTGAATGCTGTGTCTCATCCCCAGGTAAAGGAGATTTGGCCTTGTTAAAATCAACATCCACAAGGGCCGCATCGCACAAGTCGCAGGTCTCCGGTGACACTCGGACCTTGTGGGCATTCTCGAAGAAGTGCACAATCACATTGCATTTGTTGCAGGCCATCTTCCACTTGGGACCTGACGTCGAGTCCAGCACCAGAACCCCATTCTCACATTCAACGCACTGCCCAATTCCGAGCATGCTAAGAGAATGCTGGCATGTGGGGTGCGTGCATTCATTACAGCCCATTCCTGGTGGAAGAAGAGTAAAACCATACCACCAGGAAGCCTTTATATCACTACCCACAGCACCCAGTTTGGAGGAAGTGAGACACAGAAGTCAGAGACAGCTTAGTATACTGTAGGTTTTCTAAATCACTAAAGAATGGAACAACTGCCCAAATGCCAACTTGCCTTTTCACAGATTCAGAATATTTCCTTGCTCAAAATTTCTTCTGTAATAGCTTTCAGAACTGTCAGATACTGCCACTGTACAGGCAGTTTGGACACATTAGTGATGAAAACTAATCATGTTTTCAATGAAATGTATGGCTCCTAACTGCTATTTCATACTTGCCCAAACACTGTTAGTACAAGACATTTTTAATTAAGAAAAATGGTAATAAAAAGTGCCATAAAGCTCCGGGTACTCAGCTTCAAAAACTACGTTAAGTAAGTTACCAAACTACAACTTTGGTAACTGGTCACAGTTACCAAACCACAACTTTCAGCCCTTCTTATATCCTTCAACAGCTTTTGACATACCGTCTACCTCAGTATCAAAACACTCTCAAGACCTGGTCCTAATCTATAGTCCTATCCATAGCAAGCATACTCTAATTTGCAAAGTATCAGAATCCCAGTGTCTTTCACTGCAAACCAAGTGTTACAAAGGTCACCTCCTGTGCATGCACAGAAATTAATTTCTTACTTCTTTTATAAAGAGAAAAAAGAAGTATTCAGAAGTCAGTTAACTAATAAATCTTGGTAAGTTTGATGTGAGTTTTAGGTATCAGCAACCTAATTTGAACAGAACCTTATACTAAGCAACACTGATTAAAAACTACTGTACAGACTGCACCTAAGCTATTTCAAGTGAGGTTGTTCCCTGCATATTTACAGAATTCCTACCTTTTTTCATGTCCCTGAAGGGAGGATGGTTGTAACAGTATGGACACAGTGGGTAGCTCTTTCCTCTGGATCCAGACGACCACAGCACCAGCTCAAAGTCATCTAGTGGGCAACGCAACTCTTTGTAGAGTTTAATGGTACCATTCTGTGGGAGACTGTAGGTGTCATCACAGTGAGAGCAGTGCAGACGACTTGGCTTGGCCTGGAAATAGAATATAAGCCTCCTGAACAATTGTAACGTTCAAAACTTCCAGTAAACCCAAGTGGGGTTGCTCATTGGCTCGCTTCCCATGGAAAAGCTCCATTGGGTTTTTTGTTTTAGAAATGCCCTCTTGACAACCACATTTGAATCCAAATTCAACAAAGGAAAAGAGGTTTCTATTCAATGCCCCCAGCAAGTGAAATTTAAACTCCAAGCATGAGGCGAAGTTACCTGAATATACTTCATGAAGCGATGGCATTTACCACAGCGGGAAAGAGGTTTACCAGTGGCAGCTAACGGTGAAAAAGACACTTCCATCAGTTCATCCATGCCTGTGAAAGAGAGAATCACACTTATGTTACAATTCAAGTTCTTATGAGGAAACCTTGCACAAAAATCATCTATAAAACCTGTGAAGAAGTGAGAATATTTTATTCACAATGCTTTTCCCTTGTTTACAAAGACTTTTAAATACAGTGTTTTGCACTGAGCATGCACAAACACATAAGGTTAATTATTTCAGCTAGTCTGAAGTTATCAATAAGTCAAAACTACACATCACAAAATAAATCTGAAGTAGAGTTTGGATCCATAATTCAATCCATTTCCTTTTGTAGAGCCGCTTAATTTAACTTGAAACTTCCAGCTCGGACAGAACTTTTCAGGAAGCCTAAACCTCTGAAAGCAACCTAATATGTAAGTATTTTGTACTAGCATCTTTGCAACAATTAAGCAATTGTAGGGAACTTCACACGTAAGAAGTTTTACCTGCAATAGAATCCACAAAATAGTGGAATTTCCTTTTGAAAATGTCAAGGGTGTGCTCCAGGACCTGATGATAATTTGCTTTACCCAGAGCTATTAAGTTGAGCTGCTTCTCCACAGCACTGCGGATTGTAGGAAGAACCAATTCTGCATCTAACAGAAAACCAGAGACCAGCAACAGAAAAACAGCAATGAAAGATCAAAATATGGGGACAGGAAACTGTCCATACATAAACTGACACCAGAATAAGCAAGTTTTATTATTATACTCTTTGGAATTAGGAATACTTTCTTAGATGCACCACTTGAGACAGAAATGCTAGTTATACAGGGACAATAGCCCTTAACATACTGAAGGGAAAAGAACGTACAAGGATGGAAAGGGAAGAGCATTTAACTGACCTATTTTGTAATAACCATGAACCAGAACAATGCCAAGATTTGTAGGCTTTAGTCTCCGACCACTCTCCACTGTGACATAGTTTCGCTGGCAAATGTTGTTAATGTGGACTGGAATACTTGCATCAGTTCCTGGTGCGCAAAAGAGAACAATATATCCATCCTAAATAAAAAGTTTGCATTGAATTACTCACTTCTGACTTCCCTGGGTTTATGTCAAATGGTCGGGCTCCTGAGACTGTTTAAAATTCAGGAACCTTTTCATGATAACCCACTTCAGTGGAAAACATCTCTCTCTAGTAACAGTTAGGTTCCTCTGCAGTTCTGAGAAGTCTCA
This sequence comes from Amazona ochrocephala, assembly GCA_039720435.1. Classification (NCBI taxonomy): domain Eukaryota; kingdom Metazoa; phylum Chordata; class Aves; order Psittaciformes; family Psittacidae; genus Amazona; species Amazona ochrocephala. The sequence continues at coordinate 6,356,273 of CM077891.1, read as the reverse complement.
AACATGTATTTTAACCTTAAGCCTTTTGTCTCTTCCAAGGAATTACTATTAGGAATCACATATTCTCACGTATCATTTATTCTGGGAAAACACAGTGGAGTAAAAGACCATGTGTGTTTTGACCAGAAACATTTAGGAAAATGCATCAAAGGAAACAGGTCAGATTGAAAAACAAATGTAGTATTATGGTAAATTGTACAATAAGATATATAAGGACTACTGGAACCAGCAAAGCTGAAGCAACCTGCAAAGACAAGAATTGTTCCTAAGAATGGGGAGATGCATTCTTTCACATAACATCAGTTCTTTCTGACAGAGAACTGACAAGGATGTGTTATGAAAGGATGTTGCTTTGGCCAGAAACCAGACATGAGGATAAGAAAAGGAAAGGAATGTGGGCGAAGAGACAATCTACCATCTGCTAAGAGGAGCTACGGACATTATGGTTTGAAGGGAGAAAGGCATTACTGTACCTACTCAAACAAATACTGAAAAGTCATTAACCAACAGAGATAGGTCAGAATAGCGATTCAGACTCTCTGCACTCTTGGTGGGTATAATTAAATATAAGTTAAGCAAGTTCCTACCAATGCCATGCTTTTCCATCAGAGTGATAAGTTCTGCTTCTGTCAGGTAATCAGGAGGACTGGTTTGCTTTTCCAACAATTTTATTTCACTAACTGGAAAAAGATCTCCTTTCTCACAGTGGGGAAGGCTCTCTTCCAATGGGATGCTGTGCCACGGCATGATTTCTGTGAACCCTGGATGCAAAGAAACAAACAGAAATAATGACAGCTTTTCTCCATAACTTTCAAAAGGCCAACATGGGCTGCATTATACAGATCAAAGCTAAGAGGCTGTCAGCCATACCATGCAGAAAATATCTGAAACTGGGATTACCGAGGAAATAGAGTATCACAAGACAGTATCTCTCACCACACTGCATCAGATCTATTTTGTGCGTGACTTGAGTCAGGCTGATGTATGGAAAAAAACCTAAACACTTTCCTTAAATGAAAGCACAGTGCCAGAAAGGATGGGAAGAGTTTCTTACAAAAGAAATACAAATAGCAAGTCATATTAATGAAATAAGGACTATTCGGACAGCTTACCATGAATAAATCTCAGTGGTGGCAACACATTCTTTTTAGAGGCCCAAGAAAAATTAAGTAAAATATGCCTTTCTGTAATTTATCGCCTAAAAGGTATTTGCAGTCTGTAAAAAGACAGTGGTCTTCACAATGGCAAATGTGGCACTAAGTTTTTGAGACTACTACATGAAAAGTAACGCTTTACCTATTGTAACTAAAGTATGAGAATGAAGATAAATATTTGGTCCCTTGTCTTGATAGCTCAAAAAAAATGCTTCATCTTTGTATCCATTCAATGTATTAATGGGAGAAAACCAACCAACTAACCACAAACATGTATCTGTAGATGACTATTTACTCCCTGGTTAGTCTTACCTGGTGAAGTTACCACCTTTCCAATACAGGTAAAACGTTCTGGGCCAATACTGAAAGAAATGGTGGTTTGTAGGTACTTGCAATCGGCACTGACAGTGGCAATGAAATGCCTGGTTATATACTCATATAGTCGCCATCCATCTCCACCTGAGGAAAAGCAACATTTTACCCACAAAATGCAACTCCTGCAGCTCTACCTAAAATCTGTTCTAAAAGGCTCAGTTGGCTATTCCTTTTTCTTAGCAGTACTATGTTCCCTAGGATCAATTACAGAAAAGCAGACCACCTCTGAACTTCACTGTCATGAGAAGTTTAAGTTAGGGTAAAGTCTCCTCTCTTCGCTTCCTGCCGTTCAAGTAAATCTATTTTCTGTTGAAACTCAGGGATTTTCAAACTGGCCCCAATACCTCTAGGACCTAGTTTCCTCACATGGTGTCCCAACACTATTGAATTTGTTTATACCTAATTCTGCTTCTGTCGCAGCTCTCATTGGGGTGATGGGAGGATGGTCTCCTGCATCATGGCCTTTCCTTGGACGATTAATGCCATCTGATAGCAATGCTTTTACCTGGGTGAAGGAAGAGAGAGAAAACAGGCTGGCTGAAGTGGATAATAGCATTCTCTTAGCAGGTTAAAAAGCTTTTCACATGAAATCCGTAACAATACAACATCCACAAATAAAAGCCACTATAGATATTTATTGTTTCTGAAGACCTATATGAAGTAAGATACATTTTAAAACACAGACTAGAGAATGACCTCTTAATACAGGTTTTGCTTCATGTACTCACAGTTTCTGCCCAGTAAGGATTATTGGCTTGCTGTCTCAAACATCCTTTCAAGTCAAAGTTTTCTGGATAATGGGTAGTTTCTGTTCGAGGGTAGCTAATATAACCCTGAGTATAAAGACGCTCTGCTATTTGCATGGCGTGTTGTGGACCCATTCCTAAGATGGAATAGGAGGAAACAAAAATCATCTACACACCACTGCAATTATGATTTGTTTACTGCATCTGAAAGTATACCTTATTAAAGCATTTAAATAAACCTGTCCTTTCCATCAGGCTTTTGTCGCCTTGATCTTACCAAACATTTCACTTTTGACAAGCTTTCTAAACTTGATCCTTCCCCCGCAATGATGTGTTATAGAGGAAAGTATAAACTATATTTCATACACCCTTGATTACTTAGTCTGAAAAGCCAAAACATTTTGCTTTAAAACAGTATGAAAATCTGAGCTTTTACACATACCTAAAGCAGCACTGGCCACTCGCAGCATTTCTACCGTGTTCAGAGCCAGTGGTCTCTGCTTCACCTTCTCTTTTTTACTCACAGATTCTACCTAGAAAATAGCATTTTCCCAATAAAAGTTTTTAAGTTTGGTAACTGATAAATGTATAATTTCAATCATGCCAATAAACATGTGGCATACCTCCCGTTATCTGTTCTTGTCATAGCTGTGGCTTTGTTTTCCTTAAACAGTAACCACCAATATTTTTTACTTTAGAAAATCTGACTGGAGGTAATTTTACCTAATTCTGAAGTTACAGTCCTAAGGTCCCCTTGTGCTATGAACTACATCAGGCCTATAACTGGGAATGCACCAAGGTAGCTTATTGCTATCTTTACTTCCCATTTACCTCAGCAGCACATACTTTCAGTGCTACAAGGATTTAGTGCTTATTACATGTAATGGCCATAACTATAAGGATCCAGATTTTTAAAAACTTCATGCACTCTTTGAACCTCGATGGCTCTAAGCACTTAAATCCAAACATACTGTCAAACAAGTATTGAACAGAGCAGAATGAGAAGTTAATTGGCTGTAAAGACCATGCCATACACGTGGTTAAAAATTTAACAATGGGAATACTGCCCTAGAAGTAATTAAATTCTGATTTATACAACGTCTCATGGGAAATAAGAGGTCTGCTTGGAGAGATCTGAACAATATTTCTTAGCAGGTTTAGTAATGAAGACTTCCTATCATGAGTGATGGCAATTTCGAAAGTCAGTATTAAGAAGAGGCTTCTGCTGAGATGATCACACAAACATAACATAAACTACAGTAAAAAAATCTCTTGCCTTTTATTCTCATTTACACGAATTAATGGAGTAAAAACCAAAATATACATATTATGCACTCTTCTTTAACAAAACAAAAAAAAAACCCAACATGCAGCCAATGAAATATCAAATGGTATTTCCTTTATATGAAATACGGCTCGACTGACACTCACCTTTGCTTCTTTTGACATCTTTGTTATATTCAGGAACATTTGGGCAATCTCACGATCAAACACCCTCACTCTATCCCAATCTAAAGTAAGAGAGCTTTCTTTTTCAGGGTTCACCTATTGGACAAAGAAAGAAAAAATTAATTCCCACCAAGTCTCTTCCTAGAAGTGTGAAAATACACATTTCCAACACTAACACAGCAAGCAAATCCTAATAATACCTGTACTAGGACACAAGTGCTTCACACATGCACTTGTACTTTTTCTTTCTTATAGGGGCTTTTGAGAAAGATGAAGTACTTTGAGTTCTGGGGTCAGGGGAATGACTGGAATTATTCCTGCACTTAACCAAGATGCTATTCTTGGGGTTAGTGCTGAAATGGACAGAAATTCAAAGTTTACAACTTCGATTTAGCAAAATCAGTCACTTGTATTAAACTGTAACTAGATCACATTTTAAACCCCATGTACAAAAATAAATAGGAAGCAGCCCACATGAGCACAAAACTCCCTGAAAACAGGCACCGAATATTTCCTAGCATGACGCACAAGATGCATCAGAAAAAAGATGACAGCAGACACCAGATTTCATCTTTTTTATTTTAAAATCTAAAAATGGCTACTTTTTACCATCCATTCCTTATTTGTTTAAAAAATCCTTGTGATCACACGCAGTAAACCCATGCTGGTTTGCTCTCAGAGCTTGGACAGCAGCAAGGCTATAAAACTGCCATAAGCTGCCAAAGTACTGAGAGGAATCAACTGCCAATTAACACAATGAGCATTTTATTTGCTTTAAAATTCCAATACTCAGCAATGCCAATGTTTGTTGGCAGCCTAATTAATTCCTGCATTCAAATTAACAACACAGTCAGTCCAAGGACCCCAGGGAACAAAAGAAAACCATTTTAAGTAGTCTTGTTGGCTGAGCCCAAGCTTAGATGGTTAGCACTGAAGAATTCTTATGAGGAGCAGACAATAACAACTGTAATGCAAAACTGACATCCTGGAATCTGCTCTCTAGAGAGTGATGACACACATGTGAACTGAATGGGAACACAGGAGTAAACTGTAGGCATTGTGAATCCTTGTCAGCAGCTACAAATTTATGAATGAACAAAATGAAAATATAAATGCATTTCTTTGGTAAAAATACACGTTCCTCATACAAAAACAAGCACTGTAAAACTTACTTTAGCTTGCAAGACCCAGTACGTCTCAGGCTTAAATGACTGGATTTTGTCATGCCTTTCAACACAGAATCCAAGTGTTGGGGTCTGACATGGCCCAAAGGAGATGAGGGAGCTGTCTAAATTCCCATATTTCCCCTGAAAATATTTGGTCTGAAACCTAAGACAGGGAAAAAAACCCAAAACCAAGAACATTAATAGCCTCATTCCCCTGATGGACTTCTTTTATTTGTCTGTGCATAAAATTTTTCAGTTTGGTGCTGGGAATTAGCTACTTTAGTTCCAAGATACATTTAGTGGTGTGCTGGGTTTGGCAGTGCTGGTGTTAATTTTCTTCATAGTAGCTGGTACGGGGCTGTTTTGGATTTGTGCTGAAAACAGTGTTGATAATTCAGGAATGGTTCAGTCATCGCTGAGCAGTGTTGACACACAGCCAAGGTCTTTTCTGCTCCTCACCCCACCTCACCAGTGAGCAGGCTGGCGGTGCACAAGATGGGATGGGACATAGCCAGGATAGCTGATGCCAACTGACTCAAGGGATATTCAAGATCATGGGGCATCATGCTCAGCAATATAAAGCTGGAGGAAGAAGAAGGAAGAAGGGAGGGTGACATTTGGAGTTACAGTGTTTTGTCTTCCCAAATAACCATGATGGAGCTCTGCCTTTCTGGGGATGGCTGAACACCTGCCTGCAGATGGGAACTGGGGAATCAATCTCTTGGTTTGCTTTGCTTGCACATGCAGCTTCTGCTTTACCTATTAAACTGTCTTTATCTCAACCCATCAATTTTCTCACTTTTACCCTTCTGATTCTCTCCCCCATCCCACCAGGGTGAAAACAGAGGAGTGACTGGATGGTGTTTAGCTGCTGGCAGGGGTTAAACCAGAACAGTGGATAGAGCGGTATTTCTGAACCTGCCATGAAACTGTCTGTGATCCATGCTGTCACCTTGTAAATGCACAGCCAATTCTAAGATCCAGCTCCTGGCGGGCATCCACTGAAAGAGCTTCATTGCGATTGGGTTCTCCCAAGTGATTCATGGCATTGCAGATGTCTGTGTCAGTAATGGAACTGAATTTAGCTCTATAAATTGTCCTTTCGCTGCTACGAGGTTTGTTCATAACAGGAAGAACAGCATCGAGAACCTAATGAAGATCAGAAGCATATTTAAGAGTATTTGAAAGGCAAGGGCTTAAGTCAGTTTTTCTCTTTAAAGTAAAAAAAATCCACAAAATATTTGCTTATACCTAACTATTTTCTTAGATCAGTAAGATGTCGCGCCAACACGCTAACTGATAAACAAGAGCACTACTTGTCTATACACTCAGAAGTGTATTAAGAATTAGCAAAACTGAAGGATTTATTTATCAAACAGCAACTGCTGGAAGTGAAGCATTATTCTTAGCTGAGTGCAAAAACATTCACCAGGGCAGCTGCAGCACCTTTTGGTGAATATGTATCGGTTTCTATCTGGGTTTATCCCATGTATTGCCAGAGCCCAGTTATGATACAATGGTATTTAAAGAACTTAATTACTTGATCAGATGTGCTTCTTTAACACTCTTAACACAGACTTCTGGGAATAGGCTGCCATTAAAATATCTTTGCATACCAAGTTTTATTTCTAAGCCTTTCATGTACAGAGTCAAAATTCCTGCAGTAAACCTATGCTTAGAAGTAGCCTCTATGCTCAAAAGTATCTAATTGCTTAATGAACAAAAGATAACAGAGATGAAGTTCTATAAGGACAGCAAAATAACTACCCCAGCTGTGAAATACAGACCAATTCTCAAAGCACTGTAATGCTCTAACATTTACAAAACCTTATCTCAGATGAGCAACATCTATGAAATTCATTTATACTCTTTAACTGACATCTCGAGAACTTAAAAGCACATGAGTTTCTCCACCAAGGCCCTCCATGCCTTTAAAACTTAATCACTTAGATTTTTACTGTATAGTCATAAAACAATACTGATAAGACAAATGTATTACGGTATTATAAGTCTTAAAAATGGAAATCTTACTTCAAAGCAGATGTTTTCTCCTTCCTTATCACAATCCAACCACAAGACAATACAATCACAGCCTCTTCCCTCCACCTGTGAGAAAAAGCACAAATTGCACAGTTCTTCAGCAACTCAGACCTATCTCCTCATTGACTGTACACTTTTTGTTTCTACCTTAAAAGTACTAGAGATAATTTACTTGGTGCAAAAAGGACTGGAGAAGAATACAGCAGAAGTGACAAGTCTGCAGGTACTTAAACAGTGGCTGAAGAGAGAAGCAAGCTGTGCTTCATGGGATCAGAAGTCTGCCTGTGAGATGCTTTTCTGCAGGACCTAAAAAAATTCAGCGTAGCTCTATGGCAGTGGAACTCTCCTGAAACTGCCACAGTTGGCAGTTCCCTCTTCTGTGCCTTAATTTCCACATCACTATAAACAAACAAACAAACAAAGAGAAACACTTTCCTAGTTCATAAAGATACCAGAAAGCCTAAATTTATCTGACAGAAATTAGTTTTACACCACACACACTTGCCTTTCAGAAAAAATATTGTTTTGTAAAAGCAACTAAACTGCCATTTTCCTCTCAGAGGGGTGCATGTGAAGAGTGAACAATAACCAACACAGACTTACAGAAGGAATTTACAAGCTAAGCCTTGCACTTTTTGTTAAGAAGCAAAACATGCATCCAGCGCTTTGAGAAGCAGGATATCAGCAGTTGAAAAACCTCAGAAGGCAATGGCAAGAGTGAATTTAACAAGGCAAAGATTTCAGACAGTGTGAGAACCAGTAAAATTAATAACAGATCTGACCATGATGAAAAGCTGTTTCCTCAGGGCAGTATGTAGGAACGTATTTCTTTTTGATGCTAGAAATCTAGTATGTTGTACAGCTGTTGCCAAACACTGCCCACTTTTGGGAAGCAGGTGAATAGCCTGCTAAATCCAACATTCAACAACCTGCAGCATGAGAAACACTACATTCAGACAGCCTGTCTGCCTCAGCAGGAGGAAGATATGTAACAAATGTTTCTTTAAAACATTAGAAACATTGGAGGGTAATCCCAGAGGATTTAGAGGAGGCATTACCTGTTAGAGGGCATTACCCTCCAACAGAAAAATATCTGTTGTGAAGACAGACTCAGTTTTTCACTCTAGAATAAAGCAAACTGACCCAGGGCTGGAAGAGGGTTACACTCCTGGTTCTTACATAAAGCTAGTGAACTTGTAAGAACTGTTTTTGGAAAGCAAGGCAAATTCATAATTTCAGAATTATTAATAATTATTATTGCTTTCCAGAACCACAAAAGAATTTCCCTTCTTTTTCCTGCCAGGGTAAAAATAGGTGTCATTTCTTTGTATCTAGAGGAAGAAAAAGAACAATGAATCCTCGAAGACAGACAAGAGGTGACAGACATAATGTACAAAATCTATTCTTTTAGGACAAGAGGTAATGGCCTCAAGCTGCACCAGGGGAGGTTTATACTGGGTATTAGGAAAAAATTATCCTCTGAGAGAGTGATCAGGCATTGGAAGAGGCTGCCCGGGGCAATGGTGGAATCACCGTCCCTGGAAGTGTTCAAAAAACATGTAGATGAGGCCCTTTTGGTGACATGGTTTTATGATGGACTGGATAGTCCTGGGGTAAAGCTTGGACTTGATGATCATGAAGGTCTTCTCCAACCTATTTGATTCTACGATTCTATGAAATATGCTCCAGATGAAATCAAGAAAAAGACAAGATTACTGTCAAACACTACAGCAAAGAAAGAATACCTGTAAAAATTTCACCATGGTCAGTTTGGGATTAGCTTCTTTCTTTTCCGTGGGAGCTTTGCTAAACAGTTCTGCCGGATCCACTTTGTCCCAGCTGTTATATTTTCCTGAAAAGCAAAAGTATTCGAAGCAGAGCTCTAAATATATATTAAAAACCAACACAACAAACAAACAACAAAAAACATTACTTTGCAAAACACCTGGCTTTCAAAATTTGCACTGGAAATTTCTCTAGCCTAACACCTTTTGCTTTACTTTCTATCAACAAACTCCATAGCCTTTTATTGAATTGGAGCTATAATTTTAAAATGTGACATACAAAGGGGGGGTGAAAAAAGGACTATTACACGCCTTTCAGAAATGAGCTATTAAAACACCTTCTTTTGTACGATCAGTTGATCAGGCCAAAAGAAGGGAGCTATTTTTCCTTATCTCCACAGTGCACATATAATGTGCACATTGCAGTCTGTTTTACTGTTCACTACTTTTATAGCCCGTTATGTTTCAGCCACAAAGCATCTGTGTCATTTTCTCACACCAATGCATTTGTTCATTTCCATTTCTCTGAAGTAACCCTTAGTAATATTGCTTAGCAATTAGACAGAACCATACCTCTTCAAAGCAATGTGCAAATAACTCAAATTCAGTCCTCACAAAACTTGTGAGATAATTTTCATTAGAGGAAATAGAGTAGACACACGACCAGCCAACACTTCAAGGCAAGATAGTGACAGGATTCTTCATACATAATCCTTACCAGATCTCTATTTTGTAGTAATACACTATAATACTTCAGAGAATATCCTTTTAGATTCTGCATTCTTTAATCATCTTGCATCTGAAGTACTACAGCATTTACCCAGGTAAGCAAATTAAGCCTCATCTCCCCTCATGCTCCAGGGATATAATTCAGACACAGAAAAGACATGTGGCATGACCAAGAAGTCAGCCAGAAAACTAGAAACAAAAATCAAGGGCTGCTGACCCCAATCACCTCATTCTCCTTTTCTCTCTGTTTTTGTCATCCTCCTCGTCTCTCTGCTTCTTTACTGAAAACTCTTCCTGAATCATTTCCTCAATAAGTATTTTCCTATTACAAGTCCCTGACAGCTCTACAACCGTATCACTTAACACATCTTACAAACAAATACCTATGAAATCCAGAGTCATGACATGACCACATACAGATGTCATCTTGAAATGGGCACTCTGTCCTACAAATGATCCAGTGTACTCATGCACAGAGCATGCACCATTCAGCCCCTTGCGAGAGGACATGTTTCCTGTGAAAATAACACCACAAATATCAACAAGATTAAAAAAATCAAACTATAGTCATAAGTTCTTTCATAAGAAATTACATCTCCCCCTTTCCTTAGGCCTCATAGCTAGGATCTTCATGATCACAAAATTCTACTCACTGATCAAGTTTTTACTTCAGTTAATTATTACTTTAGAAAGCGGATGCTGGGGAGGGACTCTTCATTAGGGACTGTAGTGAGAGGACAAGGAGTAATGGATTCAAGCTTAAACAGGGGAAGTTTAGATTGGATCTGAGGAAGAAATTCTTTACTGTAAGGGTGGTGAGGCACTGGAATGGGTCGCCCAGGGAAGTTGTGAGTGCTCCATCGCTGGCGGTGTTCAAGGCCAGGTTGGACATAGCCTTGGGTGGCATGGTTTAGTGGGAAGTGTCCCTGCCCATGGCAGGGGGGCTGGAACTGGATGATCTTAAGGTCCTTTCCAACCCTTACTATTCTATGATTCTATGATTTTCAATTTAAACTACCCATTATCTCCTCCACCCTTCCCTTACCACCAGGAAATCCTTATAGAAACACACTGAGTTTTCTACACCAGTACAGTTATGATCAACTCATTCCACCTTTTTATAAAATTTTATAAAACTGGTTATCATATCTTTACTATAGCTTCAAGAGTCTCTGAACAGCAACTTGCTACTTGAGTGGCGTTTTCTATAAACCTTATGCACTGACACATGCGACAATTACACAGAACACCAAACCCAACCTCCTTTATTCTTGAACCGAACAGGCATCAGCATGTGAACAGCATGTGAAGGGCAACTAAGTTCCTTCACAAACTGCACCGTGTCACTCCCAGGTACCAAGTACCTCACCAGGTGTTTCTCAACCTCACTTCGACCACGCAGTCTGCCTGTAGGCAACTAAGAGGTATCTCCTGAGCGGGACTGCGCGCTCCACTCTGCCACTAGCGCCAGGCGTGACCCCGCAGGCTTTCCTTCCTACCTCTCGAGAGGATCTTGGCGATGGACTGCGCCAGAGAAGGCTTCTCCGCCACCATCAGAACAGTCTTCATCTTCAGTTCAGACATAAAGCGCCGCGGCGCTCAACGGTGACGGGAGAGGTGAGCGCAGACCGAGGGGCGCAGCTCTGCAGCGAGCGCCAGTCCCAGCCTGAAGAGAGAGCACGGAACAGGCTTAGGGCAAACGCACTTCCAGGGACGCTAACGCGGAGGCGACAACAGATTTTGCCCTCCCTCGGGGCTCCGCAGCTCCCGCTGCCCGGACCCCCTCCCCGCCCCCCCCCCCCCCCCCCCCCGGAGAAGCCCACCGGGCAGAACAGCGGAGCTGCCGCAGCCTGAGGCACCCCGGCCACCCGCGCAGTCCCGTCCCGGTGCACCCCAGGGGCGAAGGAGCCGCCCGCGCTGTCCCGTCCCGTCCCGGTGCACCCCAGGGCCGAAGGAGCCGCCCGGCTGCTGGGGGGGAAGCCGGGAGCGGCCCCAGCCCGCCCCACACCTCAGCAGGCGGCCATGGCCAGCTTGCACTGCCGGGTCACGGAACGGGAAGGCGCTGCGCGCACACACACATCCCCTGGAGCCGCTTGCGCGGCGCCCCCTGGCGGTCCGGAGGAGCGGCGGGGGCACGTCCTTTTTCGTGCCGCCCGGTTTATTCCGGAGACTTCGACAGAGCCAAAGCTCCCGGCAGGAACGGATGGGAGATGTGGAACCCAAAGCAGGAACGCCAGGAAGGCGCACCGCCACCGCTCCCTTCCCAAAGCCCACGCACAGCGCTCTGCCGCCGGCAGCACCCGTCCTGTTTCGCATCCCCTGCCTCCCATCACACTGACTGTGCATGGGTCCCTCCCCTCACTTTGAGTTTATCCGCAAAGATGCACACAAAATAGATGTCAAGCTTCTCTGAAAGGGTCCATGTGCATGAATCACATCTGCTTTATCCAAGCGGCTGAAGCCAATGCGCCTGTGCGCAGTCCGTGGTTCTGTTTCTAGTTTCCATAGGTTAAAACCGCCACAAACAGTCTCTGCCACTAACAGCATCTACTTCAGTGCAAACAAATTTGTTCTGGGAGCATTAGGGGCACCCAGTTCCCTTGCACCTAGATGAGGTAATGGAAATAACATTGATTTTGTAATGATTCTTGGAAAAAAATATTGGTTTTTGCATGTTACATTTTAGTGGAATGATGGTTTCTCACTTGGGGAGAAAGGGAAAAAAGAGAAAGGAGAGAGGGAGGGAAGGCCCAGGCAGCAGCACTGCCCTTCCTGGCCCACATTTCCCGGGAGGGGGCAAGGGCTTCCCCAGTTGCTGCTCCAGGGCGCTGAGCCCTGCCAAGGAGGTTCCATCAGGACCGCAGCAGCTCCAATCTCTGCTGCAGCCTCCAGCTCCTTCACGTGTCCCAAAACCTTTCTGTCAAGGCAAGTGCTACAGAGGGAAGCCCCAAGTTGGTGAGCTTTATAAACCCCTGGTGGAGGAGCTCAGCTCTCTGTTCTTACCCCTGTGGCATGCACCAGTCATTGCCAATGTTTATAGCCCCTTTCCAAGAGCCACTCAGTGCCGTACAAACCCAAAGGGAAGAGCCTGGGAAGCAGCCAGGATGAGGATGTGTATCAACCTCCCACTGTCTGGAATAAAAAGACACTAATTCACCTTCAATTAGATTAGCAGCCAATTAATAGATATCCAAGTTACTAGTGAAAGAAAAATCAAAACAAACCCAGGCGATACTGGAGTTAGAACTTACTAAAACAAATGCGTTCTGCTGTTTCAGTGCCTAGTTCCCTTTGACATCTGGGGAACATCTGGAACAATCAGGATGCAAGTTAAAACCACGTCTTCAGATATGTCACATACATATTTTTCAATTTCCTCTAGCAAAAGCTCTCTATGAAATCCAACCTTTCTTTTCTTTTCTTGCTGAACACCCAATGCAACGTGCACATTCAGATGTGTGCTTACCTGTGGAAGCACAGCTGGGTCTCTTCAACCCGCAGCTGCGGGACTCTGGACACTTCGAGCCCCTGTGTACCCCCGCGTTGGCACAGACACAGCTGGCTTGCCGGGCCACGCAAAGATCTGCCCAGCCCGAAGGACTCCCTTCTCACCGGGCAGCCCGCGTACACCAGCTCTGCTTGGCCTCACCACGGAGCACGCTGGCACGGCAGTGGCTTTGAGCCGTTCTGGGAGGCCTTTCGCAGGGTGCAAAGCCTCACCCCATTTGTAACCCTCAGTCCTGGCACTGCCGGGGGGGACCCAGAGCCAAGCTGCGCGTAACGGGGGCTCCGTGCTGCGGACGTGCCCGCAGCCAGATCTTACCGCCAGGGGGCGCTGCCTCAGCGGGACCCAGTTCCAGAGCCGCCGCCGCCGCGGGGCTGCGAGGGGCAGGGCGCAGCCTTGCGGGACCGGAGCCCCCCGCGGCCACCTCGCGCACAGCGTTCCCCTGTGTTACGCGCCTTGGCTTCAGGAGCGCTTCTCACCGTGCTGGAAGGGCTCCAACCCTCGCCGAGACAGCAGGTACCCGCAGCGCTGGGGCAGGCTGCGTCCCGACCGCTGACACCCCGGTCCTTCCCCCTTTTCAGCTCTGGCTGGTGTTCTTCACTTTTCTTCTGAAGAGCTGATGGCCATAAACCCAGCTCTCTAGCAGTATGAGCCGGGCAGGACAATGAGAGCCCAAAGCAAGCAGCCTCTCCTATCGTTTTCTCAGAGAAAACCAAGTTTGTTTCTAGGTTTAAATCACCAGCTAGGATGTGGGTTACACTGACTTGGTAAGCATCTCAAATCAACCTACAGCTCTGGGTAAGCACTCCACATGCAGGGGACACTTCAGCCCTGCTGATCCTGCTGCATGTAGAACCCCAAGTTTTTCAACACCCAGGTTATCCCAGGGGGTGGCTGTTTAAGTAGCTAAAGCCCTCACTATAAACGAGCCATCCACATCTCGCTTCACCATCAGAAGAGCCTGTGCAGGCGTTAGAGCCTTGGACCTCCTTGTTCTACTGCTGACTTAACGATTCACTTTGGTAACTAACACCTTGGTGCCTCCTCTCCCCTCTAGGACTCAAGTAGCAACTTCCCTCTTCAAGAATGTTTTATAGATCTGGATGTGTAAAGCCCATTTTAAGAGCAAGATAGAAAAAGCTATGGAAACACAAACTATTGCAGGAAGCATGATCATTCCTGTTTCACTTCCCTGGGCTCATTCTTGACCTTAGAGTAACTTCTCCCTGTTTGTTTCCAAACACACTTGAAAAGATTGCCATGAAATTAATAAGTATTGACAGGAGAGTCAGGCAGGCAGACACACATCTGGAAGGATGCCACAGACATTAGAAATTATGAAAACGCAGGTCAAATTATTAAAACAGTTTTTCTTCTTTTTTTCTTTTAAAGCTAAATGAGAACTATGAGGCCACAAAGACGTGCCTGAAATCTTGACTACAAGTCTGGGCTCCAGGCACTTCAGTGCTGGGAAGGAGGAGACAGAGCCTACCACATACAGAGCAACAACAGCACTTGAAGTGTTTTGTGCTGGAGTGAAAGTTATGCCTATAAGAAATTAAAGAAAGGAAATCTGTTAATAATAGAAGAGAGAAGAGGGTGAATGGTGCTGAAACAGGATATTATCAGTTTCTGGGACACACACGACACATGATGTATCATTGGATCTTGACTCTGGTTTCTTCATACGTAGTTGCCTTTTGTTCAAAGGAAAATGCTAAAGTTCACGGATAACCAAAGGTCTGTGTTAGCAAACATCCAGGCTTCATTCCCATACACATCCAATGTGTCATCTGTGTGAATGAGAATTGAGTCACAGATCCATCTCAGATGGAATGAGTGAAACCAAACACATGCTTTTGTTCAGGTTTGATTTTGCACCAACCTCTGTACAATCCAGCCCAGTTTTCCAGTTTTAGTATTGACAATAATTCATAATCCAGGTAGGATAACACAGTGCCTCTCCAGATGTGGTCTGCAGTAAGAGAAAAAAGAAGGCAGAAAGAAACTGAAAGGTGGCATGGTGAGGACAGTTTGAAACTCCTGTCCCCATGTGTATGTAATTGTACTGCAGAGCATTGAGCACGGCTGGAGGAGGCACAGATCTCAGCTGGGGTTACCTGCAAATTGCAAGTAGCTGAGACATGGGTAGTGCAACCCACATAGTAGCCTATCTGAGCAGAAAGATCTGCATAAGCTGCACTCTGACCACTTTGGTACAGACATGCCCTGAGATCATCTACCATCAGCAGACTCAGCACGCTTCACTACTGGGGAGAGTTTCTCCCCCCAGGGGAAGCAATGCCGCCTTCATGTCAGGTATCAGGGAAGCCTCTGGCACAGGGACATTGATGTGCAGATTGCTCAAGAGCTGAGCGAGCTCCCCAACTCCTGCGCAGCATTTCCCAGATGTGGGCAAGCTTCACCTGAGAAAACTGGCTTTGTTCTGCCTGGCACTGCAGAGCTTCTCATGTCCTACCCTACAGACCAGCTAATGCTGCTTGCCTCCCTTACACTGGCTCGGGCAGGGCTAGCACTGGGATCAGGCAAATAACTGCCCAACTGAGCTACATCATGTAGAGCTCTTTATGTCTGCTCCATGTCCCCACACCCATATACCACTGTAGTCCCAGCTATAACACTGCAACACGGAGACACTCAATTTGACCTGTCAGAAACTCAGCTCTTGTCTATCAGAACAACTGAGATGTGCCCTGGCCATGCCGTGCCTATAATGGGTATCAATTATGTTTGCAGTCCTTAAGCTCTTGTTCAAATGAGACAAATCTAGATAACAAAATCACGTGCCATAAACAAGCTCAGTGCAAAAAAAATAATGAAAGGTAATGAAATACATAATTTGTAATTCATACCTGTACAGGGAGGTTTAGACAGCCTTGTAATGTTACTGTGTACCTGTTATTCACGTCTCTGCTTTCTAAATATCTGAGCTGTAAAAATTAGGGGTAGGGTAAGTTCTTGGCTATCACTTTGCAGAAATCTCAGCTGGTTTTTGGACTACAGTTTTTATTGGGGTTGGAACTTGGAATTTCCGCTTTAAATTGGGTTGAATCCTCAGTGCTGACAGCACTCTGCCAGCTGAACCCGTGTGGAACCAGCCAAAAACTCATCTCTGCCTGACCCAAGTTTCACATCTCACTCCACCCAGGCTGGGGCAGAATTCAGGACCTTGGAAGTTTTATTGTGTTTTTGTATGTTCTATCTTTCTTATTGCAACCACATTTTCTCATGGCCTCTCTCTCTCCATCACACATCTCTGAAGTTAAAATGATCCAGACAATTGTAGCTACACTGCTGTTTCTTTGGGAAGAACCACCCATCTTCCCTGAAGTCTAGGACCTTGCTGAGGTTGAAGCACCTGTGAAAAAAAGGTTAAGAACAAGCTTTGGAAAAAGAGGGAAAAAACAACCAAAGAGACCACACACCAGCCAAAAACCCAACGAATGAAGATCCCTCATTACCAGAAACCTCTCACAATGCAGTTCACAATTACAGTGTTGTAATTATACCTACATGAGAGGCTCATATAGCCTCCTCTTCTGCTGGCTGTCTCTGCCACCTAGCCTAGTCCCAAACTTTGTGAGTCTGGGGTTGCTGTTTCACTGGTTGTGGCCCTGGCCTTTGAGCTGTGAGTTAATTTTGCATTATACATTTTGAGCTAACAGCCACGCTTGTGCTGAAGTCCAAATTTGCCTTGCATCCTACTGTTTGGAAGTTGCTTTGGGTCTGGATCTGTGCCATAGCTCCCTCACTGCCAGCTTCAGGCACATGCAGAGTGCAGGGTAAAGAGCCCTTCTACCCAACTTACCCAATTACTTTTTATAAAACCTTTTACCTCTCCTACATGATACCAGCACTTCCCTTTCTTTTTACAGTTGGAAGTAAAACCAAAACAAGTCAGGCAGAAATGTGGTAGAGAAGGAGGAGTCTGACATTTCGCATTAGCTACTGACTCTCCTGCTTTGCAGCTCTAAGCAGCACATTGTAGTCTACATTGGTACAGAGTGGTTTCAGAATACTACCAGATGCAGCGTGCAGAGCTCGGTATCCTCCTCCTGAAGTGTTAACTGCAATATATGCTGAGGAGTCCCCACATTTTGGTTCCTTCTGTAAAGCTAACACTAGTGCCTGCTCAGTCTCCCCACCTGCCCTATGCTCTCTGCATGTTTGTGCCTGGTCCCAAGGCGGGTCCATTATTCCTGTATCTTGTCTCCCCACTTCACAACAGTTGTGAGCAACTGCAGCACAGTAAAACATCCAAATGGGGAGCTCTCTCTAGCATAAACTGCTGAGGGTTTGATTAACAGGATTGCTGCATTGTATCTCTCACTCGCAGAAGCGTTGGCACCTTTGTGAAACGCATCCTACTGGGGCTATTTTACTACAACAATGAAAACCTCTTTACCTGGGTTTTCCTGTACAGCTGTGGCTACGTAAATCCACCTGGATTGTAAAGGCTGTACAACCTGCATTCAGACTACCTTCAATGAGTTTGTTAGCCCATAAATAACGTCAATCAGCTGTTGGTTTTGAAGTAGGGAAGTAACTTGACAGATTCTTTCAAAGGAGAATTAGGTTCCTGATTATCTGTGACCCTGCGTGTTTCAGAATCATTACAGCCATTACAGGACATCGCCTGTCTTTACTTTGACTGCTCCTGCTTCCTTTGCATTCTCCGACATTTTTCCTACTGATTTTCCAGGGAACTGATGGGGTCACGCTGTGGCCCTCAGCGAACATGAATCCTCAGTACCTCCAGCAGCTCATGATCAGAGCATGGAATGAAGAGCCATATATTGCAGGACTGGTTAAGCTCTGAGCCCTGCCTGGGAGACTGGGGCAGGAGTGATGTCCATACTTCATTGGGGTGGACTTGCCAGGATAGCACCCTGGGGAGCTGCTGGGACAATTCATCCTTCCTGGGGCCCTCCTGTTTGAGCTGCAGTGAAACCAGTGCCCTGCAAAAGTGGCAGTCAGGCACACAGCCTGTATTTCTATGGATTTCCCAATTGCCTGCTGCAGGCATTTGGCAGGAGTGAAGCTGGAGCTCATGCAACAAAACCTCAACAGAGCAGTGAGCTTTGCCTGGTGACAGGGCGGTATGACTGGTCCTGAGAGTTTTGGAACTGCAAAGGTGATAGCTCTGGAGGTATTTTAACACACAGCCTGCTGCCATCACTGTATCACCCGAACATGCGGGGAGGGAGGACGGATGAGCCAGTGGCAACGCGGTATTTTACACATATATTTACTATGAGCTCAAGCTGAAATCAAAGAACACTCACTGCTGAGTGCATTTCCATGGGAGGTGCCTGAGGTAATTTTTCCATAGCTTTCAGAATAACTCAATATCTCTGCAGGATTGTATGGAAAATAGTGTGTCCAAGACACATTTTTGAGTCTCTATGGGAGGAATGATGGAAGGGGTTAACTGGGCAAGAGGAGCTGAATTCTGGAGACATTTTCAGATACCTGGGGTACCTTCGGCTCCACAATGTTGACCTCTGACTCTTGAAGTTTATCAGCACGTTCACTAATCAGGGGTGTTTAATGGAACAGCCACACGGATTCCTGGCATTCTTGAAACGTTATGACCCTGTCAGTTGTATGAAGACTAAAAGTCTCTTGCTTTTGAACTCACTAGAGTTTGCACTGTCTTAGAAGCCTTTGATAAATACTTGCTGGATTTCTTACCTAGCTGCTCTAATTTGCCCAAGGTCATCATTCCAGGAAAAAGGTTTTATTTTCTGGGCATTCATCACTTAAATGGATCAAATAGATGTTTTCTTAAATTGTGAAGTGGAAAAAAGCATTGTGTGCCATGCTTAGGAAAGCCGGCAGATAAAAGATTTATTTTCATGTTACACATGGGGTTTTTGTGTTCACTGTCAGTCTCTAAAGACCGTAAAAAGCAAATGTCAAATATGTTTTTCCACAAAAAAGAACCCTAGCATCACTTAGATACATCTCATGCAAGTACCCAAAGGTTTTACCATCAGAGTCCATGTGTGTGTTCTTCCTTCACAGTTCACACTGGAGAGTTTAAACACAAAGGTCTGGATTCAGTTACAATCGGAGATCCAAACCTTCTTCAGGATAAAATGGACCCAAATTCAAATACATTGAATTCCCCATGAATTTGAGAATTAAACTAGAATTCAACAGTTACTTTGAGCACTTCAGAAATGTACTTACAAAGTCCAGGATACAAACATAGTACACCAATGTAAAATAGCTTGAATTTTGAGCAAGACATACTTCTGTTGAATTTCTTGTGAAGAAGCTCCATACAGAGCAAGCCTTGTGGCACAGATAAGACTGGATAACTCGTCAGTGTAAGAAAGCCTTGTAATCAGGGTACTGGCAACAGGCAAAGAAAAGAGGCTGGAAATAGCAAGAGTTAACAGGTGACTTGATATGGATGGCTCTCTCAGCTACAAAGCTTTTAAAAGCAAACAATTCACATAATTTATGAATGGTTTCGTAGGAAGGCTCGCATTTATCCCAAGAGGCCATGCCTCGGCATAGCAGACCTCCCAGGAGACTTTTCAGGTGACTATTCCTTTATCAACCTCATTTTATTACTCCTGGCTCTATTTTTCTGCTGTTTCTCATCATATCTCTTGATATTTTTAAGCTCATCACCTACTGGCAGCTTGTTGTTAGATTCCATTGTTCAGAGGAGCTACACACCCTTATTTTGAAATGGACAACAGCAAGAACCTGACCCATCTCAGGGCAGGGGAAATGCATATAAAAGGAGCTGAGGAGGTCAGATTCTGCACACTGAAGGAGCTGAGATGCTGCTGTTGAGCATTGAGTAACGTATCTCACTTGCAGGCTAACACAATGCTCACCCGTTGCTCCACATGCACCATCCTCCACCTCTCGGCTTTCACCTGATGTTGTGAGGAGTTAAGGAATGGGGCATACAGTGAACAAGATTATTTCCCCTGCACTTGACATCGACCATCTCACATGTGGTGCAACACAGCTACCTTGTGTTTCCTGCTGACCCTCCTTACATAGGCTCAGAACCTAGGAGGAATTTCACAGCAATCCTTGGGATGTCTGATTCGCCTCATTGCCTCTCCTGACCTAGCAAGTGGGGGGCAAGATGGGAGTGATCTTCATATCTAGGTCAGATCTTAATCTTTTTCTCCTTTACTCCAGAATCACTCCCTCCTAGTTCCTCTCAGCTCTTTTTCAGGTTTGCCTTTCAACTGCTGGTTGAACACTTGTCTGTCATTCCCTCCTTCTGCCCTCTTCAGCCCAGGGCAGAATCATTTGTACTGAGCAGGATGGCACTTGACTTCATTTTCTGTCTCACACTTTTCTTTTTCACCCCATCTTTCGTATCCCACATCTGACTGATATAATCCAAGGGGACATTTAAAACCACGGAAACTGCAAAACAGATTATTTTTTTCCCCTCCTTACTTAATGGCAGAGCAGAAACCAGCTGGGGAGCCACTGATGTAAAACTCACTTTAGCACCGAGACTCACTTATCTGTCTCCAGCCTCATGTTCCACTTGTCAATGATGCCATGGAGCGGGTGCCACCACTTTATCCTCAGTCCAGCAACTGCTTCACCCAGCATAGAAAGCCATAGAGGAAGCTGGGCCAAAGAACCTGTTGGCTTTCACTCCATAAAGTTCTGAGGTTGGGCATACCGCTGCTGCCTCACCCCTCACCCTGCTCTGAACTGTATTACCGTGAACACAATGTTCACAGTTGCCCTTTCCAGGAGACTTGGTCCTGTTTTGGCTCACAGCCGCACTGGGACTTGCCCCACAAAGCCCTGGGCGAACCTTCTTGCAGCCTTGATTTTTCCTTGGGTAAGTGGCAGACTGATGCAGGGGCTGTTGCTGATATAACTCTTGCACACACCACACAAGCTTGGAGTAGAGCAAGCTACAATCACCCATTTAACAGGTATCAAAATAAAACTAAAAACAAATTACCACAATACAGGAAATTGCAGAGCAGTGGCAACCACAGGAGGAAAGCAGAACACAACCACAAAGGCCAGGCAGAGATGTGGCTCTTCCTGACCCTCTGTCCTCTCACAGGGAGGAAAACTCACCTCCCTCACTCAGGCAGGGGCCCAGCCTGCAGTTGGTCACCCATTTTGGATGACTACAGACACATTCATTTAGCCCACTAGCTAGAAGTAAAGCTTTTGAAAGGAGTATCTGAGCTGTCAGCACGACGTGAAACCTCAGCACAGGCCAGCTGTGACCTGTGTTAGACCACTGAGGCTCTGGCACTTGAGAAATGCCAGTGAAAAACGTTTGAGATGATTGCTAAGTTGTACAAGAACTGCTGTGATGAGCTTCCTCTTCTATCTACCCCTTTCGGGGAAGAAGGCACTTGGAAGGGCAATCCCAACTGCTTTTCTTCCCCTCTTCTTCCATTTGCTTGTGGACTCTGATTCACAACATGCAGCAGAGCCAGGCTGTGGGCATGCATCCTCTTCCAACTGCCAGCATTTCGACTAAGAGGTATGGCTCCTGGTTTGCCCTCATTTCTTATCTCCACAGCCTCCTCCTGACTTTTGGAGATTATTGCTATTTGACAGCTGAGCATCTTGTGTGGCATGCAAGAGATGAGTTAGTTTAAAGCAGTAAAGCTCTGCTGTGCCGATCTGGCTCTTCTAATTCAGACTATGCCACAAGGGGAGGAATCAACTCCAGCAAAGGGAAGGATAGCAAATAAATCAGAGCTGGGGAAGGCTGGAAGAGTAATCAGACTGGGGATGAATCTACAGATGCAACAGCTAACAGTCCTGGCTGCCAGACTCAGATTCTTCCATCAACAAGTAGGTCCCATATTTTGACCACATACTTACTTGCTGTTGCAGTTTCTTTGGGGGAGAGGGGTGTGGGGTGTGCAGGGATGTGCCAGTGCTGAGCAGCAGGCTGGCTACTAAGCAGCTTGGATCTCAGCCCATCACTCAAGAAATGCATGTCAGGGCAGAAAACTGGCATCTAACCCCATCTCATCCCTCTCACCTTGCCCTCTAAGAGTGAGTTCTGCTCTCCTGGTAGCATCTGTACATTGAGTGCTCAGTAATGCTAGGAATGTACTGAGTTTTACTCCTTTACATTTGTTCTTTCCTTCCCTGTTCATTTTAAGGAAGGGGCAGGAAAGCAAACTCTAGAAAGTGTTTGAAACCTGCCAGTCCCTTGGAGGCTGAAACATTTTCCACTCACATGAGTGTTACTGATTTAAGACTATAGGGCAAATTGCTCATTTATGGCAAAGCTAGTGAAATGTTAATGTGTCCGTACCCCCGCTAAGGCTGCAGGATACTTTGGCTACTGGTGAAAGTTTAAATCACCCAAGCTTATGTGAACAATTTAGCTGAAGTGAGCAGTTGGTTTCATGCTTCGCTTACTGAAATTCTCGGAGCTGTGAGGCTCCTCACTTGCTGCAGTTTGCTGTGTACTCTGTGTGGCTTGCTCTCCACATGTGCCACTTGTGTCTGCTGCTCTGATTCTTGTGTGCACCATTAAATTGGAGCAACAAGAGACTTTCAGGTAGACAAAGCCGTAGCTGGGAGCTTCAGTCACTGCCCCAGCAGCTGCCACTCATGGCAAGCACCATGATCTCTGTGGGTTCCCAGCAAAGAGGAGAATCCGCTACAGGATAAGTGGTTGGGTTCAACCACCTCTTGAAGGCAGAGGCTGCTTCCACAGCTCCTCTGCTCCAGCGCCTGCAGAGTTCTCCCTCTTTTGCTCCTTGGATGAGAAGTTATTTTTGGCTGTGGTTTGCTATATTAAATATTAGCTCTAGGCTTTCCCCTATGTACTGTGTAATCCTGTTCTGTGTGGGGTTTATATGTTGTTCTTTTGACATTATCACTATTGCATATTAATAAATTACACTTTCAATTCATGTTACTCTCTTGGGCCAATGTATATTGCTAGGGGGTGAAAAGAAGGGATTAAACTGGCTTAAGGTGTTCTGCTGTCATACAATGTTACAGCAGATGCATAAGAAGGATCATGGGGTTTTCTTGGCTCTGAATTGTTATATTAATAGCAGAATTGTGGGGTCATAATTTTTATTACACTATTTTACTAAGTTGTTGGTGCAGACACATTTTACACCTTTGGGGAAATATAATTATGCTGGAATTGTATCACTGGATGTTCTTAGCAGAATATCATAAGGTTTTAGCAAGCCTAGAAAGGAGCCAAGATTCAAGTGGGGGGAGTGAAGATCCAAGATAGAGAATGAAGCATAAGAACAGCCTGAATGTCTCTAAGTTTGGGCTTTGATTTACTGATCAGCATAGCAATCAGGGAGCTGGTGACATAGACTGAACTCTTCAATAGGAGCATATATAGGTGTATGATGTGATGCTGCATACAGTCAATAAGCTCCAATAATTAACATGCACTGGAGAAAATCCTCCTGGTAGGATACAGCTTATACTGGGGCTTCAAGACACATGTCAGATCTCTGTTTTACCAAATGCAGTGTCAAGCTGTGAAAAGGCAAAACCTCAACAGATCAGATGTTCCTGTAGCCTGATAAACATACAGTGACTAAAATATGTACAGTGCAATAAGTAGACAAATATGACTTATTTTTAGTAAATGCTTATTTTAGTAAATTAATATTATTTTAGTTATTTTTAGTAGATAGAACTTTTTTTTACTATGACTATTGCTATTATTTTGTATACTGTAGCACTACAGAATGTGTCTCTTTAACAAACATTTAAGGAAGTCACTTCCTTGCTCTAAAAATCTCACCAAGAAAAGAAAACTATTGCCTTAACTCTTTCATTTTGTGATTTAGCACTTGCCATCACGCAACAGGTGAGATACAGGCTGGTTCTACAGAGAACTTTGTATTTTTGTCCCAATTGGTGATGCCTGGGTTATGATTCCTGCTTGAAGCCCTGTCAAATGTATCTTAATTTGGTAACAGTTTTGCTCCATTAGGCTGACTCTGCTAAAAGGCTATAAAAAGTAATAGTCCATTTGTGAGTTTACTGCTATTAGATACAAGTGTTAATTCATGCGCAAAAAACTATATAGCTATATAGGTTCAGCCAGTAATGAAGTAGAGGAGATTACATAGTGGGTGAGGAAATGATTCCCGCTGTATACTTGGTACATATTCATTTGTAAACAGTCACCCCTCCTGCCTTAAGAAGAAAGTGATAACTTGTTGGGTTTAATCACACTGTCAGTTCTAATTGCTTCACAAACAACATCCCGGGTGGGTAATTGGGCCCTGCAGCTTCTCTGTCATAACAGTGTGACTACTCAGGAGAGGAAAACAAATCCTCACCCACTCCAAGAGCTAAAACGAAGAAAGTGATGGAAAGGGACCCTTCTAATTTCAGTGCAAGGTAACACATGTTAATGCTTCATTAACCAAGTAAGAACACGGATCTCCCCAGTGAGCTCCTTGCCTGGGGATGTGTAGACAAAACTATTGCATTTGAGAAAGCTTAGACTCAAGCCTACCACCTGCTTTCACACCCATGCAAAGGAAGATGAGCTCGTTGCCACCTTTCACTGTCCTGTTTGCCAGTGCTTTTTCTTTCCCAAGGACATACAGAGAGGAAAATGAAGCCTGGAAGGTGCTGGGCAGTAATTTTTCCTGCAGAAGTGCCTGTTGCCTCCTCAAGCACCGACACAGCATCCCTTCCTGGCGCTGCCTGCCAGCACTGAGCAGAGCCTGGACAAGAGCCACCAAAGTGCCTCTGCAGCAGCCAAATATTAGGGGTTTGAGGCTGGGTTTTTTACCAGCAAGAACAAAATTCTGCAAAACTAAAATTCATCAAGTGTACCAGTGGAAATCAATGCTCCCTAGGCTTGTAAAGCAAAGCACTGCAGTTCCTAAGGTGATTCCTAATCATATCCCTTTTTGGGAGACCACAAAATGAGGAAAGCCTGACAGCTCAGCATCCCACTGCTGCAGCCAGAGAACTGCTTAAACACACTGCAAAGCTTCACCAAGGAAAAGCCCCAATCCAGCAAAGTGCATGCTATGTGTAACTTCACTTGTACATACAAGCCATACCTCTGAGGAAGCGTTTTCTGGCTTTTTGGGTGTCACTCTATCAGCACTGTAACGCCAAGATTTCTTTTGCCTGGTTTAAATAGTAAAAATAAGCATGGCTGTGAGGATAAGATGAATACAGAAAGAAATTACCATAGTTAAAGGAAGACTCGAGTGAAACCACATGGAATGAGACAACAGGGAAGCTGATCAAAGAAAAACATTAGAAAAAGCCGGGTCTTATGTGGTGGAACAAGATCCTGAAAATCTGAGGATGTTTGCAAAGCAGTGCCTGTTCCCGTGGGATACCAAGGACTAAAAACCTGCCAGAATTTGTTACCCTGGGTTTAAAAACACAGTTTTTAAAAAGTGACAATGTTCCAAATTCTTTTCTCTTTAAGAAGAGGCAGCTCCCCGGACACAAGTCTCCAAAAGAAGCAAAAACCCAGGTTGCAACTATGGGTGCCAAGAAAACAAATATAAAGCAATATGCATGCAGGAACCTCGTGCTACATCCCAGGTTGCAGAGGAAGCCCAAGGGAGCTTATCATTGCTTTGTGCGACATATAGAAGCAGGAGACACTAAATCTCACTTCAGCCTATATCTGGAGAAACGTGTATAAGCCCTAGGAAATTATTCTCACCACACCCTATCAGAATGGTGAAACAAAACTAGTTTTGCGACATAATGGTCTGCAGTGGCATGTAGGCATGTACTCTCTGTGCCCTAGCACTTACTTTATGGTCATATGCACAGAAACACTATGGTACCTTCTGTCATGTCAAACCTGCCCGACTGAAATGCCTGGAAATATTTCGTTCAGAGCTTAGTCTCTGAAAACCAACGTGTGCTTGGTCCAGAAGTTTTGCTTGCTCTTATTTGAAAGAATTTTAAGAGAATAAAACTTTTAATGATGTTTTTGTTGAATTCCACCTTGTTTGCATTGCATCACACAAAAATGCACTGCAGGAAGGTTCTTCATAATGCCATTGTGCTATTAGTGATAATGGGAGAAATTGCCTTATTTAAGTATCCACAGAAATAGCTTCAATGCCTTTCAGAAGCGATGGGAAAAGAAAGAGAAAAAGGGACAATCAGTTGATATATCAGACATCCATATACAAACAATGATTCTGAGAGGGGGTCTGATGGTACCAAGGCTAATGAGACCCTACAGCTAATATGAGACAAAATTAAGTTCACTTTATAATCTGAGTGTATTATAGAGCTAATCAAGAGAGGAAGGAAGAAAATAAATCATCATTTGTAGAAGTGGAGAAGGGGTAAAAAAAAGTCAACAGATGACTCCTGTTCCTGTGTTATTCCAGTTTCAACTCTTCCATTGACCTGCCTGGAGAAGTTTGAAGAGTACGTTTTAAAATGCTTTAAGTGTACACTAGACTTTCTTGGCTGAAAAGACAAAATCAGGACAAGAGATATTTCTAGATCTGCCATTTACAGCTAGGGAAGAAACACAGCAGAAGAGGGAGGCTTGACAGTGGCTAATTAGAGAATAGTTGAGCCTGCTGCAGGGCAGCGTGCATTCACATCAGCTGATGCTGCTCTGGTGATCAAACCTTTGAATTTCTTCATTAAAAACAGTATTTTGCATCACTGGTCTTTTAATAACACAAGGCATTTGGGTTTAAGTGTTAGGTTTCATCACCCTGCTTTCCCCATATGGGAGGGAACTTCTGATGCTTTACACTCTCTAAAGTGCTCCCCTGCCAGCCAAACCTATGCAAGCAGCAAGCATCCAGCAGTCAGTCAGTTGAAAGATCTGAGAAACACACATCCAGGATTCACATCTGACTACTGGAAATGAAAATGAGATGGACTCGGTACACCAAACTCGCTATACTTCTGGGAACAGAGCTCAGTACAGTGAAATCCTGACACCCCTTATTGCCTGCCTGGGTCCGCAAAACTTGATCTGAAGTGCTGAAAGTCATAAACTCTTCCCATGCTTTGCTTTCCAAATTTCACAGAAGCAGAGAGACCAGTTTGCCACTTCTGTAGCAAAGTATTTGATGCTGTTTGATTCCATTGGGTATCAGCACTGCGAGACTCTGGTCTTAAGTTGCCCGGAAGAAACTATTCAAGAGCTACTGGAACTGGTCCACCCTCTATCAATTTAGAGAGAAATTCACTAATATATTGTAGCCTTTTGTAGACGATGCATTATATTAGCCTGTGTGTCTTGTCATGATCTATTCCAAGTGATATGTGATGACGGCAAATCTGTTATCCATTAAAAAGGTGCTGAAGACCAGCTTGTCGGAAGACATTTTTTCTCCCCAGTTTTACTCTTCATTAGTTTTTGAAGCCTGGAAGTTACCGAACAAAGTTCACGCTAAAGGCTACCACTAATATTATCATGCTGCTTTAATGCTGAAGTAATCAAATACATGAAAACTATATTCCCAATTCCTAGCACCACATTTTTACTCTAAACATTAGAAACACACACACATCCTGGAGAGAAAAATGTTTGCAGCTGACTGGTATTTATCTGAAAAGTGTGATTTCCTCTAAAGCAGCTTGATGCAGCTTCCCCCCTACATGGCTCATGCCACTGGGGCTCCGATTCAATACCTGCATACTCTTCAAGAGGACACTAACGGGTGTAAATTCATCAGCTTCTGCTGAACTTCGTATTCACATGCTGCTGTAAAGTGAGGTCAGAATAAGACTCCAGGCTTCGTTTAGCAGGATTATTCCCTTTTCATGGGCTTAGGAGGGGTTTGTTTGGTTTTAGAGCTTTTTTAATAATAAACCCACAGGAAGACAGAATTAATTTTATTCTTGAAAAACAATGATCTAATGGACGGGGGGCTGATTTTTGTGGGGTTTTATTTTGTGTGATTTTTTAGGAGGAACTGATTTATATTCAGGCATCAGACATTTTTCTCTGCCTGAACCGATTTGGGCTCTTTCCACCCCACCCTTCACACCCCAAAGTTTTGGAACTAACTTTCCGAGCTTTCTCCTTGCATCAGCTAGCAAGACATCTTGGACACATCCACTTAGTCCTTCCTCAGGGAGTTCAGGATTTATAACAGAAGATTTTGCATATCAATCATTTGGCAATAAACCTCCTCCATGCCAAGGTTTTAAAATCATTTTTGCATGCTGCTCCTATGCCTTAATGCATCTGATAAAAAGTCTATTACAGACCTTTATAGGATTTATTTGGAAAGATAGTTCAATGCTATATATCAGAATTTGTGATGATTTAGAACTATTTAAT
The DNA here is from genome assembly GCA_039720435.1 of Amazona ochrocephala. Classification (NCBI taxonomy): domain Eukaryota; kingdom Metazoa; phylum Chordata; class Aves; order Psittaciformes; family Psittacidae; genus Amazona; species Amazona ochrocephala. Next base: position 6,328,024 of record CM077891.1, on the reverse strand, counting down.
AAATCAGATAAAGACTGACAAAGAAAGTATGATCTTGTTCCAAATGATGCTATTGAGAAACATCACAAAGGAACTTAATAACATGGAGGCAGAAACTTGTGGAATTCAGAGTTTCCTGGCAAAGGCACAGTCCCGGGCTGCACAGAGGGAAGAGCAGAGATGCTGGATATCTGATAAAGAATATGATGAAAATCATATGGTAGCACTCTGAGTGGTCTCTTGGACAACAAGTTTCTTGAGGTATACACACAGTTTACAGGCTTTGCCTGGTGCAGGTAATATATGCACTGCCATCACTCTACTTACTCCAGAAACTACCTTATTAAGTACTCAGTAATAAGCATTGTTGAGACTTCTCACCACCAAAGGTACCTACCTCATAAACGACTGAAGCCTGCCCATATAGGTATGCACAGATGTAACAGTAGAAGTGAGGTCTATCATGCTAACACGGAAGGGGCTCTCAGAGCTTTAGCAGCTTTTGTGGAAGAAAGCAAACCTTGGAATGGACTCTCAAAAAGCTTTCCTGGTCAGACACAGCTATTCTTTGTTCCTGAAAAGCAGCTATTCTAAGACATCTCTTTGTAAGGACAGCCCTCTGAGAGCACATGGCAGCTTTCCAGTATAAACATTCTTTTACTAAAGGTAAGAGAACTTTATCAAGTAGTTGGGCTTTCCTTATCCCTTAAATGATCACTTGCAAATCCCTCCGTATACCTGTAAAGGTTTTTAAAGAGATCACTTTCAAAAACAGAAGCATAACTGCAGAAAACCTCTCTGTGGCAGGGGTCCCAGAAAGACTTCATGCTTCTGCAGTAGTCACCTTCAGCCTTGCTCTCACTCAGAAAGTGTTGGAGACCTTCGCTTGCACTGCTGAGTACAAGGAAGTTCCAGCATCATCCTAAAGGGTGGGAGCTGACAGCAGGCACCACCTATAGATAGGACTGTTTATGCTGATGCAGGATAAATGAATGGAGATCTCCATTAACTGCAACCACTGGAGTAAACCTGGAAGGGTTTTCTTGTACAGGGAGATAGCAGTGCAGGCAAGGAGCATAATGGGAGCTGTGCTATAGCTGCAATTGGTTCTTTGCAAGGAAGGCTCCTGCTGTTAGTATTATTGCCGTCATACCAGATAATACAGTAAAAGGCAGCAGCTTGCAGAAAGACTTAGGATAAAGTAAACCAAGGAGTACTCTTTTGATTACAGTGTAGGGTAAAGTCCCCAGAGTGTTCTCATATCTCTGCAAGCTAAGCATTTGTTGTACACCAGGACAGTGATGCTATTTGCATTGCAGTAACACCTACAGACTGAGCAGGAGTAGGGACTCTACTTGATGCTGCGTAAAACAGTGTCAGACCCGTGCCTGCTTTGGGGAGCAGAGACAAGGTAAAGGCTGGGAAATGGGAAAAACCTGCGGTCCATCACGGTGCACTGGGACAGATCCCAACCCCTCCAGGGAAGGCAGGTGTCCTGTGATCTACCATCAAAGGCAGATGAGCTCCCCCAAGGAAAACAGTGACACTGCTTGGGGCCAGTCCCACCCATCCCTGGCAGTGCTCATGGTGGCAGAGGGATGCTGTTTGTCTCCAAGACGCTTTGAACCCCCAGAAGAAGCACAGCTCTTCTCTTCATGCACCAGTCTTTCCTGATCTACTTTCAGTTCCTTCCTGCAAAGCAGCCCTGTGCAGCATGCATGTCAGGGACAGAGAATATTCCCACCCTGCTTGAGTCCTCTGCAAGTGGTTAATTTACTACAACATAGAGGCAGAAAGGAGGACAGTGAAACACAGCCAGCCTGGGCCTCAGAGCCATCTCAGGTTCAGGAGGGAAGGAAAGCACAAAGAGCTCAGAGACCCCCCAGTCTGGCTTTTTGCAGGACCTCAACATATCAAATTGAAATGGGCCTCTTTTTGCCCCTGGCTGTTCCTACAGTTTAAATGCTTTACCCTTTAAAGGTAGCATTCAGGAACCATGCTACTTAAGTGTTAAAGCTAGCTTGGAGTGTATTTTTGCAAAGGGGAAGAAGTTTTGTGGGGGCTTTTACCTCCCAGACTTGCATTTCATTTCAGCACAGGTCATATGCGGTGCTGGCTCTGTGTGTAACTTGTCCATGGTCTCTCGTCTCACCAATTTCCTTAGTCTTGTCCTGAGAAGATCAACAGATTAGGAGCAAAGAGGATTTAAGGCTTCTTTCACAGTGGTGCTGAGTGTCTGCTACTCCTAGTAGTTTTGATAGGAAGGGTGACCAGCACTTCTGCAGGAGGCAGCAATTAATCTCTATCAGTGCCTCTCTCTGCCCTGGTCTTTAAAGTTTATTTGGGACACTGGACAAGAAACAAAGACAAGCCTTTCCCTATCAAAAAACATCAAAACTCTCCTCAATTTTGTTGATACCAACTATCTCTAACTACAGCTCCTGTTCATCCTCAGAGCTGGCCCTGTACAGCCTTTCCTCCTCTTAAACTTTTTTCTTGTCCTGCTATTAAGCCTTACCCCATGTCAGAAGTGCCACTTTCTCTCTGCTCATCCAATCCCTTAATTCTGACTTTTTATCTCCTTGTCCTCTTCTCTCATTTCATATCTACTGTTATTTTCCATTTCCTTTGTTTGCTGCTGTATGCACAGATCTTGGAAAAGGCTCTCTCTTGATACAACCAGCTTTCTGCCTATTCCTTCTTGTTGTTTTCTAAACTTCTTCCACATTGAGTCCCTTTTCCATTTTGGGTTCAAAAGTCTCCTTTTCACAACCACTCTCAGGGGTACTTGTGGCCTCCTTACAGCCAGGCCAAAAAGGGACCTTTCTCTTCTTACACAAGAAGATCACATCCTCCTTGGACACAGGTCAGTGTTCCTTCTTTCCAGACCTCCGCAACTACTAATTTCTCCTTTCCCTGTCTGACGCTCAGGCTCCAGTAATTTCTTTTCTGTCTTGCCAGTATCCTGGCACTCCATGGAGTTCTGTCTGGCTGCCATGCTCTATTACACAATTTTTACTGCTTATCTTAACTACCAACAACTCGCTCTGCAGGTGACCCCCCACTCATCTGGCAGTGAGAAAGGAGCTCATTTTCTGGGACAGGTCACCCTTTTGAGCCCGTCAGCTGAGATCACCCACAGTAGCACTGAGAAGCTACATTTTCTTACAAGGATACCTCTACACTAAAACCAAGCAGCAATCAGTTCTTTTCATGCTCTGGTTTGCCATTGTAATAGTTAGGTTTGGGGCATGCAAGTAATTACCTGCATTCCTTATAGAATATGAATATACCAAAATTTCAGCAGCAATCTCCCCAGGACAGAGTAGTCACTGGACAATAGCCAGTCTTGCATTTGAGAGCAGGTAGGAAGGTGGATGTCTCTATATTCCATTACAAAATCAGGCTTTCAGCAGGGCTTACCAGCCAATGGCTTTTCACTGCTTCCACGACTGTATATCAGAGTGGGTAACTGAGCACACATACACTGCAACCAATCCCACCCTTCAGACACTCCATCCCAGCAAAGCCTCAAGAGCAAATGTATTTCAGGTTTCCAGCTAATTCTTCTCTAAAATTGGAAACCAACGTGTGATACCTCCACTTAACCAGGCATAACAGGTCAAACCCACTGCCACCCACACTTCAGCATAGCCCTCCTATTCCTGTCATACCTCCATGATTTTACTATTTTATTAGTCACCTCTCTGGGCAGAGGAAGCCAAAGCAAAAGATTAGCTTTAGTAGAAGCCAAACCAAGAATTATTTGGGGGATTTAACGGCACATGGACATAGCTTGCAGTCAGGTTCCCAAAAAAACACAAGACCTTCCCCCTGTTAGTATGGTGGTGGAGCAGATCCTAGAGGTCTAATTCTTCCTCCAACCAAAAAACTCAGCCTTTAGACTCACAAGCAAAGTACAGGAGGTAAGACACATGTGAATTGCTTCTGAAATAAAACCAAAGAAGCACAAGGTCTTATCACAGAGTAGCCTTAGCCCCAGCTGAGCTCCAGGTTAACCAACCCCCAGCGCTCACCCAATGCCTCAAACCAGCCTCTAAGCAGCCAGGCTCTCAGAAAAGAGCAGAGGCTGAATGAACTCGGCACTGCTGAGAGACTCCAGCGCTTGGAACAAGAGCAAGCCCTGCAGTCCTGGCATCCCAAGAAGATGCAGCAGTTGGCCAGAAAGCAGAGCAACCCGAAAAATGCATTTACTGCCTGTGGATCTGCATTAGATCAGTACTAACAAGCTTAAATAGGTTTTCAAATCAAAGGGGGTTGATTGCACTTTTTCCTTGATTTTCTTCTTCATTCCCCCCCCCCGTAAGTAGTTGTTTTTATAAAATAATCTTCATCTTTCCTAAATTGTTGTTGTCCAACTTTCTCTCTCGCTGGTTAAATCTGGGTTAAGGTTTGGTAGCTGCAGGACAGAGGTACGTTAGGAAATTTGATGCAAAGGACAAGAAAACAAAAATCAGAGGTATTTGGTCTGAAAAGAGGCTTTGTCCAAGGCATAATTCTTGTGTATTTAAGGACAGAGTAATAGATTTGGAAGGATAAGTCATATATCTTAGGATTTTCTTCCCTGCCCCCTCTGATTGATTCATTCCAGCCTCTTCAGATCTTTGCCTGTTCCCACAAACCTGGAATCTCAGGATTGTTTGATTAAGTCATGGTTACCATGACAATAAAAGTGCCTCTGGCCAGTTTGACCTTTGACTGGATTCAATTCACTGAGAGAAATGGACAGAGACTATAGAAAAAGCTTCAGCTTCATGTCCACTACTGCATAAAATGGGCTCTCTCGCACTGTCAGAGGGCAAGCTGGTCGCCTTTTTTAAACCATAGATTGGGCTGGAATGCTCTGGAAAGCATGGCTGAGGTTTTGGTAACCGGTGTCTCTAAGAATATAAAATCCACACAATCATATGGTTGGAGACTCATTTTAAAATGTGGTGTTTAGCAAAAGTAAAACAAAAGCTGAAATGAGGCTTCACATGTCTGATACACGCACACGCAGTCTAAAATCACGTCATATCCATACCCAGCAAATATTTCATAGGTATCTACAAATACTTAGCTCCCTGTAGATATGTAGGCATCTATAAAAGCAGATTTCAGACTTCAGACTCATTTCTTGTGGTCGTGCCCCACCCCCATGCTGCAGGCTGCAGGCATTGTGTTGCTGTTGCTCATATAGATAATTATTCCTTTTCAAATACTTTCATTGTAAATCCATTTCAGCAAAAATAAGGGGAGGGTGGGGGGCAGAGAGAGATTTCAAAATTAAACCTGTGATGCGATTTGTAAATGGGCCTGACAGAATGACAGCCGAGTGGCCGTTGCAAGGCAATTCATGCATGCAAGATTGCCAGATCCCTGGTGGGAGAGTACGCAGTGCCCGCGCACGTGTGGCAGCTCCACTTGGGCTCTGCTCCTCTCTACTTTGCTCTATGTAGCCCCCTTGATTTTATTGCTTTTTCTTTGCAAATGGGGGGAAATCCTTTCTTTACGCTAGCTCAAAGCAATGATTAAAGACAGCTAAAAGAGGGTTTGCTTCTGGAGTCATCAGCTCCACAAAATGCAGTGGGTTGACACGCTGGCAGAATCAATGGCATGAGCCACTAGGGAAGAATGGGCTTCACTGGGCACACCACAGATGGAGCAATGAACATCCCTTCCTCAGTATATCCAGCCAAGGTGAATGTTATCCAACGAGGTGGCACAGAGCCAAATAAAGGGAAGAAAAATAAATCCAGGCACTGTGAAAACAGAGTGAAAAAGGGTGTCTGGGCTGAGGTAATAGCCGCGTTGACCTTACTTGGGTAACAAGCAATGCTAGTTGAAAAGACAGATCGGAGTGGGCAGGATGGAACTTAGAAATTCATTTTCCCAGTTTAAGTCAAACTTTTTGCTTGGTTTGTCACTAATCTATTGTCAGAAAGTTCTTCCTTCTTCTTACCTTGGATTCTAAAGTCATGGCAAATAACTGAAGGGGACTATTTGAACCCTCACACACAGGCTTTTGGGTGTAGAAGCCTCCTGCTTTCCGTGCTGGCCGTCAGGACCGTATTCTGTCAAGTGGCACAATTTCAACAAGTTCAGTAGAGAGCTGCCATTGTTGTAGGATTTTGGTTCCCAGTGCAAGAATTGAAGAACTGGAAAAGATATTTGTCTGGGAGGGGATAGGGAAGGGAGGATTTTGTTTGGCACCCCTACCACCGCCCTTTTTGCTTTTCTGGTGAATGATAGCAGGGGAAATGTCAAGAATGTATATAGAAAAATGATCAGCCTGAAGAAAAATCACTAGAAAAGCATTCGTGCCTCCAAGAGAAGTCAAAGATAACATTTTCAAAAGCACCTACCTGACTTTCAGGGAAAATAAACTCCTGGAGATCCTCTGACTTTAGAAAAACATATCTGAGTCCTTCTACTTCCACGGTTCATAAGCGGAACTCTTTGATTTGGAGGATGATGATGACTTCACCTCTGAAGACATAGCAGGCACCCACCTCACTGGCTCATTCACCATCCCTCACCACAAGATGGGAGAACATTATTAACGTAGAATTTTCCCGTTCCATCTTGGCCTTTCCCTCCCCTCATTCTTTTGATGCTGAGCACTTCCAGTTGTGCCACTCTGCAAACTCTCGATGGTATTTTGTATTTTCCTTCAGTCTCTCTCCCTCTCTGTAAGATTTCACCAGCCTATTAGTGTTAGAATGTGAGTGTTTATTAAATCCAGATATCTATTTATCTATTGGTCTATCTTTATGCAATTCATACACATGCATGTCTGCTGAAGCACGGTCTTGGGTATAATGTTCCATTAGAGTGAAATGTTTATGTAAAGGAAACTGAGGAGTTTAGCTATTATAAACCTGGACACTGTCAGTTTACTTACAAGAATGTCATATACAGTCCATGGCCAACCTTAAATTGAGACCCTGTCACATCTCCCCTTCCATATCTGCCCCTTTTTGTCTTCACTTGTGGCCCATCGCAGACATACTATGGATTAGTTCAGATGCAACGGGAATCTTAATATTAGCTAGTAATATGATTATTGAAAAGACATTGTGTCTGTGCAGGGGGAATATCAGACCGTTTCTTTTTGTCCAAGAGGATATCTATTCCTATAACCTCAGAAAATTATCACAGACTGTTACATCTGTTTCTCCCTCAGAAATTAATCCACACACAGCTACTAATTCTTTTTTTCCCCATTGAATAAAACCCCCCTATTGAGATATATGACGAGCCCCCAGTCCCCATCCATCCAAGGTAAGCAGTGATTTGAGGAGGGTTAGGGAAGAAGCAAGAGTCCCTGGATGAACCAAGGGTACCTACCACAAGGAAAGCAATTTGGAAGTGCATGCCTTTTCGTACAAGCTAGATTCTCTGCTCTGTGAAAACATGCTTTATTTTTAGATCTAGTAAATAACAGGATGCTAGGTGATCACTGGAGTCAGGGACTGCGATGTTTAAAACCCTGCCAGCTAACTGTACTCCTCTCCAGAGTAACCTTTACCATAGCCACAAACAGCTGGTGTGATTTTAAACGTGTTTGGGCATGGCTAGCAATGACATTAGCTGAGGGGAGTAAAAACTCCTTTCCCCTCTTGTCCCTGTTGCCAGAGCCCGCTGCTCACATGGTGGCTCTCGCTCCCAGCAGTGCGATGCTGCTGCCTGCCCACTCTGCAGTCCAGCTCCCTCCTGCCTCACCCCCCGAAAGGCAGCAGAGCTCTAATGACCTCCCATGCACTTACATCTAACAGATACGTTTTTGAAAACAGAATCGGACCTCACACATCTACGACCACTTTAAAAGGCTTCTCACCACACCTTCTGCTCTCTGTTCTCTACACTCAAGTGGAAGACTTGCACAGTTCCCCCCCCCTTTCACCTAGCTCTTCCCAACAGCAAGGAAAACTTAGAAGAGCCAAAAGAAAGCTAAAGAAAAACTCTTGGTCCTGTCTGCTCAGGGAACAATTTCCATATCTGGCTTTCAATGCTGCTAGAGGGCTGGGTGCAGCTTTACTATCACTTCTCTCCCTCTGTGCCCTCTGCTTTCCACAGTTCCATGTGGGAAGGAATTTGCTTGCTGAGTCAAGCCAGTCAATAGGAGAATCTTTCCATCGCTGCATCCCAAGGACTGTGACTCTTCCCCTCAGATGCTCACCCACTCATGAAAAAGGGAAACAAGAAAATAATCCCTGAATCAGTCTTGGTTCACCTCTTCTCTCTTTCTTTATTCCTCTGTTACTTCCAGCCATGAAATTTATGGACTATCTTTTATTGACTGGTGTGGGCTGAGTCATGAGAGGACAAATTTACAGGAATGCACGAGCCTGCATGTGTCACAAATGGTGTATGTCAGAGGCTGGAGACAAACCCAGATCGCATCGCTGATGTGTTATTTGGACTTGTTCACCATTGCACTGGTTAGTGTGGATACTTGAAGTTGTACAAGAGCATAACAGGCTTTTTCTCCACTCTAAAATAAACAAACAGAAACACTGTGGTAACAAGCCGCTACATGACACTTTAGCTGGTACAGCCTCATACCATCTTCATGACAGAGAACAGAGGCAACAGGATATACCTCTGAACACATAAATTGATAGCAGAGCCAAAAGGTCTAGTCAGTCCTTAGATAAGTAGTAACATAGTGGAAACTAGTTAGGAGGTTTTTAGCTTTGGTTCAGAAAAGCCACAACTCCATAAAAGACTTTACTTAGATATAAACTCAGTCTATGAATCCTTAATTCACAACAGTTTGATAGGACAGCCCTCACATTGGGAAGTTTTACGCCAGATCAGGTATCATCTGTCTGTGCATTTCACAGTGCTATGCTAGGTATCATACAGCAAAAACTCTGTTGGGTGCTCTGGGTAACTCAGCAGGACCACGTAGCCATGCCTGGTTTGGATAGAAGCTGGGCCGCCAGGAGGTCTGGCAGTGCACAGTGACACCTGAGCTACCTTCCTTTACTTGCGCCAATCGTGACTTAAGTAGTTGCAATAAGTTGTTTTACAGAAGTAGGCCAAAAAGACAGCTACCACCCATTTACACTCAACGAGGAGAGCACAACACAAGTACACCTTCCTCCAAGAGCCCCTCTGCTTTGTTACAATCCCCTCCTTTCAGTGCCACCCCTGGGGCTTTCTCAATTTAGCACCACTTGAACCTAAATGGGTTCTTGGGAAATGGTTCACCTTCCCCAGATGAAAAGTTGCTTCTTACAGTACTCATTTCTTGCACTAATCGTTCCTCTGCGCTTTCATAGTCACATTGCCCGCCCTTTGCTACTGTTCAGTCATCTCTTCTGTAACGCCCCTTTGGTGCCTAGTGGAAAACAGAACTAGAGAAGATGATTCAGACAAACTAGAATGGCGCTTGAACTTCCTTCGGTTCTGTGTGTTCTCTGAAACGGAGCTGGGGAAACTGCCAGCCCAAAGCAGAGCATCCTCACCCAGTGCATTCCCTCACTGCCACCCTAACATTACCTCCATTTTTTCTTTGGAAGCAAGGAGATTCTCTGCTAAGAAGCATCTGAGGTGATGATTTTTCTGTTGTTCTGAGGCCAGGGGAAGCCTCTGACATGTCTGGATACAAGGTGGTAAATTTAATTCTTTTAACTGCTTCTTCACTAGATCTGTGCTGGCCACTGATCTGCTGCATCCCTGTAGAAAAGGCATGACTGAGGACTCAAGTTGTCAAAACATCACTTGTCTTTTCCACCAACGCTGATGGAAGCATGGCTGTGCTCAGCCGGGGCAGGGTTGAGGCAGCTTTTAGAGGGTCCCTGTTTCCAATTTAGCACAGCTCCCAGGAGGTATTACATTTCCTGGTGCAGAGCAGAAAACGCTTTGAGATCCTCAAGCACAAAGCCTTGTTGTTTTATTCATTTGTACTGCTGAGCAAATTCTCTTTTCAAGGCTTTCAGTGGGGAAATTTCCTTCAGTTTCTCCATAGCAGGGTCCAGATTAAAGCTACCTTTACCCTTTTAATGTCTAGAAAGCAAGATTCCTTCAAAGAGTGGCTTTATTTCCGGTATTCCTGGAAGACCTTTTTAATTACAACAAAAAAAAAAAAGGCAACAAAAACCTCTGTTCCTAATTACGAAAGCATTTGAGCTCATCCTCTATTCTGTTGTGCTGTTGGCAGAGCCCCTGGAAGAGATCTCCAACCTGAAACTTCCAAGGAATCTATTAGGAAACCCACTGCAGCTTCCAGATAACACACTGCCAGCTTTACTAAAAGAGCAATGCTCGAGCAGGCTCATACTTGCATTGCAGTCATTCTTGGCACTCCTGCAGCCTCCTCCATCCAAGTACTCTGCGCCGCTCATTCCGCTAGCTGCCTCTTCCAACCATCCCCACCACAAACCTACACAAGCACCTTCCAGGAGCACCTGAAGCACATGTATTTCATAGCACTTCATGAATTGCACCTTATAAAGACTCCCTGCTGTCATTGCCTGTTTTTCCCCAAGAGAGAAACTGAGGCAGGGAGCCAACCGGAGCAGCAGCAGCCTGAGAGGTCTTTGCACCAGCGGCCGGGCAGGCTGGCTGTCTCGTGAACCCGGGACAGGCTCTCTGATGTTTAACATGCTTAACACAGCGCTGTCCCCGAGCACTTGTGCTGCCGTTAAATGACCACAGCCAGGGGCTCTTCTCGAATTTTCCCCAGATTACAACCAGGGCAAGTTTGCTGCTGCTTCACAGCAACGTTCCTCTGATTACAACCTAGGCTGACAATTATAGTGATTTAAAACCAAACTAATTGTGAAGTACTTTGATCATGCTTAGCGCAACTTGTGGTTTGTAGGCTGCAAATAGTTGAAAGGAACCCTTGGGTTCACAATTTCCTTGAATATAAATTTTATTTTGATACATAAGGTATGATTTTAATATTAAAATTAACCTGGTGTTTGTTTTCCCCTTCATCCCATTTCTCCTTTGAATGTTATTGCTGCTGTAATTTTCTCTCCCTAAGCTTAATATTTACCACACAATTTGTTTTAGCTTAAACCCAACCTTCCTTATTAATTTGCTTTTAGTTAGAAGGATTTTCTATCAGGTTTTTTGTTGTGGGGTTTTTTGTTTGTTTTGGGGTTTGTTTGTTTTTTGTTTTCTCCATCATGAAAATTTTTGGGTTTGTTTTTTTTTTGTGGTGGTGGTGAGGTTTTTGTTTGTTTTTCTTCAAAGAACCTGGCCTGGCAATACAAATGGCTTTCTTGCAGGGCAAAGAGAGAATGCATCCAAGCAGCAGCCCAACTGACTCCAGACCTGGCTCACTGTGAGAATCTCTGCTAGCATCACAAAAGTCCTAGCAGCGTTTGCACTGCATTAATTCAGCTCATGCCCAGGTTTTGTTAACTTAGTATGGGAAATAAATACATCCATTTTTTTCTCCTTTCTTTGCACTGTTGAGGGTATAGGACATTTGACTCTGCAACAGCAACAAGCTGCATCAGTTGGTTGTGGCCAAAGCTGCCCTGTTTCTTGCCAAGCACTTACAAGGATCCATATTTCAGTTCACGTTTGTTTGCAGCACTCCTCGAGTATAACTAACAAGGTAGCACAGATGCTGACCCTCTTTAGTGAAATTCTGTGTTTCCCTCCATTATATTCTGCTGCTTCTGCCCATTCCTGAAAGAAGCCTCCATCCGGGAATGCTCTGGACTTTTCCTGTCTCCAGCCCAGTGTGTGCTTGCTTTCAATGAGATTCCAGGTACGAGTGGCTGGTTCAAAGGGAGGTGCACATGTTGGCCCCATCCCCGAACTGGCGCCTCTCTGCCTGGGAAACCTGAGAGTTTCTGTCCTTGCTTATGAACCGTGACATCTGCGCATTCCTCGGGCGCTGACCCCCGGGGGCCAGAGGTCAGCCCAAGGTCAAGCAGTTTCCTCTTTCACCACCAATAGAGACCTTGACTAGAGGTAAATTATGTTGCAGTTTAAGGAAATAATTTGAAACACTCTTGTAATTATAATAAATTTTGCTGTTTACATTTTAATCTCCAACCCTTTCACCCTCTGCTTCTCTTGTTTGAGGAAAAAAGTGGGGAATTCTACATTTAACAGAAAAACTCCTGCCATGGTGGACAGTTGAATAAATAACTGGAGCTCCAATAACACAACAGCTCTGAGGTCTTTGTCTGCCTTCAGCATGAGCATGCACTTTTGTAAGTGCAAAATCTACTTAATCTTCAGAAAAGTATGTTCATGCAGCAAGAATGGAAACACAATATTGTGTTAGGAATGTCACGTGATTCCCAATTCTCCATGTTGAGTAACTGTAAAGTTACTTGAAGAAAAATCTCAAGCACCTTACTCAGGCAAAATTCCAGTTGACTCCGATGAAATTTCACAGTAAAACAGACTGACTCATGGCTCCAGAAGGAGCAGCTGTTTTACTGAGCAGACACCGGCGTTTGATCATTCTCTTTGGCTGCTCGCAAGTGCTGATGGGCTTGGAAAATCTCTCACTCGGATGAAAACACTCAAATAATCACAATAAAGCCCTGTTAGCTTTCAGCAGGGTACCATTACTCCATCTGATATTTTAAAACAGGACCTTGCACATGTACAACTATTCCTCACCTACCTGATACGCACCACCGTCTGAAAACTGGACTTGGAGCGACACAGAGAAGAAGCAGAGCAATTACAGCAGCAAGATCTAAAGTGACATTGAGAGCTGCAAGAATGAACACTTGAGGAAAGCAAAGGAAACAACAAAACTACTTGGCACAAAACATGAATTCTCACAACTAAAGCACAGGGCTTTCCTTGCGAGGATACCTGAACTTCGTGCCCATCACCACTCTGAATGAGAATGAAGTAGAGCTCCCATCTGTAGGTGTCAGGGTTTTTGCAATCCTACCTCACTCCAAGGGCCCTATTTGTGTGCTACGTAGCATGGGCACAGTACAATAAGCCCAAGGAAGCAAACAGAACAAGTGCAATTAGAATCACTGGGCTCTAATCTTTGCTCAGTCACAGATGAGATGTGCATCCTAGGGCAGGCAACTCAACTTCTCCTTACTTTAGCAATAACATTTGCAAAGCAGATAAAATAACCACCTTCATAAAACATCTTGAGAGTTACAATTGCAAGCTGCTACTCTTAGCAATATCTTGTCTGCCTTAGGTGTTATTAGAGAGTGCCACGTGTTTTGAGAGCCCTGGATAACAACAGCTTATGAAAAGATAAACATTGCCTTCACAAAAGAAAAAAGGAAACAGAGAGAAATAACACAGGCTAAAGGTACTCACTCACCAGCAAACAGAGAGAAACCTGCAGCAAGGAACAGTCAGAACAAGAGCAAAGCACTCTAGACCTGCCAAGCTTAAAACCTAACTCCCAGGGCAGCAGGGCTTTCTGAGGAGGGAGTTCCTATAACTGGGAGGCTTGGTGCAGCTGGAGAAGTGCTAAGAGAGTTTGCCTGCTGTAATGAATAGATCACTAACACCAGGGGATCTTAAAGCATGGGGAAGATAAGGCACAAAACACTGCTTAATGGAGAGAGAAAAGGGAATATAAGGAATCACTGACCAACCCATTTGGTTTTATTTTTATGTACTTGCTCCTGGGCATGAACGGTCTTTGCCCCATGCAGCTCTGCAGGGACAGAGCCAAGGGGCAACTTCAGTTCCTCCCTTCCTGGGGCATGGTCCTGTTTGGGGCAGCAGTATAGCCCTGGCTACCCTGCTGCTGAGCTCACTCATACTTAATTCTGTGAGCTGGTGGATGCACAGGCAGCTGCCTTGCTGTCCTCAGTTGAAATAATCCTGTTCTGGTCTGAAGGGGTAACAGCGGCAGGGAGTAAGAGTGGACCTCTTCCCCTGCAGGAGGATGGGAGGAAGGTGTCTCTGCTTGAGAGTGCAGGGAGCAGAAAGTCATTGCTCTGAAATGTAGCTGCTGAGTGCTGTCTTCCTGTTGGCAGGGCATGATCTAAGCCTCTTTATCCTCTTATTTTTTGCTTCCTGGGAAGCCCTTCCCTGGCCAGCTGGAATAGGACACTAGTATCTTGGTCTCCTGTCTTGGCACAAAATAGAGTCCTCTTGTAGCGAGCACTAAGGACAGTGTCCTGTGCCTTTGAATACTCTCCCTTGAGACATGCACGCAGCCTCCAGCTAAGCCAATGAACGCTATGCACTTGTGTCCAGAAGCAGAGTTTCAATCCTCACACTGATCCACATCAATGATTTCAATACAAGATGCTGTTGGCTGGATAGGAACTGGACGCTCTCCAGACCTCACTTCTGGGCGCTAGTGGAAAGTCTATTTCTTTAGCACTCTGGCGCACTTGTCATAGTGCACCAACACAGCCTGATTGTGTAATTCTACCTGCATCCAAAGTCAGCAGCAAAAGTCCCACTGCTTTCAGAAGAAAACCGTTCCAAGCTCTTCATCTTAATTAAGTGACCAAATTAGAAATTAATCAGCCTTCCATTTTCAAAGAGTTGAAACCAGTGATACCCCATGTCTCCTTAAAACAAATGAACCATTTCTAAACACAGTGTATAAAACAAGACTGTACAGAAAAGCATTGAGCTGGCACACAGACAGTGACACAGAAACTCCTTTATATTGGATGTTGCTGTAGAATCTGGTCAGTTCCCAGACCTGACCTCACTGACAGTCCATACCGAGCCTGGGAAATGAAATTTGTTTTCTGCAGTACTTGCTTTTCATTCATAATGCCTATCTGATGCTGAGAGATTTCATTAAAGCAATCTCCATCTCTCAGTGCAGAGGACATCCCAGCAATAGCTGGAGTTTGGCGACAGGGACTAAGAGAGATTTCCCCATCCCTAGTTTCTACGAATACATTAAATTAAATCAGCATCTTCCTTCAGGACAAACCTAGGTAGATTACTCTTTTGATGCACTGTGTCCACGCCACGCTCCTCTGATGGCAGGATATGACAGAAATCATGTAGGAGTTTCCATGGATCCTCCCAAGCAGTAGCAAATATCTGTCATTCCTATCAGCAGCCCTCCGAGACTCAGCAGCAGTGCTGATGCAGTCCCACTGCACGATGTGAACCAGTGGAGACAGCATCTGACTCCACATCGCACCAAAATGTTTCGCTGTTTAACTTCAAAGAGGTTTTAGGAAACAACGTAAAGCAAGGGAAGGCAAGTGGAAACCTGTCATTAAATAGGCTGGACCGCATTTTTGTCCGGCCCTCAGCTGAACCCAGAATTCCTCAGTCACTTTCCCCAGAGAAACCAGTGTCTCAGTCAAATTCTAGAGGCGAGTTTCTCTGGGAATTCAGCCACAGGACTCCTGTCCTGCATTAGCTGCAAGCATGAGACAAAAGGATATAACCGAAATCCAAGAAGCCTGGACTAAGGACACGCCAGATTATGAAAGCATCAGGGTACTGTGATCATTAACAATCTCAGTGTCATGTGCTAAGAACAGGTATTTAAGCAGATCCATGTTCTGAGGATCCTCTCATTTATTTTCCTGTTGACCATGAGACAGTTTATAAGATTCATACTCAAATCTTCAGCTGCCTCTCCCATTTTCTCTCCAGAATGGGGAGCTGTAAGCCCCAGACACAGATGGCATTGATATGAGGAGCAGAGATCACTATCAGTAGAGATTACTTTGCCCAGTAATACATACATCAGGGTAAGACTTGTCTGATTTTATCCTCCAAGAAGCCAGCAAACCTCCTAATGGCAAACACATTAGAATAAACTGGTTGCTCAGAGCATTTTAGCTTCTTGCATCTAAACATGGATGATCATGCATGACCAAGTGTCAGTCATCTTGTAAGATGATCTCCCATGGGGAGATGGACAGAGGGACAGGAGGAGAGATGGGGAAACATTCCCCTGCAGAACCTCTGTGCCCAGCTGAGCCAGGTCCAAGGTGCCAATGACAAATGTCCAGCACAGGAAAAGACGAGGTTGTCTCCAAGTTCTTGCCCTTTTACAAATTTTACAGATTTACAAACCTGCTCTTTCCTTCTGTGGAGACAACTGAAGTCTTTTGTTTTCCACCCCTCCTTCCTGAGCATTTGTTTTCTTCTCTTACCACCCTAGTTTTGATTCTTTTCTTATAACTGATTACTATACCCCTGATTTTAATTTAGTGATTAGAAATATAACAGAAAGGGTTTTGCACCACGGGTTAAAGACTCAATCTGATTTATTCTACTTCTTTCTCCTTCTTGAAATAGCAAAGTTAGCTGTTAAAATATTTTGCTAGGTATTCAAGGAAACCCAAAACTCAGGTAATCCTGTGGCCCACAGGAGAGCATTGTGGGGAAGCAAACGGAGGGCAGCTGGTTCATCTTTCTAACCTCCACGTTTCTGTCAGTGTTTGGTACTCAAATGAGAAGCAAAACATGCTGCCTGCTCTCAATGTGCTGTCCTGGTTGCCTGTAAAGCAAAAACTGGTTGTGCTGGGATAAACTCCTTGCCTGAGCTTTAAAACAGTTCCAGGAGTGGAAATGGTCTGTCCCAGCCAACAGCTGAAGGAAAACCAGAGCACAGAATATGCATCCTGGCACAGGGGAGGAGAGCCGACATACCTCATGTTCTCTTCTGTCTGACTACAGATAGACCCTTAGCCGTTTACCAAGGCTGCTTGCAACAGTGAAAGGGCTCTAACCCCTCTGGTGCTTGTACAGTATAAACTTTGCCCACTCTCTCCTTTATCAAAACAGCTATTCTTCTCCTGAATTGGTGCAAGCTATTTGGGCTCTGGTGTTTCTCTCACTTACTCTTCCTGCAAGCCACAGTTCAGGAGCCCACTTCTGCTTCTGTTCAGGCAGTGCAGATTATTCATGTCTCTGTTGCCTGACTTAACCCCTTTTAGCTCCTATATCCCCATCAAATGTATAACTTTTGTTCTGTTGTGTAGGTCAGTGCTGTCAGGAACCAATGTGTCCTGATGCACTTTACATCTGAAGAAGGAGGGAACAGCAAATTTTCATAGCAACTGAAGAAACCATAGTAGAGAAAGGAAGGATTGCAGTCACATTTCATGTACAAGGGTTGCCTTACAATGAGCATGTAAAGCACCTGGCACCAGTAGCCCCTGCCTCATCTGTTGGGAGGCACAGTGGCAGCCCAGGAACAGTGGAAATGTCTCCAGGACAGATATTTATGTGAGCGACCTGTTCAGCCAGTGAAATCATTTTGAGCAACAAGACAGCTTTTTTCAGTCTGAAGAAATCAGTACGTTCACCCCAGCCGCTATTTATTTTATAAGTGTCCTGCATATAATGAAAGGAACAATCTTTCTTACCATCTGCCTTACTGAAAGGCACATTTTGTGTGTCGAACAGTTTTAGAGAGCTAATGGCAAAGTGCACATTACTAGCCCAGCAGTGAAAGCATTTGTAAACATCATCATCATCAAAGAGGCCTAGAGCTGCAAAGGCTGTTTTTTGCCTTGTGAGTTTATGTCTGTAAATGACTAATTGGTAAAGTTTTATCTGCAGAAGGTGGTTGGTGGTGGAAGATATTTACAAGAAAGAAAAGCAGGAAATAATTCATCTTGGGAAGCTGAACCTAATCTGAGATGCTCGTGAATTAAAATGGGCTTAAAAATGAGTCTTTCTTTTAGAAAATATGCATAAAAATACAGGTTTACTTTTTATGAAAGAAGAAATGGAAAAAAGCACGGGCAGAGGCTGTAAAAACCTGGAAAACAGGTGACAGTAAAACTCTGTCTCTCCTCAGTCTCTGGCTGCTAGACCATGCAGGAGACACTGCGCAGTAGTTTTTTGGGCTGGGGGAGTTGAGCACTTGCACCCACTTGCTCCACTTGCCATTATATATTAAAAGCAAATGAGATACCAGATTTAGAATGAAACAATAGCTCAGCCCTGGAAAATAACCACTTACATGCCATTGCTTTATTTAGTATCACTCTCCAGAAGTTATTCTTCTTTGAATGAAAACAAAAAAGAAAGAAAACTGGTCTTGTAGGATGGAAACCAGTATTTTCCTTTAGGCTATGACGTTGTTAAAATCATTTCAGATGAGCTTAGTGTTTAGTCTTCACTGCAGGAAACATTGCTCTACCTGTCTGAAATAGCTCTTATCAGGAAAATAACGCTCACTACCTCTGCTGAAAAATCCAGGGGCAACTCTTTAAAACAGTTACACAACCTTTAAAAGGTACACAAAATAAAAGAACGACAAGGATGTTGGAATCCCCATTACTGAAATGGCCTCCTAGGCTTTCATTGGGTTATGGATGTTTTTAACTAATAGAAAACATTGCCCAGTCTGATTCCTGTCTTAGAAGCAAAATAGGGATAATTTAGTATCAGGAGTGATTAATGTCATTTTACTTCCCCATTTTGTTATAGCTGTTACTGAATTTAAAATGCTACTCACAAATTAAATATTTTACAACCATTTTGCTCCTAATTAGTTGCAGATCAGAGATTTCCTTTAAACATAATGGCTGGTTAGGTGGGGGGGTTTGCAATGCACATTGGTTTTTTACAATCACTTTTGTCATTTGGAGAATTTGTTTAATTTTGATTCCTTTCAGTTCAATGAGATGAGCAAGTGCGATCTCTCTGGAGCTGTCTGTTCTTGAAAGTGTGGTTTAAGGACACAACATCCTTTAGCATATTAATTTGCACACTTTGCCATATACACATTGGCTTTTAAGGGTCTGAATTAATGTAGCTTAAAGAGATGTTATCTTGATTGTTATTTGGATCAGGATAGTTTAACATACCTGTAATAAAAACACATACCCTGTCTCATAATGAGACTAAAGATTTGAAGGATTTCTTTTGATGGCATCTTTTAATGAAATGTTTAATTCACATGAGAAATGGGGTGCACATCCTCTATGTGAGCAGCAGAGAAAAGCTGGTTACTCCAGCAGGCTAACAAACAGCAGTTTTAGGATGCTAGTGACTTCTGAAAGTTGTACTGAAGCTGAGATAGGTCTGCCAAGAGCCAGGTAAGAGCAGCAGACAACCTTTATACTGTATTTGAGTCAACCCCTGCTAGACAAAGCTTATATGCTTATTTAAGAAACCCTGATTATTTTAAGTATTATCAAGGTGTTCTTACAGCGTGGAACTTTAGTTTTGGTTTTAATCCCAACTGATCTACACCTTTCTTCTCTTAAATTTTTTCACGGGGAAGAGAAAAACTCTCTGAGCTACACAAAATGATGCCTGAAGTTTCCACTGCCAGGTCTTAAAAGGGCAATTTTTCTCTAGAATTCTTGACTTTTTAAAGGACTTTTTGTGGTATCCACAGTACCAAAGCAGCTTCCTTCTAAGCTTAGGTCAAAAAATGTGCTATCTCTGGTTTCTGCAACAAAGTCCAAGTCTTCCTCTCCATTGGTGATATTAAAACAAGTATTTGGAAGGCTTGGTGAACTGATTCTGTCCTGCAGTCACTTACACGCTTCTCTAGCTCCCTGTTAGTTTTGCCCACACAAAGAACAAACCTTCCTTGAAGGCACTGTTAATTCCTCCCAGTTTTTCTCTGCCTACTGGAATTGCCCAGCCATGAAATCCTTCAAACATCCTCCTGCCATTGGAATAGTGGTTCTTTCCTTGCCTTCCTACAGCAGCTTTGCCATGGGACAACATTTGCCCACCTTAAGCCATGTGTGATGTCCTACAGCAACCACACACAGGATACACTTGCCCCTTCCCTTCCAAATTCAAACATTTGCTCCCTGATCATCCAAATATTGATTTAAACAGTCTTTGATGTTATTTGGGGAAATGCATTTAAATGTTTTAAATGTGTACTAAGTCCACTACAAGGGATACTCAGAGGACTGAGACAAACAGGGACCCTTTGCACTCTGTTAGCTAATGTCCTTATTCCCTGCAGCAGTTACTAAAATCATTCAGTCACAAAGATACCATGGTGGATAAGGAACATTTTAAAATGTTTTGGGAAGACACTGTTTTACCTGTTTGATCTGAACAGATGACTTCTACAATCTAAATTCCATCTTCACCAACAGAAAAAGCTCCTATTCTCTAAGAGAGTGTTTATAGTGAACCTTGTCTGAATTTGTCCCGGGTTTGCTCACAGGCACCTGATAGGTTTGAGCTCTCATTGAAAAATTCATTCTTCTTGTGGGAGGTTTTTTTTCCAGGTACAGATTTCAATTGGCGTGAAGAAGCTTTCAGGCTCTCACAGAAATGTTCCCAGCTACATACAGACTGGTGTATCTAACCAGTTCCTATGTGTATAAACACCAACATTTCATTGCTATTTTCCTCCCATTGACAGGAAAGGCATACATAAACATGCTCAAGAGCTAGCAGTGTTGACTGAAATATTTCTGAAGAGTCTTTTACACCTTAAGCACCCACCACTTTCCTGTGGCTAAATGCACAATGTGTGTGAGATACTAACCAAAGAAATTCTGTAATTACAAACATTACTGCAGGGGCTTCTTAATTCATTTATTCCTCTTTTGCCAACAAAGTCTTGCTTAACTAGCTCAGTATCTTTCATTAGAAGTGATGAGGAATGTCAGATTATAATTAAAGGTAGGTGCTCCACTCAGTTAACCAGAGGTGCCTGCAAACTGGATGTGAAGTAAAAAGTGATGTTTTAAATATAGCTGAACCACTAATCCTTGATGGACTTGAACAATTGGCATACAGCTTGAGAGCAAATAATTTAACTAAATGCCAATATTAATTGGTTTGGGTTTGTGAGAAGAGCAAACCACACAAGGTTTAAGGCAAGGGGAAATTAATCTTGAAACAAAGTTTTTAATAAATGTTGTTTAAAATTAAGCTTCTCTGATGCTAGTGAACAATACAAAGATTAAATTTAACTTTGGAAGCATTCACTGAGGCTGCAAGCTTAAAACAAAGTTATATTGGTTAACAGCTAAAAGCAATGGAAATGAGTTTTCAATTCAGTTCTAGAATGCAATTCAGTAGCCATGCCAAGCAAAACTGTGAACACTTCTTTCTGCAGTTTTCTATTTCGTTTTGAAAAGACAGTTTATGGGATAGTCAAACCAAGATCACAGCCACATGTTCGCCCCTCCAAAACCCCCAAATTTCAGCTGAAGCTTCACAAGCCTTTTGAACTAAACTGTTTGATAATCAAACCAGAATTTCATAATTCCATTTGTATCCATCAGCTCCTTTTAAATACACCAGCAGCATCTGCACAAGTGTTTACAGGTGGAGTTTTGGAGTTAAAAGAAGAGGAAAGGCTATTTTCAACGTTTAGCAGAGAAACAAACAGCTCTGCTAATACTGCCCAGAGACTGCACTCGCACCTCAGCAAACACACAACTATCTCCACGTTTAGCACATATTTTACAGATGCTATAAGAAAGAGAAAACCTTTCTAACTATTCATTTTCACATTAAATTCTGAACTCCGAAGTGAGATGTACCCCTTGGATGTATCTCCCATAATACCCTGCTGATTCCTCCCGTTTGGTCAGGGCAAACAGAATCATACTAATTGGCAATTCTGCTGGGGATGAAGAGGTGGGGTTTTGCTTCAGTTACTTTTCCTGAATGTCAAACAGATTAGTGCACTAAAATGTCTGGGAGATAAATATGCTGCAGCTTTCAAACAAATGAAATGCCAAAATTGTTTGTTAAGCTAAATTCAGTGAATGAAGGCAATAACTGTCCTTTTTTCATGCTCTCTGAACTGCAGGTCATACACTTTGGTTTAGGTTGGGGGTTCTTTAACTGTTTGGAAAAGCCCCTAAAAAATAGGGTTGGAAAAAAGAACTGAATCCCAGGCTTTGCTTCGGATTCAGTTTTGTGGATTGGCTTTAAATAAAACTAATAATGAAAGATAATAGCTAAAATAACCTGAAAGTTCTTCCTGACACTAAAACAGAGGCAGATCCTGAAACACTTCCAAGTGCAGGTTTTGTCGCTGCAGCGCACTCCTAAAAAACTGCTTCAAATGTTTCACAGCGCAGCTCTCTCCTCTCCCTGTCCTTTTGAAAGCACATTTTAATTGTTTGGTACAGCAAAATGACCTTTTCACTGGTGCTCCAAAACGAGTTTAAAGTACAAATCCACAGAATTTTGTGGAGGAGCACATCCTAAATGTTTTAGGAAAGCATTTTATTTTGTATACATTTTGTTTCAAAATGTACATACAAAAGCTTGTACCATGGTGAAAGGATGAACTTTCTGGAATTAGCTAATCCTGAAACATATTCTTTCTATTTAAAATTTGGTTTGTAACAAAGAAACCCGAGTTCTCTAAAATGTCCTGGAAACCTTCTTATTGCATATTCTGGGCAACACAGAAAGAAGTGTTGCATGTTAGTGTCAATTAATACAAAATGTGTGGGCAGTTTTAGCTAAATAAAAATCTTTGAATAAAATTGGGAAACATTTGAACTATGATTTAAATGAAATTTTGCAGTAAACTCTCTCTAAAGAAAAGCTCCTGGATTTTAATAGCACTAGATAGAAAAAAATCATTTAAAATACTTTTAATGGGTTTTTTCCATGTACAGCTCCACTTAAATTATCTCATTCAAAGTCGTGCACTTTTGAACCAGTAAACTCATTCTTCAGTTAGTGTTACACTGATAAACTAATTTCAAACAAATGTAACTCAGTGCCAACACACGATTTCAACAAGAAGCAGAATTACAACAACAAATATCAAGCAAACTATCTGCCTGTTTGAGCCTGTGTGAAATCTGAGATAGGTGGATTTCTCAAACAATTATTATAGGAACTTTGGGCTATTTGTTGCTTTGGAGCTTTGTTTTTCTGTTGGATGCAGTGACATTACCTTTTACTGATGGAACATTTGCAAGTTGTGTTTTGTTGTTAAATTTTAGATTTAAAGGAATCTTCAAGGCACAGCTGTGAATTTGCTTTTAAATGATGACTAAGAATGACTTGCTTTCTAAGGAGAGAACATAGCTATTCACTTTTATACCCATGCCAAACCTCTGCAGTATTTCTCTGAGCTAACCTTTATCCCCTTTCTGGACTTGTATTGGTCTCTGCTAGAAAGCAAGTCAGCTGTAATTACTTACAGGTGAGTTATTCCATACTAATGAAATAGCTCTATGAAAACTATGTTATTGAATTGAAATGTAGATGGCAGAAACACATTGATTTATTTTGCATGGATTTTTAAACGCTTAACAATCGCTCCCTCTCCCCTCAGTGCTAAAGAAATTAAGATCCAGCAGGGAGAGAAGCGAACATGAAGTTCACTTGTGAGTTAGACTGGTATCAGTTTTGCACGGTTTGGGGGCAGAATGGAAAATAAACTCGGTTTAATAGTTTCCTAATACAACGTCTCATTTTTTTCTCTCCCCAAGCCCGGCGCTGGCCGCAGCAGGCACAGCCCCTGTGCTCTCACCTTCCTCCTGACACTGACTGAAAGATGAATTTGTTTACTCTGTTGTGCTTTTTTCTAAAGTGTGGGTAACTCCACCCATAACTCTGCAACTTCCCACTCACCCGGTCCTTTTTAACCTCTTAAGCACTGCTCCTGACCCTCCAGCCTCCCCGCCACTGCAGCAGGCGTTTTCAAGCCAGACCCATTTTTATTGACCAGAACCAGCCTGAAACATCCAGCTCCCAACTGCAGCCCCCTCCGAAAGTGCCCCCAGCAGCTGCGAAAATAGGGTCTCGTTCTGCACCGGCCAGAAGGTGTCTTGGCCTGGGGTTGGCAAGAGGAGCCAACTGCCCCTTGAATGTGTCTGCAGGGGCAGGATCGCTCTTATGGGGCTCTTTCTTCTCCCTTTCTCTCCCTATACATTATATAGATATATAATTATTATTTTTTGGAGGGGGAGGGACAGGATTTTGTTTTGTTTTTACAGCAGCCATCCAGAGCCCTGGGTATTGATTTTCGGGCACATGAAAGGGATTTTTTACAGGCCTTCCCTGTGGAAGGGAGCAGCAGTAAAAGGTGATACCACCCACTCCGAAGGAATGCTGTGCATGCAATTAGGAGCAAGCTCCCAGCCAGGGGGTTAGAATTCAAAGCAAGGCAAAAGCTCCCCACCTCCCACAAACAACAAATCCATTAAAACTACCAAAGCCATCAATACTAATCAATGCATCTAGGGGCCATTAACTATT
This sequence comes from Amazona ochrocephala, assembly GCA_039720435.1. NCBI lineage: Eukaryota > Metazoa > Chordata > Aves > Psittaciformes > Psittacidae > Amazona > Amazona ochrocephala. The sequence goes on along the minus strand of CM077891.1, from coordinate 6,303,958 downwards.
TCGGTGCTCGGTCTGGATTTTTTTTCACTTCCTCCTCTCCTCCCTGCCCTGCTCCGCAGCTGCTGGGGCTGCATCCCTCTGGTGAAATATTCCCAATTTTGGATCTGCTGGTGTTTTGTTTTACCACTTTTCCCCACGCCCGTAGCCGGCCGGGCACTCCTACCAGCCTCATTAAATACCATTAAGTGCAACTGACTTCAAAGGGCTGGTCAGGAGCGGCGGGAGCGCCGGGATCGGCGGTGGGAAGCGTCCCCGGGGCAGCCCTGGCAGCGTCCTCCCACCGGCCCCGGGACAGACCGGTCCGGTCCGGCCCGGCTCGGCTCAGCTAGGCGCGGCGCAGGGGGAGGCAGTGCGGAGGGGTAGCAGCGAAGTGGTTAATCAATACCAGGGCTGCAGGCAGGGGAGGGGCGGGGTGGAAGGGGGATAAAAAATGCAGAAAGGAAGGAAATGGAGGGAGTGAGAATTAGACTCACTATAAAACCTCCTCATTCTGATTTACAAAAGAGGGAGGGGGGAGAGATGGGGGACGAGTAGGGGGGGGGAGATGAAAATGTGAGCCAAGAAGCACAATGTCCCTCTTTCCTAGAGCGAGGACGTTCACGGGTTTGGGCTAGGGATGGTTTTACTACGACTCCGCAGCCGCGGTGGGATCCGAGGGAAAAATCACATTAATGTAAAACCTATGGAATTAAACTGATTTTTTCATTAGCTGTGTCTCTCCTCTCCCCCCCTCCTTTTTTTTTCTCTTCCCTCCCACCCGATCCCTCATTCATAACTCCATTTAGTGAGTGTTTTTCTCATTGACGCTCCCTCCGCTCGGATCCTGTCAAGCCGAGTACAGGAGCCGCGGGCAGAGCTCAGCTCAACCGAGTGCAGCTCCTTGGGCTGGCTGCACTTCGGTTCCGTTCAGTCACTTTTGAAGCTATCGATTTGGATGTGTTTTTGGAAACATGGAAGGTATTTTTGGCCATCTGCTAGCTAGGAAATGATTAAGATTATTTCTTTTTTAGGAAAGAAACAAGGAGGTTTTTCTGCCTTTCTTATTTTCAAGTCTGCAGATAGGAAAACGTCCTTAAGAAAATAATGCTGCTTTATCACATTAAAAGGATTGATCTGTTAAATAAAGATGTGGATGAGGGGGGGTGGCTTTGGTGCATTTTAAACTTTTAAAATCGTTTCTGACAGCTTTTCAATTGCTAAAACCTTTCTGCGGATGCCTTTTTGTTGTGAATAGTGCTTTTGTTACTACTATTTTTTTATTACTATTTAAAAAGTCCTTCAACAAACTACATTTGTTGAAAAACTGTAAGAATCTGGGGGGGGAAATAGAGAGTAATTTGAATTTCAGTAATATGCAGCCACAAACGTGTGGGTAGAGATAGACATACACAGAGTCATTTGAAACTGGTTTATTCTCATGTGCCTGAATCAAAACCCATTCAAAGAAAACTTTTTTTGTAAACCACTCGGTAAAAACATGGGGCCGGGGAGATCTCACCCATTTTAGGGACAAGTTTTGGGATGATTCAAATCAGTGTTTAAATAAAGGGTCCACTTCACTTTCAAGTTTGTGTGTTAAAAAAGGGAAGCCAAGGTAGCTGTGCTAAATGAGAAGAGAATGAAGGTTTTAGATGAGCTCAGAGGTGACTCTGATTTCCAGACTCTCTGAAGGAGCTGTGGTGATTTTTCTTTTTGAAGTTGATGCAAACCAAAAGTCTACTCTCTTGAAGTTTAAACATTACTAGTCAATGCTTCCCCGTGGACATTTTATGTATCTATTTGTTTCCTGTCTCTCATGGAGTTTTATCAATTCATTTTGAATCCAGCTATATAGTTTTGTCCACAGGAGCAAATGTTTGCAGCTAGGGAGCTGGGAATAAAGGACAAAACACAAAAAATCAAATCTAGCTTTCCTAAATGTAGCAATCTTCCACGAGGATGGATTTTAAAGTTAATTTATAACAGCCTCTGTAAATATCTTTGGAAACTTCTGTGAATTTTTTCTTGCCCTCCTCTCTTCTCTTTGTTTCTGTCACCCACATTCACAAAGCATATGTATGTTCAAGACCTAATTAAGAAGGTTTTATATGAGTTTGTACATGTGTTTTCACACAGACGGTAACGGTGAAGTGTGTTACTGGGCTGTTGGTGTGGGACCACGTTAACCTTGCAGATGGGGAGAGTGTTATGAAAGAAATGGTAATTAATAGCATTAAGAAGCTGATTAAAATAAAAAACGCGTTATTGCAGCAGGGGTCTCATTAGGGAACAGTCATGCCTGTCTGCCACAGATTTAAGAACTTTCAGCCACAAGGCCTTGAACTGAGGCAGCTCCAGTTTAAGCAAACGCAGCGGAGACTCCACCCCCCGTGACATCAGATTGAGTTACACTGCAAAAACACCCCAAGATCTGGAGAGGGAAAAAAAAAAGCAACTTTTCTCCCTCCCCTCCTTGATGTTTAAAAATGATAAAAACGCCATTCTTCTCCGGCGCTGGGCGTCTGCAAGGAGCCCTTCTTTAAAGCAAACTAACAGCAGAACAAATGCCTTCTCTTAGCTTTCCTTTCCAAAGGGGGGGAAGAGCACACCACCAAACCCAAAAATAAAACCCCAAAGAATTCCCCGACGCCCCCCAGCCCTGAAACACCAAAATCAAATCAATCACTCCAGCATTACAGCAGAGCAATCCTCCTCTTGCAGGGCAGGCAGGAGCCCTGCGGAAGGACAGGGCTGGGGTACACAGTGACAGATTGGGGCTGGGGACCCAGGGGTGGCGATGGGGACCTTTCCTTGACTTTATTTGCAGTTTGGCCAAAATTAAGCTGACAAACCCGTTCGGAGCTTGCTGTAAAAGTTACACATTTTTCACGTAAACATCCAAGGCAATTGCCTTTCTCTAGGATGTGTCATTTCCTGTGTAGCTATAATAATATATTAAGTAAAGGGATAGAAACGAATTTACATATTTACATATGTATAGACGCTGTGCATAGGAAAACTGGCAGGATGTTGTGTATACACCACAGCAGAAAGCATTTTGTTAAAAAGTTTGGGAAACGACCACACTGAAATAAGAAACATGCTTCAAATATTATTGGCATTCAAGACAAGGCTGGCAAGGAAAGATTTACAGGCGAGTCAGTGTGGGACAGGAAAGCTGCTGTGTTTAAAGATTCGGGGAGGTGGATGTCATGCTCAGGACACAGGTCAGCACAAAGAGCTACAAAACCAACTTGGTTCTTACCTGCTCCCCAGGGGCTTTATTTTACTCTGAATTGTTCAATGCTAAACATTTAGCAGGGCAGTCCTGGGAGGCTCTCTGGCGACTGATAGCGAGCTGAAGGAATGAACTGCTGGGATATAGGGGCTCACCTTTGCTCCAGGAAGGACATCTTCCTTTTTGCTCTAAGATATCTAGTTTTTTTTCCTCCCCAGCAGTAAAGTGTCAAACCCACAAAGGAAGCGATATAATTAGCGCTGGTACCTACTACAAACTCGGAGCTCTGAAGGAAGACCAGTGCAGCTTTTCAAATGGCTACCATTTTGAAATCAGAAAAACATTTTCTAACAGACAGAAGAATCCCTCTTGAACCCCCCCCCGGCCCTTTTGAATTCACGCCCTGCCTTACATCAAACGCTTTTTTGCTGATTAACTGCACAATCAGGTCCCTGCAGATCAGGGGAAGAATGGAGAAGAGAAAAGCAACCTCTTTTCCAGAGAACAATACCATTATTTCAGCTCCATTGGACAGGAATGTGTGATTTCACAGCCCACTGCCCTTCTCTCCCATCTCCAAAAACACTGCCAGAGATCCACTGCTCCAGGTCCCCACCCATTAGTACCCAGACTCAGCATTTACAACTTGGGTTCAGTATTTGTGCCTGGGGGGCTATGCCCGTGCATGCAGACATATATGGAGAAAATGTCCAAATCAGAACCAACTCCCAAAACCAAGAATAGATACAAAGGAAGTTTAGTTTATTTTTAAAAGTAGCTAATATCCTTTTTCTTGTATAATATAAAATTCAAGTTCACACACAAGTTGCATTTTGGGGGTAGGTTTGGTCTGAAGGTAGTTAACAAATGAAAGGAAAAGATACTTTAAAATTAAAACCATTCAACTTATGAGAGGGAAAATACAGTATTTTCCAAAGACAGATTGTTAACAAAATGCCACTAAATCTATTTAAGAAACAATTTTAGAAGCCTTTTTGCCCACAGCAGTGTGTTGCTGTCTCACAGTTCACCCAGTGCCTTTGCTCTGAAGTTTGTCTCATTGGAGTAGGAAAATATTTTCATTTTGCAAACATTTGTTGAAGATCTGATTCCACAGGAGGAACCGTGTCCTTTAAAGGGGAAGCAACCGCCCAATTGTGAGTCTGTTAATTAATGACATGGCACAAATCTTTTCAGAGAAGAAACTCACGAAGACGTTCGCCTCTGACAGACTGTCTCTTAATGACTCTCCCAATCTTTGTTTATTACTTTATCAACGATTCCCGTGTTTTACAATTCGCAGGGCAAGAGGAATACTACGGAGCTTCCTTCCCTAACCCTTCAACGTTGATACCGCCTGATTTCAACTCAACCGCTCAAACCAAAGGGAAAGCTCTTGTTGTCATAAAGTGCACTGAAGTGACCTGGTGTGTTTCAGGCGCTCCCAATTCAGCCCCTGCCTGGCTTAACGGGGAGCTCGGCTACGGGAGGAGCGGGCGGGGAACGTGGTGGCCCCGCAGCTGCCGCCAGGTAGAGGGGAGCGGAGTCGCTTCTCCCGTAGAGATCGGACGGACCTTCCCCCCCAGCCAACCCTCTCCACCTCCAGCAATAATTACCGTCCTAAATGTGACAAAGGCAACTGTTTGTTTTGCCCGGGCAGGGCTCGCTTTTCGACTTGCGGGAAAGAGGGTGAGCTTTGAAACCGAAATAGACACAAAATAGCCGCAATCTCTCGGGCAGAGAGCCCCCCCCCCCCCCGCGACCGCACCGATCCTGGCCGGGCCCGCTGGGGATAAGGTTTGTTCCCCCAACACTAGCGCTGAGAACAAAAGGAAGAAAGAGAGAGAAAATAATATTTGCTCAGGTCCCCCCTCTGCTCGCCTTTGATTTATCTGTTTACAAGCGGGACCCCCTCAGCTGAAACAAAAAATCAATGAAAATGTAGTTGGAGAAAAGGCGGGCAAAGTCCTGAGAAAAAAAAAAAGAAATTTGTGAATGGAAGAATGTGTTTGTGCATTCATTGTTAAAATAAAGAGCGAGCCGTGACGTAAGCGCCTGCCGACCAATGGGCGCGGGGATAATATTTTTAAATATCCTCCCCGGGAGCCAATGGCGGAGGCGGTGGCAAAGACTAGCGCAGGGGCGAGCCAATGGCGGGGGCGGTATGCTAATGAGGAGTTGGTCAGGCAGGAGCTGAATGTCAACTAGTCAAAGATGGAGGCTGGAGCGGGGCGGCCATGAGGTTGGTACCGGAGGATTTGCCCACGCTGGGATCCATCAGGGACACACGCCGAGGCGCGCCCGGAGCGCCGGCGGCGCGGGGCGGCGGGAGGTGGGGTCCGGGGGGTGCGAAGCCGCGGCAGCTCTCGCCGCCTCTTTTGCGCCTCTTTTGGCAACTTTCCCCCCGCAGCGCGGGGATCCGTCCCTCCCGCCGCCAGGTACCGTGCAGCGAGCGGGGCCCGCCGGTCCTGCCGCCGCTCGGGGGCCGCATCCGCCTGCCCGGGCGGAAATGGCGGGAGCTGCGGGGCCCCCCGGGCGGAGGGGGCGTGGGGTGACTGCGGGGCGCGCCGCGGCTCTGACAATGGCCCGCGGGGCGGGCGGCCGAGGGGCGATCCCCCCGCCGGGGCAGTGAGGGCGCAGGGGGGGGGAGCCCGGCGGAGAGGGCGAGGCGAGGAGCGGGGTCCGCTCGCTGGTGGACCCCGCGCCCTCCTCCCGTGCGGGGACTGCCCGGCGGGGCCGCGCCGCTTCCCGGCGAGGGCTGCTTGCGGCTCGGGCGTTGCGGGAGCCTCTGGCTCCCCCGCGGTAAGCGGAGCGGTTTCCCGAGCGAAGTTCTCGCTGGTCGGTTTGCTCTCTGGCGTGCGATCGATACGAGGTGTTGAAAAGAGCCGGCGGCCGGAGCCGCCTCGGGCGGCAGCGGGGCTGGGAATAAAACTTGGGAGCGTTAGAAGCGGCGAACAGCGGTGTGTGCCAGCGGAAACTGAGCGGGAGAGGGGCCGGGGGGTGTGTGCCGTCCGTGCGGCTGGCCGGAGGAGCACCGGAGAGACGGCTGCTGGCGGGGCTTGGCTGCACATCTCTAGATAGTGGTGAGCTAATTTATTTTTAACCCTACTCTCTCAAACCTTTCACCTCTGTAAACTCTTCTAAGGAAAGGAGTGTGGCCCCATCCGCTGGGCCGGGCCGAGCCCGCGCCCCCAGCCCCGCCGGGCTGCGCTTCCCGGGCGGGTTTGCGTGTGCCCGGAGCCGCAGAGCTCCGCCGGGAAAACGCGGTTCCCGGTTCGAAACGTAGGAAAGCTCCTGTCTCTCTAGACAACATGTTTTGCTAAAAGATCCTGTTAGAGAACACCCCTCTCTTTTTTGCTTAAAGCCCCCGAAGAGCGAGGCAGTAAGTCACATGCTATCTCCAGCCAGTATTTATACTGGCTTAATATTTAAATCTCGTAAAACTAATGCTTTGCTTAAATAGTGTAGAGTTTTTGCAATAAACCAGGGTGCGCAGCCCAAAGTGTTTCTTTGGCATTCTTGCACTTTGCCCCAATTCCGCTCTGTTTCCCTCCAGTGTGTGGTCTTCGAGTTGTGTAAGGAAAGGCTGTACCCTGAGCACAGACCTGGAGCTCGGGAACCCAAAAACTTCCTAAAGTTTAAAGCACATTCTTTCTTCTAGTTGTTTTCTCTTTCTTTCCCTTCCTTCTTTCTTTCTTTCTTTCTTTCTATTTTTCCCTTTTTCTTTTTTTCCTTTTAACATTTCCAAACTAGCCCAGGATTCTGTATTAGAGCTAAATTATTGAACAAAAAAAAGGAGGAAAAATTCAAATTAAAGCAAAAAATAAGAATGATACAGTTCAAGATTCTAACTGGGATTGGACAATTCCAAATCGAATGGCTTTGTTAATATTGCTCTGAAAATCTGACTAGAAATCGTTTAGTGCATTTTCTCACTCAGCCCCCCCCGAATCAGTTTAATTCATTTTAGCATTTGCTCCGATTCTTACTTGTCTATACAGTTTATGGAAAGTTGCTTTCAAGTTTGGATTTCTTTGCATCGAATTTCTTTGCATTGTTTGAAGTTTGAAATAAAAGTATTTTATGATTTCTCAAGCGATTCTTATTTAACAAATAGTTACATTTTCCAGCTTTAAGTTTTAAATTTTAGAGAAACAAATGGTAAACAGTTGGCAGCCTAAAGACTAACAAATTGACTTTTAAATGTTACTTATTGGTAAAATTATTTGGAATGCCTGAATTGTAATGTTTAATGGATGTTTTCTCCTTACTACCCATATATTCTTTCTGAGAAAGGAAAAATCACAACAGTAATGTTTTTATGATGCAAGTAGATGATTTTTAAAGGTCTCTCACTCGTGGGTGGCAGTTGGTTTGGAAGCTTGTTTAGATGCTTGTGTAAAAGAACAAGACTTCCCTAACAATTAAAACCAAATAATTTAAACTCCTAGCAAGCATGTGTATAATAAATAGCAAATATTGTAGCAGACAATCCAGATGAAAGCAATGGCAAGGATATGAACATCTCCTCCATTGTGTCTTTCAGATACATTTAATTCAATTCATTACACCTACTTTTGTACCATACTGGGGTGCTGAAATGCCAGGAGGACAACCCCAATTCCGGTCTTTGCTTTCATGGGCTCTAATGCAATACATTTACCATTGAGAAAGAAAGAAAGAAAGAAGTCCCTAAAATAAGCTTATCTAAATTCTTGCTGAAGTTAATTGTAGATGAAGTTGTGAAATACTGAAATCTAATTTTAAAGAATGACATTGAATCCATGTGGTTGTTGAAGAAACTCCTTTTTTTTGACTGTAACAAATCTGTTTTAGAGTAAATCATGCATAGAAGGCCATCACTTGGAGAAGTTTCTAACTGATTTATCATTTATTTTGGAAAGTCTCTGAAGTATGCTGTTGTCCAGAGCCCTTTTTCTGTTGTACTACTGGCAATTATGATGAGCAGTGCAATATTAAAAGGGCATTGGCTGGCAGAAACATGACCCCCTTTAGCAGCCCCCCCTCTTCAGAGTGGGCAAACAACCCTAAAATAGATGCCTCCTCCAGTGTATTTATGCACGTGTGTGAAATAAGGTTTTATACATGTGGGAGTGGTTTTGAATAAGGAGAGAGATTCTGGGTGCTGCATTTTTAGATGTCTTTCTATCGACATGGGCTGGAATGATTTAAACACATCCTATTTAAAACATAAGCTCCAAACATTTCTGGGAGCTTTCAAGGCATCACATTACCTGCTTTGTTTACTTGTAATTAATTATTAATTTCTACACACTTCCATACAATATGTACATTGAAATTTTATAAGGATTCCTTTATAGTTTTTGCCCTGATAGAAACTTTCCCCTGTATGTTTAAGGTCCTTGTGTCTATAGGGATTTAATGTTGTTGATTTGTTTCTAAGAATCTGTAGTGTTTCTACTCTGACTTTTGGGTGGTGACACACAGAGATATATCTGAGATGGAAGCACAGGCGCTAGGTATTTTTGTACACAAGTCTCATCATTTCTGTAACATTTTCCATAGCAAATCAAAGTCCTGTGTATTTACACCATTCTATATATACACACACATCAGCCTTTTGCAGCTGTACTGGTCAACCACCATAAAATACACAACACAAATAAGAAAGCTTCTGAAGACACAGGAAAGGGCTGGCACTTCCAGTGATTTGTTTGAATGGTGTAGTTTAGATTCATTGACTGGCCAATCTGGGCTTTATGGAAACACATACATTTGGGGATGCTGAATTATGGCCCTTGTTCCTTTCTTCTCCATTACAGCAGCAAAATATTTGATTGTATAAAACCTTTATAACGTACCGTGCCTCGATATACTGGGCATGTAGCAAAAGACTGGAATGGTTTGTTTAACAAGCCATACTAACAGTGGTTTTTCTCTATCTCTCTTCCTTCCTCCCCCACCTCTGTCATTTTTTTTAACTAACTTTTTGTTGTTAGTATCCTTTTTTTTTTTTCTTTTTTTTTTTTTTCTTTACCTTGTCTAATTACAATTGCAAATAAACTTTGTCATGCAGAGTTTTATTGGGGCTAAACATAAAAACGTTATTGTGGTTAACACTGTAATGTAACAGTCCCTTACAAAAGGATGCAGGGACAGCTGTGCAGAACGTGACAGTGGCTGCTGGTATCGCTGGCTCTGACAATGTTGCACTACTGTCTGCACAAATAAAGCAGTGCAATAATATTGTCAAAGCATTTGGTTCCAGTCCTAATACATCCTTTATGATCAGTTACTGTTGCACACCCAGTCCCTGACATTATGGGATTCTGTAGTTATTTAATACATTTTAGCAGGGAACCAGCCCCCTCCTCTGATTTCTTCCCCCGTCACAAAGGCTCCAGCGAGCATTAAAATGTCAAAATTATGTAGAAAATGCCTAAAAAAAAAAACAACAACCAAAAAACAAATCGCTACCCATGTGTGTGTTTGTTTGTTTGTTTTGTGTTTAGATTGCATGGTCTGTGTGGAAATTCCTTGGGTTTTGTTCCCGGGGTTGACTGTTTCAGTGTACAAAATGGATTGCCCTTTCTGCCACTAGCCTGGGTCTGTGTGTCCAAGTTGTAAAATAAAAAGCTGGCCTATTCACATTTTAAAGCCCTCTTGTCCTCCTTTAGAGCAATCTCCACCTTTAAAATACCCTCTCTGGGCTTGAATATTTTCTTGCTTCTGTTTTAAAAATTAGGTTTACGAACCTAAAGATGTTATTGTTATGTATAGAAATCAGTGACTAAGATATACGTGTGCCTTCACAGGCAATTTAATTTTTGCTTCCTATTGATGTATTTTTCAAGTTCCATCGTATTTCACTTTTGGGGGAATTACTGTTCAGATTAAAGCAATATTGATACCTTCATTTTCATTTAAAAAAAGCCCCAAACAACTAGAAGGTACCTAAATAATAATCAATAGGCTTTGAAAGACAATCTTTCCCTGCACTTCCCAATAGCAACGTAGAGCGAGTCTGAGAGACGCAGGGATGATGTAGGCCTAGGAACAGCAGTATTGCATTTGGAATTGATCTTTAAATAACAATATGTTGGTGACTGTCACTCGTGGTGCAGTTGGAGGCAGATGTGGTATTTTCGCCTGCAGCTGCTAAGAAAGGGGTTTGGAGGGCTGGGGGATGGGACCTTCCTCCCTTTTTTTATCCTGAAGCCTTGAGCTGTTACCTTGGGAGCAAAGGGTGGGGGTGGGGAGAGCCGTCATATTGGAAATCAAATCTAGGTAAAGGAGCATTTCCAGCTTGTACCGCACATCCCAAGCCAGGCCGGGGTGTGCTAGTGAGTGAACCATGGGGAGGCAGAAAATGGAGGACCACATCCTGAGGGGGGTCATGTCCTATTTTGGAGGGATGAAGGGAAGCTGAATCCTCAGTAGCACACTCCAGTTCTTCAGTGAAGAAGGGAGCAAACAAAAGACACCTTCTCAGTCCCTGTTTCTGGTCAGGAGCCGGAGCCTGTCTCCCTTTCACACCCAGAGGAGAAGGCTAAGACCTCTGCACCCGAACCAGAGGCACTGTACTGGTGGCAGATACGGTTCGGCTTCCAGGCCTCAGTGGAGGTAACCTGAGCCTCCATGGCTGCCTTCTCCAGAGCTTTTCTTTTCATCCATCTCTGCATTGTAGCACGGTTGCCATTTTTGCGTGTGTTAAGGAATGAGGACGCCTGTTTAGCTTTGGCACTTTCCCTCCTTCTCCTAATTTCTGACAAATTAAAAAGTAGGAGAGAGTGAAATCTCTTAAAGGCTGGGGGTGTGCGTGTTCTCCCCCCATCATCGATAAGAGCGCAAGAGTGGCCAGAGTGGAAGCACGAGGGGCCCTTCACTGCCCCGACCAAGGAGGATGGGAAGGAGGGTGGACCAGTGAGAAGCTGGAAGCCACCCTGGAGCAGAGCAGCGCTTTGTTCTGTGTGTGTGCTCGTGGAGCCCATCAGCGGGTGGAAATAAGTGCTAATGAAAGCCTTGGTGGGGCTGATGCAGGGCTGTAAGATGGCCTCTCAGACGTGTGAGCCTGCCTTGTTTGGAGGTGGAGAAATCACAGAGGGAATAGATGCGTGCTTGTTTCCCTATATAAAGTTACGTCTTTAAAAATAATATGGTCGCCACACTTGAAAACCTCCCCTGGGCGTGGGGGGGATTTGAGGCTTCTTGTGATATAGGGAAAGGCCTGTGCGGTGACAGGACCATGTCCCATTCACAGAGGGTAAGGGGACATCTTCTGTGGCTTCCTGCCTCTGCCGGGGGCAATAGAGCCCATAGAGGGCCCTTCCCTGACCACCAGTTCTCCTGAAGACAGGCTCCAGGGATGTGGGGGGCGAGGAAGGGGCTCCCTGCAGATTTGGGCCTGGGATGGAGGTTCCACATTCCAGACCCTCCCTTCCCCACTCTCTCTTTTTTCTTTTTTTTTATTAACCCTGCCTGGTCGAGGAATGTAACAGTGAAAAAAAAAAAAAAAAAAAAGAAAAAAAGGCACTGGAGGAAAGCAAAAAAAAAGGGGGGGTGGGATTCGGAAGCAAAGGCCCCTTCAGGAGTCTGTATTTGTGCAAGGGAAACCATTTGCATGTGTGTGGAGATGCCAGAGTTTGTCTCCAGTTGGGTCGGAGGGGGAGGGCGCGGGAGGAATGCGGGGAATCAGGTCGGGCTGCGGGGGGAAGGGCTCCGGCAGAGCCTCCATCCTGTTGTTGCATAAACTTGTTAAAAGAACCCCTCCTCTGTGGAGGCAGCACACATAGGGTATTAGTGTGGTGGAGGAGGCCAGACCTGCGCCCTGGCTACACAACCAATTGGAGCGGAAAGTGAAATCAGATGGTTTAAGTTTTCAGAGGGATTTTTTTTTTTTTCAGGGGGACGTTTTGAGTCATTGCATTGAGCGCTAGAGCTGTGTTAAGGTCGCTCCTGCTTTCGGTGCTCTTGGGTGGTTTGGGGAAAGGAGGCGGCTGGGGGGGACGACACAGGAGGTGCTGCTTCCCCTTGTGTGGTGCCTGGGCCGGGCTGTAGAGGCTTGGGCTTGGGGCCCCCTGAGAACTCGCAGCCCTGCCCTGCAGGAGAAGGACAGGCAGGGTATGGGCAGCAGGGCTGTGCAGTGAGGGAAGTCTGTCCCCCACCGTGGGGAAGAGTTATCTGGGGACCCTAAGACCAGCCCCTTATATGCGCCTTCCCCAGTCAAGGCCGCCACAGGACCTTCCACTTGCCCTGCGGTACACTACAGGGCCAGAAGCGGGATCGGCACTTCCAAGGTGATAGGATTTAGCTCTATTTTGCTCCTACATTTAGCACTATAAGTCTTTCTTTTTTTCCTTTTTTTTTTTTTTTTTCCATCAGACAGCAGAGCGCTGGTAAACACCATGCAGAAAAGCCGTATTGTGGGGTTACAAAGTCTAGGCTGTTTAAGGAGCTCTGTCATTCCTTTTAATGGAGCTCACTGACGCAGATCTGGCTTCTGCCAGCCGAGGAAATATTGCTGCTGAGAAAAGGGTTATTGAAACCCACAAGCTAAATATTATAAGCAAGAATCAAATGGCAGGACATTCTGAAGTGTAATCCCTCCTGATTTCAGGAGAAGGGGAATGTATTGGTAAGTGGCCGTGGGTGCCAGAATCCCCAAGCTCGGTGAGTGAAACGCTCTTGGGAAGGTGGCGTTTTCAGAGAGGATTATCAACTCTTACTCTCTGGAGTCTCTCACACCTGGACAAGTTGACTCTTGCATGGAAGCAAGAATCCCCTTTTTCTCTGGATGGATTTGTACAAACTTGTTAGATAGACTTAAGGAGCCAGGCCTGGAATGCTAAGAATTTTCTCTCTCTCTTAAAAAAAAAAAAAAAAAAGAAGAAGAGAGAATTAAAAAGGCAACACTTCCCAGCTTTAAAACAATGATAAAATTATTAAATAGAAAACTCTAAATCAAATCTCAGCCTACAGCTGTTTCCAAAGTGTTTGCTCTGACCTTTGGTAATAGTGTCAATTCCGCTGCAGAAAACATATTGTAGACTATATAATGTATTTAATTGCGAGATGGCTTTTAAATGGTCTCCTTTCCTCAGGCTAGCAAAATGGCTGTGGCCAGGGAAGCAAGGCTGGGCTGCAGCTTTGGTGCCCTGTTATGTTTTGTGAGGTTGTGACTGAGAGAAAAATTTAAACAACCCGATTGCCCCAAGTGGCATCTTTAACCACAAGAGAAACAAACAAACAAACAGCAACAAAGGGAAGGGGAAATGGCTCCCTAAACTAAACAGGGGAAGACAGGGTCTGATCTCACAAGGAGCAGAGGCCTCTGAGCTCCAGCCAGTCAGCTCACTACTTTATTTATCCCAAAGCTTCATCGTAAGGACACTTCCAGTCTATTTGTCTGCTAACATCAGAAAAGGGCAGCTTAAACATACAGCAGTGACTCCACTACAGTAAAAGATTCCCCCCGACACACTGCCAAAAAAAAAGCTTCCATTATTGAGCAACGTATAAAGTGTTATTTCCATACTAGTCTGGGTGACATTTCCATTTAGTTTCTATAACTGTGATTAAAGGCGAGAGAGGTTTCTAAACATATCTAGAGATGCTGAGCCTCCTGGTGTATAAATAGCATGCATTTCATAATCTCGTGTTTAAACGTTTATATTAAAATAACCCCCATATACATTCCAGAGGCTCCCTGCTATAGGGCACGACATGACCCAGGCTTTGCATATTGTTTGCAGACTGGGGGAATGTTATTGGAGATTGAGTCAGTCTTTATTTTTCTTGTCTTGTTAGAAAAAAGAAATAGGGGAGGTGTGGGGAGTCCTGTGCCAATACACCACTTGGAGATAAGGAAATTTTTGAGACACATGTAGGCTCTCAGCACAAATCCAGAAACATAAAGTAACGTAATTGCCTTTGCTCGGAACTTAAATTGTGGCTGACGTTTCTAATTACATCCCTTACCCTCTCCTGCCAGTTGTAGCTTCTGCAACTACTGAAATGCTTAAGTTGTGTAGAAATTGTTAAATGGTGCTCCACACACACACACACACACTACTGGTGCATTAGTAACGTCACTTGATGTGCAGATTGTATGTTTCCACTGTAAACTTGCCAGTGGGTTTGTCTCTTGGGCCACTGGAGAAGTTAAATTGTGTGTATTAAGTTTAAGTCTTGTTTGAGATAACATCGAGGCTGAAGAGTGGAAAAGACATGGTAAACAATAAACAAAATAGACTGGACGGGAATAGATGGAAAGGTAAGGCTGAGCCTAGTTGAGTCTTCTTTTTGTGTTCTCAGTCCAGCTGGATGTCTAGGTTGCAGGGATTGTGGAGAAGCAGTGGCAGGATTAAACCTGAGGTTTTGCCAAGGTAACAAGAATGCAGAAGTTTGATAAAACTCATTCTGAGCTGCTTACAGCAATCTCTGTGAACATGGCCTTTTAGTTAGCATGAGCGAAGGTTAATACAAATAAATAATGTGGAAAAAGATCCCTGTTTTCTGCCACAAGCATCACAAAGGATGGGGAGGAGGAGGGGTTGGAGCAGAATGGAGATTCTGTTTATCAGTCCATTAGAAAACCCACACAATTCAATGGAGTTTTCCCTGTTCCCTGTTCTCTGGCATGTCCTTCGGTTTTGGCTGCTTTGGGCAAGTCAGGCAACATCAAAGAGAATGGAGGGCTGCCTCACACCAGCAAGCCAAATGCCAGGGATCTCCAATGGCAAAGACCAGATCAGTGTGGTGTGGATAAATTAGCCAGGACTCTATGAATTAGGGGATTGTCTCTCCATTACACTCCTATTTAATCCACTGGAAAGCAGGCTGAGGAAAGAGAAGCTTAAAGTGTCAAAATCATGACCTGGTGTGGGATGACCTGGGAATGAAGTTTCCTTCCTCCTCTGGACTCTCAAGCATTCCTACGTGACAAATGCACTGGGGCAGGTTAACTGAGAGCCAGGTTGCAGAATAAGAGTAGTTGGCAGAGCAGCTCTGAAGCTGGAGGTGTCTTGCTTGGCCCCTCCCTGGGAATCATTTTTCTGGCTGTTGGTGTGTTCAACACTAAGACAGCCCCAGCTGAAGATTTCTGTCCCTAGGACAGAAAAGATGCTGGGGAGGGGGGAGAGGAGAAGAAAAAGCCAAACAAAACAAGCTAGGGCAAAACACGCGTGCGTCTCCAAACACTGTTTAATCTGTGTGCATTAATGTGAAGTCAGTGCTGGAAAGCCAGCCCTGGAGATCCTGTTTCGCTTTCTCATTTTTGGTGTGTACTTAATCCTGTGATTTCCAGTGAAGGGAGGGATATTTTAAAACACTGGGCTCTCCAAGTAGGACAGCCCTACAAAGGAAGTTGTCTAAAGGTTTGATGCCTGTTAGTAAGAGGTTCAAAATACAACTATCAGTTAAATAAATAGCACTTCCTAGCCTCTAACAGGTAATTGAGGTTATTAATAAAGGAGAGAAATTCACACAGAAGAAAAACGTGAGAACTGGGGATGGATGTGTCAAAACCTGGATAAAATCCACACTGCAGTTAAATATGCCCTGGGAGAAAGGGGTAGTGCCCATGCACAGATTCTGTGGGGTCAGAGGTTTACTCCAGTCCTGCATCCCCACCCTCCTGGGAGCACACGGTGCTGTGATCCGTAGGGCAGTGCACTGCTTTCTAACTTTTTACCCCTTCCCCATTTGCAGGCATGGAATGAAGCTCCCTCCAGTCACCTGCTGCAAGACACATTATCCAGCTTCCTAACCTTAAGGATGAGACCCTATCAATATTGCCTCTGCTTTTGTGATCAGGGTAGTAGTGCAATATTGCTTATAGGGTCTTTTCTTTTGAGGGTTACTCTTCACGGACAGAAGAAAGCCACAGCAGGAAAAAAATAATCCTATGTGTCCATCGAGTTAAGGGAAAAGTTGTGAAATGTTGGGTGCTGTTAGATAGGCAAGTAATTGCAGAGGTGGTTTTTGTGACAAGTAATCGTGCTACTGTGGTGACTCCGGTTGTGAGTAATGGGCATATTTTTGATGCTATCACACGGGATTCAAAACGGCCTCGTGTCTAAAACGCACAGGAATGATTGAAACCGGAGAAACCCATCACGGCTCCATTTTAAAATAGTATGAGTCCCGAGACATTTGAAGGGTGCCTGTTTTACATAATGATGTAAACACCCACCAAGGGATGGGAGGAGATACATAGCCACACTTGCTGTTTCTGTGCCTGATCCCAGCCCGAAAACCGGTGGTGATGCGAAGCAGAGCACAGCACAAAGAGACAGAGGCTTTAATCCCAGTAACCTCCTCGAAACAAAGCTCATGCCTCCGCTGGCGAGCGCGGCCCGCCAGCTACAGAGCTGGGCTCCAAGGCCGGGCCGGGAGCTACCGCCGGGGGCTGCTCTTGGGCGCAGCGGAGCCGGGGACGGCCTCCGGCCCTTCCCGAGAGCGGCGCACCGAGGTACGTGGGAATGGAGCCGGGATAGGGGTGTTCAATCTCCTCTGCTTTGTGAGGGATCAGCTGGGGGTTGACAGCAGCCGGGATGGCCGAGTGGGTGGCCCTGCCTTCCATTTCAGGTGGTCCCCGCGGTCCCTTTCGGGACCTCAGGGGCCCAGGGAAAGGGTTGGTGGGAGGGGACTGGGGGCCGGATACAGGGCGCGGCGGAGCAGCCGCTGCCGCGGAGCTTTCTGAGCCGGTCCCCCGGCCGCGCGTCTCCCCTCGGCTCGCATCGCATCGGCAGCCCGCGGGCGTGCAAGAAAGGGTCCGAAACCCTACGGCGGGGCCATGCCCGCTGCCTCCCCATTGAACGGCTGACTCTGCCACTGCCCTCGGTTTAAATCCGCCTCCTCAGCATCATTCCGGTGGGAGGCGTCCAGCTCGGGGACAAAGCCAGGATCGCCCCCCGGGCTCTCCCTCCGTGCACCCGGACGGGCTGCAGGCCGAGGGGCGGCCGCGGCTGCTGGGCCAGCGCTGGGACCACCGGGCGGGCTGCCCCTCTTTCCCTGTTGCACTACTGTCACGGTCGCAGCGAGCAGT
The DNA here is from genome assembly GCA_039720435.1 of Amazona ochrocephala. Taxonomy (NCBI): domain Eukaryota; kingdom Metazoa; phylum Chordata; class Aves; order Psittaciformes; family Psittacidae; genus Amazona; species Amazona ochrocephala. Next base: position 6,286,712 of record CM077891.1, on the reverse strand, counting down.
GCAATAATGAAAGGGCGTCAGTGCGCCGGGGAGCGGCGAGAGCCGGGGATGAGCCGGTGACAGCGTGCGGGGACGGGACGTCCCGCCGCCCCCCGAGAGCCACCTTAACGGAGGAAGTGGGGGGGTTCGATTGTGCAACTTTCTTTGTTTAAACACGCAGCGGCGGAGCGTGTGCGCGCAGGGGCAGGGCAAGGTGAGCGGCTCTGCGCACCGCCCTGGCCCGGGCCCGCGGCGACCCCCGTCCCGCCGGCCCCGGCGGAGCCCGGGCAGGACGCCCCTCCGCTGTACCCGGCCAGAGGCAAATAAATAAAGTGACTCCTACGTCCCCTGTCGCTGCCTTTTCTTCCTGGTGGGTTTTCTTGCAGGTCTCCCGCCTCCCCCGCAGCCACAAACCCCCTCGACGGGCTTTTGTCCGGCTATCCGGTGTGCTACGCACTGGGATTGGTGGGGAGAGGTTGGAAACGCTAATAGGAAAACGAGCGTCTTCCTTCACTACGGAGCCTGAAAAACGGACTCGAGTCATGCTCTAATGCTTGGTTCAGCGATGGAGCACGGGTAGGGAAGCGAGCATGTGGGGTGGGAGGGTAAGGGTTTGCAATAATGGAGCCGAGAACAGCACTCTGCATCTGGGAACTGTGCTTGGAAGGCCAGGAAATAGCCCTTTGAATATTAGTGGCCATGGTGAAATGGATACTTCTATAAAAGAGAGCTGGTGAGGGGTATTTCCTTTAGCAAAGAACCTTTCCACTCTGGCCTTTTGAACCTGTGCTTCTCCCTGGCACTGTTTCTGCTTCATCATGACTTCTTGCAGAGGAAGGTGAGTGCAGAAAGCAAGGCAGGCTGTGGGAGAGGGGATGCAACCTAATTCTGATGAAAAGGCTTTTACAGTCTATGCTTCATTTCCTATTTCTTTTGGATTCTGTCTTCTGTCCCTCACACACACAAGCAGATAAAAAAGCTGAATCCTTCCCTGCAGTCTTTCTCCCAGGGAAAAGTCAGCCCCCTCCCCAGCTTCACCTTCAGGCATTGCGCACACAAAATGGCTGCAGCAGCCTGTGGGTGGGCATGGAGAGCTCAGGAAGCTGCTTTTCTTTTTTCCCACCCTGCCTGCCCAGGAACCCCTTCTGCTTTTATTTTCTGTGGCATTTTGCTCTTGCATAGCTCTGTGCAAATCCAAGGGGGTCTCCTCTGTGTAATCTATGCATGGAATGGGAGCTGGGGAGGGAAATGGCCAGTTTGCATGAGAAGAGGGGACCTGTCGGGCCCCAGTGTTTATTTTTTTGCTGACCTTCTGGGGATATGGTCAGTGAGAGCTGTGACAGCTGCTGGAAGCGGCAGGGGCTTTGAAGATTGTGAAGGTTGTGACCTCGAGGCCCCTTTCCTCTCTCTGTCCCAGGAGCTGCTGAGTCAATCAGGGAAAAGGGGAGGTGAAATGGGGGCTGCTCTTTAGCTATTTTTCAATCGGTGAATGAAACAGGAAAGGACAAATGCAAAAAGAAAAAAAGAGCGATTACTTCCACTTTGGTGCATTACTGAGAAGGGGGAATCTCTCTTTGGCAAAAGATTATAACAATAATGGGAAACCACTGTGCTCCTAAGATTCAGCACCTTGAATAAAGGATTTAACTGGGCAAGGAGCTGATGGCAGATCAATAACAGTAAATTAGGGGGAAAGCCTATAAACTCTTCTTGCTTCAAAGCAAGAGGAAATCCACCTCTTATTTCCACCTGATACCAGCTCTAGATAAAGCAGCGGGAACATGTTCTCAGTTGGTCTGCTAGCTCCCACCATCTTGACCCTACACTAACACGTCTTCATCTGTGCTGAGCTCAGCTGAACCTTATGGCTGAGGCTGCAGAGGCCACTGAGACCTGCTGCACCACACATGCCAAAATAAAGGGACAAAGTGCATTGTGCAGGGCTCTATCCTTGATGTGCGCATGCTTTCAAATGGCACAAGCTCCCTTGGCAATCCAGGGCACTGGGCAGCCCAGGAGAGGGCCATCAGTCAGCCCCAGAGCCCTCTCTAAGACCAGTGAGTGGAGTTTCAGTCTTTTTCACGTTCTGGATAACATGATCCTATGGATCTTTCCTTTTAAAATAGTAATCAGAACAGCAAACAGAGTGCCTGGCTTCGGTTGACCAATACACAACAGAGGCAAGGAAGGCAAACAGCAGGCTTTTCAGTTAGTTTACACAGGGGGCACTTAAATACTGTATTGGTTACATAATACCATTTGGGGGTTGGGACTTTACACATTCTTCTACTAAATACATCTATGAGATTTGTTTTAAAGTGATCAACATAAATCCAGCCACAGCTTTAAGGGGAAAGCTCCTATGTTTACACCTAATACCACCAGGTAGCTCGTAGCACATCTACTGAGGACTAAGGCACAACAGAATTTTCCCCTGGACCTGCTATTCAGCACTGCGCTCATTCTGCTGCGGTGGAGGGTGCAAGCTGCTCTAGAAGGGTGCCCTAGACAGCAACTTCCCTGCAGGAAGCACAAGCTGCTGGGTTTTAGGGCCATATCCTTCCACCACTTCACATCCAGTCCTCAGGATTCATCCCAGCACAGACTGAAGGCAGAACATGTTCTGGCAATTATGACAAAAGTGCTATGCAGAGGAGGAGGCATGTGAAAGGAAAAATGAATCTAAATCCTAGCTGTGAATGATTAGAAAAAAGGTATTCACTGTTAACTCCTCCAGAGAACTCCATTCATGTAAGATACCTAGAAGTATATTCTCTTCCTGATAAGCCCTCCAGTAAGCATCCTGCTCCCATCTAAAGAGAGTAGCAGGTGGCCTAAGTGCTTCACTGGAGGCTTGACCATGGCATTATCCACCTAGCTTTTCAGCTGAAGCCTGGCTCAATCTGTACACAACTTCTGAAATTCCTGCTAAACCTTTCCTGGGAATGGCAGCTTCAACAGGCAAAGCCTGCATACAGCAGCCCTGCATCCTTGCAAAGGACCTGTCCCTCTGATCAGAAGTGAACAGATGGGAAAAAGAGTCTCAAGACATCAGAGCTTTAAAATCGTGCTCTTTAGTGTGTTGTCACCAGAAGCTCCATGGGCAGGGATCTCTGCCATAAGGAGCTTGCAGAACAGTGGGTGGGCAGCTAATTGAGAATGGAAGTTCCTTGAGGCAAACCAAAATAGTCTTTGTGACACTGCATGGAACTAGGTACAACACGACACATTGCCTGGGCTCAGCATCAGCCACTGACTCAGTACAAATCCTGCTTCCTCACTCACCTGGGAGGTGGGAAAGCTTCCAATCCTCCTTAGATCTTGTCTTGTATACCTCCTTTGACACACAGATCAGGTGACATTGACAAGTCACTGTGCACAGTGCAAACTCAAATGTACCATTTTGTATGGCGTATGTAATAAGACAAACACTTTAGAGTCACCTGCTACTACTACAACAAATGACAGACCCATGCTTCCCTCAAACACTCTTCTGAGAAGCAACACCCTTGCCAGGAGTCACTAAATCTTCGCAAAGCAGTTTGCCCAATCAAAATCAATTGGGAGTTACAGCGAGTACCATCACATAGTGCCAGAAAACAAACTGGTTTGTTCTTTCACAGTGAATTCCCATCATATTTCAGAACAAGTTTAGGGTGACAGCAATCTGGTTTTACATAGACCACCAGCAGAAAATTCCAGTGCTTGGTTTTCCTTTTATAGAGGTCGCACCTTTAACATACATGCCTCTAGATTATTTTTTAAGAAGTGAAACAAAAGGGAGGCTTTTGCTCCCAGAACAATATTAAAAGACTCTTATCCCAAAGGAACAGAGAATCTCTCAACAGCTCTAGAAAATTATGGAGGCCTCCTTCCTGAGCAGCTGTTACAGACACTAAGTAAGAGCAAAGCCAAGGATTCCTCACTGCCCACCCCCAAACACCAAGTGACTCATTTAGGGCATTTATAGAAGCATTTGGAGCAAGTGAAAGGGTAGTTTTGATGTTCTATTGAACTTCTGGCCAAATTCTCTGATCAGAATCAATCCCCTTTTCCCCTCTTTTCCCTCTTCATGCATAGGCATCACTACTGAAAGGTTTACAAGAAAAACAGACCAGCACTCACATCTCCCCACCCCCAAAAAAACCCCAAACCACAATCAAAGCCAACCAACTGAAAAAAACCCCACCCTCACACAAACACACCAAAAAATCCCAAACCACCAAAAATACCAAACGCCAAAATTCATCCTGCTCAAAAACAAACACACAAACAAAAAAACCTGCAAACCACCAAAAAGCAGGAGAGAATTTAAAGAGGGGCGAGAGAATCAGGATAATATTTAAATCGCGAAAAGTGAAGGCGAGCTGTTTTCCATTTGTACCCTGCATGAGGGAGCCAGTGAGGTAACGGGTCTTCCTCAAAGCCTCGACCAGCCGAAATGCCCTTGGCACCACAGCACGACAACCGCTCGCACTGAGTTAAGCCAGCAGCCTCCCCCCCGGCAGAGGAGCGTCCGGCAGCTCCGGGCGGAGGCTCTCCCCGGGCTCTGCTCCGCTCCCACAGTCCCCAGCCGCCTGCGCTAAGGAAGGGTTTCGGTGCCAGGGGCTCATCCTCGATGCTCAGGGAGGGCCGGTGCACCGCAGCCGGTAGAGCACGACAGCTACCGTCTGGTGAAACCGGCCACGGTGGGGATTTCGGAGGGTCTCTGCCTCGTGGCTCTTGAAAGAACCAGGCACTTGGCTCCCACAGCTCTTCCCAAAGAAAAGCCCTAAGAGCTTCCCCCACCAGGCTGGAATGGTTAAGAGGGAAGGGGAAGGTGTGCCCAAAACCACCGCTTTCCCCTCCGCGGGAGGCTCATGTCCACCAGCCCTGGCAGGGACGAGGAGGGGAGGCTCGGGCGGTGAAGAGGACACATCGACTAAAGCCACTTCCCGACAAAGAGGTCTCAAAATATTATCTTGGGGACACACAATAAAATAGATTGCGGGCGGGAAAGGGGGGAGAAGAAACACGCAGCAGGAGAGGCTGTTCCGTAACCATTGCTCAGGCATTCACTCACACGTTTCCGATTATTTCTGCCTAAAATAGCCTTGAAATCCAAACACATCCTTTCCTGGCTCTTCTCTATTAAATTGTAAACCCACTGATGCACGTAAATACCCCAAGGACCAGGCCGGAGGGAGCCCACTGATGCTCCGACCGTGCCGCCGGGAAAGCCCTGCCCGGGCACCGCGGGGGGCTCGGGGCGGTCCCGCCTCCGCCGCACTGGTGTCGCTGCGCTTCCCGCAAAGCTGCGAGCGCCGCGGATCTCCCACAAGCAGACGGTCGGTCCGGGGGCGGGAAAGCACAGGGCGGAGAAAGCCTGAGAGGCATGGGGAGCCCGTCACCCCTCAGTGCCGAGCAGTCCCGGGAAGGGTGCTGGCAGGACACCTGGTCCCCCTGGGGCTCCTGGGCGGCCGGGCAGGGCCACGCAGGAGCTGCTGCCTTCGAGGGACAGGGTGCCCTTCGCCATTTTAACTTGTGGGTCCGAGCAGACCCACAGAAGAGAGGTGCAAGTGATCTTCCGCTGCGCTTCGAGCCACGGGGGAAGGACACTGGGGAGAGGTGGGGGTCACCTGGGTAGCCTGGGCCATGACACTAGCCTTCCCGGACCCCAGCCCCGGATCCTGGTGCACCACTCACAGACAAGGCAAAGAAAACTTATTATTTCTCTTCCAGGTGGGACAAAGAGGAACCAACATGTTTTTTGGGATCACCCGGTTCTGCAGCTATGACCAGTGCTGGTCACCACTCCCAGCCCAGTACCCTAAGCATAGCTTCATCTACTCCTACTATAAGATTCCTCGACTTTCAGTATAAACCAGTGTCTCGGGGTGAACAACAGATACTAATTTTCCTTAGGTTTCTTAAAGCATAAGATACAAAAAAATATACTCTAGCGCCAATGTGGTTTTCTGGCAAGAGTGATCTAGACTGGGCAACCGTCCTGCGGACGGTTCATAATTTTCCCTTCAAAAGCACCTTTTAATGTAACGTCCCACCCAGCACCAGCCCTCCAGCATCCCATCCCCGTTACGCCGGTGCCGTGGCACGCAGCCGGCGGCAGATCCTCTGTCGGTGCTCCACCGCGGGGTCCCTGCCGGGGGCGTGTTCCGAGCAGGGCGAGGGATGCTCGGCGGGCATGGCAGGGGATGCCGAGGCTCCCCCTCCTCCCAGTGCGCGTCCCCGCCACGCGTGCGCCCTGGCCCACGCAGCCCCCGCCCCTGCCCTGCTGAGGACCGCCGGGCGCGGAAACCCTAATTTTCCATCACTTCATTGTGACATTCTCCACATAGGGGACCCTCCCTCCCCCTTTCCCGTCCCCGCGGAACACGCACCGCCACCCCTCGGTGCTGCGGGGCTCGCTCCCGGTAGGGCAGGTCTAGAGGCAGGGGAAGCTGTAAAAGCTGCATGTGACACTCAGTCTCGGGAGGGTGTTTAGGCTTTGCTCCACTACCCACTACAGCTCAGAAGGGTATCACTTCCAAAACAATCACAATTCCCTCTACCCTTCTGCGAAGGGAGGAAGAAAGTTGTGCTCTTCCAGCTGAGCACCCCAAGCTGATACATTTGCTCCTTGGGGTGTATCTCTTCTGGCCGGCCCGGTGACCTCACAGTGCTGAGCATCCCTCCTGCCCTCCAGCGCCCGGCTCTACCCCCAGGCGAGGTAGATTTCCTAAGGTGAAACACGAAGCATTTACACGCCCAGAGCCGAGACCGAGGGCTCCGAGGCTGCTGGGACTTCTTACAAAGTTTCAGCTAATCACAGCAAACAGCCTCTCACCTCGTGAAAGAAATCAGTGGCCACGTAGGGAGACAGGCAAAGATTTTGGCATTTGAAGGTGTTTTGCCCCAGAGACTGAAGTCTCTCAGCTCGACTGAGAGCCCCCGTGGGTTTGTATTGCTGAGGAAATGCAGCACAACATAAACGTGTTTTGCTGTGCAGCTTTATAGAAAAATTGCCCCAGCTCGGCAGTAACCACATCCACACCCAGGGGAGGCAAAGGTGATGCCTTCGAAAGCGCAAGAGAGACAGCAGCGGTGCCCCCTTGGATGCAATTTCAGGAGAAGCCTTTAATTTTGCACTTCCCGACGTCTGCTTTAGCCGCACGGCTAGAAGAGTCCTTTTTCGGCAATGGAGTCACAAGCACACATCGACACAAGCCCAGTGTAAGATGCTGCTGGCACGAATCACGAGCCTTCCCGCTGTGAACAAGCGGGAAGGACACGAGTAGAGCAGGATAGGAACTGCTGGAGGTGCATTACGGCGCGTTTCCCCCTATAGTGGCAGCAGCCCGGAAGGGCTGGAACCCTCACCACAAGCCCTCCCACGGTTAAAGCCTCCATCAGTAGGAAGCCCCCACGGACGTCTCAGATGCGGGACAAGCGCTCAGGGCCCCGCAGCTCCCTCTCCCGGACAGGTACCGACCCGCTGCTCTGTCTTGCCGGCACAAGGAGACACCGCTCTCCTCTAAGTCCCCAGCCCAACGCTTCAGCTACTGGGCTTTAAACTTGCCACTTGGCCAGAGGAAGTCGGACAGAGGCAGTGGAGGAAGCGGGAAGGGACTCGCGGGCACAGGGCGGCGATGCTGCCCCGCTCCCGGGGCTCAGCCCTGCCACCGCCTCACAGCACAGCATTACAGTGCACAGCCGGCGAGGAGCTTTCCCTCCTCCCGGTGTCTGACTTCCCAGGGATCCTGCCAGGAGCCGAGCTCTGCCCACAGCCGGTGCCCCGTCTGCAGACCTTCTCCCCAGTACCTCCCGCCCCGCTAAGGCGGGCGAGGCTGAATAAAGAGACGATGACTGTGACTAGGCAGAAGCCAGGGGAGAGTAAGGACGAGGGGAGGAGGCAGAGAGCAGTGTCGCAACGGGAAAGTGGGAGGAAGCCTCCTGCCATCATCACTCAAGGACCGCTGTTAGCAGAGGCTGGCTCGGAAGGACTGGTACCCAGCAAAAGCCTGATCCCCAAGGATCATTTTTCCATTAGACATGAAGGAATACCGACAGGCGGCTGATGCCGAGAAACCGAAGGTGCACCGCCGGGCAGGTCTACCGAAAAAATCTACCTACCCGGTAAACGAACAGAGCCCCGGCAATAAGCGCCCCGTCCCCACCGAGGCTGGCTGGGTGACCCCGCAGGCACCGGGAGATGCAGTCCCGCAGGGCGCCAGGGAGAAGCCGCGGGGAACAGCTTCCCCCCGCTCACCAACCGAGCCCGTCTCAGTAAGAGGTGGTAGCTCGTCTTTCATCCTAAAGCCAAAAGGAATCCGCGGCACATGGCTCAGGATCCGCTCCCGAGGAAGCAGTGCAGACAGGAGCGCGGGATTGGGGACCAGGAGTATCCATGTAAGTATTGCCATTGACGTGCGATGTATCTTACACAGATACCAAAGTATCAAATAGATCGTTTGATTTTAGTTTTTGGTTTTGAGATCTCGCAAAATGCAACCTGATTGTCGTAGGTGACGGGTAGAGGCGAGCTCCCTGTTTAATGATCCTTCGGGGTCGTGTCGCGTGTCCCGTCCCCATCCGTGTCCCCCTCTTATCCCCTCGAGCGGAAACCGGCATTTAATTTTATGATACAGGTAATTGTCTCAAATACCTACTGTAAGCAAACAGACTTCAGCCTCTGACGCACTGTATCGAGACTATAGAAAGGCAGCAAACAGAAACGCCTAAAACATCACTTCATAGCCTATGCCAATGTTTCAACTTCCTTTTCAAATCACCGAGCAGTCAACGACTTGTCGGAGCGTACTCAATGTGAGACGCGGCCGCGCAGGAGCTCTCGTGAGAGTTGCTCGCCTCAGCAGTGCAACGCAGGGCAGGCGCATGTTATTTGTTCCCCCCGAAGAACATACATTTGCAGGTGATCGAAACTACGCTGCTGAAATGTTGCCGGCTGCCAAAGGCGCACGGTTCCCAGGGAGCCGCCTCAGCGGCGAGCCGGCAGCTCTCGGGCAGAGCTCGGCGGAGGAGCAGCGCTAACTAGCGGCGGCTGCCCCGTTCCCCCCGACACCGGCGACGTTTCGAGCCCCAAGCCGGCGATAAGGAAGACGCGCCCGCCGCTTTTTCTTCAGAACAGCCCTGCTCAGTTTGTTACGCAGATGATGCAAAGGGCCGTTTCCTTGGCAGGACAAAGCTCAGCTGGACTTCACCGAGTGTAAAACAGGCCCCAGTGTAAGAGCGCCGGCGGCGCCTGCAGTCAGGCAGCAGGGGGAAGGTGTTTGCAGTGACCGCGACCCTGCCAGCCTGCAGCGAAAGAGCCAAAAGGTACCAGTAGAATAACATCATTGTGTACCTATTGTGTCTTATGTTTAGCTGCGGTTTGAGTTATACTTCGATTTTCAGTACCACACACACACCTCTGCCACTACTCAGTACTCTCAGAAAATGAAACTTAGGTGAACAAATACACGATCATCATCTTTAAGATCAAGCAAAGAGCCTTGTATCCAATTGAAGCTCAAAAGCTCTCCAGACAAGCAAAACCAACACCTGCATATTATTTTTGTAGCTTAAAAAAGCATATAGGAACTAAGTAGGTAGCTTTCTAGCTTGCACACATTCTGATTAATTTGTAATGTGTTTCATGAGGGTTTGGTACCCTTGAGATGTCACACAGCTTCTAACCTTAATGAAGCAGGACACCATTTTCCCAAAGGACTGAAGACAGCTGAATCCTCAAAAAACAGCAGCTTGAATCAACATCAAAGCTGTCATAGGAGGACTCCACTGTGCACTTTATGCTAATTCATAATTAGTACAGTGCCAAATATAGGAAAAGGCTGTTATAATGAGTTTAATTTGCTGCAATTTAAAAAGAAAGAAGCACTGAAGCGTGTGACTGCTTTAGTCTACTTTCATGGCGCTTGCTTGTTTCACACACCCCCCAAGTAACTCAGCATTATCCTCAGAGGAATTGGTTGACCATCTCTCAATCAGTTCCCACACATTACTGAAATTATTGGAAGTTTGATTCAGGAAACAGATTAGAATGAGCTAACCTTGGTCCCTGGTGTTCCATCTTTTGCACAGAATAAGTTATTAGGCGTAAGTACTCAAGGTCCTGATAAGGTATTTATAAACATGGGAGCACTCAGATGCTTAGAATGTCAGTGGGAGGAGGGGAGAAAGCATAAAATATTTATTCATTTAGGTATTTAAAATATCCTTAGGACCCTAAAGTTTATGACTGTTTGTGACTTGCATACATAATAAATGCTACATACCCTAAGGTAAGTTTGATTTGCCTTGTGTTTCCAATACAACTTCAAGGTTGGCTAGGTTGAACATTTTATTCCATCTTGAGGAGGCAAACCCCCGTGCTTCCCACCCCACAGAACACAATCAAGGGAACTATAGGACGAAAGCACCTCCTTAGCTTTGAGTATTCCTGTTTAAGGGTAACTTTATTTTTAAAACTGTTTCCTTAAAAACGTTTAATGTCACAGCCATGGGTATTGTGTGGTAAGCCCAAACATACGGGTTCCTGAAAGGCAGCTGATGAGAACAGCTGTGTTACAAAGCAATTAACTATCAAAGATATTGAAGGATGGCCTAGAGCTGGCTTACAGGAAGCTGAGTTTAAAGACAGAACTGCAAAATCAAAAGGGCACAGGTGAAAAGTCAAAAAATGAGAAGGAAAAAGGGGCAGCCAGCATTGCAGCACCCTGAACACACAGCTCTCACAGGCTCTTGGCCAGCTTCCCAGCTGCCAGCAGGGAACCTAAAAGGTTAGGAAGTATGCCAACCAGGGAGCTGGACACCTAGCAAGGTGCTGCTGCCAGAAGGAGAGATTTCTGAGGTTCAGCCTCTGTCTGGTACAGGTGTGACACACAGCACATCTACATTAACTGGCAGTGCTTCAGTGCTGGCAAAGAGAGGCAGAGGAGAAAGACGATTCAGCAAAACTGGCTCAAGAACACTGCTGAGTAGCATCACTGTTATGGGGTTGGTTTGATTGTAAATATTTTTATTTTTTAAAATTCATGCTAATTTAAACAAGAACAGAGACACTCAATTAGTACTGCCAAAAATACTCAAGAACTGGAATTAAAACATTGGTTTATCCTTAGCCTCAACATTCAGAATGAAGAATCAACGAGCAGTACTGCATTTGTACTGCTTGAAAAGTCAAAATATGTGGCAAGCACTTATATGTTGGGCAGTCACCCAGAGCTTTGGAAAGTCTTAGGAAATAAAGTGTAAAGATGTTTGTGGACATAGACTTCTTGCACTCAAAATTAACATGTTTAAGGAACTCTTTGTCATTTTACATTGAACTAGATCACATGCTTAAAATGCAGTATTTGATAGGTTGTTTTTGTTTGTTTTTTTTTTTTTTTTTTTTCCCCAAAGTAGGGAGTTTAAAGTACGTAGATTGTCTTTAGCAATTATTCCCACTGAGAACAACGATAAATACATGCCTCTCCAAATCTTTTCCCCAAAATCATTTCTAATTTACTAAAGGAAGAGTAATAACTTTGGCACAACTTCTCAGAGTTCTTACAGTAGTAGGGAGTGAAAAATTGGAAAGCACCCCTCAGTTATTTGAAAGAATTATTTTCTGCTACTATCAGAAGCCAAAATAGTTTTCACTTAACCTGAAGTGTATAGAGAATTGTGTCAAGAAATATTATCAAATGTAATTTATCACCTTAAAGGGAAAGAAAGAAGCAAACAGCATTCCCAGGTTTCGCCTCTCAGTATTTCATGTTTTACCCAAGTCCCAACCTCTTTAGGCAGATAAGTCATATAGAAAACAAACAATAAAACCTAACAAGCAAGAACCATGATTCTCCTGTCATAGTCTCCTAGTCTTTAGCTGTGGGGGAAGGACTGAACAGTTGAACTGTAAGCAGTCAAAGTAAGTAAAACCACCTGAATCAGATTCTGAAATCTCAGTACTTCAGTTTAAAGCATAAAATATGACATTAAGCAGATACTAATGAAAGTCTTTTAAACCTAGAAATTGTATACAGAGGAGAGCACACTAGAACAATCCACCTTTTTTCACAGTTATAAGCTTTTGCACTTTCTGCGTTAACTTAGAGCTCACTAAATGCAGGCTACAAAAGTCGTGAGTACCAATAGTTATTTTGGCACCCTATTAGACCTTTCCAAAATAAGACATACTTCCACTTGCTTCATTTAAGAGTCCTTCAACACAACTTTTATAGCAACAACAAAAAAATATCTATTATGAAATATGCATAAGTGAAATATTAAGGCCCAGTGACTTTCACACTTTGGTTAGAAAAAAAGTGAAGGAAACTCAGTTCACAAGAATATTGTTGAACACATCTTTAAATAAGGCATTTATGGATACATGTGTGTGGCAAAGCTTGGTTCTTCAGGAGTAAAAGGCATAAATGTTTTCAAAACTCAGATCATATTAGAAAGTAAACAATAAGAACTAGCTTCTTTCTCAGTCTCACCAAACCAATTTGGCTCAAATCCAGAACAGAAAGAAGAAGGTCCAGTGAGATCCTACTCAAGCACAGGAAGACAGATAAATATCTTTGCTAAAGACAGAAACTTCCAGGAAGAGATAAACATTGGGTACAAATGGCACCTGGCACACAGAGCAAGATAAGCCATACAGCTCTACCCCTTCTCAACCAACTCAGTATTCCACAGGTACATGAACACTTAGCCCACACGGTTTAGGCATAAAGCATTTAGCTCTTAGTGACAGAGCTGCCAAATTAATTTCTTCCTCCTGCCAAATGCTGCCACACTTTCTGTGTTTACTCATACACCAACTTCAAAAGAAGAGCCCTCCATTTTAATACAGAAAAGTCAGCTTGTTTATGCAGAAAGCTTGGTTTGTTCATAAATAGTTATCTTTCACAGCTACAACTTCAATACCAGTTAATCAGGAATATCAGTAAACCTGAAACATCCATCATATAGAATTTACTTCTAATACAAACCAGCAAAAGCTAATCTTCTTATTCTCCAAAATGCCTGTAATCCTTAAATACCCACATGCAACTAAGAGTAACAGAAAAAGAGTCTTACCTTTTTTGTCAGAGGAAAATAATCAGGTGCACAAAACAACTATCACAGAGGTTTCTTGTTCCATAGGGTATGAAGGACCATCACTAGTAGTAAGCCCTTAAATAAAACCTGAATCTAGCCTGTACAGCATAACTGCATGCAGCACCACAGGGTATGAAGCATGTATCAGTAAGTATATTTATAAAGCTTAACTGCAACTGCCTCTAGCACCTTCTCAACAGAGTATTCTAACACTGCAGCACGTGACTGGAGCTGTAAAAGCAGTAAATCAGTTTCCTGCTTCTTTAACTGATTGACTAATTAAAACCATCATCAGTAAAACTACTTACACATGACAAGAAACAGCTGAATTTTCTGAGTTTTCACACTCATTTCATGAACTAAATTTAAAGCAAACAGAAACTGTATGGTACTTTGAATTTTAAGTAGTATTTTCAGTAACACCATGTAACAAACATGTTCAAGAATTAGGTTTTTTCTCTTTTCAGAGATGGAAGGCACACAGAAATTCATAAGTTGTTCAATGAAGATTCCTTGCACCTCTGTTTAAGATTCTTCTTTCTCTTCTTCTGGATTCACACAAAAAACACCCCACCTGGGCATATACTCCACTACTTATTTAACTGGATTCTCATATTGATCTTGCAGAGTTGACATAAAAGTACAATAACATAAGTAAAACTGAACTGTTCCTTTGCACCACATGGAATTTTATAGAATTCTAATATTAATTAAACAAAAGCAGCTTTCCACACCAGTTCATCAGGCAGAACAGTCTTACCATTTGACAATTAGGAGTATCACCACTACCAGACAATCTGAACTTCTTGGAGAAAGTGAGTAAGTTAAAACTTTTTCTTCTTATTCCAACATACACAATGTTTTCAACTCTTCCAATGCAAGTACACAAGGAAACTCATGAAAGACACTGGAAGCAATTTTCAAATGGACCACATTCTCTGGAAGGCCGAGTAGCTGACTTCAAGCAATTCAACAGACACCAAATTTGAAAATTATTTTTCCCTTTCTAGACTTCTTCAATGTCCTCATTAATAACATTCACTGAGAAGTAGAAATCAGTTTACAGTTAATTATAATTGGGAAAATATTACAAAATGCAAAGTTTTATTGTACTTGGGACTACAGAAATGCATTATTTCAGTTTATCCATTTCCTTCAGATTTGAGAAAAAGTAACAGGCAAAACAAATGACAACGAAAACCAACAGATTTATAAACCACTTTCACCAATTAAGCTCAAAAATTCAGACAGTATTTTGCCAAATATTCAAATTTCAAAGGCTGAATCTGGCAGATGCCGTTCTCCACATAAGTGCTGCATTCCTAGAATGAACTAATGCCCTCCAGTAATACAGAAAGTCAGTCACTCAGGCAAGGCGGGACTTACAAGAGATCAAGAATTAGCATCTCCGAACACTGGAGTAAGCCAAAGCATTTTGGATCCTCTGTCAATTCAGAGCTCATCATGTTTTGCAGCATCCATACTGGGTTTGATGAAGACGCCCTCCATTGCTTTCCAATAGTTGTGATGATTAGCAGTAGGCATGCCATGAACTTCCCGTTGCCCTCTAATGGGATGGCCATACTGTTCCCCAGTTATTGAAAGGAACACATCAGTTCCTACGTGCTTGAAGCGCACTGCATCCTCCCGCTCCCAGTAAGTCCCACTGCATTGCACAATCCATATATCGAGGTCATCTCCTTCGCCATCATCACCAAAGGCACTTACTTCCTGTTAGAGACACAAGCTTCCTGAAGTGAAAACGTAAGCAAACACCTTCAACACACACACACAAAACCATCAACCACAAAGTCAGCAGAATTTCAAGGCAAGGATGGAGAGAAAAGAAAAAGTGTTGTTGTGCTGCTTTACAAGAGTTATCAAAGCCAGAAGCAGTGACTTTCTACTGCTACAATCTGAACGCAAAGCGCAACAAACACTAACATGTTATCTGAGCGAAAGTGCCAACAAACCCCAGCACACATGACAAACAAAATAAAAAAAGAGTACTTGAGC
The DNA here is from genome assembly GCA_039720435.1 of Amazona ochrocephala. NCBI lineage: Eukaryota > Metazoa > Chordata > Aves > Psittaciformes > Psittacidae > Amazona > Amazona ochrocephala. The sequence goes on along the minus strand of CM077891.1, from coordinate 6,271,628 downwards.
ACAGAAATCAGAACAATCCTTCTGAGAAAAAAATCAAAAGAAGCAACGCTAATACTGAAGCAAATTTTCTCCACTCAAAAACATTCATAACTGTAGACATTTAGTTTTGTAGTATGAACATCTTCATAGCTACCATGGCAGCACTTTTTTTTCCAGCATGTTTTTATCACAACACCCCATTTAGCTTATTAAGTGATCATATTCCTTTTTCACTTAATTACATCAAGCTTTCAATTGGGTCAACAACTATCCTGGTTTATACTATTTCTTCAGATACACTGCTGAATAGCTCTTAAAAAAACATAAGGAAGACCCTAAAAGCAATTAAATTCCTGCTAAAACAAAACAGATGAGATATGATTTCACTATGTGCCAAAAAAAAAAGAAAAAAAGGAAAAAAAAAAAAAAGAGAAAAAAAGAAAGAGAAAAAAAAAAAGGAAAAAAGAAGACAAAAGAAAAAAAAAGGAAAAAAAATGAAAAAAAGCAAGCATTTCCAGAAACTGGATAGGCTAAACTCCAACTGTTTAGGACGTTTGACAACCTTTAATTCTTAAAAATCTGATAACTAGAAGTGATGAACAACTTCAAAACTGAACTGCAACAGTTTGAATTTAGTAACTTCAAATTTTAGGGTCATGTTAATTCAAGTTTCTGTAGTCCAAAAAGTGTGAAAGACAACATACTAACTGAAAACCCAACTTCTGTTAAGAACATGAAATTAAAGTGTGTGTTCATAACTACATATTTCAACAATTCATAAGTCAGAGGCCTGTCAGTCTCTGGGGAAGTCATGCAAATTTTCTTTGCTCTTAGATAATGTGCAAACACATAGCAAAACCAAAGAAACACAATGACAGTTGCTGAACATTTTTACATAAATGACAATGTTACACAAATTGTCTAAACTGAGAAACTAACACTGGGAAAAGGTTTTAGAGTCAATCTGCCCTTTAAATCATTATTCTGAAATGCCATTTTCCGCTCACTTTTGTTTTCACAATCAGTCCAGGAAACTGGACTTGACTGTTTCTCCAACGGTACTCATTGTAAAAGACAAACCTTTTTCACAAAGAGTTAGATCATAGAATCATGAATGTAATGGCCTATCTGCATAGGCTGAAGGAAAACTAAAGTGACTACTACTGACAAACTTCCACCAAGTTTGTATTACCTACTCTAAGAGAGATTTTCAGTGTTGGAGAAGCATTTGTTCAAGGGTAAAACTTGAACCTAATTACATTTAGAAATTACGCTCTCCTAGATGCATACAAAATGTCAAATAATTTCAATTGTCACAGAAGATTTATTTTTCCTGTAGAAAGACGACATGTAAATAAGAATATTGAACTGAAATAGGGATAGCCAGAAGATGACTAATAGATTGGATCACCAAGAAACTCGAATCTAGGAATGCCTAGTACTGTAACATGATTAGCTGCCTTGCTCTAGAGCAATCTTCATAACATCAAGGGACGTGCACAGTCTCCTACACCTTGAAAATGCTAAATATTTCACAACAGTCTCCCCAGTAGCAATGGTGCATAATAATAATAATAATAATAATAATAATAATAACAATAGCAGATGTTGAAACTTCTATGAAATACCGATATTGGTACACATAAAATTTTGCCTCTGTAAAGAACTTAAATACATTATTCCAAGATGCAGAAAAACATACACTTGAACTCTGGATGTGCATAGACTGTTTCTGTCACCTTGTATCCAAGTCTGATTCTTCAAAAACATGAGAAACTGGAGAGACTATTGTCAACAGCATGCACTATTTATACAAAAGCTTAAGATTTAAAACAACTTACTTGGTTATTGGAGAGTGGTGATGGGAAGTGATGAGTGTGTAGATTTTTTCCTGTGTTAACATGGGTGAGTCGTATGGCTTGCCCACATTTCACTGGTGTCCCGCGCTGGCAACTGCCATCACTCTTCCCACGAATCCGCCAGTAACTGTTAGCATCATCTGAAGCTTCAACTCCTGTCACTGACTGTTGCCCACTTCCTGTTTGAATAGAATTAAATAGTAGGAGACTTAACCCACTTCCCCAGTTCAAAAAGTCTTGAAAGAACTAAAGAAATTTGCTTTAATGTTCTCATGCCTTCATGTTTAAGAGACATTTAATTATCGCAGTCCATTTACTAACTGTAATGGGCACACAGGTACCAAATAATCTTTCAGAACAGAGCATGTGTTGGTGGATGCAAACTAAACCATTCACATTCATTTCTCAAAAATACTACCAAGTTCTTTAGGTCCACAAACAAACCAGCATCCTTGTTGCCACAACAGATGCTGCCAAGGTAACATCGAGGCCCTAGGCACAGAATAGGGACCGCTTTACGGTTGAGGGCAAAGCACCCCTGCCACATGCCAGCTCGAGGACCTGCAAAGCACAGTTGCAACATCTTCCCATACCCCAGGCCTCAGCATCTGCTTCTCTTTATTGAGCTGCCATGTCTCCAGTGCACCCCACAGCCCCATCCCTGGCCTGCTGCTCCCTCTGCACTAGGGACATAAACCTCAATAACCTCTAACCACCTCCTCCTTCCCTGCTCCCCTCACAGGCTGACCCCCCGCCATTTTCCTATCCCCTCACAACCTCCTGTGTCGTAGTCCCCTCCCGCCATTTTCCTGCCCCTCTCACTGCCTTTCCTCCCGATTCTGCCCAGCTGTTGCCATTTCCCAGCCCGCCCCCCTCACGGCTCCCCGCCCGGCCTGGTCCTGCTTACCGGATCCGTACTTGACCTCATGTGAGTGGAGCCGCACGCTGTGGCGGGTGTTGAGCAGCTTCAGCACCGATCCGCAGGTAACAGCGCTCGGCGCCGCTTCCCTGCCGTGACACAGCCCTCGCAGCAGCGCCAGGAGCAAGAGCGGGAAGAGTCGGCAGCCGGCCCACATCGCGCCGCAGCCCGGCCGGCACTGCCGCCCTCCGCGGAGCGCGCTTCCGCACTCCCCTACGCGGGCACAACCAATCGCCCCGCGACAGCACCATGGCCGGCCAATCCCCGCCCGTCCTTTGCTCCGCCTCGCTTCCGCATTGGGCCACGGCTTAATGACCTCACCGACGCGAGACCTATAGCAGTAATAGCTCATTGGGCCAAGGGAAAAAGGTGACCAATCAGAGCAAGCGGCGTGGCACCTCCCAGGGAAGGACGCGAAGGAGGACCGCGGTGCATTTACCTCAGCGGCGCCTCAGGGCCGATCGGGGGTCTCAGTCGGGCTCGCGGGGCGTGGGACGGACCCTGTCGGCCGGGTCAGCACCCAGCGGGGTCCGCAGCACTTCTACCCGCCGATGCCTTAGCAGTCATCCTGGCAGCAGAAGCCCTGAGCACCCCGGGCTGCGTTGACAGGACTCCTCGTGTTTCTGTCACTACTCATGCAGAGAATTGGCTCATGTCGGAGCACAGCAGGCCAGGTTAGTTACAGTCTGGCAGGTAGTCCAGGCTGTGAGAAAAGTAGTGGCAGGGTAACTGGACTGATTGCTCAGGACCTTTGGAGAAAACGGGCTGCAAATAGGACTGGTCAGTTGATTACCATCAGAACAAGGGAAGAATAAATGTCTTCACAGTGAGGGAGAGCACTGTCCAACATAAAGCGGCTCTATAGTTACTAGCTCAGGTACAGGTAATGGTCAGGTAATGGTCTAGATACAGTCCCAGGGAGACAGAATTGGCACAGATGGGTCAGTCAGCCTGTGTTGCTACATTCAGGATGCTTCTAGTTCAGAGCTGGCACATTCAGGTCTGCTTCTCCCTGCATTTCTGGTTCTCAACAGTTGTGTAGATATGTACCCATCTGGAGATTTACAGACAAACGTGAGATAATGTGTGAAACAAAGGAAATTGATGGTAGAGAAATAGAGTACTGGTCTTGTCATTTCTGGATTATATTAGAGCTTCCAACAGGGGCAACTCCACAGAGGAGACTACTTCTACTTCTATCCAGTCACACTTGTGAGAACGGAATCCTGGGAACTTCTGCTGGAGCAATTAAGGCAAAGACAACTAAAGCTTGATGCTGTCCTGAACAGTGTGACAGAGGTGGAAGATAACGTAGATCAGGTATATGTGTGAAGGGCAAATGAAGCTCTTCAGTGAGTATTTCACATCTTTAGTTTTTTCATGCCGTTGTGGAGAGTTGACTTTGAACCTCAGAGCTGTTGCAGCACTTGTATTTTGCAGGGTACTTGGAGCCACATGTGCTGAGCTTTTTGACAAAAACAGTATCTTGAAAGATAAGGGAAGACATTAATAATTTAGAGCCTTTCCTTTCATTTCTGTTTTTCAAAAACGGAAGTGCCATGACCTTTATAGGTCTGATCATGCTTAGTACATTAAATACACTTTTCTGAAAACTTCTGCATTAGGACCTGTTGGAAGGAGAGCAAGGGTTGCAAGAAGCAAGTGAAAGCCATGGGACCTGATGAAATCCATCCGCGGGTCCTGAAGGAGCTGGCAAATGAAGTTGCTAAGCCACTGTCCATCATGTATGAAGATAGGATGAGAAAGTTGGGGCTGTTCAGCCTGGAGAAGAGAAGGCTGCGTGGAGACCTCATAGCAGCATTCCAATATCTCAAGGGGGCCTATAGGGATGCTGGGGAGGGACTCTTCATTAGGGACTGTAGTGAGAGGACAAGGGGTAACAGGTTCAAACTTAAACAGGGGAAGTTTAGATTGGGTATAAGGAAGAAATTCTTTACTGTGAGGGTGGTGAGGCACTGGAATGGGTTGCCCAGGGAAGTTGGGAAGGCTCCATTGCTGGCGGTGTTCAAGGCTGGGTTGGACAGAGCCTTGGGTGACATGGTTTAGTGGGAGGTGTCCCTGCCCATGGCAGGGGGGTTGGAACTGGATGATCTTAAGGTCCTTTCCAACCCTAACTATTCTATGATTCAGATGATGAAGCATAAATACTATACAAAGAAGAGCGATTACTGTATCATTAGCTGTAGTGATCACATCTTTGCTTTTGGATCTGGAAGTTTACCTCCTATGATTCAGTCCCTTTTGTGAATTTTTTTTCTAACGAATCCAGATTATTAAGCTCTATTCAGTATTAAAGACAGCTGCATTAATATACATACAAACTGTTCTCATTGCATAGTTTAGCAGGCTGAATAAATCTAACCACCCAAAAAAAGTCTCCTTTATCAATAGGCAGCAACCATGGACATAGGACACTGGAACTCCTATAATGGTCCATTAGCTTTTGCATCTGAAACTGCTCACTGGATTTACCCATATATCACATCACAGTCTGATGGGAGTCTCATGTGACACTGAAGAATACAAAGCAATTTAACACAGCAAAAGCTTTTGACCTTCCTAGCAGCAAGGAAACAGGTAGAAGGGCACCTCCCTTGGGACTTTAGTTTTTGTAAGGATGGTATTCTGCACGTCCAACAGCAAAGAACTGCAACGTTTCAGTCTCTATGATAGGATGATTTAGAAAGCACATTAATGTTGCTTGGCTAGCAGAAACACCATAAGATGCTCAGCTAACTCTATCTCTTCTACCAGTCCTGGATCTGTGATACCAGTCAATTGAATGGTTTGTTTTCTCTATGCTGGTTTTGACCCATTTTATGTAGTTATATCTATATCTAAGAAAAGTCTCTGACTTAAATGTCAGGTCTGTATTAAAACCAAGCCCGAGTACTAAACTCAGTCACACACACACACACACACACAGAGACTGATTTTTCTGAGGACTAAAACCTCTTTTCCTAATGCCAGAAGTATAAATGTTTGCTCATAGAAAAGTAAAAGATCACCCATTGATAGTCAAATGCCATATTTCTGTGTCATTCTAAAAACCTTTGCAGTTCTGACTAAGACAACAGCTCACATTTGTTGCTCCTGTTATAAATGGGGCAAAACCAGATGTCTGTGGTTGCCATTCTAGCCGTGGAAAATCAATCATATGGGGCTTTAGCTGGCACCTGTCTATCTTTCTGGGAGGTCGCTCAGTCTCCGTGCATTTAGTGCCATTTACATGGTGCTTCATGGTGCTTCCTACAATGCTTTTCAGTCTTACTTTAGACACATAATTGGGTTTGAATGGTTGCCAACAAAGAACTTCATCAATGCCAAACACCCGTAGCAATCAACTGCCACCTTACTGCTATAAGGCCCACTACTGTTTCTAGTAGATTGCTGTAAACTACAGGTAAAACTGCCACAGAAATTATGTGACAGCACACATTGGTAGTGGCAACATCATCTTTTTTGATAGGAATCATTATGATTCTTTTTTATGGACACAAAATAATTTAACGGTGCTGTAAAAGGAGAGAATATAAAATGTAATTAGAGTTTTCTGCCCTCACTTAACTCTGCAGTCCTTCTGCACACTCGATTTTCAAGGATTTTGAAAACACCTAGCCTTTCCACTCAGATGCACCTGTAGGTATAACCTGGCCTTCCCAGAAAAAAACACATTTTAGTGGGATTTGACAGTGCCAGATGGTTCTAGAATTCAGGAATGAGAAATCTGAGACACAAGAAAACTTCAGAGAGTATATGCTGGCCCAAAGCAACACACTATAGGAAAGGGTTTTTCCTTCTTTTTATATTGGCCTTGTTAAACATGCTGTAAGCTTTCTGTTTGCTTTGCACGACAAAAGCAGTGACTGGCAACTAAGGTAGCATAGCAGGCAACTCTTGGTCTTGATCTACACCCCAAAAAGCACTGGTGCATCTTATGGTATCAAATCTCGATTGATGGAGAACACTACAGTAACATTGTCCAGATTCTTTCTCAGACTGTCACTAACCTTAGGCAAAACAGATCAGGCACGGTTCTGAGCATCTTAGTACCTGATACAAAACCAAGTCCACATGAGCTCTTCCATTGACTTTTCTCTGCAGCTGGTCCTTTTTCCGGTATCAATAAGGATGAACTATACTGAAATTAAGGGAGTAACAGTAGAAGATCAGGTGTGTAACCATCCTGTAATTTTTTTTGTGTGCCCTTCTTTTACCCCACACTGATGAACTCTGGTGGTTATAAACTTCACTTCAGATCAAGCATTTGTATCTGTTGGCATGCCTTACGATAGAGCTCTTCTGTGACCCCTAAGGATAATACAAAAAGTAAACAGTAGTAATAACAATAAAATGCTGAGAAATCAAAATGACAAAAAAGACAGCTGGCAAAAAACTTAGAGAATTACAGAGTTTTTTTCACTCAGCCCAAGATGTTTAAGGACTAGAGACACAAAATCAGCTATTCAGATTTTGGCATTCAGTAGACAGAATAAGCAGTTAGTAAAGACATTTGACAAAAAAAAGTATTGACACACATGTATTTAACTTGAAGAACTTTTCACCTGGGAGAGAAGAGATGATTAATTTTTTTATTGCTGTCTTCTGTTTCTAGTTTTTGAGGAAGAAAGGGCTTCCTTGAAAGTGCTGCGCAGTCCTGGTGATCTGTGTCCAGTACCATTGCCAGCATCTTTCAGCTCCTCTCTGACTCCAGTCCTTCAAGATGGGATCTCTCCTCAGAGCACCAAAAGAATTATCATGCATTTCCCCTCAGCCGGCTGAGATTTTCTAGGTGCTTTCAGTGATGCTGGAAGACAACAACAACCACTGTAACTGATCTGCCAGAGTAAGTTACCCCCGTAGTAACTTTGCTGAGGAGTTCCTGATGTTCTCAATGGTAACAGTAGCCCTTTTGTAGAGGGAATTCTTTTGGGATGACACTGAATACTCACGGTTCTACAGCTGCCTCTTCTTCCATGTCTGATAAAATAGGTAGTCCTCCCTGGCTGTCATTTGTACTAGTAAATTTTTTAGATGCTGTTTCTCTTGAAGCCCAGCAGTAGCCTGCTTTAGTTAATCTTCCACCTCTCGTGGCAGACTTTCAGGGAATTTTGGAGGCAGCAGTTCTGTCATATTTGGCAGAGGAGTGGTATTTTAGCTAATGGATTTCTTGGTTAATTCTACTTTGCCAATACTCATTTTCTGTTTACACAGAATCTGTTTGTTTCCCTTTTCTGATGTAAGCTTTTGAGATTTATAAGAACTTCAGATTTCCTTGTTTCAGCCCTATCAATTTGTGCTTACAGCCTTATGCCATTACCCTTCACTTTTTTTAAGCCAAACATTCTCTCAAGGTGCACCTTTGTAACAGGAACAAACACAAATCCAAGCTACTCTGGAAGTATTTTTCCACAGTTAGATAAAAGTGACTGCATTTTCAATGGGACACTTGCCAATCTCTTTGTGCCTTCTGAAAAGCCTGTATCCTCCTAACTTTACTTTTTTTGCTTCCCTACTCCACCCCTTTAGGAAGTGACCTGCTGCTTGTATCTTTAATTAATTTTAATGGTGTCTAATCAACATTTGTAAAAATCAGATTCAGGCTTAATTCTGTTCTTGTTTATACAGAGTAAATTGAAACTGAGGAAGTTATTTTGAATTTGATTGATACCATAGTTTTGATGACTTTCTATTTCAGTATAAGAAAGTAAAAATGTAACCTATGTTACATCATTTCAGGTAGCTTTTTAAGTAATTTTGTGCTTAATGGGATTTGAAAAACTTCTAGAATTTTTTATCTGATTCAATGGTAGATAAATATTCATGTAATTCTGAAAGTTACACTAAGGATCTATTTTATATAAGGATCTTTTATAAAATCATCCACTTTTTGACCTCAGTGAATGAGTTATTCTGCCTAGAGATAATTTCCTCTAGGTACTTTTATCATAAATACAAAAAAATGAACTCCAGATACTATAAAAACTTCCAGAGAAGGCAAACTTAAGTCCTGAGTTTTGATGCAATCAAACAGTTAATTGAATCAGATAGTCTAGTTTAAGCCATTAATCCCCACACTTAAACAGTACTCATTTCATTTAATCATCTAGTTGAAGGATTCCCTGTCCCAACTCTTTTTTTGACCAGGCATCTTTGTATATTTAAAATGCCTCAATGTCGGGCAAAGCAGCATCTGGAAAAGGAATGGACAGGCTTTACATCACCTCAAACCCAGTCAGAAATCACAGATGCTATAGCTTAAATTCAAATTTAAACATTAATCTTTACTCCACATGAGACACTGTGAAGGAAACACAGTGGAAAGAAAGTAACCCTCTGAAAAATGAGAAGGTGGATTCAAATGAGCAATACATGGTCTCTCTAAAGACCAGAAGAGGAGGATTTGCATCAGGGAGGATTGGAGTTTGGTACTTAAACCAAACTTTACATACATTATAGTATGCCATAATGTAATACAAATGTCAAGTTAATAATAAGGTCATGATGGCAATTTTGCCTTTCGCTCTAAGCCGCCTTGATAGTGCCATGCACTTTGTCAGGTGTCGACATTATTTTGTGAATTCAGATGGTTTCAGAAAGGGGAGAGGGAGGGTGACAGGCATACTGCCTAGCACATGGTGTGCAGGGAAGCCATTCAACTCTTAACAGAGGTACCCTAGATTTTGGCAACTTCAACCCTTTTTGATGCAAGAGGGAGGCAGCTGTTAAATGCAGCAGATTGCAAGTCACAAGTAGGGAGTCTAGCCACAGGGTTTTGATGGGTTTATGCAGCATTATAGTTAGTTTTGAATCAGCTTGGAGCAATACTCTTTGCTGCTTCCATCTGGAGCAGCAGCGCTTGTGTCCAGGATTTGCAAGAGCTACCTATGGGCAGGATACATCCGCTGTGTCCCCACCCTGCTGGGGATTTGGGCAGTTAATTCAGCCGGCATGCCCTGCCACTGTGCACACCCAGATTTGTCCATGAACTCCCCTGTGCAGCTGCTTTCTAAGCTGGGTGTCATAAGAAGGGCTTGGCACCAAAACGCCCCTGCTTCACCACACAGCTGCATACTCTAGTCTGAGCTCCAGCTCTCCAGAGGAGGCCCTCCCCGGCACTGTCAAGCACCCCCGCGCTGGCAGGGAGGCCCGCATGCTTAGAGGACAGCTCAGCGGCTGGAGGAAGCGGGATGCTTGTGCTCAGGCTCCTCGCCGCCACTGACAGCGACACGAGCAAACGCAGCCCCTCCCTCGCCACAAAATGGCTCCCACGTGCCTGGCTGCGCAACCGCAAAGGCTGCCTGCGCGCCCGGCGTGCCGGGAGCTGTAGTTCGAGCGGGTACGGCTGGAGAGCCGTGATCCGCAGCCGACTTGTGCCCTCGCCCTGAGTCCGGTGCCCTCGCCCTGAGTCCGGAGCCCTCAGAGCACTGCTCCACACCCTCATCCCTGCCCTGGCCCCACGCAGCACCCAAGTTTCCTGAAAGACTGAGGAAACACTTTTCTGCCTCACCCTAGGCTGGGCATGTCTGCGAATTTGGGGAAAACTGCAGTGCAGCTCTGTTTCTTCACTGCTGTTCAGGTTCACTCAGCTCAGATGCTGAAAAATTAACAGATGCTAATGCGCACATCCCTACAGCATTCTTGCATTTCACCTACCTCAATCTCTGCAAAAGACCCCTTATTTTCTTCTCATTTCTGTGCTATGCCTCACCATGTTGTCCTCTTCATGTCCTGCCCTGTTGACTGACCAGTTTTGTACCTGGGCTATAGATTATTTTGGGGACTGCAGCCTCAGAGACACATGCTGCATTAGCCTGTTGCATGATCTCCATCTCTTCTGCAAAGGAGATTGGAATGCAGCTCACTGCTACTAAGAAGAGACTGAGACGGATGCTGACAGCATGAACATGAATGTCTTGTTTTCTCTGAAAACCAACCTCAGTAGAAGAATGAAAAGGCTTTAACTTAAGCATTTCTACAGAAGCCACTGAACTTCAAAGATTTTGTAAATGTTTAAAGCTGGGGAAGAGAAGACTGTTGACATCCTCTGATTTAATAAAAAATGGATTTTACTTTGTCTCATTCAAACATCTTTTAGAATTCACACTTACAACAAAATTTAAAGCAAGGAAAAGACAAACCAAGTCCTACTGTGCTGCCATTGTAATCCCAAATGAACTAACTCACTGCAGCCAAGGGAACAATAAAAAGAAAATATATTCTTTCTGTCAACATATCAACAGAGGGCTTGTTGGAAGCATTAACTGTTAGGAAACGCTTTTGTGAAATACAGGAAACCTCTAAAACTGCTACTGAATAACCCAAAGTTCAGGAAAAGAAACTCAAGCTCAAAACCAGTGAAGCAATTGAGGATGGAGAGAGCTCCTGCTGGTTTCTGCGACTAAGATAAGGTACGGCTGTATTTTGTTTCAGTTAAGCTGGAAGATGCAGCCTGGGCTTAGTACACGTCCTGGCTTATGGGGCTTTGCCAGAAATGCTGGCCAATGCGCCCATTCATGTCTTCATTGAAGAGGAGAGGTTAGCCAGAGGAAGCCTGCCTTGCCTTTCAGCTCCAGGCTGAATTTGTAAGAGACTTTCCTCTGGACTGTGTAGGGTTGGCTGCAAGGGGTATTTTGGCAGCCAGCTGGGGCATGTGGAGGAAACATTGTACTGGGATCCAAGGGGGTCATGGCACAGTGGCAAGATTTGCTTGCTGGGGAGATTTTGCTTCCAGTCATGGGAAGAGAAGCTGGGTAAACAGGCAGGAAATTGGAAAAGAAAAGTCTCCAGGAACTTCATTCAGTATTTAAGAAGGATGTTACCATTAATAGCATTAAATGCATTCTATGGTTAAGAAGCCTGAGAAACTTTTTCCAAGATTCTTACATAGCACCTCTCACCTGTACAGAGGCAAGCACCACTGGTAGTACTAGAAAGAGACAGGAACCCCCAGAGTTTCCATTAGCAAAGGCAGAAGGCACTTGGTTTTGGTTGAGGACGTTACTTCAGAGTTGTGCTGACTTCGTCTGCTACAGTACCAGCCCTCATCAGTAAGTGAAGCCTTGGGAGAAGGTGGGTTGGCTGCGAGGTTCATCTCCCAGAAGGGGAAGCAAGTACCAGTTCCAGAATATCCACTCTGAAATGCCAAGAGCACTGGAAACCCTTACAGAGCATCAAACACTTCTCTGTTACAGAGACATACAACTATTAAATGATGGAAATGCTCACAGGAATTACTAGAATGAAAATATAGCAACTCCTCTACAGCATTTTAGCACAGTTTGTCAGAAATTTCATTCCATATAAGTTTTCCATGAGAAAAGGAGTCACGAAGGGGCAGAAGGCTGTCTCCAACCCTTGCCATGATTTCCTGTAGTCAGTGTTCATTTCCTTGTTAGGGAAGAGTAAGCTTCAGAAGTGACAGACAGCTGATATCCACTCTAGATTAAGCAGAAGTCCCCATGCTGCCCGTTTCAGTGCTTGTAGGGAGAGCACAGCATAGGAACCAAATTCTTCCATGACTAACATTGCCACCCCCCATTCTACTTTCATTTTCCTCCCTCGAAATATCAAAATGTGCTTGCAAACAATCATCTAAATCTTAAGCTGCCCCTGAAAGTGCCCTCAGACTATGGAAAAACATTTTTGCTGCTGCAGAGACATCCAAGGTGGGAGACAGAGGCTTTCCCCTCCCAGCATCCTTGCAGCAGTTTGCTACATGGGCTGCAATTGATGAGAGCCTGAAGATCAACAGGGCTACAACCTACCTGATTCAGTGATTCCAAATTCCTTGTGAGGAAACATGTAGAACTGCAGAGGCGGTGCTCATAACCAGGTATCTTATACCTCAGCTCTGGGTGTAAAAGCGGTGCAGCCCCCTCCACTGAACAGTGCTGCTTTGTGTCCAGGAACTGATGGCTTTTCCTTTGCTGGGAAGGACACTCAGTCAGTTTCTGGCCGTGCCTACACATCATTCCTTCACCTTGGGGCTTGAGTATGCTGTCTGTCTCTTAGAAATTGTATTCTGCAGAAAGAGGGAACACCCAGAGGCTTTGGTTTCTTCATGCTAGCACTGTCCAGAGCTGAGAAAAGGGATGCAGTTGTAATGAAAGAGCTAAGATAGCTTCAATGACTTTGCCTTAGTTATGATTTAACACACGCTAATGAGCACATCCCTACAGCATTCTTGCATTTCGCCAAGCCTGGAAGTCTTTCTCAGCTAGTTCCATCCCAGCTGCTTTTCCAAGAAGCCTGTGCTTGGCCTGATGGCTGCTGCTTCTCTTGTTCAGCCCTCTTAACCTGCACAGTATCACAGATTCAGATGTGGAAATCGCCATAACCCACTCAAGCGTCCCAGTCACAGCATGATCCCTGCTTCCTGGGACAGGTTAACAGGGCATTACCTTAGCACTTTCTGAACTGTCACTCTCTTCCTTCCGCAAACAGCAGTTTGTTGTTCCCCCTGCAATAGCAGGAGTGGGTGGATATCTTGGGATAACATTACAGACCAAAAAAGGGGTGCGTTCTACTTTGGTAGAACTTCGTCTTCGTCCATAGGTGAAGAACGCGGCTGTGAAAGTGAAGTGCTTTCACTTTCATTCTAATAGGTGAAGAATAGCTTTCCTGCGGTAAGAAAAAGCAGCAGTTCAATGCCAGGACAAACAGGATTTTACATGCAGCCTGATGTAGAGCTGGCTTACACTTGGCACTGAAGGACAGCACGATAGAAGCTGCCTCTCTGTTCTTCCTGCCCTTTTTGCAGTATCAGGAGCCACAGCGACTTCCCGACCAGGGTTTACTGACGTGCAGCTCTGCGCTCGCACCGAGTGCACGCTGCCCGACACCCGAGGGACATGGGAGCAACGTGCCAGGCCGGTCGGCAGTGCCAGCCGCGGCCGCCAGGGGCCGCCCCCGTGCTCGCAGCACTGCGGAGGCGCCGGGCTCTGCGGCGCTGCCACCGCTCCCCGCCGGTGAGCTCCCGGCTGGTGCTGCTCGACAGCAGCCGCGTACGGGGCGGGGGATGCGCGGCGGGGCGGCGCGGATAGAGCTCCGCCGCCGGGGCCAGCATCCCCACCCACCCCGGGGCAGCGGTGACGGGGACCGCTGCGAGAGCAGCGACGTCCCTGGGAGCGGGCGCGAGCGGAGGTACGCACTGCCCCGGGGAGAGGGCTGGCGGGGCCTCCTCTGTCCCCGCTGCAGCGAGAGGGCAGGGCCCGAGCCGCACCGCGGGAGACCGCTCCTTTCCGGTTCTCCCCGGGGATACGCCTCTGCCGTCAGCCCCCCGCCCAGCCCGCACCATCCCCCTGCCGCGCTGGATGGCGGGATCGGTGGCAGAGAGGTGTCGCGGCTGCGGGGCTGCCTCAGGTGCTTGGCACCGCTGCCGTTTCCCCGGGCACCGCGGGAGAGGATGGGTAACGGGAAAGGAATTTGAAACCTTTCCCCGTGTCGGTTCAGTCAGTTCCCGAAGCCCCTGACCCTTTGCACATCCTCATTTACAGCAACACAGAGTGCAGGCAGGCCTGTGCTCCTGCAAAGAAAGGAAGGCTCCGCTCCTCTCTGCGGGAGCGGGCAGGTATGGTATGGTGCGAGCAGGTATGGTGCGAGCCGGGCGGCCACACCAAATCCGGCTACTGTGGAAGCTGTGAAACAGCGGCAGGCTGAGGTGGAGCAGGAGGAGCTAGTCAGGGGCTGAGTCACGCTTGGGTTCTCCTCCATTGAACGAGTCTTTTCCTGTTTGCCTGTGATCTGCAAACTACCGATTGTTAAGATTTTCCCTCCTTTACTTTTTTGCTAGGGATGACCTCCAAGGATGCTTCAGGTGAAGCTAATAGTAACTGGAGATGACTTTGGCTACTGTCCTCGGAGAAACCAAGGCATTGTGGACTGCTTCCTGGCTGGTGCAGTATCTAACGTATCCCTTCTAGTCAACGGAAGCGCTGCAGCAGATGCAGCTGAGCTGGCAAGGAGGTAAGCTACTTTCTCTAGCTCCTTTGTGGACAGCCTCCAGAGGCTATCAAAAGCCTTGCCTATAAAATTTGGCCTTTTGTAACCCTAGTATAGACACTGTATCATAGCCTAGGGTGATATAAGAAAACCATATTCCAGGCATATTTTCTAAGACTCTTCCTAGTAAAACCAGTTACCTACCAGCCATACTCATAATGGCTCTTTCTCTAGTATTAGCCACTGCACCTTTTTTGTCAGGATAGAAAGACACTAACACAATTCGAGCAGTAAACTTTGGGTGGACTTTGTTTTCCCACATGTCTAAAAGATACACTATCAGAATGAAAGTCCACACTATATGCCCAAGCTAAGCTGCTACCCCTAAAACTAGTAAAGCATAAAAGCACAAATCTTTAAATCTCATTTAAGTTGGTGCAGTTGAGCAAAGCTGGACACAGGGTCACCCAGGTTCATTGCAGAATCAGGGAAAGGTGTGATTCTGCAAGGGCTTAGTTATAAATCCAGACAGTGGAAAACCTGATTTTTTTTCCACCCCAGAAGCCTTTTAAACAAGTACCCCAATATTTTTATTAATGCTAGGCTTGATAAATCCACCTGCAAAAACTGCATACACAAAAAGAGGGACCATACCTCATACTTGGCACCTTTACTCCTTCATGAACTTCTCAGAGGTTGCTGGCATAGTTGGCTCTGTAGCAAATCAAACGCTGTGTCAGTCTCATGGACTAGCCCAGTAAATCCTTTAATAGGAAGCATTACTTGTATTTGGAAGGTAAAACTCAGCTAATGCTTCAGCTCTAGTGTGGGCAGATGCTTGAAAGCAGGAATATGTCCTGGAAGAGAGAGCAGCAGGGTTCAGAAACAGTTTAGAAAAGCAGAAGAAAAAAGGAGCTGTGCTAGCAGTAGTAGAACTAAGCCCTTATGCTTCAAATACAGCTGCTGCAGGGGACAGTTTAATGAGTCATGCTGTCCTTGTTCTCCTTGAGCACCTTTCTCCAATTGTCTGTGATTTTAGGAGTACTTGGAAATTGCTTGCAGCTTGTAGCTTCTTTGGTGTTGGGTGGTATAGGAAAACCAGCATGTGGTGTTAGTGGCAAACTAATCTTCAGTTAAAAAGGTTAGAAATTACAAACATTGAGAGAAGAACTGCCTCTGGGATGATAAGAGGAGACACTGTTGGGATGACAAAAATCCTGCTAGTAAATGAAACAAATGAAATGTAAAACATGAAGATAAAGCCAGCACTTCTTTCAGACACAGAGGCACCATGGAAGGCTTTAAGCCTCAATGCTCTGGTAATGTTGTCAGCTATTTTAGCCATGGTCTTTAGCGGGCCTTTAAATATAGAATCCACCTGGCCTCATTTCCATAGTCAGAAAATAGGCCATGGAGGTTTAAAAGCCATCTTTGAATCCAGTTCATGACACTTGTGCTGAGAGCTGATACAGGTGTGAAAAGCCAGGTTGGAGGGGAGGGCAGAAGATGCAACCTGCTGCTACTGTTTTATTCTTTTGGGGAATAGTTTTGAATTGTAAGTGTGAATGAAATGGATTTTAATCTATTTCTGAGAATATAAGCAGGGTGACTGTGGGGACATCTGTCAGCACTGAAGGTCAACAGCTCAGGTTCTGCAATTCCTCATTTGTGTAACTCTGTGCAGCTGTATTCAGCCCTACTCACCCACAGGTTTGCCAAAAAGGGTTGGTGATGTTCTAATTCAGGTGCTGGTAGTACACCTTAATTGGTACCTGTGCATGCACCCACCCCTAAGATCCTTGTTCCTCTATTGCAGAGGTTCACACAAAATATTTTTAGACAGGTGTCCAGTAAGTCAGACTGACTGGAAATGTCATTGAATCCTCCTCATCTTTTGGTGTAAAAATGGGAAAGTATCACTGTTGCTTGACTTCCTTGCCACTGTTGTTCTCTCGTTCCCCTGCTTGGTGTTGTCTCCCATCCCACTGTGAATATTGAGGCTTTGCAACATTTTGTGGTTTATGGGATGAAAGCCTGCCCTGTTTTTTGATCCTCTTTTATCTTTCTCCACACAGCCCAACTAAGTAAATATGTATATACACAATATATAGCCACACATGCATATATGCTTAACTCCATAGCAGACATTTCAGCCTTGACCAGTGGTATAAGCAGAGGCTGGATCTATCACCTATCAGGACAGTTCTTCTTAAGCACTTCATGCTGCCCTGCAATATTAGGACTCAGTGTCCTTCAGAAAGGATCACAGTTCCTCTGGAATTCCATTCATCCCTTCATTTCACAATAATTCTGTAGGCTTCTGGGTATATCAGAAACCCTGTTTTGATTAGAAGCGTTGGCAGAAATGTGATGGTAGTCAGCAGATCTTTGTACCAGCTCTAACACAAACTAATTGCAAACCAGCAGAATCAAGCAGTGAATAAAATTTCCCTAACACCAAGGTTCTGGATCTTGGGGACCCCACTTAGTTGAGGCAAAAGAGAAGTTTCAGCATCGTGAATCATCAGGCCTGATCCATCACCAAATGACAAACTTATCGATAGCAACTGCTGGAGCAGTACATAACCAGAGCAGCAGGCAGGGAACAGGCTGCCATTGTGGGGGTTGTACTTCAGTAACTCAAAACTTTTTTCCTCACAGGGCATAGCCTGACTGCAGCTTCCTGGCTATCCATATAATAATGTCTCAATTTTCTACTTATCAAGCCCCACCTTGAAGTCAGCCGGTCTTCCTAATGATTATTCCAGAGCCTTTCCCTGAGGTTGGGTTATTTTGTACCTGAAATTAATAGGTCAATTTTTTGCTTAGAAATATGGAAAAAGCAGAAATAGACCTAAGATTGTTTCCTGCCATATTTCTCCCTTTTTATCAACCAGCTTAGTCGTGACTGTTAGGACCCTTTTCCAGAAGATTTTCTCCAAAAACTTGATGAAAAGTGACATATTTTAGAATACAACTTCAGTCTTCCTGCCTCTTTTTTGCAGTTTAAATGCTGAACATCAGCTACACAAAAGCTGAAGCCCCCACAACATCTGGGTACATTTAGCAGAAGAATCTAACAAAACCACATTTAATTGCTGTCTGTGTTTTCACTTCCTTTCCCATCAACACTAATTGCAAACTGTGTGTGTAAATTGTGACTTAATTTGGACCCTCCCAAGTCAACATCTGACTAATCCAGAAATCTCTCATGCTTTCTCATCACCCTTTTATCTGACTGTTTATCACCTGGCAGACAGTTCCATAGCTGAACTGTGTTTGAATTAAAGGTGGGATCGCAGCTGAGGCCTTAAACTAGAATCCAAGATCAGATTAACTTTACTGGCAACAGCACTTTTTGCTGATGTAAGGTCACGGACACAGGAGCTTCAGATCATACAAAGACGTAATTAAAAAGAAAGTCACATCCTTAAGCTATGTTACAGTACCAGTTCTTAACATTACAGAGGCTTTGGAGTGTTTCTTCCAGCAGAAATAAGTCCTAAGCAGTAGTGGAGCAAGACAAGGTGCTATTTGATGAATGACAGTAAGATCTTACCGTTTGCTGAAGGGTGAAAATGGGGTGGTAGGGAAACATACAAATGCCAACATCGAGAACCTGAGATGTGTACTTCTTCTGCACAAAGCACAGCCTTGCTTTGTCTGGCTTGAGATCCTTAGATGTTTACTGGAGCAGGATGTCTAGATGCAGATACTTACATGAGGTTCTTCATTGTGTCACACTTAGACTGAAACCCGATGAACCAGTAATTTCCTGGATAAGGATACAAACAGGACATTGAAAGTGGGATCTGTTTGCCCATGAAGGAAAAGGGCAGCCTTCAGCAAGACAATTGGGCCTGGGCTCAGTGAACTGCATGATTCCCACAGCCACTGCTCCCAGGAATGCAGGGCCTGCACAGAGTTCCTGCTGTGGCCAGGAAGGGCCAGGGCATCCAAGCTCATCTACCAAGCTCAGAAACGTGCAAAGACGGTGGGCACTTTAAAGAGTGACTCAGTATAGTAACAGTTTCCAGGGACCCTTTGCTGCTAAGGATATGAATGAACAGGGATTGCAACAGCACAAAAGCCCATTGCCTTAGCAGAGACATTTGTTCAGAGCACTAGTGTGGCAAAACAAGCAACTACTTGAAAAGGAAGCAGTTTAGCTGGTTGCATTTCCTCTCTATTTGATGACTAGGCTGGGCTTGCCGTCTCAGAAATCTTTCCAGACTGAACTCTTTGTTGCCCCTTATAGCATTTGTTGTAAGAGGCTATCCTTTCCAAGATAGTCCCATACCTTAACTTTCCTCCATGCCTTTTTTTACAATACATCATGCCTTGGCATTGCTTTTTGGTTGCAGAAGCTACATTTCAGTGATGAGAAGCACTATGGAGCAAGAATTAGTCCAATGTGTGTAAATAGTCAGGGGAAAAAAGCCTGTTGGTTCAGTCTTAAAGCTCAAGCCTTTGGTCAGAGCAGAGCATGACTGGAGCCCTTTCTTCCAAGGTACAGCCTTGACTAATTACTATAACGCTTTAAGTTTTGCTCATGCTTTCATCTCATTGCACTTAGGATATCAGATACTCATGCAGTGTCAGGACTATTAGGAATGAACACCAGGCACAAGACATTTGGTGCTGAAGCAGAGCATCATCTGGCTCACTGGATCCATAGGAAAAGCTCATATTGAAATACAGAAAAATGCTAGCTAGCCACAGAATCCTGCTGCGCCCTCTGTGTTGTCCTTCCCATATCCTTACAGCCTTCCCAGCATGCCTGCTTCTGTGCATCTCCCACAGGGGAATATTTCTGATCAAGTTCCTCACGTGCTGTGTTTTGAGTTTTGGTTTCAGTCCCTGCATTCCAGAGCCTTTAAACACTAGCAGTTCCTCTTTAGATGCCTCAGCATAGACAGTCTGTCAAACCAGCCAGGACTAACTCTAAGAGAAAACTATTAAGATATTCAGCTGGTGTTAGCCAAAGCTCTGAAACATGCTCTAATGTTACAGTCAGAGTCTCCCCTTACAGCAAGAACAAGGGCAGCTCTCTCTGCACTTCCACATTCTGTGCATTCCCCAGCTCTGGGGCTGGTTTCAGCTCAGGCGGAGGAGCAGCTCTAATGTTCTGCAGTGCAGTGCTTGGCTCCTTGGTGTCCCACACCTGTCAGAGGGGCTTGCCTTTCCTGGAAATAGCTTCCCTGACAGCATGTGAGGCATTGCACAATTGGAGGTAGTTCATCTGATGCTCCTGGGAGACAACGCTGAAAGGCTCAGCTGTTCATTTCTTGCCCTCCCACAACACATGAGGAGGAGAGCGCTCAACAAAAAATCTCCCATCTGCTGATTCATGGCAACACATGAATCCTTTTTCTTGTAGACAGCAGTGGCTGTGGTACAAATAATGCCATCAGCTGATGCAGCTAGAGCTTTCTAGAGACATGATAAAGAGTCTGGGGTGGACTTCCAAAACAAAACCATGGGCTCTCCTTCTGCCTTTGGGCTCATGAGAGTGCAAAGCAGGTCACAGAATGAAGAAGTCCTCCTGCCATGGCACTCCTACACTGTGGCTGCCTCCTGCCCTGCCATCAGCCGCCTGCTGAAGAGCCCCCACTCCCAATGACAGCATCTTTCAGTTCTTGTATTAGCAAGGAGTTAGTGTGCACGTCATGTGCTCAGGTCCCGTGTATGAAAACGGGATGAACATTTATCATCAACTATATAGTCAGGCCCTGCTGCAGTAAAGAGAAGTCAAAAAAGCCAGAGAGGACCTTTGTCTCCACAAGATGTTTTGATTCATTAAGCAAACATTCAAGCTCCCCAATCACAGAGTGGACTGGAAAGACATGGACTCATTTTGTTTCAGAGATGTCCATACAATTTGACTGGTAACATTTATGCCTTTGAGAAGGGGCAGTACCTAGCAACAGACTATACCATCCACCTGGAGCACGAGAGATGGAGGAGCCAGGAAAAAAAGAGTTTCAGTCCTGTGAGGGCCAAACCCTTAGGATCGGAAGAAGCTAAATGACTAGCTTGGTCCAGTCCATCCACAGACCCGTCCCGAGTGGCTTGGTGCTTCACTAGTCCACTTCAGGGCAGCAGACAGAAGGGGAAAATGTTTTTTGCACACTTTGCCTAAGTGGGGATTGCTTTTGTTTTCTCAGTTATTGTACAAGGGCCGTAACAGGAATAGGCCATGCTCAGTTTTAACAGCTCCATGCAGAAGTTCCAGGAAGGATTTAAAGCATCACAGGCTTGGTGCCTTGAAATTAACTCTGCAGCATGACTCAAGACTGGGCAGCAGAGGAACATTGCAGTTCTGTCATTTACTTGCTGGGGCAGCCAGAGGCCAGGGGTTGTCTTAGAAAAAATTTCAAAACATCATTTTGGCCACTGATGTTGAAGCACTAATGAAACTCAGCACAAGTCTGCGCACTCACAGGCCCTGTTTTTATTGTAGGGGAATCCACAGCATAGACTAAGAAAGAAACCCAGCGCTTTCAGAAGAGCCTGTGGCTGAGAGGAGCTCTGCAAATACGCTGCACTGTTTCTTTTTCTAAATGTTGCAGAGTGCAACTAGTAAATAAATTGTACCCTTGTGATCCCTTAGCAAGGCTCTACTCTTACACTGGGCCTCCCTGCAGTAATCCTTTGTCTGTGCCAGAGGGCTGCACGGTTCAGCCTTGTCAGTCAGTGAGTGATCATCTGCACCAGTAGAGAGGAACCCAGACACTGCAGGCAGTTTCAGCTACAGTCTCTTGGACCCTTTAAGGAAACCCTTAAAGTGAGACAGCATTTACACGTGTGGGTTATGCTGTTGCCGTAACAGCTGCCTTAGGCACTGTTTATATATGACTGGATTCTACTTGGGGGAAGCTTTATAAGTTGTCAAGTAAAACTCAAATACCTCATAATTGTAGCATCTTTAACAGGGTCAACAACTCGAGGGAATGCCTAGCAGGGGCTAATGAAGTGCTTTAGAAAGGGTTTCAAGGTCCAGATTTTTCTGCCAGTTACTAGTAGCATGCAGGTGCAGCATTTAGTCTATGACACCCCATGGCTGCTCTCTCCACGAGTAAGGGCGGGAACAGAGCTGGGAGTCTCAGACTGGCCCTTGGCAGACTGCACAGGGATTCTACCTGGAGATACTCTGCTCAGTGTTGTTCTGCTTTCCTTTCTAGAAGGGCAGAGATACAAAGATGTACTTCAGTGAGTACACAACCACTTTTTGGATCAGTCTAAATCTTTCACTGCTATCTTCTGCCTTCAGGCACAATAAGGGAGGTAGAGGTGCAAAGCTTAACATATATTTTATTCCTGTTACAGATACAACATCCCAATAGGCCTGCATGCCAACCTCTCCGAGGGCTCTCCTGTGTGTGAGGTGCTCAAAACAAACTCTTCACTGCTCAACCAGGATGGATTCTTCCATGGGAAAATGGGATTCAGAACAGCACTATCAAAAGGTCTCCTGAATATGTCAGAGGTAGGAGAAAGCCATATACAATCACGCAGCTTGCTTTCCTGACACGGATCAGTCTGCACTTATCCCAGCACATAACAGCTGAAGATCTTCCCAAGGTCCCAGCTGTGAGTAAGCTTAGAGGTGAATCTTGACTCTGGGCAGCTGGAGCTAGATTTCTGGGTCCTGAGCCTAATTCTGCCAAAGGCTCTGCAGCCTTTGAGAACTCATTTCTCCCTGCTTTAGTGCCTGCATACACTAATGTCCTGTTAAACTACTTATCTGAGGGGACAGAAGGGGCATTGGAACAGATATTTACAAAGAACCTAGACATTTGTAACAGGAATGACAGAGAAGTGCTAAGCAGGCAGTAAGCCTTTCGTCACTTCATGAGAGGTTTTTGTTCTCTAGGGAGATGGCTGGTTTTGCCCCATGAGCAAGGATGCATGGTGATCAAAACTGCCTATAGGATATGAGCAGCTATTTCCCCATTCATTCTAAAGGGAAAGGGGTATTCAAATATCCAGTATTTCTAACACAGAAAATCCCAGTGTCATACCATCCACACAACCCAGTACCACAGAGACCATGCCTAGGGGAGGTTCTGGGCACTGCATGTCCATTTATATATCATAGCACTTTATGCCTCCAGAGCCATGTCACAAGTAGAAGCCAGCAGGTCTCCCTTGCGCCCTCCTGGCCTCACCCTGCTGAGAAGGCTTACGCTGACCCTTCTCTACTGTGCAGGTAAAGCAGGAGCTAAAGGCCCAAGTAGAGCTGTTCCATGAGCTGACAGGTCACCTACCTCCTCACATGGATGGGCACCAGCACGTACACGTCCTCCCAGGTAAGAAAGGAGCCCTCTTCTTCCCAACACTGCAGAGATGAGAGTCAGCTCAGACTGAACTCCCGTTACCACAGCTCCCTGGTTGGGCAGTAAATCTCACTGCATGATACCCACTCTACAATTGCAATTTGAATGGTCCCACCTGGGCCCCAGTTAGCTGTGTGGTGATCTGGGTCTTTCTGTAGCATCACAAGGGGATTAATGGCACAAATGGACCAGGTTACACCTTTTTCTCCTAGAATTGATAATTACCTCAGCATCCTAATTGCATGCTTCTGCCCACATCAAGGAGTCAGTAGCAGCCTGGCCAGTTTAAACTGCAAAACCTGGGTCTTTCAGGTGCTGCAAGAACTCTGTCCTGTCAGTTGTGTTTCCACACTGATCTCTGTCTGCAGGTCTCAGCATGCTTTACAGAGATAGGCAAGTATCTTTTGTCCCTGTTCTGCAAATAAGGTAATTGTGGTACAGAGAGCAAAGCCACCCAGATTTCCCCACTCCAGCACTCAGCTGCCTGTGGACGTCATTGCTCTTGGCAATTTACCCTCACAACAAACCTGGCTGTGGAGGGACTTGATGAAGAACTTGTTCCTGGCAGTGCAGTCACCTCTGGTGCACTCGAGGACCAGAGCTGCTAAGGTAGAAGGGGGTGCTGGACCAAATGCTCAGTGGTGAAAGGAAAAACAAGGCACCCACACAGATGTTGAGGGAGTAATGTTTCCAGTACAGGAAGCGGCTCCCATCCAGATGAAGAAAACCATTTCGGTAGAAGATAAGCCAAATAGGATTATATTTTCTTTAACACGGAACGGAAAGATGTCTCTGTGCTAACAGCTTGCATGGATCTGATGAGCTGGTTAGCCAGTTCCTGACCACAGTGTCTGTGTTTTCACTCCCAGAGGTCAGGCACATATTTGCAGAGGTGTTAGAAGAATATGGGATTAAGTACACACGTGTCCCGATAGAGCCAGGCCTCCATAAATGTGACTGGATTCCACCATCCCTGATGGAGTTTTACCTGGGAGTGGAAGAGGATTCTTTTAACACAGTGGATGTGTTTACAAGTCATGGAATAAGGTAAGGCAGGCATTACTCATCCTTTTTGTAGTAAAGCTTGAAGATCTGATCACCTCATGATAGCATCTTTCCAGAACTGAACACCACCTTTCTTTCCACTCTAGGGCTTAGAAGAAGGTTCAAGAGGAGAACAAAAGTGCAGGGGGCACTAGGGCTTAGTAAGTTTTGTTTGCACAGAGATGATTCACTTCTCACCTGGAAGGGAATCTTCTTTCCAGGGCACGTTTCTCAGTGTTCTAGTGAAGCTGGCTCCTGGCATGGCAGGAGGATGAGTGCTGCATTGGCGCTGCATCAGAGGGGAATTCTGAAAGTATAATCTAGGGAAAGTTTTCAAGAAGTAACTTTTCATCTCCCTGCAGTAGTGCAGAAAGGGTTTTAAGCAGCAGCATAGAAAGAAGTGTTTGCTGTTAAGGGGAGGCAAGTCCAGTGTTCTGCCATTACTATGGCTTTTTGCTATACGTTAGCAGAATGCTCTCTTAGCAGGTTGGTTTCTATTTTATTTCAGTCACTTGCTTTGTTTCCCCTTAGCCAAGGGTTATTAACTAGAGATGGCCATTGTTCAGCCTTTAACTGGCTGGGTGAGTTATTTTGATAGCTTAGAATTGCTCAGTTTAGTTCTCTCTTCCCTCTTGTGCCAACAAAATGAACCTGTAAGCTCCCAGATGCCAAACCACCCTTATGCTGTCACATAGTACATGTAAATACAGTAATAATGGCAGTGCTGGGGCTTTGCTGGGCCTGTCTGTCAGACTGAACCCCCTCCCTCTTTTCTGTCTGCAGGTTTAGCTTAATTTTGATTCCCAACCCACAGGACGTAACATACTTTTCTAACCACCTTGTTAGCATTAATATCAGTGTTCCCTCCTCTGGCTACAGGTGGCCAGACATTTACATAGGGTTGACCACCATGGGCAAGAACATGTCTGTCAGTAATATCCGGAGTGCCATCGACAGTGCCATCACAGAGTTCATGTCCAAGGCACCCTCACCCACAGAGCCAACACCACAGAGCAGGACCATAACGATTGAACTGATGGTGCATCCCGGGTACCCCAGTGTCCCACCCGTTGGTGGCTGCGGGGAAGGACCAGACGACTTCTCCCAGTCCTGGGAGCGCCTCCATGAACTCCAGACATTGACCAATCCAGAGCTGCAGAGCCATTACAAAACCAGGGGCATTCAGCTTTGTTCCTTCAAAGATCTTTAGGCAAGCACCCATACACGCCTTTGTTCAGACTCGAAAGACAGTTACGAGGGCAGTACCTCCTGGTGCAGCTGACGGGAGAATGAACAGCCTGGGGACAGCAGCAGAGTGTTCATGGAAGAACACCACCGTCAGCAGCTACAGGTAGCGCCCCGGTGCCATGACCAGCAGATATTAGGTCACAGCCCCTGCTCTGAAGGTGACAGACCTCTCCTGCACCCCATACCCCTGCACCCTTCCAGCACAGCGTGGCAGCCAAGGCCCAGCCCTCCTCCCAGGGCCCAGCTCCTACGATGCAAGCAGTACAAAGACACGCTTTGCTGTGAGACCAAGGAGCGCACAGGCACCACCTCGCTTGTATCTGGCGAGATGCCCACGAAGGTGCACGCTGCCTTCAGAGCGTCTCTCATCAGAACAGTCAGATCACGCCTTCAGCATGGTGGAATCTGCAGCCACATCCCACGTACAGCCGCAGCCAGCAGGGATTACAGCTCTTCCCATTTACGCTGCCTTTTGGCACGAAGCCACTGCAGGACAGTAACATCAGCCACAGCCCCTTCAGAGAGGCTTTCCTTTTTTTCCTCTCTGGATGACTTTGCAAGAACAGCAACTGTTGGCCCATCTGCTATTTCAGTCACTGCTGCACATGAGAGCTCCCCAGCAACTGTTCCTGCACTGCCCACTGCCTCTCAGGGAAAACGCATGGGACAGATGTGGACCAACCATGAGCAAGTTTCCAAATGGAGAAGGTGCATGTGTTTGTCCATCTTCATGCCTGTCATTAGGGTGTTCGGACTTAAGTCCCAGTCATCCCCATAGGTCTAACTGCAGCCATGCTGCTGGCATGCCACTTTCACAGGGAAAGAAATAGTTTTGGTTGTTTATGCTCATTTTCTGCCCCAAAACTGATCAGTTTAATGTAATCGTTATTGGCTAAACAGTTTTTTCTTTAAATACTAAAAATGTCAATATGATCATCATTCTTTTAAGTAAAAAATAAACTCAGGTCTTTTTCTACTGTAATGCTGCATGAGGGTTTTGCTTTTAGTTATAGCTGGAGAGCAAAGTAAATCCACTCACCTGCTGCTGCCGAGACGCCTTGTTCTGTTCATAACGGACCCATCTAGACCCCTGTAAAACAGCTGAGGAAGGCTTTGCTCTGTACAGATATCAAAGACAACAGCAGGACCGCTTTAAAAATGTTTCCAGGTTCCTTCCTAAGTTCTCATCACAGAATTAATTTGATACAAGTTTGTTTTAACACCCTCTCTGCTGCACCAAAGAGCAGTCTTTCGGGGTGACTCAATGGCTGAAGCTGGTCCCGTCGGGGTTCGACATCGAAGTTCCTGCTCTGTGGTAACAGAGAATGAATAAACCCCGGGAGGGACCAGACCTGCTCAGAGCAGCCGCGGCTCCCAGCACAGCAAAGCCCGTGAGGGCCATCTAGTGACTGACGGTATTTTGCTATCATGCAGGGATAAACCCCGGTTATTTAATACCAGAACCCAGCTTACATTCTGTGACCCCGTTCTGATGGACACTGGTAAACATTTAAGTGGCTCCAGCTGATGCATGTGCTCTCATCACAGCCATCAGGACGTTACTCACACCCTTAGCTCTGTTAGCTGAACACTGAAACACAACAGCAGACCTACCTTGGTTACGTTTTCCAAATTCCTTATTCTTAAATGAGCAGCATTAAACCCAGTGTTCTTTCAAATGCGAGATAGTTTTAAATAGAGAAGCTAATACAGAGCTACTAAAAGACTTTGAAATAGGGAACTTTTAACTTGCCTAAAGTGCACGGAGATAAAGGAGGAAGTTCCTCAGTGGTTCTAGAGCATCACTGTACCAGAATACTTAAAACAAGTCTAAAACTCCCATTTCTGAAAAGAAAACCATGCCACAAAGCCTTTGAGAGCAAGTTTTTATTAGGGTAGCAGAATGGAATTGCAGGAAGCCTATACCAGTACTCCTGGGTGTAGTTTCACCAGCATGTTGTATTTTGGATATTAAACTGCACGTTTAGAATTCAGCATGGCTTAGGGAACCGGAGAGAACAAGAGCTTGATTTCCTGAGTTAACATAGGACTTCACACTGTGATTTATCTTCCTCGGACTTCAAGCATACAGCACAGTATCTGATCTGTCTTTTTGCAGAGGGCTGCCTACAAACAAAAGCCATCACTTGGGTTACACATCTCGTAGTTTAGAAAATGAACTATGCCGAACACACCCAGAGAACTGATGGCAATATCTGTCTTCTATGTGACCTTTGCAGATGAAATCGGAATAGCCGGTGTAGCGCTGCGGTAGGCCTGCAGGATCGACTGGAGCTCCTCGTGTTACACAGCCCTTCCAGCTCCCTTCAACGGCATCTGAGTCACACCGGTTCAGAGAAACGCAGTCTTTGACCTGAGAGGCTCACAACCAGAAAGTATGCGATTGAGTAGTAACGAGGGCAGCCAACTAGTGCTACAGTCTTGTTTTCAGTAAAACCTCAAGGATGGCGAGTTTCCATGCCCACAGACATGATCAAAAGGTACAGTGACTCACGTGATGCGGAAGTTACACACTTCAGCTTGACAGATAATTTGGCATTGTTTTATTATGAATCCGAGCGTGAATGAAACAAAATCAGTACCAACTTTCTGCAAATGAAGACACAGAGATGTGAAAATTTGGTAATAGACAGTGCTCTCACAAGCCTGAAAACACTCAGGAAATGCAAGTTTCCGTAAATAAGGTGAATGTGGTTTATTTACCTGCCAAAGAATCTGTCTAAGAACACTTAAAACATAAAATGTCTTAGCTCCCTAACTTATAAAAACAAAGTACTTTCAGAGGTGAGGTACTGGGCTGTCATTGTTTACACTAAATCAAAATGAAAGCCAGATGAGAGGGATGAATGAAGAAATAGCAAATATACAAGACATTAAAACCAAAAGAGACCTACTGCTTGACACACTAATTCTGAAAGGTTGCAAAGGCAGAGGCTGTATTAAATCTGAATTTAGGAGTGTAGACAACCACCTGGGCACGAGGGATTTTCTAACTCAACTTCCTGCACATCACAATGATATGTGCTCCCTGATCCCTGTGGATTTGTGGAGATAAACCTGTTTGCTTAGTAACCTACCCAAGTTCAAGAGGCGGGAGGAGGCGGCAGTTTGACTGTATGGCAGTTTAACCAGAGCTACGGTCACGCTTTAGGCTGGGGAAGAAGGGGTGCAGGCAGAAAGCAACAGGCGCAGTAAAGGACGCGCAGTTCTGAGCAGAAAGGGCTTCCCCCTTCAGCATGTGCAGGGGGCCCGGCAGCAGCAGGAACACAGCTCTGCCTGATGAGGTTAGAGTGACAGAATGAGACCTGACGCACTCATTACATCATCTAACCCGTGTGGTTTCACAACACAGGAGCAGCAGCAGCGAAGCGCACTCCCTTACAGGTTGGTGCTCAGCCCTGCTCTCCTCCCATTCTCAGTCAGAGCTGTGCAGCAATTGGGCTGGCACATGGCACAGGTGCCATCCCATTAATACATGGATATTTGTTACACATTCTGATGGAAAAGTGTTCCAAGATGGGCAGCAGTGCTGCCAGATTTAGTACCTGAATTCAAAATTCACATCTCCAAATGACCAATTTTTAACTCAAAACACAGTTTTTGTCGCTTTGGTACCTCTTGGTCCCCAGTTTCCGAAACTCTTCTGAGCTGGTTGGGCTGTTGTTCTGTGTGTGCGCGTCCCCAGCTGCTCTGCAGAGGTGTTAGGAACAGAAGTGAAACAAGTTTGTAATCACATTCCACTGCTCACTTGCTATAGATTCTTTTCCCCAAAGTTTTCCAAAAGCAGGACATGAGCCGTATTTTAATTCAATGACGCACACAAAAACTTGGGTTTCCCCTTTTAATAAACATTTGGTGGTAACATCAGCCAGATTTACATAAGACCTGGACATTATTTCTGATTGGTTTTGTGGGATCTGTTGGTTTATTACGTTACAAACGGAAGTTCAGGGGAACTTGCAGCAAGTCCCACAAAGCACAGTGCAACATTTGGAAGGAAAAGTAAACAAACTGCCAAACACTCAATCATTTTCTGCCAGAACTGGGATATTCTTTTCTAAGACACCGTCTTGGGGAGGGGGATAAAATCCAATGAGGAACTGAGTGAACTCGAGAGAGTGGGAACTGCAGAAAAAATAAGTGACAGCCGCAACCTTTTCGATTCAAGGGCAGAATATAAGTCTAAGATATTTTTGATAAATTCTGACAAGAAAAAGAAAACAGCATACTTTAAAGTATATTGAAGCAGTGATTTTTAAACAAAGAAAGCAGAACTAGAACATCTTAAATTTTAATCCTTTCTTTACAGGTTACCTAGCCCACTTTTGATTAAGAAAACTGTAGAAAGTTAGTAACAGCCACAAGTTAACACCGAAAGGTGGCACTTGTCAATTTTCCATAGAGTCCTGCTTTACGGGGTGTCTCAAATGCACTGCTCCGATCTTCTATCATACGTTGCTGACACCAACTGTGTCAGGTTTTAGTCCACTGGTCGCTTTTCACCATATTTCTTTGTAAACTCTTCAGCGTTCTTACAGAATTTTTTACGGTCCTTAGAGTATTCTTCAGCTAGGTCAGCCCGAAGGGGGTGCTCGGGCTGTGGGTCATTCACCAGTGCTATGAGGGACTGGATTACTGTCAAAAGAAGTATAAACACCGTCAGGCCAAGATGGTCCATTTGGAAAAAATCAAAGCGTAAGCAAAATTCCCCAGTAAGAAAAGAGCTTTAACTGCCTTTAAATACATCCCGTGAACCCGGGTGTGAATGAGCCATAGCAATACGCCAAGATTTGGTTCAGTGACTGTGAATGAACGCCAGAGAATCGTATTTGTAAACAAAACTTGAACAGGGACCAAAACACACTACAAACTATTTCCCATGTAACTGGCATCCCATCCAAAATACCGTGGCTAAGGAAGAGCCTGTGTTTCATGGACAAGTCCATCTAAAAGGGCTCGGGTGACACAGGGATTTCCATCATGAAGCATTTTTCCTATCACCTGTCACAATAACACAGCTGTAACCAGGCTGCATTTGGAAACCATTTCTCAGCTTTCTTTATCTACAATTCTTATTTACAGGGCACAACTCTTCCCTTTATTCTGAACTGCCAAATGCATCCACTGGCAGAGATACCCTGGGCAAACAGATGGGTGAGAACTACAGGATGCTTTTCACCCCTCTGTGTGCTGCCATTTCATCAACATTCCCCATCACTTCCAAAGGAGATGTCATTCTTAAAGTAACTGAGCTGTACTGGACACTCAGGCAGTGAACCTCACACCACAGTGACATTTATTGCTACATTTTCCCCATATACATTCTCCCAACCGATTAAAGCCAGACAGGTCACAGTGGGCAGCTCTCATGTCCATCTGCTAACAGGCACGTGGGTAACCGGGCAAGTCTACAGAAAGTGGGGACAGAGGAAACGCACTTTGCTGTGCAACAATATTAATACTCCATTTGAGATAAATTTGGGCTACCCAGAGTAACACAACGCAGCACCCCAAGAGTTTCCAAAGCAAGCGGAACAGAACCGTTACCTTTGTGCATGTCAGGTACAGCCAGCTGCCTCCTCCTGAGCTCGCCCAACAAACCACCCCCCCCAGCCACAGGGAGCTCCACAATTCAGCTACACGTTAGAGCCCATCGCTTGCTCCGAAGCTGCCACTTTGCAGTTTAACTGGATCCTCCCTAGTTCTGCAGTGTCAGTGCCTACAATGCTTGTCACTCCAGTAGATGCCAGGATACCAGAGTGGCTTCGAGAGCACTGATTTTTTCATGCTCATATTCTTTTCCGCCCTGATCTGATAGGTATGGAGAAGCCACCTCAAAACAAATACTCAAAATCCAGAGAAGCTGAACAGGAGCAGTTCTTACCACAAACCAGAGCTTAAACTGCAACAACTACCTAAGGAATTCATAAATGATACTGGCTGACTTGGCAGGAACTTGCCAGTCCTGGACTTCTGACAGCTGTCATCACACTGATCATTACTTATGAAATCGGCATCAGTACCACATGCAACAATCCCTTCTCACTGAGAAAAAACCCGCTAAAGCACTATAGAGAAAGCGTTACTGTGTTAAGGTTAACACACAAGCTGTTGAGGAGCTGATTTGATACCCACAGCATTTTAAAATGATACCATCACAAAGGTCTGTATTAATAGCAAGCATAAATTAATAGAACGTACAGCAGTAAGATGCATGTTTAGTCCATGAAAGGCAAATCAGTGACTTACGCTGAACCCAATCTCTCCCTGTTCTTGACAACTGACTATCAAAACCAAACACTTGGATGCTGCACTGATCACCTTGCATTACTGGAGTTCATTTCTCAGTGCAGAAGAGTTCAGGAGAAAAAGGAACAGGCACTTAAGCAGGGCTGTAATAACGTTGTTGCAGGTTCATACAACCATGTAGTAACAACAGATGCTGACACTAGAACAACTTCTTGAAGAAAGAGTTAAAAGACAGATGGAAGACCAGAAAACAGCAGAAATTGAGAGATTTGCAGTATTTTGGTATCCAGGGTTTGTTCCAGATTCTGATTTTAGCACAGCTTTTATTCACTCAGTTAAAAAAGGAATTGCTTTTTCTCAGGGAGACACTGACTACTTCCTGTGTGCAAACCACTGTTTCAGCAGTTCCACAACTAATGCCACTTGCATTTCAAGCTAGGCAGACATATGGTTCCTTTACTTCACACAAGACGACTCCTAAGATTAAACCAAGTGCCAAGGTGGTAACAGAAACCTGCTACATATTATTTCCATTTCATGCCTGCCAAGGATCTTTGTCCTGTATAATCGGGGATTAATCAACCACAAATGGTAAGATCCTCACCGACCTATTTTGCAGGTTCTTTTTGCTGCCCCTTTGGCTTTCCCCAACATTCAACTGCTTGGGCTTTACTGAAACAACCACAGGAATTTTCCTATTTTATCTCTGCGGCAAAATCATGCAAACTGTGAGTAGTTTTGTTAGCACACAGAAAGAAGCAATCTTCCGTAGAGCATCGCCTACTATCGGGAACACAGTTCAAGTGAAAGTAACCTTACAGAGGACTGAAAGAAGAAACTGCCTCTTCCTACACAGCAAACCACTCCTGTGTCACTGAAGCTCTTGCACTGAGCTGCTACTCATTTGAATTAGTGTTATTAAAAAATACACAGTTTAAGGTTCTATAGGTAAAATAATAAATGCTGTATATCAAACCAATCATTACCTGACCGAAAACATGCAATTCTCACCCCAACTAAAGGGCAGCAACAACAGAAATAGAACCCAACTCAGATCCCACTCTCAGTCTGCCACAGAACCTGATGAAACTTTTCTCCTTGAAGTGTTTGAATTCTTACCCAAAGGCACTCTACGCAGCAAACCTCACAGCAGTGATCTTTTAAGATCTAAGAGTTTATTTGTATTACGATATCAGGTTTTGTTTATGACTCCCTAGGTATTTCAAACCTTATGTTCAAATCACTGAGCCACACAGCAGAGAGCTACACAAAGCCTTCAGGTTTAAGTCCTTAGGTACAGGAATGTCACGAACACCTCTGAACTATAAAGTTACCGTTTAAAAAGGAACAGGAAATAACCCCCTGACAAAATACCCCGAGCACACACCCGTGACAAACTCCTCAGTCATGAAGAGTGTTGTGGTTTCCTGGAGGAGGCAGTGCCACGCGTCAGTGTCAGTGTCATCACCTTACGGTCCAACAACAAAAGGAGATTCCACAAGAGTTGCTCACAGCACCTGACTCATGACACAAACCTTACGACAATGGATACTCTGTAGGAGCAGTGACCAGCTGACAAGCTTTACATTTAAACACAATACAAGGGCTTTGATACCCAGTTCTTTCTCCATGTGGAGTCCTACCTTGGTCAGTTTTGGTTGCTGGCTTCCAGTTTTCAGCACTAATTACTGGCAGACAAACCTGCCCCTTTTCATCGATGTTAGGGTGATAGATCTTTGTTTTAAATGTAATCTTAGGAGGTTTGAATGGATATTCTGCTGGGAAGTTGATTTCAATTCTGAAGGCTCCTTTATCATACGGAGGATTGTCCTGCAACAGGAAGGCAGAATGTCAAGATCTGGCATATTCTAATGGACACAATTAAGTAAAAGCATGCTCCAGACTTCTACCAATCAAATGCCCTCTTCTAAAGGCACTTCCTTCCAACACATACTGCTGTATCTGTGTGTCAGGAAACATCAAAACCTGCTTGGTAAGAGAAAGGCACAACAGCCTCTACATTTGTGTTCACCCTGGAAAAACAGTTTACCACTGTTCTGAAATGAGCTGACATTTCTACTGGCAAGAAAGCATCCAGTCCGATTTACTCCAAACTCTAAGTCCTATCTAATAGGTAGCTTCACTCCCAACTTTGTGTTCCAAAAAGCAGTGTAAACCATTCAGATGCAAACAGGAAGCTGACAAGGAAAATTGGTCTCTCTAAACCTAGTTATTTTGTGTGTCTCACAACACAGCAAAGCAATTTGATTTGTCAGATTTCCCTGTATGTTCCGAGAACAGTTTTGTGCTGACTACACAGAAATGTGCTGAGTATTCAACAGCACTAAAGATAGATATTCACTGCGCCTGCTGATGAGAACATTCTGAATTTGTACGCAGTTTTAGCACCCACTCTTATCAGATCATTGTTGAAGGAGCACGATGAGAGAAGCCTGAAGTAAGCCAAGTAGTGCTTCATGCTGCAACAGAAAAAACAATGCCCAGAATCTCATTAGGAAACCTGTGAGACCATTGATTGTGCTTCAGATGCTACCTGCAGAAGAAAAATAAACCATTGCTACATGTAAAGCTTATGAAAACACCATTCTGCACGGAAAACAGTAACTATGGCACGAAGCCTTTCCAAACTATGGAGACAAGAATCAAGGGGTGAGAGTTTCCCGTTAGCGTGAAGTACAACCACACACATTCTTCATGAGCAACCAAACCACTCCCTGCAATCAAACCCACCCTAGGAGTTGAAAAAGGTTTACTAGTTTGGGGGTGAGGAGTATTCTATTAAAATACTATTCAGCAGAACACATTTAACTTTAGCTTCACCCATATGGAGATGCCTGGCTCTGCATTTCTAAGAAGTATGGCAATGATTTCTGTGGTCAAGGAAAGGTAACTGTTGTGGCTTGAAAATCACT
Source organism: Amazona ochrocephala (assembly GCA_039720435.1). Taxonomy (NCBI): domain Eukaryota; kingdom Metazoa; phylum Chordata; class Aves; order Psittaciformes; family Psittacidae; genus Amazona; species Amazona ochrocephala. The sequence continues at coordinate 6,237,073 of CM077891.1, read as the reverse complement.
TCTTATCCAAGCAACCCTAAAAGCTCTGGAAGTTTAACAAGTAACTTGTGGTGGTGGTGACAACTTAAGCAGTTCGTGCCCTCTTCCCCTGCAGCTCACTTGCTCTTGTCTCCATCACACAGTATAGTTTGTGAGGATGTTCACTCAACTGATATGGGAACTGACCTGGCTTAAAACTGTCCATTTTCTGCTTGACTTTCAGTCAGAATTAGTCCTTCACTATAACTCACCAATAAATTGAACAAAAAAATGTATGTGAAGCGTTGTTCATGTTTTAAATAGACAAACCAGAATATTGAAGCAGTCAATTTCCAATTATTTGTTATATCTGTTTTGACACTGACAAGGGAGAGAAGCAGAATTATAAATACTAAAACACAAGTGACAAACATAACTAACATTCACTTGGAGTATTCTTAGTCTGTGAAAGTTTGTCCATAGCAAGCAGCTTTGCTTAAGTGACATGAAACTCACAGTATACGAACTGTACCTGACAAGAACAAGGAGCCTGGGGCAGATAGACTTGTTTTGATGTTGAAATCAAACAGTGTACCTTTACCATGCACAGTACAAACTACATAAACTATCTTATTCTACAGAATAGGAAAAGGAGCTGACAAGCTGTCTTCAATGTGCTTCTCAACTGAGCAAACACCCTTAAGAACTAACGGTGGTTCAGAAGAACAAAGTATGTTACACACAACAAAACCTTTTAAAGCAGTATTGTTCACAGTAATTCTGGATGAACATTGGTAAAAACATCAACCTTTGCATCTCTCACACCTTCATTATGCAGCTGACCAAAGTAATGCCTATAGTATAATAATCGATAACTGCTAAAGCAGTCCTGCTAAAGTCGGAGTGATGGATCTTTAAACACAAATCAGGAACATGTTCTAAAATGGAAACAACATGTAGACCTTCAAAAAGCAAAACCTAAACCTGCAACCAGCTTGTGCATTACAGCTTGAAGCCATCAACTGCAGCACTGCAACAGCTACAAAATCATGCTAAGACTAAAGCATCTTCTATAGCATATCCTTAAAATAATAAACTATAGTACTCTTTGAACACATACAACAATTAATTACTATAGGTATTGTAATCTCATGACAAAATTCCCTCTTAGCTTTAGCAATCATTAATAAATTTAAGGCTATTTCCTCTGTAACAGGGCCTGTTATAGACCACAAGGCAAGTATGAAGCATGGTTTGCTGCATCGAAACACTTAGAATGTTGTGAACCTTTGCAAAACAAACAGTAGGTTTCTAGTGAGCAGAAACTGTTAAAAGAGATGCTGTACACCACATATTGAGGATTTAGCAGGAATAAATATTTTGGTGTTTTGCTTTATCATTCATATTTACCAGTCTTATACTGCTTCACAGTTTTATCAAAGCAGCAAACTGTTACACATGGACCACAAATATCCGAGTGGCTTATTAAAGATCTGTCACATTTGAATGTTAAATCCCACTTGCTTTATTGGCAAGAGTAGCCTCTACCACTCCAAGGAATTCCTTCAGGAATATAAGGAGGCAGTAAACTGAGGGTGTTCTACAGTATTTAAAGTGCAAATTATAAAGTATTACCTCAGCCTGTATGACCTGAATTCAGGAATGGCCTCCAACTAACAACGCAGCAGCGCTCCTAAAGAGACATCTCATGGTCTTACAATAGAAGAGCAGACTGCCACTGGTTGTGGTTTCAGTGTGACCGTTCAGGCAGCCCCCAAGGAAAAGCAGAACCGGTGCCCAGAAGTGGCACAGCCTCTACTGCTGCAAGCTTAGAAGTAGCTCAGGTAACAAAGGGAGCATGGGCCACGACAGCAGACATTACGAGAGGTGAAAAACCAAGTGACTTTCAACCAATGAATTCTACATACTAGATTCCCTGCTTTCCCCCCTCTGTTTGACTGATACAGCAGTTATCTACTTCTATCAAACATTCTCTTAACAAGACTGCAGTGCTTTCAAAAAAAAACCTGAGTTGTTTTGGCATTAATTAATGCCTAAATAAAGAGACTTCCTTTAAAAGCTCACTTCCGAAACCCCAAGCCTTTTCCTGGCATCAAACTTTCCCCAGTACTCAATTTTATCCTAGAAATGCAGCCAGTTGATTAAAAAAATTAAGGAGCAAACAAAATATTTCTTTTTTTTTTTTTCAGCTATTGTACTTTAAGCTTAATGTAATAAACCACAAACTCCATTTGCTCCCCACTTCCAACACCCCTCCCAAGTAACCCAGTGCCAGCAGAGTCCACAGCGCTTGCCAGCTGCAGCCCTGTGTTGGACCAGGCCTACAATAAGGAAGCATCCAAGTAGGCATTGACCACAGACCTTTCAATTACATATGGATTTTTCTTCAGGCTAGCTGTAAGAAACACCTCCTAACATTATCAGTCTGGGATAAAACCAAACACAGAAGACACTCAAATAAAGGAGAGAGGAAGATCACACAAGAGGCCTGAAAAGAGACAAGAATTAAATCCAGGAGCATATTTCATGGCCCAGAGTATGTTTAAGATGCTGCTGAATAAACTTACACTGTATTTATGAACAACCAGCTTCTGCACAACCCCACAGCTGTGAAAGCCAGGGTTTATAATAATCAAAGAGATTGTCAGGGTGCAAACTTTATCTAATGGTCACCAGCAGCACTACTGAGCTGTGGATTTATGAGGTAGAAATGATCCTCATTGTATTTTAAAGCTCATTGGAATAAGGAGTGATCTGTACTCACAGGAACAATAAGTCCTTGCCAGGTCAATAAATTAGCTTCATCAACCTGGATATTACGGAAGTTTTTCATTCCACATTTGCGGATTTCTTCAAGCTCCTGAAAAAACAAAGTGTAAGTTAGTGACAGCATTAAGAAAGATGCTCATGTTCACTTCCCAAAACACTCAGAGGTCAATGTGGGTTTCTTTAACATTAAGAAGTTTGAGGTTTCAGTGGTGCAGCCCATACAGACAAGAAATGAAATTGCGCGCTGTGAGAAGTAAAATTCTGAGTCAGGGGATTAAAAAACCACGTGTGTGTGTGTGAGGAAAATACAACCCCACATTGTTATTAACACGGTTACAGGCACAACAAAGTAAAACGCATTTAAAGGTGGTTTTGTATCTCAAACGCGAACCTGTGCCTTTGGTAACAGACTACTGATAACTGTGAGACACAGAAATAAAGTGTATCTTAGGGGTATCTGAAGGAAAGCAGTGATTTGGAAGAATTACTTCATAACAGTTTTAAACTTAGATAAAGCCACTGAACAGGCCAACTGTTTCACCTGAAAACTAACAAATTCTTGCATCATCTGCTTAAATTGATACAAACTCAGGAAAATACCAACCTAAGCCAAACTAGCCTTACTTAGACCAGTAACGTTAGAAATCACAGCTTTATCTCTGTTTTGTACTATGACAGTATATATTAAGATACCTCTCTTCACAGCTGTTCACTCTTGAACAAGGCACCTTTCTGCTCCAGTCAAGCCACTTTTGATCAGCTGGTGATCCAGGTATGACCAAAACAAGCATTTAGGCATTTTATATATAAAATTATGTATAAGCCTTACTGTAGCAACCGCTTCGTGGGGTATTTCATGAGACTTTTTAGGTAACACCTCAAGGTTTCGCTTCTCCCTGTCCCCAAACAGCAACTGCAGCCCTTTGCTGCTGAATTCAGCAGTTCTCTCTTTAATTTAATTGAACTCAAATTCAGAAGCCCTCTGCAGTTAACTATAAAGCTTTCCTGGTGCTTTCAAAACTGAAGCACACGCCTGCATGTCCACATAGGCTAGGAAAAATGTTGCTTATACAGCAACACTGGAGCACTCTGCAGCACATAGCTCCTCACTGGGCACTAGTCCCTTTGCAGAACTAAACTATATATCACTGATAAAATACCAACTACAGCAAAGGCACTGTGCACTGAAAACCCAGAAAGATCAGTTTTCCTGCTATGAGTGCTCAACTGCCCAGGGTTTTTTCCTAAAGAGCTCTATGTTCACCTTCAATCAAACCTTTCTGCATCTGACTGGCAGAGATTTAATACCTGCAGTAATGGCTTGCATAAACTTAGCATCATGATAAAAACCCAAAGGGAAAATGAGATTTCCAAGTGCACATGAACAAAACAACAAACCCCACATGACAGCCACGCATCAGATGAACATTTACATTCCCACCCACTGCACCCACGAAAGCAAGAGCATACTCAGAATACTGAAGTTTAACCTCGGAGTCTTGGACGTTGAATGGATGCCCAATACAACCTTCATCACACTACGCCCAACTATTCAGTCCAGGCCTGTGGACTAATCCCCAGATTCCACTGCTGTTAGATTTACGCAACATCACGCACAGTTTGGGTGGTTGGTTTTGGTGGGTTTTCATTTTAGAAAAGGATAAGAGGATTACCCTATTTCCTTAAAGCAGGAAAACATATTAAAATCACCCAATAATCCCATGAAGCACATTTACAGGGATACACAGCAACCCAAAATACTCTAAAGAAAATAACCTTTATTATCACAGCTATAGGAGATCCTTTCTGCCCACTGAAAATGCAAATCCAGCCTCACGGTAGTGCTGAGTGCTCAGAGCAGCAGCTCAGGCAGCGTCTGACTGAACCAGACCATCTCTTCCCATCAGGGTCAGGACAGTAACTCAGTTGCGAGCAGTTCACTTCCTACACATACAGAACTGTGAAGTCCTGGCAAACCACTACTCCAGAATATGCAGAAGGGATAAATCCCACTCCACGCTAGATGTAACGTATCGAACACTGGGAACAAAATAAGCTAATTAACCAGTAGGTATTTAAGCGTAAATAAACATGCATCACAAGTACCTTCACTCTGAAACAAGGGAAGAAAAATGGGTTTGGATAATTTTCTAGTTACTACATTAAAAACATTATACACAAGACAGAAACATCCCCCCAATGTCTCAGTGGGAGTAGAGCTTCCATGCAGAACAAGTTCGGATGACAGCATTAACACTGCTTCTGGCCCAGAGAACTATTGCCCAGACACAGAAGAGGGAATACTGTGATTCCACAATTCAAGTGCGTTATTAAGCTAATAGATTAGAAAAGCATGGCTTCGCGTTCCAGGAGAACTGAACACCTGATTGCACGACGAGATTCAGGTTAAAAACCTGGATGCAGAATTAAGAAATGCAGAGATCATTCCAAATTGTAAAACTTTGTATGAACTTCAAGAAAAGTTTAAAACAAGCATGAAAATTGCTCCCCATTTTTCCTCAAGTCCACCATGAAAGAGGGAAATAAACAGTCTAAAGGACACTAAAGAACTAGCTGAAAACAATTCAGGACATCTTTCTCTTTAAACCGACCTGTAAAGCCTTTGCAGGAATTCACTTTCAGAATCAAAAAGGTGATAAATTACTTCAGTGTATCAGGACTATAACCTGTGCTTCTGCTGCTGCTGCCCTGAGTCCCCAAAACAGGAATAGATGGGGATAAATGAGGCAATTCTTTTCCTCCCACACAGGCAGGACTGCAAAGAGAATCAAACCTACCTTGGCAGAGGATGTGCCTGAACTCCATGCTTAAGACAGACTCCATTTATCAGAGAAATCACTTATACCCAAAGTGTTTAAGATTTCATGTCACTTCCAACTAATCAATTCCATGTTAGACTTGCTTACAAATAGCTTGGTTTTCACTCTACAGTCCCCACAAATACAGTGCAGTATTATACTCCTAAGTCATGCTTTTAGAGGTTTTATATCTAGTGCTCCATGAGATTCCCCACTCACAATTTAAGGGTGTGCGGGGAGGTGTTTTGTTTTTTTTTTTCTGGCAAGTATCAATGCCCATAGTAAAGCTCTGACTGCCTCAGAGCTCCAGAGGCAGACACAACTACAGTATAAGTGTACTGCTAAGAAAGTGAATGAGCTACTAAATACTTTCAAACAGCACAGATTAAAAGTGAATACTGCATTTAACATGGGCTTGAACAAGTCCAAAGGGACAAAAATGACTTTATGTGGTAAAAGGATACAGTCCAGATATTTAATTCAAAATAATTCATAAGAGTCTAGGCAGACAGTAAATAGATTAATTCCTTTCCTTGTCCTCCACCTCTTCATTTCATCAAGTAACATAATTAAAGGAGCAAGTGAGGAGCGTAACTAAAGGTTGAAGGACTGCAATAAGGACTTCAGTCAGCCTTCATGCCCACTGTTATCAACCTTGCACGTGACCTCGCTGCACTGGGTTTCCCCATTTGTGAAACAGGAAAGTCTTATTGCACACGCTCTCTTGAGAGGGGCTGTTTGTAGTTTGGCTGTATTCAGAGCGTTACACACAGCACATGAATGGAGAAAACGTTTCAGAGGCGGTGCCTGATCTCCAAGTATAATGCTGAAGGCGGCCATAAAAGTATGCACTACCTCTCATACAATGATTTAAAACTTTGATTTTCAATATTGTGCAATCGTTTGTGTTGTTCAGAACAAAATTCAGTTTCTGAAATTGAAAATGAAAGTTACATCAGCTTAAAATGCAGTTGAGTCATTTAAAACCCTGCAATTGTTTTGCCCATCCATCTTTCAAGTTTTGGGACTTCTCTAACAAACCAAGCCAGATAGGAAAAGCAGACAAGCAGTTGTAGGAGTGCAATCCGGGAATATGGAACACGCCTAAGAGCTCACACTGACTTCAGTAAGCTCTGCATCAAGCCCAAAATGCTATTAAATGCCAAAGAAGAACGAAAGTCTCCTGAAATACCTCTAAAACATGATTCCTACTGTTTACAATTCGTGTTTCCCTATTTATAAACACGCTCTCTAAAAGCGGCATGACAAAGATAAAGAGGCTCCAAAACACTGATAAGGAACAGTTTTACTTTCTGAACCTCATACAGAGAAGTGTTAAAATACCTAAAACGAAACATGACTTTATCAAAACAAAGCCACAAACCCACCCAAAAACCAAAACAAATTCTAGCTCTTACAAGAACTACCAGTAAGTTACCCCTGCAACATTACAACCCTGCATGCTCATGTCTCCTATTCACTGAGCACTTCTGCTTTCTGGCAAGGTATTTTCATTTGATTAAAAATCCTTTTGCCAATTCCGTTTCAAAAAGGGAAAACGAATCAGTATTCTCCCTTCTGCATAAGAACAATCATACAGCGCTCAAAGCCACATTTCCCTTGCTACTGAGAAATGGTGTTTGAGTCACTTTAGAATTGTTTTTCAAATACCAAAGTTGTTGAAAGCCCCTTTCTTTGGGAGGGCTTTGGCATGCACTACCCCCAGCATACTGGAGATCATAGGCCGTCCATAGCAGGTACAGGTGTGGCCTCGTGTACCTGGGTTTTGTCACAGAGTTCACCAGTTGCATAAATGTCTGACTGTGCAATTGTGGAAGCAGAATGAGCACAGGAAGATTAAAACAGTCATCAGCACACCTCACTACGTATGTGAAGTGTTATTTACTCTTCTAATCCGTTTTCAATTTTTAATACTAAAGATACTCTTTTAACAACTCAACCAAGAAAACAACAGTGTGGACTTAAGACACCTCAGCTCGATCGCATCACACATCAACACAGAAGGGAGTAACATGGGACAGGACTGCCTCCTCCAAACACAACAGTTGAAGGTGCATCTCAGTACCACACACTCGTACACCATCAAGTAAGTACTCCAACTATCCAGCACCGAAATAGCCTTCCCTTCACAACTACCCACTACCTCTCCACATAGCTTTTGGCTACGGATCTCAGCTGGAGAACGGCTTGTTTTACATTAGCGGGTGGCAACTGTGAAAAGCATTTCACTGAAATCTCTGGCACGTCTCTTGAAGATCTATGTTCCCAACCATACATGTTTGGAGACAGTTTGCTTTTCATGAGAAAGGGTCATGAAGCAAAGTAGCTCCCTTCAAAGAAGCAGCCTTAGATCCTTTCCTAAATATAATTACTCTACATTGGTCTGTTTTTACCCTGAGAGATCATCCATAACATATCCCTGACAAAGACTGCTTTATTCCCACCTCTCACATTTCATGAGGAGTCAAGATCTGACAACTGTGGCTCTTTGAAGAGGTGTAATGGTGGCTCACAGATCAAAACTCCACCTCAGATGTCACTGGAATATGATTCATTAGCTATGTTTATTGCACGTTTCGCTAACCTCGGAGTGCTCCTGGGAAGGGCACACCTCCACTGATTTTTGTGAATCAGCACAGAGAACTTCAGTTAGCCTATTTGACGGTAAAAAGCTCTGCAAAAACAGGCCATAAATAAGGTATTTGGCCTAGGAAAGGTAATTTGCTCAAATAGACCCTGAGATAACAAGACAATCTTATTCTTGTTATAACTTGACTTTATGTTTAAAAGTGAACTGTACAAGTACAATGGCAAAATTGTGCTGCTTCTTTCACAAGGAGGCTTGCAAACTGAAGATGCAAAGGCTTTCACGAGCCGAAAAGGACTCCCATTTCCACCTGGAAGAAGAAAGCTATACTCATAGTCCCAGGTTTCTACAGACAGACAGCATGTTATTATGAGCTCACTATATGCAGCCTCTCTGAGCCACTGTGATTAACACTGATAGCCACGATGCATGACATGAGCCCTCCAAAAAATGCAGTGCTTCAAAATATTGGCAAGACCTGAAGCAAATGGTAATTGTTTTATTTTATGTTATCTATAAAAGAGTCTAAGTTTATTCTTACTTACTGAATACAAACTTGATATTTAGCTCAATGAGAAGACAGTTAATGCTTATACTAAATTAAACATAATTGAGTGACACACTGAAAACCTCTGTCTCCTTTACTTATAAACACTCATTCTACAACTCTGAGAAAGATACGCCGCAGACTCTTCCATAGTGCAAAACTCCACAGTGAAAGCCTTTCAAAAGCAGGTCTGTGCATGTGGAACTTAAACGATACTGAGCTGATACACATGCGAGTTTGGACCTTCGAAACACCACACTGCAGCAACCCAGATTACATCATCTGTACAAGAGCTCTACCTTGCTCCTACTGAGATGAATGGCAAAACTCAAAGCCGTTTAGGCTGCGACTCGACTCTCCAAAAGGCATGAAGGTAGCTGCTTACTGAATAGCCTTTACAAGTCATGGGATGCAGCACCTCACAGCTCTTGAACTGGCACAAACTACACACACACAACCCACAAACATCAGGCAATAAAAATGAAAGTAAGAATGTAGAGGGAAGCAACGGATGCCTCCTTCCTTCCTACACCCCTCCCTCCGAGCAGCAACTGCCACACTGTTTTTCCAAACAAGAAGGAGGTCACATTGTCAAAATCCATTTTTACAGCATTTCAGTGACAGATTAAGGCACTAACTAGCATTTCAGAAGGCCACTGGAACTGAACCGAGGAGCAGGACTGAAAAGCAAGAGGCTCTGCAGATACTAGGAACAATTTTTCTTGACTTTAATGTCAAGATTTTAAGGTCTAGTTTAAGTTTCAAAAGAAGGAATGACTGGAAACATATTTTCCCCTACCAGAATAATAGTGATGTGCTTTTGGAGAATTAACACATTTGGTTCAAATGAGGCAGAAAAGCTGGCTTGCAAACATACAGAATTAAATGCTTGTTTACTATCAGAAACTAAGAGAAACCTTATTTCAATATAAAGCAACAGACCTACTGATAACAAAACTAAAACTGTGACAAAACGTAACAACTATCAAAATGAATGCCCTCTCATCAGGATCCCTAAGGACAATTAAATTGTTACTAATTTAATATATATGAATGACTGCACACAATGTATCCACCATTTAATGTTTACTCGCTCCATAGCACACTTTAAACAACAAAACTAGCTTTGTTAAAGTACTGCTGAGCTATTTGCTTCTTCAAAAATAACCAGGTTGCAGTAGTTAATTATGTATCTGCACAATTAAGGAAATGCAACTTCAACCCATCATCTACACATCACAGAGAAATCCCAGCCCCATCAGGGGTCCACGCTCTCAAAGCCAGCTGCAAAACTGATATTGAAATATTAAATTTAACAGAATCGCTCCTGTATCTGTCAAATCCTAACGCACGGGTACACTGCACCCCACAAGGATGGGGTTTTAATAAGGCTAAAACATCACCAGACAGTCGCAGGGTCTTTTCCCTACGTTTCACAGGACCAGCCTGTAAAGTTTATTGATTTACGCTACAGGCACTTTGCATGCAAATACAGTAGGGTATTGCCACAGCACTTTACAGATGACTAAATTTAACACCACTATGCATGCACGTCCCAGGCAAACCCCACTGCACACAGTTTGTGATGTTAACTGGCAATTATATACAACACATAGAATAAACTCGCATGCTTTGGGGTCAATGGTCACCATTTTCTGAGAGTACGTACTCCTCAAGCTAAATAAGGAGAAACACAATCCCAAGCCGTATTTCACAATAAACTATACGAGCTCCCGGTTAAAGCCCAGCTGAGGCCAAGTTTACATTCACAAGTATCATCCACACTTCCTAGCAAACAGAGCGAAAACAAAACCAGTACCGCGTCCGCAGCGAATGAGGAAACTTCTGAACCCAGGTCCACGTTTCAGTGCGATAAACCTCTTACTCATACAAGGAAGAGGTCACCCTCCCATACAACGAAAACGAAATCACCTCACCCCCGAGAGCCCGGGGAAGGCTCCTCAGCAAGTGGGCAGCGGGGGCAGGGGCGAACCCCCACCCGCAGGGCGGGAGGGCAGGGCGCTGCCTCGCGCCCGGCCGAGCCCTCCCGCGGGCAGGGCCGGGGACCGCGCCGCGGCTGCGGCACCACCGTCGGCGGAGCGACCCCTCACACCGCCCCGGGCAGCGGCCCAGCCCCGGGCGGGCGGCGAGGCATCCCGGCAGCGCCGTTTCCTTCTCCCCCGGCCCTTCCTCTTTGCTTAGTCACCGCAGGAGCCCCCCGAGGGAGGGGGACGGGGCGGCCCGCAGCGGCCCGCGGCAGCCGCTGAGTGCTCCCACGCAGCGCCGGGCGGCGGCCGGGGCCCGCGGAACGCTGCTAGGGCACCGGGCGGCGGCGGGGGAGCCAGCGCGGCCCCTCACAGCCGCGGCCTAGGAGCCGGCTGCTCCCGTTCGGGTCGCTCCAGCCCGGGCTGCCACCGAGGGGATGGGAGGAGGCCGCCCCGCCAGGCCGCGGCAGGGGCCACTGCCCCCCACACCCGGAGGGGCACCGGGGCGGAGGAGGGTGCCCGCTACCGCCGGCCCTGCCCGGCGCGGCGCTGGCTGTTACCTTCATCAGCCTCCTGCTGGCCGCCATCTTGGCTCTGCTGCTGCCGCCCCACAATGCATGGCGGCGGCGGGCCGGGCGCTACAGCCCTCAGCTTCCTGGGGCGGTGGCGGGGGCGGGCGCGGGTTGACGGCGCCGCGCTTCCCGCGGGCCGCGCCGGTCACCGCTCCCCGCCCCGCACCGGCGGCCGCAGCGCTGCCCGCGGAGCCGGGCCAGGCAGCGCCCGTGCGGGGGCGCGACTCCGACCTGCAGGCAGAGGAGCGCGCCGGGCCGGGCCCTGCCTGCAGCCTCCTGCCCCGGGGCTCCTGTGGCAGCCCCGCACTGAAGGCCGGTTGCTCGCCTCCGGTACTCGGTGATGTCTTTTGTCCCTGTGCGGTTTTAATCCTCGAACAATGCTTGAACATGCTGGCGTGGGTTATTTTATTTACTGGACATCACCCCAAATTTAATATCATTGTGGGGAAGAAGACACCAACCTGTAGTTGTAGGTTTTATCAACTAACACACAAGCGTTATTTCTTAGCTTCTTAAAATACCCTGAGGAAGAGGGGGAAGGGAGTTTCCAGAAGAGGCACCTGATCCACAGAAACCACCCCAGGTACATCCCTGCCCTTGGCGCAGCCAGTTCAGCCTCATCCCGGCACTTCCAGGCTGCTGTGCCCTGCCGCAATCTCCTTGAGGAAAGCAAGCTGTGGAAGAGGACATAATGTCACTGTCAGTGTTAATCAAGGCTGTAAACGGCCATGTGCTTTTTAGCTCTTTAAGGGAGCTCTAATTGTAACTGCTCTCCAGCTCTGATCCTTCCCAGCTGGCCTCTAGCAATGGCTGCAGGAGCAGTTCAGATGTCTAACCATAAGCATTCAGTATCATTTCAGGTGCCCTAGGGTATCCAAGACACAGAGCTGGCAGATACAACATGGGACACAAGTTACTATACTATGTGACACCTAAAATGCCACCAGACAGGTGTCCAGACACCTGACTTGCTCCTTAAAGCATTCTCCGTGTACTCAGGAATTACTCCAAAATCTGCTCTGCTGATGCATGGCCTTATTTTCCCTTTCCCCCTCCCTCATGTCACTTAATCATGTCCTCAATCTAACACTTGTTCAGTGAACAAGTCACGTGAAAAGGTTCTAAGCTCTAAAATAAGCTTTACAGACTCAGACAACCCAAAAAGGAAGTGTTATGGTTACTACAAGAGGCTTTCAAAGACTTGTAAATATGCAACAGAAGTTGTTAATTGTAAAGCCCAGGATTCGAGCACGTTATCTTCAAATTCTCGCCCTGAAATAGCCATAGTATTTGACAGCCAATATTTTGCATTAATGTAGTACTTATTGCTCCAAAACTTAATTAACATTTGTTAATGAAGTAAGGTGTACAGCACATACAGGAACCAAGTTAATACTCTACCTGCTTCATATAGGTATTATTAAATAATTTGTAAATAATTATTAAACATATTTGGAGATAATGATAATTATGTATTAAATAGATTGTTTTATCATTATAATATTTTAATATTATATTAATAATTTTTCAAAGAGATAATGATTTATTAGATATCTAAAGATTATTACATCAATTTTACTTGAGAAAAATGCAGTCAGAGGAAACTGAAAATGAAAGAGGCAGAGAGCGTCCTGGTGCAGTAGCAGAGAGCTGTAAAGCAAGTGAGAGTGCTGACTGGCTGCAGAAGGTGCACACTACGTGCCTGTGGCAGGTACGCGCTGTGTGGAAACAGAAGGTGCAGACTCTAATGAGGATTCTGGATGTGCTGCTGAGATGGGATGCTGGTGGTGAAGATTTAAAAAAGCCAGCATTGGATAAAAGGGTTAGTTCAGATCATATGATTCAGAAACACCTAAATCTGATGCCATGGTAACTTGGAAGAACAGTTCTTACAACTTGTTTTCCAGATGTCTACAAATATGAGAAACAAGCTGCTTCAGAGACTATACAGATTTTTTTCTTTGCCAAACCTCTATTCATATCCGCGTCTCATCTCCATTTGACTGCATAGTTTTCCAAGACCACCATATGTCTCCTAGTATTTTCTAAACTATTTTTTCCCCAAAAATAGTTATTCAGGCCTACACCTGCACTGAGATACATTGCCAGCACACGCGAGAGACACAACTAGAAGCACCACAGAGAATCCCAAATTGATTATATGTCATTTTAATCCAAGAATTTATAGCATGTAAGAGAGTGTCAGAAGTATCTGGGATAATTGTAAATTAATCCACATTTCCTTCAACAAGAACAAAAATACCACCCACACGACAACTAACAATAGCCCGGCCAGCTCTTAAGAAATCACTGTTGAGTGTAGCTGTCCTCACAAATTGCCACTTCATGTTGAAATCCTTTATTACAGCAAGGTGTTTGAGAAGTTTACACAGAACTAGGCATGGCACGGAGTTAGAACTAGATGATCTTTAGGTCCTTTCCAACCCTAACTATTCCATGATTCTATGATTCTATGTTTCACATATCCAGTATCCTAGATCCTTTCAGTATCTAGTTTCAGACTGATCCAGAGGAGATCCTGTGGTGCTAACAGTGGTGCATCTCCTGGTTTTGAACAAGGGCTGTGCAACCATGCTGCTGGATTTCGCCTGGATAAGTTGCTGGCAGTCATGACATGCTGTTGTACCGTCTCAAAGAAACAGCAGGAATTGCCTTTCAGACAGAATGTCAATAGACCTCTTACTTTCCTGTAAGCACCAAGACCAGGTATTGGTTACACTGAGTTTTGCAGATGGTTTTGATTTTTTTTTAACCTTTTTTAATGTAGTTTCCAGGCTCTGTCCATTCTTTCACTTGACTTTTAAGAGTGTCCAGAATACTGGGTTTAGTGCTTACTCTGCAATGCCTTCAAGGGATTGGACACTACATTTATGCCTGCTCATTCCCAAAGATAACTTTCTACCACATTTCCATTGTTTTAGGGAACGTAACTGTTCAGCTGCAGTGAACTGTGCGAGCAGACTTTCTGAACAGGCGAGCCACAACAGTGCCCAACACTTGAAAACCTTAGAAAAATTTCTCCTTGCTTCTTTACTGTTATAAAATGGCCATGAAAGAAAACAAGACCGGAAAAAAGAAGGGGAGGAGGAAAGAGTAAGAATAACTTTGTTGCTGTATGAAGCCTTGGTGCCCTCACATCTTGCTTACAAGAGGGACAAATCCTGAAGACCTGAAGAACACAAAAGAAGTAAGGAAGGTAAAGAAAAGGACAGACACAATGATCAAGAGGGTGAGATAGTGCCATAGTAAGAGTCTAAAACAGCTGGGGCTCTTCCACCTACAGAGGAGAAGGCTGAGAAAATATGATCAATATGATAAGGCTTATGAAATCATAAAGGCAATGGCTAAGGTGAATACAAAGTTGTTAGTTATCAGATCTTACAATACTAGAATGAAGGTGCACACAGTGAGACGCACCAGGCACCACTCGCAGACGGTGCCTTTTCTCACAGCAGGTAATTAATGTCTGGAAATCCCTACCACAGGCTGCAGTAAAGGCAATAGTCAGCAGGCTCAAAAGAAACTAGTCAAACTGGGTAGCAGGTCTACAAACAGACTAAAATAGAATAGATATGGAATCATTATTTAACATCTCTGATTGATGTCTGCTCATAATTACGGATGCTTGGGAGTACAAGATGAGCAAACCAGGGACTTACATGCTGGTCTCTCAATAGAGCATCCTCTATTGCCATGGAACGGAGAGAGTAGTGGGCAAGATGGACCTCTGTGCTGGTCCAACAGGCCACTCCTTATGTTCAGGATTCCTTGGATATGCTGGTTTACAGAATATAGATAGAATTCAGATTTCAAACAGATTCTAATTAATTTAAAACATGCTAAAAGGGTCTACCAGTAACACACAAGGGCAAAGTTCATCTCCAGGAGCGACTGAGATAAAAAATTAGAAGAGTAATTAATGCCCTAAATCATTAGATGCCTCTCCATTGGCATTACTAAAGCTAAAATGCATTTCAAAAAGTGCAGACATACTTGCTCTATGTTTTGATGACAAACCTCCATCCTACATTCCTGTAAAACTGCCAACAAATTGATGTTTTTATATAGGTTTTCTTGTTCTTTTAGTTTCTAAGATCTTTAATGACAAGCATCTTAAGGCAATTAATTATGTATGGTGATTGGTATTTGACATTTGATCTGTAAGGTAAGTATCCACTACAGAATTATAAACTAATTTGCTCCCTCCTGCATTTTGTATGTGATGTACTTGAATAAAGTGATTGTGTCCTATACAGACCCCTTTCCTCTTGAGTGCAGTAATTCTTACCCATTTGTGAAAAACTAAATCCATTAAGTCCCTTTTGCCTCCAAGGAAAAGAAAAGGGAGTTCTGTCAATTTCCTTTGTACTAACAGTGAACATAACAGACTCCAGCTCAAGTTAACACTGCACAAGCCCTAGTAGATTCTCCAGCTCTTTAAGCACTAGGGATATACCAACTCATGACTGTTTCTTTCATTCTTAACTTGGTGAATTGCTTCCCCTTCCACCCGTGATCACATAACATCTAATGGGCTACGAAGGAATTTGCTTATGTAGAAAAGTCATATGTGTCACTGTGTTTTCAGCTGCCTTGTAGTGAAACACAGCAGCATCAAAGAAAGGGTGAGCTTGCACCCAGGCCCCACTCAGTGCTGCACAGACATGGACAAAACAGAGAGAAAATGAACTGCTCACCAGCTAGAGATAAAGACAATTTAATAAGCAAAGGGGAGAGGATGGATAAAACCTGTAAGAGTTTAAAAGATGCTCACCTCCAGGAGGAAGGGGACAGCAACTCCAGGAGGAAGGGGACAGCACAGAGCTTCTGCCCGAGGCTGTGGGTGAAGACATGGTGCTGCATGGTCTGAACTCCCTGCCAGAAGTAAGGGCAGGCAGCAGTGAGTCTGTGGGAGAGCAGTTGCAGGCAGGAGGGCAGGAAGAGGACTGGCTGCCTGGCAGTAGGCACAGGCACCCCAGAGCAGCCTGGAGAGACTGTGCAATGCCTTTCAAAATAAGAACTGCCTTCTGAGGAAGGGAAGCTCTCTGGCAGCGTAGTGGGAGGCAAAGTGGCCCAAGCAGGACTGCTTCCACTACCCAGCAACTGGAACAAAGATCCAGGCAACTTTACGAGACCACTTTCAGGGCAATCAGGTCTTGATATCTTTTAGATGAGGAGGGTAAATGAGACCCAGGAATCAGTAACAGACAAATGTTCCTTAATTCTTCAAGAAAACAACAACCTGCAAGATTTAAAGGATTCTTAGCTCAATATAGCTATGATCCTTTTGATGGTCCTAATAAGCACCTTAAAGTAGAGCTTCCTGTCACTACTGGAGAATAAGGTTTATAACTTTTAGGATATGGATGAGGATGGTTTGTTTGAGGGACAGCTGACTGATGGCAGAGGAGGACAGGTCCCCTGTAATGTGATAGAAGTTTCAAAGGATGATATGATGACAGCTGAGCCTCCGGAGCCAAGTGAGCTCTTGCAGGATGCAGATCACAGAGTGAGATTTTGCAGTAGAAGCATTAGCAATGGAGGAAAAAAGGATGATCTTGACAAACGAATCTGTGTCATTGTGTTGGCTGATAGACCAGGAGACAAAGAGATTCCTCTTAGTCATGCAGCAGTACCTTATCCAAGAAATCTTACTCTGATCAAACAATTTGCAAGAACTATCGTTATTGGCTGGGAGGCCTCCACTTGTGCCAGCTGTGCAGATACTAACTATGGGTTTATAGCCAGAATGTGAGACTCAGCTCAGAGACTCAATCGGTCATCAAGGATTTGACTTCAAAAAAAATCAGAGCTACTGAATTCTAGTTCAAAGTATAACAGAGAAAGGAAACTCAGGTACGCAGCAGCATTCTGTCCTAGCAGTGAAAGGCTTCCAAACAGCTCCACAACGTTTGAAAACCGGGAGGATCATTCCTATTTCAGAAGGTCATTTGGATGCCAAGCAACAATTATTTGCATGCTGTGTACCCTAATGAAAGCGACTTTGTGGCAGTTGGTACTGGTCCACTTTTGAAAGCTTGCTGCCCAATGATCAGCAAGAAGCACAAGTGAAAGCATAGCCTAAAGACATGAAATGGCGGATTAACTAAAGGAAGCAGGAGCAAAATTCAGCAACAGTGAGATTTGTTACTCCATCCCCTCAGCTACCTCATGCTCCACTTGATGTCCAGTGCATGTTTTGTTTACCAGCTGACAATCGGGGCAGTCAATGCTGGAGGAGCTTCCCAAAGGAATAAAATTGCTGTGTGTATCTGTGGACAGAGAGAGACAAAAGTTGCATCTCCAACACTGCAAGTGCCCTGGTGGTTTACCTGAGAGTTTAATAGTACAGCAGACTCTCTTTCTTCAACCAGCAGAAGAAAAAGCTCACACAGTTGCCCTCTATTTAGAAAACAAAGTGCACCATTTCCTGTTCCAATTGAATTCAGGAGTTTTTCCGTTGACTTCTAAAGTGTAGGATTAATGTACCCGTTCTTTTCTATCTCTAGATGTAAATACAGATATTTGTACCATAAATACATATGTTTTCATTGAAACGGAACAGAGGAGTGACTGCCAAAACCATTCTTCTGCTAAGACATGAATTAAATAACTTTACACACTATAAGGACTATTTATACTCAAGAAAAAGCTTTCTTTAGCACAGATTTTAAAAGAAAGGGTTCTGCTCAGCTAGGACCAAGGAACCAGTTTAGCATCAATTCTACCTATGCGCGGAAATCCCCTGTCCAAGTTACATCCAGCATCAGAGTCCCACTTTGAGCACTTCATTATACAAAGTGTTTGTTTTCTGTAACCGCTTACATAATTTTCCTGGTGTAGATTTGTTTCCTTGCAATATGACACCATTTTATTTGTTAACTTAATTTTTTCCATACATAAAAGCCTGCCTTTTTTCTAGGGTGCCTGGCTTTGACTGTAAGTGCTGTAAAGGGGGGCTCACAGCTAAGTTATATGTGGAGTATTTTTAAACGAGTGAATAGTCAAATATTTCAATATCACTCTTTAAGACAATTATTTGTTTATAACAATGGAAGGTGGACTTGTTTCTAAAGCATTGTTGGTTTCTGTACCTATCTCATTGTTTAAGATACAAATTTGCTCAGGTTTCGGTTGTTGAAAACGTGGATGTTGGAGACTGCTTTATTGTCATAAAGACTTACTTAAAACAAGCTATTTTTTGTATTTTTTTAGCATTTTCTTTTAAAGCCACCATTTAGTGAAGGATAAACTTGTAAAAACTTACTAAAGTTATTTTGCCCTTGCATTGTATTTAGTTCAACAGTTAATGTACAAATGAATCTCTTTGCTGAGAAGGGGATTTTGCAGAGGCAAGGTGACAGGTCTAGTGTGGGTTCTGCCAATTTCTGTGGAGAAACCAACCTGTACCTCTCAGATGCTGGGGCAGCTGTGGGCTGAACACATCGCATACATGCACACTGTCCCAAGGACTGTTCTGACTCCTGTCAGACCTAAAGATCCATCAGTAATTTAGGATATGCTTTTCCAATCTCTTCTATTTGTAAGCTACAGATAGCTTTATGGGGAGGTACAGAAAACTTGAGCCTACTACTGGCATAAGGTTGCTTTTCTGACTTACTGTCATGTTTATGGCTGGACTCAAAGATCTTAAGGGTCTTTTCCAATCTAAATTATCCTGTGTCTTAGAAGTAGTCCATAACCCCCCGCTCCAGCGTAAATGAGCCGCTCTGCCATAGGAAGCAGCAGCAGTTCTTTCTGACACTCAGACATTTCCTAAGCTGCTTTAACGGCGGGGAAGGGGCGGGGGGCGGAGGAAAAAGCCATCACGACTTGCTATAGGAGCGGCGCTGCCACCGCAGGGCGAGCCGTCTCAAGCGGCTGACTTCGGCAATGCCGATGGAACCATGAGATGGCAGCAGAGCCCACGGAACGAGCAGCGGGGCCAACGCTGTCCTCGCCCAAGTACCGCCTCAGTCCTAAAGGGCTCGAGTGTTCCCCTCTGTGTGTTTTAAACAGAACTCTAATCAAAACACTCTTATCTCTGTGTTACATTGCAGCTGTGACAAATGCAGACGGGAATAGCGTGCACGCAATCAGATCTCTGGTTTAGGAGAGGTGATTTTTCTTTCTCTTTTAGTTTATGCTCATCTTTCTATCGGTCCCTGGTTTGGAAAAGCTTGTCTAAAAGCAAGCTTCAGATTTGAGCCAAACTCGACTTTCTAATGTTCATTCCTCAGACAAGCCTATGTAGGAAAGGAATACTTCACTATAGAAATGTTACTGTACTTAAAAGGTTGTGTTTGGAACCAGGAGGAACCAGATTCCAAGACTCCAGGCACTTAAAAGCAAAAGTGAAGCTCTTTTTACAGCAAATAAACTCCAGAGAGATTTCTTTCAACCCCTAAAATAGCTTGATGCTTCCCACTGCTACTATAAAACGTTTCGTTCTGCCTGAAAGAAGTTTAAATCTCACTGCCCTCACGGAAAAGGTGTAGAGAAATCATCTTTTACCACAATAAAGTTTACTATAGTATGAACTCAAGCGCTGTACAAAGGGTGGAGGGAACTATCAGAAGGATGTTTCTCTAGCTGTATAGCTAGAAGTTGAGGAAACAACAGATACAGGAACAATCTAGTGATATAGAGCTGGCATGGCTCCCGAAGATGGGCTTAATGAAGTCAGGGTGAAGAAAAGGAGGGGTAGTTATCAGGGACAGCTTGGAGGTGGCTTCCATGTCATTTGAGGGGAAGCAGTGGGGCAGGTTGGAGCTGACGTGGTTAGCAGCACATGCCAGGGTGGAGGATGGGCATTGTAGACCTGCTGAGAGCCTGGATCAGCCATAACCTGATGGATCATCAGCCACAAATCAGGTTAGATACCAGCTTGCAGCAGCTGGGCTCTATTCTGTTGTGCATTAGCTATGAATTGGGCTGCCTGCCACTGCAGAGGACACATCCTGGCTCATTACACAAAGTCACACAGAGCAGTGCTGAGCCAGGCTGAAACAGAAAGTAATACAGAAATAGGTGTAACACTGGAGTTTTCTGTGGCATCATGAATATCACTCAGCACAGTTGTCTTGGGTATCGTCATCCACATGTAACCTGCAAGTTCACTGAAAGATGAGGCAGATGAAGGGCAAAGATGAAATCATTTGGCAATGGACTTCAAGGGTATTGAGGGTAAAACTGGCAGGTCTTGCACCCCAGGAGGTATTCCTTTTAATTAAAACAACTGAAATTGCCTCACGATGCACAAAGCCAGACCAGCCAAAAGGACTCATAATACTACAAAAGCATGTTCACAGGGAGATGGCATTAGATGACTGATTATCATTTTCATGTCTAATTTCTATGTTTAAAGAGGCCCATAAATCCCCAATTTTATATTAAAATTGTATTTCATTCACAGCCAGGTTTTAACTTGAAGAACTATTGAGGGGTAACAGAACAAACCAGAATGCTGAACATAGGTTTTAATAAAGCAACTTTGAAGAAAGGCATCATCTCTCAGGAACCACATTTCTTGAACAAATAGCAGAGAAAATGGTCTGGGCTCCCAACTTGAGCCTTTGCCTGTGCCTGTGCCCTCAAAACCAGATCCCCTTACTGTACAGGCTGCAAGCTTCTGAGCATGAGCAAAATTCAGCCCTTTGAGCACGCAGGTATGAGAAGTGACTGGCAGATGAGTGGCTCTGCCAGACACATCAGTCCACAAGGTAACCCCATAAAATGAAGCCAGAACACTCATGCTTGCCTTATTGCAAGAAATACTCTCTTAAAGCAAAGCTGACACTGGCTGGAGATGCAATGCTTGCAATGCTCCTCTATTCCTAGCTCAGTTACCTCTGTACACATCCAATGGAGCAGACCCTGTGGAATGACAACATGAAGACAAGTCAAGATTTATCATATTTCAGGATGTCAGAAAACCTAATATTATTCTAACCAATGAAAAGCAGGAGTGCCATCCACTTGAAGAGGATATATTTTGCTACGGCTTTTACCCCGACCTTTCCTGCACAGCACATTTCAATCTTGTGACCCAAGCACGACTGGTGCTTGCTATTCAAGCTGTCACATCCGTGAAGGAGAAAGTAGGGCTGGCATTAGCAATTTGCTGCTTACTCTTATAGTCAGGTTTATGACAAGAAGACCCATCCCAAAAGGAGGATCCAGCCCTTGAGGCTGGCACATTTAGAGCACACTGGTTGACAAAAAGATTCTTGCATATTAGGCATGCACCTTCTTCGTGGTGTTCTATGCATATGTTTTCACCTCTTACTGCCCATAGATAAAGATGTGATGAACATGGTTTGACAAGGAAGGTTTAGATTGGAATCTTCTTATGTCAAATAACTAAAGACAGTCATTCCTTATGTCATTTATTCCCCCACCATATGACCAAAAGCATTTTCCCAGCCAAAATGCTGGCATTCTCTATCATACAATGGGTTCACTTCTGATTGCATGCTAGGGGACAAATGCCTTCATCCCATGTCTCTATGGGTGCCTGTCCAGTCACAGAAGATCCCATCCTTTCATATATTGAGAGAGTAACAGATATGACAGTTGAACCACAAGTGGACTTTTGTTCACACAATGGAAAAACCAGTAGAATGGCCAGAGAAATCGCTCTGCTACCTTGCATCTGGCTCCCAGCTTTGGTTCTTCACTTGACTGAAAGGATTTTTCCCAAACCAGGTGGAATAACAGTGTTTCTCACACAGCTGCTGACTGTCCCTGCTGCATTCCCCGATTCAGCTGCCCTTCAGAGAAACAGAGAAGTGGCAGGAAGATTGCTAGTACAATAGATGACTGTCAACCTCTGCTGTCACTTCTCTTAATTC
Source organism: Amazona ochrocephala (assembly GCA_039720435.1). NCBI lineage: Eukaryota > Metazoa > Chordata > Aves > Psittaciformes > Psittacidae > Amazona > Amazona ochrocephala. The sequence continues at coordinate 6,214,920 of CM077891.1, read as the reverse complement.
ACAGATACTCACGTATTAAAAATGTAAGAACACGCTGTATTTTAGGTCACCTTCCTTTCTGGTCCTTCATCACTAAATGTTGTCATAGTTTTCTTTTAGATCATACTAGTAACCTAGTTCAGAAAGCTCCAGCACAATATGGTTTATAACTGATCTGTGAAACACGAGGACCCAAAAGTTGTCTTTGGTTTTTGACTGATGCTACTCATCCCAAGAGCACATGCAGAAAGTTCTTAATGCTTTAAATAACTGAATCAGCAAGTAGGAAACCCACCTGAGCTTTAAAACAAACTCACCATGCATTACTGATGGTATCTGAAGGGGCTGCCAGGTGAGAAGAAACATGGTAAAGGCAAAAAAATCTGTTCGGCAGCTTTTATATTCTGTACTGCAAAATAGCCCTCTAAATCCTAACAGAAATCACCATTACTTACCTTACCCTAGTAGAGAAAGACAAAGAGCACAGGGAAAGCAGAGCTTCCATGGCTTGTAGCTTTTAGAAATTACCTGCCAAGAGTCTAATTTTAAAGTGATTGTCTTCCATTAGGGCTACAATAAACAGCATGGTGGAAAATTCAATCTGATTAGCTTTTCTAATGAGCTGCAGGAGGTTGTGGAGGCCAGAGCAGAAGAATCTTAAACATTTCACCACTGATTACAAACCTGCCTCTGAATGAACCAGATAATGAAGTGCGTATATTTAATGAACCTAATGCTGATCAACAAATTATCAGTGATCCTTGTGGATTTTTGTCAGGCTAAACACCTTTTTTTCTAAGACTTCCTAAAGCAGGAAGGGTACAAAAAGTATGTGCTCTTGATGTAGTTTTTATGCAATAACCACTAGTTGTAAATTTGTAATTTACACAATTATTTAATTTACTCACAATGTGTTCAAGTTCCCATTGGGTCTCCAGGAGGGCTGTTGTTATCCCAGATACAATTTAATTGAGACAGCAGCAATTAAAAAGATGAGCTAAATCCTGAGGACTTTTACTACAATCTCACTGCAACAAATGGAGCTCTTACTCTGGAACTGAGCGCAACAGGTTTTAGATATCGCCAGTGTACTATGTCCAAGCCCAAATTCCTAAACCCAAACTATCTCTTTTGGTAGAATTTAATTAGCCATTTCCATTTTGCAACAGAAAAACTGACCGTAGTATCCCAAAGCAGTTATATCTACCTGGGTGCAGAACAAAACAGATAAATGCTATTGATACTCAACATTATGTTCAAGTTTCAGCAACCCCAGTGCTCCCTGTGAGGGTAACACTTCTGCTACATCTGATCAACTGGATACCTATTTCTTGTGAGACCCAGACCTTTAAGGCACAGGGAGAAATGGTTTCACTTGCTGTTTCTTCTGTTTTGGAATGCTCTGCTTTTGGGATTTCTTTTCATTTTCTGCTTAGTCACCAACTTAATACTCACTGAAAGATCAAAGCCATTACTGTTAAAATCTAATATACTGCTCTTGGCTACTGACAGAATCAGGGTATGGACTAGACAGACCTTTGCTCTGATCCAGTATGGCAGGTCTTATGTTCTTATTATGACTTAAAATTTACTTTCCCCACAGGGATGTGCTTGTGGAAGTCCATCTGTCAAGTGATTCATGAGAAGTGGACATAAAAGAGAACGGAATATGACTAACTGAATACATTAACAAATTTAAACAGGTATTCCTGACAAATGAATACTTGAAAGATCTTAAATAAAACACTAAGACCTTGGATTTGTCACCTCTCTAGTATCTGTTCTGCATTTTAAATAGTTGCACCTTTGATGAAACATTTTTTTAACATTATGTATTGCCCTTTCCTTAGAAAAACATATGTGGCTTTTCTTTTCTATCTCAGTTGTTTTGGATTAAAGAAGAAGAGACAATTACAGCAATATCAAAGAAAGAGACAGAAGCAATCGCATGGATCAAATTATTATCTCATTGAAATCCAGGGGCCTGTTACTTGCAAGTTCAGTCAGACCAGGATTCATCCCCACTGCCTGGAACAGTGGCAAATTGGTTTTAAACCTTGTGCATTACTCATCTGTGCCCAATATGATTTATCCTGCAATGTTAGGCTTTTGGAATTTGTCTGAATGGCTTTCAATAAAGATAGCTCTGGAAATCAAAAATGCTCTGAATAAAAGAGCCAAACTTCTTTTGTAAAGTAAATTTTGTTAGAAATTTCATTCTATTTCAGTTACTGACTTCAAATGTTCAGAGACGCTGTGAAGGCAGAGCTGACTGATAGACTATTTGCAACATTTGTTATTGAGGAGTGGCAATAAGCTGAATTTTATGGCAATAACCATTTAATACATTATTCCCAACCTCACTGTGTATGCTTTCAAGTGATGGCATGCACATGTTGTAAATATGGTATCTTTCTGATTCTGATAGGGGATAATCATAATAGATCAGCCAAACCAATAGATGTGTGACTGCATCTAGGGGTTGAATGGCATAACACTGACACTCACAAGATACTCAAATAATCTCATTTTCCTGCCAACCGCAGGCTAAGCATTGCTCACTGTGGTTTTGAGGTTGAAATATGTCTCTGAAATGCCTTCTTCTAAGTACAATTTTGAACATTGACTGTCTCATTGCTTTGGAGTTTTCATGACAGGCTTAGTTTCCAATGCTCAAAAACAGGATGCTGGAGCATCAGCAAGCTTTCCAAAACCCCAAAAAGAACAGGAATTCTGCTGGACGCCATCTTAAGCGAAAGGAAAAGATGGCAACATCCAAAAATAAACGAAGATGGAAAGTGGGGAGTGCTTCACATCTCACTTGCTGGCACTGCTCAGCTTTTCTGGTTACCAAGCTCTACATATGTAAACTGAAAATAACCCGGAGAACCAAATTAATAAACCCGGGGGTCAAAAAAGTAAAACTTAGTTTAACTGTGTCATTCATGTTAGAGTCACAGTATTTGTTAACATGATTTGTTAACCAAAGAAGCTAACCTAAAACATTTCTCACTGGAATTTGGACACTTTGGAACTGTTTCTTGCTGTGCTGATCTACCTATGCTCCCCCACATCTCTTTATGGGAATGCTATAATGGATGTGAAACAGCTTTAACCCCCCCACCCCCCAAAGAATTGGTTATTTCTCAAGCTTAAAAAAGGTCTGTGGAGGATGACACCTACTTTCAGAACCTCGGAATTTCCAAAGTATTTTTAACATTGAAACTATGACTAATATTTTTATCTTCTGTGTCTGATGCCAGTTGTTCTTATTCTAGATCAGTTGGGTATATTTGGTTAACTCATTTCTAGTTATTTTGGGGTAGTCCATGCAGGCTGAGGCCACTTTCAGGAAGCCCATTAATAAGCTACCAAGACCTCACAAGTTCAGGAGGCAAAGATCTATACAGAAATAGGAGAACATGCTTATCTTCCGCACATCATAGAAAGGATTGTGTCTAAATTCCGGCTCAAGGTGACAGTTTGGGTTTGTTTATTTGGTTTTGCTTTTCCTCTTCTTTCTTGAGAGGAAAACCAGTGGCAGCTGCATGTATTCATATCTCGGTCTCACTGAACTTTTCCTTTTATTTCAGGGGGTGGATTTGGTCATGAAACTTCAGTCTTCCCAACAGTGAGATTTAAATAACTATTTTGGTACTAAACAATCAGCATTTTTTCTGTGGACCTCTGCTGGTTCTTCCACATATCCTACCCTATGAATCACAAGTACTCCTGGGCATTTTTCAGATACTTCTAAAAGCACAGGGCTGGACAGATCCTCAGGATGTACCAATGACCTGGGCTCTCTGTAAGCTGCAGTCGGTGGTGATTCTTGTGACAGATGTTTTCCATATCCCACTTACCTGTCCAAACAGCAGGGAAAAAGAATAACAAAAATAATAGGTAGCTCAGACCTGGAAAATGACTGATCTAAAAATGTTCCCTCTCTGGGATTCCACATCCTTCCCTGACAACCTGTTCCACTGCTCAAGTGTGCTATCCACACACCCAGCAATGATGCGCTACTATTTAACCTAATACCCCTTCATGTAAACTAGCCAACTCTCTCTCACTGTGTGTTAGGGAACCCAAGAAGTGACAACTGACATTTAAAAAACCACCATTATCATTTTTGGAGACTTGCAGCTTCCCTCATTACTCCTCTAAATTTAAAAAGGACAGTTGTTTCAACCTGTCCTCCCAGGCCAGGTTTCCTACATCTCTTAGCACTTTGGTTCTCCCTCTCTTTCTCCCTCCCTTCCTCTCTCCCCAGTTTTGCTCTGCTCAAACCACAGAGTCCAGAACTAGATGCAGGGATCTGGCTCAAGTCTTACAAGTGCCAAACTGTGAAGATCAATCACCCCCTATTTCCATATGTCCTTTTTGCAGACATAGTCGGTGATAGGTGACAATTCTTCATGCCATCCAGCTACTCATCCACTACATTCCTGTGCATTTATCTCATGGAGAACACAAGTATTGCCACAAGTAACCAAGAGGAAAAATCATTCCTGATTTTAAAGCTAATTAAATGGCTGAGAATTAGCAAATTTCCATGTATCCCAACCCCAAGCAGGCTCAGCATCATTCCAGCTGTGTGCTAGGGTAAGTGTAAGAAGGCAGTCCAGAGAAGAAGTCTGTTTACTAGAGCATGATGATGGGTCAAAGAAAGTCCTTGGCAGGCTCCACAAGCTCATGGGTCAGATGTTATGCAGTCCTGTTTTATGTCTTGTCTTTTACGTGTTAAATTCTTGGGAAGTTAGGAGAGGAACAGAGAGAAGAGGAGAAAAGAGGAGAGAGATGTTCTCTGGACAATATAAGAGCAGTTTATAATCATAAATGCATGGAGAGGACTAAATTCACTGCTGTCATCAGCTGCTCTGACTCTCTTAATTTAAATGAATTTCTGTCCTTTTACTCCAACCTGACCAGTTCTCCTGGCAAATACCTTTGAAAGCTTCCAGAGTATCCAGTCACAGAACTGGGGACTTGCTAGATTAACTGCTTGCACAGATTTGAGTGACCCAACTGTCACGTGCTCACTAATCACTTGGGCCTGCTGGCACCCTGGACCTGTGGCTGCTTTCTCAGTCCTGCAGAACTGTGCAGGCTGCAAGTCAAATCCACTTTAGCTGAGCAAAGCGGCTCGTGTGCCAGTTTTTGAATATACAGCTCTATAAATCTCAGTATGGCCTTTGGAACTGTGTATTACTACAGAACTGTGGGAAACCCCTTTTGGGAGACAAGTGGCACAGTTGATATTTAATCACTACGAAGTCTATTGCAACACACTGTCTCTTTCCTTTGAAATAAAAGCTTTTGAATTACAGATGATCAAATATATTCACACCCCAAGCGAAACCAGAATATTTCTGGCCTTTTGCCAGTATCGGCTTGGCTGTAAAATATTTGACATTTTGCATTAATTTTTTACAGCAATAAAAGCACTTCCTCAGCTAAAATCTCCTTTGCCATCCAGCAAATGCCACTGGGCTTGCAGTTAGATTAGATGCATATGAGTAAATCCATAGGTCTCATGACTGGGAAGAACACTAGTTCAGGGCATTGTGCTACATGACTGCTTGTAGATGCCACCATGGTACAGTCAGCAACCACATCTACAATTTGACAGATTAGCAACAAGCAATGCTTTGAGATATATTTTAATAAAGGTAATTACATTAATCTATGCACGTGACCAGTGAAACAAGGCTGCTATACTGTGTGCAATGTGGCTGAGTTAGCAGTGATACAGGCATCTTACCTCAGCATTTCCAAAATCTCTAGCTCTGCAACCTGAATGTTGCATTAACTTATCTTCTTCTTTCATGTATTGACATTTCTTTCCTTTGGGGAAGGAGGCACAAGATTTTAACGAACTGAGAAAGATGATGTTAACCTTATAAGAGGGATCAGTCGCAGTGTGAGTCATGAGTTTATTTCTAACAACCGTTGTCATTGCAGTGTTGCTGCTAACAGGGTAAGTGTTCCTCTCTCCAGGAAATGAGGAGTCACCCCATTAAACCCTGCTCTTGTACAGTGAGGGGAATAGGGGTTGGCAAATCTGTGAGGGCCCGCAGAGCAGAGGCTGACAGATATCAGCATCCTGAGCTTCCCAGCTCCTGCTGAGGCACAGTGAGGAACAGAACACACCACCTTTGCAGGACCTCAGAGACATTTGCTTTCTCTTTTTTTCCTGAGAAAATAGAGCTGTCAGCCCTACTTCCAATGTCTCAACCAAATTGTCTTAGCTGTAATTAAACAGACATAGAGAGGGAGAAGTATTTCCTTTCCTGCTACAACAGCCACATCTAGCATTCAATTTGTCCCTGAGCAGAGGTCCGTCACTTGGAACTTGGGACACATGGGGCAGAAAGAATGCTGCCACTTGTGGCTCTGCATTTTTAAAAAGGAACATTGCTGGGTATGAGGTTCAGACTCTCACTGCTGGCTCATTTGAAGACAGCCACCCTGGGACTGCTGATTTACAAAGGTAGCAAGGCCCCTCATGGTGCAGACAGGAATCCAAGACCCTGAGTCATGTAAGTCTCTAAAGCCATGATCTGAACAGTTTTGTGTTCAAAATTCGGGACTTCTCTTCCCATAGGTACTTCAATGCCATTGTGAATCAGGAATGGTTTCATTCTTCAAATGCTCTCTTTCTTGACAGGACTAAATAACTGCTGTTTGCCTCTTTACACAGGAAAAATTGCACCATGACGCCCAGACCTACAAGCTCTCCAAATTATGGGAGCTTCCCTTATAGTTAGCAGACACTGTGAACAACAGGACTGCAGCCTGCAAGAGTGTTGGGTTTGGAAACTACCAAACTTCCACCTAGCTCTGTTTTACAAATATATTTCTATCGAAAAAACCCCACAACAAACCAAAAAACCAACAAAAAACCCAGAAAAAAGAAAACAAAAGGGTAAAAAGAAAAAAAATCCCTATATCTTAAAACTGAATGATCTACATAGTCATCTGTTGGCCAGCAGACTCTCCTGCTCATTTATGATGTTAAGGGTTGGGATACGTGACCTAGTGGGCAGGAAATTAGGCACACACACAAGTTTCCCTCTTTCTGCCTCACATAGAAACAGGATAAAGAAAACGTGGGGGGGAAGGGGATGGAGCAAGAGAGAATGAGAGGCAGAACGGTCCCAGTTGTTCCAGCTCTCCAGCACAGTTTTTACCAACTGCCACCTCCAGCCGCGGATGTTTTGCCTGGGCTGAGGATGCTCTGGGAGAGCTCTGGCCCGTGGGAACCGCCACGTGCATGCGATGCGCAGATGAGAACAAAAGGCCCTGTGGAGCCCGTACATGCTCCACGCTGCCTGAAATGCTGAGAGCCACTTTTAGGAGACAATTTACAGAAAAATAAAGAAGTTTACAAACTGGTTTACGAGACAGTTAAATGGCTCTTGGGGGGGTCTTTATAATTGAATTATAAGAACAAAAGAAATCTGAGGAGCAGGCAGAGGCCTTAAAGGCCCAACATGCTTGACCTCATTTGGTTTAATTGCACTGCTGGCTCTCTCAGTATAACCTTCAGCTGGAGAACAGTCTCTGGAAATCATTTAAACTCCTTGCTTCAGTTGCCTTTGTTAGTGGTTTAGTCAATAATTTTATTACCTCTTTGGTAAGATAGCTCTGAGTGCCCCGGTCTTTAATTAAAAGCCTCTTAGGTTTGAATCTTTTAGCAACATGAACATATCTATCCAAGTTTGTTATCAGAACCTTCTACACATTTTATAACTTCCTCCTAGTCATCTTGGAGATGCTGTTTTCCACAGTGAATAAACCCAGCTCTGTTCGCACTGTCTATCTGTCAGGAGCACGGCACAGAGCTGATGGCAAGCTGAGCTCTGCAGACCTTCCCAAGCATCAGCGAGGTGCCAGTGGGAGGATGGCCAGGGCTGAGGACATCACTGGGCAGTGACATCGACGAAATGTCTGCAGCCAGGGCCTGGAGGGGCCAACAGAGGTACTGCAGCATGGTTAAACCAGGATTTGGCCCTACCCGACCACCTTTAGTACTGTAGTCTGGGGTAATGGAGCACAGGTTTTGCCTTCCTCTGTGCTATTGGTTAAAGCAACTTCCATGCCACAGTCCCCAAGATTTTTCCCTCTCCTTGACATAACAAATGTTAAATTTTGAGCAAGCCCTTCCTGGAAGTCTTAGCTTCAGAGTGACTTTTTTAATGTCTGCCCTCCAATAACTTCTTTATTTTTAGTATTTAGGTAATTTCTTTTGAAATGAGCTCCTGTTTTCTCGGGAGGGTTTCTGTTCAGCCAGTGATCTCCCAGAATCACAAATTCACTGCACCATTTTCAACTCCAAGCAATGTGAAGTGAATACTTGCAAAGCTGGAAACAGTCATCACCCCTCTGAATATGGCTGTGGTGTTTAGTTTTCTGGGAGCAGAGCAAGGGATGGTAACGAAATGGGCACCACGAAACTCTTGGGCTTGGTCCTGCTGTGAGAGGGCTGTGGAGGATGGTCTCCTTGGGAGCACATTTTGGAAACATCTGGGTCTGATCCTACTCTGTCTCATGTTCTGAATCCTTGTGCAAAGTGGGTCCGCTGTGCTCCCTAATCAGATCTGCTCACCCTAACAATAAGGATGGAGTTACGCAAAGGTACAAGCAGTGTTAAGTGGGTCCATCCTGACGGTCTCAGGTAAGACTGACAAGGAAGCTCAAATTGCAATATAATACACTAGGAGGTGGCACTTCCTTCACCTGTGCAGAGTGCTTCCAGTCTCCCCCCAGCACAGCATCCACCCAGGCAGATCCACAGAGGAGCTCATGCAGGCTGCAGTACCCAACAGCAGGCTGCTTTTTGCTCCTGACTGCCTCTAGGCAATGGGAATCCTCAGCAGAGCGCTCCCCAGGGCTGGAGGAAGCTCCTTGCACCTCTATCCCCACATTGAATTTGAGAACTATCTGCTTCCCAGCATCAGAAGTTCAGCCAGCTCTCCCATAAAGGAGCACAGGAGTGGTAGTGCCAGCTGTGACACTGTCCTCCAGCCCCAGGCTAAGTCACAACCTTCCTGCCTCAGTTTCCCTTTCTTCAAAATTAGGATAATTGTGCGGGACACCTCAGGTTGGGGGGTAGGCAGAGAGCTTAATGAGCTCTTTGTAAAGTGCTCTGACTACAAATACTGCTATCGGTAGTAAGTGTTAACTATCAATTATTAAGTGGGAGTCAGGTTTCAGGAGCTTTATAACAGGGAAAGGTTAAGCAAGTGTAATAGCAGACGACATGTAATGAAGCTCAGTACTGCCCTGTAGCACTAGCTATGAGAAGCTAATATCCACAGTAAAAATTCCAGCTCTGTGGCCTATACAGAGTATTTTGCTCTGCTGCTATAATGATGACACTTAGAATTAGACCGACATAACCTAGAGAGCTCTGGGGACTCATCATCTCTGAGATTTCACTTAATTATTGGCAAACTCTGTCATTTAGTATCCCGAGCAGGCTGCGCTATGTATAACCAACACATCTAATTTGATTTCATCTTGAATTGCTCCTATGAGTGGTCTTGAATGGAACCGCATCTGGTATCTTGGCAACGTCTCTTCTTCTCTTGGAGAGAGCTGTCCTTGAATCTATAAAATGGATCTCTTACGGCGGGGGGGGAGTATGTGTGCATGTGCTGGGGGGGAAAACCCTCCGAGAGCACACAAAGGGAGGCTTTGCTTCATGCACATTTGATGTGTTTTGGGGTTTAATATTTTTTCCAGATAAATTATATCCATGACTCTTGGTGTAAGTCTTTTTTGAACTCGGGCAGTGGATTTAAGAAGCACACAGGTTACTTTGTCCTTAATTGGAACTTTCAAGAGGGAATTGGTTGCTGGTTTGTGTGGACAAAACATGATTGCTTTCTCCTCGCTGTGATACACAATTATACATAATTGTATATAGGCAAGGGTGGGGGGATCAAGTGCATATTTCAAGGAGGAAAAATAGTGATCATAAAAGCATAGTCAGGAATGGATTCTTCTGGGCAACTTGGCACACAGGGATCTCTCAGCTCCCCACTAACTCAGGACTTCTCTGTCCAGCCAGCTCTCCCTCCTGGCAGCTGGCTTGTGGAGAAGAGAACTCACCCCAGCTTTCATGTACAGCATGAACATGGGAGATGATTCACAACCCATCACCTTTTTCAGGGTTTTGGATGTTGTACTTCACATGAGGACAAGCCCAGGTAAATGAATGAGTAGATCCACAGAGAAGATATGCCTTCCACTGTTTTTATGGGGGAACATGGGGGAGATGTGCAGATAGAGCATATACATTCATGTGTGACACAGTTTCAGTGACTTCTCTCAGTTTCTATTAGTCCTTGATAAAATGACATTTTCTGAATTATAGGAACTTCATCTGCCACTCAAGACTTATCGTGCCCTTTTACTATAGAAAACTTAAATCACTGGACTTATTCCAGGTACTGCAATATCCTGCTTGTCAACAAGACTCAATCTTGCAAAGCTGAAAGCACAACGACTCTTCTATTTGTTTCTAGAAGTGCAGTATCTTGTAACATTTGTAATATAATCAGCTACAGAGAATACTCTCCCTTTACACTGTAAATGGAGTGCATTTAGGAGTCACATTTTGGAAGTAATATGTCTCAGCTGATTAAAACAGAGGCACATCAGGGAAGCGCAGGATAAAAATGAAGTAACAACTCGGGGCGGGGGGGGGGGGTTGTGCTCTATAACTCAAACCTATCTGACACTTGTTTTCCAGTTTTCTCTTGGTCGTTCCCAGACTACCGAGTTAAAATGTCAGTGGGACTACAATATGGACTAGAATCCCGACCATTATCAGCTACTTGGTAACTTGGTTAACCACTTTTTCACTTAACAAATTGATATTCATAGAACTTGGTTTTTCCTTTTCCCTATGGGAGGATCCAGTCTTTCTCTACTCAAAAGAAAGCTGCAGTTATTTCTTGCTTTAAAGGTAGATCTTTTGCCAAAATCAACAAGTTCATGATGACACAACAGATACTGTCTATCTACACCTTTACCTTTCTCAAATCTCTTAAGCAGAGTGAAACCACAGTAACGCATGCATTTGTGAATATACTGTGTTTGAGTGGTCAGTGTACATTCATCAGCTCTAATAAAATGCTCAGTGCTTCCTGGATGTACAGGATATGAACCAGTTAATGTGAAGAAGATGACCACATAGCATCCTCATTACAAAATGGTATCAGGGTTCTGCTGCCTGTGGAGCAGCTGTGGTGGTGGGTTGCTCTGCACATTTCAACAGAACGAGCCAAAGAGAGGTAGATGAATGCAATCCTCTGCTCAGGCACATAGGAGTTAATTATGAAAATGTGTGATCTTTGGGATTTTCTACTGTAATTATATCCCTCACTTAACAGGGCTTCTTTCCGACTGTTCTCCCAATAACAATATGCTTTTAAGTACTGAGCGATGATTGCTATTGTTACTTGCACTGCAGCTTTGTTCAGATGGTGGAACTTTGTATGACCTTCCAAATAAATAGAAAAAAAATTGATGCTAACATCATGGTATTTGGGTGATTAATAAGGGAAGCAATGTTTGGAATCAGGATGGAATTGGTAGTGTTGCTGGAGATCTAAGCGGCCCTGCGGATGGTTCCTGCAGGCTGAGAGCTATGCTGCGTGTGACACTTCCAACTCATGCATTGATTCCACTGCACTTTAACTAGTAAAGAAAATGTTTATAAGCATCTATGAAAATAAGTGATGTTAGGATAATACTAATCAGAACAAAGGGACTTATGTCTATTTTAAGGAATAAGCAGATCTGGCTTTAATTTTTTTGCAAACTTTTGCTCAACATGCCTTTCTCCAATTTAAAGAATAAAATACAAGTTTTGGTTCCTTTTAGATTCAAACCATTGTGCTGGCACTGTGCAATGGAACATTTTCTTTAAATTCCAGGGCAGTCCTTTGATTAAAAAAACCTGATGACTGCCAGACTAGACAATCTCTCAAGGTCTCTGCCAGCCTTATGGTTCTATGATTTGTCATCGGTCTGGAAAAGGCTCTGCTCTCATTCCTGTCCATGCAGTTGTACTGTCTGCATTTTACAAGAAGGAGTGGTGCCATAGAGAAGCTGAAGCAGCTTGCCAAGAATCAAAAAAGGGATCAATGATCAAGCCCATGCAGAAATCAGCCTTCTGGCTTTCCACTGTATGACCAAAGAGCACAGCCTCTGACAGAACTGCTCAGCTACCCCACAGAGGATTCTCTACAGACCTTGGTGCCTGATACCTGCAATCAAATGTCCAATCCACAAACAGCTGTTTTCATGAATTTCTTAAACATTCCTTCAGCCTCCTTCCTCCTTCCCGTCTCTTTCTTACTTCCATCTTTTTACATACCCTGCATGCCCTCCCAGGTCCCCCTTGCTGCTCTGTTCTCCAGGTCAGCGTTCCCATCACTTCTTTCTTAATGGCTTTTGGGGTTGCAGAAGGAGTGAACACATGCAGAGATGGGGAGAAGAACCTGAGACAGGTTTGACTTATGGGAAGGGAGAACAGACTGAAGAAGGGGACCCGGGCTGTGCTGGTCTGACCATAAACTGGAGCAGTGCTTGTGAAAACTCTCATGGGAGAATTTAATGCAGGATTATCAGGAAATGCCAAGGACATTTCAGACTCCCTCCTTGCTGCCATCAGTAGGCAGAAACATGCCAGTGCATATGACACACAGCCACCAGACTGCAGAGCTCCCCTCCTTATTTAAACCAAATCTGCAATGACCCCTCGGTATTTGGCTTCCAAAGAAAATCAGGATTGTGCGGTCACATTCTCTCTCTGTTCCTCGTCCCAGTAAGGTTTGAACTGGAAGCCCAGTTTCTAGGAAGGCTGTTTCAAAGCTATTAAGTTGCCACATGTTTCATGGAAGTGAGTGTCTGGACAAAACATGAAAGCTTTTGCCATAAAAAGTTCCTACTCCTCATAACAAAAATCTGGAAGAGGATGTGTGGTTGCCCATTCTGCTCTCAGTTAGACTCAAATGTATCTACATTTTCCTTTGTGAATGATTATTGAGTCTGAATCTGTTCTTGAAAACCTCTATCAAGGGGATACCTCAGCACCCCCGGCAAACCCAGAGCAGTCACCTAAGCCTCTGCCTTCCTCCATGCACTGCTGTCGCATCAGCTTGGTCTGGGAGACAGTTTTAGAGAAACATAAATAAAGAAGCTTAAAAAGAAATAGAAAAAGGAAAATACTTATGAGTAACAATGCCAAATATCAACTTTGTGCCCTGAGATAACGGCTTCAAAACACAGCAGCTGCCTATAGAGGCAGGCCCTTTCAAAACTGAAAAGACTATTTGGAGAAACCAGTCCCAATAGTCCCATAAGCACAGATCAAAACACAGAAGTGCTGGATGTCGCCAATTTGTTGCTGACAGTGCTTTGTGTCACTACCCTCATTTAGGCACACAAGATGGAAAACACAATCCTAATACCTAGTTATATACAGTAGCCTCTGCTCCTTGTGGCACTTCATTTTTGGTATAAATCTACTCTACATGCCATATCCTTTTGTGAGAGGCAGGGACCCGAGGCTAAATATATATTAGTATCACTGAGATACATCCTTTAGCCTTGAAGCCAAGTGAGGAAGTATTACTCCATTTTGAAGTGCAGTGAGATAAGAGCACACAGCCAAATGCCATCTCCATTAACAGCCCTGCGAAAAGCATAATGGTGCACAGAGCACAAAGGCACTTGAGCAGCAGCACAGCAGCCTCCTGCGCACTTCCAGCGCAGGAGACGGGAGCTCTGCAGCGTGTTGCTGACCTGAACCATGGCTCCCAGCCCCAAACAGCCCGGGGTTCTGTTTGGGAACCCAGCAGAGGGCACTCCTAAACCAGCATCAGGAGAAGATGTCCTGGGCTGCTGGGGAGAAGTCGCGTTGGGATCCTGTTCCGGAGGTTTGTGATTGAAAGCCTGGCCGGTTTGCCTTCCACTCATGCAGGAGCATTCAGCGAGAGAGGAAATCCTGACACAAAATGAGCTTTCTGGGAAAAAAAGCAGAGACATTCACTGGCACGTTGCTCCCCCAGTGCGTGTTTGGTTTGCCAGGGGAAAAAGTGATCGTTTTCCATGTCCTCCAGCTCATGGCTGTGGCTGCAACTGCAGTATTTCTGCCAGGTTTGCTGGCAGTGCCTAAGAGTTAGGGATTGTATTTCAGTATTTATTAAAAAGAAAGAATATAGGGAAGGATAAAAAAGATCTTGGTTTAATGGGAAGGAAGAAGGAGAATGAGGAATCTGCAGTCTGTGCTTTCCTTTGCATTTCCGTGCAAACTGGTCACTTACTGGTTGATCTCTCTTTGCCAGATGAGCCCATGTTGCCTTTCAACCATACTGCAGAGGAAGGGAGGTTTAAAACTCTATCAGCACTCACAGAAAGCATTGAGCAGTGCTTCTCAGTCACCTCTGCCTGGACTGCCCTGTCCCTCAGCAGCAGCTTGTGCCCCTAAATAATTAGAACTACTAAGGAGATTTAGTTCTGGCTTTCCCATTTCAGACCTGTCCTTTCCTCCACTTTCAACATGGCATTTTATTTACTGAATACTCTGTCACTGGACCTTCCACCTCGCCAGGAAAGTTACTTTAGGATTTTGCCTAACATGCTGGGGTAAGGCAGCGGCTGGACAGGGAGGAAGTCAGGCATTGCACCTTCTTCCCAGCATCCACGGCTCTGAAGCGTGCCAGCTCACCATAATCTTCCTGCTCCTTGCCAATGAGCAACTGCCTCTCCATATGCAAACACCACAATAAAGACGTAAGAAAGGTTTTGTTAAACATTTTGGGAAATAGGGTGCCATTTAGAAATGAATCCCAAAGGTTCAGGGAGGGGTGGAACTGGCAGAAGGGAAAGTGGTTGGGAGACACACACTTCTAAGCATACCCAAGAAACATGGGGGCCTGGCCCCCTGTGTAAGACCGTGCTGTGGGATGGGGATGCACATACGACCTCTATTCCACCTTGATTTTATGTCTGCAAGAAGAGATGAAAAGCTTCCCCTTGCCCACAGGAAAGAAGTGACAGGTATGAAACAAACCCCAGCTGACTTTGGGGGAATAAAGGCACTAAAAATCAACTCTGCATATGCTCCTTTGGCTTCATCTCCAGTTAAAATTACCTCTTTCCATTGATAGGTCTGCTTCTTGTTTAAGAGACAGCAATGCCTGTTGTGCTGGTAGCTCAGATCGTGGCTCAGCCTTGCTACACAAAGGCTTGTCCATCTACTGCTGGGTGTTTGTGTTCTCAGGGTTTGAATTCTTGCAGGTGACTGAAGGAAATAAATCTGTTTCAGGGACTTTTAAGAAAAATTATTACTTGTAAGAGACACAGACGGATTGCAAACCAAGGGCTGGTTCCCGCTCCTGTTGAAGGCAGGAGTTGAGGCGCAGAGTTCACTCCTGACTGCTTTAGGTTTTCAGGGACAAAGAATGAAGTAAGAGCCAGCTGTAAGGCCAGCAGCAAGCACTGACTTGCTGTCAGACCCTCATGATTACCTCGAAGTGGAGAAATGCAGCTTGTAAAAAAAATTATAAGAGGATAACTGCACCTTCTTCTTCATGAAAATGAGCAAATTCCAGTGTTTCTTTTCCTGCCTGCTATGCCATTTGCTTCAGCTTCATTTCGCGTGCTGTCTCACACAATAGCCTCCAGGGATTCTCCGGGAAAAAAATTTAGCTGCCTCACCTTCTGTGCCTAGCTCCTGCCTTCCTGCAAGAAGATTACTTGCTGCTTTCCTAACAAACCAGCATCAGTTGTCACTGTAGTTAAGGTTATGTCAACACTTCTATTATAAACTCCTCTTGTCAGGAATTTACAAGTCGGCTGTAAAAATTCCCTTTGCACTTAATTCTGGCATAGGCAAAAAAGCCCCAGGAGCACATTCAAAAACATCAACGTTTATGTATTAGATTTAACACTTTCCAAGAAATGAAAATTTCAGTGCTAATGCAGACCCTGTCATCAAAGACCTAACCCATTGGCTCCAGTGAGTGTGTGAATCCTCTACTGGAATAAGTCACCTTGGAATGCTCTGCACTCCAGCGTTGCAAACATGGAAACAACACGGAGTGCTACCATAGGAATAAGAACAGAAGTCCCCGGAAGAATCCTTATCTACTTATCCTGCAGTGATTAAAATGCAAGCCATCCTGTTTATTGAGGGATACATCCTGTCCCTCATAGCGAGAAGCTCCGCTTAATGTATGAGGGTTTTGCAGGAGCTGAGGAAGGATTATTTGTATCTGTCTAAAATATTTATCTCACCTTCATCCTCACCAGAGCCCCTTGTAATCACCAGCACATTTAGCTTTTCTGCTGCATTACTGCCATATATTTTCATTTTGGAAACAGAACAGTGATAAGGAGAGAGGTCAAATGATTTGCCCAAGGTTGCAGAGGACAAGCCTCTACTCTGGAAAAGGCACTAATACCCATGCCTGAGATCCACCCTGGCGGATCCTCCATCCTCTCGTGGCTTGCTAAGGAGTAACAGCAATTTATTGTCCTTAATACAGCTCTGAGCCTGCAGTTTCTTCTGTCTTCCCCAGGCTCCTACTTGGCCGGATTTAATAGTTACTAGCTTCATCCTCCCCCTCTACTTCCAATCTTGCTTTTTTTGGTTTAGGAGGAGCCTGAAAAGGTCTGAATTTGTCCCTGGGGAAGTCAGGAGAGCCCATGTGTGAGCTCCCCAAATCCTTTGGTATCAGAAATTCTGCTGCTCACAGGTTGAAACAGAGGCCAGGATTTACTCTGTACACAGAGGGGTGTGCTTTTACATTTCGTCTAGTCCCAGAGGGAAACTGAGGAGTACAGGGCACTGAGCTAAGCTCTGTATGTCTGGAGGGGAAAAAAGGGGGAAAGCCAGAAGGAGGAAAAATAAGATACAGACTTAGCAGAAGTGTTGTCGAGACAGTCTTTAGTTAATTTTCAAATGCTACAGGAAATCAACTGAAAGAAATTATACTAATCCAGTCAGAACTAGTGCAGCTTCAATAAGACCACAGTTTAAAAAGTATGATTCCAGCTCTCTAAACTCTTCCACATATTTAATGCATGCAAATATCTACACCCATGTGTATGACTCTGCAAAGTTATGCTCCTGTTTGCAGCGTTGCAAGCCACATTTTAAACAAAGACTCAGATCTCTATCTTCTACCTTCATTTAACTGCATTAGTACATGCACAAGGAATGCTGGTGACAGCTGAGGAGGACAGGTAGGAACCCTGTGACAATCCAGGTCCAGTTTTGAGCAAAGGACAGTGTAAGCCTGCAAAGCAAAGTGCTGAATTCCGAGAAACAGAATCAGGCCCGAGAAGTGCAAAAGGAACTTACAAAGCAAGATTTTCTGTAATATGGTCCATTGGCTTTTGATAATAAAAACCACACTGTAAATGGCTAAGAAATTAATCTTTAAAAGGCAGCTGCAGCCCATGTGTATTAACTATGTTTCTCAAAGACATTTCCTCTGGATTTTTGTTACCTTCTTTAATACATGTTTCCAGCCAGCGGAGATGTTATGCTCTGTGGGCGAAATACAATATGCATTTTGAAAACATTTATAAATATGTATACACCCTATGGATTCACACGGCACTGCAGGAGCTGTGCTCTGCTCTGCCTTGAAATAAAGGCAGTCTTTAAAAAATAAGTACAAATATACTGAGGTGTACGTTCAACACAGCGCATGGGGATTTAGCCACAGCAATTTCATTAGCGCTAATGAGAGGTGTGCAGCTAAAGCCCTGCCTATCAAGACATCATGCATAAAGAGCAGCCTGTCTAATGATGTATTTACTTATTAAACCAGAACAGCTCTGAAGGGCATGCATGTTTATCTATTTTTGTTTATTCCTTTTCAAAAGAAATTAAATGCACACGCATGCACACGCACACACATGCATCTCTATTGTGTAGAACACAGAATGTCTACGTTTTTATGCATTAATATAGAAAAAATCAATTAAAATTATTCTTCATCTATTATTTTTTTTGCAACAGGCAAGATTAAAATATCCCTTGAGGTTGCAAACCAGAAACATGCAAATAATTTGACGATGTGGAATGGCACTTTTGTGCTAGAATAAACAGGTGTGATCATAAAGGCGTTGGTGGTATGTTTTAGTAGAGCTGAGATTGTGACATGCAGCATGACTCAAAGCTGGGAAATTCTCAGCTCACCTACCTCGTTTCCTCAGCTCTCACTTTCGTCTTTATAAAACTTCCTTCCTCTTCTCACCAGTGGGGCATGTAGAGGGCACACAGTCTGAGTCAAGGGAAAGCCTTAGTTTTAGTGCACGTATGTGTGCCAGAAACTAGGTATTTTTCATCAGTTTTGTTAATTTCTGGACATGCAAGGATGCATTTTCTGCAACTGTTTATTTTCTTCTCTAGATTACAAGCGGCTTCCCTTTCTGAATAGCTACAACATGCATTTGCTGCCAAGTTCAGGGTCTGAAGATGTTGCTCCAATGCATCATTTGAACACTTCGATGCCATCTACTAGATCATTGTGTTAGGGGCCAAGTTAGGGCCAGCAGGGTAAAGGCAATTTATAACCCACATAGTGACATCAATCTAACCTAGCAACCTCCCTAGCAACACTGCCAAAGCATCACAATGTGGCCCCTATAGCTTAGATGATATGAAGATAGTAGCATTGTTAGGGTGGGAGGTTGCCACTTTGGCCTAGCAACAAATAACAGCCTGACCTTGGGATCTATTGAAAGCTGAGAAGCCAAGCAGAACAGAGGGAGAACCACCAAATGAAAACCCATGGGTTCCTGCCTATTTCTTTTATGTAACTTAAACAAATTCTTTGGAGAAAAATATGGCAATGCTTCCAGACATGCTGCATTCATGTATATTCAGCATTGCTTTAGCTGGTTAAGAGCTGTACATCTTTTATGTTGTGGTTTGGAAATCACAAAACCCAGGTGCAGAAAAAGGATGAATATAGAAATCACTACAGCCAGCTCAGAGTGGTGATAAGCACGTTGCATGTTGCTGTTAAAGTGCACTGATATGTAAGGGCTCACACATCAGGACACACAGGGTAACCCAAGAGCTGCAGACACACTGGGGTTTGGACTCAAGAAATCCAGCTGTAGCCAGCTTATATGCAGCATTTTGTCACTGAAAATAACAAAACGGATATAAATCACATTCCCCCCTCCATTCTCTTTCTTCTTGTTACCTCATTCAAACGAGCCCTCTATACATGCCATTGTGCCAGCTCTCCACATACAGCTGCTGAAGCAAGGTAACATTTTTCTTTTCCATACAGGCATCAGCTGTAGGGCATTCTCTTAAAGACACTCTGGAGCTATAAGGAGTTGCACCTGACCTGCTTGATGTTTCCAGTTTCTAACAACGATCCCATACTCCTGGTGTTTGTAATTGAATAAAATTTACAGCATCTTTACAGTTGCTGTGATTCAAAAGTGATTCAAAGACAATTGAGGGAAACAAATGGGAAGTATGAAAAAAGCAAGTGATGCATTTGTTTCTGTACAGGTAGCCCTGAACCAGTGTGTGGTGGTGGAGGTTACCTGATGCTGAGCTTCCAAGCACCATTCAGTCTTAAGAACATATATAACAGTATTAGCCCAGCAGTTCCTATGGGAATCATGACCCTTGTAATCTCAAAGCCATTCTGTACAGTGACCACTTTTAAGCCCAACCAGAGGGGATAATTCACCTCCCCCTCCCCATTTGCTGGTTTAAGCTACCAGCTGGCCAGTGTGGAGAAGCTCAAATTGCAGCTGCCTTCACCCTCTTCAGCGTTCAAGACGAACAGATGACTTTGGTCTGCAGCAGCTAAATACTGAATATATATTTTCAAAAATGTCATTTCTTTTGTTAAATGAAACATGTCTGCACATACGTGTGGTTCTGCATGCGGGCGTGTTCACACACATGTTTATGTGTAATTACATATACGGAAAAGGGGATTTTTTAGCTTTTTAATGCCACCCATTTTGTGCCTTGTTTCCCCCTTGTATAACACTTGGTATCACTTTCAGTCTATAACTTCTCTTGAGAGAGTAGCCACAAGCCACAAATAGTCAATTGTCTACTTACAGCAGACTTCAACAAAGGGGCTGATAGAGCTGAACTGGAAATGGTATGTCTATACTGCAGTCACTGCTACAGCAACCACAACTGCAATTTTGGTTAACACAAAGCCAGCGGCAATTTATCTTATAAAACCTTAGCGTAAGCTCCATCACAGAACATAGCATTTGTCCATTAGCTCCATTTGTGTTTTCAGTCAAGACCATGACAAATTCAAAGACACTGTATGAAGTGTGTGAAAGTTTGCTCCTTTGCATGTTTCTAAAATTACAAGCTTTAAATGCATTGAACAGTAGTGAGGATTGGGAGAAACCTCTCATGTCCCAGTGCCACTTCATCTGTTCCCTGCTCTTTCAAACTGAAACTGGCCAGCTGGATTTTTTTAATCCCTTGAATTTCCCATAACAGCCCTTGTTGGAGTTACGTGCATTTGAATTGTAAAGCAGAAGGGCACAGTGGTAACCCAAGCAGGATGCCTACCTCCCTGCAACACAGACCTGCTGGGATTCCCACAGACGTGAAGGAAAATGAAATTTCAGCTTCCCAAAGCTTCCTCCATGTATTTCCTACTAAGCTTCTTTGTAACAGTGATAATCTTTCTCTAACCCTAATGCTGGCCACAGCTTTCTCCCCAGGGAACTGCTCCACATCAGTAAGTGAGCCCTCTCTCCCCCTTTTCCATCTCATTTCCTTCCCCCTTTGAGCCATGCTTCCTGAAGGAGGGAAGGGTGTGGAAGGAACTCCTCCATGCAGGGCTGCCAGAGAATGAATGGTCAATACTGGCTGCATGTCTTTCCCTCGGCACCATGTTCTGCCAAGCTGTGGAACATAAGGTGTGAAATACACTTGCAAAAAAACCCCAGGCAGCAGCTCATTTCCTCCTCCCTCCTCATCCCTCAGCACCTGCGACACTCCAGCCTGAGCTCTCAGCAGTCCTAGCCACAGCCTTCAGAAGCACCAGCTCTGACTGTCCTCTGCCCTCCCACCGCAAATCCAGCCCAGAGCAAGAGCCTGGTGTAATGAGTAACCCAGGGAAGATCCAACAGCACCCAACGCCAGGAGAACGACTTGATTTCTCTGCTTACAGACTTCAGTGTAGTTCATTGTTTTCCCAGTTCTTAAACTGAGTAACTGAGGCAAATACCAGAGTCAGGCTCAGCTACTTAGGGGACACAGAACACTCTTCCACGAATAGTTCAAGAACCAGGCAATACTTTTAGATGACAGAGGTTAGGACTGCATTGCATGGATCTCTGTACGTGTGTAAATTTAACATTTTTAATAGCCAAGCCTTTTCTTAGATGAAACCAGAGTTTAAAAATACATACACCTTCTTGAATACTTCAAATTCATGCCCTTTCCTCTGGAGATCATGCATGACTAACACTGAAGCTGGGCCCTTACAACCAAAAGAAATGACTGATTCCAATGAGCAGACTCTGATCTGAGTCTGATCATCTGTGAGCTGGTGAGAGATTACAGCGAACTTGGGATGTTTGGATCTGTTCCACCAGTGAAAGGGAGGATGATGGATGCAGAATCTGGGTAGATGAAGGTAGACTTCATCTATATTCAATGCAAATTTAGGTGCCTCTAAATCAGGGTAAACCTCATACACGAGCACTTGGGAAAACACAGGCTCACCCGAACACATTCATCCTTGCACTGGAGGGAAAGAGAAGTGGCGCTGCGTTTGTGAGAGGAATGTAGCTATATATACGGATCCCCAGCGCCTGCGGTTAACGCCAAGGTCAGCTCCAGCTGACACCGGTGCCCGAGGCTATGGGGGAAGGGATAGCTGTACTCTATAGCGAAGCCACAAGATGTCAGGAGACTGCTGCGCTGCGGCTGCTGCTGCACTGGTGCTGGTGCACTGGGGCCTGGCAGGGCACTGGGGCCTGGGAGCAGCCTGGAAGCTCCTGCCATCAGTTTCCAGGTCAGCTAGCTTCTCCCCTGCTCTATCCCATCTCCTTCCTGTGCCACTTCGCTGCTTGATGAGAAGGAGTGGGCAAGAAAATGAACAATTCTCTCCCCTTTGATGGCTTTTCCCAAGTCCCTGCTTTACAGCTTGCTAAATCCCCTGCTGTATACCAACATGCAGCTTTCTCTATTATACCTCACTTAACATGGTTAATTGTGTTTGTGTTCTCCACAGGGCTCCTGGCAGTTACAGCATACTATGAGGTCAGTGATTCACCTCCACGTGTTCAGAAACCGCCTCACAGTCCCCCCACATAAACCTGGAAACGAGTCATATGTGAGAAAACAGCAGTTTGCAAGAGCACTCACGGTAAAAGGGTAAACAAGATCTTAACACACAGCTGTAGCACTGTTACAGCAGCAATCAACATCATTCACTTCTCTGCCCCACTGCAGCCATGGGCACTAGTACCCATATTGCAGAGTCACCTCTGTGGCTGAAATAACGCTCCACGTTGTTCCTCACTGTCCTGAAGAAGTGAAGAACAGTGCCTGCTGTCCTAAATAAAACCCTGCTCCACCACTGACCCAGTTGATAGTAGCTCTGCACAGCCAAAGCTATTTCCACATTTGGGGATCTTCAGGACTCTGAGGAGCTGAACTGAAGCATGTGCCCTCTCACACATAGATGTCTCCAGCAGCTTAGCACCAATCTATGCCATTGTGCAACCCACCTGGTGGCTATTTATGGAAGCATTTGAGAATTTCAAAGGATTTTAATATACTTTGAATACCCTTGAAGCCAACCCAGTCCTTTTGCTGGAAACCAGCACGCTGCTGCCTATGGTTCAGGCCTTGCTTAAGGTTAAACAGCTATCGAAGAATGCCACCAAGAGGTGTATGCTGTATACACTGGATATTATCGTTTCCCCGGTGGCCATACACCCATCACTGTGCTGGACGCCTTGTGGCACCCATCTCCACTGCTCTGGATTTGAGGATCTGAGGATCTGAACCTGACTCCCTTTTGATCACCACATTAATGAAGAATGAATTTTGATAAAACTGGACAAGTGCAGCAGTGATGGGATTGGAACAAGCTTCAGCATGCAACAATCCACCATCACACACCATCCATCTTTCCTGCCCAGAGAGACTCATGACAGATGGAGCCCCAAGTCATGGACTGAATGAACTCAACAAATGTTTGCAGGGATGGTCCACAGACTACTCTGTGTGTATATATACACATATATATGTACATATATTATGTACATATAGATATATCTCAAAGGACAGGAAAGGTGGTGGTGTCATCTTTGATGGTGGGAAGTGTGAGAACTGGCATCACATGAATGCTATGGAATAAAGGGTAGATCCTGTCCTGGTTTTGCCTGGGATAGAGTTAATTTTTTTCCTAGTAACTGGCACAGTGCTGTGTTTTGGCTTTAGTCTGAGAACAATGGAGGTAACACACTGATGTATTAGTTGTTGCTCAGTAGCACTTACCCTGATCAAGGACTTTTCTGTCTCTCATGCACTGCCATGAGGGGGGCACAAGAAGCTGGGAGGAAGCAGACACAGGACACGTGACCTGAACCAGCCAAAGGGGTATTCCATACCACAGCATGTCATGACCAGTATATAAACTTTGGGGAGTTACCTGGAAGGGACCGATCACTGCTCAGGTCAGGCTCGGTGATGAGCAATTGTATTGTGCATCGCTTGTGTTTATTGGGTTTTTCCTCTTCCCTTTCTCCTTTTACTTTTATATTCTATATAAATATATTGTACTTTAGTTATTAAAATGTTCTTATCTCAACCCACAGGTTTTACACTCCTTTGATTCTCCTCCCCATCCCATCCAGGGAGGGGGTAGAGGGGGATGAGCGAGCGTGGTGCTGAGTTACCCGCTGGTGTTAAACCACGACAGTGGCTTATGGACAGAATCGCTCCATAGCTGTGACTCAGATTGTCATCACAACCTGCAATCGACCCTCAAAGGCCACGGACAAACATTCTCAGTGCTAAACTTGAAATTTATGATCCAAACAACAAAATTGCCATCAGAAACAACCCTGTCCTAAGTGGTGCTTCTGAGTTCTGTAGAGAAATCAGCCATGCAAGAAGGAACAGAGGGGTTCAGGAGTTCTTTTTGTTTAGCTGTATGTATTGCACCTGCATAAAACAGTTCTTTATGTCTGGCCTACCAGCTTCTCAGAAACTGAACCTGGAAAATCCATAAGTAAGGACACGCTGAATTCCCAAACACCACCCTGGGGGGAAGCAAAAAAGTATCCACCCACCTCATATGTGACAATATCCAGCATGAGCGTCTTCTGAAATGACCCCAAAGCTGTGACCAAGAACATCAGAGTTGCACTTAAAGACAAAGCCCCAGACAATCCCCCACCTCTGGCCAGTAACTCCAACCCCTCTCTAATTCCAGTCCCTGGCTGGCCAGCCTCATTCTCCTTCATGAACCGGCAGCATTGGTCACCTTTGCTGGGCAGTAGCTAGTTCCCACAATGAGATACACAGGGACATTTTGAAAACAGGCTGTGTCAGATCCCTAGCACATGGCCCCAGATAGAATCCTGGGACAAGGACAACAGCTACAGAGCTGCCTGCCTGGACTTTTCTCGTCCTTTAGACTCTAGGAGCCAGAAGCAGTCCTCGTATTTCTGCAGAGCCCCTTTGGAGATGGCTATTGATGCAGATGCTGGGACCAGCGATAGCTGTTTGTGTCACATTGAGAAAGGATGCATTCAACAGCATTGCCAACATGCTGGAGAGCTGAAACATGCCCACGTCCAGCAATGTATCTGTATTCCCTTGCTCCACAAACAAGGAGCCCAGAATCAGCTTTGCCATTTAAAGCTCCCGTTCCTTTTGTGCTCATCCTCATTCCAGAGAGCTCACTGATAGCAGTGTCTCTGCTCAAGCATAGCCCACTGCAGCCAGCATGGTGAGGTCGGGCAGAGGCAGGATGGCACTGACTTCTAAAAAGCTCTGAGCAGTCAGGAGCTGGCAAGTCAGGAGCCAGGTCTGCCCAGAAACAATACACTGAAGGGAGTGGGCAAGCTGAAAACAGGCAAAGAAGAGGAGATGGTATTCATACAGGTATTTTGTCCTGTATTGTATAAATATAGAGCTCTCAAAGGTCACATCTCAGTGAAAACTGCTCAGAGAGAGGGTCAGAAACCCCAAGAAGTGACATTTCAGAAGGATGCATCCAGGTTAGTCCCCAGCCTCAGACAGTGCTTGAGAATCTCACTAGAAATCCTGCTCCAAGACAAGAAGAACACTGTTTATGGGACTATCATTACAAACATCTGGAGGCAAACAGGACTGCTGCCAAGCTTACCCAATACTCTTTGGATTTCAGTTGTATTAGAAAGCTAAAATCCACTGGGAGAGAAACCAGGGATGCGTCTCTAACTAAAACCTGCGTTCAGTAATATGTTGCTGTCACATCTGACACTAAACGTTTGGGTAAGTGAATTTTCACACTGGGTAGAACGATTTAGCACTCCCTTACTTTCTGGGAAGGACTTTTAGCAAAACCAGCAGACTGAGGCTGACTGCTGCCACGACGGATCTTTTTCGGAATCAATGTTAAAAGAACCTGTGTTCCGCAAGTCCAACCCTTTCCCAGGGAAACAAGGACAGCAATGTGTGAGGACCGCTGCACCGTGCAGTGTGGTTTGGTGCCTCACCTTGGCGGAAAAAAACAAGTCGACAGCAGCACAATTTGTAAACCAATTACTGCTTCTGGAATTGATATTCTCGTGCTGCTAACTGGGGGTCTAACGGAATCAGGTGCTTGGCTGCAGCACTGGCCAAACAAGCGATTTCAGTGCTACCCTGAACAGCAAAGAAAAGGTTACATTTCTTGCTCTAAATTAGCCACACTGAAGTTTTGATTTAGACCTCAAAGGCTTACATAGAGACCAAAGCGGTATGGTGCTCCCTGGTCAGTTTACATTGAAAACAGTAACAACGCCAGATTGAGGAAAAAACCCAAAAAGATACAGGATTTGCTCTTGCACGGAAACCACCACAAACTCTGGGAGTGTTTGCTACTGTGCCTTGTGACCGGCCTTCCCCTGCCCGTGGAGGGTGGATTACCATCAAAACTATTCGGGCACGCGCACATGACCTCACAGAAACGCGCTAGCAAAACCAGACTTTCCTCAAGCCAAAAAGGGAACAGACTTCTTCAGAAGAGACCTAAGCCTTGCTCCTGTGCTAGTGATTGGATTAGGTAATGACTAGATGAGGTCACCACTTTCTATGTCATATATATGCAGTATTTATGGAGAATTTGCTCATTCTAATTAACAGAGTAGAAAGAGTTTCTTGACAAACTTCATTTTCCTGAAACTAAGAGCCTTGAATTTGCTCCACTTTTGATCTTTCTTCGGTGGCTATGTTTGCTTTACATTAAAATAACTTCTAACATTCCCATTAAGGATAATCCCTCCAGCAGCCACAGTATGACATTTCTATATTAATCTTTTAAGCATTTTAGAAAAGCAAGGTTTCATGTTTTAATAATCACAGTGTTTTTCTCCGAGGAGTTGTAAAAATTTATGGGGCCTTTCTATCCTATTTGACTTCTACATCTTTAGAGTTTGGTGCTAATGGCCCATTCAGCCCGCTTACTCTTTGACTCCTTCTTTATTTCTTTTTCATCTTCTTACAAAAGAAAAATTGCTTCCGTGCCTCACGCTGCTGCAGATGCTGTTCAAGTGGGAAGTCATTCCTAACCAACTAGCTGAAAAAACACCACAGTTTACCCTCATCTCGGAATCACCTGGGAGTCTCCACTGTAGACATGTGCATACCAACCCTTTAATTCTTAATTAAGGATAAAATATAGCCACTTGTTTAAAGCAGCAAAAGCAGCAAGACCAACACACATACAGGTTATTTTAAACAGGTTATCGGCTTGTCTTAGGAATAAAATACTTTTTCTGCTTTAATATTTAATCCCTTTCTTGCTTTTTTAGCAGAAAAATCAAACAGGTTAACTATGTTTATTATAATTTTAAGGTAGCCATAAAAGTGGCTCTCCAGTGCCCCTGGAAGCATTCTTGCCCCATACTACTCACATTTTGTTCTATGCAGAGCCAGGAAAGCCATTGCAACTAATAAAAATCCAGCCACACAAACCAAGCCAATTCCTCGCTCTGCCACCGAGACCTCTCCCACTGCTCATGGTTTCACTTCCTGAGAGCCAACAAATCTCGTCCCTTTTGGACAAAGTAATTTCCAAAGTGGAGAGAAAACAATATGCCTGCTCTGAGTCAAGATTGCCTCTGTGATTTCTGCTGCTGAAAACCCTGTAGAAGAGGAGATATAGCATCTCAATTAGGCACGTCTCAAAGCATTTGTGGTTACAGAGAACAAAACCAATATTCTCTGTTCAATGCAAGTGGAAGACACTTAGCGGGATCAATTTCTTGTGAGATGCTTCACTCAAGAAATAGATTGATGTGATTCACGCAAGCAGCATTACTGTGAGAAACAGGGTCCTCCCCCTTACTGAAGCCACCACAGGTCAAGTCTCACCTGAATGCCCTGTAGAGAACCAAGGGGATCACAAAGTTTTGCAACGTCTTATAAAGCAACAATAAACTGTTGATACAGTCTACTGTGGCCCTACAAAGAAAGTGGGACAGAGAGGATAAAGAACTGAGCAGTCAGCAACACTTTAGAATAATTTTGATAACGGAGGAGACAGGAGTTTCAGGGGCTGGGAACACTGCAGTAAGTATAGAGGAGTGGGAAAATGTAGTTTCTATTGCATATTCAGGACTGTAATCAAAGAGATATGTGCTAAGAAGATCTGCAGCACCCAGAAATTGTCAGAGTTGTCTTGCCACAGCTTCCTCAGTGATCTTATCCTAGGACAAGTGTTTCATAACAGATTGAATGATACCTAGAATGAATGTTTAAGAATAGACGAGGAAGAAGAAACCTTTTTTTTTGCACCAGAAGACTCCATGCCCTACTTAAAAATGGAGGGCATGGCGGCAATTCCAGCACCACCACCGGAGTCAGCACTGTCTCAATGCCCCCGGCAGCCAGCATGGAGATGGGGCTTCCCTCATTACAGCCTCTGTGATTTACTGCATGCATATAAAGCCCGAGAGCCTCCTGTATGATTTATAGAGGCGTGGGTTGCTCATCTGAGCAGAGGAGTGGGATGCAGAAATGCTTGTGCTCTAACCAGTTTCTGACATGGGCTTCTGCTGCCCCAGGCATGTCATGTTGTTTCTCAGCCTCTGGGCAAGTTCTTAATTCTTGCAGCAAAACCTGAGCCTTTTTCGATGTGCTGTTAAAGGTTCCAGAAGAATGGGAAGAGCTTGCAGAAGTGCCTTGCTGTTCCACTTCAGTCCCCCTTCATCTGTGTATCCAGGTCTCATCTCATTCAACCCCTAACAGCAAGTACTGCTGAATTGTCTGATATGCAAGATGGGGGAATGATTTCCTTCAGGAGCCATCCTTTGCCTCTTGCCTCTAAGAGAGCAAACACAGCCTATCTATCTGTTGTGCTGGATGAAAGGGCAGAATTGTCATTCTCCTGTTTCACAACCACATACTTCTGGGCTTTCAGCACTCCAGAATTTTCCTTTGGGCTTCCTGAGCACTTGGAAGAAAGATCTGCCCCTTTGTTTCTCTGTTTGTACAATTATGAGTGCAAAAATTCATTGCTCTGTGGTGTCTTTGGCATTCCCAGTAATGGTATCCAGAGTTCCCTGTCCCTGCACCATCCTGTCACCCATCACCAGTTAGAGCAGGCTAAAAGCTGCCTTAAATGACATGTAAATGGCCCAAGGGCAATAGAAAAGCACCAGGAATTATGCCTTTAACTGCGTTTCTAGTATGTCCCTTTTTACATGCATTGTCCCTAAGATAAGTGTGAGTCAGGGGTTTTGTGCCCCCAGAGAAACAGAAGGAAGAAAACAATGCAAGTGTTAAAAGAGGAAGGAGAAGCAGAGGGTCTGAATTCCCATACACAGCCCCTACGCTGGTACTGCCTCCAGAAAGCAAGAAAGCAGCACTCAGCCCTCAGAGCTGATACAGAGAACAATGGAACTAAATCACCCCAAACATTCATAACCAGTCTTGTGTCTGCTCCTGAACCCCCCTCCTCCAATCTCTTGTTCTTTGTCCTCTGAACTATAGTCACCTTGCATTACGCGGTATGAAATGACTAGTCAGGCTTCCCATTGTCATTGGTGTTAATCACAGGAGATGAATATGAACTGAACAATGGTGTTTATAACCTTGGTTAACAATGCCAGGCACTGGGCTGCAGTCTCCTCTCCCTTTCACCCACACCAGCGCAGTGGCTCCAGTGTAGTAATTTCAGGTTTGCAGCAGCACTGGGGAAGTCAGACTCCAACAGAAAGGCACTTTTAGGATGAAAAAGTCCAACACCACTTTGGCAAAATAAAAAGAATGAAAGCATCAGAACCCAGTGAATTTCTCTGATTCGCAGCTCAGGTGCACATAAAAGCCACTTTCCATGAAAACAGCACAGTGTACGCGAGCGTAAGGGAGTCTGACCTCAGAGGCATATCCCCTGCCAGCATAAAGCAAAGCATGGTTCGCAGCCATGTATTTTAACTAGCATTTGAGAAATCACAGTAAATACAGTCCATGTTGGTACCAAATGAATAAAATGTCTCTCTGGTGGTAGAGAAACTTTACCTTGGGTCACCAGTGTCCTGCTGGCACTGGGACGTATTGATTTTTAAGCATTCAGTGACCTTTGATACCAGTAACTACAGAGGGCTGCCAAGCTGCCCATGGGCTCTTCCATGCCAGTCTTTATCTGCTTTGTACACTGGGCAGTTTGAAACTGAACTCTGCTTGTTTGTGAAGAGGTAGATAGGATCGGGAATGAACCCTACAGGGACTGTGCCCCGAGTGTGTCAGTGTGTGCTCATGTTATGGATGTGCCTGTGTGCGTGATACTGATTCTGAGGCCGCTGATACTCAGTTAATACACACCCATGTATGTGTGCATGTAATCAAGAGAACTGTAGCTTCTTTCTCTTATACAATATAAAAGTGGTATTTGCATGGCCATTGGCTTTAAAGGGCAGTCTTCAGCTGGGCTGCAACATATTAATATTCAGGTGCCCACTTTGTATGGAAATGAGGCCTTTTGTTGTACTTGTGATTATCTTTTCTACGACATTAATTAAAACCACTGCTGTGACCTGACCAAACCTGGAGTGCTGCCTGGGTTGTACTTTACCCTAGGCAGTGCCAACTTTGGGGAGCCTGCATAGCCCAGATGCTCTACGACAGTTCCATTAGTTCAGCCAAGTCCCCATCTGGCGAGGTACACATGGCCTGAGGTAGTGTCCTAGCAATGACAGCACGTGGCTCCGTTCACCTAGATGTAACTCACTGAGAAAATGTCAAGTTAGGGAAGGAGGAAATGGTGGCTTCTAGACCTCCACCGACTATATCAACCTAAATTACCTGTGCCCTTCTGCTTAAGTGCCACTGCTTGAGAAGCAACTTCATTATGTGTAGTTAACATGTAAGCTTAAAAGCATTCAGCTGAAACCAATCCTTCTGCTGTCCTCTGGTCACCAACTGGCAACAAAGCTCCACACTGACACCAATCTGGCAACCTGTAGAGTTTGCCCTCTGTTACATTTTGCTTCTATAAGCACAGCTATTATTGGAACTGCTTACTTGACCATATTGTGTGCTTTACCTCCATCTGACAATAATTCATTCTTCCAGCTTGCAACATTAATTACTTATGTATACTATACACGCTGCCACTCAAAGTACATACACATAAAGAAAACGAGAAGATTTTATGCATAGTCGAGTTTTGTGCTTTTTTCCCTATTATTTGTATCTAATGTGAGGACAAGAAGAGATTTTTAGGTTACCTATAACTTGAAAACCAACACCAGAAACACTCAGAAATGTAGCACATTAACAAACACTGGCTGGCTCTGTAGGTTATTACAGATAATACAAAATATAGCTCAGTTTGTCTATGCTACCCAACAAGCAGTAGAAGCCAAACTTCACTTAAACATGGATTTATGGTTGGACGTGTGCGTACACACACATATGTACTTACATGTAACCCCCCCAAAATAAAAGCAGGATCAAAAAAAGCTGTCCAAAATATATATATGCTTTTGGTGATTAACACTATCCTATCTGTAACGTTACAAACATAAGACTGGAAGAGATCCTAGCACTCGGGAATTCCCAGCTGCTACCAGCAACATATCGTACATCTCTCATAGCCATGGATCAGCACTTGTCTGTAAAGCAGTTGTGGCTTTCAGCTCTCTGTTGTTGCTGGGAAGCTAGTGTCTCCTGTAATCACACTGGGCATCCTGATAGACTAATACCTGTCCTAATACCTGTGATGAGATCCTACACAACAATAGACATGACAGTCCAGCAGCACCTTGTGTCATGCCAGCAGGGTTTTCCTATTGCTGCTGGAAGAACCTTGTCTAGGATCGTATTTGTCATTTCCAGTACTGCTTCATGTGCACAGTCATTCACAAACAAACCAATGTATGCTTATTTTCTACTTTTTTTATTGTAGCCAGTTTTTTCCTTCAAGAGAATCTATTTTTCTTCATCCTGCATAGAGCTCTGTATAGATAATAGACACATCCACAGAACAGTTCCCCTTAGCCTAAGTTAAGAATCTAGAAGAGGCAGGACAGACCTCCATTTCAAGGTGTCTTCCTGTTTTCATTAGCTGCAGAAGGAGCCCTGATGATCAGCTTGAAGAAGCAGCCTGATTTTCGATGGCTAATGGTGAAGTGCATCCCAAATGTATGTTTGTTTTTGTAGGGAATTGCATCCCATTGCCATTGCTCATTGCTTTCACTGTGTTCCAGCTCACCAGCCGTGATGCTCTGACCCTGTTAATGACAGTGCCTCTTGACTGTTTCATCAGAACATTTCTTTAGCATACTCCAGCTTAAATGACAATAGATCATTATAGTGAACATTAAACAAGTTTAGCCTTGAATCACCACTAATCTCTCTATCCCAATAGTAATCTATTGGCACCTCTCCTTCAGACACTTCCTCATGCCTTTTACTGCTCTTTTACTAATCCCCATCTTTTCCATCTTAATTAATAACTTCCCATGTGGCATCACATCAAATGCTTGACTAAAATCCATACAGATTAGATCTACCACATCCACCTTGCTTAGAAAATCAGTTATCTACGCAAAGAAATAGTTCAGGAAACTCAGCAAAATCAGCATTGTGGTTGTATCCTATTCATCGTCTCTTTTGCGGCTTCTTTCTTTTTCTGGTCACTTATATTTTTTCACCACTCTTCTGAAAGCCTCAAATGGTCTTAAAATGAGATAATTTTCAAAGATTTTTTTAAAATACAGTATTTAAACAACTATTTTTAAATCATGCAAGAACAACCTTCGGCTCAAAAATGTAATTCAAATCCTTGCTATCAATCTGGCGCTTGTTCCTTTGGAATTCTGGGATGGAAATTACCTGGTTTCCCTAGCTTGAAAAGTATTAGCTCTTTTAGATTTGCTTTCACCTTTATTGTGATAATTTTCATTTTCATCCCCTCATTCCAACTAATTATGCTGGGTTTGCTCCAATTCTTCCTCTTAAGAGCTGCAGAAAAACCTTCATTTAGATTCTTTTGCATTTAGGTTCTTTTTTCATTCCCTGTTTATTTTCATAGCTGAAGAAATGTTTCCTTTTTGTTTGAATTTTCTTCTGACATCTATTTCAGAGTTATTTTCAGCAAATCTCACTTTATTCTTAACACACAGGTAGTGGGTTTGTTCATCAGTTGCTTTCCTTACTTTCTGTTGCTCTCCCATAGTCTAGTGAAATGATGCCATTGCACAGACTATATTAACTAACAGGGTAGACATAGTTAAATACAGATGTTTTGTAGAGAGGTACAGAGTGAACATATTTGCAATGAAATTCACAGGCCAACAGAAATCAAAGATCTTGTTATAATGGAAGCAATGTTTTTATCTGATTAGAGTCACAAAACCCCTTGCATCAGACCTGCCTTTGCCAGAATGCCGGGCAAAATGCTTTGGCTTGCAGCAATAAAAATATTGCATGCTGCTTCTCTTCCAAAGGAATTAAAACTTCCAATCACTAAGAATAAAACAGAAGCAGAATTGTAAAACAAGTGCCTAATTTTTCAAACCGTTGCCTTCTGTTTATTTTTTTCTTCTGTTGTGTTTCTGATTTTGAGCAGGAGCCTTACACTGCAAACCAGAGCAGAGCTGAGCCAATCTGTGACCAGCCACAGCAGAAGACTAGCTCTGAACTGGAAACCTTTGTGGCTATTTTTGATGCTAAGGATTCTGATTACAGTTACAGTTTCTGATTTCCCTTCATCACATCTCAGTTCCTTAAAGATTGCATTTTCCTCTTCAGCTATGGAAAAATTGTGTGTAGCATTTGTGCACTATCAAGTTTTGAATTCGTACAAATAGGAGAGATATGAGAAATTCTGGTATCATTATACAAAGGTAAAATGGAATGTTGTGTCCATCCACCAACTGCAGCCAAAGGCCCATACACAGCAGTGGGGGGAAATAACTAATCCAGCTAATTATAAAGAAGCTTTACTGTGGAGAGTATATTCATACATAGAACATTTGCAGCTAAGAGAGAAAAGATTTTCAAAACCATCTTAGCATAAAATTGGAGTGTCCTCCATGGACACTTCAAGTCAGTTGGAAAAAGACCTTCCAGATGACACATACGTCTGACTGCAGAGAGATAGTTCTATTGAGGGGACAATAAAGTAACTTCTTAATTTCACGAGCCATCACCAACTGTTTGTTACCCTTCAAGCACCGTTTGCCTGGGTTGATGGGATGCCTCAGAGGATGCTTGTCTCAGATCCAATCTGATGTTCTGGCCCTCTGCATTTCTAGTAGCACTGTCAGGACTGCCCCACTGGAGAGGCAACGACTGCAAACCTCTGCTAAGAAAAGCATTTTTAGGGCTAAATCCTTGTTTATTCTTGAGGAGCAGTATGGTCAGCCCTCGCTTTCGCTTCCCTTTCTGACATACACCCTACGCTGGCATTCTCTGCCCTTTATGTTTTGCTTAGTTCCTTGAATTACAACTTTTAGGTTTTCACTTCAACTTTTCCGCCCAGCTTTACCCATTAGCTTCCTACTGTAAACAACTGTTTTGCCTGCTAGATGGCACTGGACATCCACTAGCGCTGGGACTGAAGGCAGGTGGCACTGAAGAGCTGTAAGGGCACACGGCCATCCTTTGGTCCTTATTCTATTTACTTTCTGCAATGGCATTTTCTTTGCTCAGATTACTTCATTCCTCATCCACAGCACTGCCCTGCCACTATAACAATTCCACCTGTGTCCTCTTCCTGTTCTATGATGAGTATAAACTTGCTATTAGCACTACTATGGAGGATTGGAGCTGTTTCTGAACCCATCAGGCGGTTGAAAACAACTAAAACCAAACGGAAGCCCTGAAATTCCTCTGGGTTTCAGCCACTGACTTGATTTGAGTCCAAGTATTTTGCAAACAATCTGATTTGGGGGGATACAATTAATTAAACTTTTCTGCCTGAAAGCAGCATTACAGAGCTATTTGTGAATAAATACTAAGGGCTAATATAAGGCTGGTGCTAAATCTGCTTGTTCTTGCATTCTGGTCTGAATTCTTTGTATATTGTTAGAACAAACATCCTTGGATGTGCTGTGTATATTCATCAACACACCAAAGAAGAAGCTGATGCTTTCATTTGTGTCTGCAGAGCACCGAGCATAACCCACTGTTGCTGTCCTGACTGTGAGCTTCTCTAACTAACTGTTAAAAACCCCACAGTAAAACCACACTAGAAAACAAAGTTAATCACAAATATCTGGCTGGAAAAGCAAGAGCCTCTTTCTTCAAAGTATCCACCAGCCCTCATGAAGATACCCCTCGTGACACAGCATCTGTAACCGGAGTGCCACCGTCACCATTCTAGTTCAGTCTGTCTGTCACTTGAGATGCTGTTCTCTGCACCTACATAATGAGTTTGCTTTTCATGTACACAGGCAGATGTTTCAGCCAGTGCCAGATGTGCCCACAGTGGGTGTGATTTCTTGGAACCTGAGGGTGTACCCTCTGTTTGGATGGCAGGTTCCATGGCTGTGGTTGCTTGGAGACATTACTGGTATCATGGTATCTGCCTTGCATGCCTGTAGACGTTTTCCAGGTAGGTGTGGTCATACTTCTACCTGGCTCATCAGATTCCCCACAGATGTCCATGGATGTAGTGACAGCGCCAGGTCTGGCTTTCTCATTAATTCTTTTTCAACCTTATAATTATCATGTATATATGAAGCCAAATGCAATGCTGCATCCTACCATATCATTTTTAGGTGTCAGACACCTAATTTCTATCTTGTTTTGGTCTCCTCACCACTAAGAATGTGTCTCTCTCTCCATTTCCTCATGGATGCTCAAAACTGATCACCCCCAAACCTAGAGAAGATTCAAATAGAAGCAGAGCTTTTCACAGATTAAATCTTGTGTGGCATTTTAGGATGTCTCTCCCCTTCCTCCCAACCTTTTTTGTTTCCCTCCCTCAGAAAAGTTATCACTTGCCCAGCAGAGTTGGCAGACGGACTGAAATGCTTGTGCCTTGAGCCATTCCTGTGCAACGCCTGGCACCTTTGCTCAAATGTCTGCAGAAAGTGGGTCTGAAGTAAGATGCTGCTCTGTGAAGCGGCAGGGGCACATAGACTGTTCTGCTGACTCCTGCTGGGGTGGTGAGCTTCAGCAGAAGGAAGGAAGATTGAGGGCAGATGGTGGCATTGCTGAGGTCTTGAGATGCCACACAGAGATTCACAAAAGTGGCTATTTCTAACCTGCTTGAAATAACTCTATGATGCATTTCCTCCCTGTTTAGATAGCACAAGGACTTCTGTGTATTTGCCTACCAATTCCTCTGGCACAGCATGAAGCAAATGGCTACCTACACCTCCCTGGCTATTTGCAAGGCCACTTAGCTTTAAAATACAGCTAAGAGCTGTACCACCAATCTCAAATTAACTTTCCTGGTGGGGGGAAGAGTCTTGAATTGATCCTTATCTACTTCACTGGGTCTTGTGCTGACAGTCCGGTTTGCTGTTCTCACCACTGTTAAAGTGTTCTGCTCTTTATTGGGTGTACTGTGAACAAAACCACCAGTCCAGACCTTTCTGATACGGCTGTTGTGATTTGCCTTATCTTTATTTGCTCCTTAAGCCACTTTGGTAGGGCTGAAAAAACCATCTCCTGCAAAAAAACTTTGAACTCTGGATGAGCAGCTAGAAAATACCTTTATTATTAGGGGAGGAGAGCTTAGGCTGCAGCTGGGGTCCAGCTGAAGTGAAGGGAAACTGCAGGGATCTGCACAGGAAGTGGCTGAGAGTCGCTGGTGTGCAGGCTATTAGGGAATTCTTAGAGATGTGTTAAATGGTAGGTTCAGCTTCACTAATGAATCACCTTGCTCAGGCTACAGAGTTTTGATTATAGGTGGCTTTGAGGGCACAGAAGAAAAGAAAACGTCATCTCGCACATGCAGCTAATACAGTGATTCCTACACGGGATAGAGGAAGACCTGAGCACGATGACAATAAAAATGTTTATATGCATCAATCCTGTTACTACAAATTAATTAGCGACTGAGGGAGAAAGTGCTACAAAGGTATAATTCAGATTTCTGCACAGTTGTACTTTGTGGCAATGGTCAGGAAAATCGAGATGATATCGGCTCACATTTTACAAAATAATAGTGTGAGCTCGTGGGCTGTGACATCCAAACAGCCCCTGCTTGCTCAGTGTGATTACAGATGTGCTTAAAGTTAAGCACGCATGACAGCCTTTGCAGGACCAGGGATGCAAAACACAAATAACTTTTCCCTTCGATATACTTCCGATAGGTAAAGAACTAAAAAAGGAATAAAAGAAAAAAAGCGCAAACTAAAACTTCAGATTTCTACAGATTCTGTGGGTGCAAAGGCCATGTCTTCATCTGTGCCTCGGGTGCTGCAAAACACACTGTCAGCCCTAAACAAACAGACACGAGTGATAAAAAGCTAATATGCAAATTGCCCTATACACGAGGATGTTTTCTTGATTTGTGTGTAAAACTCATTTCGGATTCCAAGACATGTCTAATCTGTATCATTTCCCTTAACTCACACTTGAGACACAAGTGACGGGAGAAATAATCTCAACAAATGCCTTTTTCAGTGCTCGGAACCGGGCGGGAGCAGCAGCACTCGGGTGGCCGGAGGTAGGGCTGGGGGTCGGGGTGCGGGTGGTGGGGAATGATGGGGGAAGCCCTGGTCCTTCGGTGGGCACGACCCAGCTCCGCGTCCCTCTCCCAGCCCCGCCGCGGCAACATTTATTGCAAAAGCAGGAAATTGCTTATTACTAAACTAGCTGGCTAGGGAGCGGGAGCCGATGCTGTTCCACCCTGGCACAGCACTTGCTTAGCTGCAGCTTCCCCTTGTTCCGCTCTTTCTTCTTCTTCTTCTTCCCCCTCTTTCTCTCCTCTCTGCCTCTCTCTTCTCTTCTTTTTTTCATTTTGGCTTCTATTCAAATGTGGGTCAGGGGTGAGCGGCTCCCAACGTCACAAGCTTGCAAGATGGCGCTGGGAGGAAGGCTGTGAGATGAGGAACAGGCTGGTATAAACCGAGAGGACAGGAGAGGGAGAGGAGGAGGAGGAGAGGGGAAGGGGAAGAAAAGCTGCTGCTCCAGATGCAATAAGAAGGTAACGCGGAGCGGGGCGCGGGTCCCTCTCGGCCGGCCGGGCGCTGCCGGGCTCCGCGGTGCAGCCCAGCCCCACTCCCCGCTCTTTATTCGCAGCCCCGGTCATCTGCCCATCTGCCCGGGGCCGCTCGGGAGAGTCGCCGGGGTGGCGGCGGTGTCCCCTTGTTCCCTGCCCTGCAGCAGCCGTGCCCGCCACCAGCGGTAGCTCCACTGAAAAGAACAGGGAGATCATTTTCTTGTCCCCCAGTACCCCTCTCCCCGTGCCCCAGGCCCCCTCCCCGCGCTCTGCCGGCGCGCTGCCCCGTTGCTTTCGGGGCTGGGGCGTGCATACGGTGTACCGGCCACCGTGCCTGCCTGGGGATCGCTAATGCTGGTTATTTGGTTGAAGCGGCTGAAAACTTTCCCCCTCCTCCCGTGCCATTTGTGTGTGTGTGCGTGCGGTGCCCCTTCCCCGGCGGTGCTGGGGTCGGGCGGGGGCCGCAGCTGCTGCCCGCGGGGCCGGCGGGCGCAGAGGGGACCGGCGGGGCGGGCGGGCAGACCCGGAGCGGCAGCAGCCTTCTCCCCATCCCCGCTCGCCCCTGCGGGTGAGCCGTATTTTGTTTTAATTGATTTTACCCCCCGAAAGGAAGGAGCGGAGCCTCGGGGTGCCGGGGGGCGTGTTTGTGCTGGGGATCCGGCCGCATTGTGGCGGAGAGGGCAGGGAAGGGGCTCCCGGGACTCGCATCGCCTCCTTCCCCCCCCGCAGTCCATCCGCGGGGCCGCTAGGCGACGAGCCAGGCCCGGCATCCCCCAACCTCAGCCCCGGCCTCACCGAGCACCCCCTGCCCCACCGGGACCACGGTGAACTTTTGCCCCGGCTCCCCGCTTCCCCGCCGCCCCCCATGGTCGTTCGCGGTCGCGGAGGGAAGGACCCGCCGGCTCCGCTCGCTCTGCCCGTCGCTGCGGGTCTCTGGCTTTTGTTACGGCACCGCTCGGACGCAATGGACGGAGCCGGGATCGCGCACCCTCCCGCGGCCGGGGTCTCCCGGGACGCTGCCCGCCGGCTTTGTGCCCGGGGGCAAGGCGCGCTCCCCGGCCCCGCCAGCCGGGAGCAGAGCTGTCCCCCCCACTTTGAAATAAAACCAATTCAATTGTCCGTCCAGGCCGGCAATATCGCTGCCGAGGCGCGGTACGCTGTAATTCCGGGAGCCGGGAGGCTGATCGCCGCCCGCGGCCGCCCGGTCTCTGGGGAACGGCGCGGCGGAGCCGGGCCGGGCTCCACATCCCCAGGCGCGCCGGTGCCGGTGCCAGCTCGGCGGCGGGGGAGCCGCGCTTTTTGTTTTGTTTGGGCTTTTTTTTCTGGTTGCATTTAAAAGCAAAGCAAAGCCTGCGGAGAGGGGGGGGTGGTGGAGGCTGTGTGCGCGGTGCGCGGGGGACCCCGCGGTGCCCGCAGCGCGCAGCCTGCTCCCCGCCTGCTCCCGGCCCCTTTTGTACGGGACGGAGAAGTCAATTATTGACTCCGCTTGGCCCGGTCCCAGGTGGCGGCTCTCGGGGCACGTCCCGCGCCCCTGTTATCGCGGGCGCCAGCCGCGCTGTACCCGGGGAGCGCGTACGGACACACGCGGGGAATCCGTGACTGGGAACTTTCTGCTGCGAAATCCGCAGTCTTTGGAAACTCGGGCAGCCCCGGCGCTTGTTGAGGCGGGTAACAGCATCCGCGAGTGGGGCGGGCGCAGCCTTTACACCGAATTACTGCATTATATATGAACCCGAGTGCGCGAGCAGAGGGTTCCTCAAGTCACCCTGGATGTCACTGAGCCGTTAGACAGAATCTGAGAGAGCAGCCAGAAACAAGAAGAGCATCAACATTACATTCTGCTAATAAAATGTCCTTTGGCCAAAACTGGTTTAAATTTGTTGCGGAATGCTGTTTATATTTGAATGGCTCCCATGTTTTTCCACAAATTAAAGGGGAAAACAATATGCAATAGTCACTTTCATTGGAAAATGTCAGAACTACAAGCAGATGTTTGCTGTGCTTGATAAATATGCTGTATAAACAACTAGGATTTCAAGATGACTTACTACTATTTTGTATCACTCAGAACTATTGTATATACTACCGTGGCTCTGGAGAGAAAGCTGTGAATGAGTCCTTAGGATTTCACAGCAAATACATGGGGAAAATGACATATGGAAAGAAAATGGACTTATTTCCACAACTGCAAGTGGCCTCCTTTTGCGCCTTTTCATTAGCAATCTAATCCTAAAAGCATTAGGAGCAATTATTTGCAGTGGTGCCTGACATTCTAGGTCTAATTATTTAAATCAGTTTAACTTTTGATGGCTGACCCATTAGGTCAAATCTGTGTGCCCTTTGTTATATTTATTTGAAAAAAAAGGAGAAGGGGGGGGATGTCTTCAAACTTGCCACCTGCTACTGACATATCATTTGAGCTCCGGAGGAGATCAGCAGTAAGAATAAGCAACCTCTTACATTTGTTACTTTCCATTCTAACACGGGTAAGGGAACCCCACGGAAGTGCCTTGTTCTTCTGCGTCCAAAATCCATTGCTTAATCATGGCAGACTTGCATGGCCGCAGGGGTGTCAGCAGGAAGAATGGGAGAACCCGAGGATATGGCAGGTTTTTCATATGTCCTGGTTCCCTAATCTGTGGGAAATGCAGATGAGATGCACATAGGTAAAAAGGATGGGTTTTCAGTGTTTGGGGAAAAAGCTTCTTCCAAGGA
Organism: Amazona ochrocephala; assembly: GCA_039720435.1. Lineage (NCBI taxonomy): Eukaryota > Metazoa > Chordata > Aves > Psittaciformes > Psittacidae > Amazona > Amazona ochrocephala. The sequence continues at coordinate 6,174,346 of CM077891.1, read as the reverse complement.
TCTGGGAGAGCTCTAAATCTTTAATGCATGAACAAATAGCTCACGTTAGTATTCACATACGTTGCTGGGCAGAATGACTTATGGATGCTTAGATAGTAATAAGTATCGCAAGATGCTTGAAGCACTTGGTATCACGTGAAAGGCTGTAGTGTCAGTGCTGAATTGCCTGGCAGAAGCCACTGTGTGACAAGGAGTGGGGGGAGAGAGGAGAGGAAGAGAAGGTGAGAGGCCTTATTTCAGGAGGATACCCGTTCAGTTTATTTCGATTAGTCATTTAAAACAACTGGAACGCAACATAGTGCTAATCACTGTGGCTGTGTAATGGATTGAAACTCTCTAAACCAGCCACCACAGCCCAAAATCGGTGGTCACAGCATGAAATTTGAAGTTGGGAACAGCAGGACCTGCAATGAGAGTTCTCATTTTCTAGCATTTTTACAGCCCATAGTAATTAAGAATTGTCAAAACATAAACTGTGTTGTGCATTGCTTTGACCTTGTATAGAAAATAGTGTGTGGCTATTCTCTGAACTCCTGCTACCTTCTTTGGTGATAGATGTAGGGAAATAGGATAATGTTTGAAAACCGAGGTGTATTTGCCTTTATAGCAGAACTCCTGTTTGTGCTGACTGCAGCATTTAACCCTCTCATCCAGTCTGATGAACATACTGTAGCCTGATAGGTAGATGGTTTGGTGTGATGAGAATGCCGTGTTTTCTCTACTTGAAAACCAAGTTTCCCATCCCTTAACCAAACGTGGCTGAGATGTACGAACAAAACTGCAGTTTCTGACAGCATTCAGGGAAGAACGTTGCCCCAGAGCTTCATTGCAGTGCAGCAGCAAATGTGGAGTGGGAGGAAGCAGAATCACAGTTGTGCCATAGCCATTATATTGGCTGCATTGTGACAGGCGAGGCTCAATGGGAAGGAGGACATGCCCACCCTGCTGGGCTTGGAGAAAAATTAACAGGGCTCAGCTGTGGGATTGCCACAACAGAGCATCGTCCCAGCCATAAGCAGGAGAACGTCTTTTAAAAAGTAAAGATGACTTCTGCTTTGGTTTGCTGTGGATTGCTCCAATGATTAAACCACTAGGGCTGCTTCCATTGGCTTTTTATCTTGCTGTAGTATCGGGAGCAAGGACGGTGCATTGCAGTCGAGATTTCACTCTGCTGCGCAGTAGCTCGTTGGCAAAGCAGCTGCACTGGTTTGTTTAGGTCTTTTTTAATCAGCAGTGACAGTGTGCTTACTGCTTGCAAAAACAGCAGAAAAAATGTAAAAAAAGAAGAAGTGTTCCGGAGAGTTGTATTTTCTTGTTCGGTTATGTCTCCAGGTTCCAACAGGATGCCAGTTTTAAGCTGGGTTTCTTTCCCTGAAGTGTACACGTATTACAAGCTAGCTGTCCAAACTTGTGAGTTACTCACGCTTCTTGTTTGTAATTCCTGGAAAGAAAATTCACCCTCCAGTGCTGGCTCCCACAAAACAAGGAAGAACTGAAACAGTGAGGTCAATCCTGAATGTTAAGCTGATATAAAATGGGTTGTTACAATAGCTGTAAGGAGACTACAACACTGCAATAGCTATACCTGCTGTAAGTGACAGGTGGGAGAAATTCTGTTCTTTTTCATCTGTGTTTGGATGATGGCCCAGTGCTGGCCACAAACTGCAATCCAGGATTAATCCTCACATACTGTTTTCTTTCTATATATCAGATTTCTCATTTTGTTAATAAGCACAGCCTAGCATGCACTTCAAGTCAGCTGTTCTGGAGTGGAAGCAACAGGGTTTTGCATTATTGAAATGACGGCTCTCGTGCTTTCCTGGAGCCCGTATTGTTTGACCAGGGCAGGGCGGAGGGTGATCCTTGTAATCACAAATACTAAACAGGGATTCCAGTTACTGATTTTACTTAATGAAAAGGGGAGGGGAATGCCATTTATCCGGGATTACATATGTACTATGTAACACTTTCAGATGTGCACACTGTGGATTTGAAGGGGCTAAAGAATTATCTTTTAAACCAAAAACTTCAAACAGCGGTTTGGAACTAGACCTGTTGTGGGAAACTTCCTTCAGCATTGACTCTCTTGCTGATGTGGAAATGACAAGTGGCTGAGGTCTCCTGCGAAAAGTGCAGAAAAGACATGCACTGACAGCTAAGCTGGGAGAGGAAGGGTCCTAGTCTTCAGCTGGCAATAAGAAGAGTTTAGAGAAGTGCAGGGAGTTCCTTGCTCAACACTGCCATCAGGGGCTGTTCTCCTAGTAAAGACAGCCCTGAAAACGGTATACTTCTTGCTTCTGTCTCTGTTCCGAGAGATCTGTGCAGGGACTAGGAATAACTACCTCTTGTTCTTCCAGCTTTAGATACTGGATGGACAAACTTGCCAACGTTTTCCTCACCCAGGTTCTGGATGAAAGGTAGAAAGCGTTTCATGTCAATATGCTGGCCTGAGGCACTTGCTGTCCTTCAGTCTCTTGGGTGAAGGAAGAGGAGGTAGCTTTCAATAATATATCAGTTTGCCCTATCCACTCCCTTCCCCCTCCAAACCGAACACTGTGCAAGATAAAATTGCCTTCAACTCAGTCTTCTGCCATGAGTTTTAAGAGATACACAACAGGCTGACTGGGGAAGAGGCCCCGTATGGTAAACAACCTCACTCTGCTCTTCATGCTGGGCTAGTCCCATTCATTCCTGGCCTGGTTTAAGATGACAGGGGTGTACAGCAGATTCCTTCCCCTAAATGTGTGCTCATTTCCCGTTGTATAAGGAACCATTCAGTATGTGGATTCAGTTTTCCAGGAGTCACATAAAGACACTGCCATGTAGGACTCTACTTGCTGCATTTCCATCTGCAGTCAAGATGCCACCAGCTAGTTTGACAGTTTGGAAATCTTTTCTCTTGCCCGATAAAGAACAGGATGGAGTAATTTGCATTGCCAATTTTAACTGAGAATTGAAATCAGCCAACAAGAAACCTTACTTTAAAGCTTGCTTGTTTGTCTATGTGGTTGCTAGTTACTCTCCAGTGGAAAGACTGGATCTCACTGGTTTCCACCTATTAAAACATGTACGGATGTGCAACTAAAAATAACTTTGAAGTAAATCTGGTATTATTTTCTGCTGAGCAGGAGGACAGGATTTAATGTATTCAAGCTGTGATTTAACATGCAAATCAGAAACAAAATTAATATACTATGTTATTGTTTCTGAGAAATGAATCAACTTCTTATATAGCACTAAATTCAATGAAATGCTAAATCTGAGTATATTGAAGTGTTAAATAAAAATATTTGGAAAATACTTCCTTCTCAAAATACTGCCTGACAACCTTCCCAGGTTTCTTCCTATGTGACTGACTCTATAATTCTTATTCAGCTCCACTGTAAATGCAAAGCAAAGGAAATGTTTATTAAGCAAAAGGGAACTGATTATTTTCTAGCTATGCTCTTCTATGAGTTTAGAACTAGCAGATGTTAGTCTCTGACACCTAGTTTTGATTTGGAGGGAAGGAAGCTTTCTTGCCCTTCTGCCCTTCCTCCAATATCCACTGTGTGCAGTCTGAAAGAACTAGTTTTTGAACTAAAACTGAAAAAACATCTTCTCTGTCCCTTTGCAAAAGGCTCCCGATGCAAAAGGTAACTGCCCAGGACTGGATGAAACAGTGAAGTGGTGGCTTTCTCTGTTTAGGGGTTGACTTGCCTCAAAACTTCACTAGCAAAAAAAAATTGAAGACTGACTTACTTTTAATAAACAAGACCTATTTGCAAGCAGGTTTGCAGGTTTGCTATTATGCCAGGGTATAGTGAGACTTGAACTTCTGCTGCTTTTATTTAATGTTGTTTACCCTGGAAGGATGAGGTGCTTTGCTGTTCCTAGTTTCTGTTTACCCTCATGAAGTATTCAGAATGATGCTCACGTGGAACTTTTTGCATCAAACTTCTGCAGTCCTTGAGAAAGGCTCTTTGTTAGTTTTCCAGGCAGTTCAGATGTTCTTTGATAATGTGATATTAGTGGCATGATTATGCCCTGTCCTCAAAGAAAAATGTGGGTGTCCTTCTAGGCAGGAAAAGTATCTACCAAAGTTGTAGATGGCAGAGAATCCACTAATAAAGGTCTGTGCACATCTACGAGGTGTATATAGCCAGAACTGTAGTACCAAAAGGCTCAACAAAAGGAATTTTGGCATGAGAGTGAGAGGTGTCTTGTAATTCTTCAGGTGTCAGCAGACTGACGTTTGGCTGAGCATGTTTTAAAAGTAACGTAGCTTTGGACTCAAAAAGTTTTACCCAGAAAGCTTGGTTATATGTACGTACTGTTATGAATTGGTGCAGTGGTTGAAGGTATGCAAACATCTAATACTTCTGGGCGAGTTTGTGGTCTAGGGAATTCTGGGTTCAGTTTCTATCACTGATTTAAATTTTCCATGCTCTGGTCATGAAGGAAGTTAAGCAATTTAAGTTTTCTTCATCTTTAAAGTATAGAGAATACAATGTCCTTGGTTTATCTTGTATATTCATCTTATAAATGCTTATATGTAAAAGTTTGCACAACTGGACCCTGACCTCAGCAAGGGCCTGTAAATGCTGTCATCATACACAGAGTTCTAATACAGCTTCAAAATGGTAAAGTTGCCAAAGGACTAAGGCTTCAGTATTATGCAAAACCCACAGTGGGGGAGGAGGAAGAGAGAAGCTTGCTCTCCAGTCCTTCAGAAATGCTACATTTCTTAGTCTCCACTGCACTTTATCAAACCCGGCTTTCAGAATTGTAATGAAAATTGCAACATGCCAACTATAAAAACTGTTCACTTTTTGCGACAGCATTGAAAATATTAACGAGACTTTATCCCCCTGCAGCGAACACTGGGGGTTTTTTGCAGGTCTGTTTTGCTCTGCCTGTTTCTTCCTGGGAATAAATGCATGCCTCTAAAGAACCCCTTTCAGGATGCGCAGAGCAGCAGCTTGTATTTTTTGTCTTTCCTCCCTGGGCTGCATGGTGCAGTGCCAGTGTCCTGCGTGACGAAACAGTCTTGGAAATTCTTGGAAAAGCACTTCCGTTTGCTCTAGGTAAAAACTGTGTTGGCAGCAAAACCGACTGCTGTTTACAAGCTGGCAGCATTCTTAAGTGAACTCCAAGAAAAGTGGTTTAATGTATGTGGTTCTGCATATCCATCCAAGATGCAGAGGTGTTTGAGACTGTTGGCCTGGTATTAGGGGTGGTGCTCTGGAGAAGCAATATCTTGAGTATTTCCCAAAGTGTGGATCTCTTTTCAGTAGCTGTAGTCAGCTGGCTTATCCCAGTTTGCTGGGTCTCCCAGTTTCTGGTTGCTACTTATAAGTGATGGGTTTAATTACTCTAGTGATACTCCTTAGCTCCTGAGTAAGGGCAAATCGGACCTGAGCACAGAGAGAGGACTGTAAGCCATTACCTTCATTCTGACAATCTATTTTGGTGGCTAAAACAAAGAGTTGAATATGAGAATTTGTTTGTCACTGATTTATTGGTTGATTCTGCCTGTGTACGGACATGGTATTTTGCAGATGGGCTGAATTTCCATTAGCATTTAATGAACAGTAAATAACAGTAGTAGCTGCTATTGTCTAATATTTCACCCTGTTAATTGTGCAAGAGGGTTTCAAGCTGAATGCTGTACTAATAATTCAGTATCCTGTAAGTGGAACCAACTGCAGGGAAAAACTAGTATGTTTGATAGTGCTGTAGTACTGGAAATCATGGTGTTATTTAAAAGCTGCATGAAGGTGTAAGTAACAATAGAGGACAGTCATGAAAGGAAAATATATTTCAAGGGTCCTGCTGGAACAGTGAACACTGGAGTATGCATTAAAATATTTGCCTATCCACCAAAGAGATCCTTTCCACGCAGGGATCTCATAATGCCTTCATAATTACCAATCAGTGATTTACAGCTGTGTCTCTGCCATCTTCAAATAACCTTTTTTTGAGATGTTTGTATGAGTTTCTGAAAGCTGCAGAAGGGTTCTCCCATGCAGGACAGAAGCCATGGCCATAGCCAGACCAGCCAGCTTCCACTCCCAGTACACGCAAATGACTGATTAAGCACTCCAGTTTCTCTCTTGCACGGGTAACAAATAAAATCTCCCTCTCCCTCCCAAATTTTGGGAGTTCATATGAAACGAGACCTGGGTTACCTGACGCCAGCCGTGGTGTTTCAAAAGACTTATCAGTAGTTTTCTACCTAATACCCAGAGAATCTAATACCATATGCCAGAGGCTTGGGATGTTCCCCAGCCATGAACTGGTTGGACAAGAAAGGGGGAAAGGACTCCAGGTGAGTCCAAGCAAGTTTCCATGTGAATCTCCTCTGCCCTTATTCAGAATATTTGCCTGTTTGTGCTTGCTTCCTCCATGGTTACGCATGGACCACGCTGCCGCTGTGTCTGTCTGTAACAGCTAGGGATGCACCCTCACCAAAAAGCAAAAATCCAAGCCAACAAACCAAACCCAGAGCACTCCCCCTGAGCCTTCTTGGAGCAAAAGCAAAGCACGTCCCCTTTTGAGGTGAAGGGGAAGCTGCTTCATTACAATGGCTTTGACTATCATTGATGGCGAGTGGGAGGGTATCTGACAGTGTTAGCTCTGTGGATTGACCGGCTGGGATCATGTTTTTGTAAGTGAGAAGGTAGCAGCTGTCCTTTGTGGCATGCAGGACACAGCGTTTCAGGGCAACTTGCAGCCTTTTTTTCCACAGGAACTGCTCCATGCTGTGCCATGCTGCTGTCCCACTCCTCCCTCCTCTGTGCCCGGGGAGGGGAAGGGGCTGGGTGCCCACCGGCAATGCTTGACTGGCACAGGCAAAGCAAGCCTGCCTCTGCTAAACTTACACATCACTGGAGACTAATCAGTCAAGTTTGTTGTTTTGCTTTTGTTTTCAGTTCCCAGTTTTTCAGACCTTCTGGGAAGAAAGGATGTCAGCATCTCGAGTGAAGTCAGTGCAATGCCAGGGTGTGGGATTTACACAATTCAGTGCCTGTCTTACTACTTTTTAACAAAATGTTTGAAATTAAAGAAGTAGAGAGGTGGTCGTGCAATAAGATAAAAGAATGAACAGTGCAAACTGGTTGCTGGTCAGAGCAGAGTCTTCAGGAGAAACTGTCTCTAATAGATGTCATTGTAAGGGTAATGCTGCACTTGGCACCACAAATTAGATTTAATGCCATAAATGGAGATGAAGCACATTGCAGCTGACAGTATACTCCTAGACCATGTCCCTGGGTAAAGAGCTTGCAATGCAAGGCACAAATAGGTGCAGCAGAGATAACTGACTGGGGGGGTCAGATTCTGCAAGTGCTTACTCAGGCACTTTGCTTGAACTCAGTCTGGAGTAAGAGCTTGCACAATCCAGCCGCAGGAGAGGGGCTGGAGCTTTATAGCTGTTGGGTAAAACAGAACTGCTTGGGGGGTTTATTTATTTTGAAGTGCCTGGTGAGGCTGGCTTTAAGTAAAAGCCCACTTCCGACCCTGACTCGCCTGCCTGTTTATTTGCTGCTATCACCTGCAATCCAGAATTGCAGAACTCCTGTGGATACACTAGTGACGCCTCTGCAAAGCTTCCCTAGCAAAACTTCAGCTGGGTTTTAAAAGCACATGCTTCTTTCAGACCCCTTAGCTATGGAGTTCAGGCTCAGCCTGGTGGGGTGAGAACACTCTGGGCTAGGTCAGAGGGCCACATTGAATGCTCTGGGTCCAGTTTCCCAGGCTGATCTGCTGCTTGAACTCTTTGAAGGGAGCGGAGCACCTGCAAATCCCCTTCTGGGGATTCCCTTAAAATGTGGGGAAGCCTCCAACAGGTGTGTGGAGCTGGCATGGCCTCGGCCCAAGGTGGGGAGAGGTGTGGCTGGGACACGTCCGAACCTGCACTTGGGCTGGAGCAGGGAATCAAAGAGGCTGTAAGTGGTAGCTGTTCTCAGCTCCCCTGTGTCCCTGAATGGAGGGAAGGGATGCTAAGCTCCACCAGGCCCAGTTCAGTAAGATATTCCTGTTACGAAGTAGGCAGTGGGCAGGGGAGTTGCGGCTGCTTGTCCGCCCGCTCTGAGAGGCAGTGAATTGGCTGCCAAGGCAGATGCTGACTAATTGTATCAGGAAAGACGTGGGAGCTGATAGAGCTGATTCAGGTCCCTGGTTTGAAAATCCCGAGCCCGGCTGGGTGAATGCCTGATTAATGTATTTTCTCCTCAGATTCATTTGCTTTGAGGTCACGGTTCAGAAGCAAAAGAGCAAACAGGCAAGACATTCCGAGTCTCGCTGGATGTGTGTCACACTCACTGCCTAGGTGTGCTCCGTTTAAAAGGCTTTGACAAAGTGAAGTCCCAGATAGACAGAGGTACTACTGTGTCAGTGAAGGCTCTGCTGGGATGTCAGAATGGGTAGGGGTTTGAATCTTTCTTTCTCTTAAGAGGCAGTTCGTTGACTGGCATTAAACTCATTCCTTCTGATGGGTCATTGGATTTCTTCATAAGAGCTTTCTGGCTTATTTTAAAAACTTAATGTTTAAGATAGACACAAAGCATTTTCTTTTGCTTTCACTGAAAAGAGTGTAAGCGCTTCATCCAAGTAGGAAAGAAAAGCATATTATTCACATAGTCAGTCTCTACAGTGAATGACTAAACGAGTAAGTCCAACTGGAAGAGTACATCAGTTCTACTGAGGGCAACAGACTTTTCAATTCTGTTCATCCCCAGAAGCCTGAGAGAAAAATGCGTTTTCTCCCTCCTGCTTCTTGTCAGAGGATTTGGCAGAAAGAAATCTACCTCCTTCCCAATCTAGTTCCTAGAATGTATTTGCTCTTTAAGAACAAGTCAGCACAGTAATCCTGGTCCACGTTAACTGCTGTGAAATACGGTGTTAACTTTTTAGCCCTATAGTGGCAGGAAATGGGATTTAAGATTTTTTTCCTTGAATATAGAAGAGTTTAAAAAAAAAAGAAATCCTTACAATCCTCTCTCTGAGTCTTATTTCCATGAACTAATGTTTCAATTCGTCTCATCTGTCTATTGTGCAATTTAGTGTATGATTTTAATCACGGTAGTCTTTAAATGCAAGTTGACACCTCAGATCTCTGTGCTGGCTTCAACTCTTAGTCCATAGTGTCTGCTTATTTCGATTTATGCTTTGGTTGTCTAACCTGCTGGATTCTTTGCTTCCTCCAGAATCCTCAGTTGTGAACATACTTGCTTTTTCCAGCCATGTCTACCTACCTGCTGTATCACTGTAACCAGCTCATTCCCTGGGCTGTGCCTATTCCTCCCTGGTTTCTGTCTCTTTCCACACAAATTTTGCATCATATTTTGGGCTGTCCTTCACAAATGTGGAGTAGCTTGCGGTGAAGAAATTAGTGTTACAACTTTGGAGACTCAGCAAATAGTCTAGGGTTACACCCGTGCAAGTGTTTGTGTAGTGTTTGTTCGTGCATGAAGACTCTTTACAATAAGATCCATGTTTCAAAACTCTCTCAAAGCATCCTTGCTGTTACAATATTGAAGCCACTTGGCACAAATCTTTTGTTACCTTACTTGTATGAAACTGATATACCAGTAAATAAGAAAGTATCACTGCAGTTCTCTTTAGGACAGGGAAAATGAGGAACATCTAACTGACTTACAGGAAAACCTTCTGGCTGTTCTGCTGACAATGTCCTTCCACTTCCTTTAGTATACTTTTTAATATTTGATTAATTCTTCTGGAGCAGAAGAGTCATATGATAAAGTTCTAAGGAATATTCCAAAAGATACAGACTTTAATGTGTTGCTGCTTTGTCTTGCTAGATACCAGTGGTTAGATGGAAGCCTCTGTGTGTACAATTCCTGCCTGTTCTTGACATCAAACCTCCAGCCTATGTCAAAGTCCCATTTTCCAGAACTGCATGCCCTTATGTCTAGAGGAAACTTGTGACTGATGGAAGGTTTGATATTGAATGCTCTCAAGTCCTATTGAAATCAGTAGGTTGAGGGTGCTCATTGCTAAGATTAGGCCCAACAGCTAAGATGCAATTTGCAGATCAGATCCCTCCTGCAGCTGGGTCACAGAGCCTTGGAGAGAAGCAGTAGATGGTCTCATTCGCTGCCATGGACAGTCTCACACCCTCTCATTAAACTGATCATTATTTATTATATACACACATGTATGGACTCTATTTTAAATATATGTGAATAATACCAGATGTGAGTGTTCCTGTGTGGAATAACTGAACTCAGTTACACTTGGCATTCAGTTACAACAGGAAAAAATGGGTTTTGGTACTTAGTGCTGAATAGCAGAGGCCAACGCATCAAATTTTTCCATTGCAAAAATGCTATGTCTGAATTTCTTAAATAGTGTGTGTCTATAATAGGCCCAGAGACATGACAGCACACGTGGAACACATGAAGGGTAAGACACAGGACATGAATTTTTCTGCAGGTTTTAACAAAGCCAGAATCTTCTGTGCCCTCTCTGCTCTGCCACACAGAACAAAAACCCCGGGGGGGGGGGGGGTGTTTCTAAAGTCATCTGAGAGCTGACAGCACAAAATGAAAGCCCCAAGGGTTTCTCCAGTCATTGAAGGGGCATCCACAGCCTATGAATGTGAAAATGCAACTGAGCTGGACTTTGAAAGTGAGAGGACAGCGGCCTGGCACAGTCACTGGGGAGTCACTGAACAGTAAAGACTGACACAATGTGGAACTCATGAACTTGTGCTTAAAAAAGTCGTTTGTTTAAATGGTTTGTGACTTACTGCATGCTGGTGGCTGTTGGGCCCCAGATCCCGAATGTTCCTCCATCACCCTCCCTGTGTCTAAGTCAGCTTCCCTTTGGGGAAGTGTCCCTTTGGGACACTTGCTGTGGCATAAAGCTTGCTGGAAAATCCCACAGCCACGCTTCATTTCAGACCTGGGCATGTTGGATGCCTGGCTCTAACAAGAAACACGAGTTCTCCTCTGCTGTCTTTAGGAGGGGCTGCCCATTTCTGTGTCTGGAGGCAAGGGCCCCCATAGCCTGTGAGCAGGTGTCTGCGCACATTTTTGGCTCCATCACACAGATACGCAAACTTCAGAAGTGAATGATGATGTTGACCCATCATGCTGCTCATGGGGCAGAAAGCACTGCAGGAGGGAGATGGAGGGCAGCATGGGCAATGCAGCTCCTGCTCCAGCCCATGTCTGTCTGAATCCCCAGCAGGCAGAGCTGCTACACGGCCACTGTTACGGACAGTTGCACCTGATGTGTAGAGTTACTTGGAACATTGTGGATGTAGTTTCCCATTGATTTTTGGGGGAATTGATTTATAGAGCTATTTAATGGAATTGATTCCTTTTACAACTTTTTTCCCCTCTTAAAGACCAATTGTTTTTCTTGAGTGATGGCTACAAGTTTGTGTTTATGTATTAATATGTTCATGCACCAACAATCCCAACAGTGTTCTTTCTACTTGCACTGCAAAAGAAAGCCTCAATCTCACATGCCATCTTAAATTTCAACATTATATTTGATGTATGACCTGGAATAAATTAAACGTGCTAGAACTTGCAAGACGAAATCCTAGTGGCGGGTATAACCACAAAGCAGTGTTCTATTAAGCCAAGGACTGTGGAGAATGTCTGTTGTGGTTGTGTCTGGGTTACGAGTGGCTCCCTTTGGTTTGGTGTAGGTGGATATTTTTATTCTGCCTGGCTTGTGAACAAGGGGATGAAAATTCAGAATTTACCTACAAGCAGTGTAAGACTCTGCCGAGTTCTCCTTTACAAGCCCATAGGTAGGAACCACATTTTTATCCTAAACCAAACATTCTTATTGTACTTAATGTCTTTCACTGATTGTCACTCCAGTGTGGCTTGCATTAGGAAAATGGGATCTTCTGTACCCGGAGGAATACTATGAGAAAGTGTGAATATCATGATTCTCTGTTATTGTTTTGCACTTTGCAGGTCAGTTCTGTCAGTAAGTTTAACTTGCAAATTTGTGTTGTGGTTTTGGGCTTCTTTCTTATTTCCTTCCTTTCTGTCTTTCTTCTTTCAAGAAGCACCAAAATAAATTTGGGCAGGATCTTAGCTCTGGGTGGGACTCCTGGGCAGATATTATACCACCCAAACTTGCAGATCGGAGAGGCTTAAACTTGTGTGCTGGATCTTAGGATCCAGCTAACAATTGCCTGCCAGGATACAATGGAAGAAATAATCTCTGAAATAGCCAGCACCCAAGTCATACAAGGTATCAGTAATCCAGAAGTACCTCCTTGAATGGCAATGTGAACCAAACATCAACCATCACAGTTGTTCTGTGTGATCCCTGTGTGAAATCTGGCTAAGCGATTTGGCAGCTGTATGTAGAACTAACTGGAGCTTCCAAGCGGTGGTCTGATGTAGCCCTAAGCATAGTACATTTGGGTAATCTAGTTATCACCAGAGAAGTGACAGAGATAGAGCTGCACTAGTCAACATCCTATTTGAATAGAAGAGCTCTCAACTTCATGACTGCTTATCAAAACTTCCACCCTTGGCCAGCTATAATCTGTAGCCATCTAAAAACTGTTGAGAACCCAGCAGGCCCCCCTACTGCGCGTTTAACTTATACTGTGAGTTTAACAGGGTGGCCAAGAATAATATCATTAGTATGCTGAATGTGCAACTGCTGAAGAAGTGGGTTGTACATGTGAACAAAGCTTAGCAGGAAAACTGTAGATGGTACATGCATGATGCACAGCAGATATAATAGCAGAGTATCTGGTTGTCTTTTATCTACAACTGTAAATCCCACATACCATTAATTTCAGAAAAGGACTCCAAATGTAAGCAAATTGCTCTGACCCAGATTTTAAACTGGTAAAGGAGCTTGAATTCACATGCGACACAATATGGGCCCTCTTGCAAAACATGGCATTTAAATGTGGCTTGCTTAGAGAAGCTTCCAACAACAATCAGCCTTCACCATGTGTCCCAGAAGACAGCAGAGACTTCATTCAACATCTCAGTGATCCTAAGTGGCAGTCTTTGAGAGGGGAAAGTATATCATTACTCTGTAAATTAAACCCGCAGCAGTTGAATTATACTGTAGTTTTACAGAGGTGTTTTATATACCACAGCCACATTGTAAACTAGATTTTGTTTGCTTGGAGTTATGCTAGTAATTTGTAGTCTGTCTCTGACAGACATGTATGTGTCTCCCTCTAACCATCACATGCCCTAAGCAATTATGCAGAGTTAACAAAACCTAGCTAGAGAAGGCAACTGCTCTTATCTGTCTTGCCCCATGCCAAGTCTTTGCCTTCCACTCTCTGCTGGGAAATAGTAGAAATTCCAGGCATTCTTTGGAAGGGAGAGGGTTAAGTTTAAAGAGAAGGGTATCTTGTCTTTCACCACTACTGGGGTGGAAAGATTTTAACTGTGCTTGCTCCCTAGAGGTGCTTGGCTATGGGTGTGATGATATGGCCTTGGCACGTCCTTGTGGGACAGATTGGATATTAAGGATCTGTACTGCCAAGGTTCTTTCTTGTCATATGGACAGATTCTGGCACCGTAATTCTCAGAACATCAGAAAAAAGCAGTTACATGAGAACATGAGATTTCATAGGTGGTGTTATGTAAATTGGTCTATAGCAAAGGTTTTACATAAAAGCATTGTTTGGCTAAAGGATTGCAGAGCCCTGAGGTTGTCACTGGGTGCTGTACAAGCACAACCTCTTCCCTGAAGAAAGTCATAGTCTAAATGGACAGTATAGGCAAGAGGTGAGAAAGGAATCAGAGACATGGAGAACTATTATTCAGCCAAGATGGTGTGACAGATGGAGGGAACTAGGAGGAGAACCTAAATTCCTTCAAGTTTACTTTGCTACCAAAACTGACTACTGTTATTATAGCACTCTTCTTTGCATCCTTACTCTTCCAACTAAATTAACTTTCCTTGCCTCAAGGACTGACACAGTCCCCATAAAGTCTTCTGGTATATTTTAGCTATTCCAGAAAACTGGAACAACAAGAACGCAAACAAGTTACTGCACACTGACTGATCATATACTCTCTGTATGTGAGGCTTTAGCTCATGGCAGTGAAAGGTAACCAGATAAAACAGCATTATGCCCAGGAGAAAGCCAGCCGCACAAGTAGAAGTTGCTTCTCGATTTGCACAGCTACATGTCAGTCTGGAGATGCCTACCTTGGGTTTTGGTCTCTGGGTTCCTGGTGCAAGGCTAGACAGTGCTAATACCACATCAATCTGCTGTAGCTCCATGTTGGATGCATCTTACCTGGGCTGTGTCTGAGCTGTAGCCAGCTCTCCCATGAACTCAGAATTGTGTAAGTTGTTCTTGACTGCCTGACTTAAGAAGAGCAACATCTAAGTCTGACCTCTGGCCACCTACTCTCAGAACACAGAATGGGCCCTGTTTTTATGAGTCTCCCTGGGACAAAGTGGCAGTAAGAGGAAACAAATGCAACGTCTTACAGCCCTGTACTCTGCCCTGGCTCCACAGGATGGTTTTATCAGAACGCTCTTGTGGTTGCCCACTCTAATCTTGCTTGTGTTTTAAACTCCTTGCCAGACTCCTGCCTCACTAAGAGTTTGAAGGATTGCATTTCTGTAGCGCTTGCACTCGGAAAGCTACAAGATGGAAACAAATATTCCTGCTCCAGAAGATGGTAAACAGGACCAGTTAGTTCAACAGTTACTTACTCTTTGTGTGTTGCCTTGCTAGATTTAAAGACTTAGTGTATGAAATGATGCAATGGCAAATTCCTTACAAAAAATAAAATGCCTGTAATCAGATAATAGTTGCTTTGGTGCTAGTGGTAGCATGGCATTGAATATCTCTTGGTTTGGCTTCCACAGTTCAGGGGTGAGGGGAACTGGAATGGTGTTTACTGAGCCAATAAACTTCTCACTAAGCATAATTCATGGGCTCTAGCTGGCTAATAACCAGGACCTCAATGCTCTAACAGTTGGCCCCATACATTTTAAAACAAAGCTTTATTTGAAGTGAAAACTTTAAGAAAAATAAACTTCAGCATTTAGTGGCCTCTAATATTGTCTGCCTCCACAGGCCACGAGAGATCTCATAACTAGAGAGTGCATTTTTAAATATGCCTATTGCAGTCTCCTTGACCAATGCCACAAGACTGCTTGTTCCAGAGGTTGCCTCAGCATCATTTTTTGTTTTTAAGCTTACAGGAATCATACACTTCTTTTAAAAGGAGAACACCGTGCAGCGATTTTTTTCCTATCTGAGTGCCTCGGGCAGTCAGCAGTGCTTCAGTTATAAGAATAAGGTGAAGAGCTGAAACAGCTGAAAAGGCTTACTCTCTTAAATGGCATTTAAAAACATTATTTCCATAACTTTTCTTACAGCCCTGGTTTTTCTCTGGAGAGATCTTCATCGGAACAGGCTTATTTAAACACTTGCTAGATTATGCACCAGGATTTCCCTTCCCCTTCTCATGAATGAAGACCTGTGCTTCTGCAGGTTCACTCAAGGAGTGCTCCTCCTCGGAGCACTACAGACTTGAGATCTGGATTGGTTTCAGATCCCCATCATTTCCCTGTTTAGAAGAGTACTCTTGTGTTCTGTGTTTGTTTAGTTTCTCATGAATGAAATTTAAATTGTTAAAGATTCCCTAGCAGTTCTCAGAGGGGTGCGGGTGAGCGGAGGTTCTGCTCTCTGGTGCACATGTAATTTGTACTGGGAGCAAAGCAGTTCATTTTGAAGGACTGCAAATCAGGTAATTTAGATTTCTGCTAATGGTTTTACCTTCTCTGGGAGACCTTGCCACTCTGTGCTTCAGCTTCTTTCTTGGACGGATGAAGAAACAACGCCTGCCTGCCTCCTGTCAGATGCTTTGAAGTCTGTAGATGAAAGATACCATATGAATGCAAAGTACTTGCCAGTTAATGTCAGCAAGTCATTTTGCTTGTACCTTGATGGAAAAAGCTTTATTGTCAGCTTACAATGAATGGATCTGCATATGCACCAGCAGTTCTTTCCTTTTTACTTAAGTCTTTAGGAGAATTATATTGACTACCTCTCAGCGATAGAGGCAGGTTAAGTAACAAGTCATAGAAGATTATCAAAGGCAATTTCTTGTCATGCAACACCCACCTTATAGATAATACTTTAGATATCATATTTTGAAGTGAAAATAAAATAATGACTATGCACCCAGTCACAAGGAGTTCCTGCTAAATACTCTCTTATTCTCTGTCTTTCAGGGATTATTTTCTGATGCAGAGCTAAGCCTAGTTCCATCAATGCATAGCGCAATTCTATTATTATGCACTGACTTGATAACATAATTAGTCTATTGGTCCATTGATGCAGACCTCTACTGTCCAAAACTAACATTAGGTTATTAAATCAATTCTCATATTTGTTACAGTAATAAGTTAAACAGCATTATTTAGATATCGCTTGTCTAAACTGAGATAAGTCATTCAACTGTATCTGTGTTTGCTTATCCACACTCTTCTGCTTTTAAAAGCCGGCACAAATTCACTAGGTAGCTGTAGGCTTTGGATTTCCTGGCTTTTATTGTTTGGTGTGGCTGCATCTTCCCTGTCAGTTATTTGTGTCTTGTCTGTGTGGCTCTGCCTCCCCTGCAGCAGATGGGCAGTAAGGAAATGAGGGCTCCGGTGGATAAATGCAGCAGCAGCAGCAGCTCCTTCAAGAAGGGTATCTGTGAAGCAGGTCACAAGTGAGATAGTGTCTGGGCAGCTAATCTGGGCAGATATCTACAAGCAATTTCTGCTGACACAGATTGGGAGACCTGGAATTGAGGGCTAAACTGGCCCAGAGCCAAAGTCAACAGAGAGAAGAATTTTTAGGTAGAAAGGCAGGTCTAAGTTTCCCCCGATTACAGTTGTCTTGGGGAGCCTGGGAGCCTTCTGGCTCCAGAGGAGGAGGAAAGAGGCCTTGCCAAATGCACATTTCAAGTATAAATGCTACCCCAAGCCCCTGGTTCCCGGACTGATACAGGTGTTTACTGTTCTGCTGCAAGAGGGTTGACTTACTCAACGGTTGTAGGGAATTGATTTGTAGGTAAACTCTGTTGTGTTTTGTCTTTTTTAGCTCTAGAGGCACAGATCCTATAGAACGGTGGATAATTTAGCCTGATGCTGAGGGACCTCTATGTCTCGTGAGATCTGTTTTGATTGATTGATTGACTGATTTATTAATGCTGCATTTTGTATGAACCTTGGCTGCAGACCGCAGTTCTGCTCTGTGCCCTGGTTTTGTAACATACTGGCATAGGGACATCCTGCTTCTTGCCCGCATGAGGACTTCCAAGGTGAGAGCTGGGCCCTGCTTTGCTTTGTTCCCAAATTCTCAGTGTAACCCAGAACTCTTTGAGAATGCAAAGGGCCAAGCTGTGCTGCTGTGTGCTCCTGGTGTGCTGCTGGCATGATTGTGCAGGGCCAGATGGAGAGGGAAGGCTATTTAATGGGGCCGTGTGTTATTGGAACTTGCCATCTAACATTCCTTGCTTTCCCCAGTGTGCTCTCCCCCTTCCAGGGTGGAATGCAGTAATTGCCATACCAGAAAGAAGCCATGATCTGTCTGTCTAATCTGGCATCCTTTCTCCAAGAGAGGCAAACACCAGATGCTTGAGGGAAAGGTACAAGAACTCCTAAAACAAACAACTATGGAGTAACTTGCCCATAGAGGAAGTTAGTGGTTGGCTTATGCCCTAAGGCAAGAGTTTCTGGCCTTCACATAAGTGTTCTGTGTAGCTGAGTATTCTCTATCATACACAGCATACTTGAATTTAAACTATTCTTGCTGACTCTTTGCCTCCTGAACTGGGGACCAAGGAACTCCACCACTGTGCACTGAATTTGAGTGGTCCCCAGTCTTGATCTTTTGGAGGACAGGGATAACAAGATGTGATACTGCTCCATAGTGTGTTGCTGATAGGTTTGCCTGTAGGCAATCAGTCACTTTGGGCAGCTCTCATTCACATCTCCTGCTTATTTTGCTAGTTTTGACTGTCTGCTGGCTTTTCTCAGTTGCCTGTTGTAAGAGCAGCCCCTGTGTCTTGTGCTAAAGGCATAAACTGTGTTTGCCTGTGTGCTTTATCTGTAGGGCTGCATTTTGTATACCTGTGTCCTCTACTCTCAGTCCCTTGTATCTCCACCTGTACAGAAGTCTGTGCTGTACATGGCTTCATGCTGTATCTCATGTCTTCCCTGTGTTTTAGGCCTGATGAATACATGAGCTGTTCCTGGTCTTTCGGTAGCTCTGCCTGGAGAAGATCCTGACAGACTGTGTTCCAGGTGGTATTACCAAATGGCTGGATTTAGTCTGTTCAGTAAAGTGTGATGTGAGCTCTTCCCTGTTGCTCCCTTCTGCACACAAGAGCAAGCAGGCTGGCTCCACTAGTGTTCAAAGTCACCAGTAAGGGACCAGTGAACATCCATTGTGAGGCAAGATAACAACTACTGTCTAGTTCCCTCCCTCCTGGTGTTCTCCAGTGGCTAAATCTTTCATCACAAGTTGCACATATGAACAGCATACCCTGCTGCATAGGAACACTGCTGGTAACTGGTGTAAAATAGCCTCCAGCAACTGAAAGCGAGAGGGAGAGAGGCCTGGCTATAAATGAGAAAGACCTCAAGCGATTGTCTCATTTCTGTGGTGCTGATGTAGAAGTCTGCATTATGCAGGACCTGTGTTCACCTCAGGGATGAGGAAGGGGAGAGTGCTTTTTTTTTAATTACGTATTGCTAATTCTCTCCCAACCAGCCAGCCTGGGATTTCCTTACGTTCTGAGGCAGTGCTTTCATCCATGTCCTGTTTGACAATCTTGACTTGCTTGTGAAGTTGCTCTTACTTCTTGTGGAAGATTGCATTGGAGACAGTGTTGTTTACTTAATAAGAAAAATTCTGTAGTCTTTTTTCCCTTCCTCTCCTACTCAGAAAGGGGTGGCATGGAGAGTAGCATGTATCTGGGGGGGCGGGAGTGCGTGGAGATCTTTTGGGTTCTGTTTAGTAACCACAGCTACCAGATCCCTCTCACTTCAAGCACCTGTCAGTCTCCCTTGTGCTAGCTGGACTTTGGTGGTCTGTGGTTCTGATTTGCCACAGGTTCTCCCAGCAGTAACAGATTACCTGAAGCAGAGAGGAGAGGTTAAGTCTCTTTTCCTAAACAGCAGCTAGAAATGTCCCATTAGTTGCCATTTCTCCTCTGTGAAATAAGTTTTGCTGAGCCCTTTTGATGAAAAAATGTTGTGTCCGTGCAGCCAGATGAGTTATGGTGTTGTATGGCCCTTGATAAAGCTGCAAGAGGTCTGTACTGCATAGGTAAGCTGGAGACATAACTAGTTGCTTACAAACAGCTCTACAATCTCACTTCTAAACCTTGAGATCTATTCTCTCTGTTAGGTGGTCAGATTAGTAGCTCATGGAAATGGTGGAGGCCAAATCTAGGTCCAGGTCCATAAGCAGACTGTTGCACAGATGTAGCTGGGATCTAATGTGTGTCTTTTCTGTGTGTGAAGTAATGCCATGGATGTTTCTTAGGTGCTGTTGTCTTTTCCCATTTTCTATGATATCAGTGTCCTTTTTCCTTCTGACTTTTAAACACCACCTGTGTCCTGGTAGATTGAAACAAAAGGCAAATGCAGAGCCAGAGGTAGATTTATTAATGCAGCTTGAGGTTTGTAGGCATGGAAAATTATAAAAAAAAAATAATTTATAATTTTATCTTATTTTTAAGGGGGAGCTGAGTGTGAGGGTTGAGAATCAATGTTCTTTAGCACAAAATGGGGAGACTTCCTATACCACATTCGACTCTAGCCTGGCATGTAGCTTCATCGTTTCTTCAACCCACTAACCCCTGCATGGGCATTCTTAGAACTAAAATGCTGTTAATTCAGTAAAAGATAGATAAACCAAATTAAAGTTCCTTTGCATACTGAATAAATGTGTCTGTACACCGGTATAATGTGGTTTAGCTAAATGACTTTAAATTCACAACTTTAGCTAATCTGAATTAAGTTTCCCAAGTCCTGCGTGTAAAGACCTCTTTAGTTAGAAAGAACTGCTGTTGTGGAAGAAGCAGTGGACTCAGCCCTGTCCTGAGGCATTCTGGCATGCAGCTAGCTTTTTCAGAGAGAGTTTCTGGCCATTAGCAAATTGTCTACCACATCCTTTTCTTCTCCTCTCAGAACGCCTCTGTGCCACCTCCTAATATTGAGGTTTCTGAGCCATTAGTCTGAGTAACTTGTTCTGGTTTTATTTGCTCTGCAGCTGAGGAAACAATATTTCAGCAACTTGCATCATTTCAGAACAGGGAATGTTAAACCCATCCTAAAACCAGCCGTGAACATACCTTTCATTTGAAAAGCCTGTCCAGTGATGTTTACTGCCCAGGCCAGGTACAGAGCAGGAAGCAGAATGTGGGATCTGCAAAGGTTTGTGCAGCAAAACTTGACTTGTATGCATTTAGATGGGAAAGCCAAACCGTCTTTTAGGGTTGGAACTTGAGCTCAGAGATTCACTCCTGGAAATATGTGCTCTTCTGCTTGGAAATGATCTTGTGGTCATGTTCCACTTTTCTTATGAAAGTAGAAACTGGTCAAGTATACCCATTTAGGACAAAGACGGCTTAATGAAACTTGCTGCCTGTCAGATGCAGGGAGTGCCGGACCATGTGAATTTTGACTCTAGTTTCACGCAGTTCAGTTCATTGGACTGTTTTCCAGCTCTTGACCTAGTGGGAAATTGTTCATAGCACCACTGCATTGTCTCATGGGCTGCTGGTTTTGCTACGAGATCAGCTGGGGGCATCAGCTGGCTTCCTCCAAAATTTCTCAATTGGAATGTCCAGTAAGTTGATCATGGAAATTATGAATATTAGGTATGAGATAACAAAGCAAAAATTAGCTTATTTCACTCCAACTCTGAGTTTGGAATACACAGGGGAGGTGTTTTTCTATGGCTCAGCTGATGAATTAGTGTTCCTTCCACCTGGCAGAGTCATGCCTGACATGCTGAAGTCTCCGGAAGCCCTGAACGCATCATGCACTGTGCGTGTGTATTATAAATAAACTTTGAAAAACATAATTTAAAATCACCTCTGGCGAAGCACATGCTTAACTGAAACTTGCCTGGTGAAGGTTGACTCAGGGGTGTAGGGAGGAGATGAGGAAAGAGCAAGTGGGAGGCAATAAATGGAACCTGCTGTCAGAGAAAAGCCACTTGTTTGTAATTTCCAGGCTGTCCAAGCCCTTGGCATGTCAGCTTTGGGAGATCCCTAGTGACTTTCTGGACATTTGCCCTTGGCATGCATGTGTGTGTGTGAACTGAGAATTCAAGTATTAACAAAGCTGCACGAACAGGTTTAGTTAAGCTACTAGAAAAGGATGGTATGTCTTGGAATGAAGGTTGATCCTCCCGTTCTAGGTATCCAAAAAGCTCCTACTGACAGTCTCCAATCAATCAGACAGAATAATTTCAGCAAGTCCTCTTAATGACTTTTCGTATGTCCAACCCACGACTTAAGATTGCTGCATGCCTTTATTTCAAATAGACAATCCTTCTGATCAGCACAGAACCAGAGGCTGTTCGGAGACATGGAACTCTCTTAGGGTAAATTCCCCTGACAGTGTCTGTGTAGGTATATAATCTGCACTGCTGCTGTCTCAAAGCAGGGCTGGCGTACTTGCTTGTTTTTCAAAGGCATATGAAAACATGATGCATCTTTGAGCAGGAAAACGAAGTCTTCTACACCAAGGTCTCTTTAGATTGGCCACTAAGGAGTTAAATGCATTGCCCAGTTCTGACGAAGCCTGTTTCAAGGAAGGCATGGACTGGAATAAGGTTTTGCTGCACACACATGCTGATGTGCTTGCAGCAAAGATTGCAGGCTTATCAGTAAAGATAAACACGCAAGGGCTTCCAAAACTGTGTGTCCCTGCCACTTGTTTGGGATCCTTTTCCAGAGACCAAGAGAAAATACAAGATCTTCTCCAAGATAGATGCTACTTCCAGGACGGCTGCCAGCAGACTTTGTGAAAACAGAGACCATGTATTGCTGCGTGGTTTGGTACAGGTACAGGAGGTATTAGTTTACCTAATTCAAAATAGTACTTGAGGCCTTGCAGGATCATGGGAGGCTGGCTGTCTCCACTCAATCATCAGTCTTCTGCAATGCGTCCAAATGCTGGACAATGCTGGGGTTTGTTGCCCTCACTTAGTTACTTGCCACAGCTAATTTGTGCCTGTGGCTTTCTGCTGCCAGGCAATCTCCAGGCTTTACTACCCATTTGTCTGCCATGTCCCACAAATATTTTGAGTATTATTTTATTTTAATGCTGATGATGAGAGGAGGAGAATGGAGATAACTTTTGCTTTAAATGAATGGAAGAAAAATGTACCAGATCAGCTACAGAATTTCTGGGCACAGAAAAGACCTTTTGAGTTGCCTGCAGTAACAGTCACAAGGGTAACATTAGGTATAATTATAGTGTAGCCTTGTAAATAATACATTTTTCTTTATTTCCCTCTCTTCCTGTTTCTGTCACCAAACACTGCAAAGCAAGAGATGCAGAAATCAAGTGCCTGGCTTCTCGAGCTCAAATTCCAGAAGCCTGCAATGAAAAATGCAGAAATCATTCCCGATGGGTGAGGATTGGCACTTTGTTTCTATCCAGGAAAGTCTGTGCCATTCTGAAATCTCAGCCTGGGTCCCTCTGCTTTGCCACCGAGCCTGATTGACACCTACATGTGTGTGGCCCTTTTACACAGGGGGCCACAGGGGTGGACTTAAGTTTGAAAATCCGGACATTTTTGGACTGTGACAACAGTTGGTATGGTGTTTCAATCTGTATTCTAGTTTTCTTTTAATTCTAGATATTATTTTAAATGGGAGCGAGGCAACAAGAATCAGAGAGAAGAGTTTATGAAACCAATTTCAAAGCTGCTCTCAGTGGAGTGAGTTTTTGAATGTGAAAAGGGAGACTTGTACCATTTCAGAAATTCTCTTAAACTTGCAGAGTGATAGATAAAGCTAGTTCCGAGAATGTGAAAATGTGGGCTCCATGTGCTAAAGCTGTTTGAAAAGAGGTGTGAGTGAAGGGGCTGAGGTTGGTGTGAACGTCAGACTTCCTGCCTTCTGCACTTTCTGTGTCGCAGCTGTAGCACGTTCATAGTGTGGCACTTCTTTTAAAAGGGACTCTGAACTAACCCAGCCTTTCAGGAAAAGACTAGCTGCAGCCAGAAATTCAGGCCCATTGCAGGATGACAAGAGGAAGAGCTTTGTTACTAGCTTGTGTTTGATCTTAGCTGCTTTTTTTCTCTGCTGTCAGTAGCATGCTAATGATACCTGTGGGAGGTGAAAAATGGGTGAATTCCTGCTAGGGTGCGGACAAGTTCGCAGTTTAGTTCTTGTCCTCTTCTTCCCCTCTGGTAAAAATTTTGGGGGCTGTCCCAGATACATAAAAAGGAACTTTTTCATAGAATAATTTCTGTCTTACATCTGCTGAGGACTCTGAATCAGAAAGGCAGTAAGCAGTTGACTCAGTCTGTTTTGTCTCCTCTCCCCCTTTCTTTATTTAAAATTATGAGTATTTATGGGAAATGACTGGCTTGAAAGCCTGGGACAAGTCTGTGCTGCCCATAAGCTGCTCCTTTGCTGCATTCGGTTTTGCCTTGTTTATTTTGAAGTTTAAAGCTGAAATGCCAAGTGCATCCTGAATTCCCATTCTGTTTCAAATGCCAGAGTTGCCAGTTTCACATTGCTTACATGTGATTCTCTACATATCACCCCACTCTCACTATCAGAGAATCCAGCTGGGTGCGTAAGCTGCGCTCTGGGTCAGAAGCACAGGGTGATGTTGACACAGAAGGGTGCCAAACGTCGAGGCAAATATGCCCCAGTTTCTGCTGCTGCCCAGGGAGAGGGTCTGCAGGTCTGTGATAAGGAATGGAAAGAGACCAAAAGGGATGGGTGGGCCCCCAGAGGCAGCGATCTGGATGCCAAAATATCTCGCTCCAGCCTTGCAAGGAGCAGCAAGCATGTGCTTCAGAGGGAGGGCTAGCTGTGGTTTGTGGTTTAGGGAGTTGACACAGATAGGCTCAGGACCCTTTTCTATGGTCCTGCAAAGGAGTGTCCTGTCTGGCGAACCAGGGCTTGTCCTCCTTGGTGTAAACCTTTCTCAGCAGGCTTGAGGCAGTGCTCAGTGCAAGCAGTCATGGCTGTCCGTCAGAAATGCTCCTAGATTAAGAAGTAGGGTTTAGCATCCTACATAGCTTATGCTATGTTAAGAGTTAGATGAGGATGGACATATCTGTAATTAAACACTTGGGTTTGGTTTCTGTTTTTAAACTACTGTTTTATGTAAGTACTGTGGCAAGCAACCTGGGACAATGACTCTGTGCCCAAGAACTTCATGGGCTTGGCTATTTTTTCCTTCTTTCAGTAAATGAACTGTGTAACTTTTTTGTGGACAAAAAATACTGACCAGCATGTTGACCTTCATTGCTGATCAAACTTCAGTTGCACCAAGATATAACTGACAGCAGGTCTTACCTGGATTTACTTTCTCCCAGCGCACGTAGCTGGTCACATGGAGGAGAAGTGAAGTACTTCAATATATATAGCACAAATGCCTGGATGGAATAAGAAGAAACAAAGTGTGTCAGAGGGGAGAAAGCACTGCAAATCTTTCAAGTTCAATAAGAAAACATTTCCATAGGTCAGATGTTTCATTCTGCATGACAGGCTGATGCTGAACCTGATAAAAGTCACCTAGATGGAGAGAGATTGCTAGCTAATACTGAACCACCAGCATGCCTATTGACCTGTACTGTGCTCCTGGTACCTGGCAAAGCACTGGTTACGCTAATCTCCCGGTCTGCTTCCCTTCCAATTGAGAGTTCTTCTACAGGGATGGCCAGAGGGAATCTTAGTGATACTACAAAGAAGCCTGTTTACTTAAGACAGTATATGTACATCTTTTAACAATCTGGTTGTGTACCTCCTTTGTGGGAGGATCCCTGACCTTATACAGAGAGGGACAAGTGCTAATTAACTTAATTCTGGGAACAGGAGGTGGTATGACCTTTTCCAAAGTGATTCGTTTGGGCTACAGTTTACAGAGAGGTATTTGCTAGGACTGGTGCCTGGGTTTGCTATAAAAACATTATTCATAGAAAGGGGTAAAATTCCCTGGTGTGGCTGGGGGAAGAAATTCACCTCCCATCCCTCTGGTTTGGGATCATGGTTCCTTGCCTAAAAATTGTTGGCACTGTGGCCACGTTTATGTTATTTAGTATCAAAACACAGTTCTGTTTTCTGTCTCATCTTTTAGCACTGAACACAGCAAGTAGATCCAAGTTAATTAGACCGCTGTTTTGGTCACAACTCGTATGTTGTGAACATTCCATCTTTCATTGGCACCCCAGGAGGGGATTAATTTCTGGGGCTTTTTTTCCCTAGCTGTCAAGATGCTGTCTGTCCTGAGCATCTTCCAGATTCCTCCCTCGTTTGCCAAAGAAGTGGTAAGGATTCTTAATGCCATCTCTTTGCTGTACTCCCTCCGCAGCTCAGGGACACGATTATAACCACCCTGAGCGTGCCTATGCCATTTGAGTTTTGTTCTTGTTCCCAGCACTAAGCAATCAGCCCCAGTTGCCCCATTGTAGTCAAAACCAGAGGCAGCTCCAGCACTGCCTTAGCAGCAACTGCATAGAGCAGAGCCTATGGAGACATGCCTGAGGTGAGCAGGACGGGGGACCATCAGTGTGACTGTTGAGGAAATGAAGCACAGCCCTCATGAAGGAAGCAAGTCACTGAAAATGGCCGGGCCACGTGTCAGGCTCACAAAGCATCTAGAAAGCCCTGTCCCTGAGAAGTGGGCAGAAAGCTGGCCATGGGGTCTTACAGCTTGAGAGAGGTGAGAAGGCAGCTGATGAGACTGAATTTTCCTCAGGGAAAGAAAGACCTTTGGTCCCTGCTCCCTGTTGTCTTCTAATGTTTTGGGTTTTTCAAGAAACAACAAAGCAACTCTTCCTCATTCCCTGCTACCACCCCCAACAACAAAAACCCACGGTTTTACTGGACCCTTAGAGAAACAAATGTAAGCACCTCCTTGGAAAACACTCCAGAGGCCTGCGGCCATCCCGCATTCCAGAGGAGGCTGCAAGCCTGCTCCCCAGCGTGCCTGCCCAGCAGGGCAGCCGGCTCCATGCTGCAATGCCGCCCGGCCCACTGCACCAACGCACCCACCCAGAGCCCAGGCAGGGGCTCGGAGCAATCCCGAGCCTGTCCTTAGCCGTGTTTCGTGCTGCTCATGCTCGGGCGGTGACTGCTCAGGAGAGCAGAAGCAGCATCTTTGCCATGTGGCACTTTCTGCCATATTCATTCCAAGGACAGCTCCATGTCTGAAGTGTTGCCAGACTGATCTAGGAACACTGCGAAGCAAACAGCTGCCACGTCCTCATCCTGCTGCTTGTCACGGCATCGCCAGCAGAGCAGGAAGTTTTTCGGCAATGTAACTAGGTAAGGGGTATTTGTTTAGATGAAAATGACGGTAAAATCCCTATTTCCCAGTTGGTTTGACCCCTATTTACAAAGCTCTAGTAATGCGTGTATGTAGAAGAAACATCTACATGAGTGAAAATGTGCTCTGCTAATATTAAAAGGTACACTGTGGAATTTTGCCTAAGGATAAAATGTAATTTTAATTGAAAGCTGCTGTAACTTGATAGGGAATATCCACAGCAGTCTTGAGGATCTACTTTAAACTATAGTTAAACACAGAGCCAACTCCCACCACTCTGTCTCTTAGAGCTACATGTCCTCTTTGATCCATCCATGGTGCTTACGATTCCTAAGAGACAGTAGTCAGCTCATTAATATTTATATGATACCTTCCATCTGAAGACGTGTGCTTGGCAATTATTAATTAAAGCAATTCACAAACCCCTAAAATTTAGCTCCATTTCAGAGCTTACAAAACAGACCCAGAAAGTTTGTGTGTCCTTGCATGAGACAGAAGGAGATCAGGAATGTGGAAGCTTGCCTGCATGGACTCCTATTATGCCGTATTTCTTTATCTTTCCTTCACCAGTAACTTTTGAAAAGGGAGTACAGGTTTCCTTTGGCAATGAGATGCACTGTGAGCCTAGGCAGTATTGAGGAGGTGAGTGAAGGGAACCTTCTCTTTCACTGTGGTTTCTCACACAGCACTTACTTGCTTTTTAGAAAGCCTCTTTAAAAATACAACCTGGAAACAGCTTGTCAGCCCTGCAGAAAAGACCCTGAACAAGCCTTTACTTGAATGTGCTAAACCCTCCCCTAGCAGGCTGTATTTTAGTTCCTGTGTAAGAGCAGGCAAAAGGATGGTGGGTTATAATCCATGCCAGACGCGGGCTCTCTTCTCTTAGTCCTTCCTGGTGCATATGGAATGAAGGAGCTCGGCTCAGTGTGAGACTGATAACGGGAGGGAGGGCTTGCCGTTCGATTAGCACCGTTCACTGTAAACACCTAAGTTGCACAAGTGGCTCAAACTTTGATCTTTTTGTTGTGGAAAAGAAATCTGAGACTGTGAAACCTGCCCTCAGTCACAAACAAGGAGGTGACCATTACTCAAACCCAGCTGTGGAAATGTAAATAGAGTTAAATGTGATCAAAATGGAAAAAAAAAAGCACTTCTTTCCTCCCATCCCTTGCTCCCTGGCATACATTGAGTCTTCTTTTACTAGGGGCTCCTATTCTGACTTGCCTAGCTCTGTTTGTAAGCACAGGCCCCAGTCCCACACCTGAAACGCCCAAATCCAAATGCTCCCCAGTGCTGTCTGGGATAAGGTTTAAGCCACAGGTGCAATTAAGCTTTTAAGTGGTAAGCCTATTTGGTTAGGGGCACACCTAGAGCCTGCAACAAGCCGAGAGAAAAACGATCAGTCTTTCAAACTGACAGGCGGTTCCTGAAATACTGCTGGAAGGGTTAAGAAGAAGCTACAACATTCGTAATTCTCCTGGTATTTATTGTAACAACTCTCTGAATAAGTCCTCTGTGGATGCATCTGGCTGCCCCAGTGAGGTGGGACTCAGGTTTTAATTACAAATCAGGTAATAGATTATCGAAATGATGGTGGTTGCTAAGGCCCTGGGCATACGTTTCCTAGTCCTTTCTTCTTTTCCCCTTACCCCCTCCTTCCCAAATTTGCCTGAGCGAACACGGGAGCACAAGGAGAAGTTTCACAGCAGTGTGGGCTGTTAGCCTGTGGTATCTTTGCCTATTGGCATCTGGAGCTTTGATCAGATTTTTAGAGGAAAAATGTCGTAGCAGGTTGTTCAGTGAGAGGCTGGTGAATATTTTGAGATGCAAATGTTCATAAGCATTCAATGAGCGTATGAAAAATGCTGGAGGTGAGACCCGAGCGATTCCTCGACACTCTGATTTCTTTGCAGTGTGTCATAGCTTTGCTTTTATAATCATTAGGACAGCATCAGACCTTTGCTTTGCATAGCCTTGAGTTCTTGGGCAAGGATTTGAAAGTGGAGCATTAAGATGTGCTAGTGAACATGTCCTAATTAGTCTTTACCTTGGCTACCACATGCTCAGAAGCTGTGAGCCTTACCTACACTATGCCTCTAAAACACCTTCAACAATATAGCATTTTATCCTAGTCTAGACAAAGTCTTAAGGGTTATGTTGTCTAGTCAACTAATCACTCATTTTAGTGGGAAAACTGCTTTCCTTTAGGTTTGTTTCTCTGCCTGCTTTTTCCTCCTTTCTGTCTCTTTTCTCCTTCCCTCTGCATACCTTCCCTGCAGCAACTTCTGTTCCATCTGCTGTAATGTAAGCATTAACTATTTAATTGCTGATTAGGAAAATCTCATCATGTGGGGTTTGGAACGATATGGGAATGGTAATAGAGGAGTGGGAGGCAGAGGAAGGAGATGTACAAGTTCCCAGTTCTCTATCCCAGGCTGAACTGGAGAACATCAGTCATTCTTGACGCCATGAGGGTGTTTAATGTCTCTCCAATCTAATGGGTAGAGTGGTTGAATGGGATTTGGATGTAACTGAGTCCTAGTCATCTTTTGCTGCTGAACTTGCTATTTGACCTTGAGGGAGCTAGACCTGGCCTTTCATCCCTTAAGTTGATAGACGGCAAGTACCGCAGCTAAGTGCTTTGAGATTCTTGAATGGAGAAAACATACTCATGCAAAGGACTAGTTGCTTTTCCTGTATAATAAAATACTGTGGGCTTTTGGAATTCTTCTTTATGTTTCTGCACTAAGTTGCACAGAGTGAGATGAGCAGCTGGAGGAGATCTGCAGTTCCCCAAGCAGTGAAAGCCCTTTTAGCTCCATGTTCCCTAGCAGCCATATGGGGGCTTTTACCCAGCAGACTTATTTCCTTGTGTGATGCGAATTCAGCTGGTGGCCCCCTTCTCTCCCCCTGGCATCAGCTATTCTAAGCATTCTCGCATTATCAGCATTTCAGCTCCTCTTTGCACTTGCAGCACCTAGTTGCCACAGTCATATATAGCCTGTAGTATAATACTTGTAAATATGAAGACTTCTAGGGGGCTGTGGGCAATATGGGGAGAGAAGGTGTGCAGGTGGACTCTGCAACCCACATAGTCTCTGCCCCAAGAACTTTTCATGGCCACTCATAATTGACAGTTTCTTGCTTGGTTTTGCAGTGCCCTGACAGCAGAGTTGGAGTGGGAATTGGAGCTTTTCCTTTCCGTCACAAAAGAGAAAGGACTGAAATATTTTGATAATTACAGAACTAATGAAATTGCCATTGTAAAAGACAAAAAATGGTTTTCTTAGCAATTAGGAAGGGAAAGCATTTTAGTCAGACTGAAACGATCTTCTCATTTGTATGGGGAGTTTATTGTTAGCAGATGTTTAATTTCCGTAAGCAATTAATAGTTGGAAGGCTTACAAATTATTTATGTATATATTTAAAAAACCCTTGTATTTTACTTCAGTCGGAGGGGAAGCACTATCTGACCCACTTATTAAAGTAAGTGGGGTCTCCTCAAAGACCCCACAAAGACCATGACTGGCATTCCTGGTACTTCCAAAGAACAAATGAGTCTACGTGTAGGGGAGCACAGGGGAGAGGGAAAGTGTATATGCGGGCAGGGAACAGGAATAAAAGATAACCTTTGAGGAAAGAGACAAAAAATGACAGTACGCCTGTGCTGTCTGCCTTCATCACAAACAACTCCCACCTCAACAATAACCCAGTTCCATTTAGAAAACATCCTTGCGGATCACGTGGCAGCTGGCAAAGGCTGCTGGCCCTTCTACCAAAGACAGCTTAGACTCCTGAAACAAAGCAAACTGGGCTTAAATTCTAGGCATTAAAATACTAAAGCAGCTGCCTCCCTGACATCCTGGGTTGGACTCTGATTTCAGTTTCGCTTCTGCTACATCTTAGGTAATGTCATTGGTACGGTGTAACTGAAATGAGAACTGGGTCTGCTAATCTTTGACATTGGGTCACCCATTGGTAATCCATTTGTTATCTCCGTTACATTTGTGCGAGCACACCCACCCACTCCCTTTGGACTGCAGTAATTTATTTGGCCTATTTTATGTCTGATGGTCACTTGAAACTGTACCTCTTGCCTGTCAGCAGCTGTAGTTGTTTTGCTAAGTGACTATCTGAAGTGAGACTTCCTTGTGCAAATGTGTATTTTAGACACTGTCACCAGAAATCCAGTGGTTCCCCTCTCCCTACCCCTCTTCAGCTGTTTAGATTTCAGGACACATGGCTTAAATGGACGTATGCTTGGAGTTTGCAGAAATGGCTTGGATGACAGGAGAAATTGGATCACACAATGAGAGTTCAGAACCCAGCCACCAATTGGTACAACAGGAGTCGGCAGCTCCCTTTTGCTCTTCGTTGTCTCGGCATAACATCTAGCACTGCGTGTTTCTCACGTCCCCCTCTGAAAATGGTAATGCAATTGAAATGAGCAGGCGGAGGAATGTCACCACCTCCCTTTGAGCGGCTGGGCTGTCAGCCTCTGCTCTCTGTGGTACCCCCAAGGGCTGTGGGTATCGGGGTGGAGAAGGGCCTGCACACCTTACTGTGCCTTCTTGCTTACGCTGGAGAATCTCCAGCTTATCCTGCCAGTGCAGTGACTGCTTGTGGAGGAGGGGGAGAGGTTGTGTTGCAACCTCTGAGAAAATTAGTTGTCTCTATTTTATCTTTTGCAGCTGCAGCACTTTTTTCCCCCTCGTCGCACACAATCTCTCCCCCTCCCCAACGTGAGTGGTATGTCTGAACCATATCCTTCAAAACCAGTTTTCTAAGCAGATTAGATGGGGAGCAGAGACAGCTATGCAATCGGGCAAAAATGTGCACTCAAGCCTTCATTTCGTGCAGTGGCCGGAGCAGTAAGTGTCTACCACCTGGTTGGGGTTTTTTTTCTTCATTCTCTCCCTTTCCTGTTATTCTGCAGCACTGTGGTCTGTTGCTGTTGTAGGCTGAAACAAAACGCCCATTCTAGTGCTTAATTATATCAAAAATAGGGAGAGGAAGGAAGTTGCGTTCCTAATACTCATTAACATGAAATATAAAGCATGCTCCCTGGCTGGCATGCTTCACCATGCAAAGTGACATTTGCTCCCTGTGAGTGTATTGAAGGGTAATCTGGGGATTACCCTTAGGTCCTCTAACACCAATCCTCCCCAACCGGTCTGGAAAACCAGTGTAGATGTTTGCTGCTCCTCTGAATTCACTGTACCCTCCTCGACTGCCCCTGCATGTGAGTTTGGTCTCTTGCTGCCCCGTATCTTTCAGTGCTCCCCATCAGCCTTGTTGCATGCTAGGAATCTGACAATAATGGTCTTCACCTGCTTTGAGATATCATGAGAACTCTTAAGCATTGGTATTTGTTTCACGTCTTGTCTCTTATAGGACAATGAGCTGAATTTAGGATTAAGCTCTGCAGACAAGTTTGGAAACCTTACGGCTTGTTCAGTGTGGGTGGAAAAAGGGGCTTGGTTAGTGGGCTGAGTGGCAGACCTGAGGAAAAGAGTTAAGTAAGCTTTGGCTTCCTTCCAGGAGAGGAAATGCAGTGAAGTGTCCCAGGAGCCATTTGTTGCTCCTCTGGAGGAGAGGAAGGAACCCAGAGCAAGGCGATCCAGAAATGCTTCTTAAGTGAGTCTGCAGAAACATGATGGACAAGAGAAGGAGGGAGAGAACTTGCATGATAAAATGAGAAAAGAGAAGTTGGTCAATAAGGTTCGGGGGAAGAAGAGAGAAGGAGAGAAAAG
This sequence comes from Amazona ochrocephala, assembly GCA_039720435.1. NCBI lineage: Eukaryota > Metazoa > Chordata > Aves > Psittaciformes > Psittacidae > Amazona > Amazona ochrocephala. Next base: position 6,142,091 of record CM077891.1, on the reverse strand, counting down.
AAACCTTTATTTCCCGTATAAGGCATAGAGAAGGAAAGAGAAACTAACCTGAAGACTTTTATGTGCTTTATGGAGTAAGGAAGACGCTTTTAGAAGTCCAGACAAATCAAGTTATGTTTGAAATAGTGATATAAAACTGTGCTTTAACATGTTGGCACAATGCACTTGATTATCTTTTGCTGGTCCCTTAAAAGTGAAGAATTACTTTGAGAAGCGAAGAAAGTTGCAGACAAAAGAAAGACTCAATCTTACTGGCATAAAGGGGGTGAGAAAGTGGGTGGAAAGCTGGTTGGATGTGTCAACCACAAAAGTGGTGAGATACGATCACAGAGAATCCAGGGTTTAAAACACAAGGAAATCATGCAGAGATACTTTTCACGCTGACTTGTAAATAGCATCTTTGGGTGTGCAGCGCTGCCAAATTTACCCTTGTTACAGGGGCAACGTACAGTAAGTTCCCAGCAAAGCCATACACCATCTGTTTGAATCGCTTAAAAGAAAGGTTTGTCTCCTTATTCCCCTTCTATTAGATGTGACAGATTAATGTCTTTGAGGGCAGATCACTGTTAGGCTAAATCTCTCTCTGGTTATGATTCCTTATAACTATAAAACAGTCACAAGGTTATGGGGTTTAAAAAGAGAGGTTTATTGCAGTTTCCAACACTGGAACTACAGGCTAAGTGTCTCTCCTTTTTCTTTTTTTTCTATAGTAAATCAAAACCATACATGCACTCTACCTTCTCAGATATACAGACGTAGGGGTAAGAACACGCAGTACAAGAGAACAGAGTCCACAGGAAGACTACTAAAACAATGTTCTGTGAATACATACTAATCCTCACATTGAGTCCTCTACATTGAGTAAGAGCTGCTTGTTAAGCACAACTTGGTGGCATCCCTAACAGTTGGGGCAGAGCTCGGTGCCTTCAGCAGCTCCACCAGCGCTTGTTTCTTCCCAACTACCATAAAAACCGTGTCCATGCCTCAGCTGGAAGCAGAAGGGATCGACCATTCAGACATATGTGGCAGAATTTCTAGTTCAGTGCTTGTCAGGCTCTCCCTGCACTAGATGTTCTCCTCAGTTGATGAACTCAATCCTGCAGTTGCTGGGTCACACCAGGAAGCAGAGGGGTGCTGATGTTGCTGTGTTTTAAGTTTCCTGTTAGGGGATATTTCTGTAAGGGTGAGCTTTGTTTGCTGTATTATTTCTGTGACAGTTTGTAAGAGTGCTGCTGTGGTCAGTAGGAGACTGATGTGAGTTTTTCTTTGAAGAGGCTTTTTCAGGAAAAACCTGAATTTCTGTAAAATTGAAAATTCCCCTCCCCCCAGCAAAGCCCAATTCTAGATTTCTGATCACCTGTAAAATCAATAAATAGCTTTTTACCAGAAATATTACATTGACCTGTCTGTACTAACTGTATGGGAATGCTGCTTTGCTTTGCTTTCCTTGGCTTCACCCAGAATTGGTTCAGAACATTGTGCTGGATTCCAGGTAGTCCTCAGCTGCTCAGAGAGCTGTTGTTTGATGTACCCATCCTCTTCTGCTGGACTCCAAGGGCCTTGGTCTTCCCATATGGTGTTATTACAGCTCTCCTGGAGACTGTGCTGTGCCATGGGACACCTCAGTGTGTGCTATGGGAACTGCCTCCCAGCCAGGGAGCCTGACCCAGAAGGGAGATGAGGGTTATGAGGCTGCAAGGGTGCAGTATCTGAGGCAGTGCAAGGTTGTGGGAATAATACAGTTCAAGAGTGTACTGACTCAGAACAAAATTTCTCAGGTCAGGTCACCAAACCAAAATGAACCAATCTTGGTTTCAGTGATGTGAAAATATTCCATTTCAAATGATACAATATGCACCGGTGTCTGTAAATGAGTGTTGGGGTTGGTTGGTTTTTTTTTTTGAACTTGTGAACTTCTGCAGAGAGTCTCTAATCCCAGTTTTTTCTCCCCAAATTGGGATGAGAACAGATGTTGAAATACTGGAATTTCTTCCTTTCTGGGGAGGAGGCAGCTGATGAGTACGAGCAACCAGTTTCGGGGTTAAGACAGCTGCCTCTGAAGACCTGTACAGTGGAGCTGAGCAGGTGATGGTGGAGCAGATAGGTGATGGAGGGGAAGCGAACACACAGGCAGAAGGAGGGAAGTAGGAGACTGGAATGAGAAGCAGTGATGAGGGCTAGAACAGAGGAGTAAGGGGAGCAGAAGTTTCTGCTCGGCTGCCTGAGCTGTAGGAACTGCCGCATTTTTATGCTGTGTGCTGTATTTTGTGCTCTTGGCTGTGCCTAGCTCAGCACCTTCTGCTTTGCTGAGTGACCAGCAGACATGTGAGCTGGCGCTGCACTGAGAGCTCCTGTCAGAGTGAGCTTGGAGCACTTCATGGGGACGGCGAGAGCTGCATGAGGTGAAGCTGGAGGTTCACACCAGCACATAACCAGGCAGGGCTGTGTGGTTTCGCTTCTGCTCACTGAGCAATTGAGTCCTTCCGTGCTAATCGAGCAGCTGGTGAATGCAGGACCTTTTGGTCCTCTTTTGAGCATGTCTCAGCTCTCACCTGAGTGCTGAGCAGGGCACCAACTGCCACCAAATCTTTTCTCTGCAAAGCAGAAGGAACAAGAATACTCTTCTCTGGTGTGACTGGGAAGGGGCACTAGTGACTGTTCAGCACACCGCAGTGTTTATTATGCTGATGCTTTTATTATTTAACAAGTTTCTTAACTTTTTAAAGATACCAAATTGATACACTCCATCCATCAGCAATGCCCTCCAGGAATGAGTAGCTAATTAGAGAGCAGGACTTCTGAAAAGACAAACCCGGGTTATGCACAGAACAGGTTTCTCCAGTATTTATTGCCTGCGTTACTGGCCAAGCTTCCTTGTAAGTAATAGTCAAATAATCGGCCTGGGTTCTTTTGTGAATGGTTTGAGTCTGTGTGGTCCTCCTTTGTTAGAGCAGCTCATGGCTTCTGAAAGCTCCTGCACCCCCTGTTCTGAGCAGCAGAGCCTGGTGGCACCAGCTGCTTCTGCTTGGAGCAAACATTTGCATGTGACATTAAAAAAAAGCCAATTTCAAAATGTATTTGTTTTTCCTTATCCTTTCACTTTTCAGCTCTTCTGAGAACTCAGGAAATATTTGGAAGATTAATATATTTAGCTTTTGCTACAAGCATCTTTTGAACAAGTAAAGCTTGAAGAGGAAAGAGAAATCTTTCCTTCAGAAATAAAACAGCAGCCAGTGTTTGGAAATATTTTAACAATAGACCATATGGGAGTCCCAAACTATTAAGCTTTATTATTCAGAAGGCGGAAAATGTGGTTTGATATTCAATTGATATACAGCATAAATGAGAGCCGCAAACTCGGCTCCCTTGAGCTGGGATTCAGATGTTCTCTTGAATATAATAACTAACACTTTGGCCTAGTTCCACAGAACGCATCCAGCCTGCTGATCACAAGCCAAGAAAATGTAGGCTTTTCTTTTGCCTTCCCCTCTCTTCTCCAGAGTACTTTCCTCTCCTGCCAGCATGAGCTTTTGGCCTGAATGTAAATCTCCTGATATTAGATGCATATAGAAGATGAGGAGGATGCTAATAGCACAGAGCGGGAGAGCTGTGTGTGTGTGCATGTGTATTTGTTTTTCTTCTGCTTTAATGGTAAGGTTTTCCCTTCTTGATGCACTATTATGGGATTACGTTGGCCCTCCTAGGTGGGAGGGAGCTGCTTTGTTCCTGTTTCACTGTTTGTTTCTTGGTGCTGTGGGAGCAGGTGAACATCTTTTGGGGTTACTGTGATGTGGTGCCAGAGACGATGAGCGCATGGAATTTGGAGAGAGAGACTGGAAGTGGTTTCAGTTTCTTTTTTTCCTTTGCCTGACTTGACTTGCGTATATTTATAATTACCCTTTCCCCTTTCTACCATGTCTCTATTAACTTCCTCTCCAGTGAGGAAAACAACCCATAAAAGTTGCTTATAAAATACTACATACATGGACTAAGACTGCCTATATGCTAAGGGAGACTGATAGTTACACAGGTACTGCAATCAAGTAATGGCAGGCTGGATCACCTGCTATTTTTGACACAGGATCCCTGATTCATTCTGTGTACAGGATGGACCAGCTTTGTCAGTGTGAATGTGGGAGGTGTGGTATGAACAAGGAGTTGCGGGGACAACAGAAATGGTCTTGTGGGTCTGGCAGCTGAATGCTGCCCTGAAATCCTGAGCTCTGTGCTGTCTGCGTCAGAGCTCCTTTGAGATGCCAGTATCATCCTTGGAAATGCCTGGACTATGTCCACTGAAACCCTCTGCCCTAAGCCCCTCACCAGAACCCAACTACCTGGGCACAGACTTCAGGCATGGAAGATCATGCAGATGGTGATGTTTAACAGTCAGGTATACCAAACCAAGTCCTATTCTAACAGTCTAGAAGAAACCCTAAATCGAGTATGTTATCCTGTAACACATGCAACATGAGATGGTTTTGTATTTTCTGTTGTGGGTATTCAGTATTTCTCTCAGATTTTTGTGCTGCAGGACTTGACAGTTGTCTATAAGTAACTCCTCTGGTGTTGTGACACACATCTTCAGCTGTGTTGGGTCCTACCTCTTTTAGCCTCTTAAAATTGGGAAGAACTTTCTGGTTTGTGATTTCTCCTCAGGAGCCTATGAAACTCTGGCATTTTTCTCTAGAAGTGTGATGAGCCCAAGGCAGACTTTCACTTTATGTGTAAGTCCAGGGATGCCTGTAATACAGAACACTGTAGAGAATATAAATTATTCATTCTGAATGTGAAGTTCAGTTTTGGCTTCTGTCTTTCCTCCATTTCTCTTTTCAGTTGTTCATGATAGCTGAAATTTTCCATGTTTTTTGTCTCAACCCACACACAAATTTTTTCCTTTGGGGAAAACTGGAGCAAAATCAATTTTAGTGCATTTTTTCAAGTCTCTTTGACTTGCACCTACATCTGTTTAGTGTGGGGGAGTGGAATTTTATCATAAAACGTTTGATTTATTTAACGTATTCAATAGCATCCAAGATGTGCCAGGTACTTTCTCAGCCCTTTTTGGATGAGAAATCTTGCAAGCTAAGAACTTAATAAACAAAGAAGCTATAGAACTCGAAGTTTCCCTGCTGTTAAGGTCTCCATATATCTAAGGAATAACCAAGTTTGAACAGTGCAGATCCAGGGACTTGTAGTGTATGAAAAGTCACATGCAGTACTGATGATCTAACATAGAAATAACTGTTCTTTACCTATTTCTTGATCCTGCTACTTGGCCAACTTACAACTAACTTGGCTGTGTCTACACAGCGGTTCAACTTCCATTGCAACTGTGAATCTGTTTTTATTGGTGAAGCCATTGCTGTGATTTTATGGCTCTGTACTAACAGCTCATCTAAACAGGGTCATTGAGTCAGACCAAGGTAAGTTACAAATCTCAGCGGAAGAGCTATTCCCAATTAACTTCTTCATCCTAACAAAGAGGTGATTGGGAGTAGTTAATAAGGAATAGCTGTTCTGGAATAATCCCTTTGTAAGACAAACCCTTACTCTTTCTATAATTGCATTCTAGGAAGCTATTCTGTACTGAATCAGCATGGGATAGAGTGCCTAGAAGACGTTCAGACCAAGCACAGCTAGCGGTGAGTGGGGCAATATACCCTGGGAATGCCCTATTGCAACTATAATGAGTGAGCAGAATAGTAGAACTGGTTGCCTGTGCATCTCTCTAGAAGGCAACGGAAAGTATCCTACCAAAATCACTGTATGGAGGCCCCTCTCTCAGCAGGGATGAAGCATGAGCTGCCTGTTACTGTCTGAGCATTAACCTCATGTTACGGACAGAATACATGTTTCAACTTGTAACTGATTGCAAATTGATTAAATGCTGGGGTTTGGAAAGGATCTGTGTGCTTTTTCCAATGTGTATTTACATTATTATGTGGGAGCAATCAATTTATCAAACCCATCTGATTATTCAATAGTGGAAAAGACAACTGGTTAGAAGAAAACCTGTTTTTAAGGTGGACAGAAAAATAGTTTAAAAGAAATTTTCACACTTTTTTTTGTGAGATCCTACACTAACAAACTGATCAGATAGAGGAGAAGCCAATAATTTATAATGCCTTGGAAGGCCTCCTGCAGCATCAAATTTTGTACTTCACCTTGCCAAGGAGGATGGACTGGAGTAGAGATGGTGCTCTTGTGCTTTAATGCATTGTAGTTGTGATCCAGTTACTGTTAATTCACAGTTCTCTAGATTTTTGGAATTCATCCCTTCCCTTAAATGGGAAGGTGGCAGCCTGGAGTGGAGAAGCTCCAACTGCAGCCCTCTGGATGTTAATCCACACTGACTTTCTTAAGCCTCCTACTTAAATCATTATCTTAATGAATCACCATTGCTGCTATCTTCAGTGCTACATAGGAACATGCAAATTTTAAACAGCCTGCGGGAAAGACCTTTTTGTCTGTAAAGTGCTCTGATACTTGCATTTAGATGTCACCATGATAGGTACCTTGGATACTCTTTTCCACCTAACCGGGTAGATAGACCCTGGGTATAGTGCATCACCAGTGCATGCCTGCTGGGTGGCTCTGGGGCTTGCTTCTGAGAGGAGATGGATGTGATTCTGCTACTGAGTGCAAGCAGCAGCTCGAGTGGTTGAAGCCAGATGCTGTGCAGGTTTGTCATTCCTCTGCCTGCCTGTTGGCTATGCTTTTCTTCAGGTCTGGAATGGCAAGGAGCTGAGGGAGTGAGGAATGGGGGACCCCCTCAGCTCTGCAGCTGCCATTTTGACTTCGGGGCAAGTTTCTTTCGTTTGACTCTTTTCACAGCACAAAGAAATACGACATGCAAATGTGAATGGCTCAGCTACATTTTCTCCTATACAAATTTGGTACAGCAGGAAACTGAGCAGCTTGCTAGAAAATCTTAAGAGCCCTTGAGGAAAAACTGAACATAGCAAAGCCACTGCAGAGTAGCTCTAAAATTTTCAGCACTGTGTTGTACAGATCCTTCCTTGAAGAATCAGCTTGGCTCGGCATTGAGCTCTGCCCACTTTCAGCTCTCCCAGATTATCACTGAAATGCTTATTCATAGATGGTGGGTATGGGGAGAGAGCCACGTGTAGCTGTTTCAGATGGCAAATCTTAGTGGTTATTTCCAATATGCATTAAAAGATTTGATTCCTTTATTCATTAAACCAAGAGCTGAGGGAGGCGTTTTATGCAAATGTCCTAGATGATAAGAAGTACTCCTCTTAAATTGCAAAATAAATTCACCCATTGTCCCCTTTCTGTGGTTCAGAAGAAGAGCCCATTCCCCTACTATGGGTAACTTTTCCTCACCAGTAATAGTTCTGCTTCTGGAACAATGGCAGGATAAATGCAGAAGATAGCAGGTGAACAGAGAGCCTCTAATCTTGGGTGGGAAAGGACCATATTAACAGAACTGAATTCAAATCATTTACTGCAGCAACATTACTAATTGTCAAGTCCTGCTGGGAGGGTTGTGCCCACAGGAGGCCAGAACATTTACCTCAAGGAGGGCATCCTTGTTCTTCCCAGCTAAATCTTCTCTGAAACCAGTTGCGCTAGATGGTTTTAGACTAAGAAATGCATTTTCTTGCCTCATGCTAAAGCTAAGTAGCATGTTCTCAGTTACCAAATAGGGGAATGTGAGCAAATGGTACGTGGTTTTTGCAGCTTGTGGCCTGGATGGATGCAGTGTGAGTCAGGAGATACTAACTGCTTCCTCACCTCTTGATGTGCACCTTCCCAGACAGCAGCAAGTAACTTGTCCTGTGACTGGAAAACCCCTGTTTTCCTTGCCTGGTGTGGCTCTGCCCGGATTGTTACTTTTTTGTAATAGCATTTAAGACACTTTCTGTAAACTGCTTTACAACAGTAAGTTTTCTGCTCATTGTGAGCAGACTGTGGTGGTTTCTGTATTCAGGCTCTCAGGGGGTTCTGATCCCTCGCTGGATGGCAGTGTTTTGTAATACAGGGGGTAAATTAACTGGGGAAGCATCTATTAGATTCAGCTCTTCAAGAACAGTCAGAGTAGGAATTTCAGAAGAAACACCAGAAATGATTTATGTGTGTGTATAAATACATGGGGTGTGTGTAACATTGTGCGTATATTTCAAAAGAGAAAATTGGGGTGACTAACATTTGAGGCTGAGTGCAAAACTTAAACACAACTTCTTCTCGTTCCAGTTTTGGGAAGTAATGGTGATGGGTGTGGGCAGGTCTCTGCTGAGTTTCTGCACTGCCTGTATGTCAGAGCTCCAGCAAGGAATTTGGTGGCATTTGAGTAAAAGTGATGTTCTATCCCACATTTGTTTCCTTAGGAAACTGAAGGAAAGGGACTCTTCTCCCCAGCACTTAACATGCCCAGTGTTATTTTTGCAGGCACTGTGTGCAAAGTGTTCAGAAAATGAGATATCCTGAAGGGCTGTTTGTGTTTCAATATGCTGAACTGGCTTACATTATTCACCTAGCTTTTGCACGCTCTCTCGTGCTTGTAGGTAGCAGTAGAGTTTTGTTGATGTACAAAGGTTATTATTTCTATAGTTTGCTCATTCAAATGTAAGGTTTCTAATACAGAAGTACAGCATGTCTGTGCTGTTATTTCATTAAGCTGTCTTGAGCTACCTTTGTTTACCATGTGTTTACCGGAGTCTGCCCAAGTTAGGAGCTCAGTGTTGTGGTCACGTGTGCTGAGATGCAGTGTTTCAGCTCGTAACTTGGTTTTGGGTTGTCTTTCTCGCGGTGGTGACAGCTGCCTCCCAGAAATTCTGGAATTGGGGTCGAACCAGCTACTCTGTTTCTCCCAGCATTCACTACCAGGAAGCACAAAGAAACTGCAGCTGAGCACTGTGACTGCCAGTGCTGTTATGAACAAGAGATGCACATAGCATCAACAGGTAGATGGATTTTCATCTACAAGCATATCTGTCATTAACTTTAAGGGCTTTTGGAACCATGGCAGCTCAGCTAAGAGACGGGAGATAAGCCAAACAATTACATGCAGAAGCTATATTTGGTGAAGTACATCTCTTTGGATTAGCAGGGGCTCACAAGGCAGGGTAGAGAGTTGTGCATCACACTGCCAAGTCTGATCCTTCAGGACAGTGACCCATTACATGGGAATGCCTGAGAAATTTCTTGAGGCTGGGATAAGCTTAAGAAAGTTTCCTTGGTTAGTCAGGATAGATTTTAATGCAACAGTGCTTTCCCCTGATGGTTGGGAGAACCCTGTACTTTCTGCTTCTCTGGCTTGTGGCACTTCTCACTGTGTGCACAGGTGAAAGAAAGTGGTGATGAGCTTTGAGTGTGGCAAACTTCCATGCTTTTGGGAAGGCTTTGCAAGAGGAAGAAACAGGGATTTGAAAGCTGTCAGTCTGACTGGCTTGAATTGGGTAAAACAGAGAGATCCGTGGCAGCATTTGTTAGGAGATGAAAAATTTCACCTGCACCTCAACAGACTACCTGAGAGCATTGCCTGCAGCGAGTCCCCAGAAAGTTCTTGCAGAGACTAATGGCCAGCTGGGAGGAAATGCTGCACTCCCCGAAGAATCAACAAGCTCTCTGGGTGTTTACCCAAGCTGGTAAACCAAACAGAAACCATCAGTACGTTGCTATGTAAATTCATGGTGTGCCGGTATCTTCGACAACATACAGTTCTGACTGCCACCTCTGGAAGGTAGTGGAGGGCTTGGGAATGCCCAGAGAAGCCCATCAAAGATTGGTCTCAAGTTGTATTGACTGACTTCTCTCTGCCATAGAGAAGAGTTGACCTATTACAGGAATTGCAGATGTTTTACACTGTCAGGAACGGGGTGGGGGAGTGGGGAGTGATTCTTCATGGTTCTGGATCTCCAGTGCAGATTGCCAACTAGTTTTCTAGAGTTCGGTGCTAAATTCATAGTCATTATCTCCAGGGAAATAAAGTAGTTCAGATATGGTGAGGCACTGGAATGGGTTGCCCAGCGAAGTTGTGAATGCTCCATCGCTGGTGGTGTTCAAGGCCGGGCTGGACATAGCCTTGGGTGGCATGGTTTAGTGGGAGGTGTCCCTGCCCATGGCAGGGGGGTTGGAACTGCATGATCTTAAGGTCCTTTCCAACCCTAACTATTCTATGATTCAAAGCAGGCAAAGAGGAGGCACACCATCAAGCAGCAGTTACCATGTGAAACTCATTGCCAAAGGGTGTTACGGATAGCAGAAGTCTAAACAGATTGAAAAATCGATGAAGGACAGATAAGTTCTTATTAAAACTGATAGCCTGGATGCAACCTCTGGATCAGGAGATCTTTAACAACTGCACAAGGGATAAGAAGGCAAAAGACTGCCTGTACACTATTTTACTGCTTTTTTTCCCCTGCCTCTCACCTTTTACCAACCTCTTTTTTCTAAATTGGTCCTATTCTGGCTGCTCCTGAAGAGCAGAGACCTAGACCTTTGCTCTTGTAATATGACTATTTTTATAGTTCAAAACTAGAAAGGAAATGCTCCACTGCAGTGCAGGGAACTATGCAAATGTAAATGGTGTAATGATCATCCTCTATGATTCTAAAGCACACTGAAAGGAAGAGAATTAGGAGCCAAATTCCTCCTCATACCTTAAAAATGTGTGTTATAAAATGTTTCCGTAGCTGGTTTTCTTCATTAAAATTCTGTCTTACTAACAGGCTCAGATTCCTGTTGAAGCTGAGAGTCACTACAATGGTTCTAGTTATTTTTTTCACTGTGTTTGGTGCTACATTCAGTCTGGATGCCTGATAATGCACCTCATGAGCTGGCTTAGGCATTTTACCTTGAGTAGTAGGGACACCTTGGGCTGGATGCTGAGGATTGCTGCCCTCCACAGAAAGGACTGTGGAGCATGATAGGGAGGGAAGCAGCAGCAAGTTGGGAAGGAGAGTGAAGAGGAGGGAAAGTATTAAAATCTCTTGTGTATGCACTAAAGTGGGGAAGTCTAATACAGGGCAGGGCTTATAGTTGTGACTGCAGTGGCAACAGTCAGTTGGTATTTGGGAGGTGAAAAAATCAGTTTTACATTTTGCTAGACGATTGTACTGTAATACAGCAGTGCCTCCTGGCAGGGAAAGCAATGTAACGTAAAGCAGTACAGCATGGAAGAGCAGTTGGAGAGCTGTCAGAAGCTGAGTAGCTTGGAATGCTTCCATGTGAACCTGGGAGCAAGTGAGCTCGCTGCAGCATGGCATTCCCCTGCCCAGTGGAGGAATATGGACTGCAGCACAAGCGTGAACAGTGCACCTGACAAACCATGCAGCTCTGGAGGAGGTCTATGAGAGGCTTTTCTAGGCAAAATAGGGAGAGCTTGTTCCTTCTCTTCCAGCTCATAGAGCTCTCCTGAGTTCATGTGCCAGGCAGCCCTGGGGCAAATGAGTTTGTACCTGTCAGCTGTCATTGCCTGGCACACCCGAGTACTCAAGGGCACAAGGCTGCCAAAGGGGTAGCAAAAGGCTGCAGGAAAGCTGCTGGGTCTCATCTGACTGAGCAAACAAGGAAATAATGACTTGCTTTTATATATATATATATATATATATACACACATATATATATATGTATATATATATATATACACACACACATTGACAGTTAGTATTTCCAGAGGACTCTGGTGCATGGCATTGGCTTTTATTCCAGTTTTTAGATGTTGGATATACTTAGCAATCTTACTTGTGATTTTTAACCCTTACCCTTTCCCTGCCCCAGCATTTTCCTTCCCTTCAAATCCTCTGCCTCACTCTATGCATTGGTACTATAAATTGCTGGGGATGATGGGTCCTGCTTCTTACTTGGAGCCTCTGGATGCTATTAACAAGTAATTGCTGGAAAAGCTTGTTTAAACATCAAACCCCTACGTTATTTTTTAAATAGCCCTTTGAGGTGGCTGAAGTGCTACTGAAAGATTACTTTAATACTGGACAGGGAACTTCATTAGGTAAGGGAAATAGTGTTCTTACTAGACTATTTCTGAGGTACCAAGCCATCTTCCTTTTACAGAAGAGATGTGTAGTTTTACTCTCCATGCTTCCTTCTCCCCCCCCCCCAGCAAAACTGATGTTTTAGCAAGGAGCAAAGAGGTTTTATTGGCCTTATCCCTTTCAGTGCATCAATTTTCTCTATTCAGAAACCTGTAAGAATGGAACGATCCATTCTGCACGTTTCCTATCTAGCCACAACTTGAAATCCAGCGATAGTGGTAAATTATCCAGGGACATTCTCTCAGTGTCCAGGCTACATTTATCAGGGTTGTCCAGTATGATGTGAGACCAGGGCACCGTATCTAATACACTTCTTCTGTTGTAATCACATCATTCAGGTTACTGGATGGCTACCCTGCAGTCATGGAGTCATGAGTTTGAACAGGATCTCCACCATTCAGAAAACAGCAGTTACACACATGATGCACCCTTCTGGGTTAAGACTGCTGTAAGACTGGGTGAAGTGCAACAGGTCTTGCTCAAAATGTAACTGGGGTGTGTTCTGCCAGTGGTGATATGAGTCACCATTAGCCTACCAGCAGCTACTGGATAACCAGGTGAAATTGGCATTTATTTCCCATACTGAAACCTACTGGGTGACGTCCTTGCAGGATGAGTGTCTTGTGGCTTTAAGAGCAAATAGTACATGCAGCCAGAGGGGTGCAATAAATGTATTGCCTTTTTATTCCCTTCTGCTCTTTCATGTGAGTGTACACTCGTTATTACAAGAAAGCAGCAAGTGAGCTCATAGTTGTGCCTCATCGCTTAATGAAGCTTTTGATTTAAAGAAATGACATGGACATTCTGGGGAGGCTGTAGAAGCAGTATCTAGGCTGCCCAGGCCTCAGCTCCAGCAGGCCAAAGGGAAGACCTCATTTCAGGTCTCCGGAGCTTGTCGGGCAGCCAGGTCTGTGCTAGCAATCAAGGTGTGAATTTTATAAATGGAAGTGCTACCTTGGGAAGGAATAAACAAATGAAGGACTTAGTGCAGAAATGGTCTGAGAAATGTCATGAGTTGTGAAGACAAACAGGAATTTGGAATAGCATGGGAAGGTTTCATGAATACCTCTTTCTTCTGTACTTTTCACATAACATTAAGTCTGATCAGGTGAAGGTCTGTCTTCTGATCCTCTGCCATTTTCCTGATAGCAAATTAAGCTTTATCTTTTTATATTTGGCAGGAACATTAAGAGGTTTTAGGAAAAGGTTTCTTTCTAATATAAACAGCTAAACAGAATGTGGGCAGTCGCAATCATAGCGTCTCAGTATGCATGCCACAGAAAGGGAAGCAGAACACGTACTGTAAGAAAATGACAGGTACTTCTGCTTTCATGGTGTGCAAGTGCTACTCTTTCCCCATTGTTATTCATTTCTATTTGTGTTTAGTAGTCTTTATGTTAGGAATTTGTGGGATATTCAGCAAAATACAAGTGCATCATAGGCGTAGTGGCTAACAGCTACTGAATTGAGCAATCTTTTTAATACCTAGGAAAAATGACTTGCTTGAAATAGCAACAGCCGTCTGAAATTTCATAGTGGGTTTAGATCTGTCCTTATTCAGGCACTGCTTGTATTCTGCCAAAGGTTGAAGGAAGAGAATGCTCAACTGCAGAAAATCTGTCCCTAAGCACAAGCAACGAGAGCTTGGAAGAAAGCACTGGGCTTCTGATGGATGTAGCTGCTTTTGAAGGGAGACCTTGAAGCCGATTTTGCCAAAAGTTTCTTTTTTCCCATCTGACTTTGTTTAATGCAGTAAAGGATTTCAGTTGAGAAAACAGTGAAAGCTTAAGAAACTTAGGATGCTTGGTTTTCTTTTCTAAGCTGGTGAATAAGAACTAATTTAATGGGAGGCAAATACCTGGTAGCTCTAGATTTCGAAGGACAAGGCAATGAGAATTCAGTTCTAAACCATCAGCTACAGTTCACTTTAATAAAGCGTTTGTTTTAAATGTTAAACATGTTTGGACTTAAATGTTTCACGTGCTTGATAGGAAAATGAAGTCCGAAAATCCTCAGTGGATGGTTACCTCTTGAATTTTCGGGCAGCATGAGTCAAATGAGGAAAAATAAAATGTCTAGTAAAAGTCATAGGCTGTTTATTGAAATAATAAAAGGAGGAAGCATGACAGCTGGATAAATACCTGTAAAATAGAATAAATGTTCAGCTGGAGATAGCGCAGCTCTGGTTAGTAAAAAATAATGCCAAATGGAGAGCGGACCAGATTTAGTTGCAAATCAATATGACTTAATAGTTACCAGCCACTGTTCATGCTTTATGAAAATAACTACAGTGTAAATGTAAAACAAGATTAAAATTGGTAGCTTTAAATTACTTTCATTTAAATCCACCCTTTCTCTACTGCTGGATGCTATGTGCATAAATAAATAGGTAAAAGCACATTTAGCTGCTGGCACAGCATTGCCATGGCTTTTCCTGTATTTGCTGTGATACACAGATAAAGGCAACTCCCTCTGGGTGTTCATATATTAAGTAACTAACATAACACTTGGTCCTGCTTTCCCCCTCTCCTTCCTCCATGTCTCATCTCCATTACTCTCCCCCCAGATGTAAATGGGCAAGTGGGTTTTGAATTTGCCATGTTCTACATACTTCCCAAGGTGTGTGAGCTGCCTCTGGAGATGAGTGCACCTGGCCTCCTCTTTTCCAGTTTTCTGTGTATTTGCTGCACACCGCAAGAGAGCCCTGAAGAGGTTTTTCTTATTTCACTCCTGCTCACATGTTTGGTGCTGGAACTTCCGAAAATTAAGATTAATTATTGCCTTCGAGGCAGACGGTGCAGCAGTGAAGCAGCTCTAACTCATCGGAACTCTGAAAGCCACTGCTTAAAACTGAGTAAAACCTTCCAATAGCTTGTTTATATATTACCTCAAGAAAGAAAAAAGCCCTCCTTAATGATGAGTTTGGCTCTCAATAAAAAAGGGGTAGCTCTCTGCCTAATCACTGCTATGCACCAGGTTATTAATTTTCCTCTTAATGACAGTAGAATTTTTGCCATTTTGCCCCATAAACCTTCAGTTGTACAACGAATGCGTTTTAAAGGCACACTCTCTAGGATTTTATGCCCCAGGATAGGCACGTCATGAAATAGCTGGAGGTTGGTGGAGAACCTCAGCTGGATTAAATGCCTGCAAGTCCTGACAGGAGTGGGAGTTGAGCATTTGGATGGAGGCATGTACAGAGGTTCATGGACAGCTCTGTTCTCAGCAGCTCCTGCTTGAAATGAGTTACTTTGTTTTGCTCTTAACAGAAAATTCAGTCTTCAAAGGAGATGTATGTGCTGCTGTCTCCCTGTGGGAGCACCCAGCTCTGCCTGGGTACACAGACAGCTTGCTCCTAAGAAAGCCTGGTTTTCCCAAATTCTGTTTGTGGAAAAATGAAGCGAGGGACTGCGTTCTGTACTAAATGCGGGCATTTTCTTTAAATGGCTTAAATACTTGTTTCTGCATTAGATGCGTCACTAAGTACCAAGATTTCTGGAAGTGTACATCCTGTATACTGCACAGTTATGAAATACAGCTAGGCTTCCACTTCTTTGCTGGGGACACAGACCTGCTCTTGGGTTTGGTTTGATGTTGCTTGAGGAAGATGCATCAGGGTGTATTCTAAGACCCTGTGACAAACATGTGAGGCTCAGTTCTTACCAGGCAGGCTGCTAACAGGCCAGGACGTCACCAACACTGTGCCTGGCAAAGAATACAGAAAATGATAAATCTTGGTTGTGTGACACCATTCAACATTTAAACTCCTGATGTCTGAGAACATGGGGTTGCATTTGCAACAGATGTTTGCCTGGTAGTCAAAGACCTGGTGTAATAAATAGTTGATTGAGGAGTTGACCTGGCAATTAATGTGGATTTTTATGGCTATGGACTTGAGACCTCTTGAAAATGAGAAATGCCAGCAGTAAGAAGTGTACATGTTTCTAGGGGTAGATGGATTTGGGGTCCTGCTCATTCATTCAAGAATGAAATAGCATAAACTGGCCTTATTCTGGATTCATTTGAACAGAGTTGGCCAGTGAGATGAACAGATGACTGGGCTGTATGGTATGTGAGAATTTCCCTCTGCTTCCAACCTGCACTGGACTGATGAGTTGGGTTTATTGAACACACTGTATCACCCAGCCCTGGAGGGGTTATAAAGCATGGGTGCACTGAAAACATCTTACCTATGTCACTTCGGGACACTTAGCTTGGCACTGCCTCCATCCCTGATGGCTGCTTATTATGCCTGGAGCTATTTACTGTAGGGATGATCAGGCAAATCTGATGTGTGCTCAAACCTGGAAATCTGAATTAATTAACCAGTGGAATAAGTTACAGATGCGGTCGATTCCTCATAAATTACTTTTCATCAAGATTGGTGCGTGCCCCCTCCCTCGTGTCCTCTCTCCCCTAAAATCTGTTGCAAGAATCACTCACTGGAAAACAAAGGCACTTGTGTGCTATTAAGGAAGAGTAAGACAAGGATTCTCATATGGCCCTGTGGTCCTCCACCTCTGAATGGCTGGTCATCACCTTCTCACATCATCGCTGCTCTGGCTGCCTGTTAAGTGCTACAAGATGCCTTTCATGAGACGGGTGGCATGGGGGCAGGTCTTCATGCTGAAGAATGCTTTTGTATTGAAATGCAGTGCTATAGCTAAACCAAGTAGCTGTTCTCTTTTTATCATCAGTGCCAGCCATGAAAATGTGACACACAAAAAATGCCATTAATGCATTTGCTGCCCTAAAAATTTTCTTCTTGGCTCTTTCAGCCGCTTAGGCCAGCAGCTAGTATCCTCCAAGGCTTAGTGAAGAATTAGGTTGAAATTGCCAAGGGGTGTCTCCTACTGCACTGACTTAGATGTATGAGGCTCACTCTCCCTTGTTCTTCCTTCATCCTGCACTAGCCATATCTGCTTGTGCCATGTCAGCATTTTCTACTTGGGAATGGCTGAGTGGACTTTGCTGTGTTAGCCATGCATCTTTTTTTTATTTAAAGGAGATCTCCAGAGTGCCTGTTTGGCATAAATCAGATGAGAATTTGCAGGTAGTAAGTGCAGAGGAGGGGAAGAAAAGTATACTTAGGAGCCCTCCATTCCCTTTCTCTTGGCAGGGCCTCATTCCTGCTCTTGGAGGAGGTCTTTTTGCTTGTCCCTGAATTGATTTAACCCCCAGAGCACAAATGCTCTGAAGCTGCAGTCTCAGGGTCACTGTCTGTCTCCAGAAAGCCATGTGGCAAGGGGCTGTGCATGCTATGGAGAGCAGCTCCCCCCGTGTTTGGAGTTACAGGATACCGCTGGGGGTAGCTACAGCTGGTATGCACTGGTACTAATATAATCCTGCCGACTGTATCCATGAGACACAAGTGTGACATGTGAGGTATTTAGGGAGACACACCTGTTCTAGGCACAGGCCTGGGCACTGCATGCCTTGGAAATGGAAGGGTTTGGTGGAGCAGGAAAAGACTCTCATTTCAGTCACAGGAGGGTTTTGCTTGCTTCTTTCCCCTCAGTTTCATGCTATAATTCCCTAACATTAGGCAATCCTGTGGCCTGTTAGCACGGGGCTGTTTCAAAGGCCAGGCTGGTGTTTGCATTTGGACTTCTTTTACCTTTAGTGTGTGATTCCAGAGTGATTAGCAGGAGAGAACAGCTTCTGGGCTGAGTGATGGTTTGGGTGTAACTGCTCCCAAGAAAGGGCAGAGAATTCAGAGAATGCCATCTATGTGCGGGGTTGGGTTTTTCAGTCCTTTAGATAATTTAGATTTTATGCTGTGTTTACCTGTATTCCTGTTATAAGGCCTCTGTCTTGCAATTTGGAGCAGTAAATCACATAAAAGTGATATCATCTGAGCAAATTTTGTACAAAAATATTGTGTGCCTTTGGTTTGAAATCTTGGAGTGCCTTTCCCTCTCTTCTTCCCATCTGCCCCCCATCCCCGAAAGTGTAGTGAAATGGCTACTTTCCATACCAAAGAAAAAGCAAGCAAAAGCAAAATAAATCTTATTGTTGTGGAGTATAAGGAAATGAACTAGATAGATTTTTATCTCTTTTTTTGAAGTTAATCTGACACTTGTCTGGCAGAAGATAACCTCTTTTTTGCCATTGAAAAGGGGATGTATTAAGATGGAGGGAAAAGATTGCAGGGTCTATCATGACTTGATTCCATCTGCCTGTCTTGTCTTTCAAGTATAATGGAATTTTTCCTTCAAACTTCATGTTTTAACAGCCTTTATTTGCTGCTAATGTGGAATCTCCTAGTTTGCCTTGGTCTCACTCCACATGCCTCTTCTTTCCATGGATTCCTGTTCTTGGTGAGGTTTTTAGCGTTGGTTTGGGACAGCTTCCAGGACTGGGGCCAAGATTTCTTCTGTACCTGATGGACTGTTGTGTGAAAATAGTAGCACCTGGGCAGTCTTTCCCTCCCATCTTTATTTTAAATGGAATTTGCCAATAAATATCCAGTATGTCAATTGCTTGTAGAACTTACAATGGTTGGTGGAAATAAGGAAGGGAGGGTGAGGCGTGTTTTACCGTAGGACCTGATTAGTTTGGGCAGTAAGTTATTTAGGGGAAAGGAAGATGTTATTCCCTTCTATAAGAACTGCATTCTCAGTGGGGTGGACTGGAATAACCAGACCCTGAAAGGACAACAGATTCTCCTCAGAAATGAAATGCTGTTGGGCAGGGGAGAAGGTCCTGAGGATGGAGACTCCTCAGCTCCAGCCTCACCTGGCCCCTGACTGAGAGCCTGTCATTGACCCTTATGGCAAGACATATAAATCTGAATCTGGCTAATCCTAACCTGAAAGATGGCTGCACTGAGGCAAAAGCCTCCTCACCTGCATGTGTGAGCAGAAGTGTTGACCAAAACCCATGGTCCTCTTTAGTCCTTGTGCTGGCATTCAGTCTGATCAGCCCCAAAGCCTCAAATCTTTTTTATTCCTTGTGAGCAAACACATTTTTGTACATACGAATGTGAAAATACTTCTGATTGTGATGCTAAGAAGCAGAGTATCTCATTTTTAGGGAAGAAGCATCCTCATCTAGCTGTGGTGCTTCCCAGGCTAGCTTTGTATTTCTGCACATCACTGCGTTTTGCTGCACAGCCTAAGGTAGACATGGCCTCACTTATCCCTGCTAGCTGGTAATGGTGGGCTCTCTCTCATCCCTGTCCCTACTGGATTCTCCCAGAGTTAATTGATTTCCAACCAAAAATGAGATTCATTCTGTGGTTTTGTTGGTTTTGGTTGGGTTTTGGTTCTGTTTTCTTGGAGGGTGGAGGTTGGGTTTAGTGAGGGTTTTTGTTCCTTAACTGCATGCTGCAAAATGTCCTGGCTGAGTTGTTTCCAAATACTGACATCTCTAGGGAAGGGGTTATAAATTGCTAATTTAAAGCCTGCAACAGGATAATTAACTAACCAGTTTGATGTAAATGGCTTAATGGGGCTTTACTAGCCCCTTTGAACTTAAAGTAGCACTAAAAAGTAAACTGTAAATACCTTCAAGGAAAGTACTGGCATGCTTGAATGTGGGGCTGCTTGGTTTTAAGGAGCAAGCCTGCTCCACTTGCCAGGAATTCAGTGGCCTGTGTGACAGCAAACATGTCAAGGGGGTGAGGGGGCCAACCAGGCACCCCTTGGGGAAAGTTCTGCAACTACTCTTGTTCTTCAGGAAGCACATACACCCTGATATATCAGGCTTTCAAACCTGCCCTGCCTGCTGTGGCAAACTTAAATCGCAACCTCAGTGGAAATGCAACTGTAATGAATTTCATCAGGATTGAAGGAAAAAAACAAAAAGAACCAAAGCCCTGAGGGGGAGGCAGCCACCAGAGTCCACCCTAATTTTCCTGGAGTTGTATTTGCATTAAGGTCTTTTGGCAAGTCCAGGCAGAAACACTTATTACACTGTTTCAGAAGACCTCGTTACCCACTGAATCTGCTGAGACAACGTACTGCAGCCCTGCAGCAGATTCCAGTTTCTGATGCGTTTCGGGGACTTTTGGGAGAGCTTTCATTTCTGCTGGGCTGTTACAAAATTTCAAGGGAGGAAGTCAACAACTACCAAGCATCTAGAAATGAAGATCATGGCAAAGTGGAAGCATCTCATGTAGTTAGGGATTGATCTCGCTCCTGGCTGTGCAAACTGGGGTGTTAGAGAAGAGAATTTCAGGCCCAAAAGTAGGCAGGAATATTTTCTTCTGTTCCTGCCCCTATGCAAGGTAAGCTGCTCCTGGTCCGAGTACTGTTCTGCTCCATCCTCTCATCACACATGCACTGTGCACTGTCAGGAATAATTCACAAGAACTTTCTTCATTTCTGTCTCACCACCAACTTTCACCTATTGCCAGCAGCCTTCCTGGGTACTGGAGGATGTTTTGGAGTGTGAAGCACAGCCCTCAATTACTGCTGTGACCTCTGACACATGGGATTTGGCTTTACAGACAGCTTTGCTGATGAGCGTTCCTGGTGCTTAGCTCTCTGCTGCGCTACCCTTGAGGACCGTGAGGCTGTAAGCCTGAGCCAGACCAGGGCTGATGCAGGAAGAGGGCAAGACCTAACATTTTCAGTGGTGGCCCTGACTTGGATGGGCTAAAATGTGTCATGATGCCTCAGCATCTGTAATAATGGATCTATTTCTCTGTGGTGCTGGTTTGTTTGGTTGGTTTTGTTATATTGTTTGGTTTTATCCTCCCCAGCCAGGAAAATAATGTGCCATTGGCAGTGTTAATGCTGGCTTAAAAAAACCCCAACAACCAACCAAAAAGACCAAAACCCATAAAAGCACTGAAGTCTGTTGTAGGGGGCACTGATGCAGAACTGCTGCATCTCATTTTAAGAACCATGTCTGACAGAGGAGTCAGTCCTGCACTCTAATTGTTCAGGTGTCTGTGTGCCTGTCGTGTGCAAGAATCAAAATGCTCTCCTGTGGCCTTCAGAAGAGGTGATAACATGGCACTTCTCTGCTCCTACTTACTGACTGAAGAAGTTGGCACCACGGCACTACCCGCTTGCTGCGTGTGGGTGGGAGCAGTGCAGGATTAATTTGGGGTTGATTGTGTTGGCAGGGATCTGCCAGCAGAGCTGGCCCAGCTGCCTGTGCTACGCTGTAGCTGCTAATCCTTTACTTTTATGAGCACTAACCTAGATCACATAGTTAAAGTTAAAAATGCATGTGCTATTAGAGAGAGACACTTGTAAGGGAAGAGCTCTGTACACATGCCGTGTTGACGGCTGGAGACTTCCTTCAAGGAACGCCAGAACACCTTAGCATGCCAGCTTTGATATCTTGGCATCTGACAGGGAAATGCAAATACTCAGTCTTAATCCATCATTCCCACATGCTGACATGTATCCAAGGGGAACTTCTGTGAATGTTGTTGTTATTCCCATATAGTTTCAGCTGCTGCTTTGCTTCCCAGTACTACCCCATCATATGTCCAAATGAGTACAGTGTCTTTCTGGCCTTTTAGGTCAGATTTCTTGGATTTCTCATGGGACATCAGTGTGCGTGTCTCTTATCAGTGATCTGGCTGAGGGGATCAAGCACACTCTCGGTAAGTTTACAGAAGACACCAAGTTGGGCAGGAGTGTTAATCTGCTGGAGGGCAGGAAGGCTCTGCAGAGGGATCTGGACAGCCTAGATCGATGGGCTGAGGGCAGTTGTGTGAGGTTCAACAAGGGTCAGTGCTGGGTCCTGCACTGGGGTCAAACAACCCCATGCAATGCTACAGTTTTGGGGAAGAGCGGCTGGAAAGCTGCTCAGCGGAAAAGGATCTGAGGGTGTAAACTGACATCTGGCTGAGCATGAGCCAGCGTGTGCCCAGCTGGACAAGGCAGCCAATGGCACTGTGGCTTGAATCAGAAATAGTGTGGCCAGCAGGACTAGGGAGGTGATCATCCCCATGTACTTGGCACTGGTGAGGCTGCACCTCGAACACTGTGTTCAGTTCTGGGCCCCTCACTACAAGAGAGACCTTGAGGTGCTGGAGACTGTCCTAAGAAGGGCAATGAAACTGGTGAAGGGTCTGGAGAACACGACCTATGAGGAACGGATGAGGGAATTGGGGTTGTTTAAACTGGAGAAAAGGAGGCTCAGGGGGTCCTTATCGCGCTCTGTAACTACCTGAAAGGAGGCTGTAGCAAGGTGGGTGTTGGTCTCCCAAGTAACAAGCAATAGGACAAGAGGAAATGGCCTCAAGTTGTGCCACAGGAGGTTTAGATTGGATATTAGGGAAATATTCTTCACCAGAAGGGTTGTCAAGCATTGGAAGAGGCTGCCCAGGGAAGTGGTTGGATTGCCATTCCTGGAGGTATTTAAAAGATGCGTGGATGTGGTATGTAGGTACCACATGGATTAGTGGTGGACTTGGCAGTGCTGGGTTAACAGTTGAACTCAATGATCTTAAAGGGTCTTTTCCAACCTGAATGGTTCTGTGACTCTATGTGCAGTAGAAGAACAAACCTCGTGTTTGGAGGTGGTGTGGTTGGTTTTATGAGGCTTTTCTCTTTCTTATCCCTCCCTCAACAAACCCTTCTGCAGATTTCTAGATTCCTCACTAAGTCCTTTAAATAATGAGAGCAATTACAAACCAAATGAGGAAAAAGCTTTTTCACACTTCCCAGGAAAACAAAAATGAAGAAAAAGCTGGGTTGTGACAACCATTCTTTCTTTCACATGAGAGATGGCCAGAGTTGGGACTCTGTTCTGGAGTTCTGGTGTAATTTACGTTATCTTATAGCAACCATACTTTTGTCTTTTATAATGAAAGTTTTGTAACAAAAAATACGTCTGAAGACTGCTAGCATGACTAGGAATTTCTACTGTGCTGTTCATCCCACTGAAAGACCCAAACCCATCACTCGTTTGGGGGACCTCATTAATTTTAGTGCAGTTGTTAGTCCTGTCTGAAGCTCTGCATGTCTCTCAGTGACCCAGTTCCTTCTGGGGGGAAGAAGTAATAGCTGCAAGATGGCAAAGCAGTATTTATTTTCTCAGCAATTTCACTATTTGTTATGAATAACTGTCTCTAAAAAACCAAACACAATGACTCCCCTTTCAATACACCTTTTGTTTTGAAACACACCGAACTTGACACCAATATTTGATTTGTTGGCTCAAGAGTAACAGGGAAAATGTGAGCAGTAAACCCTGGCCCAGCACTCTCAAAGGCTACTGCTAGAGAAGGAGCAAATTACATGGAGCAGTGTGTCCTGACCTTTCCTCTGCTTTTAGAAACATGAAAAACTTCATCATTGCTTCTTCTGCTTATTGCAAATAATAGAAAGTTGTGTGAAAATTAGAACATAATGAAGACAAATTATGGAGTGGTGTCTGCTGCAGGTCTTGGGTGTGTTTGCTGAATTGCCTCCTGCTTAGGGAGCAGCTGGAAAATCCAAGTCCTCTCCCAGCTTGTCAAACCCAACTTTTTCAAAGGCTGCAGTAGCTGTGCCAAAGACCCCTTACCCATTTGTAAGCAAACACATACTACTGGGGCTATCTCTGCCTGGGCCAGCACTCTCACATGCAGCTGGCTGTATTAAATCAATTTGATGAATTACTAGATACTTCTAAATTTTTCTACAGGCAGGTCCCTGCTATTTCTTGCCTGCAGAAGATTAAATGGGCTTTTACATTACGTACCATGTTGTAAGACTTTAATTGCCTGGAATGGATCTGTGTGTGTAATGACTGCTTCTGGAAGAGTCTGGGGATTTGGGATTGTTGTCAGGCTTCTTACACTGAGGTAGCAGAGAAAGGAGGCATGGGAAAGCCATGTTAGCATCCACAGTGGTGGATACCTTATGATAAGAAGGATGCCACCTATGCCACTTACTCAGATTATTTACTGTTGTTTGATGTCTGGATTTGGGGATGGTTTTTCTGCTGTTAAAACATATTGAGTGAGGTGTCTACCAAGAAAATGCCTGGAGAAGGGAAAAGACTAACCCTAAATGGACTGACTTGATGGGTCAGAGAAAGCTGGATGGCATCAGGACAATCCCTATGGCTGATGAGGCATATTTCATGTTGGGTTCATGAGCCTCAGGATGTGTGTTTTGGAGCACCTGCACTGTGACATAACAGAGCTACAATTTATTCAGTCCTTTTCTATGACAGAATTTTGTATGTCTAAATAATGTGCAGTCAAGGGCCAGGTTCCGAAAGCAGCTTGATACCAGCTACAGGTGTTTGGGAATGCACAATGCCAAGAGAGATGTTTTAGTCCAAACATACTCTCACTGAACACACTTTTGTGTCTTCTGAGAGTCTCTTGGTGCTGTTATATTAATGGGTGGTGTATATTTATATTCATCTTCATGGCTTGGCTTCGTGAACGAAGATTTAAGAAGGGCTTTACCCCCACTTACTACAAGTGTGCTGATGGCTGAAAAGGCCAATGCAGAATAGACAAGTCCAGTTGCAAAAAGCACAGCGGAAGGTCTCTATAGATGGTATAGGCAAGGCACGGTTCTTTCTGTGTTATCTTTTCTCCTTGAGACTGATTCTGTGTGTGTTCTCAAAAGAGACAGCAGTGTTATGTATGATGTGTCTCCAAATCTCCCAGTTGGAGGCCAGGGTGGACCACTGATGGTAGTGAGCATGGCCAAGGCTAAGATGTTTCAGGGAGTCCTTATATCTCCTCTTTGGGGCACTTCTCTTGCGGCAGCCGGTGGTGAGTTCACTGTAGAGCACAATCTTAGGGAGATGGTGATCTTCCATCCTGGAGATGTGCCCTGCCCAGCGCAACTAGGTTTTCAGCAACATGGCCTCAATACTGGTAACCTCTGCCTGTTCAAGGACAGTTACATCAGATACGTAGTCAGTCCAGTGGACGTTTAGGATTGTACATATATCTATTAACTGCTGGAAGTGGTAGGGATGTTTTCCTTCCAGTCCAAGGTGTAGTATCAGTGTTTGTTGTGGTTGCTAGCAGTAGTTTGTACATTTATTACTCCTTTGGCCAGGCTCTGATCCTATTTATGTAGCTATAAAACAACTGAGTTGTCTCCTCTGTGCAAGGGAGGTTTCAGCCTCTCTGTCTGTTCTGGTTTTTCTGTTTTGGTTCCGTTCAGGTTTTTTGGTTTTGATGTAACCGCCTTCCTTGCCGAGAGGGGAGAGCTCTGTGGGAAATGATCCAGCAAACTTCTAAATAGCTTTTTAGCGTGTGTGGGGAGTTAACTCTTGCTCAAGCTTATAAATATGTGAATTCTCACCTGAGCCTATGTAACCTGCCAGCCAAGCCTAAATCTTGCAGGAGGTGCAGCCGCAGTGTTCTCGGAGCTCTCTGGCACAGACACCTGGTACACCTGTGTCTCCTGCTCATTTCAGGGCTGTCACAACTTCACCCCTCATGCCTGTTTCTCTGGTAACTCCAGTTTTTCCCAAGGTTATCTTCTATAAATAGAATCCTCTTCAGCTTTTCACTCCCCCACACCCATCTTGAGGAGAATAATTACCAATGCGATGGTTTTAATAGCGCTGAAAGGAGGGTGATCCATTCTGCTGTGCTCTTTGAGGCTTTTTTCTGACAAGAACTAAATGCTCAAGCTGCTTTAGCAATTTCATTAGGTGACAAATGTAAAGTGAGTAGCTTCTGACATACTTAAGCTTCAGTATTTAAACACTTGATAAGCCATGGTGTATCTGAAGAAGAAAATTGTAATTGTTCTGGCATGCAAAGGTCTCTATTTTCATAGTCATTTCCCTAATCATTGTTAGGTTGGTAGAGGTGACTGTTGTATCTACTGTTCATCTGTTTGGAAACCCAAACCGTGCTCAACCCAGGCTAGCAGAGGTGCGCTGGATGATGAACTGCCAGCACACGATAGAGCAGCCAGAAGACACAAACATTTACAGCATTCATAAACCAGAAACATTTCTCAAAAATGAAAAAATAAAAAGTGAGAGCATGTAAGGGTTTGAGATGATGATGTTGACTTTACTGTCCTTTAAACTGTGCCTGCAGCAGCCAAGAGCTTAATGTCATATAAACCAAGAGAAATGAAAGAGAAGCTGTATCTACAGGCTACATGATGCAACTGGTGAGCAACTGCTCAGATAGCAGGGTGCTCTGTGTGCATCAAGTGCCTACAGATAGAAGTGCCGTGTAAAGGAATCATTGCTGGCATGCTGACACATAGTGGCAAATTAGACTGTACTTGGTGGAAGGATAAGAATCTACTACAGCTCTTTAAAATCACCCTTGTCGTGATCACCTCATGATAAAAATATTAGTTTCTCCAGTGTAAATAAAAGCATAGCACATTTCCCAAAGAGTCTTTTGAAGTAAAACCAGACTAGTGTGTAAGAGTAAACCAAGTGGGAACAACCTGTCAACCTACAGTGTTACCAGACAGAGCTCAGAATGAAATGGGAATGGCAGCACCTTTTCAGGTTTTACAGCCACCTCTTTGCTCGGCTTTTGACAATTATTTATTACTGCTAATATTGTGCTTTGTAAACTCACACAGTGCTTTATGAAGTAAGACATGTTTCCTATTTTGAAGATTTTATAATGTTGTGGGCTGATAAGGGGTGCAGATTATCCCTTGGATGTTCATAAATAGCATTAGCACTAAGAGTTTTATTAGCGCTGGGTCCTTTCAAGCCTGTGGCTCTTTCCTTTTAACGACACTTTCCTAGTCAAGTACCCAAATCAGGATTTCAACACCTTGATCTTCCAGGCTGGAAAAGTCTGGGCATTCTTTTGTTCTGCTTGTAGGGAAAGAGCAAAACCCAAGCAGAGTCCCAGCATGGTGGCTGTTGCTCTGCATGGATTTAATCCACTGCTGTTGCTTGCCTCTCTCTGAGACTACAAATCTGGGTTTTGGGTGATGGCAGCAGAGAGCAAGTTTGGGAGGTGTGTGTGTTTTAAATAAACAAACAATGGAACAGCAACTTCAACAAACTGTGAGTGGTGCTAATTTGTTATAGGGCTGTCTTGCCTTCTGGCAGTGTTGATTTAGGAGAGGCTGAGCAGACTGGAACGGATGCGGGGAGCCGCTGGTTCTTTTGCTCTGGGGTGTGTATATGGTTCAGTATAAAATGCTTCGAGGGGTCCTGTCCTGAGGAGCTTTCAGATTACAGGGTAAAGCACATGCACAGGCTGCCAATCTCCTTTTCAAAACCAAATCTTGGGCAGAAGTACTTTCCCCTCTGCCTTGCTCTTCCTCTTCCGCTTTTTTTAAATGGGGAGATGCTTTAAGTCTTGATCCATGACAAGAACCTGTAATTTGTGTGTTTTGAGGACTGCCATAAAACCCTTGACAAGGATAGTTTCTAGGGAAGGAAAGGAGGAAGATCCTGTGCTTTGGATTATAGCAAAGTTTTCAACACCCCATGACCTTGGTGGGCTGCGATCCCCAAAGCTGAGAACCTGACAGAGGGGCTGGCTGAATGCACAAGGTATCTGCAGCCCTGGACCACTCTTGTGCAGTGCTGCAGGATACAGATGGCAGGATGGAAGCCTTGCTGGGAAGAGGTGGATTTTGGAAGTGTAGAGTGACCTCCTTGCAGCCCGTGAGCTGAGTTTAAAGAAAGTCTGAATTCTCAAGTGAAGATGACCGAAGAATAAAATGGTCAAAATGAGAAGCTGTGGCTGAGGAGAGGCAGCCAAGGAAATGAAGGACTTTGAAAATGAGTATACCGTTTTCCCCTTAGGTTATCTTCAGTTCAGATAGATTTGGATGCAAAGCCCAGCACAACTTGCAAACCTGAGTCTGTTAGGCCTTGTGCTTCATCAAGCAATAGTGGCTTTCTGGCATCCTCTCATTTGCCAGGCTCAGAGCTGCAGAAACGCTTTTTGGTGGTTGCAAAGAACCAAATCTATGAAGGTTGAGTGGTCAGTTATGCATCCGATTTGGAGGGATGTTTGGCAGGCAGTAGAGTCTTGATACTGCCAGGACCAACTCTTAAACAGGGGTTTGCTTGAAAGACTTCACTGAAGTGAAGCTTAGACACCAAGATTTCTCTGGGAAGTATAGGACTGAAGAAAGGGTCAGTTCTTGGGGGAAAAAAAGTGGATAAAGTGCAAAAGGTGCTGCATTTAAGGCATTGTTTATTTATATTAAGGAGAACTGTTTCTGCTGCATCTGTAGGTACAGATGAGATAAAGGAGTGAGACTTGGTCTTGTAGAAGAAAACGAGACAGCAGAGTTTGTTCCTGTGCTTACTGCTATCTGGCATGTGGTGAGAGAGATGACATTTTGGTCCAAGGCTGTTACTACCCATGTCCATGACCTGGAGGGTCAGAATGTTCTTTTTTCTCTGCCATGCCACATGCTCTTGCCCTAGAGCAATGCTCAGCATGAAGTTGCAACCCTGTGCCCCCATGCCAACTGTGCCTACCATACTGAAGGCCAGGGCCCAAGCTTCTAGGACCAGAAGCATCTTGTCACTCCATGTAATTCATAGAGTTGTTGATTCTGCCTAACACTCTCGAGGATTAGCTGGGAGGCAGCAACAATCCTTTAGTCATGTCCTAAATTCTTGCATTGTAAAGGGAGAATTCTGTACATCAAGATTCAAAGGTACCTGGGAAACTGAGGAATTTTGCATACCAAAGGAGTCTTAACTGGTGGATGGGCGGAGGGTATCCTTCCTCCTGTGTGGGCTGAGCTACTCCACTGAATATGTCGGTATTTTAGTGCAATAAGGAGTCCTTAGATTAGCATGGGACATCAGAGCTGCTTTTCCTATTTGCAATGCAGGTACAGTTGGAACTGAGCTTGCTCAGTTGTTGCAGGGCTGCAGAAGAGCCCAAACTCTATTGGTGCTCATTAGTTTCTGAGCTTTATTTGCTTTATACCACTGCTGTGTTCCTGAGATCAGCTGTGCTCTGCAGATACGCAGGAATTTTTAGTGCCTGGCTCTGCCTGACAAGATCTGCAACGCCCATGTCCCTCCTCTTCTCCCACTGAAGGGTTTGGGTTGTCTTAGGCTCCTTCATGTCAGCAGTGAAAATAAATGTATAATATACAAGGGTTCTGTTTAGTAATTGGCAGGAAGATTCATTTTTGACTGCAGTGTGAGACTGCATCTAACAGTAGGAAACACCTTTGTTTTAAGCAGTTCTCTGCTAATCTCTGCCCTAGAGGGGAAATAAAACTATGGAGAAGAGCTTCTTACTTCACAGTAGCAAGCAGCCAATTGCTGTAATCTGGGTGTAAATCTGCATTTGAGCTGCTGTCCAAGAAATACCTTTATGTAGCATTCAGCCTTTCCTAAACTGAGCATTGCTGGTAGAGCTGGGTGTTCTGCAGTCCTGATGCTGGCAGATGCAGCCAGTAGTATGCTGCTTGCATGCATTCTAGAGTGTGTGATCTCTTGGAGAGGAGGGAGCTCCAAATCCCTGGGGCTCCGGCCCTGATGTTTAAAGCTGCATGCTGTCTAAACGTGTTTGGTCTGTTCATGCTGGCAGTGGTCCGTTCAGGCTGGTTCAGCAAATGCTCTTGGCTCAGCATAGCCCAGGTCAGTATGCAAACACTTGCTTACATTTCACTTCTCCATTGTATTGACAAGATTTAAAAATCTTCAGTCTATAGTAGTCAAAACAGGGCAATCTGAATACAAAAGACCTATTAGTTCAGTGTGAAAAGGATTTAGCTACAGAATTGTGGGGATAAGAATGCAGGTGGGAATGACGGGCACACTGTCCTGGGCTTGAGCCCAGCGAATGTCCAGGACGAATGAAGAACTATCTCCTTAGATTCAGTGTCCTTTTCACAGAGACACTTCCTATTTCCCAGGCCGGTGTCCTCCTTTATGTTCTCTCTTGTCCAGCTACATTAATTACTGTAAGTCTTTTTCATTTGGCCTCTTACCTTTTAAGGTTGAAATAATAATCAATATTCTTTTAGCATTTTAAATGTAAGATTTCTATCTCTAATAGCACAGCCAGAGACATGCAGCCATCAGTGTGACAAGCGCTGTGCTGAAGTTTCACTTCACTATGAAGGCCTAAACCCCTACTTTAAATTCCTGTGAGGCTGCAGGCTTGTTTCTGTTCTGCTTTTTGTGTCGTGGGTTTGTTGTCTTATTTTTTTCCCCATTGGAGGAGCATCACCACCTGTAGAGAGGGACCGGTCCTTAGCATCTATCCTGAGTCTGTCTGGAGCTGATTACAGGAACTCTGGGGAAAGGAGGGCAGGCACTGCAGAGGATACACTCAGCTTGTCAAGCCTAGGGTATCTGTGGGATGTGCTTTTCCCTGACATGGAAAAGATGTTGCTTTTTGCTTTGGGCAGGGAAGGGTGAAATTACAGATCTGAAGTTTTGCGACTCTTATACCCCCTGCAGTTCCCCAGGAATCAACTTGATCTTCAGTCTCCAAGAACCTACATTAAATTAGCAGTGAAGCATCATTATAAATGGAAGATACACACTATTTTCTTTTCTCGTCTTGCCCCACAGATATAACAAAAGCCTGTCTCAATGCCGTAACATCTCTAGAAGAACAGGATTCCGAAGGCTTGGGAAGGGGGACTGGGAAATTGGGATAACACAGATGATCAGTATTTAAGTGTTCCTTCCATTGCCTTTACTGTGTGGGGAATGAGACCATGAAGCTCTGGCACCAGGGCTTTCTTGCAGAGGCATTTCTAAATGGCGATATTTAGTTGCCTGAATTTCCAGGCAGAAGGAAGCTGGTGCAGACATCCTGGGATCTGCTGTTCTTGGATACATATGGACTGGTCCCCCTGAAGCTCAGTGCCGTTGGGAGCCCTGACTGGAAGTGGCCAGAGTCATCAAGAAACTTGCAGAGGCCTTCTGCTGTGTTTGTGTCAGTTCAGCAGGTCTGGGAGCTGGGTGGAGGGGAGGTTGTTCTGGTAGTTACATATATAAGGCAGGTGGCCGTTTTAAAATGTACCTTTCAATTTTGATTGCAGTTTTTTAATTGCATTTAACAGCGTCCCTGCTGGTTCTCCATTCTGCATCCGTGCAGCCACGTTCTATTGATGGCCTGTTGTGATTTCAATGGAACATCATGGGATGTACCTGGCACGTCGGGCAGCACTGGATGGAGGTGCCTTTAGCCCAATGTACCTGGCATGGTAAGCGGCAATCAAGTGGTTAATCTGCATTCTACTGCTCATAGTCTCAGCTTGTATAGCAAGGTGTTCCTGCTTTGCTGCAGCCTTGAACTGACTAGAAATCACTTGCTCTCCTGATATTAGTGCTTTCACGCACACAGGGCCCTTACCCTTTTCACCCATGGAGATTCCCCTTCTCTGGGCAGTTTGCCATGCAGTAGAGAACGGCCTAGCCATGTCAGGCTCTCCTTGTTATTCTAGAACAGGAAAGAGAAGGGACTGAGAAATCATCTGACTCTTTTTCTTCTCTCCTTTTTGGGCCAGGAGCTGGTAGCAGTTGAGCATGTATTGCCCACGTACCTAATGTCCAAACACTGCTGCACAGAGGTACCCAAGAGGTGCTTGTGTCCATAAGCAAGGCCATACTGTTCCTACAGGAGTCCTGCCAGAGCTGCTTCAGGGAGCTGGGAGGGAAGTTCTGCCTGGCACTAATTGGAATGTAACAAACTAAACAATGACCACTTTAAGTTTGCTGATGTGTATCCTCTGTGAAAAGATCCTCCATCCTCCTTCTTTCCACGTCCAACCCTGCCACATCAGCTGCATATCCTGCTCTGTCCTGCATGTTGCTTCCTCTCCCTTCCCCAGCTCTGCAGACCTCTCCCCAAGTAACTTGACATGTTGGTCTTACCTATTTTGAAGTGAGTTATTCCTGTGAGAAGAACAAGGGTGCTGCATCCTGTTTTCTGCTTGAGCTCACGCCACAGAGCTTTTGCTGCTCCGCTGCCAATGATGAAAATGCATGTTCTTGCCTCTGTTTCCGAGTTCTGCTGTCTGCCTGCTCACAGGGGCTGGGGATAGGGAACCATCTAGGCTAATAAAATCCCTGCATTCCTCCCCATGCCTCTGCTGCCCTGGAACGTGAATACCTTTAAAAGGCATGGGCTAATGACTGGACTACTGCAGCTCCTGGGGGGAAGCCCACTTCACTGATACCTTGCAGAGGCCTGGAAATAGGTTCTGTTGGGATGTGGGGAGAGAAAGATCAGATGAGCCAGAGAGCAACAGGAAAGCTCTCTTCCCAGTGGGGTCCTCAAGTGCAGTGAAGAAGTTAGCTCATCTGAAACTGAAGAGTGCAGAAGTCATCTGTTTCAGTTTCACCCAGGTCCCATAGCAATTGGACACAGCATTTTTTAATGTTGGAAGTAAATTGGTGGGAAAGAGCAATGTCAGAAACAATTGATCTAATTTTGTCTTGGTTTTCCCCACACTGCTGCAGTGTCTGCTCAGCACAGCACAACTGCTTGGGAAGGTAGAGATATAAATAAGCAGGCCACTGTCTTGTCCTAGGTATATTGTAACATGCACAGTAGGCTAATGCTTTAACAGCATCTAATGTGATACATCACATCTAATCTGTTTGTTGGTTTTTATCTGCAGTACTGTTAGTTCACTGTTCAGGTGCTCGGTGTCTAACCTTCTCATCCATCCACAAATCCTCTACGTGAAATGAGTGATTCCTTAGATCTGTTTTTGATTGATTCTTTGCTTCACTGGTGTTGCTTCTTAAAAGGTAAACAATATTCATATACTGCAATCTATAACTCAGAGATGAAATCAAATAGCATCTCCTGCCAGAGGTTGCTAAGATAACACATATAGCATTCACTCAGCAATTCCTTTTAGGAAAAGATTTACTGATATTAAAGAAAATCAGATCTGTAGTGAATATGTAGATTTTTACTATTTAAAGGGTGAAGGGACTCCTGTGTCCTGTGCTTTGGCAATGTAATATTCTGTGATGTCCAGAGTCTTTGTGGAAATTGAGAGAAAATGAAGTTTTTCCTGCTTTGTAGTGAAAGCAGCTCAGCTCCTGGAGCAGTCTGTGTGTTCTGCACAATCTTCATGCCCACAGGGATCCCAGTGTGCCCCAGGCTGGGCACAGCAGCTGTCAGTTACCCAGCTCCTTGGGCAGTAAGCTTAAGGAAGATGCTGTCGGCTCTTAGCTTGCAAAGCTTTGTTTGATGTGTGGCATCTGCTTGCAGCATTACTGTGTTCTGTGATTTGTGCCCTGTATTTTTCATGTCTTTGCACGTGCTGTGTGTCTCAGTGTAATGGATATGGTGGAGGTAGTGGGAGCTTCAGTCTTGCTTCATTCCCTACTTGCATAAGAATATTTGAGCAGGTTCATTGCTCTGAGATCTGTCTTGAATGCTTAGGAAGCAATCTGAATCTGAGAACGGGACATTTCTAATGCTATTTGTCCAAAGCCTTCTGTGATCCTAAAGCCAAGGAGTGAAATTCTGCACACCAAATTCAATGATAGAAAGACTTGGCCCCAGTGAGACATCTATACACTCTTGGGCTTTGGTTCTTTTACTAGTAACGCATCTAAGCCTTTCCTAAGGCAGGGCTCCCCTGAAGTAGGAATATGTTTTTTTCTATCTTTCTGAAGAGAACAGAAAGGAAGGGTTCTTACAAATGACACTGAGATACAAGAAATACAAACCACAGTGATTTTTCAGGGCTTGGGGGGGGCTTTTATTGTCATTATTGGTGGTGATGATGTTATGCAAATGCTCAGGGTTTGTTAAGAGCCAACTGCAAACTGATGGATAGCAAGGCCTTTGCAAGGCTGTATCTGCCATTTGTTTGGGAAGATCTGCTAACTTTTATACTGGATTTAACCTTGCAGTTGTGTCTGGTCCCACGCTTCCAGCTAGAAGTGAGGTTTTAGGAATGCCATAGATGAAGGAATAATGCCTGCTTCTCTTTTGCTAACAAGTTTTCCAACACCCCTCTTCCCCCACCGCTGAAATGCATTAAAGAAGGGTTTGTAACTGGTCAGCTCTGGAATGAATTTAGTTCTCTTCAGGACTGCACAAGACACACAAGCCAGGTTGATGCTATAAAGCTTTTGTCGGTCAGTCAAAGGTGTGTTCTCTGACCACACTGCTGCCCTGGGCAAAGCCCTTGGTGGGCAATTCTGGCAGAATTTTAAACACAGGGCTCCAAACTTGGCTGAAGGTTTTGCTGCCTTTTCCCATCACATTCATTTTGTTGGGATTGCTAAATCCATGATAGACTTCAGCTAGCAAATGCAAAGTTGACAGGCAGTGCTTAAACCTGACCACTGCTTTTAAAATCTATTAAAGGTAATAACCAACCTCACACTGACGTGCTACTGAACATGAATACTTCTGTACAATTCGACATGTGAGATAAATAGAGGTAATTTAAACAACTTGTACTATGCTAATTCTTATGTGGCAGAACGTACTGAGGTTTAATAATATTATCTTCCTCATGAAGGTCACTAAAAAGCAGACTTAAAATTCTGCCCCTGTTTCCAGGGCTTTCCCTGCAGGCTTATTACCTGTTCTCAATAGCATTTAAGGCAGAGCGAGAGAAAAAAGAAACGAAAATGTAACCACATATTCTATTAGTAGCTGCAGCAAGTCTTTACTCTTTGCAAAGGCTTAGACAAGTACACACACAGAGATTTCTAGACCTCTGCTTCAACTACCACATGAATGGGAAATAAGCTCTCTTTTACTTCAGTAACACACTTTTTTTATTAGTCTGTTTAGGAAAAAATACTGGCTGTGCTGTTTCCTTTCCTTTG
Source organism: Amazona ochrocephala (assembly GCA_039720435.1). Classification (NCBI taxonomy): domain Eukaryota; kingdom Metazoa; phylum Chordata; class Aves; order Psittaciformes; family Psittacidae; genus Amazona; species Amazona ochrocephala. Next base: position 6,107,406 of record CM077891.1, on the reverse strand, counting down.
CCATATTTGTACTTTATGGAGCACATAAAAATCATATCCAGGGATTTTGTGTGTTATATGCATGGAAAAGCCACCATGATGTTTGCAGTGAAAATAGTGTAGGAGCAGGCTGTCTTGTGCTGTTCTCGAGCAGGATGTAGTTGTGTATATATAGATGCTGTGTTATGTTACAGGCCATGTTTTTGTCCTTCCCTATCAATATATCTCAGTGACCCAGAAGTAAGTGCTTTTACTGGCCTGGCTAGATAAAAGTGGGTATTTGGTGCCTCTGTGCTGTTGCTCCTTCCTCTTAATCAGCAATTCTGGAAGCAAGCCACCAGAACCAGACACATTGCCTGCGTGCTGCAACTCTGATGTAACTCACTACAGCAAAACTTGTTTTTAAAGTGCTCAACACTGTTCGCTGGTGGTAATCCCTGTCTCTCTCATGGTTTTGGGCTGCTGCAGGATGGGTTTCTATGACAGAAACACTATAGATGAAGAAGAAACAGCTGGCAGCACACCATGGCAAGCCTGCAGTCCCTTCTTTTGGCTGCTACCCTTTCTAAAGCCAGCCATCTCTGGGAACAACATTAACATGCACAAAGGCACAGTGGTGAATCCACCGTCCTTTGGGGTTCCCATCCATTGCTGGAACAATACAGAACACAAAAGGAGAGCAGCCATTTCAGCTGTGGGTCAAGGCAATGAGCCACTGAGATCTGCGTGGATGCTGAATCAGGTGCTGGTGCACTGAACAGGGGCTACCAAATTCTACCAAATGTATAACCAGGTACCAGGCTGACCAGATAACAAAGTGAAGGAATGTGTCCTGTGGAGGAAAGGAGGCACGTGCTTGGCAGATCTGATCTGGAAGAAGTATAAGTACCAGGCTAGTCAGGCAGCAACACTGGAGGAAAAACCGTATTCCTTTACCTTTCAGTAGCTGTTTTCAGAAAGCAGAATCTTTTTGTCGTGCAGAAATGGATGATGTACATTTACCACCTTTCTGCCAAATTAAATCCGTTTATCACCAGTTAGTAAGAATCGGGTCTGAGATTATATTCAATACTGCTAGTATCACTCATTTTTTTTTGGGTATGTACCTGACACAGAAGGAAGTCTAATGCTTCATCATTGGGAATCTGATGGGACAGAATGGGGTAATGGGACTCACAAGCAATAAAGACATTAACTGATTATGATTTTAAGAGAAAATTTAAGCTCTTAATTTCTATGCACTTATGGCCTGCTTCTCCTTCAGAAAGAGAAATCTGTTTCAATAATATGATAAACTAGGGAAAGAAGGAGGCGGAAGGCTAAATGTGGCTGTTGTACGTTTGGTATTTAATTCCTATATTTTGAACTCCAGAGACTATTTTAAGTCAATCTTAACAGATAAATGCCCATTACAAGCAGTAGTTGGCTCTTTCAAACAAAAAAACCCCAAACCAAACCAAAAATAGAATTTTATGTTGGATTCCTGAATGCAGCCCCGGATTTAAATTCTGGTTTTTATGTGCTGTAGTATCTACCACACATGTAATTGCAATTAGTTCTGGTATGCCTCAAACTAGGTATTTCCTACAGTCCATGCCACTGAGAAAGTCAATATAAATCTGTAAAATACACTGTGAATACTGTTTGTGAAATACATGAACTACACAGAGGGAACCGCAATTTTCCCCTCTCCCCAGCACTTCAGGGTAGGGAGACTGTGACTTGCATTAGTTACTTGACTCTTACCAGTTCGAACAAAATTCCTTCAAACCTAAAGACAGGGCAGAATTAACTTAAGAAGTCAGTTTCAGATTGTTGAAGACATTTGGTGGCATTTAGCTAGCTCAGCATCCTGAATTGCAGCCAGTTCAGGGTTGATTCTAGCCCTTCCTGTCAATGGATTTGGGATATGGATATTGCCAGGGGGGTGGTTTTTAAGACAGCCTTTCATACTCTTAAGGAGATTCCCCATTCACACCTCAGTGTGATTAATTCCATCTTCAATGGATTTAGTTGCAACATGTCATTTTCTCAACTCCAGAGCAGCTGGGTGTTGTAGGATTTCAACATGTAAGAGCCAAGAATCAAACTACATGTTAAAGCAGGGAAGCTGCAGTTCATGCGAATTATTTTACATGCTCAGATATGCAAATGGAAGTGAAGTAGATGCTGCTTTTTTCTTCCTTTTTTTCTTGCTCTTCATCCTCCCTTCAGATTTGTGTCAAGAGAAACAGCTTTCCCCTGTACCTAACCATTGTGTTCCTGCTGGTATCTTTTGAATAGTAATTCCAGCCAATGACGCCTGCTTTTGTAAAGAGATACTTCCAAATCTGATTTTTGAAAGACTTGAATCAAAGCTTAATGTGAGAAATAATTCTCCCTGTACTCCAACCAGGATCACAGCTTGCAGGGCTGAACATACCCAGAGCTCCTTAGTCAGTGTCAAGCCTAACATTAACTGCGTTAAGCCCGTCTATTAAATGTAGACTTGTTAAGAGTGGAAACAGCAGGTTCACACCCTCTCATCCTCCTGTTTTGCAGGTGGTAAGGTGAAGGTGAAAGGAAGAGAAGGTGGAGATGGAACTGCCAAATCATGCCAAACAACTGCTACTGCAGCTGAACCAGCAACGAGCCAAAGGTTTCCTCTGTGATGTGATCATTGTGGTAGAAAATGCCCTGTTTCGTGCCCATAAGAACATCCTGGCAGCCAGCAGCATGTATTTCAAATCCCTTGTCCTGCATGACAACCTGATTAACTTAGACACGGACATGGTGAACCCCACCGTGTTCCGGCAGATCTTGGACTTTATTTATACTGGTAAGCTCTTAACGACTGACCAGCCCGGTGAACAGAACTTTAATGCTCTCCTCACCGCAGCAAGCTACCTCCAACTGCACGACCTGGCAGCTCTCTGCAGAAAGAAGCTGAAGCGGAACAGCAAGTCCTTTGCTGGCAAGGCCGGTGGCCTTGGTGTCGGGAGATCTGCCAGGAGTCAGAGACTTTCCACTGCTTCGGTCATCCAAGCTCGCTATTCAGGGTCAAATGAGGGGTTGAAGGGCTCGCACTCAAAAGAGCTGTCAAAGGGAAAGCTCTCCGATGACGAGGTCTTCATCAGTAGCTCCAACCAAGAGAACTGTCACTCCTTAAGCAGGGGAGCCAGTAAGAATGGTGGTGGGAGCGGCAGTGCGAATGGGAGCACTGGGGACCAGGAGCTAGGCCTCGACCTGTCCAAAAAAAGCCCGTCGCTCCCTGTTGCAGCCTCCCATGATGACACGCAGCACAGCGAAAGCCAGCATGGCTCTCCCCAATCTGCCTCAGCCCCTGCAGCCAACAGTGCCTCATCGTTCGACGAGTCTGGAGTCGGAGCCCCTCACAGCATGGCGGACAGCAGCGACCCCATGGAGATGGATCTGAGCGAAGAGTGCCACCACTCACTGACGGAGAGCAGCCAGCGCAAGGGCCTCCGGCACTCGTCCCGCAAGAAGGAGTGGCTCAAGAAAGACAATGCCTTTGACCGAAAGGAGGGGAGCAAAGACCGGGATGAGGGCGAAGGGCTGCCCAATGGTATCCTGCTGGGGCCCTTGTCCAAGTCTGTGGAGAGGAGTCTGGCCGGGGCCTACGGCGCAGACCTACCCTATCCATGTAAGGAGGAGGTGGAAAATGGCAAGGAGAACAGTGACGACAGCGGCCAGAGCGAGAGTGAGAGCGGTGGGCATACCAGTGCCAACTACATCTACCGGCAGGAGGGGTTTGAGCCAGTGGCCTACGGTGACAACCTGTATGTCTGTATCCCCTGTGGCAAAGGCTTCCCGAGCTCTGAGCAACTCAACGCCCATGTGGAGACGCACACCGAGGAAGACCTTTACATCAAGGAGGAAGGCACATACGGCGGCAAGGATGAAGCTGAGGATTTATCCAACCCCAACCAGTCCTACGCCGCGGAATCCCGACCCTTCAAGTGTTCAGTGTGTGAGAAGAGCTACAAGGATCCAGCCACGCTGCGGCAGCACGAGAAGACTCACTGGCTGACACGGCCCTTCCCTTGCAACATCTGCGGCAAGATGTTCACGCAGCGGGGCACCATGACACGGCACATGCGCAGCCACTTAGGGCTCAAGCCCTTTGCTTGCGAGGAATGCGGGATGCGCTTTACCCGGCAGTACCGACTGACAGAGCATATGCGTGTCCACTCAGGAGAAAAACCTTACGAATGTCAACTGTGTGGTGGGAAATTCACCCAGCAGCGCAATCTGATCAGCCACCTGCGAATGCATACCTCTCCCACATAAGCCAAAGACTCCAGAATGAGCTTCGAGCCCATCCGCAGTGATTTACCTTTCTGTAGACTTGCTGCTTAAAAAAAACAAAAAGAAAAAAGAAAAAAAAAACAAGGGGGCAAGTCCCCACACTCTGTTCAGTCATGGGAGGCCTAAACAAATGTAGCTTTAACATTTAAAAAAAAAAGTTCCTTTTTTCCCTTTTTTTAAAAAAAAGAAAGGTCCACAGCCAAGCTGATGCATTTAGTCCAACTCTCCCTCCAAATCCCGGTGATCCGGCAAGAAACGCCACTTCTTTTTGCACACATTGACTTCACTGTCATACTGATTATCTGGAGCAGGTAGGAGGGGGACCATGGGGAGCCTTCTGCTGGCTTCCCACTCCCTGCTCTTTCCTTCCTGTTACTGTCACCCTACTTGCCTCCTCTCTTAAACCCAAACTCAGTAGGGGCATTTCTTGCCATCAAAAAGACAATAAAATACACCTTTCCAGTGGCCTCAATAGCTGTGAAACAACACGGCCTTGCATTCACATGTGCAGAAGCTGTGTCTGTGGACCATCTCACAGAGTTGGCAGCCCCTTCAGACGCTGTGGGAAAGCCATAGCAGCGGTGGAACCCACCACCCTTCCCCTGGCCTGGCGATGGCCGGGAGTGCACCAGCTTGAGTGATGCCTCCCTCACCATGCCTTCCTCTTTTGGTTTTGATCTTTATCCTTGGCACACGTAACCACATGCCACCTCCCTCCCACAAAACACACAAACCTCTTCTGCCTTACCCATGACTGAACAGGGCCTGGATGCCCTGGGAATTTCTTTCAGTGAGCAGGGGGTCGTCTTTACTTTTCTAGTAGTTTCGTATGAATATTCTTTGCTTAGAGGTACTTGTTTTATTAAAGGAAAAACCATTGTAACGTTTATGTGAATGTTTGAACTGGAAGGTCTGAGGTTAATTCGGGGGGGGGAGGGGGTTTGATGTAGGCTGGACTTGCTACAAGTTCCTTAGGTACTTTTTTATTATTTTTTATTTTATTTTTGTGTGTGTATGTTTTTAGCTTTCCTCCCTCACTAAAGAGCGAGTCTGTGTGGACAGGCTCCTTACCTTTGCTACCTCTTGAATTCATGAGAACAATAAGATGGTTAGTGAAAGATTAGGCTTTTTTTTTCTTTTATTGTAAGTAATTAAATGTATAAAAGTAGAAGCTAAATTAAAGTTAAGGGATTTTTACCACCCCGTCCTTCCATCAAAAGTCAGCTAGAGAAATGTTAAAGCAAAGCTTGGCCAAAGACAAAGCAGAAAACCTAGGTTGAGCCAGAGGCTGGGCTGGCTGCTTGGACTGGCTCATTCGCAGTCTCTTGGCTGGTTGTAGTCACTTGTAGATAAAAGAAGAATACTTCTCTGAGCTTTCTGGGCCCTTTCCAGCTTTGTTTATTGAATCTGGATCCCATGGGGAGGGGAAAATGTCCCCCTCATCTTCCACTCCCCCAGCACATCTGGGTCAGTCTGTAAACACCTGGCAGGACAGAGGGTGAGGGCATAGCAGCCTATAATTTACTAGAATCCAGAGTGCAATAAGGTGGGGGAGAGGAGGAAAAAGCAAACCAAAGTGTTTCATATCCTCCCTTTTAGACAATTTAACACACGCACACAAAAAAAAAAAAAAGGAAAAAAAAAAGGAAAAAAAAAGAAAAATGAAAAGAAAAAGAAACAAAATGTTCTTACAACATCTGCATAAGACATCACAGCCAACAGCTGCTATTGGTTTAGGAGAGAAGACAGAGAACTTAGCCCACCAATTCTTGGCCCCCTTGACTTTGTTGGCGTGACCTTGTGGAAAGCTATGGCTTATTTCAAGCCTCCCGTGACTGTGGTGGTAAAAATTCACAGCCAGTAGAATCACCCCTTCTGAATTGAGTCAGGTTTACACTTGTGTTTTCTCAGTTGTTTGTTCTGTTTGGGTTTTTCCCCCACTCAAACCAGTTCAGTCTCTGCGGAAGGTTCTCCAGACCTCGCGCTTTGTCTTTTTCAGAAAAGAAACAAAACCAATTTTTTTAAAGTTTTGACCAAAAAAAAAAGAGAAAAGAAAAAAAGAAGAAAGTGATCATGTTTGACTAAAACAAAGGAATATAAGCTTCATTTTCTATTGGGGTTTCTTTTGTTTGTTTTTTTGTTTGTTTGTTAAGGTAGACTAGTCCGTAAGAAGTTTTTGGGTCAATTGAATGAACTGAGGAAACTGGAACCCAGGCTCCAAGCAATAGAGATCCCAAAGGCCAAGCTTTGGCCTGGTGTGATGTTACAGGGAACACGCTGGCCCCTCTCCTGCCATGCTCCAGGGTGCTGCTCCCAGTGCCATTGTCTGCCTGCCCCGAACCCTGTGAGAGGGGAGCATGGATTTGTGTTTTTTCCTGACCGTGCTGAGGTGTGCTGTTTTCTTCTGGGGGGTTAGGTGTGATTTTAGTGTCTTTAGCACTTCCACATTTTGAATATGTATTGAATTCTTTCTTCCTTGATTCCTTGCCAAACCCCCCTGAGAACGTCCCCAGAACAGCCTTTGGGGAGGACAGGGAGGGCCCTGCCATCTACCTGTTTCTCAGAGCAAATCTCAGCACAGGGCTGAGGGACAGCAGTGCAACATTAATTCCTAGGCACTTTCACCCTGCCTTTTCCTTCCCTCCAACCACCCTAAAGCTGAGCTGAATCCCACCCTGGCTCAGGCTGCAGCTCCCTTGTGGGTTTGGGATGCTGGTCCCCCATTCCCTCGTGGCCCTGCAGTCTGCCCTGCAGTGACGGGGGCAGCAGAAGTGTGTCTGCAGAAGCCAGCCCTGGGACAGCAGCTCAAGCTGTGACCCACTGAGCCAAGCCATGGAGCAGCCCAAGGCATGAGGAAGCAGTGAGCTCCTCAGCAGGCAAACAACCCGCTCTCCCTCTCTTAACTCCATTTCTACAAGCATGTGTGTGGGTGATGTAGCCTCTCCCCTCCCAGGCCCCCTCGTCATTTGTTTCTTAAGCCTTTGAGAATCATGTTGAAGTTTCAGGACTCAGTGCTATTTTTTAAAACCATTTGTCAGAGCATCTTTCTTTTTTAACTCGATCCCCTCCCCAGCACTTAAACCGTACGACATAAAGTCTGTGTACAGCACGAGTATTGTACAAAAGGAGGTTTTTGTTCTTTTTGTTTTCAAGTAGCTGTGTAAAGTTGCGTTCCATAGATTGAGTATCAACAACATTTTCCAAATTGTGACAGTAATAATGAATAATTAAGAATACTCAAAGCTTCAGGGACTGTTTCAGGCCTGCTTGGGGCCTAAACACTCAACTGCATTTGTACGACCTAGTATTGTATCAAACATTTTTCTGTATTTTAATGAGAAAGCAAAACACTAGTTTCATATTTAAGATTTTAAGAGTTGGGGGGGGGGGGCGGGAGTTGCATTTTTTGGTTTTTCTGGTTTTGGTTTTTTTTATTATTTTTTTTTTTAATACACAAAGAGCCTCAAGAGGAAGAAAACAATTTAAAAACAAACAAAAAAACAAAACTTAAAAAAAAAAAGAGGAAGAGGCCAGGCAGCTTAAGTGTATGCTTTAGTCACTTAGTTCAGAATGTGTTCGGAATAACAGGAAAAAAGATAAACTAGCAAAAGTTGTATAAAAGAATAAAGAAGCTCATACCCAAATTCACAAAACTATTTTTTAAACCAAAGCACATTTGAATGAGTATGGAACCTCACTTGGCTCAGAAAAGTACTAATATATTTATCTCATTGTTTACATAAACTTTTACAGTTTCAGACCTCAACAGATCTAGGGGCCAGTCAAAATTAATCTTTGCTTTTTCCATTGGTCTGTCTGTGAAGGCTATGCAGCGCTCCCAGCTTGGGAGGGAGACCTGTGTCCCAGCCTGCATTCCAGCGCTGCTCGGGAGGGCCATGACAAATATGGCACGTAGATACTATTTTCTTTGTCTTCAACCCGTAAGAGATGTTGCTGGGAATGAGACCCAGGCACTATTGTGGTGGCATTCCAGCCTACCTCTTCCTCAGAGGAGTCTGAGGGTATCAAGAGGGCAAAGACAGACACAAGATGCTCTAGAGATAGAGAAGGATACTGCCAGAAGATGGGAGCTGCTGTACCCAGCACATCTCCTTACTGTTAGCCATGGGGAGCTGGGCTGAGCTGCTTTCCAGTCCTTTACCGAAAAACTCCCAAAACCAAATTCCTGGCAAAGAAAGCCCCAAAAGCCCAGCTCTGTGCATGTGGGGGAATTAGCAGGAGCCACAAAGTTCACAGAAGACACCAAAGAGCTATGACATGCAGCTTCTGTGAAGCTTTGTGGCTGCTGACATGGAAGAGTACGCACAACTCGGAAGGGCCCCTCTGCGCCTCCAGGGCTGTGGCAGAGGTGGCTGCTCTCCCTGCGCTGACTTGGGTAGCTTTAATGGTCTGGTGTGAGGGCAAGAGCACGGCCCCTACCTGCCTCCCCCTGCTCAGAGCTGTGCTGGGGCCTGAGCTGTACTGTTGGGACCATCTGAGCCACCTCTTAATTTAACAGCTGGATTGATTCACTCCAGACTTCACAGTCACGCCCAAAGAGCCCAGCCAAAACTCCTAAGGCATTCTAGGCGGGAACCTAAGCTTGATTTGCATGTTAGGACAGTTTAAAGATAACCAGTGAAGGTGGTTTGCTAAAATACTGCTGAAGCCAAAAAAGAAGGATTAAAAATAAGGCTCCCCATCATTGGTCTTGACCCTTTGTAGCTTTTACCTTCTACACCAAAGCCACCTCAAAGATTTGAGGGGGGGCTGATGGAAAATGAAATATTAATTTTGCCTGGTCTTAATATCTAACAAAGATGGTGCAAACACTATTTGACAGTGTTGTTTTTGTATCAATATGTATGTGCAGTAATGAATGTATTTATTTCTCAGATTCTGTATGCACAGTTTTGCAATGTAATTCAGAAAGTTGCAAACACAAAGATGTGTCCACAGGGTCTTCTCTACAGGATTTCAAAAAAAAAAAAAAAAGAAAAAATATATTAAAAAAAAGAGAAAAAAAAAAAAAGAATCTCAGAGACTCTCAGCATAGCCATAAACCATAACCTGTGAAGACAATACAAAGACTGGACTTTTGTAGCTTTGCATAGAAGAGGAATTTATGTTTTGCTGTATTTAAATGTTTCCATTTACAGTGTCACTCTCTTAAGATTCCTGTTTTGGTTTTTTGTTTTTATTTCCTCTCTCGTGTGTGTGGAAAGCATTGTTTTCAAGCAGTGCAGGTTCAAAGTCTGGGTTAGCAGTATTTTACCGTGTCGCTTCAGTTCTGAAAAGCAGGAGTGTGGGTCTTGACCAGGGAAACATCCAGTGCACTCAGTGACACCAAACCAATTCTGAGGTGAGTGCTGGCAAAATCCAGAGAAGGTAAAAGTCATCAGAGGAACAGCTGTGTGCTTCTGACTGCAGCTTGTGACTGAGACCAGCCTCTTGTCCTGCCTGACAGGACATAGCTCCTTTACTCTCCCTCATCCCTCACTCACTGTTTACCGTGGTAGCAATAAGGATCTCAGAACTGGGGAGCCGATGCCTACGATACCTAGAGGAAGTTTTGTGCCAAACCCAACAGCCTCTGTGCCATCTTCTGATGGGCCTTGCAAACTATACTGAAGCGTCAGATTCCCTGTAGTGTAATGTGCTTAGAGTCCCAGGGTCAAGCTGTACACAAAGCCTCTTATTCCAGCAGTACTGGTGGAATCAGCAGTTATGGACCTCCTACAGCCTTAAAAATTAGCATAAAGAAAGGATGTTTGTTGATTTATGGATATTTGCCAAATTCAGAAACCTTTCCAATCAGCTGTGCTGGAGTTAAGGGAAAAGCAAATAGAAAACAAAGAGACAAAACCTTCCTACGTTTTTAAATGGGTTTGAGAAGCTCTACATAGCAAATACCTTGCTCTCCCCATACAGCATAAATGCTCACCATTGAGATGGCATGTTTGAATAAACATTTGTTCAAGCAAGAGTTTAAAATCTAAAGGAACTCTGAGCTGTAATTCTGGAATAATTCAATAGACTTCTAGCATTTTCTGTCTTAGTTTTTGTTTAAACTTAAGTCATTTGCTCCACATCAGCAAAGTCTCTCCATTTCTTGTAAGCCCCCTTTTTTCCATCAGCTTACCCTTGCAGTCCAGAACTGACCATGTTCTTGAAAATTTGGTGGTTACTTTCAGTGGCTGAAAGTAGCTTGTTGCAGTGTTTTAAGTCTCATGGTACTTTACTGTCCTTGTTTTAGTGCAGGGGCAAGCAGGCAAGCAGTAGCTGATGCTCCGCCTCTTTCCGTTCCTCGTATTTTGCATTTTTTCAGAGTAGGAAATCTCACTTTTGATGATTTCCCATTAAACTTGCTAAATCTGCTGCTTTCCTTGTAAAAGGAGAAGATATGGAATCCCTTGTGAGGCAGTTCTAGCTCTGCTGGAAGGCTCTAAGCTGGACCTCCTGATCAGGAAGGATTCTTTCAGCCCTAGTTAACCTCTGTGTCACAACAGAATTACTGTTTATTTTGCTTTCCTTGTTTTAACTGGACTCAGAGACACTGAAATACAAGCTTAGAGCTTTGTTCAGTTGTCTCCTATCACCGTCCTCTTCTTTCCTTCCTTGCCCAATTTTACTAAGTATTTTGAAGCTCAGTGTTGAACACATGGGGATTGATGGATCAGTGTTTTTGAACAGAGCAGCCCCTGTGCAATGCAGTAGGGAAGGTCTACACCAGAACACTTCATGCTACATTTGTTGGCAGTTGGGGGACCCAATTCCTGGTGCTTGTTTTCCCTGAGGATGGGATGGTTTTAAACATTCTCATTCACAAGTTATCAGTCGAAGCACCTCGCACAACTGTTCTCTAACTTTCACAGGAGTTTGGCTGGCTGGGGATAACTTTTCTATGAGGAGAGGATCTTGTTCTGGCTGGCTGGATATTTTTTCCCCATTTTATTTGAATACATCAACTGAAAAAGGGATGTTGCATCTCTCTTTGGTTTATTTTAATTTTAAGCCTTAACTATCAGTCAGTCGAGGAGCCCTGGATGTTTCCTGGGGAGGGGAAAGGAGGGAAGGGCAAGGGAAAGGCCGACATTCCTGCTGCAATGTTCTGTTCATTTCCTTCAAGAGCTTGAATTCAGGTCAGAGCCACACATAGTTTGTGGCTTCAACTCAAGTGTCATATAAAAAATACAGAAATTATAATATGATCTCAGCATTCAGAAATTTGCAGTCTTAATGTACAGTGATGAGAAACTGTTATTTTATGATCTTTTCATTAAAAGCTTGATTGAAAAATTACATCTTTTGCTCTAGAGTTCACCCTGTTCCTATAGCTGTCTCCATGTCTTCTCATTTATTCTTGCGCAGGGATTTGAACCAGCTACTTCACAATGCAGACACCCCACACACACACAGAGCCAAGAAAGCCACACACAACTTCTCATTTTAAGCCCCTATGCAATCTGCTCATAAGCCAAAATCTGATGCTCATTAGGATATATAGAAAGGATGAACTGCCTGGGCCTGGTGCACAGTAAATGTGCAGGCAATGAATAATGGAGAAACGATAATTTCACCTTTCTTGTTGTGACCCTGCGCAAGTTGAGGCTGGTTTTGAACAGTTACCTCTGCCTTGCCCACAGTTTGAAAGCAAGTGTTTGGCAGAGACAGTAGATGGACCTGCCGATCCATAAATCCCTTCAGTCCATTTGGATTGTAAGCCTGACTCCCTGAGCACACCTTTGAGGAGCAGAGAAGCAGCTGAGGCAGAAAAGTTTCCTGAAAGGAATTATGGTTCTCCATCCACCTGTGGTGCAGGTAAAAAGGGGAAATGCTTCCAGGGAAGATGGCTGTAAGTAACGACAAAAGCACCCATTGCAGATCTCAGCCTCTCAAATGCTAAGATCCAGACATTTTTCCTGAGGCAGGTTAAGTGTGTCCCTAGTAAAATTAATGAACATTACCTTGGGCTGGGTTCTCAGTGCTGTTTTCTGGCTCCCAAGCCATCTTTTTGGATCCAAGGATCCTTCAATAAAATACCTAATGAATGGAGACAAATTAAGCATCTTCACTGTAACACAAGATCCAAGCCTAGTATTCTGCAATGCTTCCCTCTGTCATGCTACTCATCACCACAGTTTTGCTGTTTTCTCCCAGAGCCTATTGGAATGCCTTAATATGCATCAAAATAACCCTGGTGTTGAATTCATGTATTTCTTTCTGATCCTTCTTCCTTTCTTTATAAACACAATGCTGACTGTATTTTAAAGTGACTGACTGAAGGAGCTTCAAGTTAAGTCAGTTTTCTGACAGGCTGCACAGTCAGCAGCACTGGTAAGAAAATCATTTTTATTTGTCCTTGGAGATGTGTTTTACCCAGCAAGGTTAAAGAGAAGGACAAAAATGAACAGAAAAACAGATGAAGAGCTACAGAAAACCAGAGGCTGTTTTTCAACAGCTCAGATGTGGTAATGAGCCTGTTCTCTTCCCCCAGCTACCAGCGACTTGTCTTTATCTTTTTCTTCCCTTTATTTCTAATTTCTTCTGGAAGTTTTTGCTTCCTGGCACCCATTTCTCTGTGGCATTAGTGGTTTCCAGCACAGTTAATAGATTGCATGTTCTATTTTACTTTCTTTGCCATGGTAAGCTCCTTTTCACCTCAAAAGATCCTGTGACAACTATACAAAACTCTTCATGTAATTATTCACAACTGAAATGCAGCTGCCTCTGCGGTGGAACACTGAAATATGTACAACTGAAGCACAGAGCACAGGATGTAAAGGATACCAGATATGTCTGGAATGCCTGGGAATTTGTACTTTCTTCCCTCTGCTTTCATTGCCCCATTTATTGGTAGGACTTCTTTTCTCCCAAACCCACCCTTGCTTTCTCTCCACTACTCTTCTCCCTCTTGAAAAGCAAACAGACTTCGGATCAAACCTTTGAATGACAGGTTTGGGTTTTGCTTTTCTGCAGGGAATATAATTTCATCAAAATTGGGGCTTTTCTATTAGAACTAAACTTTTTAAATGATATTTAATTTCAGCCATTGTTGAGGTCCCATTTGCTGAATAGATACAGATGCAGAATGTTTGTTTGTTTCACGAGAACTCTGATGACTGCTCCCTTATGTAGAAGTTAGAAGGGAAGGACAGGTTTTAAAGAATAATTTCAGTACAAGCCAAAAGACCAGCACCTCACTTTGCAAATTACTCCTAAAACATGCCTTCATCCTGTTCTGTACTGAAAATAAACTCTGAAGGACTGGAGGTTTTATCTGCAAGTAATGCAGAAGCTGTTATCAGCTATCAATTTTGTGTGTCTACCTGGGTTTTGTTTGTCTGGATGCACTACAAAGTTGCCCAGGTTTAAACACACTGATTTTGTGTGCACTTGTGCAAAGCCTGCTGTGTACCAAGTTTAGCGTGCCCTGGCTTAAACTGTGAATAGCTAAAGCTGGTGCCTTTACCTCAGCAGAACTCATTGTTCTTTGTCTTCTTCTTTTCTTGTGCAGTGGCAGCCTCCCATAAGCTGTACCTTGAGAAGCCAACTGTTTCTCAGTGTTCAGCTCATTAAGACTGTGTTCTTCCAGCACCCAAAGCCAACACCCATCCTGCCCCTCACCCTGAGGTACCTGGATTACAAAACCTGGCATACAGGGCCAGAAATGCTCCAAAGTTTGCTGTTTGGACCAAAATTTGCCTCCTTCTACAACCCCTCTGAGCACTGCTCTTGCCTCAGTTCCGCAGTTCCCTCCTATCCTAGAGGTCACCACACCACATCTTCCTTCTTTCCTTTCATGGGCTCTCTAGCAGCAGTCAGTTTGGTTTGGGTTTTTGCTGGGGTTTTTTATCTCTGCAGTTGTACTGTCTTAGTGATGAACACTATTGGAAACTGCTGCAGAGCAAGCTCTGAGTCCATATGTTTCAGCTCATAGGCTGAGCCAGCTGTAGGAAAGCACGATCTCCCTGCAATTACAGTGCATCCATATTCCAATACTATAGAGTGAAAAACATTCATCATACTGTCTTCTTCTGTTCCAGGTGCTAAGAGGAGAGGCCAGTGTAGCTGGTATGTATCAGTCTGGGAGGTGATAGATGGCCCTGCCTACTTGCTTTGCCTTCTGCCTTCTCACCATTTTGCTCCTTACCTTAGTTCCTTGCTCAGTTAAGAGAGAGCACTGGGAGAGGAGAGATGTTGCGGGGCTCTCTCAGCAGGACAGAGTCATTTTTTTGATAACTGGGCTTAAAGCAAAGACCTAATTCTTCCTCTCAGTTCTTGTCCATCCTCTCCTTTTTGTACACAGTAATTCATGGTTTTAAAACCAGACAGAATCCTGCTGACTCTGGATTCAGACTCAGTCTGTTCAGTTACTATTGGTTAGAGATTTTTAACTTGATAAAAATCAAGAACACTTCCAGAAGCCTGACTTGAAACAAGCAGCACTAGTAAAGACATGACACAGCCTTTCCTTGATTCCAGAGGACAGTGATGGCAGAGCAGATGCTAGCTCTCAGGTTTTCTGGTCAGCCTCCCTGCACAGCATGCGTGTGCAATGTCTAGTTGTTTGGTGTGCACCTACTGAGGGTTCAGACGCAGGAACCTGGCCAGACTACATAACCACATCCCCTGGCTGTGGCCGCACAGTGAGCACTTTATGAGCACGAGGCAGGAACTGAGCTCCACACCTGGGCAGATGCTGCTTCTCTGTAGCCCTACAGATCTGTGTGCCTTTACACTAACGGGCCTGGCCATTCAAACACCACCTGGGACTGGCCAGACAGATCTGGCAGCAGGACAGAGGAGAGGGCAGCATCACCAGATGGCCCTTATCAGCCTCCCAGGCATCTGTAAAACACACAGAACTAAGCTCTGGGTTTCTAGCCTTGTCACCAGAGGTTCTTGCTACCCCCATTGCCTGGCAGCAGCCTCCTGCCAACTCCAGCTGGTCCCCTTGCCACAACAGCAGCCAAAGGCCAGCCAGGGAAGATTGCACAACCGGGCCTTGATCTGTATTTTCCACTGCTCAGCCAGCAAACCCCTCCTTTTTTCCAGCACAGCTGCTTTCCATCTCTGCTCAGGAAACATGCCCTGCTTTTGATTCCTGGGTCTTGCATTATGAAGCAATCATGGGCAGGCTGTCTGGGTGGAACGGGTCACAAAGTGGCTGTGGGATAACTCCGGATTCTGAACGCCAACACAGAACAAAAGCGAGCTTTGCCAAGGCTCAGGTGAGCCTGGGGTCAGCACACAGACAGGCTACTGACGCAAGCATGAACGCAGGGTTTTCTTTCTCTGGGCCGTGATGGTTGAACCCCACCTCCCTTTTCCTCTCCTATCCACTTGCCACAGCCTTTTCCTGGTTAGATCCACATTTCAGTAACAATGGCGGGTGCAAGGGTGATGGTGTCACACTTTTGCTACATCTCACACAAAACTCCCAGACCAAGGTGGCTGTGCCTTCCTAGGCCACCAGCCATGCATGGCTAGGGTTATAAGCTGCCAGTTTGACCCCTTCTAGGCATTATGGTTGACGGTATCACAACACACAACTGCAGCCTGGTAACTTGTAATCCTAACATTAAAGACACAGCCCACGGCGCAAGCAGAGCATGGGGGTGGGATGGCAGACAGTGGGTGGAAGCCCAGAATGAAGCACAGACCCGGATGTACTCCACTCAGGAATACCAGCAGCCAGAAGTACACTGGCATTGCACTTCTTGGCTTTCTCCCCAAAACACTGGAAATTAGCCAGCTCCCCGGTCATGTCGACCTGGAAATTAGCTAGCTTCCTCAAGGGTTAAGGCATTAATGTTAACACCATCTATATTAACTGAAAATAATATGTGTGCAAAAAGGTCTGAGTTACAGCTGTTACAGGGGTCATACCTTGGCTCTTCTGAGTCACTTACATGTGAAGTGTGGTCCTTTACAGCAAAGTGTCTTTTAGGCTAGAATGGGTAGAAGGGGCAGTTATGATGAACAGCCGCGGAGCTCACAGAGATGTGCCTCGGAGCAGGCTCCAAGATCACCAAGGACAGAACAACTGCTGGAGGAGACTGATCCCAGAGGAGCAAAGCTAAAGACTGGCTGGGCACCATCATCAAACTGCCTGGCTGTGCTTCTAAGTAGAGGCAACAGACAGAAAAAGAGAAGGGAAGCAGAGCTCTGCCTCCTTTCCTTTTGCAAATTTACACATGATCAGTTCCCAGCCACTCTAACTGGTTTAAGAGTGTCCGCACAAAGGACTTACTGCCATAAGAGGAAGTATTAAAAAATCATTTAATTGAATCATTGCTGTCATCACAAAAGCCACAGCCTGCAGCGGCAGCAGTTGACATGTGGGCAGCAACTAGGGAATCTTCCACTATAGCTACTTCTTTGCTTTTAGTGGGAGCCTTTGTGTCAGGGCAGGGGGTGCAGGTGGGAACTGGAGGAGGGAGAGGAACACAAGCAGCTCAGGTGTCTCTGGGAGTGCACCACGGTCCTGCCTGACAGACAGATGGAGCCTGCTCTTCCAGTCTCGGGCCTCTTGTGAGCAGAGCATGCCACTCACACCAGGTTGTGCAATAGCAGCTTAGGATGTGTACAAACACCGGCAGGAGGGAGAAATGTCAGTCCTTGGTGTAAACTCTGACCTATCCTGGCTTCAAGCCACTGATGGTAGTGGTAAGAAATATAGATGCCAGGGCTTGTCACGCACTCACAGTGCACTCTATCTTCCCAACAAGGTCTGTCGGGCTCCTCCTGCGCTTTGCTTTATATGTGTACACACAACACAGTCTATGAG
The DNA here is from genome assembly GCA_039720435.1 of Amazona ochrocephala. NCBI lineage: Eukaryota > Metazoa > Chordata > Aves > Psittaciformes > Psittacidae > Amazona > Amazona ochrocephala. The sequence continues at coordinate 6,090,326 of CM077891.1, read as the reverse complement.
CACTCTGTCCTACCTCTTTCCTTTGAAGGCAGCAAAGGTGAGAGGGATCTCCATTATTTGACAGCGCATTTAGCTTAATGTTCTGAACTCCTTATGAGATGGGTATCTTCCATGCCTCCTGATCACTGAATACTTTCTACAGAGGTATATTAACTTCCCTTGATTTGGCTGGAATGCCTGCCTGCTCTCATCACCCTTTTGCCACACAGTAGTGCTCTGCAGGCTGTCACACTACAGAAGACCTCTGACCACAAAGTCCAGACCAGTTCCTGGTCCATAGCAAAACTGTAATACAAGTAAAACAACAACTTTCAGATGGAAAGGTAGCCCAGTAGTGGTTCATGCATGGTCTGTGGGGCACATCCTCCCAGCAGCATGGCCCCTTCACACCCTAAGAACCAGTGAAGCAACATTCTTGAGCAACAAAAGGAAGCATGACACAGTGGCACATAAAATGAACTTGTTAAACTTCTACTGCCATGTTCTTTCTGCTGGGCTCAGATTTAACCTTATCTCCAATGTCAGTACCTTGCCTTTATATTCATCTCCATTTTGTTAAGTCATTTTTACAGTTTCATTTTCTCTTGAACAAGGTTAAAGAAGTTTAGGGAAAAGAAACACCTGATTTGGTTTGATGTCAAAGGTAATCCCCCCCCCTGCTCCATTTTCAGTTTTCTCAATGTAAACAAGAGATGACATACTTTTTAAGAAGCAGCTTTCCTGGGAATGCTGGTGTCCTGAAAACATGTCCCCTGGAAACAGCAGTGCTTGAGAAGAGCTGTAGATCAGCCTGGTTTTTCTGCACTTGGGGAACTAGAAGATGGGCTGGATTCCATGCTCAGTGGCTTCAGTCTTCCCTAGAAATGACAATATATGAAAGCATCAGCACTGAAATGTAAGAGCAAACTAAAAGATGGGGCTCCTTTTCCTTTAACAGGATCTCTTAAACAGCCTTCCTTGACATCTTAGTAGAGTTGACTCCACTGAGATACTGAGGAAGGTGATGCTTTGCCAAGCTGACCTCAAATTATGCAGTACACCAGTACAGGTAAGAGAACAACAAACAGACTTAGTCCTAAAGTTTCTGTATTGGCTGGTTCTACCTGCCTCATTAAGCCTTGTAAAAGGACAGATTTAAAGTGCATTTCTTTAATATGAAGCAAAGCCTGGCACTGCCTGCTGCTAAGTTCTTCAGACAGCCTTGTGGTGCTTGAAGGGAGGATTTGTGAACACACACAAAACTATGTGAAAGCAAACTACGAAGGCTGTTAAAAAAGCCAGAGAGGTTTAAGCTGTGGTGCCCTTCAAAGGAGGACTGTTCTGAGCAGAATTAGGTAACATCCCATCTAAACCACAACTGCCCGTGTCACTTAAGCTGATGGAACTGAACATGTATTAACCATGTGGGGGGGGGGGGGGGGGGATTTCAGAAAGGAGCCTTTACAAGCCTTTGATCATCCAATTTTGCCTTTTGTTCCTTCATACCTGCTACAGCCAAAGCACTTCATCAGGCAGCTGAGGGGATGGCTGGTTTAGAAGCGTGCATAGCAATAAGGAGAGTTAGCAAAGCTACGTCAGGTTGCTCTAGGCCTTATCCAACTGAGGTCACAGTATCTCCAAAGATGGAGCTTTCATACACTTTGCTGGGCTCCCTGTTCCAATGCTTGACCCACTCTCACTGTGAAATCTTTTTCCTCATATCCAATGGGATAAGTAAGGCAGCAGGCTGAGGGGTTTGCCTAAAATGCCAGCATTATACTTTTCTCCCTAACTTGACGTGTGAAAGCTCCAGGCCATTGCGAATATCACACAGTGACAGCACTACAAAGGGAGCCTGCAATATAATTATGTATGGGCAGACAGGCTGGAGGGGCCCAGGGGTCTGGAGATGACAAAAGACATGGTAACTGTCTGAGCCTTGTCTTTGTTTCTCAAGGCCTGTGCCAACTGTGTTGCCAACAGCGTGTGCTGTGCACATTAGGTAATGGTCTGGAAAAGCCTTCCTTCCAGAGGTGTAGTCTGTGTTTGTGGTCTTTGCTGCTATGCAGCCAGCCAGTTCTTCTTCCTCTTCCTTAGCTTTGTGAGCCTGGGACTGTGGAGGACTTGGCCCATGTAAGGTCTGCAAGGAGCAGTCATCCTCTTGCTCAGCTCTTGAGCTTGTGAAGGAGTGGCACTGTGCAATGCTGGAGGCAGAGCAGGACACAGCTCCTGAGCAGCAGGTGTGGTATGGCACAGAGCAAGAGAGGGCCTGAGGAGATCCAGAATGCTGAAAGCAACAGATGCCCCTCTTTGTCTCTTAGGCAAGCTGAGCCTAAGCTCAGCTTTGTGTGCTTTTACAATTTACAACACAGGGAAATACGTATTTAGAAAGTGGCAATAGGATGGTTAATAGTACTAGGTTAATGCCACCATATCTGCATCCACTCTGCTTTAAAGAGTGAGGCCTTGCTTTCCTCTGACAAATGGGTGAAGGGAAAGGCCAGGCACTGGACATTTATTCAGTTTATTCTCCTGGCTTTGAAACTCGCAGTTATAGTAAGGCTAAGAGCCAAATACAACTCTGTCTTGAGCTGTTCCTTCTCCTCCCCCACTAAAGAATGATCTTTAAGCTCTGGACCCTCATCTCCACCCAAAATGACTGCCCTGATTTATTTTATGCTTTTTTGTTGTTTCCTTTTAAATCACTTCTAAGCTAAGCTTTTGTTTGCCAAGTTTTCAGCCTGGAGCAAGATTTTAGTCGAATTATAACCTCCTCTCCTTCCCCTTGAAAAAGAGGTGTTTTTCTGCATATGCTGCGGTCCCACCCATTACTCACCTTGCTGCTGGGAGGCAGAGGAGATGGCAAGCATTTTAAATATCAGCATCTCAAAGTTCAGTGTCGCAGGCATGGGCACACATCTGGTTAAACCATTTCCCTCATATCTTGGCTCAAAATCCTTGGCAGAGACATCTCATGGCAGTAGACGCATCCAGGGGGCTGAGAGGGAGGGAATACAGGAGACAAAGTGGTTAGGTTTCTCAGAAAGGGAATGGCTGTGGGCTGGAATATAAAGAAATGCCAGGACTGGAGAGTCTGCTCTCTCAGCACGTTAAAAGAGCTTTGTCTGTTCAGAGCAGCATGATGTGAACCTGCACTTGAGAAGCCCCCTCCAAAACACAGGCTGCTGAAAGCAGCAAACAGCTGAGACCAGTGCCTTCCACTGAAGGGAGAGATGGGAAATGGCCTGAAAAGGTGCTATGACCTGGAGCTTCAGAGACTTGGACACTTCTTTTCTTCAGGGATTTTGGTTTCCCCAGTCAGAGCCCAGTGAAACTGAAAATCCCTGCTCAGCTGCCAGTGAATTTCCAACACTGATTTTGAAGCCAGGAAGGTTCTGGAGAAGACATTTCAAAGTAAGCAACCTCACCTCCCCAGCTGCCTGCTTTACCAGTGGGATCCAGTCCCTCATGCTTAATCACAGCATGTCTAAAAAGCAGTGGTCTGGGAGGGGGTGTGGGAAGGCACAAATAGGAGAGGAATAAAACATATTTGGAGGACAATTCCCTGTGGATTTGTCAGATCAGGACTGAAAGTCCTTCACTGGATAAAAGACCTTTCTTGTACAGGAATTGATGCCTAAATTACTCTGCATTATGACCTTTCATTATTTTTATCAACTATACCCCCTCGTCCCACAAGATCAGTTATCAAGCAGCAGTTGCCTCTCACTCCACGCAGGTCGCCTGCAGTTCCATCACACTCCCTCTCCTAAGGAATTGCTCCACCTTAGGAGCTACCATAGTCTGCAACAGTGCTTTTCCACATGCTGACATTGGCAGCAAGTTACATGATTGCTAGGCTTTAAAATACTCAGTCGATAGGTCTGGCTGTTGACTGGGAAGGAGAACAAACAACATTCAGCACAACAAAAAGGCCAGTTCTGGTATTGAGTAAAGAAGGGAGCTGGTCCCAGGACTAGCTCTCAACCTGGTGACATCAGATGTGAAAAGCCATCAGAAGATAGAGATGAAAAACTGCTCATGTCCTGCATCACAATCTTCACATTCATTAAAAAAGCCACCACCACCATTATGCCTAGAAGCCTGCTGGACGATAAATACTTAAAAGCCCATGTGTAAGGCATCTTGTGATGCCTGCCTGAATCTGCAGGCAGCCTGAGAAGCATAAGCTCTTATCTCAATATAAGATAATGAAGAATCACAGATTTGGAAAGGATAAGACAGCAGCAGCTCACTATCTTTCCCAAAATACTATATGTCTCACCTAGCCTCCAAACTACCACCCCAGCTCTCCAGGGAAGGAGTAACGTGGAGTGCAGATAGAAACTCTGCTCTTTCCTCCACTCTCAGTGGTGTTCCAAGATCCCAAACTGCACTAATTTGACCTTGCCAGGCTTTTCAAGGCAACAATTACATGGGTCTCTGCCCTTAAGACTTGACATTCAAAGCCTCCAACCCTTCAAAACCACCTTCACTTGCTTGGCTTACAGGTGCTCATATCCACATGACATGAATGAGTTGTAGGCAAAGAAGGGCTGGGACGTGCATTCTATTGCAAGAGTTGTGGGAGAGCAGAGACTATCACAAACCTTCCCCTCTCTACCAGGTGACAAACACTACAAACCATGGACCCTTGCAACCTTCGCCCTTGCCTGAAGTCTGATTTTTCCCTGGAATATTTGTCTTTCCTACATTTCCCCTCAGTAATGATCTAATCAAGTAGAATTCTTCTGGTATTAATCAGATGAGCAGGGGAGCACTTTGTGGTTAATATTATCAATGGGGATGTCAGGAAGGCTTTGACAGGATTACCCTTGGAATTTGCCATTTATTAACTAGGCCATTAGCTAAAATGGCACAGCTGGGGTGGGGCTGGTTTTGCTTTGCACATGGGAGATGGCTTGTTTGAGGGTGGGGAAGCTGAGGGTGGTGGAGTTCTGTCTCCATCTGATTCAAAGATCTTGAACAGCTGCCCTGGCAGCCCTGAGATATCTCTCCCCATCTGTGCATCTTTCTTTGCTTTCATCATCTCTTCCCATTATTGGGAAACCATCACAAATCAGGCTGCAGACTGAGCTAGGAGACCTTGCATCAGCACGCACAGGCTTGTGGTCCTGACCAGGGAGGAGGGGGGTGAAGCCCTGCTGTTATGGCCTGTTCTGCTATGGGTGGCCAGGGACGAACACTCCAAGCCCCTTAGCCCAGGGCACCAGGAAGGAGAACGCAGGTTTAGAAATAGAGGCATACGAGACTTGCAGAAGCAGCTGGAACAGAAAGCAAGCACACACAGGAAGGTTAGGCAAGTGGGAGAAACAAAATGATTACTTTGTTTTCTCTCCTTGAAATCTAGCAGAGCTGCTCACCCAACACAGGCAGGTGGATAAACATGGCAGGGGAATGGAAGAATACAATCAAACATTAAAGAGGAAACCAATGTAAAAGTATAGCTGCAACACTGTCCCCCTCCAAGCAGGTTTCTATCCCAAATTCCAGAGGCGCTAGGCACCATCTGTTGTGCTCCACACAACTTCACATGGGCTGATGCTGGAGGGAACTCTCGCAAACTTCACTCTCAAAGATCACTGCACCAGAGAAAAGACAGAGGCACCCAGCACTGAAAGTGCTGCGGAGCAAAGGGCCAAAGAGTAAAAGAAACTCCGCTAACACAGCAGGATATGTCTTTATTCATTCCTTATTCAGGCAGGAGCAGGGAAATGAAGTAAGACTTCTATTCAGTGCTTTTGTTCTTGGTAGCACACCTCAGGATGGCAGGATTCCCTTTGCACAGCTAGTTCTGTAGGATGAATCCCATGCAACAGCACTGGTTTCCTCGCAGGAAAGGGGCCTCTAGTCCTGGGGGGCAGGTGGAGCACAGAGCTCCAGAGCAGAGACCCTGGGGAGAGGACAAAAGCACTCATCAGGACAGATGTGAGTCAGCGTCTGGGGAGCCTAAAGTGCATGTAGCACAATGGAGGCCAGGCCTGAAAGCTGCCTCTAAATAGCATCTCACTGCCAGAGACAAACCCCTTACCTGGACACAACCATCCCACCGGTGTGCCTCAGCAGGGCAGTTTTTACATTCCTACAAACCCCAGAATACAAAGACACTGACTGAGAGCTTTCAGCATCTCCCCAGGTTTGTATCTGCAGTACCTGTCACTGCATTCAGGTACCCCACAGTGTTTATTTGTCATGGGTACATCAGTGGAGTAACTGGACTCAGGATGGAGCAGAACTGGGCCCTCACAGAGCATTTAGATGGGAAAGAAACATTGCTCTTATCTAGAAAGGCAAATCCTGTCCTACCTGGTCAGCTAAAGAAAGAATTAACACTAGAATCCAAACTGCTGCAGGAACAAAAGCACATCCAACCCATACAGTCTCCTCTACTTCCACACACAGAATATATTTGTGTAACTCCGCCTACTCTCACTTGAAATGTGGCACTTTTGCAGAGAAAGGCCAGCAAGAGGAGGCCCTTGAAATCTTGGTAAAATTTGTAAGACGTATTTCCTAGGTCATAAACCAAGATCTTGCATCAGCCCTTTACCATTTATTCAGCACAAATAGAATTAGCTGAAAACTCAACAGCTACTCCATAACTTCTCACATTGGTTATGGAAAAACCTATCAACTCATGTCTCAAAGTCCAGGTGTGAAATTCCCATTTCTCAATTTGTTCCAGCAATTGCTCTGATGAGGGAACATCATCATTTCTTCACGAAGTACTTTGAAGAAGTCTGGCTCTAAACCCAAATTCCCTATACCAATGTCATCTTCTTCACCTTAAGGAGATCTAGTCTTCATTTAGAAAGAAGGTTATGGGTTCTTGTGGAGGCAGTTTGATCTGAAGAGGTCCACCCAAAAGATAAATGAAAAGCCAAAACCATGTCAACATAAAAGAGAGACTGAACCTAGCAAAACTGCTGCTGATATTCGGGAGCAGAAACCACATGCCTCTTGCCTGAACAATTTCCAAACCATAAATGATGCTTAATGTGGAAAAAGTCATAAATGTACAAAAGTTACTTCTAAACCCAAAACACAGAGTTTCTTGCTTATGGCTTTGATGAATGAAGTGTTCTGTATTCTGGCGTCACGCTTGGCACTCTAAAGAACCTTGCTGCTAGGTGGAAATTCATGGCAGTGTATGTCAGCATGTCCACTGCCTTTGCAGCAGACTGAAGAGTGCCCTTCAAGATCCTAACACAGGCTAGCTCTGTTGACTGCTCAGCAAGATGGAATATGTTCTCCTTCTACCAATGGTACATCACAAGAAAGGGTTAAATGATACTAAAAGGACTTTAGATGTTGCTGTGCACTATGTTCTTTCCTACTCAGTTCCTACCTGCCTTTCAGCTACTGTTCAGTTCAGCAAGAGGCAATGCACAAATACATCACACTCAAGCCAGAAGCAGCAGATTTAGGGATTTCAAAAGGACACAGGAGCTAAGGAAATGATGTTCTAGTCTCCTCTCTGTTACTGTTGGTTTGCAGACATTTCCAAGTATGTTCCAAAACTATATTTAAAATTAAGCTTTTAAAGTAAACAGTTTGCACCGGGTGCCAAGACTGCTTTAGTGCCAAAACAGAAAACTCTGTCTGGCACATGCACCACTTTCCAAGCAGGAAATCTAACAAAGCATTTAATACAACAGACATCATTTGACAGTCTCAACCAAGACGCCCACTTGGCACTGGCAATAACCAGTATTCCATCAACTGCATCCAAAAACGATGCTTGCCTAACTCGTTATCATGCAAAACACTGATGGGAGTATCTTCCTCTTTTGAAGTCCGCTGGAACTGGAAGCGTAGGCTGAAAATGCCTGGTACACAACCATACAGAACATCTGAGAACCACCCTTCCGAGGTGGAAGCAGACAGAATAACACTGGAAAGCAGAGCTTCCCCAGCCTCTTCTGCACGGTGAGTCACAGAGTGTACACGCCATGCTGGGGAATCCCTATGGGAGCTACAGCCATGGGCAACACAGGGAAGCAAAATTAGCAACCATTGTATGAAAGAGGCTTGCTGGAGGAGGCCGGCAAGCCTGTAGCTGTTCTGTCAGCTCTCCAAAAGCAAGCAGCGGCTCATTAGCAGACCACAGCTTCGAGTGCCACTATCTGAACTGGTTTCCTTTTTCCCTACCACTAGTTATTTCCATGTTAAGCAATCCCAAACTTTTGCACAAGGATTTGTTTCTCCTACTGCACCAGTGAGAGACAGGGGGTCTTCCTATGGTGTGAGAGAGAGCTATAGTAACTCCTCCACTTGCAAAAGCATCACTTAGAAAAAACGAGTTGGATAGTGTAAGAGCTGCTACAAACACGTAGCAGTATTTTTGCTCAGAAACCTGTGTGTGACATCAGATCCACAGGACCAAGTCACACTATCAACACTTGAGGATTCAGTTTTCCCAGGCAAAAATGGCCTGTTGAAAGAAATTCATAGCTGAAAAAATTACATCACCATATGATTTGTTCAAACACACTCCTCAGTGATCTTCTGAAACCTTGCCTCTAGTCAGAGAAAAAGGCATGCTGCCTACCAATGGATCGTTCTGAGCAGGTCCTGATCCTTGTTTTCATCATTTCTAACCACTGAGTGATTCAGTTTTCCTTTTTAACTCCTGCACCTCAATTAAACAGGCTGTCAGTGGCTCAAGGCCAAGTCTGGCCCTCTCGCTCTGACAACACACTTCAATTTTGCTGTTCAAGCATTTCTCCTGGGACAGGTGCCCAGTAAGTGCTTTAGAAACCAGAGTTTACTGTTCACAAGAGGAGGAATTTCAGGAAAAATACCATCATGACATCTGTGACAGGGGGTTTTATCACTCTTGTTACAGCTATGCACTTTCAGCCTTCTGAATTGTGCTTTTTTGGGCTCCCACCCACTGTAGGTTGCAGTTTCCAGTGCACCTGGAGTGAACATTGCCTCAGGTCTGGTAGCATCCACATCCATGGTGGTGTTCTCCCTGGACACTGGGAAGCAGTGATTAACGGGATCCTTACAGCCAGCTATTTAGAACTAAAGTATGTCAGAGGAAATATATTCCTCAGCTTACCCACTGTAGCATACCTGGTCTTTCCTTAAAGCTGGAACTGAAAAGACCCAAATCCTTTGTGTCTCAGCAGACACCTAATTCCCAAACAGGCAACAAGGCTAAGCGTCCTCCCCTAACAGTTCATGAAGTTCTCCTCTTTTTCACTGTCAGTCTATTTTGCTATTTGACTTCTAACAAATTTTGTCCCCAGCATAAGCAACTTTTACACTATATCACTGGCTGGTGCAGCTAGGTTAGAGTCTGCACACCAGTGAGCTGTCATACAGAAGGATGCAGAAGGAAAGACTGAGCTCCACATGAGTGATGAGGCATTCTTCATCAGTGGTAGTTCTGTTTTACTCTCTGGCTCATTACTGAATGCTGCTCCTGCCTCTTACCCATGTGCTATGTGCCACTGTCCTCAGACCTTCTGTACAGTCCCTAGGAATCCAGGCGTTGCTCTCGTGCTCCAGCCTGGTGCTCGCTTGTAATTACCCTTCCTGTTTTTCCTATCCTTTTCCCAAAAGGCTGAGGCGCTTTTTCCTTTTTCTCAGCTATCCTATGTATTTTCCTCACACCTATTCAAAATTTCCCACCGTAACAATCCAACAATGCTACCACTGCCTGTGTCACAGCAACAACCTCTGAGCAGCCATTCCTGGAGCCGCCATGGAAACACAAGCATTGCTGAGCAAGAGCCCTCTGGACAAGGCATGGCTCCTCACCTGCAGCCTGAGCACACCACCTGAACCTGCTGTCACAGTGCCCTGTCTCACTAAGGGCAGAAGGTAAACTGCAATCCTTTATTCCTCCACATGGAGCACAGGAGTACTCTGAATAAATTCCTTTTGTTGTTGTTCTAAATATGCTCATTTCTTTTGGGGACTTCAAAACTAGATATAAAAAATGGTTAGGAATGAAGAATACAGTGGTACCCTATTCCAATGGATGAAGAGTCTCACCATTCTAATGCTTTACTCTCTTTCTCTCCTAAATTTACTGAGCTCCAGCTTTTAACCACTGAATACTGACACTTCCATTATCAAAGCTGTGCTCTCAAAACAAGTACTAAGAGACCACAGTAAGGACTCCCTTCTATTCAGTAAATTAAACACATTGATAAATGGAGTGCTAAAATTGATTCTGAGTTATCAAGAAGTCTCCAGCTCAAAACACATACACCAAGGGCCAAGCATTGATGCAGCTTCAAGTCAATTGGCATTATTTCCACCAGCACTGGTGAGCGGAGCCAGGTTACAATGCAGTAGAGACACTCCTGAACCCAAATTCCTCTAAAGGATGAAACGGTGCTTAGACCAGGCTTGAAGCTTTCTAGTGAAGAGACACGAAGTTTGTCCACTCGCCACACAAGACTCTGTTTGGTGACTAAGTATGCATGAGTATGTTGTTAACATGCCCTATGATCTTGAAAGCTGACCCTTTGCAATAAGAAGTGTGGCAAAGAAACAAGCTCTTGAATGGTGGAAAAAAAAGGCTGTATGCCCCAAGCACTGTAACCTGAGTAAAGGTGCTTTCTAAAGGAACAAAGATGCTTGTACACAGGTGCCTGCTACAATTGCTGCTCCCTGAGTCAGTGGGTAAAGCGCAAGACAGCCGCACTGCCGGGAATTGGGCAGCAGGGGAGTTTGAAGCAGGGAGGCTGACGCTGGCCTAAACAGCCTCCCGATGGCACAACAGTTCCTGAAAATTCCTGAGTTCCAGGAGAGCTGCCCGACTTCCTCGGAGCCGCTGCCTCCCAGCTGCATGTGCAACACTGGCAGGCTGTGTATTTCAGGAATGTGAAAAACTGGCACAGTGAGCTCTGTGATTCAGCCAAGATGATGTGTTGGGACATGACTGAAGTTAATTAAAAGGAGCTTAAGACAGACAGACAAAAAAAAAAGTTTGCAAGACTTCTTAAAGAGCCAATTAATTATTATTTGTGGCTGCACACGCCAGCTGGGCCACAACATGGAATCTCCCCCATGCTTACCGCTCACCTCAGAGCCTTTGTACAGTGCCAAAGAAAACCCATATGCAGGTCAGCCTTCGGGAGCTCTGGGCTGAAATCCCTGCACTGGAGCTGGGTAGAACTTTACTGCAATCAGCAAAATGGCATCATTTACACCCACAGAGTTATGCTAGGTCTTAATGGAGCAAGAAATGAACATTATCTTGGTTGACATGTAAAACAGCATGAGCTACTGCAGAGCAGGATGACCCAGTGACAATCATCTTTGTGTGCATGGACTGGAAAAGGAAGGACTATCTCTGCCTGGAGCCAGGGTGGGGAAAGAGAATAACTGTGAATAATTTCATCCTCTCTACTGCATTATAGTGATCATTTTCAGAGCTGCACGAGGCACCCACACTAAAAGAAGCCTAGTTTCCCAGAATGCACTTCCAGACTAGTTTCCTATAAGGCATTTGTTGCCTTCTTAGCAATTCCCTGACTTTAAACTCTTCTGAGCTCCCAAAGACTAAATTCCAAGTTGTGAGTTTATGGCCCCAAGCCCTTCATTACCTCCCCGAGGATAGGAAAGCAACGCTCGCATGCATGAACAACCTCCTCACTTCCAATTCTTCTACATGTTCAGCTAGTGCTGTTGCAGCGGGAGCGGGTTTTGCCATAGACCAGCCTGGCTGGGAGCTGGAGCCACATGCACTGCACAACAACAGAGCAGCCCGAGCCACCCGTGGGCTGCACTGGCCCACGCTTTCCAAAACTTCCCCTTTTCGTGCTCAAGAGGAACAGACCCCACTACACCCTGTCAGTAACCAACACAAACGTTTAAGAGAAGGCTGCAAATCTGAACAAAGGGGACTTCTTAACTTCGGCTGCCTGTCATTCCAGTGGCTGATGGTGATCCCAGTTCACAAGGCTCCTGTGTGCGTGTGAGTGGCACGGCTGGAGCCTCCCTCCCACCGCTGCAGGCCCCACACCTGCTCGCACAGCCCTACCTGCACGTCTACCTTGGCAGCCCCTGTGGCATTTGCTGGGGTGGGGGTGGGAAGACCATGGTGTCATTTACACACAGGTTGAGCAAACCAGGTGCAATCAGCTTGGGTTTGGCTGAAGAATCCTCCACCCTTCTCAAACTATTTTAACCCCTGCAGTGCCAAACCTTTAGGCATGCCCAGGGTAACAAAAGTGTTTGTCTGCAGAGAAGAAATCTTCTGGTCAACCATCTCAGATTCCTAAAGGCACCGGAGGAGGGATGGGTCATATTAAAGATCTACTGCTTAAAGACAGATGGCAAGTGGTCCAGCTACAGTACTTGGAAAATTATTTTAACCAAAGCAATGGAAGCACAAAGTAAGTACCATAAAATCAATTGTCATCTGAAAATGGTTTCATTGCCCTTCTACCACCTGGCCTTGGACAAGCTAAAACAATGCTTGAAAACCCTCTGAAAAGCACAGCATAGGGTCCAATGTGATGCAAGTGCAACAGGCAACAAGACTGTGACCTACCTACTCCTCTCCAGAGGCTGCATCTCTTCTGGTGCCAGTGTGGGAGCATTAGGAAAGGTTCCCTGCTTCAGCCTTGAGACACAGTGCTTGGTTACCCACCATGCAGGTAATGTTCAGAAGGTGACCTGGAGGGACGTATCTTCTACGCAGCTTTGAAGATAAAGCACCTACTGCACGCAGCAGCATATACACTGGAACACAAGCAGATAAACTGTGGCACTTCTGAGCAGCTCACATGTAACTCAGATGAGTTACAGCCAGGGCACTGTGGTGGCACAGGGACCACTGGGCAACCCAAGCTTCAGCACTGGGAAGCAGCACAGCAGTAGCACTGCACCACCCTTGGTCACAGTTGCAGGTTCAGTCCAGCACTATCCCACAGAGGGAAAATCTCTTGGACTCACAATGGGAAAATCAATCCCTGGTACACCCATGTTTTGTCTTCCCACCCACTGAGCTCTCTGGTTTGTGGGGTACACACCTTGTGGCCCTCTGACACAAAGAAGGTTTGGGTATGAGATTTGTAGGAGCTGGACCATTCATTATCCATCCCTGAGCTCAGGGGTCCATGAAGCAAATTAAGGGCTGCTGCTTACTCTCTGTTACGTTGCACAAAATTAACACTATCATGACAAAACCTTAAGAAGGAAACCCCTACAGGAAGCTGCCAACTGCAGATCACACAGGCTGAGGGCGACATGTAAGCAGAAAGGCCTGGAACAGCAGGCTTCATCTGAGTTCCTATCTCCAGTTGTTCTTCTAAACCTTTCACAAAGGGTTGAGGAAACGGGGGAGGAATTTGGAGGGGAGTCCCTCCTGCAAGTAGCTCAACACCTTGCTGGATCCTTGCCACATGCAGTTTCAAATTAACAACTCCAAACTAGCAAAGAAAATGCTTCTTTCGACCCCCGGGGGTCAGCGCGACACCCAAGCACAGGCGCAAGGCAGAGCTCAGATCGGACACTAAAAGACAAGGCTGCTCACCTCTCCCGGGGGCTGAAGCCCAGAGAAAGGGGCACTGCTCCAAGGAGGGGACAAAGCCTGCAAACCCCACAACAAAGGCCACTTTTCAGCAGCACATAAAGGAAGGAGGGCCCGGCTCTGCCCCTCCAGCCAGACCCCACCCCTCGCAGCGTGGAGGCCTTCGCCCCAGCGCCAGCCAAATCTAATCAAGCCTGACACACAAGACAAGCGGACAGCCGCTGCCTAAGGCACCCCTGGCCTCCCCGACCCACCGGGGAGCTGCCTTGCTCGCGCCAGCCCCACGGTACGTTCCTGCCTCCTACAGCAGCCTGTCCCCCAGCCCGGCCATCACCACCTCTGGTCAGGTAGGGTGAGGTGAGCCCGCTTCCTCCGCCAGCCTGGGGGCCTACGACCATCACTGCACCACAGCTATAGCTCTGCTGGTGCGGGGGGAGAGGCGGCTCACGGCCCTGCTGTAGATGGGTGTGAGCCCTTCCCTGGTTGCAGCCAGGACCCACGTCCCCTCTCCCTGACACCAGCACCCATCAGTGGGTGCTATGTACCCGGGGAGTCTTTTCCCCCTGGTCTTTACAGTTTAAAGCACAGCCAGTGTTGACTAAAACATACAGGACCTGGGCCAGATCCTCAACAACACAAGTTTACCGTCAGATATGAGGAAAAAAAAACAAACTAAAGCTTCAAAAGAGTTCATTTAAGCACTGCTGGGACAAAGAAGCAAGTGCTGGAGGTAGAAAGCACCTCCAAGCAGTCAGACCTGTCTCCTAATAGCAGGGAAGGCTGAACATTTCCTAAAATTGCCCCTCCTGCATTACCTACTCCACTCCCCAGGTCAGAGCTCTGTGCTCCACAGCGGGTGAGAATCTAGCAAGGAAAGCTGAATAAGCATTGCTTGAAAGGGAGGAGGCAGGAATTCACCAGTGAAGAGGAGGAGAGAGCACAGGCTGTTTTTAGAAGTACTGGCACCACCTTAGTCCGCAGCGGCCAGGAAACTGGTTGGAAGCCCCAGGACTTGAGCAAGACACCCAGACCTGAGAGCCAGAAGAGGAAGGGACTTGGCAGAAATTCCCCTGCAAAGCAAGGAATCATTCTGCAGCAGAATATTCAGCTTGGCCTCGCTGCAAACAACCGCTGCCAGATACCTGATCATGCCACCACCATCAGCACTCTGCTCCCCTGCTCTAATATAGCCATGAATCTTCTTCATCCACATCTATCTTCCATTTGATCTGGTTTAAATAGCTTCCCTCTAACCCCAGTCTTCCTGCATTGCCCTGGGGCCATCACAGTGCTCGGCACCAACAGTGTCCCATCCCCCTGGCTTCCAGCTGCCCACCCTCATTCCTCCCACACTTGCCCTTTGGGCACTGTTGTCCCACCCCCTCCTTTGAGAGGCAATGGCTTATAGCACATGGCAGCGTGAAAACCACTGCTCTGGTCTTCCTGGGGTTAAAGACAAAGAGGCCAAGCATCAAAGAGCCAACTCAGGGAAATTCTGGCACCGTGCAGGAAGCTGAGATAACCTGGCTGATGTATTGCTAAACTCACTGCTTCAGTTTATCTTTACCCTTCCTCTGGGGGACTAGCTGTATGGAGCATGCCCCATGCGCAGTGTGGTATAAAGCCCAGGGCAGCTGGAATGTTTGTAAGGAAACGGAGAAGATAGGGTAATATTATAGCACTGCATTTATTTTCTTAACTTGCCTGCAGCACAGGAGAGTGAGAGATTCAATGCCAGGCAGCTGGAGTGCCTGACACCCACAGTAGTGTGATGGAGCTAAAATACACCTCCCTGTCCTGCAGAAAGTTGTGTCAGGGATCTGGTGCCAGCATAAACCCATGGGCAAAGTCTGAGAGGTTTACAAGAACTTGAGAGCAGCATCACTTCAAATACAAACACCCGCCTCAAAGCTTCACTGTGCAAATGGCAGCCATGTCCTTGTTTTCTGAATGTGTTTGTCCCTCTTGAAATCAAAAAATGAAGCAGAACAATTTTAACTGTTAAAGACGTTTTCCAGGGCACAACAATGCACTGAATAATTTCCCTCCATCTATTCCATGGAAACAAAAATAACCCTTTTAAGACGACTATCATCAGTGCATCTCTCCCCAACAGACACAGAAAAAGATAAATCTATGCTTGAATTGTAGTCCTGTTTCAACATGTCATCTAGTAAGACTGTCAGTTCCAGTCCAGCTATGAGTTTTCTGTTGCTAGAGGAATAAAATCCTAGCTGAAAGTCTAGAGCTAAAACTAACTACCCTGGAAACATCTTGTTAATGAACAAATGACTGTGTAAAACATCCACTAGCAGTCACAATTGTATGCTAATTATCCTCTGTGTTGAAAGGAAGCATAAACATAACCAAATCCACTTGGGGAATGACAAAAACTGAGACAGAATAAAGCAAAGTTCACTTTGAACCTGAGATTTGCCACACCAGGTTTGAAGTTACACAGGAACAGCCCCTCCAGGCCACAGTTCTGGTTCCAGGCCTTTTGTACAGTGCATCTTGCTGCGGACTGGACCCTGCATTCTTCCCCTTTTAGAATCAATGCCTGCAAAGGGAAGGCCTTGTGCCCACACAACAAAGTGTGTGGCACCAGCAGGCATGGAGGGAAGCACAGAAAATAGGTTTAATCATGGCTAAAGGGATGACTGAGAAGCAGAAAAGTACAAATTTAGTTCTTCATTACTTTTAAATTAGAATAAGCCTGTATCTTTGGGTGCCTGCCTAGTTTTTCCAACCTAGCTGGATTCCCATCCTGTCCTCCTTTCCACATACTCAGTTCTGGCCATGAGCACCAGATGTTGAGGGATGTTTGTTTGTTTGAACTCCCCTTGCAAAAACAACAATAAAAGAAGGGAAGAAGATTGGATGAGTGCAGATTTGCTTTCCAGCAGAGTATGACTAAGGCAGGGAGGCAGCTCGGTAAATACACTCAGGGAGGGCTAAGCAGAGGGACACAAAAAACATACAGGGAATCACAAAAGAAGCAAAGGGATAGAAGTTTCCTCATTAGCAAAGTGAAGAAAATGGAGACAAAATGGGTGGATCAGGAGAAAGTTTTTGTGGGCACAGCCTGGGGGGGAGAGACAAGAGTTTAATCTCCAGGCATAGTCTAGTATGGACCCAGCAGACTGACAGCTGAATGGGTGAGAAAAGCAGGGGCAGGAGACAGAGCAGAGAATGGGGCTCACTTGTTGGCGAGCAGTCCAAATGTTGCGCCGGACCCTGCTTTGGTTAGTCACTGTTGTGTTACTGGGGATTTCACATTGTCTTCCTAGAAGTTTATAACATTGAGAAAACTTCATTGAGAAACAAGGAAAGTTGCCGTGCCTGCAGGGAAGAGCACTGTGATCAAGGTGAGCCATTGGGAGGTGTAACAGAAAAGCTGTGAGGATGAACGTGAGGAGAAAAAGTGTTTAAGAAATCCAAATCGATCCTGGTTTGTGGGACAGGGACAATCTGAGGAGGAAAAGATAACATAGACAAGACAAAAAGAAGGCCCTAGAAGGAGAGGACACAAGTTCTTTGAACTGAAATTCTGCTTTACTTTCAAACACACACATTGCAAGAGAGATGCGCACACGCACGCACACACACAAACAAGTCAAGTATCCACATGAACACAGTTGGTTCTGGATATTCCTTCTTTCTTTAATTGGTCCCAGGTGAGGCATCAACAATCACATCTGGAAATTTTTATATAAATGGCAGGAAAGCCAATGACTCGGGTCACAAATATTTCACGCTCTCTCTTTGCCAGAAACACAAGACAAATGTGGTTTACATCTGCCTCCCTATAAATACACACACTCACACTTGCAAGATTCTCTGCTATGGCAAATACTTCTGCACGGAAAAGCCGAGCTGGTCAGTGTGCCTCCCATCCCACCCAACGGGGATTCAGTCAGAACTGAGAAACTGGATGCTGGGTGATACCTGCAGTCCACGCCAGGCTTATCACTGGGATAAGGATCAAGAGATGGCAAAGACATCCTTACTGACTATAGAAGCAAAGCACAGAACCAAATTACATGGATGGACACAATCAAAAGCTGCTGCAGCACCAGCCTCCCAGAGACAGACTCTCCATGAGACCACAGGAGAGGCTGTGCCACGCACACCCAGGTTTTGCCTGACACGCAAACTCAGCTGAGCTTTCAAAAGCTCATCTTTCAAGGAAAAAAGCCACCAGGCTTCCCTTAATCGCCTACTCTTCCTGCTGGCTGTTAGCAGGCTTGCTGAAGAAAGGCAGTGGCGGCAGTAGCTCCCACCTGAATTTATCCATTCCTAGTCAAGAAGAGATTGCACTACTTCCTTGTCTGTGATTCAAGCAGGGCACTCCCGGACTTAACTAGTTTTACCCAGTGTGCACTGGTGCTGCAAAATGCAGCACAAATCCAACACATCTCAGTAGTAAGGACCTATCTCTTGGGCATCAGAGCCCAGAACTCAGATCAGGTGCTAATTGTAGCTCTGCTTCCTAGCAGAAACACCACGCTCAGCTTCCTTTCGGGAGTAAGCCTCAGAGAACACAGGATACCCTCAACACTGTTGCTATGTGAGCATTACAGTTGAAAAAGACACAGCTTCATTACTATCCATTCACAGGAACGCAGAGAAGACTTACTCCTCTTCACTAGTAGCTAATTCTCAGAAGAACCACAAGATCTTTGGTTCTTTGCTCTTCTGATAGGTCCTGCCAGTGTAGATGATGCTGTTAGTAGTTTGCAGCAGATAGTGATTTAGAAGAACTGAGACCTGCTGGATGCAAAGTGTGCAAAGAAGGCAGTTGGGCAGGAAAAGCTTACACATGAGCCAACTGTGATCCTATCTATGCAACTTTGTGTTGCTCCAGGGGTAAAGAGACTGTAGAGGTGACTAAACTAGACGTTAGAGGGAATCTCTCAACACCACCAAAGCAATCCATTCAGCATTTTCTCATTCCTTCTGCCTGCCCTTAGCATAGTGGATGTAGCAGTAGCTACTTACAGAGCTCTGCCAACCAGCAGGGTATTTCATGCCAGTTCATGCCATCAGAATTTGTACTGGACATGACAGTAAACAGCACTCAGCTACTGCCTCTCTTGGGTTTGGGATTTTTTCTTCATCTGTGGTGTTTAGTTAGGGCATCTGGCCGTATTTCCCCCCATCTAAAGCTGTAAAGCAAATTGGAAAGTTCCACGTATGTTCAAGCAAGCCTTTATCACTCAGGCAGAACAGCACAGCAAGATATACATTCCCTTCAAGCCAGTGGAATTCTAAAGGCAAAGCACTTAAAATTGACAAAAGGTCATTATTTTTTATTCAATGTTTAATTAACACATCCAATTTACCTCCAGTCCCACTGTTGCAAGGAAGAACTGAAGAGCTTACTGATTTGGGGGGTTGTTAAAGGATTCAAGAAATTTGATTAAAGATAAAAACTTGATCGTTCATTCATTAGATCTTTAGAGCAATCCATCAGCCAGGCTAAAATGTGTGATGCTGCTGGTACCTGTCCTATCCTCACAAGTGAAGAACAGGTACTGCCTTAACAGGCACCTCATTCGTTTTGGAGTTTTCCTTGGGGAAGCCCTACAAGGGTCACTGTTGGAAACAAGATCACTGAACTGATCAATGAATTTGTCATGGATAGCTCACGCCGTTCTCCTCCAGTGCTTTGGGAGCTTTCCTGAAGCCCACACCAGGCTGGCCAGCATCCCTGCAGGATGGAGATAACACAAGCCTAAGAGAAACTGAACCAAGCGGAAGCGCAAATGGCTGGAGTCCTCATTCCAAGTGCTGAAAGACACTGCCGTGCTCTGATTTATCCTCTGGAGCCTTTTTAAGGGCACACATTGAAATGACCTCCACACGTGTCTCCACCAGCACTCATCTGGTATGCCACAGGTGTGAAGCTGTTGCTGCTCTTAACATCTTTTAAATGTTCCACCAGATGAAGAGATGAATTCCCTTTGTTCCTCAGAGATGGAGTTTCTTTCATTTCCTGCATAAGGATGCAGTCCACACTTCTAGTCAAGGGAACAGATGATGTAGGCCTAGAGGGTAAGGGTGCATTTGCATGGGATGGTTTATCAGGTATTTTTGCACAATTAATCATTTATGCCCATTGGGCTGTACATGGCTGCTAACAGCAGTACTTTTCTGAGGGTGTGCTCTGTTTCACAACAGCTAAAGAGAAGCAAAACACCTTTACAAATCCCTTTTCTCTCAGCCCATGGACAGTCACCTTAAAACCAAAGCTGAAAGAAAGCATCCTGATATGGCCTATTTGCATATGTGATTATGTAAATCAACCTACTGCTGCTTATCCCATGGCAGCAGACCTGCCATACTAGGCTGCAGAAGAGCCTCCAGGTCTGTGCCACAGTGGAGAAGAAGATTGGATTATAGAAAGGGACATATGCGTGAAAACAGGTCCTAGCTGCATATTCACAGTTCATCAGCAGGCACACGGGAAAGTGGGATTTAACCCTTCACTGGCACGAGGCAGGGAAGAGGAAACATTGCAACGACCATGGAGAATGCTTAGGTACAATGCAGCAGCCTCTGTTTGAACAGTTTAATACTTGAAAGTTTAAGTATTCTATGACCAGTCAGAGAGCAGCCTGCTGTGCACAAAAGGGTTAATGTTTTTAAGCCATCAGAAAGATTTCCAGCCCCAGGATCATCACAAGAAGAGTTGTCTCATTCACATATCACTGTCACCATCTGATATGCGCACACAATCTGCTTGCTACTCACCAGTATGTGCAGCACCTACCTCCTGAGACGTATGTTCTGCATAACCACACAGCTATCCTGCACCCCACTGCTGTCATCTGTCTTCATACCTCCAGCCTTCCAGCTCCATCCTAGAGATGCAGCATCCAAACCGACGCTGCACTGCCCGCACACCCAGGACATGCCACAGCCCTCTCTCTACCTCTTTGTTCTTACTATGGGCCTGCCTGCTGAGTACCACCCAAACCACCTCTCCCAGGGGCCAGGGTGTTACAAAGCAGCTTCTTTTCTCTGGGAGGCTCAACGGACCCTGTCAGTGCAGCAGCACTGCTGGGGTTAACACAACCCCAGACCAGCATATCTAACATCTGTAGGAAGTGGAACATTCTTAATGCTGTGAGGAAACTGCTGTGTGGACTAGAGGACAGGAGCAGAGAGACCAAGCTGTCTCCATCGAGAGGAAATGGAAGCAGCGTTCAGGGATGCTTGGAAAGTGACGAGTAGTCACAAGATGTATTTTGCAAGCTCAAATAAACTCTTACTAGGGCTAATACGGCACCTCTCACAAGAAAAAGAAAAAAGGCAAAAGGAAAAAGAATTGGCACTTCTGGAGAACACATCTGATATGAACCAGCCATCTCCAAGGACTGATTTTAAACTGACTACAGGAATAAGTGACAGTAACTTCAGGGCTCCAAGAAACATCCCGAAGCAAAACTAAATCTGCATCTGGATTTCTCTTTGTTCTGAGATTTGAACTCAGACTGGTTTTGGCCAAGAGCCACTCAAGTTTTAAAGCCAACTTTGCCCAATCTGAAGTTTCTAAACCAGGGCAAATAAAGCAGATTTGGCAGAGTTTTCTTTGGAGGGCTTCTGCACATGTGACACAAACTCAAAGCAAAAGGTGTGGGGCAGGAGGACGGTTGGTTTTGTTTTGTTAATCCTGCCACGACTAGCAACACAGGGGGATTTTACCAATACTGTAGGTTGTCCAGACCAGGAACAGCTCTTCAGATGATGCTGGCTTTTTCTACCCTGGGTCAGCCACCCTAACCTATCCTTTGTGAACACAGGGAAGCACACACTGAGAGGCAGTAGCTGACATTGGCTAACTCCATCTCATTTTCCTACTGCAAGCAGGAATGAGGTGAGAACAAACTGCACTGAGTCAAACCCCAGCTTAGTGAAATGGCAGTGTTATGCACAGCCCTGGCACTCACAGAGCACCACACTTCAGGTATCTGCAGTTTGAAATGTAAACTAATAAGATAAAATTCCTTTACTTACAGGATTCCTCGACATCCTCTCAATCATCAGGTTTTGATGCCCCTTAAAGGCAAGATCAAAAGCAGGAAGTTGGGGTATCTGGATTATATCTGTACTTTAATCCCACAGTTTAGATGCCACCTTCCTCTTCTGTAGTGGCAAACCATACTCAGAATCAGGGAAACAACCGTTTCTTTTCACTATCTTTATAGCTAAGACAGAGGCTTAGCTGTGGGGTTTCTTGCACGCCCACTGCACTGCTTTAGCCATGGCACTGTACTGATTCTGCGGTCAGAAGGATGACACCATAGGAACAACATCCCTCTAGCTCCAGCAAAAAATATTCTGGCAACTTACAAGACAATTATTAAGCTTCCATTCATTTGTGTTTGTTTCCTCACAGTGAAATGTAGGGTATGTGGTGGTGGAGTCCAAACAGCCCTAGAGGGTTGTACATGACTGCCAGTCATGGTCATTCCGAAGGAGGGAGATAAAGCAATAGAAAGGAAGGAATCCAGCTGAGGAAAGGAACATGCATATGGACAAACCCATCCACTGAGCATTGCAAGGAGGAGCAGGGTGCCGAGTTCAATGCATCCTCAGGGACAGAGTTTGGAAGCAACGGGAAGGACTTTAGATCTGCGCAACAGCGGTATGAGCTAGCTGCTGGCAAGGACCATCAATGGCAGCATTTGCATGTTGTTTCTCTTTCCCCTTCTTTGAATGCCCCCAGTAGGCTTGTACCACTCCAAGTTACCAAGCCCACACATACACCAAACCTCTTCTCTCTGGTTTTTTCAAGGCTGGACATGGACCTGTTGCTGTTACATGTACCCAAGAAGGCTCGGGAGAAGCTCCCTACAATCCTACTGATCTCTTGCAGTTAGGAACTGACAGAAGCATGGGGATGTAACTGTACCTGCAGAGACAGCCTGGCACAATTAAACTGCATCAGCTGGAAAAATGACTGCTGAACACCAGAAACTGCTTTATCCGTAGGGTTGGTCTAAGACAGTTCTTGTCAAACTGACTGAGTGCTTCATGCCCTTATAGTAGGGTACTCTCTAGTACCCAAGGCCAGTGTGTGTTCTGAATGGCAGTACCCACAGTGCCCTGTCCCTAGCCTAAGTGAGAGCATCACTGACATGAGGCATCCAGCCCAGCCAGCCTGACAGATTAGACTCCAGCAATGTCTTCCCATTCCCGGCTGGCTGTCTCCCATGTGGCGACGCACAGCACTATTCACCCGACTATTGGCCCAGCCCAGCACTGTTTTTATTAGAAAACACTAAGGCAAGCCTTTCCAAGCCTCAGAAGAATCATCTTGTAAAGATCTGGGCTTGAGATGCCAAATGATTGCTGCTTTGGCGGAGTCTGCACATTCATTTTTTATTGGTCACAAACGCTTTCCAGATGCTGGCACGCTGGCTGCAGATTGCAGCTCTGGGGACTTGGCTCCCAGCCCCAGTCACTTTGTTAAACTCTTGACCTGCTGTGGGTTAAAAGAAGCAGGGAATGGGACTGAGTCACCATGAGGGCACTGCTAAGAGAGTGCGCACTACACAGCAGAGACCCATTTCAGCAGCTTTCTGCACTCAGCTGGCATGGAAAACATTTAAGGTGGTCCACAGCAATCCAGCTCAGCTGCCAAAGCTGGTGAGAACTGCACCAGAACACGGCCCCAGGGTTTAGGAGCAGGGACAGAGAGGCTGCCCTGCAGCTGGATTTTCCAACACTGCAGCCCATACAATTTCCATCCTTTTTTTCCTCTGCACAAGTGGATTTCCCATCCCTACTCCAATACTAAAGCAATCCTCTGAGCCAGAGCCATGTGCAACATCACACTGAAAGCTGAAGCCAGGAAACCTTCCTTGGGTTCAGGTTTCATGACAAGCCCGAAGCTTGTTCATCAAGGAGGTTTGCAAACCTTTGGGGGAAAAAGAAAGGAGTTTCTGGATCCTCAGTTGTTACAGGATGTCCCAAATAGGGGGAAAAAAGGAGAAGAAACAACAAAAGAAGAGAGAGCAGTGAACAGCAGAAGGAAACACAATTTAACACCATTTTGATGGAGCTATTTGATATTTTTCTGAATGGAAAAAATTCCCTTTGAAAAACATCGCTGTTAAGAACCATTGGGAGTTTCTTCTCCCCCTCAGTAGGGGAACAGATTTTTTTAAACTGATATTCTGCACTTTTTGATGGATTCCTCAACTGGAATTCTTCTGCAGTTGATGACTTTCTTTAATCTCAGTTTTCAAGAAAAAAAGTCCTCTCAAAATCTCAGTTCAAAGAGAACACTTTGAGCTGAAACAAACATTTTTCATTCTGCTTTGAAATATGCAGCCAGAAGCAGTGTTTCAGAGAATGTATTTCCATTCAGAACTTCAGGACAGAAAGGAAATCAGTTCTTGATGAGATCTACTGACCTGAGCTTTTGTGCCGTTTCCCCCTCCCCAGCTCACAGAGCACAGTCCCTCAGCATGTCCTCTGCCCAGGACATCACCTCAAGATGCTCAGCCCCGCTCTCCTATCCACTCCCTTCACAAAATGCTGCTAAACCACAGCCCTGACCAGCTCCTGATCTCTCTGCTGGGGGAGACGAACCACATTGCACTGGATATCAACAGCGGACAGGACGCTGATGCAAGAATGCAGATGAGGGCTGGAGATGCACAGAAATTCAAGAGCTCCCCCAGCACTCATGCAGTGATGTGGTGGTAACAATGGCCATTAACGCCTGGTCACTCGTCTGCTACTGCTTCAGCTGGGAGAGCTGCTAGTAGAGGTCTGCTTGTTCCTCTCCACACACCCCAGCAGCACCTTCAAAGATGGAGACCTTTCAAGATGCAGAGAGAAGCAGGATGCTGAGGCATGGCTGGCTGCCTCACCACTCTGGCTGTTAACTTCAACCTTCCTTCAGACCCCTGTGGGAGCTTGATGTCACCCACAGGCTATTCATTACAGCAGGTGGGGCCTCAGGGTCTTGAGCAAAAAAAGAGTGAGTGAGCCAGTCCTTCTGCTCAAGCCTTCAACAGCCACCCAAGGAACAGAAGCCACAGGCAAAGGTTTCAGTAGAAGCTGGGATCTGCCTTTGTACTCCTCTGGCTCTAGCAGCCTGCCCACAGCTCTCCTGCCCATGGCTGCAAGCAGTGCACGAGCCCTTCAGCATAGCTTGAACATATAAAAAGCTCTGCAGAATTCCTGAAGGGATACTGGGGGAAGGTTTTTATCCCATGGAGCTGGTCCAGTGATACTAATTAAATCATCGCATTAGAGCTGGGAGCTTTCTTGAGTGTTACCACTTGAGCTGAATCCCACCTCAGATCATGGGCAGGTGTGCTGAGTAGACTCCAGAGAGCCCTGCCAAACTCATTCCACTTGTGATGCTGAGGCCAATTCTAGCGCAGACTCTAGAGATTAATAAGAGTGGAACAAACCAGTGTAAACCTGAAACCTTTTAGATTCAGCCAAGTGGAAATCCAGCCTGACTCCCCACCCAAAACCTAACAACTGAGGGAAAGAGAGAAAGTTTTACATGATAATCTATCCAATGTTACACAGACACTGTTTCTCCAAGGACATTATGTAATGTCTCGTAAGGGCTTTCAGCTGAATTATCAGGTGACTTGCACAACTACTGAAGAGAAAACCAGAATCACAGGTGAGCAGTGGGTGTGAGAGTACGCATCTGCCTGTTGTACGTGAGCAGTAGCAGAAGTGATTCAGATTCAACGAGATGTCACTGGAGATAGGCTTGTGCTACAGACCTCAGAGTTGACAGCCTGCAAAACCTATAGCTGTTTAGATCTGACATTCTGGTCCAGGCTTGTCTTCTCCAGTGGTAGGGAGAACAACTCCACAATCCTTCGTAGAAGGAGAGACTCCTCAAGGTATTTTCCTGCCTCCTCACTTCAGGGCTTTATACCAGGGATCACTGTGCTGGGGCTGAGCATGTGACACAAGGATACAAGAGAGAGCTCTTGGCTTTTTCCTCTTCTACAGTCCAAGGATGGGAAGGATGAAAACACCCCAGATGAACTGACACTACGTAGATGCTGATGTTTACTTACATGGTATTCTCTCCCCCATCCCTTCCACTCACTGAGAGCTGCAGGGACACAGCAGGAAGGACATGTGCAAACACAGCCAGTACACCAAATGATATAACCCTTCATGCCAGTTTACTGACTTCTGTCTTAAACTCTGCTGACAGCAATGAGAAAATGAAAACCAAACCCACCAAACCAGCAAAATGCGTCACTTGTTGCTGGGAGCCTGCTCCAGAATCTCTCTCCTCTGATGGTCAGGAACCTTCTAATTACCAGCCCAAAGTTACTACTGACTAGATGATACCCATCTGCTCCTGTGCCAGTGTTGCCTTTAGAGTAAGCAATTGCTCTTTCTTCCTGGCACTTACCCTCCCTTTTCCTCCTGTCCTAGTGTATTTATAGGATTTCTCTCAGCCTTTGCTTTGTCAGACTAAACTTTTTATTGAGGGAAGATTTATCTAATGGGTTTTACGTTTGCTTTTGCCATACATTGGTCTGCATTTGTCCAGCTTCAGTGCCTGAGTGGAGCAGCTTTGCTTTCAGATCAGCACTGTCCTTTTAGCACACCACTGAAAAGGTACCTTATACATCCATTAAATGAATGAATGCTCTATTGCTATGCAGAGTGCTTTGCAACAGAATAAATACTCACATGAAGACAAATCTACAAAGTACTATCACCCATGGTAGCAATTACTGAAACAACAGGCAGGTATCAGCAACAGAAGGCAAGAGAAGAATGAGGTGGATGGTATTGAGAGCTGTTTGAAAGAGACAAGAAAAGGCACTTGGCAGAATGAGGAATTAACTTCCAGAGAAGTGGAGAGAGCCAGTACTGCTCTTCAGCAAGCCCCCAGGCAACAAACCAATGGTGGACTGCAGTACAAAGAACTCTTCCCAAAGAAGATGAAAAACAAAGTGTTGCCAGAATTTTTACATTAAAATGTCTTTTCTGTATACCGTTCTAGTAATATCAGAGTAATTCTGCACATGGGATCATAAAATTATACCACAAGAAACTTAAATCCTTCATAATCTCCCACTTACACCATAATCAAATTGCTACTATCATAACCCCGTTGTGGTAAAACCAGCCAGACCAGCAAGGAGAATGCCTCTTGGGTGAGTACATGCAGGTCTCACATGATGTTGCGATGAGATAGGAAGCTCTGTCCTGCCTGCTTTTGGATTCCATCAGTGTTGTAATATAGCTCATATGCATACTTTCCTCTCTCCTGTGAGTGCAACCCAGAGATACATATGTGAACCCAAGTCAGTGTATGCAGCTGGCTTAAATACATCTGTGAACTGCATTCCCAGCAGAAATTGCCTCAGACTCCATTTTCTGGCTAAATTATTGCTAACATTTTGAAGTAGTTTCTATTGGAGACATTTTTAAAGCTAGATTTTGTACATGGGTATAAATCAAACAATTCCATTGACAGCTGACAGATTTCTTCCAGATTTCACTGGGGCAGTTGATATAAAATCTCAGCATTTCATGCTCCTCCCAGACTCTGCTGTGATGTCCTGTTGGTTCACTAACTTTTGTGTTTCACCCAAGAGGCAGCTGCAATAGACTAGAGAGTGAATAACTCTGAGTTAATCCGTTACACTGTGTTGCTTCCAACAGAGAGACCAGTGCTACACAAGAACATAGCCTACTGTAATTGAAGGTAAACGCAACTGAGAGGTAGAATTCTAGGAGATACGGTCAGTCACCCAGGAAGCTTTAAAACACATTAATATCTCTTTCCAGCTTTACATTTCATAGAGTCAAAGACATTTACTAACCACTGCAGCAAGCCACCAGCAACACCTACTGTTTAAATGATGGGTGTCCTATCAACAGCTCTTCTGCTCCCCCTAGCACTTGTTCTTGTTATTGCAGATTATTTATTGAATTGCCAATTACGACTAATTTGACGAGGTTCTGATTGCAAAGCAGAGTTTCACCCTCCCACATGGAACCTGTAGGAAGCGAGGAATGGTGAAAGAAGATTCTCCTGAATCAGCCTGGGAAGAGCTGGTTTCACCCCTACACATACTGGCCCTCACTACTGCTGCATTTGCAAGGAGTCGCAGAGCTCACTCCTCCCAGGGTCCACCACAGGCCAGAAAGGTCATTTGTTTTGCTCCTGTTCTGGAATCTCATCCCTGTTGCGTTCCTCTTTGGAGTCAGCAACAGGTATGGCGCTAGTGTTTATGCCTGGATTTGGACTCTCAGACTCACCTACACCTGCATATGAACACACATACACAATACATAACAAGAGTAAACAGTTCACAGCAGAGCTCCCTGAAATTCTTCCACTTTGAACTCTGCTAAGTATCATCACCATTATTATTATTACTACCTTAGCAGGTTTGCAGGACAGCATTGCTAACTCATGGATTCCGTAGATCTCAAACCTCAGCTCTGGTGCCTTTGTATAAATGGATTATAGCTTCCTTTAGCTGCCACTCCATCACAATACATCCCTATAGACCAATGTGAGCTTCCAGCTCAGAGCTCCTCCTGGATCAGGGCATTGGCAACACCAACATCAGCACTTGCATCAGGAATCTCGTTGCTCACTCCTGTTCTCTGTGGCTCACTGTCTATTCTCACACTCCCAACTGGCTCTTTGTAAGTCAGTTTCACCAGTAATAAATAAATGTATGTACACCTCCATACACAAATACCCCAAACCTGTATCTGATACTGTGATGCTGAGAGGCATCTAGAAAGGAACAGTGGTTTTGGGGTTCCTTATCAAGGGGCAAAGACTGATGTTGACATAGCCTCATCCTTAACTAAAACAAGAACAGCTTCTAAGGAGGAGGAGAAAAAGAGAGACTTTAAGGGGACAACCTTTGAAAAGAACTCAGAAATCTCTTACAGACACACCATTTGAGTTCCCTGAGGTTAAGGCAGGAGAAGACTCCTCAGAACACACCCCAGGGTTAGGGAGATAGGAGTATGACTAATTCTAGCGTATCCCTCTAAAAAACAAGGAATGAATGTTGACTGCCAGGGAGCAGCCAGCAGTTTGGGGCTGGGACTTTTCTTACTGTCACCTCTGGTGACTGACTGCCAGGGAGCAGCCAGCAGTTTGGGACTGGGACTTTTCTTACTGTCACCTCTGGTGACTGGGAAAGAAATTTCTCTCCTACACATTTCCCACTTTCTTTCTCTATCACTCCCTCCCTCTGAAAGTGTAAAATGAGCCAGTTGGAAAGCAAAATAAGAAAGAAAAAGATGATGTTCATTAGAAGCTGGGGAGAGTCAATACCTACCTACAGTTGCAGGGATTGGCACGGATTCCTGCCCATAAAGATAAGCCTCCACAGCCATAGCTCTAGGAGGTGAGATCTTCCTCTAAGCATGATAGGCCTCAATCCAGTGGATAGTACAAAGAGAACAGGGATTTCCCCAGTATTGGTACATACTGTATTAAGTTCCACCTTCAGGCAATGTATAATAGGTGAATTATAAACCGTTGAAATCTAGTTTTCTAGTACAAACATTGGTAGATCCTTGAAGCAGTCATATTGATATAACCATTATATCAGATATTTACCAATGGCAATAAACTATAATCCACCTTGATATTCTAATACTGTACTATGATTACAGCTAAACCAAATATTACACTGAACTAATGCAACTAATTTAGCATATATAAAACTCTTTGCTTAATTTCAAGTTTCACAGTTGCAGAAAGTGCCAAAACAAACCGAAGTTCACAGGCAGAACAAAAGGAAACAGGAGATTATACAACCAGCAGCCTTCAAAGAGAAAAAGGGAAAAGACGGGCAAAGGGAATCACTTTACAGAATTGGAAGGAAAAGAATCTTGGGAGGGTTATAAAACAACATGGTTAAAATGGTCACAAAAATGTTTGATTTCCCTTTCCTATATAGGATTAACAAAATAAGCAAACCACACAAGTGTAGTGACAAATGATTTGGTCACATTTGTTTAATGTGTATACATTTGGAGAACACACTAAATAAACCTCCAAAACAGACTACACGGCTGTTCCTGCTGTAACAGCAAGAAGCATCATAACTGTACTATGATCTGCCATGTGCCCTGGAGGACTGTTCGGACTGTTCCACAACCTCTTTCAATGTCCTCAGAAGCTTCAAGAAACATGGTGAGAAGGTTTACAGAGCCATGATGATGCCTAGATCATCACAAACGTGCCCTAGTTGAGTCATTACTAACAGTGCTTCAGAACTGCCACAGGTTGCATAGTTTTGAAACAGTCCTGTGGTAGGTATGTTAAAGCAGGAAGATAAATCCATAGTCAGGTAGAAATGAAAGGAAAACGTTTCCATTTCCTAACCCTAAAACGCACGTGTGCATGCATGCCCTTCCTTATCACAATGCTTTCCAAACAGCGCTGCTGTACAGTGCATCGTGGCTTTGGGGTGACTGCTCCCAAAGCTTGAGGATGAGGATTCTTTTTTCCACTCTCCCACCTAAAATAAGAGTAATATGTTTTTGGCTTTTGCCCTGCCCGATTTTGTTCAATTACAAACAATTCTAATGTTTGCAGTTAGATATACAGCAGACTTTTCAAAATGGTGTTGAGTTCTTCTGGTAATCGAATAATTGCAGTGAGCAGGCTGGACAGGTCTTCCTGGCCTACAGGAAGGATGGAACATGCCATCTCTCACTTCCACTCCTAACCCTTCATTCAACAGCCTTCTCATTTGCTTATTTCAGTGCTGGATCCACCCTACACATGAAAGGCTCAGCAAACCATCATGCAAACTAGCAGAGGTTTGTGCAAAAGCCTTACATGCAGGCAGAGCTACAGTTAACATGGGTTTGGTTAACCCAACAAAACCAATACCTCCAACTTCTCAAGAAGAACGCTGACTCTTCTTCTTACCACCCCACACTGTCAGAGATGAAATGAAGATGTAAACAATTTTCATTCATCCCAGCCTCACCTGATTCAGCACACATGTACATGAAACAGTGATAGTTCAAGTCA
Organism: Amazona ochrocephala; assembly: GCA_039720435.1. Classification (NCBI taxonomy): domain Eukaryota; kingdom Metazoa; phylum Chordata; class Aves; order Psittaciformes; family Psittacidae; genus Amazona; species Amazona ochrocephala. The sequence continues at coordinate 6,059,784 of CM077891.1, read as the reverse complement.
TAAGACTGAAAATCAGGATGTTCATTTTGGAATTTGGAAACACATGCACACTTAGCCCAGAATATCATAAATACAGTTTGCCCTGATATCACCTGGAATGCTTATTCATGTGTGAGTGACCCTCCCATTGCTTTCTGCTGCCACTCAAAGCACTGTATTACATGTGTGGAAGTACCATTGGACCATGAACTCTGCATCCTTCCTTTGGAGTGAGAGGAGCAGGGTAGGTCTACCAATGCTGAGCTTCCAGCTGCTGCAGGTAGATTTCTACCATCAAAGTGGCTCTGGTATCTCTGCATTACATTGTAGTCACTCTAATTTAAGAAGAGAAGATGGAAAAAAAAAATTAAAAAAAAATTGAAGACTGATGTTCTATGAAAGTTGAGATTCTCCCCCTCTGCATGATACCATCTCCCACATCAGAGAAAGCCCAAAATAGCCTTGGGCTTCCCATCCAGCCCTGGCTCCTAAACGGCAAAGCTGCAAACAAACTCTAAATTAGGCAATGATTTCAGGTAAAAGCAGAATTACCACACACTTGTCAAGCAGCCAATTCAAAGCAGCAAGACCTGAGGAGGAGGCTGAAAGTTTGATGGCTTTGCTAGCTCGATTGACTGCCACAATGCCCAGGACAACTGATGACACTTTTTTGGGCAGCAGCCATCTCCTGCAGGGCCCACACCCTCAGCAGAGGATGCTCTCTTTCAGAGCAGCTGGCTCCTGCAATGGGTTCATGCCTAGATGTTTGCTTCTTCCCAACTTCTGTAACAAGCCCTACTTGGGGGGGGAGATGGAGGAGAGGGAGGGAGGACCCTTGGTGTGTCTCTGGTATTTATAATTACACATTTATTGAGCTTGTGCAATCCAAACTCCAGCTTCAGGCCAAAAGTTCATTGCTAGAGGGGTTCAGTAAAGAATTTCCTCCTGAGAATGAAGCATTACATCACTTGCCAAGTGTGTCAGGCGGTTTTCCAACCTCCTGTTGGGTCACACCCATCTGACTACTCTAGTGGCTGGATACTGCACATGCCTGGCCACATCCCTAAACTCCATTGGATTAATCGTGTCTGTATGCTCCAGACATCAGAAAACTGAGTAATGTTGTCACACAGCCCTTCCTGTCACAGGCCTCAGGACCACAGAACAATTGAAGCAAGTCAACACATAAGGATACAATTAGGTTTCCAAGCATCAGCCAGCCAACTGTTGAATGTTCTGCAGGTACAACCCCAAAATATCAGACCATTCTTTGCAATCTCATCACACAGGCAAGTCTGTGGTGACAATAATGACACTCTTCTGATGGACTGCTTAATAATCTCACGGACGCACCACTCACGTTAGAGACAATGCATACATCATAAAAAATGATGGTTCTTGCCCAAAGACTTCACTCTCTGTGTAACATGATATTCCTTTTGTATTATACTTGTAGCATCATGAAGAACTGAATACTCAATAGTGTATTATCATCCTGCACCTAGGGAAACAAAAATCCTGGTCCTTCCACATGCCATTAAAAGATCTTTGCCTGCCTCTCCATACACAAAACACTCACCTGAAGACCCTGAAGTTAAGAAAACAGTTCACCTCTAATGCTCTGATGTGATATTTCACCATGCAGCCACGAAGATTAACAGAATTATCCTAGTGCAAACAGATAAACCAGAACTCTTGCACAGGCAGTTTTAGTTTATTATGAAGTCCGATACCACTGTTGATAGTAAACCAGGGGAATGAAGCTAAATTTGTTATCAAGATTCATGTGAGTATAAATGCTCTTCCTTATCCTTTATATATCTGCTCCTTCAATGACCTTACTGCATGAAGCCTTACAATGCGATAAACTGATTTTTAGATGGGGAAACTGAGGCAAAAAGTCAGAGGCCACTTATGGGATCACGCAGGGAGTGAAAACTGAAGCCAAAGACCTGCCTGTTGCTAGTCTATAAATTCCATTTGCTGACCACCAGGCTGAATGTCCTGCACCTCAGATGAGAGCACAGGCAAACGGTCTGATTATGAGAGCAAGATACATGAAGACGTGGATTTCAGTAGAACAGACTGGAGTGGAGGGGTTAATGTGATTTAATGGGTCACTTGGGGAGGAGAACTGGCAAACAAATACAATCCTACTCAGTGAAATTTAACTAGCAGATAAACTAGGCCCTAATGGTAAACAGCTTCCCAGTTCCTTTTCTCCCAATGAAACTAACAGCTCTGTGCCCTCCAGCCTCAGAACTCCTACACTCAAAAGAGAGCAAGGACCACACAAACATGATTTGGAGATATACAAACAGCACAGTCTGGTGATTTCTTTCCAAGCTAATGCTGCCAGAATTGGTATAACCTCTCCAGCTCCAACCCTCATGCAAGAATACCTTCAACTCCTACTGATCAAGGTGGAAACTGCACATACTAAGAATGCTGTAGTATGAGGCTCTTTTTTAACCATTATTCTAGCACTGATGCCTTCAGTCAATGCAAGGCTCTTCTGTGGTTCCAAAGTTTCTGATGCCAAAAGCCTGGAATAACAGAGTTTTTTCATTCCTCATGTTGCACAGTGTCTCCTGTCTGGTGTCTGGGATAATGGCCAGCGATATTTCTGAATGTGTTTCAGGTCCTACTAGAGGTTTTGAGCTCAGCAGATCCCCATGATAGGCACACATCTCCTTGTGATTTGAGACTGGCTTACTGGCTAAGGCAGCAGCATTACCTGCCATGTTAGTCCCTTAACACACGGTACATCAGGCATCCATCTGGTCTGAAGAAAATGATCACTGAAATGTTCTGTCAATATTTAAACATACTCACTGTGGCACAGCTTGGCTGGAGAATCGTTTTTAGACAGACATATATGCAGACTCAGGAGAAAACCAGGGACTGGAAGGGGCCTCCAAATATAAATCAGACTGTTGCTGACCAATAATTGTGCCAGACCACCTTAAATGGACACTGTGCCCATCTGCTCTTCCCCTCTCCTCCCCCACACCTCCCCCCTCAGGGTTGTAAACCATCCTGCAATATTTAAAGTAGCATTGTTCACCTCCCTTCTGAAGCCCCTGGACCATTTGAGTGGCTATATATTCTCTCTGTGCTGTTTGTTATTCCTGAGGACATGCACATTGCTGAACATACTAATAAAAATTTCATAAAAGAGGCTGCCAAAAGGGTGTGTATAAGGGGATTTGTAAAGCTCGCTCGCTCACACACACATGCACACGCATACACACACTCCATTCACCATTAAGAAAGGGCTGCAGCAGGCAAAAGCAAGTACCTCAGTACAACAAAAAGAAAGGGCTCTGCTGGCTCTGCTCCTGAAAGGGACCAGGCGGTCATAGGTAACAGAGCAAAGATGCACATCATCCAGTGATTCAATATAAGCAAACGCAGAAGCGTGTTCCTTTGCAACCATGAGCAAGTTAAGAGAAAGGCAAGAGGAACTAGCAAGAAAATGCCTGTAGTATCACATGCCAGTGTGATACTGCTGTAAGCGTATGTTGGTGTACTGCCTGCTTACTCATCCACAGCGAGCCTGTGTGTACCCTTCCTGAGTGCAGATTAAAAGCACAAGGAGTAACATTGACCAGGAATGTATTTGGGAAGAATGTGCTCTTTTTTTCTCTTCCCACCTTGTTTTTTCTAATAGCTTTAGAGACTGAAGTCTCAGCCACATGCTGCCACTTTCACGGGGTGGATCTGCCTGGGACTGCTGGGCTTCTCTCTAGGGGGTATCACCCGAGATTGCCAGTATCAGCTGGGTCTCTCTGCAGGTTTTGGGATGTGGAAATCCAAGACCTCCCAGGTTCACTTCCTCTAAGGTGACCAACCACATTAAGGTGTCTGTGGCTTCTTACTGCTACCTACTTTAGCTTAGGTTTGTTGAACATTACTTCATAATGCTCGTTGTCTGCAGCCTGGGACTCAGCTGAGGAGCACTGGGGCGGGTACTTGACTCTAAGCATGTATGCATTTTAAAAAGAGCTAAATAATTGTCTGAAGCACTGAGCAAAACCAGTAGCTCACAGACTGTCTTGCCTCCAAGCTAATCAGAGTTAGATCTCATGACTGGAGGCATCAAGGAAGGCCAACAAGGTGCTAAGGAATGCTTTCTGGTGATCTGTTTGATTCCTTTTCTCCTTTGCAACTTTCCATAAGTGATCCATACTCTGCTTAGTAGATTTAACACTCATTTTCAACAACTCTGTATTGATAACTAGGATTTTCTGGGCAGGACGTAAGAATTTAAGATCTCTTAAAACTCTTCAAGCTGCTCTGTGTGCGGTATTCAGCAGATGCTGTGCTCCACCTCAGCAACTCCTGTGTTGGTGGTGAAATCACACATTTTAACTGAGCATCCTGGATAGAAAGCACAGTATAAATGTATGTCATTATAATCAAATACAACCAGAAAAGAAACAACAACCCCCCAAGATCCACAAACGCATGTTTTGTCTGTACTAAAGAGGTAGAGCATTTACAGAATTGTAAATAAATGACCTAGTGAAGTCAGGCTCTTTGTTAAGGCAGACATTAGGAAATTATTGCAACGCAGGTTATTGCCCTCACAGTGAGTAACAGCTCATGTGGAATGGTTATAGCAGAGCATTCAGTTACACATTAGGGATGTTTTTATTATAACACACATTTACAGGCTTCATGATCTGTCTTGTAAACACATATTAAGGAAATGTAAGCAGTCAGCTTTTGGTGCTGGGCCTTAGATATTTGCCAGTTTTACCTCAGATAAACAGGGATAGTCTCGCAGCATGAAGAGCTTTCTTTGTAGTTGCCACAATAGAAAATGCCCTGAAAGGACAGCAGGTATTTAAGCAAGCAGCAAGCTGAAGGGAACCAATGATCTTAATGCTAAGGAAAGATGGCCTGCACACAGAAAGACTGATGCTCCAGTGATGAGGCCTACTCCATTCTTTGAAATACAATTATACAGGCGTGGGCACTCATTTGTGTGGGCTAGTGGTTGGGTGCCTGAATCCCCAAGGATTCTTATGTAACACCACGATGCTATTCCTGCTCAGTTTTCTACCCAAGTCTCATGCATGATCTACTGCTGTACCATAGCAAGCATTAATAACTATTACACAAGCAGACGCACACTGCGTGAAGTGCCTTGGCCACAAGTTTACTAATGTGCAAGAATAAATTCACTGGGAAGAACAAATTCTTTTCCAGATTACAATCTATTTGTGCTGAATATTCCATATTCATTCACCAGCCCAGCAAGCTCCATGTGCGGATATTTAAACTCAAAATGTACAGATGTTCACTGTAATTTGCCTCTCTGAACATCATGTCTATTTAATCCATTTTGAAGGTCAAATGTATTTTAATAGTTTGGCAAATGCCTTTGGAACCAACTTAATTAAACACCACAGCTAAATTGGGCAGTAAGTTTTCCTCAAAAATGCTTACAACAACTAGTCTGAACAATTAGCTATAGGCTTAGTCCAATGCAGCTGAAGAGCTGGAGCTGAGGCGACTGTGCTGTGCCAGACCTGCAGTGCAGCATGCTACACAGATGGAGACAAGGAGCACCAGCAGAAGGCACTGAGGCACAGCACGGCAGAAGAAGGAAAAGCTGGAAAAATTAAGCAGCGAAACAGCGAGGAAACTCGGCAATACTCCAAACCCAAGGGCAGCTCATCTACAAAGTGTCTGACAATCATTGCCAAGCATCACACAAATACTAAGGTGAACGAAGCATTCGTGCTCCCAGAAAGGGAGCCAAGAACTGGGACTGGAACTCAGTAGTTCTTAGAAGATACTGCCTTCATGTGAAATACATACATGGAAAAAGATATGCTCATCTCATGGTATACATATGTAACAGTGCAGATGCACTGCTTCGCTACATGAATGCTCAAACGACACTTTTTGCATGTCAGGAGGAGTTTATGCAGCCTTTTCACGTGAAATGTACATCTTATTTTCACACGTCAGCTCAACAGCATGCATGAGCACCAGATTGCAGGCACATGTGCACATGCATGTGTTCTTGTGAAACACTCTGGCAAGTACACAAGCCTGAGGAAAATGTTCTGTCAGACATTATGTTGACAGATGTAGATGCAATGCCTCTTCCAACTTACAGAAACCAGTCCAGACATCATTTTTCCATACACAAAGCCAAAACTGGAGTGTTAAAAATTCAACGTTGACATCACATCCAATATTGTAATTGTTATCACTTGACCCTTTGGTCCATGCTTGTACGAGGCAGCTTCCTTTTTATTAATATCCCAGCACACTGTGTGACACAACTTGAGTGTGTCCTAATTTCATTTTAATTAGCACCGACTTTTACTTTCCTCACTAATGAAACAGTCTCATTACGAAGTGTAATTGAAGACCCCTAGAGGGAGGGGTGCCTGGAGACCTCATTGTGCTGGTACCCAGCATCCTGCCCAATAAAATTCCCCTCTGAACGAAAGCAGTTTTATCATTAATTCATCCGGCAGGGGGGCTAACTAGCTGCCAGGCGCTGAGTTCATACTGCTCTGAGGAAGAGCCCAGAGCCTGTTTGTTTTCTCCAAAGAAACAATTCCAATTTTCTAATGACTAAAATACTGACATCGTAAATCCTTCGGTCTCGTTGTTAAAAGTATCTTTGAACGTCGGCTGTTATGAAGTATGCCTCTTCATTAAAAGCAGACTGTTCATGAACTCTTGTGTGTGTGTGCTTTTAATTGAGCTTGAATGATACAAATATTGAGTTGTGGTTAATTCTGTTTTAAATAAAAAAACAAAACAAAAAAGGATAGAAGCTCTATTTACAGGCACTCTAAGATGACCCGGGCAGTCACAGTTAGAAACAAACACAGAAGAGCAGGCCAGGCAGGTGGTTAAGTGACCACCCTTTGGATGCACACATGGATTGCCACAAGAAAAGAGGCCTCTATGCCCAGAGCACCCCCAGACTCACAGTTTCTTGGCTCTGTAGGTATGCAATCATGGTAACTGCAGAGAAAACCTCTTCAGACAACTGCACATACACTGTTTATGGAATTTTCAGGGCTTTTTGTAATGTAGGCTTCAAAAGTTTCCCCCTCTCCGTTAACAGACAGAACACAGAACTGCCATTGCATGTGCTCCAAGTACTGACAGAGTATTCACAGGGATTTATTCAGAAACAGTTACTGCACTTTAGATTCACCTTCTGCTTCATCCCAAGCCAAGACTGGAGCATGCCAAGTCTCTACAACAAGATAGAGCAAAATGGGCCTCCAAGTTTATCAGAACGATCACCATCTCAAACACTGGCAATGGCACAGTTCTTCTGGCACCAGTGAGAGCCCCAAATCTGGGTAGCTGGCATCACATCTTGCAAGAGCTGAGGGTGCACTTGGCAACACACATATCTGCTCAGGAAGGGGATTTACATGCAAATCTGGTCTAAATTTGCACTAAAACGTTCACATCACCTGTGTGGGATTAGGTTTTACCTACCATGCACTGGGATCAGAGACACCTACTAGTGTTAACCCAAGTAGCATATTTGTGTGAAAAAGGCAACTCCTATAAACAGGGTATCTGAAAAACACATGGCCTTTTTGCCAGCACTGGTCATAAGAAAAATGGGAAACATTTTACCTAGAGCACTGGGAACTTCGAGGTCTTTCCCCTCCCTGGTTGTAAACACCACCACAGCTTGTATTCTAATAAATATCTGTAATGCCAGCAGAATCAGCTCTTTTGGTTTCCAGAGCTTCTCAGAGCAAAGGCCTCCCAGTCAAGTCTGGTGCACGTGCGCTGATTTGTAACACTCCCTGCCATCCCATTCCAGGGCAACAATTCACAACCACGGTGACTGCCACATTTGTGTTACCCAACTTGTATGCACAGGCATTCTCTAGGCTGAAATTTGGCTTAATATCACTGAGAACCTGGACAGAGTGTATACTGTGCTCAAAACAAAAAGGAAAATGTCATGTTCACACAAATTCAGTCCATCTCCCTAACCTCAAATTAATGACTCTTCATTAACTTTCCTGAGATGACCCTGTATAAAGCAACAGCAGAATAAAAAGATCCATGGACAATCATGCATTCAGATGACTCCATTTCCAGTGTAGTTCAGAAGATGAACCACAATTTAATTGCATCTCATAACAGAAAAGTCTCTGTGTTCATGTGTCCATTATAAGCTTGAGCTTTGGTGATAAGAAAGTTGGGGGAGATACAGAGAAGGGATTTTGCCTATTGACTCACAGCACCCATCACCAGCAAAATACCATTAGTGAAACTTGGTCTCTTCAATAATGAAGTGTCTGATAGACACCGCTGCTGTGGTTCTGCTATTAATCTTGTCCTGACGCTGTTACATTAGGGGATATAAACTATCTTTTCTCTCTACTCATTAAGGAAACTGTGCAATTCACATCCTCCCAGGAGTGCTCCAATTAGCACAGCCTGCATCACATTCAGCTTTCCATCAACTCACTGCGTTATCCTGTGCTAGAAAAGCTACCCTCCTACCACAGGCATGCTCAGCAACAGCCGGCGGTACTGTATCACTGCTGACTCTTCAGATACATTCTCTCTAAAGCAGCAGGTTTTGGTCTCATCAGCAGTTCCTGAATCTCTATACAAGAAAAGCAAATGCAATGATAAAATATTTTCAAGTAGCCAAGAGACACACGATTCTTGATTGCAGTAGAACTTGGGGAGAAAGCAAAGGCTGTATGTGTAACTGTAGCCAGGCTACTGCTACCCATCAAGCAAGATTTTGCACTGGGCAGCAATACTACTGAAAGACACACTCTACAGCCTGAGTAATACCCCCTCTTCCTTTCATGGCACAGTCAATTAGCAAATAGTTTGCATGGTGTTTTGCACCTCTATCATATTTTGGCACGTTTTTAGCTCACCTCGTGGGCTTTCCTAACTTGCACTTCAAAGTACACCAGCCCCGGTGTTTTACGTAAGTGGGTTCTAAAAAGAGATTAGACTTGCTTCTGCTTTTTTTTTGCTTCTTCCAGCTTAAAAGCAAATGATTTCTGCAATATTTCCATAGTTAATTTCATCCTGGATAGCAAGCACAAAATTACGTGGCTCAAGATCAAGTAGAGGTTATGAATTCTGCTTCGTAAGTATCTTCTCCATGGGACTGAAGTCTGCTTCACCAGAGGATGGTTACAGTGGCTACAAATCTCTTAGTCTCTGGTCACACCTCTTGTTCTGCGTGCAGCAGCCAAATGATGATGCTAATTTCCTAGCTCAAGCTCTGCTACTGCCTTTCTGATCTGCTAACATAACTACATTTGCAGTTGCTTCTTAACTCAATGCTGCTGGTTGAGAAGCTGGCCTGGGGAGGGCAGAAGCTTATTGCTGGTTCCTGTGGCTCAACTACAGCTGCAGCAGGACATGCAAATGAAACCCACAGCTCCTGGCTGCCTCTGGATGCTGCCATCACTTTAGGCCATTTAGGGGGCAGCAGAAGGAAGTATGTATAGTGTTTAAGATTTTAACCTTCTGAGTTTTTATCAAGCTATCCTGTAAGTAGGAAGAAGAAATTACTCATGCAAAGTGATGCAGAGCTGTTGATTACGAAGTCCACACCCTCTGGGCACTGAGCATCCCTGGTACCTCATCACACCTGACTGGGTACCCCAATCACCAGCGCACACCGCAGCACAGCCAGGGAGGCAGAAAGGATGCTCCAGAGGATGCTGCAGAGACTGAGCAGCCCAAAGACACTACTGAACACGCATCATCTGGAGGGTGTACTGTGGAAAGATGGCAAGAGGTTGGCTTTTCTTAACAGCCCCCCTGCAACAGGTAATGTTTAAAGTAAGTTATAATCCTGATACTTCATGTATATTCCTGAATGGCTGGCGACAGAAACCAGGTCTGAGGGATTTTCAGGGAATAGCTATTACTAGCATTTTCTAAGCTCTCAGCTCTCCATAGTTTGAAATGCAAAGTATGCATATGTGCATTAGCAAAATGGCCCATTCCCCTGCGTGGGAGGGAACCACTCTGGAGGTGACACTGGGCCAGGGTTACATGTGTATGGAGCAGCCAACTGACATGTGAATCCATTACTGTTATCAGCAATGCATTCAAATGACCTACATTTTAACAGTCACAACTGCCTGACAGAAGAATTCGGTAAATTGCTGGCATGCAATTCTCTATCTAGAGTGATAGAATAATAACCCAATGCAGATACATAGCAGGCTAATCCTCTTCAGGTATAGCTGCATTTTCCTATGCAAAGCTATCAAAGAAAGACAAAAGGTGCCAAGAAAGACCTTTTTAATCTTCCAAGTGCTCTTTTCCAGCACAGAGTCAGCAGGTCACCACATAAGACAGTGCTGTAAATGGCAACTGCCAGAGATCCCAGGCTCTCATACGAGCTGAGGTTGCAGAAACTCATTCAGCAGCACCCAAGTGGCACAGACAGTTTATCATTGTTCCCCTCCTTTGCTATTCATTGTGCCTTTACATTTCTGTGAATGAACTTTCTGCATAAACAGCAACTGTCTTGTTCTCTCAAGCCAGCACAGCCTGCTGAAAAACATACTACAGAGCTCCATTCTTATGAGGAAGCATCATTGTTTGTCATCCTTACATGTTCCTATTTGAAAGAATGAAGTTGTGTTTCACCTGCAGAGGTGTACAGATGCAGCCAAATGCTTTCAAGCATATCTTGACATAATGCCTATAAATGCAGCTCTCCCATTTTAATTGAATTCATTTAAAAATCATAGCTTTTTGTTATCTTAAAAGTAGAACAATTGTACTGACTACAGAAGGATGATAATAAAACAGAAGCCCTATTACAAGTGTGTTGCAAATACATTAAGAATATGCTGAAAGGACAACAACAGATCTTCAGCATTTCCCAGAGATGGGTTTAAGTAATGAAGTAACTCAGATGAAACGATTCCATCAGCTTCAATAGGGTCCAAGTTTTCAATTCAGGTCTTACTGAGATCAAGTCCCCTACATATCACACCTAGCGGAGCCAGAGCTACAGACAATCCTGATTGTCATGCAGCCACGTCTGAAGAAACATGACTTCTGCCATCTGTTCTAAAGGCAGGAGAAGACAGGCATTCAGAAGATTGTCACTGCTGGGAGCTGACCAAGCCACCCTTGGGTTACCAAGGAACTGAATGCCTGGCCCAGATTTAGCACCTCTGGACTGAAGTAAAAAAAACGTATGAAAACACAAGAGGAGGAGCTGACTCAAAAATCTCCTCTCCTCTGCTCCCAGCATATTGAGGAACAGAGAGCTTCTGGAAATTAAAATCAGTCTGTCCACTACTCATTTGGGAGCCAGGGCAGGAATACAGGCTGCAGCGCTCTCACTACATGTCATCTGCCTCTCCACTCTCCTAAATGCGTCTGCTATGAGTAGAACAGATTACAGCTACAGAGGGTTCAGACACCTTTGGCGAATAAGCCCTAATCAGAGGAGGGAGGGAAATCAAAACATTTATTCTTAGAAAGAAGACAGTAGAAGACTGAAGAAAGCATTTGATATGTAGGATACTGAAAAGTCTTATGTTCTCATACATTCCTTGAAGGCTGTAGACACATAAAGATACCTATGCAATATTTACATCAAAAGGAATGTTTAATGTCATGAAGCATGCACAAAGAGCAAATAGAGCAAACAGCAGCAGGAGAAACCAAATGTTTAGCTCCAGCACAATAAATACAAATATTCAGAGACAATTAGGGCCTCCAAGAACGTTTGTGCACACAGGCACACATTCCACACACACTCATACCACCCCTCCCATTAACAGAAAATCCTCTCTTCTCTGTCTTTTTCTCACTCTTGTTCTTCTTGGGATGACAAACACAGCTTAGCAAATGGCCATTTCAGGCCAAAGCACCCCCATACCGTGGGATGCTTTACTCCTTAAAGGTGTCAAAATGTAACACATGCGAGAAGGGGTTCAGCTCACATGGGAACAGGGCACTGACACTTGCAAAGGCTGGTGATGGAGAAGGGGCTTTCCAGACCTGCATCCCCCTGCAGCTACAGGCAAGAGGCAGGTAGTGGGACAGCTGCCACTCTCTGTAATTACACACAGAGTATGTCAGGTAGTAGCAGCACAACAGCACCGACTTGCTTTGATACCTGAAAATTTGCTTTTAGTATCTGAGTGGCAGACTCCGTTGCTACGACTGCAGTAGAAAAGCGAACCGACTGAAGTCAGATTACTCTTAAGTTTAGAAATAGCCCTCAAGATTCTTCATCTATCAGACATAAAAGCAGCCTTCTTCCCTATAACCAGAGCACACAAAGCCCGAACCCTCCAAACCACTTGCACCACAGGAAATGTTTGTAAGCAGCCTGCTAAACACCCTCCTCAGCAGAGTGAACTGTAGTGTCCATAAAGGTGGGTTTTTTCATCTGCACCAGAAGCAGGCATTGAATTTCTTTGCCACTCCTTGCACTTGTTCATGCTGGACCAGAAGCTGCTACTGCAGGAAAAGGTGGCAGAGATGCTACATTACTGACACTCACGCTCTTCAAGCACGCTGCATTCCATCCCTAGCATAGAAAGGGCTGTTTTTCAAGCTGTTTATCTGCTCCTCCAGACAGCTGTCCATGAACCAAAGTTTGTGAGTCTGTCTTGACTGTGCCAAGCAGATTTGAATCAGCTGCCTAAGCAAGGCCAATTACAAAGGGTTTTTTCCACAGGGTTTCTTAAAATTAAATCACAAGCAAAAAATGCAGCTTAGTCCTTCAAAAGCTGCAATTTGCTAAGGCCCTGAGGGTATCTTGGCAAACTCTTCACAACTTCACCCAAATATTATCTACCTCTTTGTGCTGACAAATCTAAAGATAAACTTCCACGGACTCCTTAATGTCAGTATGAGCCTGGTAGCAAGACTAAGTGTGCAAACCACCTCAGACGGCTCAGGTCCTCCTACCAAGACCACTGAACTGCTCAGGCCAAGATGGGAAGAAGAAGGAGACTTCTCGAGTTGATGGAGGTTTCGGAGGTGGGGTAAGTAGATGCCCAGAGTTCAAAGATCAAATGACATGAAGTCTGCTCGCCTCTGAAAGCTCTGCCATTTCTCCACACAGTTCTTGTCCTTGGCACTCACTAATGTTAGTTCCAAACTGAAGAGCACTTCTTCATGTTCTGCGTAACAAGGAACTCCCTCTATCACAAGGAAGACATGCCCTTGTGCTTTCAGTTATGTTTTCCACATAACCCTGTGATTCCTGTGACTTCTAGACTTGTTTTATGGCATGAACTTTGGTGCGTCCTACATGTCTGTCATCTTTCTGGGACCCTGGAAATACCAAGGCCTCAGGAAACTCCAGGAACGTCATTCTTTACTGTATAATTCTTATCTTTCACAATACATGTTTTTCCTAAACTTTCTCTTCCCAGGAGCATCACACTTTCCAGTTTCATGCTATTTGCCCTTAAGGTCTATTGTGTAACTTCTAACTTTTGTAAGTAATCAGGATTAGCACAAACTTCATTAACGCTTTCACTATTAGAAGTAATTACATCATCCAAAGTGGTTTTCTCTTCCTTTCCCAATATAACTCTAATTTCAAAATGGCTCATTTAAATTCAATTTCTGTAAGTTACATTCCAAACTCCTCATACCTTTAGTATTATTAGCTAATGAATCTGCATTGGTTTTGCACCAAATCCAGATAGGAATATGTTAATTAGCTTCGCATACAAGCATTTCAGTTCTCAAATTTCCCTTTGTGTTTCCTTTTGCTTTTATAGTGACTATGATCACTCTACATGAAAAAGAGACTAAAATGGCCAGTTTACACAATGGGACTTGCTGTGGCATGAGCCAGCTCTGCAGATGATACAAACACAGACCAAGAGACAGCTTTGAAGATAACAAAAGACAGTGAGGATGTATTATTGGTAAATCCCACTCCTTTTTTCTTGATAAATGAAGGCTGCTTCTTTCTACAGAATGATCGCAGCACAATGAAACAGTGGCAGGACAGCTCTGAAGCTTCCTCTGGTTATGCCCCCTAACTTGTCTAAATGTCTCTTTTAAAATGAAGAGGGAGGAGATAAACATATCCAGACCTTCACACGTTCCCTAAACACGTGTGCAACGTGCAACCCCAAGACACATACATGCACTCACCTAGCACAGCAGCATTCAGAGAACGTGTGTTTTTACTCTCCACAACCTATTTTCCAAGTGATGGAAGATTTAAAGTTTCTAATTTTTTCCTTTCCCTCAATGAAGGATATTCACTTTCTTAACCCCCCTCGGGGAGGCAGAGTCACAGAAACAGCAGCAGGTCACTGTAAATCTTCAAAACTAATAATTATTAAACACATAAATCTATTTAATGCATCCAGCCCCAAACATGCTGACTGGATAATATGAGAGAGAGAGAGATCCACACATAGCAAAAGGGCCTTGCCATCTTTCCACACAGGAGGCTGGAAATGTATTTCAGTGACAAGGCTGCATTTGCCAGAGCAGCTTCTGGGCCCTGGGAAACCTTGGGCTTCCAGCTTTTCATTCCATGCTACCAGCAGCTCAGCTGGAGTCCCTGGCAGGGAGCTGTAACCAGAAACTGGGAACCAGACCTTTTAGGTTGTTTCAATGACCACAACTCTCAATCCATGCCAAGCCCTTAGCAATGTTGGGCCCCTGGACAGAAAACAAGGCAGCAGCCATACCCGAGGAATAGCAAGACACCCCTAACACAGGGCTCTGCAGAGAGCCCCTGCTTCAAGCCGGGATCAGGTGATACCAATGCATTAGTGCCCAGAGAGCCCTGGCTGAAGAAGTCTCCTCCCTCAGCTTCACAGCACCTGGTTCCCTCTCCATCCATCAGTAGCTAACACAAAGCTGTTGTAACCTGCTTCATTTTCTACCAGATTAAAGTGGGTACTTCCCTCTTACAAAAACAGTGCCTGAGATTCAGGAGAGGTGGGTTTTAGACACAAGAGTTTGCCTCCACCAATACTTGGGGAAAATGGGGAACAAGTGCCACATCCTCTGTCAGGAAGCAGCTTTTGTGCTCAGCACAGCAATGTGGTTAATGTGGCCAAAGAACAAGCACCCTGCAGCAGCCATGGGAGAATGAAAATCTCTTCAGTACTGACCTGAGGCTAGAAGGAAGGTTAATGGACCTTTATGGTTCCATCTTCCCCTTATGGTTCCCCTTTTCAGTCCCCAAGCCCACCGCTTCTGCACATTTAACTAGAGTAGCCTTTTGCCAGGGAATGTAGCTGTTGCATTCCTAATCTACCTGTCTTCACTAGCATTTATCTGTCCTCCAGAAGGCAGAAATATTTCAGCAAGCACCTTTGCCTTGCAGTAGTCAAAATGGTATCTGGTGCAATGCAGCAACTGTTTTCAGTGCCAGAAAGCTTGGAAGCAGCACCTCTGCAGATCTCTTCTCCAGCACTCAAAACAAAGGAAAAGGCAAAAGCCTCCTTTCAGGAACAACCTTCCCACTGGCTCTGCTAAGACATAAATAGATCTGCAAGACTGCAGCTGGAGACAGGGATGAGGTAAGCAAAAGCCTCACATGAGCCAATTCAGTACCTGAATACTGGGACATTTCCTTCCTGTGACTCACACATTTGCCATAAAAAAAGGGCTAAAATAGAAGTGTGATCACTCTGCTCCTGTTCTTGGTTGTGAGTAAGGTTCTCATCAGGGTCATGAGCACCACACTTGCAAAACAACAAATCACATTACAGACTGCATTTCTCTCCATACATCAGTGCGCATCCACCCCATCCAAATGATCCCAGTAAAGAAAAATAAATTTTAATGGGTAAAATCTGGTGTGCCTTACTTTAATTTCCACCACAAGCACTATGACAGTAACAAACCTGTACCTCTACAATGTGGAGTTAAGCATCTTCAGATGGTTTTCTATTCCTTCCGTTACTTGTATTCCTTTACAGTTTTATCTCAGTTCTGAATCCCCTGGGTACATAATGTACGCTTCTGGAATGATACATACTGCAATGTTTTACTCTTAAATTACTAATATATAGTCTCAACTTCAGCTCTATCTTAGTACAGCCATTTCCTGCAATTATGACTCAATGTAGATCCAAACTTTGCATCTGAGGACTGTCCCTTGCTATTTGCAATGAAGAGAAATATCAAGAATATAAGATGCTCTGAGCAGAAATGCTCTTAGAAGAAAGCTACCCATGGGACTTTGGTAAATCTCTGAAAAACCCAAACCCACCCAGTGCAGGAATGTGACAGTGAGGTCCAGGATACTAAAATTCAACTATGCTCGATGAGGAATTTGAGCGGAAGATTGGACAAGGTGACCTTCAGTGGTTTCCTCTAACTCAAAGCATTCTATAATTTATGAGAATATCTTCTGGTTTGGCCATTGCACAATTTGTTTCTATTTGTTTATGTCTCTGCCTATCACTCTTCTCAGTAGATGAAAAATAATACCGTGTTCCATATTGCTCTGAATCCCACCACTGGAGAAGTTCTCGATGGAACAGACCAGGCTCTCCTCTCGTATGCAATGGAAACATGCTGACTGCAACTGACTGCACTTGAACAGACAGATCAAGCACTGTGAATGACAGGTTGAGAAAATGAACCAATCACCTCCATATTTTGTTGTAGGATTTTTTTTCCGAGAAACTATGTAAGTGAAATGTGGCGGACAGGTCCAAGGAGGATGAATTTATCTCTTTTTGAAGCTGCTTGTGGACGGCAAGAAAAAACACGAAAAGGATTTTTGGACAGATCTCCTCCTGTTTTGCAAGCTAATGGAATTTGCTGAAACAAGACCACCAGCTGCTTTGCTTATAACAATTTGCAATACATTTCAATACATTCATTTCCTTCTATTAGGTGCCAACTCTGCTCCTCATTGAAGATGGATCTTATCCAGTGCTACAGACGCAAGCATCCCTTTACTATAACAGTACTCAAAATTGGAGGCTACATTTTTCGATATGGAAAGTTTGATGACTCAAACCCTTCAAATCACTGATCTCTACCTTCTGAGTGTGTGCAATGAGATCTTTATTAGAATCCTGTGACCTGGGATCTTGAAAAATAAATCATGATTTTCCTGTTGGGAATGGGCAAGATAAGAAAGATATATGATAATTATTTTCTTTAAGCATTTCTAATGTCTATTTTTAACATTTCTTGGATGTTTGAAAAAGTTCAGATCCTTCTTTCCAAACCATCCATTACTTATCAGCTGGTTTCCTGAGAAAACAAGTCTTACACAATCCTGCTCTATGTGTAAGGACATAGAATCATAGAATCATAGAATAGTAAGAGTTGGAAAGGACCTCAAGATCATCGAGTTCCAACCCCCCCCGCCATGGGCAGGGACACCTCCCACTAAACCATGCCATCCAAGGCTATGTCCAACCCCACCTTGAACACCGCTAGGGATGAAGCATTCACAACTTCCCTGGGCAACCCATTCCAGGGCCCCACCACCCTCACAGTAAAGAATTTCTTCCTCAGATCCAATCTAAACCTCCCCTGTTTAAGTTTAAACCCATTACCCCTTGTCCTCTCACCACAGTCCCTAATGAAGAGTCCCTCCCCAGCATCCCTATAGGCCCCCTTCAGGTATTGGAAGGCTGCTATGAGGTCTCCATGCAGCCTTCTCTTCTCCAGGCTGAACAGCCCCAATCTTCTCAGCCTACCTTCATACGAGAGGTGCTCCAGTCCCCTGATCATCTTCGTGGCCCTCCTCTGCACTTGTTCTAACAGTTCCATGTCCTTTTTATGTTGAGGACACCAGAACTGCACACAATACTCCAAGTGAGGTCTCACGAGAGCAGAGTAAAGGGGCAGGAGCACCTCCCTCGACCTGCTGGTCACACTCCTTTTGATGCAGCCCAGGATACGGTTGGCTTTCTGGGCTGCAAGCGCACACTGCCGGCTCATGTTCATTTTTTCATCAACCCACACCCCCAAGTCCTTCTCCGCAGGGCTGCTCTGAATCTCCTCCCCGCCCAATCTGTAGCTGTGCCTGGGATTGCTCCGACCCAGGTGGAGGACTTTGCACTTAGCATGGTTAAACTTCATCAGGTTGGCATCAGCCCACCTCACAAGCGTGTCAAGGTCCCTCTGGATGGCATTCCTTCCCTCCAATGTATCAACCGAACCACACAGCTTGGTGTCATCGGCAAACTTGCTGAGGGCGCACTCAATCCCACTGTCCATGTCACCCACAAAGATGTTGAACAAGACCGGTCCCAACACCGATCCCTGGGGGACACCACTCGTTACTGGTCTCCAGCTGGACACTGAGCCACTGAGCACTACTCTTTGCGTGCGGCCATCCAGCCAGTTCTTTATCCACCGAGTGGTCCACCTATCAAATTGATGTCTCTCCAACTTAGAGAGAAGGATGTCATGGGAGACAGTGTCAAAGGCTTTACACAAGTCCAGGTAGATGACATCAACCGCTCTGCCCCGTCCATCAGTTCCGTAGCCCCTTCATAGAAGGTCACCAGATTGGACATGTTTGTGCCAAGTGTCTCCATTAAGAACTGTGTGATTTAATATATTTATTACAATACCATACACTACGTATTGTTTATTAGTTATAACTTATTGGCCAATATCTACTAAATTTGACAGATAAAGAGATCTTAAAGATAGACAACACTGGTTTTAGCAAAATTGGGTTTTGCTAATTCTGCACATAATTACTGTGCATTTTCTACACATCTCTTTTCTGATTCAAGTCAAGACTGTTCATGAAAATACCCAGAACTGATGGGATTGTCAGTCTGCTACTCTTTGTTGAGCCAGGGAGGCTGGCTAAGTTCCAATGCAAACAGAACTCAGCTAACCAAAATATTGATGTCCATCCTCCTCTAGTAATGAGCCCAGAAGAGAGCAGTGAGAATGATGAGGTCTTAAGCAAATCCAATTTACAAGCAAGAATTACAGGAATTGTGGTTGTTCAGTTTATACTTGTGAAGAATAACAAAACCCTGTGCAGAAATACGACAGAAGTACTCAAACACAGAAAAGGATGTGGGAGGAGGCAATCTATTCTCCAAGCCCATGGTGGATGCAATAAAAATGGATGTAAAATGAACCAAGGACAGTCCAAGAAAGACACCAAGAAGCTGTTTATAAGAGTAAGGAATAATGAAGCAATAGGACTGGACTTTCTGGGAGGCTGCAGAAGCTCTGTCCCTGGAGAGCCTTAAGAACAGGCTGGACATCTTCCAGGAGTGGCACTGGGAAAGTTAAGCCTGCCCTGAGTCAGAAGAATAACTTCGATTCTCTTTTGAGATCACTTCCAGCTCAATTTGTCTATGCTTCTGTAAGCTGCAGAGTGGCTGGGAAAAGGAAAGAAAGGAAAGAAAAAGAAATAGAGTAGCAATTCTAGGCATTCAGAGAAGGAGAAGCAGACAGAAGACTAGAAAATGAGATACATTAAATGACTCTAAGCATCATTTATTCACTGCTGGAGAGGCAACTGAACAAGAGCTTTCCCTCCTGCCCACAGCTGTGGGCCAGCCAGCCTATGCCAGTGTGGGATGTGGAGCCCATAGCAAGTGCAAGGCCACCTGAGAAACTATCCATCATTATCTTTGCTGCCCTCCAGCTTATACTGAAAGATTCCATGGTTTATCTGTCTATCTAGTATAGGGATACCCTGAAAATCTTCGCCGTCCTTTAACTGACACATGTCACTGTGTCCCAACATCACCCTTTCCAGGTTCTGCACTGCTCTCCAGCAAACTGTCAGCAAACCCCCCAGAGGATGCTGTTGTGAGTCTTCCAGCTGTAACACACAAAGTAAAGACACAGCTTGAGCCCTACAGAAATTGAGTGTAGGTTCCAGTTCTACCACACCTCACCTGCAGCACCACAGAATCATTCAGGTTAGAAAAGACCTTTAAGATTATCGAGTCCAACTGTTAAACCAGCACTGCCAAGTCCATCACTAAACCATGTCCTTATGTGCCACATCCACACATCTTTTAAATCCGTCCAAGGATGACAACTGCCACTTGCCTGGGCAGCCTGTTCCAACGCTCAACAACCCTTTCAGTGAAGAAATTTCTCCTAATATCCAATTTAAACCTCCCCTGGCACAACTTGAGGCCATAACTATGCCAGAAACACTTTGCACTCCGGGCCCCCATCGCGCACCTGGGCGTCGCATTTCTTGGTGTGAAGACGTGATACGAGTCCGAACTCGCAAACCTCTGGAGGTGCCTTTGGGACTCCGGAGTGAAAGGGCTCTGCATCTGCTCCCGGAGCACTCTTTGCACATCAAGATGCTGCCACCTAATGGCAAGAGAGGACGAGTAGTACCGGGGTAAATCGCCGCCTGCCATTTGCAAGCTTCCAGAGACCTGGGCTTTCTTTGCAGATGTAGCGATGCCTTGAACTCAGCCTAACTGCCGGAAATCCCGGTCACTCTCCCCCCATTGTTGTACCTTCCAGTAGGCACCATCCTCCCTATGATATTATTTACTAGTCACACAGTAAGTCATTGTTACTGCCTCCAACTCTGTCTCTTCCGTGCATCCCAGCCAGTAAAAACTTCCCCTGCTGTCTCACATACACATTAAATATCCATCCCTGTGATCCACGCATGATCGATCCCCCCATCCCACATTACAGTCATGATTAACCTTCTCCCACTACATCACATATTCAATACACCTCCTTTGCCTCCTTCACTCAGACAAAATGAATCTCCTTAGTATTGTCAATAATAATTTTCCTTATATCCTGCATAACAACATGAGGCAACCTGACAGAGCACTCAGGCAATAATTCAATCTTAGCTTCCCACCGACGTTCATTAAACTGAATACAATAACTTCACCAGAGCTGCCACTGAATTATACCCTCATATCCTTGTGGGAATTGTATATTATTCCCTGGGGAATAGCAGCAATGCAGCTGAAGATGAAATAATTCGTTTTAAAAATTCCAGGATTACACCTGATAGCACATTATTTCTTCATCTTGTTACTCATTTTGCATATTAGTAATTAGCAGGTTATTTCCTCCATCCTTCCCTCCCCCCCTTTTTTGTTTCATTTCATGTCTGATAACATTTATCTGTGGGAGATAAGATGCTGCAAGATTTTAATATGGCTGAATCTTCACTAGAGGAAGGCAAACCTATGGAAGTTCAAATCCATTTTGGCAGAACCCAAAAATCACTCCTCACCGCTCCCCCCTGTATTTTGGCATCTGTCCCTTCCCCTGGAGAAGAAATCTCCCCTGGCCCTACTGTGCAGCTGGATGGTGGAAAGCTCAGGTAGTCTCTGTGCTGACACCATGGTGCTGCTCCTACTGCTGCATCTCCAGCCTGAATTTATCTTGTTTGCTTTTGGAAGAGTCTTATGATTCACCCAACTCTAATGATAAGCACCAGACTTTTCCCAAGTTCACAGTGGCTTCTTGTGAGGGCTTTGGAAGCTATTCTGTGACGCTGCTGTGCCAGGGATGGGGAGAGTTTGTGAGAGTCACTGAAGCTGTACCTGTGTACAGTGAAAGGAAATCAAAGAAATGGAACTGAATCTGTTCTCCTGCCTCATGCTGCTTCCTCCAGCCTTCCTGGCCTTGGGGGAGTTCCCTTTGGCCAGCATATATGACCCCATTTCCTAAAACAGGGCCATGCTGCTGTCAGCAAGATGGCCACTGGTCACAATGGAACTGAAAACCACTCTTTAACGTGCTGCCATCAGCCCCAGTCACAGAACTGTGTCCCAATTCCACCAAAGCCAAAGGGACTAAAGAGCCTGTGGACAGTTCTGCCAGGCCAGGAGCAGCAAAGGCTCTGCCTTTCACTTCTTTTTCACAGGCTGTCTGTTCCTGTGGGGTTTGGGGACAGAGCCTAAAATTTCCCCCCATGTCAGTCTCCTGCTCCTGCACATGCTGCCTGCTGTTAAACCTTATCCTACTGAATACCATGTGTTTGATATTAATTACATGTCCGAGCCCCATGAAAGTCATTGAAATTTAATGAGATGCAGGGATGGAACCACTGAGCCAATGGCATTCATTAAGGGTTGCCATGGAGATCAGTTTGCCAGGCTTGACCCACATTAAGTGCCACTGGTCACCTCCCAAACAGACAAAAACATGAAATTAAACAAAAAATTGGAGCCAATTCCTGAGGGGGCTGAGCACTATGGGCTCTGACGGCCTTTAGGCAGTGCAGCTGCGGCTCAGCAGAGCCCAGTACATGGCCCATGGCTCTGTCAGGGAACAGGGATCTAACAGAAGTCAGGAGATGCTCCTGAGTGGAAAGGAGGAAAGAAACCCACCAACCCAAGACACATCCCTTCCACCCCTTTCAAGTAGTGCAGCTGAACAGGGCTGTCACTTGAGACACATTTTGCACTATTTCCAAAATGATGCTGTTCCTAGCAAATATTGGTATTGTGGCTATAAGTCTGGGAAGATGGGGTAAGAGAGCAAGAGATAAGGAGAGGGGGGAGAAAAGAGGTTGTAACTCATGACAGAAATACTAAGATGGAGAAATTTTAAAAGAGAAAGCTTCAGTGAGAACCAAGAACACCCTATAATACAGGCCCTGGCTCAGCCACAGTCTCTGCACAGCCTTGGCCGAATCCCTTTCTTGCCATCTTTCCCATTCCCCCTCTGCAAAATCAGGGTCACAGACATGTCCTTCTTCCCTACCCTTGTCAGCTGAGATAGAAACCAAATCAAAGCACAAAGTGTCCTGCCTGTGTGCTTTTCTACCGCCTAGTGAAAGGGGCAGCCTGACCTCAGACAGCTCTTTCTAGTCTCAGTATAATAATAATAATAATAAAGCAGAATTCATTACCCAGCTCACCAATCTGTCTTTCCAGCCCACCAGCAATCTGTACAAATCAGACTAAGATGCAGCTGCAGGGGTGGCTGGTGGGGGGTGGCAGCACGGGAAGGCAGCAGAAGGCCAACTGAGCAGTGGTACACACACAGCTCTAACACCCAGGCACTGTCTTATCTCCCAAGTAAATCTGGTGACCTCACAGAGCAGCCCCTTCCCCGGAGCTTGTTGCAGGTGATCCAGTACAGCAGCACTACCTCTGATTGCCAAACATATTTTACTATTTTATTTTTCAACCTTAGTCCAAGCAAACACACACTGTCCCATCCCAAGTTCTAGAAGAGAACCTACGACGTGACAGTTTAAGGTACGCTTCAATGAAATTAAAAGTGCCCTCATCACAAGAGAGAAAATGTAAGTTACAATTTATAAGGTAACAAAGCCCTAAGCGCAGAGGCCATCCTTTGAAGCACAACCCAAAAACCAGAGAGAAATTGCAACAAACTTATCTGAGTACATCTGGTTTGCCTAACCCATCTGCAGCCCTGGGAAAGAACCCCATTGCCAAAACTGGCTGAAACCTTATCCTTCCAGCCTACGGGTGTTCATATAATTATATCTGACATGAAAACTTGTAGCACATACAAAAAAACTGGAGGGGGAAGAAAAGGTCAACTGTATAAAGATGCAATCACTGTGGAAGGGGCCAAGTTACAGCATGGTGAGCTATTTAAACAGCCAAGATAAATAAGATACAATTAGGGTTACATTTGCTCACCCTTTTGAGATCTCATATGTGGGTGTATGAACCTTAAGGGAAAAAAAAGGCCCAGTTATCAGGACTTGGGACTTGCTGCTTATTTAACTTGGCCCATTTCAAGGCTCAGCCTGTTCTAACTCCATCCCATTCTTGCAGCAAACATCCCATTTCTAATATTTTTGTACTTGTCAAGTGCTTTCTGATCACATCTCTCTTCTTTTTATTGTTTTTATTAGAAAGAGAAAAGTGCTGAGAAAGGGAAGCGAATCTGAACTCAGGGCCTCCTACACCGAAGTCAGCAAACCTTATCCCTTTGTGCCAGCCAGCCTTGGGTCTTTGGTCAATAATGAAAGCACAAGATTTTCCAGCATGTTTATTTACCAACCACAGGGAGCCTGGTACAGCCCCACAAACGGAATAACAACATATTGAAACTGGCAAAGGCAAATCAATTGAAAATATTTTGTGGAAGGGCCACAGAGTTGAAGCCCACTTCTGGTAGGATGCAGAATTTCATGGGATCACGATGTCAGCATTCAAAGCCTGGCTCCTGCAGAGCGCCTCAGAATCACGCCTTGGGATTAGCATTCGCCAGCCTCTGCAGAGGTTCAGAGACGCATCTTGTATTTCTACATAGCTACCACACTGAAAGGGGCTTGTGTGCAGCAGTGAGGTTAATACAAAACACTTGTAGCTCTGCCCTCTTCAACACACTTCATAAACAGTTAGAAACTTTAGACCCTATATGCCACTCTACCAATGCATTAGTAACCATTTCTGCACATCTTTGAGGTGTCATCTTCATTCACATGTGAAAGAGTACCTGGTTACTTGATGCGGGGAGGACCATGGAAACAACCATTTGGGGCACAGATCACAGAGCAGGAGGGAGGCCACAGTGACACAACTCAAACATGTGAGCTATATCCTAGCCGCAGGGAGCAGAGGCAAGAATCAGTGGTGCAAATCTTTTGCTCAGCACCTCAGATCTAACAAGTCTATTAATGTTGTGCATCTAGCAATGGGATGAGATTTCCTTGCTACACGCACACAGTGAGTCTGCCATGATTAGCACCACAACAACGTTAGCAACACACTAATGGGGAGCCCAGGGGGTAACGTAACACCACACCAGCATTCTCATCTAGGTACCTCAAATCCAAGTGTGGCATTCGCTTGCAGTAAAGCACAAACAGTAAAGACAGGCAAGCTAGGAAAGGCTCATGGAGATCTTTGGAAGACAAGCATGTCCAAGGCACTAACCGTCATATTCTGTGCCAAGCTCTAAGAGGTCTCAGCCCAGGACTAGCTCTAGAGACACACATCTGCTGAAGTCCTTTGTACCCAGCATGTCTTCCTGGGCTGCAGGCTGCCCTACCACAAGACAGGGGACAAACCATTCTCCACGCCCCTTGGCCTGGTGGCACCTGCTCACCCAGTTCATCCCACAGCCCAGCAGGATGGAAGTACCCACAAGTTTTTAACAGCAGTGACAGGTTTGAGTGGTCCCTGTACACCAAATACTGCCCATTGAGCCATGATGAGAAAAGCAGAGATAAAGGAGTTGAAAAGGTCTGAGCCAGAGGGCAGCTTACCCAGGCTGCTGGAGGCCCTTCAGGGCCATCTGTCCCTAACAGCAGCACCAACTTCCCCCTCCCTCCCACCAAACACACACACATACCCCTCCTTCTCTGGCAAGAAGGCTGGCTCCTTCCAGTTGTGGGGAGGGGCAGTTGCCATATGGGCTTGTGGCTCAGAGACCAGAGGGACACCCAATACAGCAGGCAGATGAAGGTGCGGATAAGCCAAGTGTTCCTGAGAAAAACATACCATCCCTACCTCCTTGCCTCTCTCCCAGATACTTAGGAGCCAACATCTCTGTCCAGTTTCCTTAAACAAAGACCTACCCTTTTGTCTGCAGTCCCTGCCCCATGCCAGACAGGCATTTCGCTTCTCTTGTGCTCCCTGCCTCTGCCTCGCGCTCCCCAGGGCCACCAGCACAGGACAGTGATGCAGCTCAGACCAACCAGAAGAGAAATACTCAGCGGAGGAGCCCAGCCATGCAGCTCCTCTTCCCCTCTCCATTCATCACTGTCAAGCTACAATAATTGAACATTTGCATCCCCGATTTCACACAGCTATCCCCCCAACTCCCTGCAAATTAGCAGCCCACCTATATTTACAGACCAACATGTCTGCAGATATCTTCTTGTGGTGAAGGCTGCAGAGGGAGTGGGGAGCAGGAGAATGTGATGTTTCTGTTCTGCTGATGCCTGACAAAAAGTTCCGGCCATGAGGCTGCCAGCAATACTGGGCTTCAATCTTTACGTTCCCCCATCCCATCCTGTACTGTAACGCATCCCAGTGGTGCTGCTGCTGTTGTTGGGGGTTTGTTGTGTTTGTTTGTATCATTTCCACTTTTATCTCCTTCCCGTGAGCTTTTATGGCGGTGTCTCCATTTAGTATGCAGGCCTGGTTGACCAGTTGCCATAGCAATCCATTGCAGTCCTCATAATATTGCAGGAAGCAAGATCAAAAAAAGCAGGATTGTAATACAGGGGGGAAAAAAAAAAAAGCAGGAAAAGAGGAACGGCATCTCTCATGCTTCTCTTCTGCCTCACCACACACACAGGCACTTGGCAAGAGCACATCATTCTGGGAGTGAAAGATGAACAGAGTTTCAACAACCACCCTGCCAAAAAGCCACATACCCACAGGGAAGAAAACAGCATCACTCATTTAGAAGCGTGGCAGCATGCTCAGCGTGAAGCAGCCTCCATTTCCTACAACACTTTATACACCACTTCTTCTCCCTCTGCTAAATTATGTACTATTTGCCTAGAGACAAGGCTTTACCCAGCACCCCCTTACCCACACAGAGGCTCTAAGGACAGCTGAAGCCTAAGCAGCATGTTTATTCATATTGTCCACCTCAGCTCAAGAGGGAGCAGCTCACAAGCTCAAGTTTGCAAAGGCCTCCGTGACTGGAGGCCAAGCAAAACGCTCTTCTCGATTTATTTCACTACAGCAATCTCATTCGCTGTTTTTCCTGGATGTGCTTGGGATGCCCATTTGAATCAAGTCTACAAAGTCATACAAATAAGAACTAACCCAGCCCTTTACACAGTTGCCTCCAAAGTGGTCCACAGATATATCAGCCGAGTCACTAGCATGTACAGCTACGTCTCAGACAAGCAAGCCTTTGCAATGAAGGAGTTCAGCACAGGAATGCAACAAACACACACCACAACATTCAATTTGACAACAGTTCCAAAACAGAAAGATCAGCTTGCCTGGCCTTGCGGATGCTGCAGCTGATGCTTATGTCAGCACAAAAGCTGTCTCAGTGCCATTTGGTGCCTGCTCTGACATGTGCTGCTAACCACATACATACTGTGGATTTGTGAGATTATGAGCTTCCTAAATGAAAGGAGAATATAGCCAATACTACTTGAAAAACAGATCTGGGCTCATCATCAAGACCAGGCTCTTGGCCCTGCCTCCCCTCAGCCCAGAGCCTTTACCCATGTCCTCCTTCACCTATCTTTTGCCTCCATTTTGAACATTTTGATTTACCTGCAAAAATATTAAAAATGAGACTATTCCTTTTTTTAATTTCCCATTGTCTGAGCAGCTTTAGGAAGCCAGTGAATGAAGACTCCAGCCCCAGTGGAGAACATGTGGCTAACGGGGAGATTTAATTTATATGAAGCACACGGCTCTCTCATAAGCCTTGCTTGGCATATTAAACTGGTGTCTTACATCTCCTTCCAGTGCCAGAAATATTCATTTCCCACATCATAAAGACCCATCCATGAATAATAATATTAATAATTAAGCGCCTGACTCTAGGGCTATACTTTGAGCATCATAACACTCTAATCATTTGCTTATCCCATGATAATTACACTCCTCCATCCTATTTCTATGCTCTGTTTTATTGGTTAACCATTTACTTGCTAGTGTGTTTCTTAAGACTCCACCCAAGTTCTCAGACCCCAAGTCTCCCCTTCTCAGCAAATTGGTGCAGTATGTGCTCCAGATTCAAAATGATTTCTTTCAAACATGAAAGCTATCTGTGCCACAATGAAATGCAAGAAGAAAAATCTAATTACTCCTACTACTTTTTAACCACAGCATAGAAAAACCACTTCGTACTCCTTCCTTAGTCTGAGCAGCAACAGCATTCCAGGGACAGCAGTGCCAAGGCTCTGCCGAAAACCATCTTTCTCGCCAGGATCACAAAGAGGGGTGCATCAGCAATACAGGCTAATACGGATGTCCCAGCAATCTGTGTTTGTACAGAAACAGCCACACTCATTTCAGGTCCTTCCCGAACTGAGAATTCACCAAAGCAGTGGGAAGGGAGGAGGATGCATCTCTTCCACACAGAGCCTGGCAGATAATTCCAGCTAAGCTCGCTCAGCACTAGTGACGAACTAGAAGCAACACAGCTGTGTTAATATGGCATTCTGCCTGGACTAATTAGGTTTTCTGAGAAGCATGATCTATCTCAGCATGGGTCAACCTGAAAAGGCCATTTCTAAAGAGGTTACTTAGTTCAGTGTTGGTTTCTTTTCAAGCCCATTCCTGTAAAAATTATAGTACCTTTCCCCTGCCACGGGTAAGTACATTAGCTACTGCACTGATTTCAGATAAAAATATACAGTTACACGCAACTCAGGGCAAGAAAAGGCTTACTGACTGCTTTCACACACAATCCTTTGCTGTGGTACTTAGCTCCCATGTTTCTCCAGCAAAGCCTGCAAGTGCAGCACAGAAATCCAAGATTTCCCCTCTCTCCTCCATGGCTGTATTCAAAGTCAGGTTGGATGGGGCTTTCAGCAACCTGGTATAGTAGAAGGTGTCCCTGCCTACGGCAGGGGAATTGGAGCTAGATGAGCTTTAAGGTCCTTCCAACCCAAACCATTCTATGCTACTCAACCATCTCCTCATCCATACCATTCCTCCAGAGCCTGCCATAAATCTGCCCCATGGAGATACAAATCTCTGGACAGGCAAAGATTCCTCATTACATGTAATCTCAGAGCACATAAAGCATCATTTCTAAAGGAGCTTCAGAAAGAGAGAAGGTTCATTAAAAGCAAGTGGATAGCAGTCTGCAAGGCCACCAATAAGAAGAAAACAACAGCAAAGAAGCCACAAGAAAATAAGCAATAACAACCAGTAGTTCAAAAGCAGAATATATCAAAACTTTTGAGGTCAATAAAGAGGGCTTAAGAAAAAGCCATGAAAGCAGCAAGCCCACAAAAAAAGAACTGATAAGACAAAAAGGCCGGTGTGTCAGAACGCTCTCTAATGTTGGAAAAAACTACTTTTGTAATTGCTTCCAACTCCACACAACAAACAAAAATTTGGCTCTTATGGATGAATTCAGTTGGAGATTGGTGATATGGCTTATTTCTTTTGTCTGTCAAATAAAGTACCCCAAAGAAACCTGTTTCTTGCTGATGTTCTCCCAAAACCAGGGACTAAGAACACTGACTTCAAAGATGATGGGATTTTACATGCTTCCTTGGGTAGAACTTCATCGAAGAGTTACTAGTTACATATGGATGAAGACAAGTCAGATCCTGCAAACTTCAGTGATATAAATAACCTCTTGTGCAAAGTCTTTTGAAATCAAGAACATTTGAAAGGCTGGATGCCAATGCAGGATGATGCATTAGAAGAGATGATGCTTTGGCCAGCAATGAAACAAAGTGAGAAAGGGAAGAAAACCCAATTTTTCAAGAAGACATGAAAAGAAGAGAGTTTTATAAAACCGTGACCCATCAGACTCCAGCACTGATGCTAACAGACAAGTATCAGTGCAACTTCTCATCAGATTTCAGTGCCTTGAGGTAGGGACACGCACAGAGCTACCTCCCAGGAATGATTAACTCTGCTCACTGGTGTCACGTAGAACACATTAGATTTTATATGAGGAAGCAAATGCCCATACAGCTTGTGGTTCCCTGAATCTCTAAAAGCAAGTCACACAATGTCAAACAGGAACATAACTGTTCCATTGGGAACTTTGCCCAGGGCTTGGGCTGCACTGGAAAGCCGTACCGCTTTGTTATACTGAGATACCTACAAACCTACCCTGCCAGCAGACCTTGGCTTAAAGGCATTCTATGCAGATTTCTCTATTCCTATGGGGAAAATGGGACAGACAGCTCTCAAAGTGCTGCCCAGAGCACAGTGATATGCAGAAGCACATTACCCTTCTTTTTTTCTCCTTTGGAACACCACCACGCTGCCCCGCCCCTCTTCTTTATAGTCAAAGAGCTGCACACTAAATGCCTGGAAGGACCTCACAGCAGCTGCTGCTTCACACAGAAGCAAAACACCACTATCAGCGGCAGGGAGTCAGAGCCAGGAACAAGTGGCAGCTGATGGCTGAACCCTGCCTTCCTGCAAGGCAATCCCTCCTGGCTTCTTCTGAGCCCAGACAGTATCTTCACCTCCTCCTGCCTGCCTTGGAATACAGCCTGCTAATAACCTCTATATATCACTATACCTGCCTTTGTACTCTGACTTCTTACCATTGCAACTGTACCAGCAAAAAGTCATACTGCCTAACCACCACCAGTTAAAGTATTAAAATTTCAAAGGAAGCTTAAATCAAACTATTAAAAAAAAATAAAAAGCCAAAATCACCACAGAAATAGATGAAACCAATCATTGTTTTAACAGCATAACATAGCCTTATCTGGTGGTTTATGCAAACATACTACACACCAGAATACTTGCAACACTTCCTGGAATACCATACTTATCTGGAATATTTGCTAACAACTTGACACAACTGTTGACTTTGAGTGTTCTTTTTTGATGTTCATTACCTGTCCAGTGTGATTAATTGTCTAGATCATGTTCCTGGATTTGTTGCTTGACTAGATGCCTTCCAGGATCAATTTCAGCCTTCATAGTACCTATTGACTATTTCAGTGTGAATACTTGCATATGTCCATAGTTAATGGAAGTATCTACAAAGCTCTCCTTTCCCCAATATCTCCACGAACCAAACTATGTTGGTCAGAGTAATCAGGGGAAGCCAAGAGAGGAAGTCAGAGATGCCAAGGGAGGAAGTCAGAGATATCACAGGGATGGTATTTTGATAACTCATACCAGATTCTGCAATGAAACTGGGATGGGGCAATGAAAACCACCAACCATACATAAGTGGCTTTTGTTAGCAGCCATTCAGCTCTATTTGGCACACAACCACCCCCCCACTAGTTATTTCAGGCTTCTTGTCTCAGTCAAGCTCTGCACTAAACTGATGTCTTACACTGTTTAAACACAAAGTATATATGCTTGCATAAATGATACACAAGCCCCATTCCATACAGGAGAAGGCAAACTTGAACTTAAACGTAAGACCAGCACCTGACAGCCATGAGGACCTACAGCTAAAATCCAACTGTTGCTTTAGACTTTTAATTGTCTGGTAATACAGATTCATTGCATCAAATGCTGTCTCGTGCGTACAAGACTGCAAAAGCTTCCGGGCAGAGGCCATCATTTTTTGCCTGTTTATACAGTGCTTACAACAACAATACAGTAGCAAGTGGAAATCGAATAATTAGGTTGTTATAATAATAATGACAGAGCTGAGAAGCAGTCATGATGGCTGTGTCAAAGCTGCATAAATTCATTAAAAACTCACACAGATCTTCTAACGTCCCTGGCCTGTTACAGAGCCTAGCTCTTGAGGGCAGAAAACTGGGAGACAAACTAATGCACTGAGGGCTAGCAGACCTAGTAGGTCAGTACACAGCTGCTACTTGGGGTGATGCAATGGGACAGCCAAGGAAGCAAATTAGTCCAACTGCTTCAAAATTCCTACCCTGAAAGCTGTGGGTTAAATCCCTCTAACCTACAGAACTGAGTATGAGAAAGATGAATGGGATTTTTTTTCCATGAACAGAGAAACTGGTAACAGAAACTTCTCAGACCCACAAGCTAAGTCGGCCTTGGAACACGCATCACTGCCGTTGCACAACATAACAGCTTTCCTCTTAATGAAGTTAAAGCCTCAACACTTCCTTCGGAGGCTGCTTCTACTCAGACAGCTAATTAAAACCAAGACCAGCACAAGGCTGCACATTGCTGTCTTCCATAAATCGGAGTGTAAACACAGTTTTCAGACCAAAAAGATGAACAGTCTGAGGTAAATCCAGCCACAAGTTCAACTCTGACTCTTTACTACTGGTGCATCAACTCCATTAATAAAAGATCCTTCAGCCCAAGTTACCACAAGACTGTGACCCCATGGCTTTCCGTGGGACACAGGCCAGAGAGGACACACCCTGCAATCTATCTATTGACAATTTTCAAGCAGAGCATAGTGCAGATTAATAGATAATGCAGAGATGAGAGGAAAGAGTAAAAGCTTATTTCTGTCGTTTCTATTAGCTAATATTGTCAATAAAAGCAGTAACATTGCCTGTTATGCTAGAAATTCTATGAAC
This sequence comes from Amazona ochrocephala, assembly GCA_039720435.1. NCBI lineage: Eukaryota > Metazoa > Chordata > Aves > Psittaciformes > Psittacidae > Amazona > Amazona ochrocephala. The sequence goes on along the minus strand of CM077891.1, from coordinate 6,027,758 downwards.
ACTTATGTCTACTTTTATCTAAGCAACAACTGCTCTGATTATACTCTCAGTTAAGAAAAGGCACAACAGGCAGGTGGAAAAGAGGAGACGTGGCAATGAATAAATGAGAGCATTCTGCATACTATGCAGTTTCCATGTTTCTCTATACCCCAAGAGTCAAGGCACCCTCTCTGCACTCATCTGTCGGACTGACCATTGTGTGTATGACAACACCCACAGCCACATTAGAGAACCATGTGCTGCAATGCTTGGCACTGCAAGAGATCTGGACTCACCCAGACAGGGTATGGTATTTTAAAACAAACCAGACAGGACACCAAACCAGATCATGTTTGCACCTGGCCTAAAAGGTCCAAGGACTAAAGCCCTACCCCCTTCATTAGATGTCACACTAACATGCTACATGGCTCTGAAATCTTAAAATGTCACCAGGCATGGGGGAAACAAGGCATGCAGCTGAGGAGCTAAAGGCAATAGAAGAGACCAGAAACAGGGCTGGGAAAGAGATCAAGCCCCTGGTGTACTAGCTCAGAGTTTCATCGAGTCACCATACTCCCACTGCCTTGCCCACATTTTGCCTTTCAGAGCACAAGGGTTAGACTATACTGTCACTGCTTGCCTGCACTGTTTTTTCCAACCACACCAGCCTGTGATTTGTCAATGAGTGCCTCCAGCAAATGGGAAAAGGCAGCAAGACCTCTCCTGTATGAAGCACCAGGAAAAAATAAGTACCAGTTACCAGGTTTGTGACTGTAGTTTCAACAGCTGGTCACTTATGGGAGGACCAAGTTCCCAGGAAGAATCAGCAGTTGAGGCAACCCTGAAATCCAAAGAGCGAAAGATCATAAGGCTCAAAGAAAGTCCCTATCCTGAACGGGTCAGATGCAGGTCCCAGTAGCCATCCAATTAAACTCTGGCACGTATTCTTTATGGAATCATTAGTAAGTCAATGGCTGCTGGCCATGGTGCAGCCAGCCATACACAACTCACATGTAGAAGCGGCTCTTGAGTAGAAGACTAGACCCTGGACACAGGTTTAGCAGGGGGCTTTGCCTTTCCCCCTCTGTGAGCTCCAGCTTCCCACACAGCCGCCCGGATTGCCAGTAATGGCACTCACTTCCAAGGCCAAGGGAGGCACTGATTCTTGGATCCTTCCACTCAGGGAGGCAAAGCACACAACAGAGCTGCAGGGCAACAGTGGGCAAAAGTTGCTTCGCCTTAACACAGGAAAGCTATCTGTCCCACACAACTACTTTGAGCCTCCCTGCAACATTTGCTGTGCAAGGGAACTGAAAAGTCAGGTGGGAGACTTGAGAACAAAACTGCTGCTGTTCCTCGGAGGAACACGCATCAAAACCAAAACCCTGCAGCCTGGCAGGGTGACTGCAGGTGAAGCCACCTGCCACTCAGAGCTGTTTCAGCATCTGTGAATTTAACAACAGTAGTATTAAAATAACTATGCTTGTTTATAAAAGCAGGCAGGTTGAGTGACATTTCTGTTACAGAGCACACAACACCAGGAGATTCCGTGACGCTGCAGCAAAACAATGTAAGCTGCATTATGATGTACTATTCTCTCTGCAGCATGTATGAGACAGCTGTGCTCTACTGGTATAGCAGCAGGGGGAAGCATTCTCCTCCCCCTAGAGCTGGGGGAAGTTTTGTTACAAGCTTTGGTGGTAATAAGATCAAGTACTACATCCATGAGTAACTACTAATGTTACTTGCATTCACTCGTCTGTTCCTCTTGTATAATCAGCATTATATATCTTGTGCATCATGCTGTCTCTGCAACATCCTGCAGCACACTGCTCCTCCTCACAGCTCAGTATGAAATGAGGGCATTCTCTTTGGAGGATGTTGCACAGAACAGCATTATAACATCATTTCCATTTTACAGTGTAAGGCTGAGATTTTCACACACTCAAACATGGGACCACTGAAGTTAAGGAAAGGCTCACATTACATTATTTAAACTCCTTCAAAAATCGCAGCAAAGCATTGGAATCTATTCTATAGATTCCTCTCCTACCCATTATAAAGACTGCTGCTGTAGAGTAGTGTATGTATTAACAAAAGTAACAAAACTAGGTCAGATGCCCTTAATCACACCAGTTTAAATCCAGAGTTACTTTGATAAAATCAATTGGACTATTGATATTTACAACAGCATACAGGAGAGCAGAATTTGACCCCTAATCTCTATAACATGGGTTGCTGCCCTGCAGCAAACTGCAGGTCCCAGTAATCTGTTCAGATGTCATCAGTGTAACATGCAGCAACTGCTCTGCATCTAGCAAAACAGTATAACATCTAGCAAAACTAAACACTGAGCAGTAAAAACAATCCTTATATCCAAGACATGCACTGTCCTCTATAGCCATAAAACATACACACAACCGCTGTAGAACATTGCACAACCTGGGTGTACATTCAACACTTCAAAGATGCCCCCCCCTGCAATATACGACCAGCTTTATTCTGCCTGACTCAACATTCACTGGGTGCAATTCTGCTTTTCTAAGGGCATCTCACATAAGGTATGAGCAGGACTGTATGCTCACTTCTGTCTGGCTGGACAATCAGAATCCTTCTGCATTAAACTGGTGCTCATGGCAGCAGAATCACACCTTTTAATATTAATTGAAGTTATGGAACGCTTTCTTCTACTTTTTTTCCCCCTTTCTAGTAATGTTACCTTCTGAACTTCGCAAAATGTCCCTTGAATGTACATAGGTCTCATTTGTAACAAAATATTTTTATAACGACTATAGATTAGGAAAGATAATGTTTTCTTGACTTTTTCCACAAAATAATCATCTACCAAAAAATCTAGTATTTTTTTCCACTATGACTTAGAAGGGAAAAGATTGAAATCAAAACCATAAAGAAAACAGTAATGTCTTCTATCGAAGACACTAAGCTCTACTCTAGATGCAAAGATGGCAACAGCATGTGTTCAGTCAGAGCACGCTTTAACACTGTTCTATGCCACTGTCAAAAGGCATGCATGGTACAAATCATAATCCCAAAGACTGACACTAAAATTGCCTTAGATGCCTCACAACTCCATATAGCTTTGCTTCTACATATTCATTTGGCTGAAAAAGCCCTGCTTTTCTAGTATTCAAACTGCAAGCAAGATGCAGGGGGACAACTTTCATGCAGGTAGGTGGGCTCTTTTTCCATCCCAGACCACTGCTGAGTTAAAGGTTTATAAACCGCAGCAAGCTTGCTGCTATCACTGTTAGAAAATGATGCCATCTTAAAATAGCACAAAGGCAGGTTTCAAAGAAAATAGCATGGTTTCCTTCCAAATGCACGCCTGTGTATGTACCATTCTTGTGTTGCACTGACAGAACAATACTATTAGCATCACTGAATATCTACAGATACAAATACTGTACATAAATGCTGATACTACTTGGCTACAGTGCCTTCATTGCAACTGTCTCCTTTTCAGTCCTTGCTCATCATAAATGAATTACCTCCTAAATGAGAATATGTTCATTTAGCTTTTATGTAACAGACCTGCGCTTTGAAAGAAGTCTCCATTATTAACCCCCTCTCTGCTCTAAATAATCTCTCCCTTTTTTGTGGAAGCTGCCTCATGTTTCTAAGAACAAGCACTTCTCCCTGAAAAATTCTTATCGTTTATAATGCTTTTGTGAACACAAAATGGCCGAGAACAGACTCAAAACCCCAGGTGAAGGCTGGAGAGGAAATGTCCAGATCTTAACCAGGAGCAGCTCTGGCTGCTGAGACTGCCTGTTGACAGTCTAAATCAACAGTTACCAACCTTTTCCAGGCTGCAGATCCTAAGTTTCCCAGTGGCTGTCAAGGCTTTGTATAGCAAATCTAAGCACACTGACAAGAGGTTCACTTTCCTTCAGGCTCTCAGAAGAGCCTCCAGCCCAAAGATGATAAGTCATTAAATCCCTTAAAAAGAGGTGCAAGTTCCTCAGTCAGCTCAACAAGGTGTTAACACCAGAGTGCAGCAGCAGCAATACTAGTGTCAGCACTCCCAACCAGCCTGACAGTGATGACCAACAGAGACATCATCCAATTTTGCAACTATGCAAGGATTTGGGGAATGCAGCTGGTGTCAACATCTGTATTTTTCAACCCAATCTCTGATGCTGGAGCCCCAGTTCAGAGCATGGAGTTTAGTGAAATTTCTGTTTCTCTTCTATGGCCCCAATTAGTATTAATATATGCAAATTTCTTATGCAAATGCCTAACACTTAGAGGTAAAAACTCCTATCTGTATAATAATTGCATAATTTAAAAAAAAAATAAGGGTTTTAAAGACCTGTAATTATGAGAGAAAGAGCGCATATAACTATTACAGTTAATATCCTATGTAAGTTAAAATGGGCATTGTAGCTAAGGTAAGAAAGGGTTTGTCTTTTAAAGTTCTGATTCAGCAAGATGCTTAAGCATGTAAATAATTTTAAGCGTACAAACAAAGCTGTTTGAGAAATATTGGCTGCTGTTCTAAGAAAAATTCAGAGGAAGTTTCTGATTGCCATTATAATATTTTACTTCATTAACCATAACCCAGAACTTTTTTAAAAAGCATTTTCAAAACTAAGAAGTTTCTGTCCCCAAACCTAAATGTTTATTTTCCCTTCAAAAGGGAAGAGACAAGAGGAGAAAGTTCCAGTGGATAAAAATTCAGCGCAAAAATCTATTTTTCTATTTTTCTCCTGCAAGCTTTTCTGTGAGTGTGAAGTTTATGCTTAAATGCTCTGCTGAAACAAAGGCTAGACGGGGTTTCCTTGGATTGGCATGTTAGGGCTGGTCCCTGTAGTCTCTGCTCTGACACCGTAGGCTGGCTGCCCGTCTGCAGTGCGGCATCCCCAAGGCACTCGGTGATTGCTGCATGCTGCAGCCCAGCCCCTGCGCTGGGTCCCAGCTGCTGTTCACCTCCAATTCATTTGTGCCTGACTTAACCCACGCTGCGGCGCGGGGGCTTGCTCTCTTCACTGGGTGTGCCGTGCGCTAATATCCCATGTTAGATGTCACACAGATGAACAGGAGGCAGACAAGGGCAGCACACCAGGCCCCAGCCCAGACATGAATGACTTATATTTGCCTAGAAGAATGGGTAAATCTACAGGCAAATCATCAAGTAATATCTTAATATGATGATGAGATGTGCTAAAGGAAACAAACTGTGACTGGCCTCTGTCTTTACCCATGAAGCACAACTGGGGCACCAGCCATTCAGAGAGCCATCAGGCCAGAAAGGATTCACCCAGGTCATTTGTTTTCCCTTCCTGGATTCACACCTACCAGGTTGCTTGGCTTTGCTTTGAATTTGAACAGAGAATTAGGCAATTCCCTAAAAAAGGGGCTAGGGAGGGAATACAAAAAACAAAAAACATACACAAAATTAATCCCAGCCAGTGACAACCTGAGGATGGGGGGGAGGGAGAAGGATTTATTCATTTTCATGACAATAGCCATAGAGAAAAGAAATGCTCCCTTGCCTCTCCCTGGGGACTTGAATTGAATTCCCAGGGCTGCCAATCAGATCAAGAATTTAACACCATTTATTCTGTGGGGAGGCCGTCTGGAGCCAGCGCGTCAGCATCTGGATGATGCCCTGAGCAGGCACAAGCAAAGCAGCCGGAATCACGGAGCTGCCTGCAGTGCCATGCAATGAGAGATTCTGGACACACGCACAGAGAAGCGGTTTCTCTCATTTATGGCAACATGAAGCTGGAGAGTCAGGGAAGCCATTATTATTTCGCTAAACCTCAAATGCTAGGACGTAAGCTTCAGACCAGAAATGACTGACATCTGGACACATGGTGTTGCTGCAGACCCCACTCCCACAAACCAGGATCTCAGTTCTGACTCAGTGACTGGCAACAGACTGGTTTAAGTGGGTCCCATTTGGAACAGCGGTTTTGCACCAATGCAGGCAAGAAGAGACCCAGCATGTTACCGCGCTGGCTCTTCTCCCAGGATGGTTTGCAAAGAGTTAAATCGCAGCTTATGTGACTTTTAGCCCACTGCTTGCAAAATGAATTCATGTTTCAGGCTACAGAGAACGTGAACATTTCAGAGTGCCAGGGGGATGATAAGCTCTTAGGGTCAATTACTGCTCAGATATACCCCAGTTCAGTTGCCACTGATTTTAGCAACAATTCCACATATCTATTTTATATATTTAGCCTACACAGGTTAGTTGCAGAGAAGTCTGTAATCTACAATAGTTTTCTCCTAAATATCCCTGAGTTTGTGTATTTATCACTACAAAGTTTGCAGGACCATTTCTACAGAAACAAACAGCACCATATGGGTATTTCTGCCACTCTCAGTTCAGTCTTTCCCTCACTGCAGTGGAACTTTACTGGAGCATGTCTAGCACTGGCATTTTCAGATGTTTCTTCATGACACAGCCAATGTAAGACACTGTGCTCAACTGAAAATCCTGGAAAGGTTTCCTGCCACTAAGAGGCTGTTCCCAATTTCCTCAGAAACCGGAGAGCCAAAGGAAAGCATCTCCCACCGCAGACACGAAAACTAGTCTCAGGCTGCAAAGCATTCCAGGAGACAATTAGCTATCAACAACTAGCAAGTACAGCACAGAGTGAATTACACAGAGGTATCACAAAAGTACCACCGGCATTGCTCCATCTTTCCAGGGCACCATCATAGAACCAGAATATAAAACGACTGCAAATTTTCCTGGCGCAGGAAAATTTTCAGCTACTACCAAGGACTCCAACAGAGTAGTATTGCTGATGACAATGGATGCCATAACTATGATACATATTTCCCTATAATAAGCTAAAATAATTTTTATAATGTCTATAAATAGGTGCATGCAATCCACTGGAAATTCCTCATCTAAGTAAAGAATGTTTCCGTAAAGAAATTACAAGCTGGAGGGCAAGGTTTCATTGAGAGCACCATGGAAAAGGTTATGCAAATAACTGCCAGAAAGGCAGGCTTTATTTTAGTGCAACTTATAGACTGATCCAAACTAAGAACTCTGTATTATTGTTATTCACCCATTTAAGGTCCTATTTTCACTTCAGTTTCCATAGAAACCTGTTGTCCTAAATCTGCAGCACTTATAGCCTTTTAGTGTCATGGGCTCTCTCTTTACAGCTCTAATTACACCATCATCCACAAGGGGAAATGGCTGGGATGCTTTTCCCACCACAGAAAAATTCAGGAAGTGCTGCTCTGTAGACAGAGGGAATATAAAACCTAATCATAAACCTTCAGACATCGTCCTTCTTGGACAATTCCCCTATGTCACAGCTGTATGTTTTATTGTTTGGGTTTTGAATGTGGGCCATGGCAGAAATAAGAATGGAATTTGCAGAGGAGAAAAGAATTTTAAGATTTGGGTTAGCTTCTGCTTTTCCTGTGTCTTTTCTAGTCTATGATAAAGAATAATTAAACGTGACTGAAGAAACTGGAAAAATACTTGTGAATGAACTATGCTGGTGTCACATGGATACATAAGCTTGAACAAGGCATATGGTCCAGAAAGACCTCCCACCGCCAAAGGAATGAAGCTCATGTGCCCTTTTAGTCATTTAATTCAGCTTTCAGGTCTGCATACAATTTTCTTCTCAGCATATGAGGGGTTAAGGGTCCCACCTATGCATTCCAGATAGACTCAATAAGACTTTTTCAGCGTGCTAATACAAAACACACAGAGACCTTTGTCTTCCTACATGCTGGTAAAATGCCTGTTGTGCTATGCAGATTATTATTGTTATTATTATTTCTGGCACTGTCACTTCTAGCTATGGTGCTTCAAAGCAATGATATTAAAAACATAAAGGCAGGCAGCCCTTTAGAAATGAGGAATTGCAACAGCAATGTCAAGAACTTTTTATAGTACCCCTTATTGAAACATCTGGGGGAAGTACCATCTAATGGTTAGTGAAGATAGCTAAAAAGCCAGGACTCCTGTGTTTGGTTTCTAGGTCTGTCAGTGCCCACCAACTCCATGTAACCTTGGGCAGGCACCTTAAAAGTTATATAAAAGTGGTACCTACCCTAGTTTGTCTCTTTATGGCAGGTAAAAAAGTAATTTCAGATTTGCTGAAACTTTTCCTCTATAAAGCAACAGCAAAGATGTGTCTACACACAGTTTTCTGCTATTGCTTCAGCGGTATACCACTGTTTAAGGACACCATTACCCAGAACCAGTGCTCAACTCCTCCATCTGCTCTCTTATTCCTCCCATCTCTTCTGACCTTACATAGGTTTCCATACATTTGCAAAAGGAACGCTTCCTGTGAGCATACCCTCATTTTCTTCAGGCAGAGCCAACAGGCTTCCTGTGGCCAACAACAGAAACTGCTTAAACACAGACACTCAACTTTGACTGGGTCTCTTCCGGGGTAACAACAGCTGGTGATGGCAACATCTTTTACCAGTACAGCTGAATCTGGAAGAAAATGTTTGTCTCTAATCTGACTGATGCAAGTGGTTTTTTTAAGGGAACAGAATAATGTTAATTCACTAACATCTGCATTTGTTAATATGCCCTCATATCTGCATAACTGTATATAGCCTAGAGGCTGTCCCAGGTGCCAGTGCTTTTCACTATGAGCCCTACTCCTTACCAACACAATTTATGCAGATATGGAAGCGGTGTACAGACCAAGTTTTGAGGTCTGGTATTCTCCTGTTTTGCTGGTAGACACACCAGCAACCTCCTTGTCCTGCTCCCAAAAATGCTTAAACTGGACATCCCACTGACAAGTCTTCTCATGGATCAGTCCATAATGATTGATATAGTGAGATGCAAAGCGGTTAAAGTATTAGAGTAAATTTTAAAAAGAAGATGAGGAGGAAAGAATATTTGTGGTTCTTAGTCTTAAATCAGACTTGAAACTGGGAAAAAATACTTAAACTGAATTCTCCCCTTTAATCTTAAAACTCCAAGATCTCTCCCCCTCTTTGCAAACCCTAAAAAGACCTCTTTGGTAAGCCATGACTCAGCAATAGTGTCTCCAACACATGAGTTATTGTGCAGATAAAGGACTTCTGCCATGGTCTTTCTAACACTATCTTTTGACATCATTTACTCTGCATAAGGTGTATCTGATAAAATTAAAATGAGACACCTATAAAACCCATCTTCCTCGTGGACCTCTTATCTAGTAGCAGCTTGGACTGCTCTTCCAAACAGCACCACACAGGTCCACAGGACAGCGTGAGTGATCTCTGGAGCACTGAAGTTCTGCTTTCTTGTTTTGTATTTAGGAGATACTCCATGCTCTGAGTGTGCCTGCTTCAAGTGACAAATGTGCCTTATTAAGAGAGGAGAAAAAAAGATGACCTGTGGCTTTCCTGACATAAAAATAAAATATATATTTCCTGATATAAAAATAATAGCATCATGTACAGGCAACTGCAATGGTCTTTAATGGCTCCATAACAATCAGAAAAATACATCTCCAAATCCACTTCACCAGGCATTACAACTAAAATGATTAAGAAAAAGTAAAGTTGTTGAGACAGTGGCAATCCTAAGATGGTAGGTGGAAAGGACTCAGAATACAACACTGTCTTTTCAATTGTTGTGGTCCTCATCTCTCTATTCACCACAGAGATCTCAAGCCAAAATAGCAGGAACATAAAAATCATGACATCCTGACCATAAACACACTCCTCAGAGCAAATGTTGCAAAAGAAACATTATTTGGCTATGGGAATAACCCTTTTTGTCATTGCTATGCTCTTGCCATAATTTCTGTGAATAATGAAGCTTCAAAGATGCTTTCCATGATTGCCTGCATCAGCAGAAAGCCACATGCCAAAGTCTTTACAGAAACAGAACAACAAAATTAATCCCAGAAAAATATGCACCATAACTATTTTTAAGGTTAGGGAATACAAAACGTTAGTCATTTAACCGCAAACGGTGACCACAGTTACCAAGTGCAGGCAGCTGTTTAAAAGACGGCCTATGACAATCCAAAAAGCTCATTCCTCACCCTTCAAAACACAGAAATTCAATAACTTTTGAATAATAAGCAAATTCAAGAAGAATATTCCATAAAGAGTAGGGGTACATTTGTCAGGTAAATTATCTTTTTGCTTGGTATCCTACATCCTGACACTCTCCAGAAGCAAGGAGCTGCCATGATTTACCAGTATTGCCTGAACACAACGTGCTTCCAAGCTAAACCAGAGGTCACGCTAACCCCACCAGCTAAGGCTTGTAATCCCCAAGAGACATGTGCAGTCTGATACAACTTCGCCCTCATCAAACTGTTACCTGTTCCAAGTGTTTGCAGATGTTTTCCAGCTGCATCAGAGGTTGCCATTGTTTTGTTGTAACAACATTTGAAAGGTTTCCTTTAAAAATAGTTCAGGCCCACTTCAGCTACAACGATTGGGGGTGAGGTAGAATGCAGGCTCAGTGTTGGCAGCCTGCTCTGCCAGAGCATGTCATGCAAGCCAGGAGCAGCTCTTAGATATGATGAGCAGGATGTGGGAACCAAATCACTGGTTTGGCACTGGCAGCCCTTGCAAAGCTATTTCCAAACTATGCATCGGGAGAAAAAGAGGTCACCAAATTGCTTGTTTCCAATTAGCATATGCTTCAACACTGAAGCAGACTGTGACACATGGGGCTGTGTTATATAGGGACATGGCACTGGCTGAAATCTACTCGGGAACAAAAGGAGAAAACATGCATATTTTCAGTGTTGGGAAAAGCAGGAACGCAGCAGTAACTGTTCATGCAAGAAAGTTTATACACAAACCAGCCAAGACAAATACAGGCAGTAGCTCTCTCTACAGGGCAAGGAAGGGGAGGAACCCTTTGTTTCTTGTTTCTGGGAGGACCACCACTGTCCTCCTCGGAGCCAATGAACCCCTTTTTCCCCCATGCTGGGTGGGGAGATTAATTCCAGAATTAATGTAAGTATGGGAGACTCCTCTCTGCCCCCCTGGACAACACCTCAGACTGAGCCTATGCTCTGCACAGGCAGGAATGCTCAGCCTCACACATCTTTGTACTGCATTCATTGCCTGTGTCCACAAAGGTTCAGTCGTCCTACTATTTGGTCCCATTTCCCAATATGACGCACTGGAGAAAGTAACCATGGATGGGTGTTATGGCTTATGGGATGGGCTGTGCTCTGTGTTAGGAGCACATGTGAAAGCATCTGAGCTCACAAGAGAAACTCGGCAGCTTCCAGATGGAGTTTTTCTTTCAGCGCTCTAGTTAATTACGGCTTACCTCCCTTCTCCCGGTCAGAAATCCCCTCTGTCCTTTCCACTACTGTGCTATTAAGTATATCGCACTGACAGGTGACAAATGAAGCCTACGGTGGTCCACCACACTGACCCTTCTTGGCGGATTTGTTGGCCTGGGCCTGACCTTTTCTTGCAGGCTAAGCAAATTTTCCTTCTCTGGTACTCTGCTCACAGGGTGCTGCTCTGTGGCAAAGCACTGAAGTTAGGAGCTTCTCCCTTCCCATTATGGGATTATGAATCCTCCTCTCCTGGCACCTCAATCAAAATCATCAGGAAATAGCAGATAGAACAGAACGTAAGGATTATTTATTGATAAGTCTGTAAGTTTTTTTTCTAGGCACAGAAAAAAGAGGGTGAGGGGAAACTGAAGCATTGCTGCAATGTCACCCTGCAATGCCATCCATCCCCTCCAAACAACAGTACTGTGTCTCTCCCAGAATGCTGAATTTTTCTGTGCAGCTTTCAGCAAACACAAGTTTGCCAAAAGACCTGGTCAGCAACTGTCTGCTTTCATGATAACTTGCAAAGAAGGGAGCAGGAGGGGTGATTTGTGCCTGGTACAAAACCAAACCACAAAGATGTCCCATGCAGCAAATACACACAAAGCTGAGCTCTGCACATCAGAATGCTCCCCAGAGAAGGAGTCAAAGAATCAAAGCAGAGGAGCAGTGATACAAATAGCCTGACTTTTCAAACACATCAAAGGCCAGAAAACAAGTCCCTCTCAACCCCAGGGACCAAGATAGAAAAGATCTAATAAAGAATTCAAATGCCATAATCACATAATCCAATAAGCTACAGTTAAACCAAAACATCTCTTTAGCAAACATTCATGAGTGGAAGAGGAAAGGTTCCAAAGTGCTGGGCACGGATGGCTCCTTTTGCATCTCCCTGTTAACACATCACCTCCTGTCGGTGGAACAGATCCAAAGGTTTGATGTTGGCATCAAATTCCCACATAGGAGAATGAAAAAGGGAGATCATCTCAACAAAAAGAAACAGCACAGATTGAGTTGCTGAGAGCTGAGCTGGGCTAACTTGCCATGGAGGACACTGGTTAAGATATCCAAGTAGGAAAGATGAGAAAGGGTAGAGGCTGGAAAAGGGAAGAAAACCATCCTGTCCAGACTATTGACAAGGTAAGTCCCTGTCTGTATCCTCCCACAGTACTCCACCCCTTGTTTTCATTTTATTCTGGATACCTTCCTTCCTCTCTTCCAGCCCCTTGCTATTTCTGAGTCTCTCTCTCTTGTACTCATTCTGCCCAAGTATTTGCTCCCCCACATGCATCTTTTCCATCATCTTCCTGCCAAATCAGCCAAGGGATAAAAAGACCTTTACTCTGCCACTGTCAGCAGGGCCAGCTGCACCAAATTACAAGTCTGAGGCAGGGTGACCCTCATGCTCAGAAAGATCTCCCTTCGACATTGGTATCAGAGGGTAGTAAGGCACTGGAACAGGCTGTCCAAAGAAGTGGTGAATGCTCCATCCCCGGCAGTGTTCAAGGCCAGGCTGGACAGAGCTTGGGCAACACGGTTGAGTGTGAGGTGTCCCTGTCCATGGCAGCGGTTTGGAACTGGTAATGTCCTTTCCAATCCAAACCATTGGTATCAGCCAATGGTATCAGTATGTTTCTTCTTTGACACTCTAGGTAGGACTATCCTCTTCTCCTTCCAAGCTCAGACACGTGGGACAGGAACAGACCTAGAGGGAAATTCTGACATCGCCTTATGAAGAAAGATCAAGACTTACGATCCTCCCTTTGACAGAAAGCCCATCCTTGGCCTGACTTGAATAATCAGGGAGAACAAGTTTTGCTGACATATGCATCCCTTAAGGACTTGCTTTTATGCCAGCTGTGGAGTACAGTTAGTGAGCAGAGAGCAGTAAATCTCTCTCAAACACAGCAGGAGATGGCAGCACCAGAAAGGGTCATTTCCTCTTGCTGAGACCAGAGCAGGCAAGTACCATTCAATGGATAAAAAGGCAAAGGAAAAGGGGCCTCAACTCCACTGGTATGTTTGTATATACAGATGCTTCTGAAGAATCCCAATATTGTCCAGTGAATACATAAGTAGTAGAATTAACATTCATAAACATATCAACCTTGTGCTGGCACATTCCACCCTTTTGACTTCCTTTCCTGTACTGTTAGCTCTTCTTCTATGGTAGAAGACACATATCCCTGTTTTCTCTGAGAGTGTATTTCCATGAAATACCTTATAAAGTGCTTTGCTAAAATCTAGCTAGGTGACATCTGATGATGATCCAAGACAGGTAAGTTTTCTTATTAAACAAGTACATTAAATTAGTTGTAGACACAGGGACAGTACAGACCTGGTTGACTCAAACATTGCCACAGAGCCTTAGAATGTAACATGTATGCTCATACCAACAGCAGTTTCAGATCTGATACCTCAGTTTTCACAGCAAGTGCAAAGTATAGGCACCTGCACAAAGTGCTGGCAAGGCATGAGAAGGAATGCTGGAGTCCAATGAAAAAGCACTTTTTCTTTTCTGTAAGTAACCATTATGGAGGGGAGCACAGCTCAATGCAGCCATTACAATTCTAAGAGTGGGAATTAACTTATTGGAAAAGGCTGGGCAGTAACCCAGACACATGACCCCCATATGGAATAAAGCCAGAAAGGGTCATCAACTTTTTTTAAACTCCTTGCTTTATGCAATACGAAATCACTTATTATTGATGCAAAACATGACAGCACTTGCATAGGTTATTCAAGAAAAATCCATTACCTTGATACATGCGTATCTCTGCCACAGAGCAGTGTGCATGAGCAATGGTACAGCAAATTTCAGGAAGAGGGATATAGCAGAAATGGGAAAGAAATGGTGAATTGTTATATATGATCTTTTACATGGTGAGTTACTGGTTGATTTATGTAGTAAGAGTCCCAGGGAGTTAGTTCATGATAAATTCATAAAGCATGTGCTTCTGATCACACAGTGCTCTTCTTATGTCTTGCTGTTTCCAGCTCCCTCTTTATCCACCTTCTGGAGACAGTATCATACCTCACATGGCAAACGGATGCTATAGACAATAATAATTATAGTTTGCAACCACTCAGTACCCAGAAACAATGTTCCACAGCTAGCTTCAGGACACAAAGGCATCCCTGGATTATCTTTACTGGGACACTTACATAGTAGGAAAAGCCAGGATGACATTACTACAGTGGCATGAAGGTAACAGCTGTATGACAAAGCAATGGAACCTAGAGAGCTGCCCAAACTGGCACATCTACAGATCAGAATCTGCCTCTGCAGATTCTTGGCAAATAGTGACCTGTGGGAAAACTGTGGCTTTTCAGCACAGACAGAGTTTGGTGGGGAGAAGAACAGAGTCCCTGGCATTGAACCAATTGCTGTGGTCTAAAGAACTGCGAAGAGGACATGTACCAGAGTCACAAAGACGTGTCCACCACTGGGCAGGGAGCGTTGGCTTGGAGCACACATGCTCTAGTGAGAGTAACCAGACCAGATAAATCACATAATGATCTGTGCCTCATTCTCCCCATCTGTAAGACTTTATAGGAGAAAGACACATAGACAGGAGAGGAACTATGTGAGCTAACGACTGTGTACGAGGCTTGAACATTCTTGCTGGGAGGGATAAGCCAACCAGGAGACGTTTCCTTATATCAAACACCCAGTGCACCACCATTTGGTAAAGAGAGGTCCTTTGGTATCCAGATATTCAGCTCTGATTTTGTGTGAGTTCCAAGAACCCTTGTCCTTCTAAACATCCTCAACAACTGTGGCACTTTGGGAGACACAATAATTAGCATTAATTGCCAATTCATCCTCTAATAATGTACAACGTGCTCATTAACCCAATTAACCCCACACGGAACAAGCACCATCACAAACAATGCAACTGATGTGGTGGAGGGGAATGGCCGCTTGACAGCCCTGCCACATCCCAGCGTGCTGACATGATACTTGCAAAGGCTGAAGGCAAGTCCCAGCAGCAGGACCCCCACCCAGCTTGGAGACAGGGCATGCTGCCACCTGATCCAGCATGTTAGCCACGAGCTTAGCTTTCCCCAGCCCCTGTCTCAGGGCAATAGAGGAGTTTCTCCTCCCTCAATATTTTGCCTGGAATGGGCTGGTACATTAATTAAGCACTATGTATCAACACCCCCATGTGCACACTTCACTTCTCCAATCCCCTTTCCCTGGTAAGAGTCTCAGGTGGGATTCACTCACTGGCTTTTGCTGCTGCTTAATTCAGTCAGACTGTTAAATAATTCAGCAGGCACTCAGCCAACAAACAAACAGGCAGGCAGCACAAATGGCCAGACAGGGAGATGGAAGAATGAGAGACAGAAAGAAAAACCAAATGAAAGAATGACAGGCTTTGCTGGAGCTTCTTTCCTACAGGCACAACTTCAAGCAAGAAGCTTTTCCTACTTCTTCATTCCCTGCAGTTACACTCTCATCCCCCTTCTTTAAGGGAGGAGTCTACCTGTCTGACATTGCCAGGAGCTACTGACAACTTACTGGTTGGGGCCCAACTGAATAACCCCCCCCATCCTTTTGCCTCACTTTTAGGGAGAGCTTCAGTGCCCTGCTTAAGCTTTTCTGCTTGGAAATCTGTGAGGGCACCAGCAGCTTCTGAGCTACAGCTGGACACATGCAAGTCTGCATCACTGACTCAAGTGTGCTTAGGCCTCTCATTTCCCAGCTGTAAAAGAGAAGATGAAAGTACTTCCCAACCAAGGTCTCAGCAAGCCCAATAAACAGGCACAATGCTAAGAGTCTGACAGTTCTTTTGATGGAATGCCAAGCCTTGGCACTTCAAGTCCCAGCCTCACAGCAATTTCAACATGAGGCTTTTCACATCGCCCTCTGTTACAGACAGACTCTGGCTGTTTTGCTGACCTTCCCAACATAATGCAGCCCATCAACTGACCCAGCTGAGAAAAGCTTCTCATTTTGGCAGTTTTGTGCACAGCTCACACCATTTAGGTTATCTGCATGAGTGACCTGTGGGGCTTTCACATGCAAGTGGGAAGCTAGCCTTACAGAAGGTGGTTGGAGAGTGGATGCATTACAGTGTTAAGCAGCACCAGTGAAATTCAGCTATCAAACATGTCACAAACTCCTGATTTTAGTAGGAGGACCCAGCACAAGGCCAAGATGTTACCCATTTTGCTATCCTGTGTGTAGATGTAGGAACTATCTATCAGGCACAGGCAGCAGAAGAGAGGGAAGACACACTGATCCTTACAAGTAAGTGTCTCCAAACTACAACAGAAGCTGACTTTCCATCAGCTTCCTGGGTTGCTTCTCCATCACATCAATATGCAGAAAGTGAGCAGACAGCAAGCACTAACTTGCAGAATATCAGTTTTCATGCACGAGATTCCCTATCCCCAGCCAAAGAGAAAGCTACAAGCATTACAAGAATCTGCATCAAAGAGGATTGCTGTATCTCATCCTGTTAAACAGTTCCATTTGGCCTCACAGACATTCTACAGAATAGGACCTTTCCAGAAGGTGACTTTCCAGGCCTATGAATAAGTCAGTCACAGAATATATCAGAAACCTACACCTACAAGCACTGATGATGCTTCAGTAACATTGATGTTTCCTACAAGGTGCAAAGCTTGTTCCAGACTTGGACAATAACAACCTGATACAGACAACACATCCATACAACAATCAGCATTCTAGGCCATGAGTACCCATTTATTTTATTTCTATTCCCTACCCATATCCGCTGCTTCCCCTGGTCTGGCCTGGTGCCAGTTATACACAACACTTGTGGCAGAGAATGTTTGGCTGAACTATTACAGCATATAAAACGAAAGTTCACCTCACATTTCTCCTGGCCAGAGCCCTGCCCCTATGACCAAGCAATGCCTGATCATGTGAAGGGTCCTAAGAATTAAATGTCTAAACTGTGAATAAAAATATTCAATCTCTCATTAACATCAGCTGCAGTGTTGCAGCCTTGCAAGGTAACATGTGTACCTGTATTTCAAAAAGACCCTACAGGTTTTCTGGAGAGTCACAGACTCAAACGCTGTAAGCCGGTAAATTAATTTAGAGGTTAATTAAATATAGGAACAGTGATAGTGGTATTCCATGACGGGCTGTGAACTGAGGGTTTTTTAAACTAATCCCTTAGAATTCTCTGACTCCATCCGTAAATGCAGAAATAGGTATAATACCAGCAAGCACCAGGAATATAAATTCCAGTCTTACATGAAAGGTGACTTCCACAGAAAGCATATTCCAACCAGAGCTAAGCTTTGGGATCATTCAGGGACTATACTCCACTAATTTGCCTACAAAACCAAACAGTAAACCAGAACATTTGTAGTGGGGTTTTCTGTGAGGCTTAACCTTAAAATAATAATGAAGCTTTTATGAATGTTACTCTGAACAAGTTTTCTACACACATGACAAATTAGCATAAGATAACCATATGAATACAGCTAGTTTGTTTTAGCTGGCCACCTGAGCAGCCTATGAAAATACCAATGTATGAAGTTACCAACTCAGGAAACTCCCATGCACCACAAATTTGCCAAAATATAATCCAAATCTCCAAGTACTACTGGGAGTCAACAGTGTTACCAAAAAGACTAGTGTCTCAGTCTGCTGGAATCCCTCTAGGCCATCACTAGTTTAGGATGCAAAGAAAGCAGGCATTTGAGGGTAGCTTACATACAGTGTGCTCATTAGCTGAGTGCCCTCACTCTGTGCTGACTCCTTGCTACAAGATACTCAGCCAGTTTGCATGCGAGGATTGTCACTGAGGCGGTAATGGAAAGACTTGAATTTCAAAGGAAGTGACAGAGCATGGTACAAACATCTCCTAGATTATCAATTCCCCAAATCTACCCTTGGAGCCACATAATTACATGATAGCTGCCAAACTTTGGGATGCAGAAATACTCTTTGCAAGAGCAGAAGACATGCAGTTGGTTTACTAACATGCTTCATGTGGACATCCTCCGAGTCTCATTGAAATGGATGAAAAAAGCTATGGAAAAGTAACTTCAGTAGGTGTACACACACAGTAATTACAGGATAACAAAGCTTTTTCAGGTTAGAGAATACCTAAGCACTTCCTGTGACAAAATAAAAAAGAGAAAGAAGCAGCAAGCAACAGCCACTGCTCGATGAACAGTTGCAGAGTTGTGCCTGCTAGACCCTGCGCAATTTAAAGAGCAGGAGCCCAGAGAGACGATCCAGGAGAAAAAGACACCTTCTGCTGGTGAGTACCCAGTCAGTTGCTCAGAAAGCAAAGCGCTCCTCCAGACAAGGCTGCCCCTGTAGCGGCAGAGCCACCACAGTGCTAAGGTGTGTTGGCAGTGTGGCAAGGTGTGCTTGATGACTCCCTGTCAAGTGGGGACTGTAGTGATAGGACAAGGGGTAACAGGTTAAAACTTAAACAGGGGAAGTTTAGATTGGATATGAGGAAAAAATTCTTTACTGTAAGGGTGGTGAGGAGCTGGAATGGGTTGTCCAGGGAAATTGTCAAATGCTCCATTCCGGGCAGAGTTCAAGGCCAGGTTGGAAAGAGCCTTGGGTGATACAGTTTAGCGTGAAGTGTCCCTGCCCATGGCAGGGGGGTTGGAACTAGATGATCTTAAGGTCCTTTCCAACCCTAACTATTCCATGATTCTATGATTCTAAGTACTTAGTTACCTACCACCCACAGTGACAACGGGTTAAAAGGGAAGCGGGGCTACCGCTGACCAAGTTTAGATACTACTGCTTTTGGGTTCGTGCCTGAACCCACCTTGGGTGAGCAGCGAAGTCACGTGAAAGCTTCTTAGCACAGTTCTCAGCAGGGATGTGCAAACCCCTTCTGGTTTTGGCTCAGGCAGGGTCATATTCTCTGCACTTCAGTCTGAGATTTGTTTCAAATACACACAGGCCCTCCAAGTGTAACCACAGCCAAGTTCAGCCTGGTTGCAAGTCAAACATTCAGATGGTTTCCACCCCAAATTGTAAATCCCACCCTGTCACCTGGAGCTGAGCCCATTCTGCTCAAACCTCAGCCTGCATCTGGGGGAAACTTGACCCTGGTTCACTGAAAGGTTTGCAAATCCAGCCCGTGTTCTGGGTTTGACACTAACCCTCCAGAACAGAAAAAATGCCCTTGGTTTTAGGGTTCATCTGGACCTTGTTGTCAGAGTCATGGTGTCATCTAGTGGTGACAGCTTGTATGGACATAGACATAGCACTCACCTCCACTTCCCAATCAGTGTAGTGCAATTTCAGGTCCAGTGAATACCTTTCTCCCAAAGTACATCAACTTTCTGAGGGGCAGAACAGGCCCACCATTTCAGGAAAGGCCATCTGCACCTCGAGAAAAGCTTATTGCAAAAGCTCCCTAATAAAGCGAAGGGCAAGCTTTGCTTTTTCTATCACTTCTACACAACTAGTAGATACAAAGTTCTCGGAAAAGAGAAAACCACAATAACTTTGAGGGACAGGAATAAGCAGCAGGCTCAGCTGTAAATAAGTTTTAAATTGGAGAGTTATTCTCAGTGTAAAAGTTGCATCTGTTGAAATGTACTTTTCTATACTGCTACAAATAATGCTAAAATTCCTAGTAATAGGAAGAAGTTGTTCTACAATTTCAATTTGTACTTTGTGAGCTCCCTTGCATAGACACACAAATGTGCTCAGTAATGAAAAAATGGCATCTGATTTTTGGATTCCCAATTTATATCCTATTGGGCTCACGCTCCCTAAGAATTGAGTAGCCAAAGCAGCTCCCAAATTCAGAGCACATCTTTTGCAAGAAATCAAGCTCCTTAAGTCTCACTTCAAGTATTTCTA
Source organism: Amazona ochrocephala (assembly GCA_039720435.1). Lineage (NCBI taxonomy): Eukaryota > Metazoa > Chordata > Aves > Psittaciformes > Psittacidae > Amazona > Amazona ochrocephala. Next base: position 6,007,676 of record CM077891.1, on the reverse strand, counting down.
AAGGGATTAGGCCCACTATATATCCCATGTGACAAGGTTACGGCAATATGAATTCCTGCTCCTCGGTGAATCTGGGAACTGATGTACCTGCTCTTAAGCCTCCTCTAGTTTTAAGGAACCTTCAGTAAGATTTAAGCTTACAAATTTTACCTTTCAGCTGAGGCAAAGCAGAAACACAAACATGATTGGTTTTCCAGGCTCAGCTGATGGGTAGGAACTCAGTTACATCAGCCCTGTTCCCATAGCCTCAGGCACTGCACTGAGTCACTTGTCCCACAAGCTGATAAAAGCTGTATCTCAAAGGAAAGAAAATTCTCTTCAAATTAGAAGAAGGATCACAGTGTCAGCAGAAAGGCAGGGGAAAAAATAATTTCAGCATTGTCCTGGAAACCAACTGGGCTTTCAGGTTCCTGAGGTCTTTCTGAGGTTTCATCAGGGATCCACCTCAGGTATTTCTTTGGCAGGTTTGTCTTCTTACCTAGAGCTTAATCCCTCCCTCTGATCTAGTCATCTTGTCTGCAAGCTAATGAGCTTGGAATTACTGTATGTTTGCGTGCCCTTCTGTTTAAGCTCTGATCTGTGACACAGCCACAGCTGCAGTTGGACTTGCTTCATTCTTTATTGTCTGGGGGTGCAGCCTAATGACCAGGTTTGATGCTAAAAACACTGAAATTCAAGTCCCAGTTTACATGTGGGGTAAGAAGGAGAAAGCACTTTTCAGAGCACAGGTTTCTGTTGGGAACCATCCCTAGACAACACTTTTTAAACCTGATAACAGCACAGACCATGGCAGAGGATTCATGGCAGAGAATCCCAAACACCTCATCCCACCTTTGTCACAAACAGCATAGGGAAGACTATTAAATACTACCCGACTATACTCAAAATGACCATACGAATTATGAATAAGCCACAGTGAAGTGTTTTCTCTTCTTGGACCTATTCCCTCATCTTAACACATGTGTTCTACTAATTCTGTGAGGCTTCACAGTGCCATCTACACACTACATCTATTGCAAAAGCGAAGCCCAAGGCAAACTGCTCAAAGGTAAGAGACTACTGTTACATGGGAAGGTTTTTCTTTTTCAGTAAGTACTCACGAACCTTAAAATACAGAGCCTGCATGTAGAGTGCCTTTCACCCCAAAGCTCCTTTCCAAAAGCAGAGAACCACAGAAATGTAGCTGTCTCTGGAGCTGAATACAGTTGCTGTCCACCCAACCCAGCGCAATAACTTGGAGAACTACTGCACTGTCCATGACAAACATCTGTGTTTTTCTGGTAAATGCATTATGAATTTCTGCACACTTGCTATACCAAAGGAGACTCATATATTCAAAGGCTTCACCTGAGACAACAGTGCAGAGTCAGCAAAATGTATTTCCTTTATGTCCCTTGGAAGGTCAAAAACCTCCCCAGCAGAATATGCCGGAATACAAACTGCCAGGCTCTTGAGCAATTTCATATCTGATATTCAGGTACTCGCTAGCTCTACCACTCAGTGGCTGCCGTGACAGATATGTCACAACTAAAGGTCACGGCAAGGTTTTTCCCTTCCAGACTTGCTCGCTTTACAGGAAAGGCACATTTATTTCTCCCCATCACTCGAGCCGCATGTCCCAGGCACCATGGCTTGCTTCGGAGTGCCCTCTGCCGCCCAGGCCACAAAGCTGTGAGGCTGCAGTTAATGAGGCCGAGAAAATTAGCGGGATCCCAGTTAAAGAGAGGCAGCGGTCAGCACCATTCAGCCTCACATGCAGCGCAGAGGCACCGTGCTAGAGTTAAACCTGAGCTCAGCATCTGACTCTAATTACCAGAGCTCTAAAGGCAACACGTTTGGAAAGCACTGCCACCTACCAAGGCTGCAAAGACAATTAATTTTCAGGCCTGTTTTCTGGGGCAACTGTACCTCAGTTTACCTACCACACCTCACAAAGCTCCTGCCCAGTTGTTCTCATCCGGGATCCAGGGCACAGCAAAGCACAGTTTGTTTCGCCAGCTTGGCACTGCAAAGCTGAGACAACTTGCTTAAGAACAGACCAAGACACATTCCTAGCTCTGTATCTGTCGCCAGTGAGGGGTTTTCAATTCCCAAAGGCATGTGTGGGGTGTTAGGGTATGTAACATAGTCTTGTTGTGGGACTTACATCCACACTCCCAACAATCACTCCCAATTCCCTTCTCCTTCTGGCTGCCATGCATCCCTTGGGAAGAAATACCTGAATGCAGTAAGGTAGGTAACTTCAGGGTCCCTCCAGTGAACTGCTAGCATTGTCTGCGTACATGATTATCTGTGTCACTGTGTCATCCTCCCTGTTCTGCTCTCCCCAGGCAGGCAGCAGAGCCACGCACAGCATTCCTAAACCTGAACACAAGCATGTGTGCAGTTTCTTGCTGCTACAGTAAGCAGTGAGGCTGTAACTATGGCCGCGCTGACCCTGGAGAGGGACATATTAAGAGTAATAAAACCCACAGCAACACTACTACTGCCATTAGGCAACTGATACTGTACCAGAAATAAACACAAAGGAATTGCCTAGAACTGCAAACCTCTAGTAACAGGGCTGCTGCAGTTGCAATGGCCCACCAGAAGAACAGTTGTATTGGGGAGGTTGTGCTATTTAATAAGCCAGCTGATGCCAGGACTACAAGTTATCAGAGCACATCTACTTTTGCCATTGAAGCAGCCTATCTAGTAAGTACTGATACACGTGTTGCTCAGCAGATTCTAGTCCTTGTTATACACGGGACAAGCAAAAATGTGATGTCTCAACACCAAGCAGCACAGGCACAGTACTTTTCATAAAGTCAAACAATTATTAATCATGCTTTTAAGCTGTATCTGTGTTCAGGACAAATTCCTTTTACTGCTCTTTTTCTTACGGTGTTCATTGTGGAAGCAAGGGGAAAGGATGGACATACCTATGATGAAAAAAAAAAGAAAAAGCCTAGTCTAAACTGTTCTCTTGGCTACAATCCCTTCCCCCCTCTCCAGCATTTTCCAAAGAGGACTCTAGCTACTCTTCCCATGTTTGCTCAGCTCAATGGCTTCTCTACCAAATTCCCACTCCCTGTCGGTACCAACCCTGATGCTATGCAGCATTTGCTGAATGTCTGCAGGGGGTACCACGACCCCTGTACCAGTCAGAACATCACACAGGCACGTTGTGCTAATGGAGGTGGATTGCTGGGCTTCAGTCTCCAACATGCGTAATGAGATTAGCATTTGAATAGTGCTGATCAAGTTACCAGTAGCACTGAACCCTGGGTCCATCAGATGCAAATGAATCACTATAAATTTTGCTCCTTTCTTAAGGGCTCTTTATATGCATGGCCAACACAGCAAGAACCACAGTGGGTATAGCCAAGGAAGTCTGTCTCTCACCATGACCTGGAATTTCTGAGAGTGAAGAAATCACAGGAGCATCTTTCATAAAAAAGAATTTTATCTAAGAAAGAGCATTACCCCCTTCCCTCCCCCTTCTGGTGCCTTTCTCCCAGGGCTGTGGAGACATCAGGACATATTCCAGCACAAGGTTCAGGAACAAAAACCTTCAGAATACCTTCACGTAGGTCTTAATTCTCTAGGCTATTAATTACCTGAGCAATTTCTGAAAGTCCTGCCAGCCTCCTTGCATAAAGGACGTATCCTTCCTTGATGGGAGGATGAAGGTGAAGTAAGTCTATGCTGTCTCCAACTGCATTGATTCAGCCCCTCTGAAGTGGTTGCAGTATTTTGGAGTGTCTTAGTATTCTTCACTCCTCAGTATCCCTGGAAGAAACTACAGAACAGATCTCATTTAGGAAGAATCATCTTTAGGATGTCTTGCATGATTATATGCAAACTTCCTAATCCTCTCTGTAGCTCAACAGATGTTCAATCATAGGGCAGTTTTCTCCCACCTCTGTGCTGTGCGCAGGAAGCCTGAGAGGAGGGGAAGCAGGCATATCAACCTGTGAAAATGAAATCTGCAGATTGCAGCAGGTGAGCTTTGGCACACACCATCACCAAAGACCACAATGAGAAAAGAAGTTACAAGAGCTTGTCATTCTCGCTAACATGGAGTTTTAACACGTTCACAACATTTCTACAAGCTTTACAGCAGAAGAAATTATACAACTGAGATACATCAAATGCAATAATCTGATAGCTTTTAAGAAGATCCTGCAAATGAGTTTGTTCTTGTTGTACCTCCAATTGACCTCTACATGCAACTGGCTCCAGCTGCTTTCATTTCTCTGAACAAACTTAACAGAATAAAATAAGGCCATGTCAGCTCTCTAGCCAGCCTAACTCAAGTATGGAAAATAAACAAGCACTGTGAAGAACGCTCGAACTCATTCACTTCCCAATACCAAACCCTGACTTGAATTGCAATCTAGCAGGTCCTATGCGTCTTATGTTAGAACACACAGCAACTGCTATGTGGGTTGAGATTTGCAACTGGGAGGGGCCTTCTGAAGTCCAGCATTAGTAGAGCTCTATTACTATTCCTAATACAATTATTTGCCAGCTGACAGTCACTTCTAATCTCAGATGTTTCTAACAATACTACTACAGGCATTTGTTAAGAAGTTTAACACCTACTCATGTTCATTTATCCCGTACCCATTCTAAAGAACAACCTCTGATGCCATCTCTTTATGCTAGCTCTTAATTGATCTTCTCATCATAATGCTGCTTGAGACCCTTATTTGGGCTTTCATTTTACACAGTACATTTATTGTGAGAGGCAGAAAAGGAAAATACATACACAAAAGCATTAACTTGAATTAGCAAAACATCAGAACTCCTCACCAGCTCCCATAAGAAAAGAAGAAAACTTCACCCTTCATCACTCCACCTGCTCCCTGTTATTGGAAAGGTGTGAGGAAGCATACTACATTTGTAGTGTCAATCAGCTCCTTTTCCTACAGACCCCAAATAGGTACAACTAGCCGCAGGCACAGAGTACAAAAACCACTCCATGCCCCAGCTGCTTGTATAATACAGCTGAATTAAATCAATAATTAAAGCAGCTCTTGCACTGGGCTTGTCCCCGGTGAACCTGCAATCCTTTGTAGAAAGCCAGCAGCACCTCCTCACTTTGCTAACAAGGACCGGTGCTCAGAGCCCACCTTGCTATGAGCCACCCACACCGCACAGGCAACAGCCAACTGCACAAGACCCACTTCAACACCTCCTGCAAAAGCCCGAGCCATATTTTAATTCAGCAGGCTGACTGCAGCGCCTCCACCCTGAGAAAGTGCCAGGCCTTCACCGCACACAAAGACCCCACCTCACAGGCGGAGGTGAAGGGTGCTGCCTTCACAGCCCCTCTCCTACCCCTGCCTCCCAGAGCCGCGGGCACAGCAGCACACCGCGCTCACACTGCCTTTGCTGCCTTCTCCAGCAGGGACCCCTTCAGGTGGCCTGGCCTTGGGCCCGCTGCCCCCCTAAGCAGCCTCAGCTGCCCTGGGCAAAGGGAACACGGTGGGAGGTCCCTCATTAAAGCAGAAACTCACCCTGATGGAGGTGTTGGCTCACAGATACTCAAAAAGACTACAGAGGGGAAGATGTGGGTGCAGCCACATCACCAGCACTGCACAGCAGGTGCCCACCCATACCCTCACCTTGTTCCCTGCAACGGTCAGCCTGCTACCACAGCCCAGCTCCCAGGTAACCCCAGGGGCCCGGCCGAGCAGCTCCAGCCCAGGGGCTTTCTCCTCAGGGCCATGGGGGCCTCTCGGAGAAGGGTGCCCTCGTGTGAACGACAACAACCCGCTCCTCGTGGCCGCGCCCTCCTCACAACACTCCCCATCCGCTCAGGGCTGAACTCACCTCATGGGGCCGGGTCTCCCCCCCCCCCGGTACTTCAGCCCCGCGGGGCTGGGCCCGCCTCAGCTCGCGCTCCCCCTCAGCGCTGAGCCCGCCCAGGGCGCGCGCCCACCCCGGCGCAGCGCCCCCTGCAGGCGGGGGCGCTCAGGTGCTAGCAACCGTTGCCTCAGCCGCAGCCGCGGAGGGGCGGGCCCGGGCTGGGTACGGAGGGAAGGCGTCCCCTGCAGATGAGGGTGCCCGAGTGTCCGAGAGCTCCTCAGTATGGAATCTTGCACAAAACATTTACTTCATGAAGAAGAAACGTCATTTAAGATGGACAACAGTGGTGGACATGACTGTAGCCTTCCAACACCTAAAGGGGGTCTATAACAAAGATGAAGAGAGGCTCGTTACAAGGGGAAATAGCTTTAAACTAGAAAGGGTAGATTTAGGGAGTAATTTCTTTCTAATATTTAATCCATGAGGGTGCTGAGGCACTGGCACAGGGTGCCCAGAGAAGCTGTGGCTGCCCCATCCCTGGCAGTCTTCAAGGCCAGGTTGGATGGGGCTTGGAACAACCTCCAACCCAAACCATTCTGTGACTAGCTGCTGAAGAAGAATCCCATTTCTCTATTAGAAAGAAAGGTCACAATACAATGACCAGTGCACAACTGTGCAGGATGATGTAAACTAAAACTCGGTGCATGGCAAAGGATGTGCAACAGACACAAAGTCTAAAGGTCTTTTATTGCATTTTATAGATTAAATATATCTTCAGTAGAGTCTCTTCTTTTAAAACACACAAAAGGAAAAAATACATTCTTCATGTACATATGAAATACTGACCACGTAGCAGGGACCATGTACAGTGCAAAGTATGAACACAGCTACACAGATATCACCACCTTGGATGATTATCAGGCTTTTCTACAGTAAAATTAGGAAAATTTAACATTTCTGCTTCCAGAGAGAAATCCATATCCTTCCCATCCATGGCATGTTGTGGGATTGTGCAGGAAAGGGTATTTTTCACTCTTTAAGGGTATTATAAAATCCTTGCATTGCATGAAAACTTATCGGCCTCCACAAGCTTTACCTCTTCCACACATTCATAATCATAGTACAATTTTTACTGTGATTGCAGCCCGACTCCAAAAACCCAAGGAAAACCAGAAATATATAGAACCTGGTAAAGAGAAAGGAATGAATCAGAGTGATTGTTGCAATGTCCAGGAAGCATGTACCCACTTGTACACACACATACACAACAGACAGAAGATAGCAGAGTGTGACTGAGCATCTCCTATTTATTACAGGTTTGGAGTGAGGGCACAGGGTTGCACGTTTCAGTTCGGCCGTGAATCTCTAGTGTCTCTCAGTATGGGATGTCATTCTGGTAGTACTGGATCATGTCATATGTCCTACTCCTAGAGGAGAAAAGCAAAGCCAGAGGTAAGTGAAAGCCTAGAAAGACACTGCACCCATTGTCACAGAAACAGACATCAAAATCCCACAGAAACAAAGCATGGGTAAGGAAATTAGCTGCTAATCAAAACTAGCCCTCTGTGCTTTGAAGGCATTGTGAAGGCCCAGTTACTGTTATGAACAGCACAAAACATCCTGCTCTTGTTTAAACGAGGTAAAAAAAGTATTCTCAGTGTGGCAACAGCAGCTTGGATCCTGTGTTTGGATAAGCCAGAGGCACCTCACATTGCATTGGTGGTTTGTTTTAGCAGAAGGAAATGCATATTAAATGAAGCAAGATCATCAGGGCTGCATGGAGATAGGATTATGTGGAAATAAAAGGAATCTTAATTAAGGAGAATGCCAATAATGAAAAGTGCAGGGGAAATAACAGCATTAATAGCAGCATCTCTGATGAGTGACTGAACAAACAAATCTAAGCCTTGTTACAGATAACTCAATTATCCATGGGAAGAGCTTATTCAGGTCGCAATAACCATGCCACAGGTAGAGAAGCTCCAGCTTATCAGAACTAAGGTGGCTCTGGGCACTCACACTGCAGTGTGCTGCCTTTGTAACCTCCAATACTGATCTAAGATTCTGAGCAGATGCACCAGCAGGCACTAGAAAATCCAATTCCATTCTAGCAGGGCTGTATCTCACGACTTGCACCTTTCTGGCCTCAAGCTGACCCAAATGGAACTAGATAACAGTTTGTATTAGACTCTCCAATATATTCCACAAAGTCTGTATTATCTGGGATAATATTAATAAAACATGCACTTAAGATATTTAAGTTTTAAATTTATTGTATTTAAAGTATTAAATGTAGCAAAATTACATTTTACATGTAATTTCCTTTCAGAAGCTTTGCACAAGATAACAAACTATTTGCTTACTTGAAGGGAAAAAACCCTACAGTTGATGGGCTAGCTGGTAATTAAGTTGGTTTTCAAACTGCTAAATACCTGACAGTGTACTTAATAGTAGATGACAAATAAACATGGCCCAGCTACAAAGACATTCAGAACCCACACTGCCAATGTTCCCTACCTGAGGTATTTTCCCTAACCAATATTAGATAATACGTAAGTAACATATGGTCTACCAAAATGATTAATATGTTAATGTAGTAATCAAGTCATGAAGAGAAAATAGTGGAAAGATTAGAACTCATTTCTAGAGAAGAGTTTTACACAGAATAACAGCTCAGAATTTCAGGAGGATGTTCAGGCAACTTAATGCCTACAAGCAATTTTGAGAAAGATTTTGGAAAGTCACTGTGTCTCTGTTTCAGCTTTATTCTTACTCAAACCAACAGACCATGCATACTGTTTTTCAAGGAACCTTCTCCTTACAAAATAAAAAGGAACAATCTTCAGGATCAATCTCTTAATCTGGACCAGAAAGCATGCTACTCCTGTTGCCATTCAATGCCATTCTTTACTATCTATCCCTTTATTCATAGAGATGACCCTACCCTATATAAGAGGAGGTGACACTACTAGACATCTAACCCTAACAGTACAGCTGGCCATAGGAGCCAAAATGCTTAACTTTGGGGCCAAAGATTCACCCTGACAGAAAGTCTTCCATTCTCATTCTTCAGACTAGCCAGCCTTGCTATTTGACCAGCCTGGGCTTAAGCCTTCCTCACCAGTGTAAAAGAGAGGAGATGAAGCATGTTCAGAAGCAAAGTTGCTATCCTGCATAATCAAAACACCAACAACTCAAAAGTGTTTGGTATCTGACTGATAGAACTCTACTTTTTAGCTCTGCTCAAAGAGTGATGACCTTTCTTTAGCCACGGGGACAACACATGCACAGATGCCAAACCTGTTGCTGAGGAAACAATTCTGGATGATCTTGATGATGAAAGTTGCAGCCTCCCGTTCAGTCATGTTGGGGCTGAACCTATGTCTGTATGCAGAAAACCACAAAAAGCAAGAGTAAAGATTAGTGAGGTTTCCTTTGAGCATGATACAAATTCATTTCTGCACATGCTCAGCCAGGTGTGGATTTCACTTGCTGCAAGGACCTGCTTTCTTGTGAGAGTACCTTCTTCAAATTACATAATGTTTTAATAAGCACTTGCTGCCTTTAGTCTTACAATGGAGACAGAGGCTGTGATCATCAAGTCTAGTGGTAACGCCAGGAACAGCAGATGCCTCTTTCCAGGCAGCTGCTGTTTTTACAACATCTTTGCAACTAATAGTGTCCTTCAGCTCCTGCCCATCATACTTTATAAATCTGTACTTCTCTTTAGGAAATTGTAGGAAGTTACATACAGGAAATGCTCAACTAGTTCTGCTCAGTCTGGAGCTAATCCTGGAGGCATAAGCCTGAAGGATTTAAAGTGTCACATTAGGTTTTGTATGTGTCCAAGTTGTTAGATGTGACAACATATTTCCATTCATTACTGCATTACCTGTAGAACAAATTTTAAGATGCTGTTCTTCAGAGTCCAGCACCATTTCAGAGGACATCAGACTCTGTAACACATTACCTCCCAATTAAAGCAGATCTTTCCTTTATGGTCTTGTTCTGCTAGCCCTACAGACTTAAAGATAATCCACGTACTTGCACAGTAAATGAATAGCTTGAACTTAATTCTACAAAAAGGCCTCTGGAATTCCTACTTCCTGAGATATTCCATAATCAAAAGTTAAACATTTTTTACATTAAGACATTTAAGATTTGAGCAGCATGACACCTATACTCACTGCACAAGTTATGGCAGTATACATTCTGTGAAGAACATATGACTACTTTCCAGTTCATACATATGCTGACTTACTTCAACAGCTTGATTGTTTGCCCTCGAAAGCAGGGCAGCCCTGTATCCAACATCAACGTAACCAGTGATACAACAGCATCCATGTAAGGCCTAGAGAAAAAGAGAACAAAAAGGCTGCAGTACTCCAAATCCTGCAGTTTTAGTAGGTAAAGCAGGCAAGCTGAGGGGTTCAACGAGCTGGATCACACCTTTTTCGGTAACTAAATGAACACATACAATCCTCTTTCATTTGCTGGTAGAGTTATACCACTGCTTGTAATCTGCCAGTTTAATTACATTTCCCTCCTTCATGTCAGACTACCAGATACTCAGAATGCTGCAAGATAAACAGTCTCAAGGAGGATTATACAATATAGTGCCTGATTAAGCAACATTTCTTCAGCATCAGACAGGTGAATCAGTGCATCAAAACAGTACAAAAGGCTGAAACCAGCAATACCACAGTAACAGCTTATCTTGTAATTCCTAATTACGCTATGTAATTCTTTGCTACATCAGCCCAACTTCCCTTCTCCTTCCTCTCCTCCCACTCAGAGCACTTATTACCTACCAAGCTATTACTCTGCTACTTGGATGACATTTTTTTCTCAACACAGAACTCCCTCCAGACTGCTCCCCTCAAGGAACCAAATTGATCTTGACTTCAAGACAGCCCTGTCTGGGACTACTAGCTGAAGAAACTTTGATTCTGTAAGATAACGTCAATAATACTTTATCGTTGTGATAGAATGAGCTTTTATCTAGACTCTTGTACTCTCCTCCTCCCACTCACGTACAACATCCTCTTCATATAGATTTATTAGTGCTCCTGCATATTAAAATAAACCTTGTTGGCTTGGTAGAGAGCAAGATAAAGCTGCAAATCTTTATTGTGAGTGGCTGGCAATCGCAGCTGAAGAGTGACACTACCAAAACCCCTGCATATTTTACAGCAGACCATTGCAGCACTTTTTCACATCTCCTATGTAATTAACTCTAGCTGAAATGGTGACAAATGTGATTGTCCTATTTGGGAAAACAAGAAAGATCTTCATTCTCCTGTAGTTTCTTACTGCAAAGTTTTAACAGCACACCGAATGATGTATGGAAATGTGTGTAATATCACATCTATACACTGAGTAGAATGTATACAATTTTTAAATATAACAGAAGAACAGATGTCCTGTTTTCAGCTGGAATAATTATTTTTCTTCTTAACAACAGAAAAAAACCCACAAATTTAGGCTGTAAAATTGATTATTAAGTTGTTTCAAAGTCTGCAAGATGTACCAGGACAGCCTGACAGGCTCAGATCCCCTACACACAAATGTGTAATATTATTTATCTTCCCATCTGGTTCTAGACATCGAAGAATTTCCACTTTTGAGAAGTTAAGAACACCTTACCTGACTGCCAGATAGCCTCTGACACACATCTCCATAAACCATTTGAATGGAGTTGCCTCCATTTTTCCTCCCATTATCATCACCATCTCATCAGTCAGTTTAATGTCGGGCTCCCAGCCCAGATTTCCACCAGGTGAGCTTTCAAACATGAATCCAAAATCTGTGCACAAAAGATAATCTGCCTTATAAACTCTGTTGATTAGTTGTCCACTGTCAAAGCTGACAGAAGAAAGGAGATGTGGATTTCACATATTAATATCTACTTCTTTCTATCAACATTTCAACTCCAACTAGAACTGTGGTAAAGTGTAAAAACACCAACAAAAGAAACATCGCCATAACATCAGACTAGACACAAGAATGACATCAAATAAACTTCCTGCTGAAACATCAGTGTAGTTCCAGAAAATCAAAGCTAAAGCAGAGGTTACAGCCTCACATCATTACATAAATTTACTTGTCAAATTTAATTCATACCCATACAGTGATGAAAGGAACCCAAAGATACATTTATGTACTTTCACATACATATACATGTGTAAGTACATATATGTGTACAATCCATATGATTGTGTGTATATACTTTCCTGAAGCTGGTAAAACTTTGCAAAGCTAAATTTACATAGGAGAAGCCAACACAAATATACACACAATACTGAACAGGCATGAAAAAAATCCCATGCATATTTATAAACCCTGAAATCAGAATATAAATTGGAAAGGGAAACGGCTTATTGTCTTCTCTGAGCAATACTTTACAGCAGAAGGAAAACGTAACTACTGAAATCTGAATGTGGGCACCACTGACCAATATGAATGATGTGTCCCTTTTTGTCCAGCATGATGTTGCCATTATGCCTGTCTTTAATCTGGAGCAGAAACAGGAGAAGACTGTACGCAGCCATACTGCGGATGAAATTATAACGAGCCTGTACAAACAAGAAGATAAAACAAAATCAGAAGAGCACAGAGAATTTAATAAGTCTCATCCCAGCAGCAGATACAGCTGAACAATGGGTTTGGTTTTTGTTTTCCATTCATGATTAGTTTGAAGCAATGTTCAATGATAATCTTCATACATCTACAGCTGCAATAATTTCTTTAGCTAACTCATAGATAAAAATGGATTATCAGCATCAGAAAACAAATACAGCATCATGATAGCTGTTATCCAATTATTTCTCATTATTTCTTACAGCTAGAATGCTTCTCAGCTGAGATTTTGCTGCCCCTGCCAATTGATATTTTACCTTCTGGAATGCAAGGGTAGACTCATCTCCATACTGCCTTGTAAAGTAATCATACATCCCAAAGTCTGTCTGCCTGCCCAGCTGGTCACGGGATGTGCAGTCAGGAATGCATTCAATAACACCACACTGAAGGGGAAGAGAAGAAACAGGTCTGTAAAGCACGCTCCCAAAATATATTTTGCTCATGGCTCTTGGCAGTCATACAGGTCCTCTGGGAAATGTGGGAAGCCTACACATCAATGAATTTCTAGTTTACTCATAAAAAAAAGTGTATCCATTTTTTTTAGGATTTTCCTTCCAAACTATGTGACTTTCCACCACTTGCACAATGTAGCCCCCAAAAATCAAACAACAAACATGAATAACCACAAACAGCAAAACTTCAGAGCCAAAAGTTTTAGAAAGCAGAAAGCAGGAGAGGAAAGACTCTTTGTTGCTGGTGCCCCAAATATTTGGCAGTATTTCCTTGCAGCAGGGCATTTTTATGTGTGCTGAAAGAAAAGGTCTTTTTTAATTAGGAACTATTTTCTAGAGCCATACAAGTTAATCGTACTTACCCCAGGAGCTGTGGCCACCACTCTGTATGGAAACACAAAAAGATCCAGGCCCACCAGCTGAAATATGTTCTTGAAGAGATCGATGATTTGTAAAGCTAACATGTCCTGTTACACAAGAAAAAAAATTGCACAAGCATTACAGGGGTTTATGGATCATAAGATCACAAAAATGCTCTGAAGTGAACGTTGAAGTTACCCCAGCAGGTCTGCAGATGTGTGCTTGTGCATGCACAGTGGCTCTCAGGGAAATCAAAATGGGAAAAGATAAATGCTGCTTAAGTGGGTAGCAAGCCACACTGAGGATTTAACTGCTGACCTAAGAGGAACAAACTATTCCATCACTCTTTGATAACAGTGCTGCTAACACCTCCAGGGGAAACAGCTAGCATTCCCTCTTAATCAAAACCAACCAAATTTCAATGTACAAGATACCACCTTGGAAACTACTGCTTTGTTACCAATAGTGCAATTAGAAAATAAGCTCTGAAAAAGAATTTTAAGTCATGGTAAACTGTCTGAAAAGAATGGCCTTCGTTTCCACACCAGAATTTCTCTAGTGGTACAACAGAGTTCTTTCCCTCAGTTCGTAACTTAGTGGAGACTCTCAACATTCCAAAGACAAGTATTTCTATACTTAAATGATTTTCTTCTCATGTATCATCACCTACAAATCTGTCTTTTATAGCTGCAAAGCCCAACAGTTTTGTACCTGTCTGCAGTCATCGCCCACTTTAAAGATAGCTGCCTGCCAACAGATTTTCTTACTGTCCACCCCTTCTTCTGCACTTTCATCTATGGAATCAGAACGACAACGCAGACCTGCAAAAAGAGTACAAAGCAAAACCCAGACACAGACTCCAATTAGTAACTTTCTACCAGGACAAGTCCTCTGCATTCAAAACCACCACATTTTGCTGCAGGTGCATTATGGGTATTTCTGCCTCATAAGGTGAATACCATAAAATAGCTCCCTTTATCTATTTGAACTGGAACATATCAAGATAGTGTTCATGATTTGCCTGATAATGCCTGAATTGGATTAAGCTGGCCAGCTAGAGCATCCAACAGAATTTATTATGAGAAAAAACTGCCAAATCCTGGAATCTGCTACAGTCTAAAACACAGGGAAAGACAATCAAATGCTATTTTAGTCTAAATTAACTGTTAAAATTTCTTCCAAGTACTATGCAGTCTGCTTCCTGAAACTTAAAAAAAAAAAACTGAAACAAAAATAGATTTAATGGATTTCTTCTCTCTTCCTTTGATCCAGTTTTATTTCTGAGCTGAAGTACAGCAGATAAAATTCAACATGGAAATAATTTTACTGCTGCTTTACAGGTCACTAAAAGCAGGCAATTTTAAAGGAATTGCTGACTCTTAATTAGTAGTGGTGATGATTTAAGATGCAGTTACTAACCTTCTTTTTCGAGCTCACTAACTCCACATCGTTTCACTTTAAATTTGGCCAGGTAGGGTGCCTTTGCTGCACTAAATTGTGAAAAGACCAAAGATGATAATGAGTGCAAGTTAGCCAAACAAGGATTTCTAGAAAAAATACCAACATATTATGAATTAACTTAATGGGAGAATACAACAAGAGCACGGTACCTCTGCATAGGAGTTCCTGATTTGTAATCAATGTCCAGAACAATAGCTTCAGGATTGCTGGGCAAGTAACAGCCTGCAAAATGGAGCAGATAGCTGAGAATAAACTCACCAGCTAGTGCAACAATGCAACCTGGTGAGTAACTGATGTTCGTGTCTGTAACTTCAGTACATAGTTCTGGATTAAATAAAATGTTAGAGATAAACTGGAGATGATGGTGTGTGAGCCAGGAAGGATGCAGTATCTCCTCTTCATTAGTGAGTGATTGCCAGAAACTAACAGAACACAATTTCGAACTAATCCTGCAGAAGTACACAGATAGGACTCTTCTTACAATAGTCAATAATAAGATGTGGCAGTGTGTCCCACTGCACTGGGGAGGGCTCTTAGCAACCAACATATGGTAGGAGAAATCAGACCTGTTAGAGATCAGGAAAAGCTTTCATCAAACCCCATTTTAGAGAGGAGATTCAGACTGGGAAACCTATGTCCAAGATTTGAAAGGACTTTCAGACAATGACGCTCAAGGGAATGCCTGATGGGAGTAAAAGAAGAATGAAAGGAACTGGACACACTTCATTCTTGAGGTAACATAACTCCTCAAAAGCGCCCCATCTCTTTAAAAAAAAAGGTGGCCCAAAGAAAAAGAGCTTATTTATCTTTCCTCTTCAGACATACGTTTCTACTCTTACCCACGATGTGCATTATCTAACTTGCCCTTGGGCAAGTTTTGATGCACCATACAGACATTACTGGGTAAAAACATTTGAATTGTTTCAAGAGAGAAACAATCCAACTGCAAGAGAACAACCGCAGCACCAAAACTGAGAGCTGCCACCTGCAGGTACTTCCAGATTTGCTTGCAGAAAATACAGTACTCACGTTGAATGCAAAAAGCCCACTGTATCATATGATGGAATCACTTCTTACCAGGCTGCACTTTCACCTCAGAGAGAGCACTCAAACAAGCTTTTTTTCTTTCATCTCCTTTAGGGAATGGTCTGAAAGGATGAATGATGTATTATTTATCTGCATACTGTATATTACTCTATGTACCAGCCTCAAGTTTGTTTCCAATTTACACAAACTTCACTAAAAATGTTTCTTCCTGTAATGACAAAGATCACTTACTGCACCACTTCTACAGAACTTACAGGCTCAATACCTAACCAGAACACTTTCTATCTTAATGATGGTTATAGACTTCGCTTCATAGCTTTAACATTCATATCACATACAGGCTGTTGACAAACCAAAACAGCGTAAGATATGAGACCGAAATATATGAAGGCTCCTCCTCATACAGAAATTATTGCATAATTATACCTGTGTAACCACTGCTATAGTTATACCAATGTAAGTCTCTTTGTGGAACTTATTCTAGAATAAGAACATTGCTAACCGGCAAAGACAAGCCAGAAAAATGCCTGTGCAATTACATGCCTAATTTGTTCACTGCAGGTGTCAAGTGGATGAACAGTAAAATGGTGAACAATGAGTACATACAATAACCCAATTGCACAGGCACGTGTGTTAACCGTCTATTGAAGTCAGTCACACAATTGCATGCTCACCTGGTGTAGCAGCATGGAACTGAAAGGCATTACTTATGAACTAGTTTGAAGCAGTGCAGCAGATTACTGAAGCAGCAACAAAATGTTTAAGATAATGAAATCACAGTAGATGATAAATTTATTCATTTGTACCATCTACAAAGCAAACAGCATCTTCTCTGTGCTGCCTTTACATTAGAGATGAAAACCAGATTCATTTTAAGGCTGGGGTGCAAAATGCAGTGCTTGCAAAACAATTATTATCAGTTACTTAATTATAACTTGATATTAACAAACAGTGGATTGATTTCATTCTAAACAGAACAACATTCAGATCCTAAGCCCACCATTTAAACCCATCCTAACTGGGTGAAAACATCTTACCATGCACACAGAGAACGCCTAATATCTGATTTCTGCGATGTAAGTGTCCTTTAGCCTGATGCCCTTATAGTGGTGGTTTGCAAAGCTTCATTTTAAACGAGGTATGTTCCATGAAATGCATTTTATATGACTTTCAAATACTTTTATACACCAGAGAATGTTTTAAAAATATGCAATGAAACCACATTTACAGTCTTAGAGCTTGTGTGCCGAGCCACTGCCATCCACTGGCAAGCTTTATAATAGTTAAATTTCATATCCTACTGCAGTCTTTACAGTCAACAATGAGCAGGACTTTGCATTTTAAGAGATCAAGTCAATTTTTATGACATCAAATCTTTCTCCCTAACCACATTTTAGGAATGAATAAAAAGAACTTACATATGCAAAACGAACAATTGTCTTTGTATTACACTGCACAGTGAAATCTCTTTGGGAACAGGAAAAGAATTTCACGGAGTCTTAACAGACGGTAAAACCATTTACCTATCCTTGAGGTTTTTTGGTTTTGTAGGTTTTTTGATCCTCATTCCACTGTTAGCAACCACGATGTGTTCAAATTTAGAATCATCTGCTTCTAAAGTTAATATCTGTTCCAGATGGACTGCTAGCTCAAAGCATGAGCACTGAGATCACGACATACAAATTATCCCTAGAAGTCACACTAAAATGAGCCTTTGCATCCTACAACTCTCAAGTTGCATAAAAGAAAAAATTCATTCCTTATAAGTGATTCTTTTTTCCTGCTAACACTACCCCAGTACCCCTAAAAAACAAGCCAGCCTCTTAATCAGGACACTGGCAACTACCAGAACAGTGAGACCCAAAAGAGGACAATTTCTGAAGTACAACACTTACTTGATAATGGCTGAAACGTTGGTGATTTTATTAAAGAAATCAAATTCCCGTTGGTAGAACTCTTTGGCTGGGCCAGACAATGAGCCAGTTATCTCCTCTACTAGCTGCTCCAGAAGTTCCCCAATGTCAGCTGCATGTGGAAAAGGAAGCACCTCTGTCAGCAGCTTATTTCAGAAAGCTAAATTATACAGACATAACCACCATTGGATAACAGTGAAAAAAAAAAGTCCTGGTGCAAACACTGCCACATCTTCTGATGGACTCTGTCAGTTCGAACACTTCTACAGAATGGGCCCTGCCACTACAAATGAGAAAAGTTCCTAGCTACAAAGATTCCTCCTCCCAAGAAAGAAGCAGGAAGGAGATTGAGTCTGAACTGACCAAAGGAACCAAGCTAGATTGTGTTTTAAAGCACTCACGATCTTTTTGATGTCCTTCTTCATCCAGGTAGATATTAGTTTTCATGTTCCAGATGAACTGGTGAGCCAGTAGCTGGGATTTGGCAGCCGCCCACAGGATGTATTCTCTGACGTAACCCATCTGCAACCATATCCAGTCCAGTAAGGATCAAAGATCATGGCAGCTCTAGCAGACTCAACAGTACTGCTTCAAACAGCTATTCTTCAAACACTGAAAATATTTAATGGATGAAAAGAAAAACTCTGCACTCTCATTCATGTTGCTAAAAAGGCTTTTGAAGAATGACAGTGTATTTCCAGAAGTTGCATTCACTTTCCTCTATTTTCAACTACTTCTGTAGCCTGTAGATATTTCTGTATTTGACTGATATTAACAGACAAGATGTCTGATGTTCAGGTTCTGCATTGCAGAGGATATGCAAACTTCTCAAAGAATAGCTATATACAGTCACCTACACTACTGCCTGGGGATATCTTTACCTGAAAGTAATGCACTGACCTTGTGGGCAGATAACAATGATCTTACATTTAAGAACCCTGAATTTGGCTGGCAAGCTTTACTTCTGGCTTCTGCAAGATGAAACTAAGTTCTGAAATTCACATACATGATGGAGCAAAAGACACCCATAGATGTCTTCTCTGGTTAGCTCCACAGCAAAATGATTGAGGATAGTGATTTAATGTTATTACTGCTTGTCTCATGCAGACCTTCAAAAGCTTTAATCAAACTCCTCATCTAGGCTTCTCCATAACAAAGTCTCTTTCCTTAGATACATAGCCTCTGGTTTCTCAAGTTTACCTGTTCATATAAAAGGTGTATCCAAAGCAAGCCAGCCTCTAGAGACAAACATTTTTCTTCTATGTATTAGTTATAGTTTAAGCTGAAATTTTGTCTGATCTGCAGTTTCACACTAAAAGCTGCCTTAAAAATCTGTTTTGCTCATATTCAGCTGTTTCACATCCTCACCTTGTCGTACCGAAGTGCCTGCACAATCTGTGGAATGTAGAATAAAATGGCATCCTGAAAAAGATGGCAGGGGTTTTATTGTTATTGTTTCGTTAGTTGGAATGGAAGACAGGTCACACGCACAGAGAAAAGCTCCCTTCAGTTAGACAATGAACAAAATACCACTTCCTCTTTATTTTAAACTATATATATAAGCCTCCTCGTCAAATCAAAGTATTTTGCTGTCCAGTTACTCCCTTCTAAAATATCTTTAATAATCACATATTTTACAATCCTACTACAAGTCTGGCAGGTGTTGCAAACCCAGCCTTCTGCTGCTTTAGAAGAAGCACCTTTCCACTGAGAGAAGACTCAAAGGAACAACTGAGAATGGCAATCGGAAGAATACAGTTTAGTGTGATTTACAACACAAAAGTTGCAAGTACACAAGCCAGTATCACATGGGACAATCAACTTTAAATTTTCACCCCAATCTATTCACATTCTGAAATGTGGTGTGCCCATTCAGCACACACGCCTCTCTGTGGTATTAAAGCAAAGCCTGTGGCCATAACTTTACTCAGAATGTTAAGGCACTCTTGGAACTTGTCTTACCGGAGGAAAAGATCGCAGGACTTTAACCCCATACTGAGCTGTTAGAGGATGAGGTGGGTACATGCTTGAAAAATAGGAAAGGCCAGTTGGTGGATCTGTTGGTGCCCAGCACAGAACATGACTGAGTTCAGGTGCATCAGCATCAATTGTATGCCAGGTAACCAGGTACTGAAAAAGCAGGTCAGACACATTGGGAGTTTGTAGCACCCAATAATGTTTGGGTAGTACACATCAGACAGGAATGCTACAATCCAGCTTCCTATAGCAGGGGAAGTTAAAAGTGGCACACTTTATTTTACAAAACCACGGCTATTCTACCTAAAGCGTTTTTTTCCCGTGGAAAACAAACTGTTGGAACCACCTCACCTCCCAGATCACCACATGAAGTTACTGAAGTCACTTTACTAAAAGCACAGTACAGGAGTTCTAGCACAGGGAGGAAGAAGAAAGGATGAGCGCTTTTGTATGAGTCAAAGAAGGTCAAGTTTTTCTGTTCTCTATTTTATAGGTGATGTACAGAACATAGCTCTGGTAAGACTGTCCTTCACATAACTACAGTGCTTCACTGCAGATCAGCATGACGAGTCTCCTCCATTTCAAGAGGCATCTTATCATGCAGCACAGGTTCAGCTTGAAATAATTTCAGCAGCACCACACACCATGACTCAGTCCAGTGGTCTTTTCCATATTATGCAAAAGTAACAGAAATGGTGGCTGCACCACAAGTGATGAGCTTTGAGACATTTTGTGTCTGGTGAGAATATACCCGGGAGCAAGATGTACCAATAGCTAACTAGTTACCTACTCTTATTGCTGTGGTTCTTGCCTCGGCACCCTATTTCCACAGCTGTTCTGTCATTCTCTCATACAGAGCTAGAGTTAAAACATACACTGTGTTAAGTAAAGACTGTATTTTCCAATATATCTGAAAGAAATGGGCATACTGGGCCTTGTAACAGTATAAATATTCATGAGTACCTTTATTGCTTCAGGAACATCACTGACAGCTCCTGGGTCCAACCGAACCAGACGGGTTACTTCTGTTCCAATAGCTTCGGTATTCTTAAATCTAAGAGTAACCAGGAACACAGTAACATTATAAGAAAATTTTGACAGCCTCTTCTATTTATGTGAAGATGAGGGAAGCAAAAGGCACAAAAGAATATGCTTAACAAACAAACAGTCCAACTATGAAATAATGCACATCGAAGTACCAATATGATGAAAAAAGAGGATTTGGGAACAACTGGTTCTTATCCAATGCTTTTGTATAAACCACTAGTGGTTTAGCCCACTATTGGATTTTTGGCTGAAATATACTGTCTGATTCTACAGACACCAGAGTGCAGAACTCCACTTGGCCAAAACTATCACTTTTGTAAAGGGGAAAGAATTTCCTTTCCCTTCCAGAGCCAACTATGCTAATTCTCCTATAATACTTACTAAAATGCAAGCCAATACATAGCTAGAGAACACTTCATTCAAAGATACTTCCAATCAGTTTAAATTCTATGCCTGCTAATGGGCTAAATGCTATTAAAAAACAAACATGATTTCTTCTGAACAAAACACCATCTAAGTGGTAGCAAAGAAGGGGTGGTAGGAAAGGAAGCTGCACTCCACCAGAGCCTGAGCAAAACGAGAATGTTAAGCAATCTAGTTCTTTTCATTTCAAAGGTCTCAAACAGCTCTGGCAGCATGCAAGGGGGCTGTAAAAATGAGCAAGTGCCGTCACCACTTAAAGTGTAAGTACTCAGCTGCTCCAGCAGCAGGAATTACTTCAATTCTTTCTTTTGAAATATCTCACCTGGTAGGCAGCTGTACAGCAAGATGAGGAGAAATGCTCCAAGCCAGATTTACATTATCCTTCCATTGCTTCTCACTAAGACTGATATACTTAGATCTCCAGTTTGCTACACTGCTCTCTCCAGTTTGATCCAGCTCTAGCTCAGGGGAAGACAGTGGATTGTACCATGTGATTAAACGTTCAATCTCAGTAGCCTGAGGGAAGCAGAAAAAAAAGATAACGTTTTCTGGAAGAACAAAAGCACTCCCAATTTCATACTTTAGTTTATGTATCTTGCTACAACAACAACAGCGTCTTTGAAATTCACGCAGTTTCTTCATTCTTCTGATGACCTACCAGCAATGAGAGCAGTAACGTTCTTCGTTTCATGTAGTATTTGTGTAGCTGTGTACCTCTGTTGGTTTTCTTAGACATGCCTTGAGAAAAGGATAAAAAAGGTTTCAGTGGCTTTTGTTCAGTGTGTTAAATGGTGCTTTCAGACTGCCCACCCCTGGCAACAGTAACACATAAGAACCAAATAACCACAGGACACTTGTCAGTTTAGATCAGAGTGACTTCAGAAAGTCAGCACTGCAGCTACTCATTGTACAGCTGTTCTCTGAATACATGGAGTACAGCAGGCTACAGGGATATCAATGTAGCCAGTATAACATTCACTTCAGAAACATGACAGCCTACTAGAAAGAAAGAGCACACAGTTTACAAACGTACCAAAACACAGCCCACAGTCTAATGTCACTCTGCTGCCCCAAAAAGCACTAGGGGCATGTTTGCACAAAGCAAGCAATTTCCTTACAGGTTTTCAATACAACTTGACTTCCAGTCTTATTTCTTCTGTAGTACAGAATTTAATACTCTAGTAGAAACACCCAGGTAAGTTCAAAACTTTGCCCCTTGCTACCACTGAGGCTTTTCCTGCCCCCTCTCCAGTCTGGTAATTAAATACTCAGCCAGAAGAACATGAGCCCAACATTAAAGGTAAATATTGACTTCAAGCAACATCTGCATATAAAATCTGCCATGAAATTGGCTGCAATGAGCTGGCTGCAATCAAAAAGATACCTGATTTTTTAGATATGGTTGACATGCCACTGGACAAAGGGTAAGTATTTATCCATCCTTGTGTAGCCTGTTGCCGAGATCCAACGTTGATATCAAGGTTGCTCCTGGTGTCTTGATTATCTAACAACAGAGCACAGACCTGATGTAGAAGCCAACCAAAGACTCAACAAGCCTTTGAAACAGCCCCTAAAGGAACTCACCAGGTGGTACAAGTTGGCTGGCAGTCAGGTACTTCTTGTCCGAGAACATCGCTGTCCAGAACTTGATCAATATGGTGATATCCTCACGAAGCCTCTTCTCCCCTTGTGTAGGGAACTTTGAGGGACAACTTGGAAGAAATTACACAAATAATGTGAAGTTGAATGTATTAAGAAAAGAAAACCAATCAAACAAATGTCACACAAATATAAGCAAGTCATCTTTCTTATTCTGAGCAGAATCTACAAGGATGAAGCTACCCACTATGTTTTATCCTCATGGCTTTATTATGCCTGACTGAAGAGTACAAGCTTCCTATTGTAACTGAAAATTAAGGCAGCAGTCTGCAACAGCCTGGATTTATTTGAAATCTAGTACTTCTGACTGACCTCACATTCAGACATTCCTATCAATTGTATGAGTTCCTGCTGTGCCTATGTCAAATGTTGAAATTATCACATTCAGTGTGGATGTATTTTCAAAACAGTGGAACTGTATTTCAGCCACACACTTTGAAACAATAATTCTTTAAGTCTTACGAATCTAGGTATGGTTTTGAGCATTGAATAAACTCCAAAATAAGGAAAAAAAAAAGAATAGAAACATTTCCGAAGATACTACTTTATATATAAACCACACATAAAAACTGGAACTTATACATAAGCCTCTTTGAGATGGTTTATGAACTGCACAAAAGCATAAGGAAAATAAAAGTTTCTGTTAAAATGGGCAAAAAAAGGAAAGGAAGAAGTTAAATCACTAGAAGCAAATGACAGGCACTGCTTTGAAGTGTCACAGAAGGTTCAGGAAATCACACACATGCTTTCAAACTGAGAAGTTGCAAAGAAAGAAGTACCTGAAATAATCAAAGGCAGTTGAATAAATCTTTTCTCTCAAAACATTTCGAATAGTGGCATTTGGAACCACATCAGCATGCAGCAAAGACAACCCCAGAGTCAGCAACCTAATAACCAAAACAGAGAAAGAGAGTTTTGGCATTCCCAAAACAGTAACCAATGCAACATCATACAAGCCACAGGCACAGCTGTAACTCTGTTCAGTTATTGAAAAGTACTCACTTAAATCGGGGTCCAATTGCTGCCACATGCCGATTCAAACTGCCTTTTGCCCCTCCAATGTTGAGTGACAGTGACCGCTGGAGCAGGCTGGAGAAGATCTCTATTTGATCAGAACTGCAGTACTTGGCTATTTCAAATCTCTGCACCAAAAACTGAAAGAGACAGACATACCATGCCTCCTTTGACCTTTTTTAATCTCAACCTCTCCCAATCCTTTCTGCTTCAAACAGCTTTCTCCCCTTCAATTATTATGCTTATTTAAGTGCATATCTCCTGGCTTTGAGGCAGACAGACTACCAGCATGACTCCAGTCCTTTCCCAAATCATGAGAACTTGTAGTGCAGAGTAGCTTAACTGCAGCCTCACTGCAACACTGCCATAGGTGCGATGTTCCAGACGAAATACACACCTCTATCCAGATGTAATGCGGGGTCACCTCTGGTGGGCAAGGCCTCGGCTGGCTCTCTTCTGATGCGGCTAATGGATCTGCTTCCTTCTGCTCAGCAGAAAACAGGCCAACCTTCTGTTCCACTGTCATTTGCCAGGCTCCTGCCATTTCCCGCATGAACTGCAGAAAGGAAGACGAGTTTCTTGTTTCAAAAGCATCTTCTCATATGTAAAACACAATCTTCCTGCAGAAGCACACACGAGAATCTAATACATCAATTAAAATTCACTGCAATATTAATGAAGGTCTATACATCCCACCTGAAATGTTTCATTCACATCCTGAATTATGAAGGGAAGAAAGACCCCCTGAGAAGTTCAGCTGGCAACGGAAAGACTAAGGGCAAGAGCAGACAAGCCCTCTATTGTGCTGAGGGAACTGAACTGTTAGACTGGCTGGTGCTATTCATCCTCCTGCTCTACTAAATGTTACTGCCTCCAACACCAAACAGAGACAATTAGATTCATTTTTGCTGAACCTGCTCTAGGGACCAGTATCCTTTGATAGAAAGGGCTCACAGCACCCAAAGGTGCTTACCTATCTCCTCAACAAATTACAAAGAAATTTCCCAGAAGCCTAAGAAAAAACGAATTAAACTGATTCTCAAGTTAAATACCGAAATGTGCATGTAAACTGACCTAAGTAAATTTAGATGGATGATTATCTCCAACAAGGGAAACACTTAGCCCTCACTAACTGAAGCAACTCCCAGATGCAGCTTTCTCAGCTGCGTGTGAGCTGTCATTACACCATGCTGAGTTGCTGTATTACTATCAGATTCACCCCCACCTCACAAAATACAGCTGGTCTAGGCTCTTACAAGATTAGGACACTTGCAAGAGTGTTTTTTATGCAAGGGTGCAATGCCAGATATCAGAGGCTCTGACTAATTAACAGGGACATTGATTTTAATTTGCTTCAAAACACCATTCTACAAATTGTGATAGTTTAGAACCTGATACATGAGCAGCACAGGCATCTCAGCAGCAAAGTAGTTGTACAGCTGAGATCCTAACAGACTGCCTTTGCTGTATCATTCTTGCTGCTGAGAAGGATCCATTTCCCACAGCCCACTTCATAAGGGTGCTCAGACTTCCAACAATACAAAGATTTCCTGGCAGGCTAAATTGATTAACAATACATTTAACATCCTTACTTGACACAGATTAACAACAGCTCTGAATCTCTCAGATTTTCTCTCTTCCCCCCTAGCAGGGGCAGAGAAAGAACAGTTAAACAGCTTCCTACCGGCACTTCTATTCCATTCTTGGCAGCGAGCAGCCACTCCCAGCAAGCAATTGCTGCTTCCATGCCATGTTCATTGAACATTCGCAGGGGTCCCCAACACAGATGATGAAGGAGCTGGGGATCACAGTCTGAAAACAAACATTCACACAGATTTCTCCAACAGAATAAGTAACTGCTTTTCACATCAGCATGAAACTGGTGTGCACAGTATGTATAATCAATTCCTAATAAATAGCTTCTAGTTTAAGAAGGACTTTTCCCAGTATAAGCCTAATTGAAAAAAACCCAAAACACAGTCTGGGTTCAAGTTGATGCATACTGGGTTTGTATATGGATAGGATTTGTAGTTTATTACTCTTGGCTTTCACAGCCAGAAAGCAGAGCTCCATTTCTTTTTCATTACCTTTGCTGCTTATTAGCAGAGCAGTCAACTTAAACATGGCCTGGGTGTAAAACTCAGCGTGGCTTGATTCAAGAGCATCATTCAGTTCTTTGATCATCAGTTTATTCAGGTCAGATGTTCGTCCTGTAGCATTTGAGAACTGAATCATTCCAGAAACCTGTAAAATATAATGGGTTTTTCAACAGAGAACAGTATTTTTAGGAATCTAGTTTGGTATTGGTCACATGTTGATTAAGGAACTCCACAAAGAGAGACATCTTTTGTTACTACTTTCCTAAATCTTTAGCTTTATCTGCAATCTAAGAACTTTCTGAAAGACCAACAGTAAAACCATCTGTTTAATAACCTAGGAAAATTATACCCTTTATCTTGAAGGAATTTAGAGCCTGTGCTTAAAATAACAGAACCATACAGCAGTGCAGGTTGGAAGGGACACCACCCCCTGAAAAGCCATTCCTGAGCTTGTGGACACTCCACACTTACAAGAAACCCTGCACTTACCTCTCCTGCATAGCGGTTGCGCAAGTTAAGAGAAGCCATGAAGTTGGAATAGTCCTTCTTCACACAAGTTGGTCTCTCAGTTAGCTGCGTTGCCTATGACCAGACCACATAGAGGTGTTTACACTGTTCATATCCAGCCATTTGTCTGGTTTGTTGGGGTTTTTTTTGTATCATCTCATACGTTTTAAGTTTAGTTTTCCTTATGCTTATAATCAGAATAGTATCAGAGCTGTTAACTACAACAGTACCAGGACTGGTAAAAGTATAAGGAACGTGTATTTATTCCATGGATACAGTTTGAAATATATACATATTCAGATATACTATTTGAAAGACCAAAACCAAAGCATGAACATCTCTGGCACTGCTGCTCCCTTTTCACGAACAGGTAAGGAGGAAGACAAGAGAGGAGGTACTATTTTGGTTCTGCCCTTCCCACACAACAGCTTGCTGAACTGATAGTAATGTAGAGGAGAGAGTATTGTGTTCTTGTCTTTAAGGGCACTAGTAATCCACACTTCTGTGTGCAGAAGCACTAAAGAATTCGTGTCAGAGGTTTTTTCTCAAAACCAACAAAAAAAAGAATGCTTCTTTACATTGTAAAATGATTTTTTTATAGTAGGGATTTCATACTAAAATACAAGCAAACCCAGCAGAATTCCAACACTCCTGCAACACCCTGCTTCAGTACTGCTAATGGCTAGCTTGGCTCAGCAATGGATAAACTGTTAAGAACTATTCTTATTACATGTCTTGGATATAAAATTTGAGTACTATTATCTTTTCATTAGCAACATCCAGTCTATGGGAATAAAGCAAAACAAACTGCTAGTAATCTGAGAGCTTTCTGAAAGAGCTTTTGTCACTTGGCTGACATGCAGGAAGGCCTAATGAAAACAAACACTGTTACCGTATTAAGAAAATGAGAAAGTTATTTCTCCTATTTCCTTTCCAGTTACAAAGTTTCTAGTTTCTTCCAGCATAGTCTTTATTCTACCAAGTTTTTTCACCTTGCCCCTTTAGGGAACTACACTGACTGCCTTTCCTGAGTCCTCTGAGAGCTCTTTATCCTATTCACGTTCAGAAACCAGGGTCTAGAAGGACACTGTAACAGAGAACCAAAAGGAAATCCTGCTACAGCTGAGCACAAGGGCAGTTTCAGAGCTGCTGCTAGAAAACAAACTGGCTGATAATACAACAGACGCTATTGGATGCTTCTCCAGGAGATCAGAAATTAATTACAACCACAGATGAGTCAAAATTAACTGTAAAAACCTGCCTATAACTGCATTAAAAGTTCAATATGCAAAAGTCTATTTTGAGTGAATATATGTAAAACTCAGAGCAAATGGGAGTCACCCAACACCTATGTTACTGTTCTAAAAAGCTGCTTATTTCAGCCTTACACAAAGATACTGCTTTCAAATCATTAGAATTAACATATAGGAAACTCCTAAACAGCATCAGAGGCAGTTTTATTTTCTTGCTTCTTACCATCTCACTTTTCAGTATTTCATAGAACACGATTATCAGATACCTTATTTCTTTCCATCTCGAATCAAGGTATCTGAGTAACGTTCAAGTGCTATGACAAAGGTGATTTAGAAGATCTGTATCATGTGGTTATACTGAATGTTACAAAATCAGCATGACAACTCTACAGGTGCACAAACAAACAAGAACCATGCCCAATACTCACGCCCAGAGTGGTGTTCTGCCTGTTGTAGCCTGCAAAGTGCAAAACACTTTCTGTAGCCATGGCCAGCCCTGTGTGCTGGGACAAGCCCGACACCCAGTTCTGATGCTTGTTTAGGTACTCCTGACAAATAGAAAGAAAGAAGCGTTTGTTGGAAAACTACTGTTTTTCAAAACAAGGCAGCTCATAAGCAAGTGTTGCATCAGCCCAAACTACCAAAAGCTTAATTACACACATACCTGACAACAAACAGGCTGTCTCTAACACATCCCAGTAAGGCATTGTTTCCCTGGCAGTAAAAAGTCTGAATGCCCTCCTAAATAGCAAAGGGCAAGACTCTTTCCTTTTTGGAACGATAAGGATCATGTTATCAAGAGAGATACTTGAAGACTGAGGTCTTCTTTAAAAAAAATCACTTCTGACAAAAAGAACCTTACAAAAGGAAGTGCTTTAGACTCCATGGGGGAAGGGAATGTAATTAGTTATCCTTTCACATAAGGATAGAACCCCTTGAGGTTCCTTTTTTAGGGAAGGAAATCTAAAATTCAGGTGGATTTGCAGTGTCCAAAATCTTGAGCCTCGCTGGAAATCCTGTTATTTGCACCAAATTAGGCACCTTTAGACACAATACTAATCTAACCTGGATCACATAGCTTCTTCAGCTACTCACCAAGGATTAACAGACACCAGCATCTTATTACAGTGAGACACTTTAAGATATTTAGTTTATTTTATTAGCACATCATTAATAGTCTTTTGTAAGATTTGCTTGCAGTCATATAACTGCTTTTCACTGAACTCTGTCACACGAGTGTTTACTACACCCATGCTCAAATTAAGTCTGTAGATTACAGTGGTCTCACATAGTAGCAGCATTTCTCCACATTTAAAAGGACCATAATGACAGAAGAAAACACCCTCCCCAAGAGGGAAACAAGAAACAAGTTTTACATCCTAATCATCTGCTTCAGTCTAGCTGATATTTTCAGCTAATGCAACAGCATTAAACTTTGCTAGGCAGATGATTCTGTTATGCCAAATTCTGACTTCTGAAGTCAGTCCAGGATAATCAACTGTTTACAAGATGTTCATTTCAGATTACTCAGGTTTGGACTACCTCACAAGTCACAACGAATAAAAACAATCTCATTATCCTCTGCAAAGCTACAAAGGAAATCTTAAAGCAATAGAAAATCTAAAATTATGCTTGCATAGCCTGAAAAATGAGAAACACCACAGAATTCTAATTTTGAAGATCAGCAAAACTCCCATGTTCACAGAAGCAGGCTCATTACCTGCAGATGAGATTTTGTAACAGAGGGAGCCCATTTCATTGCTTCTTGCAGAATCATCCCACAGCGTGCAGCAAAATCCTTGACTATACTCTAGAATTAGAGAGCATCAATACAATCAGTAAAATATAGGACATTTTACAAGAGGCACTGGTTTTAATGGTGTAACAAGTAACGTGGGGAGTAGCTTACGGTAACATGATCCAGTTAAAGTTTTCTGTTGTGAACTACCCTTGACAAAGAACTGACTCAAGTAATAAGATTCAGAAACACAAATACCAAGTGTCACTTTTTATTACAAAAAAGATCATTAAGAATAGCATTATTTTGGTCTTTGATAAACAAATCAAGGAGGACCACTTACCTCTCTGGCTTCATGTGTGTCAGGGACAGTTATTCTATACGGAGCATCAGGAATGTCATAGTATGGTTGGTCCTTGTGAATGTCCTAAACAAAAGCGATTATCAACTCTCAGTAAGACAAAATTCATCACTTCACTTGAACTCTACAGGAAGTACTCTCTCCAGGCAGGAAGCCTGATTTACCAAAGCTTTTTGCTAATATTTGCTCTCAAAGTCAATTTGAACAGCTCTAACAAACTGTCTGTGTTCCAGTTCGGTTTTTAGTACAGGTCATTTTAAAAATCCAAAGCCCTCTTCAACATTTAGTACAACAATAAAACTCTATAAAGCATTTCCATCTTCAACAATACTAACATGCAAAAAATTTAAGGTATATGGATAAACATGCACACACTGGAACCACAGCTGATTCTGTGATTATAATCTGACAACTATAACGCGTAAATACATAAATCAAAAATTAGAAAACCACCACCAAATTTTTATTTCAAATGAGACAGTTCAACAGTTACAACCCAGAACTGGCAATCCTGTTTTATTCTTGATGCTAAATTTGACCTGATGAACCACATCTGACAACTTTCTAGCACTAGTTTCACTACCTAGGAAATAGGGTTGAAAATGCACTTCTTCACAGAATTTACACTAAAAATTTTAACTACCTTGGTAATAAAAGGAAAATAAGAACTCAAATAACTATCAAATAAATGCAAACCAAACAAATCAGTTCTATGAAAGAAAACAGAACTTACTGCACTAAGAGACAGTGACAGCGTCTGCAGAATATCTAGCATAGTCTTCAGCACGGTTCCACTCCATAGCAAGTGAGGAAATCTAGCGCAAGATAGGATTCAGAAACTCAATAATCATGAAGAGCTGAGGAAGGAAATTACTTTATCAAGAAATATAGCTGCTGAAAGAGCTACATACATCCGTAGGTAAGCCTGGACAGAAGTCTCAAAGCTTGCCATGGCTCACAACAGCCTAGCTCAATACAGAGTGAAAAGCTCTCTAAGTGCTACCTCATAGTTGAGATTGCATTTATTTCATAGGCACTTTGCTTTACTCCATCTGTGGCAATACTAAGCAGACACGGACATTTAAGCAGGGGTTTTAGAGCCCAAGTTAAAAATACTATTGAATGCTAGTTTTCAAGGAGATGTTTCAGCAGAAGTACAGCCAAGAAATCCACCTGAAGGTCTTCATCAACTACATAAGTAATCAGTCAATGCAAAAAGGGAACAGGGAAATGAAATCTATACTCACTTGTCTACCAGACCAGATAAGTATTTGTCTGCAACTCTCCTGATCCTTTTGTGAATGTGATTAAAATTCACCAGCAAGAACTGAGCATGTCTCTCCAGCTCTTCTTCGTTCTCCTTAGTTTTAGGCTAAAAAGCATGCCAAAGAGAAGTATGAAGCTTTTCAGGAAAAAACCCCAAGCATACTTTCATAAACTAAATGAGAACATTCACACAAATTCAAAGTTTTAGTTTCCATGTAACCTACTTTATCAGCCATCATTGTCAGGAATGCTTCAAACACCTTATCAGCAACAGCTATCACACACTGCATCATGCCTGAGGAATTGAGAGAGGTGACAGGTTTGATTATCAGAATTACATTTGCTTTATAAACCATGCTTAGCAGTTATAAAGCGTTTATGTTTACTCAGCCAGCATTGAACCAAGCTGTTTCAAAACAAAACTAGTGCTCTTGGCAAGAACAAAGCAACAGCAGCCTAGTGAATATGAATCATTTTGTTATGTCATTGCTTGATTTGTTTTAGTTTTGTATGTCTGGAGATAATTTCCAAGTACCCAAAGCTGCAAGATCACCTGGCCAAGTAATCTTACCAGATTTGTCTTTTTGAATTGCTTTATCCTCAAAATAGCAGAACATAACTTGGAAGCGATCTTGGTCAGTTGAACGCAATACCCTACAAAAAGAAGAGTTTTGTGGCTAGGATTGTTTTGGCATTTGTTGAATTTGCATACGATGGAAATATCACACTAGCAGCAATACACTTTCAAAGGAAAAAAAACCCAACAAAATAAAACTACATTAAAAACCCCACCCAAAACCCAACAAACAGCCTGTGAATTCAGTATGTCTGACTAGCAAAACCTAACACGCAGCACCGAGGGGAGAAACATACACTACAAAATAAAATCCCAGCTCCTACATTACACTGATCCTGCAGAACAGGCAACTGTTCTTCAGAGGCGCAAGCACAAGAGTCTGTGCAGAGCGGGCATTACACTTGCAACACACTCCTCCGAAGAACTCTTTTGCCCATCTTCTGTTAGCTCCTGTACAGAGGAGATTCTGTTTTTCAGGCTCTACTATATTATTCCATCCTTTTTAAATACCTCAAAGGCATTTTTACACAGATGAATTCCCAGTCTCGGAATTTTCAATCAAAACACTGATTCTCATTTGTCTCAGTGTCTGGCAATTCTGACTTGAACATACATTGTTGGTTTTTGTGTTTGTTTTGGGGCTGTTATTTTTAATTCATCAGTGGAAAAAGCATATCCATACCTCATATATTCTAGGCGGTAAACAGAAAGGAGATAAGTAGACATGGCAAAGTCTAACTTATTGATCAGCGCTGACACTTCTGGAGGAGGATCCAACAGATTTATTATGGTACTCCGCAACTCATTTAATTCAGCCTAGAGATGAATACATGAAGTTATCTGAAGTGGAAGTACTGTATTAGTTGTGAGTCTTCAAATACAGAATTAAACAGAAATAAATACTGGAGTCAAGCTCCCTGCTGAAATAACTGCTAGTTTCCATGCAGTTATACCAATGAACAAATACAATTCCTACACTAAAGGAATGTAAGTTTGATCAACATCAATACCGTCCAGTTTCTGAAGCTACATGGCTCCGTTGTGTTATTCTTTGATGTCACAGAACTAAGTACCCAGGCACAAGGCAGATTTCTGTATTATTTGGGAGCCAGACAAAGACATTTCATAAGCTACAACTCTTCTATCCACTTTACTGATAACCACAAATAATCATCTGGCAAGATCTATCATGCAAAGACTAGAGAGAAAAATATATCCAGAGCATAAAAAGGGAAAAAGTCTACTTAATATTTCTCTGAAAGACTGAACATGCTGCTTCCTTCCAAAGCTTGCTGATTTCTTTTAAGCAGTGCAAGTCTTGACTGTCTGATACAAAACTAATGTAAAATTACTAAAAGGTTCCCATCTCCACAAAGACTTGGGTTTTACACCTAATCAAAGCAGTGCAGCTACCACTCCAAATGCTTGTATTAACACTCAGTGAAACCAAATCCAAGCCAGTTACATGTACACTGCTGTCATAAGAGTAAAAAAAGCTGTTTTCCACTAATAGAAGGCAGGTTGAAGAGGTATTGTGCAATTTCAGTACATTGTGGTTACCACAGCATTTAACATTGACGGACAGTATAAAGGAGATAATAGAAGAAATTCATTCTTACAGAAGTTACAGTGTCATTCTTCATGGCAGAATTGTACTGAAGAACAGATCGCAGTGGTTCTTTGCTGGGAAATGTGAGTAATGGAGACTTAGTGGCAATTTCACATACCCCTTCATACCATTCTTCTGGCCAAAGACCTGAAGCACAAGCATAAAGAGGAAGATGGGATAAGGGAGAAAAAAATTGCATTAAGACCCACACAATTAACCAGTACTATCAAGCCTGGCACTACTTCCTAGGGCCATTTTTTCATGCACTTAAGCACAAACACGCAACACACATGATCCATGTTCCAAAGATAATAAACATGTTTAGGTAATTCCAAGTCCAGTTTCTCACTGGATAAGAAGTTTCTACTTGATTACCACTGTATCTTATGTGTCCAATGCTCCATTTCATACTTAACTAAGGCTACTAACCTGGGGAAAAAATGAAGCACAAGTTGAACTGTGCTGAATCTCATAGCAAACCAGCAAAGATGTAAAGAAATCCGGTCGGAGAATCGCCATGTAAGCTGTTCAGTTTTCAGTGCCTCTGTGCCTGTAGTTTTTCTTCAGCCTAACTGTGACTGGTTTGCACAGAGTTAGATGCATATTTCTCAGGAGTTTAAGTGTGAGCAGCAACGTTCTCTTAGAATTTACGCTACCTGATCCTTCCACAGCAAATCCCATCAGCACTGAGTACAGCCAGAAGTCACGGAACAGCTTTTGCAGCCTGGGTTTGGCCTCCTTGATGGGTGGCAAGCGTCTGGTGAGCTACCAAAGAAATAAAAATTAACACCAGAGAATGGTGGGAGCTATAATAAT
This sequence comes from Amazona ochrocephala, assembly GCA_039720435.1. Classification (NCBI taxonomy): domain Eukaryota; kingdom Metazoa; phylum Chordata; class Aves; order Psittaciformes; family Psittacidae; genus Amazona; species Amazona ochrocephala. Next base: position 5,973,662 of record CM077891.1, on the reverse strand, counting down.
TTAATTCCGCTCTAAGGAATCAATTCATGTACCTTCTTTGCTATGATTTACAAAGGTAATATTCTTTGTCACCTATGAAAACCAGTATTATGATGCTATTGTTATACTGAAGAAAGTTAGATCTTGTTAGAATTATCTGAAATACTAACTTCTGAGATGCCTGAAGTAAGAATTTCCTTTGTTCTACACAGGAATAATACCATGCTGATACAGTAACCTCTGAAGAGAATACATAATATTAGCGTACTATCAACTGCAGAGATGAAGAGGCCACATGGTCCTTTAAACTGTGCTGGAGACAATGCCATGCAGCTCTGCCTAAGTGCAAAGGAACTCAAACCTAAATAAATATTAGTCAAACATACTTCTGGTTGCTATTGTTTATTGGCTTTGTGGAAATACATTGAGGCACCAATTGGGGATCTTTTATTGTCTGCACCCACGCACACAATGACATCAGTTCTGGAGAATTTACTATCTAAACAAGCAAGGAAAAGAGCATTATTTTCAACACTTTTTCCTCAAAATTCTCTGATGCTTTTGCACAAACAGCTGCTTCCACTGCAGGAGCACAGTCTTCCAGCCAACACGATATGCAATTTTAGATAAATTTATGTAACAAACACCATAGTGTGCTATCCTAAAAAGTGTCAGAAGTCCAAGCGGTGTTTAAAAAGCGGAAGGAATAGCTCACTGAACGGCAAGCTTTATTCAATGACTGTATATTATCACTGGAAACTTTATTAAGAAAACATTAGATTCTAGTCTAGCTTAAAAAGTTTTCTCCCACTGTACACTAATTCCCTTGGGGTATGAAAGCCAGCAGTATTTCAGCCAGCAGTACTCCAATGAAACCTTAGATAAAGCCAACTTTGGGCGTATTTATAAGTCATGAGGAGGCAGAGTGTTCATTTAAAAAGAAAACCATGAAAAAAAACCCTTTAATCCCTTTAAAAGCTGGTGAATGGCACCATGGTAAAAAGTTCTTGTGCAACACAAATGTTTGCACCAATGGAACACTGACTGAAGAAGCCTGACCATCACAACCAGAGGCCTCGACCATTTTTGCATTAAGATGTCCCCCCCCATTTCAGCACAAAATAGCAGTGACATGGCTTGTCAGTAACAATCAAGTTTCTGCCCGTGCTTGACTTTGAAACTTTACACACATGACAATTTTTGCTCAAAGATCTTCCTCAAAAGTGAACAAGTACCTGCAAAGCCATAAAAGTAGTTCAACAAGCAACATACAATTCAGCAGAGATCACAAGGCAAGGGAGGGATTTTGGCTGACAAAGTAAGTTTAGCAGTGTTTGGTTTAGAGAATGTTTACTTTGGGAGATACACAAAAAACTAGCGTCAAAGTTCAGCTTTAAACCCTGCCATTCCTCTTACTTGAGCCATTCAACACATCCTTCCCGTACAGCGGTTTAAAGGTAAGCTTCATTTTCATCTGCTGTTATTTTAGGTAGATCTGACCAAAGACACGTATATTGCAGAGCGGAGGAAAGTTTTGACAGTCTTAGTGCAGCTAAGCAGTAACTGAACTTTGGTGAAGACGAGAATGTAAAGCTGGGAACTACAGACAGCAAATTCCTCCATGCCAAAAGCAGAAAGCATTTATCAGTGGTTATGGACCGAGTATCTCAGTCCTAAGGGCCTGACTTCTGGGGGCGGGGAAAAATAAGCCATGAATTTCTGAAGAAACAGTACGAAAAAGACCGACTCAAGTCATTCAGTCACAGGGTAAAACCATTTAAAGAGCACCTTCTATGGATCCTTCAGTGTTGAGGAACAATGTGATTTTGCTAATATGGGATAACCCCCTTAAATTGTTTCAGGTCAGGCAATTGAGTCCGGGGGGGTGGGGGTGGGGGTGGAATTTTAAACATTCACCTGTAAGCTCAGTTACTCCAGTCCTGCTACAACATGTTTGAAAATGTTTTCTTTCAAGCACTGGGTTTACTCACCCAGGTACAGGTATGTATACCTATTCATTTTACTTCTATAGAACAGCTCTTTGGACCATTTCCTAATTTAAATAGCATTTTAATCAATACCTTATAAGACTTTCGTTTAATTTCTATTCAGTGTTTTGCTCTAGTTTATATTGTAAATAATTGCCTTTTTATTCCAAGAAGTACTATTAACAGAAATTCACTCTATAAAGTCTGATTTTCTAAAGAAGTCTGAGCAAAAGCCAAGACCCTGGCATGCAGACAGCCATTCAGTTTCAGTTGATACAGTCACTGAACACTGACATTTTGGTCTTTATTTGACTGCCACAGAAAGGAATTATACTTTTTCATACCTTTTTAAGATCACTGTAATTACTGCAACCCAGTATTATGGTGAAAAGTCTCTCAGACCCACTTCTTGGAACAGTGCTTTACAGCTGAGTAAGAGTGATTCATTCTCTCCAAAGCAAAACTATCAGAGATAATTCTTGATTTTAAAAATATCTTCAAATTTAATGGTCCAACACTCAGCAGATAAAAAAGAGATTAACTTTTCCTTTAAAACAATGGAGGTTCTACTTAAGATATATTCTCAGGTGAGGTTAGAAACCTGCCACTGGGATAACACCAAATGTAGAGAAACAAAGCTCTGATTAGGAACTTACAGAGACTTCACAGAATGGAGGAAACAGAGAGCACTACGTGCTGCGCAGGGCTACACAAAAGCACACTGACACAAAACATCACTAAAAATCAGAATCAAGCCAATTTTTCATAAAAGCAGCAGATGAGTGTACACAGCTGCAGAAAGCATGCACAGACACCAAGTCTACACACCCGAGTTACACCATGAGTAGGCCAGGATACACATTTATGCCTAACGCTTCCCACAGTGCAGTCCCACTAACGGTGTTTAGTGCAAACACCCATCTTGCTCCAGGTTTGATGTTACTTCCCTTGATCTCCCTTATTCCAGCAAATTTCAGCCTTGCTCTTCCAAAAATACTCCCATAAAACTCCCATTTCTGCGGTAGCTACAGGATGCCTGCTTTTCTAATTCTTCAGTGCATCTCAGCCTTCTGGTATGCTCCTGTGGTAGACGCCTAGTCCCTCCTCCTATCAAGCTGGAACCTTCAAACTTAATCTCGCACTCTTAGCATACCCTAGTAACACAGTAAATATTTCAAGTGTTATGGGGTTACAAATAAAGAGTCCCACATATTTTAGGTAATGAGTTTGCTACTGCTGAAACATGCCCATAACAACTACTTGTATGGGAGAAGGTCAACCAATTCATTGGCAGGATGGAGGCATCATGTAAGCAACACTGCTTTTATTTACTGATCTGTAAGTAAAACAGATCTATCTACCTAATTTAGCTCTGTTCCACTAAAATTATGCTGTCAAATAAGGTAACTATAATCCCGCTGCTGTGACAGAGCTCAGCAGGGACCTACAATTAGGGAATAGGTAACTAAAATTCAATACCTTCTGCCCTCTCAACTGTCTTACTTTGTCTTCCAGGTTTTGATTGGTCAGAATGAAGTTTCTACTTCATTTGCTTGCCCTTGCTCTTGTCATAACCTCCACATTTGGTGGAGTCAAGGACTTCACCGAGCATTTTGAAAGCCTTAAAGACGCACAGCCACATGAAAATGGCACCTATGATATGCCAAATTTTCCACTGGAATTCCACAGAGAAAACACTATCACTAATGACTTGATTCCTGAAGAGGAGGAGGAAGAGGACTACCTAGATCTTGACAAGATACTGGGTGAAGACGACTACAGTGACATTATTGATGCTCCCCCGTACATAGTTTCTGAAATTCAGCAGGGAAATATACTTGAACTATTCCAAGGCAAAACCAGGATCCAGCGCCTCAATATCCTCAATGCAAACTTTGGCTTTAACCTTTACCGCAGTGTGGCAGAAAAGACCAACTCTTCAGATAACATTCTCATGGCTCCTGTTGGTATTTCCACTGCAATGGCTATGATTTCTCTGGGTCTGAAGGGTAAAACTCAGCAGGAAGTATTATCTGTTCTTGGCTTTCAAGACTTCATTAATGCCAGCACCAAATACGAGCTCATGACTGTTCATAACCTCTTCCGCAAGCTCACTCATCGGCTCTTCAGGCGCAATTTTGGTTACACACTGAGGTCTGTCAATGATCTTTACATTCAGAAGGACTTTTCTATTCTGAATGATTTCAGAAACAATACGAAAACATACTACTTTGCTGACGCTCAACCAGCTGATTTTTCAGATCCCAGCTTCATAACTAAAACCAATGAACGCATCTTGAAGCTGACCAAAGGATTAATAAAAGAAGCTCTTGTGAATGTAAACCCTGCAACACTGATGATGATTCTTAACTGTCTCTACTTTAAAGGTAAGAATCTGCTATTTCAATCTTAGCAATGGTTTTTTTCAGTTTGCAATTCACTGCATACTTTAATAGAAATCCCAATCTGAACTTAAATCTAGACTACTTCAAAAAAAGCCTATTAATTCCCTCATTAAGAAGAATCTCTATTATTAGCCTATGTTTACAGTTTTCTGAAGGACACTGATGCTCCAGTCACACCCTGAAGTTAGTGAGTATTGTACAAATACAGCAAATGTTTATCACATCCAAAAACCTTACAGACTGTGAGACTAAAAACCAACATATGAATGCAGAATAACCTCAGAAATCATAAGCTTTGTAGGAGTCTCAGGCAGTGATGTATTAATTCACGTGCAAGTTATTAGTCACAGCCAGTCCTCCTTCCAGTTACTGGCTTCACTGAAATGGTACAGGCTGATTTCAGTTAAAACACTTAACATTTCCGAAATAGTCAAGATTCATAGGAATGACCATAAAGAATTTCAGCTTCAAGTCTGTATTTTTTTCCAGTGATGAGATCATGATCCTTGTCAACAAACCTATGCAGGGGACTGAGAAATATGACCAAAACAGTATTCTTCTACAGCTAAAACCAAATGCATTCACTACTTGGAGTAATTCAGCATAAACTGTCTGCTGATACGGGCTCCTACATTGCTATTTCTTTACATTCAAACTAAGGGTCTGTGGTGAAATCTTCAACACTGATTTTGTGCCTCAGGTTGAAAGTTTGTGAATTATTCAATAAACTTTTTAAATGGTATTAAATGAGCCAGGGGTGGGAGGTGCCAATGCAACAGGAACTGAGGAAGAAGAGGAAGTTCTCTTACTGACTGCTGAAGACAATAATGAGATGAAAGTGACTTAAAACACTGGCAAAGACTAGCGCAAAAGGATAACAGCGTTTGGGAGTACAACATGCTGCTTTCCATAGCTTATAAAGCAGTTTCTCTTTCTCAGTTACATCCTGCTTCCAGGAAACAAATGCTCAAGGGCTGTCTTACACCTTCACAGGATTTCATTATAGGGATACCATTCCTCTAAGTTAATGAAATATACCATTTCCCACTCACTTGCAAGGTGTTACTTCCTTGAATAATGCCACTTGTCTCTTAGAAAGATCTGAAGCAGTCATTAGCATAAAGATCCAAATATCCCCCTATTTTGAAGTACCACCCAAAAGGGACTTATTTGTATCCTTAAGTACACCTCTGATGATTATATCTTACTAAATACATGATTGCACTGTCCATTAGACCATTTTAAGAAAAGAATTCGCAAAGTAAAATGCAAATAATTTTTTTCACTCCTTGGTAAAATTTAAAATACCTTTTTGCTTCAGTCTGAAATTATTAAATACTTGCGCCATCTCAAAACCACAAAAACTCCACCAAAACTAAATAGCACTGGAACTCTTGAGTCACCAAGATCAAAAAGACTTTTGGCTTTTTCTTCTGCCCATGGAGTCCTCTTAGTCCAAACTGCCTTGGTGTTGTCTGCTGAAAACTGTTATTTCCAGCCCTCAAAACCCAAAAGATTTAGTCGTTATTTCTGTCTCCCATTCTTTAATGAGTGACAGCCTCTTGATAATTCTATTTTGAGTGGAACTGAACTTTTAAAGAGCAAGTTCTGCTCCTGCGCTTCCCAGTTTCCCCACCAGTCCTCCTAGACATGCTAGCTTTTGCCCATATCTTTCCAGTATTTACACTGATTGCACCATTGCAGACAAGCTCTGTTAAGCTCTTGGAGCTAAGAAACCTGTGACTATTCTCAGATACACAGAGATGTTCGGTACAAGTAACGCTTGTGCTGAATAACTGTAATTGAGTAATGGGACACCTGCCAAACACCATAAAGCCTCAAGCTCCTCTTACATTAAATACCATCAAGAAACTATTGGAAACTATTCATGGTGGTAAGCCGCAAGTTTTATCTTGTCTAGGTGTCAAATCTACCTCCAACTGAAATCTACCCTCCATTCTGCAGAGACCTGAACAATCACTTATGAGTTCCCTATCAAGTAGGAGCTGGGTATTTTAACCAAGATAGCTCCCAGCAGCTTTTGACAACTGACAGATTTTGACAGGTCCAAAATTACTTTTCGGAGATTCTGGTCATGAACACAAGCGAGAATTTCATCAGTGGAGACAGCATCTGCCACTGCAGGTGGGTCCCAAAGGTGGAAGATTCAAAACAGGAAGTCATAAAAGGCAGAGAGTGCCATGTGGTTTCAGATGACCCCAGAAGGCCACACACCTCCCCCTGGAGAACAGTGTTCTACCACAAGACAAACACTTGCAAAGCTGAACCCAAGAAGAAAGTTTCCCAGCTCCTCTCTTTTGCTAGGAAGAGCTGACAAGTCTCCCATTCCTCAGGGGATGACAGCACTGCAGAAGCCCCCCTGGCCCACAGCAGCTTCATGTTACTTGCCAGATAAGAGTCCTGTGACTGTGAATTCTGTTCCCTGAAGAGCAGCAAGACAAGATGTTGGATGAGACAATTTGTTTGCGAACAGCATAATCCATTTGATATTCCATTCCCTTCAGAATATTAACCACAGTCCGATCATTTCTCAGACTGCTCCCCATCAGCCCAACACACAAAGAAACTATTAAAGTTGGACTAAAGGCTTCTTTTGTTACTTCAATTCGGCAAAGTCAGATTAAGGATCTCAAAATTACTTGCAACTGTTAAACAGCAAGGTTACCAATCAAGGTTAAATTTGTAGTCTCTCCACAAGTTGCAGCCACATTCCCCATGTACTCGTCTGCCAACGGTGACCTAAAATCCAGAGTTTGAACAGGAAATACCAGTAAACTTATTTCCACTATAAAATTCTAGCTTTGTCTGCCCATGAAGGAAGAAATGTTCTTTCCAGAGCCATGGTTCTAAAGAAAGATCAGTAAGAACGCTGCTTTAAAAAGCACTTTCTACACAGTCAATAAATACTTGGGGTACCCAAAGAATCTTCACATAGAAAGCTTCAAACCTTGATGGACTTTCTGATCTGCAAAATAGAGTGAATTGCATTTTTGGGGCATAAACCTGTTAGATGAAAGGCTCTTGCAGATGTGTTGAAATCACATCAAACTGGGCCATTAAGAAAATCCTCAGGATGCGTTAAGACAGAAAGTTAATTGGCTTGAATGGACTAAGTCAAAGTAATGCCTCCAGCATCTCTTTTAAAACTATGCAAAACTAAACCAGCCATTACTTAGCTTGAGGTACCAATAGCATGCTTCAGTGTGGGTTTCAAGTATCAGGTCTCTCAGAAGACATAGCTGTGACAGTTACTGCACTAGGTGCAGAGGCTGTCAAGTATTTTCCATGTGTTCAACCTTCGTGATGTCTAGATTCCTTGTAGCAAAAAATAGTACACATCAACCTCTTTCAGATCTCCAGTTTGAGTAATTTTTGCTTTTGTAATTCAGAGCACCTAAATTGGACAAATGTTATGCTAAAAAAACCCAGGAATTTTAAAGTCACTTTAAAACTTGTCTTCTTATTCAGACTTCCTTGAATCTCCTCCAGTAATTCCCAATTCACATGAATTTAAACTTAATGTAAACTCTGATTCTAAGAATATTTTATTAAACAAGGATCTTGGGTATTTTTATCTGCCTTCTGCCTTGTATTAACAGGAACCTGGGAGAATAAGTTTCCAGTGGAAATGACTATGAAGAGAAGCTTCCGACTGAATGAGAAGCAAACAATAAAGGTTCCTATGATGCAGACTAAAGGGAACTTCCTAGCTGCTGCAGACCCTGAGCTAGACTGCGGCGTGATCCAGCTCCCGTTCGTGGGGAATATCAGCATGCTGATTGTACTTCCACACAAGCTTTCAGGCATGAAAGCCCTAGAAAAGCAGATAACACCTCAAGTGGTGGAAAAATGGCAGAAGAGCATGACAAACAGGTATCTGCTGAAAAGTACACCTTGTTAAAGCCTTAGTGTATTTTCTTGATGAGACTGACAGGGGTTAAGTAAAGAGCACAGAAGATAACATGATATTGTGATTAAAAACTCTAAACCTAAACAAAACCCCCCAAAGGATGGATTTACTGAATTACAAATTAGGACCAGTGATCACTCAGAACTTAAACGCTGTCAAGAAATCAACAATGACTGAGACGGAACATTCTAATGAGAGTTCCAAAATTCTTTCTATTAAGAACTTAATGTGGCAGATTTAAAGAAAAAATTCTTCCTGAAGTTTACAATGAGGAGGAAAAGCAGGAGTATGATACTAACAGGTTATTTGTGCAGAATAATCGCCATCGTAGGGAAGCAGCCTATGCTCATGTCAGCACTGTGCATTTCAACACATCTGTTGAGTAAAGGCACACGTTCAGTCATCAACCCCAGACATCACAATTATGGGAGAGAAAAAATTATACAGCCTCTCTTGTGCAAGGTGACAGACTGGGTGGCATCTGCCTTCAGACTTGATAGAAAGATAAAAAGGGCAGATCTGATGGGCTATTCAGGAAGCCAACCTAATTCTAATTGCATACAATAAGTGACAAATCTCCAATTTAGTACTCCAGAAAATCTGACAGTTGGACATTTATTAGAAGCACATCCAGCCACGCACTGAACTGCTCAAAGCTGTGTACCTTATACACACAAACAATGCAAATCACTGCAAAGGAAATACCAAATTGACAAATGAACAGTTTTGGGAGGGGAATTATTTTTAAAAAACACAGCTTAAAAGTAATGATTCCCAAGACTTGAGAGTAAAAGCGCATTAAGCAGCCCTGTGTATTTCTGTGTCCTGCTTGCTGAAGGCAGCAAGCAACCCAAACCACTACAGGTATCTAAAGCAAAGGAGTCATGCAAGTATCTTCTCCTCAATGATTTTTCATTTTTGGTTTTATTTTTACTAGAACAAGAGAAGTGGTTCTGCCTAAATTTAAGCTGGAGAAGAGTTATAACTTGATTGGTTATCTGAGATCCATGGGAATAGAAGACCTGTTTAATGACAAAGGCGACTATTCTGGTATATCGGATGAGAAAGTCATCATTGACCGGGTATTTACTCCTCTCCTCTTTTCATTCCCCTTCTGATTTAACTGTATCACCTGAAAACATGACAACAGTAAAAATAATTCACAGTAAGCTAAAATAGTATTTTTTTCTCATCTTTCCTGGAAGACAGAGGAGGGATGTGGGTTTCTCTGTATGCACTTGTCTACTCGTATAATGAGGTACATGTATAACCAGATATTAAAGGCACAAGGAGTGTTATGGCCAGTCAAGAACAGGCTTGTTCACAGACCAAAATCAAAGGATTGCTGCCATATAAGAGTTACCAGAAAGAGTGTCACAAGGGAGCCACGTGGGTGACATGGAGCTGGGGGGGATCAGGGGGAAGGCTGTGAGCAGATCATTTGAGAACACTTAAGAGATCCTCGATTTCATTTTTGTTTATTTACCCCCTTTTTTTGTGTTTGCTTTAACAGTTCAATCATCAAGGCACAATAACTGTGAATGAGGAAGGCACAGAGGCTGGAGCAATAACCAATGTTGGGTTCATGCCTCTTTCTGCTCAGATTCGCTTCGTTGTCGACCGCCCCTTTTTGTTTCTGATCTATGAACATCGCACCAGCTGCCTTCTGTTCATGGGCAGAGTTGTCAACCCAGCCCAATCCTAAAAGCGGAGAAGACCTCCAACACACTGTTACACGTGGGCTGTATAATTACATGCTAATATACCAGTATCATAAAGGAATTTTTATTGCCATGTTAGCTAATAAAAAAGCCACTGGTAGCAAAAGAAAATATATTATCTATAGGTAGTTTTATATGAATGGACTCGTAGCAGTAGATAATTTGACTGCAATTTAAAATGGTTAGTGCCATGTATTGATACAAGTGTACTAAAAAAAAAATACCACAAAGGAACTTACATTTTGTGTTCTTCAGTGTATAAAATATAACCAATAAAATATTTAGACTATCCAGATTCTCGAGGTTTAACTCTAAATTTGTGCTAGGATGTCTCCTTATAATAAATAGGTATAAGGAAATCCTGAATACCTGACCAATCTCAGAAACCAAAACCCCTCCTGGGTATCTTACATAACCTAACTTTGCCCTATACACAAAGCTTTTTAATATGACAGCCACTGAAATATCAGTATTAGATGAAGGATGATGACGAGCTGGTACCGAATAGGAAGCTCAGATATTTGTCTCTACTGCCTTACATTGTGCTTCCTTGTAAGCCCACCATCTGGGGTACAATTTTCAGTACTGAAGGTTCACAACAGAAATCATTAGCATCCACATACACATTTTATTGGCTTATCTATATTCAAAAAGAAAAGCATATTCATAAGATTAAATATTCATGCCCTAGATTTAATTAGTTTACCAAGAATTAAGTGAGCTGCAGCATCCGAAATATGGGGGGTTTGAGACCTTAAGTAGCAGAAATTATTCAAGGGAAAGAGGTCAAGCAGAAAAGCAAATCAGCTACTGCTCAAAACTCATGATCTTCATACATTGTGTAAGAAAGTCAAATATTTGCTTCAACCACCATAATGTAACCATTAACTCTTGCTTCAGATCCTGGCACTATCTGACTCCATTTAAAGGTCACATTGGTTAAGAAAAATACAGTTATCATCAGCTATTCAGAACAAATATCTCATCAATAAAAATTTCAAACAGGAAAGCGCTTCCATAACTTTTACAGTAAGTCTCTAACAAGCACTAATCTTTTCTCACTATGTAAGGAATGACTGCATGCCAAACACCACTCAAAGAAATAGCCCCTGTAGAATTATTTAGCCTATGAACTTCTTGAATTTATGACTAGAAACAATTTAAGAATCCTGAATCACCAAAGATTAATCATTTTGAAATATGTCACTAACAAACAACTGTTTTCCCCCCTACCAGAGCAAGAAATATCATTTTACAATACTACATTTCTCTTGGATGCTCACTTCTGCACTAGTTGTTAATCAAACCATTTGACCATGAGTTAGCACTGATATTTGATATATATATATGAGAAATATTATTCCATTTGCAACAACCCAACCATTGGATACTCACCACAGCAATAACAGGAATAAGCACTCCCAGATTCCCTGCGCTACTGGAGGCCTGGAAAAGAGAAAGGAAATTATCAAAACATCTACAAAAGCATTTCTAAAATACCTGCCACAAGGCATCACACACTCCTACTGCCTATGCAAATGAAAACATATACTGCCAATTACAACTCTGTATCTTGCTAACAGATGTGCATGAGGTGGCCATGAGAGCATCCTAGAAATCCACAGGACTTCCTCAGGGCACACCCTGGAGTCTTTCAGCAAAGCTTTGCAGGTGGCTCCTCACAGGCTATTGGGATTCTTTTTCTCTCTCCCAGCACAGCGTCTATGTTTGGAAGTTAGGTATTATGCCTTTAGCCAAAATGGGGGGGAATACTCATTGATACCACATCTATTCTGGCATCCAACAGCTGCAAGAAAAATGCTGATATTAAACAGGTGGCCACAGACACGTGTCAAATGTATACTAAGTCTCATTTGACTACCAAAATGAAGCAAAAAATGACAAGTTTATAAAAAAAACACAATTTTCAAGAGTTTATTTAAGCAGTAGGAGCAGCCTTTTCTATCGGAAGAGAAGCATAAGGAAAATACGTATTTGCTTTGACTTCTTAGCGCTTTTTAATTGTACTCTATACAAGCGGTTTTGCTCTTGGCTAAATACAGGGTTTGAGAACTGAAAACATTCACTGCATAGAGGACATTGTCTCTTACCTTCTCTGAAGAGGCAAACAGTGACAGCACAGACAACCATGCTCAGAGAGCTCTCTGAAGTCTTGCCCTACCTTCCATACCCCTACATGCTGGACTTGGGAGGTAGAGAACTCTCCACCTTTCTCCTTACAAGACAGAGACCAGTTATAGAAACCGTCTGTCCCACAGAGCAAAGGCAAGGCAGACATGGTAACAGAGTACAGCTTTGCATGAAGTGAAGTACACCAAAAGGAAGCAATTAAAAAGCAGAATAAGCAAGGAAGGGCAAGAGAGAAAAACAAAGCTAAACAGCCCTCAGATGAAACAGTAAAGATACAACCCAACTAAAACACACTTTAGTTATCTTTTCTGTACTGTCCAAGATAAAGCGAAACAAAAGATGGACCCTTGAATATTTCTGAAGGGACTAGAACAGCACTCTGGTCACTCTAAGGGGCAGGAACAACTGGAAAAAGTCACTATAGTTTATTTTGCTAGCATCAGAACAGCCCACTGCACACAACAAACTGCTGCACAGAGTTCAGATGCAAGCTGATAGCTAGAACCCAGCATATGACATTAATAGAAGTGCAGAAAACCCACTTTTCTACTAGCATTTTTGTTACAGAAGTGGAGTATCAGCCTCTTTATGATAATCTATGGCACTGAGGATGAAGAAGCAGTCCAGAAAGCCAACCGTATCCTGGGCTGCATCAAAAGGAGTGTGACCAGCAGGTCAAGGGAGGTGCTCCTGCCCCTTTACTCTGCTCTCGTGAGACCTCACTTGGAGTGTTGTGTGCAGTTCTGGTGTCCTCAACATAAAAAGGACATGGAACTGTTAGAACAAGTGCAGAGGAGGGCCACGAGGATGATCAGGGGTCTGGAGCACCTCTCATATGAAGATAGGCTGAGAAAATTGGGGCTGTTCAGCCTGGAGAAGAGAAGGCTGCGTGGAGACCTCATAACAGCCTTCCAATACCTGAAGGGGGCCTATAGGGATGCTGGGGAGGGACTCTTCATTAGGGACTGTGGTGAGAGGACAAGGGGTAATGGGTTTAAACTTAAACAGGGGAAGTTTAGATTGGATATGAGGAAGAAATTCTTTACTGTGAGGGTGGTGAGGCCCTGGAATGGGTTGCCCAGGGAGGTTGTGAATGCTTCATCCCTGGCGGCGTTCAAGGTGGGGTTGGACATAGCCTTGGATGGCATGGTTTAGTGGGAGGTGTCCCTGCCCATTGGCAGGGGGGTTGGAACTCGATGATCTTGAGGTCCTTTCCAACCCTAACTATTCTATGATTCTATGATTCTAAGATGCATTGAATCCCATCCCTGGGCATACTCAAGGGACATCTGTGTTAACTAACGTCAATATCCAAAAAACCCAAAGTCTCTCAGAAGTCACTTACATGACTGCAAAATCCAATTTGACATATAAAAAATAAGCCACTGAATTTGCTCACTGGTTAGTGAGCAAGTTTAAGTCCATAAAAAGGCATACTGAGAAGCAAGGACATAGCAAACCATCAAAGAATGTTTGGGAGCAAAGCATGTGCAGTGTTTTACCTCTCTGATCTCTTCTGGAAAATTAAGTAACCCAGTCTTCAGAATACCTTTCAGAACTTTTACTCTACATTGAGTAAAGAGTGTTCTACTGAAAACTGCTGTCAGTATCTTCATCATAAAGAAACACTGCCTCCTAGCTCAAATCCATGTTAAATCAATCACACATTTTTCTGTTTGCAGGCAGCTTTAAGCCAGTGCAGCAGTTTGTCTCCCATAGTGATTCCTAAACTCAGAGATAAAATATCTCCAAAAGGAGGAGGGTGGAAACTAACTAAGAAGCATCATTTTAGACCAATGCTCACAGTATGTTCTTCACAATTTCAACTTATCTGTGGTTAAAAGAAACAATGAAACCCACCAAGAGAGGTTTTCCACCACAGACTTCCTGAAAAGCAGATTCTAGACATGTGTTAGTTCCCTTTTAAGAGAACAGTTGCCATCCTTGATTAAATGCAGTCTATCTTCAAAGCAAATAGACTCATTTCAAAGGGATTTACCAAGAGTTCACCCTTCCCATAAAGGAATAAAGAACTTAGCACTATTAAAATGTAGCATGCACAGAAGGGGGGGGGGGGGGAAATAGGTTAAAAAGAAACACCACATTGTTCCCTTCGCTACTAGGAAAACGTACCTATTTCAAACAGAAGTGTTACCTATCTGCCCTAAGAAACAGGGAACAGCTCCCAAACCACACCAGTGAAAAAATCTTACCAGTACAAACACATCTGAATCATTGAAACGTAAAAATGTATATTTTGTATATAAAATCACTATCAAACACATGAGGTTTTTACAAGTAAAAACCAGCAAACATCTGACCTTCAGCGCCGGTCCTTTTTCACTTGCTCTCTCACTAGCTCTCTTTCCTTCTAGCCCAAGCTGAACAAACAGTTCCAGCAGGTTCATCAGTAGTTCATCCACAAGATGTTCTCCTTGAATGTTAGCAGCAATGTTAGCCAGGGCATTAATGACTGCTAAAGAACAGTGCCTGGGGAGAAAGAACAGTTATGAAGTTATATATTTTCAGTGCTTTACAATGGTGATAATAACTCTTGTAATAAGGCTGCTGCCATTCTTTCACTGAGAGTTCTCTGGGTGGTGTTTGTTTTTTGGGGTTTTTTTATGAGTAGAACATCACTAATAATTGAAATGCAATCAGTATCTAAGTGAAAAATTATTTGTAAGCTTTGTCTCTTTATGATGCTGTTACAGCCAAAAGGAAATTACTTTCCTGTACCAGATACAACTACAGACGAAAAGTAGCAGAGAGCTGTGTTTCTAGACTGGGAAAGAAAGCTCTTGAGCAGAAGAATCAGAAGTAGGATGAGCTCTGATTGTGGAGATTACACTGGGACAGACAGTATGCTAAAATACACTGAAAGAACAGTATTCTTGGTTACTCAAGTACTACATTAAAAGATACTCATCCAACCCCAGCTATCAACAAAGTCAGTGGCAATCTTTAGTTATAACAGACACTACAGTGCAGACTAAGATCCTGAGAATTAAATTGGTAATGGTTTGGATATAAACCCTAACATGTAATGGGACCACATTAAAAACCAAAACCACCACTCACACACAAAACCCAGTGGAACTTCGTCAGCTCTTCTAGGCTAAGATATTAATTACTCTAGTTACAGATAATGTACAAGCACCTACAAACATTAACTCCTTAGAAAAGGAAAAAAATCAATACTACCTGCATTGAAAACCATTTTAATGAATCTCTACATTATGAAATGCTACTGTTTTTAAATATACTACTTCTTAAAATCAAAGAAAAAAAAAAAAGCAGTGCTATTTATAACCTGGTTATAAAACTTAAAGTGGGAAAAATGTGAAAATCCCTCAAGTAGCATAAAGGAAATCCAATGTAGTATTCATACAATTCAGGGACACAGCTAAGCGTTACCTGTATCCATGATCCTTATAGTCCTTTGTGGCAGAGTAAACAACTGAGCTTGCTTTAACACTGATTTGCTGAAACAGATTCCACACCTCCTGGTAAATATATTGCTGTAAAAAAACCCAAACAAGCAAATCACTGAGTAAAGCTTATTGAATACAACCACTCTAAACAACCACCCTGTAAAACACAGTATTTTGTACAATAAAGTAAAATAAACATAACAAAATAAAGGAAAGGGATCATGAACTGGCCCTCTCTTAGCCAGTTTTTCCTTACATTTCCAGTGATGACCAAGCAGCCCAGCTGATCAATAATGAGTACATCAAGATGAGAAGGTGGCTGGCAGAACTTCTGCTGTAAGATCTGTAGGATGGGTTCCATCATTTTTGGGGTGTCCCTCAGTGCCACTGCAATGTGTCCTAGAGCACGAATTGTGTGGTCAGGAATCAAATGAGCTTCCCTGTTGGAAAGAAAACAAAAAAAACCCACCATACACATAACCGTTCAACAGTTAAAGACCTCCAAGCACAGATACTTTGCACATAAGAAATAGCTGATATACTAAATTTAAGCAGTTTTAATATTGACACTCTTGATAGCCATCTACTCCCAACATTAACAGTAGAGATATACTTGCACAAGTTGGTTTTCAAAATGAAACATAAACCCCAAAACCCCACACAAATGCATTATCCAAGAACCACACACTAATCCATGAACAAACTGTTCCAGAAACAACACTGAAAAGAGGTAAAGTGATCTGCAAAACACTTAAGACATTACAGTCAGACCAGTTACTATAGGACCTCCCTTTGGTGGTTTCTTGGTTAGCAGGTCTCTTAAAGGTGAAGCAAGCCAAATGCCACAAGTGACACGCTGAATAATGAATCAGGTAAAAATGAATCCATACCTCTCAGTATGAAAATGAGAGCTCTGCAAAGGTTTGCATGGGAAGATCTTGACCCCACACAAGTTCACTAATCTCAGAGATACTTTAAAATAATGCTGCCCGTATTTCGATCTCAGAATAAGCTTCACCAAGTGAAGGAAAAATTGATTTGATGACTGAGAACTTACTTATCACTCTCTTGAGAGATGTACAGACGGTTAGATAAACTGGCAAGAAAGGCCTCAACAATCACTGAATCTATAGTCAAGCCAGCTTTCAGGCACCTGAAATAACAATGAACAGAGGAAAAAAATTGCATAAATGAAACATTTCACTTTTTACTGCTGCAAACACATTACAGGTAGAAGGGAAAAAAGTTATACTGAAGAACTGACTGTCTATGAAAACTGCAGATGGATTTCAAATAACAATCAGTTTCTACTGCTGTTTTCTCCAGAAACAATAAAGATGGGAATAAGCAATAAGGTAAACTCAGAACCCACTGCTTTAGAAACTTCAATCCCTTGTCTCTAGTCACCAGCTATTTGTCTTCTCTCCAGCTCTCTGTAGCTGTCTAGAAGAGAAGAAAATCATCACACTGCCCACATTTTAGTGCTTCACAATCCTGTTACAGAGGCTCACTTAACACGACAATCTAAGCAGAAAACAAAAACCCCACTGAATATCAAACTGGCGACTGCATGAATTACATATGTGGGAAGCAAAACAATGAGATCAAATCATAATTTTACAATTAGGACACACACAGAACCAAGAGATGTGGCAGGGGGTTGGAACTAGATGATCTTAAGGTCCTTTCCAACCCAAACCATTCTATGATTCGTCATTCTGTGTCCAAACGAAAATGAAGTCATCATCGAAAAAGGCAAAAAGCCTTTACAGAGGCACAGAGCAGCATCTTCTCAATGGTTACAATGCTTTTCAGCTAGAGAAATAGAGCACATGTTCCAACATGGTGCATGTCTCTCTTACCGGCAGATGTTGTCTATGGCAATGTCACGCAGCTGCTCATACATAGACGGTTGACTTTTCTTGCCCGGCATTACATTTAGAGTGGACTCTGAATGCTCGTTGGTTACACTAATCTTGATGTCATTGCCGCCTACCAAGAACACAGAGCATGGAGATCAACACCATGTGAAATACCCTTTTTCCCCCCAAGATGAGAGCACACAGGCAGAGCAACATCTGGCGAACGTAAACCACTATTTTACAGCTTAGGAAGTTGAGCTGAAGATATCTGGAAGTGCACATGTTGTCACTACCTATACCAGATATTACTGCATTTAACTACTTCTAAATAATTATTCCTAAAGATAGCCACCTTCAGTTACCATTATACCTGCTCTGCTTTAGAATTACGATGCTGCTTTTGCATTTGCAAGTGATTTAAACTGAACATTATTTTTTTTAAACCTTAATATGATATTGTAATTTTAAAACAACAACAAAAAATGTGCCAAATGTCATTAAGAAGGTCATGCGGCTGGGGCAGAGGAGGTATATGGAGTGTCTCTGGAACATACCCTTGTTCAGCCTGGAGAAAAAGTGGCTTTGGAGAGACCTAACACCTGCCTTCAATACTGCAGCAGCATTCTTTCGGTGGTGATCTCACTCAGGACAGAAGTGCTCAGTTTCAGCAAATGAGGCTCAGCAATATTACTGCTAGGATAAAATGTAGTTCTGCACACACTGCTTGTCTTTAAATACACCTGTATCAGAACGTGATTGGCATTCCTCCTCTCCATCCCCAAAAAACCCCACAAAAATTATCTCCATTTCCCCCTACACAAAATATCCAAGAGCATCAAACAGCCATGTAAGTTGGAAAACAACCACTAGCACGTCCTTTGGAACGCGGCCTTTTTGACTTTACCTGTGTGATACTGGCTATGATACTTGTAAAGTTTCACAAGCACCGGGGAAGGTATCACAAGAAAGTCTCTCAAGGATGGATTGACAGAATGAACCACAACAGGAAACCTCTCACACAAACGACCTAGACCCTAAAAAACAAAAATACAACACTTAAAATAGCACAATTATTATTTCAACTGTAAGACTGCAACTTCAGCTCAGTAGGAAAAAAAGCCAGGCCAAAATGAACCATATGTAGCCCTGAGGGATTCAGTTTTTAGGAGAAGATTAAGGCATTTTAAGCCTCTAATTCTTTCAGATCCTAGAGTGCATCATGCCAGTTACTGCTGCTCACTTCCTGGGTGATCCCACAGGAGTTAGATGAAATGAACTGCACTCCCTAAAAAAGAAAGTTACTGGACAAGCTCCAACATTTAAGAATGCTGGAATCCTGGTAACTTACTATTTACTATGCGGTGGAAAATACCACATTTGTAAGACTATGAGGAAGTGCCAAATAAGATGACAAAATTTAGAATAACCAAGCCTTAGTCTTAGAACTCATATTATGCCAGTCCCAGGATTTGAAGTGTTTATCTAATGGACTAAGAAGCCAAATACTTCAGAAATTAAATACTGGTAAAAAAGCCCTCATGAATATTATTCTTCAAGAAGTAGGTGAGCTAAGAAAACTTAGAAAGCACTGCTCTACTACAGTTCTAGTTTCCACAGCAGACCTCTAAAATCCAAATATAGAACACATTCATAGAAAGTAACATAAATAGCAGATCATAGACAAAAAGTGTTCTCCCACGACTCTCACAGCAATGTCAAATATCGTAAAGACAGACCTGCAAACAGCAAATTAGCAGCGGCAAGTGAGCAATGATGACTTTGCTTGAGGTTTTTGACTGCAGCTTCTCCGACAACTTGATGCACAGGTTTTCTGCACCTTCAATGAAAAATAAAACAGAAAAATTTATCTTTATCCGATTTATTTTTGGGCCACACACAATCCAACACTGACTGGAATTTCTAAAATTTAACAGTTTCACTCTCCTCATACTACAATTTCCCAAAGAGATTCAGTCCTCCTCCTGTGAAAACAGTTTTGGAAACAGGATCTGCACCAAACAGCTCTGTCAAACACTGAAGTGATGACAGTACTTAAAGTTGATTTTCAGTGCACTTCGTATTTGACAGAAATTAAGTATTGCAAGGTTCAAAGGAAAAAAATCCTTCACACACTCCGAGGCCATGTACAAATTACACAAGAAAGAAAATAGAGAAAAAGTGAGAAAGAGCTTCCCAGTCCTGGTAGCACTGAAGAAAAACCATCTTTTTTATAAAGAATGACTGAGAAACATTTAGGACACTAACAGCAATACCTAAAAACAAAGTAGAAAATAAGCAGCTGCATTTAATGCAGCCATTAGTCCATCTCTTGCAGATAAGCTAATAGGATGATTCTGTCTCCATTTCTATAGAGATGTCTAATTACCTACCCAACTAATTCGACAGCTTTTTGATGGAAGCTTTACTCCTGTCTTCTAACAGCAAAAAGTATTCCACTGAAATTGACTTCATATTTCTCTGAGCATCATGTACTCTCAGACCTCATAAGTATTTCTACAACTTAAAGACAACAGACATTCCAGCGACTGAGGAGCATTTATTACCTTGTTCATCTTTCACAGCCCACACCATGAGATCCACACAGGCAGCATTAGCCTGACAGCGCAGTTTTAAAGGACTCAGTTCATTGTGCAGTCGATCCACATCATGTAGGATTTTCTGAAGTTCCGACTGACTGCTGTTGAATTGCTCTAGCACAAAATCATGGATTTCCTTCACAAATACGTTGGGAAGGTCTAAAGAAATAAAAGGAAACAGCACTATACTAGAAGGATGGGAGTCAGTGTATCAGAATGACAGCATACATAAAATTCATTGCTAAGTTATGAATTAAACTATTTCACGAACTTTCTGTCCTGACGAAATTATAAATGTCATAGTGAAGTCCATCAGTGAGCAGACAACTGAAATGCCACCTATTAATCTTTTTAATAGTGCTTTCTAATGGTCCTATTTCCATAGGACCTATTTCATATTGAAATATTTCAGAATACAAATTTCACAGCCTACGTAGAGTTCCCAGGAAATGCAAACCCCAGTGTTCAAGCACTCAATACAATGCAGACAACGCTTTGGATCCTAAACATAATGAAGGACACATGAAAACAATACAAACACTATACCTTTAATATAGTATAGGGTGTCTCTCAGCATTTTAAACTGAGCAAGATAAAGAGGGTCACTGAATGTTTTGTAATAGAGATCCGTACTAGCACCCGTCTGAAAGAGAAAGGAAACAAGCTGCTAGATTCAAAAGTACTTTCCATTATATAAATAAACCTTCTTACTCCAATCACATTTTCCTCCACAATGTAAACAAGCGTTTAACACAGGTACCAGAAGCAGCCTCACAGCTTTTCTCCCTCTACTTTTACCAAAAGGAAAAGTACAGCCATTCAGTGCATCAAATAAGATTCACTCTTTAGATTTGAAGAGCACATGTATACTCTAACAGTGCTCTTAAAGAAAAAAGAAGAGGACTTGAACCTCTTGTTCTCAAAGAAAGAGGGCTGTCTCCACTTAGGCTTACCTTTCAAATACAGCAGTACTTAAAGGAAAGCTGGAGCAAACACCACAGTTACTTTCTTGCACAACTGAACATATAGTCTTTTCATCACAAATTTACACCCAGAAGGAGATGAGGCTAACTCCATAAAATGTGGTGGAGGCCGTTAGAGAACTGCTCCCAGGGAAGGAACAAGGACTCACAGAGCTACCCAAACACGTATGTCACCTCTGAAAGCAAAGGTCCACAAACTTAACACTATTAAACTTGTAGAAATGACACCTAAGAAAGAAGCAGTGATTTCCAAGCCAGAAAACGAAAACAATCAACACATTTTATCTACATGATAAAAAGGACAGTGTTACTGTAACATGCAATAAAGACCTTAGTCTACTGCAAACCACTTTTGGGCAACCAGTGCTGTAACTGAGTAGGATAAGAGCACTAAAGTAAGAAACAGTTAATTTTTTAAGAGAATAACTATTTTCTTCTATGTCAGTGAAGGACATTTCCCCTTCACCCCTCCATTTTACACAGTCCAAAGCTACACTTAAGCCACTGAAAGAACAGATCAAACAGGAAATTAAGATAATTTCACAAAGAGAAGGTACACCTCACATAGGTAAAGAAGCAGGTTTCCAATTATTTTTTCTTAAGACAAAAAAAACACCAAAAAAATCCAAACAAAACCAATGAACAAATCTTTACAAAAGGAGTTTAAAAACACACCTCTGCAACTTCAGCTACAACTGCATCCAAGGTCTTCAGCAGAGAATCCGCAACAATCTGTTTCACCTACGCAGGAAAAAGGTAAAAAGAAAGGATGTTTCCTGATGGCGACTCTGGACTTAAAAGCAATACAACTTTGCCACTGCTCAGAAAACAAGTCACTTGACTGCAAAGTGCCAGATGAAATTAAGGCTACAAGAACTTCTGTTTGCAAGAAGAATATATATATTTGAGCTTCTGTGTGCTGCTTGAAAATAGCTGCTGCAGGAAGCAAATATAGGCAGTAGTTTCTATTTCTTGTGTGAGTTCCCAGCAACTAAACGCTTTCAGGAAAGGGTCTCATTCTCACAGCAAAACCCAATCTTTTATTTCAGTAACCAGCAGTATGTAAGTTATCACAGATCAAGTGCCCTGCAAGACTGAAACAGGAAGACATTGACATAAACTTATTTGATTTTACAACTTCTTCTTGGTTTATATGAGAACTTTTTAGGAATGCTATTGAAGCACTATGTTGAATGCCATAAAAATAACATTACACAAAGCTTGAGAGACAAACACAATCTTTTTATTTGCAATTCTAAAAGCTTAAACTGCAATGATTTCTAGCACAAATATCTAGAATGCAAACTCACTGCAGCCTTCATAAGAATGCATCACATACCATGTTCAACAGCTGACGGAGCATTTCCAGTGGGATGTTAAACTCTTTATTGTTAATGCCATTGAAAAGAGGAGAAACTGAAAAGCTGGAACTGATTGTAGAGAAGTAATAATCAGGATCCAGTGCACTCCCATCAGGAAGATAGGAACCTGATCAGAAGAAAATAATAGAAGATTGGGGAAAGAGAGAATGCATTAACTTTATTTATTGGTAATGTTCAGTCACTACAAAAGAGTTATTTCCAACACAGGTAGAGTCTTTGACTTGCAGCTATGAAGAGGCATATTTCAGCTAATCTACTGGTAAATCAAGACAGAAAATGATGAAAAAATACATTTGTTCATTAGAAGTTTACAATCACAGCAGAAGAATTCATTTCAATGACTTGTGTCCATGTCAGAGACACTGCTGAAAAGAAGTCTCCCCACACTACTGACGTACATTAACCTGAAAATCCAGAAACAGAGAATGCCCAAACTGTTAAAACCCTCAAAGGGCCAGACAAAACCAGAGACTCCCAAACACCTCAGATGCAGAGCTCCTCCACTTGAGTCTATGATAGACAGCTTATTTTCAAGCCCTGCTTTGACAGGTAGAGCTCACAGCTAGAGCTCTACCAAAACTTAGAGGTTAAGAATTTGTATATTAAGGCACGCAAACTTTTCATGTTTCTGCCTTGTATGATCTCAATTAACATGCACTAGTGAGCACCCCAGTTTCTCCTTTATCATTTCGCACATCACGAAACAACTAGGTCTTACACACTGACCCATGTCACATTTACTTCGTATGAAACAGTTGTTTTAGATTTACAGAATGTGCCACAAATGCCTCAAAATTCCAAACCCCAATCCAACAATTCCATTGTCTTGTGAAGCACAATATTAACACTTGTTCCTCAAAGTTATTCAGCCTAATCTCCTGAAATATTTTTGGCCTAGTTGAATTAAGCTCTTCAGTACTAGGCACAGCCAAGCAGCAAGGAAATCAGAGGTTTCTGAGAAACAAATCAGCTTGGAAACCGCTCATGTTAATAGTAACTTCCTACTGCCTTCATCCCCCAATATTTCTCAGTACCCTAGCAGACATGTGCCAGAGAATTACTGTAAGAATTCGAGAGGACACAGAAAGGGGCCAAAAGGATTTTTGTTTTAATTTTCCATAAACAGTAACAAAACCCCAGAATCACAAACCGTTCCTTTGCAAAATAATTTACCTTCAAAGTAATGAATTGCAGATCCTCCAGGAGAGCTGGGAGGGGGAATTCCACGTTCAGGACTAACCTGAAACATCACACAGAAGCCACAATTGAAAAACTATGTACTAAACATTGAAAAATCTTCCAGAGAATGGTTCGTACATTTTATAATGAATCACAGCTTCAAGCAAAACTAACAGGAACTACTTGTTGCCAGACCAAACAGCTCAATTCCAACCAAAAAAGGGAAGTTAAAAAAAGCCAATTCAGTGCTTTTGACTAATGGGAAGCTGTAAGAATGATGACTCGTGTCCTATATGAAACTACGCCAATAACAATCTCTGCTTTCAAAACCAGCACCTGAGTCCATTTTTCCCCTAAGACAACAACATCCACAGCTCCTGGTGAAACCAGTGGGAGCTCATGTATCCTCAGCACTACTGAGGACTTTAACCATTAAGTGCCATCTTCCTAAATTCACAGATATATATCACAATGCTTTTGCACAACAAGGTGAATATTATTTGCCAATTGTTCCATGTGAAGACTTACTAGTACAGTTAATTTAACTGTCACTGATTGTTCTGTAGCTCAGAAACTAAAAATTATTTTGAAACTCAGTTGTGGAATCAAAATAAAGATCTCTGATCAAACAGACTGTCTGTATACCCAGGCTTAACGCTGTCTTAACTCCCCCAAAGACCATGAAATCATCTAAGCACTAACCCCAACACAGAACAAGTCATACAAACCTGTGAGATACTAGATACACTGCTAGCTTTTCTCTTTAGTGTTCCTTCTTGGCAAACAGTGAGTAGAGAACTGGGGAGAATTGATCTGAAATCATTAAAGGATCGTCGGCGAATTCCTTCAAGCTCTTCTGGAACTCTCAGGGAGTGTGGGGGAATTTTGGGGAAAAGCTTTGAAAGAAGAGCCTCCTCTGAATTGCTGTAGCGACCAAAGGCTCGAGAGATTCCTATCAGGCAGGGCACCGCATACTTGCATAAATATACTGGAAAAGAAAAACACACGAAACAGTTTGTTAACAGTAACTCAGAACTACTGTTTCGTAGTTTCACTACCACTTCACCGAACTATTTCAGCCTAATGTGCTTTACAAATACACTTAATACACTTCCGCTTCCGTATTTACCAGCCAGCAAAAGAATAAATACATGCTAAGGGAAATCGAAAGAAAAGCTACTCACTTTTCAGGAGCGATCCTGATAATTAGAAAACACAAGAGAAGGCCAAAGGACAGGAGTTTCAAATATAGTAACAATTTTAATAGTACCTTTATCATGCATTTGCGGCGTCTGGCACATTCCCAACAGGAACTGCATTACTTGTAGAATTGCATCCAAAATCTAAAGTAATCCAGACAGACATACAAAAACATCTTTTGGTGAAGAGATATTATCATATACTACATCACAACAACAAATTAAACTTGCAAATATTAAAGTAAGCTCCTCTATAAACAAGATGCTTTAATGCTGTGTGACTAAAGCAGTACCCTGCCCTCACTCAACTTACAAAGCTGCTTTTGTCAAGTCTGCAGTTACCTAGTATGTATTAGCAGAGTAAAAATGCAGCTCTCCTGATCTCGGTATCAAACCTGAATTCAACTGACATTCTCTGACACCCAGAAGAGCTGATTTATTAATATCTTCTAGATACTTGACTATCAATTAACACAAGCAAAATAATGCAGCAGCACAAATGTTAATCAATCCCTTTACAAGAGAGGAAACAGCTGTGGCATACTCTAGACATCTGTCAGTATTGCAGCATCTTGTCCAACCAAAATGATTCTATGACTGAAGAACTGGGTACTACATCAGCACAAACTGAAAATAAACTCTACCTGCTCTCTGAGAGACACATCCTTGTAAGCAACATCTGACAACAACGTTACCAAGCAGAAACTAAAGTTTTCTGCCACTGGAAGCAAGCCTGCGAAGAAACAGACAGCAAATGAGCCACAAAAGCACTGTTGGAGAACACCAATATAGAAAGAGCAAATAATAATAAAGGAAGACCCAAGTGATTCCCGTGTCATACAGTCCTGAGATAGACTGTAGAAAAACAATATTATGTAAAAAAATTAGATATATACTCTGAACAGTAGAATTTCAGCATGAAATGTTAGAAGAATTTAAATAATTGAAATTTTTCCTAGGCTTTCAATAATTAAAAAATACAATATTATGTGAAAGTATTCCTACAACAATTTCAAGAGATACCAAGTGAGCAAGAAATTAAGGGGTTTAAATAGCAACTAAGCATCAAAGTGAAGAGCAGAGTGTACAAATCTAAGGTTCTACTCTCCTGCTCTAACTGCTATACAATTTTCTCCAATTTAGTAACAAAATATGTTGAGCATAAAATTATTTGGATAGTGTAATGTATTGCAAAGCAGTCAAGCAAGAAAGGCTAGGAGCTACTCAACTGCTAAAGAAAATCAGTATTACAGGCTGTTAAGTCAGGAGCTAAGACCCTATCAGGACCTATCAGCTCCCCTTGTACCACGTCCTGAATAAACGTTGTTATTTGTATTTCCTAGCTGTCATTCCATAGAATGAATCAAAAAAATCCAAACATCACCTCTGCTTTTCCGTGCATTGCTTTCTTCTATCCATTGGACTTTTGGCAGACCCTTCAGAAGTCGGAGGAGGTACGGAACCACATTATCTTTGTGCTAAAGAGGAAAACACTCTTTTTAAAATGGAGAAGAAAAGCTGAACCATATCATCTCAAGCTACTCTATAGAGATAGAAAGACTACACTAACCACACACAGAACTTGCTTCTAATGAGGGATGCTGGGGAGGGACTCTTCATTAGGGACTGTAGTGAGAGGACAAGGGGTAACGGGTTCAAACTTGAACAGGAGAAGTTTAGATTGGATATGAGGAAGAAATTCTTTACTGTAAGGGTGGTGAGGCACTGGAATGTGTTGCCCAGGGAAGTTGTGAATGCTCCATTGCTGGCAGTGTTCAAGGCCAGGCTGGACAGAGCCTTGGGGGCATGGTTTACTGTGAGGTGTCCCTGCCCATAGCAGGAGGGTGGAACTAGATGGTCTTAAGGTCCTTTCCAACCCTAACTATTCCATGATTCTATGGCTACTCCACAGGCTTCTTGAATGTTGCAAAATTGATTTCAACACAGGCAAATGAAAAGAAACCAATTCAATGCTATAAATCCAATCCTTTCATTCTAGGCAAAAGTTCATTCTCCATCAAAGTTGGAGAAAAAACATTACAGAACAGTAGTTAACCCCTAACAATTTATTAGTTTACAACAAGGTCACACGATAATTTTAAGGCAGCTAGAAATTCAGAGCACCAGTCCCAATTCAGTACATATGATCCATCTCATAGCCACCACTTCATACATCTTGTGTAACGCTTCAGCTTCCTAATCTGCAAATCAAAGGGAAGCACTTTTCTTCCTCAGAGAGTTGGATTAACTAATACTAACTGCTGGCTTTGGAAACACCAAAAAAAAAAGCTATGAAACATGAACAGAACTGCCTTATTTAAACCATACTACAAAAAAGTAAAAACCCCACAACATTATTAACATGCATTCAAGCTGTAGCATAGTAACTCAGTATTGAATAGGAAGAAATTCCGATGCAAAACCTAGCAACATTAAATAACTTATAGTGAGGACTAATGTCTTTGGACATAGGACTCTATATCCTTCCTTTCCTCTGTATAGAAGACCACCACACCCAGGGTTTAAAGGGAAGACAACCAGCTTGTCATTCACAGTCTGGCAGATACAAAAGGGGTGTTCGCTTACAATGCAGCCCACATGCACTGTTTGTCTTTTTATCCTGGGTAGTGTCAGGTATGAAAAGGCCTATTACAAACCTGACATTCAGAAGCACATGAAGAACAAGCAATGACACATATGGTTTGAGCAACTCCTCCCGAACAGCCTCTTTTCTCTCCAGGAGCCATCATAACCAAAAAACACGACAGCAGTTTGGCTGTGGTAGTGCTATGACACACGCGTCAGTACTGTCCTCATTTCCTTGTGCTCTCCTGCCTGCATCCATCTGTTCTCTCTGATCGCTTTACTGATGTTTATGAAAAGTAAATACCAAATTTCCATTTTCACTGAACAATTAAACCTGAATTCATGCAAAATCTTTCAAGTTAAATAGAGTTGTAGCTCAAGCAGGAAAAATACCTGAAGGTCAGATTCAATTAGAAAGATTCCTAAAGCAATGACAGCATCTCTGCGACGCTCGTCTAACTGGAAAATCCCATGGAAATCCACTGGACACATACAGAGCAGTTTTTGTACCTGAAAAACAGCAGACGGAAAGAACAGTGGAATAAGACTGAAACTGTCACAATCACCCAAGAGAACAACAATCAATGTGTTAAAACTGTCTTTTACAAGACCACCAGCAGACCTCAGGGAAGCAAACAATTGGCTTCCAGCTCCTCCTTTACGGCACAGCCCTAGAGCCCATCAAGCAATGGGCCTGGGGATCACCACTACAACTGCAGATGTTTTCAGAGCAGAGGAAGCAGCTGGCTGTGCTTTCCAAGACTCATTCCTCTGCTTGAAGTAGACAGTAGTCTTTCCACCCCCTGGAAGGCAGGTGGCCACATTACTCTCCTTTAGATATCAATCTTAACGACAGCATCTAAGGCTGAGGAAAGAGTGATGAATGACAGAAGCTAAAGACAGAAAAATCCCAAGTCAAACATTTTTACTACAACAGGGGTCGATTTAGAAGTTTTCTTCAACACTTGATCAAGTGTTTCCACATTTCAAGAGAATTTCTGAAACAGTTCTGAGCATCACATTCACAAAGCTCATTCCTGCATCCCTGGCACAACAAAGCCTTCCTTCCACTAATTCACGGAGCATTCTGGATGGGCAAGAAATATACAGCAGGCACATAGATTACATTTACCCTACTCCTGTGAACAAAAACCAGGTGGATGGAGCTTCGGTACAGCTGCACCAATGCCTTCTTCATATACAGCAATGAAAAATAAACTGTCACCTAGCTGGGTATGGCTTTTGCTCAAATCCTTTTTTAACACAACAGATTAAGTTTCAAGGACTATTATATTCTCACTGCTCACCTATTATTTCTCTCCACAGCCTGCAAACACATATCTAAAAAATATACCAAATCTCCCAAATACTTTTTTTCCCCTCTATGGAACCGTTAAGAAAGGGAAAATTCCACAACCATATTGTCTTTTGATGAATCTCCTTGATGCTAATAAATATTACTTTACATGAACTGTCATAATAAATAACTATGTTTCAATACCAAGTTACTTCCGATTTAGATAACTCTTTAAACACCCCACCTCTAAATTTCTAAGCCAAGAAACTATTTCCCTAGAGAATTAGAGGCATTTACTGGATGCTCTGCAGAAGTAAAGATTCTGGTCCTTAAACTGCCACAGCTCAGAATTACAAGACCTGTAACACAACACAAATAATCCTCAACAGAAAATACCACAGAGGGAATACAGACTTTGTAAAGTAACTTCTGATGCACATGTCCCACATCAGGTTAGTATCTACAGTAACATGAGTGAATATCTTTTGCTAAATAAGAACTTTTAATATCATTTAAGTCTTGGAAGGGAAAAGAAGGGAAAGGAAGGGAAAGCCCCTGGATATTAGTCAACCAGCAGCACGGCTTAAAAGAAAGTTATTCACAGTTGGCTGTCACACTAATAGTAGACTCCCAAAACAAGAACAAAGAAGCCTGCATCACCAGGTTGTCCACCGCTCCTCCCTGCAGCATCACCATGCTTGACCATGGCAGCTGCTATGTGCCAGCAGCGTAACCCCATGAAGGGAACAACCCAGATGGAGGTCCCACTGGTCTGGCTTGACGTTCAGGAGAGGTTTATCTCCACCAGGCACATTTTATCTTGAGCTGATTGTGCCACTTGGATTTAGCCAGATACAGAGTAAAGCAACCAGCCTCAGTTAGGCTGAGACTAATTACATCTACAAGAATATGTTTCACAAGGTCGGGAAGTGCAACTGCTTCGAGGACCCACGCTCCTCATGAGGACATGGAAGGCTGCTCCAACAGCACCCGCTATGGCTGCTACGGCGACACCTCCTTCAACGACGGTGGTTTTGGGTCAAGATGGGCCACGGGAGAGCCCCACAGGCCCAGGAGCCCCCGCTGTCGCAGGACACCCCTCACCTGAGGAGAGCAGCATCCCGCGGGCAGCGCCCTACACCCGCCTGCGTGCGCCCAAACGTGACAGGGCCACGGGAAGCGGCCCCGACTGCGCACCTCGCACAGGCCCACAACCCGACACCCTCCCCGCACACCCGGCGCAACCATTCCCACAGGAAGGGCTGGGACCCCCCGCCGCGGCTCCCATCATGCCGACCCTTCCACGCAGGCTCCACACGTGTGACACATAGAGGCAACCCCCGCTCGCACGACGACCCTCCAACACCGCAACCACGCGGCTCCCACACGACATCCCCAAGGCGCCACAGTCCTCACAGACGGAGCCCCCACACGATCCGTTCCTCACCTTCTCCAGCGGCGCGGGGTTCTGCACCGCCAGCGACCGCGCCAGCGACAGCACCGTGTTGAAATAGAAGCCGCGCGCGGTGCCGGCGCTGCTCCCCCGCCCCGCACCCGCGCAGGGAGCCGCGGCCGCCGCCGCTGTGGCGCTGGCTGCAGCCGTGGCCGCTGTCGCAGCAGCCGTGGCCGCTGTCGCAGCAGCCGCGGCCGCCGCTGCCACCGCCGCGGCCGCCATGTTGTGATGGAATGCCAGGGGCCGCCCTCCCGCCGGCCCGCCCGCCCCTCCTTCCTCTCGCGGGATCACAGAACCAAGATGGCAGCGTCCGCGGGCGGCTTCATGGCTCCGCCCGCCGCCGGTACCCCCCCCTTCTGCTGCACCGCCCCAAGGCCCCGCTCTACAAATAGGCGGGCCCAGGGCCCTGCTGCTCCCTCCCCGCCGCGATGGTTCCGCCCAGTGACAGCCTGTCCTTCAGCGGGGCTCCAATGTACCCGCCCCGCCCCGGGGGGGGAAGACGGACGAGGTGGTTCCGCCCGGGGCGCGATCGGCCTGTGGGCGGAAGGGAGGGAGAGGGCCGCGGGCTGAGGGGACACGGCCCTGGCCCGGCCGCCGTTGGCAGCCGGCGCTGAGCGCGTCGCGTCCTTGAGCCACCCGCTGTCCCCAGGACCATGTCGGGCCTCCCGAAGAGCTATAACCCCTTCGCCGAGGAGGAAGAGGATGAGGCGGTGTCGCCGTGGTCGGCGAGCGGCGGCGGGGAGGCGGACGGCGCCTCGCGGCAGCGGTACCTGCAGCAGGAGGTGCTACGTCGCTCCGCCGCCACCGCCGATAGCACCACCCGCTCCCTCTCGCTGCTGTACGAGTCCGAGCGCATCGGCGTGGCCGCCTCTGAGGTGGGTCGCGGAGCGGGGACGGAGACGTCGGCCCCGGGGCTGTCGCAGTGCACCGGCCGGGGGGATGACAGTGTATTGTTCTTCTTTCCCTCCTCCCGAAACGCCTCTTTTCACAGTTATCCAGGGTTTCGGACACAGTTTCTCTCTGCGCCACTGCGGACGGGTTTTATGGGTGGAGGTGTTTTTCGGGGGGTATTTTTGAGGCGAAAAAGAAACAACGCTTAAAACCTCTCTCTGTATATCACAGGCTATGGCTCGACTGTGTTTTCAGCTGCTTATTAAGCAGCTCTGATCAACTCTTTCTAGGACTTATTAATGGCATTTGTACCTATTTTTACCCGACTAAAAAGTTTTCAGTAGTTCTCTTGGCTAAATGGAGAGCCTGCCCTTGTTTGTTTGTGATGCTTTGTTCTGATTCATCGCTTCCTTCATTCTTCTGGCCTTGGTCCAGAATAGTTCATCCTTAGAGGCATCGCTCAGACAGGTCTTGTCCACTGTGTCACCTGCTAATGGGACATTTCCTTCAGCCTTAGTAACGTGGTTGCCTAAGTTAACCCAAAAACACCCGCAGACTGCAGGAGGTGCTTGTGCTGAAGGGGTTTTTCGGTGGCACTTAGGATCGTAGAATAGTTCGGGTTGGAAAGGACCTTAAGATCATCCAGTTCCAACCCCCCTGCCATGGGCAGGGACACCTCACACTAAACCATGCCATCCAAGGCTCTGTCCAACCCAGCCTTGAACACTGCCAGGGATGGAGCATTCACAACTTCCCTGGGCAACCCATTCCAGGGCCTCACCGCCCTTACAGTAAAAAAGGTTATTCACTGAACTTGCGGACTTGTGATTTGTTTGCCCTGAAAAGCACGAAAAAAGCCCACAAACCTTGACTCGTGTTTGCATCTTTATTGAGGGGAAAAGAAGAATATTCCACTAGAATTCCCAGAAGTTTGGAGAGAATATGAATACAAGTTCTTTGTTTTGCACTCCTGTGAGCTGCACGCGACTTTCCTGCTGGAATTAATCTTTGGATTGCTTTGGAATAATATTTGTGCTGCTGAATTAGAAAATAGTATAATTGTCTCTATCAACACTTCTAAACTCCGCACTGTATATGTTTGCACTGGTATGAAAAAATTATACTTTCATTTATTGCCTTTGGTTATTCTGTTTCTAAATTACCAGGAACACCCCAGTAATGTCGAAAGAGTACCACTTCCTAATGAAGGTGTCATTCTCAACTAGGAATACTTCTGCTTGCTTATTTCCCCTCTGCAAACCTTTGCATTTTCACTACATCACCCATCTGGTGCCACCTTTTTCCACCAAGAAGGGACACAAATATCAACCTGACAAAAGGCCAACACAGAAAATTCCTGGATGCCCTTTGTAGTAGGTCTTGAGACCTGGCATTGTGTAGTGATGAGGTTTTTATAGCTGGCTAATGTTGTAGCTGATTAGTAACTCATGACTGAAATGCCCTGGGGGAAGAGGAGTGACTGAGAAAGCCGTATGCCTTCAGAAATAGTCTACATGGGATGATGGAGCTGCTGTTTTTCTTCAGAGAGTCTGTTAAATGTTTGATGTTTCAGTTTACTGATGTGTCCCTTTATCCTGGCTTAACTAGTTCTCTTTTCCTGTTGCTATCTCTTAGGAGCTTGTGCGACAAGGAGAGGCACTGAAGCGCACAGAGCAGATGGTAGATAAAATGGAGCAGGATTTGAAGACTAGTCAAAGGCACATAAATAGCATTAAGAGTGTTTGGGGGGGTTTGGTGAACTACTTCAAAGCCAAACCTCCGGAGAACAAGCCGGAGCAGAATGGGACGTCTGACTATTATGCTAACAGTAGGTAAGGAAAATTATCTGGGACTTATCTCCCACAGCATCTCTGAAACTGTTGCCTCAAAATGGGATCTTAAAAGATCTGTTGATTCGGTCAAGCAGACTCCTGAGATGGTGTCTGGCTCCCTCTTTCCCTTTAACTCTTAGAAGAATATTTTCACTTCTATTTCTATTTATAGTGGTAAGAATAACACTGAGAAATTAATTTGAACAATTACAGAAAATTACACAAGTGATTCTTCAGTCTTCTGAATTATCATGCTTGCTTCAGTCATACCAGGAAGCCATGACTGTAGCACTGACATGCTTCCAGTCAAGTATTATGTGTGTTTCTTTAGCTTCTACTAAAAGCTGTAAATAAAAATTAATTAATCCTGTGATATTAGTGTCTTACAGTACTTGTCTCTTCAGCTGAGGAATTTGTGTAAAGGCTGGTAGTGGTGCATGGATTGATTTCCTTGTTCCTTTTCCCTCCATCCTCCGCTAGAGGAAAGCAACAGGTTGCCTCTGAGATGGAAGTTACAGTTTTGGTTTTGATACCAGCGTTATTTTCAGCAGTAAAGTTCTGCTTTCCCTGAAGACAAATGCTAATAGTTGATTTTAAAGTGATATATTTGATCTGGTGTAATAAATGTGCTGCTCTTGTGTAAGTGTGATACCTGTTCTTGTTTAGTAGATTGAGAATGAGGCTTGTGGTCCATAGGAACTTTTTCTTCTTTGTTACTAGGTTAAAAGAAGCCATGATGTCTAGTAAAGAGCAAGAGTCAAAATACCAGGAAAGTCATCCAAATTTAAGGAAGCTAGATACAGGTTTGTAACTTTATTTTACACTAATGTCTGTCATCAATGCAGGGTGGAGGCAGAGACCCTTCAACTTGCCCAACTGCTGCCTTATCTTGCTGCTTAATGTCTGGAGATCTGTATCCCAGCCTCCATGGCTCTGAATTCTAGTGAACTGTTTCCCCTAAAACTCTTTGCAGCCAAGAATCCACATAACATGCAGGCAGCCTTGTCCTGTGCTTGTCCAAATGTTAACATGCATTCGGAGATGGTTCTTTTTAACCATCCCTTGTCATAATTTTCAGATATATTTTCCTTGTTATTTCAGACAAGGACTGTAACCCTTCACGCTGAAGTCATTACTTGATTCGTGCAGGGAAGTGTGTGGGGTTTGATCTCATTCCCCATTCTCACAATGTGTTAACTTCTGTGATGACTTCTGTGTACAAAACAACTGCTCCTTTTTAAAGTGAAGTTCAGTTTAGTTTAGTAAGAGTAAGAAAGCAGCAGGGTGTCTTTACAGTTGTAGTTGTGTACATAAAGAAATGCTTTTTGGTAATGTAAATCTCCGTTCCACATCATATAATATTAAAAGTCTGTCCAATAGAGGGCAGAAATAACTCAGCTCTGGTGGTTTGTCCTGAGGGAACACTAACTGTGGTAGAAGTTACCAGCCTACCTGCTGTGTTACCTGGGTGGCTGGGTTTGTTTTGTTCTTGTTACTCCCAACTACCCAGCAGAACTACAAAAGGCTGCTCAAAATAGAATAATTGTGTCTTAATAAGTGTTCATTTTGAGGGATGCCCTATAGATAGCAGTGTTGGACTACTTTTGATACTTCTGCTAACAGGTTATGTGGTTACATGGCAGCTGTGGTCAGGCTCATTTTTAGTAACCCTTCTAAAACTTTAGAGCATCTTCTTACCAGCTTTTGTCTTATATAATGTTTTGTATTTTGTACTCTTAATAGACAGTGATTTCAGCAAAGCAGATTCAGTTTCTTCAGCACCGAGGGATTCCTATCCGAAGAACCAACACCTACGAGCTTACCACCAGAAAATTGATAACAACTTAGGTGAGTGAGAGAACTGATGCTGTTCCATGTAACATAATTCTCAATTTTTGGCTCTTTAGCCATGGAAAATTAGTAATATATTGCCAATGAATACTTTTTAGTTTAGTTCACAGGTGGAATTTGATAATCAAAAGAAATCGTTTGCTTGTATTTTGCATTTCCAAACTATCGACATGGCAGAATGCAAAGTTTGAAACACACATTATTTGAATGGTAGAATGCTGTGGGGTCTGTGTGCATCAACTACTTGTAAATACTAATAACAAATCTGAGTTCGAAATGCATTTCACCTGAAACCAGCTAGGAACAAACTGGCTAAGATGCCTGGAATAGCGAAAATCTGCTGCGGCAACTGATATGCTATTGGCATTAATACTTCAAATTCTTCTTCAACATGCTTGTGCTTTAGAAGTTGATAGGTTTTGAGCTGTCTCTGAGTAAAGAGACCGGAGGGGGGGAAGAAAACACACACCAAAAGCATGAGTCCCCTTAGATCCTTTATTGATAATTAGGAAAGCACTCTTACCAAACATGAATATGCTGGCAAATCTGTTGTTTGAAAGAGGAAGTGGTGCTTAAGCATTGTAACACTTGCAATTCAAGGTATGAATGTTTCTCTGAATGGTCCTGTAAGTTGACTGGGATATCACTGGGACAAGCAGGCTTATCTGTTCTGAAGAATCTTACTAAGCAGGTGTAGCAATATTATAAGGAAACTGCTTCAAATTGACGTCCAGATTATACCAGTGTGGAGACTTACTGCCTCTTTTTCTAAAGTTTACTACTTATATTGAAAGATGCACTCAACTTACCTAACTGACAGTTAAACTTGGGTATTAAATTGCACATCAGCTTGGACCCAAAGAATTTGTAACTATGTGCAGCTTTTGCAATAAACATGTTTCACAGAAAATGAAAGATTGAAGGACACTAAATATTTGATTTGTGAATTTGCCGAGTTGCTTTCATTACTTCCCCAAACCATTCAGCTTTCTCTTCCTTTGTTCTGCAGCACATAGACAAAGTACCTCTTTGCTTACATGTGTTGCTGTTTAGCTGACCTAGAAATAAGAGATTGGAAAGAAATCAGAAAGGAATGGATCAAAGAGAAATAGTCAAGCATAAGAGTCAAAGTGCGTTTGTTCTACTCACAAGCTGTACAAAGCATATTAGCTTCAAAAGCATTTACCAATCAATCATGCAATAAAATAGTTTCCCTGTAGCCAAATTAGAAAATCTGGAAATGGGATTTTTTTATCTATGTTAAATAACTGCTTAAATGGTCAGTGTATTGGTGTCTCTGCATGAAGTTTACAGAAAAGCAATTGAGGTAATGAGCATATTAAGTGTATTGAGCTGAGAAAAAACATACTCAATTTCATCTTTATATATATTAAAAAAAAGATAAAATATATCTGTAATTTTAAGTAAAAACTGCATTACGGGGTATGTCCCTTTATAAAGATCCAATTTGGCTTTAAGCATCTGCAGTTAACTTGTAATGGAAAAAAGGAAGTGATTATTTCTGGTAGCAATGCAGTGGAAGTATTAATATATCGGTACTTCCCCTGCTGGAGAAGAACACTCGGACTTGAGCACTTGTAACTAACATTTTCTAACTCAGGGATCTGGAGAAGAAGGAGTCCTGACAGTGTCCATTTAAACAGCATGCTTTATATGGCCTTGATTCC
This sequence comes from Amazona ochrocephala, assembly GCA_039720435.1. Taxonomy (NCBI): domain Eukaryota; kingdom Metazoa; phylum Chordata; class Aves; order Psittaciformes; family Psittacidae; genus Amazona; species Amazona ochrocephala. The sequence goes on along the minus strand of CM077891.1, from coordinate 5,937,253 downwards.
TTATGGTCCCTCTCTTTGTTGGCAGATGAGATGTCTTCTGGGTTGAGTCGTCTGAAAAACCTAGCTCTTGGGCTGCAGACAGAAATAGATGAGCAAGATGATATGCTGGATCGGCTAACAAAAAAAGTAGAGACACTGGATGTCAATATTAAAAGCACTGATAAGAAAGTCCGACAACTTTAAGGGATTTTTAGATTATTTTTCTTCTTGCCCAGCATCAGTTCTTGGATGTCTCATCTCAACCCATTGCTTACAAAATCTTGGACAGTATCTGCTTCTCTTTTTTTCTGTTATTGATTTTGTCATTAAAATTGCATAACTTTAAATGCAGCTTAATGCCTTAAAGTTCTTCTTAATGGGAAGTGCATGTTGAGTAAAATCAGCAGTTGGGTCAATGCTTTTGTGCTGGGTACCCTGTGCAATTGTGTAACTGTGCGTCATGTGCATGAAGGAATTTGCAATCTACAAAGCTTCAGTGTCCTTGGCCTGGGAGCTGTGATGAGCAAAGTAACTGCATTTTGCTTCTGTTTTGGGGAGGGGTTGGGGGGAACAGAACGTGCTTCTTTGTTCAGAACAAATGTTGCTAATTCTGTTTACCTACAGCTATGTTAAATTCTGACAAAATGCCCATTTCCAGCTGTAAAGATAATTTCAAGTAACTGTTCTCTGGCTTTCTGGGGCTTAAGGAATGAACTGTTCTGTGGAAGTTGTAAAATACCAAGGGTGCCATGCAGTGATGATAATATCCTCTGTGTGTTCCCTTTCCTGAGATGACTTTTACACAAATGGTGGCTCCACAAACTATGGTTTTATGTTTGGGTCACTAAATGCCATCACCTTTACAGTGCTTTTCCATATGTTCTCTAAAGGTTTCTTATGGTCTGCAAGAAATGCTCACTGACAGTTTGAGTAACAAAATCAGAACTTCAGTGTTCTGGGTATGTGCTCTTAAACATTCTTTTGTAGAAATTGCCACCATTTGCAGTTTTCTGCTCTTTCTCAGTTTATTCACTTAGGTGGTTATTTGAAAAATAGCTTCCATTTGAAAAATGGCGAGTTGGTCTGCTACTGCACATACAGATCATAGGAGATTGTTATTCGAGGTCACATTTATTACAAATGTGATTAGGGATTGAGCAGATGCTGCATTTTCCTAAGTAATGTGACTGTTTTTAAGGAACTCAGCTATGGTTTCCATACTTCTGTGTTAGCTTAGCAGGTATGAAAAGTTTGTGCAAATGAATTAAACATTTCGAGTCTTCCAGATAGAAGTTTGGCCTTGCGCTTTGTTTTATTCTTGTATAACTGTCACTGTCGAACAAAGTAATTACAGTTCCATTCCAGCCTGAAGACATGACAATGAGAACTTGCTGTATGGCTGGAAAACAAGGAAGTTATTTTGGTTTGGAGAGGCCAGGAGACCTATATCAGTATTGCAGCGCTTGCTATCAAATGACAGATTGTGGCTAAGGAGAGAGAGTTACTTTACTGAGTTGGTGCCATGTTATCTTACAAATTAAAGGAAGACCTTGGCGTTCAGGGCTATCGAGCTTGTGTATCCTTCATGAGCACCACATTCACACCCTCCCCCCCCAAGGAATTTGTTACCTTGAGCTCACTTGCTACAGAGTGAACCCAACAGTTAAGGAGATGAAAGAAAACTTGAGCCCTTCTTGTTTTCCTGTGTCTCCTGAGAGTTCACTTGTAAATCACTAAAAAAGCTACACTTCTTGGACACAGTATTACTAAAGAAAGTACTATTTCTGGGATCTCTAGCGAGTTGTGAATTAGATTTAAAGTGAGCCTCTGCTTCCCCTTATGTTACTGATGCCATTGATTTAGGTCCCTAAAAAATGTTTTGCAGGGACATAAAACTTCTGGTTTTGAGTACCTTGTGAGGTTATTGAATACCTTTAATTGGTTTTAATTTTTCACTTTGTCATTGATGCTCATTTGGAACCATAGGAAACCTTATTAATATCAATGTGTCCTCTACCTTTTTTGGGTGTATATCATGATTGATTCTCTTTTACTCTGTTAAAGTATTTATGAATTCTGTGATTTGGTGTTGATGGTTGATACTTTTTTTTTTTAGCAAACGATACAATCATTGCTTTCCAAAGTACCTCAGTGAAAGATTGAAATTTGGATTATACCTGGTTCAGTTTATTTGACTTTCTCCTTTTATTAAAAGGGTGAAGAGACTTGTATGTTTTATTGCCCCAATGCTGATTAACAGAAACACATCTTAGAAAGGATGTTGAAATTCTTGCCATCAGAGAGACTAGAAAAACTTGCTAAAAATTTATAACACCTTTTAGTGTGAAATCTGCCTTCACGTGTGTGCAACTATTGTTTTCCAAAGTAAGACTTTACTAACTAGGATGTACGCTGAGACTTCTGATTGCATTATGGTTAATGGAGGAGAAACAGAGCTGGAGGATCTAGTTATGCATAAGAAGAAATATGGAGCTTGAATCCAAGCAGATTTTGTTTAAGAGTGAAGTGTGCTGCCTTTCAGCTGTAAGCTCTTCCATTTCTTCAGTTTACATTATTTCACAAAGCACAGTCGATTTTCTGGTGAACTGTTGTATTAGCCTTGTGAAGTGTGTACTGCATCCTGGATACCTCTGATGCCTTTAAAAACACAGGCAGGGAAGGGAAAATAATAAAATCCCTATTTCTGCTTTGAGAACCTCATCGTGCAAGCAGAACATCAGGATTTCAGCCATGTGGAAGTTATACAGATGCCTAACTTCTTGTCTCTTCCAGCAGTCCCATTCAATGTATCGGTTGTGTATGTCTTTGCGTAGGCTTTCCTGCTCTGTTTTTATTTTAATGGTCTTGTTTTAAAGGATTATTTCCCATATTGGATTTCTTGGGGGGGGGGGGGGGGGGGGGAGGGAAGAGGGGGGATGTTGCAGATTGTGCATGGGTATAACAAACTGAATTCCTTTTCTCGGCTTTCATACAGATGCTCTATGCTGATAAAGGACTTAAGTCCAACTGACATAAAGAGACATTGCTATCTTAGACTAGTGATTAAGTTTTTTGCTTATTAGACTGATTTTCCATCCTGCACAAAGGGGAAATTTAAAGGAACAAACCCACATGATTTTTGCCTTTCCAGGAAATGCCATTTTGCATGTGCTATGAAGGACTTAGGTCAGTAGCTTTTCTTGTTAGAAAGCTTCTCTTACTAGTAACACTAGATAGTTTTATTTCTTCTTGGATACTGCTGAGAAACTCGCCTTGTGTAGGGTCTAGGACTTTCAGTGGAAATACACTTTGCACTCAAGCACTAACCTGACAAGTTAAATAATTTTGCCTAAACACTTGCGGTAGGCACAGAAATTGGTGCCCTTGCATTAAAATAGCTGTGGTTAATTCACTCTTATTTGCTTGAGTAGAAGCTTAATATTAAGGTCAGTAGAAGACAGTAGGAAAAAAAATACAGTCCTTATAAAAGGCAATTTTCTTGCTCCAAGAGGCCTGCTAATAGATTTTGAAGAGGTTTTATACACCGGGAAGTAGCATACCCTTCATAACATAGATATAAGCCACTAGAAACAGCAAAGGAAAATAGAGTGGGAATAGCCAGTATCTGACTTAAATTTCCTGAGCATTGAGTTAAGTATTGTAACAACTGATGTGTAGCTGGATCTGTACTACACAGGTTTGTTGCTGTGCTGAACTCTACTGGCCTACTGAAATCATTGGGACGCTATAAACCATGGTGGGTTTTTTAGTGCGTGAAAGTCATCTGAAATATTTTGCTGCCTCGGAGTTCTGTGATGCCATTTGTTAAGTGGTGAAATAGGAAATACTTCCCAACCACTCTGCCTTCTGAACTAAAGACTCTTTGTAGGCATTTTTACAAGCACACCAGGATATGTGTTAAGTTTTACTTTGAAATATACAGGGCTTGATTTTCAAAATCACAGGTAGTGATTATTTGTGTCTATGGCTTTTTTAAATACTACTTTAATTCTGTGCCACCCTGGTATAACACTTTTTACATGTCAATTGAAGTATCTATTAGTTAAATGCTTAACTGGGCTGTAGTTCAGCAATTTAAGAAATGGAATAAGTGTTGAATGTTAGACTGTCAATAAAGGTGCTTACTGTTAATGAGGAGTTTTTGCATTTCTTTCCCAGTATGCTTTGATTACAACTTTATTGACACTTCTTTCCTGTAAACAGGTCTGTTCAGTGGCTGGACCTGCTCCATTTAGTTTGTGCCAGAGTGGAAATAAAGTTGGAGCTGGTGGGTTTTGGTTTCTGAGAATAAGCAGAGTGTTACGTTTCTACATGACTCTTAAGTAGATTCTTTTAGATCCTGGAAGAGGAATGTAAACAGGCATTTCTTTTTGCAGAACTTTGACTTGTAATAGTAAAATAATTCAAGGTACTGCTTGAAAAGTAATCGTGCCATAGTGCTTGGTATCACCAGGAACATCATAAACTAAATGGATGCATGAACAAGGCAGGCAGAGCAGCAGTAAGGCAAAAAAGGTATGCACCATCTTCAAAACTGAAAACCTGTAATATTCCTGTGTCATCCCAAATGTGCTGATGGCAGAAAACTTCAGGATGTCCTGGCCTTCACTTGGGTTCTTATCTGTATATGAAGGGAGGAACTTGGCTTCTGGGAATGTTTTTGTAGTGAAGTTTACTTAATTTTGTTTGATACCATACAGCAGAGATTCAGAAGTGCTATTACAAATGCTCGGAGAAGGGAAAGTCAATACACTAGAGAGAGATTGACAGGCTTCTTAAAGTTCAGGTGACTTTGTTTTGCTGCCTTTGTGCTGAGAGTTCTTCAGCAAACGGGAACCCAGAGCTCTTCCATCTCTGCACCTTTTTGTTGCATACAGAAAAATCAAAACAACGCAAAGAGCACAGTGGAAGATGGTGGGGAACAGAGCAGTGGAGTGGATCCTGGATCTTTGCTGGGAATGTCAGCTTGCTCAGCTTGCATGGAGAATCTGACTTTGAAGAGAGTCTCTCACAGATCTGTTTGCTTAAGGCTGGTCAGGCATTTCAACCCTTCTGTTTTCCCAAGGACTTGCTTACAGTGCAGTGCCTGCCTTTCTGGGAAGAGAGAGGAAAGGGGAGCTAAAAGATGCTCATGTGAGTGTGTAGAACCAGGCAGAGCGGGTGCAGTTGCAGTGAGGACCCCCATGCTTCTGCTGCTGGAAAGGGGTTTGGTTTTAGGAGGCAGTTCTGCGGTTTTTTGTTTTGGTAGGTGGTTGGTTGGTTTCTTTGCTTCCAAATAAATGCATCTTCCCAAAATGGGAAAATATGAGGAAAACGGCACTGGGGCCAGAAGTGAAGGCTTGGTAAGGCTCAGTGGCAGGAAATCAGGGAGGTGCCCCCAGAATAAACAGACTCCCAAATCAGGAAGATCCCTGAATGCCAGGCAGAGATTTTGGAGCCCTGCCCCAGCTATAAAAAGTCTAGATGGATTGTGACTTTGCTGTTAGTGAGGCAGAACCTTCTAGAAAGTGGCCTTCCAGCTCTAGCTGAGGATATTTGGGGGAAGACAATGGGGTTCCTTGGCACCTTCATTCTAGATGGCCCTCCGTTTTCCTCCACATTAATTGTAAATCTGTCGTTTCTGTTAATGGAGAGCAGTCACTTGCCAATGGTGAGTTCTGCCTATATTTGGAAGAAACCTTTGCCCAGGTCCTGCGTGTCTCAGCCTTCCAAGGTCAGCGAGGGCAGCAACAGTATGAAGGGTGCCACTAAAGCTGTGCTGTAGTGTAGCTAACACTACATTAAGAGTTAATACACTGTATTAACCCTTCAGTGTAGAAAGAAAACAGTGTAGCAAGTTTGGAGTGTGTATGTCAGTTGCTGACAAGCCTAGAGGGTGGGAGCCTGCCCAAAAACGTTTATAATTTAGCATCAGGCATGTCAGACCTGTTGAGAGAAATTACACAGTTTCATTATTTTCCTTCGGTTTCACTCAAAATTTCTTACTGATTTTACAGATTTTGTAGAATTCTGTGCAATTTCTGGGCAACCCCAATGTTTGTTTGCATCTAATGTTTGTTGGCTAGATGGTGCTTACTGGCTAGCTCATTTGAGTGCCTTTGAAGAAAAATTCCTGCAGGAATTCCCTTGTGTGAAGCAACTGAAAAGGCTGGTGATGCAGTCTGCTCTTGGCTTCCAGTAAGATCCATGGTAGCATTAGTACTAAGCTACTGCATGCCAACACTCAGAACATCAGGTCTTGAGATTCTTTATTGCCCTATTTTCACCACTGCGTGCTGCATGGATCAGCCAATCTGTTCACATCTCTGCCCAATGGCCCTCTAGGAGGATGATGAAAGATGTTCCTTCCCTCTTTTGAGTGAAGGAGAGGCAGAGAGGCAGCCAAGAAATCCAGCAGTATGATATAAACAGTAAGGCTGCAAAATCGCCATGTAAGAAAGCAAAGGTTAAAATCTGATTGTATCCACCTGCCCATGGAGAAAGCTTTGCAAAGGAAGGACAGCATCCTGCTAACAGCACTGCAGAGGAGACCCATGAGTCATCTGATCTGCTTCATCATACATTGCTAAGTTATAGGCTGTTGGCAGTTCTGGCACTCTGTGTTCAGTTGTGACGGAGCCAGATTGGAGAATATTAACTGGAACACACAGTATTGTGATAAGGAGAGGAGGATATTCTTTCCTAAATGACACAGTTGCAAAAATTCAGTGATGGGTTAATTTTTATTGGTACATGTTTAGCAAGATCTCTAATGAACTAAAGGTGAACTGCAATATTAAGCAAAGTGCAGCTGAGAAAATGAGCTTGTTGGGGTGCTGACACCAACCTTAGTAAGCTGCAGAACAACTCTAGTGTGTCACGAATTGGCATCTGAGACACAGCAAAAGTAGCCGTGTTCTCAAAAGACATAAAAATGGCCTTCTAGCTACGAAAGTGCTTTAGAATGTCTGCTTTCTCCCTCTCAATTAGGTGGCACACTTCCCTATTGAGCAAAAATATCATAGGGAAACTTTGTGCTGAATTATAGCAGAAAATACTGAACAGATTCCTCTGCTTTTTATGCACACACTTCCTCTTAATGCCCACTTGTGTCAGCCAGGGGAGTATCTTGCCCTACCAGTATTGTTTCAGAAGTCCATGTAAGTTTTAGTCTAGCTCCTCTATCTGATCTTTCCTCACTACTGACTTTGAAGTTTTTCTTTTCCTCAGCCATATCCCTCAGCAGTTTCATGTGCCATCCAAGCAATGAATTCATTACTGAAATTTGTGTGATTTAATAATTTCCTGGCACAGTGATTCAAAACATGTGGGAGGAAAAACAGAAGGATTTTTCCATCTCCAGGTGTTTATTGCTCTAATCCTTGCTCTTGACCATTCTGAATGGCTTTTTGTAGAGCTGCATTTCTACTGCTTGTCAAGCACAGTGTCTGAGTGACCATGCAGTCAGTGTCCAACTGAAGGTGATGGGAAGGAAGCTCATTCTTAGGAATCTGATGTACCTCACCACTCTTGCATTTCTAGCTTTGAACTTCTAGAGCTGTTTTCCTTTCCACCATTTCCATAAGCTAAAATGCATCACTTTTTTTCAATAGCCTGCTTCACTAATCAGTGTTTGAAATGCAATATTGAGGCTTTATTCCCTACTCAAGCAAACATGCTGGGTTTACAGTGGCAGCCTGCCAGAAGCCTCAGGGCTTCACCCGTGCCTGAGTGAGGTAAGATGAACAGCACAACCAAAGCAGCTCTTCACTGTGGGATACAGCAGCACACTGATGGTCTGCATGTGTCACTGGACACCACAGACCCCACCAGCTAGTGGCAATGACAGAGCAGTGAGGATTGGGTGCATTAGAAGGCAAAGACAGTCTTAATTCAAGAATGTACTTATTTATGAAATTGGTGTGTACTTATGTTGATTGTCACAAATAAAACATTATACTTCCTTATATATTTGCAGTTGGACACACGTAGACTTATTGCTGAGTCAGCCTGGCCGTGTGAATGATCTGTGTAGATCTCCAGGGAATGTCTCTGCTTCCTCAAGTGTCTCCAGTATCAGGGTTATGAAGCCAATTCCTGAAAAAACAATTTGGTATTTGAGAGAATCATTAATTCCAACGTACCCTTCCTTGGAGTAGTGATAAATAATGGAACTAGATAACATTTGAAGAGACATCTGGTCAGCCTCTACAACCTTCCTACATACCTGTTCCAAAATGCTTAAAAAGAGCTGTCGTAAGAAAAGGAAGAGAACTTCTGGTGGCAGTCTCAGATGCTCTGTTGTTTAATTGTTCAGTCATCTGTAGGCCATGTAGCATAATGTAGTTTTATTTTGACTCTCATCAACTGCTTTGCTGTTTTAGTACCTCTGTCTCTAGTATGGAGTGACTGGAAGGTTGCCAAGTAAAGGGAAATCTGTGTGTGAACAGCCGGGAGGGATAATATGTAAATCTGTTGGAAAGAGGCAATTAAAGGCAGTGTTGAGATATAATGGAAAATAGACAATATTGAGCCTCATCAGAAAAGTCAACATAAACAGCAGCTACTGTACTATGTCTCTGAAGTGAACTTGTTGCTTTAAATAACTGCATTCTACAGAGAACAGATGGATCATGAAATCTGTGAGCAGACTTCCAGAAAACAGTTTTGGTCTTCAGGAACAGGTCCATGTTGATGTTCAGTGTGCCCTCCTGGTACAAGAAGACTAAAGGTGGCTTCTCCTGCTGTTGTATTTACATAACACAGAGAGGAGCTGGAAAGCTGGATTACATGCAAGCCAAATATAGCTGAAAATAATACTGCATGTCATATGTAACTATGAATGGACATGAACACAGAGGAAGTGCTATCTGAGATGAGCAGTATAATAAGTGCTGCCTTCATTGCTTCGTAACACAACAGATGAGGAGGTAACACACCAGTGAAACAAATCAGGAAGCCCTGACTAACCAGAGGGACCATGCTGATAGTTTACCAGAATCTTGGTGTCACCACCAAATCCAGCTGCATGGGATTTTTACAAGAGTGGGTGGATTGGGAAAAGTCAGAGCATTCCAACATATTTAACTTTTTATTATAAATGAGGACCGATTCAGGCTGGTTTAATCCTACAGCATATGTTTGACTATCCTTGTTTTGAAATCATTGATCAAAAAGCTCAAGACAATTTCCTATATTCTACCAGACATTTATGCAGCTGTTTGTTGGCCCCCTTTGTGACTGAACATGCTCAGTCGCAGCCCAGACATAGCAAATCAAGCTCCTCTTTGCAGACACAAACTTGGCAATATGCATTAACTGAACATAGTTCTTGCATCAGGCAGCACATCATGTGCTGTCTCAGTCACATTCTGAACTAGAAGAGAAACATGCAGATATTTCAGGATCTTTGGGAGGGCCTGTGAAAGTGGTTATTTCTTAACACTAAACTTGGTTTTTGATTCTTTAGTGCTCCTCTTCCAGCATAACCAAAGAAACAAGAGAAGAGCTGCTTAACAGTTATGTTTCAGTCTTCATGAAATAGAAATTGATAGAAATACACACAGGTGACTCACTTCATCAGCTAGGATGGAAAAGGGAAAATTCTGACACTGGGACTAAGAATCATGCCTTTGCTTCCAGGATGCATCACTGCATGGTGCAGAAAGAGGGAGGCAACAAAAAGCTACTGCAAATAATTGTCTTTCCACGCATTCTTTTTTAAATTAATACTTTATTAAATAATGTTTTTTCCATACCAAAGTTCTTCAAGGAAATGCAACAACAAAACACTGAAGAAATGGTTTAATTAGCACTTCACATGCTTCCCCTTTTATTTTTGCATTTGCTGAAGATACTCTGCATACCTGGACCAGTACAGTTTGCCAAAAATTAAGGTTACTTTTTTATATTGCAGGGTACCTCTCAGGCCTTTAGAAAAGCCCAAAGTACCAAATGCTCCTTCAATTGAGAAAGACCTTTCTAGAAAGATGGGTATTTCTAAAAAAAAAAAACCCACAACTGTACTCTAAAAAGCAAGAGGTTTTCTCCCTTTACTTTCCATTCCTCATACAAGTAGTATCAGTTACACCAAAAGCACCAGCATAAAGGGGCATCTAAACTCATCCTAGTGACAGGGTAACAAAGGTGCTTATTTATTGCTTCCGCTGGCACGGAAGGAGGGTTTTTACAGGTAGTTTAGACATTTCGTATGAGGACTTAGAGCTTGTAAGTCTGTGCTTATCTACAGTTTAGCTCAGCAGTCTTGCTTGTTGTTTTCTGTAAAATCTAAAAAGCAGCAAACACCTCTCATTGTTGAACATCTCTGGGAAACATCTTTGTGTTGGGTTTGTGTCTTGAATATTCTAGTTAAGACTGAAGCTCCAGAAAAGCCAGTCTGTTACGTTCAGGTTATATAGGCCATTAAGAACAGTGAAATGCAAAGAACTTCCATTAAAACCTGTTCCACAAACAATTCAAGACAGAGAAAGCCAAGCGTGAGTAAGAAAATGAGGGTGACTTTTATCTTCAGCTTCATGAAAGCCTACAAGCTGATAGGAAAACACAGGGCCTTTGTGTAACATTAAATAGCATTACATGGTCTAACAAAAACCTGGTTTTGAAGGGGAGGACATAGTTCAGGAAATAATGGTGTTTTCAGGAGGGGATTTCTGAACCTATCTTTAAAGTTAATGCTGACAAAGGTACAGATTCATACAAAAGCAGGAATCTGGGCATAAAGAAAGGGAACAAAAATATTTCATGAACAATGAAACTAAATCAAGAAGGTACAGACCTTGGTCAGAGATTCTTTTTTTCCATGATTTAGGTTGATTGCTTCATAGACCTGCCAGTAAGGGCTGAGCTCCCACTTCAGCCACTCCTTCGAAATAAAAGTCTCTATCCACTTTCTGGCTGCTGTTTTCATGAGACCAGCAGAAATCGAGTATCTTTGAGCTTACTCTGCTCATCATGGACAGCTGAATTTGGCCAGTGTTCTCAAAACTTACTGTGGTGCGGAGAAGAAAACAGGCAAACACAAGGAAGGCATGGTCATAAAAGACATGTTTCCTTCTGGGGCCAGGGGGAATTCATAGGTTATGAATTTAGAGAGCGCGTCTTTCCAGGATTAAAAGGAGAGGAAATACATTGTAAAGGCCCTGTAGAAAATTAACTCTGTTTACCATCTGCATGGTTTACTACTATACTCTAAAACGTAATGGGGTTTCTGCTTTTCTTGGCTTTATTCTGTTTCCTGGGTAATATAATAATGTTAAGAAAATGAATACTGAGGTTTCCCTGTCAAGGGTCTATTTCAAAGGAAATAGCTAAAAGGCCCTAACAGTCAATATATTCAACATTTCCTCAATCACCCTATTAATCTGCAATTAGAAAACATTGGCTCACTCAGTTTTGCTGTAGGACAAAAACCAGAAGAAACCTTCACGTCCTTTCCAGCCTTTTATTCTAGTATCCCATTTATGCACACTTATTGGTTATGCTTCTAAATGGCATTTAACCACTCAGACCATTTAGACTAAGATTTTACTTGGTCTGTGTAAGTGCAGCTTGGTTTCTGTCATTCCAGAGTGAGTGAAATCAGCAGTAGATGAACACTTGAGTTATATTAGCTACCCCCTTTCTTTCCATTAGTTATATTTTCAAAGAACACGTTCACCCTCTATCCACTTGATGGATGAGCTGCCAGAGAAAACACTCTGGAGGAATTCAGCTTCTAAAAAGGCTGGCGTAGCAAGCAGCCATGACCTGCCTGTCATGGTTTTGAGAGGACAGACGTTGACTCCCATGCCCTTTATTGGGCTTTGCGTCACTGACCAGTGGACCTCTGTTTTCACAAGGCTGAGCTGGAGGAGCTGCAATTTCAGCTGATAAACTGCTGTGCGGCAAACCCTGGAGAACTTAACTGTCCAGAGAAGAAGCAAACAACTGTGTGAATGTGCAGGAAGAATGAATGTCAGCACACTGCACAAAGACAGATAGAAATGGCTTCTGTAAGTGGAAACGCTTCTGAGAGGAAAGATAGGCATATTGTTTGCAAGTTACAAGTAAGTTATGTATCATCATGGCATTCTCTGTGGGGAATCTAAAGACCTCCAGCCTGCACTGCTACTGCCTCTATATGCTTCTGTTTACTTTGACATTAAATGCCATCAGAATCTATCATCTCCAGCAGAGCTCTCCATGCACAGGAAATACAGGATGGGGCTTCACATACCAAACTAAATTCATAAAGTGACCTTTGTCAGGAGTTAAATCCACCATAATGGAGGATTTCTTTGAAATACTAAGTGTGGAGAACATTTCTGCTGCCAGAGAATAAACCAGAGGGAATTTAAACATTAAATAGTTACATATTAAATAACTGCAACAGAATCTTTACATTTAAAATAATTTCTCCAGAAACATTACAACTTTTACCAGTCTGCTCACAGGAGCTTGCGCAATGACTTAGGAAAACCACAGAAGAAATCCATCCAGAGCCTCAAAGTGCTTTGTATGACCCACAGTTATGTGCTCAATAAGAAGAACAGATGGGAAAAGGAGAATAGAATTCCATGTGAAAAGAACATTATTCAAATGGAATTTTGCACTAACACGGAGAATGACTGCGGGACATGTTCAAGGAGTCAGTTCTGGATGGGAGATGATGATCGGAGGCAGTTCTTGACTCAGCAGTGTGGAGCCTGTTGGAAGGAGAGAGGAGAGACAAACTGGAGGAAAAGGAAGGGCTCCACTGTTCCCAGGAGACAAGCTGGAAAGAAGTCCAAGGAGTGAGGGTGCGGTTTGAAAAACAAGGAGTACAATTTCAAACTGGAAAGCAAACAGGGTGGCTTTGAGATGCACGAAATGTCAATTCTCTCTGTGCAAGACCAAATCAGAACTTCTGAAGTTGTTATGACGCTCTCTCTTTGCTGCACCACATCTTCATGCTGTGACTGTTGGCACTGAGTTCCTAAGGCTTGCATTTATCTGTTAGGCAAAACACTGACCGCACCAGACAGCACACAGCTGGGACAGATGTGGCTCATTCTGTGCTCAGCATCAGCTCTCCAGCAGTTTGCAGTGGTCAGCCACAAGCACACTCATGTCCAACCTGCAGAGTCCCTGTCACTTGGAGCTTTACTTGTTCACACATAGGCAAGGCTGCTGTCAACAAGCAGACGCTCTCCCATATAGGCCAGGATATGTGCTAGTGCCTTGTAATTTGTTTATTTAAATCAAAACACTGAACTGGCCAAACATATGCAAGTTGAACAGATTTGTAGTTAAAGGGTAATTTGAACTGATGTGGAGGAAGCCTCTGAGAGGAACGCTTAAAAGAAATTAACATTGCTTTTCCAGTGAGACTTCCTTAGCTGATTCTGGGGGAAGAAGACTAGGAAATGCACAATACATGCAATATTTTTCCATGTAAATAGCAGCCCCTCCAAGGCAAAAATGCAGCTCCTCTCAGGGCTGTTCTCTCATACTGAAAAAAGAGCATCAGGCTGTCATCCATAGAAGGAGCCAGAAACGCAAGCATTTGGAGGAGAGCAACCTCTGAAGAAACAGAAACATTTACCAGGAGCTTTTCCATCTGTGTTGTTAAGGGATTGCTAGGGATTACACCCTTCTCCACTGCAAAGTGCCGTAGCTCTGCCTTTTATAAAGCAGCAAGAGAGCAGCAGTTAGCTTATCAGAGGGCTACTAGCACAGCAAGCAATTAGAGATTCAAGACTCTTTACATTTCCTGTTAACAGACTACAAGCTGTAGAAGAAATACCTTAAATAAGGCCAGTAGTGCCTTTTCATTAAGAGATCCCAAACTAAATAGAAAAGGAGGTTAGAAGACTCAGTTAAAACATCCCTGCACATAGCTGACTGAACAGAGGTCAGCCTCTTTAGCTGTGGAAGCTCACCTAATTGCAAAGTGGAGAGAAGACGGCAAAATACTTCTTGCATTTTGATTTGTGTCAAAATGCCAAAGGCTCTTCAGAGCTGATACTGCTTGCCAAGAACCTACCCCTGTGACCTACAAAGCCAGGTGTTAAAAAGAGCAGATATTTAACCACAGAACAGCAAAAAGAAGGCACAAATGAGAAAGCCAGCAGCAGACCAGAGTGTGGCAAAGCACTTCGACATACAGGGAGATTCTTTATTTTACTGTGAAAATTATGGGATGTTGTAATTAGAATTTGGCCAGCTGGGAGTGGGTAGGAAGCACTGTATTATTAAAATTGGACTGAAGAAATATAACACACCTTTAATTTTAGCTATACTTTAGAAGAGATTTGATTTCCTTAGCCAGTGATCTCTCTAGTGCCAGACTACTAAGAGTGATTGCACACAGTACATAGTGATTTTTGTGGGTGTGTAATTCTTGTTATTAAAAATCTCAGAGACAAACCTGTTCTTTCCTTTGTCACAATTTTCTTTAAAATATAAATGATACAAAATTGTATCCTATAACTGTGTGCATCACTTAAGGGATCCTACTTCATTTGTGAAAGAAGTGATGAAAATCTGTGGCTCATTTTTTTCCAAACAGAGCTAATTAGCCATCAAATAGAAAGCAAAACCCAGCAATTGGAGCTCTGAATATAAATAAATGGCATCCGTGAAGTGATTGTGAGCTGACAGAGGCAAACACGGAACAAGTTCATTATGCCAAAATGGGCTGGTTACAGGTCACGTCCTGATGTCCCACTGACGGTCTTGTCTCTGCAGCAGTTTTGACTTGCCCTCATTCAGAAATGTACCCAGCTAAAAGTGAACATCTCCTAACAAATGTAGGGAGTAGGTGCTACTCAAACTCCTTCTGAGGTCATGCAAAGGAAAAGTTGTCACCACCTCAGCTCCAGTTTTGCTTGCTTTTGAAAGAACAGACCTTGGTGCCTAATGCCAGTCATGAGTCCTGCAGGAAGAGCTACAGATTCCAGATTTCCTGAGGGGTTGGGCTTTAGCAGCACATCAGTCCCAGCACCTTCTGCCACCTGTTCAGTGGGTTGTGCAGGCTTTGCAGACCTTTGGATCTTCCATACACAGCAAAGGGGCTCCCATGGCTGCAGCCTGCAACTGCATGCTCCAGTAGGAACCAAGGTGTCTCTGCAGAGCCATGCCTATGATCCCTTTGGAAACCTAACCCAGTTTTGATAATTCCCAGCTCCATGTATTAAAAACGAATGAGGTTAAGTAAAAATAATGAGGTTTTAAATTGCAGTATACTTTGAATTGTTTTAATCTGCCTTCTGGTTTTGACTCTTCAGGGGTCCCTTGTTCAGCTTTTCTTTGCAACCCACAGCATGAGAAACTCATTTATGGAACATTAAATCAGAGATTCTCCTGTAATCTTGTGCTTCCCAGAGCTCGGCTCTCTGGGAAAACATGAACAACATGATGCTCCGTATAAAACTGCTGGAGCTAGCAACACCACAGCAGTTTCCTTCTCAAAGGATTACTGTAATTTAGGAGAAATACAATAGCAGTAATGTTACCTTCACCTCCCTCATCTGATGCTAATGGGCTGCCTAGGAGTGAGGGTAAATATGTTGATATACACCTGGCACACTGGACCCTTCACTTCTTGCTTATGCAATAACTTTCCAATTTGCAATGTCAACTCTCTGGGGAAGGAGCCCCATTTCTGTTTAGAAATCCAACAGGGCACGACGGCTTTTCAAACATACCTGGCAACGGTCACAGAACTCCTCACCCGCCTTCGGGCATGGCAGTAGGTTGCAAAGCCCATGTGGAGCTATGACCCGATGAAGGGTCACTGAGCCCCGCGAGGCTCCCAGCGGCTGCATCAGGAGGTGCCTGCGCCGACCCCTGCGCCCCGACCGCGGCCACGGCCGTCAAAAGCCGCGCGTCCCTCCGGGACGAGCTGGTGTGTGCCCCCGAGGAGAGGCAGAGCCGCTCTTTGCCACCACCAGCCGCGACGGCAGGTGCTGGGGCAGGCCGCGGGGCTCGCAGCCAAGGGCCACAGCCGAGCGGTGGGACCAGGACCCCCAAAGCGCTGAGAGGAGCATCACCACCATCCCTGCTGCGGGGCAGGGCGAGAGGGACCCGCGGGCTGGGCAGCAATTCGAGGGGGTCCGTACTCGGACGCCGGTCGCAGCGAGACCACAGCAACCACCAGACCCCCACCGCGCTGAGGGCAACCGGGGAGGGGGCTGCGTCACGTGGGTGCGTGTGGTAGCAGCGGAAGGACACCGGGGCTCTGACACCCCACTGGCCGCTGCCGGGGAGGGGGAGCCCCCCAGTCTTTTCGGGGTCCAGCCGCAGCACTAAGCGGGAGAGGGGAGCGGCAGGGGAGAGGAGGACGGCTCGGGGTGAGGAAGGGCGAGAAGCGGGGGACAAGAGGCGGGGGAAGAGGCGCCCCGGAGAGGGACTATTTGAGGAGACCCTGGCAGGCTGGTGAGGTGCGGAGTGATCCCGCAGCCGGAGTGAGCGGCCCCGAGCTGAGGCAGAAAAGGGCGGCGAGCCCGCGGGGCGCCATCCAGCGCGGCACTGCGCCTGCGCTGATCCCCCCTCCCCGCCGCTGTGTGGGGTGCAGCGGCGCCAGCCCTGCTGCCACCGCCGGCCCCGGGGAGCTCGCCCCCAACCATGGCACAAATACTGCCCATTCGCTTCCAGGAGCACTTCCAGGTGAGCGGAGGGGAGCGGTGGAGCCGCAGGGACGGGGCTCCCCCGCCTCTGTCTCACCCTGTCCCTGAGGAGTGTGGGGGGGCCGCGGCCTAGCCGGGCCGGGGGCGCCCTGAGGGGCGGGGGCCTGGCCTCGGGGAAGCCTTGTGTGGTGGGGAACCCCCCGCGTTCTCGCTGGTGCGGGGCAGCAGTCCCTCTGGGCGCCGCGGAGGCGAGCCCGCTCCCGGCGCGGTCCCTCGGGTTGCCGCCTCCATCCGTCCGTCCGTCCATCCATCCGCGGCTGCCTCTCCGCGGCGTGCGGAGCGACCGCGATTTGTGCAGAGTCACTCGGCGCCGGAGGGACCTCCCGCTCCGGGGAGGGGGAGGCGCCGGGCTGGGGCCGCGCTGCTCGCCCCGGGGGTTACCCTGCCTCGGCTTAGGTGGGCGCCTTAACCTTGTAGAGAGGGATCGGGGTTGTTCTCTTTTGCCTAAACCACCGCCAGCCTCTTACCGTGGAGGCTCCAGAGATCCTCTTTCTGTACAGCTGGAACTGGGAGGAAATTGGTGAGATGAAGTGCAAGAAACCATTTGGACTTGAGAGCCTCTGTCCCTCCTTCCAAGCATAACAGTATTAAAAATAAAAGAAAACCCCAACCTCCCAAAATGACATAGTTCTGTTCTTAATAGCCTGTGAAAATCGTAATGCCAGCGTTGGAGAAGTTCCATGACTAATGGTTGCAGCACAGACAAACCGGTTTATCTGTTTCCTTGTGAACTGGTGGTGAGGAGGGTTTTAAATGGAGTGAGAGCAGCAGGCTCTGAACATGTAGTTTGAGGCAGGAATTAAAGGAATTTGCTAAATGAATGAGAGAACAGGAAGTGGACTTGGCAAGTCATCATTCTGTCTCTGGACCGCCCCTTATGTCAAATCAGGCATCCATTTCAAATTGTGAACTGGGTATCGTCCCTTGGTGTGGGCTTCATGCCACTTCAAGTGTTTCAGCTTGGGAAATGGTTATTGCCACTTCCACCTCCCTTTGGAAGTGTTTTTCTGCTTGACTGGAAGAACTGTCTTGATCACTCTGGAAGGAGCCCTAGCCTGGAATAGGACTGGGAAACTCCAGAAATACTGAGTCTCCGTGCCCAAAGGAGCAGGCACTCCTCTCTCCTTGGAGTTGTCATGGGTTAAGGGAGTTTAATGTAGTGCAGAATTATGCCATTGCTTCCCCAACCCAGCCACTGTCCAGCATAGCTGTTATTGTAGTAAACTCAAATGACTTCCTAAGAGCTGCAGAACAGCTGAGTAATGAACGAAGGATCAAAGTTGTTTTGACATCAGACTCTCCTTAGAGAGAAGCATATAGTTCTCGCAATTTAAAACAAGCAGACATAACCAGTTCTGCTGATTGTGTTTAGTCTGTACAATAATGATGAGAGAACATCACACTTAATATGCCATGGGTGTAATGTGCTGCTTTGCATGTTAAATGACTCTTTCTGTGAAGGCTGGGGTTGTGTGTTGTGTAACACTGCCAATATTAGCGTTGTGGTACTTCTGTTTTGGGTGGGGGGCTAGCAGCTTCTCAGGGGATTTGTACTGAAGTCATATTCTATTTTTTGCTACCACCTGCTTTTGCTCTTAAATAATTTGATCTTATTGAAAGGGCTAAACCTTTGCTTAAGGGACTTTTTCTTAGCATGGAGGAGCAGGAGAGGCCTTGTGACTTGCTGCTAACATGTAGGAGTAAACTCTCCTTCAGGATTCAGTTGTTCCCCCCCCCCGTCTGAGTGTAGTATCTCCAAAGCAGTAGTCTTAGCAAAGAGAAATTGAGATTAGTAGTAGCTGGGAGTAGGAATGCGGTCAGCCTCCTCAATGCTGCTTCTGCAGTTGTCTCTATGTGGTGGGATAAATGGGGAGGGAAATCAAAAGGCATGTGGGAATAGTAGTGTTTGCTCTGGCTGGGTATCTGCAGTACAGTTTTATCAGCCCTAACTTAATATTATGTGTTGTAAACATCTAGAGTAATGAATAAATGGTACATGGTGCTTATTGTTGACTGGTAGGGAATTCATGAAAACATTAAGCATGCGGACCTCTTCATAATGTTTGTTTATTACTCATATTTAGCTTTATCAGCTCAATAGTTTTGTTTGTTTTCCTACATTATGTTCAAGAAAGTGGCTTGGCTGCAGTTTAATTGTCATATTTAAAAATAATGTAACACATCGACTACACTGCTTTATGATATTAAATCCCAAAACGTTCCAATTCCTTATAATTGTGCTGTGTTTCAGTGATTTACATTAAATCTTTCTGTACCATAAGTAAGTCTGTGTAGTCTGTATACCTGTAGCCATTTTAATTAATATGGTATTAAGTAGTTAAAAGAGCTGTTAGTACTATAATTACTCAATTTCATATTCAGCCTGTTGCTGATGAAATATCATTTCACTTAAATTCAGAGTCTTCCTGAGATAGTTGCTGTGCTTCACTGAAAGAACAACTGAAGCATGCAGAAAGTGCTCTCTAGGGAAACTAAACATAAGTTGCAGTGCTAAATACTGTACTCCTCTCCCACTCCCTGTAGCTGGAAGTGTATAAATGTGTTGTAAAGTGAAACAGTGATCTTGGGCCATGTAAAATTGGAGGAGTATGAAGGACCAGCAGACTGTTTACATTCCTTGTGAAGCTTATTTTGCTTTATGTTGATCATCCTTCTCACTGAACTGTAGCTCCAGACCTGTGCAGGAGGAATGACTGCCAGTCACAGTGCACATTGAATTTGAAGTTGTTACAGCTTGTGCATTCAGTTTCTGTGAGAGATGGAGAACAGCTGCAGTAAAAGATAGATCCAGGATTTAATATAGTAGTAGTCAAGCTGAGAATTAACTTAAGTTTTCCTGTTTAGCTTTGGTTTAACGCAGTTGAATAGTTGGTTTTAGATGTGAAATCTGTAGCTGTGAGTCTTCACAAATTCATAAAGAGCTTGCATTTTGCTGGTTCTTCCCATAGAGGATGTTATAGTTCACTCTTCTAGCAAGGGAGGGGGATAAGGACTTAGTTTTTATCTGTCTAGTGGCTGACCAGCTGCAGCAGTCTAAACTATGGCAACCTTGCTATAGTGAAGTACTAGTGCACGCTGCTTAAGCTGCTGTGATTTAATCATAGTCTTAACTCCAGTGATTCTGTTGGAGCAGTGAATTATAAATTATTCACTAGATTGAGCTCTTCCAAAGGGATTGTAGTTTACAATGGAAATGCTGTAGAAGACTAAATACACTGATGCGCAGACTGGAAGCAGTACTTGCTGGAATTCAGTGTACAAAATGTTCTTGATCTAAAATTAAACTTTTCCATAGTCATTGATTAGCTTTTAAAAGCTTGTCTTCCCCCCCCCCCCCCCCCCCTTTTTTTTTTTTCCTTCACTAGCAAAAATCTGTGCTTACCTGCAGGGAAAACATTTGCTTGTACAAGTCTCAGGTTCCTAGGTTGGGGGTTTCATCCCTTAGATGGATAGACACAGATCTGTAGGCAGGGTTCTCCTTTCTATTGAGTAACTAACACAGGCTCTTGAGCAAAGCCAGCTTATGTGCGTGACATGCTCTTGACATGTTAAGTTTTATGTGTCTTGGTGCAGCACTGAGGAGCTTAAGGTATCCTGGTTTGAAACAAGGGATGTAGGTTTACTTCGGTCGTTTTCTGGACAGAAGCACTTTCTGTTTGGATAGAGATGTGTTGTTAAGAATTGCTGTCTGTTGTGCAATAGGCATAACTGAGCTGAAGTGTAATGGCTTTCATGAATTTGCTTTGGCCAGACGTGGACTTGAAAGCACTCAAGATATTTGCAAGTTGTAAATGGCTTTTTGGACTTGTATTCAGAAGGTAGAGCTAAATATTGTGACTTAATTCAGCTATTTAGTGTTGAAGAGATCATGTTTGCTCACCGCATCTCTTAAGTGCCTTATAGGTTGTAGGGAGACTCATTCAGTAGATCTAATCCTCATCACAGATATACACAAACAGTTTTTTGTGTAGGAAGCAACTGTCCTGTAAGATGAAAGCCTAATTGCAATTGCAACTAAAACTTGTGAACTCATGTTATTCCATGTTTTAGCTCTTGCATACTTCCTCACCTGTCAAGATTAGAGCTATAGGAGATGAGGGTAGCCTATTGAGGGAGGTTATCGAACCACTGTATGCATATCCTTATAGAGCATTATTGTAACTCTATAGAGTCACCTGAGTAAGAGTTCTGAGAAACAGTATTACTGCAATCTTGGGTTATATTATGCTTGAAATGAGATGTGCTTACAGAACTTTTAGCAGGCATCTTTTAATGGGATACATATAGTCTCTGTCTAAACATTACTCTTTTCTAATGGGCTTAAAACTCAATAGATCTTGGGGTTCTTAAATTCTTCTGCCTCTGGCATTTAGTTGGTGGTAGGTCCCAAGTACTGGAATGTCAGTATTACACAGTAATTTGTTAGGCTTAAGTATTTCCCAGTAGAGAAATGGATATAGCTTGAAGACCGGTATTATCAATGTCTGGAGTTGGTCTGTGTTGGCTCAGTCTGGTTCACTGCACTAAACAGAAAGGGAAATGCATTAGAAAGCCAATATTTAGTAGCAGTCTTGTGTACAGAAAACATGTCAGCTTAATTTCTTAACAAATGGTACCATAAAGTAGAATGAGGAAAGATTAAATCTTAGATTAATAGTTGTATGTCATAAGTGTAAGACTTGTGTATCTTCATTCAGGTTGAGGATCAAATAATACAACTTGGGTTAATATTTACTATGTCAGTGTCTGTAAGATGCTTCAAAGCAAGTTTGGTATCTAATCCAGCCTGCAGTGATACTAGATATCTATGAAGCAAAAATCTGTATCTGGTTCATTCAGCCTGATAGTGAAGATAGTTCCACACTGTAGATAATGGGGATTAGGGCATAAGGCGGTAGAAGGGGCATTATGCTGTTGTAGAACAGGATGTTTTCCTTTGCTCTACAGTTAGGCTTACAGTAGGGATGCTTGGTAGGCTTTAACTTGGTTACCCCAAAACAGGGTGGGGTAGAATCATGGAAAGAGGCTATCTCCATAGTAAATGTCTTTGGAATTATTTTGTAATACTGAATCTTTCTTTTCAGAAGGCAACCTTAGTTTGAGAATACTACTTGCCTAAGAAGCATAGTAAAACCCAAAAGTTTAGTAGCAATTGAGAGGGCCAATGTTCACTCCTTTAGGAAAATAAACTACAAAATCTATAGTTTGTATATACCAATCTCAGTAATGACCTGTAGCTCCTTCACCTGAGGTCTTTTAAGATACATATCTAAATGCTTGCAACCTTCCATAATAAAGTTTTCTTAATTCTGTCCTTGAGGAAGAGGGGAAGGTGCTTTAGAACAACATAATCCAGATTGTTTTGGCAGCTTTGTCCCATTCTGGATAGAAGTGCTGCTGGCTGATGTCCCTTTGTTTGGTGGTAAAGGGATTCTGTTCATCTCCTTACCTGTAGTCATAAGGGATATGCCTCTTATGCTGCTTCCATGTTGCAGGAGCACATCTAATTTCATGAGGATACTTATCACTCTCTTAATGGCAGGATTGGTCTGCAGTGTTTTCAGACTGCTAAAATATGAAGTTTGTCATCGTTCACTGAGGCTTGCAGCATTCACATGACCATCCTGTAGGAACTGCTGACATTTTGAGTTTAAAGTATGTGTCTGACTTCCCTAATAATATGGATGGCAGTGATACTCATGCATAATTTAGCATTACATGTTCTGAAAACTTTGCTAGATCTTGTAACTCTTAAAACAGGAAATCTTAATACCAGAACTTGGTGCAAAATCTTGCTTATCTTAGTGAAGATACCCAAAGGGTTGTTATTTAACATGGACCAGATTCTGGAGCAATTAGCCTTGGGATTAAAGCTGAACTTCAAGTGGACTATGCCTTGATTCTTGCAATGCAGAATGAGTGGCCAGGGGCTGTCTCTTGAAGAGCAAGGCAAGCTGAAGCACAGTAATTGAGAAGAGACCTTGAGGAGGCTGTTTCAGCTTCAGTACTCTGGAAATACATCAGTGTTTGGCTTAATTAAATCAAGTTAGGAACTTGGCTGTGCTGCCACTAAGTCTCCTGCCCACTCTTATGACACTTAGAATGAACTGTACTCTATATGTAAATGGACTTAGATCATGCTCAGCATTAAAGTGCTCAAGTGTCTCCTTTGTGAACATGTAATTTGTCACAATAAGCGGATACTCTCCAGTTGAAAGCAAGTAACCAAGAACAGTGGAATTAAGAGCCCATCATTTATTTCTCTGTTGTTCAAGATCACAGAATTTGATGGAACTACAACTTGCATGTTTATTGGGTACTAAAACCTTCTGCATTACATATGAAAAGTTCATGAGTTCTCTTGATATGGAAACTTCCTTCCTTACTGATGGAGAAGCCCATAGTAGCCACATGCCCAGTGGACTTGTTTCAGAACTGTAGTTGCAAGCAGCTTCTGATGATCTTGTGCCTAAATTTTGATTGTCTTTTGGAATTAATGGCACCTACTGAAGTTTACTAGCATGTATTGAAGTATTTTACCTATAAAGTGAGGTGTTAGCTGAATGTGTCTCAATTTTGCTGAGACACGCTTGTGGGAGGGAGTAAATGTCTTTACATGTATGTCCATTTGGCTTGTACTGCCTTACTGAAACTTGAGTATGTCAAAAGTAGCAGTTACTGAGCCAAATAGCACTTCATTATAAGCTGAACAGAAAACAAAACAATTCCTGAGGCTTTCTTGGACACAGTCCTGGCATACCACACTTACGGGTGTCTGTTACACACCCAGTTTATGATTTAGTGAGTAGCTTTACAGAAGCCGTAACAAGCCATGATCAGCCAGATCAAAACACACAAAAATAGTGCTTGCGACGCCATTATGGGGCTTGTTGCCCAAGGGGTTTGTTTAGTCTATTTTATGAATGTCCTGGTGGTATGCATAAAAGGAGTCTAATGACTCAGTGATGCTGGTGGTAGTTTCTATCCTGTCTCCTTGAGGGCAGTCATTTTTCACTTGCACTGCGCTGAAAAGCAGTGTAGGTTAATCCCTTCAGAAGCTCCAGTGAGGCTGACACAGTTCCTGTGCTTGGAAAGCATTGCTCTGGGGCATACAGCAGGTGCTCTGGCTTGTCACAGTTACTGTTCTATAAAATGCAGCATGCGTACATACCAAGCTGGGGTGTGCTGCTTAGGTGAGTCTGACTTGCTGTATGCTAATTGAAACAGTGATTGAACAGTGGCTTGTTCGCTGCCACCTCCTCCTGTTAACCTGAAATTGGAAGTGAATGGAAAGAAGTTAACACAAAAGGATGAATATGAGAAATGGCCATCTTCTAGGGCAGTCTATTCAGTGGCACAAAATTACTTTATGTTACATTAAGAGTAACTTAATGTAACCTCTTGCCATGCGATTGAGCACAGGTTATGTTTTGAAAGTTGGACATAAGGCTGGAGGGGGCCTGCATTGAAATCCCTGCCTTTGTTGGGCCAAATGGCATGACATCTTGGGCAGGGAGACATGGAATCACTGATTATTTTAATGCATCTTTCTTTCACTGGTATGAATTAGATTCTAAGAAGCAAGAAGAGCAAGACCACTTGTAAAAATAGGCAATTTGACACATGCTGTGTAGGCTTCATTCCATGATGTTGCTAGGAGTAGCTTGCATAAGGAAAACTGGTTCTTTGAGTAAGACCCACTGAAGCTGTGTGTTGTAGTTCTGCCACTTAGTTTTTAATATCAAACTTCCTAGCCTTAATAGATGTAGAATAGTGATGCTACTGATACTATACAGCCCATCATATTACTAAAGCCAGGTTAAGCAATAAATGCTCAAGTTAAAACTATTTAGTTTGCATCAATAATGCAACTTTGAAGTGTCTTTAGGACTCAAGTACTGAGATTTGTGTAGTTCTTTACCTTTTAACAAAGAATCAGAAGGTAAATCGTAGTTCTGTAGGTATATACTCTTGTCAGAGAAATTTGCCAGTCTTGTGTGTCCTTCGCGGGAGAGACTTTAGACATAGAGGCTTGAGTTAGGCTTTCAACATGGGAAGGATAATAAAGCACTCTCCCATTTTTCTAGCTCCAAAATTTGGGCATTAACCCAGCAAACATTGGATTCAGTACTCTAACAATGGAATCTGACAAGTTCATCTGCATCAGGGAGAAAGTGGGAGAGCAGGCACAAGTAGTGATTATTGACATGAGTGATCCAACAACACCCATCAGACGTCCAATTTCTGCTGAAAGTGCCATCATGAATCCAGCCTCCAAAGTAATTGCGCTAAAAGGTGAGTAACCCTTTTTTCCTGCAATACTAAACCTACTGTGTAGCTGTATTATTGGTTATGTACACTCTTAAGCTTAAGATTTGTGTAAACTTTCTAAGAAGAATGTATATGAGGATAAAAATTCTTGCCTACACTCGCGTGCTGTATTTTTGGCAGTGGGTTTTCCAGTAATCTTTGGATGATTTGCCTCCAAGTAGGAGTGAGATGCTTAGGCCTAGCACTGCGGCCTCCTATTCTCACTGAGGACCAGGTCAATATCTTATGTACTTCCCTGTAAACAGGTGTTGTAATCATAATGGATATGTGTGAAGAAGATGAACAGGGGTGTAACCATTCTCTCTGCTCTGTTCTGGCCCTTTCTTGTAGCTTTGGAAAAGCTTACCAGTTGCAAACACAATGTCATAATGACCACTAACTGTGGAAGCCTGAATGCAGAAGTGTGTTAAGTTTGGCAATCATAAGATCTTGCAGATGGAAGATCTTTGCTTACCAGTATCTGTGGTGTTGATACTGCCTTTTAAATAACACTCTGAGCTCAAAGAAATAATTTTTAATATATCTCAGGTTCTTTTCTTGAATGACCAACTTCTGTTATTTAATCTCTGTTACTGACTATGTACTTTTCTTCTTGCATCTTATCTAAACAGATGGTGAGTGAACTTTGACATTTCATGTTCGGTAGTACAGAATGGTCTAATCTCATAAAAAGTACTGAACTTAAAGTAGCCATTTGACAGTTCACTTCAGAGCCAGGTTGGGGGATCTTAATCCTCAAATGGCATTATAGTGAAAACGTTCTCTGTTGGCTCACTGCTAACCATTTGGCTGCTTTGGCTATTGACTGTACCCAGTGAAGGAGAAGAGTGTGCTCTTAATGTGTGTGTGTGTGTATTGTGGAAGTACAGTTGATAGACAAAACGAAGTTGCAATATTTTTATGAGAGACCTCTGCTGGCATGTCCTGTGTGCTGTTCATTTCTTCATAAGTGTTGGTTGTGAAAAATCATGGTGAAATTATTTAAGGGTCCAAGAAATAACTGTCCTCAGGATTGGCAAAAAAGCCTGTAACTTCTTGTTTTGATCACAGGCTTATACTGACATTGGGGAAAACTAATTATTAATGTTTGACTTCAGTTGAATCTGTGATTCAGCTAAGATGCTTGTATGCCTTGGAAAGGACTGCCATACCTGAGGTGTGGGTAAAGGTAACAATGAAAAAACTTCATTTCTGTTAAGAGCTCACTGTCCTTAATCTTGAATTCCTTATACAAACCATATTGGCAAGGAAAGTGCCTTGTCTTGCACTTCCTACGCTAGCAGAGCTTCATTTAGCTCTTAAAACCAGATTATATAGTTCCCTTTTGAAACTAACGTACTAACTAAATGGATTGTCATCAGTTTTGAAGAATATAGCTTTATTCTTGCCAGTGTTAAGACTTGTTCAAAATTAATATAGTTCTATCCATGCAGAGTGAATAAGCCTGTCCTCTGAACAGATAAGGTTGAGTGAATGTCACATTGACATGCAGAGTTGTGTGGTCACATATTGCAAATTTAATAATCTCTCATTTTACTGAATCTAATGACCAGAGGGTTGGGTAGAAAAGAGGATGAGTAGAGATACCCAACAGATATTTTTGTTACTCATGATAACCAGCAGAACTAGAGTGAACTGGACTGAAGAAGTGGTGTAAGTCAGTCTGTCACTCCAGAGTTTTTCCTGCTGAGACTGAGGCTTCAGTAGTCAAACCTGTTGCACATTGTGACTGAACATGCCATGATTGGAAATTGCTCATAATTTGAGAATTATTGAGCAATAAACATACAGACCTACCCTCAAAAAAAGAAATGAAATGGTTCTTGATTTAAACTGAAATACAGTCTGCACAATTTCATTTCTGAATTGCATGTGGCATTCTCCTGGTGTACCAAAATTTATACATTGTTGTTGTGTTGTTCATGGTTCTCTTGTTTTGCTCTGTACTGAGAGTGCTTCCCAGTTGGTGTAAGTGGAGAATGCAACACTCAATGGTGCATCCATTATTTGTGGAATGGAGAAGCTTTATGCTCCCATGAACTGGAATGTAAATTCTTGTGCCAGTGTTCAAAACCCAAATCTGCAAACTTGACTACACCTGTATGGAATAGTCTGAGCAGTCTGGTAGCTTGGTCAGAAAAACTTAGGTAAGAGTCTGGCTTCTTATCTCAGAAGTGTTCAAGTTAGATATAACTCAAACTTACTCCTGCCCTCACTATG
This sequence comes from Amazona ochrocephala, assembly GCA_039720435.1. Classification (NCBI taxonomy): domain Eukaryota; kingdom Metazoa; phylum Chordata; class Aves; order Psittaciformes; family Psittacidae; genus Amazona; species Amazona ochrocephala. The sequence goes on along the minus strand of CM077891.1, from coordinate 5,910,035 downwards.
GCTTTAGAGCAGGCTCTACTCTTAATACAAATAACGTTTTTTTTAATTATTTTTGTTTTCTTTTAGTTCAATTACAATTTAAAGTTCTGAAGTTTGAGTTTGTGTTATTACACTTAAACTATATTGCTATGGCTCCTAGGCGGTCAACGTCCAGAGCTAGCTGCCTATTTATTGAAGCTTGTGAAGCCATTTTCAACTGTGAAGCATGGCAGTCAGATTTAGTCTAGACAATGAACAAGCATGAGCTTTTAGCTCATTTTAGTAGCTTACCATTTTCTTCTATGTTTTTAAAACTAGGATAGATGTCCTGCTTCTTTTTCACGAGACTGACTTTGAGACCAGTTTCTGTATGCACATATTGGTGTTCCTGTTTAGATGGTGACTAGGGCCTTTCCAGAACTACTTGTCTGCCTTCAATGTGTGAGGCTGCATGCTGTGGAAGCCAAAATCAGTACTTTGGTAGCACCAGTCCACTGCTGGACAGATTGTCCAATACAGTAAACATGCTGTTTCCAGCTGTCAGTTTACAGCTGGTGTTAGGGCCTGGGCTTATTGCACTTGTATGTACAGTCGCTGCATGTGCAGAGCAAGGTGGTCAGGAAGAGGCTGGTTTTGTCCCAGGAAAGCTAGCAGGCTGTCCTAGGAGCTAGTTGATCAGGTTAACTGTTCCTTATGCAGTTAGTCCAGGGAGCATAAATGTTTTATGTGGTAGTGCTGAAGTCTTACCTTGTCTCTTGGCACTACATTACACTTGTATGATCAATTTACTATATAAATTATGTTAAAATATTAGAACAGTGCAAGATGCATATTAACTTGGGGTTAGTATCTCTTGAGGATGTTTCCTCAGTGGTCAGCAGCCACTTCTAATTCCTGGTAGGAGGAACATCTGCCAGTTTGACAGAAGCGTTACTAACGGGGAAAGCACTTCTGAAGAGTGGATAGAAATAATGGCATTACAAGCCAGTACACTAGCAGTCTGAGTGGGTGTCTTGTGCACAGAAAACAATATTTCTAGAGCTCAGTTGTCTCATCTGCGGTGAAGTAAAACATCCCTTTGACTTTGTAGAAAGAACAGAGTCCCTTATTCTTTATAGGTTGGTTCGGTTAACATTAGTTTTGAGTCTGCTCTTAGTAGGGTGAGGCCTCTGGTAGTTAAAAGGAATACTAAAGTTAAGCTCAAACCTGCAGTACAGTTAGCTAAATCATGAAGCAGTAACTTTAACTGGAATGAAAGCTCCAAACCTTTCTATAATCTTTCTGAACTTCTGATTCTCCTCTTCAACAGGCGCTTGTATTACTGTTGCACAGAGCCCATCCATCTCTGGTTAAGTGCACAATTCATTCAATAGAAAAATAGAATGGAAGCTGTTGTCTTCAGCTATCTCAAGAGCTGTTGTGAGTCTCATGCTATTGGACTCAGTCCAGGTCATCTACAGCAGCCACTAAATTAACATAAACTGGAGATACTCTTTCTATTATACTGAATGATGTGTACTAGACACCAATACTTGGCATACAGTGCTGCTACGTAAACAAGAGTTTACACAAGCTCTGTAGCTTAGACTGTCTTTTAACTACAGCTTATAGTTAAAATGTCTATGTTTGTCAGTTGTTGGAATGTCCATGTATGTGTGCATAAGTAGACTTTTTTTTCCCCGCTTCAGGGGTGGAGAGGGGTTCTCTCTGGTAAAAGTGTCAAAGGAGACTTGGATGTGACAGGGCACTAACCCTGTAACATCACTGAATAGTGGGTTAAATAGGGTGCTTGTAAATAGGCAGACTACAGGATGGCCATTGTGGTAATCTATTATGATGTTTCTTGGGTTTTGTCATACTAGCTGGGAAAACACTTCAGATCTTTAACATTGAGATGAAAAGTAAAATGAAAGCCCACACAATGGCGGAGGAAGTGATCTTCTGGAAGTGGATATCTGTGAATACAGTTGCATTGGTGACAGAGACAGCAGTCTACCACTGGAGCATGGAGGGAGAATCGCAACCCCAAAAGATGTTTGATAGGCATGCTAGTCTTGCGGGCTGCCAAATCATCAACTACAGAACAGATGAACACCAAAAATGGCTGCTGCTGATAGGAATTTCAGCACAGGTAGGTTACCTGGAAACAGCATGCAATGAAAGCCATTAGGAGGGCCTTGGCCCCACTTAATAGCTGCTATAGTTTGACTTTGGTTTCTGTAGATCAAAAATATCTTTTATGTGGGGATAATGTGCTCTATAATGCAATTAAAGTGTTGGAGAAAGGGATGAGAAACATTTGCTGCTTTTTAGTTTGCTGTCCCAAAAGTCTTGCAGTAAATGTCTGAAATCTTACCTGTACAGGCTGACCTTTTCTTTGTTGTTTTGTTTTGTGGTGTTTTTCTTTTCCTAGCAAAATCGTGTGGTTGGTGCAATGCAGCTGTATTCAGTTGATAGGAAAGTCTCCCAACCTATAGAGGGCCATGCAGCAGCTTTTGCAGAATTCAAAATAGAGGGAAATGCCAAACCTTCCACCCTCTTCTGTTTTGCTGTGAGGAGTCCTGCAGGGGGCAAGGTAAAGTCTGCAACTGTTTTCCTGTTCTGCTGTAGCAGAACTCTGCTAATAGACCTTCAGTGATCACACAGTTTAGTGTATGCTCTGTGAAGAACAGCTTGGGAAACATGGGTATAGTGTATTTGGTCAGCATCAAAATGCTTTCTTTCAATAGGATGAACTGCAAAGAGTCTGAGTTGCTTTGGTGAAACTTAGATGTAAGAACAAATGTAGAAGCAATGAGAACTAAGCTCAGGGTGTGAAAGCATCAGTTTATATCCATGTGGGTTTTTTTGCGTGCATGAAGTTAAGTCATTAAGCAGCCTTTTGTATCTTAAATTCAGTACAGAAAGAGACTAGGTAAGCCTTAGGTCTGTGGCTAGGTTGTTTGCATCAAACTGAGTGGAAATCAGTAACAGTCTGTGAAGAGCTGAGGTAACACTAAAATATCTTGAGCTTTCTAGTCTTGTCGATTCATCAACAATTTTGCTGGACAAGTCTCACTCAAAACATCTTGAGCAAGTTGTCTTGAATAAAAACATAGTCTGCTTTCATAGAAAGTGTTATTTTTTTTATCTTTTCATGGTTTTTACTTTATCAAGTTCCAGAAAACTTGTCCCTCTGACAAATATCTGGAGCAGAGCTCCCCAGACTGTGTTCAGGATTGGGCAGATACTCATCAGCCAAGTGTGGCAGGTGACTGGGTAGCATATCTGAAGAGAGGAACTTCTTTCATGTGGCCACACTTGCAGGCAATCTTATGACATGTACTTTTTATTCCTAGCTACACATAATTGAAGTAGGTCAGCCAGCTACTGGAAATCAGCCATTTGTTAAGAAAGCTGTTGATGTTTTCTTCCCACCTGAAGCACAGACGGACTTTCCTGTGGCAATGCAGGTAAATGTTTGACCCAGTGAACTTTATAACCTGGCAAGTAGCTGCTATCTCTGTTGTAAAGAATGCTTTCTGCTAATGCTTTGCTGTCATTCCTCCTAGTTCTGGGAGGGTTCATAGATTTGTGGGAGGTGGCCTGGACGCTAAAATGTAACTCAAACAGAAATATATAGGGTGTTCCAGTATTTCTATGGATATATCAACTTGAGGTTGTTTAAAAAAAGAAAACAAAAACCTCCAACAAAACCCTTAGGAAAAAAAAAAAAAAAAAGCAACAACAAAAAAGGGCCCCTAAAGAACTCAATAGAGTCTTTCAGTAGAATGTCTCTAAACATTGCCTTGGCTATTGAACTTCCTACTAATGTTTGGAATTCTAGATAATAATGTGATGTAGCTTCACATGAAAGTGGCATTTCATTACCGTAAAGGCCAATGGAGTGGGGAGTCCCATATCAGCATACCTTCTCTAGTATCAGCCCAGAAAAAGGCAATTTGGGACATTAATGGGAGGTGCTTTAGGAAAGGACATAACTGATTGCCTTGACAAACCTTCGCTTAGCATGTGTGCAGGACTACGAATTGTGTGATTTCTCAGCATGCAACTGCTGACAAGTCTAATAGAGTGACTTTATGAATGAACCAAGAGATTTCTTAAACTAAGGTAAACAAAGCAAGCTGTCTACATGACAGGATTCATGTGGCTCTGTACTTCAGAGGCTTCATTAACAAAGCATCTGAAGTAATGCTTTTGTTCCAAAGTAAAAGTACTTAATTTGCTGAAGACCATTTTGGCTTGAAAGCCTCCCCAGTTGAAGTGACTTGACAGATAAACTGAAGTACTCGGTAGCTGGGCTTGGTTTATGTTCTGTTGGTGCTTTGGGTAGGCCTGTGGGGAAAGAGTGGGATTATCTCATTAATATTTTTGGAACAGAAATGTGTACTGACATATCTTGACTAGAATGCAAATTATGCTCAAACTTTCTTCCTTAGCCCTGCTTATTGGGTTGAGGAGTATGTCCTTTGCTGCAGATGAATTCTAATTTCCCTTCAGCCTCTCTATTCAGTGGAGCTGTGGCTCCAAATGACCAACAAAGTTATTCATTGCTCTGAGTCTGTAAGGAAGAAGCCTGAAACTATATTTGTTCTTGGTGTCAGTGCAAAGGCATGTCACTGCAGTACTGGCTTGTGACAAGGCTAAAGGCAGCATACTTAACTGTTACAGTCTTAGTCTTGACTAAAAAATCCCCATCTTTTGGCAGATTGGAGTTAAGCATGGTGTTATCTACCTGATCACAAAGTATGGATACATTCACATGTATGACTTGGAGTCTGGAGTGTGCATCTACATGAACCGTATCAGTGCCGATACTATCTTTGTCACAGCTCCTCATGAACCTACCTCAGGCATTATTGGTGTGAACAAAAAAGGCCAGGTAACAAATACAGCATTCTGGTTTTCAGCCTTCTAAAGCTCAGATGGAATGTAGCAAACAGAATGAGTGACTTGATGCAGCAAGTGTCATGGAAGGGAGCAAGTAACAATTAGTCAGGTTTTAACCTCTCCTAGTACAGAGCTGCCTGGGGGGAACTTGGGGTTTTTAATGATCTGCTTCTTCACTGATGGGCTGCAGAGCCATTTGGCTGCTATAGTTCACTGTAGTTGTAGAAAGGACAGTACTCGGTATGCCTTTTGTCCTTTTCAGGTGCTTTCTGTATGTGTTGAGGAAGACAACATAGTGAACTACGCTACGAACGTTCTCCAGAATCCTGACTTGGGCCTGCGTATGGCTATACGGAGTAATTTAGCCGGGGCAGAGGAATTATTTGCCAGAAAGTTCAACACACTCTTTGCTCAAGGAAGCTACGCAGATGCTGCTAAGGTAGCTGCATCGGCACCAAAGGTAAATAGCTCCAAAGGTAAATAGCTCCAAAGGTAAATAGCTCCAAAGGTAAATAGCTCCAAAGGTAAATCTTAGAAGTCATAGGGGTTATGGATTTGCCTTAGCTTACTGGACTTGCTTAGCTCGCTTGCCGATTTCAGTACTTGACATTCAAAGACTGAAGTGCTGCAATAATTGCCTTAGTTCTCTGCAGTTTGGCGGTTGTTCTAATATCCTGTATTCTATAAAAAAGCATTTGCTGTACTCATCCAAGCACAGACTGAATTTGCTGTGGCCACTGACTTCTTCCTGGGATGTCATTGGTTTGAATAACGTTCACCCTGAAGGCCTTAAGAGGAGAAGCTTCAGCGTAAAGCTTAACACCTGGTTTTTGACTAATATTATTCAACCTTCATTAATTAAACATTGCTCCTCCCTATCTTGTGCCTCTTCAGGGCATCCTACGTACTAGTGATACAATCAGGAAGTTCCAGAGTGTACCAGCTCAGCCTGGACAGGCCTCTCCCCTGCTCCAGTACTTTGGAATATTGCTTGACCAGGGGCAGCTGAACAAATTTGAATCTCTGGAGCTCTGTCGCCCTGTCTTACAGCAGGGCCGCAAGCAGCTTCTGGAGAAGTGGCTGAAGGAAGACAAGGTAGGCTTGATCATGACAATAGCTTTAGTCTTATTTCCTTGTAACAACTGTGTGAACAATACTTTGTTGATACTACCATCTGTGAGTTGTTGTGCTTGACAAAATACCACTTTTGACTACAGCTGGAGTGCTCAGAGGAGCTGGGAGACTTGGTGAAGACAGCTGACCCAACCCTTGCACTCAGTGTCTATCTTCGTGCTAATGTGCCAAACAAAGTGATTCAGTGCTTCGCTGAAACTGGTCAATTCCAGAAAATAGTGCTGTATGCTAAAAAGGTAAAGTTATCACAAACTGCTATCGCAAACTCTATCTTAGGTTGAATGTGTACATTCTCAAGCTATCTTCTGTGAGATAAGTTTAATTCCTGTTACTTAAAACTGATAAGGTAGGCATGATTGAGAAAGGGTGGTTTTTCTTCATTGTCATAGTGCAAATCATAGTGTATGACTGAGGTCTGAGCAGTCTGCAGAAAGTTAAATTGAGAACATCTGGGACCCCTTGGTAGATAAAGAACTGGCTGGATGACCGCACGCAAAGAGTTGTGCTCAATGTCCAGCTGGAGACCAGTAACGAGTGGTGTCCCTCAGGGATCGATGTTGGGACCGGTCTCGTTCAGCATCTTTGTGGGTGACATGGACAGTGGGGTTGAGTGTGCCCTCAGCAAGTTTGCTGATGACAGCAAGCTATGTGGCTCGGTTGACACATTGAAGGGAAGGAATGCCATCCAGAGGGACCTTGACATGCTTGTGAGGTGGGCTGATGCCAACCTGATGAAGTTTAACCATGCCAAGTGCAAGGTCCTACACCTGGGTCGGAGCAATCCCAGGCACAGCTGCAGGTTGGGCAGAGAAGAGATTCAGAGCAGCCCTGCAGAGAAGGACTTGGGGGTGTGGGTTGATGAAAAAATGAACATGAGCCGGCAGTGTGCGCTTGCAGCCCAGAAGGCCAACCGTATCCTGGGCTGCATCAAAAGGAGTGTGACCAGCAGGTTGAGGGAGGTGCTTCTGCCCCTCTACTCTGCTCTTGTGAGACCTCACTTGGAGTATTGTGTGCAGTTCTGGTGTCCTCAACATAAAAAGGACATAGAAGTGTTGGAACAAGTGCAGAGGAGGGCCACGAGGATGATCAGGGGACTGGAGCACCTCCCGTATGAAGACAGGATGAGAAAATTGGGGCTGTTCAGCCTGGAGAAGAGAAAGCTGAGTGGAGACCTCATAGCAGCCTTCCAATGCCTGAAGGGGGCCTATAGGGATGCTGGGGAGGGACTCTTCATTAGGGACTGTGGTGAGAGGACAAGGGGTAATGGGTTTAAACTTAAACAGGGGAAATTTAGATTGGATCTGAGGAAGAAGTTCTTTACTGTGAGGGTGGTGAGGCACTGGAATGGGTTGCCCGGGGAGGTTGTGAATGCTCCATCGCTGGCAGTGTTCAAGGCCAGGTTGGACATAGCCTTGGGTGCCATGGTTTAGCGTGAGGTGTCCCTGCCCATGGCAGGGGAGGTTGGAACTAGATGATCTTAAGGTCCTTTCTAACCCTAACTATTCTGTGATTCTGTGATTTTATGAGCTATCAAATTAATGGACTGGTGCAAGCTTAATCTAGAGAATAAAGATGAGTTTTCCTAAATTCATAAGACTGGTTTTGACAGATGACAAAACAGTTTGCCAGATGTCCACTTGTAAGTTTAGGACATTATTTGATAGATAGCACTAGATAGACTGTTGAAAGATTTGTCCATAGCAGTTCTCTTACCTGGAAAGAGAAATGCCCTAACACAAGTTCAGTTGCTAAGTACGTGAATACTGAATTTCTGTGTCAATAGACAAGCAGTGCTTTTGTCTGAGAATTCCTGGAAGATGGGGGTTGGGCATGGCAGCCTTGCAACAGTTCGTACTGCCTGTGTTAAAGAATCTGAAGTCTTAAAGATGTGTAAAGCTTTCCAGACATGCATGTCTGTTTCTGAAATCTCTAGGTTGGCTATACCCCAGACTGGATCTTCTTACTGAGAAGTGTGATGAGAGTCAGTCCAGATCAAGGCCTGCAGTTTTCTCAGATGCTGGTACAGGATGAGGAGCCACTGGCTAACATTAACCAGGTGATGCCTACAACAAGAGTAACTGGTCTCTTTCTAGACAGAGGTAATAGCATAGTACCGTTCTGGGAACTGGTAAGGCCAGTTCAAGTCTCTAGTTGGCTTGCTTAAAAAAATCACTAAACTATTCTAGTCTCATTTGGTTATGATTAAGTCTTTAGAGGCAAGTGTGCTCTCAAGTTCTTGTGAAAGCTTTCTGACTTACTACTGTGATATTGATAGTGAATCTGCCACAGTCTTAGTCAAAGCAATAGTGTTACTATCCTGCTGATGGCTTTAATGAAGCATACATTAACTCCTATCATGCAGAGTATTTAGAGGAAGATGAACACATAAATTTAAGTTGAATGCTGGCTGCCAGTGGCCACTTCTGATTAAATGGACGGAGAAATAAGACAACAATTTGCATTATTAAATACTTGCAGCTACTTTTAGAAAGTCTTGGCTTTTCTTTTAGCAGCTGTCCCAACGAGAGAAGGGCTGGGATTTGCGTGCTGTGTTGAAACTAAATAGAGTGGCAAAATCTGGGCAAAACCAAAGGGAATACAGAATTGTAGATGCTGTGATGAGCTGCCTTTCTAGCCTTCTAGTCAGGCCATTAGTATATACACATAAATGTGCAGGTATATATAGACCCCCTTCCCTAATTTCTCAACAGATTGTGGATGTGTTCATGGAGAACAGTCTTATTCAGCAGTGCACATCATTTCTGTTGGATGCCCTGAAGAATAACCGCCCTGCAGAAGGCCACCTTCAGACTCGTCTCCTGGAAATGAATTTGATTCATGCCCCACAGGTAAGACCTCTTAACTTCTTTTTTCGAAAAAGTGAAGGCAGGAGTAGGCTTGAACAAGAATTATGATGTGTGATTAGGTATCTAGTATTTTAGCAACTTCAAAGACTACGAGTGAGTCACTGCTGTGACTCAACTTTTAAGCTGAGCTGCTATGATTCTTTTGACAGTCTGAATATGAAATGTAATCTCCTAGGTTGCAGATGCCATTCTTGGAAACCAAATGTTTACACACTATGATCGTGCTCATATTGCCCAGTTGTGTGAAAAGGCAGGCTTGCTGCAGCGAGCTTTGGAACACTACACAGATCTCTATGATATTAAACGTGCTGTTGTTCATACTCACCTCTTGAATCCTGAGGTAAGTCTGTTGCACGAATAAGAAAGTGAAAGCTTAAGTAAAGCAAATACTCTTTAGCAGTTTTGTAGCTGCTAAAATCCCTGCAGCTGCTAGAAGATGGATTGTAGGTACTGAAGTATCATACATAGCTGTGATTCAAGAACACTTGTCCAGTTAATGATTAAACTGTAATCTATACTTTTGATGGCTTAAATCTGACCTCGGTTTCCTAGCTGGGCATTTAAGATCTTTCTTTGAATATGCATTTCTGTAGTTTAAGCCTTTGACCTTAGCTCATGGAAGACCTCTCTAGTAGCTGGGGTAGAAACTCTAGCTGGTTGCCACATTTTAGAAGTCAGTCAAATACTGTATAATTTACTGAGTAAAAATTCTTTTTCTTTGCAGTGGCTTGTGAACTTCTTTGGCTCCCTCTCAGTTGAAGACTCTGTGGAGTGTTTGCGTGCCATGCTGTCAGCCAACATTAGGCAAAACCTACAGCTCTGTGTGCAAGTTGCTTCTAAATACCATGAGCAGCTTGGTACCCAGTCTCTTGTGGAGCTTTTTGAGTCTTTCAAAAGCTATGAAGGTACAGTATTAGAGGGAAGCAGCTTACTTAGAAGCACTACTTGATTGAAGCCAGTAGTAAGGATTGTAGCTTTTATGGGAGAGGTACTTGTCACTTGTCCTAAGGTGGCTGCACGTTTGGATGCATTTACTGAAGTGAGCTCATCATGGTGAGTTCTAGGGATAGCTTGTTCTAGATAGTTTCTTAACTCTCCTGAGTAAAGATAAGAAAGAAAGATGAAACCTGAAATAAGGGCAGAAATTCTTATGACTTTTGCTGCAGTTGAATGGAAGCTACACTCCCAGCAGGATTGAACTAAATCACAAGCTGAAGCCTGTACAGTCTGCATTTGCTTTACTTACTCTTTTAACTATGTTAAAAACGTGACTCTTTCTAGGACTGTTCTATTTCTTGGGTTCCATTGTAAACTTCAGCCAGGATCCAGATGTTCACTTCAAGTACATCCAGGCAGCTTGCAAGACTGGTCAGATAAAGGAAGTGGAAAGAATCTGCCGTGAAAGTAACTGCTATAACCCAGAACGGGTGAAGAACTTTCTGAAGGTAAAAATTCTGTCCAGTAGATTGAGCAGTTCTCTTTATGTTTTGCTTAGCAGTAGAACTAGAGCCTTCCGATGGAGAGAAATACCAACTCAAGGTTTAGCTGGCATGGCTGCAAGTATTCTACTGTGTAGCTGAAATAGGAGCCTCATCCTATTCCAGGCATATAATAGGCTTCCTCTGGGAAAATAAGCCCAAATTCGCTATTCCAACTAGCCTGTATGATATAACTTGTACCAAACTCAAGAATATGTTGTCACCTAAAAAAGAGATGCATTCAGGCTGGCAGAAGGCAAGACCATGCTGAAGTATTCAGCAGGAGCTTTATCAAGGCAAGACAAAGCTCATTACAACTGGAATCAACGTGTATTACAACTCTTTGCATGCTTTGTAACTGGTAAAACAGGATTTTAATGCCATTTCAATTTTTGCATTGTTAAGTTCTTGGCCCAGCAACTGTCTTCTGAGTTGATATGTGAATTGATAGTAATTTTGAAGCTAGAGATGTAGGCCTAATGTGGCACTTCATGAAAAGCCTAAACTTAAAACTCAGCTGAAAGATGGACTGCATGGTAATCAGTGGGTAACTTGCTTTTGAAGCCAGTTGTCTGCTTGGTAGTCCTGAATTTGAATGTAATGTGACTTTCAGTGCTAAGGGAACTTGCTCAGACTTTCCTGCTTTAAAAACAGTTCAACAAATGGTGGTTGGTTACTTTTGTTCTTTGTACACTATACAGGAGGCAAAGCTCACAGACCAGCTTCCTCTGATCATTGTCTGTGATCGATTTGATTTTGTTCATGACCTGGTCCTGTACTTATATCGCAATAACCTGCAGAAGTATATAGAGATTTACGTACAGAAGGTAAGGAGAATCCAGTCTTAAGCTCTTGCTCTTTCCTTCCTTAGAAGGAGCTTAACTTTCAGTAGACTAAAGCAAGTCTGCTGCATCCATTGGGGTTTTTTTTATGCTCACATGTCCAGTGCAGAGGCTCTTCAATGAGCCTTTTGTCTATTGCAAACCTTTAAGTGTAGCTTTTCCTGGAATGTCTATACAAATGTGTTAGTAACTCAAAATTCTCTGCTCTAAAGCATAGTTTAAATTGCTAACTAGAACTTCCCCTTGTGGAAGACTGGGGGTGGGTTTATTAGTAATGCTAATAATTAATTTTAATTATGGTGGCTTATTCTAGGTGAATCCCAGCCGTATACCAGCAGTGGTTGGAGGGCTTCTTGATGTGGATTGTTCTGAAGATGTCATTAAGAACTTGATCATGGTGGTTAGAGGCCAGTTCTCAACAGATGAGCTGGTGGCTGAAGTGGAAAAAAGAAATCGGTAACACAGATATATCTGTAGACACCAGTGCTGGGCTTTCATGACCCTGCTATACACCCAAGCTGGATTGGATGAAGTTTTGTTGAATGATACAATACTAATATTGTGTTATGTTTCCTTATAGAAAAGCAGCTTAGCTTTGTTAGTCACTCTTGATTATTTGGGCCGTATAGGAGTGCCTGACAGCACTGCATAATGGATAACATGACTTTTGAACACTTCCTGTACAGCCAACCATGGGGTGTGCCTTTGGAGTAAATCTGAATAAAACTGTCTTAACAGTCATCCTGTAGGCACACAGCAGCTTGTGTAATTAGCTTGTAGTTACCTGTAAAATGAACAAATAGATTTAAGTATGAAGAGCCAGCTCGTAGAACAACTGAAAGACTGCAAAACTAGGGGCATCTGCGGCCCCCCTTTATGGTAAACTGCCCTCCGTTCATCTAAGACTTGTTAAAAACAGCTGGCTTGTCTTTGCTTTTAAGTCTACCCAGCAGACTTTCTTGAAGGGAAAGCCAGGTATTAATGGGTAGTTGTCAAGCATACCTCAATCTGACTTATAAACCTAAAATGTTTGCTTCTTCAAAGGCTTAAGCTGCTGTTGCCGTGGCTTGAATCAAGGATTCATGAAGGCTGTGAAGAACCTGCGACTCATAATGCCTTGGCCAAAATCTACATTGACAGTAATAATAATCCTGAGCGGTTCCTCCGTGAGAATCCTTACTATGACAGCCGTGTAGTTGGCAAATATTGTGAAAAGAGGGACCCTCATCTGGCCTGCGTTGCTTATGAGAGAGGGCAATGTGATCTGGAACTCATAAAGGTTAGAAAAACTGCATTTATGAACATGTTAAAGAATTTCTTGCTGCCTGAAGTGGAAGCCTAGCTGGCTATTTGTCCAACATTTGCAGAATCCTGTCTTGTGTTCTCCGGAGTTGAGGTAGACAGGTTCTATTATACGGAGACAGTAGTTTTTATGTTGATAAGAACTCCTATGCTGTATGTCCAAACTGAAATTGTTTAACTCTGCACCTTTAAGGTACCATTCATGTTTTTTATCCACTGATTCTGCTCAAAACTAAATAGTTTACTGGGCCCAGGTAATGAACATGCCTACTGTTAAACCTTTGTTAATTTGTGTTCTTTTTTGAGCCTTGAGCACTTGATCAGCCCAAGGGACAGACTGTCATCTAGCCTGACTCTACAGTGGGAGAAAAAGCTTCCCTGAAACTAGAATGGGACTTGAAATTTTCCCTTACTGTGGCTGACCCTTAGTTAGATTGCTCCATTATTTAACTAGAATAAGGAAAATAAATGTTGACAGTCCAACTGCAAGGACTTACTCTGATAGCATTCCTCTGCTATCTTAAGCTTGTTGATTCTTAGAACCTCCCTCAGAAGTTCAGGGGCAAGTGAAATTCCCAGGGTTCTCCAAACATATCCTAGCCTCAAACTGAACATCAGAGCTTAATACCAGACCGTAGTGTTTGTGACTGTTGAGAAAGAAAACATTCTCCTCCTCCTACCTGTACTTCCATACTAGTATGTGCGAAGAATGTCAGCTGTGTAGGGGTAAGAACTATCTGGTTTGTCCTGCTTGAAAGGAAATAAATGCTGTTCCCTGGCAAGGCCTATGCTGTGTTAGAATGGTGGTATAATCTGGGCTTGCTGCTGAAAGTGGATGACTTCCCAGCCTGAAGCATCTATTTTTGAAGTAATACCTTTGTTGTAGCTGTAAAAAGAAATGGCTGGCCATGCATGGCTCTTATTTTGGGATATGAAGGTGGCTCTGAGGTTTTATTACTAGGAAACATTGCTAGGATAAGCTTTAACTTTCTGGTTAACCATAAAAACCTGTCAGTATCAGTTTCTTCCTTGAACTGATGTCCGAGTAGGTGTTTCTGGTTATGAAATGATTATTCTCCTGTAAGAATTTTTCTTCAGACTTTCTTGCTTCTTAGAAGAGGGCTCAACTCCTGCAACTAGTAGGTGTACAGCATAAAGCAAAATTGTGTTACTACTAATCTGCTGACAGCAGAATATTTGAGATTCCAGGAGCTAATCTGGAAACTAACAAAACATCCTATTGGTAGATAATCAAATAGGCCTTCAGGTTTCTACTCTTCTAGTTGGAAATTGAAGCTAGTGGTACTAATAGGATCATAACTCTTCCTTGCTGCACTTCTGTAAGAGACTTCACATTTATTCTGTGCCCTTAACATTTTAACAGAGGAATATAAGCCACTTGCTACTCTGAACACTTCTAGTGTAAAGCTAATGACACCAAAGCTGTAACCTGTTTCTGGCTTTAAACACCTGCACCATTCCTCAGTTCACTACTTAACACTGCCCAGGCAAGTGGCTCCGTTTCTAGATTTAAAGCTTAAGTTCTTCAGGCTTCTTCAGGTCTTCACTTCAAACAGAAGCAAATAGTTACTGCGAAGCCACTGTCACAGTATTTGTGTCGGGCAAAACCAAGAGACGCTATAGAAATTCTGCTGGAGACCTTCTCCATGAGCCTTCCAGATCAGAGGTTGGGTAAGAACCTGTCTGTGACATTTAGCATTGGTCAGCAATTAGTTCTAGTTGGTCTTCTAGACTGTCTGATTCATAGCTAGCTAAACATGTCTTGTGGTACTGACCCTTCACATTAATGCTAATGTTTGTAACTTCTCCTTCAGGTCTGCAATGAGAACTCACTGTTTAAGAGTGAGGCTCGCTATCTGGTGCGCAGGAAGGATCCTGAGCTCTGGGCGAATGTTCTGGAAGAAAACAACCCATTCAGGCGGCAGCTTATTGACCAGGTACAGCATGAAGGCTGAACTTTCAGTTCAGGATGTCTAAGAAACATTATGGAGCGCTAAAGTAACTGTCTTATTCAGCAAGGTTTCCGGAGGCACCATCTCAACCATACAGAAATTTGTAACAGCGTGAGTAGCAGGTGCCTAATTCTGACCTTCATGGCCAGAAAGAAAATTTAGTTACCAGTAAGATATTATTTCTGTCCTGTGGACTGACCTATGTCTAGTGAATTTGCTCCATGTACAGACCAAGGTGTGACTTTAATAGCTATGTCTGGTAGAGAAGTGGCTCTTTCTTGCTGTCTGTGATGAAATACTCTGAAGTTCTGTAGCCTTAATTTGTGGTTCACTGGAATAGGTTGTCAAATTTCTCATTTGTGGAAAACACTTAATACTTTCCTGCCTTCAAAACCAGGTTGTCCAAACAGCTTTATCAGAGACACAGGATCCAGAGGAGGTCTCTGTAACTGTGAAAGCTTTCATGACTGCTGACCTGCCTAATGAATTGATTGAGTTACTGGAAAAAATTGTCTTGGATAATTCTGTGTTCAGTGAACACAGGTAAGAAGAAAGCTTTGTCCACAAGTTTAGTCTATTAAGTGCCTTTTTTTAAGGTTGAAGTGACCTGAGTTGTTAGTGGGTCTCTTGGTTGCAAGACCTAAGCACAAAAATGTGTGTAATCAGGTGAAAAAGCAGAGAAAGTGCTCTGTGTTGTAAGAGCAGAGCTAGCTCACACTATGCAGTTAGCAGTGATGTGTTGAGAAAACACTGATAGTGGTAAGCAATTTTTCTCAAGGCAAGTATCAGTGCTTCTCAATCTGGGGATGAAAGGCGGTTGCTAGTGACAGCAAGCGGGTATATTTTTTGCGTGTACAATGTATGTCACTCAGGCAGGTGTTACCTGCAGCACTCATAACCCATGCCTTCTGTTAACCAAAGGAATCTCCAGAACCTGCTGATCTTGACTGCCATTAAGGCTGACCGCACTCGTGTGATGGAATACATCAATCGTCTGGATAACTATGATGCCCCAGATATTGCAAACATTGCCATCAGTAATGAGCTATATGAAGAAGCCTTTGCTATATTCAGAAAATTTGATGTCAATACTTCTGCAATTCAGGTGAGGTTGGTTTCTGTATGAAGGTATAGAATGTCAGTAATAGAATGTGAAGTGTACTGTTATCCATTGTCAAGGAGTGATCATCACTTAAATCATTGGGACTTGAGAGTACAGATCATGTGTGATATCAGATTGCAGGGAGAAGTGGGATTATATGCAAAGAATAGCAAAAAAAGGTCAAAATAAGACTTCAGAGACTGATGTGGTCAAAATAATAAAAAGCTTTCGGGGTTTTGCACTTAACGTGCTTGAGGTATGTGCACTGCATTTCATTCCGAGTGACTGCCTTGGAGGCTCATACTTGAAAGGTGCAGGAGAAGCAAATGCTACTAGGCATTGTGTTCAGGCCACCAATACTGGCTCCTGTAAGGTAGAGGAGAAATCGGTAGCAGTAAGAGTCTTATTTTTACTGCCTCTACTTCACTGGGCAGAAATGGCTGTTCTAAAAGCAGCTAGCTTCACATTGCTTACACAGAACAGTGCATACACTTGAAGGAAGAGTTCTGTTAGAAAAGACTGTTACAAAGCTTTGATTTTTAACTTGCAACCTCAATTTCCAACAGGTGCTGATTGAGCACATTGGCAACTTGGACCGTGCTTATGAATTTGCAGAGCGGTGTAATGAACCAGCAGTATGGAGCCAGCTAGCCAGAGCACAGCTCCAGAAGGACTTGGTGAAAGAAGCCATTGACTCCTATATAAAGGCAGATGATCCGTCTGCCTACATGGAAGTTGTTCAGGCAGCAAATAGAAATGGTAAGGCAAAGCATCCTCAAACGTAAGATTGATGTGGGCTAGGTTATTGCATCTACATAAAGTAGCAGGGATTCTTGAGCCTTATGAGTTCTGTTTCAGAGGAAATGGGAACAGTGAATGCGTGGAATGGATGAGTCAATGTTTAGTGAGATTCCTGTCAACAAGCTTGTCTGTGTTGCTGTGCCAAAGATAGACCTTCCTGTGGAGATAATTTGGACTGGTATTACCTAAAATATTGCCAAGTGTAATGTATTTATTTAGCTGTGTGTGGTACAGTCTCTTGCCAACTGTATTGTAGAATAATTGCAGGAAGTTCAGCCTTACGTGAAGGTGACTTGGTGCTTAGCAAGGAATTCTGTAACTCAAATGCAAATGGCTTAGTGTCATGGTGGAGGAAATACTTGAGGCTACTAGTAAAAGCTGTTCTTAAGGTGGGAAAGGTGAGCAATATACAGAATAACTAAAGAGAGGACTTTGAATATCTTTTCTCTCTTCAAGATAACTGGGAGGACCTTGTCAAGTTCTTGCAGATGGCCAGGAAGAAGGCTAGAGAGTCTTACGTAGAGACAGAACTTATTTTTGCTTTGGCAAAAACTAATCGTCTGTCAGAACTAGAAGAGTTTATTAGTGGCCCTAATAATGCGCATATACAACAGGTATGTCTTAATCCACAAGAACTATGTATGATGCTATGTAGCTGATTCCTGATTCTTGCTGTTACCTTTGTTTACCTTGAACTTCTAATCCAGGTTGGTGATCGCTGTTATGAAGAGGGGATGTATGAGGCTGCAAAACTACTCTATAACAATGTGTCTAACTTTGCTCGCCTGGCATCTACCTTGGTGCACCTCGGAGAGTATCAGGCAGCAGTGGACAGTGGCCGCAAAGCCAATAGCACAAGGACATGGAAAGAGGTAACTTAAACTCAAGTTTATTAATGGCCTTCAGAAATGTGCTTTACTGTTGCTTCTGAGCATCTTGCTTTAGTTCTGACTGTAGCTTGCTAACTGTTTCTGGCTATAGAGTGTGTCTGTAGCTGTATAAGCTGTAATTTCACCCAAGATGATAAAGCTGAATTTCAAAACAATGCAAAATCAGAGACTTCAATTCCAGAACAAGCATTATGGAAATACCAACTTGGAACTGTGCATAGGCCTCAAATTTGGTAAAGCTTTGCTAGTAAAGTTTCCCTTTAATATAAGGAGAGTAAGCATTGCTGTGCTCTGCTGCTGACTGTTGCTAACTCTCATTACAGGTGTGCTTCGCCTGTGTAGATGGAGAAGAATTCCGCTTAGCACAGATTGGTGGTTTGCACATAGTCATCCATGCTGATGAGCTTGAAGAGCTGATCAGCTACTATCAGGTTAGATTACTGTTAAATCCTAGAAGTCTCTAGACAGCGTACTTGTATCTGCCGCTGAAGCGGTCACAGATAACCTCATACCCTGTGGGACTGATCTTTACATTCATTCTTCTTCCACCTCCATTTCTTAATAGCTGCAAGCAATTTTTTCTGTAGTAAATTGGAGGGTGATGGTTTTCACTGTCCCATATTTTACATTTGTTTTCTCACTGGAATAATATCTTAGAAATCTGAGCACTCTCTTTTGGAGAGAAAAGAAAAGCATGTTGAATGTAAGTAAATGCACATTTTAGTGAGCTTTAAGTGCCAGTTGGTCATGAATTTGCAATTAATCCTTATTTTCCAAACATTCAGGATCGTGGATATTTTGAAGAATTGATTGGCCTTTTGGAAG
The DNA here is from genome assembly GCA_039720435.1 of Amazona ochrocephala. Taxonomy (NCBI): domain Eukaryota; kingdom Metazoa; phylum Chordata; class Aves; order Psittaciformes; family Psittacidae; genus Amazona; species Amazona ochrocephala. The sequence goes on along the minus strand of CM077891.1, from coordinate 5,891,952 downwards.
CCGCTTTGGGTCTAGAGCGTGCTCATATGGGCATGTTTACTGAACTTGCCATCTTATACTCCAAATTCAAGCCTCAGAAAATGAGAGAACATCTGGAGCTCTTCTGGTCTAGAGTTAATATTCCAAAGGTATGCACTAAGGTAGCTAGACTGCAAGTGAAGGTGGGAAGCTGTCGGTGAATCAAACTGATGTTTCTGCTTGTGTTTATTAGGTGCTCAGAGCTGCCGAACAAGCTCATCTCTGGGCAGAACTTGTATTCCTCTATGACAAGTATGAGGAGTATGACAATGCAATAATCACTATGATGAATCATCCCACTGATGCCTGGAAAGAAGGACAGTTTAAAGACATAATTGCTAAGGTAAGTAACTAGTTAACTGAATGTGCTGAAAGCTTCTTTCAGAGTTGAGGCAAAAATTCACAACAGAATTGCTATTTTGAAAATTAGTTTGCTTAAGCTACTACTCTATTGTCCTGCTGTACTTAAAACAACTTCCAATCAGTTTACCACAAGAATTAATCTGATCTTATACCCTTCATTTTCTGCTGTGCAGCACGTTTTGTTGAGTGGCAGCAGCAAGCACAGAATGTTTTCAGAGACTGCTCAGGATTGTAGGTCACAAGCAGGAGGCATAACCTCCTTAATAACCTCTGAGCTGACTGCTGGCTTAGTCTGAGGCTGTAACTGTTTTTGAAAGATCTCTGCAAATGTTTTCAGCTGCTTCAGTGTGAGAATTGTGGTCTCATGAATCCTGCAGAGCATAGTGAATGATGAATAGTTTAGACAAGATTTGAGACTGAATGCATTCTTATTGGTCTTAAGGGTTTCACGGCAACAACTTAGACTGGTTAAGGCTAGAGCCTTTACTGGCTTCAGGAGTTCAGCAAATGGTCATGTTAGCTGTAGTGGGATCTTGGATGTGCCAGGATCTCTTCAACTGTGGATGGGTTAGAATTAGTTTGTACTACCCCTAGTAAGCTTGTGACTTGTGCCATCTGGAAGCACAAGAAGTCCTAAGATAAACAATAATTGTGCATGTAGGTGCAACCCTTCTGGCCTCTAGAAGGAAACTTCAGCTTTTATTTAGGAGTCAGATAAATTTTGTGCTGAGTTAAGTGGTCCCAACTAAGCACCTTTAGGCTTATTTGTTTGGTAGTGCTAACTACTGTTTATCCACATCAGGTTGCCAATGTGGAGCTGTACTACAAAGCCTTGCAGTTCTACTTAGACTACAAACCTCTGTTGATCAATGATCTCCTGCTTGTATTGTCTCCACGACTGGATCACACCAGGACAGTCAATTTTTTCTCAAAGGTGAGTTTGGGAGATGGTAGATGAAAAAGAAATCCTCTTGCTCAGGTTAAGTCTCTGCCTGGAAAAAAGGGTTGACATCTGTCTAGGTAGCTTCACCTTCAGTACAAAGGACTGAGAAGCAGCCTAATCCGGGTTTGATATGGGGAACACTGGAAGAGTTTCTGTAACTGGCATGGGGGGCTGGTTTATTTTACTTCCAGCAATACGAGATACGTTGAAGGCTTGTGACAGTAAGCACAAACTCTTGCAATAACAAGTGGGAATCTGTTTCAGGAATAAGAAGTGCCATAGAATCATAGAATGGTTTGGGTTGATACACTCATATTGGAAACCTCTGAATTCCAGGTTAATCAGCTACTTCTAGTAAAGCCTTATCTGCGTTCAGTCCAGAACCACAACAACAAAGGAGTTAATGAAGCTCTGAACAACCTTTTAACAGAGGAGGAAGATTTCCAGGTGAGCCCCACAAAGCAGATTGCTGGGCCTGAGGGATGCTTTTCTTTATCCAACAACAAAAAAAAAAGCCATAGTTTGGTTATTCCCCAGCTGACACAGTAATTGTTTTTGAGTAGAAGACAACTTCTGCAAAACAGTGGGAGTGGGGATGGAACTGGGTCCTTTGCAGACAGGAGTCTTGACACACTGATTTGCAAACAAAGCAGGTGCCAGAGTTGCGTTCCTCAGAACAGACTTCACAAAGGTCAGTGTCTGTACTCCTCTGGGCAATGCCTCTGCAAACAAATCTGCTTCTTGCCCAACTGGCTGCTATTTGGAAGATGCTTTGTCTTCTTAAGGTAACTAGCTTCTCTGTTCCATGAAGTGGAGTCAGTATGACCAAGTTAGCATCTTGCTTTGTTTAAAAATCATCTTTTGGAGAGATGTATGGTGTACACAGAGTAAACAAGCTGTAGCCATAGTATCAACATCCAGCTGGCAGAACCTAAATGCTTGTGCACCATACTTAGATGCTCTCTACTGTAGTTCTTGTCTGCTACTGTCTGGAAGCATGTGTAACAACTTTCTGTCAAACAGGGTTTGAGAGCTTCCATTGATGCCTATGACAACTTTGATAACATAACGTTGGCTCAACGTCTGGAAAAGCATGAACTAATTGAATTTAGGCGTATTGCAGCATACTTGTATAAGGGTAACAACCGCTGGAAGCAGAGTGTGGAGCTGTGCAAGAAAGACCGTCTGTATAAGGTGAGTTAATGCATCCTTTTTCCCTGATGGTCGAAGAAGTCTGAGCTATGAAGTGTACATCTTCTGGGTACTAAGCATGTTTTGCTAGTTTCAGGTTTGGAGTTCCAATTTGCCTTTGCCCCTTCACTTAAGTTTAAGGAAAGACTTTCAGAGCATAAGTGTTTGGAATTTCTAATGTACATCCTAAATCTAATTTCATAATGTTATTCTATATTTGGAGTTCTGTCTGTATCAGTGGGCATCTGACAGTGATCTGTATTGGTACAGAACATCCTCTACAGAGCTGAAGACTCCGTCCCCTGTAAGGGTATAGATGAAACGTGAGAGCAGTGATGTAGTCTTCAAGCTTGTAGTGAGTTCACATGGACCAGGTTTTACCTACTATGTTGGAGAGCTGGTGAATAGTCTTTCATCTTGCCACATAGCGAGCAGTTGATGAAATAATCTTTTCTGCTCTGGGTAGTCCTTAAAATCCAATGATGAGATAGGTGGGATACCATCAAGATTGTTTACTTCTCTGCTACAAAACTGAGCAAAACCTCATCAGGTTACTTCAGGTGCTTAAGGAAAGCCTGTTGGATAATGTTAATGTGCAAGTATGTGGGTTGCCTCAAAATAAGAGGACTTAGTGCATGTACTGTAATACCAGTCATGTTCTGTAGGAGCCAAGCTAAAGGCTAACTTCATGGTATGCCAGATACCTGGCTTTTCTAGCAAGCAATAATGTACACATAAGGTGTAGAGCAAGATGTAATGGTCAAGCTTAACTGCTGTTCTTTTCTGTAGGATGCTATGCAGTATGCTGCAGAGTCCAAAGATGCAGAACTAGCTGAGAAGCTGCTTCAGTGGTTTCTGGAAGAAGGCAAGCAGGAGTGCTTTGCAGCCTGCCTTTTCACATGTTATGACTTGCTGCACCCAGATGTAGTACTTGAGTTGGCATGGAGGCATAACATCATGGACTTTGCAATGCCTTATTTCATCCAAGTGATGAGAGAGTACCTTACCAAAGTGAGTATTGCATAGGCTAAGAAGTTAACGCTTCTAGTCTGCTGGGTGATTAGCATTATGCAAACCCAGAGCTTTTTGCATGTATTTGGAATATTGTTGTTCCTCATAAGACAAAGTCTTATGTGAATTTTTATGGGTTTAATCATTTCATGCTAGCCAGCAAAACTTAGTTGTGTTGGGACTTGAAAGGTGTCTAGTTAAACTTCTGTTTTTAACAGTGAACCTAAGCAACTGTACTTTTTCAGAGCAGCTCCATAGTTGAAGCTGAAAATTTCCGGTGAGGATGTACTGTATCACTGTTTACTTTTAACTATGAAAGTACTTTTTTCTTGCTACAGAGAATATAGCTTTTGAGTAACTAATACTACATGCTGTTCCTACATCAGCCATACGAGTAGTCTGCTGAAGATTATTTTTTTCCTAAAATGGCAAACAAAACTTTAGTCTGGCTGTACAATACTGATGCCAATAGCTTAGGTCCTCTGTTACAGAGAAGAGATACTCTGATCATGTGTGGTCCTAAAATGCTTGTCTCAAACAGCTTTAAGATACTAAGCTTAAGATCCTTCCTTAGAAGGATCTATGGTTGTATAGGACATCACTGTAAAGAACTGCATTAAAATGAGTAAAATAAAAGTGACTGCTTCAGGTTACTTCTAATCAAATCATGTTAAGTATTCCCCTCTGAATTTTCTTGCAGGTTGATGGGCTGTTCTATAAGGTGACACTCTGATTTCAAACTCTCTGTGTTCATTTGTGTCCCTCAATATCCTAAGTTTCTTTTACAGGAATCTAGCTGTAGCTTCTGCCAGAAGAGCAGTGTAATTTAGCTCTAACTCATTTCCTGTTCACTTTCTAATGCTAAAAGGATAACTATTCACAAATAACTTGAAAATCCAACCAGTCTCTGCTCCTCTTCATGGAAAACAAATGATTGAGGAGGACTTGGGTGTTTGGGCTCATGTTTGATATGTTACAGCTATCTTGTGGTAGGGAGGATGTTCTTAAGTAAACAAAAGCAGTTGCCATGTAATGGGATTTGTTCCAAGTGAAAATTGCTTGTTACCCTGTAGATCACTGAAGTGTGCAGTCTTTCAGGCATGGTGAGTTTGAATAGTAGCATAAAGCTTCTGTAAACTTCTTGCCTGTTTGTATAATGAAAGTACTTGCACAGATATAAAACAACACGTCCTCATCATTCTGCTGAGAAACTTGCCACACAAGTTCATCTGAACTTTCATGTGAGGTTTAGGTCTAAAATCATGGTTTTTAAACTGCTGGTTGGATTTACAAGTAATCACATGTACTAAATGCGGGATAACTTGCCAGAAGGAAAATCTGCATGGTGAAAGTGGTTTACAGTGGAACTAATTTAGTCTGTTGAATTAACTGCAAAACATGGAACTGGAGAATGGGCTTTATAAATGTGGTATGTCTAAAATTGTCATGTAACTAACTTCAAAAGTACAAAAGAATGGACTAGTTTATCAGCAAGGGTGTGTACATCTTCTAAAACTTTTCTTTCATGCATAATGAGGTGTTTAAAGCACAGAGTAGCCTATGTCCGGGAATGGGCCAGGCACACACAAGCTGATGACACTCATTTGGAAACCTCTTGAACAACATCACTTGTAGGCAGCAAAGCAGACAGACGTTTGGGCTTTTCTAGAGAGCTGCTTTGTCCCTTCTGCAGGATGTCTGCTCACAGCAGGCTTGCTGTTTCTCCATCAGAGGGAGTAACTGCACTTCTGCTCCAAGTTCCATAGTGCTTGGGGGGGGGGCAGTAAAGAGACTGTGGGAATCCCAGGTCATAAGTAGGGCAATACAACAGGTTTTGTAACTGGTAGCTTTCAGTTGCTTTGATCCATAGTAATCCGCATAGTATTTGTAACACCAATTTGAAGTGTTATCCTGAAGAGCTGTTAGGCTGGCAGCTATCAGTGAACTAATTGAAGACCTAGTGCCACTCAAATTACTGATTTAAATTGCAAACTGGAAGTCCAGGGAACTGTTAAACACCAGATCTAGATAACATCTCTGAAGTATACTGAAGACCCCTCTTGCATCTCTACTCAGACCAGATACTGATTCTTGCAGTGGGAAAGGAGGATGAGTAAGTGAAATACAGTGAAAGAATAGTGACATATAGTGAAAGAACTGCCTTTATCTGAATGTGAGGCTGTGTGATTTTTATGCATTGCAGTCTTAGTGTCAATGGCTCTCTTATGGAAGACATAACTTGTTAAAACTGAGAGAAGGAAGGTAGTGTTGCCTTCTCAGTTTACTCCCCCTCCCCTCCCACATTTCAAAGCTGTGTTCAGGGCTTCTGAATTATTTAGCATAGCACTTTCACAAATGTGTTTGGTATGAGCAGAGCTTTATTTGGCCCAACACTGGGATCTGTATAAAGCTGATACTACTAGACCACTTTCTGTGATGGTTCTAGATTTTCCTTTAGAATGAGTCTATGTGAAACTAATATGGTTTAACCAGTACTCTGCAGGCCAGGTAAGGCCCTAGTCCTAGGTAAGATCAAACTTCATGGGTCTGGATTATTTGAAAATATCTGGGTTCTCTCATTGAAGAGGAGAGGAACTGCAGGTTAACAGATAAGTGTAGATTAGGCCCATTTGAGATGATGCTTGAAACTGCAGTTTGGTGGGCTTGTTTCTGGGTCATGAAGTTACCAGTGACTAGAATAGGGCCCCAAAAAGTGTTTCACTTGAAGGTAATGATGATCTCATCTATGTTTGATAGCTGTTGCTTATTGCAATAAACCTAAAGGAAGAGGGAGGGCAAGTTTACAACATAGTTTGCTAGGAACATGCAGACTTTCATAGTCTCCAGTTTGGACTAATAACAGGAGCACTTGCTAGCTAAGGTACCGGGCATGAAAAGCTTCATACAATGGTGCAATTCCTAGACAAGGTCTTCATGAATCTCCTGTTCACTTCAATGTAGGTGGATAAACTTGATGCTTCTGAAAGCCTAAGAAAAGAAGAGGAACAAGTAACTGAACCCACTCCAATAGTATTTGGTAGGTGAAAGACTTGGTTTTAATTACCTATTGTCACTCTGGTCTCTGTGGAGGTAACTTAAAATATGACCTCCTGTCAACCCAAACTGGTTTCAACTAGATCATAAAATGGTTGTCTCTGCCAGATGAACTGCATATGTGGAAGTGACATCTCACTCTTACAGTACTTTTCAGCTGAAGTATTGCTCCTCTTACATGGCTCGGAGCTCTAGCTTAGGAATAGTCTTTCAGTATGGTAACAGGACAGGGGGTACTAAGGTGTGCACAACCCCAGGAATAACTTAGCATGTCAATTCCTCCTGTATTCCTGTCTAAGAGGAGTGTGTCTGCTTTCTGCTCTTCCAAGTAGAAAGGCAGACTGGCTTTCTAGCTCACCCATTTTAAGACACGTGCAGCCAAAAAAGCATGGCTGCCCTCAAGTGTGCTGCTATTGTAGAAGCCCTTCTGAAGAGGCATTCTGCTAACAAGCACCTAGAAGTGGCTGGTAAGGGAAGGATGTGACTGGTTACTGTCTGATGTAAATGTTAACCTGAATTTAACATATGCATGAGGCATGTGTGGTCCTAGTGATGAAGACAAATCTGTCCAGGTATGTTCAGGCCTTCTGCAACATTCTCCAGACTCTGAGACCTAACAGATCTAACTGTTTTCTTGAATTGCTTTACTCTTCAGTTCTGACCATGCATGGATTAAATAGTATCAATTTGTTTGGCTTTCAGTGTGGTCTCTTCAAATCAAGTCATGCTTATCATGCCTTCAAGATCAGTTAATACTTATCTTCCCCCAGAGTCCTGCCTTGCTTTTGTAGTTTTCTGGTAGCAAGAGCAGATGGCCTAGGTGCCCACTGCGCAGTGCATGTTGAGTAATAGTATGATTTGTTAGTGTGTGCTTGCATAGTGGCTGATGTTTAGTTAAAGCCTTGTAATCATGTCCCATAGTACACCTAACGTTAGGGAAGTTTGGATGTTTAAATTAACTTTCTTCTTTTTCCCCTCATGCTTTTCTAGGCCAGCAGCTGATGTTAACAGCAGGCCCAAGTGCAGTACCTCCCCAGGCCAACTTCCCATATGGATACACAGCACCAGGATTCACCCAGCCGCCTGTTTATGGTTTCAATATGTAACTAGCTCTCTGACAGACCTTCACTGTCTCTGTTCTCTTCTTTCCCATCCCTTTCTAACTTCTCCAAGAAGTGTACAATGGTCCTAAAGACACAGATGACCTTCTGTTGGCTGAACACACTTGCTGCCTGGCTCAGTGAGGAGACTTCAACGGGATGCCTGTTACTGTTATTTATTGATTATTGTCCGGTTACATTTCAACCTCTGAAAGGCAGCTTTTGTTAATGACATTGTGAGACTCTTGTCTGAAGTTAAGGCACTATTTCACTAACTCATATAGCAATAACTGCTTGAGGCCAGGGAGAAGAGAGCATATTTTTTCTTTGTTTTGCAAAGCCCATTGAAGGCAGCTGGGAAATTGCCTGGCACCAAGTTGTTAAAGCTTTAGCTGAAGCTACTGAAGTAGCAGGGTTGTTAACAATTCAGTGAAGCATCTCGTTGATAATGAATTGTTGAAAGCTTGTGTACATCCGAGTACCCCATTTTATTTGCAGTCTTACTTGCAAAAGAAAATGGGCTTTCTAATACCTGTGCTCTGAATGTTTAGAGGAATATTGGGAAAGTTTCCTTTTCTGGACAATAATGCTGTTGGGGCTCAATGCTGTTGGAGTCTGTTATATATTTTTCTGGAGTAGATCTGAGACTTGAAGAAAATAAATCTTCTCATGCCAGAGAGCAAACACTTCCCAGATCCTTTTTGTTTAACAAGAGAGCATGTTACTTATTGACGTTAAATGGTACTAAAGGAAACCTCAGCTATGTGTGGCAAGTGAACATTGGAGTGTGCATGGGCTGCCAAAGAAGTAGAGATGCAAGAGTCCAGTGTCAGGGTTGGGGAGGGGGGCACTGCTCAAATACCGAGGCAGTAGGGAGGGCCTAAATCCTGACATTTTATTTGCACCTTTAACTGATTCTGACATTGGCTTCCTGCCATGCCATGTTCTGCCCCTGTCTGGTGGGCAGTCAGCACCACCTGAACCACCAGGGTGCGGTGGCTCAGTTCTGCTATGCTGCAGTCGTATCAACAGCGTGTCCATCACCCACCTCTTTCTTTGAGAATGCCAACAGGGATGTATTATTACTTCGTGCCACTTCAAATACATGTATCATTAACGTTTTATGTACTTAGATAACAATGTATAATTTATGGTTATGAATCTTGTGCTAATCTTGAATATTATAAAAGTCCAACTATAAATGTAAAACTGCAGTATCTACTGTGTGGTTCTAGTCTTAATATCTTGGGGATGGGGACTGGTTAGTAGTAATACACTACTACTGTTAGCATTAGATTTCTTAATGTGACAACTAAGGGTGCCAGGCAGGAAGAGGGAAACTTGTGCCAAATCATCTCAAGATGAATGGCTCAGCAATTAACTTTGGGGGGAGTTGTGGTCTCTTCACTGGACACATCAGCACACTTTGTCACGTGTAGAGGCCATGCTGCAGCAGGCAGTCACAGGCTTACATGGCTTCATTCACAGGACTGGAAAAGCATAAGCCCTGTGCTGAGGGAGATGCTGCAGTTAATGTTTTCTCTGCTAACATACATTAATATAGCAGTGGTAGTGGTAAACCACACCTTTTCATACTGAATTCCACTTGAGCAGGGCAAAATATCTACAAGTGGCAAAACATCTACAGGTGTCAACTAGTAGAGACTGCCAGGATTGTGAAATCAGTAACAGCAGGCTATGCTTTGGCACCATTTTGCCTAGTATATTGTCACTCTTGGTCACAGCACTGCAATAGCAATGGCACAGAGATATGGTGTCCACCTTCCTGACACAAGCCAGAATGCTTCAAGCATTAATGCAACATATTAACCTCAGTTTTATACTGATCAGCACACAACAGCTCAGCTTGAAATGCAGAGCAGCTAATAACTTCAAGCAAATCTGCACTCTCTCTGGACTTACACCTAGCAGGAGTTAGCCACATAGCATGCTACTTTCCAGGCAGATGGTAGTTAGGTTTTGTAACCAGATCCTTATGGGTAGAAAGGAATTTGGGAAAGTCAGCTAGAACTGAAGACCAGCTCAAGGGTTAATATGACTGTCAGTTTCCTTCCTCTCAACTTAAAAATTTACTGTGGCTTTATAGTAACAAGTACAAGCTGCTGATGGAATACAGTAAATTGCTTAATTAAGTGCTAGAACAGCTTATGACCTGTGGTGAATTGAGCTAGCTTAGGGATCCTTAATAGCTTCACTCTATAAAGCTAATTACAGGAATAACGAAGTTCTCAAGGAAAGCAAAGCTGCCATCTCTGATGACTGGTTCTGCTTTAGTTGCTCTCCTGCTAGCTCAAGCTCTTGCTAAGTATAATGGCTTTTATAAGTTTTGTGATCTTGTGTTCTGAAATGCCTCCAAAAACATACTCCTGGTGCTGTGCAGCTGTACCTGAAATGTGGAACAGACTCTTGCATACCAGAGTACTTTACTGTTTCTTTAACAGTTAAGTCATTCTCAGCAGGAAATAACCGTTCTTCTAGTGAGGTAAGTGGAGGGTTTAATCCAGTTTGTTGTGTCCATCCAAGGTTTTGAAAACTTTCATAACATTATTTTGCAGAAAATACTTAAAACTAAGCTCACTAATTCCCCCTGCTTCAGTGAGATGGTGCTAGGGCTCTCAAATAGAATGATTTGTTCATGCATGTTCTAAGCTTACAAGACTGTCAAATAGTAACTTGTTTGAGCACAGCTTTTACCCACTCATGCTTTTCCTATATGAAGCAGAGTATGGATTTCCTTCTATAATAAACAGCTCTTGCAATTTGTCAGACCTTAGGGGAGTTTTCCCTAGTCTGGCACACTTCAGGCAGCTACAGCTCTGCATCAGAGGAGATGAGCAACTTGCAAACATTGCTCTGCAGCCACTTTAATGCTTGTGAGCTAGGTGGAAACTGATCTCTCCACAAATGACTGCAAGGACATGTGCTCCTCTTGGCATACAGTACTGACCTGTATTCAGCTGCTCACTCTCTGCTAGCACTTGAGCTCCTTACACTATCCTTTGCTCCTTTGCATCTGTAAAGGTTACTGGTTTCTTTTGGTACAAACACAAGTGAAAGGGGAGGAAGAATGTCTGACAGAGCTGCTGCTGTTGGTGCTGTTGGGCCAGATGAGCTGCCCCTATAAACTGGGGAGGAGAAACTTGGGAGGAATGCACAGCTGGGGTAAGTTCTGTTTCTTACTGGCTGCACCATGTTTTTACAAGACTTCTGTTTCCCTTCCCCCATTTTTAGGACTCTCTAATTAAATGGCAGCATAGCAGACGAAAACGTTCCTAAGTCATTTTGCTCCTTAAAAAATAAAAACCATAGGCAGATGGAGCCTGCTCAAGTTTGTACAAATTATGGAAGGTACAGGAAAGACAGAGGTAACGCTGAGGTCCAAAACTTAATTTTGGTTTAGTAGCTTCTTTTTTTAGCAACTGCAATGCTGAGCACTAGTACTTGAAGTGTGACGTGGTTCCCTTAATAAGGCTGCATGAAACAAGGAACAACTTTCCCTGAGCAAAACCAGCAACTCATAAGAAGAAAAGATCTGGTTTTTGAACTTTAACACTGACTAACAAGTCCAACTTTGTCATCTGATATCCCACCTAGATAAGTGGGATAACTTGTACTGGGTACATGTGATACACTCGGGCAAAGCTGACTGTTCAACTGCTGCATAGTTAATGTTTGTTCTTCAGTGTGTGACATTTCAATTGGCAGGCTAGAACTTGGCCACTGAGAGCCTCTTGGTGTGATTAAACCAGCATGAGAGTGGATCCAATTTCTACTGAAAAAACAGGCTAGAAGTCTTGCAAATCTTAGAGCAAATAGCACTGCACGTACCAGGTTCACATACCAAGCAGTTTAGGAAGTGTGCATACTACCTTGCGGCAGGGTTTATTCCTCATGTGTAGAACCTCTTTCAGTCTTTCTAAGTCCTTCCTGTTGTGCTGTAAATGGTTTTACAGAGTACTCGAGGACTGCTTCCATCTCATTTATTCCCATAAAGTAAAACTGGGGCATCATGAATTTGTGATGAAAAGCTATGAAACATAAGGCTGGAAGATGCTTATTGACACCAGAGTGCTCTGTGTCAGTAGTGTGTAATGAGGCTCTGTTTTGCCAAGTGAAGTAACACTTGCTATCGCAACCTGCAGGTGCATCAGTCCAGTTTAATGGGTCCGGGATCTTTTTATTCTGCTGCATCTCTTCCTTCAGCAAACATTCATCCTTCAACGAGTCTGCTGCTAGTGTAGAGATCTTGGTATTCAATACTATGTGTTTTCTCTGGGCATCTTTCCAAAGATACTGACAGATCCTGACTCATGTTTTTATTAACAAAACGCTGCAGAGTTGCTAGCAGAGGTATGTGTTTCAGTCGAGGTCTTTCAGTCTGGAGCCTTTGAGATCATCCAGGAAGGTAGCAAACCCCATCTGTTTTCTTCCAAGCTACAAGAGGCAATGTTGTCAGCTGTTAAGCTAAAGACAGTATGAGTTTGAAATACAGACGGTGAAGTCCTGCATTACTTTTATGTGTTAGAATTTAGGAATCCTGAGTCAAATTCCGAGTTTTAGTCATGCATTTTCCTGTGTGGTTTCATGAGTCAAGGAGATGACTTGTTTTTTGTCTGCTGTAATTTTAATCAAGATTTTAAGATCTCTCTGTCTAAAAATACATATTTCTCCTTTTCCCCCTAGTGGGTGTGAAAGGGAGAAATTACAAAGTCATCTGGTATGTTGTTTTCCAGAGTGAAGAGGTCTCAAATGTTATGTAGAGCACAAATTCCCCAGGTGCTGGTTATCCAGCTGGGAAGCGAGGAGTGCGTTTGGTAAATGGTGAGTTCAGTACATTTTTGAACTGCTTTACTTTTGGAGGATACTCTTTTTTTTCCGGTCGGAGGGTGGGGAGGTGGCCTCATCTAGGGTGGACAGCTGCCAGGGTTTGTCAGCTGGAGTAGTTTCTTTTGGTAATGTATCATGCTGTGAGGGATGCATGACCATGGTTTGGAATGATAACCTGTCAATGCTGTTGCTGTATGTGGATTTTGTCTCCTGAGATGAGTCAGGCCCACTCAGATGGTAATGGATGGTAATGTATTGAGGACATCTGTCATCTGTCAGGCTTTGGAGAGGCTCAGTTTTGGTTATCCCAGTGAATAATTTTGAGTATTGACAGGAGCTCTTTTTGTGTGTGTGCTCTGCTGAAGTGGGAATGGTGCTAGGTGTTTTGGAATACCATCATCTTACAGTCACAGTAGCTCCTGCTGCTGGGGAAATGTTGACTCAACTCCTCAGTACGATTACTTCTCCTTGCAGGATTACTTCTCCTTGAAGCTCGTTAGGTGCAGGATCTGTTACGCATAAGCATTAGGTTACGCATAATGCTCAGTCTTGTCAGGGAACCTGAGGAGAAATCAGTTTTCTTATTTTACCACAAGACCTCAAATGAAAGGGATTAATAACACATGGGAAGGTTTGTATTAGTTGATGAGTTGTAACAATTCAGGTAACATAGCTGATTATTCAGTGAAATCAAGAGATTCTGTGATTCAAGGGCATGTAATAGAGAGTTACGTGCCCCATACTGACCACTCACGGTCTCTGAAAGCATGGTATGCTGCTGGGTGCATCAAGCTGTGCCAATTAAATTAAAAGTAAAACCAATAGGGGCAAGGGAGGTAAGTTGGAACTGAAGTGTGGTCACTGCTTCCTAGGATCCAGAAAGCTCTGTCTGCAAACAGTGCTTATGTTGAAAGCAACTTCTTTGATTGTTTTTTATCTGCAGTAGTTCTCTTTAATTCCAATGTAAGGAGGCCATGAGGTGCAAAGGCTGCAATAGCACCTGGCCATGTACTTCACAATTCTGCCTTCCTATGCAGCAGAAACAAGCACTAGCCACTAGCAAGGGAAATGGGAGAGAGGGTTGTTCCCATGAAAATTCCTGAAGTGAGAGCAGTACGGTAGAGAACTGAGATCCTGCTGTGAGAGTAGCTGCTCTTTTATGCTTTAACTAGCCATTTCCTAGGAGATAGGCAAGTCTGGTCAAGTCTTTTACCTTCGCATAAGAGGATTTAAAACTCACCTTCTGCAGTCTCCAGTATTCCAGGTTACTTATCTTCCTTCAGTGCTCTTCTTCAGGCTTTCTGCTGACAAGTGGGGTTAGCAGCTTCCTGGAGGTCAAGCTGAGATGGCTTGCAATCTGCATGTGATTACATGTGAATAATCCTCTCCCTGCTCAGCAAAGTAAGCACTGCTGTGCATCCCATTGAGGCTGATGGTGTAAGTAGGTGGTGTGGTATTTTCTTGGACAGGACGAGGCTGTGCACAGGCCTTGCTGACTTGATGATCTGGGAATCTCTAAGAGCCTGTTTGCTGTGAAGGTAATCAGCCTCATGGCAGCAGTGGGTATGTGTGCCTGTGAGCACACAGGAATGTTGGTATAATTTGATGGAAAAGGCAGTGAGGAGTTGCAGAGGTTAATCAGAAATCCAAATGCATTTGTTTGCCGGTTTTGAAAGGATTTGTCTTATTTTTGCCATTCCAATGCTGCTAACCTGAACACTTGACACTGTTCTGCAGCTGTGACTGGGACTGTGAATGCTTGCTCCTTCTGTGTACTCTTCATGTGCTATTCCCCCCTCCCTCCTATTTCCCTGTGCTGAGAAGGGTGGCCTTAGGCTTGACATGAGAAGGGTGGCCTTAGGCTTGACAAGAGATCATTTCAATATACTTGTCTCTGTTTTAACTCTTCTGAAACCAGCTACAGCTCTGGTCTCATCTGCAGCTGAGTTGTGCAGTGCAAGTATGTGTTAGTTTGCTTCAGTCCTGGAAGGATACAGGTGCTTTTGCTTCCCAAACGGCCTTTCTGCAGGCAGTTTAGCCTGAAGCCACGGCTGCATCACTGCAGTTAGCTTCCAGATGAGGCTGGCACCTGGACTCCAGCTGCCTGATTGCTGAGTCTTGGTTAGCAAAACCCTGTCACAGAGCACGCAGACAGCAAGTCTCAACAGGATCAGGCACTGCACACGGCCGGGGGAGGTTTGTTACACAAAATGATCCCTCTTCCGAACAGGGCCGCTGCTGCTGGTGCAGGGGATAACAAAGCTCTGGAGTCCAGCCCCAGCATTTCCCACTTTCCGTGAAATGCCACATGCAAAACTGAAGTGTGTTTCACTCCGCAGCATTCCTGTACGTAGCTTTCAGACAGGAACTAGCCAAGTGCTGTCTTGCTACATCTGCAGCCAAAGGCCAAGCTAGTGGCGTGATCAGCGCTCACAGGCACGGTTTTCATTTGAGGATGTTTTGGTTTCTCTTCGGGCTGCAGTGTGAGGCGTTCACAAATGATTGCTGCTCTGGGAGCCTCCCTGTCCTCCTCCCTGACCAAAACAAAACGATCCCAGCGCCGGGCAGGGCAGCAGCGCGCCCCCCCCTTCACAGCGTTCATGAAAGCCACATTAGCGGCCGTGCCGCTGCGCGCACCCCCGGGCAGGTTTAGGGCGCTTTGACACCGCGGGTCCTGCCCCGCGGGCGCTGCCTGCGGCTCCGGGTACGCGGCAGCCCCGCACGCGGCCAGCGGATCCCGGGCTCGCTCCCGCGGAGCCCCGCCGGGCGCGGCCCCGCCCCGCGAGGATGTGACGCCGCCGGGGCCGCCCCTCGCGGGCGCGGCCCTGAAATAGGGCCCCGGCCGCTGCCGCCGCCGCCGCGGGCAGCGCAGGAGCCGTGGCCATGCCCGCTGCCGCTGCCCCTGCCCCCGCCCCCGCCGGCAAGGCCAAGCTCACGCACCCCGGCAAGGCCATCCTGGCAGGTGAGTGAGCGCCCCGCCACCGCCGCCGGCGCGGGCATCCTGCGGGACTGGGGCTGCCGCCACCCGCAGGTGCTGGTCCCGCCGTGCGAGCCCCGCAGCGCCGGGGCCAGCCCATGCCCCGTCCCGCTGCAGCCGGGCCGGGCTCGTCCCGTGGCAGCTCCAGCGGCTGCATCACCGGTTTGGGCGGGGGTCACGGCGGGGCTGTGCCTGTGGCCTGGCGGGGAGGTGCCGGTGTGCTCGCAGCCGCCGTGTCTGGCGGGGCAGAGGGACACGTTAGCAGGAGAGTTGGGCTGATGGAGGAGGAAGCGGCAGGGAGCTCCCTGCGCACCCCCTGGAGATGTTAAGGGAGAAAGCTGAAGCGGCCGCGCTCAGACTGTGCCTGCTCCAGCCGTGTCTGGCACGCTGCTGTGATACAGCTCCTTTTACGGCGTCTTGGTCCCTCCTTTGTGTCTCAGCATCAGTTCCTGTGGATCAGGGCATGTTTTACCATCCTGTTCTGACCATTTTCGTGGGATCTAAATAGGCTCTAAGTACAGCAGTAACTGCAGAGTTAATGCGCTTCCTTCTGCTTGTGGCTGGTTTGAGCTCTGAGCTGAATGGAGTCCAAGACAGTCGAAGGCTTGTTAAACTCCTTTGTAGCCCTTCATTAGCTCCCTGGTTTCTTCTGCCACTCCAAGGACAATTCCCAGGGTGCAAATTAGTGTCTCTCTTTCAAACGAGCCCTCACAGCCTCCGCACGATTGGCATGTTTAGAGCTTTTGTGCTTTCCAGCCAATTCTCCCTCCTACGACTGTGCCTTTGTTTGCCTGTCCAACTCTGCTCCGCTCCAAGGGCAGAGCTACAGCCTCCTGTAGCGGACCCGGGGTGAGCGAGGCTCTGCCCATCCCTCTGGGCAGGGGAGCTGAGCCCTTTGCCGTGCCAGCCCTGCCTCTGTGGTTGGCTTCTCCTTATGCAGATCCAGGTTACTGCTGGAGACAGCATCGCTATGGGAAATGGAGGCGAGCTCTGGAGCATGCGAAGGGTGACGAGGCCTCCTGGGGTCACGTCAGTGGCCTGGAAAGGCCTGTGCTGTCACCAGGGCTGCCTGGTCAAAAGGGCATGAGAAGGCTGCAGCCATGGCCAGACATTCGCATGAACCCGTTGATGAGGCCTGGCTGCTTCAGAGCTCTGTGCTCCTCAGGGGTCTCAAACCTGTGCTGCCACCCCCTCAAAGTGGCTTGTTAGGTCAGGCCTCTTCTTATCCCCTTTTATTTAGTGGTCTTTTAAATGGGATTTAATCTAAGCTTAGGATGGGATAGACAGGATGTTTTCTCCTCATTCAGCCTTCTCAGTCTTTCCCACCTCATCGCCCATGTGTGGTGCATCAGGTTGTCACTGCCTGGGCCAGTGTACCAGGACACTTCTGTAGCCCTTGCGTCAGTCCATGATCAGGGACCATCAATGCATGGCTTATGGGCACACTCTGAAAGAGGCTGCAGCAGGCCTGCCCCGCTCTCCCCTGCCATGAGTGTGCCTGGAAGCTCTGCTGGTGCGAAGGAATGGACACAGTGCTTGTGGCCTCTGCAGGGTGTCAGTCTGGGCAACAGCACAAGGCTGCACATGTTCCCACTTGGAGGAGCCCTTCTGGGTCCATGTGAGGCTGCAGAGGTGGAAGAAGGACCCTATTGAGATGCTAGTCTTCTCCTCACACCAAGCAAATCAGAGTAATTGGTTAATGGGCAGAAGTCCAGGCAAGCCTCTGTGGCATCTGATTGTATTAGAGAACCACATAAATGGGAGAAGGCTGCTGTTAACTCCCTGCATTCCGGCCTGCTCAGCCCTCCCGCTGCTTCTGGGGGCATGCAGTGCACTTTGTGGTCGTCTCTGATGACTTTAAGGAGTTGTAAGGACTGATAACTTTTAAGGACTTAAAACCCCTGATGCTCTTGCAGTTTTTCATCTAACCCCTGTCTGCACAACGGGGGGGGTGCTGCAAAGTCCATCTTCCTTGTAGAGCTGGAGGTGTTCAAAGATGAACCATTCCTACTGCGCTGTGCCTCATTAGCCTCGTACTGGTGGGGTTAAATGTGCTGCCATCATCCATCCTGGATGTGTGTCTGCTCCCAGGCCCTGTGTGTGACTGAGGTCTCTGCCAGGGGGGGCACAGCTCCCTGGTGCTGCCCAGACCCACGCAGGCTGGTGCTGGCTCTTGTCCGAGGAGACGCAAGCAGAGCTCTGGCTCCAAGCGCTCTTCTCCTCCTGTCCTGCGACAGTAAAGGCGAAGTTAAACATTAATTTGCTAATGGTCTCTCGTTTGTCCAAGCAGCTGCTGTGTGCCAAGGCAGCTCCGCACCTTGCTGTGACCATGCAGCCCGTGCTGCGGCCGCAGCGCACGGGGACATCCTGCCTGCCCTGGCCGCTTGGTGCGTGTCACTCCCAGGGCTTGGTCTTCAGGGTTACAGGGGGCAGAGCTGGGTGGGTGCGGGTGTCTGCTGCTGTTCAACCCCTACACTGCCTTTGCAAGGGGAGAGCCCCCACGCTCTGAATTGATGGGACAAAGCTGATTTGAGGGACCTGGCGCTGGATCAGAAGTGACGTGGCTGTAGGACACTAAGGTTTGGTACGATGTGGCTTAGCTTAAACTGGGTTATAAAAGAGCAGTGAACATGCAGGGCTTATGCTGAAACACCTCTTACGTGTGCCTGCCTCGCGGGCTGGCTCAGGTACCTGTTGAAGAGCTGGTGTGATTCTCTTGTGAGCTCGTGAGCTGGCTCGAGGTCCGGCTCCTGTCTCTTCTGCTGGGAGATAACCTGTTTGCAGGCAGAGCTGGGCACCCAGCAGCGTCTCAGCAGCTCCCAGTTGCTGTGCTGTGGTTTCCAACCCATCCCTCCAGGCTCCTGTCCCTCCCACCTGCTTCCCAGAGGACTTGGTGCTGCCCCTGCGCTGCCCAGCTCCCGGCCACGCTGCGGTGGGCTCGATGTGAAGCAGTGAGGGGTGGGACAGGAGCTGGGGGGGTCACCCCTGTGTTTGCGCAGGGCTCCTTGCTGGGGTGTGGGCACCGCGGCGCTGCTAGGTCAGCTCCAGCCAGCCTGCGGTGGCCGTTCAGAGCCCTGCACAAGCAGTCCTTGTCATTTTGCAGGCAAACCCCCTCGCCCGAGCCCTCCTCCGCAGCAGGGCTCGCAGCGGCTGTTGGATGAGTGGCGTTGCCTGCCCTGGCCAGAGTTAAGGACAGCCTTGCTCTGGTTTTAGCCAGCTTTGAAGCCTGGGATCTGCTCCCTCCCACGGAGCAGTTCCCGGCTGCCTTGCTCTTTGCATGGTACCTCTGCCTGGAGGCTGCACAGTTGCTGTTCCTGCCTACACCTAATCCTGCCTGCTCAGGGTGCCTCGATGCTGCCCTATGTGATGCTTGGCTTGGAAAGAGCTCGCTGCTGCTCTGGTGTTCGGTACAAACACTGAGTGCTGCTGGGAGTTAGTAGTGATGTGCACCAGGGCCCCAGAGGAGCACGGGCAGAGGGGCTGTGCAGGGAGGAAGAGAAGGGCTGCAGGGTGGGGCATGAAGCGCACAAAGCGGGGAGCCCAGGATCACAGGAGAAACAAAGCAGTAATTAGAGCTTCAGTCTCCTTTGTTAATCCCCTGATACGCTCTTCCTTAGGAAATGCCGTACCTACAGAGGAGAGAGTCAGGACAGGATGTGAAAGCTGAGACTTGCTCCTTGCAGAGCAGGACACCATTCCCAAAGGTCCCAAGTCCACCTGGGCTTCCAGGGCCATTGGCCTCCTGGGAGGGCGGCTGCGCTGCTGTGGTCTGGAACGCTGCCTGGCCTTGAGACTGCAGCTCACAGCAGAGCAGGGGATGTTTCCCCCTCAATGCTGCGCTGGGGAGCCGGGCGGTGGCTGCATGTGGCAGTGGGGAGCATGGAGGGGGCCAGCCCTGCCAGGTCTTCTGGCCCGTGGGGCATCACTTCTGGCTGCGGTTTGTCTCCTCTGGCTGGTGTGTGCCTGGGGAGCGGGGCAAAAGGAGCGCGCAGGCCCTGAGTGCGTCCTTGCCTGCCTCTGAGCCCTCGTGGTCTGCGGAAACCTAGAGCAGCCCCAAGGCTGCTGGTGGGAGGAGGCTGCCAGCCCCAGGACTGGGAAACCACACTGCGGCTCCTCCGCCAGCTCAGCTTCTTCAGTCTGAATGGGTTCTGTGTGCGCTGGGCTTAGCCCTGGGCTTTGAAGTGCGTTTCTGAGATTTCCACATGCCTGATGCTGCGCTTGACATTCTGCAGGCGGCCATTTTCCCTGGGTTGGTGTGATTGGAAGGAGCCATCCATCTTCTGGAGGCAACGAGCACTGTGAGCTGACAGCCCAGGGATGCTGCAGCATCTCTCACCTCTGACAGCCTTGTGCAGCGCATGCTGGTGCAGCTCTGTGCTCCTGCCTGGGCAGTGGTGACTCTGCTCTTGTGCCATGAGGTCTCAGGTCACCTCCTGACAGCAGGGGTTGATCTTTTCGCTGTCTTTTCTCTCTCCCTGTGCTCCATTGCCTGGTGCTGCAGCCATTCCCCTGTGCTGGTGGCTGGGGGACCAGAGCCTGTCTCCAAGGAAGGCTTTGTTCCTGCAGTAGCTCCTTCATCCAGCTATGGGCACTGGGGGATGTGTCCAGCAGCCCTGGGCTCTGACACTGGCTCCTTGTTGCCTATCTTTAAGAAGGGTTTTTGGACACTTAAGAAGTAGGTGTCTGCAGTGTTGGGGTGGGTTGGCCAGGAGCAAGCTCACAGTGGCGTTGCCAGGGCCTTGGGGTGCACAAGGCAGCAGGGAGAGCGTGAGTTGAGCTGGGACGGGGGATTTGGCAGTCCCCAAAAGGTGAAGTCAGCACCAAAGGCAGATGATGCTGGGCTGTGAGCAAAGAGAAATGGCTTCTGCCATTGGACTCGCAGCCATGAAGTTTATAATAATGATTTATTGCAGTATTGGCCCATTGAGAAGTAAATGCGAAGGGGTGATGAATGAGCAGGTTGTGAAAGGACAACCTGTTTAAACAGGATGGTTCCAGTAAGACTAGGGACAAATTACTCCATCCCATCCACAGCATTATCTGCAGCGCTGTTTGCATGGGGCTGTTTACCCACCCGATGGCACAGGGTACAGAGAGGCACATTTCATGTTTGTTATCCTCAGTATCCCTGGAGAGGAGATCAGGCTTTCTCCAGCCTGGCTGTAGCACAATCCTCTGATGAAAGCAGCCATGTATTTACCAATGGACATGCTGCCCCCCCGTGCCTCCCACCGGCCTTGTCCCTATCAGATAGGAGACCATCCAGGGGCCCCAGCGCAGGGGATGGATGCCTTCTGAATGGGCTGACCTGTTGCAGGACGTGGCTTTTTCCCCTTCTAACCAGAACACGGTGAGGTGGCAGTCTGGCCTGGGGGGAGCAGCCCTCCCCCAGCTCAGTGATGTATGGGATCTGTACAATGCGTTACAGCCCCCATGGTGGTTTTCCCCAAGGATGGGGCTGCAGATGGGTGGTGAAGGGCTGTGTGTGGCAGGAGGAGGTGTCCATGTGAGGCTGTCCAAAGCCAGCTCTCTGAGAGCGCTGTCCCCAGCCTGCCTGCTTCTGAGCCTGTTTCACACGGTAGTGATGGGGTGATGTGGAGAGGGTGGAGCCCGCTCAACCCGTTTCTCCACTGCAGGCAGGGCAGGATTTCTCCACCGCTGCCTTTGCTGTGTCATGGATGGCTCAAGAGCATCATGGGTGGCTGCCAAGAGGGGGTCGATCCCTCTGTTGCAGGCAGCGCGGGCTGTGCTGCTGGTGGGGCAGCATGTGGGCTGCAGGGAAGGGTCGTGAGCCGGAGGAGGGAATTGCTGCCTCCCTGGTCTGTAGCACCCTGCTGGTCTTTGAGTCCTTTCGTGTTCCATTTACTGAGCTCTGAAAGGCCTCGTGGCCGAAGGGGAAGAGCACCAAGTGCCCTCACGAGGGTTGGGAATGGCATTCAGGAGGCAGGCAGGGTTGCCTGCTGTGCCTGCAGCGTGTGGTCTGTGTCATGCTTCTCGGCTGCTCAGCTCTCCCTGTACATCTTCACCCTCTGCATGTGGGCTGGGTGCCCTCTCAGTAAGGACAAACATGAGGGTCAGCTCTTGCTGCTGCCCTAGAGAGGAGCTGGAAGCCTCTTTGTGCCTTCCCACTGCCCTGAGCCACGCAGCCAGCAGGAAGGGTCCTGTGAGAGCTCTGCTGCTCTGCGTCCAGGCCCTGAGGAATAATTCCTTCTAGCCCGAAAGGATCCTGCCAAACCTGAAGTTGAAAGGGGCCTTTTGTTTGGAGATCAGATGCTTGTGTGTATCTGCATGTGAAATTGCCCTTAAAATGGAGAGGCTGAAATTGCTCTCCAGGTGCTCACTTCTCATCAGAGCTGCTCAGAGACCTGCTGCTCTGTCCGCAGGAGCAGGATGCTTCTGCAGGCACAGTCACTTGCAGGAGTGCCGGCTCCTGCCCCTCTGTGGCTCCCAGTCAGGGCAGTGTGGGCTCGCTGGGGTATTTACCTTCAGGTAGAGGATTTTGGGGGGTGGCAGTGCCAGCCCTGACCGCACAGCCTTGACTTGTGGCAGCCCCTGGGCTCTGCTCATCTTCCCCATCGCAGCTGTGTCCTGCTGCCCTTGGCACCCACCCTGTGCTGGGTGCCAGACCTGTGGTCCCTGGGATGAGCTGGGCAGGGGGTGACTGGTGGTGTCCCAGAAGCTGTTTGCTGATGGGGTTCGAGCTGAACCTGTGTGTGCTGGTGTTGCTGTGCTGCACGAGCATCGCAGGGGTAGCACCCGCCTGCTGTCCCCAGAACCCCTCTTCTTCCTGCCAGCTCTCCGAGCAGTGTCCAATGCCTGCAGCTGCATCCTCAGTTAACGCTGCTGGCCCCTCTGCAAAGCACAGCTAAGCTTTGCCTGGGGAAACCTTGCTCTGTGGCCGACAAACAGGTACTTTTCCCTTCTCCCTGTTATAAATTGAGACCAGAACAGACTAAAATCCAATTAGAATTTATTAATTATAGCAAGTAGAATATGAGCAAAAACAGCGCTGGACGGCAGGGGAGTCTACGCTCCGCCAACTGCCGTGCTAAGCAGTTCAAACAGTCCCCTTTTATACATCTTTTCTTCCGTGTTCTTGAAGTAGTGGAGGTACTCTGCGCGTGCTTCAGTTGTTGCTAGGGGGTCGTTTGTCATGTTTCTGTCGGTTCCTGGAACATCTGGCGGTTATCTTATCTTGCACAAACGGTGTTTGATGGCTGTTTTAGTTTGCGTCTGACCTTTACATTGGGCTTAACATAAATATTAGCCATGCCTGCAAGCTTCTGACAATTGGCTAAAATTTAGAACAGTGTGGTTGTCAAACAATTGCTAAACAAACCAGATGTGCGGATGAGAAGTTCACAGAGTTATCAGATTTACAGGAGACGCTTTTTCTTTAGGGGAACTACTAAATCTCATTAGCAGGGGAACTACTAAATCTCATTAGCAGGGGAGATACTGAATCTCATTAGCACATCAAGAAAGCAATTAACAAGCCAGACATGGGATGTGGAGTACACTAGGTTTGTAAAGAGGGCCATTATCACTTCACAGACTTGCAACATTGTAAAAGAGCTATTTCTATTTCAAAGATTTACTTTGTTCTCTAAGTTAAATACTTGCTTATACTCAAGGGAGTTACAAATAGCTACTTCCATCAACGTTGCCCTAACAATGTGAACACAGTAACTCAGAGTTTCGTATAGTTAATCAACAGTTTCTTACTTCATGATTTTCCTCACCATGTTTTATAACGAACTATTACTCTTAACACGAATCATAGTCTTGTTATAGCATAATGCTAATCAAACTTAACTTACACACGCCTTGCTTAATTACCAAATTAATAATTCAAGTTTATTACAATTTACCATTATTGCAATTTATCAGCAAATTAACTGTTTACATTTATCACAATCCCCCCTTTTTCTTTTGTATCTCTAATTTGCTGATTCGATGGTAAAAGTACTTTCGTTCTCAGCACTGCAAGCAATCCTTTCTCCACAATTCCAACATTTATCATAACACTCACAAGGTAATATTTCACAAATACAATCATAGTTCCTGCGCGACATAACACATTCACAATGATCTTCATTTTCTTCCGAACAAACTTCCTCGTAGTCTACTCCAGAATTTAAGATCATTAACTTCGTTACATCAAATTGCTTTCTAATAAATTGTTGCATACAAGATAAAATACATGGTAATAATAAAAATACAAGACAGACAATTAAAAGAATGACTAAGTCTATTTGTACAAGACCTTTCAACCATCCCGTTATTCCCCAAGTATTAAAATTTAGACCAAAAAATCCTTCATCCTGTTTAAGCAGTTGGACATGCTGTTGTAAATGTTGGATTTTTATTATTAAGAATATCAACCAGTTCTAAGGTTGTGTTGTACACTTATGATATTATTCTTCAGTTGAACTCTTTTTGCCTAATTTGTCTTTTAATATCTTATTTGGACCTGTCACTTGGGGTTTTTGTTGAGGATTTCCCTTTTTAATAAGAATTAAGCCTCCTCTATCTTCACCGGGTTCCCAGTACCGGACTCCCCAAGTTCTGCCCATTATCCATCCTGAGTTCTCGGGTTGTAGAACTTGGAGAATTAAATATTTACAATTACTAATTTGACGTGGGTCTATATGGGTTCTCCATAAGCTCGCGCCATGAACTGTGCTACCTGGAGGAGGTGTACATCCAGGGGGTCCCCACATTGTTGTCAGGAACTTATCTCTATGTGAAGGGGTCCAATGAGAAGCAATTGTAACACAGTCCCAATATGCACAATAATATTTGTTAGGATAATTACAATATCCTCTTCCTGGATTAGAGGCTGGACAAAAGTAATAAGGTTTTTGATTTACACATGGTTGTATAGGTGCTAACTGGCAAAGTGGAACCGAAAAACTGGGTGATCCAGCCATAATATTTTGACCAGTCATAATTTGGTCTTCCCATCTCATAAGGGTCCATTTGAAAGGCTGATTATTCTGATTTCTGAATATTCCTTCAAAGTAAATTAGGATCAAGAGAATTGGAACTTTACTCATTTTACAGATGTTGTGGATTTTTTTATTTAGTTTAATCACTTGGTACCAGAAATTATAGCTCCACAATAGTACCTCTCTGTCTTCCTTTGTCTACTCCTTTGCAGGGAGCAACAAGGTATTGTCTCTTCTTGACAGCAGTGGTATTCTTCAGGAGCTTCTGGAGTTTAAATTCCTTTCTGACATAACATCCACCATGAGCTTTTTATGCCAAATCTTGATCCCCTTATCAATTTTGAGTATAGGGACTCTATAGAGATGGGAAGTCTTTATAGAGTGGAGGTTCCTACTAGAGACAGCTGAGCCTTACAAAATAAAATTCTAGATTCTAATGTGCTAATTAACCCTTAAAATCCCTGGTATTTCCACCTATTTCGTTGTTGGGCCTGCTTCCAGACAAATTTTATAGAACACTTTCTTAAAACCTTATACCAATCTGTTTCATAGATTTCCCAAGTTTCAGGTACTAGCAACTCCCATCCACAAAACAGTTTACAGATCTCTGTCTTAGCTTGTTGTTCCCTAGTAGGTGTTGGATTATTTTGACATTGTATACAATAAGGCTGTCTTTTAAATGAAACACAGGACCATTTTCTATTACAATTTAAACATCGACAAACAACTCAACATAAATGTCTAGACATAGGGTGTTTTAAGCAGGGTATTTCATGGATACCTCCCATTCTAGGTGATTCAGGTATTTCTATCTGTATTTCACAACACAAGGGAAAAACCTGAAGAGTTCCTGCCAATTTATACAATCAATATGCTTCCTTCACTCCAAGGTGCTTGTCTCATGACTTTCCTGTTAACTTTTTAACAGATCAGACATCCTTTGGTAACTTCTTTAGCTACTTCAACAATGCCAATACATCCATAAGATTTCAAAAATTGGTCACATAGTGCCTTAGTTCCCCAGTGGGTCTGTTCATGTAGCTTTTGCTTTAGCATTTTCTAGTAGCTGCTGCGCATTTGTGTGCTCTAACATCTGTTTTATAGGTGATAAATCCATACAATACAAGGTGTAATTTCTTATTAGCAACTGACTATTAATTATAGGTGGTTTTATACACAAAATCACAGCCCCTAATAATAATTACTTCACAAGCACACATATTCAAACTGTTACTTTTCAGTTGCTCCAAGTAAGGTTTTGCAATCATTCTTCTTTTTCTTCCTCTGTCTCATTCTGCTTGGGGTATTCATGGTCAGCTCCTATAGCTGAGGTATCAGGTTCTTTTACCCATCTGTCCAGTTCATGGCAAGGCTTGACAAACTTCGCAGGCAGCCGCCATGGACCTGTAGGTAGGAGGACACAGATATACCCCGTCCCCCAGGTTATCAGTACTTGAGAAGTGAGACAGGTTAAAGTGATTCCTTAAAGCAAAAAAATGTTAAGTAGGCAGTTGCAGAAGCAAACTGCACGGTGTTAACAGTCAAGGAGTCTGCCGGGTCATTTCCCATTTCTTTTCTCTCTCTCTCTCTCTGCCACCCTGATGCTGCTTGGGTGGCGGCTGATAAAGCTTGTGGTTGCACTACCCCTCTCTCTTTATCAGTTAGCAGTTTGTGTTTCAAGTCTTCCATTCATTCCCAGGTTATCTTAAACACACTAAGTAGGACTCCCCTGTGCTCAGTGTTGCAGGCTTCCCCAGGCCCCGTTTGTGGCGTCTCTACAAACTGCTCCAATACTTCAATAAATCCAGAGGGTTTTATGTCTTTCATATTTTTTTTTTTTTTTTCTTGGTAGCCAGTAGCTCCCACATCTGTAACAAATTCTTTTCCCTCTGATTTAACACCAAATAAGTTGCTCCTGTATCCACTAAAAATTCCACTTTATTTTCGCTATTCCCTAGCTTTAATTTATCTGCCAGAAGAGATTCCCCAGGTCCCTTTTTGTCTGCTAGTTCCAATTCAGCCACGGGAACCACCCCATGGCAGTCCCCCCAGGGCAGTCTCACTTCCAGCGCCCAAACTCCCCATAACGCATCACCAATCCTATTCCACAGAAAAAGAGCCCAGGACTCCGCCAGCGCCTCGGGCAGCGTCTCCATCCCGCCCCGCAGTGACCATTGGCTCCAGCGCTCGGCCCGCGCGTGTGCGGGTTTCCCCCCACCCGCCACCACCGCGGCACTCACCAGAGCCCAGCGCCAGCCCCAGCAGCACCGAGAGCCGGCGCCGCTCGGCCTGGAAGAGCAGCGGGAAGCAGGAGCGGACGCTCAGCGCTCGGCAGTCCCCGGCGAGCACCCCCCTTGGGCTGCCTTTTTTTTTTTTTTTTTTTTTTTTTTTTCCTCACAGTTGCTCACCCTGCCCTGCAGCGGCTGCAGATGCCCCTGCTACAGCGCTTCTGTTTTAACCCTTTCTTAGCTCTGAATGTGAATCTGCTGCTTGTTGCCAGTGACAGCAATTTCTTCCTCCTTATCTACCTCAGATAGGACAGATGCAGAGGGTGCTCCTCTCGGAGGTACTCGTGATACAAATTTTTCCAACCTATCTTCCTGATTACTGTTTTTAACTTAAAAATATCTTTCTCCGATATCACAAGCTGAACAACTCTCCATCTTAACCTTCAGTTTTTCCTTGTCTTTTCCAAAGCCAAAATCAAGGAATCTAATGGAGCTATACCAATTTCGCACTCTCTCACTCCGGGTGGTTTCCCAAAGTGAAAAACACATCTGCATACACTACCTCATCCCATCTTCCTTGCCACTCCAAAACCAACAGTAATTGCAACATGGCATCACAGTTCAAAGTTCCATCTTTAGCCCACCTGTCCTAACATTCCAAAGCACATAAAGGCCACCATTGGCCACAATATTCCACCAATGCTTTCCTAATCACCGAGCCCCCAGGAGACACTCCCAGTTCTTCCCAATATGTTAAAACGTACCCCAGAGGACTCTTTTTCAAGATTTCTCCACTCTGCTGATATCCCATTGTCAATCTCACATTCACACACACACACACACGCGCGGGATCCCGCAGACACACCCCACACAGTTACAACGTTTGAGACAGAGACAGAGACTAAAATTCACAACTAATAACACAATTATAGCATCCGGTCACCAGTATTAAAAATCACAAAACCGAAATCATTGCTGTAAGAGCACCTTTTATGAAGATGACCCTTGTCTGCTCCTGCAGAGAACCGAATGAGTCGAGGGGTCCCTCCGGGAAAAATTCCCAAGGGCCCTAGGGAGCCCTGTCCTCAGCGGGTCCTGCAGCCGAGCAGAGTTAAAGTCCCATCCCGTCTTATTTTCTCACCTTTTCTTTTTTACTCTTTTCTGGTTTTACAGTCTTTCTTTGATTTTTTTTTTTTTTTTAAATAATTAAATTTAATCTTAGGAGTTTTATGGCAACACCTATAGCCCTTGGCTACCTATGAGAGTGTCTTGTGGGGGGGAGCTGAATCTATATCCCACCCACGAATCCTGTAAGAGTCACACACTCTCACATACAGGCAACCGAATCCAATCATCAGCCCTAAAGGGCTATCAGGTGGTATGTCTGATAATTTTTTACAACTTTTACAACCTCCCTGGGAGTCTTTCCCTTGATTACGAGCTCGACTTTTATTTTTACCCATTTAAATATCCAATCGGCTAAAATAAAATAAAAAAATAAAATCGGGGAAGCCTTGGTCCGGGAATTTGTGGCAATTCCCCTAGCCCTTGGTTGCCAGTAAGAGTGCCTTGCAGGGGGTTTAGGACCTATCACCCACCCACGAATCCTCTAAGAATCACTTCGGTCTTTCACCGGCCAAGTCCCTGGCGGGAGATTGGAACCGCGGTTAGAAGACCTCCGCACTCGCTTCGGGGCTTTGTCCTGATTCGCCTCGGACCTTTTGTTCCGACGAGTTTCAGAACTTTGCTCCGTCTTACTCACACTCTTACATTCACAGGCAACCGAATCCCACCCCACCAAACGGAGTATGACTCTCTCCGGTCTATACTCACGACGCTCCGTGGTCGCACGCCTCTCTCCGGGTCGTCGTTCGGGTCTTCGTGTACCAGAATTATGGGTGATTTATCCTTCCCCATTTAGGAGCTCCAATTCCTTTGCTTATTGCCTCTCTTTGTTAAAGAGGCAGTAAGCAAAGCAGTGCTGGGTGCAAAGCAGCACTGGGTGCGCGGGGAGTCTCCGTTCCACCAACACGCACACCGGGTGGGTTTTTTATTATTAACCCAAAGGTTTAATTGCTGTTTTACCCAATTTTCTTCTGACCCGTAGACCGGCCAAAAGACATTTTTAGAAATCTTCTTCCCTCCCCATATCTTAGTACAATATTCTATCATCTTCTGCTTATCTTTCCCTAAGGTTCCAGGGAGATATTTCCAATTGTCTAATATATATGCCAGAGGGGTATCCCTAGGTACAGTGGGTACCCTCCCCATGGGAGTCGAAGGCTTGCTGCCCTTCGCCCCCATCTTCTGGAATGTCCACACACACACACTCACTCACTCGCTCCCCTTGTTCCTGACCCAGTCCCTCGCGGGATATGGGAAACGCAGTACTTAAGGGTCCACAATCGCTTGGTTCAGTATGTCGAACCTCTCATTTGTCCCATTCCAGGATAACCCAATCCCGCCCGAACGGATAACCTGCGACCAAATTCGCAATATACTTACGCGTCCCTGCGTCTTCGTCCGGACTCCCGTGCACAGAATCTTTATGGGATTTTACCGGTTCCTTTTTTGCTCACTATTCTAGAATTTAGGTTCGTCGGTAAGGTGCAGTGAGCTGTCGGTCGCGGGGCCGCGGACTATCGCGGGGCGCCTCCCCGGAGGACCAAAGCTCACCGATCCTTATCCGAGTCACGGCACCAAGATTGTTATAAATTGAGACCAGAACAGACTAAAATCCAATTAGAATTTATTAATTATAGCAAGTAGAATATGAGCAAAAACAGCGCTGGACGGCAGGGGAGTCTACGCTCCGCCAACTGCCGTGCTAAGCAGTTCAAACAGTCCCCTTTTATACATCTTTTCTTCCGTGTTCTTGAAGTAGTGGAGGTACTCTGCGCGTGCTTCAGTTGTTGCTAGGGGGTCGTTTGTCATGTTTCTGTCGGTTCCTGGAACATCTGGCGGTTATCTTATCTTGCACAAACGGTGTTTGATGGCTGTTTTAGTTTGCGTCTGACCTTTACATTGGGCTTAACATAAATATTAGCCATGCCTGCAAGCTTCTGACAATTGGCTAAAATTTAGAACAGTGTGGTTGTCAAACAATTGCTAAACAAACCAGATGTGCGGATGAGAAGTTCACAGAGTTATCAGATTTACAGGAGACGCTTTTTCTTTAGGGGAACTACTAAATCTCATTAGCAGGGGAACTACTAAATCTCATTAGCAGGGGAGATACTGAATCTCATTAGCACATCAAGAAAGCAATTAACAAGCCAGACATGGGATGTGGAGTACACTAGGTTTGTAAAGAGGGCCATTATCACTTCACAGACTTGCAACATTGTAAAAGAGCTATTTCTATTTCAAAGATTTACTTTGTTCTCTAAGTTAAATACTTGCTTATACTCAAGGGAGTTACAAATAGCTACTTCCATCAACGTTGCCCTAACAATGTGAACACAGTAACTCAGAGTTTCGTATAGTTAATCAACAGTTTCTTACTTCATGATTTTCCTCACCATGTTTTATAACGAACTATTACTCTTAACACGAATCATAGTCTTGTTATAGCATAATGCTAATCAAACTTAACTTACACACGCCTTGCTTAATTACCAAATTAATAATTCAAGTTTATTACAATTTACCATTATTGCAATTTATCAGCAAATTAACTGTTTACATTTATCACATCCCCCTTCCTCGCTGTGCCTATGGGGTCAGGATTGCCGGCAGCCGGGGTGCTTGCAGGCTCATTGCAGGCAGGGAGCCATTCCCAGTGCGGGGAGCGGGGTGTCCCCCCCTGAGGCACCTTCTCTGGGGCTGTGCAGAGCGACCTTCCCTGAAGGACATCCTCTCTCCTCTGGCTCCACCGCATCCAGCTAATAGCCCAGAGCCTTGGCTCAGCATCTGAGCTGCCTCACTTGCTCTTTTCCCTGCTGAGTGCTTGCTGCGGGTGTTCTGTTGACTCCATGGTGTTGCAAGAGCTGACGCTGCTGGTTAAAGTCCAGGTAAACAGGTTGGAAAGCCCTCGGCAGCCCTGGCGAGGGAGGGGGGGCTGGAAAAAGCTGCTGCTCATGGGCGGTGGGGTGGTTTGTTTGCATAGAGAAAGGCTTCCACTGGAATAAAGTGGGGTGGGGAGAGGATGTTTGACAGCAGAGCAGGAGCTCTGATGCACCTCACTTTTGGGGAGGGAAGGGGCTGTAGGGTGGGTGTTCTCTGCAGGCAAAGGAGAACAGGATGAGATTGCCCCAAGTCATGCAGTGTGTCTGGAGTCCCTGCTCCGTGCACCTTCCCATGGGATTTGGGGCTGGAGCAGCGCCGGGGGCGCTTGTCCCAGAGCAAGACCAGGGAGAAAATCCTCCTCTTCCCTGAACAGACCTGTTCGCCCGCCCTGTGGCTCACTGCAGGGGTGTCGGGCCTGTCCTGGCTGTGCAGTACCAGGGCAGCCTGCGGGCACGGCGCCCTCCCCTCTCCTGTCCCCAGCACGCAGTGATGGAGGCAGCCGTGGTGCCAGCATCCAGCCGTGGCTCTGGGATGGAGGCACCTTTCTCATCCAGCTCCCTGGTTCACTGTGGCAGCCAACACGAGTGCCCTGTTCCTCCTTCCTTGGCTAGGGCAGCCCCATGCACCAGAGGCTGCCAGTTCCCAGGATCAGCATGCTGTCCCTTTGTGGGGCACTTCACAGGCTCCTGTGGATGCGGCTTTGCCCGCAGGATGTTGAGCAGAGCCTCTGCCTCCCCTGCACAGACCAAAGCCCTTAATCCCGGAGCTTGCTGAGGCTGTGGGCAGGTTGCAGGAGGTGCAGCATCCCTCCCTGTGCTGTTTGGGGTAGCTGCTGTGCTGGGTGCCCCTGGACTGGTGCTGTCTGCCTCCTGGATGTGCTGGGGGACTGGCAGGGAACATTTACATGTCTTAAAATGCCCAGCACTTGAGGTCTGCAGCGTGGAGAAAGGGAAGTGGCTTTGGCAGCACTCGGGGTGTTTGTGTGGCCATGGTGGCAGCAAGGCTTGGTGGCACTATGCTGTGTTAGCGGTGCTGAGAGGTGCCAGCTGGTGCTCAGCATTTTGGGTCTGCTGCACCCAGCTGGAGGATGCTGCTCCTCATCACAGGGCTCAGCAGGGACCTGTGTGGTGTTCCCACAGGAACTCTTCGGCTTTGCAGGAGAAATAACAGTGCTTGGGCAGCCCCTGGCCCCGGTATCTGCCATCTGTGATGGACGTGCCAAGGACAGGAGAGGGTTGAGGGGACAGCAGGAGTGCTCTGGGACCCTTGGGATGGTGGCTGTCCTCCCCTGGTGCCCCGGGGCTGCTGTGGAGGTGTAATGGCCGGCAGTGGTTGCCCATTGCTGCTGGCTCGGGCTGAGCAGCTCCAGCCCCTCCTGGGAGCGCAGGGGGAAACAAGGACCCTTTGTCTGCTGCGGCAGAGCCCGGCTGGCCCCGCGCCCCGTCCCCAGCGCCCCCCGGTGCCGGGATGCTGCCAGGCTGGGCTGGCTGGTCCTGCTCTGGGTGTGGGGACCAGCCCGCGGTGCCATGGTGTCCCCATCCCCGCGGTGCCTGTGGGAGGAAGGGGATGCTCTGTGAGCATGGGGCTGCGCTGGCATGCCAGCTGTGCTCAGTGCTGGCACGGCTTCTTTGCTGCCTCAGGGAGGATGGGACGAGCCTGAGCCCAGCCCCATGCTTCTGGTGCCTGCGGCAAAGTAACCCAGGATAAGGCTGTTTGAAGGTGGGTGCTGCCCAGCTGCTGGAGGGAGCTCTTTGAGGCTGCTTTCCTTTCCCTCCAGAAGGACATGGTGCCATGGGAAATGCCAGCCTGCGCACTGGGGTGTCCCCACACTGGGAGCAGCTTCACCAGTGGCACTTTGTGGGAGGGATTGAGGGTATCTCTTGTAAATTTGGAGGCCATACAGAAGGAATAAGACCATATGAGAAACCGCCATAGTCTAAGGAGCAGGGGCTGCCTGCTGTTGTCACAGGGAGCAGCCGTGGCTCAGCTCCCCCTCCCACGGACCTTATCAGCATCCCCTCGCAGTGTACTTTGGAGGGTGCTGATAAGCAGAGCTGTGCTCCGCTGTGCTGCACCAGGCTTGCACTGGGCTGCAGAGCAGGATAACCACCACTGGCCCCATGCTTCCTGCTCGTACCGGCACAAAGAGCTCCCGCTGCTCGGCAGGACCCGGCTGTGCTTTGATGGGAGGAAGCGAGCTGCTGCGGGTCGTTGGCTGAGCGGGGCTGAGCCCGGGACTCCAGCGTGCCCAGGGCAGCCCAAGCACCAGGAGCCAGCATCACTGCTGTGCGCTGGCGCATCCCTGCTCCAGGGCAGGAAGGGCTTCAGCCGGTGTAATCAGCGCCCAGCAGCAGCCGCTGCGTGAGCCCGGCGCGGCCAGACAGGCTTGATGATAATGGTGCTTCCGGGGCCAGGTCTGCAAATGGGCTCCTGGGGAGCAGTGCTGGGCCTCATGCAGCGCTGCTCGACTCCATTGGGTTTATAGATCCCTGTGCTGGCAGCTCCCCGGCAGCGTGCAGGGCTCTGGAGGGAGAGAGGTGCCTTTGAGGGGAAGCAGTGCTGAATCAGCAGCCGTGGGTGCAGCGTTTTGCCTGGTTTTCCCACTCCTTTGGCCAATCCTCTCGCCAGCTCTTGCCATGGCAAGGCACGGTGCCTATGCAGGGTGCCAGGCTGGCACAGGGCCCTGCTGCCGTGTGAAGTTCCCTGGGGTTTGGTGAGTACAGGAGCACCGCATCCCAGCCCACACCTGGCTGATAGGAAGTCTCTGGCTCAGCTATCATGGAACTGGCAGCAGCGGCACGGTGCTGGACTGACATGGTGCTGCTCCCAGCCTGAGCATCCCCTCCTCTCCCTTGCAGGTGGCCTGGCCGGAGGGATCGAGATCTGCATCACATTCCCTACCGAGTATGTGAAGACGCAGCTGCAGCTGGATGAGAAGGCAAACCCTCCCCGCTACAAGGGCATCGGTGAGCGCGCACCCCGTGCCCTGCCCCAGCCTGCTGGAAGGGTTCAGAGGCTCCCGGGGAGCCTGGCTGGAGCTGGGGGCCAGCGGGGTTTGGGGGTGAGCAGTGGGGCTCGCACCGTGGCCTCGGCACAGCGGGTGATGGTGGTGCCACTGTGCTCTGCTGCAGGGGACTGTGTGAAGCAGACTGTGCGTGACCATGGCATCCGGGGGCTGTACCGGGGGCTCAGCTCACTGCTGTACGGCTCCATCCCCAAGGCTGCTGTCAGGTAGGTGTCCCCATGGCGTGGGGTGAGCTGGGGACACCGGGCAGCAGCAAACAAGGGGTGGGTTTGCCCTCATTATCCCCAGTGTCACTTTGCCAAAGGGTGCCTTATGCGGTGGGGAGGGTCCCCTCGCAGGGTGCACGGCTGCTCCCAGGGGCAGACCCAGAATAGGGGGTGCAGGCCCCTGGCTGGGTGCCCTGGGGTTGCACAGTGGCTGCTCTGCAGGTTCGGGATGTTCGAGTTCCTCAGCAACCAGATGAGAGATGAGCAGGGGCGGCTGGACAGCACTCGGGGCCTCATCTGCGGGCTGGGCGCCGGCGTGGCCGAGGCCGTGGCGGTTGTTTGCCCTATGGAGACCATAAAGGTGGGTGGAACCCTTGCCCAACACCCCACCCCGGGCAGGGTCAGGAGGGGATGAGAGCCAGGGATGCTTTCAGGGACCTGAGGGCCATGTGGGTTTGCCTAGGCTGGCTTTGTAGGGGGGGAACTGATGCTTGAAAGCCCCGTGGAGAGGTCGGGTCCAGCAGCCACGGTCCCTTCCCCACTCCTGGGAGGAGCCATCCCATCACCCAGTTTAGTACTGTAAAACCCATGTTGTTGCTTGCACAGGCAGTTTCCCAGGTTTTCCTCTGCAAAATGCCATGGGCACAGGCTTCTCCTGTGGTCTCACCTTGCATTGCTTGGCCATGAGGGTCAGCTTTGATTTTGGGACCATCCCTGGACAGGCGACCATTGGCCCTTGGGGCCATTGCATCTCCCCATGCCTTGGCCATGATGAGTGCATTGTCTCCCCGCAGGTGAAGTTTATCCATGACCAGTGCTCCCCCAAGCCCAAATACCGTGGCTTCTTCCATGGTGTGCGGGAGATTGTTCGGGAACAGGGTGAGTCCCTAGGGAGAGGCACCCTGACCCCCTGGGTGCTGCCACGCTGCAGGGACGGGGCAGGAGGTGGCACAGGCTGGGACCAGCAGCCTGGGGAGGTTTTTGTCTGCTGGTGGGGCTGGTGCTCTCCTCCAATGCCCTCTTGCTGCAGGACTGAAGGGGACCTACCAAGGCTTAACCGCAACCGTCCTCAAGCAAGGCTCAAACCAGGCCATCCGCTTCTTTGTCATGACCTCCCTCAAGAACTGGTACAAAGGTACGGCGTCCCTGTGCCCCCAGCACACCCTGGCTGTGTTGCTGGCTCCTCCAGCCCATCCTCGGGAGCTGGGCTTGGGCTTTCCATCAGCACACCCTCCGCTTCTCATGGCTCAGCCAGACCTGGAGCCTTCCTTGGACTCCCTCGGGGATGCTGTGCTTCATCCCCACACCACCACTCTGCCCTCAACCTCTCCTCCTTCCCAGGGGATGATCCCAACAAGGTCATCAACCCCTTCGTCACGGGGGTGTTTGGAGCTCTCGCCGGAGCCGCAAGTGTCTTTGGCAACACCCCCTTGGACGTGGTAAAGACCAGGATGCAGGTACAGCACCGGGCATGGTGTGGGACCTCCGGGGCCGCTGTTGTTTGGGAGCTGTTTTGTGCAGCCCCCAGGGCAGGCACCCGCTGCTGGCGATGTTTGGGAGATGCCTGGGGATGCTGGAAGGTGTTTGCACAGAGATGAGGACGTCCCTGCTGGGTTTGGTGGCCCACAGCACCAAAGGGCGATCAGTTCCTCCTGGCTCACCCCCAGTCCGCATCCCATATGAAATCCTGCCAGGTGCATCCCTGGCTCTGGCCTCTGACGCTGCTTTTCCCATCCACAGGGGCTGGAAGCGCACAAGTACAAGAGCACCTGGGACTGTGCCTACCAGATCATGAAATATGAAGGGCCCCTTGCGTAAGCACTGCGGGTGGCATAGGGGGAGCTGGGGAGAAGGATGGGCAGGGACAGGGGGTTCTGAGGGCACCGAGCCCCACGGATCCCCCTCTATCCCTGGCAGGTTTTACAAGGGCACGGTGCCTCGCCTGGGCCGCGTCTGCCTTGATGTGGCCATCGTCTTCATCATCTACGACGAGGTGGTCAAGTTCCTCAACAAGGTGTGGAAAACGGACTGAGGGGGCCAGGCCAAGCGGCCCCCACCTCCCTCACCCTGTGGGGATGCAGCTGGAGAGCCGTGACCAAGCCCACTGGGGCCAAGTCTGCCCCACATACACACCTTCCCCCCAAACCCGGCCACCTTTATGTTTAGTAACAGGCTCTGGAGCAGGTTAAATTATTAGTTGCGTGCTAAAAGGAGAAGGGAGGGAGCAGCATCTCAGCATCCAGACCCTCAGCATTCCAGTTATGCTCACCCTGACCCCCTGGTGACACTTCCTCCTGGTCCCATATCACTTGCAAGCGCCAGTTATCCAGGACAAGGTGTCCCCTGGGATGGTGGCCCAGGCCCTCAGCAGCCAGGAGCTGCCTGTGGGCCAGCTCTCTTCTGGGTGCTGAGAGCCCCCCCAAGCCCTGTGGGGACAATGTCCATGCTGTGCAGCAGGCACTGCAGCTGGAGGAGGCTCTTGGGGCTGACACACCAGCTGGGAGCGATGCAGTAGGTCTCGCAGCAGCTCCATGGGGATCCACCAGCCCTGCGCACCCCAGTATGGGATGACAGCGACCTGCTGGTGTGGTCCCAGACTCCCTCCTCCCTGCCAGCACCATCCCCCCAGGGTGCTGCCCCCCAGCCCTGGTCCTGCTCAGCGCTGGGCTGCCCAGAGTTGCACATACAGCCAGGCCTTTAGTTCTTGCTGCGGGGCCGGGGCGAGCCGCGTGCCCCATCACTTGCCGTTTACAGCCGAGATGCGTGTGCGAGCCGGGGCGAGGAGGCACAGCCCCGTCCCGCAGACTTGGCCCCTCGGCCGGGGTGCAAACCCCTTTTTCTGCCACATTCCCCCCATCTGCCCTCCCGCTGCCTCTCCGCAGCTCCATAGGTAATCCTGCAGCTTCCCGAGCTTCATGCTGACCCACTAACACCCGTGGCCGTGGGGCTGGAGCCCTGCTCTGCCCCATGCTGGGCTTGGCCCCGCCGGATTTGTGCCAAACTTCTCCCAAAGGAGCTGGGGGTGGGCACGGGAGCCAGGGTTTGATCCATCCCTTTTCCCTCCTGTCGCCAGTGATGAGTGCAGCCTTAACACAGGGGGGCAAAGGAGGAGAAGGAAAGCCCAGGCTCCGTTTACCTGTGGCTGTCTGCTCTGAAGCCAGTGAGGGTTGCATTGGGTTCGTTTGGGTTTTTTTTACTGTTCTTCTGTTTTACATTCGCAATTTGAATAAAATCAGTCTGGCTTTAGCAGCCCTGTCGGTGTCCCGGCTGTGCTGAGCACCTGCGGCCAGGGCTCGGGGATGGGGCTCCCCATCGTGTCGATCTGGTGCTCCTGGGGGAGCATCGGCTTCAACCCAGCCGTGCCCGTTCATGGGTGCTCCCGGGCAGCTGCAGGCCTGCATCGTCCCATGCGCAGTGTTGTATTCACCATCCTGGTTTACTACCCTGTGCAGAGCTGGAATGGCAACGGGCGGTGGAGCAGAAGGGAACGGGCTTTGTCCCCCGCCCAGCGCAGGGGCGGTGCGCTGGGCTCCCAACGCCGCCGGCGCAGCCCTTGCTCCCGTTGCTGTGTGGCAAAGCCGTTCCTTGGTGCTGCGGGGCGGCCGTGCCATGCGGGGCCTGCTGCTCTGTGGGGGCTGGCTGCTGGCCGCCGGCTGCCTGGTGGGTGCCAGCGGCAGCTGCCGGCACCGGTGCTGCGCGGGCAGGAACAACGCGTGCTGGGTGCCCGGTGCCCGCCGGGCTCACTGCTACTGCGACGCGTACTGCCAGAGGACGGGCGACTGCTGCCAGGACTACCGCAGCGTGTGCCGCCGCGCCGGTGAGTGGCCGGAGGGGATGGCACTGGTTGAACCCCGGGAATGGGAATGCCAGCCTCGGCTGCTGCTTTTGGTGGCGGATGTTTGCTGTTATCTGTTAGCCCCGCACTTGGAGCCGTAACAGGATGTGTCTGAGGATCGCAGATGCCAGCTGGGCTGGATTTAGAGCAATATCCCGATTTTCTGCTATTTTCCACGCTGGATGAGTGGATGCTCCTAGTGTAATGAGAGCCTGCAGGGTTGGCCTCTGGTCAGCGGCTGGTGGTAGTGCTCTTGTCGCAAGCCTAAGTTGTCAGTGTGGGACCTGAGCAGGATGAGCTCTGGCATCACCCCTGCCACTGCTGCGGGCAGTGCCTTGCACGGGGACATGGGAATGGGGGTGACAAACAGGGAATGTGGGCTTGGGGGGTGCAGAGCCAGCCCGCCCTGGGAACCCAACGGCAGGGCAGCTCCCACAGCGGCCCCTGCACAACTGCAGCAGTCAGCCCTCCCTAATCCCCGGGGAGATTAGCGGGGTCCCAGCTCAGCGCGATGCAGAGCCGCAGCAGCAGCATGGGGATAAGGGCTGCGGAAGCCGAGCACAATGCCGCTGTGCTGGAGCCCGCGGAGCGGGGCTGCCAGGGCCGCGCTGCCCTTTGCCTTTCTCCCGTCCTGCATCTCCTCTGCCCTCCCTCCACCTTTCGTGCCCCTGAAGCTGTTTTCCTGTCCCCCCGCTCCCCGGCAGCTGTGGGCTGTGCGGTGGGGCCCTGGGGGCCGTGGAGCGGGTGCAGCTCCCCGTGCGGGGTGGGCAGCAGGGCCCGCAGCCGCCAGGTCACCGTCCCGCCGCGGCACGGAGGGGAGCCCTGTCCTGACCTCAAGCAGCGCCGCGGCTGCCTGGGCGAGCACCCGACCTGCGGGGCAGCCAAAGGTAACGTGGGTCCCGCTCGATGCCCGCCTTCCCCCTGCGCGGCTGTCCCCAGCGCTGCCGGCCCCGCTGCCTGTCCCAGGGCACCGTTAACCACCCATGTGTCCCCCCCGGCTGCTCTTCTGCCAGAGGTGGCCAAGATATTGCCCGATTCCTTCAGCCAGGACTTCAGGGATCCCTGGCGAAGAGCTGGGATGCTGCTGCCGGAGGAGCCGTCCCGGTAGGAGTGGGGCCGGGGTCCCTCTGCACATCCCCCTGCAGCCATGGCCCCTTGGCAACCCCCAGGTCTAAGGTCTCTTTGCACCCCCCCAGCCATTACCCTTCTCTCCCCCCCAAACCATGGCTCCTTTGCACCCTTTTCTTGACCTGTGGCCTGTCTGTACCCAATCGAGCTAATACTTTTCTCCTCCACCGCGGCCCCATGGCCCCTTTGCACCACCCTACAAAATTGGGGCTGCTTTGCACCCCCCTCTTAAAGCTATTACCCCTCCCAAAACCATGATCCCTTTGTACCCCCCTAAATCTATGACTCCTTTGTCCCCCATAGCCCCTCTTCCACCCCTATACAAAGCCATGGCTCCTTTGTACCCCCCGCCAAGAGCTATGTCCCCTTTGCACCCCTCAGAACCATTGCCCTTCCACCTCCCCACCCTGAAACAATGTCCCATTTGCCCCCCCCCCCCCAAATCCATCACACCTCTACAAACTGCCCAAGCCATTAACCTTCTCACCCCCAAACCTATGGCCATTCATACCTCTCCATCTGTCCAAAGAACACCACATCCTCTGCCCTACCATCCAACCACCATTTCCCCCCTTTTTCTCCCCATTCTCCCCCCTCCCCAGCTCCCCCCTCCCCAGCTACTGCGGCTATTTCCGCCTGACACAGGTAGGGCCCCTGTGCCGAGGGCAGGCCTGGAGCCGCCGCCTGCACCGGGACAAGCAAGTGTGCGTCGAGTGCCGGGGGGACACATCCCAACACCGTCCCCACTGCACTGGGCATGGGCTGCAAGGAGCCAGGTAGGGGGAGAAACTAGAGGGGAAACCCCCTTTGGAGGTGCAATGCACCCGTTGGGGCTCCTCCAAAGGGAGGAGCATCTCTCCATGTCCCTAAGGCACCTTCCTTTTATATTCTTGAACACATAAAACTATTATCATATGCCACAATATGAGAAGTTAAATCAGTAATATGTACTATAAATCAGTAATATATAAAAATAAATTATAATAGAATATTTCAGTTGGAAGGGACCTATGATTATCATCTAGTCCAACTGCCAATACGTGTTATATATACGTAATGTATAACTATATATATAATTATTTATGGCACACCCCAGCTCTGTCTTTCCCTTCCAGGACCTTTTGGGTGGCTGCCTCCGTTGCAGGGTGTCAGGGCTCGTGGGTGCAGGAGGGGCTGCAGGAGGGTTGTGTCTGCTCCCCACCAGCTCTCATCTTCGTGTAGCAACCCCAGGTGAGCTGAGCCTCTGCACTGCTGCTTGCTGGGGAGGCAGGCAATGAAATGAAAACATGGTGTCTTTTGCAGTTTCACCCTTCTGCAGGCTTGCTGCTTGCCCTTGGAGCTGACTCCCTGTGCCCTCCACAAAGCATTTTGTTGAAGAGTGGGAACAAACCCTGCTTATAAAGATTAAAAACAAGGGAGTTGCTGAAGTGTGGTGACTAACGGTGGAAGAACATCACACTGGTGACATGGGAGGACAATGTGATGATGTCATGCTTAGCTGCGACATCATGCTGTGCAACGAGCTCCCGTTGGCGAGCAGCTGAGGATGGAGATCACATCCTTGCTCTGTGTGTTCGGGCTGGCCCCACTGCAGGGAACTGCTGGGTGAGCTGTGAAGGGCAGCTCAGCTGCGTGCTGTGGTTTGCAGAGAGAAATTAAACAGAGGTACCCAAAGTCTGCACGTGGGTGATGATGCTGGTGGGTGTCTGGGTTCAGCTGGAAGGGGTGGGGCTGAGCTGTGATGCTGGGCTGTGCTGGTGCCCTTCTCACCATGCATGACCTGACCCCGCTGGTGGGGTGCCCAGCCCAGCCTTGGCCGGTGGTACCCACAGCTGAGACATTGTGCTGGCAGCCTCACCCCTGCCTGCACCCACAACCACCCCCTGGGTGAAGTCACCCCTGCCAGGCTGGGTGCCAGGGGCTCTGTGTACTCTGGGGCTTGGAGTTTGAACCCCCCAGCTGCGGTTGGGAGCTGCTGCCTCTTTGCTGCCCCAGGATGCACCCAGTTCCTGCCGCCTTCCCCTCTCCCCCTGCCCCTCCTGAGCAGGGAAACCATAAGGCCTCAATGGGGATGCTCTTGGCCTCTTTATTTGGGATAAAAGCCCAGGTTGGCCATGAGCTAAAACACTGGTTAAAAAAACAGGTGCTGGGAGTCGAGCAGCACAAGATGGGGCAAAGCTTCAGGGAGCATGTCCCCTCCTCCCAGCCAGACCTGAGGGCAGGAATGCCGCAAGCAAGAGCATAGGCACAGGCCAAGGCGATGCTGCACTGGTGTCCTTGGTTTCCTTGTTAGAAAACACTGGGAACAAAGTGAGTGTGTCCCGCACAGGGAGTGGGGTTCCCCTGAGTTACACCACCGAACCTGCAGTCCTGGCTGGTGGCCATAAAGAGCATCCAGCAAATGGAGGGACGTGGCTGTGGGGCTCGGCGTGATGCTGCTCTGTGCCTGGCGCTGTCAGGCAGCCCCAGATGGTGGTCCCTGCTCCCCCGGTGCATTGCCCTGGCTGGGCACAGGGGCCAGCCCATGCTGCGCCAGCAGCCCCTGCACCAGCTCCAGCTCCTGCTCCAGCTCCTGGGTGCCACAGTCCAGCCCTGGCACGGCCATGGCATCTTCCCCCAGCACCTGCAGTGCCTGTGCCACCAGCTGGGCCCTCACCAGCAGCACGGCCACGGCTGTGTGCAGCTTGGCACAGCCCAGCGCCTTCATCCCACAGCGGGCAGCAGCTTCTGCGGAGAGAGCAGGCAGAGGAGCCATGAGCATGGCAGAGCTGGCCTGGGGACAAGGACACCAGTCTGCCTCTCCCAAGGCTGCACGCCGTACCGTACCTTGGCTCCAGTGCTGCTTGCAGTACTGCAGGTCGTGCAGGACACCGGGGCCTGTGGCTGTCAACCAGTGCAGAGCCGAGGCACGGAGTGCAATGCTGGTGGACGCCTTCTCCAGGAGCTGCAGCAGGATGGGGAGCAGCTGCCGTGCCAGGACAGCCGGCTCCGCAAAAACATTGGGTTCATCCTCTTTGTACAGGCTGATGGCTCTAGGGGAGTAAGATGAGGTGCAAGTGAAGCCAAAGGCCAGCCCCATGGTACCCTGTGCTCCCCTGTACGTAGCCCACAGGTCTGGCAACTCACTTGTTGGCCTCCAGCTCCCTCACGATGCCCCTGAGATCCAGGACAGGGAGGTGCTGCAGCAGCATGTCGAAGGTTTCAGGGTGCTCCCCAAACTCTCCCAGGAGGAGCTGCAGGAGGCCCTGGAGTCCCACGTTGTCCTGAACAAAGACGCAGCTGTCGTGGAGCGGCTCCCCAGGGCCCTGCTGCAGCAGGCTGGCGAAACCCGCGGCCTCGTGCCGGACCTCCCGCTCCTCATCTTGCAGAAGGTGAATGCCCACATTTATCAGCCTGGGGAAAGGCAAGGCAAGGGAAGGTCACTGCACTCCTCAGAGCGTCCCCAGCCTGCCTGGAGGGAGGGAAGGATGAGACCTCCTAGGGGAATGCTTCCCTGAGGGACTTTTCTCCTGGGCTGTGAAAGGCAGAGCCACCACCCAAGCGCTGGCAGCTTGGGAGGGCAGGGACTGCAACAGGGACTGTGGGACCCAGCAGTGTGATTTGCTGCACATAAGGGACTGGTTGTTTCTATTAAAACGAATGTTCTGTAGGCTCAGGTGAGAGTGAGTTTTGAATGAGCGCCGTTCCCTTTAAATCCCTTGAGTTTTTTGTAGGGGACACCCTTCACAGTCAGCTAACCCACAGCACCCTGCGGCTGCGGCTCCAAGAGCAGTGCTGCTGGGAACGCACTGCAGCCATGGGCAGTGGGGACGCACGCGGCCAGGGGATGCGCTCAGGGACCTACCGCAGAGCCACGGGGACAAGCACAGGACAGGCAGCACGCAGGGCCCGCCGCACCACGGCAGCACCCGCTGTCTGCAGCGAGCGGGCAGCCGCCAGCCGCAGCTCCTCGCACGCAGCGGAGCGGCCGCACTCCTCCAGCGCCGTGCACCACCGCTGGACCAGCGCGCCGTCCCCATCCCCAAACCTGCCAGGGAAGCACAGGGAATCCAGAACACCTTCAGCTCCATGCAGGGGATGGCAGCTACCGCCTGCCCTGAGATCGCAGGACCCAGATGCAAAGATGTGGTGTGTAAATCATAGAATCAACTCGTTTGGAAAAAGACCTTAAAGATCAGCAAGTCCAACCATTACCCCAGGACTGCCAAGATCACCACTAAACCATGTCACTAAGGGCCTCACGTACATGTTCTTTGAACACTTCCAGGGATGGTGA
Source organism: Amazona ochrocephala (assembly GCA_039720435.1). Lineage (NCBI taxonomy): Eukaryota > Metazoa > Chordata > Aves > Psittaciformes > Psittacidae > Amazona > Amazona ochrocephala. Next base: position 5,848,790 of record CM077891.1, on the reverse strand, counting down.
TCTCACCATTGCCCCGGGCAGCCTGTTCCAATACCTGGCCACCCTCTCAGTGAAGAATTTGTTCCTAATATCCAATCTAAACCTGCCCTGGTGCAGCTTGAGGCCATTACCTCTTGTCCTATCACTTGCTACCTGGGAGAAGAGACCAACCCCCACCTCACTACAACCTCCTCTCAGGTAGATGAGAAGTCACAGCTGTTTCCAGCAAGGGCTAAGGAGAAGTCTCCTGGAAGAGTCAGGCTGAACCCGTGGCAGCAGCAGGGACCTACCGGTGGGTGAGCAGCAGGCTGGCAGCACACAGCGCCTGGAAGAGGAGGTCGGGGCCAGGACACTCAGCTTCCACCATGTGCAGCAGCATCTCCAGGCACGCTGCCGAGGAGCCCTGCAGCTTATGGGAAGCTTCCTGGGACCACGATGAGGGGTCTCTGTAAAGATGCAGCAAAGCCTCAAGGTACAGTCTCAGGAACTCTCTGTCCCTTCTCTCTTGCAGCACCGACCGCAAGCTCTCCTAGTTGACAATGGGAAAGAAGGTACACGGTTAGTGGCCCTGGCACCACACGGTGGCAACCACAGCACAACCAGGCAAGTGCCTGCACCCGCAGCTCAGGGAGCACTGTGCTTCTCAGAGAGCACCCAGGACCCCATCTGGGGTGCATTGGGGACCTTCTGCTTTACTTAGTGACTTTTGAGCCTTGCCATACCAGCAATGTTAGCCCGAGAGCCTTCTCCAGCTCCTCACATGTTCTTTCCTTCCTGGCGATCACCCAGCTCAGGATGGCAAGCTGGACATCAGGATTTGACTGCTGGACAAGTGAGCAGACAGCACCAATCCTCTTGCCATCTGCCAGCCGGGCTGCCTCACTGCACATGAAGCGGGCCATCGTTTGGTGGAGTACAGCCAGGCCTACCTGGAAGAAAATCAAGATTCCCCTTCCAAAGCCCAGCCTCAAGTGATAGGACCCATGTCCCAGCCCAGGCTCACTGCCAGGAAGGCCATGGCCATGCTTTTCCTGGCAGGCAGTGATACCTGCAGCTCGACACATCCCGGCGGGAAGCTGCCCAGCTCAGTGCTGATGGCATCATGGATGTTCTGGGCCAAGCCAGGGCTGAAGGATGCAGGCAGGAGGGTGAGGACCCGGAGGAAGGCATCGCGGATGAGCGGGCAGCGCTGGGCAGGGGTGAGCAGCCAAACACGTGCCTCCAGCTGCAGAGCCACGGGGTGCAGTGCCTCTGCCGACAGCCTGTGGGGAGACACGCTGCTCACCATGCTGCTCATCGCTGCTCACCACAGGGCGCTCTGTGGCCAAAAGCTGTGTCTTGGTGCAGAGTGACACAGGCAGGGGCATGGCACAGGAACACTCACCCATCGGTGCCCACAGTGGGCGCCAGCAGTGCCTGCATCTGCAGCAGGCGCCCATGGACAGCATTGTGCGAGCGGATCTGTCTGGGTGCTGTGGGGAGCTGCTCTGCCAGCTGCAGGAGGAACCCAGGGCGCCGGGGCAGCGGGATGACAGGCACCAGTGCCTTGGCAGCCATCGCTCGCACAGCGTAGATGGGGCTCCCTGCCAGCCCCAGCAGCGGCTCCAGGAAGCGATCAGAGGGGCTGCAAAGCAAAAAGGACACTGCACAGTGATGCTCTGGCTGGAGCAAAACCCCCAGAAGACCAGAGCCATCCCCAGCACCACGAGACCACCTCCCATCGCAGGAGCCCTTGGCTGGGGCAGAGCATCCCCGCTGCCCCCTTACCTGCCGGGGCCATCAGCACCAGGCTGCAGCTGGGCCAGGAAGGTGAGGACTGCATGGAGTGCAGGGCGCAGGCAGGGCCCCGCTGGCACGGACCCTTCGGCTGCCCCCAGCTCTCCCAGCAGCACAGCGCCCAGCTGCGGGTGCTGCCCCAGGAACGCCTGCAGGCTCAGCCCCTCCATTGGGCAGCTCTCCCCGCGGCTCCGCTGCTGGCCCAGCAGCCGGGACGTGAGGGCACCTGCACGGAGCAGACAGCAGCATCAGGTCCCGTCCATCCCCTGCCCGAAGCCCCACGCTTTGCCCCAGCCAGGCCTGGAACACCATGAGACCTCTCCCCATCGGTACTCACTGAAGAGCTGGATGGCCGCGTTCCTCATGGCCCAGCACGGCGAGCCCAGGCCCCGCAGTGACAGGGCCACCATTGGCGTGGTGTGCCACAGCAGCGCGCTGCCCAGCCCTGTGCCATGGACCAGCGTCTGCAGCACATGGAGGGCACACACCTGGGGAGAGCGTGTGGGGTTCAGCAGCACTGCACAGGGAGGGGCTTGTGCTTCTGCGCAAAGGGAACGTCAGGGAAGAGACAGTGGGACCAAGGGGCCATCAGCTCTTGGGCTGCTGTGGTCTCTGCAATAGCAGAGTCTCATCGACTCACAGAATGGTCTGGGTTGGAAGGCACCTTAAAGCTCACCCAGTTCCAACCCCTGCCACAGGCAGGGACACCTTCCACTATACCAGCTTGCTCCAAGCTCCGTCCAACCTGGCCTTGACCACTGCCAGGGATGGGGTGGCTGGGGTACCCAGGGTGACTCCCTTTACAGGACCCCACACGGGATCATCCTGTCCCCAAACGCACTATGGAGCCAGCCACCGCTCTCACCTGCGGGAGGTCGAGGGTCTGGTCCCAGTCCTGCGGCAGGGCTGTGCTGGCCAAGGCCAGCAGTGTCTGGACACAGTGGGTCAGCAGCGGCCGTGCCTGCTCCGGGGCCTCCCCGCTGACGATGCAGAGGAAGAGCACAGGGAAGCCGGCGGCACGGCGTGTGATGGAGCTGCTCCTGGGTCCGCTCAGTGCTTCTAAGCCCTGAGGAACAAAACCCACCCGAAATATGGCTGGAAACCTGCTGGCTGGAGCCTGCAGCTGCTCTGCAGGGGAGGGCATCGGCTGCACCAACCTTGCACTGCAGCAGCCCCAAGGTGGGAGAACACAGGGATGCAGCCCTGAGGTTACCCAGGGCACAGGGGGAATACGGGGCAGAATGAGCACAGTACCTGCTCCAGCATGGTCTGCGGGATGGCCTGCAGCTCCACATCTGGGTGGTTCAGCAGAGCGGCACAGAATTTGATGAAGCCTGTGCTGCAGCCCTCCACTGCTCCCTAGGGAAGAGCAGTGTGAGCCCCCCCGGTCCCCAGAAACCTCTTTGCAAAGGGGAAGAAGAAAGCAGGAAGACATGACGGTGTGGGGACATGATGGGATTTGACACTGGGATGCCAGATGGGACTTCCAGCTGTGCCCACATCCTGCCCCACAGCAGACCCTGCCTCACCCTCCCTGCACACCAGTGAGAAGCCCCAGCTATCGGCCCGGGGCAGGGACAGGGCAGGAGGGGTGGGACATGCTCTTACCCAGTGCCGGCACCGCAGCAGGATTTCCTGGAACACCCTTGCGGCCATCTGCAGGGTGGGCAGTGGCAGCAGGGGCCCCGATCTGGCCGGCAGCCCCGGGGCCAGCAGCAGCTCGGCCAGGCCCCCCAGGAGCAGCCCTATCTCCTGGGAAGAAGCAGAAGGTCACCAGGACTGGCAGCAGGGCTGCCCCATTCCTGCACTGCCCCACCATTGCTGCCTCAGGGAAGCACAGCGGGTGCTGCCATCACTCCCAGCATGGGCACTCTCTGCTGCTGGTGCTACCGACGTGCCCATGAGCATGCACAAGCTCCACAGCATGGCAGCGTCCCAGCCAGCTGCAAGGTGTGAGTGGCAGAGGTGGCCTTTTTCCAGGCCTCTGGTGAGGCTGTGGAGGAGATGCTGTGATGGGCGGCTGCAGGGCTGCGAGCTGGGAAGCTTGGCTCTGCCACAGCTGGGGTCTGTCAGCACCTGGGAACCAGCTGGGTTCATAAGGGCAGGCAGGGAGGTGGCTGCTTTCAATGGTCACATCCTCCCCGGCAGGGGCTGAGGATGGGTCTGGCAGCTCCAAGGTAAGGGCAGAGGTTCAACCTCTTGTCTCCCCAGGGAGGGTGAATGCCCCAAGGGGAGCTGAAGAACCAGCTGGTGGGAGGGCTGGGTGGTGGGTGCTGTGCCGGGCTGCTCCTCTTCCCAGTGCTATGGAGAGGGATGCCTACCTTCACTGATACCCAGCAGCACGTCAGGATCAGGCCGTGTTCCTCTGACAGCAAAACCGAGTCCTCCTCTTCCTCCTGTACCCCACCTTTGCCTAGCATGATGAGGGAGCCGATGGCGTTCCCCATGTCTGCAAACGATGGGGCAGCAGCTGTGAAAGGGAGAAGCCTGGTATGAGTGGGGCAGAGCCTGTGGGGCATCTGGGGTAGAGGGAGAGGGATGCTGTTGGGGGTTTGGGGTACCCACTGTCCCATTTGGAGTGCACACAAATGGCAGTAGCCCCTGTCTTGCAATGTGTGCAGGTGTGTTTTGCCTTGCTGCTCTTTCTGAGCCATCCCTGGAAGTGCTCCATCAGCCCCTGCTTTCCCAGCTACTTCAATCTGGTAAGTGCCTTGCTGCTTCTAGAATGCTCTAGCCTCTACTTCTGCTGCTGTTGTCACATGCAGTTGAGAAAGGGACCCAGACCCAGGCACCAGCCACTCTGCTCCTGCGATTTCCACAGCATCCTGGAGCTCCCCTGCCCTGGGTGTCCTCCTTTGGACCTTGCTCCTGGGCCAACCTTCCCTGCCTGGCCCCACTGCTGTCCCTGCTAGAGGCAGTGAGCCCAAAGTGCATTCCCCAAGGCTGGAGCGCTGCTGGGTCAAGAATGGCTGTGTCAATGGCTCCCGGGGCTGGTTCCTCACCTTGCTCATCAGCGCCAGGGCCCTGCCGGCTCTGCAGAGCTCCCAGGAGGAAGGAGGTGATGTCCCTCGCCGTGCTCACGAGGCGGGTGAGCAGCTCCTGCCAGCACTGCGCCAGCTCCGCTGCCTGCATGGAGGCAGCCACCTCCGGCACCTGGAGCAGGCACCTCCGCAGGGCTGCGATGACTCCTGCGCAAACACCCGCTCTGGTCACAGCTCCCCTGCCCCAGCCTGAGGCTGGAACAGCTCATGGGCAGGGAGCCAGCAGGGCCCCTGGGGCAGGGGCACGCTGGGCAGGCGGTGCAGGAATGCAGGGAAACTGAGGCAAGGACAAGGCATCGGCACTGTGTCCTGCCTGCTCCAGACTCCCATGGGAAGAGCTGCTGCAGGAACCACTGGGGCCGTACCGTGCATCGGCGAGGTGGCTGCTGCCTGCAGCAGGTCCTGGCGCGCCGCAGCGTACTGGGCTTGCAGCATGTGCAGAAGGTGCTGAGCAAAGCACAGGCCTCGGTTGGGCAGAGTCAGGGGTGCTTCGGCCTCCAGGGCCAGGATCTTCATGGTGCCACTGTCTGACCTGGGGAAAGAGGCAGATGCTGCTGTGGGGACAAGGGAGTTTTCTGTCAGTCTTGTGCTGCGTGGCTCCTGCACCCCGGTCCAGCTCCCCAGTGCAAGGCTATTTCAAACCCAAGCCGTTGCTGCCCTGAGCTGTAAGCGCAGACCCCGGTGCTCCGGACACGCTCTCAGGGGCTGCAGTGCCACTGTGGGGAGGGGAAGGCTGCGAGCTTGTACTTCTGCAGGATGGTCTTCATCAGCACAGCTCCGGCTTCAGCCTCCTGCACTCTGGGGCTGCCCAGGGTGTCCTGGGCCAGCTGGAAGAGAGCCAGCGCGATGGGCTCAGGAAACGTAGGGGGGAAGTAGCGCACGAGCAGCTCCGAGGCCAAGTCTCTGATCTGTGAAGATAGGAGAGGTGGGGGGGGATTGGGAAGAAGGAAAGGGGCCAGAGTAGGGCAAGGGGGAAGGATGGTGGGCTTCCCCTCCAAGCCTGCTCGGGGCCAAGGCATGCATCTTTAAGATCTCACCTCATCTTTACAAGGCTCACCTCGTTAGTGCTGTCCTGCAAGCAGCTCAGCAGCGCCAACAGATTGGGCTGGGAGAAGAAGTCCCAGCAGCCGCTCTGCCTGGCGTAGCTCAGCAGCGTGGCCATGGTCCCTGTGGTGGGGACAAGGGGTGGTGTGACAGGGCTGGTGGGGAGCACCCCACAGCTGAGGGGTGATGCTCATACTCACGTGGGGGCTGGCCTTTCTTCTTGTCAGGGCTCCAGGTGTCTGTGCAGGTCTCCAACACAGCGGACAGGAGCAGCAGACCTGTCTTCTTCCTTTGGAAGTTGGAGCCTGGGCTGAGCGAGGCGATGCTGAGCTGCAGCAGCCACTCCACAAAGCCTGCGGGCAGAGAGCATGGCCGCGAGTGATGCGCGTCCCCCAGGGCTGTGATGGAGGCTGCGGGGTGGCCGCCTCACCTACTGCCTGTGTAAGCTGCCCCTCTCCCTCGCTGGGGTCGGTGCCTCGGGGCTCCTTCCCTCGCAGCTGGGCCAGCGAGCTGTCCCGCAGCCGCACCAGCGCCTTCCTCACCGCTGCCTGCAGCAGCTGCCGGAACGAGGAGGAGTCACAGTTGAGGTTGAGGGGCAGGAACTGCCGCAGCAGCCGCACCTCGGTGCCCGAGAGGGGCTGGTTGGTGCTGGGGCTGCAGCAGAGCAGTCCCATTGCCGCCAGCCGCACGCCCTCCTCACGGGCCCCCAGGCAGCAGCAGAGCCGCTCCAGCGCCTCGCCATGCAGCGGCAGAGCCCCCGCCACGCTCTTCTGTGCCTTCAGCAGTGAGACCCAAGCCCGGAGCGACGCCGTGTCCTGGCCACTGAACCGGGCGGCCAGAGGTGCCTGGGTGGCCGGGAGCTGCCGCAGGGTCCAGGCGAGCAGGTAGTTGGCAGCGTTGCTCTGCAGGATGGGCAGGGGGGAGCAGAGCGCATGGGAGAGCAGGGGCAGCCAGCACTGCGCCCACCGCTCCGCCGCAGCCTCTGCCGAGCCCCGCTGCCCGTCCCGCCGCTCCGCGCACTGCTGCCGCACCAGGGCCCTGTAGACCTCGGCGGCTGCGGGACACAGGTGGTTGGTGGAGAGGCAGCTCAGGAGGTGCTGCGGCAGGTCCCGGTAGGTGTCCAGCACCTGCGAGAAGGGCAGACAACCCTCAGCATCCTGTCAGAATGAAGGCTGCATGTGGCGGGGGACAGATCTGGGTACAGACCACACTGTGGTCGCCCATGGCACTGAGCATCTCCGGCATCCCAAGTGGCTTCTGGCCAGCTTTTGGTGGGCACCAACAGGCAAAGCTTCCCTCCCTGCTGGGGGTCCCCAAGGATGCATTGCTGTTGCTGCAGCTCACTACCCCACCAAGGATGCTATCCCTTGGGAGATGCTACAAGGGCCCCTCTGACTGGGAAGACTGCCTGCCTGCATGGCTGAACTGGGCAGGAGGTGACAGGCAGCAGACAGTGGCTGTGCCACCCCTGCTGCAGTGGCAGCTGGGAGAGAACTTCCCTGTCCCCCCACCTTTCCTACCTGCTGGCTGCCCACATAGGGGACGATGGCACAGAGGGGCACATATCTGGCTTTGATTTGCCATGGCATCGAGACCACCCTTTGCAGCATCTGTTGGTAGAGAGGTCTCTCCTGGTCCTGGAAGTGCTGGCACTCAAGGTGGTAGATCTCCAGGAGCAGTCGGAAGGAGCTGTGGATGAACTCGGACACCCCTTCCACCTGGGGGCAGGACAGTAGCAGGAGTGGTTAGGGTGGGCTCCCTCTCCTGTCTTGCTGTGTCAGGAAAGACCCTTTGCTTTCCTGTATCTCTGGACTTTCACTACCGGCTGGTAACCGCAGGGTTAGGAGCTGGGATGTGGGGATGGTAGGCGGTGAGCCAGCAGATGCAGACAGACAGGGACTGCACCCATGGGTGCTGCCTGGGGAGGGTGAAGCACTGAGACATGGCCCTGCATAGGTCATGTGTGACAAATGTCCCAGCCTCAGCACCGTGGGTGCCTCTGCCCTGTCAGAGGGCAGACACAGGTGAGGGGGTTGAAACAGGCTTCACGGAGCTGAAACAGGCAGGGGTGTGTTATGGGTTATGGGCAGGGGAGCAGGAGCTGAGCCAGGTCAAGGAAAGGCTGTGTCTGGCTGCTGCAGCACCCTGGCCTTACCGGGGTCTCAGCGTTGTCCCACACCAGCTGGAGGAGCTGCTGGAGGAGCTCGGTGTCCTGGGCCAAGATGCGGGTCCCCTTCAGGGACCAGAGAGCAGGCAGAGCATCCCGCAGGCGCTGCAGCCACAGGGCACAGGCTGCAAAAGAACAGAGCTCCACTGCAATCCTCACCCTGAGACCGCTCCGCAGCGCAGCTGGCACAGGCTGCTGGGCTTAAGGACCACATGTGCAAAGGGAAAGGTTTCCCTGTTAGGTACACAAGAGCCCAAGAGTGTCCATCATGCTGGAGCAGAAATTAGCATCAGTTTCCAAAACAGACACCAGGATCCACAAAGCATCTTCCCTGGGAGAAGATGAAGTGCCATGGGGGTTCCGTGTGGCATTAGCACAGTGAACCTTCTGAACCTCCCCATCATGGTGAAGGCATCATCTCCTACCTTGGAAGCAGTAGTAGTGGCAGTCCTTCTGCTCCTTGGTCAGGGCACACATAGTGGGAAAGATCACATCCAGCAGCAGGCAGGCCTGTGGGAGCACAGTGACTCAGGGAGCGGGCAGGCACGGGCTTTCCAGGGTGAGAAAACCCCACCAGCGGCTGCCAGCCCTCCCCAAGGGCTCTCTCAAGCCTTGGCTGTTGCGTTTGAGCTCTCCTACCTTGTGTGTGAAGCTCTCCAGCTGGCAGCTGAGGATGTCCACCCTGCAGCATGTCAGCAGACCTCTGGTGAGCACCAGCTTCTCCAGCCCGTCTGGCTCCAGGACCGTGGGGGTCTCCACTGCCAGCTCCCCGAACTTCAGCTCCCCCGTGCCTGGAGGGAAAGGGCTGCATTGGATGGCGCAAAGATGGCAAACCCGAACGCTGCTCTGAGTGCAAACTGCCCCGGCTCATCCCAGAGTGACCCCAAGAGCCAGGCACAGCAGCGGAGTCCAGCCTGGACTGCTGGTGAGTGACACTGGTCTCTGTCCCCTCGCACCCTGTCCACGACATCCCAAGAAGCCATCGGTGGCTCAGGATGGAGCACGCACCTTGCTTGCGGAGCTGGAAGAGGCCCAGCATGGCACTGGCCCCACGCTCAGGCTGGGGAGCCATGTTCACCAGCATGCTCAGGGCTGTGCCCACCAGCAGCCTCGTGTCCTTGTTCAGGGCCTGGACTTGCAAGGGAGGCAAAGGCACAGCTCAAAGCACCATTTAAACCATTTAACCATCCTGTCCATGCCCATACGGGCAATTACACAGGGTCCTTTGGACACCCCAGACACTGGGGCTGTCCCTGCAGCTTCCCTCGGGGAGGGGAATAGGGAAAGCACCCCAGAAGGATGGCACTGCTCTGCTCCTCGGGCCAGGCAGCACCATCCCTCCCTGGGGCCGTACGCACCTTTCCCCACACCACCTCCAGCAGCAGCCCCAAGAGGCTCTGCAGGGTCTCGCTCTTCCCTTCTGCGCTCCACACCAGGGGGGCCACATCCTTCGGCAGCACCTGGAAGAGCTGGAGGCAGGCCTGGAGGAGCAGGAGGGCCGGGGCCCGCGGGGATGGCTGTCAGTATCCCTCACCTCTGAAAGAGCTGTGATTCCCCAGGGATGGCCATTCGAAGAGGCTCCGTGTGTCACATCCCTCCCGCGCATCGCTGCCAGCACCCGGCCAGTCCTTGCAGGGACTGATCCTTCCCCTGCTCCCAGATTCGGCTCTCACCTTGATGACCAGGTAGCCCCACGTGGTGCTGGGCGCAGGCTGGCTCCGCAGCACCCAGCGCAGGGTGGTGGCCAGGCGCTGCAGCAGCGGGGCCAGGTTCTGCCGCCAGTGCTGCCGGCCCAGGCTGCTCTCCTCCATGAACAGGCACACTGCAGGCGAGGGGACAGCATCAGCCCCCACCACTGCCCACAGCCAGCCCTGCTCCTGGTTAAGCCAAGGACTGTGCTGCTGGTAAGCCGGGTGAGAATGGGGCTGGGATGCAGGGGGTGCTTTGGCTTTGTCTGGTTGTCCCAGGGGGGTGAGCAGAGCCACTGGGTGATACTGGGGTCTCTGCAGGGATCCCACAGACAGGCCAATCCCTGCCCCTCTCCCACGAGCAAAGAGGACCCGGTCTGGGTGGGCAGGGGTGTCCTGCGCATTGGTGGTGTGGGCTGGGAGAAACCTCTAGAGGGGAAGGAGCAGAGACTGACCTGATTGAAGGTCCTCAGGAGACAGCACCTGTGGAGCAGAAGGACAGTTTGTCCCACATGAGGACGTTGGGGCTCGGTGCCTTGGGCAGGAGGGTCCTGCCTGCACCTGAAGCTGTCCAGGGGGTGAGCAGAGGGCTGGTGTGAGCAGCAGCCACGTGTCACCAGCTGCAAGCAAGGTCAAACCCCTGGAATGGTGGGACGAGAAGCAAAGGGCCCCGGGCAGCCCCAACCAGTGCCACCACAGAACCAGGGTTCTCTCACCTCTCCCTGCGGCGCCAGGCCGGACAGCAGCGTGCCCACCTCCTGGGCCAGCACGGCTTCCTTCCCCACAGCCAGCTGGGTCACGATCTGCCAAGAGACAGCCCGAGTCAGCCGGTCTGCCCAGACCCCATCAGATACCCGCTGCAGAGTGCTTTCAGGGGAGCAGGGTGGTGGCACTGAGGCGCTTTTGCTGGTAAGGATGCACTGCATGAGAGCTGCAAGCATCACTTGCACTTATGGCTAATAACTGCTCTAAAGCTGCAGCCCTGCTGGTTGCGTTACGGACCTGTTCCAGTTTCTGGAAGGAGCTGGAGTTGCCGGTTGCCTCCATCTGGAAAGCCAGGACACAGCGGAGCAGGGGCCGTGCCTCTGCCTCACCCAGTGCCTGCAGACCCTTGCTCAGTGCCTGTGACAGCACCAGAGCCTCCTCCAGGTGCTTGTCTCTGCATCTCTTGGCAGTACTCCTGAAACAGGGTGAGGATGGGGTGAGGATACCTTGGGCTCAGTGGGGATTAGGGTGACTATGCCCCATCCTAATGTGGATTAGGGTAGGGGTGCCCCAGCTCAGTGTGGATTGGGGTGCAGGTGCCATGGCCTGGTGGAGAATTGGGGGGGGGGGGGTGCCCCAATATGATTTGGAGTAGGGGTGCCCCACCTTGATAGTGATTATTAGGGTTGGGGTGCCCCTGCTTGCAATGATCCTCTCTCCCAATTGCACTCAGCACTGCACTGGGTCCATTCTGGCGAATACAAGCCCTCGGTGGGGCAGCGGGTCGGGGGGTGGGGGATGGCAGACAGACCCGAAAAACCCTATGAACTGGTGCCCTGCTGCTGCAAAGCAGCCTGGGAGCGAATAGGGGCTCTGGCCGCGTACCGAGCCGAGCTTCCCTCCCTCCGTCCCAACCCGTGCCCAGGGGGATGCTCGGGGTACCCATGCCCGGGAGATGCCGGTATTCGCGCCAGGTGGGATGCTCGGGGAACCCGCGCTGGGGGATGCCGACACGCGTGCACGGGAGAATGTTCGGGGGCTCCACGCCGCGGGACTCCCCATGGACCCGCACCCTTGGGGGGATACCGGGGGTTCCTCGCCCGAGGCCCGACTCTTACCCGGCGAACTGCCGCAGGCATTGCAGGCAGGAGAGCACCGGCTGGGCGATACCCAGCGCCCCGTAGAATTCGGCGCAGGCCTTCGCCTCCCGCTCGGCTCCCATGGCCGGGGACTGCACCATAGAGCTCGACCGCGCTCCTGCCGGCTCAGCGGCCCCCCCTACCGCTGTCCCCCGGGCAAGCGGGCGAGCTCGGGGGCTGCGGGAAGCTCCGGGCACCGCTGGGTGTCCTGGATGAAGGCTGAGGGTGAAGGCGAGCCTCCCCTCCCGGCGGTTGCCTTCATCCGAATGCTGTATTCACGCTAAGAGCCAGTGAAGGGACTCCTTCCTGCGGGATGGAATGGCCTTCGATTCATTAGAAGGATCATCAAATCCAAATGGTTTCATTTGGGTTCTTTTTGCCAATTGGCACAGGGTTGAGCTATTTTAACAGGCACGATTTTGAGATTCCCAAACCGTTCCATGATTCTATCATTTCTGTGTCATTATTAAACCCCTGACTAACTCATCCCACTGAGCATCACCCAGCAGCTATCACGAAAGCGCTTCTTGCTGGTTTTGACCTTCACAGGAGTTTTTTCCCTGTATTATTTCTTGCAGTGGCACTGGGCAAGTGATGGTCATGGGCAGTTTGCATGAGGTGACATCACAGGACAGCAAAACAGGCACAAACCAGCATCTGAACTGTGTGACCAAGAGGACACTGACATGTGGCTCCCTTGGGTGAGCACTGCACTTACAGACAGAGATGCCTCTGCCTGTAGTTTTTGGAATCATTTGCCAGCAGCATCCATCCCTGCTCCGCTTTAGAAACCAGCCTGGAAGCCCAAATCCAGCCAGGGGTCCAGGTTTGTCCCGACTGCTGCCAAAATCACCAGTGAAGCAGCACAGGGTTTACCCCAGGTAGGGCAGAGCAACACAGGAGGATGGTCACATCCCTCAGACCTGCTCCTCCATTCCCTGAGCACCACGGCCACCCCGCATGGGTGATAAAGGACTGGGGAGAGGCACTGCCAAACCAGAGCTCCCATGGGCACCAGCAGCCAGGCAGGGGCAAGGCAGGAGAGGGTTCTCCCATGTTTTAGGGTCTCCAAAGCTCCTGTTCCCATCCCCTTGTGCTGCCTGCAGAAGGGAGGGCTGAGGGAGGGAGAGGGGGATTTTTTCTGGTTTCACCATAGGAAGGATTTTCAAACCCTATAAAATTCACTTTTGACAAGTGAATGGCTAAAGCAGATTAACCTTTCCGCTAATCCTCTATAATGGCTTTAGAATCTCCTTAACCAATAAGAAAATGATAAGAGCCTGTTTCTTTTCTTTTTATCTACATCTATATTGTCCTCCCTTGTCTGCATGTGGTTTTCTTTCTTGTTTTATTTTCCTTTCCTTTTCTAATATGAAATAGCCCAGCGATCCTATCTCCTGGAGGCTCAGTAAACAGAACATCAGAAATCCCTTTCCTTTATTCCTCTCCGGTAACAGGGTGCAGAGAAGTGGTGGCCGATTGGGATTTGATTACCAGCAGCTATCAAAAGTCTCTTTGTAAGATCTGGGTCCTAAATCCCATAATTCTTTGATAAAAGAAGTATTACCAGTCCATTTTCTGAAGTGAAAGGTATGGGAGGAATGAAAGAAAGCAATCAGCAGAGATCCTAATAGGCTAAGTGCATGTGTGGTGGGAAGCAGGGACAGGCAGAGGAGGCCAGGGGAAAGTGTCCTTTGTTAAGGATGGGGAAGGAAAATTAATCTGCTTTGGGCGTATGATTATTACAGCCAAGAGCAGAAAGGGTCTGATCCTGCCTGAGGCCACGACGTATCCCAGCTCACCTGCCTACAGTCCCTCTGGAGCAGCACAGTGTGGGGAGCAGAACCTGGCCCCACATCCGTTCCCATGTCAGTGTTTGGGTACGTGCTTAAAAGCTGGGAGCAATTTGCAATGATCCCTGGCATTAGTAGATCCCCAGTGCCTCTCTGGAGCACTGACACCTTGGCAGGGCAGCAATGAACATGTCCAGACCTGATGGCTACAAAGGTATTTTCCTGTCAGACCTGTAGAAAACATGTAAAGATTCACAGAGCATGGTTATAACTTATGTTATGCCACTGGAAGAGCTGAAAGAGAGGCAGATAAAGGGATTGAAGAAACAATAGTGGTTTGGTTTTAAGTGAGATTTAACAGAGATTTGAGCATCACAGGTAGGGTGGCTGCAGGACATCCCTTCCCAGCACTGGGAGACCAGCAGGGAGAGGAAGGGCAGGCAGAAAGCAGAGCCAAGCAGGAAAGAATGGGGACTGAGACGGGGCTCTCCTGGAGACTGGCTCTCGTTTTTAGGCAGTGCTGGAGCAGTTGTTGGGCTGTTCGGTGTGAAGCCACGAGGTGCCACGAGGACCTTTGGTGTGCAGTGGTTTCACAGCCCTCACTTGTGTGTCTCCTTGCTGTATGGGGAGTGGGACTGGTATCTTCCCTCCCCTGCAAAGAAACACCATGAGGGAGAGCATTCCTGAAGCCTGGCTACTCACCTTAGCTTAAACCACGCTGAGGGCAAGAGAAGCTGGGTTTAAACTTCCCAAGGAAACCCAGCTTAACCACATCTTCTCTATTTTAACTGGAGCTGCTCATTTCAGTTACAAACCCAAGATGGAAGATGTCCTCTGTCCTCCTGTGGATCACATCTGCCTGGCCTTGCTGTTTGCCCTCAGGCTGGTTGGTGCCAGGCATCCCCTCCTGTCCTGAGCCACCTCTCTCGGCCATGGCCTCACCCCAGTTTCTCTTGCTGGACAGAAGCAGCTTGGAATTGAACTGATGAAGCTTTGGGGAAGCCTGGCTGCTCCAGGCAGCATGTCCAGGCTGCTCTGGGCTCACTGAAGCACCCATTAGCTGTGGCACCCTGCCTAGGCTGCTGTGGGACCTCCCTGCCTGCGCATGAAGGGAGCAGGCAGCAATCATTCTCCGGCATTCCAAATGCCGAGCAGGCCTGAAGCTCAGCTGTACAGAGGTGGCTACATGCCACTAAGCTGTGCCACAGAGCTGCCGCGAGCTGCCAGTAATCTAATTTATTAAGGGCTTTGAATCCTCACAAAGATTATGCTGGATATATGCAAAGCATCTGCATTATCACTGTGATTAGGACAGCAGAGGTGGAGGAAAGGGGAAGGAGGGAAAATACAATTTCTCAGCTTTCAGCAGAAAATAAATCAACTTTTGCAGAGTTCTGGCACGGCCAAAGGCTGTGCTGTCATTAAAATGATTTTTTATTAAGCTGAACTTTCTCCTCTCTCATATTGTGTGATATGACAGCTCTCTTTTGATGGGAAAGCTTTCATTTGGCCAGAGAAAGGGATAATTTGCTTCTTTTAAGGAGTTAATCCTCTGGTCCATTTCCGGGCTGGGAACAGCTATCCTCCCCCTTCCTTGGATCGGAGGCTGCAGCACAATGGAGATCATAACCACCTCAAATCTACACCCGAGATGGAGAAATCAGATTTCCTTGTCCAGTCATTTTTGTGGGATTAGCTAAATCTTAGATCCATACTAACCCTTGACAAAGCTGCCAAGATTAGTTAGAATTTAGTTTATTCACAGGGGGGTTTATGGTTTTCTTTCCAAAGGGATTATATCTCTCTCTATATATATATATTTAGGGTGGCTTCGGTCATAAAGCAGCTGGGATAGAAGGAGAAAAAGTGTGTGTCTGTATAAAGTAAAAACTCAGCTGTGAGAGTGACAGTCACTCGAAATGCCAAGACAAAGCAGCGATTCCGGATGGCTTTGCCAGTCCATTTCAAAAGCTATGTAAGCTGTGTTTTGGCTTGTGAGACCCCACTCTGGAGTCAGAGCACAGAGGGCAAACCCCCTCGGCCTGAGCTCTCCGTTCCTGTGGCCACTGCTGCTAGCAGAAGATGTCTTCAGAGCCAGGGTCAGACCCCAACGCCGACAAGAGAGGCGTAAAGAAGCCGTGTTCATTCAGCATCGAGGACATCCTCTCCAGCCCGGCAGAGAAGAGGCCTCAGGTCCTGGTCCCACTGTGCCTCCGGAGCATCTTGGACTGCACACCCAGGGGGCTGTGTGAGCTGGAAACCATCCCGGCCAGCTCCCTGCAGGAGGAGGAGGAGGAAGAAGAGGAAGATCTGGGAGGAGCAGGCTGCAATTGCTGCTGCTGTTCTCACACGAGCACCCGTTCCCTGCAGGACTCCCCGAGCTGGCTGGGTGAGTGTTTGGGTTCTATTCATGGCATTGGGCTTGTGGAGGGACTGGTTCCAGAACCATGTGGAGGGGAAAAACTGGGCGTTGAGTGACAATGCAGCATCTGACCTGCCACCATGATGGTCTCAGATCCCATCTTCAGGAGCTGAGCTCCAAAGAGCAGGCACTTTTACCTGCAATGTTACCAGGGTTTGAAAAGCAGCAGGTGCTATTACTTGGTATTACTGGTTTAGTGTAAAACACTTGAGACACGATGCTTCTAGGGGTGGAAGTTCTCTGTGGAGTGCAGGGCTCTGTGGTTGTGCTGCCTAAAGTGATGCCCTAAGCCCTTCTCTCACTTGCATGGTGACCACACAGCTTGTCACCCAAGCTGGCTGCCTTCTTCCAGACAAGACGTGTGGATGAACTTGTGCCTGAACTGCCTTGAGGAAGATGTGTTTCAGCCCCCCCCACCTAATGCTGCTGCGGTACCTCTCCCCTTGCAGACACACGGTTCCCCTGGCCCATGCGGCTCTTCCGTTCAGCAGCCAGGGTCTGTAAGAGTCCCCAGGGGAACCCGGCTGAGCTGCAGAGTTGCCACCAGATCCAGCGCCGGACGCGCCGGCACCGCACCATATTCACCGAGGAGCAGCTGCAGGCCCTGGAGGCGCTTTTCCATCAGAACCAGTACCCGGACGTCATCACCCGCGAGCACCTCGCAAACCGCATTCACCTGAAGGAGGAGAGGGTAGAGGTGAGATCCTGCCACCCGGTGAGGTGCTGTTTGCCCCCAAGAACACAGACCAGGGGGCACTGCACTGTCTTTAGCAGGAGGTGCAGGCCCAGGGCCTCAGTTTAAAGACCATTATTGGGTATTTGACAAAACGCTGTGTAGGTTTGGCAAACAATAGAGCAGTAGGAAACAGTTCTGCTGGGCTGGTTTGTTCAGGTGTCTGCCCCATAGACTTGCGTGCTTCCTCCCTCCTAGAATCACCTGTATAAACACACATGTCCAATTCAGCTCATCCCCTCACTGAAGTGTTTATTCCTTATTTATGTTATCTGTGTGACTTCTGAATTTGCCCGGGGTGGTCCCAGCTCTCCTGTGCCCCTTACATGTGCCCGGGCAAGATCGCAGGGGAGAGGCTCATTACATTTCGTCCCTTATCCTGGGAGGTGTATTACAATACACTAAAGCATATGCCGTGCAGTCTAAGGGTGTAAACTGCTGTCTCCCTTCCAAGCAACACATGGAATGTGAAAGTTCTTCTCTCGCTTTGCGCTTTACAGGTTTGGTTTAAAAACCGCCGGGCCAAGTGGCGGCATCAGAAGAGGGCGTCCGCCTCGGCACTGATCCTTCAAGGCACCAGGAAGTCCCCCGACGAGAGCTGTTAGTGGTCAGTGGGTGCATCTCAGCAGCTGAACGCTCAGAGCACCCACTTCCCATAGCTGACAGGTTCTGTAGGGGGGTGACCCGAGGGGCACTAACGAGGCAAAGAGGAATCTGTGATTCCCGGAGGATGAGGACAGGTAAAAGCAGACACGGCACATTCACATCCCAGTTTCTCTCCTAAACCTAGTTCACTCGGCACATAACCCGCCAGGCATGACCCTCAGGTGCTCAAGCAGAAACCACTGCCAAAGCCCGTGCAGGGGACAGAGCGATGCCAGGGTTCAGTGTGTGTGCTTCAAGAGGACGGGAGATTCCCCCTCCTGCCTTGCTCCGTGCAGGCAGCATTTGTGCTTGTTTCACTGCTGTAGACGTGCAACGCACCCTGCGAATGAACGTTTCCTACTTCCAGCACCTCCATGGCATCTGCAGTTGCTTTTGGGGCTGAGCTCACCCCACGGGCAGCCTGCTCCTTAGCGACACCGCGCTCTCCCCCTGCAGCCGGCGGGAGGGGACCCCGCGCTGCGGTGCGAGGCGCTGGCACAGCGAGCGCCCTGCTCACCCCGAGTGCGCGTCCCGGGCAGGGCTGGACACAACCGCGGCAGCGAGAGCCATGAACGCACCCGTCCCGCCACCGCCGTACGCGCCGCGCCTCGCCCGCCGCCGCGGGCCGGCCTCCCGCAGCCCCAAGCACCCAAGCGGCGGTGCGCGCTCCCCGCTGTCCTGAGGAGACCCGCGGCGGGGCCCGGCTCCGCAGCCCGGCACAACCCACCCGTGCGGCGGCCGCCGCCAGCTCCGTTATAGCGGAGCGAAACAGGACGGGTCCTCCCTGCCGGCAGGGGGCGCGCTGGCCGCTAAGAGCGCTGCTCGGCGCGTGTCTTCCTTGGGCGGATGCGGGTTGTTCCGAGTTCCCGTGGCGCGATGGTGTGACGTCACGGCGTGTCGCGTTTGCGGCGGCGGCGGCTGAGGGAGGCGCCGGCCCGGTGCTGCGGGTCCGGTGCTGCTGTGGGCCCGGCGTTATGGAGTCGGCGGTGGCTCCGGCTGCCTCCGCCCGTGCCGCGCTGTTGGCCGCGAGCAAGAGCCAGGGCGCGACCCCGCCGGCCTCCAGGCGCCCGAAGACGGTCCTGGATGAGGAGACCTACATCGAGGTAAGCCGTCGGGCCTGGCGCCTGGGCGGAGCGGGACGGGTCCCGCGGTAACCGGGGCTGCGGTTGGGCCTGGGGGCTCCGGCACGTCCCGTGCGCTGGCGCGGCGCTCCGAGGTGTCCCAGCGCGGCCCCGCGGGTGTGTTTGTACTTGCAGCGTCTGGAGAAGATCGTTCAGCGAGACTTCTTTCCTGACGTGGCGGTGCTGCGGGCGCAGAAGGAGTATCTGGAGGCGGAAGAAAACGGCGACTTGGAGAAAATGAGGCAAATCGCGATCAAATTTGGCTCCTCCTTGGGCAAATCGTCGGGGGACACACCTGTACCCTGTAAGAACTGGATCAGTGCGGTGTGGGGGTTTATGTCTGATATTACTGCTCTGATTTATCTAACTGTGTGAAGGTGGTGCTTATCTTAACGATTCAAATTGTCATTGCACGGGAATTAGCCTGCCAGGTTGGGCAATAGCCACTGTCAGATGAGTGATGCTGCATTTCTGTTTGATGGTGTTTGTATTTCTCTCTTGAGGGAATGGTTTTGGAAAAAAGCAACTACTGAATAACAGTTCCTCACAGGCTTTTGCCAAGCTCCTGCTCCCTTGGGAATGTTACATGCTCGAGTGTGCAATATTATTGTATCAGAAACTCTTAAGCTGTGTTTTGAATCTTTATTATAGTTTTAGGGGTTCTTGTTGTGTCTACGGATGTGTAAGATTTTTGTTTATGGGGGCAGAAGGTGTTGGAAGCTCGTGATTATCGGAGATTCACACAGCAGATATCTAGTGCCCTGTTGTGTGTCTGCTTTCACTTCAAGTTTAGGTGTCTATTACAGTAAAGCCAGTCTTTAGCTAAGCTCTTGCAGTGGGGTTTAGGTTTTCTTGTGGCAAAGGGCATGTGTCAGCCAGTGGTTTTCCTTTCTCCCCTGCTGCAGGGGCTGGCCCTGGCCTAAAGATTGTTATGTTGCTGCTTGCTTCTGTGGGCCAAAGGTGTGCATAAGGTGGCAAATATATTGCGCTGTGGCTCTCCTGTGAATTTTTTACAGCAGGAGAAAAATGATGTCTTAGATGAGAGCAAAATCTTGTTCAGTGTTGGGATAGAATTGAATATTGGCATCTTTTCACAATTTTTAGTTAAATTGTGGTTCTCTTGCTGTGTGTTCTGTGACTTTTTTGGCATGTGACCCGTTCTGTGGTGGAGGATGTCACAGCAAGTGCCCCGTTCTGCGCTCTGCTGACCATATTTTCTGTCACAGATGTTACTCCAGCCACGTTTGAAACCCCAGAAGTGCATCCAGGTGGCCTTCCACTGGAGGATAAATCCAAAGCTGGTGTCAAAGCTGCAGAAGAAGGTGGGAGAATGATGTTTGTTTAGCTGAATTCTTCAGCAGCAGGAAAATACTTTTGTGAGCTCTGTCTCCTGGATGGATTGTCGGTATTTAGCAGATGTTGAAGCAGTTTCCTTTAACCTTCTAATGGGTGAAAGTGTTCCCTCTGCAGTTGAACTTGATGTAAAGTTTTGTCATGTGTGTGAGTTCTCAATTATGGGTCTCTTTAGGGCTGTAAGTTCCAAACTCAGTTGATCTCTTAGAGGGCAGTAGGTTTTTTGTCTGCATCACCTGAAATTAATTCTGCAAGTAAGCAAAGATTGGAGGGGCGGAACTATTCATATACGATATTAAAAATATCTTCTAGCACCTGTCCACATGTGCACTTTTCCTTTAACACAAATAGCTATTAATGCCATAAAAAGTTTCATGGAAAATTGGTTATATGTCTTGCAAAAAAGAATGTTTTATTGTACCACTCTGCATGTGTGGTTTTTTTTTTTCCACCAAGCTTCGTGTCAATTATTAGTGGGTCTGTAGGAGGTTTGCTGTCAGAATGATTAAGAATTATTTATAATGCTGTTGTAGAAAAGGGGAGGTATTAACCTTTCTCAAGCTTTTTCCCTCTTTTTATTAGGAGGAGCAGAGAAAGATGATAAAGAGGCGCTTCCCAGTCTGGACAGCTTCCTAGCAAAACACACAAGTGAAGATAATGCTTCGTTTGAGCAGATCATGGAAGTGGCCAAAGAGAAGGAGAAAGTCAAGCATGCTTGGCTGTACAGTGCAGAAGAGGAGTATGCTCAGGTAGGGAAATGGCTCAGCTGTATCTCTGTTCTTCTGAAGTGACACAACAGGGAAATACTATTTTACTGTATGTCTGTCTTGTTTAATTAAATAGAATATTTTTGTTTTCGAATCCTACTATAAAAACAGATGGGAGTTCATGGGCTCCAAGTGTGAGGCCATTGCATTAGACCATGGAATTACTCATATTGCAGAATAAAAATAGAAAGGCCTTGTACTAGGTGCTTGGGGTGATCACATTAAATCTGAGCTAAGCCTGAGTTACCTGGGGCCTGTGGCAGCTTGTTGCTTCCTTTGCAGTCCTGTTTTTTCCCCATCTGTAACTCAGGAGCAGTGTTGACGTAGTTGCTGAGGATCTGTCTCTTCCTAAAGTTGTGAGACTGGAGCATTCCACTAAGTGCAAGTATTGCTGTTCTTGGCAATCTCTTCCATAAGCAGCAATACCAAGGAGAGCAGCTGAGAAAAGTTCCCGTTGTTTGTCCATGAGCCCTTTATTATTTGCAGTTAGATTGTATTATTTCTGTTTCTGTTGCCAATAATAATCTATTCAGCTGCCGAAGTAAAGTCCTGTACACAGTATGGCTGGCTGTGCTGCCTGCCTCAGCTAGCTTCATGGGGCATTCAAGACCTGTTCTGGAGCTGCCATGTCAATCTTTCCCTATCAGCAGTGAGCAGCTGGCATTGATGCAGGATGCATCAGTGATGGATGTAAGTTGCAGTGCCTTTTAATGAAGTTTGGCACTGACACACCTGAGTGTTTCCTGCTGTGTTACTGTGAGTGTTATGGTTTTATCCCAGCTAATGTAAACCCTTGGAATCCGTTACAATAAAAATGCTCTCTGTGGCTCGTTAAGCATCTTCTTTGCCCAGATGCTTTCATCCAGAATTAAAAGGCAGGCAGCAGGAGACCGTTTGCAAAGCACAGGGGCTGTTTCAGAGCAGGGTGAAGTTTCCACAGATGGGCTGTGCTGATGTTGTGTGTCTTCCTGTCAGCCAACACTCTGTTCAGACCTTGCATTTCTTCGCACTGCCTGTTTGTGTAGCAGGCAGCTTTGCTGTGCCTCATTTAACGTATTTGGTGACAGTACCGCTATTTAGATGTATATGGACAGCATCAGTATGTCTTTAATATGGAGCTTCTGGCAGTAATTTTCTAGTTTAGTGTGAGAATTTTTAAATGGAGTAACGTATTGCTGAGTGACTGTATTCTGTTAGTTTCTTTTTGGTATCAGTGATACTAGTATGCTAGTAACAGCATACAAGTAACTGTGTGAATATGTCAAATGCTTCCATACCTGTGTTGCCTATGGAAATGTTTGGAAACTCTCTAAATACTGAAGAAGTGCCCATTCTGGTTTTTACTGCTCGCCTTAGCTAATGTAATTTGCATGATATTAGGATGGTACAGATACTCTCCCAAGGTTACATGCCAAAGCCTTGAAGACTGCCTTTATATTAGATATAGTGCCTGATGTTCCTTTTTCCTCTTTTAGCAATGAATGCTTGCTTCATTTAAATTTTTATTAGTAGATAAAGAAAAACCAGAAAAAGCTTGAACCAAAACAAGTGTTGTCACAAGATGTAATAAACAAAGTAATCATCTTCATGAGAATTTACTTCCCTGGTTCTCACCTGGTTTTATACCAGAACTTTATATGGAATTGTTTGCAAGCTCAGGTAGGAACAGGATGATTTCTCGAATAACACTTGCTAGAGAGTGCTTGTGCCATGCCAGGGGCAAAGTGTGCTATGGTAGGGATCTGAGCTTGTGATTGGGCTCAGCAGGGTGTGGATGCCTGGTTGAAACGTTGCAGGAGTCTGTCAGAACTGATTCCCCATCCTCCCTCCTTTTTTAATCTTTTTTTCTATTGCGCTTTCAGCGGCACAGTGAGAACCTGGCACTTCCTTCAGCAGAGCAGCAAGCTCTGGAGAGTGTGAAAGCCGGGCTGGAGACCTGGGAATACACAGCTCGAAACACCCTCATGTATTATCCGACAGGTGAGGTTGCAGGTTTCTCGTGAGGGTCATTGATTCTGGGTGGATTGACTCCAAACAGCACTAACAGCGTAACAGCATTTCTGTAGATGACTGAGCACCTCTTACTGGCAGTACTGCACTTTTTCCTCTGTGAAACTCAGATGCATAAAGTTGCTTTAAAATGTCTGGGATTTTCTCTCTCTTTTTTTATTTTTTTTTCTTCTGTTTGAACTTTGCTCCTTTGCCTTTGATTGCAAAAGGCGATCAAATGTTTGTCATTGAGAAGCTCATTAGCTGTATTACAGAAGCACTTGGTTTCAGGAGCCAAAGCTTTCCAGTTTGGCCTTTCTTCTTTATGCACACTTTCTTGTCATCTTTATTCCATCTTAGCTTCTGCTTAGAGAGTGCTTCTTGAGCTTTTTAGGCCTTTGGTTGCCATAGAAAACTAGGTAATCTGTAGATGCAGTTTTCTTTGCGTATGAATGTGCAATTGGTAACTTCTGCAAACCAGTGAAGTACAGAAAAGAAAATCTTGTTAACTTTTCTTAAAAAAATTAAAAATCCAATCTTAATTTATAGATTTCAGGTGTTACAAAGCTTCTGTCTGCTACAAACTGTTTTAAATTGCTAGAGATACACACTGCAATTGCTGATGGATTCTGTGTTGTGTAGGAATGTGTGGCAAGTGTCATGTTGGTCAGGAGCTTTAGAGCACACTGCCTAGTGTTATCTGAGCCCTTTCTTAAAAGACATTTTGCTTTTCAAGGTGTACCTGATGGGGATGAAGTATTTAAGAAGCCCAGGGAAGTTGTCCATCAAAACACCCGTTTTGTGAAGGACC
Organism: Amazona ochrocephala; assembly: GCA_039720435.1. NCBI lineage: Eukaryota > Metazoa > Chordata > Aves > Psittaciformes > Psittacidae > Amazona > Amazona ochrocephala. The sequence continues at coordinate 5,825,617 of CM077891.1, read as the reverse complement.
CTTTTAGCCAAGCCGTGAGCAAATCACAGCTCCAACAAGCTGCAGCCCTCAATGCTCAGGTTGGATAATTGTACTTCTAATACTTTGTTAGGCTCTTCCCTCTAACCAGGAAAACTGTGTGTGCTAATGCTGATTCGCACCTTTCTCCACATGAATGGCATTGTCTCTTTTTTATTTCAGTACAAACAGGGCAAAGTGGGACCAGATGGGAAAGAACTGATACCCCAAGAGTCTCCAAAAGTGAATGGATATGGATTTGTGGCTACCCCCTCTCCTGCCCCTGGTAAGAGGGATTTCTTATTTTTTCTGACATAAGATGCTCTGTTTATTCAGCTCTGAGGTATCATTGTTGGTTTAGACAAGGAGATGAGCTTTTTGTCTATATAAGTGTCATGAGCTGGTGACTTTCTTGTGTAGTGTGTATGCCAACTCAGCCCAGTGCTTAAATCCTAGTCCTATACACTGGGTAGAGGAGTCATGCTGTACCCAAGAGGCTCTGAGCAAGCTGCCATGCCATCACTTAGGAATCACATAGAGGGCAGTGAGCCCTCCTAGGCAACTGGAGTGCTGTGGCTGCTTGTTCTATCCCTTGGTTGTACTTCTCTAGGGCTTAAAGAATTTGGACACTTCACAACCATTAACTTTCCAGTGAATTGTCCTGTAGTTTGCTGAGCGATGTTCAGCCTGACTCATAGCAATGGGGCATATCACTTCCTTCGTAGTCTAACCTGCTGTTTCTCTCCACGTCTGGTGCTTTTTTGGTTCCTCCTTTGTCTGAATACACTTGTGTATTATATACTGCTTTTGTTCACATGGATTAGCTGTAGGATACTTTTGGTTAGAACAGACATGATTTTTCTTCCAGTTGAAACGTGGTATCTAAATCTTCATCCGTTCCTCACTAGCCATTGTGTTTCCCTGTCTTGTTATGCTGAACGTGCTGAGGCTTTTCCTCCGAGAAGCCTGTAGGTGGCATATGGATCTCACCTCCTTTCTCCATTGAAGTGCCTTTTCCAAACCAGTCACTAGTCAGTGACTTAATCGGGCTTTTAGCCTCAGTTTATCTTGAGGCTAGCCTGTACCAAGCAGTGACTGCACTTTGTCTGACAGCTACAACCGCAGAATAGATTCTGAGTTTGGCTATTACATCTCTTCTAAGTTCTCTGCCTGTTTCTCTGCTTTTAAATAGTTCCTTATGTTAAAGGAGTTTTCATGAAGTAACAGAGGGGAAGACTAGCACCACAGAGGAAAAAATGAAAGTGGCACTAAGCAAAAGCTCACCCAATGGAAAAATAAACACATGGAAAGGACAGTGTTTGGGTGTTGTAACCTAGAGGGTGACACAGCCACTGGCAATGCTGTGAGTTTAAGGTCATGCCCTTTCAATGGGAACCACATGTTGCTATTGAATATGGGCTGTGATTTCCTCTGCAGTGGAGGGGCTCCTTTGTGTGTTAATGAATTTGCATTTAATAATTTGCCTCTCTGGATTTTTTTGTGGTGAATGAATAGTCAAATGTCTTTCTGAGCAGGACTCTTAAAATTTGTTTTTAGGTGTGAATGAGTCTCCTTTTATGACATGGGGTGAAATTGAAAGCACCCCTTTGCGCTTAGAAGGATCAGAAACACCATATGTGGACAGAACGCCTGGACCAGCCTTCAAGGTATTTCATGTCAGCAGTCAGCATGTCATTCTTTTTTGGGGGGAAGGACTAAGAAGGGAAAGGCAAGTGAGTAACTAATAGGTTAACATTGTTGTATGAGTGTGACACATCTTTGGGCTGTGTTCCCTGTCCCTGTCCAGGGACTGCTTGGAGGGTGGAGGTGGACATGAATGCTACTTGGTGGAGGTTCCTGAGGTGGAACGCACACTGTTGTCAGGAGAGTGAGACTTCATATTTGATGGTACAAAGCCCCAACATAGGGGTTTTCAGAGGAAGCTGAGGAGGCACCAAATGTATCCAATTTCAGTGTATAAATGGGTAGAAACCGTAGGATTTACCTCTGTCTTGATCTTTTGGCTGTCACAGGCTGAGGCAGATGTATCGCTTGAGAGTATAAAGGGCGCCCTGGCTTTGCTAATGGTATGGGTCCCTGCATGCCACCTGTCTCCTGCTGCTGTCATTGTGTATGAGCTGAGACTCTTGGTTCAAGAAAGGTGTAATCTGCTGTATGTGCCAATGTTTTGCCATACTCGGAAGCCCTTGACTGGTTCTCCTGCTGTTTAGCAATGTCTGTTTGCCTGAGAGCTGGCTGGCTGCAGGCCAGGCCATGCAAGACACAGGTGACATTGTTTGTCTAGGAGAGACAGCAGGAGGAAATGCCAGAGGTAATGGCTGCTTCCTTGACTGAACTGGTTCTACCATTTTTGTTACTTGCTTAGGCAGGTTGAAGGTCCCTCTGTGTCCTCTTTGGCTTTTATGTAGCAGCAGAGGGTTGTGGGCTGACACCACTTCTCCCCAGTTTGGACCCCTGTAAACTGGAATCCAAATGTGAAGGTGCTTTAACTCATTTTTGCAGCATTCATATGAGTGTCTTGGCAACTGAACTGTGTGATGCATTTGTAGATCCTGGAGCCTGGGCGCCGTGAGAGATTGGGACTCAAGATGGCCAATGAAGTGGCAGCTAAAAAACGAGCAAAGAAGCTGGAGGCACTTCGAAAAGCGACAGAAAACTTGGCCAGGTGAGATTTGTTCTGACAGCAGAACTGGGGAGGGGTATCTGCTAATGAGATTTGAATCAACATACGTAGAAAGGGAGGAATGATCAGAGTACTGGAAGCAGCAGTAGGTACAGTCAGACGGCAAGTTTTTGGAAATCAGAAAACTTAATTCCTGAGGGAAAGTGGCTGGTGGCTGTCCTTGATACTCCCTCTTGTCAGCATTACTGTTCTGCCTTTCAGCCACCCAGCAATGCATCTGGATCAGTGTCTTGCCTCATTGCGAAGAGGAGACGTGATAAAGCTTGTTTGACTGGGTCATAGGAAGGATAGAACAGGCTCAAAGGAAAAGGCAGGCGGTACCACTCAGGTTTGGAGGGATGTAAGAGGTTTGTTTGTCACTTGTCTCTAGACAGATAGGCTGCATTTACCTGCACGCAGAATGACTTCTGCAGCCAGTGGGTCTGGTCTGTTGGGAGAGTGGATGCCAAACTCATCTGTGGAAGCATTGATGCCCTTCCACATAAGTGGCATATTTTTAGTGTAAAATCTTTTAAACCTGTTTATTCTGTTCCAGCTTCACTCCGAAAGGACTAAGCCCAGCCATGTCACCAGCTTTGCAGAGACTAGTAAACAGGACTGCAAGTAAATATACTGACAAAGCACTGCGAGCCAGCTATACTCCTTCTCCAGCCCACACTGGAACGCCTGGTTACAAGACCCCAGCAAGTGGGCCTCATACACCCACAAGCACCCCACAGTCTAGGACAGTATCTCAGACACCAGTATCTCAGGATACTACATCAATCACAGACAATTTACTGCAGCTTCCTAAAAGAAGGAAGGCATCTGATTTCATCTGAATATTCCAGTCACCAGCAAGGCGACAGTGAGCTGGCTGTGCTCAGCTGTCTGCAAATGGGATGTTGTGAGCCATCGGTGTAAGGGGTGTCTAGATACAGTTGCCAGAGTGGAAGCCAGTGGTTAGAAGATCTGGGACCAGCACTACTGTAGACTATATAGATAAAATAGCCTGTAATGTGCTTTTTGGAAGCAGAGTATCTCTCTTGCTGTGGTATAAATTCCCTTTGAACTGCATGGGTGGGATCACAGGCCTGTGGTAGAAAAAGAATGCTTTCTGCAATGGCAGAGAAGATTCTGGACTCTTGGAAAAGGGTGATAATTGTTTAAAGGTATGTTTCTCTTTTTAAGATGGCCATGCATTTAAATACATTTCTGTACAGATATGTCTATTTATAAAACGTTGTAAGCCTTCCTAAAAGGTTGAACTGGACTTCCTTTGAGCTTGCCGGATGTCTTTGGTTTTGTATTTTGCAGAAGAGCAGATATAATCATGTATATATTAAGATATAACCCAGAATTTTTAGAGGGCTTCTCCTTAATTTGAGTTGCTCTTGAATGTGGCTTGGACCTGCCAAGAGAGGTGGTATGTTATGAAGACAGTATGCATACAGATTCAGCCATCAGTTCACAATGCCCAGTAACCTCCCTGAATACACAGTGTGGTTGATGCATATGTGAATTCTGCAGCCTGTGTAGTCAGGAACTTGAGAAACGTAGTGTGAGACCTGTTAAATGCCAGCAGCACTGAAAGAAACTATCCTGTGTGTTTTGACAGTAACTTCCCTGCAAACCATATCAGAGACAGGTCTTGAGAATGATAGTGTTAAGCTGTTTATTCACCTCAGCAGATGTACAGTGTCTTCTGTTGCTATTCTTTGTAAAGCAAGCTATGAGGTCTATTGCTGAAGCAGAAGCTAAAGTTGAGAATCAGCAGTTTTCAAGTTAGATCGACTTTGTGATATTGTTAAAACCAGCCATCCTTAGGAGGATCCCATTTACTTCTCTCTTTTCCCTTTTGCTTAATGGCATTTGGCTTTATGCTTTTGGTTTGACTTTCCTTCACGCGGGTTGTGGGAACACTCACCCTCTTCTGGAGCTGCCAGAGGGGACTCGACAGTGGAATTTGGAGTCTGCAACCATGCGTGTTTCAAAACTTCATCTGTGCACAGTCTCTGAGACACGTTGGGCTGGAGCAAGTGGTTAATGAGATCCTTGCACTCTACAGTCAGGTGTTGTGTGCTGGGGAAGGGAATCCTGTGTTGTTTCTGAAAGAAAATCATTTTCCTGATGTTGGAATCATCAAATGGCATTAAAGCATAGACCATTATATACAGGATGATGCCCAGACTCCATATGTCAGAAATCCTGGGATCGCAAGGAATACCCTGTAGCACTTCAGGGGCTGCATACGCAGCAGACCCACAGAAGGTATTGCTGAGAATCATTTTCCCGTTTTCATCCCGAGACAAGAGTTTGGAAAAGCCAAAGTCTGTCAGCTTGATGTTGAGGTCACCATCAAGAAGGATGTTCTCACATTTCAGGTCCCTGTGAGCAAAGTTTGAGTCGTGGCAATGCTTGATGGCAGAAGCCAACTGCTGAAACTTCATGCGAGCAAAGTCCTCTCTCATAGCTCCTGTGATCTTGATGTAGTCCAGGAGGTCTCCGTTTTCCCCCAGCTCCATCACGATGTACACTTTCCCAGCTGATGTCTCGAAAATCTCATAGGTTTTGATGATTGACGGATGTTGCAAACATCTCAAAGCCTCTATTTCCCTGGGGAGAAACCTTTCCCAGAAGTCCGCAGGAGTTTTTGTCTTGTCGATGATCTTGACAGCCACTTTGCACTTCAGTCGGTCACAGTAGGCACATTTCACTTTGCTGTAAGAGCCTTCTCCTAGTGTGTTTCTGAGGCTATAGCCTCTCTTCCCAAGCACTGCAATGTCATCCATGGTGGAAGAGCTGGGGAGAGCTGCATGAGGTGGTGCTGGTGTGCATCATGGGTGGTAGCAGATGGTGTGTGCACTCCCCATGGTGGCTGCTTGGGCTGCTGCTGCCGTGGTCGAGTGGCGCCAGGGCGCTGGTCCCTATGTGATGTCACAGGCGCTCGGAAGGACCTTGCAGCCCTTTCCTGAAGCTTCTGGGTGATGTCATCCAGGGCAGAACTTGGCATCAAGTCACTTGGAAACATCACCCATACCCTGCCTTCATCATAAACTGATCTTTAGTTTTGCTAACAGGATGGAAGTACCTCAAATGTTTTTCTTTCCTAAAATGTACCAAAGTCTGTTTCTATTTATTCACGTTAGGTGAAATTTTGTCATCTTTTTGTATGTCTTGGATGACCTTCCAAGCCCCATGTGGGCTTGCTTCTGGTGTACAGTGCCCTTGCTTCTCACCAGCCAGTTTTCCTCAAAAATGGGCTTGTCATGTCTTCACTGAGCCTGCATTCAAGAGCTGGGTTTCAGTTTGGTTTGGGTTTTTTTCCCCTCATGGGCTTGCTAGGGGAAGGTCACCGCTTCTCTCAAGTTCATTTCCTTGTTGTTCATCCAGCCTTCCATTTTGTAGCTCTGATGATTGCCTGCTTTTGTTGGCCTTGCAGCTCCCTTGCTGTGTGAGGGAGTTATGTTTTGACTTCCAGCTTCTGGTGTTCTTGAGAAAGGCTCACACGATACCTTCCTCAGAAGGATTCCTGTTCTGCATGTTGACATCGTCACTGTAACCAGCCTCTGGGGCTTCTTGCTTTCTGTTGATTTCAGCTTTTTCAAACCTGTTGTTACTGCTGCTTTGTGTGTGACTCCAAAGAGTTGATGATGTTGGTGATCAAAGCATGGGGGCTAGGACAGCCCTGCTTCATCCGTCAGCATGGGTGGCTGTCATTCGGAAGAACAGAAGTGGCACTTCTGGCAGCCACACTGGGGCTTTTTGGGGTTTTTCTTCCCATTCTTTGAAACTTCTGGGTAATTATTATAATCAGCCGCAAGAAAAAGAAGAAAAGAGCAGTTTTACCCATACACAGCTTGCTCTCAGAGCTGAGTGGTTGAGCACTGGCGTGGTGTGATCCACCCTGGCGAAGCACAGAGCACCTTTTAGCAGGAAGCAGGCGTAGCCGGATGTGTACACTCACTGCAGCACGCCTGAGCACAGGGCCGCCTGTGTGACACTTGGAAGTCTTGGACACTTGCTATAATCAGGTGATGTTTTACCAAGGAAACTTCCATGGAAAATCCTCTGCAGCTCTTTGAGCAGTACCTGCAGCCTTCTGTAAGGTCTGGGGTGTTTGATGCTGGGTTTTCTTGGTGGAGAGGTTCTTCCTGTGTGGTTTCACTGCCACTTCCAAAAATGTCCCTGGCTGTGAAAAACCCTACAAAGGGACTCGATTTTTATAGAGCACCTTGTAAAAATCAATTGCTCACCATGGCATTGCAAGGAATTAGCAATTTTTGCCTTTCAGTCAGAAATAATTGAAGGCCAAGTTTTGTCTTTAAGCAAAAACATTACTCTCCCGTATTCGTGAATGTAAAGGGAGCCCATTTACTAGTGTTTCCATGCTTTCAGAGATGTTCTTTAAGGACTGACCTGGGTAAATAACAATGAATTTCTTAGGTAATTTAAACAACTAATCATTTATTTCATAATGACCACAGGTTCTTATCTCCAGTAGATGTAGGACCTCCCTGTTCGGGCACACAGGCAGATGGTCAGGCCCTGGCCTGCATACAGAGTCACCATACAGAGCAGGAGAATGGAGTAGATGTGATGCGAGAGATGGCTGGATGTAGTAGGCACTGCTGCAGAGAGCACCCAGGGGAATGTTTGGACTTCGCAGATGACTGAGGAGGAGCACAGTGACTACCAGGGTGTGGAGGTGACCCAGTGAGAGGTATCAGAAACACCCAATTCGGCTATAGATGTAACAAGACTGGGCCCAAGGGGAAACACTAATTAAAGGAGGGTTATTTTGGGAAGAGATGAGGGTTAGAGAGGAGGGATTAGAGAAGAACGGAGAGAAACTGGATGTAAGTAAGGAGGCTGTGATCAGTGTGTATGTCTCAATACCCGTGCCTGATTTGCACCATCTTGTTCAATGATTCCTATCCCTTCTCTGGATGTGGGAGCTCTCTCTTTTGGACATGGGATGCACGTAAAGGCTGGGTAGTGTTTGAGGACTGCAGATGGGGTGTACATACAGGTCAGGAGTGGGGCATGCATCTTCCACAGCATTTGAACCTGGTCATGCTCATGCCAAGACATAGCTGGAATAACAGAGAGGGGAATGTGGTATCTGTGACTGATTAGTTGCATGTTGTGCAATTAATGCTTCTGAGCAGATTGCCTTAATATGCTGTGGGCTGGTGTTGGTTTTGTGTTCAGCCTCAAGTGAATTAACCCAGACAGCCCTACTAGAATCCCAGCCTCGGTTCTGCCAGACTGAAGGGCCTTCACGTGTTTGCTGGGAATGTGATTTATTTTCAGTGAAATGCTATAAAGCTGGATCTCTTGAAGGGGATGTAGTGCTCTTCAGATAGGCTATTCCTGTAACGCCTGCTGTAGTGTCTGGTCTCCACTTCCTGCTGCAGTTCAGCTCCTGCTATCTGTAATTAGGGAATCAGTAATAAACTCTTTGTCGCCTGATATTTTTGCTGCCGTAGCACTAGCAGATGACGTGCCTTTACAAGGCCAAATCCCATGTGAAAAACCATCTTCGTTTTCATGACTTGTGATTTTTCTTTTTTCCTCTCGTTTTTGAGAGGGTTTCCCTTTGCTCTTCCTGTATACCTGCATTTCCCAAGGCCCGAGCACGCTTCCTCCCTCAGCCAGAATAGCACCTGCAGCTTACCTCAGTGAAACGAAACACCGATTACACCAGACACAACTGCTGCTCTTTGATCTGTGGGGCACAGGTAAGAAAATGATGAGCAGAAAACAAGCACCAACCCAGGGTTTGGTGAGGCAAGTAGCTGAGGACTCCTATCACCGTCACCGCACACCATGCTTTGAGCGCAGAGCCAGGATGGGGGTGGCCAGGGGAGAGGTGGGGCACTGCCCTGGGGCAGGAGGCTGCTCTCCAGCTCGTGTTCCTGATCCCCTGTGGCCCACATGAGCCCTGTCTTGCGGCAGGGATCTGGCTGTGCAACAGGATGTCCCAAGGCACCAAGCCCCAACCTGCTTCCCTGTGCACTTCATCTTCAGGACCAAGACTGTTTCCCTGGGGATGCAGCCACCCCTGCTGTGGCGCAAGGGGCTGTACGGGGCCTGCAGTTTTCCACCACCCAAAACCAGGTTCCAGGAAGGACTGGGGCTCTGAGCTGCCCTCTGCTTAGAGTCATAGCATGGTTAGGGCTGGAAAGAACCTTATTTTAGCTCAGAAGGGAAGCTGTGGTTGGAGTTACTTTGTTGTTTTGGGGGACTGGGCTATTTCCCTGACAAAAAAATAAAAACCAGCAAAAAAAGGAGATGGATCCCCTCACTCAGGAAAGTTGGAGATGGAGCAATTCCTACTTCCTCATACTTACATTTTTTGCCTCAATCTCAGCTTGCTGCTGCTGGTTGCAAACCCCAGCTCAGAGTCGAGCAAGAGTGGGTTTGGCTGCTCTGCCTGTGAGCCCTTTCCCTCTGCTTCTCCTGGGCATGGCAGCTTTTCTCCACTGCTTTATGGGCACAGGTGATCTGCACTTGCTGGTTAGAGAAATGCTCATTCCCAGTATGAAACCGGGAGCGCCTGGGATGTGCCAGCTCCCACATGCCCTGGGCAGAGGCTCTGCGTGCAAGCTCTGTCCTTGTTCCTGGAGCATCTGTCTGCCCCATGTCCTTCCTGGGGGCTTGGGGCTGATGCGGCTGCACAGGGCAGCTCCACCTCGCACCTGCCCACAGCCTGGCCAGGACATGGTAATTCCCCAGTGTTGGTGTCCACCAGCATTGCAGCACTCAGCAGGGCACAGCCTGCGGAAGTGGATGCCTCTTACCCTTCACCTTTGTGCTGTATGGCTGGGCTGGTTACTGCCTGTTTGCTCAAGGGTGCTGCGTGGGTTGTGGTGCTTCCCTGGCACATGTGTGCTCCAGAGCCACCTCTGTTCAGAGCTGGTGAGGTTGTGGTGTTGGGAACCTAGGGCTGCATTTCCCAGGGCAAAAGCCAAGGACAAGCAGCCTGTGTGCTGTTCTGATGCATTGTAGGGCATTTATTTATGCGTTGTATGATGTAATTCACAGGCCTTGGTTGCCATGGGCTTGGGGTGGGTAAAGAGTTGTCTTGGATCAGTCTGGGGCTGGCACGTGTGGCTGGGCTGCCAGAAGCCAGACTGAAAACAGCCTTCCTCCAGTGTATCCCTTGGGAGGCACAGAGCTGGGGAGCCGGATGCCTGTGCTTCGTGCTGGAGGATGCTTCAGCTCCCCGCAGACACCTGGATCGTGACAGTGTCTGGCAGCACGTGAGAGCTGGCAAAACGTGTTCTGGCCTAAGTCTTCAGGCGGCCCCCAGCTGCTTGTGACGGCCCTCCCGCAGGTCCCCAGGCATGCGTCCCCAGCCATGCAGCCCTCCTGGGGCCCTGCACAGCTCCAGGGAAAGGAGCCATTGCACACGCTCGCTGCTGCCCCAGCAACCTCGCAGCTCTTGGCAGGGCCACAGTAAACTTCACATTTGGGTATGGAGGAAGCATCTCCCTGCTGCTGCTGAGCTGAGCTCGGCCGCAGTTCCTGCGGGGCCAGAGGCAGGGAGTGCACAGGAAAACCCACTGAAGCCCTGTTTCCCTGCCTGCAGATGAGCAGCTGATGCCTGACCTGGAGGGGAAGCAGAAGCAGTGTGGCAGTAGAAGTATCTGTTATCTGTACATCCACTGGGAATACCCTTGAGGGAGGTTTGCCACTGGGTATAGTAATAGGTATTAACAGAGAAACAGGGAGTGTGGGATATTGGGTCCAACCACTGAAGCGTAAAAGTGGAAAACATTTGTTGTAAAGTTAAAAAAAATATAAAGAAACTTCCCAGGCAGCTTCCCAGGCCTTGGCTTTGACTCTGGATTGGGATTTACTGGAAAGCTGGAATTCCCTGCAGCGGAAAGTCCTGACCTCACAGGCACTGGGGGCCAGCGGCCCTGGACAAGACCACGTTTGATGGTACCCAGACACCGCTGCTTCACTTCCAATTGCCAGAGGAAAATCCGGCTCAGTTTGGGGAGTGGGTTCTGGAGGTAAAACTGCTTCTGACCCCAAACACCGCCTGGGCAGACCCCCAGCACCAGGAGAGCTGTGGCACGGGCACCAGTGCCTCCTCCCCAGGCTGGGCTCCCCATAGGGGCAGCCACCACCCATGGTGCAGCAACACCCAGGGTCAGATTCCTGAAGGCACCTGTCATTTGCAGGGCCATTGACGATGATCTGCGCTGCACCATTGGTGTTCTTCACGTGTTTCCTCGCCGGCTCTGAACCTGGAACACAGCGCTTCCAGGAGGTATGGAAACACCATCCGGCTCCAGCCCCGGTGTGGGGATGTCCAGGTGCTGGGTGCTCGTTGGGATCACCCCTGCAGGACTGGAGCTAGAGAATCTCAGTGATATGGTTCAGTGCTGGCCTCGGCAGTCCTGAGGTAGCGGCTGGACTCTATCATCACACACGTCTTTTCCAGCCTGGCTGGTTTTGTGTTCCTAAGGTCCTTTCCAGCCCAAACCATTCTATATCTATGATCTATGACACGAGCAGCGAAGGCCACCCGGGCTGGGGACAGGCAAGGGCTGCGGCCGCCCCGCGGGTGGCGGTGGACGGCAACGGCCGCGCTGGTACACAGCGTACCGGCGGAGGCCGCCCCGCGGGTGGCGGTGGACGGCAACGGCCGCGCGGGGACAGAGCGGACCGGCGGAGGCCGCCGTGGGGGGGGCTGCGGCCCCGGGGAAGTGCCCGCCCCGTCCGCGCTCGGCCCCGCCGGTGGGCGGGGCTTGTGTCGATCCTCGCGCTCGGCCCCGCCCCGTCGTCGCCGATTGGCCGAGCGGCGCACGGTGGGGTGGGGCCGTGGCGGCGCGGGGGGCAGGCGGCGGGGAGGCGCGGCCGCCATCTTGTGCGTCGCCGGAGCCAGGCGAGCGGCCCGCAGCGTGGCGCCGCCCGACCCCGCTCTGCTCCCGCCTCAGCCGCCGCCGCAGCCAGGGCCGCTGGCTCCCGCCCGGGGGCGGCGGCGGACGGCGGAGGGGAAGAGCTCGGTGCGGACAGGGTCTTCCCGTCCCGTCCCCCCCGCGGGTCCGGTGGCGGCGGCCCCTCCTCCCGCCGGTCCTCGCGTGCCTCCCCGCGGGTTTGTGGCGCTGCGCCGGGGGAGGATGAACGGAGGATAAATGGTGCCCAAGGCAGACAGCGGCACCTTCCTCCTCCTCTTCCTCCTGGTGCTGAGCATCACCGAGCCGCTGCGGCCAGGTAGGGGCGGCGGGGTGGGGGGGGACGCCGGTCTCCTTCCTCAGCCCGCGGGCGGGTCCCGGGCCCGGAGCTGGATCCGGGCAAGGGGCAGCGGGGCTCCCCTAGGGCGGGCGAGGGAGGCGGCCGGTCAGTGTCCGGAGAGCGGTGCCCACCGAAGAGCAGCGCTGGCGCCGTCCCCTTCCCGCAGGGTTCAGGGCGCCGGGAGGAGCCCAGCGCTGGGGTCGCCGTGGCCCAGAGCCGGCCCCGGCCCCGGCCCCGAGGAGTCGGTGTCTGCTGCTTCATTATGCTCTAAAAAGAGATGGGACCTGGCTGAGTCATGGGGGAAGCGTAGGTCCGTGTGCTGGCTGGGACTTGGAGGAATAGGAGTTAGGGTCAAAAAAACTCGTTTTAAAGTTTGAAAGCTTGGGTGAAAGCTGTGTAACACTACAGGTAATCAGCAGTGGAAATGAGGTACATGATCAAGGTTTCAGGTGCCTTTTACTTACCTGTTTTTATGCTGTGGGCCTTGGGTGCCACCAAAACAAAACCTTGCTTTGAAAGTGCCATTTGATCGTGCCAGAAAGAGAAAACAGCTCTATTGTATCTCAGTTGTATGTCATCTTCCTAGTTGTGTTTTTGCTTCTTTCAGGGAAATAATTAAGCAGTGAAGTTGCTGTGTTAGTTGCCAGACATGGTACTTTAAAATGTTCATATTATTAACTCTGGAGAAATGGTGTTTGCTGATTGAAAACTACGGCCTTTCTAGGTACGTCGCTTAACTGAGGTTTCTTCTTGGGTGTTGAACTCACTTTGAGCTTGGCAGAGCCCTCGCATATCTTGGGCTGTTCTTGCCAAAGAGCATCAATAGCTGAAGCGTGAGGCTGCCTGGAGTGGCTTTGCAGGTTTAGAAGCCATCCTTCCGTCACACCATACCACTGCTGCTGGGTGATACTCCTTTATAAACAAGAGAGAAAGAACGATGGTGTACTTCGAAATCCCCTTGTTCTTTCTCTTCAGAATAGCCTGTATGACCCAGACTAATAAAATGTAACAGTATTAGTGAGCTGTGTTTAAGCAAGCTCCCAGTACAGCTGAAACACAATTGGGTCAGTGTAGGCAGTCTTATTGGAATAACTAACTTAGGTGTTGAAACTGCTCTGTGTGTTCCTTGTTTTGTTTTAGCTTGTTTTTTTGGCAGTACAGTGTATATACAGGGCTTATGAGGTGCTCTGAAGTAGCCAAAAAAAAACCCCTGAGTTGCTAACCTAGTATTATTACAGCTAGAGGCTGTATGTGGGAGAAGATGCTATGTAAAACTGATTTCAAGCAACTTCCTTTATAGCTGGCACCAAGTGCTACAGGCAGATGAATTGCTGGTTGAAAAAGCACAGAAGAGGGTCATAGTTGTCTGTGTACTGTAACTGGAGGGTAGGTTTGATCCTGAACTCCGTTGGTGTTGAGTGTTGTAGCCTCCTAGAAATTAGAAGATGCCTCTTTCCGTTTGTGTCAGGACATGTGTTGCTCCAGTTTGATAGCACATCTCTGATGCTTCGTGTATGAAGACAAGGTATTCACTGTGGTTTGCTTCTTTAGGGCAAATGGATGTTTTCACTGTGGTGCTCTGTTGTGCCTACGTGGGAGATTTGTGGTGCTGTAGCCATGCTGGCAGAAGCATCTTCCATGTGAACAAACCTAAGCTCTCATCTGCTCAAGTAATGCACCACTGGCTTTGAAACCCGTAGCATTAGGATTTCTCTGTGGGAAGTCCGTATGCATTCCTTGAGTTTTGCTCAGACCATATGTATTCTTGAACCTAATGTGCATTAATCCAACTGGATGTAGTATTGCAGCTGGAATTCCTTGCTGTATGCGGGATTTCTGAATTCCGTTTGGAATACTCTCACCCATCCTTTTTACTTGGAAGCTCTGGATGATTCTAGTGGTTGAGCTGTCCATGGTGATGCTTCTCCTTCATCCTCAGGAGAGATCCCCTTCCGTCAGGGTGGCCTCATGTCTTTTTGCCAATGTCCTTTGCTTTTTAGCTTCCTTCATTTAATATCTTAAATCTACTCTCTCAAATAGATCATGCATTTACTCAATTAAATAGTGTGTGGGTTGATCCTGAAACAAAGGATGCAGGTAGGGAAAATCTTGTTCATGCAAGTACAGAAGGTGTGCAGAACCAAATTTATAATCAGCGGTGAAGAAGGCTCCCTTCTCTTTTTGGGAGGGATACATGGATTTCCTCAGAAACAGTATTTGGCTTTAGAATTTTTCTTCCTAGTGATGGTTGGTTTTGGTTTTGCTCCTTTAAACCTGTGTATTGTAGCAACTGTCTTACTGGTTTAGAAAGGATGTCTGCATCATGCTTAGCTTAAATCTCTGCTCGGAGCTATCAAGTGAGTGCTGCAGAGTGATGGGAGGTTTTATGTTCTCTGAGATGAATGTGTAGTCCCTTCACAATTCAGTCCCAGCGAATCAGGCACCTCTTTGTACTTCCATGTTAATTTGACACTAGCTTTGTATCCATGTTCTTGCTGTACTCTTCAGATAAATAAAACCTCCTTTTAAAGCCTCCTCAACTGTAGTATCTTTTCAGGCAATCTGAAAGGCAGTGATTTTACACGGACCTAATTTTTTTCTGCATTTAAGGGGACATGGAGTTTAGTAAATTAAGAGAGAAATTAATTAAAATTTCCTTTTTTTTTCCTCTGATTTTTTCCATCTTAGTTACACAAGTCTGTTTTATGCTACTGCCAGCGCTAGCAGCATCAGGTACATCCAGCATACTGTGGCACCAGCCCTAGCTGGAGGCTTGGGTTCCTGAAGGTATTGTGAGCAGTCAGGTTCTTCTGAGCCTGTGAACATTTAATGGTAATTTTGTGCCTTTGACAATCTCTGTTTAGATGATCTTTTTGTCCCAGTGTTTTCCTCTTTCCTTTTCTAACTGTTTTGACCATAAGCTGCTTGTTTTGAGTGGTAGCCTGCTTTGTAATGCATTGTTGAAAGAGTTTGGTTTTTTAAAGCAGGGCATTTCTCCTTGAGTTGTATTACTCAGTATGTGTTGGAAGTTGCTAATGTGAATTGAAGCTGAATACGTTGTACTTTTCCAACTATACAAATGTGCAGTGAAGAACTAAATATTTTCTTTAAATGCATACTGAATTGATTATATCTGGTGTTCAGACACTTGTTTCTGGGGGTATTTACCGCAGTAGGGTTTAGCTTAATAATATCTTTTCCGGGACAACTCTAAACATCTGCTTCAGGTTATCCGAGTAGCTGGCTGAGAGCTGCTGTTTTGATGTGAAGAAGTATTTCAGCGGTGTGTTAACAGAGTTACAATAAAATGTTCTGAGACTAGCTCAGGTTTAGGCTCAGTTTCTGAACACCATTGCATTCCTGTTGCTTGTCAAAAGAACCTTGGAGAGGTAAATTGTTACAAATTCTGTTTTGCAGCACAGGTTGAGAAGTTCCTGTTTCTGTTAAAGTCTTATGTGCAGTTGGAAAGCAAAGGTTCTGGTGTCTTTATGTAACACGGGGAACTTAAACAGTCTGGAATGATCAGGATGACATGTTTCAGAAGAGCGTTTAGAGGATTAATTAATATCATAATCGCTCAAGACAATAACATGTTTTCCTATTTCTCTAACAAGATACTGCTGTTTGCTAATGGAAAACACTTAAACATGGTCAGGCTTTATATTGGATTTTGTAATAGTGGTTTAGTACAGCACCTTGTGAATGTAGGTCATGGGCTTTCTTATTAGAGCATTTGCCAGGCAGCTGAAAGCCAATTGAGTTCTTCTTCTTGCAGCTTTTTTTCTCCACTTCAAAGCTAGCTAGAGGAAGTCACTTTATTACTCAAGTTCTGGTTTTAAGAATTTTGCACAACTTACCTAATCGGCAGTGCTTAAAGACTTGCCAGCACAAGTGGTGTAATTAGAAAGGCCCACAATTTTAGCTTGAAGTTTGAACTTGTCATACTCTTTGGTGCTTGCTGGTGCGCAGCTGGCAGTTACCTTTGCACTGTGTTGGTATCTTGACACAGTAACATTGACAAGTGTGTTTAAGTTACCAAGTCTTTCTTGACGCCTATATAAAAGTTGTAGGTCTTAAATGCAAGGAAGAGCTCCTGGAGTAGAAGTCTAAACAAATCCACAGTCAGTGTTGTTCCACTAGTGTGCTGTGACCTAACCTGTCTGGTTTTGGCTAGTTGAATTGTATCAGTTAATTCAGTTGGCGATGTAAATGTCAAAATGTGACCTGGGCACAGCATTTCTCTGCTCTCAGGAGTTTGTTGCTAGGCAAGTGGAAGCTCTTATTTTACTTTTTGTTCACTGTCTCTACTTTAGTGAGACTGGTGACGGGTAATATTTGCTTGGTTCCATGTTGTTGCTAACTGCAATCCCTCTCTTTGTATTTAGCTGAATTCCCAAGTGACGGCTTCTAGGTTTCAGGGGCAGACAGAATGGTTTTTATCACACCTCCTTAGTTCTGCTACAAGTAGGGCTGTCCTGTCTTCCAGTCTTAGGTTATCCATCATCCCCTTATTACTTTGTCTACTGGGTTTAGGTGGTGTTTTTTCTTTTACTGGTATCTGTTAGTGTGCTCTTTTCCTGGTGTTCTCTGCTTTGCTGTTTGCTGTTGTTACCAGCTGCAAATCAAACCCAATGGATTTGAAATGGCTTTCTTCCTGCTGCTATCACTGTAGTAGAGAGGCAAGGCAGCAGGTGTCAGACCTTGTTAGCAGGTCTGATATTTTAAGACTGGTAATTCCTGATGTTAATTATAAGGCAAAATTTTTGAGGTGCAAGTGGGTTTGCTATTAGCAATGGCTACAGAGTAAAGGAGAAAGGGTTCAGTGGGCAGAGGGCTGTTTGCATGCATTGCTCTGGTTCTGAGAAGTAATAAACCAGAGGGGGAACATGGGGGTTTGCAAACAAGTGACTTCTCTGTCCCTGCAGTAGGTTTGGCATTAGAGGAAGATCAGACTAGAACAGCAGAAGTGATGGAGAACTGCTGCAGCCTCTCTCTGTAGCGGGAGGAGGCAGCTGTGGAAGTGCTGCTGCTTTCTCAGTAGTTAGGGGGGAAGGCACAGCTAGCTTGAAGAGGGAAGAATTTTAGATACTTAATATGAATGATGTAGAGTTCCCCAGAGAATGTCAGAAAACCAGCCAAGACTTCAATGAATTATTCTGTCCCCTGGAATTAGCTTCATTAGGGCTGGTTCTGATGCTGAGTTGTAATGCAAGAGTAAGACCACCTTTATGAGTAATGCCTCGGTCTGTGGGTTTGTACGTGGTGATTTCTTGCTACTTTTATAAGCTTTCATTTAATTCTATGGGATACATGTAAACAGCTGCTTTTGTGATTAACAAAACTTCCTGTTGCACTTACATGTGTCATATTGTGCAGAATCCGCGTACCCTGAATTGAGCTTCGGGTACCTGATACCTGGCTGGAGCAGAACCTGGAAACAGCCCAGGGGCATAGCTGCTCCTGCCCATCAGGGGTTAACGTGGGTGCTTAGGTTTGTTTTGTATTTTAAAGGAAGTGTGTGAAGGGTTCTTGCACTGGGAGTCTGAACAAGGAAGTCCTTGAGATGGAAAAGAAACAGAGCATGGCTAATGGCAGGCTTCATGAGAGGCTCTGCTGATCTTTGTCATCTCAAGGGCTAGCCTGTGTGGGAAGAGGCTTGCTAATGTTTTGTCCTGTGTAGACTGATAGAAAGTTATGGCTTGAAGGGGCACTACGAGATTGGGTTATCTGTCTTCCTGTCCTAGAGCAAAATCTGTTAAACCTAGGCAATTCCTGAAGGATATTTGTCTAGCATATTTGTAATGACTTCCTGTGATAGAGACTCCAAACTCCAGATTCTTTTGGTAGGTCTGGTTGCCAGTCTGTTGCTTGTTCTGCAGTCACAGCTTATTATTCCTGTCTAAATACAGTGTCATGCACGTGTCCCTCTCATGCTACAGTTCTAAAGAGCAGATTGACAGTTTCTCAGGACTGTTTGAGTGCTGGAACCTCTGAGTCTTTCAGCACCGATCAGTAGTCGGTGCCAGGCAGTGCCTGTTCCTTCCTGGCTTTCCACTTTCTGGAGGGCATGTACTGTTCAGGATCTTTGTGTGGCAGGCTCACACCTTTGCATTGTACTTCCAGTGATGGTTTTGTAAAGAACTTACTGAGTTGAAGAGAAATCACACTTCCTTTTGGGATGTCACTGATCAGCTGTAGCAGAACTCTTAATGGAGTTGCTTAAAAATGCGAGGTTGGGATTAACCTTTAATCTGCATTTCCAAAACTGTGAAATCCTCTGGCATCTTGTGGCTTCCTGTGAAACTTTTAATTTTGTCTTTGTATTAAAGGGTCAGCCTGCTAATTCTGGGTTTTGTGAGCAGCATTTTAATGGTATTTGCTGTATGGAACTCCTGAGGAAGTTACTGTTCGTGTTTGAAGCCTAGCATTTAGACTATTTAGGAATACAATTTGAAGTTTAATGGAAATTGGTATTTGCCTCATTAACCGTTGCTAAACAAAGTAACATTCAACTTCCTAGTAAATTAAAATAAGTTGATCTAAACATTATATTTAGCTTCTGTTTGTTGATTAGCAATTGACAGTTTGTCAGCCACCTTGGTGGGTGGAAATGCAGGATTACTTTTTTGGTGACTGCTCTTGGGACATTCCTGCTCTTACTTACTGGTTTTTATCATATTTTCATTAGTCTTTTCCTCTGTTATCTTCTGTTTCATATACCTCATCTGTGTTTCCTTGTACCTTTCCCATATGAGACCAGTTGCTTGGGGTACCCGGTGAGATTATTTGGGAACAAAAGCTAGTAGAAAAATGGGATTAAGAGCCATTTATGGTAGAATGATGCTGGATGTTCTGGGCTCGTTGCAGCTTTATTTTCTTGAGGGAGCTTCAGGTGCCACTTTGAAATGCTGAAGCCTCCATTGGTTTGTGTTTTGACACTAAATCTGCATTGCAGCGTGGGCAATACCACAGCAGCTGAGGTTTGAAGTGGGTGAGCACAGCCCTTAGATGTGTATGGAGAGAAGTCATCTCCAGCCTGGCTCTCCCAGCCCAGCTCTGCCCTCAGACCTCTGTGGGAGGGTAGATGTGGTGATAAAAGGGTAGGTGTCAAGCATCACCTTTGCATGAGTGCGGAGCTTTAAAACTGAGTTAGTGTTGTCCTTCAGTATCTGTATGTTTCATCTGTGCTCTTATTTATTTAGCAATTTAAATAGAAAGGTTTCTTCTGACTCAAAAGTAATGTGTCTTCTTTTATACACTTCAAAACAAATAATCCTGCTTCTAACACCTGCTTGATTTGAGTTTGTGCCCAAGTAGCATTTTGCTTGGTGTATGCAAAACTTCTAAAACAGGTTCCAACTTCTTTTACTCTAGGGATGGTCAAAACTGCATTTGTGTTTTCTGTTGACTTTGTGATATTATTTGTTACACTTTGATTACTCTTTACTGACTGAAATACAGTAGCATAAATGTACTCTATTTGTGAGGTCTTGGAAAATCTTTATAAAAAATGGAGGGTCTTGCAGGAGTGAGATCCAAGTGCAAAGACTTAATCAGAAGCATCTTCCCTCCTCAGTTCAGGTGGTACCAGATTGGAGAGAAATGGTTCAAGGATGCTGTAGTGTATGAGCGCTCATCTGTGTCTTTCTGAACAATAATGGAGTTGAATGTAATTTTTTTATTTGGCTAAAAAATGGCAAAGATGAAGTTTTGTGTTATAGTACCTGACACACGTGAGGCATAAAAGCTGGCTGATAAACTGAAGAGCGCCGGCAGTACTTGAGCAGCTAGAAGGTGCGGGGAATGAGCAAATTAATCTTAAAAGATTAAGTGGCTTTTCATAAATGGGTTGGACTTCTTTTTGCTGCCTTCTGATAGAACTGTTAAGGGTTCGATAGATAGATGAAATTTCTGTTCAGGTAGTTGTTTTGCCATGGAAGGAGAAAGGACACTATCTCCTACAGTGTGGACAAACAGAAGTGACTTCTATTGCCTGCATTCCTGCCACACTGGGATTCACTTGAGAGGAGAATGCTTTTCAAAGCATGAACCATTTGCTCTAATACATGACAGCCACTGCACCAGCTACTTTGCAAAGGATAAAACAGGTTTTCTGTATTTGAGGTCAGAGTATTTCTGTATGTCAAATTTTTGCTTCTAAGTGGTCTAGATCCTTGCTCATCAAGTCTTGTGCAAGATGTGAAGAAGAAAATGAAACAGGAGCAAAAGGGTTTTCTTTTTAGTGTGACCTTCATCTGAATAGTGTTCATGTGCAGGTGTCTTGTCCCCCTGAATTGTTAGATTCTTGTTCAAGACTCTTTCTTGTTTAAGACCATGACCTTCCTTAGGGCCCTGTAGAGAGCCTCTTCCATGTTCATTTGGTTTTGTAATTAAGAAATGGCATTAATTTTTGGAGTGGAGTGGTTAAAAATATCTGATTTCATAGGTAAGATTTTTGTCACCTGTTTGGTATTAAAGACTCTTGCAGTTCCTCATGTTTTAATTCAGCAAGGTATTATAAATACATATTTGGCCTTACACTGTGTATTTTCATTGGATTTGTTTGGATTGCTCATGTGTGGAAAGTTTAAGGATATGCTTAAATACTGAAAAAGAAAAAGACATTAAGTTGTGTGTTTTCCTGCAAAGCAGGAACATGTGTTGTCTCGTTGAAAGTAAATGGGCTTGCTAGCTAATAGTGCTGAAATCTGGCAGTTCCTACTTTCAGTTTAATGGTGGCTACAAATTAGCCTTGATTGCTCTGACAGTTCTTGAATTGCTGTTATCATGTTTCATCGGAATACTCTTGTTGAAACCTGATCTAAAGAAAATACTAATGTAGTTAATGTAAACCTTTGGATTTGGATTTACCTTTCCTCTGTGGAAAGCTCTGATTGTCTATAAAGTATTTGTTGGATTTTAGATATTTATTTTTTTTCACCTGCAGTTTGGTTAAAGGGAATACTTTTCCCCCCCAGTGTTCTTTCTTGAGTGGAAACTGTTTTACATAAGGACAAATAGTTGTCCAGACTGACTTGATAGGATGTGTGCTTTTCTAATCCTGAGAATACCTTTTTTTTTTGGAAGAGGAAAGGAATTATCTCACACACTTTGATTTTGGGGGGTCATTTTAGGTAGGCAGCTGTCAGGTAATAGGATACTGTTCCTGGTAGTTTCTTTAGATCACTTAGAGCTTTCCAACGAGCAGCTTGTGTAGTGACTGCCAGAAACTAAAAAAAAAGAAATGTTTTTGGTATTCAGATACTTCTGATTACTACACTGGTCATTGTAGGGTTGCTGGCACCATTGTGTAGTTCTGAACATCCCAGAGGAGACTCTGAAGTGTACTGCAGATTGTCTTGGTGGAGGACCACTGCAGATGCCTCCTGGGATGAAAGAGGTGCATGTAATGCTGAAAACTTGTGAAGACAGAGCTGAGAAACTGATACTTTTTCTTTGTTCAGAATGACCCCAGCTTTGTGAAGGACTGCAAATGAGCAAGAAGAATGTATGTACATTAATAGAATGTTTTAGAGTATTTAGATGCAGTGGGGTATGAGGACTGTGTTATAGAAGGTGTGGTTAGAAGAAGATAAAGGTTTGAGGTGAGGATTGAGGATGGAACCTGGTAGTAGCTAATCTGAGGTACCCAGGTATTTTAAGTGCTTGTGGTCTATGTGGGATGATCCATCTGTCCAGACTTGGATATACAGATTGTAGGGGTGAAAGTACCACAAACAATGGTGTTGCTCTTTTCTAGACTGAATTGATGGCTTGCTCGGTATTTTGTTACTGATGTCGTTCTTAATGGGCTTTCTCTGTTGCTGCATCTGATGGGAGAATTAATAAGTTGTGTGCGTGACTGTATTTAAATTCTGTGTGAGGAACAGTGCTGTTTTCTTAGCGCCCGTGAGCATGTTTCATAAGTCGTGGGGTCTAATGAAACCAAAGGGCTGTGTCTCTATACAGCCTCTGCTGCAGTACCTTTGCCTGACACCACTGATATAGTAAGACTGTGTCTTCCAATGTCCCCTCTGTCTCCTCTGGCATGAGGAGGCTGGGAGTCCTCCCAGGTCTCATGCAAGGGTTTGGTTCCCCCAGCTCATCACTTCTCTCTGCTGCCAGCTGGGAAGCCACCCCACTGTGGTGATAGCAGGAGGTACGGATGTGCTGGTGGGCTGGCAACTGCTGAACAGTGAGAACACTTTGGGGGGTCCTGGCCTCCGAAGTTCAAGGTGGTCGTGGTTTCCTTCCCCTGTGCTGGCTCTAGGCTTTCCAAGACTTGCATACTGCATTTTTCTGGTCTTGACTTCTCTCCAGCTGGAAATGTAATAAATTCAATAGTGAGGTGTGACTGGCGCTTTGACTGATCCACTTATGGATCGGGCTTTCTTTAGGGTCAAAAATTTGGTGTTTCACATGTTTAGGTCACTTGTCACTGTTGTACTAAAAATTAAAGTCCCACACAAAGCTGTACGAAACATCTGAAGTCCTGAACGAGGTTGCTAGTATAGAGCCTACAGTGTAGGCTTTGATTTTGTGCTGTACTAAAGGGTTGTCTGTACCCATGGCTTTGGTTTTGTTTGTACCTTACTGCTGTATTTTGCTTTTCCCTTCTGCCTATTTACTTACTATCGTAATAGAGCTGTTTCTTTGGGTGGAAAAAAAATGCAAGCTAGTTGCTTAGCTGGTATCATCACTGCCATGAAAATAAACTGGCTTTCAGTCTGGAATGCTGCGTTGCCTAATTCACAGTATTTTTTCAGTTCAGCTCAAGGAGCAAATTTTGTTTTCTGTTTGGTTTCTGCAGTACTGAAGAATTAGGAAATAGATTTTTTGGTTTTTCCGTTTCAGTCTTAGCAGTAAGAGTCCACATTCATAAAGCACAGTCTGTATTTTCTAAGTCTGAGGAAATCATAGCCAGGGTTCCCATTCACGAAGCTCTGATGGTGTTGCTCTGGCTGAATGCCGGGTCTCTTGTGCTCTTGTGGCTGGGTTTTGTTCTTGTTTTGATATTTTTTTTCCATCCTTACTGGCATTGAGTCTGTCCTCTGGACGAAGAGCAGACAATGAATTACAGTGAATGACACTTGTGAGCAAGGGGAAACTGAGTCAGTTCCAAGCTTGTGCAGGGTGTAGGTATAATATTGAATAGAACTGTAGAATCATTTAGGCTGGAAAAGATCTTTAAGATCATTAAGCCCAACTGTTAACCCAGCACTGCTAAGTCCACCACTAAACCCTGTGCTCGACAACCATGCATCTTTTAAATACCTCCAGGAATGGCAGTCCAACCACTTCCCTGGGCAGCCTGTTCCAATGCTTGACAACCCTTCTGGTGAAGAATATTTCCCTAATATCCAATCTAAACCTCCTGTGGCACAACTTGAGGCCATTTCCTCTTGTCCTATTGCTTGTTACTTGGGAGACCAGCACCCACCTTGCTACAGCCTCCTTTCAGGTAGTTACAGAGCGCGATAAGGACCCCCTGAGCCTCCTTTTCTCCAGTTTAAACAACCCCAATTCCCTCATCCATTCCTCATGAGACTTGTTCTCCAGACCCTTCACCAGCTTTGTTGCCCTTCTTTGGACAGTCTCCAGCACCTCAGTGCCTCTTATAGTGAGGGGCCCAGAACTGACTGCAGTGTTCCAGGTGCAGCCTCACCAGTGCCAAGTACAAGGGGATGATCACCTCCCTAGTCCTGCTGGCCACACTGTTGCTGATACAAGCCAGGATGTTGTTGGCCTTCTTGTCCAGCTGGGCACACGCTGGCTCATGCTCAGCCAGATGTCAGTTTACACCCCCAGGTCCTTTTCCACGAGGCAGTTTTCCAAACGCTCTTCCCTAAGCCTCTTCAACACTCCCACCTAACTTGGTGTCATCTGTGAACTTACTGAGGGTGCGCTTGTTCCCCTCATCCGGATCATTGACAAACAGAGCTGGCACCATTACTGAGCTCTCTGGAGCACCACTTGTGACCAGCCACCAACTGTATTTCACTTCATTCATGATCACTCTTTGGGCTCAGCCATGCAGCCAGGTTTTTATCCAGCAAACAGTACCCCTGTCCAAGCCATGAGCAGCCAGTTTCTCTGGGAGAATGCTATGGGAATGACATCAAAGGCTTTACTAAAGTCCAGGTAGACAACATCCGCAGCCTTTCCCTCATCCACTGTGCGGGTCACGTTGTCATAAAAGGAGATCGGGTTAGTCAAGCAGGACTTGCCTTTCGCAGACTCATGCTGACTGGGCCTAATCAGCTGGTTGTCCTGCACGTGATGGATGATGGCACTCTGGAAGATCTGCTCCATAAGCTTCCCTAGCACCAAGTGCAGACTGACAGCCTTGTATTTCCCTGGATCTTCCTTCCAGCCGCTTTTGTAGATGGGTGTCACATTTGCTAGCCTCCAGCCAACTGGTTACCTCCCTTGTTAGCCAGGATTGCAGGTAAATGGTGGGAAGTGGCTTGTTGAGCACTTCTGCCTCTGTACCTTCATGTGGATCCCATCTGGCCCTATAGATATGTGTGTGTCTAAGTGGTGTAGCAGGTCACTGACCATGTACCCTTGGACTAGAGGAGCTTCATTCTGCTCCCTGTCCCTGTCTTCCAGCTCAGGGAGCAGGGTACCCTGAGAACATATACGAGGGGGTAATGAGAAGAGGACCACTGCTGTTCCTCACTGTGCTGTAAAATCTTCTGATGGATGTTAGGATCATCTAACATAATTTGCTATGACAGAACACTGAGTAATACAGAATGTTCATTAGAGTTATTCATTAAGGATTTACAGTTTTTAGCTGGAGTGCTGTCACAGGTTTGGTTGCTTCATGACATTGCATGCTGAGGTTATGCAAAAAATGCCAATGCTTCTAACATGTATTATTTATCTATTTTTGGAGCTGATGTGTTCCTACTAAATGGGATTATAACTTCAGAGTCTCTAATTTTCAGGAGCTGGAATTCAATTTGAGCATGGATGCAGGTTGTATTTGGCTATGTGCATAGCACGGGGCCAAATAGTTTTTATTTTCCTGGGCTTCATGCTATGTGCCATTGTGCTTTCATACCCTCCTGCGCAGACTCAGGTCATGATGAACCAGGGCTACATAACCTAAGGGTTGTGCTTAGGCACATTTGCAGTAGCACATATGAATGGCTGAGCATTGTATCTGAACACAAAAATGGAGTGCTCTGTTCTTCTGTAGCTTTTTAATTCTTCTGTAGGTTTTTAATTTTAATTAATCTGTAGGCTTTTAATTTGAAGAACAGTAAACAACCAGTTTTATTGAGAAACTTTAATGGAATTCATCTGTTGAATGGATAATTGTCTGATGGTGATTTGTGAACCTCACAAATACTCTGAAAATAAGGTGGTGTTATCAGTTTGTTTTTCACCTACTGTGGCTTTGTTATCAAGTACTGTATGTACTCTACTGCACTGAATGCAGCAGTGGGTGAGGTAAGGATAAATTTAAAACCATGTAATGGAAGTATGATGCAGCAAGTGACGTCTCTCTGTGGGAGATTAATAGATAGAGAAAACTCCGCGATCTGAAGCCGAGGGGAAATATCATTTAGGTACAGCTCCACTTGCCTGAGAGCAGAGCCTTTGCGTGGGATTGGTGATACCTCACAGACAGGTTAAAAAC
This sequence comes from Amazona ochrocephala, assembly GCA_039720435.1. Taxonomy (NCBI): domain Eukaryota; kingdom Metazoa; phylum Chordata; class Aves; order Psittaciformes; family Psittacidae; genus Amazona; species Amazona ochrocephala. Next base: position 5,800,031 of record CM077891.1, on the reverse strand, counting down.
AAAACCTGCTTCAAGATGCGTCAGAACATCCTCAAGCAGTCAGCTTCTCTGTCACTGAACACTGTTCAGCAGCTGGCTTGTGGACACCATGAGCGGAGGCCGGGCAGGACTGCAGTGCTCTTCACAAGCTGGCAGGTTTTCAGGAGTTTTGGGGTATGGTACCTGCTCCGGTGAACTTCACCTGTGGACTTGAGACAAGTCCTAGTTATGAAAGCTGCTTTTCAAGTGCAGAGGAGTAGATTAAGGGTAGGTTTTTACATGAATCTGCTGAGTATTAAATGAAGAAAACCATTGTGGTATTGTGTTGGGAATACTGAAAATACGGTAAAGTTTCTGTTACTTCAGTAAATACTAGTCTAGAGAAATATTGTTTGTGTTATGCTTCCGCTTGAGCATAAACATTAGATATGGAGGTGTATGTGTTTGTGTGATGGTGATGGGCGTGGTGTTCATTTTGTTGTTGTTATGTTTCTGATGCTTGTTTTGAGGCATTTGTTGAGCACTGGTACTGAGCAGAATCTCCATGAGCCAAGGACTTAGGGGGTTAGGCTTCTTGCTGAAGATGCTAGGAGCTGATCATGCTCATCCAGTTTAGAATGGATCAGGTTATATAGAAACAATGATTTAAGAAAAAAGCAATTTTTGCTTTTAGTAAACTTAAATGTGCTCAATGTGAAATGATACTGCAACATGTAGGTACAGGCCTTTAAGTATGTAGGTTTAGTGTTAATATAAGGAAGATCTTTTGGACAAGTTAAAATCTGAATAAGAAGAGTTACTGGTCTAAACACTTGTAGTTTGAGTTTTTCTTAATGCGTAAGTCAGCTTTTGTTATCTGTAATTGTCTCTGAAATCAGAACAGAGGTTTTCTTACAAGATGGTTCTGCTTTGAGTCAATGAGTGACTTACACTGAGAAAGCAGGAAGTATTTTTGTCTTTTGTTTTCCTTCACTCTGTAGATAAAAATTATGCTCGAGGATGTACCAGACCCAGCCTTGAGAAATGTGACCAAAATAAGTGAACTACGTGTGAGGGATACACCAAACTGCTACTATTCGTTGAAACCTTGCATGCAAACCCAAAGCATGTACTTCAAGCTTATCTTTTCCAATACTTGCATTTCAGAGTAATAGCTTATAAGTGAAATAACATTAAATACTGGGTTTGTACATTTAATCAAGTTTCAATTTCCATGCAAATGGAGCTCAGCAGACAAGAACAAACAGTTAGCGTAACAAATGAAAAGTGGCATTTCTTTGTACTAAAAGCTGAAATAGTTTCAGATCTATAGTTGCTGTGTAAATGCTGAAGCCAACATGCATCTGTAGTTTTAGCTACCAAAAGAATTTCTTAAAGTATCAGACTTTACTGACTGGTGAATCTCTTTAATAAAGAGAGATTTAATCATTGCAACTAGAAGAACTCAAACTTTCATAATTAGAGATTGCAGTCACTGAATTTAATCTCTGTATCAAAGCACTCTCCTGAACTGAGACTTATAATCTTGGAGCCTTTAATTTAGACTTCTGGCTCCTCATCTCTACCTCTTAAACTGTGAATTGCCAAGTCATCAAGGTTTTTTGTGCAGCTAGTGGCTTATATGCCAGAGTTAAGAACATTGGTCATTTCTGCTTTAGGAGAGATTTGGTTTTTTACTGTTCCTTTTTGCACTGGTTCTGTAATGGTAAACTTCAGTTTCTTGGAAATGCGAGGTTGAAATTTGGATTTTGGAAACTTTGTGTTCATCTGATGCTGTACAGGAGATGTTCATTAGATGTACCTGAGACAGGACCTCTGGCATGTCTATTGGATGTAGCATTTCTTCAGGCTGAGTTACTTTTACCTCTCTGTCTTAAACTGAAGGAGGATAAATAGTCCTGTGAAGACAGTATCAAAGCATTCGCATTTACCCCCAAGCTTGTCTTTGCAGAAGTGTTTTGATGAGTAAATGGTGCTTGTAGCCCAGAAGGGTGCTTTTTGAGGTCCGTGTGCGGTTGGTTTCTGTCGCTTGGCAGACATTTTTGGAGCTTGCTGGTTTTTGCTCGTTCCCAAGAGCTATTTTCACCTCTGCAGCTTCTCCTACCCCTGTGGTGGTGTGACCTGGTGCAGGTTTTCATGGTCAGAGCTGTGACTCTGGTTGGTAACCGAGGTTTTGCTTATGGTACAGAAGTGAAGGTTCCAGCTGTGTTCACAGAGCAGCTTCTGGTAGCACAGGGCTGAAACGAATGGCTTTGCCTCTGAGGAGATGTGTGTAATCCCATCGCATAGGAAAACATCTTCTATTAGAGCTGATATTTAAAAACTGTAATACATTAGTAGGTGTTTTAGCTTCATTGGCAGACAACTGTTATGAGGCCAAATTCCACATTAATTGATACCAGCTCAGTACAATTATATTTCTGCTGAATTAGTTGGAGCATGCAGTCTTTCTGGTTGTAGGGACAAACTGTAGCTGGTCTGACTTAATGTAGACAGACAATAGCTTAATTTGATCTAAAGCTTGCTATGTCAAAGCCAACTGATCAAATTCATTCAGGAAACTGAACTAGCAAGGTGGACTTGTATTGAATCAACACTTTGCCTCATGTGCCTGTAACAATCTTGATTTGATATTGGGATGCTCTAAAATGAGATTGACCGTGTTGAAAGGTAGTCTCAGGTACTGGGTGTAGATCCTCCCTGCCTTTCTTTCAAATAAAACAGTTTATTTGAGTGACTAATTATCCCTTATCTTTTGCAATAAAAAAGTGGAAGGTAAATAAGAAATTAGTTCCAGTGTAAATACAAGCAGGAGGTATCCTAATACAAATGCATCTGGGAAAGACTTACACTGAAGCAGAAAATGCAGGTTGCAGGTGCTGTAATGCCCAGGCAGTGTGCTGACCAAGCGTGCATCTGCAGGAAGGATGCACTGTGGCTTCCCAGTGCTCGGGCTCCAGAAGGAAAATGTTCTCAATTACACGGAAAGATTACGAGAGATGATTAAACCTGAAAGGGCTTCCTGGATCGGTTTATAATGGCAAAAATGTGTTTGTTTTAGGAAACATGTGAAGCTGGCTGGAAATTAAAGCAGGGTGTGTGTGTGTGTTTTATGCATCTGTCATGAAGTCCTTCCTGTGGATAATGCTTCTAGTAAATGTCTGTTTTGAGTGCTTAGCAGAAAATCTGGAAATTAGCATGCTCTAAAGAAAGCTTAGAAAGCTGGTTGAGCACTATGTTGAAATACATGATGAGTGCTGTGAAACACCTGGCATTCAACATGTAATTGGGAAAATGTCTGGAAGAAAAGCTTTCTGTAAGGATCTAAGCAACAACCTCAAACTTAGGGTTTTCTTCCTCTGCATGAAACCTAAATTTCTCTATTAGTGAAAAATCTTGTTTCATCACTAACTTAGAAAAATAATAATGAGGATTTCTTGTTTGTACGGCACACTTTAAATGTATTTATAATCTTGCCTGTCATTTTTGGTGCTTGGTTACTTAAGCTTCCAACTGTTTTGTAAGATTTCTTTCAAATTTCAAATTACAGGTCCACGTCTAGCTTTGGCAAGACTTCTTTCAGGTGAGTGGCTTGTGGCAGATTGTATTACCTAATAAGGTGTCCTAGCAAATTGGTATTGGGTTCTTTTGGCCTTCACTTGACAGTAAGTTTTATCTTTGGTTTTATATTAAGCTTGTAGAGCTGGGGTATGGTCTGAACCTGATTTCAGTTTTTCTTCTTCTCTTTATGTATAAAGTTAAGGAGTTGCTTGCTGTCTCTGGCCAATTCATAGCTCTTAATAAACTGTTGCTAGAGAGAACAGGCAGACTGTTACCAGAGGTTGGGTTGTTGTGAGTTGTTGATATTCCTGACAGGCAGATATTCCTTCGGGTAGGGGTGTGCTGGTGAGCCAGCAGGTTCCTTGGATTTTTGGCAAGAGACACAGTGTTGTCATGAAAACGTGGAAGCAGCAGTCAGTCCAGCTGACTTCTGCTCATAGTCTTATCTTACCTGTAGCCTTTGGCAAGCTGTATAATTTTTCTGTACTTCCTTGTAACCACTAGCAGAAGGATGCAGTGGTTGGCAAGGTTGTTGAGGGTTAACATTGTACAAGTGCTTTCAGATGCTGAAGTGAAGAGGCTGTAATGGCACCACTGCTTGAAGTGTTTTCATGTTCTTGAACTGCTTGAACTTTGTGATGTTTTGTAAGTTTATACTGCATATAGTGCGAAAACTACAACTGCTTCTGTTTCCAATGTTTTAATTGCCTCCCATCTTTCCAGCGTATGCCAGATGAATTTAATTGCTTTAAAATAAAATCTCAGCATACTAAATTTTGTGTTGTAGCAGAGCTAAGGCTGCATCTGATCCTTGAAAGAAAAAGAAGCCTTTTATGTTAGAATCTCTTATGTGAATCATAATAGTGCTGCTGTAACTTGTCACGTCGTACATGAACGCTGGAGGTGGTTGCATTTCGATTTTTTCCACTTCTAGGCGGTTGTTGATGCCGTTAGCTAATGTGGTATCAGCGCCTCTGCTCCCACAGCTGCTGGCTTATAGCCGAACCTGTGCCATTCCGTATTTCCTAACAAGTTGGAAGATACAGAATGTTTTATCTTTAACAGCTGGTGGAAAATGTGTGGGTTTAGTGCTGCTGGGAGGTGAGAGGTTAAGATGTTTTCTTCCTCATCTGCTTTTGCTGTGAGTTACCACCAATAGCTATGAACAGTAAGGGATAACTGGCTTTAGGGACGAAACAGGGACTGGTATTTTTGGAACTTTGCTGTTCTTTTGAAGAACTGGAATCTTGTATGGATAAAGGAACCTTTTTTTATTTACCACACTCCTGGAAAGGACGAAGTCTGACGATCTAATAAGTGATCACTTGCACTTCAGGAAGGATGCATGATTACACTGCATTGTACTGCTGTTCACCTCTGTTCATACATCTTCATGCATCAGGTTCTGCTGCTGGTGCCATCACTTGCTTTTTCTGTGGCACAATCATAGAATGGTTAGAACAGAGAGACGGGCTTGAAATGTTTTTATGTTTCTGCTGTTTTGGCTTAAAAATAGACTACTGAAATGAAGTGCTTGACAAGGTTGTGGAGACTAGCACCTATTCTGTGCATCCTCGCCTCTCCCAGATTTCTCCGTTCCTTGGCCAAATATGTTCATTATAGGCTTCTGTCTATTTTAATATATGTATTTTACCTCTGAAGGCTCCTGCCCTGGCTAGCTGATGTGCTCTGCTGTGGGAGTCATGAGTCTGGTGTGCAGGGCTGTGTGGCACACATGGGCTGAGAGGGGGGTGTTGGCAGGTGCTCTGCTGCCTGCACTGCTGCCTGTGCTGCTAACCTTCCCACCCACTGCTGTATCTGGTCTGGGTGACAGCCACCAGTATGGGCATGGTGGGGCCTTAGTTGAAAAGCCTGCGCTGCATCAATGGCAAGAGGTTTCTGAAACTGCTGATGTTAAGCATGAGTCTTCAAGGAGGCCGTCAGTTATGTCCAAACCCACCCTGACCGCAAGTAAGAGGGGCAGTTAGAATTTCTCAGATGATTGCATCTTGTTCCTCTTTGTGCTAAGCCACAATAGTCATCGTGTCAGAGCAAAGCAATTCAGATGAAACTCTTTCTGAAACTACACAGGATTTATGCAGTTCATTCACACATGGGGACATGGGCCCTGGTTTGGGGTAGCTCAGGAGTTGCTATTGGCAGTGTTTGCAGAAAAGGGAGATTTTAATTCTGCAGTATTTCTTTCAGTGTCACTTCCCCCCCCCCCCCCCCCCAGTAGAATTGCATAGCAGTTTGTGTTCCTTGGTCTGAAATAATTAGTGCATCTGACATAGCATGGTTTTCACTGGGGATGATTGTTCAGCTGGTTTGAGTAGTGTTTTAATAGAAATGTTTTCTACTCTTCCATGTATCCACATTCTTCAGAGAGGAGTGTCTGTAACACAGGAAGTAATGACATTATGGCATGTAACTGGCATTTTTTTAATGCCCATAATATTGGGATGGAGTCATCCTTTTATCCGAACCAGTTGTATGTAATTGTACATAAAGTAGTAATAATGTATATGAAACTGTAGAGACAAAAGTGTACTGGTTTTCCCATGTGCATGTTGACTTGTGCTTTCGTGGTGGATGCTGCCTGTGAAACCAAGAGGGCTGCCAAACAGCTTTCTTCACAAGGGTGTGTGCGTGACTTCCATTACAATCAAGCAGTAAAGAAATTAAGAGTTTATTTAAAGTATTGAATTTTGGATAGAATTTTGCCATAACTACAGGGGGATGCAGCAGTAGAAAAGTGGAGCTGGGCTGAGAATAGTCTTTCATGTGTTAAAATATTTACCACAGTCTCCAGTGTAAATTCTGTACTTGGAACTGCAATGATAGGACTTGCTGAGAAGCCTTCCGCTGGGTGCTGACATTGCACAAAAGTGGTGAAAGAAGCTGCAATGATTTACTGAAGACTTGCTGCTTTCTGTGAGCTTCAGATTTGAATAGCTTTAATTTCAGCTGGAGGTTTTGTGTGTGTTTGGGTTTGTTTGGTGTGGGCCCCCACCACTCCAATTTAGAGGTAGATTCTAAATTTTCCTCTTCGGCTGCATTGGGCAAGTGAAGCTTAACCTTTTATTCCCCTAATGGGGGGAATAACAGGTTTTATTCCCCCTTTTCCTCTTTGGGCTAAAGAAATAACTTCAGTTCTTGTTCAGGGAGAGGGAATTATTGTGACCTAAGGTGATAGATTATTTTATGATTGTTATTATTGTTTTCCCTCTTAGCTCTTCGGACTGAGTAAAACTCTAACTGGGTGAGCACACTCTTGTCTTGCCGTCAGCAGTCTGGCGGGTCTGTGTGAGTTCTTAGCCGTTTTGTGACCTGGATGTTTGCTCTGAGGAGGTGGTTGCTAAGAGGATGTGCCTGCTTTTATTTTTCTAGAAGAGCAGGTCTGTGCTTTGCAGAGAAACCAGTACTGGAACTGGATTTTAGTCTGACATCAAATTAGAAGCCTATTATCAATATCCTATACCAATTACTAGGTGTACAGGTACAGCTTTTATTGGGAGTGCATGATGACTGGTTTTATTGTGCCTCGTCATGTTGTCTGAGCATTTAAATGTGACCTCTGTCTTGATTTAGCTTAAATGTGTGTTTCAAGAAGGTAACAACTGCAGTTACAGCTGCTTTCAGGTTGTATACTGTGGACAAGAGAATACACACTAGTGTGTTAAATTTCTTCCTGCAGACAGTTACCTGCTTGATCCTTTCACAATCACCCCCCCATAAGGTGGTCATTCTTTAGACATGGGTTACCTGGGATTATTGTAGCTTGCTGAGAGGAAAACATGCAAAATTGTTCACAAAACGTTGGTTTTGGAATTGTCACAACCACCATCCAGAAGAAAGATGGGCAGTGATGGTCTGGTGCAAAAGTGAACCTATGGATGCTAATGGGGACATGCAGACTTGCCGTTGTTCACTTGTATAGCCAGATTATGCTTTTTTTTCTCCTGCAAAATGTTTTGAGGGACACAGAAGGAAGCTATATTATTAGGTGCTGGCATTTGATAGATGGAATTGATATGAAAAAGCTATGTAGAAAATTGTACTTTTTATAATGCTAATTAGGTCTGACAGTATAATGATGGCAAGTAGGCAGTACTCTTACAGAAGCAGGAACTAAATGTTTGCAGATATTGACAGTTTCTTGTGAAGGATATGTTTGCATGGAGAAGCGCTACAGAAGAGCTTAAGCTAGAAAGTGAAAGCAGATTCATGGCTATAGAAATTGTTTTACAAATAGGTCTATGAAACGGCTCTGAATCAGGCTGGACATTTGCACGTCTGGTGGGTCCTGCTGTACATAGTGATTGGAATGGAAATAGGGGTCTGAATTTATTGTGTGATCTCGCACTTAACTACCATAGCACATTTCTGTTGAACTTTGGTTCTGAGAAAAGTGAATAAGCAGTTCTCAGTGCCCCACAAGAAGTAAATGGCGATGTCTGTGGTGATAGCTGCTTGCATGGTGTCCTCATCAGGAAGTTTTTACCAAGGATATTTAAGAGAGTTATTTCCCAAGTGCTGGAAGCTGGCCCTCCTGACTATTAAAACCACGTAGTTTAACGCATGGTAGTGGTCTGAAACAAAGCAGCTTTTCAAGAGGCTGAGTTATCCAGAGGTTTTGCCCATTAGCATTCAATGATATGTTACATGATGGATGATTAATACATGTAGAACTTGCAAGAGTAAGTAACACTTCAAACAAAGCACAACTTTATTCTTCTTTCCTAGAGCTCCGCTGCACCCCAGGGCAGTTTGCGTGTCGGAGTGGTACCATCCAGTGCATCCCTTCAAATTGGCAGTGTGATGGGTGGCCCACCTGCGAGGACGAGAGTGATGAAGTTGACTGTCCAGGTAAGTAAACCTGAGAATACTGCTCATCCCAGTGTCAGCTTGTTTTGCAGCAGCTAACTCTTTGAGATCGTTTGCTTATTTTTATTTGATAGTGGTGATAGATTGATGGAACCGTACCCATTGTTAACAAACTCTGAATTCTCTTCTTTTTCTTCTTCTGGTTTTTTGCTTCTGTTCTTGCAGTCTGAGTAGGCATCCTGGGGATGATGAGTTTGTAGTCGAAAAAAGAGACTTTCATGACAAGGAAAAAATCGTGATTAAATGAAAATGACACATAGGCCTGTGGTTGAATTCAGACTTACTGTTTTGGTTGTATTTGTATATCACTCAAACTGGGTGACACTGTTGGACTTAGGTAGAGAGCTTGTTTTATTGCTGCCTATTCTGATTATGCTTCTTGTGCTTAAGTGAAGAACTTTGTTCTGCCAAACAGGCTGGTGTATTAACTCTTCATCAACTTCTGTGATCGTATGCTTTCAGAAGCCTGTCACCAGCAGTGGTTCTCTGCTAAAGCTACTGGATACTGAGATGTCTTAAAAAGGCAAACAGAAATTTTTGATTGTGAATATATGTGCTCACGATTTTGAACCTTTTCATTTGTTCTTCACAAACAGGCCAGCGCATCTCTTGTTGTGTGTCTTAAAAATTTTCTCTACAGTGTTACTAAATTGCATTCAAAAACTGTTTTAAGAAGTTCTTGCCGTTAAACTACTTAATTTGCTTGGGAGAGAATCACATCAACTTTCAGCTGTCATCACAGCATGCAGTCTGTCATCATTCTGAGTTTTGAGCTGTTTTAGAGAGGTGCTACAAAATAGTATTATCAGTATTTTACAGCAGCGAGCTCTTCTAAATGTATGTGTTTTCTAGTGGAATTAGAGAAGTACATCTAACACACAAACTTTGAAGCTGTGCTATAGTTAGCCATCTCCCCAGTGTGTGCTACACACAAATAATTGAAAGAATGTGTTCGATGCTCTCTTCTGAAAAGCTTTTGCCTAGTTTGTGTGAGTGCATGTATTCACAGTGTGGGGGAAAAAGCTGTTGGTAGTTTCCTCTGACACTGAAAAATAAGCTGTGCCATTGACATCTTGTTTAAGGATATTCTTTACAATATGGATGTCCTGAAGAAAAATGCCTTTAGAGTTGAGCTGTTATTTTCTCTCCTCTTTAACTTTGGCAAAATGTGAGAAAATATGGACCTAGTAAAATTCTGGAGGTTAATGGGAGACAGTGGCTAGAGGAAAGCAGAGTCATGTTTGGGTTTACTCAAAAAGCACCAAAGGCTTCACTTATGGGAATATGGGAATATTTACATTAGTAGAAAACAGTATTTTTGTCTTCTCTTGTTGCCTAGTATATTGGTCAGCAATTTAAGTTGTTGCCTGGAGTGTGCAACAGGATGATGTTGACTCAAGGGCTGGAGTTACAAAGAATGTTTGATATGGCTAGGAAAGGGATTTTTATGATAGTAACATTTCTCAGTAGATAGGCCTTGCTTCTGTGTTTGGGGTGTAGGACTCAGTGGGCTGGCTGGCCTGACACAATAAGAAGAGCTTTAAGAAATGAAAGGAGATGTGTAGGAGAGATTTGATTCATTGTCATGTCTGTATGCACGAAGAGGAGAATAATATACATAAAGAATACTAAGGGAGGAGATGATGGACAGCATAGAGGAGGAAAGTATTCCACTTGATGAGAAGAGTAATTGGATAAGTAATTGGTGAAAAGGCTGTGCTTGGTGAAACAGCCAGAAAGCTGGGTGTGGTGTTTATGAAAGAGCTGGGATATTTGCAGTAATGCAAGGAGTGTAGCCAGCAAACCAGAGGAACAAGAACTACTGGTGTAGGATGTGAAAATTCTATTATACCTGTAACAAAAAAAATTGATGGGATAGCTTTGTGACCCAAAATGGGTGTTGAAGGACATCTGTTTCTCAGAACTGTCAAGAATAAGGACAGGTTGGTGTGCAGGTGAATGGCATGCTGGAGTACGAAGAGGAATAGCATGAAGTAAAAAGTCTGAGGCTAGAATAAGTTTGGAAGAGCATGGTTTTCTTATGTTGGGGAAGGTAATATGTATGTGACTAGTCATAGGAGAGACTAAGTCCGGGTAAGTTGGTTGGGGAACTAATGCTACTAATAATAGTAGCACATAATCATACTCAGGAGTGATAACTTGCTTCTTTGGCCACTGAATTAACGAGAAACGATGCAGCTTTAAGTTTTGAAAATACCTTTAGATTTAGATGAACAATTGTGAGATGATTCAGCTAAATTTAAATACTTTTTAATTAAGGCTCTTAATTTCAATAAAGGCAGACTGAACACTAAAAGAACAAGTTAGTGAAGCCACCTGGACTTGTGAAACATGGAGAATTAAAGTATCTTTAAATTAAAAGGTATGAAGTCTCTGAAGCATGAAAAGAAAGCTTGCAAGAAAGGGTTCTGAATCTGGTTGGGAAGCTTGTTACTTTTCAGCCTTTGAGCTACTAATGGCACACTCCATGAGGAACTCTGAAGGATCAATGGCAGTAAATTAGGGTTTTGTGGTGGTGATGAAGGTGTGTTTCAATGACTACTTGTCATGTTGGTGTTTTCAAAGGCTTAATACAAAGACATTGCAAGTTTTGTCACTGTTGGTTTAGTTCACCTTTTTTAGATCTGATTCATTCATATTAGTAACAAAGCTCCTATTAAAATCAGAGGATCAGAAATTAATAAAGTATTTTGGTAATCACATATTGCCTGAAGTACAAGGAAGCAGCCCAAACCCTAAGACCTTTTGTTAGAATAATTTCTTATGGCATTTTTTCAGAACACAAATAGGTAGGACATTAATTCATTGACCGTGAATAAGTGTATGAAATGCCTATTTTTACTAGGCCATGTATTTCTCTGAATGTAGTCATAATAGCCATTTTCATTCTTCCTGTCTCTTTTCAGAATGATCATCTTCCTTTAAAACATGGAATTCCTTTCAGTCCCGAACTTGCAGTGTGTGAAGTGCTATTCCGCCTGCCCTTCCCACTAGGCAAGCAAATGTTAGTGGAATCTGCAGCAGTGTTACCCTCAGTTCATCTCTGGTAGACCAAAACTCTTGGCTGCCTGCTCTTGCGAGCATACTAAAAATTGCTGGGAGGGTTTATGTAGCATGTGCGTGCAACTCTCTTCCACTTAAGCAGTGGAGACTTATGAAATTTGTGTACTGTTCCGTATCAACAATAATTGATCCTAAAAATAGTTTATCCCCAAGTGGTGTATTCTGTGAAATGGTAGAAACAGGCATTAATATCTTTAATATGGACTTTTACAAATGGGAATTTCTTATTTCTACTCACTTTCTCTCGCGTTTCTATACGAGTACTCAAAAGAGTAACAGAACTTCTTCACTGCATTTAAAAAGTTCTGCACTTAAACCCTGAAGAAGGAAGGGCTCTGCAGTTTGCCTTTTAGTGCTCATGGGATTTCCAGCCTTGCTTCAACCAGAGTATCAGATCAGCTTCTTCAAGTATCCTGTCGTCTTTGCAGGCCTCTTGGGCAAAACTAATTTACAGCAGTACAAGTCAAGCAGGACTTAGTATATCTCTGGCTGTTTACCTGTTTTAATCTTATGCTACAGATTTGATGTTTGTTTCTGTTACGTATGAACAAAAAGTGGATGTCTTGAACTCCAGTGCCTGTCATAATTCCTATGCATACCAGTTATTCAGCTTGCAATATATTGGTGACCAGTGTGTTTTGTTTTTTTATTTATGTTTTAAATTGAATTCTTCCCAGGAATAACTGATCAGATTGTGCTGTCAGCTGTCATTGGGCTTCTTCCAGCATCTTCAGCTCATCCTGTAGTGCACACCCTTCCTAATACCGCATTCTTCCTGTATAAGTTATTTCTCAGTACTGCTTTCTAGACCTGCTTGGTCTAGAAACAGGAACACTGGGAAGTTTCAGATTTTCCCTGCCTGAGGCCACAATCAGCACTGGACAGCTGGCCACCCTGGTGGCCATGGTCCTGGACCAGCAGTTGCAAGCAGCAGCTAAGTTAGTGGTATGAGCTGCCCTGCAGTTCCATGGCAAACAGTACAGCTTTACATGTTTTTATGTTGAGATTGGGAGCCTAATTTCATAGGGAAACAGTCTTACTGGGGAGCCAGCAGTAAATGCTTATCTTGGGCAATGTCCTCTTGTATGCTGTTCTTAAGGACTTCCCCAGATACTGTATCAGGAAGAAATGTGCAGACTTGGAGGTCAGTTACCCCAGCACATACAGACGACATCATCTTTGGGGCTGCAAAATCTCCTTTGTGGAGTCCGCTGAAGGCAGGTACCATAAAGTAGCAGCACAGCACACTGTTTTGCAGTCATAAACAACTTTGTGTTTTGTTTCACCAAGGTTATTGTGTTTGGTCAAGGTGACTCTTGTCATTTGTGCGCTTCTTAGTACATATCTTTTTCAAAAGCTAGATAATAATGATAAAAATCTGATAATTTCCACACCTTTTTCAGAACCCTTTCTGAACTCCTATATGAATCATCCTTTTTACCCTACTTTAAAGTATTATGAGCACCTTTAAATTATTATGAGCACTTTACTGTTGTTCTATTACTTTGAACAGTGCTCAGCGCAGCAGGATGCTGTTCTTGGTTGGCATCTGTTTCCTAGCATAGAACAATTGATAATGCAAAGCATGGAGCTGCTTTATTTCAGAAGAATCACTCCTCTCTGGAGACTTCCAAACTGTATTCCCAAATCTTTAGGCACAGAACTGGATTTTATACTGAAGTTATCTCACCTCTCAACTTATCAGATGGAAATAAAAGCTTTCCAAGCTGTAGTAGGTAGTGTGCTGGACAAAATAATTGGACGCTTAGGGGACAGGGCAGCTTCTCATGTAAATTTTGGGCATCTGTGTGTTTAAACAGGTGCAACTCAAATCTTGGAACAAATAAGATATGACAAGACCTGATTGCTTCACTGTTTAATTTTAACATTATTTGACACAGTACATCCATCCTTTTGAAGGGTTTGTCTTGAGTGACTTGTCATCTGTGACACAGTAACTCTGGAAGCTAGTTCAACTCCCCAAAATCCAATATATCCCCCTTTGAGTCCTGACCCTTCAAGGACCTCTCTATTACAGTCAGTGTCTTTTGCCTGCCTGCCCTTTTCTTGGTGCAAAGCAGACCTTGGTGTGTGTGGCAGATTGCAGTTTCTCTTCCAGCTCCTCCAAACGCAGTTTTCCATTTGGCGTCCTGTTTGTTCCCCCAGGCAGTGCTGCTCGGCACGTGTATGTTCTAGCCTGTTCCCATCTCAGCTGGTGCCAGCTCTCGCTTTTGTGTGGTCTCAGCTCTTTGGCTGACGTTTCATTTGCACTACTTGGCATTTTTTTTTTCCGCTTCCTTTTACTTGGTCTGAATGATGGAGGTGCTGAGGGGGACAAAAAAGGCGCTTTCTGCTCTGCTTGTGTGCTTGGCTTTCCTTAATGAGATACCATATGCAAAGAAAGCGTTGCTGAGATCCTGGGGATAAATGCAGCAGGGTAATCTCCGTGGGTGTACATGGCAGAGTATGCACAGCTTAACCAAATTCCTTCCACCCTCTATGAGTAATGGCAAAGCTCATATTTCTTTCAGACCTGACTGTGTTTTTCCCCTTCCATTTTTTCCATGTTCCCAACAGGAACAGCAAAACTTGTACCATGGCACAAAGCTTTTTCTGTGAGCCTGTGGGCTGAGTTTTGCAGGCTGCAGTGACAGCACTTCTTCAACTAGAAGGTAGTTAGAAATGTAAGCAAAATTTTTCCCCTTCCAGTCTTTTTGTTCTGAATAATTGTTGAACTGTTTTCATTCAGATCTGAAAGAGTTTATCAATACAACATATAGTAGGAGCCATCCAGCATGGCAAATTTCCATTCTGAATTGGTAACTTCAAGTTTTAAACAAGTGAAACTACTCACAGAATCAGCAGTGTTGGGCAGCTTTCTGGATGTATAACACTATACTTCGGCTGTAGTCGTGCTAGAGTGAATGAGATAGCAACTGTAAATTAACAGAAGCTATGTGAATACTAGGCATGACTTGATCCATTTGGAAACAGATTGGAGGATGCTTGTGTCCACTGTGCTGTAGTATTTGAGGAGAGAAGAAAGAAATTTGCACCCCATGAATTTTTCCTTGAACCCATTTTTCCCTTTTCCCCACCAGCTGACAATCAAATTTCTTTCCTGGTATAGTTGTGCGAAGTCAAAGGAAACAGGACTCTGTCTTGGCTAGGAAAAATATTACCGTTGCTGTTGGTTATAGTACCTAGAAGAATAAAGGGCTTGGAAAACAGCTGATCTTCCAAAATCTGATAGCTTTCAAAATACTAAATATGCACATAAGCAATAAAAATGATGGCTTTTCTTTTCTGGAACACTCGCCCATGGTTAGGTTGTGATTTTTTGGCTTAGGTTGTTATCGTAAAGCTTTGTGGCACTTTTAATTTATCTTTAAAGATAAAAATACTTCTGTAAAGGAAGCAGGAACAGCAGAGCATGTAAAAAAACTTTTCTGCAGAGTACTGAAAAAGTACAATAGAAAACCAGTCCAATTACGCCTTTGCCACCAGGATCTTGCAGTGACTTTTCATGGCAGTCAGGTAACTTAGAGGCTTGTTAGCATCTCTTTCTTTATTGCCCTGGAAACACTTGTCATTGTTGCTTTTCTCAGAGACTGAAAATTCAGGTCAAATAGAAGCAATTTAATATTTGAAGAGCGCTAGTTTATTAAGCAGCTGACAGTGTTGGGCTTGAAGGAGAAGTGACTTGTGGTGGCTGCTTTCTGCCTCTTCAGTCCTGCCTGGTTTCAGCAGCAAGTCTGCTGACATGGGCAGATGCTGAGGAAGGAACGAGTGTCCTGCTTCCTGGGTGAGGACCGATTGAACTTGCTCTGTGTGGGATCTGTGTAGCTATTTTTCAGAGCATCTGGCATAAATTCTGCCACTTTCAGATGCTAACCCAAGTAACCCTTTCTTAACCTCGTGTGTCAAAACCTGTGAACTTCTGCTTTATTCCCTGGGGGAGGTGAATTGTTAAGTCCTTGTGGGCGTTCTGTTTAGCCATGGAGGGTCAGCCATATGGTGTTGCATCTGCTCTCGCTTCTGAAAGGGAACTAATTCTTTGTGCGTTTGGTTCTTACTGGTTCTTTGGGTTTAGTTGTTACCATTTAACGCCATGGGAAAACAGAGCTTTCCATGCTGAGCTCAGTTCATCTTTGGTAAAGTGTTCTGCATTAGTTAGTGTTATTTTTAAAGTCTTGCTATAATTAAAGGTTTGCTTTTTTAGTGTCAGTATTGCTCTGAAAATCACAGTGTAAATACTGCTACCGAGCCATTAGGATTAAGAACAAATTCTAAAACTAAATTAGTCTTTAAAGTAATAAAAATAATCAGCCGTCTTCACTGTCAAATTATTTTACCATTTTGTGTCCTTTGAAATGTAGACTAACTAAATTTCTTGGCACTAACTTCTTGCCTGTGATAAATAACATATTCTAATACTGAGCAGTAGAATTACTACTTTATTCCTGTAAGGCCACGTGAGTGTATTATGCATGGCCATTTCTTAATGGGTTATCTCTGTAGACATGTAATTCCTAGGATAACGTGATAATTAAATATCCCTTGCTTATCCCATTAACCCAGGGCAAACTCAGTATGTTCGAGCCAGATGAATGCAAAGCTACTCTGCTGTTCCTGGGCTCTAGTTAGTGATTCTTTTTGCTCATCCGTGCTAACATTTGTTCCAAGGAGTGCGCTGTTTGATGGTGGGTCTTCTGGAGGTCTTTCCCCCCTGGTAATACACCGAACAGTCTGCAACTCTGGATTTAAATTACCACGAAATTGCTGTGGACCTCTCACTTTTTAAAGGTAGTCTGAAAAGAGAAAGCTTTATTGACATAGTTCTGAACATATTTCAGATGGATGTAGTTAAACCTGTTGAAGACGACTGTGTAGCCCCTCTTTATTTGGGATCATGACTGGTTTATTTGGTTTAGCTAGGCTAAATAGAGGTAATCAGCTTTAAAGGAAAATAAGCTGATCTCTTTATATAGAAATGGATGTCTGCAATAGCTCTTTGTGCTGGTTAACTGTATGACTTTAATAACATGTAGAAACGTTAGATAATGTACTAGCAGATATTTCTAATGCTTACATTCTTGGGTTCATTTGTCTCTTTTAAGGTTAATCCCTTGTTTCCAGATTAATCGTTCCCAGTGCTCATCTCCCATTTTTCTTAAAGGTTTCTCCCCACCACTGTGCCAGCTTTCCTAGGATCTTGCTAGTTTTGCTGGCTACAGCCCGTCCTGCAGTGTCTCCACCTGAACTCCTGATAGGCATGTGGAGCACCCCCAGCCCTTTTACTGGAATAACATCATGTGCTGTGTTGTTCCTAAGTTACTGAATCCAGTAGTTGTGCGCGCTTGTTAGAAGCCATGACGCTGAGATGAGGGTGTGTGTCTGTTTTGCTTCAGAAATAGCAAACTAACATTTCCTTTAGAAACTTGGCAGTGAATAAAAAACCTTGTTTTTCTGGCTGAAGATAGGTTTCCTTTTGTGGTTTTAATTTTGTCCTAGGTCTCAGAGAATGTGTTGGAAAACGTATTGGAAAAGTTGTGTGTTCAAGGATATAAGACAACTGCGAAATGAAGCAGGTAGAGTGTAGGTAGCTCTGTAAACAAGAACAGATAAAATGCACTGGGGATGATGCCTTTGCTGCAGCAATTGAGATGATGAGCGTCAAGTCCTGTGTATAACTGCAGGCTGTTGAGAATCTGCCAGAATGTTTTGCTTACTCTGCAAGGCTCATGTAATGGCTTGTTGGTTCCTTTCAATCGTAAGTATTTTGGTTACGTATCATGTGAAATGGCCAAGCAGGGGTTTACCATCTTGGTTTACTACATTACTTACTGTATATGTCTTGAATTAAAACCCAGAGAAAGATTAATAAAATGAAATCTGCCTTTGCTTGCATCTTTCACCAGTACTGACTATGCCTTCTGGTCCCCAGGATTGACAGGGGACCAGCGAACTTATCATGGGAAGGAGAATGTGGACTCCAGGCATAATCGAGGAAGAGGAGGAGAGACAACCCGCTTTCACACTGTCAATGTGGCACAGCCTGTCCGATTTAGCAGTAAGTTGCAGACTGGGAAATTTGGGACATCTTCCTGCTAATTAATTTACCAGTTTAGGCTACTTTTTTTTTAAGGGGAAATTAATAGATTTTACTCTTGCATAGCTTTTTGGTCAGATTTTCTTAACATGCACTGCTTTTTAAGGTTTTTGTACGTTTCTTTTATATAAATATATATGTTGTGTGTATTAGATATTGGTATGTTCTGTGTATATTCTTTATACTCTATGTACTGTCTTAGTTATGCTACTGTATTCCATCCCTTCTTTGTGATATGAACAGTAAATCTTAAATGATCCCATATAAATGGAGGGTAAAGAAAGATATTTAGTTCAAGGGCTTCAAATCAGTTTATGTATCATTATTTGATGATAAAGATCACTGTTTCTGAAGGTAATAAAGAGGCTTGAGAACAGGAGCTCTGAATGCACGTAACAGACATAAAACAGTTTGTGTATTTGAAGTTCTTAAGTGTTGTGCAAAATTAACGCTGCAAATGCAGGTGCTAAAATGATTTCCTGTCTGTTTTAAATTTCAGCTGTGTGTCTCTGTGTTTCTCTGTCAGTTACCCATCACCCCCAGGAATGCTTGTCAAATGTCCCTGGGCCTGTTTCATCCAGAAATGTCTCAAGGCTTTTGTTGGATATTCCGTCAGTTGAGTTAATTGAGAGAAAGCAGACAGTGGTTCACGCTGTCACCTTGTTGCTAAAGATCCAGTTTGCAGTGATGTTTTTCCAAAGCAAACAACAGTTGCCCCAGATCCCCCATTGTCTTTAATTATTGACTATGGGAGCAGGATTATGTGAATACTACTGAGACTGTCTGTAAAATTACATTGAAAACTTCCCAGTATGTTGGATGTATTGCTAACCACCTAATAGAAAGACACAATCATTAAGTTGACCACCTCTGGTTTTTTTTTGTTCCTGCTTCTTGCTGTTTGTTTTGACTTGGATTGATCGAACTGATTGGTTTTACAAAGATGTGCAGGGAAATGACTTCCACAGTAGATCATCAGTCTCAATTAGAGGCTTTAAAGGCTGTCACAGTGCAATGAAACATTACTTGGAGTTGCATCTTTTAAAATATATTCATAACAATTTTCCTTTATCAAAAGCCATAGTAAAGCATGTCTCTGTGATCTGTAATACATGCATCTCCTGGTGACATGAAGTATATGCAGTATATTGTGTGTACACACCCAGGTGATTTTGCATTGCATTGTTATAAACTGATAAGGATGCATTATCTTGAAGATCCTAATTTGGGGGGAATGGTTTCCCTTCTATTCTTCATGTTTCCTAGGAAAGTGCCCAACAGGATGGCACCACTATGAGGGCACAGCCAGCTGTTACAGAGTATATTTAAATGGGGAGAACTACTGGGACGCTGTGCAGACATGTCAGCGGGTGAATGGATCCCTCGCCACCTTCACTGCAGACCAGGAGCTAAGGTTTATCCTGGCACAGGAGTGGGACTTGGAAGAAAAAACATTTGTAAGGAAGGACCAGCGCAGGTGAGTAAGAAGGAAAGGACAAAGATGTCGTATACCATGAGAATGGTTTCTGTGCAATGTGAATGCTGGTAGTTCAGTTTGCTTACAAAATCTAATGGTAAAATTGACTTCAGGTTAATGCCCAGTATGAATGTGCTGGTTGGTAGTTTGGCAGTGGCCATCTGTATTTTATGTTTAAATTAACATTCAGAGATAGGCCCCAGTTCAGCAGTCTTTTTTTCTTCAGGCTGTCTCAGCAATGTATTTGTTCAAATTCCTGAACTGCAGCAGAAAAGATGGACTTTACAATGACTTTACAAAGCTGCTCTGGCTTGTGTAGAATAATTATTTAAAACTCAACAGGATTCATGTTTCCTTTAAGTCCTAACAAAGACTGCAAGTTTGAGATGAGAATGAAGTTAAAAAGCTATTTTGAATTGTGAGAATGTCGTGGCTTTAGATATTTCATCCTGTTAGCTCACCACAAACAGTTGCTTTCTTTTGCCTGTGGGTTTTTTGTCAGGCTCATGGGCTGCCATGACAGATCACCAGGAGCGGTTCAGTAATGCTGTATCTCTGTCTCTGAAGAGTTAGATGGCTTGATCTGGAACAGTCTGACATTAATTGTATATGTTTATAAAATATTTGACTTCTGGATGCTTTTGTGTGGTTTTTGGGTTTGAGATACTGAAGTGCTGCTATAAAAACAGAATAAAGTGCTTATGATTAGAAATAAAAGCCATGGTGAGTTACCATTTTGTAAACATAGAAAACCATCAAGTGTTTCCCTCTATTCTTCAACTGTATCTCTATATATTGCTAATATATGGGCTGAAATGTTAAAGAAAAAACAATCAATGTTTTGAAAGTTAGCTTTGAACTGTAAAGACATTGGAAGATTCTGTGTAATTTAACTTGTTAGTATGATTTTTTGGCTTTTATCTTTAGAATCTAACACAATTTCTCTTAGGTTCTGGGTTGGATATCAGTATGTGATTACCAATCGAAATCACTCTCTAGAAGGTCACTGGGAAGTAGCTTATAAAGGTAGGCCTCTCCAGTTATTACTCAGTTAAGTGGCCCATGGAAACTGTCTCAAATATGAACATTATTTGCAAGAACAGTATAACTTCTTTCAGTGATAGTATTGAAATAATGAAGAGGAACTGCTTTGCTCTACAGTATCAAAAGACACACATCTGGTTTTCAAGTGTAAGAAGTTTCATAGCTTTCACATTGTGTCTTTTGGAAAGAACATGCATTTCAGTTTATTTGGGCTTTCCCCTTGCTTAAGCTGAGAAAAAGGAAACTACTCTGTAGTTCCTTGTTCTTTGTCTAGATCAACTGCTGATTCCCGATTCTAGTATGTGCACAGACTAGTGCAAGTACCGTATCTCGAGGTTTTAGCTTTTTAAAAATGGGTAGATTTTTATATTATAAAAAACCCCAAAACCCAAAAAGCGAACCAAACTCAATCTTGAATTTTGGAGAGTTGCTCAGATTTTTTTCACTTTAAAGTCCTTCAGGTAGTTTACGTAAACCAAGACAAAATTTACCTAATACCAGAAATAAATCCCAGTTTATATGAAAAGCTGAGCATTAATCTGATAGGCATCACTGAATTTGTTCAGTTGCAAAACAAGCAACCCCCTCTGCTGAAAATGCAGAGTTATGTTTGTTGTTTTTTATTAATTCAGTTGAGGGATTAATCAAAGTTGTCATATCATAGAATCACAGAATGGTTTGGGTTGGAAGAGACCTTAAAGCTCTCCCAGTTCCAAACCCCTGCCATGGACAGGGACACCTTCCACTAGAGCAGGTTGCCCCAAGCCCTGTCCGGCCTGGCCTTGAACCCTGCCAGGTATGGGGCAGCCACAGCTTCTTTGGGTACCCTGTGCCAGCGCCTCAGCACCCTCACAGGAGAAAATTTCTTCATAGTATCCAGTCTAAATCTGCTCTCTATCAGTTGCTCTTATGTGTAGAATTGAATCTCTAAATGCTGTACTGGTTTAGATAATGGAAAGGGTTTTTTTTAAGCATCAGCACTTGAATTCCAGCATAGCATTTGAAAACTAATCTGAATAGTTTTCTTCTCATATACAAGTTTCAGTAATGGAAAACCTGAAAGGAAAACTGGCCATTAGGTACAGATACGTAATTTTGCACAGAATTTTGCTGAACGATTGGGTCTTGAAAAATACTTTTGACACATGAGAAGTAATAGAACCCTGCATGGTGCCATGGCCAAAAATATTGCTTTCATCGTTTAAGTGAAGAGAGTTGACTGAATATTCAGAGGAAACTGCTGCTTCTTGTGGAAGCAGGATCATTTCTATTAGTTTCTTAAAGCAAAGCGCCTGAAGATGTCTTTGGACAGCAGGGGAAAGGAAGGGAGGAAAGTCCAACTCTTTTCTCATAATAGGGACTTCTGGTCTGGGCTGTTTAGGTAGGTAGGTTTCCCCTGGAAAGCCTATATGGGGAAAAAAAAGCATTCTCCTTTTAAAGGACCTTTGTTTGGTGTTTTGAAGGTTGACTGCACTGCCATCTGCTGACAGTGTTTTCTGCCAAGGAGGCATAAATGACAAAAATAGTACTTGTCTTTTATCACAAGTTTTATTTAATTTGATGCAGTATTTAAATCTAAGCCTTCTCAATCCTATATATTCACAAGCTTTCTATTAATAAAGGGGTACCTATATGAAATAAAGTGCATAGCAGTGCATAGTAGCATTCAGTAGCTTCTGAAAAACTTTACTTAAGACTTATTGACTTGTAGTGGGACTCTCTCTGAATTCCTGCTATGTTTGAAAAGTGGTTTAGGCTCTTGTAGCTTGGAAATTTTAATCCAGTCCTGGGAGATGTGGAAGATAAGGCTTCAAAAGCTGATAGCAGAACCTAATTGCGTTTTAAAGAAGTGAACACCATACCTAAAAGTGCTTGAAAGGACCATAATGTGAGAAGACTGTAATATGCTAACCACGAGCTGATAAAATCAATGTTTAAGCACACAGATTTGGAAGGTAACTTCTGAAAACATAGGCTAATTTTGATAATTGCTGTCTTGGTCTCCCTTTAACCTCTCCAACTTTGCATACCAGCAGATTTAATGGTGAAGTAAGTCACTGGTCAGAAACAACATCTTAAAAGTTGTTAAATGCCCTCAACACCTCTTGCACTGTGTGCAACCCATCACAGTAGTCTCTTAAGTTACGTGAGTTGGAAGGACCAAAAAGTCCATACCACCACTGCAGCAGCAGAGGCAGCGTTGCAGCCTTGTTCTCTGCATAGCACTGCTCTGCACTCTGAGTGAGCAGCATAAGATGTGGGGGAGCAGCACCCGATAGATGTACACACATCTTTGGTGCAAGGTGGGTACAGGTTCTTACTCCCCTAGTAGAAAGCATGGCCAAACTCAGTGTTTTTTGGAAGGGTGCATAACTATTGGTAGGCAAACCCCATGGGACTCTGGAAAGCAGCGCTTGTAGAGAATATTAGAACATCACCGCTGCTGGTTCAGAATGATAGAATTACCCGGTACTTTGAAAACAGCAGCCTCTTCTCTCTGTGAGTCACCCCTTCCCTCCTCGCTTTTCCCTTCCCCCAGAGGAAGGAGGAATGTTGCTAATGGAAGCTAAAGCTAGAGGACAGTAGCCTTGTAGCAGAGTTGGTGTGCATGAAATGAGTGATATTACAGTGCCTTTCTAAAGCTCTGCATACCCACAGGCTGCTTACACTAATGCATCTTGTTCTAGGCTCTTCAGAAGTATTTTTACCCCCTGACCCTATCTTTGGTACGGCTATGTCTGAAAAGGAGAATGTTCTTTGTGCCCAGCTCCAGTGTTTCCATTTTCCCACCCTTCGGCACCATGGTTTACACAGCTGGTATGCTGAAAACTGCTATGAGAAATCTTCATTCCTTTGCAAAAGGAGTAAGTTGGTTTTACTTCAGTGTTTACTGTGTTGTGTGTTTAAATATAACAAATAAGGGGGCATTTATTTGTTATCCTTCCTACCTTTTGTCCAGTGAATTAAAAAAAAGAATGTAGGAGTTAGGTTTCCGCTTGGCTTAAATAAATAAGAGCACTATAATGTGTGGCTGCCAGCCACAGTACGGATTGTCACTAAAAGGTTACTGTTGAGCAGCTACGTCTGCCCCAAAATAAAGTATACTTGGGGGGAGAAAAAGTTAGAAAGCAAACAAAAAGTGCCTTATTAGGAAATATCACTCTTAAATTGTCACATGAAAATGAGGAAATGTTTATTTCTGGTTTCATTTTGCATATAGCAAACCTGTTAAATTCTTTTCAGCCAGTGATTAGAACCAGGGGGCGAAAAAAGCAAGTGAAGCTACTGACTTAAAGTGGAAAAAGTACAGCTACAGCTTTCATTCTGTATCTTGCATTTCTTTACTCCAGAAGGCCTGATACCAACAGAGGTATTGGCAGTATTTTCATGTAACATGTGAGATACCTGATATCGGTGGTGCTTCTTTCAAGGAGAAAAGTTGTTGAACTTTTACTGCAGTTCTTGAAGTTTTTCTAGTTTCCTTTTTCTTTAAAGCAGGAAAAAGAACTGCAGAATGGCAAGAGAGGATAATTCAGCCCTTTATCTGCTTTTACACCTGAAATATTGAAAAACAGGAAGACAGATATTACCTTGTCTAACTTGAGATGTAATAAAATCTTGGTATCTGATATTGAAGGACATGTGTTTTGTCAAAATGATGATCAAAAGAGGACCTTTTTGGTCATCCCTGAGAGTGTGTTAGCTCCATTAAATACTTAAAAGTTGCTTTGTCAATTTTGAGCAGTAAATCATCCCTCTGTGCCTCCAGACTATCCATTATCTTCCCCACTCCTTGGAGATCTCTTTTCAAAGTTGCTTTAATGTGAAGGTGTGACTTCTAACTGATGGCCTGCTTATGTTTGCAAATCACTTAATGTAGCAGAGTAAACTGGACTCCTGTTTGGCAGGCTCACAGACACTTGGATATTGATGTGCGTTTCTGTTCTAGGCCAGACTTGTGTTGATATCAAAGACAACATTGTCGATGAAGGCTACTATTTCACTCCAAAAGGGAATGATCCCTGTTTGAGCTGCACATGTCACAACGGTGAACCTGAAATGTGTGTGGCTGCTTTGTGTGAACGGCCCCAGGGGTGTCAGCAGTATCGCAAAGACCCTAAGGAATGCTGCAAATTTACATGCTTAGACCCAGGTAAGAGCTGACTGCTACAGTTTTGTCAAGAGAAATGGGTTCAGTGCTCTACTTGGTTATCTTTGGGTATAACGTAGTTTGAAATGATGCATCCTTTCCATGCCTCAACATTGCTGGGTACAAACTCCCTGTGGGGAAAGATATTAAATCGTGGGGAACAGAACATTTCAGCCCATGTCTAGAAATAATTAGTCATCCTTGATGCTAGATGTGTAGGAGAAGCAGTAGCTTATTTTCTGTATAGAAGCTGACACTACGCTCAGGATTTTTAGTGGCACTTTTTGCGTGGTTCCTTTATTGCATTTAGTTGTCATGAAAATACTTTTCTCTTGAGCACTAATTAAGCATCTTTCCCTGGACATGAGGATTTATGTGTCTGGAAGTTTGCATGCAGGATCACACGGGAAGCAGAGTTTATAAGTTATATAGAGGTTTGATAACAATCCAGATGTGCAGCTTTGCTTATTGGATTTGCCATCTTGGTGCAGCTTCTTGTTTTGGATCAATAACGTCTTCAGTTGACTCTGGACTGTTTGTCAGTCTTCATTTGGGAATGTAGATTTCTTCGGGGGGGGGGGGGGGGTATTTTTCTGTAAAGAGACTTGTAAAAGGAGATGTATCCTGCTTGGAATTGCATCCTACTTGGAAAATCAAACACTGGAGCAGATTGCTTGTGGAATCTCTGTCTGTGCGGATAGTTAATGCCTGGTTGGATTCTGTCCTGGGCAAATTACTCTGGCTGATGCTGATTGACCAGGGTTTGGACTAGACGATCTCAGCACATCGCTTCCGACCTCAGACATTCTGTAACACTGTTATTAGGCTCTTTTAAAATACCAGGAAATCTTATGTGAGTGCACTAAGAAACTATTCTTCTGTTCTCCTTATGGAAAACATGGAAAGTCAACTCACTCTTCCCATGACAGGCTTCTCTTTCAGCCTGTTACAAAAAAAAGGGGTGCTTACTGGCTTCCAAATTTGCATTCTTTTTTGTCTTAACTACAGAAGTTAATTGTTAAAGGCCTTTGGCTTTTCTTTGCTGTCATTCACATTTGTTCTGAGGGTTAAGCTTTTAACAGATGTACGTGGCTAGTGTTGCAGGTTGGTCGGTGAAAGAGTGGGGAAAAACAGGAGTCTTCCTTCCACTCTTATCAGCAGACTTCAGGCTTTGTCTTCACTTTTTTTATATCTTGAGGAACAGTGTCAGCAAAGCATCATCCAGCAGGCAGGATAAGATGACCTGGGATAACCTTGTGCTGTGTTCTTTAATCCTTGCTTATTGCTGTAGGTCTTAACTATTTCATGGATACTGATTTGAAGAGTGTATTTCGCCACATCCTTCCTGATCCTTAAGCTCTTCTTTCTGTACTGTTGCTAAATAAGAGACTTTCATTATACTCTTGCCTGAGCTGAAGAATCATCAAGCAGTTGTCAGACTTCCTTCATAATGAAGTTACTTCAGCTAGTGATAAACACTGAAATTTTTAAATGAAGCATTTCAGTTTTCCTTCTGGGTGTTTATAAATGGCTGTTCCAGATGACAAAATTAATGAATTACTTTCTTTAATCAGCATGTATTTATCTTTGTCCAACTTTTACATATATCTTCCCTAAGCTCTGTTGCAAAGGAAAGAAAAGAGTTTACTAATCAACAGTAAGTGAATTAATCACCCAAGGAGAGACTGGGGGGAAATAAATCCTACTGTTGGGTTGGCAGGTAATCAGTTCTCACAGTGTGAGTGGGTGAGCAGTGATTACAAGTAGATAGCAAATATTTCTTAAGGATTGATAGTAGGGAAATTTTTCAGTGGTAGGAGTAAGCTGAGCAATCACAGCTATCCTCCCTTGGAAGATGCTTCTCGTCATTTGCTTGAAGATAAACAGCGGGGGAAAATCTTTCATGCTGCTCCACGGATGTGGTAGAAATCATTTTTTCTGTGTGGCTCTTGTTTAGACAGACCTGCAACTCCTATTTGTGAAAAGATAATAAATAAGACTCTTTGAAAGAGATGATAGTGCAGAAACTTTTCTAGTGACTCAACTAGTGCAGTTCCAGGGTATTCTGACTGCACTGGGTGTAAAGCCACCTTTCTGAAATAATCTGTTTGTGTTTATGTGGGTTGGAAGTCTTTGTGATGACTTACCTTGTGTACAAGCTGAGTCTTTGTCTTTTTTTGATCTGATTTGACCTGACAGTTTATCCAGGTTGAACATTAGGAGCTTTCACAGTGTAACAGAGTGTGATAGAGGCCCAAGATGGCCCAGAAGGTGCATAAATTGCAGTTGTAGCTGGCCTAAGGAGAATATGTGGAAGTCAGACTTTCTGCCTACAACATTGCCTGTGTGTATGTTTTACTTAAGTCACTTTACTTAAGGCAGCTAATAGCGCTAATTTATGATGTTCATGAAGTTAGCGTTGCTGTATAATGGAGGAGGAACAACAGCAGGTCTGTGTGTTCAGGAGGGTATGGTGGTTGGTAGGTGTGTGACTGCATTGGTTTAAGGTCTGACAGTAATGAGTTGCTGAAAGGTTTGACAGCACAGAGCCTTTTGTACTGCACAGCCAGATTTGAGAGGGTGTAATGTTCGAGTTCTGTGCACAGTGAGCTATTAAATGAATTTCTTGTTGCCAAGAATGCTTCACGTAATAAATTCCAGCCTATTAGCAATGTACTGTAACGATGTATAAATTCAGTGGATTTTTCTGTTACTAGTATTTGTAGCAAGTCAGTGCTTCATCTGCTTCCTATCCACACCTGACCTGGGTGTGTTTCTCAGTCAGAGCTCTTTAGTGGGGAAATTGGTGCAAAGAGCACAGCACAGTCATTTTTAGGTCATTTTTCTTTGTGTAGCGTGTCTGTATGTGTACATGCTACTTAAGCATAACCAAGTGTGATCCGTTGAATTGTGAAAAATGAATACCTTTCATGTCTGGCACTGGTAGAACAGGAATAATTTGCTCACAACAGCCTTTCAAATGTGGATCTGGTTAGCAATGGTGTAGAGCTCTCAGAAGTTCTGAGCTCCGGGGTCTGTTTCATGTTCTGCCACTTGCTTTCTGTGTGATCTAGGAAGAATTTAGTTCCTGTTTGACCTTAATCTCTTCTGGTTCTGAAAGATGATTATCATGTCCATTCACCTTTTTTAAGGTATTTTTAGGTGCTGTCATGTAATGATGCTAACCAGTGTACCAATGACATGGAATTTAGATGGTCATATCTTGGCAGTGACACTGTTTAGAGATTTTGTTTTTGGAAATGTTGAAGTTAAGATGTCCAGAAGTCGTTTAGAAATAGTGTGCAGATAGCACCAGTTCTCAGGCCTTTCCCATAGCTTCCAGGCTTGATGTTTCCTGTAGTATAACATCATCAGCTATGTCGGGGAGACAAACGCATGTGCAAAATGCCGCTAACCTTTCCTTTTCCCTATTTTCAGAGACCTGAGGCCTTCAAAATTTTGCTGATTAAGATATTTTCAGAAACCTTTAGATCTTCTTGCAATAAATAGATAAATCACCTGATGATTCATAATTTTCTTCCATTTCTGAAATAAGGAGTGTTAAACCAGCCTAATGAATCTCCACTCTACATTTCTCTCTCCATTACTGACAGAAGAACATGGAGAAAAGTTAGTCCTGACCAGAAGTATGACAGGCTTCTTTTATATGTTTTCTGTAACAGATGGCAACAGTTTGTTCGACTCAATGGCCGGTGGAATGCGTCTGATTGTTAGCTGCATTTCCTCCTTCCTCATCCTCTCTCTGCTGCTTTTCATGGTCCACCGGCTACGCCAGAGGCGGAGAGAGCGCATAGAGTCTTTGATTGGGGCGAATTGTAAGTAGCCTGTATCTGTAATAAGTCCTGGCTGAAGTAATGTATGTGTTTCTGCATAAGGGGAGCAGAAGAAAAGAAATAAAAGTCTGTGGAAAACATGAGGGAAAGTCTGGTAGTAGATTCTAGTCAGTGTTATCTCCAGATGTAGGTCTGTGCTGGCTGCCTGGACTGGTCATGATTTGTGCAAACTTTGGTTCTCTGAAACCACTGCACATCCCAAGAAAAAAATGTGTATCAACACTTATCTTGTGCCTCATGCTTATAACTGACAGATTGGCACACATAAAGGTGAGAAATGTTATGGTCTTGCTTGACTGTGCCTCTATGTGTGTGTCTTGGTAAGTTATTCAAACTTGAACTTTAGACTATAATGGGAAAGTATTTTTTATGTGATCCAGATGTGAAATATCTTTTATGTGTCGCCTTAGTTTGGAGAGGTTAGGTTAAAGTTCTGGTGTGATGCAAGACAAACAGGTTGGGTTCAGGTGGGCCTGGATATCATTGTGTAACAGCAGGGAGTTGACTAGTATAGGTTATGTAGACATTTTAGGTCTTCAGGAGACGTGAGTGTCTTGGCTGTGAAAAGTGGAAAAAGGTGTTGAGATCTGCCTTAAACTAAAGCAGAAAGCATGGGATAAAGTCACTTACTACTGTTTCTTCTCTTGAAATAGTGCACCATTTTAACTTGGGCCGCAGGATGCCTGGTTTTGATTATGGTCCTGATGGTTTTGGAACTGGCCTTACTCCACTGCATCTTTCAGATGATGGGGAAGGTGGGGCGTTTCATTTCCATGATCCGCCTCCACCCTATACTGCTTACAAGTATCCAGATATTCAACATCCAGATGACCCACCTCCTCCATATGAGGCTTCTGTCAATCCTGACAGCATCCTTTGTTCCACTCCAGGTATGCAGGCAATAGCTTCTCTTTTGTCTCTCTTTTTCATTTTGGCTAGAGGGTAGATTTATTTATTGATTTATTAACTATAATCATATCATTTAGTGATTGTGAGGAGAAAATATATTTAATGGTAAAATCTATTTCTGCAATGGAAAAGCCTTTTGTTAAAAATGTATCATTAAGCTTGTTTTTTCTCAAAGGTTCTTGGGAACACCTAAATTCAAGTAGAATCCTTGCTGCAAGTAGTTTAACTCTTAGACCTTACCTATCTTCAGGCCTTACCTTGGATGGGTTATCTGGTTACCTAGTTTACCCTTTTCTGATACCTTTTCTGGTCTTCTGGAGGTAGGTCTATAGAGATTGCTATTAAAAAGTAGAAGAAATGTCAAGTACGAGAGATCTTGAATAAAATCTATCCGGTGCCTTCTCTCTTCCCCACTTCCCCCACCCACACCCCCAAAAAATTGACCAAAAATACCACTTTCTAATGATTCACCCAGCACTCTTCAGTTTTGCAGCTGTGCTAGTCACATACTGTAGAAACCATTCCAATTTGGGATTTTTATAGCAGCATATCTCACAAGATAAGTGAGCCTGATTAGTGCAAGTATCTTATTTATATATCAAAGTTTTATTTTTGCTACACAATTTTTCTCTTTTGCCGTGTCATCTCTTTGTGCATTAATGTGAAACTGGGAAAAACTCAGAGCTTCTAGAAATACAGATAGTAAATCTATTTGGGAATGTGAAATGATATACCTCACGTTCTGATTCTGCTTGGGTTTTGTCTTTTGCAGATGGAGTTCTTTCTCAGGCTGTGCAAAGCAGTCCTCCATCACTAGGAAACTGTGATGCATCCCCGCAGCTTACAGAGAGATCGCTTCCTCCCTCAGTTGGTCCTTCTCCAGTGGAGCTGGAAGACTCTGCTGACAGCAGCACCTTTCTTGTCCCTCCTGACACAGTGCTAAGTGAAAACACTCCGGCAGAAACTCTTACGGGCAGCCGTCACAGCCACTGTTCTCTCAATACCATTGTATAGAGGAGAAAAAAGCCGATCACCGGTCAGAGTTTTAGCAACTGTTTGCACAGACAAACACTAATCCGTGGTTTGAACTTCAGAAGGAATCTCCACTTTGTTTTTTGAACACTGCTTTTATGTTCTAGTTTAGGATTGTGCCTCTCGTTTTTTTGCTGTCGTTATTCATTCACTAATCGGTTTGTTCTGTAAATATGGATTGTATAACTGCTCTTTTTCTTCCATTGGCTATGGAAAAGAGTGCAGAGAATTCCTTTGACTTCTAAGGAGGTGAAAAGTATGGGTAGGGGTTTTATTTTGTTGGGGTTTTTTTTTCTTAACCTGAGAGGAAACAAAATCTACATCAGAAAAAAGCTGCTTGGATTTGGCTGGATACCACCGGACCCAGGGAACAGACGATGGAAAAGGCGGGTGGGGGCAGTCACCGCTCAATCAATTGCTTTCTCTCTTGCTTCAGTGCTATACTTGGAAAAGGCAGAGAAGATGGAACTACAGGGGAAGGGGCTGGGGCTTGTTTTACAAAGTGGGAACACTGAGGAGCTGAAACACATACCACCAAGTAAGAGTTACATAGTATAGCACACTTGTGTGTTTTGATCTGCCTTGCTGTCTCAGAACACCATAGGGACTGTAGGATGAGTGATCTACACAATATGTGACAAGCGGGTACTGGGCAAACTAGGATTTGCAATCACAATTATTTGCTGTTGGTAGCTGCAACATCTGAGGTTGTTGGGTAAACTTCTGGACCATAAAGAAAACTGGATCTGTGTAATGCTTGTGTCCCTTCAGTAGAATCCTCATACGTATTAGGCAGTACTTTAGGGAAGAGATGGGGAGCACTTAATTTTGGTGCAGTCTGACTTCCCTGTATGAAGCCCCTGTTTGTTCTAACCCCGTAAGGAAGAGTGAGGTGTCTTTATTTTGTAGTTTAACTCCTGAACAGTTGCACAAGACTGGGCTGGATAAGAGGCCATTGTTCTTGCTTTTCTTATTGCATGCTATGTTTAGCATGTGTGTTCCCTCCATTTCGCTTCTTTACAGTTCTACAAATAACATTGGGAAGCAGTGATCAACATGCACTGTACACGATGTTTAATTCTAATTGGACATTTGTTCCTTATCAGGGTCCCGTAAGTTGCCAACCCTCTTGTGGGGATTTCCCGTGTGCCCCCCAGACCATTTATCCAGGTTCCGCAAGGGGTTATCACAAGGTTGGTGCATTTAAATCAGTAAAGCAGTTTGCTTCAGTCAGATGTCATCTTAAATTTC
This sequence comes from Amazona ochrocephala, assembly GCA_039720435.1. NCBI lineage: Eukaryota > Metazoa > Chordata > Aves > Psittaciformes > Psittacidae > Amazona > Amazona ochrocephala. Next base: position 5,768,691 of record CM077891.1, on the reverse strand, counting down.
CCCCTTTGATTGAACTCTTTAATTTATGGATGGCAAAATGATTCATTTACTCCCTCACTAAACCCAATATCAAGCGCTGTTGGTTTTGATAATGAATACAAAATAATCTTTACAGGTGGTTTTAGATTCAAATTTGAATTTCAGTGCACAGGTAATTTACCCTTTCCCCCCATCCTCCTCTTGCCTCTACTTCTCCTTGACTTACTGTAACAGTCAGCAGATGAGATGAATTATAAGGAATTTGTAAGAATGCCCCTGTGAGTGTTCTTCTGTTACCTTATGAAGGGCACAAGCCTAGAGGGACAGGAAGAAAACACTGCATGGGGGGTGTGTGATCTATTTTTCTAGTAATGATGAGAAATCATACTTGTATGACAAATCCTAACCCACTGTTGTGGTTTCCCAGTGCAGCTGACTCTTTCCCCATTGAATATGCTGCTACTTTCTATTCTGTTTCTTGCCTATAGGCTAATACTGTACTTGGGGATTGGTCTTGACAATTCAACTCCTTTTGCACAGAAAACTGAGTTATTGAGTTCATATCTTGGTGTCTTGACATTCAGACACTTGCTAATGATCTTGAATCCATCAGAGAGTGTGAATCACAGTTCTGGGGTGCGCTGCTGGCACTCGAGCGGGAGGAAGCACTGTTAGGAAGCCTCATCCGCCTGGAGCCGTACCACCGCCCGCGTTTTGACTGGCTCTAACAGCAGTGGTATGAAACGAGAGGAGCAGTTATCCACCCTGTGGGATCTCTTACTGTCTCCTCTTCTGAGTCCAAGTCTTGGTCTAATGAAGTAGATGGATAGCAGTAGTCAGAACCATGCATACAAATTGCTGAGCATTTCTGAAGTATGAAAATAAAGCGGGTTTTGTGCGTTTTTGAGCACATTCATACGTTTTATACATTGTATGTACTGATTTTTCCTTAGTTTTATAGGTACGAATGTGTGTGTGCGTGTGTGTGTTTCTGGATGGTGATATATATATATCTCTATACATACTGTAGATGGTAACCTTTGTGCTGCATCCAGCTAGGTGAAGCTAAGCACTGGGATGTGAACTAGGCTCTTAGGGTTAATACTTCTCTCAAGCTGGCTACACCCTGTTGTAGGACAGGCTGTGATAGTGTACACTTAACTAGGATGCAAAGTCTATGCTACTACAATCTGTTCCTGAAAAATGTTTCGTTAGCAGTGGGAAATAGAAAACTTTCAGTTTCTTTTGAAGCCAGATGGAATATATTTGTTCTTCGTAGTATCCTAGCGCAATAACGAAAGGCCTTTTGGCTTGGTTTAGTGTCTGAAGCTGTGTTTGTGGCTGAGGTGAACAGATACCTTACCTCACACTTCTCCTAACACTGCGGGAATCTGTTCGATGTTTTTCTATTTTACTTTTGGTTCTGTGATGAATTTTATTTGAAAATAAGCTCTGTTACAACTGGCAACTTCATGGTGGCTCCTGGTTGTAGCTATTCCCAATGGAGGCTTCTTTGTAGAAGCCTTGGTGTGATATTTTCCCCATTGCTTCTGAGCCTTTCCCACTTGTATGTTGGCACGGAGGCTACTATTTTTTGTCTTTTCCCATATCCTCTTTCATCTTAACTGTAACCAAGTGAAATTTTGCCTTGAACAGAGCAGCTCACTAAGTACAGCTCATTTACCTCAGTGAGCTTTTAATTTGGCAATAAAATCGTTTTGTTTTGGGTTTTTGTCCCCTTTTTAACGTAGCTTTTTCACACTGAGTGTTTTCTGTTGGAGTAAGAGCCTTTGTAGCAGAAAATGTCACAACTACTCGGACTTCTGGACCAACCGGGGAAGAGAAGTTTTCTTGACAGCAATTGACTCCTCAGCAAACATTCCTTGCCCTTGGCAAGGTGGCTGGTAAGCAATTTGTCCTGGACACCAATTAGAGGGCTGATGCTTGCCTAAGGAGGACCTTTCCGTTTTGCTTGCCCCATTAGATTGATGAGATCTTTGGGAGTTATTCTGTGCATTGTTTTTTTCCCCCCACCACTGATCACTTTCTCTGGATGTTTTTTCTTAACTACTGATGCATCGCAAATGTCCCTTCAGAGCCAGCGGGGGAGATGGCATTACCACATCATTCCCAGCAGCACGTGTGAGCAGAAAGGGCATTTTCATGGGATATGCTCAACTGTGGCTATGTTAACCCACAGTGCTCGATTCTGCACAGGATTTGCACCTCCCATTGTGGCCTCCGACAAAACTGCTCTTCAGATTCCCCATCCTTACGATGTACTGTGGTGCCATATTGAGGTCTCTGCTGTTCCGGCAAGAACAGCCCTAGATACTCACTTCTGTCCGTGTTACCAGTGATACCCGTACACAGTCTCACAGCAGCCTCTAATTTGTTTACTAGATGAGTTGTAGACTATTGTAATGTTATAGAAGGATGGTGGGTCTCATTCCGTGCTAGAAAATCAAAACTCTCATTCAGATGTACAAAGAACTTGTTTGCATAATGTTCAGTCTTGTCTAGTTTTGAGCCTCAGACTATTCCTTTGCCCGTTCATGGCAGGTCAATGATCTAGAACAAAAGTGAAGTAGGTGGGAAATGTTTTTCTGAAGGCTTAACCTCTCAGTCGGCGAGCTCTGCCTCCGCAGGTATCATGGTGATGGCCTGTTCACATGCACCTCGAGATTCACTTAGGCAGAAAATGTTGTGAGCAGTAGTTAGTACTGTTCTTTTCCCGTCTAATAATGTTAAATGAATTTGAAGCTGGTGTTACAGATGCTTTTATCTTTCAGATGTGGCTTTTTGGTGGCAAAGCACTGGCGTTTTATGTTGCCTCATACAACCTGTAATGTGGATCTCTTCTTTTTTCAGCTGCTGAAATGTCTTTATTCTCCCTGGCTAAGGAACATGCCATATACAGAAATTTCTTTTAAATTTCCCTTGCATGGGAAATCTTAATTTAAAGAATTAAACGGGAGCTGGACCCTAAATTTGGAGCAGATGAGTGTAGGAGACAAATCAAAGTTTGCTCCTGATGTTCCCCAGTTCCAAATAAAATGGGGGTTTCTTTTTGAAACGGATGCTTTTAATGGTGGTAAAGATGTGTTGGAACTACATGATCTATAAGGTCCCTTCTACCCCAAACCATTCTGTGATTCCCCTAACAACGTCCTGCATTACCTACCTGCTACGGTACGACATAGCTTTAATTTGCCAGTATTGTGCACCTTGAACGTGGGGTGGGTTGGAGCCGATGCCAGCAGAGATGCTGTGCTTGCGGGCTGCATGTGTGGCCATGCGCGGCTAGAGGATGCCTGGGAGGCTGTGAGAGAATGAGACACTGCTTTTTACCTTCTCCTGGAAAACAATGCTAGCCAGCGCTGCATTTGCAGGCTTTTCCTGTGTAGTTGGTTTGTGACTGGACTTAACTGTGGCAGTGTATAACAGATTTTGATATTCTGTGAAATACCATGTAGGATTAAATTTGATACTATAATAATTCAGTCCCTGTGGCGCTGGTTTTTTGTTTTGACTTCTTTCCTTGGGGTTGGCACTAAGATTTCTTTTTTCTTCTCAAGATGCTGTGAGAAACATTTCATCCAAATGCCAAATAAATTGTGTTCTGTAAGAGAAGTGGCCTGTTCCAATGCCTCCTGATTTCTGCATCAGTGTGGTTCCTCAGCGTTGGGAAGGAAGGTCTTGTTAAATCCCACTTTCAAACTGTGATCTTGCAAGAATGCCAATAGATGCATTTAACTTCAAGCAGGGAGGCTGCTGAAGTTTTGTGTACAGATTCCAGTGGAATTTATCTCTCAGTGTAATTTTAGGACGGTCTTGGGGTTATACCCAGGAAGGTGAAATGCAGCCCATTCCTGCTGCGCTCCCCAAACGTGTGGGGAGATGCTGAGGCCCGGGCAGGAAGCTCAGGTGGCTGTGCTGGATGGGAGAGGGGGTTCTGCATCCTCAGCTCCTGGTACAGGGCAGAAGGGCTCTGGGAATGAACTGGGTCGGTCACTGATCCTGCTGGGGAGATGATGTCAAATGAGAGGGACAGCGTTAGCGCCGAGTGATGCAGTCAGTGTCCAGCACGCACTGGAAGACTGGTGGAACAGCCTGGTGAGAGGCTGCGCTGTCCTGACCCTCTTCAGCTCCAAACTTCTCACCCAAAAGCTTCTGTTAGAAGTTGGTATCTCCATCCTCTCCTTCATTGTGCTTTACACCCCTCATGTTGAGGGGGCTGGAGGGCGGGCTCTGTGATGACCTTGTGGTGCGCTGCATGTCCTGGGTTTGCAGAGGTTTCCGGTCGCCGCCGGGACCCGCGTGTCCTGCGGGAGATGTACAGCAGATGGCGTTTGTGCTCAAACCGGCCCCAAAATGCTGTGCATGACCGGCGGCTGCAGTTCCCTATGGAGCTGGGGGGAACACGAGCCAGGGGGTGCAAGTGGCAGAGGCAGCTCCCGGCCTCCTCGGCCTGCAGTGTGCTGGGAGGTGATGCTGCCTCTCCTGAAAGAGCCTGTAATCCAATTGTTGAACAAGGTTGGCTGGTAATGGGGATTATTCCCCCAAAAACTTGTTGGATAAGTAAGCCCTTTGAAATAGTGCTGCTGGGTTAGTGATGCGGGTCTGCAGCGGGAGCTGGCAGGTTGGTGGGATATGGGATGGAGCAGTACCCAGTCAGAGCCAGTGGCATCTGTCCTGGCAAGGTGTTCTCAGCATTGCTGCTGGGCGCTGCTGTGGAAGTTCCTTGTCCTGTACCAAGTGTGTGCTCGCAGCAACATGACGGGACTCCAAAGGGTGGTGTGGTCAGCCGGCTGCTCAGAGGACACGTCCTTCCCGAGTGGGGAGAGCTGTGAGTGCCTGCCTGCCCTGCCTCTTCTGGAGCAGCCCAGGCAGTGAGTGCAGTGCCACAGAGCCTGTGCATCCTCCCCATGTCCTGGAGACAGCTCTATGGATGGCCTGCAGTACCACTGCTGCAGTCAGGACTGCCAGAGCCATGCGGAGTCAAACCCACCTTACCCGGAGGAAGCAGGTAAAGGGCTAAAACCTGCCCTCCTGATCCCAGCCCGCTGCAGGAAGGGGCTGGCTTTGGGCACAGGGAAAGAGCAGCAGCTCTACTGCATGGTCCAGACCTGGCTCCGGTGCTGCCTGCCTGTGCTGCAGGCAGGAAGCTGAGGTCAGCTCGCTGTTGTTCTAAGGGCTGCTGGGCTCACAGTGTTTGCTGCGGGTCCCCGCAGCACTACGGGGCTGTCCCCGTGCCCTGCTCGTGGCCGCAGGATGTGTTCATTGCTGAGCACTGGCCAGTGTGCGGTGTCATTGTTGCCACGGGTGCGGGTGGCTCTGCTCTCCTGTGCCCGCAGGGCAGCTTCTGCTGCAGCCACCTCCGTCACTGGTGGACCCGAACCAGCTCCCAGAGCTTCATCTCTGCTCTGGGCTGTGATGCTGGCTCAGCTGAGGGCAATGGGATGCAGCCCTTCTTTTGCTGTTGGTCTCGGGGGACACAAACGTCTTTCTATAACAACTGCCTGACGATGGGAGCGCTTGGAGGGGCTCAGTCTGGCAGGGACCCTGTGGGCTTTGCTGATGCTGCAAGACGCTGTGCAGATAGAACTTGCCCTTCTCTCCCGCCCTCTTGCTGCCTGGGGACAGGGGTGATGCCGCAGGGAGCAGCCAAAGGTGCCTGGAGCACAGCTCACCACCACTCCCCGGGGACAAACGTGTCATGTTGGCACTTGGATGCTGTGGCAGGGGCACTGCTGGGCACTCTTCTGCTGTAAGCTCTTACCAGCTTACAGTGCCTTTTCCTGCATGGCATCAGCCGCTGCGCTCAGTGCCTTGTCTGGAGGGCCCAGCGCCGGGAGAATGCCAGCACTTGGGGGTGCGGTTTGGGTGCGTGCGAGTGCCACACGCTGGCAGTGACCCTGGGGGGTGCCAGGCTGTGGGGAGGGAGATGTCACATAGTGAACATGGGATGAATGAAGGGGCTGTGCAGCGGCCTGTGGCCAGTGCGCATCTGGTGGCCACAGAGCCTCTTTTGTGCCAGCTCCTGCTGTGCTCCCTGTGCTGCTCCCGGCTTTCCGCCTGGGCTAGCAGCAGCTTCTCATGGAGATCAGGGTTCCACATGGAAAATCAGGAGTGGCTGAGCACCTGCTGTCTGTAGACTTCTCCTCACTGCACTTCCTCCTCTGGATGCCCACAACCCTTGGTGCACCCATCCCTGGGTGATGGGAGCTGTGCTGAAGACTTTGCCTTGCCCCTGCTCCCACCAGCACAGGATTTACCTCCAGGAGCCATTCCGGTGTGCGCTGGTGCGGTGCTTGCTGCCGTGCACGTGGTGGGGGTTCCCAGAGGGTGGCACCGTGCCCACGACTCATGGATGGCTGCAGCCTCAGTGACAACCTCTCTTTTTCAGTGGTATTTTCCCCTCTGGTGGCTCCTGCCCTTGGTGCTGTGACTACGTGTGTCTGTGCCTGCAGGATGACGGACGTGGCCTCTCCCTGTGAGGACAGCACAGAGCTGCAGGATGGGCTGGGAGCTCCTCACCACCGCCATCAAGTACAGAGCGGCTCTTTGAAGGTTTGATCCGGTTCCTATAGAAACCGGAGGTTCCTCCTGCCTGGCGCTGGTGCCAGCAGCCAGTGGTACCTCTGGGGAGCAGGGCAGCCGGGGACAGGGGGAGCAGGGTATGGCACAAGCCTCTGTGCTGCTGCCGCCTTTCCGTGTCTCTTGCGTCCTCCTCTGCTTCCTCACTCTGCTGCCCTTCGGCGAGGCCATGCTGAGCCCCACCAGGGCTCAACATACCTCCAGCCATGTAGGGCTCTCCATAGGACCCTGGGCTGGGTGTGCTGCTTGCCCTCTGTGGGGCAAGGGACTTGTTGCTGCCACATGCTGGGTCGCATGCTGTGACACGGTGCTGTGGCTGCGCGGCCTCTGCGGTGACACCTCTGGTCTTGCTCTCTTTGCCAAAGATCATCACTGGAGGAGTCTGAAAACCCGAGAGAATGTCCTGGGGGCACCTGGTTGATGCCCTGGGGGGGAATAGCCCAGGGCCGGTGGGTCCCATCAGCGCCTGAGCCTCGAGGGTCTGGGCTGCTCTCCCACTGCCTGGTGCTATGGGCTGGTAGGTGGCAGAGGTGCTGGTGCCACTTGTCTCCGCTGGTGATGGAGCAGCTCCTGTCCCTCCTGGCAGCGATGGGCAGCAGGCTGTGGACCTGGAGCCCCCCTCCGCTTCTCCTGCCCGCCTTTGCGGCTGCTCCGGAAGGATGACCGCAGCCCTCTGCAAACTACCTCATCCCCGGAGCAGGGGCCAAGCTTCAGCCATGGCTCGGATCCAGAGCAGCTCGGGGGAGCTCTGCCCTGTGCCCTCCTCTGCACCCAGTGCAGGTGCCCAAACACAGCTTCCGCCTGCCCAGGCACCTGGGGCTGGTTCTGTCCTGGGGGAAAAAGAGGACCCGGAGAGCCAAGGATGAGCCCCACTGGGTGCGTTGTCCCCTTGTAGCCCATGGCAGCCAAGCAGCTCTGCTGAGCCAGAGCATCCCTGGCCAAGCCGGCAGCAGGAGGCTCTTTCCACTGCCCTCGTGCTGCTGCTGGGTTTGCTCATCCTGGCAGTGAGTCGGTGGCGCTCCCGCCAGTGCCAAGTGCCGGCGAGAGGAGCTGAGGGATGGGCCTCATGGCCTCCCACTGCCTGAAGATGGCGGGGAGATCCTGGGGCAATGTGACAACACCGTGCTCCTGTGCTTTCACCCCCTTCCTACCTGCCCGCTGGCATGATACTGGCTCCCGTGGGACCTGTCTGGATGGGTGCAATGGGGATGGCATGAACTGCTTCCATGCTGGGGAGCAGAGCACGAGATCCCTGCACCAGGCTCTTGCGATGCCCAGGTAGGTACCAAGACTTGTGCTATGGTGTGGCCTCATGCTGGCTGGAGGGAGGGGAAGGGGTTGAATCCTGCCCCACCAGTGTGTTGCTCCTGGGTGATGCTGAGGGCTGAAGGTCCCCATAGCGTGGTTGCAGAGACCACCCAGCCCCGAGGATGGGGCACCGTGGGTGCCCACTGGGCTTTGCCTGGGGAGTGGCATCTCTTTGAAGGGATAAGTTGGATGTGGCCTGTGGGTCCCCATGCCCTTGCCTGCCCCATATCAGGCTCCTGATGGGAGCTACCACTCTCTGGGCACAGGGGATGCAGGATCCACTGCTGGCTGCTGTCGCACGACAAGTGCCTGTGAGCAGTGGGGAGAGCATGGGGCAGAGCTGGTGCCCTGGCCCCTTCTAGCTACTGACAGCCCCTCTGAAGACCACATGTGGCCCCACAGCCCTGTGCAGGGGACAGGATGGGGCACAGTGGGGATGCTGCTGAGCCCCTGCTATGGGGATGGAGAGCAGGATGATACCAAGGGCTGCCCCTCGGAGGGGAGCGGGCTCCACCAGCCCCCTGCTCCCTGCCTTGCCCCTGCCGCCTGCCCTTGTGCTGGCACCCCGGGCAGGGGCCTGGCACTGCGCGGCGGGGCTGGCTGGGGGCCGGGCCGCTCCCCCGCTCCCCGCTAGCAGCCGAGGAGTTAAAAACTCAGCCCTTGTGATGAATATTTAACAGCAGAGCACAGGCTGGAGCGGAGGATTCCTCCGGGCTGGCCGGGCGCTGGCAGCGCTGCCTGCCTGGGCGCACTGCGCAGGAGGAGGAGGAGGAGGAGGAGGACGGGGTCCCCGCTGCCGTTGCCATGGGCACGCAGGGGCTGGGGATAACTTTTCTGACTTTGCCTCTCGTCGTGCAAGCAGCCGCGGGAGGTGAGCTGAGATGAGCCGAGATGCGCTGCCCTGCTCCTGCCGCGCCTGGGGTGGCTGAGGGGATGGTGGGAGATGATGGGGGTCCTGGGCTGCGGGGCTGGGGTGTGCTTGTGCCAACCCATTTATTCCTTTGCCATGTGCTGAGGGGGTGGGTGCTGGGGGACCTGGTCTGGCCCAGCAGCTGTGTCCTGGCCGCCCAGCACCCTTCTCCCTACTGGTGCATGGTCCCCACTGTGCTGCTGGGCTCGGGAGGTCTCAGCCCACCCAGGGCTACCTGTCCTGGTAGGGGTGTCTGGGCCGGGGTCCCGTTGGGGCATTAGGATGTTTGGCTTCAGCTTGTCCGCCCCACAGACCTGCATCACCAGTGAGGGTGAAACCTCAGAGCTGCTGTCCCAGGGCCGAGGTGCTGGGTGCTCACCTGCATCTGGGCCAGGCTGGCAGCAGACAGTGCTCCTTTGGTTCCTGCCAGAGGATGCTCGAGGTCAGGCAACGGCTGGTGGGTGCAGATCTGAGCGTCTCAAAGGAGTTTGGCTTCCCCTGGGCAGGGAGGAGAGCTCGAGGTCCCTGCCCTGGGGACCCTCTGAGTCCTGCTCTGTCCCACTCCCAGTTCTCCTGTGGGTCTGGTGTGTCCCGTGCTGCCATAGCGAGGATTTGGATGCGGTGCTGCAGGCTGGCACCATGAGCTGCATACATGGAGGCAGGCAGGGCTACCTCTGTCCTGCTGGTCCAGGCAGTTGTGGCTGGCATGGAAGCATAGTTCATCTCACCTACAGCAGCCTCTTGGCATGGCCCCATGGCATCTGTGGGGACCGCTCATGTAGGCTGGCCCTGGGCAGCACCGGGTTGCTCTGTGCCTCCTGTCAGGAGCAGGACAGGGAGCTGAGGAGGGAAGGGGTGCGTTCCCTTGTTCCCATTGCAGAGCTGATGGCTCCGGGTGGCTGTGCAGACAGCAGGAGCAGGGCTCTGCCTTCCCTGGCATCCTCGGCATCCCCATGTCTGCTGTGCCGGCACCCGGCATCAAGTGCACAGTCCCCGTAGCTGCTCTGAGCACGGGCACAGCACCGGTGGGAGCTCAGCACCTCCGGCTGAGGTGGCCCTGAGCGATGGGGCCAGTTTAAGTCCCCGCAGCGTGGGCACGGGCCTCTCCATCAGCCCCCAGCGGCCGCCTCCTGCTGCCAGCCCACCCCTGCGAGCCGCGGAGCAGCGGTGGGGGCTGCGGCAGCGCCCTCCGCTCCCCGCTCACCCAGGGGGAGGTGATGTGTGTGGTGAGGGGCTGCCTGGGCTCCCCAGGGTGCGCCAGGGGGATGCTCCCGCAGCAGCTGGGGATGGAGCGCTGGGAGCAGCGAGGTTTGGCCGCCACAGAGTGAAGTGATGCTGAGGGAGGTTTCCCTGTGGAGCGGCTGGGGGAGGCAGGGAAGGTGTGAAAGCACCAGCGCTAAGAATAACCGGGATGAACACAAGCGCTGGCGGGACCCCTGGCTGCGATGAGGGGTGCTCTCACCATCGGGGGGCTGGGCACAGATGTGGGTGGGTTTGGGGAGTGGGTCCTGTCTCCATCACCTCTCCTCTCTCTGCAGGGCAGTGGTGTTATGACTCGCAGGACCCCCAATGCGGTGAGTGGTGCCACGTGCAGGACGGGGGTGTTGGGGCTGTGTGGGATTCGGATCCCTACATCTCCCCACTGCGCCTGGCCGAGGGCACTCTGGGCGGCATCAGTGAGGCTGCAGTGGGGAGCATGGCTTGGGAAAGGGCAGATTCACCCATATCACGCCAAGGCGGGATCGATTGGAGGGGCTTCGCTTTCAGGTGTGCTGATATAGAGACTGGGGACAAGTGCTCGAGCCCACTCCAGCCAGGACTGGGTGCTCCCAGGCAGCACCAGCCTCCCCCCCTTCCACCTGGAGCGAATTGAATCACACATGTAAAACATGCCATTAGCAACCCCATCAAGGCATTGAGGGGGCCGTGGGGCACGGGCCTGGCTGGAGGGGGGATAGCTCCGTTTGGGCAGGCAGCAAGTAGGGGAAGGGAAGCGTGGCTGCGGGCACTTCGTCTGGAAGCAGGCAAATAGCTTGTAAAATGTTAATTAAAGATCAACGAGCATTTAATCAGCTGTTACGGCCCAGCTGGTTTATAGCTCTTGGGTTTGCACGCCCCGTGCCCAGCGGTTCATGCTCGCCGGCCATGGCCGATGTGCCATGGCAGCTGGGCTCTGCTTATCCCTGCCAGACCAGTGCTCCGTGCTACCAGCAATCCAACGGCACCGGGCCGGCGGCAGAGCTGAGTTCAGCAGGGGAGCAGGGCGGGTGGGAAGCGGCTTGGGCAGCGCAGAGCCGGCCCTGTGCCCGCAGCAGGGCTCTGGGGATCGGTGCCTTAACGAAGGCACCGGGTAATGTGTGGGGGTACCCCATAGCAGCGTGCTGGGGAGCTGGTGGGGTGGCGGCACGGCCAGGCTGCAGCTCCCAGGGTTTCCAGGCAAAAAGCTGCTGGAGTAAGGAGAGGAGAAGGGAAGGATGCAGGGCTGAGCCCGGGGGGGCAGGAGGTGGAGGTGAGTGTGTGTGTGTGGCTTTGTCTACCCAAGAGCAAGGCTGGTAATGCAAGAGGTGCACCGTGGGGTGCTGCTGGAGGAGCAGCCCCTCCAGACCCTGGTTGTAGACAAAGGCTGCCAGCCAGAATGTGTGCCAGAGCAGAGGAGCAGTGCCAAGGGGGGATGCCCTGAGCTGCCCTGGGCCTGGGGGTGTCCTGGAAGGGCAGGACTGCAGGTGTCAGGGGAGCTCCCATTCCCATTCCCTGGATGGGATGCAGCCCAGTGCCAGCACCTGCACCCCAGCACGTGCAGCTCAGGCTGCCCTGGGGCCATAAGGTGAAGCAGCAAGGTGTCAGGGCAGCCACGCTGAAGCAGTGACCAGCAGGGCAGCCGGCTATGTCCCATCCCACAGCTGTGGACCGCAACAAGTGTCCACTGCTGCAAGAAGAGAGGATGCTGGAGCAACGTGCACAGTGAGCCACACACGTGGTGTGTGGTCTGGCCACGGTGGCAGCCATGGGGACCACTGCTCATGGCCCCCAGGCATCACTCTGGGTTTGCAGTGGCTACAGCTGGTTACTGGCACTGCCAGCTCTTGCCATGGTGACCCCCTACCCTGGCAGCTGCTGATGGGGATCATTCAGTCATGTGGGATTTACCCCAGGATGAGCTGTGGGGCCAGGATGCACTGCGTCCCCTGCTACAATCAGACAAGTGCAGCACTCACAGGGTGAAATGTGGTGAAGTGGTAAAACCCAAACCGTGTGTCCTATGAGTGGGCCTCAACTCCTCCATCCCTACTCAGCGGCTCCTCTCTGTCCTTCCCTCACAGGTGCTGTATGGGGTAGTGGAATCCCTCTGCACCGAGCAGTCCCCTGCCCAGCCCTGGTGTGAGCCCCAGCCCAGGGGCTGTGGTTGGCAGCCAGCCCAGCCCCACAGGAAGTGTTTGCTTGCAGGGGTGGGCAGAAGGGGCTGGAAGAAAAGCCTGCCCTTCATCAGCAATGTGCCGGGCTAAATATAGCCCCCAGCCCCATAAGGAAACCCTGCCGCATTGTGGATGAGGCTTGCAACAAGCCCCTGCTCATCAATAGGGAGGAAGGCTGGCCGGGCAGGAGGGCAGCTCCCACGGGATGCAGGCGAGCACAGCGGGGCTGACCGGGACTGCAGGGCTGGCTGAGGACCCAGCACCCTGTGCCTCTGTGGCTGCCCGTGGTGCCCCTGCTCCTCCTCTGCAGGCCCCAGCCACTGGAAGGAGCTGAAATCCACGTGCGGCGGCAGCAAGCAGTCCCCTGTGAACATCGACAGGCACCGGCTGCAGCGGGACAGGGGCCTCGGGGACATCCTCTTCGAAGGCTACGACCAGGCCCCCCCGGGCAAGTGGAGGCTGACCAACAATGGGCACACAGGTACAAGCCGCATGGGGCATCCCCCCTTGTCCCAGCCCCTGGGCACTGGCCTGCCCTGGCTCAGTTCCACCACTGCTCTGGGTGTCCTCTGCCCCTGTGGGTGTGTGATAGTGCTGGGATGAAGCCTGAGGAGGATGAGTCCAAGTGTGCCAGGGCTGTGCTGCATCCTCACCCCATCCCGCTGCCCTTGCAGTGATGCTGAGCCTGGCGAGCGAGTTGGTCTCTGAGCACATCACCATCAGCAGCGGGGGCCTCCCTGGCAGGTACCGTGCGCTGCAGCTCCACTTCCACTGGGGCAGCCCAGCTGGGAATGGCTCCGAGCACACTCTCGATGGGTGCCAGCTCCCCATGGAGGTAAGTGAGATAAAACACTCTCCGGGTGGCCCAAGTCCTTGGTGTGATGGGAAGGTGTGATGCTGGAGCATCCCAAGGCTGCCATGCAGGCCTGTATCCCACTGTCGGCTCCTATCACTTGTGCTGATGGTGGGATACAGGCAGCTGCTGCACAGGGCACCTCGGTGGCTAAAAAGCAGTTGATGTGAGACTCTAAGGTCTTGCTTTGTGGTGTGTGGGCCAGACTGCCTTGTTGGAGGCACTGGGTGAGGTTTGGAGGGCTCTGTGCCCTGCTGAGTCAGTGACTGCAAGCAGGAGCGTGCAAGAGCGTGCTCTGCCAAGCGTGTTGGGCTCCTTCTGGGTGAAAGAGGCTCCATGCCTCTAAAATATTAATTATCAGCTGGAGGAGAGCAAAACGGATGTGCCATGGCTGGGGGGCACCCGGGACTGCTGGCCCCCTTCAAAGGATGTTCCTCCATTGCAGTGCTTTGATCCTCTGAGCAGCTTCCCAATGGAAGTGCCCATGGGACCAGGCAGGCTTTTCAGGGGGTCTGCCTGCCCCAGGCTGGCTGAGAGGATCCATGGGCGAGCACCCCTCCACCGGGGGTCAGCTGGGGGTGGTTGCCCATGCTCGGCCCCTCTGTGCTTTCCTCAGATGCACATTGTCCACATGAACACCAAGTACCGGACGCTGGCAGAGGCCAAGGGGCATCCCAATGGGCTGGCGGTCCTCGGCTTCTTCTTCCAGGTGGGTCTGCAACTGCTGGAGGGAGGGCACCCTGTGCGGGGCACAGGCCCCTCAGGGTGTGGGTGGTGGAGCCTTGTATGGCTGCCCTGAGGGAGCGAGAGGGGCAGGAGGGCTGAGCCAACACCAGGAGGTGCTGGAGAACCCCAGTGGTGCAAGGTGCCCCCCCAGCCCCATGCAATGGGAGCTGTGAGCTCTTCCCCACTGCTGCTCTGCGGTGATGTGAGGCTGGCTCTGCCTGCGGACGCTCAGCAACACAGACTGACCCGGCTCTGCCCTGCCCCAGCTGCTCACCCTCCTCATCCACAGGTCTCTGAAACTCCTAACACCAACTACAACACCATCGTGGCGGGGCTCAGGAACATCTCCCATGCAGGTGAGCCACCTTCTCATTGGTGTAGGGGCGAAAAGGGGAGAACCGCCCTCAGTGGGCTGCACTGAAGGGGACCTGTCAGTCTGTGAGCCCATCTGGCTGAGTGGAAACTGACGGGGGTGGCCCTGCTGTCCCACCACGTCCCCAGCATGGCACAGGCTGAGTGCCCATGTCTCGCCCCACAGGGGTCTCTGTGGATTTGGCCTCCACCTTCCGCCTGAGCACGCTGCTGCCGCGTGCCGGCCGGCTCTCCGGGTACTACCGCTACCAGGGCTCCCTCACCACCCCCGACTGCAGCGAGGTCGTCGTCTGGACCGTCTTTGAGGAGCCGGTGCAGATTGGACGGGAGCAGGTACCAGCGTGCACAGCCCGAGGGCATGGGCTTCCCGGGTGCCCGCTCCTTGCCCTTCCCGACCCCTAAGCACAGGGAAAGTCATCTCTACAATAATGCTCCTGGCGACCAGGCAATTAATGTAATGAGGGTTAAGTAATGGAGCCGTGGCCACATGCCGGTGCAGAGACATCCTGTCCATAGTGCTCTGCTGCCCAGCCCCAGTATTCAGAGAGCGAAATGCGAGCAAACCCACTGGAGCTTGGAAGAGAGTCCAAGGGGGGAGGGAGGGATGGATGGACGGGTGGATGGACGGGTGGATGGATGGGTGGATGGACGGGTGGGTGAATGGAGTTCTCCTTTGCTGCCCAAGCATCTTAGCAGATGTATCTCCTTGAGGGAGTCATGGGCCAGCTACTCTTTTAAGTGCTCAGTGCAGCCACTGAAACACAATTAGCTCCTTTAGAACTCAAGACCTGACCCTCTTAAGGACCTGGTTCATGTACTTACCCTGCGGGTCTGGTTTTGGGAGAGCAGTGAGGGGTTGCGGGAGGCCCCCTCTGCTGCGGGGCTGTGCCACAGGCCCTGTGCACATCAGGGACAGCAGGGAGGGGGCCTCACAAGCGGGCAGGGCTGGTGTGCCTGGCACAGGGGCTGCCCACCCGCTCTCCCTGCGCAGCTGCAGGCCTTCGTCAGCACCCTCCACTACCCGGCCGTCGGCTCCACGCTCCCCAAAATGACCAACAACTTCCGCCCGCCGCAGCCCCTCCACGGGCGCAAGGTCTTCGCCTCCCGGGCGGCCACGGCCAGCGGGGGGTCCCCACACAGAGTCCCCCATCAGCTCCTCTCCCCGCTGCTCCTCCTGGCCCTGCTCGGCCCCTCCTCGCCAGCCCCATAACGTCTGGGCCAGCCTTTCACCAGCCTCCACACAAGCATCTCCTGCAGCACTGGTGACGCCTCTGGTTCATGGGTAGATGGGACGAAACAGCACAAAGCAGCATGTTGGGACCTTGGCTGGTGAAGGTGTTGCAAACCTGGATCTCTGCAAGCCCAGAACTGCCCTGCAATGCGCCTGGAGCCGGGTGGTGGAGCTGCCGGGAGTGGGATGCTTTAGGCTCTGGAATCAAGCCGAGGTCCTTGCTGATGGCTGCGGGTTGCTGCCTCTTTGGCTCTGTGTCTCTTTGGCAGGGCTGTGCGGGCAGGCACGAGCCTTCCTCTTTCCTCCTTGTGCAATAAATCCCCATGGCCCAATCCTATCCCTGCACGTGGCTCAGAGTCCTTGTGGTCCCTGCGCGCAGGAGACCCTGTTGCATTCCCAAGAGTTGGGGCTGGCTGGCAGAGGGCTGGGGGCTGCTCCGGGGGTCACAGCAGCCCTCAGTGCCCTGGGGCAGGACACAGGGCACCCATGGCTCTTTCCACAGAGCTAATTTTACACTGGCACAAAGAGCTGCGGCTGCCAGTGCTGCTCCTGTGCTGCCCAGCAAGGCAGGGGGAGAGCCACGGCCTGAGCCAATGGGGTGGTTCATTACTACTGAGCTGAAGCTCCAGGCATGTTCCCGTCTCCTCCTGAATTATGGGTGTAAGAGCACAGGTCGTTATCTGGGAGCAGATCCCCACACCTGGGGTGCCTGCAGGCCCTGGGAGTGCTGGGGCTCTATAAACCCACCCCAGAGCTGGGTCTGGGAGCAGCCCATCTGGCCTGTGGAAGGGGGGCAGAGCTGGTGCCTGTGGCTCGGGCTGCTGTTGGTGTACAGAGCCCACAGGATGCAGCCCATGGGCTGCCGGGGGCTGCTGCAGGCTCCTGTCACCGGCATGGTGGTGGCCATCGCCCAGCTCGGTAATTCCTGCCGGGCTCCGGCTGGCGCCAGCTGGAAGCAGTATCCTCGCTCAGGGGCCATGTGCTGACCTTTCCTTAAGGACCTCGTTAGTGCCGGGGAGGGCCCTGGCCGCCTGCCCCGCCGTGCTGGGGGCTGAGGCCGGGCAGAGCCGGCGGCCGAGGGGCCTCGCTGCCGCCGTGCGCCCGCCCGTGCACCGGCGCCGCGGACACCGCACGCGGGACACGCGGCGCCACCGCGCCGGGCGGCCGCCAGGGGGAGCTCCCCTCCCGGCTGCGGGCACTGCTGCGCCCCGGTCGCTGCCCCCCGCCTCCTTGTGCCCGCTGTTTCCTCCCGTGTCCCTGTGCCCCTTATCCCGCCCCTGTTCTGGAGCACAAGTGTGATGAGGAGCGGCTGAGGGAGTTGGGGCTGTTAATCTGGAGAAAAGAAGGCTCAGGGCGGACCTTATCAAGCTCTGCAACTACCGGGAAGGAGGATGGAGCCAGGATGCGGCTGGTCTCTTCCCCCACGTAACAAGCCATAGGATAAGAGGTAACAGCCTCAGCCAGTGCCAGGAAGGGTTTAGATTGGCTCTGAGGAACAATTTCTTCACTGAAAGGGTGCTCAGGCATCGGAATGCACTGCCCAGGGCAGTGGTGGAATCGCTGTCCCTGAAGTGTTCAAAACTGGCGTAGATGAGGCCCTCAGTGACATGGGTTAGTGCTGGGGTAATGGTTGGACTTGATGTTATTAAAGGTCTTTCCCAATCCAGTTCATTCTGTGATTTTATGTTCCCCCTGTGTCCTCTATGCTGTCTGTGCCCCCATGTCCCTCCATGTGCCCCACTGCACAGCCCAGCCCCTCACACCCACAGGCTCCAGCCTGGGTCCAGCCCAGTGTAGGCACAGAACCAGCGGGCTCAGCCACAGAGCATGGCAGGGCCTGGCCATCTGCAGTGACCCCTAAACCACTGCTGCCTCCCAGTCCACTCCAGTACCAGGCCAGGGTGTGAGGGGCACCTGGGGCCAGACCTTGCTTGATGGGGGGCTCATTGAGGGCACAAAGCTGCGGCTCTTCAATGGCAGCAGGGGCTGAAGCTCCTGGCAGGAGTCCTGGGAGCAGACACCCTGTGCTCAGAGTCCCTATTCCCTGGGGGACCCATCCTGGTCAGCCGTGGTGCCCCTGGCAGAGGATAGTGGTGGCACCACTCCAAGGGCTCAGACCACAGGGTGCATCCTCCTGGGTCCCCAGATCTGGGGAGGTGCTGTGCTCCCACTGGGAATGCTGGGCTGCCTTGGCTGCCTGGGAAAAGGACCTGGAACCATTCCCTGGCCCAAGAGCCATTGCTGAAATGGGTCTGCAAAATGTCTTTTCCCGCCTCCTGCGCGGCCGGGCAGCGATGCTCTGGGTGCCACGTGCTGGAAGGTTCGTGCCGAGGAAGCGGCGTGTGCCGGGGCTATTCCTGGCTCCCAGCTGCTGTTTGGCCGCAGCGGGCTCTTGTTTTTGGCCCTGCTGTAATTTTAGCAGTGGCTGTTCCTGAGCAGCGGGGCTGCGGTTGGCACAGCTGCCTGCAGAGTCGCCGCTCAGCTGGGGACAGTGGTGCATGGCGGCATCCCCTGCCCATGGCCGGCTGCGGTGCCCAAACCATGGCAGAAATGATTAAACCTGATGTTCTTACCCACCCTGGTGCTGAGGAAGGGGAAAGGGCTCTGCTGGGGCTGGTGGTATTTGCTCAGGGTGGGGAGGCTGCCGGTGAGGGTGGCACTGGCCAGAGTGCAGGATTCAGCCTCAGCGTGCATCCCGCATTCCCCTTCAGTCCCCTCGCACTGGCTGCAAAAGTCATGGCACTGGCACGGGTGCTGCTCACCCCAGCAAGATGTGGAGGGGGAGAAACACAGCTTGAAGTCCTCCCTAACTGCTCGAGTCATAGAATCATAGAATAGTTAGGGTTGGAAAGGACCTTAAGACCATCCAGTTCCACCCCCACTGCCATGGGCAGGGACACCTCACACTAAACCATGCCACCCAAGGCTCTGTCCAACCTGGCCTTCAACACCGCCAGCGATGGAGCATTCACAACTTCCCTGGGCAACCCATTCCAGTGCCTCACCACCCTCACAGTAAAGAATTTCTTCCTTATATCCAATTTAAACTTCCCCTGTTTAAGTTTGAACCCATTACCCCTTGTCCTCTCACTACAGTCCCTCATGAAGAGTCCCTCCCCAGCATCCCTATAGGCCCCCTTCAGATACTGGAAGGCTGCTATGAGGTCTCCACACAGTCTCATCTTCTCCAGGCTGAACTGCCCCAACTTTCTCATCCTATCTTCATACTCTGCTGGACCTAGACATGTCCTCACCTCCACCAGGGCTCCAAACACAGGAGCTAAAACGTAACACAGATCACCTCCAGAAGGATCATATGGATTCTGGAACAGGAGGGACTTCCGCCTTCAATATTGCAGTGCTAACCACATATTGCCTCCATAGTGTGACAGCCTGACGGGCTTATATCTGCAGCTGTTCCTAGTCCTGCTCATGATGGGCAGCACTCCCCACATTGTCAAGACTGGGGGTCAGCACAGCCTAGTGTGGTTTGCCCCCTCTATCTGGAAGACAGGCTGCACTGCTCTTACAAGTTCAGATACATTAGAGAAGATGAAGAGTGAAAACAGCATAACCTCACACATATAACTTTCCAATGCCTTTCATGATGAAATTAGCCAGGACTCTATCTGTTCATCAACTCTGCTTGCTGTACATAGCCAGAAGATAAGAGATGTTGCAACACATACTGCTGCCATGAACACCTCCTCTGATGTTCCTTATAGTTCCATCCTGAGGGCCTAGTGAGGACCACAAGGGGCTGCTTCCATCACACCCATCATCCGTCACTGTCACCACCTTCTTGTCACCTACTACATAGAAATTTCTTAACATAGGCTGAAAAACCCCATTTTGGGAGTCCTAATAAGGGCTGAAATTTATCGACCATATTTTTCCAGCTAGGCGATACCAGCCTTGTGCTCAGACCTCTCCCTCAGCACACCTGCATGGTGGTGAGACCTGCTTCTTCCTCCTAATGTGAGCAGAAAACAAGGGTGTGCTGGGTCCCCAGACGAGGGCTGAAGCTCTGCTGGGAGTTCTATTTTACCATCACTTATAAACTTCAGATGATAAACACTTTGAAGCAGCTGTGCTGTGTTTACTTGCAGTTGGTTCAGCTTGTTTGCAACCTGTTTACAAGCCCAGGGGTTTATCTTTGGGGCTGTTTACCTCCGTTTAATACACATCTAAACAACCTGAAGCGAGGGGTCCGGCCACCCCTCCCCGTGCAGCCGCCAGCTGCATGCCCTGACGGTTGCTGTTTTGACAGAGCTATGCAAATGCTCTCATCTTCACAAGCGGGGTTGATGGCTCAGGTCGTGTTTTCGACCACGCCAGACTCAAACGTTCATTTATTCCATTTAATTCCCTTTCAATTGCAGGGCAATAAACCTCAGCCTTCGGCCCTCTGGCTGTTCCCCGCTGGGGCTTTGATCCAGAGCTGCCCAGGGGGTGTTTGATGGTGCTTTATGATTTATAACTTGTACTTTATAACTTATAGCCCGTATTGTTTCTCATTTATAACCTGTATTTTACTTCTCAGATCTGGGGAATCTGCCCCATATTGTGGGAGTCTGGAGGCTGTCCCATGCATCTTGCAGCAGGTTGGACTGATGGACAAGCCTAAGGGGCTGCCTGGCAGGAGGCAGGGACTGTTCAGTGTAATTTAGTTAATGAGAGAAGATTTAGGGTGACCTGGCCTAAAATGTGCTCCAGGTTTATACCCCTGTGGCACTGGCACAGGGGGACAAGGCCATGAGCTGAGCAGAGTCAGGGTCAGCCCTGGTTCTGATCCCCACATGACAGCGGTGCCCAGCCTGGGGGGCCTGGACGCACTGGGGTCGCTGGGTGCGTGTGCTTACACGTGCAAGTGTGCATGCATGTGCACATACCCCACATCAGGCAGGGACCTCTGCCAGGCACAACCCTGCTGGGGACCCTGCAGAAGCCATGTCCCCAGGCCGGGGACACGCACCCTGCCGTGGCACGCAGCCCCACCAGCCCCGGTGCCATCTCACAGCGGGTGCCCAGTCCTCCACCCTGCCAATTTTGGGCAAGTTAAAGCTGCCCCGAAGCTGTCCCCCCGACAAGGTGGCAAGGTGACAACTGAGCAAGGGAGCAGGGGCAAAGCTCCCTGCCGCAAAGCACCAGCGCTCATGTCAGGGCTCTGCCGCGCGGCGCTCGCTCCCCTTCACACGTCAGCACCCACTGGAGACAGTTTCGCTTCCTTTTTTCGGGCCCCCTCTCGAGTTTCTGATTGGGGACTGGGGCAGCTCAGGGGTAAATTTAGCCGGGGGATGCCCCACGCTGCACAGCTGCACGGTGCCAGTGCCGGGGGGGCCAGGAGGGCACAGAGCTGGCGTGGCACAGCCTGGGCTCTGCACAGCCGCCCCTCAAACCCTATGGAGAAGGTTTGGGTTATGGGGAAGGCGGCTACGTGAGCCGGGGGGTGTCGGGAGGGGGTGCAGGAGCCACCGACCGCCCCTCCGGGTGCCCCAGGTCAGGCAGGGCAGAGCCCACCAGGTATCACCCAGCCTTGGCACAGCTGCAGAGCCAAAGCAGGGGACTCATTCTGTCCTCCCGCTGCCACCCCAGCGGGGTCCGGCTCTGCCCGCTCCCCACAGCCTGGGCTCGGGCTATTGCTGGCCCCAGCTCTCGCTTTCGGGTTTCAGCCCGGCTCCCCCCAGAGCAGTGGCTGTTGGGGTGGCCGGGCAGGCGGAACGTCCTCGGCCCCTCGGGCTGTGCCACGTCGCACATGGCTCTGCACAAGAGGTGTTTCATCAGCCCCAGGTGCACGCACTCTGCTCCCGCCACATCCCCACAAGGGGACCCCGAATCCTCCCGGTGTGAGATGCTGGAGCTCGCTGGGGGAAACACCGGGTGATGGTCAATGCAAAACCAGCAAGCCCAGGCTGGCTTTTGGGGGGACAAACCCTGGGAAGGTGCCCCCATGGATGGGGTCCAGCATGGCCACCCCCAAGTGCAAGGTTGTGGGTGCAGGAGCTGCTCTCACCCCAGGGCAGGCTTTGGGGACCAGAGCAGAGCTTTGCCCTCTGTGGCTGGGGGTGATGTTTTGGGCACGGGTTGCAAGAGCTCCCAGCGCCCCACACTTCTTTGTTCCATCCCCACATCCCTCCCTCTGGTCTCAGCCATGGGGTCCCTCCAAGCCCAAAGCATCTGAACCGCAGGGGTTTATGAAACTCCCTCAAAGGCCTTGCTAAGCCCTTGCCTGTGGGCGCGGATCTCACCGAGCCCTGCTCCCACCATGGCACCTGCTGCATCTCTCTGCTGCTAAATAAAGCCTTCCTGAATCATCTCATCTACTAAAATAGATCCCCCTCGTTTGGAGTCAATGGTGAGCCGGGGAAACAGAAAATAAACAACTTTGAAATGGCAGCGCCAGAGACGCAGATCGAGAGCTGCAGCTGCGGAGGGACACGGGTTTCTGTTTCCCTCAGCAGAAAACCCCACCGAGGGTGGCTGCAGGAGCAGGACAACTCTTTTCTTCCCAGGCACTGCTTCCCAGGCCTGGATCAGGCCCCGCATCCCAGTGTGATTCCCAGGAGTGACTCGCAGCCCTGTTGAGGGCTTGCTATGGATAAAACCACGGCTGGGAATCCACTGTGCTGCGGCAGCGGGGGGAGTATGGGAGCACTGGGGTGGGGGGCACTGACCTATAACTCAGCAGCTTTTCCCTTTGCTTACAGAAAGGATTTAGCCAACTCTCTGAATCAATGGTTAATGAGGTTCCCTGCTCCCAGAGTCAGATGTGCTGGGGCTAACCCAGACCCAAGCTGAAGCAAGACCCAGCAGGACCTGCGCCAAACTGAGCCCATGAAAGCTCAGTCTGGTGTCTTGTGAGCAAGGGACAGGCTTTACCCATGGGATGTTGGGATGGATTTCAAGCCCTGTGGAAAGTGTTGCCCTGCTGCCCCCTCCTCGCCAACTGCACCCCCCCCCCCAATGTACCCAATATAGCAGGGTTAATTCTGGCAGCACGGCTGCAGCGGGGGCTCCTGTGTCACCCCATCATTCCCTCCAGCCTCAACCACAGCTTTAGGGTATGATTTGCCGACTGCTGGAATCAATAATGAGGGAAGCTTGAGCTTTCTCAGTGGGAAATGCAAGCAGGCGCCCTTCCTGGCAGCAGGTCTTGCTCCTTGAGGCTCTTCCTCAGCTGGCACAAACCCAGGCAGCCTTTACTGGGCAAAAGCCCCAGCAGAGCCATGAGGCTGGGGACAAGGATGCTGCAGGCAGGGGTTTGCCAGGGAATAACCTCCCCTGAGCATGGAAAGGGGCTCAGTGCCAGGGCAGAAGAGCAGGTGCCATCTCTGGGTCTTCGTCCCCCAGCAGTGAGCTGGGATGGGTGCTGCAGGGATCTGCACCTCTCAGGCCCCTGCTGCAGCCTGGCAAACCCCTGGACCAATTCTGCCACTGCAGGCTCTTCTCTGCCCAGGAAACTGTCTTAAAGGAGCTTATCTTGAAACACAGCAGGACAGACCCTACCATTGCCCTGCCCACCTTCCCCTAGCTCCAGTGCAAGCTGAGCATCCCACTGCTGGCTCCTTCCCTGGCTGCTGCAGTCTGGCCTGGGCATGGGTTTGTTCCATTCCATGGGGATGGGGTTTCCTGTGAAAAACACGAGCCTTGTCACCTAATACATGGGCAGGGACACTGGGACTGCTTCCATGGCCCAGTCCTCTGTGCGCAGCAATGAGAAGGGAGCTGGCCCCATGGATGTGCCATGGCAGGGTCTCTTTTGCCTGGCTGGGGAGAAGGATAAAGACAGAATAACGCCAGTTGTTTTGGAGGACGAGGTGCCTCTTGGTACCTCTGGTGGGGTCCAGGCCCTGCTGCCAGCTTCCTACCAAAAGGCAGGACGGAAGTAGGGCTGGGGCAGACCAGGGCTATGTCCCCTTCTGCCCCTTCCATCTGCATCCTGCCAGGACTGCACAGTGCCCAGGGCCCCGCAGGGCTGGAGCACATCCCTGCAGGGCTGGCACATGTCTCTGGAGCTGCTCAGGGCTCCTGGGGATGGCTCTTGCTGTGGAGGACAGAATGCCTGGTGCAGCCAGGAAACCCCATCAGCCTGGGAGCGGGTGCAGGGGACAGAGGCAGGGCAGGGGGCAGCGGTCTGGGCATGGGGACATGGCAACAGCATGGAGTGGGAGCTGCTGTCTCCAGTAGCAATAGAGAGGGATGGGGACAGGGGTGGGGATGCTGCTGGAGTGGAGAACCTCAGGCTGAGACTGCAGAGCCAGGGCTGGCTGGAGAGCTGTGTAACCTACAGAAATGCAGGCTGGGAAAAGCACCTTATCAGGGTAAACAGCAGCATCTTCCCACCAGGATAAAGTCTTCTAAAATGCCAAAACACTGTGCTGCCATTGCTGGGATGTCCCCAACCGCACTGGGGAACATGGGGCTCCTTTTGCCAGCAGCAGGACCACTGCTTTGTTCAGGCCACCCACCCTGTCGTCTCCATGTGAGCAAGAAATGGGTGAAAGAAGCTTAATTCTATTCAGATTTCCTCTTTGGTATTTGCCTTCCTGGCAGGTTTGGAGCTGGTGCCGCAGTGCTTGTTCCCTGGGAGGTGCCATTCCCTCAGACATTTTGCCAGATAAGGAGCAACATAGAGAGAAGAAACTGCCCCTTTGGATCTTGTCTCATAGAGTCTGAGTTTGGCAGAAGATTTTTGGTTTCATTTTGGCTTCACTTCCTGATAAATCCTCAAATGGCTGCTGAGCAATTGAGTGAAAAAGAGCATTAAAGAGCTGGAGTGGGCAGCTCCATCAGAGCTTTCTGGGATGGATGGAGGTGTTGGGGTGGGAAGAATGGATGGATGGAGATGCTCAGGTGGAACTGTTGGGGTGGGTAAGAGGGGTGGAGGCATTGAGATGGACAGGGCAGAGGCGCTGGGGTGGATGGGACAGATGGACACAGCAGAGAGGACAGCTCCGGAGCCCCAAACGCAAGAGGGACGTGGAGCTGTTGGAGCAAGTGCAGAGGAGGCCACAGAGATGCTGCGAGAGCTGGAGCAGTTCTGCTTGAGAGGACAGGCTGAGAGCTGAGATCTGGGGAGGCCTTATTGTGGCCTTTTGGTACTTAACGGGGGCCTGTAAGTAAGATGGGGATAAGGCTTTTAGCAGGCCCTGTTGCATTAGGACGAAAGGTAACAAGGGTAGATTAGACTAGATATAGGGAATACATTTTTAATGATGAGGGTGATGAGGCACTGGAACAGGTTGCCTGGAGAGGTTATAGATGCCTCATCCCTGGAAACATTCAAGGCTGTGCCAGACAGGGCTTTATTTAAGCAACCTGACTGAGCTGCCAATGCCCCTGCCCATGGGGTGGACTGGATGAACTGTAAAGGTCCCTTCCAACCCAAACCATTTTGTGATTCTATGAGACTCTGTCTCCAGAAGACGGCTGCAGGGACACGTGGCAACCCTGCAGGGCTGCAGGGAAACTTCCCCAGGGCTGTGCCATGGGGACATGTGGCCTACAGGGTCCTAGGTTGCTGTGGCGCAGGGTGCAAGGGACAGACTGGTGCATGTGCATGACTGGCAGCTACACTAGCACCCCTATCCTTGTGGACACAGTGGTGACAGGGGAAAGAGGGACACAGCCAGGGCTGGTGGCAAAGGGACGTGGCTGTCCATGGCCCCACCACGAGCCATATGTCCCTGCAAAAGACCTGACACCCAGAGGCCAGCAGGCAAGGATGAGAATGGCACAGCCAGGGCCATGTGCTTGCTGCTGGTGTGGGGGTTAGGATTAGGCTGCTGCCACAGGCTGCTCATCCCCTGGTCCTGGCAGTGCCAGGGGGTTCATTGGGGTGCCCAGGGGTGAGCAAGAGCTGCAGGGAGCCCCAGCAACATGTGTGTGTGTTCCCATCCCATCCCACCCTCCTCCACACCGGTGCCCCTGGGGCGGTGAAAGGACACAGAGACAGGGATGCTGAGCCAGCGCTAGTTCAGTGTCGGTGTTTATTTGTGTGATACTTAGGGCAGGGGAACAGAAGCAGGGCACTGGGGGACACCTGCGGCTGGGGGAGAGCCGCTGCCCCTCATGGTGGGGAAGAGGGAGGGGGTCATGAGGGTCCACAGGGAACAGGGATGTCCCAGTGGGGTTAGGAGCACTGGGATCTATTCAGGCTCTTCTCTACATTGCCAGCCTCATGTGTGACCTTGCAGGTGTAGCTTTCGTACTTCTTCCAGTCAGGGACACTCATCGTCAGGTAGCTGCTGGCCGTATACTTGTTGTTGGTCTGCCGCAGCGCCTGGGTGGTCTCCACGCCATTGCTGAGGGTTTTGCCATCAGCCGTCCAGGTCACCTGCACGGTGCCGGGGTAGAAGTCTCCCACCAGACACACCAGGGTGGCTTTGCTCTCACTCGTGATCTGGTCGCTGGATGGTGGGAAGAGGTGCACAGTGGGGGCGACCTTGGGCTGGCCTGTGTGGAAGAGAGCGTTGAGGAGTCAGAGGGGGCTTTGTGCCCCCCCCCAAACTGCCTGCCTGCCTGCACTGCATAGAGACCCCCCACATCCCCCACCACTAACAGTTCATAGTCTATAACTCTAATGTATTTGCGTTTGGGATACACCTATATTTTTATAGCGATGCACATAAACATGTATACACACACATGTATACACGTATTTCATGTATGTGTAATATATATTTTTATATATCTAATATATATGTGTATATGTGAGTGCAATGTATGTATATACTGCGTATATACTTGTACATATGTTATATATTTTATATATGTACACATATAAAATACATATTGTTATATAAATGTATGTATTATTGCATACCATGTATATAATATGGTTATGCATGTGTACATATTTATATATGAAAAGCATGTTACAGATATACAAGTTTATATAGTATATATATAAATATATATAATATACTATATAAAAGTATATGTTTTATATCTATTATAAACCTATATATAGTATATAATACATATAAAACAAACTCTCTGGTGAGTTGCCCTAAACCCATTTCTTCGCTTTTGCGAGGCAATTTCTGTTACAAAATCAAATTTTCGAAGACAAACGCTCCCGTTTTCGGCCCAGTTCTGCTTTCAGACACTTTCAGGTCTGTCTCCAAAAAAGTGCAACTAAGAATCACCCAAAAGAAGACAGAGAAAAGATGTTTGGTCTTTCTGAGGTGGTTCTGCTGTCTCCTCGCAGCTACAATATCTCTATTTCTATTCAGAAGCCAGAAGGACTCCACCATTCAAAACGTTTTGCTGCAGAAATTGGCAAACTCCATTTTTCGTGGTTTCTGCCCCTAATGATTTGGTTCAGGTTGGGTTTTTTTGCCAAATTCTTTTACAAATGACAAAGACTGACAGGCCATGTTCCCGACAGCATTTTCAACACGGTAACCTCAAGTTTTTATGCGGCTTACCTGGGCAACGCGCTCTGTAAGATACCCCCGGCAAGTTTTTGGTTAAGACCCCAGGGACGTGCCAATTTAACCCTAAGTCGGATGCGCCTTCAGCCTGCTCCTGGCCAAGGACAGGCTCCATTTTGCAGCGCCTGCACCCTTGGCTGCATGAGCCCAAAGAGAAGCCCCTGCTCCTCACCAAGACGACAGACTTAGTCCTTCAGGACTAAGAGTTGAGGACCTAGACCTTAAACTAATGACTAAGTCCTTTAACAAAGGCAAAAATTCACCTTCTTAGAGACTTAAACCTGAGTCTCTGAAATAGTATCCCAGGGACCTCAGGCACATTTCCTGGCCAAATTTTAAGACCTTTCAAAGGAGAAAATACCCCCCAGTCCTCTATGGCCCGCACCAGAGCCCTCCGAGTCCACAGGGACAAGACGCAACCCAAAACATTGCGTTGGTGCCTGTCTCCGAACTGGCGGTAGACCCCAACCCAGCGCCAAGTCCGAGACAAACCCCCAAATCACCGAAACATCAACAAAATGTCCCAATTTCACTGTGACGAAGGAAAGACCGAGAAGAAATCGGCGACTCACCTAGGACAGTCAGCAGGGTCCCTGCTCCGAATACACCACACAGTGATACAGTGCCATACAAAAACCTCCTGCCTCATGGCAGGAGCAGTTCTGGTCCCCATGGATATGGCAGGGTGAGGTGACAGGATGGAGATGTCCCAGTGGATGCAGCAGGATGAAGGTGATTGGATGGCGCTGTCCCAATGGACACAGCAGGATGAAGGCAGTGGGATGGAGGTGTCCCGATGGACACAGCAGGATGAAGGTGTTCTGGTGGCTGGGTGCACTGTGCTGGATGTGCCCAGGTGGATGGGGCAGGGCAGGAGCAGCAGGACAACCATATGGGAATGAATGCATGTCCTTACTGGAGCATCCATGAGAAAATGGGTGTCCTTGGCCTCGCCAGCCCACTTGGAGTCTGTTGGCTGGGCGTTCCAGAGCCATGGCTGTGTTGTTGGCTGTTCAGGGACCCACTGCTGCCAAGGACTGCATGCCTTGTGCTCATTATAAGTCCATGTCCCTGCCTGTGCTGTGAGGCTGTTAATCCCAGTGACGAAGAGCTTTGAGTGCCCCATAGGCACCACAGGCAGCATCATGTCTTGACCTGTGCTGCTGCCATTCAGGTAGCTGTGGGCTGCCCTGGGGGACCACCAGCCATCATCCTGCCACACTGTGGCTGTGGCCAGGGGAAATGGGGATCTCTGTAGACAGTATGTGTGGGAATAAACTTCATGAAGAAACCAACCATCCACCCATCATCCATCCATCCATCCATCCATCCATCCATCCATCCATCCATCCATCCATCCATCCTTCCCACTGCCCAGAAATGGCAGCACTGGCTGAGAAACAGCAGGGTGGAGCATCTGCCGAGGGCCAAGGCAAGCAAAGAGGGTTGGAGAGGAGGCATCAGAAGCTGTTGGTAGAGAAGAAGAGCTGGACTAGAGGAGAAAAGCATGCAACGGATGCAGATGTCTACATACATCTGCAGTAGCCAAAGCAGAGGTGAGCCAGGATGAGTTTCAGCTAAGACAAATGAACTTCAAATTCCCCAGGGAAAGCTTGGCTGCTGCTTTGTAAAGTGTTTTCCCAGCATGCTGCCGATCTCACAGAGCACAGGTTGCTTGGCTCAGGGCAAACCAGCTCTTCAGCAATGAACCTAGAGAGCACCAACTTAAACTGAGCTAGAAAGTATTCAAATGTTGTGGTTTGTGCAAGCAGTTATAGTCAGTGTGTCTAACAGCTCGTGAGTTATTGGAGAATAAATGATGCTTTAAAGATGTTGTGGTTTGAGGCACGTTCTGTTTCAGTTTGCCTCTGGGAATGCTTTATGCATTGGTGCATAGACTAAAACTAGCCAAAAGAATCACTGAAATTATCTATGCAAAGCATTTATCTGAAGCCAATGCTATCTGTCGTGGGCAACCAATTTCTGAGCATTTTTTCAGCCTTCATTCAGTTTTGCTTCTATCCTAAAGGAGGATAATAAAGGCAGACATTAGGCTCTGACAACTAAAGCAGAGACACCAAGGGCAGGGCCATGGCACGGAGCAGCCCAACCATCAAACAGGCACAACAGACACTCTAAGCTGGCCCCCGCAGTGGCAGGAGGTTTTTGTATCACTTCCCTATTGTTTCATGTCACTGTGGGAATATAATTGCTGCCATCGTAACCACCACAGTAATAGACGGCCTCGTCCTCGGCTTGGACCCCAGTGATGGTTAATGTGGCTGTGGTGCCGGACTTCGATCCGGAGAATCTCGAAGGGATGCCCGAGGGTCTGTTGGTGTTAGCATAGATCACGGTGATAGGGGCACTGCCAGGCACCTTCTGCTGGAACCAGCCATAGCTGTAGCTGCTCCCTGAGCAGGTGATCTGGGCGTTCTTTCCTGGCTCCACTGAGAGCGATGCGGGCTGAGTCAGCGCTGCCTGGACCAGGGAACCTGGAGAGGGAGAGGAGAGAGGGGAGAAGACGGGGGTCAGCCAGTGCCCAGGAGCACAGCCCTGCCCGGGCAGCGGGGCAGGGCCCCTGTGCACAAGGGCCCCGTGCGGGCGCAGCGGGTCTGGCCAGGGCACCTGAGCCATGGGCGAGCAGCGCGAGGAGCAGAGGGGCCCAGGCCATGGCGCGATCCCACCAGCTCCGTGTCCCCACCACGATGGGGCTGTGCCGGGGACCCCAACTCCCTTTTAAGCCCCCGCGCGCACCGGCACGGCCCCTCCATGCAAATCTGAGCCCGCGCTTGCGCCAGGTCCTGCCCGCACCTCTCTCCCCACCTCCCGCCCTGCTCCACCACCAGCCCCACACCCCAGCACAGTGGGGCTTGTCCGCGGGCACAGACGGAGACACCTCCCAGTTCAGTGCCGCAAACCCACCAGCACGGGTCCCCCATCCCCAGCGAGGGTCAAGTGGCTGCAGAGCCAAAAGGCGCAGGAGGGATGGGCACTGGGGACGGGAGCTCTCGCAGCTCCACCATCCCCATGGACTGGCAGGAGCAGATGGGCCAGTGCCCATGCTGGGGATGGAAGGACCAGCCCTTGCCCAGGCTGTTGTCACTAGGGTGGATTCTTGGGGTTCAGCTGGGCATGGGGAAAGGACTGGGAAAAGGTACAAGTAAAGCCCCTTCTTCCATCCCTCTGAGGTCCGCAGGTGGACGTTATCTGTGACAGATGAGCACCTGGACCTTAACCTGGAACGGGTGAGTAGAATAGGGCCAGGAGTGGTCTGCGCTGGGAGCTCAGAGCAGCCCTCACTCCCGAGCACTGCAGGGAGCTCACTGCAGCCGTGCCCTCCTGGCGCCAGACCGTGGCTCATAGCACTCCTGGCACACACCACAATCCCAGGCTCAGAGCTGGAGAACAGGACCACGTGGGGCCCTGCCACCCACTGGCAGCTTCTGAGACACAAATGAAGCCGCTATGGGGCCAGCAGCCCTGCTCAGAGCCTGGCGATATCACTCACCCTCA
Organism: Amazona ochrocephala; assembly: GCA_039720435.1. NCBI lineage: Eukaryota > Metazoa > Chordata > Aves > Psittaciformes > Psittacidae > Amazona > Amazona ochrocephala. The sequence continues at coordinate 5,738,345 of CM077891.1, read as the reverse complement.
TGCCAAACCTTGGCCCCTACCCTGTCACGTTCATTGGGACACAGGAAATGTCACATCTGGAATCAAGTGGCACACCATGAACCGACAAGGCTGGTGCTTTCGTCCCCAGTGCTAGACCCAGCCCTGGGCTGCCGCAGCATGACAAGGATGAGGTCAGGGACTCGCTGTCATGGGGCCATAGGGGGACATTGCCCAGGACCAGGAGCTGCCCATGGGGCAGAGGTGCAGCCAATGCTGCAGTACCCATGGGCTCCTCGTGCAGCACAAGAGAGCAGCCCCCCACCAGCCCTGCTCTGCCTGGCAGCCTCGTGCATGACCCTGGAGCTCTGCACCACGGGAAACATCTCTTCCCATGGCTGGGAGGCAAAGCACCAGCCCTGCTCTGCGGCCCATGGTGTGTTGCCGCATCCTGGTTTTGGGGCCGCAGTCCCAGCAGGGCTGCAGCACCCTTGGGGGATGCCCCGGGGACTCCCGGCACAGGGGGGGGCTGGGAGGAGGGCAGAAAGTGCCCAACAGTGCCCTGGGTGTGAGCTGGGGAGAGCAGGAGACCTTGGACCTGTGGTGCAGGGCAGGGACAGGGCTATGGGGGCTCATCCCCTCCCTGAATGACAGGGGTGAGCACAGAGCTGCGGCACTAAGGGACATCTGATCTGGGACATCAGTACAGCCACCCGCAGCACAGACACTGAGGGCAGGACCATGGCACGGACTTGCCATGTTTGTCCTAACAGGGACCTTAAAGATTCCTAAAAGGCCTCTGCGATGGCGGGAGGTTTTCGTAACACTTCCCTATTGTTTCATGTCACTGTGGGAACATCAGTGCAGCCATCGCTGCCACCACAGTAACAGACGGCCTCATCCCCGGCTTGGACCCCAGTGATGGTTAATGTAGCTGTGGTGCCGGACTTGGATCAGGAGAATTGTGAAGTAATGCCCTGGGGTCTATTATCATTAGCAGAGATCACAGTGACAGGGGCACTGCCAGGTACCTTCTGCTGGTACCAGCCAACAGCATTGCTGCTGCCAAGCTCGGATTAGGTGGGGCCATGCTAGGGCCCTGCCCGACCATCAGACAGGGACAGCAGAGACTCCTGACAGGTCCCTGTGATGATACGAAGTTTTTGTATCACTTCCTCATTACTCTTTGTCACTGTGTCAGCACTGATGCTGCTGTCCCAGCTCCCACAGTAATAGACGGCCTCATCCTCGGCTTGGACCCCAGTGATGGTTAATGTGGCTGTGGAGCCAGATCTGGATCCGGAGAATCTCGAAGGAATGCCTGAGGGTCTACTGCTGCTACCGTAGATCACGGTGATAGGGGCACTGCCAGGCACCTTCTGCTGGAACCAGCCATAGCTGTAGCTGCTCCCTGAGCAGGTGATCTGGGCGTTCTTTCCTGGCTCCACTGAGAGCGATGCGGGCTGAGTCAGCGCTGCCTGGACCAGGGAACCTGGAGAGGGAGAGGAGAGAGGGGAGAAGACGGGGGTCAGCCAGTGCCCAGGAGCACAGCCCTGCCCGGGCAGCGGGGCAGGGCCCCTGTGCACAAGGGCCCCGTGCGGGCGCAGCAGGTCTGGCCAGGGCACCTGAGCCATGGGCGAGCAGCGCGAGGAGCAGAGGGGCCCAGGCCATGGCGCGATCCCACCAGCTCCGTGTCCCCACCACGATGGGGCTGTGCCGGGGACCCCAACTCCCTTTTAAGCCCCCGCGCGCACCGGCACGGCCCCTCCATGCAAATCTGAGCCCGCGCTTGCGCCAGGTCCTGCCCGCACCTCTCTCCCCACCTCCCGCCCTGCTCCACCACCAGCCCCACACCCCAGCACAGTGGGGCTTGTCCGCGGGCACAGACGGAGACACCTCCCAGCTCAGTGCTGCAAACCCACCAGCACGGGTCCCACATCCCCAGCCTGGGCCAGTGATCAGGTCAGAGACGGGCTGCTGCAGGTAATGGGCAAGCAGCACCACAGCTCTGACTGGTGGGTCTGGAATGACACCAACACCATCACTCCCACCTCAGTTTCACCATCTCCCACTCCTATGGGTGTCCCAGGCTATTAAGGTACCCTCTTGCCCTGCCAGCCCAGATGCACCTCTCAAAACCTTTGCTCTTCCCAGGTGTCCACTCCCCAGCACCATGGGAGCACCCGGCACTGGGCCCTGGCAGTGCCACCCCATGAGCACAACGCCTGGTGCTGGACACAGGCAGCCAGAGCAGGGGCAGCCCCAGAGCTCTGCTCAACCATCAGGGCAGCCCCCAGCCAGCCCTGCTCTGGCCCAGGGCACAGGGCTTGTGGCCACCTTGGGCTCACCCAAAAATCACCTGCGACCACAGGAAATGCACCACCCCCTGACCCACCCCTGTCCCCATCGCTGCCTGCCCCAGGGTGCCCGGGGCATGGAGAGCCAATGGGCAGAGCAGGGTGTAGGGGTCCGTCTCCTTGTGGGCTGCAAAGAGGGGACCTGCTGGAGCAGAACACGTGCCCCATGGCAGGAGATGCCTCACATGAACGTGTCCCGCTCCAACACAGTGTCCACGCAGCGCTTGCAGCAGCAGGAAGCACCAGAGGGGACCTGCAGCAGCAGTGGACTTGGGTATCACTTACCCAGTGCTGCGAGGCACCATGACCCTGACGAGCTCTGGTGTCCCAGCCGGCACAGGAGAAGAGAGCCTCTGCCTCAGCGTGGAGCTCAGTGATGAGGAATGTGGCCATGGGAGAAGCACCTTCCCTGGTGCTGCACAGCCCCTTGTCAAGTGGCAGCGGATGGGCACAGACATGGGGGTCTAATTGGCAGCCGGGCTGGGCCATCAGGCTCAGGCACTTGCAGCACAGGGCATGGCTATGGCAGAGACCTGTCCCACCACCAAACAGGGACAGCAGAGACCCCTAACTGGTGCCTGCAATGGTGGGAAGTGTTTGTATCACTTCCTCAATGCTCCACATCACCATTATAGCTGCCATCGTAGCCACCACAGTAATAGACGGCCTCGTCCTCGGCTTGGACCCCAGTGATGGTTAACGTGCCCGTGGTGCCGGACTTGGATCCGGAGAATTGCGAAGGGATGCCCGAGGGTCTCTTGCTGCTCTCATAGATCACAGTGACAGGGGCACTGCCGGGTGTCTTCTGCTGGAACCAGCCATAAACATGGTTGCTACACCCAGATACAATCTTTCCCCCGGGACAGAGACACTGGGGTGGGTGAGCCAGAGCCGTGTGAGAGCAAGGGACTCAGGCAGGAGGTCTCCCTGTCCTGCTGCAGCACCCGAGGGTCCTACAGGCTGACAAATACCCCTGCACCCATCCCTGGCATCCGGTACGGCCGCATTGCTGCGGGGCTCCAGGTGAAGCTCAGCCCGAGGGAGCAGAAATGCTGCAAAGCTTTTCCCAGGGAGTTCCATAGGTCCAGCTCCTAGCACTGTCCCAGGCTCCTCTGCCCCTCACATGGATACTAGCAGTGGAGGCAAGCATAGCCAGGGCTTCACCAGTACCACGGCCCCATCACTGGGGACACAGTCACTGCCCTGAGACATGGCACACAGGGAATGGCATGGGGAGGGAAAATGGAAACCCCCAAAGCTGAAGAGACAGCTCTGCCTGGCTGAGAGGAAGAAGGAGGTAAAACCAACACCTCTGACCCTCAAAGTCTCACTTGCATATAGCTCAATGTCATCATGAGATTGATCAGCACTGCTGTAGTTGTAGCTCCCACAGTAATGGATGGCCTCGTCCTCCACTTAGACCCCAGTGATGGTTAACGCAGCCGTGGTGTCAGAGATGGTTCCAGAGAATCAGGAAAGGATGTCCAAGGATCTCTGGTTGTTCTGATAGATCAGAGTGACAGGGACACTGCCAGTACCCTTGGCTGGAGCCAGCTGTAGCTGTTGTTAATCATGGAGAAGGCAATGCAGGTGTTCACTTCTGGGGACACTTACAGGAAGAGCACATGAGTAGACCTGCCTAGAGACCAGGAGGGAGAGGAGAGGGCAGAAGATGGGATCAGGAAGTGCCGCAGGAGCACAGCCCTTCCTGGGCAGTGGGACAGTGATGGGTTTCCTGTGCCAGGGGCTGCAGGGCAGGGAGTCTCCAGTCTAGGGAGCCCATAGGGAGATGATGTGTGACAGAAGGAATGGACGAATGTCCAGTACACATTGGGCTGGTTAGACGCACCACCATGGAGACCAGAGACAGCGTACTGCTGGGACAGGAGGCATGAGCTCCACCAGGGCCTTTCAAAGACCAAATGTGCCCCAGGTAACACCCTCTTCCCACATGTGTCCTGTCACCACAGCAGCACGAAGCACTCAGGGCACATGGACTCTGGCCCTTTGGCTTCTCTGCACCCCCTGAGATTAGTCAGGAATGTCCACAAAGGCAGCCCAGGCTGAGTTGTTGGTGGGATGAGAGGGGCGGTAGTGCAAAGGAGGGACATAGCGCCTGGGGGCTCACAGCCTGCAATGGAAATACCTTCCTAGAGCAAATGGATCCCTCCCCAGCCAAGGGTTCCTCTAAGCCTGCTCATCCCCCGGAAAAGCTCTCAGACACAAGAGGGACAGATACTCCCTCTGCACAGCAGTACAGCAACACTGTGCAATGGGAACCATCATTTGCAGGACCCAGAGCAAGGATGGAGGTGCCCAGCATCACACACCAACACTGCACTGGCAGCACCAGAGGGGAAGTGGTATCAGAACAGAGATGTAGACAAAATCCTGCAAAGGCAGAGCTGGAGGAGGTGCAAGTGCAACAGGGCACTAACTGCCTGCTCTCTGCAGCTTTTCCAAACACAGGGGAGGTGTAGGAAGGAACAAGAGGGAAAACAGCAATCTTAGCATCGCTGTGACCCTGACCAGCACCAGTGCTGCTGTCCCAGCTCCCACAGTAATAGACGGCCTCATCCTCGGCCTGGACCCCAGTGATGGTTAATGTGGCTGTGGAGCCGGACTTGGATCCGGAGAATCGCGAAGGGATGCCCGAGGGTCTCTTGTCGTTGTAGTAGATCACAGTGAGAGGGGCACTGCCAGGCACCTTCTGCTGGTACCAGCCATAGCTGTTGCTGCTCCCAGAGCAGGTGATCTGGGCGTTCTTTCCCAGCTCCACTGAGAGCGATGCGGGCTGCTGAGTCACTGCTGCCTGGACCAGGGAACCTGGAGAGGGAGAGGAGAGAAGGGAGAAGACGGGGGTCAGCCAGTGCCCAGGGGCACAGCCCTGCCCGGGCAGCGGGGCAGGGCCCCTGTGCACAAGGGCCCCGTGCGGGCGCAGCGGGTCTGGCCAGGGCACCTGAGCCATGGGCGAGCAGCGCGAGGAGCAGAGGGGCCCAGGCCATGGCGCGATCCCACCAGCTCCGTGTCCCCACCACGATGGGGCTGTGTCAGTCCCCAGTCTGGCTGGGGTACATGAGCCATTGCCAAGCACCAGGAGGAGACCAGAACACGTGCCCCCTGGCAGGAGATGCCTCACAGGAACATGTCCCGCTCCAACACAGTGCCCAAGCAGCACTTGAAGCAGCAGGCAGCACCAGAGGGGACCTGAGGCAACAGTGGCCCTTGGTGTCACTTCCCCAGTGTTGGGAATCACCATGACCTTGACCAGCTCTGATGTCCCAGCCAGCAGAGGAGAAGAGAGCCTCTGCCTCAGCCTGGAGCTCAGTGATGAGGAATGTGGCCATGGGAGAAGCACCTTCCCTGGTGCTGCACAGCCCCTTGTCAAGTGGCAGCGGATGGGCACAGACATGGGGGTCTAGTTGACAGCTGAGCTGGGCCACCAGGCTCAGCCAATTGCAGCCCAGGGCAGGGTCATGTCAAAGACCTGTTAAGCCACCAAACAGGGACAGAAGAGACATCTAACTGGTTCCTGCAACGCAGGAAGGTTTTAGTATCACTTCCCTATTCCTCCATTTCACCACGTCAGCATCAGCGCTGAGGTCGTAGCACTCACAGTCATAGAGGGCCTCAACCTCGGCTTGAACCCCAGTAATGGTTAATGTAGCTGTGGAGCCAGATTGAGATCCGGAGAATCGCGAAGGGATGCCCGAGGGTCTCTTGCTGCTATCGTAGATCACAGTGACAATGGCACTGCCAGGCACCTTCTGCTGGTACCAGCCATACCAGCTGCTGCTACCACCAGAGCAGGTGATCTGGGCATCCTTTCCCGGCTCCACTGAGAGCGATGCGGGCTGAGTCAGTGCTGCCTGGACCAGGGAACCTGGAGAGGGAGAGGAGAGAGGGGAGAAGATGGGGGTCAGCCAGTGCCCAGGAGCACAGCCCTGCCCGGGCAGTGGGGCAGGGCCCCTCTGCACAAAGCTCCTTAAGGGCACAGAGAGATCCCAGCCCCACAGACAGAGCCCGAGGAGTGAACCCTTCTACCAGAAGCAAGAGGACATGCCCGACAGCAGCATGAAGCGTGAGGCAGACAAAAGGCAAAGCCATGTGTTTTGTCAGGACAGGCACAGGCACAGTCACATCCTGCACAGTGCGGTGTAATCAGGAGGACATTCACAGACATGGCCATGCAGAGGGGACATGAAGCTGCTGCAGGCCCACAACCCAGCTCCCAGGGAAGAAAAAGGACAGAGAACCTCCACGGTAGCTCACTTTCATATTTCTCTGCATCACAACAGCATCAGTGCTGCTGTCGTAGCCACCACAGTAATAGACAGCCACGTCCTCAGCTTGGACCCCAGTGATGGTTAACGTGCCCGTGGTGCCGGACAGAGATCCAGAGAATCGCGAAGGGATGCCCGAGGGTCTCTTGCTGCTATCGTAGATCACAGTGACAATGGCACTGCCAGGCACCTTCTGCTGGAACCAGCCATAGTAGCTGCTGCTACCACCAGAGCAGGTGATCTGGGCATCCTTTCCTGGCTCCACTGAGAGTGATGCGGGCTGAGTCAGCGCTGCCTGGACCAGGGAACCTGGAGAGGGAGAGGAGAGAGGGGAGAAGACGGGGGTCAGCCAGTGCCCAGGAGCACAGCCCTGCCCGGGCAGCGGGGCAGGGCCCCTGTGCACAAGGGCCCCGTGCGGGCGCAGCGGGTCTGGCCAGGGCACCTGAGCCATGGGCGAGCAGCGCGAGGAGCAGAGGGGCCCAGGCCATGGCGCGATCCCACCAGCTCCGTGTCCCCACCACGATGGGGCTGTGCCGGGGACCACAACTCCCTTTGAAACCCCACCTACCCAGGGAAGGGCTCTTGCATCACAGCAGGATCCTTCCTGCACCTCCCTCCCTGCTCCCTGAGCAGGGGCTGCTTCTCTTGAAGTTCCACGACAGAACTGCAGAGCAGAGAGCTGGGATTTGAAGGGGTCTGGAACCACACAGAGACCGGGCACTGCCAGGCTCCCCAGCAGTGAGGAAACCCAGGTCCTTCAGCTACAAAGTGAGCCACGGGTCTGCAGCGGCTTCATAACAGCCACCAATGTGCTTGGGCTGGAGCTTGTACCAGTCAAGTGCACGCAATCATCCTCCACACTTGCCTGGCCAGGGGCAGCCACCTCCTACCTGCACCAGGGACTTACCCACAGGCACCCACTTGTCCCCAGCCCTTTTGCCCCATGAGCCTCAGGGCTGTGGTGCAGGGCCACACTGACACCATGTGGGGACAAGGTGGCCCTCAGGGACAGCAGCGGTGGAACTGAGAGCAGAGCCAGCACAGGGCTAGCCCCATGCTGTCCCTCCTTGCTACGACAGCTTCCACCATAGAATCATAGAATCATAGAATAGTTAGGGTTGGAAAGGACCTTAACATTATCTAGTTCCAAACCCCCCCTGCTATGGGCAGGGACACCTCACACTAAATTATGCCACCCAAGGTTCTGTCCAACCCCGCTTTGAACACCGCCAGCGATGGAGCCTTCCCAACTTCCCTGGGCAACCCATTCCAGTGCCTCGCCACCCTCACAGTAAAGAATTTCTTCCTCAGATCCAATCTAAACCTCCCCTGTTTAAGTTTAAACCCATTACCCCTTGTCCTCTCACTACAGTCCCTCATGAACAGTCCCTCCCCAGCATCCCTATAGGCCCCCTTCAGATACTGGAAGGCTGCTAGGAGGTCTCCACGCAGCCTTCTCTTCTCCAGGCTGAACAGCCCCAATTTTCTCATCCTATCTTCCTACAGGAGGTGCTCCAGTCCCCTGATCATCCGCGGGGCCCTCCTCTGGAATTGTTCCAACAGTTCCATGACCTTTTTATGTTGAGGACACCAAAACTGCACAAAATACTCCTAGTGAGGTCTCACAAGAGCAGAGTAGAGGGGCAGGAGCACCTCCCTTGACCTGCTGGTGACACTCCTTTTGATGTAGCCCATGTTGAGAGACATCTCCAGCTCCTGCCACAACCTTCAGGACTCCTGTATGGGACCATGAGCAAGGCACCCTGTGCTCAGAGAGGGAGCCTCACGCACACACACAGGGCCTTTAGGCACAGCTGCTGTCACCAGAGGAGGGTGGGCATCAGCCCTCAACTGGCAGGGAGCACAGGGACCAGAGCAGGATGGCACAGATAACAGCGCTTCTCCCAGCTTACCTGAGCCACTCAACCACACACCGGACAAGATGTTTTGAGGGCATTAGGAACCAGACACACAACAGGCCTGTGCTAACAGGAGCTCTCTCGCTTCCACACCCTCCACATCCACCATTGGGATTGCTGCCCCTGTACACAGTAGATAACTGATGGGCAACCAGGAGCTCCCAACCATGGCCATCATGAGGGCATCAGGAGGCTGATCAGCACTGCTGCTGTCCCAGCTCCCACAGTAATAGACGGCCTCATCCTCGGCTTGGACCCAGTGATGGTTAACGTGCCTGTGGTGCCGGACTTGGATCCGGAGAATCGCGAAGGGATGTCCGAGGGTCTCTGCTCACTCCAATAGATCACAGTGAGAGGGGCACTGCCAGGCACCTTCTGCTGGAACCAGCCAACATTATAGATGCTGCTGCTGCTGCTGCTGCTAAGCCCGGAGCAGGTGATCTGGGCATCCTTTCCTGGCTCCACTGAGAGCGATGCGGGCTGAGTCAGTGCTGCCTGGACCAGGGAACCTGGAGAGGGAGAGGAGAGAGGGGAGAAGACGGGGGTCAGCCAGTGCCCAGGAGCACAGCCCTGCCCGGGCAGCGGGGCAGGGAGTGCACGGCTGGAGGACAACACACCTCTCATTCAGGCAGCCGTTTGCTCTGCCTGTACCCTTTTCTTTTAACAGAAAACCAATGATTCAAACTTACACTAAAACAGTGATTGAGCGGGACACATGAACAAAGAAGGTGGAGTTGAAAGATCGAGCTGTCCGCAAGAGATTGCGCTCAAGTTCCCAGGGCTACTCTGTGATTTGTATCAATGATTTGGACATGATTATAAGGTCTCCTCTTCAGGACATGAAAACGGAAGGCACATGGAGGAGCAAGGTCTGAATCGATTGTAACTTTTCAGCAAAAGGGAAGGAAGCATCGAGAAAGTGCCGTTATTACAAACACCATCCATCAGTGTTTTCTAAGGGGTGCACGACAAATAACTGATTCATAAGCATTCACACAGGGAGGGCAAACACCAAAGCCACTGCAAGACAGGGGCAGAAATAAGGAAACAGGACTATAAGTGGTGTGAGAGAACATCTCAGCTGCAGGTGCCCCATTGTGTCCAGAGGAGAAACGCTCCAACTCCCTCCTGTCCATGGTCGTGGGCACATTTTGGGAGCAGAGCCCAGCCAAACACATAGCAGGACAAAGGCAGCTCCGGTAGCAGCATTGTCATGGGTTCAGCAGCAGCAGTCATTTTGTCTCCTTCATAGTAGCTGGGGCAGTGCTGTGTTTTCGACTTTCAGCCTGGGAACAGCGCTGATAACACCAATGTTTATAGTTACGGCTTAGAATGTTTGGTCTGACCAAGGACTTTCTGAGTCTCATGCTCTGCCAGGGAGGAGGGGAAGCCAGGAGGAAGCAGAAACAGGACACCTGACCCAAACTGACCAAAGAGGTTATTCCATGCCACAGCACGTCACGCCCAGGATGTGAAAAAAAAACTGGGGGTGGGAACCCGGAAGAGTTTTTTTTTTAGTTCATAGCTCGGTCATCCGGTGTTGAGCAGTTGGTATCTTCTTCCCTTGTATTTCTCTTGTTATTATTATTATTGGTGGTAGCAGCAGTGATTTGTGTTATACCTTAGTTACTAAACTGTTCTTATCTCAATCCGTGGGAGTTGAATTCTTTCGATTCTTTTCCCCATTCCCCCCCCCCCCCGAGTTGGGGGGGAAGAAAGACTCTTCCCTTGTATTTTCTCTGGACATTATTATTATTGGTGGTAGCAGCACTGATTTGTGTTATACCTTAGTTACTAAACTCTTCTTCTCTCAACCTGTGGGAGTTGCATTGTTTCGATTCTCATCCCCATCCCTCCAGGATCAGAGGGAAGAAAGAGGAGGAAGTGAGAGAGCGAGCAAAACTGCGTGGCTGAGAGGCTTAAACCACGACAAGCAGGAGGACATGGCTCTCAGTAGCAAGAGGCAGCAGGGTGGCAGATGATGCCACACTGTGAATATTATCGGGAGGAGGACAACAGTCCCAAGCCACAGAGTAACAGTTCCAGCTTCTGGGACAGAAAAGGGAGGGAATTCACAGCCCTGGCTGTGCAGAGGGGACAGGAACTTGCCTCAGCCCCACAGCCACAACTCTGCCCAGCCCGGACAGAGAAGGTCACAAACCTCCCTCTCATCTTGGAGCATGTGTCTTACTTCCTACTATTCCTTGCCACCAGACACCATAGCTGCTGCTGCTATCCCAGCCACCACAGTAATAGACGGCTTCATCCTCAGCTTGGACCCCAGTGATGGTTAACGTGCCTGTGGTGCCGGACCTGGATCCGGAGAAACGTGAAGGGATGCCCGAGGGTCTATTGTTGTTATTGTAGATCACAGTGACAATGTCACTGCCAGGCACCTTCTGCTGGAACCAGCCAACATCGCTGAAACTGCTAAGCCCGGAGCAGGTGATCTGGGCGTTCTTTCCTGGCTCCACTGAGAGCGATGTGGGCTGAGTCAGTGCTGCCTGGACCAGGGAACCTGGAGAGGGAGAGGAGAGAGGGGAGAAGACGGGGGTCAGCCAGTGCCCAGGAGCACAGCCCTGCCCGGGCAGCGGGGCAGGGAGTGCACGGCTGGAGGACAACACACCTCTCATTCAGGCAGCCGTTTGCTCTGCCTGTACCCTTTTCTTTTAACAGAAAACCAATGATTCAAACTTACACTAAAACAGTGATTGAGCGGGACACATGAACAAAGAAGGTGGAGTTGAAAGATCGAGCTGTCCGCAAGAGATTGTGCTCAAGTTCCCAGGGCTACTCTGTGATTTGTATCAATGATTTGGACATGATTATAAGGTCTCCTCTTCAGGACATGAAAACGGAAGGCACATGGAGGAGCAAGATCTGAATCGATTGTAACTTTTCAGCAAAAGGGAAGGAAGCATCGAGAAAGTGCCGTTACTACAAACACCATCCATCAGTGTTTTCTAAGGGATGCACGACAAATAACTGATTCATAAGCATTCACACAGGGAGGGCAAACACCAGAGCCACTGCAAGACAGGGGCAGAAATAAGGAAACAGGACTATAAGTGGTGTGAGAGAACATCTCAGCTGCAGGTGCCCCATTGTGTCCAGAGGAGAAACGCTCCGACTCCTTCCTGGCCATGGTCGTGGGCACATTTTGGGAGCAGAGCTCAGCCAAACACATCTCAGGACAAAGGCAGCTCTGGCAGCAGCAGGAGGACATGGCTCTCAGTAGGCAGAGGCAGCAGGGTGGCAGATGATGCCACACTGTGAACATTGTCGGGAGGAGGACAGTGGTCCCAAGCCACAGAGTAACAGTTCCAGCTTCTGGGACAGAAAAGGGAGGGCATTCACAGCTCTGGCGGTGCAGAGGGGACAGGAACTTGCCTCAGCCCCACAGCCACAACTCTGCTCAGCCCGGACAGAGAAGGTCACAAACCTCCCTCTCATCTTGGAGTATGTGTCTCACTTCCTACTTCTTCTTGCCACCAGACACCATAGCTGCTGCTGCTGTCCCAGCCACCACAGTAATAGACGGCCTCGTCCTCGGCTTGGACCCCAGTGATGGTTAACGTGCCCGTGGAGCCGGATGTGGATCCGGAGAATCGCGAAGGGATGCCCGAGGGTCTATTGGTGCTACTGTAGATCACAGTGACAGGGGCACTGCCAGGCACCTTCTGCTGGTACCAGCCAACACTGCTGCCACTGCTAATGCCTGAGCAGGTGATCTGGGCATCCTTTCCCGGCTCCACTGAGAGTGATGCGGGCTGAGTCAGCGCTGCCTGGACCAGGGAACCTGGAGAGGGAGAGGAGAGAGGGGAGAAGACGGGGGTCAGCCAGTGCCCAGGAGCACAGCCCTGCCCTGGCAGCGGGGCAGGGCCCCTGTGCACAAGGGCCCCGTGCGGGCGCAGCGGGTCTGGCCAGGGCACCTGAGCCATGGGCGAGCAGCGCGAGGAGCAGAGGGGCCCAGGCCATGGCGTGATCCCACCAGCTCCGTGTCCCCACCACGATGGGGCTGTGCCGGGGACCACAACTCCCTTTGAAGCCCCCACCTACCCAGGGAAGGGCTCTTGCATCATGGCACGATCCATCCTGCACCTCCCTCCTCATCACCCTCTCCACTCTCTGAGCAGGGGCTGCTTCTTTTTAAGTTCCACAATAGAACTGCAGAGCAGAGAACTGGGATTTGAAGGTGTCCTGGGCTCAGCAGCAGCAGTCATTTTTCTCCTTCTTAGTAGCTGGTGCAGCGCTGTGTTTTTGACTTTCGGCCTGGGAACAGTGCTGATAACACCGATGTTTTCAGTTACTGCATGGTAATGTTTTGGTCTGACCAAGGACTTCCTGAGCCTCATGCTCTGCCAGGGAGGAGGGGAAGCTGGGAGGAAGCAGAGACAGGACACCCGACCCAAACTGACCAAAGAGGTATTCCATGCTACAGCACGTCATGCCCAGGATGTGAAACGGAGAGCAGAGACGCAGAAGGGTGGGGATTTGCTGCTGGGTCAGGCTTGGTATCAGGTGGTGAGCGGTTGTATTCTCTTCCTTTGTATTTCCCTTGTCATTGTTACTACTGGTGGTAGCAGCAGTGGTTTGAGTTATACCTCAGTTACTGGGCTGTTCTTATATCAACCTATAGGAGCTGCATTATTTTGATTCTCCTCCCCATCCCCCGGGACTGGGGGAAGAAAGAGGGGGGAGCGAATGAGCAAACTGCGTGAGGGGCTTAAATTACGACGGAAGGGGTCTGGAACCACACAGAGACCGGGCACTGCCAGGCTCCCCAGCAGTGAGGAAACCCAGGTCCTTCAGCTACAAAGTGAGCCATGGGTCTGCAGCGGCTTCATAACAGCCACCAATGTGCTTGGGCTGGAGCTTGTACCAGTCAAGTGCACGCAATCATCCTCCACACTTGCCTGGCCAGGGGCAGCCACCTCCTACCTGCACCAGGGACTTACCCACAGGCACCCACTTGTCCCCTGCCCTTTTGCCCCGTGAGCCTCAGGGCTGTGGTGCGGGGCCACACTGACACCATGTGGGGACAAGGTGGCCCTCAGGGACAGCAGCGGTGGAACTGAGAGCAGAGCCAGCACAGGACTAGCCCCATGCTGTCCCTCCTTGCTACGACAGCTTCCACCATGTTGAGAGACATCTCCAGCTCCTGCCACAACCTTCAGGACTCCTGTATGGGACCATGAGCAAGGCACCCCGTGCTCAGAGAGGGAGCCTCACACACACACACAGGGCCTTTAGGCACAGCTGCTGTCACCAGAGGAGGGTGGGCATCAGCCCTCAACTGGCAGGGAGCACAGGGACCAGAGCAGGATGGCACAGATAACAGCGCTTCTCCCAGCTTACCTGAGCCACTCAACCACACACCGGACAAGATGTTTTGAGGGCATTAGGAACCAGACACACAACAGGCCTGTGCTAACAGGAGCTCTCTCGCTTCCACACCCTCCACATCCACCATTGGGATTGCTGCCCCCCATGCACGGTAGACAACAGATGGGCAACCAGGAGCTCCCAACCATGGCCATCATGAGGGCACCAGGAGGCTGACCACCACTGCTGCTGTCCCAGCTCCCACAGTAATAGACGGCCTCATCCTTGGCTTAGACCCCAGTGATGGTTAACGTGCCTGTGGTGCCGGACTTGGATCCGGAGAATCGCGAAGGGATGCCCGAGGGTCTCTTGTTGTTATTGTAGATCACAGTGAGAGGGACACTGCCAGGTACCTTCTGTTGGTACCAGCCAACATAGCTGCTGCTGCTGCTAATGCCTGAGCAGGTGATCTGGGCATCCTTTCCTGGCTCCACTGAGAGCGATGTGGGCTGAGTCAGTGCTGCCTGGACCAGTGAACCTGGAGAGGGAGAGGAGAGAAGGGAGAAGACGGGGGTCAGCCAGTGCCCAGGAGCACAGCCCTGCCCGGGCAGCGGGGCAGGGAGTGCACGGCTGGAGGACAACACACCTCTCATTCAGGCAGCCGTTTGCTCTGCCTGTACCCTTTTCTTTTAACAGAAAACCAATGATTCAAACTTACACTGAAACAGTGATTGAGCGGGACACATGAACAAAGAAGGTGGAGTTGAAAGATCGAGCTGTCCGCAAGAGATTGCGCTCAAGTTCCCAGGGCTACTCTGTGATTTGTATCAATGATTTGGACATGATTATAAGGTCTCCTCTTCAGGACATGAAAACGGAAGGCACATGGAGGAGCAAGATCTGAATTGATTGTAACTTTTCAGCAAAAGGGAAGGAAGCATCGAGAAAGTGCCGTTATTACAAACACCATCCATCAGTGTTTTCTAAGGGATGCACGACAAATAACTGATTCATAAGCATTCACACAGGGAGGGCAAACACCAGAGCCACTGCAAGACAGGGGCAGAAATAAGGAAACAGGACTATAAGTGGTGTGAGAGAACATCTCAGCTGCAGGTGCCCCATTGTGTCCAGAGGAGAAACGCTCCGACTCCTTCCTGGCCATGGTCGTGGGCACATTTTGGGAGCAGAGCTCAGCCAAACATATCGCAGGACAAAGGCAGCTCTGGCAGCAGCAGGAGGACATGGCTCTCAGTAGGCAGAGGCAGCAGGGTGGCAGATGATGCCACACTGTGAACATTGTCGGGAGGAGGACAACAGTCCCAAGCCACAGAGTAACAGTTCCAGCTCTCTGGGACAGAAAACAGAGGGCATTCACAGCCCTGGCTGTGCAGAGGGGACAGGAACTTGCCTCAGCCCCACAGCCACAACTCTGCCCAGCCCGGACAGAGAAGGTCACAAACCTCCCCCTCATCTTGGAGTATGTGTCTCACTTCCTACTATTCCTTGCCACCAGACACCATAGCTGCTGCTGCTGTCCCAGCCACCACAGTAATAGACGGCCTCATCCTCGGCTTGGACCCCAGTGATGGTTAATGTGGCTGTGGAGCCGGATGTGGATCCGGAGAATCTCGAAGGGATGCCCGAGGGTCTATTGTTGTTATTGTAGATCACAGTGACAATGTCACTGCCAGGCACCTTCTGCTGGTACCAGCCATACCAGCTGCTGCTACCACCAGAGCAGGTGATCTGGGCATCCTTTCCCAGCTCCACTGAGAGCGATGCGGGCTGAGTCAGTGCTGCCTGGACCAGGGAACCTGGAGAGGGAGAGGAGAGAGGGGAGAAGATGGGGGTCAGCCAGTGCCCAGGAGCACAGCCCTGCCCGGGCAGTGGGGCAGGGCCCCTCTGCACAAAGCTCCTTAAGGGCACAGAGAGATCCCAGCCCCACAGACAGAGCCCGAGGAGTGAACCCTTCTACCAGAAGCAAGAGGACATGCCCGACAGCAGCATGAAGCGTGAGGCAGACAAAAGGCAAAGCCATGTGTTTTGTCAGGACAGGCACAGGCACAGAGTCACATCCTGCACGGTGCGGTGTAATCAGGAGGACATTCACAGACATGGCCATGCAGAGGGGACATGAAGCTGCTGCAGGCCCACAACCCAGCTCCCAGGGAATAAAAAAGGACAGAGAACCTCCACGGTAGCTCACTTTCATATTTCTCTGCATCACAACAGCATCAGTGCTGCTGTCGTAGCCACCACTGTAATAGACAGCCACGTCCTCAGCTTGGACCCCAGTGATGGTTAACGTGCCCGTGGTGCCTGAGCTGGATCCAGAAAATCTCGAAGGGATGTCCGAGGGTTTGTTGGTGCTTCTGTAGATCACAGTGACAATGGCACTGCCAGGCACCTTCTGCTGGAACCAGCCATAGCCATAGCTGCTGCTGATCCCTGAGCAGGTGATCTGGGCATCCTTTCCTGGCTCCACTGAGAGCGATGCGGGCTGAGTCAGTGCTGCCTGGACCAGGGAACCTGGAGAGGGAGAGGAGAGAGGGGAGAAGACGGGGGTCAGCCAGTGCCCAGGAGCACAGCCCTGCCCTGGCAGCGGGGCAGGGCACCTGTGCTCAAGGGCCCCGTGCGGGCGCAGCGGGTCTGGCCAGGGCACCTGAGCCATGGGCGAGCAGCGCGAGGAGCAGAGGGGCCCAGGCCATGGCGTGATCCCACCAGCTCCGTGTCCCCACCACGATGGGGCTCTGCCGGGGACCACAACTCCCTTTGAAACCCCACCTACCCAGGGAAGGGCTCTTGCATCACAGCAGGATCCTTCCTGCACCTCCCTCCCTGCTCCCTGAGCAGGGGCTGCTTCTCTTGAAGTTCCACAACAGAACTGCAGAGCAGAGAGCCGGGATTTGAAGGGGTCTGGAACCACACAGAGACCGGGCACTGCCAGGCTCCCCAGCAGTGAGGAAACCCAGGTCCTTCAGCTACAAAGTGAGCCACGGGTCTGCAGCGGCTTCATAACAGCCACCAATGTGCTTGGGCTGGAGCTTGTACCAGTCAAGTGCACGCAATCATCCTCCACACTTGCCTGGCCAGGGGCAGCCACCTCCTACCTGCACCAGGGACTTACCCACAGGCACCCACTTGTCCCCTGCCCTTTTGCCCCGTGAGCCTCAGGGCTGTGGTGCGGGGCCACACTGACACCATGTGGGGACAAGGTGGCCCTCAGGGACAGCAGCGGTGGAACTGAGAGCAGAGCCAGCACAGGACTAGCCCCATGCTGTCCCTCCTTGCTACGACAGCTTCCACCATGTTGAGAGACATCTCCAGCTCCTGCCACAACCTTCAGAACTTCTTTATGGGACCATGAGCAAGGCACCCTGTGCTCAGAGAGGGAGCCTCACGCACACACACAGGGCCTTTAGGCACAGCTGCTGTCACCAGAGGAGGGTGGGCATCAGCCCTCAACTGGCAGGGAGCACAGGGACCAGAGCAGGATGGCACAGATAACAGCGCTTCTCCCAGCTTACCTGAGCCACTCAACCACACACTGGACAAGATGTTTTGAGGGCATTAGGAACCAGACACACAACAGGCCTGTGCTAACAGGAGCTCTCTCGCTTCCACACCCTCCACATCCACCACTGGGATTGCTGCCCCCACGCACGGTAGATAACTGATGGGCAACCTGGAGCTCCCAACCATGGCCATCATGAGGGCACCAGGAGGCTGACCACCACTGCTGCTGTCCCAGCTCCCACAGTAATAGACAGCCTCATCCTTGGCTTAGACCCCAGTGATGGTTAACGTGCCTGTGGTGCCGGACTTGGATCCGGAGAATCGCGAAGGGATGCCCGAGGGTCTCTTGTTGTTATTGTAGATCACAGTGACAATGGCACTGCCAGGCACCTTCTGTTGGTACCAGCCAACATAGCTGCTGCTGCTGCTAATGCCTGAGCAGGTGATCTGGGCATCCTTTCCTGGCTCTACTGAGAGTGATGCGGGCTGAGTCAGTGCTGCCTGGACCAGTGAACCTGGAGAGGGAGAGGAGAGAGGGAAGAAGACAGGAGCCAGCCAGTGCCCAGGAGTACAGGCACCTGCTTCACAGGGTATGGCCATGGAAGGTACCTGTCCCACTTACAAACAGGGAGAGCAGTGACTCCTAACTGGCCACTGTGATTGCAGAAGGCGTTTGCATAATGTTCTCATTGCTCCGTGTCACCATTGTAGCTGTCATCGTTGCCACCACAGTAATAGACAGCCTCATCCTCGGCTTGGACCCCAGTGATGGTTAACGTGCCCGTGGTGCCGGACTTGGATCCGGAGAATCGCGAAGGGATGCCCGAGGGTCTATTGGTGTTAGCATAGATCACAGTGACAGGGGCACTGCCAGGCACCTTCTGCTGGAACCAGCCAACAGCATCGCTGCTGCTGCTGCTGCTAAGCCCTGAGCAGGTGATCTGGGCATCCTTTCCTGGCTCCACTGAGAGCGATGCGGGCTGAGTCAGCGCTGCCTGGACCAGGGAACCTGGAGAGGGAGAGGAGAGAGGGGAGAAGATGGGGGTCAGCCAGTGCCCAGGAGCACAGCCCTGCCCGGGCAGCGGGGCAGGGCCCCTGTGCACAAGGGCCCCGTGCGGGCGCAGCAGGTCTGGCCAGGGCACCTGAGCCATGGGCGAGCAGCGCGAGGAGCAGAGGGGCCCAGGCCATAGTGTGAACCCACCAGCTCCATGTCTCCACCACGACTGAGCTGTGCTGTCAGCATTGGTTCCCTCTTAACCCCCCTCCCACCTTGGCACAGCCCCTCTTTGGAAATACGGTCCCTGCACTCACAGCCAGCTCCTGTCCCAGTGCTTCCCCACCCACTACAGGCACAACTCTTGCCCACCAAAGTCATCAAGACCAGTCTGGTCTGTCTGCTCCCATGGTCACTCAGGAAAACCAGGTCCTGCTTCACACCAAATCTCCACAAATGGGTTTCTCTCAGGAGTGACAGGACTATAACCAGCTGCATCAAGCTCTCCAGGGAAATGGCCCTCAGCTCTGGTTTTTGTACATACAGCCTTAGCCAAGACATGTACCAAGGAATGGCAGCAACACTTGTGTACTCTGCCCTGCTGAAGCACCTTCCACAGCCGCCTTAGCCCTGCACCATGCACCAACCAAGCAAACCACAGCTTCCTTTCAGCCACCAGCACCCCCTCACCGCAGATTCCTGCCCACCTCCATCTTTTTGAAGCCTGACGAATAGGACACAGACACATGAAGACTGGTGTTTATTATTCTATTCATTTTACAGAAGAGGTTCAATGCCAAACTACCACCACCCTCCACAATTCCCTTATTTAGGAGCCTAGCAGCTTCTCCATAGACACGGGACATTCTCTACAGTCTTCTCTCTTCATCAGCAGTTTCTCCTGTTTGGGAACCAAGGCTAACTGTGGTGGTTCAGGTTTTTTCCTCTTACAAGCTCACAAACAATAAAGCTCTGTGGCCACTTTACTGTGCAGCAGCAGCACCCCCCCGTGGCCTGCCTCCACCTCGGCTTAACTGGGAAGAGAAGAAATGAAACGGGGTGAGAAGTCAACCAGCAAGTGGGACATGATTCAGTACTTCTTGAACTCAATTCTTTCTACTTTCACATCATCCTCAATTAGCTGGTATACATAAGCCACAACTGTGGAAGCCTGGATATCCATCAACACAAATGAAGGGATGACGTTCCTGGAAAGAAAACATACTTTGTCCATCTTCCCAATCAACTCACACTTCTTGCTATGAACATACCTTATGTTTATGTCTTCTAATACACTCAGCTGCCCACGGCTGCAGGGATCTGGGAAACTGCAGTTTGCAGGCACCAACCACAGCCCCTCAGGCAGGGTTGCACTTTGCCTAGCAAAGCCCAAGTCATGCCTGGCTCAGACATTAAAGCTGACAGTGCCTCCTCCAGTAGTCCAATACTCTACAAAATATTAGCATGCAGCTTCCGGGAAGACACCAGAAAGCAAAGCAACTTCAACAAGCTGCTGCAACTCACCCCCTCCAGGCCCAGGAAGAAGCCCCAGACACACCAGTGCCCAGCTAGCACAAGTAACGCCTGGGCTAAGTCAAGCCCTGGTGACAAGGGGAGCCCCACTGCGTTCCCAGGGAGGGAAGAGAGCTGCCCTCCTGCTCCCCACAGCGCCTTAGCAGTGCTCTGCAGCACAGTGGCTGGACACTCACAGGTGAACACACACATTCAGGTATCACCTGTGGGCCCTACAGCACTGGGCAGCTCAGGGCTCCCCTCACTCACGTTTCCAAAGCATTGTAGGCTCCTGTGGCTGATCCCGGGTTGATGTAAAACTTGTTTTCATGTTCAAATGCTTCAAATTTGTGCGTGTGTCCAGAGATGAGAATGTCCACATCCAGTTTCCTCTGCAGCAGGGCCAGGCTGGCCACATCGCCCCAGGGAATAACTTGATGGCCGTGAATCAGCCCAATTCTGAACTGCCCGACAGTTACAATCTTCTCTTCAGGATAATTCAGGCTCTGAAAAGGTGAAAGCCAGAGCTGTGAATCAGCCAGAGAGCCCTCACCTACACAATACAGGTTCCTATGTCCCAAACCGTAAACCTGCCTTTCACTATTGGAGAGCACAAGGTCTTTCTCAACATGCAGACCTACTGGATACTCGTACCACACCCCAGCAAGAGAAACCACAGAGCAGAGTTTGTGCAGACATCAGGTGCCTCAAGGCTGCCCAGCAGTAAATACACACACACACAAGCCCCCAGTTCCTGGAGCTATGCAGCCAGCTGGGGAACTCCTGTGGCCTGACAGCAACCACAGACTTGTGCAGAGTCCATGTGAGCCAAGTGCATGTATGACTCCCCCAAACAAGAGGGGTCTAGAAGATAATTCTGTTTCGTCAATGCTGCTGATTCCTATCTCCTATCCTGGTGAAAAAGAGCTTAGAACTGCTAACACTGAAGGACTCCCAAACTTAATTGAGACCACAGATTCCTCAAGATAGGGGGCTGAGAAACCACCAGCAGCAAGAACATTACCTCAGCATCCCCCCTAACCACGTGGACGTCCCCAGCCAGGGTCCGGAGGTAGTCATAGGTCTCCTTGGTGCAGAGGTTCCCTGTACACAAGATGTGCTGAATCTTTCCTGGAACCAGCAGCTTCTTGAACTTCGCAGGTAGACCAGAGCACCGGTGCGGGATGTGAAGGTCCCCTAACACCAACACCAACTCCACATACAGCAGGAGGAAAACGAGAGTTAAACTCAGGGTACCCAGCAGAACAGCACAAACCCTTCCTGCCGCTGCAGGGCGCTCGCAGAGCCCGGCGAGCCGCTACGGGCGCAGCCGGGGTTTCGGTCCTATTCAGCCGTGAGCAAGCACGGCCGGCACTGCCCGGCAGCTAACCCGCTCCCACCGGGGGAGCCAGGCCCTTCCCTCCATGCAGCCGCCGCTGAGGCAACGCGATGCCGAGGGGGATCAAAGAAGAGACCCGGGCCAAGCAGCCGCCGCAAGCCGAAGCCCCGGGCGCAGGACCCGGTCCCCGGAGGCGCAGGGAGCGGAGCGGTGCGGGCCCGGCCCCCGCTCACCATCGCCGCGCTCCGGCCGCGCCGTTACCAGGACGCGCACAGCGGTAACCAGGACGTGACGCATTATTTTTCTCCTCCCCTAAGCCAATGGCAGCGCCAGCAGCTCCCCACGTGATGTCGGCGCCTGTGGACGGGTCCTAACGCCCGCCCGTGTGCCCGCAGCGCTGCGCAGGGCACGAAGCGCTTCGGCGTGTGTCCCGTCGTCCCGTCCCCCCCCCCCCCGCCAAGTGTTTTAAGTGAAATCTATGGGATTTTTGTGCAAAATACACGCTCTTTCTGTGTGGAACGTGCACACAAAGCACCTACAAGTGCCTGTGCGGTTAAACGCATCCTTTTCCCCTCAGAAGACTGGGGGGGCTGGGGATGAGCAGGGGCTGCGGTGTGTGTTGAGGGGAGGTGGCTTTGCGGAGACACGGGTGAAGGAACACGTCGGGGGCCTCGAGATGGCTTTGAGGGTGCTGCGGGAGTGGACAGGTCCTTAGGGCACGGGGACAGCGTCCCCGCACATGGAGGTCTCTGGCTCTGGTGAAGATGGGCTCTGCCAGCGATGGGCGAGCTCCATCCAGGTCCTGCAGACCCCATCGAAGTCCCCACCACGGAGCCTCTGGGTCACCCTCCCCATCGGGTACCCGCAGGCACGGCAACATCCCTGCAGAGAAGCCCCAGGGGCTCCTCAGGACATCACACACACGACACAACCCCCGTGGCAAAGGATTAACCTTTATTATCAGGTGAAACAAACCACGCAGAAGCCCAAGCTGGATCAAGCCCACGTTGTGCCAAGGGGTGGAAGAGCCCGGGAGAGCCCGGCCACGGCAGAGCTGCCGCCGCAGCAGGAGACCCCTGCTGATGTGCTCCAGGGCTGAGCCCCAGCTGCTCTCGCTGTGCGTCAGGCTGCACAATGCTCCATGGGGGACATTTGGGGTTGAATAGGAGGTTGCTGCACCTCACAGCACAATGCAGTGCTGCTGGGCTCGCTGCAGCACACTAGAGGGTCCTTTTCCGTTCCTCCTAGGGCTGCCACCTCCCTATTGAATAGCTCATGTCAGGCTTGCAAGGGGAAACGCAAAAAGCTTTTGTTCTCTCGCTTCTAAAACCAGTTGAAGGCACGTGACAGGGAGCAGTAATAGTTGCCGTTGTCTTCATCACAGATGGATGTGATGGTGAGGATGCAGGCATTGCTCGCGATGTCTTTGGTAGCAGAGAAGCGGTCGGGAGTCTTGGCGGCCTTGTGCTTCTCCCGCTCAGAGTTGTAATAGAGCAGATATGTCAAGTCTTGCCCCGGGCGCTGCTGGAACCAGGAGATGCCGAAGTCACTGACGTTGTACTGGGGGCTCAGGGTGCAGGACAACCGAGCAGTCTGCCCGGGCAGCACCAACATGAAGGTTGGCTGGGTCAGCACAGGGTTAGCCCTGGAAGCTGCGCACCAAGGATGCAGTTACTGATGGGCTGAGCCACGTCCCACATCCTCCTCGGCCCCAAAGCATCCCCCTGTCCCTTGAGACAACCCCATCACCCAACCTCCATCCTCCCATCACAGCCCTGGAGGAAAATGCCCTGCTAAGATGAACATCCCCTTGTACAGCCCAGTCCTGCCACCACCCCACACGAGACAGCAGCTTGCTCAGCCACACCACCCTTACCTGTCACCACCATTCCCACCAGGAGCAGGACCACAAAGCCCAGGGCCATGGCAGGACGCGGAGGACAGGAGTCTGTTTTGGCAGGGTCTGCGGCGCTACACGAACGGGGTTGCTGTGCTGCTGCTGGTGAGGTGTATGTAAATGACACAGGGGGCTCAGGGACTCCAGCTCCTCACGCTGCTCACTTTGCTGCAGCCAGGCTTCAGGGAGCAGGCCCAAAGCAGTGGGGTGAGAGCTGTGCATTGCGACCCACCCCCCCGTCACCCCAGGCCAGGCCATTTCCTCCCGGTGCACTGGTGCACAGTCCACCACTGTCTGCCCCAGCACTGGGGTACAGCACCACTGACCAGCCTTCCTCTCTGATGGGGGACAGAGGTTTCTCTGTGCCCTTTTGCCCTCTGCCACCAATATGCAAGGAGCCTGAGCCGCACCGTGCCAAGGGTGCCCTGTGGCAGCAGCAGGCTGGGACGAGCTGGCTCTGCTGCCACCAGGGACAATGAAAGGATGCGCCAGAGGCCCCCCGCAGAAGCAGTATAAGGAAGGTTGCTGCCCCCTTCTCCACGCAGCTGCGACAACAGTGACTGCCCCATGGCACAGGCTGGGAGCTGCCGAGGGCGCCGAGAGCTGTGCCACGGGCACCACGCTGGGGTGGCTGCCGAGGTCACCGGCCACAAGGCATTTCCCAAGGGAGCGGGTGCAGCGAGACACGGCTGCAGCTCAGCTGGTGCGGAAGGACAGCAGACCGTTACAGCCAGGGCTGCCTGACACGCCAGCTGTAGCACCCTGCTGCCTGTGACCCCCAGCACAGGGCCAGAGGTGCCACCTTTCACTGTCAGGGGCTGCCCCCCCCGGCACATCACTGCAGCCGCCAGCCCACGGCAGACCTTCGCTGCAGGGCGGTCACAGTGTCCTCCACAGGCAGGCACAGCCCTCACCAGCACCACCGTGTCACCATCCGGGGATGGCTCTTTCCCTCCCCTCTGGAGCACCCAGCCCTGCTCCCAAGCTGTCCCCAAGGCAAAGACGTTTGCAAGTGGCTCCTGACGTGCCTGGCCCACGTGAGCTCTTGGTTTGAGGGAAAATGCAGCTCTGGGATAGAGCCCGTCCTCGTTAGAACTCCCTGGCACTGTGTCCCTGCACAGGGAGAAACTGAAGAGGAAGCACCACCTCCATCCAAGGATGCGAAAGTGCAGGCTGGACACTTGCTTTGCTGTGGTGCCACCCTGCAGTGCTCTGAGCAAGGGCTGGTGCACCCAACGAATTGCCTGGTTTTAGCCCATTCTCTACACGTTGGTCTAAACCCAGCACTTCCCTACACAGCCTCCCTTGGGAGCAGAGAGGGGAAAATGAGAGCAAAAGGTGCTGCTGGGGACAATCAGAGCGGTTGTAACGCAGGTGCCACAGAGCAGGGCCCGCACCTGCAGCATCGTGAAGTAGGAAGGTGCCAGTTAGACCTGATGGGATCACACAGTACCTTATGCAGCTGGACGGCCGCATATGGGAGGGCAGCAAGGGCTGCAGTACACGTGCCAAGGAGATGTGGAGCCACTCAGCAGTCCCGGTACCTGCAGCTGTGCCCCATCCAGGCAAAACTGCTGTATCAGACTTGCTGCAGCCAGCCTCTATGGCAGGTGGTACCAGTGCCACGAGACCAGCTCCAAAGCCCATTCAAGGCTGGGTGTTCACAAGGTGAACACGAGCCACCCTGCACATGCATCCAAGGTGAGGCATGTCACACACACCCCCCATCCATGGGCGCGACAGGGACTGTGAAAGGAAGACCCACCAAGGCAGGAGGAAAAGACCTCCTAATGCAAGGGGCATTTTGAAGACAGGAGCCTTGTCCATGGCACGTTTGTTACAGTGATATACAGATAGAGAGGGAAAGCACCGGCATCACCTCAGCTCTGGGGGCCAGCTGGGCACCTGGAGCAACTTCCAGGCAGTGGCCTCACAGGGAGGGACACGGCACCTCAATGGCCAGTGGCCAGGGAGCAGGGCAGGGGAGCTCTGCAGGCACAGCTGCAGCCTTTGCGTTGTCTGTTCCAAAAGGGAGATCAACCTCTACCTGGTGAACAAGGGAGGACAAAACCCAGCGGAGCTGAGCTAATTGCAGGGAGGGAGGCCAGAGGCAGCTCTGGGGGATCGCTGCAGGGGACTCTGCTTATACGGACACAACCAGCACAGCCAAGGGGTATGGGGTATGGCAGCTGCCAGCAGAGCGCCCCTGCTCTGGCTGTGTGGGAAGGGTTCCCTGGCCCTAATCCTGTCCCTCAGCCTCAGAGAGCGGGTACCTGTGGCTGCTGGGAGGGAACGGGCAGATCCTGTCCTGACCTTGCCCAGTTGGCTCCGAGCCTTTGCCTGACGTGCGCAGCTGAAGCCCCAGACACGCGCGGTGCCTTTGCTCCCTCTGCTATTTGAGCTGGGTCCCCGGCTCCGGCCGCTGACGCGCGTCAGCCCCAGAGATTTCTCAATCGTGACAAACTTGGTGAGAGACCACGACCGAAGCGCCCTGTGGTGACCGAGCCACAGCGTCCAGCTCCTTCCCCTTGTGCCCTGCTCGGATAAGACCTAAACCTTGTGTTTGTCCGAGATGGCTGCACTGTGGGAGAAGGAACCTTTCCCAGGCAGAGCTCAGGACAGAGATGAATCCATTCCTCCATTCCCTGGCAGGAGGAGAAAGCTCTGAAGGGGAGCGAAGCCAGAGGAACACGTACCTGCATCACTGGAGGAGCCTGGCTCCAACACCATCACCACGCTGGCAGCGGCCTTTCCGGGACCGGCCACCAGGAAGCTGCTCAGGAGCTCCAGCAGCAGCTTTGCCAGCACTGAGCCACGATGGGCCAGAAGGCAGCACACACCTGCTGCAGGTGCTCCTGAGCACTCCCCTGTACAGCTTCCCCCCCACCAGCACCATCAGTCCCAGCATCCATTTCTTAAGGGAGTCAGTTACAGCAACTCCTTCACAGGGGCTCCTGCTCAGGAGCCTGCGGCTTCTCAGCACACAGAGCTCTTGGGCTTTGAGTCCAACACCTCTTTCCCTTGGCTGTCTCAGGGGAGCACAAGAAACCCCCGATAAGGGCAGGCACAGCTCAGGACATTACCCACCACCAGAATTCAGGTCTTGACATCTATAAGGGGCAGGACTTGCAACAGCAGCCTCCAGTGCCTGCTGCCAGCTCCTGCCACATAGCCCTGGATTTCCCCGCAGGTCCAGGCAAGAGGCTGAGAACTTGCCCCTATTTAGCAGTGAGAGGTCAGCAATTAACAGATTAATCCTGCCAGGAAAGTTCAGCAGTTAAGCATCAGAAAGTGACCTCCAAACCCTTTCACACCACAAGCAACAGGCGCTGCCCTACTGGAGGCCATCCTGCAGGCAGCACTCAGACTGCTCGGTTACACTGACTGAGAGAAAAGCAGCTCCAAGCTTCACCTGATGCTGGTGCCCTTGAGAACATTGCATAACCCACCAAGGCTTAAGCCAACCTTATCCTGTCACACAGCCAAGACAGGTACTTCCTTAGCTCCAGGGTCAGAACGGCTCCTCAGGAAGAGGGGATTGGTGGAAAAAGAATTTGTGATAGCAGATACTGTAGGACACATCCATCTCTGATGACCTCTCTCCACTGGAGGGCAGCCAACCCAGCCTCTGCTCAGTCATGGATCTGCTTTTGCCAAGTCATGCAGGCAGAGCCCTGTGCGGGAAATAGTCGTGCCTTGTCCTTGAACACCAATAACATTACGGTAGCTTGATTTTAGCTTGAGAATTGAATGAAGAACATGCACAAGTGATAGGTCCAAATAAACTCATTTATTTCTCTGCAATAAATACAACGCTGGCTGAACTCCAAAGTCTCACAGCTCCAACCATTCCTTCTCTCCCCTACTAGTCTAGAAGTGAATTAACCACTACAAGACTCCTGTCTGGCTCATCTGTTCCCTCCAGCTCGCTCCGTATCCATCCTCCTGCTGCCTGCAGGCAGCAGGGCTCTACACCAGGCTCCTCCTTCTCTGCAAGGGGGCAGATTCTTCACAGGAGAGAAGAAACACCTATGGGGAAAAAGCACAAGTGCAGCATTAGGTCATGTTCCAGCAGCTCTAACTTAAGGGTGACCAGATCAAGACATAACTGACAACTGCCTTTAGCAGGTGCAACAAGAAACAGGGCATCAAGCAGGGAAAGCAGCAAGCTTCCTATGGTATAAGAGAGGAACACCTAAGAGAGCATCTACAGACTCACTGCCTTCACAGGACATGGTCAGGACCATCTCCCCTGCCCTTTCCCGTTCCCTTCTGCATTCCAGGACACAGGAAAGCCAGGTCTACTTCCTATTTAAGACCCTGAAGTGCACTCTAACCTCAACAGAATGCTTCTGCAACCTCCGAACCCTCTCAGGTATTCAGGCAGCAGCTCCCCCTCTGCCCAGCCTCCCGCAAGGGCACAGGCTCACCATTGCTGTACTTGCACTGCTTCAGCGCCTCGTTGAAGCCCTCGCACAAGGTCAGGTCCCTCTGGTTGGTGGCACACTCCAGGAACTGCTTCATCTCATAGTGGCAGGGGCCGTAGCTGGGCTGCTGCAACACGGGCTGCTGCCGGGGCCCGGCAGGGAGGGCCTGGTCAGGAGGGCGCTCTGGGGCAGAGCCAGCTCCTCAGGCAGCACCGGCCCCGTCACCCTGCGCTGAGCCGGCCCGTCCCGCCCCCGCCCCGCCGCGAAGGGCGGCCCAAGGACGCCGGCCCAGGGAGGCCCAGCTCCGGTCTCACCTGCGCGGGAGCCGCCGCCTTGGCCGGTTCGGAGGAGCCGCCGCTGAAGGCGCCGGTGAGGGCGCTGCCCACGACGTGTCCCACGGCAGAGCCCACGGCCACGCCGGCCGCCGTGCTCGCCATCTGCGCCATCAGCCCGGGCTGCGCCGGCTGCGCCGCCGGCACCGGGGCCGCCGGGGGGGGGCTGCGGAAACAGCGGGGTCAAGGAGCGGCAGCAGCGGACAGAGCCCTCCCCCCAGCCGTGCCCCCCCCCCCCGTACCTGCCCGGTGCCTGCCCGCCCCCCCTTACCTGGCCGGGGCAGGGGCCGCCGCGGGCCGCCCCACGCTCCTCCCGCCGCGCGCCATCGCCTCGAACTCTCCCGCCCCGCCCCGCGCGTCGCCTTAAGAGGCGCTGCGGCAGACACGTGACGAGGCGCATGCGCAGAGAGGGAAGGGGAGGTGCTCGGCTCCTGCCCTGCTCGGCCCCGCCAGAGGGCGCCCTCGGCCCGGTGCAGGGCGGTCGCCGGGGAAGCAGCGGGGCCGCAGTGGGGCGTGAGCGAGGCGACCCTGGCGGGCTCCCGACCCTTGCCCGCGCACACAGGCACGGCCCCGGTGCCCGGGCTCCCCTCGCAGCCTGTGCTCCAGGCAGAGCGTCCCGAACCGGGCCCGTCCCTCCCGAGCGCAGAACCATAGCCCGAGCCTATCCCCCCTCGGGCAGCCGACCTCCGGTGCCGGCGGCATTCGGCCGCTACCGCCGGCCTCTCCTCCAGCCCGGGCTGCACCGGCCCGGTGCCCGGGGAGCCGGACTCGCCCGGTCCCGTACGCCTGCGGCTGAGCTGCCGCCGGTGTTAAGGGCCCGTTATGAGGGCACCGGAGGGGCCGTCAGCCCCCCGGGTAACAGAGGAGGGGCGGCACCGGGCGAGGACGGATCGCTCATGTGGTAGCTTCTGCCCCTGTGGGAGGCACTGACACAGCGCTGGCCCAGACGTGGCTCCGGTCGGTTCTGGGCCCCCAGCACTGGGTGAGGACCATGTGCTGCTGAGCGCTGCAGAGCCACGCAGCCGAAGAAGGACGAAGCTCCGCGCAGTCGGGCAGGAGGGGAGAAATGCCTGGGAGCAGCCCGGCCGCGCAGGGGGGAGCGGGGAGGCACTGCCTGCAGGCGGCGAGCGCAGCACAGCACCCCCGCGGTGAAGGCTGCTGCAGATGTGGTGACAAGGAGCAGCTCCAGGAGCGCGATGTGGTGGCTCTGTAAAGGCTCAGAGGCTGCTTCTCCCAGGTGTGGGGCAAAGCAGGAGAGCATGAAGGGGCTTGTTGGAAAAGGGCGATGGAGACAGTCTTTGTTGCATGGGAGATGTTGGGTGGAGGAGAGGTGGATAATGAAGGGCTGGGAGAGGGAAGATGAAGAGTCCACAATTGGGGCAGAGAAAAGAGGGTGCCAGGGAGGAGCGCAGGGAGGAATGATGTGGTCTAAGCCACTGGCCAGCACAACAACTTCTGCAGCAGCCCTCTAGATACAAACCAGCAGATCAAGGAGCCCTCTGCAAGGCGTGGACATAGCTGGGAAGTAAGAATCCATGGAAAGATGATGATGAGCCCTCAAATAGCGAACAGCCAGGCTGGGCGACGCCAGCTTTACCTTCAAACCAGTTTCCTGACAATCATCTCTGCCCTGGCACCCCAGCTGGTCTCTGGGGCCTCTGGGTCCATGCCTGCTCGGTGTCTCCCTGGGACAGGCCTGGTTGCCTGCTCCATCTCTGGATGTTCCTTATGCCCTGTGGAGTAAAAGAAATTCCAAAAATTGAGAAGGATCCAGAAGTTGTCCAGGAAAAAAAAAAACAACTAAATTAATCCCAGCTATGTCATGTCTCCAGGGCTGCGTTTGTGCATTGAGCACGTTATGAAAGCCAGCTCTTTGGGTTGGTTCATTGCCTGGCAGGAATTAGAGAGCTAAGTCACTGCAGGGCTGGCAATTAGCTGCTGTGTAAATGTTTTTGTAGAATCAAATTTCCAGCACGAGGGGAAGAGAAAAGCATTTGTAAAGCAAGCTGCCCCCTCGGTGATGGAGCCGGCAGGCAGGGGAGAGCTGCAGCTCCTGCGCTCCGGAGCAAAGGGATTGTGCCTCAAACACGCACAGGTCGAGGGGTAACACCCCCAAATCCTCCCTCCTGCAGCGCCAGGGAGCTGCGCTGTGTGGCTCTGCTTTCAGCTGGAGCAGCAGCATTTTACATGTGGCATTTGCCTGTCCTGCCCGCTGACAGGAGAGGGGTGAAAAGCAGTTGTAAATCCATGAGGATGTGACTGGAAAGCCCCTGCACCAGCAGCACCTGCACTTGTTCCTTTTCCCGTCATGGGAAGCAAAGTCTCCTTCCCTTTGCAGCCCCATCCCACCGAGCCACGAGCACCTGTGGGGAAACAGAGGTCTTCAGAGAGAAAAAGGCAGAAGGGAATAAAAGGGTGACCTCAGGGAGCCCCTCGCTGCGAGGAAACCCCCATGGTGAACGCTCATCTCTGCACCACAGTGCAGCCCATCAGTGCGTGGGGCTGGGGCTACCACATCACAGGGGCTTCTTCCCTCCTGGTTCATCCCTGGTCGTAGGAAGAAGCATGTGCTGGGGGGAGAAGAGGACGGACTTGCAGTGGCACAGGGACTGCCAGACCTCCATCCATAAGAACTCAGGGTTCATTAGTTCCACTATGTGCAGAGCAAGTTGCTGGAGGAGCCGGGGCTTCACGCTGAGAGCCGCCCTTGAAGCTGCGTCTGGGGTCCCTTTGATTTGGTTAATTAGACGCGAAGCTTCCCTGTGCAGTGGGAGGCCGGGTATGTGCCGAGGAGCACAGCAACCCCGGGTTTGCTGTGGGGTAATTTACTGTGGCCGGCTGAGTGTGCACAGCTCCGCCCGCACCAAGCCCTGTGCTCCCAGCTGGAATGTCCTCAGCAGCAGAGGTGGAAGCGCTGTGAGGTGTCCCCGTGCAGAGCCCTGGAGCAGCCAGCCTCCTGTTTGCATCTATAGATCAGTTTTCACTTATTTTTTCTAAGTATCAGTTATTTTCACAAGTAATAGCTTTCACTGCTTCCCTGGCCAAACTTCCTAATCCCCCTATTTTTCAGCCTAAATTTGATATCTGATTGAGTCAAGTAGCTTTGTTTCTGCCACTCTCTCTTCCCCTGCTCCAGAAGATCCCTCGTTTCATAGTTCAAGTGTTCGGGCTTGCCTGCACTTGAAGATTAACTCTGGATCAAGGGACACATAAATATGTAAAAGAGGAACTGATCCCTGAATAGTTCTGGAAAGCTTTACCCAAAACCAGTTGTTTCTGAGCAGCCCAGTGCACTGGCCTGTCCGTTCCTCCTGTTAGCAGCAGGATCAGGTAAGACAAAGTCTGTAAAAACCACGTCTGTTGTTTCCCACTGCTTTCTCCCCATTGCTCTAAAAGCAGATAATCATCTCCCCCTTCAGAGTTTGCCTCACTTCAATCCTGACGCTGTCACAGCCGAAATGTGGCTACAAAGAGCTCTAGGAATTCCCCAAGCATTTGCATGGTGAGGGGTTATTTCACAGGTAAGGAATGCAATACCCGGCCTCCTGCCTCCCCTACCTGTCTCTGCCCCTCCATCAGGTCTGGCTTTACCAGGCTGCAGTTTCACAGGGTATTTGCTTTGGGGGTCTGTGACAAGTGTCACATTCCTACCGAAGCCTTCTCCCCGCAGCCAGGCCACGCTGCAGCACGTCCCTGCCACAGGCCACCACCAGCAGGTAGCCATCTGGAGATGCTGATGGAGCCTCCCGAGCTGCAGGTTTGCGCTTGGAGAGCCCTAATTACTGCATGCAGGGGCAGATCTGGGCAGTGCTCTGGGTGTACCTGAATTCAAGTTATTTAGGTTAACAGCAAATTGCACGGGATGATTGCTCGGGGATCTGGGCAGACTATTCAAAGCAGAAGAAAAGCGTCTGATGAATTAGCCAATATTTTTGTTTGTGGACAATCCCTCCCCCCAAATCACAAAAAAAGAAGCAAATCTCCAGTTCTTACCAGTGCGCTTGCTACTCAGAATTACTCCATGAATCGTTTGTGACTGAATGCATTGCAGTCAGTGGGTTTCTTGGGTCCTGCTTTTATTTTCATCTTTGAGCTCTGGCTAGTCCTAATTTTGCTGTGTGCCAAGTGGTGGGTTTCAGTCTCCCAGGCCCACACGGAGCTTTCGAGTCAGATGTGGGTACACAAGCGCTGCTTTTTCATCCTAGAAAGTTTTCTGCAAGCAGAAGTTTCAACTGACAAATAATCAAATAAAAATAAGAAAGTTGCTACCACCAAGTGGAATTCACAGACTTCTCCTGAGCAAAGGGGCACATTTCGCACAGTCCTGCCTCACGGGTGTTCCCTTAAGGGATAATGAAGTGGTGGCAGCACAGGTAGGTGGCATTTGATGGCCCCGCCACAGCAGCGTGGCACACAGCCCCATGTCAGCCTGGGTGCGATGGGCTTTGAGCACACTCTCCCCACACAGACCTCTTGCTGTCTGCATCCTTCCTCTGCCTCTTTTTAGCCAAAATACAATGCCTGGAATGGAGTGACTTATGGCAGGAGTCAGAGATGAGAAAAGGGAGGAAGAAAAACCGCGGTGTCTGAGCGGAGGAGCTGCAGATGGCTGGACGTGACTGCACGGGAAGGGGAGGCAGCACTACAGAGGCCGTCTCAGCTTTCAAGTCTGGTGCTCCCAGGATCTACATGCCATTTCTTGGATGTGGTTTGCCCCCAGGGCAATCTCAACAGCTGTGAAGTTTCAGCAGATGAACAATGTAGTTTTCAATGAATTTCACCAAGCAAACGAAAGGATTTTAACTCATTCCTGCTAGCCCACTTCTGGTCTGATGGCGCTTCCAGACCTCAACACACACCACAACACCAGGGTCTGACTGCTGGAGCGCACCTGAGCTGGACTGCTCATGGGCTGCTCACCTGAGCTCCCCATCTGAAGCAGCTTCTCTCAGCCATGCCCATGGGTCTTGGGAGGTGTAGGTACATCTCCATGTTTACGTGCGCGACTGGTGACCCAGTGTGGAATGAGGATGCCCTCACCTCCAGGTGAGGAAGGAAGAGGCAACAGGAAGAGAACTTTTCCAAATCTCCTCTTCCTCAGTGGCAGTTGTATGTCAGAAGTTCAAATTCCTTTATACTCACACATCCAGCATCAGGGCTTGTGCACTCGGAGGCCTGTTCTGATCCCAGCTGAAGGCTGATGCCATAAGTTGTAACTAAAAGGAGGGCTTTTGTGTCCCCAGATTCCTCAGTCAGACCTAGTCAAGAAATCACCTCTGTCAATACACCACCGGTGTATCCTCAGAGAATGAGGATGACAATTACTGTGACCTCTGTGAATTCACCTGCTAAATATGGGACGAGGCAGCAAACCTGAGCTCAGAGCTTTTGTTTCATTTCCTTCATGGCTGCAGAGCACCCATGAGCAGGGCAGCCAAGCAGCCAGCACAGGTTTGTTTGGTGTGTGTGGAGGGTCTGAACAATGAGGCACTGCGGTTTGCTGCCTCTGCTCTGCCTGGGATCTGCCAGGCAGGTTCAGGGAGCCCAAAGCAGCGAGCTGGCATCCCCAGCAGGAGATAACGGTGCTGAGTGGGCCCTGGAGGGATCTCACACCTTTACAGGCTCCCCGTGTTACCTGTGCTGTCCTGGTCAATGGGCTTTGCATTTCCTCCTCACCCAAATGCCTGCCTGGAGGCCATTCGCTTCCACTCTCACACAACTGCTCCCTGCCTGGTCTGGTTCCCCCCTCCCTGGTGAGGACGCAGCAAGCAGGAGCTATGCAGGGTGGTCTCCCAAGCACAGCTCCAGGCTGGGAGGTGTCTGTAGTAAAACAACTTGTGAGCAAATACAGAAGCGAGGATGGGGTCTGTGTAAGGCAGAGGCGTCCGTGACCTCCTAGAAGGCTGTTAGCACCAACCCATGAACAGCTACTGCTTTGAACTGGAATATCACAGTAACTACCTCCTCCATCTCCCCCTTCTCTAGCAAAGACATAGCCCCTGTTGTAGCCAGAGAGACCCTGTGTGATGCTGCAGCCTCTACACAAGCAGTTCACAGCCAGCCGTGATTTGGGTCCTTTGTTTCAGCTCTCCAAAACATCTCATGAGTGTTAATGACCACATTACTCTCCCTGCTCTACTGAGGCTCTCCAGCCACCAGCTTCCAACATCTTTTCTCAGATGGAAACAAAATACTGGAAATCATCCACTTTTTTCTCTGTAAAAGCAGATGGAGTGTCTTCTTTTCAAATAGAGGGTCAATAACCCCTGCAAATGCACAAGCAAATCTTGTTGTGTGCTCTGGTTTGACATGATTTCTGCCACAATGTTCATGTTCCAGCTGCAATCCTCCATAAAGTGCTGAGCTCGATACAGAGTCCATCCATGGGCTACTCTATAGGAACAGTCCGTATATTCTCTCCTGTAGAAACAGCCTGGCCTTTGCAAAACCAGTGGTCTGAGCAAACACCTCAGCTCCCTGGAAGGGCTGGGCACTGTGGATGCAGTGCTGGATCCATTCCCAGCCTTGTGCGAGCTCTTCTGGTGCTCCTTTAAGACACTTCTTTGAGGTGTTCAGGTTGATCTCCGGGTGCTTCCCTGGATCTGAGGGTTCTGCAGTGAGTTTGTGATGATGTGGTCTCAGAGTCCAGCAATTGCTGTCCAAGAGAAAGTAGAAAAATACCTTGGGCACCGAGCTCTGCCATGTTCCAGCAGCCAATTTATGCCAGAGATTCATTAGTGGCAATACAGCATGGGTCACAGATATGTCCTTCCCCACAGCACCTAGGGCAGCATGAGCTCCGAGCTGCAGGACACTGCATCACTGCTGCATAAATTAACAGCTGTGACAGGCTTTGCATCCCATGGGAGCCAAGAGAGCACTCACCAATGAAAACCCACAGCTTCGTAATTTCTCTTCCCATCTATCTCCTCTGGCCTGAGTTCACTTGCTCTCCTGTCTTTCTTCCCTTGTGGCTCACATCCTTACTGCTTTCCCATGGCTTCATTCAGCCAAAGCCCGCAGCACTACCCTGATGCTGGGGAACCAACAAGTCCAGCTCCCTCCTGGCCGTGAACACATCTATCCCAGTCCTACTGAGATGTGGGGAGCACTCTCCCCCTCCCACTGCTGGCCCTGGCTGCCAGGCAGGCCCGTGCATCCCGGGGATGGACACCTCCCACTCATCACAGGCAAATGCAGGCAGCGGGATGATGCCTGAGCAGTGTGGAGGGGAGGAGGGTCCCATCACAGCAAGGCTGTGCTGAGAGGGGCTGGGGGAGTGGTACCTGGTGCAGGGAGGTGAGCTCCGCAGCGTTTGCTGAGGAGGGAGGAGAGGGAGGGAGGTGAGGGGCTTGGCTGCTCTGAGCAGAAACGTGCATGAAGTAAAGCCTCGACCCACACCCTGAATTCCACAGCTCAGCTCCAGGGACAGGGGGAGGGTGAGAGGACAGGACGGGACATTTCCATCAGACCCGCGACTTGTTTGTGGAAGTCTCATCTCACCAGCCCTGCCTCCTCCTCCTCCTCCCTTGCCTCCCCCGCTCAACCTGGGTTTATTAACGCAGTCCCCCTTAGGCTAGAGGGAATCACATCCCAGGAGACATTCCAGGCTCCGCTCAGCTTCAGAGGGGATCAGAGGGAGCCAAGGGGTGGGGGGCGCTTCACCAGGACGTCTCACTGGCAGGTCGAGAGCGCTGCACGGCGGCACTAGCAGCGTCCTTATCGGGCACGGAGCAGCCGCAGGCTGGATCGAGCCTCTGCTCGAGGCTCTGTATCTCCCAGCCACTTCTGCTCTGTCCAGGCAGCGAGCTGGAAGCTCTTAACCTGGCTCTGCACGGCTGGGCACAGGGAGCCTGGGTAGGCTTTTGTTATCGCTCTTTTGCTCAGGTGATGCACACAACTGCTGGTGACGCGCAGCCAGGTCCAGGCTGCTGCAGGGGCTGGACCCATCCGCGGGCACCCGCAGGGCCTCACCCTCCAGCTCCCCGCACTCTGCACCAGTCGGGGCCGACACCTCTCGCCAGGAATGGGAGCTGGCTCCCCGGCGTCTGGCTCCTCAGGTGAATTGTGGTGTGCCCTGAGCCTGCGCCAGGAAAATGCCAGCAGACGAAACCTCGTCTCAGGCCAAGAGACATGAAGATGGATGTGTTTTCCTTGCCTCGCTTATCTCGCAGGCAGCGCTTCTCACCGGAGCCCTGCGCTGTTTGTGTGCGCTCGGCTCCTGGCACGGGGGCAGGCGATGATGAGACAACAAACACTGTGGTGCACCTCTCCTGAGCCTGCAGCCTGCCCCTGCCCTGCCAGACCATGGCCCGGCAGGGAGATGCTTCTCAGGGGCTGAATCCCAGGGTGATAAGGGGGAGGAAGAGCCACCGGACCCCACAGCTACTTGGGCATCACTTGAGCTGCGGTGCAAGCTATGGGGTTGGGGCTGTGATTGCCCTAGGGACCTGCTCCTTGACTGGACCCCTGTGCAGATGCACCTCTGCACGGCAAGGGGCAGGACAGTCCTGATACCACCTTGCTTGTTGCGAGGTTGGAGGAGGCAGCGGTGCTGCCCAGCAGCTCTGCAGGCAGTCATGCACCCAGCCAGGGGGCTCTGCTCCACGCCTGCCCCTTGGTTTCATACAGTGCACCCAACCTCGTCACACTCTGCACTGCTGGGTTCAACACAGAATTAAGGCCAAGAAAGGGTTTTTATTAAGACAAAACAAAATAAGTGTGAAATAAGTAGTACTAGATCAAGCAAAACTGTCTGGAAATCCATAGTGGGAATGTTGCCCTGGCCTGGTTAAACTGAAGTCTGGGAAAGAATCAAAACCTTTTATTCTGGCATTTTCATGGGGCACTGTTTGGATCCAGGACAGCCTGCACAATTCCAGCCATTTTCATTAGAAAGAGTTTAAAAAGCTCAAAGGAGTTTTGAAGCAAAGCATTTTGCTGACCAACAGACATTTTTACACATTACTTTTCCTTTCCACTTTTGAGTCTAGGCCCAAAGGCCAAATTTCCCCTAACTCCACATCCTTTCCTTGCCCCCTGCCTATGCCCATGCTTTGGGCTGCCAGCTGAGGGGGAGAACTGAGTAATTCAAGGCCTCTTCCAGAAACAGTCCTGATCCTTGGTGTTTACAAGGGCAGTTCTGGGTGCATGACCCCAGCCCTGTTTGCACCTTGTTTGCATCACCTGTACAAACACCCACTTTGGCTGCCCAGGAGAAAAAAAACGTGCCAGAGCCAAAGAAAAGGGGAATCCAAAGGCAAAAGGGTGAGAACAAAGACTTGCCTATGGGGATGGGTCCCATTTGTCACCCCCTGATCAGTGGTACTGGAGAGGCCATCACCTACAGAGAGAATAGAAAAGACATTACAGAAGGGAAGTCAAAGGGGTTTCACTGTCCTGGGGATTTGGCTCCTGGACCCTCTTCCAGCTGCTCAGGGGAATGCCCAGAAGGTGTAAAACTCCATGCTCACTTTGCAAGGAGCCTGAAACCATGTCCCCAGCCACATAGAAAACAGCTGTGAAAGTCACACCAGGGAGGTGGCAGGAAACAAAGGACTTCAGACAAGAAAGGCTTAATCCATTTAAATTCAGTTTCTCTCTCACTTCTTTCCCCTCTCCCATTTGATCTGATCAGTGACCTCTTCCCCCACCTCCTCTCAGTCCAAAGGGCATCACAGCAGTTTCGTACCCAAGTGGCCCGTGAACTGGAAGAGTTCTACTTTGAAAGAGCAGAATCGGACCTGGTGTTCCCTTCCTCCATCTTGCAGTCTCTTTCCACCAAACACCTCCTGGGGAAAGGGCTGCTGGGAGAGGTTGTCCCCAGTTGGTGGTTCCTGTTGAGACACATTACAATGCCACGTTGCTTGCCCAGGCATTGACAAGGTCCCACCTTGCTGGAAAGTACCAGGGAAGTGGAGAAAAGCTAATGCTTGTGGCCAGAAGGACTTGGAAAACCAACGAGAGCTCTGCTGCTTGCTAGGCTTGGAAGGCACTGAAGCAGGTGCTGAGTGAGAAGAGCTACACATGAAGATGCTGTATCAGCAACATCTGTGACCATTGGGACCTCCCAGTCATGAAGGCTTCTGCTGAGCTTCTGCAGCCATCTCGAGATCCCTGAACCCCATATTTGGCTCCAGCCTGGGCAGGAGTGGCAGGAAAGCAAGCAGACAGAGCCTGTACTGAGAGATGTTGAGCTGTTGGAGCTCTGGGGCTGGGGTGGAAGCCCTGTGCCCATCTGCCAGCAGCCAAACTGCAAAGGTAGGGATGAGAGCTGCACAGACAGGACAGGCGGTGGCTGAGAGAGCTCCCAGCATAGCAGCACTAGCAAAAGGACTTGCAGGCTGCACAGAGGGCTCTCTGCAGAAGGTGAGCACACAAGCCCCAAAACACCCAATGGGCCATTTTCTGGCTCCTGAACATCTACTTGCTTGTCTGGGAAATACCTGTAATCCCAAACACACCATGCATTTTGTTTTGTGCTAAGAGCCTTGGCAGGACCCGCAGTTCTCACACACAGCCCCATCTCTGCAAGCACCGTGTTTCCCACAACATCCCCCTCAAAAATCTCCTTTTATTAAGGAGAGCCAAACCGCCCATCACTGCTTCACATGCTGCTCCCATGCCTCTCCCCAAATTCCCCGGGCACCAGCAGGCGCCGCTGCCATGGGCTGGAAAGCACTGAGCTCCCAGAGACACCGGCATTAGAAGAAAAGACACTAAAGAAAAGAGAGACAAAGGAGGAAAGCTTTTCCTGCTCGGACCCAGCTGTCTGGCTCAGAGCAAGGCAGGAAAGCAGGATCTGCTGTGCATTCCCATGGCACAGCCGGAATAGCGGGAAAAGGGTCGATTTCACAGTGTGAAGTCTGAGCCCCGTGAACACCAACTCCTTGCTTCTTCCCTTCTGCTTTGTCCCTCCTTCCCTCTCCTTCTTACAAGTATGGCCTCAGGGGTGGACCAAGCCCACTGCTCCAGTACAGGAGCACAGCAGCACCGTCGAAGCGCAGCCAGAATCAGGTTCCTTCTCACATCTGCTTACTGTATTTACATCCTCAGTATGGTTCCCATAAAACAAAACATGAACAACATGACAGTAATAGAGTCTGAGATGCCAGGAAGCCTTACCCACTCCCTGCACGCCAGCCCAGGCAGCTGGAGATCAAAGTTTTCTTATTGCATATATTTCTTGAAACAATTTGCAGCTAAACTCAGTCTGCTGAGGAGATGCTAACACAGTCCAGGGCTTCTCTCATAGAAACAGGAACCAAGAAACAAGCTCTGTGCATTGCTGCCTCCATCTCCAGGTGGCTGAGCAGATGGAGGCATCGGTGTCTCCAAAATGGGGAGCTGCTCCCTTCCTTCCCTCAGCATCCTGCACATCAAAAGCCTTCTAGGAAATGGTACGAAGGGCTAGACACACACACATGGCTTCAGCAGGGATGCTCCCCATGGGAACTGAGCAGTCTAAGAGGGTCTAAAATGATTGGTTTTAGTCCTGGATACCCCTAGCAGGAGAGATGAAAGCCACCTTTAAACTGACCCGTTTAAAGCCACCCCAATCCGAACAGAACCCAGTTGCAGGACTGGAGGCATTGACTTGGTGGACTCCAGCCGCTGCTCTCTCATCTGCAGATGCAAAAACAGGGCGACGAGGCGAAGTATCACCCCCGGGGGAGCAATGGGACCCGGTTGCACGGAGGCCACGGACGGGAGAGGGGTCCCGTTCGTCCCGCCTCGCTCCGCCCAGACGCCAAACGCCGTCGGGGCGGAACGGGGCGGGCCGGGCGGGACCCCCCTCCCGCGATGCCGCCGTGCTGTGTCCCCCCGGCCCGTAGAGCCGCGGCTCGGGGAGAACAAAAGGCAGGAGCGGGAGGAGGCGCGGGGAGGAGGGCAGGCGGCCACGGCGGGGGATAAAAGGCTCAACGGGGAACCCCCCCCCCCCTTCTCCCTTTACCCCATGTCCGATCCCGCTCCGCCGCCCGGCATGGCCCGTCCGCCGCTGCCCGCCGCCGCGCTGCTGGCCGCCGCTCTGCTGCACTGCGCGCCCGCCGCGCCCGCCCGCCGCCACAAGCCGGTGAGTCGGGATCAGCCGGTGCCTCCTTTCCCCTCTCCATGGTGTCCCCCTTGTCCCGCGGGCAGTATCTCGCAGGGCGGGACGAGCCGCCCTCCCTGTCCGTCCCCAAATCGCCCTCGGGATGCCGGTACGGGCGGCGATGCGCTGCTGGG
Organism: Amazona ochrocephala; assembly: GCA_039720435.1. Lineage (NCBI taxonomy): Eukaryota > Metazoa > Chordata > Aves > Psittaciformes > Psittacidae > Amazona > Amazona ochrocephala. Next base: position 5,698,258 of record CM077891.1, on the reverse strand, counting down.
ACTCACGGGTGTCCCTGCCCTGGGGGTGCCGCCGCTCCGCGGCCTCCTCTGGGCATGTCCTCTAGTTAAAGCCAGGGAAAAACAGGGACCGGGACAAGGAGTGTTTACGGGAGGACACGGGATCTCCCCTTCCTTTAAAGGCAGCGGAGTTTGCAAACAACCCCCCCCCGCCTGCTGTGCGGGCACTGCCGAGAAGTTACGAGGAAACGAGGCTCAGGGGGTGAATCCAACGCTCAGCAGAAGGGGAGCAGCAGGGCTCTTTCTTCCTGCATATGCCTGCCAGATCCCAGCACCTGGGATGGAGCTGCGAGCAGCAGGGACTGCTGGAGAGGAGCAGCGAGAGGTTCGGGGGACAAGGAGAAGACAGAGAGCTCCTTGTGCCGGGAATGTGTGTGTGTGTGATTGGGTTATTATATACACGCACTTTGCTGGTGTGCTATAAAATAATGACAGAACAAATGCCCGGTAGCAGCCCAAGGGGGATTAATTCAGGTTCTGTCGATGGTTTTATTATCAGCTCAGTCATCTGAGTACTTTCTAACTTGGCTGCTAAATGTGCTGTGGGCTGGGACTTGGCACAGGACAGCCTTGGCCCCCAAAGTGCTTGTGTTATTCCAAATGACATGTCACTGCGCTTGGCTCCACTCAGCGCCTGAGGAAGGTGAGGCTGAGCTCTCGGGTGGTGGTACACTGCTGCCCGATCACCACACTGCTCTGCAGAGTTCATCCTCATCTGAGTGCAGCCAGAAGTGGGCTGGGAGGGCAGAGCTCCGCCTGTGGAAAGCTGGAGACCACCGGTTCGTGCGGGATGTTTGTTGGGCTCATGGGTGCTTCACGCTCTGCTGTGTGCGAGCTGTGAAGCTGCTGCTTCTGCAGGGACCTGCTCAGCCTCTGGTCCTGGTCTTGCTGCCAGCAAGGACCTGTGTGGGATCCCCAAGGAAGGGAGAGCCAGCCCAGGTTTCCCACTGCCTGAACTTGGGTCTGGTTCAGCTTTGATGTGCACTGTTCATCTCTTTTCGCCAGTGCTCACAGCTGCTGACTGACTGCAGAGGCTGCTGGGGCTCATCTGCCTTGGCCAGTGCCCTTTAAATGGGTGGAATACACCAAACTGCTGGAGAGCACAGAGTTTATGCAGGGATCCAGGTCTGCTTAGGCTCCTGGTCCATCTAACCCATCACCATGCTCCTGAAGAAGCTCCCCCCAGCTGGCAGTCTGCTGCCCAGAGATGGTTTGTTCCTCATCCCAGGCCAGTGCCTTGTGAGTACTAATACTTTCCTTTCGGCTGGAGTAACTCCAGGTAATGCTACTTCAGGTGTGTTTTGTTGAGGAACACCTTGTGCTCGTGTGTTCACCAGCTATGTGGAGCTCAGGGTTTCAGATCAATGTGTGTCACTCAGTCTTTGCAGAGATAGTGGCTGCAGTGGTTTGGAATTGGAGGTGGACAGATGATTTCCCAACCTTTCAAATAGCAGGTCTCTCATCCCGAATAGCTTCCCTTTTGGGTTCCCTGTCTGGTGTCAAGGCTTCCAAAGGTTATTCTACTGCCTCTGAGGTAAAGCCAGCATTACAGTGGTTGCTCTCAAATATGACATAAGTTGACAGCAGTGCACCCCATTCCTCTCCCAGCTGGGATACAGATGTCAGCATGGAATGGCAGAGGTGGGATTGCTGGGCTGACAGTGCCCTGTACATGTGTTTCTGCCCTCAGCCCTTCTCTACCCTCTCTTACTAGTGAGCTCTGGCACGCCATTGCATGTTTACTTTGCTGGCTACTTTGAGTCCACACAAAGAGATGTTTCCCTGTGTCTAACAGCAGCTGATTTCCTGTCTGGGCACCTTCTGCTGTTGGGCGATGAATGAGAAAGGAGCCGAGGGGCTGAGCTGGGTAGAGAGACTCACGTTCCTACAAGACAGATAACAGTGACTTCCTCAAGCTGTGCTAGTAGATGGGGTGGACAAGGACAGGATGCTGCACTGTGTCTATTCAGTTCTCCACAACAAATCACAGCAGCAGTAACTGAGGGGAGAAAGAATCGAGGGCTAAGATTCATTTTAAAGCCAGGCTACACAGGGCAAGTTGCAGAAGGACCTGTGCTCTTTGTAGCCAACCCTGTAGATCTCCTTCATTTTTACATTAATGCCTAAAGAAAGAAAGAGAAAACTGAGAGCAGAATGCAGGCTGTGTCTGGTGTCCACTGTAAAACTTGAGAACAAAAGATCTGCAGTCCTCAGGGCAGTGCACTCGCAGACAACGAATTCCTGCATTGCTTTCAGCTCCCTGGGGAAATCAAAGTCAGTCCATTTGCTGGGAAAGCATCTCTCAGTGGAGAGGTGCTGGGCACCCTCCCAGCTGCCAGCTTAATCTCCCAGGGGCCGTATCCTGCAGGTCTCACCCTGAGCCCAGTGGGTTCCCCCTTGGAATCATGGTGCTGCCTTCCCCACAGCCCAGGAACCAGGAGGCCGCCTGCCTTGCTCAGGGCTCCGGCAGCTCCCTCAGGAAGGGTTTGATTTGCACTCCATGGTTTGGCTATTTAAATACTGCATGAGTGTTGGGGTAATTTTAGGCGTGTTTATCCTTTGCTCTGAGACAAACTCTGGACACATGTAAGCAGTTACTCTCCAGTGGGTTTGTTGTGTTTGTGCTTCTACATGCAACACACACGCACAGCCTGCACTGTGGCAAGGCTTGGGGTGTGCAGCTGGCAAAGCTGAGCGCGGAGGGAGGAGAGAGCACTTTAGGGAAAATCCCCCACTCCAGCTCTTTACTTGCTTCCCTCATGTGTATCCTGCTCTGGCACTGTAACTTGGGGGGGCTCAGCAGGGGAAGGGGGCACTTACTCTTTTCCTGCAGGGACTTTTCCCACCAAAGATACTGTCAGCTTTTTCCTACTAATTCCAAATATTCAGACAGGTAAATGAAGGGGTCCTGGATATTCTTACAGTAGGGATGTCTCAGCCTGTAATGTGAATGGAGGCACTGCTGAGTCTGCCATAACTGTCCAGCAAAATAAAAAGCAGAGCACTTCAGAGGTTCGCTGAGACTCTGGTGCAGATGAGACCCATAAGGACAGACAGGTTACCAGACCTCCTCCTCTTAGTGGGAATTGGGCAGGAGAGATAGGTCACCCTCTGTGAAAATTAGCAGAGGGGGAAAACCCTGCAGGCATCTCCAGTAGATTGAGCAGGGGAACAGTGCTTGTCTTGTGGTTTGGAGACCTGACCCTGTGCATCTGAGCAGCACACACTCCCGAGGGGTAGAACATCTCCCCATAGCTCTGGATGGGGCTGCACTGTGCCAGGAGGCTGTACACAGTGGGACATGTCCTGGCTGCTGTCCTTGGGCAGTGATAGCTCATTGCTCACTTTAGCTTGGATGTAATTGCACAGTAAACAAAACATCTCCACCCTCTTCCTCATGTGCCTGGAGTGTGCCACATCCCACAGCGGTTTCTTGGTTTCAAGGGGACTTCTAGGTCACGAGATTAAGGGCTCTCCTGGCATCCTGGGGCTTGTTTGCTTTGTTAAGTACTTCTGTTTCTGGCAAACTGTTGCTTGGGTGACACCAGCAGCTTGGCTGTGGTGTTGTTGATGGACTACACTCACAAACTGTCACGTAATTAAAGTGTCTGATAATAAAAATAGTCCTGCGGTGTTTATTCATTTGCTTTCTCTCGTTACATCAGGGCCTAGGTCTTCTCATTCTGTCTGTGGGCATAAACATTTGCAGTCCATTATGTTTCATGTTCGGTGTTGCTTAGGAAAGATAAACATTTTCCTTTTTTCGTTGCCAACAACAACTACCACCAAGTAATCCGGAAACAAACTGTCAGGCCCCAGGAGGTAGTGCTTGATGGTGCCATGGAGTATGGGAAGCAAGCAGAGGGGAACCTCCAACTGTGTATGCATGGCCAGGCGCTGCAGCACCTCCTCTTTGGCCTCGTTTAGCCTAAGCTTGGCCTCAGCCTTTGCCTTCTCCCTGCCTCTGTCTGCATGGGACTGCAGCCCAGCATGAAGGAGCCAGTCCTGTAGCAGGAGTGTAAGCAAAGAATTCATAGCTAGCGGCGTTGGGAGACTCTGCCTTGTTCTGGGGGAGGTAGGATCAATAAATCTGGTGGCTTTGGCTCAGCATTGTTTCCACCAAGTTTCCATTGTTTCCACTAACAGTGCCCCGACCAGGAGCACGCTTAGCTCAGGATCTGACCAGACAACAAACGTGATCTGTTTCTTGCCATGAGGTTTCATCTGCAGCATTAGCACCTTCTGAGGCCAGTCTGCTTCTGGGACACAACCTGACCAGAATGGAGCTGGCTCCAGTTTTACCACTAACCATCAGCTGTAGCTGCACTTTCAAATCCACCCCCTGTAAACCCATCCTGGGCTGAGAGGCAGGCTGGCCACAAATCCGGCCATGGTACTCTGTGCATCAGGACAAACAACAGTGCTGATCTCAGGCAGCAGCATTGCTGCAGCTTGTTAATGTGGTGTAGAGCTCCTGGGGGGCACAGCAACCCGTCAGTGGACAGAAATGGGGTGAGAGAACTATCTTACATGGGAACTGCAGGAGAAAACATCTCTGCTCTCCTTCCCCATGGGTTGAACCAAGGGCAGGAGTGCTCTGAGCTGCGGGCTCAGAGGTGAGAGGAGGATAATGCTATTAGCCAAAGAGACAGCAAATACCAGTGCCTTGACAAACACTCTGAGTAACAGAGGAGGAAAGCGGGGAGAAATGGGAAAGTAGCAGCAGAGGGACAGGGAGGTGGGGAGAAAACCCATTAGATCATCCCCTAAAAGAAGAGGAAACAGCCCCCAGTGACAGGGGAAGTATCCAAGACTGATGTGATTCTAGTTGTAACTTGTCCAGTCACTCCTGTCTGATGGGGAGAGGGGGTCTCCTTTCATGTCTGTGCTGCAGAAGCAGGCAGGAGCTCAGATAATTAGGTACACAATAGAGGAGACAAGTTTAAGTTCAGGGCAGGCAGCTGAGGATGGACCCAGGCAGACGAGAGCAGTGGGTTTGTCAGTACCAGGCACTCGCCTCACTCTTGGGGTTATTCTCCACTGTAGCTATGGTATTGTAGCTGCTTCTCCTCCTGGGAGGCTCTGGCGGGCGAGTGCTGCCCACCACAATGAGGTTAAAGATGCTCCTGGCTCCTCGGGGTGGCTGGGACACTTCCTGGGAAGCTTGGCTGGTGTTCGTCTGGCCTCAGCAGACCTGAAGTGGTGGCTGCTTGTATTGCAGCACTTGAGGTCTGATAAAGCTGCGAGGAGCTGAGTGGGTAGCCTGTGCTTCTGCTGTGGTTTCTGCTCTCCCGTGGCATCTGTCCTTTCCCTCTTGCTCCCTCTTAGCTTTTTGGTCACAAGGCTGAGGAAGAGGCACTTCTCTTGTGAGAAGCTGCGGCCAGCCTGCAGCACAGCCCTCTTTTTGTATAGCTTTGCTCCTCTGCTGTCCCTGCTGCCCTTGAACCTTGGTTTCAGGCAGCCCCTCTGCGCTCATGTTGTGCAGACATTTTACTGCTCGGTATTGCAATGCCCTGGCCAATTCCCTTGGCTAAAATCTGTCTGTTCCATGCACAGCAGCCACCCCAGCTGTGGGTTATACTGGGAAGGGCAGTGCAAGTGTCTGCACACACTAGCTGGAGGCTCTGATCCAGCTCTGCGCTCAGCTGGACTGAATGCCTGTGCCTTGGATGCAGGGATTCTCCTTTGCTTTTGTCTTCAGCAATCCTTTCCCCCCATGATGGTGGGATGGGAGGAGTGAGGATGCCCTGATAGTTACCCAGCAGCCAGTGCCCTCCTCATCCTCTCTACACAGGCCTGTACTAGCTTTAGCAGCAGCACAGCCCTAAGCAAACCCCTAAGCATACAGCTGGGACATTATCCCACAGCTTGGGAGACCAAAGCAGGATCTGCCCAGGAGAGGGTGGGTTCAGCACTGGGTGGGAAGGATGCAACCTTAAGTGAGAGGACATGTTATCTAAGCCTTGGGAAGTGCCTGCAGCGAGGTGTGTCCAGCCAAGGAGACCAAAATCTCCAGCCTGATGTGTCTCCTGAGCATTGTTTGGCAAGTGGTTTCTGCCTGTCACATTTCCCCTTGCTGGCTGTGCCTGCAGTGGCATTTTCCAGCCCTTTCCTGCCATGGTGCTAATGTTGGTGCAGTGACGACAAGGAGAAACTCACTGTTTGTCTAGGGGCACAAGGGGCACAGCCAGCACACGAGGCAGCAGGGCAGGTCTTCCCTCCTGCCTCCACCCAGAGCCATTCAGAGGACCACACTGTGTCCCCTCAGGGATGGATCTTGGCAAGGGCAGGCAGGCAGGAGCAGGGAGGGTCATGCCTAAGGCACGATGGGGTTTGGATGGCTGGAAGTTGGGATTAATGCCAGTGGCCTTGAGCTAAAGAAAGAGGAGAAAGAAAACCTACCTCTGCCTGCCTCTGAACGCGGGGATCCCTCAGGGTGAGGAGACAGGCAGCTCCTCCTCCCTGTGCTCTGGCTGGGAGGACAGGGATAATCTCCAGTTAATGCCAGTGCCCCCAGCCAATAAGGCAACAACTGACCTTCCTGAGAGGCCAAAGAGATGTGTTTACCATAGCCAAGACAAAAACAGGACTAAGACCATCTGGGTCAGCTCAGCTGGCTCGCCTACCCGGGCAACTCTTGAGGGTTTCCCACTGCTCCTGGTTCCACAGTGAGAGCTCTGCCCAGGGTCCATCTCCACTCTCCCCATGTGCTTCGGAGCAGCTGTCCTGCACTTCCTGGTCCTGGGAAATGAGACACAGTCATTACCCTGTGTCTTCTAGTGACAGGACCTGCCTCTGGTGCATGTAGGAGCATGGGGCCGAGTGGCCCTCCAGGCTGGGCTTTGGTGACACAGCTGCTGTTCTGAGTTGGCAGAGGCTCTCATTGGGGCTGGAAGCAGCATGTCGGCCAGGACTTGAATGTCATGAGCCTCTCCTGCTGGCTGTCCTTTGCAGGCAGTAGCTGCCAGCCCAGGCAGGGTGCCAGGTGACTCTTGGAGAGTTCCCCTTGGAGAGACAGGTACCTTGGAGCTGCCTGGGCTCCAGCCTTCACCACGTGCAGACCCCCTTGGGACAGGCCAGCTCATACTCACTGCTTCCACTAAAGTACGCTCTGCTGTCCAGGATGTAAAATGGGTTTCTCCTTTTCACGTGTTGATGGTGTGGTTCCTGTAGTGTGGGGAAGTGCGCTGGGACACCAGGATTGTGTCAATGGTTCCTAAGGCAAAGGCTGGCAGCCACCAAGGGTGTCTGGCTGGCTGGGGAGGAGAAGCCACCAGGCTGGGGTGGTGACAGGCACACGAAAAGCCTAAACTGACACACAGACACCTAAACTGCATTTATATGACATCCCTGGCTCCTCTGTCCATCTGTGCATCGCTCAGAGGCACGGGGCCACTGCAGAGCTGGGAGCTCAGTAGCGGAATTAATGCCAAGGGCTTCACACTTCATTCCAGCCCGCATGAATAGGCTCATTGTAGGGAACAGAGTGGTGGCAGCACGTGGATTACACGGCATCATGGCAGCTCTGGCATCATGCCATCCTGACCTTTGTGTCCCCCGCAAGGCAGCCAGGAGAGCTGGCCAGGAAGAAGCTCTTTGCAGGGGAAGGAAAGGGACCCCTAAACCCCAGGTCCTCACCCTGGAGCCCTGTGGGATGGAGCCTGCCTGTCTGTTGTATCACTGCTGCATCTCAGCTCTTCCTGCTGTGCAAACACCTTTAAATTTGCTTGCACAGAATCAGGCAAAAACAGGTCTGTGTTTGGACCTCCGTCTTGGTCAGCATGGTGAGACAGGGAGCAAGCACCTCCCCCCCCACATGCCTTACTGCAGGTTGGGGATTACACTTGGGTCAGGTTTCCTGGTGGCCTCATAGTCCTGCTGTCAGGTGGGAAACTAGTGGAAGTCAGGTAATTACCATTAATTAATGTTGCCAAGAGGAGCTGTGCTTTTCCAGCTAATCCTGGGAGATCCCAGGTGATCCTTCCCCAGGCAGAGTCACCGGTCACCTCTACTCTTGTCCAGGAGGGAATAAAGGTTGTGGGATAAAGGGGTGGAATTTATTCCCTAGTGATTTGTTTCATTCTTGAAGGGTCTGGTTCTCATCCACAGCTTGGAAAAGCATTTCCTGCCAGCCAGCTGCCAAGGAAAAGTGGACCAAAAATAGCCCAGTGCTTAGGGGGTGCCATGGCATGACACAACACAATGCCTCCCAGGTGTGATGTGGCTTGAAGCAGCACAGCCCAAGGAATGGAGGATGCTTGTGGGGAGCAGTTGGTGCCCTGGGAGCAGGGGAACAGCCCCAGGCAGAGGTGGAACTCACCGCTGCAGCACTGCTGTGGGTGGACATTCACCACTCTGAGTCAGGACACCTTTTCCCAGTCACTGAAGTTCTGGCTTTGCTTTCCCCTTTCAGGACGTGTCCCGAAAGCATCACACCTGGAAGGAGCAGAGCCCTTGGCTGTCTTCCTTGGTGAACGCTGTGGGGACTGGCGTGCCTATGAAGGGCTTCCCTGTGAGCGCAGATGAGCCGGCGGCGCGCTGGAATCCGCCCCGGTGCGGTGTTCCAGACCTGCCGGTGCTGCCGGACGGACAGAACGGGCGGAACCGGCAGAAGCGATTTGTCCTCTCCGGTGGGCGCTGGGACAAGACCGATCTCACCTACAAGTAAGAGAGTTCCAAACTGGGAGTCAGGCTGGTTTGCTTCTCCCTCCCCAAACCTCTCAGTCTGGTGGCCCCAGGAGCGCGGCACGCTTTGATGTGACCAGAGGGAGCCAGGGAACAGGGGAGCCACACACTGCACCATCAGTAGCATCGCACCCAGCACCTCCACATCCCCTCATGCACGCACTGCCATAAACACAGCTGCCCACCCACCCCTGGCCAAACACATTCTGCATCACCCCTCAGTCATTCCCTTGTGGATCAACACCCCTGTGCATTCCCTTCCCTACATCAAACCAAGCCGAGCCTCCACCACCAGCCTTCTCCCGCTGTGCCTTTGCCCCCACAGCCGCCCCGCCGTGGGCTCACCTCACAGTTTATTTTACAAAGGCCTTTTTATTCAGCTGTTATTGATGTTCCCATAAACACAACTTCAGTGTGAAGTTTTGCTCCAGTCACCCGACACATCCCCAATTGCAAATTAGCTCAACAGGCTCGCAGGAGGGTTGTGCTGCCTCCCCAGTTGCCCACATGGGCATGAGCGGAGAAGTGAGCACACTCGTATGGACCTTGACAGCATGTAATCCATCTTTGGTTGAATTAAATGCAGGAGACAGCTCCTCATAGTATTAGGGGTCTGTAGGTAACAGAAAGGTGCCTTCATGTTTTTGGTCAACTGCATCAAAGAAAGAACCACAGCAGAGACTAACACACCCCAACACTGTTAATGGAAGGGAAAGAAAGCTCCCTGTGTGGCACACCTTACAGCCTGCTTATGTTATAGGAGGGGAGAAGATGCAGCAGCTGCTCTGAGTGAGCCCAGTTTCCAGGGGCATAAATGCAGAGATTGAGGAGTAGAGATCACATCACACCACTTGCAGGCACCTCTGTGAGGTGGACTCATGGGGAACAGACCTGGAAAATGCCGCAGCACTTCAGCAAAACACAGCTCTGAAAGCTCGCCGGAGAGCTCACCTCCGGCCCATCAGGCAGGGGGTTTCAACACTGATAGGATTTGTCTGTTGCACATGCTGCATGGAGTGCGGCGCTGGAGCAGTGCTCGTATGGGTTGGAGATGTTCTGGTGCTGAAATAGAGCAGCAGTGATCCTACAGCTAGTGTCTTCGTGACAGCAGTGTGCACGGGACAGCACATGATGCTCTAGTCATCCAGTGTCTGTTGCCTTTCAGAATCATCAGGTTCCCGTGGCAGCTTGTAAAGTCTAAGGTGAGAAGGACCATTGAGGAGGCTTTGAAAGTCTGGAGTGATGTGACACCACTGACCTTCACTGAGGTGCAGGAGGGACGGGCTGACATCGTCATCGATTTCACAAGGTGAGCGTGGTGGGCAGCACCACCCTCCTCACGCACAGGGAAGACCCCAAGCCTCTAAGCAGAGCGGAGGGCCACCAGCACACAGCTTCTGCTCATGTTTCTGCTTTCAGAGGCTGGGGTAATTTTGGGTTTGGTACTTGTTGTCAGTTGTGGCTGCTTGGTGTAAGTGCAGCTGTCCCATGCTGGCCGCGCACAGCACCACTACTGATCGCTCATTAATTTTCCTGGTACATTTACATTTCTCTGCCCACAGGCTGTTTTCTTAAGTGTTTGTTTTGACTTTCCATCTTTGGCTCCTCCATCCTGTCCCTTGATGGAACGACGTAACTGTCTGCCCAAAGACAAATATAGTTTCTTGGTTAAATGGATCTTGGCTCCTGGCCTGAAATTCACTTTTGGCAAAATACGCATGGGGGCAAAGACTTCCCTCTGCTGCGTGTTGTCATAGAGCTAATAAAGGCAGTGGAGACGGTCCAGGCATACGTGATTTGCATACTGTGTATTTGCCTGTGCCTCCCTCAGCTCTCTAAAGTAGCTGCATCTCTCACAGGTTTCCTTCATTAGCCAAGAGAGGGTTTGGCGTGAGTGAGGACCTGAGGATTTGGCTGGCTTTGCTGCCGGCTGCCCCTCTGCATCCCCCCACCACTCAGTTGTGTCAACTTATCTTAGGCTGAGCAGCCACCTCCTTAATTCTTTGGGCTCTGCAGTCAGCTTTGGGCTGGAAGCTGAACAGGGGGAGGAGGGAAACATCCCTGAGAAAACATATGAACTCCCCAGGGATTGGTGTGACTAAGCTCAGCTTCCTCAGTGCCCAGAACTGGGTTTGTGGCAATCAGAAGGACTCTGAGCAGTTGATCTGGACTTGTGGGATGAACTTGGGTTGGGAGTGAGAGCTGCTGTCCCCTCGCAGTGGCTCCCCGCCTTTGGCCATACAATGCTGTTCACTGCAGGTACATGGCTGTTTGTCTGAGGTGCAATGTGCCTTCCCCCCAGGTACTGGCATGGAGACAACCTGCCTTTTGATGGGCCCGGAGGGATCCTGGCACACGCGTTCTTCCCTAAGACACACCGGGAGGGAGATGTCCATTTTGACTATGATGAGACCTGGACGATTGGGAACAACCTGGGTACAGTACTATTTCAGGGGGAGCTGTGGATGGTCCAGGATGCTTAACAATGCACTTGGAAATGATTCCATTGGGGTGTGAGCAGGGACCCTGTAAAAGAAAGGCAACAATCATTTTTGTGGCGTGCGCTGTTGTCTCTCACCACTTACAAGCCTTCAGGTCTTTCGTTGTCATTTTTCAGCCACAGCAATGCCTGTGTCTGGCACCAGGACCCTGGATTCCTGATGGGCTCCTCCTGGTCCTTGAGGGGGAAACAAGAGAGATGACTCCTCTGCCACTGGGGATTGCACCCAGCATTGGCAGGAGCCATTAGAAATGAAGTAGGGAAAGGATGAATGAAAACTGGGGCTCCGGCATGGGGTGACACAGCTGTCTTCCAGAGGACAGTCTCAGCCCCACTCTCTGCATGCACTGTTCACCATCTGCCCTCAAATAAGTCCATAAAGGGAAACCGCCCAGGCTCCACCTCTGTGTCCCTGTGGCCTGGGAATGCTCTGACCATAAACAACACCGCATCGAGTCAAGACTCTTTTTTCTCTCGTAGCTTTTTCCTTTTGCTAATAATAGCTCGAGGTGGTAGCCCTGTGCTGGGGCACTCAGGGTCTGGTGTCACAGTATCTCATGAGATACTGCAGCGCCGCCTGGGACCACCTGGATCAGTGCCCAAAGCATCAGTTTCTGCAAGACCCAGCAATATTAACCCAGGTCAGGCCCTCCTCCTCCTCCTTCCCAGTTCATCTGCAGGGGCAAAAACCAATCACAAAGCCCAAGTTAAGCCCCTGCCTCGCCCTTGAGTTTCCCAGACATTTTGCCCATGTTGATGTTGAGGGCTTGGATGGGCTTCCCAGAAGCTCATGTCATTGTCAGTTGTACACCGACATGACTCTGCATGGGGCACAGGACCCGGCCCATGCTGACCCAGAAAGAACCACAGAGCACCAGACCTTTCTGCAGCAGCATTCCTGCTCCTGAGGAAGGGAGGGCTCTGCCTTCTCGCACCCTCTGTTGGGGCTGCCTGTGTTGTTGAAGAATTTCCTACCTTCTCCCACAAAGACATATTGGAGGCAAACCAGGAACTGAAAATGGATGCCAGTTCCCATCAGAATCCAGCCTTATTCTATAGCCCTTTTTTCCCCCCTACATCTTCCATAAATAAATGTTGTAAAAGCTCTTTGCAGCTAATTGCCATTTAATATGCTGAAAAGAGCTTTAGAATATAAACATGGATAAATCCTTGACTCAGTTCTGAGTGGGAAGGGGAAATTCTTAGCCTTATTTTACAGATAGGAAACCAGAAGTACAAAGAGGGCTGAGATGTGCCCTCTGGGGAGCCCCGGGGTCACCCCAGAGCTGAGCAGGACATGGGACTCCACACAGAGGACCTGTGAGGGACACAGGGATGCTCCCAACACTGCTCCTTCAGGCGTGCGCTTGTTCACCTCTCCCTGACAATCTGAGAACAGCACAGCCGATCTGCCAACACTGGAAGGCATCAAGCGAGGAGCCTGCCAAGCTAAACACAGTGTCTGAGAGTTTGTAATAAATCACTGACACAGAAATCCCACTTTCTCAGCTGACCTACATGTGTCGATTTAATTGGGTCAGTGCTGGGCAAATTCATCAGTTCAATATAAAGCTGAACAACAACAAGGGCTCACCTTCCCCTCCACCCTTCCCAGGCATTCCTCCCAGCAGCATCGCCCCTGCCCCATCCCGTCCCATCCTGTCCTGGTGCTGAGAAGTGACCTGCTCCCCTGGAGCCAGTGGGAATATCCTGCTTGGAGCAATGAGGCTGCCTGACTCACATCCCTGCCTTTCCCATCACTTGGGCTGCAGCATGGAGGATTTCTGGCTGAAAGAGAGTGAATGAATAAGCTGGGACTTGTCAAAAACCAGCCTCCGCTCACGGGCTGTGCTGCTTAATGCGCCTGTCTTCCAGCTTCCCCTGAAATCTATCAACTTCAAAAAGGATCCATTAGGAGCCAAACACCACCTGCCAAATGACACATTTTTTCACACCGAAATCCACTTCCTCACCTCCCCCTCCTTTTCTAGATGCTCCAGGGTCATGTATTCCTAAAACATGATCTCCCGTAAATCTACTTCAGTCTGGTGAAGAAGGCCCAGGCCTTGACACGGATAATTTTGTATGGATTTATTGCTAAATGCCACCTTCTCGACACAGTCCAGGCCACACGCAAGCGATAAATGAGCTCCCTCTGCTGTCTGTGACAACAGCCATTAGCAAGTTCTAATCCCAGAGGGTTCAGTGGATGTGATCTAAATGGGACCTGATGCACTCCAGCTGTAGACAACAACTGCTGGGTGGATGAAACCCAACCTTGCCACCCCCCCACCTATGTCTATGAGCCAGACTTCCTTCTCTGTGCGAATCTCTCCTTTCCAAAAGTGCACGGAGCATTCCTTTCTTCCTGGTAGCTGAAGAGGTGCAGGAGCCCCTGGCGACAGAATTGCAAATTACCAACATGCCCAGGCTGATACCTGAGTGTATGAATTCACTCAGGTGCTCCTGAAACAGTGGATCCATTAATTATGCCCTTCTACTCCTTAGCAAAACACAAACATGGTGTAGAGCTACACAGGGGAAGTGCAGCAACAACAACCTGGGAGCACTGTAGTGAGGCAGATCTCTCTTTCCTTGTGCTAGACTCCTACAGCAATGGCTGCTGGTTGGTAGAAGTGACCCTGGGAGGCATTTGTCCCACACACCAGCAGACAAAAGCACCTCCCATCTTTTCCCTTTGCAGGCACTGACCTCCTGCAAGTGGCTGCTCATGAGTTTGGCCATGTCCTGGGCCTGCAGCACACGGCTGTCTCCAAGTCACTCATGTCCCCTTTCTACATCTTCCGCTACCCGCTGAGCCTGAGTGAGGATGACAAGCAAGGTATCCAGTACCTCTATGGGAAACCCAAACTGGATCCTGCCCCAACCCCAACTCAGCCAGCAGAGCTGCCCCAGCCAGGCCTTGAAACCAATGAGATCACCAACGTGGAGGTGAGCAAGCAGTCTGTGTGTCCTCCTTTAACGCCACAGGTGGGGCTGTCCTCACCAAGAGGCCAGCAGCAAGCTTACCTGTGGTTTGGTGTCTGTCTTCCACCCATGCCTTGAGCCCAGGTCCGGACCCCACGTGGGCACTGCCAGCCAAGCTGGGGTGTTGGGACTTGGTGATCTCAAGGTCCTTTCTAACCCTTTCTATTCTGCTTTGGCAGGCGGCGCAGCCCGACGCCTGCGACACAGCTTTTGATGCTGTGTCTACCATCCGAGGGGAGCTCTTCTTCTTCAAGTCCCGCTATGTGTGGCGGCTTCGAGCAGGAAAGCTGCAGGATGGCTACCCAGCTCTGGCCTCCCGCCACTGGCAGGGGATCCCCAGCTCTGTCGATGCCACCTTCGAGGACCCTCTGGGCAATATCTGGTTTTTCCAAGGTAAGAGCTGGACTGGGATCAGACAGCTCAGAAATGCATCTCCTTTACTTAGGGGTATTCAGGACCCAACAAGTTCCTGGGAGGATAAACCTTCTGGGCATCCTCGGCAATCCAGTGATCCTTGTTATTTGTTCCCTTCTCTGTTTAGGTTAAGCTTTTTAGCAGATATTGTCACTTTTACACACAGCCACAATATCTCATTCTCCTCTGGAACACAAACATTTGTTCTGAGGCTTTGCCCTGGCAGTGCTGCTGGCAGAACAGCTCCATCTTCCCGGCTGTCCTGGTAGTCGGTGCCAGAAGAGAACCTCAGACAGCTTCACTGGTTGTGAAATCCTGCGCCTGTGCCCCAAGGCCCTGCACCTTTTCTGCTCCTCAAGAGACGAGCATGTGGAGCTTCTCCAGTGCCCCAAGACTGAATGAGCCTAAAGGGAGCCTGTGTGCAGAACCAGACAACCTCTGGCCATCACAGGGATTAAAAACCCATGGTGGGGATGAACCTCCTCCTGGCCATCTCTGGAGTTCCAGGCCAACAACAAACCCCATTAAAGAAAACAGCTCCACTGTTTTCTTCAATGCTCTTTCCAAGTGCAAATTTAATAGCAAGGATGCAGAATGAGGAAGGTACCCAGGTGCCCTGGGTGTGCACGCCCCGTCTGCACTCCATGAGCACCAGAAAGCACATCACAGGGCTCGGCAGGCAGTGCTCCTGCATAAACAGGTCACTTAGCACCAGACCTGCACACAAGGACTTACAGTGCTAAAATTGGCAGGCTCCTACCACGAGTTAAAATGAGATAAGGGGAAAGTATTACATGCCATAGATTAATTACAGAGATTCCTATTTTAATCTAATCTGGAAATAGGCTTCCAGTCTCTATTTCAGCTTGGCAATTGCTACCTGGTTTCTGTAGCTTGCTCCTCTACAGCCGCATGCCCCCTCTGTGCCTGTGCATGCCCACATACGTTCTCCAAGCATGGAGTTTGCAGGGTGGATGCTGGTCCCTCCAGCCAAGTCTTTCCTTATAACTTCCACAGATAAAGACAGCTGCTAAAATGGTGCTGCTCATCCCACCACTGACACCCTTGGGTTAGACAGAGGTGGGAAGTCAACTCCCTGCACAGACGGCACCCATCAGTGACAGGGTTCATGACACTTGGTGGGGTTTTTGCCTCTCAGGCACAGCTTCCCCTGAGAACTCTGCCAAGGCACCAGCTCCAGTTGTCCAATTCTCTGCCAAATTACCAGATACAAAAAGAGCTTCTGACCCTTTGTCTCCCTTTTCTGTCCCCTCACCAGATTCTCAGTACTGGATTTATGATGGTGAGAGACGGGTATCTGGTCCCACTCCAATTGTGGAGCTGGGCCTCCCTGCATCCCCTGTGCAGGCAGCTCTGGTGTGGGGGGCTGAGAAGAACAAGATTTACATCTTCGGTGGAGGCAACTACTGGCGCTTCCACCCTCACACGCGCCAGGTAGACAACATTTACCCTCGGACCATGGCCGACTGGCGCGGCGTCCCGCAGGAGATCGACGCAGCTTTTCAGGATGAGTTTGGTCAGTGCAGCAGGGGCATGGCCTGCTCTGGGGTTTTATCATTATTAATTGCAACATTCAACAGTTAAGTGTCCGATAGAGAGAATTCAAACTTTGACAAAGAAATGGTCAGAGAGTCCTACCCAGATGTTACTGCTCCTGACAAAGACAGTGATGAGAGGACAGCAGAGATGCTTCACTCCAGCCTCAGTAGCTGTCCTGAATGAACAGGCTGCTTTTGGTATTGCCTAGTTCTCCCAGATATGACCCATGCTGTGTGAAGACAGTATGTCAGTGCTGCAGAAACACTGGGGACAGGCAGGGTGCTTGGGATGAGAGGGGCAGTGATTGCCTCTTTCCTCCAAAAGGATGCAGAGGAACAGCTCCCCACTGCTTCCAGAGCCTAAATCCCAGGGCTAGCTCCCTGCAGTAACAGATGCAGCAGGTCTTCACAAGCTCCCTGTCATTGGCCCTGTTCAGATCCGAGACACCATCTGCTTACTCAGGACCAGGTCACCTAATGGGTATCAGAACCACCAGGAACATAAAGTAAAATCTACCCTCTTCATTCTCCTGTCAAACTAAAGCAGTGTGAAAGAGCAGCGTATGCCACAAGTCTGGGTTCAAGCGCGATGAGTCTAGCAGCATCTCCTGCCTCTTCCAGGCTTTCTTTCGGTACTGCACATGCTGCAGAGTGTCAGCTAGGGAAGAGCTCTGTGCCATGCAGACCCTGTCTGTTCTAACCTTTCCTCTCCCACACACAGGTTTTGCCTACTTCCTGAGAGGCCGAGATTACTGGAAGTTTGATCCAGTGCAGGTGAAGGTGCTGGAGGGCTACCCACGCCAGATCAGCCAGGACTTCTTCAGCTGTGTGCCTTCCTCCAACTCCTTCAGATGAGGGAGATGCCTGTCCTCCACACTCCCCTTTCATCACCTTCACACCAGCAGCCACAATGAGGGTTCCCTCTGCCATTGCTGGCTTCCTTCCAGGCACAGCATCTGACACAACATGTCTCTGTCACAAGTGACCAAGTTTGCTCCTCTCCAGTTCCAGCAGCCCCAGCTTCAGTTGCTATCAATGTAAAAGCATCTGCCATGTTATTTGCAGGCAAGAGCGGCTACTAAATCCTTAATGTGGCCACGCTCTTCCAGCAATAGCATCCCAAAAGCCATCAAGCCAGCCTGGAACAGGATTACACTCTCCTAAGTAACCTGGACCCCATCCTGTAGAACTGATCCGATGGCATTTCCTATGTTTACACAGCTCACAACAGCAGCCCTTTGCTGCTCCAGACATGGGCCGGGAGGGAGGAGGGCTTCCACCGGGACGCTCCCTGGGCAGCAGCCGGGGACTTTGAAGGACACTGACTGTACCTGCGGAGGAGCGTGGACGCGTGGCTGCCGCCCCGGTGGCTTCACCGGGACTGCAGCGGTGACGGCCAGACCTTGCCGCAGCCCTGCTCTGGTTTTATGTTGTATGACTAGTACGCGTTAGGATTTTATACTGATTTGTATATAGACAAGGGCCCCCTTTCCTTCCACGGTGCTGGGTGCCAGTGCTGGACACTGCCCCGTTGCTCCCGGTGCTAGTACGGAGCTCGGGTCCCCATCCCGGGTTGCTCACACGCCTCTGGTCCCGGTCCGCCCGGGGCTGACACCGCACACCCCTTTGCTACATGACCTTGTGTCAAAACCCCCGTGGCGCTGCGGCCGCTTTCCTCCCTCCGCACCCGCGCCCCTCGCCGTCCTCGCCCGGGGGGCCCGGCTGGAGCCCCCGCAGCGAGCGGGCCGGTGCCGCAGGGTCTCAGTACCAGCCCCCCCCCCTTACGAGGGCAGCTGTAACCACCTACAGAGCGCTGCCCGTCCTCACGCCCGCGGTGTGAGCCCCGTTCTCGCCCTGCCTGTATTTAAGTGCCAATAAACCGCCTCTCTCCTAAGCACCGCCTGCCCGCACCGCCCCTCAGCGCGTCCCGCCCGCGGCCGGTGCATGCGCGCAGCGGCGGCTGGAGTAGGCCGCGGCGCCGCCCGTCCTTGCTCGGCTCGGTGCTGCCGGCTCCCCAGCCCTCCTTCAGCACGCCGGGCGCTGCCGCCGCGATGATGATGATGGCGCTGAGCAAGACCTTCGGGCAGAAGCCCGTCAAGTTCCAGCTGGAGGAGGACGGCGAGTTCTACATGATCGGCTCCGAGGTGCGGCCCCGCGCACAACGGGCCCGGGGAAGGCCGCGGGGCGCCGAGCTCGGGGGGGGCGGGCTGAGGGGAGACCCGACGGGGCGGGGAGCAGCCTTCCGGCCCCTGCGGGCCCCCTCCCGCGGGGCTCAGCCGCGCTGGGACCGGCGCTCCCGGCCACGGCTGCTCCCGGAGTGCGTGGAGCCCGGATCCTCGCCCGCTCGCAGCCCGAGGCCCCGCTCACCCATGCTTTGGCTGGGACTTTTGTAGCGGGTTTGGTCAGAGATTTGGGTTCTTTGCGGTGCCGCCAGGTAGTAAAGTCACAGCTCGGCCTTGGTGCTCGGTAACACCAACAGAGCCAGGCCTGAAGACGAGCCTCATTGAAGCAAGAGACGTGGTTTACCCCTCACCCCTTGATGCAAAACAGGGGAATATTGGATAAATTAAACGGGCGGCTCTATGGGTTGAGCAGGGACTAAAGGCCTCTTGTGCTCTCATATGAAACGTAGAGTTTGACTGTAATTGCGGTAGCCTGTGGGATTGCCATGCTAGGCACATGAAGGGGAGAAAGGGTGATCTACCTTCTTTATCTACCGTTAATTTCTGTCTGTTGATGAGCACTGTGGAGTGAAAGATGCGATTAAAAATTGCCTGCAAATACATGTCAAGATCAAAATAAGTCTTGTCAGACGAGCAATAAAAGTGTTTCTCTGTGGCAGTCTGCCAATAGACTGCCAGTGTGAAAGCTTGATTTCAGAGACTAGAAATAGCTCTGTTGTTCAGCGTGTCCTGCTGTAGCCCTCAGCACAGGTGAGCATCTTGTGCCAGGAAGAACAGAACTGCTTTACAGATGGTAAGCTAATCTGAAAGAGGATTATTGGCAGTGATCACATTTTGCATGTGTCAAGGACTTAAACCAAAATATAAGTCTCTGGGCGTTTGCTGTATTTCAGCTATGTCTGTATGGCACAGAGGCTTGAAGTAAAAGCTAGAATGTCAGGGAGCTGGGTGCCCGGTTTGATTTAATTCCTACTGATCGTTGTGCCTTGAAAGAGAAATAGAGGTGAAGAAAGGTTAGGTTGTTCAAAACTAGATGAAAATGAATGGATCCATTTTCTTATTAAATAGATTATCAGTGGATGGAAAATTTTCATATCAGACTAGTGAAAAACAAAATGTGGTTTTCTGTATTGCCACAAAAATTGCGGTGCCCCATGATGCCAAACCCAGTATATCATAAAAAGTATAAAAAGCAGTCAGTATATCATAAAAAACCCTACAAAATCCTCTTGGGATGTCCCATTTACCACCACAGAGAGCTGAATTTGTTTCAGCTTCTGCCAAAAATCTCTTAAATGGAACACCAGGCCACACAGGAACACCAGCCATGTCTCCGCTTCTCTTCTTGTAGGTGGGAAACTACTTGCGTATGTTTCGGGGTTCCCTGTACAAGAGATACCCCTCGCTCTGGAGGCGACTAGCCACAGTGGAAGAAAGGAAGAAGATAGTGGCCTCTTCACATGGTGAGAAGATGAGTAAACATTCCCAGTATTGTTATATGAAACCTGAAATTTTGCCTTGAAAAGGTCTTTGGTGACGTGGAAGCTTGTGCACCCTGAGGGCTGTGTGCGCGGCCTCAGGCTGCCCCAGTGATGGAGCCCTCTGCAGTGGTGGCACTGGTAGCTCCTGCTTTGGCCTGGCACCAGATATCAACTGATCAAAAACGTTCTAAAATGGAAACACCCCTCATGGCTTTCCTGGGGCTGGCTGCATCCATCAAGCAAAAAGCACATCTCAAAATCAATACCATGTTTCAGAAGAGTCTTTTTTTAGACAAAGAGGGCATGTTTGTGTCTTTTGTCAAGCAGGCAGGAATGTTGCAAGGATGGCACATCGAAAACGTGTGTGTTTGCTTAACTTTGCTCCTTGCAGGGACTGAATGTTCGTGCCTGCCAGAATTTGCTGTGGTGTATTGCTGCTGATGTGATGCCACAGTGAGAATATGCCTCAGTATTATTTTTGGTGCCAGACTAATAACCAGCAGTGTGATTTGTTGTACGCTCTTTAGCCTACAGCATAATAAAAAATGGGTCAATTCTGGACTTATGGCTCCTTCCTCCAAGTATCCTGCTGACCTGTTGCTTTCTTTTCTTCTTTTATTCCCCAACAGAAAACCAGCGGTCTCACAGTCCCAGAAGATGTAAGTCTTATCTGCACGTTAATCTTTGCTGCGCTAGAAGAATCTCACTGTGACCTTTTGTGCTATTACAATCTATACTGTTGTCTAATCCTGTTCCTCCTGTCTCTTTCTGTGGCCACCCTAATTGTGCATCTGGTCACGTGCTAAACTTTTTCTTGGAATCTTAGCAGGACTCTCAAATGCAGATGGGCTCTGTAATTCAGCCAGAGCTGTCCTGAGGTTTCTCTGCCTTTCCCAAGGGGTTGTATTGATAGTTGCCTCTCTATTTCTAACCTTTAAGTCCACTGAGGATGTGTTGTTTTCTGGGCTTTTCCTCCCAGAAGGCTATGGAACAGATTTTTATATCATTGTGGCAGGTGTAGGTGTGCAGAGCTAAACCTTGTCATTGCAAAGGGCAACTCTGCGTAGGAAAGAATTGTTTTTCTTCCTCTCCTTAAGTGAAATCACATTAGATTCAAAATTTAGCTAATAAGTATTTGTGGACTTTTTTTCCTGAAATTTTGGCTCTGTGGCATTGCTTTCCATAACAGAAATGACCAGAGCCTACGAGTAAGTTGCACCCTGAATGAAGGAGGTTCATCCATTGGTAGTACCTTAGGGAAGCTCCTTTAATTCTAGCCCTCCCTGTGTGTTGACTCTTTAGTCCCAGTGGAAGATGTTTTTAACAGAGCATGAACAGGAAAGATGTACAAGGTAAAGAGATACTGATGGCTTTTGCGAATCTTGGCTCTAACACTATGCAGCCATTCCAAGGTGTCATAGAATCGTAGAATAGTTAGGGTTGGAAAGCACCTTAAGATCATCTAGTTCCAACCCCCCTGCCATGGGCAGGGACACCTCACACTACTGCTTTTGTCTTTTGAATTGGCTTTGTGGTGGGGATTGCTATATATTAACTAAGACGTTCCACCCTTGCTCCCAAGAAAGTCAGGTTTATTCCTGTTTCGATGGAAGTCAAAACCCAATTATGTTTCTTCAGTGCCAGGCTAGGCACTATAGCTAGGCTTCTCGTCACTCCGGTGCTAGTAACCAACTCCGGTGCTAGTAACCAACTAACTCCGGTGCTAGTAACCAACTAACTCCGGTGCTAGTAACCAACTAACTCCGGTGCTAGTAACCAACTAACTCCGGTGCTAGTAACCAACTAACTCCGGTGCTAGTAACCAACTAACTCCGGTGCTAGTAACCAACTAACTCCGGTGCTAGTAACCAACTAACTCCGGTGCTAGTAACCAACTAACTCCGGTGCTAGTAACCAACTAACTCCGGTGCTAGTAACCAACTAACTCCGGTGCTAGTAACCAACTAACTCCGGTGCTAGTAACCAACTAACTCCGGTGCTAGTAACCAACTAACTCCGGTGCTAGTAACCAACTAACTCCGGTGCTAGTAACCAACTAACTCCGGTGCTAGTAACCAACTAACTCCGGTGCTAGTAACCAACTAACTCCGGTGCTAGTAACCAACTAACTCCGGTGCTAGTAACCAACTAACTCCGGTGCTAGTAACCAACTAACTCCGGTGCTAGTAACCAACTAACTCCGGTGCTAGTAACCAACTAACTCCGGTGCTAGTAACCAACTAACTCCGGTGCTAGTAACCAACTAACTCCGGTGCTAGTAACCAACTAACTCCGGTGCTAGTAACCAACTAACTCCGGTGCTAGTAACCAACTAACTCCGGTGCTAGTAACCAACCAACTCCGGTGCTAGTAACCAACCAACTCCGGTGCTAGTAACCAACCAACTCCGGTGCTAGTAACCAACCAACTCCGGTGCTAGTAACCAACCAACTCCGGTGCTAGTAACCAACCAACTCCGGTGCTAGTAACCAACCAACTCCGGTGCTAGTAACCAACCAACTCCGGTGCTAGTAACCAACCAACTCCGGTGCTAGTAACCAACCAACTCCGGTGCTAGTAACCAACCAACTCCGGTGCTAGTAACCAACCAACTCCGGTGCTAGTAACCAACCAACTCCGGTGCTAGTAACCAACCAACTCCGGTGCTAGTAACCAACCAACTCCGGTGCTAGTAACCAACCAACTCCGGTGCTAGTAACCAACCAACTCCGGTGCTAGTAACCAACCAACTCCGGTGCTAGTAACCAACCAACTCCGGTGCTAGTAACCAACCAACTCCGGTGCTAGTAACCAACCAACTCCGGTGCTAGTAACCAACTAACTCCGGTGCTAGTAACCAACTAACTCCGGTGCTAGTAACCAACTAACTCCGGTGCTAGTAACCAACTAACTCCGGTGCTAGTAACCAACTCCGGTGCTAGTAACCTACCCCAGCAGCGGAGCATCTTGGTGTGTAAGGAAGTGTGGAGGCTTCTGGCAACTTGGAAATGACAATGGAAAGTTCTGTCATCTCCATTTATCCTATGTGTACAAAATGCCATGTCAAAACCTTTCTTGAAAGTTAAATTTCTACAAGAAGATAAATGAAGCCACAGAACTTTGGGGGCACGCACACTTGTACCACTTGGTAACTGATGTTAGTCCCTTCTGCTGCAACAGGGAAGCTTTTTACCATGCAGCCTACTAATCCTACATTGCTATATCACACTTTTCCATGTTGATTATGTGCATCTTTCTTGGCAATAGATCATGGCTATACAACATTAGCCACTAGTGTGACACTGTTAAAGGCCTCTGAAGTGGAAGAGATCTTGGATGGAAATGATGAGAAGTATAAGGCAGTGTCTATCAGCACAGAACCTCCTACCTACCTCAGGTAACCAGCATCGGTGAGGGCCAAGATCAGAAGGGAGCTGCTTAGAGGATGTGAGCTTGGGCAGGGAGCATGAGAAATTGCATAAACCCGGGTCCTTGTGCTGGGGGGGGCTTGACAGTCTGGACTAACAGTTGTTTGCAGTGTTGGGCAAATGAAGATCTCCAGAAGGGCTGGGTTACTGCCCACATACAGCAGGAAGAAAAACATAAGTGTTTGATGATACAGCTCTTTTTGAAATTGCTGCATTCCAGCTGTACCAGATGTTTTCCAGAACATGCTCTCTGCACGTACTGCCTTCTGGAGACCTTGCATTTCTCAGCAGTCCTTTTTATGAAATACAGACATAAAATCCAAATATGAACGTAGTATTTATAGTGGTGCACCTGGAGTTATAGCTGGAGAATGGGCTTCCCAGGGGCTGGTGTGGAACATGAGTTGTCAATGGAACAGTGTTGTTCAGAGTTCCAGAGTAAAATAGCAAGAACTCATAATAGGACTTTGGAAGTCTAGAACGGTGCCATTCCTTAAGTAGTAGCAGTGTTGCTCAAGGGCTGCAGTTTAACATACAGTCTCCTTCTTCAGAGAACAGAAGGCAAAGAGGAACAACCAGTGGGTGCCAACGCTGCCCAACAGCTCTCACCACCTGGATGCCGTGCCATGCTCAACAACCATTAACAGAAACCGCATGGGCAGGGATAAGAAGAGGACGTTCCCTCTGTGGTGAGACAGCTTCCTGCTTCTGAAAAGTGGAAACAGTTACTAAAATAACACACTGCCAGGGTAGTGCTGATGGGTTAGAGATGAATCACAGAATTGTATTAACTGACAAAAGACCTACAAGTTGCTAATTTGGAGGTTCACGGTTAAACTGTATGTCTTGAGGCTCTTCCTCACAGCTGGCAGCCATGGCTCAGAGAGGAGGCTTTCTTTCTGTCAGGAAAGTAGTTCGTTCTTTTCCTGATGAGTTCCTTCTACTTTTTGCTGATGGGCTGAGCAGTTGTCATTTGAGGAGCCTGCAAACCCACTCTGTAAAGGACAAGCTGCCTCTCCCTGGCATATTCCAGTAACTTTGATCTGATTTATTCAATGGGAAGTGCTGCTGTGGCTCATGACTAACTTATTTTCCATTACGAAAGTTGAGAAAACCAAGATAAATATAACCCTGGAAAGCTTCCTTGATTTATTTGCAGGAATGTATTATGATAGGTGTAAC
The DNA here is from genome assembly GCA_039720435.1 of Amazona ochrocephala. Lineage (NCBI taxonomy): Eukaryota > Metazoa > Chordata > Aves > Psittaciformes > Psittacidae > Amazona > Amazona ochrocephala. The sequence goes on along the minus strand of CM077891.1, from coordinate 5,673,820 downwards.
AAAAGGTGATAAACGGGTACTGGTTGTCATAGCCCTGTAAGCTTGTGTTGATGAGTCTGTCTAAAAGACTGACTGGGGAGTTGGGAGTGTGAGGATTGCTTCCCACCACCATTGCCTGCCCTCTGTGGATGCCAGATGTCATGTGCGAGTTGCATATACTGTGTTGTTGCTTTTCATATTAGCTTTGATGACCATGACCCAGCAGTGATCCATGAGAATGCATCCCAGCCAGAGGTTCTGGTTCCAATCAGGCTTGATATGGAAATTGATGGGCAGAAACTCAGAGATGCATTTACGTGGAACATGAATGGTATGTAGGAAGGGGAGTTTACTGAGGTTGGAAAGATATAGTTGTATCCACCACCAAATATGAAGAGACCATAAGCATGAGCATGCATGTCCTTGCCCCATATACACAGAGCTTTAAAGCTCTCCTCCTTGAAACCTTATTTAGCTCTCATGTCTCTTTGTGAATGCTCTGCCAGTTCCATGGGTTGTAGTCATTCTGGACACATGTAATCTGAAGAGTTTAACTGGCGTATTTTCCTGACCCAGTTCATCAGCTCAGCAGTCTGAGACTGTTCTGTTGGCTGAGCTACTCTGAATACAAAGCAGTTAATGTGTAGCCTTCTTTATGTATGTGAATTATTAGACCATAGCTATGTTGTCTCCACAGAGCAACTGTAGGAGGCTGTAAGCACCTGTGATAGAGTGCATGTCCTTACAAACTTAATACAAAATGCCCATTTAGAAGCAACAGGTGATACATTTGGGATTTCCTTTGTCATGCTATGGGATTAATTTTGTGTATTCTGTGAGTGGCAGACATTAATTTCTGTGAAAGTTAACAGTGTCTGTTCATTCTGTTCTGTATCAGAAAAACTAATGACCCCAGAAATGTTCTCTGAGATTCTCTGCGATGACCTGGATTTGAATCCTCTGACCTTTGTCCCTGCTATTGCCTCTGCCATCCGACAACAGATCGAGTCCTACCCAACTGACAGTATCCTTGAGGATCAGTCAGACCAACGAGTTATTATTAAGGTAATACAGGAAGGCAGTAGAACAAGAGCTGAACCATTTGGATTTCTCTGATTATGTTATGGGGGAGTAAGAGTACAAAGGCTTCCCTCAGTGCAAAGGAGCTCTTAATTCAGTCGTGCACCCAGACTGAATTTGTCCTTTGTATTGAGAATGGAACCAAGGTGGCAGATTATTAAACATTCATGTGTCAGCGCCTGAGATGATAAAGTTGTTCTGTTAATACTTTGGTGTCATCTTTTGGAAGAATAAACCTTAGTGAGCAAAGCTGAGTTTTCCTCATGCTACTGGAATTAAGAATTCAGTTAAGGAGCTCTGCAGATGCAGTGAACTAAGAGTTACTGCTCTGCTTCTCTTCTCCAGCCTGTGCCTCCTCAGCTAAATTACCTTTGACTAACTGTTCTGAGAATGGAAACAGATGATCTGTTTCTTCCCTTGTCTCCAGCTAAACATCCACGTAGGGAACATCTCCCTTGTAGACCAGTTTGAGTGGGACATGTCAGAGAAGGAGAATTCTCCAGAGAAATTTGCCTTGAAGCTGTGCTCGGAGCTTGGCCTGGGTGGGGAGTTTGTCACTACTATTGCCTACAGCATCCGGGGACAGCTGAGTTGGCATCAGAAGACATATGCCTTCAGGTACAGAACTGTTCTCTTCCTGCTATGGCTGGGGGGGGGGGGTGTTTGCATTTCTTGGGTGTTGGCATCAATGAATCCTTGAACAGCTGCCCTGAGGAAGAAGGTTTCATTGGAAATTGGTCCTTATGGCTTGCACCCATTCTGTCCTTACCGTTTTTTGTGCTTGTGCTCAGGTATCTTTCCCTGTTGTGTGTAATAATTTCAGGACCAAATATTGTGGTGTCAGCTTTCACTGCAGAATGAAAGGTTGCTGTAACTAACAGTGACCTTGTGTCTCCCTCTTCTAATGTTTGCTAATGAGCTCCGGATGCTTTTCTGTTTTGTTGGCTTTGCCTGATTTGGGCCATCCACTGTCTCAAGCTTTGGTGTTTTGAACTAAGACTGATTGAAACTGTAGCTGTCTCCCCTGGCTGACGTTGAAGTTGGCTTGATCATAGGCTGTTCTCACAGCTGGAACACAGCAGCGTCAGGTTTGATTAGTCAGCTTTGTAACTTGTCTCCTAATGATAATCATTTCCAGTTGTGCCATATTCTGTGGTGAGTTACTGTACTGATGTTGTTATCCTCAGCATGTTGCTGAGTCTGCAGCTCTGAGTATACCTTAATGTGCTCTGTAAGGTTTTTTTTTTTTGACCTCAAGTCATGGTGATAGTCAAGGGAGTTCGAGAGTTCAGCAAATGATGTATTTGATGAGGTGAGGGAATGGTACTGTAGACACCAGTTTTGTAGAGGTCAGGTCAGGGAAGCAGGATGGGAAGCAGCAAAGGGAAACATGCCCAGCCCTGTCCTGCCTCAAGGATGGGGCAGTGAGTAGTTGGTGTGGGGAGAAGCTGGCTGCTGCTGTGGGCTCTGCTACTTCCTCCTCCATCTGAAGGTTTCCTGTCAGATCAACCTTCTGTGGAAAACAGGCACTGATCTGCTCTGGACCAGTTGCTCTTCCAGTAGTCTCACTCCGCTTCCTCTGGAGGTTCATTTTTATCCTGAAAATCTTCCACAGCAACTACTTGGTTCTGAAATGATTCCCAGAGCGGTTCATACTAAAAAATGGGAAGCGACTCTTTAGCACATGGGAATTAAACTCTTCTACTGTAACTATTAGATTGTGTGTCCATCCCGCTGATGCCCCCTCACCTCATGGAGGTGAGGAGGTCACCTTTACCTTTCCATCTACAACAGCTGACTGACATTTGCAGATCCAGCATGGGACCACATCTGTCTATAACAACGGAACAGTGGGTGTGCATTCCTTAGAAGGGATGGGCAGTTGAAGGGTGGTAGATGGGAATCTGGTACCTTTAGGACTCTTCTTCCCTGCTGATGACTATTATAACAAAGATGTGAGCTACTGCTTGAAGTAGAGAGGTGGCCCTGTTCATACCATGCTGGTCAGGAAGCCCTTTTCTCTACTCACAATTTATTTACCTTCCCAGTTAATTTACTTTGACAACTTTGTAGCATGCTGCCTCCCAACACACAGGGCATTTGTTCCTTGCTCGTCACTTGGTGTATCAGAGGTCCATTTAGTGGACATTAAATGTTCTCCCTCTCTCCTGTGCTTCTCCACATATTGCAGATACTTGAGTTAAGAAATGAATCTGTGTACATGTTAACTGTTGCGAGGGAGGTGTGTGTGTCATTTCTCCCTTTGCTTCCTGTTAGTCTCTCTAACCTGCAGCAAGTAAAGTTTTAGTCAGTGCTGCCCAGGCTCTCTCAAATATATAATACTAGTGCCAACTTCACACTATTCTTTCTAAAAACATGTATCTGCCCATGGTTACTGAAGAGGACTTTGTTTTAGGGGTAGTCCAGACAGGTGAAGTCAGGCCTTCTTCAGACTGTGGCAGTATCGCAAAGGGGAGAATGAAAAACTAGAAAGGGAACCCCAACAGAACAAAGCCTGTAGACATGAACTATTCAGAGAAGAAAAGCCATCTAATTTAAACCTTGTTTTGTGTTCATACTACAAACATGTCCTCCTCTTCCCTTTGTTCTTCCAGCAAAGGAGGACTTTTGAAACCTTACAGTGATTAATGATATTTGGGTTCTGTGGTTGGTTAGTTCCTGAGTTCCCAAACCACAGGAGGGGTGGCTGCTCCAAAGTCATTCCATTGATGTAAAGAGAGGGTCTGCTTTAGATGTATCAAAATAACCTTAATATCTCAAGGGACTGGGGGTTTGAGAAGTCATGTGCCTCTTGATCATCTGAGGGAGAGGTGAAACTTGTCTTCTAGCTGATGAAAGCCAGGGCAGTTCTTTCAGCTGCCTGCTCTGTGCAAAACAAGGAGAGCTTGCAAGCCCAGTGTAAGGGGCAGGAATGGAAGTAGACAGGTAACTGGTGGTTGTGGGATTTTCAGGGGGCTGGCATGCTATGATGATTCCTGCCTCTGTACTGAGTGTTTCTAGTGACAGCACACAGCAGCTCATAGCCAGAGTTCTGCCTGAGTGGTGGCACAGGTTCTCTCATACACCAACGTATGTATATTGGGAGGCACCTTTTCCAAAAGAAGGCATGCCTGTGGACACCACTGCCAGGGACCTGGACCCTTGCAGAGGGCGTGTGTTGCTCTACTGGGAATCCTGCAGCACTTCAGTCTTTCTGCCAGCACCATCATCCTCTTAATCAGAAAATAACCGAGGAGGAAGAGCTGCCTTTGGAGGTTGGGAGATGGGGGAGGATTTTTTCAGTTTATCTCTGATTCTTTGCTAAGTGGTATCTGAGCTGGCTTGCAGTTAAGTTATGTGCATGAAGCCAGCTTTCCTACCCCCACTTAATTCTAGTGGGTGTTCAGTGTTAAGCACAATAAATGAGGTTGAGACCATGCCATCAAGTCAGAAAAGCCGGTTAGGGTCTAGCATTTAGCCTGGAATGTGTAGCAGTCTGGAGCTAAGATGAAATTCCTGGGTTTGAGTGTTGCTTAGTGGACATAAGTGGATTTGACTTGAGCTTCCTCCCAGGATCAGATACCAAAGGCTCTGGATTAATTTTTCATTGTAGCATTGCTTTGAAGAGTTGTCATTCCAGATGAACAGCTTTGATGCAGAGGCTGATATTCCCATGACGATTAGCGTTTGAGTCCCTTCCTGGGGGAAGGAGAGGGCTGTTCATGAATACTGGAACCCTGTGCAGGGAGGCAGATCCCTGGGGAGGGGGCCGGATGTGTGCACACACCTGCGGAGTGCTCCTCTCACACACACACTTTGTGCTGCTCAGGCTGAACTGCTTTCTAGAATTCAAAGCAAACATTTACATTCTGAGGCTCCTCTATATTTATGCTGGGCTTCCGGTCCCACTGTCAATGTTTGGGAAGCTACTCCTGGTCAGTTCCTGTTGACTTTTACTGAAAAGCCACTGGTGAGGCAGTAAATGTTTTTGTGCATGTGATAATGCAGCTGGTCAGGGCAGAGATCTGTCTGAGGACAGATCTTGTGATCTGGGACAAAGCCTGGTGTTTCATTCCATGTGCAGGGAGTAGCCACAGCATCTGGTTGCAACAGCAGGTCCTGCAAGGCTACCCTTTCCATGGCAATTGGGAGGACTGTGTGTGTTCCACTATCAGGCTCCCAGAAAAGCCAAACTTGTGTCAGGGAAGAGCTGTAAGAGGTGTGCTAGGCAGACTGCAGCTAGAAAGACAGAGTGGCAGACCAGCAAAGCTAGACAAAGAAGGAGCCCTGCTACCAGTCGCTGCTCAGCTGCTGCTCTGGGTGCAGTGCCTCCAGCACTAATAAACTGATATGAACTTTGTGAGGTTTGAACACTGTCAGCCACTTACAGCATGGCCTTTGTGGGAGTGAACTGCATCAGCATGGCTGTTTGACTGACTCCTCTATAGTGGTGAAAGGAGGTGGTTATAGTTGGTCTTTCAGAAGCTTTGGGCTCCACAAGATCACAACCATCATCAGCCCCTGGTGGATTTCCAGCAATTGGACTGTCCTAAGAGGGGCTAAGAATGAAACACTGTAAATGATGCTCTGTTGTCCTTGTGTCCTGCCTCTGAGCTTGTAACCCAGAGGAGTGCTCTGGGACCACTGATGAATGTTGCTTTGTCGCCTTCTTTACTGCCATGTAGTGAGAACCCTTTACCGACTGTGGAAATTGCTATTCGCAACACGGGGGATGCTGACCAGTGGTGCCCTCTCCTGGAAACCCTCACAGATGCTGAGATGGAGAAGAAGATCAGAGACCAGGACAGAAATACAAGGTGCTGCCACTCGTTCAAACAGTTCTCCTTCTGCCTCTCTCTGAGACAGAAATTAAGCTTTGATGTCTGTCTTTCCCTACTGAGGGCCAGCTGGCAGGATTTCAAACTTGCACACCACAGAAACTCGTATCCCTTTAGCTTCAGGATATTAAAACTCTTATCACCCTGCTCCACAAATATTTAAATCTCTATTTTAACCATCTCCTGCTTGAAGCTAAGTTTCCTTTTGTCTTTTTTATTTCCTTTCCCTGGGCTCTCTGCTCATGCAGGGGGATTTGTTTCTATAGGAAGGCATTCATAAAGAATATTGGATTCTCATGTGCCGTTATGCTACCTAGAATCCCCCCACAAGGCTTCCTTTTATGTAAGGTAAACTGCTGTTTGATGTAGGAATGGGCAAGCTTCCAGCTCCAGCACTGTTGTGATTCTAGGAGGGGCTCTGCCCACCAGAGACCTAAGCAATGTTCGACAAGCAGTCGAGAGCACTTGCTCGTACTTGGTAAAATTGCTCCTGACAGATATAAGTAAGTGAATTGCTAGAATCTCTCCAAAAGATACAGTGTGGGAACAGTAAATATGCTGGCTCAGCAGTTTACCAGGAATTTGGTTTTTGTGTTCCATTTTTTTTACTGCTGATTAACAGTTTCACTATTATTTTGTTACTTAGCTATGGTTGCTGAACAGTTTTCAGTAGCAATCAGTTCAAGCAAAGTGCCCTATAAGCTGTTACTGAGCATAGTGTCTTAGCCTTGTTAACAGGTACAGCCTCAGGTGGCCAAGAAGCCTGTGTAGGGAATAGACCTGTCTTCAGAGCACACGAAGTTGTGGCCCCCAAAGTGCTGGTCTTTGTAAGACTTCCCATGCCTGTAAACAGCACTCACTGTATCTCTTTCTCTCTCTTGTAGGCGCATGAGACGTTTGGCCAATACTGCCCCAGCCTGGTAATCTTCCTGTTGTGACACTGGTGCTCTTCTACAGACTTTATCCTTACTCCTCTCCCCAAATGGATCTAGGATTGGCAGGGGTCTTTGTCCTTGAAGGGGACACACATTCCACTTGCCAAGAGTTCCCAGTACTGCTGACTTGTGCCCCCACCCCCTCCACCTAAATGCCACGTACCAAGAATGCTGTGTTAGCACATGATCTAGCTGAGACCTGTGGCAGCTCTTGGAGCCCTTACCTACCCGTGTGTGGACAGTGTAAAGATTCTTTTGTATAGGTGCAACATGCACTATTAGGGCAACTTTTTAAATAAAAAGGAATGCAAACCACTTTGAGTTCAGTAAGTTTGAATGATTGGTGAATCTCACCACAGTTTTGTGCTGCTCTGGTAACGGAGCAGGCTTGAGGCCTAATGTTAATGCTTTTGGGTATAACACTGAACACTTGAATTTGTTCAGTTTTCCCAGAAATTGGTGGAAACTGAGTACTTTACTTCAACAGATAAAACCAGAGGAAAGTGAGAATGAGACTTAAAACCAGAAGTAGCAAACAACTCTGAAGGACTGGTCTGTTGCTACAGTTTGCACAGCCTGTGATGAACTGAGTGAAGTGTTCTGCTCGCTTACTTGACCAGGGTAGAACAGGTTAACTGAAGTCACAAACTTAACATTGCTTTCTGGCAGATGTCAGCCTGGAGTGTGGTGAACCCTTTTCTCTGTGGAGGCCACATATCGAAGACAACAGTCTCTGAACTGGTACAAAAGTTGAGGCGTGCAATTAATGAGCCTGCAGCTTCAGCAGGTGGCTTTGCTGTGGTCATTGTCAGCACATACAGCTGCCAGCTACAGAGCACCCAAAGCAAAAGTGGGTGTTTTAAATACCCTTAGCATTGCAGTGTGAGGATTTTGCAATCCTAGAACCAACCTGTCTCCCTGGGGAGTTTAAAAACAGAAACCCATTGAAGTGGGATTAGAAAAGTCAAGCTAACTTAAAAACCTAATTGGAATGTACCTTGCTGTTGAGGTACACCAGCTCTTTGATAACAGTTCCTGCCTTTCACTGCCAGTACTGATGAGTGTTGCAAGCAGGGCAGATTTTGCTGACAGCCCAAGAGTTACTACATTCAGGCCTTTACGATAAAGCCAATAGGCTTTACAATCCTTGCTGATCCACCCACACTGCTAACACACAGTCAAAAACCACTCTCCAGTCTTATCATACCTAGACTTGAGGAATAACAGAGCCAGTCCTGATTCCTTGGTGGGAGGGAACTATTTCCAGATGTTAGTCTGCAGAAACCAAATTTGGCAATAATACTGCAGTGTTATCCTGGGTTCCTGTGCCAGAGTGGTACTCCATTATTCCTTATTAGAAAGGTTGAAAAGTTATTTCAGCAAGTAAAACAAAACTTGGAGCTTGTGCAGCATATGCCAGCCTCCCACGTAGAACACCTCGTTTGCCTTACGGATATGCTTCCTAAGAACACTTCAGCCCCTCTTTGTTATGATCCAGTACTTCTGCAAGCAGCCTCTTCAGGAAATTTGACCAAAACAAGCATGAAACTGCTATAGCCTTAAACTAGCACATGCAGTGCAATTTCTGAACTGCTGTGAACCTTGTGCTTACCCATCCTGAAGCTCACAACTGGCTACAGACATACAGGGGCTGCAGCTTCTGTAGTGGGCTTACAAGTACCTTGCTCTCCTGAAGCCTTACAGAAGCTGCAGGAATTGTCCCTCCAGGCAGCCAGGAGCAAGGCAGGACAGTCCAGAGGGGCAAGTCCCAGGAAGGTGAGAATTTAAACCAGTTTTTTCTATGTATTGGGACTACCAGGGAACAGCTGTGAGTGGCTTTCCTGCTCTACAATAATAAATCCTGAGGTTAATCTAGTACCCTAGCTCAAAGTGTAGCCTGGCTTTTGCATTCCAAAAATCCCATCCCAGAAGCCATTTAAAACAGAATGGCTGCAGACTTTAAAGACAAACTCTCACCAGGGATTGAGACACCAGCTGTGTTACTAGGTCATGAGCAAAGCACACAGCAAGGACCTGTCAAGTCTGAGGCTGCTTAGCCCTTAGTGCCACCATCTGTTCTAGAATAAGATTACTATCTGTACAGGTCTTTCATCCTGCAGAGATAAACATGAGTGCAGCAAATACCTTGGTCAAATGAAGTCTGATTTTTTCATTAAAAAGGTGTTTCATGGGAAGCCCACAGAGGGGAGCGGGGGGCTTTGGTTCTATGTTGCAGGAGACTCCTGTATCATTCTATTTAATTGGAGAATGGCTGCTCACAGTTGAGTAGCTTTAGTGGTGGTTTCAAGTGTGTCTAGCTGAGCAGACAGCAACATTACCAAAGAAGCTAGCCTAAGAAACAACCTTTACAAATCTACTCCAAAGGTCTGGTACAAGCAGAGAGGTGCACTGCATTAGCATGAATGATCAACTCCATTTCATACAGCTGTTCATGGTAGGGACTAACTTTTGTTTTCTCTTAAATTTCAGATGTTTAAGTTTCAGAACTAAAAAACTCAGCAAGAGTGGAACTAAACTGCATGTGCAGACAGCCTTTATTACCAGTGTCAAGTGCTACTTCCAGTCACTGCATGGATCAAACATCCAGCTCTGTCCCCTGTCCTTTCCCAGGCATCCCTTTCTCTAACAGACACCTCCACACACCCCCTCCTCATGCTCTGCAGTCCTGATGACAAAGGAGGGCAAGGACATCTTCCAGCTAGCCTGAACTTCGCTTCATTCACCAAAAAAAGAAAAGCCCAAGCAAGTAGCTTGGCAGCTGTGATCCAAGTCCTGATGAGAACTGGTGAATTGCTGCCTCTGCCCCTGGCAGAAACAGACACACTGCTGAAAAATAAAGACTTTAATGTAATGACTCTTTGGAAACAAAAACCAGAAAGTAGTGGGGGACTGAGAGGCAAGGAAGAGGCTGAGCTGCATTCTACCATGACAGAGTTGGGAGTACTACTTCACTGAAAGCCCACAACCAGGAGAGCCAGGACCATTCTACAGAGGGCGAGAGTGACCTGGCAAGCATCAAATCAAACAGCAAGAGAAGGAGCAACTGGTTTAACACCTCATTTGATACTTACTCCCCAGTAACCGAGGAGCCATCACAGCTTCCAGTCCCTGTCCCTAGAACACCTCCATAAGCATTCATCAGTTCTTATGTGCAAAGCTCTTTGGAACCACTTAGTACAAGGGGAAAATGGGTTACCCATACAAACAGTGAAACATGACACATCAGAATGTCAACTGGTGTTATTCCAATAGGATCTCTGGGCCACAGCATCAGTCCATCCAGAAAAGAATCTGGCCACATAGGAGAGTCCAACATGTTACTGTGGATGCTGGTTCTGGTCCTGGTCCCTAGGTTGGTCTTCCGGATGATCTTCAGGGAGAGGGTTATAGTTGGGATCCTCCTCCGGTGTGTCAAATACCATCTTCCTGGCAAGGGACATGCCATCCCACCGGGCAGGCAGGTTAGAAGAGTGAGCTGAGGACACAACTCCCAGCCCTCCAAGGAACATCCCAGCTTTTCCCAGAGCTTGGCTATATGCCTCAGTCACCTCCCATTTGCACCAGCACTACCTGTTCTTTTGCACAGATCAGTATCTAACAATGACAGTACCCGCTTCCTTGATCTCTAGGTCAGTTTTGATCCTTGGCTTGAAGCAGAACGTATTCTGCTTTCTTAAAGTACAGAAACATATCAGAAAACAATCCTACCTGCATCTAGCATTTCCACAAGCAGCAAGAACACTCCAGTTCAACTAGCAAAGTTTAGGGTACCAGCAACTGCTTTATAGACCCTGTGTTCATGTGCAGATAATGCGCAACATGCCAGTGCTTTCTGCAGCAGAGGCACAAACTGTTGGGCTGAGGTGCTAACAGCATGCAGTTGCATCCTACACTCACCCCACACTGTCACAGTCTGCTGAAGGTCGAGAAACAACACAAAGCCCAGAATCAGCTTTACTTACAGGAAGCCAGGGGTTAACAGCAACTTCTTTCCTCCAGGCTGGTTGGGAAAAACATCTTCCAAGAAATAATAGATATGACCCACAGCAATCCCTGGGAAGAGATGTGACCAAGGTCATCCCCAGCTGCGACTCCTTTGCCAGCTGAACTAGAGCCACTGGGAGTTAAGCAGGATGAATCTACAAGAATCCCTCAGCTGTGTACCCATGTCCCAGCTCCCACCAGTGCTGCAGTTCTAGAGGGCCAGGCTGTTTGCTGCAATGGGCACACAAGTCTGTCAGACTGTCAGCAGAGTTCACCATACCCAACTACAGCCCCTGGGGAAGACACAGCAAGAGCTGAGGCACAAGGCTGGCCACCCAGCAACCTCAGCCAGCTCACTTTAGGAAACCCATCACCTTAAATAAGATGAAAGTAAGAGACAGTGCTAGCACCCCAGGAACATCTGAGAATTGAGCACTCTGTGGCTGCAAAATGCACTTGTCCCCAGCACCCACCAGCTTTGACTTACCCAGTAAGTCAATGATGATGGAATTGCCCAGGAGCAGAGAGAATCCCATCAGGACCCAGGGCAAGAAAGGGGCCTGGAAGTTAAGAAGCCCGAAGAAGTTCATGCGGATATAAGGGTTCCTGCGACTCCACACGTACACCAGCATGATGGTGAAAGCCTGGCCCAGGAAAAACAGGCTGGCAAAGAGTCCAAATAGCTAGGAACTACCGAGTCAAGGAAAGGCCTACTCACCCTGTGCACCTTCTCCAGGCAGCACAGGGTGCCTTGTGACTAAGAAACCCAGAACTACAGGCAGCTAATCAGCTAATACAGGCATCTCCACAAAGGTACCATGAAAAGTCACCTTCACAGAAGGGCCTTCACATTCTTACAGCCCTTGGGACATGCAGCACATATTAGCAACTAGCTCACATCCAGCATTTGCCTTCTACGGGTGAACTTCAGCAGCGAGATGCTCTTGACATTCACAACCCTCTTCTCCAGAGCACAAGGAGACAGACAAAGGCAAAATATTCCCTTGTCCTTATTGCAGTTGGACTCCAAATCCACATATGGCCAACAGCGTGGCTGCTGTGGGCTCCTGGACACTGGCAAACACCCAGCAATGGCAAACACCCATGAGAGCAACTAAAGCTTCATGCAGAGCTCTGTGGGGAGAGCAGTGCTGAGCCATCTGCATAAGACAGCAGCATGACATTCAGAAAAGGTTTTATGTCGGGGAAGGAGATATTTCTCCCCAGACTATTTTGTCCTACAATAAGAGAACTTGAGATATATGACAGTATCTCCAGCCACTGGCAGGTTGCAGGGACAGAGTGCTAAGCTCATGCTGCCCAGCATGTGGACAGCAGACACTTCCCTCCTCGTCCTTACAGCTCTGCGTTCTTCCCCTCAGCTGCAGCTCTGAGCAGCCTCATGCCAATGGTAGCAGCTCTCCAGCGTGCTCCTCACCAGAGCTCGGACACAGCTGCCTGGTTTCTCACACAGCATAACAAGGGGCTTCCTGTGAGGCTGAGACTCCCCTACACGCTGCCACATGTCCTCTTCTGGGATCAGGCAGCCCATCCCCTTGCCAGGTGCATCAGCACTTCTGCAAACAGCAACACAAGTACAGGCAGCTTTTCCTGTATCTGCTTCTGCTCTGAGGACAGGGAGGGGGCACAGGCCAGGAGACAAGGGTGGGGAAGGCAAGGAACATGAGCTGTGCCGTACAGGCAGAATACACTCCAGCATATGCTCTCCCAAGCCTCAGAGCACAAGCCTGGCAAGCCTGGGGCACAAGAAGGCTCATAAGCGAGCTGTCCTGCTCAACAGGCATGTACCTGCTACTAATGACACAATGCAGCTGCGATTCAAAAAGCTAGCAGTCAAGACCCACACCATCCGCAGCTCAGAACACCAAGGAGCCTCTGCCAACTCAAAAGGATACTGTCATGAGAAACCCTCCGAAGAGGAACATGAAAACAAAGTCAGCTGTCCTTCCACGGAAGGAGCCTTCTTCTAGCATGCGGCAGTACCTGTACCTGAGGTAGGGGAGAAAGGAGGGGTTGCAGTATAGGAAATTAACAGCTGGCCACCCTGTGTCCCCACAGCACAACTTCATAGGCAATAAACCCACTGCGAGCTATTTCATCACAGGAGCTGTCAGCCCCAGAGCAGAACAGTGCAAACATCACCTCATACCACTGACCCCAGGGAAAGAAAGAGGCAACTGCTGTGCTCCAGCCAGAGCTCACCCCAGGAATGGGCACTGCTCTCCAGAATGAGCCACAGCAGTGCTGATGGCTTCTCCAGCCTTTTGGCAGGGGCTGCCCTGCAGCAAGCAGAGATGGAGCTGCAGGAGGTGGCCACAGTTGTTGAGGGACTGGCTTCAACTCAGACCAAAAGAGCCACAGCCCTAGACCACTACCAAGACAAGTCAGCCTGGGGAGAAAGATGGAGGGGGTGAAATCACATCTAAATAAAAATGGAGCAGAGAGTTTCACTGAGACCAAAGGATACAGAAATATCATGTTGAAAAAGAAACTGAATCCCAGTGGCCCGAAAAAGAGGAAGTTGGTGATCAGCCTCCATATCTGAAAGAGAAGAGAGAGAGCAAAGGAGGTGGACAGACAGGTCTCTCACCATCACATGTACAGTGGCTATCACCCACTGGGGATGCCCAGTCACAGCCCCATACACTCAGAAGTACCCCAGGACACCGGATAGCTCCACCACCTTCACACGGGACTCCCCTTCATTGCCCGTATCAGAGTATGTTGCCCTTCCAGGTGTGGGAAAGATATCTCAGCTTCTCAGGAAGGGACAAACAGCCACGATTCAGCACCCAGAGCCAACGTAAATCGCTGCTCATGCTTCTCTACAATAGAATCTTCCCCACCCAGCCTGACATCAGCTGGCCAAACACCTCAGTGTCACAGAAGGAGGAGAGACAGGTTTAAAGTAAAATGAAAAAGGAAATGCCAAGATGACGCATGGCAGGGAAAGACTGTGTGTCTGTGACAAGAGGGGACACCATGTTGGCAACCCAGCTCCTGCCAATCTGAGAAGGTTGGAGCAATGGCAAAGGAGCCCCTTTGGATCATACAGCATTCCCTGAGTACCCTACAAAGGAGGACACCCAGGGCCCAGCCTGTCGCACCCACCCCTCGCTGGGAAGTGGCAAGAGGGACCCCCCAGGCCCGGACAAGGCCTCACCTGGAACTTCCTGAAGATGAGGTCAGGGTTGAAGTACAGCTGGAAGGGGGTGATGAACTCCAGCTGCTGTGGGAGATAGGCAGAGCACTGCCACCCGCTGCCGGGCACCCACTGCCCTCAGCCAGCCCCCCCGGCTGCCCCACCGCAGCACCCCCTCCGGGACCCGGACCGCCCCACCACAGCCTCCCCCCGCGAGGCCCGCGCTCGGCCTCACCACAGCGGCGGTGGTGAGCACGCAGGCAGTGGTGTACGCCCGCGTCACGGCCGGCATGCCCAGGTACTCCTGCGCGAAGCCCTGGTAGGCCATGGCGCACGGCAACAGCGCCCACCCGCGCCGCGGGCCCTTTAACGGCCCCCCCTCCGAGCGCGCCGCGCACGGCCAATCCCGACGCGACAGGCGGCGCGAGCTGGCCAATCGGAGCGCGCGTCATGGCCGCGGCCTCCACCCGATCCCCCGCGGCCGGTAAAGGGTGGGGACGGCAGTGCCGCGTGGGGCCGCCTCCCGGGGGCGGGGCGAGCCACCACAGCCAATGGCAGCGAAGCATCACCGGGACGGGCGGCGGAGGGCGGGGCACGGCACGGCACGGGCCTCCCAGGAGCCCGGTGCCGGTGCCGGTGCCGGTGCCGGTGCCGGTGCCGGTGCCGGTGCCGGTGCCGGTGCCGGTGCCGGTGCCGGTGCCGGTGCCGCAGCATTTCCAGTTAACTGTGGAGGAGAGAGTGGAACACCTGTGCTCCCCACGTAACTGTGCCCAGCGCACTGCAAAGCACTCTGGAAGGATGGTCTGATAAAGGTCTGCCTGAACCTCACACTTTGTGCTGCTCTTGCTTCCGGAGCTGCCCGTGTGGTCAGGGTCAGATGGAGCTTTGCAGCCACACCAGCCCGGTGCTGGGTTTATGCTGGAGAAGGTGAAGCTGTCAGCAGAGCCTTAAACGAGCCCTGAGATTTCCCTTTAAAACCCCAGTTAATGGGAAATTAAATCACCAGCGGGGAGGGAGTCAGGGTTTCCATCACCTCTGCCTTGGCTGCCCTTTGACGAAGAACAAAACCCAGATAAAAGGGGTGTTAAAGCACATCGGGGGATGATGGGCTGCAGGCACTGTGGTGCTGAGGAATGGCTACTCCTGGGGGAGCACAGACAGCTCAGGGGCAAAGCTGCACTAAGGCACAGTGCAGAGCTTGGAGCCAACCAGGAGAAGCAACTGAGTCCAAGAACTGAGAGCAAATAAATAAATAATGAATGAAACAAATGGGTAATTGTCCTGCTCCTCTGGATGTGGGATTAGAGGTTTCCTATCTGCTTTTGCTGCCTGCGGGTAATGCCAGCCAGGAGATGGATTCAAGTCCCTGTGATTCCTTCCTTCCTTCCTTCCTAGTTTGAACCAAGTATGGAGATGAACATTGGGAGTATCGCTGCTGGAAGGAGGTTATTGTCCTGGAGCTCAGCCTCACTTAGCTCCACAGAGATGAGAATTCAAAGGATCAATTCCACAAACTCTGCGTAGAGGACTATGTGCAAATCAGACATTGCATGGAACCTAATAAAAGCCATTAGTTTCTCACTTTTCTTCTTTTCCTTTGTTTGCTAGCCAAAACCAGAGAACTCTACTTGCTTCTACTTAAGGCCTTCTTTTGTAAGATTTGTGGGGGGAAGGGGCAGAAGCTATGGAACACATCGTGAAGTTCACCATCTCACACTGGAATAGGCCAAACAAACCTCACTGACACCCCCAGTTCCCAGGCTGCTTCCTGCCCATGATCTCACTCCCTTCGGAGCTCAGCCAAGCTGACTTCATCCACTAAAGAACACCCAGGGGCAGCTTGAGTCTTTGCTACAATCCCTGCCACATTTTAAGGGTTTGGGGAGTTATGTCTTTCCGCAACATCACAACAGTTAGCCGCCTAGCTGAGCTCACATGATGCACCTTCAATGATGCCAACATGGCCCCTTCTATCAAATCATGGAATCTAATAAAAGCCCCCCCAAAAAACAAACCCAAATTCTTTGTCTCAGCTGCAAGGAGGAATGAGGGACTGCCAGAACAAAAACACCACACAGAAATCGTTGCTGATTTCCTCCTTGTGCTGTTGCGCTGCCCAGGGCCCCAAGGCAGATGTGAGCACAGGTCTGAGCAGGGCTGATGTACAGCTGCTGCCTGCCATCTCCTGGGTTCCCCTTCATTTTGGAAGCAGTTGAATTCATGTCAGTGAGCAGCATCACTTTCAAACCAAGACAACAGAAACTCAGTTTCCATAAAACAGGCCTGATGCCCAGACTTCAGTCCATTTTGGGTGGCCTCTGGAAAAGGTGTCTATCTGTAGGCTCTTGGAGCTGACTGAGGGACTAACTGGAAGAACTTCCATCTTTACCCTTAGCTCAGGTCTCTCACAGGAAGAACTGAAACACAATGGCACAGGAGGCAACTCTCTTTTCCAGACAGTATTTACCCATTCTGCATCTGCAGGCTCAGTCATAGTAACCTGTTGTACTGTAAACATTAGCAATCCATAAACCAACTCACAAGAAAATATGCCTGGAGGAGAAGAACGAGAGTGTGTTGCACACTCACCACTGCACATTCATTTGGCTTTGATTTAAAAACATATTTATTTCCTGAAAAGGAGCGGCTTTGCACATAGACAGTGACTGCTACTAGACTATCCTGTTGCCTCTCTTCTGTTTTCTCTCTTTCTGGAGTGATTTTAAGGAACATGCAAGTGTTTGCCTGGAATTGCAGGTAAACTTAACAGAAACTTAACATCTTCCTGTCTCAGTTTCTGCAAACCAAAATAGCAAAGAGTTAGAAAACAAAGAAAAAAGCTATTTATTCTCCCCACAAGTTAAGCAGCACATAAACCTCAAGAAGGCACATGAGCAAAGATAAACGGGCTGTTGCAGCATTCATCTCTTTTGTTTGTAGTGAATTATTGTGTGTAATTCATGTTTCCTGTCCATAAATGCCAGAGGAACTTGAAGACATGGAATCCATTCTGATTTAGTAAAGACAAAAACAACTCCTTTTGAGCCCATCTGGAACTTGTTTTTATCGTAATTGTGTTGGGCTCGGTAACGAGTTCAAGATCTAACTGCTGTCACAGACTGTTTCAAGAACAAACAGATGCTTTGTTTGAAGGCAGCAGCTCTCATTTTGCTCATTGCAGCACTCTCCGGAGTCGCAGGATGAAAGGAGCTGAGCCCTGGCAGCACAGACCTTAAACAGCACTGGCACTCTGTCCAGGGGTGCCCACTCAGCCCCAGCCACGTGCTCGATGAGTGTCCGGCCAGTGACATGTGCCCTCTGCTCTTTAACACTGTTAGCTTTTTGTTTTATGGCCTTTTGCAAACGTGTCCTGCCTGCTGGGACATGTCACACCTGGTCTAAAGACACACAAGCACCTCCTCCAGCTGGGCTATAGGACACTCCATGGAAAGTGTTTATTCCCGGGCCACCTTGGCTGGAGCAATACTCCATACCTGTGCAGTAGAGCCCCGGTTCTTCTATTCATTTGAAAACAAAGGCATCCTCTCGCCTCTAGCCCACTTTCAGACTTGCTGCACCAAGATATGAGACTATGCAAGTTCTGTCCGAGGTCTCACCTACCCTGGTACTCCCCACACCATGCCACTCCTGACACCTCAGTTAGCTGTGGTACAGAAGACGTTGCTGTGTGCCTGGCACACTGGCGCGAGGAACAGATTCAGGAAGAGCATCACTGAGATTCCCTACAAATGAGCCCTAACTGCCAGAGGGGCCTTTCTGGAAGGTTCTTCCAGGTCTCAGACTCAGTCCTCGGTGGTATGGACGGCAGGTGCCAAAAGCTCCAGATCTACCTCAGAGTAGTCGCTAAGAGTTTCTGCTCCAGCTTTGGAAACAAGGCTCCATGAGCCTGTTGTGCATAGATAACCTGTGTAATCATAACTTGAAATGTTTACTTTGTGATGCTCAATGGCCATATATAAGTTCTTTCTCCTTCACTGAAGAATTTCCTGTCCCAGGTCAGCTACCTCTACAGCGTGATGGCTAAAGTCAGGAGAAAGTAAATCATACAGAACTGGATGGGGGGGGGTTGTTTGTTTGATAACAAGAAACTAAAGATAGCACTTCGAGTTCATTCCTTCAAGGACATGTGGTTTGCACAGGGCTTGCTGTAAATCAAAGTTTATGTTATTTTTATTTCCTATGTTTTTTAGTTCAAAAATACAGCTTGGCATCTGGCATATTGTAAGAAGATCTTGCCTAAATCTTCTTGAGCAGAGCCTGGTCACATATCCAAATAAAGCACCTCTTCCAAAACAGCCTCTGATCATGAGTTGAAGACATCAAGCAAGAAAATGTCTGTCTTTTTTTTTCCAGTGCTTAATCATTTTTGTTAAATTCTTCTGCCTTGTGATCTGTCCTTTGCACTAAAGGTCACCTCCCACAGCTGCCAGTGGGGAATATCCTTCAAGGGCCTTCATTTTGTAACATCCATTTCATGCGTGCTGTGGCCAAATCAACAAAAGAACCCAGAAACAATGCTTGTTTATTATAAAAAGAGGCCTATGTTCATCTCACAACAGCAGCACATACAACTGAGCATGCTGTCAGCTCTTGAAGGCCCGTACAAGGAGTCAGAAATGGTATTTGTACTTTGGCTTTCATCAGAGGCAGGACTGTGTCCTGGTCCAGGTGCTTCTCAATAGGCCAGGCGACAGGTCTAACTGAAAGCTGTACCTGAAGTGAGCATTAAGTAAGAAATCAGGATGAGTCTGACACTGACACTGCTGCACTTATTTTCCTCTTCTGTGACAGGGACATTCAGTGACATTTACTGCCATTTGGCAGAGTCTTCCTTTGAATGCAGGAACAGAGATTTTGTTCAGCTAAGCAGTTTGTGCTCTCTGGCCTTCAGGTCACCCAGTTTCAACTAACTGCTTGCATCAGTGTCTGATAGAAAGAAGGGAGGAAAGGGAATAGTTCAGCCACAGCACAACAATGGAATGAGAAAAGGGAGAAAAGTGTATTGCAATTATCCTTAGTATTCAGTTTTCCCAGAGAAGCTCTATTGCTTATCAGGAGGATGTAAATGCACACTACTGATCTAATGCACAGAACACCGAGCTGTTCTTCTGCCACCCAAAAATCGTGGCAAGGAAAAGCAGCTAGTTCCCTAGGCTGTATCTGTCCTTGGGAGGTGCTCCTGCCCCTCTACTCTGCTCTCGTGAGACCTCACTTGGAGTATTGTGTGCAGTTCTGGTGTCCTCAACATAAAAAGGACATGGAACTGTTGGAACAAGTGCAGAGGAGGCCACGAGGATGATCAGGGGACTGGAGCACCTCCCATATGAAGATAGGCTGAGAAAATTGGGGCTGTTCAGCCTGGAGAAGAGAAGGCTGTGTGGAGACCTCATAGCAGCCTTCCAATACCTGAAGGGGGCCTATAGGGGTGCTGGGGAGGGACTCTTCATGAGGGACTGTGGTGAGAGGACAAGGGGTAATGGGTTTAAACTTAAACAGGGGAGGTTTAGATTGGATATGAGGAAGAAATTAATTACCGTAAGGGAGGTGAGGCCCTGGAATGGGTTGCCCAGGGAAGTTGTGAATGCTTCATCCCTGGCGGCGTTCAAGGCTGGGTTGGACAGAGCCTTGGATGGCATGGTTTAGTGGGAGGTGTCCCCGCCCATGGCAGGAGGGTTGGAACTCGATGATCTTAAGGTCCTTTCCAACTCTAACTATTCTATGATTCTATGATTCTATGTCCTCAGAGGACTCCGCTCCCATGTATCTCCTCTGGTCTGGAAGGCATCCAGTGAGTCTGTGTGGTAGCAGCAGCTCTGTCAGCACTGGGTCCCTGCCCTGAGAAACTTCTGCAATGAAGCCCATTTCCTGAAGTTCTTATACAGTGCCTTGAACTTAGATAAATCACGGGTTTTTTTCTAAGGACTGTTAGTGAACTGCTGGAACTGAGAATAACAGTGTCACAGCCGGGCATTCCTTTCCTACAAAGAAAATCCCTTTTAACAGCTAAGTTCCATAAACATTGCTTTCACCATAAAAACAGCAGATCTGCTGGATGTTTCTTGAGAAAGCTGCTTGTTTGTAGATGGTGCTATTTGTCTTCCATATTTGAATGAATTCTGCAAGAGTCAGGACAAGCAGACAGAGGTATTTTGTATTTCACTGTGATGGTCCTTACAGGAAAGAGATAAGGGTTTACAGAAATAGCCAGACTAGAGCTTGGGAGATAGCCAACAACCAGCCAGGGAGCAGCTCCAGATCTCTTCTGCAACTGACAGCATAGCATTTGTAGGGAGAGTTCATCCTGTAGATTGAAGCCTCTTCTCCTCTGGCACTGCAATTACAGCTGGTCCAGACAATCCTGGGATAAAAACACTCTAAGACATAGGCACCTCTCAGTGCACGGCACATCGAAGACCATGCATTGATGGTCCGTCCTAATGGTAGGATTATTACTTACTACTGCAGCCAGATAATTACAGGCAGAGACTGCCATCACGTTCTCCAAATAACTACTCTCCATGCTCATGGCATCATATTCCACCTTGATTACGGCTGACTTGAGTGCAGTGAAAAAGCATTTGAGAGAAGAGGATGGTAGATCCCCACAGTGGTGCTGGAAACCTGCTGTGTTCATGTGACTGTTCCCAAAGCCAGGAGTTTGAGTAACTGCAGTGCAGTGGTTATACCCTGGTGACAGACCTCGAGACTGGAGATTCCTCATCCACATCAGCTGCCACTCTGAAACTGTGAGAACTTACCCTAAGGCTGAACACTGGGAATGCTGGTTTTTGAAGCTGCAGCAGGAAGTCAGTTAGAAACACAACCACTGTGGACACCTGTCAGCACAAAACCTCGAGTCATACAGAGGCTATGCAGGAGAATAAAACCCACCCATCCACTCCTCATCAAGGCGGCTGTTACTAGAAAAGACAGAGGACGACTCCAGGAGCTCCCACCTCAGCTGCAGACACAGATGTAGTCACAGCAACAGCCGATGTATGCCCCTTCTGGAAGAGAGAGCCTTGTGAGCAGCCTGTGCCGCAGCCCAAGGCACCTCGCTACGTCCCTGCAGGACTCCACTCATCTCTTGTTGCTGCCGTAAGCTCGCCTGCTGTTTCCCTTCTCTGACCTGAGAGTGCCACAGGCAGTTGCTTTACATCATTGCACAGATTGCAAGCTCTCTGGTTTAACCCCCACATAAAAGCACTGGGAATGGGTTTTGAAGAGAGGGAACGTATCTCTGCACAGTTCAGGGAAGGTAGAGGTGAAATAAGGAGAAGCTTGAGGCAAGCCCATTGGGAGGCCCAACCGGAGATGCAAACACATCCCCTGACTGCACCAGCCCTTGTGCGTTGGTGTCCCGAGCCCCAAGGGTCACCTTTGGGCTGTGGTGAATACTGCCTTCATCTCTTAAATAGAACAGTGTGCACATATTCACCTGGGAAGAATAAGCCAATGCAATTGTCTAAGCAGGCGGTTCTTGACCAGGTCATTGCGGAAAGATTCATTTTTATGTTTGGCTGCATCAGAAATGAGGCAGATGGAGCAGATTCATGGTACTCAGGCCCAGGCGTGAGCTGCATTCCCTAGCCTCTTATCCACTAGATACATGCTTTGACATGTTGGCCTCTGCTAAGGAGCTAGAAATGGAATAATCCCCATCTATCTCAAAGGCTCCCATGACACAGCTCTGTCGCTAGCACAAATAGGGACGCTCCACCCAGCAGCCACAGGCTGAAACTCCTGTATGCCATCCCCTGAGGGGACAAAGACTCGCACCAGGCAGTGCCTGCTTATAAGATGCTAGGAAAAAGGAGAAAGCTCTTGCCTAATTCAGAAGATATGGTTTTCTTCCTGGAAGACATCTATCCAAACCTGATCTCATTCAGAATAGGCAGCAGGAAGAAACTAGAGCTGTCCTTTTCCAGTGTATTACTGTTGTTGATACATGCTGCCCAAACAGCGCGTCAGCAGCTGTTAACTTGTACAAGTTACATACAGTTATCATTTGGAAAGCTGCTGAAAGGAATCCTCTGGTCCCTGCCAGATACCACAGGCAGCGAACTGCCGGCATGTGGCAGTCAGAGCCTAATACAGGGAATGTTGTGCTTCTCCTGCCACCTAGTGGCTGCAGCTGATGCAGCACCACATCCCGACTGATAGCTGTAAGATTCTGGGATGCAGCATGGGCTTATGTTTCTGTTCCAGTGTAGTAAAACCTGAGTAGGGACAAAGAGGCATTTAGAAGAGAAAATAATCTATTTTGAAAAGCTAGAAATCTGTGAGGCCTCTCACAAACTGCACTCTGCAGGATGAAAGAATGTTAAAGTACCAGGGTGAGTCCTAAAGGCCAGATATTTTGTGAAGCAGCAGCTTTGCTGTTGTTGCTGGCAATGCAAAATGCCTCTGTCTCCAGTAGATCCCATCTCTAGGATTCATGAGGATGCAGCATTTCCCACTGCCACGGAGTGCCTTTCTATTCTACAGAAAGAAGCAAACCTGTCATTGCTGTTTCTGCTGCCTTGCTGTCTTCTGTAGCCTACATGGAAAAGGGAAACATTTCACAAGCATTGGTTTGACTGCTGAAGCTTCCTTCTTTCTCTTTCTTCTCAAAGTCCCAATCAAGCCATCTCTGTTCTTTTGGCTTTGTTTGTATGACAATCACAGCAGTGCTGGTGGCTGCAGCAAAGGAGCCCACATACATTCCTGTGTACGGTCTGTAAACACCTCTGGAGTGTGTGACTGTCGTGCTGGGCATGAGTGGAGCAGCACATCTACTTCTCCGAAAAGGAGTCTGTGCAAGAACCATTTTTCACCACCTAAAGCTCATCATAGAGGAAAAATAAAACTAAACTCTTGTTCATTTGTGGTTGCTGCTGTTTTAGAAGTAATTCATATACAGACATGGCCAAGAGCAGGTATCTGTGCTTGGACAACACTGAGATTATGAAATAAGAGGATTTTGAGACAAGACAAATGAGCAGGACTCCATGGAGCTGGGAACCGCAGAGACACTTCTCATTTCCATAGTTTGGAGACAGCAGTGAGGGCAGATGGAAAGAGCATGACACAGAGTCATAGCAAAAAAGGTGCTGCTACCATCACGATGGTATCAAAATATTCTGGCATTCCTTTGGTGAGGATCAGAGAAATTACAGGAAAGAGAAGGGAAGCAAAGGAAACAAGGCAGTAGAGAAGACACAGGTTAGAAAGCAGGGGATGAACTGAAGAGACTGCCTGGGCAGAGGGAGAGGCCTGGGAAACACTGCTGGGACCTACAGGGCAGGGAAGAACTGGCTAAAACCGGGAGAATTCCTCCAGTGTCCAGAGGTCCTCCCCTTGGCCACCTTTGTGCCGACTCCCATGAGTCAGAACTGTGCCTTTTCCCAGAGCCCGGGCAGGACAGGGGCTGCATGTGACAGTATGGAACATGCCTAACATTCAGAAATGATACACATTCACCTGATGCCGGAGTTTCAGGGCCAGCCCTGCAAGTACATGTGTCAGGAAACTATGGCCCAAAATCAGGTGTCTTTAGGCTGATGAAGCAAAGACAACCAGTGGTTACATTTTAATTGAAGCATTTAACAAGCTGGTTAACTTTTACTGAATTAAAACTCCTTCAACTGAAAAAAGATGACACTTTGTTCGGACAATTTTCTTACCATGCCAAGTGTTAGGCAAAAATGTATCTTGAAAAATGATCCTCAGGGACTCATGGTTCACATTGGTGTTTGCAGATTGAAGAACCACGCATTGTTGTATTGATTAAAAACCATCAATTGCTGAGAAAAATAGTTACTACTGTTACTACAAACAATGCTGCTCTGCACGAGCCACCTCTCGCTTCTAACCCAGCTGGGGTTGGGGCTCTTTCGGACACCAAAGACAAGAAGCACCCCAGCCTGGGGAACCACCTAATGCAGCCTCTCACCAGCAGAGGGAATTTCCCCCTCAGCTGTTTGAATAACCTGAAAAAACCTTTTAACAGAACCATCTTGGAGACTGCCAGATAAAGAGGCCCTTTGAGAATTATGGATAAAAGCAAAGATGCAGCTTATTTATTTTACAGTCAGGATTTAAAACTGAGATTCAACTTTCCTAGCATCTGCCATATACTATAGGGACACAGACTTGAACTTTAGGCAATGACCATTACTCTTCAAGTGCTATCTGACCCCATAAATCAAGACTTGAATGGACAGGCTTAGTCAGCCTTGCCCAAGTCGGGCTTCAGAAGGCTTTGCGGTATTGAGGTTCAATGTAGCAGTGAGGAACTTTTCCTTTAAATGAGATAACTGATTACCTAGCCCATGACTCGTGCAGTCCAAGCCAGTCCACTCTAGTTTAAGCCAGTCCCTGGACTTTGGCTTCTATCAGTGCCTTTTTTATGGTCCTTTACTCCTCTCCTGCAGCTCTAGTTGTCTGTTAGCTGCTGCTGGAGCTTCTCTTCCCTTGTGACCTGGAGTGAATGCACAGCATGCCAAAACCATCTGCAGTTTCATCAGTAACCCATTCAATAATGACAAATCAAATAGCAAGAACTTCACGACAAACCAAATGGAGTGTAAACACCAAGAAAGAATTAAATGACATGTTGAAATAGTATCTCAGGCTTCTCTTTCTCTGTATATAGGGTGTCTTTTTCCAAAGTAACCAAAGAAAGTGTCAGGAAAGACCTGGGCTGTAAGCAGAAAAGACTACCTTTGCATGCAGATTGGTATGTGGTTATCTTCTTTTTCTTTCCCAAACAGACTTGGGGCAGTATATATTCTTTTCCTTGCTGCTATTCTAAAAGACCTGTTGCATAAATTGAGTACAGAAAGACAAATAAATCTGAATCAGGTGTGGTTCAAATAATAGCACAAGGTCATACCTGAAAGATACCAAATGTCTTGCAAGGAATTGTTTTCTTCAAAGCAAAAAAACTGGATTTAAAAGCACATTTCTATTTAATGTTTGATACATAACAAGGAGTTCAAACAAACCAAGGGAGTTCAGAGCACAGCCACCAAAAAGAATACACGATTTGCTAGATGGTGGAGGGCTGGAAGACTGAAAAAGTCCTCCACAATGAAAGAGTTACGAGTGGGAGGGATGGGGTATGCATGTATCACAGAACTGTGTTGTATTCTTATTGTATTCTCCTATCAGATATAGTTCTAAGAAAGGACGAATAAACTATTAAAACAGGAATGCCTTTCAATCCCCAAATGTTTGTCTACTCTGAGCCAAGACACTGAGCAAAATATTCATTTGGGTGAGATAACAGTTGGAAAAGGAGGAGGAGGAAGGACAAGTAGATGGAAATCATGCACATTGCACCATCTCCCACTAGAAGTTACTCTATGATAGTGCAGATTAAGGCAGCCAAATCTGAAGACAGAAGCACTGAAGTGTGTAACTGGGTTCTGGGAGGCAGCTACAAGCTTTGTCTCTCCTCAAATTCCTCACTGTCTTGTGCTTGAGTTGCTCTGGTTTTCTATTGCGCTCTGCGCTGGCTCCTAGGTGTCAGAGGACATAGGTCCGTGGCATTGCTCAGGCTGTTGGAGTTGTGGAGGTGAACAGCAGAGCGGAGACATGTCTGAATAGCTATACCAGCTTTGTTTGCTGCTTTTATCTCCTGCCAGAAAATGAGCTACGGTCTCTTCCTCCTGGCTTTTGTCCTGGGTATTGGTGGAGGTTTCCAATATGGGTTGCAGGTCTCCATTATCAATTCTCCTGCTGAGGTAAGCATGGACAGTTCATGGATTGAGCTACCAGCATGGATTTCAATGTTCTTATGTGTTCCTGCCTCTATATGCAAGCACTAACAACTTCTTCATTTCTGCTCTCAAAACTGACTGTGGTTTCTTGGTTCTAAGAGTGGCTGCCATTGCTCTTGTGTTTCATGGGGTTTTAACATCTGTCTGGTGTGTCAGAACTGAGAAAGAGAAGGATTTATAAATACTTATAAAGTCAGACATTTTCCCCTCACTGAACTGGGCTGCTCCTAGGACATTATCCTCTTTCCAGTGCTCAGGTTGTCCTTTGCACCATTTGCTTGGCCACACACACTAAGTTTAAGTGACTGTAAGGTGAAAATGGACCAGGACGGACTGTAGCTCTAGAACTGAGGTCAGTTCTAACCTCTGCAGCTGGAAAGGCAAAATTAAGGGAGGCATTTTTCACCCTGAATGGTGCCCAGACCACTGTCTTAGTGGCACTCACAGTTGGTATATTGATATATTTATTCATTGCACCCTGTTGCTAAAACATTGACACATGGGATGTTAGTGGCAGAATTCTCTTACAATTCACTGGGGCTAAGATTATCACTAAGCTGTCAATAGAAATGGATCAAGAAGACCAGTAACTAGGTAAGAGAAGAAGAGAAGTAAAGGAAGTGGTGCAGTTATGCAAAAGCATGTTGACTGAGTCCATTGTTTTCTGTTCTTATATTAAAGTACATCAAAAGTTTCATTCGTGAGACCTGTCTGAGGAGATACGGCTCTTCTCCCAGTGAAGAGATGATTACTTTGATGTGGTCCTTCATTGTGTCCATTTACAGCATTGGTGGGCTTCTGGGGGCCTTGTCTGCCGGATATTTGTCTGTTAGATTTGGAAGGTAGGAATAATGATTACATTAGTCTTCCTGTTTACAGCCACAGCTGGCATGGGAGAAACACTGCTTGTGAAGCGGCACTGTGAGCAGCCCAGAGCTGCTTCAGATGAAGAAAAGAATGGCAAAATCTGCCAATGACCACAAAGAAAATTGTACCTTCTGCCTTGTAAATTCCAAGGCAAATCCATTCCAGAGAAGGCACATGAGGAGTAAATTCATTTTAACGTGAATTTCACAGACAGCCGCTCACAAAGCTTGTTCCTCAGTGTCGATACTGGCTCCACTAGAGGCATCAAACTAGCTTATCAGTCCACAACAAAGTTTTCCCATTCCCATTTCCCATTTACTTCACTGCAGCTAATCTCAAAAGCCAGCACAGTCTTCAACTTGGTACACTTTATACAACTTCTGTAAGGCTGTGAATGACACAGGGACACTATTTCTGCTCATATGAATTTAAATGAATTCCAGGAAGAAGGCCATGCTTTTTGCGGATATCCCTTCCCTGCTGAGCGCAGCTCTGATGGGATTCAGCCAGCTGTGTGGATCCTTTGAGATGATCATTGCTGGAAGATTATTTGCTGGAGTGTGTGGAGGTAAATCAGCATTCCTATCTATGGCATTAAATAGTTGCAAGAATAGTGACTGAGGAACACAAGGATTTTACAGTCTGAGTACACACATCACGGATTTTTACTAAAGTCTGCAGAGGGTCTGCTTTCTGAATGCATTTTTAACTGAATAATAAAACACCAACAGCATTAAATTAATCAGGTGTGACATCTCCATTCCTCGTTCTTTTATCTTTATATCCAATCCAGACAGAAAGTAGTGCCAACCTGTGAAAAAGCCAAAGCATGCAATATTTCAGGGGAGCGTGCTCAGTCAGTAGAAAGCTGACCTCTTGTTTCTGTGGCTGCTTGCTGTGGCTGATACTGTCTTCCATATTACAAACAAGGGGATGATTTTCAATCTGGGCAGCTCTAATTTTCAGATGCCTCAGGTTACATTGTGTCCGTGTTTTCAATTCCTGAGCAGCTGGATATAGATAATACTAACCAGCAAAACTAACTGAGGAATGATAATTCATTCACTCAGCAAATGGAATATAGAGCATTTGTTAACTTGCTGGTTCGAAGCACAAATTAAGGCGCATAGCATCCTGAGTGGGCACCGAAATACACAATTTAAGATTAAAGGGAGCAACAGCAACGCTCTCCATCTGGCTGCAGGAAACACTGTAGGAGAAGACCAGCCTGCTGAAGAATAGATTTCCCCAGGGAAACATACTTGTTTAGTGAAAGACTTAGGAAAGGCAAGAGGCCACTGTACCAGGAACATGCATCATGCCATGCAGAATGCTCAGCGTGGTGAAAAGTTATCCTGGAGCCTCACCCTGTGTGCTTTGCCCATAATGGTCCACTCCAGAACGTCAGAGCTTTGGGAGCTGGACTTGCCCTGACAAACACTTGTAATTGCAGGTTTAGCTCTGAACACCCATTTCATGTATGCCGGGGAATGTGCCCCGCGGAAGCTCCGTGGACTGGTTGCTGTAACCGCTTCTACTGCCATCGCCAGTGGGAAATTTGTAGGATTTGCTCTGGGTCTCAGGTAAGGAGGTCCGAGACCTATTTCATTGCTTCTGTTATTAAAATACATGCATGTTAATGGATATGGACAAGCAAATCAGCAACCATTTTTAGACATGTTTTCAGGGTGCCCTATGCAGCCAAACTGAATTAGCTCAGTCTGAATTTCTGACTTAAGTCAATGAGAAACAGAAATCATACAAAATATTGACTCCTGGACAATGATGTTGCCTCCTAGCAAAGAGAGATAAAAATACTGATAATAAAACCTTTAGCTGATTCAAATGGGTTTTGAAAGAAATGCATCTTTTGTAAGAACTGACATCTACTTTCAATTCTTTTTTGAAGGAGCAGGGAATATCAGATCCATCCCAGCTTAATTGAAAATACACACAAGCCAGCACACCCATGAAACCAGAAAACTGTGGTGGATTCATTCCCCCCTGCACAGGCTCCTCTCCTGTGCCAAAGATTGTCTGTTCTGTTCCCCTGGCCACAGTATCCTCACAAAAATAGGAAACCCAGGAGCTGCTACATGGGGCAGTCAGTAGTAGGCTGATAGCCCATGGATCCTGCCTTGTAACTTGAGGCTCTTGGGATCAGTAGCAGATGGATAAATCAGGGCAGGTTCCTTCCTCAGTGCTTGTGCCAGGACACGGCTCACCCCTGTGGGCTCCAGCTGTGCAGGAGGGTGCAGTCGTCGGTGCTGCACTCACCACTGTGCAAGAGGGGGCAACGCTGTGTAACTGGTGTGCTGCAGGCAGCAGCACTCTGCTCTCCCCTTCCACCTCCCATTGAGGTTTCCATGGGCTGACGAATGCTGGAGACTGCTGAGTGCAAGCTGCCCGGACACCTGCAGCAGCGCCAAGGGACCACGCTGTGTCTGTGTGTGCTCACGTGGTTGCTCAGCTCCTCTCATTCTGCTGGTTCTGTTTCAGAGAAGTTCTCGGAGTAGAAGCTCTCTGGCCAATTCTCCTGGCAGCCAATGCGCTTCCTGCCCTCATTCACCTTCTCACCCTCCCCTTCTTCCCAGACTCGCCCCGCTACCTTCTCATTGACAAAAAGGACAAGGAGGGGTGCATCAAAGGTAAGGAAATGGGGCACAAAGCATCCATTTCAACATGAAGTGGAGATTACAGCAAAGCCCAAATGAGCCTGGAAGAGAGTACAGTCAGGAAAAAGACTCTTGGTCCTTTGGTTCTGAAACCACCTTCAGCTTTATTGAAAGATGGCCTCCGCTGGTTTGATATTAATACTCTCTTGGCACCAGTATTTCCCTCACTCTCTGCCAGGATTCTCTGAGGGATGTGATCACACAGAGCTTGTATTTCCATCAATACAAAATCTGCCCTGAACAGTCAGGCTGTGGATATGGTACCATCTGGCTCTGTCTAAGAAAGTGATGCTCTTTACTGCCATGCCTTATCTGTAAGCATTTCAGATCTTCAATAACCCTAACACTAACTACTGACATAAACAGAGGAACAACCATTGGGGGTTTTTAAGTGCCGAAAGAGAGAACTCTTGGATGTAGACTTATTTTTTAATGTAGGAGTCACTTTTCCTTGTCTGTGTTTTGGTTTATACCCCAGAATTGCACCTTTAGCCGGAGGGTATTCAGGGGAGGATTGGTGAGTGATTTACATTGAAACACAGCAGGCAGCTGTTGGCCAAAGGTGAGGTTGTTGTTAAGACTTACGGGTAAAAATAGGCAGAAATGAACTGGATCTGTGTCTAATCTGAACCCAGATCTCTAGAAAGGTCGTACAAGCAAAGAGCCTGAACCTCAACTAAGACACTCTGCAAGGCAGGAAGTAACCCTCTGAATTAATGTCTGTGCTGGTGAGCTTGGACCAGGATCTCTCTTCCTCTCCTTCTAGCTGTGAAGTGGCTCTGGGGAGATGGTGACCATATGGCCGAAATAGATGACATGATGGCAGAGCAAGAAGCCATCCGTGAGGAGAAGGCTAAGAGCATGTGTGATCTTTTTCGTGACAGACCTGTCCGCTGGCAGTTCATCACTCTATTCCTTGTCTGCTCTTGCACGCAGCTAATTGGCTCCAGTGTGGTATGTGTGCTGCTTTTCTCTGCTTTTACTGCTTGTTATAGTCTTTTACCATGGAAGTCCGGTACCTGGGATAAGTTGAGAACTTTCTTTCAGCAACTGCCATCTGAAGACATCTCTATGATTTACCCTGTTATGATAAGGGAAGGGGACAAAAAATCTCAAATACCAAACAAGTAAAGAACAGCATTTCCATATTCCTACATTTTTGGGTTTCTTTCCAAACCCTTTAACTTTGCACTTATTTTTGATTATAGACAATTACAACATCCCAGTAACATGTGTAACAGTTACTGATATATATTCTGTTATGCCTTTTTTTTTTCCCCTGGAAATATACCTAGCTATGTTTCATATCTCTATCTCTGAGTATGGGAGTAGTTACTGTACAAAATGAGCTTATAGTGAAAGCATAAACGTTTCAAAATCCAGATGAATTTGGCAAATTCAGAAAGACTTCAACATTAGTAAGACTTCTTTCTACCCTCACTACTGCTGCAGTAACTATACCACAGAGGACCAGTAGAAGCTGAGTGTATTAACAGTGGAATTTATTACGCTTTATGAGTGCTTACGTCTATCAAAATCTTTGAGATTATGTAGAAAGAGAATTAAACCATTTTCTTGTGTAGTGTCCACATTTCTGTATGCTCCTCATCCAAAGTACACAAAACACTAAAACATGTGAAAGATGTCAGATAGAATTATAACCTGTCACATAAGACAAAGGTAGTGCCAAAAGCAAAAAGAGAAGAAGGTTGTATTAGTTACTGAGTTCAAGACAGAGGTGCTTGTAAAAGCTGTTCTGCACAAGCCAGCCTCATGGAAACACTGAGATTAGTTACTGAAATGAAGGTTTCCTCTTTTCTTAAGATCTGATTAGTTACTGTCAAAAAGACAGAGGCTACTGTAAACACGAGCACATCATTACAGCCTTCACATCTTTCTGTTCTTCCCAGGTTTACTTTTATGCATACAGTGTCTTTATAAATGCTGGAATCCCCCCTGCTCAAACCCACTATGTCTCCCTTGGACTTGGGATCACCGAGATCCTCACCACACTGATGTGTGTAAGTGGCCCTTCAGCTGAATTTCATTCTGCTATAATGCATGGCTTACTTCAATCTTTATAACTACTGTAAACGGAGATTCAAGGATCAAACGTTCTGCAACAAATCAACTGTAGCATTTGCACTGATCACACAAATCCTCTCCACACACCCTGCAAATGTGGGCACATGCAATTTATGGGAGGAAAGTATTCTCTCTCAAAATCGTGACCCAGCCTGAGCCATCTTTGGGAGTCCCAGTTTCCCCCTGTAGGAAAGGCAGATGACAGTCCCTGTGTCTACTTGTTGGTAGGACACTGTGTCTACTTGTTGGGAGGCTGTAGGATTCATGGCAATTAACACTGCAAGCGTCTCCACTTTGCTGAGCTCCCGAGCTGTCCTTTGCCACCAGAATGCCACCTCAGATCTCTTCTGCCCAGGCTCTGCACCTCTCCACCTCCCCCACCCCCCTGCCTGCAGTTCCTGGTCCTGCCCAATCCCCACAGACACCTTCACTCACTCTCCCAGAGGAGGTACTACATCGCAGTCTCTTCAGAGATTCCATGCCTGTCTGGTGAAAGCAGCTCACCAGGGCCTGTCCTTAAGGTCTGTGCTGTGTCCTGTGGAGCTGACAGCATGTCCTTCTGGTTGCAGATTTTCCTAATTGAGCGTGCAGGAAGGAAGACACTGCTCTGGAAAACCTACACTGTTATGGCCTTAGCTTTAGGGCTCCTCACAGTCACGCTTTCACTACAGGTAAGACCACACTCATTGTAGAGTTGTGTCAGGTCTTGATGTTTTATTTTACGGAAGATATCATCACCATTTCCCTCCCTCCAAGTTACTTTTTAGTCCGAGTAGAAGTATTTTTGAGGCTAAGCATCATTCTGACAGGGGTATTCCCACCCATGTACATGCAGATTAAAGCCAATGGTGATATACTACCAGGATCACTGCCAAGATTATCTCCTTGTAAAGTTTCTGGAAGTAGAGGAAACAGATGAATATGTAACATAGACATAGTTAGCAGTAATGAATGTTTATAATGGATCTGGATAAATACAATTTTAATTTCTGATATTATTTGCTTTTCATTTCCTGCCATAGGATTCCTTTTCCTGGGTACCATACTGCTCTGTTGCGCTCATCTTTATTTTCATCATGGCCTTTGGCATGGGGCCAGGTTGGTATTTTCTACTGGAATGGCTTCTTATACTCATTCCTTCCTCACTTCAGCCTTTAGGAGAGGTCTCAGGTGTAGCTGTTCCACAGTTAGTGTGAATCCCTACTACTGGTTCAGCACAGGGGTAGATATTACCCTCCACACTGTGGTAGGAGGTAAAACTTCATTTCATGTTGCATTCCTACATGCCTTCCTCCTGAAGAGCCAAGCAGCACCTCAAACACTTCCAGGTCAGTTAAAGCCATTAACTTACATGGCAATAAGTGTGAGTTGCAGAAGTGTCCTCCAAAATTTCTAAACTTCCTTTTTTCTCCAACATGGTTGTTTTTTTTTCAGCTGGAGTATTATGCTCCTTGCCCACAGAGATATTCATTCAGTCATACAGACCAGCTGCTTTTGTTTTTAATGGCACTATAAACTGGATCCAACTTTTCATCCTTGGACTTTTGTTCCCTTTCATTGTGGTAAGTGAAGTAGGGTGTTTTGTCTCAGCTCAGAGGAGATGAGACCTTTCTTGAATCCAGAGCATACTTCTCTTTTCAACACTTCATGCACAGGACAGCTCAAACTAATTGCAGTTCTGATGTCCCTTTCTTCTTACCCAGGTATCTAGTGAAAGTGCTAGATAAGCTAGATGCTGCTAACACTATAAACACAGAGTGTGACACTGACAAACACTGAAGCAATGACAGAGGCACTAACAACTGTCCAAGTCATTTGAATGTCATGGGGGGTTCCCTTCTTTTTCCCCCCTCTCCCGTGTGTTCATCTCCTTTGGTGTGAATTTGGAAAATGGGCTGTTTCAGAGATCTCTCTGCACTTGTATATAGAAGGAAACAAAAGCCTTTGCAGTTCTGGACTGTGCAAGGAGGGATAGAACTAACATGCTACCTACCTTCCCCAGTCTAGAACAGACTAAGGACAGAGCAGACAGAAGAGTAACTGCAGCTCAGCAGTTCTCTAGATTAGGTTGTCAGGCAATGACATTCAATTTTGGCTTTCCTCCTTAAAACAGGAAAGGAGAATTAGTTCATCTTCCCACTCCATGCCATTTCCCAGGTGGCATCAAGCAGGATTTACATCGAGTCCCTGACCAAGTTTTTTAATAAATAGAAAACCAGAAACTCCATATCATAAGAGAAAGAGATCTAGATCAATTTATATGAACACATTTTCTCTCTTTCTTTCCTATAGGAAGGTCTTGGTAGTTTCTGTTTCATCATTTTCTTGACATACTGTCTGTCCATGGCTATCTTTGTCTTCCTGGTGATGCCGGAGACCGCAGGAAAGACCATGCTGCAGGTCATGGAGGAGTTCAACCGCCTGAACTACCGTGGAAAGAAGAAACAGACAACCCTGGAGCAGAGTAACTGCTCAGTCGTGACTGTTACTAGACTTTAACAACAAACTCTCCACTCTTATTACTGTAGTGCCCAGAAGCCTCACTAAACAAGCCAGAATGCATCTCTCCACAAACAGCACAAAAGTGTATGATAAAAATAATCACTTGCAGTGCAGGATGAATTTGGTGGCTTTCTCCAACTGCTGGAATACGAGCTGGATTCAATCCTCTGCAGAAAAAAATTAGACACAGTCTAGAAAGAAATAAGATCTTTGTCAGTGCCTGCAAGTTAGCAGCTGTGTAACTGAGAACACAGGACTCCTACTTTCCTTACCAAAACCAGGACTCCACAGTCACTGGAGGAACTGAGTGTGGAAGGTTCAGATGTACAGCATACTTGTGAAACAGAGAAAAAGAAGACAGAGCTTTCACATTGAAATCATCTGCTCCTATGAGCAAGCCAGTGCTGCTGAGCTTCCCCAGAGAAGGAGCTTCAGTCCACATGAAAAGAAGTGTTTAGCTCTTTAATCGGGTGGAAGAAGAGAACCCTGCCTGTCAGCAGGCAGAATAGGTATGCAATGTTTCCCCTTCTTACAGTTAGGCTTGAGAGCAAGTACAAGGTATGAGGGCAACTATGACTGTTGAGGAGCTTATGACCACACTGCTGAGACTTGCAGCATGGTCTTCACCCCTTTTAATTGTAATTTTTTTTTGTTTTGAGGAGGGGGAAAGTCATTGCTATGTCTGAAGAAAAAATGTGTGAAGGAGATAAAAGGTCCTGGTGTAAAGGAGACACTATGCTAGAGCAGTGTCCATGCATAACCTGTTACCTCAAGTCAAACCTCTTGCTTGGTAATCAGGTACATTGCCTAGATTTTGGAGATTCTCCTATTGGGACAAATAGGGATTTGCCAGCACTGGAAGAAAGCAAGACACAAAGAAAGTAGAGCTGCAGGAAATAAGAAATCAGGATGAGTCTGACACTGACACTGCTGCACTTATTTTCCTCTTCTGTGACAGGGACATTCAGTGACATTTACTGCCATTTGGCAGAGTCTTCCTTTGAATGCAGGAACAGAGATTTTGTTCAGCTAAGGAGTTTGTGCTCTCTGGCCTTCAGGTCACCCAGTTTCAACTAACTGCTTGCATCAGTGTCTGATAGAAAGAAGGGAGGAAAGGGAATAGTTCAGCCACAACATGGCAATGGACTGAGAAAAGGGAGAAAAGTGTATTGCAATTATCCTTAGTATTCAGTTTTCCCAGAGAAGCTCTATTGCTTATCAGGAGGATGTAAATGCACACTACTGATCCAATGCACAGAACACCGAGCTGGTCTTCTGCCACCCAAAAATGCTGGCAAGGAAAAGCAGCTAGTTCCCTAGGCTGTATCTGTCCTAGGGAGTTGATCCTGCCCCTCTACTCTGCTCTCGTGAGACCTCACTTGGAGTATTGTGTGCAGTTCTGGTGTCCTCAACATAAAAAGGACATGGAACTGTTAGAACAAGTGCAGAGGAGGGCCACGAGGATGATCAGGGGACTGGAGCACCTCCCATATGAAGACAGGCTGAGAAAGTTGGGGCTGTTCAGCCTGGAGAAGAGAAGGCTGCGTGGAGACCTCATAGCAGCCTTCCAGTATCTGAAAGGGGCCTATAGGGATGCTGGGGAGGGACTCTTCATTAGGGACTGTAGTGAGAGGACAAGGGGTAATGGGTTCAAACTTAAACAGGGGAAGTTTAGATTGGATATGAGGAAGAGATTAATTACCGTAAGGGTGGTGAGGCACTGGAATGGGTTGCCCAGGGAAGTTGTGAATGCTTCATCCCTGGCGGCATTTAAGGCTGGGTTGGACAGAGCCTTGGATGGCATGGTTTAGTGGGAGGTGTCCCTGCCCATGGCAGGGGGGTTGGAACTCGATGATCTTAAGGTCCTTTCCAACTCTAACTATTCTATGATTTTATGATTCTATGTCCTCAGAGGACTCCGCTCCCATGTATCTCCTCTGGTCTGGAAGGCATCCAGTGAGTCTGTGTGGTAGCAGCAGCTCTGTTAGCACTGGGTCCCTACCCTGAGAAACTTCTGCAATGAAGCCCATTTCCTGAAGCTCTTATACAGTGCCTTGAACTTAGATAAATCACGGGGTTTTTTTCTAAGGACTGTTAGTGAACTGCTGGAACTGCGAATAACAGTGTCACAGCCGGGCATTCCTTTCCTACAAAGAAAATCCCTTTTAACAGCTAAGTTCCATAAACATTGCTTTCACCATAGAAACAGCAGATCTGCTGGATGTTTCTTGAGAAAGCTGCTTGTTTGTAGATGGTGCTATTTGTCTTCCATATTTGAATGAATTCTGCAAGAGTCAGGACAAGCAGACAGAGGTATTTTGTATTTCACTGTGATGGTCCTTACAGGAAAGAGATAAGGGTTTACAGAAATAGCCAGACTAGAGCTTGGGAGATAGCCAACAACCAGCCAGGGAGCAGCTCCAGATCTCTTCTGCAACTGACAGCATAGCATTTGGAGGGAGAATTCATCCTGTAGATTGAAGCCTCTTCTCCTCTGGCACTGCAATTACAGCTGGTCCAGACAATCCTGGGATAAAAACACTCTAAGACATAGGCACCTCTCAGTGCACGGCACATCGAAGACCATGCATTGATGGTCCGTCCTAATGGTAGGATTATTACTGCAGCCAGATAATTACAGGCAGAGACTGCCATCACGTTCTCCAAATAACTACTCTCCATGCTCATGGCATCATATTCCACCTTGATTACGGCTGACTTGAGTGCAGTGAAAAAGCATTTGAGGGAAGAGGATGGTAGATCCCCACAGTGGTGCTGGAAACCTGCTGTGTTCATGTGACTGTTCCCAAAGCCAGGAGTTTGAGTAACTGCAGTGCAGTGGTTATACCCTGGTGACAGACCTCGAGACTGGAGATTCCTCATCCACATCAGCTGCCACTCTGAAACTGTGAGAACTTACCCTAAGGCTGAACACTGGGAATGCTGGTTTTTGAAGCTGCAGCAGGAAGTCAGTTAGAAACACAACCACTGTGGACACCTGTCAGCACAAAGCCTCGAGTCATACAGAGGCTATGCAGGAGAATAAAACCCACCCATCCACTCCTCATCAAGGCGGCTCTTACTAGAAAAGACAGAGGACGACTCCAGGAGCTCCCACCTCAGCTGCAGACACAGATGTAGTCACAGCAACAGCCGATGTATGCCCCTTCTGGAAGAGAGAGCCTTGTGAGCAGCCTGTGCCGCAGCCCAAGGCACCTCGCTACGTCCCTGCAGGACTCCACTCATCTCTTGTTGCTGCCGTAAGCTCGCCTGCTGTTTCCCTTCTCTGACCTGAGAGTGCCACAGGCAGTTGCTTTACATCATTGCACAGATTGCAAGCTCTCTGGTTTAACCCCCACATAAAAGCACTGGGAATGGGTTTTGAAGAGAGAGAACGTATCTCTGCACAGTTCAGGGAAGGTAGAGCTGAAACAAGGAGAAGCTTGAGGCAAGCCCATTGGGAGGCCCAACCGGAGATGCAAACACATCCCCTGACTGCACCAGCCCTTGTGCGTTGGTGTCCCGAGCCCCCAGTGTTACCTTTGGGCTGTGGTGAATACTGCCTTCATCTGCTAAATAGAACAGTGTGCACATATTCACCTGGGAAGAATAAGCCAATGCAATTGTCTAAGCAGGCGGTTCTTGACCAGGTCATTGCGGAAAGATTCATTTTTATGTTTGGCTGCATCAGAAATGAGGCAGATGGAGCAGATTCATGGTACTCAGGCCCAGGCGTGAGCTGCATTCCCTAGCCTCTTATCCACTAGATACATGCTTTGACATGTTGGCCTCTGCAAAGGAGCCAGAAATGGAATAATCCCCATCTATCTCAAAGGCTCCCATGACACAGCTCTGTCGCTTGCACAAATAGGGACACTCCACCCAGCAGCCACAGGCTGAAACTCCTGTATGCCATCCCCTGAGGGGACAAAGACTCGCACCAGGCAGTGCCTGCTTATAAGATGCTAGGAAAAAGGAGAAAGCTCTTGCCTAATTCAGAAGATATGGTTTTCTTCCTGGAAGACATCTATCCAAACCTGATCTCATTCAGAATAGGCAGCAGGAAGAAACTAGAGCTGTCCTTTTCCAGTGTATTACTGTTGTTGATACATGCTGCCCAAACAGCGCGTAAGCAGCTGTTAACTTGTACAAGTTACATACAGTTATCATTTGGAAAGCTGCTGAAAGGAATCCTCTGGTCCCTGCCAGATACCACAGGCAGCGAACTGCCGGCATGTGGGAGTCAGAGCCTAATACAGGGAATGTTGTGCTTCTCCTGCCACCTAGTGGCTGCAGCTGATGCAGCACCACATCCCGACTGATACCTGTAAGATTCTGGGATGCAGCATGGGCTTATATTTCTGTTCCAGTGTAGTAAAACCTGAGTAGGGACAAAGAGGCATTTAGAACAGAAAATAATCTAATTTGAAAAGCTGGAAATCTGTGAGGCCCCTCACAAACTGCACTCTGCAGGATGAAAGAATGTTAAAGTACCAGGGTGAGTCCTAAAGGCCAGATATTTCGTGAAGCAGCGGCTTTGCTGTTGTTGCTGGCAATGCAAAATGCCTCTGTCTCCAGTAGATCCCATCTCTAGGATTCATGAGGATACAGCATTTCCCACTGCCACGGAGTACCTTTCTATTCTACAGAAAGAAGCAAACCTGTCATTGCTGTTCTGCTGCCTTGCTCTCTTCTCTAGCTTACATGGAAAAGAGAACCATTTCACAGGCATTGGTTTGACTGCTGAAGCTTCCTTCTTTCTCTCTCTTCTCAAAGTCCCAATCAAGCCATCTCTTTTCTTTTGGTTTTGTTTGTATGACAATCACAGCAGTGCTGGTGGCTGCAGCAAAGGAGCCCACATACATTCCTGTGTACGGTCTGTAAACACCTCTGGAGTGTGTGACTGTCGTGCTGGGCATGAGTGGAGCAGCACATCTACTTCTCCGAAAAGGAGTCTGTGCAAGAACCATTTTTCACCACCTAAAGCTCATCATAGAGGAAAAATAAAACTAAACTCTTGTTCATTTGTGGTTGCTGCTGTTTTAGAAGTAATTCATATACAGACATGGCCAAGAGCAGGTATCTGCGCTTGGACAACACTGAGATTATGAAATAAGAGGATTTTGAGACAAGACAAATGAGCAGGACTCCATGGAGCTGGGAACCGCAGAGACACTTTTCATTTCCATAGTTTGGAGAGAGCAGTGAGGGCAGATGGAAAGAGCATGACACAGAGTCATAGCAAAAAAGGTGCTGCTACCATCACGATGGTACCAAAATATTCTGGCATTCCTTTGGTGAGGATCAGAGAAATTACAGGAAAGAGAAGGGAAGCAAAGGAAACAAGGCAGTAGAGAAGACACAGGTTAGAAAGCAGGGGATGAACTGAAGAGACTGCCTGGGCAGAGGGAGAGGCCTGGGAAACACTGCTGGGACCTACAGGGCAGGGAAGAACTGGCTAAAACCGGGAGAATTCCTCCAGTGTCCAGAGGTCCTCCCCTTGGCCACCTTTGTGCCGACTCCCATGAGTCAGAACTGTGCCTTTTCCCAGAGCCCGGGCAGGACAGGGGCTGCATGTGACAGTATGGAACATGCCTAACATTCAGAAATGATACACATTCACCTGATGCCGGAGTTTCAGGGCCAGCCCTGCAAGTACATGTGTCAGGAAACTATGGCCCAAAATCAGGTGTCTTTAGGCTGATGAAGCAAAGACAACCAGTGGTTACATTTTAATTGAAGCATTTAACAAGCTGGTTAACTTTTACTGAATTAAAACTCCTTCAACTGAAAAAAGATGACACTTTGTTCGGACAATTTTCTTACCATGCCAAGTGTTAGGCAAAAATGTATCTTGAAAAATGATCCTCAGGGACTCATGGTTCACATTGGTGTTTGCAGATTGAAGAACCACGCATTGTTGTATTGATTAAAAACCATCAATTGCTGAGAAAAATAGTTACTACTGTTACTACAAACAATGCTGCTCTGCACGAGCCACCTCTCACTTCTAACCCAGCTGGGGTTGGGGCTCTTTCGGACACCAAAGACAAGAAGCACCCCAGCCTGGGGAACCACCTAATGCAGCCTCTCACCAGCAGAGGGAATTTCCCCCTCAGCTGTTTGAATAACCTGAAAAAAGCTTTTAACAGAACCGTCTTGGAGACTGCCAGATAAAGAGGCCCTTTGAGAATTATGGATAAAAGTAAAGATGCAGCTTTTTTATTTTACAGTCAGGATTTAAAACTGAGATTCAACTTTCCTAGCATCTGCCATATACTATAGGGACACAGACTTGAACTTTAGGCAATGACCATTACTCTTCAAGTGCTATCTGACCCCATAAATCAAGACTTGAATGGACAGGCTTAGTCAGCCTTGCCCAAGTCGGGCTTCAGAAGGCTTTGCGGTATTGAGGTTCAATGTAGCAGTGAGGAACTTTTCCTTTAAATGAGATAACTGATTACCCAGCCCATGACTCGTGCAGTCCAAGCCAGTCCACTCTAGTTTAAGCCAGTCCCTGGACTTTGGCTTCTATCAGTGCCTTTTTTATGGTCCTTTACTCATCTCCTGCAGCTCTAGTTGTCTGTTAGTTGCTGCTGGAGCTTCTCTTCCCTTGTGACCCGGAGTGAATGCACAGCATGCCAAAACCATCTGCAGTTTCATCAGTAACCCATTCAATAATGACAAATCAAATAGCAAGAACTTCATGACAAACCAAATGGAGTGTAAACACCAAGAAAGAATTAAATGACATGTTGAAATAGTATCTCAGGCTCCTCTTTCTCTGTATATAGGGTGTCTTTTTCCAAAGTAACCGAAGAAAGTGTCAGGAAAGACCTGGGCTGTAAGCAGAAAAGACTACCTTTGCATGCAAATTGGTATGTGGTTATCTTCTTTTTCTTTCCCAAACAGACTTGGGGCAGTATATATTCTTTTCCTTGCTGCTATTCTAAAAGACCTGTTGCATAAATTGAGTACAGAAAGAAAAATAAATCTGAATCAAGTGTGGTTCAAATAATAGCACAAGGTCATACCTGAAAGATACCAAATGTCTTGCAAGGAATTGTTTTCTTCAAAGCAAAGAAAACTGGATTTAAAAGCACATTTCTATTTAATGTTTGATACATAACAAGGAGTTCAAACAAACCAAGGGAGTTCAGAGCACAGCCACCAAAAAGAATACACGATTTGCTAGATGGTGGAGGGCTGGAAGACTGAAAAAGTCCTCCACAATGAAAGAGTTACGAGTGGGAGGGATGGGGTATGCATGTATCACAGAACTGTGTTGTATTCTTATTGTATTCTCCTATCAGATATAGTTCTAAGAAAGGACGAATAAACTATTAAAACAGGAATGCCTTTCAATCCCCAAATGTTTGTCTACTCTGAGCCAAGACACTGAGCAAAATATTCATTTGGGTGAGATAACAGTTGGAAAAGGAGGAGGAGGAAGGACAAGTAGATGGAAATCATGCACATTGCACCATCTCCCACTAGAAGTTACTCTATGATAGTGCAGATTAAGGCAGCCAAATCTGAAGACAGAAGCACTGAAGTGTGTAACTGGGTTCTGGGAGGCAGCTACAAGCTTTGTCTCTCCTCAAATTCCTCACTGTCCTGTGCTTGAGTTGCTCTGGTTTTCTATTGCGCTCTGCGCTGGCTCCTAGGTGTCAGAGGACATAGGTCTGTGGCATTGCTCAGGCTGTTGGAGTTGTGGAGGTGAACAGGAGAGCGGGGACATGTCTGAATAGCTATACCAGCTTTGTTTGCTGCTTTTATCTCCCGCCAGAAAATGAGCTACGGTGTCTTCCTCCAGGCTTTTGTCCTGGGTATTGGTGGAGGTTTCCAATATGGGTTGCAGATCTCCGTTATCAATTCTCCTGCTGAGGTAAGCATGGACAGTTCATGGATTGAGCTACCAGCATGGATTTCAATGTTCTTATGTGTTCCTGCCTCTATATGCAAGCACTAACAACTTCTTCATTTCTGCTCTCAAAACTGACTGTGGTTTCTTGGTTCTAAGAGTGGCTGATATTACTCTTGTGTTTCATGGGGTTTTAACATCCATCTGGAGTGTCAGAACTGAGAAAGAGAAGGATTTATAAATACTTATAAAGTCAGACATTTTCCCCTCACTGAACTGGGCTGCTCCTAGGACATTATCCTCTTTCCAGTGCTCAGGTTGTCCTTTGCACCATTTGCTTGGCCACACACACTAAGTTTAAGTGACTGTAAGGTGAAAAAGGACCAGGACGGACTGTAGCTTTAGAACTGAGGTCAATTCTAACCTCTGCAGCTGGAAAGGCAAAATTAAGGGAGGCATTTTTCACCCTGAATGGTGCCCAGACCACTGTCTTAGTGGCACTCACAGTTGGTATATTGATATATTTATTCATTGCACCCTGTTGCTAAAACATTGACACATGGGATGTTAGTGGCAGAATTCTCTTACATTTCACTGGGGCTAAGATTATCACTAAGCTGTCAATAGAAATGGATCAAGAAGACCAGTAACTAGGTAAGAGAAGAAGAGAAGTAAAGGAAGTGGTGCAGTTATGCAAAAGCATGTTGACTGAGTCCATTGTTTTCTGTTCTTATATTAAAGTACATCAAAAGTTTCATTCGTGAGACCTGTCTGAGGAGATACGGCTCTTCTCCCAGTGAAGAGATGATTACTTTGATGTGGTCCTTCATTGTGTCCATTTACAGCATTGGTGGGCTTCTGGGGGCCTTGTCTGCCGGATATTTGTCTGTTAGATTTGGAAGGTAGGAATAATGATTACATTAGTCTTCCTGTTTACAGCCACAGCTGGCATGGGAGAAACACTGCTTGTGAAGCGGCACTGTGAGCAGCCCAGAGCTGCTTCAGATGAAGAAACAGAATGGCAAAATCTGCCAATGACCACAAAGAAAATTGTACCTTCTGCCTTATAAATTCCAAGGCAAATCCATTCCAGAGAAGGCACATGAGGAGTAAATTCATTTTAACGTGAATTTCACAGACAGCCGCTCACAAAGCTTGTTCCTCAGTGTCGATACTGGCTCCACTAGAGGCATCAAACTAGCTTATC
This sequence comes from Amazona ochrocephala, assembly GCA_039720435.1. Taxonomy (NCBI): domain Eukaryota; kingdom Metazoa; phylum Chordata; class Aves; order Psittaciformes; family Psittacidae; genus Amazona; species Amazona ochrocephala. The sequence goes on along the minus strand of CM077891.1, from coordinate 5,630,831 downwards.
AGTCCACAACAAAGTTTTCCCATTCCCATTTCCCATTTACTTCACTGCAGCTAATCTCAAAAGCCAGCACAGTCTTCAACTTGGTACACTTTATACAACTTCTGTAAGGCTGTGAATGACACAGGGACACTATTTCTGCTCATATGAATTTAAATGAATTCCAGGAAGAAGGCCATGCTTTTTGCGGATATCCCTTCCCTGCTGAGCGCAGCTCTGATGGGATTCAGCCAGCTGTGTGGATCCTTTGAGATGATCATTGCTGGAAGATTATTTGCTGGAGTGTGTGGAGGTAAATCAGCATTCCTATCTATGGCATTAAATAGTTGCGAGAATAGTGACTGAGGAACACAAGGATTTACCAGTCTGAGTACACACATCACGGATTTTTACTAAACTCTGCAGAGGGTCTGCTTTCTGAATGCATTTTTAACTGAATAATAAAACACCAACAGCATTAAATTAATCAGGTGTGACATCTCCATTCCTCGTTCTTTTATCTTTATATCCAATCCAGACAGAAAGTAGTGCCAACCTGTGAAAAAGCCAAAGCATGCAATATTTCAGGGGAGCGTGCTCAGTCAGTAGAAAGCTGACCTCTTGTTTCTGTGGCTGCTTGCTGTGGCTGATACTGTCTTCCATATTACAAACAAGGGGATGATTTTCAATCTGGGCAGCTCTAATTTTCAGATGCCTCAGGTTACATTGTGTCCGTGTTTTCAATTCCTGAGCAGCTGGATATAGATAATACTAACCAGCAAAACTAACTCAGGAATGATAATTCATTCACTCAGCAAATGGAATATAGAGCATTTGTTAACTTGCTGGTTCGAAGCACAAATTAAGGCGCATAGCATCCTGAGTAGGCACTGAAATACACAATTTAAGATTAAAGGGAGCAACAGCAATGCTCTCCATGTGGCTGCAGGAAACACTGTAGGAGAAGACCAGCCTGCTGAAGAATAGATTTCCCCAGGGAAACATGCTTGTTTAGTGAAAGACTTAGGAAAGGCAAGAGGCCACTGTACCAGGAACATGCATCATGCCATGCAGAATGCTCAGCGTGGTGAAAAGTTATCCTGGAGCCTCACCCTGTGTGCTTTGCCCATAATGGTCCACTCCAGAACGTCAGAGCTTTGGGAGCTGGACTTGCCCTGACAAACACTTGTAATTGCAGGTTTAGCTCTGAACATCCATTTCATGTATGCCGGGGAATGTGCCCCGCGGAAGCTCCGTGGACTGGTTGCTGTAACCGCTTCTACTGCCATCGCCATTGGGAAATTTGTAGGATTTGCTCTGGGTCTCAGGTAAGGAGGTCCGAGACCTATTTCATTGCTTCTGTTATTAAAATACATGCATGTTAATGGATATGGACAAGCAAATCAGCAACCATTTTTAGACAAGTTTTCAGGGTGCCCTATGCAGCCAAACTGAATTAGCTCAGTCTGAATTTCTGACTTAAGTCAATGAGAAACAGAAATCATACAAAATATTGACTCCTGGACAATGATGTTGCTTCCTAGCAAAGAGAGATAAAAATACTGATAATAAAACCTTTAGCTGATTCAAATGGGTTTTGAAAGAAATCCATCTTTTGTAAGAACTGACATCTACTTTCAATTCTTTTTTGAAGGAGCAGGGAATATCAGATCCATCCCAGCTTAATTGAAAATACACACAAGCCAGCACACCCATGAAACCAGAAAACTGTGGTGGATTCATTCCCCCCTGCACAGGCTCCTCTCCTGTGCCAAAGATTGTCTGTTCTGTTCCCCTGGCCACAGTATCCTCACAAAAATAGGAAACCCAGGAGCTGCTACATGGGGCAGTCAGTAGTAGGCTGATAGCCCATGGATCCTGCCTTGTAACTTGAGGCTCTTGGGATCAGTAGCAGATGGATAAGTCAGGGCAAGTTCCTTCCTCAGTGCTTGTGCCAGGACACAACTCACCCCTGTGGGCTCCAGCTGTGCAGGAGGGTGCAGTCGTCGGTGCTGCACTCACCACTGTGCTAGAGGGGGCAACGTTGTGTAACTGGTGTGCTGCAGGCAGCAGCACTCTGCTCTCCCCTTCCACCTCCCATTGAGGTTTCCATGGGCTGACGAATGCTGGAGACTGCTGAGTGCAAGCTGCCCGGACACCTGCAGCAGCACCAAGGGACCACGCTGTGTCTGTGTGTGCTCACGTGGTTGCTCAGCTCCTCTCATTCTGCTGGTTCTGTTTCAGAGAAGTTCTCGGAGTAGAAGCTCTCTGGCCAATTCTCCTGGCAGCCACTGCGCTTCCTGCCCTCATTCACCTTCTCACCCTCCCCTTCTTCCCAGACTCGCCCCGCTACCTTCTCATTGACAAAAAGGACAAGGAGGGGTGCATCAAAGGTAAGGAAATGGGGCACAAAGCATCCATTTCAACATGAAGTGGAGATTACAGTAAAGCCCCACATGAGCCTGGGAGAGAGTACAGTCAGGAAAAAGACTCTTCGTCCTTTGGTTCTGAAACCACCTTCAGCTTTATTGAAAGATGGCCTCCTCTGGTTTGATATTAATACTTTCTTGGCACCAGTATTTCCCTCACTCTCTGCCAGGATTCTCTGAGGGATGTGATCACACAGAGCTTGTATTTCCATCAATACAAAATCTGCCCTGAACAGTCAGGCTGTGGATATGGTACCATCTGGCTCTGTCTAAGAAAGTGATGCTCTTTACTGCCATGCCTTATCTGTAAGCATTTCAGATCTTCAATAACCCTAACACTAACTACTGACATAAACAGAGGAACAACCATTGGGGGTTTTTAAGTGCCGAAAGAGAGAACTCTTGGATGTAGACTTATTTTTTAATGTAGGAGTCACTTTTCCTTGTCTGTGTTTTGGTTTATACCCCAGAATTGCACCTTTAGCCGGAGGGTATTCAGGGGAGCATTGGTGAGTGATTTACATTGAAACACAGCAGGCAGCTGTTGGCCAAAGGTGAGGTTGTGATTAAGACTTACGGGTAAAAATAGACAGAAATAAACTAGATCTGTGTCTAATCTGAACCCAGATCTCTAGAAAGGTCATACAAGCAAAGAGCCTGAACCTCAACTAAGACACTCTGCAAGGCAGGAAGTAACCCTCTGAATTAATGTCTGTGCTGGTGAGCTTGGACCAGGATCTCTCTTCCTCTCCTTCTAGCTGTGAAGTGGCTCTGGGGAGATGGTGACCATACGGCTGAAATAGATGACATGATGGCAGAGCAAGAAGCCATCCGTGAGGAGAAGGCTAAGAGCATGTGTGATCTTTTTCGTGACAGACCTGTCCGCTGGCAGTTCATCACTCTATTCCTTGTCTGCTCATGCATGCAGCTAATTGGCTTCAATGTGGTATGTGTGCTACTTTTCTCTGCTTTTACTGCTTATTATAGTCTTTTACCATGGAAGTCCGGGACCTGGGATAAGTTGAGAACTTTCTTTCAGGAACTGCCATCTGAAGACATCTCTATGATTTACCCTGTTATGATAAGGGAAGGGGACAAAAAATCTCAAATACCAAACAAGTAAAGAACAGCATTTCCATATTCCTACATTTTTGGGTTTCTTTCCAAACCCTTTAACTTTGCACTTATTTTTGATTATAGACAATTACAACATCCCAGTAACATGTGTAACAGTTACTGATGCATATTCTCTTATACCTTTTTTTTTTCCCCTGGAAATATACCTAGCTATGTTTCATATCTCTATCTCTGAGTATGGGAGTAGTTACTGTGAAAAATGAGCTTATAGTGAAAGCATAAACGTTTCAAAATCCAGATGAATTTGGCAAATTCAGAAAGACTTCAGCTTTAGTAAGACTTCTTTCTACCCTCACTACTGCTGCAGTAACTATACCACAGCGGACCAGTAGAAGCTGAGTGTATTAACAGTGGAATTTATTACGCTTTATGAGTGCTTACGTCTATCAAAGTCTTTGAGATTATGTAGAAAGAGAATTAAACCATTTTCTTGTGTACTGTCCACATTTCTGTATGCTCCTCATCCAAAGTACACAAAACACTAAAACATGTGAAAGATGTCAGATAGAATTATAACCTGTCACATAAGACAAAGGTAGTGCCAAAAGCAAAAAGAGAAGAAGGTTGTATTAGTTACTGAGTTCAAGACAGAGGTGCTTGTAAAAGCTGTTCTGCACAAGCCAGCCTCATGGAAACACTGAGATTAGTTACTGAAATGAAGGTTTCCTCTTTTCTTAAGATCTGATTAGTTACTGTCAAAAAGACAGAGGCTACTGTAAACACGAGCACATCATTACAGCCTTCACATCTTTCTGTTCTTCCCAGGTTTACTTTTATGCATACAGTGTCTTTATAAATGCTGGAATCCCCCCTGCTCAAACCCACTATGTCTCCCTTGGACTTGGGATCACCGAGATCCTCACCACACTGATGTGTGTAAGTGGCCCTTCAGCTGAATTTCATTCTGCTATAATGCATGGTTCACTTCAATCTTTATAACTACTGTAAACGGAGATTCAAGGATCAAACGTTCTGCAACAAATCAACTGTAGCATTTGCACTGATCACACAAATCCTCTCCACACACCCTGCAAATGTGGGCACATGCAATTTATGGGAGGAAAGTATTCTCTCTCAAAATCGTGACCCAGCCTGAGCCATCTTTGGGAGTCCCAGTTTCCCCCTGTAGGAAAGGCAGATGACAGTCCCTGTGTCTACCTGTTGGTAGGACACTGTGTCTACTTGTTGGGAGGCTGTAGGATTCATGGCAATTAACACTGCAAGCGTCTCCACTTTGCTGAGCTCCCGAGCTGTCCTTTGCCACCAGAATGCCACCTCAGATCTCTTCTGCCCAGGCTCTGCACCTCTCCACCTCCCCCACCCCCCTGCCTGCAGTTCCTGGTCCTGCCCAATCCCCACAGACACCTTCACTCACTCTCCCAGAGGAGGTACTACATCGCAGTCTCTTCAGAGATTCCATGCCTGTCTGGTGAAAGCAGCTCACCAGGGCCTGTCCTTAAGGTCTGTGCTGTGTCCTGTGGAGCTGACAGCATGTCCTTCTGGTTGCAGATTTTCCTAATTGAGCGTGCAGGAAGGAAGACACTGCTCTGGAAAACCTACACTGTTATGGCCTTAGCTTTAGGGCTCCTCACAGTCACGCTTTCACTACAGGTAAGACCCACTTACTCATTGTAGAGTTGTGTCAGGTCTTGATGTTTTATTTTATGGCAGATATCATCACCATTTCCCTCCCTCCAAGTTACTTTTTAGTCCGAGTAGAAGTATTTTTGAGGCTAACCATCATTCTGACAGGGCTATTCCCACCCATGTACATGCAGATTAAAGCCAATGGTGATATACTACCAGGATCACTGCCAAGATTATCTCCTTGTAAAGTTTCTGGAAGTAGAGGAAACAGATGAATATGTAACATAGACATAGTTAGCAGTGATGAATATTTCTAATGGATCTGGATAAATACAATTTTAATTTCTGATATTATTTGCTTTTCATTTCCTACCATAGGATTCCTTTTCCTGGGTACCATACTGCTCTGTTGCGCTCATCTTTATTTTCATCATGGCCTATGGCATGGGGCCAGGTTGGTATTTTCTACTGGAATGGATTCCTTCCTCACTTCAGCCTTTAGGAGAGGTCCCAGGTGTAGCTGTTCCACAGTTAGTGTGAATCCCTACTACTGGTTCAGCACAGGGGTAGATATTACCCTCCACACTGTGGTAGGAGGTAAAACTTCATTTCATGTTGCATTCCTACATGCCTTCCTCCTGAAGAGCCAAGCAGCACCTCAAACACTTCCAGGTCAGTTAAAGCCATTAACTTACATGGCAATAAGTGTGAGTTGCAGAAGCGTCTTCCAAAATTTCTAAACTTCCTTTTTTCTCCAACATGGTTATTTTTTTTTCAGCTGGAGTATTATGCTCCTTGCCCACAGAGATATTCATTCAGTCATACAGACCAGCTGCTTTTGTTTTTCATGGCACTATGAACTGCATCCAACTTTTCATCCTTGGACTTTTGTTCCCTTTCATTGTGGTAAGTGAAGTAGGGTGTTTTGTCTCAGCTCAGAGGAGATGAGACCTTTCTTGAATCCAGAGCATACTTCTCTTTTCAACACTTCACACACAGGACAGCTCAAACTAATTGCAGTTCTGATGTCCCTTTCTTCTTACCCAGATACCTAGTGGAAGTGCTAGATAAACTAGACGCTGCTAACACTATAAACACAGAGTGTGACATTGACAAACACTGAAGCAATGACAGAGGCACTAACAACTGTCCAAGTCATTTGAATGTCATGGGGGGTTCCCTTCTTTTTCCCCCTCTCCCGTGTGTTCATCTCCTTTGGGGTGAATTTGGAAAATGGGCTGTTTCAGAGATCTCTCTCTGCACTTGTATATAGCAGGAAACAAAAGCCTTTGCAGTTCTGGACTGTGCAAGGAGGGACAGAACTAACATGCTACCTACCTTCCCCAGTCTAGCACAGACTAAGGACAGAGCAGACAGAAGAGTAACTGAAGCTCGGCACTTCTCTAGATTAGGTTGTCAGGCAATGACATTCAATTTTGGCTTTTCTCCTTAAAACAGGAAAGGAGAATTAGTTCATCTTCCCACTCCATGCCATTTCCCAGGTGGCAGCAAGCAGGATTTACATCGAGTCCCTGACCAAGTTTTTTAATAAATAGAAAACCAGAAACTCCATATCATAAGAGAAAGAGATCTAGATCAATTTATATGAACACATTTTCTCTCTTTCTTTCCTATAGGAAGGTCTTGGTAGTTTCTGTTTCATCATTTTCTTGACATACTGTCTGTCCATGGCTATCTTTGTCTTCCTGGTGATGCCGGAGACCGCAGGAAAGACCATGCTGCAGGTCATGGAGGAGTTCAACCGCCTGAACTACCGTGGAAAGAAGAAACAGACAACCCTGGAGCAGAGTAACTGCTCAGTCGTGACTGTTACTAGACTTTAACAACAAACTCTCCACTCTTATTACTGTAGTGCCCAGAAGCCTCACTAAACAAGCCAGAATGCATCTCTCCACAAACAGCACAAAAGTGTATGATAAAAATAATCACTTGCAGTGCAGGATGAATTTGGTGGCTCTCTCCAACTGCTGGAATACGAGCTGGATTCAATCCTCTGCAGAAAAAAATTAGACACAGTCTAGAAAGAAATAAGATCTTTGTCAGTGCCTGCAAGTTAGCAGCTGTGTAACTGAGAACACAGGACTCCTACTTTCCTTACCAAAACCAGGACTCCACAGTCACTGGAGGAACTGAGTGTGGAAGGTTCAGATGTACAGCATACTTGTGAAACAGAGAAAAAGAAGACAGAGCTTTCACATTGAAATCATCTGCTCCTATGAGCAAGCCAGTGCTGCAGAGCTTTCCCAGAGAAGGAGCTTCAGTCCACATGAAAAGAAGTGTTTAGCTCTTTAATCGGGTGGAAGAAGAGAACCCTGCCTGTCAGCAGGCAGAATAGGTATGCAATGTTTCCCCTTCTTACAGTTAGGCTTGAGAGCAAGTACAAGGTATGAGGGCAACTATGACTGTTGAGGAGCTTATGACCACACTGCTGAGACTTGCAGCATGGTCTTCACCCCTTTTAATTGTAATTTTTTTTTGTTTTGAGGAGGGGGAAAGTCATTGCTATGTCTGAAGAAAAAATGTGTGAAGGAGATAAAAGGTCCTGGTGTAAAGGAGACACTATGCTAGAGCAGTGTCCACGCATAACCTGTTGCCTCAAGTCAAACCTCTTGCTTGGTAATCAGGTACATTGCTTAGATTTTGGAGATTCTTCTATTGGGACAAACAGGGATTTGCCAGCACTGGAAGAAAGCAAGACATAAAGAAAGTAGAGCTGCAGGAAATTATGTGTGGGCTAATCCAGACTGGGCAAATTCTCCTCCATTATTGATACCTATGTAGCATGTCTTCAGCCTGGAGCTGTTTCATGTCAGTGAGCAGAAACACCGGGTTTCAATGGGATTGCGTTCCCAAGAGTACCTGGTACTGATGAGACAAAAAAGAGTCATGCTCCTCCAGTAGATCCCAGTCTGTATGCCTGAGTGTTTACTTCTCTCTTCAGTCCTCTGAATACTCCACATTTTAATGACAAAACATGGTAACAAGGGCTTCACTTTTTGTATTCATTGCTATAGGATGTGACACATTCTTGCTCTTCATGCTTTACAGTTTACTGATAAGCAAATAAAAAAGCAGGGGGTAAGAAAACACATCATACTGATCATACCTGGATTTGGGTTTCATCGATTGAAGAGTCAGGGACACAGAGCCCATCTTCTGAGACTGTGTTGTTGGGGTCAAGGGATACTGTGTCTTTCTTGTTTTGGAAATGAGATTTCCACTACTGACTGTTACAGACACTGCACAATAAAATTTGCAAAAGGATCTGACTATTGAGTGGTAATTTCTTTCACAGCCCTAAGTCTATGCAGATAAAACTGCCATTTTATCTTCCCATCAATACTGTAGCAGTGCCAAGAGGTAATGCCCAGAGCAGTAGACATCATCAACACAGCCATTCTTCCCATGACAATCATCATATAACAAAAGAAAGCTAGACAAAGTTTATAGTTTCAAGGCCAGAAAACATGGATTGCACAATACCCCAGGCGAGCTGACCCACATTCCTGCTTCCGGGCAAAAATGAGGGGGAAAGAAGGAAAAAAACCAAAAAGAGCAAGAGAGAAGGAAAGGATTAGGTAAGACCTTGATTTTTTAGTCTTTATTTGTTCTGGTCTTTCTCAACCATACTGGTTGCCAGTGAGGAAGTTTTTAGTGTCTTACAAGACTCTAAAGGGGTCAGAAATGGGAAAGTGCAGTAAATCATTAACACTGCCATCAACTAGCATGGATTGGGAATAAAGGTTAAAGAGGTGCTTGTGGATCTGCAGCATATCTGGTTGATTTCCAGGATCACACAAATGCAATGCATGACACCTTTGACACCAAAACCCCTCCAAGCTAAGGGTATTGGGTGAGTTAAGTGCTGGGTCTGGAATAAGTACATTTCTTGTAGAGTTCAAATCCTAGGTGAAAAGACTCTTCTGTCCTCTTCTGTAGGAATACAAAGAAGAACTGCATTATGCACTTAAGTCCTGTTTTTCCCATATTACAGCACTGAACAAAAGGGACAGAAATGAGACAGTAGTGTGAATATACTGGGAGAAATACAGACGGGAGGAATAGCACTCTGCAGGGACTGTTTGATCAACCAGATCTTAAAATCTGGCCACAGACAGAGTGGTTCAAAACTCCTTCAGAAAGAACAAGAGCTGCCATGTGTGTCCTTCCTTGCAGCAGCCAGGCTTCCCATCCTCAGCTCAAAGAACAAATCCTCCTTTCCTCTCCAGCTCATGCAGGCTCCCTGCTCATGACCCCAACCTGAGGTGCTTGAACCGTGCTATCTGAGTTTAGCAAAGTGGTTTGCTGTTAGATTGGCAGAACCCCTTTGAAAAGGGAAAAGAAAAATAAAAACAGACTTGCATGAGACAGTGCAGCATGAAAAGATCTGGAAACAGAGATTTGACATTCAAATTTGATACAGGAAACAGAAGTTAAAAGGAAAAATAGAAAGAGAGAAACGGCGAAAGAGAGGGTTAACTATTTCAAAAGTAGCTTTTAGTGTGTCCTGACAGAAAGCAAAAAGTAACACTGGATTGTTCAAGTATCTCATTTGACCTTTCTGCCCCAGGAGCTGGAACAACAAAAGTTTACAAGAGTTCAAAGAGGACCTCAGTAAATGGGCGTAAGGGGCAAATACAAACACACCATCCTGACCAACAAAGTCCCTGTGTTGCTCACCACTGGGGCCTGCTGCTCTTTTGCTTTCACCTAACACTATCATTTGCAACTGACAGCTCTGGGATACTCTGCTGGACACAGTTCTGGTCTGACCCTTGAGGATAAAGTGGGGGGTGGTGGTAAGAGAGGAGAGGGGACAGCCATACAATCTGGTTGCAGTCTTCCCTGTGACAGCGAAACCTTTAGCTGAGGAGGGTGCAGTGGACAGTGTTGAAGTGACTGGAAACTGAGAGGAGGAATTTGTAAGAAACAAGAAGAAAGCTAAATAAAGACAAGGATTTTTGCAGTAGTAATTAAAGAGGAAGATAGATTCTGAGGTGTTTTAGAAGAGGAAGTGATAGCATTTGAGAAGCCTGTGCTGAGAGGCGAAGGAATGAAATACATGACCACACCTGATGCGGAGGTAATGAAGATTTCAGGAACGATGAAAATGGAATGGGTGAAAAGATGAATTGTGCTTGAATTATTCCACTGTTCTGATGTGCAATGAGACAGCCAGGCAGAGGGTCTGGAGAGAGCATTACTGGGACATGCAGCAGGAGAAAGGTCAAGGCATGACTCAGCAAGCTTGCCCTGTGCTGCAGGGCACACGGCCCAGGGGACAGCGTGGGGCTGTTGTCAGTCACTGCAACGTGACAAGCAAACTGAAGGAGGAATGTCAGCGCTTCCACTGTGCTCCTGAGCAAAGCTTCTGCCGCTTTCAGAACCATAGCCCCGCCCTCCCACTGCCTCTTTCAGCGCTAACCACAGGCAGTTAAATCTCTGCAGTGCAGAGTGAGCTACGTTGTATTCAGTGTAGTACAAAATCTCACATGCAATACATAGGAGCCTGAAGGAAGCAAGAAGTGACTTACACTCTGTAAATAGACATTAGCTGATTAAAAAGAACTCCCTTAAGGTGAAAAGTACTTCTAAAAATCAGTTCTCAAGCCAGATCACAATGAGCATCCCATCTAGCACTCAGTAGCCACCTCCGTTGGTACAAAGAGGCAAGAGTGAGGCTTCTGAGTGGTTCTGGAAACAGCGTAACCCTGTATAAAGAACTGGGAGTTCACAAGGATCCAATATGCCAATATTCAGAGATTCACCAGTTCTGCAACTGGAAAATCATTCAAATAACTTCAAGCAATTGGAAATGTTACAGCATGTGAGAAGAGGCCTTACAGCTCAGCTAATAATACTAATACTCAAAATGCTAAGTGGCTTATCTCTGTAGTAGACTTGAGAAAAGGAAAAACACTCAGCCTAAGCTGCATGTCAGAGAGGTGAAGAGAGACTCTGCTATCCTGAAGGAAAGATAGGAACACCATCGGACTCCTCACAGGAACATGCTTTGGCAATACGAGTGAGGGGGAGCACTCCCAACAGAAGCAGGATAAACATTTACTGGTGTTGTAACCAGCCTGGCGTATCTGGGTCTCGGAATAATTAAACCAGCAAAAGGGGGCCCTGGTCACTGCTGGAGGAGGACACAATTCACTAAAAGCCACAGGGTTAGAATTTAACTTCTGTGACATGATCCCCACTTCTTGAATCTACGCATAGAAAACATACCTCTCATCTGACAGACTTGACAAGGGCTCTCAGAGCAGGCAGGTTTCAAGGGCAAATGGCTGGTTTCCTCTCAGACCTGGTGAGTATCTAACTTCTTGTCTTCTAGCCCTACTCACTGACAAGCAGCATTATTGAAAAATTCAAAATGGGTGTTTGCATTTTACAGTATATCATAGAAATGTGAAGACAGAACATCTCAATAATTATCTCCTGGTCTAAAGCCAGGAGGTATCAGGAACTTACAATGTGTTTCATCACCTTTGGCAGGTTCAATACCGGAAGCTATTGCTAATGATTATGGTGCTAGGGATCGGGGGAACCCACCTATCTGGTTTTCAAATGTCTGTCATCAATTACACATCTCCGGTAAGCAAAGCCTTCATAAGATCACATCTGTAACTGTTCGTCACGGCCTTACTCTTTGAAGATGCTCTAAAAAATCTGTCAGGTGTTGCTATGTGAGATTATTCCCAGCTCTTTCCAATGCCATGCTGTCCATTGTCAAAGGACAAAAGGGCTTTGCATTATTGTTAGGAGCTGTGCTCCAAAGGCAACTTCCCACAGAACTGCATGGGAACAACATATTGAAACACCCTCCTTAAAGATTATGCCATGGAGAGAAAAGATTAACAACTACCTGATTGACTCTCAACCTTCAGTTCAGCCCTTTTCTCTATAACCATTACCTGCAATAGGAGCAATTGCCCTTCACTAGAGTCAATAAAATGTCCCACTATTTTGGTGTAGGAGTGCCAGGTTCAACAGACTAAAGCATATAACTGCATTTTGAAAGATTCTATTACACTATTAGTCTGTATGGGAGGAAATGTCAATCCTAATTTGCAAACAAATGTCCCATAGTCATGCTTTTACCAATGACCATTATTCACCTGTTTCAAAGTTAGAAACATTATGAAGAACTATTGTTTGTGAAAGACTCTTTCTCTGTCCCAGTACATTCAGAAGTTTATCAACGAAACTTGGCTGGAGCGATATGGGTCTGTGCTGCAACAGGAGACACTCACATTATTGTGGTCCTTCATCGTGTCTATGTATTGTGTAGGCGGAATGATAGGCTGTCTGTGCAGTGGGCTCCTAACAGCAAAATATGGAAAGTAAGTATATTTCCCAATAGTAATAAAGGCTGCAACAAGCGAAGCAATTAAATGTCACTCACCTAATATAATGGATGTCAGAATTCTCACTGCCCCCTTCTGGTGCAGAATTTGCTCCACTCTCTGTATATATAACTGCCCCTAGGTACGTTAGAGAGACAGGAATACGTAACCATTTCTGATTCCCTTGTCACAGTTTTGGTGCCATCCAATTCCTGTAGTTTCACTGAAATTTCGGTAAAAAATAAATCCCTGAAATGTCTTTGGTTTCTCCCTTTCCATTTCCCTGCAAAGACATTATGCCTTTCCTAATTGGATATGGCTGTCTTGTGAACAATGGTTTAAACTTGGCCTGTAAATCCAGAGGAGAACAGGCAGACATTAGTCAAAGATAAAAAGTAAATCATGGATCACACCCACATGTTGTTTGCTGTTGCAGGAAGAAATGTCTGCTGCTCAATGATGTGATCCTCATAATAGCCACACTGCATACTGGCTTCAGTAGGAGAGCCAAATCTTTTGAGATGATCCTGATTGGGCGCTTCCTTGAGGGCATCGGTGCTGGTAGGACTCTCCACTACTCCATGTTAATGTGACTACTTTGGGGTAGATACAGAAATCTTCCAGCTGGGAGTATCCAGGCATGCACAGTAACCCCAGTGGAACAAGGAACAGATTGGGAAAAGGTAAGATGAGCTGTCCTTTGCCTTCAAGAGATCTTGAGAGAGATCTGGTTGATTACTGAAACATCTTGCTCAAAGAGAAAGGTACATTTTCAGCCTATTATTGTGGCAGATATAGAGCAAACAGTTCAGAAGAGAAAGGAGAGAGCTGCCTTAAGGTGAAGGGAAAAATTAAAAGGGACCCTCTCTCTTGCTTTCTATAGCTTTAGTTCTTTCGTGTCTTCTTCGTTTCAGGAATACACATGAATGCTCACATTCAATATGCTGGAGAGATCTCACCGAAGAGGTTGCGTGGGTTTGTAAATGTGAGCTCCTCTGTGTTTCTTGCATTAGGAAAAGCTGTAGCAAGAATTCTTGGATTAAGGTACTTGTGCTGCTCCTTCTCATACTGTTTTCTATTTATTTGTCTTCTGCATGGTAGGGAAGTGCTGTTCTCCCAGCCCTAGAAATGGATATGCACTAAGGGTGGGGTTTTACTTTGCTTAAATACAGCCATAATAAAGGATGCATTTACCTCATACCAGTCACTGGGGTTTATGTGTCACTGGGGAGAGAAAGGCCTTTCTCTCGAGAAAGAATGAATCCGTCTCTGGAGGTGGAATATCTCTGCTGAAGTTAATAAGAAAAGATTGTATGCAAACACTCTCAGTAAACTTTTGGGATCTAAAATCCTGCGGATTACTTGATACCCTCACTCAGAATTGCAGTATTGCTTCAGAAGGCTGTTGTAGGATATTCACACTCCACTGATCTTTACAAAATAGTCAGATTACAAGAAAAATCTCAGTCCTGCAGTAGGAAGCATGAGCCTGTTTTCCTTTCCCAGCCTAAGCATCTTCTATTTCAACTGATCTTCCCAAGATACATTCGTACATTGTGTCTCTTCAACTAATATAGAATCCAGGAAAATACCAAACTAGTTATGGATTGCAATTTTATTGGACTATAAATACACTCTAACATGCTTTCATAGAGATCTTTTAGGAACTGAAGACATGTGGAATGTGCTATTGTCCTTCTCTGGGTTAGTGGCATTGATTCAACTGGTCTTTTTGCCATTCTTTCCTGAGTCCCCTCCCTATCTCTTGCTGCAAAAAGGAGACAAATCTGGTTGCTTGAAAGGTAACATAAAACTTTAGATCCTTAATTCGCTAAACCATAACTCTCAGTAAAGTGAAACTAACAGAGGGGGTCAGCTTGTCCAATAGCCAGCTACAGATTTCTTGATAATTATATTATTAAATTCCTCCAGACTAAGTGGAGTCATCAGAAATATTTAAGATCTACCCCTAAATACTCAGCAAGTAAAAAGCCATTTCCAGGGAAGTCTCAGCATTTTTCAGTAAGCAATATTCTAGTCCTTTGCTCAGGGACTGATGAAGCAAAACACAGACTGAACTGCAAATGTCATTAAAAGTTGAAAAATACAGAACTCTGAGTGGATCAGATGATGTGGAGTTTCCTTCATTCTGTCTCTTCTTTAGCCATGAAGCAACTCTGGGGAGAAGGGAATTATCTCACCGAATTTGATGACATGATGAAGGAAAAGGCTATAACAAAAGGCACCAAAATCATGAATGTCCTAGAGATGCTGAAAGAACCATCTGTGTATCCGCAGCTGGGCATCATGCTCCTCATTTTACTGAGTCTACAGCTCTGTGGCTTGAGTGCAGTTGAGTATACACTATTTCCATGCTTAGATCTACTACTAAGTAACTGAAGCACCACAATTCCAGCTTCTCGTTTTCCTCTGAATCTACTTTATTCCCCCTCACACAGAATCCACTGTCTGTGAATATCTGTGATATCATCACTAGTATTCTTCACATTTCCAGGGAGCTTCTCAGGCGGGAATATAAGAGATCCAACTCAGCATAAATTCCTGCAAGGGCACTGATGTGTTCATTCCCCTGGTGGTATTACCAAAGATTCTGTAAAAGGGGTTATAAATACCCTAAGGCTTGCTACAACCCGGAGATCTATTCATCTAGACTTCCAGCTTCACTTTCTGACCTCTGCAGTAGTAGATGGCCAGCTATTGCTATTCAATTGTCATTCCATTTGATAAAGGAGATTTATCCTTTAAGTAATTTCCTTTCAGTTGTTTCCACATGAAGATGGCTGTGCCCAGTACAGCCCAAGCCAAGAGTCATTCCCCTGCCTGTCATTTTTATCACTCACCTATGGGTCTTTCTCCAGAAACACTGCACTCTGCTGGAGCTTGTTCATTGCAGGTGCCAGCACTGTGGGCAGAGGAGGCACCTCTGTGTTGGTTGGGTTTTTTTCCCTTGGCCTTTCAAATGCCTTTTCTTCATCTCCATTACCTTTTTGAGTTTTCACATCTCAGGCAGGTATGTTCCCTCCATTAAGCCCCAACAATGTACTGTTGTTTTTGCAGTGATAACAAGTCTTGTACTAAATGATGCTGGGTAAGCACATAACATGTATCTATTGACTATGCTTCATTTTGGAATTGTTTCTTATTTCCCAGATCACATTTTACACCTCAGAAATCTTTCAGACAGCCAACCTGCAGGAAAGCATAATCCCATATGTATCTCTAGGAGTTGCAGTTTCTGAGGTCATCTCTCTCATCTTCTGTGTAAGTCAGACCTCTCTGGGGCTTGAAGAGTTAAAGTACATGTGAGTTGGCTCTATTCTTCATTAAAGAAAATTAATCTTTTCCTTATGAACTAAAGAATTTTTCTGTGATACTGCATAAACCAGTGATTCTTACCATTCACTCCAAATTTTGTCCCACCTTTTACATATTTCTTTCCATCTTCATTCTCCATCATCTCTTTTTCATTCAGATACAAATGAAATATAAATCAAACATAAATATGTGTACTTGTTTCCATATATTTGTGTATATCTATCTATTTGAATGGAGTCATGCTTCCACTGAATACAGTATTTATGAAGAAGTAACTGCAGCGCTGGGCAGCGATGGTAATTCATAGCATCAGAGAGGCTGGAAGGAATTCAATAAAATAACAAACATTGCATCAATAAGATTTGTGTTCTCTAAAGTAAAAAAGAACTCAGGAAGAATGCTTGAGTTGTTGGATGCCTAACAGCTGGATTTTGCCATGCTGCCAGTGAGATGCAAGTTTTTCTACTCCTCAGAGCTCCATTATTGATCGCTTTGGACGCCGGATACTCCTGTGGGGTGGTTACTTGCTGATGGCACTGACACTCTTGCTGCTTGAAATAAGCCTTCTGCTGAGTGTAAGTAAATGTCTCTCTGGGAGCGGAGCTGTGTCAGAACTCTTTGTGCAGGGTGGCAAATAGTCATTCTTAGCTTTCATGTCCAAAATAGCAGGCCGGGATATCTTCTGAATACAAACTCAGACTCTCTGCAAGGGTTTTGTGGACCTGCATTATAGTTCATCTTTTTTAATCAGGCTTTCAAACAGTCAGTGAGAAACATTTTGTAGAGCTGTTGGCCTGGAAGAGCTTTCCTTCAGCTCTGATCTCTCCAAGTCTCTTGTGTCTTGTTCTGCTGTCTTTTAAATCCCTAGATGAGCATCCGTGCTACCACCCTTCCCATTTGCTATCCCATGCCTCCTGCAGCAGCAGCAGTGTGTACTGACACTTCCAAAACCCACCAATTTCCACCCTTGATACAAGTGATCCTGCCACATACTGCAGCTTACTAGCTGCTTCTAGTTGAGACGATGGAAAGCAGTGAGGAACCCAGTGTCATGGCTCCAGTAATGCCAGTGTTCACACTGCACTGCAGCTGTGGTCTCAGCCCATACACTTTCAGCTTCTTTCTGCTTCACAGGTATCTTCTGGTTCACAAGAGACTTAAATGTTTCTCTGAGGTTGTCTAATTCAGTAAGACAATCATGTTAAATCACTAACAATTCTCCCCACATTATAATTAGCTTGGAATTTCTTACTTGTTTTTCAGACCAGGGTGCAGTTCAGCTCACCTCTGTAGGTATGACACTGCAGGCTACTTCTGGCATTCCACTGCATTCAGTACAGAAAGATAAGTAGTTCTAGTGAGCACCTACTACAGAGCTCAGTGTCCTGGGCTTTTACATACATAATTGCTTCTCCTGTATGCTGGGATCAGCCATGCTACAGCTATAATATTAATTTTCATTCATTTCCATCCTTTCATCTTTGTCCAGGATCAGTACTTCTGGATGCAGTACTGCAGTGTTATTCTTATCTTTTTATTCATCATTGCCTATGGATTAGGACCAGGTGAGTACAACAATAATAGCAACAACCTTGGACCGCATGGGTTAGTACAAGCCATGAATGTATGGAAGTAGAACTAGACTGTGTGAATGTACCTTTGAAAATCAACAGCTTAGTTTGCACTGAAATGGTGGGAGTCCCAATTTTTGATGAATTTGTGACCCAAGAAACAATTTCCTTAACAAATTATTTTAAGTTTTTCAGACCCTGAGGGATCAGAACCCTGTTTCCTTTCACTGAATTAGAATTCTGAGCCAAAAAAACCCCTGTTGATCAATCAACTAATACTTATGTTAGAGGGTGTCAGTGCTGTTCAGTGTACATAGGCTCAACTGTTCCACCCTCTGTCTTTGCTTGTGGCAGAGATAGCCCCTTCTAAAGTATCACAATTTTCCCAACTTACCTGTAAAATTCTACTTTACTAAAGAATGACACCTCATAGCACAAACAGTCTCTCTGTTAGCGTTGCTCAGTCCTTTCTCATCCCCTGTTAATGTCACTCTGAATCACATGTATCAGTAAATGCCAGATCCAAACTTACAGCTCTCTACTAGGACCTCACTCACGTAAGACCAATATCTACTGTCGTGGTTTAAGCCCAGTCAGACACACATTTTGCTCATTCACTCCCCCCTCTTTCTTCCCCCGGGGGGATGGGGAGGAGAATCGAAAGAATGAAACTCCCACAGGTTGAGATAAGAACAGCCCAGTAACTGAGATATAACACAAACCACTGCTGCTACCACCAATAGTAATAATGACAAGGGAAATACAAAGGAAGAGAATGCAACCGCTCACCACCTGATACCAAGCCTGACCCAGCAGCGAACCCCCCCATTCCAGGTCACTGCCCCTAGTTTTACATCCTGGGCGTGACGTGCTGCGGCATAGAATACCTCTTTGGTCAGTTTGGGTCAGGTGTCCTGTCTCTGCTTCCTCCTGGCTTCCTCTCCTCCCTGGCGGAGCATGAGACTCAAAAAGTCCTTGGTCAAACCAAACATTCTAAGCAGTAACTGAAAACATCGGTGTTATCAGTGCTGTTCCCAGGCCAAAAGTCAAAAACACAGCGCTGCACCAGCTACCAAGAAGGAGAAAAATGACTGCTGCTGCTGAACCCAGGACAATCTACTCTGAAAGGTCCCTGATTAAACACAACTTTAAGTTATTTCAGTCTCCAAATACAAATGGCAGCCTTTATTATTAAAAAAATTACCTTTTAATTAAGCTTTTATTAAGACTTTATTATTATTGTATTATTATCTATGAGGACCACGAACATCTTGAAAACCTAACAGAATTCCCATGATAGCAGAACCCAGGTGTCTCCTACATGCAATGAAGAGAACAGGCCATGAGGGCCATTCATCTCTATATTTTATACATGTTAGGTGGATAGAAACTGCACTTCAGAGGTACCTGTCTCTCTCCATGGACCACCAGAGAAGTCTGTAGGTGAATTCAGATAGAGATGGCTGTGCTGCCCAAATGTAGATGATCTCACAGTAGTCTGACTTACTGGGGCTGTGTTTGACCAGTGACACCAGCTCATTCACTTTGAGGAAAATGGTTAAATGCAACGATGCTTCTATTGCTTTTTTATGTCTTTCCTCAGCTGGAGCCATCACGTCTGTCATGAATGAAATCTTCACCCTTTCGACAAGGTCCTCTGCTTTTGTAATTGGTGGAATCATCATCTGGCTAGGCCTCACTTTCACAGGAATGATTTTCCCCTTTGCTGTCGTATGTAATTTGATTCAAATATTCTTTTTTACTTTATCAATTTAAACTGGTTTTCTAGGCTGCTCGGACAGGGAGTAGGATGAAATGCTTTGTAGATGATCAAAGCTGTGAATCTCTTATTCCTATTGGTATAAGGAGGCCATCTATGTGAAACACTTCCCTCAACTTCAGACATCATCTGCTGCCTCAAGACTAGATTAAAAAGATAAACAAATACTCCTTTTGTAAAACCAACTTATTCCTCATTTCACAGAGGCAAATCAACAGTGTTTAAGAATCTTTAGAGGCAAAGTGTTGTCAGGGAAATCACTCATCTTGTTCTATTTTTATCTCTAGATGTTCCTCGGTCCTTTTTGCTTCCTCATCTTTATTGCTGTCCTGGTCATTTCAGCGGCTCTCATCTACCTGTTCCTCCCAGAAACAAAAGGGAAATCAACCTCTGAAATCACAGAGGAATTCAAAATATGCCAGGTAAAGAAGAAACGTCGTCAGATTGTAGAGAAGAATGCTACTGAGGAGAAGACATTCTGCACCAAGCTCTGACAGGCCACCAAGCAACTCCCACTGACAAAAAGCCCTGTCTCAAAATCAAACTGAAAACTAAACCTTAATATGGACTTTTCTCGATAAAATGCAATGCAAAATGTAATCCAGAGATATCTTGTCATTAATCCACGTAGTCCTATTTTACATTTATCTTTACCTTTGCTTTCCATGGTGAGAGACAATGGTTCCTTCCTAGAACAGCTAGGAATAGGCAGGAAGACATTAATAACTACAGACACTTCTCAGAACTGGCACATGGAAAATGTTCTCAAGTGTAACACATCAATTTTATTTCAAGTCTTTCTCCTATGCTGTCATTTTAAGAAGAGGATTTGTCTCTGTCTTACTTTATAAGAAAGCTCTGCTCAGGATTAGGAGCGATATGAAGAGAAGATGAAACATAAACATAGTTCTTGAAAATTATTTTCATGTGATCTCCTTATGATATCACACTGTAAAGGACCTGGATCATGAACACTGCACATGAACAAATACCAGGTAGAATAACAAAGAGAACTTAATTTTGTTCTATTTTCTTGAGCTGACATCAAGTAACTGTATGTCCTGATTGTCTCTATAGTGGCTGTCAGAGACCAGCCCTGATCCCTGGGTTGATACCAAAGAACTCTCACCTGCATCCTCTGGAGAAAACTGACTGCATGTTCCATGCATATCAGTTGTAGCAAAATCTGGAGGAAGTTTTTGTAGTGTAAGCAGTGCTCTCAGCCTTATTCTAGGTACCTGATGAATGGCACAAGTTTAACAAACAAAGGCAGTGCTGAGAGCTACAGCCCTGGAGTGAAACAGGAAGTGAGACACAGAGAGAACCAAGAGAGTACAGAGAACAGACACTTTGGAAATTCAGTCCATTTTATAAATAATTAACTGCTAAAACATATAAATAAAGCAGAAGCTGTGACAGACAATGTGTTCTGGCTGTGTAATGGCCTAGGACACATTGCACTCCCCCAGCGCCACATCAGCTTACAATACTACACTGTTACCACTGCTATACTCCACAGCACCCATGTACTGCTGCTTTTCAAGAGCTGTCAACCCTGCTGATCACTGCACCATTCAGTCACTCCCCTCCCAAAACTCCTCTGCCTTTGCATATGTGTGCCTGCCAGGGCACAACATCTCTTGGTTGTTTTTCCATTTCCCATCACAGTTACAAATGCTATACCATGCCTCCAGTTCAGTAGGACTGTAAGTTCTATCTTTCTGCAGTTTAACCATTCATATTGATTAACATTGTGCTGGAGCTCTGCAACAGGATAAGGTTTTAGGGATTCTTCTATTTAAAAATGTCAAATAATGTGCTTGCTTCTTCTAAAGAAATAGCCACATAAGAAACTCTGATATTAAAACGCCAGTGTGTGTCCAGCAACTGGAACCTGGGTTCATTTTATATTCTATCTATTTTCACTCCCTGTATCAAAATATGGAGCACTCACATTACCCAATGTTTCCATTCAGAGACCTCTCCCACTGAGTCATTGAAATATTTAATCCATCCACTCTAAGCACTGACCAATAGCTGTAAAAACCATAAATCAATAGAAATCATATGAAGTAAACATTAACCTCAGAGTCAGATGGTTACTTAAGCAGAAGGTGCAGGAAAGTCATGAGGTTTTCTCCTGGCCATCAACTGGCTGCTGATTTGTCTTCGGATTTTTTTGCCTGTCCATCTACCACTCTTCATTTGGAAAACTGGCGCTCACTATCTATCTATCTACCTAACAGAAAAAGAGAGCTTCACTGAGCTGACAAAGTGCTGCATAAATGCATCATGTTATTAAAGAAGTTCTGAACTATGGACATCTATTCTGCAATAACACAGTGCTGGGACAGACTGGCTTGTCTATCTTGTTGTTGACCTGCCTACAACAGTTCCTGTGCCCCCTCCCCATATATTTGATTTCAAAATGACTACCAAGGTGCTGCCTGTATACAGGATGAAACCTTATGCTTTTTGTTGCCACCATGCCCTCTTCCCCCATCTCTTCTGTAGCAGCACTGCCATACAGCTTGTAGCTTCCCTGACAATGTTGTAAAAGGGAATTTCTAATGCCTGAGTTGCCTGTTTGAAAATAAGACCAGCACGAGACCGAACAGAACACAAATAGAACATTTCTCTTCTTCCATGTTGTTCTTTCCCAAGTGGCACAAATTTCACAAGATGGTGCACTTGCAAGTAGTAGTACTTCTCAACTGTGCTGAACAGACATTAAAGCCATGGAGCTTTAGCTAAGTAAACAGACATACGGAAAAACAGGATCATTGTTCACTATTGGTACTGGACCAGATCAATAGTGTGTTCTGTTGTGGTAACTTCCACTTTCACTTGTCAGTTCCTTCTCTCTGATATTACTTTCCTCTTTCTTTTTTTCATATCTTCTCATCAGAAGTTTCAACCTTCCTGCACATACAGAAGAGAGAATTTCTTTCTGTAATGTTGGTCAGTGTCCCTTTGTCTTTGTTGGTGCTTCTGAAGGAACTGGTCTCAGCAGAAGCACAGCTGGAACATTGCAGAGGGATTGCTCATCCCTGTCACCCAGCACACATCAGGTTTAAAAGCACAAGCCTTGTATCCCTTTGTCCCTCTCTTAAGAAGTCCAGCCGTGCTGCCCCTGATACAGCTCCAGCGTCTCCTGCAAGAAGGCAGTCCTTCACAGGCAGTCTTGCTGGGCACCTTCACTCCTTCATGGCTTTAACAAACCTTTCCATCTCAAGCATTCATCTTCCCAGGCTGCAAAAACCCAATGTGCCAAACATCAAGGGGCCTGTTCTCCCAAAGGCTTACTATAGCTGCACCTCTTACAGGTACTGATAAACCAGAGAGTATATGATTAAACTAACACTATTAAGGTTTGCACATTGTTTTAACCCCATGCCATGGCCTCTCTTTCTCATACTTCTCCAAGCAACATTTCAAATTTTTTTGACTACTTACTCTCCTTATCTTTTACTCAAAAGGAGAGATCAAACAACTAAACTAAGCTTTTTTCTTTTAGCTTTCTCATCTTTGTGCTACTACTTCAGTGTCGTTGCTGTGACTGACATCTTTCAAACGAAACTGGAAATTCAGGTGCCATTCGGCCCCTTATTTCAGTATTCACTTATTTATGTTATTACATTCACTTATTTCAGTACAGGCCAAACTCACTATTAGGAGGCTGCATTTGTCATCTGAAAGAACTGAATACAAGCAGTGGCATTACCACTAGTGTATCAGAGTTATGCTTGTACCTGCCTAAAGGAGGTTATGTTCTGTAAATATTATGGCTTTGCTAGCTGTTGTCAGATGAGCTAATAAAACTGGCTAGAAGGCATCTCATCCTGTATTTTTGTCTCTTTTCTTGGGCCTGCCTGGACACAGTGGGGCTGAAATAGCTCTAGGGATAGTGAAAGAGAAAGGAAAAAGCTTCATGCGAATTCCCTCATCCCTCTCAAGAAATTCACCAGCATGAACACCTCAATTTTCACTTCTGTAGGTCCAACACTAAATGATGATGAAAGGTGTATCTCTTCTTTTTCTGGGCCACAGATCACTTGCATGAGATGATATCCAGGACAGAAAGCAAAATTATAGCAGTTTCTTGCTGTTAAAAGCACTTGAAAAGCCTTTAAAAAGACATTTTCTATTTCAAACACATACTTGAAAAGAAGTATTTTCTCAACAATCAGCAAACAGGACAAGTGACTGGTGGAAATGTACCCCCAGTTGCTTGCTAACCAGTGCTTCAATTAGAGGTGGTATCGCACATGCAGTACATTGTTTCCAATGCAAGTTTTTTGTTCCATTGTGTTTTCTGACATAACCCCCATAATCTGAGAAAAATATGTAGTAAAAAGAGATCATTAACACTTTGAAACAATAAATGGTCAATAATTATGCTATTGAATAATTTTTGTACAATCCAACTGTTACAATCACTGGTGTTAAAGAGAAAATGCTTAAAAAATGCCAAGTCATTCTAAATGCTATTGCAAGCCAGGATAAACAGCAGTTGCTATGCAGTTATATAGGTAATAGTTGGAATTACACAAGCCACCAAGGTTTTATTATTAACATGATTTTTTTCTCATTTCTTTAGACTCATAGTATTTGCAGTAAACCCTCTGTAAATAATTGCATTCTGTGTTATAAGAACTGAAGATACAAGTCCTGAGGATGAGCTTGAGCATTTATTGATGGCTTCAGTACAACCCCATTGCCCCACCTGCTCTGCCCCAAGCCTTGGGGGAAGACAAAAGTCCTCTGGCAGGAGTAAGAGCAAGCAGAAGCCTCTGAAAGCAAGAACAGCTCAGAGCATCAACCACACATGACAGCTCTGGGCAAATCTCTTTCTTTCAAGTGCTGTCTCAAGCAAAAGCCATGTAGAACTACAGTTTGAGCTTCACCTCACAAGAGAGAAACCACTGGGAACCAAAGGTGAATTTTCAGTGGCTGCAACACTGATTATGGAGTTATTCTGTGTGAAAGCTGAAACCTGAGGGATTAAGATCCCAGTTGTCTCATCTTAACTCATTAAGGAATTTTTACCTTCTTTGATCACTGTCATGAATAAGTGGGTCTTAGTTACTGGCTGCTCCAAGCAGACCCTTCAGGACCAGATGCCCTACTCCAAAAGCCCCCACCAGGGCACAATATCTCTTACTGCATTTTCACCACACCTGCCTGACAAACATCCCCATAAACACCAGAGAAGAAACACCCTTCCTCAATACAGTCTATCTGGTACAGAAAGCCGTAACAGCAGAATTAGGCTTTGAAATTTGCCCCATTTTCATCTAATAAATTATATTTACTACGCTAATTAATCTGAAACAGAACATCACATATTTTACTTAACAATAAATAGCAGCACCTAAACCTTGTGCCAGCTGCTTTTTGCTTTGTGCAGGTTATGGCAGATATACTCCTTGGTCTGCATCATAGGATTTTACTCTTCCTGGAAAACTGTTTCGTTTTTTTTTTGCCTGGATTGTTCTCCTTTCCCTTTCGAAAAACCTCACCACCCCCCAGCTGCAAACTTCCTGCCTTCGGAAACTTTCCCCCCAGTTGGACTAGATGCAGTTATTCCCCAAAATGTTTAATCCATCAGCGTTAACTTTGGCCAGTTGAAGTAAAAGTAAGTGACTGAAGAGGAAATAGTCAAAGTTTAACTCTGGTCCCTGAAGCCAAATGTCCACTGCCACACCAGCAGGCAGGAGGCAGATGCAGGAGCTTGCGATGACAAAGACACATCACACACTGGACAACCAGCCCCTAGACAGAGATGACCGGCTTCCTATCAGACCTGGTAAGTGCTTGATGGGGTATTTACAGATATACAAAATGTGGGACATTTTTGTACACTACTGGTGTTTCAAAGAAAACAAAATCAGTATTTCAGTAAAAACAACAAGGCTCGTATTCACTAAAATCATCTTGGAAGTGGCTCTGCCCACTGTTTTGAGGTATTAATGCATTCCATATGCTCTGCCATCCATCTTTGTCACATTTTCATCAATATGTTAATGTTTCTTACATGTTTTCATTCACTGGAAAACCTTTGCTTACTTTCAAACATAATTTGCTTTGCTTACCTGCTGAAAAAGAGTTTTGTAAGATACAGCATGAATTATTTAGCCCAGGAGATGGCAGGCAGAGGTTTTGAAAGGCAGGAAACTGGAGAGCATATCAGCAGCTGGGGCATCTTAACAGGGATGTTTGTGGGAGTCTGCAACACTTATATCCTGGCTGTGGCTGATTCCTGAACCAGTTGCTGCCTCATACATCAGTGAGGCACTTCCAAGTAGGATAAAGTCTCTTTGAGAAATAGCTCTCAGCTCCTGCTGGGCACGCTTAACCTCTCTTGCAGGAAAGAGGAATACAGCTCCTCTGAAAGGCAGACCATTTTTCATTCATTCACAGCATATTCATTGCGTGCTGCTGCAAAGCTGCTGTAGGGTAAACCTAAGAGCAGTACTGGTTGTGTAGTCTCAGATCTGCAATCAACCAGGAAAAGAAAACTAAACGGGGATGCCTGTTCTCAAAGCTTCCAAAGATTAACATGACCATGCGGCTTGAGACAGGCAGGTGGGGCAAGAGTTCAGAACTGATGACAGCTTTGTCACAAAACTTGAATAGAGGAAACACTGCCCACTATTCAAGGGCCTGAAAAGTATCTGGCACAGCAGCTACTGCCTCAGGTAAGGCAGAAAAGGTCTGGGTACAGATGGCTCAGTCACTGCTGTGGGCACAGGTAGCCTGGCCACTATGCAGATAGGAGAGAGGAAATAAGACTTCCCTCCCCAAAAGCACTCTTAAGTGTATTAGCCCTGAAGTGTGGAATGACCTCGCTACTCTGCCAACTAATGATAGAGGAGGGGAGGGAAATGTAATGGTTTCCATAGCTAAAGGTTGCATTTCCTTGAATTGGATGTCGGGAAATCACAGAGGGATGTATGCCTCACACCAGGACAAGCAGAGGGAACTTTCCTACCTGCAAGCCCCTTGAGCAAATGAGATGATGCTGGAGAGTGAGATACATTGCAAGAACAGCATGATGTAGCTACAAGTTTAAAATTTTGTTCTACCTCTGCAGGTACAGTACCAGGGGCTCTTTCAGATGCTCGCCATCCTCGGGATCGGGGGGACATTCCAAATTGGCTTTCAAATTTCTACAATCACCTATGTGTCTCAGGTAGGCAAAAGATCACATGGCACACTGGTTAACAGCAGCTCTGAGCCTACATTTCTGTTTGAGGATGCTCCTCTCTGGCAGTCAGCAAGGATTAAATCATAGAATCATAGAATAGTTAGGGTTGGAAAGGACCTTAAGATCATCGAGTTCCAACCCCTCTGCCATGGGCAGGCACATCTCACACTAAACCATGCCATCCAAGGCTCTGTCCAACCCAGCCTTGAACGCCACCAGCGATGGAGCATTCACAACTTTCCTGGGCAACCCATTCCAGGGCCTCACCACCCTTATAGTAAAGAATTTCTTCTTCATATCAAATCTAAACTTCCCCTGTTTAAGTTTGAACCCATTACCCCTTGTCCTCTCACTACAGGCCCTAATGAAGAGTCCCTCCCCAGCATCCCTACAGGCCCCTTCAGATACTGGAAGGCTGTTATGAGGTCTCCACGCAGCCTTCTCTTCTCCAGGCTGAACAGCCCCAACTTTCCCATCCTATCTTCATACGGGAGGTGCTCCAGTCCCCTGATCATCCTCGTGGCCTCCTCTGCACTTGTTCCAACAGTTCCATGTCCTTTTTATGTTGAGGACACCAGAACTGCACACAATACTCCAAGTGAGGTCTCATGAGAGCAGAGTAAAGGGGCAGGAGCACCTCCCTCGACCTGCTGGTCACACTCCTTTTGATGCAGCCCAGGATACGGTTGGCCTTCTGGGCTGCAAGCGCACACTGCCGGCTCATGTTCATTTTTTCATCGACCAACACCCCGAAGTCCTTCTCTGCAGGGCTGCTCTGAATCTCTTCTCTGCCCAATCTGCAGCTGTGCCTGGGATTGCTCCAACCCAGGTGTAGGACCTTGCACTTGGCATGGTTAAACTTCATCCGATTGGCATCAGCCCACCTCACAAGCGTGTCAAGGTCCCTCTGGATGGCATTCCTTCCCTCCAATGTATCAACTGAACCACACAGCTTGGTGTCATCAGCAAACTTGCTGAGGGCGCACTCAATCCCACTGTCCATGTCACCAACAAAGATGCTGAACATGACCGGTCCCAACACCGATCCCTGAGGGACACCACTTGTTACTGGTCTCCAGCTGGACACTGAGCCACTGAGCACTACTCTTTGCGTGCGGCCATCCAGCCAGTTCTTTATCCACCGAGTGGTCCACCTATCAAATTAATGTCTCTCCGATATAGAGACAAGGATGTCATGTGAGACAGTGTCAAACGCTTTGCACAAGTCCAGGTAGATGACATCAACTGCTCTACCCCTGTCCATCAGTTCCGTAGCCCCTTCATAGAAGGCCACCAGATTGGTCAGGCAGGATTTCTCCTTAGTGAAGCCATGCTGGCTGTCACTGTGTAACCTGGTATTATTGGCACGTATGTGAGAGCAAGCAAACATACATCTGTAGAATTTACAGGGCTGTTCACACTGTTCTTCAGTACAAGTCTATGCCTCAGCTTGTCAGATTTCAAGGACAAAAACATCCAAAGAATTAACTTCTTTTCATTGCAAAATTAACACAGCATACTCCATTTCACTATGTCTATTAGCTGTGCATTTAGAGTCTATATGAAATGTTACTTTAGCTGAAGGAACAAAATTGTGTTCTAAATATAATCCATGCACTGGAGTCACAGGTATTGTTAATGAAAATTCCTTTTTGTGCCTCAGCATGTTAAGGCTTTCATTAATGAAACTTGGCTGGAGCGATATGGCCACCCCATCCATCAGGATAATCTGTTGTTCCTGTGGTCTATCACCGTGTCCATCTATGGTATAGGAGGTCTCTTGGGTTCTTCAGGAACTAGATACCTGACGGTCAAGTATGGCAAGTATGTATGTTTAAAGACAATTTGTCAATTGAATCTTGCTTAAGGAAATGACAGTTGAGGTTTCAACATGAGACAGACTGTTGGGCTTAGACATGTCCATAGACATGCAGCAGCTTTAGCACTGGTGTCAACAAACTTTGATGCTTCTTGCACTTGTTCTGTGGCACAGGCTAATCAACTGCTGCCAGCCTGTCACACCAGACACAGTTACTCAGGTTGGGTTAGACACTGCACAGAGGAAAGGCAGCCCCCTGGCTGAAGATAGAAGATAACAGCAGCATTGAGATGCTCCTAATTGCATGGATCCATCCATGATGGATTTTCAAGTGCAGAAAAGCTTTAAGACTTTTCTTGGTTACAAAACCTAGAAGCATTCACAAACTCCCAAGTCTAGCCATGTACACACGGTGAGTTCACAGTGTCTAGTGCCAATAGTGTGGATGGGCTTCTTTTGTCCTGGACCACACATGCCACAAAACTAGCAAGCCAATTTCACCCAAGACATCCTACATGCCAGGAGCTTAAGTGCCATTTCCCTTCTGATTTATGAAAACTCTTTTTTCTTTCTTGCACTTACAGAAAGAAATGTCTCCTGTGCACCAATGTACTCATGATAATAGCAGCATCTATCATGGGCTGCAGTAAAATAGCCCAGTCCTTTGAGATGATTCTCATTGGACGCTTCCTGTGTGGAGTAAGTGCAGGTAGGTGATTTCTCCCACAGGTCAGCAGGATCTCACCACATTTTACATCTTTATTCAGAGTAAATAATAACCCCGCACTAAGAAAATAAAATATTAAAGCCAGTGACCCCTTGGCAGAGGATCTTCCATAACACCCAGCAATTAATAGCATAATTACTACTAATTTCACTAATACTAAATGAAATTCAGCTTTTTCCAGTGTATAAATATTCAGAGCTATCAGGAATGTTTTGATACAATAAGAAACAAATGGGGTTTTTACTGATGGAGAAATATATATAATATTATCTGAATTTTAGTTAACAGTCCTGAATTATATGGCATATGGTTTAAATCTGGTATTCCCATAAGGCTCCAGAGAATCAGTCTGTGCAAGGCTACAGCCATTCAATTTTGAGTCTAACATATATCACAAATGTTCTACAAGGGTATTCAACCTGCTTCAAAGAAGTAATTCCTTGGGGTTAGTACAAAAAGCTGGGCATAATCAAGCAAAATAACTCCTGCCAGGAATTAACTCCACATACAGCAAAACACATACCCTGGTATCAGTATGCCTTGGATCTGTCTCCTACACAAAAATACACTTTTCCATTCAGTTTGGATATTCACGGGGGGCCTATTTTAACCTATTTCAGTAGAAATCAATGCCTCTTTTTCAAATAACCATATTTTGTACATTGTTTCTCTGACATACAGTCGTATTGAAGAACCACAGTTGTGTTTTGAGAGCTACTGACACACAGGAGCCCTGCTATGGTCTAGAACCTGTATGGTGCCTCATGCAAAAACTTCATTTTTGTTAAAGAGATTGGACATCTGCATTGTTTTGCCATGAGATAAAGCCAAGAGAACACGTTGCCTTCAAAACACATAAAAGGGACTGTGACCACCGTATTAGGAAAAAGCTCTTGTTCCCAGGCTAGTTTTAGGCATGTCTGAGTTATTAAGTACTTCACACATAGCGGGAAACACCAGCTCTGCCTGAAATCATCAAACCTATTGCTAGACAGTGAGAAAGGAATACTTGAGTCGCCCCTAAATCATGTATAAATCAATGCTGAGTATAGCACTGCATATTTTAATCTGCTATGGATCTACCTTACAGCTATTCTACAGCATCATGTCAGAAAAGGTTGAGATGATGTGGGCTAACAACAAGCATATTAAATATTACTACAGGGTGTTTAGTTGTTTAGCACTTGCATACTCTGCCCTCTCTAAAATATGTTGAGTGTTACAAGAGGCACTATGCCGATAGTTTACCCTAAGAAGAAAACTGTCTATTTCTTCAGATCAGAAATCTCCTCTACACAAAGAGGGCCAAATACTTTTGGAGAAATGGACAGAAAATCTCATACTGAAAATCTCATATGTGGGTTGAGGTATGGGAAACACTTCAGTGCATGAGGCAGCTATATTCTGTATTACTTCATTATTTACATGCAATTTTGTTTCCAGTGGTTGTGAATGTCTTCTTTCTTCTCTCCCACAATTCTCTCCTCACCCCAAGGTCTTTGTGCTCCTCTACATCATCAATATGTTGGAGAAATTTCCCCTAAGAAGCTACGTGGATTTGCAAACTCTACTTCCTCTTTCTTTTGGTCTCTGGGAAAAGCCATAGGGCAGATTTCAGGACAAAGGTAGAATATAATTGATTTTGCACCCACTTAATTTCTGGATCCCCTCTACCTTTTGCTTCTTTCTCTCCTTTTCCATCCATTCCTTTCCTCAAAAACCAATGCAATGAACTTAAATTCCCACCAGGGAGCTACTAGGCAGCCGGTACCTATGGCCCATGCTGATGGCCTCCTGTGGATTTCCAGCACTGGTCCAGTTGATCACTCTGCCCTTCTTCCCTGAGTCCCCAGCATATCTCCTCATGCATAAAGGAGACCAGGAAGGCTGCAAAAAAGGTAACCAAGGGCTCCAGTTCATCACTTGACTTTCAATTGTTCTGTGATGCTTGCTCTCCCCATACAGAAAAAAATAAACAGGACAAAGTTTATTTTTCCTGCTCATTTCCAAGACAAGTCTGTGGACACCTACTAAGTGTATTTTTGTTATAGTCCCCACATAGAACGAAGCTACTTCCTTCTACAGTTCTGTATTACACAACCTTTGGCATTCAGCTGACACCACCTGTGCTGTCAGTCTGATGACAAATTATGATAAATGATAAATGATAGATGATAAATGGCTGTTTGCACTAAAGGGCTCCACAGAGCACCCCTTAGCTCTGGTTGTTTGCTGTGTACCCTGTTCATACCCTGAGAGAAAGAGGAAGGGAGAAAACTGGACCCCTGGGCAGGGAGGGTGTCATTGTGCACCTCACTAGGCCCCTCTGTCACATCAGGTCCCTCTGTGCAGGAGGGGATCAGGGCTCTGGAAGACCCTATAGGACATCTCTGCTTTGCACCACAGCCACAGTCCATGCATTCTGTGCTGCCAGACACTTGAATCACCTACTCACCAAATTCCTTAGGCAGCAAACAACAGAGACGAATTAACATGGCAGATCTCGCTCTCCTTCTCCTCCACAGCCATAAGGCAGCTTTGGGGTGAAGGCCATCATCAAGCAGACATTGATGACTTCATGAAAGAGAAGGCAACAATGAAAAACACCAAGATCTTGAGTGTCCTGGAGCTAATGAAAGAACCAGCTTTTCGTTGGCAGCTGTACATGATGA
This sequence comes from Amazona ochrocephala, assembly GCA_039720435.1. Taxonomy (NCBI): domain Eukaryota; kingdom Metazoa; phylum Chordata; class Aves; order Psittaciformes; family Psittacidae; genus Amazona; species Amazona ochrocephala. The sequence goes on along the minus strand of CM077891.1, from coordinate 5,599,214 downwards.
TTGTTCTGACTGCCACAGCTCAGCTATGTGGCATCAATGCAGTTGAGTGTATTTTCCCCTTAAAGTCTCAAAACACCTATTGACCTAAAGGAAACATCAGGCTCCTCACGACTCCATAACCCGCACTCTTCTTCTTGAGAATATCCTACAGTTATGGTTTTGGATGGGTTCCAGAAGAGACGATATATCTGGACGCTTCTGAAAGCTCCTGAAGGAGGACTCTGCGAACCTAAGTACATTGCAGCAGCTGCAGGTCCTTCCAGCCCATCTTTATTAAATGAATTCATTAATTTCATTTTTAATGGTTTTGTCTGCCAATAAAGTGAATACTATCAAAAAGAGTGCAGAACTCTAGATTCAGAGTGCAGAGATCTAGATTCCAAAGTGGAGCTGCATGCTGCTTGGTTAGCAGCTCCTGTCCAAGGCAGTGTCACACAGGTACGGGTAAGAAATCAATTAATTTCTTCTCTTACTATTTTATGGGGTTTTCTTTCAGATATATTTTTATACTTTTGAAGTCCTCCAGGCAGCTGGCTTTGGTGAGAGAATGATCTCCTATATGACCCTCTCTGTTGGACTCTCTGAACTTGTAGCTACTGCAGTCTGTGTAAGTCACATTACTTCGGGAATGGGTCACAAGTTGCTCTTCTGGTACTGACACCAGTGTGATCCTGTCCTTCAGAGCTCCATCATTGAGCGACTGGGCAGGAAAGTGCTTCTAAGAGGAGGTTATTTTATCATGGGCTCATTGCTAGCTGCTATCACCGTGACTCTCTCACTACAGGTAAGGAAACTTCTCATGGCAGATTATTCTAACTTCTGCTCGCAGGCAGGACTATGCTACTGAGAAAGGAAAGTGAGGCTTAGAAGTGCCGAAATAACTTCTGTGTTAACAGCTTACCCTCTGGTAGGGGAATATCCTAAAAATCAAGCTTGTCTATAGCATCAAACCATCTCTCAGCAAGTACTCTCTTATTTTCCTGCCTTCCAGTGTGATCTCACAAGTGCAGCTAGGGGCACATAAAACACTAGGAAATTAGCACTGATTACTGAATTCATCGAACTGCAAGCACCAAATATTGGCCAGTATAGAGCAAAAGACAGTCTTAGGAAAATGGCCCTTTCTAGTAACAGTTTCTAAAGAGTAACAACAAAAACCAAAGCTCTTTGCATCAGTTAATTTGAAATTTAACTTTGCTGCAGAATATACTGGGAATGCACATATCTGTTCACAGACTGGAACTGGTTCACCTCTGTAACACTCTGTCATTGCTGTAGCTTCTTCAAAAGCAAATCTCCCAGGTTACCAAGTATTCATTCAAGAGCTATTCTATAGCTAGTACTGTAAAACTAGCCTTGAAGCAAGGTGGCAGCAGACTTCCATTTTTGTTTCGTTCATGAAGGATCTCAAACATAAGAGGGCGAAATCTTTTTTCCTGAAGTACTAAGGTCTCATATATTCAAGCCTAAGATCCAGAAAAGTTCCTTTTCAGTACCAGTTACTGGACCTATCATTAACAGAAGTGAAGAAAGATACGATTTGGCCTTCCCATATCTCTAAGGCTTGGGAAAAGCACTGTGGGGTCAAGAAGAAAGGAAGACAGGGTTGAAAAGTACTATTCAAACTTAACTGAAAGCTTCCAAGCTTAACAGCTGCTCCGCACTAGCAAACCTGCTTCTCTGCTCACCTAACAAAAACCTCACTGCTCCATCCACACGAAAAAGCACATTTCTCTGTCAGTTCCCACACATTGCATGTTTTCTCTTGTGGTTACAGTGTCGGAAAACACGCAGCATTTCTCACCTATTAACAGATTTCACTCAGAAGTTTGTTGTGTTTCGGATTTTTTCCCCAGGACTGGTATTTCTGGATGCCATACTGCAGCCTTTGTCTGATTATCTTGTTCGCAATTGTCTTTGGAGTTGGGCCAGGTAAGTGCTCATTCAGAAGAAATAAAGGAATAGAGTCATGGGAGTTACTAATATGGCTAGGCAAATCTTGCATAATATTGCATAATGTTTAGCATAAGTAAATTAAAACCTCATCTTGTAGCCATTTAACATTATGGGTCCAATTATTGGCAATAAATTTCAGTGCCATCAGATTTGGGTTTTGCTAACAAGAGGAAAAGAACACAGCAGAAAGTACTCACTGGAAAAAAACAGCAAAAATCGAGCAAAAGCAGATGTGTTTGTTTGGGGTTTTTCAATACTCAGAAAAAAGAAAAAGAAAAGCAAGAGTCCTTTAAAATCCAATGTTCTATAATATTACAACTTGCCCCACATATCCAGCAGCGCAGTACCTGCTCCTCTTTAAAAATATTATTAAAAGCCTATTCATTTTCAAAATATTTGCCTTCCTGCATGGCAGGGTTGAATTCTTTTCTTAACTGAAAGCTGCCAATGTCCTGGGACTCCAAAACATGACTGAAATAACCGGGAAGTGAATCTGGGAAGATCACTCATTGGTGATCTAGCAGTATCATCCTGGGAATTCTTGTTAGAAATAAAAGTAATTCCATCCTTACACAGCTTCTTTCATGAGAATATGCCAGACTTTCTCAAGTGTTAGCTACTTCATACCTGAATCTCCACAAGAAATGTATTGAACATTTGACCACTACAACCTGATGTGTAGCAGTTTATAAGATGACACAAACATTTTCTTTTCTAAAACAGAGCAACATATGTCATTCTTATTGTGCTTTGTCTTTCAGGTGGTGCCACAGTTTCTGTTAGGATTGAAATATTCAAGTTCTCATGCAGACCATCTGCCTTTGTGATCAGTGCCATTCTCAACTGGTTGGGTGTCTTTGTGATCGGAACAACCTTCCCCTTCATTGTGGTGAGTCACCTTCCCTGGGACACTCCCAACAGGCACTAAGCTTGAGTTGGCCCCGGGAGCAAGAAGAAAAGCAGCACGAAATGCCAGTCCCATGTCAGTCTAGAGTGGTCTTGGCTTCTGCTCTCCCAAGTCCACTTTCACAATGGAAGGGCTCTGATTTGCCCAAGATACTTATTCAGACTGAAATATTTGTCAAAGGTCAAAATGCAAAGAGCTCCTTGTCCAATTCAAAGTACTTTGGGACCCAAATACAAACACTGTGCAAAGAAAGTGCAAAAGAAAAGACATGCTCATACTGCTCTCTTTCTTACTTTGCTCTTCCCTGCAGGAAAAACTCAAGCACTTCTGCTTCCTCATCTTTATGGTAGTAATTTTCACTTCAGGGATAATTATCCACCTGTTCCTTCCAGAAACAAAAGGGAAATCGATCGTAGAAATCACAGAAGAATTCAATAAGTTAAACTTCAGAAAGAAGTGTATTCCAGCAACTCCGAACCATGTCACAGAGGACTACACCTTCTGCACCAGGCTCTGACCAGCCGTTACAGGCAGTCAGGCTTTCTTAAAAGGAAGGGAAAAACCAGACAATTGTTTTCTGACTAGAAGTTGGTCTAAGTGGACTGTCACCTTTTGCATCTGCCACTTACAAGGTTTTCATTTTGCCCAACCAGCACCTTTCTCAAGCACTCCATTCTGGGCAGCTTAGAAAAGGGTGATGGCTGATACTACCAGGATAGACTCACATGAATCACAAGCATTTTGGCTTAACATGCTGATGTGTAAATCTCTTCTTAAGACAGCAACTCACACACTGAAAATACATGTAGAATTGATAAACACTCTGTTGACCACAAAGAAAGGGAATACCTGTGATTCCCAGTCTCTCCCTCCGATTTCTGTGTTTTTACAACCCTGAAATCAGAATAGTGATGTTCTTGGCCTGCCATCTCTGGCTAAGGTACAGATCCAAGAAAAAGCTCAGTGGAATAGGAGAGAAATACCTTGTTCCTCTACACTCAACTGAGTAATTAAACTGTGCCAGGTTTCCATGCATAATGCCATGTTGTCTTTGTTTTGTACATAGCCTGACAGACTTCAGCTCTTTGGACTGAAGTTTTCCATGTAAGGGTGGTGAGGCACTGGAATGGGCTGCCCAAGGAAGCTGTGAATGCAGTGTTCAAGGCCAGGTTGGACTGAGCCTTGGGTGACATGGCTTAGTGTGAGGTGTCCCTGCCCATGGCAGGGGGGTTGGAACTGGATGATCTTAAGGTCCTTTCCAACCCTAACTATTCTATGATTCAATGATTCTATGTCAACAGCCACCCCTTCTTCAACTTAAATTGAGGGGTTTTGCTTAAAAAAAATCAGGCATTTGATTATAAGCTCAGACTTGATCATGAAAAAGTATGAGGGAAAAGCTCCTTTACAACTCTTCACGAGCAACAGTGTCTTTCAGTGTCAATACAGCTAAAGGACTTGAGTGGAATCCAGTCACCATAAAACACAAGCACCTAGAATCATTTTAGATACTCTGTGCTATCTTGCCCATCACCACCGTCATCTTGAATCTGTAGCTCCTCTTCCAGGATAGGAGTTCCCATTGATAACTTGTGAGCTGAGAATCCCAGAGCAATTATCTGCTACTTTGTTTTGTGTAGCTTCCAGCTAGCTGCACCCAAATTCACCCAGAACTCAGACTGAACCTCCTGGATGTAACAGAATACCTGTTGCTTTACAGTTTTTCCTAAAAACATCTGTACAGTTGCTGTAGTGTATGTATAGCAGACTGTCAGCAAAAGCTCAGCCATGTCCTCCAGCTCTTGGATCCATGCAGGGCTCCTGTTAAGGGTGTATTTCTCTATCATAACTAAGAAGTGATTACATATACTCCTATTTTAGGGATGTGCAATCAAGACAGACTCTTCAGTTATTCTCACTGCACGTGTAGGTGCTGACTGGCAGCTGTAGAGATGACTCTGAATGTTTTATGCCTTGAATATTTTGTTGTACTCACATAGCTTTACAAGATTTACAGTAAAAGTGGAAAATGTTGCTGTAACATATGAACTTCTAAGGTGTTCATTTAAGCATTTCCAACAATTTATGGTTCAATTTACAGTCTCTCATAACAGTTTTGACAATTTTTAGGAGGCCATAGTGTGCACAAAGAGAAGGAAACAAAGTGAGAAGATATTATAACATATCATATGCGAGTTTTCTAACTTCACAGTTTAGTGTGATACACCATTCCCAGTGATCTCTGTTGTAGGAATGGATGCAATATAATTTTCTACATCAATCTATAACCAACATCTGTGCTTGAGTTCACATACTTCAGGCTTTCAAACTGTGAATAATCTGCAACGCTATCTGATAGTGAGCTCCTAATTCTTCTTCCTGCTATACATAGCACAAGACAAAAGAGTTTGTAAGCCTTACAGGATAGTGTGACCTTGTAAAGTACCACAGAGATTCATTTCACCAGAGCTATTATTTTTTTTAATATTCAAACTCATGGGACTTTTCTTTCTAAAGTGTCTAATATTGCACTCATTTCCTTCACACAGTCCTAGTAGCAAAGCAATACTATTAGGAAGAACATGAACAAAACTAAGACTCACAGTGGAACATACTAAGCAATTTAAAATCTCTGCTATTGCTTTGACTGGCATATTTACTTCAACTCCAATAAAGTAATTTAAAATATGAACTCAATTATTCAACATAACTGTTGCTTATTTTTAACTGGAAATGTTAAACATAATAAAGATGGCACATTGCCTTGTGATAAAACTTCTGGCCTCTATAAATATTTCCTTCCTAACACCAGGATCTCCCTTAGGGACATCTGACTACTAAAAAGTTATTGGTGTGCTTACCCTCCCATGATTGGGGTTTTTCATTATCCCTTTGTCTTTAGGATTGAGAGGCACTTAAGACTTCTCACTACAAGATAACCTACAAAACGTAAAGTGTCCTTAAAGTCAGAAAAGCTCAATAATTTTGTAGTGTTCCATATACATATAACATGACAGAAACATGACAGTCATTTGGAGACAATTGCTAATATCGAAAGGAAATCTCAACAATTGCAGAACAGAATTCTATTTTCCTAACCAGACATCCTGAAAACATCCTTCATTCCGTTACAACAGCACCTGAATTCTTTGGAAATGTAAGCAGAGTACTATTGTATAGCATTGTTGTAGTGACTCTCTAGTGAGCCACTTCTCTGATCTCAGTTATTCATTAGATGTTATGAGGAAAGCCTTTTCCATAAGGTCTTCACACTAAGTGAGCAGATGCCCCATGGAACATTAATGTGACAACAAAGCGGAACAGCTATTTGGAGCACAGGTCAACCTTCGCCTGTGCTCAGTGGAGCAAGAACTGTATTCTGGTAACAGCCTGATCAAGGAATGAAACAGCAAAAAGGTACAGTTCAACTGTACGTGGGAGGTGACAGGGAGTACAGCCATTCAGGAGCTTCAGGAACACCACATGTACATTTTGTTCCAGATGTTAGCTGATAGGTAAGATATGTCTCAAATACTGGCTCTAACTGGGGCAAATATAAACACTTACAAACTGGATCTGCTGTCAGCTAGGCACAAAAACCATGCATCTGGTCTAGCTAGCCTGTGTCAGGGAAGGCTTAGCACAGCTTTGCATGTGTGTTACACGTGACTGTAAAACTGCAAGGTAAATTACCTGATGCTGTGAGATTTCCTATCCTGATCATAATTATAATTAAAGGGTACCTGTAAGGTATCTGTTAACAACTTGTTAGCACTAACTATGAAATTGCACATCTAATAAAGGCGGCCTCAGTGCAGTGCAAGTAATACAAGCACAGAAGCAGCACAGCCACCAACCAACGCAAATGCAAAAGACATTACGCATGAAGGGCATTACAGGAGGAAGACTCTCAACCTATCGAAATAGGAATCCTAAGTTAAGGTACAAGGGTAAAGAATAAAAATAGCTATATGCATAAAGTATACTAAATAGAAGCAAGTTAAGTAGAATACAAGGAAATAAGTGGAAGAGGTAGCATTTTTTGAAGGAATGACCCACGCTGGTACCTACATATTATTGCTTGCTTCTGTCTTTCCCCAATATCATCCAATTAACGCAGATACTAGCAGCTAACATGGCATTTCCTTCCTTCATCAGATGCATATTTTGTTGTCTCAACTTTGTATGACTTTACAGAAAAGGAAATTACTTCTTAGCATCAAAGGGACAGTCTACAGTCTTGTTTGTGCTCTAACAACACCTTATATGCTGAAGAACCTAATCTGGAAAAAGAAAATGCTATGAACTCTCAGCACACACTAACAAAGTCAGCTTCGTGGTAAGGACCACATGGGACAAGTGGCCAGGTGGTGCTACCTGCTACACTCCAGACATTAGCTACAGAATTCTTTGCATGTCATGTATTTTCTATCAAATACAACTGCTGGCATCCAATAAGTTCGTTGTGATTTCTGATTTCTTCATCCTTTCCTTTAACTGAAGTGTAAATGGCAAATGATCAATAAGCCATTTACCAACTTAATACATACAAACCCCTCTTAATTCTGCAATAACCGAAGTTAAAGCTTGAGAGTTTTCTGTCTGAAGGGAGAGACATCAATCTAGCTATGTAGGTTACAGGATAGTTTCAATGCACTCCTTTTTTCATTCACAGACACTGGTTAACAGAAATGCCAGACAAAACTGCATGAGGTTGAATCTTTCTTTCCTAGCAAAGTAAAATCAGCTGCTACTAAATATGTAGCTGCTCAAGCCTGGTGTGCCACTGTGTAATTGTTCATATTGCATCTCATTCCAAAATGATGGAGCATTTCAATTCCTTTAAGTAATGATTAAGTTACCATGTGCTCCAGTTGTCATCACATGAAGGGAGAATAGCTCTCTCCTGTTATATGTCAAAGTCCTCTAGTTCACTGTTCAAGCCCCATCTAAATTCCCAACAGATAACTTTGCCTTTATGCTTCTCAGCTTATACTGAAAACTAAGCAAGTTATGATCATTGGAATCCTGTTTAGAATTGGTTTTTCATTTCCCTGGTCCCCAGCACAAGATAGAGTTCATGAAATACAGAGGTTCCCCCCAAAGGGAAACCATCCTGTTTACTGGGCTGGACACAACCATTGGTTGAAATATTTAATCCAACAATTCTAAACTTTGTACAACAGCTGAAATATGTACCATTAACTCAGAAACCTCTAAAGTAAAAATTTAACTTCAATAACATGGGACTAGTCCACTGACACTGCTACTGCGTAATATGAACATTTGGTTCTTTTAGCAGGTCCTAGTAAGCAGTAGGAATCAGCTTTTTCATAGGAGATGGCCACCTTTCTCTCTGAGCTGGTGAGTATCTGCTCACTTTTCTTCAGTGCTCTGACTTATAAAGGACAAAACTAACATCATACTAAAAATCCAGATTACTTAAAGATTGTAAGGTCTTTTGGTACAGAGAACATCTTTCTCTTCTCTATGTTTAAACATCAACAACAACAATGGAGCTTGGGGCCATAAAAATCATGTTGCATGGCCTGTTCCATGCAACAACATAAAATAAAATAAAATAAAATAAAATAAAATAAAATAAAATAAAATAAAATAAAATAAAATAAAATAAAATAAAATAAAATAAAATAAAATAAAATAAAATAAAATAAACAAAATAAATCACTGGCAGTTGCAGCACTCTCAGTATTATTTTACTGTTGTCTTGTGAATTGCTGAAAACAATACTACTTATTAAGCACTATAATAACTTCCCAAAGTAAGGAATAGAATAACTGTACTGCAAAAGCCTAAGAAATCATGATATATGCATTAACATAATTGACTTCCCTCATTTCATACAAAGATATTTAGTATCATTCACCAAGCCTTAAACAGGGAAGAAGTGACAAGTATTTCTTGCTCTATTTCTCAACTGCCAGCAAGAAGCTATTTTACTTTCCTTTTTAAGTATCAAAATCATTAATTTGTAAGTCTATTAAAAAAGACAGAAAACGAAGAGTAAGAGGGCGAGTTCTTCACTTATTTGATGCTTTTGCCAATTGGGAAATCTATTGCATTGGGGATAGCACCTGTAAGGAAATTCAGATTCTTCTGGCCACAGCTTCTTGATTCTTGTCATGTGATAACTTTTGGAATCCAGCTGTGGCCTAATTAAGTCACAGGCTCTTGAAATACGGACCTAAGAACAACTAAAGGAGTGTTTTCCTAAGTATCTCCCAGTCCAGCACTATTCACATTTGCATTACTTTATTCCTGCCTGATCGCATTTTTTATCAGCTCCTCTTCATCCAGGCACTGATCCCCAAGAAGCTGTGGGCTCATGAAGTTAGTATGTGACATGAAAAGAACAAAGAACACACTCTCCTCACTACAGAGATGATGTTACTGTCCTGGCCTGTGATGTGCTGAATAAAAAGGGAGAGACAGTTAAATCCCAAAGAACCCTGCACAGATCCTGATGGGGCTAAAATCCCAATTGTCCTGGGTTTGGTTTGCTAGGTACAGTCTTAGCTGTTTGAAGATAACTACACCTAGCCTTGCAGGCACTTGGAAACAGGATGGATGGCCAGTGGTATCACATGCCTCAAGAAAACTAATCAGAAGCTGATGGAGCATTTCATTTTTGCTTTGCAGGTTCAGTTCCAGGGACTAGTTCAAATGATCTTAGTGCTGGGAATTGGTGGTAGTTTCCCATATGGATTTCACATTTCTGTCATCAACTATCCTTCTGTGGTAAGTAGCCATCTCCCTATATTTGAAAACACAAAATGGAAAGCCTGAGCACTTCATGCTCCCACAAATCTCAGATTTACTGAGCATTCAGCTGATGCATTGATACCAATGACTTTTCTTTGGCTAACAGTAACATCAAATGTGTAGAGAACTTTTTCTCTTTAAAGCATTTTCTGTTTTGAATACCTTCTTACCATGTAGCTTCCTTACAGATACAAATTTGAGGGTTTGCACTGTGATCTCAGCTAACTTGTTTTACTACGAAAGTTTGTCTCAAAATAAGTTCAATATTAGAAGCACAGGCTACGCCTGAAGTGCAACAGCCAAACAAGACTAATAATGGGATTTTATACCCATTATCCAGTCAAATCTCATTTTCTTTTTCAGCACATCAGGAAGTTTATTAATGAAACCTGGATAGAGCGACGCGGCTCTCCCCTCCATCCTGAGACAATCATGCTGTTGTGGTCCTTCATTGTGTCTGTTTATGGGATTGGAGGACTCCTGGGGAGCCTCTGCTGTGGCTACCTGACTACAAGATATAGGAAGTAAGTGCTTCTTGTACAGCTCAGTAGCCAGAAAGTACAGGGAAATACCAAGGCGAACACATAAAACTCTTCTTTTTGGTTGAAGCAGCCTGATGGAAGGCAACTGATTGGGCTTGTTAGCACACACACCTCTTTCAAGTAGCAAGCAGTCTTGCTTCTGCATCTGCCTCCCCAGTGAACTGTGTTTCTGTAAAGGCTGCATTCATCATCAGTGATGTGATGATCAGTGCCTCTGGGAGTAGCAGACTAGTGTACCTGCCTCATGTTCTCTTCAAGATCCCCTATGACTCAAGATCTCCCAAGCTTTACAAACCCCAAAAAAAGAGCTGTGTGGTTTGTTTTGCAACACATAATGCACAGTTACTCTAACCACCTGGAAATCACTGTGTGGAAGATATCCTTAAGTGACAAAGAAAAGCTAGATTTCCATTTAAATACACTCATTTTGGGGTGATGGAATTACATTAAATATTCAGATCTAATCTGATGAAAATGTGAAGAGAATAGGAAAAAATAAATTGCCTGTAACTACGCTGTAAAGATACAATTGGTGCCAACATAAATTCTCCAAGAGAATTTCTCTCTGTTCTTGGCAGTCCACTTTGTTGAAAGTCAGTTCCAAACTATCTTTCCCACTGGGTGGAGAAAGGATTCCTACCAGTCTACTCTGTTCTCAGTGCTTTGTGTGTAACACCACTAATTTCATTTGCAGAGAAATTGGCAAACATATCTACTTGGTGTGACCCACTTAAAGATGTGCTCCACAACCCACTCATCCAGAGGCCCCTCATGGGTCTTAACAAACCATCTTAGCCTGCCTGCAATTGTGTTCTTTCCTATCAGGTAAGTGCCCCCAAGAAATTTCTTGTGGGACACTGCCTCATCCCACACTCTCAGGGTCTCCCAAGACAGGAAACAAAATCATGCATTTCTAGCATAGGTTATTTAACACCTGATAACCTAATTGCTGAATCACAGTCTTCCAAAGACAGGATCTCTGTGAATCCTTAATGTGTGAAACAGGACTCTTGCCTAGCAAACATCATGGCAAAACAAGTGAGTGCAAAAGACTTTGAGTCTGATACATCAGTGCTGTGAACATCCCAGCCCACGATTCACACAGAGTGCCTTTTGAAATATGTCTCTAAAAACGCCTTCTATCACTTCCATTTAGACACGAGTGTCTTTAATATGAGCCACTCCAGAATGGGAGCCACTGACTCAGGTTATTTCTGGGGAACAACCTGGCATTTCATAAGGAGTTCCAGCCATTTAAAAATCTTGGTCACAGGCTGGGCCAATTCTTTGATCTCTTTCCCCACTCGTACTGTGGAAATGCTGATGAAGTGTTCCAAATGTTAAAATTCTAAGCTAAAAAAAATATGAATGAAATCAAATTAAAATGACCAAGAAATTTTAAAGAACCATTTTGACTATTCAAAGTCAAAATTATTTCGGCCATGGCTCAAACCAGCAATGGCTGTACTACGCTTCCTCTCACAGCAAGATCAGTCAAAAGAGTACAAGAGGTTCTCATTTCAATCTAATTTCTCATGGGCTTCTTTCGGGGTTTTTTTTCCCCAGAAAAAAGTGCCAAATGTGCACCAACCTGATCATGCTGATAGCTGCACTCTTCATGGCCTTCAGTAAAACAGCCAGATCCTTTGAGATGATTCTGGTTGGACGTTTTCTCTATGGCATTGGTACAGGTATGTGCTCCTGCCACTGCAGACTGCAAGCATCCTTGCTGGCTCAGGATTGTCTCTACAGATGCTACCATTCTTGGAGAGTAATTTTTAAAGCAAATACACTAGACACCTAATAGAAATTAAAGGCATCATTCTTTTTGCAAGAAATTGCAATCCAAATGGCAGAGTGAACAGGAACAGTGTAAGAGAGGATGGAGTCAGAAAATAACGCTTTTCTAAATCTCTTAATGGTCATTTATCCTTTTCTGTGTTTAAGGTTTTTCTCTCAATATACATCCTCAGTATGTAGGGGAGATTTCACCCAAGAAGCTGCGTGGATTTACCAACTCCACAGTTGCTGTTTTTCTGACACTGGGAAAATTCATGGGACAGGTTATTGGACTACGGTAAATTCTCCAATCTTTCTCTCAGGTTGAGCTAAAAGTAATAGAAATCTTTCTGTAACCCCACCCTCTAACTTAATCTGTGCCTAAGAAAGCCTCTCACCTTCCCCAAAACAGGCCTTAGCTTACTTCAGAGGAAAAGTCTTGATCATATTTGATGCAAACATAAAGTTTTACATATGGGAGACAGAAAATTAATTACTCAGAATCCGATTTCTTCTTATCTCCACATCCTTTCTACTAGGGGACTTCTCCTTCAAAATGTACTACATTTACATTAAAAGTCTTCACAAGATGTTCTGGGCCTGTGCTCAAACAGGGGTCAAATATGTCTCAGCAGCTCTCTAGATGTTCCATTGGATCTTCATGATATTTAGCAAGTTTTTTTAAATGCCAGATAATTCCTTTAAGATTGTCAGAAATAAAAATAGCCAAATTTGTGAAATTTGTCAAATTATCAATTTGTGGTTTTGCTCCACTGCATCCTTGAATAGGATCTAAGCAATCTTCATCACTCAGAAAAACTTCCTGAACATTTATTTCCTTATATCAGCATAATTTTGTTTCACATACACTTTCCAGGGAGATTTTAGGAAGTGAAGCGTTGTGGCCATGGTTGTTAGCATCTAGTGGAATTTCAGCATTGGTTCAACTGGCTACCCTCCCATTTTTCCCTGATTCACCATCCTATCTCCTGATACAGAAGGGTAATGAGGAAGCCTGCCGGAAAGGTAGAGTATCTACTTTCCACACTTACTTCACTTCATTTGATATGTTAGAATGACAGCCTCTGAGGAAGACAAGAAAGAAGGGCAGAGATGTACAGCACAGTGCAGTGCCATGGAGTAATAGCAGAGGCAGCTCTAAATAAAACAGCTGAGATACCTATGGCAATACACTGTATTAACCTGGGGCCTCATTCAGGCTAATTGAATCAGTTAAGGCAGGAAAAATAGGAATGTACTGGCATGTTTAACATGTCACACTTTGGGGGGCACTACTTTGTTTTTTTTAAAGGAAAGGGACTAGACAGCTCTTTTTTATTAAATAAAATGTACTTAAATGTTTACTTAGTTTACAATTATATCTCCTGGTTTTGGCTGGGATAGAGTTAATTTTCTTCTTCGTAGCTGGTATAATGGTGTTTTGTATGTAGTCTGAGAATAATGTTGATAACACACTGATGTTTTAGCCGTTGCTGAGCAGTGCTTATTCTAAATCAAGAACTTTTCAGTTTCCCATGCTCTGCCAGTGAGCAGATGCACAAGAAGCTGGGAGGCAGCACAGCCAGGACAGCTGACCCAAGTTAGCCATAGGGACATTCTGTATCGTGGAACATCACACTTAGTATATAAACTGGGGGGAGTTGGCTGGGAGCCACAGATCACTGCTTGAGGATGGGCTGGGCATCAGTCAGCAGGTGGTGAGCAATTGTATTGTGTGTCACTTGTGTTTCTTGTGGTTTATTCCTCTTCTTATTAAAAAAAATTATTATCCTTATCATTATATTTTACTTCAACTATTAAACTGTTCCTTTCTCAGCCCACGTGTTTTACCTTTTTCTGATTCTCCTTCCCATCCCACCGGGGAGCAGGGAGTAAGTGAGCAGATAGATGGTACTTGGCTGCAGCTGGGGTTAAACCACAACATGAAATCAACTCAAATTAGAAAGATGTTATACCAACACCCAGTGAAACAAAATCCTTCCTTTTTCCTACTTCCCCAGAAGCAGACAGTACCAACCCAGCACCTATGCCAACAGACAGGCAGATTAAAGTGTTTAATGTAACCACTTGTGATAGAGCTATCCTGGTAGAATAATCCACTCCCCTTTTTCTCCCCAACAGCCATCAGGAAGCTCTGGGGGGAAGGAGACCATCAAGCAGAAATTGATGACATTATGAAGGAGAAGGTTGCAATGACGACCACGAAAACCTTGCGTGTCCTCGAATTAATAAAAGAGCCATCTTTGCGTTGGCAACTTTACATTTTGGTTATTGTCATGACGACCTTGCAGCTCTGTGGAATCAATGCAGTTGAGTGTTCTCTTTATCCCCAGAGCAAGCGGCAGCACTAGGCAGTGTTACAAACCCCTCCAAATCCACGTCATTACTCCAGCTTAGAACTGCATCACAATTGCAACACTTTTTTCACAGGTGCATTTCTTCTCTGCATTTTTCAGATATACTTCTATTCTTTTGAAGTATTTCACACAGCCAAATTTGAAGAATACCTTATCCCATATGTGTCCCTGGGAGTTGGATTGTGCGAATGTTTATCCTCTATACTGTGTGTAAGTCTTTTCAGACTTGAGTTTGAAGGAAAAATTTCACTTAGTCAACAACTCTACTTTCCTTACTTATAATTGTGCTCAGGGCAGATTTGCATAACCTAACACACATCCTCCTTCTTCTGTAAAACCACATGCAGGATAAGAGGCAGCTCTTTCCCCATATTATTGCATGACTGTATGTCTTTAGACTCATTTTTATCCTGTAAAATAATTTTCTGATATTCTGGACTAGATCTGTGCAGGAATGACTTCATTTGAGAACTGGGATTTATGACCTGTGTTTTCTGCTTTTTAGAGTGCCCTCATAGACCGATTTGGCAGGAAGGCGCTACTATGGGGAGGATACACGCTGATGTGCTCTGTGCTAGCACTCCTCACCATGACCCTGTCACTGCAGGTAAAGAGGCAACAGCCTTCTGCCTACTTACTCAGCATCAGCCCACCTTTCTGGTCTTGCCTCACAGGATATGTAGAAAAACTTGAGTGAGTGGCAGAAAACACAGAGCTCTGTTTGTCCAACATTTATCTAATGGCTTGATATCACCGGTTTCTCACTTTTAGCACCAGTTTTTCTGGATGCACTACTTCAGTGTTATCTTGATCTTCCTATTCGTTACCTTCTATGGAATTGGACCATGTGAGTATATCAACAGCGACACTGGGAGGTAATTTTGTATCGTATTAGTTGGTGACACAACTGGCAGAGGAAGAACAGATTAGTCCCACAGTAAAAAGTCCTGGAAATTCGGAAGTAAGGGCAGACCTGTAAAAGTGGGAGACAGGAAATGGATACAGACACCTCAAGTGTTATTGTTGGTCACAGGATTAAATAATTTAAAGTACAGTACCACCTTCTCCAGAGGGTTTGAGAAATTTATAGAATCATAGAGTCATAGAATAGTTAGGGTTGGAAAGGACCTTAAGATCATCCAGTTCCAACCCCCCTGACATGGGCAGGGACACCTCCCACTAAACCATGCCATCCAAGGCTCTGTCCAACCCAGCCTTGAACACTGCCAGGGATGAAGCATTCACAACTTCCCTGGACAACCCATTCCAGGGCCTCAACACCCTTACAGTAAAGAATTTCTTCCTCATATCCAATCTAAACTTCCCCTGTTTAAGTTTGAACCCATTACCCATGTCCTATCACTACAGTCCCTAATGAAGAGTCCCTCCCCAGCATCGTTATAGGCCCCTTCAGATACTGGAAGGCTGCTATGAGGTCTCCACGCAGTCTCTGCCCATTTTTTAAAATACTCATCTAAAACCAGGATTCTGGGCAATGCCACATGTATTATAGTAATCATCTTCATTAATTTAGTAAGTTAAGCTTCATGTCTACCAACGTGCTTCAGGTGGAACTGACCACAGGAGCCAAAAGGGAAGCTCGTTTTACAAATTACTACACCAATAATTGCTACCAGTGCAATACAGAACTGCACAGATCCACTGGCGCCAGAAAAAGGATGCCGGTATGGACAAGAGAAATTTAAATCAGCAGCTGTAGTCCCTTTCCAGAATCAAGGTCTTTCACCCTCATAGCACAGGCCATTTGCCACCAGGCCACCTATTCTGCCTGTCTGCCATTTTCTACCACTGCCATTGTGAGGGGCTTTGGCAGCATCAAGGAAACAAGTATACCTAGACTGTGTTTTGCTTTTCTTTTTCAGCTGGAGCTACTGTATCTGTCATGGTTGAAATCTTCAGCCAGTCCTTCAGACCATCAGCCTTTCTGATTGTTGGCTGCATCAACTGGATGGGGCTGTTTGTACTTGGGATGATTTTTCCACTGATTGTTGTAAGTAGCGCTAACTGGATCCCTCCCTCCCAGCTAATCCACTTCTGAATGCTGACAGGAGCAAAATGATAGCAATAAATTGTAATGACATGCAAAGCCTAGAGCTCTGTCCAAATACCAAACCTGCTGAGGAATCCCCCACGCTTGTCAGAGAAGCAGCAATTGGACTCAGGTCAGATGTGGCCTGTGGAAACTCCTGGTTTGACACCCACCCTGGACTCTGTATTAAGCACACCTTTGAATTTCAATTAGTTGGACACAGACTTGCACTCAAGGGCAGGGAAATAGAAATGAGATTCTTATTTTCCTTACCGGGTCTCCCATTTCTACTTGCAGGATAACCTTGGACCCTTCTGCTTCCTTATCTTTTTGGGAATCCTTGCTTTCTCAGCAATTTTCGTCTACCGGTATCTCCCTGAGACCAAGGGAAAATCCATCATGGAAATAAAAGCAGAGTTCAACCAGCTGAACTTTGGGAAAAAAGAAAGCTCAGTCACTGATAATAACTTTGCTAAGGACCAGTTGTCCAGCACCAAGCTCTGAATGTTCACAGGAGAAATTCGAGTCTCTTAGAAAAGACAGGAAACACTGCTGCACTAGAGCTAAAAAAGAAACATTAAACCCAGCCTGCAGCTCTTCTGTGTTTTATTCCTTTTTCTCTGTTTCTTTTCATTTTGCTAGAGTTTCATTTCTTGATAATATCTAAACATTTCCACAGGAAATTTCGCCACTCAGTTTTAAGACCTACAAGATACAAGAAGACTTTTTTCTATTAAAAAAAACCCAACAAAAGTCCAAACCAAACCCAAAAACCAAGCACACCCCCCCTCCAAAAAAACAAAACAAAACAACCCAAAACAACCCAAAACTTTTCTGATAGTCTACCTTGCAAAGTTTGAAACCATTTTGCTAACAGTCCACAGGGCCCAGATCCTGCCAGAAGAACATACATGCGGGCTCTGCTCACAGCCCTGGACCCATGTTGGTCTCATACATGAGTACTGCTCAATACCACAGATAGAACAGTTTGTTATTAAGCTTTTCTGAATGAGACTTCTCTGGCTCTAATCACCTCACAATCAGGAAACTGCTGGAAAATAGCTCAGAGGAGAATATCAGAAATACAAGGACCAACTAAAATAATTTAAGAAGACAAACCAAGGGAAAGCAGGATTAAGAAGGTTACATGATCATCAGCTGTGAGGCTGGGGAAACATGGAGTCACAGACTGATAGAGGAAAAGTTAGGTATGTGGTTACTGGTGACCTGAGCGGATATGGATTCAAAACTTAGCACAGTAAATTAGGACAAAAGGTTCCAGCCATAATAAAGGAAAAAAATACTGAAAGTGAAATTGCACAGTGCAACAACCCTGGAGATGTAATGGAGATCTCAGTGGAGAACATCCGAGTAACTCCAGGCAGTGAAAGGACCTCCCAAACAGAGATATTATTCTATGCAAAAGAAGCAAAATGACTGCCATAAAATAAAGCACACTCATAAGAGCATCTGTGGTGTCTCAGGATCTGATTTCCAACCTGGTACATCAGCTTCTGGGAATTACATCAGATGTTTTCAGAGAAGAAAGAGTTTGGTTTGGAAATGTTTTTCTTGTTATGCAAGCAAGCTGCGAATAACCAGTGATTATTTGTACCCAGCAGAAAAAATAGGTTGTGAAGTTCATTGGAAATACAGTCTAAGTTTTTCCAAGTTACCACTAACAAGTAGAGTAAGACCTGTGACTAAATGCTTTGGATCATGCCACCTGCTTTCAACTAATCACTAAAGAAAAGGCTCATCAATACGACAAACAGGAGTTCCCCTCCTTACAGATGGAGCTATCCCTTGAGTTTGTTTTTAACGCTTTGACATAGGAAACATGTCCTGCAAAGGTTGTTTGTACAGATTTTATTTCAGCATTTTTTTTCAGGATTTTCATTATTTTCAGAATGCTTTGGATACAGGAGATGCAATCCACTAACATGAGCTGTAGATGAATACTGGCACATAGTAATTCATCTCCTGACCTTTTATTTGCTGGCTTTTTACAGCAAGGGTGCTACAGTGAAGAAACTGGCTTAAAATCAACATACAGCACACAATCAACTTAAACATGTCCATGCAGAGGTTTTCACCATGTAAAAGCATTTATTCAAATTACACCATTGCAGTATAAGCATTTAGCACAAGCTATAGAAAGCTCTCCCTCTTTTCCTCAGTCTGGGGAGTGGATAGAGAAGCCCTTAAATCACAGCAACCTGCATGGTGCAGAGATTAACAAACCATTTACTTTACTCCCATCAGCATTTTCAACCTGCTTCCCCACACACCTCTCACTGCAAACACCCCCTCACCAAACACCATATGACCCCCCTAAATCACTTCTCTCATATAAGACTTTACCCAGCTCTGCCACATCCTCTGCTCTGAATAAAAACTGCTTATTTTAGAAAGCCTGTGGATTTCCTATCTCCAAGGAGATCCTGTTGACTGTTATGGGACTATTTGCACAACAAAGAAGCAAGTTGAAAACAAGCCTCCTCTGACTTTGTAGAATCCAGTGCTCAACACAGTGGAAAATCAAGACACTAATTTTAAGGCATCTTTGTCATGACTTAGTCACAGTTCAGGAAAGATCTGCACAACATGTGCTACTGGGGTTATGGTTTGTTCCACAGAAAGAATTCCAGACCTCACAATTGAGGCATCCATCTCAATTTTTTAAATAAGACTTGCATAAAGAGGTACATTATAACTCTCAGTCTCTGAAACACGTGCTTTTCACTGGTTTTCAGTAGCTGATTAGTAAGTCAAACTGAACAAAAGACAAAGAATATTCCATTAAAGAGCAAAGAATTTGAGGAGCTGTTATGGGTTACAACGCAAGCAAGAGTTAAGACAATGCTTGGGAGTAGGGGAATTTCACTTGTGTTGTATACAAGAAGCAAGCCCCAGCAGGAGTGCTCCATCCAGCCTCAGACCCTTTACTTTGCGAAAGAGGCAGATTACAGAGGCACCAAGGAAAAAAGGATAAAGAAATAAGAGACTATAAGAACTAACAGACATTCTGGCCCTTCTAGAAGAGAAGGCTGAAGAGGGAGGCTGGTATAGAAGAGATGGGATTTTTTTCCATCTCTTTCCTTCCTCAGTGGCATAAAGCAGGAAGCAGCAGCTTAACCTGCAGCAAGATTACACCTAGGTCTTGGAGGAAATGTTAAAAGTTCTTGGAGCTTCCAATCAGGTTCTGCATTGTACTTGTACCAGAGATCCCACCAGTGGAGGGAGGTTAATAGTACTGACATTTCTTCGACCAATTAGAAATTCTTGGTTCAGCACTAATAATTAGAATATTTATAGTTGCTGTATGGCTACAGACTTTAAAAGACTGCTGTATGTGGTTATATGTTCTCATCAAACTGATTTGATGTGAAGTGAAAAATCCCATTGACCTGGAGAAGCCTGGTTCTACTGTCTCTCTTCCATGCAGATTGCCTGATGGAGGTCCCTCTTTCTCTAGGAACAGCAATGGAGCACTATGCAATCACTAGTCTCATTAAACAGGAAATCAATCTCTGCCACATTTGACCAAAATTAGCTATCTTGGGAATAGTCAGAAGCATGTTTCAGGTTTGTATAAGCCTTGTCTCACAGAAAGAAGGCTCAAGTGTATATGGCAGTAAGATTTATTTTTTCCAACACATGCAGTAATATAATTACATTCCATGTAAAACTGATGTGTTCTATTCCCCTTCAAAAAAAAAAACAAACAACACTTTTTTATCAGTCTAGCAAGTACTTGCTGTTGGGGGGGAGGGGGGTGTGGTGTCAGCTGGTGGTTCTTGAATAACAGCTCCTGAATATAAAGCTAGAGGCCAGGGCTGGGATGCAGCTGGAACAGGTCTGTGCAGCTGTGTGGAAGGAATATGTAATGTGACTGAGAAATACACAGGGAACAACAAAGAGATTTTTTTGAAGAGGACATTCAACCTCTTCGTGACAAAGGAGGCAATAGGAAAGGGACAGTCTCTTAGTTATAACACAGAAAGATGGAAAGGATTAGGGTGGGCTGGAATGCAGAGCTTTCCTCTCGCAGGAAATGGTACCATTTGAAAAAAAACCCTGATTTTTAATCAAATGGGTCTTTTTTTCTACTGGAAAAAACCATTTCTAACACTTTCAAATGGTTCTAAGAAGAAAATAATGCCAATTAACACTTCAACTTGGTTTTTTTATATAACAGCCTGCTTCTGGGATAGATGTAGGTACAGATATGTCTTTAACATTTGGCACAAAGTTGACAGCACAGGGTGTCCAGCAAGGAAGAACAGGGCCAAACAAGTGATACCTCAGCAGGATCTCCTTAGCTTATTCTGTACTGCTGTGGTCTGATGCACCTTGCACCCAAACAAGGTGCAAATGATGGCCAAGACCCATTACCCAGACAACTGGTACTCAGGCTCACTTTTTTTACCAAGAGGGTTAATTGCTGCTGAGTTCCAGTGATGCGCTGCTAATAAACGTGGGTAAGATCAGAACAGAAGCCAAATGGATGCCAAAGGAACTGATCCCTGAAATCCCCCATGTGTGAATCTGACACTGTGTATTAGCAGCAAGGAAAATTGCAGGCTGGTCATTAATATTAACATAGATACTTTCTTCTGTTTTTCCTGCTATCAAGAACAATAGTAGGATTAGGCTGTATTTTGTTTAATGAGAGGGATGTTGATCTAGACCGCCACTGTGTCAGTTCACATTTACCTCAGCAGCATGAGCCAGTGAGGTGCAAAATCCCTCTGGAACATAGGGTGGCAGCAATGCAATTGCACACCCCTCGCTCACACTGACCTCCCTGCACAGGCACGGAGAGCCCAGTGGCTCAGAGGAAGCTCTGGAGGTGTTGCAGGTGATTGAGCTCTTGGAGCACCTGAACTTTCTATCTAAAATTCAATGTTGGTAAAAATGTTACTGCAGGATTCACCGCCCAACAGCGTGCCTGGGCTGAGCATTCAGGGCTCATCTTTCAGTAGGTAATTGGGCACACTGGGGTTGAAGGTTGCAGTTCTCTAGTGCATAGCATTCTCTGCAAGACCAACATTTCAGACACTGGGCATTTCTGTGGTTCCCTCCTTTAGAGCAGCATCCATGCATGCCTCTTGCCCTATTCTGAATGTTTCAGCAGAGTCTGTCTACACAGTGGACTCCAGACTGCCCATCTGCTTTTGCCTTAGGCTTCATGCACATTTGGTTACAAAAGGAGAGTATTGCTGCTGGCTAGCCAGAGGCAGCTGCTCAAGCCTGGAGGGGGGCAGCCCAGCACACCCGGTGCAGTTGTGTCCACTACTAAAGAAACTGTCCTTGCCCAGCCAGGGAAATTACCAGGAACCAAGACTACCAAGCCTAAATAGTATGATAACTGTACTGCCCATGACACAGCTGTGAACGTCTTGGAGTAAAACACAAATCTATAGTAAGATGTTAACACATGAAAGCCCTGCATGTGGCAAGCAATGTGTGGAGGAAAGTCTTCAAGAAGACAGCGGGCAAGGAAGAATCTGTGCTGCAGGGTAACTTAACAAGAGTGAAACTATTTGTGTGTTAGTGAAAAGTATCTCTGAGTGCCTGGGACTGCTTTTCTTATTTTGTGCTGCTAGTGCTATTAGTTAAGAATAAAGCCATTCTGCAGTAGATGAAAGCAATGTGATGGCACTGCCTGCTCCCAAATGGTGTGTCATGAGAACAGGGGCTGTATGTCATACCTTCTCATTTTTGTGACCTGCAGGAAAATATTTAGGAAGCCTGGAAGTGAAATGAAGAACATGCAGGAGAATTTCAAAAGCATAACTGATTGGCATGCACCCAATTTCACTGCAGTTTAGGTACACAAATACCTTCCTGGCTTTTTAAAACTTTTCTTAATATGGCAAAGTAAAATAATATTCCTTTTTTTCTTCCAATAGTATCTAGCAATACAGTTATCTCCTGATCAGGTGATGTCCTTTGGTGGCTCCACAGCCCCCTGTGCTATGTGCTTTCTCTACAGCATTGGCAAGATAGGGGAGCCAGAGAACAAGGTCTACTTCAAATTGCTTTGTGACCTGCTGAACAAACAGCTGAAAATACCATCTGACAGGTGAGCTTATGAAGTAATTTGTCTGACGTGACTTTCCACAAACTGTTAAAACTATTAATCCCAAACTTGTCCTTTGGTGTTCTTATACGCTGCTTGAAGAGGCTAAATGTGAAGGCAGTAAAGCAACTCTCTGATTAAAAAAAGGAAAGGAGCAATGGCATGAGCTGCAGTGCCAATGCCCAGAAGCTGTAGAATTTTAGTTAAAACAATGAAGACTCAGGCACATAAGATTGCTTCTTATTTAAAACAGATGGGTTGCAGGCAAGGTCCTCCTTAGTTCTATTACTCCATGGACATCTAGCTGCTCAGCAGATAAACTTGTGCTGTGAATCTCCCGGGGCCCAGCATAGGCAGAGGGAGCAAGTGGAAAAAACCAGTGTTCACTGTTCTGCCCTCCCCTTTTCATCCAGCGAACAATTTCCAGTGACAGTGAAGATTAGAGCACAGCTCAAAAAGGGGCAGAGGCACGGTTAGCCATTCTGAGAGGCCAAAGTGATAAATTATAAAAGGAAGGTTTAGATATAAATTATTTATTATTCAAACTCTGGATCATATATGACCATTTGCTTCCAAAGTTGGAATAACAAGCATTTTGAAAGCTGCCTTGGTGAGTCAAAGCAGCACAGCCAATATAGCAATGTGCTACTTAGCATCTAAACACAGTATATTTTATTTGCCTTGCAGCACTGCTTGTTGAGGGAGGAAGACATGACATGAGGTAGGTATTCTTTTGGCAGAAAAGCTATGAAGCCCCTAAACAGCAGGACCTTCTGTGGGGAGCAGTTTTCTTCTCCAAAAATCAATCTGCGCTCTTCATAGAGACACTCATTTTGCCTGATCTTGGAGCCACAGCACCAGTATTCCTGATGTTCTCCTGGTGCCTCCTCCCTGATCCCATCGCTCTGAGCTCGGATGCAGCTGGGTATGTACAACTGCCACCCATGAATGCCCCAGCCCTGCTATTTGCAGCCAGCCTGCCCCATGTATCTTCTGAAGCCTTTCTGCGCTACATGTTTTCAGTTACTCTTGGAGCATTCAGACACTGAAATGTGTGTTCCTAAGGTACCTCATGGTGCAAGTATAACTAAGACCATCTCTACTTGTTAACAGTTCTCATCTTCTGTAATACATACCATAAGAGCTACCTTTGCCTGTGTCTCTGGCACATTATTAGAAGGCTCTTTGGTATATTTCTGTGAAACACTTTACCTTTTAGGGTTGGTTTGTTTTTTTGTTTTTTTTTTTTTGTTTGTTTGTTTTAGATGCATTTATTCACAATTCTTATTTAAATCACAGGCAATTGTGTTTTAAAACAGATGCTGTGCATCCGAAAATGCATTATGAACGCATGAGTGGAGCGTTGGAGGAAGGGGTGTGCATCAAGTACAACAGTATTTGATTAACTTCTAAAAATGCATCTTTCGAAGCTATGAAAATGCACATACTGCTCCCTCCTTAGTCAAGGAAGCAAAGGAGAATGAAACTGTGGATGTGTCTCCATTGTGTGGCAGCATGACCAGGATCTGCCACTTTGGGCCTGGCTGGCCACAGAGCAAGTACACTGTTGGTGATGGTGCTCTCAAGTTTTTCTCCCTGCACTGACAGAATTCCCACTGCACCTCCACGCAACAAATCTGGGAGGAATAAGTGGCACTACGCAGTGGCAAGGAACTGAGGTATCAAAAGGAAGAAACGTATTTTCAGTTCTTAATAGCACTGTTGATCACAAAAAAAAGTTCTCCAGTACCCAGCGTTATAGCCTGCGCCACTCCAAAGCACTCACATCTAACACCCAGGCTAATTGTCCAGAGCTATGTGCATTCACATGTGTAACATATGCACGGTCAAATTTTCTGGCAGCAGCAGTGCAGGGACTGTTTCACAAATTAACACGTGCTCTATTCCTGTGTGCAAAATGCCTTTGCGGAGAGGGCTCTGGACCTGATCCTCTTTAGCCTTCGTGTGAGTCATTTCAAGCAGTACAGCAGAGCTGCGATGCAGTGTAAGAGGCTGGGGTGGGGAGTCGGGTCCTCTGCAGCCTACGTGCATCACATCACACAGCCCAGGCAGGACTCATCTCTTAGGCTGCCTCTCACCTCCGAATAGACACGCACCCCTTCTAAGCAGAAATAAATCACTTCTACATTTTTCCAGTAGAAAAAATATGATGGGAAAATGAGGATACTGAGGGTAATAGATCACTTTGATTTTGACTGGAAAAAGTTAGAAAATAGTTAACGTGCCAACAAAGTCAGACTTTTCTGCTTACATCGTGTTAAAGCTATACACACAGTTAAAACAAAAAGTCAAACGTGCCTTTACTTTGCAAAAGAAAAAGAAATAAAATCCCATCGGAGCCAGGGCAAGTATGTCCTTTGCAACTGCAAGGCTAAAGCCTCTGGTCCTTTTTGGCCCTGATCCTGCAGGAGCCCGCGAGAGTGCTACAGCAGGAGTAGAACACGCGCCGATACCAGGTTATGTATGAACTACCGAGCGCGGCGGGACTCGGTGCCGGGGAGGAGCCTACAACATAGCCTCGAAAAATGCTGCATGGTAGTAACCGAGCGAACGAATAACGGCGGAAAGCCGGGAGAATTCTGGCCGGGACGCTGCCGCGGGCAGGAAGCCATAAGCCGCATAGAGGGCAGCAAAGCGGGCAGAAACAGCCGCTCGTCGTGTGCCTCCCCCTCCTCCCACCCCAATTTCCTCCTCTCCCCACCGGGCGTGGCCTCTTTAAGGCCGGCACCGCCCCTTTAAGGCCGGCGCGTCCCCGCGCACGCTAAAAACGCTGTCGCCTCCGCTTCGTGCCGCTGTGCTGCCGCTGGTGTGATCGTACCGCTCCGCTACCGGCCTCCTCGCTGCCCACCACCTCCGCCGCCATGCCGATGTTCGCCATCCAGACCAATGTCTGCAAGGATGCCGTGCCCGAGAGCCTGTTGGGTGACCTCACTCAGCAGCTGGCCAAGGCCACCGGCAAGCCCGCGCAGGTGAGGCCAGGAGGTGGGGCCGATGCTGCCGAAGGCAGAGAGCCGCGCGGCTGCAGGCGCTCCCTCGCTTACTGGGGCAGAGGAGCTGCGGCCGCCGCGGCGCAGCAGTGAACTTCCCGCTGGGCTGGTTGCCTGTGCCGATGCCCAGCGGCTCCTGGAGGCCAGCGGCCCAGCCGCGCGGAGCGCCAGCATGACCCGAGGGAATTGGGTGCTCGTATGGCTACCGCGCTGGAGGCTTAGCTGCGGCCGTGATGGGAGTCGGGATTTCAGCCACATGTCTGGGGGAAGGCGCTAGTATCCCCCAGGCCGGCGAGACTCGGGCAAACCGAAGTAACCGATACCAAGCTCTGGTCTGTCTTCTCCCGGTTATCCCGGAATCGGACACGGCCCCTCTTGGGCCAGACAGCTGCAGCCTGAGAAATCAAAGCGGAGCTGCAGGCAGCGCGGTGGCTCAGGCTGTGATTGAGGGTGTGAGTTCTGGCATGCACACGCAGTTTTAAGGCCTTTATCTCTAGCCGTGTGCTCTGCCCCGTGTAGCGGCAGGCGGGAGTATCCCTCTCGTGTGCGGCTCTCCCCAAACACAACCTTCACTCATAAAGCTGAGAGCCAGGCCGAGGGTATCCCCGCAGCCTGGGGGCCGCTACCGTGCCGCCCCAGTGGGCTGCAGTGCCTGAGCCCTTACTGCTTCCTGCAAGCTCAGGAAGGACCCAGAGGGCAGCGCTGGTGAGCTGCCCGGGCTGCAACACAGCACGTAGCTGTGGTGCCTAACATTGGTATACAAAGCAAGTTTGAATCGCGACAGGGAAGGTCAGACCGGCTGTAACCATTTGTTCTGTTCCCGCAGTACATAGCTGTGCACATCATACCTGATCAGATGATGTCCTTCGGGGGCTCCACTGATCCCTGCGCGCTCTGCAGCCTTTACAGCATCGGCAAGATAGGAGGGCAGCAGAACAAGACTTACACCAAGCTCCTGTGTGATCTGATCTCCAAGCACTTGCATGTATCTGCAGACAGGTAAGGCTGGGACATGGTTTTAGCCTTATTTACCTGGCCCTCTGAAATTGCTTTGACAAGTTTATTTCAAAGTACGGAAAGACAAGAATAAGTCCATGTGGTTGAGAAAATATTAAATTATCTGCAATATTTTCATGTCCAGTGAGTTTGATGCCTTTCCCTTTAGAGTCCCCTATTAAATAGCATCCTGTTCTCACAGCAGGGAAAAATACCAGAGGACTGACAAGTTATACAGCATGTCTTTTGCCTCTGAGGTGTTGTGTCTTGTCCTCTGGTGATGGATGGCTGAAAGCACAGAGCAGGAGCAGTAACAGGCTGGGTCTGAAGGACACAGTAGAAACCAGAAGGCTGTGGCAGCTCCCTCACAAGCTGTGGAGCCTTTGGACAGTGTCTGTGCAGTGGCAAAGGATGGGAAGTGGGTTTAGAAGGGAGAAATGCAGAGCTGGCCCTGAAAGCCTGCTTGGCTTTTGTAAAGCTGCCTCTGACATGTATGAAGGACTGCAGCGTTTGGAACCAGAAGGCTTGGATCTCTGGAAATTCTTGACAGGCTGCTAGCCAGAAGCTCTATGGTATCTGGACAGTCCTTGACTGAAGAATGAGTTGTATGTTAAAGAAGTAGTAACACAGTTCCAGGGACTCTGAGGAATATTGAGAGTTTGGAGGCTTTACCAGAGAAGCTATCTAGATTTTGGTAAAAGTGAAGCTTGACATTTTCCTGAGGAATAGGAAGCTTTGCTCCTGTCCTGTTGTCCTGTCTCTGCTGTCTTCCTTATTTAGATAAATGAGGTAATAAGGTTGTGTCTTCCTGTACCTCTTCTGCAGGGTATACATCAACTACTTCGACATGAATGCTGCCAACGTAGGCTGGAATGGCTCCACCTTTGCATAGAGCGTTCCCGACACCTGAAGAGGCTGCTCCTGGACCTGCTCTCACCCTGCCCCTTTAGCAGAGACCACCGCACAAATGGCCCTCTGTTGCATTTTGTGCACTCTGAGATCCTTGTTAGTGTTTAAATATTGCTGCTTTAACATTCCTGTTTTCTCTGTGTAGAAAACAAATAAAGATTTAGAAGTAAGCTGTCTGGTGTCAGCTGTGGCAGGTTGGGGATGGACTTGGGCAATTGGCAACATCTGTTTCACTCTGCTAAAGCAAACAAGTGCTTTAGGTTTGCTTGTTTCTCACACATGGTATTCCTCAGTATGGTTTGACAGAGGGGCAGGTGCCTGACAGTGCTCCCGAGTGACATTTTACCTTGCTGGGCTCCAGAGGCCCCTCAAGGCTTTTTGAGGCTTTTTGCTGTGGCCTCCATTGCCACAGCAGAAGCAGCCTTTGGGCCAGCCCTTTACCTGCTGCTTCAGGACATTCCTTTTAGTGCTGCACCAGCCGCCTGGGCTGGCGCAAGGAAGGACTGCTGGGGCCTGTAGTGCCGCTCCGTGCCGCCGGCCTCTCCCCACAGTGCCGCTGTGCTATCAGGCCGGGCTGCCGCCATGCTGAGCCCCGTTTCCCTTCCCGCCTTCCCTCCTCAGCCGCGCTCCCGCCACGCTGAGCCCCGTTTTCCTTCCCGCCTCCTCCCCTCAGGCGCGTTCCCTCCCCCCGCCTTCTGGAGCTTTCCGTGTGCGCCATGCGGGCTCCGCTGACGCCATCTCCGTGCGCCCGGGCGGCGCGGCCATGGCGCTGTTCTGCATCGGCAGGTAACGCGGGGCGCTGGTTGCCCGCGGGAGGTGCGGCTCGGCTGGGTCCCTCCGCGGCCGTGCCGGCTCCGTGCCGCAGCCTGAGGGGGGTTGTCTGGGCTGTTTCAGGTACGGCGGGGAAGAGGAGCAGGAGGAGGGGCCTGAGGCGCAGGAACGGGCTCGGGTCCTGCTGCAGCGGCTGCAGCAGCAGGCGAGGGCCCGGCAGCTGAGGAAACAGAAGGAAGAGCAGCCCAAGGTAGGCGAGGGCGAGTTGTGCTCGGCGGGAGTGGGGCTGAGCCCCGGGGGTGAACCTGGGCGAGGAAAAAAGAAGAGGAAAAGTGTGACTGAGGAGCAGCCCTGTGCGCCAGGGCAGAAGCGGCTGAAGAAACGGCCTCGCAGCCCTTCTGAAGGCCGGGCGGGCGCTGAGGGGTCGGCAGATGGCAGCACTCCCTCGGAGAAGAAAGGAAAGAGGCGGAACCCGAAAGTGCTGCACGAGGGAACTGAAGCAGGTGAGGATGAACTGAGGCTATAGGATCTCGCTTCATTGCGGTTGACAGCTCTCAACGATGAGCAGACATAATTTGCCTTTTGAGCAATGTACCTGATGATGACTTTTGCTTCCCTCTGCTTAATATGTTCCTCAAAAAATTCCTTTTTGGGGGGAAAGACCCATATTGCAGACTTTGAGGACGAGTTTAGCATAAGGGAAGGGATCTTGCCCCTCTTCTCTACTCTTGTGAGACCTCACTTGGAGTATTGTGTGCAGTTCTGGTGTCCTCAACATAAAAAGGACATGGAACTGTTGGAACAAGTGCAGAGGAGGGCCACGAGGATGATCAGGAGACTGGAGCATCTCTCGTATGAAGATAGGCTGAGAAAGTTGGGGCTGTTCAGCCTGGAGAAGAGAAGGCTGCGTGGAGACCTCATAGCAGCCTTCCAGTATCTGAAGGGGGCCTATAGGGATGCTGGGGAGGGACTCTTCATTAGGGCCTGTAGTGAGAGGACAAGGGGTAACAGGTTCAAACTTAAACAGGTGAAGTTTAGATTGGATCTGAGGAAGAAATTCTTTACTGTGAGAGTGGTGGGGCCCTGGAATGGGTTGCCCAGGGAAGTTGTGAATGCTCCATCCCTGGCAGTGTTAAGGGCTGGGCTGGGTTGGACATAGCCTTGGATGGCATGGTTTAGTGTGAGATGTCCCTGCCTATGTCAGGGGGGTTGAAACTAGATGGTCTTAAGGTCCTTTCCAACCCTAACTATTCTATGATTCTGTGTCACTTCAGTCTTCAATTGCCTCCAGACTACAGAAGAAATGTTTGGCTTTTGCACTTGGATTTAGGAAGAAATAGGAGCTTTCAAGTTGTTGCTTAAGTCCTGAGCTGTAAAATGTTCCCTACATCCCTTTTCTGTGGCATATTCTGACCTGTAGCTATGCATTCCTGTTACCCAAATTCCAGATTCTGAAGCAGACATCAAACAACATGAAAATAGAAGCAACTTAAAAAATAAGTCTTCTAAAAAGAAGAAGAGGGGTGAGGAAACAGAGGGAGTTGAAACAAGGGAGGAGGAGAGCAGTGAAGGAGCCGAAGGAAATCAAAGCGCGAAGGAGGAGCCGTCCTTAGCAGCCTCAGAGGAAGAGGCAAAACCTCCACCCTCCAGTTTGATGATTCTTGGAGACTATGACAGAAAGCCAGTGCAGAAGGTAAGTAGCCTGACTGCATTTTGAGGATAGTCAGGAAGGAACATGCGTCTTAGCAGCTTATTTTGCATGTGGTATTGCAGGTTTATGATAAAAATGCTTTTTAATTCTCCTTTCCCCCACCTTAGGTTCAGCCCTTCTTACCACACTGGCTGGCTCAACCCAAGTTAGTGCAAAAATGTATCAAAGATAATCTGTTTCCAATCAGAGATGTCCCAGGACTTCATCCTCGACTGTTGAAAAAGCTGCAAGTGAATGGGATAGAGTCCTTCTTTCCAGGTACCTTGATACTGCTTTTGTTTCTTTCTAAACTGACTTACGTAGTTCATGCAGTCTGTTGCTGTCTATTGTGTAGTCAGTGAAGTGAAATACAGAACAAATTTGAGTTTAATGCATCAAGTGATTGCACTAGTTTTAACCGTTCATGTTCAAAGCTTGTGTAGGCTGAGTAACTGAAGTCTGTTATCAAGTCATAAGTGCAGCTCCACAAAATATGGTGGTTTGAAGTAATGTCTCACAGCTGCCAAAAGAGGGGAGGT
Organism: Amazona ochrocephala; assembly: GCA_039720435.1. Lineage (NCBI taxonomy): Eukaryota > Metazoa > Chordata > Aves > Psittaciformes > Psittacidae > Amazona > Amazona ochrocephala. The sequence continues at coordinate 5,568,818 of CM077891.1, read as the reverse complement.
ATTACTTGTGTCTTCCCATTTTTATCTCCTTTTGCCAGGCATGTGCTTTTAGTTCCTTACCTTCCACCATCTCTGCTGTTAATGGTCCTCTCTGGGACCCCAAACAACTCATTAGAGCAGCAGAAAACAGCTCAAGAAAAATAAAAAATATGTTTTCTATTATTTCACCAGTTTTGCAAGTAAGTGCAGTAAGTGTCAGCTCCTAAGTAGAAGGCACAGCTGGAAGCAGTGACAAGGAGAGGAGGCAGTGAGAGAGAAGAGAAGGTGGGATCTCTGACCTTCAGTCAGTTACTGGTCTGGCTGAGCCTGGAGGCTTAGACTCTATCAGAGACCCATCAGTGTTATACTGGAAAGCCAGCATGTATCTTCTCTTTTAGAGTATGCTGTCACATAACGTTTTAATGTAAATGCTATTGCTTATTTTGTCCTGGGAGATCTTAACAGGTTGCTGATAGCAGCAGCTTGTGTTTTCTCATAACTCAAGTCCAGCTTCTATCACTTGGTAGTAGATGAATCAAGCAGTGCCATGCTCTGTCTGGTAAAGATGGTGTCCACTGAAGTCATGTGCATCGTGGAGTGTGCTTTTGTCATGGACCTAGATCCCCTGCTAAGTTTCATAGATAAACCAAAGTTGGCCAGTTTTTCAGGGCTTGTCATGGGGTGGGGAAGGGAATGAATTCATGCATGACAGCCAAAGCTGTTTGCTTCAGTCCTTGTATATTTTGCAGCAGACTTACTCCAAAGGCTACAGCAGTTGTGTATTTTGCTACTTGGCAGATGAGGCTGCATTGCCTTGTTGCATATTTTGTGTTTATGTAAAAAGTAGTTTGTGCTTCAATGAAAGGATGCTCACAGACAAATACAGGCTTTAAGTCTGCCCAGTGCCATCCTAATGTGAGAATAAGATGACAGATATGAGTTGCAAACAAGACTTGACACAGTAGCATCCTAGATGAGCACTAGAAATAGTTGAATCCATGGAGGGATATCTCTGTATTCAGTACTGAGCTGCCATGAATGAAAAAGGGCTAGGTAACCCCAGATAGCACCTCTCTAGTAAGAGCTGGTTTTGATTTCTTCGTTTCTCATATCTGTAGCACCAACAGCATGTGGAAACAGATCCGTTGTTTCTAATTGCTTTTCTGGATACCTTAACTCTGTAGTTTGTTTGTTTCTGTTTTTGTTCAGTTCAGGCAGAGGTGATTCCTGCTATTCTACAGAGTGCATCCAATGGGTATTTGCTGGGGCAGGGAGGATACCGCCCCAGAGACATCTGTGTCTCCGCACCTACTGGCAGTGGTAAAACCCTGGCCTTCGTCATACCCATAGTCCAGGTGAGTTTACCCCTAGTGAAGTGTCTGTAGCGAAATAGTGGGGTTGCTTTTGTTCAAGTGAAATCTGAGCTTGGGAGTAGGTCAAAAAGCCAAGGAATTTGGGGACACAAAGCAGCAGATATTTAGCCCAGAGCTGTTTGAGGGAACTGTAGAAGTTTGCTTTGTCTTAGTAACTCACTCCTTTTCTCAGATAGCAGACACAGAATGAGGAGTTGGGAGGGTGGGAATAAAACTCCATGTGGATGTGTCAAGCCCATCTCTTCCCACTAGTTAGATGCAAAACTCCCCATTGCTTTCACAGACTTATTTGGCCTTTGTTCTGGCAGGTGCTGCTAGATCGAGTAGTCTGTCAAGTACGAGCTTTGGTGGTTCTGCCCACCAAAGAACTGGCACAACAGGTATGTGGCGCTCTTTACCTTCTCTTTGAGCAGAATTGGGTGAGGGAAAGGCTGGTGCAGTCCATACTTTCCTTTGCTGTTCTGTGAAGGAGGTTGAAGACCTGTCAGTGGGTTTGGTGGTGTTAGTGTAATGGGAAGTATTACTTTGAGTTTACTGTGGCTAACAAAGCTCATCTCTTTGCAGGTGAGTAAAGTGTTCAACGTTTACACTGATGGGACAGGTTTGAAGGTTGTTTTGATTACTGGCCAGAAATCGTTTGCAAAGGAGCAGGAGATGCTTGTCCACAAAAAGTAGGTTAAAAGGTTTTTGATAAGATTTATCGAAATTGTAAACTGCTTAGTAAGCAGAGGTCAAAATACAGGCTATTACATCACACCATCATGCAATAATTATATTGGATAGTGGGTTTATAGGCTAAACTGGTTGTTCTGTCTTTGTCAAAGTGCCTGATAGTGCCCCTTTTCAGTGATGATACTTCACTAGATTTGTGAAGTTCTTCGCCAGCTGAGTAGAGTGCAAACATTAACCTTGTACCCACAGGTACAAATGATTGTTATGGGATTTTGCTGCAATTAAGTTTTTGTAAAGAATGGTGCTTTCTGGTTAAAATGAGGCAGTACAATGGAGAACAGGGGTTAGTGTCCAGCACAGCCTGTGCGTGCTCTCTGGAGTAAAGTGTGTATTGGAATTTTATTATTTCTCGTTAATTAAATAGTAGGAAAATCTTATAACCTGCTGACCAGGGATCTCTATTGCATACTCTGTGGTGTAGGGGGAAACTTACTAATGGCTACTTGTTCTTTCAGAGTGACAGGCTACTGCAGCCTGGCTGATATTGTTGTGGCTACACCAGGACGGCTCACAGATCACATCAGCCAGACCCCAGGGTTCAACCTGACACAGCTTCGCTTCCTGGTGAGTCAGCTCCAGAGGTCTCCCATCTTAGTGCAGTCTCTGTTACAGCTGTAATTCCTGCTTTGTTCTTGCATGATACATAAATACTTCTCTGTTGGAACTGTTGAATGGGTCTGGTCTGCACTTGATTGCTCAGGAAGCAGTCTTAAGATGAAATGTTTTATTCCAACTCATGAGACTGAAGCGTCTGCCTGCTTCCCTTTCTCTCTTAGCCTCTTGCAAACACAAACTCAGAGTAAAGACTTATTGATGGTCGAAGTCAAGGTAAATTATCAGCCTGTTGTAGCATCATAGAATCATAGAATCATAGAATAGTAAGGGCTGGAAAGGACCTCAAGATCATCGAGTTCCAACCCCCCCGCCATGGGCAGGGACACCTCCCACTAAACCATGCCATCTAAGGCTATGTCCAACCCCACCTTGAATGCCGCCAGGGATGAAGCATTCACAACTTCCCTGGGCAACCCATTCCAGGGCCCCACCACCCTCACAGTATAGAACTTCCTCCTCAGATCCAATCTAAACCTCCCCTGTTTAAGTTTAAACCCATTACCCCTTGTCCTCTCACCACAGTCCCTCATGAAGAGTCCCTCCCCAGCATCCCTATAGGCCCCCTTCAGGTATTGGAAGGCTGCTATGAGGTCTCCACGCAGCCTTCTCTTCTCCAGGCTGAACAGCCCCAACTTTCTCAGCCTATCTTCATACGAGAGGTGCTCCAGTCGCCTGATCATTTTCGTGGCCCTCCTCTGGACCTGTTCTAACACTTCCATGTCCTTTTTATGTTGAGGACACCAGAACTGCACACAATACTCCAAGTGAGGTCTCACGAGAGCAGAGTAGAGGGGCAGGATCACCTCCCTCGACCTGCTGGTCACACTCCTTTTGATGCAGCCCAGGATACGGTTGGCCTTCTGGGCTGCAAGCGCACACTGCCGGCTCATGTTCATTTTTTCATCAACCCACACCCCCAAGTCCCTCTCTGCAGGGCTGCTCTCAATCTCCTCCCCGCCCAACCTGTAGCTGTGCCTGGCATTGCTCCGACCCAGGTGGAGGACTTTGCACTTAGCATGGTTAAACTTCATCAGGTTGGCATCAGCCCACCTCACAAGCGTGTCAAGGTCCCTCTGGATGGCATTCCTTCCCTCCAATGTATCAACTGAACCACACAGCTTGGTGTCATCGGCAAACTTGCTGAGGGCGCACTCAATCCCACTGTCCATGTCACCCACAAAGATGTTGAACAAGACCGGTCCCAACACCGATCCCTGGGGGACACCACTCGTTACTGGTCTCCAGCTGGACACTGAGCCACTGAGCACTACTCTTTGCGTGCGGCCATCCAGCCAGTTCTTTATCCACCGAGTGGTCCACCTATCAAATTGATGTCTCTCCAACTTAGAGAGAAGGATGTCATGGGAGACAGTGTCAAAGGCTTTACACAAGTCCAGGTAGATGACATCAACCGCTCTGCCCCTGTCCATCAGTTCCGTAGCCCCTTCATAGAAGGTCACCAGATTGGTTAGGCAGGATTTCCCCTTAGTGAAGCCATGCTGGCTGTCACCAACCACCTTGTTGGTTTTCATGTGCCTTAGCATGGCTTCCAGGATAATCCGCTCCAAGATTTTGCCAGGCACAGAGGTGAGACTGACTGGTCTGTAATTCCCCGGCTCATCCATTTTTCCCTTCTTAAAAATGGGGGTTATATTTCCCTTTTTCCAGTCATCGGGAACTTCACCTGACTGCCATGATTTTTCAAATATGATGGACAGTGGCTTAGCAACTTTATTTGCCAGCTCCTTCAGGACCCTTGGATGGATTTCATCCATCATATGGAAGTCTGTGCAGAAACATAGTTACAATATTATTTAGGAGATGGAGATTTTTCACTCTTAGAGACATGGATTTATGCACAGATGAATTTGTGTTTATTTTTGAGTGTCAGGCTAGCTAGGAGCTTTCATTATCTTCCATTCTGGGTCACTTGTTATAGATACAGAAGGAAATAAAAGCTCTCTAGTGCTAGACAGTATTTACCAAGTAGTGCTTTTCATCCTTGTGAATTCAGATCATAGATGAAGCTGACCGTATGATCGATGACATGCACCAGAACTGTCTGAACCAAATTGTCAAAGCTGCATTCCGAGTAGAAAACGACTCTGGCTCCAGCATGCTTTTTCAGAGGACCAAACCAGGGCCTATAACAGCAGCCACGTGAGTTGCAGAATGCATTTCTTTGAACTGATAGCATGGACACCAGCACTTATATGTCACTGTGTACTTCATAGTACTTTCTCACAGGCATTCCCAAAGCTTCCTTACTCTGAGAAATGTCTGTCAAAGTAAGGCAACTGCTTTTTCGAAGCAGCTTGAAAAAGCAGGCGTTGAACAGCTGATGTTAGAGGATGTGTTTTAGACTGAAGCCTTAAGTATTGTATTCTCCAGGCTTTCCTTAACTAGACTAAAGGAATATCAAATGAATGCGTGAATACTGCAAGTGTGTGATTCATTTGCACAGTAACTCTGGCAAGCTGAGTAATGGCTTTGGAAGAAAATTCTTTATCTGCAGCTACTGTTTTCATACAACATGGTAGAAATGTGTCAGAAACTGTGATCACTGACCAAGGAAGGAGGCAACTAGAGCAAGGACATGGATAGCTAGAATGCAAGGATGTGTCCAGGGGCAACAAGTTTTGCAGTTGGTTAACAGTGCTGATCAGTTCTGTCTGTGAACTCCACCATAAAACAAGGGTGCAAAAGAACCTACAGGAAAGGCCCAGGGTAGGAAAAGAGTTAATTGCTTTCCTCAGAACATCATCTGAAGGCAGTTGTGGAGGAACTCCTTTATCCCATCCTCAGAGCTCAGTTTCCGTGTGCCATTTATTTCAGCTCCTGCTATCCTCAGATACCCTTACAGAAACTGCTGTTTTCAGCCACGCTGACCCAGGACCCAGAGAAACTGCAGCAGTTGGACTTATTCCAGCCTCGCCTCTTCACATCTGTCTATTCTGAGGAAAAAACACTTGGAGATGGAACAGAGACTGATCAAGATACTAATAAGAAATACACGCTCCCTGAGGGGCTCTCGGTATGACATTCATTCTCTTGAATAATGTTGTAGCACTTATCAGCTGTCCATAAGTATAACAGGTATTTCAAAGCATGTAGACACAGGTCACCTTGTAGGCAGTTAGGCAGTGCATGTTGTTACTTGCTGTGAGAGGTGAGAACATTAGAACAACACAGATCTCCCATCTCCACACTGTATTGTATCCTGTAACTATGACTTACTCTAAAGGGGGTGGCGTTGTGGGGGCTTGTTTTGCTGCTGTTAGTTGTAAAACGTCTAAGCCTACATAGGTCACGGGCAGCTAGTGGGTTTCGGAGAAGATTGCCTTGACAAGAAGTAATTTAACTTCTTCCTTCTTGACTGCAGCAATGTTATGTGCCATGTGACCTGAATTCCAAGCCTTTGCTCCTCTTGCATTTCATGCTGACAATGAAATTTACCCGTGTGTTGTGCTTTACCAACTCCAGGGAAGCTTCTCACAGGTGAATATATTGAGAGCGCTATAGTGGATATCTCTCAAATAGTGTTACAGAGGTAAAGAAGTGACTGTTTGATCCCATTTACCTACAGGTTATTCCTGCTGGTTCGAGCCTTTGGTGGAGTCTCTGTAGCTGAATTTTCTTCTCTGCTACCTCCAAATGAGAGACAGAGAACCATAAAGGAGTTTGAACAAGGAAAAATACAACTGTGAGCATCTCAAATGAGGGGTTTTTGCACATCTTATGATGTGGGCTACTTCTGGTGTGAAAAGCTAGGTAGAACCAAGAGCACAATTAAATGGGGTCCTTTGTACGCAAAGCCTACAGGAATCAATTTACAGCATGGGTGTGGGATTTGAACTTGTGACTTCTGAATTGTTTGCCCTCCATGTAACTTGGCCTGTTCTCGTCTGGCCTTAATCTGAATTTCTCTGTGTTGTTTCGTAACAAGCAGTAAATCCAACTGCTTATTCATGGAGTTGCCCAGAACACACAGTGCTGAAAATCTTAAATTATTGTGTGCTTGGCACCTGGCACTTGTTGAAAGAATGTGAATGTTGTTGGTACTTCCTGCCAAAGAAATCCCTGATAAGACTGGCGTACAGATTTACTTCTGTCCATGCGTTTGACTTGCTTTGTGATTTCGGTAGCTGTATGGGATTGAATCTGTGGAATGTCTCTGAGAAGAAGGGTAAATATTTATTTTCTTGATTTTTTTCTGTTTATCAAAACCTGGTGTTTAAATTCCTCCTTGACTGCTGGGATTTAGCACCTCACTGTCTGCATTCAGTGCCTTTATGGAATGCTCAGGTAGCTTGCAGGTTTGTCACTTCTAATGTGGTGGGAGCCACCTGGCTTAGTGTGACATGCTTGGAGAACCTGGAAACACCCAGTAACTTCTAATGCACAACAGTAGGTGATAAGCCTGCAGTGATGCTTGGGTGTCTGCAGGCAGCTAATAGCGCCAGTGACACTAGCGAATGATTTTCCATTCTGCTTTTCTGCTCAGAGGTCAGGGGCTGGCTGCCCACTTTGAACCGACTAGCAAGAGTTGTCCTGGGTTCTCCTGTGTTACTCTTGTGTGTTCAGTGCAAGAGATGTGACTTGAAAATGACTTTTTATACATTTAAAAACAGGTTAATCAGCACAGATGCCACTGCACGAGGGATTGACATTAAAGCAGTGAATTATGTCATAAACTACGATGCACCGCAGTTCATCCGGACATATATTCACCGGTATGGCAACCAGGAACAAAAGGAAGGTTTCTGAGCTTGGTTTACTTTGAAATATTTGGGGCGAGGTGACATGCACTGAAAAGGGGTTTTAGCTGTGGGTTGTTTTTTTAACTTTAAAAAGCAAATAGCTTTATAATGAAAATTAAGCCTGCAGCATCACCAGAGTAATGCAGTATTGACACAGAGAACCAGCACCCTATTACAGAAAATGTGTTTTACAGGAGCTAGAAATCCTGTCCTAGGCAGCACTGAGTATTGGGTTTCTAGATGGTCAGAAAACTGCAGTGGCTCAGCAGCTGTGAGCAAACACCGGAAATGATCATCCTTTGTAACATAGGGCTGCTCCTGCTGTGTTAACCTCAAAAACCCCTCAGATTTAAGTAAGTGATCCTGAAGAATTTTGGAATCAGACCCTTGTAGCTGATAATGGCAGTGACTCTATGGCTAAACTGACTTGATACTACCTTTTCCATTTGCAGAGTTGGAAGAACGGCTCGTGCAGGGAAAGTGGGTGTTGCTTTCAGCTTGGTCCTTAGAATTCAGGTAGGTTGGTGGTGTGGGATTTCATTTGATAAGGATGCATGTAGGGGCATAAGGAAGATAAAGATTCATGCTACTTCCTACCTTTTCCAGTCAGCTGAGCATTGTATGTGGAAACTTCAATTATTTCCTAACTAGGCAGCGTATTGCAAAATGTGCTTGTTTTCTAGGTGATAGGCAGTGGGGTGTCTCATCTCCTGTGTCTGTTTTGTTATGTAGGAACGTAGGTTTCTGCGGATGTTGAAGGATGCTGGCATCCAAGATATCAAGAAGCACCCAGTGAAGGGCAATTCATTAAAGCCATTGGTGCAGCGATATGAGGAAGCTCTGTGTAACCTTGAGAAGACAATCAAGGTAATGGAAATGGGGAAGGAAATTGCAAATCATGACTAGGACGAGTGTCAGTGTCCAGTCTTCTTTAACTGGGACATTTCCATTTCAGTGCAAAGTCAGCATTTGTGGCTGCATCATTAAGAAATACTCTGAAAGGGTGAGGGGGGAGAAAGAGGAAATGTTAAAGGAAAGATAGGCAACATCCATGGAGGTATTTAAAATGTGGCACTTAGGGACATGGTTTAGTGCTAGGTTTTTCAATGTTAGGTTTATGGTTAAACTCTATCTTAAAGGTCTTTTCCAACCTAAATAATTCTATGATTTTGGTGTTTCTTTTTCTGTTCTGCCTTTCTCTTTACCTCTGGAGCTGGGATTTTGGTAACCACCCAGAGGAAGGCAAACAAAAGGCAGAGATTAAGCCCTTTGTCATGCAGAGCTTTAAGACTGCAAATTACATCCATGCTGATTAGAAGTTGGGTATTCCAGACCAGGGAAGTCTTTTGTGCAGGCCCTCCCTTATAAACGAGGGGGAAGGTTTATAAACAAGCTCTCTGATAAAAGCAGAGCAGCATTTAACTTGCCAGATGGGTAAACTGGGGATCCATAATGGACTTTCTTTGCTGTGTGATTTGGACGAGTGTTCTATGCTCCAATTGGAGGGCTCCTGATAAACGTCTGTCCTTGAAAAATGATGATTATGAGTTGTAGGAATGGGAACTAGGGCAAAAAGGATTATTAAATTGCCCCATTGCTCCCCCAAAGTCCTTTCCGTGTGGCTCTGAGCCAGGGGCATCTTCAGTCACCTTCTCAACTTTAATTTTTAACAGAATGAGCGAGCACAGAAGCGAGCCTGAGTGAGTAGGTGCTGTGAGGAGGCTGTTTCATGGCATGGAAGCTGCTGAATGGGACAGGTCATGGACTATTACTCAGCACAGTAAAAGTTAAACATGGTCTCTGAGTGGTTGGCTCCTCAACCTTATCATCGCTGAAGTCATCTGTTGCAGACCTGGTTCCCCTTTCAAGGTTGCTGTGAATAAAGTTCAGCTTCTGGTTTAAAAAAAATACTGATTTTGAGATAGTTATCTTGGAGAGGACTTTGCATCATATCCTACGGCGTACATGAAACTGCCACCAGTAAAGAGGAGCCATTACACAGCTCTTGAATGCGGGCCTGATGGAACTGCTGCCTCCAATGGTGAGGCCTGTGCCTTGGCTCTGAACTGGGACAGCTAATGCTTCTGGCTTGCTGCACATGCAGCTGCCACCACACAACCACCTACACGATGCCTGGAGCAGGAACGTGTTTGAAGAGCTGCTCTGGGCTGAAGTGACTGTAATCATCAATTTTAAATAAATACAATGTATATTTAAAACTGTCTGATAACGTTTATGGGGTGCAAGGATGGAGCAGTGCTGCAAGGGGTTGTCCTGCCTTCCTTGCAGTTTTCTTGCCTGCATTCCTTCTTCCACCATTCAGTAGTAGAGGTAGCAGCAGGTATTAGTGGGTGTTGGATTGGTGTTAATGCAGACTGAAATGTCTGATGTCTACAATGAATATGCATACAGCATAGTCATTGGTATCCTATCAGGTTCAGCTGGTATCACCACAAGCCCTAACTCTGTATTTGACAAATGCCACTGGTATTTTTAGCTGCTCCTGGCAGAAGGCTTTGAGCTACAACATATCTGTAGCCTGCGACTACTCTGCAAGGCCTTCGGTAGGAAACAACGAGGCTCTGATTTACTATTTTGTGTAACAAAATAAATGTACGCCAGCATTGGCTGGTGTATGTCATTGGAGCAACATGGAGGGCTGGGAACCTGGAGGGATGGTATCAGGGTGGTTGTATCCTCTGAAGGAGCAATGTGGGGCTGTTTTGCAGCAGTGAAGTGTGTGCTGGGTGGCCGCTTTCTCGAGCGGTTTCTGCACAGCACGGGGTTCCCAGGCAAGTGTCAGAATAGCAGAAGCATGAGGGCCTCTTACGAAAGAGCTGTGAGCTCCCCTGAGCAAAACGAGGTTCTTCCCCCTCTCGTGCACTCACATGACATCGGCCCCCTCAGCTTCCTTGTCGAAGCAGTTCAGGGCAGCTCGTTAAAACGAGCCCTGTTCGGGTCGGAGTTGTGCCCGAGGCAGCGCCATCGCCTCTGCCCTCCGGCACTACCGGGCTCAGCCCTGCCCGCCCCGGGCAGTCGCGCTCCGAGAGGCGGCCCTTGTCTGAAGACCCGGGTCCGGGCCGCGGAGGGAGGGAGCCCCGGTAGGGGCTGCGCTCCGCCCTGCGGGAGGGACCGGGCTGCACCGCCCCGGCCGGGAGCACGGGGCTGAGCGGGGCGGGACGGGGCGCGGCAGGAGGAGCAGGAGCAGCAGAAAAGGAACAGCAGGAGCACCACTAGCAGCAGGATCAGGCTCAGGATGGGGCTGGAGCTGTACCTGGACCTGCTCTCGCAGCCCTGCAGAGCGCTCTACATCTTTGCCCGCAGCAACAACATCCCCTTCGAGTTCAAGCAGGTGGAGCTGATGAAGGGTGAGCGGAGCTGGGGGATGGCCGGGGCCAGGGTGGTCCCAGCCCCAGGGTTGCGGGACCCGGCTCCCTGGACAGAGCTGCGCTGCGGGTGGGACCTGGGGGCTCAGTCCTGCCCCTTGGTGCTATGGGAGGGAGCCCCTGCAACAAGTGCAACCCTGTGGTGTTGTGATGTCTTTGAAATCAGCCCCACCCCATCAGTGGGCTCTCCAAAATACCTGACTGCTTTTGTGAGAAGGGCTCTGGGTGTGAGGCCGTTCCCCATCCAGGTGGGGAACAAAGCAGAAGCAGCAGAGATGGGGTGTTCACGTGTGGGTGAGCGCAGCCGAGGCGGGCAGTGCTTCCTGATTCAACTGCCTTAGAAACTTGGCACTCTGGTGAGCGGCAGCGGTTGGTGCTGAGCAGCTTTTGTCCTCTTGGCAGGGGTTGGCAGCCCCTTGGGAAGGGTCCTCACGCTCGGAGCTCACAGGTGGCTCCCCATGTGCTGTAGGGCAGGACAGCCTGACAACAGCCTGACGCCCCTCTGGCTGTTCATGGGGTCAAGCAGTTTGTGGTCGTCTTGTTTTGAGAGGGTTGAGGACAGGCTTGCAAAGACAGTGAAGGCAGCAGAGCACGACTGTGCAGCTGCCAGCAGCCTGAATGCTGGGAAGTGGAGAGGGGAAGGTGGTTTAGTTCGTATGAGAACCGACTGATCACTGGCAGGAGCCTGCCCAAGAGGTACCATGTGTTTCCACCAAAGGATGCCCAGAGATCTGTGTCTTCTTTGTAACCGAAGCTGGTAAAAGCTGGCTCCTTTCCAGAGCGCCTGGATTTGAAATGAAGGTAATGCATTGGGCATAAAACCACCTCGGTGAGTATTGCTTAAAACCAATGAAAGATGAGAAGGGCCCTGGGGCAGAAGTCGATAAAGGAACAAAAGAACCTCCCGTTTGTGGCTCAAAGAAACCTCAGGGGTGCTGTGGTTTAGTCTCTGGGCGTTCCCCTGCGCTCCTGATCCCCTGTGCATCGACGGCACAGGAACTGCAGCCTTCCTCCTGCCAGAAAACACGGCGCTGTTGTTTGTGGCTGGGGGCAGGCTCATTTAGTGTCCTTCCCCTTCTTCCCCAATACATGAACTGGTGGTGGGACACTGGTGCGGAGGAGATGAGTCTGGCAGGCAAGCAAGGAGAATGAAATAACCGGAATACTGGGACTGAGAGGAAGGAAAATCGAACGCTCTGTGCCCCATGGCATCAGTGCTTGCTTTTGGTCAGTGGATTTGAGGCGGGTAACTTGGCTTTCAGGAATGCTACAGGCACATCCCATTCCTGCGGCTGTGGGGAAGCACTCCTGGCGCCCACAGCTGGGCTAGCTCCATGACCAGCTGCTGGGCACACCACTATGGGCACACCAGCCCCAAATGAGTGCTTGCTCGAGAGTACAGTGCAGGTGGCCTCACTACACCATATTAAGGACCAGGTGAAGGAACACGCATCCAGCTCTGAGCCAGTGGGTTCAATGTGTCCCCCCAGGAGGTCTGAAGGAAATGGGTAGAAAGAGCAAGAACAGAGAGAAATCGTGGCAGTGGAGGGGCACCCGAGGACCCGGAATGGGCACACCTCATGGAGGAAATGAGTGTGAAAGGGGGGGGTGGAGACAGACTGAGCCAAGTGCCAGGGGAGGAGTCACAGATCTGATTTCCCAACGCTGGGAAAGCTAAAATGGCTTCGGGAGCATCTCTTCTGGCACAGATCCTCAGGCGACCCGTGCAGCAGGACGTGGCACGGGGTCAGATGTCAGAGAAGCTTGAACACAGAGGTACACACGTGTGACTGAAGCCAGCAGCTGGAAAAGGCTGCATGGACGAGTCGCATAAAAAGGCTTCTGGGGCTGGGGTCAAATGCAGTGGAGCACACTGAGACCTCAGATGAACAGAGCACCTCCTCCTGCCAGGCTCACTCTGCCTGCCTTGTGGGGGGCACCTGCAAGATAGCTTAAAAGCAAGCTCAAATTCATATGTGCTCTGATAAAAGATACGCAAAAGTCAGAGGGCTGACTGAGAGATCTGTAATGAAGTACCCATGGCTTGAAATGGAATCACAGACATTGATTCGCATCTGAGGACTAAAACCAGAGTTGAATATAAATTACATTTATGTAGTCTTTTATAAATCACCCTACCCAAACAACAAAACCAGCTGCTTGCTCACTGTCCTTGCGGTTCACATTCCTGATACCGAGTTCCCTTTCCTCCAAGGTGCTCGGGGTTTGCGCTGGGTTTGCATGGGGCAGGTACCTCCAGGCACAAATGCAGAGCTGATAGAGCCCGGTGCTGACAAGCGCTGTCGGCATGAAAGGACTTTTGACCACTCTGACCCTTGTTGAGAGGCGGTTCTGGTGCCCAGGCAATAAGCACGTAAGCTGACATCATAGGGCCCACTCCCTATTCACCCTGCGGCACTTTCTGATTGCTTTGGAACTTAAACAAGATTGTGTTCATACGATCAAACCCAGGAACTCGAGGCCCGATGGTGCCCACGGACTCCTCAGGTGTTTGCAGACAGGTCTTGAGCATCACTGTCAAGTAAGATGTCCTTTCCCTCCTCAGGGCAGCACAAGACAGAGGAGTTCCAGAAGGTGAACATGCTGATGAAGGTGCCCGCCATGAGGGATGGTTCTTTCACCTTAGCAGAGAGGTGAGGTTTAAACAAGCTCAACCCCCTACTGCAGTATTGCTTATCCTGATGGTTAGATTCTGCCAGCTCATTGTGCAGTCGCTGGTCCAGCCGGCACAGACTCATGTGCTGTGCCCCACTAACGTTTGTGTGTCCTGCACTTCTACCTGACTCAGATCAGGTTTGCACTGCTGCTGGTCCGGCAGTACACAGCTTGGGGGGGAAGAAAGGAGCAAGTGTTTTAAACTTGCGTTATCAGCTCATGGCTGTGTCTTGCTCCGGGGCAGCATCGCAATCCTCCTGTACATGGTCCGGAAATTCAAGACTCCTGATCACTGGTACCCATCTGACCTGCAGAAAAGGGCTAGGGTTGATGAGTACCTGTCATGGCAGCACTTCAGCATCCGTGGGAAGGGGAGCAAGCTGTTCTTAATGAAGGTAAGACATTATACACCGAAATCTAAGAGCTGTGAGTGCAATGGCCCCTCTGTGTGCAGGGCCCTTTGGAGCAAATACACAAGCCATGTGGCAGGAGCAAAGCAAGATCTTGAACTGACTTGGCTGCTCGGCCGAGCCTAGCTGAAGTGGCTCAAATACTTCTTGGTGCAGCCAGTGCTCTGTGAGGTGCAGAGCAAACCTGCGCTGGGTGAGCAGCTGTCCCCAGGCACAGCTCACTGCCTGCTGATGTCCCAGCACCATGGGAGGAACAAAGCTCATGTTGGAAAACAGGAGGCAATTGCTTGCAGGTGATGCATCCTTCCCTCGAGAGGAGACTCGTGGTTGGGGCTTCAGACTGTAGGGAGGGGACAGGACAGGCAGGAAGCGATGACAGGCGTTAATGTTAACCTGCCAGAGATCAGTGGTACCAGCTCTTCTGGCGCATGGCTGCTGAGGGGTCCTCGGACGTGGCAGTGGGCAGGGAGGGGTGAAGGTTGCAGGGAAGCGTGTAACAAGCAGCTGGTTTCTCCTCCCTGCCAGCTGCTGCTGCCCCTCCTCATGGGCCAGCCGCTTCCTCCAGAGAAACTGGAAGGTGCCACTGAGGAGCTGAACGCTGTCCTGAAGCAGTTCGAGGAGAAGTTCTTGCAGGACAAGCCCTTCATCGCAGGCAGCGAGATCTCCCTGGCGGACCTCGTAGCGCTGGTGGAGCTCATGCAGGTGAGCACCAACCCCAGCGCTGCTGGTTGTGCGCAGCGGGTTGTGAGCAGGCCAGGCACCACCACCCTTTAGGGCAGATCTTTCTCTCTGCAGTTAACTCTTTAGTGCAGTTAAACCTTGCTCCTTTTTAACTTGGACCATAACTTGCCAGGGAACGTCTACTTAGACAGGACAGTGCTGTCTGTAGAACATGGACGAACTCAGAAAGAGACATCACAACCTAACCTGAAGTGCAGGTATTTGAAAGAGACATGTTGACCTGTGTTCCACATTAGGCAGTTCCTGCGTTAGCTCTTTCACTGCACGTCCCAGGGGACAGCAGCTGCTGCGGATGATACCTCTTGCTTCCTATGAGCCAAGAACCGGAGCTGAGCTCCACCCACTGCTGCCTCGAGCCCAAAGCATCTTGCTTCATTCTGGTCCCATCCCTGTCAGAGGTTGACTCACTCCCGGGTTCTCTTGCTGTCTCCCTGCAGCCTGTAGGTTCTGGCTATGACCTCTTTGAGGAGAGGCCGAAGTTAGCGGCGTGGCGCAGGCGGGTGGAAGAGGCGGTGGGGAAGCAGCTCTTCCAGGAGGCACACGAAGGGATCTTGAATGCCAAGAACTTGACCGTTGATATGATTGCACCTGAAACGCTGGAGCAGTTCAAGCAGCAGCTCCTAAAGCAGGTAGCCTGAATGATGCTCTAAGTAAAATGCAGTATTGTGCAAACTGATTGTAGTATTGCAGCATCTCTAAAAAATCATGCAGAAACACCGTTCCACGCAGTGCATTTCAGTCACAGCCTTCCTGCAGCTTCGAACATCTCGGGTTGCAGTGAGCTTTCTCCTCTTGACTGCTGCAGGCTTTTCTTTCATGCTCCAGCACCACTGGATCTGCTTGAGGACAGAGGCGGTTCAGTCTGCTGGGATCTGGGCACAGTCAGAGCTGCCCTTTCCATTCCTGCTCTGAGTTTTCCAGGTCACAGCACTATAGAAAGGGCAAAGGTTTCCTGAGGCTGTGGCAGAACAGATCTGCCTGAAACAAGAAAAATAATTGTACAAAATGGCTTTCACATTGGCACACACTCAGATGTAAGATTTTTGCTCTTTTCAAGAGGCAGGTCAGGACCTGGCCTTTGATGGAGACCCTGTCAGAGGTCCTGGAGCCACCAGGGACTGCTGTGTCACCCATGGGAGCAAAGGGACTCAGCACCTCAGAGCGGGGGGCTGTGCAGGTACCCAAGTGAGGCCTCCAGCTTCTGGAAATGATGGGGTTAGTCCTGTAAACAGAGATGCTCAACCATGGACTCTCGCAGTGCTTTGCAAAGAACAGCCTGCACAGCTGAGAGAAGCTGCTTTTCCAGGTGGAGCTGCTGCCGAGCACAGACCCCTCTGCAAACCATACCAAGTGCTGTGTCCTTTCCCCGCAGCTGCTTTGTCACCCTGATAGATGCCATCTAAGCCAGGCTCTCTCCACTGATGAGTGCTGCCGGGGCTGCGCCAGCACTGGTGCAGAGGGAGCTGTGCTGGCCAGCCCCAGGGTGAGCGGGGTACCCAGTACAGGAGCTGAATTACTCTTCTGTCAAGCCAGATTCTCAGTGAAGTTGATGGTTACACTCGCCACATGTTGTAGCTGGGTTTGCGATCAGGATTGGGAAGGAAGCGTCCACTGAGTCATCCTCCACACCTGGCAGCCTCTTGCCTTTGTGTGTCCCTTTGTACTCTTCTGCCTTCCTGTCCTCCTGTCCCTGTGACCTTCCATTTCCAGGTACGAGCCATGAGGGTTCCAGCTTGCAGAGCTGGGGTTTGTTTTCTTCCTTGTTAAGCTCTGGTTGTACCTGGAAGTCCCTTTGTCTCTGCTGGCTGGTTACACCATCCACAGAGGTGGCTGCATAGTACGCTGGGTGCGAGACATCAGCCATCTTAATGCAAGCCTGTGTGGCTGCTTTAGCAGCTTTAGGCAGGCATTACAAGCTGGGGCTCATGGTGCCTGTTTATGTTGTGCTGTCAACCACCGTTTCCTCTGTAACTGCAGCTTACCGCAGCCACCAGCTGGGCTGCTGCACCGCTGGAATAACACCGGTCCTTCCTCTCTGCCTCAGCCAAGCCTCTGAGCCCTGCTGCGCTCTGCTATTGGCATGTTTGTGCTTTGCTGAACCAGATTCCTGACCTCCCGCTTTTCCCATTCGTGTTGAGAGCAAACTTCCTGCCAGCAGAATGAATGCCTCATACAGCTGTGCGTGTACAAGCAAAGAAATAATCTCAGCCTAATTCACTGAGTGCTAATCTTGCCAAACCTCAAACTGGGCTCGGTAGCAGAGCCTTTCTTGATACACATCTCCCTCCAGAATCTTGATAGAGCTGCTGTGCATGCAAAAGCACTGCACGAGCCAAAGCACATAAAATGCCTTTTTCTTCTCTATGATACCTGTAGCACAAGAGCTCCTGGTATGAGAATGTTGAGCCAATTTTCTGCTTGATTAATAGGTACAAGTTCTTTAAACATCACCTGCTGTCTGCTCTTGCAAGGACAACTGCCATGCAAACCAAGCTGGAACCACATTCTGAACTCATTGTCCGGTGCTTCTCTGCTGCCAGTGTCCCAGAGGATAAACACGCCTCGCCCCAGTGTGGTCACGGTCTCATGGTTTAAGCCCAGCTGTAAATCAGAACCACGCAGTCTCTCTCTCACTCCCCCCCCTTTCTCTCCCCTCCGGGAGGGATGAGGAGGAGAATCAAAAGAATGCAACTCCCATGGGCTGAGATAAGCACAGCCCAGTAACTGAGGTATAACACAAACCACTGCTTCTGCCACCAATAATAATAATGACAAGGGAAATACAAGGGAAGAGAATACAACCGCTCACCACCCACCTACCGATACCCAGCCTGACCCAGCAGCGAACCCCCCCTTCCAGGTAACTGCCCCAGTTTGTATAGTGGGCATGATGTGCTGTAGCATGGAATACCTCTTTGGTCAGTTTGGGTCAGGTGTCCTGTCTCTGCTTCCTCCCGGCTTCCCCTCCTCCCTGGCAGAGCGTGAGGCTCAAAAAGTCCTTGGTCAGGGTAAACATTACTGAG
This sequence comes from Amazona ochrocephala, assembly GCA_039720435.1. Taxonomy (NCBI): domain Eukaryota; kingdom Metazoa; phylum Chordata; class Aves; order Psittaciformes; family Psittacidae; genus Amazona; species Amazona ochrocephala. Next base: position 5,551,123 of record CM077891.1, on the reverse strand, counting down.
CAGCCACTGAAAACATCGGTGTTATCAGTGCTGTTCCCAGGCCGAAAGTCAAAACCACAGCACTGCACCAGCTACTGAGAAGGAGAAAAATGACTGCTGCTGCTGAACCCAGGACACATGGTGACAGGAGGAGATTTTAAACTGCTTTTCCCACAGTGTTCCCTGTCTGCTCCAAGCCCACCTGAGCTGTAGGTTCACTCTCCTGATGAAGCTGTGTGCAGTCACTGGTGGCATTTTGGGTCCTTCTGTGCACACAGGACAAAGCATCCCCAGATTAACTCCATGGATGACAATAGAATTGTACACAAATCTGCCTTGCTGCCTTTTTCACTCTAAATCATGAAGCTAAAGCATCTTGTCCTTTGCCTTTTGCCATCCGTCCACCTCCTTCATTGTATTCATTTGTGTCATTTGATCTTGGCTGTTTCCAGCTCCCGTAGACTGGAAGCCCCAAGAGCTCCCTGCCAAAACCCAATGAGCTGTGCAAGAGTTTTGCCTTGCCTCAGTGCGATATCTGTTTGGTGCCCACTCCCTTTCACTTGAGTATGGAGAGTCAGCAGTTTAGTGTGCTGTTCTGATTCAATTGCTTCAATTCTTGACAGGAGCTCTTTGGAAATAGGTGAGAGTCTGTGCTTTCTAGGATAAAATGAAGCTGGGATACACAAAATGGGAGGAGTGTTTAAGCAGAGATAAAGTCTGTGGCCTTTTCTAAATGATTAAAATAAACTGCAAAACTTACTGTACTGTTTCCTGTGTTGCTCCTGTTTCTGAAAAGCTGATAAAGAAAGTAAAGGCCAGAGAAACAGCCTTTGAAATGATAGCGCCAGATGAAAATAGAGTGCTAGAAGCACTAGCCTAGAGCCAGGAATGCTGCAGTCAAATGCCACATAACATGACCAAATATATATATATATATATATATACATATAACATCACCTCTTTGGTTGTGTGGGCTGTGCAGTGCAGACTCCAAACTGGAGGAAGACTTGAGGAAGGAACAGTTCCATGAGGCACATGAGCTTTGAAGTCCAGACAGGACTGGTGGATCAACTGCACCATAAATACAGGAGCAAAGCGGACCCACAGCTGCTCATCTTGCTACCACCTGAGCTCAACAAACTCTCCCCAGTGATAGAACAGGGACTCGTGGCCATTCTGAGGCACAAAGACTTCTCAGGCTGTTACCTGTGCAGAGCTACATTCCCGCTCCTTTTCTCCATTCCCTTAACATCTGAGACTTCTTTGCACTGACGGAGCACATGCCACAATAGAAGCCTTCAACTCCAGCTTGTTGGTGCTTGTGTGGGAGCTCTAGAGGGTGAACTGCAGAGGGACCTGAGGGGTACAGAGCCCCTCTCCTGTTCTGGCCAAGGAGCTGGAAAACTCTTATCACACGGTTCTGAATCTGAACAATGACCCTGAAAACGGGTGTGTGGTGCAGCAGGTCCAACACTTCGTGTTGAGACACAGCTTGTTCACCGGGCTCTGGCTGACTGAACGCTCTAACACAGTAAGTCCCATTGCTAAGGAGATCTCAGAGCTAAGTCTCGGCCAAATGGCATAAAAGGAAGCACCTGAACGTGTTCATTTGTAATGTACCAGCCAGCAAGCTCCGGGCTCAGTATCCAAGCCTTTTCACCACCCCTTCTAATGATCCTCTCAAAGAGCAGCTGATCCCCCAGTTCCCTCTCCCGGAGGTTCCTGCGGCTCTTTCCAAGGCTTTGTGCCTGACATGCCAGCTCTCAGGCACAGCGCTGATAACAAGGTGTCAGCTGAGCCGAGGTGGCTTTGACTGGAGGTGACTTTGCTCTGAGAGGTTCAGCCACTCTATCTTCCAGAGCCCCTGATGTCCCTGTGCTCAACCACTGTCACCTTCCGCAGGTCACACAGCTCTGAAACACTGCGGGCTCTGTGGAGGGGATTGAATCCGAAATGGTGAATACCTGGGAGAGAGGAAAGTCACTTCATTGCCAGTGTGCAGAGGTGATGCCACAGAGACGTCCTTCAGGAGTCACTCTGCAGCACTGGGCAGAGACTACGCGACCAAAGAATTATCTTCTGAACTGAAAACCATGCTGCGATCTAGTGGAGTGAGATGAATGCTGGCTTTAGAGGGTGTTGTGCAAGGGCCCTGTTTGCAGCGTGACACATCCCCACAGGACCACGTTGGAAAACTGGCGTTTACCCTGTGAGAGCCATGCTGGGATGCTGTGGGTGAGAATGGGCTCCTGACCCCTGTGGCAGCAGCCAAGGCTGGGGAGGGGAATGGCAGCACCACTCCCTCAGTGCTGAGCACCAACCTCTCCTTCGAGGCTGCTAATCTACCATCACTTGTAAGTTACCATTAGTCCTGTTACCTTCTCCTGCAGCACACAGCCCCAGCTCTAGGGTGGCCAGGGCTGCCCAATGCTGCGGCATGGGGAGCCCTGTGTGTGGCCCCCGCTCCAGCCGTGCCTCGCTGATGCTGCCCCAGCCGGGAGCGCTCTGCTGGACTCCTCCAACATCTCACCCCGCAGCCTTGCACCCGAGCCCCCAGAGCGCAGCCCCGGAGGGCGCCTCCCCCCGCCTGCCCATGCGGGGCGGCCCCGAGCGGCGGGGACAGAGCCGCTGCCACCTCCCCGCGGGCCGGGCCGGGCCGGGCGGCAGGATGGGGCTGGAGCTGTACCTGGACCTGCTCTCGCAGCCCTGCCGCTCCATCTACATCTTCGCCCGCAGCAACAACATCCCCTTCGAGTTCAAGCAGGTGGAGCTCTTCAAAGGTGGGCTGGGCACGGGGCCGGGGAGGGCTGCAGCGCGCCGGGGGCCGCAGCTCAGCGCCATTCTCTTGGCTCTTGGCAGAGTCGGTGCTAGGGAAGAAGCCGGCGGCGGGGAGCGGCGCGGAGCAGCCCCATGCAGGTGAGGGGAGTGGAGGGAGGGAAGAACAGGGTTCCCCCTGGGTGTTCGTCCTGTTCCCGGGCTGCGGGGAGCTCCGGTATCCGGTGCCCCATCGGGATCGCCGGGCGGGGTCGGGGCTGAGTCCCGGGGCGCTGGGCTCCGGCCGACACCTTGGTCCGAAGCGCCCACCGCTGCGGTTCAGGATCGCGCAGACCGCACGGGGTGTGTGGGGGGGTGTGTGTGGGGGGGTGTGTGTGTGGGGGTGTGTGTGTGTGTGTGTGTGTGTGTGTGTTATGTTTTGCTCTCATTGCCCCTGCCCGGCGGAGCTGCGTCTCCTCGGGAAGCTGAGGAGCTGTCGAGCCTGGGGCTGCTCCATGGGGAAGCTCGGTTCGGTCCGCTCCTGATAAGCAGCTATGCGGGCGCCCTGTCCCTGCTGAGGACATGTCAGCCTTGTCTGGGAGGCTCGGTCTGAGCAGAAGGAGGAAGCGCTGGAGCCCTGGGAGGCAGCAAAATGCTGGAGCTCGTGGAAGCCGGAGATCACCCGCGAATGGGAGGGATGCAGATGCGCAGAGCTCAGGGGACAAGCTCAGATAACCTGTGGTCTCACCCCGGTGGCCTCTCAAGACCAGGGACCCATCTTGCCTGGGGAGGGTGAAACGGGCCAAGCCTGCCCAGGTTCAATCAGAGCTGAGAGCTCTGCTTGGCCGGCTGGGAGGGAGGCACTGTCCGGCCCCTTAGCTAAGCTGAGGGATTCTAAACACGCGCTCTCCGGAGGGGCTTGAATTGAAGGGTCTGAGCCCGCAGCTCATTCCCAGAGCAGCCTCATGGCTCTGCTGCATCTATTTTTGTGGATCCCCAAGGAATGTTCCTCCAGCCATTTCTAGCAAATTAGTCACAGTGGCAGCCAAGGAGGAGCTCTCTGGGAATGGTGTCCTCGACAGGAACACTCAGCTGTTCGGACTTGTCCAACTGTGTGACTATTGCACCCTTACACACTGCACTTTCCTTGTCAATCACTACTTTTTTGCCCAAGACAAAGCATCGTACTTGGAAAGCCTTGGCTGAGGAGATGATTAGCCAAGGGCATGATCGGCAAATGGTTTTGGTTATTCCTTTTTTCCCTTTCTACTTCTGTAAAACCTTGTCCACTCTCTTTTTACCCACCAGTCAGTATCCTTCCCTGCTCTGTGATGTACACTTCAGAATTCCTCGTGTGCAGCCTGCCCTGCTTTTGGACAGTGGATGCTTATTTGAGTTACTCCTCAAAACCCAGCAATACACAGTGTGTGTGCACATACAGATGATATAGATATAGATATAGATATAGAGAGATATATATCTCCTTGGGGGACATCAGGAAATTACACCAGATCCAAGTGATGTTAAACATCATTGTAAGTGGGGTCAACATCACAGGAATGACAAACACGGGTCAGTCACTTCATACAACTAAACTAAAGGGCTAGCTCTGAATGCTGGAAGAGAGGTAAAAGCTTAAGCTCTGCTAAATGGCAAATACAAATTGGTCTCAGTTGGTCAAATGAAGCAACCTGGAGTTATTGCTCGAAGCAACCTGGAGTTATTGCTCAAACCAAGGCTTTTATCAGTTTGCAGCTCAGTCACGCACAGGTCTTTTACATCTCTATGCAAAGACCCTGTATGAGACAAAGCAAACAAGGTGCCATTGCTGGGCTGCGGTGCAGTCTAACAGCCACTGACCTACTGCCCAACCTGCTGTAACGACATGAGGCCCATCAGGGGATTGATATGTTCAGTGTTCCTGCTAGGACTGCTGCACGACAAAACCAGGCTGAAATCTGATTCAGGCTGCCTTCACCCACTGCTTACATCTCATCCTTGTTTCTTGGCTACCATGGGTAATAAACACAGCAGAACCACCAGCCAGCAGGGTCTGAGAGCTGGCTGCTCATTAGCTGCAGGCATCAGTGACCTGCCACATTCTGCTGCATGTTTCCAAGGACCACTTGAACTTACAGATCTCACCAGAGCTGGGTGTGATGAGCCCTGGCCTGCTAAAAGCAGAGGACCAAGCACAGGGCCAAGCATCCTCCCAGAGCAACTCCTTGCCTGACAGTAGAATCACATGAATCTGCCCCACTGTTTTTATCATATAAGCCATGGGTGCAAGGTACCTTGTCCTTCTTTGCCTTCTGGCTCGATCTGGGGGGGTTGTTTTATTTATCTATTTTTAATATTTGAGTTTCTCGATTACTAGGCTTAACTTGCACTTTCTGTCTGGCTCCTGTTCTTAAGAAACCATTTCTTCCCACCTCTCCTGACAGCTCTGCCTGGTTCTGCTGTGCACATGGAACCTCTTACCCAGCTAAGCTGGATGGAGGCCTCCACCACCACAGGTAGCCAGAGACATTTCCCAGTGAGATGGAGGACATAGGTTTGAACCCCTTCAGACAGCAGAGGGATGTGAACCTTGGGCTCTGGTGAAGCTACTTACACTGGAATTTTACAAAGCATTTCTCAAAGAAGAAACAAGCGGAAGGTAGTCAGCTAGAAAGAACAGGGTGGTAATGTTGGCTGGGCTTGATTTGTCTCATTATGTGAAATCAATATTGGGAAAGTAGTCTGTAATCTGCAATGCAGCAACCTTCCTTCCTCCCAGCCCTTCCCAAAACTGGCCTCAATAAACTTGATCGTCCAAAGGCTGGTTTTGGTTTTTGGAGACTATTCCCAGTGAAGCAGATGCTGATGCTGCTTCCTGAATGGGGGCAGAGAGTCCTTGGGGATGCAGATCACTGCCTGTCAGTTAATGGCCCTTAGTTTTGTTTTGTACAAAGATGTTTGTAGACCTCCTGCTGGCCAGGCTGATTCCATCAGGATTTGCACTGCAGATGTGATGTCTCCTTTGAGAGAGCACTTGAAACAAGCAAAGCAAACAAACTCCTCACACCCTTTCTTAGGTGTTCCTGGACTTTTATACAATTCCCTGGCATTTAACTGCTGATGGTCAAGTCCAGCGTCTGCAGCAGGAAACTGAAAACCTGGCTAGGCAGTCAGCTGTTAGTGCCTCCAGACTCCAAGCGACTGTGCATGGTGTCTTCCCCCTGTGTTTTCCTGAGGGAGGTAGGTTGACCTGCCGAGTGAGGAGTAACACACAGCCAGGAGTCATGCAGGGCAGAGGTGTCCCAGCTTCCCTGCCCCCAGCCAGTGTCCACTGTGGCAGAGTGAGTTATTCCATGAGCTGTATTGCTGGCATTCATGTTTTTCCCATCCCAGCAAAAACTCTGGGAATGTCCTCAACAGTGTGTCTGCTGAGGGGTCAGCTCTGCTGACAGCATTTACTTTCTTTGTAGATGCTCAATTCCCCCTGCTCTTTAGGGGCAAACAAACAGGAAGATTTTGCTCGTGTGCCATAAGCCAGCTGAGTTGTCTGATTAATGAGCCACTGCAGTGATCTCTGTGGGCACAGGGCTTTTCGATTGCTCTCCATCACAACTCCATCCTAGCTGGTGTCAACCACAAACTACAGGAAAATTACTTTGTTTTGGTGCTGCCTGTGGGAACAGGAGCAGGAGCCGCAACCATCTGCCTTCATCAGGATGCTCTGCATGCAAACCCAACTTTTCCAGACCCGGCTTCCTTGGCAAATTCTGCGTGTTTTGTAGGTGCTCAGCGCTGTTCATCCTGACTTCTTTCTCCTCCCTGTCTCTAAAGCTGTAGGATACTGTTCAAGTCAGCTGTTCCTGGCTATCTGCAATAGTGTTTTCCTCATCAGTACCTTCATTCCGGTATGTTACTGCCTCTCGGGAAGTGATTTTTTTCAGGAAGTTTTGTAAGTATGACTGAGTCAAGCAACAGAATTCCTGGATGGGAATGTGAACCACTCCATGCCATGTGCCCGGCCTGAGGTGATTGCCCTCTGCAGACAGCTTTTACACTGACTTTTCAATTGCACTACCTTTTAATTGTGAAATATGACCATATCAGAAAACTTCAGTTTTCCATACTGGAAAACTTAACACAGTTCACTGGCTGAGAGTTGGCAACAGGCATTTCCTTTATCATTCACTAGCAGATACACTTCTAACCTCTGACTTTGTGCTCGTAGGGCCATCAAATAGCGAAGGAGCTGGCAAAGTCAGCCTCTTGAAGAAGGTACCAGCACTAAAGGATGGAGATTTTACCCTAGCAGAATGGTAAGAACTCAGTCTTTAGACTTCTTTGGTTACCAGTAACCTGTGCAGCATTTAGGAGATATGATTCCTGCTGCATGATTAAGGATCACAGAACTGATGAACATGTTGGTTATTTTCAATAGTATAACCTCATTTGCTCTGTTTCCGTTTTCCATTTGAGTTATGTTTCAGAATGCAAACAAACCAGCTGACTTCACTTCGTGGTCTTACCCTGAATGCACTTACCTCAAAATGGGATTATAAACATTCCTGGGAAATGTTTACAGCTTATAAAAATGCCTTTTACCCTGGGAAAACTCCTGTTTATCTGAATAGTCACAATGGCCGAGTAAACACCTACAGAGATGAAAATTAGGGTTTATATTGTAAGGGTCACATGGAGACTGCTTAATGGTATCATAATACTGAAATACTTGAACTGCAGCAGTGTCAGCACAGCAGGAGGATCTGCATCTTCTTCCATTTTGTCAGCACAGGACTTTCTGTGGCATCTCTTTTGTAGTAACAGCCTGCAGATTGCTGCAGGTGACTGGAGTGCTTTTCCATGTGATTTCTCCTGCCAATTACTGAAAGTATAAATGTCTGGATACACAAAAAAGGGCTCTGGAGGCTTTCCTTGCTGGGACTTCCACTGACTTCACTGGAAGCTGCAGGCTAGAGACAGATGTGATGAAAAGGCATCATCACCCATTAGAGAGTTTCATTTCATACACAGGCATATAAACATGGGCAGGTCTCAGAGAGACGGGTCAGAACAGTCGAGGAACAAGTGGGGCCAGCAGTGGCGATGGATGATTATCGAGGTTTATTGCTTGCTCACCCCAGTACTACCCGGCAGTACTCGGCACCATGGAACAGTGCTGTGATTCTCCAGCAGGTTAAAGTTTTCATGGTAACTAAGGTGATTAGTTAAAGTGATTAAGGTGATTCACAGGAACTAAGTGCTGCCTGATATCCATGTGAATTAAACGCTTTTCTGTGGTCCCTAGACTCCATCAGAAATCCTGATCTGAATGCTTTTTAGTGGAAGAAGCAAGTTCAGAAGGGGCAGGAGAGGGAGCTTAGGTGAAAGCATTCTGCATTGTAACTCCCTGCCCCTTTCTTGTCTCTTGTTACTGTCTGAGCAGCACCGCCATTCTGCTGTATCTGAGTCGAAAGTACAACACACCTGACCATTGGTACCCATCAGACATACAGAAACGGGCCCAGGTAGATGAATACCTCTCGTGGCATCACACTAACATCCGGGCTAATGCTCCTAAGACCATGTGGATCAAGGTAAGGAGACAGAATGTTAAAATCTGAGTAAAGCCATGTTTTCCTGGCAGAATACTGAGCATTTGTACAGTCCCAATTCGGAGAGAGTTCATCATGCTGAAATAGCAAACCTAGGCCATTCCTAGCTGAGAGGGGATGTCAGAGAGGGAGCTGTGCCAAATTGCTCAACATCAGGATCTGGCAAAAGCAGCTTCAGTCATTCTGTGACAGGTCTGGTACAGAAGGTCTCTAAGCCCAACAGACTTCATTGCCTGGATTTGTGAACAAGTATGTAACAGATTGGATATTGCCTCCGAGGGCCTCTCCCTCATTGCACAGCTGTGCAGAGCATGCACGTAGGCAGAAGTTTTGCTTCTCTGGTGAGCATGTGCTCAGTTGCTGGAAGCAGCAAGGGTTGCGTTCTTCATACAAGTCCCTGCAGCCCCATCTGGGTGGAAATCCAGGAGTCTTCTTTTTCCAGCACTCTTAGGTACTGCTCTGAAATAGAAATAGAACAGAGACACAGAGAGAACGGCAACACCTCTTTATTCGGTGTGGTCAGATGGATGTACACTTAGGCAAAGTCAGAAGAACCACCCTGAGGCAGAAAATCACTCAGTGTCAGATGGTGTTGCTGGGCATTTATTTCCAGCCAACTCACCAGAGAGTTAATGCAACTATCCTTGGAGAGACCCGGGTGCAAGTACAGCCCTTCCAGTGCAGCTGCGCTATTGAATTTCAGGTGAAATCAGGGTTGTCAGTAAACAGGTAAGAACTTCACTCTTCCTGTGTAAAGTTTGCCCTTGTTTGTGCCTAACAAAGCGTATCAGGACTAGCTTTTTGGTTAATTGACACTTGAATTTTTGGCTAGACAGAACAGAGAAGCAATTCAAATATGAGTCAGATTCATACAAGAAGCAGTTTCTTCCAGGCTTTGCAGGCTGCTATTGGGAAACAGAAAGGAATCCAACCAGTTGCTGTTGCTGATTAGATAACCCAGATACAGAAAAGATCCTCAGAATAATGAAACATATAAAGCCACCATGTAACAGAAGGCACATTAGGTAGACACGGGAGAAGATGGACTGCTCTGAGATGCAGAAAAGGAAGAAGATGCTGTTTCAAGTGATTATACCTGGAGATCCCATCATGCATGATTGGAATCACTTAGGAAGAGAGCTGGCCATGAATTTTCTGGCAAAATAGATTCCACATGTATTTGGCAAAAATCCTGGCTTGGATTAAGCAATCCCAACTTGAATTGTTGAAAGTACCAGCAGTAAGTAGAAATAGAGTCCACTCCCACCAGTGGAAACATGTATTCAGTCTTCTTCTCTAAATAAGCTATGTTTCTTTAGATGTGGTAGGTGGAGGCACATCACTGTTAAACACTGCAGGCTCCGATGGTGTGCGCACCTCTGCGAATGGTGGAAAATCTCATGGAAAGGCAACCACCTCCAGTGCTAGCAAGTCTGTGGGGACAACGACCACCCTTTCCATAACTGCTCTGGAAAAACTTCTAGTGGTTTAAAGAATGATGCCTGGGAGACCACAGAAGGGCTGGCGTAAAATGGTGCTTACCCATTCCCAGCCTCGCTGGCTGCAGTCACGCAGAGGAAGCTATTTCCTGCATCGCCAGGGAGTGCTGATGCACTCCAGTGCCTTCTACACTCCTCACCACAGCCACCACCATGCCCTCCTTCCCATCACCCTGCCTCCAGCATCTGGCCACACAACAGTGTGGATACAGGGTGGGCTGGGGTGCAGGCAGCCTGCTGTAACACAGGACACTGCAGAGCTGACTGTGGCAGAGATCAGAGATGTGTCTTCCCTGAAGCTGTTGCTCTTTTGTAATCCATCCAGGTGGAGTGGGAGGGCACAACTGCCAGGAGCAAAACTGATTTTGTTCTGCATATTGCTGCCCATTAGCTGGAGGTTACTGTCACAGCAGATCAGCTGCTTGGCACTGCTTGAGTCCTTTCTGTCCACGAGATACTCACAGGTGCAGCAGTCCATGAAGCTCTAGCATCATCCCATCCCGCAGATCACCGACCATCATGAGTTCATGGGGTGTAACTTAAGTGACCACCACCAGATCCACGAGAAAAGGGTTGGCTGTACTCTTAAATTCCTTTTCTCCTCAGGTGCTCATTCCCCTCTTCACAGGGCAGCCACTGCCCTCTGAGAAACTCCAGGAGGTTATGGAGGGGCTTTCTGCTTCCCTGAAGCAATTTGAGGAGAGGTTTCTGAAGGACAAGGCTTTTATCATTGGGAGTGAGATCTCTCTGGCAGATCTTGTGGCCGTGGTGGAGCTGATGCAGGTGAGTGCTGGAGTGTGGTAAGGAAGGCCCAGCGCGAGGGAAAACAGATGCTGCCGGGCAGGGAGCTGTGCAGCATGTGGAGAGAGGAGTGAGGGCATTATCTCAACACAGCTAAGACAATGAGGAGAATATGGGAGTGGGTTCAGAAAGCTAGTTTAAAAAAAGAGAGAGAGAAAAAAAAACCTGGTTGCAACAGATCTCTTCTGTTTCTCTCTTCTAACAATACCTCGTCATCCTTTATCCTGATGTTATTTTCACCCTCCAGAGAAGGAGGTGAGAAACAATAGCAAACAGGTCTGATGAAATAAGAAAATGATATAGCCATATTCTGCTTCAGATGGTATTTGCCCATGTGGTGTTTGGAAGATGCAAAACTGTTTCTTAGACACAGGCAATCAAGTCTGTTACGAACTGCCTGTTCTCTGCCAGACCAGCAGGGTCTGCTTCCTTCTGTGTCCCAAAGACGGAACAACAGCAGTTCTGCTTCTCTACAGCTTTGTGTTTCAGAGAGTGGCACAGGCAGAAAGTAGAAGTGAGGTAGATGATGTCAGCTAAGACATAAGTTCAGTTAAATACTTAGTGTTTAGTGCTGAGGTTTTGCTATATAATACAGCACTCCCTAAGGCAAACTGTGCAGCTGGCCCTGGGACTGTCAGCTCACCACTGCTCTAGCTGAAAATCACTCACAGTTAGTGATTAATTACTCACAGAATTACTCACAGTAAGTGGTAGACATCTCTGCTGCTCGTAACAGCTGTTCTGGAACTCAGGATTTTGCTTGTAAATGCCCTTTAAAACACAGGCTAGCTCCTCCATCCTCCACATAGACACACCCAACCAAAGAATTCCCTCCTTCCTAGTGCTCCTCTACAGGCTCATCTGGACTTTTTCCCCCTGCCTGTACCTGCAGGCACACTTTTGATGCCTGTGGTCTTGGTGAAGTGACCGCCCAGCGCTTCACTGTTGCTCACTCCCCCTTTCTGCAGCCTGTGGGAGTTGGTTGTGACATCTTTGAAGACAGACCTCGGCTGATGGAGTGGCGCAGGCGGGTGGAGGATGCTGTGGGGAAAGAGCTTTTCTTTCAAGCCCATGAGATGATCTTCAATATCAAAGAACTGAGCAACATTCAAATTCATCCACAGCTGAAGGAGCATCTGGCACCTGTGTTGATGAAGATGTTGAAATGAATTAACCTATCTTACCTTTTTTCGTGCCCCTTTTGTTTTAACCTCTTCTCTGACCTCCAGTTCTACATGTAACTGGAAAGAGCATTGTAATTCTAACACAGAAATTGCAGAGTGTTTCTCCCTCACCAGACCGTTCTTGTATCTTTGTGCATGGAAGCTGGGGAAGGCTTAAGAGCTGAAATGTTAAATTCATCCCAAAGGCTGAGGCCCTACAGGTCACTTAATGCGTGCATCTGGGTTTTATTTCAGCATCACTCTTTTCAGAGATGGTAGTGACGTGAATGGTATTTCCTGACAAAAACTGAGCCAGCCTACAAACTGGGAACATTGGGGAACTACATAGGATGAGGATCATTGTTTTCATGTGATTTCAACATTTGCAGCTCCTTCTCCAGTGGCAAGCACTGCAGGCCTGTCTGATCCTCACCTTCCTTCCCAGCACAGGCAGCACAAAACTACAGGAGGTCACAAAGTGAAAAAATACCTTGAATACATTTTATTTTCTTTCTTTTCTTGAAGTTTCTTATGTTGAGGCCTCTTGCTTGGCTCTCCATGCACACTCCACCCTTCCGTTCACCTTTAGGTTCCTGTAAGAAGTTCCCTCATCTACGACTGTGAATCTTCACAATTCTTTGGTTATATCACTGCTCCCCATTTCTGGAAGCCTGGGTTTCTTTGGTGCTTGGTCTGCCCGTACGCATGATAAGGGCTGTTCTTGGAGACTGGCACAGTGAAGACCAAGCCACTTGAAAAAGCTGATGGTGGCCACAGCCGTTGTTTAGTTACCTCACTAAAATACTCTTGCTATTATATAGGGACTACAATAAGAGAATGAATTCACAGCGATTGCTTGAAAGACAATATAATAGCAAGCAGATTGTTTCTGTCTGTGGTAATGCTGCAATAGCAATCCACATTTCTCCCAGAAAATGCAGATGGGGAGGAAATCGAGACATGGTCTTCTGAGACTGTTTTGGATGGAAGTTTACCAAGTAAGTAGGTCACCCTGCGCAGCTGAAGGAATAAGAGGTTTTGTGGCATTGAGCAACAGATACTCCACAATCAAAGGACAGAGAGTTGTTTTGGAGCTTTGGGGCTCTTTTTCTTGGCAAATACAAACCCCTTTTGTAGTGCAGTACAATTTATGAGGTAAAACTGAGAGGATCCAACCAGTTCTAGTTTTTTCAGTTGAAAACAGCAAATCATAAAGGATGCAGAAACTGGTGGAACACATATCTGCATATTTCCATTCAGAAGTAGTTGCTGCCCTTGAACCTTACCCTGAAACCCTTGCCTAAGAACTCTTCCTGTAAGGAATAGGACAAAATGAGTAAATAACCCAGGAATTGCTTCTCTCACTAATCAAATGACTCGTTTTCTCTCCAGTACCACCATGTCCTGGTTAGTGACCTTTCTGCTGGTGAGCTCTATAAAACCTGATGTGTTCTGGTGATGTTTTTCACTAATGTTTCAGTACTGTCTTAGTCCAGAGCCTAGGGAGATTTTTAAATTCCCTGTCTGAAAAGAGAATTCCATTATATACTTCAACTTCTATGAACCGGAAATTTTGTCTTGTGATTGTGTTCTCTATAAAGACAAGAGACCTGACTAAAGGCCCTCTCTTTTCATGCTCGAAAATATTAGGAACAGTCATGTGATTTTTCCCACCTTTTCCTTTCTTCCCAAGCTGAATCATATGGTTTTATCGATGTTTTATTCACATAATATTGTCTACAACTGAGTTAAATTTTAAATGGGAAATGGTTGGGGGCTTTTATATGTATATAATTTTGAGAGTGGAATTCCTAAGTGGATGATGACACAGGCAAATGTCTGGAGAAGGGAAAAAACTGCCATGATTTTCCAAAGGCTGAGCAGCTTTGAGACTACTTGCTGCTGTGCTGTCCTGTCTTGGTTGTGCATTCATCCCCCTATAAGCATTTTAATTGCCAGCTCCAAGACAGAAACAATAAACCAAATGTCTTTTGTCTAATAAAAACAATCTGCCATTCACATGGTAAGCCAACGAGAGTGAAGGAAAACACATATCATTAAAGATGTTTGTGACAGTCCCATGTTCTGGTGTAATTGCTGACATCTGATTACTTGAATCTTTTATTTTCCCTTTGGAGGCTTTCTAATATGCTGATTTCTTGCCATGTGGGGTGGTTTTTTTGGCCTTGGAATTGGAAGAGATTTTTAGTGTTTAAAGGAATGAGAAACAGAAAATAGATGCTAAATGGCATCTTACCTGGAAGTAGTGACTCCCAGGGATCAGGCAGTGGTGGGCTTGCACTTGGGGTTTAGCAAGGTGGGTGAATACCCCCACTGCTTTCATTTCAGTGACAAACTGGGGAGCATTTCTTCTATATCTTTCTGTAAATTTACTCTGGAATCTAATGGTTTTCCTGGGTTATTTTTTCTGCTGCATTCCTGGATTTGCAGGCAGTGTCTGTATTACTGCTTACCACCACAGGCAGCCACTCCTCGCCTACCTGCCTGCCATGCCCTGTCCCCTCTCACTTCCCAATCTCTGTCCCAGAAATATTTTTCCAGCCCTAGTGCTGGCTGGTTTACCCACACAGCTCCTCATGCCAGTATTGTCTTCATTAGCAGCAATAAAGGCCAAGAAATTTCTCCAGCAAAAAAAAAATGGTCCATTCCATCAGTTTTCATTAGGATTGCCTGGAACTGTAGAAAACCCAACAGTCACATCATAAAGGGCCGATTTTCACAACAGTGCTGTGCCCTTTTAGCCGAGCTAGTTTATAACCTTCTGCTATAAATGAGCACGTGTAATGCTCACTGGACAGCAGATGGGCTTCTGAGAAAGCTCTGACGTCTAGATTACACACCTCTGATCTGTAGATGAGACTGTCCCTACAAGGCAGCCTGCTGGGTCTTTTATCAGCTCAGGAGCTCAAAGTCCTGATTGCACAAGCTTGTTTGGTAATATATTGATAAAACAAGAAACCTCTCTGCTTGCCTTTTATTTTCTTGCAGTGCTTGTTGCTCTGAGACATTGCTGCTCTGCCATTCTTAACCCTCCCTGCGTGGAGGTATCCGTTCCGGTGACCAGAAACGTGTTCCCACCGGCGTTAAGGACTGTCACAAAACTCGTTCGACCCATCCATCAGTGAGATGTGCGTTTCTGGCTCTCACAGTCTCTAAATCACATCCCAGCAAAGCACGGTGTCAAAAGCGAAAGGCCCCAAATCCAGCTGGGGTAAGACAGGGAACTCCCGATGCCTGTGGCTGTGGAAGAGCAGGGCGCTGCCGCGCCCCTGCACCAGCCCCAGGACTCGCGAGCGTGCCCCGCCCAGCTGCGCGCTTCCGCTCCGCCGGGGTTCCGGGGCTCGGGCCGCGCTGGGGGTGGAGCGGCGGCCGGGCCGGGCAGTGGCGGTGCGGGTGCGCTGTGCCGTAGTGCGGGGCCATGCCGTTCCTGGAGCTCGACACCAACCTGCCGGCCGGGCGGCTGCCGCCGGCGCTGGCCCAGGACCTGTGCGTGGCCGCCGCAGACATCTTGGGCAAGCCGGCGGAGGTGAGCGAGGGGCCGGGGTAGCGGCGCGGGGCGGAGGGAGCCGGGGCCTGACGGTGGCTGTGCCTGCAGCGGGTGAACGTGACGGTGCGGAGCGGGCTGCCCATGGTGCTGGCGGGCTCGGCCGACCCCTGCGCACAGCTGCTCGTCTCCTCCATTGGCGTGGTGGGCTCGGCGGAGCAGAACCAGCGGCACAGCGCCCGCTTCTTCGATGTCCTGACGGCGCAGCTGGGCCTCGGCCCCGAGCGGTGAGTGCGGCCGGGCCGGGGGCTCCGTCCCCCCGAGGTGGGAGGCACCGTGCCTGCCCCTGGGGCAGAGCGAGCTCCTCTGCTCTATGCTTTATGAATGTGTGAAACACAGCAAACAATACAGGAAGGTGCTCAAAATAATGATGATGTGGGTTCCCATGTCCTCTGTGAGGTTAAAGTGTAACATAGAGCCTAGACTAGACTAGCAAACAGAAAGTGCTCATGAACGCCAAATCCCAGATGCGGTTTGGGTCCAGATAAACCATGGACCAGTTTGCAGTCGTTGCACAGCCTGGGAGTTACTGTTCTCTGAAGATGTGTAGTTCCAGTTGCTGTAACTGGTGCAAAACCCCATGGGAACAGGTAGAGCTTCGCAGTTGTGTCGCCGTGCCAAATGGCTGTCCTGAAGGTAAGCCATGTCCCTCTCTGCTCCTCTTCCCTGTCTCCTGAAGGTGAGTAATAGCATTTCCCTGCTTCTTGTCAGGGTAAATACCTGACAGAGATTAAGAGCTGCATGGGTCCTTCTGAAGTGAACAAGTATCTTGTATAAACAGTGTTGAAATTCAGTCTGCTTTTTGGTTTGTGTGGATGAGGTCTGGCATCTGTTTGTACCCTGCCCGCACATGGCTTATTTTTGCTTCTGTTAAATTAACACCATGAAGTGTGAGACAGTGAGAACATAGTGCAGATTTCCTGCCTTGTTGCAAACTGGGCAGGGATAATATTTAACTGTAAAATAATGTTTTTGTCCGCTGCATTTTTGCTTTTGTACCCCAAAAGGATTGTCATCCGCTTTTACCCACTGGAGCCATGGCAGATTGGCAAGAACAGAACAGTCGTGACATTCCTGTGATCCCTTGAGCAGCCGATGGAACAAAGCAATGATGAAGATAACCTAGAGATTACCAGCTCCATCTAATTGTTTACTGTTATGATCAAATCCGTGTAGCTCTGCACTTCACCTGTGTAATTCACTTTTGTCTTTGCATCCTGTGCACACAAAGCTGAAGAGTGGGACGATAGCTGTGCTAATGTCACTAAAATAATTCAAGGTCTTTGTCTCAAGCCTGTCTTGTATCCCGGAGGCTCTCCTGGTATGGAGTTCTGGGATGATACAGCATCTCGCTGTCTTCTGTGGCTGGTGTTTTCAGCTCGCTGTCCCTGTGAGGGAGTGTTTTAGGTTTTTAGGACCCATATGCTCCCTCACTTTGTAACTGGAATACATGAGGCATTTTAGTAAAACAAAAGCACAGTATTTTTTATGTATAATGTTATCTCTGTCTTCCACTGATAATGAAAACAGTTAGTGTTTTCAGCCACCTATCAGCCACACTGTGACTTGGTCGGGTCACAGACAGGGAGCTCAAAGGAACCGAGAGCAAGCCCTTAGAACATGAAAATGTTTATGGGAACACAAGGCTGGGAGGATGCTCCTGTTCTGCTCTGCCATTCAAATTGCAGTTTTATTTGAGACTTGAGGACTTGAGCTACTTGAAAATATTCCTTCTAATTACCATTTGAAGTTAGTTGTTCTCTATGCAGCATAAACATGCTATGTTTGCAAAAGTCAGGAATATAACACCAAACACAAGTTTGTGTGTCAGGCTGGGGGGGGATGGACGTTAAACCTTACCTAGTTAATAAAACGTATAAAAGCCTCTTTTGATAAGTGTCAGTTTATTGGCTTCTAACATTGGATGGGGTCTGCTTGCCATCTGGATTTAACATCTCCCAGCTATGGTAGATCTTTTTACTGTCGTACAGGCTCTAACTTCCCAGGCTTAACCTCCTAAGGTTAACTGGAATTTCTGCTCCCAGAAATGACCTCTGTTGTTTGAGAATTCTCTGTGGGCATATTTGCACATTCAAAGGTGAAGAACCACTTTTGAACATGGTTTAACCACTTCCTAGCTTCCAGCCTTTGAACTGCAGAAGGTCTTTCTATGCATTTACATGAGAGGCCTTGAGCACGCTGAAGGGCACCGACAGACATGTATTACAGGACCGTGATGGCTTCAGAGGTTATTCTGCAGGTACAACTGCAGTGTGATGCTGCTGTTCAAGGCAACACTGCCTGTACTTTGCCATGATGGAAAGACAGGCATTGTTTTCACCCACAAACAGACCCTGGAGTTCATCCTTACAGCACTAGATGCTGGGTCAGTGAAATGCTTGCGCACAAGCTGAACCTAACCAGTGCGATGTGACTCCTTGGAACAAGAGGTGCCTTCAAAGCTGTGGCTGTATCCTGCAGATGGAGCCTGGATGTGCTGTCTCTGCTCAGGGCTTGCCTGGACATTGCACCTGCACCAGGAGGGATTGGGTAGGGCTGCGGCTGTCACACGCTGTCTTTCAGACTCACTGCAATGTGATTACCTCACATTTAAATACAATTATTTGTACAAGGAGCTGTTTTGCAGTTATGGTCTGGCTTGAGTCACTGCTCGCACTGTCCTGCCGCCACCACACAAACACCTCCCTAGGGCAAAAAGGCACTTTCCCATCCGCAATCACAATAAGTTTTAGGGATAAACCAGTAGGTTTAGGATGAGTTCTAAGCCCATCGGAGACGCCTTTCCACCACGCTCCCACAGATAGCGCCCTCAGCCGCCGTCAGCTCCAGCTCCAACCGCGACCCACCCCTCCCCGCCTTCCTGTTTCCTGCGTTCCCATTGGCAGCCAAGGAGCGGCTGCTCCGCCAATGAGCAGCCTCTTTGTTGGCGCGCGGGTCTCCGGTGGGGGTTGCCGTGGAGACCGCCGGTGGGGCCGCGTCTCCGGGGAGCCGCCGCTCGCCTGAGAGAGCCGCGCCGGGAGCCCCGCGGCGGCCGCGCCCCGCCCCGCGCCGCCATCCCGGGGCGGCCCTGCGAGGTGAGTGTCCCGTCCGCCGCAGCACTGTGAAGGGGCTGCCGGAGCTTTGGCCCTTCCCCTGCTGCGAGAGCCCGGCGCGGCGGGGTCGGGCCTCGCCTCCACGGAGCCACGGTGAGGGGCGACCGTGGGTTCGCTCCCTCCCTCGCCTCCTCCCGGCCTTTCGTGCCACCCGCTGGGAAGTGGAGCCTGGCAAGCGGAGAGGCTTCCCCGCTCCTCTTTGCGGAAAATGACCGTATTTCGGTAAAAGCGGCTTTTGCTAATGCGGCTGAGGGGATTTTTGCCACGTTAAAAACAAAACCCGAAACAAAAATCGAGTGGTTTTATTTTTAAACAAATATGGATTTGCAGTGCATGGATCCCGAGTGTGGCAACAACAAAAGCCAGGAAAGCCCAAGTCACTCCCTTTGTTTCGTATCCTGAAGTTGGAAATCACACAAGCTCTGGAAACAAGAGCTGACAGTCGAAATTTTTAATGAAGTTTTAAACTACTGAGGTAAAAGGAGACAAGATTTTGAATGCAAAAGGCTTTAAAGAGGTACTGTTGCCTTTTGAGGATGTTTTCTCCTGTCATAACCACAGATTGATAAACTGAGACCCTCCTGTAGCCGAAAAAATTTCAACCCAGTTTAAAATACTCTATATTAAAGACTGATTCTTTTTTTTCCTACTTAATTGATGTAGCTGTGTTCCTCTGGAAGTGCTGGTAGCGACATGCTTTATTCCTAGATGTAGTGATACTGTGGTAACTCAGTCCACGGTTACGTTTGCAACCATGTACAATGTGACAAAGAGATGAAATAACTCCCCCAGCTGCCTGACACACAGGTACAAAAGCTGTGTGGAGGCAGTGTCCTTGCCCTGTTTTTCAACAGCATTACACCGTTCTGTTTGGTTGTGCTCTCTCAACTTGTGAACTCCAGAGAGGAAAGGTGCTAAATACTTGTTACAAACTCTGTAGAAACATGGAGTTAAAACTGTTTTCCCACCTTTTCTGTAGCTGCAGTTTCACTGGCAGTCTAACTACAGAAGTAAACTCTTGACTGTAGTCTCTCTCCTGATGACTTCCTCTGCTGCCTTCAGCAAGATTATGTGGAGTCAGCAAAAGACTTGAGCGATTTCTGAATACAGGTGTATCTGTAAGTGAACTGAAAAGCACTCAGGTTAAATGCGTGGTTGATTTGGGATCATACAGTCTCATTTATTTAGATGCAATAAGCATCCGCACTTCCTGTTAAAATGTGGGGTGTTCAATGTTTCTGAAGGACATAGCAATTAATCTCTGTGCATGTATTTTCTCCATATGCAAAGTAGACAAGGAGTCCTCGTCTTGAAAGAGATTTGAGGTTTTATTAATGTTTATTTACTCACTTAAGGAGAAAAATGTTTTATTGCTGTGCAGTTGTCAGTCTATTTAGCTGCAAGTGATGAAAGTAAGCAGTGCATGGGCAAGCAAAATACCATTGCTGAATGAATGAGATCTTGTCAAAGCATTATTTTCGCTACATGCAGAACTAATCATGATGATGTATGAGTTAATTCAGCTTACAGTTTGAAACTCCCACTGCTTCCTGCTGTGGTTAATTCTGGACTTACTCTTCTATTAATGTGGTCCCCAATATTAAAGACTGTTTTTAGCCTGTCTCATGTGTGTCATATTTTTGTTTGAATTGATGGGAAGGTTTTATCGTGTAACAGTGAAGCTTTTCTTTAAAAAGCAGCATGGAACTCTCATATTTTTTGCCTTTACTAGCATAAAGTTTCCGGGAGGTAATAGAACGTAAGTTATGGGTTTAGTTAGGAGGAAAAAAATGATAGATTCTGAATGTGTATTTTAACCTTTAAACATTTTGTCAGTGGTAAACAGACTGGAAATACTGTCCTTCAGAATGAAGAAATATTAGTTAGTAAAAGTTCAGTTTCTTTTGTTTGCATATATCTAAGAGGTCTAAGAACTTGCTTTTGCCTTAGAGGGTGGTCAACATACTGAGAAGAGACAGCTGTGTTATAAACACTGTTTCTGTTCTAGCAGGGATAGCAGTAATAAAAACAGTTTTAATCAAAGGAATTTCCAGGCACTGGAAAGTATCGAAGCCCTGCTGCAAAGTCAGTCCGACACAGATAACCTTCCATTTTTTCCCTCCTGTTTTGTAAATATCCATAAATGCTGTGGTTTCCAGGCATGATAGAGCACTCTGGTTTGTGCTATAGGTAAAAGGTGCAGGAAGGATTCTAATTTTATTTTTTTAATGTAACTGAAGATAAACTCATAAGCAATAATGGTTCATACTCAGAAAATGTCAGAAGCTTTCTTGGTTTTACCTTTGTTGTTAAAAGGATTCACGTTGTAATGTTGTTAATACAGTGTATGTTCATTAAGCATTTTACGGTAACTGAATAATCTTATGGGTGTGATTACATTGCAAATACTTCCACTCCCCCCTCACTGCCAGGACTAGAGTCTTGAAAGTCATCCTGAAGTAATGCATGTGCTTAACTTTGTATTTTACTCTCTGTCTCTATTGAAATTCACTTTAATATTATTGTTCCTACATTATAGGGCAATTTATCCCTTGGCATGGGGGAGTGGTAGTGACATAGGGCAGTTAACTGGTTGTTGATTAAAGTATTCCCAGCCTGCCTTTTATTTCTGAATGCTTCCTTTATGGGCAGAATAAATATTCTAATCCTGTTTGCTTTCCAGACCTGTTTGTGTTATGCCTTTCGTCCTAATCCTGGAGTAAAGACCGTGAGAACAGCTGAGAACATGGTAAGGGCTTATTGAGATGGTTTTTGAGATGTTTTGGTAGAAATAAAATTGAAATTTTTCTCTTTCCCCAGGACTAAGACTAAATTGGCGTAATAAGAGCATTGGGTTTGGAGTGATTGTGGTTATTGGTAAATTAAAGAATTTGAAAACAGTTTGCTGTAATTGTCTCTTCTAGGGAAGCCGTTACTTGCAAGACGCTTGAAATTTTGTTGTTTTTTTTTTTTCAGCTGATTTAATGGGGGAAATAATTTCGAAGTTTCATTATTTGCAATTAGTGGTGACGTTACAGTTCTTGTAACTTTATGTAGAGATCTCTCAGTATTGTCCATTTACCAAGTAAAGTAAAAATAGAGGAAACTTGACTTTGCAAGGGAACGCATGTAGATGTAACATTTCTTGTTGCATCTCAACTGTCATTCTAGATCCGAATTGCAGCATTAAATGCGAGCTCAACAATTGAGGATGACTACGAAGGTACCTTTAAAAGTCATAAGACGCAGACAAAAGAAGCCCAAGTAAGTAAACTCACAATTTTCTTAATGATATTTAATAAAGTTGCCCTGCAAAATAGGTTCTGTTTTTTTTAAACCACAGGAAGCAGAAGCTTTTGCTTTGTACCACAAAGCTTTGGACCTTCAGAAACATGACCGATTTGAAGAGTCTGCAAAAGCTTATCATGAGCTGCTTGAGATTCGTCTTCTGCGAGAGGTCAGTGACCTTTAGAGACTGAAACTCTAGAAACTGTTTTTATTTTATATTATTTAATTTCTTTCTGGCTAGTTGAGAGATGTCAGTGTTATCAATTGGCAAGTAGTTTGGTGTTCTTTTTGCTTCTGTAATGTCTAATTCCTGGTGCCCACGTTGCATTTATTTTATCATTTCTAGGCAGTTCTTTCTGGTGATGAGAAAGAAGGACTGAAACATCCAGGCTTGATGTTAAAATATTCCACCTATAAAAACCTAGCACAGCTGGCAGCACAACGGGATGACTTAGAGACAGCCATGGAGTTTTATTTGGAGGTACAGTACAGCTGAAATAAAACACTGGAGCCTCAATGTCTGCAAATACTTGCCAAAATATAGATGTACACCTTTCAGCATAATCATTTGAATATATGTCTGAATTCTGGGTAGTTTCTGACATTATATGTGATAACTGGTCTACCAGTCAGTCCCCAAACCAGTAGCAAGCCTGCTGAAAACTTAAGCAGTGCCAGTCCCTGTAGACAAGTGAATATGCATGTCTGAAATGTGAATAATGGTGTTTGTTATGCTTTCTAGGCTGTGATGTTAGACTCTACTGATGTCAACCTATGGTATAAAATTGGCCGTGTGGCAATCAAACTAGTCCGCCTGCCTTTGGCTCGTCATGCTTTTGAAGAAGGTCTCAGGTGTAATCCTGATCACTGGCCTTGTTTGGATAATCTTATCACAATCTTGTACACACTCAGTGACTACACAAGTAAGTACAGTACACAAAAAAAAGTTGTCAAGATAGTGTAATTTTACATATCACTAAAAAGCTGTAATGATGCAGTTGTGTAGGAGAGTGTGTCTTGTGTAAGCAGTACATTAGGTTATGATAGTGACTTCATGATAGAGATTTTTTTTTAATTTCATGATAAAGTATGATGGTTTGTATCAGTTCTGGCTACCCTAAAAATAAATGCCTGTGGTGTCTTACATCAGAGTCTTTGCAAGAAGTTTCTCTGTAGACTGTTCTCTTGCATGTATGTTGATTTTGTTTTTCTAAGCATTTCCAGCTATGTAGTTCTAAGATTTAGTTATAAAACTACAATCTACTTCACAGCCTAGTGTGATTAATTGTAATTAGAGCAGTTGATACAAGAGACTCCAAGATTTTACATTTGAGTAACGTCTAGTGGATGAACTGATTCAAAGGAAGTTTGTGGGAGAAGTTGTAAGATGGCAGAAACATTGAATCTGATCCCTCAGGTTCAGCCGCTGGAATAGTCCTGAATCTCTTCCCTTGATTGCCCATGCAAGCAAAAAACTGGTGGGATACATTGCTTGTTACACTAATGGAATCTGCAGTTCAGACATTTGGTAACAAGAGAATGGTAAATGGCTAGGTTTCTGCTTTATGATTCTACTTTCTTTCATACAGGAACAGAGTCCTGAAAGCAAATACAGAATGTACTGCAAACATTGTTTAAACAAAATTAATGATACCCTTCTTCTGGATATAATACTTGAGAAGACATAGTATGTTATTTTAGCTGTATGCATGTAATCATTTGACATGTTTCAAAGCTATTGGTCTAATTATGTGAATGTCATATTTAGCTGGAATTCTGTGGTGTATACGAAGCCTAGAAATGGGAGCTTTTGAATGAATCTAAGTAGCCACTGGCAATTCATTTTCTATTTCTCTGTCAGCATGTTTGTACTTTATCTGCAAAGCTCTGGAGAAAGACTGTCTATATAGTAAAGGATTGGTTCTGAAGGAGAAGATATTTGAGGAGCAACCTTGCCTCCGGAAAGATTCCTTAAGGATGTTCCTCAAATGGTGAGTGTCATTCTATAGTATATACAGCATTTGGGGTGTAAATTTTGGGTTTGGGGTAGTTCAGAAAAGCTGTTGAGATAGAATGCTTTAAGCTACAATATCTTGCTGACCTGTCTTCTAAATGATAAATCAATGTGAAGTGTTGGGGCTGCTGACAGAATGTTCTTCAGTAGTTACTTTTGGAGGGAGGTAGAAAGAGATAAAAAGTCCATTTGCTGTTGCTCACTTATTTTCATACCCAGATTTCTTAAAATCATCTTCCTTTTGTTTTTTTTTGCTTATTTGCAGCTGATATCTGCAGTATTCATTTTACTTTTCCTTTGCTAATTAAAAAAACCCCAAACCAACCAACCCAAACCCTATACATGTTACTGCTTTTCCAAGCAATTACAAATTTGGAACTTAATACAGTTTTCTCATTTCAGTAAGTTTCAGGAAGTGTTACTGATTTTTAATGACAAATCAGTACAGTCAGAAGACTTTCTATGTTTCATTAGTACCAAGATGCAGAAATTCTTAGTTATTAAGCTTTCAGACCACTGCAACTCTGAAAATATTTTGCAATATTATGTTTGAGATATTAGTCCTTTATTATTACTTTTTTATTGCAGTGTGTTAAACTTTCACTAAAAGTTTGGATTAATGTATCTTTGCTAAGTAGAGTGTCTCTTTCTGTATAGATTTTATAGTATGAGTGGGTGGGAGGAAGGTAGGAGAAAAAAGTAGAGGCCTGTAAATTGTACAGGATCTAAGTTAACTAATAATTCAGCATCAGAACTGCTTCTGATACTGTAATATGTTGCTGTGATGGTCAACAGAATTCAAGAGAAGTTTTTAATTTAATCATGGTTCAGTCTTACTGAATATAATAGTCATTGCACGTGCAGCTAACATCAGTATGCTGTGTAAATTGTATGTGAAAAGTGGAATGTACATCCTGGTGTGCATCCTTCAGTTACACAATATATCAATCAAAACCAGTGACGTTTTAGACTAAAACAATATCTAAAATGTGAAAATATGGAGTATTTAGAAGACAGGGAAGAGAAAAGATAACAAATTTTTAGGCTCTAGAATTCTATGTATAGCAGTGGACCTTTAATAGAAAGCCCTCTTTAGTTACAGAGACCCTGATTTATTAAGCTGCCTTAGGTCTGGCTCTAAAAATGAGTTACGTGCTGTTAGCCACTTGGGTTTTGTATCTGGCTTGAGATCTCTGAAAAAAGTGGATTATTCTTCACTTTCAAAAATCCATTTCTAGACTCAGACAATACAAGACAATTTTCAACTCCAAATTTTATTTGTGATGACGTGAATTCCTCAGAATAATACTTTGGAATGAAAGGAATTTCTCAGCCGTACAATCTTTTTTCTGAACCAAAAAATTCTTTCCCAGAAAGAAAATAAAACCTCCTACTTCCTTTTCATTTCTCTGTGTTTGGAAAACAGAACAGAACAATCTCCCTTTATTTTTTAATTTTTAAGACAGAGCCAGAGATTTTGGAGGGTAAATGCTTGTATTTGCATGCTACAAAGTGTGTAAGATAGTTATTTGAATGCTTGTTTTAACACTGTTCATTTTTGTTCCAGTGTAGAAAGATATCAAATTAATCTTCTCAAGCTTAAAAAACCCAACAGACCCAAACAACAAAAGCACAAGCAGCAAATAAAAACTTTAACCAGTCTTCATTTCTTATTATTTCTTAGTGACATGTCTATCCATAATGTAAATTTGAGTGCAGCCGAAACTGGAAGAATCATAGATGAAGCACTGGAACTACGAAAGAAAAGACAAGCTTTACTAGTGCGTGACAGAGAACCAGACCTCAGACTGGTCCAGCCAATTCCCTATTTCACGTATGTCTTTGTTTTCTCTTTTTAAAAGGTTCCTCTGAAGCCACTTAAACTGAACACTGTATTGAGGTTCACATTTCTTCAGAACACTTTTTTCTTGTAAAAACAAACAAATAACCCCCCAGTGTTTTCATGTTTTACGAGTTTATAGGTTGGTTTGCTGTGCTTATGATCTTAGCATAAATGCCATATCTATCAGTTTTCAACCTTTGAATTAAAACCAGCGATGTAAAAAACCAAACAAATACTAGTTTGGCAACCGTTACAACTGTGTTATTGGATTTTTCGTATATGACTAATTTGTATATGAACTTCAAAGTAAGTTTAGCTTTTTGAAAAATGGCTTTACTGTTGGGATAATGAAAATTCAGAAAAAATACACTTCTTTATTCGCAGCAAGATGTAAGGGTATTACTAAGTTGCTACATATGTCTTTATTAAGGCACAAAAGATTGGGCTTTGTTTTGGTTTTTTAATTGTACATTTTTCTGGAATATTAATGGACTCTGCACGTAGGTCCTGTTGAGGAAAAATTGCTTCTACTTGTGGATAAGGGTGAGATTCTTTTGTTGTTGCTGACTGAATGCAGAGCCTAAAAATTGTTCCTTTGACACTGCTTTTTTTAGGGTTCAGTGTAATTTGCTCAGTGACTACTGCACAGACCTTCTTTTATTAGAGCCATTTCTTGAGATTAGACACATTATTAACTCACATTTTCTTCCTACTGCAATGAACTCACCAGTTTCCTCTGGAAAACTTTTGCCTGCTGTCCCATTTTGTTCTTGTTTTTCCAAGTGGTGTGTTCTAGAATGAAAGCTCCTAAGAGCCTCTGTTCCAGGCCTGAAACTGTTAATGGTTCATATGACAGGAAATGCACAAAGATACTCTTCAGCTTTTCAGTTACAGGACAGATTTTGACACTCAGATATGTTCCTCTCCCACTGAAAAGCTGCTCTTCCTAATTTAGAAAATAATATGGCAAGATTTTATGAAGTTGTGATGCTGTTGTGTTTCCACATGCAGATGGAAGTGTTTAGGAGAAGCTTTACTTGCCATGTATCACCACCTCACAACGTGTGACCCTCCTCGACCCAGTCTGGGAAAGAGAATTGACCTCTCAGAATACCGAGATCCGGTTCAACATGTGATGCTTTCTCCTACCTCTGCTCCTGTCAGTGTTATTCAGCCAACTCCTGTCAGCACTAATCCAGTAGTGACAATACCAGATCCTGTATTACCTTATACACCGGCAACACCCAACTTTCCAAGTCACAGTCAGAGTTTATTAGAACCGGGAACTACTGTAGGTGAGCAAGGTACTTCAGTCTAAGATTCAAGATATTTTTCCTACTTATCTGGGTATTAAAAGCACTACAGAATTTATTGGGGAATACTGTCTTTAAAACTGCATGTTGGTGGATTCTGAATCTTTTCAGCGTATGGTAGGAAAAGTGAAGTTGAGCTCTGTAAATTTAAGTTCTGTTAACCCTTCACATTAGAACAGGAAGGCCACCTAAATTGCCTGAAAATCACTGATTCCTAAGACAGGACCACTGTTCAGGACAGTGGTCTTGCTTCCTTGTCTAGTGGAATTGAGAGTCAGGTTGATTTGTTTTTCTCAGTTGTTACAGTTTACAAATCTAACTTCTTCTGGTTTGGTGCTATGGAAACTCACACTTCAGTTTTTCAGTCCTTAAGATTAGAAGAATAATGACTGCATCCCAGCAGTGATGCATATCAAGCTTTTAATGTTGTGAAGTCTTGAGCGCCTCAGAATGAATGAGCTGTTATAGAAGATGACTGGATTATTCTGCTCATGTGTAACATTAAGAACCTGAAAGAAGCAAGCTGTCAGCTATATTGATTTGAAATCTGTAGCAAGAGGCTTGAATATTTTACACTGTAGCTGTATTTACGTATCTGAAATTGCAAAGGAGTTACCAGTATTTGGCTTGTGTTCATGGGAATTTACAGGTGTTTTGGAATTAAAGGCAGGCTCCTCTGATTCCCAGTTCAGAAACTTCTTGAAGACTAGATAATGAATTCTAATTGAATAATGAAATACAGAGTTTCCAGTAAGTCTGCTTCTTCCCTCAGAGCAGCATTTTTATGGAAGATGCCACAGCCAGTTCATATTAATGATTGAAGAAAATTATTTTAAGATTTTTGCTCTGTCTTCAGAAGGAAACCAACAAATCTCAGGTGATGCTGGAGAATAAAATAAAGTGTCAGCCACTAATAATTTGTTGAATTCTGTTTCTAGGTGACATGTCTGCAGGTGACAAATCTAAGAAAGGTGTGAAGCGAAGGAGAATTACAGAAGATAGTGGTGAAACAGCAAAGAGGAGATCTGCTAGAGTCCGGAACACCAAGTGTAAAAAGGAGGAGAAGGTTGACTTTCAAGAGCTGTTGGTGAAATTCCTTCCTTCCAGGTACTGTACAGCAATAGCTTCATTATGAGAGTATTGGGAGCTAAGCAGAGAAAGCTGTTTGGGGTTTTGTTTGATGGATATGCCCCAACATTAAAACCATTAGACCCAGCTTATTTTTTTAAGCAGATGTGATTCATTCTCTTCTCGTAAATTTAATGAAATTGTTTTAAGTGAAAATAACTAAAAACTAATTGATAAATGAGATGGCTTTTGTCAGTATGAAACTGATTTAGAGGACAATGTGGATGTTAAAATGGATATGATAAACAAGATAATCTTGTTTTGGATAAAATTTGGGAGCTGAATATAAATCTCTAAATTTGCTTCAGTTAATGTAGTTTCAATGTTACAATATGCACAACGTGCCATGTTTAGGTTTCATTTACCAGTGAAAGCAAGAATGAGGATTTTATTGATACTGTGTGTTTTGTTCCCTTTTCATACAGATTAAGGAAGTTAGATCCAGAGGAGGAGGAAGACACTTTCAATAACTATGAGGTGCAGTCAGAGATCAAAGAAGAGAATTTCCAGCATGTTGGACCACATAGAATGTCATTTGATTCTACAACATTTATGGAATCTGGTGTGGATTTTGTTGTAACTCCCACTCTTTCTCTGTTGTTTCTTCCATATTGTATGCTTTATGTTCTGTATTTTCCTATCACATCTAGAAGATACAGAAATATATGTTATTTTAGAAAGAACAGAAATATCTCAGTTGGTGGCAGGTGTGATTTTTTTTTTTTTTTTTTTTTTTTTTGAATCTTGGGGACTGCTTAATTACTGTGTGTGAGAGCTCTATTGTGTGAAGTGTCCCTTTTGAACAGATTGGAATGCAAAACTTAACATAGGAGAACCGCTGCAATATTAGTTCATAAAACATTGTTGAAACTTATTTGTCTCAAACTGTTGGTTGCCTTGACCCCAAACAAGTATGACTTTGTGTTTTTCTGCTTTCCAGAAAAACAGGATGTTCATGAATTCCTGCTGGATAACCTGAATAATGGTGGGATCTTGGAGCTAATGATGAGATATCTGAAAGTCATCAGCCAAAAGTTTCTAGTGAAGTGGCCTCCTGGCTTATGTGAGGTGGTCCTTAGTATCTATAATAGCTGGAGAAAGCATAGTAGTAGTCTTCCTAATCCATTACTGAGGGACTCAAGTAATCAGCATATCAAGGTATGAAACACTTTTCCTTGTACTTCTCTTTGCTGCTGTGTTGCTCTTCTGTGTACCAGAAGTACCTAACTTAAACCCAGAAGCTAGATGCAGGTTTTGCTTAGCTCGGTCTGGGGAGCTGCTTGTCCAAGCTTTATAAACTATGGTTTCTGCAGCTTGCATAACAGTTTGTTCCTCATCTCCTGAACACACATGGGTAATGTTGTATACAGCTATACCCTACACATAATATGTGTGTATATTCACATTCACATATAGATGTAATATAAACACTATAGATGTAAACATATTTTAGTCCTTTACTCTGTTGTTGCTCTTATTTTTTTTTTCTTCCCTCCCTTTAGTTCTGATAGGATGCAAAGTTTGGTTTTGTCACCAGACTGAGATGCAGTATGACTGCAGTTTGAGATACTCTGTTTTTCAGATCGACGGTGTTTCTACTTCTTTTGCAAATAAACTGAATTATGGGAACTATGTTCCATTGACTTAATTTACAAAACAAACAAAAGCATCGCTGTGTAGCAAATGTTACATCTCTTGTACATCCTGTGACTTTTGTGTTTCTGTATATTTTTCATAAATACATCCTCTTTGTTAAACAAATATAAATATATTTATAAATGTATTCCCTTGGTTCTCATTACGACTGCATAACTGCTTGCTTGTATGAAAGATCTAGAAAGTCAAGGTTTTGTAGCTATACTGTTAAAAATCACTGTCCTCATGCTTGTCTGTTTTTTTTTGTCCTTGAATTTATTTTAAGCTTTATCTGCAAGCTATCGTAAGTGTAAGAAATTGATGCTTTTAGGATTGTAAAAGACTATTCTGGTAATGTGCATAGACTTTTGAACTTTTTCATAAGAACCTTTTTTTAACAGCTGGACTGTAGCCTTCATTCCCGTGTATTTAATCAGAAAATAGTATGTGCTTCACTATACAAGTCTACCTGGCAGTGATCCATGGTGAAGTGACTTTTTTAAAGTACTCCTGAACTTCATCCAGCAAGCTTTAATAAGCTGATAAGACTTGAGGATATGCTCAGTCTCATGGAGATAAATACTGAAAAAAATTACAGTATATAGTCATTTGATTTCTGAAGTATCAATACTTCTGCTGTATTCTGGAAATGTGCTTTTACCATGATTTATCAATTGAATACATACAATACATACAAATACAAAGTTATTTCAGCCAGACAAAAAAATAGGGATGTCAGTTTTTTCTTAACCTGAGGCAATGCTGTTTGTCTATCTTCTTTCATGAGCGGAGATTTTAATTTTTCTTTTTAATGCTTCTTCTGAGTATTGGTTTGTTTTGTACTTGTTTATCTGTAAATGCTATTATACACCTTTAGACAGAGGAAGAAATAGTTATAGCTTGGAGATAGAAATCCCAAGACGATAAGATGAAGGTTTTCTTTGAAGTAAATTTCAAATCCGTTGGTGTTTTTTACTCCTTTTTTAAATGTATTTCTTCCTGTACGCTCATTTTTGCTGTCTCCGTACTTTTTCTGAAGGATATGATGTTGATGAGCCTTTCTTGCATGGAACTACAATTAGATCAGTGGCTGCTAACAAAAGGGAAGAGCTCTACAGGTGAGAAATGAATATGACTTTCATCAGACTCTGAAAACACTTTAAGTTGTATGAAGAAATGTTTCTAGGAATTCATTGGAGTTTGGACCTATTTTTTCTTAATCTCTTTCAGATCTGTATTTTATTGGTCTATGTTGTTTTCGTTTTAAAGCAGATAAATACTTTTGAAATACTAGGATGTGGGACTCCTTTCATGGGATACTAGTAAGTTTGTGACAAAATGTAATGAATTGATTTGCAGTTTCTCCACGAAATTGTCCTGCTGCCTCTGTGAATGGGAAGTTTGGCCCTGACTTCCCAGGAACTCATTTCTTGGGAGACCTGTTGCAGCTGTCATTTGCATCCTCACAGAAGGATTTATTTGAGGAAGGCTGGATGGAGTTTGTCACTCGGGTGTACTGGCTGAAAGCTCGCTTTCTAGCACTGCAGGTTGGTTTTACTTTTGATCTAACAAGTAAAACTTTCCCCGAATTAAAATCATACCAGCTACAGCTGATTTGGGAAGCTCATCTCATTTAAGCATGTGGATAAAATCAACTGAAAACTTAATGATTACTTAGATTCTACTTTTTAATATAATTAACTATCCCTAAGAGTAGAGGTAGAAATGAAGTAGGAGGTCTCCTGTGCAAAGCTACTATTCAGATATGCTTAAGATCTAGTATTTGCTTAAATTAGCTTATATTCAGCCTAAAAAATATATTTGAACCAAAGTTATTTGGAGTAGTATTGTGTAGTTGCAGAACATGATTTTTTGGGGGACCTGAACTAGTGAATGCTATCAAAGTCCCAGAGAGTTGAAAATGCAGTTTTTAACTGAAGCAGACTGTATGTTAAATTACTCTCCACTCTGCTTTTTCAAGGTAGCATGATTCTTCTTTTGGAGATGTTTAATTTAATATGCAGGGTTTGAAACAAAGGGTTTAAACCTGAGGGAACACTTTGAAAGAAATGTTATTTGATCCCAAACTTTTTCCTCTCCAAGTATTGCTTTCTCAGGACATCAAAGAGTTTTTC
This sequence comes from Amazona ochrocephala, assembly GCA_039720435.1. Classification (NCBI taxonomy): domain Eukaryota; kingdom Metazoa; phylum Chordata; class Aves; order Psittaciformes; family Psittacidae; genus Amazona; species Amazona ochrocephala. The sequence continues at coordinate 5,519,284 of CM077891.1, read as the reverse complement.
TATGCATCAATTATGTTTAAGTCAGTCATCAACTAATAACGGGAATCAGTTTCAAAGTGTGAACTAACCAGTTTGGTCCATTCTTATTTTTGCACCTGAGGATTCCTTTCTGATAAATCTGAGGAAAAATGAGAGTTCCTATATGGCTATTGCCATTTTCCCTTTAGATGTACAGAGTTATATTTTGCCCATGTGGTTGCATTCGCTTCCTGACCACTCAACTCTTAGTTGGCGAGAGTGAGTAGAGTGCATTCGTTTTGCATAATATAAGAATGTTTGTTGACTTAGTGTTCTTATTTGCACAAATGAAAGAGTTATTTATACTGTTTTACTCCTCCATATTTTAAAGGAAAGGGATTTTAGCAATTCAAACTAGTATTTCAGATTTATGCAAGCTGAATTCTATATCCCTGATTTGTTTTACCTGTAACTGAAGTCACTGGTAAGATACGCTGTTTCTGGATGTTTTTTAATTTGTCAATCGGATTTGTTTTTTGTTTGGGAGGATGCGCCTGCATTGAACTGAAACATTTTCTTCTATATGCTTTATAAGCCTTTGCTGCAGACAGAACTCTAGGGTTTTTTGTTTGTTTTCCTCTGTACTGTTTCTGTAGGGAGACATGGAACAGGCGCTTGAAAACTATGATATCTGCACTGAAATGCTACAGAGCTCCACTACAATGCAAGCTAAAGCTGGCAATGAATGCAGCATCATAATTCGGTTACCTAATCTACATGTTGATTCTGTTGTTTCTTTAGAAGAGGTAAGAAATAATTTGCAGGTGTGTTCTCCCCACTCCATCCTTCCCAGTTTCAAAGGTCATCTATGAATTAGTGCATCTGTGATGAACTTTACCACATCTGTTGTAGAGTTTTTCAGAGTGAAAGGACAGGTTCATAGTTCAATGATAATGTCAGGGCCATTGTATCACTTTCAAAAAGACACCTTTTGGTTCTGTTGGTCCTGTACAACTTAAAATTTCTTTTATGCAATGTAAAAATATTAGAGCAGCTGCATGTAGAACAGTAGAATATTAGATTAGTGTTTCATTTTCTGTTCCTAAACGTATATTTTGCCTTTGCCAAAATAAGCTCTTTACTTCAGCAGTGTTTTCCACATTACAATTTACATATACTTTTAAACAAAGGGGTATCCTTCTTCTGTTCTTTCTGTTGCTGTTTTGGGGAATGAGCTCCCAGTACAGGAGATACCATCTTCTATTTTAAGGCTATTTGGTGGATGTGTTCTTGAAGTGTAGAAATGTGTGATTTGGGGATTTGATGCAAAAAAAGTTTAAAATAATTATAGCACTGAAGTCATATACTGCATAATAATTACAAATCTGAGGAGTGGGTGACATATTACATAGTAGGTGTTTTCTTCCTGCTTTATATTCCTTTATGTAGCTGTGAAGTTCACACAGCTTTACTGCTAGGAGAAATGTCAGTAGTCAAATATATGTGAAGACAAAATGAAAGTTGAATTATGCCATCTGTGATGTTTGCAGATTGAAAAGAATCTAAAATCTCTGGAAAGATGCCAGTCTTTGGAAGAGATCCAGCGACTGTATGAAGCAGGGGATTATAATGCAGTGGTGCATCTGTTTCGTCCAACATTATGCTTTAATGGTTATGGCAGAGCAAAACATCTGGAATTTGTAACATCCATACCAGAGAGACCAGCACAGCTGCTTCTCCTGCAGGTTTGTTTTGCTTCTTCAAGATCTTTTTATTAACAAATTAAGACTTCCTCCTGAAAACTGAATGAAAGGATTTCTTGAGTGGGTCTTAATGTTTTGTAAATAAGACTCATTAACCAAAACATGGAACCAGACTTTTAATTTGAACAGCTTTAGCAATATGCCAGCTTTTGCTAACTGAGAATGTGGCTAAAGATATTAAGATGTCTGAGACCTCTGTGAAATGTCCAGAAAAACTGTACATTCAAATAAACTTGAATCATTTGCAGAGGCATCTTATGGATGGATTCATGCTATCTGCATCAGCTGGGAATAGTTCCTGCTTTTGCTGATGTTGACTAGGTGGTGATTTGCAACTGTTTTGAAACTTTAAATGTACCTAAGCTATGAATGATTTAGTGAGTTTATGATGTATTGTATCTGTCTTGCATGAATGGCATGCTATTGATAGATACATCCAGTGTGATTGCTATAAATTTAGTCCATTTGACAGTGTGAAAATAAGTGTACAAATGAGCTCAGCTGTCAGAACGATTTCTCCGGGGGGGTGGAAGGAGAGAAGGTTGCACAAAAAAGGCTGATGCTTGTCTAATTGGATGGAACCAAATCCTACAGCCTCCATGCCATCTTGTGACCCAGACTTGGCAGAGTACAAAGAAGCAGGAGAATGTTGCTATAATGTTGCTATAATGCTAGCCGTATAGTTGCTATATTGTTATTTATGAAATAATAAAATGGTAGCACAAGATCCTAAAGATCGAAATCCTGTTTCTGTAGGGGCCTCTATTCAACTGCATATTGTTCGAATGTTAGACCTACAGCCATCCCTTTCCTGCCTTTTTTTTTTTTCTTCCTTTTTTCCCCTTGCATCTCTTATTAAAGCAGAAAGATTCAGGGATTATTTTTTTGAAATTTAGATCCTGCTTGTATATTTGTTATCCAGAGTCCATGCACCTCCTGTTGTCCTTTTTTATTGTCATATTTAAAGGTGTTCTTACCATTTCATTAAAGTAACCACGTTAACTGTATATATTGCTTTGCCCTGCTGTGCATTCATGGTTTAAAATAAGCCCTTCATTCTCATAATAGATTTTTTTCATATTTACATTCCCTAGGAGTCCCTTCTCAAACTGAAAGATTACAAGCAATGCTTTGAATGCTCAGAAGTTGCCTTGAATGAAGCAGTTCAGCAGATGATGAATATGACAGCAGCCTCTGCTAAAGAAGAGTGGGTTGCTACGGTAACACAGCTGCTCGCAGGAATAGATACTTCCTTATCATCAGTCAACAGCATCGTGAAAGACTCTTCTGTAACATCAAGCCTCGTTCGATTAACAAACAACCTGATTCAGGTAACCTGTTCACTTGCACTGGGAGAGAGGTACTGTGTGCTGCAGACCTTCAGACACAAAACAGCTGTTGTCTGAATTGCCACCCACTCGCAGTGACGGTTTGGGTGACATTTTTGTTAGGGGAAGGTTGGAGGAGGATGAGCATTACCTTCATAGTCTTTGTTTCAGTATGTTAGAAATGAGCTACATGCTGAGCACACCTGTGCTAGGATCAGTAACAGCAGGTACCACCAAGCTGCCTGGCATAAACAAAGAACGTGGTAATAAGATAATCTAAGGGACAACCCTGTTTGCTAATGGGATTTGAAATGATGGTAGTTTGAAGACTGGTGGAGCTGGCTGGGTGCAGTTTGTAAGTTATGGCACTGAGCTTGGCTATATGTGCTTTGGGCTAGAAGGCAAGATCCCATAAGCCTTAGGAACATGGTAGAGTTGCTTGCAAGTGATGGCCAAGCTATGGGCTTTTGCAGTAAAAACAAAGAGGATGGTGACAAGAGGGCAAGGGAAAAAATTGTGTGGGCTTTCCTGTCACTGTTTCTATCTCTGTTTCTATCACTATGAATACAGCTAACTTTAGCCTTTAAACAAAGTACTTTCAAAACTAAAAAACCCGCAAATGAATATTTTTCATTCCAGAAAATGGTGGACTCTCCTTTCCGTTAAGTCTAGTTAATGTCAAAATTCAATGTAATTACAACTCTCAAATCTCCATTTATTTCAGCAAAAGCAAAGGACCTCAAAATCATACTCTCATTGTATAAAGTTGTATGTGTGTCACTGTTATGGAATGTAATGGAATACATTATTCATTATAATATCCTAAATTGTTTCTGCAGTTAAAAATAAATATGATTCTTTATCTGCATAAATAACAATAGAAAAACTGTTGTATGTGTGGAAAAATGTGAGAAAAACATAGGACTTCTGAAATTCCTAATCTTGAGGCAATAAAATGAGCAGTTGTCCATGAGAAATGCTAGGACAACAGTTCCGTGATGCAACATTGTCTTGCTCAGAATTTATTCAGTTAGATCATTTATACAGTATGTGTTAATGGTTCTAATAGGTCTTTAACAGTTGTTGTAAGACCCTTTAAAGAATTCAGGGATTTTTATAACTAACTAAGTTCCTCTTCCTTGCTGGGGTGCAGATAAATTTCTTGTACAGTAATGGGGCTTACTACCACTAAGAATTCATACTTTGCATTTGCTTACTTTGAATTGTTTGTACATGGTATTAATGGAGAAATAACTTGTTGAAAAATAATGATGCAAGAAGAATGCTAGGATAGGGGAAATGATCTTCTACACTTTCCTGTACCAGGATAATCTTATTTGTAGGATTTTTACTGCCTGTGAGAAGCTCAGACTCAACTTTAGATTATTTCCTTAGGATAAAAGAAGTTTCCTTAGCGAATTTGGGTTATTTGGAAAGGATTCACACCCTACCTTTATTTCATGTCACTTTATCTGTATAATGTCTGTTCCTTTATTAGATCATAGACTGCAGCATGGCACTCCAGGAAGAACCAAAAGAGCCGTATGTCTCCTCAGTGCTTCCATGGATAATCCTGCACAGAATCATCCAGCATGAGGAAGATGCTTTTCAATCCCTTTGCTGCCAGCAGCAGCAGCAGAACCAGGGAGAAGAAGGTGAATTAGTTATTCAGTTTTACATATTGGAGCTAAGCTCCTTACTGTCTAGCTCTACAATATCAACAAGAAAATAATTGTTTGTCATCTTACCTTGCTGGCTGAAGGAAGTAGAGGGGTATAAAAGCATCACTTTCTTATCACAGAGGAAACTTCTTTTGCCAGGTGAAGCATTGGCTAGTTGGATATAACTCAATTCTGTGCTCCTTAAATATTTCCCATCTTCTTTCTTCCAGTGAGTCCTGATACCCCTATGTTGCCTTCTTCACTGATGCTGCTGAACACTGCTCATGAGTATTTGGGAAGAAGATCCTGGTGTTGCAATTCAGATGGTGCTCTTCTCAAGTTCTATGTAAGTGTCAGCAGCATAGAGTAATTTAGGTTTGAAGGGACCTCTGAAAGTCAAGCCCCATCTCAAAGCAGGGAACAACTTCAAACTTATATTAGGCTGTTTATTGCCTTGTCTTCTTGTTTAAAGTGCACTTTTAAATCTATTTTCCTTCTTCTCCCATGCATGAACTGTTTCAGTCAGTTAATTTTGAATAGCAAAGGCTTGTTATTCCAGACCGCTGTCCAAAGGTATGTTTTCTAAACAGGACTCTTCGTCAGACAACAAATGTCTTTGGATAACTAACTCTATACTGTAAAAACATCTTAAACAGGATGTGTAAAGTAAATGATCTACCTTGCCCTGAAAGAGAAAGCACTGGAGAAGTGTTAAGTGATTATTGTGAGTACTTAGGAGAAATGTGGGCCTGTATCAGTCACTGATCCAGATAAAACTTCAGTTGAATGACTTGAATTTTGTGATGCTTTAGAAGAGAACGTTTCTACTCTTAAAAAATAAACAGATGTAGTGTTTGAAGCTAATGAAAATTTCTAGTGCTTACCAGCATTCATCCAGATGACTGGTAACATTGGGCTTTATTTCTGCTGATGAACATGTAAAACTGCTTGTGACCTACGGGAAGGGAATACCTGAATGCTGAATCTTATTTCCAGTTCTATCTTCTCCTTCTTTGTGTGGTAGCTCAGCCACACCCCTGCCCTGCTTGCAGCAATGTTTTATGCACAGTCCGTGTGGTATTACCTGAATTTCGTCCTGAAGCTGTGATGTATTTGGCTGTTCTGCTGATAAATTTGACTTGTTTGATTATACCTGCCTTGGTTTTATACCATAGACTGGAAAAAATAGTAATTCTGTTGTTCTCATGTTACTAACTAAATGTAACTTCTGGTATTGAACAAAGGGTGAAGAGAATGAAGAATTGTTCGGGTCCTGTGTCCGAAGGCTGTTCTTTTCTCTGTTGTTCAGATGAGCATTTTAGAAGATCTAATATGCACCAGAAATGGGTGTCTGGGAAGTAGCGCTGTAGCAGTTTTGGATGAACGCAGTTACCCATTCATTGTTGACCCTTTAAAGATTATTCCTTGATGTTTAGTTCTTACACCAGAAATTTCCCATGGTTGAAGGAGGATATTTCTATGTCTATTGCTGTTTCCTCACCTTACGTTTAGCATAGAAACTGAAGTGCAGTCAGCTTTTCCCTGTGCAGAGTACTAACAGTCTGTTGGCAAAACCCCAGCTAATTTGGTACTGTGGCAGTTACTGGGCAGTGCTCTACAGGGATATTACAGTGGCACTTCACAGATTCAGCTTGACTTGATTGAGGTTTATTACCTTCAGCCAAGAGAAAATCATGATTAGTTTAATTTCCCTTCTCAGCACTCTCTGGAGCTTATTAGCCTCAGCTCAGTGCCAGACCCCATCTGCCGCTGCATTTGAGCAGCAGTGTGTCTAGGACAGTAATTTAGACAGCTGGGAACGATGGCATGGAGGGCCTGAGGGGTTCTGCATGAGTCAGCTCACCCTGGTAGGGCTGGAGCTAATGAACAGTGTTTGAACTGAGGCTGACTCAGCCTAGGACTATTAGATTACCTCTGCATCCTGCTCTCCTCAGTCTCCCTGGTATTAGGAACATAATGCTGATACACCTGAGTCACCTTTGCATGGATCTGCCTTGAGTCCAGAGGGCGGATTAGCTCAGGCACTGTGCTTCAAGAAAATGGACAGCCAGTCTCCACGCTTGAGCTTGTGCTCAGGTGCAGTGCTTGTGAGTGATGAATCTGCATTGTATCTGTGTAGTGTGCCTGTATCCACAGCCTGGGGAGTCGGAGTATGCCATGTGAACCAGGATAAATTGCAGATAATTGAGAGCTGTGAATGCATTTACAGCTAGATCTTTGCAAATGTCATCAGGTACTTTGGAAAAAATCTTCCATTTTCAGTTGCAGAATTGCCCATTTTAACTAAAATATTGTATCTTATTACTGAGCCCAAGAATTTCGTTTTCAGAAACAAGCGGATGTTGGAAAGGTAAGAAAAGATAAAGGTAAAATAGGATTACTCATTTGAAGAGAAAGATAGCTTCAAGAATGTTAAAAGTGTCATCATGTAATACTAGTCTATAAAACCTTCTATCGGTGACCTGTCTGCTCAAGCACATTGTGTTACTCGCGGCTGAAGGTTGCGTGCAAGAGATGATGTTAATATGTAGTTAAGTCCTTTAAGAGTAGTCAAAGTCTGAATTATGAAGACCAATTCTGGGTTATTGTCAAGACTTTAGAAGCTAATGAAGAACACAGGAGGTTGTTTTGCATACTGTTCAAGTGAGAGTTCTGTTACTGGTGTTAGATGTGATTTTGTGTGCAGCAGCAGGAATACCATGCTTTTATTAGAGTATCCTGTGATTCTTACATCTTCCTTTTGACTTGTTTATCTACACTTTCTATGAATTTCAAACTTTGTTCATAAATTTGTACAGGAAAAGTAGTGGAAATGAGGTGTCTGCTGTGACTCAAAGATGATTGCTGTGACTCAAAATGTCATTGAAATGCTTCTAAGAATTGTCCTTACTCTTATTTTTCAGAGGTTTGGCTCTTAATAAATGGTACCTTGTTCTTAGCACAGATCTTTTAAGCAGAAGAGAGTTTACATCTTATAGTTAATCCCAGCACTTACAAGTTTCTTACATGAAGAATGATGGAGTTTTGCCTCTTGATGATGTGCAGTGTTTTTAGTGTCAGGAAGGCCAATCATGATGAGAAACTTCTTGTAGCATGTATTGTATGCATAAATAATAGAATTTGAAATCCTAGATGTTGAAAAAGGAGCAGGTAGCTAAAGTAAGATGTTAAGCTTTTATACAAATTGCAAGTAGGTGAATGCTTTGCATTTTCCATTTATAACTGCAAAATTTCACTTGAGGAAACTCAGTGTGCTAACCAATGTGCTGAGGAAATAGGTGTGGCTGGTTGGAGAAGTCGGTCTTACTGAAGTTGAATAATGAAAGTGGATGCTTTTTGTCTGAGGAGAATGTATACGGGGAAATTACTTACCAGTTAATAGAACTCTCCTGGTAGTATACAGCTTCCTGAAACTTTAGAGGCAGATCACAGTGAAGAACGTGGTATTTTTCTATACTCTTCAGTCTCCCAAATGAGATTTACAGTAGCAGCACTTCTACCACCTCAAATGAATTTTTTTTAGACGTATCTGAAGGGGGCCTATAAGGATGCTGGAGAGGGACTCTTCATTAGGGACTGTAGAGATAGGACAAGGGGTAACGGGTTCAAACTTAAACAGAGGAAGTTTAGATTGGATATGAGGAAGAAATTCTTTACTGTAAGGGTGGTGAGGCACTGGAATGGGTTGTCCAGGGAAGTTGGGAATGCTCCATTGCTGGCGGTGTTCAAGGCTGGGTTGGACAGAGCCTTTAGTGGGAGGTGTCCCTGTCCAGGGCAGGGGCGTTGGAACTAGATGATCTTAAGGTCCTTTCCAACCCTAACTATTCTATGATTCTAAGATTCTATAACTGGTTTGCTTTAATACTGGGGATGCACACACAACATCTTGCTGTTGGATGTTTAAGATAAAATGAATGTCATTTCTACTTACACATTTCATTTTTTCATTTAAATTTCATAGTGGAATATGTTAAAACTGATTCTTAAATATCAGTGATTAAGTGTGGGTTTTGTTTTGGTTTTGAAATGAAGATCCAGAATCCCACTACACAGATTATTCTTGGTGAATATGTTTTTATTGACTTTGAAATGTCTTCCTGGAATGTGCTCTTTTTTGATTTGCTTTTTAAGAAAAGAATTACCTTTTGTCTTTGACATTCAGTTGCAGGTTTTTTTAATGAATGTTTTAGAGTAAAAACATCTTCCAAAATGTGCTACTGATGGGTATCTTTTCTTGTAATGTTGAAGTTAAAGGTAGCAACTTGCTACAGTGTTTAGTAATTTGGGATCAATCCAGCCACTCTCCTTGGTGTGTAGCCATCTGTATGATACTGTTCATACTGTGCAATTCTCTATCCTTTTTAGTCAGATTTTCATTAGCTGTCCTTTCTTTTCCCGCAAAGTCCTCTCCGTTACTGTTTTTCCCTGCAGAGGAAATGATTGTTTGTGAATTAGAGTAGAAATTCTTTGGTGCCTTTTTCTTATTCACAGGGGTGACAGAAGCAACTTGGTGTGCAGTGGAGAACTTTGAATGATCTTCAGTCTGAAACACTAGACTGATATCTCATCACATTTGTTAAAGACAAGAGTTCATAAATTAATATAGGAAAATAAAAAATGAAACCACTTCATTGCCATTCCAGTGCTATTGAAATTACTTGTGTGAGATGGGTTTACAGAAATAGGGTAGTATTTAGTTGTAATTTGGGAAAAATACATGTAGTGCCTTAATGTTGTTTTCATCATCAGCCTTCAGACAGCTAGGTAGCTTCATGCAATCTTCAGCTTCCAGATATTTTTCATTGGTATTTGTGATGTTGTAGGTTCAGGTACTGCAAAAAGAACTTGCAGCATCAACTTCTGAAGATACTCATCCATACAAAGAAGAGCTGGAAACAGCCTTGGAACAGTGTTTTTATTGTTTATATGGCTTCCCTAGCAAAAAAAGCAAAGCAAGGTACCTAGAAGAACATTCAGTACAGCAGGTAAGATATGTATTATTTAATGTTAGTGAAATATCCTGAAGTGATGGAAGATACACCTTTGTTTAGTTTGAACGCCAAATATTCTATTTTGGAGAAAGATTACTTTTATTTTCTTGTAAAATATATGTATTTTACATATTGCAGAAAATAAATTAATTTTAAAAAATATGGAAGCCTTTGTGAATATAAAGATATTTAAAGTGAAATGCTGGTGTAGTCTTATTCGTAGTAGTGTGCCATTTTGAAGCTATTCACAAAGCAATCTTACTGAGCCATGACTTTCCTGTTTTCAACAGACAAGAAGTTCAAGTTTGAGGAAAATTAGCAAGGAAAAAAAGTCAGCTTGAGAGAAGAAAACTTTAGCAGCCAGCCCTGCAGTTTATGGCAGTGAAAAATGTCACTGTTAAAAATTATGCAAGTAAATTATATTATAGCTTACTTTGAAATCCATCTGGTAGCCTTTTATCAGAAATATGTGAAATTCAGTTGAGTTTGGGAGAACATCTACAGAGTGCCTTGGGAAGAGCATTGAAGTAATAAGAAAGGGACAGAAAAAGCAGGTCAGCGATCCTCTGCCTTGAAACAGCGCTGATTTTGTTCAGAAATCTCAGATGATTTTTGCATTTACCAAATGCAAGTGATCATAGAATTAGAAATTAAAAGCAGTTTCATACAAGTAAAATAATTGTCTGGCTTCTTTGAACTGACATTTTAAAATATGCAAATACTATTATGTTATTCATTGAATATTTGTGAATTCAGTCTATTAAACTTATCTGTTAGAAAAGTAAGATAATGAAAACATGGGAATAAGGAGATTACCCTCTGCCCCCAGACTCATAAAATAAATGTTACATTTGGGCAGTTCTGGATGGAAAAAGTTCTTATTGAAGTCAGTGATAAATTGATGTTTAGTAATGTGACTTCCCCATTCTGAGCACAGAAACAAAGTTTACTGTAAAGAATACGATGAACAATAAAAAGAGAAAAACAGTCTAGCAAAGGAAAGCTAAGTTATTTTTTTTTCCCTTTTGGTTACTGTTTTCAAGAAAGAAAAGTGAAGGGAAAATGTGAAATAAATTCTTAAATTACAGAGTTTGAAGATTTTTGAGTCTCAGAATTTTGTCTGATTCCCATTTCATTTATTCTAACTTGAGTGTGAAATTGAAGGTGTAGAGCTTTTCTTATCCGTATCTTACCGGAGATCTCAGTGTTGCTCAGGATGTTTGCGGCTGATCCTTGCTTAGAAACAACTTCTAAGCGAGTAGAATGGCTATTTTTCAGTGACATACGCTGAATTACAGCCCAAATACCTTAGTCTTTTAAATCATTGAGCTGTATGTTACATTTGTGAACAGCATAAATTAATGGTGCCTTTAGTTGGTTTGTTCTTAGGAGGTTTAATTGGTTTCCTGCTAGGGTAATACGTATATTTGCATGAACTAGCATAGTCATAGAAATTCATCATCAATAGGCTTCTGATTGTGGAATTTGGGATAACTTTTTTCCCCTCTTATCTACCTTCCCTCTTCAGGTTGATCTAACATGGGAAGATGCTTTGTTCATGTTTGAATATTTTAAGCCTAAAACTCTTCCAGAATTTGATAGTTATAAAACCAGTACTGTGTCTGCTGATTTGGCCAACCTTTTGAAGAAGACTGCTACAATTGTTCCTCGAACAGACAAGCCTATGCTGAGCCTCGATACTGTGTCTGCCTATATTGAAGGAACCTGCAGCAAGGTATAATTAATTACTTTTAAAAAATATTGTTATTTTTATGGTGACTTTGAGATAGTTTGGGGAATTATTTATTCCATGATGTTGGATTTCCTCAGGTAATTTAATTTAAATTAAATTACACCACCAATGTTTAGTCTTGGAATGGCAAGAGGCAATATTGATCAATATGCAGTCAGTATGAGATGTTCATTAGTGTTTGTAAGTGCTCTGTGAATCTCTGGAATGCTGTCACTGTCTTCAGATTCTGCCTTCATATTCTGTGATGAAAAAGGCTACTTTCACTACAGGGAAGAAGCAAGTGTGCAGCTCCTTTAATGTGATTGTTTCATTTAACATGAACCTTTCCTTTTTTTTTATTCTCAGGTACCATCTCTCCCAGATGGTGCAGACTATTCTCCACCAGTGGTGACTGAGTTGTACTATCTTCTGGCAGACTATCATTTCAAGAATAAAGAACAGTCTAAGGCCATTAAATTTTACATGCATGACATTTGTATTTGTCCGAACAGGTCAGTATTATTGATTCCTGCTGCACATCATTCATTCTTCTCACTTCTTTTGGTACTGAAAAGCAGACAATAAAAGATATTTATTCTGGTTTCAGGAGTTTAAAACCCCCAAACTAAAAAGCCTGCAATCCATTATTATAGTTTTATTGTATAATTGAGAGCATCGGTAAAACAACCCAACAAACTAAAGACAAAACAAAACCTAGTGTTAAGTATTTGATTGTTTTGAAATTATAGGTGATAAATGAAATGATAAAATCAAGAATATCTGGGAAGGGCAAGGACCAAGTAATATTTCTCCTTTGCACCTTTTGTTCTTTGTTTTGTCTTGTTCATACCTGACAAGGGATGAAAAATGTCACTGTTAGTAGCATAGCTATAGCACAAATAGTGTTCTGTAGATGATTAACTGTTCAGGCTGATACCTTTCTAAAAATATTGGTCTTGCTGCAAGTGAACTACTCAGAGAATACAAACTCAAGTAAAATATTTCAGTGATACTTAAACATCTTGTTTCTTTGTAATTTACAACTTACTGAAATACCACCAAGATTAAGCTCTACGATCTTAAAAATAAAACATATTTTGAACAAAAGTCTTCTCAAATGGAATAATCTTTAATTTTACTGAAGGGTTTCCATATTAGATGTTAGAGGGGAAGTTTAGATTGGATGTAAGGAAGAAGTTCTTTACTGTAAGGGTGGTGAAGCCCTGGAATGGGTTGCCCAGGGAAGTTGTGAATGCTCCATCCCTCGCGGTGTTCACGTCCAGGTTGGACAGACCCTTGGGTGGCATGTTTTAGTGGGAGGTGTCCCTGCCCATGGCAGGGGGGTTGGAACTAGATAATCTTAAGGTCCTTTCCAACCCTAACTATTTTATGATTCTATGATTCATTTTAATTCTCCTTGAAGTTGAGAGCTCAGGGTCAGTGACAAACCCCTAGTTTGATAGGTTTGAGACAAGAAAACTACTTCTAAATCTAGTCACATATCAGAGACAAAAGGGAAGGTGAAGGCACAAAGCAATTTTACATGTGAAATCTACAGAGGAAATAGCTGTAATTTAGTGTTAATGAATCTTCTTGTCTGGAACCTCTGATTAGCAGATTGCTAAAACTTCTGTTTGAAGCTTGATAAAGAAATTACCACCCCCCCCCCCCCATTTTTCTGTAGCTTTAATACTTTTATACCTAAATACATAAATAAATGAGTGGAATGCATTTCACTGTGTGATGTTTTGTTGCTCAGAAGATGCTTTGTGTGGTAGCATAGTATTTTTACCTTAGTCCTATGAGATACTACATCTTCACATGTCTATTACAGTTCTCCTTCCATTCCCTTCAGGAATCTGACTATTGAGGTCACTTGACCCAGAAATAGGTTTTCAATTGAAATCAGCAAGTAATTACAAGCAATAAAGTTAGAACATTATGATTATTTCTTTGCTGTTACAATTATGGTGAAATTTAAAAATTCCAGGGCTGATGACCCCAGATGTCAGGTGAGATTGTGGAATACAGAAACTACTCTTCAGACTGTATTGTCAATGATCTCATGAACACAGGAGTAGATCCTGAACAGTCCCCTCAGTAAACAGCCTTCATCATTCATTGGATTTTTCCTACATTGATGCATTTCAGGTTTTGTGATTTTTATGTTGGAAAATGATTATGAGGATAAAGACCATTCACAGTACAAATACAATAACAATACAAAATGCCATAATGGCTGTCTGCTGGCCTACAGAAATGAAGGGTGACAGTGTTTGAACAGGACAGGGTGGTTACTGAGAAAATAAATCAATGGGAGTGCTGCCATTCATAGTACAGAAACACTATTTTTGCATGGCAGATAAACCTTCTTGTTTCATTTGACTTTCACATGTGACATTTGGCACAGTGCTTTAGTAGGAAACCATATTTAATGTTTGATTTAGGCTATACTGCCTCTGTTTCACTGGGAAGGGAGGAGGAGATGCAGAGATCTTTTTTGAGAGACCGCAAGATGGAAGGAAAAGATACAACAAAATTAATCTTGTCTATGCCATTCAATGTACTGTTAGGGGGGAAATTGTTCATGTGTTATGCTCTTGCTTGCATAGGTTTGATTCGTGGGCTGGCATGGCTCTGGCTCGAGCAAGTCGTATTCAGGACAAGTTGAACTCTAATGAATTGAAAAGCGATGGCCCAATCTGGAAGCACTCTACTCCTGTATTGAATTGCTTCAAGCGAGCTCTGGAGATTGACAGCTCTAATCTCTCCTTGTGGATAGAATATGGCACCATTTCTTATGCCCTACATTCTTTTGCATCTCGACAGCTGAAGCAGTGGAAATCAGAACTCCCCCCTGAAGTTGTGCAGCAGGTGGGATCTGAGTGCACTGTGAAGTTGTAACTATTTAAAATGATATTTTCTAACATAGCAACTGTTAAAATTAAGTATTTATGTGCTTTGTACCAGATATTAGACTGTATGGCTACTTAGCAATATTGGAAGTTCTAATATTCATTCATATAATCTGCTGATGCCAGCAGTATTTAAAGGCTTTTTCTTTTTCCTGTGTAAAATTAGTTTGAGCCTGATCTTTGAATTAACTTTTGTAACATTCTAGATAGGGGAATTAGAATTACCTTATCTTTCTGTAAATGTCATTCAGTGTTTCCAGGAAAAGGTGAAATGCATACCCATTCATATAGTGAAAAGATCAGGAATTACTTTGATATCTGTATCCATATGACATCTCTTATATCTAGACGTCCTTCCCTTTCTTCTCTGTTTTGGAACTATTTGCTTAAACGAAAGATCAAATTGAGGAGATTGATAGAATTTTCATAGAAAAACTTGTTACAAATTCATTAGTTCTTTCTGCATGGCAGTGCTGAAAAAGTTGAAGTTTACTGCTAAGACAAAGTGAGCAATTCTGAATCCTCTCTGACAGGGATAAAAGTTGCCAGAGGAGATGTTTTTTGTCTGTCTTTTTGACCAGTAAACTCTATTTCTGCTTTAACTATTCTCACTTAAAAATATTATGTAGTCCACAACTGGAAGCAGAGTGAAAAAAAGAAGTGCTGCTCCTGGGTGTCTGCTGTAAGTTGTAAAAAACTTTGAGGGTTTGAACTGGAGAGAAGTGGTACTGGGAACGTCCTTTGTTTCCAAGAGAACGCATTTACAGTAAGGTGATGTGTCTTGTGTCTGAGCACTGAATTTCCCATAGACACTTACGTAGTGTTTGACCCTCTAAGAAGAAAGATGATGTAAGCATGCATATTAAAGGAGAACACGTGGTTTATTAAGTAGTATATTTGAAGTGACAACTAACAATAGGGGTTTCTTTCTGAGGGTTATTACACCCAAGAGCTCCAAAACTAACTACCGAGAAAATTAAGTTATTACATTTTTATGCATTTGATCTATCGAAACTCTGGTGTTACTGTTTTGTGACCTCTTGGCTATGAGGGACTTGCTGAAGAATTCCAGGGTTAATGCTGGAGTTATTTTGTATTATCAGATAAAAGGTACAATACAGAACAGCTATCTTAAGTTGTGGATGAAATTAGAATGCTTATTTAGGACTACTTGAATCTTCCATTTGAATATATTAAACCCACATATTTACTAAGAGAAGCTCTATTATAATAAAAGATATATCGGAACAATATAATCTCCATCAGTAATGTGTTTCACATACATAAAACCTTTATTATTCTCTTCTCATTAGAGAATATTTAGGAAAGGGAAGGTTGTGTTATAGTTTTTGAAGTGCAACAAGTGCTGAGGTTACTGTTGTAACCCAAGAATTTCAATTTATTCAATTTCTTTTTCAGAGAGAGAGAGAATTACATGTATGCATCTTTTGATGTAGTTTTTTGGGTGGCTTTACGGGCAGTTTAATTTATGCTGCTGGTTTTAATTTCTTTGAGACATGGGGGGAGGGTATTCTTGCCATATTCAGCTCAAAATTATATGCACTGCAAGACAGATAGAATACATTTCTTCACAAATGATAATGGTCTGTAGTGGTTCTGGCAGACTTCAGCTGCAGAACAAAAGTATCTTTTATTCTTTGAAGAGTTAACATAATTACAGCTCTGAAAAAGTGGAAAAATTTTTGTAGACATATATATGGGTTTGATATTTTTCAGATTTATATACATATTCTTACATTTCTGTCTTACTGTTTTGTTCTGGTTATTTGTGTCAGCAGTTACTGAGATGAACAAAAACCTATCCATAAACACATTTTGCATGTTGTCAGGGTATATTTGATCACTTGGATATGTTCAGGTTGAAAGTGTTTTAAATGATATACCTTGTTTATGCACTTTTATATGCAGGAATATATTTCTAGAACCTTTCATCCCAGCACAGTGAATTCATGTATTCTCAACACTTTGCTCAATCACAGATGGAAGAGCGTCGGGACAGTATGTTGGAGACAGCCAAGTTGTGTTTTACGTCAGCATCTCGCTGTGAGGGAGATGGTGATGAAGAGGAGTGGCTTATTCACTACATGCTGGGAAAGATTGCAGAGAAGCAGAAACAGCCTCCTGTTGTCTATTTGCTGCATTACAAACAGGCAGGCCATTACTTGCATGAGGAGGCTGCCCGATATCCAAAGAAAATTCACTACCATAATCCACCAGAGCTTGCCATGGAAGCGTTGGAGGTAAAAGTTACATATGTAGGTTTGAAAACCTTGTTCTCTACAGATAATGGAATACCAGTTATTATTAGTTCATATTATTAGGCATAAGTACATGGTGCTCCGCACCTGGGAACATTTACAGGACTGACTGGAGAATAAAATGGATCGTGTTAGTCAGGCTGGTTTTGTTTAAAAGGCTGTTTATGTATACAGTCTCAGTACTGGACAGGCATACAGAAATCCCACTTCTGGATTTTGCTGTACTCAGGTCATTAGTCAGCTTTTATCAAAATCAAATGTGTAGGTTTCAGAAGCATCTCATGTCTGTAAAAGCATAAGTTCATGTAGGAGTTGGAATAGTAATCATGCCTTTGCTTTTATTGTGTTGGCTGGTAAAAATAGTGGGTCTAGAACATACTCAGTGGTGCTTTGCATCCAAGCAGACCAGGTCTGCTTTCATTGTTATATTCCATAGGTTGCATAAAATTTTTACAGTGTTCACTGTCTTGTAATCTATAAGCAACTTTCAAAGGCAAGAAAAGTCGTACTCAGGTAAGTTTAGGTAACAGATGACTGACTTTACTAAATCCTGTGGTTTCTTCAAGAAGAGGCTATTTGTACTAGGTTGCAGAGTTATGAGTTCTTTACTGACCAAATGGACTTCGGTGTTTTCTAGGTATACTTTCGACTTCATGCTTCTATTTTGAAACTCGTGGGGAAACCAGACTCTGGAGTAGATGCAGAGATACTGGTTAGTTTCATGAAAGAAGCTTCTGAGGGACCATTTGCCAGGGGTGAGGAGAAGAACACCCCAAAAGTTGCAGAAAAGTGAGTGTTAATTTCCAGGAGTATCCCCTGAAAGCATACTGATAAATACTGTATAATAAACTACTGAAATGAAGCTGAATGAAACGTGAACAAAACAACATGAGTAGAATTAATTCTAATGCTTGCAGTTTTCAGGTATCATGAACAGTAAGATTATATGCTGTGTTGAGATGTTCTCAATAATTGGCCCAGTGCAGATGAGAAAGGAACAAAAGAGAACAGTTTTGATTTTGTGACCCATTTTGAAGCCACTGGTTTTATTTATTAATAAAATTTTTTTTTTAATCAACTAATAACAATGCAAAAGCAAATGGCCTTTGTTTTAAAGGAGAAAAGACTTTAGTTCTCGTAACTTGTCTCATTAACTACAAAATAAAGAGTGTTTTACTATTGACCAGTGACAATGGAGGAATATAACCTGTACTAAAAATCCATCATTTACAAGTTGTTAGTAAGATTCACTACTGTATTGGAAACACGTAGTCTCCTTTTGTTCTTTGTGTGTGTCCCTAGTATGTTAACACTATTCTTTTTCTTGCCTCTCCCAGGGAAAAAACATGCATGATTGATGAAGACTCTCACTCTTCAGCTGGAACAGTGCCAGGCCCTGGGACTTCCCTCCCCTCCTCCTGCGGTCCAGGTCTGACATCCCCACCTTACACAGCCACTCCAGTTGACCACGATTACGTCAAATGTAAAAAACCCCGTCAGCAGGCAACGCCGGACGGTACAGTCCCTGTTCTCAATACTGGCAGCACAGGGAGGTGCTCTAATCATGGGGGGTTTGAGCAGGAATGATCAAACTGCTCATTTTAAGGAGGGTGATGGGTCTGTGGTAACACGGGCAATATTGAAGCTTATGACCTTTATAAATACAGTGCTTTAAATACAGTCAGAGCCTTAAGTACAAAACTCAAAGTTGTCACCTGCCACCATTGGCACCTATCACTTAAGAGGAATGTTGATAGGAGCACGCAGCTCATTGAATTTTCAGTGATTTTTTTGTATTTTTAATGCTTTTTTTTCCTCAGAGCTAAATGTCTGTCTGCTCTCATAAGGAAAGATGTGGGTTTAGTGTTTGAAGACTGGACCCTGTTTCAGTGCCTGTGTGAAATGACCATAGGAAAATCTGAACTGACTGAAACAAGACAAATCGTTACAAAGGCAAAGCAAACCAGTATTATCCCTTTTTTGAAGGAGGCAGGTGGCAACTATTTTGAATATATTGTGTATCAGCACGAAGTGATTTGCATGACAGTGCAGTAGACTTCATCTTTTAATTTTTCTTTATCATTTACAATGACTGCTTAGCAGCTCGTCTCTATAGAATATGAAGTTACACAATAAATTATTGGCTTATAAATGCAGAAGGTAGGGTGGTATCACAGTTACTGAAGATTTTGCAATATACATGTATAGTAAAAGTTAAGTTACTATTTAAGTGACGTGACATTATTATTTGGCTAGGAATTTTATTCTGATTCTGCTTTTCTAGCCATTTGTTTATCCATCTGGATCTCTATAAGTATCAGCACTCAAAGAGGAGTAAAGTTTCTGCAAGATATACCTTAGTGTTAATAGAATGTGTCAGACCCCACAGAAAAGCTCTGCTTGATACGAATTTATTTTGGGAGGGTGGGCTGCTTCCTACTGTCATTTTCTGAAGAATGGTAACTTTCAATAACTTTGTTGACATAGTTTGGAGACGAATGTTCCTATGCCTGGAAACTGCAAGGTGAAATTCCCTGGCAAATAATTCTTGGAGAAACTGACAGATCCTTCATTGCTTTCATTAACTAGAGAAATGTTCATTTTATTTATTCTTATATTTTAATCAGGAATAATTCATTGGACTGTTTTGATATCCTGTGTAGTGTGTTAGTGTGAATGGGTTATGTACAGAGTAGGCTCTTACATTAGCCTTTTGATGTTTTTTGACAGAGCAAACACAGAAGGGAGCAAATATTTAAATATTCTCTAAATAGCATTCCCTGTGAGAAGCAGTTCTGCTTAAGACTATATCTGCTTAGGTCCTGAGGACTGTTGAAATGTTCCCAGGACATACATAAGTTAGATAAATATTCCAATACGTGTCATTAGTACATTCACTCAAAGTAAGATACTACAGACTGCGACGTGCTAATTGCCTGATGGCAGCAAAGTTTGCTCCTTAGCAAAGCCTGACGTGCGAGCCAAGGAATGTCTGCCTCTGCTGGGGCTGAAGTAGCAGTTCTTGGGTCTGCTAGCTTAGCCTAACTAGGACTGAGCTTTGCTGCTGTCAAGCAATCCAAATTGTGAGCCACTGAAAGAAGCAGAGTTAGGGGGTTGTTACAAAGGCTGTGTACAGCCATGACAAGTCAAATTGCAAAGTACTGCATCATTCATGGTTTGTAAGTTGCTGGCACAACTAAATTCTGGATAGAGCATATTGAAGAGCCCCAGGAAACTGAAATATTTGCTTTGAGGCATTTACAGATGGAAGGAGAGCTAACAGGCTGAACCACACTCAGAAGTCTTTCACTTTTATATTATTACATATACTGCGCTCCTCTGCCTGCATTTGCATTTTACTTGTGTTAAAATCTATACCTTTAAGGTAAAATGCTCTTGACAACTTATACTTAATCACATCACTGCAGAGATCTGGTGCCTGCATTCCCATTATGCCATTCCTGAAAATAGCAAGAAAATACCCATAATTTAACTATTCTTTAAAGGCTCTTTTTTAACCATTCCTACAACGGAAGAAACTATCTGTATTGTTGTTCACAGAACAAATAATTTGGCCTAAATTCAGCCTAAATGTTTATTCTTTCTGAGGCCTGGCAATACTCTTATTTACTCTTAACTCTTGTATCAATATTGTTCATCATCTATGACATAAATTAAGAGCATTGTATGAGTCGTACCTACAAAGTTCTCTTCTTGTGTTACAACATGCAAAACATGCTAGTTGGGATCGCTGTCATTGCTGACCCAGGAGAACTCTTTTGTCCATTTTTGTGTGCTATACGTCAAGGAAACATGTCCTGTGAGGAGGGAGAGAAGGAATTGGGATGGTTTGTTTAAGGAGGAGAATACCACTGTAACCTAAATAGTTTTGAAGGCTGTAGTTAGCGGCAAAACCCCAGGTTTTCCTTGTCCATGGGAGACAGAACAGGTATTAGTCCAGATTGAAAACGCAGTTTAAGTCTATTAGATTCAATGTTTTAATCAAGATTCAGATTTCAATCTGAACTAACAGTATTAGAAAAGAGTGTTAGAGCAGTATTAGGAAATACTATTTAGAAAAAAAAAGATGAAACACTGTAATGTGTTCCTGAGGATAGTACAACACTGCAACACTTCAGCACTGGAAGTCTTTAAATGTGGCATTACATCTGCCAGGGATGACGGAGATGCAATTTATCCTGATGGAGAAAGGAATGGACTAGATGAACTCTTGTAGTTCCTTCTGAGCCCTATTTTTTTCTATTAACGTTATGTTTTGGGGGTGGTGTTTGGTTTTTATTTGGTTTTGGTGTAGGGTGTTTTTTAAACAAGATACCCAGCAATGTGCTTTCTGGTGCAGCAAATTATCTCATTACAAGCAGGAGAGAATTACTGTACCACCAGACATCTTTTCTTGAAAACAATGAGACTCTGATCTTCAAGCATTCATCTGTAGACAGGTAAAGCTGTGAAGGCAGACTTATTTCAGAAACATTATATTTAAATGAATTGTTATAGTTCCATAGTTCTCCATCACCTTTTCCTGGTGAAAAAAGAAGGCCGGGATATGCAGAAATCACTGTTAAAGCTGAGAGTATTAAAAGGCATTATATCCAGTGAATGCTAGTAACACTAATTTTAAGGCATATATTTAATAGAAATGGGAGAAAGGAACCAATAAATACAGCTTGTAAATAACTAAACTTTTTCAAGGAGACAGAAGTATTGCTGAGTGACAGCTGTTAATTGCTGGCTGACTAGCTGCTGTCATGTGTGTAAAGTAGGCAGCTTCCTTTCTCTTTTCTTGTCCTTCTACTCAGCAGCATCTTTTCCTTCCTTCTGTTAATCCTGTCTTTCCTGTCATCACCCCTGCCTGTTGCTGTTTCATAACTCTCCAAATTGAAAACTGGCATTTGATAGTAGAAGCCTGAGGATTAAACTCTCTTTATATTCCAAGAGCAAAGTGGGAAACAAGAAAAACCAGGAATTCAGGGGGGACCAAGACTATTATTATCTGGGATGTCACCATATTTGCACTGCTAAATGGCCAGTGTTATATACCAAACCAGACATGCTCATCGTCCTCCTTTATACAGGCTGGATGTATGTAGTCAGTAAAACCAATTTCAGTACAGACTTCAAACAGTTTAAATGTACCTAAATTTTGTGCTCAGAAAGCAGTAAAAGTATTTAAATTAAAAACAAACAAACAAAAAACCCCCAAACCACAAAGCTGAATGAGAAATTTGTTTCTCAAAATGTGGACTGGGAGATTGTTGTGAGGTCTTTTTTTGCTGTAATATGCCTTTATTGTGTTGATACCCAGTTCCATATTGTGGTGGTATTGCAGGTGATGTATTCAGTATCCATTGCTATTGCAGTGTTAAAATGTTGTGTTGTTGAAGTCTTCATCCATGTCATGTAGTATGTTGTGTGTAGTTAGATGTAATCGTCCTTTTTTGTGTTTGTCTTTGCCTGATTGCTTTTGCAACCAATATTGCCCGTGCTGCCTCTAACCTTTATACAAATCTCTGTTCCCCAGGCATCCTCTTCCTGCTTTTACCTGTCACGGCTTGCTTTTAATAATTGGCTAAACCTGCATGATACACTCACTGGGAAAGGCTACTTGCTTCATGCTGTGGGAGAAGTCTCACTTCATAGTTTGTTGGTCTGTAACCCTGCAAATGTTACGAAGATGCACGGTTTTTTGTAAATGGGGGTTCTCAACATCCTGATGAGACAAAGGTGATCTCTGAGAAACTGTATGCACCAGGTTGTCACTCACACCGAGCTAAATAAGCTTCTAAGATGGAGTGGGTATTTCTGTTCACAAAAAGAACCTCCACGTTACATTTTGAACATTAAAATCTTACCCTTCAAAATTCTCTCTCTCCAGCAGTTTAAAATGAAATCATTTGCTCTGCAGTACATACATACCCTTTTCTGGCACAAGGTACTGGATGTTCATGGGGACTGCATACTGGGTCACATTGAATGATGAATCACATCCAGTTTATTGCAGTATGCTCCTTTTTTACCTTTCCCCAATTTAATCTCTCTTTGATTAGTAAAAATATCACACTGATATTTAGTGTGAGATTATGTAAAAAGGATTTCATTAAATAAATGGAACATTGATGAGATACTCTGTTGCTCTGCACTTGAAGACAGAAGAACGCAATATAGGACTGCAGGTTACAAAAACATGTTCAGTGCTCAGTGCAGCCAGACAAAATGTAGACTCTCATCTTTGACTCATAAGAGAATCCCTTTAAGCATTCAGAGGACTTGCTGCCCTCAAGAAATTAATCTGCTCCCATGCAAATCTCTGCAATTCTTTTGTTTTTAATAATGTGCAAAGTGCCTTTGAAACAGCGCTGAATGTTGCCTTCTGTTATGGGTGGAACCTGTTTCAAGAATGAAAAGTGTGTGATACGTCATGTTTCTGACTACAGACCAATAAAGAAAATTCTCATACATATAAGTGAAGAAAAGAGGGGAGATATGGTGCCAGGCAGGCAGGACAAAGAGAGAGCCTGTACATCCACAGCCTGTGAACAGCCCACCTTTATTGCATGAGATCTACTGCATAGATTTTTTTTATCTAAGTTATGCAGAGTTAGGATGTTACTTGGTGCAGTTGCCATGAGTTCTATATTACATACGGCAGGATTTAGGTATTGACAGAGCTTTTTTATTATATTAAGATGCATCTTAGGTAGCCTAACAAATGATATCTGTTTGAGAACCTCCAGTGATTCTGTAGGTTCTGTGCAATTTTTAACTGCATGTAAGAGTTAAGCTAAAGATTTAGGGGGAATTAAACCCCATTGCCTCTTGCTCTGTACTGAGTGAATATGAAGAGCAGTTACTCTTTTTATTTTGGTTAATTGTATATACTTGAAATTCTCCTTATCGTTTTGAAGTCCAGTTCTCCCAATGTTTTATTATATGCCATCTCATTTTTTCTCCTCGCAATTCACTCTAGTTACTCAGTGTATTTTTTTTAAATCTAAGTCACAAATAATTAAGACACCATAATTAAGCTTAATTTTCATTAGTGCTCAGTAGAACAGGAAGACTCTCATGTATTTTTTCTGTTGAAGTTACTGATTATACATTCAGACGTGCTAGTTTGCTGAATTGCTTTTACAATAGCATGACATTTTGGCCATTTCTGGTTTGAGAATCACTAATTCTTTACAGGCACATGTGAATATATGTGCTGGGATACATACATACATTTTCTACTGCTGATCTTGGTATCTTTTAGGTACTTAGAGATGGATTTATTTATGCTCAGATAATTCTGTGGAAAATGAAGGCCAGCTGGCTAACAGCTTTGACCTTTTATCCTTTGTAGAGTTAGGTACTACACTTTGTTTTCTATTCCCTGGAACTTTACCCATCCGCTGTGACTTCTGAGAAATTAATACTAATAACTGGTGGCTGCTGCTAATTTCTGAACTACTCCAGTGTTTTTCATCAAGCCCACTTAGTCTGAAAGCAACTATTGCATTCAAGAGGTCTCTAAAATAATAGGAGGTTGTCTCAAAAGTAGAGTGTTCCTCTGCTTTACAGTTATGCAAGTCCAGTATTAATATCATGAAGGGGTTTTTTTATATAGTTAACGTATTGAAAGAAAAGGAGAATGAACCTGCATATCTAGACCTACCCTTCTTTTAGTAGAAATTTCAAATCAAAATAGCTAATTATCAGGAGGTATTTCCATTTGTTCCCCACAGGGAAAAGCTTCCATGTCATGCATACACTTGAAATCTAGCATGCTAAATCATTGTCTGGTTGTGCATGCTGAGAAGTTAGTGTAATTTCCTAGTGATCTGACAGCACTGTCGCATATTGGTCTGGCAGTTCTTGATTTACATTTTAATGCTTCATCTGTCATAACCCACACATCAGAACTGACCTCCAGGCTTACGGCAACATTTGGAAATGGGCAGTTGTATTTTTTTCCCCTAGATGAGTAATTCAGCTGCTTTGCCACAGATGCAGAAACTTTCCTTAAAAAAAAAAGTCAAGGGAACTACTGTCGATCTTTTTCCTGATGTCAACTGGGAGTTCAATAGTATCCATTTGTACCACAGAAGGTTATTAAAGCTTTATAAATGAGTCATTTAAAGCTTGACTGACCTCTCTTCAGAAGCCTTCTCTTCCCATTCTTTATAATTATATTCTTTCTATATAAAACTTGTCATCATTAACCAGCTCTATAACTTCCAATTAGGAAGCAAATGCTGTTCCCTTATTCTTTTTCGAGAGAGTTTTATTAAGATCTGTTCACTGAAAGGGAAGGTTTTCTTTGTGTGGTGGTGAAAAGCCCATGGAGTGCATCAAATCTGGTTTAATTTTGTTGGAATCATAATAAGCAGAACCTGATCTGCAAATTGAAGGTTTGCAGAGGGATTTTTTTCTTGATAACATAAATTCATAGAAGGCCCTTACCTCTCTCCTGAACAAGTGCAATTCCGATGGAACAGAAGAAATTTAATTAAATTATCAGCTCGTCTCAAAGCAAGGGCTTTTGCTTTTTTAAGATTTTCTTTTTTTTGGTCTTATCAAGAAAAGGATTGACTAAGAATGCAGTGGAACTCCCTAGACAATGGAGGTAACATGCCTCTTGGTTAAGCTATTCCTATATCTTCAGCAGAAACTGGATATTAATCCTTTGGGCTGCAGAATTGGAGATAATTGCCCATATTAGAATTTTTTGTTGGATACTGAATTATGTTGGCACAATACTAGAGAACATGCCAGTTCCCCATCTCACTGGGAATATGCATGCATCTTCCTGTTGAAGATATGAAGCTGTGGGTTTTAAGCATGCAGGGTCGCCTCTTGATGTTAAAGAGCTTGGGTTGTATCAGGCAGGTTCCAGACATGGGTGGAAGTTTTTCACTGGCTGTTCTGAAATGTGAATTTTTTCCCCCATGATAAAAGTCATGATCAGGTACCACTGTAACGTAGTCAGCAGGCAGCGTACGCTACTCCAGTTTGTCAAGGCAAAGTCACTTCTATCCTTCTGTCTACTGCCTTGACATCCAAGAGTTTTCCTGTCGACTAGACCTAGTTTTTTGATGGATTGTTTATTTGCCATATCAAATCACCTTTCAGAACATTTGGTGAGCAGCATCTAACACCTGCAGCACAGATGGCGTCAGTGATCACTCCTGTAAGTCTTTGCCCTCTAATGGTACTGATTTTTCTGTCCTTCATGAGTAATTTTTACCAGTATTGTTGTTCATGGCCTTCTCTTGTCACTTGAGCTTTGCTTGCGTCAGACTCAAAATTATACTGGGTGCTTTTCAAGGGAAATGGCACAGTAAACCCAGGAAATTTTGAAGTCCATACTGGATGAAATATTGGGTCCTTAGTCTAACTTTTTTAAAGATGAGCATCATCGCTTTTGAATCAGATTCCAGGGTAATATTCTAGGAAGAAATGTGGTGGGGCAGGGAGCTCTCTACTGCATTAGCGTTAAATAATACCTAGGGAAAGAAGACTGGGGTTTTAATTTCTTGGCACAAAGAGGTGAGAAGAAAATGATTAGTAGACAAAAGAAAGTAAATACCTTTTAGACAACAGAACTGGTGGTTGTTAAGGATCCTGTGTTGCATTTGTCAGAGGTTTGCAGAGTGGTTGCAGTTCGATGTTGCTGTTACTAAGATGCAAGCAACAGCCTGATGAGTGTGAAGTGGTGCATTCCCTCTTTATCTCTTTTGCAGAGAGGAGTCAGGATAGCACTGCAGCGGTGCTGTCTGACTCCAGTTCCACACAGGATATGTTTAATGAGCCTGCCAGTTCTCAAGACAGCCTGAGGAAGACTTACACAGAGAAGAGGATTTCTACTACCTGTGCTGATGCTGTGATACCCAGCAAAGAGACCCTGGGATCTACAGAGGAAAAGAGTATGCCTGATTTAATAGATAATGTCAGCTGGTATATTATCATTAAAATGTTTCTTCTGGCATGCAGAAGCACTGAAATATGCTGCAGTGAGACTGAGGATTTTAAGTAGGCGTTAACTGCTGCATGTATGTGTAGCTTAAAATAGGAACTGTGCTTTGCTTCTGTGACCATCATCGCAGTTTGTACTACCTGTTAAACCTTATAAAGACAAGAATAACAATAAACTGATGTCTGTGGTGGCCCTTTTACTGGGTTGCCTTCTTCTAGGTTTTTATTTACTCTTTCCTCAATGTTTCCAATCCCTAAATAATTTAAGGAGTAGTCATTAGAAGCTAATCTCAAACAAAACATTTTTGTCTTTTCCCTAGGTATAGATGCCCTTTCTGTTCTAGCCAGTAGCAGCTTAATATTCAGTACATAGCAGAGTCCAATTAGTGAAATGTTTTATTCCATTGGATACTTATTTCAGTGGAGAAGTGGAATTGCTGTCTACCAGTTTTCTCCATATATAACAGCACTAAGTGTTCTGTATTCCACTAGAAAATTTGTTTCGATATCCATTAACTGGAATTTCCCTTTGTCTGATGTTTGCACAGTTGGATGTGGCAGTGAATAAAGAGGCCAGATTTCAGTAGGAAAGACAAACATGCCCAATGTATGAGTTTTGCCCGCTTTTCCATGCTGTGCCTATTTGAGGAATGTTAAGTCTTTTTAGCCAGTCCATGCAGTTTGAAAAAATTCATCTGCATGTAGCAGGCACGTGTTTACCAATAATAAATATGGAAGCTCCAACTGTAACAGATGTTTTATGAAGTAAGATTTGGTATCCTCTAAGAAAAGATGGGTCAGTTGAACTGAGTTGCTATAGATGGAACTGTAGGTCCTACATTGTCCAGAAGACCAGGTTAACTGCTCTAATCAGTCTGTCCAAGCCTAAATTATATTCTGGAATTGTGTTCTTCTAGGTAGATTGTTAAGAAAAATGTTTCACTTGGCAGCATGACTTTAGTTTTCTGTTCTTTTTTCCTTTCTTTACAGTAGAATTTTACTGAATTACACTTTTATTTTGTTGTTTTCTCCCCTCCTCCCCCATCTTCCAGCAATATATAAAACCCTGCATTGTGTAAGGTGTGCTCAGGGGAAAACCCAAAAAAGACAATGGAGAGATCAGTGTGTGGCTCTGTTAATGAGCTGAAGTTTACTTACTCATTGAATATCAGGAATAGTCATCATTTTCTTCAGGAACTCCTGGATATTGCTGTTTGTGCTTTAATGAAGAGAAGGATTACCATTTGTTGCATTTAATTTTTGTTATTTTGTATATTTCATTTGCCAGTTTGTAATTTTCATTAGCACTTTTGTCCTCTCTTAATGTTCCAGTCCCAGGAAAGTCAGAAGAGCTGCTGGAGAGCTCAGAATCTTACCACCCTGCTGAGCCTACAGGCCAAAAGATTCTGGTGGAGTCTCAGAGTGCTGCTGGCAATCCCATCAAAGCTACAGTCCCCACACCCTCACAGTGGGACTACAAAAAGAAAGCTGAACCTGGTGGAGATACATCTGAATTTCCTCATGGTCTTCCAGCAGACCTTGAGGAACAGCGGAAGTTCCTGACAGAGCAGTGTATTGCCTCCTTCTGTCTGTGCCTCAGCCGCTTTCCCCAGCACTACAAGAGCCTCTACAGACTGGCTTATCTGTATACATACAGCAAAACACACAAGGTGAGCAGGCCACTGGCACAAGAGCTACTAGCTGTGTTTATTGCCCGAGTAAGCAAACTGTATTGTCATTCATGCTAATTCAGAAGTCTCAGTGTTAAAATACAGCAGGTAAGTTTGTTTTGCAGTTTGGATTGGAGCTGTGCTTTGCGTGGGAACAGCTCCTAGATTGTCTGGTGCATGTGTGTGAGGCCAGTTGAGTTGAAAGCTTCTTTTTTTATTACTGAGCTAGGTAATTTTTGTCATTCAGCAGAGAATTACCTTTTAGACATGTTACATAAACTAAGATGTTCTCACAATAATGGTAGCAATTATTTTACTGAATAAGTGGACTGAAAAGTGACTTGGGAGCAGAAATTCATCAGTATTGGTGTAAACACATCATGTGACACAGACTTTCTGGGTATCTTGGGTCTTTGTAGAATGAAAGTTTTCCTACTGTCAGAGAATAGAGGTCATCTTGAGTAAGACCAGTATTTACAGCTTAGAAATCGCTAAGTGAAAGTCAGTCAGAGATCCTACTGTTCATGAGCTGGAGATTTTGGATTATCAGGAATAACAGTGATTTGGTGACTATAATAGTATCAGTTCTTGTTTGGGGGGAAGAAATAATGTGCTTCCTCCAGCATCACCCTTCTTCATAATAAAATTAATTTTAAAAGCATTCTGCTGTGAATTAATCATTGGTTTGGTTTTAGAATTATGTCTTTTACTTCTGCATATTTCAGTTATTAAAATCATTTGTCTTTCTGAAGTATCAGTAAATTATGTATGAACAGTAGGTTGAAATTATCGG
The DNA here is from genome assembly GCA_039720435.1 of Amazona ochrocephala. Taxonomy (NCBI): domain Eukaryota; kingdom Metazoa; phylum Chordata; class Aves; order Psittaciformes; family Psittacidae; genus Amazona; species Amazona ochrocephala. Next base: position 5,490,198 of record CM077891.1, on the reverse strand, counting down.
AGTTATTTCTCTAATTGCCATAATGAAGGTTTGAACTCACAGATTTTGTATTTGGAAGTCTTGTGTTATGTCATATGCTGCACTGCGTGGCTTCCTGAATTCTCTTCCCACCAGTACTGAAGCTTGTGTGAATAACAGGGAAGGGAAGGGAATGGAAACAAATCATACCCCTTGCCTCATAGTAGAAAACATAGCAAGAGCACTGCTGCGAATTGAGCAGTAGCACGTCTTACTGATCTACTGAAAGGTGATGAATGTTCCATTTGGCTGTACAATGATTATCCAGAAAAATACTACCATTTTTTTTACAGATTGTTTTGAAAACATTCTTATGCTGCTTGTATGTGGCAGTTGTTATTTTTTCCATGGAACTAATCATTAATAGGAGCTGTAGATTCCTGCGATCTGTCATTACTGTTGCTGACAAATGATTTTGTATCAACATGCAATGAAAAAGGCTGCTTGTTTTCAGTTTATTGGTTCAAATACCGTGTCCTTGCCTGAGGAACTACTTGCAAAATGTTTTCTTCTTTTCTTTTTCCTTTTTTTATTTCCTGGTGCAGCCTTTTCTGTTTTTTTCTTATCTCTCTCCCTATATACATAACAACTCAGTGATTGGTAATGGTTTTCTGGTTGAAATACACATTGTTATCTAAATCTACCTCCTCTTGGAATTCAGAAAAATTGAATCCTGCCTGTTTGAGCCCAGTAGTTATCAGCTGGCTTCAACTAGGGCATCGTTGGCTTCAACCAGGGCATTGTTGGCTTTTACTGTCCTGTTTGATGACAAACAACTACTTAACACTGCAAAAAAATATCTTCCCGCTGATATAGGTACGCTGCATACTTTCATGAGGTTGTAATTTTCTTTCTTTGATGACTCATTCAGGCTTTTGTAGAGCAATGTCAAATGTCTGTGCTTTAATGGTACACTAATATGTCTTCAGTAGGAGTTATACTCCTGAACAAAGTTAAACCACAAAATGCAACTATGCATTTTCAGCAGTAAGTGGAGTAAGAAGTATGCTTAGATGTAATGTTGATAAGCCTGATTTCCAAATATAAGATAAATTACACCAGGTGGAGTTGCTGTGGGGGCAGAGGGGATTACTGGTGGATTTTAGAAAGCTGAAATTGATTTTTAAATGCATATAACCATCTTGAAAAATCCAGTATTTAAGCACTAGTGCCAGGAATTTGTAAGAAGAATTTAGACTGATGACCAAACTTCATGGTTGGCTGGGAAAGGAGAGGATTGGCAGGCTTCCATAGTGCACAGAAAAACAAGTTTTCATATGCAATCTGTTTTCTCCCATTTTACAGTATTACTGGTTTTGCTGTTGCAAGATTAGTAAAAATAATTGTTGAGTGCTTTTTTTAACATCTTTTCAAAATCATCATTTTGTTTGGTTTTCCCCTGCTTACTATTTGGAGGCTATTTCTCTTTGTTTTATCCTGTTATCAGAGCTTGTACATAGCTGGTTTTTGTTGGAATATATGTGCAGGAAAGTAAGGATGAATTTTCAGAAGTTACTTCGCTGCCAGCTTGGGCAGTAGTTTCAGTTTCCCATTCGCCTTGTCTCCATCTTGAAGTCTTCATCCTTTGTGATTTTTACCTTCAGAATGAGTGTTGGCACAGTTTGGAAGGAGAAGACAGGACTTGGCGAGGTGCTGTATGTCAATATAACTAACAAGTTCTGTGAGAAGCGTTTGCCTTATGCTCCGTAAGGATCAGTATGTACAACTGGTCTCATACTCTGCAACCAGCAGGTTGTCAGGAAATAAAAATATTTACTTAGGTTCTTTTTTTATCTCAAAATCAAAAATACTCTGCAAGTCCTGGAAGAATCCGATCACAAATACTGTTTGTATGACTTAGGGGTTTGTTTAAGCTTGTGTTTTCTATTACGTTCATTATTACCAGAGCCCTTAATGGAGAAATTAATGTCAGGAATAACATAATGTCAGTAGCATGGCAATTTAGTCAAACTTTAGTCATACATGCGTGTAAAAATGCATGTAAAAACATTATATATATATTTAATATATACATAGAAGACAGGCATAATCTGTCAGCATAATGAATGTAAACAATTCAAGCTGCAACAGTGTGGTAATAACAGTTCATTCAAAAGGCTACTCTTCAAGGTCAGTAGTCTTTTTAGTTTTGCTTTTATTTGATGCAGTAGCACCAGGTATTTTTTGAAACAAAGCCTTCTATCAGACTGCAAAAGAAAATAGAGGGAAAGATTAAGGTATAGGCGGTTATTTCGTACACCTCTCGGCAACACTTCACGGAGTTTCCAGTTTAGGTAAAAGTGTCTTCTGGCACCATTCCGTTAAGGTGTATCCATCTCAGGTGACTCAGATTTCCACTTGGTTGACCGTAAGAGATTTTTCTCTTCAACTTCAACAATGCTGGTAAATTTTTTTTGCAAGTTATTGTACCCTGTCAGTCATTTTGTCGTTGAGTCTTGGGGTGATAAAGATGTGGGAGGCAGCAGCTGAACTGGAAAGAGTCCTTCATAATTGCCCTGAGTCAGACAGCCAAATCCAGCATTTCAGACTAGCAAGCAGCATGCCAAGAATAAATCCTTTTTGCTATGTCCTGGATCCCTTCACCCACTCCTAATAACTTCATCAGCTAAAAACTAAGCAGACCAGACTCAGTGAAATCTAATGAGTTGAGACCTGTTCAGGCGTATTCACTGGGAATAACTGATCATGCTGATTTAAGGAGAAGGGTAGTGGAAAATCTGTAACTACATCTTTTATTCCTATTAGTTTTGATTGCGTGAAGTTACCGTGTAATTGCCCCATTTGTCTGAATGATCTTTTTTCCTCCAGGCTAGGTTACTGTCATCATTTTGTTCAATAAAAGCCTCTGAATTATATGTACCAGATGCATGCCTAAGGATGGTCAGTGTAACATGCACAGGAGATCACCAGAGCATGACACTACACTTAATGGTCTCTTAACATTTTCATCATAAAGCTTAGATTCAGGAATACATCCACAGCTAAAATTTTAGACTGGGCTTTTATATTTAAGCTTTGTGTTGGTGCCTTGCTTCAGATGTTTGGTTTTGTTTAAGTTTCAGGTGATATTTTAACAGGAAGATTCAATTGCCACACATTAGGCAATTTTTTAGTTTGTTTTCACACTTGAAATTTACTTAGTTTTCTGATGACTGGCATAAATACAGCATTTACATGCTGGATCTTGGATGTTATGATAGGCTTATTTTTACTGGATTCTCTTTGCTGGATTTTATTCAAAACAGGATGACTTTCATGGAAGACCAGGTTTCTGTAGGGGGTCTTTCCTGTATCATATTTTCTTCTGTATGTATTTCAAAGTATTCTGCACGCTTAGGTTAATAGGATTACAGAAATACGTATTACAAAAGAAGTACCATAGGAAGAAGTTAGTCTACAGTGAAGTTTACATACCCTGCTTTCTTCAGTCTTAATTTAATTTGACACTGGGTGATGATAATTAAATTTTCTGGGTCCTCTGACTAGCCAGAAAGTACCTTGTGATGTTTATGAGTGTACATGTATTTGTTTCACACCAAAAGAAATCTCTGCAAATCCCCTTGACTGTCGTATGCCATAATCATGAAGGTCCTGTATAAGTACCTATATCAACTCTCTGAATGAAGGATTTTTGACATCCATAAATATCCGGTTAGTATTTTCCAGTGTTCAGCCCTCTTGCACTTAAATCCATAATCAGCATTTTGCTGGAGGGGATGCTCCAATTCTGGTAAGACATTGGAGATTTCTGCATGATTACTGTCATTAGGACAAAAGCACTTATGAGTGAGCAGGGGTTTTACTGTTTCACAAAAGCCTTGCAAAGAGAACAATCTGGAAGACAGGAGAAGAACTTTGATAATAACCACCACCACCCCCCCAAATAAAAAAAAAAAAGAGTTCTAACTGGAATGTACTTTGGTGGATATGATTTAAGCAAATTTATGATTCACAAAAGTGTATTTCCAGCCCACAGAACACAAATCAGAATTCAACATTCTCCTTTGTCTCTGTGAACCACACATCTTCCTCTTCTTTTTTATCTGCTCTGTACTGAAGATGTCTCTAAAAAAGCCAGTCTAATGCGACTTGAATGCTAATTTCTAGTACTGAAAGAAGAAATTACTTAAAGCAAAACTTCCATCAGTGAAACCTTACAATTAATAATTGTCCCGTCTGTTACTAATGTTTTGCCTGGAGCCAACAGCTGTCCCTAGTTCTCAACTACACAAGAGATGTTCATGTATTGAACTCTTAGAGGCGTAGTGCTTCTATCCATTTTTGATTGTTGTCTGTCATTTAGTCTCCCATTGATACATTCTTGTTAACTCACTAGGCAGTATTAACCAAATTTGATGACAGGCGTGGAATTTTCCAGAGAGGTTAAGTGAAATTGCATGGAGGGCGATGGCTGGTAGGGGTTAAAGGCCTGGATTCTCCACCCCACTAAAAGACTGCAGTTTAAGCCTAAAGCTCTTCTGTTAGGCCTGTGTTAATGCCTTGCAGGTTGCCATAGGGAAGAGCTGAGGGGCATCTTCTAGAGCGTGTGTGTAGGAAAACAAGGGGCTTGTTTTCCTGGGGGCCTGGTCTGTGGAGGAAGGCTGCAGAATACTCAGGACAGAAAGTTTCACTGTTTGCTGAGAAACTTTATACTTTTATATGTAAATTACTTTATACTGAGCATTAAAATTCAGCTTTTAACAAAAAAAAAATTAAGGTGTTTTAAATACACCTATAATTCATGTTTCTGTTGGTGATAGGAGCTGGAGGGTGGATCTCAATGAACTGGAGACAGGTTGGAAAAAAGACAAGAAAACAGAACTTGATGGTATGAGGCTGGATTCAGCAGCTGTAGGGGACTGACAAGTGTGCTGGGGCTGATCACTCTGCATGCTTGCTCCAAGAAGCAAGCTGGCTTCTCTCTGCTGAGGGATGCCTTCTCCAAATCACATGCCTCCACAAATACTGTTGTAACAGCAACTGTGGGGACAGCGAGAAATGACAATGGATTAATAAATAAAAGCGACTGCTTTGAAATTCTAGCTCTGGTGGCATTTCTGTCCTCTGCCTGCAACTCACCTGCCCCTTTTTGTCCACAGAACCTGCAGTGGGCCCGCGATGTGCTGCTGGGCAGCGGGGTCCCCTGGCAGCAGCTGAAGCACATGCCTGCACAGGGCCTCTTCTGCGAGAGGAACAAGACAAATTTCTTCAATGTAAGTTTACAGAGCTGATAAACACACCCCTACTTCCTCAGCCATCATTTTAACACCTGCTTCTCATTTGGAAGGTTTGCAAAGGAGCAGCAGTGTGAAATTCAGCAAAGGAGCATTAAACAAGCCATGAGAGGCTAAAGGAAAGGCAGAATTGTATCATAGAGAGATTTACTGTGATTTTCCTCTCTTGAAGGGAACCACATTAGAAGGATTATTTCTGATGAGTTTGAGCTATGCATCATTTACCATGCACTTGATGGTTGAGCCGTCTATAAAAATTCTAATTCCATTCATCTTAATTATCCTCCTAGTTGAGAATCAGTAAACAGACTTGCACTTCTCATGTCGAAAAATAGTGCTTGTTGCTCTAAGAAATCTCTGGAGTTGGAAGGAGCTTTCTTGTGTTAAGCTTTTGTAGTGTTGCTCAGCAGAAAAAGTATTTCCAAGTCCCCCTACCACACACTGAGTGTGCTAGCAGCACTGTCGTATAGATTGTCCCTGTGTCTCTGATACCTTCTCGTCCACATGGGTGTCTGTGCCTCTCAGTGACATGGGACACAGAATACTTCTCAGATTTACGTGAACATTTATCTATCAGATTCCCTCCTGTGACTGCCATTTAACACATTGCTGCTATCCTCAGTATCCCTGGCTTTTCTGTGCCCTTCTGTTCTTTGGGGTAGATAGGACTCTGTAGCTGGTTTGTGGCTTGCGATGCATGGTGAGAACCTGAAGATATTCTTTCTTTCTGGACTATGTATCTGTTATATGGTTGCCTATGATTTGCAGTGACAGAATTTTATGTCTCTGCTTTCTCATCCAGTGCTTCTGATTTAATATTTCAGTTGTGAAATTTATTTCCATTTTATATCTGTTGACATCGATCTTCATTATCGTTGTATATTGTGTTAATTAGCACTTCTGTGAAAACTTCCATTAAATATAAGGTAAGTGCTCTTCTCTGATTATAATCCCTCAATGGGTTGAGCAACTAAGGAATATTGACAGTGGTTCAAATTGCATCATGGATCAGTTTGCAAAGGGAGCTTCTGTATCATTCCATCCTTCTGATGTTGTGATTAACAAATAGTGCCAGCCTGATAAGGTACAGACTAAACAGTTGGGACCTGATTGATGACTACATGGCTTTGTCGTGGTTATTTCCCTGCAATATGTGCCTGCTATCCCTTTAAGGGTCCTGCAGTGTGATAAACTCATCCAGCTGGTGAATACTTTGGCTCAGATCCAGATAATGCAAGTATTCTTGTGGAGATTAATGAGATTACTCAACATGCTTCAAGTCAAGTGTGAAGTTTGCATGATCAAGCCTGACTTGTTCACCATTGCAGGTTTAAATGTTGAGTATCTTGTGTTTTCACGTATGAGGAAGATGAGCAGTGGGAAATTGAGCTGTGAGTATAATGGACTGTTTCTACTTGAAAATGTGAATTACCCTGGAGAGATCACTGGTTGAAATAAATTATGTCTGGGTTTTGAATGCTAATGTTAGATAATTTAATTTAAAGATAGATTCCATTGTATCCCTACGTGGATGTTTCTAGCATTATTTCAACAAACAATCATTCCTTATTCTACATATTGATCTTTTTATACTCTGAAGAATAAAAAGTGCTGGTATAGGTACTAGACAGCTGTATAGTAATTCTGTTTTCTGAATCAACAATTTAATTCCCATCATTTAATATTATTACAAAAATAAATACACTCTGAAATAAAAGATAACCTTCAGGAAAAGCTATATGCTAGCCCAGTGCAGTATATTGGCAATACAGTTAGAAAAGAGAGAAGATGTGTGAAAATGATGTTCTCAGCTTGAACTTGGGTCTGCCAACAGACGAAGATAATGTTATTCAGGAGTGCTCCTTGTAGATTGCTGCCTCCAGACTTTAGAAATTGTAGTTTGGGGACTCAAGTCTAGTGTGCCTCACCTACAGTGATAGTATAACCAGCACATGGAGTGCCTCAGACAGCAAAACAACTTGTTGAGGCCTTTGTGAATCAGTGCAGCATCTTAACTTACTCCTGTATGTGTGTAGGTTAGTCTTCTTGTTAACAAGTACAGTGTACATTACGAGTTTAGCATGACAAAATATTTTGGTCGTCTCATTTTCTACTCAGCTATATTTTCAAAATCCTCTTCCAGCACAACCCTGTGTGGAACATGTGGCAGTAATCCAGTGCAGATGACACAGACAAAGCACAGTGAGAAAATCCAGATTCAAGAGAAAGGGCTGCAAATGCCCTTGAAAAAAAAGCTGTTACTGTCATCTGACATTCCAGAATTGGGCAAACCTAAATCTGTGAACAACTTGAGAGAAAAATGTCTTAGCACTGTGTTTGAATTTGTCTGGGTTAAACCTCAACTAGTTTGGTCTCATGCAAAGCTCCTAGCCAGGCAGTGTGTGAGCAAATGCACTGCACCATATGGGTCAGTGCTCAAATACAGACTTCTTGTCATCCCCTGCATACAGGTGGTGTTACGTGTGTATGTGATGTCCCTGCTAGTGTCTTGACAGGTGATAAAACAGAAATTGTAGAGCTCTGTGAAAGCAAGTAGTTGCATCTAATCTTAGAAATTAAATGGCCAACCTTAAGATTTTCTATGATTATGTCCTCCAGGGTTGTTTTCAACAGATACACTTTGCCTGTAGCATATATTTAGTTCCATGGAATGCATTTGGGTTTATTTTTGATAACTCTTTAGCCTTCATGGTACAAAAGAGTTAAATGAATGTCTAAGTGGCTTTCTGTAGACCATTTACTATTGAAATACCTTTTTCTTCTAGAGCAAGTAGCGCTCTTGTTTTTCATCTCTTGTACAGAAGATTCAGGGTTATTGAAATTACAGCTGACTCAATTTTACAAGTACAAACAACAGGGTGCAAGAGGGAAAGCTGCTCAAAGTGGGAAAGCTGCTGCTCAAAGGCAAGTAGGGACTGTGCCAGCCTGCTCCTCCCAGACATTTATAAATCATGCATACTCCTAGCAGAATTATTTATGAAATGTTTATGACAGCACTGTATGAAAAGAAATAAACCTGGGTAAAGCTGTCTGCTGTTAAATTTTACTGCAGAACTGCTGGTCTGAGCCTGTGTGTCATGGTCTCTTGTCTAATTTGTTACCTGTCACTCAGCTGCAACTGAAATCTGTTTGGATTAATTTTTTACTCTCTTCAGAATGAGCAAAAAAAGCATTTTCACTTATCCCTGATTTCTTCTCATTTGACCTACTAAAGTAATGTCAGGATGCCCGGAACTTCCCTTTTTCAATTCTAAGGAAGAAAATGCTTACTTCATCCCTGGCAGTGTTCAAGGCCAGGTTGGATAGAGCCTTGGGCGAGACACGGTCTAGTGTGAGATGTCCCTGCCTGTGGCAGGGGAGTTGGAACTAGATGATGTTAAGGTCCTTTCCAACCCCAACCATTCTATGTTCCTGTGATTATTTTATCTGTTTCCCAGTCAATAAGAAAAGGCCCTGATTTTTTAGGAGCAGAGGCTTTGGTTGTTTGCCGTCCTGCTAGTGATGGCAGTCATTGTATGAATAGTTATTGCAGTTGGACTTAGAGTTTACTGGTGTTCCCATAAATGAATACCCAGTGGTTTTTGTTTGTCCAGTTACAAAATTCTCTATAACCTGCATGTACACGTACACTCCAGCTTTTCTCCTCTTTTTCACCTGCATCTGTGTGTGTGCGTGTGTGTAAATATGTTTTGAGACTTTGGGTTTTTTGGTTTCAGTATGGTTTCTATGGTAACTTAATTTGAAATTAATTCACCAGGAGGGAAAAAAAGTCCCAAAACATTGCTTTATATAGTACGGCATTTTTTAATATATTCAGATTTCATGCCACTATTAATAAAACAAAGTTAAACTTTGTGCACAGATGATGGGTATTCATCAGTCTGTGGGTGGTGATTGTGGAAGAAGTATTTTGATGGTTGAGCTCAGCGTACCAGTAACTTCTCCATATGGTTTAATATACAGTATTTGTATTTTCCTGGCATATAGTCTGTGGCAATAATGATCTGCTGTAATAAAGATCCTGATGTCCATCTTTGGTAACTGTTCCCCACATATGAAAGCTGTGCATGCACACAATATACTATAATGCAGACATTCATGCAAGTCTTGCTGCAAGCTGTTAAGGATAATTGTTCTATTTTTTAATTTCAAAAGAAACACTGTTTATTCTCTGCTGTATTCCTGAAGCTCTTCATTCTGTGGTCTGAGCAAGCAGGGGTGGATTAAGGTAGCAGCATCTACCGGGAGCCAGAATCTGAGAGATAGGAGTGATTTCACTTGGATTTGCCATTGTTCATACCCGATGTGACTGGGCCCTGGCAGGAGACCTCTGCTGTGCATAACTGCAAGTTCTGGACACAGAGCACTTGAAGAATAAAGTCTAAGTTTGGTGTTGAAAGTTTCTAGAGGTGGTTCTTGCTATAGCATGGTGATAATCAGTGGGTGCTTTCTCTGTTACTCTCCCTGTGTAACAGATTCTTTCCCTAGTTGTGTTCGGGTTGAGAGCTATGTCTTTGTGTCTTACCAGATGAAAGTTGATTCTGAAAAGGGGAGTAAGGTTCAAGGACTGACTCTATTTTGGGATTCTGTACAGCCAGAGCCATACATCACTTTTCTGAGATGTAGAAAAGCTACTATGAAGTCCATAACCTAGGGGACTATCAAGGCCGGGATGGAGGTGGGGGGCAACATGCTTCAGCTCTCCTGGAAGCTGAGCAGTTATATCAAGGAAGTTTCATTATATGCCTCAATTGGTTTTATACCTTCTCTTAAGACATACATTACTGGTCACTGTCAGAGATATGGCACCAAGTGAATATATGCGATTTTCTTTTGATCTTATACAGCCTTCTTTTGTTTTTTTTTTTTCCCAGCTCCTGAAGTGTAATCTCTGCATTAATGATTCCCATGACTTGAATGAAAATGAAATATTTGTTACAGAATTTAATATCTCTGTTAGAAGTAACTGGCTGTCTATCATCTAGGCAAAGAGGGGAATACATCAGGGCGGTCTGAATCTATTCTGGACATGTGTTCTGCTGAGTCTGAGGTTGCTGCAAATGTTGACCTGAGGAGCCCCCAAACACCACACAAGGCCAAACACAGGTCCTTAAGGCTGATTGTGGCAACTTGACTGAAGCTTCAGGGTCACTGTTTCCTACCATGTACAGGAAAAGCCTGAAACTGGAGGCAAAGCACACTAAAATCACTTAACTAAGACTTCTACTGCTCTGCTTTCCTTCCTGTCCTTACCTAGTGATAGATCTGAGTTACTCTCCTGTTCGTAGTTGGTGTGTGTCTCTTCAGTTGGCAAGTGTGCTTCCAGCTCCTAGACATCTGCTGTGTGGAAGAACATGAGCCTTTGAGAAAAATAGTGCGATCTGGATCAGATTGGGGGAAAGGGGAAATAACTTGAAGAAACTCACTGTGCATCCATGTGAGTTGAGATTGTGTCTCAGCATGGTGAGAGTTTAATCATGTATGGGGGCTCTCAGAGAATTAATGGTTATGTTTTAGCTTGACCATGTCTGTTTGTGATTTTCTGAAGAAAAGTTGGTCTTTTAGTGTTTCTAACGCTTTATGTGAACATGAGTGTGAGAGGTTGCTAATTCAAGTTTAAAAAAACCCATTAAAACGCACTAGTGACATCAGAAATCACAAGCATTTAGTTATTCAGTTTTGCCTTTCTTGCTTTTGAGTGTTTTGGATGCCATCTTTATGCAACCACAGGGAAAAAGAAGCCATAAAGGAATTATTAAAAAGAACAAAAACACAACAACAACAAAACAAACAAAAGGGGGGGGGGGGAACCAAACAACCCTCCAAACCTTTTTGATTCCAGCAACTAGGTAACACTTGGAACAAGTTATCAGACATAGTGCTGTTTAATAGGTGGTATGCAAAAAAGTGCCTAGAAAAGGTGACCTCCACCATTAACACTGACCTTCTGTCTAGTTGCATAAAACGAAATAATGATAGGATAATGACACCGCATGTGAATAGTCGAATATTTTTATGCTTTTTTCTTTTTTGTGCTTATGGTAAACAGGGGCATCTGGTTAGAGGACAGTTAAATCCCTGTCTACTTTAAAAGATAGAACTGTCTTTAATCTTTTCAGGAGGTGGCCATATTTTAGCCACGCAATACCTGTTTTTTCACCGTGCAGGAAATAGGCCCTGAGTGAGTGAGCTTTTGTCAAGTCCTGTTTGGTAAGTGCAGATTCTTATTGCCAGCTCTCTACTGCCTGTGAAGTATTCAGTTTTAAGAAGAGACACCTCCCTGCTACATATTTTCTTCTTGCACTAGGAAGAGCAAGCTACTTTATGAAATTATTTGGCAATTTAGAAACTAGGACTGCCAGCAGTGTGCTGGTGTGCTGATAGGAGGCACTGTGCTGCAGGGAGCCTTTGCTGCAGAGGTGCTTCTGTCAGCTGGGGCTGGACAGGTACCCAGTGCCTCTCTTCAAGAAGAGTTAACAGAGACCTTGCTCCACTGGAGATACGTACTGCATTGGAGATCTGTTTGAGTTAACATGCTCTCTGCCTGGCCTGTCTCCTTAGTAATTTTAACAAGTATTTCGTCACTTTTCCTACATTCCCGAATAATGTCATCATAAAGCTATTGTTCTTCATCTGTGTGAGAAAACCATTTCTGTTGTAGTGAAGAAATACTTGTGTGGAAAGCTGCTGAGGAATAAATAAAAACCCCTGCAGGAGTCCCTTCTGAATCAAATGACTGTATAATCCAGTGCCTTAATTTGTAAATACAGTCAGGGGTGTATATGGCAGTTATTTTATGGTCACAGTAGAAGCCAAAGTTTACAAGATTGAAGAGTGAAACCAAATCAGTGCCTTCCCATCCTCTGTTCCTTGTTTTTCTTCCTTTTTGGTCTTTGTCACTTTTCTCAGTTTCCCTTCACTATATCTTCTGTGGAATAACACCAGGTCAGAGGTGCAGTGCTCCCAGCACCCATCACTGAATATCCATTGAGCCACAGGATAGAGGAACTCATAAAAAGCATGGTCTCACCTGCCTGCAGATTCAGGAAGGCACGGTTGCATTGATTAACTGTAATTCTATATACAAAGTTATTTTTCATCAAGTCTGGAAACTTTCTTTTAATGAATGCTTAAGTTTTGACTAAGTCGATTCATTGAAATACATAATGAGGTGATAGCCTGGCTCTTCTCTTAAACCATGACCGAAAATCAGCTTTATAAAAGTGCATGTATGGAAGAGAATTAGTGTTTGCTTTGACTCCGTTAAATTTAGTTATATTCATGCCTGTGTTAGAAACAGGCAGACCTTTTCTATGTGGAAAAGGTGGCTTTTTAAGAATCCACATATTTTAGTCAAGCAAACAGATTAATTTTCATTGTTTTTATTGTCTAGTATGGCAAATGGCTTCCACTGGGGGAAGGCAAAGCAGGAAATTGTGATTCTAGTTGCCCGCACAATGAGAGTTAAAATTTAATGACTCTTTTTCCCTGACTTTCCCCTTGACAGTTGTTCTTTTGCCAGTAGCAAGTGTTTTCCTTCTTTGCCTCCTTTTTTTTTCCACTTGTAAAGTTCATGTAATTCTACTCATAAACCTCCTGACCAGATTTGCTAACGTTTTAATTAGAAGAATGCTTTAGTAGTTGCAAAGGAATTGGTTCTGTCATTCCCTCACTTGCTTGCTTGCTTGCTTATGAAATCTTAATGCCAGCTCCGAAAACAAAGGTAAGCAAGGAGTTAACTGTGCAAGTGAAACTTTCATAGTGATTGGATTAAGACCAGAAACCCAGTAAGCAATGAAGTCTTAAAGTTGCCTATAAAAAGCTAGATAACTTTTCAACCTCTGCCCAACATGTTATTTACAGTTCTTCACTCCATCCTCTTGGAAAAACAGAACTCATCAGTGAAAAATGTCCATCGTTCACAGAGTTTTCTGTCTCAATATATACACACTGCTCTTTCTGGCCAACTCTGCAGGCTTCCAAGACCCAGCTAGTAAAGATGCCAGTAAATCTAAATCCCTAGAGATACAAGCATGGGGTTTTGAACTGTCGTTTGTGCCAGTGGTTATTAAACAGCTATTTTTTTCCATTCTGCTTCCCTAGGAAAAGTTTCTTCTTTTGTTGAGTACATTAATATCTAGACAAAGGTAAGCTAGGGAACAAATGACCCTGAAAGAAACGAAGATGCAGCTTTGTAGAAGAGAGATTTTAATGGAGTTTGTAGGGTGTTACAGGACATAAAGCAGTTGGTTTTAAAGCTGGATCTTAAAACGTCAACAGCAACTGTTCAACCCACTCTAAACAGTATTGAAAGGTGCAGACTTTATGGAATACTGTGTGATAAATGTCCTCTTACAAATGTGTAATGAATAAATGCATTATTTGTTTTTTTTCACCTGCCAGCTCTGTATCTGATACAGAGAGAAGAGACACTTAATAGGGTTAGTTTTAAACTTAGGTTCTTTGCTTTAAAAAAAATAAATCTAAATGGGGTTTTTAAAAAGCTGACTAGATTTTTGGAAAGCTGAGCAAATGAATAGTGACATTAACTTCATTAAAGTAGCGTATTTCCTGAGAAATATTCTTGGAACTGCAGTTCTCAGCAGAAGGATCTAAATATTTTTTGTGGCTATACATTGCTGTACTGTAAAAATGAAACCAGAAGAATGTGGGCTGAGAGCAGCATGGCAGGAGTCTGTGTGTACATCTGTGCAAGTGGATAGCATTTACAGATAAATAGTTTTAATTTAATGGCTACAGCAAGATACAATTGTCCAAATTAAAGAGGTTAAGCTGGAGAAGGTAAGATGGCAGATGGTGATAGGCAAGAACATAACTGTTGCTGTGCAATAGCTACTGTGTGATTAATGTTTTGCTAACTGACTGCTGTATCATTGTGTGGAGCTTAGATAAAGATGCTGAGGCAGGAGTTCTCGGAGTAACAGTACTCCATCTTTGGCAAAAATCCTAAAGTTAGAGGAGTAAAAATGTTGAGTATTGTATAGTATTATTGTTCCAGACTGTTTGGCTCCTGTGGAGGAGGTAGGATTTCCTGGCATAATATGAATACTTTTGGAGTTTGTGTGATAGCTACTATGTGAAACAGTGAGGGGTGACCACATAAGCAAGGTGACTTTCTCAGTCTCCTGACACGAATTCGAACAACAAGATGATTGAGTGAGTGAGCAACAGGAATGAAGTCCACAGTGGTCAGCATTTTAGCTTGCTCCTCTGAACACGCAAAGGCATTACTGTGATCCAACAAGGAAAGTCCTGTAAGAGCTTGAGTGGAAAAACTTAAAGAGCTTTATGACTTTTGTTCATTTCAGTTGCCTAAACTTCGTCTCCACCAGTTTGCTTCCTTACCTCCTGTCAATAAACAGTTTTATAAATTTGGCCTATATAAAGTTTAATTTTTCTGTAGGCTAGAGGAAGCAAAATCAGAAAAAACACAGACCTTTCACTTGAAGCGCTTCCGAAGAGTTACTCAGGATGAATTACTAATTTTGCTGGCTATTTGGTTTGCTGGCATAAGATAAAAATCAGAATTTAAAACACCCATCAGGTCATTTTCTAGTTAAATCTTCAGCTGCTCCCTGTGTGTGTATTCAAAGTGTATCAGCACTTATACTGTGATCTGCTTACTAGACTGAAACTAGTGTAAGTCATTAATATAATGGCCTTATATATACTCCAAAACACTAACTCCAAAGTGACTAAAGTATTTCCAGTGGGAAAAATTTGGACAAACCTGAAGATAGGCCAGGCTTTTATGTCTGTGTAGCTCATCCGTGGTGTAGCCACATCCAGTGTGTAGCCATCCCAAATTCTGTGACACTTTAACACTGTCTTCTGTCATGACTGATGTGCTTAACACAGAGTACGTATTTTATGTTTATAATCTATGTGTGGCTTAGCTAATGGCAGATTCGGTGTTGAAAAACATTAATAGAATCATAAACGAGATTTTAAAAAGAAGTAGGGATTACAGACCAGCTTAGTTCTATAATGGGGGTGGGACTTTTCATTTGAATGCAGTGCAATCATTTCAAAAGCATTTTCTTTGTAGTGCGAAAGAAAATACTCATAATAGGAGTGTGTTAAAATGCACATTCCACTTACTTTGTAAGCTGAAATACTGACAATGGGATAAACTTAATCTTTAAACATTGTGTTTGGTGGCACATAAAGGTGATGTTTTCATGCCTATAATGAAGTAGTTGTTCCAGCAGGGTCCAAAGAAAAACATGTGGCTGTTTGCCCTTAATCTGACAGGTCTGCACTGAAGATCTTACTGACAATTATTTCTTAACAGATTTAGGTCAGGATATTTTCACTGTAATTTTCTTTGCAATAGACAAGCAGAAGTATTTTTCTGAATTAATTATACTAAAATGAATGTTGCTTTCAGGACCACAAAAATTACATTTTAGCGTTTCAGGTAAAATGCTCGACTGCACACAGAGCCTAATGTTTTAAAAGTGAAGCTAACTCAAAACAAAGAGATTTTGAAGCGTAAACTTTTACCTTTTTTTTTTTTTTTTTAAAGAAATTTTAAAATATTTAAATTCCAACAGCAAATAAGCAATACTCCATGTAGTTTGTAAATAAAACACTAAGGTATAGAAGTATTAGAAACTGATGAAAATGGAAATTAACAATAGTTTGGTTTGGTTTGGTATCATAGATTGTGAGAATGAAAACCTAAACAAATAGTGTTTGATTGGCATGTTCATTCCTTATTAGTTCTTCCTTTGCACAAATCTTGAAGTAAACACACTGGCTGCATCTGCTCCGTATCTTCTATAATGAGATACTCTTGCTGCTTTGCAAGTACAACAAAGCTAGAAAAAATAGTTTTGAGTAGCTTTTTTCACTTTAAATAAATGAGAATTCACCAGTTAGTGCCGTATCCAGGAGGAGTTGCTCTTCAGACTTTGCCCCCCATAGTTCTTGTGGCCATTGTTCTATGAAGGGGGTTTTTTTGATTGGGGCTTTTTTTTCATCTTAACCTTTTAACAGTAACTGCCCAAAGCAATAGTATAGAAAGAAACAAGAAAATGTTCACCATTTCGAAACTGGTCTTCAGTCCTTGCAGCACAATGGATCCACATATGTATCCCAGAAAGGAAATACAGTTTTCTCCAGAGGGGGCAGGGAACAACACACAGCAAAATGAGTCCTGTATGCTTTGTCAGCAGTAAAATGGGATCTGCAGGCAGTAAATTCTTGTCTTGCAGGGATAAAACATGAGCAACAGTAAAAGGACTTCTTGAGTTTTACTCTTTGTGTGTGCACGTGTGTGTGTTTATGTGTATTTTAGGAGAAAGAACAATTAAATATTGAAGAACAAAGACTTTTTAAGGTAGGATAAAATGAAAGAACTATTACTTTAAAATATGTTAGACAATAAAATTAATCTTAGTAGAAAATAAATGTGATCTTCAACAGTGGCTAACTGGCTAGAGGACTTAGTCCTGCTCCTGTGACTGAATTCCAAACTCGAGGTATTGGTGAGAAGATTGCAGTACAATGAGATACTAATGCATTTTCGTCAAGTGTCTTGTTAGCTTATTCACATGTCCTGTAGAAGTATGGAAGCTAAAAAGAATGAAATAATACTTCTGAGTCCAGTTGCAGCTATTTCCAATCACAAAGAGTGGAAATTAGCTTCAAGTTGCATTCGCTGTACTTGACTGACGAGGGACTGTGCAGTGAGTGCTTTCGAACTGAAGGAAGTCTAATGGCTCTCGATGAGGAAACGTGCTTGGGTTCTCAGCATTGCTAGGTTGCTTACACAATTTCGACAGAAGACATTTACAAAATCCAGTCTTGATCTGCTTTGGAGATTGTCAGTACCTGGAGATTGTCAGTACACTTGGGAAGGAAGCAGATTTGAATTAGGGAAAAAAAAAAAAAGAGGAGACAGACAGGACTTAACTGCTTTACACATTTCATGCCCAGAGAGTTCTCAGTTTAGGATTTAGCCATTCAGTCAATGTGACCCTGCTGACAAAGTGTGGGAGAAAAGGGAAGGGTAATTTTTAGCAGAAAGGGGGGTTTCTTTTTTGTAAATTAGCAATCAGTATTGCAGAAAGTATTGCTCTCTTTCTGAAATTGTTGCTGGAAATCATAGACGGTGTATTCTGGGCACAGCATTACTGTGACAACGTAGGCAGGTAAACCATTCACATGTAGGCCTATTTTGTGGGTTATGTTGTCACTGTCTTTTCAATATGTCACTTTTCTCCCTTTAAAATCTGACAAGTCTCTGCTTGCTTTTTCTGAATAATTGAGCCAGAATAAAATTTCCTGCCTCTGTATGTTCTCAAATCGATAAGGTAAAGCAAAGCAAAGTGTCTTTCTTCCTGAAAACTTCCGTCTGAGAGCTGTCTCTGGCAGCAGACTGAAGCTGACAAAATGAAAGGCCCACCAGGAGATGAGTCTGAATATGATGTCTTTTAAGTATGTGGGCAGCAAGGGGAAGACAGCAAGATGATATACCACAGATTTCTGTTCCAGATCTCCTTTCAGTTTCTTGTGTTCCTATTGCTACCTTTTGACATATTCCTCTCCTAGTTTTGCATTTGCATTTATTCTTTCTTTTTCCATTTGCCCTTTAAAGAACAGCAGTTCACATGTACTGTGAGGACCAATAATTAGGTATTATTTTACATTTGTTTGTCTCTAACAAGGACAGCATATGTTCCATATGAAATTCCCCAGATAATAGCTTTATCTGTTGAAACTCCTGTTCTTAAGAGGAGTAAGTTTGTGTGGTGTAAGATTATATTAAATTGGTTAAAATATTCTTTTAGAATCAAAGTTGTGGTTTGCAAGCAAAACAGTAACTGTCAGAAGGGACTGAATTGCCCTTATGTGTTGAATATTGAAGAGGGACAGGTTTTGAAAAGGCTCCAGTCCTCCAAAGGTCCAGATTTGACGCTTGCTTGTGTTTCTCTTTGAAATTCAGAAGGAATAAAATTACCTCTTAATAAGCAAGAAATACAAACCTGCATATAGCCAGGATAGCATCCTGACAATAAAATGGGTGAATACATGAAATGTGAAATATATTTTTCTCTCCTCCCTCCTCTTCGCTCTCCTTAACCTCTGTGTATTACCTACTGACCACCGTGTGGGTTTAACTTAAGTGCAGGTATGCTGTTGGTTTTGGTCATTGGTAGCAGCCAGTTCTGCTGCTCACCATTAGTGATTTCCTTACCGTAGTTGCCTGGAAAACATAAGACCAAAAATTTGCTACTCAGGATTAGGCTGAGTTTTCTAGGCAAATACTCCAATCTGGTAGCTATTGTTATCTGGCTGTTTGCAAGAAGATTAAAAATATCTGAGTTAAAGGAAGCAAATGCTGCTGCTGAAGGAAGAATACTTTCTAGTTCCTGTAGAACTTCCATTGCACTGGAAACTTGGGATCACTCTTATCTCTATAAGGGGAAGAGAAAAAAAAAGCCACCTACAAGTGAAAACAATGTCCTACTTCCTTAAAAACAAAAGATGAAATCTCCTCTTCCTAAGTGGAAATCAAGTTCATGCTAGGATTTACAGTGCATATCCTCTGAAGAAAATCATTTGAAAATGGAACAGAATTTCAAATACATTGACATTAACAAACTCATATGCTGTGTTTGCAAGGAAAGCTGCACCCTTATCTCGACAGGGCAGAGAGGTCTGGATCTTTCTGAATGTTCAGTATCCACTCTGGAACATTTCATCAAGAAATCCCAGTGCGCAAAAGTTAAAAATGCTTAAAAGTGTAAATTCAGTTCCATCTCCCTCCTGGTATTTATTGTGGCACTGGAGAGCATGTGAGAGAGCTCACATCCCATAGGTGATTCTGGCTGAGACGTTCCTCAAACTTTCTCTGGTTGTTAATGATTTAAAGATATAGAAGACTGAAGGGGGTGGGGAGAGAGGAATTTGAAGAAATGCAACTCTTAAAGAAACAAACATGGAGTGAAATACAAACTTGCTCCTTTTAATGGTCTGGAATTGTGCTTTGCCCTCCCCTTTTCCCATAATAACTGAAAAAGAAGTATAGGACATTGTCTTTGAGGATTAACAGTTGCATCTAGGATAATTGTTCTTTCTCAGAGATTGTTTGCTGAACTGAAACTATTCATTACCAGTATTTATTTTTAAAGGGATAAATGTTCGGTCATCTTGTTGACTCTGGGCATATTTCAAGTTCTCTGTAATTGTTCTGTCAGTCTTTTTCCCATCCATCCTTTCTTGCCAAAATGCATAAAGTCGTATTGTTTTGTTTCTATATCACCTAAATTAAACTTAAAAAACCGGCAGACATTAGCTAAAGCTTTCATTTGCAGTGGCTTCAACTAATAAGCTAAGAAAAGACTATATCATCTTTTATCCCTACTCAGCCAGAAGACTTGAACAGTGTCCCAAATACTGCCCTGTGTAAAAATAATTAATGAAAAGGCCTTTGCAATTAGATAGCTTTATGTCTGAATACAGGTGTAATGGTGCCAGCCATCCTCTGCAGCAGGCATTTCACCAGCAAGCCTGGAGCAGGGGCAGCGGGATTACAGCTAGCTAAACCAGAGGTGTATCTTAAAAATGTGTGTATGGGTGCATGTGAGTAACTCGAGGTTATTCCTGACATGAGCACATTTGCTCCCTTTTTGTGATCACCAAGTACACAGTTTTATCTGCTTTTTGCTCCAACCTTACTGAATTTTGAGTGTCTCTATAATGCATCTCCTATATCCAGAATGCGGAAGCCCCATAATCTGTGGCTGGTTCCCACAGGTACAGGGATGCCACGTACACTTCTCTGGGCACGTGTTTTTTTACCTTAGGTAACCTAATTGGAATTCTTTTGCTCAGTAGCACCGTAACTTAGGAACACCTGCGTGTGCAAATACTGCAAAATGCATTCTGCTTGTGATGGTTCAGACAACTGAGTAGAGAGAATTGATAATAAACCTTTGGAATTGGCTAGAATCAAAGATAATCTGTGGTGAAAAACATATCCTTTTAAACTCTGAAGAGACAAATTTGTTTCCTTAATTTGAGTTGGTAATGGACCGTTGCCAAGTAATGTTTCTATACAAAAGCAACAATGAATCAGACATGTATTAAATATTCCAGTTGGTGATACTTTAAAAATCTGCTTGTTTGTAAAGCAGTTTGAAATCTAGTAACTAAGTATTATTATAATTATTGTTTACCTTTCATTATCATTTAAAGATGTCTCTGTTCTTGCTGGTTTTTATGGTACCATGGCTGCAGCATCTAAGAGGTATTACTTAGAAACCAAAATCCTTACGTTGCCATGCTTATGGCTTAAAGGTGTTTAATTGTGCGGAATTTTCTATGACATAATTTCCAATCTAATGAACACCTAGTCCTTGGGCTATTAACTTCAGACATTTTAGGATGTATTTAATCCAGGGACAACAGCCACTTAATTTGCATAAATAAATGACAATGCATAGGAAGAAAACCCCAGTGCAATAAAGGAAATAAGAGCCTGGCTGTTAACAGGGACTAAATGAGCAGATGAATAAAGAGAGGTCAAGAAGGACCCTATTTGCATGAACACATAGGAAGTATTCATTTCAGTTCTGTATTTAAAACATAAATCCATGTTATACAGTCGAAAGAGTAAAGGTTAATGGGTTTTTGAAGTGGTAGTGCCCAAACTGCATTGTTAATCTGTATAGAATGGGTTAGTGCTGCCTTTGGTAGTACAATGTAAGGGGCGATGAAAACATGGGTTATTTTAAAGAGTGGTAATGCCCACAGTGAAGGCTCAGCTTTAAAACAAAAAGCTGACTCTTACAGTTTAAGTGGAGAGACACAGGGTACTGTTGATTAATTCATTTTATAAAAGATAACCAGGAAAGCTAAATTATTCTTCAGCCTTTCTTTCAAGATGCTGTTAAACATCAATGTATATATATGAAGTATGCAAATAAGTGGGAAGGGCCAAGGTATACGGAGCTTTCTGTGTGAGAAGCCTAGAATGGATGTGTTTAGAAAAGAGGAACTTCCACAAATTAAAAAACGGGTAAAAAGTGGCTAAAATAATGGGAAAGAAAGATGACCTCAGCTACTGACTTCTGCATAGCATGTAGGGACCGTGGCAGTTGTGGAGCAGGCTATTAAACCTGAGGTGTCAGTAAGCAGGATAGATTTTGAGCACTTCAGAATAATCCCAGCAGATGGGAGGAGGAAAAAAAGCCCAAACAGAACAACCCCCTGCAATGCTTGGACAGGCAAGGGGGAAGGAAGTCAAAGCAACTGCCCTGCTTGCAAAGCGGAGAGAAAGGAACAAGTAAATGTTAAAACTGTTGTGTGAAGGTAAATCAGGAGCAGAGCCCAGATGGGAAGATGGGTTTAGCTGTGCTGTGATTAGGGTGAGAAAAATGAGTTTGCAAGGCAGCATTAGATGGACTGAGGCTGGCAGTGGACTAGCACATGGTTTGGGTCTCTTGTGGGATTGACTGAAATGGGAAGTATGGAGAGGGAAGTATGGGGGGGAAGGATGAGGGTAGGCCTTTGTTTTCACCTTCAAATAGTTTGAGAAAGGGAGAAAGATGTTATGGAAGTGGTTGCAAAGGACTCTGGTGATAGACATGCAATAGCAGGAGCTGGAGATCAGTTAAACACTCTAAGACTGGGGAGGGCACGATATGACCCTATAAATAAAAGGATGGGGCGTGAGAGAGGTGTGAAGGGTGTCCGGTGGCACAGGGAGCGGTGGTGGATGCACGGGAGCGGCGCAGGCCCCGCGCACCGAGCAGCCATGGCTGCAGCCGCTGGGAGAGGCCGCGGCCTCTCCCCTCACGCTCCGAGCATCCCGGCGGGAGAGGAGGGCACCGGCCGCCCTCGGGAAAAATAGGTCACGACTTGTGTGAAGGCGAAGTGAAGGGCCATGGGGCGATGGAGCGGCAGCGGCGGGGTTAGGCGGGGTCAGGGCGTATTTTGGGAAGGCTGGGCAGGCAGGTGGGAGCAGATAGCCGTTTGTTATTAATGCCTGCGAACCGACAGGAGCAGCTGTTTACTCTCTCGCCCTAAGCGGGATGGCTCCGAGCCAGGCTCGGCAGTAACCGGGACCAAACATCCGATGTCAAACAAGACCGGCCTCCGCCGGGGGAGCGAGCAAACAGCCCCGGCCCCCCCCCCCCCGCACCCCGGCTGCGCAGAGAAGAGGGGTAAAAAAAACCAGGTTGGGGTAAACCAGTGCGGGACCCCGCGGTGCGCGCTCCGGTACCACAGGAAGCGCGCGCAGCCCGCGGGGCCCGTCAGGTGGGGGCGCGGGGGCGGGCGCTCGGGCTCCGCGGGCCGCCGGGGAACTCCGCCGGAGCGATCGCGCCGCCCCGGTAATGGTGAGCGCGGGGGAGGCTGAGGCGGGCGGGAGCTGCCCCCGCGGGCGGGCCGAGCGCTGTTGGCTGCAGGGTGACGCGGCGGGGCGCTGGGGTGAGGGGGGGCGGCGCGGTGTTGGAGTAAGTTTGCTTCCTCCCAGGCAGCTGCAGCAGCAGCAGCAGCGCGGGCAGCTGCCGGGCTCCCCGCGCTGCGGGGCGTTCCTCGGTGTGGCTGCCTGCGCCCCTGCCCGCGGGTGTTGGAGCCCTTCCCTGAGCAGCCGGTGCCGCCGTGGGGAATCCCTTCCTGAGGGCCGGGCTGAGGCGCTGCGGCCGCCAGCCCGCAGGGCTCGCCCCCCATCGCCGGCAGGCAGGAGCCGTGTGCGCTCTGGTGACATTTGCCTTCGTGCTTGGGAAATACTTGTTTCGTTAGTTCGGTTCGCCTGCGGTCAGACGCTGTAACAGATCTGCGGAGGATAAACCCTGAGAGCGATGGGAGACGGAGGAGTCGAGAGAAGTTTGGAAGGGGGGACGAAAGGGTGAGGGATTTTTGTTGTCTTTGGTCTGTATTGTTTGGGTTTTCTCGATCTGCTTCCTCCACCCCCTTAGTGGGATGAATTATTTAGCACCTCGTTTTAAATTCATCCCTAAAGCTTGCAAGGGGAAGCTTTCGTGTCTAGAGGAAGAAAGGAGACGGTAGGTCTGTGGAAATCATGTCTGTCACAGAGCAACCCAGCTGTGATCTCTGGTGTGCACTCTGCCGTTCTGCCTACGACAGCCGGGCTCACGCTGGAGATTCCCCTTCTTACCGGTGACCTAACAGCAGAGCCTGTTGTTCAGCATCTATTTTGCATGAGCTACTATGCTATAGCAGTTGCTGCTTCATTCAGCTAAAGAGGGAGGATAAGAGGATTCCAGTTTAATTAGCAGTTTGCTAAAACCAGTCAGCATTGTCTGGTCACATGTTTATAATTTTAGAACGTATGTCTCAGTTGCAGTAAATTCTGGTGGTGTGCATGAAGCAGTGCCACATGCTGTTTGCAGCATTGGCTGTGGCAGCTTCGTGTTTCTGGTGGTTTAATTTACTGCAGCATGTGTTTACTTGTGCAGCGGCAGATTTGCTATGTGCTGTGGGTATTCTGCATGAAGCAGATCGAGGAATCAGAGCATATGCTGTGGAGGTTTTTATTGCCCAGAGAGCTGCAAGATGTGTCTTTTTTTATTGGAGCATATTCAGGTTGACATCTTGAATACCCAGATACTGTGCTGCTTGTTTTCAATAATAGGACTTCTGTGTGGTTTTAGCATTCTTATTGGAGTCTGAAATGCTCTAAATGTTGGGGCCTTCCTCTCTGCTCCTCCCCCTCGCTAATTACTCTGGTTGTTCTCAAACAAATAATTCCTATCTCTCAATATCGCTGAAATCAAACACCAGCAGGCTGTACCCTGTCTTCTGCTTAGCTCAGTGAGTCACTACCATGTCTTGTGCTAGATTAAGCTGTTGTAGTCTTGCTGCTGGTTGAATATGGAAGATCCCCTGTGCATACTGTGATTTACATTACTGTAAATAGGGTAATTGAATTACAGCTTCTTTGCAAAGCCTTGTTCCTCTGGTGTTATCAAAGATCAGCCAACTTTAGTTGGGGCGCTAGGCAGGCTGCTGCCTAAATGTTGGCTGGAATTAGACAGTTCCCCTAGCTCTTACAGTTGGATAAAGAACTACTTTTGTTTATTGGTTTTAAGCCCTGTATTGCTGAGGAAGCCCCGGGAGTCTCTGAAAGCAAGACAGCACTAGGTGTTAACTCCCCCTCCAAGATAAAATGCTTGAATAACAAAGTTAATGGCATTCTTTTTTGTGCACGAATTCCTGTATCAGAGGCAAAAAGATATTCTGAGGTTAGCCATGGGGTGTGTAACAGTAAGAGATTTTTTTGCCTTTTATAGCAGTCAGGATTCATTCAGGGCCTCCACTTGCTCGACAGAGGAGGGAAGTGTTCTATGGATGCTGCTGCTGTAGTGGGGGGAGGAGAGAGAATGAAATGAGTTATCTGTCAGCTCCTAATGACTTAATTTGAGGATCTTAATTGGTGAGGATGAAATGTGCAAACTCACGCAGAGCTTTAGTTGAGATGAATATGTCTTCTCCATGGCTTGACTCCTTTTTACTGCTGCGTATGTCTTTTTCTGGTCAATAACTGCTAATATTTGTTTCTTGCTACCTGTTTTAAATAAGCTGTTTCCTGCCCTCAGCTTTAGCTGACAAACAGTTTGAAATCCAGGATGTGTACTTCTGTCATTCCTAAGCCAGTATGAATCCTCAGATAGAACTGTGACCTTCAAATAGGAACTAAATCATGCACTTGCAAACACATGCCTTTATAAAGCTGGCATTAAGGAAAGGGAATAGGGAGCCCTAGTCAGATCTTATGGGTTTCTGATTCAAGAATAAAAGGCTTTTCCACTAGCTCCTGCTGTCATTTTACCTCTGTCAGGACACTAGAGGAGTTTAAATTTTTGTTCAGCTCTGTGTTGCTTTTGTTCTTCTCAACACTGATGAAAGATGCAAGTAATTCTCTATGCTTCCAGATTGTGTGCACGTACCAAAATACCAGCCAGTGATAGAATATGTGCCATTCTTGTTGCTGTGCAAGAGGCTTTTAGGGTTTGATGGCTAATAGTGAACAGTTGAGTACATATGGCACTTCACATTTTCTCCTGGTTGGTTGTACTTGTTTGTATTCATGCTGTTAAAAAATACTGACAGTTCTTCATTACATCTGGATATGCAGCTCTCGTAGTTTTTGTAAATAACTTCACTATTTAGTGGAATTTACTAGCTTTTTCCATAATATGTTCCTAAATAAGCAGCAAAACCTCTACCTATGTATATTTTGAAGGTTGTGGCTCATAAGCTACTAAACATGAGTCTGAGGTCTTAACAGCTCCAAAGAGAATCTGATGTAACTTTGCTAATACCCAACCAGAGCTGGTTGTTACAACCGCATATTGGTATGTCACTTCCTAATGACGACATGGCTCTTTTCTTACCAAGTTGCAGTATGTACAGTACTCAGAATTGTTGGGGTTTTCTTGCGGCATTATCTTGAACCTACTTACTTTCTCATATTTACCAGGTCAGTTGAGAGACACTGTGCCTAACAGGTTGCTGAGGAAAAATGTACTCTCGAGAAGTCCTTGTGTGTGCCCTCAAAGTTAAATCATGTGGCTGCATGATCACTCACAATACTCTAAGAGAAACTCATGTATCTGAAGGATGTGTCTTAGCCAAAAGGTATCATAAGGACAGTATTTCTAGGTAATTTTATATGAAGATGAAATTTTACATCAAGATGAAATTAAGCTGAAGGCTCTTCCCGAGTAGTTTTAAAGGTTATCACTGGATTGTATTTTACAAGTTGCCATGTGATACTGATTTAGAAGGTTTTCTCTTTTCAAAGCTGTGATGGAAGCTAGTAGCAAGTGTTCTCTGGACGTATTTTATTTATGTTCCTTCAGGCTCAAAGACCTCTTTCAGCAGAATCTCCTAATGCCATGTGTTCTAGTGATCTGGTGCTGACAGAAAGAACACTGAGTGCTTGATCAGTGCTGTTTGGTGAAATGATAGCATTTTCCTCTGCACTGCTGATCCAACCTGAGACCCTCCAGCTTTTGGTATTTTCTGAGATTTTGAGTCAAACCTGGTGATATATTTGTAAAACACAGGTGGATGATGTTGCTTTTTCAAAGCATTATATGAGTATGCTGAAGTATTTTGCAAATACTGGGATTTTATAGCTTCTCATCTTGATGCTTTAGTGTGGGTGTCGTCATGTAGAAGAGAGTCTGAAAGATGAAAGACACTCCATGCTGTCAGTGCAGGGAAGCTGGATGTCAACTGTGGGGCGGGAGTGGGCAGTTCACCATTTTGTTTGCCGAAAAGTAAGGGGTGTAGGATTAAAGAGCAGGTTTTGTTGGCATTAAAGATTGAGTATTTTGGTAAAAGTACTTTTTAGCACTCTGACAACATAGTTTAAAGAACTCAAAATCAGTTGAGTATGTATTGGGAAATCGGTAACTTACATCTGGAACTTGGATATTTAAGTATGTGAAAATATTTCTTCAAATACTGAGAAATCCTTAAAGCCTACTGAAATAGTAGAAGTTGTCCTGTATGAGAAGGAGACCCTTACTGCAGCGTTTCAGCATGGAGAATCTCCAGACAACTAATTATATAAACAATGTGCTAAATCTCAACAATTATCACACCTTTTAATGTCACAAAGTTCTTATCCTCCTTTTCTTTTTAATATCTTATGCTGCGCTAGGTAAGGAGGTGAATCAGCATGAGCTGTTTGGAGATAGACAGCTTTAGGTTCCTGTGAGGCAGGTAGGTAGGATTTGGCATTTTTCCTTTGCTGCGCTCACCCACCCAACTTGAAAATTAGCTGATGTTCTGGTGAAAAAGCTGTCATCTTTTTCTTGTAGCAGCTGCCTTGCCCTTGGCCCGTTTGGACATTTCACAGTTTGTATCATTCTCCACATCCTTTTTGAACATCTGTCTTATGTTTAACTTCTCCATTTAAGCATTGTCCTGTTGTTACTCCTGAAAGAGTGGAAAAGCTACCTTTTGGAGAGTGAGACATTTATCTCCAGACTTTAACTCTTCTGTCCCTGCGTTAGATTGCTAGGTATTTCTAATCTTTCTTCTTCATACCCAGGCTTTGTTATGCTTTGCTACTCTTGTATTGTTTTAAGGCAGGAGTGTTGTCAGGATACCATTAGTAATACAGTATGCCAGGTTGACTGGTTTTGCAGATTACCAGATGTCGGCAGAGATGATAGCTGGTAGTTGTGTATTCTGAAGTAGTTTTTTATTTTATTGACATAAGGTGGAATTAACCCTCCCTCCACCAAATAGAATCTGATACTGGTTAAAGTGCCTCTCTGTATGCTACTAGCTGTTTAATTTGTAATCCCTGGGGTGATGGGGACAGTCACTGTGGTGACACAAATGTAGGGGTCTAGGTAAAAAAACCTGTCAATCCTGAAACTTGCCATTCTCTGGCAACCAGTGGCTTCTCCCAGCTGTATTAGCCCCAATTCTCTTTGTGTTTCTGCAGCACCTCCTTTAGGAATGAGTAGTGGGGCTCAAACTTGGTATGCCACTGACCGAAACCAGAACCCTCACCAGTTGGCATTTGTCCCACAGCTGTATCTTCAAATTCATCTCTGCTCTGGCACCCCAGACTCTCAGAGTACAGAAATGAGGAGCTAATCAAGAGGAAGTCTACGGATTGTTTCTTAGAGTACTAAGGGGAAGGGTGCTCCACTGGTGCTGTTGGTGTTAACCTGGAAGTGTAGTGCAGGGAACAGTCATAATCATCAAAGGGGTGTTCTGTTTTGCACACATCCCATTGTGTTTCCTGTTTTTTTCAAGTGGATAATGTCTGCCTGAGGCACATACCGCAGAAGCTCCGGAGGCAATGCGACTATGTTACTGCTTGAACAGGATTGCGCCTTAAAAACAGGTTTTAAGAGAACCCCTGTCTCTCCTGGCTTTCTTCTCTTTCTTTCCTTTGCAGCCATGGAGTAGAATGGATTCTTTACTGCTTTTTATAATTTTTTTTTTTATTGTCTATTTAGCCATTTCCCTTTAAAAAGAAATGATGGGACTTTTGTTGACATTGTTGTGAAATCACATGGTACGTGGGAACCATCTGAGTAAAAACTCTTCAAGCCGCCTGACCCAGTGAACAAAACCCTCCAGATTCAGCCTGGCAAATGTCCAAACCCAGTGTTCTGCGAACGCTGTCTGTAGACCTCAGTTTCTGTTTCACTGATTCCACCTGAACTTGTAACTCATCATCTTAACAAGGCATTTCTGGCTTCATGTAATTGCTTATGCAGCAAGAAAATTACTCCCTTTCCTTGCCTTCTGTGTGTCCATCTGACTCATGCTCACACATAATAGTCTCCCCAAGTGGGTATGGCTTGTGTGTTCTTTTCATAGGGTTAAAACCAATTCTGTGCCAAGTCAACTGTAAAATGATTGTTCTAGAAATTGAAAAATCTGAAAGTTGAGACTCTGAAAATATGTTGTATTTTGATGAGACAAACGAGGTGAAAATGGCCCATTGTGTTTCCTTATCAACATATAATAATGGGAGCATGTGGAGCATTGTCATTTGTCATGCTGCTGTCTTGCTAATATAATGTTGGAGAAATCCGCAGTTTTTTCCAGAAAGCACGCATGCTGTTCATTCACTTCCAAGTGTGTGTGTGTTTAAAAAAGAAGGAAAAAATAAACAGACAACATTTACCTTGCAGACCATTGTAATCCTGCTTGGTTCTGACTTACTGAAAGGAAGTTGCTGCAGTTTTGCCTTATTTCTGTTTCCTTTTCCAGGCTGATAAAATATTTATTTATTATCACACCATTGTTTTGCATTCTGTTGCCGTAGTATGTGAACAAGACTAACAGCAGGCAAGAGGAGTGCTGCTTAAATACTGTGGAAAAGTTCATAAGATTTTTCTGTAATTGGCTAAGTTACTCACAAAAAGTAGGGGCTGCCTTTTTCTCCTTGATAACACGAATCCCTGCAGCTAATACTTTTACTGTTTGGAATATGGGTGCTTTCATTTCTTAATACTTTTGTGCTCACTCATGTTCCTGTTCACAAAGGTGAATTGTTCCACTGCATACTGAAAGGCAGTAAGGATGAAATGAGGAATTAAGAAAAATGACAGAATTGTCTGTAGAAAAGAAGAAAAGCCAAAAACGGGTGACAGAGCAGAATACTAAGAGATATGGGAGCACTTTGAGATTGGATGAGAGAAGGTGGTTTAGTAATTTACTATGTGGAGGAAGGAACAGCAGTTTTGATGGTTACACTCAAACTAGCAGGAAGCCACGGGTTAAGCAAACACATGCCTACCGGCTTGAACCTAAATAGAGCAATTCTTACACAGAGGAGTAGGGGTATTTGAGAGTCTGTGCTGTACTTTCTTAGCTGGAAAGGGTGGGGTTTCAGATCGTGTGTGCTGAAACTGTTCAGCTTGAGCCATATTTCTTTCCTTTTCAGGCCCCCAGTACAAAATAGTATGTTAACCTAAGCAACTGTGAAGAGAGGACACAAGTCAAACTACAAGTGCTTCAGTATGTTGTGTGTAACCCTGTATTAAAACAGACTTTAACAAAAAAGGGTTTAGGAAGGTGTGAGCTTTCCAGGGATTATGCAGTTGTGCTTAGTTCAATTTCTAATTCCAAATGCTGTGTAGGTTGTTGCATTATTAATCGGTGGTTTCCCTGCACAACTTCATTAGTTGGTTTGTCAGTTTTGTCATGTTTTCTGACAATCTTTAAATAGAATCATAGAATAGTTAGGGTTGGACAGGACCTTAAGACCATCCAGTTCAAACCCCCCTGCCATGGGCAGGGACACCTCACACTAAACCATGTCACCCAAGGCTCTGTCCAACCTGCACATGAACACCGCCAGGGATGGAGCATTCGCAGCTTCCTGGGCAGCCCATTCCACTGCCTCACCACCCTTACAGTAAAGAGCTTCTTCCTTATATCCAATCTAAACTTCCCCTGTTTAAGTTTGAACCCGTTACCCCTTGTCTTCTCACTACAGTCCCTCATGAAGAGTCCCTCCCCAGCATCTCTATAGGCCCCCTTCAGATACTGGAAGGCTGCTATGAGGTCTCCAAGCAGCCTTCTCTTCTCCAGGCTGAACAGCCCCAACTTTCTCAGCCTGTCTTCATATGGGAGGTGCTCCAGTCCGCTGATCTCTCAGAGCTCTTAGTAGCACATTACTGATGCTGGCAAATGAAGAAGTGTGTTTTTGCTTTGGTCGCTTGAAAGCAGCAGTGGAATTGAGTTTGTTGTATGTGGTGTAACCTGCACTTCTGGGACCCCTTGGAAAAAAAGAGGGAATTGAGTCAGAAGTAACTGGAGGTCCATATTTGTAGCAGTAGTCTTTTTATGTGTTTGCTTGTTGTATGTGAATTGAATCATCTGAAGTGTGACTAGCATTTCTCCATTTCCTTGGGAAGCCAAGGAGCGCTCAGTAGGGTTTGATCTCTGCTTAGAAAATGGCTTACTCTGAAGCTGTGCAGCAGCAGCAGCAGCCATCCTCAGAGAAGTTTGGGTTTTGCTGAGAACTGTCAGCCTTCCCTCCTCAGAGAGGCATTCCTAAACCCCAGGGAATCCCCTCCTGTAAAGTTCTGGAGTAAGCAGCAAGGAGGAATAATAAGTACTTCCTTCCTTTCTATTTTCAGTGGCTGAACTAGAAAGTATCCACTAATGCTGTAGCTTGTGCTCACAAAACCCGGCATAGTATGGTCCTCTTCACCCTCCTCCCCAGGTCTTCAATTTTTCTGCAAGGAGAGGTTGTGCAGCAAGTTTTAAGCTGAAAAAAAGTAATTAAAAGTGCCACCAGGAATGTGGTCGACTGACTTCATTGTCCAGTTTCATACTTAAAGTAAAAATCAGCAGTTATCTGTAGAATTTTCATGTGCTCCAGATTTACTCTTTCTTCCAGCAGTGTGTATCAGGCTGGCTTCCCCCACCCCCAGCTCTCACGGACTGCTTGTTTAGCTAGGAAGGCATGGAGAGCAGCTTGATGTTTTGGATCATGAGAGGCATTTTGGAGTTTGTGGAAGCGCCTCACTCCTTCCTCTAGTTTCATGTAAACAGCTTTGCTGGCTGTTGCATAGGGAGGAACCTTTCAGCTGTGGGAATGGTGGCCAGCAGACAGGAGCAGTGTGTTGGATGTAAAATCCTTTTCGTGGCCGGAGCCAAAGACATTTTATCAAGTGTCCTGAGTGGGGATAATCAGTGACAAAACCTTTCAGAGAACTGTAGATGTTTGTCACAAGGATCCGCACTCCTCTCTGTCAAAGGGGTACTTGCTAACAAACCTGACTTTTCAAATGATCATCTGAAAACTTTAATTTTAGTCAAACTGAATAACTTTTTCCAGTCTCCTTCTCCGTTATTTCGTTACAAGCTTTGCATTTCTGTCTTTCTTAAGCTTTGTTAAAAAAAGCAACCAAAAAAACCCTAGCATTCACCATTTTAAAAAGGTTGCAGTGTATGATCTGAGTGCAGAAATATTCGTCTTGAAGGTTATTGATACTTAGGAAGGAAAAACTGAGGCCTGGTGGGCTCAGTTAGGCTTCTCTTTGGGAGGAGTTTGAGACTGTTCCGTTAGTCTCTGACAACTTGAAGTCTTAAAAAGAATTCAGTATCACTCAAATTCTGATAAACTCATTTTAACATCAATATTTTGTATATTGCTTAATAAAGTCACAGTGGGTGGAACTAAGATTCTGCCATCTGACTCCTGATGGCAGGTTTCTTTCAGCTTTTGGCTTGAGGCTGCATGTGAAACAGGCGGGTGTGTAGCATAGGACAGTACTCTTATTTATTGCAAGTCAACACATGAAAAGATAGTGACTTCCCTTATAAAATAAAACCTCTATTAAGGTAAAACTTAATGTGTAAACTTAAATGCCCTTAATGTGGGTTTTAATTTAAGCTCTTCCAATGTGTCCTGTTGTAGAAAGACAGAAGAGCAGCATTTCTCATAATATGCACCTTAGCTTTCGTCAGATGGACTTCATCACTTTCACAGCTTTGTAGCTGCAGTTAGCAGAATCTGACATTGCAAATGGTTTTACTGCATTATTGTAATCTCTGGAGTAGTAGTAAAATGTATACTTGTGAGTAAAATGGGACTTGTGAGAGCTGCAGGACAAGCTGGTTCCAGACAAGGTAGCTGAAGGCTCCCTCCAATGATCTGCCTAATTCAAATGAAGGATGAGATAATGCTGAAAGAGACCAGGAACTCACATGTTGGCTGTCTTCCATTCCTACACAATGTATCTAAGTTGGCCATAAATTGTTTCATATAGTCAAAATTGGCTAAGTAGGTTGTTGCAATGTGGTGCCATGATGAGGCATTCAGTTGTTTTAGGATTTGGCAGAAACCCAGTGTATGTAGGTGCAGAGAAGCAAAAAATGTCAGCTCCAGAATGTTTCATCTGTGGCCTGAAAGGAAAGTCATTGTATAGGTCGGGGGAAGAAAAAGTTTCTCTTTTCAAATGAAGTATGTGCTGCTTTACGGAACTGTTACCTACAAGATCTGTACGTGCTTGAGAGCTACTGAGCTGCATGAGCAGATAAAATCTTTGCCACCAAGCCACAAAAAGTACTTGTGGAGGTTGGTAGTTGGGGATAGGAGGAAGCAACGGTTGTGCCTTGGGGGTCAGTCATGGTGGGGTATAGGTACTTCCTGGGAAAGGAAAGCTACACAAAAGGGTTTGAGAGAGAGACTACAGGGACCAAAGAGGAAAAATGGCTTTGTCTGTGATCATCAGGGTGTAAGAGTAGGGAGCATGAGGAAAAGCGAGAGTAAGAAAATTTGGCAGGACAGGCTGTGCATTGTATCTAGTTGAAGTCATTGTTTCCTATTTAAAAACACTGATATTTGTTGGTTTTTCCTAAGTTCTTATTCATCCTATGGAGCAGAACTGCAGATTCTCTGAACACGTGCAGGGGGAGGGTCTGTTGTAGACAGGTCAGTTATGTGTCTGCTTCTTTTGTGGTCAGATGTCATCTATGATTGCAGTAATCATTTTCTTTGCTTCCACTTTGCATGAAGTTCTGAAGAATTTTGCTCGTACTGAAAGCAAAGCTAAAAATGTCAAAGCAAGACCTTTAACCAAGGATACAAGAGTAAATATTTGTATATCCTGCTTTCTGAACAGGTTTGGAAAGCAAAATTGATTTTCAGTCAGGTCTCCTATCAATGAGACTATTCTTTCCTTCATTGTCACAAAATGGTTTATACAACCAGAGGAGTTAAAGAGTTGCTATAGGAAAAGCTTCAGGTCTGAATAAAGCACAAGGGAGAGGTTTGCACTGATGTAACAGCAGCTTTTGTGAATGGTCATAATTGGTAGTTGGGTATAGGAGGGTGTTGCATTTTTCCTTCTCCCTTGACTTACTAGAAATGGCAAAAATGGAGCTGACTAACCGTAATGAAATTATTATTTTTATCAGACTCCAGCCTCGCTCCCCATAGATTCCTTTGTCCCAGAAATTTAATTAGAAGGGTCAGGATGTATGCGCAAGTATTTGAATCTGCCACGGGAAAATGGATACTCCTGAGGAATCCGGTTAGTGCTGTGGCGAACACTGATGGTACCAAGGCAGTAACCAAGTTCCTGATACATTTAGTAGCAGATGATTTGAAGATAGAAACTTGCTGTGGCTGCACAAGAAAAGCAGCTTTCAGGCCAGGAAAACTTATTTTAAGTTACTTCTTGTTTTTTTATGGTAGTTGATCTTTAGCTTAGGAAGGCATGTTCACAGACTGTAAGAAAAATGCACAATATAATTTCGGCTTTGCTTGCTTTTATTCTGGGAGTAGTTCAGAAGCATATTTAGAAGGTGTGCTGTGGCTTCTGCAAGCCTCCCTCTTTTGCTGCTGGCAGGAATCAGTTGACTCTGATCTCCCTGCCTGAAGGACCACAGCATTTGTCTGTCCAATACCCCTCACCCTTAGTGAAATTCAGTATCTTGCGGAATCCCACCCGTATCTGAAGGTTTCAGTTGGATCCTTCTGTCCTTTTCGCTTTGATCCCACTTGAGAGGTTTCCTCTTTTTCTTTCTCTGCAGGGAATCTGGCGCATCCCCGTGGATGAGATCGACCGCCCGGGCAGTTTTGCATCTCATATGAACCGCTCTATTGTCTTACTGCTAAATGTACTGTCACAGCTAAAGGATTACAACACCTTGCTGAAAGTCTCATCTATGCTACAGAGGACCCCTGATCAGGGAAAGTATGGTCTATTTATTTTAATCCATCACTTTGTGAAGCTTTGAGTATATTTTGTTCACTGTGTAACTATTTTATTTAGTTTAGGAAAAGTCTTTGGACAGATTCCTCAGGAGTATAGAGGAATAATAGTTAATTTTTCTCAGGATTGTTATTCCATACTAGAATCCAGAATTTCTCTTGAAACTCAGAGCAGCCATAGAGCTGCCTTGGTAGACTTGCAGAGGCTTTCTGCTGTGTGGAGGGATTCACTGGTGGAACATCGTGACTTCTGCACCCTTATTCTGGCCTCTTGCATAAGAGCTATGTCCAGTGAGGGAGGTCACGGCCCAGGCATCCTGCCTTCCTGTAATCCTTGACAACCTGAACAATGGTTATGTGCCTGTTGGCAGCTGATGCTATTTAAAAAGCTTATCCTATTCATGGGTGATCTAATTTTAATTGCATTAACCTTATTTAAGAAAAAAGAAGCCATTCAGTGGGAGCTATATACAGATTCATATCAATTGAAAGACCAAAATAAACATCTAAGGAAAACATTGAAGCAATTGAGGTATAATTCTGGTAGCTTGCCAAGTGGGAAATGTTGAAATGAGTCTCTGGCAAATGCTAAGGAAGTTGAACTGGATGATTGATGGCAATAAGTTGGAGGCATTGAAGGTTTCTTCATGTGTTTTTGAGTGTGAGGGCATGTGAATTTGCATAGATTGTAGTATGTCTGGGAATGTCACCACATGTTCAGCAAACTTGAAGCCAAAAATACTTTGACTTTTAGCATATCTGAAGTACTGAACCATAGAAGGTTTAAATTCTGTCCTAAGCAAGCCCATAGTTGTACTAAAAATATTATGTTATTTGTAAGTCTAGACTGAATTTAACAAACAAGTAATTTGACATGTTGAATCGGCCAGTGCCAGCTATGGTGAACTTATAAATGCAAACATTCTGGGTGTGTCTGGTATATGCCTGTAACAACCCTATTTTTAAAACAGGGAGTTTTTAGCTGAACTTTAGTTGTTACTGAACTAATGAGGAGTCAGGCTTTTGTATCTTTCGTCTGAAAAGTAAACCATAAAATTCTAATCACCAGTTTAATGTAATATTGTAGAGAGAAAATATGTATTAAAAATGTTGGCTTTTTGACTGAAATAGTGCCCTTCAAAATTTACTTGATTTTTAGCCCTCAGTAAAAGCAGCTAATTCTGAAGCAGAAATTCAGTTTTCCTCAAATTCAGTTAGGTGGGATTGATGGCTGGAAATGTTGTCCTTGAAAGTGGACTAAAGCATTTTGTCGGAACACACTGAAGTTACAATGCTCTTGTGAATTAAATGAAGCTATAGCATGAATAAGTTTTACACATACTTTTTTTTTTTTTTCGATAATACTAAATAGGAAAAAAGATATTAGTATCCAGAACATGAAAATCCCATCAGTTCAAGATAGCTTTGTGTGGCTGATGGGCCTTTTCAAGAAGAAGTTTGATTAAAAAGCTGGTATTTGAGGGTCACAGAAAGGTTGATGTAAGGAAACTAACTCTGATTGCCTGTTTTGCTCTGGGTTTGGTTTGTTGGGGTTTTTTATCCTTTCCCCTTCCCTCTGTTTTAGATCCTGCTATCTTTTGCTTCATGCATGTCACCTTTGATGGTTATGCTGAGGGGAGAAGTGGAGGGAAACATAGTGTTAGATTTCAATATGCAACCATTTGTGGTGTCTGCTTTCTTCTAACTTGCTTTAAAATTGTTGAGTTTTTTGGGGGTTGGTTTGTTTGTTGGGGGGTTTTGTTTTCTTTCCAGTGTCCTGGTACTTGCTTTTGAAGTTCTATAAGCTTTGGGCAGGTAGCTTAATTTCTGTTACCTTACCGTGGCACAGGAAGTACTTGCGTGATGCAGATCGCCAAGTTTTGGCCCAACAAGCCTTTGTGCTTACAGTGAAAGTGTTGGAGGACATTCTCAACGATCTGACACAGGTAAATGTGTTTAATGGCCCTTGATTTTGTAATTAGATTTTTCTAGGTTTAGTTTGCTGACCTTAGATCTCCTGAGGCTGAAATGCTGCATTATTATCACTTACTTCTAACACCTTTTGTTTATATGCAGCTACTTATTAAACTTCCTTCCAGCATTGTTGTCTTCTGGTTTTGAAATCCAGTAACAAATAACAGTTGTAGAGAACTGATTGCAGGAAGTTTGGTTTGAGTGTCCCTAATATTTCAAATGATGGTAGTTTAGTGGAGTATAAGAGCAGCTTCATTTACAGGTGGGGTCTATTAGAAATTTCCTTTTAAAATGAACTAATATTCCTCCTGCAAACTAAAACCGCACAACTAGATATTATGTACTGGTTCTTGACAGCAACTCATCTTTTATTACATGTAATCGTAGTTTAGATGAAACTAATCAGTTTCCAGGTGAAGATAACTGGAACTTGGAAGTTTATTTAATAAATGCATTCAAGGAATTGTTTGTTCCTAAGGGCTTTCCAAGTTTATGAGAGTATAGTAAATGAAAGCTTCCTTAAGAACACTGGAACTCTGTATGAAGTAGTTTGCTCATAAATCTGGATGCAAGAATTGTGTCAGTAGCATTTTTTGAAGGAAGAGATGTTGTAGTGAGGTTTTCTACCTTTGGACCATCACCAAAGAAAAAGTACAAAAATTAAAGTACTCCAGCATTGTTTAACATACTTCTTGATCTACTGACAAGAAGGTTATGTAAGAGCAACCAAGGGGAAGATTCTTAAATTTGAGGTTGATTTGCGGCTGCCAAAAGGAGCAGATTCAGTTTTGCTTTCAGTATATTACAAGACAATTTAATGCTATTAAAACCTTGCTGTCATTTAGTTGGATCCCATAGTATAGACTGAAGTAGTTTTGGGGGGGGAAAACCATTTCAGCTTTGGTTCAGCCCCTGTGCTGTTGATTTCTCTGTGGTGTTTTTACTGATTAAAATACTTTAATTGTAAGACTTGTGGCATGGATTAATTAATATTCAGGGACAAACAAGAGGGAACATAGAATAAATGCATTTTCTTTAGCAGAATCAGTAACGTAAAGGTACTTGCTGTCAGTTTTCATGGTAGTCATAGCTGTGCTCAAATGCTTTCTGATTTCGTTAATAACAGAAGAATGATCTCTTTTATTAAGGTTTCAGAAGATCAGAGTTCCAAGGCTTCTAACCTTGCTTCAGGAAGGATGACAACAGACGTCTCTAATAAAACTAGTGCTGAAGAGGGGAAAGAGGTTCTTCCCAAAAAGCCAGTTTTATCGGATGGAGTAGTACATAGTACTGAAAATGGAGTAAAGGAGGTGACCCAGGGACAAATTCCCAATGCCATGGACATATTGGAACAAGAGGACAAGAATGACAAGGAAATTAAAGAGCTCCCTGGCCCTGGTTCAGTTGAGCCTATGGATCTTGATGGGTATTCCAAGGACCCTGAAAAAATTGATTCTTCGTGTAAACGCAGTGAGCCAGAACGTCTTCAGTCTGGCAGGAACTCCAAGGAGAGAGCTTCAGAGAGCCGGACTCCAGAACTTTCTTTAGAAGAGCTAAGTATTAGCTCAAAACATCAGCAGCAGGCAGCAAAAGGAATAGTTCAAGCAATACCTACAGAAGAACCTGTGCAAAGATCAAGCAGGAAGAGGAAATTACTTGAGGATGTGGAGTCTGGAAAAACACTTCTGCTGGATGCATATAGAGTATGGCAGCAAGGTCAGAAAGTTATGGCCTATGACCTGGGTAAAATTGAGAAGATCATGTCTGAAACATACATGCTGATTAAACAGGTATTTTATTGTTAATTGTAATTTCTCTGTGTGATCTCAAACATGATTGTAGAATAACAGTAACTGTCAGACCAAGCCATATGAAATTTGCCCTATATCTCTTAAAAAGTTGAGGAGAGAAATGTCTCCCAAAGAATCATTTTCTTGACATGAGCACTGTGGGGACGGGTGGGGAGTAGGACTATCATAGAATCACAGAATCATAGAATAGTAAGGGTTGGAAAGGACCTCAAGATCATCGAGTTCCAACCCCCCTGCCATGGGCAGGGACACCTCCCACTAAACCATGCCATCCAAGGCTATGTCCAACCCCACCTTGAACGCCGCCAGGGATGAAGCATTCACAACATCCCTGGGCAACCCATTCCAGGGCCCCACCATGTTTTGGAACTAAATTTTTGAAATCATTTAAGAACTACAATACAAATTATATGGGGTTTGTTCATGCTAAATGTTAGTTTGAATTGAGATACGTGTGCATCTTTGAGTATATGTTCCTGAATAACTTAAATCACTGTTCTGCCATAGAAATGCTGCTTCTCCCCCTTACTCTCATACTCTACATCCCCATTTCATGTGAATTTAATTAAATTTATAGATGAACTAAGTATGACTTAATTAGTTGTGATTCTGTGTTCAGGTGGATGAAGAAGCAGCACTTGAACAGGCGGTCAAGTTTTGCCAGGTGCATATGGGAGCATCAGCACAGAAACAGGTAAGCTCTGTGAAGTCCCTGTCTGCTTACAATGAGCTTTTATTACTTAGTCTGTACGATCAAGTCTGTCGCTGAGTGTTTGCAGCAATTGGAAATACCTACTTTCTTTGTATTGTTGTCATCTAAGACAGGTTGGGCCACATCAGTGCAGGGAGCTCATCCCTGTTTATGTCAGGCTTGAAGGACAGTGCGTGCCCAAAAGCTTTTGGGAAATCCCCAAGCAATCTTCAAATTGAAATATTTATGACACACTACAATCGTCTTAATGACCACATCATTCCTTGGCATTTCATAGATAGTAATTACTTCACTCTGATCCCTAAGGGCTGACAACCTCATAAGCTTTTCCCTTGCTAACATTGCAGTTTGATCTGGAGATCCCAAGTATTATTTCTCTCAACTTGAATGGTTGAAAATCTGATTTTAACTCTCTTATATTACTCATGGTTTTTTTTAGTTTGTAGTTTCTGGGTTTATCCAGCAAACAATTAGAGAGCTGTAAAGGGTTGGCTGTTTATCAGTCCTTAATGTGAAATGAAAGCCAAGAAGAAAACTGGATGAATGACATGTTTAGTGGTCATTTGTTTTGCCAGCAAACCATCGGTTGAAAACCCCAAAGTATTTTGTACTCTCTGCAATTTTTGCCATCGGCACACAAGGAAGCAGTTGTTCAGATTTTGACTGGAAGATAAAATATGTTTTGAAGAAAAATCTATGTTCCTAGTTAATAGTCTGT
The DNA here is from genome assembly GCA_039720435.1 of Amazona ochrocephala. Lineage (NCBI taxonomy): Eukaryota > Metazoa > Chordata > Aves > Psittaciformes > Psittacidae > Amazona > Amazona ochrocephala. The sequence goes on along the minus strand of CM077891.1, from coordinate 5,450,474 downwards.
GTTTTAATACTGTCTGGGGCTTTGCACATGTTTTATGCTATGAAAACAGCCTGTGTTATTGATTGCTAGCTCTCAAAAAGTAATTAAAATAGTATTTGTCTGAAGGTACTTGAAAAAAATCTGTTGGAGTGCAATTTATAAACCTGTTGTCTTTGAGTGTTTCACCAGTGGTTGTCTGTGTCATGCTTAAGTTTGTAGAATAGGAAGCATCTCTAAGTTTTCTGCACAAGGAAGGTAGACGGCTGCATGAATGTGTTGAATCATGTTCTGTACTTATTTAAAGTAGAGCTCTTTCAGGAAAGTCCTGAACGAATATATTTTATGAACTGCAGAAATTTATTCTGGTTTTCTGCAGATTGTCTCTTCTGTCCCTCATACATTTCTTCTGTTATTTCACCTTCCTGTTATCTCCTGTAACTTCATCTACCTGTCATGTGCCTTACTTAGCAGAAGTGTGCAAGGGGAAATATACCCTCTGACTAGTCTAGAGATAGCCACCGAATGCATTCCAGCTTGCCAGTTACCAGAGCAAAGTGTGATGGTTGCAGGGAGGGGAAGAATTGCTGAATTCTCAATCACCTTGCCTAGGCACGGACTTCCATAAAAATGGAAGGATGGGCAGTAAAAGTTTTTCAGAACTTCTCATCATCCTCCAAATTTGGATGAGGCTTTTCTTCTGTAAAATACACCTATCTCTGCTTTGCAAAAGCAGAAGCTTTTAAGGAGGTACATCTCTGATGTTAGCAAGTTAAATACTGTCTTAATGTGAAAAGGGCTTGAATACCTGTCTTGCCTGGTTTTCAAAATAAATGTGTTTCTGAAACCTCCAGATAATTCTTCTGGTTTCTGAAGCAAATCTGGTTTCTCTCTCTAGAACACTGCCTCTGTTCTTTAGATCTTTTCAGTCTAACTTCAAATAATGCACAATGCCTGGTCCTCCCTTCAGTGTGTTAATGTAGATGACAGACGCTTTTCAGAGCTAAAGTGCAGCTGTTAGAGATGCTGGTTAATAGACAGAAGAACTTCCAAGGTGAACCTTCTGTATTATATAGAGTCAAGAGGGCTTCCTTTCAAGTTTTCCTGCCTAGTGCAGCTGAAGAAAAGTGGGGCTGTAAGTCAACCACTGTAACAAGGTTTAGTGCTGTCTACTCTGCAACTTCAGGAAAAGCAGGTTTTTCTGTGTCTTTCATGACAGGTTCCAGATGTTATTCTTGTTCCCATGTAAGATGTGTGCCTTCCAGTGGAGCTTGAACCTTGTGTTTTCATGCACTATTCTCTTGAATCTACGGGTACTTGTTCTCATCTAGTTTTGGTGGATATTGTTTTACTGGTGATTATTGCCTTGTTCAGGAGGGCGGAGGAGAATCACCGAATCATAGAATGAACTAGATTGGAAAAGACTTTTTAAGATCGTAAGTCCAACCATTGACCTCAGGATTGCCAAGGCCACCACTAAACTGTGTTACTAAGGGCCTCATTTACAAGGTTTTTGAACACTTCCAGGGACAGTGACTCCACCACTGCCCTGAGCAGCCTGTTCCAGTGCCCTGATTACGCTCAGGGCAGACTCTGTTATACAGCATTTGTCCTAGACAACTTCACCTTCACACACTATGTCTGCTTGAAATGGTGTTAGTATTCGTTGTCAGGAGGCATGCCAACCTAGGTTTTTCCCTGTGCTGTGTGGAAGGTCTGAGCCCAGAGTGTCCATGAAGGTCTCCAGTTATTAATACTGAGATAAAAGTTACCTAACAGTATGTTTAGTTACAAAGTGCATTTGTATGGTGCATATCCTAGCAGAGCAAGAGGAAAGGATGTAAGAGTAAAGAGGGTTTTTCTGCTTTGGGTTTTCATGGAAGTAACTTTCTCCAAGTTGTGCCCTTCAGGAAGTCAGTAACATTTTTCCATTGAACTACAGAAATGAACAGAAATGTCAAGGCAGGTATTCTACTAGAGTCATGGTCTGGTATTTCAGATTTTAATATATTTTTTTTTAATAATTCTTGGCATGTTAAGGTTGGTTTTTTTTTTTTTTTGTTATTTTTTTAGTTTATCTTGGGGGAATAGGTGTTATCACACTGTGATTTATGACTTCAAAATAGAAGGAATTAGCTAATAAGCTTCTTTTAAAAGTAATGTTACTGTTTGCTTTTTGGATCTAGTCACCTTTTGAAACCCTACTCAAACAACTTACATGTGTCAGCCAAGTTCCTTGCTGGGCTTTCTTGAAGGTTCAGGGTATGCAACTGCTATGGCAGCTTTTTCCAGCAAGGTCAGCAGTTACTCAGGCATGTGGCAAAGCATGAGAATGGTGAACTTTTCTAAGTCACTTCCCTATGTATGTATTTAGTTGACTTTGTAGAAGAAGATACTGGAGTCTCACTGGCTCAATACCTGTCAGCATTGCATCAGTCATGAGGACTAGAGGATTTCTAAAATCAAGTGAAAGGGTCACAGTGTCGCCAAGCTATTAAAAAGATTAGATCATCACAAAAGCATAATAACCCACTTTGTCAAATTCTGTTTACTGACTGCTGTATTGTTTCCTCCTTATGCCTGAAGAGCCATATAAAAAATTCAATAGTTGTTAAATATTTAGGTTAAAAACTGACTTGCCTGGAAGGAAGTGGAAAAGCCATAACTCAAATGATTCCTCGTTCTAGTAGCAAGTGAAAACTTTCATAAAGAAACCGTATACTTCCTGGAACTGTAAAATAGAACAACCAGCAGAAAAAGACATGTATCAAGGTAGATTCTGTGTTCACTTGGGGTTTTTTGTACTGTCAAGTTCTTGGGATAAGTGACTTAAGAGCCACAGGCACTGTAAACCTACTCAAACTATCCAGTAACAAAGCACTTCTCTGGGCTGCTGCAGCTCTGTACATGACATCATTTGTTTACAGAAAGCAAATGCTTGCCAATTTTAAATAAAACAGGACTCGGTGGAAAATAGACAGATGTCTGCAAGAGTGGCTATTCCTGTGTCTCCACACTAATTCATGGTGTTAGAGTAGCAGTAGGGCAGCTTCACACAGCCTACGAGATCCTGTTAGGAATGGACTAAAGGGAAACTGCAGTATGTAATAATCTCATTAGCTGGGAGTGCTTCCTTAAAGGGAATGCTTGCAAGCTTCAAAGTATATCACATTAAGAGGTATGTTTTATTTCAAGTGATTTAACAGGAAATCTCGTCACTTCCAGTGCAGTCAAATACTAGCTCATCTACAGTATCCACTTTCAAGGTTAGTTTGTGTGCAGGTTTTTCACCATTCTCATGTTTTGCCACATGCCTGAGTAACTGCTGACCTTGCTGGAAAAGCTGCCATAGCAATTGCATACCCTGAACCTTCAAGAAAGCCCAGCAAGGAACTTGGCTGACACGTGTAAGTTGTTTGAGTGGGGTTTAAGGAGGTGACTCCATACTCAGAGTTAAGAGGACAAGGGCAATATTGTCTGATCAGTTTTCAGTGATACAGAAGATTGTCCAGTGAACACTTTGAAAATAAATACCATTGGATTTGTTACAGCAGTATAACCGTCAGCCCTTCAGAGAATTTTGTTGTGCTGCTTCTTGCAGATATAAACGCTCTTGTTGAAGTCACTGAGTTGGTCATATGACTAAACTAATGTAGACTGAGGATTTAACAAAATAGCTTCTCAAATATTCACATTCTCTAGTATAGCCTATTGACCCTTTAGCCAATGACACTGTTTTTAAAAGCAACAGGCTGAAGTTCCAGAGACTACTTAAATTTAGTTCAGAATATAGAAGCTTCCAAAGCAGGCTGTATCTTCATTAGGGACTGTGGTGAGAGGACAAGGGGTAATGGGTTTAAACTTAAACAGGGGAAGTTTAGATTGGATATGAGGAAGAAATTCTTTACTGTGAGGGTGGTGAGGCCCTGGAATGGGTTGCCCAGGGAGGTTGTGGGTGCTTCATCCCTGGCGGCGTTCAAGGTGGGGTTGGACATAGCCTTGGATGGCATGGTTTAGTGGGAGGTGTCCCTGCCCATGGCAGGGGGGTTGGAACTCGATGATCTTGAGGTCCTTTCCAACCCTTACTATTCTATGATTCTATGATTCTATGACCACCAGTAATGAGTGGGTTTGTGACTTCAAAGGCAATTGCTTATGCTAGGATTTCAAGTCATGAAATGAGTAGTCCTGCAGCTGGAAAAGGTGGGAGAGCAGTAGCCCATCTCATCTGATGGGCTTTTTGTAACTGAGGGAGAAAAGTAAGTAGTTCAGGTTGAACTTTTGAGTTGTGATGATGTTGGAGTTTTCGGAATTGTTTTGTCATTGTTCAAAGTAATACCGCTAGAAGACATGACAGTGAGTCATAGCATAAGAACATAGCTTAGTTAAATCAGCATTTTAAAGTGAGAACTGCTGCTAGAAGTAAGCCTGCTTCCTTGGTGGCTGCTCTTCCTCTGCCGTGGTATATATTCCTCTGTGCTGGCCCAGGTATTTGAATGGCTGTGCAGTACACCAGACTGGAGAATAGGTGCGGCCAAAAGGCACTTCCTCTTTCTGTTCTTTTCCATCCTAGGTGTGAGCCACATTTTTGATACATACATATTTAATAGGCTGCAACTGCTATCCAGTAGTGGTCACTATGTTAATAGTAGGTAAGTACTAAAGTAATACCAGAGATAATTCACTTTCTGGTCAAGCAGCATTTTGAAGGATGCTTGTTCTTCTCTTCGATTTTCTCAGTCTGAGAATGTTATCAAAAAGATCTGCAGAGGTCCTGAAAGCAGTCAGCTATTGCTCTGAGTTATAAGATATATTTTTAGTCTTGCCAGCTATGATTTTCATGCGAAATTAATGGCCCCTGGAAATGGAATACCAAGAGCTTGTTGAGGGAGAATGAAAGATTAAGAGGCAGACTAGTTTGACCTTGATGTGACATTAATCTGTGGTCCTAAGGACTAAGGAGGGAGTGTGCTGGCAGAAAGCAGTTGTGAGGCTTCTAGATAATTGGAGAATTTCTAATACGCCTTTTCTCTGGCTGCCTAAAATTGGTCACATTAAAGTCTTCATGTTATACATAATGATGATGTCTGTGATATAGTTAAGGACGTGTCACCATGAGAAAGTTACCGCAGCACAAGCTAGGATGAAGCTTCATAGTGCACAGAGCATTCTATTAATGCATATGGAGATACTTCAGTCTGAAACACATCTGTCTTTCTTTTCTTGACTTGCAATTCAAAAAGGTATTTTTATTACCATGGACTTAATTTTGTGTGCATTAATACTAAAATTACAGCTTTCACTAGTATTGAAACTGTCATGACAGGTAGCTTGAAGAGGACAGGTAAAACTTTGTGGTCGTGTGTTAGGATATATTGTGGTTTGCCAATCCTGAGAACTGAATAGAACAAATAACTTAAAACATTGCAGACATGAGCATTGTACACAGGGCTGGATTTAACATCTCTAAAAATACAAGAGTGTTCAAGGGCGAAGTTCCAGAATGCCATTAAGTCTCTAGTCCTGTGTGGTGACCCTTGAGAATATGGGACTGTATGTGTGTATGCATGTAGAAAGTCCTCGTAATGGGTAGCCTTGTAGCAGCTGAAATTCGTATTGGCTCCTCACAGTATAGTGTATCATCTAAATGTCATGAGAAGGGGCTACTTCAACATTTCCGAGTTATTTAAGACTCACTGCTGCATTAGCCAAAAAAATCCTTGCTCTGGGACCACTTCCATCCCTGAAGAGTGAGAGAGAAATTTTCAACCACCCTTTCCTGATCCAGCTGCCAAACCTCAAGCTCTCCCTGCACTGTTCGGACTGATCATATCCTGCCTTTCACCCTTGGCTTGAGCTCACCTCTTCCGAAGTGTCACCTCCTTGACCACCTTCTCCCACTGGCTGGTGCCAAATTCCGAGTACTCTCCTCATTTCCCTTTCTAAATCTGCAGTCAAAACTCTGCAGAAGCTTTCAGTGTTGGATCTAACTAAACATGATGTTTCATGAGGAAGCTGCCGCCAGAATCAACACAAGTACGTTTTGTTATAAGCACAAAGGCACAACGAGGTTATGCAGATCAGCCATGCCTTTCAGGCTTCTGGCAGGATCCTTGAGTTTATGAAGCTTGCTGCTTCTATAATATAAAAGCTGTATTTGTTGAGGAAGGGCAGCACTTTAGTGCTGCTGTTTTATTGCCCTTCTCTAGTTTCAAAACAGGTAACTGAGGCCTTGGTTTCTCCTTTCATCACTGTTTTATTGTTCCCAGCGTTGGTGATGTCTTAAAGTCTAAAATGTCTTGAAGCCTTAAACCGCAGCCTCATACTGAAGAAATTTAAGGAATGATGCCATAGATGATGGGTTTGCTGTATGGGGTCTGCAGCTGGTACCACACACAACCTCAAAGGTGCTCATATTGATTCTGGAGCATCAGTCTAGTGATGTTACAATCTCTGTGTTGGACCCTACAGTGATTGTGGCATTTCATTTGGCACAGGAAAAATTGTCTCTGTGAGTGAAGCTAGAGGGCACTTCAGTGAGTGTTTCCCCTTCTGCTGTGGAATGCAGTCAGCGCTGCAGTGACATGGTCTTCAAGTACAAAACTTGAGTGACTTGTTTGAACTGCCTCAAATGTCTAGAGCAGTTTTGTCTCTAATTCCCACTTAAATAAACCAACCCAACCAAACCACAAAAAACAAACAAACAAACCACCAAGCTGTTCTCTTCAAGGAACTGCTAAAAGCCTTTTGCAAAGGCACTTTCCTGGGGATGGGAGGAGTTAAGTAAAATATTAAATTATTAGAAAATAATCAGCTCTATTTCTACCTCATGTGTTTTTTCCCCTCCTTTTTGTTCCACCCACATGCTGCTAATTTTCATCTTTTCTTCCTGCACATCAAGACGTCAGAGGCTGCTTACAGAAAAAGTTGTTTTTCCTGAGTTGTCTGTGTGCTTTATTAATACAGAAAAGATGACAAGAAAGGAGGGGAAGGAGGAGGTGGGGGTAGGGGGGGACAAAAGGATGAGCTCTTTCATGGTCTCCTACCATAGGGTGACCATTTTGTTCACTGTTGCATTTGCCAGTTGCCATGGCATCCCCCTCTCACTCTATCCTGGAGGTGTATTCTTGATATAATTAACAGCTCTCCTCCTTCTGTCTCCTGCAGAAAGCAATCATTAAGTGAACATGAAGGGAAGAAAAGTCACTTTTTATCTTTTACTTTGTCTGACAGTGGTTTTCATCCTACTGCCTTATCTCTTTTGGTCCAGTAATGTTTTTGTGTATGGAGTATTGCTGGAATACAGCTGCTTGCGTAGAGCAGGACGTTACGCCCCTGCATGCATTTGTGTAAATGGAGGATTTTGTTAGGTTAAAGTGCAGTTCAGTCAGGTGTATCTAAACCTTAATTATTTTCTGTATATAAAACTAATCTTAGGCAATAAAATTGTAATCTTGGGAAATACAAGGTTTTTCAGAATCAGGATCATGGATATTGCTGCTAGTTCTAATGTACCTTGAAGAAAACTTCCAAATGAGATTTCTTTCTAATGTTGCTGCAGAGAGATTGAGGAAAGAAAAAATAAGAATAGGCATAGTTTAATTAAAACATCATATTGAACAGAAGGTGAGGGGCCAGTATTGTGGCAAGTGGCCAGTGTGTTGTTCTGCCACTTTGTGTGACAGCTATCAAGGCTTTGTGGTGATGCGCTGTATTCTTTTAAAAGGCACATCTTTTTGTTAGGTGGATTCTGACATCAGTCCCACAGAATGCCAAACGGAGACACAGGAATAAATCAAAAACCAAGAGTAAGTTATGTAACAGGTGCTCTGCTAGCATCTTTCATCAGGAAACTTGTGTTGGGAAGGGCATCACTTTCCCTCTCTGTGAAACATCTGATTGTTACTTTTTTCCCACAGCCCCAGGGCAGTGAGCTGTTCTAAGAGCAGTATCAGAAGGTTCCTGTAGGATTTGTTTGTTGTGTTTTGAAAGCAACAATAAGTATGGTAATGTCATGGTTTAACCTCAGGCAGCAGCTAAGCACCACACAGCCGCTCACTCACTTCCCCTGGTGGGATGGAGGAGAGAATCAGAAAGCTAAACGTGAGAAAACTTGTGGGTTGAGATAAAGGCAGTTTAATAGGTAAAGTGAAAGCCGCGTGTGCAAGCAAAGCAAACCAAGGAATTGGCTCACCACTTCCCATGGACAGGCTGGTGTTCAGACATCTCCAGGAAAGCAGGACTCTGTCACATGTAACATTGCCTTGGGGAGAAAAATGGCATCACTCCCAATGTCCACCCCCTCCTTACTACTTCGTCCTCCACCTTCCATTGGAAGGGTTTGTCCATAGCCTCTGTGAAGGTGAATGAACTCTTTGAGAAGTATACAGAAATAGTCAGTGTTTAAACAAATAAGGAGTCTGATCTTGTCACCTGCATAAGTCAGATATAGTCACAATTCAAACAAACATGCATGCTAGTTATTCATTTAAATTTTAGCTTTATACAGACTTCATAATGAAGAACATTTCTGCTAAGTTTTTCAAAGAAGGGTAAATAGGGTAGCAGGTATTTATGGAAGTAATGGACTGTTTTACTCGTCTTCTGTGACATGTCATTTGGTTAGGAATAAGCCTTATGTGTTAGTTCCATCCACTTTGGTAGTATGGTAGTTAAGACAGAAGTAGCATTGCATAATCTTCAGTACCTCATCTTGTTTTAAAGCATGCAGAAGGAAGTCCAATCCTGACTAGATGAACCTGTAATTACAATGAAAGATAAGAAGGCAGATAAGAGCTTTCATCTTATTTCAGTTATATGCACTTGTTCTGTAAATAGCATCCTCTTCTGTGTAAGAAAAGATTCCTTTCCTCTTGGTGACTAAAGCCACTTTGTAATAAAGTCACCATCTTTTAAACGTAGTGGTGGTAGCAGACACTTAACACTGCAGTGAATTAAAGAGGGGGAAGGAGAATTGCTGTACTTTTGAGTTAGTGCCGCAACAAAATAGAAACTTAAAAAAAAAACCCTCTCCTAATGAGAAACCACATAAAACACTGGTAAAGGATTGTCACTGCTGCTCAGTTCCCTACTGTATCTTTGAGGAAAATAATCTTTATTATGCCTTGCTGCTGGTACAGCAGTAGAAATAGATGAACATAAAGTGCTTCTGGCAAAGCCAAGACTTCCTGTAATGAGGTTTTTCTGGGATTCTTTCTCACATGCAGTGTTACAAAGCCTTGTGTTTTCCTGGAGGCAGGATGATGAAGTGTGGCCCCATAAGTCTTGAGTAGTATAGTTAGTGACTTTGCCCTGAACTGGAATTCTTGCCCCTACACTAAAACCAGAATCTCTGAAAGAAAACAGCATGTGCCTTACTGTGGTGCTCATCTTCATTTTCTGCTTATAGCTTTTGGGTGCTCTTCGGTTTCTGTGTCCAGTAAAACATACAAAGCAGGTTTAAATCCCCTTTTTTATGGCTGTATGAGCTACAGAATACATAGTAGCAAAGGGTGGGGGTTTTTTTTAGTGCTTTGGCTCTTACTTTAAAGATGGACATTTCTCCTCTTTTTTTCTTCCACCCCCCTGTTTGAGAAAAGAAAGTCACTGAGAGGGGTTTGGGTTGTTTTTTTTTTCTCCTTTCAAGGTCTCTGTTTTATTGGGCTAAAAGAACCTGTCTATTTACAGAAGCGTTAGACAACCCTTCACCCGATCACATGTGGAAGGTTCTCTTTAAAGCCATAAATGAGGAAATCTTTGGTTGCCATTCTTTGGTGTAAAGCTGCACTTTCTGACTATGCATTAGAATTTTTGAACACAGGTCAGCAATGTGCCTTTATGGCAGTGAAGTCATAGAGAGCTGGGTTTCTTCATCCTGGAGAACAGGAGACTGATGGAGGGTGTAGGTATGGAATTGTCATCTTCAGCAGGGAGGAAGGAACCAGATGAGAAGTGCCATTTAAAGTTGCAGCAAAAGAAATTTGGATGAAATGATAGGAAAAAAATGCTCACTGTGGTGGTAAAGCACTACAACAGGGGCCCAGGGAGGTTGTGGAATCTCCATCTGTCATGGTTTGCTACATCTGAACCCAGGACACCATCCTTGGTGGCATTTGGAACTGGGCTGGACACAGGCCCTCAGTAAGCTGATCTGACTGAAGTCAGCTCTGCTTTGAGCAGAAATGGGACTACAAACATGCAGAGGTCCCTTCCAGCAGGAGGAGTGTTGCTGTACTCCTCACTGATCATTTTTCTTCTGAGTGCCATTCAAATGTTTGCTGTGTTGCTTTCCAGGAGTCCCTTTTCTGTCTCTGGAAATAGCTGTGCATTTTTATAGAAATACAGTTTGGGATGCAGTTATATTTTTAACAAGTATGTACCTAATTAGTAGTACATTCATGTGTTTCTGATGAAAAAGCCCAAACCTGGATATAATACAAGCATGGAAATGGCAGGTTCTACATAATGTATTATGTAAGTTAATGAAGTGCTTGGGTGTGAAGGGTTTCCCCTCTAAATCACAGCTGAAGACATTTCCTCTAGTGATCTCATTTCTGGCTTAAGGCTTTCTTCTGCACTTTCTCTCCAGTTTGTATGATCCCATTTGTAAGCCTTGAGACCTTTAGTTTTGGAGCTGATGGTTTTAACATCAGAAACCTGCTGCTTTCAGAGGCAGAACAGACATTTTTTTGCTCAAACGTGATAATAGTTGTGAGTGTAGCTGCTATGTTTTATTTTTTGTGTGCATATAGCATCTGGCAGGTTTTAATCAAATGCTTTTTGCAGATTGATTAATCAAGTTCAGGAACTTCAAAAATACGTTCCACCAATTATTTAAAAAAAGCCGTACTTGTGTGTTTTCCACCTTTGAATTTTAAACATGTGTTTTCTCCAGCTGAGATTTACTCTGTTCTCAGTGACATTCTGCTGACTCTTCTGGCACTGTAAAAAATCTTTGGTCATCTAGGCTGTTAGGGCCCAATTTGATTTTATGTTTGACAGCAGAACTCTATTTCCTATTTCGAACACTCATACTCTATCACCATGGTTAAAACGAGTTTTTTTTCACAGTGGAGGTATGAAACGGGAGTTAAGTGGCTGAAGATTCCATTCAGCTGTATCTTTTACAGTCCAGTAAGTCTTTATTGAATGAAGACCATGAAGAGCATTAAATAAATGTGTTCTCTGGCCTCACAGGCAAGAAGATTTGACTGATAAAAAATACAGAGAAGGTACTCGATTTATGGGTACTTTTGTTCCCTTCTGCGGTGAATTTATGTCACCTGTCTACCTTCTGTCTGTATAGTCAATGATACTGCATTAAATTCTTAGCTCTGGCTTCAGAGTGTCACTTTTGGTGCCCGTGTTACTTCTGCAAAGGCAACAGGTCTTCCAGAACATTATTCCAGGTTGGACACCAATGTTATTCAGTTCTGCAGTTATTCGGAATTTATGATCTGAGGTTAAGATGATCACTTCTTTTGCAAGCAAATAGATTTTTCTGCTTTCTCTGTTTCTTCTGACATCATTCACTAAGAATGATGTCTTCTAATAATTTGCAAATGCTCTTAAAGCACTGCAGGTCTGCTTGTTCAGGTCAGGAGTTTGTCAATATGGACATGAATAAATATTCAAGTGCTGCTTTGCTAAATAGACCATAAACAACAGAAAAATAATCCATAAAGACAAAATATTTCTTTTTAATAGTTGTTGATTTTATATTCACTTTCGAGACAGTGTTTTCTATCTACAAAAAGTTGTACTGCTCACAGTTGTCACTGAAGCAGGTAGCATATGCAGAATTAGAATCCTAGAATCATTGAATAGTTAGGGTTGGAAAGGACCTTAAGACCATCCAGTTCCAACCCCCCTGCCATGGGCAGAGACACCTCCCACTAAACCATGTCACCCAATTACTGACGTGTATTTTCTCACTGTCTCTGCCTGCCCTTTTTTGTTTCATGTAGTCCACAGGAGAAGCACCCACGACTCCAAAGCATACAAAGGACAACAGAGAGAGCTTCTTCCCAGTAACAGCAACCACACTGCATCCTACCCCAGTGAATCCAGACACTGCGCCTCCGGAAAATCTCCTGAGACTGAATGATCTGCATTCCAAATCCAAACCAGCCTCTTCCTCTTCTTCCTCCTCCTCCTCAGCATCTTCAGTACCTCCATCCCAGGAGTCACACAGGGACACTGAGCATCTGCGGAGTCAAAATGCGGAGACTGCTCCCAGCACAAGTGATCTTGCGCGTGGTAAGTCTGAGGGAGACAGAATGTTTTGGCCCTCTCTAATCAGTTTGCCAAGGCCACACGGTGCATCTGTGCCTCAGTTCTGTTTCTTTCCTTTTTTCTGATCACTAGACCACACTCAAAAGGCTACAGAGATTTTTGTCTTGGTCCTGAATTGGGCACATTTACATAATACATATTTTAATTACTAGGATTGATTGAAAGAGTGACCACTGTCACATACTTGCATATGTAATGGAAGTTACATACTTGCATGTGAAATCATGGAATAGCAACCAAAAAATAATCATATATTTTAAATAGAGAATTGAAGTCTCTAGTAGCATAAAAGTACCCCATTTCTGTTTTATTCAAAGAGGTGAGGATCTGGTTCTTTAAAATACCTTAAATCTTTAAAAATGTTAGAAGTGATTGCAATTGGAATAAACTGGTGGACAGCCTGCATCTGACTCGGAAGTGCCCTGTTAACATAATTAGATGCACAGCTATCACTGCCCTGGATGTGTGTGTGTGGAGATACAGATCATTGTGAAAATTCCAAGATTCTACATGGTTCATAAAGTTAGTGTCTCATCACTGTTAATTTTCACATGTGAGAAGAGAAGCATCTGGTGGGACTGGAATGTTGGGAATATATTATTCATAGCTCTTGTGTGGTGATATGCAAGGTTAGACTACAGAGAAGGATTGAAGAAACTGAACAAGTGTTAGTTGTTCTGTAGCACAATTGTGTGGCTTGTTTAGGCCTGTGTTGTGTGCTTGGTCCTATACAGTTTGTATAGATTAGGAAAGAAGTAAATGAGAATGCTGTCTTTCTTTACTGCTGTCATGGCAGGCTGGCTTGTTAGCAGTAGCCAAAGTCACTGTGCAAGGTAGTACTGATCCACTTTGGGAATGAAGTAAGATTAGACCCAATTTCAGACTTGCCTTAGGTACCTAGAAGAGGTGGTTGTGCTTATTTGTAGGACACTGTGCATGATAAGGTGGCAGAGCACCTGCTATAGCTTGTACTTTCTTGCAACCTTAGCAGGAACACTGTCTGAAATGGTGTCTGCTGCTGCCTGTGCTCACTCCCATCTGTTCACAAGCTTGAGGCCTAACAGTGCTCACAAAATGTCATAGACAAATCCATAGAAGCCCAGATAGAGTTATGAATGAGCCATATATATAATAGGTGTGGTGGAAAGTGGCAGATTGGAGATAGTGCCCAGGTTTGTTGGACTTAATGGTGCATAAAGTTCATTAATAATGAATGGACTCTCATCTGGTCTGGATGTTGTGTGACTTTTGGAAATTTTTATCTGTTATACTTGTGGTATTTAATTTCTTTCCATATGAAGTCAGCCTCAGCATCTGAATGCACATCATCTGCTGCATTTGTCAGCAGTGAAGAGCAAATTAGGGAGAAATCAGTTTTCCCAATTTGCTAATTCCTGAGAACAGATTGGAATTTAACATCCAATATTAGCAGTTACTTTATAATGATAGAATTTTTCACAAATCTGGGAGAGATTGTCTTGGGTTAGGGAGAAAGGAAAAAGGAGTGATAAGGAAAGGAATGGCTTAGTCAATGTGCAAACCACGTTTGTTATTGTCCTTGTGAAGCTAAAGAATGGAGTTGCATAGTGTCATAAGATGTCTTGGCAAGCTTGTTCAACAGGGAGTAATTTGGGTTTGTGCCTAGACAACGGGAGAAAAACGAATCCTCTGTGAAGCTGCTGTATGCTTACTAAAGAGACCAGTGGTAGAAATGACAATGCAGATGAGAACTTGCGCATTCTTTTGGTTTTCAAACAGAACTCAGTGTTTCTGCTGTGCTGTCCTCTTTGCAAATTCCCACACTGTAGTCTTTTGATTGCTTAGTTTTTGTTAGGATTGTAAAGTTACGTATCGTTCGTTGTTCTTTCATGCTATCTATACATTGCCTTGGTAGAGAGAGATGGAAGAATTAGCTGCCGGAATTACACCCATGAAACTGTGTCTAAAGATCAAGAGGCTCTCTCTGCAGAGCTCTCATTCCAGTGCTGAACGCATGTGTTGGATGTGGCTTTCTGGCTCTCAGACCCATCTGACAGGTCATTTCTCTAGCTGAGAGAGAGACCAATTACTGCTGTGTCCTTTCATTTTCTTTTCTTTTTAATTCTCCTACATCTGCATCCACCTCTTCTAAAAAGAATTACTTCTAGTTCTGCTGCATCCCTTTTTCTTCTGCCATTAGCTCTGTTTCTATAAAAACTCCTCCCATTTTTAGAGTAATCCATTTTCATCTTTTTTTGTCTCATCACTTTCTCCTGTATCTTTTTGTTCATGTGCAAGTATTTCACATCAGAGAATATTTGCTATCATTTTCTGTGACTTCACCCAGAAAAAGGAATAACTTTCCAGGCAATGTTGATTCTGTGCCACTCATCTCTTACGTAAATATTTTAGTGCTATTTTGTGTAGTACCTGACTAACTGGTACAGAATACAGTGTGATGAAGTCCAGCAGCAAAGTGATGATGGTAGTTTCAGCATGAGAGCTTCCTATATTACGGCATAAATGTACATGGAACTGTTACCTTTGTGGCTCAGCCTAAAATTTTCTCTGGGGAAACTAAAACAGGACAATTAAGATGAACCCTTTCCAGCCTGTCACACTCCTCCAGCATTGTACTGTTGTAAATTGCTGAAAAATCTTGACGTCATCTTCTTCTTTGCTCTCCTTACTCTAATAAGGATTCTTATAAGGAATGAACAGGAAAACATTCACATCTGAGTTTTGATATCAAGAGTTTTTATACTTGGAATTGAAGTTATGTGTTTTGCTTAAAGACAGCTATTTACCAGATTGGAATATAAAATCAGAGTAGAAAAGTAACACTTCCCCCCCCGATTCAATTTTTGTCCATTAAGGCTTAAGCATTTCAATATAAAGCCAAGGTCGTGATGTGGCTGTCCAAATTCAGAGCAAAGGAAGACAATTCTTCCTGTATTGTGCAGGGTAGTTGCACTCCCATAAGTCATATGAATACCCTACTTTGATTTCAGATGTTTGTTAGCTAGGTACAACGGGGCAAGTAGTGGTGTAAATGTATTTCAACTTGTAGAATTTCTAGACTTCCAGAAGCACAATAAATGAATGCAAGTGAGGGCAGTTGCGTGGAAAAGTAAGTACAACTGTTGTGGTGAGCAATGAAGTTAAATTGTTTATGTAGGCAGCAGCAGACTCCCTAAAAGGCAGATGTTCAAAATAAAGAGGGTTTTGAAGGGATAAGTCCTAAGAATTGTTACCACATTGTAATCTGGTAGGCTTTTAACTGGCATCAGAGTTGTAAGAGTACTTTTAGGTGTACAGAGCATCTTTTTGCAGAAGTCTGCAGCTTAGTTTATTCTAGCAACTGGTGCATCACCTTTATTTGATACTGAGTTCTCAGAAGGCTGAGGCAATTCACACAAGGGAGAGGGAAGTACTACAAAGAATGTCAGCTCTGTGATTTTGCACTGACAGTGTCTATCTTCATATTATAAATACATGGCGCAGGAGTTCATTGTGATTCCTCACAGTTCTAGATATCAGACATGAGTGGACATCCACCATCCCTGTTTCTGAGTGAAATAATGGAGATTGTAGGTTGTCATCATTAGTCAAGGTTAGCCAAATACTGATCTCAGTGTCTTCTGTGTTTGCTTGTCATACATTTCTAAAGACAAACATGGATTTTAAAAGCCTGTAATTCAGAGGGACTGAAAACTTCCTGCTTACACAAAACATCCAAAATATTTGGCCCTCTTGGTAATGCATTACTTTAACTATGGATTTCAATTCAAGCTTTTGGATACTTTTTAAATGACTGGAAGTAGTAACGTTCAGCCCTCTTAGCTGCAATCAGTGTCTTACCACATTTTTTCTGCTGAATACAAAGCCGTGCTTTAGAGAGTTGTTCTCAACAGATGGCTCAAAAACCCCGGAAACACAGAAAAGGTTAGGCTGGCCAAGCACCTGTGGCCTCATATGAGTCCTCTTCATGTAGCAATCACCTGGCATGAGGGTTGTCTCTTCAATGCGCATGTTCTATTCTTTTTTCTTGTGTTACTTGTACGCAACTTTCATCGCTTTCTCCTTCATTTCCCCTGCTGACTTATGCAGGGTTTTGGCAGCTGTCTTCCTCAGTTCCCAAGGTTGAATTCCTCCAAGGCTTTAAAACCTCTTGAAATACTTGTAACCCCATGCCTTTGGATAGGGTAGAAGCTGCTATCCACCTGTTAATAACGGCAAAGTCGCTAATAGGAATCAACTGGGCTGCCTTTAGCTAGCTCTGCATTTGCTGTCTCTGATCTCATGCTGCTCCAGCCTCCTTGGCATTGGTATTCTCAGTTCCCTTTGTCTGATGCTTGCTTTTCATGAAGCTTTTTATTTTTCACAATGGGTACCCTCTGAAAACAACTTCACTGCTGAAAGTCAGCAGAGGTTTCCTGTTTGTGAATGACTTCTTAGTTCTTTTTTGCACAGTGCTCAGACAGTACCAGTCAGTCCTGGCTTCTCCTCTTCCCTTTGGGGGAAGTATGCTTATTTGCTTTGCTGTCACAACAAACTCATGCCAGAAGAGGGTTTTAGTAAACTTAATGTCCATTTCTGATCTTTACCTTTCAGTTTTCTAAAGTATTTGTCCAATCCAGTGCTGTGCAGACGATCCTTTTAAATTAAAACTGAGATTGTTTTTATGTACCCATGTTAGATGAGTAAGAACAAATAGGACAGGAGCGGCAGCTTCCCAGCTGTGGCCTGTGAGGTGTTGGTACACAGCCAGGGGTTTAGTGCAGCCTGGGCAGGTTTGTGGTCCAAGAGGCTCTCTAGCCTCATGCACCCTTAGATTCCCTCAGAAGATCCCAGAGAGTCGCTGGCCTATGCATATCTTATACTAAAGGAATGCGGATTTCGGAGACCTTTTGTAAAAGAACATGGTAATGATGCTATAGTGCTACAATATGTTTCCATTTCACTAGTTTTAGATCACTGCCAGCAGCATAAAATTTACATATATCCCTGCACAAATGAAAACTGAAGAGAGATGTAGTTGTAAGCCTACTGCACAGGTATTATGTTACTCACAAAGTTCTTAGCAAATTGTGAGGTGTCATTATATTCTTTTAAGAGATGTTTCTGACAGCTGCTTTTGCTAATTGCACTGTGCTTAGCTGGCTATCAGGTCAAAGGAGGATAAAATACTGACAGAAAAGGAAGAGTCTTACAGCTTCCATTAGGTAATGAGTACATAGTATTCAGAAATAGTAGACTGCAAATGAGTGACTGGTACTATCCAGAAGTGCTACTAGGTGATGCTCTTCAAATAATGTGTGCTTGCTCAGTCAGATATTAAAACACAACTATCAGTTACCTGTGTTTTTATAGTGCCATTTGAAAGTTCATGCAGTTGAATATCAAACTGTTGTCTTTTTGACCTAAGCCCATAGTTTTTTATTGAAGTTCTGTTTTGTTTTAAGAAGAGAGTATTGATTTCAGAGTGCTTTTTTGTTTGTTTACCAGCATGCACACCTGCTTTCTGCACCTCTAGTGAGCTTGGTGTACTGCAGGAAATGTTTTTGGACATAGGTACTCCACTCTCTGCTGTTAGGCTGGCCCCAGAGTGGCTGTTGCAGGGATCTGGTATGGCCCATACTTAGTACGGGCCAGGGAGTGTTTCCAGGAAACACTTTCAGAGCAGCCACCTGTTTTAATCGCATTCATGTTGTTCTGTGACAGCTGACCTCGGCATTAGGAAGCATTTTGGGGTATGTCTCACATAGTTGTACAGTAGGCTCTCTGTTCAGGACCCCAGTGATAAATATAGCAGTGTGCCATGCTATTACAGTGCGAACTTCTGTTCACCAGGCTGCTTGAATTTCTTTCATTTCAGGGGCAATAGAGCTTGTGTTCTGCAGCTTTTCGCCTCCAAAATCACTCTGGCACTTAATTTTTAACACATGGCTGTGTGTGTCAGCTTTGAATGTAATTTCCTGAATTTGGCATTTCAAGTCAAATACTTATTTCTACAGCTATGACTTGGTAGTGGGTTTTTAGAGGAAAAAAAAGTCATGGCAGGATATTTGGAATGAATTTAGAGAAAGAAAACATGTGAGGAAAGACTGGCACCTATACCTACCACATCTGTGATGAACTAAGCAGTCTCGCTGCCTGCTGTGGTATAGTAGCTCATGGTAGATACAGCTTGAGGGCCGATGCACCCTATTTCTTGGGTCAGCATCCTTAAACAAACTGTGTTCAGCTGAACCAACCTGTGTTCCAGTGCAGTCTTTCCGTTGACTTAGTAGCACAGTGTATGAGGAAACTCTGAGTTCCTTCAAATTCAAGCTTTCCATGGCGTTTGCAACTGCTGTGTGGGGAAAAAAGCTGTATTAATTCCCAGCACTCTGGAGGGTGATGCAGATGGAGTACAGAAGATTAATTGTTTTCACATTAGCACTGTTCTTTGGAAATGTGGTAAGATTACTGTGTCAGGGAGCAAAGATCAGATCCATTTCCATCACTATGAAAAAAATAAGATTTACCTTGAATGTAAATGAGTAACAGTTCTGTGAACAATTACATGTGCTTTGGACGGCCATAAAAACACAAAATAAACTAATTGGTACTGGGACCAGTTAAATAAGTGTTTCCTAATGCCTATTGGCACACAGAATTCAATCCTTACTCTTTTGGAGTTGTTGGAAAACGAGGTAGTACAGATTTGCTAAATAATAGTAATGTATTTTCAGGCTTTTTGTCTTGACACGCCAAACTGCTGGGCAAGCTATTTTGTAGAGGGATGAAGGCAGGTGGTGCAAGTGCTTTATTTAAGCACTTAAAACTGTTGCTTGTTCATTTCTCCAAGCATTTGCTTTTGAAATTATGTTAGTATTCTGTTCTGGAGTTCAAAGCTCAGCTCCTTCCTTTTTCCTATAATGAAATGGTGCTTTGTGCATGCAGTGTAAGGGGTTTTTTTTTGCATCCTTTAACATATCAGTGCTATAATATTTCTAACTGCTTTTGTCAGAAACTGGAAAACGTTTTCCTCCAGGTGCTAGTCACATTTTCTGGGCTTGCCTTTGAGTTGTCATCTAATTGGTTTAGTGCATGACTAAAGGATTTCTTTGAAATTCCACCCAACATTACAGCATTACAAAACATTTTAATGTCTCTTATACTTGGCAACATGAGGAAATCAAATGCTTAAGTGTGCCGTGCAGTGCAGAGAGAGCAGAACAAATGTTTACTGGTTACAGAACTGCTGCTTTTAAACTTTCTCCACATCTGCAAATTGCCACGTGAATATTTTCGACGATGTTATTTTTCACTTTTTACGCATCAGAATAGCAAAATAAATTGTCTCGGTATGAAAATGGTTGCAGGGGTTGCATAATCTGTATGTTCAGAATGTGTGGATTTATGTATATAGTGTATTCTCTGTATAAAGAGAGACCGAGAGAGAGAATATTAACTGTGATGAAGTCATGAACCCAGGCGCCCGCTATAGGCATCTGCAAACACTGGTTACCCTGGCAACAAGTGGAAAGAGGTTGGAGAGGAAAGCTGGAGTAGGTTGTTGCATTGAATTGTTTTCAGCTTGTTTCTTCCTCACTAAAGCAGGGAGATGTTGAAAGGTATGATGTCCCTCTTTCTATGTGTGTATGATTTTATATGTATTTAGACAGTTGTTGGGAATGGGAAGGCTAAAAATACCCCATACTTGTCATTCAGCTCAATTGGAGACAGACTTTTCAATATAAATAATAATATGCATTGCAAATCTGTGGGCTTTTTTTCTCTGTGCTTGATTTTTGTGTGGTGCGTTGTAAGGTGAGAGTGCTAAATGGGTCTCCAGAGTACAGTACCTGTTCCATCTTCAGCCTGGAGACAAGTGACCATTGCGTATTATGTCTTCAGAAACTGATTTTATTTTAAACTGGGTTTGTAAAGCTTACATTTGAAAACCTGCCAGGGCAGTACAAATACTGGGTATTATCAGAAGATTTGTTAACTGATACTAAATCTGAGCTTCTGAACTCCTTCAGAAGGTGCTGTGCTTATATTCTTGTGCTCTTGCACTTGTGCAGAATATTGTGGCTCATGAGTTAGTGGAGTCTTTACCTCCCCGGGGAAAGTTTTTATTAGAAAAACTAGGACATTATGTTCAGGGCTGTAGCAGCATCTTCCACAAGACGAGTATCAAGATAGTCTCTTCAGAAATCTGTTTTAGACAAGTAATGGGAGATCTTACTGTGTATTTCTTCTTGATTACCTTTCTCTCTTTGACCCTTCTGAAAAAAGATACAGTAAAATATCTGTGCACTGTATTAAAGTATAAATAGTATAAATTATGAGATACACACCGGAAACAACCAATTCTTGTAGTTTTCAAGAATAAAGACAATTATTTTGTTCATTAACTTTAACTTGGGAATAATGCCACTCATAAAAATTGTACAGAATAAAGTGTATGACCCAGTCAGGGGGTAGAAGCCAGTCAGTGTGTATTTAACACCTCTGAGAGCAAGGGATTGATTAACAGGCAGTGATTCTTGATTTCTCATATACTGAAAGACACCGCCTAATAGAATATTAACCAGTGTTGTTTCCAGAAGTGCAGTGATAGAAATACACACTTGGTGTGCCAGACTCCTGCCCTTTCATTTTGAGCCACTTCTACATGAAAAACACATAATTTTAGTCAAATTAAATCTAGTTTTACCATACTATAAAACTGTCTCTTCGAAACTTAACAAAAACAAGTATGTGGTGGAAGATCGATATGAGGGTGTGCTGATTGCTCCTAAAAGAACAAAGGCTGATTAGTCTTGTAACATCTTCCCAGAAATAGGCTGCCCAAAACAGCTTTTGTCAGTGGGGTGTAATTTAGTTAAAGCACAGCAAATCACCTTCAGCAGTGATGTATCTTGTAATTAAACAGATTGTCGGAGCTCTTACTCTGAATGGTGAACTAGTAATTCATAGTTGAGTGCATACAAAACTGTTCTCAGCAGTACAGCTGTGGCTGTAGGGTTTGCAGATTATTTGTATAGTATTGTATCTGCTAAATTAATTATTGTTTTGTGTTCTTGGTTAATAAGTGGATAAGAAAGATTCTGTGGGTACTTACCCTAGATACTTAAGACTGTGATTCTGGAGCATTGGAGTAAGTTTAAAAGGAGTTGACTTCTTTGCTGTCTTGCAGGATGATCTTCTGAAGTCATCGTTTTTAGCTTGCTTTTCTTCAAATGTTGATGTAATGTCTCTTGCTATCTTTCGATCAAGTGTCTTCTAGCATTTCAGTGTGTGCATCTTCTGGGTTTAGACTACAGCTTATCTTCAGATGCTGGCAGTGTAATGGATATGCGTATTTTGGCTTTGGGTCATGTTAGGGCTGATCCTTCTTTGTACAGTCTCTTGTACTTTGTCAGCATGTGGTTAAATCATACGTGTGTCTGGTATAAAGGGCAGGCAAATACACAAAATGAGCCTTCAGCCATCCTCTACTTCCTAAACAAGGAAATAGCGAATTATGATTTTCCTAGTTGAGATTCCTGTAGTTAAGTGCTTCCTCCTGTGTTATTTTTAAGCTCATTTGGTCTATTAATACAATACGTGTATAGATGCAACTATTACTTTTCTACTTCCAATGCTGTATTTTGAAGTATCCACAGAGAAATGTGCAAAGGAGTGCTGAGAATAAGAACTACATTCTTCTGCATTAGATGTTTCCATTTTGTGCTTGATAGTGAGTGAACATCACAGAACAGAAGCTGCCTGTGATTTGTGCTGTAGTGTGTGACCTTTCCTTTTCGGGAACTGTTGGAGAATTCTCTACAAGCAAACTCATTTATCCTAAGGCTTATATTGGCTATCAGCTACAAGTTTAGATGATGAGTTCTTTTCTTTACCAATGAAAGTTAGTGGATGAAAGGACTTACAGCCTGCTTTGGTAAGCCTTTTCTTGTACAAATTATTCAGGAACCCTAGAAAATCTAATCCTTTAAAGAAGTTGCATCTTTCAAACTGCATTGATCTGACTTTTACCAAGCTATTAAGCTGCAAAGCTGTCTGAAGCATTTTCTACAAATGAAACTCTTATTTAGGAGAATATTACTGTGGTAAATTCCAAGTTCTTATTTACACTGCTGAAGATGGTGAAGCGTTTTCAGCACCTGAGGGGGTTGGAGTACTTTAGCAATGAGGAAAAGTTGAAATGCGTATTCCTTTTTAAGACCTCACACTGTCAAAATCCTAAATTAATGTAGAATGATGATGTAATGAATATATAAAAAATTTTAGACCAAGTTAGACTGTGAAAATACATTGTATCTGCTGGTCCCTGATAGCTGCCTATGCACACCTTAGGCTGTGAGAATACAAGGTGGCTCAAATTAGACTGGTCAGGCCTTTGTTTTTGAGGGGTATCTTCATTTTTATCAGAGAATAAGACCTGGTTTGTGTGCCCATAGGTTTGCTGCTGATTCAGTCTGCCCTTCCCAGAAAGGG
This sequence comes from Amazona ochrocephala, assembly GCA_039720435.1. NCBI lineage: Eukaryota > Metazoa > Chordata > Aves > Psittaciformes > Psittacidae > Amazona > Amazona ochrocephala. The sequence continues at coordinate 5,427,728 of CM077891.1, read as the reverse complement.
CACCAGCAGCTCTCAGCAGTTCAGTGAATTTACTCCTGTTCTGTACAGTATGCATCTCAGTGTGTAAGGAAACTGTTTTAACACTGCATTAATTGAAAAGCAGATACAGCTGGTGTGTAATAAAGAGATTCTACGCACACATACGTGGATTCTGAGTTATAAGCATCCCAAGTTCTGGAATAGCAGAAGGTGGGAATTTTAGACTAATGTATTTATAGAGATACAGTGGACTTACAGCGAGAAGTGGGAATTGAGTGTAACTTGATACTGATTTCATAAAAACCAGATTTGGCTCTTGCTGGATATTTGCTGTAATCTATCTTCATTACCAGTAAGGTGTACTTCAGTGTAGCATGTATGTGTGGTTGCGGATCAGAGGGACCATTGAGCACAGCCGGCTCATCATTAAGGGTGATGGATTTTGCTCTGCACGTGTGCCAGGTGTTTCAACCTTCACATCTCCAAAGGGGAATGGTCAGTTGCATGTGGTTTTGTTGCAGATGTTCAGAGATAACAAGGTGTCATACACAGGGATTTTTTCTTCTGCTTTCTAAATGACATTTACTAGCATTTACCTTTTTTAGGACTTTGAATTGATGGCACAAAGTATGACAAAGTTGGTAATGTCATCTTAGCTTGCCAGTACTTAATTTCACTCAGTCATGTTACAGAAATAGAGCAAGGGTTAAAAAAAATCCTAGCAGTTGGTTAGACAGCAGAAGGATTAAGGCTTGGGAGAGAGATCAGGATGTCTCTTAATATCTGTGAATTGTATTTCATTACTAAAGAGGAAGAAGAGCTTGAAGTGCCTTTGGAGGGGCTTGGATTTCAGCAGCAGGAGTCGCGGCTTTGTCAGCAGATGAAAATGGCAACTGTTGCGCCCTCGCCAGAGCCTGTTTGCTGGCAAGTGGAATCAGTGACCAACGCAAATTCGGGACATGTTTGTACCCAAGGTAGGAGCTTTTCAAAGAATTCCGAAAATGCATGGTTAGATGCAGATCTAGGGATTGGTTGATGGGATAGCTGTGATTCATATTCCTCAGGTTTTTTGCCTGCCTTCCAGTTGAGTATTCCAGAGTTTAGAGGCATTCCTGACAATGTCCCAGTTTCCTGGGAAAGTGCCTTGTTGTCCCTTGATGGTTATTCTTTTTGGTGCATGACTCGCATGCTAAATACCATGGCATCAGAGCCAAATCAAAAAGCTTACAGTACCAGGCCATCATGCTTTGTAGTTTGTGCATCCTTTAAAGTAGAATTTCTCTTTTAATTGGAGTCTTCTGTGGGGCAATATGACAACACTTCAGATGACACTATTTGAATAGTGAGCTGAAGGAAATTATTTTGCTTCCCCCTTATGTTTACTCAGTTTGAGTAAACATAAACCCAGCATTTCTGCAGTAAATGCTTTCTACCCCTCCTCTGCGTGCTTCCCAAGAGAAATAGGAGTTGGTGTTTTAATTGATAAAGTGTAAAACTTGGTATTTCAGGCTGGCGTAATCTAGATATTTATGTTTGGGGTGTCTCGTTTTTTCTTATTTGTTGAAAGGGAGATTATCCTATGTCTGACTACTGCAGCATATTTGGTACTCTAATCTGAAATGATTGGCTGCCCATGGAGATGGGTCACTGACCTTGATGGAAAGCCATGCCTCATCTGTTGTGGCAGTTCTTACATTCTTGTGGACACTTGAAAATGCACAATTCAATGTTACATCCCTTAGTAGACAGTTCAGCTGCTGGTGGTTTTTCAGGATAGCATCAAGAAGCTGGCATTTTATTTTGTTGTGTTTAATGTATATGAATACCTGGTATTATCAGTCTGAGGTAGACTGGTGTTTTCATTCACATAACTTCATATGAAGTAGCTTTATTAGTAAGAAATTGAGAAATCTCTTTTAACAAATTCTCAGTTTTAATATGAAAGCTGGTTACTGTTGTATATATATTATTTTGTAATGTGATAGTGGCTAGAGAAGGGCTGGATCCCTCCTTACTTCACGAGATGAGCCCTGTCTGAGCAAGCTTCCATTGGGAAGACCACAAACTGAGACACTGGAGAAGTATGTGGAAATGATGCTAACTAGCGTGAGAGACAATGGCGTGAGCACCTCAAGGAGGATTTTATGGCAGGATTTGAAGAGAGTAATGAGGAAATTTTAATGGGTGTTAACATATATTTTTATTAAATTGTTGTGGAGTTGCTATCTCTGTAATTAAAGAAGCAACACTATGGTGGAAGAAATTAAGACTCATAAGTAAAGCTAAGTAGCTTTATGTGTTGCATTACAGAATGGAGAGGCAGTTTAGAGAATGCAAAGATAAGATAATTGCATCTGAAGCAAGGAGTGGGAAAATGATGTTTGCAGTAGCCTTCTGCATGTGGCTGGGTCAGTGCTACACTGCCACTTGTCACGCTTGATCAGATTGAGTTTCTGCTGTCCAGTAAGATTTTTTTTTTTAATTATATCTGGTTTCCAGTTGTCATTACAGAATTTTGAGGCACTTTGTTCTTCCGTTTCTGAGCCTTAATTAATGCAATGCTTGAAGTAAGGCCTTTTGAGCCAGCCATATGTCTAGCAATGAACTGTTCCCTCTTCTTTGTGAAATCCTAGATAGCTTCCTAACGTGTTTTTGCTTACTATTTTCTGTTTAGCCTCAAGTTCCAAGCCTGAACTCAGCTCCAGTTCACAGACTTTGGGAAGTCAGCAGAACAAGACAGATGGCACCCGAGTAAAAACTCGCATTCTGCCCAACATGCCAAAGCTTTTCATACCTTCATCTGTCACCAAATTTCCACCTGAGATCACTGTCACTCCACCCACTCCCACCCTCCTTTCTCCAAAGGGCAGCATTTCAGAAGAGACCAAGCAAAAGTTAAAGGTAATAAAAGGGAAACAGTAATTTTTTAGATTGTTTTTATCTTCATTCTACCCTTAATAAAATACTTGTATGAAAGGAGCAACAGTTCCTGACCCAGTTCATAACCACAGATAGTATAAGTAGTGGAAGATGATGTGAGCTGTTATTAGGAGCCAGTTTTTAAGGACTGGTGAAATATTGGCCATGGGTGAAATCATAGCTGTCCTAGTCCTTATCCCTATTCTGAGGGAATTAGAAAGAACTACAAAAATGGGTGAGTGAGCTAGTGCAACCATTGCAATTCTTAGGCTAGTAGAAGCTACCAGAATATTCACTGTGGGGAAGCCTACTGGTAAATGTTATGCTGTTTCACATTAGGATACCATAGCTTTTATTAGAAGTCAGAGAGCTACTGAATGTGAAGGAATAGCAACCAGTGGGCTTTTATCCCTGTGATCACGGGTTTATCCTGACTATTTAGCAATATATTCTCTCTCTCTCTTTTTGGGATCAGTCTGCTATTTTGTCTGCTCAGTCTGCAGCGAATGTAAAGAAGGAGAGCCTTTGTCAGCCAGCTTTGGAAATCTTAGAGACCTCAAGCCAGGAGTCCTCACTGGAAAGTGATACTGATGAAGATGATGACTACATGGACATATGAGTGAATTCTGGCCATCATCAACACCAACCATATAACCATTCTTGTTGCCATCGTCTCTGGCAGTTGAAACATCTTCGTTGGCATTACTCTCCATTTAATTGGCATCATTGTGTTCTTCACTTTCATTACCTTTTTATCACCACTACCACTTGTATTGCCTTCAAAATCTTCGCCATTCTCCCCATCATGGTGCTTGATGGAAAGAACTATTGTTTACCAGGCAGTTAATTCATTTGGACCACGCTCTCACCTCTACCTTCAGTAACACCAAGGATATTTTGTGCTGCAATTCACATCTCTCTGCTGTTCCTGCTTCTTCAAACCAGAGCCTTGGAAGTCACTCCAGTAGCTCTTTTCTATAGCATTTTCTTCCGTTGTCTGTTTGCATTTTCCCCACTAGTTAAGTTTTCCTCCCAGTAATTCAGCAGCCTGTTGTCCGTCTAGCCATGCCATGATTAGTCCAACAGCTCTCTTTAAGGTGAATGGAAGAGGAGAAATTTGCCGAGCTGGTGGATGTTTTAATTGTACCAAGAAAGTCTGTGCCTTTGTTGTGAGGCCAGAAAGGTGAGCTGAGTCTGTCAGGTCCTTGGCACTGCTGGGTGCATTGTTGGAATTTGACTGTGACAATAGGCAAAACCATCTTTTCCAGGCAGACAGAGAGGTTGGCCTCCTGTTTGTTCTCATTTCACACCAATGTATGAGGTCCAGCAAAAATCATCTACCTGAGTGTTGGCTTAAAGAACTGATCTTTCCAGAATTGTCTTACAGTCCTTTCTCTTCTAATGCCTTGGACAAGCATTTTGAATTGGGGGCTAGATGATATTTTTATGGAGGTATTGAAAAAACTTGAAAGCTTTCAATACCATTTCAGTAGTGTCTGTTTTTTACAGAATGACACGAAAAGGTGTTTTTTATCTATCTGCAGAGGGACTGCTCACAGTTATTTATATGAGAAAATAATGGTAACAAAGATCCTTGGGTTTTTTTCTACTGAATGTTAACTTTGTAAAATAATGACTGCAAACCGTGCAAAAAAATGTCACACACTATATATACACAGGCGCGCGCCCACACACATATATATATGTGTATGTACATACATGTATGTATATGAAAAAAGAAAATGCATACAGCTTGCAATGTCGGAGTTCTCTGTGTTTGGGGGAGGTGGTTTTCTGTAAAATGCAGAGCTTTGTATAAACTTGTTTTTTTCTAATAAAGTTGAAATGTACTGTTGTCTCTGTTCCTGAGAGGGCAAGATACCATGGTGCTGGAAAAAGTACTATTCCTCCCTTCCTTTTGTTTCTTGGATAAGAAAGTAGTGGAGGAAGGAGGCATGGGGAGTAGAAGCCTCTTCCTTTTCTGAAGACTGCCAGAGCTCTTCAGATGGGTTTGGTCTTGTGTGATCCAGAGCCTGGGTCAGCCAGTGCTGCCAGAATTGCGTGCAGTGGGTTCACTTCCCCAGTGAGACATGGTCTGAGTTCTTTTTCACCTATCTGAGTATCTTTGAATGCTAATGAACAATATAAGGGCAAAGACAACATGTGGTTAATGAGATCCCATAAAGTATTCGGCTGTACAAATTAGCATTTAATCCACTATTACAGTGATCACTCTCATTCACTGTAAGAATGGTAAATGGACCGTGGATAAAAAGAAGCAGCATCACACTTTTATTGCAAGTTTATTCTCATAGTCTGGGTTGTTTGTTCTAAACAAAATGTAATTTATAAGCAAGTGAGCATGTCCGTATGTCCATCTTGGGTGTATTAGCAGCTGTTCTGTAACTTGTGATAGGCGAGCCTGAATGCAACTGATGTGGAAAAGATACAGTAACTGAATGGTAAAAGGAAGTGGGTATTTTCAATAGTAATATGTTTTCAGCGTTGCTCTTTAATTTGGTGTAAGTTATTATGAATGCAGTGTCTAGCATACTTTATATTCATTGACTGCTAATAGACTAAGGTAGCTGTAGATAATCAATCATCTTTATTTTTTTAGAAGATAGCACAGAAAAAACGAAATTGGCTTTTTACTGAGAGATGGAGCACAGCTCAGAGGATGTCGTTCTCAATAAGGCTTTTTCACTCAGGTAGAACAGACTACATAGGCTTTTTGGCTAATGTATATTCTTAAATGTATGGCTAATTTTAATGTCATATTTAAATTCTCTGGTCTGTACTTCTATTTTGGTCTGATGTATGAAGACAAAGCATTTGATTTTCTTAATTGAATCTGGTCACTGCAAATGGTTGTTTTCCTTTGTTGTTCTTAAAGATTCCTTGGCATTAAGCATTTTGCCTGGTTTTGGTTTTGTTGGGGTTTTTTTATCCAGAGCTTGCTAAAATGCCTGATCTTGAGCTTGCTTTTGACTTCTGGTCCTGCTTTTTGAGAAGGATTTAATTTTTTGCTGGTTAAGGAGCAAAAACAGTAAGTGAAACTATTCCTGTCAGTCAAGAAAGCTAAACTTTGCTGGTATGTCCTAAACTCATTTTAATCTTCAAACTATGCAACTTATTTTATCCTATATTCAAAACTCATTACTTTTTTTCCTTTTTTAATCTATGATCTTTTATTCCCATTATGCTCTTGGGTAGAATGAGGATTTTTTCTGAAGCTCAAGAAACTACTGAGAGCAAATTACACATGTCACCTCCAATTCTGCCCTTTTGCTCGTGACTAAATAGTGTGTTGCTCAGCTGTGGGCCATCTTCCACAATAGCTAAAGGAGCTGTTCTTCATATAATGTATTCTTCTGTGAAACCATCTCTTTTTACAGTTTATGTAGTTCCTCAGTTCAAGAAGACATATTCTGGAGTGAAGATGCTGAGATCACTGAATGCATCGACATACAATGTTTGTCTGAGGCACCATCCCTAAAGATACTTGGAGCAAGAACTTCAAATCCGTACAGACAAGAGTGTTCATTAATATGTCATCTTCTGAAGCCTGGCAATATAATTTTGTGGAATTCTCAAGGGGAAAAAAAAGCATTATAGTAAAACTGTAGTTAGCTATGCTTTTACTTGAAGTAACTTGTTTGATTTCAGTCTAATCCTAGTTGTAATACTTGAAATCCAAGTACACACAAGGTCCAACTTCAGTGCATCGAATGAAATGTAACGTCTGTCTTCAGGATTTCCAGGATAACCATTGCTTTTGAAATCTCAGTGTTCCCAGGTTTCTTGCTCATGTGCCAGACAAATAAATGGCAGCTGCTGAAGTGTATTGCTTTTGTATTTGTTCAGTTTGGTTTGTTTTTTTCTTGTGAAGCTATAGGGACAGGAATGTAGGGTCTTGAGGTCTGTGCCCAAGTGGGGTGAGAAGGACGCTTTTACTTCCCCCCCCATTTTCCCTTTTTTTTTCCTCCTGTAATTGACTAAAAAGCATATTTTTTTTGGCTGCTGAAGAGCCAAACTGTTGGAACTTCCAGGCAAATAGCAGTAAAGGTTTTGTTCCAAAGCAAATGGAAGAAGAAATTATTTTGAATTGGATGTTGAGAGTAATTAGTTGATAGACTTTCTGTGCCATTACTGGGCGTCATTTTTACATATGGTGAGCTGTCTTACACTGATCACCATTGCTAAGGTATATAGTACTGGGAGTGGGCTGTGCTTAATGCAGTTGCATTTCCTGGCACAAGGTTTATATAATTTATGTATAGTTAAGACCATCAGGAATTTATGTCTCTGAGGCAAGCGCTAATGTTTTACTAAGAATAAATTTTGTTGGGCTCAGCTGTCATTAGTGGCTTCTGCCCACTGTCTGCAAAATGCTGTTTGTTTCATTTCACAACCAAGACGTCAAATCAAGGAAGAAACTAAGTCTCTTCCTCAGTTTTATTTTGTGCTGGAGTTTGTCAGTTGTTGTCTCTTGGTGGTTTGGTTTGGGGGGGGTCTTGAGGGGTTTATTTGTTTGTTTAATTAGAATTGGGTTTCTTCATGAATAATGACATCAATGTCTTTTGCAGCCAAAATAAATACCGTATGGTCAGGGAGCAAGTGACCAGGAAAAGATGAGGAAGGGATGGCAGCCAAAGCTGATTAGGACACAAAACAAACTCAGTGGAAACAGAGGGGGCCAGGTGAGAACAGACTAAGTTTTACCATCGAGGGTGGGGTCACACCATTGTTAAATTCAATACTCTGGTTTTGGCTGTACTGATATTCCAAGTAAGGTGAAAAAATCTATGATGTAGGTGGCTTATATGCACAGTGTTATCTACCAAGCAGAGACCATTTCTGTTCCTGCAGGTGTTTGTCATATTTTTCAAGGAAAAAAAAAGGTGGCAGGGTAAATTAGTTGAGATGCTCAGGAGAAAAGGCGGCAGGCATAGATTTTGTCATCTTACTTAGTCATGCAAAGCTGGGATGAAGAAGCTTTGTTCTTGAAGGTGAAGATGATGGCTTCAGTGTAGGTGTTGAGTGTTAATTGCTGTCTTTCCCTTTCTTCTAGCTGATGACTAGGAATCCACTAATGTTAAGCTTTGAAGCATTCGTCATGATTTTAGGAGTAACCTTGGGGTACTGTATCTAGCATATGCTGTACAAGCCCAAGTTACACCTTTGTGAGAACTCCCTGTGGGACTCTGAGCTGTTGTTGCAGAGCACAGTGCAACAGGTGGCATTGCGAAGGGTGACAGACCAGCATGTGAGGTTTGTTGGCATCTGGAGAACAATTTCCCTTCACTTGAATGGCTCTTTCATATTAATGCTTAGAGACTCCAGGTGTATCTTACCAGATGTTTAATGATATGTGTCTCCTTGAATACTCATCTTTTGTTCTGCTGCTGTTTATCTAATGCGTGTATGAGGATGGCACCCCATAAGCAAGCACTTGTTAGCCAACTCCAGAGCCCCTGTTCCATACTGTTCAAAGCTGTCTTAGCTGCAGTGAGGTTTGAGAGTTCTTTGTTCACATCATGTGAGTATCTTGCTGCCTGTGGATTTCTTTTGGCCACAGCTGACCCTTGAAAAAGAGTTGGGGCCTTAGAGATTATATATGGAACGTGCATGTTTGTTTGATTCACCCCCCCCCGCCCCCCCCACATTCAACCTCCACCAAATGCATGGGGGTCAATCCTTGCGGAGGTTCTAATGCAGGCTCAGATTGCAACCTTGCAATGCTCACATGAAACAGCACAGTGGCTATGGATGTCAAGGAGCTTCTCTGTATATTATCTCGAAAACTTCTTCCATCCTGTGGATGAGTTTATCCCTAATAAAATGACATCTATGAATAAGAATGCAGCATGTGATGGGTCTGTCTGGAGTGCAATCTCAAGGCTGTGATCCCATCTCGATATAGCCGTGTGTTTGAAGTTCATCCTGTGTTTGAGAGCTACACTGGCTGCTCTGGTAGCACTAGAGGGGGCCCTAGGACAGAGAAGAAAAAGGGAAAATAAAAAAGTCGGGGGGAGGAAGGGTTGAAAACAACGCCCCCAACCCTGAAGATGGATGACCAGGACCTGTCTTTAAACTTCTGAAATACTAAATTACGTTGCTAGTTTTGACCTGACTTACTTTTGAAGGCCTCCTGCTACTGTACCATATGTCTTTTTCATAATGTATAGTCTGGTTCAAAGCAGAGGGAGTGAGAATCCTCATAGTCTGTTTACAAGATTCTGGCCGTGTTCCTGGCCATAGCAAAAATAAAACCAAAACCCAAAACCTCTCTGTTTCCATCCTGCAACTTAGCAGGAGCACAGCTCCAGTATATACTTGCTTTTCACACGAAATCTGTTGCCACCATAATGGTGTTTTTCCTTTAATATATATATATATATATATATATATCTTTTTTTTATTCCCTTATAAAAAGCTTCCTGGGTGTTTCCCATTTTCTCAATATGCAGCAAATAATAATGGGGGAGAGAAAGAGCATCTTTGGCACTTGATCTTGTGTAAAAGGATTCAAATAATGCTTTCAGCTTTGTCAGTGTAAATCCTGATTAATTCAATCCTAGTCCATCACAGTGGCATGCGGTTTGTGTGAGTGTTACTGGGCCCAAGAATAGTGACAAATATGTAACCCAAGGATCTATAAAGTGTTTTGAGATAGTTCTGTTAAAGTAAAATTCTGCTTAGGGACAAAAATGTATATGAAAACGATGGAAGAAGTGTATAGCTTTCATGCTTGGAAAAAGCCTGATATACAGTCTCTGTTATCTAAAGTACCCAGGAGAAAAGATCAAGTACTGTAGTCGTCTGGCAGAAAGGCACATGAAATGGGATGGGGAGATGGAGCTAAGGCTACAAACTGACTGCAGAATCACAAAACCAGTAGAAAAATAATTCCTACGAAGGGGAAAAGTAAAATCACACTTTTGTCTGCATTTGTGATTTTTCTGCGCAATTAAATGATCGTGTACATAGCTCGGTACAAAAGCATTAAATTATATAATCCCAGTGGGAGGAACACTTTACAAAGTCTCTCTGAGTATGTTGTCTTATTAAAGGAAACTGCATATCTAAAACCAAGTCAACATATGTGGCAAAAAGTAGGTTTTGCCCTCAGATCAGACATGAGTATCTCCCTCTCAATTTTTTTTCAGCCAGTTTTTTTCTCTCCCTTCTCTTTCAGAGACCCTACAAACAACAGGGAATTCCAGTATAAATGGAATATAAAGTTCATATATGGTATAAGCATATGAGAACCACAGTGGAATGGTATTCACATAATTTTAGTTAGAGTGATGTTATTCTAACTACGAGTGAAAGGCCATGTAGCAGACAAAGGTATTTTAGGCTTAATGCTTCCTGTGTTAGTGCTTAATTGTTCTGTATAACTACAGTTAGCTTAAGAACCTGGCCTACTTATTCACAGTCTTTTACTCTCTGAGGTATTTGGCAGATAAATAGGGCTGTTGACAAGAAATGATAAGCAACTGAGTTTTATTTGCAAATATGCATTGCATGAACTATTGTCTAATACAGCATTGAACACATACTGTTCAGTAATAATTAGAAAAGGATGTGGTATGAGAAAAATAGCTTTATACTTTAGAAGTGTTCTTTGGTTCCTTGTAATGTAAGTCACACCAGAGATCTAATTTCCTGAAGTTACACACTAAAAGGTATGAGGAGTCACATTTTCTCTTCTAAATGCATGGGTATATGTAAAATGTAATTTCTTCAATATGATTGCAATGATAATTTTCTTTTCCCCTTAAGAGTTGGCATTAGATATATTCTCAAAGAATGCTGTAACTTGCTAATTGAACTGCCATATAAAACCACCATCCTTATATGAATGTCAGAAAGCAGTAGTTTTGAGTGTGGAAATTTGTCACTTTGGAATGTCTAGACTGCATATTAGATTTCCATTAAGTCACAGTGGGTTAGAAAAAAAGGTTTAGAAATTCATAGTGGAAATTATGGAGCTTACATCAATTTGCAGCACTACCCCCTTAAGTAATCAGTGCAAAGTTCCAGCAAATAACAGTGCTGCTGTGACTTTCCCAGTAGACAGCACTGCTGGAAATGTTTCCTATACTTAATAAGTAAATGGGCTTTCCTGGGAGCAAAACAAGGAGTCTAAAGTGTTGCCTCACAGTAAAGAGCGCTGGTACAAGATGATTTTCAGCTTGGCTTTCTTGAACATAACAGCTTGGGATTACACATTGTGGACTACTGCTGCAAAAAGAAGTGCAGGAGTTTCTGGTTGATAACCTGGGTCACTTGATCCCCTTGCTTTGCTAGTGTAAAGAAGCCTTTGAATCTGCTTGTGCAGTTAGAAGTAGGCATTAGCATCTAGGCAGATCTGTCAGTTCACACTTTAATTGTGAGAAGACAGACATGGGTCTTCAGAAGCTGAATAAGCCAAGTGAATGTACAGGGACACTTGCATGCACCCTGATGCTTTTCATTGTCTCTAAAATCAATCTTGAGATGAACTGAGCAAAGGTTCTCCCACAGTGGCAGGGTTCTACCAGGCCTGTACTTTTCTTAGGAAGTTCTTCATTCCGAAGCGGGTTTTCTCCATGTGAGAAGGAAAATGAGAAAGCAGTGCAGGGTCCGAGTCATTTTAATTCCTTGATGTCCTCCACTGCCTCCACCTCGGCCACAAAGATGTCCCTGTTCCCCTGGGGTAGCAGGTGCTGAGCCTGGGCTGAGCGCTGCAGCCATTCATCTGCAGGAGCAGAACGCTCCCCACACTGAGCTCCTTGGACATGTGTATTGGCAGCTGTTAAGGGACAGACACAAGGTCCTTTAACAACTGCACATAATTCAGATGACTGCTCTGGAAATGTTAATGTATAAATGAGCGAGCTCACTTTTAGACAATTGATAATTGAATTAAAATGTAATAGAGAGTAAATAGTATGTGCTTCTATGCACTCCTTGCATTTGCTTTCTTAATAAGATGAACTTCTTGCCATTTCAGTGAAACTCAGAAATACTTACATTACCATTCTAATGCCTGGTTTGTGTGTATGGTCACATTTCAGTAATGACAACTCAAAGACAGCGCAGTGTAGCAACTGTCATGTTATCTAGTACTATGAAGACAAGTAGCTCTAAAGAATATGAAAATAGGGAAATGTTATTCCCAAGTGCAGAGTGTGCTGGGGAGGAGGGAGAGAGGAGAAGGATGATGTTTCATCTAAAATACATGCCTGATTCAGCAGGGTACTTAAATATAAATACAAAACACTACTACTGATTTCAGTGAAGATAGCAAAGGGCATCATCAGCTCTATTTCACCCCAGGCTTACACTGTGTACAGTTTCTCTAGTGACCTAAAGTGTTTCTACAACTAAAATTTCCATTGAAAACATGTGCTTCAAAATAAATACATTTAACTTCCTTAGTACTCATAAATGCAAAATTTCACAGTTAACCACTGAAAAATGCAAAAGGCCAAAGAAAGGTTGAAGTAGCTCCTCTAGTAAAAATTTCAGCCCAGATTAAATCTGTGGGAAACTGGGTAACGATGAAGAATTGGCTTGGGTATGATAGGGTGTGCAAGTAAAATGACATTGTAATGTGAGGTTTTGGCAACAAAACAATCAGAAAAAACAGGAACAAACCATAGTTTTAAAGTTGTGCTGTGTTAATTTGAGAGCAGTACTATGGAAATCAAAACTCACCAATTAAGTCTCCCTGAAGTGATGATGACTAGGGCATATAGATGAACTTTAGAGAGCAACTGGTGTTACCTACCTAAGTTCCAGGAAGGGACATCATAAAATGAAGTTCCGTTTGGTGATACCCGCCTTACCCTGGGGCAGGGTATTAGCAGTACCATTTTTTTTAACACCTTTTCTTCCCCATCTTCAGTGGTTGATACTGTTCCAGCAGGGAAATCCTAGTGGTTTGCAGAATAGTAACAGCAGAACTCATGATGGTTATTGAATATGATGGACTAGAAGCTGGCTCGTTCTTGGTGAGTTCTGTATCTGGGCTTTGTAAATATTCACTTTGCACACCTATTTCATTTCCTGATAACACCATTGATCTACTGGTCAAAAGAACGGAATTGTGCACCAGAGCTTTCCCACTACCTGGTAAGTTTTTCAATTACCCTTTATCTTCCATTTTCTGTTCCCATAAAATGGAAGCTACATGTCCAAGCTCCCACCCCACCCCAAGTGGCCACTGAATTTGAAACAAAGAGATTTTTATATATCTGAAATTGTTTATAATTTTACCTTTTGGCCAGTTGTAGTTAAAACCGTAGATTTTTTTGTTCTGAGTGAATGAATATAAATAGCCTCTCAGAACAGATTCAATAGTTGAGTTGAACAAGAGCAATACAGAAAGTTACCTGAGTTTTTGTCATTATGAGTAACATAGAGATTCCCTTGAGCAGAATTCTGGAGAAGACTGACACCTCTTCTCAATTAATTGTAGAATACGCTTAGTTTTTTGGAGAATCCTTGGCTCCGATTGCTGAGAAACGGATAATTCAGTGCAGCAAAAATAAGTCCTTTTTTTCTAATCAGGACTTACTTGGATTTTTCAGTTTTTTTCCTATTCCCCAGTTGAAATTTCCTGTGTCTTGTAACCATTTAACAATATGTTACTAACCATCCATTATGTCCTGCTTTATTCTCTTTTAGATGAAAGAGCCATGTAAAAAGAGAATTCACCAACCCCTGTGACTGAATTTGAGCGATAATGTCAATGGAATTAGCACATTGCCATTGTTGAATGGTCTCCTGTGGCTATATAAACATCAAGGTAGCACATTTCCAAGGCAGAAGACATTACTGCTGTGGTACTGCTGTTCTGTTGTTTTGAGAATATTTCCTTACTGATGTAGATTTCCTACTGATGCAGAGCTGCCATTTTGCCTGGTGGAGGATGATGTTGGGAGAAAAAGAAAAGAGAAAAAGGTTGATTTGCTGAATTTTTATTTGCTTAAGAAAAGAGAAAAAGGTTGATTTGCTGAATTTTTATTTGCGTAAGAAAATCTATTACATTGTTTGGCTAAACATGGAATGAGAGCCCGAGTACACTGAGGTTTATTTAAGATAGCCTCTTATTGCAAACACGTTTAAATGACAGCTCTCTTGAGGACCTAATTCCATTTCTGAAGAAGACCTTTTGGAAAAGCTGGGACAGAACTGCCTTCAGGAAACCCAGGATTCTTCAGCCTGAACAGAGTTAACTTGAGAATAATTGCCTCCCATACTAGCTTCAGCCATTAGCATAACTTTCATCTCTGAGAACAGAAATAGACTGAGGCTTAAATACCTTTGGTATGCTGCTGAGTAAAATGTTAGTAAGATGCAAGTTTCAGTTTTAACTTTGAGGCTGGCAAACAAATTGTGAGGCCAGGCCAGTCAGAAAACTTTTTAACTGTGATAATTCCATTCTAGGCTCATTGTCACTGTCTCACCTAATGCAGGAGACAAATAACTGATGTGGATGTTGCACAGGAACTGTAGTTTCTTGTGTCCCAAAACCACTGACAGTGGCTGCATTACAGAAGCCAGAGCTGGTCAGTTAGGACATGCAGGTAACAGTAATGATTTTGTTTATTATGAGTTTCCTGATCCTGGTTGCAAATGGGAAAAGAACCTGTATTTCTGCAAGTAGATGTATATATACCCATACCATTTGTCTTCAGGCAAGGAAAAACTCAGGCAGTAAGTGCTTAACCAGAACAGAACGTGACAAGTTCCCTTCCTAAATACCCTGTTACGTGAGTTTTGCTTCTCTCCAGTCAGCTTTAATCAACTGGTCAGCGGGTTTGCTGCACTTCTATGAATCAGAGACTATAACGCAGGTTTCAAAAGGTGGAAAGTCAATCTAAAGGTGGAAAGTCAATCTGAAGGTTGACCTCACCAGGCAAAGACAGACATATCCCTCTCCAGAATCCATTAGACATACCCACTGCCTCTACCAGACCTGGAAAAAAGGCAGTTTGCAGAGCTGAATTTGGCACTTTCGTGAACATTAGGGCTGAAACAAGAGAGAGGGAGGTATTGTCCATCCCCAGAACAGCCCTGGGTTGGGTTCCTCAAAGAAGACTTTTCAGTACAGGGAATGTTCTGTTTCTGCACTGCTCTTGAGTGACAAGGGGTAGAAAAGAAAGTTGTGATGGAAGGAGGGAGGAGCTGCCTATGACAGGAATTGTTGGGACATGGAAGATGACTTGGTGAATCGTGAACACTGTGCATGAGTTAAACTAAGTGGACACTGTGTACACTGTAGTCATTTTCAGTCCCTTGAGAGCTGTTTGAAGCTCTCTGAAAGCAGAGAAGAGAACAGCTACTAAACTTTGTGCTTTAGAATGCAAGAGAAATTGCTTTTCATCCATGGATCAATCTTTTGTCAGCCCATACACAATGGCTGATGGCTCTAATGTATTTTCATTGTCACTCAAAGACTCTTCTTAGGAAATGAAACCCGGTGGCTCAATAACTTGTCGCCTTTCCCGTGACTCTTGCCTAGGCCTAGGAGTGGGGAAGAGGAATGCTCTGCCAGGCTCAGCAACATTCAGATTGCAGTCACACCTCCCTTGGGAGTCAATAGCTGGTCTTTTGTGAATTATGATGTGTGGAAATACAGGATTTTATTTTTGTAGATCCTCAGCTGGGTACAAAAGCTGACGTCAGGCCCCCTGAGTCCAACAAAAAGATACCAATGGCAAAAGCATGCACAACCTGTTATTTCCCTCCCCGCCCCCCTTTCACTGTGTCTTTCATTTTTTCCCTTCTTTCTATCTACCCTCATTTTTACAGACACTTTTTCCCCATATACCCACTTCTTTTTTTAATCTCTTGGCAAGAACAGAGGATCTCCTGAACCAGTAAGAAACAGCTCTTCAGAAGAATGGGAGTTATGGAGCCCTTCTGCACCTCTGCTCAGGAAACCTTTCTGCAGGTGGCTCACAGTTCTAGTGCCAAAACGGTCACCAGCCTTGTGATGGCTGCAGCTTTGGCCAGCAGCAGGGGATGCCAGTGACAGTGCCAGGTAGGAGAAAGTGGTCCATCTTCTGAGTCACCTAATATCCTCGTATTTTTATCACCTCAGGCTGTAGTAAAGTAGTTGTATATATTCTATGAGATCTAAGCATCTAGCAGATAATCTTGTGGGGAAAATCCAGCATGATTGCCCTAGTTTATTTCCTGTTATTAGACACTAGCTCTCCATCATCAAGATTCTGAACAAAAGGCAGGCTGACCACTGCTCAGGGTTGTTGAGGTTCAAACTTGAGCGTGAAAGATTCTTTCTTTTCACATTTCACTTGATTTCCACTCTGACTCCTTTCTGGATGATCAGTGTTTCAGCTCTGGAGCACACTTAAACTTGGACAGCTTTGAAATGTATTGATGTACAGGTTAAGCAAATAGTCTCTGAGGAGCGGCAGAGCTACTGTTTCAAGAGACAAATGAGGATGAAGGGAGTGAAAGTTGTGTGCTACGTTCGTGTCCAGCATGTTCTGTTGGCAGTTGCACTTTTTTGCTTCTAGTGGACCACTAGGTAAGTTCTAGTGTCAACCCTAAAGTGACAACTCTGAGTTCTGCTCTCTTCTGCTCTGCAGACACATTCCCTTCTTGCAGCTATAGCTTCAGGCCTGGACCTTTACTCTGCCTCCCCAGTGCTGATGAACATCTTATCTTGGACAATGCCTACTACAAGAAACTGTTGCAAAGGCTGATCCCCTTTTACCCAGACGCTTCATCCAGATTCTCCAGCTCTTAGGAGTCACTGAAGAGAGAAACAGTCTCCTTAGAGAAAATTAAGATCACCAGTAAAGCTCTGAAGCAGTCTGACCATGTAAGAGAAGCCTGGACATTTTCTTCTTCTTGAATCTGTGTTGAATGTATAGTGCTGTAATCCGCAGTACATAAGTAAGCCATGGTTACATTGCCCTGGGAAGCAGTCTGTTCTTATGCCAGTAGAACATACATTCTTCTCTGAATTCATTTAGTATCCATTTGAAGAATCATAGGAATAAGGGATAAGCAGGTGTCTCAGAGCCTTCTTTGCTGCGCATGTGAAGGCAAGATTGTTCTCTCAATACCCCTGGTTTGTGCAAAAATCATTTAGAAGTCTAATACAGTAAGGGCTTTGCCTGTTAATTCTGTGAACAGTCTGCCCTTGCGCAGCCAGTATGTTTTTTTCCTGGATTCTCAAATTGCTTCTATCTCATTTTCATCCCTACTAATGAAGATAATTATATCCTTTTGTAGCATATTAATTCCTCTGTCATGTGTATGTTTACACCCTGCAGACATGTTCATTTCTTCTTTGTGCACAGAGCCATCAGTCAAGAAAGCTTTATTTAACAACTCTTGTAGTCTTTTCTGATGTTCAGTTCATCCAGTCTCCCTTCAGTTCCCCAGTAGCTTTGATAATGAGGTGATAAGAATTACATGTAGTTTTACCAGTTTGTTTTATAGCAGACTAACAAAGAAGCCCTGACACTTTCTGCTTAACTATATGCTATTTTTCCATATGCATCCTGTGGTTACATTTGGCTGCTTTTGTTTCCTTGTTGAAAACAAAAGCATCACACTTACTGCAGAAAACCATCTGAACTATCTCTGTATTGTGCCCTCTTTAATATTACCATGTTTTTTGTAGGTGGATATGGCCGAACATAACTGTTTTCAAAAGAAAAGATTAAATTATTCTAATAAACCTAGAGGTGGTGGCAAGGAACCACAGAAGTCAGCAATTCCTCCCTTGAGCAACTCCTTGGCGCTAAGATGGGAGGGGAGGGGAAGGAGTAGTTCCATCCTGGAGAGGAAATGAAAGACAAAGAAGTCAGAAAGACAGAATGGGGGACCCTGAATGGGTTTACATTTCAGATTTTTGCCTCCGGTTTCTGATAATCTGAACCAGTCCTCTCAAAGTGCTGTCATAGCTTCTTTACCCTGTCCTGGAGAGCACAAGTGCTCTTTACATCTGGTAGGCTCCCTCTGGTCCATGATCAGTTACTTGAAAATACTAGCAACTTCTCTAAAGGCGTAAGTGACTACAGGGATTCAAGCAGCTTTGATGCCATTGTCTGGTCCTCCTGACTGCTTGTGTTGTCTTTGGCCCCAGATAATTTTGCACTTGGTGCACAAATACCAAGCCAGGTTCCATGAGGTGCTGACCAGCATGGATGCCTGCACCTTATCCTGGAGCACTGTAGCTGCCTTTACATTTCTAGAAGAGATTTTTGTGGCCGTGACAGCTTATTTCAAGTCCAAGGTGACCTTTTTAATCTCCTATTTTTGTCACTCCATCCATTTTTTACTTTGCATGTAACAAAGGAACATATCTCAATGCAAAATGTTCATACGCAGGGAGTGAGAGATGGGCAAAATTTGGACTCTAACACCAGTAAGTTTGAGTGTGTACAGTTTAAGTTAATTTAAGTTAGAATACATATACAATTAGCGTAATTATTTTTCCTACTTTAGACGTAATAAAACCCCCTAGAATTTTGCCACAGCTATGTCCAGTAGAAGCCTTTGAAACCTCAGACCATTGTAGTTGGGATATTCCCCAGAGTACAGTGAGTATTCTCAACCTTTATTCTTTTGAGATTGCTTCAGGTTAGCTCTTGATCACCCAGAATTCATACATCAGGAGGATTGTGAAGAGGCAGGACAATTCAATGCTGAATTGTCCTGTCATAACCAGTCCTCAACAAGTGTATGTGAAATATATCTAAAGACTTTCTTGATCTTATCTTGCTGCCTGTTTTTCTCTACTAATGTTTTTTTAACTCAGTCTCCTGATTTCAGCCCAACTGGGCAGAAGTACAGAAGTCACACAGATGAGTTAGGTCCTATGGGTTTCTTGAAAATGCTCTGTCTGAGGGAATGGCTGCAATGTGAGTTAACATAATAGTAGACAACAGAGAATCTAAGCAGGAAAACTCCTTTTTAAATGGCTTAATTGTGAGAAAAGCATCAGTGGGAGCTCAGGATGGGCCTCAGGTGCCTGTTGTAGTAAATGCACAAGTGTGAGGGTTCCTTGTGCCCTGTGATAATCTGGCTGGGTTAGTATTTTACTTTGTATTAAGAGGAAGAAACTGAGCAGCTCTAAGAAGTGAAGCAAGATCGCAGTGAGAAGGGAGACTGCTGTGAGCTCCCTGGTGGTGAGTCCAGGCCTGCGTTGTAGGCAGACTTAACTCTCACTGAATCCTACCCCAGCAGTAGCTCCCTGCAGAAGCTTAAACCAGCAGCTGCAGGATTAGGGGGTGGCAAAAGCAGTGCCTTCATTGTTGATAACCATGGAAGCCATGCTCGGAAGGAATGCTTGCTCTCAGATGTGACTTGGATTTCCTCCTGCGCACTCCCCCTTCTGTTGAATTTACATTGTCGTCTTGTTTGTATCTACATTGGGTTGGCAGGCATAGCTTAGGTTGTAAAGTACCAGCCATCAGTTTTGCCATCACAAAAGCAAAGGCTGTGCTTTTAAGAATGTACCTATTATGTGAATGATCACTAGGTGAGAGAGGAGAAGAAATCAAAATCATTTATGCCTAAATAGATGAAATCCAGTATTTGAACTATAATGCAGTCATTGCATACCTCTGTTGTCCTCAGTCCCTGTGGAACTGCCTGTATAGCTGTTCAGATAGCTCGAAACTGTGTGTTGTCCTTTGGTTCCTTAAGGAGTTGCAGCTGATGTATTTAAGTTATTCAAGTGCCTGATGTTCTTAACAACTTAGAAGCATTTGACCACTATAGTAGGGCTAATTTTTAATTTATTTTTCTAAACCCATCTATCCAAAATGATGGTAGGCTTTTATATTCACAGCAGGGAGCATTGTGAGCTTTAAATATCCCTTTAATCACTAAGGATGTAATAAAAACAAGAAGAGTTCTTTGAGCTGCAGAGTGTTACCCAGGGAAAAATCTACTCTGGAGCTTACAAATGTGAGCTGAAGAGACAAACTGGGCAATAAAATCCACAACTATGGACCAAACCGGCTGAAAGTTGGTCTGTAGCTGCCCATCAGGAGTTGAGACTTGGAGGGGGGAGAAGGCCATTCAGCACCTCTACAGCCATAAGAGCCAGGTCATAAACATTTCACTGGGTAGGGGGAGGGAGCCGTGGGTCTGTGATCCTGCCTGGAGCTTGCGCCCTGGCCCATGACTGCAACAAAGAATGGGTATGAGCAATTTGCCTATATAAGAAGAATGGGGAGGTAAAAAATCTGGGCAGATTAGGGATTACAGGGAAAAGTGGTGGCTGTGATTGATTCTATCAGTCCATGTACATTTGCGTGTGAGTGTATGCACATATGTATAAATATCGAAGTACTTCTGTATGGATGTTAAGGCAGAGCTATTTGCTGCCTGTTTTCTAAGGCTGGTCCTTTATGTCTCCTGATGGAGAACGGTGGGTTCTGGCAGGGTTGCTGTCTCCCCAGGTGCAGGGAGGAAGAGAGCCTTCCTCATGCAGAAGAGGAAAGGCAGAGCTTACACCGTGCTGCTTGGTGGCCCTTTCCTGTGCTGTGTGGCTCTTGCTGCTGTAAAGTCCTTTCAGTATGTATTTTTTGTGGATTTGAGTGGGACAGTGCTGAGCCCTGTCTGGGAAACACAATGAGCTGACAGGAAAACAGTGCACCTAACATCAGGAGTCTGTGAAAACTTGAAAGAGCTCTAGACAGAAATATTTTGCATTTGACTCTGGACTGCAGCCTTTGAGGCCTAACTCAGTCTTCAGTGTTAAGTGGCTGCTAAGTATTTCCCTTCTTGTCCTAATGCTAACTGACTGCTGGGAGAAGGGTGCATATTCCAGGAGGGCTGCAGGAGGGCGGATAAGAGAAAGGGGAGACAGAAGAGCATCCTCTCTAGTTCAGGAGTACAGCTTTGTGGCCAGATACTTCAATCCACAAACCTGCAAGAGGAAAAGCCTTGTGTTAAACTTGTAATGTACAACTTTTCATTTACATGAGCCACTTTCACACGTTCCCTTCCAGAACAAGCCCCTCACTGCCCAAATGCAGCCTCCTTGGAGCAGGCAGAGGCATGTGGCTGGTCCCTGCAGCACACTGTGACTGCGTCTGGAGGTCCTGTGGTGAGTTAGCATTGAGCTGCTACCAACAGGCCCTCTCCAACCGATTTGTTTTGCCAAATGTGATTTTTGCTTTTTGAGAGCACAGGGCAGATTTGGGGCGATACAATTTGGGGCTCAGCATGGGGTTTTCATCCCTACTGAGGTCTGCCTTCTGCATGTTCCCAGGGTAGGAACATCTGCATGGCAATGCACATGGAACATGCCTGAAGACACCAGACAGCTTTTCCCAGATAAAAGCTATCAAATACAACCGTAAAGAGAAGGGGAAACGGTGCCGTTTCCCACCATCAGAAGAAAATGCTGTGTTGAGAGAGCTGCTGTAAGGAGCTGGGTAGGAACTGTTCCTTATGCTATCACATGATGGGAAATTACATGTACTACTACTTCTTCAGAGGATCTCAAAACACTCTGTAGGCTTTTATCGTTCCTGTAGTCGCCCACAGAGACCTGCTCATAAAGCTGCTCAAATTCAGTCTGTGCCCATGCTGCTCTGTCCTGACCAACCATGCTCCACCCCCTTGGTCAGCTCCATGCTGTCTGAGGAGTTGCGCTTAGATTTCCTTTTCTTCTGTGTGAGATGTTGGTCACTTACAAGCAGTCACATGCTTCAAGGCTGGCACAGCTCTAGGAGAAATAGTTTCATCAGGCCTTTTCTCTGGAAAACAAGGCTTTTCCCCATGGCCCTGTGTGTGTAATCAGGTCCCATTTATTCTGCAGCAAGCTGACACTGTATTTAAGGGGCAGGTTGGTGGATTCTGAAGCCGTCTGGAGAGTTTGAGGTTGCTTCATATTTCTAAGTATGAAAGTAAGTAGCTATAGTGTAGGGCTATCGATTTTGTTTTGTTCTGTTAATGACATGCCGTCTTTCCACATTTTCAGTATTTGTCATGTTGCAGGTGGCAGAGTATCCTTCATAAAGAGTTGCCAAGATGCTCTGGGGCTGTGGCCTATGTGTGTGGGAATCTGCTAAATGAGTCACATTTAAATGGCAGTAAGGCTATCCTCATGTTTTGAGGGGAGTTTATCTTCAAGGCAGTTTGCACTTCTCCGTGTTACTTTCTTTTGCTTGTGCAAACTCAGGCAAACAACAGTGCTTCACTTAATCATAGTTTTATTAAAGCTGACACAGAAATGCTTCCTCACAACCCTGTGCTCAGAGGGAAGCTGCAGGAGCTGGATTACTGGCTACTGCACCAAGTGCTGGTATACATGAGCAACAATCCAAGACTGTTTCTTTCCAAACACTATTCTTGCATTTCAGCAGTCTTCCAGGCAATAACGTCATGCCTCACACTTGAGCTTGCTCTCAGGTCAGAATGTCCTGGAATTGTCCTGGAATTCCTGCTGGACAGAGGTGGTGGGGCATCCTGCACAGCCGCTTGCAGACTCAGATCCTGAGCCTCCTGCTAGCTGACACCGTTATCTGTTCTGGGTCTGAGAGCCCCAGGCACCAGCCAGAGATGGTGAGATCATCACCCAGGGCTAGGAGGGTATGTACGCAGACCAGTCCCCTGTAGGGTCCTGTTGAACGTTAAGGGTTAAAGCTTCACTTAAGGGGAGAGCAGTGCTAGAAAACATTTGCCTTGCTACAAAACCCAGAGGGGAATGTTTCTTTCTATCCTCAAAGAGATGCAAAGCAAAAGTTCTTGGCCTCTGCTTTTGTCATCACACAACCCCTCCCTTTTGCACTGCCCTACTTCATCCCCTTCACCATGGGGGGAGAGCCTACTGTTAGAGGTAGGCACAGCAGGATTTTTACCTGCTGCTGTAAATGAGCTTGGAGCAGACCTGTGTGTGTCACTGACTTACACATGTCAGATCCACTATCTCTTCCATCCCTTTCCACACCCCCAGCCTCCAATTTGCCAGTGAATTGTTAGACACCAGCACATTTACCTCTGGCTTCCCAGCAAACTGCCTGAGGGCACTCCATGGACAGACGACAAGAGAGTAATGTGCTAAATTCCCCCTTTGCTAGTGATTAATTTCATGGGGATTGCTCTTGTTAGCCACACTTTCCGGCAGTAGTAACAAATTCACTTTTTTTTGTCCCCACTTCTAAAACCTTTCCAGTGCAACTGGAATGGCTGGGGGAAAGCTAGTTAAGTGGTCATGGGTAATTAATGACTCCACCTTCCCCATCAATCAGCTGGGAAAAGCCAAAAGGATTTGAGTACTTGTAGCAAATGTGTGCTCTCTAGACATGCCGATAGGCAGTGTGCAAATGAAGCGGCAGCAGGAGACCATCTCATACCTTTTCCTGGGAGAATCTGTATGTCATGGTACACATCCCATGCTCTTGTCAGGTGAAGAGTCTGACGTTCCCAGTGCTGCTGCTGTAGTGCAGTTTCTAACTGCGTGGGATGTTGATCCATCGCTGCTAGCATGAATCTGACCCAATTTTTGTTCAGTTTTTTCTTCTCAGATTCTGATCGTGGTTGTCTTTTTGACATTCTACAATTAAAATGCTAGCATTAGAAAAGCAGGACGTGGCGGGGGGCAGGTTTGATGCTGGCTTTCCCTTTGTGGCAGAGCAGAAAAGCATTTCTGCATCCTGTTTTGTTTTTGTTTGGTAGTAGCAGTGCAAGTACAAGCAGAAGAGATTTGACCTTTATACCATGTTCAGCTCTATTCCTTTCCTATTTACATTACCACAATGTAATAAATTATCTCCAGTTGAGCTACAAGTTGATGTTCCTTCAACATATGATAGTTCTCTCCTCGGTGGTACTGAGGCTCTCTGGCTCTGGATGACCCTAAGTTAGCTGAAAGAGAAGAGCCTGTGGTCTTCTCTGTTACCCAGTAGTTTTAAAGGGATGTCAGGGAGGCTGGATGTGGTTCTTCACAGGTGCCAGGAGCCGATGGACCATCTCCTGCTATAAAATCCTCCTCAGGACTTCTCAAACTCTCTAACCTACTTTTTTTACATGTTCTTCCTTGCCACCCTAAGCACTGGCTTTTCTCTCTCTGCTCATATTGAGATGCCTGGAATTCAGTATACTACTGAAGGAGAGCCAGTCCCTCTTCTGACTGAACTCCTTTGTCCTCTTTGCATGTCCTTGCGTTTCCTGCTCCAAAAGGCAGTAAAAACAGTGAAAGGGATGTTGCTGGGGTATAGGATCTGACTAAATAAATTTAGAATATGTTTTGCATGTCACTGACAAAAAAAATGTTTATTGGAAGCAAAATTTGATGGAATCAGCTGCAGCCTTACAGCAAGCTCCTAAACTTGCTGTTCAGGGTCCAGCACTGGCCCATTGAGGCTGATATCCTGCTTTTCACCGCCAGCTTTTGAACATCATCGACCTGTAAATGTTAGTATAGCTATTTCTGTATGTGAATGCATACAATATGGTCTTAACCCAGGTGTAGTGGCTGTTTTGTGCCCTGAAGCAGGAGGCTTGATTGCTGTCTCTTAGCACTTGTAAGCACTTATAAGTACAAAAGCTAATGGTCACACTTGCAGAATAAACTAATTAAGGGAAAATGCTCTAGTCCTTCAGTTTCTGCTCAGCCTCCCTTCAGTAAGAGCAATGCCTTGAGCAAGGTCTAAAACCAGTGCCTGACCCACTGTGAGACTTTTGGATCTTGCATTAGCCCTGAAAGGTGCCATCCAGAGGAGTTGGGTGCCAGTTAAATGATACCCTAGCAGGGCTCAGCTGAAAAGGTACCGCATATAGAGCAGCCTCAGTCCTGGGCTTCAGAGCAGATGTGGTGCAGTGCCCTGCTGTAGAAAAAGTGCAGTAGGAAAATTAACTGTGCAGTCAGGGGCTGTGAATGCAGAGATTGGGTAGGTAAGTGATGTTGTATCGTCAAACGTGCTTGTGTTAGTGGAGAAGGTATCTGTTGGTGAATGAATGCGTTGCTGCAACATCCCAGTTGTGAGAGCAAACTTTACCACGGAGTTAATCAGCCACTTGGGAAGGAACAAGCTCAATACAGTCCTGATTCTGATACCAGAAATCAAGAGTTATTCTGTGCTTTGGCGATGAAATTTATGTCAAATCCATGGAATAGCCAGAAGGAAAATTTTTCCTGCTTGCTGCTTAAGGGATTTTTTTTTTTTCATTTTGTAGGTAAGTCTTCAACTGATGGTTTTGGTCTTGTCTCTATTTGTTTAAAAGTGCGTTAGCAGTAAATCAAAGTGCATTTCCCCTGTAGGGTTTCCTGTATGTCAAAGCCATGTTAATTCTCTTTGATTTTCTTCCCTTAGCCCCAGCCATTGCTGCAGATCCTTCCTCTCTTTGTCCCTTTGGACATCAAAGGATCGCAAGGGGACAGCCCTGGCGAGAAGCTCCTCCCTGCTCATTAGCCTCCATAAAACAGGAACTCACCTTGGCTAGTTGTGCTTGGAGTCCCATCCTCATCCTGGTCACTCTTGACACTGGATCTCAGAAGGAAGGGCTTTTGCTTGCTTCAGGAAATCAGACCTGCTTTTGAACTGGACTATTTTGGCTCCCCTTGTAAGAACTTTGGTGGCTCTCTTGGCTGTGCAAGCTCCTAGACTCCACAGTACATGGCAAAATGCAAGCTTTACCAGGTAAGTAAAGGACTCCCTCCTTTTTCTTATTATGTGGAAAGATCCTATACTTATGCCAAGTGTGCACAATCGTTTTAGAAAGACAACTAGTGCTCCTGAAACATTACCAGCATTTATAGTAGTGCATGTGTGGCTGGAGAGGATTTATAAGGTGGATTTGGTAGGAATGGATGAGAAATTGTGGGTTTGAGTGTTATTTGTGAGCTTTGAAAGACCTTTCAGAAGGTAGCAAAGGTTTACTCACAGTTGTGCCCAAAACTCCCTTCTCTGTGTCACAGTGATTGTTCACCTAAGGTTAGAGATGTTATCTGTATGTTGTCTGCAAAGTACTTTGAATTCCTTCAAGTTGAAGGCCACAGAAGGTTTGGAAATACTTTATATATATTGCGAATAATGGTTCTGATACAAACTCTTTGCTTTTTCTGTTGTTTTTTCTCTGTCCTTTGAAAGCAAGCATACCCGCCTCTGCCGGGTTCATGCCCAAACACAGGATTTTTCTGATTTCCTTAGGGTTTTCTTTATGTTTTTCTTCACCAGTCCATTTCATAACGTGCTGCTACCCTCTTTGTGTGGCATGATCAGACTGGGCACAGTGACAGATAGGCATTGGGAAACAACTGTTTACCCAGATTGTATGTGCACGTTAGTGTTGGCTGGGTATTCTGAACTTCATTTCTATACCTCTGCAAGGTGTTGTTTCAGTCCTAAGCAAAACAGATCAGATAATTGCCATCTTCTCTGTTGTTTTGGCTTTTTATAAAGCAGTTCACACTGTGTTGATCTGATTCCTGATGATTTATGCCACTTCAAAAGAATTTTGAGTTGAAAAGCAAATAAGCAACAATGAAAAATGTAAACTGTATTATGGTATTTTGCCATGTTAAAGATTGCAACTATTGCAGAGGTGTATGACCCCATAAGGCAGAAATATTCAAGGTGATGACTGGGTGCATTTGAGAGGTGAAATGACGGTATTTGTAGAAACACTGTATTTTGGTTACTGCCAAAACGCTTTCTGAGAAATGAGGTTCCCTCCAGAGGGTCGGGGTGTTCCTATTTATACGATGAGAGAACATGGGGGGTTTTTTGGTTGTTGGCAAGATTCATTTCTCAGGTAGCTTTATATACTGATGTGCATTTCTTCCCTGTGGACACTGCATAGCTGTCAGTGACTTCCTCACTCAAAAGATAACAGCAACAAATGTAATAATAACTGGTTTTAGTGAAGGTAGGCAGCATACCTTCTGCCTTGTTGGGGTTTTCCCACTATTGCAAACCCTATCCTGTCTGGTTTTGGTAGGCTGCAATGCATTTTCTGACATAACATTGTCCCAGTTATTGACAATTAATTGAGGGGCTGCTTTAGGTGAGAGGGTTATACTCCAGCGTCTCCTGTCCAAAGATCTTATTTCCCCTGCAAGCATTACCAAATTGTCTCTCATTTCTTTTTCTCTCCACCTCCAAGATAGGAAAGAGGCATGCACAGCCTAGATGCAGAAACTGAAGGACGAGCTGCTCATATTTGCATAAGGACTTTAAAATTAAGCATGGAGTAGATTAAAGATCACTTAATTTTCAGTGCCTTTATTACAGCAGCAGTCTTCTTTTGCAACCTCATCTTGGCATAAGGAATGTGTTTAAAGTAAGTGTGCCATATGCAGTGGCACCACAATTGTAATAATGATACTTTTAAAATAGAACTGAAATTCTTGCAAAATATTTAAATCTCTTTCAAACAGTACTTAAAATAAAAACGGAGTTACAGAGAAGAGGAAGCAATAGAAGTACAGCTTTAACAAGTTTGGTTCAGAGCTTGGACACCCTGCCACGAACCTTTTTTGCTGTAATTCCAACATACAGGCATCATTGTCCGGGAGATGTGTGTGTGAGTCTTGCCATGAGTTACATAGGCACAAAGTAGGAGTGAATTTGAAGTGCCTTGCAAGCCAGCCTCTGGCTGTGCAAACAAAATCCAGAGTGGATCCCACAAATGGATCTGTCCCTGCAGAATCCCACTGAAGCCAGTTGCACATGAGTGTGTAGCCAGCTGTGTGGATCCATTAGCAAGCTCACAGCACTGCTGGGGTCCAGGTCCCGTGCAAACCGTTAATGTCCTGTTTTTCAGCCTCAGACTGCACACAAAACCTGCAGGGCAAAAGACATAAACGGCATTTTAGAATCTTTGTTGCAGTGTTTATTGTATGCGCAGCTCTTTTTCCCTGTCTGCTGTAGTATTTCACTCACACAGGTGAATTGTGGATTCATTCTGGCAAAAAACAGATTATAATATCTGCCTTTTGATTTTTAATTCCGTATTGAGCCCCTTTCATTTCGGTTTCTCCTGATTTCATTGGAAGTATCCTCTCAATAAGGACCCCTTTAATAGCACTGGAATTTGCTTACAAAAACTTAGTGCTGAAATTCATTTGGGGAAGGAGCGAGCATCTGTCTAGCTAAGCAAAATCTGTTTGCATGTGTCTGTGACTGGATGACTCCTGTGGGAAATCAGTCCAATTTTGTTGTAACTCCTTTTGATACATGTGCTGCATTGAGCTACCGAATGCATCGTCTCATGGCAGCTTTCATGTCTTTGCAAGAGGATATGGGGGAAGCTTTAGTAAGAAGATGTTAACAAGCTAATCTTAGCGAGCAAACTAGGTGTCACTTCTTAGCCAGTTCATTAATGTTGGATCAAAGCAGAAAAAGGGTAGAGGATATATTTTTTTAAATGCCTAAAGACCTTTACAAACTGACAAAATTCCATTGAAATGGTTTGGGTTTTTTTTTTTTGCTTCTTAAATACTTTTTTTACTTCTGAAAGAACCCCTTAGGCTCACACTGGGTTGTTTCTGTGGAAAGATACTGCTTCCTGAACAAAAGCTGATTTCTCTGGAAATAGTTGTCTACTTTTCGTGCTTGTTCTTTTGAAGATGTTACTCAGAAAAGCTGTAACAAGGTGAAAATTCCCTTACTTCTCCTATGTTCTGAATAAGATCTCATCAGGCTGAGAGACAGAAAAGTATCTCTCTTTTACACAAATAGCGGTGCATGGCTTTTAACACCTCACCCAGCAGAAGTGGCCTGCTGGCACTGCAGTGAGCACAGCACTAATGCTCTGAGTGTCCCTGTGTCCAGCAGGCTTATCAGCACCTGGCTGGGACTGCAGGTTAGTGTTTGTGAAGCCCTACTGGGTATGAAATGAGGCCATCAGTAGCTATACCAGGTCATGTTTTCACCTAAAATTAAACTGTGGCAGCAGCAATCTTGTGTGTGTTACAATACAGTTAAGAGTGCCTATAGGAGGTTTTAGATCCAAACAGCTTTACAGAGGTGGTAGGTGCCACCAGCACCAAAATGTTCCTCCAGAACAGTTTCCCTTCCTCTTTCCCAGGACCATAGTTAGTCCTCTGCCTGTAGTAGAAAGTGCAGGCATATTGCAGGCAGCACCTCTGAAGCGCCATAGTGTGTTACTGAAGAGGCACCTTCCACCACTGTCACAGGCTCCTCAGTGGTCTCCATCTCCAAGCACAGCTCTGACCAGCCATCCTCTTTTCAGAATGTTCCATGGTCTGGCTCTGTCACCTCCCTCTCTTCTTGCCTTCACTTAGATTTGGGTCTCCTGTCTCTCCCTTCTTTGTCCTCTGGAGAGATTTTTCACCTCTGCTACCACCTACCTGTCGTTTTCTCCCATTACCCACTGGTACACTTAAAATCTTCTCAATCCTTTCATCATTCATTCTATTCTCTTGGTAAAGTGTTTTGTGTAGCCCTGATCAGGAATGAAAGTGGGTTATGGCTGCCTGCCAGTGTGAGTTTTGGAACAAAGTCAGTCAGGTTGAGTTTGTGCAACACATAAATCTTTACAAAATAAGTTATCAGCTAAACCCAAACCTGCTGGAGAAGCCTTTTTGCCTTCTGAGCCTGCTAAGTAACAAAAAGGCTTTGATAAAACATAATGGCTTTTCTGTAAGAGGTTTGTTGTGGCATAGACTTTCTACTTCTCTGCAACACCCGGGACCTTCATGGGTAAAATCATGGCATTCAGCTCCCTGAGCTGAACCAGTGTGGTGCATCGCACAGTAGTTTGGGGCTGAGATGTGCTGTGGCCAAACAGGAGGAGTGATGGACTGATGCACAGACCCCACCTTACAACAGTGTGTGAAATTCAGGGAGCTGGCTCTGGAGGATACGGGGAGGGCTGATGTGGGTACTGTGTCTCAGGGCCCTGTCCCTGAGCAGGAGCTGTTCTGTGTCATCTCTCCTGCTGCCCATCTGAGCTGTTCTGTGTCATCTCTCCTGCTGCCCATCTGAAGTTACTGTTTTCTCTCTCTCTTGGTAGACATGAAAGTGCCGTGTGAGGCCCTTCCTTCCCCCAGCCTGGAGCACTACCCACAGAGCTCCATTGTGGTCACCCTTGAGGACATGGATCTCTGGATGAAGTTTCATCAGATAGGAACTGAGATGATCATCACCAAATCGGGCAGGTGAGGGGAGCAGGACAACTGTCCACACCACAGCTCTCCAGGCTGTTGTCAAAATCTCATGTTTTACATGGTGGCCCTTCAACTAGTTTTGTAGCTAACTGTGCACATCTCCCTGCCCCGACAGAGAAATTGTGCTCTCAGGATGTCGTAGAAGTCCAAACTGTGAAGTGCAGAAGGTCACTGTGTGGCTGATGTGCTGAGAAAACTTCTGTACTCTTATCTCGCCACTTAACACTGATGTTCTTCCTGTCCCTAGGAGGTTGCTCAGGAAAGTGCCCTGGGCTTCTTTTACCTCAGTCACAGGCAGCAGGAGTTGGGCAGTAAATACCTGGGTTTGAGGCTGCGTTTGCAGACAAGACCATGGTGTAGAATAGTAATGATCTGTGCGTGCAGACTCTTCTGAAATTCAAATGAGTCATGCATTGTGGAGCTTGCAGTGAAAGAATACGAAATTGTGAGATTGTAATGTAGTATGTCAAAGCTGCTGTGAGCTAAAATAATCCCTTTGGATAGGAAGGTAGGTGTCAAAGCTTTTTTGCCGAGTCAGAAGATGAAAGTGGTGGCAGGGAGTACTGGAACAGAAAGCTAGATGTGCTCTTATATGAGAGCACGTTTTCTACCCACACTAGAAAATGCTCTAATCTATCCTCCAGGTCTGTGATAGCTGCAGAAGGCTCGGAACTAGGTGCAAATTCCAAATATTTTCTTTTAAGTTTCCCACTGTTGTGCTATAGGAATCAGAAGAACAAAAACAGAAACAGTGTCAGGCCTTCAGTGACTGCTGCCCTGTTAGTGCCTATTCTACCTGAACCTATAGGACTAGATAGAAAAATGTTCAGTAGGTGGCCTGTAGAATTATGGCTACCAGAACTTTGCACAGTAGTGAGTAAACATGACATGCTTCTTGATCATGAGACAGTGGCCACTTTATAGAGAAATCCTTACCTTATGCTGTCCATTTCATTTCTCCTTCAGACGAATGTTTCCACAATGCAAAATCAAAGTCTCTGGCTTACTCCCTTATGCCAAGTACCTCATGCTGGTAGATTTTGTGCCAATGGACAACTTCAGGTACAAGGTGAGTACTTTAAATAATAGAATTTATGCTGTCCTTCCATCTTTGTTTGAAGTAGATTAATCTTTATGCTTCACTGGACAGGCTGATAAATAAATTGTCTTTGGACAAAGTGCAGAAGTACTTGATGGATCTTATCTCTCCCTCGAGTTATTTGTCAGTTTTGCTTGGGGAGCAGCTGGAAAGGTAACTGGTTTTCACTGTAAGTGGTACAATTTTAATCATGGTTAATATCAGACTTTTCTGACAGCTGCTGGGAGAAAGGGAAGAAGAATGAGGCCTAAAATGGGGCTCTTTTATTAACAGGATCATGGCTCTTAAGAGAGAATCTGCTACTTGTGCTACAGAGGAGGCCACTAAATTGGCAGTGAAGCAAAGTTGCTGAGGGTTTCCTGTAATGAAAGTAGTTTTTTGTTTTAAGCTCTAGGTTTCTGTCTTTCCCTTCACAGTGGAATAAAGATCAGTGGGAAGTTGCTGGAAAAGCAGAGCCCCAGCTCCCTTGTCGCACCTACGTCCACCCAGATTCCCCAGCTCCTGGCAGTCACTGGATGAAAGAGCCTGTCTCCTTCCAAAAACTGAAGCTCACCAACAACACTCTGGATCAACACGGGCACGTAGGTTGTAGCTGGTCTTTGCGTTGTGCTGTCGTGGAATTCATTACAGATGGATGTGACAGGGCATAAGTGAGATTTGTGAGAAATTAGATCATGTGGAAATTCAAATATATTCAAGTGCCCTTGTGCCCTCTTAACTACCTGTTAGGGAAGGCTTTAGTTTGTGCTGTTTCTGTGCTGTAGAGGCATGGTGGAGACACCAGTCACAGGCAGGCATCCCTGGGTTGAAACGAATGTCTTGGGAGCCACCACAGAAGACTTTACACAGTGTGTAGGCAGTGATTGCACATGGAAACTTTCTCCTATGTTTCCAGATCATCCTGCACTCCATGCACCGTTACAAGCCTCGCTTCCACATTGTGCAGGCAGATGACCTCTTCAGTGTCCGCTGGAGCATCTTCCAGGTCTTCAGCTTCCCTGAGACTGTCTTCACTTCTGTTACTGCCTACCAGAATGAGCAGGTACAGCATGCAAGTGCTGCTTTTGGACAAGTTGCTAAATACTATCCTTAGGAATCTTGTAGAGGAAGGTGTCTCTTTCCAAGCTACTCAGCCTGGGTGGCTACGATGGACAGTGGGAAGAAACAGGCACATTATGGTTCCTGTGGAGAACATCTGTTCTGTGATGAGATGAATCATGCACCTTAATTAAGTATTAAGTGTGCTGTCAGTGATTAACAGAACCCTAAATGAAATAAAAAGTATGGGCAACAGTGCAGATACAGATACTGACCCTATACATTTCTCTAGCCAGGTGATTCCCACCCAAATTCCTGCTGGCTCTGGCAAAAAGTAATTGCTCTCTGTATGTCAGTTCCTAACGAATAATGGGAGCTGCTGGGAGAGCTCAGGTACTGTGGCAAGGGCCCTCAGACAAGCTCTTGTGATAGATAATGATGTGAAGGTCTTGAAACAGTAATAACCCAACCAGTCACCATGAAACTGAATCTTGTTCTTTTATTTTAAGATTACAAAGCTCAAGATTGACAACAACCCATTTGCTAAAGGTTTCCGTGAGCATGGGAAGAACACTCGAAGGTAAACTGTTTTTTCATCTTTATAACTGGACTTTATTTGTGAACTTTACCCAAGACCATTGAGCAAACTAGACCACCTATCTCTGCAGAGCCTGCTGGGTTGTGCACACTGCACTTGCCTGTATCTGGGAATGATGTCCTCCTGTGCAGCCTTCTCCCAAGAGACTTAGGGTGTGGGAGAAGATACAGGATTTCCTACAGAAATGTGGGAGGTGTGACAAATATAACACCTGCATTCCCTTGCAAGTTGGAGCTAGGCTGGAGTCTGACATGTGAATTGCAGTGATAACAAGAGTCCACAGCAGATCCCTAAGTGTGTTTAAGATCAGCTTGATTCTGACATTTGGAGGTCCCTCATCTCCTTTCCCTGTGTGTGGAAAAGTGTCTCTTCCAACAGGAGATTTTGTCTGCAAGAGGGAAAATGGATACCAGTACCAGTGAGATCTTTTGTCTGGTCGGGGGGCAGCCAGTGGATGAGATGAGGAAAAAAAAGCTTAAATGCAACCATAGATTGGCAATAGAGAAGGAAAAAAATACTTTTTTCCAAGCAGAAAATGTTACCAAAATATCTTAGATCTGTTTTGTATTACTTCATGCTGAAAAAAAAACTCATTTCCTGATGAAAAAGGCCAAAACTGAGTCTTTTTTACTTAAATTTTGAAAATGTCATGGGTTTTTTTCCTCCTCTAGTAGGATCATTTCTGACTAAGCTTAGACTCATTTTACAGTTAGGAAAAAGCTGCTTTCAAGCAGAAGACTCACCCTACTATACTTGTACCTATGTGCATAGCATGTATATCCAGCATCACGCTATACTTCCGAGCAGTGCCAAAACCTCTGGTGCTGAGTTTCCACATCGATTGTGCCTTTTGTACAAACATGAAGCAGGGAGCTCCTTCACCAGTGTATCCTCAGAACCCTGCAGGGTGAGGGCTGTCGTACACAGATGGCAGGCAGCATGGCTAACCCTGTAATTCTACTATGGTAAGTGTATTCCCCATGGGCCTGTCAGGGTGCTTTGCTAGGAGAGGTGTAACGCACAGTGTCAGAGGTTCATCCCATTTTTGTCTTCCAGGGCTTGTCCAGCATCCCTCGCTTATTTGTCTAGGCAAACAGCTTACATGCAAGCTACCCCCAGGTCTTGTTTCTTTCCAGGGAAGGACGAGCCAAATGCCAGAAGCCTAGTCCAGCCAAGGGCCAGAAGAGGAAGCTACCTGAGGAAAAGGAGTCTGGTGCTGAGGAACGTGGTAATATTGATCACAACAAACCCAGAGAATGATTTCCAGCAGTGCCTGGGCTGCAGGAAGGAAAAGAAACAGCAACATAGCCCCCTCTGTGGGGAGAGTGGCCTGTGTGGAGTCCCTATAGAGTGCTGTGTATGGCTTTGAGCCTCTGACTGTTGTTCTGGGGCTGATCCACAGGAGATTCCTCACAAGTCGCTTGTCATTACTGACTACTCATCAGCTCTCTTGCCAGCCTCCCAGCCTGGCTGTGCTTTGTGACCATGTATGATAGTAGGCTGTGCTTTCATAGCATTTCAATAGTGACATGAGATTGCAGTATCACCCTTTGCTTCCTTGGTTCTCCTCAGTGTGCCAGCAGCGCTGTGTGCTCAGCTGGGTTGGGAGGCAGATGTAGGAACTGATACCGTTAAAAAACAAAACCAAACCAAAAACCAAAACCAAACCAAACAAAAACCAAAAAAACAATAAAACCGAACTTTACTGTTTGTTAGTTTGATTTTAGGCTTGATCGTTCCTTGCTCTAGTTCACAGTGCTGCTTGCAGTAGCTTAACTAAGGAGAGAGGACAGAGCAGGACTGAATACAGTGTAAGGGAACAAGGAAGCTGGAAAGTGCTAAGACAGTCACTTGAGACAGTATGACTGCAGAAGAGGCATTAGTGCATTTTCTTCCACCATCCTGCAATCAGTGCAGCTGCCAACAGACCATCATGAGCTCTGCCTTTCTCTTCCCCCTTCTCATTTTTTTTTCCATTCTTTCTTTTCCCTGCTGTGAGTCAGATTTTGAGAAAGATGAGAGTGTGGATGTGAAGGAAGAGAGTAACCCTGTGGTGGTCAGCAGTGGATACCCCTTCTGGGTCTCGGAGCAGAATGGCAGCCATGCCTTTCCTGCAGCATCCCCAGTGCCCCCTGACCAGAGGGAGGGTCTGGCCAGAGAGCAGCAGGTGCCTACGCCATCCTACCAGACGTATCGGTGAGTCCCACCTCCTGGTGCTCCTGTCCAAAGCCTCACTTCAACTGATGGGATTCCTTATTTTCTACTGAGTATTCCCTAAGAAAAACAGCTGTGGGAGTAGGGAAGGATGTCTTTCTGTTGGGCAGCATACCTGGGTGGTAGGTGCTAAGTTAACGTGGAGATAGCTCCACAACAAAGCCTTTCCGTGTTACTTCAAGCCCACTGATTCTGGGCATACTCATGTCTCTGTAATGCGTTTTATTTCCTTGTCCTGAAATGCTCTCCCAGCCAGCTCTATACTGCAGAGCTTGCCTGTCCTTTGGAGGAAGTGTGTTGGAGGAGTGGCAGGACTCCAGTGATTTTCCCCTCCTCCTTATCATTGCAAATTCAGGCATGAGTTATAGTGAGCCCAGACTAGAGCTGAGCAAGAACTCACCTACTCTGGGCTTACCTCCTCTGGCATGAAGATTTTCTGTGTAAGTGACATTGAGGCTTGGACTAAAATCCACACTACCACTAAGATGAAGCAGTAAGCAAGGGGAAGAAGGCATGCACAAATCTTGTCCTGCCTTTCCCCAGGGGATCTGTGTGGGTTTTCAGTGGTTTCCAGGAGGTTTCAGTAGGTTTGACTCAGTCTTCTCTCTGCCCTTGGGGCTCAGGTTCCATGAAGCTGGGGACAACCAGCAGCTTCCCACCCGTGATGCCACAACCTTGAACGACTTCCGGGCAAGGTGCCATGCCTTGGATCTCTCCACAGTGCCTGAGCACGACTCCAAACAGCTCCCAGAGGGCTTCAACAACCTGCCTCCTCTCCCCCCGCCTCTGCCTCCTCCCCAGGACTACACAGGAGTGGTGAACATGGCTCTAGACTCTGTTGGAAAACCCGGGGCCCGAGCACCCATGTACAGTCCCTACGGCACTGAGCAAGGCCTTGGCCAGTGGATGGTGCCTTCCCACAGCCAGTACAGGGCAATGAGCTACTCGGCCTTCTCCACAGAGTACAATACACAGGGGCCTCCGGGACATGCCCATGGGACCATGGCAGAGTGGAGCCAGTACCCTCTGTTCCCCTATGCCTGCTGGTGAGCTAGGAGGACCCTTCCAAGGAAAAAACTGAAAGAAAACTGTAAATGAGATCAAATCTGCTCTGGGGTGTTGACCTTTTGAAGCCTTGCCTACACAAGGCAAAGAGGTATTGCTGCAAGCAGTAGCATGGGACACATTCACTTCCTTGTCTCCTTGCACAACAACCCTCACCATGTTTCACAAGCAACAGCTAAACTGATGGCTGCCTGGCTGTGGCACTGTGGGTCTGGCTGAATAAATGTGTTCTGCAATGTTGGGGTTTTTTTCAGCAGGAGTAGGAAACTGCAGGAGCGCCAGAGCAGTATTTAAAGAGCTCATGAGCTCTCAGACCCAGCCTGTTTGCATCTCACATTTGGCTGTTTCCAAAATCTCTTCTTCCTCACAGGACTTGCGTGCAAGGAGATAGAGGCTGAAGAGTTTCAGTAAGCTGTCCAAGTGGCCAAAAAGATGTAGAGAATTATTGCAGAGATGAACAAAAGAAGCAATCCTGGTGTCCCCTTGAGCAGTTTCCTCACTTAGTATAGTCAAACTAAAGCTAGAGTCTTGTCTTTCTTCCAGCAGCATACAAGAGTAAAATGCACAGCAACACTTGTGTGTCTGGAGTGCAGCAGTGGCTCATGCAGGCAGGGAAGAGTTTGTCCCGTTCAGGAGAAGCAGCAGCAAGCTGTGTGTTGTGTCTGCATGTCCCCTGTGCCCTCTTCTGTCACCCCTAGATTCGAGGTTAGTGAAACACTTTTCTTTCTGCTGGTGGTGGAGGGAGGTTGTTCAGCATGTGGGGGACTGCTCTGGGAGGTTGCAAAGGCCTGTGCTGGTCAGAAACAGGGCCACAAACAGCACTACTGGCTGTGTCTCTCAATCTCTTCCTTTCAAGGGAAAGGAAGTCTTTCACTGTGAACTTTTCATCCTTCTTCCACCCCGTGCAGCCCCACGAGAATATAATTTATAGTTGTTATTATTGTGCTGCACTCTGAGCGAGCTTTGTCAACAGGCAGTTCTCACTAGCCTGGCTTTGCTCATCAGGAATATGCTTCAGTTAATACCCTGTAGGCACTGAGCTATGTGCTGCATTGCTGGTCAGCAAAGTCATCTTTCGCTGTCTGGTTGTCTGTAGGGATCTGCTTCCATGTTCAGTTATTAGAGGAGTTTCAGCTCCCTCACCTCTGTGGCCCCATCATGGGGAGGAGCTGTTCTGTCACTGAGCAGCCTGTATGCTGCCTTGCAAAGAGGATTGCTTTTTATCTTCATGTTAGAAGGGGGGAGCATCCCTCTTTGCCCAAGTGGCAGAATGGCCCTGGCAATGGAGTCTTGTTTGAGACAGGCTCTTTGCTTCTCAGGGAGAATAGACATGTTCCTAGGTGTTATTTAGGGAATGTTTTCTTGTAACACTTTAAATAAACTGCTCTGTGGCCTGTAGCCATCAGTAGGCAGTGAGGTGTGTCATTTATCGTGTATGCCAGATGGTTTTCTCTCTGCGTGTGCAGCAAGATGTTGTCTATGAGACCTGGGTGGGTTTGTGACCAGTGCATCAAGATTGGTGTGCAGGTACACTGGTGTCTTGTTTGGGTACCGGGTCAGCAGTGTGCGTGTGCGTAGCATAGAGGTGTTGAGCCACGTTTATTATTGTTAAAATGACTTTGAAAAGTAGCCCTATGAATCTGTGAAACTCAACTACAATTACTGCTTTGTTATTTAACTCATACATCGATAAACTGCCTTTGTAGCACAATTATGAGATGTACAGATCAGCCAAATACTTCCCCTCAGCTTCAGAGGATGTGAAGATGCGCAGCGTTTGAGTAAGGGTCAGACTTCACCACAGTATATGCATGTAATACCCTATTAGCCTCTCCTCTGGCAGCACCCTGGCCGGTGCTGATTTATACCTGCTGTGTATGACACGTGTGGATACAAGCAACTCATTGTAAAGAAATCTGCTTGGGGGAAAAAATGCAGAGGAGATTGTTTGTAACCCTAGGATATTGTGATTTGCTGCTGGGTAAATGCCAGCTGTGTGAAGGCAGGTCAGCTGTAAGAGGCTGTCCTCTGTGGGTGAGAAGAATATTCTGTCTTTGACCATTAGTAGTTCATTTTGCCACTACGGTTTTGCACATCTTGGAAACCAGATGAAAAGGTGGCTGGGGAGTTCGGTGCTTTGAGCCCCATGTGCAGGGGTGGTACTTTCTGCAAGGCAGTCCTGGTACCCTGCCGTGATTGCCGCAAGTGCCATGCTGACAAGAAAAGAGAAAGTAATACATCCCCCCCGGTTAGATCTGTTTCTTTATCTTTGAAGTTTCCCTTTTGTCACAGGGTGCTGATGAGGGTGAAAACCACGCTGTGGTAAGAGTAACTGAGGAGAACTGGGCAGCACAGAGAAACTCTGTGCATGTATGAGTGTCATCTTCTTTTCAAACCTTCAGAGCAGCCTTGCAAGTGCTGCTGCCCCATGGGCCTGTTGGTAGAGCTGGTTTGGCAAATGGCTCTGCACCCGGGTAAAAGACTCATCCTCACACCTAGGACAAGCTATTAATTATTCATCAGCCTTCTGTTGCAACAGGACTCCTTGCCCTTCTTCAGTGAATCATCTGGCTCATTAGAAAAGTACCTTTGCTTTCCTCGCTCGCCTGTCTCTGGTTAGAGACTGTGGCTTGGCTGCTTTGTGAAGCCTTTGGAAATCTTGCCCGTAGGTGTGTGCTCCGGACTCTGCTGCCGCCTCCTCTCTCTGCAGTTCCCACTGTCTTGTTTTCCTCAGCTGTGGCATTTAAAACTCTGTATGAGCTCGACTGAAACGCCGGTTTTGCACGCATGTGAGATAATGTAATGCCTCTCTGACAGCTCCAATAAAAGGAAATGAGACACGCGGAAGGCAGGCCATTGACAGCAATAAAATAAACTCCAAAGTGTGTTTTCTGTGCGTCTTTTTGGAGCACACCAGTGGCTCTGCTTTAGTCATGCTACCTGAGGCCAGTTTGTACACGCATGACATGCTGTTGATCTCAGTGTTCATTGTTCTCAATGTATTCAGTGAGCCCCAGGTTATCTGCCTGCATCGCTAGATGTGACTCAGACTCTTGCACTAATTCTTTGCAGCAAATTGTTTATTTTCTCTGTGTTTTCTGCTCCTCTCCTGCAGAGGAGTTACATAAGGATGGGGGCAAATGAACTATAAATGGGATCTAGGTAAATTTCCTATGGGAAATAAAGATCCTCATTTATGTCTGGATTTCCTACTGGTTTTTGCAGCCTTAAGCCTTGTCTGACACTGCTTCGGTGCAGATGGGAATGGCAGGAAAATGCTCTTTGTCACTGCTGCAGTTCTTCCACAGACAGCCACATCCCAGAGAGCAGCTGCAGGCTCAGGAGAGCCACCTGTGATGCTGTTTACCTGCAGCACAGCAAAGCACACACCTTTCCCTGTGCTTAAAAGATATGGCAAGTCCTTTTTGGGGTCAGGGGCACTCTCACCTGGCCCAGGATGTGGTCTCTGCTCTTGTTCCCACCGGGTCACCCTCTGATTCTGCTGGAGAAGCCAGGAGCTGGTTTCAGTAAGAGCTTGTTTGTTTTCCAGGTGCTGGGATGTGCTCATCTGGTGAAAGCCAAGCGCACTGCCTGGTGCCATCAGATCAGCCTGGGAGGGAGCATCACTCTGGCACCTTCTGCAGCACCTGGTGTCAGCAGCAAGTGCTCATGTGTGTGGTGTGGGGCAGGGTCTGCTTGTCCCCACGGGAGCTCAGTGGGGCCCTGGGAAGCTGCTTGCCTGCAGAGAGATGTGAGGATAGTCTGGAGAGCAGTGTTTCCAGGCCCAGGTGGGTTGTGGTGCTTCAGTTGCTTTGTAGCTGGACAGCCAGGCTGAGCTGGACTCATTGCTTCCTTTGGATTGACTTGACTGCCCAGCATGGGGGTGCCTGTTGTTTGGTCCTTGGTGAGCCTCCCAGGAGACTCCTGCAGTGCATTTCCTTGGCTAACATATGGACTGGGTCATCTTAAGCAAATCCAAGCAAGTGGTGCAAAGCCACTTTCAGGAATAACAACATTCTTCAGGTCAAATGGGTTTTTATTGCAGAGCTTTAAAGCCACTTAATTCCCGAGCCCCAGGTTGGGATCCCATATGGAGCCTCTTAGCAGGGGGGATGCAGCATTTGGCTGACAACAGCAAAGAGCAGCCTCTTGCCGTGTGGGGCTGGACCAGCATGAAGCCAGATGCCTCCTGCCTGGGAGCTGCAGCAGCTGCCAGCCCCTCTCCTTGCTTGTCAGCAGCCAAATG
Source organism: Amazona ochrocephala (assembly GCA_039720435.1). Lineage (NCBI taxonomy): Eukaryota > Metazoa > Chordata > Aves > Psittaciformes > Psittacidae > Amazona > Amazona ochrocephala. Next base: position 5,387,434 of record CM077891.1, on the reverse strand, counting down.
TGTGGGGTGCAGGTGGCTTCACTGACCTGCTTCCCCCCCCCCCCCCCCCCGCCTCTATTTGCTTTCTAAACAGCTGAGAGCAAAGAGAGAGGGGGTGAAACTGTGGCCCAGCTGGGGAAGTGGGACAAAAGGTTTGCCCCAGAGTGTGGGGATGGGGTGCTCTATTGCACTTTCCCCTGTGCCCTGGGTGATGCTGCCCAAAGCCCACCCAGAGGCTGGCTGGGCTCCTGCGGTGCACAGAGGCCCTGTTCTGCTGCGGTTTTGTTGGGGCTGTGCAGGGTGTGCCTGTTTCTGCCTGTTTCTCCAGGGCTCTTGGTTCCCCTGGCTGTGAGGAGCAGGTGTGCTCATGGCCTGTGTCCTGGCGGCTGCAGGTAAGCTGCTCTCACTGTCATGCTTTGCAGAGATTATGTGTGGCTTCAAGACATTGCAGCAAACCTGAGCAAGAGGAGTCCAGGGAGGGTAACGCAGCTGCTTGCAGGCTCACAGGGTGGAGTGAAGAGAGTGGGGAAAGCATTTCTCCTCTGCAGCCCGTGCTCCTCGCAGCACATGGTGCGAGCTGCCCAGGCTCCAGGTCTGCAGACATGCCCCAGTGGCAGACAGCATTTTAACCCAGGCTGCAGCAATCCCTCAGTGCGGGGGTGAGGACTGGAGCTGCAGCCGCGATGAACAGGCTCGCTGCTCAGCTTGGTTGAGCGCTGTTCCTTTCTTGGTTTTGCAAGTCCTGTGATTTGGTTTATGGTGTGAAGTGCTTTGCTGTGGGGGGCTGGGTTGCCTCTGCCGCTTCTGTAATACTCCGTTTGTTTCCTTTGAATGTGCAGGTGTACAGCTACAGTGTTCCTGTCCAGGCAGCGCCCTGCTTGGTGAGTGTAATGGATGGGTTTAATTTCCATCTCCTACAGTTCTTTGGGGACATGCTGAGATTTTCATTTCTTCCTCTCCTATTTTTATTGAAGAGGGAAAGTTTTGTGCCTCCACAAAGGCGACCGGGAGTAGGTGGCTTGCACTACGGGACAGGCACAGCATCAGTCACGCAGCCAGGCGTAAAACATTGCTCAGTTTTGGTATCTCTTCCTCTCATTGGACAATAAGACTGTACATGTAAAACACAGCAGCTGGCATGTGGGATCTCTCTGCGTAACATCCTTGCTGGGAGATGGTGCGTTAAGGGTAGATCTGTGTGGAAACGGTGGCACAGAGTGGAAGCGGATGAGTCAGGCCTGATTCCTGTCACACCATGGGGCCATCCCCATTGCTGCCCCTGTTTGTGCTGGACAGACAGCCCTCTGCTCACCCACAATCTGGTTTTGGCTCTGTTTTACTATCTAGAAGAGGCCCTGTGGAGACAGCTGTCCAGAGCGGCTCGGGCACTACCCAGCAGCATTCAGGTGAAGGGGAAATGAGGATTGCTGCAGACCAGGTAAGTGTAAATCTGCCCTCCTGCGTCCTTCTGGGCATCCCCCGTCAGTGAACAGTTGAGCAGTGGAGGGGATGTGTTCAAAACTGCCCTGTTTACCAGGCTATGCTGAGCACTGCACTGGCACAGGGTGAATGACACCAGTGTGCTCCCTGTAGAGCCCCTGGGGACACAAGGGCATTTTGAAAACCATGGATGAGAAAGCTAGGCCAGGACAGGAGTTTCTTAACTCCTCAGGCTGGGCTGGCACTCCCATGTGGAGCCATGCTGTATGGTTCTCATCCCTGCTTCATCCTGCCCATATGTCTGTTAATGGCCCTGTCCTGCCTCCATCCTCAGGGACTAATTGCTTCACACTTGAGCAAATGTGCTTGGTGTTTAAAAAGAGCCTATGGATTTGTGCCTATTCCTGAAAGGCTCTCAGGGCCCCGCTTCCTTTGAAGTGTAAAAGCATCTGTCTGCCTCTGCTTCTCCAGCAGTCTCCTGCTCCATTTGCATCCCCTCTCGGGGCAGTGGCGGGGGAATCCACCCCTGAGCCCATGCAGCTCTCTGGTTTCAGGCTGCTGAGGGGGCTCCCTGCACTGCGCCAGACTTGAAGATAAAGGTGCAAAGCTTCAGTCTAGCAGGGGGTTGAGCTCAGCATGCTCAGGATGGAGCCATTTCTGAAGGCCAGGTTCCAGTACTCCAGACTTTGGGAGTGCTTTTGCTGCACACTTACCTGTGGTGGGGGCTTTGATTAGGAAGGAGAGGAAATAGCCCCTGGCTTCTTCCCGCCATGGTACTTGGCCAGACAGCACTGGTTGATAAGGAAGTAAGATCAGACCTGGGCTGCTTTGGATAATCCACTGTCGAGGAGCTGAACTGCATGGGGTGCCCGGAACCTGGGATAATTCTCTATTGTACATTTGAACAAGTACTGCTGAAATGCAGGTGTCTGCTTGGACAACTTGCCCCGTGATTCTCCCCATCCCACCTCCCCTGGACAGTGGGACGGGCCCTGGACAGGCTGCTTGTCCCCAGCAGAGCATTTGCACAACCTTGCAGGAGTGACTCTGTGGAGCCAGGACTGAAAGCTCTGTCGCTCCTTGGTTGTCGCTGGGATGGTGGTGAAAGGACAGCGCAGACAGCTCCAGGCCTGAATTGCAGGGGCTGCCTGAGCCGCTGCCATCCAGCGCCCCCCCAGTGGTGCGCTGGGTTTCCTGTTTCAGTGGGGCCTCAGCGGAGCAGCCGTGGCACCTCGCTGTTGGAGGCAGTAAATGGGCTCCCATCTGGTTTTAATGATCAGTAGCACTTCAGTGCTTGTTTATTCCCATGGTTTATGCTTCAGCAATAAAATACTGCTTCAGTTTGTTCAATCCATCCTGGCGCTGGATGGAGATGAGTTCACAGCCTCTGACAAAGAGGTCCCAGTGGCACGCAGGATGTCGGGGTTTTTAGACAGCTGAGCAGGATCAGATGATGGAGTGGCGATTAGTCTGAAATACCAACGTCAGTGAGCAGTATGGAAGGTAGGGAGGGCAGCTGATCATGTGCCTAGCAAAGAAATACTGTCCTTGGATTAAAGGAGGAGACTTTTGGCTTTGGAACTGGAGCGACAGTCCAGTCCTTCCTTCTGTCCCCCTTGAGGCAGCACGGAGCTCTGATGTGGAGTCCAAATGAAGTTAGTCCCAACTTTAAAACCGGGTACTTGAGGAAGTGTTAGTCCTAAGATGCTGCCATGGTGGTCAGTCAGCTGCAGGGTTGTGTTTTAACCCTCGCATCCTGTTAGATCACTGAGATGGTGGTGGAGATGGCAGAAGTGCTGGCAGGACCATGTCTCACCATGGGCATAGAGTGGCTCTGCTGCTGCAGTGCCCGGGGCAGCTATGGCAGTGCTGGGAGTTGCTTTACAGAATCATCTGGAGTGAGTACGGTCTGATATTGAATCAGTGTGAGGAGGAACCTGTTTGTGAGGAGCTGGGGGGATTTCTGGTGTCACTGCCCCTGACCAGCACATTGGTGTTACCTGCCCGGCGTGCCCGGGAGCGCAGAGCCCATCTGCCGGCGGTTTGGGCGCCGATGGGATCGTCATCCTTCATCCAAAGGGATGAGCAGTGACGTGGCTCTGGCAGTTGGTGTCTGGGGATCTCGAGTTATTTTACAAACACTGGTTAAGCATTTCAGCACGTCTGAACCTGACTCTGTCCCGCGGGGTAGGTGGGGACACTGAGGCAGAGAGGGATTAAAGACGGTACAGTTCAGAAGGAAGAAATGGGCTCTTTGTCTCCTTCCCGACTTTTATGGAGACCTGGAAACCTTCTGCTTTCCCATCCCCTATTTGTCTTCTACCCTAACGGTAGAGGAACAGTCTCCTCCATTTTGTTTCCCAACACTATATTCCTTGGAGGGTCTTTAGCTCTTACCTCTGAAGAGCACTGATTTTCAGCAGAGATTCTTTTCCCCAGCTGCTTGTCAAGGCTCGGAGCTATAGGTGGCAACTAAAGAGAGGAGGATTTCAGCAAACAAACCAACCCCCTTCCGAGCCATTCAGGGTCCATTCCCTTGGTGCCACTGCTGTTGCTTTTGTGCTGATTTCCCCTGGAAGGTCTTAACGTGTAGGGGGAGCGATTGAAGGAAACTTCTTGGGCTGCTTTTGCACACCGGAAGCAGGCAGGTAGGCAGCTGCTGCTCCCTTTGCCTATTGCTTTCCCCTAGGTCATCCACCCAGCCACTGCTGGAGCCAGGACTCCTCTGGAGTGTACCACTGAGCTCTGTCTGATCCTGCCGACGTGTGAGGCAAAACCAGTCCCTCAGACCCCCCCAGGTACCCTCCAAAATGGGGCTCCGGGTTACACCAAGTGTGTCACCTCCAGCTTCCCAAGCAAACACAGTGTTGATGTGGAGCAAAGGGACTTGTGCGGAGCTGAGCCAGTATTGCCATCATCATGTCAAGAAGGGCCAACTGCTCCTTGGAGCCTGGGCCGGGCCTTTGCCTTTCAATTGTAAATGAAGCAAACGGTGGTGTTGACAAAGAGGTGGATCTGGGTCCAGCTTCTGGGCCCTTGGTTCACCCCGGTGGTGTAGAAGCTCCTGGAATCAGTGAGTAGCTATGTCATGGTGCCTTAAAAGCTCTCAGAATCAGGGCAGAGTTGTCATGGTGCCCTGGAAAGAAGCAGTCCTGATCCCTATGGATGCTCCTACAGGCCTTGGGCTACTGGAGCTGAGAGAGGCTCTGGGTGACAGGAGACAAGCAAAGGCAGACTGGTATCAGGGCACTGTCCTCATCCTCACACTGCTCCCAGCCCAAAAGTGGGGACAGTGGGGAGAAACAGTGCTGTGATTCCTGGGATTTGGGTTGGGACAGCCTATGAGTTGCAGCATGAACTCCTCGAGTCCAGACTATAAAGTACTTCACAGGGCCATCCCAATTGCCTGGCCTATTAGTTTTATGGAGGGGCATATTGTGAAGATGCAGTTGATCTCCTTTTACCATGGTAATGAAAACATAACCGTAGTGGGGAAGGGGGGCAGCGAGACCCCCTGTTTGGGCACCGGGGTCACCTCCACGCGGGCTCCTGGGGTCCCCGGGCATCCATCCCTAACCCGTGGCTGAGCTGGGTGCGCTTCGGGAGGGGAGGCCTTGCCGGGGGTTCATCCCGGCCCCCGAGGAGGAGGATGGAGCCGGGCGCTGCACCGGCGGTGGCACAGTGCCACCCAGTGACTGCGTGTGACCTGCGAGGGGACAGCTGGGGCGGCCTGCGGGGGCTTTGCGGCCTGGAAGTGGCGGGGAGGGATGGAGAACGGGGGAACAGCCCCGGGTCAGCCGCGTGGTGATGAACGCGTGCGAGGGGCGAAGCTCCCGCGGCGTGCCTGGGCCTGGGTTTGCGTGGTCGGACTTGTCTGGGCGCTGAGCGAGGCTGCGCCGGGGGCGGGTCAGGGCTGAGGCAGCCTGAGGCAGCCCTTGCTCGGGAAGGGACCCTGGCGGCAGAGCGGGTGGGGGAGGAGGGGTTACCCAGCGCGAGCTGCTTGCCACGGGGAGGATGCGTCTGCATCGGAACGTGCAAGAGGGCTCCTGGGGCCACGCGGCCGGTCCCGGAGAGATGGAGCTGCCTCGGGGCTGCTCAGCCTCTGCCAGGCTGGGGCTGGACCGGGAGGGGCCCCTTGTGTCCAGGTGTGTTGGCGTTAGGTGGCAGCCGTGTGTGGTGTCTTTCCGACTCGCACCCCGAGGTTAATGCGGGACCTTCCCTCCTTTCTGCCCGGACCCTGCCTGCATTCCTCTCTGGGCCGATAGCTGTGTCAGGTTCCCAGGCTACAGCAAGCATCAACAAGTAGCTTGAATGGCGGAGAAAGGGAAAGGAGCCAGGTACAGTGGGGTGCGGTGTCAGCAGCTCCTGAGGTGGGTCCCTGCGCTGTAAATCACTGCGCCAGCAATGCCCTGACAGGTTTCCAGCAGGGGCTGTCTCTTGGAGGAGGCACAGACTATGGCTCTATTTCAGGTGATGACTACAGAGCCCACAGAGCATTTGGCAGCAGGGAGGGGTGTTAAATCAACCTGTTCTTCTCCAGGTACATCACCTCCTCCCTTCCCTTTGTTCTCTAGCTGTTTCAGTGCTGCAGTGCCACTGGGCTGCAGGACTGCAGTGTGTAGCTGAAATCAGGGCAGTGCAGTGGGGGAGGCTTGAGGGATGAAAGCCCTGCATCCGTACTGCCCTGTCCACGCTTTCTGTTCCCAGGTTGCTCTCCAGTGTGTCTTCATTTTTGTCTGCTCAAATTTAGGCCAGCGTTGATGCCACAAACACTGCTGTGGAGGACTGTGGCTATCATTGCTGCGCAGCACAAACTGCTAGATACCCAGCACCATATCTCACTGGTTAGAGAGCTGTTGCCCTCCCATCACCTTACCTCTGCCTCTATTGGATGGTCACTAGTGATGCTGAAGGTGGGTCCCTCATACAGGCAGGAGCTGAGTACTGGTAGTAACCTCTTTCTGTTGCTACTGGGATACATCCTGTCGTTTGGGATGATTTTGGTCAGAGGTTTCCAACAGTGCTGATACCCTGCAGTGTTGCTCAGGCCTGCGTTAGCCCATTCAGCAGAATCCCAATTTTAGCCTTTCCATTTCAGGCTCACCCTGATGTGCCTTATGTCCGAGCCAAGATGCTATTTCTTGCAAGGAAATTATCTTTGTTAATTTTAGATCTCATTCCCCAAAGTGCTGCATAACCACAGCTATTCCAGGTAGTCATGGACAGGGGGAGGTATTTGATCTTTGAGGGGTATGGCTCTTTCTTACATTAAGACCTCATCTGATGGATTACATTCCCTTTGTCCTGTGCAGGGCCTTAGGCTGGGTGCTCAGCAGGAAGCCAGCCCCGTGCTGTGTGGGTATCGGCCATCCCTCAGACTGGGAGCCAGATCACCAGCTGCGATACCTGGAAAGGGAAAAGCTATTTCTCTTCAAGGTCAGTGGATTAATGATATCACTGCTCACAGCATGAGGGCAAAAAGCAGCCAGCCCAAGATTACAGGAATGGATTCAGGATGTAGAAGTCTCACAGAGCCCCTGAACTACACCACAGCCCAGATCACATTTGTAAAGTAACATAAATACATTTTATGGAGCGGCATTAGAGTCCGGAAGCACACGGGGCTGTTACCTCACAGCAGTGGAAAACGGGCAAGTTTGATTTTTATGTTTGTAATGACAAGTTCAGGACAGTGCCAGTGTGCTCTAAGAGCTGGCTGGCTTTGTCACTTCTGTCAGGAGCAATCCCAGGGCCTTGTTGCCTGGCTTGGCTGCCAGGCGGTGGCTGATGGGCTGAGCAGGAGTCAAGTGCCAAGAGCTGCAAACCAGCTCCTGTTGTTCACTTATGTCAGCCCCTTCTGTCCTGTCAAAGAGCATCCTCTGCCTCAGCGCTCCCCTCAGTCAGTCGGGTCTCGGGTGCAGGGTCAGCCAGGGAAGGCAAACTAGCAGGTCCAGTGCTGCCTTCCTGCCCCACCACCCTCTGCCATGGCAGCAAGAGCTCTTTTTGCCCCAGGGCCTGGAGAGGAGTCATTAGATAGCGCAGGTTGGGAAGCAGAGTGCAGTGGAGGGGTGTTAACAGCGCCTGTGATCCACGCTTTCCTTCTGGGCTTTAACGCGCGATTTCTAGACCCAATGCAAGATCGCAAGTGAAGGATCTTTCAGCGCTGACTTTCAGCTGCCCTTGTTGGACCAGCCAGGACGTACAGAGCAGGAGTCGGTTCCCTGCGGATACCCCAGATTTAGCTCTGATCCCGATTGTCTGGTGCGCCAGCGGCGAGTTAGACGAATAACTCGTGCAGGGAGGGTTCTGGTTACAAAATGCCTGGAATGAAGCAAGCAGGTGCTGGGAAGGTTATCTGAGGAGAGCGCTGCCTTCGTTCTCTGCCTCTCTTGTTCCCTCTCCTGCCTTAGGAGCAGCATGGAGGGCATCTTCTGCAGGTGAGGCTGTGTCTGGCACTTGAGGGCTGCTGTCTTCTCATGGTGAGCAGCCATCACACCACCGAGCAGGGGCAGTAGCTCAGCTTTTAGCTCCCAAAGGTGATGCCAGTCTGAAGCAGAAGTCCCCGTGAAGCGGAGATGTGTCCAAGACACAGTGGTGGGTGCTGGGTTGCCTGGCTGCTCCGGTGCAGGGTGGTCCATCGGGAGCAGTGTGTTGATAACCTGACTCCAGGTGGGCACACAACAGTCTGTTGGTGACTTACAGTAACTGGTGCAGCTTTGGCTGTGTGCGAGCTCTTGGGGCTCAAGTTTCGGAGCAGGAGGCTCGCTCTGGGACAGCTGTGATGGTTTTCCCCTGCTGCCTGCCAGCCCCTGGTGCATTCAGTCCTGCTGCAGGAGGGCTCAGCTGTTTGCGCAGTGATGCCACAGTTTGCAGCTCGGGGTATTAAGGTAACCTGAAATTGGAACTGCTTTACCTTACCACCCTGAGCTGTGGCTTGTGGTTTAACAGCTGCTACGGAGCAGCTGATCTGCCCTCTAAAAAAGGCAGAGGGTCAGTGTAGGGGACAGAACCCGCTACAGCTGCCCCAAGGTGAGCTATTCCCGCCAGTGGGTACAAACCTGGAGAGCTTTCCTGCGTGCACAACTCACACTGTTGTAAATCATGTCAAAAATTACAAGGAAAAGTGTTCTTTTGCTGTGGCAGCATTTATTTGGGTGTATTTAAGCCTATTTCCTACTGGTATAAGCTCAAACAGGGATACCTCTGGTCGAATCTAAAGGGGTGTTTGTTATTGCACTGGTTTAGAAATAAAACCTTTCAATTACATGAGACAAACAGGTAAACCCAGCTGGGCCCAGGGTGAGGTAGAAATGAAGGCTTACGCTGTCTGTTGTTGGAGTGAGGTAGCTGAACTAATTCAGATTTAAATCAGTGAAAGCCTGTGCGCAGGTAAGCCAGAAACAAACCCAGCCCCAGAGCCCGCCTGCTCGTGTTACCTTGGACTTCTTGCTGGGTAAACGTGGCTGTTGCTGAAGGACAAAACCCGAGTCCTGACTGCAGTGAGGGGAGAGCAGCGCCAGGGGAAGGAAGCTGGAGAGGGAGGACAGAGCCAGTGCTGGTGGTGGAGGCCGTGCACTGCTGGGGCTCTGCAAGGGTGGGCAGCAGCTGCATGTTCAAATGCAGAGACAAGTCAGTGTCCCTTGCAGCCCACTGCAGCTGTGGAATATGGAGTAATGATAACTGCCATGTGCCACAGTAACGCACGTGAGCAGCCTGTCGAAAGGAGTCGTTGCTGAACTTGCAGTGAAGTAAGGGAATGTAATTGTTGCAGCCTCACATCAATGTGAAGCAGCGCAGCTTTGTATTTGGTGACACCGGATGTATTTGAGGCATAAATAAGACTCTTCCGTACAGAAGTACTTCAAACTTCCCCCAAGCCCCTGGCTGTGAAATCACTTCATCCCCCACTGTGTGTAGGTGCTGCAGTTCAGTGTCTGAGAAGCCTGGATGTTACCAGAACAAGTAATCTTGCCCCAGACAGAGGGCTGGTATTTAGCTGGTAGGAAGCATATGTCTGGTATAGCTGTGGATGCTTGATTTTGCTATGTTAATAGTAAAGCAGGAGCTACTGTAGGCAGCATGAGAAGCAGTTGCAGCAGTGGGGTAGTGCTTCTGCCAGCAAGCTGAAGGTTTCCAGAATACTCTGAAATGGGATATGAAGCCCACTGCATGCACCTTACCTGTTCTTGCTCAAGTATTTCAAACACTACTGGTTTCCTGAAATGTAACCTGACACACGTGAGCATCTGATGATAAGACACTATTCAGAGTTGGCTGTGAACGTTTATTAACATCCAATGGAAATCTGTACTCCAGAGAAGACAAGCACCAGGCTGTGAACATACCTACAGAGTCCAGGGAAACCACACAAGCTTTTTAGACTTCTCCTTTGCAGCAGTTGAGCTTCTGACATTCCTCTTAAGTTTCTCTGCTCCATGAGATCATCTCAGGTTTTAACACATTGTTAATGATTTAACTGAAAGATCCCGAATACTTAAAAGAAAACCCCCAAACCCTTACGTTCGAGTCTGTACTGTTCTTGATCTGCATTGATCGTAAAAAGGCAAAATGACCTCCTGGTTTTTACTTGCGAAAGCAGGTATTTTTGACTTCTTATACTGCTGCCTTTCACCAGTGGCTGCCCTGCCAGCCATTCCCCCTCCAGAACCTGCACAGGTTACACCTTATTAAACAATAAGCTAGTTCAAACCATACACATAACACGGTCATTCTTACAAGCAGAGTCAAGGGTATCACAGTAAAAAGGTCATGGTTTCTACAGAGACCTTTGGAAGCCTCAGCAAAACAGCAGCATTAAACAGAGTGAGAGGAGGAGCACTGAAGTGCCAGGCGTGAGGGAGGAAGAGCCAGCAGCAATCTGTGTAACCAGAGATGCATCTCTTTCAGGTGAGCCTCCGGAGCACAGCAGCATAGTCAGAGAAGAGGCACGACGATGGAACCAGGAGAGCAGCATTCGCCTGGCACCAGCCTCTTCTCCTGCTTAATTCTTCCTTTGCTTCTGGGGAACTTCTGTTGGCGCGCTCATTCACACACCAAACAGGGCACCCTAGTGACAGAGTAAGGACCTGAACACTGCTGATATTGTCAAGGGTTTAAGACTAAAGACAACAAATAATACTGTAAGTGGAGGCAAATTTTATTTCGACTGTACAAATAGGGCACTGGGGGGAAAAAACCCAAAACAAAACAAAAAAAACCCAAAAACCAAACAGTGGCTTAATGCTGGGACCAGTTCTATGAAATAAGTTGGGTAAGAAATTAAAAAGGCACTAATCTTAAGAAAAGACACTCCATATCTTCTAAGAATATAATTCATTTAATACTGTTAATCTTATAGCACAAAAAATAAAACACGCTATGATCCCCGAAATAAACTTTAAAAGCTTACACTTAATATTATTGCCTGAAGATCATGGTCTTTAATTTACATATTGTGTTTTAAAGTTTACACAGTGAAGACTGTCTCAAATACAAGGCCACCTTTCCCACTGCAGTAATTGTATCCTTGTCCCAAACCACACTTTCATTTAACACGAGTAAACAGAAAATGACAGCTATACAAGAATGCTTCCACTGGTCCCAAAGGCAGTCTTTTAGGCAGGTCTCACTTTCAAATGCAGGTATTGAGGAAAATGCTTGAAAACTTGACTAGAAAACAAAGGCAGCCCACTCGTTCCCAGGAGGTTAATACAATATAAAAAATTACTTTACAGGCACATGAAATGGCACAAAGAATGCTGTTTTTCCCTTTACAAAAATAATGCTCAGGCTCTTCAGAGCCCCAGCCCAAACAGGATATTCCCTTCTGTTTATTCTTTCCCAATTTGTAAACAATCATGAATTAAATTAGCGCTTATCCAGTGATGGACACTGATTAAAACAGTTTTCATTTAAACTTTCAGACGGGTCAGAGACTTCAATGTCTATATACACATGTACACAACAGGAGGAAGTCAAACAGTAGGTCTTTCATGAGAGTTAACTATTGTGGCACCAGGTAATTAAACCAGCTCCTAGTTCAAAAGCAAGAACAACTTTAATGGTGCATAGATTGAAGCCATCACTTGTAGGCTCTCATGCTTCATATTATGTATACCTTACATGCCCGAGGAACATTTACACTGATAGTTATCACTCCAATTTAAGAGGCTTCATAAAGCAACATACAGCACACGTGTAAGCAAGCAACGAGCGACTGAGAATCCAGAGTCCTTCAGAGAGAAACACACACTGATCAAATGCAGTCTTTATATGAAAATACTTGTCTTATAGTAAAATAGCAAAGACAGGTTTTGAAGCAAGGTTACAATCAGCTTAGGGTGGTCCGTATGCTACATTTAAACCACATTTAACACACCTGAACCACACCGTTGCTACTCAAGAGAAACACTGTTCATCCCTGGCCTAAAACCAGGGTCACAAGACAATTAAGAACTCTTGTCTTTGCATCAGATGCCACTACACACAAGTTTTGCATAGTTTTGAAGGCAAAATATTTTGCTTTTCCGCAGTATCGGAACATAAGTGAACCTAAACCAACGCTTGTGTTCCAAGTGTACACATTATTCAATGAGGGATGAGTTACAATGTTCATTTCAGTGAAAAAAATTCAGGTTAAAAGCCGTGTTCAAGATCTCAAATCTCACAGTATTTATTTGCCATGCAAAGGAAGAATTCTACAATCAGTCTTCTGAAGAGCTGCCTGTAACTAGGTCAGGTCTGAAATAAGATTTCTCTGCAGCAGACTGAGTTTAGTGCAGTTTCTGTATTCAGAAGATGACTTTCAGTAGTACAATCTATGTAGTAAACTTATGGGTATAGCTGGGGCACAGGAAAAGCATGACCTTCTTTAGTTGAGAGAGCTGCATAGCTTTTCTTTGCAAGACAAAATGTCAATGCCTATTGTCAAGAATTACTCTTACAGCACCAAACACTTCAGTCAATGCTACTCTACTTCACAGTTAATCTGGTAGTAAGATGCTCTACAAGAACTTCTAGACTGTCAGCCACTTGATCAATACTACAGAAAACAGCTAATAAATGAACAGTGACCTCTTTAAAACCCCGACATTCCAAATGTCTTGTTGCAAATGCCATGTTTGTATTTCTTCAGTGCCTTCCAATTAAGGATCTCATGGCACTTTCACATGAAATAAGAACAACGTGCTTTTATTAGGATCAAGCGACACAAATCAACAAGAAAACATGCTGGAACTTAAGACAACAACTCTTATATAATTTGACATTTATAAGAACTGGGGGGATTCTGTGGGTGTCTGAAGTTTCTCATTTTGCTACAATTGACAGCCTTCAGGAGTTGAAAAATGGGGGCTGCTGTTTTCCTGTCAGCTGCCACAACAGCCATTTCTCCTTAACAAGGCTGTCTGAAAGGCAGGTTCTATAGTTGCAGTCTTTGCAGACGTGTATTGTTCATTCAGTATTCCATTATGTTTAAAAGATCATTCCAGTTCATCTACAAAACACAGTTAAAGGTGGCAGCACAGGGTACCACTGTACCTAAGCTTTCTTATCCTGCACACAGGCTAAGGAAAACCTGCATGGCATTAATTATACTTATTTTGCTATAGCCATATAGTTCCCTACTGTAAGTACAGTTACAGCAGTATAGCTTACATACAGAAAATGGGAAAGAAGCTATACTGGTAACAGACACCTTTGTGGCCTCCTCCAGCCTGAGCTTTAATTTACCACATGGGGAACCCAGACAGCTGACTCCCATTAACCCTTTTCTAGAAGATGGTGGGAGGGTAGGGATGTGGGGCATATATGCACCAGAGCCAACTCACTTAGAAAGGTAAAAAAAAGATGGCAGCATGCAGAGGGCCTGGGATGCAAGCAAGGGAAAGAGGGAAGGAAAAAAGATGATGGAAGCTGCCCTGAAAAAGAAGCACAGCAACATGGAGACACCCCAGGAGAAAAGGTATTGTGTTTGAAAAGGAGCTTTCCATAAGCTGGGGCTGGCATAGCTAGGAAACTTTGGAGAGAAGGAAGCCTGCAGAGAAATGGGTATAAAAGGTGTATGTTTAAATAAGAGGATTTTATCAGTACTTAGCAAGTTCTGCTGTCCCACTCCTCTCTTACCTCTCCACACCATGGCAATCTGATCATTCTTTCTACCAAATACAGCCTGGTGATAAGCACTTCTAATAAGACTACACTTTTAACGCTGCAGAACAGCTGTATGTAGACCAGGTCAAAGTGTTTCCCTTTAAAGCTCACTTTCTACAGTTAGTGCTTGCAAAAATCAACAGAAATGCATTAAGTATGTCAAAACCAGGTTACAAGTATCAACCCCTCCTAAGTTTCCTTATAAATAAATGCCTCAGCTTCAATGCAGCTCAACCAATGGTTATTTGCATTTAACACACACTGTTTCAGTAAGGTCAACAACAAGCTTAAGAGTTAACAGAAAAGAGCAGCTTCTAATATAACTGCTTAAAATACATAAGCTTCAATTATTGTCCTTGAAAGAGACCATCATTTAAAATGTACTACCTTAGGACAGGTTCTCTTAAAACTAAGTCTTCTTCAGTCCTAAAATTGCATTTTTGTTGTTGCTTTTTGTTGGACAGTAACACACAAGTTGTATGTTTGATCTAAAGTTAGGGCTCTTCCTACTCAGCAAGCCAGAAGTCGTCCATGGAAGTCTAAATAGGAAAAGTTTCCTTCCCATTCTTCTCTGCTATATACTGGTTCAGTCTTGTCCAGCTTAAGGTCCAACAGAGTTTTAAAAGTGAAACTAAATTCTGGATGACACCACTATGGTATGAAGGTCAGCAGTGACTTCAGTTGTATGGATTCCAAATGGATACTAAAAGAACTGTCATACTGCAGCAAGCTGGAAAATGGGCAATGCTAGCAATGTGCCATTAAGTCATCATCCCACCTCGAACAATGCTAATGATAGCCAGGAAATGAAGCAGCAGTGTAAGTGGGGCACAGGGAATCATTCGTTCTCCTCAGGGTTTTGAGGGTCAAATATTTTGACATGCGTGAATGGGAAGAGCCCTTTTCGACCATTGACTTCTCCTTCCCACTGACCGTTTATGTTCATCCGTGTAACCTTCACAATGTCTCCAACCTGCAAAATTGAAAAACAGCAGTTATCGCCCATGGGAATCTCACCTCTGATACAAGTCAAATGAAGAGGGGAAAAAACAAACATAAGCCCATCATAGGGGGAAAAGAATCCCACTCTCTTCCTGGCATAAGGTTCAATTGAAAAGTTACATTTACTTCACTAAAATACCAACATTTTGCTGCTAGACATCACTGTGTGTGTTCTCTTTCGGACTCTAAATGTGTATTCACATATTCAGAGAAATTACTGAACTACACCTTTTTCTATAGGAAAGCTTCAACTTCATGCAACAATATATTTAGCTTAGACATAAATTAACATCACTGAAGCTACCATCAGTAATGAGATGCAACATCCATTCAAAAGAGCACAGCACTCATACTGGGTTTAGCATCAGCTGGCTTGTTTCAAAGGAAAATAAGTTTTTCAAAGAGATTCCTGTGGCAAAGAAACCATTAATGGAAGCTCTAGTTCTGGTTATCACAATCTAAGAAGCTTCTGTAGTTTCTAAAGTAATGGTACACTTCTGAAGCAGGCATCTCAAAGCTTCTTTTCTCTAAGTATTACGTGTACAGATTCTGACTTTATTTGTTGTTTTCACCTCTGCTTCTTGCCAAAGAACTTGAAACACGTCAGGCGTTTCCTAGCATAACTATGTCGCTTCCTATTTGGCAGTGGAAGATGACAGAAGCTAAACTATGATCAAGCAAGAAACATCAGACCCAATGACAGTAAGTTATACTCTTATTGTTCAGTGCCTGCATTTAATTTGATTAAAATAATTTACAAAGGAAAACATCCAATTTGACAAGTAGCATTTAAGACCAGCTAAATACTCATTTCTCCCTCAGATGTTTCAGAATAGCTGAACATGTATGTGGTCTGTTGCAGCAGCTCTCTAACTTCACACCTCCCTTCCTGTTTACTTAATTTTACTCTATGTGGTAACTATAGTAAATATTAGAAAAGTGGCATTAGGAGCTGAGAACCAATTTCACAAAATGTAGAACCAGCCTATGACCAAGAGCCAGTTCATTGGTTTCTTCCCCAAATTAGGATTAAGTTCTTTGTAGTTGAGTCTCGGCTTCAAGGCTACTTCTTTAAAATCCAAAGGCAACTAGCTTTCATCTTATTAAAAGAAAAGCTTGATTTTTAGTCCCAGTGCAGTACGTACAACTGTTTGTCTACATTATCTAACTAGTACTGGAATTTAGAACTGATGCAGATAGTTTAAGAACCTTGGCCAAGGGCCTTAGATTAAAACTCTTCAGGTCAGACCTCAGTACTTTTTGTTAAACACCCCAAGTCTAAAAAAGTGTGCACATCATTAGATGATCTGAAGCCTATTTAAACCAGCTATCATTACTTCAATAGATATTTTTGAAGGTCGCTCAGAAGCAAGAATCCTTAAGTGAAGTTTAAGATACTATAATAAATTTGTCAGTCACTCAGTGTTACATCTCAAAATAAAACTTCTCAAACTTGAAACACTTCAGAGTCTTAAGTTAGACATTTAAGCAAAATGTGTTGCCCCTTAGTTTTTCTCTGCTACTTGGGTTGTCAGTGTGCCACCTGCCCCTCAAGATTCAAGACTGTCACACTTAGAACAATTGTAATCTTGTGCTTTTAAGAGAGGAGAAAACACTCTGAACTCCCTTAAGTTCTTGGGATATAACAGACTGTATTACTTTCTTAAATGGACATCTTTACTTATGCTATTCCTAAACTCAAAGCTGCAGCCAAAATATACTATTAAGTAGTCACACACTGCCCATGATACTTAGCACATACATAGAGCATTAATTTGACTTGTTTTCACCTCTTCACCGACTATTGCAGCCTGCTTTGTGTATTTGCTAAGAAAGCACAATTTGTCAGAGTTTTCACTGAATAGAAAAGGTTAGAGAAAGCTTTAAATAGTATCAGGATGACCTAAACAGGAACCTAACAAATGTCTCTTTAGGAAAAGGCTGATAACATCTGTAAATACTCAGTGTTACACTGGTAGATTTAAATAACCCTTGAAGACAAATCTAAGTTCCTAGTTTTAAACCCAAATTCAAGAAGGTGCAGCCAACATCACCACAGTTAAAACCTACTAAGAAACTGTATTTGCACCACACATAAAAATAATCCAGAAAATCCTAAACTGTTGTACTACACTGGATTGAAAACAGGGGCCTGTGTTTTCTGAGAGTCCAACAATTTAATTGTGCCCTAGAGATCAATCCATGAATAACTTTGAGGGTCTAGAAAATGATACCCTTCAGTTTGATTGATTCCTGTAACATGAATAGGTTTGGAAGGCTTGCTGTAAGCCCAGTAAAAAAAATACTTACCATTTAAGTCTATTGCATTGCAACAAACTGCCATGTACATTAACAATGTAAAATATTCTTTGGACTGCTGGGTGGGCAAAGTTGCTGCAGATCAGAATGGGCCACTAAAGAGTGGCAGCTGACAAAAAGCTCTGCAAAGGATATTTCCATAGGCAACTGTTGGAATAGTAAATTGATTTACAGTAACTGTATTATTTTTGAGTGGTGTGGGTGGGTTTTTATGGAAGCTTCTGAATATCCTCTTGTGCTATATTAAAAAAAAGGCAGTTCCACATAGAAAATGAAATGAAACAAGTTTTTTGGAGAAGGAACCTTGATGTCATGATAAAATAATTCATGGATCGTATGTTAAAAACCTCCATTTTGACAATGCCTACAAGAACCTGGTCAAGTAGTCCCTTTATGCAACTTCTTCCCAAAGTACTAACTAAAAGCAATATTTGGTAGACGCTTTTTAAAGCATCTATAACGTGGACAGCTGAAGTGTGATCTCCCATTACAATTATTTAACATACTATTTGTCGTTTTTCAGAGAATGTTTTAAGCTGGTCAGAAGGACTGTCTTATGATTAGGCATAGGACAGAGTCAGGAGATCTGGTTCTATTCTCATTTCTGCCACAAACTTTGCGTATGACTCTGGACAGCTCATGGGCCTTATGTATAAATTAGGATAACGCTTCCTGAAGCCTCAACATCTCTCAGATAAGTTACTTCACTTGCAAAGCATGCCAGCATTGCTGGATGGAAGTATCAACTGCTGAAATGAGTAATACTTCTGAAATGCAGCCATTTGGTTCCACCCAAATGATAAAAATCAAAACGTGTTTTAGATAGCATCCTTTCATTATGTCCCTGTTGCAGCATGAATTCAAAGCCTGGGGAAAACACAAGCTATGGAACATGCCAGTCGGAAAGGTTACTTCATTCACTCTAGACTCTGCCTTACCTGTCTTTTATTTGAAGCTGATTCATACACTGCTAAAGGTTTCCTGCATGCCATTTTGGTCACACAGTCAACCAATTCAATGTGTTTTACACGCTGCTATTCCAACAACTGTATGCTAATAGTTCTATGGTAGTTCTGTAGTGTAAGTTTAAAGGGATAAAAATGCAGTTAAACTCTAAATCATCATTTTAGCTCACTGGGTCAATAGTTATAGGAAACATCATTCTCTGGAATTTATGGGGTATTCAATCTCAGTCATTATCCTGATTAGCATCATAATTCACTTCTTTGGAAACACTAGTATTAGTACTAAAACAATTGTTCAGACCAGCTACCTGTTCTGGAGAAAAATAAACAAGGGTCAACACTAAGAAATTTGTGTCCTCAAAAGATAAAAAGCTGAGCTATGTAAGAGAGGCAGAGTTCAGACATGCTGCAAACAGGACAAAGTGATACTTAAGTAGTTGGTGCTTTATGTATTAGAAGATGCAAGAAACCAACAGGCTGAAAGCACAGCTTAATTATCCTTCACTTACCATGTTGTGTACTATAAGAACAGTTGATGCCCAAACTAGAGAATTGAGTAGTTCAAAGGAAAGACCACCAACTGTTCTTGAGATAAGAAAGAAGGTCCAAGGGCAGCACAGACATGTTGAAGTCCTAGATGCAATTAATCTAGTCTCATATAGGAACAGAGTAAAAGATTTCAAGTTTACCTACAATAATTGCCAGAGTTGGAGTTGCAGCACCACAGAAGTGCTGTAAATGACTGTAGCCTGTCTCCATCTGATTAAGCAGCTGTCATGATTGAACACAATTTGGAGAGCACAAAATTCCATAGACCATCATTCTTGAGCCACACTGAATCTCACTGTTGCACAGGATCTTGTCTAGGTTACCCATGTCACTTTCATTTTCATCTGAAAACAAGCTGCAAACAGTTCTGAGGGTGAATGTATATTTAAATTGAGGTGCTCAGCACTATGGTGACAGAACTATCAATAACTTGACTGGAAAAGGAATTTACAAAGATTAAGAGTGCACACAAAATTTTCAAAGTAATTGTCAGTTGTATTTTCAAATGTAGCAAGCTGAAAAGTTGGTGCATGTCAGCAGGGACACAGGAATCCTGCTGCCAGTGTCACTTTCAATTCAATAGTTACCAGAACTAAAGCTCCCGATCAACATGGCACTACATAAGTACAGGCCTGATATTTTGTTTAAATTCTAGACCTTCTGGGTTAGATGCATTTAACAGCATTGTTTAACAGCAATACTGTTTCCTTGGCTTAAGGAAAGCACAATGCTTGTTGCCTAGTGAGAGTAGCCTAATTTCCTAATTAAGAAAGTTCTACTGCTAGCACATTTTGGCCTACTTGTCTCAAGTTTCTTTTGAAAAGGGAGAAAAGTTAACTGTAACCTAATTGTAACACGCTCAACAGAAATACTGTAAGTCAGTTATATAATTATGGTGAATTGATACCTATTTCACCAGAACATTTCAGTGACAGGTTAACTGTACTAGCAAACATAAATGTGTATGTTTGATACATTATGAACAGATAAACTATGTAACACAATAAAGCTGGCACAAGTCTAAAAAAAGCCATCATTAGTATAAAACCTTTGCTATAAAAATATAGTGAAACTCTTGGTGGTTTTTGTTTGTTTTTTTTAATCTTATAATTCCAAAACACTGTCACATTAAGTCTGGAGATGAACTCTAGGACTACAACTGCTTCGAAATGGTCTATGACACTTATCACAGTGTCTGCAATATATTTAAGAACCATTTTTTAAACACATGGTAGACATAGGTCTGGTGGCTGCTGCTGGTCACCCATTTTTCTGGCTTGTTACACCATTTCATTCCATTTTCCAAGTGAATCTGGAATTTGTTACTCACATCCTGAACCAACCTTCAAACTAATTTTTCACTAATTTTTAAGGGCATTATCCATCATCAGTTTACCTACTTTGTTGGACAAAGAACATTGCTGTGTAGAAGTTAGTCACCAGTCAACTACTTTGGATCCAAACACAAGTACCCAACTGCCAAGAGATAATAAGCTCCTTTAAGGTAAAAACATCCTAGGCCTTAGTCCACTGGGAACTGCATACACATCTTATGCTGGTTAGAGCATCCAGTTTAAAACAAGGCTTCTTCAGCATACGGTTGTTACCAGACTGGCTGTAAAACTACAGGTTATTAAATGCTGAGAAACTTCAACATAGGCTTGAGTGCTCCGTATCATAGTAACAGTGCCAAAGAATCTCAGCTTTGAACACAGGATTGCCCTCTTAGTTTTCCCAAAGAAAACCAGGACTATAATTCTGTCATGTAGCATTCTAGTCCCAATGAATACAGGATGCTGTATCCCTGTCCTTCATATTCGTTCCTCTAGAGCACCAGAAAGGAAGGAAATTGCTTCTTGACTAAAAGCACACAAGTAAAGAAACAGATCTGGGTCACTGGCCTGGGGCTTAGTTTTTGGGAGTATTTTGTTGTTTTGGTTTGTTGTTTTTTTGTTGTTTTGGTTTGGGTTGGGGTTTTTTTTTGGTTGTGTTTGTTTGGTTTTTTTTTGGGGGGGGTGGTTTAGTTCAGTTTTTTGTTTGCCCTTTTTATTTTATTTTTTTTTTTAAATGCAGTATCCATGAAAATACTATGCACATAATAGTAAGAAACTGCAGACTTCAGTCATTTCATTAAAAACATTACATCTGAACTGCCAAGGTAACTAATTCAACTGACAACAGTATATGTAAATCTTAGAAATACATATCATTTATCATAGGCTTAACTGTTCACTGGTTCAGGGAGATGCTCAAAGTTGTATCTGTGTCAACTGCATGCTTTGAGGTAGCAGCTGCACTTAAAACTTTCATTTTAGCCTAGTAACAGAATCCTATTTAATTTTTTATTTTAGAGAACAAAAGCAGAGCATGTAATGCAGTAGGACCAAGACAACACTCAGACCTTAGTCACTTCAATAATACCAGTATGAATGCTAAATAATTTGAGCCCAGCAAGATCCAAAGTGTAATAAACACTGTATTAACCATCGTCCTTACAGGAACAATATTGTAGTTAAATGTCACATTTTAAGTATTATTTAAAAGCTAAGCACTCCATCTTTACCCAACTAGACTGACTTTGTTTCCAGATTTTCAGTAGGATATTCACTTATTTTACAAACTACAGTTTTGATGTGAGAAACTTTAAAAAAAAAATAATTATGCCTCCCTCACAAAACAAACTTCTCTGTAAGAGGCTATGAATCTTTACCTTTGCTTAAGGAAAGCTTCTGACAGCTTATGTAAACAATAGCATGCAACAGAAAAACTGGACTTGCAAGCAGAGAGCTTGTCCCATTTTCAAGCTGAACCCAAGAGAATGACTTCCCTCCACTTAAAAGGAAGTCGAGCAGATTACTATGCAATAGTTTTATTTACTCCAGATGGTATTCTCTTCCTTTTAAGTACTGTCTGTGCGCTGACCACACAAACCTAGAGCCAGCAAAAAGATAATCTGTTCATACAATTTTATCAGTTTAAATGAGATTACACAATTGGGCACTGTATAATTATACTAACAAGATGTTCTACCTGTACAAGCTGAACTGCAATTTAGAGTACACCTACACTAAGGTGGAGTTCTGTCAAATACTGTTATTCTGAAAGAACACCATCAACTTTCTTCCCCAAAACATTCCCATAACTTGTTGTTTCTCTACCACTAGCTGCTTTCAGTGGTCTTACAAAATAGAAGATTAAAATGGTCCAGATTTAGGGACACATAGAGCCCTGACAATGTTGGGATTAAATATATCATCACGGACCAGCAAGTTTTAGATAATCTGAAGGAACATCGGGAAAAAAAGGTGGATTTTTTTTTTTCTGTAACAGTAGTCTATGTGACAAATATTGCTCTGAGTCTGCTTAAGTTCCTTATGCATGGATAGATATGAAGAAGCTGTAATCACTGATTTTAATAAAAACATAGATCACTTCCCAGAATTCTGCTTATGAAGCCTCTTGAGAAGCCACAGTGTGGCTATGGTGCACTTGAAAAGAAAACAGACTACATAGGAAGACAAAATATGCCAGTGATGGGAGACAAAGACATCAGGCAATAAATGATTAGAATTCAGTGAAAGAAAAGCATCTCTCAAAGAGCAATTTGAAGGTTCAAAATAATTCAAACCTTAATGCTGGTCACAAAATTAATCCTGCTGGTATGCTAGAGGAGCTAAAATGACTGCATCTGCAGAAAAATTTATTTGTGAAGGCCGTACTTCCAGGTGGTTCTGCTACCCTGCAGCAAAGCAAGTTCCCTGAAGTAATACCATGAGACATTGATAACATAACCTCATAGAGACCTCATAGCAGCCTTTCAGTATCCGAAGGGGGGCTATAGGGATGCTGGGGATGGACTATTCATTAGGGACTGTAGTGAGAGGACAAGGGGTAACAAGTTCAAACTTAAACAGGGGAAGTTTAGACTGGATATAAGGAAGAAATTCTTTACTGTAAGGGTGGTGAGGCACTGGAATGGGTTGCCCAGGGAAGTTGTGAATGCTCCATCTCTGGTGGCGTTCAAGGCCAGGATGGACAGAGCCTTGGGTGACATGGTTTAGTGTGAGATGTCCCTGCCCATGGCAGGGCGGTTGGAACTAGATGATTTTAAGGTCCTTTCCAACCCTAACTATTCTATGATTCTATGATAACAAGATCAGTTGCTTGCCTTGCTTTCTTTACAGAAGCATAAGTAGTTTTGTCAGGAATCTTCTGACAGTGAATTTCCACTTTGCTCTATGATAATTTTCACAGTTTGCAAATAACAGGTTGCTAAATTTCATAAAACTTTAGGAAAATCCAGTGATACATATTTAACTTTTAACCCAGTAAGAGTAATTGTCTGTAGAGGCTTTACAAATATAAGAGGAAAACACTTAGTGCAAGTATTATGAATAACTGGAAGTCACAAATACAACATTTCAAGTTTCAGCCAACAGTATCAGTTTTAGGTAACAAACAGCTTTAGCTTGCAAAGTAATTGAGCAAAAGCTACAGGAAAAATTCAGAAGTATTTTTAAAACCACTATTATTTACTTGCTAAAATGCTGTTGCTTCCTTTGCTTGTTTCCTTGCATTTGATCCCTGAAGCACCGTAGCAAGCTCAAATTTCACCTTTTGAGACTAGTGCTTTTTCCAGGTTCATTTTTGAACTATGGGTTAATGAGCCTTCAGTATAATCTAAACTCAGTTTTCTGGGTATAGCTTTAAAAAATTCTTCCAATCCATCATTCATATAAGTTAAGCTACAATTGTAATATGAATTCTTTACCATTTAAAGAATAGAGCTCTAAAGTCTTAAAAGACATCCCTAAATTAAAAATTAATACATAAATAGAATGCTTTGGCAAGTGGAGGAACTTATTAAAGGTTCAGTACAGGTTTAGAGGCTACACTGCAGCCTTTCATCCAACCCTCTCACCCCCAGTTTAGGTCTTAAGGTTTCTCAAATCCCACTTTTCAAACCAAAGTAAAAGAGACTAGATTATTTGATACATTTCTGCCCAGATTTCTTCAGCTCTCAGCTCCGAGTATCTCTCAAGTTAATCTCGCATTACAGTTGAGGATCTGAAAGATTACATATACCAGCAATCCTTACTTTTCTCTTAAGGATGCTACTACTGCCAGTTCTCACACCTGCAATATTGCAACGATTACGGAAGCCCCTCTTTTGCTCCCCAAGATTAGGTGAAGCTAAGTCACCCTCTCACTAGCACTTACTTTCACAGCAGGATATGCACTACCTAATAGCAGTCAGGATTATACCACTCTGCTACCCTTGTAAAATATATGTGCCATTAAAGAGTGGGTGAATACAGGTCCTGAAGTAACTTGGTCACTTTTCTCAAAGGAAGTGGTATAGATGAAGCAATTTTTGTGGGTCTTTCTTCAGAATGTACAATAACTTCTTCTCAGTCCCTTGACATAGATAAGCAGAATCCATATGAACTTATCCACACCAACTTCGCTACTAACAATTTTTAGTTTCTTATTTTACAGAACAATGGAAACCCATGAGACTTGAGAGGAAAAACTTACCTCTAATGCCAGCGCAGTCTTGTCATAAGCACAGGGTACTCTCTTTTGGATAGCTTTGGCATAGACTGGTCCATTCTGTGTTAATGGCAGGGGATTGATCACTGCTCCAGGTGTACTGGGTACTGATGGAAGGGGACTTGCAGTTTGAGGCTGAGCATAAGCATGGGCAGGTTCTGGAATACCGTAACTGTTGGAATTCCTGTTTCCATGCTTTGCATGAGAAGATCTGACTAGCTTTTCTACATAAGGAACAGGAATCATCCCAATCCGACCATCCTTGTTTCTGGCGCTCCACCACTGTTCTTCTGGCTTCTCTACAATTACCAATATCTCACCCTTTTTAAATGGAAGATCCTCAGCATCATTGCCAGGAAAGTCATAGAGAGTCCGAACATACTCCACATTTTCTTCTGCAGTGGACATAGCAGGGGCAGATCCAGATCCCATTGGTGGACTTGGATACCTAAGTTTAAAAAAGGTTTGGTATAAGCAGTAGCTATTGGGTTTTATTTCCAGTAACAAAGCCAAGTACCAGTTTTACAGAAGGAACACCAATTAGAGGAGATTACTTATTCAGCTTTGTAACAGAAGTATTGGCCTGGTAACACTGTGAGGCATTTTATGAGTAACTCATGCTCTCAAGTAATTACTTAAGTACCCAGTGAGCCAATAAAAATCTGTCATGGCTGCAGAAAACAGGGAGAAATAATTGAAAATCTTTATCCTTGTGTTTTGTATTGTTGTGAGGATCTTGGGGCAAAATAGAATCTATAGCATAAGTTGTAAGAGTCATGATGCATAAAACCATGTTAAAATTATTTAGGTGACTTGGAGTGGAAGTGCTCTTAGAGAGCTAAATAATCCTCTTCAGTTCATCACATCAGCATTTTTAACTTCAACATCTATTTCTAAAGAATTTGCTGACCCCAAATGCTAGACTTAAGGGAACACAGCAGGAAAGAGAACAAAAGTAAGAGGAGGGTTTTCTAACTCGCAGTTTTCTAACTCAAATTTAGGAGTCCAATGTTATCTTCCTAATTGGTAGTATTTTTCTAACTAAATCCTACTTACATGCAGAATTTTGGGGACAGCCAGTGAAATTTATACTAAAAACTCCTTTCTTTAAGAAAGGAGATAGGCAGATCCTATGCTTTTAGGAGACACCTCCTCCTTCTTTTCTGGAAAGTAACATGGAATTAAGCTCCCTAATCTTATTGTAACAATTTTAATTCTCAAATAGTCATTATAATACAGCAGAAAAATTATTAGTTTCAAAGTACTGATCTTTTCTGCATATTTAAACAGCTAATAACATGAAAGTAGTATCTTCATAAAAAAGAGTATGAAATACTTGCATCCACTGGTAAGAATGGAGTAAGAAATGAGAAAGCTAACCATACAGAAATACTCTTTTGCCTTATTAACCATAATATTGCTTTTAATTTACTCTCATCACTGTTTAATACTATGCCCATCATCCATCCAATACAGTAATTTTGTTGTCTGTGATAATGTATAAGATTGTTCATCAAGTGAGACTATTTTCTCGGAAATTTTCAGCATAGATTATACATATTTTATTCAAAATAGCTGTCAGAAATCTTAACATATATAGGCCATTGTAGATACTTATTATTTAAGCTACAATACCAAGGATACATTCCATTAGCCTACTTCAATTCTTTTCTGCTATTTGCAAAATAAGATGGAAATCAAATCCCTGTGTGTTTTGCAAGATAGGCCGGAAGCCCTAAACAAAAATATATGCTTCTTTCAAACACCCTGTTGCAGCCAAAGCCAGGTCAGGGAACCCTTCAGAGAGCAGTCACTCTGTGAGTGAGCTCAGGAACATCTGCAATGATGGTCAGAGCTTGCTATTGACACAAAACAAATAGAAAGCTTAAACCAGTTTTCAACTGTTTACAAGTTTAAAATGTCATCTCTGAGAGCTAACGTTGCATGGCTGTATACAACAAAACTACTTAAGCCTACCATGAAAACCACTCTTAATACTGTACTTTATGGAATTAAAAAGAATCAACTTCACTCAAAAGCATAAAGCACCTGAGCATGATGTTACCCTGAAAATACCAGAGAAATAAGAATTGGCAATAAGAGCTCTGAAGCACATACCTGGCCACCCCTATTCTAAATCTAGTCCACTAGCTAAAAATAAATAAATCAAGAAATGCTATCTGTCATCCTCCCTCTTGCAACAGGAAGTCTCCTTCAAACAAAATTTCAAACCATCAACCAAGTCACTGATTTTTCTAAAAGAATTTAGAACAAAAATCATGCTAAGGAAAACCACCAAGTCAATCCCATTTCTTGCTTTACAATAAAGCTCATCAGCTCACAGCAGGCAAGGTCCCATCTGTCTCTGTATGCTGAAAGAACAATATGCAATCAAAACCCTGAAAACAAGGTGGTACTAAAATGTTCACAAAATGTTTCACACCAGACTCCTAACAAATACCAAGTGAGCAAGTGGAATCAGCAAAGTTTAAGTATTTTGAGAAAGTCAAGACAGTCATTGCCATAAATGATTAAGAACAAGTTTTTAGATCCAGAAAGGCACAACAGCATCCAGGTTAAGGAAAACCAAGACAAGCATAAAGACTGCTTTAGTGTAGACTCTTTTCCTCCCAACTATCCACAAGTTTAAGCTTGCACATAACACTGGGCAGCTCCATTTAAGCATTCCTGCAATGGTGAAAATGATTTTATTTTTCCCTTCACCTCACCCATCTCTCTAGCCACAGCACAGTCACTAGCTAGAAAACTTTTCAGCAACTTTAAATGTTCTTGATGCTACTGCTTTCTGTCACATCCCTTCCATCACCTCACAGCTTTACAGAAGATCTTCTTTTGACCACTTGACAAGTTACTGATTGTCATTATGAACTGGCCTATGCCAAAGTTAAATCATGACTATAAACCTCAACGTTACTCTTCCCCCCTAAGAACCTGCTAATCCACAAGCCAGTTATATTTTAAAATACAGAATTTAGAAGCAAACCAATCTGAATTGCCTTGTCTAATGCATTGCTGCTTTTCAGGCTTTTATTTCACTTAATTCTATCCAGGAAGCCCAAGAGCTTTGAAATAAGATACTGGGAAAGGTTTTATTAACTAAAATCAAGGAATATGTTATAGAGTTCTTGATAAGCAGTTTATTGATGCAAATTGCAGGTATGTCCCATGTGGGAACAAGACAAAGAATGAGATCATAGCCAAGCCACATTTTCCCATCCTCCTACAATAACATTTCTCAATGTAGTGCACAGAGTGAGTATGCAGATACAGATGAACAGTGCTGTAACTAAACTATGAGAAATAATGGTTTACATTTTTTGGGGGTGGAAATGCCACTCCAAGTCTGGGAAATTCTGTCCTAGAATACATCAATGCTGACTTAACAGCGTGAAGCAGTCTAATCACATAAAGGCCTGTTATATTGTAATCACTGTGAATGCAGGGACAGACAGCAACTTAAGCGCAGAGGCTGTACTTCAGTCACTGAGACTTGTGAACCAGCTTCTCAGCCATCATAGGAACAGGACAATACCAGAAGAAAGCGTTGACACAATACACGACCACACCCTCTTGCAAGGCAATTACAGCCAGTGGTAGAGATGGATGCACATGGTACCTTTCCATATGCCTACACACATGGTAAGTGTATTATATGTATATAATGCCAGTGCTTTATATGGATGATGTGTCTGAAACAGCAACATATAACGGTCACCACGATCCAGAGTGCTAAGAAGGACCACTTAAAAATAGCTTCAAACAAGGGCCATGAACAAACGGTTTCCCTAGTATATATAGCATGGCCCTACATTCACTGCTATATTAGGCTGGACTAAGCCAGCCCCTTCCTTGTGTCCCCTCGGTGAAGATGGCAGGGGGTGGGGCGAAGGGGGGATGGCACTCACCTGGGCGCAGGCTCGATGAGGGTGGTGGTGTCCAGGTAGTGGATCTTGTAGAACTCCAGCAGGGCGGGCAGGTGCTCAAACTCCTGGTCGCCAATCTTAAAGCGGCGGTTAGGCAAGGAGTTAATGATGTAGTGGGAAACTCGGGAGTTCTCGGACACCGAGAGCACATAGTCCCCCGGGCAGGTGGACGAGTCCCGCACTAGGAACATGCCGTGCCGCTGCCCCTGCAACCGCGTCTGCGCCTCCGCCCGAGACACCGGGCCCACGTACCAGCTGGAGCGGTCCGACGAATCGAAACGAGCGGCAGAGGACATGGCTCCGGCAGGGGAAGGGACGGGGGGAAGGAAGGTGAAGAGCCCGAAGGCCCAAGCGGAGGAAGAGATCCGGAGAAGGGAAGGCCTGGACAAGGAGGCCTGAAAGGTGGAGCGGGCGAGGGGCTATGAGGAAGTGGCTAATGCCCAGCCCAGAAGATAGGAAGCCCAAGGAAAGCGGGATAAGAGAGAAGAAAGCCCCGTGCTTCTGGAGGCGAAGGACAGAGGAGCGGCTGGGGTGGGGCTGGCCAGACGCGGCGGTCAGGGCCCCCGAGTCTCCCTCAGCGGCGGGGTGTGCAGGGCATCCTTCCCGCCTCTCCCTCAGGCCTTCGGCGGGCCCGGCTGGGCGGGTGGCGAAGATCAGCGGCGGCTGACAGGGACAGGTAGCCCGAGAAGCTGTCGAGAGTACCCTGCTACGGTGCCTCAGCGCCACAGCCGGGCCGGAGCACCGCACTCCCGGGCTCTTCTCTCGGCTCAGCTCCCCTCTCCGAGCAGAGTACCAAAATGGCGACGGCGCCGGGCGCCTGGAGCGCTCCGCAGACACCGCCCCGCGCAGGCGCGCTGCGGGTCCAGCTGCTGGGAGGGGGAAACGGCGCGGGGGGGAGGGGGAAACGGCGCGGGGGGGGGGGGGGGCGGCCGAGGGGAGCGAGGGGCCGCGCTGAGGGAGGCGGCGGCACCGGGGGGTGGCTCCGTGGCTCAGTGTCGCGGCCGGAGGGCAGGGATGGATGATGGATGGCTCTGCTTTCGCTGTCCCTCCGGGCCGCCGTCATTCAAACTCCCCCGGCGCGCAGGGGCAGCGCCAGCTGGCGGGTGGATGAACGCGCGCGGCCCCGGTGGCGTGAGTGGGGGCTCCCTCGCCTTCTGCAGCCCCTCAGGGAGCAGGGCCGCCCCCCGCTCGAGCCGCTGCAGTGCTGCTGGCACGCGATACCTCAGGTCGCCCCCGAAGGCTCTGCCCAGTCCTTGAGGGGACCCGCAGCGTACTTTCTCCATTCTCTCTCCTGTCCCTCAGCACATCGGTGGTGCCCAGCCTCCGGCTCTACCCGCGCTTCGCCATGGCGCCCCGAGGCACGCCGTGTTTCCCCGCCCTCCGGGGGTCCCTGATGTCCTGCCTCCGGCCGCGCTCCTCTCCGCAATTGGAGCAGTGGGATGCCCCGCAGCAGGCAGCCTGACCGCAGGCAAGAGATCACCTTCCGAGGTTTTGTTGGGTTTATTAGTTGATTATTTTTTTCTTTAAGGAACAAATTGGACCACTGTGATAATCTCCTCTGTTCTCGAGATAACTTCCTACATGCTCTAACAGAGAGTTTCCTGTCTTTTTACAGCCTTGCTCCCAGATAAGGGTGTCAAAGCAAGCCCTGTTTGTCTCGGGGCGCAGGCGGGAGGGAAGATGGTTTGGCAGGCGCTGAAGAGGAAGGAAACTCCGGAAAGGAGTCAGTAGGCCTGGGGGGCAGTGGCTGGGCAAGAGCTCGGCACGTGGTGCAGCGTGAGCTGTTTGAATTTTAGAGGGATGTTGGCATGCAGTGACCTCAGACAAGCAGGGAGCCTTTGTGTGGTTGGACTTGAGTTTGGGAGGGCTGGCGGTAGCTGTAAGCACATCCAGCTGCAATAGGCACGGGCGCAACAAAATAGCTGCCGATTCCCTGACAGGCTAGAAGCCTTTGGAAATAACGTGCTTTTAGCTCAGCCTCATGACTTTGTTTAATTTGCTTCTAATTTGTGTTTTCATTTTGCTTCGGGGCTGGCAATGTGAAATGAACCAGCACTTGAAAGCAAAAAATCATTTAAAATGGAGAAATAGATTTAAGATTACTGTCTTGAAGTGCCAGACTGGACTGTTGTGCAGTCTTATTCCAGCTTTCCTGTCTTTCTTTCATGCACTGCCTTTTCCAAAAGCTCAATCACAACATGTTTTTTCTATGTTGTTCTTCCTGCATTGGTAACGAGTGCCAACTGAGGTATTTGGACCAGAGCATACAGGCTCTGTCTCTGTAGACGTTTAGCAGAGTTCAGTCCAAAATGGAAGATTCGTAAGTGTCCTTGTTATGTTTTAGACAAAATCATCTTAGATAGGCTCATAACATCACTGACATGAAAGGATCTTAAAGTTGGCCCTGAATACATGTGCAGGTATCACTTTACTAGCTGCTGAAATACAGTCATCTCCTGGGTGGAAAACAACAGCTGTTTGGTAATGCACAGCAAGACTGGCAAAACAGTAGACTCAGAGGTGAATAATACCAGCTGAAGACTCACATCCATGTGAAAATGTTTTGTGCATTGCAAGGGAGGCTTACTTCGTTGCTATGCCTTTGATCCGTTCCTACTGGTTGAGGTGCTTGTATCTGCCACTGAGAGTCAGTTTTAAACACATGTAGATAGGCTACAATAGATTACGAAGGTTATTATGTTTTCTTCTGTCATTTGTACAGGTTTGGATTGTTTTCTGTTTGGCCATGGCCAAAATACAGATTTAAAGATGCTACTTGGACTTGCAATAAAGTGCTAAAGGTTGTTCAAAAATTATTACAAAAGACACAAGTTAGCAGCAATTAGTAACACATAGCATGTAAGAAGGAAATAAAAGTTCCTATTGCTGCATTTGATTGAATTAAATTTTGTTGCCTCCATTTTGTATGCATAATGCTAAAACCTCAAGAAAGTTGAAGTATGTCAGGAATAAACAGTATTTAATTATAAACCAGATTTTGTGCAGTACTACATGGAGCTGGGCTGATGCTGGAGAACCAGCACATCCACCTTCTTATCCAGAATGGATTTTAAGGCACAGAGAGATTTTCAGTTTGGAAGGAGCTGCCACAATGAGCTGTTCTGAACTTCTATTTACACAGGTTGTGTGCATCCTTCAGTAATTCCTTCCTCAGTTTCAATAACTGTGGTTGAACTAGGCCAGATCTTCTAAGTAAAAGATCCCATATTCTACTTGGATTATGAGGAAAAAGTGGCTTGTTCAAGATCATTAATGTTATCTGATAAGACTGATCTTCAACTTCCTAGATTACAATCATCTCGGGTGCATTACATCCCTACAACTGCATTTGGTTTAGGAAGAATGGATAAATGTATGACACCACATAATCTTTTTATGACATATCAATATATTTCTGCTCTTTGTCTTACCTGTTGGCAGCTTCTCCCCTCAGAGCATGACCAAATAGTTGTATCATAGCTGAGGAGGTGGGGAGCTCTTAAAATGCATCAGCTGCCAATGAAATGAAAACTCACTTGGCAGAATATTCCCTGGAGAAGGTGCCGTCCGTCTTTTGCTGTGCCCAGCTGCTCTTTCTTCCTTTCACCAGAAGCTTCTGACCCCATCAGCTGGGCCAAATGCCAAATAAATTGTACATGTGGCTGGCCCCTAAGTAAGAAGTATATTCCTGTCAGGGGTATAAAATGAGAATCCTTTTTTCTTTCAAATCAAGTATGGTGTATGCTTCCAATGCAAAATTAACAACCCTAATTTAAACCATGAGGAAATGGGAAAGGATATGTTGGATTTGGAGGTAGACATCTGGAGAAGAAATACAGTAGTGGAAGCATTTATGAAACAAAAACTGAAGCAATCACAATCACTTCTCCAAATGTGGAAGCCTGAAAACACTCCAGGATGCAAGTCCACTAATTACACATCTAACAAATATGCCTATACAGCTTTACCTCTGTGCTGGCAGGAAATAGGAAAATACATCATCAAGAAACCTGGACTTCCTAAACTATCAGCAGTGTAAGTGCTGGTATTTTGATCACTTAGTTCTGGAAGAGTCGTTTGGCTATTCTCTTACAGACCAGAAATAACTTAAAGCTTTTTTAGTTCATTGTCCATATGTCTGCAACATCTTGTGCTACACTGTCTCTGAGGACTCCCTGTAAAGCGAATGCTTTTCACTGTAGGTTACAAGACTGCCATATTCAGGAGATCAGAGAATTTATAACTAAAAAAATATGGTATCAGCTTAAAATCCGTATGAGTATCTGTTTTGCTTGACATAATGCAAAGTTTAAGTGGGCTCTTGAAGGCTGAGTTCCTGAAGCATCATTCTTCATAGGAAAACCGATCAATACGAGTTACAGCTCTGTATCAATCCGTAATCTCTCCTGCAATTTCTTTATATAGGTAACTGAAGTAAACAAGAATGATGTGCTTTATATCTGCCCAGTTAGATAAAATTTCCAATCTTAGAGCAAAGCAATTTTATTATTGTTTAGCCTATATAT
Organism: Amazona ochrocephala; assembly: GCA_039720435.1. Classification (NCBI taxonomy): domain Eukaryota; kingdom Metazoa; phylum Chordata; class Aves; order Psittaciformes; family Psittacidae; genus Amazona; species Amazona ochrocephala. The sequence goes on along the minus strand of CM077891.1, from coordinate 5,355,007 downwards.
TAGTTTGAAGAGGTACATGGTAGACTAAAATGAGCTACTGCTAAATAATTAGGATGGTTTGATCTAACCTAAAGTCTGTGGGTTTTTTTACCTGAACAAAATACATGCAAGTAAGATAGTTCAGACCATAACTTTCAGCAGTCGCATTATGCTCAGATGGAAAGAATTTTTTTGGGTGAAAGCATCAGAAGTTTTGTTTTTGTCAAATCAAAATATGAAATACCTGCCCTTAGGTTTAGTTCATGTCACTTCAGGGATATTACGCCAGTAGCTAAAAAATCCCCCAAAACGAAACCCTACAAAACCCAGAAAGAAATAATGCATCACTCCTCTCTAAGGTGGATAATCTACTTTAAGGAAAAGTAATTTCCTTGTAACTGCATTCTAAGCCTTGTATTGATTTGCTTTGCACAGCATCCAACTGCAACACTTAGTAAATAATGTGATCACAAAATTGCATATACTGATAACTGGAAAATCACCTGACTGACTAAAAACAGTATTCAAACACAGGAGTGATAGAGTAGAAGCTTGGGGAAAAAAAATCCAACCAAACATGAGTTTTCTTAAGATGTTTCTTTAGCTTAATAATTACTCATGAATGTCTTACAGTATCCTATGTAGTCTAAGAATGAGCCTGCTTGGTTATTTGTAATAGTAATACCCTCTATATATTGGTAGTATACATAGGAAAGGATAAGAAGCCAGGCAAAGAATGACTATTTTATTATCATGAAAGAGGGTAAATAATATTTTCACTTCTATGACATAGGGCATCACTGGTCTGTTGAGCTAGTGCTAGTTAAAACTGAAAATGCACTGCAAGCATCAGACTTGAGTTAGATGTCTGGGTTTAGTTAGAACAGCTAGGTCTGGAGTATGACCTGGAGCACTACAAGTCTTGAATCACTTCTTGTTTGCAAACAAAACAAATAGCCACTGCAACACTTGCAGTCTAGCAGTGGTTCTAGTGATGTCCAGGTCAGAAAAATCTGTCCTTGTATCTGAGGACTACATGAAATTCCCACAGATTAAAAATAACTCTGTTTGCAAATTAGGACTACTGGTCAGGCTCCAGTATTGCAGTGTAGTAAAGTCTGTATTTCCAGACTCCATGTGCAGTTCAGAGTTCATTATCAAAAAAGATTTTCTGAAGCAGCTCATCATCAGGGCTTCCTGCAGTTACCAGGTCTTGTGTTCTATTTGCCACCTGGCAAAGGTTCAGAGGGTGAGATGAAAACTGGCAGTGCTGGAGAAAAAGATCTGACAAATGGCCCTCTTTTAATAAGCTGCTGAGCTTACTAAAAGAGGTGTACAAATACTCTTGAATCTTTTACAGAAGCCCAGTCTACTAATGTACAGTCATCTAGGTCCATTTTGAAATCATCTTTGTTTCCCTAAACATAATATCCCCAAGTAATGGTGATATCTTAAATTTCTCTGAAGTAGCAGGTCAGTGTGCAATATTTGTTATGATGTAATGATACTTCACTAGTTCCATATCATTCTGGTTGTCACTGGTTTTGCCTTTCTTCTGCAACCCCATTATTGCTACAAGATTTAAAAGCTTTTGGTAGTTTGTCATGATTTTCTGGTGGCATGGGTTACTTATCACCTCTCTAAGAGTGAGGATCTCGTACTATTCAGGTATCACACTGGCTCAGCCTTTAAATCAGCCTCTAAACTAATGGTAAGCAAGATGGTAGTCAGAAGCCAATTATTTTAAGGCCTCATGAAGGAAAGATTAACATGCCTTATCTTTCTGAGCTGAAGTAATTCTGTAGTATGTTCCTGGCATTAGTCAGCTACTGCAGGGTCTTGGCCCAGTGTAATCTTCAATACCTCTAGTTATCTTATTAGTTTTGTTTTGTTTTCTACTGTGGCAAAGCAATCTCTACTCTCTTCTAAAGCATATACTAAAAAAGTGAAAAAAAATTGCCATCTCCTAAGCTGGTGTAACTTCACTGATTCTAATGTAGTACTACAGGATTTAATTTCAGATCACTGCCTTTCAGCCTCCACATCAGAGTCAATAAAACTGAGACAGTAGTTAAAAAAGTTCTGACAAGGATTTATTAATTTATGCTTGTGAACAAATGTGTTTGACAGTTGAGATTGCCATAGTCTGTACAGAGAGAGTTCCACTGTGTTGACAGAACTTGCAGTATAGAAGTTCAGGAGTGGGTGTCAGTTCACAGACTTTAACCCAGTTACAAAGATGGCTGCATGCCCAGATGAGATGAAGGTTCAGACTTTCTTGCTACTGTTCCTGTTTCTGTATGTTCAGTCTTGCTGAAAAACCAATCAAGCTGTCTGACACCTGGCACAGGAGGGAGACGCCAAGTGTTACCTTCCTGTGTTAAGATGGTTAGGAAGTTTTATTACCGCAAAGAATAGGGAAAAAAACACCCCAACTCTCAAGAAGCTATTTCAAGCTAAAAGCTGGAAGGAAAGAAGCTAGTCAAGCCGAGCCTTCTGTGCCTTTTTTATTGTCCATGCTGAAGACTGAGAAAAGTATCCTTCAAAGCAAAAGAACCTCTATATTTTAACTGGGAAAACGGCAGTTCTGTGGTTACTTTAAAAATGCTGCTTTCTGGCAGGTGGGCAGGTACTGAATGTAAGTGGCATTTTGTGCAGAACACTTGCAGATGGGCAGATATTGACTGTGAATGGCATTTGTGCAGAACACTTATTTTCCAAACCTTTAAATACTGATTTATGTATATAAGAAAGACATATAAAATCTAAGTATTTTCTTCAAGCCTTAGGTTCCTCATTCACTGGCAAAAAAATAAATATTAAAGTTTTCTAATCTTCACTTGAATTATCAAATTCCTCCCAGTCTGATACGCTCATAACTTCGGATGGAAAGTCAAGGTGATACTTCATGCGGTCTGCATGCCATTCTGAGAACCATTTCTCTGTTTCCATTAAGACAGCCCTTGGCAAAGTGAGGACACAGGCAGCCATCCCAGAAATATCATCCTCCAACTGGGGTCCTTCCTCCCAGCAGTCTCTCTCTGCATCGTAAATGTGGACATAGTCCATGCGGATTCCTCTGTTGTGGGATCTGCCTCCCAAGACATAGATCCTGTTGTCTAAGACTGCAATACCTGGCTCTCCATGTCCTGCAGGAAGTGGACATACGTTTGTCCACTGATCAGTGCTTGGCCTATAGCAGGCAACCTGTAAGAAAACCCAGAGATTAGCCAAAATTGGACTTGTATCTTAGTGACAGAGGCTGGCCATATGACAAGCTATTTAGGAAGCCATGCAGTAACATCAGTCTTTTGACAGGGTGTTGATAATGGAGAGAGCCTATCACTACGTAGTAGAAGTACAGTACTCAGCAGAAAACTGTGCATAGTTGCATAGAGCTTTGAATCGCAAATTCTGACCCTGCTACTGGAGTGAAAGCTGTATGTTATTCAAAAACCGTATACAAAAGTGAAAGAGATGGGGACACATGCTAATACAAGCTCAGACATAACGTACCTGTTTGCATTAGGAACGTACAAAGATGCCAGATCTGCTAAGCTGTCTCTGCAACATATTTTGGAAAGTTTTAGGTTTAATTGGGTAACTCTTGGCTAACTGCTTTTATTTGTAAGCACCTTTCTATCACTCAGATGCACTTTTCAGGTAGATGTATTTCTGTCATCTTCATTGGCTTTGTTCTTACAGTTAATTTTTATGTTTTATGTCTCTAGCAATTCTAGAAGCCGGAATAAGTCTCAAGAATTCTCTTCAGCCATCACTTATCATCAGGTACTGTCCATTTGATTGCATTATACAATTGCCATCCAACATATCCTTAACAACTCTGTTCTGCAATTACATATTGGTAATTCAAAGGTTCTCGACTTAGGAAAAAAAAAATGTGAGAAGACAGTGTAAAGTAAATTTAGTTGATGTGCTGCTTACTGGTTATGTGCACGTCATTGAATGTTATCCATCAAAGATGTTTTAAAATTGATAAGAATATCAAGTGCTACAGCTTCAATGATTTGTGGGATAGACAGTGCATTCAAGACAGACAGCAGTAACTAAATCCCTGCAAGTTCTGCAGTTGAGTGGGGTGAGCTGGTGCAGTAGCTGTTGCTGGGCAGACAGTTACTTAGTGAGAGAAAAACATTACATCAGAGTGCAATCATCCACAGGAAAGAGCTTCTTCCAGGAAAGGCACAGGTATGACATGCTCCTACCTGGTGAACATCCCTTCTGTAGCCAGAATCATTGTTGCTTCCTCCAATTACGTAGAGCTTTCCTAAGAGTGCAGCCATCCCATGCCAAGCACGTCTCACTGGACCATCTGCTAAAATGTCCCAGCGGTCAGTCTTTGGGTCATAACATTGTAGCTCCTTCAAATAGTCTTCTCCTCTCCTCCCACAAGTAATATACATCTTTCCATCCAGTGCTGCTCCAGCGTGTGCATATACCTGTATCACCGCATGGGAAAGCAAGAGGTTGAGCTCTGGTTTTATGTATTTCTCCCAGTTTCAAAGTACAGAGTAGACATTAAGGGAGTAACATTTTTTATGAGTTGTGCAGATATCAACATCTGGAAGGATTTTTTATAGAAAATCCCTTTCTAGGTGATTATGCTGTTAGTGTAAAATTCTGAATGAAATACACTAGAATGTCTAAAGCTTCCAGAACTGCAGTGGGGTCTCATTTTTTTTACTCCTTGATTAGAAGATCAGTCATACTATTACTTCTCTCCGTAGTCCACTTTGAAGTCTTTTAGTGGAGATTTTTCTTACACAAGCAGCGTTATCAGGAATGCAAGATACCCTACTCAGCAGCACTCATTGGATCTTAAGGCTTTTTATATTCCCAGCACTGATGCATTGTTTCTTGAAAGATTACTCAGGATTTTAGTTTTCTTCCCTAACCAAGATTCATCAAGCAGCTATTTTTTGTTTGGTTTTATTTATTATTTTATTTATTTATTATTTGCTGTATTCATCTTTGCAACACTTTTAACATGGAAATGGAAATGCCTTTTTTAGCATTATTAAAACTCAGAACAAACTCTTGCACTCATAACCCCAATTCCCATGTCGCTACACCATTTCCTGGTTTCTGGGGTCATGACTGCTACTTTGGCAATAGCCGTTCTTGAAGAATAAAGGGTACTGATGACAAAAGAGACCTATTCCCTCATGTATACCAAATGAGTAATTTGAAATTATGTTTAGCTGGCTTAGATGTGATTCTGCACCACATAAGCTATTATCATCAGAACTTGTTACCCAGTCTCAGTTTTGTGTCCAGCGACTAAGTAGTCTGTAGAAACAGATCTGCCCTTTTACTGGGATCAGGAGTAAAGCATGTTGTTAGGACTGTGATCAGAAGCTTGTACTACTGTGTCTTATAATTTACCTCCCTAGGAGGAATGGGAACTTCCTGTCGCCAGAGGCTATGTGCTCAATTTTATATACTTTTAAGGACTGACACAACGAAGGTGCAGGGGAAAACAACAAGAAAACTGGAAAAAAAAAAAAAAGGCATTTAGCCTCAAAATATTATTTACATAAATTATTCCTCTCCTTTCTTGATATTCATTTATCCCATATACAGAGGCTACTGTTGACCATCTGAATATCAGCAGATTTAAAGCTACACATGAGAAAAGCATCTAAAAAGATTAAATCAGGAACTGAGGAACTATAGTAGTGTGTGTGGCTAATGCACTACTTACCTCCTTCTTCAGAGGTGTCACATATTCCCAAGTGTTGCTTTTAGGGTCATACCTCTCCACTTCCCTCAGGTCTTCATGGTAATCTCTGCCTGCGACAGCATAGATATAGTTGTCCACAACACAGACACTGAGGTCAGCATGCTCTTGCTGTAGGGACTGGATCTGGAACCATTTGTTGTGTCGAGGGTCATACCTTGTAAAAGAATGGGATCAAAGAAAGTTATTCATACAGCCACAGAATCATTGCTGGAATACCAGACAGGACCACAGATGTGGGTTACTGTACTGTCTTTGGCTGAAATTGAGCTCAGCTGTAACTGGAGTGAAATTTGGCCTTGTCAGCATTTTATTATTAGCAAAGTTGTTTTATTCTGTTTTTAGAAGATGTATTTTAGCTGACATAATCATGCTATAAAAGCCTAGGGTTTCCATTATCTTATACACTGCTGTCAGTAAAACCAGTAAACATGACCACAGTATACAGACAAAAGGGTTTTTATCTGTTTTTGTGATGTAATGAGCATGAAGGTCTAAACCTGATCCTTCCTCCTGCTCCTTTTCCTGGCACAAACCAATATAAGAGGACCCTGGAATGCCACTATTGTGCACACAAATTCTTGAAAATCAACCAGTAATAGCATTTTCTTTAAAAATCCTTTTTGGTAACTAAATCCCTTTGTATTGGTACCAAAAGTAGATACAAAGTACTTCTAGAAAATCCTAGCTCAAGAGCATTTAGGCAATCTAGGATTCTAGCTTCATTACTGTTTTCAGTACCTTTAATACTTCCCCCCTCCAACGAGACAGAAAGTAGAACATGTAATGCTCTTGAATGAGTACTGTTTCTACCCTGTCAGGCTTGGCTTTGTCCCATAAGCTCTGCTGGAAGCTTCCTATTACTATCAGGCTCATTTCTTCATTTCTTGTGTTTTCCTTCAGTGAGGGCCCTGCTCAGTTCCTAATCTTTCATCTAGCAAGCATATAGACCACGCTGTCTTACTGACACTGAGATGGGTAACAGGGTGGTAACAAAAATAATAGCAGGATTATCCTCATCTTACCTCCAACACCTTGACTCTGCTCGAAAGCCACTTACATTGTTGTCTCCACCAATTAAATACACAAAATTATTGAGAACAGCAATCCCTTGGTTCGACATTCTGGGAGCTAGCGCAGCTGTAAAGTGCCTCCACTCTCCCAACAAGGGGTTCAGATACTTGGCTTGATCACTGAGGACAATGGATGGAGTAGAATGCATCCCTCCAAATCCTACTACACACTGGAACTCTGATCTCAGCTGTGTCTGGGAGCTCTGAAGCATTGGTTGAAGACATTCATTCTTGTGGTACATTAACGCATCTGCGACTGTATCTTTTAAAGGACATGGACTTAATTTGTCATGAAGTCTTTGTAGTATCTGAGGTTCCATCAGAGGAAAACGAACTGTCTCAAGTAGCTTAAGGGGCTCCATCAGGGAGACTTGATCTGTCTGCAGTTGCTCTGGCGAATAATGATAAAAAAGTGCCCCATCATAAACTTCAAACTCAGAGTTAACCTCCAAACGATTGCTGCTGAGAAGGGAATAGACCTTCTGCAAAGGTAGCTGTCGGTACACTTGTGTCCTTGAGAAAGATGCAAAGTTCTTCAAAATGTAGGAGTCCAGCTGATCACTCAAATGTTTCAAGTCATAATGGTCAGCTAGTCTGTATACATCAAGAATGTTCTCTTCGTCTACCCAGGACATGAGAAAATCACAGCAGAACTTAATGACTTCTGGAATCTGCAAGAGAGAGATACTTTTCATTTCAGACACCTCTTCACGCTCGAGAGACAGGTGACAGAAGCTGGGATGACTGACTGTAAGAGAGCTGTCCACAAGACAACTGCTCTCCTCAGAGTCTGATCACCATGTTCACTTGCGCTCAATTCACCTTTCTCCAGAGCAAAAGAACTCAACATGGGTATGTAGATGAATACAATATAGATCTTCTAGCCACCCTGTACTGCAAATCTATGAGTTTGGCTTTATGTGCAGCAGCAGCAATGTGTTTTCCAAGAAGACACATGGGACACTTGACAGCCAGGCTGTCTGGTTTGTTAGCATGGCACTAAGCTGTAGCTGCCTGGGAGGAGGTGGTGAAAGCCAGGTTTATAGTCACTTTGTAATTGTTCTTTCAGAGTACTATAGAAAGACATACTGTATCAAAGACTGTATCTTTAACAAATATATGCACATCACTCGAGCACAGGAAGCCATTTGAAAGGAAAATGAACATCTTATGAATACAATCTGAAGTTGTATCTGACAGGAGCAACTGGTGGCAATCAAAGAACTAACCACTGTCCAAGAGCCCCTCTGCTACAGAGTGGTGCTGAGCCTGTAGAAACCAACCAAAGCAAGCACTCACAAAGTTCAAGGTTTAGTACCAAAGCCTTGTGCAACAGTTAGCTGCAGGGGAAATTAGAGAAAAAAACCTCATCTTAAAGGCACACTGAATTCTGCACTTAGTGCAGAAACTATAGTGGCAGGATTTCCTGTAGTGACGGGGTCAGGGGAGGTTATGTGCCTGTCCACTCAATCTGGGGAAGGTCTTGAGCAGTATGGCAGTTTCAGAGCAGCAAGCCCTGTCCTTTACCATAGGCCAGAAGTATTCTATTTCATAAGCAGATCAGTGGAAGTGAGTGCTATATAAAATAGTCCTCTAAATTAAATGGTAAATGTTTATCAGTAATAAAACCATTGACACAAATTAGATGTGCAACTACTCATTAATTGTTCCCACCCTTCCACAGTTCCAGTGTAAAAAGCATCTCAAAGAAATTCTTCACATCAGCATTATTCACCTCCTAACCCTCCATTTAACCAGATATCCAGGTTTTCTGTTTCTTTTATTGCTGCTTTTGGTTTTTGCTTCTTTTTTGTCATATCTCCCAGCACCTCACCTGAAGCTGACAGGCTGCAGCTAAGGTTTCCTGTACACTGTTCACACTGAGTTCCAGCTCAGAAGTGTAAATGAAGTTCAAGATTTTGCACATCGCATTGTAGGAGATGCCATGAATATGAACTTCTTCTTGTTCCATCTCTCTCAGTCCTCCTGCAAACATTCCTCTGTAAAAAAGACAATGGCAAATGCTATGGCAGATTTGCATTGAAGCTATTTTCAGTTTGCTCATCTTATGTTGTCCTGGGAACACAAAAAATATTCAGAAAGATAAAAGCCTAACCAGACACTTTTATGGGATTACCTCTTCTCTAAGCCAGTGATAGAAAGAGTACAGGCCTTTGGGACCTAAGAAAGTAATACTCCCCATTCTGCAGGAAAACAGTTAAGGGCCACCTGAAAGGTAAGATTCACAGCTGAAGGCTTACATACAGGATAGTCAATGGGCAGAGGCAGACACTCTGGGTGTTGGAGAAGAGAAAAAAAAGGAACTTGGACTGTAGGAATTTTTGTTATGCTAGAGCAGTTCTTTGTCCAGTTAAAAGTTTGTCTGGCTTAAACTGGGATTTGTTTGCTCTCTGAAAATAAAGTCACTTCAAGAAACTGCTAGTCAAATTGACAAGGGGAATGCTTGGTTTAATGGACAGTGAGCCACACTATAGGCATGTAAGAGTGACCCACTTCCAGTGACTTTTTGTGTATTATGAAAAGATCACCACAATGTGCAAAGTCTTACAATGCTAAGGATATATTAAAAGCCACCCAGAGTGCATTTATGCAGAAGACATCTGTACATATCTGTTCTTTTAATACCTCAAAGTACCACAGGCAGTGAATTTAGTGGAGGTAAGCTCAGTGTGCAGGAACGAGAGCTTTATGTCTGTAGAGAAATAACACAGAGATGAATAAGGCCACGCTTAGTATCTTGAAACACATTCAGCTCCATCTTATGAGTCCAATTTTACATCCAGAAACAGCATGCCAAGATAGAAGATTTGGATGCTGCAGGTTTGAGTAACATTCAAACACATGCTTGTTACTGCCATACTGAAGTGTACCTGAAATAGTCACAGGACGCAGCTAGAAGTATGCGGTGAGCCTCAATAGGTTTCTCTTCCACCACCAGAACTACATCGAAAAGGATGCTGCTGTCTCGGAGAGATACCAAGCCACTGAGCAAGGCCTGAGAGTGCTCTGCACTGCGGTATGTGTTGCTGGTGCGCTGCTGAAGGGAGGGTGCGAGTTCAGCTTTGTGTGTCTGAGTCAGCTCCTGATCCTCCGCCATCCCAGGCAGAAATGCTCAGCCACCAGCTGTAGCAGAATGAAATCTGTGAGACAACAGAGTCAGCGAAGGTTTGTGCCTTTTGCTTTACAAATGGTCCTCTGATCCCCGCCTGTCACAGAAAATAAATCAGTCCAACTCTTCAGTCAGTTCTACCCTGAAGAAATTATTCTGAGTGATGACAGGCAGGTGTACATCAGCACACCAAAGTGGCAGAATGTGGGTTTTCAAACAAGTATTCTGACTCTTGGGTTTTTAGTCCAAGAGTTGGAGTATGTAGCATGTGGGGATATTTTTTTTCTTAGCAAGAGTTTCACTTCCCAACCCATGACCAGAACCCCTTTTTTCTTTTGCATTTCTGCACCATTTGTAACAAAGAATGGACATAATTTTGCCAAATTCAAATTTGTCTAATATCCTCAGATAACTTTGCTGCAGTATCAAGTGCACCTTCCATCTTTCTCTTGATATTTTACCAGAGAATCTGAAAGCTCTCCTCTCTCCCTGTGTTTGCTTTTTCATTTTCCTTAGCTGAGCGCATTTCCAACTGTCATTCTGTAAAATACTATATGAAACCGTAGACCTGAAAGTGAGTTTCTTTATTGTGACAACTTCAAGCTAGCATGCACAACTGTTTTCCACTTCACCATGGTTCCCTGCTGGAATTTCCCCCAGTGCAGGCACCACCAAGGGCTATCCTCTACCTTTTTCTGGGACTGCCACTGACACCAGAGGAAGGTCCCCAATGGCACATGGGGAAACACCTGAAAAAGCTATCTGGAAGTGACTTGCATTATATTTCTGCGGTTAAGCTCTCAAAATCTCACGAGTCCTCTTCTACCATCCTGTAATCTACCCTTCCCATTGTCTTTGAAGAATGTCAGAAGTAGCAGTTAGAGCTCACAGACTCTGTCCAGTTGTCAGAGCACATTCGGAAGAAAAAAACCCCACCCCAAACCCAAAACACATTAGCAAAAGGAAATAACTTAGCTGATATGGCTACTTAAGGCAGTTATAACAGCCTCTCCTCCAACAGCCTGGGAAATAGCTTAGTGGCACAAGTGAGAGTCAGAAGAGGTAATCAGCAGTCAGGGAAGCAAAAGCAGAACAAACCCATCAAATCCAAACAAACAAGGAAGAAATGGAACCATTGTTTAATTGCGCAGCCACAGACAGTGAATGCAGCACTGGAAAGCTCTCAAAGTACTGCAAGGCATTCTGAGTATGGTCAGTGAGGAAGGAGCTATCTGGATGACCCCAAGAACACCAAAAATGTTTATTGTTCTTCCTTAGGGAAGTTACCCTACACTGGCCAAACCAAAAAGAAGCTAGGTAGCATTGCATGGTAAATTGGATGATAAAAAACCCCACCAAAACCCCCCAAAATAACTGAAAAACCATATTAATTGTCTGCTCTTTGCCAGGAAAACCAAGGCAAGCAGCTCAGAAGAGGAGCTCTGATAAGACAGCTTTCTGTCGTGAGCACATTCAAGTCAATTGTACGGGGGAAACTATCCATCATCAGCTGAAGAGATGAATAATGGATTATTTTTCATGACAGGTAGAGCCTTTTCCTAGAAATAAGATGACTGCTTTTGAAGCAGACAAAACATTACTGTATCATTTGATTTGCTTCTGGGGAATATTAGAAGTGATGGATCGAGGCAAGGGAGATCATATAGTAAGAAAGGCAGCTGAAGAGTAAGAGTTACTAGAGCTTGATCAGAAATTTCCCACTTCACTAGAAGGGAATACATACAACAGAAACAAAGTAAGGTAAGATATGGTCCAAATTCAGAATGGATTCAGATAACTACATTAACTCTGGTTTTGTGGTTTAATGTGGTTAACACTCCAGGGTGAATGTGGTTAATGCTTAAAAAAAGGTTGCATCTTTTCAGCTATTTAGAGAGCTGTATCAGAAGTCCCTAAGACTGTAAAACCATTGATTCAAAAAGCAGAATTAAATGTAACAAACGAACTATTTTCTGAATTCAAAGACTTTTGCTGGGTAGGGGAAACAGCCTGACCTTTGATACAATATTACAGGGTGTCATTCAGTGTAGCCATTGGTGGAAGAGAGGCCAGCGGGAAGCTAAGTGAGACGCTATCCTGGTTTTGCCTGGGAATGACAGATACATTAGTACTACACAGGCCATTGAACCTTTGTAACAAGCGTTAGCAAAGAGATGTATTGTAGACGTAGAAAGATAAGAAATATATCCAGAGAGAGAAGCCTGGAGAGGGAGAGGTACATGCAGGGTAGAAAGGAAACATACATCATGCCAAGACTTACTTAGGTCTACCTTTAAGTAATAGATCCATAGACAGTTACTATCCAGAATACATTCTGTATCCAAATAATCTTAAAAAGGAACAGAAAGGGGGTGAAGCTTTCAGCAGCTAAAGACCCAATCTTACAAATATGGATCCAAACTTACAAATATGGTAACTGGAACCAGGAAGCTCAAATAGTATTATGAAATAAATAAATAAAAAAACCCAGGGATTCTGAAGCCTGTATGAGCATTAATATCTGCACAACTTTAAGTGACAAATGGGGCTGTCTGGGACATCTGTAGGGAGTTTATCTCACTGCTAGTTCTACTAGATATGGACTTGAATTATCCCATAACTGTTAGCAGTAGCTGAACAAACCAGCCCTGCTTATTAGCAGACCTGTGTAAGCCCCATGTGGTCAAACAGAGGCTGGGAGTGCAGCTGAGCTGCATCCCCCAGCTGATTTTTGGCTAGTCAACAGCTGAGCCTATATATTTTGCTACACTCTATTTTCTGAATTTCGGCAGTGTCTTCTTGTTCTCAGGTTTGGGCTCTGGATTATGTCTTGGCTGTCACTGGTGAGTTGCACTGTCTATTAGAGTGGTCACTCATGCACCTACATCAACAGAAGAGTTGCCTTGTGTGTTTGGCACACAGAACCACCACAACACAGAAAATCACCATTCTCTGGAGCTACCTGTGAATGTTTTGCCATCTACAATTATTTGCTCGAACCAATTTTGGATGTGTTGCTTGAATACCAGTACTGCTGTGGAGACAGGGTAGAATGCTACTGAGCAAGTACAGTGTATATTGTCTAAAACTTGCCAGCACTCTTAAGTTCTTTTTGTACATGGATACACAAAGTTTCTTAACTACAGTGTATTAATTCACTGGGGGAGGAGGAGGATGTTGGGAGTTGGAACTAGATGATCTTTAAGGTCCCTTCCAATCCAAATCAGTCTATTATTCTATGATAAACTGTGGCTACTCAGAGAACCTCTATCCTGCTACATGTACCTCCCTACTCTTCTAAACTGGGCTTTAAAGCTTATAAACAAACATGTATGGGTGGTGCCATAGCTTTAACAGTGGTAACAGACTAGAAAAATTCTCACTGCAATTATTTTCATGAACTGTTTCCAACTTATAAAATTAAAGATGAACACTTGTGGTGTTAGTCTAAGATGTCTGACTGACATAGTTGGTTAATTCTTCTTCTTTGAGCTTAAAACCCTCTTAACTTCTACCGAGGTAGTCTTAGGAGCTGGCAGAAAACACCTGAAGACAAAGAAAGGTAGAAGACTGTTAAACAGCTTGTGAGGGATGCCCAGCAAGATTCATTTAGCTGATTACTGAGTGTGCTCAGCTTTGTAATAGCTGTACAAGGAGCAGCTGGGGTTAGGTAAGAAGTTACAAAGAGCGTTTTTTGAAGCAGGGTTAGTGGGTTGTGTTGGGGGCTTCTTTGAAAGAGAACTGGGGTGGTTTTGGTGTTTCAGTTTTCTGGATTAAGTGCAGTGTGCTTGGTGAGCCAATAGTTTTGTAGATTTATCTGGGTACTGTTCTAAATGCTGATTACAGATTTGCTGGGGAGGGATATTGGTGTTATCACAGCACCTTGCTTCTCAGACTGTGTGGTCTAACTGTGACCTGTGTGCTTTGTGCCTTTGTTACTGTTCAAACATCTAGTGGAAGTGTAATATTTTATGTGTGGTTTACCAGCTAGGTGGAAGGATTGGCTGTTATGGTATTTAGGAATTGTTATGCCTTCTAAGTGTTCATCAGCCTTAGAAATTACAAGGAAATTTACTGAATCACCTCTGTATATTTTGAACTGAAAATAATTTAATGCAATCTCCTCAAATGTGCATTTTCCTTCATCTTTATTGCCCTTTATGGAAAAAAAAAAAAGATCTAAATGGAGTACAATCAGTACAGTTCTGCATGGAGAGACACAACAGGTTTGTTCAGCCTCTTGCACACTGCAGAAAACCTTCAAGTCACTTTTCCCTTCCTGACAACTCCAGAACTTTGTTGGCCTTTAGGCCATGAGACACCCTTCTCACAGGCTGGCATCTGTCCCTGTGAATGAAGGCGCTTTAGGCAGGCCCTTGCTAGCAAATGTAAATGCACAGTCCCTTGAACTGTGCAGCTAACTTTCCTCTATGTTGACCCTCTGTACAGTCAGCTTCTTGCTTGCAGGATATTCTTGAGTCCCCTTTGTTCTCTTATTTCTGTTATTCAGAAACTAACTCTGTGACTGAGCCAAGTTCCTAGAAACCCCAGTAATCCTTTTTTATTTCCTCTCTTCTTGTGAAAGTTTCTCAGCACTGGTCCATCTGTTAACAGTGAGATTCAGTGGCTAAGTACTGCAGGATTGACCCTAAAGTGGAAGAGATGAGGAACGCTTTCTGTTCACTGTGCTGCTTTAGCAGTAACAAAGATAAAAAGTAATGTCTCATGTGCTGTGGGATGCTGTCTCCAGAAACAAGGGGAGGTAAGTCCTTGTTCCAACCACTTTGCAGAGGAAAGCAGACTAGAGGTTTTTAGCTGGCTGCACAAGGTACTTGAGACTACAGTTATGTTTGTTTGCACTTGTTTTTTAGAGACAATGGGTTGGTGTAGTGATTATTATAGGGTATTACCACAGAGTACCAAGTACATAAAGAGGAAGGAGGCATATGAGGTCAGTAACTGTATGTGCACTTCTACAGGCAATCCTAACATAGGAAGACATGCACTATTTGGGCATTTCATGGAATTAAAAAAAACAAACAAAAATCCCCCATAAATGGCAAAACCCTCAGAGCATTTCCCAGCAGCTGGGTCAGCATACGTCCTGGATGCATCCTGCTGCCATCATAAGATCCACTCAGCCTTTATTTTCTGGTAAGAGCTGCTGTGCACCAATTCTGTGCTTTAAACATAGTGTAGATAGTTTACATCACTGAAGTCTGTTATTGGTATTGCATGGGATGACATATACCTAGACAAGTATTTACCCCTTTTATGACCTCCATCCATGTCATAGGGTGATGCTTACTAGTGTGTGTGGGGTTTTTGTTATCTTTGTATAGTTGTGCTGACAGCCTTGATCCCCTGCTGTAGTGAAATGGCTGGATGTAGGAAGGATTATCCAACTTAGTTTCTATGGGAACTCAGACATTTTTGTATTAAAGAGCTTGTGGCTGTCAGTTGCATCTCTACCAAGAGGTGTTTTACGCAGATAGTGATATTTTCTTGTGCATCAGCTGTGCCCAAAATAAACTAGAGCTTGCTGGTGTCACGTATCCAAATCTGTTTAGCTTACTGCCATATGGACAGGTGGTTCAAGGTTGGTGGGGGTCCCGTGCTCTCAGAATTGTGGAATAATTTAGGCTGGAAAGAAACTTGGGAGGTCTCTAGTCCAAACTCCTGCTCTAAGCAGGGAAAACTTCAAAATCAGGTCAGGATGCTGAGAGCTTCATCTCATCAACTGCAGAATCTTCAGCCTTGTCAATAATCAGGAAACGGAGTGCTTAACCATCAGATCTATTTTTTTCTTTATCCTATCTGAACTCCTTTTCCTGCAGCTTGTAACACTTGCCGCTTATCCTTGGCACTGTGCACCACAAAGAAGAATCATAGAATCATAGAATAGTTAGGGTTGGAAAAGACCTTAAGATCATCTAGTTCCAACCCCCCTGCCATGGGCAGGGACATCTCCCACTAAACCATGCCATCCAAGGCTCTGTCCAACCCAGCCTTGAACACCACCAGCAATGGAGCATTCACAACTTCCCTGGGCAACCCATTCCAGTGCCTCACCACCCTCACAGTAAAGAATTTCTTCCTCGTATCCAATCTAAACTTCCCCTGTTTAAGTTTGAACATGTTATCCCTTGTCCTCTCACTACAGTCCCTCATGAAGAGTCCCTCCCCAGCATCCCTATAGGCACCCTTCAGATACTGGAAGGCTGCTATGAGGTCTCCACGCAGCCTTCTCTTCTCCAGGCTGAACAGCCCCAACTTTCTCATCCTGTCTTCATACAGGAGGTGCTCCAGTCCCCTGATCATCCTTGTGGCCCTCCTTTGGACTTGTTCCAACAGTTCCATGTCCTTTTTATGTTGAGGACACCAGAACTGCACACAATACTCCAAGTGAGGTCTCACGAGAGCAGAGTAGAGGGGCAGGATCACCTCCCTCAACCTGCTGGTTGTGATCCTTTTGATGCAGCCCAGGATACGGTTGGCTTTCTGGGCTGCAAGCG
Source organism: Amazona ochrocephala (assembly GCA_039720435.1). Taxonomy (NCBI): domain Eukaryota; kingdom Metazoa; phylum Chordata; class Aves; order Psittaciformes; family Psittacidae; genus Amazona; species Amazona ochrocephala. Next base: position 5,338,549 of record CM077891.1, on the reverse strand, counting down.
CACACTGCCGGCTCATGTTCAGTTTCTCATCGACCAACACCCCCAAGTCCTTCTCCACAGGGCTGCTCTGAATCTCTTCTCTGCCCAACCTGTAGCTGTGCCTGGGATTGCTCCAACCCAGGTGGAGGACCTTGCACTTGGCATGGTTAAACTTCATCAGGTTGGCATCAGCCCACCTCACAAGCGTGTCAAGGTCCCTCTGGATGGCATTCCTTCCCTCCAGCGTATCAACCGAACCACACAGCTTGGTGTCATCGGCAAACTTGCTGAGGGCGCACTCAATCCCACTGTCCATGTCACCCACAAAGATGTTGAATAAGACTGGTCCCAACACCAATCCCTGAGGGACACCACTCATTACTGGTCTCCAGCTGGACATGGAGCCGTTGAGCACTACACTTTGCATGTGGCCATGCAGCCAGTTCTTTATCCACCGAGTGGTCCACCTATCAAATTGATGTCTCTCCAACTTAGAGACAAGGATGTCATGTGTGAGACAGTGTGAAAGGCTTTACACAAGTCCAGGTAGATGACATCAACTGCTCTACCCCTGTGCAGAGTTTGGCTTTACATTTTCCTGTACCCATTGGATAGCTTAAAAAAAATGGCAGCTGGCTGTCCCCATCTCTGTATTTAACAAACCCAGTCTTCTTGCTCTGTCGGCTTTTAAGTGCTGAATGAAGTGGGAAATATTAATTTCTCATGATTTACTGGCTTTGAGTTGCTAACACAGCTCATGAAGCTGGCCCCTGCTGGAGGAACCATATTCACCTTGCTGCTCATCAGGACCCCCAGGCTCTCTTCTGGCAAAGCTGACTTCTAGCGAGGCTTGTCTCCAGCCTGCTCTGACCCAGGTGCATGACTTCTGCTATTGAAATCCATATGGTTCCTCTTGGTCCATTCTTAAAGCTTGCTAGTGCCCCTCAGTTGCAGGTCTGTTCTCTTTCTTGCAGGCCATCTTCATCACTTTTTCTCTAATACAGAGCAACCAGTATGGTGTGCTCTGGGTGTGCTGTACTGTGATCCAAATAGATTAGGCCCTGAAAAGTCCTAGTGCATTGGAGAAAGTTTAAAATCTGTGTTCTAAGGCTTCCCACACCTTCATCTCTCCCTTAGGGAGTAAACAGAATTAGCATCTAAGCCAGGATTCAGCTGAAGTCCTAACAAGGAGACAAGATAAAAGACTAAAGCAAAACTCTAGTTCTTCTGACTCTCAGCAGATGCCAATAGGCACAACTTGGCTATGTACCAGAATTTTGACAGGGCAGAGGGCATACAAACAAATAGGTCAAACAGTAGGGAGTGTGCAGAATGAGGAGGCAGCTGGGTGCCTGCCAGAATAGCTCAGAAAACAGATGTGATGCCACCAACAATGTAAGATGAAAAGCAAAACTATTGTTCATTCTAACTGGAATGCAAATACGGGAATAATTCATCACAATATGATAATTTGTAATGGGTACTTGTAAGACAATTGAGTACAGCATTAAGTACAGTCATGACTTAAGTCAATTTCATGCCTTTTGTAGAAAAAGGGAAGAGGGGTGAAATAAAAACAGAAGCTCTTCTCAGCAGTGCTTCTTTCAGAATTATCCCTCTATGCATTCACAACTGTGGAAAACCCCTCTCTTCCTGAAATACCACTTAATTTTAGGAACTTCTACAAATACAGGAAATGACCCAAACCGCTCCTTTTGACCAAGGTCTCCACAAAAAGGAATGAAGACATCTGGCAGCATATAATATCTCAATGTTAGTTTTGAACACTCATCAAACAATGAGATGCTTTTGCTAGGTCTATACATGCCATCTTTCTTTAAGTCCCTAATGGGAACATGCAAGCATGTCACCTCGTGCTGCATTTCTGAGCCAGTTTCAGTTTCTAGCATTAGTAGTACACTTGAAGTGTGGGAGGAAACTAAAAGGTGTGATTCGGGAAACAGCTTTTGCAAACTATGCTGCCTCACAAATTTTGGTATTCATTTCTTTCAGGGTGTTTTTTCTCCCCAAGACTATTACAACTTATTTGTAGGACATATTGAGAATAAAAATTCTCATATTTAATATGAGAATATGGCAAAACTCCCATGAAATGTATCTAAATACAGATATGCAAAAATATTTCTCCCCTGTGAACAGGAGCATAACCTAAAGAATATGAATTTTCTAACTTGAATATCTCATCCATAAGAGATTTCCAACTTACTCAAATTCGTGGAATTGCAAAGTTTCCTGTGGTGCATTTTTGGGAGGTGGCCCAAATGCTACCAAGAAATTGTAATTAGGAAACCAAAAATCCAGTAAGATGCTAGAAAGCTTTACGGCTTCAGCATATTTTTAAGAGTCTGACCATCTCTTACTATTACTCTTTTGGTTGGTTTGTTTTTTTTTTTTTTTTCTTGAAACAAGATTTGCTTTTCATCTGAGTCTTTCAATAGCCAAGTTCTGGTCTGGATGGAGCAGCTGCTTGTTTGAAGAGAGCAACTATATTCAGGCAGGGTATACCTGCTTACCCTAAAAACTAGTGGTCCATCATTAAGGCTCCATCTTTCTTCCAGAATCAGGATGTAGTGTTCAGTTCTACGTCCAGATGGATCTGGTGAATCTGTGAGGAATATGTTCTTTTGACAGAATTATTTTAATGATCTTAAAAACTCTTAGCCCCTTAAAGACTTTTCCACGATAAAAACAACACTATTTAAAATGAAGCTTCTATGGGATCAAGCTCTCTAAGAAATAACTGTACTAAAATTGACAGTTCATAAATAAGCCAGTGGTGTATGTTCTCTTGAGAGACTCAGCTAGTTGGCAAGACCTGAACCTGCATTGTTGAACTGCTGAAACCAAATAATGGATATTTAATAGTCTAAAACATAAGGAGGAAAAATAATGGGCAGTAATTAATTCAGTGCCAAATAGAAGAATTAAGGGACTTGTAAGAGAGCAAAGGCCTCTTCCAGCATACTCCAGTTCTCATTTGTGTATCAAACATGAATTCATTCATATTATTCACCACATTAATTTTGTTCCTGCTGGGAACAGAGGTTCCTTCTCTGCCCCATAACTTATATATTTCCCCATCAGGAATGCAGAATGAACAGTTTCCTCTGCAGGTGAATGCTACCTGGAGCTGCACACCATTAAAAGAGGCAGCCTGTCTCTATACAAACCCTGTGATTAAGAGGTGAAAGACAGTTCAAGCAGTCTTATAGTTTTACTTTCTTTTTCCCTGGTGACAATGCCTTTGTAGGTCCCAAGACCCAATACCCTCCCACTTGCTCACCCCACCTGTTCAGGCAGCCCTAGTGAAGCGGTGGGGGAAGCTCTGCGCAGGGACACGGGCTTTGGCCTTGCCAGGCCATCCTCAGGGGTTCTATGCAGGCAGCAGGGCCTTGGCTTCAGCCGCGGCCTGGCTGGGGCGGCCTCGGTGGCTTCATGCGAGCAGCAGGGCCTTGACAAGGGGCTGCCCTGGCCTTGCCAGGACGAGGGCGGCCGTGCAGCTGTCAGTCGCCGTTCCGGTGCCTGCCTTGCCCTACCCCGCTCCAGATCGACTCTGCCCGTCTCCACTGGCAGCCCCTCGCCTGTGGTTTCGCAGTGCTGCCGTCCCTGAGACGAGCAGGCAGGTGCGGTACACCGCCTCACCTGCCCGGGTCCTGTCCCGGGGGCCAAGCCGCGGCAGGCTCCTGTACTAAGCGCCCCCGGGGGAACGGGTAACGCCGGCTCCGGCTGGGCGCTGCCTCCTCCCCTTAGCACCGGGCGGCCCAACCGGTACCTGTGCCCCCTCTGTATCCCCCGCCGCCGACGACCCCGCCACCTACCGAGAGCGGCGGCGGCGGCCTCCGCCAGCGGCTTCCGCCTTCATGTGCGACCCGGAACCCACAGGGACGGCGAGTGACGCGCCCGCCCCGCGAGGGAGGGGCGGCCGGAACCGGGGCTAGCGGGGGGCAGGAGGGCGAAAGCCGCCCGGGTCAGCCGGTCTCCCAGCGGCGCTGCCGTGTTCCTGGACGCGGTGGACCCGGCCGTGCCCCGGGCCTCGCTGCTGCCGAGGGCAGCGTGCCCGTAGCGGGACTACATTTCCCAGCGAGCCCCGCGGGGGCCGCTCTCTCTCGCGAGAGTTGGCGGGGCTCTCGCCGGGACTCCATTTCCCTCAAGTCTTCAGCGCGAGCGGAGTGTGTCTGCGGCGGTCCCGTGGCCGTGGGTGGCGGAGCGGCGGAGGGGAGCGCGGTGGCAGCGGCGGGCGGAGGAGGCAGCGGCAGGGATGGACGTGACTGGGCCCGAGACCGACTGGCGCAGCACCACCTTTCGGCAGAAGCTCGTCAGCCAGATGTGAGTGCGGGCTGCGGCCTCAGCGCTCAGTAGGCCACAGGCGGGCCTCGGCCTTTGCCGAAGGGACTCAAGCGGCTCCCGCTGTCCCCGCGGCTGCCCTCGCCCCCGTGTCTGTGTCCCTCCCGTCTGAGCTCCTCTGGGAGTCCTTCCCGGCCCTTCCCTTGCTGCCTGGGCTCGTCCGTGGTTCCCGGTGTTTCCTTTTCCCTAGGCCCTTTTACCATCCCCTTGGGAGGGGACCTCCTTACCAGGATTTACTGAGACTCCGTGCGAGGGGTGGCCGGGCCACTTCTTTGACTTCATTTCTCTGCTTCTCCTTCCCTTTCGCTTTCCTCTTGCCCATGAATAGTGGCTTCCTGTCCCACTTGACAGCATCTGCTTTAGGGCTTTGATTTTGGCAGTGTCCATAGTGCTGTCAAGCTTGACATATTCTCTCCCGTGAAAACCACTGTTACTGTCTTGCATCTGCCATTTTAGGGCAAAAATAAATGAAAAATGTTGAGTGATTTAGTATGAAGTTCAGTTTGTTGCCTTCTCAGTTGTCCTTTGTGAAACAATGTCTGCCTGAATTACTTTGCTGCTCTACATGCTTTTTCTGTTTTTTGGAAGGCTTTTCTATGGTATGAAAAGTGGTTATTACAGAAGTGAAAACACTGTTCAATGCTTCTAAAGTCATGTTGAAATCCTTATGTATTGTCCTGGATTCGGCAGTAGCAGTCATTTTTCTCCTCTTAGTAGCTGGTGCTGTGCTGTGTTTTCGACTTTAGTCTGGGAACAGTGCTGATAACACACGGATGTTTTTAGTTCTTGCTAAGTAGTGTTTACTCCGATCAAGGACTTTTTCAGTCTCATGCTCTGCCAGTGAGGAGGGGCACAAGAAGCCAGGAGGAAGCAGAGACAGGACACCTGACCCAAACTAGTCAAAGGGGTATTCCATACCACAGCACATCGTGCCCAGTATATAAACTGGAGGATCACTGCTCTGGTTAGGCTGGGTATTGGTCGGTGGTTGGTGAGCAGTTGTATTTTCTCCCGTTGTTATTTCCCTTATCCTTATTATTATTGGTGGTAGCAGCAGTGGTTTGTGTTATACCTTAGTTACTTGGCTGTTCTTGCCTTGGCCCATGGGATTTACATTCTTTCGATTCTCCTCCCCATCCCTCCAGGAGCTGGGGGAGTGTGATAGTGGCTGTGTAGTTCTGAGTTACCGGCTGGGCTTAAACCACAACATGTGTATGTGCATGCTTGAGAAGTTTGATCTTGCCCTGTTGCTTATGGGAGTCAACATTTAAAACCAGACTGTCTGACATGTAAGCAGTATGCTGTTTGGCTGCATGTAGTTTTACTGCCTGGCTGTGGGCTTCACTTAAGGTGTTTCAGAATTAAAGTGTTATGGTATTCATTAAAGAAATATGATAATTTGTGTCTGTCAAAGCCATGCCAACTTTCTTGTTGCTCAGAACTGATGTTTTACTTTCTAAACTTTCTGCAAAGTCACTAATCTTAGATTAATCTTGTGCTGCTGCTTCTCTTCCTCTTCTACTGCTTCATCAAAATAAGCAAAGAAAAGTGCCCTCAAATGCTGTGTAACTTTGAGGAAGTAAATGTGAATAATGAGGTACAAACATTAATGAAATAAGTCTTTGGTTCTGCATTTGCACTGCAAATTGGAACTGTTTTTTCCCTGAGCAGTAAATGCTGATAAACATTCCAATGGAAGCGTATAGCTAGAGATAAAAAAAGCTACCACTGACTATTAATCTTTAGGGTTAATGCCATATGACGAGATGGCAGTAATCTTCAACTTCTAATTCTTGTTCTTAAAAGGTAGAAATAAAATGTCCTCAGTTTATTATCTTCTATATATGTGCAAGGGGGTCTGTATATGATCTGTGTGTCTTTTTTTTTCTTCAAGATTGTGTCTGTAAATGGTGCTTCTCCCTTGTGCTTTATCCAGTTTTATAGTATACATCATATGTTTGCATTCACTATCTTGTTTTAAAAAGGAAACAAACTTGTTACTGGGAGAAGTGTATAATAACCAAAAAGTGAGGATTTTTGTAAGTATTAAAATATTTTATTAGTATGTGCAAGATATCTGAAAACAACTTGCCGTGGTTCCATGTTGGTACTTAGAATAAAGTGAAACTAGCCAGAAGTGGAGTTTATAACAGATAAGTTTGTTGAATGAGGAATAGAAGCAATATATTGGCTAAAAAGAACTCTGCGTGTATGTAGTTCCTTTCAGTTTTGCCATTAGTGAGGGTCATGTAGTAGGTGGAAAAGGGAGGTAATTAAAATAAATGCTTGGTGAAACATCTGAAAGTTTTCTTTATTTGTGGGAAGGTTATTCCTAACAGTTATGAAAATACACTGCCTTCTATGTATATCTTCTAATTCACTCTGCAAATAACAAGTTATATTTATTTGTCAAATGAATATTGATAATTGGTCTTTAAAGTTAAATGTATGGAATCATTCACATAACTCATTTTGAGTGCATTGTTATAGCTTCTGGATATAGATGTCTTAATTTGTTGCTATTTCACACTTGGGTTTCCATTATAACACTGAATTTAAGTTTTGGGGTTAGTTTGGGGTGAGGTTTTTTGTATTTTATGGTTGGTTTTTTGTTTGTTTTTAAAAGAATGACATTATGTGGGTGAGCCTTTCAGGGCTAGTGTGCAAAATAGGCATCCTAGTGAATGTGTCAGTGGTCAAGTGTGTATGATTTGGTTATTATCATTGAAAGAATACTGTGTTTGATGACCTAAGAAGCCCTCTTCATTATTAGTTATTGCATAACTGCAGGCCTAAGCAGGACTTTCATAAGATCGAGGAAAGCCTGAGCTCAGATGACTGAGGCCAGGGAGCAGCTTTGGCTTCTCCCAGGTTGTTCTAGGAGACAGCAATGATGCAAGAGTGTGAATATACACTCCTGCTTGCAGGGCACCCCTTCATTCTGGCCCTTGCAAAGAGCAGGCACGTCCTGGTGCCTTGGGAGTCTCCTTTGTAAAGGCCTTTCCTTAATATTTTTGAACATTGATATGGCTGAAGGACAAGTCTGAACTGGGTTTTGTTGTGGGAAACTTGGTATGTGGCTGTCTGTGGCTCCTGCCCCAAGCTACGTTAGAAGGGAATTATGTTGCGTGTAGAAAAGGTATGAAACTTGTGTGATAGTCCATAATTTTTGTGCTCATTTTTTTGCTTGAAGTTTTGATGTGTATGTTCTCCCTTAAGATTTGGCTAATGGTTCAGCTAGGTGAGAAGAAAGAACCTGTGTGATTGGAAATAAGGATGAGAATGTGGAAAGCACATGAAGGGACGTAGAGGTGGAGCCTGAGGAGCAAGCAGGTGGACGTAGAGGTGGAGCCTGAGGAGCAAGCAGGCAGGAGATGAGCAGATGAGCTAAAGATTTTTGAGTGAGGAGAGGAAGAAAAAAAAGAGAGCATCAATACAAATGATCTTCCATTAAACATTTCACAAAACCAGCTGATAAAGCAACCTTCATTTTGTAGTCCAGCCTCAGTTGGATCAGAGTTCTCTGTTGACAATTCAGGCAGAAAAAGTCAAGCAGGACTGTAGAAAGTGAGGAATTAGTTTTAAAAGTGCTTCTTTTGACTGAACTGAAGAAGCTGCTGCCTCTGCAATACCTCTTCATTCCAAGTGTTTGGGTTGCCATGCAGTGAACCTGATAGGGAAATTTCTCAAAGTTATAAATAACTTGGGAACAGTGGTTATTTTTAGCTTTGGTTCTTCTTTAGCACTGCTGATTGCACAGTTGTACTGACATAGCTTGGAAGGGGCAGCTTCTTACCTAGTCACCTGTACTGGAGGATACTTCTGCTGGAAGATATCCTTGTGAAGCTATGGAAGGGTGATTCTGTGTTGTGGGAAGTGTTTTTTTTCATCGCTGCAGAATAGGAAAGAAAGTGTTAGAACAAGGCCTCAGGGAGACTTGGTGGTCCTTTGCTTTCCCCTCTGTAGCTGAAAGAGGTGTTCTGAGGCCTGAGGCCCTTCAGGCCTGTATGTGTTCTGTTAAGTAAATGTAAATGAAGTAACATGGGTGATCCCGTTTTGGGTCTTCTGCTAGTCTGTGTTATGTGGGTACTCCTGCAGTGAGGGCTGCTCCTGCTGAAATTTGTTATGTCTGATCTGTAACTAACAGAAATGTTGTGTGGGACAGCATCATGTGCTCGAGATCAAGTGATTAAAACATAATATATTTGTTGGTGTTTACTTATCAGCACACTTCCTTCCCCCTCTTCCCTGCCCCCCCCCCCTTTTTTTTGTTGTTTTTGTTTTTTTAAGCAGGAAAGGTTTGTTATAGTGAACAAATAGTCTATTTTATGAAGCAGCATTTGGTGATGTTACATGACTTAATGTAGCGTTGACCCTGGAACTCTTTGCCCTTTTGTTTCATTGGAAGAACTGCTTTATGCAGTTAGTTCATGGTATGAACTGGACAGGGGAGCTTGGAGACTTTTGAAGGAGAATGTGTCTTTCAGGATTTTTCAACTAGACCAGCTGGCCTGAGTGAGGGCTTGTATATTGTTGGGCTGGAAGCAGCTTCTTGGGAATGAGGGGGAATTCCTGAAGCTGGTGTTGCTGTTAAATGCTTCATCTTGTGAAGCTGCAACTCTGAGTGTTCTGCATGAAATGAAATAGGCAGGGTTTCTGTGCCAGTCTTGTGATGGGTTTAGCAAGTGCTTAAGAGGCAGGTGAAGGTTGAGTTGGTACCATCTAGTTTTCAGAATTTTGTTGAGACTGGTGTTCTGCAAGGATCCAGGGCTATGGTCTTTTTTCCTTTTTTTAGTGACTTTCAGTCTTTAAATGTAAATATTTTTATCTTGATTGCAGATGAGTATCTGAACAAAGAACAAGTTGTGTATTTTATCCTCCTCCTAGTCTAAACCTTTATTGGAATGCTGACAGATATGTCATGGAGTGCTTGGAGTGCTATTTTTAGTAATGCAGATGTAGTCATTATGAAATGTCTTTCGTGTTCTATAACATCAAAAGGTGAATACATATAAAAGTAGCAGCTTCTTTGCTGTGGATTTTTTTTTTTTTCCTCAAAGTTCCTGATACCGTGTTAATCACTGTCTATATCACAGCCACTTAGCACTACCTGCATGTTACTTCCTCTGCTTGCCTCTGCATAATCTTTTTCTCATCTTTCTGCCTGGCTCAGTTCTTGGTGCTCTCAAAATGAGAGGCACTGGGCACTGTCATTGTACTGTTGAACTGGGAAGTTAAGGAGGATTCAGGGAGTAGCAGGGATTTACAGGCAGCCTTTCTGAAAGGGAAGGCATTAAAGCAGGGAGGTGCCAATAATGAACTGGATATAGCTTTTTCCTCTGCAAAAGAGCTCCTTTATGAGCAGCTCACTTTAAGGCTTGTTTGCACATGGAGGAATAGTTATCCTGCATAATGTTCAGATTCTGCTTCAGTTTAAGTAACCTTCATGTATAAACAACAGGTTTTTTTAGTCTCTGAACACAAATTACCATGAGAGAGCTTTGCAGCTGGTAGGTATGTTCTGTTGTCATCTGCATACAAGCTGCAGCAGATTAGCTGTATGCTGCTAGTTTGCAAAGTAAGGGTGTGAGTTGTGGCAGCCTAAGCTCCTGCATTTTAAGGCTATAGCATCTCCTCACTTCTGCGACTGTGTTACTGAGTTAATCCAGGAAGCTGGACCAGCTTACTGCTTGTACAAGCACCATTCCTGCAGAATGGGAGGTGGTAGAAATTCGGAGGGAAGAAAACAGCAGTCCTCCTTCAGACTGGCTGAACCTTTCAGGGATCACTACTGTTACACGTATGCTGCTCATGCAACAGCACCTACTGAGAAATTAGTTCCTGAGATGTTAATTGCAAAGTGAAAGTATTTCCTGGTAAGTTGCTTGTGGAATTTAGATCGTACCTACTAGGCTGTTTTGGAACAGAACAGGTTTTGCAGGGAAGTGACATGGTTCCAAAAATGAGAATGCCCAGAGCATTCAGGCCTGTTCATCTGACTGAACTCCTTGTTTTAGGGTGTCTTAATCTCATTGCATGTTTCACAGTTGAATTGATTGCTGCTTCCTGATGTACTGAGAATGCACCTTCTTTTCCATCCATGTCCTTAGCAATGTGTAGGGTTTAGTTCTTCATTTTGTGTGTGGTTTTGTGTTTGTGTGGCTTGGTTGGGGGTTGGTTGGGGTTTTCTTTTTTGTCTTTTCATTGTGTGTATTCAGTGTCCCATCCAGAGGGCAGATCTGGATCCAGTTTACTAGAGGTGTGATGGAGAAAGGACAGTAAGTCTCTGTGATTCTGGTTGGTAAATGGAAAAGAACAGTAAGGGAATTGAAAGCTTTTTATTACCAAACCTGTTATTTTTTTTCCCCCTCAAGTTTCCATCATAGAATCATAGAATAGTTAGGGTTGGAAAGGGCCTTAAGATCATCTAGTTCCAACCCCCCTGCCATGGGCAGGGACACCTCCCACTAAACCATGCCATCCAAGGCTATGTCCAGCCCTGCCTTGAACGCCGCCAGGGATGAAGCATTCACAACTTCCCTGGGCAACCCATTCCAGTGCCTCACCACCCTTACAGTAAAGAATTTCTTCCTCATATCCAATCTAAACTTCCCCTGTTTAAGTTTGAACCCGTTACCCCTTGTCCTCTCACTACAGTCCCTCATGAAGAGTTCCTTCCAGCATCCCTATAGGCCCCCTTCAGATATTGGATGGCTGGTATGAGGTCTCCACGCAGCCTTCTCTTCTCCAGGCTGAACAGCCCCAATTTTCTCATCACCAGGGCCTTCTTTTCATCTTCCCTCTTCACATGCTGCTTTCATGTTGATTGCCCCCTCCTTACCCCCTCTATAGATCTTCCTACCTACAGAAAGCATTTTCTGATGTCCTTAATTAATACTTGGTCTTGGTTTTTCCTCTTTTTTTTCAGTGATGATGCTATGAGGAAAGCTGGTGTTGCCCATAATAAATCCAGCAAAGACATGGAGAGTCATGTGTTTATGAAGGCCAAAACAAGGGTAAAGCATCTCTGTTTGTTTCCAGAAGTTACTGGGGGTCGAAAGCATTTTGGAACAACTGCAGAAATAGCAAACCCAGTGCACTTAGTTAACTATCTCTGCTTGGAGTACATAGTTATGCAGAATTTTTTATTTGTATGTGCTGCTTTTATCCTGAGGTGTTTTGCATCCAACTGGACTTCAGTCCAAGACAGGTCTGCTGATGCCGCAGCACTTAATGTGTATGTGGGACCACACTTAATTCTTATCCAAGGACTTGTGTATAGTGAGTTGCATAGAATTTCCTTCATCTACTATGTAGCACCACCCCATATGACCAGTTTGGTGATGAGGAGAAACTAGAATATCAATGAAAAGGCTGGGTCAAGAGTAAGACCAAGGGAAATATTGTGGTCTCTGTGAAAGTCTGGTTATCAGGTACATTTCTAGACTACCAAAATTTAGACATCTTTTCCTGGAGCTATGTTATAAGAAATTGCATACTGTTGCTGTCTCCAGGCAAGCCATGTTTAGGGTGGAACTTGTCTTGGTGAATATTTTATAATGTTAATGTCACAAATTTATGCCTGCATCCTCACTGGTGAGGTAGTAGTTTCATGGGTGCGAAGGCTGTCTCAGCCCTGTGCAGTTTCTCTTACACTTTATGAAGCACACTAATAAAATTCTGCAAAGACTATTTGTCTTTTCATTTCTGAAAATGAACCTTGTGTCTCATGTTGGTCTTTTAAGTTGTTAACTTGTATTTGTAATACTAACTTGGCTTAAAAAACGTTCTTGTAGTATGAATGTGACGTAGTTCAAGGACTAAAGTAAGTTTGTATACCAAATGAGCAGGTTCAGCCCTTGAGAAAAAGCAGTTAGAGTGGATAAGAGGTGAAAAATGGATTTATTGGTTTATAATTATGTTTACACATTGTGATCCTGTAAGTGTGACTGTCATGGAGGTTCTTTCACAGTGAATTTTGTGGTTCCTTGGCTTTCTTGCACCAAGAACCACAATGACCTATTAGCAAAAATATTCTCACTTAGAATCATAGAATAGTTAGGGTTGGAAAGGACCTTAAGATCATCCAGTTCCAAATCCCCTGCCATGGGCAGGGACACCTCACACTAAACCATGTCACCCAAGGCTCTGTTCAACCTGGCCTTGAATACTGCCAGGGATGGAGCATTCACAACTTCCCTGGGCAGCCCATTCCAGTGCCTCACCACCCTGACAGTAAAGAACTTCTTCCTTATATCCAATCTAAACTTCCCCTGTTTAAGTTTGAACTTGTTACCCCTTGTCCTCTCACTACAGTCCCTCATGAAGAGTCCCTCCCCAGCATCCCTATAGGCCCCCTTCAGATACTGGAAGGTTGCTATGAGGTCAATTGACAGACTATTCCTCACAAGTGAACTGCTCTGAGAAGCCCACAGACACTGCCAAGTAAAACCTGTTAAGTTGAGGAAGAATACTGGAAAGCCAGAAAGTCATGGTTGCTCCGTTTTTATTTCCTGTCCTAAAATAGTCTTTTTTTCACCTTAGGAGGAATATCTTTCTCTTGTGGCTAGACTTATTATCCATTTTCGAGATATCCGTAAGTAATTGGGTTGGGGGTTGTGGGATTTTCATTTCCCTTCAGTAATGGGATTGTTTATCCCATCCTCCCCCAAAAAAAACCCAAATTTTAGGCTTTTTATGTGTAGTTCTGTATGTGACTCTTCAAGTCGTTTTAAAAATTTCATGTAATATGCATGCTTAATTTCTAAATATTTCTTTTACACATCCATCTATAATTGAAGAGTCTTTGAGAAATTATTTAAACTTACTGCTTCTTCCACTTTCCTAGTTTTTTCCTGTAGTTTTGCTTGCTTTCCATTGCTTATATAGCATCCTGGTTACCAAATTGGCTTAGGTTAATGTATTTTGGGGTCAAATTTGTGTGAAATTAACAAAGGCAATTAACTGTTCTTCCTTTGTAGACAATAAGAAATCTCAAGCCTCTGTCAGTGGTAAGAGCTTCTTTTTACTACTTTTTTTCTTTTTATTCCCCTCCTCCCCCCAGTTTCTGAACAGAACAGCTTAGAAGTCAGGGCTGTGGTATATTAAGAAGGTAGATTTTGTAGCTGGAATGTTAAATGCTGCTGTAGGAAAGGAAAGGTAGCATGATAGCTTTGGAGCTGTTCCATGGTGAGGGTGAAAGGCTTGGACAGTGTTTTGGATGTAACATGGGAGACTTGTTTGTGTCCCTGTTTGTAGTTTTGTTAGCTCACTACACTAAGATTCTTGAAAGAACAAGAGTGAATGAAACTAATCTCCTGTTCAGCAGTCCAGGTTTCTCACTTTGGTTTTACAAGCTTTGGGTTCCTCAGTGTGTTGTGTCAGAGGGAAGTGCTGTGTTTGTAGGGCGTACGCATTCTGCCATTTACTGAGGTTAGATCAGATCACGCCTTCTGCCACCATGCTGATTTTACAGCAGTTTATGTTAGGAGCATAGTAGGATCCTCTATTTTTATCCTCTCATAGGCTAAATATGCAGTGTCTGTGACTGGGTAATATTCAGTCTAGACAGTTGGAAATGAGAAGTATTCTTAAAAAAGAAGGGGTGTTATATTCTGTACCTGATTAATTCTGCTTCTGCACCCCATGTTGTGTTTTGTCCTCTTGAACGGCGATTCCTGCTTGACTTTACTTTTCTGTGTGCCCAGGGTTCAGACTATGACAGTTGTCTGGAAAGGCACTGAATTTATCCACTGCATAATAAATGTGATGTTATGAAGGGAACAGTATAGCAAAGTGCATCCTGTGGTCTGGGCCCTGCTTCTCTGTGTTGACCTCAGGAGGAAGAAGCTAATTGGATCCACAGTGAGATGAATTTCTTGGGTTTTGAGGTTACTAGCTGTATATATCCTCATGGATATATGGGTTTTGACTTGCATATAAATTCAGAGGTGACTAGTGAGTTCCTTTTCTCTAATGTATTTAGAATATTTTTGGAACTTTGTATGTTTAAAGCATTTTAAATAATCTCAACTCTATTTACAGAGAGACAAAGATGGGCCAGAAGCCTTTTGTCTCACAGCAGAGCACTGAATGTTAGGTTCTCAGGGCTTTGGATCTAGACATGGTCTGAAGCCAACAGATCAGAGAGTGGATGATGGTGAACAGACGATTTTTGGGGTGGCAGTTGCATGGCTGGTTGCCTGTTGGTAACTATTTTCTTTGTAGATCCAATGAATGCCCTGCAGAACCTAACTGGGGGTCCCCCAGCAGGGGCACCTGGAATGGGCATGGCTTCCCGAGCCCAAGGAGCACCAATGAGTGGAATGAGTGGCATTGGTCCCATGGGACAACAGATGAGTCTCCCAGGGCAGCAGCAGCCTCCTGGAACCTCAGGAATGGCCCCTCATGGTATGCCTGGTGTCTCTGCAGCTACACAGCAGAGTAAGTGTTCAGTTTGCTTCAACCACTGAAATTCTTAGGTCAGCTTTTCAGTACATACCTCTTTTCCACAAGGAAAGGGTGCTGAAGCAGTTTCATACTTCTGGCTCAATTAACTGAGTTAACTGCAAGAAGAATTCGTTTCAAATACTGCTACTTAATGGGATAAATATCTTAGTATAGTGAAGAGTAGTTTAGCTGTTTATATGAGAAAATGCTTCTTTCATCCTACTTCAGAACTTTGTTTTTGTAGAGCTCACCTATTTTTGTTATGGGTATGGTGCTTCCTTTGTGCATGTTTCCTCCTCCGTGTTTCTACATTCTTTACTGACTCAATATAGGCAGTGAGACGTAGAGGTTGGTAGTAATTCTCCTGTTAATGTGCCTCATCCATTTGAGGAAGCAAAAGTATATGCTGCTAACTAAGAATGCTAATGTACTTTAGGGATTATTTTCCATTATGAGTTATGCTGGGTGACTGTCTCTGGCACTGTTTGGGTTTCGTGTTTTAAGTCCAGTCTACCTTCTTTTTAGCCCAACTTCAGCTTCAACAGATAGCTCAGCAGCAGCAGCAGCAACAATTCCAGCAGCAGCAGGTGGCTTTGCAGCAGCAGCAATTCCAGGCCCAGCAGTCAGCCATGCAGCAACAGTTTCAGGTCCAGCAGCAACAACAGCAGCAGTTGCAAGCTGTCCAGCAGCAGCAGCAACAGCAGCAATTACAAGCCGTCCAGCAGCAGCAGCAGCACATGCTAAAACTGCAGATGCAGCAGCAGCAAAACCAACAGCAGGTGACAACAAACAACTACAATGGCAATTGAGGTGATCTGTGACCAGTTTATTTGACAAGTGAAGCTTGGCTTGCACGGAAGTACTGAATCTCAGCTGTGCCAGTTGCTAGCACATTTCCACTTCAGTGTAGGACTTCAGTTTGGACTGACTAGTTAATTGCCGACAATGTTACATCCCAGAGGAAGGGTTTAACATTGGTTGCTTTCTTCTGTCATAGCAATAGAGAATTAAAGCCCTTGTGTCTTTTTTTCTGTGAACATCAGGATAGTCTTTCATTCTGACAATAACAGAGGTATGGGAAAGAACTAAAAGCACTGATATTACTCTAGAAATGGTTGTTTTGTCATTGTGTGGATTACACATTGCTGCTTTAAAGCATATGTGCCAATACACATGTATCATCCTCAGGCACAAAAGCAGAAGAGGAAACTTCAGCTGACACGCTGTTGTGCAGCTTCTGATAAACAGTGGTGTTGATGCAGGCTGGTTACATTTGAAGGAAGTGATTCTGAACCCATTTGTACAGGAGAAGCTGATGGACTTCATCTTGTCTTTTGAAACAGTTTTAGTAGCAAGACAAGCTTGTAATATTGAACCCATGGGCTGTGCACTATGTAGAGTTGGGATATATGAAGCTTGAGTGGATAAAAAGGTTGAGTTTGCCCTTTGGGCTTAAAATGTCAGACTGACCTACTAGGATTCTGTTTGCTCTTGGTTTATGCTATGAAAATAAAGCTGCTATTGCATCGCTGGAAGCTTTAGCATCCTGGCTTTTTCTGCTTTTCAGATACAGCAGCAACAGCAGCAACAGCAACTGCAGCGAATTGCCCAAATGCAGCAGCTGCAGGCAGCACAGGCTATGCAGGCACAACAGCAGCAGCAGCAACAGCAGCAGCAGCAACAGCAGCAACAAATACCACAACAGCAGATACAGCAGCAGCCACCTCAACAAGTAATGCAACAGCAGATACAACAGATGCAGCAGCAACAACAGCAACAACAACAACAGCAGCAGCAGCAACAACAACAACAGGTTGCTCAGGCACAACAGTCTCAGCTTCCACCACAATCCCAGCCTCAACCCCAGCCTATGGTGTCTCAGCCACAGGCAATCTCAGGACAGATTCCTAGTCAGGTTATGCCTGTTACTCTAACACCACAGCAGTTAAAAGCAATGCAGGTAAGGGCTGGTCACCAGCTGATTGTTAGTTCATTATGATCCTCTAGAGAAATATAAAGTCTTTGACTTTTGCTAATAATGAAGTAGGAGAAAACACAGGTTGAGATTGGTAGTTTGAATCTTATGAGTTTAAAGGTTTATGTCTTGGCCTCCCAATAGAGAACAGTCTTGTGTCCAAGAGTAGAACTTCTGGAACTCTGAAAACCATTTATACAGCTCATATTTAGAAATAATTTCTTCTCTTACTCTTAAATAGGCAAATTAAAAAAAAAAAAAAGAAAAAAAGAAAAAAGAAACAAACAACTCTGGTTAAAGAAAAATTATCCTTCTGATGTTTCCTGCTGTAGAACATGAGCAAATACTTTGAAATGCCCAGTGCATGTGACTGGAGCCAGCGCTGGCTATCTAGTATGCTGGCTTTGCTTCTGCTGCCATGCTTAAAAGTCCTAGTCAAAGTTTAAGATACTGGTAGTTCCTGCCTTGAAGAGAATGGGGACAAGACAATAGTTTTACTCTGTTGAACTTCTTGCTGGGATATCCTGTTAATGGTACAGCTTTTTGAACTGTTGCTTCTCTTTTGGGCCTTGCTAGGGAGCATTGGAGTGCCAGCCAAAGTTGGGTTATTACTGACCTCAGATGGGCAAGTTGTTATATCTATGCTGTGCTCCTAACAGGTATGCTAGGAGTAGTTAGAGGTCACATATATCATGCTGACAGTTGTAATGCATGTATAAGCATTGGAAATATTGGTTATTGGTAGGTGCTTAATACAGTGTGCTTGAGGGAAATCAACATGTATGCAGTTAACTCTGTTTGCCCGGAAGTACCTAGTATTTTCATAGGAAGACCTCATAGCACAAGTAAGAAGTTGCAAGAAGAAATTGAACCTTGGGCGTGTAATCTATGGAAGACTGTTTTAAATGTTAAAAACATTGGAACTTTTTTCATAAAGAAAGCTCAAAACCTCTCGAATAATGTATATGAGGTTGATGTTGTCTTCACACCCTTTTATATGGGCATAGTGAATATAAATGAAACAGAAGTGTCATACCCTAATCAGGCATGTATGTTTACTCTTTCTTTCTTTTTGCACTCTAGGTAAGAGCTCAGCTGGTCCAGCAGCAGCAAGCAGCAGCAGCAGTGCAAGCAGCTCAGGCCCAAGCTGCTCAGATGGGAGCTTCAGGGCAGGTAAGGGACCAGAAGCCAGTATCGCTAGCTATAGGCCTGTAGCAAGTGCATGGTAGAGATAAGCATGGAGATGGGTTTCTGGTGGCTTTCTGATGAGGGATCTGACACTGGGCATACCCTTTGTAAGGGGGATATGGGCTTTTATGCTACTTCTCCTTTGCCAGGAGTCAGAGGCAGGATTTCATGGACAACCTCTCTCTGCATGTTTTCTGTCCCAAGTAGGTAAGATTGTTGCCTTTACTGACACAGGAATGCACATCAATAAGACATCCTTCTATGGTTGCACTACAAGTCTGACTGTTGGTACCTGGGGTGTATCGCCTCTTCTTTTGTTAAGCTTTCTTAGGTGACCACCTTGTTGCATAAACTGATTTCTGTACTGTGAATCTTTGCCTGCTCTCTTTACTCACATGTGATTTACCTTCCATCTCTATGTATCAACTACAAAAATAGTAAAGACAATGAAATCTCTTCTGCACTCCCCTTTCATTCCTTTCATCTTTCATTCTTTTTCTGAGTGAAATGGGCAGTAGGTGTAGATTGCTCTTGTTCTGGATGTGAATTGTGGAGAACAAATGGCAAGGGTCATAAGTGCAGAGTTAACGTTTTAAAAAAAGTGCTGGGTGGAAGCTGGTTGTCTAACACAGTTTTCTTATCCCGCAATACACTTGTAGCCCCAGTGATTGTTCACTGATGTGTGTCTGATATGAAGGATGCATGGGGGGGAAGAATTGGGAATGGCTTGTTGAAGCTCT
Organism: Amazona ochrocephala; assembly: GCA_039720435.1. NCBI lineage: Eukaryota > Metazoa > Chordata > Aves > Psittaciformes > Psittacidae > Amazona > Amazona ochrocephala. The sequence goes on along the minus strand of CM077891.1, from coordinate 5,319,853 downwards.
CATTACATTTTCCACAAGAATATGAAATAGTTTTTCATGGCTTACCTCTGTAGTGTTGAGGCATTTTACAAACATGGGTAAGTACAATTATCATCACTTTGTAGATGAGGAGGCTGAGCAGACAGATGAAATGAGATTTGACTAAGATTAATGGTAGAGGTCTTTTTGTATACCCAGACATTCCATGTCTGCATACACCGTTTTTCCTTCAACAAACAGCTAATAATATAGATTCAATAAGATCTTTGGAAGCTTTTTATATTGACTGTTATAACAATTGGTTCTTTAACATACATCTCCCAAATATGTAACAGGAATAGTATCTTGTACTATCATAACTCTCATGTGGCCCACATGCTTGTTGGCGGCTAAGTTCTGTTTCTGTACTGGTCCTTTTGCTTGTGTTGATGTAACACAGGATCTAAAAGCTGAGCAGTGGTAAGTACAGTTGGTACCGTACTGTCAGCAATGTAGAATTCTCTTTCTACAGTTGAAATATGAATTAAAACTGGTTTATTTCTTAAATAATTTCCAGGTGGGAGCTACAGGGGCTTAGGCTGACTGGAAGGAGACTGACTTTTTTTCTTTTTACTAACTTAGTGGTGCTCTTTGCAACTCCTGAGCAGATGGATTGTGCTTATATAGAGTCAACTTTATTCTTCCCTTGTTTAGTGAAATCATATGCCAGTGGCTTAACAGCATGGCGCATTTGAAAAGTTTCAGGTGATAAGATGGTTGACAGCAGGTTTTGTATTGCAGCTTTGTTCAGACATGTAGTAAACTCGGGGATTGCTCTTTATCTATCACAGGTGGAGTTTAGAAAATTCCACATACAGGCTTTGCTCCATTTATTTTCACAAGTCTACTAAAATTCACATAGTGCTGTGGAGTCCAATAATTAAATGGGTTTCTCATACTTGTGTAAATATTTTCTGTGTATCCTATTTAATTTTAAGATCGTGGCTGCGTACAATATTACAGTGCAGCTTTGGTGTTGAGAGTATATTTGGATTTTCTTTAATTTGTAAGAAGTTTCTCCTAAGAGTAGGTTTTGCTTTGTATTTAGTACATTCTTCACTAGCACCAGCATTTTTAATAAATCTGCCTGGATTTCTTTATTTGGGTCAGGGAAACTTTTGTTATAAACAAACCCTGTCCTAATCTTTGCTTGTTACATTTTAAACTTTATCTCTGGGTGCTTTCAAACTGGGGATTTTCGTTGATATGGCTGCATTTTTCCTTTTCTGTTAAGTTCCTGTGCATCCTTCCTGCATAAAAGTAGAAGCACTTCCAGGTTTAAGCATGGATCCACCTGAGTTTTGAAGTTCTCTGAAGTCGTAAAGACACCGCACAGGTCAATGTTACCCTGCTTGGGTATCCAGTCCTTGAGAGCATGTAACTCACAGGTGAAGCTGAGAAATAATCACAGCAGTGTCCTAGTGACTACAGCGTGCTACAGGAGTGCTTTCAGCACCAAGAGAAAAGCTGTAATCAACTGGAGCGGGGTTGGAACTCGATGATCTTGAGGTCCTTTCCAACCCTTACTATTCTATGATTCTATGATTCTATGATTAATAAAGTTGAAACCACTGTTCTGGTGCCACTCCTTCGGATGCTTAGAATGCAAATTCACTCTTGCTCTTTGAAAATCAGAGCTGCCTTTAGTGGAGTGTCAGTGGCACTGTACTTGCATGTGCTCACCAGAAGCTGTATGTTTATGGAATTCTGAATTTTTGGATTTTAGATGAAAGAAAAGTACAGCCACAGGATTCTACTTGCTATATTCCACTTTATTTTTATCAGATAATGGGTTTTGTATCTCACAGTGGAGGGAGACTCTCTTCCTCTGCTTGCTCTCTGTTGTTATGGGGTAAAATTCTCAATTCTGTGAATTGAGATAAGACAGATTTGCCTTCAGTTTAAACCTTTTCAAAAGTACTTGAGCACTTCTAGTTGTCTTCTGTTTTCAGACTGACAAGAACAACTCCTTCATGGATATATTGCTTTTCCTAAAACAGATGCAATCTTTGGAATCCCCTTTCCCAACTCCTTTGTTGAAGGATCACAGGTTTTATACATGTAAATCCGCTGGCGAATGGGGAAAAAATAGATCACTTCTGTTAAGAGAGTGGTGGAATTGGTATCATTTTATACATACACTTGCTTTCTGAAGCACACATTTAAAAAAGAAAATAAAAAAAATCAAACCCGTAATTGAGCAACCACAAAACACCAATCAGCTGAAAGCCTTTGAATCACAATTTCTTATACTGGTGTTCAGTGGTTTGCCAGACACTTAAACTGTGAATATGCTTCTAATTTCCTTGCCCTTGGACGAAGCAATCTAATCTTCACACTTTGGTGGTGTGGCATGAGAAACAGGACCAAGGTGGGACATGCTGGTCACCATAGCATCCCTGGGATTTCACACGCTCCAGAGATCCATGTGCGTTCACAAGGGTCTAAGATGGGGTGATTGTGCCTGGAAGGATATATTCCCCTTCCCTCCTGTCCCCCTCCCAGCAATTTCCCAGATTTGTTTTTGGTTTTGTTTTGTTTTTTGGTGTTTTTTTTTTTTTTTTTTTTTTTTTGTTAGGGTTGTGTTGCTTTACCAGCTCTCATGTTGATACTGTAGCTCTTCACTGCACTTTGTAGCATCCACCTGTGCTTTGTGCCCGTGTGGGGTTGTTGTGTTAGCTTGTGGTGGCTGTTGCATGCTGTGTGTGTACATGTGCATGTGTGTGTGATGTCTGAAGTGCTCCCATTTGTTTCTCTTTTGAAATCCTGTCTCTGACCATCCCTCTTTGCCTTGGATGGAAGGGGACTGCATTGCTCTGATGTTGTGAACTAACAGCTGTGCTGAATTTGACACTGTTTTCTTTATCAGTTATTGCTTCCTTTTTCAGTCTTGCTATGTTGTATTTAATTTTATTTAACAGTTGTAAGCACATGCATTCTCTGACATTCTCTAGAGACATGTTGCTGGCTGCTTCAGTCCATTTACATTGAACACTAAGCGAGAATGCCCCAAACCCGTTACTGATAAGAGACTTCATTAACAAGTAGGTTAGTTAGGGCCTGTGTAGGTTCCTTGGTAATACGTGTGCTGGAAAAAAAAAGTAGCTCAGAGGACTACTTTACTATAGATCTTTGAAGAACTAAACAGAAGCTCTTTTACTGTTAAGTGAATCTGCCAAAGTTACCTGAATACTACCTCAAAAATATGCTGTATTTGCTGTAAATTCTCAGCATATGTAGTATAATAGCAAAATTTTAGGTAGCAGAGGGTTATACAGATATATATTATTAAACCTGTGTGGCTTACTCAGGCTAATGGTTCTGGAAGGTACTTCTAGACCCTGCAGAGTAGCTTAGTCCTAATTCTGTTGTAAAGTGCAAATCCATTCCAGTGCTAACCTCAGTGTTTGTCCTAAGTGATGACACTTCAGGGTGTGCTCAGTCTATGCATCTGGAGAATCGAATAGTGCATGAATAAGATCAAGGCAGATTATAAGACTCGTAACCAGTATTTTCGCATAGCTTAGTAATAGAGGAATGGATATTTTTCAGAATGATGGAGATTGCAGGGATGTATTTGACTTATTCTCCGGGTTATAAAAGGAAGGAAATAGCTTTTTCAAACACAGAAGTCCTCTTTGTTGTCTTTGGCACTGTTATAGTGTCATAGGTTGGTCTGAGATCTTGCTCACTGTGGAGCATTCGTACTCACAGCTGCTGTTGAACTGTCAGCCAAATACTTCTGTAATGAAGGTTGGCATATGCAAATGCTGCTAAATCCTTTGAGCCCTCTGGGGGGAAAGCACATCAGAAACCTATGGCATTATATAGCTTCTTACATGGAGCATTCTTGACAACAATTTTAGAGTACTTATTTCCAAGAATTCTAGAAATTTAAGATGTCAGACAAAATTTAGGAAAAACCCTTCATGTAAATGACAGCATAGTCAACCCTCTACCCAAGAATCTGAATCTGTGTATCAGTTCTCTCAAGATACCTAGAATTCATTAGATGCTCCCTGAAATTGGATAGGAAGGATGAAAAGGAGTTTGATTTATAAGCTAGCATGTTAGATTAACCTTTAGAGAAAAGCTCACTAACCTTCCCTTCATGCTCTCCCTTCCCCTAATTCCTGGAGGTTGCATGTGCTTCTCATCCTGCCAGTGCACTGCATTTCTTGTTTTGCGATTACTTTTGTCTGTTGTCCCTCTGTCCTCAAAGATGATCACCGCACCTATGGCCCGAGGTGGGATGCAAATAAGACCACGGTTCCCGCCTACCACCGCTGTGTCTGCTACACCGCCAAGCTCCATTCCTTTGGGCGGACAGCAAATGCCACAGGTATTTACTGAGTCAAAGCACATCGTGTCAGGAATGGTGCAAAGCATTCAATATGTGATTATATCGCACTTGCTTTCAAGCAAGAAGTTCACATTTTTTATGAAACAACTAACTTGCTGATGTTACTCAGGGTATTGGGTTGTTAAGGTTTCTTATGGATCCTTTTTCATTTTAAATAATAGGTTTTCTGAGAGCTTGGGTTATCAAATAAAGCATTTTTAAAGCAATATATAGATCTTTATTTTAATGTGTACATCATCTGCATGTTCAGAATTGAGTCAAGTCTTAAATGAGAGCTTGTGGTTTCTGTTCAGTTTTTGTCCATGTTCCAAGAGTGCACATTCATGAGTGTTGCAAGTCGGTACCGCGGTGTCCTAGCTTAGTAGTGTCTGGGACCTTACTCATGTTCATGTTCTGTACAGTTGCTTCGTTCATTAATGGTAAACTTAGCTGATTTCAGTATGAGTAGCTTCTTGTCATGATATTGGGAACCAAGAAGAATGGAGCTGTTCCTTTGTTTCATGGTTGTGTAGGTGGAACTGCCAGAAGGATTCCACGTGCACCTGCATCAGAGAAGAATCTGTGTAGGCAAGGCTGGCAGCACCATCCAGCTGTTGCTGAAAGATGCACGAGTACTGCATCTGCCTGGTGCAGGTCTGCATCTGCTAAAGACCTCATGGTCCTGTTTTGCAGGCAAAATGTTTCATTTTCAGGGAGCACTAATGGGAGGAGAACTAGAATGGGGAGGAACAGAACTGAGTTCTTACCAGGAAGTCACAAAATGAGGCTCTCCTCTGCTGAAGTGTGCTGAGCCCTGTAATCGGTGGTGGTTTAAATCCACATCATGATGATGGAATAGCATTCAACTGCATTTTTCTATCTGTTATTCCTGAACCTCATGTCTTGTTCTTGTAGATGCTAATTTTCAAATGTAATGCCAGATCCAATTTTAGTTTTCAGATTTGTTCGTAGGTTTAATGAAAGTTTCTTCACTCTTTGATTTTTGTCTCCTTTGCAAGCTTGTTGTGGGGCTGTGAAATATCTGAAACTTTTCTTCCTAGTGCTGCTGCACCAAGTTTAGTAGGCACAGCCTTTTCTCAGGAATTGGCTAAGCAAAATACAGTAACTAGAAAGATTCTGCAGACCTAGGCAAACACACCTTTTGTTGCTTTAGTTTAAGATGGATGGTCATTGTTCTTACATTAACTGAAATAAAACCCAGGCATAGTTGTTGAGTCAAAAGAGAATTTACTTTGAACATTATTCACTTGTAGCAGTTATATGTAACTGAGACAGTTATCTGCATATGAATTATTCAGTGTTTGGTTTGACAATGAGGCCTTCTGATATTTAAGGATTAGATTGGCTTAAATTCAATATTTGAGTCATAACGAAAGCCCTCTACTTTAAGCATTCAGCACCATAGGCTGATCTTTTAGTGCTGTCATGTCTGTGATTATTGAGGAGCATTGATTTCTGATACCAACTGAGTTGGTCATCCAGGAGCACTCTCAGTATCATTCCAAGGATTGTGAAAATGATGTAGAAGACTGAACAGCTAGAGAAGGCAGAAGAGGAAAGGAAATTTCTTTATGAACAATAACTGGAGTGAAAATGGCTCCTAAGCAGGTGGTCGTAAAATGAGTGAATGAGTCACAGTTTGATGCCGGCAGGAAGCATGTTTTTAAAGCCAGTCTGACAATGCCATATACTTGACAGCTCTGGATCAAGATGAACCTCTAATGCTGTTTCCAAATCATTTTGATGAGGTTCTAAGTAGATTAGAACTTTGAAGTTTTGTCATTTATGCATCTTAATTTCGTAAAATGCTTAAATAATATTATCTATTGGAAATGTTATAACTGGCTTGTCATCAGAGCCCTTGCAGGTGTTCACAACTGGAGTAAAGGGCTATAGCATATATCTAGTTATTAATAACTCATTGAAGACTCTGTCATCTCATTGACCTCAGTACCAAAAGTCATTTAGACTTGTTGGTAGGCAGTTCAGAGTGTCTTTTCTCTTTAGAAAAATATCTTGACGTTGCACTGAAGATTCACTTTCAGCAAAAGGGGATATGATATCAATACTGAGTGGCTGTTTTTACTCTGTATGACAAAAATGTCAATCTGTGGTTTTTTTACCTTAAGGCTCAGTTGATTCTGCAGTGCTTTTTGTTTATTTAGTTGGGATTTTGTTGTTGTTCTTGTCTTTTCAATGAAAAGAATGTATTCACTGATACTGATGGTGTAAATAGTGATTTACACTGTATTGCACAATCTCTTGTCTTTTGAATTGCCAGAGTATTAGAACTGAATTTTTTTTTTTAAACTTAGCTGAAGCTTGAGCCTGAATAGTAACCAAAGATGAACTGCTTCAATGTTAGTGGCACTTTTTGAACAGCTAAGAGAAAATCCATTCTCCGTGTTTGCATTCACTCAAGAAACCTGCTCTTACTGGAACTTACTTAAAGATTAATACTTAGATTTAGCAATTAGAAAACAAAATTATTGCAGTCTGCAATACTGTGAACTTCCAATTTATTGTTGGCACAGAAATATTCAGCAAACTGAAAGTACATGGGGGGAAAGCCAAGTAGACATGAGTTAATATTGGAATGAAGCAAGGGATACTAGCTTGACTGGGGATATGGAAACTTGTATCTGAACTTATTTAAATCTCTGCAGAGTTGACATTTTGTCATGTAAAGCAGCATAATGGTGAACTTTAAACCCAATTTGCAATGGAGTAGGCAAGCAAGGCTGTGCTTACTGGCTTAACGTTGAAACCGTTTAGTACACTGTAAGTAGTGTAGTTGTTTCTAGAGTTTTCCTTTGCACTTAGTGTTTTTGCTATTCCTCATTACCCACCACTTCCTTGTTGCAGTCTCCTTTTCCTTGTTGGTAGCTTCTTCATATTGTACACTCTTTCTACTATGAGCTTCTGAAAAACTCTCACTAGCCTTATTTACTGTGTGCTGTTCCTTGCTTGAGTCTCAGCAGACTGGATGTAGGCGTTATAGCTAAGTTTATCTTCCACCATGGTGTGCTCTAAACACTAAGAATAGCTTAGATTTAGTGGTTACTAAGTGCAAACTTTTGTCATGCAAGCCTACATATCCTTTGAGCAAGACTTCAGAAAAATAGGGTTTGGTGTCATGATTAGTTCACTGAGTTGTGGAGTTGCAGAGCAGATTCACATTCAGTGGGCTGTAATTGCTGTCCATGAGTGTGTTTGTAGGTACAGAAACTCTCTTCCATAAGTGAAAAAGTACGTGGTTGCATTTCCTTATGTATGTGAAAGATGAATGGGCAAGTAACTCTGGAGTTAAATGAGGGGCTAAATGAGTTTAATGGAGTTAAAGCTCCGGAGGAAGGTTGGTTTGTTTGGGTTTTCTTTTTATTTTATTTTTTTTTATTTTATTTTATTTTAGTGTCTTTTGGGTTTTCTGGTATTTTTTGTGTTTTGGTTTTGGGTTGTTTTTTCATTTAAGCTCTCTTTAGTGGAAGTTAGTTGGAAAGAGCATTCTCTAGAAGTTAAAATTCCATTAAACTTTTGTAATCTTAATCCATATCCTGTAAATGATGTACAAATCTGAAGCTAAAAGCATCTTTAAATCTGTTCTATAGAAAGACAACTGAAATTATTATGTAGCAAATAAACTGCTTTCAAATTAAAGTAAGGCAGTAAGTTCAGAATTGCACACTTCTGAGTATGTTTTTGACACCGTCACCATTTGATTAATATTAGACATTAGCCTTTAGTATTCTGAAATAAAGCGGGCAGGGCAAACCTGTTGGAAGAACGAAAGCTGTTTGCCTATGCATGTACTTCAATCAGAAGGGGTAACATAAGACAAAAAAATCTAATTAATTCTCTGCTTACGTGTAGAGTAGATGCTGCATGTTCTTTTCTTTGCTTTTCTGCCACATTTGTGAATTAATGTGAAGGGATCTTGGTGTTGAAGTAGATACAGGAGCTTCAATCTGGCAAAAGCCCTAAGGAAATCCTTCTCCTTCCCAAAACACAAGGATTTAAGTTTCCAGAAGTAATTTTATGTGACCAACTTCGGACACTTAAAAGGGGTCTGATTTTCAGGAAATGATAAACCACTAAAAGTGATCTTAGTTTGACTTGATGAAAGAATGGGCCCAGCATCCATATGGGTAAGCTCTAAATCACTTGATGTTTGATAGAACGTTATATAGAACTGTAAAATCATCAGGTAATGCTTTTTGCAGTGTTCATCCTAGCATCCTTCCAAAGTGGTGAGATGCTTGGTTTCCATAAGGAAGAAATTCTTTACTGTGAGGGTGGTGAGGCACTGGAATGGGTTGCCCAGGGAAGTTGTGAATGCTCCATCCCTGGTGGTGTTCAAGGCCAGGTGGGACAGAGACTTGAGTGACATGGTTTAGTGTGAGGTGTCCCTGCCCATGGCAGGGGCATTGAAACTAGATGATCTTAAGGTCCTTTCCAACCCTAACTATTCTATGATTCTATGGGATGCAGTCTATGCTTTTCAATCTCAGAAATGTTTTCCTCACTGTTGAGGAGACATGTGCTGTTAGGAAAAAAAATAAAAATCCACCTCCTAGGAGAAATAGTAATCACAGCCTCAGTATTTGTTGATTATGAAGAAAATGACTACATCACAGCAGACTTAAAACATCATTTCAGCCTCACTTGTTCAAGAGATCTTTGCAAGAGAGGTTGCGAAGATAATGGGGTAGTTGAAAATGGAAAAAGAAATCTTAGTACGTCAGATTGTGTTTGATTTTGAAATTATGCTGTAATGGAGTAATAGTAGTATCTTCAGGTTTAGCAGTTTTACATTTGCACCTAGCTGGAGATTGTTTGGGCCCATTTTTTTTAGCAAAGGGTAACTTCTTGCATGCTGTAATGGGATGCACATATTCAGTGTGTACATGCAAAAGTAGGTCATGCAATATTTGCTTTTTTGTGTGCTAAATATCATGTCCTCTGGAAGCAGTTTGATTTAGATGCATATTTAATGAGTGAAGGACAACACCAAGTTGCAGTGCCCGTGGAGTGTGTGGGACTAGCGGATTACTGGGACCATTGCTTAAAAATGCTTTAGACCGAGGGGAGCAGTGTTGTTAATTCATGAAGGTGCTAACAAGTGACTTACAGAATGGACGCTTGGATTACTGTGTCACAATATGCAGCCTCTGGAGGCTAGTTTGATTTTATCTTTGTATGTATGTGTCTGTAACCTCAGGTCACAAGAACTCTGCATGTCCCTTAAACAAACATGATCATTTAATATCTGCACTACTGTGGAACAGAGTTTTTTTGTTTAAAGTGATCAAGGGGAAAAGTGTCCATTAGAACAAATTGAGAAGTTGCTTTAACTTGATCATCGTCTGGCTCTGGCACTTTATTGTGTAAAGAATACACTTAATTGTTACACAGAGTTTGGTACTGCTCTGGAAATACTCATCTTTTTGTCCTTTAGACATACCTCATCATGCTCCTAAGGTCAGAAAGCCACTTCATTTAATTTCCCATCCAGGCTTTCAGTTTGGCGTGTTTCTATCTCCACACAGATTTTCAAAGCTGAATGTTTGAGCAAGATGTTGATGATTTGGCTTACTGTGTGCTTTTGTCCTTCCCTGCTCCAAGAGAAAACCCATTGGGAAGCTACAGTCAAGTCTGACAGACTGTGAAGACAAATTCAAATGTCAAAATAAGGAGTTTTTATGGCTGTTAATTCTCAAGTTAAAACTGTCTTTACTTCCTGCTCTTCTTTAGTACTAATAAAGTACAGGTTTTTCAGGTGGTATTCCTGATATTTTAATTGCAATGTGATGGTTTGGGAGCTAAAAACCAATGATTATACAGTTATTCAAATCATGTGCAGTTTTAATGGCTATTTCTAATAAAGTTGATGTGAAGTACTGCCCTGAGAGCCTTAATTGTAATACAGGTGGGACTGTCGTTATGGGAGAGAACAGGAAACTTAACACTTTAATTTCTTGTAGGTCTGAGGATACGCTTCTCTCCATAGGTAAAAGTCTTTTAGTTAGGTTCCCATCCTTTACTCCCTTTTGTTGTTATTGATCTTACCTTTTTCCACATTGCAGGTCAGCCAGAACAATATTACCATGATGTCATCCCCATCTCCTGTCCAACAAGCTCAAACCCCCCAGTCAATGCCTCCTCCACCACAGCCGCAGCCATCTCCTCAGCCAGGCCAGCCAACTTCTCAGCCAAATTCAAATGTCAGGTGAGCTAGACTCTGTCAGTGCTGTAAGCATGAGGTTTTCAGAAGCATTCAATGTATCTTATGCTGTTTCCATTGAAGTCAATGAATTTTGATAACTTCAGTAAGAGTATAGGCAGGATTGTGCTGAATACAGTCTGAAAATCTCTAAATAAAAAAACTGTAAGAAATCTTCACCAAATCTACTACTGGCAGAGCTACACAGTGCTGTAACAAAGCCTACTAAAAGCATATCCGCTCACTGGTCATGCTTCCTTGTCATATTCTGGCAGGTTTGATTTTTATGCTTATTTTTCAGCTCTGGCCCAGCTCCATCACCCAGCAGCTTTCTCCCCAGTCCATCTCCACAGCCATCGCAGAGCCCAGCAGCTGCACGAACACCTCAGAACTTTAGTGTCCCATCCCCAGGTCCTTTAAACACTCCAGGTAAATGATCTGAGTACTATACTGCAGACCATGAGTTGGGGTATGTTTTGGTAACTAATAGTTCCCAAAAAAACTTCTATTTCTTTGCATGATGTAAAGTTTAAAGAGCTCTACAAAGCAGCCAGCATTGCAGGTAATGAACATGGCACATGTACCACATAACCCAGCAGCATGGGTATCTCGCATCAAAATCTATTGAAACTTCTTTTCTCATTACGGAACTATGTAGTGGGTTTTTCTAACTTCCCAAGTCTTTTGAAAAAAGAATGATACTTGATTTAATGGAGCGAGTTTATAGAGGGATAGTGGTGCCTTAGTTCCATGCAGGAAAGAACCCATAGCAACAGCATGCAATTGTAAACGATTGTAACCACTTAATCACAGGTGGCAGGCTGCTTTGCTCCAAAACACCTTCCTAGGTGTACTCTGACATTTGTGCTCTTCTCTCTCCCAGATGTAATAAGCAGTTTCTGATACCGTGAATGGAAGTAACATGCTAGCTCCTTCTCATCCCAGTGTTGTGTGCTGTGCAGTGGGAAAGCACTGACTTAAGGAAAACTCTAGCAAATTCAGTGTGTTGATTCAGTGTTCAGTGCACCAGTGTGAAGGCAAAATGAGGACCTAGAAAATGGGTATATGAAACTTTGGACTGTTTCAGAAAAAAAAATTATTAAATGAGAATTGCTGTTCTGTTCACAAACATGTTATTTCTACACAAAGACTAGAGGATTGGACAAGCCCTTAAACTACAGGGCATCCAGTTGTGAATTTGGATATTTGATGTGAGCTGTGATTTGGGAGTGCCACATCTCAGACCCAGATTCTGAAATACAAGAATGTTGTTCTGCAGTATCTTTTATCATCCCTGTGACATGCAGTCTTTACTTCTTGCCAGGAAATCCAAATTCTGTCATGAGTCCAGCCAGTTCTAGCCAGTCAGAGGAGCAACAGTATCTGGAAAAACTCAAGCAGCTATCAAAATACATTGAGCCGCTCCGGAGGATGATCAATAAAATAGATAAAAATGAAGGTGAGGTTTGCTATATTTAGTTGTGCATGTCTCTCTTTCAGCTATCTCTTCTCATGAAAGTAGCAGGAACTTGTCTTTTGTGATGGTTTCTGTTCTAGGGATTAAAATTGACAGTGAAAGTTAGATGCTTTTCTTGCCTATGACTGTAAAGATTTACCGTGAAGAACAGATAAAATCCTCATCCTTAAATTCTCTTCACTTCTTCTTTACTACTTAGGTTTTTGGGACACATAGAGCTTACACAATGGGCATACTTGTTTAAGATATGCATGCTTTCACTTTTAACATTATATTGTATTCCTGTCTGCAAATATGGAAGCTATTCTTGTAGTCAGTGATTGTGTCTCTGATATTATTTCAGATAGGAAGAAGGACCTGAGTAAAATGAAGAGTCTGCTGGATATCCTGACTGACCCTTCAAAACGGTAACTCTCTTTCCTTTTGCCTGGACATCAGATTCCCTAGCTCTTCCAGAAGTTTGTTGTTTAGCATCCAGCCCTGTTGGCATTGAGGCTGTCTGTGGGGCTTACATACCATGAATACTTCAGCCAAAGTGACCGTTTTGTGGTGATGAGATTTCTCCTCTTCTGCAGGTGCCCTCTGAAGACACTGCAGAAATGTGAAATTGCTCTGGAGAAGCTGAAAAATGATATGGCTGTGGTATGTAATGCTGTGAACTGTCAAGGAATAAACAGTTAATTCCAAAAGGTGATGTGATTTGCCAAGACAATTTTTTGCATTTGTTGGTGTCGTGCTGTTTAGACTTCAAATAAGATTGGAAAAAATAAGGGAATGAAAAAAAAATGGGCAAGCGTTTACTTTATGTAAGTCACCTGAATGTTTCTTTTAGCTGAACTTTCAAATTCTTGTACTTTGTGCAAAGACTTGAGTCTTTCCTAGGAATTTTTGCAGTAGATTTCAGGACAGATTTTCTAATTGAGAGCTGTGAATGTGTTGTGTTTTTTTTTTTTTTTTTTTTTTTTTGTTATTTATTTCCCCCTTAATGTTACTGTGTGCAGTTTTGAGAATCAGTTGCGTTTCATGCATTGGAAAATTACCACCATAAAACTTTGCAGAATCAATAGTAAAGATTTCTTTTTTGGTGATGGTTAAAAGAAAAGGGGCTTCTCTTCTGTTTCAGCCTACTCCACCACCTCCCGCAGTGCCCCCCACCAAACAGCAGTACTTGTGTCAGCCACTTCTGGATGCTGTTTTGGCCAACATCCGTTCACCAGTCTTCAACCATTCCCTTTACCGTACATTTATGCCAGCTATGACTGCAATTCACGGGCCACCCATTACGTATGTATCATGACCTCCTATCTGTCTTATGTTCATTGTTTAACAAAAAAGACATTTTTCTGTAGAAGCTTTTAAAAGAACAGATGGGTTTATGGATGGGTGTGAGCTATAGCTGTCCTTTTTATAGCTGTAAAATATTTGACAAATGCAGTGTTGGCACAAAGTTTTCACCTAGTCCTTTTGCGGACTGTATTTTGCACAGGGCTCCAGTTGCTTCCCCTCGAAAACGGAAATATGAAGAGGATGAAAGACAAACCATACCAAATGTCTTACAAGGTGAAGTTGCAAGATTAAATCCTAAATTCCTGGTGAACCTGGACCCCTCCCACTGCAGTAATAACGGCACAGTTCATCTTATATGTAAGCTAGGTAAGCAAGAAGAAGCTAAGGGCTGAATTCAGAAAGAAGTGCTGAGCTTGTTTGAAGAGTTTTTTGCTAACAGCCTTGCATCTTGCTAACCTTTGGCTTCTGCATGAAGTTTGTACTTATCAGATTCAGGGCAGTGCTTAATCATGACATTCTATGCAGCCTGCTTCAAGGTATACCTGGAGATTTCATTCGTGCTGATTGATCCTTTCTTTGCACTGAAGCTGCAGTTGATAATCTCATTTAGTGGCTAGAAAATAATTTGTTGCTAGTAACAATCTTTATTCCTGATTTGACCTATACTGATATGTGAGAATCGTTCTGCTTCCAACAACTAAGACAGAGCTAGGGAAATGCTGAGTTAATTTTTGGGAGGGTTTGTTTCAATTTGCACTAGTGATCACTGACAGTGGTACATGTTTAAGAAAAAGTCATATTGCATCTTTTTTGGTCTCAGCTGAATAATTATAAAGCGTTATAGTCTACTAACTTGTTTTGCTCTTGCATTCCAATGGAGAAAATAGATTCTTTCCTCCTCCCCTCATTTGAGAAATTGGAACTGGTTTTGTCCTGAGTATCAGTATAAGGCATTTAATTTTCAGGAATTAGGTGTCTAACTTAGTGAAGTTCAGCTGATAAAATGGTGAGAGTGGCAAGGTGCAGAAATATGTAAGAGATGGAGCTACATTTGCCAGGCTTTTCTTCCAAGAATTTAAGTGTTGCTGAAGCAAGCAATGAGATTGCCTTCAATAAAAATTGAGATGAACAGGTTGGTTCCTCCTTGGGGTGAGTCTAGATTCCAAACTGAATCATGCACAAAAAGCCCTCTCACCAGCTTTGTTCTGATGGGAATTGTGTTTGCATTCTAGATGACAAGAATCTTCCAAATGTACCACCACTACAGCTCAGCGTTCCAGCGGACTATCCAGATCAGAGCCCTCTGTGGATAAAAAACCCTAGACAGTATGGTATGAGGATGCTAGCATGACACTTGTTGGGCATGCGCATGCAGTAATAGTGGGGAAATGTGAACATCGTATATTAATCTTTTTTTAAATACTGTTTTTATTGTAACTCTATTTATCTGTTACCTCTTTCTTTCCAGCAGCCAATCCCTTTTTGCAGTCCGTGTATCGGTACATGACTTCCAAACTATTGCAACTTCCAGACAAGCATTCGGTCACGGCACTCTTAAACACCTGGGCACAAAGTATTCGTCAGGCCTGCCTCTCTGCTGCATAACATCTCACTTCCTAAACTGTGAAGCAAGAAAGAAGGTCTCAACAGCTGGTCTCTTCCACATGCAACTGGAAAATCGCGTTTTGGTGAGGGTACTTCAGAAGAAAGAAGCCTTATGTTGTTTCGTTTCTAGGTGTCAGGTTCAGTAGAGAACCTGATGTTAGACTTAGTTTTCATGCTTTTTATCTTCTGCCTCTGTGGACTTTTGCCAGCATTTTCAAATATACAAAATGTGTATATATGGTTCTTGAGACTGTATTAGGATGAGTTTTTATTGTCTTCTTAGAGAAGAAATTATTTGTGGACTTCCGTCAGGGAGTCTGGTATAAGAGGGAGTAGGGAGAAAATGTCCTAATTTGCTTCAAAGTATGCTCAGTGCCAGTATTTGTTTCACACTCTGTGTTTTGTGACTTGATACTGCCCCAGAAATAAATTAGCTGCAACTAGAATGTGGTTGCAAACTTGTCAGTGGTTGCAGGAATCTTTTTGCCTATTAGTTTTGCACAGAGATGGGATGAATTACAGCTTTTTTAAGGCATCTCTCAAATACTTGAAAGAGATCTGGATAATTATACATGGGCATGGGGAACAAAAGGGGGGGGAAGTATTTTATAGCTTATTTAAATACTATTTTGTTTAAATGGTTGGGTTTTTGTTAGCATGGACCACGTTTCTCATCACCTCACTTCTGGAGTGAGAAAAAAGAGATGCTAATGACACACTGACTGTACGTAAGGGTGTGGGGGAACAAACCCAACAGTATAAAGCCCTAGTAACACAAATCAATCCAGCAGGTTTGTAGCTATATTTGTTTTACTAAGAGTCTCTCTGAGGTATCTGGCTTTTTTTAGGAGTTGATGCGGTTCAGTGAAAATGCTTCTGTACTTCATCAGTTTGTTTAATAAGAAAAGTTAAAACCAACATAGCTCAGGAGTAGAACTGACAACTAAGATTTTGTGCCTTGAGCAATGATGGGCACTCAAATTGGTCATCAGCTGCCTTATTGCTGGGCACTGCTAATGAAAACATTTGCCATGAGTAACTAATTTCTTGCATAGTGTGATGGTTTTATTTTCCCCATGCTTATAAGTTGGGCACTCTTAATCTCCTGGTGCAGAACAATTTCAAATTTCAAATGTTCCCATTGCATCCTGCTCCATCTCCCTGTATTGTGCAGCAAACCTTAAAGAGTAGCTGAGCTCTCTTCCAGTAGTGTCAAGGAATTGCTATGACCTTTGTAAATCTGTGTGGTGTCATCAGTTTTAGGATGTTTTTAACTGTGGGTACTTAGTAAGCACTGACTGAGGCAGCAGAATGCTATCAGTATTTTGTACATGAACTAATGCATTATCTGTTTGTTTCAATTGTAATAAATTTATTATTATTCCTGTGTTGGATGCTAACATTATACTGCTTTTGCCATGTTGATCTATAGATACCAGTTCTGTTGCCTCCATTTGGTGACGCTTACATTGTTCTACGGTAAGTGAAGACTTAAAGGCTTTGAAGGTTAGGGGAGAAAATAATGGCTCTTCATCCCATGCAACACTATCTTTATGGTCCTCATAGTGAATTGGAAGACCTGGTCAAGAGATTAGTAATGGTATCTACAATTGAAAGATGTAAATTTTTAACCAGTTCTGTGACATGGCTGACTCTTTCCTTAGGGCAGAAGAATCAGTGGCACCAACATAGTTTATAATATATAATTAAGTCATAATCCAAGAAATGAGGGTAGAAACAGGGGGTTAAAGGTATTGCCATGGTCTAACACTAAGGCATTTACAGCATTTTTTTCGTAACAAGTTAAAACATATCTGGAAATAGATGCAAAATGTGTATCCCTCAGATTTACAATAAATTTGCTAGTGCAGTTTTCAGAGCAGTCACTATAGCTGCAGTACTTTTCAGTTTCCTTCAAACAAGATGCACTGAGATGTTAGACTGAGGGTGGGGTAGACATCCTGACACACAGCAGCTTCTCAGGTGGGAGATAAATCATGAAAACTGGAAGTGGGTCATGCACCCACAGTGTGTCCAATTAATAGCTGTGAACTGGTCATTGCAGAAGATGAGGTAGAAATCTTGTCTGCAGAAAAAGGAGAGAGAAATGATGACCCAAGTCCTGTGACTGCAGAGCTGATTATGGGAGTGGCAGTTTAAGCAAATAAGTTTGCAAAGCCAAGGCCCTCAAGTATCAAATTGCTCAAATCAAACTTGCACCAGGACAGTTGCCTTCCAGCATCACAGCCAGGACAATGACTGTAAGTATGGAGTAACTTCTCTTACACTTGGTGTGGAGCATGATGAGATGCAGCTCTGAAGCTCAAGCAAACCCACTGGTTAGCAAAAATGGTTATTGTAGGCTTACTTTCATACTACTACTGAATGCTTTTGTTCCTACAGCATAGTTTTGGATGTTGATTTACATCCAGCATAATCTGAATGGCCCTTAAAATGGTGATTAGCCATAAGCTTTAAAGCTGTTTTCTTACTGAACCTCATTTCACTTTGATTAGTTATCTCTCCCACACGCACCATCATGGCATAGTTTTAGAGAGCACAAAATGGTTGGGTTTTTTTTGACCGAGTTACCTTTCAAAGCTCATCTGTCAGGATTCCTCTTTGTGGCGTCTCTTGATGCATTGCTCCAGAGAACATTTGGTGTTAATAAAAATATCTCGGAGAGAATGAAAATTGCAGGAAGGAGTGAGTGAGAACATGGGGACAGAAGTACACAGGCAGCTGTGCTTGCTGTGTGCCATACTCTGAGGGCAGGAACAGGCTGGTGGGAAAATGGAGCACCTTGGTCCTGGGGAAATAGGGGTGTTTTGGCATGAAAGAATAGACTGTGAAAACACATGATTTTTATTGCTTAGTACCTTTAGGTCATGCCATTTTTTAATAAGTGACTACTGAGGTCTTCACCCTTGACTAGAGATGTTTTGAGGGACACATGTTTTGCAGTTGCTGCATGTGCTCTCTCCAGAAACCCGCCATACCTTTTACTGAGGAATTCTCTTTAGTCAGATGTTTGACTCCTGTGTCATCATGGGGGTCATTACTGTGATGACAAGCCAGGGATATACCATAAAGGCATCTAACATGGAGACGCACATGACTTCATTTTAAAAAAAAAAAAAAAAAAAAAACCAACCTTATATGTAGTAGTGTCATGGAGGTTGCTAGAGAGTGTTACAGTCTTGCTTCTAGAGGCCAGCACTAACTATTCCTTCCACTGTAATGTTAAATCCTCCCACCATTCTCAGCACTGTGTTTGGTTTATGTTTCAGAACTTCAGAGTCTCATAGTAGCTAACCACAGACCTCATAATAAAAAAGCACCAACCAACCAGCCAGAAAACCCCCACCCCCCAAAACAAACCAAAAACCCTCCAACTCCCCACAAACTCCCATGACCTGGGAGGTGGTAACCTAGAAGGGGACTCCCTTACTCCAGAACTTTGGGAAGCAAAGAATATCGCATTCCTCTTTTCCCTGTGCTTCCAATAAGTGTATCTGAAGCATATGAATTTTGTGTGCAGATCAGGTTAAAATGTAGCTCAGGCTAGTGCTGAGAATATTGGTGCATTTTATTTCTAGCAAGATGCCTCCAGCTTTTTACCTGCTGTTGCTACCTGGGTAACGGTTTAGAAGAAACAGTATTTCTAGATCAAACTTTAGACCCTCAGCTATTCTGTGTAAACTGACCAGAGTGCTCTTGATTAAAGTTCCTTTCAGTATAAAGGCTCATTCTTCCCCCTCTCAAAAAACCCCAGTGATTCACTAGATTCTACAGAATGCTTTTATAAAAATAAAATTTACTTTGGTTATCTCTACTCCACAAGACCACATCATTTGTTTATAAAACTCAATTAACTTTAATATTAAAAAATAGTTTAGGAAGATCTGATACAGTAAGTCAAACAGTCGTTGAATCCCAGGTTTATCCTTAAAACATTTATTTTTGCAAGTGTACCTGACACAAGGAAATTAGTGTTCATGTGGCTTCCATCTTTCAGAGAAAAAAGTCATTATTGTGGCATAAAGAAAATATCCAATCAGGATAATGAATGTGCAGCCCACTGGCCCAATGTTAAACCAGGATGCAATGAAATAGATCGTCAGAAAAAAAATGAGAGTCCGGTAGCTAGCCAGAAACCTCAGACTGATTCTTGGTCCCCAGTTCTGGCTTGTTCTGACCTTCACCATGGGACTGCACCTGACTTTCTTTATGAGATGGGGCTTGGTAAGATGGTAGCGACAAAGTCTGCCAACAAAGTCTTCCCTGGAGCAAAGCACATCCATCTGATCAGCAAACTGAGGTAAGAAAAGTTTAAACATTAGTATTCTATTATAATTATTGCCATAAAATAAGCATAACTTATTTTGCACTTTTCTTCGTTTATAGGAGGGGGGGAAATAATCAAGATGTACTCGAAAATAGAACAGCTTTAGTGCAGACTTGCCTTGTATCTATTAAGCCTAGTGGAACAAAAGGATTTGCTCTTCCTGTTTCAGAAACATTCATTCTGAATAATACTCCACTGTTCAAACATCAAGCATAAAGACTACATTTAAGCTGTCATATTACAGGTAGAGCAGCAGGCCTGATACTACTGGGGAATACTCATACAGACAACAATAAAGGAGGCGGAGCGAGAACAAAGCAGTGTCATATATGTGCAAGTACAAGAAGAACAAATTTGCAATGGAAGACACAAGAGGAGGCAGTGCTGTACTTACCTTTGCATTAAGCACAGAGGATAACCGAAATAGGAGGCGGACAAGAGTGGCATTTTCATAGCTTCGTATGGGCTGAAGCTCAGTATCACCTTGATACTGCACCTCAAATCTACGTAAGCCGTTTATGATCTGGAAATAGGAAAACAAACCCCTTATCTTGTAGCTCCCATATGAAACACCTTTATGCAGGCATCTCTCTTAGCCCCAGGATGTAGAAGGACAATTTGGGGGTTTTTGGTTTTTCAAGAACAATCTAGGGTAGCAATATGGAATCTTTCTTTTCTCACCTGGTACCTGCCAAGGGGTGTAAGAATAAGGCCATCCTCACTTTCAATGCAGTCTGGAAGCTGGTTTTTCCCATTCTTATCTTGAGCCGTCTCACAGTTCTTCATCATCTGGGTCAGTTGGGCTCCATTCAGCTACTCAGGAATAACACAGATACCAAGAACTGTTTAATAGCAGTTCTAATAACTATTTTATGATTCTATGAATAGCACCTCAGACATTAAAAGAGAATAAAAGTCTCCATATTTCTTGTTTGTGCTCTTCAAATCCAGGAGAGGTGTTCTGTTTTATATGTACCTTACTCCTTGAGAGCTGTCAAATGGCTGTCTTCTCCTAGGTCAATTCTGTATAAGGGAGTGTAGCTGACAGAAATTAATCTGTTAAGTTTAACCAAATACACCGACTACTTCTAGTTCATAGCTGCAGTTATTCATTTGTATTTTTATAGCTCTGCATTTAGAAGATGCTGGACTGTTGTTAAAATTTAAGCCATGCCTCACCTGTTTGTACACATGAGAACAGGCACAAGTTAAAGAGACAGGTTTGGTCTAAACTATAAAGTCCAATAGGAGTGTTCACTTGAAACAAAGTAGGCTTGATATTTAGAAATTCAGAGCATGTAGTTTCATCTGTATTGAAAGGGTTTTGAAGTGGTCAGGGTAAAGTCAAGCCCAGAAGATGTTTACAACAAAATGTGCTAGCAGGGTCTCTACATGGCTTTGTGATTGCACGAAGTACAAGAGAGACCCAAGTATGTTTGAGGGATCCTGACTCTTGTACACACTGCTACATAGGGAGAGTTTGTAGAAAGATGTTACGTACCTTAAAGATTTGGCACAAGTATTCCAGTGCCTTCTCTAAATATTCATCTGTTTTTTTGATGCTGTCTTGCCCAATTTCGTCAAGGTCATTGCCTGTGTAGGAACCATTCATCTCAGATGGTGTAAATCTAAACCACGAAAAGAAGGACTGGCTAGCCATTGTCTCTGCAGAATGGTCTGATATGGATTTTGCTGTCTGCTGTGCCTGACAAATTAACTGAGCCAGTTTCAATACCTAAAACAAACAAACAAAATTGTGTGGGACAAAGACAAAGGACCACTAAGCATCAATACATGGATAAAACTGCACTTTGATACCTGGCAGTGAGAGCAAACCCACTCTCTTAGCTAATACGGACTTGTGTTAAGACTGTTAGCTGCATTTCCGTTAGGGCAAAGGTAGTTATTGTGTGCTGCTTAGGTTTTTCAGCTGCCTTTTATTTCCTCCTGCTATTTTTATCTGATAGGATACTAATGAATCAAGTGAATCATAAGTCCACAGTAAGCATGTCTGAGAGGAAATACTCATAATACATGTATGTAATATAATACTCGTAAATAACAGCAAGCTGTTACATTAATTTCTATTTAGCAGAGCAAGTAGGTTTTCACAGCTGTGCTGGATTGAGACCCCTCAGGTTCCAGAAGTTATCATCAGCAAAGCTAATTATACAGTAGGGCAGGGTGTGAATTTTAACACGCTTCACTTATGGATGCTAAGCACTGAAAAAAATCCTGTCAAAACAGAAAGACAGATGAAAGTTGTTGCTTACCAAATTCCTGACTTCTGTGCCAAACATCTGTTTATACTGGAAGTCCTGTCCTTCTAGGCCGTAAACATGACTCTTCACCTTGAAGGAGGCATCTGCAGTAGTTGGAGGCCATGATGAGAAGAAGGCTCCACCAAATGTGGGAGTCATAAATAATCTGTGTTGACGATGGGGAATAACAAGTTCTGGCTGCAGGAATAACTGTTCTCCTAGATTTTGAGAAAAGGAGTGAAGATGGTTATATAATACTCCCTGTTGTGCCTGGGAAGTCTAGCTACAAAGAATCCTAAGGCTGCTGGACAATTTGCTTTTAGACAAAGAGGCAGTTCTAGGAGGAAAGAGGCCTTAATTACCTCTTTTTCATTTAATTCTCTCTGCCCACAGCAGAAAATGCCAGAATGCATTTGAATGCAGACCATACAGACATTTTAAGCTTGTAAGTTTGTTTTTTGGGGTTTTTTCTTTTTTTTCAAAGGCAGTAGAGTGTCGTAACACTTCAGACATTGATACTTGTATCTTGCCTCTCCCAAATTTACTGTATTTTAATTACCCTGAAGAGCATATTTGCATAGCTGACTAGTTATTTTGCCAAGTATAAATACTTTTAGAGATATAAGAACTTTTAATCCCAAGATAAATAATCAAGTGAGACAAGTGTAAAAAAGCCTGACTTTATTGTAAACACCCAATATTGAGGTTTTTATTCTTATATTTTTATTACTTACTAAACCAATACTAAACAAACATTACTGAAGATACAGACTTCTGAGTGGCAAAATAGCATGCAAAATGGGAGTAAGTATTCATCTCAGTGCTTCTGGGGTAAGATGTAGCCATTGTGAAGAAAGACTGAGACAGGAAAGCATAAGAGGTCAAAATATCCATTTACCTTTCAGGATCATTTCAGCTAGATTGGGCTGAGCAAAGACCTTAGCTACTCGGAACACCATGAAAGCATTTTTTGGACTGACCAAGTCTGTTCGAAGAGCTCTGTTCAGAAATCCTGCAAACAGCTTAGTATACATGAGTAGGTTTTCTTGAATGAAGGTAGCCCTGTCAAAGTAAGTACAGGATTTGTGAGTATAGCTATTTAAACAATTGTTGTTCGTCTTCTGCCAAAAGAGTCATTAAGTAAATGTTTTACACTGTCTCCAGAAAGATGGTGTATTTGCACCAAGATGAAAGATGAGTCTCAAACCAAAAGCTTGTGTTTTATGAAATCATATCTAATCTTGTACAAGAAACTAATTCAGATTGAAATCCTACTGGAGGTTTGGTTCAGGTTACTCACAGCTGCTTTTCTCCTTACCATTTCTCTGATACGCTGTGAGGTAAGTGCTCTGTGCTTTGCGGCGGCTTTTCCGGAGCATACCTCCATGGCTGCAAGTAACTTAACCACATCTCAAGAACCTAAGCAAAATCACACATTAAACCACGTGAGTACTGATACTTTTTTGAAAGACAGAAGGGGTGAATGTTATCTTAATGACAGCTAAAAGTTTTTAAAGGAATAAAGCTCTCTCTCATAATCTGAGTGTCTTTGAAAAACAACTGAAAAGCTAAGTACATGTTCATTCGGACCAACGTGAATATAATACACAAACAACATAGAACAACATGAAGCAGCTACAAAAAAAGAAAAGTTGGTGGCTACATTTAGGGTGCATTTAACAGCTCTGATAGTGTTCACTGAATCCTTGTTGAACTAAATAAACAAGATACTACATGAGTATCATTTCAGCTCTGGTCTTCTGTGCAGGCACACCCATCACACCCTGAGGAAACACAGTGGAGTAGCCAAGGACAGACTTGCCATGGCCTCTGCAGTCATTCCTTCTGACATTGTGCCTTGCATGTGTACCTCAAACACTGCAATACAGCTAACTGTAAATCTAGTGAGTGAGATCAAGCCTTGTTACATTCTGCATTTTTAAACTTCTACATTAATTACCAAGAGTCATGGTATGATACATTTCTTTTACTGCTTGCAGGAGGTAGTATTAGTAATATCTATCACAATCTATATCTTACTGCCTTTGTTCATGACCTACTCTATTACATATTAAGAAATTAGGACCTGTAAGAATGTAACACCTCCTTTTTTTCAATCAACAGCCATTTTCACTGTCAGGAAAATCAGCCAACAACCTGTAGTAATTATCACCAAGATGTATTTAACTGTGTCTCACTGGCACTCTTAGCATTAACTGTATGTGTTACATAAAGAATTTAAGGGCTCTAACCCCCCAGATGTTTGGAGACCAAGAAATAGCTGCTAAACAGTAATAACTAATTATTAGTTCTGTTGCATACAGACTTAGAAAGAGGAGCAGGTACGTACTGCTCTGAAAGAGGCATCCAGAGGCCAGTGGCCAAAACAGTGTTGCAGAAAGATATAAAGTTTCTGTCGGACAAACCGAGGAATTACAACCCTGCAAACAGATTCAAAGACAGATGTGTAAACATCAGGAAATTTTAAAAGGGTAAAAAACTCAACACACTTCCACAAATGCAAATACAGAAAGCACTGACCCAAACTTGTTCTTTCTTACCTGAAGCTACTTCTGCCCATTGAATTTCAACTCAAATACATAAATATAAAATTCTCCACTAACCTTCTCCAGAATCCTCCAGTAGCATTTTCTTTTCTGTGACTTGTGCCAAGATATAGACTAGTGTAAGAGCAAGACATGCCCCCTTAGTCTCCCTTCCAGTGGGTGTGAGAAACAATACATTAGCTCTTATGTACTTTTATTAATGTACCTCTGTATTTAGCTATCATAACAGCCTAATTCAACCTCTCAGTGAAAGCAGGCTTTTTCAGGGAGAAGCTCTATATGCTTCAGAGACAGGCTGCACATGTACCTACCTTTTAAACTCCTCTAGTGGACTGGCTGTGTGGGAGTGGGCTGAAGGGGAAAGAGGCTCTGGTTTCAGGCTGTTGCTGAAAGCATGCAGATGTTTCACAAGCAGTCTTACCACTAGCACATGCTCTTCAGTGGGCTTAAATGACTCCTAAATGCAAAGCAAAAGACAGGAAGATAATGAGTATTATATGCTAAATGTCCAGGAGGTAATTCAGGAAAACTGTATTCTCAGATCAGATACTGAAATGCAAGAATGCTCTCTTCCTTCTAGGTTCTTCACTGTAGTTTGGTGACGCCTGAGTTTAGAGAGACTTGCTCCCCAGGATGAGCTGCATCAATCTTCTGCCATCAGTTCACTAAGAAACAGTAGCACATTTTTGATAATGTGATGGTAAAAGAAAGCATCCACAGTACTCTAATGCACTGAATTTCAGGCTAGCATTAAAGAACAGAATAACTTGTAGATTTCAACTTACCCTGTTCTGAAAAAAGAGTATCAGCCTTTCCTTATGGTTAGAAGTTCCATTGCTGTGGACAGCACAACACATCCTTTGTTTATGCTCTTGTCTGGCTGTACTGAGTTCTCTTCCTATGCTGGTACTTATCTGCCTTATAAGAATAATCTTAGGAAGAGTTATGGTAAGAATAAGAACTGCTTCAAGTCCTGCATGATCCTGTTGCTCCTAGCATCTTTATGGCTAGAAGTAGCCTGGGTGGGAGTAGCTCAAGGAGTGATGGTGAGACACAGCAAGCGTATGACATAGCAGGGAGATGAATAAGATAAAAACAAGCTAGTTCTGGTGCCCAGCACCGGAGCTGGTCTGCTGAAGAACATGGGGTCAAAGTACTAACTCCTTTGTTATTGTAATCTGCTTTAAGAGCAGAAAACTAATCTCAATCCACTACTGAAGGCCGAGTTTAAGACATTATTTGTATTCTACATTTCACAGCTCTCATGTTTATCAGAAGTTGAGAAAAATGTACATGAAACAAAAGTTACAGCTGCAAATATAACAGAAGATGCTGGGAAAGGGTATTAGACAATAGCTGCAGGATGTTTCCAGGATGCCAAATGCAGCCATGCTGGAGTAAGATGCAGAATATGACTCTAGGGGACTGGCAGACATTTTTATACAAAAAGCTTCTACTTCTTAAACCCATTCAATAGTATTTCCACTGATGGGGTGTAGGTGACTGTGTTGTGTGTCCTTTCTCTGCCATGCCTGAGGCAAAGCAGATGTGTTTTTACAACCTTGTTAAGATTTTTAATATGCTGTGAAGTTCACTCCAGGAAAAGATTCAAGGCCTAATAACACATATAATCATGTAGTATAGCTTTCTAAGAGAGAGGATTAACCTGTAATGAAGGCTAGTCTCATGTTCTTGACAGCTCCTGGCAAGTCAGAGTGTTTTCTACAGTCCTGAGGAGGGTTTATATAAGAACTCTGGGAAGTTAATTGGTTCTACAAGTTAGGTTGGGATCTCCAAAAGCAACTAAAGAAGTTGAGTACTCTGCTATAGGCCTTGAAAAGGTGTAACTAAAAATTCTAGGCTCTCCAAAAGGTACCTTTTGAATTTACACGACTTAATCAGTACCACTATTTCAATACATTGCTTCAGGTGATGCCAGCAGGTTTTCCACTTAGCAATTCTTCTCATTTCTTCTTAGCCTGGATCAGCACCATTACAAACATTACTGGCTTAAAAACACTCATATGTGTTTTTGTTGTAAAACCTTAGGTTACAGGATGGATGTGTACCATTCTTAACACAGTAATTAGATAAACTTTTAGTAGTAAAAAAAGATTCAAACACAAGTAGTAGTTCCTGTTTTCTAAGCAGTACCTTGAGATACCACAGCACTTAAAGGATTAAACAGTAGGAAAACTCTATGTAGTACTAAAGAGCTTTCAAGTATAACAACAGCTTTATAGTATATATGCTCAGCCCTCCCCTTTCCCAAAATGAAGACCCAATGAATAAAGGGCTGAAGTAGGGAAAGAGGAATCAGCAATCTGTTCCAACAGGAATGTTTTTGCATGCACATTTCCTGAACAATCTGCAAATGTACCACTCGTGTGCTTTTGCAAAACTGTATAGTCAAGTTCATATTGCCACTATAAATTTAGTACTATCCAATGACATCTCACTGGCTAAAACTCTCTACATGTTACCTACCTTAATTTTAGGTGACAGCCATACAAATTCGGATCTTCTCTTCCATGTTTTCTGCTTAAATGACTAGTGTGTGAGGGCCAGAAATCTGCCATTGGGTGAAGCCAATTTTGATGTCAAAGAATATCAGCATAGCTGATAAGCCTCTTTCTACAATGCATTATAAGAGGGCATCTCTAAAAATGAGAGTTCACAATTGGTCCTCATAATATGCTAGATTTTAACTATCTTCTCCATGGCCTTTGATAATACCTCTCAGTATCTATTTGCATTGAAAACTTAGTAAATCTCAGTGCAGTGTTCTCATTCAAGATGTAAAACTACACCTTGGCAGAAACAGCTGCTGTACAGCTAGCACCAATACACTTCGCAGATTATATGATGGAACAAGATTCTTATAAAGGAAACAAAATGAAAAGATGGTAATACTTGGTATGCGTGGAGGGCCTGGTAGCTGGATTGGGCAGGACTACCGTGGTGTTTACTGGAGATACTGAGTCGGTAGTGGAGAACCTCCAGCTGAGACAACAGAAACAAAAAGGAAAGGGGGAAGGGAAGAAAGGAGAGAAGAGAGCAAGAGAAAAAAAAAAAAAAAGAGTGAGAATGAGCCCAAGGAAGAAGGGTGGGGAAAAATGAACATCACAAATACAGTCAGGGACAACAAACCACAGTAAGAACTGCAGCCACAGCATCCTTCTTTCTGGTGTTTGGTACATTGATTCCACAGCATTTCATGCCTTTAATCAATTTGGAAATACAACTGGGAGCAGGTGTATAGGTATATACACCTATATACATATACATATATATATACACACACATATATATACACACACATATGTGTATATATGTATATATAATATGTATATATTTACATATATGTGTATATATATAAAAAAAGTGGTTGTGGCTCTTTGCTAGCCTCACAGCAAGTACTGGTAAGGATACAAGGAGCTTTTGCCAAATAAACTCCCAGTTTCAGAAGTTAACTGAACTGCAGCAACATGGGTTTACACATAGTTACAGTGTTTTACTAATGGAGTAAAAGCATTCAATATTCCACAAGCTTTTTTAATGCTGTTTTGAAAACTTTGTCATTTCTTCCTGTGCCGCTGGACAACACGGTTTGTATATTGGGAAGAAACTCAAAGCGATACTTCCTTCTTCCTAAGGGATAGGGAGAAAAAAAGTTTGTTTCTTTTAAAGTCATTTTGACCCTGTCCAGTACATTTCCAGTTCAGAGAAATCCTCTGTCTTCTCTTTCCACTTAAAGGCCATTTAGCAAGGCTGCATGTCTTATGAATGTCCGCAAAAGAGGAAATTACTTTTACTACCTCTTCTTGGACAAATAAGGTAAAGAGTATTTTTTCACAATGCAATGGTGAAGAGGATGCTGTGGCAACAGTGACATACATGTATGAAATTAATGAAAAAACATGAAACAAAAAATGTACGCTACACAGATCCCAATGACTGTTTTCAGGCATCTAAACTAACTCTCCAGATCACACCTCTGCTGTCTCTGAATAGCCCCTACCCGATGTCCTCTAGTGCAACTCTGGTATCTTTTAGTTTTACTCTCTTAGAGTGGTTACTGCAAGCTCCCCAATAACTCAGACTTGTCTGCTTCATAATCATCTTCCCTGCCACAGGAATCAGCAAGAGCCTGTAGTCTATTTGGTGTTCCACAAGCAGTGCTGGGGTCTGTGGCACCTGGCATTGGAAGGTCAGGAAGCATTACATGAAGTTTTATCAAAAATGCCTTTTTAAGGGTTCATTGTCATTACAGCAGGAGGGAATAGGAAAAGAGGTGCTGCACATTTAGGCTCTGGATCATTTGAGAAAGAAAAAAGAAATAGACAGTGTAAAAGAATGGGAAAATAGTTTAATTAATGGGGAAAACAGTGAAACAGCATAGCAAATAGTGTCACCTCAGGTTTACACCAGACCCAGAAAGAATTCAAAGCAGTAAAGTAGAAAAGAAATAGACCTTCTTAAAAGAAATTATTCGTTCCCATCCCACTTCCTTCTACTTGTAAATAGAAGTCTATGATGATATTGACAAGGGTTAAGGAAAATCTATCATTCCCTGAGGCACTTCACAGGAAAGCTCCATATCTGGGATCTGGCTTGGCCCATCAAAGCAAACGAGCCTGGCTGCTGGACAAAGAAAGTGCAAGTTCTTGGAACCTCATCTCACCTTCCAAAACAGGTATGTGGCCACTTCAAGCCACTGACGATCAGACTTCAGGGATGAATGGTCACTGATTACCCCTCTTTCCAAATGCACAGAATGCTAAATGGGATCAAGTGAACCTGCTTAATTATTAATAGCTTAAACCCTTATGTTAAAACAAAACTTGCAATTCTGCATATTGTAATTCTTCATCTGAGGAGCTATAAAGCAGACTGTTCTCCTTCAGCCCACATTAAGACCAGTCAACAGCTTAGTTTAAGCATCACAGGTCCTGTCCCCAGATGATTTGGAACTCAGATCTCAGTCCTGCAGGAGGGATCCATTTATGTGAATCCATTTATGGATGTCATGGGGAATTCCAGTCCCTTATTCATATGTTCTAAACCCCAAGGAGTAAAAACTTCCTTTTTCACATGTTCATGATTACTTCCCATCAAAGACAAAACTAAAATACCATTAGGGAGTTAATGGCCTCAAGCTGTGGCTCAACACACCTTGTGGATCCCGAAGTGATGATTTCAGAGAACATTCAGCTTTACCTAGTCCCTACTCCACCATAACTTTGATAGTCATTGTCTATAACTGCTGCTCCCTAGTGTTAGAAGAAAGCATCTGAAATACAGAGGGTGAACAGAGGAGAGAAGTTTAAAGCAATCATCATTCTTGCCCTAAGCACAG
Source organism: Amazona ochrocephala (assembly GCA_039720435.1). Classification (NCBI taxonomy): domain Eukaryota; kingdom Metazoa; phylum Chordata; class Aves; order Psittaciformes; family Psittacidae; genus Amazona; species Amazona ochrocephala. The sequence goes on along the minus strand of CM077891.1, from coordinate 5,290,348 downwards.
TGCTTGATGCACACAGACTGGACAGACAGAACAAAGGTACTTCAAGCAAAGCCTTTCCATCACAGGTGCATCACAGCCATGCTGCTGGGAGTCCCAAGTGGAGACTTTGCAACATTAGCGAGTTTGCATTTTGACCTCAAATTTAAGAACAAAAGACAAAACCCATCACACTTCAGCTCTCCAATGTTTTTCGCTAGCAAAATATAAGTAAGTTTCTTATTTTATAGCCTGTGGAGTGAAGGATTAGAATTTCTCAATTGATCAATTCCCATATTGCTCTTTCAAACAGGAGTAAATCCTGAGCAGCTTTTGTATTTCTCCCACCCCTTCTATGAAAGTCCCACTGTGACCCAGAGGGAATTCAGAGGATCAACATTTTCTCCTTCAAATTCCCTTTATGTTTATAATGCCTTTGACCTTGGCCTCCCCAACACTTACTTAATTTTTACATGCAGTAGTTTGTTACTGAACAGGCCACCACAAACTGCTTCAAACAGTGTATTATCTGTGCAAGAGCTTATTAAGATATGTAGCTACGGAACTACTTCTGACACCATCATGGTGGAAAGCACATTTTGGAATAGGAAACAACAAAATTGGCTTATTCACTTAACACTGAGGGACAGTTTTGTAAGATTTCCTTTTTTACTTTGGATTTATGCTAAAAAATGGTTACGGATCTTAGAAATTACTAATTGGTATTTCAGTAACAGTAGTTATCACTGCTGGAAATAAATTTTAGCTATTTTTAGCAGCCATGTTGCCCCATTGAGATTTAATACTATGGTTTTAAGTGGCATCTTCCCCATCACTAACAGTTTGACTCTTGGCATTCAGATTGTTGTGACCTTCCTACAAACTTTCACGAAAAACAAAACACAACTTCTGCAATGAAGGCAAACCTGGATGAGACACTCACAACATTCTTCATAACTGGATTAGCAATTTTGACACACTTGTGCAGACATTCTGGTAAATTATTTCTTTTCTTTGCACCAACACACCAAAACAATTATCCACACAATACGAGATTTACTCCAAGATATGAGGTCAACCATCAGATGACACTCACGAATGAAGTACAAACTATTACCTTGACATGAGGGGACTGCATTTTCTGATACATTTCCAGTGAATAATGATGAAGCCACATTTCAACAAAGACCTGCAAAACAAATATTTTCTCAGCTAGGGAAAAAAAAATCCAGGGCTTGTCAGTCACAAGCTAAGTACAGAGGAAGACCGCAGTATATAATTTGAAGACTAAGTTGTACTTGTAAATAGATAACCACCTATTCAGAGATGCTTCAGGTTATCATGTCAATGCAAACGACTGAGTTGGCACACTGTTAGCACCTGCTAAGCATCAATACTTCAGTTCAGCAACATGGTAGGAACTTGTTTCAGAACCACTGTCAAGATTCTCCTGTCCTTTCCCTTGATGGTGAATGGAACCAAGTTCTCTCTGCTTGACCTTTGCTTAGAGCACAGAATTGATGTAAGATTTAAAAACAAAAAAAAAAATAATGTTTAGAAACTTTCGTGGAAAAAGAATACTCAAATGTTTGGGGTCAGTTGTTAGATATGCAGTCTCCATAAAAAAAAGTGACTTTCTAAATTACAAGTTAACAGTTTCACAGCTGTTCTTCGTTTCACTAACAGAAAACAACTGCACCACTCAATTCTAAAAACTAAAGCAAAATGGCGTAACTACCTTTGGTTTAAATGAAGGGGTTCCTCAGTTTGCAGCAAGAAATGTGGGGTGTTTTCTTCCTTAAATCCAACTTACCTGCAGCAGTGTTTCTGATCTCCAGATCTCCTGGGAGGCTGGGTCAGCATTCAGAGAGGGCTGATGGGCAATGTGCCGTTTCAGCAGGCTGGTGTGGTGCATGCCATAGGAAGTGAAAGGCACTGCTGGAGACCTTTACAGACAGATGCATGGAAATACTGAAGTCAGTAAGCCTCAGTACAGGGAAATGCATCATTGCTTTTAATCACTGGATTATACACTGGAAAGCAGTCTTTAAGAAGTAAAGCAATATAGTTGATTGCACAATTTAAACTTCTGTCTTGTGTTACAATTACTACTCACTTTAAAGAAATACCACATCCCTATTCATACTGCACTGAACCAGCTTTATATACACCTAATGTTATGGGTTTTCTGTTCTCCCGTTCAGTTTCTTTCACTCTGTCTTCCATATTCATAATTCACCTCATCTGTATTTTCCTGGGTACAAGATAAGGCTCAACAGACCATGGAAACTGCTATTTAAAATGCAGTTATAGAAAACATAATGGCTATTTATTTTTACATTTGTATAAAATTGCTAATATTGATGACATTTTATGAATTTGAGTAGCAAACCTGATTTTGAAAATGTGGATTTTCACGCACTCAGCCATTACAAAGCACAAAAGACTATCTGCTTGTACTGGAGAATTTTCACTTCAACTTCATGAGTTTGGTTTTATGCCACATTCACACAGACACATAAAACTTTTGTAAGTAGTCAAAAAATCTTTCATCTTCCTTCCAGTTGTGGCTAAATAGGTTGATCCATTACCATGCAAAAAGTCACTTGAAATGCTGTCACTCATTATGTGATTTGATTACTAATATATGTCTTGGCTTTATATATCAGGAAGTTACGAAGTAAGAGACCTATGAGCCCTATGAGTCTGCAGCAAACCATGGACATGTTGCAAAGAACTGTGAAGTAGTTCATAAGAGCATTTAACAATCAAGGATGGCAACTTCACAACTGAAACAAAATGACCAACTGCCAAGTTGTGTGGCTTTATAGCAACACTAATGAAAAACGTAAGTTTCCTTGTAACAGTGTTGTCACTAATACCATCTTTACCACATACCATGTGTATTCGAAGACAGTAAAAATTACTGTCGAGTACGATCAGATCTGTCCTACTCCAGCTGCAGTGCACAAAAAGCAACTGGAATGGATGAACTGATTAATTTTTGTTGCTTGTACATGCCTTTTCTGCTCAATAATAGCTACTTTTCAGACTTCCAAGTGAAACCTTAATGGTAAAATTAAGTGAACATAAATATATTTAATGTTTGTAATTACATAAGTACATACAGATCACAAAGAGTGGAAGTGTTTCCTGTATTTTGTAAGCAGTGTTCCCACAGTTTGCCTCTGGCACTGCAGTCATTACCTGGGAGTTGGGGAAGGGATGGCTCCCCCAGGATTTAGAGGAGGTGGAGGAAGGACACTTCCTTCTGTGGGTAGGAAACACTTCAGGTATGTGTCCACCAGTATGAAATAAGCACTGTTGGAAGGGCTCACATGATGAGTGGCAGAAGTGTTCTGAAACAGACACACGGGATATACCTGGAGTTATATACTGTTACCTTAAGTCACTGCTACAGCATGCCTGCTATGCAGCCAGACCCATTTAGTATAAATAAGGAGAAGCCCTATGGCCCTATATAGAAGGCTATAAAGAGTGAACTGACAACAAAGATACCTTGGAGCAAAGGTAAAGTAACTAACTTTAAGAGAACTGTTGCTGTAATAGCGAATGTAACCAAGTATGAGAAAAGCAGTGTCATATAGCACAGGTAACAACAGGAAGAGGAATCAAACAACCAGACACCATAGTACAGAGCTGTGATTACAACTGCATAAACTCTCTTATTGGATAGAGGGGTAGGAAACCCATTTGGCATCCATTGCCTACTCCACATTGGTGTATTGTTGGACAGTCTGCTTGTTGGTATATCTAAGGTGGGTATTTTGTTTATTATCCAGTCTCTATTACCAACTGAACCAAAGCGATAACAAATAGTAATAGTACAGACAAAATCACTATTAATTTAGCTTGACTGCATCTTAGCAGGCTCTCAAAGCATTGTGAAGAACAACTAACACTATGTTAAAGGAAAAACTATGAAAGGTACTTACCTTCTGTGTAATCAAACTAATTGCAAAGTAGAACATATAATATTCAAATGGATCTGGAAGAACAGTCAAGGACCAGATAATAAAAAACAGGTACAGCTGGGGGTGCTGACTAGACATTAAGTTTTTGTTAATGCTAAATTAACTTGCTAAAGCTTAACAGCAAATTCAGCTTTGCTTTCCAACTGACTCGAACATTGATAATTGAGGTTTTCTCTATGTGGCAAGGTGTGTTTGCATTACTTTTAGCACACTTGACTGTCTCAGACTGAAACCAGTGCAGCTGCAACTAGAGTGCTTGCAACAACTGTGCCAGTTGCAAAGTTAACATGCTCTTTTTCTATCATATTAAGTAAACTATGAGTAGTTATGAAAACAAGAACTGTGAAATACAGGCTCTACTGAAAGCACTGGGAATTTTGTTGTTGACTTGAACAGAGCCAGAAATTCCCCCCAGGGGTTTATAAGAAGAGGGCAAATTTATTTTTCATTGGAATTTAAACATTTCTAATCAGCCCAAACTCTTTAGCATGACTGTGATTTACCATGGACACATAATAAATATACAACAGAAACGCTTGTAATATCTCAGTTTTAGATACTTAAAAGGAATTAAATATCCAACTGTTAAAAGGATACTAAGAGCCAAATTCAAACCTAAACCACCAGAAGAAGGAAACTGGACCTTGTTGTGGTATAAAGAGCATTCTGGTAGGACTTGCTCTTGTATTGAAGCCTTCACGGGGCCCTGAAAGACAGAGTAATGAATTATTAATGTGGCTACTCAGCATGTTTGCAGAGTATGTTTTCAGATACCAAAGTTCTGCTGCATTCCAGCATTCTGGGATGCTATCTACATTCAGCTCTATGGGATTTTACTACAGTGCAGTAGTTCCTTGTGCAGATGAATGCTCTTTAGGTAACTGCCACCTTTCTCACAGAAAATAAGTATCAGGTTGGACTGGGAGCAGCGGGAGACTGCCGTCTGCCTGTTAGCTGATTGTTTCGTTAGGGTAAATGAGCTGTAGACCAGCAATTACTACATGCTTGAATAATATTTCCTTTTGTTAAAGACTGTAGAGCTATCTGAATTGATAGCTTTACAGGTATCAATTGTTACGAGATAGCTCATAGCAACTGAAGAAACATAGTGAAACAAATCTGCAGATATATACCTTTGTTTGAAAGGTCATACTTCATATCTAGGATTCATACAAAGGATATGAATTAGTCTTCAAGTACATGGGTACAAAGCACAGCCAAGGGAAGGCACTGATCTGTGACAAGCCTGGAAAACTTTTCTGTCCTGCAAGTGAGGCATCCCTGCCCATGGCAGGGGGGTTGGAACTAGATGATCTTAAGGTCCTTTCCAACCCTAACTATTCTATGATTCTATGAAGTATTGGTAACAGTGACCAAGCTGGGGACTGGACAAGAATCACAATGCAGCTTTCTTGGCCGAACAGCACAAATATCAGCTGCTGACAACAAAGTTCTTCCTCCAGCAACTGTTTAGAGAAATGGGTGTGCTCCAAACCTGGGGCACTGAGACTACACCTTGGCCTGTATTAACCCATATTTAATACAGTGTGTGCAAAGTTCCAGCAACTGCAACAACAACTACATTCTCATCTTACAAAGTTTTCAGTTACTCACTGGAAGATATGAGACTGGGAAATCATATCTGTATTCTTCTGCTTGGAGTTTATAAACCAGCCTCATCATTGGTCCACTGCAAACGAGCATCGGAAAGAAAACCCATGGTAAGTACCCTCTCCTGTCTCACTTTTATCAACTCATGTTTGCACAACAGAAAAAGGTCAAACACTGGTTGGTTGTTCACCATACATTTTCTAATCTGTGTTGAGATGAGTTTACCTGGGATCCAGGAAATCCAAAGCCACAGAATATTCTGTAGGATTTGTTCTTCCTTGCAAACAGAGAAGATTCCAGCCTATAATGATGCCATCCAGGCTACCAAAAATGCTCTCCACCAGCCATGGGAAGATGCCATGTAGTTCCTTTAGGGAAGAGACACAAATAGCTAATATGTACAACTCCTCACTGAAGTAATCTCTGCTGCATGTCCTGGAGCGCACAAAGATGCTGCCTGCCACCTGTCCATGACCATTTCCATACTGTCACTGCGCAGAGCTTCTATTCAAAAGAATGTGTTATGATATCGCAATTACAGGAAAGCGATCCTGATTTCTGATCCTACTAAAGGTGCAATGATACTCATCAGCATCTATCCAATTACTTGCCACACTTTAAAAACTAGTCTCATGAACTGAGGCTAAAAGGTGTTAGTGAAGTGCAGTCAACTGAAACCATTCTAAGTGCTTACAAAAAGGTTTTAGCTCTTTGGGAAAACGCTGTATTCCCACTGTTTCACCTGGGATCCTCTAAACTCTTGAAAAGAGAAATAGGAACAAAGAAAACAATAATGTGAAAAAAGCAAATCCCCCTGAAACAGGCCGGGCACTGACAGGGCAGTGACTGCTCACCTTGGCGGGAAGCTCCTCAATGACCGTGCGCAGATCATGGCACCTCTGAACAAACGGTTTGTTTACACAATCTGCCTTCAGCGTGGCCTGTCACAAATCAGAACGGAAATGGCAAGGATAATATTTATTATGGCCGTGATGCAAAAATCCCCTGATTACACCACTCCTCCCATACAACGTTTCTGCTGACAGGGCCGAAGGCTGACCATGTAACCTTACGGGCAGGTAACAAACCTGACATGCAAGCCCAACGGGAGGGGAGGGGAGGGGAGGGGAGGGGAGGGGAGGGGGAAGGGAAAGGAAGGGAAGGGAAGGCCGCCCGCCGCACACCTACCAGCAGGAAGCTGGGCTGCTGCAGGTGCGGGCCGGCCATGCCGCTGCTCCCGGGCCACGCCGCAGGAGGAGGCGCGGCAGCGGCCGCTAACGCTTCCCCAGGACCGCGGCTCGGGCTCCGTCCCGCGCTCGGCGCAGCCCTTCCGCGTCACCACGCTCGGCCGGCGCCCCGCGCTGACGCCGCTCCCCGCGGCCGGTGTCGCTGTGGTGACGGGCCCGCGACATGGCGGCGCGGAGGGAGGAGCCGGCCCGGCCGGCGGGGGGAGGGCCCTGTGGCCTCAGCCCCTTCCCCACAGACCATGGCGGGGACTCGGGGGGTGGTGGGGCTTCGTTTGCTATTATCCGTGGAGGGCTGTTAGCTACAAACAGCGTCACAAGACAACAGGGACCGCAGTCAGGCGAGCAGGTCGGGGTGTGGTGATGGTGAAGCCATGCTTTGGTCAGTGTTCGGAGAGAATTCCAGTGAGAGGCCTAGCAAATAGGAGTTAATTTTATAAAATAGCGCCATTAAACATGGCTACAGAAAATAATCCTGCTCAGCCAAGTTTGGTTTGGTCTGTGACCACGTTTATAGGTTTCGTCCGGAAGGATCAATGTGTAAATGCAGATTTTCATTGTAATTTTTATTGGTTTATGCAAGGAGGTGCAGGAAAAGTGGAGTAAAATGTCTGGTTTAGGTTGTGTAGGAGGTAAAATGTGGCCTTGTACTCCAGTGCTGCCGTTAAGATTGAAACAAAGCGTGAAACAGTCTGTTGGAGAGAACAACAAAACAATTCCTTTTGTAACATCAGCTCTGATCCTGCAAGGTGACTTTGGTTATCCAGCACAAGAGGATTGTTTGCCACTGACAAATGATTCACTATTTACATAAATGTGTACAGGGTCAGGATTAAAAAATGGTACATTCTTTCTTAGTGTTGATAAGTGCTTCCACCCCAATCTGCTTTTCCCGAACTGGAGCTCAAAACGGCTTTTTTGATCTTGGTGGTAAGTGGATGGAAGGCAGCAGCTCCAGTGGCAGTAGAACAATCCAGTTCCTGCCTGCTAAAAGGACAAATTAAGTGCTTTTCAGATAGCCCCATTTGGAATTCAACCAGGCAATTAATTTGCTTTTCCTTTTTATGTTATATATGGGGGTTTTGGTATTTTTGTTGTTTGGTGTTTGTTTGTTTGTTTGTTTGTTTGTTTTAACAGTTATGCAGTATTTTGAACGTAGCAAGCTGGTGACAGCTGACAGGAGAGTTCTTTGACAAGTACAATAGTGTGTTTGAATTATTTGAGCTGTATTTGCTGTGATGTACATATGTACACGTGTCCTGGGTGGGATGCTGGCCACGCTTTAAAAGTCCATTTGCAGATGGAGACTGTGGCTCCTTGAAGGATCGGTTCCTCCTGCAGGTGGGGATAAAGAGCTATGTTCGCTCCAGAAAAAGCTATTCGGACCTGATGGCAAAGCGTTTGCATGTGTTTAGCTATGAAAGCTATGGATATGACTGCCAGAAGTTAAGAAAACAGTTGATAAAAAGCCAAAACCCAACAAGAAATACATGATTGGAGGAATAAGAAGAAACAAAACAATGGGGGTGCTTGCTAGGGAGGCTCGGGAGCACTTGGGCAAGTTAATAAAACAGCTGCATGGGAGAAATGTATGAAATTATTTTAAGAACTAGGGAAACTACTGAGGAGAACTGGGATTGACAGTCTATTTGTATTTATGTTCTGGAGCCTACTGAAGTCAATGATAAGGTCCATTATTACTCTTGCAGCACTTTCAAATGTATATGCTAGGATTATATATGCATTTTTCCCATTTTGCAAGGGCCCAGAAAAGTTATGTCACCTGCTGGTATGCCACTTACCTAGTTGTCCTTTTTCCCTTTACCTAAACTGTAGCTGGTTTTAAGCCATGACAAGAAGAAGGACTTTTTTCTTTTGTTGGTATGGTTTTCCTGAGAGGAATGTTCCTGAGATATTTGGAGGTTGAACTGTTTTCTGAAAGTATTAATTCCATTTAGTGATCTGCTTTGGTGTGTTCTCGGTGTTTTTAGCATTCATTGTGAAAGAGATTTCCATTAGGCTGTTGTACAGCCTTGTACTTTGGCCATGCTAACGTTTTTCCTAGGTTGCTTCAAACGTAAGCCAGCGTTTTGTCACCTCAGTGTAATCACTACAGCATTACAGTTTCAATTAAACTCTGCATAGGTAATTAAGTTTATACAATTGCCATAAAGCTTAATGACTCAGTAGAGCACAAGCAATTTGTGCATAGTAGAGTGAGCTAATACAACACTCAGTACTAGAAAATCCACTAGAAAAAGAGACTCTAAATCCTCTGATGGCAGCTTGCAGTGTTACTGATGCTCAGGTTAAACATTTGGGATACGTAAGAAACCAGGCTTGTGTGGTTCTGGTTCTTGCAGTGCTGTCTCTGGAACTCATACAGCCTTCTTTTCTGAAAACAGTACTAAACCTTTGAATTAAAGCTTATGGGGCCTCCATTGCATTTTATAGACCTCAGTGGGAAGTTTTGGTACAGAAGGAGTTACATCAACACTTTAATGGTTTACCCCCTTTAAAATGAAGCAGTGTTTGTAGCGAAAGGTGCTGTGTTTTATAAATCCAGTGGATATAGGGGAGAAACAAGAGGAGCTTTTGGGCTCTGGGGCTTCTCTTGGAGTCTGACTCAGATGCAGCAAATGACAGGTCCAAGCTGGGAACAAGTTATTGTAACTTTAACTTGATTATGTTAATCAATGATTAATTTATCTGTTAATCAATGAAGCAATTTATCTTTTACTGAGAGAAAAAGATATTAGAAATAATCTAATTTAAAGAAACAGCACAGGCTTCTGATAAATTATACCTTTTTGCTTGTGCAGGATTAATTTAATCTCTTGTTAGGGCAGGTTAAGAGTATCATAACAGTGAAGAACTCTGTCAGATGTTTTCACTGAAGAATTGTTTGGGTGTTGATGTGTCAGGGATGGATGAAATGATTAGAAAACATACAGTCTGTTCAGCTGTGATGGGAGCAAAACCAGACAACCCGTTAATGTGCATTCAACCGGAACAGAACCTGGAGTCATACATGTGCCTTTATTCCTCCATATAGGGGAGGAGAAAAGGGGAATTTTCAGAACTGTGGCAATGTTTCTGGTCATAGAATCGTAGAATAGGTCCAACTGAAGCTGTTCAGCTCATGCAGACATCAACATTATACTGTCTCAAACATGCACAGACCTGCTAAGGCTGTAAGCCAAAGTTTCGCATGGATAAAGATGAGACTTCCTTTGTAGTCTGAGAAAACACTAACATTATATGTAAGGCTTGTGTTCTCAATAAAACTTTAGCAGGCTCTCATGATAAGTTTAACTGTTTCAGGGCAGTGTATCCACATCTCTTCCTACTAGCTATTGGAGCAGTCTATTGTACATTGAATTTATTTAGCCAGGACAAAATATTTAAATATTAAACTTCTCTCTCAGGCATTTATTATAAATAAATACATGCCTAGTAGCAGGATCTCTCAACAAACTATAGATGGGACTTTCTGTGGATTCCTCTTTGGATTGTAGAAATTCATCCTTAAATTCAAGACTATTGCAGTTGTGCACTACTGATGCCAGGACACTCTCAGGCAGAAATTGAAGGCTTCATAGAAACATTACTCGAGCTCATCTCTTGTGTTGCAGCTCCTTTATTAGATCAGAGAACATTTTCTTTGTCTTTTAATATAAAGTAAAAATTGCAGTAACTCTTGGTTTAAAAAGACCTAGAAGCAGGGGACAGTGGTGTGTGGAATGGTGACCTGCTAAAATGTATGCGGTCTCCAGGGGCCAATGGAAAGCAACAGAACAGCTCTGCAGGGAGAAGTATTCTTTGCAGTCTTGCCTCATGTACCAGAGGGAGAGAAAAAAAAAAACCATGGTTTTTTTTAGATATTGATTAATTTCTGTTGGGGTGCGTGTGTTCTCCTCATGGTTTCTGCAAATTTGTTACATTTTTGCCTAGCTTTTGCAAAGAGAGACTGCTTAAAGTGTTGCATGACAGCATGGTATCAGTGGTTCCAACTCCAGCATGGCTCCCACAGTCTTGAGAGTACCTTAAAAATAGTCGGATTTAATAAGCAATGTATTTTGTGCCTTTGTATTTGTACTTTGAGTTTGGCAACTTTAGCAGTCCCATTTTGAAGATTTTCTTCATGTGAAGTGCTAGGAATTTGATTCTAATTGTACTAGATTTCTTGCATGATCACGTGAATCCAGGAGCTTGAGGCATAAATAATCTGAACATTTCAACGCTTAGTTGAAATATGAGTACTGGTGGCAGAGTGTATCACTTAGTGCATTATGCAGGGAGCTAAAGCAACTCTTGGATCAAGAGTCTGAGGAAGTTTGATAGCAGTGAGCATTACTGCTGAAACTACTTTGAGTTTTGCTTTATTAATATAGGGAGTTGAGGTCTGGGATTTGGGCTTTGAGAAGTAAAGCAACATTTAATATACCATGTTCCATTCTAGTTCCTGGATTTTTAGTTTGGCAAGGTTAGCCTGGGGGAAAACCACTTTGTTCCATTTGTAAGAGGATTTTCCTGTTGATTTTGAAGGAAATGGCACTGAAAGCTGATAACTCATTTCATTTTGTTTGTAGATATTTACCCATATTTCTAAAGCAAAATCTTGATGCAGTAGGATAAGCATAAATTGCTTAGCATTGACTAATGCTTGAAGTGTGCAGTCAGAGCACTGCTTGCTGTTTATACTTTGCCATATCAACATTCCCATTTCTCAGTTCACCAGGTTTCTGTAAAATGCCACTGATGACAATGTCACCTTCTCTTATTTGAGTTGCAGTTACATACTTGTGGCTAGATGTGGGCACTGTGAAGAAAGGTGACTGCCTTTGGCTGCACCTCCATCACACAACTGCATGTGCATACTGCACCATATAGCACTAAGGGGATGAGTGGGCTCCCTATGAAATGCTCCTCCGATTATGGACTTTGTTACAGAGCCCCAAATCAGCCTCTAAATTCTGTTCATTTCCAGCTGTAGAGTCTGAGTCTTCCAGAGAGAATCTGACTTATGTCAGATAATCCTGGTTCTCAGTCAGTGTCTCTTGGTGTTCCCACACGTTTTCTTGTGGCTCCCATAACTGCATGGTTCTCAACAGTGTGGTGGAGAAGCATCTGTCCCCCAACAAAGGAGGCAGTGATATTCCTTGCTAGGCTGTGATTGTACCTATCAATGTGATTGTTCTTTCTGTGTGCCTCAAAGGCAGCTTCTCTATCTACAGGATTTGTTGTAGGTGAGTTTTCCCAAGGATCCTGTATAGCCATCACCATGGCAAGATGTCTTTGGATTAGTTTAGCATCCAGGTCCTTTTATAACCCCAGTACTCCAAAAAAACACCCAACCCAAACCCTGAACAGTTAAGTGCAGCTCTAAGCTGCTTAATAAAATTAAATGGAATAAAGAATAAATTATAGTCTTTGGGAGGGAGGCAGTTCAGAACCATAATATGGATGGAATGAGCTGATGGTTGGTTTTGTGACTGATACAGTATTTCATGTTATTTTTATTCTTCCAGCTAAAACCCAGATACTGTCCTTCTTGAAGAGCAGTGAATCTATTTAATGATACCTTTAATAATTTCCTCTTTCCTTTTGAAAGCAGTATTTGGGAAGCAGAATGTCTCTCCCACTAATGGCTGTCTGCCAACTGGCTTTCATCTTTATCCTTTCTGATTCTGCAGTCATTTATCCATGTGAATCGTTTCCTCTTAGAACATGCAGTTTTTAGCTCTTGGCAGTGAAGATGAGAGAAATCAATGTAAATTGCTGGGGTGAGTGACCAGGAAGTGACAGTCAAAAGCCTTGAATATTGGGTGCTTCAGCCTGACAAGTAAGATGGAGTATGCATGAATGGGAAACTGCATAGAGCTCATGAAGGAGAATCAGTTTCAGGACCTCAGAAAAGAATATTAAGAAAAGCAAATAAAGAAGATCCCCTGAAGTAGAAAGGAACCATTTCTTGAGACTCGTTTAAGAAGCTGCTGTGACTATTAGATGGAGCTCTGGGTCTGCAGAAGCCAATGGAAGAGCCTGGGTTGACCTCAATACTGGGAGATCATTGCCTTCAAAACTATGTGTCTGTGGACCTTTTAAGATAAGGACTAAGGGAAGTATATATTATTTGACAGCAGTTTCTTTTAAGTAAAAGCATCTGCTATTGAGCAGCTTTAGGAAGGGGAGCCTTGAAATGGCTTCTGGAATTTGTTTGCTTACACTGATGTACACCATTGTGTTTTGGAACCAGGCTCCCTGGTACCTGCAGGAGAGAGTCTGATTTGGTCTGATTTGAGACTCCCAAGTCAGGCGAGCATTTCTGAGTTCTTTCTAAGACATTGCTGGTTCTAGATTTTTTAACAAATTATGTGCAGCATTCCTGAGAGGAGCATTTTATATCACACATCTTGGAATAAAATCATGGAAGTTAGCATTACTGCTGGTCTGTTGAAGGGATGAATAGAAAGAACTATGAGCAGATTCTCTGCATCCCAAGTCATCTTTCTACTAGAAGAATATAGACTCAGTTACTCCAAGACTTACAGTGAAATTTGGGGAGTATATGTATATTTGACCCAGAAATGAACATCTGTCATAGCTAATTGCTTCATGTAAGTTTGAATATTGGTTTTGAGCTTGGCATCTGAATCCCTTTGAATTTGTGAGATGGGTGCTGTTGATTTGTCTCCCCCTCAGCTGCTCCTCTAGAAAAATCAGCATCGCATTTGAGAACTCCTGGTGTTGATTCACCTTTCAAAGCTTCATGCAGGTCCATTTTCTACCCTCTTTATTTGACCTATCTCTGTGGGAGACCATAGATCTGCTTGAAGAGGTTTACAGAAATGGCCTAGGCATTTGTATTCCATCAAATGCACTTTCAAGGATAGTTTGGATTGACATAATCTTTTATTTCTTTTCAGAAGCTGTCACTTTCTTGTTCCCTGAAAATGGAAGGTGTATGTGTTTCCTTGCAGTAGAAGAGAAATTACATTTCGAAGCTGTTTTTCTAATGGTGGTCCTGTAACAATTTTGGATGCAGCAGATTTCCCATTATCTGTTACTTGCTTTTTAGTTGGGTTGTGTTTTTTTTTTCTCATTCGAAGTGCCCAAGTCTGTAAGCAAAACTGTCATGATAAAACTTCACTGCCATATGAGACTCGTACTTGCATAAGGCTAGAATGGAATTAAGAGTTTCTGCTTTGGATGCAGAGCCAAGCATTCAAGACCATTTGAAACACTGAGATGAGAAACTGTGTTGGAACAGGCAGTTCTTACCCTGAACCAGATTTCTTGGTGTATTTCCAGAAGTACTGAACAGAAGTGTGAAATGGGACTCTGAGGAAAAATCTGGGACCCAGTAGGACATGACCTGTTCTACTGCTTTACTCCCTGTGGTGTTAGAGCCAACCTAAAGCAAGCTTTAGTCTGCCAGGGGCACCAGGCTCATGCCAGCCATGTGTGAAAACAAGGCACAGAGCTAGCTGGAACAGACAAGTGACCTACCAACAATTCATTGTATGCATGTGAAGTTCTCAGTTGCCAGATTTCCCAGGTTGAAGTTTATTTTCTACCATTTGAGACTGGATTTAAAATAAACCCTGAAGTTCTTCGCTGAGTATCAACCTGTACTAAATGTAGGAAGGACAGTGGGGTCACATCAGGTGCAGGATGGTACCTAAGAGTTGACAGGATTATTGTAAAAATGGAACATCGCATTGTTCTTTTCACCAGAATACTGAAACTTTATAATCTTGCATCTGAATATGAAATATTGATTAGCGAATATCACAAAAGGTGTCTTTAAAATAATTCAAGTTTGGAGAATAAGTAATATTCTGCCTGAGGGGAAACATGAATTTTTATTCCCACTTTAGTGGGAAATGAAAGTGATTTGTAGGATTACTGTTGGTTAAAATTAAATACAGTTTATTGCCTAAAGATGAAGGGATTCAAATGAGTGCCATGTGCAGGGTTATTTCTGTTGTGAAGTATAAATACATACTGTTAGCTATCAGTAGCTGCTCCTGTTCTAGGAAGCTCAGAGGCAGAGTGAGAGTAGGAATTGTGTCTGGACTGGGCTATGATCCAAGGAAGTAGAGTTGAGGTTATGTGTGCAGGTACCTTGCATCTTCATATCCCGTTCTTGTATTCTTCATATCCAGAAGTTTAGGAACTGCTGAACAAGCCAAAATAGAGGAGAAAAGGATGTTGGCATCCTTAGGAATCGCAGGTGTGCTAGCTTCAAGTTATTAAAATGCTGTTACTCAAAGCTGTGAGAAGGCGTGTAGACAAAATGGTCAGCTCAGTTTCATCCTGCCAATATTTATGCGCTCTAGTTTGCATGGAAAAGCAGCTGAATGATATCTGCTTCCTCCAACTGCCTTATATTTTGCACCTTACCTGAATATCCCCAAGCACATGTCTGTGTTCTGAGAACAAGGGATTTACAGAATATTTATGCATATGCCTATATTAAGTATGTGAGAAATCTCATAGAAGGCAGTAAGTCTGGGGCAGTGGTGTCATGGAATTGTTTTGGTTGGAAAAGACCTTTACAATCATTGAGTGCAATCGTTAACCCAGCACTGCCTTCTCAGCCAGAGCTTTATACTCCTCTGGCTGCTGGTTCGTGTATCCTGTGCTAAGTGTGGATGGTGCACATGCCAGCACCCAGCTGAGCACCACAGTGCGCTGAAGTGTAACCAGAAGCAGAGGTACACTGTGCCGGCCCTCACAGCCTTGGCATGGGATCCACCCAAGCTAAAAGCATTGGGGCTGTCACTACTAGAGAGGAGAAGCACATGCCGTGAGTATTTTCCTTAGCACGACCAGGGTTAACACAATACAACCTCAACACTCACTCTTGGAACAGAGTTACTGTCCTATGTAAACAGAGATTAAGTTCATTGCATTCTTATAAAGGACCCTGCTATCAAATTGTGTTTAGAATTGCCCAGAAATCCAGGGAGAGGGCAGGGTTCCCAGTTTCTCCCGTGAACTTTCAACAGACATTCAAGCCTGTACTTTTTTTTTTCTTAATTATTCTGTGTTTCCCAGAAATTAGGAAATATGTTCTTCTTTCCAGCCTTTAGTATTCATATCTGATACATCCAGCATGCTGAGAGATTCCAGCTCCATGGGTCTTTACTTCCTGTCCTTGATAGTTTAACCTTTAGGCAATCACACAACTCCACCACCTCCTCAAGCTGTAGTTTTGCTATTCCTTGCCTATTGCTAGCCATTTCAGACAGTTCTCTGCTGTTTTAGAGTATTGGATTTGACATCCCTGTTACTTCAAGTAAAAAGAAGTGACTAAGCACCAAGAGACACAGAAGAGGCGACTCTGACATCAGATTGCGTGAATGTTGCTGTATATTGATAGAGAGTGCAGAGATGCTGCAGTGGTAGTTCTTGAGTGTAGGTAAAGCTGTGGTCATATGCACTTCTCCTTGTTAGGGACTTTCTGGCGGTGTCTTGAAAGCCTTGCAGGAATCCCTTTGCTTTGTCTACATTTGGCTACAGCAGAGTTAAGTCAGCCCTGAAGAAAATCACAAGTTCACTAGTTATCTTTTAAATACTTCAATTTCTTTTACATCATTTTACTATTACTGATACTCTGTGGCTGATCAGAGATGCTAAATTTACAACCCCAAGAAAACCAAAACTTCTCTTCTTTTACAAGAACCATATCTGCAGGATGAGAATTCATGCTGCAGTCTCACAAACGAGTAGGCACCAGCTTGGAACAAGGAGAGGACTGAGGACTAGCTCCAACTTTTGGCCCTGTTATTGAGGATGTTGATGTGACAGTAGCTTAAAAATGTAGAGCCTGCCCTCTGCAGCAAGTGGTCACTGTTAATCCTTACTTACTGAATAGTGGAAGAACCACCAATGGAACTGCTTGGGCTCAGAAGCAAGTTTCAGCTTTAATTTTGTTTGGACGCTGGCTATTATGGACAGCAGCTCTTAACTATAGTCTGACCTAAATATTATTCTCTGTCATGTTCTCTGTTGGAAACAATTTCCAGTCCATCTTGTGTTTTCAGTGAGACATAGGTTGTCAGTGCTTCTGTTGTGATTGCAGTTCAGCAGTTAACACCCTTAATCTTAGTTGACTTCAAGTATTAACATAAATGATTTTGGGATAGGAACTTGCCTTTGGGTTTCCAGTGGGTCTAGGGAAATTAAATTTATAATCCATAAGCTGTGGTTTGAGATGTTGCTGTGTTTATATTGAACTCTTTTGTCACGGCATATTTGCATTTATCAGGAGATCCCGTTTAATTAGCCAGCATATCCATGAGGCCTGAGCTAAACATTGGCTGTAGGTGCAGGGTTGTAGTTGAATGGATAAAGCCTCTGTTTTGGACAAGAGTAAGCGCTTACTCAAATCTCCCTTTTTCTTTCATGTTGTAAATCCCTTTTTAGCTCACATTCCAGGACTCCTGCTGGGCTGGGATTGTACATCAACTTATTTCTCAGAAAAACCCCTGAAAGTTGGCTCAGTTACCTAAAGGATCCTTCACAGGCGAGGCAGCTCTTTCAGTCTCCCTGGGTTTCTTTCTCTCTGATTGTTCATTTAGAGTAACATTCCCAAAGCCTTTATTCCAGGTCCTCACATGGGTGCTTCCCTGGGACTTCAGGTATGAAGATGCTGCAGACAGGAGTGTGTTAAGAGAGAGATGATTAGCAGTGGGTTTCAGTAGAAGTGTTAGTGCTGCCTGCTTTGAGAATGGCTCTTTCCCAATCACCTTATTGCCATGGACTGACAAGAGGTGCAGCGGTAGGTGACAGGTGTGGCAGCACAGGGTCCTCACAAATGGTGAAGAGATAGCGTTTCTTTCAGTTCAAATACAGCCACTTTAACAAGTCCTGTTTTAATAAAGTGGAGACTGACCACTGTTATTCCACTGCTGGAAAAACAGCAGTCCAGGGGCCCTAGGGTGAAGAGCCTGAAGGGATGCAGCACAGTGAAGATGTGGGCTGCTTCTCTATAAATTCAAGCATAACCAGGAGTGTTTACAGGCACTGGAACATGACTGTTGGTGTTGGTAAACTCGACAGCACATTCCTAATAGTGAGTTTGGCCTGTTCCTTGAACAGCCAGCTGGGAAGGATGTGTACATGATGTGGATCTCAGAGAAGAAAGCAGCGCAGCAGGAGATAGATGCTGTCTATGTGACGGAAACCCCCTGCTGGGAAAGCTGTGGATCTCAACCCTCTAATTCATCCTGGGTCTTGTAGTGACAGAAAGGTTGGTCACTACTGCTGTACAGCGTTCAAAGCACTGTGCCTCAGTTACGTACTAGAAGTGGAAGTATTGTGAAAGCTGCTGATGCAGACAAGGAAGGAGAAGAGGGCCAGAAAAGAAGTCAAGATGCAGTTATCCCTGTGTCTGGGGCACCTGGAGTTGGAAGCCAAATGGTTTTGGTTTCTTCGTTTCCAGAGAGGATGATGTGTGAGGCTGAAGGACCAAGTCTGTCTCCCTTTTGTTTCAGTGCAGTTCTGGCTGCTAGCCGGAAGCCCTGGAGATGCACACTGAGATTCTCTTTCTGTGCTCCAGAAGCTTTCAAATTAATTTAACTTTCATTAAAACTTCCAGTCCCTTGCTGTAATCCTTTAAGCCGTAGCAAACAAACCCCAGATGTTTCTGTGTTCCTTATTTACTTTATGTCCTTTCTACCCTGACCCTGGTGCACCATGTAGAAACTGGGCTATTTCTCTGTTAAATGCTGCGGTTTCCATCTGCCCTTTGATACAGGTGGTCAGGAGCTCTGCTTTTTTGGAAAAAAAAAAAAACCAAGACAAAAAGAACATCTTAAGGTTTTCTTGAGCCAGCTTTTTTCCTCATGCCACTACCTTCCTTTTGACAGCATCCATGGAATTCTGTTGTTACTAGGTTAGGGTTTGAATACAGAGAAAGCTTATGGACAACAAAGCAAAAGGAAATTAATGCAGAGAGACCAAATATGCAGTGCTGGTACTGCTGCTGCCACATGATTTGGGAAAGGACTAGGTCATTTTTGTGAGCTTCTATTTCTTTACCCAGCAGGAGGCTTGCTCAGGACTGTGTTTTCATGTTTGCTGTTGCACTGTCCCACTTCCCAAGAGCTCTGTCACAGGATTTGCAGGAGGTGGCAGGCACTGAGCTGTATGATTTTACTGCTCTATATATTTGTTTTCTGTATCTCTGCTTTTCCCATTTGTACTGCCTGTAGTTAGCAGATGTATAGGTTCTTGCTGTCTCTGAAGGAATACTCAATACGTATTTGTCAGCTCAGATATTTTTGGGCACGTTCCAACATTGTCTTAGTAATGCTGTGTATAATGTACTATGTATGGTGTGCCGTACTGCATTCACCAGCCTAGAGGGTCTGAGTAGCCAAATCAGATTTTGGGTATAAAAAAAGGAAGGAAAAACCACAAAAAACTTGCTTATGAAAACTGTAACTGAGTAGAACTTATTGCTGACAGTGACTGACTTGCGTTTTCCCATTTGATAAGCTCCACTATGGCAAAGAAAGGTCTTAAATATACACTGTAGGAAAGAAGGTAGTGCATGAAATCCTGAAAACAGATTATTCTCTATCAAATAAAAGTACGTAGCACTCACCCACCTCAGCTCAGATATTGTTCCATTACATGTCTGGCATCAAGGAAGTTAATATTCAAGTGCTGAATGTGGGAAAGCAGGGTTATTTCCCATCCCCATTGCTCATTCTCATGAGCTCATGGATGAGCAGCAGTTGAATTTCTGCCATTTTTACCTCACGTTCCAGCTGAGTAAATTTTGGGACCATGATATCAGCCTGTCTCTGGAGGAAAGAGTGTAAACCTTTGAAGGAAGGAAGGGGCCATTCAGAGTGATCACTGTGTGGGAAAGTGGTGAAGAATAAATAACACAACAGCTCCAAAGCGAATTGTGCAAGAGCCTGAAAACACCATTTCTTGAAGGGATTTGAACATTGCAGAATTTCCAAGTAAAACTGCAGCGAAAGATGAGTGGGGAAAAAGGAAAGGCCGGAAAACAAATTCCTAAAGACTGAATTTCTCCCTTCTCTTCCACTTCCTGGTGAAGAAAGCAAACGCTTTCTTGTATTCTTGCACAAGAAAAGGATTGATTCACACAAACTCCCAGGGCCATTCAGAAAAGTCAATATGAAGCAATGCTGTTTTCCCTGGGACCACGACAGAGCTATGAGCCTATGTCTGTACTTGCACAATAAGCAATAACCCTCTTTTTTTGCCCCAGGACATGGCAAGGGCTGTTTGTGGAGCTGCTTTTTCTCCTTCTGTCACTGTCTCTTCTTTCAGCTTCTGTTTTGCTTGTGAAGGACATGAAGATCCTAAAGTGCAGTTAAGAACCTGCTCTTCCCTCCTTCCCTTGCGGAAGGACTCAGCTTACACCTTGTGTGCTGGTTCTTGTGAGATCCTTGTTGACTTGCAGCACTGACACATCTGTCTTGTATTTCCAGGACCTGTTGTCCTTAAGAGCTGGAAGTGCAGCAGCGAGTGAGGGCAGCACTTCTGAGTGCTTAGGCTGTGTTTAAGCTGGGACATGAGAGGAGAGTCTAAGGCAAGTGTGAGTGAGCCTTTACAGCAGCTTGTGACTTCCCAGAGGCCTGTCCTGATCCTTTCCTGCCCTTTCCACACCAGCTGCACATGTTCTCCCTCCCAATTTCAGCACCAGCTCTGATGCTGGTGGATTGTCACTGAATTCCAATCAGATGGTGGGAAACTGCAAAACTCCCATGGGGATGCTGTGTGTATGCTGTCATTTCTCAGAAAGAGCTAGAAGGGTAGGCAGAGAAGGGGCCCGCTCTCTCAAGAGGAAAGTGGGATCTGTTTGGCTCCATTTGTTCTCTGATTGAGCATTCCTGCTCGTTTTGGAGACGAGATGAATTCCAGATGCTAGTCTTTGTCTTGATCCCGATTCAAGGATTTCAGTGTGATTAGAGACTTTGGAAAGGCTCGCTGTGCACAGCAGTACAGCTCTGTCGTTTACCTGGGAATCCCAGGAAAGCCTGCTCGCATTTGCTTTGCAGTTCTCATTTAGGGGATTTTTAGAAAGTATTTCCCCTCGTTGCTCCTCTTTCTGAGAGGATGAGGTTGTTTTCAGATTGTCTCTTAAGACAAAAGTCCCAGTTATTTCTATGTACCCTTAACTGACTTCAAGAACTTTAAATAACAGAAAAAGTAGTACCAGGTACACAAACAGCCTAATGCAGATGTGGCATAACGCTTGTGTGGGGCTCAATATGTGCAGCCTGTGGAGTGTTTGCCCTCATACTCCTGCATGGTGTTGACATGTATCGGCTGCCTGTGTGGTGAAGGAGCATGGGCCAGGGACATGGAGTGTGTGGGGATGGCAGAGGGTTGGAGATGGCGGGATGTTTGGTGAACGGGAGTCCCTGCTTTGTGGAGGTGGAGTTAGGAACCAGGGTGGTAGGGGCTAGACAAGCAGTTAGAGGGCTTGGGAGAAGACACACAGGCAAGCTTATGGGTTTTTGAGTCATTTACATGTATCCCTCTCCACCATGAAGAGCAGCCCAGGCCAGCTCCAAGCCCAGGTCTTTCAACCTCCCCTGGCATGGTGTGTTGAAACCAGAGGAGTTTCCAAAGTCTCTGTGTGAAGTTAAAGCATTCAGCTCAAGCTGACCTAAGGATTCATCGCTTCTCAGGCAGGGAGGTCCCTCTGTATTTCCCCTCTGAGTTTGTGGCACCTCTTCTCACCAGGAATTTGACTTTTAACAGGCTCCTTTTGTTCATGTCCTCCTAAGCTCAAGGCTGAGCTCTTAGGACAGATGGAGTATTTCAGCTGCTGCCTGAAAAAGATGATAACTTCCATTGATGTGTTGACCACACATCTCAAGGAGTCCAGTATCTGCTGGCCAGGTTTGCAGTGTGAGCATGTTGTGGCTCATGGTCGGCCTGGCTCCTGCTGCAAGTCCAGGCCCTTCACAAGAGATCCGGTGTTCCTGCTGCCTTGTGCTGTGCTCTGTGCAGATCAAAGGACCTCCAAAGGCTGCACAGGGCCCAGTGAGCAAATCTTGATCCAGGTAACTTGAGCGTGGCAGTGAACCATTACTCCACTGATGGTGGTTTATGGAGATCTTATAAAGCGTATGATGGCAGCTGTATAGGTGTATATTGTTACAAGGAGGTGCATGTGCATGTAACTACATGTTTTATTTAGTACTTCTTGTGACTTTAGTACTTTCATGTGAGGTAAAAGCCTCAACAGATATCCCTTGGGGTGAATAATATAATACTTTGGCCTTATGTAGTGAATGCAGAGTTCAGACAGAGTTTACTGTTGATGTCTTTGAATGCACACAAAGCTCCCTTTTGTTCTCTAATGTCAATACTTTCAGCTGCTATAGTAATTATACTAATGAGGTTTAGTCTTTAAGAAAACTGCTGGATTTGCTCCAGAGGAAGACTCTAGAATTAAAGACTGAGAAGGTTTCACTGTTAATATAATATTGAGCATAGCTGCACTGTTAGAGAAAGAATAAAATGCTGATGCTGTGCAGTAAACTGTGCCTAGATATGCTCATCAAATAAAGTTAATGGAGAAAAGTTTCCCTTGGGCAGTGGTCTGTGCCATGTGTCCCGCTGAGCAGAGCCATGCAAATAGCTGACTTTCAATACGCTGATAGAACTGTAAAACAGAGGATGTTTAGGTTTGGCCTGGCCAGAGCATTTCTTTCAGCCATTACTTTGTAAGCAGCAAGAAAGGAAGGAGGAGGTCGCAGGTCTGCCTTTAGCCTAGGAAAATTACACGAAGGTAGAGTAGCCCCTGAAATTCTGCTGGGTCCATTTTTGGTTTCAGCGATGTGGGAAATGGTGCATGTTCTGTGACTGTCCTGTTCAAGCGCTTTCCCTTTGGTTATGCTCGTAGCCTGCAGAGATCCCACACAGTGGCAAACTGAAGGTTAGTGTGGCTGAGGAAAATAGTACCAGAGTAGTGTTGGGTTGTTGGTACATGTCCTCTTCAAGATAGAGATTTGCCCCCTCCAAGTTATCCATCACTGCCCAACTGCTGCACTCCTAACACTTGGACTGCTTGTGATCACCCTCAAACTCTTTCAGGGACTGTAAGAGGAATGCGCTTAACCATTGCGGCAGCAGCTAGAAGTGTGTTTCCAAGATCTGAGATGAAGTACCGCCAGGTTTCTCAGCTAGAACCAGGACAGTTGTTCCCTGGCGTGCTTTAAAATTGAAAGAAAAACCAGAAAGCCTTCACTGAGCAGGTGCTTAAATGTGAATCTCAGTGAAACATACGTCCATGAGTAATGTTAGGGCATGTTTCCCTTTTCTGATTTCAGTAATAAAAGAAGCAGAGGAGTTTATGTGCTTCACTTTCATAATGAATTCTGAGAAACAACAGAGGAAAGAGAAATGAATGAGAAATTCTTTAGTACCAGAGCTTCCGGTTTCCAAGTATCTCTTTTTCTGGATGTCTGAAAACTACAGTTTTGTGGGAGCAAACCCATGTCCCTCAATAAAGAAAACTTCTTTGTGTGCAAAGGAAGGCAATGCACAAAGGAAAACAGTGCACAAACAATGCACTATTTCTCTAGTTTCTGAAGGACTGTACTAGGACAAACGGATGATGAGCACCAACATCTGTGGAACTCACGGCCATGTCTCTTAGAAGACTTGAACAGTAGATTCCCAGTATGTTTCCTTTGTTTTTGTAATTCAATTATCATCTAGAGACAAAGCTATATTCCTGGGTTATAAATAACATGACTGGAGGAGGAGACAAACAGTGTGTGAAACACATCCAGTTTGTCTTTTGGTTGCATGCTCTTGGAAACTTTCCTAGACTCTTGTCCAGTGGTTTAACATTAGAGTTGGGAAAGGCACTTATTTATTACAGTAAGAGCTTGGTGACTGTAGACAATGCTTTGCAAGCAAACACCAGTTTCTGCTTCTCCTCTCAAGAGGCATCCTCTTGAGTGTGTTGCAATGTAATTTGGACACTGCAGACAAAGGCAAAGGAGTTTTAGGACACTAGCATGAGAATGCCTCATGAGTTTGGTGTATACATAGGGTTCTTGTAGTTTGTATTTTTAACAGATGAGATGGAGAGTGATGAATTGAGAGTCAATATCTTAGTCAGCTTTTCTTTGAGTACAAATGTCTGGCTTTCTGTCCAGTGATGTTCTTGTCTTCATCTCAAACACTGGAAAGCAGTGCGGATGCATGGAGAAAACACAGTTCTGGAAAAGTAGGTTTGTTCATGCCACAATCCTACTCTTTTGCTGCAGACAAGGCAGCAACATTATTTTCTTTAGCCTGGCGCTGGACTGTCATGGATCCTGCTTCAGTATAGAGGTCTCCATCTTCTCAGATGATGAGTCCTTGGTTTGCATCTCCATCTCTATTCTGCTGAATGAAAAGCATGCATGCAGCACATGTAGATGCTGGTGCTCTTTGGGATTGTCTCTTCACCTGCTGGATCCTAAGGCTGGTTTTGAGGGCTGGCTTTCAACCAGCAACCAGCTTTCTTTTCCTCAGATGTGATTGATACCAGTCATCTTCTGAAACCAGCTTCCATGTCAGAGAATCAAGTTCTCTGTACAGGTAGTAGCTCTGTGTCAAGAACAGGTTGGAATTTGAGGTAAAATTACATTGGTTTAGTGCAATGCACAGCTGCCAAAACAAGCAAAGGTGCAGTGTGTTCCCAGCAAAGCTGAAGGAGAAGCTGCCGGTGCCTCCAAAGCCTGTCCTGGACCCTTTAGTCACGAGATGGTGGGATTAGACTATCCGTGTACTCTCTCCACCAACTAAGCCCAATGGTCAAGACCCTTCAATATCTCTGCAATAATCTACCCTCAAAGAGAATTTCTTCCCAACTCCTTCACGTAGTAATTTGTCCCCTACTCTTAAAATCTGAGGACTTTTATCCTTTGATGACTTCTTACCCTCCATGCAGTAGCTGTGGTGTTCGTGACAACCTTATCAATGCCTGGACTTCAGATTTTAAATGATTTTCTAATTTGGTTTCTTGGTTGAAGATTTGGACAAAGATGTTACAGGACCCCAACAATATAAAGGACAATTTAAAGATACTGTGCCTGTTCATTAGTTAATAAATGATGATTCTGTTAGCAATTACAATTCTAATTAAAATGTCCTTGAGTTTATCTTGGCCTGTAAGGGTCATTCAGTACTTGAGTTCCAAGAGAGCTAAGTAGCCTCTCACATGGGAGGGTCAGTGTAGACTCTGTAGCATAATACGGTCAAAGTTGACTGTTGCACCAACAAGACTGTGAAGGTTACACATTGGAAGAGATAAGGAGGTTCAGTCTTCATTTATGTATCTACAAGACAAATGAGTTTGCCTGTGAGAGCATCTGTTAGAATGGATCATAACCAAGTCTGTGCCTTCCCAGACAGTCTGGGAGATGATGTTCTCTTTTACTTTTCTTGCCTCTTCCAGGTCTCCTCCTTGGCAGCACAAGGGTTAATTTTCCAGATACAGATGCTTGATGTGCTGAGTTGAAACCCAAATTTGACGGAAAAGACTGCAGTTGAGTTTTCCATGGCATCTGATGAAAGTAAATGGGTAAAATCAACTTGAGCCTTTAGTCTTGAGTAGTCAGGGTTTCCAGCACTGATATGAATTGAAAGGGAAGAGCTTTCCCCCCCAAAAAAAAACCACCAGAATAATGATTCTTTAAGTGTTAGAGAGTAGTTTGTCAAAAATAAAATGTGGAAGTCTTATAGGAATTGAGACATTTTACAAGATTAGCAGTGTTTCACAATGAGGTGAAATAGAGTCACATTAGAGCTGTGGAGGCTTTTTTGCACATGCCAAGTATATTTGCCAAGTCAGACAGAGATGGAGAAGCCACATTATCCCCCAGGGATCGTGGTTTTGTCTCAGACAAATCAATGTATTTTTCTTGGACCATTCTCAGCTCCCAACATAACCTTATATGAAGATACAGCTACAAAAGGACAGTTTAGTCTATCAGATCCATTTCTTGAGAAACGATACATGAAATACTGTTACTTAGCTATGAGACATTTTAGTGAGTACAAGTTCAGTCTGTAGTGAAATACAGGTGTGAATCTGCCCAGGTGATTCCACTCCTCCCAGATCCAGCTGGAAAAGGATTTCAGATAACACCTTTTAGAAAGACAGAAGGCAGATGTGGAGCCGTATCTTTTACTTTTGAAGTGCGAGGAGAACTGTATAATTAAGAGGCTCTTGAGCTAACTGGACCCAGTTGGACTGTGTACCAGTACATGCTGCCTATCATTGCTCTGTTAGAAATCGGGTCTGGTTTTATTCAACAGCTGTTCACTCCCTGGGTGCTGTGGTTGCTGTCTGGTGCAGACTGGATTCCAGGGCTTTTAGCTTGAATGTTTTGTGCAGAGGTGTGCTGCTTTATTCAGGGTATTCTGTTATGGTCATTTACAGAAGATCCATGGTGTGGACAGTGGCAAGATTTAATAATGAAAAAATAAGATTATACTAAACTGTAAAGTAAGAGTAAATATGAAGGTTATGGCTTTGTATTTAGCTTTTACTTCTCTGAGTAGTCTTATGGAAAGAAAATTCCCCAACTTTGCAATCCCGGTGTAGGATTGATACAGTTTTCCCAGTGATTCACCATGTAGGCTGCCTTTGTTTGCTGATCTGCCCTATGTGGTAAGGATGTGAAGCCAGGGAAGTTGTGTGAAGCCAGTAAGCCGTGTAGAGATTTCACTTTAAAGTGCTCCAGCAGTGAATGTGTTAAATTCTTTCACCAGAGCCTTATAAAAAGGCACATGGTGGATATGCCAGAAGAAGTTTACTTTACAAACGAGAGTGAAAAGCTTCTCACGTGTAAGAGAGCAGGAAAGAAGGAGTACGCCGCTTCCTTTTTAGCAGCTTTTAATCGTTAAGCAAATGTAATTCCCAGTGGCTGAGAGCAGAGCTCCCTTCAGTGGGACCTCCCTCCAAACCCGCCGGGATCCTCTACTTCCACCCTGAGCAAAGCAGGCGCCTTCACAAAGGAGTAAAAGCCTCCCAGCTGCCTCTGGCGGCATCGGAATAGAGATGTCTACGGGGAAAGTCTGTTGTCTGCTGCTGCTGACCCTGGGGGTGCTGGCTGTGGTTGTTACACTTGTGGTCATCCTGACTCAACCCAAGTGTGGTCCTCAGCAGTACCTGCACGGCGCCGTGGCTGCTGACACTGAGACCTGCTCTGTCATCGGCCGGTATGTGCATGGACCACTCGGGTTTGCGGGTTATCTGTTGTATGTCGTGGGCTTGGACTGACGGGACACTACTAGCTATGGGAGTGAGCTGGCTTTCTGCTCTGTCCCCACTTCTGGGGCTAAGCAGCAGTGCTGCTCCCTGGTTGTTCTCCGTCTGCAGTGGAGCAGCTCGGAGAGCAGATGGAGCTCTGCCCCTGCGATTGTTGCTTATTTTCATGATCCCATGTCACAAAAATTTGCAGCTCTGCAACCCCACGGTCTTTTGGAAGGTACAAATATTTACAGTATACAAATACAATGTTGTTTTTAAGTGGGAAAGCAGGAAGTGAACTGTTTACTTCATGGTGGTAAGTCTGTCAGATAAGTGGCTTAGGAATAAACTAAGGAAGAGTGAAAGGAATGAGCAGAGAGCAGCAGCTGGGAGGGTAAGGGGGACTGGGCATCCCCCCTTTAGGGTGTGTGTTAGGGACTGTAGCCTGCGGCAGGTGTGTCTGCTATGACAAAAGACACTGTACTGGAAAGCAGAGAGCAGATTTAATTGAAATTCAGCCAAGACAGTCTAACTACAAAAGACATACTTCCATCTCTTGGAAGGAGATAGGTAGGTTTAAAAAGCACTCTAGTTGCACGGGTCATAAGACCTGTAGCCACCTGTAGTGTAGCAACCTCCCTCTCAAACGTTTGGTCTCCTATGTTATTAATTTGATATTACTGTTACTTCAGTTCTTAAATGCTTTTATACATGAAAGCAGAAGGATGGAACTTCACAAGCTCATGCTGGATGCTCCAGCAACAGATGTGTGCTCTGAGCTGTGTGCTCTGCCTTGTGGCTGGAGGAGAGAGGTAAGACATGGTGCCATTACACCATGCTTGCCATGTCACACGTGTGTTCTTGCAATGATGTGTTGGCACAGCATTTCTGTGTAGTTGGAGAAAATGTACCATGGCTGCACATGGATATTTTATGCTGAGCTCTTCAGAGGGCAGAATCCATTTTAATGGAAATAGAGGAAAATACATTGTTGGATTACTCAAAGAATCTGCTGGGAAAACCACAGCACTTGTTCTGCAGCTATTGTAATTTTTAACTTAAAGTATTGTAGAATCAGCTGGAAGGCACTGAAGTGAGAGCTACAGAAATCTGTGATCAGGTGGACAAATGATAAGCTTTGGCTAGCTGGCTCCTGCTCTTGGGCTGTCATTTGGTTCCTTCTCTTCTCTCTGCAAGACGGTCAACCATTGCTGTAGCTGTGCCTCCAGCACTTGCTGACAAGTTCTATGGTGTCCCTGCAGTCTGATGGACCACCTGAGATTTCCTACAAACAGTTTGTCAATGATCTCCACAAAATTCTGCCCTTGCTCCAACTTCCCATCACACATTTTTCCCCCTTTTCCCCAGCCTGGGGCATCTGCACATCATGTCCTGCTGCTCCAGATATATCAGCTCTTCCCCAGCCCTTCCAAGCCCCCCGGGATCTCCCCCACCAAGACTATTCTCCTTCACCCTGGTTCTCTATACCACCTGGTGGTTAGCTCTGCGCCCCTATTGCTGCATGCTGTCTGCTGCTTTTCCTGCTATCCTTCACCTCCAGCCATTCCTGGAAACCTGTGTGCTCATTTTCTGCTTGGAATGAACAAAGCTCCTGTGTTCTCCCAGCTTGAGCTATCTGCTCCTGTTCTTGCAACGGATCATCATGAAACTGTTTGTTTATGAAAACGTTCCTCTGCAACAGAGCTTGTGGTCAGAAGCTTTGTATGGTTGCCCTTTTCGTTGTCATTAGCATATTTCTCTCTTTGTCCTTACTGGCCCATAGTAGTGGCTGGAGGAAGCTTCCTACATGCTCTGTGCTCAATGCAATCTTGTTAACTTCTGCTAGACATCTCTGCGCTGTTAGATCTGTATGTCACATTTTAGTTCCTAGCATGATAGTCACCACTAAATTAATTCTCAAAGCAACATAAGTATAAATGAGGAAGTCTAGCGTGGCACTTGCACTGGCTGGGTACCACATCACGGTCTCTGTCTTTCAGAGCAATCCGTGCTGCTCAGGGTACATCTTGCGCTGACCTCCTGTGTGACTCTGAAGGAGAATGCTTCCTTGAGCTTGATCCGAAGGTCTTCATGGGAGCATCAGGAGCTGAGAACATACAGTGGCCTCCTCTCTAATGTTTGCTGAACAAGATTATAGCATCATATAGGGATTTCATCACAGCTGTGGCAATAAAATCCACTTTCTCAGAGTAGCCTTAGCCGTTAGACCCTGTTGTCCCCATGAGCTGCCACTTCATTTGCTATTTAATTCCAGCAAAAGAGCAAGAGCTGGGCAAAGTGAAGCATCCCTTGATGCACAGACCCAGCCTCTTTCTGCCCAGCCAGTCAGCAGGTGGGTTTGAAATTACAGCAATGCTGTTGACTTCTGTTGTTCAAAGATAATGAAACTCCCAAATTGGTGAGTCTTAGGAGAGAGGAAGCAAGAAGAGATCATTTATCTTGGGGGTTTTCTGTTTCTTACTCAGCACTGGGTCACTCTTTTTCTGCAGTTATGCAGAAATCTATGTATTTTTATACTGGCTCTTCAGACTTGGAATACTGTAGATTTGAGATGTTACACAGCAATCATGAATGGTGAGATCCCCAATGGCACAAGAGCTGGGATCTGTATTGCTGCTTCTGAGTCCCCGCTGGGCCCTTTGCTGCTGCTGCTCTCTTTCTCCTGCCTCATTGCTGCCTTATCCCCACTTCTGTGGCTGCTCCTTCCCACATGTACCCATCTCCTGTGTTGGTGTTTGAGCCTGTGCAGTCGCTGCTTCTGGTCTTCTCATCCTACCATCACACCATTACCCCAGTGCTAAACTGCTCAACCTTATGGGCTTTCTTCTGCCCTGATCCTGCTCCACAGCTCTGCCACCTCACTCCTCTCCCGCCTCCTCTCTGAGGCAGGACATGGCCACTCTCCGTGCTCCCGGACCAGCCTGGGGAGCGCTGAACACCAGGGATAAGAATGTCCTCATTTTTTCCATGTCCCAAAGCCATGGCTGTTACCAGATGCAGTTTTTTCAAGGAAGCTGTGCTCGCCTCTGCAGCTGGGGATTAGGACAGGCTCATTTCCACTGTCATTGCTTAGAAATCACCAAAACTGGTTAATCCACTGCTGAGCACGCATATGCATTAAATTAGAGTGAATTGTTTGAACTGAAGGCAAACTACATCTCTGGCTTTGTACTTGCACACTGCAGAGCCTCCTAACAGATTTTCTAGAGGAGTTTAATCAAGTAAAATAAGGTAAAACAGCAAATTTTCTCAGTCTAATTTTTTTGTAATTGCTGAGTGCTTTTAATGGAAGCATAGGGCCTCCAGCCCTGTGGGAAAGAAATTAGACTTGATGGCTTCAGTCTGGTAAAGCTGGAACCAAATGAAAGCCACATGTTGTAACTGAACCTGTGAGCCTGCCTGCCTGCTGGCCAGAGCAGGAGGCACTGCAGCCAGTCCCTCCAGGCACAGCACAGGGTGATCCAACAGTGCTGGTTCGTCCCTGCTGTCCCCTGCTGACCCTGCAGATGCTCTCTCTGCTGGGACCCTGCAGCCACCCCTTTTATCCTACAAATCCCCCCAGATCCCAGGAATCTGCAGGGGATGCTCAGAGTACCTCCCCTGCAGGATGGGCATGAACCAAGTCACACTGGTCCAGCACCTACCGTCTAAGCTTAAAGCAGCACCTGATCTCTGACCCACTTACAGATTTTATTCTGTAATTAAAAAAAGTTGTTTCTTTTACAAAAAAAAAAGGCAACCCAAACCACATGCTCTGTGAGTTGTCTTTAGCAGCAATGAAATTCCTGGGGCATTACATGATACAGTGTTGGTTTAAGATGCTGCTGCTTAAGACAGTCTTTAAGTGCTGTCCTAATAGAACTTTCAGTTGAACTTCTTGAGAATAACAGAACTGAACCTCTTGCCCAAAGAGCAGTCTGTCTTTTAACAAGGGGGATGGTGGTTTGGGAGAAACACCTCAGGGCCCGTGCGTTTCCCTTACTGGGAGTTCAGCTGGGAAGGAAGGGTCAGTAAAAGGACTGTGTGGCTCTGTAATTCTTTAGTACAAACAGGAGCTGGGGGACAGACTTACGGCCCCTGTTTGGTGCGCTCTTTCTTTAGCTATGCTCAGCTGTCATCTTCAGGTTTGGGTTTTCCAGCTCTGGGAAGGGTGTTTGTACATTCTGGGATGGTGTAAGGTTCGACTTTCTGTATGCAGCTCTGGCTCTGCAGGAAGTGAGCAATCTCAGGAGGCCTCCAGTGTGTCATCATGCTTGTTGGCAGCTCCTGTGCTAGAATTGCTCTTAGCCAACTGTGCCCAATATTCAGTGCTGAACAAGGCTGGCTCTTTCGTTGTGAATGGTTTTCCTGCTGGAGATTGGGAACTGAAAGCAATATTGTGCAGTTATCTGATCCAGACAGGGGCCGTGTGCTGGAAGATAACTTGCCTCTGCGTGAAGTGAAACACTTCTTTGATGAACAAGGATTGGAGGCTAAAAGGAGAGTCAGGGAGGCTTTCAACACAAGGATGTGGATTTGGTATGAAAGGCCACCTCAGTATTTTGTCCTCATGTCAAGAAGACATGAGGAGACAGGAGGTGATCGCACTGGAAGCGAGTAGTACCCAAACCCACCTTTACCTTAGCAGCTTTACCTCCTGGCAATGGAAGAGGCTTTTTCCATCAGCCACACAAAAAGCTCTATATTCCCCACCAATGTGCTGTTGAGCTCTGCCATGCACTGCTCTGCATCTGTTTGTTTTCCAGGTGGCAGAAGCAAAAGCCAGCATAAGTCCAGGGTGAGATTTAGGAAAAGTGCTTATTCCCACTGATGAGATTCACTGCAGTGAGGTGCAGCACCAAGGAGCAGCAGCCAAGAATCAAATTGTCACTGGGCTGGGTACAGAGCAGGAACAATAAAGACTGTCGAAGGCTTTCCTGCCTTTCTGAGGCATACACAGTGTCAGTGTTGGGGGCATGACCCCTCTGAAAACAATTGGGTGGATTAACACCCTGGAGTAATCACTGCTCATCAAGAAGCACTTGCTTTGCCTCGGTCGTGCCAGGCAGGATGTGTCCATCCTGGCAGCGCCGCTGAAGTCCCTCTGCTGGCCGGTGGAAGTCCTCCTCCCACTTGGTCCTTGATGCCCTCAGGAAATCCATGTGCCGTTTGCCAATGGCAGTAACTGGGCACGGCTCAGCTCCCTGGAGAGGTTTTGTGCTCTCTTTAGCAGGTAAATACACCTCTTCTGCTGAGACTTAGACCTCATTTGTCCTCCCTGATCTCAGTGGGGGCCAGAGGCACAGCTACAAACTGGAGTTCACATGGCTTGTGTTATCCTGGCTCTGTGTCTAGCTGGGAGGTTTGGAGGGTGGGAGCATGGAGAAGCTCGTGCTAAGAAACTCTCAGGTTTGTGTGCTTTGTGCATGTGCACTGCATGTGCAGTGGTTAAAGGTTATTTAGCCCACAGCGTTGCTTTTAGAAACAAATACTTGGACACAAAAATATCTTGGCATCATCCAGAAGCAGGCCATTTCAGTGTATGAATATTGAACTAGTAAATTGATTAACTGCGACCACCCTTCAGCGCATGCAAAGTTAATGCAGTTCCAGTGCAGAGCCTTCTGGCTTGGTGCAAATCAGAGGGGAAAGAGGGAAGAACTCATCTTTCAGAGCAGGTAGCCAACCGTCACCAGATGACACAAGAAGGGGTGAGGATCTTCATCAGGGAGTGCTCCTTCAGGCAGAGCATTTCTGGGGACATGGTGAGCTGTGTATGGCACCCAGAGGGAATGTGGCTGGGAAGTTGGGTGAGAATCTGATGCTTTTCAGGCTTTGGGAAAATGATGTTCCATGTTAAGATCTTCGTACATTGCATTGGAATGAAGACTGCACGGTCTTGAAGTGTCTTTTGAAAGTTGTTTTCCACTGCAGATTACCTCAGAACCATGGCTTTCCCGGGCACAAGGCTTTGTACATCGGCCAGGGTCTCTGGGGAGCACTGTCCTGGGCCAGCATAGTGATCCTTCTCCCCTGTTCCCCCAACTTTCTAACATGCTGTCTGGGCCTTCTGCAGGGTCACTCAGTTTCTTAGGGAGCCCTCATGTCCTTCCCTTCTATTGTTCACATTTAGAAAGCTGCAGCTTCAGGAAAACACCACCCAGGGACATTCATGTGGTGAAGCTCTTACCCCTGCTGTCAGGAGACGGATGGCTGAGCCTGAGCCTCAGTCTCCATTTTCAGAGCTGCAGCCAGGGAGCTCTGGAGGCTAAAAGCCATGCAGAAATACCAAACAGGAAGCCTGGTGATGTCCCGCTTGTCCATTTCCTTACAGGCAATGGTTCCAAAGGCGCTTACAGGAACAAAGGAAAGCCACAATCAGTGTGCCTGCTGGCAGCATCCTGTTCCCAGCCCCAGCAGGTCCCAGCAGCATCAATGGATGTAAAATAAACAGCAGTCCCTACGTGCGTGCTGTGTCCCATCACAGCTGCTAGGAGCAGTTGCACTGCAATTAATGAACTATTGCACTTTTCCTTCTGGCTTTGCATTATCTAAGCAATATCCCAATTCAGTCAGAAACCTTCCTAGTAAATACCAGTGCTGGCTACTGGCAGGCAGTGCAAGGAAACCCCACCCCAGCTCATTTCCACGGCAAGGAAATGGTTCCATGTCCTTCCACTGCAAGGAAATGATTCAGCTGTGCTTGAGGGAAGTATTTGCTAAGACATGTTTCTCTAGCAGAAGCTTGTGAGGCTGCCTTAATGCCAGTTTATTCTTTGATGTGCCTGCGCCCAGGTAGAAACAGTTGAGGTTTGCTTTTCCTACTTGTTTTTTTGGTGCTTTTTTGTTTTGGCTTTGGGGATACAGGGAGGGAGTGGGATATTTGTGCTAATATCACATAAGTCCAGGAAGATACGTTGTAGGAGCAATGGAGTGAGGCCTGAATTTTGTGCTGATTCACATGTAAAGTCTCAGGAGTTTGCTTTTCACATGGACCCATTGTTCCTGCTTCAGTGCCCCTCTCCTGTTGACCAGCATAGTCCTTTTCATTGGCAGCAGTAGCTGGAGAGCTAGAAACCAGTTGTTTGGGTCCCAGCGTGTGGAAAGCTGTCTCCTCTGCTGAGAGCGTTCTCCTCCATCTCTGGGAGCTCCTTGCTGTCTCTTTTTGACAGCAGCATTGGTGAGCGGCTGCAGCTCTCTGCCATTATTACTCTTTGCCCAGAGGAAGACCGGCCTCGCGCAGGTCTGGCCCCTGCCCGCTCTTGATCCCTGCAGACTCCCCCTTCTTGTCCACTAATGTTGATTTCTCACTCCCACAGAGGAAGGTGCCTTTCTGTGCTCTCACACCCCACACTGCTGCCAGTAGCTTTCTCCAGCTGCTAGTTACTCTTGTCAAGCAGGGGCTGCTTTTCAGGTGCCCCAGGGAGACATTTTCGTGTGGCTCCTCCATTCTCTCATTCCTGGATTTTAATATTACCCTTTTCGCTTCTCTTTCTACCACAGGGACATCCTCAAAAGTGGAGGCTCAGCTGTGGATGCTGCCATCGCTGCCTTGATCTGCACCTCAGTGATGAACCCTCAGAGTTCAGGCCTGGGTGGTGGGGTTGTATTTACCATCTATAATGCCAGCAAAGGTATGGGCCAGCCCTGTCTCCCTTGCAGACACGCAGCTGCCATGGAGAAGTCAGAATCCTTCATGTTCTCTCTGAGCAATTTTTTGAATACGAAAGCTGCATTCTCTGATCACAAACTTTTCTTAACCCACACATCCATTACAGGGAGCGCATCTTCTTTTTGCACCAAGAACAGGGCAGGGAGGCAAGGAGCTTTGGATTTAAAATGAACTGGCTTTGCCTCACCTTCCCCCACAAAGCAATCCTAAATTGTATTTCAAAGCCATACACCTGACAGTGCAGCAAGGTGTGAGTGGTGCTGAGCTGCTGCTGAGGTTCCATGGAGGCAGGCGGGAATGGGGTGAGGTGTGTGCAGCAGTGTGCAGGGGTTGAGGGCTCAGTTGAGCCCCTGGGCTGGGACTTCAGGGCCCATTCTGCACCAGCAGCTTGGGGGGGGCAGTGCCTGCTGACAGGGGAGCTGCACTTCATTCTGCCCTTTGGGACTCCCCAAAGCATTGGTGAGACTTTGTGTCCCAAGAGATGCATTTTCATTTCAGAAATCTCAATCTAGCAGTGGTCATGGCCTGCTGGGGGCCTTTCTGTGCTTGGCTTAACTCCTAGTGTTGTGATCTTGCTTTTATGTTTTTAATGTTGGAGGTTTTTAATTGTCTTGGCTCCCCAAAGCCTCCCGAGCTTATTGATCTAAACAGTAAAATGAACAACGAGCACAGTAACAATGTTGTGGTTTTAAAAACACTGCCAAGTAGCCTCACAGTCACGGGTCTGGAAGTGCTTGTGTGGCCCTTATGCAACAGCATCATTTGGCAAAACACCTATATTGTTCTTTTTTCCTTTTTGGCAGATCCATGTCCCTTTGTCCCCTACCAACAGTCCTTTTCTGCTACCTGTAGTATCCTGCTGCACAGAGCTGCACGTGGCCATGCACAGCTCACGTGCTTGGTAAGCTAGGTAGCTCTGTGGGCTCCTGCAGCACAGCATACTCTGTGCACTGCGGTAGGAAAAGATAAATACAAGGCAGAGAAAGAGGTGAAATAACACCTGAAATACAAGGGGGATTGGTTTTTTTTTTTCTGTTCAAGCTTCCTGATACATAGAGGATCTTTGGGTATCTATCTCCATTCTGCTTATAAACATGATGGACGTACCTCACCATCCCTTGCAAAATGGCCCAATAACGAGCATAAGGCTCACGTTATGTCTCTGACATGTCCCACAAGTCACGAACCTGCAACTCAGATGTGAAGCAGCACATCCCAACCCCTGTCCGAGGCGCAAGAGCTCTGAGGGGACCTTGACTGGCTGGAGACAGGCTCTGGCCTTGTCCCTGTACCTTTGTTGTCTCCAGGCAGGCACTGCTGTGCTGTAACTAAAATCATGGGTGCAGATGACTGTGTGCTGACCGCAGCCTGCCCCTGCAGTGTGCATGGCCCATTGGCAAAGGGCTCCAGAGCAGTTCAGCCCCATGGGCTCTGGCCTTGTGGCCTGGGCCGTGCCCACAGCTTGCTGAAGTGATGTTCACCCGCTCCAGGAGGACAATGTTATGTATTCTCCCCTTTCCTTCCTAGGAACAGTTGAGGTGATCAACGCCCGTGAGACAGTCCCACGAGTGTTTCTGCACAACTTATTGTCCGGCTGTGCAGCTGGTTTCCCTGTTGGTAAGGACAGAGGGTGGGCCATGAGGGCTGTGTGCACAGAGCTCAGGGTGGGGGGACCTAGGACCTTGCTGACCCCATGTGAAGCTCTGTTTAATTGATTGCTCACGTCCTGGGTCTTCCTTCCTTACTTCTGCAAAAGTAAGAAAAATGCTAGGCCTATCAAATGCCTGCTGCATAGCATTGGCAACCTGACCAGCAGGGAGGGTGGGGAGCACAACATGAGGAGAAATGGGAATGTAACATTATAACTTCATAGGAAGGCTGCATTTGAAGGCCGGACTTCCCAAAGCACTCATTTCCCAGCAGTTCTTATGGAGAAAAACATGTCAATAGTATCTCTGACTTTCTGGAAATGAAGAAAAAATATCAATCTAGTGTGGCTGCCCATGTCCTCACATTGGGGAAGCAACCTAGCAGCATCAGGAGTGGAACTGCTGGGCCCTAGCTTAGCTCAGCTACCTCTTTGCCACCTTACTCCCATCCCAAAAAGCTCCACATCCATCTGCTATTACTGGTTTGGCAGCAGGCACTTGCTTGAGCAGCACATCTTGGATCTCTCCACATTTCCTGCTGCATTCATTCTCCTTCCTTAGCACATTTTCTTCTAGGGTGTGCCCTAGCTGCTGGAGGAGATGTTCTTCTCCTTGAAAGGAGAAAAGGACTCAGGAACAGCTCTGGTTGGAAGGGACAGTTGGTGGTCTCTGCTCCATCTCCTGCTCAAAGCAGGGGGATGTCAGAGCTGGTTCAGGCTGCTCAGGGCCTTGTTCTGTCACATTTTTTAGCTTTTTCCAAGGATGGACAATTTAACAGCTTCACTTGTTCTAGTGTTTGACCAGGCTCCATGTAATGCTCTTTCTTTTATGTCCAGCTCCCATTTCTCTTGCTGCAACATTGTGCTTTCACTGTGCTCCTTTAAGTCTGGCTCTAGCTTCTCTATACCCTTTCTATTAGGAGGTAGAAGAATGTATGAACAGAAAAAGATAGTAAAAAAACCAAGCCTGCTTTACAAGTCTCAGTTGCCTCTACAAATCCACACTTCCCTTGGAGTGCTTTCAGGGAGGTGAAACCTCAGGGCTGTTACCGTGGGACACTGTTGTTCTGCTTTCAGGTCCCAGCTGGATCGCTGTGCCAGGAGAACTTCGGGGATATGAAGCAGCCCATAAGCGATACGGCCGCTTACCATGGAAAGCCCTCTTTGAACCAACCATAAAGGTCCTTTCAGAGCCACTTGTCATTTCCCCAGTTATGGAGAAATTTATTCATCACCCAGCCTTTGCCAGTCTGGGAAAAAGCCTGTGGTAAGACCCATGAATTAAATTGCAGTGTGAGGACCACTGTTCCCTCAGCATCAGAACCTTCCTCTGGCATGCTGACTTGGAGCACAGGCTGCTGCTCGGTGAATACTTGCTACGGGGAGGGAGGGAACAGAACTGGGGTTTTAAAAACCAGCATCATTGGGTAGGAAAAAGAGATGGGTGCTGAGGACAGAGTATGCATATGCTGAAAACTGATGGATGTTTTTCTTTAACAGCCCACTACTTTGTGACAGTCAGAGGTTTTTGAAGCGTGGAGAGACCTTCAGGTGGCCAGCGCTGCAGCAGACACTGAGGGTTGTAGCAGAAAACGGAGCTGCAGCATTTTATGAGGGCCAGATAGGAAAGGCCCTGGTGGAGGACATTAGGAGAGCTGGTAGGTACCAGATGTAGTTAATACTGACAGACAAGCATTTTCCCAGCAGCTGGCTAACAGTGGGTCAGTATGAAGGGAGAGCCAACACGTGCCATTCACTTGCCACTTGGGGTGGTAGCTGGCATGGGAAGGGGTAACCTTCCCCCAGTTCTTATAACTCAGGCATAGAAGCAGGACTAAAAGCTGTTGCTCTGGCATTTACCCACAGTGCTCATGCACTGGCATGTCCAACTTAGGCTTTGTGATGTCCTGGAATTTGGTGGTAGGTGAGGACACATGAAGACATTGCTGTGCTTGGTGGAAGATATTTTGGAGCATACAGGCATGGTTCTTTAGAAGCTTTACCAAGGCTCTGGTGTAGCCAGCCCATAGTAGGTAGATGGTAGAAGATAATGTGCTAATGCCAGCTACCCATCTGGTTTTCTGTTGAAGGGTCCAGCATGTCACTGGAGGACCTCAAGGCATACAAAGCAGAGGTGTCCTCAGCTCTGAACATTACCCTGAACAACCACACCACAGTGTTTTCTCCTGGGCCACCCATGGGAGGTGCTGTGCTCTTGTTTATCCTCAAGATACTGGAAGGTAAGGTCCTAAGGGAAAGAGAATAAAAAAAGGTTTGCAAAGTGTTGCTCTAGAGCAGTAGCAAAGTCCTGGGCAGAAATGGAGCTGATGGGCGATAACGGGTGCCAAAAGAGCAGCATGACCGTGCTATACAGCGGGATGATGAACTGGCTCATTTTTACCATGTATCAGCATCACCACAGCTGCTGCAAAGGCCAGAGGATGCACAATTTTTCCAAGGCTTCAGGAATTAAGTCACAGCAGAAATTAGTACTAGGTTGCTTCTGTATCCATACACTGCTAAAGCGCAGGGAAAACTTGATAAGAGCTGGGATGCACAAGGAGGTGCCTTTCAATTTTGTTTAGACTTCTTAAAAAACTATTGCCTTGAATCTAACAAAATCATTTCATCCTGCTCTATAGAGTATAAGCTCCATGAAGCATCACTGGCAACACCTGAGGAGAGGGTAGAAACCTACCATCGCATCGCAGAGGCCCTGAAGTTTGGCAATATGCTAAAATCCAACATGCGTGACCCAGCCTTCTCTGAAGCTCAGGTAAGCTGATGGGGTACAAAGGGGCAATGACAGATGCCCACAGCACTGACAGCTTCTTCTACACTGCTGCTTGACAGAGAAGGATCAGGGAAATCCCATCTCCTGGTTCTCTTTTTTTAAACCTGCATCATCACCAACTCCTTTTAGCCTATGTGCTTAGGCTTCAGGCAGGCTGCCTATCCTGCCTGCCAACACACAGTACCAAGCAGTGTGCTAATTCTCCTGCTTTGCAGCCACAGAAGGAAAGAAACTACTCAGAACTGCTAGTCAAGAACACTGCAGTTGAGTTGATGAAGGCAGAGGCAGGATTAGGCCATTTACTCTGTCTGCAGTTTCTGTTCAGCTGTAGGCTGGTGCACACTTGCCTGATGAGGGATGTGCACATGCTCTTGCTAACGTTGACGTGCCTCAGTACTGAGCTTGCTTTGTTTTCTGTGTTGAGAGTGGCCTGGGTATTCAGGCAGGGCCTGAATACTTCAGGTCCCCAAGCTCTGACTATTGAGGCTGAATGCCCCGGTCTTCCCTATGCCTAAAGACCTAAAGACCCTATGCCTGTCCTTTGGTCACTCAAGCTATGTGTCCTTGCTGTCACTGCAGGAGGCTGTGGGGCCCATGCTGTCTGATGAGCTTGCTCAGCTTGCCAGACACCGAATAGATGCCCGCGGTGATCACCCACTCACCCATTACAACTTGTTGGAGCCCATCTACAACCACAGATACAAAAGCAAGGGTACGAGTCATGTCTCTGTGCTTGCTGCAGATGGCAGTGCCGTGTCCGCCACCAGCACCATCAACTACCCGTGAGTAGCCAGGGGGTTAGTAATTGCATCACCCGCCACGTATCAGGTTCACAGGGTACCTGCAACAGCTGTTTACCAGAAATGCAAAACCCTTGGGCTTCGCTGATGTAGTGTGAAGAGCTTTTTCACATGATAGGAAAGGTCTTTGAGCATCACCTCAATGCCGTAACAACTTGCTGGGCTCTACGGAGTTTCTTTGAGTTGGGCAAATCCCCACATGCACTAGTGACAGGGAGCTCATCTCTGGCACCAGCACAGCAGCACCTTTTGGACACCCTATCTGGGGCAATTGTGGCATGGGAAGAGACAGTGGTAACCCACAGGGCACCTTGGGTCAGTTAATGTCATCCGCAAGAGCAGAGCACCGGGCACTGAAAGGCTTCATCTCTCCCCTGCAGGTTTGGCTCTTTTGTGTATTCTAACCAAACTGGGATCATTCTAAACAATGAACTTGCTGATTTCTGCATAGCAAACAAAAGCATCAAACCAGGTGAGTATTATCACCCCCAATATAAAACACAGGGCAGGAGAAGGATGTGCAGGCTGTGTATCCCCTCGGTCTGTCAAGAGAGAGGTCATCAATACTAATAGCAGGATTGCTGCTAACAGTTCCTCAGCTGAGTTGAATCATAGAATAGTTAGGGTTGAGCTGCAGCAAGACCTGAGTACTTGTGGTCTTGCTGAATACATACCAAGAGATGCTGCCTATATAGCCTGTGCCATTAAGGTCCAGTTTCTGTGAGATGGGGTCTGGGCACAAGGATGCTATTTTCTCTGAAAGACTTGAGCTTCTTGAGGAATGAGCAGCAGCTCAGTTCCTTGGGAAATGCAACAAGAGTGGGGTAGCTGAACTTGTGTGTCTCTCCAACCCCCTTAAGAGCTACATTGGAGGAATAATACTCTGCTTCTGCTCTAGGAGAGAAGCCTCCCTCAGCAATGGTGCCTTCTATTCTCATCTCCAAGACAGGAGACATGCTGGTGATTGGAGGAGCAGGTGGAGCCTGGATTGTCAGTGCTACTAGTATGGTGAGTGAACAGGTACCGCAGAGGAATACCTTCCACTGTGCAAGGGGAGCACAACCTGTACTGAACAAAAGGAATTACTTTGCTGCTGAAGTCTAACAAACATCTTGTTCAGAAATCAAGAAACACAGGTAAGGCCACAAGAGGAAGAAGAGAAGTGTTTTTACTTCAGCTTTCTTAAACTGGAGAGAAGCAGGGGAAGGAGTCCATGCTAGGACCTGAGCTGAATACAGAAAGAACAATTGTCAGTATAAAGATGTAAGATCCATCAGCAGATACTGAATTCAAGGACAGCACTTTGGCTCAGGGAAAGCATTCTGGGAAATATCATTATATGCTGTCTCTGTTATTGTTCTATCAGGACTCGTGGTTGAGTGCTGGTTGAGTCCTGGTTCAGTGCAGCTCATCTTACAGCCCAGGTTTGCCCCATCCTGCAGTCAGGATTTACAATATTGCTGCTCTGGCCTAACACCAGTGCAGAGGCTGGCAGAATGTGACCCAGGTTTTTATTCAATATCCATAGTCAGGGTGGCATTTGTTTCCTTACAGGCAATTATAAACAAGCTGTGGTTTGGCTATGACTTGGAACATGCTATTTCAGCTCCTATCATGCATACTGAAGGTGACAGTATCCTGTTTGAGGACCACTTCAGTGAGGTGAGTGGCCTCGTTTGGATTTTCTCCTTTCGGTGAGAAAGACACTGCTTCTGTAACGCTCCTGAAAAATCCTGGTTGCTTAAATCTCACTTTCTCAACCTGACCTCACGTACACATCCTTCATTTTCACACCTGGCAATGCTAAGATCTCAAGCTTCTGCCCCATTCACTCCATTTCCTCCTCTCTCCCCTTTACAGGAGGTTAGGAGCGGCCTGCTGGGAAGAGGACATAAGGAAAAGAAAGTTAAGTTTGCAATGAATGTTGTGCAGGGAATTACCAAGGAAGGAAAATGCATCTCTGCTTACTCTGATAAAAGGAAGCTGGGGAAGTCAGCTGGATATTAGCATGAAATGCCATCACAACTCACAAAACTACAGGAGAT
Organism: Amazona ochrocephala; assembly: GCA_039720435.1. Lineage (NCBI taxonomy): Eukaryota > Metazoa > Chordata > Aves > Psittaciformes > Psittacidae > Amazona > Amazona ochrocephala. Next base: position 5,248,300 of record CM077891.1, on the reverse strand, counting down.
AACCAGACTCAGAACGTACTTTGGCTTGGACATGCCAGTAATGCCTGTTCCCATCAGGATGCCCCCGAGAGCATGGGTAAAACTTGTGCTTAAACCGAATTCCAGAGAATGCAAGTCACCCTCAGGCAATACAACAGGTCAGCCAGCCTTGTTTATAGCTACACCCTTCCTCACTTATCTGATACATGGAAAAACGTATTTCTTGAGATGTCAGCTCCTCAGAGTAAGATAATACAAAGTGGGACAGGAAAATTGGTCCAAGCCCCACTGAGAACACTGTGATAGCCCAGATGTATCTTCCATTCCTGCTGGAGAGTCCCAGTTAAGGATAGAATTGGTTTCTTTCAGGCTGTTGCCACAATAAGCTAATTATTATTATTGTGACTCAGCAATGTAAAGTAAGTAACTATTCTGGTTATGAGGATTAGAAGCAGTGTCTGTAGGGTCTGAACTGTAAAATTGTAAGTAAGTGTCCAGGCTTAGCGGGTAGGTTTGGAAAGGGAAGAGAGAAAAACTCCACACTCTTCCTCTTTGGTTCCCTACCCAAAGAAGCCCTATTTTTCCCAAAGGTGGCAGATGAAATCGGCTCACCGTAGCTCACATCTGCTGTCCTACTACACTCTTGCTTTGCACACGCAAAGGACCCGCAAACTCAGAGCAACTGTGCCAAAGCATCCTTCAACCCTGCACACTGGTAACTTTGAGAATAAGCCCCCTATTGGACAATGTGTGTTCCCTGGTTCTGGGATGGACAGGCTTCAGCTCAGCTCCCCGGGGCTCCTCTCCCTGTGGTGAGAAGGAGTCCCAAATCATGCCAGTTCTCCCTCCGCACACCAGAAGATAAGTCATTTGGGAAGGCAGGTGAGACCTGCAGTGGAAGAGCTGTTACTTTGGGAAGCTTTAGAACTTTCTTCAAAATGCAAAGGATATGTGCCCAGAAGGCTTGTTTGTAGCCATGAGCTCAGCCTGGCCAGGCAAACACCAGGACTGCTGAGAAGCGATGCAGCGCTACCAAGCATTACCAGAATGCTTTTCTCCTGTAGTCTAAGGACATGCTCTAACTCCCTCTTACCACAGCTAGTCTCTAGGGAGAACTTGTACACTGTCTTAAAAGAACTTACAAAGAGAGGAATCCTCTGGAGGAGAGGGCAGAACTCATGTGGCTGGACACAAAAGGTCTTCTGCAGTTATTTCATAACCTTACCTTGCTCAAAATGTCCAAGAATCAAACATTAAAAAAAACCCCAAAACCCAAAATACCAACCTCCCCAAAGCTTTTCTTAAATACCAGGGACAAGTTCCCATGACTCCCAACAGCTCCATTATCTGAAAGCTGATGAGCTGTACTTCCCTATGGGCACAGATAATATTGTATGTGTGTTTCTGAAATTGAAGCCAAACCAGAGCAAGGCACTAGCAGAGGCCTCCCCCATGTGTTTTAGTTCTTATCTCACACATAGCCCATGATATTCCTAGTACCTAAACAAACAAAATTCCTCTGTAAACATCATAACAAGTACTTGTGCACATACTGTTAAAAACCAAACAAGGCCACGGACAAACCCACTTGCAAACAAGGCCAGATAGGTTCAAAGTCTACGTTCTTACCCACAAAGTCTGTCCAATAAAGCCATAAACTTGTTGGAATCTCAGCCTTCACTTTCCCTTTAATGATGTGCTGAGTCAAGCTGACTAGAGCCAGACACATGTTTTCCTTCAGAAATTGTACACTAAGGACTATAGCATGACTGCAGCTGTATGAGAGGGGATTCTGATATATGAGCTTAATGAGAGGGAATTCTTGAGTTGCCAGATCATAACCACAAGCACTTAATCATGCATCTGAAAGACAAGTTTGTTATGTGGAGAACCAGCTCCATGCACTGCCCCCTCCTTCTTCGTCCAAGTGGAATATATCTTAAATCCCCTAGTTCAGGAAGGACTACTGGTTTCTCCATTAGTGCTGCTCACTCAAGCAGAAGTGGCACAACATCCTGTTAGTGGCTGAATGTGAATAAGGCCAGGGAATAAGCCTAAAGTTTGCAGGGGGGGCAGTTTATGTGCATTTGGAAGGGGTTCCTTTGGGGTTTTTTGACAGTCATATTCAATCTACATAATTTGCTACTGTCGTTAACTCCCTCCTTCACTTCAGCTACCAGTTCCTGGGTACATTGGTTCTAGTGTCAGAAATAACCCCCTGTGGGGTGCACCTATAGGCACCAGGCACCATCTGCAGCTCACATTTCAGGACCACACAGATTAACTAGACCAGATGCTGGCTTTAGCAAGATCTGAAGTTATTTCTGGTGAGCCCAACTGAGCTAGAGTTCACAAAAACCAACCGAGAGCGGCACCAGCTGCAGACAGGTGGAGCAGCTCTCCCTTCCATTTTAAGCTTTGGGCAGCCTTAGGCCATGCTCCATCATGTTTGGGTAGCAGAAAAAAACAAGTCACCAGGTAACTAAGCTTCCAATTACGTTTACTTCTGATTACTTCTGGAATCCAGCCCATCACCTTGCCAGTGCAGCAATATCACAGCTGTTTCCCACCAAGAAAGTGTGGGAATATTATCTGTAGTCCAGAGCTCACTGCAGTTTAACTACTTTGCTACTAACACTGAAACTGAGCCAATTAAGCAGTTTTTAAAACCCACCGGAGCTTTAATTTGCAAGACAGAAAGGGATGAGAGTGCAGACCTCCCACTGCAGCAGTCCTGTAGTCCTCGCTAGCAAACATTTGGTGAAGCTGAGGAACTGCACCTCCCCTAGGATCTCTGCTGTCATTCTCCCACCTCCTCACCACTGCTGAGATCTGCTTGAGTCACAAGCCTCCTCTGGTCTCTCCCCATTCATGCTTATGCCAACAGGAGAGAATTATTTTTGTACATGGTCAGCTTACACGGATTGTTAAAGCATCGCTGTACAGAAGCTGCTCTATTTTCTGATGAACTCTTTAAATTATATTTTTAATAAAGTGTTTTAAACCAGCCTGGGAATTTCTCCTTAAACTGTTGCCTACCCTGACACACAAGCAGAGGACTGCTTTTGAGAGAGGACTGTGATGCAGGTGTTTCCAGAACTAACAGTTCATTCCGAAGACTCAGTACACTCAGTTCAGTGATAAAAGGATACAGGTTTGTCCCCAAACCGCTCTCATTCTTAAAGGAACACAATGACTTTGTGTTATTTACAACCACTGCCTTCGCTGCATCTAACACACTGTCATCAGTAACAGCTTAGCAAAAAGGAGCACAGAGCACATCCCAGGCAACCTGTGATAAAAGCCTCTCATTTAGTGGAAGTGATAGAAGCAAATATACATGTTAAAGTTATGACTCTTTAAGCATGATATAGTTTATTCCTTGAAAGTAGACTTCCTCAATTCCAGAAACTGCTGTGAAAGAGAGGCCTGATTCCTAAAATCTCAGCCTTCCATTTTCTTTTCAGTGCGTTCTGTATTTTAAGGTTTTTCCAAACTGATGGGAAGTTCCAACAAGCCAAATAGTTAAGTTCAGTTACTGCTGCTTATAAACATCCCTAGAGCTTGACAACATCCTGGAATGTTTGGATTTTAGGCTGAGTATTAGTCCATGCTGGTAGGTGAACACTAAAACCTCCTCATCCATAGTTACAAACACTCTTAGCTCTTCCATATCAGATATGGTTTTCTGGGAGGTCATTCACTGCCTGATTAATGGTAACTTACCTTCTAACAAGAGTAGCTGCAGGGTGCCGTTCTCTAGAGGTTTCATTTCCTCAGACTGGTATTTCAGGCCTGCAGTTTGATGTGGTAAGAAGCAAACTGGAAAAAAACAATCTTATTTTGGAGATGTAACTTATTTTAACTCATTGCTTCATCAGAGGTGTGAAGAAAAGAGAAATACCTCAGGAGAGCTTCCTTCACACAGACTCTCACCATCCCCGCTCACAGTAGCAACTGCGCAGGCAAGAAAAATGTGTGACTCCATGTTCATTTATTTAGTTGTGCTCAGAGTTTTACAGGTAGCATTTTCCCTTTAGACCTTCTCAACAGAAATATAAAAAAGTTTGAAGCCATTTCCCCAGTTACACACTCACCTCCAATAACCAACTGAAGTGAAAAGCAGAAACATCTTTAGTTAAAAGAAAGAGCAGTGAGATTGTGAAGGCTTCTCCCAGTCTAGAGCTGGGCTTCCTGCTAAGGCATAGACCTATTAGTTTGTAACTTAAAAAATCCAGTCCCCAGAGTCCTGTAACTCCCATCTACTCAACAGAAAACAACTCTCTTCTCTAGCAGTGACAGGGACATTCCTGGCAGCTGACACTGCAGGAGAAACACTTCCTGCAGCTTGAGAGAGCTTATTCAGAAACTCTGGGTACCCAGTTCATGGGTTGAAGAGGAGACAGGAAGCAAAGTCTTCAAGGCAGAACAGTCTCTTGAAGTAAGTACTGCATGCCCTGATATGACATGCCTGTCTTATGGCATGAGGCACTTCAGTCATGGCTGTAGAGAACTGTCCCAGCTCTGTCAATAGAACCACAGGTAAATCTGTTCTTTCCTGTGAGAAGTCCCTGAGTTGCAGACCTAAAGGATCTTATTGAGACCTAAAGGATCTTCCCCCCAAACACACCTCAGTGTCACTAGACCACCATAAAAAGGAGCCGAGCCACATCAGTAGCCTGCAGGGAAGCCACCTTTCCGGGAATCAGAGGCTGCAGCCCATCCTTCATCTGTTCTGAGAATGGCTTGCACAACTGCACCGCCGCTCACCCGCGTGGTGTTGTGTTTCCTCTTCCTTAGTTCTTCTTCTATACCCTGGAATGCAGAAGTGAATGAGGACAACAGGAGAGGAGCTGCACATGTGCTGCAACCTGCATCCTCCATGACTACCCAAATGCCTGTATTAGGTGGATCTAAAACTACATGCTGTTCCTTCTCTTCACTGGCATGCCTTGTTTTGAGGAGGTGGAATTGGGAAGATGTGGCATTTGTGGTGCTTAGTGTGAGCTACCAGTACTGTTCCTGGTCAGGAAGCCTCTGGTATTCATATGCAAACAGCAAAAGCTGATGGATCCTGTTTGGGAGGGGGGAAAACACAGGACTTGTATAGAGTAGGGCATCCTCCCCAGTGCAGGCAGGTATCTCAGCTGTTACCTTAATAAGATGCTTATGAAAGGAGGATCTTCTGCACAGTTTGATGAAGAAAACTGTCTTATGTAGGAGTGTTTTTTCTAATATAGAGGCATAGGATGAGATATATACAAAGTCTCAGGCATCTGGGACATGTAATTCCTCAGGGTGAAGGAAGCTGTCAGCTCAGGTGAGTGGTATGCAGGGCCAGGCAGATTTTGCCACTGGCTCTCACACCAACAGTGCTGCGCAGTCACCTTTGCTGGGAAAAGATTTCCAAGCTTGTTCTTGAGTCCCTCTATGCATCCTCCTGCGCTCTGTGCCAGCACAACTGGGAGGTTGTGCAATAGGACAAGCGTTTCCTGAGGGTCACTGGATTTGGACTCTGAATGGTTGGGGCCCTGATGTGGTTTTGTGTTTTGCAAGTTTTGTGAGCCAAACAACAATGCAAAAAAATACATACCCTCAGTTTCAGATGTAGGTCATGTTTGAATGCACCCCTTCAAACCCATGGGGCTGAGATTAAAGGCACACTCTGAACAGCTTACTGTGTCCCAGTACTTAACCTATGTCAGCTTCAATACTGCTCACTTAGGAACGTTTGGCAAAGCTTTGTGATATCCATAAGCACGTCTTCCCAAAACTAGGAACCCAGCCTGTACAAGTTCACACACCCCAGACTCCAGCTAGACAAACCTCCTCTATTTCCTGCTCAAGCTCTGCGATATTGGGAAACAGCTGATCATGAATTCTTGGCTCTTCCACAGCTTTCTTCACATCATAGCCAAACCATATGGAATTGATGATTGCCTGTAAGAAGCAAAAAGCCTCAATGCTAGTTACTTGTCTTCATAGAAGCCTGACCCTTGTAGCAACATAGGTAGAGTTGTCTGAAGAATGTTCACAAGAGACCATTAAAAGCATAGTTTCTGGTCCCGGGTGCTTTCAGTGATTCCTCTCTCAGCTAACCAAAACACAGGTACAGCAAGCCATTTTATACATGCTTTGGAGGATTCCCACACAAAGAGACTATGAGTTACTAAAATTAATATAGTAAAAGGATCAGATCCTCAAGCTATTGTAGCTGGCTTTATGATGCTATGATTAAACTAGTGCTGGCTGACACACAGCAGTCACCTCAGAAAACACAGCTACAGCCTCCTGTTACTGTGCAACCAGTTTTCTTAAACCTGGTTCATCTCTACATGCTTAAATTGCAATTTGGAGCTGCTGGCAAATGAAAATAGCTTTGGGATGAAGGGCTAGAAAGCTGCTTGTAGTGTTTTTTACAGAGACTTCTTTACCTGAGCCAGAAAGCAAGATCCAGCCTGATGTGATGTGCACAACTGTGTGTGCTGGCACAGGAGACAGCTTTCTCCTGCAATCACTTCTAGGCTAGCTGGGCATTTGAATGGCTGCCACAGCAGCCTGCAGAGAGCCTGCCTGTCAGATGGCCTGAGACCATACCTGGCCTAAGGTCTTATTCAGCTTCTCTGTGTGACTCTCATCAGAACTTTGATTCAGCATTTTGGAAGGGAATGGTTCTAAAGTAGCTAAAGAGACTAGTTCATGGAGATCCAGAGAACAGAAGTCAAAGCTAAACTGAAGTCAAAACCTTCTGCAAGTGGTAAGAACAACTTGCCAAAGGAAAAGACCTGGAGTCCCTGAAGGAAGTGATTAGCAGAGCCTTTGTAGCTGTGGCAGGAGTTGGAGATGGAGGTCTGTCCTGCAGGAGGCCAAGCAGGAACCTTCCTTTCAAGCCCCTGGCCCACAGCAGAGCTACAGCCACGATCATGGCATAGGTGCAGACTTCAGCCCCTTACCCCAAACACTGCCTCTCCCCCACCTTGTTTTGCCTTAGCCGTGTCACCTGTTCTCCCATATAATCACATACCAGTGCTGTTGCTGTAGTTATTTTTGTTCCTCCAGAAGCACCAACCACCATCCTGACCTTTTTCGTTTTATCCACCAAGATGGAGGGGCACATAGAGGACATTGGCTGTTTACCTGTTGGGGTCAGAGATGCAAGAGAGGCTCAGCTTTCCACCTGCAGCTTATGAACTGCCAGCTCCTGCCCCCAAGTCTGAACCCAGAGCCTCAGTATCCACCTTCCTGACTCAGGTCATGTGTCTTGTCAGCCCTTGGAGATCCCACTATCCCCTGTACCCATCTGCTTCATGCTCCTGCAATGCAAACTCAGCCCTGGTTCTTCACACAGAGGCTGAAGGTACCTTTCCTCACAGTCCTGTCCCAGCTGGGCTTGTCTGTGATGCAGCTGCCTCCAATATGCTATGGCACATTCCTTTCTGTCCTTTCATTTCCCTGTCCCTCTCCAAAACACAGGCTAGCAGAATCCCAGCCTGCTTTAGCAGCAATTATATGGGTCTGCAGGAAACAGTAGTGGAGTAGGCAGACTGCTTAGATTAGGTATGTGAACTGTATCTACCCAAAGCTGTCTTACAGCTCCCAAGGTAGCGCAGCGAGAAGGCTGAGCAGTGCCATCTAACACTTTGCAGCCAGCTCCTGCTGCTGCTTCCCTCTTAAATCAATTCAAAGAAATCTTTCGCAGCTCTAAGTAATTTAATTTGACATGTGCTGAGCTCCCAGGGAAAGGATTTCTGCCTGATGGAAGGAGTCAGACACAAAAGTTGTTCTTTAGACAGCCTCTCCTTCAGGACTGCACCGGGGGCTGGTTGTGTGCTTTTGGCAGGGATGCCAGATTACTTAGCATCCTCTGCAGAAAGGCCCAGCTCTGTGCCTGTTGGCAGACATACTGCAGCCTACCTTGCAGACACCGCAGCATTAGTATGCAAGACATAGACAAAAGTTGGAGTCAGAAAGGTAGTTTATAGTTCATACCTGGTGCTATGAAATTTGCTGGAGAAGGAGGGATTCCAAATCCATTGATTATGTAAGGTGAGCTGAAGTCATCCATCTCATCATTAAATAGGATTCCACTCACTTCGGATCGTACATCAGAGCCAAAGCTAGAGAAAACAAGTTGGTGCAAATATGTCAAAACTAGAGCAAATGCAGAAGAAGCTTCAGGTGAATTACTGAAATGTCAAACCTGGAATTTGATTGGAATTACTCTCCAATCTCTCCTCTTGTAAAGGACGTTCTGTCACCTCTTGGGGGAAGGAAGCAGTTTATACCATGAGTACGCAAAGAGGAAAGACAGCCCAGAGCCCTGCTGTACAGCTCCCCTGCAAGGACCCCAAGAGGAAGAACAGCACAGCAGCTAAATACAACTATTTCCCTTTCCAGTGGGCAGAATGGCACTCCATCCAGAGGCAGCATAACTCACAGGCTGGCACACTGGGGATTTGCTTTGATGTGTCAAGCTGGAGACATTTTCTATGGACAAAAAGAACCTTCGCCCCCCTTCCAAGCTTCAAGCTACACACATGGAACACAGCTCTTCCTGCCAGCACTCGAAGACAAACACTGCACTTCCAGGCCAGCTGTATTAGCTCAAACTCCTGTCTGGGAAGTCAGAGCAAGCAGTGATACCACTGCTTATAATAAGATCCAGATGCAGTGCATGTTTTCTTGGTGGGTGAACTCCACATGAGAGAGGACACATCTTGTTCTCTGTCCCAGCCACATAGGTCTCAGTGTTAAGAACTGACCTGCAAGCTCAGCAGTAGTTCCCATCAACAGTGCTATTCATCACTACCCCAAAAGAAAAGTGACAGTTCAGTGATGTTTTATACCAACCACAGAACCACCACTAGGAAGATGACAAAGGCCTATATGGAAGTAATGTCCGAGCTCATACTATTGGTTGATGGTGCTGGTGGCGGACACAGCACTGCCATCATCAGCCACAATGGAGAGGTGGGATGTACCGGCATTATCTCCAGTGTAATATACTGGCTCATAGTAGTCAACTGGATGGGAGGTGTTGTCTGTGATTCTCCTTCGGAGACTATCCGCAAAGAACTCAGACGTCATGTTTCTGATCGCCTGTCAGAGAAATCCAATGCAGTTACTCAGCAGATTAAGTTTAAGATACATGTAGTTATGAGGCTGATATCCAATACTTCAGAGCACGGAAGAGTGGCAAATCCCAGCAGTGAAGCTATAGGTTTCCAGCAGGGGCATTCCTCCTTCTTGAAAGATGGACATTGTACCAAAAATCATTTTAAGCAGTCACAAAAGCAGCTGGTACAATGCAGCCCTTTGTGTAGGGAGATAATCGGCATCTATCATTGCAGGTCTATGGACAGCTGTCATCACTTTACATCACTGTACATCAACACTGCTGTAAGGCGTAGGCAAGCAGTGTTACACTTGCTTCAAAGGTGAGAGGAAAGGGATTGAGAGAACTAGGCCAAGGCAAGCTCTGATCATTGCTCTGTAAACAGCAAACTGGTATTCATCAAGATGGGCTGGGCTCAGATCCTGCTGCTTTTCAGAGTCACAGAAGTAAAAGCACAAAGTGTGAAGTTGGGAAAAGAAGGGTTCCTGCCTCAGCCCTTCCCATTTATTGGTCCATTTACTTTAGGCAGGACTGTGGTTAGAGAGCCACAGGGATGTCATCTAATAAGGCTTCAAGCACTACGAAAACAGGGAGAGTTAGCCCTAAATATACTCAGATGCTCCTTGTGAATTAAGGATTTTGCTTTCCCTTACATCAGGAAGGTTTTCTCCATTTATATCCCTCATACTCAGCCATGAGTCACACAGGACTTCACGTTTGGATTCAGAGATATTACAATGCCTGCAAATATCAGGTGTCACAGAGCATCCCTAACAAAGTTTAGTCACCCATAAACTTTAAGCCATGCTCCAGCCAGTCTTGGTGTTGCAGAAAGAAAAGGCTTTTGCCAGGTACCTCTGTAATGTTGACAAATTTGGGATCTCCCAGTAAAGTCCTCTTGGCATAGGCAAAGCGAAAGGCCTCCACAATGCGGTGGTAAGTCAGACCTTTCTTCTCCACCGTTTTGATGCTGTCAGCAGAGAAATTATATCCTGGCAACAGAAGACAAACAACTGTGAACAACAAAGGAAAGTACATGGTCAATGGATTGCAAATATACCTGCGTCAAATGGTATAATCTTGAAGCGCAGTCTCTCAGAGATGTAATCACTGGACTGTCCTAATCTCCACACAGAGAACACAGGAGCTGCGGTAGTTTTGAGCACTACAGGAATCACCAGCAGGCTTTTTACTTCGCAGAGATGTTTTCCAAAAAAGCCTCAAGTACAAGTTAATTTCCACACATGCAGGTATCAGGGAGGTGCCCCAGTCACAAGCATATTTTCCCTCTTACTCCTGTATTTCAAGTAGGAAGGAGTTTGCAACAGAAGAGAAATGTTTCCACATCTCTGATCTCTCCTGGGGTATCAGACTTCTCCCCTGCTGGAGGGCTATCAAGGGAGGCACAGCTCCCAAAACTAAAAAGGTGTTGTCTTTGGAGCCCTCACAGTCCTGCTGCCTGTAAGGTGCTGCTCAGGGGCACTCACCCTTCAGTATGTTGAAGATGAGGGCAAGCACAGGGCCGCTTAGAGGGGCACTAGGTGTGTAGAGGGTAAACTCCCCAAGTGTGATTGCTATGGGGTCTTCTATCACTGTTGCATTGTAGTCCCGCAGGTCATCCAATGTAACAATGCCCCCTGGAAAAGAAAAGGAAACTATAAGTGTGGGTTTATGTGATCTTTGGTAGGAAGAGAAGGCAGTACTCCATTACTGTGCATCACAGCAAGGACAGGAGGGAACACAGACAAATCTACAGAGTTGCAAGGTAAATGAAGCAAAGATGGATGCACAAGAGATTAATTTATTCCTTAACAGATCCTGCTGAGGCTCAGATAGCCTAAGCTTGAAGTTGGGCTGATTTACAGCAGCCAAAAATCTGGCGATCCATCTTTTTTTTTAACAAAGGACACTGGCAATGTCAGGTAACAAAGTCCTTAAGAGTCCTATTTACAGGAGGATGCAGCTTTTGGGTGCCGATGCTTTGTGCTACCCCACAAGCAGAATCACTTTTATGTTCTATTGCCTTTCTTAACAGAAGGGGGAAGACAATGATTAACCACCACAAATGACTTACTCATACCAGGTTCGTTGAAGCTAGCCAATGTTTGCTAGTAAGGATACGATACTACCACCATCTAGTGGTATCGAGAGATTAAACAAGCTCAGAGTTTACAGGACCATGTCATGTTTTAGGTAGAAACTTGTTGGATTCATGCTCTGGAAACCACATGTATCCACTCTCTACATCCAGAAATACACAGACTTGCTAGACTTCATGGTACAGAAATGCATACACTGTCCATTTCTGACTGAGTTTCAAATGCATCCATTAGAGCGCTAACAACTTCTCGAGTGTCCGGTTGCCACCGTTCTCAGAGGCAGCATTTGAAGCAGCGTCTTTATCCGCTGCCAAGGCTTCTGCAGGTCACTGGCTCCTCCCTGGGTGCTGAGCAGCAGCAGTCAGGTCACTCATGCTGTTTTGGACAGATGTACTGTTTCTCACCTACGCTGTGGATGTCATCGATGATCTGCTTTGCCAGGCTTCCTGTGTAAAAGGCGTCTGCTCCTTCTCTGGCTATAGTCTCGTATGTGTTGGCTAGTTTAGGCATCTTCATGATATCGCCCTCATGCAGAATTTTCCCTCTTTTGCAGAACACTTCGCTAACAGAGAAAGGAGATTGAGAAGATCAGATCTGAAAGACAAGTTCAACACTCTGTGTACCTGTACCAGCCGACACAGTATTTGAGTGTTCATGCTAGAGGCTTCTTGGAGAGAAAGAAACTGTGTAAGCCATGCCCCAGGGATCCTGACATCTTGCACTGGGACATAAAAGTGAACAGTGGCTCCTGACCTGAGATTCCACATTGCTCAGAATTTGCTCAGTGAAGCCCACAGGAGGGAGTGTTGATGTTTTTCACCAAGCCAGGCCACCCTCCCTAGCTGCCCAAGGGGCCAACGTCTCCCTCAAGATGCTCAGGAAAGGCCATAGTCCTTGTGCTCAAGCAGTTCAGTTCAGAGCACAGACTGAAGCTAGGAGGCTCAAAGCTTCCAGTGAGCCCAGGAGAATGTGTTTCAATCCCAGTTTGTCAGAGCACTTTGAGGTAGACAGTTTCATCTTTAGCTCCCTGTTGTGGTTTAAGTGTCCTGAACCCAGGACACTCCCTCATCATGGATCACAAATGTGCTGCTGTGGACCTGCCAAATGGAAGTACAGGAGATAGGCCCAGACTGTACATCCCAATTGGATTGGAAACCAACTTGCAGCTGCCAGATATTTTAAGGAAAAGAGAGGCTTAAGAATGATCTCCAGTAAGACACAGACAGGGAGGGTTTGACTGTAAGAAGTGGAGGAGCACAGAAAACTCTTTATATTCATAGTCACTTCCAGAAGTGGATGGTCAGAAGCATTATTTGAGGAAGGGCTGGCTGCAGAGTAAGACATGACCCAAATTCCCACTGCCTGACAGCAGGAGAAATGTTCAAGGAGACTGCAATTTCCCCAGCTGCAGGTAAGGTTAGCTTGATATACTAACAGCATGAGGAGAAGTGGAGGAATCAGAAAATACATTGCTGTCTGACAGATTTATCCCAACATCTACTCTAATTCCACCTTTGCTCAGACAAACAGACTTTAAAAGACCAGAATTTATCTCTCTTTAAAGGCCAGGACTGAGCGTTCCTAAAATTGGCCACATTATTTAGCACCACCAGGTAGCTGGAATAACATCATCAGGCACAGTGAGTGCAGTCACTGGAGGGGAGACACGCTCCTCACAGATGCTACATTACACAAACACAAAGACTTTTCAGCTAGCAGTTACCCCAGATTTCTCTGCAGAGAACAGCAACTGCTCTATCTACTACAGTGAGACTGCTCTACCTACCACAGTGAGGGATTGCTCTCAATTGACTCCTCTCTTGATTTGATGGCTGCTGCAAGGCCTTTCCCAATAGGGAACCCTTCTCTTGCCAACTTGATGCTGGGCAGAAACAGGTTTTCCCATGCCAGTTTGCCATGACGTTTGTGAGCCAGTTCATACCCACGAATTTCTCCTGGCACAGCAATAGACAGTCCTCCTAGAGCAGATGAAGAATGTATTAGCAAGAAAAGGAAGTGATTAATAAGTATGGAGGTAGAGCAGACTTCTATGTTAGCCCTGTTTTCAGGCAGGGGTTACTTATACTACATATACTACCAGCTCATTTTATGCATCCGATGTTAATGGAATTACTCTGTCTGACATAAATATGCCTACATATTCTGGACTGCACCAGATAGAGATTGAAACACCTCTGTCCTCTTCCTGTTAACTCATGTTGTTTGGTCATTTCCCCTCAGTGGGCTCTGTACCACAGAAAAGCTGCTCGGAACACAGAAGTTACCACAGCTGCCTGCAGCTTCCTGTCCCTCAGAGAACACACTACAGTATGACACAGACACTTCAGCCAAAAAATTTTTTGCAGCATTGTAACTACAATTGTAATATATTGATTACTGCATTGCACAGTGATGCAGCAGTTTGTTTCAATCCTGTCTTTATTGGCACCTCCCTGAAGTTCAACACACTTCTCAAACCCCTTCCAAGATGCTGTTCCTCCTTGATTACAGGAGTTACCGTGAAGAGAGCTAGTTAGCATTTCTTTCAGGTTTTGATTGGAAAATACTGCCCTGAAAGGAAATGAATTCTTCTCTGGAGCCCTTCAACCATTAATTGAAGTCACCACAAAAGGTGTTTAGGGAGGACACATTGAACTGACAAGAACTAAGTTGATCCACAAAGATTTATTCAAAAAGGTGTGAAGATAGAACAGGTCATACTCACTGCTTTGGATTCACCTGCATTTTTATAAAGTGAAAAGCAGAAAGTGCTGAGGTGAATAACTAGTTTGAAGGGCATTATTTTGAGCTTGTGATGTCCAAACAGTTTGCAGACTGTGTAAATTAGAGGACATTTCTGGGTGAGAAATCCTGGAGATAGGCAAGAACCTAATCTAAAGAAATATTCTTAATTTAAACATGTCAGTAGTAGCTAATGGTGGAGTTTCTGGTCCCCCCAAAACAGTGGAATAGCCTTTGCCATACCTTTCAGAGAAAGCTGTGTGTTGTTCCCAAACATGTCCTCCGATGCTCTGCTTGGAGCCACCTCTCTTGCGTTAATGATTTCCACTTTTCCTTTAATGACAGAGAGAGGAAGACAATGTTTAGCTCTGGACTCAATACACAGGCGTGGTCTCTGTTAAAGTCTGATCAATATGAGCCAGTTTCTTGGGAATTATTTTGAGGATAGTGTGTTCCCCCAGAGGCTGTGAGAATCAATCTTTTACCCTTATTCACATAGGATAAATCACCTGATTTAGTAAACAGTTATCAAACTGTTCCAGATGTGTATGGCCCTGTCTCTTACCTGTGCTGCTGTAGATGGTAAAGAAGAGACCCCCTCCAATGCCCATGCTGTGAGCATTCATGAGTCCTACACAGAGCATAGCTGCAATTGCAGCATCCACTGCTGATCCACCTTGCTGAAGGATGTCCCTGTGAAGCAGAAGAGAAGGCATCATATGGTGACATGTCACAGTGTCTCAGCTACCTGTGAGCAGTCAATTAACCTCATCAGAGCAGCTATGACAGATTCTCTAGTGCCCATTTGTCTATAGGTTCCTCAGGAAAAAGAAGTTTTGAGCTTCTATCAACTTAGAGAAGAGGTCCTAATGGTCCAGTTCCAGACCAGATCAGCACTCAGGGACACATCCACACTAGTTTGGAAACACCAAGATGTGTCAAAGTGCATGGGGGGACAGGCATCCCAGAAACATTCATTGCACATGAGAAATGACAATGCTCAGAGAAGCCTGAAATCTCAGCTTTTTTTTGATGAAATCTCAATTTGCATCCAGGACTAGAGGACAGCTTGATAAATGGATTTTATAAGGAGCTCAAAAAGCATCTCTTGTTCCCATTGTTCATGAAAGATCATAGGGATCTTTGCCTGATACATTGTCTTTGAGCAACTGCAGTAACTTTGGTCAGGAATGGTAAAAGTCCAGGTTTTAGTATGGCCTCCTCTTTCTACAGCGAGTTTACAGATGATCTGTGCTGGTCAACTGACAGGCTTGCACCTGGACATTGGGGAAACAACAGTTTTATCTTGTGCAAGAGGTGGCAGAGCTAATGAGAGTCACAGAACAATTAGTAGGTACCTTCCAATTATCGAGCACTGCCCCGCGTCTGTAGCCACAGCCGCCTTCTTGTAAGTGTGTGTGAGCCCTGAGTCAGAGGGCAGTCCAAAGAAGAGACCCAGGAACAAGATGAGCCCCAGCAGGGCTGCTGTCAGGACTCCGATCACCACATAGCACTTCTTCATCTTCCTGTGGGACGAGACAGGATTGTCAACCTTGCAGCTTCTGGGGTGCATGGGAACTAGAAAGCAGACGGTCGGGCACAAGAGCAGCCTTTTCATCTGCCTTCTTTCATACCCACTGTTTTCCCCTTCTACCCTCCCAGCACCTGAAGCTCTGCACATGGAAGGGTGGTTTGGGAGGCTGTGGCCAGGGGAGCTGTGAGCCCAATTCTGTATTCCTTGGCATTCACAACAGAGTGATGTCCTGTTTGTAAACGGATTATCAAGAGGGAAGAGGATATTCAAGATGTCCTGGTACTGTTACCTTTCAATGGTAATAGGACAACCGAGCTCTTTATGACTTTACGCTCTGAAGATTTTAGATGCTCAGCAAGCATTTAAGTTATGCTCTGCTTGGGAGAACAGGGGCCCAGTGTCAGACTGGATTTTATCTAGATGCTAAATCAAGTCAGCAATACCAATCAGAAAGTCTTTACCAGATTCCCCCCTCCAGCACATGCTGGCAAGGCCTTTGCCCCCTTTGTAATGTGATGGAGTTGGGCACTGCATCCTGCCCACACCCTGGACGCAGGCTGAATTTGGTCTTTTCCTCCCTATTCTTAGTCACACGGTGAGGCTGTATATGACTCCTTCCCGTCTTTCCAGCCCTTGAGCTATGGGCAGTGAATGGCTTCCTCTTCCCCTGAACCTCTCACAAACAGGGTCTTACAAATATTTGCTCACTTAGATTCATATCAAGACATTTTCTACGGGCATTGCCAGTACCATTTCTCTATGCCCCTGCCATCACTGTGCAGAACAACTATTCTAACAACTCCAAAGCTTTTATCAGCTTCCCCTCTACCCATTCCTGCCATCCTGTTTGCAAAGTGATCTGCTTCAGTGAGCACCCCAGGATTCCTAGAAGCTCTGAAGTGTTACCAGAAAGGAAAAGGCCCCAAACCAGCAACCTGGGCTGGTTACAGCAGGTAGGTAACCTCATACACCAAAAAACCAGCAGATTCATAGGTGAGAAGGGAAATTCAAAGAGCAGAATGTAACTGATGTTAGTCATATCATTTTCAGAGGAAAAATCGAAAAAGAAATTAACTTTATATAATGCACTTTCAAACACCATGTCTGTGAAGGAATCTCTGTCCAGAAGGCTATGAATGACCACTGCAAAACACATCTTAGTCATTAGCAAGCAACCTTGGCCAAACTATTTGGCACACCCCAGTATGAGCACAGCATCCCACCCTGTCCAGGGCCCTTGGTCAGAACACCTTTCCAATGAGCCTGCCACTTCCAGAGGGTGATGGCCAGTGCTCACGTCTCCATGTTTCCCAGTCCTGCACACAGCTGCTCCTGGGGTGCGCAGGGTTACAGTTCATCTGTGAATGAGCAGAAGACACCAAGGAGCTCTCTGGCATGCATATTACAGATATACCCCAGGAAGATATGAGAGGTCTTGAGATGGAGAGTCACTACCACCTTATTGTGACTGACAGTTGATGAAATACATCTTGAACAGCTACTCTTTGACCCATTTCCTTTCCCATTACAAGATTGTTCCATCAAAAAAAGACCTAAATTCATCATATTTCCTTCAGGGACCAACTTTCCCCTCTGTAGAGCAGCTCTGGGCGTTCACTTTGACTACCATACTTGCGTAATAGGCAAAATGCCTTTTACCTTTTGGAAGCATCTTGCCATGCTCAGAGACAAGCTAATCCATGGCATTGTGGGTGAAGAGTGGATCCATCAACCCTACCCTCTGTACATGTTCAAGAGCTCAGAACAGAGCAAACTCCAGCAGCCAGAGCAGCACTCAGTGCCTTGTAGCAGTAGCAGGATTAGGGAGCAGAAAGCATGCCAGCACTGAGGTAACTAGAGGAAACAAGCCAGGCCAGCCAAACCAAAACTCTTCTCAGAGGGAGGAGATCAGCAAGCACTGCCCCCTCACCCTCCCCTCCTGTTATTTCAATTAGGAGGTATCTAACCAAAACCTGTATCTGTGAATCTCATTCTGAGCACTAATGATGTCTCCAAGTAAAGCAGCTCAAACCAGGGTGTAAATGTACTGCTGTTCTGTAAACAAATGTCAACTGAGGGCAGTAAGAGGTAAATGGATGAAACTTCTTTCCAGGTTCTAGAACTTGATTTACACTCAACTACTTTTAGAAGTGACCAGCGGAGTGTTAGCAGAGCAATGACTGTGCAGGGAAACAGAGAAGCCATTATGCCCCCAACAATAGCTCACACACAGCCTCAGAGTTTAAAGGCAGTTTTGTTTGTTGGCAGAGGGAGCTCAGCTTCAGCACTGGCAGTCTCCTCCAGGCTTCACAAGAAATGCCAGGGGACCTTTTATCTACGCCCCAGCCAGGCAGAAGGTACTTTGTTTCATCTGAAGGCTGCTCTATGCTGGGCCGTCCTGCAAGCACAGGGTAACTCAAGTGCCTTGGTGGGTCAGTTAACCCGTAGGCTCCTGGCTGGGGCTATGCAATTCTGTACAGCTGTCTGCCTCACTGCCAGGTCAGGCAAGATATTCTGTGAGCAGGAGAGCAGAAGGGGAAACCTCAGCTGGTACCTCTGCTCTCATCTTTCACCTCCTCTCTGGATTCAGATGATGCTCGTGAGCATCTCCTAGACCTATAAGAGTTTCAAGCAGAGTGTCCAGCTGCCTGGTGAGCGCAAAGACCTTGCAAAGGGCTCTCTAGACCACTTCGTAAAACTCAGGTGCAGCTCCAGGCCCACTGCCAGTCCCTCAGACACACACTACTGGCAGCAGGAACAAGCATACAAACTGCCGCGAAGAAGAGACACTGCTTGCCAGGCACTGCCCCTGTGCTGCACTGTGGGACTATATTGCCCTCTGTGGCCCAACTGGGGCCAGAAAAAGTGAATGCTCTTACTAAAAGTGCATCTGTGCAATCTATCAGATTGATCCTACTAAGGAAGAAACAAATGTAGAAGCTAAAGATCTGCAGCTTTCTCTTCTTAAACAGTACTGAAGGAAAACTCAGCTGAGGATAATCCTCTCTGCCTCAACTGCCAGCTCAACTCCCTGAAGTTCCTTAACCTATTTCAGGCCTGACCCTAGAGGGAAACATCCCTTGCACAGTTCTTACTGCCTTCCTAGCTGTTAGCACAGCAGAGAGCAAAGAGGCATTTGTTTTCTGTATGGCAAGTGGGAGGCAGCAGATCAGAAGCCTGCAGATATCCATTTTCCAGCACACCTTTCCATACTTCCCTGTGCTCTGGGTAGGTGCGCTGCAGGAATTTTGCACCAATGGTCTTTTTGAGCCTCAAGTCCCCACTATGATTTATTGTTGGGTGTGGAGTAGCAGCTGCAGGCCATCACTTGAGCTGGCTCCCCAGCTATTGTCTGCTGAGGCTGGCTTTAACCTTCAGATCTTTGCCAAATCCAGCTGCTTGGAAGCTTGGCTAGCACTTCAGTCACACAGCACTGCTTGGCAGCAGCAATAGGTCTCCAGGAAAGAAGCCTATAAAACTATTAAAAGCAATATTATTGTTCCTCACTGTTACAAAGTTCCAACAGCCAATCCTAGCCATGGAATTTATAATGTAGTCTGATAATCTCTCTTAATTTGTATTAGGAGAGGGGGAGGACCAGCAAGTACTAGAGTTATGCTTGTATGAGCAACCCAATGAGCTGTATTCAGATGTGTCACAACATTCACAACCTTATTTAAACATCGCACTTTTTGAATTAGAAGAATCCAGTGCAACAGGCTAGCTAATGTCAGGCAGGAAATACAGTCTGACATCTCTGCCAAGAGGGCTGGGGTATGCTGTAGAGATGAGGAGCCTGCCGTGGTCAGGGAAAGCACTGGGAGAACTGAAAGGGGGGATGTACCAACCAGAAAGCAGGAGAGAGAGAACAGTGGAATACCAGAGGATGACAAGGGAGTTCATGCACTGCCTTATTCTTGAAGGAAGGACTGAAGGAAGCATCCACTGACAAGATCTAGAACTTTAACCTCAAACTTTAACCCAAGAGGTCTGTGCTTTAAACCCATCATGCAATGGCTGCATACCTCAGCACTACTCCTAATTGTTCCTTCTACCCCCAACCCCAATCCAGTAGCCAGCACTTGTCCATTAGCTTCAAGACATCCCCCAAGCATCACACATGCAGGCAGGCATATTCTCCTACGAGGTACTAATCTTCATGGTGACTAGCAGGCATTTTTTTCAGTAACTATTTCTACCTTGTCCACATGATGTCTTCTAGAGACTTTAAAGAAATTATTAACAACCACCTCTTGTATCTAAGGAAATCACTCCCAATTCAAGCTGATACAGATTTCTGTAGAAAGCTGACTCAAAGACTAAAGTATCTGGAATTCAAAAGAGCAGATATTTTAAGTCTAGTAAATTCTAGGCCACGCAATGAGACAGGAGACACATTCTTGTATTGGGCTGGAACTTAATGAAGTTCTTGTACGTACCCATCACAAGACTTAAGTTGAAGTCTTATGCAGTCTTTATCTCCACCAGTGATAAGAGAACTTAAGCAGAGTTCAACCAAGCCATAAAGAAGCCCAAAGAGGCTTCTAAATTCAGATCTAGGCACTGCTCCTGCCTGAAGCAGGGGGAAAAAAGCAGTTCCTGGAGAGACTCAGTAACTCCATTTGACTCAGTTAAAAGCCTTTCTCAGAGCTAGTGCTCCATGTTGGTTCCTGTCCTGCTGTCCTGAACCCTGTGGGACTTGCTGCCTCCTTCCCCTCAGAGGTAGGCAGTATTTTGTCCAATGCAGAGAAAACTCTGAGCTCACTGAGAGACAAGAATTTCCTCCTGAAACAACCCTTTTCCCCCTGAAAAAAGCTTTCATATTTTCCTGCACAAATTTTAGTGTTAAATCGAACAATTTTTATTTTAAGACACCCAGCATAAACTATGAGTGAAAAAAGGCAGAATGGTGGAATAAATGCAGAATACCCCATTTTACATTGTTTTCACAGTGTTTTCTAGTTGGGGACCTTCCAGAAATCCAGAACTGTTAAACTCATTCTCAAAACTGCAAGTTACTAAGACAAAGTTTTATAAACCCGTTCAGAGCATTACGTTACGTTCACTCCCCATTTAAAATCAAAATGCTTCTTAAAATAGTTCTATTCTCCCAACTGTTGCAAAAGATGTTTTCAAATGCTCTTCTGACATTCAACTCAAATTTGTTTATTAGACTTGAGTGTTTTCAGACTGGTTAGTCAGGTCCCATCAATTCTCTCTTTTGGCAAGCTTTTACCTGAGTGTTAAAAAAGTCACATTGTCACAAAAGTCTGTTGAATAAGACCCCACACAGCACTTCCAGGCTGAGGGGAATAGCCTAATGAAGGTAATTTCTAATTTTCCCTTACCTTTCAAAGATATTTGCAAGTCTGCCTTGTCCTTTTTGCTCAGATGTCTACGTACTGGTATCCTTTGAATATCCTTGCTCCAGCAGTGAATCGTTTACCAGGGACAGTACCTCTTTGTAGCAGTAATCACTTATCTTCCCTTAAAAGCTCTCTCAAGTGTACCATTTGATATTTGTACCGTTCTGTTGAAGGAGACCAACTCATTGAAACTCATTATGTTTGAATTCACAGTACGAGAGGAATGTGCATGTAATCATTGACTAGGTGAAGTGTCAACAACCCACACCTTTTAAAATGCATATTTAAGCATCCACAAAGGTTGTGTATCACCAGCAGAATCATTCTCTGTTCTTGAGTTCAGTTACTACATGGTGCAAACACGAATTTTCCCACACCTCATCACTAGCTCTTAAGTTCTGAGCAAATATGTGGTCATCTTAAGTAGAAGTGCTCCCATCTCGTGTACCCTCACACCCCTCTTGCCTAACCCACGGGCACACTGTGGCTCAAAAAGAGATGGATTCCAATCGTGTCTTTACCTTGCAGCTTAAACCCAGACAGATGGAGCTGTGATTACATTTGGTGGGAATAACTTCTCTGCCAAATGTGAGCCACTGCCTGCAATGCGATGGCACCTGACCAGCTCATATACCTGTTCTTCAGTAATCACAGCTACACACTACTTTAAATTGTCATTGGGTTTAGTTCAGATTAACACTCCTGTCATGTAGCTGCAATGCCTGTTCTGCTACCCCTGCTTCCATAGCAGCACCCTCTAGCAGGATGGATGGCAGAGCAGGAAGGTAGGGATGAAGAAACCTGCCCTCCATCACTTATCCTCCTTGAGACTTTTAAGCAACAATCCTACATACCTGTTTGTGCCACGTGTGGAAGCTTCGTTGTACCTCAAAGGTTGCAGCTCACCTACCATACAACAGTGTAGCATAAACCCCAGTAGCAATCCACACTCAAGGTAATGAGCTGCACAAACTGCCTTTGTACTCTAATGACCTGGTTACTAAAGCTGAATGCCCATCCAAAATGCAGCACAGGCAAATCACAGCTTTCGTGAACCTTGGGCATAGCAAGGGTTCAAGCCCACATGCCTTGTGGCCAGGTGGCTGTCCTGTAAACACAGAATGAAGCAAAGTCTGCCTGGATGCCAGTCAACACTGCCTGATGCTATCTTTTGACTACTAGGATCAGTCAAGTGGTTAATGTCTCAATTCCAAATACATTCAGTCCCTCTGTCCCACTCCAACCTTTGATACACCAGATCTTTACTTACTTCAGAAGGATGGTACCTGTACTACAATGACTCATTAACAAAGTTTGGCCTAGCTTCAAAAGTAAAAGTATTTGAGAACATGTTTCCCCTGCTTCAAAATACACATCTTCTTAATAGCAACAAAATGGAGTTCTCTTTGTCATTTACGTTTGGTAAAATCAGTACTATAAGAGCATTATGGCCTTAAGATATTTGGAAGGGATTTAGCATATGCACATCTTTCAAATAGGGCTTTCAAAGACCCCTTTCAACTTTAGAACTATAAAACTATATCCCTGAAGTAGATCTAGGTCAGAAGAGTGCTTCCTGTCAGCATGTTTGTATCAGGGGGTGCAAGGTGACATGAAAAGGCTGCTAGCTGTAAGAGACCCCTGTTCTAAACCATAATTATCCAACTATTACTCTTCATCCCCGTTGCTGAAAGGCAAGTATTAGAACAGTGAGCCAGCAAAATGAAGCAATTTTCTATGTCCTTCTTCAAGGGCAATGCAGTCTCATCTGTGGCATATTCTTACCGGCACAGAGCTGGAGTAACTTGGATGCTCCTCATCAAGTTACTCTTTCACTTATGTACGAGTAGAGTTGAGGATAGGGTCAGAGAAAGTTACGAAACCTGAAGTTAGTGTTGCTGGCTCTGATAGATAAATAGCTTGCTACATACAGGTTGTGCTATGCACAACTACCTCATTTCAGTTTACATAGTCTTTGGGAACTGACAAGTATCTCTATCTAGGCATTAATACAATAGATACTCCTGTTATAGCTCAGCCTTGCACGTTTCAAGAAGCAAAGCCACACCTCAGAGTAACACCATGTTTAAAGCAGCTACCTGGCTGCCTTGCTGATCTCAATACAGAATTATAGAACCCATTACAAAAAAAGAAAACAAGTCTCTCCTGCAGGGCTTGCCACCCCTTTCCACTTGTGATGCTCATGGCATGGTCTTCTCTAAATTACCCAAAAATTAGCATGTGCTATTACATTAAACATGAACAACAGAGTGAAATCTCCATTTGTTTCTTCTGAAAGAATGCTTCTGTCAGCATCTGAAGCAATGTCTTCACAGCTTTTGTAACACAACTTGCAGAGACTGAAAACCACAAGGCAACCTGAAGGCACTTCTGGGTAATTTTCCTTTTTGCTTCTCCCCTCACCCCCACTGATTTTTTCCATGGGAATTTCATGAAGCAACACCAGCAACGACTCACACAACACAGATCGAGCAATCACACCTACTGTTAAGATTCCTCCTTTTATGGCAGGACATGCAATCCAATCCAATCCAATCCTCCATTTCCTGATGTTTTAACTAATGCATTATTGGAACAGAAGCTGTTAGAAGATGCCCTAATTTTGCAGGTTGGCTATTTTTTCCATGAGGAAGGCTTTCCTCTCTAATAGAGCAATGTTGCATTCCAATACTACCTGAACAAAAGCATCAAATAGTATCTTGAGTGTCCAGTAACATAGAGATGTAAATAAGCCTGCAAAGCTTCTTCCTACTAAATAACAGTTTCCTTTCTGATCCGTTGCTCCACTCGTTCATCTTTAGGGCCCCCAGTGGAAGTCAGGTGCCACCTGTGTGGGTAGCAGACAGTCCTAATTTAAGCTGAACACCACATAAAAACCACTAATGCGAAAAAGATCACTGTTGGAAAGTTACTAGGGGACACTCTAAAGAGAAAAGGTACTATAGGAACTGGAAAAGTTGCCTACTGTGTAACAGGTCAAACTAAGAGCATGGGCACAACAACTGACTTTCAAAGCTGAAACTAAATAAGCAGATGTTGGTTCAGAGCCAAAGCACCTCCTTCCCCTCCAGTGAGAGTGGCTTCCACTATAACACACCTGCTCAGAGAGGAGGAACCCACTTAACTCACATGCCCTCATTTTATGAAGTCTGGTTTCCGATAATAATCGGTAGGTGCAAAGGTTACCTACATAAAAAGGTAAATGGAAAATGGGGAGGCTTATTACCCTTTCTTGCCACGTAGCCCAGTTCTGGTTACATTCTTCTATGCACATAGGTAGCTGAAGTAGTGTCACTGGGACACTAGAAAGTGTGACAGCGCACAAGGCTCCTTGGTAGCTATTGATTGTTGTGCAGGAGCAGCGATTCACCTTTGACAGAGAAAACCAGGATGTGCTTAACAGGGGAAAGTTTTGATAAAGCCTTCTGAGGTTGTACTTTTCTGACATCAATATGCCACTGGCATATTGTTATGATCCTGATGTGTTCTGATTCTTGTAAAGTTACTATAATCCTAATGATATTCCAGATGTAGAAAAGAGATAAATCTAAAGGAGACGATGATTAGACAGTGGTATAAGATCATCAAATGGATTATGACTGATACATAGATTATACAGTTTAGGTGATAAGAAGGGTCAGCATGTTGCCTGAGCTGTCCTAGAAAGGATATTTCTATGTCTTGTGTGATCTTGTTCTGCCAGATAGAGGATGTATGTATGAAAGGAGTAACAGCTTAGTAGCGGTATTCTGTTTTGTAAGAGCACTTTCTTGATTTTGATAAAAAAAGGATGTTAACCCTTGTTTCCTATTTTCTGTTCAAATGACTGGCTGTAATAACTCAGTATGCCAAAGTGAGCATAACGTCAGCACCAAGGACAAATTAATTAAGCCTTATCTAATTCCAACTCTTATCTGACAATAAATGCAGATCTTCTGCTCATCCCTTCCAGAAAAGGGCATCTGCCCTCTGTTCAAGGTTCGTCTTCTCGCTTTTCCTCAATTTATTTTCCTTCTGCTACTTAGACCCAGTCTTTACGCATAAATTTTATGTGAATTTGTGTCAAGCTCTACAGTTTCAAAAACCTACACCAATCTGTGCTATTTACTTACCAGCTTCATGAAGCCCTTTCATCTTTGCAAACCCTTTCAAGGACTTGTAGCTAACAGACTTGCCTTTCCCACAGCAGCCAACAATCAGCTCAGCAACACAATCCCAGGCAGCTTCCCCTCAAACTCAGCGTCCTGGCATAAAAGCGGGGAGAGGGCTACTGAAAGAAGAGAGGGGGAAAGGAGAGGGAGTAAAGAAGAAAACCTAAACTGGTAGAAGGGAAAAACAGGAAAGGAAAATGAAGGAGGCAGGTAGGAGGACAAAAAAGTCTAAAGGAAAGGAAGAAGCACAAACAGTGCCCACTCTCAAGGCTAGATGCTTTCTTCAGTTTATCTTGACTGCTGCAGTTGGATCTATCCTCCACATACATGCTGAAGCTCTCAGATCACAGATGAAGTCTGGACTTTCTTAGTGCTCTGCAGAAGGGTTTACTTAACATCATTGTCATAGCAGGCAACTATTCATTTCATAGACTGTAGAGCATCTGGACTGCAAACAAACAAAAAACCTAGATTCCAAAATAATTAACGAACTCGAGCCTGTATTCACTGAAGAGGAATCAGCAGACTTCAGCAGAACTTGGAAAAGAGCTCAGTTTCCAACTGAAAAAAATGTGGAGCTACCTGCTTAAATTCACCTTCTTTAGCTAAATCAAGGCTCTACAGATTGAGGAGTCTCTGAACTGCCATGGAGCTGGTTTGAATAACTTTGCTTCTCCTGGAGTAGCCATGGTCTGACTCCTGCTTGTCATAGACATCTAGAGCAGGAAATATAGCCCAAGGAGTGGGATCTTGTGTTGGATTAGAGAGAAGAGCCCTGGTCCTGGAAGGCCCACCTTTGACATATTAGAAGGGCATCAGCACAAACAATATAGCTATATGGGGAATTGTGATAAATGTAAACAGTTAATTTGCTGATAAATTGCAATAATGGTAAATTGTAATAAACTTGAATTATTAATTTGGTAATTAAGCAAGGCGTGTGTAAGTTAAGTTTGATTAGCATTATGCTATAACAAGACTATGACTCATGTTAAGAGCAATAGTTCGTTATAAACATGGTGAGAAAAATTATGAAGTAAGAAACCGTTGACAATTAACTATAAGAAACCCTGAGTTACTGTGTTCATATTGTTAGGGCAACGTTGATGGAAGTAACTATTTGTAACTCCTTTGAGTATAAGCAAGTGTTTAAAAACATGAGATCAAAGTATTTCTAGTTTAACTTAGAGAACAAAAGAAGTCTTTGAAATAGAAATAGCCCCTTTTACAATGTTACAAGTCTGTGAAGTGATAATGGCCCTCTTTGCAAACTTGGTGTACTCCTCATCCCGCGGGCTTGTTAATTGCTTCATTGATGTGCTAAAGATTTAGTAGTTCCTTTGCTAATGAGATTTAGTAGTTCCCCTAAAAAGCATCTCTTGTAAATCTGATAACCCTGTGTACTCCTCATCCGCACATCTGGTTTACTTATCAATTGTTTGACAACCACACTGTTCTAAATTTTAAATAATTGTCAGAAACTTACAGGCATGGCTAATATTTATGTTAAGCCCAATGTAAAGGTTAGACGCAAACTAAAACAGCCAGAAAAACACCGTTTGTGCAAGATAAGATAACCGCCAGATGTTCCAGGAACCAACCGACAGAAACATGACAAACGACCCCCTAGGAGCAACTGATGCATATGCAGAGTACCCCCACTACTTCAAGAACACGGAAGAAAAGATGTATAAAAGGGGACTGTTTGAACTGCTTAGTGCGGCAGTTGGCGGAGCGTAGACCCCCCTGCCGTCCAGCGCTGTTTTTGCTCATATTCTACTTGCTATAATTAATAAATTCTAATTGGATTTTAGTCTGTTGTGGTCTCAATTTATAACAGGAATGAGTGGATTTTTAGTGAGGGATGTGTACCTCTTCCACT
Source organism: Amazona ochrocephala (assembly GCA_039720435.1). Taxonomy (NCBI): domain Eukaryota; kingdom Metazoa; phylum Chordata; class Aves; order Psittaciformes; family Psittacidae; genus Amazona; species Amazona ochrocephala. Next base: position 5,221,411 of record CM077891.1, on the reverse strand, counting down.
AGAGAGGTAACCAGAACTGTTGGATTCAGCTTCAGTAATCAGCATAAGATGGAGATACAGCATAAGAAACAGCTAAGAGCAAGACCAGGTCTCTGGTTTCCAAGCACAAGTAGAAGAGGGCCATTCTTTTTGTTCTGGTAATGAGCATACAGCCTTCTTCATGATGTTCTGGTCCTTCATGTGTCTAAATATTCATTTTCCTGGGCAGAATCTGTTCCTTCTCACACAAATACAGTTGCCCTTGATAGCTCCTTACAACAGAAATTACTTTACAAAGAACTAAATGTGACCTGCTTGGTTTAGTTCAGGACATCTCTTTCTGCTTCACAGGCCAGTTTCCCCATACTCAACTAATCCCTGACATGTGCCCTGCTGAGTGCTGTCCCCGCTATGCATCAGGAGCTCTGTTCTCTCCCACAGCATTGCCCTTCCACTCTACTTCTCAAAGACACCCCCAGCATCATCCCGTTGTCCTGGCAGCTTTTCTGGCTCAGCAACTGCCTCCTGGCCTTCCACCTTGTTGGCAGGTAAGAAACCTGCCAGTGCTTGGCCTGCAATCCCAATAGGATTTGCATTTTCTAGGTTACATTCCAAAGCACAGAATGATGTGAAAAGAGGAGCTATGCAAGATCTGTGGATTTCAGCCCAGAAACTAGCTTTCTCTGAAAAGGACTATTTTTCAACAGGACATTGCCTTAAGTAAGATTTTTTTCATCTTTAAGAAACCATGAAATCTGCCTTTCAGTGTTTGTATAACTCTGACCTCTGTAGTAGTTTGACAGCCTTTCCTCTGTCAGATAAGCGCTTATCTTAATCATGCTGTAATAAATGCAAAACCAGGGTCAAATTGTGACTCAGCCTTATGACCATACATACCAACTTTTCCTTAGACCTTTTCAACCCAATAAGCAGTGAAGACCACCATCAAGTAGGGTGGTAGATAAGATACCTTCAAAGGGTTGGATGGGCCATGAAGAGGTGAAGTATCTTGTCCACTGACCTGAGTAAGATCCCTGGGTACTAGACTCCCAGCTCCTTTCGCTGATCTCAGCCTCTGTCAGAAAACTGAATTCCTCTGGAAACGATCAGTTAATGTACTGCTGATCCTATCAAGTTACAGTGTTAAGCAACAGCCCTAGGGGGGTGTTCAGATTGCCTGGACAGAGACTCTGCTGCCGGTGACCTGGCCTTCATTAACTGAGAGAATCCAAAGTCAACACAGTAGATCAAAACCTGGCAATCCCTACAAAAGAGAAACACTTGCTCTTCAAACCTAAGCCTGAAGGCTTGTGAAACAAAGATACACTTTTATAACTATGACCAAAGAGCTGGAAAGGCATGCAATAAAGGGAAAGAAACAACTCCTCAACTTCACACCCCAAAATAAGGAGAAGATAAAATCACGCTGTTTACTCACTACTTTAAAAGCTCTGTTCTTCCTGGGCGCAGTTCACCATCAGCTAGTGACACCAAAAGGCTTCTGCCTTGCTCTCTTCCCCTTACTCTTCAACGGTTCCCAGAAGCAGGGATTTCAAAAGCAAGATCGGTCATACAGAGCCGAGTGGCAGCAAGTCTTTATATATGGGAGTGGTTAAGAGAGGGTGATGTACTTATATCTTTGAGCAGTAAATGCATGCCACCCTTCCCCCTCCCTGTCCCTGAAGAATTGCTGGCTCACAGGGCAAGCTGAGAACAGAGTGGACAGACACTTTCCATGCTGCATTTTCTCACGGTAAAGGGAACAGCATAGAGGGTGGGGATCAAGGAAAGACCAGACTTGAATGGAGACAATACTTTGATGTTAGATACTCCCAGGAGTGAATCTGTTCTGGCAGAGTTGTTTCTTTCCTCTTCTTCATGTATCAAACAACAACTCTGCCAGTTGCTGGTTTTGCCTGTGGCACAAGGCCTGACAGCAAGTGTTACAGCAGTGCTGCCCCCACACTCACCCTGTTAGGGAAAAACCCACTCCTTGCACTCTTCGAAGTTAGCTGATGCTGGAGCACTGCCCTGCCCCATGTGCATATGGCCTGGGAGCTCTGTGGAGGAGAAAGAATGTGCATCCCATAAAAGGCGGTATCCTGGACACTGACCTGGAGAGCTCAAGAGGCATATCCTGCCCTTCTCCATCAGAGGAAGTCTTGTAGCCTATGAATGGAGAGGAAATGTCTCAAGGATGTACCATTGCTCTCCAAAGGGAAAATAATTCACTTTCAGCTTCCTCCATTACAGTTTTGTTGATCTTTCACTGAAGGGTCTGACCATGAAAAACTACGTCATGAATTAGGACAAGGTTTGCCTGATTCAGAGCTATAAATTATTGATTATCTCTGGGATAGCTGTACAAAGGAGATGCCAAGGCTAACAGAAGACGTGTTCTCAGCTGAGGCAACTGAAAAAGGAAGAAGCCAGCCCAGGCTTTCACATAATGGAATTCATAGAGTTACTGTCACTGACAATCAACAGCACAAAGATCTGCAGGATCAAGCAACAGCAGCCAAATAAATGCCATCAGCTCCTAGAATCAAAATCCTTCAATAGCAGGAACCTCCATGGCTCGTTCTTAGGTTTGGGTGGGGAAGGGAGATATGATAATAACTCTTGCAAACAGAGATGCCTGTGCAATTCATAGTGAACTGGACTGGAGAACGATCTTACTTTTGCCCCTTCCCAGCTTATTTTTCAGCCAGAGATCTCCCCTGTCCTCTTCACATTACATTGTGCCAGCTTAAGTAAGTGAGTTATCTAAAATACTGCAAGGAGTGTTCCTACATACCAAATTATGGTCCAAATCTCCCTAAGGAACGGGCCTTTTTTGAGAGCTTGAAGGGACTCAAAAGCAGATACGTATGTGAGTTAGATCCCCTTCTAACTGCTGGAAGGCTGCACGAAAGATTTTTTTTCTAGATCTAAGACAAACTAGCTTTTTCTTACATACATAAAATTTGTTGACTCTATTTGCATTCCCCTGTAAATTACATAAACTTGCTCTCAGTAAACTACTCCCTCTTGTTCTATTGCTTTGGAAGGGGGGCTGGCTATGGAGTTATTGGGATCAAACCAGAAACAATTGAATTGCTGTGATATTGTTATCCAAAGAAGAAATCTGCACCCTTGGCAGGCATTGTGCAGTACAACCACAACTGCAGCAAACTCTTCCACCCCATTTGCTCAAGGTGCAGCCATGTCCTGTACAGGATAGTTTGGAGACAGCCTGAACACACTATGTGGGTGGCAGAGCGAGCTCTAACCATGTTGTAAGCACAAAGAGGAAGAAAAGTTATAATAGGTCCTTTCCCCTATTTCTCCACTGATACTCATGGTACGAGAGGGAGACACAGAGGGGAGGCTGCATAAAGTTGCCTACCAAATAACATCCTCCAGTACTCACTACATCTACAGGAAGACCCTCAAACTCCATAATCTGTCCAGATGGCCAAATTTTTATCACCATAAGAATTTTTGCTACTTAATTGCATTTTGAAGTTACTATCAGGACTAGGGAATCTTACAGGCCAACATGAGAAAAGCATTCATGTCCCCACTTTAGAGATAGGGCAACAATCTTCCACACGGATAAGAGCACGTCAGTGTCGAGACTGGAATAAGCAATCTTCCCCCCAGATTCTTTTAATGATGTTGCTAGACATCACCTCTCTTCCCTGTCATGTGTCTGACATATTTAATAAATCCAGATGCAGTTGGAAGTGACAAGCGCAGAGGCTGACAGTGATCTAACCCCACAGCGCCTGCAGCTCCATGGGCTGTTGCTTCCACATATTCTCATGGCTTTGGTTTTTCCCTGGCTGTAAACAGGAAATAAATAAAACATGAAGGTAACTCTGTCTCCTTGTGAAAAACGACAGCAGATTAGATTGCAGGAGAGGAGCTGGGGAGAAGTTCAAAGTGCTTGCCCTTTAATGGAAAACGTGTGGATTACTATAGAAAGTTGTTGTGTGACTAACTGCTGTTAGCCTAACCAAAGCAAGAGGGCCCTAAAAACAGAGGAACAAGGGCTTCATCCAGGAAGAGCCAAGGTCCACTATACAGACCTTCACAAATCTTTTTTCCATTCTACCTAAGAATCAGTGGGATTCAGAGGAGCGAGGCTTGGAAGGACACGAACAAACACTGACCCAAGGCTCAGCCCCACAGAGATCTGTGTGTGCAGCCCACACAAACTTCGCCTTAGGAGAGCTGCACTTCTCAGAGAGCCTCACAACTTTTTGTACCTTTCTCAGCTGTTTCTGCTGCAGAATCAGCCCTGCCAGTTTCAGAACAACAAATTAAACCTCTCAGCATAATATTCAGCACATCCTGGTAATCCAGAATCAGCCCTGGGTTACCTTAGTACGGCAAGTTTTCAACTGGACCAATTAGCAGCTCCTGCCCCATAGCAGGGGCAGGGTTGGAAACTCTCAGAGAGGGATGGGACAAAGCAGCAGAGGCCAGAAGCAGTGCAGCATCCCCAGATCTGTTATTCCTACTTATCAACCCGCATCCCCAGGCTTGCTGGTGCCTGCCTGGGGCACTCGGCTGATGTGACAGTGGGAACCAACCCATCTTCTAAGAGTGCTGCAGGAGCAAAGAGCCACTGACAGCTGTTAAGTTGCTCTGATAGAAGAATATATAGAGTCCCCAAGAAAGCTGTAGATAAAGAGCTAATTTGCACCCAGTGTGTGCAGGGTCTAAGTGCTTTCGGGCTGCACCTCCACCAGCCTCCAGAGGCCAAAACCATCTTGGGGATGATCACTCAGAAAACAAGAGTTTCATGGGCTGGGGAGCTCTGATTTACACCAGGGCCCTTTTTCCTGCTGTGGGCAGGTGAGGAGGGCACAGAGTGGCAGTACAGGTAATTCACATAGCGCTACGCAGGGAGGTCTCATCCATGCCAGACAGTTCATGCCATAGTGGAGAATCTGGACTTCCATTTTTCTAAATTTCAGCAGCTCTCAGCACCTCACACTCTGTTTGCTCCCCAGAATGACAGCCTTGGGAAAGAAATGATTTTCCTTTCTAAAGCTGTCACTCCCTGGAGCTCAGAGTATTCCCCTAGTCCTTCAGGCTCACAGTTAAGACTTGGGTAACAGTTCATCTCTGTGTGCTCATTTGCAACCCAACAGTTTTGACCTTAAGAGGAAAATGTACTGTACACGCTTAATCTTGATAAAAACTTTCTTGAGCCACAGCCCGCACGTGGGATGGACACTATTGTACAATGGCTCCTGTTACAGCCCATGCTTCAGCTAAGCAATCAAGCATGTTCACCTTCCACCAGCTCAAGGGTACACGCTGAAATCACTGGATGATTCTGTGCTTTCCTGGCATGGTGGTCACATGGTTACATACAAAAGGACCACAGAGACTTGAAAGGCCTCTGCATCTGAGTGCAGAAACCTTACAGGTTTGATGCTCACAGCATCTCCTCCTCTGGGCAGAGCATAACATTGGACTGTGGAATGGATAAGTGCTCAAATACCAGCAGGTCTCCCATCCTGAGGGAGGCAACCTGCTATCAGGTAAACAGGATTCACATCTTGAGTACAGGTTCCAAAGCCCCAGATGTCAGAAAACAGCCCCTGTCTGGTTTATCTGCCCCCCGTCCAGCCTTCTTTAGGCTTGTTTATTTTGGTGCTGCAAAGGGCACAGAGATGGCTATTGCTTTTGAGATATCAGAATCACAGGCTTCTGCCTCAAAGCACTTGCAGCCTATTGTGGAAACTGTGAACATCCAGGTGGGCTGGAGGCAGAAGCTGGACCACCATGGCTCCAGGGAAGACCCACTTGCCATGGCTTTGGGAGGAGCATGCATGCCACAGAGGCTGGACACAGTGCTACACAAGGACCCAGGTGGCACATGAACCCTCACAGATGGGCTGCTCTGCATTCTCTCCACAGCCTCTTTCTGTTGGGATAGGGCACATGCTTGGTGTTTTCCCATCTGCTGTGCCACACCTGCTGCTCTTTCCACTCCAGTGGGAATCACAGATCCCTTCACCACATTTCAACCTGGTCTCTGGGGAAGGTTGGTTTGTTTTCCCAATCTGCCAGGGCTGCAGCTAGCTGGCAGAGCAGGCAGCAGGCCAGTCACACCTGCATAGCACAGCACAAAGGGATATGAGTGAGCAAGCTGCTTTTACCCCACCCTTTATCAACTTGCGACCCCAACCACTGGTCCCAGGCAAACAGAAATAACAGATAGGAAATTACAGGCATTCCTCTGGCTCCACACTCTCAAAGGTCAGGGTGTTTCCCACAGGTCAAGAGGAGGTGTACTACAAACATAGGCACCCCTTAAATTACGAGCTGCAGCAGCCAGTACACCAAGCTGTGTGGTTTGGTTGATACGTTGGAGGGAAGGAATGCCATCCAGAGGGACCTTGACACGCTTGTGAGGTGGGCTGATGCCAACCTGATGAAGTTTGACCATGGCAAGTACAAGGTCCTACACCTGGGTCGGAGCAATCCCAGGCACAGCTACAGGTTGGGCAGAGAAGAGATTCAGAGCAGTGCTGTGGAGAAGGACTTGGGGGTGTTGGTCGATGAGAAAATGAACATGAGCCGGCAGTGTGCGCTTGCAGCCCAGAAAGCCAACCGTATCCTGGGCTACATCAAAAGAAGCGTGACCAGCAGGCCGAGGGAGGTGCTCTTGCCCCTTTACTCTGCTCTCGTGAGACCTCACTTGGAGTATTGCGTGCAGTTCTGGTGTCCTCAACATAAAAAGGACATGGAACTGTTGGAACAAGTGCAGAGGAGGGCCATGAGGATGATCAGGGGACTGGAGCACCGCCTGTAGGAAGATAGGATGAGAAAGTTGGGGCTATTCAGCCTGGAGAAGAGAAGGCTGCGTGGAGACCTCATAGCAGCCTTCCAGTATCTGAAGAGGGCCTATAGGGATGCTGGGGAGGGACTCTCCATTAGGGACTGTAGAGATAGGACATGGGGTAACGGGTTCAAACTTACACAGGGGAAGTTTAGATTGGTTATAAGGAAGAAGTTCTTTACTGTGAGGGTGGTGAGGCACTGGAATGGGTTGCCCAGGGAAGTTGGGAATGCTCCATTGCTGATAGTGTTCAAGGCCAGGTTGGACAGAGTCTTGGGTGACACAGTTTAGTGTGAGGTGCCCCTGCCCACGGCAGGGGGGGTTGAACTAGATGATCTTAAGGTCCTTTCCAACCCTGACTATTCTATGATTCTATCAGGGACAAATGGACATTTACAGGGGGGCAAGTGCCCTCGTCCCTCCCTCTCAGCACAGGGGAAGAGGGACAATTTGCTGGTGAGGTCAGCCTGGTGTGAAATGGTGTTTAGGTGAAATAGACCTTGTGGACTCAATGGAGCTGCTTTTCCCTTGGCCAGAAAAATCCAGTGGTGCCGGGGAGGCTTGTGCAGAGACAGAAGACTAGATAAAAGAGACCTCTTTTTTGTATTCTTAAAAGAGCAGGAAGGAGAAGGGATCAGTTCAGGGCTCAGTCTGTCTGTTCAGACCTGAGGCTACCAGAAACACTGGCTGCTCTTGAAAGGGCTTCCTGCCTTCTCCTATGCCACCCTGGCTGCCTCTCTGGCCCCTGCCACAGAGATCCCACCAGCCTTGAGCTAATTTGGGCTTGTGGGAGAGAACACAGAAACACAATGGTGACAGGAATGAAAAGCAGTGGATGACACCCAGGAGACTCATCCTTATCAAGAAACAACATTATATTAAAAGGGAGCTGTGAAGACAGGGAAGAGCCTTTTATAAAACCCACAGTCTTTGAGCCAAATCCTTTAGTTTTCACATGTTAGTCCCCAGAAACCCTATCATGAAGACTGACCCAAAAAGGGACTCAGGTGCCAGGTCAGGTCGCCTGCCAGACATGCTGCACATAGAGCAGTAACGCACCCACTGCAGAGTTGCTGTTTGCTCTCTGTGTGTGCTTTTTAATTACAGTTTTTGTTTGCAAAGCATCTTCCAGAAAAGACAAACTGCATTACTCTCAGCTTATTAAAATCACACTCATAGTTTCTCAACTGCTAATTACACCCACTGTAATTAAGGCTGGGATGCATGTTTGGGGAGCTGGGAGCCCAGCTGCCACACACAGCCCCTGCCCTCCACCGCTCTAACCAGCCGGGCCAGCCAGAGCCAGGCTTCACCACAGCGACAAGCTCAGCCCTGCCCAGGGCTCAGCCCCCCTACATTCCCAACACAGCTGCTGCCATGCCACGAGGGAAGATGATGCATATGAGGCCAAGCATCTCCTCAGCACAAGGGAATGAGAGGCCTGCACCAACTTCCCTGGGTTACAACTGCTGCATGGGCAGGGGCTGGAGAAGGGAAATATGTAGCCTTGGGATTATAGCGCTGAGGTTTGGGGGGTGAATAGGGGTTTACTCCTGTTTCTACTGCTAAATTATTGCAATAAACCACATTGTCTGTCTGAGCCTCCATTTCCTTGCAAGTAAAACAGAGTTTGGGCTTCCCTGTCAAGAGGCTCTGGGGACAAACTCCAGAAAGGACTCTTCCTGGCACTCATCTCACACAAACGCTTTCAAGCCTACGTAGACTGTGGCAGACCAACAGACTTGAGAATGAATTACACAGAGGAAGGCGTGAAGCCCTAGAGACAAGTCCCAGAGAGAGACAGCAGTAAAGGAGCTTACGGGCCTGTGAGAAGCCAGGAACTTACTGGAGAACCAACCTTGCCTCCACACCGCTGGATCCCAGGAAAAGAGCAAGCGCAGGTGTGCAAACAGCCACGTAGGCAGCACAGCCCAGCACCTGCCCGAGGCCAGAGCCTCAGAAAAGAGCTCTCCAGAGCACAGCTGGGACCAAGTAAGCTTTGGACAAGTGGGGATTTGACACCAGCACTGGCTCCTGCTGTGAGGGGATGTTCTGGAGAATACCACCGCCAGGAAGATGGAGCAGTAATTAGGGAAAGCTGATAAACACTGCATCTGTTTTAAAATGAGTTTCCTTCCCACTGAAATCCTCACAGTTTCACTGCACAGCAGGATGCAAACACATCCTTAAATGACTTCCTGGAGCCTTGGTTTCAAAGATCAGTCCCTTAAAAAGCAATAACATGCCAAGATCAATAGCAGCCCCAGGAGAGCACTGAGCATGCCAGCTCCAAAACCACTGAGCTATCACTACAACCAGTTACCTATCAGGTGCTAAGGGGCAATTCAACCTTTTCACATTTGAAAAGGTAACTGAGACTTCCTAGCAATCGGGCTTCCTTAAGTACCCAGAAAGAAAGTAAATAAGCAGGCAAATTTACATTTCAGAAACAGCACGACATGCCTGTGCAGAATGTCCTGGAGAGGGAAACCTGTAGAGCTCCATGGCGAGCAAACCAGCAGATGCAGTTCACACACAAAGAGGAGCAGAGCTCACAGACTCCTGGATGTGATCCCGAGGACAAAAGTATAGTTGTCTCCTCCTTGAATGACTTTACTACTAACTTCAGAAGCTGCTAATAAGAAGTTTTGGGAAGCAGGTATCAGATAATAATTTTTAATCCAATACAAGTTACAGCGAAGATGGAATGATCAAAACGTCACATAGAAAAAGCTGAGCAGGGTGCCCTATGGCTGCTAGAGGCAGCATGTTCAATATATTTATATACATATTATATATTATATTATACATAATATAATAATGTATAATAATTCATAATATATAATAATATAATATATAATGATATATAATATATACTGGTTGCCCAGTAATGAAGTGGCAGAAGACAACACAGAGGTAGCAAAGGACATCAGGAAAGTTTCTAAGAGCTTGTGAAAAACTTGAAAACATTTGAGACACAGGGCAAATAAGAGCAGATGAAATTCAATATAGAGAAATATGAAAGTCTCTCTGTGATAAACCAGTATGAAGGCTAGACACATACTGATGGGCTTGAGTTAGCAGCTCTTTTCAACACCATTAATTCTCTTATACGGATTTGTGGAAAAAACAAAATAAAAAGGCAGCAAGAAGGAAGCAAGAATGTTAGCTCCTTATTTATCCCTCTTATTTACAGCTTATAAACTAAACTGGGTCTGTAAAGAGGAAAAATATTCCTTTGAAAAGGATAAAGAGGACAGGGCAGAGTTAAGAACCAAAGCTGGCAAACCAAGCTACAGCTATAGAAGCTTTTTGACAAAAACAACAACTCAGTACAAGGAACTTACCTAAGAAATGGCGTAACAAAGATTATGCCCAAACAACCTTTACTTACATTGGGAAAAAAACAGTGTTTTACAATCTACGGCATTTACTTAAGCAAAGCTAGCTGTAGCTCCCTTGGAACAGCATTGAAATCTATCCAAAAAGGAGAATTCCAGTGAGAGGTCAGTACTTTTGTCCCTCAAAACACGTGTGCGGCGTCAGAGCATGCCATGGGAATGCAATGCCTGAAAAGCAAAGGCAGGATTCCCGAGAGCTTCAAGCCTTCCTCTCTCTCCCTACCTGCAGCCTCTGGCAGCATAATATCACCCAGCCTCACCTCACCTCCAGTCTCGGAACAGAGTCACTCTCCCCGCTCCATCCGCCCCACAGACACACCTGCGCGCTGCGATCCTACCTGGAACTAAGTGGGATTTTCCATGCAGGCGCTGCGGCATCTCAGGGGTCCTCCCAGCACATCCCTGCCTGGCCCAGGGAGAGGAGAGCCTCTTCTCCAGAGCGGCCGGGCTGTTCCCCTGTGGGTGAGAGGCTGGGTCAGTCCCAGTTCTTGTACTGGGCACTAGATGGCACAGACGGGAGGAAATTCAAGGTAGCCAGCCTGCGATCAGTGGCATTTCGGACAAGGGGGTCTGCCAGTTATTCAAAGGAGAAAGCTGCCATGGGGGATGCGCTGCCTGAAGCAGCGTCCCGCGAGGGTGTCCCCTCCACGGAGTGCTCCCCTCGCCACTGCCCTGCTGCATCCCCTCAGCATCCAGTCCTGCCCCTTCCACCCGAAGTGTCGCCTGTGCTGCACTGAAGCTGGATAGTCCTAAAAGGTATCATGCCCTTGCCTCCTGGACACAATCTGCTATTCCTCACCAAGCACATGCCTCTGGCATACAAACACCTTGTTCACACATCAGCCCTGTATTTGGCTCGAACTGCAAGAAATCTCCGCTGGAATCAACTGTCCTGGAATCATCCAGACTGATGCCTGAACACCAGTCTGCAGAGTAACCAGTGGACGCTGGCGAGTGCAGGGCCAACTACCCCATCAGCAGTCCCTCTGGGTTCAGGGGAGGTCTGGGAATGGCACCCCAGCACTTCTCCTTTGCCCTGTGGGATGACGACACAAAGCAGGGAGGCACTTGGTCACTGCTCTTAAAAGCATTTTTCACAAGGTAGCTCCTCTAAAGCAGTCCACTTTTCCCTCGGGTTTTCTTCCTTTTCAGCACTGACACAGGACCTGTGCCCAAGAGCCTTCCCAAACTCTTCTTCCTCAATTTCTTTAAGGTGTGGATGAAATTCCTTACAAGTGAACTGTGCAAACTGATGCAATGAGGCGAACATGGGCTAAGCCACACAGAACTGCTGTGGGAAGCACAGAAAAAGCCAAAACATTTTGTGTGGCGAGACAAAAAGTGGGGGAAGGTGGAAGGTTGTATGCTGGCCTCTGCTGTGCTGACATTAGAAATTCACTTTGCTTCAAAGGTTAACAAGGCTAATACCTCAAATGATGCTCTGACAGCCTTGGAAAGGCTCCATCCACAGCACTGCACAAAGTATAGCATGTGCAGGATGGCACTGAGGTGAGCAGCAAGCTTTGCGTACAAGGCAGAAGTGGCACACATGGTGTTATCCAAACCAAACCTGAGCTTGGCGAAGCCCAAAAGAGCTTTTGTGCTGAGCAGCTCGGTAGTGCCAGGTGACACAGACAAGACTCCTAGGAAAAGCCTGTTTGCTTTTCCAGTAGCACCAGCCAAGCTACACCGCAGCCTTCTGCAAAAGATCTAGGTGAGCAGTACTACCCTTTCCTGTTTGCTCATGGCACTGCCCTGCAGACTGAAGTGGGCCTGGGGATCTCCTAAATTCAAATCCCTCAGAGCAAATCCCTCAGGGTGCCTTAGGTGAGAGAAAAAGCATAAATCAGATGCCAGAAGTTTAATATCCAACTTCATCTACAGTGCAGCAGGACAGTAGGTCAGTTTGGCACAGTGACTGTTATCTTTCAAAGGCTGGAGTGGATGACACTACTGACTGGGGCACAAGCTTGAGGGAGACTCATGCTAGCTCCAGGAGGCAGCTCCAGTCCGGTATCCAGAGGCTGGCTGAGCAGGACAGAACAGCCAGAGAAGCCCTTCAACACTGGGCATTCACCCACAGACTTAGAGAACAGTTTCTTATCACCCATCTACGTATAAATGCTGTGTCACTGCTGTGTAGCAATCTGGCTCTGAAAGGTTCCTGGCCAGAGGAGGAAATGTTTCAGAGAATGCTTTTATGCTCCAATTCCCAATTCGAGCCCTGCTTCTTCTACTCTTCTATTAGTCTTTAAGTATGCAGGGTTTTTTAGCTGAGAGATGTCTTTCTACCTTTGGATATAGATGGAGAAAAACTAGTCAAGCTGGAAAGAAATAAAATCAGCTGGTCACTTTGCCAGGCCTGCCATGAACTGTAAACAAGGTTTTAAAAGTACTGAGATCTTTGGAGAAGATGAAAGTCTTAGTCAGTGGAGTCACCTTCCTCAGCAGGAGGATTCCTTATGCGTCATCCTGATGGCTGCACTCACTTCACTCTGCCAGAGGCAGTGATGAGGAGAGCACCGAGCTTCCCATGCAGACACCACTGAAACCCGCCACCAGCACTGTCATGCTCCATGCCTGCTTAGGTCAGACCTCCACAGCCTGGCTGTCTTGCCCACATACTCCCCTAGAGGCCTGGGGTTGCTCTCAGTGGCTTAGCACTGCTGCTAAGAGCTTAGAGCCAATACAATCTGTGCACTTACTGGTTTCAAACTCAAAAAGCAGCTTAGCAGCATCAGGCTCTGTCTTCAGCCCCTCCTGTGTGAGTTTAAGATGGCTTAATTCTGTTACAAACTGTAACTGCAGCCCATAGCCTGAAACTGAAGGTACTTTCTAAGCCAGGTTTTCTAAAAGCTTTTTAGAAATATTTTTGTGAGACACAAAGAAAAAAGGGATCCCAGAGGGACATATTATAAAATTTATAAATATAACAATTTGTATGTATATATCAAAGTTATATAAAGAAATATATACCTATAGCAAATATATATATATATGAAGAACGTATCAAATATTTCTGCTTCTTGAAGCCTGGAAGCGTCACAGCTCCATAGCAAGATACATTTTAAGTCCTTGCAGGGCTTTCCTCCACTGTTTCTTCTGCCTTAAACCATCTTTTCAAATGGCCTAATGTATGGTAATCCCTGGAGCCATGCCAGGGCCTTCCCCTACACCTTCCATCAGCCTAGTGAAAGCCTCAGCAGGCAAGCAGCCACCCCTGTGCCCCAAAGGCAGGTGGCTGAACAGTAAACCTGCCCCCTGGGACCACGGACTGTCCCTGGAGGTGCCACTTCCTGGTGTTTGCTTCAGTAACAGCAGTTGCTCTGCTTTCTTTTTTAATTACACTGTCCCCCTTCACAGGCTGATCAAAAGCACAGGGGGGTAAAAGGGGGCCTTGTGCTGCTACCTTGAAAGGCCTCCTGCCAGTCACAGTAACTCTCCCTTACCTTTCTGTAGGGTTTCCTGAGGGTCTGTGTGTCTGCAGGAGGAAAGCAGAGAGCTGAGGAAGTCAGAAAAGGTGTCTGTAAAGCAAGCACAGGACCAGGCAGCAAGACAGAAGTGGATGAGGTGGAGGGAAGAGTCAGGGCTTCCCACCATCTCCCTCTGAAAGCCCACACAGGGCTGGAAGAGATACCCTGTGCTGGAGGTGTGTGATACCCTTCCTGAGTGACGCAGGACAGGTCAGGAAGGGTAAGGGCTTTGTGCTGAGCCTGGCTAGCCCCAGTGCTTCCAGAGCTGTGATGGGTGTCTCTGGTGGTGCTCTCAGAGCTGTGTCCAAACCTCACATCTCTAGCTTCACACATGGCTTCATTTAGTCAAGATAAAATTAATCTAAATGCAATGGGTGCAGCATACTTCCAGAACAGAGGTAACAGAAATCTTCCATGTACCTCAGACACTGAATTAATTCGTTGTGAAAGCAGTGGAAGTTCAGAATTCTCCTGTGCTAAGAAGTCAAGTTAATGTCATGTGTCACTGAGTGGACTGGTGACATTCCCTGTGCTTCCAGCGATGTTGTCCAATTTATCTGTGGCCACAAGATCACAAGCTGTTAAGATCCTCTATTCAGGCAATACACAAGCCAACAAATCCACTTTTATGGGCCCTGCTAGAACTTGATCGATTTCCCCAATAACGGTGACCAGTGTTCATAGTTACTTAGCCATTTTTAAGCCACATCGCTGCACAGATGAATGCTTCAGACCCAGATCACCACCAAGGTGCCTCACGGGCTGTAAAGAGAGCCTCAGCTGCAAGAAGCAAAAGGCTTAAGACCTAATTAATATTACATGGGCTATTGCTGCCATTTCTCCACCAAGTGCAGAGTCTAAGCAGTGCCTGTCTGTGTGCAGTTGCTACTACCAACATTGATGCTGTGTTCATCTTTTATCTCACCACCTCCATGTACTCTGCAGAAGCATTAGGAGGATTTGTTCCTGTGGAATAATTAGGAAATATGGGATAATTAGGAATTAAACTTATATGTAGCATTGTCCACACATAAGGGAAAATGGACTTTCAAGGCCTCTCAGGGCGAGATGCAGCCGCACCGGGTATGCCAGGAATGTGCACTCCACCGCAATTCCCGTGGCAACGCGAAGACGAAGCGTAGGGCGAGGTGGAGATCTCGCAGTTACGCTTTGTCTTAACTTCAGCACAAAGACGGGAACGAGATGGTACAAGAAACTGATAAGCTGTGTAACTGGCAACAAAGTCCGGAACGAGATGGTGCAAGAAGCCGATAAGCTGTACACTTCTTACCTTGGGCCAGCAGCCTGTCTTCTTTTGACAGAATGCCGCCCTCAGTGTGGACTTTGCTTCATTATAACGTCATTATAATGCAATTACTCACTCATCTCTAATGAGACCCCCACTCCAAAATGAGATCAACCCTCTCTGAGTAATAATAGTACGTATGACTAGAGTCACTCAAGCTCCACCTTAAAGATAAAAAATAATATAAAAAGACCCAAGAAAGAGGGGGATATTGGGGAAGATACCATCGTGGACGAGTTAAGGAAGATAACATCAACCGACTCCTGGGACCGGTCGACGGGCTGGACCTCTCTTCCCCCCCCATAGGGACGCCTGTGGGTAAGACTCGCACTGTATCCAGTGCTTTCCTAGGAAAAACTTAGAATCTCTATAGAGTTATTCTTATTTGTCACCTGTATCTTTTAGAGCTCAGCTGTGTCAACTTTATCAAGTGCTTGTATTCATGTAACTATCATATGCACGTGCTTTTGCAGACAGTATTTATCACCGGCAATCCATAAGAACCTGTACCTGTTGCACCAATAAATTTAGTTAATAAGTCATACTGTTTTGATATCTAATTGTCACTATCGGTAAATCCAGGCCACTAGAGGCTCGATATCTGTTGCATTAATAAACTGCACTATCAGTGAGACCGGATCCAGTGAGGTTCGAAGTAGCGAACGCTGCCCGGGCTGATAGCTGCCAGCAATCTTCCCCCCTCCCCAGAGTGCACTATCAGTGAGACCGGATCCAGTGAGGTTCGAAATAGCGAACGCTGCCCGGGCTGATAGTTGCTATTGATTGAATTGGGCAGGGTGGTGCACTATCAGTGAGACCGGATCCAGTGAGGTTCGAAGTAGCGAACGCTGCCCGGGCTGATAGCTGCCAGCAATCTTCCCCCCCCTCCAGAGTGCACTATCAGTGAGACCGGATCCAGTGAGGTTCGAAGTAGCGAACGCTGCCCGGGCTGATAGCTGCCAGCAATCTTCCCCCCCCTCCAGAGTGCACTATCAGTGAGACCGGATCCAGTGAGGTTCGAAATAGCGAACGCTGCCCGGGCTGATAGCTGCCAGCAATCTTCCCCCCTCCCTTTTGATGCAACAGAGTGCACTATCAGTGAGACCGGACCCAGTGAGGTTCGAAATAGCGAACGCTGCCCGGGCTGATAGCTGCCAGTAATTCCCCCCCACACACACACTCTTTTGTCGCAACAGAAAATTGGCGTAGTCAGCAGGATTGTCATGGATAAACTGCTGCAAAAATATGATTGTGCCCCTTCCCCAGCTGGGAAGGAGTGGGCCCAAAAGTTTTGGTAGAACGTAAGAGAAAGTGGTAGAACGTAAGAGAAAGTGGTAGAACGTAAGAGAAAGTGGTAGAACGTATTGAGCAGTGTTGGGCTTTACAGAAGCTTAAAGAGGGAGAAGTGAGATGGATGCAGATGGATGCAGATGGATTGCATGCTTTCCTGGTGGTATATGTGCCGCATCGAGACCCGAGGTGGGAAGGTCTCTCGTATGCTCTTATCAAAAGATATTAAGCAAATGGTAACAGACCATAGATTTGGAACCCCATATATAACTTGCTTTATATAGTCTCTCTGTAATATTTATGTACTAGAGGTTTTATATAGAAGTATGTCCGTGTTTCTACCGACCCTTGCAGACCTTTATAGATACTATTCGCCACTTCTTCTGATGTAGGCTGGCCACCTGCATCGGAATGAGTGTGCATTTTGGTCAGTACGAAAGCCCAAGCCTCATGCAATGTGGGGGAGGCAGAGCCTCTGCGGGGACGCCCGCTGAGATTGAGCCTGCCACCCTGCACTGCGATGATGCTGCTCGGAGTTGGCTTCCTGATTGTCTTCACAGGGTCATTGCACCACGTTCTGTACGTGGGACCATGTAGTGGGAGTAATGATTGTCTGAATTTTGTGTTTTAAATATTGTATTTGTATGGAGTGTGTTTATGGGATCCCATGAATGTGTGTGTATGTGTGTGTCTGTTGAGGGCAGACAGTGTTCCGTGTATTTATTTGCTGTCGGATTCATGTAAAAGTTTTCAACAGGTAGCAGATTAACATTTTGGGCAAGAAAGGGTTAATAGGAATTTATGGCTGCTGCTTGGCAGGCCGGCAGCTGTAGCTGCTGTTGAGCAGGCAGATATTTATGATTGCTACCGAGCAGGCCGGCGTTTGTAGCTACGCAAAGTAGGGTGAGCAACTTTGAAAAAAAAAAGGTATAAAACACCTCTCGATCCACTAAAGTATTGAAGCAGTTTGTAGAGACGCCACAAACGAAGCCTAAAGAAGCCTGCAACACACTGGGCACAGGGGAGGAGTCCTGCTTAGTGTGTTTAAGGTAACCTGGGGGTGAACCCAAGACTTAAAATATGAACTGCTAACTGGAAAAGTGAGAGGGGTAGTGCAACCACAAGCTTTACCAACCTCCACCCAAACAGCATCAGGGTGGCAGAGAAAGAGAAAAAATGGTTAATGACACTGCAAACTCCTTGACTGTTAACACCGTGCAGTTTGCGTCTGCAGCTGCTTCACATTCCTTTTCTCGGAATGCCTCTGCTTTAAGGAATCACTTTAACTTGTCTTACTTCTCAAGAACTGATAACCTTGGGGAGAGGGTATGTTTGTGTCCTCCTACCTACAGGTCCGTGGTGGCTGCCTGCAAAGTTTGTCAAGCCTCGCCATGAGCTGGACAGACGAGTGGAAAAACCCAGTGCCTCAGCTATAAGAGCTGACTGTGAATACCCCAAGCAGAATGAGATAGAGGAAGAGAAAAAGAAATGATTGCAAAACATCACTTGGGGGCAACTGAAAAGTAACAGCTTAAATATGTGTGCTTGCAAAGTAACTGTTAATAGAGGCTGTGATTTTGTGTATAAAACCACCTGTATTTACTAGCCAGTGGCTAACAAGAAACTACACCTTGTATTGTATGGATTTGTCACTTGTAAAACTGATATTAGAGCATGCAAATTTGCAGCAACTGCTAGAAAATGTTAAGGCAAAAGCTAGAAAGATTCTAATACAATGATAGTGTTATAAAAAGCAAGCAAAGAGGGTAAGAGAACTCCACTGGTAAGAAATTTCTTTGGCTGGTCCCTCACTGCCACTGGCATTTTCAACATGCTACTACACCTGGTAGTATACATACCACAAATGTAAATCTGTATGTGCTTTGCCATAATAATGATTTGGATAAAGCAGGTGAAATTCTGCATTGACAATGAGGTTAAATCTGTCACAAACAGCCATACCCTTACCTCCGTCTAAAATTACCAATATTTGGCAATACCCGTGTCGTGGTTTAAACTTCATAAACCCATACAGCCGCTCTCTCACTCACTCCCCACTCTTTCTTCCCTCCGCTCCTGGAGGGATGGGAAGGAGAATCGAAAGAGTGCAGCTCCCACAGGTTGAGATGGGAACAGTTTAGCGGCTAGGGTGTGACACAGACCACCGCTGCTACCACCAATGATGGTAATGACAAGAGAAAATACCAGGGAAAAAAAAATACAAATTCTCACCATCCAATATCAAGCCTGACCATGCAGTGCACCCTCACCACCCTTCCGGGTCTCTGCTCTCTGTTTTTGCATCCTGGACATGACGTGCTGTGGTATGGAATAATCTCTTTGGTTGGTCTGGGTCGGGTGCTCTGTTTCTCCTTCCTCCCGGCTTCCCCCCTTCCCTGGCAGAGCGTGGGACTCGGCAGGTCCTTGGCCAGCCTGGACATCGCCGGGCGGTAGCTGAGAACACTGGTGTTATCAGCGCTGTTCCCAGGCCCAAAATCAAAAACACAGCGCTGCACCAGCGACCAAGAAGGAAAAAAAAAAAAAAAAAAAATGACTGCTGCTGCTGAACTCATGACAACCCGTTGCCTGCAGCAACACTTACAGGGGTTGACGGGGTGGTAATGGAATTGGAAAAGAGGGATATCGTTAAACAAATTCAGTCACCTTATAATTCCCTGGTGAGGCCTATAAAGAAACCCACCGGACAATGGCATTTCATAGTAGATTATCCACAGTTAAACACCAAAACTACACCTCTAACTGCAGCAGTCCCAAATATTGCCGAAATTGATGTTAAGGATATGTTTTTCATGATTTTCCTCCTTGTGAGGAACAACCGGTGTTGGTAAAAATGCCTCAAGTACCCATGGTACTAATTACTCCTAAAAATCCCTATGCACGGGAAGCCAAAGACTGTTCAGGAAAAGTACACCAGATTAATACCCGGTTGATTTCATCTTCCTTTTAACCCCGTCGGTCAAAAGGCCGAGCATGTTTTCTCTTTTATGTTTGCAGGAATTCTAGATGAACTGCACATGGACAGATGGACTGGCCTACACTGGACTGGAGTGCATCCAAGGAATCTTGTCACTCATCCTAGCCGTAATAGTGATAGTATTCTTTACATTCATGATCATTTGCCAACCTAAGTTTTAGAAAAAATGGTAAACCGCAGAATTGAATCAATATTATGTTTCTACAGACCTGCAGTAGCTCTGGTCTGAGACTCATACAAAATACACCAGGAACATGGGTTTAAACACAGGGAATGTAGAATTAGATTCTAACAAAGACTTAAATCTATCAACAGTGATGATATATGGGACAAGAAATAAAAGTAGGACATAGAGTTATAAATGGATCCACCCACAAACAAACTAGTCAGATCTCTGTAACCAAAACAGAAACAACAAATAAAAATCTGTACTGTGGAGAGATGGGATAGTTGGTCCAACTTTACTTTGGTCCAATCAGTCTTTGTAACCTGCCTCTGGGCACAAGACAACATAGGGCCGTACTTTGCCTTATGTCATTAAAAACAACCCATCATACTCCCTCAAACGTGTGGAGTTATCAATGCAGATCAACATCTCTGCGATCAAACCCACATGTTCACCATTCCTGGATACATTGTATGCAGGATGGTCAACATGGTTACATGGACGAACCCTCACTCCCTCAAAACGATCAAAGAGAGATGTAATTGGTTTCTTAGGAACGGGGCTAGGAGTCTTAAATAGCATAGATGTGGAAATTCTCACCAACAAACTTGCCACAATAACTTGTGACTTAACTAAATTGAAATACTCTTTACAATCTTCTCTTTTGGCTCTGGGAAATCACCAATGGTTTTTGTCGAATATATTACCTCAATGGGAAGGAATGAGTGAAAAAGACCACCAGCTAATCATAAATATGTCGCCCAAAACAATGTTTCTCTGGCTCTTGGCTGTATCCAAGCCCAGCTATGGATACAATCAATGACAGCCGCAATTATAAGGGAAGGTGAAGCAGGTACCTTACCCGCTGAAATTCGAAAAGTAGTCTGGGATAACGCAATTGAATTTGAAAGAAAATTCCAATCTTGGTGGCACCTGATTAATTTCACTTATGATCCCATTGAGAGTAAAGTCACTGCTTTTGTCCTAACGATACGCAATGCTTCGGTATGTACCATATACCCAATCATTGCGCTGGGGGTTGAATCACCATGGGACTGTGCTCTATCCAATTGAACATGGAGTATGGGCGCAATATAACAATAGATGGCAAACCGTTGACGTTGACGCATGCATTACGCGAAACCAACAAGGATTCATTTGTGAAAGTAATATCATAAAAGCACAAGACATTTGTCTTGACACTGAACAAAATGTTTGTCACTTTGAAATACATCCAAATGAGAATCCAGAAACCGTGCTTGTATATATTGGGAAAGGATGTGCTTGCATGAGAACTCTTTGTAACTCCATACTAATAGATAGTGTTGCTATAGATATCACCAATCACTCAAACCTCTGTATTTGCAATCTTACTAATATCATTGGCTGTGATTTTAATTACTCAGCTCCTGTTACTTCAAAACAATTGTTGCAATCAAGATGCACGCTGTATAATGACTTGTTATTCACTCCTATTGGGATGAATCTCACATTGGTGAGGAAGCTTTTACACCATGAAGACTTGAAGCAGTTGCTGACCCAGGCCAAGGAAAGAGGACAAAGAACTCTGATCACTGTCCACCATGATACCGAAGAAGTTCATCAGGTGTTGGAAAGAGTCCAGAAAGATGCAGAACATAAATGGTGGGACACTCTCTTTGGATGGTCACCAACTGCCACAGGAATTCTGAATAGGATGCTTCACCCTGTTGTGATTTTGTTAATACTTACTGTATTAGGATTTGTCTTGACAATTGCTTTGTATATTAGACTTTGGATTATGTTAAAACGCTTAACTAATTTAGCATCCCCACAGGATGTATCCCCACAGGATATATACGTCCTTAGCAATCTTCACTCAAAAGGTGTATGGGACGTTCCAACTTCCTTCTAAAAAATGTGAAGCTTGAGTGACTATAGTCACGGGGTGGATTATGTGGAATAATTAGGAAATATGGGATAATTAGGAATTAAACTTATATGTAGCATTGTCCACACATAAGGGAAAATGGACTTTCAAGGCCTCTCAGGGCGAGATGCAGCCGCACCGGGTATGCCAGGAATGTGCACTCCACCGCAATTCCCGTGGCAACGCGAAGACGAAGCGTAGGGCGAGGTGGAGATCTCGCAGTTACGCTTTGTCTTAACTTCAGCACAAAGACGGGAACGAGATGGTACAAGAAACTGATAAGCTGTGTAACTGGCAACAAAGACCGGAACGAGATGGTGCAAGAAGCCGATAAGCTGTACACTTCTTACCTTGGGCCAGCAGCCTGTCTTCTTTTGACAGAATGCCGCCCTCAGTGTGGACTTTGCTTCATTATAACGTCATTATAATGCAATTACTCACTCATCTCTAATGAGACCCCCACTCCAAAATGAGATCAACCCTCTCTGAGTAATAATAGTACGTATGACTAGAGTCACTCAAGCTCCACCTTAAAGATAAAAAATAATATAAAAAGACCCAAGAAAGAGGGGGATATTGGGGAAGATACCATCGTGGACGAGTTAAGGAAGATAACATCAACCGACTCCTGGGACCGGTCGACGGGCTGGACCTCTCTTCCCCCCCCATAGGGACGCCTGTGGGTAAGACTCGCACTGTATCCAGTGCTTTCCTAGGAAAAACTTAGAATCTCTATAGAGTTATTCTTATTTGTCACCTGTATCTTTTAGAGCTCAGCTGTGTCAACTTTATCAAGTGCTTGTATTCATGTAACTATCATATGCACGTGCTTTTGCAGACAGTATTTATCACCGGCAATCCATAAGAACCTGTACCTGTTGCACCAATAAATTTAGTTAATAAGTCATACTGTTTTGATATCTAATTGTCACTATCGGTAAATCCAGGCCACTAGAGGCTCGATATCTGTTGCATTAATAAACTGCACTATCAGTGAGACCGGATCCAGTGAGGTTCGAAATAGCGAACGCTGCCCGGGCTGATAGTTGCTATTGATTGAATTGGGCAGGGTGGTGCACTATCAGTGAGACCGGATCCAGTGAGGTTCGAAGTAGCGAACGCTGCCAGGGCTGATAGCTGCCAGCAATCTTCCCCCCCCTCCAGAGTGCACTATCAGTGAGACCGGATCCAGTGAGGTTCGAAATAGCGAACGCTGCCCGGGCTGATAGCTGCCAGCAATCTTCCCCCCTCCCTTTTGATGCAACAGAGTGCACTATCAGTGAGACCGGACCCAGTGAGGTTCGAAATAGCGAACGCTGCCCGGGCTGATAGCTGCCAGTAATTCCCCCCCACACACACACTCTTTTGTCGCAACAGTTCCCCAAAACTGCAGTGTCATCGACAGGTGGACCTTCTCCAGGGTGTGCTGCTTTGTTCAGTCAATAGTTCACAGGTATCTGGGCTATGAAGCTTCCTACACACATTTCCCCTTGAACACATTATGGTTAAATAGCAAGTGCATTTGCCCCCATATATAAGGGAATTAAACCTAGACTGTGGACTAGCTCTTTGCATGTAATTCTCCAGGGCTGTAGCTCCCTTCCCTGCAGGAGGCTTGGCTTTGAGGGATCTGCCAACAAGCTCAGAGCCATGAGAAATAACAAGTTGGGAGCTCAGACAAGCAGGCAAACAAAAGCTGAAGCTATGAAAGTGTGAGGCAGTCTGGCAGCACAGCCTCACCACTGCCTTAATCCTCTTTCCCTTCTTAAGCACTACATTAATCAATTACATTTCCAACCCAGCAACAACAGTCAAAAATGTAACCTTCACCATATACAAGGCAAACATAATTAGGATTGTGATTCGAATCCAGCTTGAGCAGCATACAAATCAGAACAGCCTCAGCAAGCACGCAGGTGTGTGAGTGAGCCCAATTCCTTCCAGGCAGAGGCAATGGGAACTGCAGTCACACTGGGAGCACCACGGGGTATTTATTTCAAGGGAGTGGGCAGCAACAGAGCACTGGCTGCAGCGATCCAGCTCTGCAATGCTCTGCTGAGCACTCCCCAGACAGGGTGGTGGCATGTTATACAGTGCACACTCAAGGCAACCCTCCAGTTGTGTCAGGGAGGAAGCCACAACCTGCCCCACCACAGCACATGAGCCCGAGCTCCCAGCCTAGCACTGCATACACCACAGACCCTACAGGGACAACATAGTGCAAAAATGAGAGGCCTTAGCAACCTCTAACCATGGTTGCCAGTGTGAATTCATAAGGTATGAGCAATAACTATCCCCTTCCCAGTCTACTGACGGGCAAACTGAAACATAGGGGGCTAAGCATTCTGTGCAATGGCAAGAGCAAGCCAAGAGCAGTCAATGAAAGCATCAGCTCAGAGCTCAAAAGCAATAAAAAAGGCAAAGTGAGTGCTAGGAGACAGAGCAAAACCACAAACCTCACTGCTATTGGGTAGCTCCAGGGTGCATCTACATCCCCATGGCTGTTGTACCAGTTTGCTAGAGGCTACAGCAGGACTAGAGAGGGGGCAGGGAGCTGGTTGGGGGTGATCTAAGGTCTAAAAAGGCTTCTGGATGAGACCAAGATTCTTCATCCTAGGAAACAGAAACTTGAGAGGTTTATCATTTGAGAGTAGCTTAGAGAAGATGAATAAGGAATGACTGCCTGCTGCCTCTTTCAAAAGCTACAAAGCATCAAAAGAAAACTGTAAATGACAGATTCAGAACAAAGTAAATATTTCTTCACGCAACACACAGCTGAGGAATGGAACTCGTGGCCATAAGATGCTGCGGATGCCCCAAATTTGCTCAGGCTCAAAAAACGTTTAGAAAAAACCTGTGAAGGACTATGAAATGCAGAGATCCTCACCTCAGGAAATTTGCAAATTACAGATGGTTGATGGCAAGGAGGGTATTCAGGAACACAGTGACCTGCAGCCCCGTTTTTATGCTCCTTGCTAGGCATCCTCTATTAACCACTGGTAATTCAGGATTCCAGGGGAGAGACGCCTGTAGTCTGATCCAGTACAGTTACTATTCTGTTCCTGCCACTGACCAAGCTATCCTTACTTGCCCAAAAGGCTAGGAGCTGGGAGTTTTCCCATTACTGGAAACAGGGATGACAACAAGGAGATGTACTTACAGCACAGAATTGAGTGAATAGTGAGAGGATCTCTCTTTACCTTCTTTCCCATTTCTCATTTTAAGGGAGACTTTTGGTAAAACCCTTTTGTCAGCTGTGCTGCACCCAGCTAGTTGCAGTTGGCA
This sequence comes from Amazona ochrocephala, assembly GCA_039720435.1. Classification (NCBI taxonomy): domain Eukaryota; kingdom Metazoa; phylum Chordata; class Aves; order Psittaciformes; family Psittacidae; genus Amazona; species Amazona ochrocephala. Next base: position 5,196,763 of record CM077891.1, on the reverse strand, counting down.
GCACCATGTACAGCTATGATAAGGTTAGACCAAAATAATACCCTTCCAAGAAGGGCTAATATATCCACTGGGATGAGGTGGGGCCTCAAAACCCTAGTTTGTGGTGACTGTGAGAGACCCTGCAGTTCCCACTCTGTCCTACCCAACAAGCTTGTGAGCTGATCTATCTCACTGTAATGCAACCACAGCAGAGAGAAAAGCAAAGATGGGAACACACCCTTCACATAGATAAGGCAGAATCTTTTCTTAGTCTATAAAGAGCTGCCATCCAATCATTCTCCCTCAGTAAACCCAAGCACTGGTGTGTTTTGCATTAGCCCCTATTATTCATGCTATTGTAGCGTCTCCAGTTTTAAAACACACAGACCAGAGAGAGCTGAACTGCTCCTGCAATTGCTTGTTTGTTAAGAGGATTTATCTGTGGCGGGATATTTCAAAGTGGCACTCACTTGGAAGCAGAAGGTGTCCTGGTACCAGTGCTGTCCTCTGAGGCACTTGCTTGCCTTGGTTCTCCCACTGCCTTGGAACAATGCACATGAGCTCATCCTGGCCTACATGTAAACTGCAGAGTATGTCTCCTTCTCCTGACTCTTGGAGATAAGGTATGAGACAATTCAGCCATACGAAGCCATTCAGCTATTAAACTGACCCTTTGGTTACAAACCCTGCTATTGCCACTTCTTCTTTCAGCAGCGCTTGTAGAGCAGAGCAAGCAGAAGCACAAATCTAAGGCAGTCTGTCTAGTTGCCTCCGCTGACAACTTTACCCATCGTTCCAGCCAGCTATTGTCCTTCTCTTTGCTCCCAGCGACACTCCTGCAGCCATAATGCTGCACCCCAAACAAGTGATTTTCTCTTGACCCAGCCTCTCTCAAAGCTCTCCGACCAGATCCTTAAATCCTTACTCAGCATCTACTCCCTCCAAATGGAATTAGCCTGAGTCAGGCTCAGTGATATCTCAGGACCTGTCATGCTAATTTCTCTCTTGCAGGTACTTAGAGCAGGTCTGATCAAACACTGAGTAAAACACTAAGAAGGGCTGTCAGGATTTGGCCTGTCATGATTAGAGACCCACGTAAACGCTATGACAAAACTGATGCACTGGCCAGGCTGCTGTAGAGTCCAGCCCCATTTTGTCCCTGTCTCTTCAAACCAGGCTGAGGTCACCAGTAGTGTATTTGAAAGAGGCTGCAATGATGCAGAACACACACCTCTCCAGCCCCATTCACGGCTGAGGAATGCTGAGAAAGAAAATGAACCTTGCTGTCTCTGTATAGCAAAGAGCCATAGCCACCCCCATTCTCCCAAAGTGGAGACCCAATGACCACAAGAACAGATTCTACTGCATATGCATCAGATGATACTTCTCTAATGGGTGCACAAGGCAGTGAGAACCTCAGGTTGTTCCTATAGCTGTGGGCCCTCACATTACAGCTATCACACACTCCTCCTCTGTGTGCAGGACTTATGGTCCATCATGGGCACCCAGGCTCAGTGTGGTGAGAGTCCTGAACAGAAGTGAGCCTATGGCTCCAGCTCCAGAGCAGGTCAGGCTGAGCCACCATGACTCAGTTGCCTGCAAAACCTTAGCGGTTTGAGGTGGAATTCGAGCGTTGTTTTTTACCATCCTGTCTCATGGCAGTGATTTTAAACTTGCTGTGCAGTGCTGGAGGAGGGAGGAGTGCGTAAGAGGAAAACACTTCTACCCACAGCAGGTAAGGAATGGTGCCAGCATCGTACTATCAGTTGGAGACAAGGGGTGGTGGGCAAAATTCCTGCCACTTTCTAGATTCTTAAAAACACCTCCTCTGGGTCCAACAGCAGACCAATAGAAAACACAGCCCACAGAAGAAGTCTCAGACAGATGGCGTGTTTTGAACCACTATTAATCTTGACAGCCTTTTGCAGCGTTCAAAGAGTTTGCCTAGGGAAAAAACAAAACACCAAAATCCTCCCCAAAATGCCTGGATGCAAGGGGCGCTCCCGGCAGCATCCGCTTCTCTCCTTGTCTTTTCCAAGGAGCATTTCCCGGCACAGGAGGCGCCTTCGGGAGAAGAGGCAGCGAGGGCTGCCCGGCCGCTGGGGAGGCGGGTGCTGGGGCTGGGACCCTAGCAAATAAAATACCCCTGGGGCGTTGCTCCCCCGGGAGCATCGGGAACCACCAGCGGGGAGCACGGGGAGCCGGGGCGGAGCCGCCCAGACCCCCGCCTCCCCCGGCGCCTCCCCCGGCCCCCAGCCCCGTACCCGCCTGGCTCGAAGCACGACGGCACCGCGGTCGGAGCGCAGCCATGGGCTCCCGCCTCAGCCGGCAGAGCAGCCTGGAAGAGGAGAGCACGGAGGAGCCCTGCGCCGGCAGGCTGGAGGGCGGCCGGGGCGACTTCCACCTCTCCTCCCTGCTCCTCCATCCGCAGAAGCTGCCCGGGGTGCTGCGGAAAGCCTCGCCGGCGCCCTACGTGCGGCGGGTAGGGTGGCTGCGGGAGATCCAGGCCACCATCCGGGAGCACAAGCGGGAGCACGCTGTGCACATCCTCAGGCTGCTTCGCAAGGTAAATGCTGAGAGCGATGAGGGGCCCCGGCCGCCACCTCCGGGGCAGGGCGGGCAACAAAGGGCTGTGCGCGGAGCGGGCGGTGCCGGCCGGGCTGGGGTCTGCAGCGTGGGGCGGGGAGCCGGGGTTTACAAGCTCCCCTCCTCGGCAGTGTGGGGTTTGCAGCTCCGCTCGGCGGAGCGGGGTGGGCTCTTTGTGCTGCCTTTCTCCGCTCGGCGCCCCGGCGGTGTGGGAGCTGCCTCGCTCGGTGCCCGCCGCAGCAGGCAGAAGCGGCTGCAGGAGACGACACCCGCACGGGCTCCAGGGCAGCGGTCCGGCTCCCTGCCCAGGCGGAGGGGCTGGATGATTCGTCTGCTCTCAGGAAAAGAGGGGTCCAAGCCTCAGCTGTGCCCATCCACACCCCTCAATGCAAGCCGCTGGGCGCACTCAGGATCGATGTCCCCCAGAGAAAAGCCAATGCCATCCCGCTGCCACCACATCCCATTATGTCTATCCAGCCTGGCTGGCCAAGATCTGATTTTTGGGAGAACCCAAAATGGGTTTGGAGAGGAAGAGGATCTCTGGGGCGGGCTTCACTGAGAGGAGAGGTAAAGGGGTCAGTGTATCAGTGGAAGCTTTTTTTCTGTCTGCTACTATTCAGGAACAGAAAAGCCAGTGTGTAGACAGTGTGGTGCCAAACTGATGCTGAGGACAGAGCGCTGTTGCTGGAACATAGCCATCTACTCCATTGCTCAGTGTTACCATCACTTTTCAGGCAAACTCAGCTCCCCCAACTGCAGGCAACTCTGCAGTCAGTAGCACAGGGATGAATCCTCCCTCTGATGTGAACATAAACCACCATCAGTTCTTAGCTTTCATCTTTGTTAGATAATGACCTACATAATCTTGGGAATATACTGAGTTTCTTGCCATAGTCCAAGTAATCTTTGGGTTACTCGGGGAGTATGCTGGAGCAGGACTGGCTTGCTGGGATGCTTGCAGCCATATTACTAGCTGCAGGGAGCTGCATTAGCAGCCCTCTGCTCTGAGCATCCTGGGCTTTGCAACACATCCAACAATGGTGGTCAATGCCCTGTGTTCCCAGCAAGTCGCACACTTAGTAAGAACTTACAGAAGCAAAACCTGCATCTCTGCTTTTCCTGTTCACATGAGGATTGTCACCAGCTCAACAAACACTGTTGTCACACATGTAGAAAGATAAACCCTCGGCAGAAAGCCTGTACCAGTGTGGCAGAAAAAGGTGGAATAACATTTCAAAGGCAGTTTGGAGAGGCACTATTACAAGAAGCTTCTGAAGAGAGAGGCAACCACTCACTTCATGAATGCAGCAATGTAACATGAACAGCCTTTTGTAGTGTATGCCCAAGTCCAGAACTACAGGATGTTATTTTCTAGAGTGCTCAGCACCTTTCCTTGAGACTGAAGCACTGAAATCCTCCACAGGCCTTGGAGGTCTCCATAAGATCCAACTGTGAACAGCCAGGGTTTGAATGCTAAGTCACAGGGCCATCTGGCATGGAGGGTCATTTCTAAGCCTTCCTTTCAGGACCAGTTAAACACTCAGCTTCTGCACATCTGCACTGAGAATCATCATGTCCTGAACATCAGATTTTGTCCACTGCCTTTCCAGTTCTTCTTGTTATTCCTGGTCCGCATCTCTGCCTGCCCGTGTCAAAACAGTGACCCTCTGTTCATCTGCTCCTGACAGAACAGTGAGATGTGCATCCTGTAGTCACAACACAGTGAGATGGGAATCCATCCAACACTACCCCAAAGCCTCCGGTTCGTTGTGTGCTCAGATATTTCAGAGGCACAAGGCTACACCACTAATACACATCACAACCTTCAACAACTAAACACAACTGTCAGCCAGTCTGGGGCCATGTAATCAGAACCAGTCCTCTTCACATGTCCAGCATCAGCTTCGAGAGTACTATGATCAGCCTTTTTTCCCATTTACAAATTTACCTCATTCCCCAACTAAATTCAGCCCTTAGCTTGGTCCCCAGCATGTCCTTCCTTACACAGGCATCTTACCTTGGCAGTAAGATGCTCTAAGGAGTCACGGATTAATATGTCCCAGGTAAGGGTCTGTTTGTAACCTGTAAAAAGAGACACCTTGTTTAGTGGACAGTGATATTTAACACCATACCTCATTGCTGTGCCTTGGGCAGGGTACAAACACCTGAGAGAAGGCAGAGCAATGGTGAGACCAGAATCACAGCCTCTTCAGGTGAGCAGGCACGCTCAGCCAGACCAGAGCTCATGGGCTGTTGGTGTGTGTCTCCCGCTGCAGGCAGCCTGCTGCTCTCAACAGAGAGAAACCTAGTCCAGCCCTGCAGGTGTACCCTGCAGGGTATAATTGTATCTGCTAGTGGGTTTTGACCTGTATCTGCAGATCCCAAAGGGCTCCCCACACACTCTAGGGTGTGGAAAGGGAGTAATAAAGTAAAGCAAGCCAGGCAGAAGCAGATCCACTAACAGAGATGCAAGGTCCCACCATTTTAGAAGACTGCACTGAGAATAACCTCAAACCACAGGTGTACACTCAGGTACACTTGCTTTGTACAGGAACGCCTGGACACCTTCACTGCGCATCACCTTACCAGTCTCAGAAACACCACTTGCAAAAGGCAGCCCAGATTTCTGCTAAATGGACATCACTCAGCTGAAGCCAGGGGAGACAATGGGTTTACAGCAGTACAAAGTCTGGTACAATCTGATTTCCCTGCACCCAGACAATGGCCAAGTATAATTTTTAAGATAACAGTACTAAGCAAACTGATCTGGCAAGACTTACAATATTCTGCTGTCTGCAGCCATCCTTTATGTGGTATAAAATTTTCCAAGAAATGACAGAGAGGGAGGGAGGGAGGGAAGTAAGCAAAATGAACCAGAAAACGTCCCTGGGCTAAGAATTTATAGACTATCAACATGAAGTGAATATTTACAGCTATATTACTTATAAAGCCCTTGCAGGCAGGATTTATAATGGGAATGCAGATTCATCTTAATAGTATAGCTCCAACTGGGGGAGTTTAATTACTGCTCTGACATCCACTGCTGCATGCCCAGCCATGCCATCCACTCGGCAGCTTTCTTCATCTGTGCATATTACACTTGGCGTAGGAGGCTCCATTTCCCTGAAGCCTTATGGTTAAGGGAGACATTGGCATGGTGCCTTGGTATGCTTCTGGCCCACATCCAGCTGTGTCTGGCTGGCTGTCTTTCGGGATTGATCCACTGCTTGGGTTCTTAGCTTGCTTATGGGTGTCATCTGGGTACACACAGTAAAGGGGCTGTAAAGCATTTGATTTATTATCCCTTTCTCCACTAGATCTGTAGCCAGGGTCTCTCCAGTATTGTGCTCTCTGCTCAATCCAGGCAGGAGAGAATAGATACAACACTTGCTGCTAAGGGTTAAGATCCCACATCTCTGCTAGCTATGGCTCTGTCCCTGTTGCTGATGGATGTGTGTACACCCAGTTAGTTTTTTTCTGTCTCTCTTCTTCCCTTTTTTTCTCTGAGCTCTCAGTGCACCTTCCACTGGTGGTGCACACATTCCATGGAGCAGCACGAACATATGGGGTACCCATTTGCTTATTCATTTCTCCTGGCAGCAGCATACAGAATGTGCATAGGACTTGTTTCATTCCTCAGCTGAGCCTTCCTTGTCAGCTGAATCAAACTCAGCACTATCCTTATTAGGGAGCTCCTTTGTTCTACATTCCTACTCCTGGGTTATTCTTTTTCTGTCCTTGAGGTATTTTCAATGTGAGTGTGTGGTCTCTCTTTACTGGATGCCCTTTTTTATTTTCACAGCCCTGTGGTACCTCCTGATTGGAAGTAACTGTGCCATATATTAGATCTTAGCTTTCCTCTTAGCAAGAAACAGTTTAGTTCTTTGCAGCATCACCCATCTGATACCCCTCAGAGGCTTTTTTGTTCCCAAGGATGATGTTTCTTCCAGCATGTCCAAAGGTACCCCATACTCAAAGTCCATGCAGGTAAGTTGCATGGACTACAGATATTCCCCCAGCTCATGCTGTGGAAGACAGGAAGAGGACTCCCCATGGCTGTCATGGTAGAGCTACCTATAAATTTACCATTACACCCAAAAGGCAACACTGGCAGTGTTAGCACTTAGTGAAAAATTTAAAACACAGCTAAACTCATATTGATGGGCAGGACTTCTGCTCTGCCAGCCACCACCGGGGCATATGGCAACATCTAAATATCTGAGAAAGGTTTGATTCTTCCTGGAAAGCTGAGATTGGAGAGGCAGGTTTAGAGCCAGCCTTCCTGTACAGCTTCTTCAGCAGATTCACACATAGAGGCTGACAAAACTGTGAGCTTCTCTGGAGCTAATTCTATCTGTGCTCCAACCAGCCTGGGAATGATACCACTCTCACCTTCCTACGGTAAGTGGAAACAAGGTGCTCAATCCATAGGCTGACTAGCTGAACTTAACACTGCATCTCATTCAGCTCTTTGGCTGTCTACATCCCCCATCACAGTAATGCTGAATCAGACACAGCTGCTTCACCTTTGTTGGATAGTTTCCTGCATTGAACAACCAGCTGGCACCTCATCACATTTACTTTCTGGTTTCAAAACACCTCATGATTATAGCTTCAAGGAAGCCCATGTATCTGACTGACTGTTTTTCCTGTAGGACCTAGGACTGGAAGGAACATTTCTCAATGAAGTGCTCTACAAAAATGCAACTTTCCTCAACTTGGTGGATCCCATCTCCCATGATTTGCTGATGAGCCTCGCTAGAGATCTGCAGTGTCCCAAAAAGGTGAACCCTTCCCCCAGCCCAAAGAATACTTTGCAACATAACACTGATGCAAAGAGAGCACTAATGCAGCAGTGGGTGATGGGTGGTGCTCTGCAGTCTTTCAGAACCAGCCAGTGTATGCCCTTGGAGTGGTAGCATATAGATTACATATAGATAGAGCATAGATTGTGGTGCGTGTTGCTGTAGAAATTAGTTAAAACTACCTCAGAACACGAATGCAACTGAAGGAGGGGGTGGTTATGTGCACAGAAATCACTTTTTTGTGCCAATAGTAAACTTGATGACAGGGTACAGGCCAGATAAAAATATATGGGGTGGACAGTGGTGCCATATTGACGGGGACACCCCAGAGGTTCCAAGCAGCTAGCTTATCGGGGGGGTTATGGAGCTGCAGAGGGGAACAGAGATCGCTGTGCACCTCTGCACAGACTGGTGCCTCTGCAGGAGAGCAACCTCTCTCTTGCCCAGCCCTTTGCTATATGTAACTGCCCTCACCCAGCATTACATCCCCACTATAACCTTCCAGATCCCTAACAGCAGTGCTGTAGGAGTACATTACAACTCAGGGTCCAAGAAGCAAACATATTAGTGCGCTGTATCCCTGCACTGCTTTGGCATGTTCCTTCAGAGGCTGAGGAGAACAGAGGCAAGGCTGGGTGTAGACAAACATCATGGATACACAGTCCCACGGCAACACCATTATCTTTTCGCTATCAGTTTTGTTCTGTAACACCAGTAACTTTTGTTACTCTTTGCCACCACAAACACTTGGATTTGCAATACACCCATTTACTCATCAGGCTTGGCAAGTGTCATGTTTGCTTTATAAGGAGAGCAATAGAGTGAATTTCTTTATTCAAAGAGAGATATTACTTACACAAAGCTCAGAGCAAACAGCAGGGCCCTAGGGAATACATTGAATGCTTGCTGTAGATTACTGGCATTTCTAACCTTGTTCTGTCATCTCCTGAGGCTCTCATAACAATTAACCTGTCAGGTGTCAATAGACAAAGTACATTTAGACGAAGTTCAGCCCTCATAATTGGGCTGCAATGCAGCCTGAATAAGATCTTTTAAAGTGTAGTTTTAGTGCAAATTTTATAAGCATCTAAAAAGGAAGGGGGTGGGTTGCAGCAGCACCTCTTAACCATACTTCACTTGGCCTCACCTCCAGCTGTTGTGCCAGACCATCTCCAACCTCACACTGTGCAGAGCCCTTCAGGGGAGGCAGCATGAGGGGACATGACCTTACACAGGTACCTAGCAAATAACACACTACAAGTCCTACCTACCTGCATATACTTCTCCTCCTCTATTTTCCATGTATTATGTGCCACATGTACCATTATATAGATAAGATTTTCCTCAATCTTAAGGACAATGTTCGGTACCTGAGCTGACCCTCAAAACCAACAGGAGGGCTGGAGACACTCAGTAAGTACCCTACAGCACCAGCACAAACACCAGCAGTCCATGTCCCCTCTCTGACCCTGGCTGAGCATCTGGTGGGTGTAAATGCATTACAGGCAAGCAGGCTGAGTGCAATTCCCAGTCTGTCAGTGGAAATTAAATCAGTGAGGACATGGGAAAGAACAGGAGGGTAATTCTCAGTTGTGAGCCAACAAATGCTTGCAGAGCATTGTGCCAGCTTCTGCGCTGAAGCCTGCAGTGCACGTGCACCCACTTGGAAAGGTTTGCTGTTTTGGTGACAGCAGGGTGCCACTTGCAGCCTTGCCAGCATTGTAGTAGCCTAAGACAAGGCACCTAACCCAAGGGCATGGGCCAGTCCTTGTGGGATTCCTAGGGGACCTGTGACAGGGATGAGGGAGTGCTCAGCTGAGCACTTAGGCTGGGATTCCTCTCTACTTGGCACAGCACAACAGCCACATGCTGGCAGAGCATCCCTGGAGAGTTGAGCTAATTCAGTGACTACTGAGGAAAGCCACCGTGCAACTGCTGGCCCACAGCACAGCACTGTAACCACTTGCCATAAAGAATGAATTAGCATATTCCCCTACAGCTTTACTATGTGTTTATCTACCAAATCCCTAAATGCACATGTTGCACAACAGCTGGAGGGCTGAGGAATGGGAATGCAGGTGTCTGCCAGCATTTGGAAAATATGAGAAAGAGGACAGAAACCCCAGCCTTCAGCAGCTGCCATTTGCCATTCTGCTTCACCAGAGGAAGAGAGGTGCTGCTCAAAGTTATGGCAATAGAGAGTACATGCAAAAATAAACTCAGGAAGCTATCAATCACCTTGGTGCCATCTTTTTCTGATGGGTTACTACTGCAGGGGCTGGAGGAAACCGCTGGCATTAGGAAGCGCCCAAACTCAAACCTCCAGGAGCAGAATGGGCACAAGGATGCAAGATGGAGTATGGGGTACTCACTGATCCCTTGTCCCGCTATCTCCCCACTGGAACATGGGAGGGAACAAAGTCAGGGTGCTGCTGCAGGTGGAGCAGGGATATTCCAGGGCACATCTCTCCCAGCAAGCAACACCTCAGGAACAGAGCAAGGCACTATTGCTAAACTTTCCATATCAGGGTAACAGATAAGTGAGTCCAAAGACAGTTTGTAGTGAGACTTCGGGAAGCATGGCAACAAGGTCATTAAGGGAAATTTAGCAAAGTCCTGTACCACATTGTTGGCAGCTTGTCTGCACAGCTGGGGACAAGTGCTGCTGAGGGTGAGCAGTGAGGAGCTGAGACACCCATGCTTTCCCTGCACTAGGTTTTCAACAGCAGTGGAGGTCTTCTGAAGAAAAGGGTGTAGGGGGTCCCTGCACAGAGCCCCTCACACTGCCAGCCACCTCTGCTCTCCTGGGTGTTGCCTGGCCTAGAGCCAGACTCCCTGCCACAGCTCCAGAAAATAACCCCTCTTCGGAGCTTCACTTGCTCCTGGGTAGGCTGTGAAAGTGTAGCCCCACTTCGGGCAAGAACACATTTGGATGGGCTGGGGTCCTTCCTGGCAGTACACAGCTCCTGCTGCTCCTCCTCCACCTCAGGAGGAGCTGGCATGTAGCAGAGGCACCTCAGGCCTTCTCACCACTCCTCTTTCATCCTCTCTTTCTCTTCATCTCCTCCCTTATATACATGCACCTGCTCTACTACCACCTCTGCTCCTTTCCATCTTCCTCTATTTTCCCCCTGGCCTCCTCTTCTGCTGTGGTGCACACAGAGTCTCAGCTGTCCCTTTGCTTTCAGGAATATGACCCCTGGAAATCCTCAGACAGGATCTGCAGGCAGCTGATTTACCACCTAACCCCCCACTCGAAATGGCACCGGCACGGCATGCCCCGGAGGAAGTCCCAAGTGTGGTAAGCAGCATGGCAAGGATACTGTAGAAGGGCATGGAGGGGGATCTACCAGGAGAAACTGTGCCGAAGCCCAGCACCATCCCAGTCTGCCACTGGGATGCCACTGGCCTTCTCGAAGAAAGGTAGGACTGAAAACACTGCTCAGTTTCTTAGAAAGCCTCAGGCAAGCAGCACAGGTACAGTACCAACACCCCTCTCCTTGATCTGGCTTGCTATTTACTCCTTTTTACATAGTCTTACAGTTCCTCAACCTCTCCCAAGTGCATCAAAATCAATCCCACTGATTGCAAAGTGCAGACAACTCTCCTGGCAGGGCTTGCAGGGTGTTTGGCCCCCAGCTCTGCATCACACTTTGTCCTTGTTTATCCCAGTAAAACTTCCCAGCCTGTAGGGAAGGTCTCCCATTAAAAGGCACTAGCACAGTCTGATCACCCCACACAGCAGGAACCACTGTGGGGTGACTGGCAGAGAGGTGACCATCTTTACTTACTTTCCGTTTCTCTGCCAGGACTAGAAGGACCTGAGATGGCGTAGAACCTCAAGTACAGGGAGCCTAACTCAAAGTACAATGGCCACTGACAACTACTGGATGGCAGCTGTTTTCTACCACTACAAACATATCAGACACCCCCAATTCTTCTGTCCTTGAAACTTGATGGATTTTTCTAAGCAGATAAAGAGCAATCCCTACTTCCTTTAAATCCACCACTTCTTTCCTAATTTTCTTCAAGCAAAGCCTGTTCCTGTGACACAGATCACCACTGCTAAAGAAAAGACAGACAAATAACTAAGAAAAGAGCTCATGTCAGTCCCATTAGCTTCTCAGGAATAAATGCAGGATTGGATAAAAAGAAGTGCAAAATTGGCAGCACTCTGAGAATGGCCTTGGGATTTTCTGAGACTGTCAGTCTTTGTGGCGTGTACCAGCAACTTAAAATCCCCCATGGAATTGCCATTTCCATCATACCTTCCATTCTGACTCAGAGGCAGATCCCCAGTGCATCTTAAGGAATAAAGTCTCTAATATCATAATTTCCAGGCTATCTGCCTTTCATACCTGTAGCCCCGTTTTACCACTGCGAGTCTCAATGCTCTCAGTCCCAGCACTCCACAGGGCAGGACTGTTCATGCTGGTTTGCAGGTGGGAACCACAGCACAGAACAGGACCGAAGGACAAGAGATGAGAGAGTCCTTTTCCAGATCCACTCAGTTAGATGACATTTTCCCTATGGGATCCTGCAGAGCACTAGAGATGCAGGATATAGAGAGTAGATAGGACCTCATCCCCATCCCTGTCCAAAATAGAGAGACTTAAAGATAAGAAGTGCTGAAAATACATAGAACTCTGTAGAGGGTGTCCGTCTCAATTCTGTGCTGAAACTCAGCCCCATTCTGGTTTTCAAAGTGAAAAATCCATCCCTGCTGCTACTAACTCAGCCCTCTGCCTCTGTACTCCTGTTTGCCTAACAAACCTCTCTTCAGTTGGACTCTGGGCTGGAGAGTCAAACTGGAGATGTTCCCCAATTGCACAGTCCAGGGAGAGCAGAGGACTGCCTGCTGCAAACTCATCACTTACTAACAGCACCAAGAGGAGGTCTGTGGCCAGAGGAAGAGCTCTGGACCCCATGAACCCAAATCCCACACAGAGGGGTCAAGCCAAAAGGTACAGGGCATTGGCCAGAAACAGAGCATCTGTGAGCATAAGCAGAGAGCGGGCAGCAAGACAATATGCAATGGAGGGAAATACAGGTCTAAAGAGGGCAGCCCTGCCTGGCAGTCAGGCCCAGCTGCAAGGTGTTACACAAAGCACAAAATAATTGTGATTAAATATTAAACAGCAGAGCTTTACTTTTAAGACTGGAGAGAAACTGGCCTGCAGCAAAGTTCCTGCAGAGCTGATACCCAAAGCTACTGCAAGAAAATGGATGTTGTCAGTAGCAGAAAGGCAAGAAATAGCTGCTTTGTTTGGAGATGCAAGCACCTGGCTTTGTCCAGATGGACTGTTTTAACCTAATCCGAATTCTCTGCTTCCCTCTGTCTGCTAGTGGGAATATTTTACTACAGTGTCTGTCTCTGAAGCCCATGTCCTTGGCTTGCACCCTTCCTGCCATCAAGGTCCTGTAGAAAGTATGGGTGTAGCAGTAATACTTTGAAGGCATTTCTAAAATCCAGTGGGCATTTGGGACAACAGGAAGGAATCAGTGCATGGAGACCACACAGAGGAACTGAATTCATTTTCCTCTTGCTTTTGTCATTCCCTGGGCTTTGGCTTCTGGCTTTCACTGAGCTGATGGAGGACCCCCTTGTTCTCTTCTGAAATGTGATTTCTGCTTTCTGGCAGCATGTTAGATGGGTTCAGGAGGTAATTAACAAGAGAACTTCCAGCATCTGCCAGGTTCTAATTATGTTTGGGCTCTTATGGAGATGTGGTATGGGAGATGAAAAGGACCTGCAATACTGGGACCAGATCATACATCAGGTGTTCCTCCCCACTGCCAAATAGCAAACCAGCAGGTCAGAAGCAAAGTAACAGTAGTTACATTCCCATCTCTTCCCAATGGGACCCAAAGCATTCAGCAAGTAGAAACCTGAGCCACACATGTACTAATAAAGCAGAAATAATAAGGTACATCAAGCTCTCCTGTTATGATATACAGGCCAGAAGCAGAGTCCATACAGAAACAAAGAAGGAGAAAGCTTATGGCAGCACAGTGAACTCTGCAGCAATAGAAGAGATCCAGCCCAGGCTGTGTCTGTTTTCTCTGCCTGATTAAACTGTCAAAGGTGATGCTGGGAGGCAGTTTGCTCTCTTTATCTATGCCTCTGGGTTCTTGGCAGTGGCTGTCTGCCTTGTACAGTGAAGGGTTAGCAGGGTCCCAGCTGTGCAGTCACCCAAAGAGACTATTTCAGGTGCCCAGATGATACTCAGAAAGCTTGCCATACTGAAAGCAAGGGTTTAATTCTCCTTTCCTGCAAAATCCTGTCTCAGGTCTGCAGCTTCCAGCCAACAGCCACATCTCACTTACAGCTGACCTTATTGGGTTGGCTGCCTAACCAAACAGAGAGGTGAGGTCTTGGGGGATTTAAAATTAAAAACAGAGGAGCTGGAGGATAGGATTTCACAGCAGCGACCAGCACGACTTCGCTGCACAATTTTCAGTCCCTTATATCCTTCTGGGAATTCAGTTTTAGCACTATTTTACAGTTGCATAGATCACTCACACTTACTGAGCAGAATTCATCCTAGAGCATTGCATAAATCCAGCTTTACTTCCTTATTAAATGGACATTTATAGTGTAAAGAGTAACGGATGAAGAAATGATGCTCTACACATATGAGCTCTTTAGGCTACAAACACCACTTCGGGGGAATTATGACAGATACAGGATTTATTTCATATTATTAATTCTGTTTTCAGAAATTGAGACCTTCTGCAAAGCTAAATTAAGGAAAACTGTATGTGCTTGTGCAAGTGCCACCATCTGCTTTCAGAACAGGGCTGGAGCCAGAGAGTGTATTACTTTCTGAGGGCAAGATACACTGGACTGCAATTCAGACCGGAGAGAGAGAAGGGTATCAAGCGAGGACAGTCTTTTCTCGGAGAGCTGGATCACAGCCTAGCACTGCAACCAAGCTGTGGATTACAACTGAGCTGTCTTGGCAAAAGTTATGTCAGGGAACCTTAATGGATCTTCCACTTGCCTCATCCCCACAGCTGGCTAATTCAGTGTAACTACTTCCTTTCTTAAGTGCAAGGATCAAACCTGAATATACAGTAAACACAAGATGATCTTTACAATCAGGATGTTCCTGGCACAAGAAAACAACCAAAACACCAACAGATTTTCCACACAGTGACTGGTTCTGGAAAAGCAAAGGTAGTTGTGTGTATGGAGTAACTCACTCCCAAACTGCATGCATCTGGGCTTTCTGTTTCGCAAGTCTCACCACAATTTTACTTTGCTCATCTGAGTGAATTTCATCTTGGTTAATCCAAAGCTGGGTAGAGAACTGAGTATTCCTTCTAGGCTCATTGTCCCATTTCTCAATTATTAATGCACATTGTGCAAACATTGTGGCATTAAATGCACTTTTAAAATGCGATGAAAATACTTGTGTCTAGAAGACTGCAAGAAAACAGCTTTAAATGGCTTTGGATCTTTTTTTCTTGAAAACATCACTCAGGGCTGTGGATAACAGCTCCAGCAGATTAAATCCCAGCCTTTACATGGCATGAGATGAATATTAACTACAGCTTTATGTCACCCTTATGCAACAGGGTCAACAGGCCCCATCATTCCTGCTTTAGAGATAGGAAGCCAAGTTAGAGAATACCAGTCAGTAAACTAAAACCACATGGTAATAGTCATATGGGAGTACAGGAACTACCCCACACAATGTTTTCAAGAAACTGCTGCTCACAGAGATGTTATCTGGACAGATGTGAGCTGGTGAATAAGTTGCGGAAAGGCAGGAACTGTCCCCTCATGTTACAGTGCAATCCCAAACAATATGCATGATCAGGGTTCTCAGCATCATCGAGAGGCAGGTACATCTGCAGAGGCTGTTGGAGATGATAGAAAGGGTCATCCAGCAGCTTGACACTGCCCTTGTCACAGGCCAGAATAGAAAGTCCAAGGCTGGCAAACAGAAGCTGCAGGACACTGATAGAAAGAGAGACAATGAGTGAAGCAGATGATATTTAAAAGGAATCAGCAGAGACCTTGTGCTTTCATGACTCTTACACAGTTGAAGATCTGACAAAGACATAGGCCAATATAAGACACTTACAGTGAGGAGGCAGCATTATTTGCTGCATTGCTAGGATAGACCTAAATAATGAGGAGAAACAACGAGAGGTCTTGGATGGATCACATGGCAGCAGGACAGAGGCCAAGGGTTCACAGCTCTCTTGAACACACCTTCAAGGACAGAGTGAAGATGACAGCAGAGGAAGGAGGAAGAGAGGTGTTCAGCTGTATCCATACCTACAGTTACCCATATCCCACCCCAACTGCAGAGGGAGGGTGGTAGGAGAAAGGCTACCTTTGCACTCCCTGCTCTCCACAGTGAGGGATCTGCCACAGTTGATCAAAAGAGCTTGGAGGCAAGGATGGAGATGTGACTGAGGGACGTCTTATGGAAGTCCTTTCTCGTGAAATGCTCATGGAAGTGGCCTATATGTGTACTGCCTCCATCTTCGCAGAGGTGCTGGGCCCAGCCTCACCAGCTCAGGCTGGGTTAGTCTAGGTCAATGCTTTTGAGACTTCACTTTCCTTTTTCACGTCTCACTAGAAGCAGCTAAAGCCAACCATGCACAGCAGCTCCCTGTGCCACAGAGAAGCAAAGCAAGCAGATTATGCTAAGTAGGTGATTAAAAAGCCCAGAGTCCGTCCCCTGAATCACTGCTTAAAGCAGAGAAGCCATCCAGACATGTCTGTCACTAAGTTCTATGCAAGGAACAGCAGCCAAGAGATACCAGACTCGTGACTGATTAGCCAGTACTGGCAGTGCCTGTTAATGAAGATGGAGATGCTCAGTGATGGCAGCCTCTGGCAACAGAAAGTTTTACATTTGGAGGCAAATCAAAAATCAGAGGAGGAGGAGAGGGTTGGTAATTCCCTAGAGACAGGCAAGGAATTCTGGACATCCCTCATTACTGAAATCCAGTCTGACTCAACATTTCCTACTAGCATCCCTCCACAGCATGGAGACTAGGAAACGAGGCTGGAACTCCACAAATCTGAACGTCCTTGGCCTGAACAAGCTCTTCAAAGTCCCACAAAGCCAAAGAGGCAGCAGCCGCTGCAGTGCTTGGTAAATCCCATCAGAGCAATGGTCAGGAGCTGTCACACCCCTTCCCTTTAGCCACCAAAGAATTTAGTTGATGAGCAAGCCATTGAAGGGATTCAGGGCTAATAAATACAAGTGCTGAGTCCTCAGCTTCATGGACTCAAAGAAGGACTTGGAAGAGGGCCTAAGGGTCAAGTCCCTTAGGACAGGTCCTGGAAACAAATGACTAGCAACTAATTTCAGGTCTCCTCATTATTTCATCTCAAGACAGCTCTGAATTTGCTTGTTTTAGCTGAGTTCCCAGGAGAAAGGAACAATGACTGATCCTGATGTAGAGAGAAGAAGATTTTTACCCCAGAAAATAGCCAATGGAGGCACAAGATTGTTTCATCCCTTTCCCAGCCCATGTTTCCAATTGAAGGAGAGCAAGCTTTATTCTGACACTTGCAGGTCCCTCAGAACCCTTGCTCTCTGGGCTGATCCTGGGTTGAACTTTCATGGCCAGGCTCATGGTGCAGCCTGGGGACTGCTGAAGGGTAGGCTTGGCACCTTGGGAAGGGTGAAAGGAAGGCTGCCTGCCTGTCAGTGGGAGAAAGACCAGACCCCAAGGAGGGAGTTGGGAACAAGACAAGAAAAAACTCGTTTCACAAGAGAAACAAGATGTACCAAGAAGAGCTCTCATCCCTCAGCAGTGCTAGACTAGGGTTGCAAGCAGGAGGGTGGGCAGGCACTGTCCCTCACTGGATGCCTCTTCTAGCTGCAAGCCGGCAGGAGGGGACAGGATGCTGATTATCCTTGCTTGAAGTTTCACAGAATTTCTCATTTGTAGCCATTTATCCAGAATCTGAGGGAGTAGGGGGTTTGTTTCCTCTCTGAGCTTGCTGCAGATAATACAATGCAGTCTGCTTCCCTGCAGCCAGCGTCCAGATCCTTGTTAGATGTAAATCCTCACAATTACAAATCTGCACACAGCACCAGTTGCAGTAGCATTAAGTTGCTGGCACCCAGCCTCCAGTGCTTTGCAGTCCTCTGTCCACAAGTCCCATGGGCATCAAGACCCATGTCCTAAGTAGCTGCCTTGTCAAACAAAGGAAAAAAGCTTCTGCAGCTGAAGCAGTCTTTAAGCCTACTTCACATGCAGAAGTTAGGGGATAATAGATGATCCATTTCCCTAGCATTTTCTCAGCTGCTGCAGAAGTGTCTGAGCCTGGTGTCCTGTGTATTGTGCACCCTCCTGCCTTCCTTCTCCTCTGAGAAACAGAGCTTAACAGAGCTCCAAAATATACTGACAGATAATTCAGAGTAAATCATCTACCCACTTCTCCCTGTCCCTTTTCTGACAGCAGATATATTTACCTCTAAAGCAATAGAGGAGAACAAGTGGGCAGCTATTCTGTGCCCTGCCCTAGAGATAGTATTTAGCTGCACCTCTTGAAGCTGCACATAACCACCAAGGAGGTGAGAAGAGCTAGCATGCATGGGGCAGCAGATCTCATGCTTCAGCACTTACCAGAGAGCTGAGGGCCTGGCTGCAGGATTAGGGGCTATGTCCACCAGGATGAGGCTTCTACAGACACATCCCTGCAAGAGGCATTTTTACAGGCAAGAGAATAACTTAAACACAGAAGGAGCCCACAGTGCTAAGACAGGAGGCCCAGAGTCACCCTGGCAGGTACAGCAATGAGGGCAAAAGGAAGCAGCAAAAGCACAGGAAGGGAAAGAAAAATGAGCCAGCAAAAGAGGGAGGGCGGGCTCTGGCACAGGACAGAAGGGTTTAAGCATGTTCAGCCAGGAACAGTCCAGTCTGGAGAATCAATTATGGGAAGATAATTTGTCTGCTTGATTTAAGCCTCCTTGGGGTATTGGCTTGTTGCTGGAGAGAGCAGCAAGAGGTACCTGCTCTGGTCAGAGCACAATACATGACTTATTACTGCAGTGCCTGCACAGCAGTCGACAGGAGAGGAGGCTTAACAGGCAGAGAAGGCTTAATAGGCAGAGACAGACAAGCACATTACTTTTGTCCTTCTGACACTTCCCCTCACGTATCACTGTCTGCATTCAGAGCCAAGTCACTCAAAACAGGACCCCAAGAGCCCTTCAAACTTGTCCCCTGTTAAGAAAGCTGCTGCTGCACATACAGCAGGAAAACCAGCACCTGAATGCTGAGGCCCAGCAGAGGGAGAGGTGCTGGCTCAGATATGCCCTCCAGTGGTCCCCACTTCAGCCTGGCTCCCATCCCCCTACCCAACTGGGAGCACTAGGGCTTTTTCCTTGCAGCTTTGCTATAGGAAGGTTAGATGAGGCTTTGCACAGACTCAGACAAGGCTTGGGGCTGGAGGGGCCCTATGTTTATGTCTCCTTTGTGTGCTTCCCCCACCCAGGATCTGCCATTAGTTGGCAGCACTAAGGAAGGGAAATTCCAGGAGCCATAGGTTGTGTTTGCACAAAACAGGCACTGAAGTCATTGCAGGGTTGCGTCTGTGCTTGTTATTCTATATTCCCCCAGATCTCCAACAAAGTCTTACTCTAAGCCAGCACAGGCAAAAGAAGGCTTCCATCTCACCTCCTGCACCAGCCCCTACTGGATAGAGGAGACTATTTCCCCTGTGCAATCAGGCTTATACCAAGATTCATTTCTCTCTGCTTAATCTCACCTGTAGGAATGCACATCTCCACTGTGCATTTTATGTTTGGTTTTTCTAGGAGTACTCCACATCAAACACTCAGATATAACAGCTAGAACAGCTAAAGGGATAACATTGTTCTAGGGGAGATTGAAGACCTCTAGCTCTGAGGCCAGTCCCTGATAGAATTTATACAGTTTGAATCCTCTTTTGTGGTAGATTGTGCCACACCACTGCTAATCCCTGGTGACAAACTATACCAAAAAAGCACACATTTATTTACCAGGAGAGTTGACAAAATACAGCTCCAAGGCAGCCTAAGCTGATATCAAGCATCCCTTGATTTAGCAGGAACAGGGAGGCTAGTCTAGTGCCTTCCAGACTGCAGTATGCACAGTTCACAACTCCTACTGTTACGGCAGCAGCTAAGAGAACCTCACTGCTGCAACAAACAATGTTCTTCACAATCCTGTCTCTGGGGCCCTGACACTTGAGAGATATCAAGTACCATCTTCAAATGAAGGCCCTTTGGAGAACTAATTTGTGTGATTTCAGATTAATATTTCACCAGTATATCAGTCTCGCTGTACAGACAAGCACTGCTCCCTTTGCCCCTCCTGCGATTCACTGAGGAGTAGTCTGGGTTATGTAAAGTGTAAACATTTAGTAAGTAATGTATAAGGCTCTTTTAAACCTTTAGGCCTGAATATAAGTTACTTCACATTGTTACTACCTCTCTACAATTAAAGCTCATTAACTTAAATGCAAGTTTGCAGATACAGCCTGAGCCTTGCACAGTGGATTCCTATGAGAAGCATAGGGTCATACAGAAGCAGCCTGAACAAAGTGCTGCTGAACCCAGGATAAGTATTTTTAGGCCTGAGAATTCACAGGACAGGCCACAAGGTCTTTCACCTCACACCCCTACAAGGAAGCACAGCTACAGGCTTGCCAGTGTTGAATGTGTCCACAAAGGGCTGTTGCCTGCCCTGGTGCACATTTATTCACTTGTGTGACATGCTCATAGGGGATTATTAAGAACTCAGATTTCCAGGATGCCATGAACTGCATGCATAAAGCAAAGCTATAGAAGCAGTGTCACATCCTCTCACAACTACAAAAGGGCCTGGCAACACTAGGGCTTGTAGGGACATTCTCACCTGCCACGGGAGCTCCTGCGGTGCTGCAGCCTCCTCCGAGGAAATTGCATGTCCCCGTGTACCCATTGCTTTCAGGGACTGGCTGTGTCACAGGTGTGCAGGACACTACGGAGAGCCAGATAGGAAGAGTGGGGACCTTCAAATTGGTGGTTAATTCTTAACCCACCCTACTCCTCCCAAGCTCAACAAGGCACTTACAGACCCCACTGAGCACATGATTAGTATTACTGATTAGTGGGGGGTCCTACTAAGGCTCCCATAACCTTAAAGCTGGATCTGCCTGAAAGGACAGCAAAACTAATATCATTTACACCAAGACATTAGGTTCTCCTGCAGCATATCCCCACCAGCTCCTATGGCCCCACAGCACTCTTACAACCCCACAGTCCATTATAAAACTCCACATCCCACTCCCCTTGCACACACAGCCCCATAGCACACCTTTGCCTGATATACATCTTACCTAGCTCATCCTCACTCCCCTTGCCAGGCAGACAACAGAAGAAATGGCTAAACCACTCTCTCTAGATTTCTTTTAGCACCCCGATGTCCTCACAGCTGCAGCAGATCCCACATGATTTGCTGACCACAGAGACCCAAATAGGCAGCCACTGGTGCTGCTTAATGACTAAGTGATGTTTAGGAAGGCTTTTAAAGAGACATGCAGTAAATCCACTCCTGGACTGCAGTTTGCCTATATTTTATACTGTTTATATTGTGTTCCTGATAAAATACCCATTTCTCAGCCTTTTAACACTGCTGTCCTCTACAGGAGCCCTGCAGCACAGTCTATTTGCAACAGACCTTGGCATTACCTGGAGAGGTGGTGCATAAACAGCCCACACACAGTGCAAACCAGTGCACCTCAAAAGTTTGTTTGCCTTGGTTATTTCTGCTCTCTATGCATGAGCATCTGTACATGTGCATACAGACGAACCCATTGAAATGTGCTAGTGGAAGACATTTTAGCATCCTGTGTTTAGCCAGTTCTGGCAAAGTTTATGTGTAAGTGCTGGGAACATACAGGAAAGCCCCAGGACACAGTCCGCCCTAAGGCATGGTGCAAACCTTGCACCTGTTTCTCCAATGAGCTCCATTGACCCTTTGCTTAACTTTCTAGCCCATGTTCTTAATGAGTTCTCCCCTGTCCCAAGTGCTCTCTCCCCTGGGTGAGAGATGGATGAGAGCGGTCTCCTTAATGATCTCTCTGTCTCTCCCCCTTTCCACCATTAGCCTGAAGACCAGCCTACAGAAGAAAGTGAGCCAGGACTCCATGGATTTGTCGGGGATCCCCCTGACCATGCGGGATGTCCACCGCATGGCCTACTACCTGCAGAACAACGGGGACCACCTCACCTCTGTGGACCTGAGCTTCACTGAGCTGAATGATGACATGGTGCGCCTGCTGCTGCCCTTCCTCTGGGCACTACCCAAGCTCACTCATCTTTCCCTCAATGGCAACCGACTGACACGGGCGACCATGAAGGAGCTGACTGATACCATGAAGGACATGAACAAATTTCCTTGCCTAGCCTGGGTTGACCTTGGCAACAACGTGGACGTCTCATCCATGCCACAGCCGTTGCTTGTAGGCCTGCGCAAGCGCCTCAGCCAGCAGACCACACTGCCTACCATCTATGAGGCGCTTGACTGCGACTCAGAGATCTCCAGCGGGCATGAGGGCAGCCAGCCAGAGGATGAAGCAGCTGGAAGCACCATGCCACGTGGTTTTTCTCAGCAGGGCTGTGAGAGGTGACTGGATAACAGGCTGGCAGTGGCACACTGAAGCTGTCCCAAGAAGTCTTGAGTACAAATACCAAGCAGAGGGCCAGCTTTACCGACTTCCTTTGGCTCTTTTCTCTCGCCTTCCCTGACATGTCCCCCCTACCTGCTGTGAGACAAAAGCCTGTCATCCCTCCCCAACATCCTCCACTCCCTCCCCTCACTGCAAAACCCATCACCCATGTTCCAGAGAGGAAACAATGACTTACAGTGAACTTGGTCCCCAGGCAGGGTCTCACTAGAAGACGGGAAAAGACCTGTCGGAGTCAAGAATACCCTCCAGCAGCCATTGGGTTGAGGGGTGTGGATGGGGAGAACCTAAAACAGAAACAGGCTTGTAGTTCACTTCCTTTCTTCCTTTTCCTATGCACCTCAGAAACCTTGGGACCTACAGCCTTGAGTGTGAAAGGAGGTAGCCCAAGAGCCTAGCTGCTGTGGAGCTTAGGTGAAGGGCTCAGAGGCTAGAGCTAGAGCCCAGCAGTGTGTCTCCCTCTTGTGTCTGGCTCCTTTTGTTTTGTTTTCTTCCTATTGTGTGTTTTGTATTAACCTCTGAACAAAGGGACTTGGTCAGAGACCATTGGATCGCGTAGGCTGGGGCGGACACATGGCTTGGAACTGCAGCATCAGGATATTTGCTGTGTGACCGGGGTGAAAGGGAGGGGAAGGAGGTATGTGTTGGTGGGAGCATGGGGGATGGGATGAGTTGGGATGGGATGGGAGGAGAGGGAGGGAGAGCAGTCTCGTGGATTAGCAGGATTGGTTTCAAAACCTGTGCTTTTGTACTAAAATTACAAGTTCCAAGTGAAATGGAGGAAAAGCAGACAGCTAAGTGCATAACTGTGGCACCAGAGGAACAAGCAGTGACTATGCCAGAGGTGGGCACTTCTCAAATGGATGCGCAAAGCTTTGGCTCCTTATGGCATATTGCATACCTCAGACACGATGTGAGCAGCTGCATCGCCATTTCCAATGCTGTCCAAACCCCAAACCACTAATGCAATATTTCCAGTGTTTTCCACACTGCTCATGCTCTATGTAAACATAATAAACAATTCTCTTGGACATGCACGTGAAGCACTACAGAGTCTAAGTATTCGGGTTGTTCACAGCAGCCTAGACACTGCAAGAATACAGACCAGCAGTCCTCATGCAGTGCTGAGCAGTGTGGGAGAGGAGCAGCAAGTGCCATTCACATTGGTAAGAGTGGTTCATCCCTCTAAGGAAAGTGAAAAGCGGCTATTCATTTATGGTAGGCTGCCACCCTCAAGTGTTACAAGGTGCTGATACAAATAAATTGATCACACTTCAGCTGGGAAGTCAAGTCCTCTCAGTTATCTGTCCCCACAGGAATTCAGAGAGCAGGTATGTTTCCAAAAGAGTGAAAAGTTAAAGAAATTAGACATATTAAAAAACAAAACAAAACCAAACAACAAACATGTAAATCCTGGCCCTCCTAAATTAACAATGGTAACTTTGCTTACCTCTGCTGATT
Source organism: Amazona ochrocephala (assembly GCA_039720435.1). Taxonomy (NCBI): domain Eukaryota; kingdom Metazoa; phylum Chordata; class Aves; order Psittaciformes; family Psittacidae; genus Amazona; species Amazona ochrocephala. The sequence goes on along the minus strand of CM077891.1, from coordinate 5,173,240 downwards.
CTCTCTGGGAGTCTCAATACATATAAGCAACTCTCATATACTAACCCACACAAATCCACATGAAATAGACACACCTTTCATGCTCATTGCTGAGTTTACAGACTCTGCAGGAAGAAAATCAATTATATTTTTCAAGTGACTTATTCCCTTTGGACCAACAGTGTGAGGGCACTGGACAGTATCAGACAGGATCAACTACCAAAAGCCCCAGTAAATCCAGTCTCCTGAGGAAGAAAGCTGGGTTTAGAGACACTGTACAGAGTGTTACAGCTTGACACTACAAATGCTAGAGCCAGTCCTGTTCGTACTTCAGTCACTGGAGGAGGACCTCATGTCCTTCATGTTGTTCACTTGCAAAAAGAAGTGGTGTAGAGTCTGTCCAGCTGACCAAAAGAAGCAGAAGATGTAAGAGGGTAAAGCAAATATAGCTAGGGCCAGGTGCTAGCTGCCCCATCCCAGTGGAGGAGGAAGAGAAAAGGTCCTGAGATAGCCAGAATATAACGTTTGGCCAGGAGGATGGGGAAGAGGGCATGCAAATGCAGCCAAACCCCAGCACAACCCAAGGTGGGAAGTGAGCATGTTCTCCCCTCAACAGTTGTCACCCAAACCCACATTTTAGCCCTTCTAGTAAATCTAGAAGTGAATAAGTAATTTCTGCAGCAAAGACTGAGTTTGGGGAGCATGCGGTTGTTTTGCAAAAGGAAAACCAGAGCTTATATAAAGTGTCCATTCCCATCACTGAGGGAAAAGCTATGCTGCTTCCAGAGGTCACAGCTGCCTCTTCTCAGAACTCACTTTTCCTTTCTCAGTGTGGTATCTTACAGAATTACAGAATCGTTCTGGTTGGAAAAGACCTTTAAGATCAGTGAGTCCAACCGTTAAACCCAACACTATCAAGTCCACCACTAAATCATGTCACTAAGTGCCACATCTACATGTCTTTTAAATACCTCCAGGGATGGTGACTCAGCCACTTCCCTGGGCAGCCTGTTCCAATGCTTGACAACCTTTTAGGGGAAGAAAGTTTTTGTAACATCCAATTTAAATGTACCTTGGCACATTTCCTCTTATCACTTGTTACTTGGGAGAAGAGACCAACACCCCTCTCACTACACCCTTCTTTCAGGTAGTTGTAGAGAATGATAAGTTCTCCCCTGAGCTTCCTTTTCTTCAGTTTAAACAACCCCAGTTCCCTCAGCTGTTCCTCATAGGTCGTGTTCTCCAGACCCTCCACCAGTTTCATTGCCCTTCTCAGGACAGTCTCCAGCACCTCAAGGTCTCTCTTGTAGTGAGGGGCCCAGAACTGAACACAGTGTTTGAGGTGCAGCCTCACCAGTGCCAAGTACATGGGGATGATCACCTCCCTAGTCCTGCTGGCCACACTATTTCTGATTCAAGCCACAGTGCCATTGGCTGCCTTGTCCAGCTGGGCACACGCTGGCTCATGCTCAGCCAGATGTCAATTTACACCCCCAGGTCCTTTTCCGCTGAGCAGCTTTCCAGCCGCTCTTCCCCAAAACTGTAGCATTGCATGGGGTTGTTTGACCCCAGTGCAGGACCCAGCACTGACCCTTGCTGAACCTCACACAACTGCCCTCAGCCCATCGATCTAGGCTGTCCAGATCCCTCTGCAGAGCCTTCCTGCCCTCCAGCAGATTAACACTCCTGCCCAACTTCGTGTCCTCTGTAAACTTACCGAGAGTGTGCTTGATCCTCTTGTCCCGATCATTGATAAAGATATTAAACAGAACTGGCCCAAATCCATTTTGTTCCCCAAAATGCTCTGGGGAACACCACCTGTGACCAGTCACCAACTGGATTTAAGTCCATTCACTACCACTCTTTGGGCTCAGTCCTCAGTTTTCTGCCCTACTATGGAAAAGATTACATTATTTTTTAATTTTTTCCTTCCAAAACACCTTTCACCAACAATGAAAAGCATTTCAAATGTCAGCAAGATCTGCTTAAACTCTTAAAGCCTGAGCAGAGCAGCACTCTGTGCCAAGAAAACTCAGCTGTGAAGCATTTTAAATGAAGGCTTGGAGCCACTTGGTGAGTCAGTGGCATATCTAGAAAGAGGGATAAGGGGTGCTGAGCATTTGGTACTTGACTGAGCACTGTCTGTGTAACGCTCTGCATCAAGGCATCTTCACAGCTTCTCCATAACAGTGGCAACCTCCTGAAATGAGGCAAGACCCCCAGCTTGCAGCCCACCACTGACAGCTCTTCCCTGCAGAGCTGCTGACTCAGCCCCAGGGAGGATTTGTGCAGCCTGTTTCAGCCCTGCTGAAAGTTGTGGTTTTGGGCTGAGCTATGCTGTGCTAATCAGCAGAATGGAGATGAGACATTCAGCCCCTTGCAAGGGAATTCTGTACTAATCCCTGACAATGTCTGGCTGCCAGTTGGCAACTCCAGGAGCTGGAGATAAAGCACGGCTTGAAACAGACTGGTTCAGCTGAGCAGCTGTGGGACTGTTTATTCCTCCATATGCACTTGGTTGCTCTGCCACAGAAACCTCCCCATGGAGAACTGATTGTGAATAGATACATGCAAATGCAAATTATGAGGTCCTAGCCTAAGAAACTGTCACTGCTGCTTGGATGAGCTCCGCTGGGCAGCAACTTAGCTGTGGAAAAGCTATCACAGCATAGCCAGCTGCTCCCTGCTAGCTCCTGACTGCACTGACAATGAGGGACTGTGTGTGAGCACAGTGGTGTGCATCCAGCTCCAGAGCTGTGAAGTGCCCCAGTGCCCCCTAAGATGAGATGAATGCTCAAGGAGCAGGCCTGGCAGCCCCAAATACAGAGAAAGCTAGTTTCGTAAAAGCCAAGTTTATAAACCAGAGAGGATGACAAACCCAAATGAGCCTCCTTGCACTGAATGAGAAAGCTCAGCGCTCTCAAAGGGGATTAAAGGGATGAGCTTCTAATTCAGGTCTTCTCATTGATACCAGAGGGACCAGCTTAGTTATGCTCCTAAATAAGGGGATGGCTGCCCTACAGTGAGCCTCTGTCTCCTGCTAGATAACACAGCAGGAGAGATGGATCCCTGTCATACTGAATACTCCCATCAGTACTGTACTTGCTGGTGCAGGGCTGTAACCTCAACTGCCTAAAGCAGCACACACACCTCAGTATCAAGGCTCTCTCCATCATTTGCAGTTTCCCAGGCTTCTTCTCTGTGCAGGTTGCACCTGGTCAGCCTCTGATGGGACCTTTCTCATGTAGCGGAGAGGAAACTGGAGCTGCACAGAGCAGTATCATAGCCCTTTTCCTATCTCCGACCTCCCATCAAGTGACTGTCTCACAGCAGATCTCAACGTGAGATACTTAAGCACACCTTTCAAAAGCAGGCTTCTGGAAGGAGAGGTCACCAGGTGTAAAGCTGTGCCACACTTTCCCACCACCTTATTTTTCCCAGGCTTTATAAAGTACCCCCAGAAAACCTTCCTCCTCCTGGAGTCTCTTTTGAGATCTACTATTGCATAGTGGCAGGGTATGAGACAGTGAACTCCCATCTCCACAGCAGCTTCTTCCCCAGCACCCCTCACAACAGACAGTTTCACAGCAGACCCCCTTGCATGCTCACAGGGCCACCAGCAGCACCTCACCTCTAAATGCTGGTGAGCATGGCCTGCTGGGGTAGGGCAGGCAGCACAAGGCTCTAACAAAGACAGCCCGCAAAGCCCAACCGCAGGGAGGTGCACTTGTGTGGGGATGCTGAGTAGTATTGGTGCCAGACAGCAGAGGAAAGGAGGAACAGGCCAGACCTTTTCAGTTACCCAAACAGAAACGCGCTTGTTTCCTCCCTACCCAATTGGACAACACATCCTCACTCCTCCATCCTGCATTTTGCCCCAGCCTCTGACCACAAAACCCAGGGTAACCACCTTAGAACGCTCCAGGTGGCAATATGCTTAGCGCTGAGGTCACCACAAGCCTCCTTTGTTCCTGCAGCTCCAAATAACTGGGGGTCATTTTGGTGAGGTAAGGATTTAAAAACCACCTGGAAGCACAGGCTTGTCTGATCTATTTTTATTTCACACACTTCAAAATCTGTCAATCCCCTTCTCTCCTGCACACAGGGCTCTGTTTTCAACTTTTTGACCTACAACTCATTCCCCATCACAAGCACTTAGAAGATAAAGCAGCTTGCACTGGTTGGGGCAGGCTCACAGGCTCCTTGGTGGACAGCTGCTGACACAGATGCCAAGATAGAAATTATTTAATCTTAAAGCAAACAAGAGAGGATTAAACATTTGCCTTTACTGATCACTGTCCAGCACCAGATCATGTTTGTTTCACAGCTCAGAAGAGGCAAAGCTATGTTGCAATATAAACTTTTCTCACTATTCTATCTTGACAGTGCAGCAGGTAAACATTCTTCCAGGGCGCTGGCAGACACCCCAGCTCTGAGCTGCTGGGGACAATTATCAGTGGACAAAAGAATCTGTTTTGCAGTTTTCTGGCATTAAAGAAGCGCTCTTGAAATAAATGCAGTAGCTGGTTTAAGGCTGCCAAGAGGTAGTTCACAAAACAAAATAGACCGGAACACTCTTAGCTGAGGCCAGCACTCCAGGAAGCCATGACTACAACTTGATCTACTTCGAGACACTAAGTACTCTATTACGAATCTCCTCGGTTCCTCTCTGACTTGATAGTATTCCAGTGATGAAGAGAGTTCAGTGATGCTGATTCAAAACCAGAATAGCCGCGAAACGTAATAATCACACAGTAACTCTTCCTCAGGATAAGGATGAAGAGGAAAGTCAGCTATTCTTCCACGTGCATTTACTCTTTTCCCAAATCCCAGCACTTCCCTGCTGCACCCAAACTGGCTTCAAAAGCAACCACAAACCCAGTGACAGATCTTTTCTACGGCATCAGGTTTGTTTAGCGAGCACGCAGGGCATGTCACCAGGGTAGAGAATAGATACTTTGCTGCTCAATGATCAGCAAGTTCCTCTGCTTCTGGGAGGATTATTCCTCACAGACCATTTTTGAGGCAATCTGTCCCAGGCTGGATACAATGACGGGAAGCATTTGGAAAGCTATTGTTGTGGGTAACTCAGAACCACACAGCCGCTCGCTCCCTCCCACCCAGGTACATGGGCCTTATTCAACCTGTGCAACTCCCCTGAAACACACAGGGCTCTCACCAAGCACAAACATGGCACAAAAAACTGGAAAAAGGCACTTTCCTGGATGGGCGGCAGCGGCTGCCTTTGGGTGTCCACATCAGACTTCTGAGCGCAGCTTTGTTCTTGATCCCCTGAAATCTTTCGGTTTGCAGTTTGATGCGTGCACCTTTCTCTGAACTTTGCTGCAACTGAGTACGTCAGAACCAAACTCATTTTACCACTAGTTTTGGGGGTTTTAGTTTTTCAGAAGCTGCAACTGAAGGAGAGCAAAATGGAGGACACCAAAGGAGCAGCTTTGCTCGGCAGATACTCAGAGGCAACAGCCCAGAGCATCTCCAGCTCTAAGGTCCCCTCTCCTGGGTCTCAGCCCTGGACTGGGCCATCCCTCAGCTCCAGGATGAAAATGAGTATTCCAGAGAGGACAGTGCTGTGCCTGCCTGTGCCAGCCTGGCAGCGCCCAAACCTCCTCCCTCCCAAAGCGCGAGGACCACAGGAGCTATCGGCCATTTTGTCACCTTCTGAACTGGAAGGTGGGGAGCAGAAAAGGCAGCATCATCACCTCAGTTTTTGCACTGCTAATGCCTGTGCTGTTTCAGTTTCAGTCCCTTTGCAATGTTACTCGTTCACTGATTTTGAGTGGCACTCACTGACTTTCCAGGCTTTGGCTGTTTTCCAAAGACCTTCATAAAGACTCCTTGACGGTAACATGCAGTAGGACCCTTTAAAGCAGGGGGAAGGTAATGCCTGGCTCCTACCTGCAGTTCCTGCTGCCTCTCACTAAGCACAAACTAAGTCAAGCCAGGTAATCACAATGCCGGCTCACTCACCTCTGCTGTCCCACAGGAGAGAGGACGTTCTGCCCTCCTGCGACAGCGGGCTGCAGGCACTGCTCTGAGGAGACATCAGGCTGTCTCCGCTGGGCACAGCCGGTTGCAACCAGTTCCAGCCAGTCCCGCAGCAACCCCTGTGCTGGGCACAGCTGAGCCCGGCTCCAACGGTGCTGGCACCTGGGGGAAAATGCCTTTAGGAAAGGGCAAAGCACCTCATGGCGGTGAGGGCTGAGGTAAGAAAGTGTGAGGAATAGCCCTGTGACACCAAGGCGAGAGGAGTTAGAAAAAGAGGAGGAAAAGGTGCTCCAGGGACCACAGTGCAGTGCAGCCCATGGGGTGGCCGTGGTGGAGCCCTGAAGGAGCCCCACACTGGAGTAGGGGAGCAGTGTGAGGAGCACCAGAGAACCTGTTATAGACCCACCACAGCCCCCCTTCCCCATCCTCCCTGTGCCATGCTGGGAGGGGAGGTAGAGGAGTCAGTGCTGAAGGGGTGAAACCAAGCCTGGGAGGAAGGTGAAAGTGCACGGTGATGTTTTAAATTAGTCTTTGTTTCTCACTATCCAAACCCATTTTAACTGGCAATAAATTAATTCTCCTCAAGTCAAGCCTGTGTTGTCCATGACAGCAATTGGTAAGTGATCGAAGTGATCTCCCTGTCTTTATCTTGACTCACGAGCCCTTTCATCATCTTTTCTCTCCCTGTTGAGGAGGGAGGGTGGGTGCCCTGAGACCCTCAGTAGGTAACACAACTGCAGCTATCACTGGGGTTGGGGTTCAGAGGGAGACAGCCAAGACACAAAGCAGGTTGCTAAAGTAAAGCGAAGGCTGCTATTGGGATTATCCCAGTGTAACTCTTAGACTGGGGATCAGCGTGTCCCATAGCATTAGTTTCAGCTTCATGAGTCTCATGTTCCAAAAGAGAGAACTGAAACATACACCAAAAGCAGGGCTAAATACTGCCAGCCTCCCAAAAAACTCAGCCCCTCTCCCCAAACAGCCTGAAGGCAACAACCTTGACAGCTCTTAGTTTTAGACAACAAATATCTTTTTTGTTATTTATAGATGCAAACTGCACTCAACACACTTAAAACTGGAATAGAAAGCCAATCCACATTCGTGTTGCAGAGGTCTGTTCTCTTCTGTCAAGAGGGGTGGAGAGGATTCTACCCTGAAAACAATAAAGTCTTTTGAAAGAAGGATTATAAATAAGACTAATCCTCTAATCCTCATCTTTGGTTGCACTTGGGCACAGCAATTTGCAGAGTGTTCTTACCACAGTAATCAAGACCATTTGATAAGCCAATTGTCTTCCCCATATCCTTGCAAGGAATGTAGTACAGTTATCTTGTCAAGCAACTTCCCCATAAACCTTCAGAAGAGAGGCAGAGACTGTAACCTCTTCCCTAGTTTCACAAGCTCATGTCTTTCTCTGAATGTGCTCTCCATAAAGACATACATCACTTTTATCTGTAGTGAGTATATGTGTTTGCCAAATCACAAGAATTCACAGCAGGATTGCACCCACAGCTGTTATACACTTACAGGTAACATTCACTTATTCTCCAGAAGGGATTGTTAGCCTGTGTCCTCTAAGGATGAATTTAAAGCAGGAATTAGGGAAGAAGGATGAAAATAAATCAATGTAGCACAGATTAGGCAGTCCTTACTGGAACTGCCAAACAAGGAGAATTGATGCTTGTTGCAGGAGAGCAGAGAAATCAGAAAAGAGGGTACAAAACAGCTATAGCGGAAACAACAAAACTGCACTTTTCCAGATGCCACTGAAGGACTTCCAGCAAAGCAGCCAAAATATCCTAAGAAGTACCCACTCCACTAAGCCACCATTAAGTGGCTTACTGTTCAGCAGGAGGCTGATGCAGGAGGTAATGCTCAGAGACCATCGCTTCTGAGATGATCCAGCAGTTAGAGCAGTCACTGGGCCTCTGGAGGCTTTGTTCCTGATCTCCAGGGACACTGTGAGGCCTGTCACTTAAGGACTTGTATTGAAAAATACTGAAGTGCTTATCTCATTGGTTTCAGCAGTTGTGGGCCCAAATCTGCCTTCAAATCCTAATCTGAAACTGTCTGTGACTTGTTCTCCATTTCCCTTTGTCTTTACACCCAGTAATAGTTTTGTAAAGAAAAACACATGAAAGCAACAGCTGGGTACTTTACAGAATGGACCCACGAACAAGCTAAAGGGGCAGTTCCATATAACACCATCTTCCTGCAAATCTAGGCGTTCCCATTGCCTTCCCTTTGCATCGCCAGCCTAGTGCTGTTGATATTCCTGTTGAGTGCTGTCTCAACTCCCTGTTAACATTTTAGGCACTGTGGAACAAAATGTAAGGAGTTTTGCCTTACAACAAGCAGTGGTTTGCTCAGTAGATGTGCTAGCATCTCTCCGATGAGATGGAAAAAGGGCAAACCCCCAACCAGACAACAGATTTTAAGTCCCCAGGCAAGGGAAAAGGAAGAACAAATTAAATGTTCACTGCAAGCAGTTCACTAAACAAAAGGACAATAATAGTGTTTTTCTGCCATTCTTTTAATTCTCCCAGCATAACTACACATCTTCTGGATACAGTCTGTTTCTTTGCCAGGGCTTCAACATTCTCCCCTGAATTAATGATGCTGGAAAATCTCCACTTTTCATAGACTCCGATAGTCTCTGCTGAGCAGCAGAGGGCTGCACAATGCTTGCTTATGCAATGACTGGTCCTGTGCCAGGAATAATAGCCTGTCTACTAGGAACAATCAATTCACACACAAAACCAGAATACTTTTCCCATTAAATGTCTGAATTAGGTGAAGTAAACCACCGCAAAGCTGGTCATGCTGCACATTAATGTCAGCCTCCACACTGAACTAAATAATCCCACACCCTAATCTTTGGGAACAGTTAAGGGTGGCACTTCCTTATTCATTACTTCTAAAGTACTCTTGACACTATCAAGAACTGTTATTACAGGACCAGGCAACAACAGGACACCTGAAGCAGTTAAAATGCAACTTGATCTGGGAAAGTAATTGCAGACAAGCACTGCTTTGGCTACTTCATACACTAGCAGGCATGATCTGTCCCTGAGTGGATGAAGAAGCGGAGAACAGCATCATCTTACTTGCAAAGCAATCTGCTGCACGCTGCCCATATCAGCATTTGTTTTAATGCTAGTCTGGGCCATGCTTTAAATGTAGTGTATCCCTATTGCCTCACAAGAAAACATTGAAGGCAGGAGGGTACCATGAAGTTAGTTTCACCTAATGTGTGAGGAGGAAGACTAGGTCTTACTGTCTGAAATCAGCTTAGCTGCAATAAGATGCAAGTCTAGTTTTTGGTCCGTCAGGATGGAAACACCAAAAATCCCTGGGAGAACCTTTCCTCTATTTTGACCCATGGCTAAGAAATAAGAGACCAAATCACTGACACTTTCTTGCAGACCTCACAATTCCACCCTTTTCTACCTTACCAAATAATTACTGCACTGGGATGTCAGTCTTCCATCCTTGCTCACATTGTGCTGGCAAGAGGAAGTAGGACATCTCTACGTTAAATGAAAGCTCACTGTGAAGCTTAAGTAGGAAAGAGGTAGAGACTGTACAGTTATCCTGACCACTAGCACCAGAAATTCATGTTTTCCACTTCATTCTTCCCTTCTAGAAGAGGTTTCCTGGAAGGCATGGGAGATCAAGGGGCCATCTCCCCTTACTTCTCCTATCACTGGCAGAGATTAAGAGGCTGCTGCCTCTCCTGCAATTTTAAAAGTTGGTATAAGCCAAGTTCTGTTACCCTGGAGAACACGGCTTTTACAGTGTGGCATGTAATTACACCCAGAGAAGAGCACCATGGCTTGGTACTTATCTACACAGCATCCCTTCCCAGCCTCTCAGTCATAACACAACACCTCACAGACTGCTATTTTACAGAGTACCCTTGGAAAATGACTTAAAATACAGCTTTGGGATCAAATATCACACACCTGGAGGGCAGAACTGTACATGTACGGGATGAAAGCACCTGATCAGTGAGGAAAAGTACTACAGTTCTGTGCAAACTATTTTTTCCAAGTGATACCTTCTCCAACCATTTAACTCCTCTGTGCTGTCCTCAGGATCTTCCCTCTGGTCTTGTTACCAGAGCACAACCTTGGTTTTGACTCAGGATGACTGGGTGAATTTCTACCTGCACTTCATACTTCATTCTGCATGGCTGTAATATAGCGTCTCTGTCCCACATGAGTGCTGCAAAGGCATCTACACTGATGATATCAAAGTGGCAAGTTCACATCAAAGCTTCAGGCCAGTAGCTTGTCTTTCTGTCAAAAGCAGGAAGCAATGGTGAGCCCTGAACCCACTGAACAGGAAGAGGTTTATAAGCCCCCACACAAAGCAATGGCAAAGAATGAAAAGAAACAATGCAATCTGTAACAAACAAAAAAAAGGTCAAAACTGAGGGCAGATGCTAAAAGCAGAGCCAGCATCTTCCAGTCCAGAGAAACAGATTCAGTTGCTGAACTCAAGAAATCTGTTCGACCTAAGTGCACTCACCCAACCAGCCAAGTGCCAGGGAAACACACAGCAACGATCAGGTGTAACCTGACTTGTGTATGAAGCCAGCACTTTGGCAACATGGAATAACAAAGAAAATAAGCTGAGTATTTTCATGCTACAGTTTGTAACAGTACCGAGTTTATGGATTTTATAGCAGAAGTCACGTTTCTTGCACTATTTTCCTTCCAGAGGTTCTGGATTCTCGCATTTCATTCTCTTACCGACAGAGCCATCTAGTGGATGAGACATCATTTACGTACAGGAAACATGTCGCACGCTGCAAGCAAGGATAAACCACACTTCACACACAGGATCTTCAAAGCAGCCCGTAACAAACTAGCGTATCATAGAATCATAGAATCATAGAATAGTAAAGGTTGGAAAGGACCTCAAGATCATCGAGTTCCAACCCCCCATTGCTAAGCGATAAGCTTGTCGTGGTGGGGCTTACACTTCTACCAATTGGATCGTCAAACTTTTCAACACTAATTCACATTACCTTTCTGAAGAGGGTGAGCAGTTCATCCTAGACTCAGCCGCAACCTAATTGCAAAGCTTTTCATTAATGTAAAAAAGTTAACATGTATTGGAGATGTTATGTGCTTTAAAGAAAGCTTCAAAGCTAAGGCAATACTGGCAGGAAAAAAATAAAGTTCAAGAACAAGTTTCATGGCCGTGTGCTCAGTGACAGTCAGTAATATAGAGGGTGAGAAACATCAGAAGTCAGTGGTCAAAATGTGCTGCCATTTCCCTCTGCCAGCATCTAACCTTCAGGAAAGGAGGTATGCTGTTTAACAGTCAGAAGGAAACATCGAGACACAAAGCCCATGGGCCAGATTTGCAGCCTTGCCAAACCGTTGAATCTCTTCCCAAAAACGCCTCCAGTCAAGCTCCCCATCTGTGGCTTACCTATTTCCCCACATATTTATAGTGCTTTTTGGAGGCCTTACAGAAAAAAGATTCAGAGCTTTGAGGGCTGGGAAGTACTGGACAGTCCCAGCAAAAAAAAAGATGTGGCAATCCTCACCACTGGTTTCCTTGAGAGGTCACAGGGAAATCCAGCAGAAACCAGAGCCAAGGAGATCTGGCAAAGCGAGGTCTCTGTGCTCAAGCTGCAAGTGCACCTCTTGCCTCTCTTGTTACTTAACAAGGCAGCAGTAACTTCGTTTGTCACCCAGCCATGGCCAAGCTGACACCCTTTAACAGAACAGCTTGCCATCCTTCCACACTCACACACTCCATCTTACACTATTTATGGCAATTAATTGTTGCACTAATTAATCTCAGGTTTCTACTAGGTGTTTGCTTTAGAAGAGAAGGCAGTTCTAGCTGCCAAAGAAGCATCCTATAAAATCTTGCAGCGGATACTTGACCCATTGTACAGAAAGTATTTGTACTGTGCCATTCCTGCTCTTCCTCTTGACCGTAACTCCGTTGTACAAAAGCTCCGACTTGACTAGCAGCACAGTCACAAGCCTGATGTATGAAAATCAGTAAGAGACAGTTAACAGACTGAAAATAAAAGACATATTTCAAATAGCCATAATATACCACCATATACTACTGGCAACAAGGAAAGCCAGTGGATGCCAACAAATACCTATTCTCACCTACCAACCCACCTCCAGAGATCCCAGGCATTAGCATGGGATACTAGCAGCAGACAGTTCAATTCTTACTATGAAGTCCATGGTACAAAAGAACAAGATGGAATTGTTTACTCCTTTGTGTGTTAAACCCCATCAGTCCCAGTGGGCATCTACTATAGACTCATAATGGGTTTCAGCTTCAGGTTGACGTTAAGATGGTCTTTCTCAGAAAAGTCTTGTGAAATTCAGAGGCTTTAAGCACGGGGAGGAAATTCTGTAAGAATGTCTTCTTTCCCACAGGAAAAGATAAAAATTCAGCATTTCCTGTCCTTGGCAATTAATATCCCACAGTAAAATATGAAAAGGCTGTTATTTAAGATGTATACAGGGGAATACATGGTAAAGTGACACTGCTTTGTACGTTCATATGAGGGAAAGATGAATTCTTCAAAGCATCAGTCTGTTCCCTTGCCACAATAAATTCAAGTTACTCGCAACTGTTCAAGTATTTCCAGTTTGAGCTCCACCAGGGAGCTGTGATTAGGAGTCAGCTTGGTTTTAAGATGGCTGAGGTGACCAATTGACTAAGATGACAGTTTACATTTGATTCCTTCTGTCTAGTGACTGGATGCGAGATGTAGGTTACTGTGTAACTGGTTTATGAGTTATTCCTGATATTAGCACCTCCTGAAGCTGTGTTTGTGCAGCTGCAGCAGATGGTCAGGATGAGAGCCGAAGGAGATGGGTCAGAGTGGAAGGCATCAAGGTGGGCACAGACTGTGCTTTATAAACAGAACTTCAGCCTGGTGTTACAATAACTTCTGCTGAGTGTATCCAATCAGCATATACATACTATCTAAAGAACATGAAGTGATAACCTTAGATTATATATGAGTATTTTAAGGAGTTAGTAGAGATCATGCCAATTAAGAAATCCAAACAGTACAAAGAGCTGCTACTACAAGTGATAAGAAAGGTTGTAGTTTGCATACAGACCAGTGCAGTTTTGCTTTCCTCTATCTTACACAGACTCTCAGAGGGAAATTACCTGATGAACTAATAACCAGTCACAATTCTCTTCTGAGTGACCATCAGTTTGAAGAATGACATGTTTCCAAAAGAAATGTTTAATATCATTACTAAAGCCCCAAACTGCTAGTTTTTAAGTTGGAAATGCTGACTTTAGGAAAGCACTACTGCTGCGTGAACATGACTCGCATGCCATGTTTTGAAGCAGGGCTTTGTGAAAACTGTCCTTTCACTTGGACAAATTCCTCAGTGGAGGTGTAAGACAACTTGACAATGCTTTTATAGTTAAGCTCACGCATATCATAATCACATTTTAAGGAGCTTTCTAATGCAAATATTTAGAATCATAGAATAGTTAGGGTTGGAAAGGACCTTAGGATCATGACTACCCAGAAGAACATGTAGCAGGATTTTCCTAATGGTGCAAAGCTTTATTTACAGACAATGCAACAAATACATGAGTTCAACTTTTGTGTCTGCACACAAAGGAGAATCTTCACTGCGTAAGAGCAAGACTAGCTGTTCTGTACAAGTACAGACTGATAGTTGATTGTATGCAAGTATATGATGAGGTACAGAAAGCTTACACTTAAAACTTCTCAACCATCTAAGCCAATAAGAACCACCACGCTACACTTTAAGCAAAAAAACCCTTCAGTTACTCAACTACATTTGGCTTCCTGCGTATCAGCTGATGATCTCTATGACTATTAAGACCAAGAGTTGGGGTTGATGCTAAATTCTGTTCAGAAGGTTAGCAATTGTATTAAGTAGTATTTTATGGATAACCATTTATGAGACTTTTTACAGATACCTGCATTACAAGTTTTTCAAAACATGCCAAATTCATCCTTGAAAATGCCTATTTGAGATTGTCTTCTTTTCCCAGGTGGAGGGAAAAAAAACCCCTAAGAATTCACAATTTTCACAGCAAATACAGACTCAGGCTATCAAAGCTGCGTGTTCCTAATGAAAAAACATCCCTGCATCCAAAGAGAAAACTAAGAAACACAAGAATACAAGCTCAAAGTACAGATCTGAAGACGGACAGACCTCTATCTACTGTAGGTTCATATAAAGGAAAAGAACATGGCGCTTTGCTTCTCAGGAAGCTGACTTTGTTTCACTGTGTTTTCCATAAATGCAGCTGCTAATACAACTTTAAAAGGTACTGTTGAACAATTCTTCCTAAAAAATACGTTCCCATTCTTTAGAGAACGGATGACAACAGGACTGAACAAGAAACAGGAAATGCCATCTTTAAAAGTCAATGCATCACACAAGACAGTCAAACGGAAAAATCAAGTCCACTGTTTTCCAAAGCTGTTTTAAATTTGCAATTGATCTACAATGCTTTTGGCCAGGAGTCCTGTCATGCAAGAGCAGACAAGTTTTTGTCAGAAACATTTATTAAGCAAGACTGACACCAATACACATGTAACCAAGTTAATGGAAACCAAGCCAGTGGAAAAAAAATGTCGCCCAAGACCAAAATTATCTTCGCTTCTGGAAGATGTTGCCACGGCCCATCCCACGGCCTCTTCCTCTGGCAGCCACTGAAGAAAGAAAACATCAGGGATGACATGAATTTGACATAAGTGCTTATTCATCTCGGCTGACAAGCAAAACATAACACTCAGTTTCTTGCTTACAAGCAAGGAAATGAGGCTGTCCTACGAAGCTCAGAAAGTGCTGTGACAGCAAGTTTGTGATAAGAACCAGAACTAATGGTTACACAGACTTGCTACTTAGAACAGATGCAGTGAATACCTACGCACTTTGTGCTCCTTTTAAGATGACACACAAATCTGTATGCCCAAGAGATTTAAAACTGCACACTTTTCATAGGTGTTGAAACAGAACTCTGTTTCAGCAGATTTTACTTCCCCATATAAACTTACTGCATTTGCTAAAGTTAACCAAGGACTTTGCAGCCCATAATTATTACCCGATCTTGTTATAACTACATTGTTCTCCCAAGAGAGGTACAAATGAGAGTGAGCTACAGAATGGCTAGTAATTACAGCTCCTCAGTAGGTTAAGTACTACCTTAATATCAGTTTGTTTTTCTCCAAAAGCTTATCAAGGACTCCTGAATCCTTCCCTACATACTCCAAACAGCTAGTGGCCACAATCACTAGAAAGCAGAAGACAACATTTTATATAAAGCCCCTGTTTAATAAGGATACTCACTGTATCTAAATTATTGTAGCATCAAGATTACACATTCAGGTAATTTGACAGTTGGAGTCTTGACTCCCACCGTAAGATGAAATATACAGAAAAACAATGTATGAACCATTAATCTCTGTTTCTCACAGCTTACATGTCCTCAGTGATAGAGATGAGAGCTTTCCAGTTCTTCTACAGCAAAATGGGGAAGAGGGAACCATAAACAAACTACATACCTTGAGCTTTGAGAATAGCTGCTTTTCCTCGCCCAGCTCCAGAGCCCTGGTTTTTATTCTTCATGCTCTTTAGCATAGGAGCGTTCTTCAACATATCTGGTAAAATGAGAAACCGTATCTTGCTGCCTCTGATGTAGACCTGCTCCAGCTGCGCCACTCGTCCATCTCTGTATGTCACTGTTATGTTGGACATCTGGAAAGTAAAACTAAGTCAGCGCTCATAAAGGCCTTTAACACAGTCTGTGATCCTGGTTCCTTTGCCTGCAGAATATACAGCCACGGTTCATGTACCAAAGCCAAAGACTTTCCAAGCATACTGCTTTCTCATCTGGAGTTGGGACACAAAGATCCAGGACCATTTAAACATACCCCTACGGCTGCTGCTATTCAAGCAGACCCATGACTTATGCTTTCTCCCCAGTTGCTGATTCAGTTTTATCAGCTTTGTTAATTTTGTTTTCTCATATTGAATCAGTTTTAATAAAGCTGATCTAATCCTAACTATCAAGGAAACATTTTGATTTCAACAATACCTTAAAATACCTAAAGTCAATCAAAATTAAGTCCTCTTGGAAGGACTAAAGCAAGATGCATCAAAAAAAACCTTTAACTGCTTAAATCATAGAATCATAGAATAGTTAGGGTTGGAAAGGGCCTTAAGATCATCTTGTTCCACCCCCCTGCCATAGACAGGGACACCTCACACTAAACCATGCCATCCAAGGCTCTGTTCAACCCAGCCTTGAACACTGCCAGCAATGGAGCATTCACAACTTCCCTGGACAACCCATTCCAGTGCCTCACCACAAGGTTTGTTTATTCTTACACTCAGGGCCTCTAAACAAGGAAGTCGAGCAGAAACACTGTTCACAGAACAGAATCTCAAGAACCCTAATATTATTAACAGAAATGCCTAATTGAACTCCAAAACTGGAAAGAATAAGCTCAGGCCTCTTCAGAGCACTCAGTAATCCTGAATCCATTTCACTACAGTAAGACAGTATACGCAAACAGCAGTTCACTTCATCCTAAGAATAAGAGCAATGGTCTTTTAACCATGCTGCCTATAGGCTAGCTATCAGCCTTTCCAGGCACAGAGAGCCCTCCCTTCGTCCTCCTGAAGCAGGTGTACCTGACAATTCATGTTGTCTTCAGCTTCAATAAGTTTGCCTCGGTAAACTTCTCCTGTATTGGTTTCACATGTCACAATATGGCCTTCGGCCTCATGCAGGACTTTAATAGGCACTCCAATCGACATGTTTGCAGCGCTGTGGCTCTACACCTGAGACAAGAAAGAACAAAAGAAAGCTGCAGACCAGATTTTACCTACACAAGCTACGATCTCTCTCATTATAAAGTAATTTTCTCCCTTGCTCAAGCACATTGTACGCTCGGAGAATGCACTGATAGAACTTGCTTAGAAAGATGCTCATGGGAAGAAATGACTTGAGATGAGCAGAAGCAGGTATTCTCCAGGTCTCTTCTGGCCTAGAAAACTCACTCACAAGCATCAGGTAACGGAACACAGGTACAGCCACGCACTTCTTAAGCGGAAACAGTTACAGGTACGTAACGGCGCAGCCACCCTGCCCCGCGGGGGCCGCCCGCCGCGCTCGCAGCCAACACAACACAACACAACACCACACCACACCACACCACGCAAGGAACGGGCTCCTCCACACCCAGCTCACATCACACACAGCCCCCCCAGCCCCGGCACGACCTCCTTCACCCACAGACCGCAGCGCTACCCCAGGGCAGAGAAGGGCCCCAGGCCGGCGGGGAGCTCCGCTCCCACAAGAACCCGAGCAGAGCCGGGCACCCCACCGGGCCTTCACCACCTCGGGCGTGCGCGCCCGAAGCCGGCCGCAAGAGCACGGCCCAGACCCGCCCGGCAAACCCCGCTCACCGCCCGCTCGGCGCCGGCCCGCGCTCACCCCTAATGGCTCCTCCAGCGTCCCGCCCTGCACTGCGCGCCGGAACAGGAAGGCGGCGGCACGGCCCCTTCCATTCTCTTCCGTTCCCACCCCACGCGACCGAACGCCGGGTTCCGCCGCTGCCGCTCGCAGCCCGGGGGGGGGCCGCCCCGCGCCAGGGTCCGCCCCGCGCCGGGCCGACCACCGCCGCGCCCCGGCTCCCCCGCCTGCCTCAGGCCGCGCTCCCCGCCCGCCGTGTCATGCTCCCAGCCACCCGATCGCCCGACGGTCACCGCCAACACCGCCGCGACGGCGCGGGGCAGACGCCCCGGGGCCCGGCCCCCCGCAGCCCCCGCCTCCGTGCCCGCCTCCGCGGCCGGGAGGAGCCAGCGCCGCGCCGAAGCATGCCGGGGCCCTGGGCCGCGCCGCGCCGCGGGCCGGCTCGGCGGGGCCGGCAGTGAGCGGGCGGCAGGAGCCGCCGCCACCATGAAGAGCCCGCGGGAGGACGGGGAGCCGCCGTCAGGTCAGTGCGCGACGGGCAGAGCCCTCCGCGGGGCTCTTGGCGGCGGAGTGGGGGCCGGGACCGGGCGGCGGGATGGGCTGCGCGCCGCCTGGGGCCGGGGAGGCAGCCCTGGGTTCGGCCCAGCCCACCGCGCGGGTCAGTGACTGGTGTGGTCCCCTGCGGAGGCTCGGCTGGCCTCCGCCCTCCCGGAGCCGCGAAGCCGTCGGTTGCGCCATCAGCGATGTGGAATTACCGGCTCCGCAAAGTTCGCTCCAAGTTCGCTGTGCCGAGGAGCTGGCGAAGCGGAGAGGTGGTGTTACAGCCACAGCACACTTGGGAGAGAGGGTGACTGGAAGCTGAATATACAAGAAAGTTAAAAGCTATTACCCTTTTAAGTCTTCCTGTAGAAAACATTCACCTCTTCAGTGAAACTTGGCACTTGACAGAAGCTCTGGGTACTGACAGAAAGGGGACAGAATCATTCGTGGTACTCGGTTGCCATCTGGGGTTAAACCATGACACACACCAAGAAAAAATGACAACAAAATACTCAGAGATCCTGGTTTGAGGGGAATCTGGGAACTGGGTTTTCATTGGGATACTTAACTAGATTAATCAAATGATTGAATATACCAATGGTATGCCAGACTTCAAAGTCATCATTAAACAGTGGCACAACCATGACAAAAGATTTGGAAAGAGCCTGGAATTGGCTTGTCCCTACTGTAGGTCTGTAGCTTTGTTAAAAGTAACAAAAGATTACAAGCAACATTATCCAAACCACTTTAGTTATAAAATTGCATCAAAACTAGAGCAGTCCACATAATGTCAAATGTGGTTTTATTCCTATCTTAAAATGTAGCTGCCTTGTGTTACCAAAACTTTTCAGAGGTCCTCTCTAGATCAGAGGTGGGGTTACTGAGAAAAACCCTTTATGATTAACTCATTTGGATTGATGCTGAAGCAGCACTAACAGGCAGAGCTCTTAATGACCTTCGAGTGCAAGAGCATTTCTGAACTGGAAGCCACGACACTGTCAGCCCTATAAAAATAAGAACTGAGGCAGAGGGATGGAGTTATGGTATTCTGGGACTTTTTGGTAGAGGTTGTTCTTTTTCTCCTTTCCCTTTGTTGAGGGAGTTAATACAAAAGCCAACTGGTGCCATTTGTGAGCTTTGTTAACCTGGAATCATGAAAAGCAAATTGCAGTCCCCGAGGAAAAAGACAGCTACAGAAAAGGCTCAAATCTGTGGGGCTTGTGGGAAATCAGTACCTGGAGATCTTGGTTGTGTCTGTTTTCTCACAGTTTGGTTTAACTCCTCTTGTGGCACAGAAATAGATTCAGACAGAAGAGAAAGCATTAATACCTGCACCTTACCTACTATCATTTAGGAGGGGATACAGCTTCATAGTGTGGGCTGGTGGGATGTCACCCCACCAGGAATAACATGAAACTTCCAGAGGAGAAGGGGGTGTATCATACAGCAGAGCAATCCAGGTGTGGAACAAAAAAGGAGTACAAGATTAAACCAAACACTTAACTGTACATAAGTACCAAACCTACATCCCTCTCAGAAAGACAAAAGTATCTGCCAATCACATAAAGTGAAAACACGCTCCCAAATTTCCACAGCCATAGTGCTGAGGACAGGCTGTGTTTGAAAGCCAAGGTATGGAAACCCCATTCCTGTCTGCACTGACATCTTCTGTGTTTTACTCACACTGGGATGTTTTCACTGCAGTTGACTGCATCCAGCTGAAAGTGCCAGTCATTCAGCAGCTCTACCACTGGGACTGTGGGCTGGCCTGCTCCAGGATGGTGCTGCAGTAAGTGACTCTCTTGGCTTGAATGGGTGGGAAATCCCATCCCATGGGATGGGGGTAGTGGGAAGCAGCGTCCAGGGAGAAGAGGTGTGTTGAAGCAGCTGTGAGTTGAATTTAGTCTTACAAGAGTACATACATATTCTCAGGTACCCTCAGAGAATTACTGCTGCTGGGCCTGGCACAGCTTTCCAGCAGGAGCAAGGGAAAATTTAAGCTTAACGTCAGACCCTTTTGAATAACTGACAGTTCTGACAGATGCAAAGCACCTGTAAGAACTGTACAGGTCAGCATGCGTAAGCTGATAAAAAGTTATTCCTCTTTCCTGTGCATAGCCCAGCAATTCACCTGCCTCCTTTCTGTTGTTCCCAAGTGATGGGTAGGCATAGCCCAGTTTACGAGTACATACTTGCTCTGTCCTGCTGAGCCCCAGTCTGTGGGTGAATGTTTTTGTTCCAGGAGCAGATTCAACTCAATGCACTGTATTGCCCTTTGGGGTGGTTTTTGGTTTTGGTTTGGTTTTTCTTTTTTTGAACTAGTAGCTGTCCTGCTGAACTCCTCTTTCCTTCCACAGAGGAACATGAGCTTAGGTGCAGGAGAAATACCTATTTAGATGTCCACTTAGTAGATATGAAGCAGAAGATTTTCATTTCTCTCCATCCCTTCTGCCAAGACGTTAGTCCGTGTGCTGGTAATTTCCCATCTTGACTACTGTAACCTCTGCCTCTATTCCCTTTACCTCTTTGCTGCTCCAGTCTGTCCAAAACTCAGCTTCCAAGATTAATCTTCTCAACCTGCTGATATGACCTCGTTTACTCTGCATCCTCAATTCCAGTCGTCTCCCCTTTTTTTTTCCATTTACTTCCATTTGTTTTCTGACTTCCAGAACTCTCTGTATCTGCCTTTCCCTACCCCTCTGCAGCCTGTCCCAACCTTTCTCCTGACTTCATCTCCCTGTTGTTGCCTTTTCTGCCATCGGTGCCTAAGACAAGCTTCCTTTGAATATTTACTGACTTCCTTTACAGTTCCTCCTTTTGAAATCCATCTATTGTGTGAAGCAAGTTTTAGTCTTTAACGCTTCTTTCTGCGTTTGCTCTAATATGCTTGTACATTTAGACTATAAGCCCTTCAGGACAGAGTTCTATACTTGCTCAGAATAGCTTGCCTATTGTACAGCACCTGTACACTTCTGCCATTATAAATCAGTCAAGATAACACATACATTTCCAATTTTAAAAAGTCAGCAATAAATCCAGTTAAATAATCCCTAGTCCCTTCCCTTCCCTTAAATCTGTGGCTCCTTTGTGGGTTGTTTTCTTTTTGGTATTTCTTAGCCAAGCCCATTGTTTCAGTTTTTACGTCCTGTGACTTGGAAGCTTGGGCTACAGGACACATTTTGCTTCTCCTAAGATCTGTGCTTCCCTTCCCTGCCTTTCCTAATGCTATAGGTACCTGAATCATTTGGACAATGATGAATTTCAGAAAGCCATCCAGGAACTCCAGTTAACAAAGAGTATCTGGACTATTGACCTGGCCTACCTAATGCGGCACTTTGGTGTCAAGCATAAGTTTTGCACCCAGACACTTGGAGTGGACAAGGGCTACAAAAATCAGGTTAGTATTCTCAGGTACTGGGAGACAGCAGAGCTTTAAAAGCCCTGTGTGTCACGCTGTAAAACCTCTGCTGTGTTACTGACAAATCAGCCACAGTCCCTGTACACAAGGTTTGCCTGTTGCCCAACCCAGCACACATCAGTTCCAAAGGTGATGCTGGATACAAACCCACATACTTCACATCTTTAATTCCATAATATGAATTTTGGAAAAGCTTTCATGTAGTGCTCATGAAAGGTTCCACCTATTTGACAGCCTGGACACTGGAGCCCTGCGTCTGTCTACAGAACAGGGACAGCCTGGGCAGCAGCAGTGCTAGCTTCCACCCTTTCCCCACCACCGTGCCTCAGCCCTGACCTGGAAGAACCACCTCTAGAGGTGAGAGGGGAACTCAGCCGCTTCAGGACTGCCAGCAAGGGGGCCAGTGAGGGCCCATAGTAGCAATGGCTTTTCTAACGCAAGCTCCTGCCCAGTAAGAAGCAGGCAGGCTTCTTTCATGTAGGCAGCTGACCAGGAGTGAATTTAAACAATTTAGAGCAGGAATCCTTTTCCTCTTACCAGTTAACTAAGGGAGAGATCTCTTATTCCATAGCCAGATCTCCAGCTTATGCAGGCCCTTGCTAGCAGGGATTTTAAGTGGTGGATTACCTAAGGGAAACATCATTCCAGTTCATAACTTTTATTATCTCTGCAGTCGTTTTACAGGAAGCACTTTGACACAGAAGAGAATCGAGTGAATCAGCTCTTTGCACAAGCCAAAGCCTGCAAAGTGATGGTGGAGAAGTGGTAAGCCTATTGTTTTCTTTCCTTTCTCTTTGGCGAGTCTGTGGGCCCTATCCTTTACTTGGAGTCCAGCTAAACTGGTGAAAGAGACTGAAATCAAGCCCTGAGCCTTTTTTTTGGGTGAATTACAGTCTTTCTAATAAATCCATCTCAAAAAAAAAAGATAATGTGGACATCAAGAGTTAATACTGAAGTTTGAAGCTGACACAGAATTACTGTTTGAAAATCCTGGCTGGAGTTGGCTATTGTTTGCGTGGAAGTGGATTATCCATTAAAATTACCCAGTAGGGAGTGCCTACAGCAATCTAATTGGCCATTGCTAGAATTAAGGAGAGTGCTATGTGGGCACACAACCCATTGTTCCCAGAGCTATGCAAACATTATAGCTCTCTGTTCCTAGACAGACACTCAAAGAAAAAGCTTGCAAACAAGCTTTTGCCAAGAGGAGGGTGAAATAAGGAACCTCTATGAAGGAACTGCAAACCCAGGGGAGGAGGAAAAACCGCAGAATTGTTTCACAGCTGACAGGGATGTTCTACATGGGAAATAACAAAGTGTCCATGTTCAATTTGAGTTGCATCCCTTTTCATAGTGAAGCTGGGTTTGGATCTCTGTTGTCGAAGCAGGGTAAATGATCAGCAAAGAAGAGAGGGTGCAGGGCAGCCACAACAGCATTTGAATGCTGTAATGCAACTTGGATTGAGCAGAGGTTTCAGTGTCCTTTTTAACACGCACACACACACATACACACACACACACGGAGTCTTTTTGGCACCATCTCTTTAACCAGAGCTGTGATAGGACAGCAGGTTCAGTCAGTCCATCCTGCGTTAGCCATCTTAAGGTCGTGGCCTGGATCAAGGCAAGGACAGAGAGCATGTCTGCCTGTGTAGACAGTACTGAGGCACGGGTGTCAAAAAGTGACACTAGAAAAGATTAAAAAGCACGAGTTCAGTTAGGTAGTGCACACAGCCTGGACATCTAGAATGTATCCAGAGGATGAGCTTCTAATGCATATGGACTGCACATGCCTCCGTGAGGGACGGCTTTTGACAGATGAGGTTATAGGTTATGTTTGGTTAATATTCATTTTCTGTGGGAGGTACTACAGCAATAAAGCCTCAAGAGCATCAGGGAGTCCAAAACTGCGACTGGGATAAGTGTATTCTTGTGTGACAGAGGCAAATTTGGGCACATCTTAATCTGGTTAGTGATTGTACAACCGTTAACCACCCAGCCAATACAGATTTGGTGCTTAAGAGATAAGCTTTTCTAGGAGCAGGAGAGAACACTTTGCTTTATGATTTTCCCACAACAGAAGTCTCTCAGGTTACCGACTGAGTTGCGAGCTCCTTTAAAACTCTTCTTCAGGGCATCTGATACATTCTGAGATTACACTGATGTTACTGCAGAATCCAGAGCTCTTGCTCTGCACTTCAGCAGCAACAATGAGATTAAAAGGCCTTGAATGACACAGGTTTTGTCAGGCTTTGTAGCAAAGCTTGCTGGGTTTAACAGCAAAAAGCTGTACCTGTGACAAAACATGCCAGCTGCATGTCATTAAGTACTGTCCATCACCACATACTTCATTGTGTACCAGTCTCTTTCCTGAACTTAATAAGCATGCCTGATCTTTTTTCTGCAGCACAGTAACTGTTCAAGACATTCAGAACCACCTGTCTCAAGGTCACGTAGCCATTGTCCTAGTGAACGCTGTCCTGCTGTTGTGTGACCTTTGCTCAAGTCCTGTCAAATACTGCTGCTTCCTCCCCATTGGACAGAAGTGCTTCTGCAGGAATCCTGACTACCAGGGCCATTTCATTGTGCTATGTGGCTACAACAAAGCCTCAGGGAGTATTTACTACAACAACCCTGCCTATGCTGACCGTGAGTAGCCTGTTCCTTTTGGGTGGATTATCAGCCATCATTTTAGTGACATGTCTGTAATACAGAGCCACAGCTGGACCTGCTGGACCTCCTCTAACAGTGTGCCTATGCTCAAGCATCACTAACCCATTTGTCAGAAGGGGTTTTGCCACATTAATTATATCAGTGCTGAATTTGTGCTGTGATTTACTTGAGGAATTGAGATACTCATTCTAGCAAACATGTTTGGCTCTCAGCTAGGTTTGTGAGAGATGCTGAACTGTTCCTATGTGCAGAATGTAACGGAATGGGCAATTTAGTACCTATTTACAGCATTACTTCCATGAGCACTGGCTTTGAGCTGAAAAGATCACAGAATCAAGAATTGTTGAGGTTGGAACAGACCTTTGAGATCATCAAATCCAACCATTAACCTGGCATTGCCAAGGCCACCACTAAAGCAGATCCCCTAGTTCTGCATTTACATTTAAAGCTTGCTCCATGGTGCATCAAAATTAAACCAATGAGTAAAGCTGTAACCTAAGCTGATAGATCCAGTCTGTATACTAGTTATTTTTCTTTGCAGAGGCTGCTAACCCCAGTGTAAGAGCCTTTCACAGGCAAATTCTTCTGAATTCTTAGTAACATTTTGTTCCTCCTGAACAGGAACGTGCTGCACCAGCGTCAGTAACTTTGAGGAAGCCAGGACAAGTTATGGCACTGATGAAGATATTCTGTTCATCTACACAGACAGCTGACACCTCATCTACACCTGATGCTCCTGGCCCTTTCCTGTGCAGCCTGCATGGCAGCTGGCTGCTTGTCTCAGGACTACCCCTGCAGAGACCTTGCTCCTGAACTGCAGTGGGATCTTAAAACAAGGGAGGCTTTATAGACATTGATAGGACTATATTGCAATGCTGTCTTTACCTTTTTTTCTTCATGATGTATGTAATTTTGCATTGTATGTCTGTTTTTTGTGTTTGGTTGGTTTTTGTTTGTTGTTGGGTCTTTTTTTTCCTCGACATTGCACATTTGACAGCAGTTTTAAAATACGGCCCCAGAGCCTAATTCACTTTGAGCTTATTTTCAAATTAAACACATGAGAAAAAAAGCAGCACCAAATTTATGAACTTTAACACTTGGTAATACACGCATAGGTTTAGCTAAACAGAAACAGGAGGCGAAAAGAAGAGAATACCTGTTTCTTTCTCTGTCAAAGCATCAAGGGCTGATCTTCGTCCAAAATCTAGGGATTTGAGACTCAGCAGGATGTTATGGAAGGAAAAAATATTAACTTAAAACCACTATTAAATTACAAAAAAAGCCTTCCTGGCTCATCAGGTCTGTGTTGTAGGAAAGAAACACATTTATCTAAATTCACCTTACACAGATACAGCATTTATGCCACTGCATTTGGTTTTGAATTACAGTTATTAGTGTTGTTCCCTTGTCCCACAAACTTAATCTCTTTTGGCTCAATCCTCTAGGATGACAGCTCAGAGCTCTGTGTTGCCCTAGAAATGAACGTATTTTATTTGTACCCAAAGTCTTGCTTTTTGTCAAAGCCTCTGAGCATTATGCCACCCCCATGTGCCAGTTTCTGCAGAAGCCATTCCAAATATAAACTTCAAACTTCAGCCAATGCAGAAAATGAGCATCTACACTAATGGCATGCATTTTGTGTGTAAATGTAAATATCTGACAGTGTATATTGGATTATAACAAAAATGCTGAATCGTTATTTGAGCCAAATTTTGCCATTGGCATTAGTTCAGAGACCTTCTAAGAAGAGCTGATATTAATTAAGAAGAGGGAATACAAGTAAAAAGGCAGGAACTCATTTTCTAGCTCTTATGCTACAGTGTAAGTATTGGGCTTAAATTGGAGTTACTGTATTCAGACATCGAGTGAAACTGTTAGTGGCCCATTCTTAATTCTTTCATGTTTTACCTGCGTTTAATCACTTTGCTGAGGAGCACTCTAAAGTGTAAAAAATAGCCACTTACTTCAGATTTCATCCATCATAATTTCCTACACATCCTGATCTCCAGTCCTGTCTGTGTTGAAGTAAGGAGAAAAATCAATACTGATGTAAAGCTAGCACGATTTTCTTTTGCACTTCAGACAGACATCCTGCACCTTTGCCTCAGTGTTAGGAAAAGGAACTGTTCAAGCTCTAGAACTGTGTAATAACAGTAGAAAGACATTATTACTTAGTGGTGGAGATACTAAATAGGAATCTACTTTAAGCATGGTAAAATCTTTTGCTAAGAGAAAAATTTTCTTATCAGTTGTTGACGTACTAAGTAGCTGGAAAGCATTCAATTAAGTAATATTAGCAGAATTAAGAGTGCTCCTTTGTACAAACAAATGGTAACAGACATTTACACGCAATAGCCTTTAAAAAGTCCTGAACAAAAAGTATCTGACAAGAACTTTTCAGTGTATTATATTTTGCTTATAATTGGTGAAGTTGGAATACATAGCAAAATGAGTAAAAATTAGGATGCGATTTATGAGTAGTAGAACCAGCACATTAGTGGCACCAGCAGAATCCCAGAAAAAAGGTACTAACCTATTATGGATAAGGCCTTCTGATCAAAAGTCAGTCACCAGAAGGCGACTGATGTGGGAATTTTTATGCCCCAAGTCCAAATTCAGGGTGTTTGATTTGGAGAGATTGTATTAACTATGTTACTAATTAACAGGTATGTGTACTACAGGCCAGTAGAGTACTTTGTTAACCCCTGTGGTTTCAGATGGGTAGTTCATTCACTACCACTGAACTGCCCCAGGATTTATTTCACAGCAGGCTTGGTTAGCTAAATAAAAACAGTTCTTCAAAGGGCTTGTAACTGACATTTAGCCTCTTACTGGTTCAGTTATCCAAATACGAATCTTGAACTTATGCATAAAACATGAACTTGAGAGCATGATAAGTGTTCTGAAGTGCACAGGTAGGTGTAACAATATTGACTCTTCAATATTTGGTACCCAGAGTTTAAATACTTCAACAAAACTGAAAGATAAAGAAACAAAGCTGTTTAAGGTAATACAGATGGAGAGCTCCACCGCTGCAACAGGATCTCACAGCTGCCAAATGCAAGGTAGCTATGAAGGATGAAAACGCAAGAAGCAAAAGCCAAGTGAAAAGGCTGAGTATTTATATGACACAAATTCAGATTTAAAAGCAGTTCACTGCACAAGCATTCACAACATCTGCATTTTCTGAAACTCTGTTTCCCATTACAAGATTGTCTATCAAAATACGCATTCTGAAAATGTCACTTTGTTTCCTTCATGATGTCAATAGCAAAGTAAGCGGTATTTTACAAGCAGGGATTTTATACATAAATATATTTTTATTTGTAATTAAGCCATTCTCAATAAAGGATTAAAGTCACAGATAACCCTGTAACATAATGTGGCAAGTGCATTTATTAACTAACATTATGAAACATGTTGGAAAGTCTTTAGAGCATGTGTTGCATATTAAACTGGAAGTGGCAGAGCTGAAAATGTGATTTGGGAAAAATCCCGAAAAGTTTAAATATTTATTTTGGCTATGAAGTCATAGTTGCTAGGCTGTAAATTGTATTCATTCTGCACTTCTGAACACCCACTGTATCACCTGAATCACACTAAACCAAATTTCAAGATACATTAGGAGCTGAGAATAGCAAATTGATTGTTACTATCTATTTCAACAGCTGCTTTGTGTACTCTGCAACCACCGAGTATCCTACTGGAGTGCAGCTCCAGGGAAACAGTTTTCATTACCCATCCTTATCCCTGATAGCATCTCCATGGCTTTTTGTTCACAATGCATGGCACTGGCCTGGCCTATGCTTCAGCCACAGTTTCTATTTTGGCCTCATAACATAGCACTGAGCTTCTGAAGATACTGGCCTCTGTCTGCAGCACTACTTCTGTACCTTGAAGGAGCCCATCAAAGACACTGGTCCAACTGCGCTTGTAATTCATAGCATAAAGGGAAATAGAACACAAGTGATCTTGCTTTGCAGTACCCAGAGATCCTCAAACAGCTAGGACGTGTTTGGGACATTACTGAAGTCTAACAGAACTTTATTAAATAGTTTGCAATTAAAAGACAGATTAAAATAATTGATGCCTTCTTTCTCCCTAAATTATGCTTTTGGGTAGAGGGTAAAGAACTGGAAAGCAGAAGTAAACAGACACACGATGCAAAGCTTATGTAAAAATTCTGATCTCTGAATGCATCATTTCCATCAAACTATATCACAATAAACACTACTGAATACATTTCATCATAATTTTATAGCAACGTATTCCTACTGGATATAGTTCCCATAACAAATGAAAAGTTTGGACTCATCAGTGTAAATAAAAAAAAACACCAAAACCACAAACCAGAACCAAAGAAGCTATTTTGCAATCGTTTTACTTAACAAAGGTTTGAGTTCTACTACTTGAAAGTTGTTTACAGGAAATTAAAATTACAGCATTAAAACAACAGCTTGTGAGCCACAGTAAGGCTATCATCCAACAGTACCTTTTTATTTGACATTAATGAGATGCTCTCTCTTTGATTATATTGGGTATAAAACCAGGCTGGACTGCTTCAGCGAGCTTGTCTGCATACATTTCATATCTACCAGTCATCTGGAAAAGAAAAACCAAAGCTTCAGTTCTTTTGGTGAGCTGTGGAAGCACTTCAGTAGAAAATATTTATATTCACCCTTTTTTTTAAGTGATGACATATTATTTATTTTTCCCCAAATGTGAAATAATTCACTCAAAATGCAAGACCTGCAGTGTCTTAGCACAAACTAACATACTTTTCTAAAAGAACTCACATTGTGTTGCCTAAAACTATACTTCTACCCAAAAAAGAAGTACATTTCTACTCTGAAAAGTACGACTTCAAATTGAACACCTTCCTGTTTTGCAGCCTATTTCGTTTATCCTGGAGAGAATGTTTTGGTTATCCTGGAGTTGAATGTGAAAGGTGGACCGACTTTCTTAGCATCAACAATACTCTAAGTAAGTTATGTCAATGAAGGCAAAGGAGCGTATCTGTAACTATCTTGTCATATGATGTTCTTGACAACTGATGAACTTACTGTTGGCAGCAATGTGCCACTGATGGTATTTGGATTGCTCTTACTTTAGTCATTAATAATACAAAATAGCCTCATTGCTTTGGGTGATACAGTAAGTTTGGAGGCTGGGCTACAGCACTTTACGTAGTGCTATCACCCTCTTCCAAAGTGTACAGTCTACAGCACTGGCAGTGAGAGGGGTGAATTACTTCTTTCTTGCCAGAGTGACATGAGGGCTACTTGTTTAACTATTTTCCTGCTGTAAGTTTAGCAAAGACAT
Source organism: Amazona ochrocephala (assembly GCA_039720435.1). Lineage (NCBI taxonomy): Eukaryota > Metazoa > Chordata > Aves > Psittaciformes > Psittacidae > Amazona > Amazona ochrocephala. Next base: position 5,143,824 of record CM077891.1, on the reverse strand, counting down.
TCTACTTAACATCCCCTTCAGGCATCAGTGAATGCACACCGCAGATACTAGAGTAGGTTAAATAGGTTCTGCTTGCTATCAAGGGTTTTATGCAATGGATAACTGATGACTTCATACTTCCTCATTCCCCTTGCATCAAGAACTACCTCTGTCTTGGCCACAAATGGGAGGAAAAGGAAACAGATATCCCCTGTCACATGAACAAAAGCTACAGCTGTGCCTTATGTGCCGAAAGACCAACAAAAGCAATCCACACCATCAACATAAAGCTAAGGTGCTGAAAACACAAGTCTTGAACACAAGAGAAAATAAGCAATTCTGTACAAAACAGCCAAAGGTCAGTGTTTTAATTTTACTGTTTGTTTTTCCTAATCAATACAATTGCTTTTGTTCAGATACCCCTACAACACTGTGGTAAGCAATGCTCCATGTGCTTCCTGACTCACTAAATCTCTGCTATCAGGGCTTCAGATTTTCATGGCAAAGCAAAACTAAACACCTGAGTTAAACAACAGTGGGAATCTCTCAGCACAATTTAATTCCACTACTACAACAACCACCTACCCACTACACACATCTGTAAAATAAATGTTTGTTATAATAAATAGATAAAGTCCCATCATGCCACTAAACCAGTATTCAGTGTGGCACCCCACACAGCTTGTACTGGCACTATTGAAGGGTTAGCAAATTGCAGTGCTGAGGTGGCAGTTTCTTTAACCAGCAGCACTGCTGGACAAATTAAATCAAATGACACCCTCAGTAAAGCTGAACCAAATGAGCTTTATCTCAGAATATTAAAAAAATAGCAATAAATTTGTTAAAGCCACGTGGAAAAGCTTGCAGTCATCTTAACTTGATCGAGGAAAATTCAAAACTGCGTTAGGATGCTTTAGAGATGAATGTACGCAGTTCTCTGTAGCTTCAACATGTCCATAAAATTCAGGGAGTTAACAGTGCAAGAAGTTTCCATTCAGAAAGTTCTCAGAAGCATACAGATTGTTGGGGGTTTGGGTTTTCACTGAATTTCATTTAAACTGACAAATAGGGCCTACAGGAATATAAAGATCCACTATACTAGGTCAGATCAAAGGCCCATCTCAGCTCAGCGCAAACGCCCACATACCTTGCCTAAGGAAACCACATGCACTTCCCTAGCAGTCCTTGGAGCTCCTGGCACTCTACTGCAAGGACCAAGGCTAACCTTTTCATTTAAAAGCTATTGGCCTAGTTTCCCTGAATTTGGCTTCTGCTTTCAGGAATCCATTTGTGGCTTTGGCCTCTAGAACATCCTGTTAAATTAGTTCAACAATTTAAGCCCTGGACTGTTGAAAAACAACAACAAAAATGGCTGTCTTTTAACACTTCAAGATCCTAAACTAATTATGAAAGCTTGTTTGTTCTAATATCATAGGTATCTTTGTTTCTTTATATGCAGGCTTACCTTAAAATTCCATTTGTCACTGACTTGCCTGCAAAGATTCAGATCCATCTCTACAACCAGAAGTCCATCCCGAACACGAGAGAGTCCTGGTGTCCTGCTGCCATCTGGTGCAGCTACGTAACTTGAGCCATAAAAATAGCCGAAGTCATGGTGTGCTTAAAGAGATGTTTAAAAAGCACATAATGCCATCTTCAAGTAAGTACACAACTTCACAGGCAGCGTCCCATAAAACCTGGCTCTATTTCTTCTGGTTGCTCACTAACTTGCTTTAAGCAAGGCATCATCCTGAAGAGTCACAGCACAATCCTAAGGTAACTGCATTTTTGACGAGTGGGTACTTTCATGCAGAGTACAGCTTTCACATATATCGAATTAATAGGAGAAAACTCCCTGCACTACCTTCTAAATAATGTATGATTATGCCTTACCAGCACTAAGTCTCTCAACTAAAGGCTTTGCTTTCACTGGTTTTTATTTAGAATTTAAATGAATTCTAATTGTCAACTCATACATTTCCAAATAAGCTGACAAAGATGCACCCATTCCATTGTCAATACAAAGGTCAGAGGTGAAACCACTGGGATTTGAGGCACAGGAAAAATCTTCACATTGCACAGCTCTCAGTTGTGCCAAAAATCAGCCACATCTGTTGTACCACTAAGCAACGGATACCACAGACCTTTTTCATGCAGCTGCTACAAATACTTAGCTCCAGAAGTAGGTAAAAGAGGCTCAGGCCCACTCCAGATGAAGCCAGAAGCAGCCACTGCTGCCACAGGACAAATTACAGTATTTCAACATACAAGTGAAGCCAATATAAGCAAATCTCATGCTATTCTTTGAGCATTCTCTTTAACTTCCAGCAAATCGGTGGAACAGGGCAAAATGGTCTGGCTGGGCATTTAGTCTAGGACTATTACTGTTAATAATCTTACAATTACAAATAAGAAGTAAGGCATGCAGTAACAATACAGGCTGATTTGTGGGATTTCTGTCTTCCAGTCCTACAACACTACGTTGACTCCAAAATACTTAGTCCTCTGAAAACATATGGAAACCTTAGGTGTCAGCTTCTGGTGACCACATACTGTGGTGCCTTTAGTAAGAAGTGCTTCTTCCCTCCAGCTTATAAAACAGCTGGAGGGAAGTCTTAAGTGAGATAGTTGCTGGCTACCATAGCTGTCACGGGATAGAGACACTTGTGGGAGAGCTATTGTTTCTAGTTAACAACTACTAGCAACTGCTGAATGTGATTTCTGAACATACCTTTTCCACCATCTCCAGAAGTAAAGGAATTTTTGTAGTATTCCTGTGAAACAAGAAGAACCCGTAGGTGGCAGTATAATTCCATTTCACTCAAGAAATCCTTGCTAGCCTATCGTATTTAATATGGAAGTTTATATAAATCTAGTAAGATTTTTTCCGGCATACTATCAGCACTGCCTACAGGGAGTCATCAGAGAGGCCTAATCTCTAAGATGGACAGGGTAGAAAGCAAGATCTTTTGTGTCACTGCCTGTCTTTCATACACTTTGAGGAACATGCCTATCAGTTTCACAAGCTTATCTTTAGAGGCAAAAGAGAAGACATTCAACAGAACACACCTGTGTGGATCACAAAAGAAGGTAAATGTATTCACATAATGGAAAAAACAAGTCTGGATTTTTGCCAGAACCTTATAAAAGAACACACATTGAGGGTATCTGGACTAATCTGAAGGCAAGAATGACCTCCTCTGTGCAATATAAATTTTTAACATAGAATTTCAGTGTTCAGAGAGAGGTAGTATCTGTACAACAGCAAACAGTTGTGTACCACTGACTGAAGGATGCATTTAATCTTCAGTCATTTTGCCTAAAAGAATACTTATTTCTACACAGAAACCAGGAGAATTAGCAAAAGGGAGGGTGCCGATTACAGAGAGCAATTCAAGAATAGGAAGCGGCTGCAACCAAAAAGTAGGCTGCCAGCAATAAGGCAGCTCTCAATCTCTTTATCATTGTCCATCTTCAAATTATATTATAAACAGCAACACAGCAGTTATACAGTAGAGGAACCTACGCATTCCAGCGCTATTCAGTTTATTACCTTGAATTAACTCATGTTAGAATACTTAAATTATGGAATTAAGTAAGTGAAGATACACACCGTTCCGACCCTGTTGATGGGACACGTAAAACAGTGATTAGCTATGGCAGCATTTCTTGCTTCAACTGGCCACATTGACTCGCTGCAACACATAGAAGAGCAGGCAGGTATTCACTACTTGCTACTGCAGTGCTGAATTCAGACTGTGACAGCCTCACACTACATTTTCTGACAAACAAGTCGAAGTTACCTACGAAGACAGACCTTGGCCTTACAACCACAACTGCTTTCTGCTCAAATACAAGTTTAAGAAATTCTACCTGATAACCCAATAAATATGGCTTTGTCACGGGAAAAAAAATAAAATCTAACACAGCTCAAGACTTCCGAAGCAATTAAAGTGTAAAACGTTTTACACTCTGAATGATGCAAAGGATTTACACGTGTGCTTTCATATTCCATTAACTTCCAATATACCAAACATAATTCCACGGCAAAGCTGCAAGATTCATACAAGTCACATCCTTTTTCTTCCTCAGACAATCAAGGAGAGGCTTTTGTAGCAATGAATAGGGGAGAAAGGAAAGAGGGAGGAATAATTAAAAAAAATAAAAAAAAAGAAAAGAAAAAGGAAAAAAGGCCTTTTTTCCAAAGGAGATTTCAATTCTGATTAATGTTTAAAAATGACAGAAATCTTCTTTTTGTTAGTCTGATACGCAGGGATCAGACTGGTTAATAGGATGCCTGGAAGTACTCAGAGCTCCAAAACAAAGGTGATATAATTTGTACACTCCTGTGACAGCTTGTACCTGCCAGATTCTGAATACCAAGACAAGGTTGCAAGCATCTGACTCATTAATCTCCCAGTCAGACTCAAGAATCTTAAGAGCTGGGCACTGGACTGATTGCAAGGACTTGGTTTATTGCCTCTTCTCTCAATTGCTTTGAGTCTGGCAGCCAGCTCTTCTAAGAAAAAGGGATTTTATTGAAAAGCTCCAGGACATTACAATTTCACAGAAGAGAGACAGAAAAAAAAGCCTATGGCCAAGAAGCAACCCCAGAGACAGTTTTTACATCAAATACTCTTTCTGCAGTAAAAATTTTATGCTTAAAAACAATCGAGTGAAAGCTACTAATTTGGAGAACCTGAAGCACTGATGAAGGGCTGTGTGACAACAAGGCAATTTCTGTTTGCTCTCCTGTTAATGGGCTACAAGCGGCCAAACATCACAAATATTCCAGTACTGACATAAATGACTCAAAAGCATTGTGTATTCAACTCTTTTCAAAGGACATTTCCCAACATTAATATAAACACATAAAACGTCTTTTATACCACAAAATATTAAAGGCAGTTTGAATGACAGCCTCTAACCTGCAGTTCTACCCTCCAGGTTTGTAAATGCATCGTTCTCTCCATCAGAACTAGCTGTAGGTATGAAAATTTTCTGCCTCTAATATATTTTTCACAGCTTCTACCCTATTATGAACTCTCATCATCCTCAGAACTTTCTAGCTGGTCAGCAAAATAAAAAATAGATTAATATTCTATGACCATAAAAACTCCAAATTTACATTAAACATGAAAAGCAAAAGGATTGGGGGAAGCTTGAAGAAACAGAAAATGGAATTAAAAGAAGACATTCCTCTTACATTTCTAACTTTGCTACTGTCTTGCATACCCAGGGAGCAAGTCTGTATTGCCTGAACATTTCATACATTAAGGTTTACACAGCTGGCACCACAGAAATCTATTCATCTAGGTTTAAAGAAATAAAACTGAAAGTATTCTGCAATTAGTCCAAGCACACCAGCTTAGCTGAAGGGAGAGAGAAATGACAATTTTTAGCATTATAAAAGATCAATATGTGTGCGGGGGCTGTTTTGTTGGTTTCTTTTCCTACCGGATATTATACTTTCTATTACAATATCATCAGTAACAATGAAATATGCTCCTGTTAGCTTCCTAAAACTTATCTTTGGAGCTGGAAACTAAAAAACAGTTCAGCTGGCCTAAAATATGTTTTTTTTTTTTTTTTAACTCACAAAGGAAATGATTTTGTTCCAAGGAACTCGCAAAGCCAGACTTCTCCTTCCCCCACACCAAAGTTAACCACTTATGCTGAAAAAGGTTAAAAATACTAATGCTTACAATTAAGCATAAATTACCATCACTTCCTCACCTGTATATATGTAAACACCACACATGACTAAATTACTTTTCAGAGCCTCCTGTAGCAGGGAAAAGAACAAAAACAATTCCCCCATAACCCCCAACCAAAACAACAAGAAAATGCATAGCTGTTCCATCGTGTGCTAACCTGATGTGCAGACACATTCTGGAATACCACATCTCAATTTATAAATAGTCTAATTTGAATTTTAAAGTATTGAGTAGAATAGCAAAGGCCAGAATACAATGAGAATGAAAGGAAGGCATGGTAATTTTGTCTAGAGCAGTGGTGTAAAGAACTGCTGAGCCCATTTCTACCAGGTTTGTACCTAAAGAAAGCTCTCCTGCCAGCCCTGAAGCAATGCAGTTATTTTGCATCACCTTGTATCCCAAGCAATGCACAGCCTGTGTCAAGCAATGCACAGCCTGTGTCAAGCAATGCTTTGGAAGCATGGCACATTCAAATGTGACTGATGCCAATAAGAGGCAGAGAATATTCAAGATCTACTCCCCAAATGAAGCATTATGGGCTAGCTAAGAAGTGTATTTTCTTAGTTCACTGAGCTAGTTTTCCTTTGCTTTTAGGAAATCAAGTCAGTAGGGTGCAATTAATGTCAATCTGCAGAAGATTAATCTCAAGGGAAACAGTTTACGCTAGTTCAGTCTGGTTCAAGAGGTCTGATAATCACAAAATTGCCAACAGTTCGAAAAAAATAGTTTTTGAGAAAAGCTTGGCAATTTGACACCGTACTTATCAGCTCCTATGTGGCCAATGCAAGCTGGCAAACTAAGCCTGAATGTAAATTACTACTGCCTGTCATAAAGTAAAAATGTGACATAAATAATCTAAGTAAACTCTCATTAATCTTCAGAAGAGCAGCTGGATGCTGCTTAACTCTGTCTCAGAGACAAAAGATGTGCAGATGTGCAACTGAAGTTCTGGAAGAGAATCAGTGACTGTGAGCAGACTGGTAGCCCAAAATTCCAGGTGGAGAAGAATGCAGATTACTTCATGAAGGCAAAACAAAAAGGCTACACCCCCAGTTCCAAGACCTTAGGCAAGATGGCCGTGAGGACACAGCAAGAGACTTGGAGGTTCATTTAACCCAGAAAGTGTGAAACAGCCTAAATCAGTTTGTATTTTACCTGAGCTTTCCAACAGTGGCTGAAGGGTTAAAGATGATCTCTGCTCCATTCATAGTAAACATGAGCCAATTCAGAGGGTGATGGCGCCCATAGCAGATATTCACAGCAATTGCTCCAAACTGGGTCTGAAACACTGGGTGTCCTGTATTTCCTTCCATATAGTAAGTAGACTACAGACAAAAAACAAAGGCAGACTTCTTAAAAAAGTGAAAACTATCACCTTCAACATTGCTTTGACACTTGCAATTTCTGATTACCAGTTCAAGTGACTAAGCCACGAGAGAGAACACCCTTCACTTAGTACACTGCTGCACTGTAATGGGTATATAGCAAAAAGTGGCTCTCTTCACCTGCTGAGATGAAATTCAAGCCCCTGCTTCCCTTCACTCAAACTACACCTAAGCACTGTCCGATTTTGACATACATGCTTCTATTAATGCTAGAACGTCCTACAGAAGCTTAAGAGACATTCACAAATGCCCAAACTGCAAGCACCTCTCTTAGTACTTTCACCACGTGAGAAAATATTCCGAAGACATAATGATCCTTTGATTCTGGTAAAAGACAGAGATGATGAATACTGTTTAAAGGACACGCTCATCCATTCCCTCACATTCCTTCAGGAACACATTCATTCCTTTATATTCATCTGTCATGCAATGACATGCAGTAAGTTTATGAATGCTATAAGGAAATATCAGTGTGTAGCCAAGATCCGTTATTTAAATCTCCTATATGGCTATTGCTCTGAACAAACAGAGGGCTTGAAATTACCACCAGGAAAATCACAGATAAAACTACAGAACACTCCTCAAAGAAACTGGAGCCAACTGTTGGCTTAAAAGATCCCATTTACCATATGCTGTGAACTTTTATCAAACATTCCTAAACAGTTAGGAATGCACTGCTTCCTACAAAAGGCACTGCTGAAGCGAAGGACAGGGCAGTTAACAGCTACCAGGAGATATAAACATTCACAGAGGTATTCTAAATGAAATGTACAGAAATGGTTCTTCCCAGATGCAAGAAAAGGGTACATGTGGCATCACTGACAGTTGCCTGCTCAGTGCTAGCCGAAAACCCAAGAAAACCTGGGACATCTGCAGGAGGTATACTAAAATGTAACAGAAAACATTGTTCTGCTGGTTTATAAAAATTTGGTGTGCCCATGGCTTGAGTACTCTGCTGTCTGCATCTCAATAAGGATATACTAGAGGTGGAATAAGCAAAGGCAAGCAGCTGAAGGGGATGGGGCAGCTCTCTTCCGAGGAGCAACTAAAAAGCCTCTTCAATCTGCAGATGGAAAGCTGATGGTGATATAATGAATAAGATTTACAAAATTACAAAGGCAGTGGATAAGATGAATACAGACAGCCCAAAGCAGCAGTAGCAGCAGTAGTGTGCACGCACTAAAATTACACTTTTACAGCTATTTTCAACCAAAGTAACTTTCTTTTTGTGCAACAGGCAGTGTACTCCTGGAATGTTCTTCTTGTGAAAGCAGGTATTATCACCAGGTTCAGAAGGGATTAGACAAAGTCACTGATAAGAAATTAAATAGACAGGAACATGCCACTCAACATCCCTAAAACAATGACTGTGGATACTGAGGGAGTACAGAAGTCACAGTGTACAGACCTATTCCTGGTAGTACCTTTTTGTGATGACCTCAAGAGACAGAAAAGCAAGGTACACAATCCACCAGCCTGACCCAGCGGGGCACGTCTCTTATCACATTAGAGAGGTGTGTTTGTAACCAATCCCCTTCTTACTGAAACTATCTGTCTATTGTAACAACCACTGCCATTGGTCTAGAAGGAAGCAGGCCTAGAGCAAGTGCAGGTACAGGTGAAGAACAATCTAGGTCTTCGCGTAAGTGTACAGGAATGGCGTAATAGATACAGGGGGTCATCTTCTGAAACCAAGGACTAGAGGGTCAGCGTGCCCAGTAAAAGTGACATCTCGTGTTTCTTACTCATAATCAGGTCTCATGAAATGGCACAGTTTCTTGGGCACTGATTTTACCTCCATTCATGTCTGTAGAGAGCATATGGTGGGCACTCACACAATCCTTTTTTAAAACAATTCTGCTAATTGACTATATTTCCTTTTTTTTTTTTTTTTTCCTTCAATTCTCAGTTATATTTTATTACAATAGGAGAAGGAAAACAAGAATTCTGTTGCTTCAGGGAATTCATCAGTTCTTATTTGTTGCCCACCAGAGGTCACAAGATGTTGCTCATCTCCACAGCAACAAACTGATGTCTCAAGGACAGATTTTTGTTTATTTCTATGCCATACCACACATTGCTGAACAGGTCCCAGACCAATCCCATTCCACTTTTCATCTCATTCTCACCGATTCAGCAAGGATAACTTTAACAAGGCTCCTTTCCATACCTGTTCTACAGAGATAATCCACAAAAAATCATTTCAAATTCAACACTTCCTTGGGCATTAACTTTGTTGATAGAGAAAACATCATTAAAATAACAGAGATGAGCATAATCCTTCCCTGTAGCCTTGATGGTTTCTAAAGCTCCTTTAGCAGAATTGCTCAGCTCAGAAGAGTGGACTTTATGCTTTGCTAACAAAACTAGCTAAAAAGACAATGCTGTTTTAGGTACACATTACTTGTTTCTATAAGATAGGTACAACAAGAAATGTCAAATCATTATAGTATACCTGCAAGACATACAGATAATGTGATAATTCTGGCATTTAGGATAAGAACTGCTTTCACGAATCATGCAAAACTTTCAATTAAACTCTAAAAGAGTATTTTTTTAGGTGCGTTTCATTACAGTTTCGTAGCTGGAAACAAGGAATTTTCTTGTAATCTGTGGATGCTCCACAGAACACTAGGACATCATATTTTAGCAAGAGAACAGGAATATACTTTTTTGTTTGATTACACAAGGCACAAATCAAGAATGTGGAAAGTAACCAAAATTCATTTTTATTAGGGCTTGTATTTTACATGGGTTTGTTGGTTACTGTTTCGCTACCTAAAAGACAGAGCTGATAAAATAGTATCAAATAACAAAAATAATTGTTAAACACAGGAGTCAACATCGGCGAGTGACAGGCCTGTGCCAGAAATCCATTGGGCAGAAACCTATCAACAGCCCCCTCTGAAGAAACACAAACCAGTCTGATCAGATGTGGGAGGCCAGGTCAGAACTGCCAGTGGTCTTTGAACATAAAGTTTGGAGACACCAAAAAACTTTTTAAAATTAATAAAAATGCAGTTTGGATTCTGAAGCATCATCTTGACTGGGGCATTCAGACAGGGAACAAAAGCAACTGCAGGTATACTGCAAACCCCAGTGCTTAGAAGCAATGCCTCTGTTAATAACTCACTTTAGCTGACAAGGAGAGATTCAGTTAGGTAAGACAATGTATTTTTAGACTTCGGTTAATTTTTAATCCCCATCTTTCTTCTTGTGATAGTTCTATGGATGGATAAACACATTTCAGATCTACCAGTTTTCCTCTGACATTGCCTTTACTACCAATTCAGCTTCTGAAGCTGATCCTGGAGGACAGCCTAAAAACTGCTCCAGTGGAAGTAATGTGATTAGTAAACAGAAGAGGCCATAAACCAGCTATTCAGTCAGAAGAATAATGAATTAAGGGATTCTGCTCAAAGAAACATAAGCAAAGTAACTGTCATTTCCAAGACAACCTCACAGAGAAACAGAGATCAAGATCTTAATGCTTACACCTGAACCATGAAACAACTGCCCTTCAAAGTAAAATAAGTTCAACATGCACACATGCAAAAACTACCTAAACCAACCATGCACAACTAACACAGCAAAGTTGTGACTCTAAGAACTTTGTTTTAAAGATCCTTGATACTTCCATAGTTTCCATCAGGCCAAGGAAGAGTACCTAACAAAGATTCAGTGCTATATGCCCTTTAAGACCCATCACTCTCTGCTCCTGGTAAACTAACCACAATTTCACCTAAAAAAAAAACCCAAACAATTTAACACTTACTGAACCACATTTTCTAGAAATACATTCCATTTGCTGCCAACCTAGCTCTGACAGAACACATGCTGACATGAACGAAAGCTGCAAGGTAAGACTAGGTTGAGAATCACATCTTACCTCATTGAAATCTCCAACCCTTGGAATGTGATTTTTTCTACTTTTGCCAAGGACAGCTCCAGAACTAGAAATGACCACTGCAGTATTCCACAGAGTTCCCCCGTGTGTTTCATCTCGCTCCAGGATTGGAGATATCACAACCATATTGTATTTCTTTGCCAGCTATACAAATGAACACAATTCTATTATTCACAAGCCTGCAGTATATTCACATTTTGTTCATGAAGAAGGATTAAAAAAAGTTTTCATTTGGTCCATTACTCCGAGAGTAATCAAGGGCTAATGCTTAACTTGCACTGGCATGCCCACATCACCACAGTTTCTTCAGCAAACATGGATACATCACAAAGAGCCTTCCCTTGAATCCTTCAACTAGAAATGCAAGGTACCAACAGGAAAATGAATTCTAACAACAACGGTCAAACTACAGAGCTGCTCTCTATCTATTCATGTGTATAGGAAGAAACAGATCCCATCCCATTCTTCTGTCTGGTGAAAGAAACCACAGCTAGCTGAAAACAGTTATTAAAACAAAAGTAAAATGTTAAATAACACATATATAAGTTGAGAAATAGAGTAACTTCTTTTCCTTCAAATCACTTCTCTTTATTTATCCACATTTTCCCAGTGTCATTAATTCCACAGTGAGAAGCAACATGCACATGCCTAGATCAGACTAAAGATATTACGCTGTCTACAAAAGCTTAATAGGTCAGTGCATATCTGGGCAAATTTGACATCAAAAGAGTCTTCTGTTGTTTCAGCCACTTGTAAAATAATTGAAATTCCTTATTTAAAAAAAAAAAAATTGTTAAAAAACAAAAATAAACTCTGCCACCCTTACAGCCAATAGTCTCTGGAAAAATAAAAGCCAGATAATAACAGATCTCCTTGGGTCCATAAAAAGTCTCCTACATTTGGTGTCATTTCACAGGGAGATGCAAGGATTTGTGTGAAATTGTTCCCTGTTTAGAAAAGCCTGGCTATTCTCACACCTTCATAAAAGCATTGCTTAATGCTCAACTATTCTAGGTAAGAAAGAGCTCTTACATTGAAATGGAAATTAAAAATACTTGTATGAAGAATGGTTCCTCCCCTGACAATCCAGAACAGTTAAAAGGGCAGTTTCAAATGCCTTCCATGGCAAAAGGTAGTCTATAAAGGCAAATAGTTGAAAAAATAAATACTGGGCACAGTTGTCAATTTCTACCTCATTCACTACCATAATGTTTGTCAAGCAAGTAAAAATTTTTGTTATTTCAGTTTCCTTGGTGGTATAAGACCGGTACACAAAAAAAGAAATCCATGCTCATCAGCGGCAGATATGGGCTGGGACTGGAGGCTTCACTGGGTTTTTTTTGTTTTATTGGTTTTTTACCTCTTGACAGAATTTTGTTGTTGGCCCATCCTCTGCTGACTCAGCAAATTCAGTCCAAGGAAGCTTCTCTCTTGTACAGAAAGCAAAGGGCATGGCTGGAAAACACCAACGCAAGACAAAATTGATAACCATGTTCATGTCACTCAAGAAATACACACTGCTTGCATAAATACAGACAAAAATAATTAAACAAAAAGGATTCAACTGTTTTCCTTGTTTCAAGGCAAAAGCTAATTAAAATACTTTAAACAAGGGCAAGGAGTTTTGGGCCTGCACAGAGCAAAACAGAAGATAAAGAATGCACTTAGTTAAGCCTTACTGGAGGTAAAAATACAAAATATACCCCAATCACTCGTGTACACTTTGTTTGAATAACCTGTTTTCACAAACATTTTATCAGCCTTCAGTTTGGTTTTTGCCTCTATTCAACCTTAAAGATTGCATCTTAATTAAAACTGAATTTTCTTACTATCTGTCTGGAGAAAAAACAAACATTCTAGGAGGAAAAAAGGAGGAAAGGATCATGAAATATGACACAAAAAAGGAGCACATCTAGAAATATCACTGTTGCAGCACACACCAGTCTCCAATATAACAGACTTCATTTTAGCGTCTTCCACACAGTTCTGCTAACTAAGACTCTTTGGGTTTTCCTTTAGAAAGTAAATCAGTGAACTGTTCTATCTTGGAGGATCTCTGCTGTTTACTTAAAAAACATACTTCTAGTACAGGATATGTGTTAAAATAGAAGGAACTTGACCTCTAAAAATCCAGAAGAAATCACAGAAAATACTCACTCCAAGCCTCCTGGAAACAAACTATGTTGACCCCAGATTTCGCAGCTACTTCCACAATCTCAGCAATTCGTTTGTGCAGTGCAGCCACCTGATTGTGAGAAATGTCATGCTATAAAAAATGCTGTATGTTCTAAGTCATTTGTGTATTAACAGCCTGGGTTTACAGGTTTTGTTCACACTGAATTTATCTTTTTCTATACTTAGTCTCATTGCTTTCAGGGGGAATAACTCAAGAAGTTACCATTTCTGAACACTGATAATAGAAAGAGTTAGGGTTTTAAAAGCATTTAGATGCTGAAAATAGAGAAAGCAATCCAATGGAATTCTAATTCTACGGTTACAACATTTAAATATATGGCATGTCATTGCTTACTGATCTGCAAATGGGTGGCATGGTTTAGTGGGAGGTATCCCTGCCCATTGCAGGGGGTTGGAACTAGATGATCTTAAGGTCCTTTCCAACCCTAACTATTTTGTGATTCTAAATAGCAAAAAAATTGTAACATAATAAAAAAAAACGTTGCTGATCATTGTAAATAACCTACAGAATGATGTTAAGTAAATACAAATTCAAAATCAAATACTCAGAATCTTAAAACGTGACGTAAGGACAGTATTTCCTTCGTTATCTCCAAATCCTGCTCACACGAATTGATCTTGGACACTCTCTGAGTTATTAACTCCAAGCTATTTTCTAAACCCCTCTGTCATAAAACCAAAGCAGATTATTGCTAAGTAAAAACATCAAAGCATTTATTAATTAATCAGAAAATATTGTTTCAAAGTACTTTCTTCTTGAGTATTCTACTTAAATATAAGCATAGGTATAGCCCTTTGCATTGACACTTCCAGCTGTCAACAAAAAAAAGTTAACAGTGTCCTATGAAAAAAGTCAACAGCGACCTATGAACTCAATAACTGTACACCGATTTACAGAAATGGTTAACTAGTTATTTATAAGGTAAAATCATGAATATAACTGGTAATCTTTCAACAGATGCCACAAAGAATCCACAAACTTGATCCATTTACTGGATTAATTATTTGCATCTGAGACAGGCAATGTTTCCAAAAGAAATTACTTTGGAAATATTCTGCCCTGCAATTCCATAAAACTACTACTCCAGGAGATTTTATAAATATGGTATTTTCTTTCACTTTTTAAAAGCTACTTTTAGGAGGCTATTTCTCTACATGTGTCACCTCAGTGCTTTTGTGTCCAAGACGATGAGAAATGATGGTTATGTTGTAATAAGATTTCTTTTACCGCTGTACAAAGAATTATGAGCGCAGCTTTATTAATCTGTGTTTACTCTAACAGATTTTCCTATAATGGAACATTTCTCAGTTAAAACAAGAACTGCACCTGTGCTTCCATGATTTGATTTTGGGTAAATGATTTTCTGTTTCATTTTAGAGGCAAAGGATTTTCATGTACAAAATCAGTGACTAAACATTTAGCTTCAGAAACACTGCAAACAGGGGGCAGAGCAATTCACTAGGCAAATGCAACAAAAGAGATGTTTCTGAGAAACATTAAAACTGAACGTGTCATTTGAATTTCTTAAGAGTATGGTGTATTAAAACAGTGATGGGTTCCCTATTGCCAGACAATCAGCAGATGCTTCACAATGGAGTTTCTAATATCAATCACTGTGTTATGCCTCAATCCAGTAGCATGAGTTACACACAAGCAGCCCAGATCCCAGTTTGTGTACCTGGACTGACACTGCTGTGTCTGTGGGAAGTGGAATTTTATTCTGTATCAGTCCCACTCGAACAATACGGGGCCTTCTCAATTGCTCTGGTTCAGCATCAAATCCATAGCCCTGCAGCTCAAAATCTCTTTCCTGAGCTGCTGATAGAGCAGCAGCTGGCAAACGAAGTTTTCTGGATTGAACAGGGAACAAAAACACTTCAAAATGAGATGCGGTTAACTAAAAGGATCACAAATGCAGTCTGCCTCTCAGAGACACCCGAGCTCCCATGCCCCAGGTACTTTCTGATACTTCCCAAGTATAAGCAAGTATCAGAAAGTAGCCAGGTCATGTGTAAATCTCACTGCCCTCCTCCACGGCAGCAGACTCCCACTGTCCTCTGTAAACGTCAGTTCCAGACATTAATAATACCTTGCTATGGAAATCAAGGTGCACGTATGTACAAACCTTCATCCACCACCCCCAGATTATAAACTTTCCCTCTAACACATTTTCCTCATGACAGATCCCTGCTTTTCCAGCTCCCTCACCCCAAACCGACCAGATCCCCCTCAGGTCTCTCATTCCAGCCAGCCACCTTCTCGCAGGACCTCTGTATCAAGCAGCTTCCCAAAGCCGGATTACCTCCACAACCATCCCACTTACCTCACCACAACCACCACAGGCCCTACCCTCCTCTCCCCTTTCAGCCCACTCTGCGTCCTGCGCACCCCTCCTCAAACCGACCCCTCTCCCCTCATCCCGGGCCAAGCGACCCAGCGGCGCCCAAAGGGGAGGAGGGAGCCGGGCCAGGCCACACCGCCCGCAGCGGGGGAGCGGGAAGCGGGGCAACGCACCTCGCCTCGCCGCCATAGAGGATCCGCTTCACCTCGGCCAGCTCCTCGGGCGGGATGTGCCGCTCCAGGCACGACTCCACCGAGTCCAGGATTCCGGCCATGGCGAGGCGAGGCGAGGCGAGGCGCTCCGGAGGCCGGGCACGCGCGGACCGGCAGCCGCGCTCGCGCCTCCACGAACTTTACCCCTTGGGGCCCCCGTTGGAACCCGCCCCGCTCCCCTCAGCGGGTTTGGCGGGAGGCAGCGCCGGGTCCGTGTCGTCGTCGTTAGGGCCGGTTGGGTTGTGCGCCCTGAGGGGACCCAGAGAGTGAAAGAGGCGCCGATGTGGGCATGCCCCGCTCCTTGCTGCTTCGGGAGCGACTCCCCCAGCCTCCGAAGTGACTCGTCTAAAAGCAGAACGTCTTTAGGAGCTTTTTGTAACGATACTGTTCAACAAAAAGGCTTCGAAACTGGAGGTCATAAAATGGGAATGGTTTTCACAGGTATGTGTGTACCCATTTTAATAGCAGTAAGACTCTGAACAGGAGGCAGTATAAACAAATGATTTTGTCTTCAACATGGATTTGAGGCCCAGTATAGTTGGACATTGATTCTGAAGCCAAAGTTAATGTCAGACAAAGGATTGAACAAATTAAGACCTTGATCTGGGGCTAAACAAAACGCATCTAAATAAACCCTGTTAAACCAGTCACTTCCACTGAGCTACTGTCTATGCCTTCTGCTTCAAAATGCAACTAGAATTCACAACGTGGTAATGGTTTTATCATTTCTCATGAAGCACTAACTCCAGGGATAGCTACACGCATTTAAATATATGACACTAGCGCTGCTTTTTATGTCTTCCAGAGGACATAACAACATTCACCACTTACCATTTGCACTTGTTTGGCATTTTGAGTTAAACAGTAAGCCTTTTAGGCTAAATAAATAAAAGAAAAGAAAAAAGGCAGAGTGTCTAACATTTAACTTTAAACAGAAAGTGTCCTTGGATAGCCTGGATTGCACTCTTTGCTCTAATCCACCCTTTTTAACCCCAAAAGAAACAGCAATGCTCTGTGTGACCAATGCACCATGATAAACGTGCTGCTTTGCTAGGGGCAGGAACTTCTTGGAGTAACTCCTAAAGTGCTGTCTAAAAGTGCTAGTCTGCTAGTGGGGAAATCCTTTAATATTTGCAGGAATTTTGAAGATGAGCTGAGAATATGTTATAAAGCAAAGAACGGTGAATAAGGAAGAGAAAAATACCCCATCACCTCAAAGGAAGGAACTTCTAAAAAGTCTGGATAGCTAGTACATTGTTTAAGTATTTGTCCTGTACTCACAGGTGTAGCATCTCCCTGTTCATGACCAAGGGCCTAAAAACCCCTTCCTAGGAATTACGTTACTTTTCCAATCACATTTCCAAAGGGCAATAATAAGCAGTGACTGATACTTACATAATATTATCATCTGATGATCCTGATTTGTTCTAATGGCCAATTTTAATGGTACGTAAAGGTAACACTTTGATCCATTCATGGCTGGCAGATCTTTAAACACTGCAGAATGCGAGATCAGTGCAAAAAATCAAAAGCAGCGTGACCAGCAGGTCAAGGGAGGTGCTCCTGCCCCTCTACTCTGCTCTCGTGAGACCTCACTTGGAGTATTGTGTGCAGTTCTGGTGTCCTCAACATAAAAAGGACATGGAACTGTTGGAACAAGTGCAGAGGAGGGCCACGAGAATGATCAGGGGACTGGAGCACCTCCCGTATGAAGATAGGCTGAGAAAGTTTGGGCTGTTCAGCCTGGAGAAGAGACGGCTGCATGGAGACCTCATAGCAGCCTTCCAGTGTCTGAAGGGGCCTATAGGGATGCTGGGGAGGGACTGTTCATTAGGGACTGTAGTGAGAGGACAAGGGGTAATGGGTTTAAACTTAAACAGGGGAAGTCTAGATTTGATATAAGGAAGAAATTCTTTACTGTGAGGGTGATGAGGCACTGGAATGGGTTGCCCAGGGAAGTTGGGAAGGCTCCATCGCTGGCGGTGCTCATGTGCAGGTTGGACAGAGCCTTGGGTGACATGGTTTAGTGTGAGGTGTCCCTGCCCATGGCAGGGGCATTGGAACTAGATGATCTTGAGGTCCTTTCCAACCCTAACTATTCTATGATTCTATGAAATCAGCTGACAATACAGGAGGGAAATCAGGAGACCAAGTAAGTTCCTTTCCATATCAGCAAACCCAGGATGCCAAAAGAAAAAGCATTTCTGGAGCATTTGTAGAAACAAACAGAAGGGCCTGGGTTTCTCTGGGAACTGCTGAAGTTCTTTTCTGCCTGGACTGCAAATTAAAAGGAAAAACAGCAGGTCTATTTTGTATCCAGCTCCTGAAGAAGGTCGCATAACTGAACTTTTCTCTTCAGGCTTCTATTCTTAGCGTGAACTTTCACTGACTTCTCTATTGGTGTCTTGTTTATTTGTAATTTAGTAAATTGTACTACATGTAGGAAATGGACTTCATGGCAATAAAACTGAAGCCCCTTAAAAGAATACGAACAGTGGAGATCTGAAAAAACAGTACATTTCCTGTGCATCATATCAACCATCCTGCAACAACACAGTGAGGTCCAGACTGCGTGAATAGGAAATGGCAAGCCTAATAATGATCAAAGGAGCTCAGGCTATTCCATAGGGACTGCACCTATATAAAGGTATAACTCTAGCCAACACAATAAACCTTCAAAGCACGAAATGTTAATGTTGAGCAGGAAAGTAACCTAATAAAGGAAGATGCCTTCCATATCCCAGACAAAGCATATTAGAGAGCTTAGATTTAAGTCTGAATGTTCCACCTCAGTCATTGCAATTATCTGTTAAGTTTGATGCTGGAATTCAGCTCCTAGTTCTGTTTCTGACTTCTTCCCATGTCTGTATTTAAGCTTCTTCCCAGATCTGCATTACCTGGACCAAGAAATTATTTTGGGAAATAGCTGAACCTTTTGGGATGAAAGCAGGCTGCAATAACCGGTTTAGAGGGAAGTAAGTTTTTTACTTACAAAGAACAAAGGTTCTTTGAAACAAGGGAAAATTCCTACAAAACAGTTCCGAAGTTTTCATCTCTATTGCCCTCAGTCAGGGTGGTCCAGGAAGTCAGATGCAGAAGTCAGGACCACACAGTGTAATCTGTACAAAAAGCAGTTCTTGGCACTTCTGTGTTGAAACCCTGTGTTACAAAGATACCATCTCAGAGCTAAAACTGGGTTTTGATAATTCTGATCCACACACTCTGTGCTGCAAGACTGTTCCCAAGAGTTCCTGTAAAACCCCACAATAGCACCCTGGCATTAGTCAGAAGCACCCTGGAGAATGAAGTTAAGAGCCAAATATCTAGATTTCAGGCTAAAATTGGGAAAGACCCAAGAAAAGATTTAAGCAAACAAACAAAGTCTTTCCACTGTAACCCAAGATAGGAGCAAAGGCTGAACAGCATCACATACAGAGCTAGTAGGCAGGATTGTAGGCAGCATTTCTGTCTTTTGTTCCTAAGTTAGTAGTATGTACATACACTCCCTCTGAAACACCCAGCATCTTTCAGACCCTGCCACTATCATGCAAATCATGTTTCCAGACACTTTCTTCTCCTGTCATTCCTTGAAATGGGTCACACAGAGTTACCCAGAGCAGCTAAATAAATTAATAACTCATGTCCCTAATGCTATAACTGTTCCAGATCACCCACAAGGTCATGCTGCTTGTTGTTGACACCTATCAAGGGATTTAAGTGGATGTGGACCCAGATGTGTCCTGCAAGGCCACATGATATTGATGTTGTCTGAGTTTGCTTCCTAGATGCTGCAACACCCTTCAAATGACCTTCTACACTGGACTTTTCCAGTGGCCACAAAATAAAGTACTGAATTGTTCTGCAAAATAGATTACTGAAACTGATCTTTACATTGCTTCACCTCAAATACAGGTTCACTTGCTTCATATGGAGATATATAACAATTCTCTTGGAGCAAACCTGATTCAAACATACTCAGCTAAAAGACGAAGAAAGTTGCTAAACTTCCTTTCTGCCCTGCTTTGGTTTATATGTTGAGACAAATGAGCTTTAAGAAAAACCAACATTCTCTGTTGTAAAGTCATTCCTTTGTACCACAACCTCTTGTTAATGGTAATAACACTTAACTTTGGCTGGTTTTTTGGGTTTGGGGTTTTTGTTATTGGTTTTGTTGTTGCTCGGTTTGTTTTTTTTTTCCCTTTACACTGGTTCCAGACACAGAGCTCTTTCTCTGATTCTACTTAAATCTTTACAAGTATTCTTACCAGTTTTAGAATGGGTCTGTACATAAACTAAAGGCAAAGCAAAGTTGAGAATTTTTGTATGGATGGAAAATTCTGGTCTACAGTTCGATTTGCTGCCTTTCCCCTGGACTCTGCAAAAAACCACAGGTACAATCACCTATCGGGTGTGAGAGCCAAATTATAAACCTCATATAGTTGGCTTTGTGTCATCTGCTTTGGGCTTCCTGCTATTCTGAAGGCTGGGTGAGGGGAAGTGGCTGAAAACTAAGGAAGTTTATTGTTGACAATACATTTTGTCTGCTCTCAGGCATGCCTGGGACCAGAGCAGTCCCTAACCAGCCCCAAGTCTGGGGGTGAAATACAAGTTTTCAGTCATCATCTTCTCCCTCCCACAGGAAAAGTTCAGCTCACAGTTTTCAATGTTAAAGTACCTTTGGTAGAGTTCTTCTGTTGTTAGTGCTGCTGTTGTTCTAGCTAGAAATATTCTCCTTGCTTGCTTTGACTGAATCACACCTGGAAATATAATCTTTATACCAGAACAGACTCACAAATTGACCACTTTTCCCAATTAAAAACTTCATTCTTCCCTGAATATGGCTATCTCCCTGATGCACAGGAAGGGCATTAAAGAAATAGTACACTCATAAAACACATTTAATGATCTAACATTTAAGAGCAGCATTCTTGTTCATTACTGTAACTTTCTGCTAAATTACCACCAACAAGATTGCTCATGGGCTCAAAAGGTCAGTGTTATTTTTGCTGTTGAAATCATGGAGTCTGGGAAACAACTGTGTGTAAATTGCTGATAAACTGGAACAAAGACAGAAGAGAAAAACACTGAACATATAAGAATGCAAGTAAACCAGCAGGAAAGGAGGGGAGGGGAAGAATCTCATGGACAGTTTATTAAAAGAACAAAAGAATAAAATCTGGCACATTTGTTTTCCAAGGGTTCAGGAAGCCCGGTCTTTAAGCACCTACTATAAATAGAGTGTTTAATCCTTCATCAAAGCGGGTAGTAGTCTGTACCAAAGTGAATGAATTTTAGGTATAATCTGGGAAGAGGAAGATGTCCCTCCCTTCATATTAGGAGAAAGCACTTTTGTTTCAATCCTTGCAGAAAGAAGGTATTTCAAAGTGCAAGAGCTGGAGAGATGAGGCAGAGTCTGAAACATGATGTGTGTGTACTGCCAGATTCCTGGTAAGAATATTGTTAGAGCATGGAACCAGGAAACATCTAATTTGGGACTGAATAACCTGATTTTGAGGGAGATGGTGTTCAAGTGTGCCTAACTTCAAAATCCTCAAGGAGTTCCTCTCTGAGGGGATGCTCTATTTGAATTCTAGAAACTTCTAAATTTCTAAAATTAAAATTCTAGAAAGCATTTGATAGTGTTGATAGAGATGACCTATAGAAAGTAATGGGGACTTATTTGAGATTCTGAAAAGGACAATTTTCAGTCATTTATCCCTCTATAAAGCATCTGAGTGTAAAGTAATCCCAAAAAGCTACCTCAGAGCCATCCAAGTTAAAACATAATGTTGAACTGGTTTGGGTTTGATGTTATTCAAAGCAACTCAACAAGGAGGTTCAAGAGGTTTGTTTCTACCTCCTGCCTGCTGAGCTGAAAGCCTAACACATAACTTCTAGGATAGGCATTGAATACTCTTCAGGCAGGTCAAAGCCTGCACACAGCAGTCAATAAAGGGCTACATTAATCTTTAGTTTCACACTTGGCAGCACAAAAGGAACAATAACACCCACTAACAGTCAATGTCTTGCATCCTGGGAAGGCACTCAAGCTGTCAGCCATGAAATTAGAACAAGGCCTGCCACACACAAAGGATGAGACCCTTCATACCTCAATATGATTATTAAGGAAAACCTGTTAGGCATACATACAGGCACTAAAAAAAGGACCTCCAGTGCAGATTGCATGGACTGGCCCAAAGACAGAACATTCTCCATATTTAGACGCTTCCCCGTTAGTCTCTCACCATAGCTATCCAACTCACAGTTCCTGCAGAGCAGAGGTAACTAGGGCTGCAGTGTGATTTGGGTGGCAGGGAACGGAATTAAAAAGGGAGCATCTAAGGGCTCACACTGCTGCAACATGATGTGGGCGCACAGGTTTGTGCTAAGAATTGGGGAAGGTGGCTTCAACCCTTCAGTTGAATTTGTCCAAGGAGTTGATGATAGCCCCGGCACTGAGGAGCACAGTCTCTTAAGATTTTGGGCATTCAGGGGGTTTTTACACAGGGACTACATTGACACCCAGCCTGGAAACTTCAGCTTTAAAATAATTTGATCTGCTTTATAATTTATTTCTGCGCAACATACTCTTATTCCAAAGTGAAAATATCAAAGGTGCGAACCAGAAGTAATATTTCACTGGAACTGCAGACTCCACCACAATCCAAATCAGTTGTCCAGGGAAAACAAGTGGGAAGACAACAGATCTTTTAAGGATAGCTCATGGAAGGGACACTGTGAGGCCACAACAGCACATTTGTGCAGTGAAGGCCAGTATCTCTGGCTCACAGCAACATGTGAAATTGGGCAGATGGTTGCAGCTGCACTTGGCGAACAAACAGTAGTAACCTAAGCTTGACACTGTAAATGATGGTTATTGAACTAGTGTCTTCATGAAAAGGCTAGATGTTGGCAAAAGGGCATGAGGAAGACAAAACAGAAGTTTAATTAACTTAACAGGAAAGCAAAAATCTTCTAGATAAAAGGCAAAGAGCAATTTCTGAGCCAAGTATTTAAAGGGTTCTCAGACCTTCCCAGGCCAAAGAGTGTCTGTGTGTAATGCTGACTTCCTTCCAGCTCTGTCTGTGCCAGAAATAACTCATCAATGGAGTATATGTCAATAGTGTACCTTTTACCAAACACATTCTTGCAAAAAAGTGATAGCTGCTGCCAAGATGCTGCTGGCAAACAAGGAAGAAGGCAGCTGCATTTATGAAGAGTGTAACACATTCTACTCTCCTTCTGCCTGAGCACATACACATGCTTGCTGACTCATAATGGCATGAGCTGAAGGCACAAAGCAGAGTGTGTGCACCAGGGCAAGAGTGGATCTACAGTGACAAGGGGAGAAGAGGAGGACTGATTGGCCTCCTCAAGACCTTGAGTGTCTTCGGCATCTTTCATAGGCTTGTTAGCAGTTTACATCACTGATACTGTCTTTTGTGTCATGTTGCTCCTTGCCACAGCAGACTGAACCCCTGGAGTCAGCCAGTGTGGTGGTCACACAACACACTGACGACCGGCCAGCTGGGTTGTAAGCACAGAACAGACAATACGTAACTCTTGACTTGAGAGAGGCACTGAAAGAATCATACTACCTATATGGTTATGCATTCATCCACCAACTGGCTGAGGTTTGCCTGACATGGTACAGTTCAGGATCTGAGCTTTAATTTAGAAAGAAAAGTATAAATCTATCTTTCACAGTTTAAATGAAAACAAGTCACGCATGAATAGAGCAGCTGAAATAGCATCTGCTGAAGTCCGCACACAGCCTGAAATCAAAGCTCTGAGCAGAGTAATTGCCTTCTACCCAGGTATGTCACTGGGATCCAAAACACAAAGACTGGCTTTATGAAGACACAGAAATAAAAAGTCTGTGTTAACCACTTCATTGCTGGACAGCAGTGTATGAGACTAGAATTTAAACTAGTTGGACAAAGATGAAAAGACTAGACTCCACGTGGACCTTTGGTCCAACCTCACAGTGCAGAGTTCAGTGGGTCCACAAGAGAAGACAGTACTAAATTTGTAGCCATCATCTACTATTCAGGACGGAATGTAGTCCTTTCCAGTAATGAGCGAGACACTCCTCCCACAGTCAAAGAGAGGGGCTTTTATCATTCTTCTTTCATACACAGAGCACCCTCCTGCCCCCCCCCCCCCCAGCACTGCATGCATATAGCCATTTCCTGAAATATTTCAATTTGTTTTCCTTAGGTTATTTGTGTCTACAGCCACCAGCTGCTCTGTGTCAAAGCCGATATGTTCAACATATTATTCCATTATCTTAATAGGATGAACATGTCCTTCCTCCCATGAGAGCTGTTAAGATATCAGTTTTGGAGAAAAGAGACAGCTTTAGTCCCGCTGTCACCTCCTCTTTCCTTCTGAGTAACACACTGTCCTCAGTGATCATATGGAATATAGCTAACTTCTTAGAATATCTTGATATTTTGTATTCACACATGCAAGAAATGATACTTGGCCATTTAATATCTAGCTCTGCCCTGAACAAACCACACACATATATCAAGTGGGGGAAAGAAAAAGCTTTGAAGGCTTGAAAGAGTGCCCAGTGCCTTCCTTTTTTTCATACGACAATTTTCTCTATCATTTCAAATTATCACTTCTCCTCCTCCATCAAGATATTAGTCATATTTCCAAAACTGCTCTCTTGATCTTAAAAAGTCCTGGAAAACATCTCCAACTCAGGTCAACGACATTTAAACTGAGGAAATGGTCACCTTTGGTTCTTCCCTGCAGGATCCTCATGCCCCTGGGAATGGGAGAGCAGAAATTCCTGGCTGGTTTCCATGACCCCAAGGACTGAACATTCCTTGCTTGAGGAGCCTTCCCAACCCCTGCGGCAACTACAACTAAGACCAATTGTGTCAACAAAGATTATTCAAAAGATGCTGTTTAAAGTTGCTATGGGTAGAAGGCAATGGGAGGGGAGAGGGAAGGAAGAACTGGAGGGAGGAAAGAAGAGAGAGATGGAGACAGCCAACACACAAACAAATGAGCCTACATCAAAGATATGTAGGATCTCCTGGGGGAATACTTAACAATAGGAGCACTAGCTCTTGCTTTGCTCCAAGAAGCAACTCTGGTTGAGAAAGCCCCTGAGCAGGGGACCCTTCTTCTTACACACCAGAAGTAAATGGTTTTGAACAATACATAGCCCTGTCCTTTATTTGGTGCCTGAAGATTTCCACTTACCTCACACCCTACACTTTCACAGAATCACAGAAATAACTGGTGAGGGAACAAACATCCCCAGAGCCACAGGAACAGGAGGCAAATGTAACACATGCTCCCTGGATAGATCGTCTGCAAGACATGGTCCACCCACAGATGTAAGGGAGTGCAGGAAACGAGTGAGTGTGGCAGGGTTGTGGGATGGATAACTGGGGCATGCAGGGAAAAAAGAAATGGGATAGCGCATTGTCCCATAAACAGCTAGCCCAGATCCTCCTTACCAAATCAAATCTCTTACTGATCTGACAGGATATTCACAGCACTCCGTGACAACAAAGGAGCATTGTTTTCCTTTATCAGTGACAGCAGAAAAAGGCAATGCTACAGCACATCTTCCCCCAACACACTCTACTTGATTCAGTCTCCAGAGAAAAAGGGAGCTTGCAAAGGCTTCATATCCATGTTTTAGTACCTGCATACTATGCTTTTACATCTTTTGTTCCACAATGGGAAGCAGTCACAACCACATCACTCACAAACCTGTTGATGCTCAGTTCAGTTCCTCCTGATTCCAGCATAATGACAACCACCAGCATCAGCTCAGTTCCAGGAACTGAATAAAGGAAAATCATGTTTAAAAGCCTCCATCAAGCCGGGCTGTGCCCAGGGGTGCCCCTTTAGTTCAGCCTTCTCCTCCTGTGTTAACCAGAAAAATTAGTGCAGAGCACATGTGTGCTTACCTACCCGTTCATCTTCCCCTCCTCACCCTGACTCAGCAGAGCATTATCAGGCATTTTAAGCAGAGGTGACGATGTGTGAGTAGGGTCCATATGGCCCCTTCAAAAGGCACCAAAATTTGTAACTGACCCAGGAAGACGGTGTTCATCTCTATTACTGCCGCATCCTCTCCAGCTGTAGTTTTTTATGATCCTGTAACACTAGGGTTGTATGTTCTCCCCAGAGAGCTGGGCAGTGGTAGGTGAAAATTAACAGGCATGCAGCTAAACCATAGAAAGCTAATGAACAAACTGATATTAGGGCAGAATGGAGAGGTTAATATCAGTGGTTCCCACTGAGTGTGGCTGGGGGAATCACCATTTACAGATGATGGCAGAGAGGCTTTTAAAGATGTTTATGCTTAGAAGCAGTCACTGGGAGCAGCAGTTCCCAACAGAGGAGAGCAGCAGTGGTACTGTTATTGTTGGATGGGACAGCTGGGGGATGCCAGAGTGTCTCCTACATGTGCTGTGACTCAGACCATACCCAGCCTCTTTTCTAATACACAAGGGTACCATTTTTCATTTCCTTCCTTGCTGGATTGCTTTTGTCACCATAAATCCAACTGTTCAGGCTTTTGGAGGGAAGAAGCAACTACACCAAAGGGCTGTAAAACAACACAAAGTTAGGCTGTGGTCCTGAGGAATTGCAACACTTCTGAGGTTCGCTTGGACTTTGCATTCCAAGTACAAATGTATGATACACTGACTATCACATCTGCTGGTCCACACTTCTCTGTTCAAGTTATGTGCTTAATTTCATGCTAAATTTACAGGTCTTCAAAGCGTCCTTCTATCATAGCATAATTTTGCAACATAAGCAAGCCCTCTTTAGAAATCACTAACAGACTACCTGGGAAGCTTTGTGTACACAAAGCTGTCATTTTTGGTGCAGAAGTTCTCCCCAAGGCTACAATCAAAATGTTCGTGGAAGGATTACTCTCTTCTTAGAGGTGCAAAGAACCCTTCTCTAGTCATGTTGTATCTGAAGATCTTGAATTACCAGTCCTAGAGGAATGTTTACTTACAGTGATTTAGCAGAATGATGGAATAAAAAGGTGAGAGAAACAGCAGCATAAAAATACCATCCAAATGATCACAGTTTCAAAATGCTAGTGCCCAGACCCTGGAGCCACAGATTACCAGACAGAAGCTGGGAGCAGCAGTAACAGTTGCCTGCAAATGGTATTCATAATGATTGTGCGCTTTAACCCAGCTCTCATGAAGATGGATGGATGCAGCATGCAGATGTATTGCTGCCTGCACCAAAAAATCGCTAAAATCAGAAAGATGACATAGTGCAATTGGCAAATAATTACTATGCCTGTGGCCTTTCTTCACCTTTCCATCTCCTTATGCATTAGACAAAATATCCATGTCCCAGGCAATAATCCTTCCCAGTTCAGATCTCTGCATCCCACTCTTTCTTCCTGCTTCTGATTTGCCAGTCATTCAGCTTCCTTCACCCATGTGTGCTTGACCTATAAGTATGTTCTCACTTACTTTCATGCACTCAAATAAAGCTTCCAAAATGAGTACCATTTTGTCTCTTAGCTGCCTGCTTAAAATTCACAGCTCCCGTACGGTCTGGATGAGATCAGACACATGATCAAATTGGTCTCTGTTACTGTCTTATTTCTATGTCTAATTTTTCTACACTGTGTTCTTTTTTAGCTTGTTCAATGTGTACAGCTGCTGGCAGAGCAAGGGCCAAGCTTAACAGCAAAAGAAATATTTAAGAAGATCGTTTCCCTTCTTAAACGTAGACACCTCAATTTAACCCACAGAAAGTGTCTCTGATGGTTTACCATCAACCAGACACAGGAAGCACCGAGGCGGCTGTTCTTGGGCCTTTACAGAGAACTTGAACACAGTGTTTTCCATTCATGCTATGGATGGTTCTGCCACATCACCTCTCTGTCTGATCCTTGACAAACAACAGAGGGAAGCATTGAAAACTATCTAAAACCCAGCCTCTTAGGATGACTTACCTTGTTTAACAATGAGCCCTTTTGGCTTATTGTGTCTTGTGCATGCTGAGACATGTTAGCTTAACTGAGGTGAGGGAAAATAGCACTTTTATGACTTGTCAGTCCAGTGAACACTCAGAGTGAGAAAATCTTGTTGCTCCTGACCAGAGTTGCTCACCCTTCAGGGGCACCCAACTGAAATACCTTAACAAAGGATCAATTATGTTAACAGCAGAGAAACACAGGAACATCTTCCTGAGCACAATTCCAGAACGTGGTCTGCACAGAGAGAGAATCGGGGGAACAAAGAGAAAGCAAGCAAACAAAGGGGAAAACCCTCCAAAAGCAAAAGAAGGCCTCATAAACATGAGGTGGGAGGGCATACTGGCTTGTCCAAGGTACAAAAGGGTTTTCTTCTATTCCTCCCATGATCTCTGCCAGCAGTTCTGCCCTGTTCCCCCACCCACCCATACAAATTCACCTTCAATTACCTTACCTCAGGAATATTCATTACAGGAAGATGCCCTGAGTGGATCAAATTAGTGCCTTATGAAAGCCCATTCAGGAAATATCTATGTGATTCTTATTCAGTTAGCAGGAGGGGATGGAGTGGGGATGCCAACTGACAAGGTGGTTTTATGCAAACACATATCTTAGGACTGATGGGATAGCAGTACTCTGCAGGCACAATGCAGAGGGACCACATCCTGCCTGCTCTGTTCAGAGTACTGATGCAGCCTTGCAGTTGCTTTTGTTTTGCCAAAACCATCGTATTTTAGAGTTGCAAAATTTCTAATCCTAGATAGAAAGTGCTGGGATGAACTGGGCCAAGAGGTATCCACAGGAGTTATCCCATTTTCAGTTACATGAGACACAAAAGGCAATCAGCCTCAGATGTCTTTGGACAGTGTTGTAACCTCAGAGCTTTGATATGAATTTAAGGCACTGCAACAAGCAGCCAAGTCACTTGGAGCAACAACAGAGTTCACAGCACTCCAAAATGTTCCCTGTGTATCTGGGATTGGGAAAAAGTGAGATTTCTGTGTGCAATACAGAGATCTTGACTGCTGCAAAATCTACCAACCAGCTCGTTGAAACTGCCTGTGACACATGGGTGCACGTCTTCAGCACACTTCCTTAGGTGCTGTACACAGATGTCATCCAAGAGGACAAAGCCACAGATTAGTACCTCTGCTTCTTGAGTATAGCAGGGTATAGGAACATGGTGTCTCACATTCTCCTGCTTGTGCTGCCCCAGGGAAATGGGATGTAACACGCTGCCAACAGCTGTGAGCAAACAAGATTGTCCATATGGCAGCTGTAAGGCAAACGGGGCTGGAGAGAGATAAATTCCTGCCTCTGACAATAGCTAATGGGCTCCAGGCAGACTGGCAGCTGCAAAGCACCCACTTCTCTGCTCTGGTGCTGCTGACCAGGCACTGCTGGGACTGTACTTTGAGCTGGTGAAGAAAAGAGGCAGAACAAGTCTGCTTCAGTCTATTTATGTACTGCAGCTCCATCTGCTCCTCTCCACAGCTGGCAAGGCCTGGAGCTCAGCTTAGATCCTCCCAACAAAAAGCCTCTTCATGAAGCATGGGAATTCCCTCCACTATCAACACCATTTGGATTGGATTGCCCAGGCTGAGGCTATTTTGGGCACCACAGGTGTCTTCTCCATCTTGCTGAGCACAGGGATGGAGGCAGCAGAAGCCTCTCCACAGTACTACCCAGCCACAGCAGCAGGGATGAACTCTGAGCAACGCTGGGGTTTGGATAAGCCCACAGGATATGGGGGGAAGGCCAAGCAGAGGCCAAGAGGAGGAGTTCAGGGGGTGGGATTCACAGGTGAGACAGAGTAGAGCTTCCAGCAACACAGAGACCCTCAGAGCTGCTTTGGAGACACAAAAGCAACCAGTTTATTAGCTCATTAGCTTGAGAGTCTTTGCCCTGAGCAAAGCACTAACTCGCCCCACATCTAAACTAAAGACCATCACTCCACAAACCCTTTACTCTAGAGAGCAACTCCTCTGGACAAAGCAGAAACCTCCTTTTCTCTACTTTCCTCTCTGTCCAGGCAATAACTCCTTCCTTTGTGCTAAGGTTCAACATCTGCTTGCTCCTGTTAGAGAGAGCTCCAAGCTCTGTCCTTCCCCCTGACATGCAGCAGAAAGCTGTCCCAGCCTCTCCTTTCTGTTGTCTTACCACATGGATGTTATTTCCTGTGTTTATTTTTCTTGCCTGGCTGGCTGGCCTGGAGGGTCTCACCTGCTGGAAAACTGCCATTACTTCTCCATCTGCAACACTGACCAAGGATTAGCAAAAAAAATAGGCTTAGGTCACTTCTAATTTCCTTAGGATGCCTGACTACCAGCAGGGGCCAAAGGCCACAGATGCTGAGAGACCACGTTCCTGTACATCTTACCTGGAAGCTGACATCAGCAGATGCATCTCTTTAGGAAGCAGAACAGGGACATGTATTTTTTAGCACTCGGATTTCCAGCCACTTGGAAAATGCCAAGTCCCTGGCTACATCCACAAGGACCTCTCTTCAGAGACAGTGAACGTGTCTGTGCAGCAGAGAGAATGCAGCCTCTTCCAAGACCTGATTGACACACAGGCTTCAGCATTCAGTGTCATCCACATGTCACTGACATCCTGACCCCAGGATGCAACCTCGTGCTTTTGATGGGAAAAAAACATTATGCTCTCCCTGGGAGGATCATATGTCCCACACAGAGCTTCCAAATTGGAAGGTCCCCCTGTAAGGGAATCAGACTACAGTTAACAGAGACCACGTCCCTCCCTCCAGCCACACAGTGGAAGTCTACAGGAAGGTTGTTGCTATAGTTCTTTTGGAAGTCCAGGTAGTGCTGCCCCAGGGAAGGGGACAGCCAGGCTCTTCATCTCGGATAACCCTCTTGTGCTTCCTGGGCCTGGCATACTGCAGGAAAGGAGGATCATCTGCAAAGGCAAAAATTCGGATGGGAGGGAACTTGCATGGGAAGCAAGTGCTCAGAGAAAGCAAGCTGTAAAGGTTTCTGATTAAAACCTTGATTCCCAAGCATTGGCTCAATCCACACGGAATGTGGTTTAATTTAGTTGCAGATGAACATTACATGGCTTAGTTGTGCAGACTGGAAGGCCTCGGTGCAAGTGAGGGATGTTACTGTATATTTCTTCTGGATGGAAACCAAAATGCTATTTCTCATGAATTGAGAAAGAACGCAGCTGTAGGACAAGCAGCTGACTCTCCGCTTTAACTGTGGCATTGAGTTACCAATGGTGGGAGAAAAGACTATTTCTGTTTTCCCAATGCAACCTTTAGCATTTTGATCCTTCTGGAATTAGAGAAGGATCTTGAGGAGGGTCTGTGATTTTTTGTCTCCACCCTATTCTTTTAGTGCTTTTGGCATGAGTATAAAGAAAGGCAGGAAACACTTGGACTACTGGACTGCTCCCAGATGGCAGGCACCTCAGAAATGAGGCAGCCAGTTGCCCTTTACTTTCAGGTGCTGAGTGTTCATGTAGCCCAACACCCTGGTGCCAGTGGTGGGTGCTCTCCTCTTGAGACTCTAACTTTGAATCAGCCAAAATCTTTGTGAATGAACTGCAGCTCTCCCCCTGTAGCCTCTCTGGGACTGGGAATGCAAACATCAGCCCTCCTCTCCCAAACGTCTTCTGGCTCTGCAGAATAACTTCACAATCTGATGTGTTACCGTCACTGAACGGCTTCAATTTAGCAGCACACGATTCCCAGCTGCCCACAGAGAAGCCCTGTATATCACAGCCCCTGCCACCAGGGCTAGCTCAGAGAACCTGTGATTGCTCACAGTCATGGTTAACAGAGGGGATGACAGGGCAGGAATTTGCTCGGCAGCAGGCAAGTCTCAGAGCTACCATTCCTGTCACACGCAAAACTGGCCACATCTTCTGGATGGTGGAATTGTTTAATATCACAGGATCCAGCATGCATGGCAAAGCTGCTCCAAAGACATTAATACTGGAAGCAGTACTGCTCAATACAGACTTACATGCTTGACGGTTCATAGTAAGTGAAAGGATGAGAGCCCTCTTTGCCCCAAGATTCATACCACTGCAAACAGCATTCTTCCTTTGCAAGACATTACTTTTCTTTCTATGGCCCAGTGCTAAAAGGTTATATCAGCATGGATTCAAAATGACCTTCATGCAGCCTGGATCAGCGTGGTCAGAGATGCTGGGCCCAGTGCACCTGCCCTGCTGAAGGCTTCAGCATCTGCCACTATTGAGCCCTTCAGCACACCTCCAAAATAGGAACTTGGCAAACAAAGCTAACAGAGTGCATTACTAAGCAGAACATTCTGCCGAGTCCCAGCACCAGGACTGCATGTTATAGGGCACTTGCCAATTCCTGAGTCAACTTTATTTATTATACACTAGAAAGGTCATGATGAATCTCAAAAGATAAAATCTGTGTCTGTCAAGCCACCTTCCTTATTTTCATTGGCCTGGACCCTCATGCTCCACACCAACAATAACAGGACGTGGGTTCAAGAGGTACCGTGACTGCAGCTTACCCTGAGATGGCCCAGACTTGTTTTGCATTCTTTGTAGATCTGATCCAGGCTGCTCAATTCTCTTTATTAGGACCTTTTGGTGGTTGTTTTTGTTGTTTTGGTTTGTCTTTTTTTTCCCTGGATGCAAGCACCACAATGCACAACAGCCTCCTTGCATCCCTGGAACACCAAAGCACAGGCACAAGCTTTCAAGGTGCAGACAATGCCAAACTCCCAAATGATGCAGCTGCAAGTTCTCCAGCAACACGAAGTATCCAACTGAGATATGAGTAACTCCCATTTAGAAATAACATCCTAGACCTAATACCAGTCCAAAAAGACATCCCCATGACCTCATCAACAGCTGAGGCAGCAAGATACCCCCCACACATGGATTTTCTTCACTGCCAATATGTCATTCTGAGCTGTTATCTAATCTCCTTGCCTTAGGTAAGGCAAAAAATGAGAGCTGCCCAGGGCTTTGGGTGAATCCTTGGCAAACAAAGCCTGAGCGTTTGCAGCTCCAGTGCTGTCAGTGTCCAAGCTTGCAGGTTTAAGGACTGCACTGGGCTCTCTAGAAGTTGCAGTCACCTCTCTGAACTGCAGCTGGACACCCCCAGAACCCACAGTCCCAGGTCTGGAGTTCAGTGCAACAGGCTCAGACCACACGATATGGCTCTGCACTCCAAATAACCTCATTTGTACACAGTTCATTCCGAACCGTCAGACTGGAAGCTCTTTACCCAGTCCTCGCCTTTCACTTGCTGAAAAGTCACCATTCTACCCTCAAACCTAAACTTGGCTTGGCTCATTGTCTTTGATGTGCTGCAAGGACTCCAATCCTTGAAATGAACTTCTGATTTTCTGAGATATGGCTAGTGCTTTCCTGTCCCTCTGCAGGATCTCAGCAGCGACTACTGCAGTCACACGGCAGAGAAGTGACAATGCTTCTAAGAGTGGCACATCTTACAGCCAAAACCCCTCCAACAGTCCCATCCACGTGGTCGGTTTTGAGGAAACAACACCAATAACTCAAAAGTGCCCCCCTTTGTTCTCAGAACAGCACTGAAGAGGAGATTGGGAAGTAAGGGAGGAATACATCTCCACTTACCATTGAGTGAGACCCCAACCTGCAGTGAGTCGCATCATCTAACCTGAGGTGCTGCTTATTTGTGGGATCAGAGGTGGATTCCTGACAGGATCACTCCAAGCTGGCAGAAGTCTGTCTCCCTCCCTGAATGAACACACAGGGACTCTCACTCCTCACTTGGTCACTTCGGTCAAATGCAAGTGCATCCTTCCTGTGAAAGTGAATTTTGAGGTGTACAGGGCCTCAAAGAAGGTGCTCAGAGCTTTTAATTCCCAAAAACTTCTCCTCAAAACATATGATGGCCAAGAGCACAGCAGGTACCTATGCACTATTCTTAGCAGCAAAGGCTTCCTGTTTGGGGTCAGAAGTGACAAGGAAGATCCTGCTGCTTTAAATACTGTGAAAAGTTTTTTAGCCAAAACCATTATCCACCCATTAGTAGGGAAAACTCCATCCTCCACAGCCCTATCCTAGTTCATCACCCAGAAATGTCATCGGTTCCCCAGTGCTGCAGTAAATATTACACTTGTTGAGCTGTATTATCCTCAAACAGCCTTAGCCTACAGTAAATGCTCTGCAAAGCCCAGTTTCTCTGGCTGACTAAGCCAAAAACTGCTGAGCAGAGGTTTCCAGATCAGGCCAATTGTGCTGTTAAACTGGGAGCTCTCTCTGTTCTTTCAAGTACTTGCTTTCCTCCCGGGTCCAGGTAGGGCCATTGTTCCCCTGGGCTCCTGCAGACGCCCATTGTTCCTCCGAGCTCCCGGGCTTTGATGCTGCAGAACAAAACGCACAGTGTTTGTGAAAGGAGGGAAAACTCAAAAACCTTTTCAATTACACAGTTGGTTGAACAACTTGGGCACAGCTGGCCACGGAGTACCAGGGAGCCAGCACTGCTCCACAAACCGCAGCCTCCAGCAAGGCTTCTAACCCAGCTGCAAAGTGAACCAAGAGAGGGAATGATCAGTCATTGACGGTTATTTGGTGACCTTTCATTTCAGTACTTCCAATTCCAAATGCTCCTGGATTGTAGACTTTCATGAACCTCCTCACACACATATTTAGTAGCTGCCAGCTGGAAAAAGCTGGAAATTATTCCTGCTTCATCCTTCAACGTTGCTCGGAAATGGCCCCTAGATTCACTGCCTCCATTTCCACACTAACGTGGCTGATGGGGCTGTCTCAGCCTGAGCGGCATGGAACAGGAGAGAGGTCTGAAATTGTGAGGGTCTTACAAGGAGGTCTGAAGTGCACTGGCAGGGCCATGTGGAAGGAGAGCCAGCAGCTGGGATGGCCCTCTCACAGCTGCAAAGTTGTTTCAGGGTCCAATTAGGTACCCTTCAGGTCCTGCTATGCAACACATTGTTCCTGATACTGCAGGGCTTTGAGCAAATGCAGTGCTCTACCTTGTGTTCCGTATGCAGCTGTAAACGTTTGCTCTTACTGCCGAGATGACAGATCCCAGGATGTCAGAGATGTGAGGGGTCTTCTGATCCATCTGGGACTGTCACCTCAGTCCATGCCAGTATGTTCTGCAACAGAGTAGGCAGCAGCAAGAAGGGAGCTCTCCGGAAAGACCGATCTATGGAAAAAGCTAACAGAACAATAAGAAAACACTTGCAGAAACGCGGGCGGGCCAGCCGGGCCTTCCCGAGACAAAGGCACTCACACTGTCTTTTACAAACATATTTTATTATTTGAATGCTTATTAAGAAATGTAACCAAGACAGACTCAGCAGCACCAGCGGCTCCTCACTGCCCAGCAGTCTGACAACTTCACAGATAGGAAAAGTTCACAGATCGAAAAAAACCCCTTTTGGTCAACGCACTTTAAATACATTTGCATGCACAGATTCTCCCACCCCCTTCCCTCCCCTCCCACTGGTAACTGACAAACAGAGGGAAAACAACTATATTCATAAACCATTTAAATTAAAAGAGTAATTGTTTTATAGTGACAGCGTGTGCAGCAGGGTGTTCATAGTGTCTTGGTTTGCAGACCGCAGAGACAACCGCTCCACAGGATGAGGGCAGGAACACCAGCTCCTGAGACAGAGTGGGAGAAGCAAAGGATGGACTCAGATCACCAGGTTCCAGACTTGATTTTAACGCATCCTTGTGTGAACTGTCCCAGCAGACAAATCAGACAGGGAGTTACACACAACACTGCCCCAGTCTGGGGATTCTCAGTCTGTCAGGGTCAGGCACCTCGCATGCAGATAAGGAGCTGGTGTGAATTTACTTTTCCTGATGTGTTTTACTGTAAAGAAGGCCAAAAGCTCAGGGCTAGAAAGACAAAACTCTGGGATGACTCAGTGCAGTGTGAGTCCCAAAACAAATTGGGAGAGAACCGACTATTAGGCAGCTAAACATAGCAAAGACTACTAAAGAGTAGTCTACTGTTCTAATGCATCACAGCACTGTTACAGCAGGCTTTCCTCCCCACAGAATATGGCTGGACTGATCTGGTTTTAGGTAGCACTCATGTTCATGAAGCAGAAGGAGTTTTGTTGTACCCAGACACGCTCATGAAATGTGACAGTGTATCTGAAAGGGAGATAATCCACAAGAACTGTCTCTACCTTGGTCACCCACAGACCTTATGAAGTGAACCCAGGTAAGGATGACCCTCTACAGTGACCCCGAAGAGCTCTAAGACTGTACATCCTTTCCAGAGTCCTTCCTCAGCAAGCCACACCTTGGTCTCATGCCAGCGCCATCTGGGCCATCCACAGCACCTCCCAGCACATTCCTGCTCCCCTGAAATCCTCCCAAACATCTCCCCTACAAATCTTCCTTCACCACCAAGATTTCCCATCCACTCTAACCCTCCATTCTGCTCCCACACCTTAGAGACTTTTCTATATCCACCAGCATCTCCTGGAGCCTCTTCTCAAAGAACAAAGATTCAGATTCTGCCCCATGTAACTCCCAAGTCCATCTGCACAGTAAGCTTTTCAGCACCAACTGGGACCAGTGGCAAACCTTTTCTGTCTACACTGACCCCAGCTGTCTCACCATGCCAAATTGTTTCTCTGTTCAAGAGTTGCAGTTCAAGTTTGCACAGAGCTTTGAAATATCACTGACCCAAATGAAACCCTGCAGGACAAAGCTGTAAGTGCACTTATTTCCACACACAAACCCCAGTGTCTTATTGAGGAGGGGTCCCCAAGAAGAACTCTAGATAAAATTACTCCTGGCAATTGATCAAACTTCACTTTCTCCAAAACCCTGTAAAACAAATAAACCCTGGAGCCAAAAAGTCTTCAGGGAATGGTGAAATTCATGGGTTCCCTACATCAAATGAGGCTTTTTAGTAAGAAGTTTCAGTTGAATAAAATCAGTTTCTTACCCCAGCTCTTACTCTCTGGCCCCACTGAACCTTGGATTCCCAAGGAGGCCTTCTCCAGCCTTTCCTGATAAGTCACCTCACTCTTCCCTTTGCCTTGGTACCATCTTTGTTTATCCAGAAGAGCTGTAGCTCATCAGCTAAACATTCTCCAGCTGGAAGGAGAATGGGGATGAGTAGGAAAAGGATCATTTCACTTTTCTAATGACCCCTATGCAGTTTGGAAGACAGGTACTTTCCAAGAGTGGAGAACACTGCCAGAAGAGCACATTTCATTGATGGCACCTTACGGCTGTTTTTCCTTTTTTCCCTTAATCCCCCCCCCCCAACTAAACAACAAAGCCCAAAGAAGCAAGCCTTGCAATGGTGATCCCTGGGAAATGAGAAATAGGAAGTCCAAAATACTGTTCCAAAGGCATGAGCCTTTTGAGCTCCCCACAATGACTGAAACATCTTCTGAAGGTCCATCTCAGACATACATTTGCCAGAAGGTCCACTCAGCATGTGGTGCAATTGCCATCCTTTCCTTCCTGCGACTGCAGACTCCCAGTGCTATATACGACATGCTGCCTCCTTACCCCCACTGCACTTCCTCCTGCACACATCCCCTGGCCCCTTCACACACTCTTTTCCTGTCAAATCTGGATCCCTAATATTGAAAGGGATTGGACACACTCGGGGGCATCTCATACAACAACAATTTCAAGACATCTGGAAATTCAGTAAGCTTACATGGCAACCTGGTTGGGCAGGCAAGTTTTCCAGAGCGACAACCCTAAATCTGTCACATCAACATAGATCAACTTGATTCTCGTGGCAGCAAAGCAAGAAGCTGCCATAATTGAGTGTGAAGAAGCTCAGGAAACAATAGAAAGTGAGCAACCCACATCAGCTGTTGAAAGTCTGATGCAATGTGGCATGAAACATCTCATTACAATGGCAACTAAAGCTCAACAGGAGACACTTCTGCACTCGTGTGTTCCAGTACATGAGTGATGCTGGTATTTTCCCACACTTCCTTTCCTGCTCTGCTTCTTTGTGGACCTAACTGTTATTGACATGAATACCGGATGTAATCTTGTGTTATTCTTAGAAACATTTCAGCTCCCAACTGAGGCCTGAAGAGATCAGACCCCCATTTTCCTGACTGAGTTCCTCTGCCACTGTTACACAGGAGGTCAGAGGAGCCACCCCACAAATAACCTACAGAAATACCCCATCCAGAAACACCAAGAGTAACAAGGTCACCCTACAGAGGAATTACCTACAATGTCAGTCTTGGGGAAACGGCTTCGTGTTTGTTAATGGTGCTGGAGTGATAATCCACTCCTCTGATGTCAGACTACATAGAGGAGCCGTGCCAAGAAAGCAGCAATTCAATTAAACTGTAAAGTCAATTGTTCTACAAATTTACCTGTCTTTCTGCTGAGGGTTGTGGTGGCAACCACATCTTTTTTGTCCATCTCTTGTACCAGCCTGGAGCAGTTATGTACTTGAACACATTTAGCATTAGAAACTATTCT
This sequence comes from Amazona ochrocephala, assembly GCA_039720435.1. Classification (NCBI taxonomy): domain Eukaryota; kingdom Metazoa; phylum Chordata; class Aves; order Psittaciformes; family Psittacidae; genus Amazona; species Amazona ochrocephala. Next base: position 5,105,645 of record CM077891.1, on the reverse strand, counting down.
CCACGTTCACGTAGGGACACTGGCAGAAAGAAAATTATCCTCAAATAAAACTGACTTTTCATTTTAATAGTTCACAATATATAAAATAAACATGGAATAAGAACACACAAACGTAACCCGCTCTTCCTCAAATATCAAAATCCAGTTCCCCTACCCTTTCTGCAAAAGAGATTATTTGGCTTCTGAAATGTTAGTTGACACACGTGAGGAGGAGCCAGGTTTGGGGTGGATGATATTTCTGATGTTTTCAGCCAGGGAATAAGCTTCAGATCCCTGGAATTAGCAGACTTTCAGTTTCCCAGTAGGACCATTACCGCCTGTCTCTCCAGAAGGCTGGTGGTATTAGACTTGAATTATTTGTCTGGAGAATAAAACCGAGACAATCTGTAGGTAGAATTCAAGCCTAATGTAGCACTCTGCTGCCCTTGAGCTACAAAGCTTCATAAATGATCCAGAAAATTATCAACCTGCTGTGAAATACTTCTACACCAAACCACACCAGTGCATACATTTGCTGCACCACGAATTTGCCTGTTCTCTTACACAGGAGACTACTGCAGTTCCTAAGCTGGTTTCCACTACTACCGATGCGCTTCAGCTTCTCAGAGTAGAAGCATCTTCTAACCAAACAGACCCACTTCTGTTGGCCTCTGCACCACAGGGACACATCAGGCTTCACAGTAAAGCACTTGAGGAAAAAACTGAAATCACAGGAGAAAAGGTGCTTAAATAGAGCTCATTGGAATTCAGAAAGGAAGTGTTAGGTATGTGTGTGTGTTCCTTCCCACCCCAATAAAGAAGATCACACAACCTTTTGAGTGAGGATGAAAATGAACAAAACAGGGAAAATTAGCTCCCCTCACACACATCTGGAGCCACAGAAAGAATGTGCATTCTAGGAGCTCAGGAGGTCAAACACAGAGACAGGGTGGGAAGAAGCAGACAGTGCCCACCAGCCTACAGGCAGCTCACACACCTCGAGGCATGACCACCCTGGTGACATGGACCACAGCGTGGCCTGTTTGCCTGCTGTCTGCAGCACCAAGTCCTGCTAACAGCCCTTTTGCTAAGGGAAATCCATATTACAGAGTCCATTTTCATTATTTGCTAGACAAAGTAGAGAGCTGTGAGTTTATTTGCCTTGTGCATCTGGAACGTTGAGCGCTCAGGGAATGGATATGAGTTCTGGCCCATCTTTTATAACTTAACATAGAAGTAATCTTATCAAGACAAGAAAAAAAATATTCAAGCAACCTGTTGCAATATAAGCTTTAAAAACGTGAACTGAAGGACAAAATGCCATGGTTGAAGGTATCCAAAGTTCCCATCAGGTAAATTCCTTCCCTCTCCAAGCAGCTGCTGGCATCCTTCCTGACCGACAGATGTTGCTATCCCCCTTCTGCTTGTTGCAGGGCCAAAGTACTGAACGGCCCCTTTCCCTGCTGCTCTTCCCAATTCAGCGAACACTTCCAGGCACACTTTTATTCCTGCTGGTAAAGTCAGCAAAACCGACATACAACCACAGCTACACAGTACAGCATAATGTCATGATACGCCCTGCATCAGCAGGGTCTCCCAGTGCTGAACTTGGAATGCCATCTTTGACCTCGGCACTGCTCTTGGTGACAGGTCATTGACGGGTAACGTGTCCCTCCTTCCTTAGTCCATTTCAGTGGTGTCTTGGCTTTTCTCCAGTCTAGTATTTAGGATCATCCCAACAGTCCTAGGGAGGGACCTCTTTCTCCACAGCAATCGAGATGCACACCTCTCCCCCCGCCCCCCAACCTCCCTTTCTGCCATGGCAGAGGTCACCAATGGGAAAAAAAAATCATTCTACCAGGAAGACTTTGCAAGTCTCATCAGGAAACATCAGCTGCTAAGGCTGCTCTTTCCAGATCTGAGTAAGACACCTGGGCATCAAGTAGCTCTTCGCTGTGCAGCTCCCTGCTCATGCACACATCTGAAAGAATCCCATTTTTGCAGGAATGCAGCAGATGACCATTTGTTTCCATGTCCAGAGCATTTCCATTCTGGTGCCAATCCAAGCCAGCTTTGCATTTGTTTAGGTCCTGCTTTTCGGGATCCCTGTGGATCTCTCCATTGGTGTACACCTCCAATGCATACTCACTGATTCGTATGCTGGCGTTCTCTGCGTCCCCACCATGAGTGGAAGTCCTGGAGCTGGCTGTTCCTGCCTTGAATGGCTCCTTCCTGCCCAGGATGTGCTGGCTGATGATTTTACGGAAGGTGTATCGGAACTCCCTGATTCGGTAGGCATAAATTAGAGGATTTACAACTGAGTTGGCATGAGACAGGATAATAGCCAGATACATCAGCCAGAGTGGAGCATGGGCACAATTTGGGCAAAATAGGGTAAAGCAGTTAATAATATGCAGTGGAAGCCAGCAGACTGCAAACAACCCAACAATGATGGCTAAAGACTTGGCTGCATGGACTTCCTTCTGCAAAGTAGAGCGAGAACGTTCCCCATGTACCATCTTGTTCTCCATCTGCTTGAGCTGCCGCCGGGCTGCCATGAAGATTTTCAAGTAGATACCAAACATGATGAGTAGGGGCAAGAGCACACAGGCAAAGAAGTTGTAGTAGACCATGTACTCCATGGTGACCACAGCCTCAAAGAGACATGCCACCATACTGTTGCTGCAGTTGATGGGAGAGGACTTGTTGGAACCCAGCTCTTCGATCTGGGCGCGATTGTGCCACCCTAGCATTGGTGTCAAGCCGATGATGAAAGATAATACCCAGCAGATGGCAATGATACCTTTAGCTCGAGAGCCAGTCACCAAGCCATTGTACCTATAAAGCAGAGGAAACAGGAATCACATCAGTATAATTCAACAAGCCCCTGACACTCATACAATTTCCCAATGGCCCAGAAGACACGAGACAGCAAGAAAGGCACCTGCTTCTTAAGACGGGCCCTAGAACTGCCATGCAGAACCCACGCAGCAGAGCACAGCAAAGACTCCATGGTGATGTTGTATGCCACCTACTTCCCTCCCCCTTCCTTTAAGCAGTGAATATGTGACAGAAAAACAGGGAAACTAATACAGTTTTCATCTGTGTTCCTTCACCAGCCCACTTGATCATGCACATACATATTGCAGCCTGGATAATCAACAGCACTGTTCTGACCCTTAGTGATGACGGCCACCATGACCCTCTTGCCAAAGTCTGATAGTTCCTCCTTTCTGGCAAAGGAGCAGCCTTTTAGCATAGAATTGCTATGTCTGTCTTGCAGTAGATCTGCAAGCCAAACAGCACAAAAGAACCTGGAGGCACAGTGCCACTGGCCCCACATCCATGGTCAGGTGTGCTCCAGGAAATTCTGCTGACTCAGCAGAAGAAGCCAGGCTGGCATCGCCTCTCACAGCAACTCACTCCTCTCCACAATGGCCCTTTCAGGAAGGCCAGCACCACCAACCCTCCTGACACAAGTAAGTCAGCAGTTTCCTCATCAGCCCAGCTAAAAGGACCTCAGGCATTTCTCAGAAAGGACTTCAGCTGAGTGCTCCGACTACAGGTGTTCCATGGGCTGCACTGCACACACCAAAGGAGACTTCAGTGGTGGAGGTATTGATCTGTTGAAAGAGGCAATAAGCCACACGGCAAGGACCTGACAGTACAGGCAGGGACCTTGGCTTGTTTGCAATATCAGCCAGTTCCCAAGGCCTCACAGGTTACCGCGAGTCCTGAGCTGACTCTACCAGTTCTTCTCTCTGAAAATGTAAATCAGGGCAACAGTTTATTTCAATGCACTTTCCTTCCCTTGGTAATGCTTAACATGGAAAGTAGATGGCTGGATTCCCACATTGTCCAGTGTGGGTCCCACACTGTACTTGACCCCGTGTGTCTGCGATCGGACAACAGTAGCGCAGGGCTCCCAGTGTTTACCCACTGCTCCTTCTCCCTCTGTCCCCAGAATTCTCTCAGCAAACAAACATTAAAAACAAAATAATCCAACAAGCCACAGAAAACTTTCCATCTCTCAATGAAACAGTCACTCCCACAGGTTCGTGCTCCTACCCCAATGCAAGTTCAAGACAGGGGAGGAGAGAGGCTGCTTTTGCTGGACACAGTACAGAATGGAGATCATCCATGTGCTTTAAATCCCCACTGATGGGCCTTGGGGGAGAACCTAGCTCCACACACAGCCTGGCAGGCTTGAGTCTCCCTTCCTCGGTTGCATTTCAAAATCAGAAAAAGGAGTGGGTGATGGAGCCAACCACACAATTCCCAGTATCCAAAAATACTGAAATCCCTCTTCCATAAACGAGGGAGCGATTTCAGCTGATTCTGAGAGAGAAAAAGCTTTCTCCAGCAAGCAACGGATTCTGCTCAATATCTAGGGGATGCTAAGGGCACAGCATGGATGGTAGCAGGGGGCTGATCACATTCAGAACTCAGCAACGCAACAAAACAGCATCTGTGCCTTGAAAAGTACACTCATGGAGCAAGAGCTTGGCTGAAGGCACTTGAAGCTTGCTAAAAAACAAACCAAACCCCCTCAAACCCCCGAAGCCCTGGAATTGGCTGCATCTTGTCAGAGGAATTTTGAAATCGTGCAGCTGTTATCCCACGACTAGAGATGTCCCTTCCCTTCCACTAAAAATACATTCATTGCTGCTCCAGGCAAGCCCCCCCACCCCCCCGCACTTCTCCCTCCCTCTTCCCCTCTGGGGAATCCCATGCAACAAACTTTATAAGGCTTAGGAACAGCACTTAACCCAAGCAGCCGCCTGCTTTCCAGCTGCAGTGTATTGTGTTGGCAGTGGCAATTGCCAGCCTACCAGAGAGTGCATTTCCACAATGCCCTGCTCAGTATCTCCAAGGGTTAAGACAGAAAGCTTACAGCATCTCATGATGTAGCACTATGTTGGACAGGAACCCACTGAGAAACGTTAATTTGCTTGGGAAAGCTTAATTTTTAGGATGCGCAGGACACCTCTGGCTGACTGAGGGAAGGTTATTGTCCAGGTAGACTTCCCTGGATTCATTCCTTTTGTCCAGTTAGAGATGTCTAAGAGGCACTGAAGAGTTCAGGTACCTGTCTTAGCATCTTTCTAGGCTCATAGCAGCCAGGACACAGCTTGTCTCTGTAACCCCAGTGCTGTACAGCTCCACACGGCAAGTTCAGAGCTTCCAGGAAGCATCACATACACTGTGAATCGCTGGCACCTATGCAGGAGACAGCCTGCTGCAAGGAACGGGTCACATCTACAGCCCGTGTTCTGCATAACTGGCAGGTGACTTTGTAGCGTGTCTGATGTGTCCAGACAGCACTGGATTGTCTGTGCACAAGCAGTTCTCGTGCTTCCTGCAAATACTGGACTCACTATGCAAACAATGACTTATCCTCGTGAAATTCCAGACACAAAGAACATCAGTGCAGAGCACAGGGATGCTCACGGTGGAGCTGGGTGTGGGGATGGGTCACCTGACTCCTCTAGAAAACAAACCCCACTCCTGCAAACACATTAAATTGTGGATGTTTTCCCCAAAATAATTTCACCTGCCCTGCTGCTCTTCCAGCCATCAGCCTGGCAAACTGCCTCCAGGAGCACAGCTGCCCTTGGGGCGTGAACAGCTCATCAGTGCTGCCCAGAGGAACGCAGCTGAGGATGTGATGCTGCTGGGTCCTTGTCGCCAGGATTCCTTCACAAAGTGTAGCACCTTGCCAATCTGATTCATAAACTATGAAGCTGGGTGGAAGGCAGAGCTGGTATAAGAACCACAGTTAACTCACGAGTTAAAATCCTTCCATACATTGCATGATATGTAACTGGCCTAACTCTTTGTCACGGCATCCAACCAGCCAGCTGCTTATCTTCAAACCCAGCTCTGGCTGACAGCACTGCACATCCTGGCCAGGTGGCTCTGCCATGCATGGAGCATGTTTCAGCCACCATCAGCACACCACACCAGAAAGCCTGTGCTCAGCACTGAGGGCATTGGGCTTTGATCTGAACCCCAGCAGTGCTCAATGGGTTTTAACAAATCACTATGAAACACCATTCACTGGATCCATCCATGCACTCAACAGCCCACACCTCGGGAGCTGCAGTCATAGGGGCAAGACAACAGGAGGATATTCTATCCCTATTACATGCACCTGGAAATGACAACCCCAGCACTGTCTAGGAAATCTTGTTGCAGAGCAAGAAGCCAAACACAGACCTTCTCATGCATCACCTAAACAATCCTTTCCCCAAAGGCTCACTCAAGAAACTTCCTGCCCTATTACCAGGTGCTGATACTGGTGCTTGTCTGTGCTATGAAGACAGTGTAGGGTTGGATCCCAAAGGTGGGCACAGGGCTGTAAACTCCAGAAGCAATAACCGTGGGCAGGCTCCATTCTTTTGCCCAAGGCACAATCAGTTTCCAGACTAAAAGCTTGGAAACAGCAAGTTCCACTGTGGCCCATGAGGCCGCAGACAACTGGCAGTGCTTTCAAAGCCATACCCGTGCTTGTTCAAAGGAGGAAGTGAATTATTCTTCTTTCACATTAGGCTGAATCTGCCCATGATCTACTTGACACAAACAGAAAAATGAAGTGCTTGTCATAAAGTCAAAAGGTTTATGGTGAGCAGGGAAAGAAATAAGTCCAGATAGGCTCAAAGAGACAATCAAACTTTAAATCCCTGATTCACTGATTCAGGTGTTCCTATATGAGCATTTGAGAAGGCAACCCTAGAGAATTAAAGCAATTGCTGAAACAGACTGTTGTCAGCCAGAAGGTCCTTTCCATGCCCTATACTTTATTCAGGGTTTGTGTTCATCTTCCCTACTCTACCTACCCCAGGCTCTGAGAAGCCAGTTCTTCGTGTCCATCACCCCTAGCCTCTGGCAGAAAACATTCCAATGCCCCCTCAGAGCTACAGTTTCAATCACCACCACATGGGATAAATCTGTCCCAATGTTCCAAATGACATGGAGCTGCACCTTAGTAATGCTTTCCTCGAGAATCATCCCAGCAGCTTAGGCAGTCATCTCCAAAGCAGCTTTCATCAAAGAAGAAGGTCTGCACTTCAGCAAGTTACTGTAGTTGGCACTGTATGACCTGCATCAGTATTTAGGCCACAACACCTGAATCCAGCACACTGGGCAGGCAGTAACCTGAGAAAACTTCTCTTTGGCTGCAGGAAGAAAAACATCTCCCCTCTCCCCAGTGCATTGGAGCTACCTGTCCTTCACCATTAGAGTATCCTTACCACAGATGCCTGCACCAGAACACGTGGCTGGGCATTGTGCCCGTGAAGCCTTTGCTGGTACCAAAGAGCCTGGAAAGTGGCAATTGTTTGTGGCCTATGACTTCATCCTGCAGCTCAGACTTGCAGCCAGTTTTGTTCAGAGCACCAGGGGGTTTGTATCAGTGAGCACAGCTTTCAGGTACCTGCCACGTTAGAGACATTTCAGATCTTATCCCAGACCAAGCAATGGCTCAGACTCACTTCCTTGGCAGTGCTTTATTGCCACGTGCAGAGTGTTACATTCATATATGACATGGCAGAATTCAGCAAAGGGTTTGAGAACCTGTGGAAAGGTTATGGAATTCTACATTTGAATCATTTGAAAGGCAGAACACATGAGGCTTGCACAAATTTGATTTAACATATTGTTAAAGTTTACATATAGATGTCTTTCCTCACTGCAATTTTTGGGGAGGTCTTCTATCCATAGAAAAATCATTCCAAAGGTAACTAATTATGTACTGAGGTGTCTGAAAAACCAAGCAGAATCATAAATCCCACACTTCTGCCTCCTTAATGCTGACAGATTATTTGTGTGGGAATACACATACAGAGGTGTATCCAGAAACATGTGATTACCTTCCTTAGGACAAACCAAACATGAAACAATTAAAAAGAACAAGAAAATACAGGTTTGTCCTTTTTTGTTTCACTAGAGTGAAGGAAGTCTGTTTTATTATTTTCTTAGGAGCATTCATCTAATGAATATTAGGAATGCCTGGTGTTACCTTTCTTGTCCTCTGAAGGGGGGAGAAGAGGCTCTCCCAGGCACCAAATTTTGGAGTGAAAACGTTCCATCTTTAGTGGCAGGACTTTCCTTCCACTGGTTTGACACATTTTCGAGACAACCAGATAAAGGATGTGAGCAATCTAAGTCATCCCACATCTCCCCCTTCAGCTAACCAGCTTTCACTTGCTCAGCATGTCTGAGGCTATAAATTTAATGCTTATTCATCCATAAAGCCTTCAGGGGAAACACAATTGACAAGTTCTCCGCTCCTACTGTAAAAGGAGAAACCAGTGGAGGACAAGGAGGAGAGGAACCCACGGATGTACCTGTGGGTTTCTGCATCCAATCAGCTCCACTGTTCCTGGGGCAGAGGAGGGTGTGCTCTGTTATGTCCAAAACAAACCAGCAAAGCCAGCAGGGTGCCCAGCACTGATCGAGTCTGGTTTTTCTAAAGGACTCTTCGTCTTGGCTATTCCAGGAAATTAAATTTCAAGACAAGATCATTACAGTGATACTGCCAAAAATGGGCAGAAATCCAGATTTTAAAATCCTTTTCCTGGTAAGTCATCCTCTAGCAATAAGAGCGCTTAAACTGTCCGCAAAAGCCCTCGGGGTTAGCTCATGGGAGAGGAATTAAAGACATTAGCCCTTCTCAAAACCATTTCAGAGGCAAGTCCCAAGAGCTACTCTGCATATGGTTATATGGTTATTTGTACCATTTATCAATAGTTTTGCTTATAAACTGAAACCATAGAAAAGTGGAGACAGTTTGATTTATAGGCAACATCAATAGAGTTTTCTCTGCAATGGAATGGTCATTCCTGACAACTACACCAAAAATAGAGGCTGTGACAGGTTTGGAGCCTGACAATGGTAATATTCTAGCAGCCCAAGCTTGCTGAGGCTAGGCTTCAGGAAAGGCTACACTGTACCTGTCCACATGGAAAGGTAATTTCTGCAGCTTTAGGGAAAAGAATGCTTTCTATTTTGGAATGGAGGGTTTGTGTTAATTGACATAAGTGCTGGATGACCAAAGTATTCACGAGACAAAACTGAATTGCAGAGGTCAGCACAAGTGATTTAAGCTCAACAGGAGTGAGGATGTCCAAAACCTCAAACTTGAGAGCACAGTAATCAGAAATTTGTTCATTTTTGCAGCCATGTGTGTTGCTAAGGATAGGAAGCAAGTCTCTCCATTCCTGACAGTGGGCTGCATCCTCCTAAGGGCAAAACAGGAAGAAGGAGACTCCTACACTGTGCCTACACCAGCCTCTCCCAGGGCTTCGTCTACATCTTTCAAGCTTACTGAATGACTTGTAAGCACTGTCACACAGCATTCAAACCCAGCCCACAAAATTAGATGCTGCTTCACACCCACGGTCAGATATATCCCATCACAGCAATGTGCTTCTGGAACACTGAACTGAGTAGCAGCCCCTGTGCGTGTGGCAAAACTTCCCCTTGTCCCTGGTTGCACACAAAGTAGCAGCTAGTCACATTCAGCTTTCAAGCTCTAATACTGAAATGTGCTTTTCTTCCTTCAAACGCCAGAGTAGACACCACAGAATAACCATCTGCAGGTCTGATTAGGGACAAGCCTCCGCCTTGACCTAATAATGCTTTGTTTCCAGAGGCAGTGCCTAAACTACTCCAAATCCTCCTAAGACCCATTTCTTCATATCCTGCTGCTTCTCCTCCATCCACACTCTCCACAACCTGCTGCTATGGCTGCAGGCAGAGTCCCACTCTCCCCATGGGGAAGGAGACGAGTTGTCCTCACCCCCTTTCTTCCCCCCACCACACACTGCTCTAGCTCCACGTTCCCACAGGGATCCTTCTGGTGCTGCTGGCTGCAGCTCAGAGCACAGGTTCGGTTACTGCGCGATCCTGTCCAAATGGGGAAGGGCAGCTCCTAGGCAGTGCCATGCAATGCCATGAGCATACACCATATGAGAGCAGAGAAGTGGAAAAAGAAGCAACCAGAAAATCCAACAACCAAGGCAGCCTTAAAGACCTTGAAAAGTGGTGTTTTTTTTTTTTTTCAAATTACAAGAGAAAAAGTGCTGATCCTCATTTAACTTTTCCTTCCCCAGTTCATCTCCAGATGTGTTGTTATTACTGTGTTCCTCCTTCACCACCCCAGCCCCACCAGCCCAATCTGTGCTTACCTGAGGGGAATGCGGATCGCAATGATTCTGTCAATGGCAATAGCAAGGAGGCTGAAGATCGAACTCTGTGTCAAGACCAGGACGAAGCAGGCAATGAAAAGGCAGCCATAGAAGAAGGCACAGAAGCCAGTGCTGATGGTGATGGCAAAGGGGATTGCCAGCACACCCACGGCAATGTCAGCAGCAGCCAGGGACACCACAAAATAGTTGGTGACGTTCTGCAAGTTGCTATTCAAATAGACTGCCCAGCAGACCAGGATGTTCCCCAGGATGGCCAGCACTGCAATGATCAGTTCCAGGATGATATAAGCTATGTCTGAGAGGAAGTCGTCTTTCCCATGTACTAGCATGGTGAGAATGACCAGGCCAATGTGAGAACGTGCCAGAAAAGCTCAGCGTTCATATCTGCAGAGCACTGAACAGACGAGATACCTCAAAGCTGCCTTCGGGTCTGAAGAGCGCTCAGCTGCCAGCTGGTGAAGGTTGCTCACACATCCCTTTTCTCCCCATAGCTTTTGAAGATCTTTGCAGTAGCAGGTGTCAAGAGAAAATCCCAGGGTTTGCCAGCTCCAGCAAAGTGGATTAACCAGATGCAGAACAATTCAAACTCCAGCAGATGAATGGACAGGAGAATATCTCATGTACACAGACACTGGTTCCCAGGCCACACAGTCCAGCAGGCAACACGACACAGAAAGTGGATTGTATGGCGTCACATCAGCTATGGCTTTTTGTTTCCTGTTGACAATCACACTGCTAGTCATGGCTTCCTGTCATGTACATACCTACTAGCAACATCCTCTGGTTCCCTTTTTCACCTTTTCCCACTAGGACTTGGGAAATATTCTCTCCAGCTGAAGGAAACATTCAACTTCTTCACTTGCAGTTTCCTTCAAAAAAGAAAAACAAACACAAAGACCAACCACACACTCTAAGTAATCAGCTCTTTGGAGGAGATGGAAAAAGCAAAATCTCATTAAAGTGGCACATTAAATTGATAACGGATATAAAACAGACCTAGAAGAACACACCATTGGCAAAAATCTCACATTCTTGTCTCTCCTGAAAGCTGCAGGGCCAAACCCAAGGTTCAGGAAGGCAGCAAGTCATTCACAGTGCTGATGAGAAACAAGGGACGTTTTGTTTTCGAGGCTACCAAGTGAGCTGGCACTTGAGCAGCTGCTCAGTAGTCTGCCCTGAAACATGAGAGCCCCACTAATGATACCTTGGCAAGTGCTGTGGCTGCATGAAGGAAAGGTGGAGGAGCCTTCTCACACACACCTGCCTCCTCTGACCCAACACAAAGACCTGAGCCATCACGTGCTGCCCACCCTCACGTGCTTTGCCCTAAAAGCACACTGCTCTGCGGTGACACAAACCTTCATTCATAAAGGGGTTACATTGCTGGCATGTGTGGTCACCACTCTGCTGCCATACCCAAGCTGTCCTCCAAGTGCAGGAAGGACACTGGAACGTGATCAGCACCAGGGAGAATAGTTCAAGGTATGTCAGACAGTGACACCTCTGAGGACTTTCCTGCTGAGCAGGCACACTTTCTGCAAGGGTCTCTGCGGGTTCCTCTCCTGCAATGCCATCATTTTTGTCCAAATGAATCTTTATTCTATGAGGAAACAATTTATTCATTATACCGACATTGTATAGTGTTTGTTGCATCCACAGATTCAAGACAGCACCTACAACCAGCCAGAAACACACCCACCAAGATACACTTCTCCCAGAAACACACATAGACACAATGCCAACATCATCTCTCAAGTATACATTCATGTCCCTGCAGTACCATGCACACAAATGTGGGATTAAAGTTGTTGCTGCTTCAAGGAAACACAGTCTCTAGAGCTGCCATTTCATAGGAACAGATAGACATCACCTACATGCTTGCACGTCTTACACACTTATCTTGCAGGTCACCTCATCCCTCTGCTTTCAGATAGAGATGCATTTCATCAGTTTCAGCTAAAAGTATAGCAATGGAGAATACAGTTCCCTCAGCTTTGTGCCACAGTCAAGAGATAATTATATGCTGTCCTACCCTGTCACTTCCTGAGTGGGTTCTAAACCTTATTTAGAAAGCTTTAGCAGTAATGTTTTCTCATTAATTTAAAAACCCACAGCTACTTGAAACATCGGAGAGCTGAGGGAGAGAGGGATACAGCACTAACCCATAAATCACTCAAGCTCAGTTTCAGATGCAACATGAACCTCCAAACCGAAAGGTTTTCACGACCCCAAGCACAGGTGATCTGCTGCGGCCTAAGCCAGCAGGGTTTCGTGCCTTCACAGTTCTCTCTGTTTTTGAGTCAGAAACCTAATTTGTCAGGAGAAAATAAAAGGGTAAAGACAGTGATAATAAAAGAAAATATGATTAACTTGTGATTCACATCTGATCTCAGGAATATAACCTAATTTTAGACCTTTCATTGATTTAGAGCTCTATTGCTAATGCTGCATTTGAAAGGAAAATGAATGATTCTTGGTGGTTTGGGTGTCCTTCAAAACCTTAGCCTTTTCTCCACCTTCAGCAATCTTGTTTATGTCCTTTGTTTGGTTTGTGTAGAAGAAAACAACAGAAGAGTTGTGATCGAGCTACTAAGAGGAAGATAAAGATCATCTATTTAATCTTTCCTAAAGAACAAAAAAGAACCAACCCCCAAATCCCAAACCAACCAACCCTCTATATTGTCTATCTTCCTTTAGCAAAACCTCCAGTTTTCCACTGATCTCCTGAAGATTACGTATACTTTCCTGAATTTCAGGGGTGTCAGTGATATGCTCCTACTCTGCAAGCATCAAAATGTCCATTACAAATCCCAACAGGTTTGGTTCAAGGCAGAGATAGTGAAAACCTGCCCAAGAGCTTGATTTCCAGGGAAGGTGATTAGAATTAATAGAAGATAGAAATAAAGAAAAGCTGGAGGGAGAGAAAAAGGAAAGGGCAAGATGAAAAATGAACAATGTTCTGTGCATGTGCATGAGCAAAAAAGGGGAAAAAAAGACAGGAAAAAGCTGTTAGGAGAACAAAACCCCAACAAAACAAGGGAAGGTGTCCCATGTCCCTTGGCGTCATGGCAGCACAGATGGAAACAGGGTAATGTCCAGCAATGGAGCAGGGAGCAGACACTTCTCCGCTTTCCAACACGCTCACATTTCCATGCAGGTCAAGCTCATGACCAAACCCCATTGCCAGAACAAGCTTAATTAAATTAACAAATTACTGTGACATACTGCGGCCAAAACCACTGCTATGTAAAGTAAACCCACCACAAACACCACAAACACCTCCACAAGCTACTGAGATGAAGTGAAAAGAACTGAACAAACCACTACTTGAAAGGACCTAAGAGCTGGTCACCTTAATCCTGATGCTAAGATTCACTTGAAGTCCCACTATGTTGCTCTTGCACCTCATATTCATACCACACACACCTCAGTGAAATTACTGGGATACTCTTACCCATTTCCGGGCTTCCTTTAGCAGGATTACAAATCCATATTGATCCCAGATGCATTTTGTTTAACCTCTTTCAGTGGGCTCAACTCAAACCCATTTTCCAACAGGACATGGAGGGAAGTAACAAACCTATGCTGTGGAGGTCCACCACATACTACTTGTTCAGCACAACGCTGGGACTGCCTAAAGCTCTGCATGCATCCTGATAAAGCACAATGCAGGAAACTGAAGTTCAATGACCACACCACATACTGTTTTCTAACACAGCAGCGCTTTTAGCCTTACACTTCAACTGTTTGTTTCACGGTCTGATGTTAAATTTGAATTTACCTCTGAATTTGCTTGGTCCCTTCCCTTTGTTTCCCCCCTTGCCTTCACAAACAATGGGCTGATTCTTCAAACCAAGCCCTAGCCATTTATTCTGAAGCAACCTGAGAGATGTGATGTCCAGAAGAGGACAACATGTCCTTCCACGCTCTGCTCTCAGATGGGCTGGAAAACAGAGTTCTGCAGAGCCAGCACATCTCAGAAGAGAAATGACTGGAGCTGAGCAGGTGCTCCAGCCACGACACAACAACATCTTGTGCCTGCTTCAGCACCAGTGCTGCTGCAGTAACCACTGGCATTAGAACAAGCAATTGTTAGCCACAGAACCCCAGCACATCAGAGGCCTCACCTGCTACCCACAGAAGGTGCCATAACCCGGGAGGTTCCCATACTCAGCCTGAACTCACCCATCTCATCTCATTCATCTCTTGCAGTGTTAGCTTGTCATAGCTTTCACCCAACATGGTAACAACTCTAACTGTAGAATTGTTTGCAACTTGCTTTAAACAGGCATAGGCTCAGATGTTCTGCTTTTATGGCTAAAAATCTGATGCACATGGACAGAAATGAAATACAGACCACCTAGAGAAGCAGACATATATACAGAGGCAATACAAAACGTATTATTAGATTTATCTACTTCATGCAAGACTCAAAGGCTCTGCAACCAGGTCTGACAAGACAAAAGTAATTAACAATCTGCTTTACTCACTGTGGGAGTGTATATTTAACATCTCAGGCTCTCGAGGGATCAATATTGCAAGCTTCTTGAAACTTAAGAAAAATAACCTGTATCACACAACCTGCTGGACAGTTACAATTAGTATTTCTTCTTAAGCCCGTGTTTTATTTTGTTAATTGGATTAATTCCTTCTTGATACCCTGGGCTATGTTCAGCCTTTCTCCCATTATTAAATAAACCTTTTTAGCCACTCACAAACCTGTAAAGCTGTTGCTACGTTTGTTTTCAGTGACTTGGAACATTCTGTTCTCTCTCATATTTCAGCCCCAATGAAAAACTCACCTTGAAAATTCAGTAAAGCATCTGAACAGCACGTTCACATGAAGCACTTCACCGCTGGAGCCTAAGCAAGCTTTTGTTTGGCCATCTCCAGTTGGCTTTGGACCGAGGTGTTGCCTTTTCTCAATCCTGAGCACCAAAAGCATCAAGGTAAGCCCTTGGCCACTGCTTGGCTGAAATTACCCACCTCAAATAAGTTCATTTCCTGCTCTCGGCCTCTTCAGGCTGAGTTCAGGCGCCCTGGTTTGGACACCCACACTCTTGCACACTCTGCTTCGCGTGCCAGGCTGATGTAATGACAATGTCTGTGACACTTCAGTTTGACAGCTACTCTCAGACATTAGCAAAATCTCCAGGGGATCAGAAGCCTTCAGGGCACCGAAGGCAGTCAAGGGGCATGTAGGTGACAGGCTGCAGCTTCCCTGTGATCCAGAGAGGGTTGTTTTGGCCTTGGCTGCTACAGGACAGGGGCAGCAGGCAGCTCACGAGTCCGTTGGGGAATCTTCATCAAGGCTCATTCCACAGATCACAATCTTGACAACATGACCCTTTCCAGGTACCAGCCACATGCAGATTACCTAACTCCTTTAGGGGAAACCCTTC
This sequence comes from Amazona ochrocephala, assembly GCA_039720435.1. Classification (NCBI taxonomy): domain Eukaryota; kingdom Metazoa; phylum Chordata; class Aves; order Psittaciformes; family Psittacidae; genus Amazona; species Amazona ochrocephala. Next base: position 5,090,053 of record CM077891.1, on the reverse strand, counting down.
AATTTACACATGGCCATAAGCAGAAAAATTGGTGCTGCTAAATCATTTGTTTCCTTCTTTCCAAAGCCTGGAGGGGGAGATGCGTGTCAGTTTTCATCCTCTTTGAAATCCCTTCAGCTCAAAGAGAATCTCCCTATCTTTAAAATCAAAGACTCTAAGAAATCTTGTCTTTCCCCATTACTTTGGGGGATCAAGTCACAATAAATAAGCCAATGTGCTCCCAGGCAGCACAGATTTGCAAAACAACTCGGGCTGTAAAACACAACGAAAACAGCTGGAAGGCTGCAGTAGCCATTTTCTGCATTGCTCAATGGCTTCCTTTCTAAAGTTTGGTATTTTATGAATACTCTACGTAGTTTGGCTTCCCCATGTCCCTGATCGCTCGCACAAAGCCAGTGTGCTTGGAAGTGGCAGAAAGCATCCTCACTCCTGCCTCCTATCCAGGGGTGAAGAGATGTGGCTGGGTGGGGCAGGAAAGAAAGGAGGGAGGAGGCATCACCCTTCTAACTAGGATGTACTTCTGGTCCCCCTATTGCTTTACGATTGGCTGCTGGCTAAATGATCTTTTAGGTCATCTGCTTACAGTAATAGGAGAAAATTAAATATTAATAATAGACTATTTCCCTCTAGACTGCTCTTTGTTAACAAAGGATACAAGTGAAACAAAGCATGCAAAATTACCAGCACACCGTGCTCTTGGTTTTCATGTACCTAGAGCACTTGCAGTTTCCTTCAACATTCCCTGGAGTTAGAGATAGCCGAATGTCCTGCACACCTACCTGTGGGGCTCCACATGGCAGCCTGACCCTTCCAAAGGATTGTTTAAGACTTTATCCAAAACATCATCTGATCTGAAGTCCTTATTGACTAGGGGATTACTCGAGACACCCATACCGCTGCAGCAGCAACAGCAACAAGCAGCACAATAAAATCATATCCTTCAAGCCTGTCCCAAGTCTCTCTCTCCTGTTTATACCCCATATAAAAATTGCAAAACAAAAATACCTGAAAGTGAAACCTCAGTGGACAACAAGCAAAGGTCGTAACACAGATGGGCTGGCTAATAGGAATATCCAATTCAAAACCAAGATCTCAATGTTGCCTTCCTGCCCTCCAAATGCTAGAAGTGGATTAATTTTTACTGCAGTAGCGGAAGAGAAGACTAGAGCAGAGCGCATGTGATCATTTCTTTTCCCTAAGTGAACGTTACAAATGCTTCAAAGCAAGAAAAAAACCCTCAAAGTAATTATTCCCGTTCTAATGGTCCCAGAAAGCCAAGGAGAGCAAAACTAAGTAAGGCTGAATGACCAGCAGTTAAATAAGCCAGATCAAACGAACAAAAGGGAAAAGGTTCCCCTGTGCTCACTGAAGTCTCACTGGGCAGCAGGCTTCTTGATATATTGCCAAAAGGTGCAGAAACATGTTGGATTTTTGATGAAGCCATTTGCATCCAGGATTGATGATGATGATTTACCTACGGTGGCATTTCCAAAAATAGAAAATAGAGCACTTGAATAAGCTTTCATAAGACAGACGTGTAAAATGCATAATTAAAACCATGTACCATGGCCAGAAACAAGTTACTACTGCCAATATCATCCACAATGTCTCTGAGGAGCCAGTTTTCCCTTCCTGTGTGAGTGAAGAACTTAAAAGCCAACTCTCCCTCTCCACAGCCCTGCTACAGCCAGCTGTGTTCTACATGAAATGCATTTCCTTCAAGAGCAAAATAAGAGAAATGAGGAAAGAGGATATGGAGAAGAGGTGACCCACTGAGGAATACAGGCAAGGGAGGAATTGGCTCCAAAAATATTTATCATATTGTTAATGCATCCATTCTGCTGTATTTTAAAATAATGGAGCAGACTTCTCTCCAGATGTGACTTCACTTCTCCTTTCTACATGAAGTTTCCAGACAGGCAGTTGAGAATTGGGTACATCTGTTTGTTTTCCTGCATTTTTATCCAGTTGCTCCCAAATTCTGTTTCCCTTCTCCAACTACAGGCTTGCCCTCCACCAGGCCTTGCGATCGTTGCTTCCACTCCTCCGAGCACCTTCCTTTTACAGGTTGCAAGCAGTACTTGTGGAAGCTCTGCCTGTGAAATAAAACCTACTCCAATCTACTCCAGAGCAGGGAGTGCTGTTGTACCAGCTCAACCAACATCCTGTCTTCTGCAACAGAAGGAACATAACTCTTTCCAACTCTCCACATGTAACTTAAAATTATTCCCCTTGGAAGCTGTCCTTCCCTGTCCTGATGAAGGCACTGTGCAACTTGAGCAGAGATGAGTAAATTCTACCTGCCTTCAAGCCAAAGCAAAGCTGTTTCACTCCACGCTCATCCATGGTTCATATGCTGACCCCTCTGAGGAAGGGTTGTTACTGAGGACTCACCATGAAGCTCCCATTACCACCAAAGTGGTTTGACTCATACCCACCCACAGTATGAAAAGCATTCAAGCTTCCATAGGGTTGCTAACCCAGCTCATCACACCCTTCCTCCCCAACTTCTCCCTGCTCCTTTCTCTTATCTTAGCTTAAGCAGTAACACAGCAGCAGCACAGAGCCTCCCTCAGAGCCAAACATAGAATCATAGAATAGTCAGGGTTGGAAAGGACCTTAAGATCATCCAGTTCCAACCCCCCCGCCATGGGCAGGGACACGTCCCACTAAACCATGCCACCCAAGGCTCTGTCCAACCTGGCCTTGAACACCGCCAGGGATGAAGCATTCACAACTTCCCTGGACAACCCATTCCAGGGCCTCACCACCCTTACAGTAAAGAATTTCTTCCTCATATCCAATCTAAACTTCCCCTGTTTAAGTTTGAACCCATTACCCCTTGTCCTCTCACTACAGTCCCTCATGAAGAGTCCCTCCCCAGCATCCCTATAGGCCCCCTTCAGATACTGGAAGGCTGCTATGAGGTCTCCATGCAGCCTTCTCTTCTCCAGGCTGAACAGCCCCAATTTTCTCAGCCTATCTTCATACGGGAGGTGCTCCAGTCCCCTGATCATCCTCGTGGCCTCCTCTGGACTTGTTCCAACAGTTTCAAGTTCTTTTTATGTTGAGGACACCAGAACTGCACACAATACTCCAAGTGAGGTCTCCCAAGAGCAGAGTAGAGGGGCAGGATCACCTCCGTCAACATCCCCAAAAGCTCCCCCATCCTCAGCCACTGCACACTGCTCACTGCTTGCTGTTTGCTCTATATGGGCTCTTCACTGCTGGCTCAGTCACAAAGACTGACCAGGTGCTCCCTGGGCCTTGCAATACCTGCTGAGTTTTGGCTACAAAGGCAACCCTATTTGCTGCCATGCCCTAGGGTGTGTACTGGCCCCCTGTATCCTAGCCTGTGCACCAGTTTGTTTATTACTCAACTCATTTCACTTCGGTTTGTCAATCAGCTACTAGTGAAAAGGCATTTAGACAGAGTGACAATGCTGGTGGTGTTCACCCCAAAAGCAAGCAAGAGCCAACGTAACTAATTTCCTGCCCTTGTTTCCACCAACTTTCCCTCTTCCATTTTTTAAGGTACTTACCCTAAGTCGATAACGCCTATTTGCTTTGTGTCACGCCTCATCATCCCCCCGTTAGAGTTTGTCTCAGTCTCAAAGCTATTCAAGACATTTTTAGGACTCTGCCACCCTCTGTGGATAAGGAGGAGACACTCTCATGAGGCCACATGCCCTTACTTTGTCCCTCCCTCTTGTCTTTGCTATCTCTGACTTGCACCGTACTTCTGTTGCTCTTGCAAAGTGACTTGCATTTTCACTGTTACAGTCAGGCATGCCAAAGCAAGCCTTTCTTAGAGGTACTCAAAATGACTGACTTTTTTCCCCCAAGTATTTGGTTATAATCCAATTTATTTAGAACTCTCCAGTGTCATTGCTTAATGATACAGAAGTCTCAGTGTTTAGCTGGTGCTCTGAAGACTCTACCAAACTCCTTTCTTCATTTCCTTAGTCCTTGTTCTGTGGTAAAAGCACATCCAATTACAAGTAACATCTGCTACCTCTGCCCACTTCCTCCTCTTGCTGCTCAGGCCAGAGACACTGATGTTCTGAGGTGGAGAGAACATGCAACTGCTGGTGAAATGACATTTCTAGTCATCCGTTTCTCTCCTTCTGCATCTAACCACTGCACTGGAGTAGCCATCACTAAATCATTTTAGAAATGGTTTTACTGGACTTGCTAGCTGTTTATGAGTTAGTGTGCTCGTCTAGAAAGGCAAGGAGAGCAGCCGCAAGTACCCTGCTGCAATAGACACACCGCTACCGCACTTGGGAAGCAGCCCTTCCCTCCTATGAAAACTTAAAATATTTCATGGTTTCTGCACAGTAGGAGATCACAAAAAGCTCCAGCTGCAAAGAAACCCTGCAATCACTCCTCAAATCCATGACAATCAAGACCCTCACAGCTAGCTGAACAAGGATAAACCAAAGACTCCCAAGGCAAATTCTTTAGGGACTGTGGCATTTGAGCCCAAACATAGGAGTTGTACTCAAAGGTGGATCCCAGGGAGGTGCCCATAACAGACATCCCCAAGACTTGAGGATGGCTTCTCCCAGGTAACTGTGTTCATCTCTTGCCCGCTGCAATCATATAACCAGGGTGTACTGCGGCTCCATGGAGGAAAAGGAAGATTTCCTTTTAGGAGCAGGGTAGGAGAGACAACAGAACCCATCAGTGAATCCTCATTCCACACTTCAGCCCACAAATACAGCTTCTTAGCTTCCTATGCCCTGCAAGAGCTTACATCGTACAGTTGTATCGGAGAAAAAGAATCACGTAACTACAAATCCACCACAATCCTCTATGTCTACCCATGTCATAGCCCTAAATGAATCATAATGGTCAAGCAGAGTTTGGCTCAGCATTCAGCAATACACAGGATGCCATAAAACAAGACTGATGGTTTTTAGGTGTTTGACAAAACAGTTCTAACAAGTCCAGCTAAAGAGGCCTGATTTCTGGGAGGAAAGCACTGTTTGGAATCCGGGTATTTTAAGGCATCACTAACTGGCAGCCATTAGCGCAGGTCACTTTGTTTTTTGGCCAAAAATCCAGGTCTGCAGAACACTTAAGAAACTTTTTAAAAGCCAATGTGCTTCCCCACACATGCTCCAGGAACTGTAATGGTGCTGGTGCCAGCCCAAGTCAGTCTGATGTTATTTTCCATTGTCCCATTGAACCTGGGCACTGATCTGTGGATCAGACGTATGTGGAAACTGTAATTATTCAAATCAATTTCAATCATGTGCCTCTCTTCTGAAGACTGTATAAAACCCCACGTAGCTCCTGAGTGTCTTTTATCCTGGGAAATACTTCCTATGGAAAATCCCAGTCTGTGCCCAGGTATATGGATATTATACCTTGCTGTTATCATCACAGAATATGATATATAACAGTCTATTTCCCTTAACTCCTCAACCTCAACAACTGGTTCATACCAGAATCTGATAATCCTACTATGGAGAAACCTCAGTAACCAAAATGATAGGTCAGTTAGTAGAGGACTTTCCCAGTACAAGATGGGGGATGTAGGTAACAGGCCAACATTACAGCACATGCAAAGGGAGCAGAAACACTTCTGCCTCCCCAGTAAGAAAAAAAACAAGGGGGAAAAGACAAGAAGTGAGAGGAGAACAAAACAGTCTAAAACCAAAATAGTTCCAAAGAAGCAAAACCAGGAGAAAAATGGGAGAGACTCTGAGGTCTGAATACTAAATGAGGAAAGAAACTTCTAACAGGGAAAATAGTGCAGACCTCACCACTCCCAAAGGGACGCATTAAAAGAGCAGAATGTGACTAAATTGCACTTCCCTCTGTTCAACAGTATCACTCACTCAAACACACCAGGGACTCTGCCCAGGGAGATATGCAGACATGACCCCCAGCTGATGCTGGCTTGGCTTCAGCTCAGCTTCCAGTGGCTCCACCAGCAAACAATCCCCCTCTTGCCCTCCTTGAAGTGCTGTGAACAAGGAGCCACAACTGCGCCTGTGAGCGTCACCTGGGATAGAGGCAGGGGACAGGGAGACAGAATGCCGTATCTCTGCTAGCCGGCAGATAGAACAGTCCCAATCTGCAAGTACTAGAGGCCTCCTGAGAATGCCTGAGTGCCTTCCAGCCTGGATTTGACTGCAATCACAAATGCTAATCAACACAGAGACAGGAGCCCAGCATGTCATTCGTCACGTCTCCAAAGCTTCAGGAAAACCCCCCTTTCCTCTCGTAGCAAAGGACAGGAAGATTCTCTCATCCTCTGTATGCCTTTCCCTCCCCCTGCCCCTAGCTCAAACCATCCCTTGCAAGAAGTTTCACTCCCCACTAACTTATCCATTGTCTCAGATGCATTGTTTGCAAATGTTCCCTAAAAATGTTGTGTAAAGTATTCTTTATTCCTGTTTCAGGTCTTTCCACATCCCTATGTAACACCTGGACTTTATCTTTCTCTTTTACCTGTCAGATAGTGACAAACCTACTGCACACAACCCCTGACTTATCACCCAAGATAAATACAATTTTCTTGGAGCTGTCATTTTTCAAACCATGCCTTCCGCTGCTGCATTTGCAATTGGAACAAGTAACTCATTTTATTTGGGTTTGAATTATGCAACTTTCAAAAAGAAATTAAAAAAACAACCAAACAACAAAACCCACCATCAAGAGCCCCAAAACATACATAAAATTTCAAGCATGGCCCTCCTGGCATTAGATTTACTGCTACATCATGGGCGAAGAGGCCCTTGTATTGCTCTAGTGTATCTTCTACAATGGTATTTGCATATATTGTACACTGTATTTTACGCTACCTGGTAATTTTTGGTTTCAATAATCAACCAACACGCCCAGTGATGAAAAGCTTTCATCCAGATGATGAAATGCTTTCTCCAGAACAAGTCATAAACTACACTGATAAGGTTTTTGTTAGTTGCTTACATGTAAGTGAATAGTGAAGTCTAAAGTGCTCTAAGCTATCACCTGAGCCTCTGCTGTCACTTTAGAAAGGCATGTATCTCCCTCAGGTTCTATTCTGTTCTCTGCCAGCTCCACTGGGATGTCTCACATAGCACTAGAGGTCTGTTTATAGCACCCATATCAAGCCCCAGGCATCCTGAACAGGAAAGGACAATGCTTGCACTCAAAACATACACTGCAGCACTGTTAACACTTTCACCTGACAGCAGTGATTGCCCTGAAATGCAATTTTTACAGAAGCCATTTGTTGCATTTGGCTTCTCTCTGAATTCTCCTAAGTACTTAGTGGCTCTTCAGCTCTTCCTGACCTCATTGTTGTATGTTTATCCAAATGACTTGATTTTAACTTTGCTGTTGCATCATCATAAGGAGCTGTAGCCCAGCCTATCTATCCCATCCCTCCCATGCTACTGCTGGGAGTCCCAGCCACACCAGGCACAGGGTAGTCATGTTTTGTGTGATTTACCCCTTACAGAACACAGATTGAAGACTGCAAGATCATACCTTCATACACCCAGAGTTACCAAATGATTCCATTTGCTGAAGCACTTCTACATATTCTTTGCTGAGCCTCTCTCTGTGTTCAGCCCACTGTGCTCAGGATGAGGCATGACTTACAGCAAAGGAAGTTTAAGCTGGACATCAGGATGTTCCCTGCACACCAGGAAAGTAAGGAGTCTCCACTGTAGGTCTTTCGGAGCAGGGTCAAGAAATAGATGTCAGGAATGGCAAAAGCATAGCTGAAATTGCCTTTGGGCAGAGGCATGGGCTGGATGACCTCGAAGTACCTCCTGAGGATATTTTCTGTAAGTGAGAGTGATATGTGCCATCTGTCCATTCTGATCAACAGAGATTTACTTCAGGAGAAAAAAAAGTGCAATACAACCAATAATTATTCCTGACACAGATGCAGCCATTGGGAGGGGGGGAGGCACCTCCCAACTCTGTAGAGGCCACTGAAGCCTTCAGAGGTTGAACCACCTTCTGTGTAATCTGCTGAGATCCTTTTGCCCTCCCAAAGCAGAATGCTGCCAGTTCTTTCCCCATAACAGACCAACCCTCAACATTCAGCTAGATGAGCATCTCACTAAGTAGGCAACATTCTCTGCCTTTTTAAAATGGGCAGAGAGGCGAGGACTGGTGCTGTTGTGGTCAAGTAGCTTCACCGAGGCTGTTGAGGTGCACTGATACAAACCTGCACATGATCCATGAGGCAACCACGACTTCTGGTCCTAAATACCAAACCCTGGTGAAAGGGAGTAAGTCTCCATTGACTCATGAGAGTCCTCCCGATTCATTGACATGTAGTTCAAGATCTCTTGGCTTTTAATTTCAAGCTCAACAAAGAAGAAAGCTTTAATATCCCACCTCCATTTTCAGATGGAAAGCACACAATAAAGAATGACCTGGACAGTTTTTCACCATCCAGATCAGATGGAGAGAATGAACAAGAAGAGCTGAAATCTGTTCAAGCCGAAGACAAGGACAAGATTTGCAGGACACCAACAGAGATGCTGATAATGCTGACATCAGCCTTCGGATGGAAAACACCTCGCTCACAGATGCACAGAACTCTTAGAGAAAGCTTCACCACATTATGCCTCGTCCCATCTCACGTGTAAACCGTGGGTGGAAATGTCAAACCAAAGCGAAGAGCTGAAGCATAGTGAAAATAAGTGCTTTGGTGGAAAATCTGTGAAGCCTTAAGCATCCTGTAGAGATGAGAAATTGTACTGCCATCAGTCACCCAGGCAGAAGAGAAATGGTAAAGTGGGATGTTTCCCTCCACACCAGAGGGAAAAGCTGCCAGGCTCAAGGCCGAAGGGGGTGGACCCAGCCAGCCTCCCAGGACCCTTCAGAGAAACACAACTGAAAGGAAGGGTGAAAATTCAGAACAGTCCCTCCAAAACTCCTGCTGTACTGAGCTTTTCCCAGTAGTTCTTAAGAGGGCTTAACCACATGGCTGTACATAAAATCTATCATTGAAGATTAAACAGAAAAGATGAATAGCTTTCAAAAGTTGATTACATCCAAACTCAATAGAGCCAGCAGTCCTTATGGAAACATCCTATTAAAATATCAGCAAAAATAGAAATACAAGCAGAGGAGACCTGGCAGGAGGCTCTTCAGCTCAGATCTTCAGTGCCTTTTGCACCCACTGACAGAAGGACAAACATCATCATCACTGAGCTGACATCTCCTGACCTGGCACAGGCTAATGCTGATTTTGGTTTCTACGTATAAAAATACATGTGGAAGTGAGACAGATTACCTGCGTGTGTGAATTCGAACCTTACCCATGAGCAGCATTATAACGGACCTGCTTGCCTTTTTCAGTTTTTCACACCCAGGAACAGGTCATTATTATTTTACGTACACACATACATGTTTGCAGTTTGTACCCATGTGTTTTCTCTTCAAATTCGATGGCTCATAGCTTTCCTGGTTAATTCAGGATTAAATCCATTTGCCACATTAAATGGGATATCATTTCCATAGTATTTTTGTGACATGTGATTGCATTTGTATTGACTTTTTAATTGCAATTCGAAATAAGGTATTTCTTCCACAGCTCTAATTAAATTGAAATATTTCTCACATCACCGTTGTTCACTTTATCTAATCCCTTTGTATTTCACTTGGGCAGTATGTTCTGGGGTGTCTCTAAGCACAGGACCTGGCCATGCTTTCTTTCTCCCCTGCGGAAGAATGAATTCATCAGTTGCTACAGTTCTTGAGTTACACAGGTCTGAGACTCATGAGTCTCATAAGAAACCTGAAAATAAATATATCCAATGATTTATCTAATAGCTGATCATCTGCTTAGGAAAATAATTTTAAGTAGTTAGGGCAATTCTATTAACTGCTATTTACTATGTGAGTCATGTTGCTCTTTAAGTTAACCCTAAGTTAACACAGTCGCTTCTGTGGGCCTGAGCCCTCTGCCCAAGGCAGTTTCGAAAAGGGTGCTTGACCACCTTTATGACTTCCAAGCTCTAGCAAAGTCTGCAATACCTCTGCACTCAAAACCCACCCCAAGCTCATACTGCACCAGGGCACAAAAGAGCATTAAAGCAACTTCTGGGTGACATTTAGGCCACACAAACAAACATGCAGAAAATTCTCCTCCCAGGAGCATTCCCTGTGAAGGTGCCACATAGCAGCACAAAAGATATCAGCTGAACACAGAACATACCAAACACAGCAGAACATACCTGCTGCCTAATGCACTGCTTCAGGATGGGCTCCTGCACCTTGGTGAGGGCAGAACACCCTGCGTGCTGTCTGTCAGGGAAGAAAGCCGCCTCACACATCCTCCCAACAGCTCTGGAGACAACCAACACCCTGCAGCCTGTTCCCCTTTCCTTCCTCTGCCTACTCCCTCCAGTACAGAGATATGAGGCCCCTCTGTGTGTGGCAGCTCCACTAACATACCTGCTGGGTCCCAAGGTTTAGAAAGCTCCCAAGGACGGCAGAAAGACACCGCTAAAAACTGTTTCAGTCGCTCGACACAGATGAGGTGGGTTGGGGACAAGGAAGGGATAAGTGTGCGTGCAGGTTTAATGCCATTTATTTGGTCCCTGCCCTTTTTCCCTTAGCATGATTGCAGAGTGCACGATCTCCTTCGTTAAACACGATGGAGAAGTTTACAAGATGCAGGGTGCTCCTGCAGAATCACTATTTTATGAATAAGCACAAGCACAAACATCAGCTGAAGAGGTAGAAGGAAGGCTGGGTGCAGGGGGGCAAAGTCCAGCACTGGCATCTGAAGGAAGATCCGAGGAGGAAACATCCCCGAGCGTGGGGGTGTGTCGAAGGACTGACAGTTGGTTGCACCGGCTCCACGGTGCAAACCCCATCCGAGCCGGGCAGGGGAAAGTAGTGGCAAGGAAACCTCGCCGCCGCCCTGGGCGGGGGATTCGGCAGCACCGAGAGGGCAGCGGCGGCCACTTTCAAAAGTCGCGGGGGAGGCAGGAGCGGGGCCGAAGACACCGCGGGGCACGCGAGGGAAGTTGAGCCGCCCGCGGCGACTCCCGGGACCGCTGCCCGCCGTGCTCGGGATGCTCGTGCAGGGGCCACCCGCACCGCGCGGACCGGGGGGATGCAGCGGGGCGAGACCCGCAGCCAGCCCCGGCCGGGTGGTCCCGCTGCACCCCGGAGCTCGCACATCGGGCACCCCCCCCCTCACCGCGGCGACGTCGGCATCACCCACCTGCCCTCGAGGAGCCGCTCCCCTCCGCGCCGCTCCGGCCGCGCCCGAGAGGCGTGTGGCGGTGCCGGCCCGCCGGGCGCTGCCCCGGCCCCGCTCCCGCCCTGCGGCGCCCTCCGCCGCAGGACGCGGCAGCCCCGGCGGCGCGGAGCCGGCAGCTCCGACTCCCCCTGGAGGGCGGCGCGGGCGGCGCCGGGTGGGAGAGGCGGCGGGGACGGGCCCGGCCCCTGCCCCTGCCCCTGCCCCTGCCTCTGTGTCTGCCGCAGCCCCAGTCCCAGTCCCAGTCCCAGTCCCAGTCGAGACCCGGCGGGTCCCGCGGCCGCAGAGCAGCTCCCCGCAGCGGAGCGAGCGGCGCCAGGCAGCCCCGCAGCTTTACCTGGCGGTAACCGGGCACCGCGGAGCTCCGCACCGACAGGAACAGCCCAGAGCAGCATCTCGAGAAGCAGCTGAAGGAGACTGCCACTTACTTCAAGAAGTCCAGCTCCTGTCTTCAGGGACCTGCAAGGGCCAGAAACGGGCTTGATCTGCATACAATGAAAGGAGGCAAGGAGAGGAGAACAAGGAGAGGAGGGCTTTCTCCGTACATTCTATTAAACACCGACTTCTTTCCAGGCTTGAAAGCCCATCCAGTGAGTTTACGCCCACAGCTGTATCAAGTGGCACAGGGTAGTGCACCGCAGAGGTATCTGGAAAGACTGCACAAGCAGAGAAACTTGCACTTTTTTCTCTTCTCTGCTTAATTGTCCTTTACTACCAATGGAAAGGAAACCCTGTGCATTACTATTTACTACTCTGGAAGCGTTTAAGAGTTCTCAGTAAAGATACGAAATCTTTTACACAAGTTTCCCATTTCCCATCGAGTAGGTCCCACCAGTGTGCAGTTTCCTGCCCCTAGGGGCTGTGCCTGTCCCCAGCCATTGCCCGTTACTCTGCATGAGCAGACTTGGGGAACAGCCATGACTCATCTCACAGCAATTTTGAAGCGGGGAGAGAACCTCTCAAGAATTTGAACCCTCTGCTCTTTGTGGATCTCTTCTAAGGTTTTCATTATTTCTGTTTTTCAACTTTACATCTTAGCAAAGTCATTTATCTCACGTTCCTATTGGTTGGATGTTACAAACAGGAAAAACCATCAGCACAACTCCACGCTTCCCACCAACTCCATGGCAAATCCCAGCCTACGAAAAACCCGATTCATTGCAATGTCAGGCAGTCCAGGCCCTTCCGTGCAGGGGACTGCTGTGGCTTGGAGGCTTGTGCCATGCAACTGAAGTTATTATTTTGGGATTCCCAGCTCCAGAGACGGCTCATGCCACATCTGCCACACTTTGACCCACAGCAGCAGAATTGGAACCAACCACTTCACACCAACCTCAAAACCTATGAGCATCTAAGCATTAACAACGTAGCACCCAACCGCTGTGCTGTGCTGGGCTCCCCTCTTACCCCAGATGGGTGGCACACAGGCTGCCTCACCATGTGACTCCGAGTTACAGAGTAGAGGCCAGAGCGCTGCTCCACACACAATGGAAATCCTCTAGGGAGGAAAAAAGTGATTTTTCCCAGGAGTTACAGAAAAAGCTGGAGTAATCTCCCACACAGTAACACGTAAAGATTTTAAGAACAACATATATTGACTAGCCAAGTCAAGAAAAAAAGAGAAGTGGGTGACTACGAGACATTTAGGAGCCTTATCAAAACATGCTCCAATAATGGTGAATTCAGAAATGCTTCCTGCCCACATGAAGTTTGCCAGGGCTTTTTGAGAAACTCTGACCCTAGAACTGGGCACTGTTCGTGTACATGGCAAATCTGAGACTGTTACAAGAGGCGGTATTTTCCCACTCCTAGATGATGCTACATTAAATATTATGCCGTGCAATTGTATCTGAACTAGAGTGGCAAATGCCATGCTGTAGGAATTACCTGTTTGCTAGAATTTGCTGCTCCTATTCAGCATTGCTCCTTCCCAGGGTAGTGTTTCCTATATGGTAGAAGTTGCCTCACATCTCTGGCCCAGATCCTCAAAGTCATCCAAATGACTCCCACTGAAATCATTGAAAGCTGGGAATCAAAATACTTTCAAGGAGCAGGGATGCAGTTTCTAAATCTGATTTTGCTCCTGAATACATTAAAATCAAAGTTGCTGCAGTCAGCTCCCTTTATTAAGCTGTCAGGCTGTTTTCTTCCAACCATCCCATCCTCAGCACATCATCTTACAGGTTTCCTGAGCCACAGATGTTGATCAACTTATCTTTGAAGGACCTCACAAATGCTTCAATGTTTCTTCTCCCAGTTATAACTCTTTTTTGATTTTTCCAGCTGATTAGTTTTAAGATTATTTGACGTAGACCATGTTGATTTTCTTTTAGATCATCAAGTCATACAAGATCCAAAGCAAATATCCAAGTGCTTTCACAGGGCTGGCTGATAATAGCACCTTGACAAGCCTCTAATATTTCTTAGAAGTTATTTTTCTTTTACTCCATTAAAGCATTCTGACACAACTACCAAAGCCTACTACCTTCCTTTTGGAAGGAACCAAAACCACTGGCTATTCCAGCTTGGACGGTGTATCAAGTCCCCATTGTCACCTACTGATTTTCTCTATGCAGCTGGGAAGCCTGCAGTGTTTCAAGATGTTAAATATCAGTATTAACACCTCCTAGAGCAACTGAGTGAGATCCTCTGTTATTTTTCCATGCTCATTTCTCACTTCTGCACAAATAATGTGTTTATAATGAGCAGCTGCTGCTTTATGTCCTATTTAGCAGGATAGGATAGCCTTGATTACTACAGTAAGATCTGAACACATCTGTTGCCTTTCATTTGAATTAAGAAATTAATTGGGTTTTATTATTTTTATGCTGTTATCCCTGCTAAGTATCAGAACTGCACTGTTTTTCAGATCATTTTTCTTCTTGTACACATTCAGCATGTATCGTTTTTACCTGTAGATGTTTCTACTTAACGCTCTCCCTTACCAGTGGCCAATACTGACAGTAAATTGGCAGTAAGGAATACAATAATCTCTTATATTTTTTCTTTATTTTTATAATATACGAAGGGATAGCAGTACAGAAGAGTGCTAACTTCTTTTCCCTCCTTAGTCACTCATGATGGAAAAAACAGCATTACTGTGATTGCTGTGGCCATATACACTTGGAGAAGGGACTACATGAAGAAGTAGGCTGAAACTACCTGGAAACTGAAGAGCCTCCAGCAGCCACAGGGAAGGTACTGCCACATGCTTAGAGGTGGCTCAGGCTGCGAGCTGAAAGAAGTCCAAGACTGCAAGGAAAGAAATTAAGTTTCTGATTCTCCTGTGTACAGCCAAGAAGGGCTTTTTCACTCTTGAAAAGTGGAGTTGCAGTAGCATACTGTACACTACATCCTAATTGAACAAGCCAAACTCCTGAATACTGGGCAGCTGAAAAGCAGTGATACAAGATTATTTGCACTTCTAAGACTTAGCAACTGAGCTCAAGTAGTAAACTCTAGAAGGACGCTCTAGAATAAACTGTGAAATGCTTCCTTCAAAAAGATGAGAGCAAAGTAAATAGAAACTTCACACTTGAGACCTGTCATGAAACTCACCCCTCTCTTTGCCGATACTCTATGAGTGACAGCCTGCTTGGGCGCCTCAGTGATGCCACCGTAAACACAAAGCAGACTCCTTCAATGACTACAGTCAAAATCAGCCTGCTACTCTGGTAAGCAGCAGGAAAGTCATACCTGTGTATTGAGGCTTACTGTGAAGGACTGAAGATGATCATCAGTTTGTCTAAAACAGAACAGGGAACAATTAGTGATTTTTTAAATAGAGAAATTATTTCTGTCTAAGAAAGAGATTACTTTCTGTCAGTTTTGGAGCTCTTCTCTCTGGTGAAGCTTTTCTTTCTAACCAAACCAAATCATCTGATATATGCAAAACTACATTTAAGGGATGCGAATTTTGCAAAGCATCATCAAACTGACTATTGCATTAGCACACATACACAGTGTTGTTCAACAGGACACTTAAGATGATGTATTCCAATTTGTACGTAATCCCATTCCTGCAAACACTGCCTGTATCTCCTTAAAAGCAGTGAAGGGCACTTGTGTTAGTCTAAGAGAAGGGATGGAGGTAGGGTTAGTTGAGGTCTTTTGGAAACACTAGCAAATTCTTCAACATGACAGATAGACCTAAATAGAAAAATCCTTATGTGTGTATATATAAGTAATTATTTTTGCTCACATTGGCCAACAAGAAATGTTAGTAGTTTTAAAATCAACATTGGAAAACAAAAACAAAAGGCAGCAGCTAGATTTTGTGAAGAGAATGCCCTTTACCCAAATTACACATGCAAAATTATGCTGGAAATGCCCACAGCTAACAACTTATTGAAGGACACTACCTGGTGTCAAAGAGCAAAGCCTCCTCACAAACCACTCAATTTCAGCATAGGAGGAGTTCAGCTTTTACCTAGGCTTAAGGAAAACAAGCTGAAGTCAAAGCAAGATTTGTGCTCAAAGGGAAACGCAAACCCTATCTCCAACACTGTTTAAATCCTGCCATTTGCGCTTAGGTCAGGAACAAAAGGAGGATTTTCAGTAATTTAATGTTAAGGGTTGGACTGTTCTCTGTAAAAGGCACTGTCCAAACAGACTGTGGCTTCATTCCTCTAAACACTATTCAGCATGACAGACTAGGAGATGGAGTTCAATCTAAATTTAAGCATTCTCTGTAGACTATTAATAGCAGAAAAACTGGTAGCATGAATCATCATGTGGGAGCTGCAGAGCAACAGCTATAATATATATAAGCTACCTTTATACAATAAATGAACTGTTGGAGTTGCAAGGCCCAGCAGAGGAAGTCAGATGATTCTTTTTCACTTACACTATTCTCATTTTATTCTAAGGAGCAATGAAAGGGCAACCCTTATGTAACTTGTCAAAATACACATTGTGTATAACCAAGCTCTATCACAACAGAAATTGGAGATGAAAAAGTAGCTACTGGCGCCATTCCTGCTAGGGAATAGTGAGTGTTGGAAATAGTGCAAAATGGTGGAACTTTGTAGGTTTATGAAGTTAAGTTATTGTTTCAGTATCTTGTTCCAATGCCTGTATAACTTAATGACGTCCCTTCACGTTTCTTCTCTATTGGGACAATAGTCCAGCTACCTTATTTTGTTAGACCAGCCATTTTGAAGACAGATTTTTTGCAAAGACCAAACGTCCTCCAATGTTGTGATTTTTCCACAAGATAGCTCTGGTTATGGGCACCGCAGACTTCACCATGAGCTTTACCCCATTGCAACTGATGGACTCTGAACATGGCCACCCAGAGACCCACAGTGTTAACACGCTGGCATTTTAGTGCTCTGGGGGACATTTATTTATGACAAACATGATACAGTCAGCAGCTCCGTGGAGTTCTCTCCAGACTGCTATGTCTCCTTCTCAAGTTTCTTTCATTTTTAAGAGCTTAACTTTTAGGCTTCTGGTGTGAGGAGAGAGCCTAAAATTGCCTAAGAAAAGGAAGCATAAACAGGAGAGTGAGCTATGAACAGCACTGGAGAAAAGCACAAATATTTCTTCACACGATAGAATCAATGCAAATGTCTAGCAGTAAAAATACTGTGATAAGACATGATTGTGTTCAACCCTGTTTTCATAATGCTATTAAAGAGGTTACAAATTCCTGAAAATCCTGAAGGGCAAAGAACATGTAAGAAAAGTTGACATCATATTTTCCCAACAGGGCATTTCATATATAGAAATTCAGTTCTACAGAGTTCAGTGAAACCATGGTGATACAGAAGGCAATGGTAGGCATAAAGGCTAATAAAAGCCTTAACTTGGATTAGGATTGATGGCATAACTCCTTATCTACTTTTCTTAAAATTCAGAGACAAAATTTTTTCTAACAAATTCCTGCATGGGAGGAGTTTCAAAACAATTTTTCTAGCAGAAAGTAACCTAATAGAAAAAAAAAAAACAACAGACATTTAATTAGATATACATACTCTTCTAATCCTGAGCTGCCAAGAATAGGCATTAACAAGCAAACTTCTCCATTGCAGGTAATGGTTGCAGCATCAAGCCGTAATTCATATGGAAGGTATTGGAGCTTTCCATAATATAATCCCTACTTTTTGAGCAAATTCAACAGTAGATGCTGGCTGTTAATAACTTCCCATCTGGAGAAAGGAGTTAACTTTTTATGATAAGTTAGTGTCTCTGTTATAAAAGAATTTCGTGTGGAAAGAACTTACCTCTTCCTCGGCCCCTCCTGTCTACGTGTATTGTGGAACCACAAAGAGCCTTTGGCAACAGAGATGATACAATCCAAGTCTCTTCCATTGATCAAACCAATTGTGAAACCCTTTATGATAATTTTAGCTGAAAGTTCTGTAATGCTAACCTAATTCTTATACAACATTTAACTGCAGAACAAACAACATAAGCTTCTGTTTAACACAATGAATGTTATATTGCTGTTGCTTCAGAGGTTTTTTACTATTCCCTATAGCTGCAGATTTTCATTTTAGTAAGACATTCAAAAGTTATTTAACTGATTTCATTATATTCAACACACTTATGGAGCTTGGAAGACAATGCATGAAAAAAACAACCCAACTTTGGTTAGGAAGCATTATTTCAGTGGATATGGGAAAGGAGAGTTGTGGCTCTACAGACTGTGCAGACACTACCAGTTTAGCGTACCTCAGGCCTGGCCTGTGTCGGGCTCACTGCTGTTGTCCTGACCTTCAGACTGCCAGCTGCAAGTGTACAGGTCACTTCTACAATGCTGCCATGCACTTGCTACAGAAAAGAAAAACATCTATTTTTCGACATGACTTTACTACACTACACTTTTAAAACATTAAAAAACCCACAACCAAACAAGTATGAAAACTGATGATCCATACTTAAAACCAGGATATAAATCCATTTTGAGAACTAAAAGACAAGTTCTCTTCACCCCCTTAAAAGCAGGGAGAATATTTCACCTCAGGAAAGGAAATGCTTTCTTGCAGAATAACATTACTTGGACAAAGATTGCTGAACAGTCATAAACCACCACACAAGCTAAAAAAAAAAAAGTCAGTCCATTTCAGAACATTTGCAATAAATAGCTCATTCCAAAGCTCCGGACCCAATTTATTCCACAGCACTTGAAATTAAAGCTCTAAATCAGCATTTGAAAACAGTTACCATCGAGGGTGATGGAGAACAAATAAGGTTTGAGGTGTTCGAGGCTTTATTTTCACCTGGAAATTTCATTTTTAGGCATCATACTTTGAACTGTTCTAGAGATTAAGTCCCCAATTCCTCCCCAGCCCAATTGCTTTAGAGAGGGAGGGCGAGAGCACACACACATGCACTGCTTTATGTGGGTTGGGTTAAGTAACATTAATTCTAATCTTGCACTGCATTACACAAGTTGCCTAAATGGAACATATTCTCTGCAATTCCTTTCTCTGCTACTCATGTTCAAGCCTAGGTCAACACTGGCTATGTAGATGCCTTAAGTATGTACCTCTTACCTAGGGCATTCACCAGCTTATCATTTAAAATCCTTTGGGAGCAGATACTGTAGAGTATGCTGGTATACCAAGAGAGACATGACTTCCAAAAATCATGATGTTATGTGCATACAGATCATTCACATGCACTTCTCATCCATAGCGTATAAACCTCCACAAACTACTTCCTGTAACATTTACTCTTGAAAAAATACGGTGTCAGAAACAGTCTTAAAATATTCCCTTTTGTAGCAGCTCCACTCAAGAAAACATGAACACACATTTTGCTATTTGCAATCTTTATTTCATGAATAATTAAGAAGAGAACATGGCAACATTGGCAAATTGAAGGCATACATACTAAATACTTTTACAGAATACATTATGGAGAAAGTAAATGCCCAGATCTTTAGTGGTCCTTGCAAACTAAAAGCATATTAGGTCCTCCAAAAGGTTTAGCTTAAAATATGCTCGCTGACCTTTTAAGTTCCAATGACGAACAGCTTGTGCCTTTCAAACCAGAAGCAGGGTGAAATACAATTTGAACATACTTCCAAATTTTCCTCAGACCTGTATTTCTTAGCCCTAACTAGAAGCAAACAATATGTTGTTTGGTTTTTTTCTCTCCTTACTTTTTATATATACATACCAATACACCACCCTAACCATTCAAGATGCAAGCACTTCTTGAAACATGTTTAGTTTTAAGAATCTGTAGATGTACATACATGTATAACGTGTATACATGTACGTAGATATATGTATATCTATGCAAAACCTTTCTATAGATGTAAAATGTCCATATATGCCAATGTGTGTGTAAAACATTTGAAAGGGCTCTGGAAAAAAGCTCTTGTTGTGTAGAACAAGAATTACTAAACTCATACATGTACTGTTAGGTAAGTCTACAGTTGTGTTTCAAGGGACTATAAAGCCAATACAAATCAGAAAAGCTGGATGGATGAGAAGAGTTTTTAAGACTGTGTTCTACATCACCTTTGAAAGCCATGGAAAATGAGCTTTAAACTAGCTATTTGAGAGATATTATTGCTGGCTGCAGTGTCATCTCAAAGAAGGTTAGTCCTTATCCAACATAATGATGTGAAGTTAGAGTGAGATATCAATAAAATCCTGTTCTTTCATGAAGTCCAAATTAATCACACTGTTCTGCTAATTCTGCCTCACAACTGAACTGAAAGGACCCTCACCCAGGGGTTGGAGGGTACCTATTAATGCCCTTCTGTCTTTGATCTGGAGAGTTGTCCAACATTAAATGGGATCACTGATTTATTTCATATACATAGAACAACTCTTGATCATTACTGACCTAAAGTGAACTTACAGTCTGGAGGCTAATTAGCCTATGCTTTGTTTAGTAGTGTTATACTCTCTTGCCATTAGATAAAATGCAGGAAAAACATTTCTGTTCAAAATAACCCTTCAGGTATGTTTAAAAGTGCTACTTAAAAATAGTAAAATTGACCTTACAATACACAGAAAAAGTTTCTAACAAACTGAAATGTTGTAAGTTACAAGGATTAATTACTCAAGTATTTTACATATACTTGTGCCCTCTTTACTGAGCTGATTCCCAAGTAATCATCCTAATGGAACACATGCAATCACTGGAAAGCAGTAAAAGCCTCCAAAGAAATTTCAACAATGGGACAAAAAAAGAGCGGCCTCTTTCTCCCCAGTTGTTGAAACAGAGTCCAGAAACAAAAATGACTATTCCATTATTGCAAATGCAAGTCTGCTGTCAAAACAGGCCAGTTCATGAACTGTGGAACCAGGACTGCCAATGGCTCCTCTGCAGCAGGAAATGTCCACTGGGCTTCCTAACTACCATATAAATACACTAGTTACATGCAATTAAAATAATACACATTTCACTAGAATGAAAATGCACATAATACATAGCTACACTGGGGCAAAGTAGGTTTTAAGCCTTAACTTCTCCAAACACCTTGTTCATATTCTGGAAATCTATGCAAAACACAAAAGCCTTAGAAAAGTGCAACAAAACTAGCTTCATGACATTTTTCTTTCCACTTCCATAAATACAATCTCATAAAAATATCATTAAACAGAAGCATACTTCCCAGTGGAGAACAAATGTGCCACATTTCAGCTTTGATTTTGGCTAAACTGAAACCCCCTGAAAATAGGGGATTAAAAATGAAACCAGCTTAACTGCATCATGCTGCCATAATACTCCGCCAAAAGTTTACCCTACTGTTTTGCATCCACAAGTCCTGCTGGAACTGACTGGAACTTTATGGGCAACTCTGTGGCAGACAGTGGCATAAGGGTAAAGAATATTCCAAGTAAAAGCTAAGCTAATGTCAGTTGGAAGAAGTCATCTTGTAGTCATAGGTTTTACTGAAGTTTCAGTGTAGAGGAAATAACTCTATTATTTCAGAATGAATGAACTGAAGGAGACAAGGACAGAGGCCTTGTCAAACTGAGTTCAAGGGTGCTGCATCCCAACAACTGGCAAGCACAAATACATAAGGAAAAAAGGACACTTGTATCAACACGCTAACAGAAATCAGAACTGTACAAACCTTGATCTTTTAAGTTACTTTACATTAATTATCAAAAGCATAGTTGCTACATATTCCAGATGCTTAACATCTTGGCGTTGACAATTAAAAGGGTACTACCACACTGATACCAAAATCAGGGAATACAACAGAAAAAACATACATGAATGAAGGACTGGGAATGCTCAGCAGGCCAGACAGGAATTTAAAACCCATCCAGCCACTCTGCTTTGAAGGCAGAAACACTGTCAGAGCTACCTTTCTAAACAAGGACAATTAGAGATGTCTGTAAACTCTTAACTCATCTAAGGAGTTGATAACTTGGGGGCAAGAACACCCGATGGACACCCTGGGAGGATGTAGGCTGTATGAGAGATAAGGAAGTCATGGGAGAGTTAAGCAGCTGTAACATATTTCGCCAATCAACACAACAGGAACACTTGGGAAGGCACGATGGCATGTCCAGAACTTGTGGATGACAACTATACTTCAGTACCAGTTCTCTCCACATCATTTCTCAAAGTGATTAATATCACTGAGCATTCAGACACAAATGGTAGCTTAACGGAAGGAATTCCAGAAATAGAGCTTGGCAGAACATAAAAATAAACGCAGGAATAAGTATTCACCAAGTCAAGGGAAGGACCATAACCAAAGCATACAGCCTGTATATGGACACTAGTATTTTAAAATCCTCTCTTAGGCCATCTCAGCAAAAGCAGTACTCACAATAGGGAAAAATATAGTGTAAAGGTGTACAACTGGATTCCTTCCCAGAAGAATTCAGCCTCTTACCAGCTCTTGCTTGATGCAGCCTGCAGTTAAGCTGTGATTGTATTAGTTGCAAGAGGCAAATAAGAAGTAAAGTCCTCACATGAGTCACATGAACACAGTTTTAAAGGCTTAACTTTAGCCTGTGCATAGCTTCATGGCAGCTGTCCAGAGGGGAAACTTTGGAAGACACTGTCACGTACCACCTGAAACCAGACAGCATTTCCAAGCCAGTCACAAGCAGAACATAGAAAGTAAAAAAAACACCTAGAAGTTCCCAAATCATTTTGTTTAAAACAAAGCTATAATGAAATTTGTACACTGGACCAAAACTATAAAGCAACAGAGAGAACTGAGTATAAGTAATATTTTGATGATGCAAAAGATGCAATAGAATCCAAATGTCTCAAGTGCTGAATCAGGGAACTGAAAAAAAAGAGTAGGTAAAAACTTAACATCGGTACCATTAACAAAAATGAGATGCCAATGAGAACTTTCTGTCACAGCTACAAAATTCTTAAGGCAGGTCCTCAGCACTTCTAACTACTGTACTGCCAGCAACGGCCAAAGTAATTTCTCCTTATGCATGTAAACCCAGAATACGACTGCTGCCAGTGATATTAACATGAGTTTACACCAACACATTTAAGCTGAGTTCATTTAGCTCTGGCATGATGATGGGCTTTACAGAAAACCACAAACAGTGGAAGCATTTTACAAAATTGGAGATAAAAAATTATCAGAAATGCCACATGTAAATTCAGGAATATATTTTATGCAAAAGAGAAAAAAATTTACTTTTAAATCAGAATATGCTGTAACTGAATACAATATTCTGGATAACAATCCAGGAACACAATTTTCCAAGGGAAAATTTCACTCACCATTTTTCAGAGGCATGAGAATGAGAGGTCTTAATGAGGGCCAGAGAGTCACACCAGAGATACTAAACTAGTGTTTCTATTTAAATCGACAACCAAATCAAACTGGATCAAACAAAACCAACTGAAAAACAAATCAAATGCAATCCACTCTGAAGTCATACCAGTTCTGTTACTGTTGGATGTTCCATATCAAAACTTCTCCAACAGAATTTTCCTGAATAACCAAAATGAAGTCCTTCCTCCCACCCCTTCTTCATTGGTAAAGAAAATCCCACAAATGCTCATTCAATTCGTTCCTAATGATCTTGCATGAGGATGACAACTAGCCAGACCAAATCCACTTCTGGCTGTGAACTGACCTCTCTGGTCTATGGAAGTGTTTCAGTAAACAGGATCAAAAGATGATATAGCTGTATCTGCAGCAATATGCTCCATTTTGTTGCCCACCCCACCCCTACAGCTGGCAATGAGTAACCCTGGTATGCTACAGCACAGGCATTTGCAAGGCACATATTAAAAAGCAATAACAAATTGATGATAAAATATTTGTCCTTTTTTTAGTACATTCAGAAATATTTTATGGATTAGAAAGGAAAGTAAATCAGCATAAGCTTGCACTTCAGATGTACAAAAAAACCCCATGCTGTTTCAGGATTAACCATGAGTAGGAACCAAACAGAACAATACCATCATGTCCAGAAGGACTACAGCTATTCTTCCTCTTGAAAAATTGAATGCAGTTTGGGCCTTCAGAAAAAGAATGCTGTAGAGTGCAGCAGAATGCTTGTTTTGGATCTCCCATTGCTTCATTACTTTCACTTGGACAGCAGCTGTGCAGCACCTTCTATGTAAAGGCTCAGATATATCATTATAGAAAACACTCTTCATGAAACCCAATATTCCTTTACAGAAGCTTATCAGACAAATCACACCAAGAAGAAGTTTACAGAGCTTTGAAGTTGAAAACAAGGTAATGTTTTTAATTCTTTTTCCTCTCTCTCTATGAAGACGAGCAATTCATCTTTTTAACAGAAAGTATCCGGGAAATGTGATTTCTCCTTTTACAAATGGTGATACTATCAGTGTTATTTCAGTTAAAGGCTAAGAGAGCATACCAGGTAAATTAAGTTGACCATTGGACAGAAAAAAATTAGCTTAAAGCTCCAATGACCTTAAGAAAACAGGTCATGAGTGAATTTAGACCAAGAAATGCTCTCTTTTTTCCTTATTAAAATATTTTCTTCAAATCAAAGGCAATGAATAAGACAATCATAGATAAGGAAGTCTGTCCAGAGGATGAATAGAAAGTTTTTTGAACACAAATGGGCAAAACCTAGAATCTATTAGTAGGAGATGGACTGTGAGACAGCAATAATATGCATTTCCAATAAGACTATTCTTATTGAAACTTACTGGAAGAAATGAAGTAAACAATAATTTTTGAAGACAAATATGGGAGAGGAATTTGTATTTCAGACTTTTATTAAAATCTGTTAATGAAGATTTTTCTCTTGAAGCCTCTCTTGCAACAATGGTCTTTACATTACATTTGCTCTTGAAATGCATCAATGGATCATCTGTGGGTATCTAGCTACTTTTAGGGTACTAAAGAACTGTGTGTATGAGACCCTGCTGCTCTGAAAACTTCTCTCAAGTCCTTCTGCATGGATTAAGTAGCTATGTTGCAACTTTTCATAATTTTCACAGGCACATATCAGTGTAAGCATGTATTTTTATACAACGCTAGCTGCTAGAGACATGCTGAATTATTACTCTTCACATGGGCTGTTCTTCAGATGATAGGTTTTTGGATTTGGCAATAATATTGAGTTAAATCTGTGCTTTTATACCATGATGAAGTTTCACAGATGCCAAGCACAGTTGCATTCACTGCGTTAACATCCTTAACAGTCATAAGAGCACCACAGGAATGGCAGATTCATTTTCTTTGTAACAGGGTTACTGTGTTGGAAGAGCATGTGCTTATAAATAGCAGTTGTTACAGAACTCGCTTCTAAAGTAGGCTTCTGCTCAATATTAATGAGAGATGTTCAACTGTGGATTAATTGCTGATAAGTATTCAGAAAAATAAGAGGCAGAAGCAATGATAGAGTGAAGTCTTCCCTTGATTTGACAAACAAGATTACAACAAACAGCTTATTACAAATGGATATATGAAATCATTCTGAGCTATTAACATTCCGCACATGGCCCTGAAGTGCCAGGATTTATCAATGCAATGACCACTAAGGCACTTACTTGAACTCTTCTGCCCAAGAACTGTTACATGAATTCAGGTACATTTTAGGAAAATAGAAGTTGAGCAGACTAAAGTTTCTCAGTTCCTTCCTTGTGACAGTGAGTCATTTCCACGCAATATTCAAGACTACTGGGTGTATACACATTACATCAGTTCCTCCATAGTTCTTGTCAGAGAATGTCTCACCTTCTGTCAGACAGATGAGGATGTGCAAGATCAACGAAAAACACACAGAAAACATGGCAAAGATGGATTTTGAGACAAACTACTTCATTGTTACATCTTATTGAAAATATCTTCTCTTCAGAGAAATGTTATCCCAGTTCCAAAATTCTATCACAGAAATCCATGACGTATGTTCATATTGCTGTAAAGCCTGGGGTAGCTGTGTGTGCTACACAAAGGAGAAATAGTGGAAAGGACAAGCCATGCAAGGGTTGATTATGGTTTCATTTCTGTTATAATGGAAGCACAGGGAGTTTGGAAAGATTCCTTGAAATACAGCATACCCGGAAAACCAGGAGCTGTGCGTGCTAGTCCTTATAATCCATAAAGTTGGAAGCCACATAGCTGTGACAGAGGTAGGCTTGTAATGAAGCTTTAGAATGAAGAGTTCTGTGCCAAATTTTTCGAGGTATCGAGAGCACTTTTCCACTCAATTTGTCATTAGGAATAAAAGCTTGTTTTCCTAGAATATTGTGCACATTTAAAAGGAGGGAAAATAGCTGTAAAGGCAATAACTAAATTACCATCAAGAACTCTACTGTATTGGGGTGCCATATGCTGCGGATAGAATATTCAGACTCTGCGGTACCAAGATGCTACAGAAAGTTCAGCAATATGATGCCATGTTATCCTTTTCCTTCTCAAAGCTTTATCATTGCTATATGCTATAGGATCCATTCATCTCACTTTCCTAGGAAAGGAAGCTTCAGGAAGTCTGGCTGGAAAGGCAGCACATAAGTAGTCCATGCTCTTTAGGCTACATAATTAATGTGAATAGCTTAACAACTTGGATTATTCCAAGCACTGTGGCAACAAGTTCTTGCTTTTAAACACCTATTTCCAGGCTTAGTAGCTGAAGTATTCTGAGGCAATCCAGGATAGCGTCACTGAAGTTTGAGGGGACTCAAATGTTGCCAGTTTTCAGTGAAATAAGGATTAGCATTCAGTAAGGTTTCCATCTGGTAACTCATGTTGGTTCTATCCCATGGATCTGTTGAATTATTAGGGTTTCAGGTTTCAAAGTATTTGTAAATTGCTGTAACATACAGCATGACATTCTGCCAGTCTGGTCGCTCAGTTCGCACCATTTCATTGATGTCCTGTCACAGAAAACAGATTGGTCAAAAGCAGGAATGACAACCTTGTAAGTAATGTGGTAGTGTTTTCACAAATTCCCGGGAATGGTAAATCTGTCAAGTTTCCACAATCTAAAGCACTAATGAAGAAAGCTCTGTTTTCTTCCATATATCTTTGTATTGCTAAGAAAAGGTAAACAGCTATGAATAATGTATCTGTAAATAGGTATTGTGTTGACTTAAGATTGAAATGCCTAATGCTGTGCATGCTGGAGTTGTCCCTCACTTTGTACAACAATACAGTAGTCAAGACTTTCGCGTTCACATACCCTCTACACCAGCCTCCAAGTCAATGCAATTTACCTAGAAACTGTGAGCATAGAATCAAGGCTCAGATATTAACTGAAACTAAAGTTCCTATCAGGGTAAGAGTTTCAGTAAAGAACTGAATCCCTTTTTACAGCAGACTACTGAACTTTTGATTACTTTAGATGTATTTTTGAGCAAAGAAGCAAGGAAGAAGAAAGTTTCCTACCAATTTGGGTATATCCAAGAGACAAAGCCATGGGTTCATGTCTGATCAGCCAGTTCATATGCTTCATAGTAACAGTCCACCAGACTGTCAGTGAATAAGCAGCATAAACAAAGCCTGATCTATCGTTTTTAGCACACGTACAAAGGAAAACACAGTGATGTAGCTTCTAACAGTTTTTGTTTACTGCAAGGTTCTGGTTTGTTACCTTTGGGGCCAGGAACCTCCAGAGCTCAAACAGAGAAAGTACTTATCTTATTTTCCACAAGGAAGTAGCTAAACACTTTCTTACTCAGGAAGCAAATAACTTCCCCTTAGATTACCACTACTATTTAGATACAGGAGTTTTCACACCCTTTTTCACCCATTGACAAAGAAAAATAGAAACCCCACAAATATACATGGTACACACTGCATGTGTAGGTATGTAAACAGAAACTAAATCCTTAAGATGGATATAATTTGCACTTGGAAGATTTAATTCTATTCGCTTTGCCTTTTTAGAGCATCTGTAATTACGTACATGACAAAATGAAAGGACAGACAGTAAACATTTAGACTGAAGATGAATTATGCAAGAACTGCGGCAGTTATTTTCCACAATCTAGTTCTTACATCAGCACTTGGTAAGAAACTTCCATATTTCAAATCACTGACAATGCCTAAGTACGAAAGCCCAACAGTTGCACTGCCATTGTCAGCAAATACAGTCCTGGGGGACAAAAGTGCTGATAAGGATCAAGGCAAGTATTATCTTTAAAGATGCGTGACTTTGTTGTATTATTAATTGCCAACTATGGCAGCTCTGTTAGAATTTAGGTTACAGAAGTATCAGTTCAGTATCATTTCTGATACTGGCAATTTTAGCTGGGAGGCTCCCAATTCCATACCTTCAGATAGTTTCCTTTTCTAGTAAATACTACACTGTTGAAAACTAATTCTTTTAAGCTTCAATTTGTATAAGAAAGCTTATTATAAACAATAATTTTTACAAAAGCTTATAATTATTTACAATGATGACAAATTAAAAGTCTAAACTTGAGAAGTAAATTCCGACTTTCATATTACACTGACTAAAAGAACAAATTACATAGCTTGATTTCTACCTCCAGAATCCCAAAAAAGCCAAATAATTTGAAAGCAGGTCAGAGACAGGAGAGAATTAATGAATTCTTGAAGACTGCATCATATAACTATTTCTCAAATACATTGACTTTGTTATTACTTCTTATGACACTGAGAGA
The DNA here is from genome assembly GCA_039720435.1 of Amazona ochrocephala. Classification (NCBI taxonomy): domain Eukaryota; kingdom Metazoa; phylum Chordata; class Aves; order Psittaciformes; family Psittacidae; genus Amazona; species Amazona ochrocephala. The sequence continues at coordinate 5,061,801 of CM077891.1, read as the reverse complement.
TGAGTTTTGGTGAATCTTCCTTTTATACCTCATGAGTTTATATGCTATAGGCTATCAGCTTTTTTTGCTATCAGCTATCAGCTGCTTTTGCTGCAGCTGTTGCTGGACTACAGGTCTGTATCTCAGCCACTATGTAATGCAAAAAACATGTAAAGCTTAAGTTATTGATGACAATGGGTTTATTAAATGAAGCCACTGGGATAGGGAGTATCCTTAATGTTTTTCACTCAAGTATGACACAGGGGCAATAACCACTAGCTGAGCTCATCTGCTGCTATTTTTAAGTATAAGGCAATAAAATGTTTCAGAAGTACAAAATAGAATAATTTGATTTCTATAAATGGGTCATCATTCATTCAGTATGCATTTAAAACTTACCAGAGTAGATTTGATGCCAACACTTTCAGCTGCCTGAAAAGCCAAAGTGAAATTTCTTCTCTGTTAGAACATAACATAAAAACATGTTAGAAGCCAAGGAAGTATTACTTAAAGCATAATAAAGTGGTGTGACAAACGTTCATAGTAATGCTGCTACTTTTGCTTCCAATGGAGCTTGTTATTTGAAAATGGAAAATTTGTATTAATTCCTCATTCAGAGGATAGTGCTGAAAAATCAACCAGTGAAGAATGAGTTAAAAATCATAGAATCATAGAATAGTAAGGGTTGGAAAGGACCTCAAGATCATCGAGTTCCAACCCCCCTGCCATGGGCAGGGACACCTCCCACTAAACCATGCCATCCAAGGCTATGTCCAACTAAAGAAGAGATTATTTATTCTTTAAAAAGCATAAATATATTCATGTGCTAGTATTCTTGTATTTTTTTAGGATGCATTATTATTAATAATACATCTCCAGATAACACACCATTAGGTACTAACTGTAACACACTGGAATACATACAGACAACTGCAGTCTTGACATCTTCTCGTTTACCTTTATTTGATATTATCACTTGAGAAGAGTATTACGTTCACTTCTGAGTATGAGAAAGTAGGATGAAACAACATCCTTTCGATATTGAAAGAGACGAACAAAACATGTCAAGAATCAAATTTGATGGATTTAAAATCTTTAAGCTTAGGTACTCCTTGCTTCAAAAACCTGACCTGAAAACAGTTTCCAAGTGTTTGGGTTAAATAAAATGCCTCAGACTTCAATTTATGAACTTTTTGTGTTTGTTTGTTTATCTGTTCCAAAGTTTTGTTTAACCCAGTGTTCTCATAATATTAAAAGCTGATCAACAAGAATAGCATCAAGGTAGTTTGAAGTGTTTCAAGTATGAACCCTAGTAACACTGGTGTTTTGAAAACTCAAATTTGGACATTCTTCTTTATTAATTCCCATTAATGATACAGTCTCACAGTCCCAGGAATTGGATTTTTAATATCTTACCTTGTCCTGGCTATTTAGTTCTTGATAGGGAATATGGGCTGGGAGGTAAGTATGGAGGACTGCACAGAAAGCCAAACCATCATTCCAGCTACTGCTGAAGTTTGTTATGTCGATATTCTTGAAGGGAAAAAAATATGAACAACATTAAAATCGTAACCTAGCAAGTATTAGTTCTACCAATCCACCAGTAGTTGTGGGGTTTGTTTGGTTGCTTGTTTTTTTTATTAATACCTTTGAAGAAATCAGCAGAGAAAGCAAACAATCTAATGCTGAAGTTCTAATACTGAAGTTCTAATGCTTTATTTAGTTCTAATGCTGAAGTTCTAATGCTGAAGTTCTGTGGTAAGAAACCAAAACGCACTACTACAGAGATCAACAAAAAAAAAATTAGTGATAAGAAAGTCAATTACTGCAATCTTGCACTCTTGATTATTCAGTTCCAGTAGAAAACTCAGTGGCACTGGTGAAACACACCTCCTGAGACTGTGTTCATGATTGTCAAAAGTCATCCCAGTCCAGAAGAGCTCTGAAGAAGATGCCTCTGTGACCTGCTAAATTACTGTATACTTGGCTGTTGGCAGTCAAACAGTTGTAAAGAGGCTAAGTGGACAGCAGTCTGTTTAAACTTTAACTGAGAAACAACCAGTAATACCAACTCAAAGTTTACCTTTCAGACTTTTATGGAGAAATATAACTATTCTTTTAACATCTAACTCAGCTGGGCTTAAGCAGACACTAACTAGCTCCCCTATTCAGTTTTTTATGTAGCAGGAACTACAACCTCCAGCCACAGAACTGCAGAAACACAGTGACACAAGTCAACCATTTATCTGAGAGTCATTTAATCATCATCACCTGTCTTTGACAAGACACTAGGACTCCTCACTCCTAACGCAGAAAACTCTACCCAGAGCTGGTGTTACTGTGCCATGCTGGCTGAGAACGAAGGCAGTTGCATTTCTCGTCAAAGCAACGATTTGGATTACAAATGGAAAACAACAGAGGGAAAAAACAAAACTCAAGAATGTCTCCACTTCCTGCTCAGCTTTAGCACTTTTTATACAAAGTCCACCAAACACAGGTCCAAGCGTACGTGCTGAGGCTCACAATGCCCAGGGCAGTGGTCAGAGCCTCGCCGGCCGTGCCGCTGCCTGCCTGCAGACGGAAATGTCATTGTTGGAGACCCCCAGTCTGTGGGAACGTGTTCTTCACACAGCTTCCTCCAGCCACAGGGATGGGAAAATGTAACAGCAAAAGGAAAAAAAAAAGCAGCTCTCCCTCCTTTCTCCTCAAGAGAGACAGGAAACTGGGTTTAAATTAATGCGTGGTTACGAGTTTTTCACTGTTACTGAAATAGGCAAACAAATGCAACACAGTACAAGGCTTTAAGGAAAAAAAGGGGAAAAATACTAAATTGTTGGAGCCAATGAATTCCTGCTTGTGCCTGTTTACAAGGTAACTTTGAAAAATTCTCTCTCCCTAGCCTGTAACCAACAATGCCCGAGATCACATTTGGACCAATAGGATGGATAAAGGTAGGGAGAGGGGCTTTTTCTTGTCACAGTCATCTGTGGCAAGCTAGTTAGAAAGAAATCAGATGTGAATGGCCGTGTTTCCTTTGCTACACAACCTACTGAAGGAGAAAAGACTTCGGTCCTGGGTTTCACCCCTTGGCTGAGAGTTTCCCCCTCCTTCCCCAGGATGGGCAAGTGATGTGCGAAAGGGAGGAGAAAGATGTTCGTAGGCATTGTCACAGGTAAATTAAACACAGATCTGCTCAGATGTAAATGCATGCATTGAGCCAACTATAAAGGAATAATAAAATCATACTAGTTGAAGCTACTGGAGAGCATTAGCAAATATTTAAGTCTCAAGACTACAAGGATAGATATGACATTCCTTATTACTGTAAGGAGGAATGCCGAAGCATTGCTGAATCTGGTTAACAGTTTTTAACCCACCAATTTCCAATCTAGTGAATCAATGTTGGATATTGCTTCAACAAGTACCTGTTGAATTGGTATTGCAGCATATATTCTATTTAACATAGACCATGAGTCCATTAAAGCCAGCCACCAGTCACTACAAATAAAATGAAGCTTGATAGTACCTTGTCTCACAAAGTTTACAATGGTTTTTTTTCTCTCCCAGGTTATTTATTTATTGGAAACTTTAGTAACAGCTTGAGCCTAAACACCAGCACCACTGAAGCACAGATTAGATCTTGGTACAGAAAGAGGGATGGAAGGGTACACAGCTGCAACGTGAGAACAATAGCTTCTACTTCGATTGGAAATGAGCACAGAGAAAGGAGAAGCAACCAATGCAATGCTGTTCAAGCGATGAGCTGGAATAGTGACCTTTCCAACAGTCAGGATGGACATCAACAGGTAAGAATGCAATCATCATAATTAGAAAACAGGATGCTGCAATGATGTGGGTGTGATCGTCAATACTACACCTGGGGTTTGATCCTGTGGATGAAGAAGGAAGACTTGTGCTCAGAATATATGGAGAAAAACATTGCAAGGTATCAAAACAGTCTGGATGCACTAAAAATAGACCTACAGAATTACTGGGGCTGAAGACAACCCTTCACTTGATGCAAAAACCAGAAGGATTGCTTACCTCTAAAATCTAGAGACCTTTTTTATATTTCTGTAAGTATATTCCCTCATCCCCACACGTGAGCAAGAAAAACAGGATAAAGTTGTGATAAAAATGACAGATTAAACTAAACCAAGAGAAAGACATCTTCCCAAGCTGTGTGGTTCGGTTGATAAGTTGGAGGGAAGGAATGCCATCCAGAGGGACCTTGACACGCTTGTGAGGTGGGCTGATGCCAACCTAATGAAGTTTAACCATGCTAAGTGCAAAGTCCTACACCTGGGTCGGAGCAATGCCAGGCACAGCTACAGATTGGGCGGGGAGGAGATTCAGAGCAGCCCTGCGGAGAAGGACTTGGGGGTGTGGGTTGATGAAAAAATGAACATGAGCCGGCAGTGTGCGCTTGCAGCCCAGAAGGCCAACCGTATCCTGGGCTGCATCAAAAGGAGTGTGACCAGCAGGTCGAGGGAGGTGCTCCTGCCCCTCTACTCTGCTCTCGTGAGACCTCACTTGGAGTATTGAGTGCAGTTCTGGTGTCCTCAACATAAAAAGGACATGGAACTGTTAGAACAAGTGCAGAGGAGGGCCACGAGGATGATCAGGGGACTGGAGCACCTCTCGTATGAAGATAGGATGAGAAAATTGGGGCTGTTCAGCCTGGAGAAGAGAAGGCTGCATGGAGACCTCAGCAGCCTTCCAGTACCTGAAGGGGGCCTATAGGGATGCTGGGGAGGGACTCTTCATGAGGGACTGTGGTGAGAGGACAAGGGATAACAAGTTCAAACTTAGACAGGGGAGGTTTAGATTGGATATGAGGAAGAAATTCTTTACTGTGAGGGTGGTGGGGCCCTGGAATGGGTTGCCCAGGGAGGTTGTGGATGCTTCGTCCCTGGCGGCGTTCAAGGTGGGGTTGGACATAGCCTTGGATGGCATGGTTTAGTGGGAGGTGTCCCTGCCCATGTCAGGGGGTTGGAACTCGATGATCTTGAGGTCCTTTCCAACCCTTACTATTCTATGATTCTATGATTCTGATTCCCTCAAATGTTATGGTTGTATAAACTAAAAAACTAAAAAACCAAGAAAAACCCCAAACCCACTTTAAATATTAGTGGTATCCATACAATGTTGAATTTTGAATATAAACACTGGGGAAAAGGGTCGCTTTATAAAGTTAACCTACAAATTTGGTTGTTTCTCAAAAAGAACTTGGAATACCCTGTTTTTCTAAATCTTCTTGGAGGGTCCAGCTTTTATTATTAAGACAACAAGCAGAAAACAAACCCATCATCCAAGTATCTTAATGTATCCAGAGAAGCTGAATTAAATACAACGGAAGGAAACAATTAAAAGGGACTGGTTTCTGTTTCCAATTGCTCTGAGCATTATGATTTATTATTACCTCTCAGACTAAAAAAAGTATAATATTGGTCAGACACTAAAAAACAAACCTAGAAACTGGACAGATTGTAATTTAAACTGAAAACTCAATTTTTTAAGGAGGGCTTTGAGCACAAAACTGGCACATTTAAATACAGCACAATTTCATTTCCCAAATGCTTTTAACTACTTGTGGTTTTCTGAAAAAGCCTGGGCAGTATAATGAAATCAATCTTGCATTAAGATCTTACTTCTCAAAGAACTGACGGTAAACAGAACATCAGCCTAAAATCTCTGACATAATTTCTTCTTTACTGCTTTTATTAAGTAATTGGCTCTATTAAGAGAATTCTGCTGGAATCTAATCTGGAATTTTTCTTCAAGCCATTTCAGACCGCAAAGTACTAAAGAAATGGAAGGACACACTTTCAGATAAATAGTCAAATGAGGAATAAGCCTTTCTAGAGATAGGTGAACTGGAAGGCAATTTATCAATCCTTGTCAATGTTTAATACTTAGGATAGAAGTGAAGTCACTTCTTGTATATGGAAGAGATTGTTTTTTAAAAGGCAAGTCTAACAAAAGGAGCTGAGCAAGTGCCTGTTGTCAAAAGAAGATCTGTGGAAGGCACTTTCCAATCAGGAATAAAAAACAGAGTCAAACATTTGTAAGACTTTAGTTCTAGGGACAAGAGCGTAAGAATATAACATTTTACATAACCAAACAGACCAAATGCTATAGTCCATTCTACAGCCATGAGAAAGAGGAGAGAAAAAGACGGTAGGCAACACCCTGGTGGATCCACAACCCACAAACATTTCAAGCATGACTCAAGCTCCTATTAAACTGCAAAGTGCAGAGTAGGAGCAGTCACCAAGAAATGAGTAGCCCCTTAAGCTACACATTAAAAAAGAGTAAGAAGATTCTTTCTGAAACAAGGCTGAAACGTAACAGGAACAATAACAAAAAAAATAAATCCATCAGGGTAGGCTGCAATACAATAGTGGTTAAACAGCAAATGAATTGGATTTGAACATGAACCAGAAGTGCATCCTTGCAGTAAAGAAGGCAAACTGTATCCTGAGGGCATCACTAAGAGTACAGCCAGCAGAAGGAGGGCTGGGATTCTTACATTTTACTGGATCCTGATCAGTCTACACCTCAAATACTGTACAGAGCTTTGGTCCCTCCAGTTTAAAATAGTCACTGAAGAATAAAAAATGTGTCCAGCAGAGTTACCAAGATGATTAGATGGTTAGAGAACTCAGCAAATGAAGAAAGGGCGATGGAATTTGGTTTATTCAGCCTAAAGAAGATTTAGAAGAGTTGTAATCAGTGTATTCCAATGCCTAAAACGCAGTTACATAGGAGGTGGAGGTACTCTCTTCATGAGGACACATGGTGACAAGACAAGATGCAACAGGAATAATTTTTTCCTGGAAAATTCTGGAATTTCTGTCCACATATAATAAAGAAGTCTTCACTGTGAAACAATAAAGCATTGTAATAGTTTGCCAGACAGTGGAAGAATCTCCCGCAGTAGAAGCATTCTAGACTGCTAAACAGGGCTCTGTATAACATCAACCCGAGGTCCCTCCCAACCTATGACTTTTCTAGAATTCATCATTTTAAAGTGTTTTTAAGCAGTGTAGTGCTAATTTTGAAATTGTTTCCTCTTGCTTTTTGCAATAATCCCGAATTAACGGAGGGTCTTCTACAGTCAGTGAAAATACCATTTTTTTTTGTTCTAACTCAGTGAGTCAACTCCTGCTCTGATCCGAAAACTCCACAGCTAAAAACCTGCAAACATCAAAAACCCCAACTACAGAAAATGTGGTTTCTAACTCACAGTTTCAAACGAAGAACAAAGCTATTTGAACTATCTCTTCAGCAGACACATCCACAGCTGTCTTCAGTTTCCCTGAACTATGTATATTACAATCTGAGCAGAGGCACATACTGCATAGCAGCTATTTGTCCATCCCTTGCTCCGCACAAGGAGGAGAGGTTCCCACATCCTAACTCAGTTTGGCTCAGAAATGAGTTAGGACATGGAGGAAATAAAAATACGTGTCTATGTCTCTGTTGTATTGGTTAATGAAATAAGCAGGCTGAGAAAGCAAAAGCATTGATATGATTCGGTACTATAATATACTAAACTATTAGAACAAGATTTGAGGTTTAATTGTACAGACCTTGGCAGGCTTCTTCGCATGGCAGAAAATTACTACTAAAAAGCTTTTAAAGGCACATACACACACAAAAGAGTATCCATTAAAAAAAATAGAAAAATAAAACTACAAAACAACTGCTATCCACGCTCCATTGAATCAGCATTCACTGATTCTCAAATCACGGATTTAAGCTGAGGCTATCGGTACTTCTGGCAGTAGGCAAGTTTCAGAATGTGCAGAAGTATTTCTGCAATAGATTAAAGAGCAGTCCCAACTACTGCCTCTTCAATCCTAGCTTTTGAAAAGGCAGTAAATGGCAAATACGAACTACCAAAACCCTTAAATATTGATTCTTAAAGCTTCTTTCCATCCCAAAGACATGTTACTTTTCAGTTTTGGCACAAAAAAAAGAACAATAAAAGGAGTGGTCATACTCAAAAGACCTCAATAATAGCTTCAGACATTAACATGTGAAGCACTTACAGAGGTACAGACAGCCTCATAATTTATTCTAAATATTGTCATAATTAAGTCTAACTAGTTGACATTTCTCTTGTATTAGAATTCAATTCAAACACAAAAAGGAAGCATGTCCTTCCTTAACTCAACAATTTTTGGCTAAAGCATCAGAGCTTAAACCAAGGAGAGAAGTGTTTTGGCAGCCTGACTACTCTGATGAATCAACCAGACAGTACGAGGGACACCATGCACACCATGGAGTCATTATTTGAACACAAGCTGACATAAGCACATACTCTTGGCCCCTTTTAGTGCTTTTTAAGAAAAACAATATAATACTTGGAGTAGAATATGGTCTTGCTCAGTGTTGTTAAAAACGTATGTGTGTAAGAACAGGCTTAAAAAAAGGCAACCCAAACCATCTTTTAACTTTAGCTTTGTTATTCTACACTTATTACCTGAGCACAAATGAAATCATTGCTTGGTTTCAAGGTGCATTCAGCATAGCATTAGGTATACATACATTCCTATCCAATCACATTGCTCAATCGCTAACAATTTTATTGTTTATTGTTGCCATGTAGATCATAAGTTTTACATTTTTAGTGAGACATGTAGCTTTGATCTGTACAGGAGGTAAAAATTAGGTGGTCTTTCCAGAAAAAAAGCAGCATTGCATGAATTAGAGGACAGGTACCACACAGTCTTCCAGTGTACCTGTAATTAGGAAGCATGGAAAGTGCAAAGAAAGGTTAAAACCCCTTAATTTAGTCTATTCTTGCTGCTATCTTGGAACAATTGATTTTTGGTTTCAGAATTTTGGAAGTGAATTATCTCTCAGAATGCTGACAAACAATGGAAACTAAATTGAAATACAGCTATAGATAAGAATGGGTAAGGATGTGCATATCCTGTTTATCAGTCCACTTCGTAACATGGAACATGCATGCCCCCATCCTTTTTCATGCTTTTATTAGTTGCACAGTCAAAATGAAAGTAGCTGAATTCCAGCTAGGGTAAATGCTCCATAACAGCTAGATGGAATTACTTTATGGTTTGAAGACATCTGGAATTTATGATAGTTTTATGACACTGCACATACTTTAGAGAGCCAGGAGGATTCTATTCCCTCTGGAAAACGCAGCACTTGGCACTGTACTCTGAATCAGTAGGTCAGACCCTGAGCAAAGCTAACACATTATCTGATTGCAAGTGTTTTGTGCCTGTTCGTCTGAACGCAAAAGGGGACTCCTCCTTTATCTAAAGGCTTAAAAACCCCACCCTTATCTTAAGAGAGCAACTCTCCTCTTTCATGGCTGAGGGATCTGTTCAGCCTTGAATATAATTACACTCAGTAACTTAGTGAGTGGAAGACTGTCTAGACTGAACAGGCTCTAAATGAAAGTTAATACAGAACCTGACTGCTATTAGTTCTTTAATGACCTTCTGCAGATCACCATTCTCCGCCCTAAGCTTCAAGGAGAAATTGTGCTAGCAAACAACATTCAGACAGCAGGTCTACTAAAAGCAACAATGTAAAAGAAAAAGCCATACAGTTTTTAATCAGGAAGAATTTCTCTTGTTTTCATGGGCTATTTTAACCTTATTCTTTAATTGAGGTACTCTTTAAAAAATACCAGATTTGGAACACAGTTAAATATTGCTTAACAACTACATTTCAAAAAATCTGGCCATTTATTCCCTTCCAAATTTGCCTGAATAAATCAAGTAAACTGCACTATGAAGTCATTCATTGTATTTTTTTTAACAGGATTATATATTAGCTTGTTTACCATAATGCCTTCACAAAAGAGAAAGTCTTAAGACACCTTTCAAAATTGTGCTGCGTGTAATTATGTATTTGTCAGAGGTAGAAACATGAATAGGACACAATTAACAAAAGCACTATTCTCAAACAAAACCATTCTAAGACTTCCTTTTTCTTTTTATTGTTTCCAAGCTATGGTTAAACTTCTCTAGGTCACTTTAGAACTTGTTATAGACTCAATCTGCAAGTATTTTTCCTTTAACCTGTTACATTTATAAGTAAATAAGTAATAGCTAACTGATTTAAATTGGTAACAGGACAGAAATTGGTGACTAGATAGAAAGTAGACCTACTGCTATTCCTACAGAGAAAAAGGCTGGGATATTTAAGACTTCTCTGTTCTGTGTGGCTTATGCAGCAGCTCAGAAGACAGACAGCTGGTCAGCCAGCACGCAGGTAGGTGTAAAAAGCACGTGCTAGCTCTTGCTCGGATGCTAAGGCAAACACAAGTGAACACTGGTATAAAGAAAAGTAGAAGTTACAATGATTGGAAATGCTGGGAATCAAAGGAAACTGTGGCACAGTCTAAGGAGGAGAAGCTGCAGGTAAGAAAAGGTACCCTGTCAATATCTGGGTGACAGGGAAGGAGGAAGAGAGCTTGAGTACCTTAAGTAGAATTAATGAGGAAGGGAGATACTCATTAATCTGATGCTTGCTCATTGCTTGTTGGGTTTGAATCCATGTAGTTTTAAAATAAAATTCAAACTAAGTGAAGCTTCAATTTAAAAAAAAAAAAGTAGTTAATCCTTATCCGGTATTGATGATGTTGCTGAGATGCCAGAAAGCTGCACAAGCACTGCTCACAATGAATGCAACGCCGGAAATGTTTGAAACATTCAAACACCATTAACATGGTCTTCAGCAAGAACTGAATTTCAGGGGATGCTGAAAATAACCAAATTCAGTACAACACAGAAAAAAAAGCAACTGTGCCTAAAGCAAAAAACATTCTTCTCCAAAAATTAACTTAATATAACCTGCTGATAATATCTTACTCTTTCAAAAGAAGGCATGCATTGGCTTCTACAGATGCTATATGCTATGGTTTCTCAGTAGCAACACAAGCAGAGAACCATATTGTAGTTGTTGAAGTAAAGTAAGTCTCAAAACCTATTCTTCTATTAAGTGTTTGTAAAACTCAAGCAGTTAGAAGCAGCAATCTGTAGAAACAAAAGCATGCTCTTGCATGTACACACAACTACAGAATGAAAAGTTCGGAATGCTTTCTTTTAGAGATAAGGAAGCTGTCAAAGTCATCTTTCGCTTCAAGACAATATGGGAAAATATTTTTGCATTCAGTTTTAGAGGACTTATAAAGAAATAAAACATCCTGCCTTTTTTAAAATGTGGGGAAGGAGAAAGGCTGTTTCCACAAAGAAGCTTATCCTCAGAAATAGCACAGTTTAGAACTAGACGTGCCACAGGAAGAGGGGGGAGGGCTTATATCACAAGCCTGTCCATTGTACTGAAAGACGACTTTTCCTATGGATGGGCGATCATCCTGTTATGTGGCTTTCCACTTCCTCCTGCATTGTGAGTCTCAAGTCATGGAAAGAGTAAAGTTCTTAAACTGAGGATTGTGTTGGGAACTCCAAACACTGTCAATACAAGTTAACCAAACAAATACATCATGGTCAGACTATTAACATCCTGGTTTAGCTCGCTGAAGCCACTATTCTTTTGAAAAAATAATGTAATCAGGAGAGCTCTGGATAGTTATCTTGGTAGCTCTTTTGGCTTCTGATAACTACAGTAGAAAGCCAAGTTCAAAATGCAAGACAATGAAATCACCAGGAAACAAACTGTCCCTAAATAGAGGCTAAATGGGAGCACACCGAAAGATTCAAAAAACCCCAAGCTATAAAAAAGTATCTCTGAAATCCAAGCAATGGTACTCTAACTGCATGCGGGAAGCATTAATTTAAACGTTAAGTTGCTAAAGGTTCAGTTACAGTTTGAAAAATGCAATCTCTAAAAGGCTGGTTTAAAGTTCCTCAGTAAGAGGTCAGCTGCCCCCTTAAGAAAAAAGCTGTCATCAACAGCAAAGTGACTAAAGAGCCATTAGTGTTAGTTAGGTTAGGACTCGTAGCATGTGTTCCGAGAAGAGAGTACAGTACATACCAGTGCCATTGCAATCTATGCAGTCAACTGTGGAGCAGCCAGGTTTATGCCACTGGCAGATTCTAATGTGTTGCAGCTACAAGTATGCTACATTAAACAGCTCTACAGTTACCTGATACCCTTCTGTTTTTTTCTGGCACCACTTCAGCAAGGCATTTCTCTTGGATCCTCCATATTCCCTTGCTAGGGCAGACAAGGGATCTTTCCTCTCTTCCCTAGGAACAAGGCAGAAGTGCAACTTAGAGCTTGTACTGTACCTTTTGCAACAGAAATACATATTCTAAAAGCTTAAAAAAAGAGGACAAATTACTGAGTACATTACTGACTGAAAAACAGAATACACAGGAATACCTGCAGACTTGAGAGTTATTTTTGAGTAATCCTCTAGCAAATTATGTTTCTTTTTCCTTTAAACTTTTTTCCTAGGTGTTTCAACCCTAATGATATTTTTTCTAAGAGTCCAGAAAATAAATCTCCAGCTTGAACCATTAAGCTAACTCAAGTGACTTTATGTTGTATTTAGAAAGAGAATAAACTGATGCTATCACTTTTGCATATTATGGCTGACTACAAATGTCACCTTGAAACAAGTTTGAATATTAGCAGCACAGTGTTATTAACAGAACATTTGCCTGAGATCTGGAGTTCTCCAAAAAGAGGGGAGAAAACTGACTAGGCTGATTTGCCATTTGGTATCCCAGCACAATAAAAGCTATCAGTTCATTTCATAGAATCATAGAATAGCTAGGGTTGGAAAGGACCTTAAGATCATCGAGTTCCAACCCCCTGACATGGGCAGGGACACCTCCCACTAAACCATGCCACCAAAGGTTCTGTCCAACCTGGCCGTGAACACTGCCAGGGATGGAGCATTCACAACTTCCCTGGGCAACCCATTCCAGGGCCTCACCACCCTTACAGTAAAGAATTTCTTCCTCAGATCCAATCTAAACTTCCCCTGTTTAAGTTTGAACCCATTACCCCTTGTCCTCTCACCACAGTCCCTAATGAAGAGTCCCTCCCCAGCATTCCTATAGGCCCCCTTCAGGTATTGGAAGGCTGCTAGGAGGTCTCCATGCAGCCTTCTCTTCTCCAGGCTGAGTAGCCCCAACTTTCTCATCCTATCTTCATACAGGAGGTGCTCCAGTCCCCTGATCATTCTCGTGGCCCTCCTCTGGACTTGTTCCAACAGTTCCATGTCCTTTTTATGTTGAGGACACCAGAACTGCACTCAATACTCCAAGTGAGGTCTCATGAGAGCAGAGTAGAGGTGCAGGAGCACCCCCTTCACCCTGCTGGTCATGCTCCTTTTGATGCACTCCCGGTCTGTCAAGCCATCTTTAGCTATTTTTGCTCTAAGGAAAAACTGGGGAAGAAAAGAACAATCATATCTGATTTGGCAATTTTTTCCACGAATCTTACAATATAAGCATCTCTTTACCAGGCTTCAGAAATAAGTGCTTAGGATAAAAAAATATATATTATAAAAACTAATACTTTGGTAGTGGCCTAGTCACATGATTTCTTCATTCATGTGTGCTGCTAGCAGAACACCAGAGACTGTTCTACTTATCAGCATCTGTTACTATGCATAAAGGAACAGAACATGTACCAACATACAACAAAACATTATAAGGCACTAATCTTAAGTGTATGTATTGCTATTTGTTTAGCTTTCTTCCCTGAAATACAGATGGCAACATCTCAAAGTTGCTTGGAGATAACATTCAAAACATCCATGAAAATAAATGCACAGCAGAATAAACAGGAAACAGTAAGTGCCTTTCAGCATGGAAGATAGCAGTATGAGCCTTCAAACCTAACTGCTAATCTCAGAGAGAGTTAACATGACACGGAAGTTGCTAGTTGTCTATTTTAAATGTGAAATAACTTATCTGCATAGGTTACTATATCTACTACACAGCTAGAATAATGCTTCAAGAAATTCTGTACTTCAGTTCTTAAATCACTATATATTTCAACTACCCAAATGTGTATTTTTTCCACTGGTGATTGTGAAAAAATAATGAGATCCCATATTCAATCTACAATGAAGACTGTCCAACACTATGAGAACTTTAGAACAGAGACTGTGGACAACATAGGAGAACCCAAATTGAAAGCTCCCTCTCTTTATGCTAAACGTATTGTTTAGACATGAAGGAGCTGTACAGCCTGTTCTCAAATTCCAGTGAGAGCACATGGTTTATATCAGGTTCTCACAGTTATGAAAACACTGCTGAGAAAAATAAATTAATGTAAGTTGTATGGAGATAATGAGAAATGGTTTGACATATAAATCTTACAAGTTAGTGTACTAGGTCAACTGTATTCCAAATCAAAGAGCCAATGACATTTCAAGTAGAACAGGGAACAGTAAACTGCAAGCATTTGTTTTAGTGAACTATTGCAATAACTTTAACTTACAGCATCTTTCAGAAAAAGGTGGGGCGGGGGGGGGGGGAAGAGAAGATCACATAATACATCAAAGTCCAGCAGAGACATTCTAAGGATGGTTACATAGAGTGTGTGGGCATCACTGCACACCCACTGCTGCATATTCCTCTGCCAAAGCTTCTTGCAGTGCTTAGGATGGCAGCCAACGTTAAGCAGCTCAGTAACAATATCATAATTATAACTATACAATTTTGCCATGAAATGCCACACTATTTGCTACAGTCTGCAGACCGCCATCAACGTAATTTTATATATGATCAGTTCAGCGTTCATACACAGGTAGTTTAGTCTTTCTTTTTTTATTTATAGATGTACTCAGCCTAAATTTAGGTGCTACTACACAAGATTAATTGCTGCGGGTAAAGTAGCCACAGATCCAAACTCAATTCAATTTGTGCCCAGTGAAAAGAAAGCAGCACTGAGACATGTCTCAGCTCATTTCAGGGAAATCATTTTTAACAGCACACAGAGCTGTAAATAACTTTACAATTGTATAATCTAATTATTGCATATTGCCAAATGTCTCAGAACGTTAAGGGTTTAATATTTCTGCTGTACACAAGCTTTGTCAGGAAGCTCTGTGTGAAATGGTCTTGAGAAAGTAATTTAACTTTTGTCTGCCCATTTCCCTATCCATGAAGCAGGGCTAACTACATATGTCACTTGCATAACAGGGAGGATTAAACAATTTGAAGTCCTTTGACTGATAAGACTACAGACAGGAAAAGTTTAAAATTTATCACAGACTTATCTTTTTATCTTATTAATGAAAGGGGGTTGCCTGGCCATTTGTTACTTAGACTTGCATTATGATTTCATCTATGAGACAAATAAACCAGGGCCGTTCACTCAGGGCTATTTAGAAGACTAGTGTTTCCAGTGTCTGAAATTAAGACCTAATCATGCTACTTTTTGTCTTCAGCTGAGGTCACAAGAGGTAAGGTTTATCATGTGGTCTCCCTGGGTTCACACCACTCTGAAAGATTTGTTCAACATTCTGTAAGCTCATTTCTTGAATTTGGCCTCATGGTATTTTTGAACTGGTAAGATGCTATTCAGTGACAAGCCTTAGCTTGATTTTCTAGCGCAGCATAAAGTTTTGGTATTAAACTTGGAAGCTCTGTAATGCCTAACTTCTGGTCTACATTTTAAAACATATATTGAGCTGCAGAAAACACCTTCTGAAGCTCTCAAAGATTACTGAAGATCATTATTGTAGGGATGGCCGTAAAGTCTGCAGTCCTAGTGCCAATATTATATACTACATATATGCAGAGATAGCTATGAAATTAACACATTCCAGTGCACCACAAAAAGCGGTTCTTACCTTATTCGACTTCTGGTTGTAGGGGTGACTGATGCTGTAGGAGAAGACGAGAGTGACAGTTGTGGTGAAGTGGTACCCATTGCCATGAGAGATGCTGGAGATGCTCCATCAGGTGCACTGATATCCCGCTTGATTTCTTCACTACTTCTTCGAGAGACTAAGTGGGAAAATGCCCATAGATTTATGATTTGCAAATGTTAAAACTTTCAAACATATTCTCACTCTCTGACAAGCATCAGTTCAGAAATGATGCATAGAAACCTATACCAAATACTACGCTTCAACATTTTTCTTGGTACTTTCCTCTTCAGAAATATCAAGAGTTTAGATGGCGCTACCAACATTTATAAGCAGGCCTGTATCTTGAAGCAAAGACAATCTGATGAATGTATCTTAATGGAAGATTGCTAATTCCATTTGAAGGCTTTTATGAATAAGAAGGAATTTTCACACTGAACTATTTCATTTTCTCTAGTCCATGTATTTGTTACTAAGCTTCAACTAGTTAAAAAAAAGACATCCCCAAAGCAAAACAGTTGAGAGAGGACAGCTGGTCTATTTCCACTTCATTTTAATCAGGAACTGACATGTATGTGATGCTCTGGACATTAATTAAACATCATCCATGAGCATATCAAAGATTGACCTGAGGCTACTCAGCCACATTCTACAGAGCTTGCTTCATTTCAAACAACAAACAAGATTTCTTCTGTATGAAAGTACAAGCATTACACTCTGCAAAATGCATTTTGGAAAGGTTGTATTTTTTCTATGTGGAAGAGTTTCCAGATAAAAGTACGAGGTTTGCCTTTTATACCTAAATAGTCACCACTGTTTATACTTGGGCAAATCAAAAATACAATTCTCCATATATATATATATATATGTATGTGTGTGTGTGTGTATATCTGAGAGATTTATCTTATAATGACTTAGGGCAAGTAATTAATTTATTAATACCAGACATAAGAAGATGGAGAAAAAACACTTTTGGGTAGATTTTTTTTTAAAGACACATTTTTAGGACAAATCAAAATTATTGTAAACACATTTTCTTCTTGAAACCATTTGCACAAATATAGGTGTTTTTAAAGAGTATTTCTCTCCAGTTACTTCTGCCTAGTTCTTAAAAAGTGTCATTTTCACAGTATCACACTATTTGTGCTATAAATCTTACAGATCTGTTTTTAGAAGCCCCTGTTGATACCAAGATGTCAGTTTGATAGTAAACTAACACTGTACATAAACTTCTAATTAGCAAGTCTGTATTTTAAAAACCCAAAGTTAACATCAAATGTGCAGCAACCACTCTGAGTAATACTGAAGGATATTGGTGGATGATGCCAGTCACAAAATGGACTATTTTAAAATGATTCACTGTAATGGGTACAATTTTTGCTAAGCAATATGCAAAACATTTATATACATTAGATAATGTAGACTGACATATCTGTCACCTAGAAAGAACAATCCTCCTATTTTAAGCCATTGACAACAATTCTTTCCACAAAGAAAAACAGAATGGCCTAATTGGAGAAGGGTAATATGCTTCTTTGCCTCACTCAATTAAAAAATAATCCTAGCAATTGTCCAATTGTCCAAGCAAAGAAAAGCAACAGCCAGGACCAGTTTCTTTCCTCACATATACCTTGTACACCTAAACTGTTTGTAATACAAGGAAAGATGACACAGAAGTCAACTGTTATATGCATGATTCATACGTGCATGCATACATCTGGTATGTTGGTGGACGTCTGTATATGCAACAGTAAGTACACTAGATGAGCAATTAAAATTCTCTTCAGTTCCACCTGATGCAATAAAACAACACATTATTTTACCAGTGGACTTTAGTTTCTTTCCTCAAATACTTCAATTGAAAACTTGAACACTGAAAAATAAGCTATTCTGTACACTCAAATAGTTTTCTTGAGAAGAACATGACAGTCTGAAAACCAAAGCTCACTCTTCACAATAAAGTAGATCTGCAAGTATATTTTGAAGTAAGAGTTCCTAATTTTACTACTCATCTGAAAAACGTGATATTACCAGAAATAGATTTGGCACTTTCCATAGCAGGTACTCTTGGCAAAGATGCTGGCCTGCTGGTAGAGGATGTTCTCAGCAAATGTTCTGGACAAAGAAGAAGAAAACAGCGTTAACAAAGACTCCAGTTAAATTTAAGACATTTAGGTATGAGTCAATACTGTCTACCAGTGCCTGAGTTTGGCTCTTTTACTGAAAGCAACTGATTTTATTTGTATGAAAGAGAAGGCCTAAATTTGCTCATTATCAAGGAAGCTCACCATGAATACATCCCTTCTTAATCCTTTTTCCCTAAGGCCTCTTAATAATCCACTTGCCCTGGTCTATGAAAAATTAACTGCTAAACCAAAAGGCTGAGCAAGGCATCCCCATTTAGAATATGGCTAAAAGTATTAATTATGCCAACGAGGATTGTCCCCCATGTGGTTCTTTTCCCTTTGTTTTGTTGAAAGTTGGTTTGGGGGTATTGGAGGTTTTTATTTTTTAAATAAAATCATGTCTTTTATTTTCTTTTCCTCCAAGCACTGGAGTCTAAAAGGTGCCTTTACATATTGTAGGGAAAGACGAGTTCTGCCTACTGCCAATAAGTAAAACCAAACTATAACAAAATTCATTTCTGTAGCATTAAATCAAAGCTATTTCCTAATATTGAAGAAATATTCCTTCAAATAAAACCTTTAGATTGTAAACAGTATACGTACTCCTATGTAGAAACACTTGGAAGGCAGTAATCTAAATACAAAAAAAACTGATAAAAATGAAGAATGAGGATTAAAAAATAGCAAAACCTCGTTCAATAGTTGAAATGTGACATAAAAAGCTACAAAGTACCTTGATACAAAGATGCTTTAAAAATATATACTGTTGCAAACAGAAATTCCGTCTGGCACGGTGCACTGGAATGCAGTCCTGCTCCTGCATTAACTGACTATAATGGAAACACAGCTACTATGTAAAGCATACCACTGGTTTTGTCTAAGCCCATGTCTACCCATGAACTCTGTAACAATTAAAGAACCCTAAACTATCTTCTTGGAAAGGCATTTCAATATTCCTAAAAATATCCAAGTTCCTAAAATTAAAACTTCAGCTGCATTGTACAAATAACCTCAATACGCATTTAACAAAAGCAAGAAGGAAATCTGGCACATACAGACTATTATGAAGTGCTACAAAAAAAAACAAAACAACAAAACCAAAACACCCAACCCTTTAGAAAGCATTAGACCCCGGGAATACCAAACTGAGAGGAAATATTCAGCCTGGAGTCATATGGGGATTATCTTGAGAAACATCTACATGAAAAAAACCCACCCCTAAAGCAGGCATAAATCAGAGAGCTGCACCCAACAGATGATAGCCATTCATTCTCACAGGAAGAGCACATTGTGAACAGTGTTATGAGAGACAAAACAAAGTTTGCAGAACAGGGAAATATTGGGAAACGCATAAATCAACACTCAATTCCATTCAATTTTTCATCTGGCTCCTGAAGATTCAATACTTAATAAGTTTATACTTTGTTATTCACATGGAATGCCAACCATCATTCTTGTTTCATTCTTGGGGGACAAAAAACCCCAAACACAAAACCCACAACCACACAGGGAGTATTTTTAATAACTGGAAGACAGCTGCAATACATGCCCCTGAAATCACCTTATCTTGATTTTGCAAGTGATTTCAGTTTAAGGACACATTAAAAACCGCCAGAATGATGCCGAGTTATCGGCATGCAATCATGGCTTCATTGAAAATTCATAAAAGCATCTTTATGATATGCCACCATGCGTGATGAAACACAAGTAATGAGTTGAATGTGAGATATTCTATGAAAATATTTTGATACTAAATAGCATATAATATAATGCTTTAGATACCAAACAATATAAAATAAATATTAATAGCATTGCTAACAGCAAAGTTGGAATGAACTTGGATCAATACCTTGAACAGGAATTTCAGCATAGCTTGGTCTTTTGTCTGTCAGCGTAGCAAGGGGTTTTGAAGCAGAGATTGGTCCACTTATAGAATGCCTCTGAAATGGAAAAATACTTGTGTCAAACATAATTTGAAGGTAAAAAAGCAAATATGGAATTGCAGAATCAGTTTCAGAAATCAGATATGACTTAATTACTGATTTAAAAGACCTAGAATAACAAAGGAACCTTTAACTTATAAGCTAAAAAATAAGGACGTGTCCTCCTTACCAGTTGCTTTTGTCAATGAGAATACACATACACTCACTATGCATCGACACTGTAACATTTACTTTTTTAAACAGAAACCTGTTCCTGAAACGAATGTTGCAAATTAAGGTTGAAAATTCTCTTGTGGTTTTTGTGTTAATTATCACCTTCATTTATGCTTCGTTTGTGCAAACCTGTTCTAGTTAAACCTGGTATGTTCAAACTAATACAACCCCCTATATGTAGCCAAGATTTTAGTGTTTGATTTGTGTTACTAACTTAGACCTTTACTTTGTGCCTTTTCCCAGAAAACTAGGATAATGGTGTGTTGGGTGTACACCAAAGTCTGCTTCGCTAAGGAAAACCCTAGTGAAAAAACTATTTTTAAAGTTATTTTTACTATTTACTATTATTTTATTGATTAGAACATACACAGCTTTTGTTACCACCTATTTGAGACGCTCTGTGAACAACTGGAGAGAGACTTTTTGTGAAGTATTTGTCAAATATGTAAGAAAATACAAATATAATTATTTTTTCTTTCCCAGGTCACTTCAATTTCTGTTCTGCTCTAAACAGGCTACAAATTGAACTTTGTCTTCTCAAGTTTTATGTAATATACTTAGCAATGCATGGCTTCTGGTGGCATAAAGTGCAAGGACCTCATCACACATGTGTTAAATCTTGCACACAGAAATTTAATAACCACTGGATAGCACTGAAATAAGCATTTGTGTCACACAAATCAACTGTACAATGCAATAATTACCCTTACGGTTACTGAAACTCATAGGCACTTGCTGAAGACTCTGGGAAGACCATCTGGGAAGAGCCTATTGCAAATTACAGTACATTCATACCCTGTTCTTTCTATTAGGTTCCAATATTTAACCAAAATCTGCTCAGTAATTTGTTTATCCTGAAAACTCTTTCTGCTTTCCATCTGCTCAAGGATTAAATGAGACATTTAAATGAGCCTTATCTTCATGAGATAATAAAGGTCAGATGTTTCTCACACCGAATCATGTAGGCAAGACCGACAAATTCAAAATTGTGACTAAAAAATGTTAGCAGTATATACTTTGCAGCATCGTGTAGCACAAGCAGGACTACAGGACTACTTATTCATAATATACAGTCAAACTAGAGTTATGCTTTTGTGCCAGAAATCAAATCAAGAAAACAACTGCCAACATACAGCATGAAGAATTTCCTCACTTTATGTATCTATACATGTGCAGGTTTAAAGTGACTGGATTGTGAGCCATGCACAGAAGTATCTACAACAGCTTCCCATAAGAGCTGGTATTTCAAACTTGCATTATACCTTTAAAGTTCACTTCACCCACTTAGGATTTTGAATAAAGGACAAGGACTGTATGAAAGTCGGAGCCATTTTGTCCCAGCTCCTCAAGGAAACAGCAGGTAGATAATGAGATTAAAAGAAAAAGATTTCATTTTGGTTAGCTTTGGGATTGTCATTGCAAAGACAAGGCAGTACAGAACTTCAGCCAGGACCCAATGGTGTGTACAACAGAGCAGGCACAGTGCTGGCCAACCATATAACTTTATCACTCAGATCTCTTTCCAGATATCACTTGAAAACAAACATCCTTTATGGATATTGTCAGAAAGTGGTCATGCTGCTGAACTGATAACTTCTTGTGCACAGGTCTTGTCTTGTCTCCCTGTTATAAAACAGTTTGCCTTTTTGCTCCTGTTGACATGGTAGACAGAGCTTACTTTCACTACTGCTAGTTCCTTATTACTTATCTTACAACTACCAGTAGTAACATTATGACTAATACACTGCAAATTAGAGGAAAATGAACCAACTAATGTTTATCTAGTTCCACTGGGCATCACCCATCTGGTAGTAAAGCACAAGTCTCTTGGAGAATAATTTTCCCTTCTGCTTGACTGAGCTTTTTGAGAATTTGCAGATT
Organism: Amazona ochrocephala; assembly: GCA_039720435.1. Taxonomy (NCBI): domain Eukaryota; kingdom Metazoa; phylum Chordata; class Aves; order Psittaciformes; family Psittacidae; genus Amazona; species Amazona ochrocephala. Next base: position 5,039,875 of record CM077891.1, on the reverse strand, counting down.
AGCCATTCCTCATTTCACCTACAAAACAAATCACACCTGAGGTGCAATCGAACAAGTATGGATCCTACCAATCCCTTTATGAATACCTTTTTTCCTTCAACCAGAAATATGTCCTAAAACTCAAATTAGCTGTTAAATACCACTTGTCCTCTACACTAGCATTCAAACTCCTCAGCATTAAATAAAAAGACCAAAAGTTTGGAGGAATCACATGCTTTTTAGGCAAAACATGGAGGCTATTCATCGTATAGAAATTACTAAAGATGCCCTGCAATTGGTGATTCTCTTGCTCATTCCACATTGAAGTCTAACAGAAGAAAACACTAGAAAATTCACAAACCAGTTTTGATGTGAACAATTTCCTTCACACATCACAGTTAAATGTTTCCACGTAGCAGTCTTTGTATAATGCAATTACAGTAAGAGATAAAGATGCTAAGACAACTAACAATTACTTGCTCACAGCCATTCCTAGTCTGAAGATAAACTTTCTGCTAGCTACTTATGACTTTCCAGGTTATATTTTTTTGTGTGTAAGATGAGTAACAACTCTAGAAAAGGAACCAGCACACAGGTGAGACAAAGCAGAACAAACACCTGACACTTCAAATCTGAAACGGAACTAAGGCAGGGTGAACTAGCCCCTTAAACTACAAGTATTTCACTTCTCACTCTTAATCACTGTGTCTGTTACTGGCTATGGAAGGAAACATGACCTTCAACCCCTGTCCTATTTCCGATCATTTTGTGCTTCAGTATGTACTTCAGTAAGTACTTCATGCCAATGCACTCACACATGGCAATTTCAGAACAAACACAGTTCTTCACATATTAAATAGTGAAGATGTGGAAATCTTTGACACCAAACTGCTTGAAGTCTGAAAGTTTATATGCTCAAAGAAGAACATTCAGTGGTGATGAGTAAATCTGAAACCATGCCTAATTCAGAGAGTCCTCCAGCTACGAAACAGGGAAAAAAAAAAGTACTTAGGGAAAACAACAGATATGCTTCCTTGTCCTTACATTCCTCCCTAGGCATCTGCTTTGGTCACTCTCAGTGGCATACCAGACCAGCTAAGCTTTGGGCTAACCTAGCAGGGTTGTTTTGATAGTCTGAAGAGCATTCTCTTCATACCTGTTTTCCTAAACTGTTTTGCAGCATTGCTAAGCGCTGCGGTAAATAACAGCTATGTTCCACTGTGGGCTTGGACCTAAAGCCAGAAAAGATTTTGTTTGTTTGCTGTTGCTGTTGCAGTTGCAAAAATGTCTCCTAGAATGTATCTCCTTAAACATACACATATTACTGTAAAGAAAAACTCACATAGTGATGACTTAGTAAAGTCTTGCTTTTCAATTGCAAAAGAGCAACAACAGATGAAAAATCACATAGAACACAAAACCCCCGAGGTAGTAATAAGAAAACAAACAAACAAAAAAGATAATGAAAATTGGTTTTGAACCAAAACCCCTTCTCTGTGGAACAGGAAATATTCTTTAAATCAATTTACATGATTGAGGTCACTAAACCTATTTGCCTTCTGGATAATTACAAATACTTTAAAGAAAACCACATATCTACAAAAAGACAATAGAAGCTGTTTTCACTTACAGGCCCTCCCCTTTGTTTTTCAGGCAATGTTTGCCACCAATGAGTATCCAGCTGTTAATGACTTGGTTCTATACCAGAAGTTCAATTCAATACTCAAGTAATTCTGGCAGATCAAGAACATCAAAGAGCTGTAAACTTGAGCAGGTTTGCAGTATTCTAAAGGATTATTTTGGTTCATGGTTAACTTACAGGTAAATAAAGTGAAATAAGCCTTAGGCTTCATCAAAAAGTCTTTTGACTGCCAAAGCTCTGGCCTAGCCCTCTAGAACATAAGCTCTTCCTACAAGAGCACAGAAATACATAGAAATATAAAGACAGATCAGCAGGAACAAAGCATCTGTCAGAGAACTTGTCACATTTAACTACTTTAGAAAACTGCTGTCAAGAGTGACTGAGCCACAGAAGTAGCAGAAGCTCTCACAAAAACATTTAATTTTTTTCTCTTTGTTTTGAGGCTATCTGCTTCATAGAATCATAGAATAGTTAGGGTTGGAAAGGACCTCAAGATCATCGAGTTCCAACCCCCCTGCCATGGGCAGGGACACCTCCCACTAAACCATGCCATCCAAGGCTATGTCCAACCCCACCTTGAACACCACCAGGGATGAAGCATTCACAACTTCCTTGGGCAACCCATTCCAGGGCCTCACCACCCTTACAGTAAAGAATTTCTTCTTCATATCCAATCTAAACTTCCCCTGTTTAAGTTTAAACCCATTACCCCTTGTCCTCTCACCACAGTCCCTAATGAAGAGTCCCTCCCCAACATCCCTATAGGCCCCCTTCAGATATTGGAAGGCTGCTACGAGGTCTCCACGCAGCCTTCTCTTCTCCAGGCTGAACAGCCCCAATTTTCTCAGCCTATCTTCATGGAATTCACTGTCAAATTAATAAAAGCTGCACTAGTCTGAGCACAGGAGAAGAGTCAGTCTGTTCCAGGTATACTAAAAGCTTATATGGATGTAAATTATTCAGTTCACACAGAGAGGATTTATTACTAAAACATTACGCTGACCTACAGTAAAAATTAAGTTCTGGTACTTCTGGTTAGCAATATCTTGAAAGCAACAGGAAAATTACTGATATTAAAGGAATAAAGTATATAGTAGGTTCTTTGATTTTTTTCTTTGTGAATCTGGTCCCATCTGCTTTGTCCTGAAACTTCTTGGCTTTTGCCAAATCTCACTTCATGTAGGTAGTGAGATAATAAAACCAGCAACGATCTATAAAGCTGAGCATGATAGTGCTGGCGATGCAATCTTAGTGTACGTAAGCTCTTTTAGCAGCTGAACAAACAGACAAAGCTATAGAGGGGATAGGACAAAATACACAGTACAATCACCAACTTGACAAACTTCAGTCAGTACAAAATGAGCAAAGACAATTAATTCACAGTTATTTCATTCCTCTCTGGTCAGGTCTGATATTGAAAGCACATGCAACATGGGATACATTTATACTGATGATTGGTGACAGATTCTGCGAAGATCTCAGTGTTGCCTGAAGGGGGATTACTGCTGTTCCTGTGCCAGGCACAGGACTAAGAACTGACAAATAGCAACTCTAAAACTAAGGAATGCAGATAAAGTTTTCCTCCCATGCTTCTCAGTAGCACAGGATAGTGATGGTTGGGAATATTTAACAAGAACTTCCAAATTATGCCAAATCTTCTACTTACAACACTGTTCTCAGTGAAACGCTCTTGTTAGACTGAACATTTCAGTAATTACTTCCTCGAGGCAACATTTTATCATTTCCCCAATATTTGTATACTACCACTTGCAGTTTCTCATGCTCTTCTTTACAAAGACAGATTAAGTGCAGTCATAAACCACATACCTGCATAGGGGATACAGCAGCAGCTGGGGGAGTTTTCATGGGACTTGGGCTCAGGGGAGTGCGAGGAATTGTGGCAGTAGCAGGGCTTGGAACTAGTACGAACACAGAAAGGAAGCCACCATGAGCATTGCACTGTTTTGCAGTGAAACAGGAGACTGGCTGCTATAGCGAACTCTCACTTTGTACCTTACATTACCAGTTATACCAAATGACATTTTTCAGAATTTCAATTAGTAACTGACTGCAAAATCATTTAAACGTATGCCTACACATTTACTCCTCTGTAATTACATTCAATTTGTCTTGAATATATCACCCACAGTTAAAGCATAAGTCTACTGGGGGTGGACAAGGCTAAGGTGAAGGATATTATTACCCTGGCAGATGTAAATGATGGCATCATTAGTTCTCTGATCTTTAGATAATTAAAGAAATGGTATCAGGTTCCTGGGTCTGCCAGTAAGACAAGAAAGATAACCTGTATCACCTGCTTCTCCTTTCTAGTTTCCAATCAAAGGTCACAGGTACTAGATATTATACCCCTGAAATTTTGGGATTAAACAAATAACAAACTTAGAAATGTATGAAAACAGATAAATACTAAATTGGTGAATCAGTCAACTGACTATTTAACAGCATGTTTAGACATGAATGCTGACGAATAAGGCAGACACTAGCTTGAAATAAAAGATTCAAAAGAAGGAAGAAGGGATTTATCATTTTATCATCTAACTCTGGCAGGAAAGCACCTTTATCCAACAGCAGATTGAAAAAAACCCTTCTAAATTAACACAAGCAAAGTAAAAAACTGTAAATGCCTATGAAGAAAGAGAACAAGTGTAGAAATAGAAACATGCACAGAATCACCAAATAATACTGAGATGCTTCTATACCTTAACCAATTTTCAGGTTATAAGCAATTAAAAGTAGATTTGCCATGCACAGTACAGTGCTGTAAGTCTCTCTGGTAAAACAGTCTACTTCAGGCCAAGTCCTTTTACATAAGAGACTTACAGCGACATTACTGCAAGTGAAACTCAAACCCCAAAGACCTGACAAGGAAAGTGGTTTAGTCCATACAGGGCCTTACATGCAAACAAAGCTAAACCCCCAGCACTTCTCCTTTCAAGCTAATTATTCAGATTCTTTATTCTGTTCATCTACAGAGAGTGACAACAGCATCTGTTTCCACAATCAGAATTACAGTAAATAGTCTGTCTCAACAGTGAGATCCTTTTCATTTTAGAAAATATTCCTTCTATCTTTAAATAGGTGATACTAGCTGGACCTTATTTTTAATTTTCATCAGCACTTCGGTTATAAGACTGTAAGTCATTAAAAGAAACAAACTCGGCTCTAGCTATTACATAGCTTTCAGAATGCTTAATTTGGCACATTAAGTTCACATTTTAATAGTCATCCTGAAATCAGCTGTGCTTCTAGCTATAATTATGTGTGTAATATGTGTTTATGTATTTCTAATATACAGGAGCACTGAATCAAAGCATCTAGCATATGAGTCATTGGCAATGTAACAATGAAAATAAAGACAAGAAAAGGATGCTTGCACATAACCACAGCAAGCAATCTGTTGTGCAGTCTAGTTTAGGTTGGTTTGTTTCAGCCATCACTTACAGGTCATGACAGTACAGTTAAATAATTTACCTTTGCACTACCTAAGTAATTAGAAGTGTCCCTACCAACACATGCAAAAATCATACCTTGGTACAGCTATGACACTGGTTGAAAATAATTACCTTGGGAGGCACTGTCAAATGACTTGATGAGTGTTTTTACTGTAGGAGTTGGCTCTGAGGAGGTGGATGATCTGCGACTCAGGCCCATTCCTTGTCTCAGAGCTGCCAAGTCTCTCTCGACAGCATTCATGTAATTGTACACTCGACCACGTTCCTCTTCCTGCCTGAAATCAACATGCAGCCCATTTAAGGTGTTTAAATAACATTTTAACATGCAAAGTCTTCAAAAAATCAACGCAAATTTCAAGCCAAATTAAAATCTATGGCCCAAATTGGCCATTACATTAACCTAGTTTTCTTTCCACTGTAATTTAGAAATAGATTACCAACCTAAATTATCACTCTAAGTTCTTACTATTTGTTAGCAAGAGAACTTCAGCACCAGGTGAAAAATCTATCAAATCAATACTTAAGGCTTAATTCCTGCTCCTATCTCTCTCACACGCACATGTAAACATGGATGGAAAAAAACCGAGCCTTAAGAATTTCACTATTTCTCATGAAAATAACAATCTCAGAGGGCAGATTTTTTTTCTTCCATCTGAATAAATAGAAAACAATTTACTAAGGAGGTAAGAACACATTTATGGCATACATCTTTAAGCAGCATTTGAATCAGTTTAACAAAACAACTACTTTGATTTTTAGCACAGAACAGTTACGGTAGTTATTATATTCAGTGTCACAAGAATTGTTTGAAGCAACATATTTTCTACAGTCTGGGATCATAGAATCATAGAATAGTTAGGGTTGGAAAGGACCTTAAGATCATCCAGTTCCAACCCCCCTGCCATGGGCAGGGACACCTCCCACTAAATCATGCCATCCAAGGCTATGTCCAACCCTGCCTTGAACGCCACCAGGGATGAAGCATTCACAACTTCCCTGGGCAACCCATTCCAGGGCCTCACCACCCTTACAGTAAAGAATTTCTTCCTCATATCCAATCTAAACTTCCCCTGTTTGAGTTTGAATGTTGACTGATTTTTTTGCTTCAGACTTTCCTAACACCTTCCCTCTAATACAATACCAATATCGCTTCCAAGGAATCTGACTCAGTTGCCTCTTTTCTGCAGTGCATCAATAAGTCAAAGAATGCTCACAGGTAATATAGAATCAGCAAGCCAATTCTACCTTCAAAACTGCAACTGTAACCTCAGAGGTTCACTTGCAAGCAGTAACTGAACAATTACAATTCTGGCTGAGATGTATTAGTAAGAATTGTTCATATGTTTTAGTTTGGTGATCTTACTTCAGATAAGATGCCTTATGCCCACCAGTCATCCATCCAGATAGTTTTCCCTTTTCAGTGTAACCAGTCTACTTTTCCTACAATTTTTCCACAAGTTCCACAGCCTACATTATTTCATACCCTACTGGATGCTGGGTTAAGTGTAATGTATACTATAAAATTCCCATCCACATGCAAAAAATTGTTTAATATATACACATTGTTTAATATATACACAATATATAATACAAACATCATTACCGTAATTGTAAGCTATACATAAATATATTCAATCCCTAGAGACAATGTAGTCAGATTCAAATGATGCTGTCCAAGATGTTCCTATTCTATGGATATGAGGACTTAAATACTTCTGAAGGATGTATAACTCAGTTTCTAAACAACTGTAGCACCTAATTCAAGTCATAGTACATTATAGTTTGAATTATTCTACTAAAAATGTTTCTATACCAAAGCATGTCTATTTCCAGAAACAGTTAACAGTGGAAAAAAACCAGTACAAGATAAATGCAGAATTAGACGAGGATTTCTTCTCAGGTAAAAATCCAGTTGTATTTTAACCATACCAAAAGCCTTGGCTGCTAATGAGAAATACTAATGATGGCACAGAAAGGCCAACGTGCCTTGTTTTTCCACACTGAGGAAAATGCCCCAGCTGTTAAATGGGAAAAATCTCCCACTTAACCTGGTTTTGCAAAATGAGTATTTTTGGATGGATGAAATATATAGTATAAAGAAACAAATACTTTTCTTAAAGTCATTTTGACCCCTGAAAGCCTGCACTGTGAAAATACAGATAGCCAGAGTGAGAGGATTTATGAACCTCCGGAGTCTCTGTAACAGATAAGATACTGGATTCCCAAAGCTGTACCCCCCTACCAAAAAAGCAATATCCCTATTGTCTTTGCATACTTGCGTGACTTGATTTCTTCCAGCTCTTTAGTGAGCTTCTCATTTTTCTCCTGAGCTTCATGTAATCTACACTTCAGGTCTCCTATCTCTTCCTGGGCCTCAGACTTGATATCATTTGCTATAACCACTGCAGTCTGTAGATCAGCCTGGAACTGACGCCATTCTGCTGACTCCTCCTATAAATAAATAAAACACTAAATTGTAAGCAGCAGCAAGAACTTTGAATCTAAAAATAAAAGTTACCTCTATTAGTCATAGTTTCCCTATACTGTTACAGGAGTGACAAAGGCACTCATCTCTGGCGTTAGATACAACCTAACTTACAAGTTAAATTGAAGAAGTTTTCTGGAAATAATTGGACTTCCAAGGTCATGAATTTCTTTTCTAGAAACAAAGAAAATGTTCAAAGTGGAGTGTGGGGGGGAATTACAAAATTAAACTATGCATCAGAAGACATGGGAACATTTTCTCCTACACCCAAATGCCGTATCTCTGTGAAACTGAGAATGTTTCAGAATTCTTCAGTGTCTGTAGGTGAGTAAATATTTTTCTATATGATGTCCATCTCTCAGAAATAATTATTTTAATGGTATTACGTCTAGTAATATTATCTTTTCACAATTGCACATGCAGGTCTTATGGCTTTCCAAGTTCACAGTTTATTGAGATTTTAGGTTTTAACCTACCCGGAGTCTCCTGTGGAGATTCTTTATCTCTCTTTCCATGTCATGCTTTTGGTCCTGAAGCTTTTTAACTGTATCTGGAAAGAAAGTCAAATTTGCTGTAAGATTTTAATCAGGGATCTATATACTTTAAAAAGAGTAACTGAAAAACCCACACAAAACCTTGCAAATGCTTTTCAAAACTTACTCAGAAAATGTATTTTTTTGTAACCAAAGCCATCTGGAGAAAAATATTATGAGAAGTAATTTTACAGCAAGTGTCAATAGGTACAACTTCTCTATGACTGGTGACGGGAACAGCATAAGCAAATTCAATTCTTACACAAATCCCAGTCTCTTTTCTATCCTTCATAATATTAAAATGACAAAGCAATAACAAAGAACAAATAAACAAGGTAGGTAATTAAACATGGAAGGATCCTTAAAAGATGGATGTCTGGGGGTTTTATCTCTCCAAACATAAGCTACAGCTACATGAAGCCTTTTGATTCACAATTTACTTCCTGCCACAAAACAGCTGACATAACACTCAGAGCCATGCCCTCAACAGGGATAAAATTCTGCTCCGGTACTCAAGAATCCTACATTATTGTCTCTCAAGCTACTATTTGAAGTCAAAGCAAGCTATATTTACAGCAAAGGGACAAACTGTAGATAAGATTATGTTATGAAAGAGATGGTCCTCTAAATCTGTCAGCAGCCATACAAAAGGATATGCAGCTTGATGGCCACCAGCTCCTCATGTGGTATCTGACAGACTGGCTACTGTAATTATTCATTTGCTCCTTTATTCAATACATGACGACAATGTGATCGATTACTCCTTTCCTATAAGTAAGAAACTAATGAAGAAAAGCACAGCATAGATTTCTAATTAGCACGGCCCTTCACTGATTCTTGGACTGCAGGATGCTTTATTCCTATATAGCATCATGTAGCAACTTTCAAATTGTAAAAATGATGGATCACTTGATTGAATGTCTTTTTTTTGGTTCAGGTTCATTGTTCTGAGACCTGCTGGAAACATTTTTCTGGTATTGTAGCAATGCTCTTTCCACAAAAAGATGAAAGGTGCCCAATACATTCAAACTGTTCAAAATACAAAACCTTGTCAAATCTAACTGCATAAGAAATGCTTGAATAGTCAGAAGATGGGTATGTATGTTCATACAGACAGACGGATACAATGAAGTTTTGTGGCTCTCATTTTCAACATGAAAACACTTTCCAGTGCTTTGATTTGGGAATCAGGACTCAAGAAAACCATTAAACCAATTTATTCTGTTCTTCTACCAACACCTAGCAATGCCCTCAAAGTAAGCCTGTGTCTTCAGTACTCCTGGTCTTGTCAAAGAGCTTTTCTTAACAATAAAAATGAGGCTACGGCAGGCCAAATAGAAAATAGTAAGCATTTTTAAAATGTTTAAATCAGACGTTCTGTTGAAACTAGACGATCTTTAAGGTCCCTTCCAATCCTAACCATTCTACAATTCTAGAATCTAAACTAATTTACGCTGTTGTGTACATTCAAGAGCCTTAACTATGCTCATAAGAACATTTCAATTTTTCAGCTATAGAAACCCTTTTGGTTTCTTCGCCAGGAGAAATTCTTGAGTCTTGCCTCGACAGTCCCAAGTGGCTGTTTATGCCACAGCTATTTTTTTTTTTTTTTTTTACAAGAATTACATAAATCACAGTTTGCCTGAAAACATGAAAATCTTTCAGGCTTGGAAAAGTTGAAACACTAAACTTAGACAGCTACTTCCGTATTTACCAACTCACTATAAGACTGCACATTTTAAGATGCATCCAACTGATCTTTAAGCTTTGAAGATAAGCCTAACAACAGGCCACTCCAATGTCATGCTACCCTGGTATTTAAGCAAAGCCCTCCAATTTTTAGCTTGTCTCTATTCACAATTTGAGTTAAAATCAGCACTGAGATGCCAGCTTTAGGTCCAAGTTATAAAAGTCACTCCCTCTCGCCATTCTATTTTCCCTTAAGCACATGCTAAAAACCCAACTGCGAATCAGATAACTTTCAACAGTGACAGCAAGTCAACATGCCCTAAAGAGCTTCCAGTAGCATTCTGAAACAAAATAACCATATTCTCTTTTAAAGTTCAAAGAAAATGTGTTTTTCAAAACCAAAATCTGTTCTACTACTAAAATCAAGCTACAGTTCATCTAAAAATAACCACAAACCAGAAACTATAAAAGCATCCAGAATTAAAGCTTGTGTAATGCCATTGTTTTGAGCTCTTGTGAGATATGAAACGCACCATTAAGTTTTAGTATATTTATGCTTTGAAGTAAAACACAATGGTCTGAATATTCTGCAGTTACTATAAACAATACAGAGCACTTCACAGCAGTTGTTGGAAACAGTCTTATCCCTGAATTCATCCAAGAGATTTTAAAACAAATCAAACCAAACCAACCAACCAAAACCCAAAAACCCCCTACCAAATTGCAACTGCATTTGAAACATAGTGAGAAATTAAGGCTAAGATAAGTGATTTCACCTCTGACAGTCTGAACTCTATTCTTCACATTGTGTCACCAATTACAGCCTGAAAATTCAAGTAGTCAAACTGGGTACACAGGCAGCAACTCCCCGTACAGCTGCCTTGCAGTACCCACAACCCTCCACGATTCTTCTCTAGCACACACTAAACCTTTCCACCTGTATGCGCTGTGATTTGTAGGACAGGTACTTTTCTTCTACCATTATCCAGTCTCCATTTAAGGAGCACAGACAAGAAAGAGGATTGAGATAAAAGTAAAAGTAACTATTGTTTAGGGTATGTGAAGAGCAAGGAGACCGTTCTGATGAATGAACAGGCTAATCAAAACTGGCAGCTCAGCAGCTGCTTGGGTTTTACTGCAGGAACCAATTATGTCCATGTTTTACCAAATTATATTGATTTAAATCACAGTTTAACAAGGCCTTGCTTTTTAAAATGTAGAAAAATAAATTATGGGAAAAACATACTGCAAATGATAAAGAAAAACATTGCAACTAGGGCTGGAGGTGGGAGGAAAAAACTAAGATGTCATCTGAGTTTTGTAAGGCTGCCAGAGAAAAAGTATCACTGTACTCTGTATCTGGAACTCTCACTAATTATAATCAGCTGTTAAAATTTATCACTACAAAATAAAAATTAAGTATCAAAGATCAGCTGATTAATTTCAAAAGTCTCGGGGGGAAAAAAAAGAAGGGGAAAAAACGGAAAAAACCCCCAATACTCCTGTAATTCCTGATAAGCAACACCAATGCAAGTAAACATGACCTGGGCAAGTGTACAATGGGCATTCTCACGGTTTTTGCACCAGTTCCATTGGTTTGCCTTATACTAGGACAACATTTCGATTTTTTTTAGCATAGAAGTGGCTATGTCAGTGTAATCTCATCTAAAGAGTAGCCGCACCATCACAGTTCACTGAAGAATCATAGCTTCCTTATATAAGGAAGAGGCACTACTTAGAAATATGCCAAAGCTCATGCCATTTGCATATCAATCTTGCTCTTGAGCTCATCACTGTCAGATAATACATCTAATATAGGAAGAAAAACGAATTTTTAAAGGGTCCAACATTAGCAAAATCCCCTTGTCCCGTCCCCCCCCCTCCCCAACCCTAACAATTAGAAAATGAGCATCCAATTGTCTTTTCCAACACTAGGGTAGAAAAGGCCTAAAGATGGCAATGTAGAAATTAAGTTTCGCAACCGCTGTCACGATCTTTTTAAAAATGAGATATAGCAGAATTAAAAACACTGTCAACTCCACATAAGAACCATTTCTTCACTCAACAATAGATAAATCAACTTTGTTGCTCACCTACCCTTGTCCAAAAAATGTACTGACTTAAATAGTTACAGACTAAGAGAACTGATGTTTTTAGCACATGTACCTTGTGCTCAGTGAACATGCAATGAATATTTTCAGGCTTCAGAAGAACCATTTGACAACCGATAATCTAACCTACAAATAGCAACTTTCTGCAAATCAGGAGGCAAAGTTCTCTGAAAAAAAAATCCCCCACAAACTTATTAACTGTTTGGAAGAACAATAGGTTTCTTTTTTCATCTAATGTGACTAATGTGACAGCTTGGCTACCTGACTGCAGAGTTTTCCTGCAGTGAGACGCGAAACCCAGAGGCATCACGCCACCTAGTGCAACACTCGCCTCTCCTGCACTTCCAGCCTGCGCTCCCTCTCCCAGCCCCTCACCTCCACTCCAGCACCTAGTTTAACCAGTGCAATTTAGATCCTACTGTCCACATCAAAGAGATCCCAGTTTTTACAGGCAAACATATTTACAGCTAAAATGTGACAGTTCAATATTCAGATGACTGTGAAGAAGGCTCATATGTGTTTGTTGTACCTCTTTCTGGTTTAAAAAGCCCACAATGAAGCATGCCCCAATTACCAGTGCTAGAGCATTTCATATTCCTACATTACTATTTAGGGCTGCTTAATCAATAAAATTGAATGAACACTCATCACCTCATCTATGAAGCATCTTTCTCCTAACTGTAAAGTATGCCTTTTATTAATTCTTTAAGTGATAATTTTCCATCACTTACACCTGTCATTTACTCAGGTGTCTTGCTGTCCCTTTCTTTCACTCAATAACTTTACCATTCAGCAAATTCTCTCCTTAAGGCATGGGCTAGATTTCCTTATATATTAAAATCTAAAATAAAAGTTCACTAAAGAAAACCTTTATGGTTCTTTACAATACTTGGTTATTCAGGCTGAAAAAGCATCATTCTTCTAACTAGTGCTTTATAATACCTAAACCTACACTAAATTCTGCACATTTAAGAGCACAGACATTATACATTTGACCGTCAGAATAGCAGAACTGACCAAAAGTCTGATCAGCATAAGAGAACTTCTACTACTAGTACGTGCTTTCCTGTCACTTTAATACAAATTTTTAGACTTCTGCCTTTTATACGTTGTATGTACTAGCACAAGTCACAGATTTTGTGTTCGCAAAGAACAGAGATGCTGTTCTTTGCTGTCACTACTTAGAAGCTACCACCAAGAAACTCCTGTACGAGGTTTAAATACGAACCCATAATGAACAGTGGTTTGAAGTGGTCAGAAAAAAAAGTATTTTTTAAAGTTCACATCATTTTTCAGGTGCCATTCCTCCTTACCGCCACTAGATGCCACTCTCCTTCCTGCCTAGCACTAAAATCCAGCTTGCTTCCCTACAGGATCACACCAGGCCAACCGCTAGTACAGTTACATTTTCCAGACTACATCAGGAGTGACGAGTAACAACAAAGACTGTCACAACTTCAGTTGTAAATTCCTGCCCAGGCAGAGGTTTATCTGTCTGGAATTTCACCAGTTTTGGTGAAACACCTGCTAGCTGGTTTGTACACCCAATGAAGCATCTAAAAGCAGAGCTGCCCTGTAACCAGCTATCACGAAGCAGATACCTAAATGCTTACTTGCCTACAGCGCTGTTTCCTGTAAGAATGTATTTCAGCTAATGGACAAAACCATGCAAGTAGAAAAGTGTTCAACCTTTTGAAGTCTTTGCTACAAAAACGACTTGAGCAAAATCAGAGCCACTGACCACGTGCCTGAGCTCCTGCTCCCAAGCAAATGTGCGTCTTTGGTTTTGGCACAGGAGGAGAAACAAAAAAAGAAAAAAAAAAAGGCAGAACAAAAAGCTTACACTCAGTTTTGTAAAAAGAAACAGTGACGTGACTGCCTTTCCAGACAAAGAAAAGTTCTTTAGGGAAACCAAGCTGACAGCCACATGTCTGAAACACTTAAGTTTCAGTTGAAAAAGCAATTTAGCTTGCTTAAAACACCACCTTTTCTTGAGAGCAGACCAATTTAAATCCTTTCTGTGAATATTTCCCTTGCTGTTAAAAAGGGATCATGCTTTGGTTTTGTTGCCATGTTGTTTAAACTTTGTATGCCACGGAAGAGCAGCAGATATGTCGTATGTAGCACTGTGTAAAGACAGCTTGCCAGGGTACAGTTGCCTAAGTTCTTATCTAGATGGAGACTAATTGCAGAATTCGAGCCTGTGGTAGGAATGTCTCAGCACATCTAGGAGAACAGAGAAAGATCTAAGGCACAGACAGCTAGACAATCACACAGTAATGACGTTACAATGAATGTCATTATAAGCCCTAACCATTTCTTGTATAGCAGCAAAAGTCAACAGATACAATTTTACTATAACTTGCTTAAAGTTTGTCACATTCATTGTTAGGTTCACAGAGTAGCTTCATGACTTGAGCAAATCCACACAGAAAGAGATATAGAATACATCCATATTGCCAAGTCAGCTCTGACTAAAAACACCTTTCTTCAGGTGGGAATAATGATTAATTATATACATGCTCAAGCTACCTGAGAACTTCTGATATTTGGGCACTCAAAAGAGCTCTTCAAAAAACCAACACCAAAACACTAGATCAATCATCCGATCTCAAAAACGCACAAGAAGCACACTGCTAAGTCTGTAATTACAATATTCTTTTACTTTGAAAAACAACTTCAAAACAGCATTATCAGATTTCACGTTTATTCTCAGTTCACAGGTTTTAATTCCCACACCAGCTACTACTTGGACTGGAAAAGCAAAGCCAGCTGGACTTTTTCCCCTTACTGTATAAGGGTTCTGCAAAGTCCCATCTGATTTGAATTCAGACATACAGAAGACAAGTGAAAATAATTCCACAATCACAGTTCTTAAATTATCATTTCTCTCATAAGAGAAACTCGTAACACTTACTCTCCAAATCAGATATGATGAGGTTGTCGTGAAGCTTCACAGCACGATGCTGCTCTACTTCATCCTCCAACTCAAAGATAGTTTCTTTCATGTCACTTCTCTCAGTCTCTTTTTCATCTAGTTCTGTCCGAAGTTTTTCTAGAGTCACATTGAGATCCTCAATTTGTTTCTTGGCTTCTTCTTGGAACACTCTGTATTCATCTTCAACCTGAAAAAGAACGTGTCTTGTAGTAACTAAACTGGCTGCACTTTAAAACACACTTCTAGTTTCTACCATACTTACAATATACTTTTTTGCAACGATAATAAAGTATAGGGCAAGAAGTCAAGTGTAAGCCTTAAAAAAATGTATTGTTCTAGTGCAACTATTTTTCTGACCCAGAGTTAAACTCCTTTATTCCCAAGATAAATATATGAGCATTCCCCAGCTACTTTGACAGCAGTGTCTATACTCAAGAGAAGCAACAATACCATAGTACCAAGGCTGTAGTTTCATGAGCAGCTGATCCAATTTAACATCTAGCTGCTGTGGAA
Source organism: Amazona ochrocephala (assembly GCA_039720435.1). Classification (NCBI taxonomy): domain Eukaryota; kingdom Metazoa; phylum Chordata; class Aves; order Psittaciformes; family Psittacidae; genus Amazona; species Amazona ochrocephala. Next base: position 5,024,512 of record CM077891.1, on the reverse strand, counting down.
AAGGGAAGGGGTGGCAGAGGAAACTCTTTATTCTTTCTTTCTCTTGCCAAAACAGGCCTGTTCTCTTCTGTGCATCAATTGTAGTGCTTGCTGGACCTGTGAGATGATTCATTTCCTTAACCAAGTAGTGGGATTCACTTTTGTGCGTGAGATGTGTTAGTGAGCTGAAGTAGTTCCCAGGGGACTCATTCTAGCTACTGAACTGAAGTACAAAACCAAAAAAACACAAAGCCCAGGGAAAGGAAGGAACAGACTTCTTGCTTTCAGGAGCAGCCAGGCTATTTTATCCTGCCTCATGAAACTGCAACAGAAGTAACAAGCTGGGATCCCAGGCACAGTAACTTTAACCCAACAAGTCAGAAAAACAAGAGAAATCAGGTCATGGCTCAGGGTGGGTCAGCACAGGCACCAATTTTAACAGACAAAATGCCCAGCTTTAAATCATCTGTTTCAGTATATTTATTTGAATAGCACTACCCAACTGTGATTGTTAAAATTACACTTTTTTTTTCTCCTCCCAAATTAAGGCTGATTCTAACTGGCTGGTGATCATGACTAACATGCTGATTTGCAACTAAAAGATAGTTTAGACTACATTTGGCATAAACCGTCTCATCAGAAAGATAGACCTTTAAACGCATGCTGAAAATTACTGAATATTTTATGATTCTTATTTTTATATTAAATTATCAACTAAACATGTCTTGTAAAAGCATTTACCACAAATTAAGTTACATCTGGATTAAAATAGATGTTCTAGAACTAGAAACATACATTTCAAATCAAAACCCAGCCAATACACAAGCAGCTGCAGGATGGATCATTAGTAAAAATCCCTATGCATATTTGCCATATTTATTAACCATTGTTAAAAAGCTTATCAGAATATTTCAGTTTGTGGGTTTTGCCTGGTTTTGTTTTTCATTTAAAACTAAGATATGTATTCAGTATATTAAGTTGGGTAAAATTTCTGTCTACCTCAGAATTAGTCATACCTTAACTGGAGAAAGGAGACATTTTTCTGCTTTATCATTAGATAATGACCAACTTGAATAAGCTGAAACTTCAAAATATTCTCTCCACACCTGTGACAGGTCCTCCAAGTCATCACCAGCTCAGTGAACACTTCAAGCTTTGTCTCCCAGTACTTCCTCAGCAATACCCCGGCACTAACTCCTTGAAACTCTTGCAGAAGTCATGCAATTTAAGCACAAAATTCATACAGTATCTTCAATGCTGCTTGAGTTTGGTGCTTGAAATAAGTTGCAGAGTTTAAGTACCAGTATTTTAAAAACAGCAGCATGACAGTTACCGTTTGGCTGAATGTCTCCATATAACTTCTAAAATGGCCTCTGACATTTTCATAACAAAGATCAAGAGAAAGGAACCAATCCTAACACTGACGCAGTCCTATTAACCTCATCATTAATTCTTTACTTCAAAAAGAACTAGAGTGACCAACAGTAAGTCATACTGGATGTTAAAATACAACTGTTTTAAACAGTACCTTAGCAATGGCATCCTGCAGTCGGTTGGCATCGTTGCGGGTGTGTGCCAGCTCTTCTTGCAGACTACTGGCCAAGGTCTCTGCTTTTTCTTTATCCAGCCTGACACTCTCCAGCAAATCTTGTATATCTGATTTGTCTCCAGAGTTGTGTATAGAATACAACTCAGCCACTTTCTGCTTTTCATGCTCTAACTGAGCTTTCAGCCTGTTCATCTCAATCTGGTCACTGGCTACTGTGGCTTTGTACTCCTCTAAGGTAGATGCTATCGCTGTTTTGCTTTTCTGCTCAGACTCAATAATCCGTTCCATGTGGTGATTTCGTTCTTTTAATGCCCCTATCATTTCTTGAGCCTCCTTGTTGTCTTGTTCTGCCATCTTCAAAGTGTTGCTCAAGTGCTGCTGAACACCTAACAGCTGCTCTCGCTCAAACCGAGCATTCTCTGCAAGGTCCATATAACGTTGCTCTAACTCCATGTAGCGACCACTTTTCATATCTTCATCAATTACATACGAAATATGGTGTTCATCTAAAAGGGACCGAAAATACTCAATCTGGCGGCTGAAGTGTTCCAACTTGTCACTTTGCTGGCACAAGGATTCCATGAGGATTACTTTTTCCTCTCCAAGTCTTTCATTCTCACTGTTTAACTCTTGTGTTATTTGTTGCAAATCTGCAAGTTCTTGAAGTGTGGCTTGGAGCTCTTCAGCTGTACTGTGTTGATTCTCTTCCATCTGATGTATCCGTTCTGTCAGACAAGCTACGGACACTTCACTTGCATTGCCACTACTTCCCTTCCTAGATCTTTCTATACTTGGTACACCCTCAGACTCTGAAGATGATGGAGCATCTAAGGCATCATCACTTGATGTCAGCGGCTGATAAACTTCACTGCACTCACTGTCTAAATTATCCATGGAATTACTATGTTGGTTGTCCATCAAAGTGTTTTCATCCTGACTTAACAAGTCTTCCATTGATCCAGGAGCAGAACCTTCCACTGAAGATGTCAGAGTACCACCACCATCACTGTGGTTGCCAGCTGTAATCTCTGGACTCAAGGATTGATAGCCAAAGAGTTTTTCAGAGTTATCCAGCCTTTGTTCCAAAGAAAAGCCTAATGCATTTAGTCTGTCTTTTAACATTCGATTCTCATTCTTCAGCTGGTTCAGCTCTTCTCGGATGGCAGTGTTTTGTTCCTGTAACTGTAGCAATGTAGACTCTACATCAGTTGGCTGATGGACAACTATGGCCTCTTTTTCCTCAGATTTTTCATCACCTTCAAGCTGATCTTCATTAAGTCCCAGCTGAGCACGCATATCCCTTAGCTCATTCCTCAGATGCAAGATTTCCACATCTTTAGTTTTTGCCAACGTCAAAAGATCATTCACCTTTGCTTCCAATGCAGCTTTGTCACTGATTTGATTGTCGGATTTGGACTTACTCATTCGAATATCTGATTCTGGGTTGGTGCGACTGCGGGAGCGTTTTGCCAGTACAGTATCATTGGTCCCCTGGCCAGTCAAAGGCAGCTTTTTGCTCTGGCTTAAACGAGAACGGTCGCGTATTCTTTCTCTAGAAGAGCTTGACTCTTTATTTCCAGACGAAGTGCTACGCTTAGTTGTGGAACTGGTACCTATATGTTTTTTGAAAGTTAGGAACATTAATTTAAAATACAGTTATCTGTAATAGACGACTGTGTATTGTGTATCAGCAATACAGCAGTTGATCTTCTGAATCACACTGGTCAATACATTTCATAAAATACATTTAGAGTAAACACTTCTACAATCTGAATCATGAATCAGTGTAGTTATATTTTAACTGATACACACTTACTAACTGCTGTGCTCTTACCTGTATATTGGAAATGAGCAAGACCTTAAAGTTTAACATTTGCAAGTTTCTTTCCTCCCTCTCTTCAACAGCTTCTGATAAATTATGCACAAACTGCAGCAGTGCTATTCCTACAAGTTCACGTTCGTCTCCCGTTTGAGTAGATTTGAATGTAAGTTTTTACGTGATGGTTTACATATTATGATTCCCCAAAATGAAAGTTAAAGGGTTTTGTATTTTCATTTCATTTCATAAAGACAAGGATAGATTATTACTATTTTATTTCCAGACGCTTCACAGCTTTGCAAGCATTATTGTATCAAGAACAGCAACAGAAGGCAAGACATACTTCCAATCACATCGATAATACACTAAATTTCACTTTTCCAAACAGTTTTTGAAAGCTCTCTTACTTTATAAGGCAATACAGAATGTCCAAAATGTTGACTGCAACAAGTGATCTCATCTTAAAGATTCAGTGCTTGAGGTATGGATTTTTTAAGACAAATTATTTTAGGCAAACCAATGATTCCATAGATTAATTATAACATCTAGTTTTATATAGTAGTTGCATAATCAGTACTGAAAAGAATAAAAGGAACACGCTCCAAAAAGGCAATTACATTATTAAAAAAACATAAAAAGAAAACAGAAGGCATTTGATTTGAGCTTGGCCTTACTGACATTTCATTAGGCAGCCAGGATCCTGAATACATAATAGGAAAATAAAAAGCCATCCAATTACCATCTTTAAGGATCAATATATCCATTTACCTGCAATAGTTTTGGGTTTATTTTCCAGACTGTTCATGGTTGTCCCTGAAGCTGAAGATGCTGTTGATACACAAGTGCTCTTCTTTGCCTTGACACCATTGGTCATTGTCACTCCACCACCACCTGCCATCCCCGCTAAGAGGTCATCATTGCTCTTAGTCTGAAAGAAAGGGAAGAAGCAGCTTTAAGACAGCTGGCTGAGATGTCTGCATAGCCAACATTTCTTCTGTTAGAGATTTCATCAGTTTAAAAAGTACATATTTGACTAGGCATGTGTCTTTGAAAGAATGGTGAAAAGTATAAATGCACTCCACTGTGCAGGGTTACTAAGTTGGAAGTTGAACTCCAACTCCTTACATATGACTGACCATAGAAAAAGAGTCTTCTCTCTCCCAGGCAAAATGGTTAATGCTTCAATACCAAACAGAAAAAAGGAAAAAACATAATTAAGGAAAGTACAGTAACACACCACAGTGAAACACTTGTCAAGTTTGACTGAAAGCTTGCTTAAGCATAAGAATGAAGACAAATAAACCTCCAAACACTAAGAAGTTAGACGATGCCCTTCAGTGGAATATGAGCAAGCATTTTCTGGTGGAAAGTGCACAACAAAAAGAACAAACCAAACAAAAAAAGCAAAACAACAACAAAAAATCCAACATTAACAAAATACCTGAACTCAGAGGATTAGAGGCAAGAAGAGCCACCCTCACCATATATCTTTGCTTTGTTGTTATGCTCTTTAATAGGCACTCTCAGGGACAGAATATGATTGATGTATTTTTGTCTAACCTTGTATGATCATTCCTGAAACTACTGTTAGCCACAAAAGCAGCCTGATATGTGACAAGGCGGTAAGTACAGGAGTCTCAAGAACCAAATTCCCAAATAAGAATTCATTTTTCCAATTAAAGCAAACTCTACAAATACTAAGTTCTCAAGTATTAACTGCCAGACTTTACAACTCTTTAAAATGCATAAATTCAAATGGTGAAACAATCAAAATATGCTGAACACTTCTCCTGTTATAAGGCCAAGAAAAAATTAAAAGAAAACAGATGTGTTAGCAGCATTCCTCGAGTAACTGTATTCTTCAGCTGGACAACACATTTGAAATCTCAACAAGCATCCCAGAGAAGAGGTAGTGCTTAGGAATTAACCAGCTGCTTTATTTCATGACTTTCAAATTCTGCAGGTTTGTAATTTCTAGCTCCCATACATATTAATGTTAAAAACTACATGCCAGACATGGTTTTATATATTCAGGATGAAGGTACATTTGCTTAACTGAAAAAAAGAAAGAAACAGTTGCATCTCCATTCTATACAGTTCCTTTTTTTCAAGTGAGAATTTCAGAGCAGTTAGGAAGACTGATCACAATACTGTGGAAAGGACATGCTGGGATTTATGCCATTTACAAAGAGCTGCTGCAAAACAAAAGGAGTTTGGGAAGAGAACATATTTGTTCTGTGAGCAGTTGTTAGAAAAACAGATAATTTGCAGATAGAAACAGATATTTGTAGGGTAAAATCCTCCAGGACAAGAATGTTTTTATTGAATCATGAAGGATTAAAGAAGGCTGGAAGAAAACATTACTCCGAGGCTCTTGCCTGATATGCAAGTAACCTAGCTTTTCTGCTACAAAAATGTCACTGTTCCATCCCACCCTTCTGCACATGCTTACACTAAGCTGTGTAAACTGAAGCCTTTTCAAAGGGCTCCTTCCTCCAAGGAGCCAGATCAGTTTCTAGGTCTGCTGTGTCACACACCCATGCAAACCAGCAGATGCAATCTAAGTACCAATGGGACAATAAAAATGTTGGAGGACTACAAAATCAAGAAAGCTCACATCGCTTGTGTGGGAAGAGCTGAGCACAAACTACTCTGTATGACAATCCTCTACTGCTGGTGGTGGGGGGAACAACCTTGTGATGCAACTATCACCTAAACCAAGGTATTCTAAAACAGCATAGAAAGTGATTTTCTATTTTGCTACTGAATCTATCAGTCAGCAAAGATGAGAGTTCAAACGTGCTATTAGCTGTCAACGTTTTTACCCTGTTGAAAGAGTGAGGAAATTAGATTAAGCTTTTAAACACTTACAGTACAAGTACGTGTTATCAAGCCAAATAGGTCAAGAGGTGACTCAGCTTGAAGAAAAAAAAAGCCAAGTAAAATACACACTTTCTGACATTAGTCATCCCCAGTCCTTGCTGAACAAAGGAATTTAAGACAGCAATTCTTCTTCTGACTTACCCATAAACTATTTCTAGTCTGGACTGGAAGGCACTTCCTCCTCTGCAGCCAATTAGTAAACAGTTTCTCCAAACTGTAACACTACATTCTTGGCAAAGAAAACTATTTAGCAAAGCTTTGGAAATATTACAAACCAGCAGCTCTCTTTTCTTAATGCTCCACAATGGCAACCATTCTTAACTGTAAAAAATCAAAGTACTTTTGTAGTGTATATTTTTAATGAAAGAAAAATCAATGTTGTATGTTTATTAAACAGCTTTTTTTCTCATTTACTGAGGACAGTGCAAATCTGCTTAGCGTTAAAACCCCCCACATTAAAACATGAAACATTAGAAATTACCACAATTAGAAATGCTCATCCAGACCTATTTTGATTTTCTGTATTAAAAAAACACTTTATAATTATACAAATCATAGTCTGTTTTCCCTCACATCTTTCTTTCAGTGCAATATAACTTGAATGACCTCTATAATTCATTTCATCTTAGTTTCTCAACATGCATATACTATTTACTGCACCTTATTCAAATCCCTTTATATATTATATATATATATATAAATATATATAATTATTCCTACCTGGGACTTTCTTTGAAGCTTGCTGTTGCTGCATTTCAGCGCTTCAAACATCAAACTTAACAACAATCTGTAATTAAGTTACTGCATTTTGCAAACGGAACACTGAAGCCTAGACACATGAATACTGAAAACACATTCTAATTTTGAATATCCAAATATTGGTGTCCAAGTCCTGGCTTTTCAGGGACACCGGATTTTGCAATGTGTTTGTACGAAGTACAGCTGCTGTCTGTCCTGGGTTCAGCAGTAGCGCTCACTTTTCTCCTCTTAGTAGCTGGTGCAGTGCTGTGTTTCCGACTTTAGTCTGGGAACAGTGCTGATAACACACGGATGTTTTTAGTTCTTGCTAAGTAATGTTTACTCCGTTCAAGGACTTTTTCAGTCTCATGCTCTGCCAGTAAATAGGGGCACAGAAAGCCAGAAGGAAACAGAGACAGGACACCTGACCCAATCTAGCCAAACAGGTATTCCATACCACAGCACATCATGCCCAGTATATAAACTGAAGGGAGTTACCTGGAAGGCCCAGATTGCTGCTCGGGTTGGGCTGGGTATCGGTCAGCAGGTGGTGAGCAATTGTATTCTCTCCCTTTGTTATTTCCCTTATCTTTGTTCTTATTTGTGGTAGCAGTAGTAGTTTTGTGTTATACCTTAGTTACTGGACTGTTCTTATCTCAACCCGTGGGATTTACATTCTTTCAGCTCTCCTTCCCATCCCTCCAGGAGTGGGGAGAGGAAGAAGCAGGGGCGGGGGGGGGAGTGAGCAAGCAGCTGCTGGCTTTAAACCACGACACAGTTGTGAGTGTCAGTATGATCACAAGCACATCAGAAAAAAAAGTAAAATCAATGACCTTAAAAATTAGAACACATTGTTATCTGCAGAGTATTTTTTGACGAGTTCAAAACTAGAAGTGGGTGGCAATGACCCTCCTGCTGTAATAACGTGGGGTAGCGGTGGGTGCTGAACATTTACAAAAGTCCTGGGCAAAGTGGCAGCCTGAAAAGTACAAGAATTAACGGACAAAAAGCACAGTGAAGCAGATGGACAAACCAACCTCTGGAGCAGTGCTCAGCTGTACAGAAGGGTGAGTCTCAAAGTTTCTTTCGGTGCTCATTGTCCACCCACTTAGAAAACTTCACAAAACAGGACAAATCTATGGAACAATGCGTAGTGAAAGAAGCCCACCTGAAGCTGAACACTGTCCTATGGTTGTATCATGAAGAGAAGAGGAAAAATCCCATCCTATAATTACAAAGTAATTTTCAATATTGCAACATCATAACTGCCTGAATTAAGCCTGGTACAGTAGGGTATATGTATATTTCTTCTCTTCAACACTGGTCTTTCATTCACTATCCAACTCAAAGGTTTCTGTATCTATACACACACTTTCTCTGAGGACTGAACAAATGAGTAAGCTGTTGCAATTGAAGTTGTTTATTTCTGGCTTTTTTATTTTTTTGTCAATGACTATTAAATGGAATTCATGACGCAGACACTAATTCATCAAGTCCAAGAGAAGATCCTACAACCACTAAGAGGAAAACAATGTGCCAAATGCTTCACCAACAAGATCAAATATAAAACTATACCAAAAATTATTTTAAAAATAATACAACTTGTTATTGATACTCCTTTTAAGACGGCAATTATAAATGTATTTGCCAGTATCAGTAACGAAAAAACCAAGCAACTAACTTTGTTGTGTAAGCATGGGACACTCAAAGAAGGTAAGATTCATCATTATTATTATTAAGTCCCATATTTGGCACAACAGCTTAACAAGTAGAAGACATCCAACTGTGTAAGCCTGTTTGTAACATCAAGCTGAGATAAGTCCGAGTAATTAAGAGAAAAATTTTCATTGTGCTCCAAACATACAATCGTCATAAATTCTAATCCCACACCCAAACATAGCCAGAAGTGTTACTAATATAAGTAAAATTGTGAAAGCATAGTGGGCCAAATTTCTTCAGTGTTAGATCATTCTCTTTCTTTATCTCACCGAGAGGTATGACATAAAGAACTTGGTAACTAAACTACAAAGGACTTTTGTTTCCATATTCTTTGAAATGTTTCTAGAAATACAAAATAAGTAGTGTCAACAAGCATCAAAAGATCCTTTAAAGTTAAGAAAACTGCAAGACACGTTGGGTGGCAGAGGAAACAGGAGGGCACTGGGAGAAAAGCTACCTGAAACCTGGCTTGCAAGTTTGTCAACGAAAGTATTAACCATTCTTCCATTAAAAAAAAAAGAAAAAAAGCAAGAAGAAAAGTGAGAAAGAGAACACACCTTTTGATTTCACTAATCCTGCACAGCTATTACAGAAAGATCTCAGCCCTTACCACCTCTTTAATTTTACGTCTTTATTTGTTAGTTACTTAAATGGCCTATCTGGCTTCCTGGAGGTGACAGTGGTTCAGGCTCCAGTTGCAGACACCAGCCCTTTTCCTTGTTCTGTTCATTTGCTCCAGGGCAGAGCTGTGCCACAGCTCTGCACACTGAGCTGCAGAAAGGCAAAAAGAGGTGGGTCCAGCCATGTTTCCAGGCCAGGAGAGGGAGGCAGCCCAGGCTCACGCTATCCATCCATCCATCCAACTCAGACGTGTTTGTTCCCAGGTGAAAACTCCACGCTAACACACCTCACTATGTCTTATTTTTCTTGGTTATTGAAAACCATATCCTTCCAAGGTTACTGCCCTGTTTTGCTAATAAGAGAAAACCTCTACCTTTGAACTTGTTCTAGGAGCAAGAATCAACTTGTGAGAATTCAGCTCAAGCAGTACTTCACAGAAAGCAAAGGCCAAACCAACTAGAAGAATGCAGCTGCACTGACCTAACACGGATCACTGATACCAAAAAGTTTCCTATGTTACATACCTCATTAGTTCTTGTTTCAGAACTAGTAAATAGCTCTTATCAAATCCCATTAGTCACTGACACACCATTCAAGCATAACATACACTACTAAAAACATTCACCAAAATGCAACTTCCACTCTGCTCCTTTTGCAGAACAGCCAGGTTGTGCAAAGTATATTCCTTTCCATCACATCGCACACTGTAACATGAAAAATACAGCTTGAATGCCCCTCAAAATACTACCACCCTGCCCAGAGCTGTGTAACTACTCAAATTCCCTTCAGTTACCCACAGAGCAAACCTCGAGTCTAAGCTGCATTAAAGACACACCTTAAAATTCTACTCTTTTTAAAGCTTTATTGTAAAAAATATAAATAATCAGACCATTCTATTGGTTCTTACCTTCAAAAGTGATGCTGATGTCCCGGTTTTAGAGAGTTTGGTTACTGCAGACACTGAGGAGCCGTTTTCTGGTTTGGCTTTGTCAGTTGTTTGAGTTTTATTTACTCCAGGCACTTTGGGCACTGAGCCAACACTCCTGCTTGCTTTCTTCATTCTGGGCTGTCTGTTTATGATGCATTTACAAACAAATCTACAAGCAGAAAGAAATTTTATATATAAAATACAAATGAAAAACAGTGCCTTTTTTTTTATAATGCTCTATTTAAGACCAGAAGTCCAGAACAACAGTAAAGACCACAAATTATATCCAAACGGAATGCATGTGACTGACCAATGGGTTTTACTTTTTAAAAGGAATTTTTATCAACCAAGGACTTTCTACAGCTCCACTCCAAATTATAGTACTTTTTTTCTCCAGTTCTCTTTCCACAAATGGAACTGAACTGAGGATATTTTATAAGTGACCCATGTTGCTGAGTTCACTTGTTAGCTAGCAAAAAAAAGGCTTATTAGGGCAGCAGTGTTCTTTATTTCTGACTGTGGGAAGGCAAATACTGTGGGAGTATTCAGGCAACAGCCTGACTACCAACAACACTGGATCTGAGAAGAGATTACTGCCAGCTTGGTAACTGAAGTACTGAGAGAGAAACAGCAGCTACAAAGAAAAGAGTAATTTATAAAAACTAAACATTTCAGATTCCCTGAAACCATTTGTTATTAAAAAATCACATTACTAAACACATGGGATTTCACAGAATTTAGTACTAGTCATATGATTCCAAGGATTATCCATAACAAGAAACCATACATAACCCACCACGTTCTAAGGTCCACAGTCAGGACACTGCAGTATCTTTACCTTTGTCCTCAAGGTTTCTCAAAGAGCAGATAATTGTCAACACTGTCACTCCAACCACGAGCAAATAAAGGAAATCCCAGGAAACAAAGCTGACTTTACCCAAGCCAGGAGCAGCTGCAGCAGACCCGCACACCACAGTTATTGTAAGAACTACTAATTGATTCTGGAAGATAACCTAAGAAAGACTAGACCAGCTGAAAGCCATAATTTGAAGCACTGACTAAGAGAAAGACCACACATAGAAATCTTCTCTCTTATAAGAGTGAGATAGTTGTCAGCTGTTTTCTTCATCTCCCCTGAGTCAGAAGACTCAGGATGCAAGATTAAGAGGAGAAAACTTCCACTCCTCTTTCAGTTTTACACATTCTGGGTGGGAGTAAGTGATCAGGTATATCTGAACCAATATCCTGCAGCTGATTAGAAACATGAAACACATCTGGTTTTTTCCACCTCTTAAGAAGTGAAGCTTTTCAAAGGCACAAAAAGCAGACTTGTGGTTGAGTACAAGGTGTGCCACACAAAAACACATTGATCAGGAGTACTAATTCTTTTCAGTTAACAAAATTAACACCATACACCAACACACATTCCTCCTTCCCTATCACCACCTCGGCTGCATACAAGTAATAAGTAAAACTCCAGTTGCCTCCTCAGACCCCCAAGTGCTGTTTACAGAAGCAACAGGAAGTTGTATTTTAAGACACTGGAAATATTTGCTTATAGTTTCCAGATTCCCTTTAGCTCTGAAAGCTGGCAAGAACATACACAGAACTTTGTTTGCTGTTGCAGTTTCATCATCAGAATGCCAAAAATGCACTGATCCTGCCACATGGCTACTAGTAATCAGAATGCCTTCAGAGAAGATTAAATAACTGAGAGGTAATTGAGATGAGACACTCCTAAGAAAACCAAAACCCAAACCAGAAAAGCCCCATGAAGGTAATATGTTTCCTATACACACATAATTTTAAGTGGTACAACTACCTACTAGAGTCCAGAAGCAGATGCTAATATTTACAGGTAGCGCCAAGTTGCCACACTTACATTTCTTGCCATTTTCATGTTTATGAGTTCAAGACTTGTGCTTTTGATCTTATGCAGTTGAAAACTAAAACTGAAAAGACCAAAGAGGATAGAGCTGTTTAGTAAAGCTGGCATCATTATTACTGAATATTTAGATGTTCGACAGACTACATAAAAAAGTTGCCCATAGCATACTTGAGAAACAAACGAAGCTCCAATGCACAGCTTGTGAAGGTGACTGCATTTAAAAATTACTTCAATTTGTCTTGCAACAAATCCAACAAATCAGAACCATAACTTTTTGACAGCTCACAGAGCTAGAAAAACAGTGCTACAGTGAAGGTTAGTGTATGACTATCATACATTTGGGCAGAGCTTGACAACCTAGTCTGGCAATCTAGATAAAGCAGTAGCTCCAGCTGGCATGCAGACATCCCGCAATGGCCACTTGCAATACACATTTATTAAGTCCACAGAGCACACTCATCAAGTCTGACACACCTTACAACATGCCAGATGCCCACTGCACACATGATCTTTGCATGCACAGTAAAAGATCCATACATTTGGGATCCACTTATTACAGCAAGTAGTACAGTAATGTAACCCACTGGATGTATAATCTCAAAGAGAAATACAGGTTAACATTAGCTTTTGCAGTACAAACCATTTATACTCCAACAAATATATCACAGAGGTTATCAGTGACAGAAGACTGGGTGCAGTCAAATGTTTCTCACCCATAATGGATTTCCCAAAAACACATGTTTTAGAAACATGTTTTGTTCCTGAAAACATGCCACAGTATTTGCTTCAGTAACAGTAACTGCATTGCAAAGTGATGTAACTAACTGAAACTCAATAAAGTAACTAAGTATAACCTTCATGTTTCAGCTCAGTGCTAGTTTAAAATACCCATAAATTTTACATTGAAAACCACTATTTGCAATTTACTGAAACTCAGAAGTAGAACCACCTTCCCAGAGACTTCGAAGATACTTAAGAGAACAGGGAAGTTTGGGTACTGCTGGTCCTGTTTTTGTTCCAGACAAACTAAACTCTAATGGTTACTTTCTTACCGAAAGAAGATTGTGTAATTATAGTTTTAAAACTGAGAAAAGATACAAATGTGTCCCACTTAGCTTAAAATAAGGACAAGACCTTAATTAGCATTACAGGTTCTTAAAGCAGCTGCTCACTCAGGCTCCTAAAGTGAATTTATGACCTCTGTGTAAATTTCTCTCCTCCTGCCTTCTCCAGGAAAGGAGGATGGGGTTTCAGCACTGAAAACAGAAAACATCAATATTGGTGAACTGTAAGTGGAAAAATCCCTACTTCACCCAGTTTCTCAAGAGGCAGATATTGCAGAAAAAGATGACCTTTATGCTTCTAAAGATGAACACATTCCTTAGGAAGACACAGTATTAGGAATCAACAATAAACTTCTCTCTGCCCAACATTAATTTTAAATAAGGAAAAAAAAATGCTCACTAGCCAAATGAAACTTTCTAAAGATTAACACAAAACACCAAATAACACTCTCATTCAAATGAGAGCTAAAATATTCTTTCACCATTGTTTTAAAAAGCAAATACTGCATATGAATCTGTAGTTTATATTTTACCCTAGGGAGAAAGAAGGAATTACTGAAGACTTCCTTTCCCTTTACACACACTTCCTCCTACCTCAAGAAATAATTAAAAAACAAAACAAAACAAAACCAAACAAGAACAACAACAACAACAAAAAAACCACCAAAAAAAGAAAACCAAAAAAGTGAAGTAGGAGCTTAACAGTAAGAAGTTACAGTGCCATTAAGAGTTGTCACTCTACGAGGTAGCGAAAAGAGAGACTTTTGGAGGTTCCCCAGTTCACACTACTAAACAAAGTATTAATCTATCACACTACTAAACAAACTATTAATTTACCAACAGGCACAAGACATTACTGCAAAACATCTGAATAACACCGGCACTACAGGATCAATTACAAAATAAATCAAGATGGAAAAATGACAAAACAAAGCCCAACATATCAGATAGAAAGACTGCATTCCTAAACTAAAATGCAACTATTTGCTCTAACCTGTATCCTTTCCCAGAGGTCTCTCTTTCCACAGCACACATAGTCCAGGAAACAAAAGAGAATCTTGTTCAGGAGCGTGCTCTCCTTGCTCTGCGGAGGCATGTGAAACCAGTCCTGCATTTTATACCAACTGCAAATACAACTCTATAAATAATAATTTAAAAGTGTTTTGCCCAATGGCATGGCTCTGCTCTTCATTGGAAACTGATATGATACATCCACCCAGCCAACATGCAATACTTTCAGGGTGACTCTTACGCACTCTTTAGAAACCTGAAAGCTGAAGCAGGGAGGGTATGATTTCTAACTACGATTAAAATAATCTCACCCATTATCTAACAAGCCTATTTATGCCAATATTGCTGTCACAAAAGTAAGGCCCAATTAAAAGAGTACAAAAAGTAGTTTCCTATGGCTCTAAGATGAGTGAGGGTTAAGCACCTCAGAAGTATTAATCTTTTGCTTTTGGTTGAAAATACAAGGTATCAAAAGGTATTAAGCAGTTTTATCTATTTAAAAGTCATGAATTATTACTAAAATTATAAATAATCTTCAAATTAACTTTAAGGAGTTCCAGAAAAACAGAAATAACTGATCCCTCAAAATTGACTATACTGAGCATATTTGAAAAATCACATACCCAAGTTACAGAGGAAAACAGAAATATTCATGTCTAAGAGCAATGGAGTTAGTACGCTTTCACCCTTTATTTGTACAGGTTCTTAGTTTTGATGTATTTAGGCTGACAACACTTGCCCAGATAATAAGGGAATGACATTTTTAGGTCACTTACACAGTCCCAAAAGGCAGAACTGTGAAGAAAAGATTATGACATACACCCTCTTCAACCCCCTGTGAAACACAGATTCAGAATTTCCCCAAGTGTATACAAATTAAGCTACATAGGAAGAGACAGAGTTTTCTACATTTACAAGGTCCATAGCTCAAGCTTCCAGCCTGCAAGCTGCGCAAACACTCTACCATGATGTCTGTTGCTCAATAATTCCAAAAACATAGTCCATTAACCACCAGATTCCAGAAGCCCAAAGCAGTGCATTTGTTTTATTGCTTAAGACAAAGACATCAGTTTTAGTCACCTGAAAGTTAGCTGATGCTAGACGAGTATTTAAGATACCAAAGATAATAGGAAACTGCATGGAATCACAGAAGAGACTAACTGGACAATAAAAACAGCAAATAAATGTAGATAAACATAAAGCAATCTAACTCTTGGGGAAAAGCTTCGTATATAAATGTGCTCTCAACTCATCAATATTGCTCAGCAAGACTTCAGTGTTTTAATTCATAGCTTCATTAAACTATCAGTTTTTATTCTGCCAGTGTTTGGAATAAGGCAAAAAAACCCAAACAAAACAACATCAAAGCAATTCCAGGAATTATTAGAGAAAGGAACAGGGAACAAATCATAAAATACAAATATCTCACTCAACAAATCAAATTTTTGCCCATCTACCCACAGCTTAATTGGTATGTGCAGCTCTGGTCTCTCCGCCTGAAAAAAAAAGATTCCTATAGACCTGGCAGAGTTTCAGCAAGGGGAAAAATAAGATCAAAGGTATATAACATACAATAGCTCCCATGAGACATCTCACTAGGAATATGACAAAAGTCTATCAAATCTTGGATGATACCAAGAAGGCAGATGGGGACTGGCTGTTAACAACTTCTTCACTAAAAGACCAACAAATGAAATCAGAATCAGGTTCAAATTAAGAAAAATGATCCATATTTTTAATGAATATTGAAAGAATGCTGTGGCTGCACAAAGCGTGAGTGGAAGAGGAGACTGGACACGCACAAGGTAGAGAAATTCCCTAGTGGATGCTAAATAGCTGAGCACAAAGGGCTCAGAAACCCCTCTGAGCCAAAAATAATTGCAGGGTGGGAAAGCAGGCAGAGCAGGAGGGAAGACTTCGGGTTTGGGTTTTTTTCCTGAGGCATCTGTTCACATCCCAGTACCAGGTGGGATGGATCCCTGCACCAGTCAGGGCCGTGTCTGCTCTGCTCTTGTGCAGTGAAGAAAATATACAGATGTCAATGATTTACGGATGCAGCAATTTTGGAACAACTGCAGCAGGTAGTTATTTACAGAGGAAAATCTTTCCTATTACTTTCTATCTTAAAAATTCAACAGGGTTTTTACAGTTTTCCATTACAAGTTGTGGAATTACAAAAATAGAAATTCTACCTTTTTAAGTTACGTTTTCCATCCACTATTACGTTTTCCATCCACTGTTTTCACGCCACATTTGCTATTGCTGCTTCTCTTTTAAACCAGAGGAAAGACCAGAGCTTTGGGCAAGAATTGGCTGTTATATACCTAAATTTCTCTACTCCTTCTTTGGAGAAAACTTCAGAGCTGCAACTGCTGTGAGCAATGTGTAACTGTTGCAATACTTAACATTCCAGACAAGTGACAGGAACATTTACAGAACTCCTAAACTTATGAACTGTGCTCTAAAAGCCTTTTCATAACAAAATTAAATAATGTAGTCTTGTTTTCAAGCTCCTACTTTAAACAACTGCTATTTCAAACCACTGCTAAGGAAAGAAAAGACAACTGTTCACCAACTAAATTCAACTGATTCTTCTAGTACGGGGAATCTGTTCCACAAGGAAGAGGAACACTGTCCATAGCTCAGTCTCAGGACTTAATTTCTACATTGACTGCACCTTCAGAAGCTTCTTGGGTTTTTTTAATTACAGTTTTGTATATCAGAACAAAAAATCACCTTATTGGTATCCACCCAGAGCTGATTAAAAAATGTTTTAAGTGGGCTAAGTACCCTGTACCATGCCCGTTAACTACGCTGCTTATGCTATAGATGAGAATACCATCCATGTTACTATTAAGCAGGTTTTGTTTCATTGGTGTAGATAATACACATAGTGAAAACAAACCCTTATATGTGGAGGTAGTCTGTGCGTCTCATACAGTGCAAGCTGACATAAACCTCAACCAGCAGAATATGGTAAAGGAAATAGAGGAGCAAATACAATATGTAGAATATTAATTATTATAAACATGAAAGGACACTAAAACCTGGTTTGGTTTGTCATTTTTCACTCCTTTTGGTGAACTTCACAGTTGCACCCAAATTTTACGCCATGCGCTAACAAATGATGTAATATATTCCTCTTTCCTAGGTAGTAATTACACTTCTACGTCAGATTTTAGACATAGGCTCAAACAAACTTAGCAGAAATATCAGCCTTCTCCGTAGAACCCTTAGGTTAAAATTCCAACAAACCAGAACCAGCTCTTATTTTGGCACTGTACGTTTTCTGGGAAAAAAAAAAAAAACAAAACACAGTAAATTTCCCAGCTAAAGGACTAGCCAGCTTCAACTATACAAAGCAGCTAGTCTAAAAAAACGATACTTGGTCTGTTAACCACATGAACTGAAAGTGTTGTTTATCATCATTCCAAGCATGTTCTAAAGTAACTGCTATTACAAAAGTCAATAACCCTCCAGTTACAAAGGTGTATTTAATGTCATATAAACCTAAGTATATACTGTATTTCTTAATCAGATTCTCCTGCACACACGGAAATTTTCCTTGCACTGCCAGAGAAGTACTTTCAAAACCAGCAATGTACAATTTTAAGACCAGGGAATTTGGCAGAATACCACAAGAGGTGCACAACTAATACAACAGCTTCCTGTTTCAAACTGACTAGCTCAGTAGACATTTCAGTGTGATGTACTCTGTCTTTAGCACAGCTGTTCCCAAAAGTGTTGGCTAGAGTAGTTATCAGTGGCGATCTTTTCCCTTCTGCCCACTGAAAACGTTGTCAGCTGAACTCTTGTATCAACAACCGCAGCAAAGGCTTCTGCTGCTGCACAAAGCTCCCAAGGAGAAGACAAGCAGCAGTAGCTTAGCTCCCACCAGAAGACAGGACGGGCAATGTGCTATTTCAGGAGCTAGACCAGCGGTTCCCAAACACATGTACTAACGTACATGTTTTTTACCTTACAGGTAAAACCTGTAAGGTAAGCGAATACCTTCGACCAAGTCCCATGTTCATCCAAAACGCTACAGCAGATCTTCAGCTCATAAAATCTCCAAAACTCCGAATCCTCCTTCCAGTACAGCTATGATGACAAATCTGCTCTTACCAGCTGTTGACTAATGTACTCTCAACTAGAGCACTTTCTATCACCTGGATTTGTGGAACTGGGAGGTGAGTGGGTGCTCACTATGTCCACCTCACCGCTGACCTAGTCTGGCAACATTCCTGAAGGCACTGCAACGGAAAAAAAACAAAACAAAACAGGAGAAGCATACAGAGATACATTCCCTGAGGACCTTCCCAGCCCCCAGGTGCTTACAGCTCTGGGGCTCCCAGCCTCAGAAAGACCATCCTTGCCACAGGTGACCCAAGGGAATGGCCTGAATGGGAACGGACCATCCAGAAGCCAGCCTTGCTAAGGCTGGAGGAGGGAAGTGCCTGCTGGGGATTGCTTAAGCTAGTAATGAAAATAATTTAATTGTACCCTGCCACCAAAAAAGGCAGTCCCACCCCTTCCTCAGACCTCTCCCTTCATTCAGTTCTAGAGATCATAGCTTGTTTTTTGATGAGTTGGTCTTTCAGTCAGATCAGTTCTGATCTGACCCACCCTATAATTGCCAGATACTATGCAAAGGAAGCAGCGGGACCTGGAACTGGGAACAAGAAGGAAGACTCATCTTTCAGAGACAGTGTAGCCCCAAATTCATTTTAATTCAGCCTCAGGCTATTGGAAACTCAGCAACAGCCCTGATTTAAACGAACCTCTTATTGCCACCTTATCACCACCAATTTCCAAGCCACACTATTCTGTGGAGACACATGGTATGAAACGTGAGGCAACAGTGATGAACAGTGTCATTTTCAAGCAATCAATACAAGACGAAACAAGGCACTGAGGGGTCTGAAGACTGGCTACCTATGGCTCTGACCCACTTCTTCCTTCACCTTCAAGGCCTACCAGCAGCACACTCATTACTTATTTTAAAATCCTTCAGGCTTGGCAGACAGAGAAGAGACAGAACTGCATGCAAATTTTTCCTAATAATCTGGTATCACTCAGGGAGGAGCTACCCCAGTGTGGAAGCCCAAGGACATACATTTGAGTCATATAGGAGAAAAGTCCTCAGGACAGAGCCTTGGGTAACATGGCCTAGCGTGAGGCATCTCTGCCCATGGCAGGGGGGTTGGAACTGGATGATCTTAAGGTCTTTCCCAAGCCAAACCATTCTATGGTTCTGTGACAGGATGCGGAGGTTCCCATCTGTGGCCATTATTTTTTTTCCTCCCCTGAGAAAAAGGGTAACATACTGTTTCTCGCTCACATATTTATTCCATGCCTTCTGGAAAGGAGTGAATCACTAACCAGTTTATGGAGCCCCTGTTACCTTGGACAGTTTGGTTGTTGGGGCAATGCAGAACTCTACATAAGGAGCCTGTGAAAGCATTAAAAGCCCAGGAACAGTACAGCATCCCTAAATGATGTGACTACTCGTGCTGCTATCGCCTTGGAATGCCAAGTACCTAACACCTTAGCACTTGCCACTGTGAAACACTTTTACTGTATTTCTTTGATAAGCTCCTACACTTTCAGGTTTTGTGATAAGCCTTTGATGTTTGGCTGAAGGCCTTGGAGTAGCTTTCCCATTCCCACCAGAAAAATGTAGTCATTCTACTCAGAAAGACAATACTGAAGTCTTTAGCTATTTTTCCTTCAAATATCCTTTACTTACAACACTAATCTGTAAGTTATAGCCTTAATGGAATAGATATTATTTATTTTACATGTATACATTCTCAGAAACATTCTCAGAAACCTGTCAAGAAATTCTTATAATGCATATTTTTATAATTTTATGGTTTTTATATAACAAATTTACTTCTGAATGTGAAACACAAGTAGATTGAAATGTCATATGCACACTTTGAATTATAATCTTTGAAGTGTTTCTAATGTTTTTCCTGTAATTTTACTGTCAATCACAGTAACATCTATCATAGCAAACTATCAAAACCTTTGGAGAACAGCATCACAGCACCCTCAAAAACTTTTTCAAAGTCGGACTGCCAGGTTGAGGAAACCTGGAGGTCTATATTTTTGTACAGTTTTGTATAAGGCTATACAAAAAGAACAGCAACAATTGTGAGGGAAACGTTTATGGAAGAAAGTGTTCATTTTAACATCTTAATTTTTGAATAAAAGTTCTCAGTATAGCCAGAGTCAGTGATATTGCCACATTCAAGGATGCATCTCATATTTACAAATCATAAGTCAAGAATAATTTGATGACAACTTTCAGCAACTATACATTTAAGAAACTTATCTTTTCAAGAGACCATGTGATATAAGTGAGTACAGATAAAAAGTGACTTTGCAGGCTTCTGTCACTGCTAAAAGGAAAGATCTCTTTTGACACAGAAAGAAGTAAAAGCAAAACTAGAACTTCAAGCGAGTAGAGTTACTTAGCTTTGTGGCAGGAATTATGTCTATAAAGAGCAGTTTTAATTAATTTTTTCTTTTTTCTCCAGAAAAGTCCATATTTTTTCAGGGACTTGAAGGAAATATTTGCCATTAAGTATTTATAATGCTGGTTAGTTCTTAGGGAAAAGCAAATTGAAATAGACATAACCCTTATTTGCAAAGAAGGAAGAGATTTTTCACTGCACATGATGCTACTTTGAATTACTACCCATTCTCAAATCTCAGTGCCATTTAGCTTGCTAAACAAAAGGAACTTTAAGCTCAGTACAACTTGGCAACACAGTTAAAATTTAAAAAAAAATAATCCTATGATTAAACAGAGAAAGTCAAGCTCTAATGGACCATTTTTATAGCTTGCCTGTGTCAGTTAAGACTTGTCAATATGAAGACTACCAACATTTTAGCGATGAACAGAGAAATGTTCTGTTGAAGGAGCCTCTCCAGCACCAACCCTCACAGAGCAAGGAAATTCTGCAGCCAAAGTTTCAAGAAGGCTTCATCTGCCAAAATCACTGTGTGCTTTTAATTAAGAACATATACAGAAATGGGCTAAGAAGAACACGAAGTTTCAAGGAGTGTTCAGAACGCCAGCCTCTTGGTCAAGCTTTCCACCCATTCCCTAAAAGTATATCCCACAGGAAACCATTATTCACTGCATGTACCTGTGCAGCACACGTATCCTACAATGGCCAAATGACCAAAGTCAAGGAAATGTTTTTAGCATCAGAAAAATACTGAAACTTTCAGGCTGATGTCATCAAATACATCACTTGAGTAATTCCATACTACTTTTATTCTTTTTAAATACTATTTAAATACTAGATGTTAGATGCCTAGTTTATTTTCCTGACTAAAACTGCATATATAACAGTTAGTTACAGGCAATCATTTGCTTGGCTTCATTCTGGCAAACAGCCCTGGAAAATAAAATTAACTGAAGATCATGCAAGACTTACCTTTCATACATGTCAAACCAAGTCTTTAGTAAAAATTACTTACTTTCTCTCTTGGAATTTTGCTTAAGTGACTTTACAACCCTTTAATATGTAACAAATGGCTAGTTCTAAATTACAATTTTTTTCTTTTGGTACTGACAACTTTCAGATTGATCTGCTTTAAAAAGTCTCCTTCTACCCAACTTCACAACTGGTTCTTGTGCTATGCTTCTCTGCAATTTAGGAAGCTACTAATTCTGCCACTTCCTTGCAACAGTGTCAGTTCTTTGCAAAATTAAGGAATCCTAAGACATTTTACTTACAAAGATGAAGATCAAAAATTGTAGTGTCTTTACAGTACAGAAAAAATCCTCGTTCCCAAAGAAAATAATGCATGTGACTGTGAAAACTCTAATGGCACATTATTTATATGTTAAAAGATAGTATCCTATGATGATTTGCAGGCTGCATTAAACTGTTAATTGGCTTCTGTGATCATTTCAGTTGGAAAAAGCTCAAAGGAAACAAGTAATATGTTCCTTGTGACTAGTCACTTAAGGCTACGATTAAGAATATAACTCAGCTTTAACACTCATTTTCCCTTTTTCAGTATAAAGACTAAAAATATGATCAAATGGGGTGATTTTTGAAGCCAGGAAGTAAAAGCACAATATTTCTTATGCTGCTTTTCCCACTGAGCAATAGAGACAGTCACATTAATAGCATTATACACTTCTAAAACTGGATCCTAGTTGGCAAGACAGGCTCCACCATTGCAAGATCAAGGCAAGAAAACAAGAACTTCTGAAGTACATCATTGAAAGATCTCTTAGCAGTTTCCATCACATGCCTCTACCTTCTGAGTGTATTTTCCTCTTTCATACTAACAGTAAAGCAAAAACGGCACAAACTTGCTTCCCTTCGCCATGTTACTTAGAAGCACATATTTATTCATACCTAAAGAGTTAACTGTATACCACCTCATCTATTTTGTACAATGAAATCTTTGCAGCATAAAAATAACTATTCCAACATGCACATAGACAGAAACTTCTAAAACTTGTTGGCCTTTCCTCAAGCCTGATGCAGGTGCCTTTGGTAGCACACCTAGAAGGCCACAGAGATCACACTGCCTCACAACACGAAGGGAAAAGGACAATAGAACAGAGCTGGTAAGCTGCAAAACACAGTTAAAAGTGCAGTCCATGAGCAGTGGAAATCCCTGCACAGAGGTTTGCCCACTGTGACATTCCACCATCACCAAATTTTAATAAAACATCTTTTAAACTGCTAAAGAGAGCACACAGATCTTTACCAATGATCATACCAGAATTCCTGCCAATAAACAGTTCTTTCACTTGAGCATACAATAACTGGGAAATGTGGACTGCAGTACTAATCTAGGTGGCACTGTATCTGACAGAAATGCTACAACAAATCAAAGAGATTTGAGATGTTTTGTTCTCCACAATTGTGTATTGTATTCAATAAAGAAAAATAGACAGAGGTCTTCAGACATACCGAAACATCTGAAAAACCATGTTTCCTGTTCTGCAATTTCACATAGTCTGCCAGCCTAGAATCTGATTTTCCCATCAACTGCACATTAAGTGGCGGTGTTACAAGATACAAGAGACTACTCCAATCTCAGTCTGTTTACAATGATCCGCTCTTTTCATTTTTGTTAGCAACTACCCAACAATAACCAGCTAGGCTGGAGGGGGCAGGAGAAACTGCACTTCTGAGCTACTCCAGAACTATACTGTGATCCACAGAGAGTTAAAAGCAGCCACTGGCTTTAGCTTGTCTACATTTCAGCAGCCAAAGTTCATGCTATTAATTAAGCAGGAAGCAAGATTCATGTTTGCTTTTGGGGTGAGCACAGCTTGCACAGACTACGTCCTTCAACACAACCTATGGCTCTTCAGAACACTTTCCACTCAGTGGACCCATTTACAAGCCATATTTTCTGCTATGAGACAGCTATGTTTTCCAGATCCCGGCAGAGACAGACACTATGCAATCACACACAGTGAGATGCTGTTGTGGAGAGAAGCATACAGTTTGCTGAGTATCAGCACTGCACTGCTCCTCTGAGGACACGGAGCACAGAAGACCCTTAGAACAGGCTGATGGCTCTGATTCAGGTCACATAAGGCTTGCAAGAAGGAACACTGTGAGGGAGAGAAAGGGTGACAGCAGGCACAAAACTGGAGCTTATAGATCTTTCAGCTATGAAAATACAGAAAAACAGCACTCCAGACAAACATGAGACCAAAATCCAGACAAAGGTCCTCCTCATCACGCCAAAACCTAGCTACAGGGTATTGAAGCGCAGGCAATTCACCCTTCTCCTCAGAAAGCTTCCACACGCACCACTGCCATCCCTCTCCACAGAAACAAGCCAACAGCGTGAAACAGCTGATTTCACCGCGGGATACAAACGGGAGCTTGCCCCGCTAGCCGGGAATGGCGAAGCCCTCTGGTACCTCACGGCTCCCCCGGGGCGGCTCTGTCCGGCAGCGCCTCAGGGAGAGCCACAAAATGGGTGACAGGGACGACGCGGCGGCTCAACCAGCGAGAGGAGGGAGGAGGACGCGCCCGCGGGGCGCGCGCGGGGAGCTGAGGTAACCGAGGCGGGAGCGGGAGGCTGTCACCGCCGCGTTCGGCTGAAGGGTGACAGCGCGGCCGGAGGCCCCTTAGGGCACACGGAGCGCAGGGGGCGGCGGCCGTAAGGAGGAGATCGAACCCGGGAGGCGCGGGAAGGGGCTGCCCGCGGCGGTGAGGGGCTGGGGCCGGCGGGAGCGAGGCGAGCGGCAGGAGCTCCGGACACAGGCCTTGCTGGGGCCTCCGCGGGTGACCCCCTCAGCAGCGGGGGTCGGGGCTGGGCTGGGCTCGCCGGCGCTTACCGGGCAGCCGCCTCCTTCCCGCTTCTTCGCGGCGCGGCCCGTGCGTCGGGGGACGGGCCCGGGACGGCACCGCGCCGGGTCGGGTCAGGCCGGGCTGGGCCGAGCCAGGAGCGCCGCCGGCGGGAGGGGGAGGGGGCGCGGAGGGGCGCGCGGGGAGCAGAGACCCCCCTGCCTGCCTCCGCTCCGCCCCTCGTGGGCGGGGCCACCGCACTGCGCATGCACCGAGCCGTGCGCAGCCCAACCCGGCGCTCGAGGCGGGGGGAGCAGGGAGGAGCGAGTGGGGGCACTGTTGGAGCATGCGCCCTCGGGCTCTCTGCTCCCCGTGCGCGCTGCCCCTCCCGCGGCGGGGTGGGGTAGCGCTGAGGTTCCTCGCGGCGGTCCGCGGCGCCCCTGAGGGCTGTCCTGAGGGCTGTCCTGAGGGCCCGGACTGGGTCGCGGTTGTACTTCCCCGGCGCTGCGTGCGGGGACGGCGCCGGGAAGCAGCCGGCGACGGGGCCCGGGGGCTGTGCCCGCCCTGGCTGCGGCGGCGGCCCGGTGCTGAGCGGCAGCGCTGCCCCTCGGCTGAGGCGGGCCCGGCTCAAGGCTCGGGTCTCGCTGTGGTAAAAGAAAGCATTGAATTTGGGGTGTTTTGTTGTTTTTCTTTTGTTTGTTTGTTTTTTCCCCCGTGGAATAAACCTGTCGATTTTAAGCTGCAGAGAACCCTTGAGGAGGGAACCCGCAGCAAAGCTCGAGAGTGAAGGTGCGGCGGTGGCGGCCTCTTGTCGCCGTTGCAGCCAGAGCTCGGCTGGGCGGGCCAGAGCTGCTCTGAGCGCTGGACACGGCCCAGCCTGCCCAGGTGGGGGCAGAGGGGCTGTGGGTTTCCTAAACCTGTGCCTTACACTGCGATATTAAATGAATTACGGGTTTCCATCTGAGCAAGAAGTAAACGTGTAAGTATTGTGGACGATAGCTTTGCTTGCAAGAATTTCGTGTGAACACAGGTTTTCAGTCTTCCAGCTTGGTTTTGTAGCGCAATGTGTGACTTGTCATGTATAACAAGCAACTGCAATTAATAAACCCAAATTACAGTGTTGGTTCTTTAGTGGGAGGTATAGCATTTACAAGCATTGGCTAGAAAGTGCTATGAACACAGTAACTGAGGCCAAGCCATTAGGCGTTAGCTGAAATAACTTCACTTTTTAGCATGAGTATGACTTCGCACCTAAACGTGAACACTCGCTCAACAGGGTGTCCCTCTGAGGGTGGGAACCCGCCCTTCTGGTGAGGCTTGATAAACAATGCATTAGAATTAGGACCTGTAGATGCCTGGCGTCTGCTTCTGTAAATTGCTTCTGAGCAGGGACATCCCTCATGGTAAGGTTTCAACAAAGAACTAAGCACGTAGCTCGCAGGTATTAGCAGGTGAAAGCTGAAAGGTAACCAATAGACTGTCATTGTAGCCCTAACCCAAGTGTGCAGTAGGATAAGAGGACTGCAGTTATAGAACTTACCCAGTTGTATGTGTGCATGCTTTAGGTAAAACTATATCAAGATGAGAATGTAAAGTATAAAAATCCCCGAAATCTACTGTGCTTTGGAGACGTGTGTGGAGGTTTCAGCCCCCACATGCTCCCGGTGCCAATGAAGGTCTGTGCTTTACAGGGCGTACTGTGAAGTGATTTCTTTAAATCAGTGTGCTGACTTGATATTCCTGTGAGTTTCCTCATCAGGGTTTCTGTTTAGCTCAGACCGTGGGGTAAAGCCCCTGTCCCAACCCCAACTCAACTGTTTCATCGAAAGAAACGCCTCAGTGGAAGATTGCATTGCAGCCTCTCCCCTGAGGTACTTTTGCTCCTAGAATTCATAGGCCTGCAGATTGTGAGAGCAAGGCTGATCTGCAGCCCCATTGTGATCTTGGGTAAAATTGGATAATTGTAAATCAGGGTAAATGACATTTAGGTTTCATCAGAATCCCCTTTAAAACGGAGGATGTTTGTCCTTGGTTCAGCCTTGCCGGCTGGGCTTAAACCATGACAATGTTACAGTGTAGCTTGGTTTACACTGAGGGGAAAGTTTCCTATTTATGTGTCTTATAAAGTCAATTCAAGGACACGGTGTACCTGTTTGACATTGAAAGGCTGATTTTATACTTAAGGAATATTTCTGGTGTTTGTTTCCGAATGGTACAATGTCATTCCACTATCTTCTGATTCGTGATAGATCCAACAAAATGTTATTCTGTGTATCTACCTTTAGATTGATTTTTAGGTTATTTATCAGTAAAACCGTGGCATTTCAATGACAATCAGCAGCATTACACTGTACTAGGGATGTGGACATGTCTGCTTTTGTTTTGTACAGTGTATTTCTCCCGGTAGCCCACAAAGGGGCTCTACTTTCTCTTCTCTAGCAGGAAATAGAATGGGTTTCATTCAGCTAGTGCATAAATGAATAAGCTGCTAGGTGGCAGTGCATACGGCTGGTTCAGGAGCTTACAAGGTCCCTAAAAACCCCCTGCCTAGTACTGCAGCATTATATCCTGTAATGTGTGCATGAGCTGTCTACTAGGAAAAATTGCTCGTCGTTATGTTCAGGATTAGATTGCCTGAGAGGATTATCCAGGAGAATCTCCATAATTGGAGGCTTCTAACGAAGAGCAGATGAATGAATGTCTCCAGAGTCGGGCAGGTACAGCTGATCCTGTCTCAGACTGACAGCTGTATCCTGCAGGGCTTCTGGGTGAGCAGCTGCCTCCGGGGAGCCTGGCCGAGCCCAGGGAAGCAGAGTGAGAGGGCTGCCTGGAAAATGAAAGGCAGCTGCTCAGGTGCAACAATTTGCACAGAACATCCATGTTTATTATGCACTTGTATGTTCTGTCTCATCCTGCTCCAGCCATAAGTTTCTTTTTTTCCTTCTCGTTACAGGGAAGTAGTGTACTGACACTGTACCAGCTCAACTTGATTCATCTCAAGCTCATGGCTGCATTGCTCACTCAGAGTCTTCAGGTGAGGGAAAGCAGCTAGGAGAAATGGCTGAGAAGTGGCAGCCTGGTAGCAGTGAAGGAATTGAACAGTGAAGGGATTGATGCAGTAGGAGCGTGGCTTAGGACATCACAGCTTCCAAGCTCATGCAGGGATGTCCTGATACGGTTCCATGTGATTGCACTACAAAGGTATGCTTTGTAATGGAGTGAGAACAATTCTGCAGAATCCTACGTTGAAGCCAGCTGAAAACTATTTTGAAGCTATTGTATATTTTACAGCTACACCACTGCTAGGAAGTATTCATGTTAGTCATCGAGCTTCCCCTTCTCATCCCAATTCAGGTGGTAAGCATGATAATTTCTTTTTCTTGATCTGCATCTCATTTCAGTGTAGTTTTGAGCACAGTTTATTCAGCTAAATTTTTCTCTACTTTGGATATCACCATTGAGACATGGCATCTTTGTGATCCACACTGAATGAAAATCAGCGAGAAAGCTTCCAAGCAGGTATCTTTATTATAGAGAAGTTTATATATTAAGCTGGACTATATCAAAACATAAATGTACTTTAATTACATTAATAATTTAAATATTTGATTTAAATAAAGCACCAAGAGAACTTGATTTAAATGACTGATTCAGTTTCCACACCAATTCCTACAAACCCCACTAATTTCATGCAATGTTTGAAGAACTAGAGGACAGAGCTGACTTCTTAGCAAATACGTAACTACAGCTGAAGTGCTCTGCACACAAAGGTAAAGTTTACAAGGTTTGAGATGGTTTGCATTCTGAAGCAGTACTCCTACAAAAGGATCAATACAGACTGAGAATGGACTGGTTTGCTCAGCTGCATCTCTGCCTTACATGTAAACTATTTCCTCACATTATAGCTGGTTTTGTTTAATTCTGTACTAACCTCTAGATTTTAAGGGATGCAGCTTTTACCTTCTCAAACATGTAGGCCCAGGTTTTAGTTAAAGAAGACCAAAAGAACCTGACAAACATAGATACAGGAGATTTTATTTAACATTGTGTACAAAGAAAGGCTACAAATGCCTTAGACTTCCCCCCCCCCCCCATACAGTTTTTGGATCCCTTTTTCATACCACTTTTCTCAGAAAAAGAAAAAAACATCCAGAATGACAGTTCCCCTCCCCTCTTCCCTTTTTCTTCTCTCTTTGGGCCTAAACTGAGAGGTTTAGCAGTACAGTTTCAACACCTTTCAGTATTAAACTATTATTAGGTTTTCTTCTCCAAAACCAGAGCACTTTGAGATACTGAAGCAATAGCAACAGCAGTATAAAATGTCAAAACCTGACTCCCTAATATGGTAGTGTTAAAACAATGCCAACAGTATAACTCTGATGAAACCCAAAGTTATCCAAACAATACATCTTCTACACCTGATAATTTAGCACTAATCATATAATTTAATTGTATTTATATTTAAATAAATAGTCTTAACTCCTTTCCTTGGAATTCTTCACAGATTATAAACGCTTGCAATACTAGAGATAAGAATAAACTACACAACTTACAGAGGCAAGAGAAGGCTTTGTTTTATTTCTTTTGCTGGACAGACACAGAAAGGACATTTCACAGTGTCCTGCTGAGATAGATAATTTTTAAGTTCACTTTCACTGCGGTGCTTCTCAGTCATCCAACACAACAATTCCTTACCCTCTTTTTGCTGCCTTGGTAATCACTTTTGGTCCCAGCTGCTGAAACATCTGTCCCTGTGCAGCCAAGTTTATCCACGATTCCGCAAGTTTTGCAGAATAACGTAACTGTGAAGCCCAAAACAAGGTTTCTCTTAAGCTTTGAGAAGCAGTAAATAAGGGAGTAGAAGAGGCTGTTGGGAAGAAATGGGAAGAAATGTCCTTTTGCTATGGCAGCTTTTACATTACCATCTGTATTTCATAGAGATGAAAGATGTAAAAGATATGAATCAGTCTTCAGCTGACTATTTGCATAATCCGTAGTTAGCGTAGTCCTAATTTCTCCCAGAATAGCACTGAAATGGAGGAAATTTGAGCTACTTTACGTAGATTGGCATTCAGTTAAACACAGTAAGAAGGAACTGGATGAGTTTTTTTCCTCTGCCTTCTGGACCTCACTCAAACTGCCCCAGGAGTGACGTGAGCACCTAAGGACCAAGGCCATTGCTCACTGGTAGGCTCTACCTGTTGTGATTCTTGTTTTGGATCATCTGCAGAAAGCTGCTGTATTCTTCCAGCAGGAAGCTGCTCTGTACACAAGCCTGCCCTTTTGTACACCCACAGGGATATAAAATGGCCTTGCCCTATGAGTCATTCTGCAGATTAGAGAAACGGTTCATCTGTACAATGTCTTTGGTTCTCAGAACATCTTGTCACTGGGGAAAAAGGCTGCAGCAGCCACACAAACAAACTCCCTAGTGGAAAATGAGAAGTTTTCTCCATTTTTGACAAGAGGATTTGAACATGACTGAAGCAGAGCAAACGCTTATAGCCCTGGGGACTCAATCGTATTAATTCCCACATAGGTTTGCACAGGTGTAATTAATAGAATCTTATTTAGCTTGCAAAACAGGAATACATGAGCCCAGAGCTTTAGCAGTACCTGGTCCATTCTGTACCATAAGACTGGAAATAGAATCATAGACTCATAGAATAGTTAGGGTTGGAAAGGACCTTAAGATCATCCAGTTCCAACCCCCCTGCCATGGGCAGGGACACCTCCCACTAAACCATGCCATCCAAGGCTATGTCCCACCTTCAGTTATCTGCAGGGACAGCTCTGCTACAAACTGAACCTCTCCGTGTGGTAGTTTTTACAGTGCAGAATGACACAAAGTGATTCCTGTTGGAAATGGAGGGGTTTTTCTTACTGCAAGGTGAAACATGGCAGTAAGGAAGTAAATGATGGAAAATACTTGCACGGTTCACCTGTGTGTTTCTGCAAGGGTCTCCAGCAATTCCACTATAGGATGCTAACATGGACAGAATCAACACTGGAGGTCATTTAATAGTTTTCTAAGTCATGGCAATAGCATTTATGTATTTGTTTGACCTAAAAGGCCTAAACTAGGGATATAAGCAAGGGAAGAGGAGAATCAAGTTTACACTCAGGTTTGCTTTGGTCCTACTGTTTCAAACCACCTCATCATGACAGCATGTTGTAGCATTTTATCCTTGCAGGGCAGAAACAGACTTTTACCTTATAAAACTATCTACCTTTCTGGTTCTGTTAGCTTTTTTGTTCTCTGCAGTGGTGTTTTACCCATGGTAATACACAGACTCTAATGCTCCTTTCTATTGCCACAGGAGTGTGGGGAAATGTAGAAAGCAAGTGATAAGCATTGCATTCTTAGCACCGAACTGTGGATTTTCAATTGCAAACAAGAGGCACTGCAACCCAGAACTGGGAGGCTACAGTAGCTAAATTCCTGGGGTTCCTAAATTAACGTTTATTTACTGGCAAGACAGCTTTTGCTCCCAGTTATCTGGGGAATAAGCCTTCTTCCAGAACTTGGAATGAGAACTTCTTTCTAGCCCCAGACAATATGATCCGAGTGATTTCTAATTATGCTTCCCTTTTGTGTTACTTTCACTCCCTAAAACCTTGCTAAGGAATAATCATTAAGTGCTTCCTTAGAGCTTCTGTTGCTTTTAAGGGCAATGCATATATTTAATTCTATTCAATGAAAAAATCCATAGAATTCATATGAATGTTCTTTTCATTCCACTTCAGAATGGGGAGTCGCTAATACTGATCAGCCTACAGCTCCAGTATCTCAGTTGCACACAGCCTGTGTTAAAGGACATGAATGGTATCATAGCTGTGTTGTAACAATGCTAGCAAAGCTTACAGAGAAAAATGTACCCAGACTACACATTTATGAGGGCATAAACAAGAATGCCCTTAGAAACTGCCCTTTCAGATTTTTCTTCTTCAAGGAACTGAAGCAAATCCCTTATATCCAGCATAAACGTATTTATTTGTGGTTTGTTACTACAAGTCCACATCTTCTTGAACTGAAGGAAAAAGAGAAAGGGTAGCAGGTTTTTCCTAACACTTTTCTCATTTCTAAGAGTCCCACGTCTGAAAATGTTATCCCAGGGGATGACCAAACACTGAAACCAAGGGATTAACCAGTGAGGAATCAGAGAAGGTTGAGTTTTGCCATCAGATTTTAACCAATTTTAAAAGCCATGTTGGTCGATTTACATTTTATACATACTTGAAAGAATGGCACATTAAGATGAATGAACGCGCTGTGATGCCTTCCAGTGTTACAGGTGTGACAAATTTGGAGATCCACATATGCTTTAAAGAACAGTACATTTCTTTAAATAAACTCATAGAAAACTAACATAAACAACCGTAAAACAGACTTCTAAACAGGTAAAAAGAATGAACTGTAAAAATACCGCATCTCCCATAAACACACTCTGTGGTTCCACCACCTTGTGGCCAACAAAAAGGTTGCAGTTTTGCCTCAAAACGGTGCCGGCCGATTGCCTTGTCTAAGCAAGCGAGGGTCAGAATGGAGGCAGGCAGCGAGCATGAGCAACTACAGTCACTCCGCTGCCCTAGTGTGCCCTTAGCTGATCCACTGAAAAATAGCAGCATTAAAATACAGCCTGAAAAAGCCCAGCTACTGCCTCTGCTTGTTAAAATTGTGCAAGAATAAAGAACACCAGCAGCATTTTAATGGATGTGTTTCAGTTTGGTTTCAGACGCTCCCCTCCTATACAAAGCACACCCAAACACAGAACTGAAACTAACCTAACAACTGTTATTTCTTGTCCATCTCTGAAAACTCTTCCCATAATTTGCTTTACTTTTAGAAATTTTACTTAAATTATTGTTTAAAAAAAAATCCATTATAATTTTAAAATAGTTTTTAAATGCCAGGAAACTGATGCTTTTCCCTCCCCTTGACCTGCAGATACACAGAGCATCCTCATCACCCCAATTTCTTAAGCGCAAATTCTGACATTTCACATTTCTGTTACTGAGAGCTACACTTTTAGAAAGGTCTCTCCAATACCCTCGAAACAGAAAGAACATAAACTGCTAGGGCCCATGTAAAGGGTAATTTGTTTGCTAGTTTGCTCTTACGTTGTTTAGATTGTACCTTTTTGATACAGGAAATGGAAGAGTTAGGTTTTCTGACGGAGCTTGCAACGGAACAGATCACAGTAGAAATCAGAAAGCCTTCTCTGAAGCCAAGGTTTGCAATTCCCTTTTTAAGTGATAAGGCTTATTAAAAAAATAACTAAAGTAATAAAAAACCCCCAAACCCCAACCAACATCCCTGGGAAAAGTACACGAAGCCTTTTGGAAATCCTTGTGAAGACATGAGGCTGTCTGAAAAAACTTAGTTGCAAAAGTAAAGGAAATTCAAGAAATCAATTGTCATATTTCAAATCAGTCCATGGTTTCATCATCAGCAATAGGATGCGCTATCTTCTCCAGCCCAAAATTACCAGCTTTGGGGAAAACATATTCATACTTAACAGAAATAATTAACGGGTTAAGTTAAATTAACTTTTTCCCTGATCCACATGCCTGCATGTTAGATAATGTTACAGTAGAACTGAGCATTGTAATGACTAAAAGCAACAACCTGTAACAGTAACCAAAGCAGAAGCCATTTTCTCATGGTTACACACTATAGATCAGTAATTCAATATTAACATTAACTTCCTACATAAATAAAAATAACCACGTTGGGCAGAAGTGAATTGGCACAGTCAATATGGTATTGCTTTCCAGTTCCAACACTGCAAAGAGCAGCCACGGATTCCAAACACCAAGAGGAAAAGGTGTTCACCAACCACCTGCTGCAAGCTGGGGCTTTTCTCCTTTCAAAGGAAGTCGCCAGCAGTGCTGCTGCCTCCAAGATCCCAAACAACAGCTTGGAAGAGGTAGGGGTGCAGCTGACAGGACAGGGATTGCTATGGAACTGCTATGTGTCAATGAGAACAAATACAGAAAACCAAACCCAGAGCGTGCTGTTTACTGCATGACTTTTCTTAAGTCAGTGGTTTTCAGGATTGTGACTGATTTTTACCTTTAAAAAGGCAAATAATAATAAAAATCAAAATCTTGAGCCTTCAAAGTTGCCTTGCCTTCATTCCCTCCCTCCCCAAAAAAGCACCTCCTACTATAGACCTTCTGGTTTACAGGTTCAGAAGTTGGAATGTAGTGGAAATACACACAAGAGAGAAGGAATTTCTAGTTGGACATTACATTACAAAAAGGTTTTCTCCCAGACCTAGGGATGGAGGGATACTAAGCAATAGTAAATTCCTATAAGGATTCTTACAAAGCATGCAAAATATCGATATACTCACAAAGTTGAAATTTATAATTCTTCCTTTTTGAATTTGCAACTTCACAGTACAATTTCTAATATGCAGCAGTCAGAATTGCAGTGACTACGGAATCATTTCCCTTCAACTTTTTTCTTTCCATTTGTTTGAAAGACTCCTTTGAGGTTTTTTCTTTGCGAGGTTGCAGATCACCCATCAGAAAATGGGAAATTCAGCATAACAGGGGCTGCTTTCTTTGTTATACTTCGCCTCAATGTTGACAGCCTAACTCTACCAATCTTTCCAAACCCATCCCTCCCTCCCCTTCTCATGCCCGTTCCTTCCCTTGTCTTCCAGCTGTACTTTTCTTCTCCCCAGGATGATGATGGACAGATGCCACTAAAAGGATGCTGCAGAGCTGGGTAGGGAGTGAAGGGGTTGGGGGAGTTCATGCAAATGGAGTCGCTCCCACCCCCCCAGGGTGTTCAGCTCAGCTGCTTCACAGCCAGAATGCTCTGCTCGAACAGCAGCAGTTGGATTGTCCTGTGCTCCATGGACAAAGCTGCCCTGGACCCCTGTGTGACCACGGTGGCTTTAACTGCTGTAAGCAGGGGAACACAAAGGCAGTGTTTGGCTTGACCTTCTGTACTGCTGTATGTAGCTCCATTGATATTTCTTTGCTGCTCTTATTTAAAACAGGGTTGGAATTGCTGGAGAATACACAATGCGTGCTGCTTGCTAGACTGTCCCTAAAGTACATTCTGACACGTTCTGTCAAAGTGGAGCAATCAGAAAAAGACTCTTGTAGAAGCAATGTACAAAGCCTCCAAAAATTCAAGTATCAAAAAAACCCCCAAAACCAGATGTTCTGAGAAAAGTCTGAAGGAAGCAGCCAGCCAAGCTGATAGCCACGGGTTACTGGGTTTTGTCCACAAATCCTTCAATTCCTTTTGGAGTGATCTTTTCTTTGGAGTGTTGGGAATTCACAGTCTTCCCAATTAATTTTCATGAAGTTTGGTGGGGCCTAAGGAATTTAGCAATCCTGCTTGGATAACATTGCCCTGCTTTTATATGCAAACAGACAACAGAATCACTGACTCATCCTCCCTGCCTGCTCAATTTGCTGTATTATTTATAATGTAACATCATTAGGTCTGGCTCCCTTAACCCAAGACCCATCAGAAGTGCAGCCTGGGCAAGAGCAAGGGATCTCCTTCCCTAGAGCTGTGGAAACATTTGTAAGGAAAGGGGTGGGCAAGACAAAAATAAACTAAACTAAACCCCAAACCCCACACAAACCAACAGCTCGAGTTGTACACAAACCTGTTTAATTGCTTTAGAACCCTGGTCAAATCAAGGCTTGAATTTCTGAGGAGGAGATCTCAGATCCCGGACCTTTCCCTTCTCCTCTCCTCTTGCAAAGCAACACTATTTTTGTGGCCTAGAACAGTACTTTATAAACAGCAGTTAGTAAAGACACAGTTGCGATAGATTCTTTAACTCCCCCTCACCCAAGACGGGGTATCCTATCAAGTGGTCCAGTAGAAATCTTGGAGTTTCTTTCTGATAAATTAAATCCATAAAATGAGGAATACCTTCTGTCACATTCCCAACAAGAATAACAGCCACACTCTGTGGTGCGTTTGTTCAAGTGTCTATTGCTCCTCCTAGTGGAGATGCTGCACAGCTCCATCTCCAGTTCAGTTCTGGTCCTACCAATGCAGAGCAGAGGCTTTCCTCCCTCTGCAGCTTGTCACTGGTTAACAAACAGCAGAAGCGCCATTCCCCAGGGCAGGAACAGGCCAGCAATGTCTGAAGAAACATCAGTTGTCTTTTTCTCAGCCGTGGCAGGTTTATGCCAAAAGCAGTTTTTTGTGTCCTGTTGGTATCGCGGGCACCTACACCTCTGTGGAAAAGAGAATGCTTTGCCTCTTGCTGTCCGGGGTAGGGATAGTCTCTAGCTGCAGGAAGTACAGAAGAACTTGAACCTGCAAGAGAAAGAGCTCGTCAGAAAGCCCTGTTAGCTCGTTCTTATCCTGGCTATTGGATAGCTGGCAGACACACCTACAGCTCTCTACCCAGGAACATCCTGCAGTTATGTATTTGTTTTAATGCAGTGTACAATACCAGCAGGAATATTAAAACTCACAGAGCTTCAGAGAGACTCTTTTCAGGAGCGTATTCCAGTGTGTAATAATGGTGTTGGTGTTCCACTGCACTCTAAAAATCTGAGCTACAATTTGCCATTACTCAATCAAGAACATCCAAAATGCCCTTGACCATTTTGACCACCTTCAGAAGCAGCAGTAGCCAAAGAAATCTAAATTTGGCAAAGAGTTTTCTTGTGCATCAGTGAAGGCGGTTTAAGTGCTGAGGAGCATCATGGAAAACCACTGATGGCCTTTAACCCCAGGCTGTTAGCGTGGTCCTGTGAGACAGCACTTGAAAACCCTCACTATGGACAAACACATGGGATGTGTGCCTCCTGACATATGCTCCATGGAAAGCTGTGTTGGTACAGATGCAAACTGAGCTGTCTCAAGAGACACTGCTCTACAAACAGTCTAAAAGTCTGTGCAGGGGTAGAAGTGTTTGAGTTTCTCAAAGCCCCCAGGCCTTGCGAGAGGACTGCAGTTCCCCAGGTACTGCCTGCACAAGACGCAGTAGCACATTGAGGATGTTACCTGGGACATGACTTCTAGTGACCAACTATCCGTCATTGTGATGGGCTGGGTTGGGTTGGAAGGGATTTTGCTGTCCTTCTCTGAAGGTCTGAGCAGTGTTGGTCCGAAGACAGTTGCAAGATTATGCAGGGACATCTTGTTAACACTTTCCCTCTCGGCAACTCTGGGAGAAGAAACAACAAAAAAGGCAAGACTTACAAACATCCATATTTGGAAGTGTCCTTAAGTAAGAAACCGTATCTATTCCTGTTGTGAAAAGTTTCAATACATTCAGTCAACCACTCCCTTCATATATGCCTAAATTAACTTTATACGTAAGCAAATGCCTTGATCTGACCGAGCTGCAGCCTCCAGGCACCCTACAGACACAGCTTGAACTTGGGAAAGGGACTGCTGCTTACTGCCTGGACAGGCAGAGGTGGGACAGGAATAAAGGAATGTTTCTCATCCCAGCTTTATAAATGAGAAACCGAGGCACAAAGGTTAAAAGATTTACCTAAGGGCAGAAAAGCCTGCAGCAGAACCACAAGCAAAACCCAGATTTCCCGGATCTTAGTCCGGGCCCTCAGTCACAAATCATCTTTCATCTCTCTGTGACAGTTGCTGGTATGTACAAGCTACATATGTCAGTTAGCACACTGTGCAGGAATTGAACAAGCTTCTTACATTAATATCAACCATATGGAAATAGTTTTTCACAGTCACAACCATATTACAAAGATATAGACAAGAGCAGAAGGACCGATCTGAGCAGGGAACTGACAAATCCAGAGAGCAGAAGTGCTGCAGTTCTTAAAAATACATCCTGGTAGATTGCAGGCGCCTCTCAAGACAGCCTTGCAAGTCCTTAAACATGGCCAAAGCTTCATGAGTTATACTGAAACCTTTCCTCATCTCTGTATCCAGATGCAGGTGCACTTTTGCAGTGATATTGCAGCATTTGCACTAGATAAGCCCAGGGACTTTTGTTACCCTTTTCCTCCAGTTCTAATCCTTCCAATGTAAGTAAGAACTGAGTTCAGGATTTAGTGCCTAAGTGAGCATGAGACAATGGCTATCTGGTAAGCATTCACAGTAGATCAGCAAATGCTTCTTCCTTTGTGTGATTCAGCATGAGCTGGAGGAAGAGGCTCCTCTTCTCAAAATAACGGTGATTTACACATGAAGTAAGTGTCTAAAGGATCCACATATTACCTTTTTAAATGGTCCAAAAGGAAAAGGAATGTCACAAGGTTGGGCTCTGGAAGCGATAACAACAGATTCAACATACAGCTTTCCTTTGCAACAGGGTCAGAAAGTGCTGCAGGACAGAAAAGAACAAAACATCACCATTAGTGGGAGTTTGACCACATCATTTCCCAAACCAACAAATACAGAAGGTCCCGAACAGGCTGTAGTTGCATCATAGGTTGGAAGGTCAGAGTTGCACATCAGTACCCCACAGGACCTCTTTATTTCAGAGCCACATAGAGAATCCTTTTCTCTCAAGCAGCTCAAGTGCTTTCACATATATCACCCTACGATGTTTTTACCCAGACAAGGTATAACCCCACCCAAGAGGGCTTCCCTGAGTGGGGGACATGGCATGTACACCCTCCACAAGCAGAGGCTCATTCTATTCTGAACCCACCCGCAGAAACCTGCACATTTTCAGCTTACAAGACAGCACAGCAATTGCCTGTATTCAAGCTCACAAGAGGATGATGTCGTTCCAAGGCTCACTTCTGAGCTCCATTTCACTTCCCTAACAGCTTGTTCCAGGCTTCTGTCCAATGCTGTAAATATGGGGGTTTAAGAGCAGCCTCCTACAGAAGAGTTTCGGTTATCAGGGGTCATTTCTGCTACTACCTACCAATGCCCTCAGCAAAGTTGGGGTACAGCTCATCTGTGAAGAGGGGTTCAGGCAGTTCCCGGAAGTACAGTTTCAAGGTGCCTGCAATGGCATTAACGTCCATCTCGCTCATCATCACCGACACATCTTTGTTATCTGGAAGAGGGAAGAGGGGAAGCAGGGTAAAGAATCTGCTGGCCCTGCATTCCTTCTTTTCTGGCTTTGGCCCTCCGTTTATCCTGTCTTTGCCCAAATTGCTGAGAGTTTTCCTGTTTACGTTTCTCCAGACTTAATGAGCTACTTCTGACAGCTGAGAAGCCCTGCACAATGACTGCAAACAGTTCAGAGCTTCAAATCGAGTGGAGAGAACCGCACACCACCCGGGGTTAGTTACACTGTGCCAGCAACCTCAGTCTGATCTGGAACTAGCCCCACCTGACTGTATTTACATGCATTTCAACTTCTGTTATTGCAATTCCCTGCCTCTAACAACCTAGAAGAAGAGATTTTGCAGCTGACTCCCTACTGAGTGTAGCTAAAGTACACAGGCAATTCAAGGTACTGTTTTGTTCTGTTACCCACATTTCAGTTCTGAGACTATTAAGAACAACAAAACCACCCCCCTTCCCTAAAACAAACAGACCAACCCACAGAGCCAGCGCTGGTTTCATGAAGCTCAGTGTAAACCAGCATCTACTATGAAGGAAAAGAGTTGTCTTTTAAAGTGTGAACCCTTTCTTGCACCAGCAAAGGTTCAGGAACCAACAGGTTTTGTAGCTTAGGGGGATTGAAAACGAAATACAAGAAAGAAGAAATTCCACAAAGTAAACGAAGAAAAAGTGCAGGGAGGGTGAACTGAGGCACTGGGCACAGGCCTCATGACTGCCCAGATCAAAGAGAGCTCAAATGTGGCTTGAGCAGTCCTTGGACCACCATGGGGAGGCTGGAAGTAGGGCAGAACTTCACTTTTTGTACCTCAGTGATCTGGAGGCATTTCCTCTGCCTGATCTTGGATGCCTGTTGGGACATAGAGGCCATTCTTTTAAAAGCAGCTCCAGCAAGGAGCCCTTTGATGCTCAAGATCAAAGAAAGCTTTACAGAGCTTGGTCAAAATGATCCGATTTTACAATGTGCAGGCATCAATCTGGAGCTGAGAGGAGAACTCGGAAGCCCTGGCAGCCCAGCTCCAGTTTCACAAACCCTTCCTGGGTAATGTTCCTTGGAACATCTCTTTTTGCTGGCTTCCTTCCACAGAACATTCTTAGTTTCAAGGGCCTTTATTAACTTGGAGACCTCACAACTCTGCGGAAATTACGACTTCTGGTTCCTGCCACTTCCCCTGAGGAAGGTGTCTGCCGATTACACAGACCTGGTAGGCAGGCAAAGCCACCATTCCATGTCCGCTGGGAAGAATAACAAATGTGATATCTGGTATAGGGATCCACTCCACTGTACATCTTGGATCTGTAGCTGAAGAGTATTAACAAAACATGCAGCCAGGGGTAAAATGATTCTCCTTGTGCGAGAGAATCTCTACCTCTGAATGCTTCTTAGGGAACAGAAGACTAAAACCAGCATCACCACCTGACAGGGGGCTCGCGCAATGCAAAGCAGAACACCAGACACAAATACTTACTGACATCGAAGGCGGCTTTCAGAGCTTGGATGTCGGTTGCCACCCCAGAGACACGGTAGATGCCCACCTCCTCCATCCCACGCCGCTCTATCTCCTCCACGCACTGGCGAACTATGTAAGGCACCTTTGATCTCTCTCTCCTTAAGAAAGCCAAAGAGGAGCTCAGTGCAGCCCGTGCCCTCCTTTGCCTGTCACCCCAGCCAGGCCAGCTAACATCACCCCATCACTTTGTTGTGCAAACTTGGTCTGGAAAATGGGGTGGGAGAAAGGCTGAGCAGGCAACGCAGACTGAGCTGAAACACTCCTTTTAAAACTGGAGGGGGTTTTCTGACTGTCTCAGCCTGGCTTTGGCTGTTCTACAGCTTCCCCAAGTGCTTGAGCTTCTGGCCAGGTCCCAGAGCCCCAAAAGCTTGTGGCTCTGCCCAGGTAATTAGAGGATTCCCAAGCAGTCCTTGGATACGTAGCAACACTGGTGTTTTCAAATTAATGCAATTCCATAGGGAGGAAATGCCACACTTCCCAAACCGTAACAGAACAAAAAGGTTTCTTCTGGCAAACAATTCATGACAAAAGATCAGGGGTTAAAATAATACAACAGGGTCCAAAGAACTTCAACATTTCTGGTTACGGAAACACCACTGTTTGGTGGCTCTGGAAATTTGTGACCAAGTCAGCTAACTACAGAGTAAAGGGGCAAGGGGTATATCCGGAACTCAGGAAAGTGATATGCTGCAAGTAAACACCCTGGGTTTCAAAGCCTGCGCCCACACGTTTTTCTCCTGCAAAAAATGAAGCTCAGAGGATGCAGAGCATCTCCTTTCCGCAGCCACAGCCTTCTGTGCTCCTGCCCCGTGGAGCAGGCTGGGCTGACCGACCCCCCAGTGCAAGCCCCTGGGCAAGTGGATGCCTAGTAACTTCTAGGGAGAAACATGACCCATCAGCTCACTTGGTGACAATAGCTATCTTGACCCCAAAAACGCCGGTCTGTTTCCGGGATGGCATCCTCTTCAGGCTAAACTCCCGACTGGTGAACTTCACCGACAGCTTCACTTCAACCTGGATAGAAGAGAAAAGAGAAAGAGAACAGCTGCTACTTCTCAAACATTTTGCTACAAGGAATTAGAGCACTTAAGAGCTACAGAAGCAGTGCTGACTTCTGTTTGCATACTCACTCCATTCATTGAGATGACCGTGCGCTGCCAGTCTTTGTCCTGCAACACCTGTGGGTCCAGCTGAAAAACATGGAAGTGAGGCATGAGCTAGAAGCAGACTTCAGGGAAACCAGCGAGCCTGGAAGGGCTGTGTAAATGAGCAGAGCACCTTCAACAGGCTGTTCCTTTTCTATGGGAAAAGACTTCCAAGGTTTCCCCGGCTCCAGGTGATGGGACACTGCTGTTGTGCGGGTCTCTAAGCAGAGCTCAGGAGGACAGATCTCTGAAATACCTCTGATTTGAAACAGAGGAACCTGTCTCCCTCTGAAGTTTTCTAGGAACAGATGAGGTTGGATGAGTGTGATATCACTACACTGAAGTAAAAAGCCAGGCTGGAGAACTTCATGGCTCTTTGCTATGAAGCTAATAGCTTCTAAGGAGGACTATGTTCCACTGAATTCAAAAGACATAATCGTCCCAACAGTAAGACCAAGAAAGAGAAATGAAGTGATCAATATAGAGACAAGTAACTTTAGACAAACCAAACCTCTGTCAGGATGTGACAGAGGAGAAATGGAGAAAATTGGACCAGAAATCATGGGAAGTTGTCCTCCTTCAGCTACCCATTGCTCTTCATTTCTGGGCATGGAGGCAGGAGGCACACCTGGCCCTGCTATTACAAGAACTCATGAAACAAAAACGAGTCCTGAGGCAAAGATTTCCCGTTTTCAGCTTTTCCTCATCTCTTCTGAGTGGACAGTGAGGCTGGGGAGGAGCTGACCAGTACTCAGACACCACCCAACAAATCCAGTACTGCCTGGGAGAGCCCGGACACATCTGAATGCGTGAAGAGTGGCACTGAGCTCAAGCTAGACTGGGAGAAGAGGCAAGAGAGCTGTGCGCATGGGGACTCCTCTCAGCAATCAGAACCAGCCAAAGCAAGCAGTCTTTGGTGCCTCCTGAGATGGTTTTTAACACTTGGCTCTCAAACACTAAACCACAATAAGACCAGGAGGAGGCAGGTGCAGCAGACTCTGTGTTCTGAGTTTACTGCCACCAGCAAACAAAAAGACACTCAGAAACTAGAGCCACTTCTGCAGCCCAGCTCCTTCCTTGCAGCACCCCATGCAGAAGCAGAGCTCCCTGACAGGCAGAGGTAGATGCTGACGCAATGACAACTGCAGTTTATCCTGGGAGACCTTAGATGCAATCATGCTCTTTCAGCTCATCAACAAACCAGCCCAATGCTGCTGTCAGCTACAAACACAAGTGCCCCCTCACCATTCCCCACTCACCAAAAAACACAACCAGCAGAGAGAAAGGTCTCTCCCTGCTTGCTCCCACTGCAGACCCCCAAGAAGCAACAGACAAGCAAGACAGGCCAACCTTATCCCTGCGCACTTTGTTACGGACTTGAGCCCACAGCGGGATGCTGCCAGCACACATGTGCTTCCCTGTCGAATTGGACCGGTTCCTGTAGGTGCAGCTCTGGCAGAAATTCCTGAAGACTCCTTGTAAGGAATAGTCAGTAACCAGCAGCTCCCACATCTTGGACTGCACAAAGGTCCAGGAGGCCAACAGGCTGCAGCGCTTAGCTTCAGTGCTTCAGCAAACCCAAATAGCAGACTGCTTGCCAAGAGAGTTTGCTTATAAATCGGGTAGAAGAGATCCGCCCCGCTGGCGCTGCTGGCCAAGGGCCCCTTGAGCCAGCCAGAATCGCGGCTGCTCTTCCCTGACTTTCCGTGCTGGAAGTTTGGTTCCTTTCAACAACTGCATTCTTTCCCAGAATCAAGAGGAAACCGTTTCTGAAGTGTCTGGTTTCCTCTGAAGAGCAGCCATGCTCAGTATTCCTGACAGCTTGATCTCCAGCTGCCTAAATAGTCACGTCGCTAAGCTGCCAAAACAGCCCTGCTGATAGACACAGTCACAGCCAATCCTCCAGCTCAGAAGCAGTTTTCCATATGTTTTTAGAATGGAGACACTGAGACTGTATTATTTATAGGAGGGAGAGACTGCTCAAGAATGAAAGGGAAAGAGGGTTTTGGTAATTGCCAAGAATACTAAAGGAAGAGCCCAGTAGGGTCCAGTTACAGGTTACTGATGCTAACAGGTATTACTGGTCACATCCCAGTGATGATCAGGGAACTCCTACAGAACAAAAGCAAGTGTTCAAAAGTATGAGCCAAAAAAGTCCTGCTCTCTTTCAAGAGAGAGCAAAGGGCTGCAAAGGAGCAGTAAAAGTGTCCTGGAGCCCAAAGCTCACAGAGACTCCTCCTTGCTGGGTAACTACTGGAGCTGAGCATGGACTGTCAGTGTGCCTGCTCCTGCGTCTTGCTCCCTTATCTCTGAAGCCTGTTGCAGGGCCAACAGGACCCTGTACTCCCCACCTGCTCTTTGACTCCTGCTTGTATTGAAAGGAGACATTCGGGGAGAACAAGCACCAGGAGTGGGCCTGGATGACTCAAGGCAACCTGCATAAATCATTGGCAATAACTACAGCAATTGAGAAATCCCCCCCCGCCTCCCCCAGTGCTTTTTAAATAGCAAAACAAAACGATGGATGCTAATAAAAGAGCAAAGTTTAAACAAACTCTCAGCAACAGAGAGACAGGAAGAGCAGGTATAACAGTCTGGGAAAGCTGCAGCAGGAAATAACGAAGTCAACAGGAAACTAGGAACATCCTTCAGACTTCGAGCAAGGTTTCAGTCCTGGACTCTACCAATGACCAACCTTCCAAGGGCAGCAAGAACAACTCAGGGAGAAGGCAGCTGGAGCAGGCAGCTTACAAAGCAGACTGAAGACAGAGTGAGTGTGATGCTCCCAGCACAGAGAGCGCCTGTGACAAATGAGGTCGTGCTGTCTTATGGGCTGATTTGGAGATCAGTGATCCGGAAGGAGGAACACTGAGTAGAAAAATGTGTTCTACAACCAGTGTGCCAAAAGCGAGCACAGTACCAGCTTTGCCAGCTCAGGCAGGGAGCACTGTGAAATGGCTGCTTTCCATTAATGTGACAGGAGATATACTGCACCTCTGAACATTCCCTTCAAACATCTGTTTGGTTTGAGTGACGAAAGGACCTGTCCCATCTCTAAAACTAAAACTGTAAAAAATGGTGTGGCTTCTGTAACCTGTGCAAACAGGACAGACCTGCTAAAACCCTCAATGACTGTACCTCAGGGGCTTGTTTGCACAGTTCACACTGCACAGGAAAAATACAAACCAAACAGTCTGTCTTTACCCCTAAGCACCTTCAGTCCCTCTGTGGCCTGTTCCCTGCCATTTGCAGTGGCAAGCTACAGCCCACATTCACTAATGCATCAAGCAAACGCCTCTCCATATCCTGCACAAACCACAATAGAACAAAGCAGCTCAGCACCACAGGGACCTCCCAGTGCAAGTCTCTGTCCCTTATTGCAGCTTAGGACTGAATCAAGACAGACAAACAGTGTACAGCAGTCAGCAGAGACTGAGTGTGCAGAACACAGGGTGCTGAGGACCTGGGAAAAGGCGAACTGCAGATGCTGGTCCATGGTAAATGCAGGCCAAGCACCAGCACCAGGATGTCTGTGCTCTGCCTTAAGGAAACCACCATGGAGTTCAATGATTTAGTTTTGTTTTCCCCAGAAAAGGAAACATACAGAAAGAGGAAAAGACAAAGAAGCATCAGTGGAAATGAAATGCCTGGGAGCAATGACTGAGGCAGTCTTAAGGTTACTGTGTTTTATGCAATGTATTCAC
Organism: Amazona ochrocephala; assembly: GCA_039720435.1. Classification (NCBI taxonomy): domain Eukaryota; kingdom Metazoa; phylum Chordata; class Aves; order Psittaciformes; family Psittacidae; genus Amazona; species Amazona ochrocephala. The sequence goes on along the minus strand of CM077891.1, from coordinate 4,979,662 downwards.
ATTACTTACTCCCTTTATTAAATCTCCCTGGCAACTTTACACTCCATCAATTTTTAATTGTAACTGATGTGACATACAAGTTGTCAGAGTCTCACTGCTGCTGTAAACTCCCACTCCAGCCATAACCCCGCTCTTCTCAAAGCTCCCCACTGACACGTTCATCTTTCCCACCATCACCCTTTAGACATGACCCGCTGCTTTCTTCATTTTCACTCTGTTTTCATTGCTGCGATACTGTTCTGCATGAGCAAACTGTTTAAATGAACTCAAGTGTGTAAAAGGTTTCCTGAGTTGACACTTGGGAGGTGCAGCCTCTGACAATCTGTTTCACATGGAAATCCACCTAGGTGTCTGACACAGCCATGTGCACGCCTATGAGACATCCCCAATAATTAAAGAGAGAGTGATTGTTTTGCACGGCAACACAGGGATGGTGTTGTGCTGCTACCACAGAATGACTGATCTAAGGTCATATCCTCTCTGATTTTCCAGCACTGGGAGAAGGAAATGGTTTCCCTGAGCTGATCATGCAGAAAAAGAAAAGCAAAGGAAACAGCATATTTATGAGGTACCGAATGGAAGAGCTGGATCACAGATGAAGCATCGGTTTACTCATGTCACTTGTTCCCAAGGCAGAGGCCATTTTTGCTGACATATGTGCCACTCAGATGCAGAGTCTCAGGACCAAACAAAAGGCTGCAACACTCAAAACACGAAGATGTGCCACATAAGGGCAAAATTCAAAGAGCAAAAGAGCCGGTCTCCTAGTGCCCAAGGTGGATGGCAAGCTAACAGCAGAGGGAAAAAAGTTCAAAATGAGAGCAGCGGATGCTTACAACTGAACTAAGTCTCATGTTTCCTCCTACAAGATAATGTCCATTCCTTTCTCCCCCAAGCTCCCAGTAATTTCAGTTTCAGAGCATACCCAGGAATGGCACCTTCTCCCTGTATTACTTACACCTGAGATGTAACAGAAGCCCTCAGCCACACATACTGGCTGGTTAAACACTGCACATCCCACCTGCCACTCCCAGGTCTGATGAGGACTGTACTGCCACATTTTCAAGATGTTCTCCCATATTAAAACACTGTGGGTTTATTTGTCAGGGATAAACCTTGCAGCTTGGCAAGCAATGAAGCTCTCGCATGTGGCTATAAAAAGAGGTAAATAAAATGTTCCATAGGAAAAGAAAATATGAGTAATGGAAGCTATTAAAATTGTTGCCCGTTCCTGGAAGCCTCTGACCACATGGACCAATTTCCAGTCTTCCTTCCTCCAGCGCCATAGTGTAATGGAGAGATTTAATAAACACTCCACAGGCAAAACAGCCCCCGTGCCCTTGATGCATTGTCTTCATCACTGCAGCCCAGAGAATCTGGTGAGTCAGAAATCCCAGTAGTGGGAAGGTGCAGATCTACAATAATACCCAGCTTAACAATACACTGCAATTTAGCCAGCACAGAAATTTCCCTGTTTGTATCAGCAGGAGGATGCAGACATTCCCAGAGTTTTTAACTAAAGGGAAGTTAGGAAAAAAGCCCTCATCCAACTTAGGAGACTTGGCCTTTACACAAGACAGGTTGTGGCTGAATAATAGCAATGCAGCAAAAACAAGCCAGAAAGCCTGAGGCACAACAGCAGTGCTAAAGTAAACTAAATTTGATGTAAAAGCACCTGGGAAAACCCTGACAAAATATTACTACAAACGCAGGACTGGAAGGGATGCTGACAGCATCAGTACTGCTCACCTCCAGCCACAGATGGCAGTTTGATTTTGGTTTTCTGTTATGATGATTTCTTAACAGAGACGTGATATTTGTTTCAAAAACAAAACTAAAGCAAAATAAAAACCTTTAGTAATTCTTATCAACCCAAAATCTTGCAGACTCTCTTAGGACCTCTCTGCTGTTACTCGATAGTGTTAAAAAGTGTTGTGGTGTGAAAGAATCACTGAGAATTAAGAGGATGTTCTGGCAGTTTACCCCATTTCTGTATAAACTGCAAGGGGGGATTTAATGAAAATAAGAGAACTTTTGCATTTGCCTTTTGTGATACAACTGAATGCAACTTCTGCACATCCATAAGACCCCTCTTTTTTCCGCTCCTTACTGTTTAGGTTACCCTAAAAGAATCAAGCGGCAATTAATGTTCAAGTGTCTCCAAAGAGTATTTTTAGTCATTAGGTATAAAGAGTTTTAAGAGAAGGTACAAGTGCCGTGCATAAAAATGCCCACTCTTATCAAAGAAGAAAAAGCTTAAAATTTAAAATACTTTATTAATTTTAATAATTCTATGTAAAATATTTAAAGAATTGAGCAGTTTGGTGATTTCAGGATTTCCATTATAAGCACACAAATCTCCAGGGCATTTCAAGGCTGAAAACCTGCTCTTTTGCAGTTGCTCAGCTCCATGGAAAAATAAGCTTTTGTTAGCAAAAGGGACATACAGGTTTCTGGTTTGCCTGAGCCATACACAGGAGCCACCCTGTACCAGCATTTCTTGATTTATATGCAGGCTTTCTTTTAAACACCTACCATGCATTTGGTGACAAAAGCTTTCCCTGTAACAGCAGGGCAGCCTCAGGGCTGCGAGGAGGGAGGGAAAGGAACAGGCCTGAAGAAACACATTTGGACAATGAACCCTTCCAGAGGAGAGGTGAGATCTGATCCTGCAGGCTGCCCTCAGTCAGAGCGGTTTTGAAATCCCACAAATGGCCTGAGCCTGTGTGACCATCACTCAAACCCTGGAGAAAGCTGTCACCCATGGAGTGATGATCAGTGAAACATAAACAGAGGAGAATGATGACATTTTTCAGCGTGCCAGAAAGAAAAAGCTATCTGGGCAGAGTCCGTGTTCTGTACAACTGCCAGTCCAGCACAAAGAAGGTGCTCTCAGAGCAGGCATTTAAAAACCCTCCTAAAGCTGCAGACAGACAGTGCAACAAACTGGCAGGAGATGAGGAACATATTCATCATGTCATCCTCCACTGATGGCCTGATTTCTCCTGCATAGAGCTTTAAAGCTTCATCACACAGCAGCTCCCCAAGAGCAGCATCCGTCTGCAATCATGTCATCACCTCCCCTCCTGTATTACAAATTTACCACACAGACAAAGTGTCCCACGCTGATTATCAGCAGCGGAAATCTCAGATACAGCCTGCTGTCATGGACACTGTACTGTGGACATGGCAGTTACCAGGACAATAAGCCTGTCCTCCAAGGCCTTGCTAACACATCAATCACCTTCCTGCACATAGAAAAGGTAGCATTTCTTCTGCTTGACTTACAAATGGGATAGCACATTCATTGCCTCCTCTTTTGCCACAAATGGAGCACCCCCAGCAGTGCCCAGGGCTCAGTGAGAGCACAGTTCCTATGTACTGTGCTGGAAGTTTTGAAGTTCACAGGCAAATCAAAGGTCAAAACATAAATTCTCATGAAAAATCATCTGCTCCTTAAGGATACTGATGTAGGCAGAGGGGACAAGGCAAGAGGGAAAAAGCTGCTTTCTGCCTGTGAATCACACTGAATACCTCCCTATCCGGAGAAAAATCTCCAGTGCTCAGACAAGCAGAAGGCAGAAAAGCAGCCTCCCTGGTGCTCCAGGATTCAGAAGTCCTGTTATGTTTTGCAGTAAAGGTAGCAGGAGTGAATTAAGCATAGTCTTACCTGGATCTGTCCTTTGCCCATTATGCGATCTGTGCTCTCTCCATCCTCTTTAGTAAGCTTGGTTTTGTTGTAGCACTTTTCATAGCACAGAATCCGCAGAGTTTGTGAGCCCTCCAGCTCAATCTCAAACTCCTGCAGGGTACCAGGAAAGAGCAATGAACGCATCACAGCAGGACACCAGTCTCTGACTGAATAATCAATATAGCCTCTGAAAACTCATTAGGAGGGAGCACGTCAGGACTGACCAAAACCACCTTCCTAATGGAGCTGATCTACAAATAAAGTGAAATTGTATTTTGCATATAAAAGTGGTCAAATCAGAGACTAAGATGTTTGACTCCTTAGTCAGGTTTCACTGAGTTACAGCAAAGCATCATTCAAAGAAATAAAACTCACCCACCTTTCCTATATTTAAATTTGCCCCCAGCAGGTTTGAGTTGGCTGTAAAGAGGCAAAATGTCTATAGCAAATTCTTCCCCCTCACAACAAATATACAAAGCCACCTCCTTCTTCAACGTATTTTTCACTTGTGTCTTTCAAAAACTAACCAGCCATGCCTCTGTTTAAGTGATGAAATGCTTGACAAGACCCATTTGTACTGAAATGTTTGTTTAACTCTAGCTAACTAGATAAAATCTTCGGCAAGCCCTGACAGCCAAATGAACCTGGCATAAGAGTGGTTTCTGACAGGCAGCAAATGCAGCACAAGTACTGAGCATGCAGCAAGTTCTTCCATTTGTGGGTTTTCTGACCATCATATGCTGATGTTTGGCACATGGAGCAAGTCGCATTAGGAAAAATCCAACCCACCTCATTCCAGTTGGGCTCCGTGGTATCCCTGTAAACTCTAGTTTTAGCCTTGTTCACGAAATACCCAAAAGAATCCACCTCTAACGTGCAGTACAAATCTGAGGAGGGGAGACAGAAACTTGTAAAAAACGTCTAGAATCTCCTAACTTGTGTTATTCACTTTCAGGGTGCGTTTTCATCTGCATCTTCTTTGTATTAACATTGATAACACAATTCAGCACAAACCTCATCATCCTGACCGGCAGAGTTGCCTTCATGAAGCTGAAGTACCAGCACAGCTGTATAAATGACCTCAACACAGACAAGCCTTTCACCCCTATCAAGACTCAGGTGTATGCTATTATCCAGTATTTCCCAGATCAATCCACAGTGAGCAGAAGGTATATACCAAAGAAAAATGAAACTTCCCCAGGTAGACACTGGACCCCATCAACACATTAGAACCAATTTCACTGAGAACAGCATCCGCATAATATCCCTCAGAGAGCTGGTTAGAGGCCAGCCATCAAAAACTCACTCTCTTCACAAATTGGTTCATTTTGTGGTAGCTGGTGTTTTTGAAGAGCTAGTAATGAGCTGTAGACACTGCCCTTATTGTGAATTATACTATAAAGTGATGTCAGCAGTCTCTTGGAAGTCAGCGCCTCAGCAGGAGGAAGGTTGACAGAAAGGATCTACATTCAGTTCACTCCTTTCCTCCTGAGACTGCACAGGCACCTTAGATAAGCACAGGATCCCCAGCCACATGGTTAGGTGAGATTTCCAGCTTTGCCTAGATTATCCTCATCAGTGCCTCAGAAGCAGGTTTATTTCTACAAGTACTGCATAATTACCAAACACTGCTTAAAAAATACCAACAGACTAGGCCTAAAAATTAATACCGTGTGCTTGATCTTTGATCCTGATCTGTCCTGGGTTGAGCTTAAACCACGACACTGATCTTTCTGAGGGTTAATAGTAGCATTAAAAACCTGAATTCCCTTAAATTCACACAAGAGCCCCCATTTCACTTCCAGTTCCCCAAATCACCTCTCCTCCTCACCATCACCCCAATGCTAAACCAGCTGCCCCAGCATCTCAATTATCTAATCCCTACCTCTGTGTATTACAGAGCTACAACTCACTTGAACTTTGCTTGAATCCTGTGGCAGAGTGGACAATGACATTCAGGAATCCATAGAGACCTGGGGATTCATCATCTATACAAAAGAGCCAAGGAATTTTGTTACATTCATGGAGGAGCCAAGAGTGAAAGAGTTATGAGATTGATGTTACACAGGTTACAGAGCAGAGGGTAAGCTGTCCCTACAAAGGCTGGCAGGAGCATGTAATCCAGCCATTTCAGCAAGAGGAGACTCATCCAGGTTCAGTGCGGCTTTCACCTGTAATGCCTTCTGGCAATGTGTGGCTTTCACAATGACATTTCTCTGGTCAGCAAGATGACACGGAAGAAATTCAAAGGGGAAGTACTAAAATATAGAGGAAAAGTAGTAAAATACAGAGACTAAGCCTATGCTAGCAGATTAAATAGTAATTTAGGATGGCCTCTGACACAATTTTGGCCAACCAGTGTTCCTCCAAGGATTCCAACAGGCACTCTGATCCCTGGCATGTTGGATGCACGTAGAGACCATCCAGTAGTCAACAAATTGGAAGATGGCCAGGAACATTTTACTAATATAGGTATAGCCACATAACTTGGAGCTTGTCTTTTTATTGTTGCAGCAAGTAACGTTGAGATGCCAGATTGATCTTGTTCCTGCTGCTCTCTTTTTGCACACTATCATCTACTTCAACTGAACTACACAAGTTGGGTACACATGCTCTCAGTTTGTAACTCATCACAAGGTTGAAGCCTTTGCCAAAAAGAAGCAGTAAGAGCAGTGCTTGTGGAAATGCACAAAGTCAGGCAGAGGCAGGTTTTCAGTGTGGCTGAACCACGTGAAAGAATAAATCAAAGGTCTCACCTTCCTTATTGATAGTGAGGGGAATGTTGTGGACTGTCTGAAGCTTCACACAGGAGTTTGTCAGCATCTGGAGTTCCACCGATGTGAGTGAGAAGCTTTTAAAGCCTGCCAAGGAGAGTCAAAGAGGAAGGAATTAAGATTCAAAGCAGAGGCTGGATGCATGCTTCCTCAATCTGGGCATATATGGGACAGCTGCTCCCTGGGCAACACTTAGCATCAGGACTGTGGTGCTTAGGACTGTATCGCTGCTGCAGCCCAGCTCTGTTGAGGGCATATTTAGTGTCTCTTTAGAGTAAAAAGTCTCAGGATGGTTCACAGGAACCAGCAGTGCTCTTATTTGCTTGCAAAGCCAAAACACACCCATGGCAAAAATGTTTCTTTGGACTAGAGCCAGATAAAAGTGTGCAGCTGATTGCTCTACCTGGAATTGCACAGAGCTCTAATCTCTATGGCAATAGGGAGAATCTCTCCACACACTTACCAAGTGCTCTCCCTACACATTCCCTACATGTTTCTGCAAGCAAAAGTCCCTCAGACAGGCTCAGATATGCAGAGACAGAAGGCATCCATGTTGGGCTGTGGATTTGAACACATCTGTCTTTCTGCAGGGAGCCCTGCCCCACACTCCACCCTCTGGCCTGCCACCCTCTACTGAAATCACAGTATTTGTACCAAAACCCAGCTGAAGGACACTCACATTTCTTTTGCTGCTCCCGGATGTTCTCCCTCCACTCTGCCCTTTCATAGTCAGATGAAATGAGGAACGTGTAACTCTACCCAGGAAAACAGAAGAGGGGTTATGCATTAGTCTGAGTGACCACTTAGAGGAGACCTGCTTTCAGGCCAGAAAACAGGGCATAAAGACCTTGTACAACAGCATATACAAACACACACAGCCCATGACCTCTGACTTGCACACTGGGGGAGACTAGAAGAGCCACTCACCTTGCCATTGCGATTGTGTACCCGGAAGGCCATGTTGGGAGACATCAGCAATAGGAGAGATTCCTGCTCTGACAGCTTCTTTTTCAACCTCTCAATAACCTTGCTGCCTTTATTAGCCCTCTGGAGGATGGGGGAGAGAGGGAGATATGTCATTCTCCAACATCTGCCCCTATGTATACTGATAGATATTTAAAGATGCACAATCTCTTTCCTCTGTGAGTAACCAAATGGGCAGGAGAAACACTGTCAGGAGGACCCACAGGGCCCTCAGCTGCTCAGGAAAGTGTTACCTGCAGTATCTCTATATTCAGACTTGGCTCTGGGCCCCAATTCCAGCTGCCCCAGAGGAAGGTGCAGAGGTGCACGGCCACTGTATCAGCTATACCCTGTATTTTCTGTTCCAGAGGCTGCAACAGCAGCATACCAGTGGGCAGCCATAGCACTGCCAGGTCCTCCACAAGTATCCTTATTCCAGGATACTATAAGGAACTTCTCTAGAAGCTGCCCAGAACTCTCCCACTCACCACCCACTGATCCATTTTCAGAGGTCAGCTAAACCCAAGGTTTCTCTTGGATAAAACCCAGACCCAAACCCAGCCAAGTGTACTGTTTGGCACTGATGCACAGACACGTGTATCATAAGACTCCTGCACCTTGTGAGTAAGAGGCTGCCACACAGTGTTCCTGCTAACATCTTGCTTTTTCCAGGAAGCCCTCTCTGAAAGCCAGCCAGAGAATAAAGGCAGAAGCATGCCATTTGGAAGCACAGGGGATAGTCTTCTCATGGTACAAGTGATATTATTCATATCCTTTTCTACACACCAGCAGGCTTTCAGTGTTCAAAATCTTACTACTCTTTCAGGTTGCAGGAAGGTTGAGTCTATCACCTCTGAGAAAACATGTTTTGCAAGCAAGGAGAAACCTGGGCCAGAAACACCGTATCTGTGTCAGACTGTCTAATCAGCATAATTGGTGTTCTCCATATATTTGCTGGTGCTTTGATATTGGTGAAGTCAGAAAAAGCTTCACATATGTAACTGAGCCTGCAAAAATTCAGAAGTGCATGGCTTTTGACCAAAATCACTTGCAGCATCACACTTCAACAGCCAGAAACCAGCATGACACACTACCAGTCCACAGCATAAGAGCCCTGCTCCCCACATGGATGCTAAGCAACAGCAGTCGCAGGTAGCTCAAGTAGAGGAGCCACTGACTACAAGTACAGGTTCTCTTTGTTTCTGCCTCCTCGCAGGACACCATCATTCAAGCAACGCACTAGAACAAGCAACAATGGGCTGCAGACTATCTGAACATCACTGGTAACAAAGCTGCACCACAAGCCTCTGCTGAACAGTCTGGTTCAGTGTGACTGCTAAAAATGCTGTGCAGCTCTGGGAATTCTGCTTCTATCAGCACCTCATCTCAGCAGAGACACAGAGTCTGTACAAAAAGCTTTAACCCCTTTTACCTTTTCACGCTGGATGTCATTCTTGATCTGGGATATCTTGATCTTCATGGCATCCAGTTCCTCATCAGGTACCAGTGGGATATTGGGCACTGCCTCAGATTCATCCACCATTTGGAAACTAAGGTCAGTGAGGGGGATGTACCATTTGCAGTCATATTGTTGGCTTTTTCTGAAAGACAGAAGATCCAAACCTTTTACAGTGTTTGGCAACACCCTCTCCCCTTCCCACAAGTCCTTCCCTGCTATAGTGCATAAGATACAGAACTGGGCACAACTTCACAGTGACTCCCATGTGGGAAAAGTCTGGCAAAGGGTTGCTTTCCAGCAAGAAAGCCTAAAAGGGACAACAGCCAGTACAGCACGTAACAAGGCAACTTGCTTTGTTGTCTGTTTCTTTTCATCCTAAGAAACCACAGTGATCTTTTGCAAACCTTTTCAGTCTTGCGTGCTCTCCCTTTCAAACCTCTGCAGAGTCAATGGTCAGAAGCCATGCCATGCCTCTCGCCTGGCTGCTACCTGTCTTCTAAACCCAGCTCTCTCTTGCCTGAGCTAAGAGGGCCAGATGAGCAAACATGTATAAACCTTTGTGTAATCCAACCAGAAAAGAGCAACTACAGCTTGTAACTGCCATTCTCCAGTAATTTCACCAGGATAATCCATTCACTTTTTTCATGTTTCACATGATTCACTCCCTCTCCACTTCTACTGTCAGGAACATCCAGTCTTGGGAACGTCCCACTCTTTTGAAGGTTCATTCCTCACAAGTATGTACTTCAGAAAGGGTAGGGACAACTTTTTGCTTGAGGAAGGCAAGAAGACAAGGGGGGGGTCTCTTCAAGTGGAACATTCACCAAATGAAGAGAAGCCCTGGTTTGAGGCAGGTATGTTAATAAAGGTTCCTTCCCCCCTTTTGTGAGGAATGTCAACAAAACTGCAGAGCTGCACTCCGGGGTTGACACATGGCCTGTTTATTGTACTCTCAATTTTTCTGCCAAACTGTTAACTGGCTGCACCTGGAAGGCCAAAATTAATAACCTCAGCAACAAAAGAATGTGAGGAATTTCACCTGTTAAAGGGGAAGCAGAACAACAAATAGCATCTGTCCAGAATAACAGCAGTTACAGTACATCCTATTTTCCTAGGAAGGCTCAGAGCAGTGGCAGGAGGAACAAACCTTTTCTGATGGATTAGGATTTTGCCAAGGTCTCATAATAGACAGTACTATCTTGCTGATCATGCCTTATCTAACTACATCTTGTGGATTACAGTTACCCACTTCTGGGGTATTCAAATTCAACTGAAATTGCCAGCTAACCCCAGGATTCTGCTGAAGCTGAGGTACAAAGCACATAGTCCAGAAGGAAAACCTCACCCTCCAATCTGCTTCTTGAGCTTGGCACACAGGAACAGATCAGTAAATAGGAAGACATGACGTAGCTTGCGAGCCCCCTCAACCAGCTCCACCATGAAACTGTCCTTCAGCAGCTGCCGGTGCTGGTGAAAAAACAGAAACAATGGTTTAGTTAGTGCAATGTGAGCCACAGATCTGGCACTGGGGCAACACATTCCATAGACATGACTCCTACCAGTGGCAAATTCACTAACTTGGTCTAATTCAGAAAGAAAAAGGGCTATTAAATGTTTCTTGCGGTAAGCCCTTCTCCCTGCTGCTGCCCTCTCTCCCAGGGGATGAGATGACCATGCATCTCCTTACTATCTGGTTCGTGGTCAGACTTCAGGCTTCTCTCCATCACTTGTTCCCGAGCCCAAGTGTGATTTACTACGAGTCACTGCCCAGCTTCTGCACACTCAAGGGCCAGAATCACTGGCAGAATATCATACCCTCACAAACCAGCAGAGAGCAGCAAACACCACTGTTCTCAGCCCAAGCCACACCACCAGGGAGAAAAATGAGCAAACGCCTCCACCGCCCATTCACAACAGTAGTCTGTCAACATTAACAGCTGAATGCCATTGCTGCTTCTTTATTACAAGTGCTGTTAAGGGATAATTCCAAAACAAAATGTGTGTCTAGTAAACTTCTAAGAAGTCCCTTATCAGCCTGTGTTTAAACAGGACCATTTGGATATGTCCCCACCCTATGCCTTTATAAATCTCTTCTATATACCATATAAAAATTCCCCAAACCTGGAAGATGCAGTGAATCTGCACAACCCTGATGCCTTTATTCCTGTTTCTAGTTCCAGGGAGCTGCAGACAGAAGCATCATTTTCCTAATTCCCTTATGGGAACTCTGCACTCAAAAGACAAAAAGACTGGAGTGCTAGCATCGAGACAGATGGCTGTGCGCTGTTACCAGTGACCAAGCCAGGAGTTCCAAGCCCTGCTCTATGCTCAGACCTTCTGCTCCGATGGCAGGATCAATAGGACTCTGAGTACACATCTGGAACGGGTATCTCCCACTGATTTTCAAACAGAAATATGGGGTATACAACTTTGGGCACATTTTATTCCCACTAGTGCGTATAGCTGCAGGGTTGCCTTGCTTCACAGCCAGTACAAGCAGGAACCATCAGCTCATCCACATACGCTAAGGTACGCTGAAGTACTTTTTTCTGACCTGTACTGTTTCCTTGCTATTCCAGCTAAGAGGATGCTCCCCTGAAAACCAAGGAGCAACATGTTAAACATATCATATATGCCCATACAGCACCACGGCTGGGGATCGGAGAGATGTGCCAACACCACCCAGTGTTAACCAACACCTCCCCTGCTGTCTCTCACTGTCAGCCTTCTCCAGGCCCATGCTCTGGATTCATCAGCACAACTTACTCCTGACCTGCAGTATCTCAGAGATCCCCACACTGGGAATCACACGCACAAACCCCATCCATGTCCAAGAGGCAGCTGTGCTCAGCTGTGCAGCAGCAGCAGCAACAGGAAAACAGTTAACCTGAGCAAGGTAAGGACATCCAAAGCAGCACTGATGCCTCTGCTTCTCAGGTTATGCCCCATGGGTTCTGTTTGCTGCGTGACTCAACAAGCCCTGCACACATTTACTGCAGCGGGTGTGGGAGTGCAAACCCCCATGCTGACTCTCCTTCCGCCTGCCATCCTTCCCATCTTGGCTCTCCCAAAGGAAAACAAACCACATCAGTCCCAAGCCCAGCAGGCAGCATGGCAAGGAATACAAGGCAGAGAAATGCCCTTGCAGACATAATTCTTGTTTCCACACTCTGTCCTACAGCACTCAAAACTTCCTGACATGGACTAAGAGCCTGTGTTTTCCCGTTTGCAGCTGCACTAGCACCACAGCTAGCTGTTAACAACACACACATAGTAGTGTCAGCACCTCATCTTAGTGCTGCCTTCCATTACACAAAGGTCCTGAAAATCTGTGAGCAGCAGCAAAAAGCTGCACCTTTCCCATAATGCCAGAAAGCAAGGCTGCTCCCTAGCAGACTGCTGCACCATCTCTGTGCAGGAATCTGTGGAGATCTGGCATCCAGCAGTGATTCAGGCTCAGAAAGGCCTCTACATATGTTAATGTTTATTTTTAGGTGGGTGTGATCCTTCTAGCTGCTCCTCAGTGGTTTTGGACAGGATGCTGCCTGCATTCATGCCCCTGCTGATGATGCGCACTTGTGCATGCCTCTGCCTCCTGCATGGCAAACCAACCCCAGGTAGGAAACCAGAAAGAGAGCTTGGAGAAGAGATAAATAACAAGGAGGATAAAGTACCTTGTCAGTAGCAAAAACACTCTCCACAGCTGCAAAGAATTTCATTTTGGAACAATAATGAAGCAGGTAAAGATATTTTCTGAGGAAGTCAAAACCCTGATCTCAGATTTCTAGATCTGATGCATATTAATTATGCTGCAAATCAGCTCAGCTCCTCTAGGGTAATAAGAATAGCTGCTTGTTGCCAGCTCAACTTCTGCTCATTGTTCGTAGGTGTAAAGATGTTCTCACAGCTCACTCATCTCTCTGCTACCCAGCAGGATATGGCACAGTCCCTTCCCCACTTGGCAGGGACATGGCAGTGTCCTAACCTGCCCTTCTGTCCCTCTCTGCCAGGCACTGGCAGTGTGTGAGATCAGCCAGGGCATCACCCCAGCACCCCGATGAGTGCTCCCAGCAGAAAAATACCCCAAGCTAGTCAGAGCACAGAGTCAGCACCCCATCTCTGCTCATGGCAGAGACAGGCCAACAACATGTGCTTCTTCACAAGAAACGGAGGGCACAGGCCCATGACATCTGTTGGAGGACTGCGAAGGACTACTGCTCAGCCCTAGATAAGCTCCCTGGTTTTGGCAGTATTCCGGTACCATCATCCAGACCAGAGCATTTTGAAGACAAGTGTGGCCTCAAGTGAAGGCGAGGCCCATGCAGAGGCACTAGTGACTGGAAACCTTTGTGTCAGGCCTCCACAAAGTTAGAAAAGAGCCCATCAGTGCTCCCTGCAGCAAGTCTATAGACCTCCCCGCATGTTCTGCCTGGTCCAATCAGGCCACTTGTCCTTCTGCCTTCTGAAGTCACACCTGAAATGGCCACTGCACAATCAACTCTTGGCTCTAACCATCCAAGCAAACTTCCCTCAAATAGCCATGCTCTCTGTCCCACATCTCCCCGAAGACCAAGCAGAAATCTCAACCATACAATGCCAAAACAGGGATGTCATTCAACACCCTTCATAGCTCCCATCTGGGAGTGAGGTACCCATTTGCACTGAATTTATTTTGGTAGCATTTCTGGGTACAAAATACCCCGACTGACATGAGACAGTGCTACCATGAGGCAGTAGACTTTGGCAGCCTGATCTCCCAGAAAGAGAGCTGGGTGGGAAGATGACAAGGCTGGATTTCCTAAGCTTGAATGGAACAGAAGTAAGCTATGACTATGACCACGAGCTAGTTGAGAAGTTGACTTCAGCAAGCGGCAGGGGTAAACTGCCACAAAAGCGACCAAGTATCTGGGGAGGACAGGACAGGAGAAAACATCTGTGGATGTGTTTGTGGATGCTCAATGTTAGATCTAACTACCACCTTCTCTTGGAAAACAGGACTTTGGTTAGGGCTGGGCACAACAGGCATGCCCCAGGCTGCTCAGCATCAGTGGGGCAGCAGAGGAGTGCTCCCAGCAAAGGGTCGCATCCTCTTCTGCAAATGATTCATCTTGCTGGGAGGGCTCAGCAGGTCAGAGGGAAACAACAAAAGGATTTGCCAGCTGGCTTACCAGATCTCTGCCAAACCCCAGAGCAAGGGAGAGCACCTTCCTGGACCTCCCAACATGAGTCAGCCCATCCTACCCCACCGGGAGCCAGCAACCCCCTCAAACAGGACTCAGGCCAGGCAGATGCCCACCCCACCTCAGCTCCACAGGCCTTCTCTAGCAGTTTGGGAACCAAAGCCCACTTTGGTCAGCTACTCACACCCAGGGCCAGCAATAGCTGTTCTTTTGGCAGCCTCCTGTTAATCCGCGTCTCCGGAAACATAAGGTCTTCCAACTGGTTGATCCTCCTGCATGCGACAATAACCTATGCGTGGAAACCCATCTCTCTACCTTGTTTTCTAAGTTACTCTGAAATGACACAGAAACTACAGAAACACCAACTAAACATCCCATTAGCTTAGGATCTGTAGCAGTGTGTAGCAGTACTGTAGCAGTGTGACCGCCTCTCCTCCACAGACAGCCCCAAGACTGTCAGAGGTCCAGCACCAGAGTTCAGCTCGGCTACAGAGATGGTCCAGGAGGCCTGGCGAAAGCTTCCTATTTTGTACCCTATTGTATTTGTATCCTATTTGTACAATGGAATGAATTAGGATCATCTTTAATCTCTCAAACAGTGCTCTGGACAAAGCAGCTCTCCCTGTACAGCTTTCAGTGCGTGGATAGCCTTTTTGGACTACCTCCTACTTTTGGCTTTCCTTCTCCTCCTTTTACATCTGTCAGTGAGCATCTCCCCCTCTGCTGCTACCAACCTCACGACTTACCTGTATGCTCGTCATCTATTCATCCTACATGTTTTTGTGCCATTTGCATATGCTAACTCCTGCTGCTGTCACATGTTTAATTCCAGGAAGTGTGACCAGCTTGTCTGAGACACATTACAAAGAGCGGAACTTAAAAATCCACTCATCCAGCACTACAACTGTACGAAAGGCCATCTCCTCCCTTGTATGCTGAGGAAAGAGCTCATCCGATGTGGTGACAGCAGAGGCCTGCAGCGTGCGTGGGTGAGAGCCTGAGAAGGAGTGGAACATGTGTGATGCAGGAGGAGGAGGGTAAAAGCAGGAGATGGGTATTGGCATATGTCAGTGAGGAAGAGGTGGTTTGGCTTTCTGCAGGGCGTAGGAAGAAAACGATTCCTCGTGTGCGTGCGCGTGTGTTTCAGGACCAGCTTTGCAGGATAAAGGGATGCTCTGCCTAAGGACAGCACTGGCTGCTCTTTGAGCATTTTTATAGCCTTCATTTTTGTCTTTCCAAAGCTCCTTTCACTGGGAGCTCTCTGACTCCAGTTGTAAGGGTATGAAGCATCCAAGATCATTTTTGAGTGCTCTATTGCCAACATCTGCCCAAGGCCTCCAGAAGCAGTAGGCACCAGGCCTCAAGCTGTGTCCGGCTGCCTGTGTCTAAGCTTAGCTCCCAGCTTTTCAAAGGCTTTAGTTTGCAATTTTGCTCCCTTGCAAATGTTCTTTGTCCTTTCACTTCCCTAGCACACTTGGTCTCTATTAAGTTAAACAGGAGCTTGAAGCAATGATACCGAGTCTCTAGACTGCAGTTTAAAACTACATTGAGAAACAAGGTAAAGCAACTTGCAAAGCAGCCTCTTCTCTACAGGGCAAGGGAAAAGGTACACAGTTGCATAAGCTGATCCAACTTGTGATCTAGGGCCTTGATCCCGGAAGGAACTGCCTCTGAGCTCTTTTGTATTTAAACTGATGGGACGCTAAGCCACTCAGCCAGCAGAAAAGGCTTCTTTTTAGGCAGCTCCAGTCCTGCATGGCACTGCGGAGCACTATCACCCAAATGAACTCTGCAATTTTTTTTTGCAGTTTCATTAATTCCTGCTTTACAAGAATGGGCTGAATTAGCTGGAAACAAAAGCCTTTACTTCTGGCAGGGAAAGACAACACATGCTCGACAGTCACCTGCATCCAGGCTTAGTTGAAAAAAAAACCCATGCAGACCATATAGCTGCTCTGTTAACGCATTAAGGTTATTACTGCTCCTTTACTTCTGGTACATAATAGTGGCACATCCTTCCCATCAAAGCATTAGTTTTCCTGCTGCCCTAGGGACCATCCTCAGGAGAACTTCAAACAGATTCCCCATTTAAGTCAGGAGGACAGTGGTGGAAAAAAAAAATCAGCAGTGATCAAATAAGATGCCTGCTCCATGGTCCTAAGGGGTGGAAGATTCTCCACCACTTGCATTCTGAGTCAGAATGTACAGTGCTACTCAGACCTCCTTTCTCTTCACACATTTGTTTGGTTATTTAGAGGGTTGGCAAAGTAGTACCTGCAGATAATCCATCAAAACAGTTAAAAAGTAAAACCTCAAAGTAGAAAGATGGGAAGAAAAAGAGGGAGCAAGAGAATGCAGCAGACCAGGCTGAATGGAAAACAGACCCAAAAGTCCTCCTGGCTCCCCTGTCTTGCCAGGCTGGGTCTGGTGCTCTCCTGGCTTCACTCAGCAAACCACAAAGCAAAGAAGACAAGCTACAGTGAACCTGGCAGGCAGCAAGGACCAAACTATGTGTTTGTAGCTTAACCCACCAATATTGCCTTCCCTGTTATGGCCCTTTCCGTCCCTCTGGTTTTATTCCCTTTGTTCCACCTCCTTGCACAACCTGAAATACTCATTTAGCCCAGCAAATTAAACCAGAAAACTTTATATGCCTAAGTCTAGAATTAGATAAAAGCCTCCTGAGCCAAGCAGAGCCAAGGGGGTGTTGTGCTGGAAGGACACCTGACATCATGCAGGAAGACAGCAGGCAGGTCAGACTCAGTCGACGCTCCCGGAGCAGGGAATTACCTTCTGCAAAAGGGAGGAATTCTGTGCTGATGAGCCTGTACTCTCTCCTGACCTGCACTCCCCTCCTCAGCAGCCTGTCACTAGGGAGATTAACAACTGGCTGCTTTCTCCAGTTCAAAGCAATCCTGAAAAAAAAAGAGCTGGAGCAAGAGGCTGGCAAAGGAGATTTGACTCCTCCCCACAATGCACTCAAAGGAGAAAAATATTCTACACAAAAGGCAAGGACTGGGGAAAAAAGATAACCAAGATCAGCACCTAAGCAATACGTGAGGGGAAAAGGCTGTTCTCCCTCCTTCCTTTCCACCAAGGAAATTTCAATGGGAGGAAGACAAATACCAAAAAAAGCCATCAAAGCAAGCTGGTGATTCATTAAAATAAAAATGCATTATGCATTGAGAGCAGTCAATTAGGAGATGCGAACTGCACACTGTCCTGTCACCCTCGGGGAAGCATCAGCAAGATGAGTAGGAAGAAAGGATAAGTAGAAAAGGAAAGATTTACAGCCATAAACAAAACCCAGCTATGACCCCAAGCTGAGCAGCTTGTAGGAAGGAGCAGCCATCAGTAATACACACAGTGTAGCTGGTAGCAGACTTGTGTCTCTGGGTTACCATGCAGAGAGTGAATGTACCTACTCTCTAGAAAGAGAGTAGTGTCAACTGGAGTATTACTGCTTTGAAAAAAGTGGGATATTAGTGCTAAATGACTACAGAAAGTATCCACCATCAGATTCCCAGAGTGAAAGGCAAACTATGGGAAGCATCAAAAGCAAGTCCTTTTCTTCCCTAGGCTCAATGCAAGATGTGTGCAGTAAGGGAGAGCACAAGGTTTTCCAGTCTCCTCCAGCACACCCACAGCCCTCTCCTTGGATACTTCTTTCTCTCCCCACATCATACATGGAGTCACAGCAGGACCAGTGAGAGTGTAAACAGGACTCCTGAGCCCAATCCTGACAAGCTTCCCCTTCCAGTTAAGATCTGACAAATACATCAGTCCAAAAAGAGATCATCAGCATCATCCTCCTGAGCCTGCCGCTCTGCCTGGGCTCTGGCACCTCATTAGGATTCTGCATGACATATTTCCAAGCCTGCATCCTTCACTGAGATGCTGACAGACAACCAGAGAACACTAAATGCTCCCTCCCCTGCAAGGGGGCATTTTAGTCTGCTATATCTTCTATGACCCAATCAACATGCACTTAAATGAAGCCATCTACTATCACTGAGGCCCTGGTGACTGATATCTGAGCTTCTACCTCAGCCTCCAACTGCTCAGCCCCTCCTTTTCTCAGCTGCAGACTTTCTCAGTTGACAAAATGAGACAACAAACAAGACTTCCAGGACAAAGGGCACCGAATTCCCAGTACTGCAGCTTCTAGGTGGTGTTTCCTCACCTTTTCCTCCTCCCAGGCTTCCTGTTTGGTTTCAGTTTGCAGGTAAAATACAAGTCCATTTAATTCACAGCAATACCCATCACAGAAATTATGTAAGACAAATGATTATAACAATGCTAAGGACAAAACCCTCATCATACTTCTCCTCTTGGTCTCCAAACTGTTTTCTGAACAGAAAACAAAGGGGAGCTGTACCACATTCTTTAGGGAACAGGGACACTGCATAAACTGTATCTTAGCAACAAACAAATTAATAGGGTAACTTCCTAGTCTGCTCTACAGAAAAGACCCAACTCTTAGAAACTGAGAAAATAATGAAAGTAGGAAGACTCACCTCCCCCTTCTTTACAGTCATTGACTGCCGGCGAGGAGTGATCTCCTCATTGATGCTGGAGAGGAAGTTCTGTGAAATCCGCAGAGCATCCTGCAGGAGTGGATGATCAGGGTGGCTCACTGGAGTGTGCTTGAGCAAATCCTGACACCAGAACACAAATAAAGAACAGAGCTATGAGCAGCACTGGAAAGCAGAAGGTTCTGAGGGCCCCTAACTAGACGTGTTGGACAAGATGCTCCAGCTGCTTCTTATGGATTAAAGCAAGGCTTTACTTCCAAAGGAAGAGAATAATACTCTGCACTTTTTGGTAACACCACTGCAGAAGTAGCAGAGTCATACCAATGAACTCCCTCCCCTTAATAGAAATGTAAAAGACTCTAATGCAGCATGACTGGTTTACTTTTGCAATCCTTTATCTCCATGGAAAATATAAAGGGCAAAGAAAATAGGAAAGGGGCCTAAAGTTTGAAAACCACCTTTCAGATACTTACATGCAGAACAAGTGTGCTGCGAGTCACTCGATCGACTGGCTTGTATAGTAGAGCTGCGAACAAAAAAATAGAAACATAAGAAAGAGCTACTTAAACACAGCCCCTACAGAGGAACTTGTCCATTGTCACTGGTTGTAAAGGCACAGGTTTATTAACCAGTGAGCTACTGGAAAATTCCCTTCTCTAAGGTTAAGGTGCTGCACAGCCAATAAAACTCACATGAACAAAGACAAAACAAACATGGTCCACAGCAAACACATGCCCACTTGTGAGCATGCCCTGCTAGGCAGTGGCTGAGGAACACACAAGGTAGTATGGAACAACTGCACACAGCATGGGACACTTTGGATAATTCCCTGGCAGCCTGCCTGGTTCCACAGATCAGAATTGGTTCTTGCACTCAAAGTTGCCAGGGAGGTCCCCAAAAGACTGGCAGTGCATTCCTCCTTCTGGAGTTCTGCATGACATGTTGAGCGCTTCCAAATCCTGACAATAGGCCAAAACAGGAAGGGGACTGGCTTTTATATTAGTGAGTATGGAAGCTTGTTATAACATGGGTCATCTTCTACTTATGTGCATAGAGCAAAGCACCACAGAACCTGATCTTGACCAAGCTTTCTGGATGCTACCACAGGGCAGAGCCCACATAAAAGTAACTGCTAGGATTGTGTTTGTGCTGTCACTGGGTAGCTGATGTTCTCTTAAAATCACAGCAGTCCTTTGCTAGGCCTGGTTTTGCCCAAAGGGACTGATGAGGTTTTAAACTGAACAGGGGCTTTCCCATGCATGCATGCAGCTTACTGGGCACAAGCTCTGCTACTTAGCAAAAGGGAACTGATGTCCCGGGCAGAGACTCCATAACTTTCCAGCATTTAAAAAGAAAAAGGGAGAGTGGAGGTTTGGCAATGGCCTCCAACAGTCCTGACAAACCAGTCTCCTCTGCATGGATCACTCACTTTCCAAGGAATTTTTCGTCGTCTGATCTTTAGATTCCTTTGTGCTTCTAGCCTTTAGATTCTAAAAGAAAAAGAAAACCCACACAGCAGATGGTCAATTGCCTTGAAATATCATACGGGAATGTAAGAGACTACCTGCTTCTCTAAGGAAGGGCCTAAGAGTGAATGGAGGACAACCCTATCACAGTGCAAGTCAGCGAAGGAAAAATGTGCTTTCCTTCTTGGTAAAGCCACCATTGCCATGTCACAGACACCCACATATCTCACGTATTAAACAATTCTTAGGAGTGCATGCCAGTAGAGATACAGTGAAGCAGGAAACCACCTCTAGTGACAAGGATGGTGGAGTTTTTACATCACCTGCAGGAGAAAGACATATCCATAAAGATGCAGCCATTGTCACAGCATGTGACATAAATAAAGTACTGGACTAGGATTCAGTACTCCCAGGTTATACTTCCTTATACCTGTACTCAGAGCTGGGTGACCTTGGACAAGTCACCTCTTTCACGGCAGAAAAGAACAATGCCTGTGACTCTCCACTTTGCACACGGACTATGAAGCTACATACACTAATGTGCTGAGCTCTGAAATCCTCACCAAGGCACAAATGCAGATGTACCGACACCATCATTCCAAATACAGTAGATACTGGCACAATTTCAGAGTTATCCTTCAGAAAACAGCAAAACCAAGGCATTTGCAAGGAGCTCAGGACCCTGGAGCCTTAATCTCTATTTTGTCTTCTAGGAACTACCACAATACCATTTATACATATTACTAAATGGGTATGTCCTTTAAAGGCATTTTAGTACTGATAGAAAAGTAAGCACAGGGGAAGCTACTTTACTAATGAGTCAGTCAGGCAAAGGACCAGAACCTGATGGAAATCCTCAGGAAAGGAAAGAAGACTTTTGCAGTCTGATGAGTAGTGCATCAGGTCCCAAAAAGCAAGCCTTGCTTCCCTCATTTCACAGAGGGAATGCGTTTTACCTGTTTATCACTAAAATCCAAAGGGACATGCAATACTGAATGGACTCAGGAGTTTTTTCAGAGCAATAACCACCCCTGGTATTACTGAGCTCTCATTATTTATCTGCTTGTTTGTAATGACACATACAAGATCAAGTTTTTCATGGCACCTGAGCTCTCCAAGATACAATCACCTCAATACAAAGATCAATGAGACCATGCACTGCAAGCAAAGCTGGTGGCCTGGGGAGCCTGAAAAAGTACTCAAAATGTTTTGACACAAAGTACTCCTCTTAAAGGGAGGAAATTGAAGCAGCCCAATGAATAACGCTAGAGAACACAAATTACATGCCTGTCTTTTTTACACAGAGAGTTTCCCTCTCCTCTCCATGCCAGTGAAGCCTACGACTCCACTTACAGCCATAATACAAGCCAGTAAGGATAGCTTTTTACACCAGAGTCAGCATCATTATTAGCAAGAGAAATACCTCAGCAACTCAAATACAGCCTTCCCATCTAGAAATGCATGAAGGTGGAACAAAGCCGACAAGTTCAAAGCAATGTCAGCTTATACAAAATCCCCTGGGTGGGGACAGCACATAAAACCTGTTTATGTGACAACCTCTGTAGGCCCAATGTATAAATGGCTGTAAGAACATGAGCTGAAGCACTGAGTCTAAGAGGAGCTCACAACTCCTAATCCAGAAGTCAGGGCTGCAAAGATTCTTGGAAGACAGACAGGAGTGACATCGCAGGGTATTAGTCAGATCCAGACAGCTCGTGTGTCTGAACACCGTGACATTACCTCAGAGATTTCAGCAAACTGAGCATTGGCTTGGCAGCACTTCTCTGCTGTCTCCATAGCAACTTCATAGTTATCCACAAAGGCCCGGTACACTCCCAGCTGGCTGGCCTGCAGGAAGCAAAACAAAATCAAATGAATGCTGTGGAAGAAGAGAGTTTGGGATGGCCAGCCTCAGTATCCAGTGATCAGGTCATGTCCCTTCATGCCAAAGAATCACACAGGATGCTAAGCAGGCCCAGAAAGACATCTCTGACCAATCAGTTTTGCACAGGTGCTCCCATGCACTCAGTTCAATCTATGCCGAACAAGTTCATTTGTGAAGGATGTTGAAGCCTGTGAGAATGAGACATCCTTATTATTGCCTTCAGTTTTTCCTTTCTGAACTGCCAGATTAGTATTTATTAATATCTTAGCTCCTTGATGTAACTGGAACTGCTGGCTATTTGCCATAAAATATGAATCAGACAGGAATGATTCAGCCCAACAGCACAAATGTGACCCCAGTAAGCTACTTGTTGGCTTTTGCATGATGGAGATACTACATCAAACCCAGATATTAACCCATATCTGCACTAGTGGACACCATTATAAAGGCAGTAGACGGCTGAAAATACAGAAGAAAGATCCAGAGCACAAACTGTTTGGAAGGCAGTGACAGCAGCACTATGTGACAGAATATGGCAGTTTCTCCAGCAGAAGGGCATCTGGTCCAGATGAAGATGGAGCAGGCCTCAGAGTGCAGTAATAAGCCGCTATTATTGCTGAGTCTTAGTACTTATCCCACTTGCTGACTTAGGAATTGCACCTATATTCATGCCAGAGAACACAAGATCCAGCTCAGGAAATCCCTGGGTAGCTTCCAAGCTTGTCTGGACTGCAGAGCTGGTTTTGTGCTGCAGAGCTCCACAGGCTGCACCTGTAAACACCTCAGCTGCTTGAACATGCTTGCAAGTGCATGGTCAGTAGTGAGCCAACAGGTGGAGTGCCTTGAAAGGCTCCATTACAGAGAAGTTTGTTACTAGAAGAACTTGAACTTACCTTATTATTTCCAGAACTTCCCTTACACTTCTGCCCAAGAAATGCAACAGGCAGAGCAGTTAACTCTCCACAGACAGTGCGCTTTTCCTCACCTGCTCCCTTATAAAGTTTGTGTTTCCCATTCTCTATGGATTTTTGTGCAACAGACATTGGAAGAGAAAAAGCCACTCTGAGAACGCTCCCTGCACAAGGGAGGCTGCGAAACAATGAGTTGTTTCCTGGGACACATTTTACTTTAAGATTGGGAGCCAGTCTCAACCCTCACACAAAATAACACAGCTATGACTGAAGGAAACCAGACTCACTCATACAGGGATGACCTCAGCCCCAGGACTGTGGAGCCAATGGGGCACAATTCGGTGAAGAAGCTGCCATCAGAACTACTGATCATTTGCAGGGCTTCTGACATTCACATTTGGATGATGCCAGCTAACACAGCAGGCCTTTAAAGTTTCTCCATTCCTATGTGGCTCTTCCATTTCCTGCTACTCCTGAACAATCATTCTAAGTTTTTGCTTTCCTCCTCTAAACATGCCATAATGAGAACACCTTTTTCATGATAAACTGAGCATTATAAGATTATATATTATAACTGAGCATTATAACATTATAACACCTTTTTCATTATAAACTTATAAATCAAAGCAATAATGCTCACATACACTATTCATGCTGGTTTCAATTTTCTCTTTTTCAATTAAAAAGAGCACACTGAAAAGGAAACAAGCTTTGTAGAAATAACCAGCTTTTGATTAGAAGTTTCTCAGTTCTTGAAAACTACCAGTGATAATATCAAATATTTCTTCATTTCTAAAACCAGTTCTAAAGTGTTTCCTTTCTAGTTTAAGGACGTGTATGAAATATTCCCCAAAAACGAGAAGCGTATTTCACACCCACATGCCTAGCATCCTTCTTTTCTTTAGTTTCAACAAGAAAAAGGCGGAATAGCAGTCACTGATCTTGCAAATGGATTGCACTTTGTGCCAGGCCACATGAAATTCTAAAACTCCGTATGCACTGTCTATAACTTCGATTTATGGTGCTTTGTTTTGCATGATATTAAAGGAAATGAATGGCCCCAGGGACTTCAGGATTATAACATGGATTCCAGGATTTATCATGAGATTGCATGACATGACCACAAGTAAACAATCTGCTCCAAAAGATCTGATGTACATTCAGTATAGATGCCTTGTAATGCCTGATGATCTTGCTATCTCGTCTAGCTGCTACCCATTGCCTGCCAAGAATTATTAGCTTCATTTCATCCAGCAAATAGTTCACAATTTCCACTGATACTTTACTAAAGCACCAGAAACTGAAACCGCTAAGCTAGCTCAAATCTTCCTGCACTAGGGCAACTTGGTCCTTTGCTTCCAACACTAATACAACAAAATCAATGATTCTGTCACAAACGCAGAAAAATCAGGGGAACATAATAGAGTGACAGAAAGGCTTAACTCCTGCACCTGTGATGATCATCAGCAAGAAAGGGTCTTCAACAAAGGCTTAAGCAGCTGTATGGCAATTCAAAGCTTGCTCAACAGCCACCATTGGGAAAGAATATATTGATGTCTTCTTCAGTTAGTGCTATCTCCATTCCTGCACTACACTTCCAATGCAGTTTGTGAGGCTTCCACTTTCAGCAGCCTTCTGTATCTTTGCTCCCTCCAATCAGGAGCAGGTGGTTTGGTCTTCTTAAACCAGTTGCTCAAATTGCATACCATGAACTACTCACCAAGATACCAGCTTGACCCCTTCTGGCTAAAACATGCTGGCAGTGAAAAGCAGATTCCAATATTTTGATCTTGAGCTGCTGGCATGCATGGAAAACCTCATCTTCCAGCCCCGTCTCCCCCTGCTCCATAGGGGATGGGGCTGGTGCTGGGCTCCACAGCTGCTAACAATTGAGTGACCCTGGTAAAGCACCCTCCCTATCCAATAAACCCCTCACTGGAATGTCACTCCTACCCTGAGAATCAGAGGCACCTCAGGAATGCAGAGATTCTTTTCTTTTCTAAAAAGGAAAAAAACAGCTTCTTTAATCCTTTGCTCTCTGCACATGCTAGGGGAGAGGCTAAAGGAGCCAAAGGAATCTCCCAGAATGCAAACAATTTGTCATCTGGCTCAGAAACTCAGTAATTTTTATTCAGCCTCAGGAGCATGCTGTATATGCCTTTGTACTGTTCTGCACTAAAAGAATTTTGTTGAGGTTCCTTGGAGGATTCTCAGCAGCAGGTTGACTGGATCAGCACAGTAGCAAGGGGAAAAGAGGCCAGGAAAGCAAACCAAAGGTGATGACCAGAACCTAGAGAAAATCAGCAGAAGATAGAGCAATGCACCACAGAAAGGGAGTACATGTGAAGGACTTCAGCAAGAATGAGAAACACTTAGCTGTTGGTGTTAAAAAGCGTGCTTTTAAACACTGCCATTCTCCCATCTTCCTCTAAAGCAAATGGTTTGAAAACACTGCAGATACCCTGGAGATTCAACATTTCTCTGATATTGTATTTGTAGTGGTAGCAAAGCTTGCTGGAGTCTTTAATTACAGGCAATGAAACAGCTACTTCTTCTGCTGCAGGCCCTTCACCGAAATCTGGGCTTTCATCCCTTCAGTCTATGCACAGTCAAAGGGAACCATACCAGCACCTGTGAGATGAATGAGGTACCAGGACCTTTGGTGATGGCAGCTCACTCACCAGCTTCTGGAAGAGGTCCCCTACACGCTGCTGGTGACTCCACTGCTGCACTCTGGGAAAGAGCCCATCGTAGAATTCTTTGTGGATCTCATAGAGCTCAGGCACTTTGAAGAATATTGTCTCAATCTGCTGACTAGTCAGCACAGGCTGAGAGGTGGTGGCAGCTGCTTTCAAAGGCTTCATAGGCTGAAATGAGGAAAGAAGGAAATCGTTATCATGCAAACCAAATACATTCACCCTTGCCACATTACAACACATCCCTCCAGAGAATTGATTTTCATCCTATTAATAGGTGATATTTGCATTCACACAACTCCTGAAAGTGCGACATTAAGTTCTCTCATGGGGATCAGCCATACCTGATCTTCCCCAGGACATTAATGGTGTGATTAAAATCCTTTTGCAATCAATTTCCTTCATCTCTGTCCAACTGTACAGCAATGTGTCTAATAATTAGCATAGGATACTTAAAAATAGGGCTCCTGGATACTACTACACTAACAACTGCCTGGTTGTGCCATATCCAGTCCTTTCTTTAAGCCTCTCTCTCGCTATTGGGGGAGTAACAGGTTCCCTTTGCACCCAGCAATTTGTAACCCATGATATGTGAAGTTCTGGGAAACTCTAGACGGAAGCAGCAATGAAAATTCAAGTACCAGTGTTTGAAATGGTATCCGCCACCAGCACTTACCAGCAGCAGAGCCTCCAGGTGGCTCAGGTAGGTTTCCTCACTGGCTAGGATTCCTGATAGGACCCATTTTCTCATCTCCAGGCCTTTCTCCAGGTCTGGCTCACTCTACAGAGACATTAAAGAACAAAAAAAGAAAAAAAGAAAAAAAAAGAGGGGGGAGCAGAGGAAAAAAAGCCAAGAATGAGGATGGAGTTAAAGGTATCATTCAGCCGACCACAGCATACTAGGTTTGGGTTTTTACCTCCAGACTAAAAAACTCCAACCAAGCAAAAGACCTACCTGAGCTCAGTGTCCTGTTTGTAGAAACATGGAAACATAAACCAAAGAGTTTTGTATTTCCTAGCAACTGACGTCACTTAGATGCTTTACAGGTGATGGCTATAGTCCTACAACTTCAGTGCCTCAATTAGGTGCCCAGACCTCTTCACTAAGTTCAAACCACAGAACTTCAAAATTTAGCATTTATCCTCATAAATAAAGCCCAGGCACCCTTGGGTTATGTGCAATTCACTCCTTCCTCCCACAAGAGTTCTCTATGATCTTAATCCCAAGCCATGTTTATCTCTGCAGATGGGATCATTTCCTGTACCTCCACAGATGCGCATGAATATAGAGCAGCTCCAGCCTGACACTGCTGTTAAGATCACTGTGCTTTCTTCCACTCTCTACTATTCACCACATTATTTTTCAGTGCCCGCTTGCACAATGTCTATTTTTAGTCAGAAGATGGAATAATCAGCACTGCTTGGAAGGCACATGCTGATTTTCTTATTGGGATTCCATGAGGGAGTTCTTAACCAAAACTGTTACCTGGAAAATGTTTAACCTGGTAAAGTGAAATGGAGTATTTCAATAAGCTCTGAAAAAAAAAACAACCCACCCAAAAACCCCATGGCTGAACAATGGAGTTTCTAAATCATGAGAAACATCTCCCTTTTAGAGAGTCTTATTTCCAGTTCTTTTTATTTCTGTCATTCACAGAAATAGCTTTTTCCAATTCTTGTAGCCCTTTTATACTGTTAAATGTCTCTAAGAAGAGAGTCAGTAGTTGGATCTGAAAGGGTGGATACTTCTCAAGGGCTTTGGGTAGGTTGTTTGGGGATCCATCCTTCCTAGCCCTCTTAATACCCAGAGGAATTTTCAGCTATTGACTTCAGCAGCAGGAGGATCAGGAAACATAGCAGTATGCTCTACTCTATTGACTGAACATAAAGCCCTACAGCTGCCAAAAAACCCTCCATTTACTTTAGGCGCTATGCTTTGAAGCCTGCAGATGTACATATATGATGTTCATTATGGAGAGAAAATATCCTGGACATAGGTAAGCCTACAGTAAGTAGCACATTCCAAGTGTGACTTTGAGCCTACGCACCACATGAAGCCAGAAACAGTCTGAGATATTTCTGGATTCAGTCTCATCAATAACCACCCTGATTTTTGAACACTTTCATTAAATTTCACACACTATTTTCTAGGCTAAAAGATTTCATAAAAAATTTGTGAGGTGTCAAATCCCACCATCACCTCTTAAATAAAAGTGGCAGACAGAAGCTGTTCTTAGGAAATGAGTAAAATTTACATGCACATCAGGTATTACACGGAAAGAAGAACTTGTCTTTCCTTCCTACCCGTTCAGTGACACTCGGTCAGAACCACAGTGCCTTTTAAAATCTTGAAAGGGCATCTCAAAGAAGCCAGGAATTTGTAATTCACCAGTCGTGTTCAGAAGATTTCAGGAAAACACCAGTGACAAACTACACGGCAAAATGAACGCTGAAACAGAGTCTGTGCATCCACAGAGGACCTCGGTGATTGCCTGTCACAGCTCAAAGAGAAATGCGCAACAATGTTGTGACCATTCCTTATGATTTCTGTACCAGCAGTGCCTGGATGTCTGTCTGCCTCATGGACCATTTTGCAAGGCAGGCTACATACACATAATCCAGAGAGACAGCCCCGTGATGCTTAACAAAGGTTGCCTTCATCCAAAGAGGCAGGGATGTAGCAGCTTTGCTGCAAGAAAAACACAATACCTCTGTGGTTTCCAAAGGTTTCTTACAACATTTACAAAAGAAAAACGCTGCCTCACAAAGAAGCATTGAGAAAAACCAACAGTGCTCCAAAGTCCTCACTGCTGAGGATGAGGTAACTGGTCAATATTGACAAAGCGCTATAATTCTCTTTAGCAGGTTCTCTTGGAGGAGGGGAGGAATTAAAAGCCAGCTGAATATGTTTGGAACATCTGTAAAGAGCAGCACACAATCACAGGTTATTTAAACAATCCAAACTTCCCCATTACAACAGTGGCACAACTGTTTTCCTTATGGCACTGAGAACAGTTTTCCTCTTCACAAATGAAAGCTTCAATTTACAAGCCAGTTCTTGCTGGGCACCGTCAGCTGACAGGGACAGCATTTTCTGCCTGAATGTTAATTTCCTCTCTTTAAAAGAGATGTTCTTTCAGAGAGACAAACATCTCCCAGGACACACTTGAAGCCTTCCTTCCTGGCCATTATCACAAAATTACTTTGCAAAGTCCACAGTATTGTCCAAACCCTTTTTAACAGGAGCATTTTCCAAGCTTGATCCTTGCAAAACCAGCCTCAGATGCAGCCAGACAGGGCAGGGCCTGGCTCCTTTAAGCTACAGTACAGCAGTTGCTGGAGAAACCCTTAGGGATGTTTACCCAACAATCACATAGCACATTACGAGGTTTCCAATGCAATACCTCAAATTTACATACAGATTCCTCATATATGAAAAAAACGATCCCCTGCTGCTCCTGCTGTGCCAGGGATCAATAGGACACTATGGTGCTGCTGTGTCTGCATTGTGCTGCCACCCTGTATTTCCTCCTGAGAGCCCATGCCCTGACAAGAGCTCCCTGCTGAGGGAGGCCTTTCCTGAGAACATCATCTGGGGTTGCACTGAGCAGCAGCTCCTGCTGCTAGATAAACATGTGGAGAACAGCCCCTGTGCTTCTTCAGCCTCAGGGTGCTTTTTAAGTCACACTTGTTATGAAATGTACTCCAGGCCCGAGAAATGCACTGGGAGCTGGTGCCAACATCAGGAAGAAGAGGAGTAAATTTATGAGTTGGTATTACAACATTCCTCACTTACAGAATTGGGAACAGGCTCACCTGCTCACCCAAAACAAGACACAGCAATTAGCAGGCAGAGATAAAAAGAGACTGACTTTCCGAGACAGCACACCAAGATGTGGTGCACCCAGCGCCAAGGGCATCTTCCGCTTTGCCCATATCTGACAAAAAGGAAACCAAAGAGCAACCCTGTGACCACAACAGCCTCACTGTCTTCTCTGCTTCTGCATTCCAGGCAGAAGGGCAGTTCAGAGAGGGAACATCCTGGACATAAGCATCAAGCTCCCACCAGTTCAGGGAGACCTGTCAAGGCCAAGAACCCCTTTCCCCTAGCCTGGCAAGATGGAAGCAGTCAAAATCTCTGAGCTGCTTGTAGCAAGGGGAGGAGCTGGGATTGTCTAGGGGGAAATACACCTATTAACCAAAGCACAGATGGGATGGTCCCAGCAGGATGTGGGAGACGCCTGTATTGGCAAACTGTAACCACTGAGCAGGGAGTGCCTGGTGGTCAGCAGTCCATCCCATGCTTCCCACCCAGCCTGGTTAGCCTGTTTTTCACTTGTACAAGTCTGACCAGTATTTCATGTTCTCACTCTGTCCCTGCCTCTTTGATGCCAGCATTCATTTCTAGCCTTTCTCTATTGCCCTTCCATCTTCTGGTTACCTCGACACACGTGTTTCAGAACAAAACTGTCTTACAAGGCTATCACAGGGCAGCAGCCACAGCATTCCTGTCCGCTGGCTATAGGAGCTGTGAGGACCCAACTCCCAGCCAGGTCTGAACAATCAGTGTGCTTTGCTCCTGCTCCTCATGAACTACATTAAAAAATAAAAGAAACAAAAGGGAAGGTGGAAAGCAGTATGAAGGCAGTTTCACAGGTATCTCATGCCAATAAGGCTCTGGTGTTTTCTCCACAGCTGGGTGGTGCTTCTTACTATGCCAAAGACTCAAAACCCAAAAGATTGAGTCACAGCCATAAGTGCAATCTTGCGACCTGAAGCAAGGCCAGTCAGAGTGGTTAGAAGCACTGAAGATATGAGAGCACATGGATACACTGGCCCTGAGCCACGGCTGTTCTCACTGTGTTTACAGCTTGTCAGCCTAAGTACTTTAGTTTACTAACCAGGTTGGCATTGCATGTTGTATTCAATTACTGGGAGCCTGAGATTCACTAGCTCCAAGGATTAGACAGATTCAGCCCTTCCTGACACTGTTTAGAGAACTCTGGCTTTCCGGTTGCTGTTTAAATTAACAGCAGTGTTTTCTTGCAAATGTTGGAAGAACACAGATTAAGAATCTAGAAACCACAACCCATCAGATTTTGCGAAGTGGTTGCTGCCGGCACAGCTCTGTAAAGAGAATCAGGGATTCAAAGTGGGCGTATAAAAGGCACTTTAATTCTCAGACCTTCTTTTGGTACAGTGTGTTCATATGCTGTGCAGTGAATACGTTCAAAGGAGAAGTTTCCCATAAGGACAGCTCAGAATCTCATAGAAAAGCTGACTGACTACAGAAGAGAAAACACATCCATTTCCATTTTTAAAGTGTAAATATCTTTGAAAGCTTCTGCTAAACAAGCTGGAGGTGTCTCATTGTCTTGGCGATATTCAACAGGGCGAATTCTGTAATCAAGACAATCATGCTCCATGCAGGGAGGGGAAGGAGAAGGGAAAGAAGCCAACATTATTTATAACCTCAGTACTGGTGTGCCAGTTCTCCTCAGGAAGGGCTGTGCATCCAGGCAGAGCCCTTAAGGAGCAACGAGCTGGAGAATAAAAAGGAAAAGTTGCATCTGTTGGGGGTGGAGAGGGAAAAGTGACAGTAGAACAAACCAAACAAAACCAAATACTGAGAGGAAGAAAGAAGAAGGATTTGGAAATGCTAGAAAGGGAAGGACAAGCTAGCAACAGAGCTACCAAGCAGACCAGCAATCCCATTTAGTGATGTAGCTTCAGAGGTCAACTTTTCTGGGCCCCCTGGGACCAAGCTAGAAGAAAGGTCTACAACCTGCTCCGCCACACCCCTCTTTCCACATGGCTGGCAGACTGAGAACAAAAGAAGCTAGTCTGAGGATCAGCAACACCGGCCGGTGCTGCGCTAACCAGGGACTGCACAGCGGAAAAGGGAAGAGACATTCTACCTGGAAATCTCCAAGTACCAGCCAACTTCCCCTCCAAACAGAACAGACAGTAGGATTTAGTTGGTCAGCTTTAGCACTCCTGCCTTCCTGGGCATGATATATCTAAGAATTGATCTATTTTGGCAAAAAAAGAAATCACCTTTTCAACTATAGAAAAGTTGCTCCTCTCGTTTCTGGGGGGCAGGATGGAACCAGCTTTGCCTCTCCACCGGCTGCCCTGTGCCCACCTCCAGAGCCCCACACACACCTGTGAGCCTGGCTTTGCTGGTGAGATTTTGAAAGGCCTTTCTTACTTTTACTCTTTCCACGTCTGTAATCTCTTGCCTCATGAGTAGCAGCAATAGGATCAGGACTGAAGCTTCCCACCCTCTCTTTAGCCTCCATGCTGCAAGCTACGCACTTGTAAACCCTCAGCAATAATTCTTCTCTAATGAAAGGTGTCAGTCAACTAAGTTCCCCTCTTCTCTGTGCCCCAAGAATACTGTAGCAAGCTCCCCCTCTGTCCTCACTGAACTCTACCCGGGTATCTCCTCTACCTTTTTTTAATGGGGAAGATAGACACATTCACATTCTTTGTCTTTCTGGGACTGAAATACCAGTACCTATTTATAAACACTGTCTGAAACCTTCTGAAGCCATCACTGTCTTATTTGGCAAACACCTGGGCTGACATTTGTCAAGGCAGGCTTCCAGAATTATTTGTAAATTCAGTCACAACAGTTCAACTGTTACAGAGAGCGAGGTTCAGAAAAATTAAACAACTTCTGAAGTTAACAGACAAACAATTTAAACACCAGTGGAACCTATTTCTCCCTTTTCCCCTCTCTCCTATATGCTTGCTTCAAAGCAACAGTCAAAGTCTGGCAAAAGGACTGGATTCATGCCAGGACACGCATCAGCAACTCAGCATGAGATTCTGGAAGAGCCAGAAGAAGGGGTACCACTTGGCTTGCTCAACAGAAACATTTGTTAAGGCCTCCTTACCACAAAAATGGCGAGTCAAGGGATGCTGAGATCCACACTACAAACACCCATGTTGATAATGTGCTCTCTGGGTTACAGACAAAACTACTGCTGTTGTGCCTCTTGTTACTGTCCTTGGATAGCAACAGGGGTTTGTGCAATGGACACATAGCAGATGGAACATGAATACATAAGAGGTGGCTGATATGGTACAGTTTATAGACAGATTAGCCAGTGTATTTTAAATGTGATTATATGATTCAGGTGGTGGTGGGGAACTGGAAAACAGATGCCAAATGACAAGGTGAAGAACACCACAAACCTCGAAGTCGACTGCAGCCCTCACTCCCTGAAACACAAAACATGAGATGCTAGGAGAGTTGGTCACTCTACACACTGAGAGGAAAAAACATGAAGCCCCTCCACAAGTAGTCCAGAGGTTCCCCTTCATTCTCTTTTAGACAGAGACACTGCTTTTGCCACTTTGCACTTTATCGTGGCTAGGAAGACCATGTGCAACCCTAATGCATTATCCAACCAAAGGCTGCTGTAAGGAGATGAAAGGACTGACTCAAACACCTGGCAGAAAAGTACAAAGCCCAGAGTAAGTCCACAAAATAAGTCAAAGCAAAATGCCCTCAATATGGATAAGGCATATGAGGATCACGCCAGAATG
Organism: Amazona ochrocephala; assembly: GCA_039720435.1. Taxonomy (NCBI): domain Eukaryota; kingdom Metazoa; phylum Chordata; class Aves; order Psittaciformes; family Psittacidae; genus Amazona; species Amazona ochrocephala. The sequence continues at coordinate 4,946,545 of CM077891.1, read as the reverse complement.
CTGCTATGTCTGTGTGATACTAAGAGAATTACTTAGAATTACAATGAGGGGAAAAAATACCATTGTTTGCAATGACTTTCATTTTCTCAGTGCCTGACTCCACTGTTGTTAATTCTTGGTTGGAAGTGAAATTAAAGGGATTTACTTTAAATGTGAACAAAAATGCATTAAAAGTCAGAGCCTGGTCTTGCAGAACATTATGCATCCCACGTTAAGCACCCAAAATTAGCAGATGCTTTTCCTATAATCTGTCTGCCTTGATTACCTGTGGTTAGTGAACATACCATCCTCTTATCTCACTGGAACATTGCAAGGATAATTAAGACCTGTGTACCATTCCAACTGTATTTGGAGTTAATGGTCATGCCAAAAGGAAATGAGTTATTTTTGTACTCATTGAGTACGGGTTGTAAGTAAGGTGTACACATAACTCTAGAGTTAAAATATTGAATACAGTGAGTATCATTCACTATATACACTGAGCCCCATATATATATATATATATATACAGGAGCCCCATACACTGAGCCCCATATATATATATATATATATATATATATACAGGAGCCCCATAGGAAAAAAAAAAAGGACTTGATTGTGTAATTGAAAATGATCATAAAGCTTCAAGGCAAGGCAACAGGCACAAGGCAAGGCTGGATAACCATAGGCATTTCCTAACTTCCGAATGACTTCACGATCTTAGTATTGTGACAAAGCGGTACATATATTGCATGCGTTATGTTGTTACATACAGTAAACTTTTTATTTCTAGACTCTGCTCATAAAGATAATTGAAAATTTTCAGAAGGAATTGCAGGTACCTAAGAAAGAAGAAAAAGGCAAGGAGACAACTATGAAAGCAAACACAGATAAACAAAAAGTGCTTTCCTAATCAAGTGTAATGAAAAGGAAAATAGAAAAGACATGGTATTTCTGGTCCAAAACATTTTATGTGCTTGGCTCAGCACAGTGTTTGACACTTAATTTTGTTACTGATGTCTTTTCCACTACAGCTAAAAACATGGCTTCCATACAAGCTACCTAACAGCTCATGATGACAGAAAGTTTAATTTGTTTGGGAAATACTGCAACCATCTATAAATTAGTCTCTTCCTCCTTGTCATGGACCATCCTTCATTAATGGCATTGTCATTTGTGGACTAATTACAGCAGGATCAACTGGAGCAGCTGAGGTTCATGATCAGACATCTAATCTGTATCAGGACACCCTTTCTTCTGGAAGCCATAAAACATCTGCAACATCTGCCATTTATGTTAAAAATCTATTTTTAAAAATGCAGGCTTCCAACATCATTAACCTAACTTTGAAATTAATTACTGTTAAATGCTTATGAGAAAATATTCAAACAAATAAAGAACAAGATTAAATATTAGGCAGTGTCTCTTCCAGGCCTCCAGTCACAGCACTATGACAAGTGGCTCTTTGCAGATAACCCTCAGCTATATGTAGTCACATAGCATTTTTAACTTCATCCTGCGAAACGTAACTTGGAAATCTCAAGCCACTACTAAAATGTTCTTAGAGCTTTTGAATTTACTAATGACCATTTCTTCATTCAAAAGCCTCTTACATACCATAAGAATTCTCATCCTGAGAGATAAAAAAAATCTGAGTGAATAGACTAAAGCATAAGAAGCTAACTAGATTCTATACGTTCAAATAAAATCAAGCAAATAATAATATATGTACATGATAATGCTTTAAGAGATCTTGACAATGCAGTTTTATAAATGAGAAAAAAGAATAAGAACACTGCCTCAAGTAGGCTTCATATTCTAACATAGTAAGGAAGCATATGATCTGGCACTAACCAATGAAGAGTAATAGAAGGATGTATATAATTAATTCCAAGTAGCAATGGTTTGTGGAACTTGTCACAACTCCCAAAATCATTCTGATGCAAGAGAGAAAAAAACTGCCTGATAAAGTTGATGGTGTAGATCTACATATACACCGGTATCTGTAAAATATCCATCTCCTTCTCCCATGACACTGATTAATAGCATAGAACAATATAAAGGCAACACATAAGCCAAGCCACTTGACGGATTTCAAAGTGTCACTCACAACGTGGGAATTCAAGGTTGTTTGGCTACGCTTTCTTAGAAATACAGTTAGGAAGGAAGTGACAGTTGTCTCTGTGCTATTAAGCTTTTTTATGAATGACTTGGGGAAACCAAAAGTTTGCAGATGACAAAGATATTCAGGGAAACAGCATCTTAGGATTGAGTTCTCTACAACAGAAGAAGGATAAAGAGAAACAAAGGTTGAAAGTCAAACAAGTTAACTTAAGCTGAAACTTTTAAGACATTTCTAACTGAAGACAGCAGAGTCAAGAGTTATTTACCTAGGCAAGCAGCTGAGTTTACCAAGGCTATTGTGAAAACAAAAACAGAAAATTTCCTTAAGTTCCATGATACTGAACCTGAAGCAAAACTAAGGCAGGATATCCAGAAGGTCCACATCAAACCACAGGTCAGGCTAGGTGGTCCCTTCTGAACTTTTTATCCACCACAGATTATATAGACAGCTATTTAGTGATTAGTCAAATTTATTATAAGAAATGGCCATCTCCCACCCAAAGCCACCATACTTCAGAACTGGCAGTTTTAATCCCACTTACTCCATTTTCATAGGGTGAGGAAAACAGATCTTATATTCTAGATGTTTTATCAAAGCCTTTAGTGTACCTGAAAACAAGTCTTATTTTCCTTGTGAAAGGCAATGACAACCCACATGCACAGATGTATGAACATCATAATGTAGGATGTTTTATTTCAGAGTCTGCTTTCCAAAATACATGGTATTTAGAGAACCTCTCAACAGCAATTAATCACTGATTCTCTTCACTAAAATTCACACAGGGTGAAAAAGTGAGGCTTAAAAAGCATACACACAACTCACCCCTGAAGTTCAAGCTCAGGATCAACTAGAAACTTCAGTATAGCTTTAAATCTACAATATCAATCAGGCACTGCTATATTATGCCAGGTAATCTGTCCTACAGTGCTGGTAGGTCCCTGTCTTTGCTCCCTGTTAAAGCAGTCTAACCCTTGCAAACCTATAAGACTTTGCTGACTCAAAAAAGGCAGGAAAGAACTCACTGATTTTGTAGATTCCAGAGACCCTGAAGATAGGGTGTCTCGGCTGCCCCGACTCTTGGAACTGAGATGGGGTGAGGATGATGGCGAATCATCAATATAGGGCATCATATCATGATGTCGCCTCTGTTCTTCAGCACGGTCTGCATCATAGGCATAGCTAGGTGGTGTGCCACTGAATGAAGCATCTGGAAAACACAGGAGAAAAATCTGTCTGGTCAGAGTCAAGCTGGGCAGGAGACAGGCTGGTCAACCAAGGCACTGCCTGCCTCCCACCTCTTATGATTACTTATCAACAAACCCAGAGTCAGTGATAGCTAAATATACATCAAGTGGAGGTGTAAATTTAATTACACTCATGTTGGCACCAAACCTTCACTTCACTCATTCTATGTCGTAAAAGGTAAAGTCCTTTCCAATATCTAAAGTCATTGTTCATTTAATTACTCTTCTTCCCTCAAGTTATCCCTCAAAAGTATCAGCATAAAAATAAATCCTTTTGCAGGCTTCAACAAAGTTACACAGTCTGGGGTTAGGAATGTAGTACATTAGGGTAACAGACCCTGTTTTTTAACATAGAACAAGAACAGATGATGCCCCTCGCAGGTTCGGCAATCCTAGATAATACACAGCTATGGGGAGAAACATAACTCTTTACAGACTTCTCAGGAACAAGAGGACTGGGAAAGAAAGGCCTTACATGCCAAGTGGACTGGCCTACTGTCAAAAATAAAATCCTAAGAGGCCCTCTTGTACTGGCTGCCTGCTCCTCCATTTGAGGACTAACTCCTTACACAAATGAACAAACCACCACCACCCCGCTCCCTCCTACATCACCACCCCCCAAATAATAGAAACAAACCATTCAACCAAAACCAATCATGAATATGTGGTATGAATAATCAAATTAACCACTGCTGTATGAGATATCAATGAACTTCTGCTGGAAAGATGAGTAGCAAAATTGGTTCTGGTATCTCTAGTAGCTGCATACAGAGACTGTTTCTGCAAAAATCTATGCTCAAGACACACTGAGCAGCTCCTTGTACCATAAGTTGAAAGGTCTTTTACCTCTTTTCACAAAGAAATATACACAAGAGGACCAAAACTTGCCTTCGGCACAGTGGCACCACCTCACATACATCTTGCCTGGGAGAAGCTGGAGACAACCTTACATACGAGTTACATGGGCCTGGGAAGCACTTTCACCTTTCAATGTCCACCTGTCTCATGTGTAACAGGAACAGCCACGTATGGCTGCACTTAAATGGTAGGGTTGTTCCTCTTCTTTCATTTACAAGTCACAAAACACCACTCTTCTCCCCAGACTAAAAAATCACCACAGGGAGATAAGCTAGATCCTCTTTTACAGTAGCAGGGAGCCTGCTGAAAGACAGAGCCCCACATATAAAAAACAAACAAAAAAAGGTTTTTTTGTCTTACAAGTTAAAATAAAGCATTAAATTCACACTCAAACACAAGTAGAACTAATTTTTACTTGTTTTCACAAATATCCAGGTTCCGTGAACATACTAAGCAGCAGCTGCCAAGCATACTAATAATCGTGTTATACATCACTAACGCACGGTGGAGGAGTAACATTTTAAAGCCCACTTTCCTCCCTCACACTAAACTCAGTTAAAGCATGACTCATTCCAGTGAAGGATGTGAACTCTGCGTGGAACAGAATAAAACTTGATCCATGTGGCTTATTCAGGAGGGAGAGCTGGTCTAGGGAATTTACGCAAACATACTGAAAATCCAACAATAAACCCACTGTAGAAGTGAGCCTCTGTCTTGATTCATACCAAATACCACCCAGCTAAAGAACAGCTATATATGAGGCCTTGAGGCTGCTGAAGGACTATGGCAATATTATTTTAACAAGCTCAAGGAGTTTTATGTCACCCACCCACTCGTGGTATTACCTTGTGCTCAAGAAGCTCTCAAGAGTTCCTCAAAATGCTCATTAGATTGAGCAAGACCACAGGAATGGGGAGGAGGGAGGAGAAGTGGTGCATGTGCTCTGGAAGAGACTTTTGTCTAGATGTTAGAGGTTTCCAGAGCTTCCCAACCATTCAGAAGACACCCTATTAAGTTGATTTGGTAAACGGAGGCTTGAAAAGGAGCTGCTGAAATAAGGATGTTCAGTCACAAACAAAAGAGCTTTTAGATATCCCAAAGTTGCACAATGTCAACACCTGTAAGCCAAACACATCTCAGGCTGGAATTTTCAAAAGCTCTTTGGGTAAAAGAATACAGAAGTGAAGACAGAATGGCCCCCACCAAACAGGGAAGGAAACATTGAAAAGAACAAGTACATGTACCCTCCTAACACACAAGACGGATGGTCTCTGGTTTGGCCAGATGGTTAAGGGACTGTTGTATGAATCCAGAAACTACAATAATAAAGAGGAAGGAGGATAGGTGTCTCACTGCATCTCTGCACTATTTATGCCATATTAAAACTTACAATAAAAAGTACCCCACACCACAAAACCCTAACACCATGTAACTTTGGTGGAGGAGTACAGATACCTGTTTTCCATTTAGCTGTGCCTGGTGCAACTTTCTAACCCAAGAAGCCTGCAAGGTATTGCATACAGTTTAACACTGGCATTATCCAAGGAAGAACATCAGTACTGGGTGCTTATGTAGGCTTCATGCTTTGGTCAAGCAAGAGGTTTTGTTTCCCTTCAAAAGTTTCTTCAAACTACTTTCATCCAAAGCAGCTCCTCCTGAACACATGCCGCCACAGGACCATGTTGCTGTGCAGAAATTAAGGCAGGAATATTTCTTTTCACTCCCAATGCTTGCTTTCAAAATTTGTAGTTTTCTCTACTTCTGTTAATGGGGGAGTGGATGCAGTTTAAAATATATTAGCAGAAAGGCTTGCAGTGAATCACAGTGTTTTCACTTTCCTCACTTTCTCCTGCTAAGAAGCAGGCTTCACACTTCTACCTTCCATAACATGTTCTGTCTCCTACTGCACAAGGAAACCTTTATCTGTTTATCAGAGAAACTGAAGGAAAGAACAGGTGGAGGACTTAAGCTCAGAAGAGGAGATCTATTCCTAGCTCTGCAACAAGATTCAGTCTACCTTTGAATCACTGTCTCCCTATCCATAAAAAGGAAAATAACAAATCTTAACAAGCAATGAATCCATCAGTGTCACAGCCTGCCCATGAGATCTGTGCATAAAAAGCTCCACGCAGAATTTAAAACTTTATTTCTGTATCCTCCAAGGATCCTTCACACATTAAAAAGCTTAGAAGTAGTTTAATCCCTATTCTTTCTATTACTACTGCATACAGCACTGAAATCTACCTATGGAGATTTCAATTATCTCCAAGGTGGAAGGACCTTCTTGCTTTTATTCTACCATTTTTTTCCCCAACAGCAGCTAAGTATTACTGTAGCCAGATGCACTATGCAAGTCTTAACACTAATAACAGAGGTAGACTTTTATCTCTGTGATTAGAGAGACCACTGTTGCTAGGGAAACTAGGTTATTCAGATATCCTAAACCCGCACAATGCTGCACAGGCTGTTCAGGCTCTACCTGGGAGCGAAAAGAGCAAAGCAAAGAGATTAGAGTCAGGAGCTCACCTGCTCAGACATTTCCAGCTGCTCCAGGTGCTGTTATTCTAGATGGCAATGGAGACAGCAGCCTGGGCCAAGCAAGAGCTCTTGGTTTCTTAGCCAGTGTCTCAGGCAGGGTGAGCATTAAATGGGTTCTTATTCTCCTTTTAGAGCCAGCCAGTAAATCATCAGTAACAGAGCAATCAAAACGAGAGAAAGATGAAATACAGGAATGACAATTGCTGACCAAGGACAGCTAAGGAGAAAGGGCAGGCATGTCAGGATGATGCGCTCAAACATGCTATATTGAGAGAGCACCAGGGAAGAATACTGAGGACACTACTAAATGTATTATACCTCACCAGCAGCCCCCCTCTCTCCTCCTCTTTGGGTAACCTGTAGGAGACCCCAATCCATAGAGAAGAACAGCAGCTGTGACTTACAGAAATGAGCCCTCTCAGCACCTGGGAGTAGCTATTTCTACCACTGGCCCTCTGACATTCTCTCACAGTACCCCTCTCGTGCACCAGCACAATCTTCAGGTGCAATGAACTACCTGGGGCTACTACAAAGGTTCATCACCAATTCACATATTCTGCTAAAAAACTCCTTTACTTCCACTCTTGGTTCTGACCCTCCCTAGCCTTGCTTTGCTCCAGCTTTTATGAGTCTGTTCCACCGTCCCCCTCCTCAGTTACTGCTTCCATCCTCTCACCTCCTTTCTCATGTCTATCCCCTTTTCGTTTTGTTTCGATTTTCTCAAACTTAGTATTCGTTTATTTTCCTGTTTGTCCCCTCTTCTAAAGTGCTCCTCTCCTTCACTGCCTCAAGTTTCACCTGGCTGGGTGTAAGGAAGACTCTTAACAAATTTACAGTTAGTCACAAACTCACTGGCACTCAGAGACAGCACAGCAACAGTGTTCCCTTGTCCTTTTGCCTACACCCTTCCTGCTGGGTGCCACATTGGTTCTTTGGGAACATGAAATCCAGTCATACATCTAATATGAAAGCAGGAAGGGAAAAAGAAATTAACTTCCAAGTAAAAAGAAAGATTAGCTGTTTCTCATCCAGGGCCACACAATGGTCCAGTGCATGTGTCATACTTTCACAGCATCGCAACATCCATAGCTGCTGGAGAGGCTTAACAGCAGCACACAGAGAAGCTTCCAAGCTAACTGTGCTCAGCTAATCCCGCTAAAGGAGCAGTGAAGCTGCAGCAGCTCAGACCTGCCTGCCTAAGTAAATACCTACAGTCCTAGAGGGGGAAGGGAGTTGCACCTCATGCCAAAGCCCCACATCACTGCGGTTTCATTGTAAATGGTACCAAGGCTAGCACAAGTTTGTAATGTCTATACTCACTCCAAAAACATTCCTGCAGCTGCAGAGCAGAAGAGAGCAAAGGCAGTTTGCATCCTCAGACTGTGTGTTTCTATGCCAGGGAATGTGTGAGGCCATAGTTTGACAATGCATTGTCTTGGCAGCAATAAGGTTTAAGGTTTCCCCCACCAAGCCATAAACCACTTCATGGCCTTTTACCCTGCTACTCCTTTATTCTGCAACCTCACAGATGTCTACGGTCCAGATAAAGAACTCAGCCAGCTCAAAGAAAAGTATCTTCCCTTCTAAGCTGGATCAGCTCTCTGATCTAGTTCACGGCACAGAAATCCAAACGGAAAGGATACATGCATGGTAGTTCAGGGGTGGATGTACATGAATATGATGTGCTGAAGACATCGTATTAGCAAAACACTGTTTGAATTTCCTTTAGGCTGAAGCTGAGTCAATTCCTGAGATTTATACGATTGGTTTGGGGATAAGATACCAAAAAGCAAGACTTATCCCCACTTTCCTCCTTTTATTTTTTTCCCCCTCCTTACAGTAACCTTTAAGTTACCAACATGCCTTACCAGCCTTAGCTACAGCTTTTACATACTGCTGTCTGCTTAGTGATAAACAATACAGAATCATGTCATTTATTTCTTAGTGCTGGCCAGACTACTTGAAGAGGAATCAGGGAGTCAGGCCCAGTGCTGAGCACATGTAGAAGTACTTTGGTGTGGATGGGCTGTGAATACAGTTGCCTAGGGGATACAGCAGCGCTTTCTAAAAACACAGGAGAGTCAAACTATAGGAAACTAAGCATCTTGTTTACTTCCTTGATACCTTCTGAATCATCACCTCCAAACCCTTCTACACTTTTGCAGAGAACTGAGATCCACAAACAATAATTATGCTGTCTACTTGTACCAGGAGCCTGTCCCAGAATAAAGATCATGCCATATCCCTATGGCTTTATTCTGCTCAGATTGATGAAGAAAAAGCTCCGCTACAATGCTAAACAGATTCCAAACCATCTTCTTTATGCTCTGTATGTCTTCTCTATGTAAAGACAGTACATTTACATGTAAAGATGCATAGTGAAACCTGAAGTCTTCAGTCAGATACAAACTTAATTCATTTAGCAGCAGCAAAGCCCATTACTTCACAAATTCATCCTTTAGTATTAGATGAGCATGAAAGCAGAAAGGCAAAAGGAAACAAAAGCTAGCTCTAAGCCTGCCTATGGCCTCAAGTGGTATTTCTCCATTAAGCACATGAAAAGAATCCAACTACCAGTGCTGAAACTCCTATAAGGCCCAGTCCACCATCATTTGCCATAGAAGAAAAATGTCCACGGAGGATGATGTTGCTCACCACTGCTGAAGAAGGTCTTTAGGAGGCATGGGTTACAGAAGTAGAACTGCAGTGAAATATATAACACAGCCCACCCACAGGAAGCATCCATCAGCACACAAAACCAAGGCAGAGTTAAACCAGCAGTTTCATGCAGTGCAGCCAAGCTGCTGTTTCCCTTCTGCAGGCAAGCATGAAATGGGCTCTGGAAGTGTGCTGCAGCCTGACAACTTGCAATGAAGCACTCATTAGGGAATAGGACAAAAGTGGAACAGTACCCCAGGAAGGAAGGTTTCCAGTGTCCAGCTATGTATTTAGAATGATGACTACAGCTTATACAGCAATGAAAAAAAGGAATTCGGTGAATCCAGAAGTTCAGCAGATATCCCATATTTATTTCAGGTTTGCATCCTCCCCTCTCCCATTGTAACAGGCTGTCTCTGCAGCATGTTAGGTAGCAGAAACAAGTACCTGGAACACAGAAATTTTACCCAATGTTTCGTTTTCTTTTAAGGGTAAAAGTGCATTTGTGTGTGCACGTGTCACTGTACATATATGCACACATGCAGAGATTGAGAACTGCACCTTATTTTTGAGATGGCAGAAGGAGAAAGCAATGTACCTTGTATACAGAAGCAACAAGACAGCAGGGATTTCTCTCCACCCTCCCTCCCCCAGGGGATCCCCAAGAAACTTCTGTCTCTACCACAGTTGAGCTTTATCCCTGTAGCAGACAGCACACTTCAGTCTTTAGGAGACAAATGGACTGCAGTCCACTTTTAATCTTTGAGGTGTGTCAAACCCACATTATTAAACATCTAAAAAAGAAAATCAGAGTTCTTTAATCTGCCCATATATTCCATGAAGAGTCCATGCAGAGACTATAGGACAGGTCTGATCTGTTTGTAGCAGTCTGTTACCAAGACATGCTGTTGCATTTTGCTCTGACTGGCGTTTTCCTGGGGACAGGTTTAACATTCACACAGATCTAACATCCATGCAGGGTGAGGGTCCATGATCCAGCCATGATGTAAAAGCTGGGACTATTGAGACCATTCTCCATTTCTGGGAAGCCTGAGGCATCCTCACACAGGACAGGAAGAACTGCTCACTAAGGCTATTGACAGAGTTATTATCATGAGAGAAAAAGTCAGGAAGTATTCAGGAGAGTCCATCTTTTAGCAGACAAGACTGCACTGTAGCATGCAAATTTCAAAGCTTTTCCTTCTGCCAACCAGTCTAATTTCCCCACTGCTGATCTTCGCTTCAGACAACTCTGGCTTAGCAACCATGGAGTGCTACATGCTAAGGAGGGCTGTCACCCACACATTACATTCAGCCAGGCTTTGACACAGGGCATGCCACAGAGGGCAGCAAGGGAAGAGTAGCAGAGGTGTAAATTCCCACCTCCCTGAGACATCTGACACTTGAATCAGTTTCAAGCTGAAATACTGGGAGGGAAGCACAACTACTGCACACCATAAACTAGTCAGAAGAGTCCAACTGATGATAACAGTTGTGATCAAGAGTAAAAAAGGTTACATATTTAGAAGATGTGGCCTTTCAAATACAAGGTGTCTCCACAGCAATTTGTGAATTTCAGAATATACTACAAGCATGCTGCATGTAACTAACACTGGGAAAGAAAGTTACCCATACTTACTGCAGAAGGCAAGACTTGCACATTTCTCTCTGGCGGCCGACAAGACCTATGCCCTACTGGCTGCTACATGCCCTCCAAGGCACTTAAAAGGTTTAATCACCATCACTTAGAGCCCTAAACATCAGTGAGTAAACACACACATATATGAGGTATGTTCCCAGCATGACTGGCTGCAAATATGCTGTCAACAGGTAAAGACAGAGCAATTCTGGTTAGGCCTGAATTATACAGGTACTATCCATTCAAGGAACAGCGTGAGAACACTTAACTCACACTACAGGGCAGGGCCAAACCAGTGAAACTCCTGTTGCCTTTTTTCTTCTTTTTACTCCTTCTCCTGAATGTTTACCACTAAGTCACATGGCACAATGTAATGCTCTGCAACACAGACGAATAGCTCCTAGAGTCCTGCCTTGGAGAGAGCAGAAAGTGAATCTGTTTTCATTCAGGGTCTATGTTGTTAGATTTCTCCCCTGTTCTGTTTTCCCAGGCAGGCTGCAAAGGTTTCCATGCTCAGTTCGTGCTGGCAGTCAGGCCACTGGATGTTCTTGGCAAAATAATTCCCAGAGCAAACTGGAACACCTTTTCAGTTTTCCTTTCCATTCCTTACTCAGGGTTGTGTACCAAGTGAAGCAGTTCTCATTCACTGCAAGTCTAACAGGCAGAAAGCAAATTTTAGACCTGGTTACTAATTAAAGACTTCTTTCAGTATAAAAACACATGGACAGGCAGATACATTCATAAGTCCACGTGGCTATGCACCAATGGCACCAGGAGCTTAGCACTGACTAGAGCAGAGGCGCAAGCTGACTGAAAGCGAAAAAAAGGTTTCCATGAAAAATAAGGTTAAAAACCAAAACCAAACAAGTAAACACCAATGAATGACACACAGCTATAAGGAGAAGAAGCCACAAGTCAGACTATTTCCCAACAAAAGCAGGGGATGCAATGTGAGAGCTAAAGTTTTAGGATCCGAGCAGTCTCCAACTCACTTTGTAGGTTCCTATCCACGTCTCTCCCACTGTCCCTTAACAGACATGTTTCCAGGGAGCACAGCAAACCCAGAGCTGGCTAAGCTAAAGAAAGAACTGGAAAGGGTGTTATTTTATAATTCAGAGCAGGTCCTTATTCCATTCTACTGATCATCTCCACACAGTGTATCAGCAAAACAGCACAGAGGTGGCATGGAACAAAAGTTCAGGTCAGTACTACTGCTGTGCTCAAACTATGGCTTTTGTTTCCTTTCTAAAACAAACCCTAGAAACAAAGCCTAAAAGGAAACTGCACAGACTAACTACATTGGGAGGGCTGCTTCTCTCACACCCAGTGTGGGTTTATCACTTGCCAGGTGAATGGATGAAAACTCCAGCCATAATCAGCATAATATTTACTATTTTGCTCTCCACGGTTGTCTCAGAGTTTTGCAGCCACTTCAAACAACATCTGGCAACAGGAATCTCCAGAGAAGTAGAAGAGATTAGAAAATTAAGAGAAACAAAACCAATCAATTGTCACAGCACAATCTGTTAACAACGAAACCCATGATGTATAGACACCATTTCCTGTATTTAACTAGAGCAGACCTAAAGTCCCGCCACGCAGAGGAAAGCGCCTGTTAAAACAAGAGTCGAACTGAACTGACAGTTTTGTTGGAAGGGAAGGGAGGACCAGCCCTAGGCAGTGGGGGTAATAAAGTCTGTTCAGAAAAATACAGTGCATGTGTCTGACACGAATACTGTGCTGTTTCTAGATCTTCCAGGATGAGCTGCTCTGGCTTTTATCCCCATATTGTTTTGGTTTGAGCACTGGAACACCAAGCAGCCAACAAAGCCAGCCACCATTTTCCTTGCTACATCGTAAAAACAACCCAACCCAAAACCCATAAGCTACTGATTTCCCATACTGGCCTAGAACAAGCAACCCAAGCTAAATGCCTTGCTATGCAGATGGCTCTGCCTACACCACTAACAACCTCTTCTGAACACAGCTGCTGCCCAAGCTCAGTGTCTTCTTGTCAGCTGGCTGGAGAAGAAAAACAACAGTTTTGTCATTCATAACCATAGCAAGGTAGTTACAGGAACTTTAATTGAAGATGCTGAAGGTAGCACACAGCTCTCTTCCAGCATTAATAAACACCATCTACTCCCCATCTCTTTTTCCTTGAAACTACTAGATAAGACAAAGGCAGCTGGGTTCACATATCAAGGCTTGTTCTGGGCTAGTAAATTCTTGCCTGGCATCACCTTTCTTCCCAAACTGTGTGCTTCTTTACAGAATCTGCTTTTAGAAGTGGAAGTCTTCTAATTATTGTGATTGTGAAGAATAACCTTAGAAAAGCATGATTCACAAACAAGCAGCACAGCGGTGCTGGTCAGAGCTCTCAGAGAATATGAAGAGCGGACGAAAGACCTGTCACTCAGATCACGTGGTGTACTCCATCAGACACCAACAGTGCTGTTTTACACTTCAGCATCATTGACTGATTTATTGCCATTCAGATTTTATCAAAATATGGAATAAGAGGGATCTTATTTTGGTAACACAGATGTGTAACACCATTATATTAAGCCCTGCCATCCCACAGCATGAATGAGCCAACAAGTGATTTTGAAGCCATGCCAAGGGGAAGCACTAAACCACCAATTAATTTAATGCAAAGGAAAACAGGACCACAACAGTCCCAACTAAGATGAAACAACCTATTTAGATGATGGCATCCCCCAGACTCTTTCCTCTCTACCCCATCTTGTACCTACAAAGCAGAGCTCCTGCTCAGGCAGTACCTCTCAAAGCAAATTATTAGAGCACTTGTACCCTGGAAGTCACAAAGTAGTTTCATAGAATAACTTTGCACCAAGGCCAAGAGCTGAGCTCTTGTGCTCCCTAAGACTTCAAGGGGAGCTGCAGATATGCAGAGGCACACAGACCCAGGCTGGATCAGAGCCTGTGCAGAAAGCTGGAACTGCCACACACACTTCAAGGGCACTCAGAAGCTGTAACTCACATCAGCTGGTAGAGAACAAGAGGGCAAAGCAGGACAAGGACTTACCTGTGAAAACAGCAATAACAGCTGAAAGCCTTAGGGAAGCCATTGCACTATTGCTGTACTGCAGATGATGCAGCTCAGGACATCATTCCCTGTGAATGATGAGGACTCATTCTCAGGCAAGTCACAAAATCAACAGAATCTCAAGGGAGTCTGCACCCACACCCCACTGTCCTGCACAACACCCTCTCTATCCCCAGCAGTGAAGGAAGCTTGCTAAGGAAAAGCTCTGGACACAAGGTGTCAAGATACACAAATCATACACCAAGTGCACGTGCATACACACACCAAGTGCACGTGCATACACACACCAAGTGCACGTGCATACACACACCAAGTGCACGTGCATACACACACCAAGTGCACGTGCATACACACACCAAGTGCACGTGCATACACACATACATACATATACACACACACACACACACCCCCCACAGCAGAAGGTTGAGCAGTTGTCCCAGGTATCTGGGAACAGAATTTGGCTGTGCCAAAGCACACGCCGACCCCAAGGAATCCACACCAGGCTCCTACTGAGAAGCTTCTACAACAGGGTAAGATTTTAAAAGATTTTTTGAGACAAAATCCAGAAATCTTCAAGCCACAAATACAGAGCTTCCAAAAGCCCTTCATGTGGAGCAAAAGAGAACAGAACTTTGTGCCCAAATGCATTTCAAATACTCATAAAGTCTCAGCATCTTGACCGGACACCTTAGGAAGGACAGAAACCTAAATGATTCTTTGGCCTCATTCAAGTAAGGTTAACACATCAATTTGTATTGCACTGGAAGGTAGTCAATGCAACAGGTAGGTGGCTAGCACCACCTACCCCTGGAAACAACTGATTTAGGAATGATGTCAACTTTATACAGTCCAGAGGCATACCCAGAAGCAGAGAAATCTCTGAAGACGGAATAAACTGCTTACTGGAAGAGGATCAAACGGAAGAAATCCTCACAGTTATGCTCCCCCCCACCCCCAATCAGGGAGAGAGGATCCAGGCCATGGTTTTTGACCTGACCAGACCATTTTGTAAGCAAAAACAAAAAAGAATCAGGCACAGATACTTATTCTAAACTGAGTAAATTCTATGCACAGCTAATGTTTGTGCCAGTAACAGAGCACACACCCAGCAGGATGGCTGTGCTCCTCCATGCAGCACAGCTGTGGGCTGCTGGCTGCTCTAAAGCTTAGTTGCTTCATACCTTCATTCCTCTTATAGGAAATGTACGTATTTGTTTTAATCTCTCGTCTCTCACATCATGTTTGTAAGTAAGTAGTCAAATATTTTGAGTGAAAACTTCAGAGAAAAACCTAACCCTCTTTAAATGGAATAAATGTACAACCAGAAGCAAGGAAAACACAACAGGGAAAAATAAAGGAACACTTGTACATCAGCACTATATTTAGATACTCTTCACTAGGACTTCTACAGAAACTTGGAAGACGTGTTGTGTTGATGCTTGGTCCAGCCCTAAAATGCTTCAAGCAATTTGACACAGCCCTGAAATAGAAGTTGTGACGTTTCAGACTGCAAGCTGCACAGAGCAGATACTGTTCACCAGCACAGTAACTGTTTTCTACAGAATCTCTGCATGCCACTACGTTTCCTGGATTAATGCTTCATTGAACTTGCAGCAGCTTTTTTAAACAACTATACTGTCTGACAGACTCGCACACTTTGATAGGTTTGAGATAACTGAAGAATTACTAAGACAAAACAATCCTCCTGACAATACCACTACAGCAGAAAGACATAAATACTACTTGTCATTTGCTACGTGGGACTAGGTATCTGATGTGCTAAGCAGGGTACCTACTCGCATAAAGTACAAAGTTGGTTCCTGCCCCAAGAGTAGGGTTTG
Organism: Amazona ochrocephala; assembly: GCA_039720435.1. Classification (NCBI taxonomy): domain Eukaryota; kingdom Metazoa; phylum Chordata; class Aves; order Psittaciformes; family Psittacidae; genus Amazona; species Amazona ochrocephala. The sequence goes on along the minus strand of CM077891.1, from coordinate 4,930,593 downwards.
GCCAGAATGGAAGACAGACCAGAAAACACAAAAAGAACATTTTAACCTGGGATTTGTTTTAGTTCTTCAAAGTGACACAGTACAGATTTTATATAGTCCTTAAAAGATACCCACCTAGCACTGTGGGCAGATTTTATTACAAAGGCTGTACGTGGCAATGCAAATCCTGTTCAGAACATCACTACTACAAAACAACCACCACAGTCAAGAGGCGCCTTTTTCTGTCCCAAATACTCATTTCTCTTCCTAAAACAAAAACCATTGAAAATAAAGAAGGAGGAAGGTATCTTGGGAAGGTGAATAGAAAAAGGGATTAATTAACTGATACAGGACATGGAGAATTTTAGGGATCACACTGACACCTCATATATCTGAGTAATTCATAAAAATTAGACTTAGACCCAAGCTACTGAAGCGAATTTTAGCCTAGATCCTTGGCCAAGAAGCTTCTGATCAAGAAAGCAAAGACTATAAAAACAGCAGGTGTTAAAGATGCCACAGAGAATGACATCAAGTAGTAATGGAAGAAACACAGTTCACACACAACAGAGATGACAAACGTCCTCAGGCATTTTCTTCCTCTTAATAATCACAACCGTTGAAGCTGTTAGTTTCACATCAGTAACGCAGGGCCTGTGGACCACAAGTGGTCAGACACAGAAGGAGCTACAGGAAGTGAAACGTGCCCATTCCGTCCTAAAATAAAAATGAGCTGGACATCAGTATCAATGGATCATTTTATAAAGGGCAAGCTGTCTTTTAACAGCAGCCTAATAGAGATGAAAAACGATGGAATAGCCTCATTTTTGTTTATGGGTTTGTTTTTAACAGATGGGAATGAGAGAAGAGAAACAAAACATGGACAACTCATTCCTCTTGCAAATTACTCCTGATTATAACAGCAAAGATAAAACATGAAGCTTCATAAGCACCTGCACTGATGATGCCCATGTATTAGTGAAGCTTAACAGATTCATTAATGAAGCTTAACAAAGCTTTCGTGAACCTGAAGGCTAGGTTCAGTTCTTAGCAAGGTGAGAATTTCCTAGGTGAAGCCAGCATACCCTTGTACCTACCAAACACCACTCAAAGATTACTCAGTCCTCAATTCCATGTCTAGAGGTTGAGGTCTCACCTTTGATCATTATGTCCCCCTTCAACAGAAAGATGAGGATCCATATTCTGTCCAACTCTATTGCTAGAGTTTCTCTTCTGTCTATGATTAGTGTCTGATGTTGACGAATAGGGCAATAATGATGGGGAGAGGAAGAACAGCTCACCCTTGTCAAAGGGTAGCTGTATGGCAGCCTGGACATCACATAAACTGGATGTTAACCACAGGATTTGGTTGCTCAGTATTAATCACCACCCCTATGCTCTATGAGTCGCCACAGGACCTTACAACTGCCAGGTCCCTCTTCTAAAGCCTGGAGATGTAATCTTAAACTGAACCTGAAGTTAACTTGATATCATGCACATCAGCTCAAAGAGGCACAAAGGCTCACAGAAACAAAGGCAGTGAGAGTCTCAGGACCTGTAGTGTTCACAGAAGGGACAATTCTAATAGAGAACCACAAAGCGTTCCTGCTGCTGTGGTGTCTTGGTTATAAGGATTTCAGCCTAATATGAGCCTCCTTCCCAGGCTGCCTCCCTTTCACAGAGAAGGATGAGCACCGACTGATAGGTCCCTAGCAAAAAGCAGCCACTACTCCTTTTCTGTAGCTGCTTCCTGGAAACCAAGTTCCCTACAGGATCTGAAAAAAAGCCAAGGGTGAAATGCAAAATTTAGTAACAGCAGGATCTGTAGCACAACAGTCCCACAGGGCACAGGCTTTTCCAAAGGGATTAACTGGTTATCAGCCACTGTCAGAGGGGGCTCTTTAGAGGAGGCTGGCACTTCTCCCAGCAGAAGGTGTCGAGGGATGACACAGACTCTAGGTAACAGAAGCACAACAGCCCACTGCTGTGGATGAACCCCCTCTGAGAATCAGGGAAAAGTAGTTACTGCAACAGCATGTCCTCTCAAATGACAGTATTAACTAGCAGTGCACCAAACAGAGCTTAACCCCAGAGCACCCCTTAAACACAGAGCTTAGGCTCCCCCCTCCTCCAGTCAGGGCCAGGCAAACAGCACAAGTGGAACCAGCATTTACGAGAGACCATCACACGTCTTGGCATTCCATGAACTGATCTCACAAGGATATTATTGATCAGTGCCATTTTCACCAGGTACATGTAACCAACCAGCAGATCCCACTGGCACATGGAAGTGCAGGCAGTCATGCTGTGATGTGATGTCATGAGAGATGTGCAGTAGCACACATTAAGAAAGTTTGCCAGTTCAAAAGGCAGGTGTTTAAAACCCACTTCTCAGCAAATACTTGGAATAAGCCCATTGCAAAATGAACTTCCCTCTGGATATACAGTTTTGTATTCAAACCCAGACCCACCTTTCAGTCATATGAACAGGCCAGAATTAAAATGTCCCTCTCTCCCAGTGACAGTATTTTCTCTCTAATTTGCCCTCTAGATGGGACAGGCTTACCTGTCCCCATTGCTTCTCCCTGACCAGAATGTAAACCTTCTTGCTTGGTACCCTCCAAGAACCTCAGACACCTCTCGCTTACCCCACAAGGTCTGCTAAGCCAAGGCTGGAAAAGTTCTAGTATGTGAATATTCCTATTCCACTGTCCCAGGCATTTCTGCAAAGCAGCCTGTGGCTGTACAGATGCCAGGACACCAGGCCTACAACACAGCAGGTTGCCCTACAGAGCTTCATGAGAAACTCTGAAGAGGACACATCCAGTAAGATTCTCACCTCCTTCAAATTCTATTAATAATCCACTTCTCCTATGGAATGCTGTCCATGCATTACAGAGATCCTAAGAATGCAACAGCGTGGGTCGGGTACTCAGCCCCCCACATCTGGAGGCCTGCAAACAACAGGAGGCCAAGGCTGCATCATATGCCAGGAAGCTTTAGGCACCATGCAATCAGCTCAGCTAGTTTCGTGGTTTAGTGCCTAGCCTCAAAACACCATGTTCCCATTTTAAACTTGCCAAAATCAGCTCAACTAATAGGCCCAAATGCTGGGTATAAAATATGTATATTTAAGGGAAGCAAGAAGTTGGGGAAGAAGCCATGAATAGAAGCCTTTATGTCAGGAGTTACTCCCCATCTAGTTATTGGGTATTTTATATCTCTCCCTCCCCACTGCCCATCGTTATTGCATTGGATATAAGGGAAGGAGGGAACCACCCTGGATGAGCCCCTCCTGCTTAGTTTCTTTAAATGGTAACAGGTTCCCATTTAGTTTCACCATTTGTAACTGAAAACCAGCATAATCCACTACTACAGCTACTTATTTTATCTATTTAATTACTGACAACACAACAACATGTCTAGTCAAACCTATTTCCCTTCTCCCAATGATAGTTTTTTCACTTTGTTCTCATGCCAGATACGGGAGGTATTATACACAATGGCAGCCAATGCCAAAACCTCTTCCATTCTTTAAATAGCAGAGCCCATGAGAGTGATCCAAGGCTCTCAGGGATGAAAAGAGCTTGCACATGGGAAAAAAGTGGTATTTCTTGGGATGTCATTACTTACAAGAAATAGGGCACAGACATTCTACAGTACTGTCCAGAAGAAATGGAAGACTGAAGAAAAAGCTTGAAATAGAGGTCATTAAAAAGCAGCTGTTTTAAACAGAAACCCATCAAACAACTTTTTTTCTGCACAAGCAAGTAATCCCAATAATTTCCGAATCCTTCTTCAGTATTCCATCCAAAGGCTCAGGAATTCCTAGCTCCAGACATTTTTTACTACATTAGAGGAACTGAAACTGTTTTCCTCCTTACATGGGGAACACATTTAATGTCAGCTGTGTAACAGATTATACGTGCATGTGACTTAATACTTCGCCTGGTAATAGTTCATGGATGATCCTGATAACATCAGAATTATATTAAAATTACACTGCAAAGGATAAAATCAGCAGGGAAATATCTTTGCACCGAGTGAGCTAGAACTGCAGATTAGGAGAACTAAAGCTTAATTTAGGTATGCTTCTGTCTGCAAGTGCAGGAACAAGAATTTAAACTGAGGAGGAAAGGAAGAGTAGAACTGGTGACAAAGAGAGAATTCAATCCAGAGAGACAGGATGGCAAAGAGAAGGTGGCTTCCCAGAGAATGACAGCTGCCAAAAGAAAGTCTTGGCATGCAGGAAATCCAAGGCAGAAAGCACTTTCCACACCTCCAAGACTGCTGGAAATCAGGAGCATTCCAGTAATTTAAATTCAATTGCTTGTAACACTGCAGCTCTTTTAATGCAATCAGACTGCTCTGGCAATTGGCAACACCTATCACTACTTCCAGCATCACTTGGGCAGCTCACTATTCATGAGAAGTGGCTCAGCGAACTTGTCCTTCTCTGTATCTTGCATATGTACAAAGTCTGACTAAAAAAAATGACAGGAATTCAAAGCAATCCCTGGAAAAGTTCTGCAAGGTTTGACAGCACGGCATCATGGTTACTAAGAGAATACAAGTCAGAATCCTACTGCATAACTAATCCCTTTGTGTTTAACCATCTGGGACAGCAATTCCTTTAATGTAATAGGAATGAGCCCCAGTATTTTAGAAGTGCAGCTATTTGTCAAAAATCGAACTTCTTCCAATACTTTCTATCTTCCTAAAATGTACAGATGTGCTAAATTTATTATTTCATTCATTACTATTAGGATATGTGACAGACAGACAACAGCTAAGCAGATCAGGGTATTTTGTATCAGATACTAGCAGCGAACAGTTAGACACTACGAAGAACCAGATTAGTAGCCAGCACTGCCTTGACTTCCTCCGTGTTTGAACTCAGATAATATCTGCTTGCACTTGGAACTTTAAAGTCAAAGTTGGGATAAAAGAAAATATTTTGAGATATCTGGGCAAAGTCAGTTATTACAGCAAACATTAACTCAACCTTTCTTAAGCGAGCCACTCGCCAGAAAGCACATACACAGCAAATCAATTCTCAGAGCAGGGAGGGTTTGGTAAGTGAATTGGGATCATCTATATGGGTAAGGACCAAATCATTCAATTGTAAAGAAGGAAAATTCCAAGGCTTCATTCAGGAACAGGTTTCTGAGACAAGGAAAATCAGACACCTTTAAGTTACTACAGAAACAAGCAAAACACCAGCAGGCACCACAGCAGAAGCCCAAAAGAACATGAATCCAAGACCCTCAAAGTCTTACACACCAAGCCACAATGTGCTATTCTGCAATCAAGCTCTTCCAAATGCCATGGCTTATTCCTCTCTTACCTTTCCTACTACCAGTCCTTTAACCAGAGCTTCTGCAAGGGCAGAAAGAGAAAAAACCTGCATCAGTTCCAAATTTGCAGTGATTATAGTTTTCATCCCTATGCACTCGCTTCAGTGAGAGTTTGGGCATGCCAGTGCAGCCAGGCTCTGGACAGGCTTATACAGTAACTGACTTGGCATCTCCTTGAACACATTATTTTGGCAGATTTACAGATAGGAAGGTCACTGTATGAGGGCATCCCTCCTCACACATCCTCTTAATTTCGCTTAAAATTATGCTCTGGAATACGTCACATCCACTGTCAAGGTACTGCAACATCAGGAAGCTTAACAAAGACGAAGATTAATCCAGCTCCTGTATATATCCCACCACTATCCCTAAGCTCACACACACAGGCGGTATAAAGACAATCTGGAGTCTTGCTGAGCCAAAACCTGCTATGCATGCTTCTACAGACTGAAATTTCAATAAATAAATAAAAACCCATCTGTAGGATGATGCTCTCTGACCGCCAGCACACAGAACCAGGCTGCTGGTTAAGCCTGAGTAGTTTCTACAGCTCCAGGAGCCCTGTATTTGCAGCAGGAAGGCAGCTGGGTCACTGCCATACCTCAGCACATCACAAATACAGCTTCAGCCTCTTGACACCAATCCCAATTATTTGATGCCTTTTTTCTTTTTTTTTTTTTGGGGGGGGGGCAGGGTTTGTGGTTTTGGGGTTTTTTTTGATTGGTTGGGTTTTTTCCAATCAATCATTCCCTTTCAGTCGAATTCTGGGTTTTCCTGTTGTTAAGAAATGAGATTCACTGCTTCAGCCTGGCTTCCTCTAGAACGCATGGGGAGAAGAGATAAGCCCTCCCTTCCAGTCAATGCTGACCACAGATAAGCACAGGGGCTTTATTATTTTCCACCCGGTCTCTACCAGCAGAACACCAGCAAGGATAAACTGAAAACTTGACAAGTTAAGGAGTGGAAGAAGCAAATGCTTCTTCAGCCAGCCTCAGCTGCTAACAAGGCTTAAGCACCAGGGCACGTTATTTTAGGCTCAGGAAGTAACCAAATCTTACAATTCCGCAGGAAAGAAAATGAGTTCTCCTCCCTAGCAAAACTGAGGGCAAATAGCTGATCTGCAGAACCATTCTTCAGAGAGCAACAGGTACTGGGAAAGCTTTTTAAGCCAGCCTTTAGCTATATTAATTCCCTTTAACACAAAGGAATTTGAAGGCTACAGTCTAACAGATGAGGAAGCTTTGCCACCTTATCCTTTGCAGGTAGCAACACTCAAAAGTGTCAAAGAGGGGACTGAGCAAAAAAGAAGAGGGGGGTGACATAAAAACATACTGCATATTACTATGTACTTTAAAAAAATACTGTAGTTCTAGTGCTCTACAAAAGCCAGGAAATTCCAAAGTCTTGCTCTTGTTTTGTCCCAAAATACAAAGGTATAATTTAAGAAGGGTGCATGAAAAGTTATTTGGTGCACCTTAGCTGCATACGCTGCTGCCCACTGGCAGAGACATTGTACTCCAAACTGCACGGCAGTGTCAAGTCTTGATTTCTTGCCTTCTAAGCTGAGATGTGCTTTTCAAATTTGCTCTTTTCTATCTTGTACCCATGTCACCTACAGATCTTGCTAGAGAAAAACCTGCCTCCTGGAAGAAAAGACAGACAGCATGTTGAGAAATACACAATAACTGAATTCCTAAACCCAATTCAGCAACTGTGCGTCTCTTTTATACCCCTGCGCTGCATTCTCCAATGCTTTTAAGTTGTTACCACATTCCTAAAGGCAGTCAACAGCATGGTAATCGTCAATTTAAAACTGGAGCTCCAGCTTTAGACTTGTGATGAAATAAGGTCTCAGAAATGAGATACAAGAAAGCAATTCTGTACATTTGGAAATTCTTAGTCAAACAGCTGAGACAATGTTTCTGCACTGGAAGAATGCACTCTGTTCATCTAAACGCTGCCGAGTACTTCAAGTAGATTTTCCCAGTGCTACCACTTCCAAGCTGGTTTCTCTTGCTAAATCAAATCCTATGTGGATGCTTGTCTATGCCGATGCTTGTCAGCACTGATCTTCTGCAGATAGTTTACATTTCAGAGACATTTCTAACCTGAACTTCTTAAGTGATTCCTACACATAACTCACTGAAATATTTACTGTAGGCTTAAAAATCCACTGGTCTGGTCTCTCCCTCAGAAACCGGCCTCTGTGAAAAGTTTGAGATATTTGTGAGCCAAGACAAAGAAATACAAAAAGATTATAACTAACTGGAATAATAATAAAAAAAGGATTTGTGAAATTCAGTTGAGAAAGTGGGATTATATGTCAGAACATATGGTTAGAAGATACACTAAAACCACTAGAAGAAACACTAAAAACTCAATTATTCCAGTGCTTTGGAGCATGTGCTCCTGAGAAGACAAGAAAGTAACCTGCAAAATAATCCAATTCAAAACACAACAAAATAACTCCTACAGAAACACAAAGGCATAAAGCAAGATGCCCTCAGTATGCACAAGCAGGCACAGCTAGGATCTGCGGATCCTACAGACCTGGTTTGATTCTAATGTTTCTGTAAAATAAGGCATTTAGATAAGCAAATCCAAATATTTTGTTTAATCAATGCCCCCAACAGTGTGCTACAAGAGGGCCTGTCAATTCAGAAAAAAAGATATAGCATTTTATTTAAAGCAGACTGAAGAAACAGTCGTAATTAAAATAAGCAGGAAAGTACCCTTCAGGGAGGAAAAGGAGTAACCCAGGGGCAAGCCATTGAAAACTGGTTCACATTTGACAAGTTACACAGTATGCTCAGGGGCTGTACAAGCAGTACACTCTGTGCAGCATACACAGATAAGGAAGACCACACCACACACACATCAATGAGTAATCTACACCATGCAATTAAATATTTAGGGAAATTAGGGCCTGCATGAAGCTCTGCAGGAGCCCTTCCCTCCTTACACTGCCTGGAAGAGAAGGCATACGTTAGGCCTTTGCACAGAGACTGCCCTGAGTAAGGGAAACTTTCACCTTCAAGACAATGCATTCATGGGATGTCATGGCACACGAAGATGTTATGTTCCAGGTGACCAAACCACTCCACACAAGCCTTGCACACTTTGCAAACAGGAAAAAGTTCTGCAGTTCCAAAGGCTTACAGGGTCAGAGCTCTTATGCTGACTAAACAAACTAATTCACATTATATGCATATGGACAACAATGAATGCCAAAACATCAGCATGTTAGCGGATCAATTGTGTATCTTTTTCTGAAACAGAATCTGGAAAGAATTCACACTTCACGCACTGCACAAATGCAAGGAGAAAAGGCCTTACCACTGAACAACAACTTATTCTGCATATGGTAATACAATAAGAAAACAAAAGAACTAACACACTCTGTAAGGCATTTAAAAGTTTTGATAACATGTGGCAGCAAACTAACATCAGAACTGCATGTTTTACAGCATACCTGAAGGACTATATCTGTCTTGCTTTTAGAACATTATAAAACCTGATACAGCAGAGCAAGTAAAACCAGAGTGCAGCAGATACCCAAAAGAACACAGATAAGGACATTATGCATGCACAAAAATGGTGTCAGCCACCAACTTGTACATGCATTTGTCTGCAATTACAGCTCATTATGACTGCAGTCATAACACAGTTATTCAACAAATTCTGCAGACATTAGCCTCCTGGAGAGCATGAAGTAGTTTTTCACCACCAGAAGAATCAGCTGCCTGAGGATTGCTGCAGTGAAAAAAAAACCTCTTTACCTCTATATCACCTTACAGTGACAGCAAGGGCATCAAGCTGAAGGGACAATGGACAAGCCATGTGTCTCTTTAAGAGGACATCTAAGGAGCGCAAGAACAACAGAGATGGTTTTGAAAATGATTACCCCAGAGGCAATGCAGACCAAAAAGAATGGATGCCAGTTCAAATGAAGAACCTGCCTGATGATGGGCCCATGCATATTCACAGGTTACAAATCACTACAGGAAAAAAGCAGCAACATTACATGCTTTACATGCTGCTTTTCTGACACGCAGAATTAAGAAATTATGTAGGTGTTTCTACAGTCTTAGCTCTGACCACAGCAGACTTACATGCCCAGAGAGGAGTGCACACTGGAAAGCAGGAAGGAGCAGCTCCTGGCAGGAGGGGTCACAGCTTGCTGGTCTGGTAGGATAGTGCTGTGGGAACACTGCTCTGCTGTGCCAGCACAAGGAGTCTGGCCTCTTGCTCAGAAACAAATCCTGTTACTGAGGCCTTCCCAAAGTCAAGTTAATAAATCACCCTTGCCTCACACCAGTTTGCAGCTTCACTATGAAGCCTGACCTTGATTAAGCTGCAAGACTGGACGGGCCAAGAAATGGTCAGAAAAGTAAGCTGAAAGATGCAGATATTCTATCAAGCTATTCCATTAATTTTCATTTACAAACCCAGCCTTGCAGCTAAAAGAGGACACAGTCTCCCATGAAAAGGGTATCCCTAAGTAACCACCATCATAAGGGAACATACTGATTCAGTTGTAACAATTCAGCTTTAAAGCATTCTCGAATCAGACTTAAATAAATGGTGTCATACTCTGCAGACCAACTTCTTTTGAGCAAAAAGTTTATTTTTATCTTCACATGCACAAATCAATACATGAAATATGAACAGGATTTCAGAGCTGGTACTAGAAAGGCTTTCTAAATCAGAGTTTCGCCCAGACAATGCTTCAAATATACCAGGCAGAGCTTTGAAGAACCTCTTTTTTTTTCATGACTTCACAGGTGTATGTGACACAATTCAATTGTCAAGGTCATAGCACATTCCCAGACACTTTAAACTCAGGTAGGAGAGCCAACCTCTCCAAAACTTAAATACTCTCCAAATTTATTGGTACTTTCTGGCCAGTATTTCAGCAGTTAAACACTCCGGAATGCAACGTGTGCTGGGACTTGAATTCTGGGTGTGGTTACCACTAAACTAAGGGAAAGGAACAAGCCAATGCAAGAACACCTCATGTTTTGCCAGGTAGAATGAAACAAACCTAAATGAAAACCATAAAATGTAGTAACAGATATTAAGTGTCATCGTGCATGGCACTGACTTCACATGTGCAAGTTACAGAGCTGTCTGTGCACAAGAGGACAGCCAGGCATCATTCTGCTCCTGGCCATCAGAAATTTCTTTGCAGATGATGCATGAAGCTTATCAGCAAAACCAAACACAATAAAGAAAATGTCAGTTTGGTTTCATCTACTGAGCTTTCAATGAAGGTCTGTCCAAGCTGTAATTTTCTCAAGCTTTATAAATCCAAACTATATTTGTGTAATGAGGCGATCATTTTCTTCTTAAAACACAAGCAGGATGTTCTCTGTCATATCTTACGGTATTCTTAGCTCACTCCTTTGTAACTGGAGATAGCACAGCACACGCTGCAGTCCCTAAACACAAGGACTACAAACAAAGTCTTTCTGTTATCAAAGATGATTGCTCCTTTACCTCAGCCTTTACACAAAGGACTTCTTCACATCCCTATCACAATCCAAAATAATATTGTGTCCTCCACACTTTCTCTACTTCCCACCATCCCCAGCCTTCCCTATCTAAACAAATACAAAAGAACAAAGTCTGCCTGTACACTTTACAACACATTTCAAACTGATCCAAGTGGCTGTTAATCAGAGCTGAACTTGCAGCATCCAAACATTTTCTATCTAAAAAGAATAATACCTTCCTTGTGTAGAAGATGTGCAGTGTTGTTCAGAACGTGTAAACTAAAATACATGTATTTCTAGGGTAAGTTTCTTATGGAAAGGTCACAACTACCTTCACTAATGCGTTTGGGTATTTACAAATGACAGCATACCACTGAGACAACACACAGAACCTTTCAAGAACAAACCAGCCCCCAAAATCCTCCCTTTAAAAAAGAAATAACTCTTGTTTCAGACACACACAACCTCGACAAACACACTATTACTCTAAAATCAATCTGCAGTTCTTTCACAAACAGATTTATGCAGCTGGCAGAGGAAAACCCATCTTGCTACACTGGACAAAAAAGGGCTGACCATCCAAAGGGTTCATAGTGTGTTTGTGGTGGAAAGAACCCTTCCTGTTGCTCCTCACTGTAGCAGATAAAAATCTGGGAATTCCCCACAGTTCCTAAGAAAACAGCACCAGAGTGTTTGTTCATCTCCTGGCCCCAACTCCCCCCCTTCCCAGCACCTGTAGCAGAGCATAAGTTTCTAAGGCACTGCTGGGCCATCAGCTGTGCTCTCCAAGCAAGCAGACAGACATCTTTTGTGCCTCCCTCATTTGGCAGCTGCAGGGGAGAGGTGTGGGGGCTGGGAGAAGGGAGTTCTCCTCTAGCACACCCAGTGAAGGGCATCAGCAAGCATGGAAAAAAGGACTCAAGAAAACGGGGGAGCAAAGGAACAAGGACACAGGTGCCAACGTACTGACATCCCCTCCTTCCTTTCAGATTGCAGTTATTGATTCTGAGGGCTAAATTTTAATGTTGAGGGGATTCCAAGTCCATCTAAGGCTGGAGAATGTGGGGAAGAAAAGAAAAAAATAAAGGAGAAGTGAGGCACAGTACAACTGTGCCTGGGATAAGGAGAGGACTAACAAAGCATCTAAGCCAGCCAGAGTAACCCACTGTGGCTCATGAGTGGGACAAAGCAGAAGTGCCATGGAGCACTATGTGAGCACTGCCATGCTGCTGGAGGATCCACATCCTGCCCCATCATCAAGAGATACCACAGTGGGGCATGCAACAGGCTCCATACCACAGGCAACAGGTGGATCTCACCCAGGGCCAAGTTAAAAAGCCACAGAAGGGGAGCAGCAGCTGAACAGGTCAAAGCTCTTAGCAGGCCCCTGCTGGAAGTTAGGATGGTAGTGGCAGCAGCAAGTCAATCTAAGCAGCAGGAAAAGCGGCAGTTCAGCAGTCCTCCAAGTTCAGTCCTTGAAACATAAGAGAAAATGGTAAGCAACACTAGCACAGTAACCTTGGGAAGGACAATGGGAGAATCAATGTAACATGCTCAGATAACAGTTACTACTTGAGTAAAATGAAAAGTTTTCTGCACCTTCCTCTGGCTCTCTGTGCTCCTCGAGCTGAACAATCACCATTCCTCTCAAACTCATGTAAGCAGTGAAACTCAAATGCAGACACATCACACTCAGGCCCACCCTGCAATTCTCAAGGCAAGAATGGAGTTCCACTCCACAGCACAGCTCAGGTGATTAACACCCCCTCAGCTCTGACAGCACCTTCTGGTTTTCAGCGCTGGCAGCTGGTCTGGCAGCTGTTTTCTGCAGGTACCTGGCAAACTTAAGAGGCAAAACAGGCAGCAGAAGTTTGAGCACTAAACTCTTGGATTAACAGGGGTTAGACAGGGCAAATACACAAGCAGCGGTACCCTGAGGAAGTCAAGACTAGAAGCAGAGAGGCCAGAACACAAGAGTCTGCAATATTTTTATATACCAGATGGCATTTATCAAGCTCCTACAAGACTTACAAACATGGAAGTAGGGGCTGAAACTCACTAAAAGTACACACGGGTAAATTTCCCTAACGCTAATTTATTTACAGTTAAATAAACACTGCTATAGATCAATACCAACATAAGTCACAAGAAAGCAGGAAATAAGTAGCAAAGTCATCCAGTTTTTCACCTACCCTTCTTATATCACTTTATCGAGCTCAGACTCTGCAGCATCCAAGTCACTGCCACAGTCCACGCAACTACTGGCCACCAAATTTCACCCAGCAATTCATGTGCACAGACCACTTCTTCCAGTAACACAGGCTCCACTTTGGAACAAAAGGCTCAAAGTACTGATCCATGTAACTTAATTTGTCCTTCTAGCTGTTACAGAGGAGATATTATGCAGTTGCTGAAGCTCCCTTACCGCTATAGCTTTGAAAAGAAAATAAAAACTAAAGAAACAAACCCAACAAAATGCCCGAACAACCAAACATGCCCATCATGCTTCAGGAAACGCATCGGAACCAAAGTTAACTGGAAGAAGTGAACCCAGACAGAGCTCTGTAGTACTGGCGGCAGTTCATAATGAAGAGCTCTGCCATGGGGTGGAGTTCAGACACACCCATAGGAAAGTTTAGGCATGGATTTGGTTTCCCTTTGCATTAAGTAAAATTCAAACCAATTTACAAAGGAAATCGTCGTCTTCATCTTCCATGAGAAGATGACAGAAGTGCAAAGAGGCAAAACAGTCCCTCTCAATGGCCCCACTTTCTTCCACTGCACCATGCCATACTAAAGGGAGCCCATTCACTTCAGCCTGTACTACAGTGCAACAGGACTTTGTGCAGTCACAAGACTGTCCTTGGCAAGATGACCAGGAGCTGAGGAAGTCCGGTTTGGAGCATGCTATAGGGGCCCTTGTTAACCAGTTCTAGATAAGTAGACTTCACAGATCCAACAGGTACTCATCTAAGCACCTAACCACAGATGGCATAAGAAGAGTCTCGAGATTCCCCTCCCTGGCTTTTCACTTTCATTCAATCTCAACAATTTCCCACTGAAGACACTCCATCCAACCAACATCCACCGAGAGCTATGACATGAAAGGAATTACACCTGAAGAAAGGTCTAATTACACCTGAAGAAAGGAAATAAACCACCTAAACTGGTAGTATGTATCTCTGTCTGGCACTCTTTATTGAGTTCTGCAGTACCCCGGAGCCTTCAACCTTGCCAACCAGCAACCTGATGCCTCTTAAAATGTTCCACAGACATACATGCTTTTGCTGCACTCATCACAATTCTTTCTGTTCACTCCACTACGAAGAGTAACTTTGCTGGTGCGCAACAAAACCTTGAATGTCCCATCCTATTTCATACAGTAACTATCAACGGCCAGGGTCCAGAGGCAGCAAAGTAAGAGGAGGCTGAGGCAAAATAGCACCTGCTGAGCAGCCCTTAACTGCTCTAAATGGCTCTGTCCCACTGCAGACATCTCTAATGCAGACATCTCCCCCTCAGCCCCTTCTGCTTTCAAAGGACTGAACGACAATACAGAAGCAACACTCACTTCTCACAGCCAGAGAGAACTGAGGGCCTCTGCAGCCTATAAACGACATGTGAATATAAATTACATCTCCAAAACTCACACCGTAGTCAAGACAAGTGATTCTACACCTTCTTTTCAAAAAGAAACAAAACTGAAACAACAAAACCAACACAGGGCAGCCCGCTGCTCCCCTACTAGGCCATCCTCTCCCTGCCAGGCCTTCAAGATGATGCTCAGTAACCTCAGGGAACAGCAGCTCATTCTGCCTGACATAGCACTAGCCGCTCTGTGGGCTGCCCCATGAAAGCAGGGGTTCCTTTATTTACAGTTTCTTCCCTCCCTTTCCCATCAGTTATTTTTGAAGAATTATATTTCCTGTTTTCACTGCTCTGCCTCCACTTGTCATTCATCACAGCTATTAAAGTAGGAGGGAAGCACAGGAGAGCAAAGCAACACAAAGCAAACCTTTACGGTTCAGCAAGCAAAGGATTAAATGTCACCTCTCCCCCCCTCAACCTCACCTCTCACACACCCTCCAAGATGCTATGTAAATATGGCTTATCCTCCAGCATATTCCCAGATCCTGACAGCTTTGACAGGTCAGACATTTCAGGATGTATCAGACAGGCAACCTCTTCATCCCAGCTTGTGACAGCTATTTACCCTCCCTCTGGCTGGTCCATTCTGGATCATGAACAACTCGCTCTGGAAAGCCCCTGCCTATATCTTGTAGCTACAAATGGTGCCGCAGCAGTTTTCAGAGATGGAAGTAGAGCAATAACCCTGCACACTCGTTTCTTGTTAGGCTGTTGGTTCACAGACATTGTGTCCCCACCACCTCAGTGCAGGAAAGTGTCAGATAAAAAGGACACCTGAGACTCAAACACAAGTGCTGCCTATGAAGGATAAACAACAACCATTTTAGCAAAGGTGGAGCTAGAAGCATCCCCACCAAATCCATTACCCCCTCCAACAGTTCCCAGGCTCCTATTCAGATGAGGCACAGCTACCCCAAGGCTGCTGCTACAACTGCAACCTTCTCACCCTCCTCCTTCCCAGCCACATTTCAGGGCTGCCCCAAAGGTGACAATGTATTGTACCAACAGCAGATGATGGCTAGGGGATGGAGGGAAAGATAAGAAAGCAAATGTTGAGACAGGGACACAGAGACTTCAAAATGCATTTGGTTTTTGAAGACAGCTGAGGGTATGGCTCAAATAAGCTAGTCTAATAAGCAAGTGTGGGTTTGTGCAGCAGCAAGTCATACACAGAAAGGATTCTTTATTCAGCTATCAGAAAGCAATTAGGGTTTAATTAAGCTCTGGATAGATAGATCAACACCAAAGAGGAAACTAATCACATGTGAAACTGAACCATGGATGGCATGTACAGACAGGAGACCAGGAGAGACTGGAATAGTAAAAGGCACTCTAGGAAAGGAGAACACCACCACAATCAAAACCTCTGTGAACAAGGAGGGAAGCCAGCATCTGAGATGGCTGACTGAGGAAACATCTTCTAAGGAAGATATTTCTGCTCCCAGGAATGGGGCAGAAGTAATCTTAATTTTATTGTACTGCAAAATGAACATATCTTGGTGGTTAACTAAAAAGCAACTAAAAAATCATAGCAAAGGATCACGAGATCCTAGGCTCAGTATCTGACAGCTCAGACAGCACAGCTGGGCAAAAGGGAGAATAACCAACCCTGAAGACAAAAGCAATTTCCCAATACAGAGATCGAGTTGTCCCATTGCACTAGAAGGGCAGGAATCCTACCAACACTCCCTTGAAACAGGAGTCTAGTCCTCTCTAGCAAACTGGGCCACTGTGGAAGTCTATCACACTGATGCCTGTGCATGTATGCCGCTGATTAAAAGCCTACGATGAGCAACAGGGGGTGCACTCAGGGCTTAATACTGCAGGGTTATTCACAAGCAAGTCAAGAGAGCTGTGTAGGTACTGTTCACTCAGATAATGTATTCCCTGAGGGCTGGGTATTTCTTTTTTCTTTGAACAGTACCACTTTATTCCTTGATAGCAGTGTAAATAGACTCACCACAAAGACTGTTTTAAGGAGCTGCTGATTCGGTGCATTAGCAACTTAAGATTTTTAAGCTCTTCTTAAGAGGTAGAACAAGCAGAGCTCCCAGTAAAGGAGCTTTGGAAATAAAACGTAGAAAAGGAAAAAAAAAACCAACAAAGAAACCAAACAATCGGGTACAAAGAGTAGAAACAGAGCACCAGGCAGTGAAAACCTGGCCAAAGCTGCTGCAAGGAAGATACTGAAAATATCTAAGCTTCTCTGGTATACCACAGCCCCAATATAGTTGCATTCCTTTGCTGAGTAAGTATACCAACCCGCTTCTCTCACTGACTTTGCAAGAGAGTGTTAATGAGACCTACCTGAAAGGCTTTAAAATTTACAGGGAGTACTGTTCTGGCAGGAACTCACTGGTTAGTAAGTCAATCTGAAACACAAGTGACCTTTACTGTAAATGCACCTTTCCAAGCAGTTAAAAAGCAAACACCACACCAAAAAGACAAACCAAGCACCCTCAAAGAAAAACCCAACATAAAGATCTGCCTTTGGAGCAATGTAAATAAGAAAAGCCAGTTAGTCCAGAAGTCAGTCCTGCAGCACAGGAAAACCGGAATTTTGTTAATTCCCATCTCCTTTATTGCTGCCGGCTAGAGGCTGGGTTGATTTCTTAAGCAAATTCACAGGGAGAATAGACTGGACTTCCCTGAAATATTCTCCTGCCACATAATTCCTGTATTGCAAAGCATCATTCCGTTAACAACAATAACTGGTAAAGGAAGTGCTGCTTGCACTACAGCACATGAACAGAAGCGAAACCCCTGGATTCTATTATGCTAGGTACCATAGGAACATTTGGAGAGAAAGAGCTTCCTAGTAAGGAGCCTGGTAATGAGACACAAACCACTTCACAGCTTCAGTTCATTTATATGCATTAGTAATTAAAAAATAAATGTTCGTTTGGTTACGTAAAAGAGCTGTGGTCACCAACACGGTTCTGTATCATTCAAGTATCTGTGGAATAAGCCAACAAAAAGGCAGTCATAATTGAAGAAGACAAGGCTGTTATGTGGATTTAACTAGCTTTTCCCTTTAGGCCCTATCCACTGCAGGGCTCAAGCAGAGCTGGTGAAAACAGAAGTTAAACCACACTTATCTAACCACCACAGAGAGAGACCAGTCAGGATAAAATGCATTTAGCATTGATGTTACCACCTCACTTCAGAGGTGAGGTGTATTTAGTCAAGACTACCTTAGTGGTTAAATTCTAGAACCAAGAACTAAAGCTCAGGGTTGAGACCCACAGCTATCATCTGTACATGATCTTGGACACTTCCTTTGGAATTACCAGAGCCTCAGTTTCTCTGGATGAACAGGCTATTGAGAGTTATTCATGTTTTTGACACACCTGCACATCCCAAGAGCAGACAAGCCCATAGCACTACAATAGTGCAAGAGAAGACTTGGAAAGTCTTGACAAGTGATCCTCTTAAAAGTAAGTAACTGACCCTACTCACAAGTTTCACATATACTTTAATGTAATTAAAACTGCATTTCAATATACTTGAAACAGAACCCAGACTTTTTTAAAAAGACAGGACTCCCAATATCTTTAGCCCTATTTGTTTCCACAGGCCTGCTTCCCTGAAAAACATTTACCCATCCAGCTTTTGCCTTATCAGGAACCTGCTACATTCCAAAGGGCTGTGCTCAAGGTTGTAATGTTCTTTTCCAGGCATTTTGCTGACTATTTCACTGCCAAATACGACCCTTTGCAGGATGCACTTGTTTGCAAGTGCTCAGAACCTGAGACGTTAAGACAGGGCTGCACAGTATGCTGACAGGAGGCAGATGGCTGCTATTTACTTCACTCAAGAGAAAAAGTGTGTTACTTTGTGTATTTTCAAACCCAAGAATTAATAATTGACATTTGCCTCCACAGAGTCTTTTGATCCCAAAGGAAAAGAAGCTAAAGGGACACAGAGTAGCACAACTGCCCCTGGGGTGAGCACTAGCCAGCTGCATGCAGTGTAAGGTGAAGAAACCAGTTTGCCCTGGTAACAGAGAAATAACTTCTAATTCCTTGCAGGGCAACTAGACATTCTGAGTGTTATCTGAAAGACAAAGCTGTATGCAGAATGACAGTAAACAGCCTAAGTGGTTTGCTACTCCTAATTTTCCCCTACAGATAGCAACCCCTCCCCACTGCTTACAGTACTGCCTGACATCTCCCAGGCATACTTGGTATGCATACAAAGAGATGAAAGATTCTGATAGGAGCAGGTTTCATTTGGAACCATCTTCAAGGATGTATTAAATGATGCTGTTAAATCCACTTAAACACCCAACAGAGTATCAGAATAAACTTGTTTAAAGGATTATTCTACACACCAGCTGATTTTTACAACTATTTGTTGCAAAAGACCTTTAAATGAGTATGAGATAAGAAAACCACCTTGGGGCTGAGATCTGTAGAGCACATAGACAAGATTCACAGGCCTAAAAGAAGAAAACAGTTCCTTTAAAAGGTTCGGCAGAAGAGAACCAGACCCATTTCCGCTGAGTTATTCCAACTGCCTCAGATATTAATCCTATTTCAGGAATATAGGGAGTGCTCTGGGCACAATGAGTCAGCAGGGTGGGGCATTTTTTTTTTCCATGTTTGTGGACTGAACAGGAACAGAAAGAGCAAAAGAAGCTGGAAGCCAGAAATCCAGCACCTGGCTGCTATACAGGCAGGAATTCAGCAGGGTGAAGTCAGAAGCACTCACAGATCAGTGCAGAGCCAGCACTCAGAGGCAAAAACAGAAGCCTTATCTGGGAATAAAGCAACATCCTAAATAAAATTTAAATGAGAAAGCGTAAAGATGCTTCACTGCTGCAAGCCACCTCTATTTTCTCCTGATGACCCTTGTCCTTAACAAAGCTTTGTTCTAGACCAAGCTGTTCAAGCAAATCAAACTACTTGACAAAAATCTTACCTGCACTATAAGGTCAAGATAATGACATTTTCTATTTCAAAGCAAACAAGTGTAAGAAGGCCTGAAAAAACCCCTCCAAAACTCCCCTTCCCCAAAAAGGCCCATCAAGGGAAAATATGGATATGTTATGTAGTTGTGAGATGTAATAATGCAGATGTCCCATTATAGCAACTACATCAATAAAAAAATATATATATATATAAAAAAAAAAAAGAAATCTTAGCCCATGAAAATGCACACATACACTGCTAGAAACTGAATGCAAGTTACTTAAGGTCATCTGCTCTCCTTTAAAAGCTGTGCTGACCTGACATCCATACAGTCCTCCTTGTATGATTTATAACCTAATGATTATATATTATATATAACCTAATGATGATTTATAACCTAAACAATCTTTTGGCAGAAGCTAGAGGCTTTTCTGAGCCTTAGTAAAAAGGACTAAGTGTATCTTTCCAATTTACTCCTGGCCATAAACAGTCAACATATTTGCTGATGTAATCACTAAAACCACGAAGTACTTACATCGGCAACTATAAGTGGAGTCAGTCACACAGACGGGGATGTCATCTGCTCTGTCTCTCTGAGCAGATGCAAATATCTTTCCCTATTTCCAGTCCTAGCATTTCACTTAATTTATTCTAAAAAAAAGACTATTTCAAACATCAACAAGCCCTTAACGCTGTCCCCCCCACAACAGTGGAAACAAAGCATCTCACTAGGGAAGAGGTACTCCGCTCAAAGGATACCCCAACTTCCTCAAATCCCAAAACAGCTGGCTAATCAGAAGTAAAATTGCTGAAGTTAAACATGACTTCTCAGCATTAATATTCCCATTGTCATTTGAATTAATAACCTCAGAGTTCCAACTGACTGAGGGTTGAAGGGCTGAAGCATACATTGTCTTTCTTGACTTTCTCCCCTCAAACACCATCCAATTGGTTGCTGCTCCAACACAAACATTTGTGGGAAGAATGGATGGATGGGATCCACAGTTAGAAGGGTTCTGTGTTTTGGTTCAGGGAGTTTTGTGATTTTCTGTTGGATTTTGGCTTGGGGAAAAAAAAACAAACCAAACCAAACCAAAACACCCAAACCAAAACCAAGCCACTCAACCAAACCCCACAGATAAACCCCCTGATCCAGTTCTTGGCATGAACTTCCAAATGAACAGCTGCTGGCACAACTGAGAGGGCAGCATGCCACAGCATGAAGCATTATCACCAAATACAACTTAAATCAAGACCTAGCCTCAAGGGGCATAATATGAAAATACTGGCAGACACATCCCAACCCATGTGCTAAGATAAGGCAGCCCTTGCTTGAATTTTTAAACAAACAAAAGTGGAAAAGAGATCAACACATAAGCAGAAGCAACCACAGCCATGGGTACGCAAATGTAACTCAGATTTTGAACTTCGTTATTTAGAGGGGAAACTGAATGAGTTTCTATATGTACATGTACATACAGAGGATGTTAATCAACTTTCCAGATAAAACAAGTGTAGTCCAGGAAAAATGCACCAAATTGGATGCTAGGATACTAGGGTCTACCAAACTTCAGTTAGAAGCCTGAGCTGCAGCATCTCCGAAGCCTGAGCTGCAGCATCTCCGAAGCCTGAGCTGCAGCATCTCCGAAGCCTGAGCTGCAGCATCTCCGAAGCCTGAGCTGCAGCATCTCCGAAGCCTGAGCTGCAGCATCTCCGAAGCCTGAGCTGCATACTCCCCTTTTAAAACACTTGGGAATTTATTCATGCAAATCACTAGATAAAAGCTTGATATAAACTCTAGGCTGGTTTTCTTTTAAAGGTCACTTTTCATTCTTTACATGTTCGGAAAGAAAACTTGCAAGCAATTGGTCTCCTTACAGAATAAGAAAACACAACCACACAGCAACCACTTATCAAATATTATTAAACTATTTGCAGTGTGGATCAGCCCGACATGGCAAGGACCCATTAATGGGAAAAACAGCTTTAGCAGCAGAATGCTTCCTTAAGCAGCTGTTGATCTAATGACAAGTAAAAGCTTGTTAAAAAGTTTAGGTGGAACTTTCTACGGGTGCTTGTAGCTTCTCCTCAGTGCAGATTTGCACATAAACTGAAGCCAGCCTAAAACACCTACATAGAGAAGGAAGGTTTTAAGTTCAAAAATTCTCCCTCTTCAGCTTTTTCTTGTGCACACATATATTGGGAACACATTTACATAACAGAGAATCAAGCCTCCTTCCTTGCTTTAAGTGGAGATACTGAGACCTCACACGAGCACTGAAATGGAGGACAAGCACTAACTGCATTTAGTAACCCTTTATACCTGCAGTATAAATCCTATTATATTTAAATACGGAGCACAAAACAAAGCACAGCTTAGAGCACATTAGTATGTATTTTAGTTTGCACAGACAGTGAGACCACAACAAATTATGTATAGGTCAGCGCTCAAGCCTGAATAACTTTAGGGTAGTCAAGGTCAGGGCTAGGGCATGCTTGCTGAATACAAACACGACAGGTCAGTCCCATTCCAGCAGCTAAGATCATAGAATCATAGAATAGTAAGGGTTGGAAAGGACCTCAAGATCATCGAGTTCCAACCCCCCTGCCATGGGCAGGGACACCTCCCACTAAACCATGCCATCCAAGGCTATGTCCAACCCCACCTTGAACGCCGCCAGGGATGAAGCATTCACAACTTCCCTGGGCAACCCATTCCAGGGCCTCACCACCCTCACAGTAAAGAATTTCTTCCTCAGATCCAATCTAAACCTCCCCTGTTTAAGTTTGAACCCATTACCCCTTGTCCTCTCACCACAGTCCCTAATGAAGAGCCCCTCCCCAGCATCCCTATAGGCCCCCTTCAGGTATTGGAAGGCTGCTAGGAGGTCTCCACGCAGCCTTCTCTTCTCCAGGCTGAACAGCCCCAATTTTCTCAGCCTATCTTCATACGAGAGGTGCTCCAGTCCCCTGATCATCCTCGTGGCCCTCCTCTGCGCTTGTTCTAACAGTTCCATGTCCTTTTTATGTTGAGGACACCAGAACTGCACACAATACTCCAAGTGAGGTCTCACGAGAGCAGAGTAGAGGGGCAGGATCACCTCCCTCGACCTGCTGGTCACACTCCTTTTAATGCAGCCCAGGATACGGTTGGCCTTCTGGGCTGCAAGCGCACACTGCCGGCTCATGTTCATTTTTTCATCAACCCACACCCCCAAATCCTTCTCCACAGGGCTGCTCTGAATCTCCTCCCCGCCCAACCTGGAGCTGTGCCTGGCATTGCTCCGACCCAGGTGTAGGACCTTGCACTTAGCATGGTTCAACTTCATCAGGTTGGCATCAGCCCACCTCACAAGCGTGTCAAGGTCCCTCTGGATGGCATTCCTTCCCTCCAATGTATCAACAGAACCACACAGTCTGGTGTCATCGGCAAACTTGCTGAGGGCGCACTCAATCCCACTGTCCATATCACTCGCAAAGATGTTGAACAAGACCGGTCCCAACACCGATCCCTGGGGGACACCACTCGTTACTGGTCTCCAGCTGGACATTGAGCCACTGAGCAAGATCCCATGGTGGTGTAACAGAACTGCAGCTTGTTATAGATGATGGTCCAGCTGAACAGAAAGCATCTTCTTCTGTTGTCTCAGATGCTCTAAAAATGTAACAGACGTATTTTTTCCCTCCATGCATACTAAAAAACTCTACCCAAACAAAATTCACTTTGACAGCATCCTACCTCAGAGGACTAAACAAACTGGAAACACAAAAGGGTATATCTGATGCTTTGCTGCAGACACCATTTTATCACTTATCTTTCCTTTCTGCCTCTTAAGATGACAGAGTGGTGACAAAGAATTATTAAATAAAGCAAAAATGCTTTCCCAACTGCATTCCTGTTTCCATAGCACCAGTCCAGGACAGATGACAGGTGCATACGGGCACAGCTAACACAGTTCTCCAAAAGGTAAGAGAAACGTTAAAACAGAATTGGCTTTGAACTGCCTGCCCAGCGTAACTCACGGACAGCTCTCAACCACACCTGCAGTGCTGCCACTGAAACTGGGCAGCATGAACTGCATGCATGGAAGTTTTAAAACATTTATAACCTGGGCCTGCAAAAACCCCATCAGCTCCTTGGAAGTCAGAGACCAAGCCCACACTTCAAAAATCAAGCTATGTTAGGAAATCCTGGTTCCCATATAACATGTAAACATGTATGCTTATAAAAACATAGTGCTGTGGAGCTTCAGTTAGAGCAGCAGCCACAAGAAATCTCCTGCCATCAGCAAGTCCTGATCGAGTCTGTCCTGAGATAATTATACATCTGTCAAGAGCAGCCATTGGTGTGCCTAACTGTCAAAGCAAACAAAAATAATAATCCAAGGGGAAAAAAAAAAAGGATAAAAAAAAAATCAGAATTAATTAAGATCTTTCATTCCCTCCTTGCTCGTTATTCCAGACTCCTGATGAGAACCCTGACTGGTTTAGCAATACAGGAACACTCTGGTAATGGCAACGGTGGGTAAATAATTTCTCTACAAAGCAGTGTGGTATCTCAACAACTGCAAGGGAAAGGCTTATGGGTTTGTGTAACTGCTCAGCTCTGCTTAGGACAACCTTCACAAAATTCAGCCCACCAAATTGAGGAAGCGCCTCTCCAAAGACTAAATGGCTGCAGTGATAGGTCTGCATTCTCTGGGTTGCGTGCTCAAACATCACTTAGGAATACAGGAAAGTGGGAAATAATTTTCTTTGATATACCCTGATATAAATTTATAAGATACGAGAGCTCCTGCACTCACATGAAGCAGAACCCAGCCCTCATCTGAATGAGAAGAGCATCAGACCATGTAAACAATCTCAAAACTGCAATCAGCCTCTTATTATTGTCATTCAGCACACAACGATTCCAGAAGACAAGCAGGCCTGAAGCTCAGGACTCCACCTGAAATACCAAAGGAAAAACAAGGAATTTTCTTTATACCTATAATCAAAAAAAGCATGGGGCCATCAGTCAGGTCTGCCAAAGGCCCTTGTCCTGGGAAAGGATTAACTGTTCCGTAAGCATAAGACAGCAAGTGGTTCCCAGTCTCACTGTTGAGAAGAGCACTTCTGAAAATACTGGAGGACTAAACACAGTCCCCTTTCCCTCACACCAGAGTCCTCTATCTGATCAGATACATGCTCATCATGCAGTTCTGCTGTGCAACATCTGCCTTTTGGGCTCATTACAATCACAGGTCTCCTAGAAAAGATGACAACAGAAGACTGTGGAGCATCCAGACCAGTTACACGATTCACAGCATCTTTCACTCCTATGGGAAAGCTCCTCAGGAAAGAAACTAGAGAACAGAACCCCAACAATTATTCAGGTATCACCTGTCAGCCCCAATGTATTGCTAAGGTATACTAGTTTTCTGTCATAGTTAGAAGCAGCTCTTGAAGGCCTCTGAGGAGCATGTGTATGTGAGCAGAGATACTTGTCCCAGCGTGCTGGGAAGCCAAGAGTGCCTTTGAGACAATACTCTGCACTTGGCTAAAACATTCTCCTCCTGATATGCATCCACTCCATATCAGGAGCTATGGGTGATCAGTATTAGACTACAGATGTGAGGCATGTCCCAAGGCTGAAGAACACATTTTCATCAACACCATATCTTGTCACACCTTTTTCCTCTTCGCAATTCAAATTTCACTCATCAGCTTTTTATCAAAGAAAAACAAGAAAAGTAAAGCAAAAAACAGACTGAGATGCGCTGCTCTCCAATGCAGTCACTGATGCACCTATACAAGACACCTTTAATCACAGCTAAGCACTGGGCTTGGTATTCACCACAATTAGGCTTAGACAGGAGAACTGCAATATAAGTTTACAACAGGACAGTCTCTGCTGGCTAATCCACAAATTCAAGTAAGCAATTAGTACAATTATCAAAGGCAAATACATTAATCCAAATACCAGGATTTCCTCAAAGACAATGATAGAACATTGCCAGACTGAGGCATTACTATGTTTTCTCAGCGATGACAGTGATTTCATCCTTACCAGATGGAGAGGTCCAAAAACCACCTCAGGAGAATGTAAAGCAAAAGTACACAAGACGCTCAGGGAAGAGAGCTCCTATACGCAAACACTGAAACTAGAAGGATTCAAACAAAGGAGGCAGCCTGCAGAAGAGGTGAAGGGCAAGGATGGGGGCAACACACAGAAGTCTTCCAAGAATAATCAACTCACTTTCTCCGTCTGTTATTTTCTGAACCATCACACGCTAACATCAGTGCAGACCAATATACAAATATTTCAAGAGCAGAAAAAGGTTTGCAAGAAGCAGAAATGAAGATTGCTATGAACTGAGGCAGCTGGATGCTCGCAGTCAGAGACACGCTTTTTTGTGCCTTGGCTCATACTAAACACCATAATCTAATCTCTTTTGGGAAGCCCTGAGCCCAGCCAGGCTGACAAGCCATTACCATCTTCCTAGGCAACATCATACCGTGCTATGTAATTGCAGACTGCAGCAGATACAGTTCTCTCTGTTTGTATGTTACACCTCCCTAGTGACAACAGACCAATCACATTTACTTTTTAGCAGCTCAGACACGTCGGATGCTCCAGGGAATGACGTATTTTTCTTCAGAACAGATTATTCTAGGAAGCTGCTGGCCCATTTTAAAAGAACACACAGATGTGACTGTAGGTAACTAAGCGCTTTGATGGCGATTTTTGTACCTTGTGTGTGGATTGGCTTTTCTCATATTTTAAACTACTCCAACAACTACAGCTTGCTCTAGCCTCACCCAGACTGTGGGTTCAAAACTGGCACTCCTTTTGCAGCCAAATATATAATTTCTGATAACATAATAGCTGGCACACATCCCATCAGAGAAGTAGCTGCATTTCAGTGTTGAGCATAAAATATTCTGAAGTTCTTAAGAAGAAGTAAACAGACATAGTGAGCCAAGGCTCAGTGCACTTGACACATCAAGCACAGATCACTAACACAGAGGAGCTGCGAAGTCCAAACACACAAGTTGCTTACTATTAACTATTGCAAAAGCTGGCTCCTTAGATTTCACAGACCAATATGCAGATAATTTGGGGCTTTTGGATACTTCAGAATGAGACCTAATCTGTACAGAAGCTTCAAAAGAGGACTGGGGGGGGGGGGGGGGGGGCTATATATTATTTTTAAAAGAAGGAATATTGTAGTGGATTTATTCTCTCTAGAAGAGAATTCTTCCCTCCACAAAATAGACCAAAAACCCTAAAAGTGACAAGGATTGGTAAATGACTGCAACTAACAAAATAACAGAAGATAACAACTAGGAAAGGACCTACCAAGCCAAAAGGAACAATTCAATAGTATAAACCAGCAGACTGAACTTTACTGATTCACTTTACCTACAGGGCAATCGTTGTGAAGTCACACACACATACTCCTCATGTATTCATGATCAACCACCTCAGCTCCAGCTGCCATGTTTGAGCAGAGCTTTCTCTGAAAGAGAGATTCCAATTACATTTGCAGTAATCTGATTACTGCATCAGCCATAACCTGGTTAAGAAAGGGTCTGAGATGCACCATTTGGGCAGCTGGGAAGAAGACAAAAGGGAAACATGCTTTTGTTATGTTAGTAACAGGAAATTTGCAAACCACAATCAGATTTTGTGACAGAAATACACCACACTAGTCCTATGCTGGACAGTTTCACTGTATAAAGCCCATGCAGTACAACTCAAAACAAGCTTAGCGAAGTTACAGATTTTAGAATTGCCTAGTAATTTATTAGTAAGACAGTAACAGTAATATTAGTAATAGTAAGACAGACCAATATGCAAGGATTTACTTACAGTTTATGGTTACTTTCACATCACATGTAATTTAACGATATGATCAGGAAAGCAGCCCATTTTCTTGTCAGTGAGCTGGCCAAACCCTGCTGCATAACTGAAGACACTCAAATTGTTGGTTTGAAAGCACTCCATTCACATGCAGCTCATCCAAACTAACCCATGCCAGCATTTCTGTTGTCACTTGCAGCCTACCCCTCTCTCTGCACAGCAAAGTTGCCATTCAGCCTGTACCAGAACACCATTTCTTTTCATACATGCACCAGCAAGAGATCACAAAAGTCAATGACATTTCAGCAGGGAAAGAGCAGGATTGGGTCCTTATTCTTTCCATGCTTATGTGACTGGGCAGAACAAATCAAAGAGGAGACAGCCAAAAAACCCTGCTAATCTTGGTTTCTCTGGGGGAAAGCAAGCTCCAGATAACCTGTGCCTCCAATCAACAGTCTGATTTTCACGAACAGCAATATGCTTTCCTATGGTAATTGAAATGGAGCAATTCTCCTCAAACAGCTTGCAAGTCTCACCTCATTAACCTTTATGGACTGACCTCCAAAATTCCTTGAAACTGAAATACAGGTCCCCCTTGCTCTGAAAAATTAACTGCTTAGCCTTAAGAGGCTGGGGAGAGAGGGAGAGCATTAGAAAGCAAACTGCTAAATGCGCTAGAACCAGAAAACAGAGACCTGTCTCTAGCCTGTCACCGGGGCCCAAACCTTCAAAGGTTTCTGCCTTCTTTGCTGGCCCATCTTTCAGATAGGCTGCAAAGCCAAACTTGAATTATAAATCACCCTTCCCTCCCCAGACAATTGTTTTAAGTCAACGTCATTACCTATAGTGTGCTGCCTAATTCAAATGAGCATTTCCTAACCCACACGTGAAGGTTTTTAAGCCATGGTCAGTGCTTATACCAATCTAAATACACATCCATCTTCTCCCCATGTTTGCCTATTCCTTCACACAGCAATTAGTTTCACTCACCAGCCCAGTCCCTTCATTAGTTCCAAAGCCCAACCAATTCTACCATGCTCATTCCCATCCCCAGCTCTTTGCTCCCTTGCTCACCTCTGGTTCTGCAAGAGAAAAACAGCTGAAAAGTTTTCTAATCCAGAGAGGAAGCCAGTGCAAAAAGTACTAAGACATCAGGTTTTTCTACTCCTTCTTTCTCTTATATTTTGTTCGGCCACCTAGAAAGAAGCCTCCACCCTCAAGGAGGCAGTGCACAGGGTCAGGCAGCAAGTCCACCGGTGCTCCCAACTCCCACTGCCATTTCTCAGGGTGGGACCAAAATGTTGTAAAAACAGCAACCTCTCTGTGGTTTTCCTCTGAAACCACTTGGACAGAAGCTGATAACTATGAATCAGAATGGATGCACAGTCCATACACATCTGTCAGTTCAACTGCTTCGGCCATAAACAAGTGCTTTCCCAGTACTTTGAACAGAGTCAGAAAGGACCGCAAGAGCAGCTCACTGAACCACAGACTTAATACCGTAGTTCCACTTGCCTACACATTTCCTTCTTAAATGAAAGGCATCATCATTTTGGTGTGGCATTCACTGCAATGCCTATGTGCTCTAGCCCCAGCTCTGTGAAATCGGATGCTGAAATCACCTAGGTCAAATTGTTTTAGCATACAGACCAGCATTCTAGTCTGTGACCATCACCATATGAATGCTGCATAGATATCCATATGGCTCTGTTGCAGTTTCATCCTAGTCTTGAGTTCCTACAAGACTCCCAAACTTTAAGTGTGCACTGGCATTATATTTCACCTGCCCAGCCACAGATCATGCCTGCCTGGTAGGCCCTCACACAGCAATGCAGCTGCACAGAGTGGGCTCATTTCTAGTCCCAGACAGACCCCTTTAAACTGTTGGTAATCTTGCAGGGATGACAAGCAGCTGTCTACCTAGCCCATTACTTGCAGAATTCACAGCTCTCTGTCTTCTTATTCCATAGGAAAGCCCGTCCCACTTTGATCTCTATTGTGGACCATGAAAATGAGCTTTACACAGATCAGGTGACATCAGCACTCTCCAGGACTTGCCAGCATCAGAAAACTAGTATGAGTTGGTTTACCCTCTTTTTTCAAAGGGAGGTGCTTTGTGATTGCAGAAGCACCTGAATGTTGAGGTGCAGAAACTCCATGACCTAGGGTGAACGAAGAAAAGCAAAAATAAAATCCCTGTGAATACCATTACTTATGGTGGGCCTGAGGTAAAAGTCAGCAGCTGTTTGTGGAAGAAGGCACAAAACAAACAGGTCTGCAGAGTCCACTATAGTCACTGAGGCCATAGAGCAGAAGCTCCATAGATTCAACTAAACTCAGGTGGAGGGAAAGAGAAATCTGGCAGAGAAAGAGGGTGAGCTCTTAACCCCCCCCAGACTAAGAGGTGAGTGGCAGCACAAGCAGCTTGATAATCTCAAAGACACTAAATCTCTGGAAAGCAAGGGGGGTGGCACTTAAACAGCATCTTGTCATCAGTGCTCCCAGGAAATCCACTGATCATCACAGCAAAGGATTAAAGACATGTTTAAGAAGTAATAGCAAAATGAACAAACATCAGAGAAAATTCTTGCCCCAGTGTAATTCACAAACCTGTAAGGCAGGACCTGTGGCCAGCAGTCCTTAAATTAACAGGCAAGCTGTACATGAGGGAAAATCTCTACATTTCAGATCCTCAGAAGGAAGATTCACTACACAGTGGACTGAAGACTGCCTCAGTTGCTCAAAGGAAAGTTGTATTTCTCAACAGCAGCAACAGCACTAGCATAGTGCCTCATGAGTTATCTTTGTACCAGTGAAACGTTGCAAAGCACTTTTCAAACTGCATCTTGTAAAATCCACAGAATACAACAGTGGGTTAAAGAAGTACTGAATGAAGAAACTTGTCCAAGATCTCAGAACATGCAAGTAACTCAGGAACAGACCCTCACAGAAACTGGGACAGAACAATGTCCTTACAGGATGACATACTGAATGATTCCTTGGGCTTTAAATTAATTTATGCCAAGGATTACCTTAAAGACAGGAAATTCAGCTCCTTGCCTATCTGGTCAAGAATGTAAGGCATACAGAAACTGAAGAATCTACAGCTCTAATTAAGTCTGCACTTTAAAATGGCATTCTGGTCAGCTGAGGTAACACCAATTTTGAGTTTTGCAGCTCACATGCAGAGATAAATTCCAGCATTCCTTCCTCTGTCTACATCAAACTCACCAGTAATATAGAGAACACATCATGCTCTTCAGAAAGGGAGCACTCCCACACTTAGTAGAGGCTAAAATAAGTAAAACTTATGGAATTAAATGACACATATCCCAAACTGACCTTATTTTAAGCACGATGTTTTTTGGTAGCTTTCTAGAGGGAGAGCGTGAAAGAACTCTGGAGAGCACTATCAGGTCCTCTCAAATGAACAGAAGTCCCTACTGGGGCACCTTTAAGGAAGCAGCTTTGCAGGTAAACATGATCTAGGTGGACTCCTGATAGTTTTCATGCTGTTATGCAGATAGATAAACTCACTTCACACAAAGCTGTAAGAGAGCATGCCCTGATTTTATGAAGCAAGCTACAAGGCCATGCACCACCCCAAGGAGCAAATCAACTAACAAACTGTTACTAGCTTAAAAACTGACCCAACGGAGGCCACTGCGAGGCCTCATCACTGCATAACAGCGCTGTGCAACTCTCCTCCTGATTACAAGCAGAAATGCACAAGGGGTGGCTTTTCTGGTGTCCGTCTCTGCAACTGGGGTTGAACAGCTTTGACAGAAGTCTAAAAAAAATCTTGTTCTTCCTCCACAGCCATAGTAAAAATACTCAAGCTTTATGAAGAGTTAAGACATGAACTTTATTCATTATTATTCCCACTACAGGAAATTAGTGATACATAATTAATCCTAACAGGTGTCTTTAACTGGGCTCCATTAAATACATTTAATAGAAAGTACAGTTATCACCAGATCTCAGCCCTGAAGCTCTCGTTCTGCTCCTTGGAAAAAATGGAATGCCTGCTACCTCACTCTGCTGTAAGGTTTTTGATAACCCATCTCCAAGAACCCAGGCTTACCTTTTGGCCTGATCCCATCCACTTGTATTAGGTGACCTCCTCTAATCCTTTTCGGTAATATGAAAGTAAGAAATTATCACTTGCCTACGAACTCAGGAAAGAATTTGGACTAAACAGCATGTGTCCACTGGCCAAGTTCAAGCGGCACTGGGATGGCAGATCTAGACAAATTCACATTGCACCCACCCACACCACACGCAGTGTTATTGTGGCCAGAGTCATGAAAAGCAAAGGCAGCAGCATACAAAAGTCTGAAGCACAAAGATGACAAATACTATTGAACAAGCCCCACTTGCAGCCAATTAACATTAAGGCTGGCCCAAACCTGCTGTGATTCAAACCTGCACTCTCTGTTCAAGCAAAACTTGAGGGAAGCCTGGCAAGACCCGTGACTGAGCCACAGGTGCAGGAAAAGCTGTCTGGATCTGGGAACTGCTTTCATAGCACATGGTGATGGAGAACAGCACACATCAGACCATGCTAGTTGGGAATGGTAGCCAGGAGCTAATCACACAGTGAACTCTCATGCCTTTTACCGTTTTATGAAAAAGAGATTCTGCCAATTGGTTTCAAATAAAAATTTTTCCTAATCAGGAAAGAAAGAAAATTCACGTCATATGATGCTCAGTAGGGACTAATCAGAAACACAGTCCTGAAAGCATAAGCCTTTTTAGTTAAGCAAAAAGTTGCCACCAGCTAATGTGCAAGACAGTAATGATGAGCCATCTGGTGAAAGTTCCTGCTAAGCTTGCCATCTTACCCACTATGCTGAGGAAAGCAGAAGGTGGATCAATTACATTCTGTCCCTGCCTGCAATTGTGTGGTCATCCTTAGGAACAAGACACAAAGCTTTCCAATGCAACCAGGAATTGTAACTGTTCTGACATTTCAGCAGCCTTTTTTTTTTTATGGCAGCATCCCACCTATACTATTTAAAATAAAAATTACCTATTGCCTTTTTGAAAGCTGAATTTATCCTCAAAGCTTTATCAACCTTTGTTATTTTTGCCCCTTTGTTTCCTTCTGCAAAAATTGCAGCTGCCAGGAGGCTTCCCAGTCATCTAAAGAGCATCTGTAAACAAGAGAAGAGACAGATGGCTGCAGCTCAGTTTAAACCAGCACAAGATCCAGCCTCTCCCCTGCATTGCAAGTACCACCCATAAGATACAAGATATATGCACAGAACGAAACACGAATGCAGCAGTCCCAGATAGAAAACAACTATGTATACACAATCGGATTAGGAAGAAGTCATTATGAGGACAGGGTGCTGAGGTTTCATGTACAGTGAACATCCACTATAACTGTACAGCCTTCCAATCATACAATGGGATGTAAGGATGGAGGGAGGGCAGGGAAGAGTTCTCCCTCCATTGTTGCTCCCAAAAGTAGTGCTGGGAGAAAAAAAATTTAAAAAAAAAATAAAAAAAAAAAAAAAAAAAAAAATCCAACAACAACCAGGGAAAGTAAAACCAGGCCTCTCCTTCCAGCAAGTGTCTCTTCTGAGAGCTAACACACCAAACCTGCACAAGCTGAGAAAGTGACATCTCTGACAGACCTCTCAATTCACCTATTATTCAGGAATTGAGTCACACTGACAAATCACGTTAACTCCTTATTAAAATGACAGATTCAAAGGGACAAAGAAAATTTACAAGATAACTCACTTCTAGAAGTCTATCAAAACAATCATGCTTTTTTTTTTTTCATTCCTGGATTTGACTGGTTTTCATTGCATTGGAGACACAACGTCTTCCACTGCACTGGAGACTCCTGGTGTTAGCACAAGATCCCATTTACATTATATGCCTTGCTAAATAAATTTAGATGACCACATAGATTTACTGAATGTATCTGAAACAACAGAGTTCACTGTTTGCCTCTTCCACCAACTATAAACCACTGTGCTTCTCCAGACACACCTGCACAGCTCATGAGTTCAAACACTGCCCATTCTTCTCCAAACAAAGATTTTGACTCTGCTGAAATTAACTTAACAGCTCTCCCCCAGGGCTTCCCGATATTCCAAGTTCTTCCTTCATTTAGTGACAGAAGAAAGCTTCAAGAACAGGGTTGCACAATCATTACCTCCAATCAGCTCTAATTGAAGGATGACATGAGACAGAGGGAGAAATGAGCATTCCAATTAATACAGACAGGAAAAAACAAGATTGTGGGAACAGGAGCATTATTGGTAAAGCTCCAGGAAAACCCTCAGGTTGTAGCATGTTGGCACACTATCACCTCTGAGGTAGTTTAACTACTCAGTGCAAGGATATGAGGAAGGGAACAAGCTGGTGGTGAATGCTGAACGGTTCTGGGCCCTTTTTATCTCAGTGTTCACACTGAAACTTTATAAAGAACTGATTAACATGGGACTCCACTGATACTCTCAGAGAAGCCTGAATCAACCCTTCTGGGAAGCCAACCTGCATTCCTGCAGCCTCATGGGTACTTCTGCAGGACCTTCCCAAAATAGGACAACCACAACACAAACTTCTCACATTAAACAGTTGCCCCCTCAGAGCAATTCACAAAGGGTCACTTAAAAAACCTCTCCCATTCATCTCCACCATGCCATTTCCCACTCCATTTCAAACCATTTCTAAGACTAAACAAAAAGCTGGTACCCACCTGTATCCCCGTGGAAGCAGCTGTCCTGGTGACATCTCCCAGAAGGCAAATCTCCATCACTTGGCCAGATCTGTCCTGTTTTTCGTACGCCCACAATAGTAGCCTCAGACACAATGACCTGCTGCTGCCTGTGCCGTTTCTGAGACTGGGGTGTTGGCGGACTGCTACTGTCAAAGGACTGTTGAGAGTTCTGAGAGGGGGAACGGCTTTTGTCCCGATACATGCGATAAGTGGTGGGGCTGGGGGAGACATGGCTGGACTGCCCTGAGGAGAAGTCTTCCTCACTGGAGGTGAGGTTCTCATTAGAGCTACAATCAGGAGTATATCCTCCTCCAATATCTTCAAAACTCCGGGGGGAATAAGATCTCCTGGGCCACGTGAGATGTTTTTCCTGATCAGTTGTGCTCTGATTTCGCAGAATAGGTCCTTTTCCTTCTCCTTCCCCCATCATTCCACCAACATAGATACTTTGATAGGGCTGAAAGTCCATGGGCTGCCAAGGTGAGCGGTTGCTGCCATTAGCATTAATCAAGTTATCTTTGAGAAACCTGGGGTTCAGTTCAGCATCCTCATATTCTCCATCATAACCAAAGCTGCTCTCTGAGGACCTTCCCCTATAAGCAGGCCTCTGGAACTCGGTGAAGCTGGGTACCATGTTAGAAGGGAGGGAGTGCAAAGACTTTTTGCGTTCCATTTGCATGGCTTGGCTACCAAGGGAGCTTATTTTATCAGAGACATCTTTATCGTTGACCTTTACTAGACCCTTCTCATGATGATATTCCATGTTCACATAAAACGGCTTTTCAACAACATCCTTGTTATCTCCAGAAGAATGAGAATTGACCTTTTTAATCCTCTCAAAATTGGACCTTAGGGCTGCCACACTGGTGCTGTTCCCTCTCTCCTTAGAGATAGGTTCAAATGATCCCTCCTTCTCAGCAGATCCCACTAGCCTGCGAGTGGAAGCTGATCTGTGTTTTGAAGGAGAGCCATCTGTATCACAGCGATTCTCCATATCTTCTACAACTCTCTTCAGTTTCTCTTCACCATAGTGCTTACACCTGTCCTGCTCTCCCTCTGCATGATGGGGGCTGTCCAAAGGCGACAGGTCTGACCCATCACTCTGGGTAGACAGCTTCCGCAGAGAGGGTATCCTCGGTTTGAACTTTTCCTCCCCATGGTGTGACTTGCTTTTTTCATATTCATCTTGGTCAGCAGACTGGTGATGCAGGTCTTGGATCTGCTGCTCTGCACCCCCTTCAGGCAACTGAGAAACACGTTTAAAACCCCATCTCTGTCTGTCATAGCTTTTTTTCTCCTTTGCCAAAAGAGTCTGCAGGTAAATCATGCGGAACCTCTCCTTATTGACCTCCATCTCCAGTCTCCGGATAGATGCTTTGCACATCTCCAGCTCCTGTTCAATGTCTCCCACAGATTTCAGCTCCATTTTAGGAGGCTCAGAGTCTGCAAATTGTGCTTTCCAAGCCTCCACAAACCCCACAGGGTCCACCATTTTGCATACAGGAATATGTGGAGAATACGGGAAGGAGGCTAGAAAGAGATAGCTGGAGAGAACAAACCAACCGGATCTCACATGTAGAGGCAGAAACGGCTCCGGCAGGGTCAACTCAACGCGTCTCTTTCACGGTCCATACAGGGAAACCGGGAGGCAAACAGCAATCCTCGCAGCAGTCTCTCCTTCCCGTCTCCTTGCAGCTTTTGCCGGCCCGTGCCCCTCCGTACACTCGCTACTCTCCCCCTGGCATGCCTGATCCTTCGCTAGCACACAACAATGCTCCCACCCCGGCGATCCCAGAAGCACTTCAAAGTGGGTGGACAAAGGAGCAGGCTCAGAGCAGGGGAAGGAAGGTAAATATCTGCCCCCAGCCACCCACCCACCTCCTGCGGCTGCCGTCCGGCCACGGTGCTCAGCGCAGCCACGCTGGGGAGTCCTCCGCTCCGTCCTCCCCTCGCCAGCCCCCGTGTTGTGCTTTCTCTTTCTCTCCTCCTTTCCCCCTGCCCCTTTCCCTGTCTCCTCCTCCCGGCTATTGTGCTGTGCTCCGGGCGCACACGCTCTCCGGAACCCCCGCGCAGAGCGCCAAGGCGGCGGCGCGTCCCGCGGCGAACTCCGCTGCTACCCCTCGGTGCCCGGGCGCCCCGCGGCCCCGCGGGAACCCTCTCGGCTCGGCAGCTGGCGGCACCACAGCGGCTGCCCGCGGCTGCCCATTGCGCGGCCCGGCTCTGGCGGTGGCGCCCCGAATCGCAGCGCTGCGGAAGGGGAGGAGAGGGAAGAACCCAACGCAGCGGCTGACACGGCGCTGGGGCCTCTTAAAGGGGCAGCCTGGGCCGGCAGCAAGAGGCCGTGCCCGCGGGACCCCGCTGAATTAAGGGGCCTGGCCCTGCGCCCTTCCCCACGGATGCCGCGGAGACAAAGGCAGAGAGCTGAACATGTTGTCCCTTTGCTTGCGGCCGCGGGCTCGAGCATCACCACATAGCTATACCTAAGCCTGGACAAGAACACACCATGCACACAGGGATGTGGGCGCAGGAAGGTACCCTTTCTTGTCCATACATCCATATATTATGTGCAACACCAGAACGTCTGTCTTGTGTTCACAGCAACACTCTCCCCCAGGCATTGATGCAGCTCACCTTCAAAGGTCACGTTTCCCCCACTACTGTAAGTCCTATTTAGTAGTAGGCTTGTCATTCCGTCTGTCCTTTCTTCCTTGCCAATAAATGGCAAGCTTGATGTCTGAGGTGGGCAACTGGTACTCCAAAATCACCATGATATCAACAATACAGGCCGGTTTGTGCCTTTTTCCAGGCATTTTCTCACTTTTGCCCAGTGTATTATCCTAGCCCAAATAATTCGTCCCACACCTCAGCTCTGGCTGAAGGGTGGCAGATGATCTAAACAAAAGTCTGCCTGCTGAGTATCACTCCTGAAAAAAACAGTACATGATCTTGCTTAAGCCCTTCATCCTTTCCATGTACTAATTCAACCTCTGAAAAAGTGGTAACAATTACACCTGAAGTACCATCTTCCCTGTTTGGATGATAGTAGACAGTGAGCTATGTACACCTCATATCCCCCATAAACTTGCTTCTTTCATGTCTATGGTGAAGTATGTCTTTTCAGGCATGTGTTACTAAAAATGAAGGTGGGATATAGCCCCAGCAAGAACTAATAAAATCCCATAAGAATGAAGAGCACAAGCCCACATGAGCAGTTCTCTTACCTTTGAGATATGTAATGTTTCAGAACCCATTAATCAGTTTTCTCTTCATGCTTTTTTATATGCCAAACAAAACACTTCTGGGTGTTTTCAGACATATCACAAATGGCTCATCATATATTCAGTCTTGGGTTCATCCCTCTTGGGTTTTGTTTTCTGGTTTTAACCTCTTTTCCTGCACTTGATTCCTCAGCTTTTAACACATAAGAGGCTGACCTATATGGAAAAGCGATTATAATCTAATTCATAATAAAATCTGTATGTTTTGTAAATACCTCTATAAATCTTTCAAGAAAACTCAGTTTTTCACAGAAATAAAATCAATTGGCTTTTCACCATTGATGTTGTCTGCTAGTTGTTTGCCATAGTGCCAGTTTGAACAACCACATTTTGACAGTATCTGAAGGGGGACTATAGGGATGCTGGGGAGGGACTCTTCGTTAGCAACTGTAGTGAGAGGACAACGGGTAACGGGTTCAAACTTAAACAGGGGAAGTTCAGATTGGATATGAGGAAGAAATTCTTTACTGTGAGGGTGGTGAGGCCCTGGAATGGGTTGCCCAGGGAAGTTGTGAATGCTCCATCGCTGGCAGTGTTCAAGGCCAGGTTGGACAGAGCCTTGGGTGACATG
This sequence comes from Amazona ochrocephala, assembly GCA_039720435.1. Classification (NCBI taxonomy): domain Eukaryota; kingdom Metazoa; phylum Chordata; class Aves; order Psittaciformes; family Psittacidae; genus Amazona; species Amazona ochrocephala. The sequence goes on along the minus strand of CM077891.1, from coordinate 4,892,767 downwards.
GTTTAGTGGGAGGTGTCCCCGCCCATGGCAGGGGGCTTTGAACTGGATGATCTTAAGGTCCTTTCCAACCCTAACTATTCTATGATTCTATGATATGCAAAGTATTCCCAGCAATATGAAGTTTAAGATTGTACTGTACTTAAGGACAAATATATCACATCACAGGGCTATGTTCTGAATTCATACCTCACTTTTACTGAAGTCTCTCAGTTGCGATTTTTCATGTCTATTGAGTTTTTTTCAATTTGGGTTCACTATTCTGACATTTGTGCCCTTTCTGGAGGGAATAAGAATTCTGATGGGACAGATGAGGGATTTTTGTGTGCACACAATTCTTAGTGAATCATACTATTAAACTGCTGTACCCTCTTTATCTGTTGAGATACAACATCAGAAATTCCAGTGGGAATCAAAGGAATCTCTGAATTTTTGTTGAATGTGCATTCAACAGAGTATTATTTTAATAGGAGACAAAACTTCATTAAGACTATGGCAGTAAACACATATCTGTGATTTGAGACCGAGAATCCTGTGATGAGGAGCCTAAACTACAGGGAGAGTGCCCAGCACATACCCTCTGCCGGCCTTCAAGAGATTGCAAAGCCCTTCTCAGTCGAACCGCAAGTAGTACTACAGTGACTATCGAGCTCCCTCTTTTGGGAAAGAAGAGCCAATCGTCTGAGTCTGAAAATCTCTTGAGCTGTCACTTACGAACTCTTTCTTCAGCATGTGCCCACACGAGAGAAGCAGAGATTTTGTAAGTAATACACCAAAATTAACCAGCCAAACAAAACCAAAAGGTAGAACATAAGATGAGTCTTGTTAAGGAAAAACAAAACATAATTTCTGATTAATCTGTGGCTGAAATTGGGAAACCACATTTTTGTAGCACAAAGCAGTAGAGTTTGATAAGGCCGGTAAGTCTTGAAAAGTCCAATCTGACCTATAACATTCTATAAACCTAGAAAAATTGGAACTCTCCTTCTTAGAATTCAGAGACTGGCAATCTCTTGCTGCCAGAACAACTTGCTGGCCAAAAATATGAGAAACTGAGCAACCATCTCTACTACCAAATGCAGATTTTGCTATAACTTCAACTTGCCAAAGACTTCATTCTAACTCATGTTCTCAGAGGATGCAATACATAGAGGAGTTTTTAGCATTCATTTACCAGTGCATTATATTGTACTCCAAAGACCAACCTCTACTGATGAAAAACCAAAAAGACACAGGGGGAGAGATTTATTCATGAAGAATGGATTCCAGTCATACCACGACAGGATGAGCCTGCACTGGAAACCAATAGGATTCAGAAAGATATGAATCAAATGAACTATAAGAATAAAAATACTAATATGCTAAGGGTTGAATAATCACTCAAAAGGCAGAAACAACGTCATTAAAAAGGAAAGGCTTTTGTAGTTAAGAAATTGATTTTGCCCATCAGGTGACTTTCATAAATGGCTTTTGATCCATTACCAGTTGTTTTGCTCAGATATGTGCCTACTTATAGAATCATAGAATCATAGAATAGTTAGGGTTGGAAAGGACCTCAAGATCATCGAGTTCCAACCCCCCTGCCATGGGCAGGGACACCTCCCACTAAACCATGCCATCCAAGGCTACGTCCAACCGCACCTTGAACGCCGCCAGGGATGAAGCATTCACAACTTCCCTGGGCAACCCATTCCAGGGCCTCACCACCCTTACAGTAAATAATTTCTTCCTCACACGTACTTGAACAGGAACTCAGTAACACATTAGCTTCTACTTATTATTTGAGAAACAGCACATTAGTAGTTCTTTTGGGAAACTGATTACTACAATTGCTCTTTAACATTGCTTCAGACTGCCTCCAAATTTCACTTCTCCAATTCCTCAGCTGTAACTTCCACAAAAAGAAGCTGGCACTACAACTGTGCCACAATCACTGTGAGGTCTTCCACTAGTACAAAAATCACAGTTTAGCCTACTTGTGTTTAGAGTTAATACAGTTGTTCCAGCACTTTTTCCCACAATATTAAGGCATCTTCAAAGCCAATTAAATTGTTGATAGAATGGATTAACATGCATAGATAAAACATAGACCAGATAGAAACATTTAAGAACTTGACAGTTTATGTTTATTTTTCCAAAGTTAGTTTCCTTTGTACTTTCTTAAGCAATTCATCATTCACAACACGATCCAAGATTTCATTTTAGATGATCAATTACTGAGTTCTTTGCAGGGGAAGTCTCAGTGAGGCTACAAAACACACCCCAAAACCAACCAACCAACCAACCACAACAAAAACTCCAAAACAAAAAAACACAACCAAAAAGTCTCAAAGCATTCATCATAGAATAAATGGAGTCAGACTATTGTCAAGTGACGGTTAATGACTGACAGAGTACTGAATTTGTATGTGAAGTTTTTGGAGCTCCAGGAGGCACGAACCAGTAATAGAATCATAGAATAGTTAGGGTTGGAAAGGACCTTAAGATCATCTAGTTCCAACTCCACTGCCATGGGCAGGGACACCTCCCACTAAATCATGCCACCCAAGGCTCTGTCCAACCTGGCCTTGAACACCGCGAGCGATGGAGCATTCACAACTTCCCTGGGCAACCCATTCCAGTAATGACACCAAGCAGTGTAACGAATCACTAGAAAAAACTCTGCCAGCTGATTTTCCAAGCAATACAATTGCATTGTTGAAGGGACTGCATCTCTGATTATGTATAATAAATTCAGCTCAGCAACAAAACAACTGGAGAGAGATTTTGGGGGGAACTAAAAATGGAATCCCTATCGTTTCTTATACTTGATACTGAGTCATTTTGTACCTGCAAACACTAACACATCTGCACAGAAACCTAGCACCTAGCCTGGACAACAAGATTTGCTGCAGCACAGTGAACCAGCTCGTCTACTGTCATTCAAAGTAGTTAACATGAAGACAATGGCTATGCTGCCCACTTGGTACAAGTGGAGTGTATATTTGTCATCCTTGTGAAAACAGATTTGGGAGATGAACAAATACATAGATCATCATAAGGTCAAAACATTACACATTTGGATAAATAGCTCTATACATACTCACACATACTCATTTTCTCTACCAAATGCTACATTTCTGTCTTTGCCAACAGAACTGGCACAATTGCCAAAGTGAATAAAAAGAGACACAGAGTTCCTAGATCTCTATTCATCTCCAGAGCCTCATCTTCCAAGCCTAACAATTCTGTGATATTCCATGAAGCTGCCCTAACTTACATCATAAGAAAACAAAAGTAATAAAAAGGATGTTTAAGTCTCCTCTACTTTTTCCTATTTCCCATCAAACAACTGGGGGAGGGGGAAACCAGAAGAGAATCTACAATATTTTCTGTTTGATGCATAGATTTATTAACAAATGTCTTGATTTTCTCAGCACTTATAATCTGAAAGGTCCTGTCATCATCAGTTTTCCAGGTACTGTTATTTCTGTAATGACTGAATGAGTGTATTAAGAAATGTAACTGTCCATAGGTTTTCTTCTTTCTCTCCATTTTTTTTTTTATGCCAGCAGAGCACATAATACTGGATCTGAATCTTAGAGTTATGGAGTTATGAGCTGCTTCTAGAGAAGCAGTCTTTCTGTTGTTTCACTTTGATTTCTTTGCTAATTCTTTCAAATGAATGCTGACAGTAATTTAAGGAACATAAACGCGTCTGGTTTAGTGCAAGGTAAAGATTTACAGTATCATATCTATATTACAAAAACATCACTAAACAGATACCCAGAACTGAATATTCAAATTCAGCGAGCTACTGGAAAAATAAGAGGGAAATTAAAATGAGTGTATCTCCCTTTCATTTCTTTTGTACTTCTGAATCTTAAACCTAGTAATCATAATCAATCATACTAATACAATTTCACAAATACTGACAACATTATTTGTCATTTATATTTCTGGCAATGTCATCTGTCAGCAGGGACGACTTTTAAAGCAGAAATATCTTTTGGCATCAGTCATTGTGTCCCAAAGAGCAGAAGAGCATTATAAAGCTGCTTTACTTTGATGAAATTCAGTGGTATCCAGAGCTAATCTTTCTCCATTAAACAATATCTGTAACTTCTAAATACTAATTGTGCAAGATTACATCAAAGGGTATTTAAAAAGGCAAAACCGGTGCAATGGTTTTTGATCCAGACAGCATACTAGGTCACAACATGTCCAGACAGCAGGCTCTACCAGAAGCAGTCAGTAATGACATCTTCTAAAAGCAAGTACCTTATGGCTTAACAAGCATATGCCTACTTTAGAGAACTCCATCTTTTCCCATCCCTCAAAACCCACACACACTTCTAAGTTTTTTCACAAAATGGCCAAACCATTTCTCTACATAGCTACTTTTATTGAGCAGTGGAGCAAACTGCTTCCAGCATGTAGTGATTAAATTATCTTGTCCAGGAAAATCAGAAATTGTGACCAGGCATTTAGCAGCAGTATCAAAACTAACCTTACCAGCTCAGAGTTCCTACCTCAGACAGGGAAGAACAAGTTCATGACAGAGACCATGTATGGTTCCAGAATCATGTTACATTACTACAAAAAAAGATTCCAGTTAGAATAAAATGAAAGTCATTACTCTTAGCAACACAGTAGAACTGCAGCATAGATAATACTAATGAAGATCAATCCAGAGACGGATTCTGCAACTTCTGCTGAAGACAGAAAAACTAGATTTCATGTATTCCATGCTATGCACCTATGTTATAATTCTTTCTTATTCGAGAGTGGATAAGAATAGCATTCTTATCTGGTAACATTTCCAACATATTAGGTAGCTGGGATAAAACAACAAAGTTTCTATCTGGGCTTCTCTGAGGCTTGGAAATATTTAAACACTGGGCTCTGATTCTCAAGTGGAAAATTAAAAATAATACAGATTTTTCCTGGATGGAGAAACCACAGTGAAAACTATGCAGCTGCATTTGTGTACTTCCATACCTGCAATTCAAACAGATTTATTTTTGAACAGTTGCAGAATATCTGAAATGCATAAAAGCAAGTCAGAGTTATTTTATACTATGATCTTGAAAGGCAAAACCATATAGCTAGCACCCTTCATTCTGAACTGCCATTTGTTATCTGCTCCCTTGACAACACAACCTCACTATCTAAAAGTTGTAGAGAATTATCAAAGAATAATATACTAAAATTATGTATCTTTCGCTACAAGTGTTTCTGGCAGACAGGTGAGCACATGGCACTGGCAATGCCTTCTTGCATTAAGACAAGGATGTTTTGTTTCCACTCAGTGAGAAAGGTTTATGTAAAACTGTACCATCCTGCACAAGTGAGCCTGCAGCAGCAGAGTAACTCTCAGGAAGAAAGCTTGGAGAAGTGTGCCTCCATTTCCAAAAATAAAACTTTCTATTACTGCTTTGAGAACTTTCCTTGTTGCAGGTGTTGTAGGTATGTGTGTCAGTGACACTAGATAATGGTCCGTGGTGGAACACACAAAAATAGAAAAGTACTGTTTGTCTGTGGTGGCTCCTCCCCAGAAGGTCCCACTTTGGCTCATCCCTGAAAAACTCCTGACCCTTGGAGTTCTTTCTAGGTACAGCTGGCCACTTCTTCCGATGTAGGCTGGCCCCCTACGTCAGAATGAGTGTGCATTTTTGCTAGTATAAAAGCCTGAGCCTCAGGCGATGTGAGGAGGCAAAATCTCATACCACTCAGGTCAATGTTGCCTCCGCAGGGATGCCCGCTAAGGTTGAAGCCTGCCACCTCGCACTGTGATGATGTCTCAGAGCTGGTTTCCTGATTGTCATTACATGGTCCTTGGGGTCGGTAAGATAACCAAACATCAGAGATATCCTTTACTGTATCTTTTGTTACCTCTATATTTTCCCTGTATTAATAAACTAGTTATGATTCTTTATTGTGTTGTGTTTCTCTCAACCTGGAATTCTCAAAATCTGGAACAGCATGCTAAACTATAGAGCATCATGGTGTTTGAAGAAACACTTGACAGTCAGCAACAGCTCAGGCTTACTTGATAGTGGTGTTCTGGGATTTCCAGCATGGCTTTTTCCACTTCTGTAGAAACAGAGAATTTATACAATTAATTCACAAGAAATTATACCATCCATTATAAAGGGTAACAAAAGCTGAATGCAGCCCCAGTCACTCCTATATGCTAAAACGCACGTAGATAATGACATGAATATGCTTGAGGTGTTTGAAACAGGCTGTAATGCTTGAAAAACTTTCCCAATCCTTCAGACTGTACATGAGGGAAATACACATAGAAAGCAAAACTCAACATACAGATAGGTTTTCTGACCCAATCTGGGAGATGTGCCCAGAAATTTTCTCCAGCTACATTATCACGGACTGTTCAAAGGCCAAGGTAGAAACTTGGGAAAGGAATTCTTTGACAATTTCCCCTAGGAAACAGGGCAGAAATTATGTGGTATTAAAACTGCACATCAGTACATGAACCAGCATAATAAGCATATTTATGAGCAGATTGCTGCTCCATATTGGACTCTGGTGAAGCCTCCAAAGCCTGCTGAGCATTCTGCAAGGCAGCACGGTCACTGTTGTGGGGCCTTACTGGCCTTGCCTTATAACTTGTGCAATCAGAAATGGTATTGCTTTTAAAATGCAAGTCTGCATTTACCTCCCACACAACAGTTACCTAGTGCAAGCATTGGATCTAACTATATAGCGTGGTAGAGAGCTATAAAGATGACAGCCCAGCTACTGGTCTTCAAATTCTTGTCACACCACCATTCCCAGCAGAAGAATTTCAGGACAAACTAATCACAACAGTTCTTTGGGTTTAATCTTTCTTGTCTCTATCTTAGATCCTTTTTTTACTCCATCTATTTTTACTACATTGTAATGCAGTGGCCTTCCCCCCTTTTTATTTTTTGTTCTTCTTATCTCTTCTGAAGACTAAAATTTCTTGCCCCTTCAATGGATTTTGCTTTCTTGCACTTTATTTTTAGTTCTATTTTCCCCCTCATCAGTATCTTGCTCTTCACTTTCAATTTCTAGCCCGTTTGTGATGGACAAGTCGCCTTTGCACAGTATTCTGTACTTTGTCTTTCAATGGGGAACCCCTGCACAATTGAAAGGATTTCTGAAGATCTGGAAAGGATTACGTGACATCAAGATGAAACATGAAGTGAATCTGTTGGGAAGATACTGCCTTCATACTGGAGTAATACATAGAACCCACAATCCCTTGCTTTGCTCATCTCCCTTTCAGTGGAAAGTGCTATCTTCTAAAACCAGAAACTAATTTAGCGTTAAGGAATTCTAGCTCAGACAGGACTTCAGATCTGTCTAAGATTGCCAGACCTTCAGAGGTCTGCCATGTTTAGCTTTTACTGCAACTCAGAAAAAGCAGCATAAGCAACACAAAGTACCAGAAAAAACCTCACAGACATGCAGTTTTCTGGGATTTATTTCAGTGAAGGGTAAGAAACAAACTGCGTAAGTGATACTATGACAGCTGGGGTGGGGAATAACAAAATCAAAATGAACAGCAGAAGAAGGAAGTTTGCTTTGATATCTTTAGGAATTCAGCATTGATAGCTACAGAAAGACAAACACAAGACTCAGAATGGTACAGGGTGAGTGCATTATATCCCGTTCTTCTGAAAATGATGTCATATTCAACTAAGAATTCTTCCCTCTTCCTGAATAATGAACACACTGTACCTAAAAAAAACAACCTTCAAGATCATTAGGTACTCCCAGCTTTTGTCTGCCTTTTCAGCTGTTTGTATGTGCTTGAAAAATTCATGCAAAGAACTGAAATAGGGATATTTCACTAACTACTTCTTAGTTGGGTTTTTTTTTTGAAAGTATCTTCTTAAATTAGTTCCAAGTGCTGTTCTAGTTACCTGTGAGCTTTCTTTCTGTTTATTTTTTCCCTGAAGGTCTTTATCTTAACAACACTGTGTACAGCTCATAAGGGAAATCAATTGAGGAACTACGGGAAACCTCATTTCCTCATCTGCATTAAATTTACTTACCAGCAAATCTGGTTTTTTTTTTTTGTTCCAGCTAGAAAGATGAAGCTGGAATCTGGCTCATTCTCCCTCAATGCATCTTCTAGCGACAGTCTGAAATACAGAAGAGTAATGAGGAAATCAGTCAGAGGGACTGAGAAATACAGCAGAAAGTGAGTGATACTAAGGTCACAAGAAAAGTGAGAGGATGAGCTTACGTGAGATGATCAAAAGCCTTTCTTTCTAGGCAGAAAGAGACCAGGAGCTTTTCCAATTCCTTTGAATACATGCCTTCCATTAATTAAAAGTTCAAACACACCTACCACAGAGCACAAATTAAACAATGATTTCAGCACTCAGAGGGGGTATTTATCAGTATAGGGGAAAGAGCAAACTTTTGATTTAGGTCAGGAATAAAAAGAACAAGAAGCAGAGGAAAAGATATGAACAACACAGAATATTAGATACAAACAGGAATAAAGAAGAGTGAAATAATCTATTCAGTGTTATAAAACAGCTCCCTGTGAAGGCTGCATGATTCTTGTCTCCTAAGCTTTTATATTTCTGTTACTCTGGCAATCAAGTTCCTCTTGAGTCATCAGACACAAATCAAAGAGGGAAGAGAGTGTGTGTGTGTGTGGGAAATCAGGTTCACAGGCTTCAATTATTTTCAGCCAAGCAGAGACACTAATATATATATTATTTTACAAAGTCATATGTAAATGAGCTAAGTACAACAGCAGTAGTCTAAGAAAATAGTTACATATTCAAATCAGACAGAGTACAAGTTGTAAAGAAACATGTACCTGCCTTACAGTCACAATAGTATGTTAGAAACATATAGGCTCTGAGCTGGTGACAACAATATGGATCATAGAGCCAAGCTGGGGTTTGCAGCCTGCACTAAAAGCAGAACAAGTTTACTTAAAACAAATAGTGTGTAAGCAAACCATTACAAGTGCCTGAACCGGTAAGTACAGCTAGATCTACATATACTTTGAGGTTTTAATTTTCTCTCCTCTTTTTGACAGCCTATCTCCCAAAAGAATCACCACAGAAACTAGAGAAGAAAATTCTGGGCTAGCAGTTTATCTAAAGACAGGCTCTTGAGACATGATGCATCTGATGTATCTCACCCATTTCACTATTTACCTTATTCACCATTGACCATAAAGGAAGTCAAGGGTAAGTAGTTTAAATTTATGCTCTGCATTTTCTCTACAAAAGTCCCACGCTATGTAATCCAAACAAGTGACTGGCATTCTTCAGTTCTTATTTCAGTAGAAAATAATACACTCATGATCCAGCTAGTTCTTAGCAACTACAGACTATCCAAGGTGTTTAAACCTGCTGCAAAAGCTCTAAAGCCTAAGCCAAAATATAGAAACTTATTTGATGTGATCAAAAGTCTGGATATCAGCCAGGTCAAACACTAACAGTGTTTATAAATGCAATAAAAGACAAGAACACAGAAAAAATACATTGGAAAGTGTATCAGAATTTTTTCCAACTCATTGTGTTAAACAGAGAGGATGCTTACATATAGGATGCTTACATACAAGAGCAGATTTAACACAGAGTAGGTGGAAGACTACTCATTTGCTCCCTCCTCTTCCTTCTCTAGCACCCAGTAAGACTGCATTCATCAGTCTTCCACCTTATTTAGTCTTTGCCTGCAGTCTATAGTGCTATTGTTCCTTTTATCTTTTATTTTATAAAGGGACCACTTAATTTCTGCAGGAATTAATCTCTTACCAAGGGGAATGCCAGAAGCAGTCTATCTTCTATCTTCAGCAATAATCTTACCCAAACTCAAATTCTTTTCCCCTAGACACAAGTGTAATTTTTTATAAGTGACCATCAGAACATTCAGAGCTTGCAGGTCCAACAATATATCAATTCACAAACTTTTTAGTCCCTTCTCTCCAATAAAGGACAATCCATTCCACCACACTGTGCCTACAGGCACCCTCCCAAGGAGCACATACGCATATATGTTTCTGTATAAATCACAACCTCCTGTCACAGCCAGGATCAAAGTAATAATGTTCTCACCCACTGCTCCTCGGTAGTAAACAGATGCAACACACTTGAACTTCTCCTGACCTGCTGTGTCCCATCTGTGCAATGAGGGGGAAAAAAAGAAATTTCAGGTTAATGAAGCCCAGTGTAACCTGAGTAAACATGCAGCAGACTGGTACAGGTTGGAGGAGAATGTGGTACCAGAGAAGCGCTACAATCTGGAACATGTTATTCATTAACTACTGATAAAAATACAGTAAAGCTCTATTATTTAATGATGACATTTGAACTCCATTTTTACCTTTTTTTTTAATATATATATATTTGTAATTTTGGAGATACAGTTCGAATATTTGTATTTGTATTCTACATGGTAATACCCTTTTCTTAAGAACTTTTTCCTCATCTATGTAATTTGTTTGTATTTCTAGGGCAATCTGATTTTGAGAATTTTCTGTGCTAATACTACCTGGATCATACATTAGCTCATAGAATCTTAGAATCCTGCATTTGCTAGATATGACATCTGTCCGTACAATACAAATTAGAGACCTATAACTCAGTCCACCGGTACTAATGACACCCTTCAAGAAAATAAAGAGTGCGCTTCTATCCATGAATATGATATGCAGTCCTCTCAGCTACTGATGGCACTAGAGAGGCTTGGGATTTTGTTACAGAGTAGTACTGCCAGTCATGGACACTTGCAAATTTATCTTGTATAGAGACCTTTCAGCAAGAGGGCGCACTAGTGCGTATCATATGGAAACGTTCTACCCAGCCACTGAAGACTCTGCAGATAACACAACCTGACATTTAATAGCTTATAAACCTTATTGCTTCAGCTTGCAAAATACTGATACATCAGTCTAGATTTTTAGAGGGACTCAAGTTCCAAAACGATAGTGCCTGCTAGAATTTTCAGAAACACAATGACACTGAAATCAATTGGAAATGGATTAACAGAATCATAGAACGGTTTGCATTGGAAAGGACCTTAAAGCTCATTTAGTTCCAACCCCCTGCCACAGGCAGGGTCACCTTCCAGTAGACCAGGTTGCTTCAAGCCCTGTCCAACCTGGATTTCTAAGTATGTTTCAATAAATCCCATTAGCATCTATCTACATTAATGATCTCAGAAAAATATGTGCTCCTAAATAAACACATGCACTAAAATATTTCCTGCAAAGCATTTTATTTCTGCTGTAGGCCACAGTACAGCATAGGTGATTCAGAAATGCCCTCTACAGAACATTATTACTAGCCACTGGAAATAGCAAAGGATATCCTTCAGCAGAACCAAGGCAGATGAGAGGAGGACAGGATTCCCACTAGTCTGATAAACAAAGCTGAAAATCAAAGATTTTAAGTCCAAATTCTAATAAAAATCCAGTCTTTCTATGACTTGGGAAAAAATAATTAGTCCCTAAGAAAGAGATGCTGAAATCACAGAACACCTTACCATTAATTTCAATGACTGCAAGAATAAAATTCACAGTAAAGTCAACTTCAGTGCTCATTGTACCTACTAAACTCAAACGACAGAATGGTGCAACAGTGGACAAAGTCTGTGGCACAAGCTTCCACTTTTGCTTCAAGAAACTTGAATAAAAAAGGCAGAACTACACTGAAATGGTGCAAGACATCCAAGATTTTAATTGACAAATGACATTTAATTTTTTATGGATACGAAATTCAAGAGAGTAAATTTTTTACTAAAACTGCAAGTAAAAACCAGGTACAGAACTGGTTTTTAAAACCACTTTATTCTTTGTGCAATTTCATTATTAAAAAAAAATTTAAAAATCTTTATTCCACTAGACCCTGCAGCAATTTAAGCTCTGCTGAGACTACTTCATGCAATGCTTGACCATGCTGTGTCAACTTACGTCTGGACAGCAGATGATATTCCAATTAGTTCAAAACATTCCATTTCAAAATCCACTCCATTGGTAGTCTCAGTCAAACTTATCTTTATAAAATCTGCAATTAAAACCAAGGATGAAATACTAGTAACACCCAGCTATAAATAAGGGCAAAACTAACACTCTCTAGGGTAAATTATGAAGAAAAGAATTAACTAACTGTGAAGCTGCTAAATATTGCAGAAGCATATATAAAGACACCAAGAAACTGATTTTAAAAAAGGAGATACTGGATAACAAACTAGAAAGCATACACGTCTAGTAAATAATTACTCAAATGATTAATCAATGAAATTAAAAACTTGCCATATCTATAAAAACATGGAAGAAATAATAATAATAATAACAGAACACAAACATAGACAGAAAGTTGTCATGATGATTATAACATACAGAAATGCAGTGATCTGCTCACTGGACTTACATACAAAAACAGTAAGAGCTGGTTTTAACACCCAGTAAAGACTCAAATGACTATTCTTCAAACCATTCTGAATTTTATCTGTCTTATTTCATAAGCTACAGAAAAACTCAAGCTTCCTCTACAGTCTTGCAGGTGTAGAAATGGGTTCAGGCACACACACAACAACAACTTAAAAACATTTTGGTGAGCCACCTTATAAGTAAGGAGAAAACACGAAGCCAAGACCCAGAAACTGGAAAGTTTTTTACTTATTTCTTTTTGCACCTTCTAATCGTTTAGCCTTTAGACTGGATTTCTTAAGAAAACACTGTACCATATTTGACTGGATAAAAATAGTTCAAAATATAGCATATTTTGATTGAAGTGCCAGAGCTTGGCTTTCTGTGTTGGTGTATCAAGCCTGTCACATGCCTTAGACTTTGTTTTGCCTTTTATTTAATAACAAAATCGTGGTTCAAAACAGAACCATGAGCTAGTACCCTGAATGGACAGGAATAGAAACATTATAACATTTATTTGAGATATAGCAGAATCAAATTATCTGCTGAGATACACTGTACCTGTGGATAACACTGGTTTTCCCAACATACATGTGGTCTCCTACCTATCCAGCCTGTTAAAAATATTTGAAAACATAACACGTTTTGTAGCAATTTCAACACTGTCTCTCTAAAAATTCAGATTTTGACCCTTAAATTGCAAGTAATGAGCACATTTACCTGTGGCTCCAATTTACCTAAATGGCACTGTGTTGTAGAGTCAGCTTCATATTGTAAGAAAGAAAAAGGTGATCACTAAAAAAGACAAACCCCTCTGGAGCTGAAATAGTCAGTTTCTTAGTCTTCATATTTTTTCTTAAATATAATCAGTGGGACCTAAATTCTATTCTATTAAAATTGCTTTGACTGCAAGTATATACAGTTGCAAATAAGACTATAAAGTATCTACATCCTTTTCGTTAAAATAAATCACAAATTTTTCATTGACTTTACTAGTACAATTCAAGTCCTAACCGCTGAAACAAGAAATTGCTGATAATAAAACACCCACTGCAGAATTTATCTCTGGGGGAAAAAAAAAAAAAAAAAACCACATTGTTTGAGATAAAACATTTTCTTACTATGTGGAATATTAATCTGAATTTGGCTTCATGCAAATAATCTGCTTTGCTCTGGGTCCTCCTGCAGAATATAGCAGATGGGCTTCAGGTGACTCAGCTACATTCTTAAAATTGAAGTGCAGTGTATCTTTTAAGAGATACAGGTGGCCAAATGAATATATTTGTTGGCATAAACTTGGATTGACATCCCCTGTGCACATGCTACAAAAATGGCTTAAGAGGTTTAATATTCTTTTGTGTAAAGGAATGGCTTTTTTAAACAAATCAATTAATTTACTGAACACTATTTCTGGTTATACTGGGCTTCTGTGTGATACTGATTCCAAGTTACCTATTCTAAATAGTCCAAATCTTGACTGGTAAATTACACGACTAATATTGTGTGCCATTCAATATTAACTGGGTGGCCACAGGCCTCTAAGCAGCTGACATGTCTCTGCCTGATTAACTGTTACCAATGAAATCCTGCATAAAATCAACAGCCTTAAGGGAAAAGCAAAAAAGTAACTGATGGTTTAGAGGTGTGTGTTCCATTAATTCATACTGGGGAAAAAAGCTCCCTGGATTAGACAATTTAACACACTGATGGACTATCAAGAGAGTCTTAAAATACATCCATTAGCTACTGAATTTATCAGACTGCCTTTCCAAACGACAAAGGAACTGGAATAATGGAAAATTAAGATAAGGGCTATTGCTGTCAAGCTTTACAATTACTGCGCAAAATACTCAGTTGTCCGACCCTCCTACCCTGGCTCCAAAGAGTGACCGAATAATAATACCTAGAGAGCAATGACAGGGAAGTGATTCTGTTTTATTCACAAAGCCAAAATGTAAAGCTCTGATATCAGAACTAATGAACTGGAGAGCTGGTTTACACTGGTTAGAGATGGGAAATGCCTCAATTCACTAAAGTGTGTCTTGCTAGCAAAATTGTGTGGACACTTATAACAAATTTACATGACAGTGTAAACTATGACAGTGACTGCTTCTAAAAAGCAATAAGCTCGCTGATGTATCTAAGGGAGATATATTTTGGCCTTTTTTTTCTTTTTCCCCCTTAGTGAAGTGAATAAGAAGTTCCATTCAAAGACAGCTATCATGACAAGTTTCGTAGTAATCAAAAATTCTAGATTTGAAAGAATAGTGAGTTAATTGTCACTATTCATAGGAGCTCCACTTTACAAATGATCCTGCACACTGGAACGCAGAAGCATTTATCACTAAAACATACAGCTATTTATTTTAAATGAATAATGATAATTTCTAACACAGTTAATCTTTCTAGCAGTAAAATAATCAGTATTAGTAACAGTTCTTGGAGAGAGATAATGTGTTACAATCTTACCCAGCTGATAAGCAGTCCTGACCTCTGCTTGGAAGTGCTCTTCGAACTGCAAAGAGGCCTCAGGTGTGTGCCACTGAAAATAGGAGAGAACAGCTCTTGGGATAAACTGTATGATGCCTACTTTGCAAAAGTCCTATCAGCAAGGAAAAAATAGATAAGAAGATTAATTCAAAGAGTTTGTCAAGCACAGGAATATCCTGGCATAACAGAAGGCCAGCTTGGGTTAGAAAGCAGTAAAGCTTTCCCACAGCTATGTTTGCAAAACCTTCTTTGGGTGCATGCCACCAGCAAGCCATAGTGAAGTCTTTTAAATCCCTTACATGTGTGAAGCACTGTTTTTATTACTAGCTTTTAATTAGACATTTGTTAAAAATGAGGAACACTTATTTATATTTGCTTAAAATAACTATGATAGTTTTCCTAAAATTAAAACCAAATATGTGGCTGACATCAGGCATGGAAAAAAATTGCTAACTCCCTTAACAAGGATCGTTTGATCTACTGTATGACTAAGGTTCCTATACAAAGAGAAAATTAAAATTGCCTCAATACTTCAACCAAAACCTCCATACAGATCAAATTAGATTCTTTGCATATTTGATACCAGCTATGGTTCTTACTTCCCCTTGGCAGAGAAACTCTTTAAGCATGTACTCAATGTTTGCTTGAAATAACAAGATAGGTATTATAAGATAACACTTTATCATTAATACATCAGCACTGAATGGCAACATGAGGCCACATTCATCTTCAAATAAATCCTTAAACAATTCCTAATTTTAGCAGATGACAACTGTACACTAAATTAAAATACCATTAGCACGAGGGAAAGAATGTGGCAGGTGCTACATACTGTGACCAGAGGGATAAAGAATACTTACCTTGGGAAACCAGGAGAGTATTCTTTCCCTACTCACTGGGGAGACCAAATAAATTAGGTTGGACTTCATCCTCCAAATTCAAGTCAACTCTACCAGACAGGAAATATGTAAAGAGAAATACAGTTTTCAGGAATTGCTTCAATACAGGGAAAATGTGATTAAAAAAATTCACAGCTCTTACAGACTCATAATCTTTCCTCATTGCAGTACAACTGGTTTGTGTTAAATAAAACCTGTTTCTTATGTAAAAGGGACCACTTCAGGGTGCATCACTGTAGTTACAGTGGCTTTCTGAAACTACAAGGCATCAACTGTAATTCCGTGGGAGAGCAGATAATTAATTCAACATAGGTGCTTGCAGTTTAGCCCTCAAAGGATTTTGCAGAGTTCAATTTAAAAATCTTGCTCATTATTATTTGAAATACCTCTGCACAAAGGACACTAATAAATGTTAGGGATACCAGATTTCATTTGGTCAGAAGAAGGGAGGAAAGACGAAGCTGTCACATTTCTTGGCACAGCATTTAACTTCCATCCACGATCAGCTCAGAAAGAATGGAATCAGTAGACAGGCTAACTTGGAAAAAGAATAATGTTCATATGAAAATCACAAATGCATTTAGATAACTCACTTGAGATATATCAATTTGGTTATGCAATGATACCTCGTGGGTTGTTGGGGGAGGGGACCCTTAATAGCATACCAATTTCTTACTGGCATTCAAAAGATTGTTTCTAAGAACATGCATCATGTGGCCAAGTATAAGGAAGGACTCACCGTGCAGCAGCTGATGCAGCAGGATTCCAGCCACACAAACAGCTCAGCCAGCTGCTGTGTGGCCATAGCAACAGGCTCTGAACAGTTTCCTTCCTTCCCTTCTTTTACAGATTGGGAAGGTGGGGTTGGAGTAATTTAACTATATGTAGGGCCTTAGTTTTAAAAGGACAAACTGGTTTTAGTGGCCATATAGATTCCTGTGATCAGAAACTGCTCCTTAATAAACCCAGTGGTACCTGAATTCTGTGTAAGACAATAGTTCTGTTTTCTTCAAAGATAATTATACATATGAATAGAAAGAGCAGCACTAACCCAACAGACAATGAAGTAATGGAGTGGGGAACTGTTACAGTGCATATTAAGCATAGTAGCAATTACAAAGAAATTCCCGAAGGAGTTCCAGAATTTCAACTTTGTTTCATCTTAGCTTTAGCATCAGGAGGCTCATGCTACTAATGAGACATTCTGAACTATATAGATGTCCTTCTAGTCAATAGTAATCTTGCTTTCTAATGTACCAAACACTAAAGACAAGGAATAAGAAATCGCACAGCTCTTTTGTATTGGCTAAGTATTGTTAACCAACTCATTAGTTTAGACAGCACTTAGTATGCTAGACTGTAATTTAAGATGCCAGAATATTTTCCTATTTATTTATTATTATTTAAATTTCCAAATTTCCAGACAAAAGAAAGCTCTCACATTCTAATAGTCATATTTGATACTGCTGGAACAGGCTTGGACCTCTTAACATTCAAGAGATAAGCCTCTCCCATTCCTGCAGCAGACTAAAAATGTTAAAAGGGCAAACCAACATGGACAAGTAATTTTAAAGAATGATAAGTATATAACAAAACCCCTACAGCTGTGTTTTACAACACCACTAAGAATAAGAATAATTTCAACAAAATTGCCAACTACTTATAATTAACGTTTTATTCTTTTTTGTGAGGAATTGCTTTTAAATCACTTCAGAAACCCATGTGATCTCAACCATACTGAAACACCCTATTCCTCCCAAGGAATCCAGATTTGCTGCTAATGGATTATTCACCAAAGAAGGTGACATTACAGTATTTATTTATCACCATATGCGTCGTTCTGCTTATCATGCTACTTGTGATCATACAAAACTAGAGAGATCTAGACCCTTTTTATGCTGTGCTCCTGCCCTTTGGCAAATTAGAATGATTTTACGGCAGTGTCTTAAAATACTAGTTCTGAAAACAAAAACTCTACCACTTCATAAGAGTTTCAAACACTAACCTGCTTTCCCCATATTCTCCTAGTTCAGCACATCCTAGACACATATAAATGTGTCATGTGTCCACAGGCTGACTCACTTCCTGTCTCCTAGAGCTCTGTCACAAACTAAGCTACAGAAGAAAAGCAAATCAAATCAATTCAACGATCTTAATGAATCCAAAGTATAGGTGGGACCAAGGCAACCAAACAGAAACATCTTCCCTTACATTTAGTGTATTTAACACAAACAGATCCCAAATCGGGCACCCCATTAGAGGGAAAAGATCAATTATTTTAGAAATACAAAGCTGTTAAAAATACTGAGAATTATCAGTACTGAGATCCAGATTTTCTCTTCTTATAAAGCTGGAGGAGATTCAGTCACCAGGAGGGACTGGAATACAGTATCTCCATGGCATTACAACACTCCTTACATCAATTTTGCAGGAACAGGAGTACCAGCAGATTCTGTAGATAACCAAAGAATTTGAGGAAGGCATTCAGTAGCTGTACATAAAATAAGTTAACGTCATGACCACTAACCAAAATCAGTGTTCCAAGCTATGGTGAAGAACAAGCCAGAACAACTCATGCCAAAATGATGAGGGCAGAGTTAACACTGAAGGACAAGAGAAGTCCCTGATCTTCTC
Organism: Amazona ochrocephala; assembly: GCA_039720435.1. NCBI lineage: Eukaryota > Metazoa > Chordata > Aves > Psittaciformes > Psittacidae > Amazona > Amazona ochrocephala. The sequence goes on along the minus strand of CM077891.1, from coordinate 4,874,374 downwards.
CTGCCCCTTCTACACTGAGAAATGTTCATGTTCCTCCTATTGAAATAGGGGGAAACTTTACAAATACATAGCTAGTGAAAGTCTAACCTAATTCAGGAAAATAACCTCTACTTTAAATAATCTCCTCTAAAACATTGCAGAAAAAATGAATCCTCTCCACAAAATACTTTTTAAACAGTTTTTCTTTTATGGATTTTGAAGAACAACAAACCATAATCTATTCCTGGGTTGCATTTTAATCCAATTTATGTGAATGACTTCGGCTTTGTAAAATCCAGTTTAAGAATTTTATTATAATTGTTACTCAAACATAATGAAAAACACCTCAATAATTTGCCTATTTATACTGAGAACTAACCTTTTATAGGCGTTCAAGAGTTGTTTTTTGCCTCATGCCCGATCTGACAATCCAGAGCACCCTTAAAGTGTAATGGCAACATTACAATACGTTCTTTCTGTGTACCATCCTCAGACTATACTTTTTAGCAGAATGATACTGATAAAGATGGCCAAGTCTTGAACACAGTTACATGAAACTATGCCATGATACTGGAAACCCCTGTTACACATTCCAGCTACCTATGGTGACAGCCAGAAAACCTAGTCGAAAGCTACTGAGCTCCCTTCAACCCCTGTACCTTAGGGCACTCTCACCTGCTACACCTCTGCATTAACTCGACCACCATTTTGTTCAATCTGATTTTTTTTCAGCTGTGTTCAACTGAGATTACTTTTAAAACGGCGAGTGAGAAGAGAGCCTCCCCCCACGTTTTAGCAGATCGGGGGCATAAAACGGTCTCCACTCCGCAAGCCCCCCGCGGCCTTCCCCCTTTTCCTCACCCGCTCTGTCCCTCAAGGGGCCACGCTTCAGGCCCGTCCCGCGCTTCAGTCCCACCGCGCACAGCGCTACCCGTCCCGCGCCAGCAGCGGCCCGGCTTCCAATTCACCAACTACGCCGCTAACGCTGCTCGCCCATGGCAGCTACCGTCAAACGCGGTATTTACGCTGTTGACGTAGAATAGGACTCAGTATGCTTGGCTGCCTTATTCTTATTCACGGAGCGGGGTGTTGTGGTAACTAGCGCTTGTTGCTGTGGTAACTAGAGCACGCGGGCGCGGGAGACCGGCAGGCAGGAGCGGCGGAGAGGGAAGCGGGACGGCCTGAGGCGGTGGCATGCTGGTGGGACAGGGCGCCTTTGATTATTTAGTAATTTCTTTTGTTTTGAAGAGAGAAGTGCAGTTGTTTAGCAGTTGTTCGAACTTTGTGGCTGGGTTTCGTTTTGTTGTTTTGGCAGAGCAGTTATCAGCGCTGGCGGTTGTATGCTTCTGTCAGCTGAAGCCGTTTTCCTTCCTGAGAGAAGGGGGAGGTCAGCCGTTACGGATTCTGTCAAAAGTTAACGAATTCTGAGGGCAGGTTTAAAAGAATGTTGTTTGTTTGTTTGTTTGTTTAAAAAAAAAAAAAAAAAAAAAAAAAGACATTTTGCTTGCTTTTGCTTTTTTTTTTTTTCCTTTGTTTTGAGCCCCTTGTCCAGTTCAGGACATTGAACTACTTCACTTTGATGCTTTGAAAACCATTCCCTCCCTCACCTGGCAATATTAAGCTTGCTTTCTCTCTCTCTTCACCCTCCCCTCTTTTTTTACAGTGTTCGACAGAGAATTAAACCAGAAAAGACAATCCAGCTGATGAACAGACATTAGTGCTGATGACCGTAAACCATTTCCGCCTCTTTCATAGCTTCCTGACAACGAACATATGCTAAAGTAGCTCTTCTGGGACATAGAGCACTGTTAAAAGTCAGTAGTAGTCTTTTTGGTACGTTATCTGTCCAGTCACCACGTACAGTCATTTTGGAGTATTTTTACAGAGAGGAAGAATCCTTCCCAGGAAAATTCAGGATGGCACATGCTCGTATATCAGCCAACCTTCCCCCTAATATAGATCCTACAAAAGCTCCTATTGCATTTGGAAGGAGGGCCCTTCCTAAACTGAATGAGGAGTTACAGTCTCCTGAGCTGCTGACTCAGCAGCGGGCACTGATGGCGCTCTGTGATCTGGTCCATGACCCACAAAATGTCTACGAGGCACTAGAATTGGGTAAGTGATCTGTTGTCATAACCTTTGACACAGGAGGAAAGGGGGAAGCACATTTGTGTACTACTTCTCTCCTTGCACTATCTTTGATGACACAAAATGGCCATGAAGTTTTTTCCTATTTTAATCTCATTTAAAAAGGTAAAGAATATTATAATGCCATATGCATAAGAATAATTTTAAGAGTATCCTCACTTTAGGATTTATCAATGGCCCACGACAGGTTTTATCAACCCCTAAATACAAAGTATTGCAGAGAACTTTTTTCCTTTTGTTTACACTGAATTTTATTCAATTCTGAACACAATATAATAATGTATATCTGCAAAAAAAGATTAATCAGTCCAAAGTTAGAAACACCACCCCCTTGTTGCTTACTTAAATTTCATTTGCCTGGAATCTTCTCCAATCCTGTTTTCCATGAACCTTTCAGAAAAAAAAGCAGTGATCTTATGAAAACTACTAAATATATTTTATTTAGAAAGGGGAAAATAAAAAGCTTTTAGTTATCCTAGAGCAAGGGGGGGAAAAAAGCAAAATCACCGTTTTTTCTTTTCCCTTCATTCAACATTTTCTACCACATATGACTCAGGACAGTGGTACTTCCCTGGATTTTTTATACTTGAGGTGCTCAAAATACTAATATCTCAGATCCCATAGTAAGAGGCAAAAAACCCCTTCGATGAACCTTTTAATTAATAATTAATAAAATAATATTAAAATAAGATTTACAAGTTCATTTGCAAAATCCATTAAGTCCTGTTTTGTCATTCATTCCTTCACAGTGGATAGCATGGCACATCCAGATATAACTTAACCAGAGAGAGAAAATACTGGACCTTTTTATGCAGAACTCCTTCTCAGAACTCTCTTAGTGTCTGTAGAATGAGTCTATAGCAAAAAACAACCCTGGAACTTCAATTTAAGATACAAAGAATATGACCAAATCTATTATACTCATCAGGATTATCTCTGGCCACCACTATTTTCAGAGGATTTTATCTGAGCACTTGGGAGAATCCTACGTGTGGATTTTGGGAAGAAAAAAACCAACAAAACCAAAACCCCCAAAAAACCCGCACACAGCTTATCTTTGCAATTTTTAGCAGTCTATTGTTAGTATGTAACACTGCAGAAGACTTCCAGTTTGCCACTGCTTTTTTCTCCATTTACTTAATATTTTTTTCCTCATAAAAGATACCAATAATCATGTTCAAAATGTATTAAGTTATTTATTGATCAACTAGCTGCTGAAGCAATGTGTTGATTGTTGTTTGGGTTGTTTTTCTTTTCCTTTGGCCAGTGCTATGTATGTATACACATAATCATTAATGGCTCACCCAGCTTCTTTCCACATGTGAAAAGTAATGCTGTGTGTTTATACATAGCACATGGTACGCCTAAATAAAGCTTAAAAAGAAACGTAGGCAGCAATCTTGCAAACACATGCTGTTTGAAAAGCACGTTGTATTTCATTAATATCTCCACTTATTTTTAGAGTTATATTGCTTCATAAATATTTGTAAGATTAGAATTTAACTTGATACAGAAGTCAGCAGCATAGCATTTTTGACAGTAGACCTTGACACTCCAGGGTTTGTTCCCAACTTCAGATAAAAGATCAAGAGTTTCATTGTCAGGACAGGATTAAAAAATTCTGATTATTTGCACTTCAAATTGTGACATAAAAATTATTATTGCTATTTAAAATTAATGCTCAAGGTAAGAAATGTTAAAATGAACTATTGTGTCTCATAGGAGTTTTGGATAACCTGAAGACTTTGCTGGTACATCAGGACAATACTGTCCGCCAAAAAACAACAGAAATCCTCCATATAATGACAATGCATAATGTTGGCAGGTAGGTGTAATTCCAGAGTTTACTGAACAGTAAGGGAAACAATAAAGATGTTTCAGTGTGGAATAAGAACAGAATTTCTAAGTTTTTACAAGATAAGTGCAATGTAAATAAGATTTAGCATTTCACAAATATATATGAGTTTTATTATGCTTAGTAAAATATTTTCTCCAATGTTGTTTGCAGGCATGGGCTGATACAAAATGGAGTGATTTCTGCCCTTGCTGAGCTCTTCGATGATCCAGTAGACATCTGTCGGAAGAACATGCATCTCATTTTTGAATATATGTCAAAATTAACTGAAGGTAGGGATTTTTTTTAGCTGTTAAGTATTCAAATAGGCAAAGTAAATAGGTAAATTTACCTGATTCCCTATGCTATATCTTCCAGATTAATTTTATTCAATTTTATTTGAAAAACCTATTTTAAAACAGTATCCTTTCTGTCTTTGTTTCTCTAAGTTTTCTTTAGTTAGTTTTCCTATGAGAATTTATTCTTCGGGTTTTGTCAGAAAACTTCAAAAAGTATGACTGTCATTTTTTTTATTGGTGGAGATAATTATATTGTCTAGAGCTATATTTGAAAATTGTGTAATAATAGTGAGACTACTTAGCCAAAATACAGAAAATGCTTTATATAGATAATAAATGAAATGTTCCATGTTAACATAATACATCTGTGAATAGTCCTGTCTATGTACTGGGGGGATTGATCCTGCTAGATCTGTTAATTTTCTTAGGTCTTATGCAAGCTAAGGCTACCTGTTCAAGATACAGGTTGTGAGGTTTGCAGGCTTGAATTCATATTTCAGAATCTGGCATCAAAAATTCACTTTTTCCTCTTCTGTTCAAAATGATGATCAGCTGTTCATGATGGCACACTAATTTCACAGTACATAGGGTTTGTAAGAGGTTTTTCTGGTATTAGAAAGTACAAATTTTGTGGAATGCCTTCCCTCATGCTTGCAACCACTGGTATAGGAGGAAGCAAATGAGCAAGTAAGTGCACCATCCACTGCACTGTGTATTCCACAGATTTCATATTCATGCGTCTTTGACCTTAGGCTCATTGGCACCATTTCTTAAATGTCCACTTTGACGTTGCTTTCAAGTGATGAATTAAAAAAACAATCCAAAACCCCCCAAAACAAAAAAAAAAAACAACACACACTTGTGGGTGATGCAAGGAACAATGAAGAAGTTTGCTTTATCTGATTATTTTATTCAAATATTGTTTGTCTTTATTATAATAATATAAAATTTTTAAATTTGATTACATTTTTATATTATCTTGGTAAGGTATGAAGTTTAAAATCTGATCAGTTACAACTAACTTTAGATGTCAAACTGAACTAGTCATCCTACACTCTCTGCATAGCAGGGGAAAAATCAGTATCTAAAGGCATAAAAAGGCTGACATATAGGTGCTTAGGATGAGTTCTGCTCTGGTGATGTCCATTTATCTCCCGTGAGATAACCAGAAGAGTTAATTACATCAGAATTAGGCATCTAGCTTTTAAATGCTTCAGTCTAAACAGAGGAAACCAAGCTGAGAATTTGTCTTTGACTCGTCAGAAGAATAGGTTGTTATACCTTTTACATACTTTCTTTATTATGTGTATTTATAGTTTTCCAACTATTTTATGCACTATGGGAATTTATGCTGATTTGTTACTTTAATTTCCAGAGCACTAAGGGAATTTATGCTGGTTTGTTACTTTAATTTCCAGATTTTATCACTATAATTTGAGCATTAGTCTTAAACTTTTCCAGTTGATGAAAATTATAATTTTAAAATTTAAAATTTCAGTAGATAGAAATTATCAATTGAAAAGCTATACTATTTAAATTCATGGGGAAGTATCTTGTTTGATGAAGTCCTGGAGCTTAAAAAAAGAATTCAATGAATACTTAAAGCCTTGCTGAGTGAATATACATGAATTAAGAAAATAAAAAGATGCATTCTTGCATTCACACAACCCTTTCTAGAGTTCTAAATAACTGAATCATTATGAAGGACGTAAGTACGGTGGACTGAACAACTTAGTGACCATCACTATAGAAAACCAGTTAAGTTCTACAGTGATTTTACAGATTTTCAAATCAAATGAGTCCAGGACCTGGCTTACATACATTTTGACCTGACTGCCTTTAAACAATTCTGTCCCTTACCTGTGTAGGCAGATAGATACCGTCCTGTGAACATGTGGATCACAATAGAAACTTATGGGAGAAGAAAACATAAGAGAAGTAAATAAATGTTGCCAAATTTTTGCAGATGACTATTAAGGGGGAAACTGCCTTAGAGTTTGGTGGCTGCTGTACCATTTTATATGTGAATTTGCTGTAAATTACAACTAATATTACATATAAAAAAAAACTGCCTGCTTTTAGGTTCTATCTCACAAAACTCAGAGCATTTACTAAGTAGGTTGGAAGTTTAGCTACATAATCAGAAAATATTCACAGGAGGATTAATAAAAGTTTGGGGTGAGGGGTTGGGGGAAACAATCTTTATGGAAACTATCCATGTGGCTCTGAGAGGACATGAGAGCATTTTTTTTCCCCCCAGTGTTTCCAGTTAGACATTTTCTAAAAAGTAGGAACTAAATTGAGGGTTATATAAGTAAGCATTTTATTAGAACCACTTTTTCTACTTAGAGACTTACTGTAACAGTAAGCAATGCTAGCTGTTAGTGTGCCAAAACATAAAGTATTGCATATTAAGAATTCTACATAAACCAAAATACCTTGCCGAAACCAGAGGATATGTAATGGTACACCGTATTGCCATGCAGGTCTACACCCATTGCTCCATCTTTGTCCCTTCAGGCATCTGAATATAGTCTCTTGGGTCAGGAGCCACTGATGGGAACTGTCACAACTGTAAAACCAGGATGGTGATAATCAGGAAGTGTGAGATTATACTATACAAGGAGAAAACAAGTTGCCTCCTGGAGTGGAAGGATTATCCAACAACCGCCAAGCTGAAGTTGAGAGCCAGCTGCAGCAGTTTCTCTCCTCAAAACCTTGCCTTTGAAGGCAAAGGATTCACAACAGCTCTGAAGTGAGCAGCAGCCTCTGCCAAACAAAAAGCAGCTCCCAAGTCTTGTAACAGTCCCAGCTTAGTGAAAGTTACCTACACTTACAAGAAAAGCTACAGTTCTCTGAATGGTAGTCGCTTTTCAAAAAGGCTTCTCTTGAGCTAAGACTGATACCAGTTTCTTCCTTTTACGTCTCCCACTTAAGGTACTGATGGCAGATAAGAATCAGATTTTCCAAATCAAACTAATACCAAGCCTTGTTTCAGGGAATGGTTCTGGATTTTTGTCTCCAAAAAGCAGAAAAGGGTAATTAGTAGTATGAAAAGAGAGTATTTAAATAATTGTAAAATTAGTTATTTGGTAAATTCTGTGCATCAGTGCCTTAATTGCAATTTCCTTGTAAACTTAAAGAGAATTACTTTATTCAAAACATGGTATTTATGTCTGTTTTGAGTAACTTTTTGCCCCTTCATTAATTATCAGTGTTTTGCCATGATCATGTGCTATATAAATGTAGGCCAACTTCTTCCCTATTTTTCCCTCCCTCTCTTCTATTTATAAGAAATCAAAACTGAATGTAGAGGAACTATTTACATCTGTGAAGCAAGCAGAATTTATCTGATCCTATATTCAGATCTCTCGGAGAACATGATGTGTCTAGCAGTCTCTTTATAGCTTGCTTGAGTCATACCTTTCTAGGTGGAATTCTCTTCCAAAACTTAATTTCTTCAGCTATGAAATCATGCCAAATTTTGTCCATTTCCTCTGTTAATGTTTGTGCTATAAAAATCCTTCAAGACTTGTTCAGGATAGAAGTCCTCGACTAGTTTAAAATAGTCTTGCATAGCTTTCTTCAGACCAGATTTTTATACAATGTCCTTCTTGACAGTTTGGGGGTGTGTGTGTGTGAAAACCTGCAATCCTCAGCCTGTCATGTATACACAGTCTTTAAGATCAGTGGCGTAGAAGCTGAGGTAGCACGTTGGCTGTGAAAGCACCTCTGAGTAATTACCCTAGGAAAAAAGAGTTTTTATGAGCAATGTATTTTTTATTTAGATAAAAATATAACCTATATATAATAATTTACATGCCTGCATTTAAGGGATGGAAGATAATGCCTTGAGCAGAATAGAGTTACCATAGAATGGACTCACATACAGAATCATAGAATCATAGAATCATAGAATAGTCAGGGTTGGAAAGGACCTCAAGATCATCGAGTTCCAACCCCCCTGCCATAGGCAGGGACACCTCCCACTAAACCATGCCATCCAAGGCTATGTCCAACCCCACCTTGAACGCCGCCAGGGATGAAGCATCCACAACTTACAAGAAAAACAGAAACGTGGTAAAACTGTTTTCTTTGCTGCGAGACAATTTGGGGAATTATCAGGGAGAACAGCAAATATTTTTCAATAGTAAGCAAGAGTTACAAGGCCTGACATATTTCATTTGACATATTACAGATACAGAAATAGTCTCTGCCTGGTAATTCAGACTTCCTCAGCTAGCCAAGAAACTGTCTTCCTCTCTGCATTTACTTCTATACCTCACATCCAGATAATGAGATAGGGCGTACCTTGTGTCAGCTTGAGGAAGTCAGCAATAATATACCATTCCCCAGCTAAATTTCTGTTGTTTTCTAGAGCTGAGGTAATTTACAGGGCCAAGAATGCAGTATGTTCCACACTAGACAAAAAGGAACATAAGCTGTACATGTATTTGGCATGCTTTTGTTAGCTGGGATGTGGTCAGTGACTCCAATTAGCTCTATGCCAGGCCACCTGGTATTTCTCCAAACAGGAGTAATTTAGGAAAATGTGGTTATTTTAATCAAATCCATTTGCAGACTATAATTTAAGGATGTATACCAGTATCTTTCAGGAACAGCGGGATCATTAAAAACCAAAAGGTGGGAAAATCCACAAAGACTGGGAGAACACCAAGTAGCAGTATTTCCAGAAGGAACAAAAACTTAGTGGCAAGAATTAAAAGGCAGAAGAACAATAAAAATAAAGGATATCTATAAGGATAGAAGAGGGAGAAGAACCACCAGTGGGGGAAAACTTAAGAACATTGGAAAAACTAATAGCAAAACTTGACACACAGTACTTAATATAAGCGAAAGGGTGCTATGCAATGATAAATGGCAATAGCAGCAGCAAAAATTGTTCTAGGAAAAGAATATTTCACTAGGATATGGTTAATACTGGAAAAGTTTAATAATTCTTACCCATTATCTAGCCTGTCTTTTATGGGTACTTAATCCTTTTAGACAAAGATGGAGGTAGATTGGATAGGCAATGGATTTTTAAGCTTGCCAGAACCTGTATTTAAGAAGAGTCCAAGAGATATTTCTTGTACTTTACTGACCCAAAGTGTGTCTACTGTTCCATCCTTGGAAAATCATAACCAATCAGATCTGTGGATAAGGACTGTTTAAGGATACTTTATTCCATCTGAAATTTGTTTTGCTGTATGGAGTGCGAATGATGAAAGGACAGATGGCATTCTTACTGCAGCAGATGGAACATCTCTTCTGTGAATGTCACTGTTGCCCAGGTGAAGTGAAATCTCAGCTGTATTAATGCAGCTCTTTCGGGTAGCAGTGCACTGCATCACCGATAAACCTGAGAACTGAGAAAATAGATGCAAATTTAATTGCATGATTTATCCAGACAGATGACTAAGAGTCAAGTGATTTCATTTCAGCACCTGTCTTTGGCCTAGCCTTTTTAGTTTTAACTTCCCTGTGCCTCAGTTTTCTTACACAATCAGAAAATAGGGTTATTTTACTTTTAACATCTTGAATTCTTTCAGATAGAAAATAAAGTATGAGCTCCTCAGAATACCAAGATCAAAAACATCACAGGAATTAGTTGGTTAGAGAGTTTATAGCAAGGAATTGCTAGTCAGAGAACATGATTATGTGATTTATTTAATTATTTACAGCTTTATTCCTCCCCATGCCAATGCTTTTCTCAAGCCAAGTAGGAACACATGACATAGCTTCAAATTCTCTTCTTCTTCCCAAGATAGCTTCATTCAATGAGCAGTGTGACTCCTTTTCTTTAGAAATACCCTTGGCCCTTTGTTAAAAATACCCTAGGTTCTCTACTTCTACTGCAGGTTGCTTGTAATACTTAATGACCTTCTTACTTGAATAAAGAATTATTTTTTCATATAAAATGTTTTTTACCCTCCTCATGACTGACTACACTTTTGGTTTTAATTTTCTCACCTTGAAATTACACTGCAACGAATGAACAGCAGTGTTTTCTTGTCACTTCTCTCACTAGTCTGAAATGGTCACAGTATGACAAAAGGTAGAGGTGAAGGAGACAATACATTTAATAATCCACTCATTGGGAAAGGAGGCCCTGACTCATTGTATACCTTTTTCACAATTCAACTGGCTCATAACAGGATATTACACTACAGAAAGCAATTCAGATGGAAATACTATGCAAAATCTCAAGTAAGAGAGAGCATTTTAATAGCAAACAAAGTTTAGAGGATCCTGTACTACCTATATGGACAGTACTGGCAATTACCATGGATAGCTTTTAGTAAACTCACCAAGTCAAGTAGCACAGCTGCAAATATCACAAGCAGGCAATAATATCTTCTCCTTACAAGCAAAACCTAAAAACTCCCTACCTGGCACAAAAAATCTTTCATCCCTTTGAGGTGCAGCCTCATTGGCTCTCTTGACTCTACTCAGGTGTAACAGTTGACAGGGAATGCTTAAAGGGCCCCTGTCTTCAGTACAGGGATAAAATACCTTGTTCAAAATTAGACAGATTTTCCCCCCATTATTAATTATGTCTAGACTCATGACATGAGCCTCAGAGAATATTTTAATTGAAATAGCAGGGTTGAAAATTATTATTGCTTAAACCACTGCCTTCAAGAGCATTGCAGTTCTCTTGGCAGTCCCACCCAGCTCATCATTAGCTTAAGTCTGAAGGTCACTTAGAAAAATTCTAGCTTGAATTTAGATGTCCTCAAATAGGTCAAAAGAAGGATTCTTATGTGTAAGGAAAGAAAGATTAGGACTTTCTGATGCATTCTGTAGAAATGCTGAGAAGCAAACAAAGCAATGAAACTATCCAAGCACTATCAAATATTTTCAGCTGGTCTCAGAAATGATTAATGGGGTGAAGGGCTCCAAGTCAAATTCTGTTTAAACTTCAGATATGTTATTTATCAAGCATCCGTTAAGAAGTCATTTTTATGAATTTATGCTGTTTGTACAAGGGTTGCCCTTTTTCTTAATGTACATCCAAAATTTTAAATATTTCAGTAAGAGGTTTTTCTAGAACCTTGTTATACTCTGAATGGATGGATTTGTCACCAAAACAATGAAAAACCATCAGTAAGCATTATGCTGATAGATCACCAAATATGATAATTTTAAAAAATACTTAGATTTTTCTCAGAACCTACTTCTTAGAGGATGCTTGATAAATAACATCCCTGAAGTTTAAACAGAATTTGACTTAGAACCTTTCACCCCATTAATCATAGATCACCTGATATGATAATTTTAAAAAATACTTTGATTTTTCTCAGAGCCTATTTTTTCACAAGCATGAGCCGGACAGATTTTTTGTATTGATAAGAGTAACACTCATTCAGATTTTATGAAGATAATAAATGGGAACACACATCCCTTAACTCTTACTGAGTTGTTCAGTTGTAATTGCTAAAGATTGAAGTATCTGAATGTTGATGAATAAACTGGGGAAGATGATCTGGAGCAAACAAACAAAACTTCACAAGCATTATCCAGTTAAGTAACTGTCATAGCACTCATTAATAACCACACGAGACACATTCAGTATCATTTGAATTATTTATTTTTTTTAAGTGGACAATTTAAATGTTGATGTTATTAACCATTTTGTTTGAAATTTCTTAGAGCCCTTGGCTGAGATTTCTTGCCCTAATCATAATACATAGGGGGAACAAAAGTAGGTTATTTTCCAGTGTGCATGTGTGTCTGTGTCTCTGTGTACGTATGTGCTTTACAATTATCAAACATATATTTACACACCAACTTTACACTGAAGTCTTTAAGAAGTCTTTTCTATGGCAGGGGAAAGAATCAACTGACCAAAGACTTAGGTCTATATGATCTATTTGAGATTTTTCCAGTATAGTCCCACAGAGCTTCTTATGCATTCAAACTTTTGCCGGAATGTTAATCCATCCAGTAGTGTTTCTTTATGAGATGAAACCTGGAGCTGAGGAATGCATCTCTTCAGTTTCCTTAACTTCACTAAACTGTAAATAATTTAAATTATTAAATTGAAATACCAAGACATTTAGTTATTGTTCATATCGCTCATCTTTAACCTTCTAATAATACAGCACATTTTAAAAAGAATTTTAAAAAGAAAAAAAAAAGAAAAAAAAAAAAGACTTTGGAGGCTATGTACTACACAATCTCCATAGCTCCTGCTTCTTGGGAAATCTGTTACAATATTACAATTCCCAGAATACATTTGGAGCAGTGGAAGAGAATTGGCTGTTGGCAACTTTCACATTCAGCAATCCAGACACTACAACAATAATTTTAAAAATTGCCTTGTGATTTATTTTGTTTATCTGTATTAAAAAAGGAACACTAACCTACTTAAACATAGTTTGGTTTTTGTGAAACACCACAAGATTTGGCAAAAAAAGATGTAAAAGAAGACTGGTTTGATGTACAAAACTCCTTAATAGTAGAAGAAACACTGACCTTAATTTGGCCTATTCATAGATTAATTTTATGTAGTCTTGCTGCATATTTGAAGCCTTCAAGTGCAGAACAAGCTGCTTGTCAGATTGGAAAACACACAACAGTTGCACACCAACAATTCCTTTAACAGGCAAGGTGATAAACAGTAAAGCAAAGCAGAAATGTGTACGTAGTATGTGCTATGAGTCATGTGCACACATGATGTATAGGTATATGCTGTTTGTGTGTACCACTATTGTGGGTGCATGCCCATTCTCTACGAATTTAAATAGTATTTTGCTAAAACTCGCCTGTTCTGTAGCCTCTGCTTTGGACTAGCTTTTTCTCATAACACAACCATTCTGCTCTACACCCTGCAAACAAGTTCATCTGTCACTCACCAGTTTTTTGTCTTTGTGTCAGTAAAATTTTAGGACAACTGGATGAAGGATTATTTCTTACACGGAACATGATAACACTCCCACTGTAGGAAATGGAATGAAGCAAATGGAATAAAAGTGCAGTGACTATGGTGAAAAATTATCCACAGAGTTAGGCCTCAATCTCTTTCTTTGTTTTAGTCTGGGTTTTCTTTTTGCTAGGTGGGGCAGAATTGTGTGGGTATTTTGGAGAGGAGGCTTTCTCACTCCAGAACATATATTTGTGAAAAATGATGTAGCAGGTTAAGGGGGCATAAGAGGAACTGTGTACATACATCAGATTTCCCCTTTTCTTTCCTTGGGCTACTAAGCATCAACCCATTTATTTAAATGAGAAGTGGCAGTGGTTAGCCCCTTTTTTATCACTTCAGCAAAACAGATTAAGCCCAAGGATTCTTAGCAGAGGCCAATATATTTGAGATTGTTCTGAATGATGACATCTGTCACTGCATCAAAGACAAACTGTATGTTACTGGTATCAGTGGCGCAAGTAAAGTGTGAGTAGATCTCCTTGGTCTCCTTGTTGCGATTTAAGTCCTCAAACTGGCGTTGGATGTAGACTGCTGCCTCTTCATAAGTGTTTTGGCCTTTATATTCAGGAAAGCAGACTGTTAAAGGTATGCGTCGGATTTTTTCTGCCAGCAGATCTTTCTTATTCAAAAAAAGAATGAGGGAGGTGTTGATAAACCAATTGTTGTTGCAGATGGAATCAAAGAGACGCAAACTTTCTGCCATTCGACTCTGTAGGACAGGAAACAACAGTGTCAATAGCAGTGTTTCAGCGTAACTGGAAAGCACACAAAATATGTCTATCAATGAGCAAACCCTACTTTTAGAAATATTTTTTGTTTCATTTGGTGATGGTCCATCTTACCTGACCATGAATTACAGGGACCTTAATTCATTTATTTTGATACAATACATTTCTTCACAGACATCCTTTTATCTTTTAAAATATTTGGCAACTATGGAGGAAAGTTTAAAACTAAAGATTTAGAAACTATAGGTATAACTTGGGGAAACACGGTTGTGTTCAAACTTAGGTTAGCACTATAAACACCTTCTTTAATAAAAGGAATGAGTAATTTCTAAGGATTTCACACTACAGAAACATTCCGTTTAATGTTTTTTAAAAAAAGGAGCCACTACAGCACAATGGTAACATTGCATCATTAGGTGTGTAGTTTAGCACATCATACATACTTTAAATTTTTTCCTTGCCTTTTTTCTCCCCCTTGTGTCATGGTAAGCTTGAAAGAATACACAAGAACCACGTTCTACTCACACTGGTGGGACAATTTGTGTATTTATGGGGGAAACCTCAGTTTAGCCAGACATGTTTAACATCTATGTGTCTGCTACCCTGTAGGTAGACTCCACTGATGGACAATTTAGGATGACAAACACAGTTACATATTTGGAACTAACAATCCAATGCTGCTATAAACTGAAAGCAGAAAGGTCTGTTAGAAATCAACGGCTGTCTTGAATTGTCCTGATGGGCTGCTGCTGCAACACTCTCAGGGTGCAGCTGGAGCTGTCCATGGTACCCAGTGCTCTTGGCAGGCGGCGTTTATCGTTTGGTTTGTACTTATAAACAGGTGTCAACAGATGCAATGTTTGGAATAGAAAATATTCTAGATGATTACAAAAAATAGTACTCATTCTTTGTAAAATTATAATGTGTACCAAATAATATATTCCTTCTACCTAAGACGTGCCATAGCACACAGTGGCAGTGTTCTCGCAGTGCCAGCAGGTACAGTAAGTACTTCAGAAGTTTGCTTACTTTGGATAGCGAGTGTAAAACCATTACGCCACTTCACTATGTTCTAACATTCCCACCTATTCTTCTGCAATAATTGCAATAATTCTTATAATGTTAACTTGTAATGAACTTACTGTTTTGAACACTATTAGCTACATTTCCCATATAGATCACTCTGCAGGTATAGAACTCCCTTGTATACACAATATTTTAGGTTTGTAAAAACCTTATGCATACATCATGAGTTGCCACAGTGGTCCAGAGTAAAGGTACAGAAGGGATTTGGGATATTAAAAAAAAAAAAAAAAGAGTATATTTTGCTTAGAAGATTATTTGCAAATATTCCATTTGCCTGGCTTGTGTTCCGAGGTAATGAAAGTAACCTATAGAGTCTGGGTATTTTTGTTGATGTTTGACTGTGAAGGATTCTGGCCAGTTTTCCCATTTGGAAAGCAGAGAGGATGATTTTTGCCTTCAACAGAAGTAACAGTATTTTGGGACTAATTCTCCTGAAATGTGTATCAATTGTGTCTAGTGTATCTCCCTTTACTTCATTAGAGTCACTCCATATTTCAGTTGGCAAGATGATGAAAGAAGAATCATTCACTGTTTCATTACCCAAAAAGTAATATGAAAATATGATTTGCTTAAACTCTACATTTTAGTTTTAATAGAAAATGAAACTGTCTTGTATTGTTATTAATTCAAAGGAAATTTGCAACAGTATTGATCATGATTATTACACTGAAACGGTATCCTGAAAAAGTTACCCCTTAAAAATGCACAGTTGCTGAACTACAGGCAGTTTGACCTAAACTTTTCAAATTACTTCGTATACTTTCCTCGTTTGATTTGTTTTGCTATTCCTTTCTATTTGCTATGGACTGACTTGCTCAGAATCACATCCTCTGTTCCCAGAGTTCCACGAAGGCATTGATTTAGTGATTTTAGTGACTAATTCTGTGTTTACAGATTAAAACCAAGACCATTGGCAGTTTCAAAAGCTGCAGGAGCACAGGGGCACACCATGATGGTGGGCAGTGCCACAGCAGCAGTATATAGATATGTTAAAATCTAACGTAGAGCCTCTTAAGGCACACTGAAATATAAACAAATTGACTCAATACCTATATTTAGTTGGGATTTTTTTGTTTGTTTACTTCTTCGTTTGTAAAGGTGGGGCTGTCTAACACTTGAGCCTACTTTGTGTACAGACATATTTATAGGTGTAAAAACATGGCTTTAAAAATCTGTTTGAGGGTTTATATTTTAGTCTCACCATGAAAATCCTGTCACAACAAATACCCCCCCCCCAAACATCATAGGTCTGTTTCCAAATAATCATCCTTTTCTTTCCTTCCCTGAATTTGTAGCTGATAATAAAACCACACAAGATTTTTTTTTAGTTCTGTTGAAATGCTTTTCCTACTAATTGTTTGGAAAAAAATGGTTTAGAGCTAAATCTAGGGGTTTAGCCAACTCTCTGAACATTCATTCCAACAGAATATTGCATTTTAAGAGGTTTGTGTTTATTACTGTATTTTGTAGTGAATCATAATAATGTCCCTCTACTACCAAATCCTCAGCTGGACTCTGTAGTCAAAGGACAAACTCAGAGAGTTAAACCCTTTCCATAAATTGTGAAATGCAGTTATTGTAAACTTGGTTATCATGATGTAAAGACAGAATTTGTAAACTGTGGCACTGCCACCTAAGGAATTCCTTCTTCAACGTAATATTATTTTTATTGTATTGGTTGAATATCTGAAAGTTATACAAATCTTCACTAAACTGAATAGAATTTCTTTTCATTAAAATGCAAACTAGTTGATCAGGAATAATTTCCTACACAGATGCATGCTGTATTACACCAGTGCAAGACTATTGTTGTATGCTATAAATGCTTGAAGTACTTTCGAAAATGAACCCCCCCAAATCCATTTCATGATGTAACTATAGTAGCAAAGGTGGGAAAATGTATCACTGAACAATGAGGAAATAAATATATCAGAAAGGAAAATCTAACTCTTACTATCAGTAGGATGTCATCCATGTAGTTATTAAAACTTTAGGAAAAAAGAAATAGGCAGCATCTATTTCATATGAAGAGCATATGATAAAACTAACTGTAGTTGCTTCAAATTTTTTTTTTAACCTCTTAACACGGAGACATGAAACAGTGCTCAATATTACTTTCCACATGGAATTATATGACAAACGTATAAATCCACACCCAAGGGAAAATATTACACATGTCAAGACAAGGCCCGTATAAATTTTAAGTAGTGGCTTGTGATTTGCGCAGTGCATCAATCCCACTGCAAACAGCAATGCATGACGTGTCTCAGGTTTTTATAGCCAGATGACATCTTGATATAGCTGAAAATCTTAAATAAGAAGTGATATATCCACAGGTCTAAGATGAAGGCTGACATTGAAACAGCCTGAAGATACGTGATGTATCCACTCATAGAGTCCTATCCTGACATAACAGGCTCATTCCTGTTTTTTTAAAACTACTGTACATATTATACAGAAAGTGAACTAGAGAGGATTAAAGCTTATTACAATAATAAAAATGATAGAATAAATTATTGTATAACTCCTAAAGGAGTTACACAGATTTTCTATTAACATGGAGGAAAATCAAGGGTAGGAAAAGGCATTGTTCTTCTCTGCAGTGTCTTTTCCAGTTCAGGAATCCTGAACACACAAGCTAGCCAGGTGGTTAGAAAAAATGCGTTGCTGTAATTCCACAGTCATACACAAGCTGGGGTATAAGCAAGATAATGCCAGTGCCTTATCCAGATGGCCTTGTTGGGAGCTAATTGCAAATTCTTCTCTGAGCATGAGAACAAGGAATTGGTTGCTTAAGGGAAAGAACATGCTAAGGAACAGATGGCTGCTTCTGTTCTTCCAATAATTTGCAAACATACAAACATCCCTGGTCATGCTCTGGAACAGCAGAGGTGTGCTTAGCAGGAAAGAGTTCCAGGACAACTAGAAGTTTTCGAGAAGGAAGACCCTCTTAGTCAGTAAATAGAAAAATCACTTGGTAAGTGAAGCCAAATTGAATGTAGCATCTTCTCACAGCTTTCACATTAAAACTTTCCGGTCACAGTTGGGAGAGCTTTGAACTTAAAAATTAAGAACTATAAAGAGAGAAACTATCACAAATAAGAGAATTAACTGCTATTTGTATTAAATATCGAAGTACTTTCTTTCCATCATTATTTCTCTTTAATCATTATTTTAAACCTGGTTGGCACTTCAGGATCGTGAAAACATCAACTAAACTAAATAAAATTTATCTTATGTAAACCATAAGCAAAGATGAATAAAATTAGTGTAGGAATGGTGTTTGCTGTCCAAAAAGTTAGAATATCTTTAAATGTCAGCAAATCTTGGAAGAAGCAGTGGAAGCTGTTGCTATTTTCCTGTAGAGACTTTTCCTTATGATAGTGGCTGGCATTTAGCATATGCTGGTAGCTATAAGCTTTTTCACAAAATGCCATGAAGCTTTTCTTTCCATTTCAAATGTGTTATTTTGAGACCTGCAACTTAATATCTTCTAAAGAAAGCAGATGAAGATAAAGTATTTGAAGAAGGGGTAAGGGGGTAATTAGGTAGTTGAATCTGTTGGATGTAAACATTGGGCTCTCCTTAAGGTTACTCTACAAAAAAAAAAATTGAATTTGTTCTGCAATAATGACAGTCTACAAAATAAATCTAAGGAAATACCACTGCCCAAGACAGTCATTGTCAAAGCAATTCAGGAATTCACACCATGTTTGAATAAATATGTAATAAGAAGGCAGAGGAAAACCAGAAGAATTTTGCAGAAGAAAATACAGATGATGCAGAAAGCAAGGAATAGCTTGGGTAAATAGAAAGAGATACTTTTTTGTTTAAAAAAAGCCTAGATTGAGTGCCAGATGAAAGGTCTTTTCTGTCTAGCAGTTAGACAGTCCTGATTGAGTGCTGGGTAAGAAAGACTTCATTTAAGATGAAAAAGACTATTGCATAATTCATCTTTTGTTCAAAGAAAGAAGACTCCTACAAGAATGCACAGGATCAGATAGCTATGGGTCTAAATTGGGAAAAATGATTATAATTTCATCAGTTACAAAAAATAATTACTTTCATTTAAAATTAAAAAGAAACGTTTGGAGAGAAGTAAATAGACAATCTAATTTACTCTATATATCTCTCAAATAAAAAAATTAAGAACCTCACTGAGGTAGGGATACAACACTCTTCTGTTGTTCTGTTTCCAGCTTTGGCTCCTCCCAGAGGGGACAGGATAACCAGGGGTTTGACTAGATAAAATCATTTTGCATTTCTAAAGTCTTTCTTTCTAACCCTATGATCCCAAAGTTCTCCTGGAAAAGAGGTAGAGAAGGCAGTAATCAATATTGATAGCTCTTTTCCAGAGAACAAAGGGGAAATAAACTTGAGAAAGCAGTCCTGCAGGATACTGCGTCCCTTGATGATTTCCTGTGGAGTATTACTACTGTCTTCACAGCAAATTCTGCAGATAACTGAATCTGGCAGCATGAATGAGAACTACATGGGGACCTTTAGTCTTGGCTATTGTACAGGATGACAATGAAACCATTATGAATATTTTATCATGTATGATCTCTGTGACTGGAAAATAATTGTAGTGTTACTAAGGCTTACTGTGGACTAGACTACACAAAGAAGATTTAACTGGGACTATTACTTTAATGGAGTCCTGAACATTTGTCTTTGAAAACTGATTCCTTCAATTTTTTAGGTGTGCACTGAAACAGCAAGTCATGTCTGTAGGAGTATGTGATAAGTTAAGCATTGTTATGTATTAGATACATATGGGTGCCAGTGACAGACTGGGGTAAACCGCTCTTTAGTACTATCTATCAAAACTGTTTTATATTCCTAGATCAGGAACAATACAGATTTGTTAATCCTAGTGAGTACAGTCTGACACCAAGCTATGATTATACTAAGGAGAGTGCCTGAGCTGAAAAAGAAGTTTGAGTAAATTTTCTGACAGCAGGATTACATTTTGATCCCGGGGATTTCCAAGTAAAGGAACAGAACAACAGGTACTGCTGCTAGGACTTAAAAACTAAAGGGAACCTAAAGAAAGGACATACAGAAAACTCCTGGAAGTACAGAGGAAAAGGATCAGAAAGAGCGTGGCATTCATCATTTAATAGGAATGCTAGTAGATCCTGATAAAGGCTACTGGAGTACATCTGGCCAAGGTATTAAAGGCTGTTCCGCTACAAGGAAGGAGGCAGAAATAGAAGTGGAGAAATACATGTAGATTGAGTTATTGCTTGTGAGTATCTGTACATAGCTTCTAAGCCAACTGAGGTACAAAAAAAATAGTATATATTTAGAAGTCATAACATGTGCATGTGATAGGTGTCACTTTATATTTATACATATATCTATTACTTCTCATAGGAGAATTACAAGTCCAGGGAAAAGTTCTAGAAAAATCTCTGTTCAGGAGAATAGAAATATGGAGCAGTCGGTACTGCTCCTGTGCCTGACAGAACAGCAACACAAGTCAACATTTCTGGGAATGAGTAATCAGGCTAGACTGGCAAAAGAAATGCTACTACAGCTCATGCAGGCCTACAAAAGCTAAAGTGACAACGGGCCAACACATTTAAACCTCAAAATTACATAGATAGTGTCCATAGGACAGTGCTGCCAGGGCTGTAGTAAAAGTACACAACATATGTAGTATCATAGAATATACCTCCTTTCACAGGTCTCCATTTAATCATTTAAGTGGGCAGGTAGCTTGTTTTTCTCCTTCAAGGAAAGCTTGCCAGTTCAGGTGCTCAGCAAACAACTGTTAACACTCTCCTTTTATCACCTCAAAGGTCAACAAAGCTTTATATTACATAAGTCTCCTGACAATAAGAGTTAGGAGAGCTCGCACTGTGCTTCTCTGTGTTATTATTTTGAGGGGCAAGCAGTTTAAAGAGGGCAAACATGCCATAAAAAGAATACAAGAATAAATATTCAGTGTCTCCAATAGTGCCAGAAAACTAAGATTTCTGGAGCACAAATTAAGATAGTTCTTAATTTAGTTCTAGGAAACAAATTAGCAGCACGTAATACCTATGCTTGCTCTTCTTTTAAGCACTGTACAATATTCCAAGCAAACTTCATATTTCTGGAGTTTAGAAAAAATCTAGTTTAAAAACATTTTCTTGTTAAAACCCTATTAATTCAAAATTTCACTATTCTTGATACCCAGTAGCATGAACATCAATACTTTAATCGTAAATATCTGGATGCCTTATCCTTAGACTGAGTTTTATATATAGTAGTGCAGGCCAGGGACTTTATTTCTGATAACATAGTTCATTTTATTTCAATGCTTACTCACCGCTTTCAAGCGTGGTGGGTTTTTTGTTTTCATTTTCTTTCAGGCCTTTAGATTATTTGCTTAACTCAAGGGAAAAGCAGCATTTGAAGCACACATCCAACACAGCTGAAATGTTGCTTAGTTAAAAAAAAAATAATGTGGTCCAGGACTTTAGCTGTCTTCATCTGAGACCTTTAAGCTTAGTATCAGCCTTCTGTGTCTAGGCAGCAAGCAACTTAATGCGCTGATCTGCAAGGAGAGGCTGAGGGAACTGGGCTTGGCTGGGCTGAAGAGAATGCTAAAGGGTGATCTGCCAGCCTACAATCACTTGAGGCATAGTTACAAAGATGCTGCTGCTAAACCAATCCAAGCAGCATCAGATTAAAGAGTGGCAATGAGCACTAATTGCAGCTTGGGTGTCCAGATTTGATGTCAGGGAAAAATTTTCACTAGAAGATGAGCGTAGCACGGGGATAATTTGCCTAGAAATTTTGTGAGATCTCCATCCAGAAAGGTTGTCCTCATTCAACTAGACAAAGCCGTAGCCGGCCTGATTTACTGTTGGCAATAGTCCAGACCTGCAGAGATCACATCCAGCCTGTTTCTATAATTCCATGAATTGTAAAAACAGAGTCATAACTGAATACATACATGAGAAGTCAATTAAATGCATGCAGTTCTGAGCAAATCTCAAACTTTTCATCCTGAAGAGGCAAATTCAAGCATAAGGACTACCCTTTTGATGGAAAGAGTTATACTACACTCAATATCCTATTGGTAAGACAGAAAGAAAAGGAAATGGTCAAAGAATGGAGCAGCGGCCTTTGTGGAATACCCATTTTGTATTGTTTTCTGTTCTTTCAAGCTATTAAAATACTGTAGAAAACTGCATGAGAACTACATGAAAATATGCAAGCAAAAAAAAAAAAAAAGTGTTCATTCACTGTTGCAAACTGTTGACTAACTGAGCTTTAGCATTGTTTACCTAACCCAAGCTCCAGCTGATAGATTATGTGTAAAGAAACAACTTTTCTCATTGCACCTTCTTTTCTAATATCTTAGGAGCGGGTGGGGAAGAGTGGGCAGAGTGTTAACAGGGTCAGTATTGGCTCCTGTCACCTAGACAACTGTGTGCCTTAATTGCATATATAAGAGAACTTATTATTTTTTTTAATGAAATAATTCCATTACTTTTTACCACTAGAAAGCACTAGCAACTTTAATAATTTGGTGTAACAGAATAATGGCAGCGAGAGAGATTGCAAAATCCAGTGCCTGTGAATGCCCTTTTCTCTGGATAAAGAACATTTGAAATATGAAACATTGAACTGGACAGGACAAGAGTCCAACCTGATAAACTATTATAGAAAGAAAAGAGGACTTCTCAGTTAAGTAGGTTTTCATTTCAACACAGACAAGCCCAGCTTTAAAACAGGACTTTCTGGATATTTATGGAAGCTCGTATGTATAAGTAAGATGAGGGAGTACTTCCAACAACAGAATTAGAAAACATAAAGAACACCATCAGGAATTTCATAAGTACGGAATGATTATCGTACCAAAAAAAAAAACCCAACCAAAAAACAACCCACAAAAAAATCAAAACTAACACAGTAGAGCTCATAAAATCATGAATGGTATGGAAATGGTGACTAGTGAATGGTTTTTCAACCATTTCTTACAATGCAAGAAGAAATCTCAAATTCAGTCATCTGACAGCAGACAAGTATTCTTCTATGCAGTGCATAATTAAATGTAAAACTCTGTCATGAGGTGTTAGAGAATAATCATAGGATAAGTCATAAAAGTGTAACTGGGTTCAAAAAGCAATTAAATTAAAAGGGCACTTAAACAGAAAGATGTTGATGCAATCTTTGATTCAGTTATCTAGTAGGGTATACTGCAGGAAGTCTCAGTGTATGTTTGATCTGTTCCCATATTCTTCCCAAATATCCACTGCTGCCCACAGCTGGACACAGACTACTGCTATTTCTCAGACTGTGTGACATCTGGAGAAGGACACATTTTGCCCTCACAGCTTAAGCAACTGAAACAGGAGCACTGGCTTTTCATTTTATTGCATCTTTGAAGATATTTTAGGTAGAATGCTTACGAAGTCTGGTGCAGCTACAGCTCTTGTGGGAACAATGACTATCTTCCCTTTTTATCCCATCTATGGTGCAAGATTCATGTAGCATACTTCAGAAGAAAGTGGCTATTTCAGATCTTTCAGCAGCCTTGCCTATAATTCTAACATAGTTCTTGCCATCGTGCTTGTTTTTAGGTTGCCTCCCACTAACCTGGAAGAATCATAAAGGCTATAGGGCACACAGGTCAGTGTTCAAAGTCAAAGATGAAAGAACAGGAAGAGCAAGCTAAATGAAAACATGCGAAGCAACATCCAACAGAGGGTCTAAATCTGGGTCTGATCTTGGCATCTATTTTGCATAAGCTGAGAAGAGTACTGTGTGCAAAAGCTGCATGTTTAGCAGCATAGAATAAAAAGAATCATGTCTTCATTTTCCATAAATTCTTCTGATTTTAAGTAGCATTGGTGGAATTTAGATTAAATCAGTTTGGAGAGATAATTTCCATGAAATCTTTTTTCTGCTCTCTACTACTCTGATGCTTCCAGTGTCTCAGCCCTTACTGGAACCAACTTTCAAGTGCTGAAATCAGAGCTGCTTATGTAGTGCTACTCATGTAAATCTCATGTTACGGGAACACATAGGGTTTATTCGTTAAACCCTGTTTCATTCATCTTGCAGGATGGACAATGTCGTGCTAGTCAATATTTTTCTTTATTGTCACAACTCAAGTTACAGACTCATGCTTTACTATACACTTACTATTTATGAACTGCTCAAAAGACTAAATTACTAGTTTCTTCTCAAGCTTATAATTATTGTCTCTGAATATTTCATTGGCTACATTTTATTTCCACATCACATTGTCAGATCAAGAGGTACTATTAAAAGCAATTTATAAATAGGGAATAATGCAATCTCTACAATGAGAAATTACAGTCAGAAAGAACCCAGCGATTCTAGACAAACAACCTAATTTTCAGGAACCTAATTTTTTAACACATGTATTTATTTAACGAAGTTTAATAGGTTTTTCAAGCTATCATTGATATCTGCTCTAGCTCTGAGTAATCAGACTTACTAGAAAAAAATCACAGGATCTCAAATGAAGTCCCTTGTTGAAAAGTATGAAAGAATGTGGGATTACCTATGAACATTTTAACTTAAGAAACTGATTTGGAACCAGAAAGGAAGGAATGTGGACCTATGCCAGGACCCAGTACAGTTATTCAGAGTAGCCATATGAACTTACTCTGTTTTCCTGTAATCCCATGTTCCATTAATTTGACATTTTCCTCCTTCTGCAACAAATGATGGCAGTGTTCCTGCAGTTGCCAGTTATTTATCACATAAGCCCTCATTAATCGTAGCAACCCCATTATATTCACTGAATGAGGCAGAAAATCCATGGAAAAAACCCATCATCACTACAAAGCCTGAATCAAAACATAGAGAAACAAGATATTCAAAACAAGGTTACACCAACAATCTTCTCCCATTTCCTAACTCAATTATTTGATTTTACCAGATCACTTAAACCCCACGCCACCACATCCTCCACCCACAATCTAAACTTACTCCAAACTTTCTCTGTTCCAGTTGTTCCTCCTCAGACTTGTACATTCCAGATGAGAAACAGCGCCTACGGAATTTTGTACTAGTAGAGGCTGAACAGATATCCCTAAAGAGGATCTATTCCATTCAGATTAGCACAGGAATTTGCACAGTTCAAATTAATTCAGACTTGCAAGGGAATGAGGAAAAAAACCAAGTGTGAGGCAGGGGCTGCGCCAAATATTAAGGAGATCTTATTAAAATTGTCAGAGTTTCATTATTTTTCTTTTCTAATAATGGGTGAAAATAGTTTTTCTACTTGCAAACAGATAACCTTTGTTTGAAAACTCAGCATACAGTGCACCATTTGAAGGGCAGAATTAGTGTCTTCTCTCCCCAGCTTTCTCATCTCTAAACTGGTACAATAAGACTCCTTAGTCATCTTGGTGTGTGTAAATGTATCTGCATCTGATAAAGGATCTTGGTTGTAACTATTTCTAAATTGATCCTACTGTACTATTCTAAAATTCCTTCTCTCCTACAATGGGGACAAGTTCTTGTGGTGCTTTATGCTAATCCTGGAATTCACAGTGCTAGAAGATAAGGCTGTTCCTTTTCTACATCCGTCACCAGATTTTAATCGTTCATTACATATGTGAATTTTAAGTACACTGGATTTTTTTTTGCTAAATGATGGGACACTACATTACTTTGCCACCTAATAATTCCAACTGAAATCGATAACTGTGATGCTTCACGACTGACTGAGTTACACACAGTGAGGGCCTGTTCACAAGGGAGTGTCTCATGGGTCTCTCCTGCCCAGAGAAGACAATAAAAACAGAATAATTTTGGTCCACTGAGTCTTGAACTTCACCTAATCACAGAGTAAGAACTCAGGATGCCTTCTCCTCCGACATGTTTTACATTGCATTAATTTTAAGTTCCTCTGCAGGTTTCCATGGAAATAGCAGAGAAGTGTGCTTATATTCTTGGCATTAAAATATTCGTAAAAAGAGAGAAGGAGATGGATTGTATGGTAGATGCTGAAGCAGGCAGTCAAAAACTTAAGCTCTTTGTATGTAAAGGATCATACGCATAAGTAAATGTATTCTGGGGTGAACAGCCCCAGAAAATATTCTTCACATAGAGACGAGGAGGAATAGGTAGTATAATTGACCTGCAGAGAAAGCAGGGATTTCTACCTGCAATGCAAGACTTCCTAGAGTAAGGCAAAATAAAATGCTGTGAAGATTTTGCCATTAGAAGCTGAAATCTTTCTCAAGGGAACAGAAAATGACTTAAACTTACTACAGAGGCACGTGTTGTGCTAATGATCACATATTTCAACCAAAATGTCTTCTCTAATAAAAAATTGTGTTTCTTGAAACAGAATTCTTGGGTTGCTGTCAACAACCAATATGTTAAAAACCTTTAAACCCAAAGTAAAATCTATCTTCTTCATAGAAAAGTCTATAGAGAAAGTTCTGGTTTTATAAACATCAGTTTACAAACCTGACGTTTGAGAAGATCCAAGAAAATCACATTAACAGCATTCTAGGTTTTCCAATTTAAAATGGGCAAGTTACAATTAATTGTATGTATTTAAAAAGAGGCAGAAGCAGACTTGGATTAAAAACATACATCTAGTTGTCCTTGTAGTGCATCAAAAGGAGTGTGACCAGCAGGTCGAGGGAGGTGCTCCTGCCCCTTTACTCTGCTCTCGTGAGACCTCACTTGGAGTATTGTGTGCAGTTCTGGTGTCATCAACATAAAAAGGACATGGAACTGTTAGAACAAGTGCAGAGGAGGGCCATGAGAATGATCAGGGGACTGGAGCACCTCTCGTATGAAGATAGGCTGAGAAAATTGGGGCTGTTCAGCCTGGAGAAGAGAAGGCTGCGTGGAGACCTCATAGCAGCCTTCCAATACCTGAAAGGGGCCTATAGGGATGCTGGGGAGGGACTCTTCATTAGGGACTGTGGTGAGAGGACAAGGGGTAGTGGGTTTAAACTTAAACAGGGGAAGTTTAGATTGGATCTGAGGAAGAAATTCTTTACTGTGAGGGTGGTGGGGCCCTGGAATGGGTTGCCCAGGGAGGTTGTGGATGCTTCATCCCTGGCGGCGTTCAAGGTGGGGTTGGACATAGCCTTGGATGGCATGGTTTAGTGGGAGGTGTCCCTGCCCATGGCAGGGGGGTTGGAACTCGATGATCTTGAGGTCCTTTCCAACCCTTACTATTCTATGATTCTATGATTCTATATGTGCTGGAAGGGCAATGAACTATATAATGAATATAAGACTGATTCTCTCTGAAATCTTAATACCCATCATAGATGCAAGCCCACATTTACACATCAGGACCACAAAACGTAAACTACGAGCCATGCCAGAAGGATGTCTTCACTATTCCTGAATGCAGAAACGTACATTCACCTTTCTTTATGATGGATATAGCGGGTTGGATGACTCTGCCATTCATCCTATATGCCTTTGCAGTGGCATTACACAGGTAACATGAAAAGTCTGCCTTAGGCCTTTCCTGGGTGATTTCCAGCAATGTCTGCCAGAGGCCAGATGAGGTTTATGAAAGGAGAACAACGCAGACCATGGCTGAGCACACAAAGAATCACACCACTTTTTCTACCTTTAGGGACTTTTAGGAAAATGTTTGGAAGTGTCCATCCTGATTTGAAAAGGCCATGACAACAGCCAAAAATTATCCGCAAGGAAATGACACTGAATCCCAAGTCATGCCTTCCTTTCTAATATTGTCTCATGACAATTTGAAACATGGCTCCTTTTTTTGGTTTTGTAATTGATGTAACAGTATTAGGCAACGTCAAACTACACCTATAGTTGGCAAATATATCTTTGATCTCTTGCTTCTTATATGTTGCAGTTGTGACTATATGTAGATACACATACATATGTCTGCAGCAGCAGAGCTTATTTTTGTTCCCATTAAGAGTACTCTTTAAAAGAATTGATTTCCTTGAGTGCTTTCTTCACTTATTCACATCAGCATTCCTTATCAATGCATTTTTCTATTTTAAATATTCATGTTTTGAAGAAGACATTGAATGATGTGAGTATGGCTTTTGTATTCTCCGAACAAGGTGACATTTCTTTGACTCCCTCTGGCCTTTTTGTTTTAAGTTTCTCCTAGAGCAGAACAGCAGTGGTAACGTCTTAGAAAAGCTGCATCACTCCCTTTTACTCAGGATGCCTCCACCTCACTTCTATTTGACTGTCACCCCAAAGAGAATTTATTAAAGGACTTCTTTAAAACTATCATGCAGCTTAAATCTTCTCTTAGGGTGGATCGTAGGATATTTTGTGGAATTTGAGTATGAATGGGAAGAACCCACTCTGACACCCATGGATTAGCTCATTTAGCAAACAGTATCCAAAGAAAATCATAGTAATGTCTGTGTTCTGGAGTGCTAATATTATGGTGTCAGGGGATTTCTTGCTTGTTTTTAAAATAGATGCCCTATCTTTTGCATTAATATTGAAGAGAAGGGAGGTGCTGGTACACAATAGTTACGGAAGTATACAGCTTATTTTGTGACCATGCAGTCTGGAAACGTGAACGCTCAGGTTCTCTCCTTCCTCTACTAGCGGAAGGTATAATTAATTCCTTTTTATACTATATTTCATTTTGCTATCAAAACTTACTACACCATTTCTTCTCTTAGAAGTAAATAGAGATATATTAATATAATCTACATCTAAACATCCCTGGAAACAAACATACATCCTGTATTTCCATGTCCCACCCATTCTCAGTATTTAAATTTGCTATTTAATCAAATTTTCCTAGATATATTCTGAATTTTCTTCTTTTTTATTTTTATTTTGTGAAATTGTACTTCATTTTATAATCTTTGGAGATTAAATCTATCACCATAATGTGGCAATACAGATCCATGACATTCAACTTCTTAATTCAGACGTCTTCTAGGTCCAATCAGAGCTGCTCCACATGAAATACACACGGCTTTGATTCAACATCCTTGTTTTCATAGGATGATAAAAACTAATTTTGTATTGCAAAGGTACTGAAAAAATTCTGTGGATGTGTTTCATATGCTGACCAGTGAGAAATTATAACACCTGTATTAAGCTAAAGCCCCTGATACATTGACCTTGCCAATGAAGATGGAAAAGGAATGATCCTACTCCTGCAGTGCAGTGGAGCATCCCTCTGTTACATCATCATATCTTTCTATGAGTTCACACTGTAAATGTAATCAGTAAAACTCATCCAGCAAAAAAAAAAATAAAATAGCTCATTTCAGAGAATGTAAGCAAGCAGCATAGAAAAATAAAAGAAAGAAGGTTTGGCAGTCTAAATTAGACTGTTTGCCAAGGCTATGATGACATCAGGCTGCCTCTAAGCAATGCTTAAAGCAGATCAATGCATAGTAAAACTAACACAGGATTAAAATCAGGTCTCTGCTATGTTTGTACAGTGTGGTGATAACTGCATTATGTAAACAGTCAGCAAAGAGCACTGATAAAAAAGAAATCATCTAGCGTTTCTTTCCTTCCACCTACACAACCAACAGGATTTCTTCATGCTTCTGAAAATACTATCTGGGGAAGAAGCCGCCTGCATTCCCACCCTCCCTTGCACCAATACATAGTATCTATTTAAAACTAAATGGTTGTCTCCTGAGATCACCCAGCCGGGGCTGCAGTTAGCTGGCAGGGGCAGGCTTCCCTTCTTCCCCTGCCCTCATGCCTTCGACATCTCTAAAGTCTGCATAATAGGTCCTACATCCAGCAAGATGTTGTTTCATCCTTTAGCATCCACACTCCTTTGGATAATTCTATTACAATACTTGGCAGCAGTTATGGAATAACTGTGTACACCTCAGTGGATAGGCAAAGAAACAAAATTAGGACAAGATGGAAAAAATACAAAACTGAAAGTACTTACAGTTATCTTTCATAACTGAAAAACTATTTCACAACTCCAAACTATTTAATGAAATTTTGAAATCTCACCTGTATAAAACTTGCAATTCCTTTCACTTACTGCAAAAGGAACATCTGCTACAAAACGCAATTAAAATTTCACCCCTTCAGAAAGACTCTCATGTATTTCAAACCTGAGTGCATTTAATGTTCTAAAATAGTCATAAACCCCGACATTCTTTTAATCATATAAATTCTAATGAGAAGCAGGAAATACACTGACTTATATAGAGTCTTATTAATGACTTTTACTTAGAGTTACTTTACTTATTTTACTCATTACAGATATTTGAATCCTGAGCATTACTGAAATTATTCTAATAGTATAAGCAAGCATTTATATCCTAGGCGGTCAGTTTATCTGAACAAAAGTATAAGCTCCAGTCCTTAAAAGACCATTCCATAGGCAGCCTTACTATCATGCTTCGACCCTTGAGGAGAATGTAATACACATTTATATTATAGAACCGGTATGTAATATGGAAAGCAATTAAAAAAAACAACCGTATGAAAACCAAACATTTTAAGCCTTGCTATCAGAGTATTTACTATGTAGGGACTGTGCTTTTCATTTTACAAGAATAAAGGTATTTTTAAAATAGAAGTATATAAAAATAAACACTTCAATGTGTCAAAATAACAGCAGTAAAAGCCAAGAATGTTGTACTGACTTGTCTGCAGGGAATTATTCTCAAAAAAACCTGCAAATCATACAGCTGATGACCAGTGCATATGACTGAAGGCCCATCAGGATAGTTATTTGTATCTATAAAATCAGTCTGGGTTTCAGCATGTTTATCAATAAATCCTTTTTTGAAAGATGTTCAGAACGAGGGTATTATGGTAATATAGCAGCCTGTTAAACCTATTATCTCAGCTGTACATGCAACAAATACCCTGCGATATTTTTATGCTACAAAAAGTGTGTAAGTAAATATCTCTTTCAAGAAAATTTTTTATAAGCCATACACATCTGCAACTGAGCCAAGCAAGACAGAACAAGGAAGATTAGGCTATTGATGCAAGATGATAGAACAATCAAGAAAGAGCTGTTGAGAGAAGGCTTTTATAACACAGAGAAGGAACATTATAATAGAGAAGTTTAAGAATTGTTGTTGTACAGTCAGTACAGATAAACTATTTTGACAGCAGCTGTGAAATTTAATAATTAACATTTAAAAAATAATACATATCCTTTCATATACAGTCCTGTATTATAACACTGCAAATCAGGCCTCTAGGAAATGGGCTCTGTAATGGAAATGTATGACAAACACTAACACTGAATCAAGACGATAACGTCAATAGGAACATGGAGGGTTTAGAAGAGGTACGTTTTATGCGTGTAGGTCTGATGAACAAAGAGACAGAACAGCAGGACATGAAGCAACTATTGGAGATAAGATACTTTGAGTAAACATGTTTGAGGGTTTAGAAAGCAATAGATCTTTCTGGAAAGTGCATTTGTAGGTGGCAGTCACATTACACAGCTGTTTGCAAAGGCTGATTGTTTTTCTTTATCTAAACTTCATCTTTTTTGTGCCACCAGAAATGCTACATGCCCATATCATATCTGTATGGGGAAGATGATACAGCTACCACTTTACCTCTTTATTTTAAGAACAGTAAAGGTATTTTATGTTCAGGATTTATTACCTCAGAAAACCCTTCAGTTTCCAGCTTGCACTTTCAGATAATCAAGTAATTTTCCTACAACTGAGAAGGTGATCATCTTCATAACAGGGAAACAGTAGAATTAAAAAAGCATTGGTCAAGCTGTTCTAAAATCACCCATAATTTGTTAATGTCCTAGAATTTTGAATGTGAGGTGAACTGAAAAGGCACCTCACAAAAGCCCTCTGTAGAGAAAGGATTATAATTTCTGTAAAATCTTCAGATTAAGTTGAATTTGCAACTGACTGAAATCACACTGTTTGTAAAATATCCATTCAGAGTCCTTTTCAACTAAGTCCCTGACTAATCACTCACAGTTACATTCCAGTGAAGCTAGATTCTGTCAGCTTTGGAGCAAAAAAAGTAAAACCATGGTACAGAACTGTTTCAGCGAAATTATAATTGCATAAATGTTAAACTCAGAATATCTCCTTTAAAGGAAAAATACATTGAAGTTGCTTCAGAACTAATAGTTTATACATACCTTTTTCTGGCTCAGAAAATGTGCTGCCTGAGGTAAGCTGTCTCAGTTCCTGCTATTTCTACAGAAATGGAGTAGTTCTCACATATAATTTTCCTGTTTTGATGGCATAGAACTGGCTTTTAAGTTGTGAACGTTCCATCCAAGTTGTGAATACTCCATCCCTGGCAGTGTTCAAGGCCAGGCTGGACAGAGCCTTGGGTGACACGGTTTACTGGGAGATGTCCCTGCCCACGGCAGGGGTATTGGAACTGGATGAT
Source organism: Amazona ochrocephala (assembly GCA_039720435.1). NCBI lineage: Eukaryota > Metazoa > Chordata > Aves > Psittaciformes > Psittacidae > Amazona > Amazona ochrocephala. The sequence continues at coordinate 4,842,028 of CM077891.1, read as the reverse complement.
CTTAAGGTCCTTTCCAACCCTAACTATTCTATGATTCTATGATTCTATGATTTATGAATCTTTCTGCCTCTGGTTCAAAATTGAAAGCCAATTTATGTGACCTAGCTTTAAAGTCAATAAATAACAATTTTTTAAAATGACAGAAAAGCAAAGAAAAAAACCCCAGCATTCTTCTAAAGGCAAAATGCCTGGGCAAAGAGTTCAGATAGCTGGCAATAGAGTGGGAAAATATTAGCAATCTACCATATGCATGACCTACCAGTTCACTACATAATCATTTTGGTGAGGCAAGGCTTAATCTTATATCCCATGTTCATTTTACTGGATATCTTCACCTTACTTGACATTTTGCAAGGACTATTATTGATTGTGTCAACTAAAGAAAATGACACAATGGTGACAGTACAGGTTAGGGATTCTCCATTAGATTATGTATTTCTTTAAATACTGAGCATTTTTTCTGTTTTTGGCTACTTATACATTGAACAGGGACTTTGCAGTCTTTTTAGCTGAACAAAACAAATTAACCTTTTGAAACCTTTCTAAATGCTGTAAGTCTCAGTCTGGATTTGTATATAGCAATGACAGCCAGATGCTCTGCAGAACACTGCCTCCAGGACATTTTAGGCACAACCATGCTGCATTTACTGTTGTCAGCCTTTCATTTCATTTTTTTTAACATATCTCTAACCTGCTTTATTAACCTTTCACATTTCCAATTCATTTTGATTGTTTTCCTTTTTCCATCTATGACTTGTTGGGTTTTTTATTTATTTCTAATTACTGCTTTCATTTGATCATGAAGAACAGCAAAGGCACAATGGAAGCTGCTATTAGAACCATCCCTCTCTGTATCACTGCCAGGAGAATTCATACTATTGGACTACACCTAATACTAAAATGCATTGCAAAAATTATTCTACTCTGGTAAGTCCAATGACATCTTTAGCCAGTATTATCAGGGCACTACTGCATAAGCATTTACACAAATGGAATTCCAACTGATTTTGGCAAATATTAATGGAAAAAGCCTCATTGCAGTGAGAAGGCTAAGACTGCTAGAAACATTGCTAGTTTTGGCAGGACACAGCTGAAGCAAAGCTCTTTGTCGGCTGATATGACACTACCATGCCATGTTGCCAGGGAAACAGCAGCAGAACAGAAGGTTGTTAAACTGGAGAGGTTCTAAAAAAAAAAAAAGAAATTAAAAGGAAAAATGCTCAGGGCCAGGCTGACCTGAAGGAAGTCTATCTGCCATCACGTTATTCTACAGGAATAGTTTAGTCATAACCTTCCTCCCCATAACTGATGAGCTTAAGGATTCTTGCTTCTAAAGATGCTACTTTCATTACATGGATTTGATGATAAATTGTGTGCAATTATTATTGCTTACTTTATTTCTACTGATGAATCTTGTCTAGTGTGAGGTGTCCCTGCCCATAGCAGGGGGTTGGAACTGGATTATCTTAAGGTCCTTGCCAACCAAGCCATTCTGTGATTCCATATAATAATTGGGCTATAGTTACTTTTTGTAAAGTAAAATATGACCAATCAATAAATAATGAGGTAAAGTACACAAAGGATGACTGGATGTGTATTTTTAAAGTTTTTTCAATCAGTTAAATAGTTGTAAGAAAGGACAGTATCAAGACCAAATATCTAAAAACCAAGTGACAGGACTTAGAGAACTGAATTAACTGGAGTAGAGGAGTTATTCGCTGCCTGCTAATTTTGAAGTATAATCAGGGGACACTGTCATTAGTTGACAGGTTCAAAATTCAACTAAGCTTATTAATAGCTTTTAAAAAATGCATTTTGAAACTCAGAAATGTATCCCAAGAAACAGGTTTATGGATTCAGCCTTGGCAGCAAAAAAAAATAAGAGGAAGAAAATCCATGGCATTTGCATATATTGTCTCATCCATTATTCTTCACAAGAAGAAAAAAAAAAAAAAAGAAAATAAACAGATAATTTGGGGAGAGGAAGAAAATTAAGACCTAGGGAAAAAAACCCAAACCCTTTCCTGGTATTTTATCCCCGCTTCTTAAGATCTGAACTCAGAACTTCTGAGTCAAAAGCTCTAGCCTGACATTTAATAGGTCTTGCTATATTTCTTGTATATATTTTTCTATTCCTTCTAAACTTGCGCAGAGTTTGTGCATGACACTCTCAGGCAACAAACTCCATAATCTCACTCTATGTTCTGTGGACCTGCACTGCCTGTACCTCGTTCTAAACATGTAAGCTAAAAATAATCATTCAATTATCTTTGATTCTTAGAAGAGAAAGCAGATAATGATTAGAAATCAGTTCTCTCTATGCCTGTTGTCATTTTATTAGCCCACCATATTGCCTTGCCTTGTACATCTTATTTTTTTTTCTAGGAGAAAATGTCCCCATCTATTATTTGTTATTTTAATGGAAAATATTTTGTATTTTAGGTCATGCTTGCTCTAATTCTAATATATTTTCTTCAAAATGGAAGAAGCAAATTTAGATAGCATTCTGAAAGCAGACATCCTTTGCATTTTATACTGTTCTCTGATTTTTTCCTTAGTCTTTTCATAATGTTTTGGGCTTTTTTGACTGCTATTGAACATTGAGTTGATATTTTCAAAGCTGTTACAACTCCAGGATCTCTTTCTGGTATGTGCGCTGTATGATAATGAGTAAACAGGATACTGAAATGTCTAACAGGATCTTCAAAGAAATTAAACTTGCCATAAAAGCCTTGTCACACTGCCAGAAAAATGGCAGTTACCCAAGAGCTCTCAGTATTAGACACCATCAGTTTTACCTCAAAACCTGCTGGAATAGCAACACTGTCAAGCAAGCACTCGACTTCTGTTCAAAAGAGCCTACTTTGAAAAGCCTGTGTAGGAATAGCACATACATCAGAACAAAACAGTGATGATACCATAAGAAATGTAAGAAATTTTGAGTTCACACGAACAAAAGCACTAACACTACTCATTGTATTACTCTAGCTTTATGGCAGTACCACCTGCAACTGGAATGAGTACGCAAGTGGCTTATATGCTTGTCAACAACTACTACAAGGTGACACAGGTCTTAGTAAACACCTGAAAATTCATGCTGCAATAATCTGTGTTAGCTGATTTGCAGTCCTCCTTGCTCTTACTTTCATTTACCATGAAAATGTTGTTGTTCTTACTGTGTATTGTTTATCTAAGCCTGCCATATGCCTTTCAGTTCATGACATTAAAGAAAAGCCTCTTTTAATTGTATGTAGCCCAAAGCTTAAGCAGTTTCTTAAGTTTAAGATATGAGCTCATATTATTATCTTGTTATGATTTGATGGTTTATTTGCTTGAGCAAGTTCTCATTTTGTGGCATCATCTTACTATATAAAACTGTGATCACATTATAATCTTTGACAAACCACCTGTCATCTCTCTTGAAGAGTTAAAATTTTTTATTGTATATAATAAATATCAGGTGATAGAAGGACTTGAAATTAGGCAATAACCAATTTACTTCATGTTAGCCTTAGTCTCAAACAGGGATCAGTAACATAGAACAAGGGGGAATGGCTTTAAACTGACTGAGGGTAAATTTAGATTAGACCTCAGAAGTTCTTCCCTGTGAGGGTGGTGAGATGCTGGCACAGGCTGTCCAGAGAAGCTGTGGCTGCTCCACCCCCAGCAGTGTTCAAGGCCAGGTTGGACAGGGGTTGGAGCAACCCGGTCTAGTGGAAGGTGTCCCTGCCCATGGCAGGGGGTTGGAACTGGGCGAGCTTTAAGGTTCCTTCCAGCCCAAACCTGTGTTTGGTTGGAGTCTATTAACATATTACAAGTATTGTCTATTTTCCAGTTTTACAAATAACTATTTGTTTTTACCTTAACTCTGGTTTGTAGAAGTGTAGTCTTACAGCTCCTGCTAATATGGTAGTACATCATTTCTACAGATATGTAGAAACACATACAGATATGACAATACTTAAGATAGAGAGACAGCAGAACATTCTGCCAGCGTCTAGGACCCCCAGAACGTTCCCTGGATAGCCAGGTAGCAGGTTTGTTCAGTAAGCTACAGGAGCTAGTAGAACAGGAGAGATAACGTGGCAGAATTCCAATGATCCAGCGTGCTGAAGCTCACTTACTGGCAGCCAAATAATAGTGCCTGAACTCTGATGGGGTTTACAAACTCCATCTACTATATACATAATTCTCATTAGGAATTACTATGCACAAAGTCTCTCCATCCTGACTCTCCACCTTTGAATCAGGAGAACTATGCATTCATCTTTCACTGACCAATGTGTGACATAATTGTTGGCAAGGCATTTGCAAGTGTTACAGGTACGATATTTACCCATATGCCTGTCTGCCAAATTCTTCAGGTTTTATGCTGCTTTTACTCCCTTGTTACACGGAGAACTTCCATACAGACTAAGCTCCTGGGCCACGAAGATTATTCTGACTATTGAATACGGCTGAAAGAGCAGTGAAACGGCAGCAACAAATGCAAGTTATTAAATACATGCAAGTGTATAGGCAGATTCTACATGAATCTGTTTAATGTCTAAGCTTATTTTATATGTTAGTTAATGACAGAAAGAGTAACTATACTTACAGAAACCATTGTATTAAAACATACTTTAAACCCCAGCCAGGACAAAGAAAATAACATAGCAGAATTAGAACCGATTACAACCATATGCCAAGTCCCTGAGGTTTTTCATTTATATAAGTAACTGAATTCAGGGATTCTGCAGGATTGACAGAGATGGGATCCACTTATGATTATTGCAAAGGGAACTTAAGCAAAATGAAGTTCAAGTTGGGATAATATTTTTGGCATCCACAGAACATTTTCAATGCCAAAAAATAACACCAAAAAGTTACTCTTGAAAAGGCCTTAGTCTAGACTGAGTGCCACTATGAGAATGTTACTAGGTATGTTTCAGAGGTCAGATATTTGCATCTGCAAAATTTTATAGCCTAAAAAACCCCATCCTACCACCTTTCCAGCATGCATAACAAATACTTCTATTTTTTTAAGATACAAGCTTACTGTCAGACTAGAATGGTGTCCTTTTATTAGTGCCGTCCAATTCAGCTAGAACAGTCTACTAGCATAACCACTGAATGGTTTTGAAAAGAGAGACAACAATGAATTTAATTGTATTCATGCTGTTCATTCTGAAGTGCTTTGTGTAAAAGGTTATCAGTATAAAAATATCCTATAAGGATATTAATATAAAGGACAGTAGACAGAGTTAATGGTAAATTTTTTAAAAAGATAATGTGATCAAGAGGAGTAAAGGCACCAGAACAACCCTGTAACATGCCACAGGACAAGAATGCTCGGCGATCCATTGCCCATGGACAATGTTGACCTAACACAACAATTCATGTGACTCCTCAGCCCCAAATCTTTCTGAGGTTGCAGCAGCCAACTACCTTGAGCTTTAGTTTGTCCTCTCGTCTCACCTCATCAGTCCAGACATGGCACTGTGCACAAAGAGAATGCCTATGCTGCAGCTGTCAGGTAAAGTCAGTCAATCCTGGGAGCACATAAGCCTTACCACAAATACACAGTAAAGGCCTTCACCACATGTCCAGAATTGTCATCTGTAAGAAGAGAGGAAGGACACTGACTGGCTGCTGCCACTACCATGCCAGAACACACTATACATGCACTAGATCCGTTATGCAGTAGTAAAAGATGGCAGTGTGGCTTGAGATATAGCTACAGGCTGCACTGAGAACCACAAAAGAAAGGAGAATGCATCGACCATAGGGAAGTCTCTTTGCTTTATGCAATTGAGAAGTTTCTGTGCTACCACATAAAATAAAACAGCTTAAACATAAGTCAGAATATATTAACCTTTTGTTCAAAGTGATAGCAGATACAAGGTTCTTAAATACCACACTGGAAGACATTAGGCAGTAGCGAGATAGAAGTATTCAAGCAATGATTAAATATTTATCTAAAAGATTTTCAAGAACATGAATACCTATTTTATAAAATAGAAGTGATAAAAAGATTGAAAACATGTATATTTTTGTAAGAATATATATAATTCTCTTACTAATCTTACCACAATAATAAATTAATAGAAAAATTCTATTTGTTAGAGTTGATCAAAAGCCTCATTTGATTGCATTTCTCTGAAAAACAGATTCCTTATTAGTAATATTGAAAGCTCTTCCAATTATTTTTCTATGATAAATCATATTTCTATTCTTCTTCCGCCCATAAAACATCAGTAGTAGGTCAGACTGAACAGCAACTTTTAGTATAATTTGGGAATATTTTAAACCATGGAAGCTGCTGAGAGCACCTCCTGCTCCTCTGCTACCTCCTTACACTGGAAGAATTGTCCACCAGCTCCTACTCCTCCTGCCACCTTTAATCAGCTTTTTGTTCAGGACAATCCTTCCCCTCTGGGACAGGGGAAAGCCACAGCAGCCTAGTTCCTTTCAGAAAGCCTCTGTCAAAAATCTTTTTTCCAGAGTAAAATGGTTTCAGCATCCAAATTCATCTCCTGCATACTTACTCATGCCTAAAAAAAACCCCAACACAAAACCACACAACTACACCAAAACTGACAACCAACAAACCCAGAATTAGCAACTCTAGAAGGCATGAATTCCATTTGCAAGAACCGTATTTATTCCAGCTATAGATTTTTTCATGTGTCTGCATATTCTAGTCTAAGTTACTAGTTTCATCCAGTTTTTTGACCTGTGCATGCATCCGACTAATAACAAAAGCTATTATTGAAAACTATGTTAAACATCAACACAAGGAATATGATGTTAGTAGCAATACCTTCAAGATTATTAAGTATTTGCTCTTCACTCTGTAATGCTTTTCAAAAGCTGGTACCTAATACTTTTAGATTTCATACATGATTTTGCTTGCTGTACTACTGAACTCTTTTGGTTTTCCTTTGTTACTAATCCTGTCAAACCTCACAGGGCTTTGGGTATTCAAGACCACTTCCTATTTTCTCATTTCATGCCACACAACCTTCTTCACTAAAGCTTGTCAAATGCTTCACAAGTTCTTCTGTTACCAAGTTCCAAACTAGACGGTTTTAGTAAGTGAATGTTATGGGAGAGATCTGCTTACTAGTTAGCAATAATGATGAGTGGTATGGCATTTCAGGAGTAAAATTTCAGATCAACCTTTTGTTTTCTTACTCTCTAAATGTAAAGAAGCAACTCCACCAAATAACAGCAACCAGAAAAATTCAATCAGCCTCCATTTCAGGATGCAGTGTCTTTCTACATTCACAGGTAGAAGAACTATGTCAGATGTCTCTTGATACACCAAAAAAAGTATGTACTGGGAATAGCTACTGAGGAAGTGTTCTAACATCCTGAAGGGGTTTTGGATTGCTATCCCAACAGCATAGAAAGCTCAAATGTATGCCAAATTAGACTTGTTATTAGGGATGAGAGGGGATTATAGAATAACATATTACATTGTGCAGTAATGGTCTTATTTACACACAGTGTTTTTAAAAGAGTTATTTTCAACTTTGTACTGAATGACATAGGTGGTTGTTCCTCTGAAGTTTAAACCTCTAAATGTCCAAACAGCATATTTTCTAAAAGGCTAGGCCATACTTGTCATGCATGCATCACAGCCCTAAAAGTTTATGGTATTCCTTACTGTTAAAGGCATTCTACAAGGACAAATACAGAATTTGTTTTCAAGTAACTGATTTTCAATACAGTTATCAAGAGTTTCACATAAAGATGGCAATTTCTTATAGGAGAACATCGTATTGCTTTGATCTATTCCCCTTTTATATGTGGATATCCATATCAGAAGCATACAAAACTAAATCTTCAGACCTCAAATAATACCTGAATTGGGAGTTGATTTATCATTTTATGTATACTTATTATTTTACTACTATTTCTGTATTTTAGAAGATATATGCTTGGGTACAAGCCTTCAGGCTGGAATCTTGATATATCACCATTTACAGTTAAACTTTGGTAAGGGAATATATATTTTACATTCTTAAGTGAAAAAAAGCAAGGCTGCAATTCCATTTGCAGAGCTGAAAGACTGCATACATGAATGCTGAAGTCATCTAGGCTTTGCTCCCACACAAACTTCACTATGAAACATCATGAAATGGAAAGCCTTCATAAAAAATGAAAGCACCTGAATGGTTTAGGTCAATCTTTTTTGCAGAGTCCCAAGAGACTTATTTTGTCAGAAAGATGTTTGCTGCCATGTTTTATTTCCAATGGTAACTCCAGGTGCTAAAAGGGCTATGTATTACATGTAGCACAATTTCCCCTCTGTTCTGGCTGTTACTGTTAGTATTGCAGAACAACAGCTGCATGCCAGGAAGGAGTTTACATAGTCTCAAAAAGCTGAAGTATCGGGAAAGGCAAATAAACGCCTTAAGAATTTGTTTATTCAATAAAAAAATTCCTGGCAGAATCATAGAATCATAGAATAGTAAGGGTTGGAAAGGACCTCAAGATCATCGAGTTCCAACCCCCCTGCCATGGGCAGGGACACCTCCCACTAAACCATGCCATCCAAGGCTATGTCCAACCCCACCTTGAACGCCACCAGGGATGAAGCATACCGAATTTCTGTTCAGAATTCATACAGTTAACATGTGACAAAGGGCTTTCCAGGTAAATTATTATTAGATAATTGAGAGGTTCCATTGTGACCCCAAAGATTTGCATGAGACCTACTGCAGTCTGAACTATTTTGTCTTTTTCAGCTGCGCCTTCCTTTTAACAAGACACTGTACTAAAAAAGAGCCTCAGAACGTCCCCAAATTTTATTTTTCCTTTCACCGCTAATAATGGCTATAAGAAAAAGTAGAATAATTCTCTAAATCTGAGTTACCTGCAAGTAGCATTCACATTGATAAAGTTAGTGAACTAGTAGTATTTTAGAAAAAGCAGGCATACCACCTTTGCTTGGTGTCCCCTGCACCATGTGAATCTATTACAGCTACTGACCTCAGGAACTCTCAATCATACATCCATGTTAAATTCATTTCATTATTTAATTCATTATTTTATCTCTGAAGACCTTCTGTAACGGTCTAGAGCCCTGTTGCAGCTAAACACTGTAGAAGAAAATTGAAAACTATTCATCAGGATGTATAGCAGGTATGAAAAACCAAACTGCATGCATACAGATGGGGGACTTGCAAAGAAACTGCAAGACTCCTTTTCAGGGTGAAAGGCAGGAGTACTAACATGAGAGTACAGATTATTTAACATTCTCTAGCACACATTCATTTAAGGAGAAATTTAAATCAAGATGAGACACTCAGATATTAACAGGAAATTCCCAAGTGCAGGATGCAACATGTAAGAAGGGAGAGGAAAAAAAAAAAAGAAAAAGATAATTTTATATTATCAAAGGCCAGAGATGACATCTTAGTACATAATAGAAGATCAAATGGGTCAGTAAGCTGCTAAGGACCATGAAAACTCAGGCCAGCAATTTGATGCAATAGAGAAGAAATCACAATGGGGATATAAAAACCAAAGGCAGCCTTCTCAGAGTGCTGGTCAGGAATAATAATCTTGTAATAAAGCAGTAGCATTCCAAAGGTATTGTACAAACCAATTTTGCAACCGTGTCACAAGAAGAGGCAGCTGTTACCTAGCTGAGTCATACTAAGTAGGTATGATGCATAGAAAGATACAGCTCTATTTATCACATCTTAGGCAGAAGGCAACGCATAACACTGTGGAAATGAAAACAGACTCAGATCGTATTTGCAGATAACCTTAGATAAGCAAGAAAAATATTGTTATTGAGAATGACAAAAGAAAGCACACAAGGTGGAGGAAGAAAAAAGTGAAGAATTCTATTTTTCAATATTTTGCTCTTTAGTAAGCAGCTAAATATCACACATGTTGAACAGGTAAGTCAAAATACTAATTTGGCCAGACCTACAAACTGTTAATGCAAGTGATTTTTGTCTGCAAATGAAGTTGCCCAGAATAAAGCATAGCAGGAGAAAGAAAAAAAGCCCCAGGAAAAAAAAAAGTCTTCCCTTTTCTCATTTATTTCCAGGCAGGATAAATTTTAAGTTACTTTGTCTCTTAAAATCACAGACAAAGGAAAAAACTATTTGGGCAACTGGTAATTTGGGCATTATTTTTGTTCTCCCCTCTGTACACTGGTGTCACTACAATAATCTTGCCCTGAACAGACTCCATGAGTTAGCTATATTCAGGACCTACCAGTATGCCAAATTAGCTCATTTTTCACTCAATTTTTACCATATTTGTCAATCATTATTTTAATGCATCTTCAGTAAAGACAAAGCTCATGCACAGCATTTATCCACATCTGTCAACAGGAAGCACAGAAGTTCTCATATTCATACAGACTGCTTGCTCAACTTGCAGAGTTTATATATCACCCAGATTCTTACACACTCTGTCAAGTGGCAAGTTACAACTGGTTTTATTTAATAGTTGTTTTAAGCATAGATACTACACCAGCAAGCATTTTAAACTGAGCAACGCTATCATTCATAGGGCTTTTCTCAGGAGCGGCAGTCTGGGTGTTGCAGTTCAATCGATGTACCAGTGGAGGCACTTCTCATAGTTTTGCTGTCAGAGCTGTTTAACGCCGCGCTGTGTATTCAGCGCACCTGAAACATGCCACCTCTGTAAAGTTATGGATGTATGTTTGGATAAAACATAATAGTCAAAGAAAGATGGGCCAAAAGTAACCTATTCTTTATGATTATACAGCCAGGCTCCCCCTGAAATGCTATTAGTATCCCTCTCCTTTTTGCCACATAAGCGGGAGTTACAGGATGATGACTGTTCTCACCCATCTGTACTCCAATTTCTCCACAGATCATAAGAATATGTGTGCAGAATTTAATTTTATAGATGGCAAATACTTGGACAGTGGTTGCATACACACAGAAGCTGAGGGATAATAAAAGTCTGAATTCCAGTGATGAGTACATTCTGTAAGCAGTAGCGCCAAGGAACATCAGCTTGTAGAAAAGGGATAAAAAGAGATCATAGGAGATTAGCCCTCCAAGCTGTTAAAACACTATGTATAAGTGGGCTTCAATGTCACTCTGAAATAACCCACACACTCAATTCATTTGATTCTAAATACTGGAATCAATATCAACATCCATAAGGATTTTGATTCCAGTATTTAGAATCAAATTTTGATTTACCATTTGGGCTAATTCTTTTTGATTTTTAAATCTGAAAAGCATGGCAGGAAAAGTCTAAGGAATTGCAAGAAGACCAATTAACTGCAAGTCAGGGTCTAGATACAAATAATAGACGTTTTTCCTAATATTTCTGAGAATTAAGAGAATTAATGCTTCTCTCATGTCAAGAGGAGGTTACTAAATAAATCAATTACAGAAATCTGTTAAAATAGGAAGGCACTAATGCCAAGACAAGAATCTCCAGGTAATGAAACCTAAGTCCATATGTAGGACAGTGAATGGTTAATTAGTTAACATAGTACAGGGAAGAAAATGGAAGTGCAGTGGATAAGCTGTAAAATCACTAGAGAAGATAAGAATAGAGAAATATTATACATGTGATAAGCTCTACCAACAAAAAAAAGGGCCAATTTAAACAGTGTTGACAAGGATTATTGGAAATATCAGATCTTTGCCAAAATCATTTAAGAGAGAATTTCATACTCATAGAATGGCCTCAGCCACAGGAAGACAATGATGGAGATAAGATAGAAAAATGAAAAGTCAACAAAGCTACTAAAAAATAGGTAATTTTTTTTCTTCAAACAATTATTTCTGGTCTGATTATTTCTTATGACCCAGTGGAATTGCTTCTCAAAGTTGTCACTTAGCTGCCTTCTAATAAGAAATGTCTTTGTAACAGATTCAGTACTCATAATGTATATTTCATTAGCTGTAAAAATCAAGTATTTCTGAAGAGTTCTATCAAAATTCAGGTTAGGTGAATGTTCTTGACCATAAATGTTTTTTTTTCCCTTAAAGAATCATATAAAGAAAATGCAAAAGGGATTCAAGTATTTAAGACAAGCTTGTAAAACATAGGGAATATTTTTGGAAATGATTTTGTAGTCTAATTGCATCTCAAACTTATCACTTAGCTCCCTCCTAATAAGAAAACTCTTTGTAAAAAAAAACTGTATTAGCAACCAAAAATACCGACAAAGGAATTTAAAGTACAGATGAGTTGAAATGATTTCACATCTCTGTACCAGTAACAGTAAGAGATTGTATAAAGTGATACATAAAGAACCCCTTTCCTACATGCATAGGATGTGAAGGGAACAGTTTCACTGGCTTTCTTCAGTGATGATCCAGTCTTATGCTGGTTTGGAGGGTAGGAGTTGCAGAAGGACATACTAGCATCTTACTCCAACACTTCTATATAAACTGTGAAAAATATGTCAGAAGTATCACCTATAAAAGTTTTTTCTTTAGCCACTTCCATTTCAAGGAGTTTCACCACCTCAATTGCCATCAATTCCAATCACTGCAACTGTGGAATCCTCTGGGTAAACTGACATTTTAATTTACACTGTGATTCTATGATAAGTTATACTGTATAAACAGCAGATTAGATAGAAGGCACTGAAGTTGCTTCAGGTACTGATATAGTTCACCTTGCCACAGGGATCTGGTGAAAGGCATGTGTTACATAAAATATGAGTAATTTCTGGGAGGATTTCACATTTAGCCATTGAAGCCACTGAAGCCCTTCCAGTCATTATCAAAACCAAAACCATCTATTTGACATCTTTAAAGCACACAGAAGCTCTCAAGAAACAGCTTTTAGTAATAAAATCAGGTATGCAACTAGTCCTGTACAAAATTCATGTACAACAACTGAAGATATGTAAAGGAATACAGGAGAAGTAGAAGCATTTTAAGGTTAACTTTCTGATTTTATAACATAGATTAATTCTTCCTGAAAAGCAGCTGTTTCAAACATAAATACAGCACATTTAGGAACCACTAGATGACAGAGTCATTATGTGTTTCTACCCACAAACCTCTCTCTTAAGCATCGTGTTTTACAAATCTGTCAAAAAAATAAGTTCAAATGAAACCCTTTAAAGGTGAATTCAGGCAACCTAAATGTGATAGCAAATACATGGTTCCATATGCCTTAATGTTCATGTGTTTTTCCATAGTTACTGTATTTGTGTGCTGTGAAAAGCAGAAGCTAATAGCATCAAAGGGAATTAAACAGGAATAGTTATTCATTGCACCAGACAAATCAGCCATATCAACAAAAAGTCAGAGAAAAAAATTAAATTTAAGATTTCCATACACATTAAAAACATTTTTTTTTAATTAATTTAATCCCAGATTCTTATTAAAGATCCTGGGGAAATAAATGAGGAGAAAACTGTTACTCAGTACTATTTTAGCTTCAAAATTTCCCAAGACTTTCAAAACATAGGGTCCAAATTAACCGCCTTTGTACAGAAGGATGTTACTACTGTCTACACAGTAGTAACACTACTAATCACTAACACTACTAATCACTACACATACTAAGTGTTGCTTGGAGTGGCAGAAACCAGATAAACATTTAGCAAAAAGGCACACCCACACCCACAAAAAATACTGCTGTGATGTAAAGCGCACCTCCATTTCCCAAAAGTATCATTAATGAAATAAATCTGTCCAGTGGAAAAAAATACCCAAATAAAGAAGTCTTAGCTTCTGGCTTTTTGCTGTACATTGGGGGCGAGGCAAAGGAAATCACATCTGGGGCTAAGAACTTGGGGATAACTGCCTTGGGAGGGTAGGAAGGTGGAGGGAAAAGAGGCCAAACACTGGGGAGGAAGAAAGGAAGAGAAGGCAAGAGAATAAGGAGCAGAAGATGCACTTACTGTTTGGTTATCTTCATACAGCTTCAAGTCATATCCACTCAGCTCCACACAGAAAATTATTGCTGTAACCCCCTCAAAACAGTGGATCCATTTTTTGCGTTCAGATCTCTGTCCACCCACGTCCACCATTTTGAAAGTCAGCTCTTTGAAGGTGAACTTATTTTCTACAATCCCTGTGGTCATGTCCCGAGAACGCAGAATATCTTCCACTGTAGGGATGTAGTCCAGTGCTGCAATCCTTTCCAGGTCATTTAAGTAGTATGCAGCATTATCCTCTAGGTGGTACTCGTTGGAGCGGCAAAAACACTCCTGCACACCAGGGTCTGCCCAGAGCCTTTTCATGACTCCCAGGAGCTCAGGGGTAATCTCACCTTTGCTCTCAGCTGGGCCTGTCAGGGCAAAAAGCTGTACAGCATCATATGCTCTGTCAGGATTGTGAAACTCTATCTTAAGGGTGGCTAGAGCCCGAATAATACGTGTGAGAGAGTCAATTGCATTATAGATAATCAGAGGTTTGTACTCCTTACAGGCCTCCAGGTTAAAGCCACCACTATGAATGATTTTCATCTGCTTTACAATAGTGCTCTTCCCAGAATTGCTGGTACCCAGGAGTAGGAGCTTAATCTCTCTTCGCTGTCGCTGACTTTCAGAGCGCAGGTGGCGGTCAATCCTACGGGACCGCCGCGCTGCCTCTTTCTCCTCAGAACTTTGCCGACATCCCATGGTATAGCAGGTGGTTACGGAAGGGGAGGCTTGGAGATTGTCTCACTCTGTTTGTGTCTCTGAAAAAGATCTGCGGTGTCTTTCACTTCCCGTGCCCAGTACACCTTGAACAAGAAAAAGAAGTTGCTCTCCAATACCTGATGGTCTGAGATGCCTGTACCACCTAATTCAGTCCCAGCAGGGGTGCAAACCCATGTAGATATGCAACCACAGAAATAGTCTCTTCAGCAGATCTCATGGCACTCCCCTTTCCAGCGCATAAACAGTGGCACATTCCTGTTACTGAAGGCACACTTCCCTTTGCCACTGTTTGTCTAGATCCATGAAATACTCTTTTCTGTTCTGCATAATTATTTTGCTGCCTTCTGTCCAAAGGTAAGGAGCTGCACTTTCACCTTCTCTGCTCTAGCTCTTGTCTTTTAATTGTATTTTCTGGTTGCTGTGGTGATGCTGCTAGACAAAGCTGAAGTTCTTTTCAATGGCGCTGTATTTGTTTTGTTTCTCTTCCCCCAGTTCTTCAGCTGATCCAGTTCAGCTCTGTAAATCAGTGCTTTCCACCTGCCAAACAATGAGAAAAGAAATTAATGAAATGAGAGACTCCGCTTCCTTGCTGCGAACCACTCACTTTCTCCTTCTCTTCTAGACTTCTAAACCTTTTTTATCCCAATAATGGATCAGAAAATACAGATGGAAAAATATGTAAAGAAAAGCAAAAATCTAAAACCATTGCAAAAACGTAGGGACAGCTGAAGCTTGCAGACCTAAGAAAATGTGGTCTCTGAACAATAGTAAATCAAATCTCCTTTTCAGCCTTCCGAGTTTTATTATCTAAACCTACATGAAAACAAACAGTGCTGAGCTGTGCCCCAATTTCTCCCTCAGCAAGAGCTTATGGCAGTGCTCTTCCTGCACAGTCCTGTTCTGACTGGTTCTCCTGAAGCAGAAAATGAAACAGACTCACAACTACTTTCCCCAGTCTCTCTATTTCTGTCAGTATCTTGTACTCAGACAGATGTCCTCCTGAGTTTTCTTTCATCTTTTCTGAATGCATGGAACATTCAAATAACTAAATTAGGAAGCAAAAAATGGTGATCAACTTTGCTTCATGATTTTGCAAAAGGGAGAGTTACTGCAGAATACAGTAAGAGATCATCTTTTCCCTTGGAGACCAGTACTGTTCAACATACTACGTGCCTCCTGCCTCATCAATAAAGTGATGCACTACTACAACAAACTTTGTGAGCTTCCTTCCATAGCCAAGCTAAGTGTTATTAAGCCTCCTCTCTTCCATTTTTAAACAGGAAATTCTGAGGTACAGTAAAAGTGAATAGTGACTGTAAGTCACTATTCAGTACTATACTTACTACATATGTTTACTAGAAGTGAATAGTGTTTCATTCAAAAAGTACAGGAAATGCCATCCCAAGCAAGGGCTGACAACTTTGCAGTGACTGTTAGAGCAATTAGTCTTTCCCAAATTTGGGGTTAAGCCTTCTTTTTGGAACTCTGCAGAAGGCAACAGCAGGAAGCAGTTACGTCTCACAGAGGGAAAACACATTACTAACAGCTGATTGGTGATAACTTGCCTCTCTCCTAGGAAGGGCTTACTGCTCCCACTAAGCTCCGAGCACAGTGGGCAGCAGAATCACAAAAGTCATGGCTTCCACATTGTAAGCTGGCCCCAGACCACTTTGGCACCTATCTTGCTGTCTGCTTACTTGTGCCTAGGGGGTTTTCAGTGAGTATTTTTACAAACTGAACTACACACCACTGAGATACTCTCAGAGGTAAGGTTGAGTTCAGAGCCTACTACAGAAATATAAATTCTACTATATTTTAGTAAGACTTAATCTTCCAGATTTTATTTTCAAAGTTGCTGTAGAAGTCTTTGGAAGTTTTCTTGTATGAATTTCCTAGCATTTCAGTGTAGATGTCACAAAGCATCAAAATACGTATTGAAGAGGATGATTCCACACTAGTAGGAAAGGGACAGAATGTCCAAGCCAGATGTTGAACAGAAGCTTTGGAGAGCAAAGAAACTGAACTACAGCTACTTGCAACTTCATGCACGTTGCTTTCTTTCTAAGCATCACAGCAGAAGTATTAGTGATCAAAAGATATTGCAGCACTCCAAAATACTAATCTGTAATTAAGTATTTTAAACAAAGCACTGGATTTAGCAATACGTATTTTTCCTTTCTCCACATCACCTACATCATAGGATGTGAGTCACTTACACAGATATAGAGCAGGACATGATGGTTCTCATTCTTACTTGGCCACACTGCTCCAGTTGAAAAATATGAACTTACATTTACCTGACTTCTATTTTAATGTGTAACATATTTATAAATGCATATACACTTAATAGTAGATGTTTTGTAAGATACTGCTTTACTACTGAGAATTTCAGCTCTTGTTTTTTTTCTTGCCAAAAATCCTTATCAGCCAGGGACTTCAGCAAGATCTGGCCTTGCCCTCCCAGTAGCTGTCACTAAAGTAGAAATTAATTATAGTAGTAATTAATTATGTCATATAATGGTTTTAGCTAACCTTTAAGTACAGTTAACTGAGATATAGCACAGCATGAAGACTTCAAGACGGGAGCTTTTCACATACAGGTGAGCAAGATTACATCAGCTGCAGTACTGAAGGTAGTTTAAATGGTTAAAAAACAATAAACCTCACTTTGGGGGTTCCAATCTCACATTTACAAGAAAAACATCATTCTTAGAACATTTATTTGGGAGGGTAATAAATTATATCCCTTGGATTTCATTCCTGAGGTAGTAGAAACAAGTGTAATGATCTCAATCTTTACTGTTTTGCAAGAGGCATTACTATTCTTCTGTTAAGCATACATTCTTCGTCGCAGTGGGCTATCCTAATCTTAGTTTCTATACTTTGTATAGCTTTGTCTCTGAACATGCTTAAAACCACTTACAGATCTCTTCTAATTTATGATTGTCTGACAAGTAGAAAGGTAGAATCTATGCATCTGCTTTCAAATCCAAGTCCTTACTGTTATGCATCTGTGGGATCTACAGTTCTGTGACAGCATCTTGGTATTAGGAAGGTTCTTGCAATACACTGGATCCCTTTTCAACAGTTTCCAGTATCCAAATGTCAAGGTATCTGGGGACATGAAACGTGCACGTATGGAAGGACAAACAGTTTTAGCAATCACTGTTAACACCTTAACATCAGAGAAAAAGGACAGAGCCAACGGATGACACTTCTACATACTCATTCCTGAAGTTTACTGGGATGTTAGCCTAGGACAGTTGAACTCGCAAACACTCACCCGAGATACATTTACTGATTCTATGTTTACCTTTAAATCCCTTCCTATCTCTAACCCTGCTTAAGGGAGATACATAGTTGAACCAATGTAGACCTGGATTCATGACTACCACAGTGAGTCAGTATAGGTCAGAGCTGGTGCCAGTGCATTGAGGAGAGCTTTATATTTTAGTTAGAATAAGATGAATACATGATTGTTGCAAACAACTGCAAAATTCCACAACTGGAACTCTGACCACAAAAAGGTGGTAAAAAAATCAGCATATGAAGTATATTGATATACTTGGATATCCCACTCATTCCTGTCTTTCCTTAGAGACCCAGAACACTGCTAACATATGCATTTTCAGTACAGCAGCTTTTACTCAGTTCTAAAGATCTCCTGTACAGTATTTCAACTTCCCGTCTTCTTTCTTGCTCCTATTTAAACCCACCTTCTCACTCCGTTCTTTGAATGTCCATGCTCCAACTCCTGCCTGTAAAGCCACCCCAAATCCACAGGCATGAAGTTAATTAACTAGAACAGGACTTCAGCAGTGATCAATTCCAAAAACTAACCACAACAGTATTACTCTCAGTTGTTCTGAACTAGTTACCCAGTCAGTACATCAAGTCACCTCTACATGGCAGTATGGAGTGCCTATCTGTTGTCTTTGCCAGTACGGACCACGATGTACGAAGAGGCTTATAATGTAAGCACTTTGGATACCTGAAATATAAAAATGTCTGAATCCTTTACCCCAAATGCTAATACCTGGTCTAAAATTCTACAAGAAGAGTCTTAATAGGAGCTACATTTATCTTTCCCTTTACACATTAGAACATTAGCACATGAACAGATTAATCAGCAGAAAGTTAAAATAACAGCACACATTTTCATAGAAGGGTAATCAGCACAGATTTAATACATCAAAGATGTGGGAAGGAAAACCCTCCAAAATGAGGAGTTATGCTTTCTTCAAATGACTGGCTTTTTCCAGTGGTCACAGAATATGAAAAATAAAAGTTGAGAAAGCTGTGTCTTACTGAGTAGCTTTCCAGCCACACAGAGAGAATGGAATTACTATATCGGATATCAGGCCAAATTCTTGTTTTCATTGCATAAAAATTAGATTGGGCTCCATTAATCATGTTTATTCTGACATGTTCAGAACATTTAAGTCCTCATCATTATCTAATGACATGACATTTGCTGTCATGTCATTAAGACCTGGTTGAATTCTTTGTGACATTTTCTCTGCATGTCTGCGATTAAAGATGAACAATTTTGCATGCAGCATATATGGGACTCCCCTTCCTCTCTTTAGCCAAGCTTCATCCCGGGAAAACAAAAAGGCTCACTAGAGACAAGCAGCAAGAGGATACATATTCCTCCCAAAATGCATCAGCACTCCTGATAAATTTGGAGATTTTATTCCCATATAAATAGAATTTTTATTAAACTTTCTGTTATTGGCTTCAACAATCGCTTACGACAGTTTGGTAGAAAGACACTTTCAAGAAAAAATAACTCTTTTCAGACTGCTTGTACACTCTGTATTGCTTCCTACTGCACATTTCCACAGACATTCAGGTGGATCATTCACATCCCACAGTGGTTTACCTATCAATTATTCTGCTTGTCATTCATTCCTATTGCATATTTTTATAATATATTTGGATATCACTATTTCAAGTAGGAATACAATGGAGCAATTATATTATTGCTTTGTAAAGCAGAGTAATAGATACTATTTCCCAATAGTTCATGACAGTAAGAAAACTGATTTAAGTTTTTCCACATACACTAAGAAGCATCTTCCACAGTCACTGTTTTTTAAAGTTAAGAAAAAGAATAACTTTATGGAGCCAGGACATAATATGCAGTAACACAACAGTTTGTACAGATCAACTTCCTCTCACCAGGTTTGCTTTTCCTTGGAACATACTCAGAAAAGAAGGCAGTCTAGAATTTTTTCTGAAGGTTTTTTTAGAGCAGTTTTTGTATTAAAAATGGAAGTGTCTCATGGCTGCAAGTTCCTAATTCGATAAAAGTATTTTCAGTTACCGTAATGGAAAGTCCTATTGCTTCCTTGCACTGTGCACATTTCTCTCTAAACTTAGTTTAAACAGCAAAAAAAATCTTATTCTTTGAATGATCGGATTACACTGCATATGTAGAACAGGTTTCCCAGAGAAGCTGTGGCTGGCCCATCCCTGGCAGTGTTCAAGGCCAGAGTGGACGGGGCTTAGAGCAACCTGGTGTGGTGAAAGGTTCCCTTGCCCGTGGCAGGGAGCTGGAACTAGATGAACTTTAAGGTCCCTTCCAATGCAAACCATTCTGATTCTGTGTGTATATAAACTAATACACCTGCCTTCTCCTGACAACTGAAGCTGCTCAAAATGTTACTATATTTGTTTAAACTGATGTTGTGCATGGGCTATATTGTAATGATTGAAATGGTTAGTTCTTAACACAAAATAAAATTAACATGCCCCAAATCCTGAGCTTACAGTGATCTATTTCAATTACCAAAGATGTAATGCCAAAACAATTTTTAGAGTCAGAAGAATATTTGAGAAAAATTCTACACCGGTTTATTCTGTCCATACTTTCATAGCAAATGAAATCAGTCATTATTGTTGGTTTCATATCTAGTCTTGCTCTTTGTCCCTACCCATCACTTTTGTCTTCTTCAAACTGATCTCTGTGTTTGTAATCATAAACAACTTTGCTCAACATGTTCCCAAGTAACAGTGAGGGCAGGGAAGGAGAATGGCACTACAATACCACTGTTCATTTGTGCAAATTTTCCCAAGGAAGGATCCAGGTACTGTATCTTGTTGCATTAGCTACTGGCACACTGTCATGGCATGCCTTGAAAGATGTTCCCCCCTCCAAGATCTTGTTGAAAGGAGCTGGCTTCTAATCTCAGAATAAAGCTAAGGGCTGTTACTATCACAGTCAATGTAGGCTGAGCGTAAGGTACATCGCTAACAGCAGGAGTTTCAGCTGGCATTGTAGGCACAAAGCTATATTCTCCCTCAAAAGCAAGCAGTACCAGTAGCCTAATAATTAAGCTTCATCACCCCAACATGCACACACAGAGCGTCAGGAGCCCAATCTTGTGCAGCTTTTTACAAAATTTCCATCCTAGTAGCCAGACGATAAGTATAAATTTTCTCCAGTAGTACCTAATTTAAGAAAGTAAAGCAAAGTTCAAAAGGTTGCAGCAAACTTTCCACAGCAGTTTTAGCTACAGTTGCCAGCAACTTCGCTTGATTCAGGACTGATGCGCTATTCAGTATTACAGAACATATGCTACCAGAGGAAGAAGCCAAAACCATTCCCAAGCTGTATTTTCCCAGGTTATTGATTCTGATCACTTCTTTCTCTACTTACCTGAAAGTTTAGAGGCGGTGAGCCTGCCTGTTTGAGCACTTACCCATGTAAAAGCAAATACAAGCAAATCTAGCAAGAAGTAGCACAGCACACATCAGACTTACAGGTATAAGCTAATCTAAAGTCATCCGTTTGTAGCAATTAGACACATCCACAGGGAATTCTGGTAGTTTAACAAAACCTTATTTCTGCAGGTTTAAACTTTCAATCACTTCTTACACTATTAAAAAAGGATAAGATGACATGAGGGAGTATGATGTAGCAGGAAATACCCAAGGTACTTCACTGAGGAAGAACTCAAGTGTCCCACTAAACAGGACTTCCTTTTTTTTTTTTCCTCTTTTTTGGAGCAGAACTGAGGCTAATAAGGAATGGGGAAATCAGTTCGGATTTTAGAATCCAGGAAAACATCCAGAGAGTTCCAGATATGCATGCAGAGTAAATGCAAGGTTGAAATACTTTCATGTATAGTGATTAAAGTGCATTTATTACAGAAAAAAAAGTTGGTTTAAAACAATTCTGGCCAGAGACATTACCAACATTCTCTTTAGACAGCCATTGAAATCTGAAATAAGAGGAAGCAAGGATGAATTTTTTTCCTAAGGCAACCTCCTAGTTGATAGTACTACTTGTTGTTGCAATTGGGTGACAATATTATTGATGTTGCTGGTTTCCATTGCTTAAAGCCTTGGGAAAGTACATAGGTTGAAAATCTCTCCAGCAGATATCCATCCCTGAATAAATGTCTGAGTGCTTGGGGAAAACTAAATGGTTCACCCAGGCTAAAGGAAATTGAGAACTCTACTGCTATATCTGCAAACTTTGAGCCAAGGATGCGAAATTCAACAGACGAGCTTTATGGTGTGCATATGCATCTGCCATTCCCACAAAACAGGAAATTCAGTTGGATACTTTGGAAGATTTGAGGCTTAGAGTAGAGAGAGATTCCATTTCAAGAAGGCACTTGCTAGGCAAGGGCAATTGGACTTGCCTGGTCCACCTAAGGATACATGGAAGAAGAAAGTTTTACAAGGAAATAGTGGAGAACTCGGAGTAAACTACTTGCTCCTGTTACATGTAGTCATAGACGCATCTATGTAATATAGATGTAACAGAATAATTTTCTGCAGTTAGATATTATATTCATAGGTTTAAAAATCACATCCTTTTCTGTTGTTCGGAATGCATAGAATCATAGATAGTAAGGGTTGGAAAGAACCTCAAGATCATCGAGTTCCAACCCCCCTGCCATGGGCAGGGACACCTCCCACTAAACCATGCCATCCAAGGCTATGTCCAACCCCATCCAACATACTTCAGCAGTATTGAAATACCACTTAGGCTAGTTAGTGGTTTCCATTAGCCGAGTATATCCCCCAGTCAAAATTTATCATATGCAGTTGATCCAAGTTTTAGGGAAATATAAGAACCTATGGTGAAAATAAAGAATTCCTTATAAATGGAGCATTCAACCCATGCTTTTAGAAAGCTAGATTTTGAGCTTTAGTTAGTGGCTTTAAAGTTTGCACCAGCTCAGGTGAGATCCAGACCACAGCACAATACAGGAACCTATTAGTTCTTTTTCGTCAAACTATGCATACCCCACTTACTTTAGGAAGTTGGAAACATAAATCCTGTAAAGCATTAATACCCAAATACTTGGTAGATATTTAAATCATGACCTGCTTTAGCACAACCACAAACTAGTGTGAAACAGCAAGAAGCAGCATCAACACAACCAGTACATAATACTGACTGATTCTTGAATAGAGCCAAAAATACAACAGTTCTATTTGGAGTTGTGTTGCTGAAAATCCAGAGTAGTATCAGGGACTGCGTATGGATTTGCTTGTGCTTCATGGTGCTTTTACTAAGACCAGGATCCACCACAGCAGTCATTTTAGAGGTGACCTTCAGACTTCCACAAAGAATGAAGTATTACAATAATATTACAGTGGGTATGCAGAAAATCCTGGCTGCTAGACAAGGGTGAGGAGAAACATCACAGCCAGCATCTGCTTTAGGGACATACAAACATCAGACTCATTTAAAAAATTGTAATAAAGCAAGAAACAAAAGGCAGAACCCGCTCAGTGTTTTGTAAGCACCTCAGGTGATGACAGCAGGGCAGGTTATGTTTTCATTAGACTTGCTGTTTAGCTTTTATCATTGGTGTTACTATGGTTCTTATGTTGGGTGTTCATGAGCTAAGACTCACATACCACAGGGCTGCCATTCCATGGGTCTTACTGTGATTAAGGAGATGATTATGTAGAAAAGCTAGTAAACATGAGGTTTGGTTAAGAATTTAATGTTAAATTTCCCGTCACTCATTCAATCTTATTGCACACAATACCTTATGAAAGCATAAGGAAATTTTGGTAGTTATAGCCGAAGAAAGTTAAAGAGGGATTTGAAACAGGATAAAACTGTAGCTTTGTAAAAAGAAGTTTCTCTTCCTGTGTGTATAAGGTCACATTAGAGAACAAAAACATGCTTGGTTTAGACTGTTCCAGTGACAGGTATAAACTAATCAGAGGTCAATATCCGAATCTCTGTAGTAAGAATCTGAGAGCGTGGGTACAGATAGCAGTGTTCCAAAGAAAAGAAGTCTGATTAATGAAATAGGGAAAAGCAGCCAGTGAAGATTCAGAGATTGAAGCTCGAGGCCAAACAAGAGGCAAGGAAAAGATGCTCTGGTAAATGGGAACCATGGAAACAATAGACAAATTTTATCTGTGATCATGTTTTATCTGTGATGAAAGCATCCTGGAGACTTTATACAGAAATAAATCACAGCAGTTCTGCTTATGCATTTTCTTAAGGAAAGAACCAGAGGAGAGGCAAAAATTAATGAAAAGAATAAGAAAGTCACAGAAGCTAGGCAAGATTTCTAGGGTAAACTGAAACAGTACATAAATACAGGAACTGAGAAACTTGTGTGTTCATGGAAACAAGATGGAAAGGATAGCAATAGAGGAAGGAAAGATGAGCCGAGGAGAGCAGATGGACACATCTTACTAGATCACATTGGCAGAAACCTATATAAAGAAGAAAAAATGCCAGTGGGAAAGGATTGACTCAGCTGTAAAGATGAGTCTGCGCATATGGAATTTAATTACACTGGGGTGGGAGGGGTGTAAATCCATGGTGGAAGAAGTCATTTGGGTCATCAGATTTCCACCAGAATGGTTTTGCTAGAGAAAAGACATTGCTGAGAGCGAATCAGGCCTGGAAGCTGGCAAGACAAACCTTGCAATGAGAGGCAGAGCAAAAGGTTTTGGAAAGACGAAAGTAAAATATGGGAAATCATTTCACTAGAAGTAATGAACACTGAATTCACAGAAAAGCTGAGTGAGAGCATAGGAGGAATGGACTGGTGATGTGATAGTTAAAGTTGGGAACTAAGCAACAGAGAATGAGTAATGTTTCTCAGAACAAATCAAAAGAACCTTGGTGAATGGAAAAACAGAAAAACAGACACAGGTTGAATGAGTATGCAGGAACAGTGAGTTATCAACATGAGGTAGAGTCAGAAAAGGAATATAGATTTGTGAGAAAAGAGAACAGCCGAAGGGAGTTCAGAGACAGCAGCTCAAAAAAAGCATGAGGGGAAGGAGCAACATGATGCAAAAAGAACATTAAAGAGCTGGTCAAAACAGAAAAGAGTAGGAGAGGAAAGCAGGACTGTGAAAGAATAAAGCAAATAACTCTCATGAAGGTCTAATTTCGGGAAGGACAAAGAATCTTCATCGGGTTTGTCAGGTTTATCAGCCACAAGTAAGACATAAACATGGATTAAAATGCTGTTCCTAGTATGAAAGAAAGAAAGGTAGAGTGTGGATAACAGCTTAAGAGGCAGGGCTGTTACTGGGGATGACTTTGGTAGGTAGGCTAGAGAGCCATTTCCAGCCTTGGGCCACCTCTGAAATTAATCATATGAACCATGTCAGAAGGTATCTACATCAGAACTGTGGATTTCCTAGATTTCATCTTAACAACTCATATTAAACATGATAGGCTGAGAAAATTGGGGCTGTTCAGCCTGGAGAAGAGAAGGCTGCGTGGAGACCTCATAGCAGCCTTCCAATACCTGAAGGGGGCCTATAGGGATGCTGGGGAGGGACTCTTCATTAGGGACTGTGGTGAGAGGACAAGGGGTAATGGGTTTAAACTTAAACAGGGGAGGTTTAGATTGGATCTGAGGAAGAAATTCTTTACTGTGAGGGTGGTGGGGCCCTGGAATGGGTTGCCCAGGGAAGTTGTGAATGCTTCATCCCTGGCGGCGTTCAAGGTGGGGTTGGACATAGCCTTGGATGGCATGGTTTAGTGGGAGGTGTCCCTGCCCATGGCAGGGGGGTTGGAACTCGATGATCTTGAGGTCCTTTCCAGCCCTTACTATTCTATGATTCTATGATTCTATGATAAGCATAGAAAGGGAGATGAGGAGTGCACGAAGTATTAGACTGCAGCCCAGGGGAGGAGAAAAAATACTAAGAAAAAAAAAATCCCAAGAGGCTAAACAGAATCCACAGTGTTCTCTGAAGTGTGACTCATGGGAGAGGACTTGTATGCTACCAAGCACAGCTTACAGCTGCAGCCTACGCCTGGTCTCATTCTTATTCCTTTATGAAATTCAGAAGCTTTGACAGTCTTACGATCCTGCAGCATGCAAGAGCTTCAGCAGGTACATCTCAGCTGGCTGAGCCATTGTCGTAGTTACTCACTAATTCAAAGGAACTTCTTTGTTAATAAGCTGAACATAAAGAAGTTATATGATGTTCTGGTCTTGATATATAATTTTTAGGGGCCCAATCAAAAAAAAAAAACAGATATAATTCTACTTCACTAATTCTGCAACCAGAAACAGTTAAGTGCAGAACTGTACAATAGCTAATCAGCTCCTGGTTTCAAAAGCTCTTTCACTCACAATAAAGCGAAAGGCCTCAGTATCCCAATGCATCAACTTCTTAGCTACCATTTTCTCCTCTATCAATACCCCCTCAAAAACCAACCAACTAAACAAAATGGCCACCAAAACCAACCAAAACAAACACAAGTTGCAAGTTGCTGTCACCATAAAGAACCTGAAATCCTTCTCAAAGTTTAGCAGCTACTAGGATTTCTCTTCAGCCTCTCCTTTCCAATTCCTTGTCTCTGGAGGGAAGATCACACCTCTCTTATGCTACAGCTGCAGTTACTGCAGTTACACACCCACCACCACCAGCCAGAGAGATCCGAGTTGCATCCTGGAGGCTCCTAACTAGAGATTATGAGAAGCTTGTTATGTTGAACATACAACGAACCTTACAGAACACTGAAATGGTTAAATTCCTTTCATCAGACTTTAAAACACCTTTTAATAAGCAAGTTGCTTGCATATGAAGTGAGAGGAGGTACAGGTTTGACTTTCTAAAAGGACTGAAGGCCTAATTTATCCACAGCACACAGTGGGAGCAGCAGTACAAGCATCTCTAGCAATATTCTCAGTGTGGTTTTCACCACTTATGCTCTGGAGAGTTCAAATTTCTTAAATTTTAGGTTTTTCCTCTTATTCCACCTTAGTTTTTAACCAAGATGAACATTTCCACATGGCACTAAATGAGGTTACAATCTGAGCTCAGGAAACTTTAGTTGTGGTGAAACAGCAGCCTACAGTAAGTGACACTTCAGGGTGAGAATACTCATGGTTCTTCCTCAACAAAATAAATCTCACTGCCATTGTTTAAGGGAAAAAATAAGAAAAAAACAAAACCCAAACCCTGTCAAGCGCTATGGTTGTGATCCATTTACCATAAGTGTTTCAGTTGACTTCAGTGGGCTTTGAAATGCGCCCGTATCCAGCTTTGAACAGGCTGTAAATAAACATAATGTATTTAAAAACACTGTAAGCAGGATACCTAACTGCCAGCACCACAGTCAGGTTACTGAGGAAAATGCAGTACTTAGTGTGCGATTCATACCCTTCTTGTAAGTGAATGAAAACCTTTGTGAGGATATGAAGCTGAATAGTGTAATTTTCAGCTCTCCATTTTATGCAGTCTCATCAGTGCTGTATTACTAGTGGATACTGAAGCATGATCAGTATCACTGCACTTTAACATTCATTTCTTCCCTACATGCACATGTTCCAAGCCTGGAGCCTGTTGGCATTCACTATGTATGTTTGTCCATAGGTCTCGTCAACCTTGTAAAAACAGAAGCCAAATCTGACCACGTACATTGAGTCATACTGTGACAAAGCATAGTCAGGATGGCTTCGCATGTTCATCATGTTGTGCAGATTGTCAGCACCATTGATCATTTTCATATTCTAAGAACAGATTTTTGTCCAAAACAAAGACATTCAGTATTTTATGCTAGTTAGTATTCGTTGTTTTAAAAATGCAAAGGTAACAAAACAAGCTGCTAAATGTAAGTTCATCTTTTGAGGAAGCTTGCATGGATTTTTACCCTGGGTATTTGCAGTAACACAGGAGTGCCTGGTTTTAGGTTTGAATGGGCAAAGTTGTAATTTTTCAGCTGCAGGGGAGTTTGTAATTAGTTATTTTTCTCCAAACCTGCCACATATAAATGGATTTAGTTTTGTTATTAGAGATGAACCAAAAAGATACAGAAAAAATGTGATTGGATTTGTTATTTGTTATTGTGCATTGGTAACTGTACAACTACTACAAGTATTAGCAGTTGTAGCTCCAGATTTTGTAACACATACTGATGAATCTTTTGGTGTTCTATTAACACTGTTAGTACTTCTGTGTGTATACATGTGCATGCGGAGAGAGAGGAGGAGGAGGTAACTACTACTCCTATGCGAGTTTATGTTTTATGTAAGGACGTTTTCAGCATTCAGGTTTTTGTCCCCAATTACAAACTTTTTATTCCCTGCAAGTCTCCCTAGCCATGCAGCCACAATTTCTATATTTTACTGAAACCTGTGACAGCATTTTTGCTGGTTCTTTGGACCTTAAATTCAGCCAGCAAATCTGTCCTATTGTACAAGCTCTCCTGTGATGAGGTCAGAAGAATTTCCCTTTTGTATCACACCTCAAGTAGAATTATCTCTTCTCTTTAAGGTACCTAATCAATTAGTTCACCGTTTTGTGACCCTTCTCGTTTCATTCATTTTGTTAGAAGCAGGGTCTTCCATCAGATATTGAGAACAGATAGGTTAATTCATGATACTATATACACGATCCACTGCTACTGTTAATAGTAGCAAAAACAAGTTTTGCAGGTCTTTCTTGCATGTGGCAAGCCTAACAGCTTATGTGTTCCACAAACCAGACAAATGTATGACAATAACCACACAGTACAAGTTTAACAGCAGCATTTCAAATGGTTGCTCTTTTGTTCTTTTTACTCTCAGTGACATCTCTTCTTGACTCAAATAGCTGCGGCACTAAAATTATCTTAAAGCTGAAAGGTGCTAATCGAGCCTCTAGTTTATTCATTATTCAGCAATGAATCCTTAGTTATTCATTTCTCATATTACCAGAAAAAGTTACTTATGGTAACACTGTATCCTACTATTAAGATGGCACAAAAAGCTGAAATTCTATCATTAATAAGAAGCCATGGATTCCTAACTATTCTAGTTTACATTCTGCATTTCACACACACGAGACATGCAGGAAAAAAGCTGATGACTTACTATTTTATTTCTTTTTGCTCACTAAAAAGCTGCTGTTTATCAACAATTATGAGAAAGGAGCACACATCTGGGATACAAAACAATACACACACCAGAGGTTACTCAGAATGCATCCATACCTCAGCGGAAAGGTCGTACACAGATTTCTCAGCAAGGCATGTTAGGTAGAAACAGCGCCAAAGCTCTTGCAGCTGCATGGATCCAGCTTCCAAATTCACCCTAAACTCACAAAGCAGATCTACCGGGTAAGGGCAAGTATCCACAGTGCACAGCAAAACAATAAATGATCTTGAGAACTTTGTTAAAAGAGGACAAGGACACCTCTGGGACCACTCAGATTACTCTGCAAGCAGGGGTGAGGGGGGCTTCATTTTCAGTGATCTGTTCTCAGGTATCACTGGGTAATACCATTTCTTGCCTGGCAACTGCCTGTAGCCTTCCAGGATAACCATACTTAAAAGCATGGGGTTTGTTATGTTTTGGTTCATTTACAGCATACCTCAAGACTTCCAAATTGGGTTTTAGATTTAGTATTGTAACTTAGAAAAGATGACAAGGGTTACTGCCTCCTAATGCTGCCTGTGACTTATAAACAGCTTCTGCATCTTCATTGTTGCAAGGTTTGAAAGTTTCCCAGAGGACGCATCTTAGTAGTAAAAGAAGAGCTCATTATCTATCAACCCAGAAAGCTACACACATTCCATAAAACAAAGTACCTGAAATGTCTTACCTCTCAACTCAAGAGAGATGATTGATAAGACCTCTTCCCACCTCTACCAAAAGCACAATAAGAAGGCAATAGTAAAAACGCTCGGAGCTGACTTAGCCTTTAACTCAACTCACCTTCAAGCAATTTGAATTTTGTTTCCATTTCTTCCAGCTGGCAGCAATCTCAATGAGATGCAATGCCACTGATACACACCTTTACTCACAGTCTTCTACTCCCAAAGTATATTTTGCACCAAATAGTTCAGGAGAAATAAAGCCAACAGTCTGTGTAACTCAGCCTATGTAACTCCATCAAATATAAATCTTCTTCACAGCACAGGTAAAATCAGATAACAAACAACATGTCTAAGAAAAATTCCATTTGCACATCATACCTCATAGCAGTGCTGTACAGATTGGCAGCAATCCATCTGGCCTCCTTTAAAAAAAGGTTTACAAGCACTACTATTTTCTTAAACAGAGTTGTCTATATAAGCTTTTGATAAGTTTTATGAAAAGTTCTCAATGGATAGCTCATGAAAACTTATCCAAAAATGAAAACAAGTATCCAAAATCCAGCGATACAGATAGCTTTGAGTCATCACAGGTTACCTGTATTTGGACAAATAAAACCCCAAGAATAAGATAGGGTACAAAGACCTAAATACTGTATTTTGCCAAGGCAATAATACATTCAAAATTCTCCCTGCTAATGTTTTCATATTTCACCATAAAGTAGAGGAAACCAGGTTAATTTCTGGAGACTGTGCACATTCCATGTACCATTTACTCTGACATGCAGAAACCAAATGCAAACATAGACAAAGCAGGTTCAAATTTTATTACAAAGAAAAAAAACACTTTTTGAAATAATTAAGATTTCTAGTGTCATTCTATAATATTCTGCTGCCCATATAAGGTGGTACATTTGAAGTGCCACTTTTATTAGTTGTGATCAAAAGATACTGTTATTCAACAACTCGACAGCAAGAAGAAGGAAAGTGTCTCTTCTTTCACTCCCAAGTTATTTTCAGTGAGGAAGAACAACTCATACCATCAGCAGCAGTTCCTACTTTCTTTCAGGGTTTTAATCAAATTTTGCCATTCTTGATTCTGACAACCAACCTTATCAGTTAGAATCATAGAATAGTTAGGGTTGGAAAGGACCTTAAGATCATCCAGTTCCAACCTCCCTGCCATGGGCAGGGACACCTCCCACTAAACCATGCCACCCACGGCTCTGTCCAACCTGGCCTTGAACACCACCAGAAATGGAGCATTCACAACTTCCCTGGCCAACCCATTCCAGTGCCTCACCACCCTTACAGTAAAGAATTTCTTCTTTAAATCCAAGTAACTTCCTTACATCCAGTTGTTTCCAGTCAGCTCATCTGGGGGCCCCTATTCTGAATAATCAAGGAAGGTGTCTCTAGCCTATTAAAACCTCTTTAGTTCAGACTTACAGGCTGGGTATGGAGTGGGAACTCTTTTGTTTTTCATGGACAATGACCTGTGCTTTCCCATCAGTGGAAAAGAACAAGAGCTCTTGCATTTTTCGGTTGGCCACTGCCCTGATAATACCAACTAAACTAAGCTTACTTTTTAAACATCTGAAGACAGGTATTTTCTTGAGCGGGGTCTTTCCCTGTACTTCAAAGGTAGTCCTATAGGTGATACTGGGTAACTGTTAATTGCTTGTCTATCACATAGGGCTTTTTTTCTGGAGTACTATAAGCTTCTATTTGGTTAGCTTTTTCCATTTGAGTCTTACGAAAGACTGGTAGAAAAGTATAGAAACAATGTAGATTATAGGATCATGACAAAGTACCCACTGTCTTTGTATTCACTTGAATTTCACTTGACTGAAATTCTCTCAAAGACAGTATTATTAGTAGAACTTCTCCAAAACATAAGAAGAAAGGGAACTGT
The DNA here is from genome assembly GCA_039720435.1 of Amazona ochrocephala. Taxonomy (NCBI): domain Eukaryota; kingdom Metazoa; phylum Chordata; class Aves; order Psittaciformes; family Psittacidae; genus Amazona; species Amazona ochrocephala. Next base: position 4,810,468 of record CM077891.1, on the reverse strand, counting down.
CCTGTTCACTGGGGAGTTCTCCTGTTATTTGTTAATCAAGTCCACAGTACTTCAAGGTACCCCCCAGAATTCCACGTGTCTGTGTGCCCAACTTTCCCTTTAAAGCATACTTTTGCTATAATGGGCATCATCCCTTTCTTTCAGATCAATTTTTACAAATAAATGATTTCCAAATTAGAATATTGCAGTATTTTCTACTTGGGATTCACTGCTTTCCAGGATCAGAAGACACAACTAGAAAAGCAAAATGAATTAGTCAAAAATACAAAGAAGCTGAGACAACTGTAGTCTTGATCTGAACAGGGGATCTGAAGCTTAAGATCTGAATAAGAAGAAATGTTTTTTGTGATCCAGCCTTCAGTACACAGCCAGGTTGGAGCTGCCAGGATTACAGCATGAATTAAACCAGTTTTCAGGTAGGATCCCAAGAGGTCACAATATCAGTGGCTGTTCTTGGTTTCCTTGACTGCAGAAGTGGGGAAAAGAGTAGAGTTCCTAAGCCAACACTACAACAGGGAGAGAGGCTTCTCTCATCACAGACAAGGCACTAGTAGAGAACAGGACTGTAACAGACCCAGTAATTCAGTTCTTTGCCTACTTGGTAGGTTATCACTTTGTGTATTAACTTCTATTACATAGAATTGCACTGTTCAGGACTGCAGTGAACAACCAGTCCTCTTGGCGAAAATGGAGAACTGTAATTTGCAGTGTTAAAAGTCACAGATTCCTACCTTTTCTTGATGTCAATACCCGATATTTCAATTTGTTTAGACCACTATGTATTCACTTGACCTGTGAAATCAAAGAATATCATACTGATATAATAAGATGCACTGATATACACCTCAGCCTAAAGTCTTGCCAAGTTAAAACCAACAATTACTAATCCCTGGAATTAATACGTTGTTGGAATTAGTAGCCAAGAGTTTGTTCCTGCCACTTAAAAAAAATGACATGAAGGCTTCATTATTCTGTTTCTTTTTGTGAACACACTTGCAAAAAGCAAACTTGACACACCTATGTAATCACCGTCATGAGGCAAAGTTCAGATTTGCTTTTGGGAACATACACAGCAGGAAACATAATCAGAGGACTTATGCACATCTAGTCAGGGAACAGAAACAATATGATAATAGAACGATTGTTCAAATTTGAAGTAGGCTAGCCTTAGAAATTCAAATACCAACATAAATGTCACTGCATTATAAAATAAGTTTATCTGCTCATGGACATAAATGGATTGAAAAAGAGGTTAAAAACATGTCTCTGAAATGACTGATTAAGGTGAGATTCTACTATTACTGAGCAATACAAAATGAAAGCTCGATAGGTTCTTAGCAATTGTAAGAATATATAAGTATCTGCCTGTTACAAAATGGCTTCTACTATAGCACCCTGACTTTGCCAAATTTAAAAGGCCAGGCACAGAAAGGCATCTTGAGAGAAAAACTTCCTGCCAAGACCCAGTTGCCACAGAGGTATTTTGTGGGAAACTACCAAACTGGTGGCAGTACAGAGAGATGCTCCAGTGCAGCAGCGTTTATTCTGCTATGTTAGTTTAGAATGGATTTGGTTAGTGTCATATGTATGAATTTACTCATGGATTTTATATATGTATAAATGTGTATTACATATCCAAATGAAATAATATTTTGTTAATACATTCCAAATATTCAGATTATATGACTTGGGCTGCTAAATATCCAGAGGAGAAACTTTTTATTTGAAAAAAGCCAACCTGATAACTCAAAGTGTATTTTCAGAAAGGTGTTCCCTTGGATGATACCTGAGTATCCTTTTGAATCATACAGATACTTGTCTTTTAAAAGAAGAAGTGTAATACCAAGGTGCATAGCCCATCTAAACAGCAAGCCCTCTGAAAGCTAGACATCCAGCTGTGCTCTTGTTACTATGCCATGACACATTCATCTGAATTGATTACAATTCAGTTGAATTGTTTTTTCCTTCCACAACACAACTGTGTCAACTGTCTTTGTGCATCAACACTTGATGTGCTGCCTAATTGTATTTGCGTTGATGGGCTTTGTGAAGATAAAGGTAGTTATTCCACATTGTCTTGATGAGCTTTAAAAATATAGAAAGCAGGCACACAAAATAAGGGCAGAAACACACTGGAAATGTATGCTACAATACTGCTTGGAGTGTGAGGAAAAACTGGATAAAAGGTTTGGATTACTTGTACTGTTTTAGTAAAGTCCTTCCTCCACTTTCCAATAGCACTGTTAAGATACAGTTAGAGGCAAAAGCCAGCTAGCCTACTTCCTATCATAGAAAACAAGAGCTGGTAGGCAGGGGATAGCAACTGTATTATTGCTTACAAATATTTATGGTGAACCATGAAAATATCTTCATAATTAACTAGTTAAGATCAGTTAAACATTACAATATAAACAGTAAGAGACATTCATCTGTCCAGATTTAGCATATTCATGTAGGTGGTTACCTCTGAGCTAGTCACTTCATGCTTCCTTTGTAGACAGTGGAGAGAAATAGTCATTTCCAGAGGTCAGTGCATCTCAGACTAAGATAGTGGTCAAATCCTATCTGATTAATTACATTGTAGGAATCTCTTTTTCCCTCCATCAGTTATAAGGAAGCCTTAACAACTACTCCATAGGTACATGTCCATGTTATAAGTATCTAAAAGTGAAGAGAATAATTCCAATTGCCAAATGCAGGAAATTACTATTTAATTAATCTACTGTAAAAACATCAGATTAACAAGTTATAGTTGCTAAGAAATCATTATTCCCTTCCTGGTCATTATCGTTCACGTATGTGGGCAAAATGAATACTTACAATTTGGGTTCAGGTTTTCAGATTTGACTTTATGGTTTTCTACTGGCCAACATTGCCAGATCACTGCTAATTTCACAGGCTATCCCTGCAACATAGAACTGTCTGGAAATGTTATCACACTTGTCTTTTGATGTGATGACTTAGCAATCCAGAGGAGAAACAGCCCTCTGGTATACGGGCCTTAAAGAAAAAACAAAGGCATAGGAAAATAGGATTTGTCAGGTAAAACTGTGTTCTCTAATGATACATTGAATGTCCAATACTAAATAATAACATGGAAATCTGGGGAGAGCTGAGTTGCTGTTGAGCCACAGAGAATGCTCTGAGCTACAGAAACAGAAAAACACATGGAAAACTGTTGCCTTGTGAAATTTTGCCAAGTGTTTGTTAGCTGTGATCTTAACTGTATATAGTAGAACAAAATGTTTGAAGTCTAGGTAACATGGAAATGACAGCCCACATCAATAATCTGTTCCTTTCACCCCACTTCACCAGTGCCCTTCAGTGTTAGTGAAAAGCAACAGTTGAGAGATGAGTATTTTCTCTGCAGCTTCCATTTCAAGGATTAAATTCTGTCCTTGATTACAGTGGTCTAAAGCTAAAAGAACTTAAATTGCTAATGCATATCAATTCCAGATTTAATAGCAGAATAAATAAAAGCTTCGTTTAGCCCTTCTTTGTCAGGTTGTGTATTCCACATACCTCAAAAGACCACGGGACTTGAGAAGGGAATCAACTTTGGTTGTTTTGGATCAGTCCAGTTTTTTCCCTTTTGTGATTATTCTTTCGTCAATACGGTAGTTGAAATTTGGACTTCTTAGTCAGCAGTCTTGGATTCTGGAAAGTTTAATAAAAATATGAGTTTTAATAGAACATACATAGTGTAAGTCAAATTTTCCTCTCAAGTAGACCGAAGGGAACCTGTTTGAACTCTTAATGGATGTGGATTTATTCTGGAGCGTTTGGGGAGGACAAGGAACAAAACCTAGCCTTTTAATTTTAATAAAAATAGGCCACTTTTTCTCACCCAGTATAAATAATGCAATTGTATGTAAGTATGCCAATATTTTCATTCTGAAGGGCTTTGGTTTAAAAGTTGTCATAGATAAAACAGCTAATCCCTTGGGTAATAAGCTGGTTCCTCTGACAGTGGGTTACATCAACCTTAACAGCATTTGGGAAAATAACACTACAATTTTCACAGTAAAAAGAATGCCACTGAAATCCCTGATAATTTACAAATTAGAGTCTGTGATGTTAGTAGAGAGTCACTGAATCTGTCATTGAGACTGTGACCGCACTGAAATCAGCTATAAAACTGTTGAACACTGTTGTTCCTAGAGGGCATGGGAGAACCTCATCGGTGAAACCATTCAGGCTCATATTGATCCTGGGCTCTCTCCCATGTAAATTAGTGACAAAACTTCCAATGACTCCTGTGAAAGCAGGACCAATGCTTTACACAGAAATAGTCATACTCAATTCTCATAATCTGGAGATTCTCTTCAGAAATAAGTGGAATTACTGTGATTTAACAAAAAGCAGTTAAGAGTATTTTTCTTCAATTCATGGAGAGGGAGAGAAAATAAGACATCATTCTCCTCTCCTGCCTCACCACTGTGCATCAGCCAGGACTCTATCTGCTGTCACAATCCTTATCTGCTTAGGCTGGAGAGGAATAGCTGACTTCACCATTTAAGGATTTAAACCGTTATTGTCTACTGAATTTTCTGTTACTCTTATCCCTCTACTTACCCTTTCCCCACCACTTAGCAGGTAGATTCCTTAGGGGGAAGGGGAATATTTTTGATTTCTGGTTCTGTCTAGGTTTCTTAAAATGTAAGGTACCTTATTCCATCAACGTGTAATCCAAACCGAGACAACCAGAACGCTTCCACTTCAGTCCTTCAGAGCTACCTGGCTGGTTATTTTTGGATTATCATAGATAAGTTCAAAGCCAAGGCCTGTAGCTGAAACAGTGGGCTGCTGTGGAGGCTCACTCAGTTCAAGGTAGTGCCTCCAGAAGTCATTCAACTCTGTTCAACAGTGGCCAATGAAGCGACAAGCACATAATCCTCAGACAGAGGTGTAACATTCTTTATGTAGCACGCGGTCTTTATTCTTCTCTCTGAGGTCCACTGTCAGAATGAAACCTCTATGGCCTTACACAGAACTGATCTGCTTTTCTTTATTTATAGGCAGTGCATATACACACACAAGTGCGATTCTTCTTTGCAAATGCAAGTCAGTACTTGGGTAATGGGAGAGATCATGAGATTTTCTCCTAAATATGCCATATAACTGAGATGTTTTCTTTTGATTGCACCTGTCACTGGCTTCTTGAAGACTGGAACTTCATTCTTCTGTACACAGGACTATCCTGTAATAGTGTCCTCTATCCAAGGGCAGGGACCTGTGTTTTTTGCATGACAGCTTCCAACCGAATGATTTGATGGGGACAACCAAGTTAATGGCAAAAAGCTCCCTGTTCAGTCAAGCTGTATCTCTTTGGCTAGCAAGTATGTGCCCTGCTGCAGAAGAGCAACTATTTCTTGCTGTTTCTCATAAAGAGCATGTAAGCCACCAGCTCAGACTTCAAATGTCTACATCCATAAAGTCAGAAACAATTTCCCCTAAGGAAGTACAAATTACACACTCATTTTGACTCCTTTATGATCCATCAGTAGATGTTCACCCGACCATGTTTATCTACCTGACCTGCAGTTGTGACCTTTGTAAGATACAACTCTGATGGCCACCCGAAGGGTGTGATCCACAATGGTCTGAAACACGGAGCCAAAATAAGAATCAAGCTCGGGTATAAGAGTATCAGTTAAAGCACGTAAAGAAATGCTGAAAGGAAACATTGTCGAGATTGGTCAATAGCTTCCACGATGAATACCACAAGAACACAAGTTAAACAGCTTCTACAGTGAAACAACCAAATGAGCTCAGATCACTACCTTTAGCAGGAATTAACCTGACATACAGTTGTCCATAGCACTCCCGGCTACCATGAAGGGTTGAGGAGGGTTGTCCAAATCACTTGCCCAAAATGCAAATGCAAAGATACCAAAAAACTTGTGGACCACAACTGCAGCTGGGAGCCATCCACAGGTGAGGATTGATTAATATCACCAAACCTTCTCATTCCTTCACACACACAGCCACACGCAAAGAGGTTGAGCATCCAGACCCCGCAGAGCCCCCCATCCTTACATCCTTACGAGCAGATGGGACTCGTAGAGGGAGGGTTTATGACAGAAAGGACTCAGCAGCCAGGAGTCTTTTCTGACAGAACATTAGCCCGCCTGCATTTCCCTGGGAGGAGGAGGTGCTACATAGCGTGGAGCCTCTTCTCCCAACAGGCAGAATCTAATGGATTCTCTTTCTGAATCATTAAGAGAACACAACGGATCTTAGTGAGGCTCAGGTATTGGATATTAACGGGTTACAATCCAGGCTAGGAGAGGGAGATGACTTAATTTTGTGAGAAAGGGATCAAGCTGAAGCAGCATCTGATAGAAGGCCAGTATCCCATGAGAAGGTCATTTTCAGTCTCAGCAGCCTGCCTCTCCTTACTATTTTTTCTCTGCACACAGCAAAATATTTCTACCTCACAGTGACATTCATCTTGTCTTTCATCCAGCAAAAACATAGCTTACTGTTTCAAAATGACATCTTTTGCTTGTTGCAAAAAAAGTCCCTTTTTATTTTGGAAATACATGGAGGGGTAAACGTTCATCATTAAACTGATTTAAGAGAGAAAGAAATACGGAACATTTCACTCACCTCCCCGGCACCAGGCAGGCAGCCGCCACCTCCTCAATCCATCAGTCCAAACGCTCGCATCCACTGACGCTTCTCCTCCCTGCTTCGGCCCTTTTTCACATCAGCATCTGTGATTTGCAGGGAGCAGACACACCACGACCGCAGACACTACCCGCACAGCCCAGACAGGAGCAAAAGCCTGCGCTTGTTCATTTTCTCCCTAGAAAAGGCAGCTTTGAAAGCCGGGATGTTTGAACGGCGCTACCAGGAACCCTCTCCCGGTGGCCCCCCGCGGACAGGGAGGTGCTCAGCGGTCTGCCCGGGGAGCCGGGGCAGGGGGAGCGCGGGGCTGGCGCTGGGGGAGGAGCCGCGGCTGCCGGCCCGTTTCCACGCCAACGGCGGGGGGGACCGCGGGCGGGCGGGAGGCGGCTCCCGGGGCGGGGGGCGCGGCTCCCGCCGGGGGTGGCCGGGCCCTGCAGCCCCCGCCCCGCCCGCTCCCCGGGCCCCGCCGCAGCTCGCGGCGCGGTGCGGCACTCGTGCACTGGCGAGCCTGCACAGGCGTGGGCTGGGCACCGGCGGTGCGTCGGTGTCCTCGGGCTTGTGCCGCGGGTCCATGTTTTCCGCAGCGGTGCGGTTAGTGGCTCTGTCAGAATTAGGAGCTTTATGATGAATTTCGCCATGCGTATCTTAGGGGACTGCTGAAGTAGATGGAACAAGTCATATACATGTTAGAATGACGCAATGAAGGGTAAAGGGAGAAAAACACAGTTTAGTTACACGGAATGTATCTACTGTTTGCATTCCACTTTTTCCATCAATCAATGAATGTTTTCAGTACTGTGCATGTATTTTCTTCTGCATTTCCCTTTCTGCCTTTCTCTTTTCCTGTTTGTTCCATTTGTGCATGTGTAAATTACTACAGGTTTCTTAAGTAACAATGAGTGTAATTTGCTTTTTATCTTATTAATGGATTGACCCTATGTATATTCTACTTCTTTTCTCCACTGTCTTTTTCCTTTCGGCCATACAATACCGGTTGCGCTGTTGAATCTGCTGCCCTGAGCAAGTAGCTGTGATTTCTCCTTGCATTGCTAATTTTATAAAGATAATTTGTTAGTGATACAGTGCTGCTGGAGATGGCAATAGAGACTCACAGACATAGACACAATGCAGGTGGTTTTTCTCCCAATAAGGCAAACATAGTACAGTGCAAAAAATATCTGATTCCTGTAAATAATACCACTTCCAGTACTGATACTATCAGCAGAGCTGCAGCATTGATGAATTATAACTATGAAATATTTTAGTATTAAAATACAATATAGCAACATCATTTTTCTTGCACAGAAATAAGAGCCATGAATCAGTGTACCATGTGAGGGACATTTTTCTGTAAATAATAAACCTTAGGTCTTGTTCACACTAGGGGAGCTTGCCAGCACATCTAGACTGGCAAAGTTGTTCTGGCAAACCCCTAGCATTTAAAAAACAAATGTCATATACATAACTTGCATGAATTCCCAGCAAAATATAATACTCAAATCACCAATTTACCCTGCTTAAAAAAAAAAAAAAATAAAAAATATAAACTCCAGAGTTTTATTTTGAATTTTTAGCTTGCAGTATTTATGCACAGACATCTTTTGGTGCATTTACATAGAATCATAGAATAGTTAGGGTTGGAAAGGACCTTAAGATCATCCAGTCCCTACCCCCTGCCATGGGCAGGGGCACCTCCCACTAAACCATGCCACCCAAGGCTCTGTCCAACCTGGCATTGAACACTGCCAGGGATGGAGCATTCACAACTTCCCTGGGCAACCCATTCCAGTGCCTCAGCACCCTTACAGTAAAGAATTTCTTCTTTATATCCAGTGTAAACTTCCCCCGTTTAAGTTTGAACCCGTTACCCCTTGTCCTATCACTACAATCCCTAATGAAGAGTCCCTCCCCATCATCCCTATAGGCCTCCTTCAGATACATGATCAGATGGTGGTCAGTTTTTAACTTCTAGCAGTGTTTTTTTTTCAAATGTACTCTCTACTTGCAATTGCATCAGTCCCTGATCTAGTTATGTTGGCAAGGGAATAGAATAAAAAATTGTATCTGTGGTAACTGAGTAGTCTAGATAATAGGATGAAAGAACAATAACAAGGTGTACAGGTTTAATCTGCGATTCCATAAAGAACAAGTAGTTACTATAGAAACTGTCACATTACATGTATCTTTAGTATAGTACTTTCTGTGTGAGAAAAAGCATCTTCCACACATCAACCAACTTTGGCAGAAATAACAGCATCAGCTAGCATCATCCCAGGTAGGAAGACCATTGTTCACATTCTTCCTACAGATTTCATCACTGTTTGTGTTTCCAATTGATACAACAAAGCACTTGTGTTCTTGCAATTCTGAGGCAGGCCCCTAATTGTAGCTCACATTTTGTCAGTGAGGGAATTACGGGCATGTGGTATGTGGGTAATGGAACAGGCCCTTCTAGGAGAAGTTAAGGTGTTATTGTTTCAACACCACCATGTGGGAGCTGTTGATTAATAGCAGAGTTAAACCCCACACACCTGAAAAATAAATCAGCAGATATGTCCAAGTTTTCTTCACTCTCACCTTGTCCTGCCTCCAGAAATTCTCAATGAGGGCCTTTCAGCATGCATTGATTGCACTACATGTAGCTAAGCTCCCAAAGGAATCTAACGAGAAATATGTTTCAAAATGGCATATACAGGTAATTAAATGCCAGAGACAAAAGCCATATAAAACCAGGTCTTCAGCTCAGTACTCTGGTGTTCTTTGTATATGGATAGATAGAACACACACAAATATGTATTCAAAGTGAATAGTTTGCATTACCTTTTTTCCCCTGAAATACTAAACAGTGATTTGAGAGGACTGTGCTGATCTGACTAGATTCCTGCTCCCCCTTTCCATGTGAGGCAGCTCACCTTTTGTTTTCTATATCAGAGCAGGTTTCAGTTTGAAGGGAGCAGCATTCGACTGCTGAGGTGTAACATCTCATACACAGCTTAGTGGAGCCCTTAGCTGCACGAGTTTCACTCAATTTGCCAGTGCTATTCATTGACCAAAAGCCAAATCCTCTCCTGTTTACTGTTGCTTTCTGTTTGAGATCAATCAAACCAGATGCATTCATACACATCTAGTTTGAAGACAATAGTGCTAAACCAGAAATGTGCTCTTAAGAGGAAAATCCCAGAAGGATTTTTCTAATCAATTACCCTTTATTATACCATGACAACATCAAAATATTTATATGCACACATGCAATGTTCTTGGTGAATGTACATCTCCAAATGATAGAGGGTGAATTGAGAGGCCACATCTGGTCCGTAATAAAAAATATAATAAAAGACATTTTGTATTTCATTCAATTTTCTACCAAACACCCTCTTTTTAAGAAGCAATTGTAGATCTGGGTTAGATATTTATAGACGGGTCTGTGATTCTCTTAGCATGAAGAACTGAGCAGAACATTTAGAGAAGAATAAAAAGGCTGTATTTTTATTTTTAACCATTTTCTCACGTGGAAGAGTTTAAAATAGCATAAAGTACAGATGACTGGGAGCTGATATTTATAACTATCTGGCATATTGTTGCTTTGTATCAGTGACTGTGAGATGGTGGGGGAAAAAAATCATGAATGCACCTTCCAGCAGGTGGTATCAGCCTGACCTCATTTGGCTTTAGCATCAAGGATGAAAATTCGCTTCCTACCAGGATTTCACCCTGCAAGTGACTGAGGGTTTCACTTAATATCAAATGTTTACTCTTCCTATGAGGTCAAATCATGGGAGACATTTGAGAATGCCAGACAATGAGATACAGCTAATACCACAGTGGCTAAAGACAAGGACTCCACGTTTAGAAAACCAAGCATTAAATCCAGCACATGGGAGAGCTGCTGGAGGCTCACCTGGAGCCCTGGGAGATGCTGCCTTCCCTGGGCAGTTACCTTTACACAGCCAGCCCCACCTGCCCGAAGCTCTGTGATGGATACATGGAACCACCTCCTCCAAAGCCTGCATAGGAAGGAAGCTACAGAGAGCAATACCGTGAAATAAGGTGAAGGGATGTAGTTCTTTGTAATGGACCCATCCTTCAGGGCTGCATTATTACTTTTTCTTTTTTTTAAAGGAGAATGACAGTATTCTTTCCTCATCCTTCACTGTTAAGAGCAAAGGAATGGGAAAAAAAATAACCTTCAAACTTTAACAAGAAAAGAAAGTGGGAATTATTTAGTAAAGTATACAAGAAAAGATCTGTGAAGAGCGAACAACTGTCAAAATCACCTGACATCACAGTATACAGATTCTTTGGGAATTACACACAAGAAGATGCAATTAATAGGGCCAGGAGTGTTTTGAAACCAAAACTTTTAAAACAGAAAGTACCAGCTTAAGGTCTCCTAGTGAAGTGGTCTGAACAACAGATTGTCAGTTACCCTTGGGATACCCTCTTCCCTCCTGCGGTCTCCCAGTTTGCAGGTTTTCCATTTTATAAGAATGATTAAATATTCATTGAAGCAGTGAGTTGAAAGTAGGTCTCTCCCACTTGAGGACACAGGTAAGCATTTAGGTTTGGTTTGATCGTTGCGATAACAAACAAACAAAAAGGCAAATTGTGTTGTTTTCAGACTGTTTTGATTTCATCACTGATGTTCTTGCCAGCCAAAGAAGTATCAAATTGGGGCCTCAAATCAATTATATATATTTTTAATAGGTACCTAGAAAAAATGTTGTCATCTGATTTCATATTTCCTTGTATCCTTTACACATGATAATTCTACTTCATGTAAGAACCATGAGATCCAGCTACAGAGTCAGCAGACACTATTACCTGTCCCTTTTATTACCTTCTTGTGTCTGATTAACAGGAATAAGAAATCAGTTTTAAAGAAAAAAAGACGAAAATTCTGTTGGAGAACACACAGGTAATTCTGGGAAGCTCTGGAACAACTTTGTATCTACATAAACAGTAACGATATGAGATAGATGCACCTATCAACCAGTGATCATTTCTGAACTACAAAGTAGCTATCCAGAGTGGGAGCTTTGGCCAGTTATAACTGATCTCTGTTTCTTTAGTGAAGCATTTTTAGACAAAGGGGTGAAAAATTGTACAAAAGACTGTTTGGTCTCTGACTACACTAGTGGTAAACTGATAGGAAATTGCATACATGGGACTGCTGGTCCTCATGACTAACCCCTCCTCTCTTTTAAAAGTGTTTGCTCTGTCAATGACACGCACAAGATCAATGCCAGTAGGATATGGAAGTGACTTACAGCCTCCACACATAAGTCTCTAAGATCATTTTCAGCTTCCAAGTGCATCCCATCCAACCTGCAACTGCACCCCAGAAATGTCCAAGTGTTCTGTAGGTCTTAAGTCATACCTGACAGCTCCAAGTGATACCTCAGATACTAAAATGGCATTAGAAACCCACATTTAGCCATCTGAATCACATTCTTACTCACTGGGTGACAGAATCAATGAAATGAGCAAAGCACATGATGTTAACTTTTCCTAACAAATGAACTGATTAAGTTTATAAACCCTTTATCGAATCTCTCAATTAATGTATTTTTCAGACTTACTTATAACTATGTTCTTTTTTAAAAGCATATTAAAATGACAGTAATTTCCATCAGCTGATGAAATAGTTTCTGGTATCTGTTATAATCATTGCAAATATGATTCTCTGCTTCTGTTTAACAGTGTTTTGAATACTCTGATATAATGTTCTTAAAGATAAGCACATTAGCAGCACTGTTGAAGTGCCTATGCTTAATCTGGCATGTTTACAGAAGCTAGACCTAATATTTTGGTCCAGGTTAAGTAATAGGTTCATTTAACTGTTGCTGTGGCTTGGGTCCTGCAGCACTAGCATAGATACAAAAGACCTTTCTGCAAGAACACCTTCATTCATTCACTCAGGGAGCCTCATTCAGGAATCCGTCTCTAATCAGAAAATCAGTGTACTGTTAGGATGTGCCTATTTGTAAATCACAGCAAACATCTGTGATTTACAGCTCACTGGAGGAATAAGGCTCTCAACCCGAGAGCCACATTACTAGGGAGGAAAAACAAATCATGCTCAAAGCAGCTCACACCTTGGCATTCTTGTATTCAATTAAGATTAAGGAATTTTTCACTGCTGGAAAGAAAATACAGACTAAACCACTGGAAAATGCTATTGTAGAACCTCATTCAGAGCAAAATGCAATTTTCATTGAGTACTATAATTAGTTTTCCCTAAGAACATGGCTTCTAATGGAAAACATGGAAACTGCAAAGTAGCAGGTCTGAGTGGAGAATCTGTCTGCCTTTCCATACAGCTCCACTCCTGCCGTGCAGCCACCTGGACCTGTGGTTCTTATCACGGTGTGTTTCTTCTACTCTCATTGCAAACAAAATTGCTAAGTCAGACCATCTGAAGCAGAAAGGGATTTACCTGCCCATGGTACCATGCTCTTCTTTTCCCAGAGGTTTTGGCAGTTCTCACTTACTGCAGCCCTGCGGTGTGCTAGATCACAGGTACAGACGGGGGGTCAGCACTGCCATTTCTCCAGTTCCTTCTGCTCTGAAATGTCTACCTGGTCAATTTTTAAAGTACCAAAAAAATAAATCTCCCACACTTCTAACAATGAAGAAAATGCAAAAAGGAAGTGCTTGTACAATGAGGCTGAATGAATACTCCATTTAACCTCCTCCTGTTGTCTTCTAGTACCATTTGCAGTTTTTCAGTCTGTGCAAGGACTCAGATACTCAAAGCAAGTTTATGTTCATTTTCCTCAGTATCTGACACATGATTAGATATTTTCTTCCTTTAAGCCTCCCATTTTTATTTATTGTTTGACAGTGGTATAAGCAAACCTATACAGGAAACTCTCATATACCTCTACTTCTGATAGATTGCGATTCAGTTCTGCTGTAGAAGTTTCACCATCTTAATATAGTTCTCCTAAGGAATAAAACTGATAACATGACTGCTGTTACACCTGAGCACCTCTGAGGTTAATACACTATATGAGGTTAATTGTAAAGGTGAACACTGAAGGTAACCAAAATGTTTTAACGGTCATTTTGCTATGTAATGCCATTTTGTAATAGGGTTCCAGTTGCACAGTTTCCAGGTATAGACATTTAAGATATTTATCAAAACTGTTTACTGAACTTCATTCACGTTGCTTTACTGTTGTGGCTTTTCTGCTTTAAGAGAGGAAAAGATTGTTTTAAAAATCTGTTATCTCAGCAGAAGTTCTGAAAACTGAAACCTTGCAATTGTGCATTAAGGGCTTGTAAGGCAGTCAGACTTCAAAGTGTAAGTAAAACACTGCCACAGTTTTACCCTGAAGGGTATCTATCCAATCCGTCAGGCAGGTTAGCCTCCGCAGTAATATGATTAATAGGAAGCCTTATCTGCGGCTCTGGGAAGCTGCTGGCTGCCGGCTCTCGGACAGCTGCCCACGGAGAATGCTTCCTTTGTCCTGCCGAGCCTCCTGCCTGTCCCACCTCCCTGCTCGCCTCTCCTGTAGATCAGGGAGAGGCCAGTGGGCTGCAGCGGGCCGGAGCCTCCTCCCTGAGCACCCTATGCGAGCTGTGGCCAGCAGCTGAGCATCAGCACCCGGGGAACAGGGTCACAAACAGCTCTTAATGATTTCTCAACTGTTCATCTGACCCGAAGAATTACTTTAAACAACTTTTTGCCTCTTTCCTTCCCATCCACTCCGTTTGTCCCATCCAGCTAGGCAATAATGTCTGTAGGAAATGAGTGGGCTCCACACATCTTTACAATAAGCCTCTGTGGGAAAGCAGACCTTCTTTCTCCATAGGAATCTGTGAAATTCACTACAATGTAAGTAATAAGCATATGAACATCTGTCAAACTGATCATGTCTTGCAGTATCAATTTCTGTGTGACTGAAATGTGCTATAGTAGATGTTAACAATTTCTACACTCTTGGTGTGCATGCTTGGTATAAAGTATAAAATCTGATATTTAAGTTAGTGTTTGTGAAAGTGCCAGTGCAGGTTCTCTTCTGAACATAGTCTGTCATGCACACTGAATTCACTGCTTTCTGTGGACACTGCATTTCACAACAGGTACTTGTGGAAGCAGAATGTCACCAGTCTCCTATAGCTAAGGGCTGCACTGGTGCCTTTAGGCTCACCTTGTAGCTACATGGCTGCACTGCTGACCTGCAGGAAAAAAGACAACTTTTGACCTGGGAAACCTGAGGTGGGGCAGTAACTCAATGGCTGAGGCTTGGCTTTTTGGGGGTAGTTATCTCAAGGCTTTAATTTTCTCTGCAGTAATTGATCTGGGGACTTTGGCACAAGTAGTTCCTATGTCAGATTGTTTTCCTTCCTTCATGCGTTTTGGCAAAGTCTTCCCTGTAGAGGAAATTAATAAATTTCAGGATGACATTTCCCTCTTCATCCAAAAGAACAAGAAGGAGAAAAAAAAAAAAACACAAAAAAAACCCAACCGAAAACCAAAGGAAGATTATTGTCAGTATTTAATTTTTATGTTTTTAAAGATATTTCCCTGAATAAAGGAAAGGTATTTTGTCAGAGAAATAAAAGCCAATAAATTTCCTAATTAGCATGACCAATATGCATGCAAGATCAGTTGAGTGCATATTATACATATCATATGCATTCACCCGGGTAGGTAGGATGAGCATGAGTAGATCTATATGTTAAGTTACACGTTTAGAAAACTTCAAGAAGATTAATTACATGGGAGGTGCAAGCAGCTGGAGTTCTAAAACAGAATAAAAGCACAGCAAAATGTATCAGTTGTTGTGCTTCGCTATGCAAGCAGACTATCAACAGAGCTAGGAAAAAACATAAGCCAGTATTACTTTGTTGCTTCCATTTCACCTCCATTTTGTTTGCTTGCTTTCTTGTAGGTGATAATGTATGAATAGAGTGTCAGTAAAAAAGGGAAAAGTTGCTTTTATTTTGGATACTTCCTTCTGATGCCATATGAATGACCAGCGACCCACAGTTCAGGGGTGATGCACTACTGCAGCAGAGTGTATCTCATTATTTCCACCATAGTGGTTTTGGTGATTTCACCCTATAAGGATTCCACACCAACACTTCCATCAGTTAGCAGTAGGGTACTTGTTTTCAGCAATTAATGAACTCAGGATTCTGTACAAAACCAGAACCCAAGATGTATTTTTCATGTTGTAAACTGCCCCTGTGTGAAACACAAGTGTACTCTAATTCATCCCTGGGGTTTTTAGAGATGCTGCAATAAAAGACATTCTGTAGATCAGAAATAATAAGTTCTTCAGATATTACTCCTCTTTTCATAAAGCATAAATGATTAGATGGTTAAACCCATTGCTTTCAAGCAGGGAGTCACACACAGCATCTTATTTACTACCAAAATGACAATTAAAAATAAAGTTAGTATGTTTCTTGGATTTCTAAATTATATTAGAGAAGCCAATGCAGATATATAATGCAGATGTATTAGTTGTAGTTCCTATGTTATTTTCAGTGGTGCTTTGATATTACAATTTTACACATGCTAAAGCAAAGTCTCTAAAACTAAAAGCAAGGTACACTGGAGTCTCTCTAATTCTTTACTGAGGATTAGGAACCTCTTGTTTATCAGACCAATCTTTCCTGTTCCTTGTTAATGCTGGAAGCATTCTGGATTTTTAAGGGATCCCCAGAGGCAGGCACATTATGTGCTTCTCCAGTGTACTGCTGACTTCTTCATGTTTTCATAACCTTAATTTCTGCTATGTCTGTCATTCAGATAACACCCCAAAATCCTTAGTATTGGAAAAGCAGATCCCATAATGCTTTTATAAAGTTTACAGCTATTGTATTTTGGGGGGGGGGTATGACAGACACTACTATTGAAGTTGTGATTTATACCTAGTAAATCCCTAGGGCTATCATAAGATAAATGCACTCAGCCAATGCACAGATTTGAAATGGTTTGAAATAGAATTGTTTACTATTTCTGATCCAATACCAATACCTAGTGTTTTTCTTCATTCTGTTAACATCATAGTGGCACTTCAGTTCATTTAAAAAGGGACTTCCCACCTCTCAGTGCCGTAAAAGAAGAGCTACTCTTTGTTTCTAGGCATAGGCATCATTTGGGACATTACTGTTTATTCCTGTTAAATTATCATTGAAAGGCAGAGGGTTATCGTTTCAAAGAATAGGAAAATATTCTGTATTTCAAAGATGTCAACAGAATTTTCAGTTAGAAGACTCCGTAAAGCTCATGGGGTATAGGCAGGTGAGTTCTATTTAATGTAACGTGGCCTATCTCTTGCTCTAAACTTTCAGCCCAGTTTTATACTATTATTATATTTAACCTACTCCTTTAATACACAGCCTTAATTACTCCCTACACAGCCTTAATGCTGGAAGCACTGAGACGCAGAATGCTGACTCTAAGCTACTACAGGGTTCTCAGGCTGTGCTCTTGTAACTGGTGACTCAGAAATCTTCTCAGTGATGCTAAAGAATAATTATTTTGAATTCCTGTTTTTCAATGAGAGCAATAGTGAGCAGGAGATACTACGGGAGGTGTGCTGGGGAAGGACCTTCCGCGGTCATCTTCTCACTCAGAAAGGAAACATTATTCAAGCACTGCATTTTTACTCTCTATCGTGTCTGCTAGCACTCACTAGTTTAATAAACTAAAGAGAGGTGCCATGTCTGGAACTTTTGTCAGGATCATTTGGGAACTCAGAGTCAGTGAGCCCCCCCTCCGGGGATTCCACAGCCGTTGTACTGGATGTGTTGGTGCACACCAAGATGCTGAGCAGCATTTTCTCTTCCAGTTGTGTCTGGCTCTGCTTTTCTTTCACCTGTGTCCCCCTTTCCTAAGTAGAAATGCTCATATTAAGCATTTCAAATCATTGCGTGAACATCACAGAGACATCTGAGGTGTCAACAACACATTAATATTCTACAGAATCCGTGTTTATGTATTATTTTACTGTTATCCTAAGTGCTAAATCACTTTGTGGCACATGCTTCCTACCAAAACAAACATTTAAATGGCTTTGAGTTGAAAGCTGACATTTGTAAAGAAAAGGATTTGTAATGTGATTGAATTGATTTATGTAATTGAAAAGCAAAACAAACCCCCACTGTTATGTACTAGAAATGACCCCTTTGTCTTCTCCAAAATTCCATTTGTTTACATGCCCTGCAGCCATACTGAGAGAATGGAATCACCAGCGACTTCTCTTGGGCCTGTCTGAAAAAGGAGTCAGAAAAGGGAGGAGGAGAGTGGTCAGAGGGTTGTGAGGAGGAAGAGATGAGTGCTCAGATAAAAAGCAGCCTGAGGGAAGACTACAAGTTCTCAGAAAAACAGATCAACAATGATGTTAACTGATGCCACAATGATGATGTTAAATGATGCTGCAAACGCAACTATTTCTATTTTGATAATATTTTGCCCTACTACTTCGCTATGCCCAGAGTATCTTGAACACTGCAACAGATAAACCACCTTTGGAGGGGCATTATTTTAATGGAAACTCAAGATCCTGAGGATGCTGCTGCATTTTTCAGTACAGGGCTAGTAGAAACACCAGCTTCCCTTCCCCTTCTACTGCTTGCTCAGCAAGATGCAAGCATCCGAGACTGCTCTAATTTACAAGTGTCTCTCAAACAATTTTCCACTGACTTTGTCTCCTCCCTTTTCCCTTTTACCTCCCTAGACCTTTCACCCTTTGGTTCCCTTGAGAAAACCATGACGAATTTCCACCTGGAAATTTCAGTCTCAATGTTAGGTAGTCTCTTGTTGTTGATGGCCTTTCCTCTCCACCCTTTCTCTTCACCACATTGAGACTTTTGACAAGGTCAACCAATTCATCTTTGTTTCTATATTTATACTGGGAAGCTCCCTTTAGGAGCACAATAACATTTCAGATAGGACAGCCTGACAAAAGCAGCAGATAAGAAAGCTCCTGGTACAGAAACCTGGCCTGGTAAAATAAAACATTTCTGTTCTTTTACATGAAAACTTCCTGAGCTTTCACCCAAAGTAAGGAATAAAGTGCAGGGCTGCTGAAAGCTGTCCTTCCTGCCTGAATGCATTTGTTGGATATTTTAGAAGAGAAGTGAAAGACCAAGACAAAAAGTGAAACCTGAATACTGATAAATAAAGCGATCAAGAGAATTGAAGTAAGTTTGCAAGGAAGTCCTGAAAAAGAAGGAATTAAAGGAAACTAACAATGGAAATTAAGATGATGTGTTTAAAAATGGCCATTAAGTATTTGAAAGCAAGTACAAGAAATAGTAATGGATATCTGTGTCTGGGAGAGTAACTAGAACATCTACCAGCATGAGAAAGGTGGGCAGAATGCTCTAGACATAGTTGTTATAGAAGGATGGGAACTTAAATTAAAGCAATGGCTTCTCTGGGCAGAATGCCAACTACTCTGTGCAAGAGCAAGTGTTTGCTTCTGAAATGATGTGATGAAATGCTTATGGTGTGGCACTACCCCAAGGAAGATGGGTATCAACATGAATTAAGCTCCACAATGGCTCTGGAGGAGGGTGGAGTTTAAGCTTCAGTTCTTTGCTACCTTTATTTACATTTACATTCAGTGTTTTATCTTATCTAGAGAGAATGAAATTACTTTAAGGTCCAGTGGTCCAGATGTGGGCTTTGTTCAAAGGTATCACAGATCATCTGGCAAAGCAACTGCGCAATAAATAGGTGCTTGCTGCAGAGAATGTCGGCTTATAAGTCTATCACCTCCAATTCATTAATCTTCTTCTGAGGCTGTACCTCCCAAATTTTGATTTTATACTGATTTCCACAGCAACCCAGCATTTGGAGGTATACTGATGTGTGATGATGGCTGTGTGAGCAGTTTGGGTAGCCCAGCTCCATGCACACAGGCTATGTGGTTTATCTTAATGAAAAACTTGGGGAGGAGTTTGGAAAGTTGTCTTTGAAAAATCTTGGGTTTCATAAGCTATTTCAAAAGACCAGAGGGAAGTGTGGCTAAACCTGTCTGGATATGAATGATTTATAGCCCTCTGAGACTGCGTTAAAATACTTCTATGGGAGCAGTTCAATAGTGGGTTCCCTATTGCCTGGGACTCCGTAGGGCACCAAGTATTCCTAATCACTCTTGTCTAATCTCCCATAACCCTTTTATGCCAATAACCTACAACCCAAACACCTGCAATCCCTGTCAAGGGAGGTACTGCTGGGGATGGAGTCAGCTGTCCAAGCTCTGCCTCCTTCTCAGGGAGCTCAAGAGAGAGTCCTTTGCCAGACCAAGAGTGCAGGTTTCCTTTACCACATCCTGCTGCAGGAGCAGTATGGATGGGCTGGGGCTGATCCTTGGGAATTTTCTTCTCTTCACATTCCTTCAGGGGACATAAATATAAGGTTGGGTTTGGTGGTTTGGTTTGTTGAGGTGTTTTTACACTGAAAGTGCCAACCCCTCCATGCAGTGATGCACAGAGCCACAGCCTCAAAGGTAACATGTTTTTCACCTTCCTTTGCCTTTCTGCACAAGGAGAAATCTTTGGTTTAAATTTCATTAGCCTTCAAGAGTGAATTGTCTGACTCTGTTTTTTCCTCACTATTTATTTGAATCCTCACAGCAACTGACCTTCAAATGTAACACAGGTGGTAAAAGCTGTAATATCACCTCAATGTGTTTCTTTGCATTTGCATTAAATTGGTTCCTAATAAGTTAGTAAAATAAGATGCTATTCAATGCCAGCAAAACCTCAGAAATATCTAGCACAGAATAACCTCTAGATTAGAATCATGTTTTTCAGCTGACTGTCAAGTTCTCCCATGTGCTATCAAAGGTCATTAAAACCTCTGTCCCACTTGCCCTTTTATCCCTGCCTTTGGAGATTCATTTGAAAATACCTTGATGACTCCTATCCACAAAACTTCCTTATCTAACCATATATGAATCACTTTGAAAGGAGCTCCATTTCTCTTAGCAACCAAAGAATCAGGCTTAGCAACAAGACAGCCAGAGAATTTTGTGTTCACATAGCTACTCATGGACAGTACATTCTGCTCTCTGCTTTCCTATGGCATTGCTGCTGCAGTGGGGACTTTCTGAACTGGTACAGAGAGATCAGACACTTGTTCATAGGAAAGACAGCCATTGCAGGGCAAATGATGATCTTTATACCATGACTGTTCTTTCCTTTAGGGGACAGTGCAAGAGACTGACTGCTGGAAAGCTCAAAAATTCCATTTTCTCTGTAACAGAATTACTACAAAGATGTGTGAGGAAGCTGACAGTTTCCAAAATCTTGACTGCCCCCACAGAAACCATAGTGGAGAGTCAAACTATTAGCTCTAAAGGCTCACATCTCAGCCGTTCTCAGCATCTGTTCAAGAGCAGTTAGAAAGGCTGGCTATAAGGTCACTTTTATACATATTTTCCCCCTATATTTTCCTAGCAAGAACAATTTTGGAAGAAATATTCTAACAAGAGAAACTGGGAACATGAGAGCAATTGCCATTTTGGTTATTTCCTGGACTGTTGTCTTTCCAGGACTGTTGGGGAAGCTTCCTGAGGAAGCAACGCTAAGATGGCATTTATGAACAGAGTAGTGTTGTAGTGGTTTCCATCTCTCAATCTAACATCTGTGTAAGGAAATGAGTTACCATGTGTAGTTTGAGCCTATTAAGAAATTGGAAGTGCAAGTGGAAATAGTAAATGCACTCACAGCCCACCTGTGTTCCTCCTCTGTCTCCTCCTGTAGGCGCTGTTGGCATACTGCATGCCGGTTTGATTCCCTTACTTGTATCCAAACTGAAGAATGAGTTGGAGGAAATCCAGGAGCTAATCCTTGGTACACTCTCCAACTGTCTGCGCGTGGAGGCTTCTGAAGCTCTAGCAGCTGATGCCGTCACCGTCCTGAAGGAAAAGCTCACACACACATCAGTGGCCACCAGAAGCAAAGCAGCTTGGGTCCTCTTAGAAATTAGGTAAAGAAACCTGTCTGTAACACACGAGCCCAAGAATATACTCGTTTCACGACTGAGTCCAGGTCATTAGTTTACAGTTGTGTTCCACTACAATTTGAAGCTGTCACATTTCCCATGTAAAGCAGTATCAGCCTCAACACACACATACATAGAAGACTTCTAAAATTCATAACTGCTGTAAATACTGAATAACTGTAAATAACTGAAAGCAAATGCAGATCAGTAAATGTCATTCCTCATCCTTCTGTTTGTCTTTGGTGTTGGCAGTGAAATCAGGATTTTTTCCTGATTTTCTCAGCACTGCTAAGAAAAAATCCTTGCATGAGAAATGTGAAAACAAGATTCTGACCAGGAGCAGGGAGTAGGAAGAAGTAGAAAGTAGGGAGAAGCTCCCTTGTTTTTTGAACAACTGCTCTGTCTCTAAAAACTAAGGATCCCGGGAAGCTTTCAGTGTGACTGAGGACAGGAATATTTTTCTGATGCAGGCTGCTACAAACATCAGTGATGGATGGGTGACATGGTTTAGTGTGAGGGGTCCCTGCCCAAGGCAGGGGGGTGGAACTAGATGATCTTGAGGTCTTCTCCAACCCTAACTATTCTATGATTCTACGGTCAGCAAAAGCAGTCTTTATATTCCGCTTGTGTGTCAAATACTGGATGGAAGGAACAATTCCAGTCCACTGTCCTGCAATCACAACATATAATAAAAGTACTCAGCAGATGTCTGTTTTAAGAAGGTCTGCAGGTGGTGTAACTTACTTATCAAGTGGCACAAAACACTTTGTAACATCCTCTAACAAGGTAAGGCCCTAAAGGAAAAGCAAAAGAGTATCGATAGCATGAGTAATAGAACGGAAGCAGAAATGCAACCTGAGTATGGACATCAGCTAGGCTACAGGCCCCCGCAGGAGCTGGGCCATGCTAGATACTTCTTCATTAGGCTGGAAAGAAAGAGAGAAAATTGACCTGAGAGAAGTAATAACTGCAGACCCCAAACTTAGCAGGTTTTAAAATCTGCATAGGGTCCAACAGCCAGGTTTCTACCTGAATTGTCATAGCACATTTAACCCTAACCCTGGTACCTGCTGCTGCCCAGCCATCACCAGTGTATGACAGACGGTAAAAAACAAATAATCCAAACATCACCTAAAAATAGTCTAAACAATCGGTAACTCCACACATCAGTTAACATGATCTCATCACTCTTGTATCAGCAAGTAGATTTCATAGACACCAGGCACAACAGACATCCCCTTTCTTTTCTTTGTGGCAGGCAGTGGCGCTTGCCATCTGTCCAACAGTCAGAAAGCTGTGATTCCAAAGAGAACAGAGAGCAGGACTCTGTCAGCACCACTGCCATCAAATAAAGGAGGGCTGCAGGGATCCAGGCGTGGGGAGAAGCTGTGGGTAGCTCTGTGGTTTGCAGGCACAGCTCAATAAAGCAACTTAACCATCTTTCCTGCACAGTACTCATCCAGAAGGGAAAAATGAGGTGTGTGAAGAAGTTATTCCTATGCTGGTGAGCCTGCTTGAAGATGCAGATCCTGAAATCCAAGCCAGTGCAACAGGAGCACTGATGTTTGCTACTATCAAACCTCAGGGTGAGAGACAGGGGAGCTCTCTTGGGATACTTTCTGGAAACCCAATTCTAAGCCAACTTAGTAACAAAACTTTTGTCCCTCCACCCCCCAAGTCCTCAGTTTCTAATGGTGTTAAAGCTCTTCAAGAAACCCTAAGATTAGATCATTTGTTTCTATCTGCTGTTATAGCTATTGTTGCTCCCCCACAGAACCTAGAGGGGACAGTAAATCTCACATTTCATTCACCTGAAGTAGGTGAAGAAGGTGTTTACCTACCCCCCTGCACCTTTTCCCTCCAGAGGGGGAACACCTTCCATTCAAGCCCAGGCCACACAGAGATCCACACACCTGAAGCTACTTGAATCACCAGTCCTGAGCAGAGGAGCACTACTGTCTGGAAACACTTTTTGTAGTTAGAGGCAGTTTCACAGCTGGGAGAGGAATGAATATTAACAACGTTTGTAGTTCTCCCAAGTCACTTACATGACACTGAAAATTTTCAGTGGGATGAATGAGTAATTAGACATAAATGACTCTTAATAACAGCAGTTGTGTTCCAGACCTCCTCTGCAACCATCCCCCCTGCTTCCGAAGACAACACAGGAGTGGATCTCACTGTTTGAAGAGTCTTTAAAAATAAAAGCATGGAGGATGTTCCTAAGGGCATTTAACCCAACCCCAAATACCGTATCTTATCCCTTGGTGCCTCGTATATTCTTAGATAATGCACTGCCAATGAAATAGTAACATGCAGGGCAGATAAATTTAACCAAGATCTTTTATCTTAAACAGCTGGCAGCTAGCCTTGGTCTTCAAAAGGAAAGCATGTCCAACCTCTTTGCACTGCACCCTCTGGGGTGTTCAGAGCTGTGGCTGGGCAGGGAGTAGAAAGTATCAATTCAGTTGGCTGTATGTAATAATACATTTTTAAGTCAGTTTATTTCTCTACAGGGCGATTCTCAGCCCTAGGGGCTGGAGCCATCCCACCTTTGCTGAAGCTGGCTGCTGAGGAAGGTGGCAAAGCCCGGCTGAGCGCCATCAAAGCCCTCACCATGCTGGCTGAGCTACCAAAGGGCCGCGAGACACTTCTCAACCATTTAGATACGTTTCAGCAGCGTCTGAAGGATCCCAGCAAGGCAGTGAGAAGAGCTGCCAAAACTGCCATCAGTGTCATCCAGTGGAAACCTTACTGAAGAGGTGAAGTTTCCTAGAGATCTGTTGCCCCCTGTTGTTGTCTGGCTGTAAAAGTTGCACGATTGTATAAGCCCTTCCTTCAAAGCTCTCAGTTTCTCTGGATCAGTTCCTCCTGAAAAGTCATTGATTAACAGTTCACATCTATACTGCGGGTCACAAGCAGAATAATTGGGGGGGGGGGGGGGGAGGGGGAAGGAGCTAGGAAGTCTAGAATTCTCCACCAGGAGTTATTTCCTGAGTTAGCAAGATTTTCCTATGATACAAGAAACCATTCGTTTCTGGTTCCTTCATCATGTTCTTGCCTTTCTTTTCCTTTCTTCTTTTGAAACCTCAGCCTACCAAACAATCAATAACTAACTAGAAAGAGAAGTCCATAATGAAGTTCTCCAGCAGGCTTGTCTATGCCAAGAAACTGACCCAACAGCAGGAATTTAGTTTTGCTGCGAACTGTTGAACATAGGATTGGAACCATTTACATCATCATTACAGCAAAAGCAATGGCAATGTCATAGAAGGGCTTCCCCGAGAGAATTATGAGACTTTCCCAGCCTGCAATATAACCCAACACTTATCAGCACCCTTCTAATACATGAAGCTGCTGACATGACTTGCCAGCAGTGAATCCAGTGCAGATGGACCCCACTGCCCTGGGCTAAGAGCCCCTCAGTCTCACCCTGTCCCTGTGATGAGATTTATTCATGTGACATTCCAACACCGCCAGCTAATGACTTCTTGAGGAGGAGTTTAGTAGCAGCCCTCACCTTACTTTGCAGCCCCCTCCGAGCCCTCTCCTCAACCTTAGCTGTAGTGACTGCTCTTGTGTTTTCAACCTGGTGAGGATCTCAACATGCAAGTTCACTCCTTCTGCCTCATGCAGTTGTCCAAGCTTAGGGTAAAAGGAAAATAGGTCAGAAATACTTTACTAGGGTAAAGCTTGGTGAAGGTTTGCTGGCGACAGGCCCCACTGCCTCCAACAGAGGAGGGCTCTATCTGAAATTGGGTGTAGTCTGGAACAAAAGTGCCTCTGCGTTTGTGCTGGTACTTGGTATTTTGTCATTTTGTACAGCTATAATCTATCACTTGAGTACAAAAATTAACAAGTACAATGGAAATGGAAGCGTTGTGCCAGAACTGAAGAGTTTTGCTGCTGTGGCTCACTTCTCAGGGAGGAGGACAGGGTGAGAGGAAAGCTGATCCTGATGTTACCATCTATTCCAACAGGAGTTGGACAAGGCGATCTCCAGAGGTACCTTCCAACCTCTCATATTCTATGAGTAACAGCTGTCTAAACAGAGATGAGATAAACAGGACAGAGAACTGAAAATGTCAGTCCTCTATTTTGGACAAATGTGTTTAGGTTTTATTTTCTTTAAAAAAACAGTTTTTTAAGAAACCCTTTTACCTCATAGAACTGAGAATAACAGAAAATTCAGGCTGTTTGTATATGCCAGCCCATTCAACAAGACATAAGTTGCCTGAAGGAAATGAGGTAGTTCCTGTGTTTAGAGCTGATGGGCAGTGGAAGTGATGGAAAGTTCAGGAGCATTTTACTCGCTGTGTAGTCAGAGCAGGTCACTACAGATATGCTGCAAATTTCTCTGTCTCCAGTTTGAAGTGTGTAATTGAAGAAGCATCAGCAAAAAGCCTGGACAAAGAAATAAAGGAGGCCAGCAGGACAAATCCTGGCCATTCCCAGCCACCAAAAGAGGTGCGATAATGTGGCTGACTCAGCTTTGCAGGAAGGCCTATTTGTTTTTACTCGTGCCTTGCTCTCATGTGGTATTTTTATATCTAGATATTACCAGATGTAGCTACAAAGACGCTGCATCATCTGTATAAAGGGGTTGTGTGTCAGGGCTACTTTTCCACTACAGAAACCCACTGTCACCACAAACTACACTACCCTTATACAAAGAGTAACCTTATCTTATAGGACTCCAGACTGAACTGCTCTGACTAGCAGAAATGTAGCTGCCTTGGCCCTTAGGTACTGCATTCTAAGCAGTAGATCCTTGCTTTAAGACAATATAAGCTCTATATGATATCAATGGTCTTGTCTCACATACACGCACAGTACAAAACTGGAACAAAGCCTTAACTGAATGCTGAAATAACAGTGTTAGTGGTACCTCTTCCCCTCCTTCGTCTCAGTGACTGTTTGGCACTATTATATCTGACAACATAAAACATGCTATTTCAATCACAGCAGTAATTCCTTTGGCCTATATTGACCATGTTCTGCCTATACAAACACCAGCATTCAAAGTGTGCATGTAGAACAGCCATGAACCATTGCTAATTTTTTTACTCACAAAGCTATATTTACTGACAAAAAGGCTGCAGATATAATCCAAATTCACAATTTATTGGCAGGACTGCAGAGGATAAACTCTCGCGGGGCACAGCACAACATATGAAAATGGCAGCAGAGTTAAACAGCCTGCGTGAAGCAAAAGATGCTGCAGAGAACATGAGCCAATGCAGACACAATGCTGTTTATTGCAGAACACCATTTGGTAACTTGGGTGGTTTCTAGAGCTGTGTTATCTTGGTGTCCAGCTATTTGGTTTTGCCGACTCAGTCCCACTGCAGGAATACAGCACAGGCATAGGGCAGCAAAGCCAACACAGCAATGGCATGGATCTACCTTATAGAGCAGAGGAACTTCACGCTATCTCCTTTGTGATCCTGACTGTATAGAACCAGAATTAAAAGGTCAATTTTTATTCTACAAAATCATTCTTCAGGGCATATTAAAATGTAACACACAATTGCTCCCACAGCAATACGCCAATTCCTAAATCCCCTCCCTAAAATGAGTTTCTCAGCCAAAACTTGACACCTGAAATGTCCCTTCACTTCATAAAGACCTTTGAGGTCTCAAATGTAATTGAAATTAGCCAACCAGGTACAACTCCTAACTAAATGTTCTAATGCAGGCTGGTTTTCCCTGGGAAAATGTAGACCTGCCTTCTTTTTATGTTATTTGGCAGGAAATAACATACCCTGGTTTGTTAGAAGATATAACAAAAAAGAAAAGTATCATTTTAGAGGATTTCTACTATA
Organism: Amazona ochrocephala; assembly: GCA_039720435.1. Classification (NCBI taxonomy): domain Eukaryota; kingdom Metazoa; phylum Chordata; class Aves; order Psittaciformes; family Psittacidae; genus Amazona; species Amazona ochrocephala. The sequence goes on along the minus strand of CM077891.1, from coordinate 4,783,033 downwards.
GGCCACCCATCTATTTACTAGCATGTCATCAAACCAGCATGTAGGTATCAAGACCATTCACCAATGTGAGCGGTTACTAAGGTATCCAGTAATGTGGGGGGATATGTTTCAGTGTATTTCTGAATCTCCCTGTTAAAGCAGTGACCATAAGCTGGGAGATGAGATTACAGCTCTGAAATAGTGGTGGGGAAATCAAAGCAATCAAGAATATGTCCTTGAAAAAGTTTTCATCAGTAAAGAAACCAGTGGTGAAAAAGAAATGTCAACATTGACCCAAAACAGGTTTAGGAGAGAGACAAAAAACAACCCAGTGGCATGAACAGAAGTGACAGGGTAAAAGGAATTAGTTAGAAATACACAGCATAAGCCTGGATTTTCAGACTTGGAATTCCAGTACTCTTATTAACTGGCAAACTGACTGATCCTATAATTTAGCAAATAATCATTTAGAGAATTTCCATACCTAAAAAATATCCTTATGATTAAGGCATTGGAATGGGTTGCCCAGGGAAGCTGTGAATGCTTCATCCCTGGCAGCGTTCAAGGCCAGGTTGGACAGAGCCTTGGGTGGCATGGTTTAGTGTGAGATGTCCCTGCCCAAGGCAGGGGGTTGGAATCTTAAAGTCCTTTCCAACCCTAACTATTCTATGATTCTATGATTCAGTGATTTTCTTTTCCTTCTGAAGTCTTGAAACAAAGGAGAACAAGGTGTACTGATGTTGCAGTAACACTAGTTAGTAGAACAGGTTGGAGTTAACCCAAGATATCCTTTGGCCCTGGCAGTGTTTTGACATCTTTCAGTTACTACTTCACTGCTAAGTACAGTTTTGCCCTTTAGACAGAGCACAAAATGAAAAATGCATCCTAAAATTCTTCTTGTACTCACATTCTGATAAAACAAAAGGGTCACCTGTCCTCGCAAGTCTAAAGGCAGCAGTTCAGATCATGTTCCTCATGTACCTCACCAACAAGATGATGACACCGACAATGTTACATGATGCTAACTGGGCAACCTGTACTACAGAGTTTCCTGTGGGTGTTGTCTCCCTTCTAGGGTTAGCCATGTTTCTGACCCAATGCACAGGTTGAGCCCTTGAGTCATGCTTGGTGCTTGCTGGCTGTACAGTCATCTCAGTGTGGAACATTCATTCAACACGCAGCTACAGACTAAGGACCAGGGAAGTACTGACATAACAGTGGGCATGGGGAGTGCCACAGCTGTCTATAGCCAACTTCCCACTTTGGGATGAGAGACAATGGTTCCTAATTGGGGAGGCTGGGCAATTAATTAGTATTTTAGGTGCCAGTAAAACAATGAGCTGGATCAGAGAAACACAGCTGAGGAATGCTTCCCTTGGACTGACTTAGCTTTCAGTAGGGTGTACTCCATAATAAAGCTGCCACAGACTTGGTCACAAAAATGCTAAAGATCCTTTTGAATTCCTTCATACACATTTAAATACTTCAATTAACACGTCAGGATGCGGCACTCTCTGGCACTGTAATTAAACTCATTGTTTCAACAGAAATGTTGTGTGTACAGCAAGTCTTTGCTTCCAGCACTAGGTGCTCCACAGTGCTCCACACTACAATGACATTAGCACCTAGGTGGATTTTTAACATCGATGACAAACAGTCTTTTTAAGCCTGAAGCCAACAACAATTAAGGCCCAGATATAATTAATGTGGTCCTGGGTCAGTGCTGGAATTAATTCAGTTGCACCCTGCGCAGACTAAGTTTTCAACCGGGCTGCATGCCTCAGTGATACCAGAAGACCTTCTTGTATAAGCCTCATGTCCCACGCAGGCAGAACTCATTCTGAATGCACACAGATTTATATTAGCTTTTCCTAACGGTCTCTGGAAGGTTAGGAATATTATGGCTCTTTGCTCTTCCAGCTACAGACTCATTCCCTGTCCCCATTTGCTTTCAGAAGTCCTGGAGTTAGAAACCATTCTGTCCTGCCCTGGAAAATGGCAGCTTTTAATTCTGTCTCTTTATGTTCCACAGCAGGAGTATTATTGCTTCCCACCATACCCTTTATTTAAAATATGCATATAAATAAATAAAAATCATATTAAAAATGCACAGAAGTGAGAGATTTGTCCAAGGACAAAATAAAGAGTCTGGGAAAGTCAAATTTGGCTGCTTCCATTTAAACCAGGAGGGCAGAATGTTTTTGCTATGGCAGCACACAAATTAATACGTGGGAAGTTCAAGCACAGCTAGTTCTATTTAGCAAGGCAAAATTTGCAATTTGAACGAATGAAACCCATTGTAATAATTTGCTCGAATATACTTTAAATATAAGTTAAGTTTGTAAAGGTAAAGCTCGCACTTACCTCAGCTCGAAGTCCATCCAGGTCCCTTCAGAAGAGCGCTGCTGGCACAGCTGTGCTTGCGTTGCTCTGCCCTTGAGTGCTGCCAGGTGAGGAGAGGGGCAGCTTTTCTGTTTCACAGCTCCATGAACATGACAAACTGGAGCTGTCTTCGGGAGGGACAAAGAGGCAGCCTCTTCCATTAATAATGAGGGTGATAACCTTAGGCAGTGGTGCTGGGTGCGCTGGCCTTCATCAGAGCCACTAGTGGATACCGGAGTGAGCACGGGGCTGCGGTACACTCCATGAAAAACTAACCACCAGGCAAGAACCGGCGGGGTTTGGCATCCCCCATTTTCCTCAGTGACTTATTGCCCTCTGTTGTTACACCCGTGACACTGTACCGGGAGTTGGCAAAGGGAAGCTCAGCTCTCCCCTCGCTTTCTCGCTATGCCATAGCCCCGCTGCGGGCGCAGGGCAGAGACCCGCGCTGGGACACACGATCATCAAACACGTTTTCAAAGCAGCAGTTCCTCAGAGCAGCTCTGCTGTGAGCCCACGGCCCGTGAACAGCCTCCCCCAGCCCAGTGCTTCAAACCGATGCACACAAGTGCTCTTCACAGGCAGTAACCAGGGCCTTACAGCGTTTCTCCCAAATGCCAGTCACTGCTGGGGGTGCATGTATCTATCACTGCTCTTTGCTCCTCAGTTTTGTGGCCTTTTACTTCATATAGACGTTCCTGATTTTGCCAGTTAAGCAAGTGACCTGAGCAGGAGCTGAGGTGATCACAGGGGCTGATGGTGCTCTGATCACAACTGCCTGCACATGAAGAACTCAGCCTTGTGCCATGTCCTCATTCACCCTAGACAGACGTTTTGGTTCAAACCAAAGCATGGTTTCTGCAGATGTATCCTGAATGAATCCACAGACCCTCCCTCCCCCAGCATTTCAGTGCCTGAGCTTTTTCAATGATAAAATAGGAATAAAACCAATGTCTGTGCTGGAAGAACGGAGTATTCTCACTGTCCTTTATAATGAACACTTGTTATGACTGACACAGAAAAATGAAAATATAAATGGGGAGTGGATACCCTTTTTCAGGAGTTGGCCTGAAAATTATGCAGTGATTCTTAAAAGGAAGATCTGATTTGTGTAGTGCGAGTTCTTTATACACCGCGTTGTAATTGGCTGTAGTGCTGCTAGGTGAACTTTTCATTATTTACTTTGTGCAGTTCATTCAAAATAAGCCTTTAGAGCTAAATGAAGTCCACTGAAAGAAGCTGTAACCCTAGATCTTACCGGACAGGGTAAGCTGCCTCAGGATCTCTTGAAACAGAGCTGTATTATTTATGCTGTAAGTGCCATTCATGTGCATTGTGCTGTTAGCCAGAGCTATAGCCGCAGTCTCTCCACTCACCGGAAGTCTTCCACATTTACAGCCAAATATTGGGAACAAGCATGTGTTCACTGTTCCCATTTATAAGCATGAGAATGCCCAGCACAGTGTGTGCTGTGATTTTGCCTGAGAGTGTCCCACAGCAAGGGCTGTAACATGGACAATTAGCATGAGAATTGAAGAAAAGTCACTTTCTTCCTTAAAATCCTGAAACTGCTTTTGAATTCCATAGGTTCCAGCCTGAGGTGGCATTCAACTGTTCATCGAAACAGAAAAGGTTTGATCAGCTGCCCACAGTATCCAGCAGTTTCTCTATGGAATTCTCCATCAGAGGAGTGCTCCAGGCGGCAGCCGCACCGCCTGCGAGCATCCCAACTCTGCCCTCTACAACACGCAGCCTTCAGACTAGAACCAAAGCAAGCTGCTCAGGATGTACAGTGAGTGCCCCTGGGAAACTGAGAGTTCGCTTTTCCAAACTCCTTAATCCTGGGGAGGAAAACGAGTGCCTGATTAACCGAGGCCATCTGAAGGCTGCTCAGCCTGCCAGGGAATCACGTGTGGTGTTTGTCTTTATCCAAATGACGGTAAAGTTTCACCATGTTTTTATTTTTGTAACAAAGCATGACAAAGAGGGATCTGGGCAATCCCCATTAAGGTATTTCTTGTTTCTTTGTCACCCACTACTGTTAGCCTGAGCCAAAATCTAGACACTACATCAAGTTTCTCTGTTTTCCATCATATTATATAAAATTCCCATCCTTTTGTGGACATCAAACACTTCAGAATATACAATACTTTAATACACACAAGTCTTCATAGTCCATTAAATATCCATGGTCTTCAAAGTAGTCTATCACTGTATTAACTGTAGGAAAAAGGTTTGCACTGGTATTTATATAGTACTGATTTGATCTGGCCTATACAAAACCTTTCAGCACACCACAGAGATTGGAAAGAGCAGCAATTCCACTAAAATCCACAGCATTTGGGGTTATAGCCAAAGAAAGAAAAGATAGTATCAGGAGATTATCAAGGGAGATTGATTAGAGCTGCAGGAGTTAGTGGCACTGCGTATAGCTCATAGAGACACTACACTGGCTTCCGACTGAGATGCACTACTGGCAAGTCCAATGCATCCTGGAGAATCGCACTGAAATGCTTTGGGACAATGCGGCATCCCACAATATGGATGCAAGAGGAACAAGGAATTGCAGTGCAGTTTGACTACTGCAACCAATGTCTTCTTTTGACACTTGATTCCCCAGGAAGCTGAATTAGATGATAAAAAGATCTACTGCTTTTTTGCTTTCAAGTGGCAAATGTCTTCTCCTGTATCTCCAGCTGGTACCAAACTTATCAAGTGGAGACAATCAGACTGGTTTAGCTGATATCCCGCAGCTGGGACCATTCTCCTTCACGAACTGTTAACTCATGCTGTTGTAAAGCATGAACTGTATTTCTCAATGAAATCTTCACAAGAAAGATTTATGGCTTTGCAGAAAAGCAGCGCAGAGCCCTCAGATGTGCTTGATGCAAATCCAGCACTCTGATGCTGTGGGCTTTTAACCATGTGCATGGATTGGTTTGGAGCACAGTCCATCAAAAGAGGCAATAACACCAACCCTAAGATAAAGAGGTCCCAGGAGTCGTGGCTGGAGATTAACTTTGATGTACCAGGATGGAAATTGATCAATAAGAAATAAATATATATACACACACATGTACATACATACATATTTAAGATACATACTATATAGTGCATATATATAGTGTATTGCATGTGTATATATAATATATGTATTTTGTATAAAAAAGCTTCACATTCAAGTATAGATACATATTAAAATATAAAGAAAGGAGGACCTTTTGAAGATAACCTGAAACAGAAAACCTATCATAAGCAGAATTCTTATTAGGATCATCAAGACATGTTTGCCCTGATTTCAAAATGCAGATGGTTACTGAGAAACACAACCCGAAGAGAAGTGAGAAAAAGGGGACTAAAGCGATAATGGAAAATGAGATGTAGTGTCAAACACATCAGTATATACATAAACCCTTTACTTACAATATCCCATGCTTGGAGGGAACAAAAGCGATGTTTTAATTTGAATTCATAATATGGTCCCTCAATTGTTGTGGCTTTTTTGTAATCATCACAGCCAAAGGAAAAAGATACCTGAACGACCAGAAGGGTTGAAAATCAAACTAGTGCCATCAACCCTAAAAGGTAGTTCACAAACCCTGATATGAAATACGGCTCATGCAGCTTTGTTCTGCACCTAAAATATGAAATGTATCACAGAGAGAGTATTGGATGGAAATTCTGAACCTCAATTAGCCCTGGACTGATTCAATGTCAAACCAGAAATTCTCTCAGTGGTCTTCATCTTCAGATTGTTGAAATTATGCTCACATAATCAGCAAGTAAATCACCCTGACTTTTACAAACAGTGAAAACACTAAGTGTATCTAACTCTGTAAATCTACAAGCCATCACTTTTTGCTTGACAATACAGTACAATCTGGAACTGTGATCAGAGGTTTATGCAAAGAAGGCATGGCAAAATACAGCCACAGTCAATAGGATGATGCCGTTGATATTCACAACATTTCTCCAAAGAGGCACTTCGCTTGTGTCAGTCAGTTTCTTCTTCAATGCTTCCTCTTCCTCCTTGCTCAGTTTGGGTCCTTGTTGATCTAAGCCACAGAACCAGTTGTATGCTCTCTTAAAGCATCCCGGTTCTTCCCTTTCCTCGTGAACTGGAAGGAATAACACACTGGTCATGAAATGGACCACTGCATACACTAGAAGATCCCTGTGACTGAGTGTCCTTGGTTCTGAGCTCCTGGCTGGACTTAAACCACAACACTGAGGACACTCCTGTATTTAATCCAGCAGTTCCGCTTTATGGTCATAGTTACATGGAAACATTTCAGTACAAGGCAGTACAGGAATTGAGTTAATATTGTGTTTTCACAGCTCATCTGGAAAAAGTGATTTCCCACATGTTGCAAGAGAGCCTTGTGCAGAAGCCACTTGCACCTTTGGCAGCCTGGAGACTTGCTTTCATACTGGAGAAGCAAACTGCTACAAAGCTTGAACTCGTTTTTTCAATACTTTCTACACTTTGAATTAAAAGGCACGTAGATGAATTTGAGATAGTTATGGAAAGGAACTTGGGAGCAGAACCACAAACCAGCCAAGAGAGCAGGTTGTTTTGCCCACATGGATGTCTGGCAGTTCACTTTCATGATGCCTTGCACCAGATCTTTGCTCCTTCAATCCTGGCTACTGTTTCCATGTGAATTCTCCTTATTTCATTCCAAGTGCTGGAGTCGTGGGCCGTTCTGCCAACACACACCACCTCTGACCTAAAGCATCTCCATTGGTTTAGTCCAGCACTGCCACCTAGCTACATAGAGAGCAAGATTTTCTCCTTTCAAATCCACTTCACTTCTAATTTATGCTTGGCTTGTTAGATTGCTAAAAGGCAGCTTACTAGGCATTTAAATATGTGGGGTTTGTGTTACTGTTGCCAAGGTGGGGGGGAAGATGTCTTTAAATATCAAGCATGTTAGTGCTTCTTCGGGAATGAAATAGGGATACACAAATATATTGATATAAACTGTAAATATTCAGCAGTTACCTGATTCCTTATCTTTTTCATCATCTTTGGTCTCCTCCTCATCTGCATCAAGATCAATACGTTCTTCTTTGCTGTTCCGTAAAGACCAGCACAAGCGGTAAAGCTGCCATGAAACAAATGAGTTTATGAATTTCCACACAGGGACAAACCAGCCTGGCCAGCACGTGAGCGAGACCACGGCATTCCAAATGCTTATTAAATCAACGTCTAAGATTATTAGGAGTTACTGAAGATTTGTGACAGATAAATGAAGACTAGTTCATCTGCGTTCTTACAAGGATTGTGTGATGTGGGTCGCTGAGCCGTGAGGATGTAATATACCAAATACCATTTAGAATATAATACAAATAGTGTTTAAACCTAGCGGTTTCATTGAGTTCCATTTCTTGAAGAGCAGGAATGCAGTAATACTCACGTGTACGTCAGGGATGGGTTTAGTCATGAAGGAGACTGCCAGAATGACGATGGCGGAAACCCCAAAAAGGATGATTGCAAAGTAAAGGTAGTGAATCCCACAGATGATGAATGGGCATTTGGAAGGGGTCACACAGCTGCCAGTTCCATAGGCGAACTCTGAAATCATTCTGCCAAGCCCAGCTAACAGCCCAACTATCAGGCCCCAGAAGGCACCCTGCAGACAAGGTGACAGAAGTTACCAAAAGAAGTAATTTCAGGCATGGAAATAGCTCTAAGTGCTGAACACTTGCTGGAGGAAACGTGGAGGTAGTTACATGTGAGGTTGGCTTTGGCACATGGGCTTTACCCAGATACTTTCAGTGAGTGTATTTACAGCTCAGCATATTAACATAAATGAAAGGGGCAGTGATCAGCCACTCAGAGAGGGAACATGGAGGACGCCTTATCCAGCTCATTTCTCAAAGTTCATTTGTCTCCACACGATGCACTCCTAAAGGACAGGCTCCAGCCAAAGACTACATATCCCAAGGGTTGTTCTTGTGTCATTTTACCTTTGATGGCTGACTCCCTGACAGCTCTAGCATGATGGAGCAGGCTAGTGTGTATGTGTGATTCCTCTTAAATATGGGTCTGGTTTATCTTCTAATGACCTTTCCAGCAATTCGTTACAAGCCAATTCTCGATACTTTTGGTGGATGTTTTGCTGCTAGTATAGATTACTGCAGCCACAAGTGTAAAAGACACACAGGTATGTCTGGGCACAAATTGAAATATGGGAAATTCAATTTAAACAGGAGCTTTTTTTGTTATGCTGCAAGGATGACTGACCATGGAACAGGTTGCCTAGAGACACTGCAGAGTCTCCATCCCTGGAGATATTCAAAACCCAACTGGAGAGGAGCTGAGCATCCTGCTCCTGTTAGCCCTGCTTTGAACAGAGGGGGTTGCACAAGTACAGAGGTATCTTCCAATTTCAAACATTCTCAGAGTTTGTGAAGTCAAAAAACTTATGATGGCAACACAAACTTTTAAATCCTGATTAAAAATCCTCTAGGTTTGATGCTGTGTTTATGAACAAAGCAGTTTCATTATTCAGTGGCCAAAGATACAAAAAGGTTTGGAGTAGGACAAGATAGTTACTTCTGTTTCTGGCAGGAAGAATGATTCTGAGCAAGAAATGTTGATAAATCTTATAAGTAATTACAATATCCGAGTTAATCTTATGCAAGGCTCCAATTCTCAGAAGCTTTGATGCTGATCTCCATATTTACCCAAATTTAAATTGAGCAGGGTATGCAAATTGCCAAGGATTATACTTGAATTCTTACTCAGGTAAAATTCCAGCTAAAGCCAATGACAGTTTTCCATGAAGTGCACAAAGATTTAATCCATTTGTGAGGTTCAGCCATATTGGGGTAGGAAAGGGAACATCCCTTCTGTGCAAAATAGGCTTTTCTTGGATATACACACAACCACTGAACTGGACTCAAGAGGAAACAGCGAGAAGAGTTTGAGCCCTATTCAAAACCTTGCTCTCTCAAGGCTTTATCGTTGAACTCAACTCCTTAGAGCAAAACTGAGCAATAGGCAAGTATTGTTATTCCTAGTGTTACAGGAGAGAAACTGAATTCCTGAGTACTGAGCTTTCAGGATGTCTGAGACCTCAGTCACCATGACTGGCCTATGGTCCTACTAAAGCATGTGACAGACCTCATGCCCTTCTAAATGACTTACAAAGGCTCAAGTACAGTATTTCTCAGTTCACTGCTCTATGAATCAGAATCAGTTATTCCCAGACTATGTCCTAAAAGCAGTGGGAAACAGTGCACGAAGCAACAGCAAGTTGTTTAAAAAGAGCACTGACAAAATATATAGTGGTCCAGAGGAAGGTGAAACGTGATAATGTGTAGTAAAGCAGTTTGTGAGCAATACACTAAGAGATTACTTTCAAATATGTCTCCATAAATTATCCATCTGACACACTTCTTGGCAAAGTGATAGGTAACCTAAGTTTCAGAGCTATGTAGGAATTCCTAGGTGACTGTTTCTGTATCAGATTAGCAAGGAACTTTTTCAAACTCATCTCTGGAACCTCAGGCCCTGGTGTGTGGAAACAGAGTCCCTGGACTGTAATAGGATTTAAATAAACAGGAAGAAGTTACTAATAGAAGAAACTAAACCAAAACAGGCAGTTCTCACAGTGCCTAAAGGAACATGCAGCATTCCTGTTTCCTAATTTGTACTTACCGGCTCATTGACCCGCTTGCAGAAGATGGCAAGCAGGAAGAGAGCAGCAATGGGAGGTCCCAGGTAGCTAGTAACTGACTGAATATAATCAAAGAGCTGCCCACTTTGAGCTGACTGCACCACAGGAACCCAGGCAATGCTGATGCCAATTAAAAGTAACATAAATGACCTGTAAACACAGCCAGATATTCCATTAGTCACCACTTAGAAGCATCTATCAGAAAGAAAAAAGCAGCAATTAATAATTTAAATGCCCATGTTGTATTCCAACCAGCAAAATCAATTGTAATGGCCAATGTCCATTGAACATACAAAAGAAATCCAAGTTGGATAGTGTCTGTCAACTATCTGTCAGCACACAGCTAAATGTGCAAGCAAAACATAGACATCACTTGTTTCCTTTGTTTGTTAGATCCAGAGACAAATCAATAGCAGATCAACTAGAAGAATTAGTTCATTGATGCTGTAGTATGGTGTAGCATAAAGCCTATGAAGATAGCTCAGAGGAGTTCCCTTTGAACAGCAGTAGGAAAAGTTGGGAATTAGTTTAGCTACTTCATGCACTGGTAATTAACTTGGAAGCAAGGGGGGCGTTTCCACCAGGAAAGGGTACGGTGGGACAGCCTGTCTGACCACAGGAGGCCACTGCTGCACTGCCCACACCCTGTGGGAGCCGGTTTCCATCCAGGCACTCGGTGCATGCCTTGGAGGCTGCAGCCTGTGTGCATCTAGTGCTCACCGTACCGCTGGAGGAGGCTTGGCTGCACTTACCTTCCTGCTATCATAAGCTCTTTCTCAGATGGTCGTGTTCGAATCTTGGTGTAAATGTCCATAGTGAACAGAGTACTAGCACTGTTGAAAATGGAAGTCAGGGAACTCATAAGGGAGGCCAACATGACTGACAACATCAGACCCCGCAGACCTGCAATACAAAGGCATATGAACTGGCCTGAGTGTTCCGTGAGGGTCCCAGCACGTGGCAGTACCCACCGGTCTGTGTGGCCCTTTCAGGCCAGGCAGCTCTGAGTGTGGCTGGCTCATTCATGTGCTGATGCCTGCCTGACATTCTGTCACAGTGCAAGCAGAGTAATGTCGGCTGAGCTTTGGAAAAGCTGTCTACAGCAGTGACTGGGCAGCTCGTGAGCTTTTGGAGCATAGGTCCTTCTTTTGTGAATGCTGCCTGATTAAGTGCTGAAGTAACTAAGCAGACTGTACCCTACAGCTATAAAAACAATTTCTCTTGTTTGCAGGCAAATGCTCACTTGCTTGCAGTACATTTGTAAGCCAGTTGCTTGGCAAAGAGAAGTTTCTTTTACTGCTTAAAAACCAGAGTAAGCCACTTCTCCAGACGGCATGATCAAGTCAACACAGTGTGAGGAAGTAGTGTAGTGTTTTAATAATCCTATGTACAACAGTTATAATACAACAGCAGAGTACTGAAGATATCAGGGAAGTACCACGGTGTGAATAATACCCTAATCTGTCTTTTTCTGAACCAGAAAACGAGAAAACCTCTGGTTTTCTGCAGAAATTTATCTTCTACATGCACCTTGTGGTGCCTTGTTCTCTCATTGCACAGGTGTCCTGTGGGACCATGTGCACCTGGAATATTTTCTTCTCCCACCTCAATGGGTTTAGCAGAAGGACTCTGGGTATGTGCCTCCAACTCAGAAACCCTGGCAGAGACAGTTTCTATAAATCATTGGCCAAAGAGGTTATGTTTTACCTTCTCAGAAAGGGAGATCAATTCCCATTTCCTCACCAAGTATTTGTAGCTATTCTGAACCTACAGCTACAACTAATGCAGGCTGTACTTTGATAACAGCACATAATTCTAGCAGGAATTTGGGAACTAAATATGGGACTTGGGCCCCACCTGATTTTACAGTCTGGCAGCCTCACCTTTCTAAAACAAACTCACAAACACAGGCACAATACCGTTTGGCATAAGCTCCACCACCATCTTTGGATAAGCAATGTTTGTACAGCCAACTGCAGTGCCACAGGCCTGCTGACAGATTTCAGGCACAACACAAGCCACCACATCTGAGGAGAGAATAGTGAGACAGGGTTAGACAAGGTCGTATAAACAACAGATTGCTCCGAAATTAGTAGAGCTTCCAAAATTTATCTCTGTGTTGAATCACTGAATTGACATGCTTGATATCATCCTTGGTCTGCTGGCAAGGAGGAAGGCTACTCTAAACCTCTATCTTTCCTTTCCTCTCTAAAAGAATACTGAAAAGTGCTTCAGGTCAACAAACCAGCATTGGTTTGTCAGACCAGAACTGAACAACACAAGGACAGCAAGTAGAAAAACAAGCCAAGGAACACAAAGACCTCTCCCTCCAACCTGAACATCCCTCCCTTGCCTGCTGTTAAACATACTGATGGTTAGAGAGAGGGGAGATGGGCATTTCTCCCATACTACACTCAGGACTGTCTGTGGCCCAAAGGGTTGCTGTCTGACTGATGATGCTCTTCCTCTGACTGTCAGCAGAGTACCAATCCTGGACAGCATTTTCCGCTATTCAGCCAGAGTGGGCTCTAACAAACAGATAACTGGGGAGAGACACTGTGGGATTTCTCTCCCCTAAAATGGACTAGCAGAAAGCTGGGATCAGGGAAAAGAGGAAGACCTGTGGCTTCTTACAGTGTAGCTAGTCTTTGTGCATACATGTGCCTGGGCAATTTGGATGACAAGATGATAATCTAACAGGCCTTTTGGAAGGGACAGAGGATAGGAAATCGAGATTGGCAGTGAAAGACAGGCAGCAAGAAGAGATTTGCATTTCCATGTACACATGCATACCTGTATACAGAATTCGGCTGATCATTCCAGGCATCACTATGATAAACATGGGCAAGAGTTTCAGGTATCCACACATGATACAACCAGCCTTCACATGGGACATGTTCTTGCCAGAGAGACATCTTTGGACTATAACCTGTCAATGAGACATGGCCAGCATGAATAACTCAATCAAGAGCAGCATTCCATGAACACACCATGACAAGTTCCAGGAACAAAGTACTTCCTAACCTCAGTGAAGAGCCTATGTTCTATTTCTGTCACTAGGAAAAATAAAAACTACACGAAAATCTAAGGGTACATTTGAAATAAGTAGAGGTTGTAGGGAGAAGGGAGGGAGACTGGGGAAGAGTCTCCAGACTGAAAGACTTGACATACAACGAACATCCTCCCAAGACTGCGCATGCAAAGATGAAAGCTGCACAAATAGGAAACAAATTAGTATTACTGAATGGGGAATCATATCTAGACCCAGCCTAACAGGGATCATTCGATGCATGGTTTCCTAAGATAATGTTCACATAACAACCTCTCTGTGTTCTTACATATGGTCATACACAAAAGATAAGAAAGGAATTATACACAGTATCTGCTGGGCAGAGTGCACAAGTAGAAATGAAAGAACACCCATTCCACTTTCTCACATGTGGAAAGGGTTTAGACTGCCCAGTTGTGAAATAATTGCCATTTGTGTGACCCAGCTGTGAATCAGCGGGGAAGGAGCACCCCTGGGTCACAGTAGACTGCAGAGTTTTGTGTTCAGCATTTCCTAGGCAGATGGCTTCCACATTACCTGATCTGTGCACCAGTACCACAAAGCAATGACGCTCAAACCAAAGACGAGCCCTGGCCATGGCAGATCTCCAGTGACGGCATCTCGGAAGATGTGAAAGGAATCCTTCTGAGGAGTGTAGCATTTTGGATCTATTGTAGTATTCCCATAGGAGATATTGGATGGAATTGCTTCCATGTACTTCCGCATGAAAGCGTCATACCCTCCTACTTCAGCAAATGCTGAAAAACAGAAAGTTAAAGTAGTGATCGAGTATTTAATCGTGAAATCTCATATAGAGCTAGAGAAAGTGAAGAGAAAAACCTCCTGAATATGGCTGTACAGAACCCCTAGCTAGCGCACAACCTTGTCCGGAAACAGCACACAGTGGTTGTAAGCACTCACACAGCCTAAGTACCCAAGTGACCTTTCTTTTTAGGTTTCTGTATAACTTGCAAATGTTGGGTTAGGCTCCACTGTCTCCACATTTCTTATACATGCCTTGCCAAGAAGTGAAATGACCATACATTATTTCCACACACTGTCAACCTCAGCAGAACCTAAGGCAGGGTCTTACCAGGTTAGGTCACTTTGAAGTTTCTTGTGTTGTAACAGTGGTGGAATAATTTGATTCCAGTGAAAGACCTAGCTAGAGGAAGACCAAGCTGAGTAACCAGGAGATAGGGAAAGGCCACTACAAATTCTTGGAATCTTACCACTACTTCTTTTTTTCTTATAATCCTTCCAATTCTGTTTAACAGCATGATTTCTGCTGTAAAAAGCATACAGACTTCTGGATACACACACTGGCCTATTCATTAACATTCAGTTCATATCTTCTGTCCAGCTGGCAATCTAACGACGTCCATAGATCAACTACAATGCTTACTCAAAGTGTTAATATGTTTGCTTTATTTTAACACAGGCTAGTGGCTAGAAACAAGCTAAAAAACATGCAATGGGACCAACAGCTCTTCACTTTGAATCAGAGATTTTCATGTATTAGCATCTGAATATCTATGAAATTATAATCTACTCAAAACGAGATACTCTCTGAACTTCTCAAGAGTATCATTATCACCTGCAAACAACTCTGCTTTTACCTCATTAGCCATCACAAGTCCTGTTCTGTCATGGGATGCTAGTTATTACCTTACACATTCACATGTGCTTTGGAGATGGAGTGGTCTCAGTGACGAAAAGGCTTGGCAATATGCCTTATTTTAGCAATGTGCCTATTTTCTTCCATGACAAATAGGAATAAGAACTGAAATGTGTTGGTTAGGATAACAGAGTTGCACACTGCAGGATCCATTTCCTTAGCCACTGTGGGATTTGTGGTTCAACATTCCAGTTTCATTCATCTGATTTACTTACCAAATCCCATGAGAATAAAGGATCCCACTACCATGATAAATGTTTGTAAGGTGTCAGTGTAAATCACGGCTGCAAGGCCACCTAATGGCAAAGAAAATGCAATACAAATACGTTATTCCCCATGGAAATGCCTCAGTTTTTAATTTTCCCACCACCTCTCTCTTTCAAAGACCACTGTAAATAACTCCCCTTCCAGGCTTTCATTTGTCCCCTCTTACCCACCTCCCCTCTTCTCTTTGCTCTGTCTCCCCTAACTTCTTTATCAGACTGCTCTGCAAACTCACCTGTGATGGTATAAAGAGCTGTGATAGCAAGCAGGATAATTATGGCCAAATAAAGATTCAGGCCTAGGGCCAGCTGTATAAATATAGCTCCAGAGAATATGTCTGCCTATAAAAGAAAAAATGATAGCTTAAGCAACATTTAAATTTGGGAAGATGGCGTATTACACATTCACAATGAAGGTGCTGAAATACATAGATCCCTTACAGTACTGCACACACCCCCAGAAAGAATCAAAAAGGAAATAGAGACCATTTTAGTACAACTGCCAGTCTCCTCTCAGTGCTGTGGTGCTTTCAGTACAAGAGTTGTAACACTTCCCAAAGAATTTCCAGGTCTTTTTCAATGGGTCATTTCAGCTGGACACAGAGTCACCTCACTGCTCTGTGCTTACATAGAGAGACAGCTTAACAAGCAGCTACTTAAAACTGAGATTATACTTGCTGCTGTGCACAGGGATGGACTCTGACATCTCCAAGACACAGTATGGTTTTCTTCAAGTAATGCTACTCTATAAGTCACTTAGTTTTTCTTTATTGCTTGCACACGTGTGGTATAGCTCGTCCTGCCGGTTCAGGACAAATGCTGCATTTGCATTAGAGGCAAACATACCTCTAGCTGTAAGTTCCTGTCAGAATAACTGACATCACTTGGCTAACAGAAGAGACCTTTAGCTCTTGCGTAATAAAGGAATTGTTCAGGTTTCAGAGCAACACTCTGGGATTTTAATCACATTGAATCAGTTCCTGTTTTAGAGATAATTCGCATTAATGTTGTATACCCAAGTTTGCAATCAAAATAATCTACTCCAGTGCACTTGTAATGCATTACTGTAAATTATGCTTTCATTTGAGTTTGTATCTGGGCCAATCCTTTCTCCTGAGCATCCAGCTCCTGGGCTCATCTCCAATCCCACCTGCATGCCTCCTTCCTGTATACCACACCACCTATACAGGACTCTATAGAGGGAATCTTACCCCCATTTGACAGTACAAGTCAGCATTCAGTGACCTCAGGAGCTGCAAAATGTCCATATGCAGGGTTTGAGAAACAAAGATAAACACCATCACATGTGCCCTGGGGTCAAGCCTGCACACACAACTGCTGCAGGGCAGCTGTTAGTAGCAGCTTGGTGGAGGAGGAGGAGTTCCACAGGTCAGGCTGTGGGCAGCCAGAGCCTGTGACCACAGAACAGGCACTGGCACCACTTTTGTCCAGGCTAGGCTGAGGTAAGGCAGTGCCCATACACTAATAAGCAGTTATGGAGCCTGGCTAGCTGGGAGATGTCGGATGAGGAAACCCTCTTCATTCCAGAGACACTGAAACCGAGACTGGGGGGTTACGATCACACCCTTAGCTCACTCTGAAGAATGAGGAAGAGGTGAGCACCTCTGCAGCAAGAGATTCTCCAATCCTACTGCCCTCACATGCAGAAAGCAACGTGAAGCACAGTGTGAATCACAACAGAGGTCCCACTCCCAAAACTCTGCCTCTGGAGCAGCTCGAGACTATTTGATTTCTTATAGGCACTGGGAACCACAACTTCCAGCTCTTATCCCCAGTGGCTGGTAGACCATATCCTTTGTCCTTTCTCTCTACTGTAATTAACTTTCTTCCTACCTTTTCACACCATTGATCAGGTTGTGTCCCAGATCTGTTTTTTAAATTGTTCTTGCCTTTAGTTTATCCTAAATATCATTAAATTTTAATGGTCCTAAAATGACACCCCAGAAAGAAATGTATAGTTAATTATTTAGCATCCTGACCAATATAACAGCTCCTCTAAATTGCTGAGTTACCTTCCAACTTCACTGTTCCTCCTTCCCAATTAGATTATTGCCTTCCAATATTTCCTTGTTTCTCCATTTATACTTTTTTATGGACACTGGTTAATCTTTATCTTATCTCTGAATAGAGTAAATCTTTCCTTTACCCTATCACTCCAAAACCGTGTGCAGATCATGCAGGAACAACTGGCAGAGCACATGACAACTGAGTGAATCCAGCTGCTATGCTAATGTGGGAGTCAGGGCAGTGGTACATGCTCTTTATCTTTACCCCCTACACCATGCAGCCTCAAGAGAGAGTTATCCTTCCCCTTCCTCTTCCACCTGGTAAGCCTATGCCCATACATTTACTACTGAAATTATGCACAATGAATGGAAAGAAAATGCTGTAACACATTTGGAAATCCAAGTTTGCAATTTCAGATTTCTGCAGAAGCTTTCAGATCTGAATTCCCTTTGGTTTGTCATAACTCAGTCAATTACTCTCCATCAAGATTTTATCTTTACTAGGCCATTTTTTCTGGCATAATGACTGACTGACTGTTATCAACAACACTAACTGCCAGCAAGGCCCTGAGAGCTGCTACGGACGCTGCTCACAAAGCACTGCATGCTTAGGATGCACCTACATGTGAGGTGTCGGTGCAACAGAAATGCTTTAGGCTCAAAGATCTTTTGTGTCCTGACCCCAGAGATCAGCACCTTGCAGCATGACCTTGTCTTGCAAGTGGCTGATTAGCCACAAAACAAGGTAAGAAATCAACGAAAAATACACAGAAAATATGCAGGAAAAGAGAAACGGTGTGCAAAGGGAATCTGATCATCACGTGGTGGTGGGCACTGTGCCAGAAAGAGCATGCCAGGACTCACACAACCTGACGTGGTCTATTGTTCATTGGAAAGCACCGTAATAATTATATTATTAAGAACATTAAATATTTCCACATATCAAAGAAGCAGCATGTGAAATACCTACCCCAGAAACAAGATGCCTTTCTTCTACAAGGACAAATGGCAGTGAGTATCACTGCCAGACAAACTGATAGGTGCGGCTGCCTGCTGAGGGCAGGGCAGAAACCCATGCTTCTATACCAATTCTCAATAAGCCCTCAAGATCACAAGGGAGTGTTTGCAAAGGCAGCAGTCAAGGAAGTCAGATGCAAATTTCCAAGCTGACTATGACATGGATTGTCAACGCATGGGTAAGTTCAGATACACAGCATGCCTCTGGGAAGAGACACCTGTGCTAGCTTCACACACCATGCATATCTCTACACAGCACAAAGCTAGCTATGGTCCAGGATGGAACAGCCTTTCCCTTTCTGCTTCTGGAGCTGGCTCATCTGGAGACAATTAGGGCCTGGTGTTGCACAGCATGGTATAGAAACACCTACTCTGACATCCTCTGACAGTATCTGAAACCTCCAAAGGCTCTGACTGTTGCGCCTTTTCTGAATAAGATATGGCAGGTAAATCAGACCTGGGCAAACCCTGCACTACAAAACAGAGTGACATAAGACAACAGTGCAGAAGACATGTTTGTATAGTACAGGAATCTGAGCCATGTTTGTACATGGGGCAGACACTGTCAGAGTTGTTCTGGGCAGATGGGGGAAACGAGAGAAATGCCTACAGGAATTTGTGCATCAGATTTTTCCCCTGCACGGCACAGAGCTCCAGCTCCATGGCAACTCCCCGTGCACATCTGGAATAGTTGGGTTGATGGGAAGCTGGGACAGGCCGCTGGTTGAGTGCAGCCCAGGTAAACTGCTGCTGTATAGATCTCTTGACTATCGCTTTGCTTCCTAATAAGACAGGACCACAGAAGCAGCAGAGGGTTCTTCAGCCTCATGACCACACTTGACACAAGGCCAAGGCACTCCAACTGAAATGGGGTGAAATGCCATGACCAGACCCCTACATGTGGTAGAGGCTGGAAATAAAGACAGATAGTTAATTCGGAACCTGTGTACCACCTTGATGGCTCATTACAAACGTGTTGCAGAATAGTACTGTAAGTCACCTGACTGGAGCAGTTTCTTGGCTGCTAGAGCTGCCAGAACTCCGTGTCATACCTGGGATTTCTGATTATGGTAGTTAAGCACTACAGCAGCAAATTAACAACTCCACAGTACCAACCTGTTTAATTTATAACCTTTCCAAGGATCGGCTATCATGAAGATGTGAGAATGAGAGCAAAAGGCCAATCTTTTAGCTTAAATTGCACTATTATCACTCAGCTCCATTCAGAGGGCAAAGAGTAATCTGCCATGGCAACTTCTGCAAAACAACAGATTGAGGTATGCCTGAACTGTGGACTTCTTTAGAGGCTTGGTTGTTTCAAGATATAGTGAAAATACCAGTTCCCTTCACTACCTGACAGCAACACAACCACTTACTTCATAAACATTAACTTCATAGCACCTTAAAATTTATACCAGCCACTTGCCCAGGAGAAGAAACTCTCCTCTTTTCTCCTTTCACCTCAGCTGTTATAATTCCCCTCCTTTCCATTTTCCCACTCCTTTGTTTTCTAATTCCTATTGTTCTTATTCTCCATAGCGCTCCTGCTCTTTTCCCTCAACTGCATTCGTGATAGCATAGAATCATAGAATAGTTAGGGTTGGAAAGGACCTTAAGATCATCCAGTTCCAACCCCCCTGCCATGGGCAGGGACACCTCCCACTAAACCATGTCACCCAAGGCTCTGTCCAACCTGCACATGAGCACCGCCAGCGATGGAGCATTCACAGCTTCCCTGGGCAACCCATTCCAGCACCTCACCACCCTCACAGTAAAGAACTTTTTCCTCATATCCAATCTAAACTTCCCCTGTTTAAGTTTAAACCCGTTACCCCTTGTCCTCTCACCACAGTCCCTAATGAAGAGTCCCTCCCCAGCATCCCTATAGGCCCCCTTCAGATACTGGAAGGCTGCTATGAGGTCTCCACGCAGCCTTCTCTTCTCCGGGCTGAACAGCCCCAACTTTCTCAGCCTATCTTCATGTTCACCAGAGGATGCTAAACCAGATAAATATGAAGTCTGGGGACAAAAAATCCTGCTAGGTTTTTCAGGGATCCCTAGAATCATAGACTGTAATACAATACAAGTTTCCCTCCACTCTGACTTGTTCAATAGGAGAGCACAAGTAAACCTTAAAACCTGAAAAAGAAGAAAAGCACAACAAGCATCTGGAGACATTGCTAGTTCAACCAAGGGCTCCAAATCAGAAACAACTGACCAATTGTGTGAGCAATATTGTAAATGGGAGTTTCTTTTCTTTAGATCAATGCATGATGGAAGAAATGCTATAGAAGTTTTACTTACTGAGATCTTTGTGAAAATATACAGGATCAGTGAAAGGACTGACAGGTAGACCTGAATCCGTTTCCCACCAAAACGCTTCTTCAGATACTCCGGCATTGTTACCACCTGCAGGGGAGGAGTTGAGGTTTCAGGTAATGGGGAACACACATAAAGCAAATTAGAAGAAGCTTTTTGCTAGTCAGACACTGTAAGAGTGGAGCTCAAAGGGAGAGGAGCTGCAAATGCAGCTGCAAGGAAGAGTAGCTCCAGGAATCACAGGAGAACAAGGAAAGAGTACCAAGTACTTCTCAGCTCAGATCTCTGAACACACTCCTCACTTCCCAAAAAAACCCCCACACAGTACAGTTCTAGCATAGTGGGATCTCTTGCCATTCATAAAGGCTTTGCAACGTTTGAGACCTGATCCACAAATATGACCAACAAAGAAAAGCATAACGTGCTGTTTTGACTTACCCCAGCTTTGATGTAGATGGGTACAAACAGCCATCCGAGAACAACCACAAATATCAGAGCCTGCAGCCAAGACAAGATCAGCTGAGTTAGTCTCCTCCCTAGAGGAGTGCTAGCTAGAGCTAGTACTTCCAAAGCCCATTTATCAGGCCCAGTAGCAGCTAGAGGCCATTGAAACCACATAAACCTGTGTCTTGTGGGGGTGAGCTGGGAAATATTAAGGAAGGTGAAGTCTGCTACCTGAGACCTATTTACTAGCATCTTGATCTCAGAGCCTCTAATGCAGGATACCTTCCCACCCAGAATCAAGTATGCTGCAATGGTGTGTTGTGACATCTGAAAATCTAGGCACTGGGGAGAGCAGTGCTTCTTTTGGTTATTATTTTGATCGTTAACTGCCTTCTGCACTGGTCTGGATGGCTGTGTGTTTTACAACAACCTCGCGTACAGCACAGGATGTGCCACATGCATTTTGTAAAGTATTCTGTATTCCCATATTACCATTTCATAATTTATTTTGTGTTACCATGTGTATTTTGTGAACTGTAGATCTTACTGTATTGCAGTGTCACAGTTTTCTAACTTAAATGGCTAGCCACTGCTTGTCTGATACAGAGTTGTACATATTTAAATGGACAAATCTAGAACAAAATCCTGCTCTCAGAGGTACACTCTGCATTATGCTGTCCACAGGGCTTAAAGGGCTTTTTTAACTACATCTTTTAAGTTCTGCCCTTAGATCAAAACTGAAGATGGACAAGAAATACTGCTTCTGCTGTCATACTCACACAAATTAGGAATCATTTCAGTGGAATAACAGGGATAGACAAGGTGATAACAGTCAAACTTAGTATCTCTTTTAAGAGGAGAATCACATTATACAGTCAAGAGCAATATTTGCACCATATCTATTAATCTGTATGCCAGTTCCACTGTAAGTAATAAAACTTAAAAACAAAGTAAAGTCATAAGTATGAATTACACAGTCTATCTGTTCAAATACACACATGCATCATTGCTTCCTCCTAAACAACAACTGTCGTACACTGTGTACTGATATTAGTCTACAGAGAATCTCCCAGGAGACAAAGTGTTAGAGGTAGGTATGTTTGAAGAAGGATATGGGTCCTAAAGCTTTGAATAACATGACATTCTGAGTAATGCTTGTTCTGTTTTGTTTTGCTTTGTTTTGGTACAAAGGGAAGGGAAACCAGGTTTGGTGCAGAATTAGTGTAATCAAATACAGACAGATGATGAAACTAACTGTGCACATCTCATAGAGTCCATTTTAGCCTGTATCCTTCTCCTTAAATATTTATATCATACAAATACTTGACTATTTGTAGTGACCATCTACTTGCTAATGGAAAAAGCCAAATCCCTGAGGGAGGTATGCCTCTTTCCCTGTGTAGAATTAAAGGAAGTATCGACCTATGTATGCCCATTAAATTCTTTGTGTAGTGTTAATCCCTTTTGTGAAGGTGAATTACGCAGAACAAGAGCATCATTATCCACACCCTGAGAATACAAGCAATGGACTGAATCAGCTCATGTGAACCTCCATCCTGTTGCAGTTAACACCACTCCTAGTACCCCAAGGAGTTAATATAAAGTCAGCTTTGATATCTCTACCCTAGTCTGCAACTGTAAGCAAAACACACATAATTAAAGGAAGAAGAAACTAAAGAGGAAAAGATTTTTGGAATGCAGGTGGTTGTGAAGGATGCCTAAGATTTCTTACAGCCTGTGAAGAATTCAGAGCCCCTGCAGCAATTCTACACAGCAACATGCTGTAAAAAGTACTGTGGATTACAAAACTGGTAAGCTCTGCCCAACATCCTGCAGTCTGAAAATGCTCTTTACAAATACTTTAAAAGTAACCAAAAGATACGTATAGAGAAGAGAATCCACTGATTCATTTGGTTCAAACACTCTCTAAAAAGCCTCATTCAACAGAAAAGGGACATTTTTTCCCAGTGGCTTGGACACAGACCAAGGAAGATGAGCTAAACAGATTACATTGGCGCTTAGTACTTCGTACAGAAAACAAGTGTTGCCAAACACAAACTTTGACAGTCTAAATTATTAGTCAATGTTATTTTGATTAACCTCAGCAGAAAAGCTGATGTCACAAATATGTTCACTTAAATGCATGCCACTTACATTCCATTCATATCCTCCGATGGCAATTCCTCCAGCTGCTCCTGTTCCTGCTATTCCCACAAAATGTCCACTGCCAATGTTACTGGCAAATAGAGAAGCACCGATCTAGAAACAGAAAGAACAATATTTGGCTCTTAGGTCCTGCTCATGGCTACTTGAAAAAATCATGTTCATTTGGCATTTTGAACTCATGCCCATCTGCCATCAAAGGGTGATGATAAAAATGATTGATAACCAACTTCCTTGACAACTTTCAAGACTCTCTCTTACTGTTTCCCCTCAGACCTGACACTCTAACCATCATATTTACAATGATGAGAAAAAACAGGATGTTGCACAGGACTTCTTCCACTTGAGTCAAACAGTTTATTACATAAACAGAGATTTTTAAATATCTGCAAAACTTGACTGACATTTGGATGATATCCAAAGAATTAGGGAAGGCTGTGATCCATCTTGCTCAAGCAGGAAACCTTAAGTGCATATCCACTTGTCAAACTGGCACTCGCTATTTCATATCCCACAGTCTGTGGACCTAAATGTATTACTGGTGAGAGCTGAACAGGTTTTGTACTTGGTTCACTTTCCATCAACAGATGTGATTCCTGAATGAAATTCTGAAAGCCGCGTAGAAGAAATATCTGCTGAGAAAGTGCTCCTGGAAGATACAAACACTAGCAGACCAAGGAGTTCTACTTAAGAACTGCCGGATATCCAAGAACCCAAATATTAGGAATTGCTCAACAGGGAGAGATTAAACAGAAAAGAACGGTTTATGTTGGATTACAGACAGGCAGGAGCCATTCACAAAATAGAGTGTGCCAAAAGAGCTGATTCTCTATAAAACAGCTCAGGCAACAGAAAAGATAAAGAGAAAAGGTAGGAGCTTCATTTCCTCATAATGAAACTATTAAAGGAGAAGAAATGCCTAACAATAATTTACAGGGTCAGACACTGAGGGATGTAGGGTGAGAATTCAAGCATGAAAAAGAGGTTGCACTGGGTATTGTGGGCAGAAGACATACGAGCTGGAGTAGTTCTGAGATGAAAAGAGGAGCGTGAACAATGTTCTATTCACTTCGATCTTTCCTTTATATCCTCTGAAAGCTACAAATTAAAAAAGGAAATGGGGTTAAAAATCCAAGAAAAGCATATAAGCAGTAGGCAAAAGAACCTTTGCTGACCAGCTTCATTTGAGGTAGATCCCTTACGTTGAAAGATCCCAAGGTGCTTAAAAATAGGTTTTTTCGACGTAGGAATGCAGGACCTGCATCCGGCACATTCTTCTTACATAGTTGCCAAGTGCAGGTGGTTGCAATATGTTTTGAGTCACCTTACAAAAGGGAGAAATATTCATTGTCTGCAATTCACGGGGAGATTTTTCGGGTCCTAAAATATATATAAAGTGAATAGTTAAAAAGTTCCAGGTCTCCGGTCACTGCAGTGAGTTCTTTCAGTAGCAGCAAAAATCAGTCAATCTCTCAAGGGCACAGGGACGACCGCCTGAGATCTGGGAGGATAAAAAGGATTTCATTTCAGAAATCCACCTCTGAATAAGAGATTTATTCTATAGAGCTATGCTAGAGCCAGGAACAGCAACTCACAATCCTGACCTCTAATCACAAAAGAGATCTCCCTCCCCAAGGTTTTATATGCAATGTACAAACAAAATCCCTCAGAGGATTCCACTCGTTCTTTTCCAAGCTTACTTTTTTCTCCTTTCCTCAGTTTGATCTTCTGCTTTCTTCTAGTCTATTTTCAGACAAACTGTTCTTTTGCTGTGAGAGGACATTTATGTCTCTAAGGTCACACAGTTCTGCAGTTCTGGATTTTGTTTTCCTCTTTTCTACACGTTTCTAGAAGCCGGTTGTGCCCTACAGAAACCTAACGAGTTTGTCATATGGCAGATATTTCTACAGGAATGATAAGTGTTGCAAGAAGCATTAGCAAACAAGTCAGAGAGATCACCGGTAATAAAGAAAACCTTTTCTTCTAACCTCTTTGTGACAGCAACTGTGGTTTCCCAGCAATGATCATGAAGAAACAAGAACCGTTTAGACCAAGCATTAGCACTGCTCTCCAGTGCTTTCCCTGGAGACGGAATAATTAAACTTAAATCTAGGTTACTAGAAATGCAGTCACCAGAAAAGATTAACCACATTAATATCTGATTTTATTTAATGTGTTCCCTCTCCTGTTTCAAAAGCTCAGAATGTTCTGCAAGCAGATCCACCTAACGAAAGCAGCTAATGAAGATCTTGAAGAACTGAGAGCTGTAGTAAGCTTTGGCTCAGTGCCTGACACCCCAGGCCATACTGTAGCACTCACTGACAGTGCTGTGTTCCCAGCTCTGCCCGGGGTACAACTGTATTGAAAGAAAACCATGAAACCCAACGGAAACAATGCAAAATTACCAAGGTCTTTAGGGCCAGCATAAGGACAAAACAATGTGAATGTAGATATCACCCTTTCTAAATTCTCTTCTCTGAGTTAGGGAACAACCGATGCAGCAGAACTGTAAGATCAACACACACAAATATGGATGCAATTTAAAACATGGTTTTTTTCTTGTTATGTTACTCCTGATCTGCCACAGCAGTACTTTAAGGATAAAGGGAATAAGGCAGATGGGCTCTGGGCACAAGCTGTCTTGCTGAAGAACTTAGTGCTGTGGTATTTTTGTACTGAAATGGCTGTTTACTGGACTTGCTTGATTTGCCTTTGGAGACGCTGCAGTACCCCTATGCAGTAGGTCTAAAGAACACTGAGCTGAAACTGGGGTGGACAGAGGGAAACAATTGTTAACTGTTCTCAGTGAATGTGTTAGTGAATTGATTTTTAAACCCAATCTATGAGGAAGAGTAAAGAAGAAAGTTGACTGAAAGGAACAAAAGCTGTTAAGAGGGAAAGAGAGGACAAAAAACTGCGCTAACCTGAGGCAAACGTGGAACATTAACTCTTTGAAAATATTTTAAGAGATCAGGTTTTAACAAGAGTACTCTGCTCAGGAAAAGTATCACCACGCTGCAGGCAGATTATCATCACTGTGTTTTTCCCATGTTATTCATTAACAGTTTCACCTTGCTCTTTTCAGAACCTGAGGATGCATTGACATCCCGGTGCTTGCTGTTCCTTTCCAAATCATGTGCGATGTGCTCTTCAAGTAAGTGACAGCATGCAGATTTTACAGCTTATGGCTGATACACATCCTATGTCCCTTGTGTCCACTTTCCTGTTTGAAAGTGTTAGCTCGGTTTCAAACTCTTTTCCTCCATCCCAAGCACACCTTGTCTGTGGCCTTTAGCCCCTTTACAGAGAACAGCAGAGGCTCCCTTACACCAGCAGGAGGTCATGAGCCTTGCCCTGAGGTATCACTTATCCCACGGGTCACCTGCAAACCTCTCTTCCCTAGACAAATTTCTCCTTCCCTTGTTGAGAAGTGCTCGTTGACACTGTCCATGCTTTTGTTTAACTCACAGTTCTTCCCTGCAACATGTGACTGATGGGAGAACATAATTTTTCCTACCTGAAAACTTTGGAAAAAATGAGTTCCTACCTTTCACTTTGGAAAAAGCAGTACATTGCTTACAATGAAATACTACTGCCACCCTTTCAAGGCTTTGAGATCCAAATAAAGAAGAGTAGATTTTTATTCTGCTTTCCCACTTGCTCTGCAAATTCTATGTACTGCATTATTGCCAAATCAAAACACATTTATACACTTCCTAGTTCACTAAGCGAGAGAGATGGATACACTACACACATCAAATGTGTCTCTGCCTTCCAACAAACCCTACAGCTCTTGGAACAGCACAGTTGCAAGCAGGCTGATCTGACACCTTGCTACCTTTTTCCTCTGAGAACAGAAACATCTTCTGCCCAGCTGGAAAATTCTGATGGATTCTGCAGAAATCTGCTGCATTGAACTTTTCTACCAGAGCTTTGATTACTTTATTATTCCTCTTACTCTGAAAACTACTGATTTCATATTATTTTTTGCATGGAACTTGACAAAAGAAGTTAATTTCTTAGCCCACTTGACCTAAGAAAAGGAAACACAAACCTTATTCATATCAGAGATGTCATTCCTGGCTCCTCATAGCAGTGTCAAACGCAGCAAACGGCAAGAATTCTGAGAATATGTAAAACTTAACTGGATGCAGAGATGAGAGAAATCGGTGGCCAGTGGCCAGTTCTGCTGGCCACGAAAATAAACCATGCAGAGCTGAAGCAAAAATCTGTTGGGCTTCTTCCCTTAATTCTTACCTGTCCCACAAAGGTCAACACGTCAGTGACAACAAACAAACTGAGTTACATTTCTGTTTAAAGTGTAGTGTTCCTTGACTCTGCACGCTTCCTACTTACTATGCAGTACATCATTCTAACCATAGCTGGACTTCAGATGCCCAGCAGATACTCTTTGTCCTATTTGCATTTATGCCTCAGGAACTAAGGTATACAAGGTAACCCATAATTTTTTGCAGACAACTCTGTCTGCAAAACTACAGAACCTGAGGAGGAAACTTAAAAGCAGAAAAGCCACAATATTTAAGTTTGGTGGAGCTTGGGGTTTTAATTATTTATGTAAGTTATGCATAAAACCCTGTAAAGCCTGTGAGAGTGGCTGCTACAACAAATGACTGCTCCAGGAACAGATACTTCATGTCCTACAGTGGTAGAAAGGATTCTGCTGAACCTAACTCCTCCATCTAGAAAAAGAAGCTAAAGTTCAGTTTGCAAGGCCCACAGTTACAAAGCTGTCACTTTCCTCAAGCTTCTCTTTGTCTTTCTGGCCAAAGCAGGGCTGTTTATGAGTATTTGAAGAGCAATATATGTCTTTCTTGAAGACACTTCCCTCAAAGCCCAAGAGACCAGAACCAGTTTCTTGAAGATTCTTCTCTCATTTTCTCTAAAAAGACTGTGGAGGGGGCACAGCGTTTCATACCATTATGATTAACCAACAATGTTTCAATTTCTGGCAATCAGCGAGAATGTGATTCTATACCTTGATCCCTAATTAACTACTGGAACTACTGAGTTGGCACATCCACTGCACAAGGACAGTGATCCCAGTGAACTAACACAAAGTGACCTGTTACACCAGCAGAACAGCCAGAAAAGACTAACTGTGGGCTTGGTTCTGCAAAATGCTTCATGAATTCTGCTGAAGCCAACAATCAGAGTCACAGTTGGACAGATTTGGCCAGGATAAGTGTCCTGCTCCTACTTTATACATTGAGGAATCTCAGTAACAATTTGTGTCCGGTGACTAATATGCAAATGCCATACCAAAAGCGGGACTAACCTCCAGCCCTTGATTACCAGGGTCTCCTCTGATCTACTAAACAACAGCTATTATATCATTTCTGTGAACTGAAATCTGTCTCAGGCTCATCAGTAAGAGATCCTAACTCACTGCTAATGACTCTCTTTCCCTGTGAGGTCAGAATAGCCACTTATGCCTGCCCTGCAGAGCACAGAACATGCACAACCACTGAAAAATACCATTCTTTGAAGGGAATTCAACTTTTCAAGTGTTTCAGAAAGCAGTTACACAGCAAGGGGCCTTATCCTGAATTGCAGGGAAGAAACATGATAAATAAGAGTCCACTTACAAAACAACTTCCCTCACTCTGCCTCCCATCTACACTCTGTGGAAACGTATCTGGGCTTTCCAGAACCATGCCAAGCTAGTCCTGATGTGGCACAACACTCAAGTCAAAGCATAAAAGAAGTAAAAAAGTACACACAGCATTAGCTGTTGCAGAACTGAGATCACATCTTTGACTGAACTTTCTATACTTTCATTGGTTTCCTGGTCATTTCAGCCCAGTTTGCACTGGGTGATGGACATCCTATCTACTTGCTAAACCACGGGAATAGGTGTTTTGGAATCTCTCCTTATCCAAGGCAAACTTTCCAAGGTGGTGCTGCTGAGTTGGTATTTAGTTTGTGGTTTTAGTGCCTGCCCTTTGTTTATTCTGAGTGATACCAGGAAGAACAGCAAGAAGGGTTTATTTTTCTGGTGCAGAAAGACACTCCTGGCATTCCAAAGGGAAGGCCCAAAGGGGTGGTCTAGGACTCCACTGATGACTAGCATTTCATCCATGCTGAGCTCACAGAGTTTGGGAAGGAGAGAGAGATGATCCTGGCAGTAACCACTGCACCCTGGGGTCATCCTTTTTGTTTCCTCCCTGAAGGACTGAAGCTTGCTGAATCTGTTGGGTTTGTCTTGGCAGAGAACTCACTGTTAGATAATCTTCCCTGGGTCTTAGGGGATTCATTAGGAGCTCTCAGTGCTACTGCACAAGACACAAGTTTTTTTTACGGTGAGTCTTTCCTGCCTTGTTTCTTCCATCTTAATTTACATCTGCACAAAAGGGTATCCATATTCACCCTTGACAGGCATACAAGAACTGCACAAGATTAAAACCAGCCCACAAACTAAAGTGATAGTTAAGCAAAGTAATCTGTTTGGGTTTTCTCTCTCCCCCTAGAATTATAGGATTTACCTTAAATTAACTTGGAAACTTTCTCTTTCCTTGATCTTCCAATGGAACCTAAATTTTCTTAGATCTACTATACCAAATGAGGAAAATTTGACTGCCACTGGTCTTTAATCTTTTTATGTCACTAAAGAGGCCCAATCCCTTCTAAAAGCAGAGAGCAGCTCCCTGAAGAACAAGAAGACTGAAAGATGTGTAGGGATTTCTGCAGCCCACTTTAGGAAGATTCCTAAGTTTTTAGACAACAAATATTTACTCTCACTCTCTCTGACCCTGTTACTGAACCCAGTAACTGGGGGAAATCTTGAATCATAAGTCTTAATGAAGTGCAAAAACAATTTTGGAGAATGAATGCAAGATCAGGAATGTTGAGGATTTCCATTCAGGACCATGGGAGCAGGTACAATACAACCAGTACAGAAAATGCAGGTTTGCCCAAGTTTTCTGCTGTTCTAAGAGGTCACACTAAATAAATAGACTGTATGGCCTGAAAGAAATAGATAAGTGTTTCTAATACTATTTCTGCCACAGGCCTAATGGATGGCTATGGTCATGTTTTGTGTCTGTGACTCCTTTTCTCCACCTTGGAAGAGAATACAGATCCGCAGAAGAAAAATAATGCAAGTCACAAATAATCTTTGAATAAATTTAAACTGTATTTTCCAACAACGAACTTATCACAGTATTCCTAGGATTGTCTCCTTCTACAGACCAGAACTTGTTACCAAAAGTGGAAACCATAGAACAATTCAGGGAGAAACTGCAGTGAACCAACTCTCCTCTGTGATAACCTCGCAATGAGCCAGCTTCTTTGAGTGCAGTGAAAGGAATAAAAAGTTTCAAAGTGGGCTGAAAGGCAAAGCACTGCTTTTGTCTGCACTGACATTACCAGTGTATGGAGGTTCAAACAAGTTGTTCACATAATCAAGACAGCTCAGATCTCGACACAGACAACTTCCCAACACTTTTGCCTGCCTATCAGGTGGCTTTTGTTGTGCAGTGTGTCCTGTGTCACCACGACTAGAGAAAGAGTTTGAAGCGCATCTACATGAAATAGCCATCATAGTCTCAACAATATTGTAGAGATACTTCGTATTTAAGGACTAGACATAGTCATACAGAAGTGGATACACACACACAAATGCTTTCTGTATATACACAATGTATAGCACTCACCGGCCACCAAACCATGCTTCGCCCAGCCAGGAAAAATCCACCTACTGTCCCTCGGTTGGTTGAGAACATAGCCTGGGAGAAAAGAAAGAAGGAAAGAAGGAAAGAAACAAAGAACGATTGAATCATATTTGAAGTATAATAGTCAAGCTACCAACAGACAAGAACAAACAGCTGGAAGCAAGGGATAAAATATATGGGTAAAGTGAAAGAAATAAAGAGAGTGGCTAAAAAGAACAAACATGATGAAGACAACAACAGAACTTGAACAATGAGATTTGCATCTAGGTCTACGTTAACCATTCAAGCTCCATTGCTGCGCCTTTCATTACAGTGCCAAACATTAAAATAAAATGAAATTTAACAAACAAACAAAAAAAA
This sequence comes from Amazona ochrocephala, assembly GCA_039720435.1. Lineage (NCBI taxonomy): Eukaryota > Metazoa > Chordata > Aves > Psittaciformes > Psittacidae > Amazona > Amazona ochrocephala. The sequence goes on along the minus strand of CM077891.1, from coordinate 4,751,973 downwards.
TCACTGAAATAAAAGTGCATACGAGCACTTCATCAGGGGTGCCTTTGATTTCCAGCATCAAAAGACTGTAAGATGCAAGTTCATTAACAGAAAGTGTGCAGCTCTTTTACTCAATACTATCTAGCCCCAGCAGATAGTGGTAAAAATCTGTTTTCTTGCAGAGATATCAGCATTGTACCCACTTCTCTCTGAAGTTCAACAAAAGAAGTCAACTAAACTTGCTTTTTCACACACTCATTTTGTATTGGTCAAGGGATGGGCTTTAGAGGGAAGCTTCATCCAGTTTTTGTTAATGACCCTGATCCAAATAATGGATTCCCATTGTCTCTTCTGATGGACTTTGAACAGGCAAATGAAGAAAGACAACTTGGGAAAATTAGCTGGTTCTTTTCTTCTGATGCAGAAGAAAGGAAGTAAATACAATAGATTGACATTTAACTACACACAGCAACTGGGAAATTATTTGTCCAATAAAGAGGGCATTGTTGCTGGAAAGAAACTACTTAGCATACAAATGCCTGATAAACCATGAATCAGCCCTTTTTTGTCACAGACCTTTAATACGAAGTTCAACTACAGCAACATCCAGACCTTGGTGGCAAAGCCTCAGCTCCCTTCCACAGACAGCAAAGTGTTCAGATATACTGGGGGCTGCAGAGCTTTTGCTACATTTTTGGCATTTACGACCATGACAAAGAGGTAAAGAAAAGGTTGTGTCCATTTTGTGTACAGTCTAAATCTTTGGTGCTCCTCAAAACACTGTCATGCTGCTAGAAAGGGATGTTTGCTTTGCAGCTGACTTCTCAGCACTGTGTAAAAATAAGACCCCTGGGATGCTTCTGGCAAGCAGAGGATTACTGAGGCACAATGCCTCCTCTCTGCTTGTTAATGGTCAGGTGTCTGGGTGACCAGGAGAGCTTGCCCCAAGGAAATGAAATTTAGTGACATTCCACTGCTTACAGCTGTGTAGCTCACACTATTTGCCTATCATCTTCAAACACCTCAGCACTGAGGTTACACTAGTAAGATGGTATCTGCCTTTCTCCCTCAGCTGTGAAAGCACTGTGCTTTGTTTTCAGATTAGGCACAGAGTTTTCTCTTGCAGCCCTCAGCACATTCAGCATTGCCAGGGTGAGGGCAGGAGGCACCAGTCTGTGCTTAGATCATGAACAGATGATTCTCACTGCAGTCCCAGTGCCCTGCAGTGCTAAACTCCATCTACTCACCTGCTTCCCAATAGAGGCCCCAGCTAGCCTGACATTTACTGATCTGATCTCTTGGCTCCTTCCCCACACACACACCTCAACACTCCACTTTCCCCCTAGTTCCATTCATCCACCTAAATGGATGCTTCCTCAGGTTGCCATCCCCTCTCCAGTAAACACCCACATTTTCCCCACCATGCACTCATTAACTACCTCAGATAAGCACCAAAATCTTTATGCAATTACACATTTTCATTTACTGAGCCATTTTCCCAAGACCCTCTAAACTACCTGCTAATAAATAAAATAAAATAAAATAAAATAAAATAAAATAAAATAAAATAAAATAAAATAAAATAAAATAAAATAAAAATCCCAACCTACCCATAGTCCCACTGCCAGGACTACCAAAAAATAGATGACAATAACAGAGATGTCCGCAGCATTGTTGATCCTTACGCTGGATTCCATCCTGGCTGCTTCTCTGGCTGTCTTCTTCTCTCCTTATGTCCTTCTTGCAGAGATCAGGTTAATGATAAACTGTCTTCATCCCCTACGTCTTATATAATGTATAACTTCAGATTCACTTGTCTCCCATGGGCCACAAGCATGGGACACAAGTTGAAGCTGCTGCTTTTCCTCAGACAACAATTCCTTCCAATATTGCTGCTCGATGTTACAGGTGCTGCAGATTTCAGAGTTCAACTGCCCTGCCAAAGGTGCTCAGGGCTTTTACATCCAGGAGCGGATGTCTGAGGAGGAATGAGCACGGAAAGGAGTGGCTTGGCTGCAATAAACCCGCATATTTACCTCACTGTGTTTGAATACTGGGGTTTTGTTTCAAGTGGTTGTACCTGTAAGTCTAGTCATGGAAGATGCAGCTCTTTTAGATGATGATGGTAGCAATTATCTGTGAGGAGGAGTGACCTGGCACCTGGGGAAACGCAGGGGTCCAGGAGCTAGGACACCCTGTGTCATCTCTCAACTCGGCAGCATTACTCAATGGAGAAACAGCCCTGTATTTCTGGGAAGACAAGCTGAAGCTGCCTACATCTCTCACAAGTATACAGGTAAAGGTGCTTGTGAACTACAAGACTTAGATCCAGGAGCTTGCTGTGCTGAATTTCGGGGTGTTTGACTGTGGTGTTGGTTCTCTCTATTGTAGCTAATCAGCTTCACATCCAAATAAGTTCAAAGTTCATCAGAGCTTGGGTCTGCTCTCCCTGTATTTGTTCCTCTGACTTCAGAATCAAGCTAAGCAGAATAACTGATCACAAAGATGCAAACACGCTGATTATAACAGATCTTCACAGCTCTTAATAAAGAAGCTTCCCTCAACAATGCCTGTGATCCTCTGTGTGAGCTAGAAGAGGTCAGAAAAATCCAGGATATTTAGAACAAGAACCATTTCTGAGCTCTGAGAAGATCTGAAAGTCCTATTCTCTGCTTTATACTAGGGAATCATTATTCATGTACAGCTGACTAGGCTGCCTTTTGGGAGCAAAATGTTACCCTGAAGTCACACTGAGCAGAACAAGAAGTACAGTACACAGAAAACACAACAGGTTTGACTGACTGTGCAGTGGTTATTTCCTTGGGAGTTGAAATGGAGGTCTGGCACTTTGTTCATTGGCAACGAATTTTTCTTAGGTAAACTACCCTTTGGTAACTGTGGCTAATAAAAAGCACCAAAGTCTAAGGAGCTATAATAAAGTGTGATTGCTTAAAAGGATAAAATAAAAATCTCACTAGTGTTTCAGCATCTAAACTCTTATAACCTGTCCTCTGGTAGTTTAGGCATCTCTCCCAAAACACATTCTTCAGTTTGTCCTACAGGACTGTGAAATGTTAGCTTTAAATCCAACAGAGAAAAAATTAACCCTGGAAGCTGCTGAGCTTCCAAAATTCCCATTAGCAGCAACCTTCCCTGCTGTGTATTTCAGTGGAAAATAAAAGACTTATTTACTAACCTTAATTAACTTATTTACTAACCTTAATTATCAGGAAACAGTTTGCCTAAGATAGGCTGTAGGTGGCACTTCTTTACAAAGATTGACATAGATTCCTGTGCGTCCTTGCAACTGACAACAGGGCTGGTTTTCAGGAATTCCATGTCTGCATCAGTCTGCAGAGGTAACGCAAAGAAAACATCAGGCAAGAACTTACCTACCATAATTTATCTTGAGTTCTCATCCAGACCTCTGCAAAAAAACAGAGCTCAGAGGCTAAGAAATGCTACAGCCTCCTGCCCACAGCCCCTACCGTGGCCACATCAACAAGGCTTCAAGGTTTGACACAACACTGGAGAATCAGTGTCTCAACAATAATAATCGTGCAATTCCTATCTTTATATACAGTAGAAACATACTTAATTCTGTTTTCTCTCTGAAGGCCACAAACCCAAACCAAACAATCTCTACAAGACTGTCAAGACAGGGAAGGCAGCTTTGTCAAGGCCCTTAATATCTCATCTCCACATCCTTCATATCTGCAGTCCAAAGAGAAACCTTGAAGCATTATACTCAGCAGATTGTTGGTGTACTAAATCAATCACTTCATTAATCAAATGCATATAAATGGTCTCTGAAAGGTCACCCAAGTTCCTGGATTTGAAAAAGGCTGAACCTACCTTTTTATTTAAGCTTTTGAAGATAAGCACGAGTAAACCTCCTGATGTGAAGGGTGAACTTTGCATCAGGAGACAATGATAACCTCTTTTTCTCACACTCAGCAGTGTGTTTCAGTGGGTACTGTCATCATCCTGAAGTGTGTGGTCAAACAAGTGAGGGCTTCAGTACTAGAGAAAACGACAAGTAATTTGATATACTGAGGAAATTTCTCTGCTCCTTCCTGTGAGTCACACCAGTGCACTGAAGTAAGAGAGATTTTAATAGGAGTGAGAAAAATAGTCAAAGTAGCATAACACAGTGACTGTGATCCATGTCTATGATTGCTCCCCTCTGGATCAAGTCTGATGACGTTTACCTTATCACAAATTTGTCTCTTCGTACCTGAATAGACAAAACAGACAATGGACAAGAGCACAAATACTTACAGAATGGTGTACTGATTTGCTCAAAATCACACTGCAGATTACTCATGGAGACCAGAGTTATGTCATGGATTTGCACACCCAGGTATATAATTGCAAGGGCTGACAGAGGCACCACTGTCCTATGGGGCACAGGGCAGTACATGAACTGTGTAGAAGCTGCGATTGCTCTGCTGTCACTATGAAGTGGGACTGTAGCATAGAAAATCTGAGAATTACAGCCCTTGCTGCTCCCTTAGCCTAGGCTCTTAAAAACACATCTTTCTCCTGATGGCAAATGATAAAGCAAATAGTAACCCAACCAAACTACAAACAAAGATGCATTATGATGCAAGTACCTCCCACAGGAGAACTCCTCTAATCTTGTCTCTGACATTTCTCTAAATTTCTTCCTAAAGCCAGCAGATTTCTTTTGGGGATGCTCTTCAGAAATGCTGATTTATACACAGGAGCCTTTGCACACTTAATAAAGGAGAAAACCAGACAAAAAATTTGCAGTTATTTTACTTGCATAAGGCTATATACTACTTAGTAAAGTCTCTCCCCTCCTTTACTGCTTTCCTAGCTATGCAGCATGAAGTTAGTGAGAAAAAAGATCACATTTGCGAGTGGACAAAATATAAATTAAAAGGCCTTCAGCAAAGTTTTCCTAAGATGGTCCTAACAATAGAAGACAGCTGTTAGAGACAGAACAATTATTTAGCACCTTTTCTTTGATGCCACAAGACCTTTTTCTCTTTGTGCATCCTTGCTTAAGTGAGCAAAAACTTGGGTCTAATTAGAAGAATTAGTCACAGAAGGATGTCAAAAATGCTGGAAACTGAAAAGCAGAATGCATGGAAGAGAAATTACTGAAAGGTAAAAAGATCCAAACTCCAGCAGATATGATGTACACAGAAGAAAATATCAGTAGGAAAACAGGTGCCTTTCTAAAAAGTTATCAGAGAGCAATGTCATTCCATTCTTATTCACTTAGAAGATCAGATCAAGAACCATGAGAAAACCCAGGTATTTATCAACTGACAAAAAAGATAACATTCTCTAGACTAACTATCTAATTGGTATTTCTTTGGAGGAGAAATATCAGGGAACATGAAAAGAGGTTTACATGCACCAGAACTGAAGGAAGGAAACACATCCAGTTCTTCAGCAACCAGTTAAATTATCTCTGTGTGATTACTAAGTACACCCAGCCCTGCAGTATCTAAGTATTGCCAATGTTATAAAAAGAACAGTTCAAGGACTGTACTCTTCCTGCACAATAGGCTAAGACAGCAAATGAAGTAACTTGGATTTATTTCTGTTTTATTGATGTTTTATTAATTTGTATCATTCAGGAGATTAAAAGGGGAGGATTAATGGCAAGAGACGGGTTTGAAATTTCCACTGCAGCTACATTGAACAGCAGATTAAAAACTGCTCCCCCAAACCAATGCAGACTGGCAACCAGACTGAGCCACCTGACTGTGAGGCAGATTGCTCCCCACGAGCAACTTCTCATTAAACATGATTATTATCTTATAGACTGCCTAATACACAACATATTTCTTATCCTCATGATCTAATCCATCATATTTGTATGTTAGAGGCCTGCTAATCCTTCTTGGGAGCTTTCTACCTTTCCCTCAAATCAATGTTTCCAGAGAAATACTTTGTTAGAGATTGACACGTGGTGATTTGCCACTTCTATTACAGCTAAAATTGAATCACAGAAGGAATTACTCAGAGTGGCTGCACAATGATGACCACAACTCTCACAAATATTTTGGTATTTCAGGGATGCTTTAGGGAAAATAACGCCTCCGCTGCATGAAACACAGGAGAGACAGGAACGGGAGATGAGCTGCTCATGCCCCTTCCACTGAAATAATTCTCCAGTTTTTCAGGTGAGCTAATGAAAACCCTGGGTGCTCCTACTCTATTTTGCTCAAAATAAATGCCATCACTCTAGAACAACAGATAGCCTCAGCCCTTGTGGGTGTTTTGATTGCCCTGCAGCAATAAGCAACAACAAACATATCATCATTATGATAATTTATTGCATTTGTCAGGTTAATTTGATTTAAAAAATCTAAGTGGAGGAGGGAGAAGATCACAATCTCAAAACAAAAGATATTTGTTCTATAAAAGTTCAATAAAGTTTTGATCTTTTGAACCTATTTACCACTAACTACTGAAGATATTAAAGAGCCACTAACGTTGACGTTAAGGCAGGAGCCTGCATCTATTTCCAGGAGAAACACTAGCCTGGTTTGATATCTGAAAAAGTCTGTAAAACTTTCCTAACAGATCCAAAAAGTAGCCTAGTCATGAGCTATATGTCCTGAATACACGATACAAACCAATGACATATTTCCTTACTTCAGTTATCATTGAGTGTAAGACACAGCTAGAACTTGAAAACTTCATAAAATGCTATGATCACAGGAATCATCATAACTGTATATCAGATCTCAAGACTTTCGTACCTCTAACTGAGCTCCTAGGAACATGTGAATGGAAGGAACATCGCATCAATAACGGAAGTGGAGGAATAAAACAATTCCAAGGGAATTCCTCTCCATTTAAAAGACCCATCCTCAATTCCTAAGTTCTTTGGGAATCAGGACTTAAAACATTAATTAAACTATAATCCAGAATGACACAAGAGGCTCATGGCTAAGCACAGCAAATGCTAAATAGCTCAGTAACTGTAATAAAGTTATCACTCATTCATATTCAAAGCTTTATGTTATTGCTTTATGATATGGTTTTGGCAGCATATTCTTTATATAACAATTACACTCTTCATGACCGTACATATCTGATTTAAGCTACATCAGGTCATGAGGTTTACAGCTAGGCTGGTGAACAGTCAAATTCAAGTAGCTAAGTATATTGTTTAAAATACTTCATGAAGCCTTCGGATACTGTGCAAAGCATCGGCCACCTTGTGACTGACAAAGTGCCAGCAAAACTTTGTGATGACTAAAACTGAAACCTCAATATACATGAATGTTATCATTTCATTTGCACTGCCAAGATAGATGTGAAGGTTTATAGAATGAATTTAATAATAGATAGTCATCATTTAAATCTCCCCCATAAGCAGCCTTGGGATAGATTTTAATTGTTATTTTGTAGAAAGCTACACATTCTAGAAGGATTTTTAATTTGTGGATCTCATAGGTTAATAGCTTTACACATTAGATCTATGTTATTTCAGTCTGTAAGTATACATGTTTACCATACACATCCTAAGTATTTTACATGAGGATTTCCCCATGTATATGAGAACCCCAGTGCATGATGACAAGGTGACACATTGATGGGTGTGGCTGTTTCCAGGACTATGAGACATAAACTTTTCAGAAGAGTGCTGATGACACCCGCAAATAAACCCACACACACATACCCGATCTTTACAGGTGCTGTACAATTTGTTTCCTTGCCCTGTGATGTAAAGAGCTAAACTAAAGCAACATACAAACTGGTAATTAAACATAATAGTCTTTACAGTAAGGAACCTCCTCAAACTGCCCACAGCTCTTGCTAAAACAAATCAGCTGTCCTGATTCTGACATTGCTAAATCCCTCAGGGAGACAGGTTACTGATGCCTTGGACATCACGTTTAAAACTGCCGAGAGCACTTTTAATTTGAAGCAGTGTTTCAAGCAGAGGCATCAGTAAAGAAGACATTAGCATTCCCAATGTTATCGATCCCTTTGTTAAAGGGAACCCAGCTGCAGATTACCACCTAAGAATGCACTACTCAGGCACAAGAAGGAAAATACTTAGGAACACACTAGCTTCAAAAGCCGTATCTTTCCTGTTATCAGACAAATCAAAACACCAGACAGCCTGACTAACTGGATGGGCAGGTATTCCCCAAACCAATACAGATGTAGGGAATACAGAGGGTGAAAGTGACACTCAGTTATGGATGCTCTCCAGCAGAAAAAATGGTCTTCAGGGAGAAAACCTCCTGGAGCTGTTCTGTGCATTCCTGAAACAGCAATCCCAGGATTAGCATAATGTAACTAAAGCAATCAGCATTGTAACCTTCCTTCTTTCTCTTCAATGGTTACAAACTCTTGTTCCAGGATTTGATAAAAAAATCAACTTTCCTACCAAAAATTGTGATCAGAGTAATATTTTTCATTCATCCAATCCACTGCACAATCTGTAACTGAAATCTAGAATTCACGTTTAGTATCATAGACCAAATTATTCTGTTCAACAGCGTTAAATGCAAACACTAACCTGTCCTTGTACAGGCTAATTATGCCAATATTGAAAGGCATGGAGAAAAACTCCTGGAATACTTTTCCTTTCCTTACTGGTCCCATGGGCATCCAGTATCTCCAGTTTTCTTCTTTAAAGCCAGAGAAGGATGCTACTAACAACTAGGAGTGGGAAATCAGTAAGAGCTCCTTTTAGCAGCAAGACATATCAAATTCACCTATTTTTCAAGTCATACTGCTGAAAGAAACTCCTTGGGTTTTGATAGTTTTTGGGCAGCATGATCTGTAATAGTCACATAGAATAGATCATAACCAAATCCAGTTTATTCAGCAGCTACACTTACTCTAATACTTGTGGTAATAATTTCTGTGCTTTTTCTCCACTTCCTCACTACATTACCACAGTATGTAAAATCTGTATGAGGTAATCTATCAGAAATAAGGATTATTGAATTAAGCTGTTGACAGCCTAGGACACACCAAAGGTTGTTAGTGTGAACTGGTGGTAACTGGGCAAGGAAGCTAAGCATTAATGATAGGTTCTTTATGCGTGCTTACAATAAGAGAAGGTGGTTAGCTTGGAATTACCCTTTACTGTCACATTACTTCAGGTGTGGAACTTCTGTGACTCAGGTACAGTTGCAAATCACAGCAAAAGGTGTGTAAAATCTGGAAGAAAATTTTTAGTGTCAGTTCAGAAGGTTCATATCATCACAACATTGCTTTTGGAAACAGTTAAGGACTGTAAGACTTACTATGTAAATGAGGTTGAGTACTGAAGTCACCCCAGATAAGAATGCAGCTTCCACTGATCATATCCAGGGGGACTACATAGCAGCGGAATATAAACTCACAATCCACTCTGAAAGATTAGTCCTGGAGAGCAAAAATCTCTTCTAACTCCTGAATGTCGGTGATCCTCCTTTAAACTCATGCAAAAGAAGTGTAAATGTTTTGGGAACATCATGCAAAGATCACTGATAGCATGAGAGATTCACATTCCAGCACACTCTGGGTATAGCCCAGAGGGACCATTAAGAGTTTGAGTTTCCATTTGTGCTCACAGATAAAATTTTATCTGAATACTTCAGAGAATAAGCAAACCACACATTTATTAAAAAATAAAATTCAAAGACTACATTGATTAGGCCCTTTGGCTGTCAGGAGACATGGCACGTGTGTGCGCAAACACGTATGGTTGCTGCAAAGCTACAGATCTGTAACTTTAGGGGATTCTTTCCACATCCAGAAACATTTTTACATTATATTGTCACTTCAAAAAATTCTAAGCTATTTCCTGCATATTAGTAAGAGGAGTTTCTATAACAAAGCTGAATCTCCAAACCAGGAAACACCTAAGAAGCTATTTTTACATGTTCGTCCATTAGAAATGACCTCACGTGGCTGAAGTAGTATTTAAAATGTACCCTTCTTCTCAGAGATCACAATGGATAGATAATACTAATCGCTGTTGTACAATCACAGGACACTAAACTGATTAAGAGTGGCTATTATTTTACTACTTGTTAACATTTCCTTAAGAGTCCAGAACAACTGGCAAAAATAGAAAGGAGACTCATTTTACCGTGTAAGACTCTTCATCACGATCAGATGCTTCAGTGAATCTGAACATAGGGTGCCTCAGACCATGTCAGGGCTGAGGTGACCCTTATGAGCACATCACTGTTAAATAAAAGCCATCAAGACATACTTGTTCATTGTTCTGAGGACAGGAGAGGACAACTTTCATTGTCAGAGGTGACAACAGTTAAAGCTAACACCCTACAGCTATGCTAAGGAAGCCTGCTGCTAATACTTGTGCATCCATTGCAATGGCCAAGAAACTACCACATGGCTGGTGTCACCTCCGAAATTACGATGGGAGGTTTTAAGTCCCAAGCTGCCTGAAAATAGAGCACTGGCTGTCTCAGGTTCCAAGGCTTCCCTTCTCACTGCTCCATGCTGGTTGCTGCTTTGCCAAATAAGCATTGGGCTCCCCACCAAATGACATAAATGTCCTTCCCATTCCAAAATCCTGCTTCCACCGGTAGTTTCTGTACAGCTGCAGAACAATCCTGTACTCTGGATGCTCCTGCTAGACCAAGGCACTGTTTAGATTGAAAAATTCCAGCCCTTCAGGCTTGATTTGCATGTCTTGTCAGCATCTGAAAAAAGGTCAAGTAGTGCTGCCTTCTGCTGCAGCTCCCCTTTCGCCATTTTTTCACCAGATGTATTCCCTGATGAGCAGGATCTTGAGGTCCCAGCAATGGGAGTCTGCATGCACCTCTGTTGTTAGCTTTCAAATTAAAAGAGCAGCCTGTAGGACAGTTGCTGGGCACTTTCAGGCTGCTTTTTCCTACAGTCTGGCAAATGGTGTTTGAATGGTAGATCAAAAATGGCGCAGTATCCAAGCACAAAGCACAAGTGCCCTTGCAGTAGCCCAGTGTTTTCCTTGACACTGCACCTGGAAGAAGCTAATCTCAAAGACAAATTTCTCCACAATCTTGCACATTATACAATGTGTCCTGGTTTCTTACTTTGTCATAGAATCAAGAGGAAAACACATGGCTATCAGGACACAGCACATTTGAGGATATCCTTTTGTACACTGTGCTAACAGCTAGCACAAATACTTTACCTGTCCTCTCTTAGATAATTACAGCTGCGATCCTGCTCACATGCCTGAGACACATCTGATTTGAGCTGCTAGTGATCCAGCCTTATCCCAGACCAAACTTACAGGATGGGTAATTCTTCCTCAGGATATCAAGGCAGAATTTCATAAGTCTTTGACCAACTTGCTGCTGTAGTATTAATTTCTACTGCTGTAATTGGCTCAGAATGTACTGTGGAACACAGGTACTTCGCTTATTTGAAGAGGAACAAGTCCAAGGGACAAAAAAGGTGACTGGGAACAGCTGCTGCAGATTTGCCAAGAGAACATTTTGCCTGATAAACCTGCCTGCCTTCTACAATATAATAATTAGTTCTATGGATGAAGTAGCAGGCATTTGACATGATCTCCCAAACTGGCAACGTATGAACTGGATGGGAGAGCTTAAAAGGTGGGTAAAAAACTGGCCACAACATCAGACTCAAAGCTTTTACAAGACTAAGTGAAAGCTGATTATAAGTTACATCAATTTCAGTACTACTTAATATCTTCATCAGTGACCTGGACCTTGACAATAGGACAGAAACCACCTTCATCAAGTTTGCAGATGACATCAAGTGCAAGAGACTAATTAACGTGCTGGAGGTCAGGGCTGCCATTCAGAGAGACCTCAAAAAGCTACAGGAATGGGCAACAAGAACCTTGTGCAATTCAGCACAGGCAAATGCAAGTTCTGCACCTGGGACAGAATAAGTTCATGAAACAGGCTAAAGGATGCTGGTGGAAAGCAAGTTCAACATGTGGCAGCAATGGCAACATTCCTTTGCAATGGTGAGGGCTAAGTGCATACAGGGCTGCATTAGAAAGCACACAGCTAAGCAGGCTGATGGATGTGAACCCTGCTTTATACTTGTGAGGCAGCACCTCGAGCACTGCATATAGTTTTGGGCCTTTCATCACCGAAGTGATATTGATAAACTAGAGAGAATAGTGAAAGGTCAGTAAAATAATTTAGTGCTTACACCACATGGTTTCTGGGGCCTGTTTCAAACTAAATGATGTTAACTGGAGATCTCTGACACATTTCCTGTTCTTCAAAGGCCATCTTGCTGGTGGCACAGGGCTGTTTGACAAGCTCATCTCTGCATTCAGGTATACTCTCATAGGTTCACAAACCAGTTTTGACGCATGTTCTCACAATTACAGCACTAAAACAGTCAGTGGTGTCATATACTCATTTCTTAGTACTCACTGCTAATGCTTGAGGTTGCTATCAGGCAAAGTCCCATAAAACCCTGGAGAAAGCAGGGTATACTTCAGTGCCACTACTTCATTGTGACTTATCTGAACAGAAACTGCATGTGAGCTAATTGAAACTGTATTAGGGCTGTGGGGGCAAAGTCTGGAAGCTCCTAATCACTATTTGTTCAGTTCTTACATAGACCTCTCTTTGGAGTTGCAGGAATAGCGTCTGAATAAAGGCTGAGCAAAGCTGACAGTGGACTCCACTAGCTGCCTACGACTGGTTTACACTAAACTGCTGGCGTATGATTTGGAGCCTGAGGCTACATATCCCAGTATTTCATGACCATGGAGAAATCAGCACCTTTTTTTCCCTTCAGACAGCAATGTCAGTTCTCCTCTGCACAAGGGTAGTTGAAAATCAGTGAACAGCTGAGAATAAAGGGCAGTAATGACTTTGACTTCCCGATCCCAAAGCTGAACAAGGGTAATCACAAGGTACCAACAATAACAAAGGTCAACCTTAGGATCCTGACTGTCTGTGGTCCTGGACAGCACTTGGGAGTGGCAACTGCTAAGAACCATCCAAAACTGAGCCAGATTCACCTCCATCCATCACTTTCTTTCTTGCGAGAAATACTTCCTAGAATAGGAGCCCAGTGGAAGTTTGGCACAGAGAGCATCTGTAGCTGCAGTGGATTCTTCACAAGAAGTTTTCAGGTGCTTTACAGGATTAGTATGAAAAAAGTAATAAACGTAGTGACTAGAAAAAGAAGGTGAAGAGGAAGAAATTAGCTGCTAGATTTTAAGAGCAAACTGAGATTGACCAAAATACACACGCACACAAAAAAAAAAGCTATCTATATCTACATTTGGTGTTAATGTCATTGTGAGTTGGCTAATTATAATGGAATACACATATTAAATCCAGGTAAGTCAAAGCTGAAATTACTAAGATATTAAAACTTAAACCAACAGAAAATACTTCACTATGTCCTTTTCCCACTTCTAATTTTTATTTTCATATTCCACACAGACCCCTTGGAAAATGTAGGCCTGATCTCTCGTTGCTTGGCAAAAGCTTACTTTAATGTGATTCATAATATATGGCAACGTGAGTAGGATAAACAGGTACTCAGTAGATTATCAACACAACAGCAGAAAACATACCCACTTCTGCATTCTCATTATTCTGGCCATGCTTAGAGCTTGGTGAGTTGTAACTCCCCATCTTTTCACTCTCCAGTTATGTCATTTCCATTAGCTGAGAGACTGCAAGGCTATTCATGTAGGTTTCTAAGGGAGAAGTACGTGTTAACAGCTAATATTTGCTTTTTTATGAATTATGTTTCTAGGGCTTAATGGCTTATGTTTCCTTGGCAACAAACACATCATGTGCTTTTTAATCAGGTTTGCATATGGGCTGTGTACAGGACTGTGCCAGAGACAAGGTTTCTAAAACATCATGAATTCAGACGAGTGGATCTACCTTTTGACAAAGCAAAGGATCACACTGGTGATTTGGCAGAAGCGCCAGAGCCTTCCCTTGTCTTTATAAAACTGCTCAAACTGCAGACTTCTGCTTTAATATCTGTGCATACTGCACATAAGACAGTGATCAGTCCTTACTAAAGCAAAGACTATCCTCACTTATTTTACATCAATATGATTTCATTAACTTCTTGGTTATCCACTGAAACACTCTACAGCAAAAGAACTGGAATTCGGCTTGGCCAGCAAGGCTGCACTGTGGTTAATCCTGAAGAAATCCTGGAGAAAAAAACCAAGCTGTTTATTTTGCTCCACATTTTTCTACAGAACAGCTTGTCACAGGAAACAGGCTGCAGCCTCTTCCAGAACTGGAACGTGTTTTGTGAAATCTTCTAAAGATCACAGGAGGGTATCCCACAGCCACAGAAAACAGAGATCTTAAACTACATAAACCACACTGATGAAAAAACAGGCTTCTAATAAATATGCACAGGCAGAACTAGCTCTTACGACTGAAGTGAGCAGAGATCATTACAGTGCCACTCTGAAGTGCCTCTAACGTTCTGTTTCATAACAAACATAAAAGCTCTATGTTCAAGTCTGAAAAGAAAAAAATTAACTCGGAGTTTGTCAGAAAATTATAGTTCTTGGTTTGAATGATCCCATAATGCTATCTTGAGGCTGTAATTGTACATACTTTCAGGTTTCCTCTTCATAAAAAGAATTAATCTTATGTTATGGCTTTCCTATTAGAACTTTCCATAGCCTTCCTGTGAATTAAATACTTAGTTCAAAGTTCTGTACTCCAGTATGTAAACAACTACTGCTTTCTCCTTCCACCCCATTAACAGCTTCAAATTTCCTTCACAGGGTACCAATCCTGGCAGAGAGAAGAGAACCTGAGTTGCAGGACTTTCAACCCCAGTGGGACTTGAACTGGGATAGTTTTAGTGATGGGAGATGAAAGCTGTTGGTCACAAAAGGATGTGGATGCTTGCCCCTTTGACAGGCACTGACCAGAAACACATTGCATGTACCATTTACAAAACACTGATAAACCAATCACTCACTGATTGGGCAATGACTTTATATCTTTCAAGGACTTACAACGAAAGTGAAAGGCAGAGAATTCCACTCTATTATCGTACACAAACCAGTGCCTTCTGGTTCTGTTACACATTCCAGAAAAGCCTCATTCTACAATCGGATCACCTCACTTGCAGGTATTCACACCAAGTCTGGGGTTTCACGCAATCACTGGTTTTTCACCGCACAAAATGAAGGGGTTTTTTTATCAAGAGGATACACGAATGGCTGTCTGTGGAACAAGGCATACAAGTGGGGAGAAAGAAGCATGGAAGAACTGTCTGCCTCCCCAGAAGACTAAATTTGTGACTATATAACTGGGGAAAAAAAGAAACAAACCTTGTGCCAGCACTGGTCTTCAGCAGTGACTGAAGGTGGAAAATGATGTTGAAAAGGTCACTTATTTTTTTTACTTGATCATGTCACTGGAAATAAGAATGTCATTAACACCATATAAATCTTGGCTGACTCCAACCTTCATACACTATAAACCCAGCAACAACCAAAAGAGGGTGGAACACTGAATCTCTAACCCAAAGTGCCAGATAATTCAGTTGTTTGTATTCTTAGATAGTCATTTACATAGTACCTGATGTGAGTAGTAAAGAGCACAATCACGTGATCCATAAGCACCTTCAAACATTTATGGGTGAGTAATCCACACAGTGCTCAGAGGTAAGGGAGGCTTACCTCCATTGGCATCAGTACCAAAAATAAGAGCAAGGAGAGCTCAGTGGAGCTAGAGCTGGCTTCTGCATTCTGTATCTTCCCTGACAGCTTCGGACACACAATAAATAACAAGGCCTTATGAACAAAGGTGAAGTTAAGTATGATTTAGCAGTCAGCTTATACAGACTCCTGTCCTACTGAGTCTGCTTGTGAGTCAGGGTGAGAAGAGAGGAACACAAGCATGCTAATGATCTGCTGCACGGTGATGTGAGGGCCAGGCTTGTCTCTAGAGCTTCTATGGAAAGCAACCAGATGAAATTTTCAGTGCTCCAAAATCTACAACCTAAGGAGGGAAACACTGATGCAGTTCTAGAGACATCCACTCACACAATATGGACAGACTCAGTAAAACAAAAAAAAACCTTCTTTTTCTAGTTTGGAAGTCAATTTGGGTGCTATAAAACTGCAGAGAGTAAGAGAGTTTCTCTGGATGATGCTGCACACATCTCACTGATTGTCTTGCAATGCTCCTCAGGGAGGATACCACAGATCCTTTCTTTCTCCTCCACGTCTTATCTCTTTGTTTTTGATTTATGTTCCAGAAAGAGAAACTTGCCTCTTCCCATTGTTTCAATGGGCATTCGTCTGTTCAGCTTCTTTATATAGCCCAATCAGAAGCTTCAGAAAGAAACTATTCCAAACACAGAAAAAGACTGCTGATTGTTCCACCTGAACCCAGAAACACAATGAAAGGATTATTAGACACATGGAAACAAGATTTAACCGATAGGGAAGAAGAAAGGAGGAGGAAGCAGAACCAAAATATACAGTGGAACAACTAGTATGAGAGACATCTCTACAAATCACAATGAACAGAACTGAAATTAATAAATAAGGTGTGCACTGAACCAGTACAGGTGGCATAGGGAAGAAAAGATGCCAGCAAAACTGCTGCATCAGGTGAGCTTGTGTAAACAGAGGACCCTGTTTAACTCCTTTCCTTTGCACAGTTACATCACATCAGCCTAGATGAGCACAGTCAGGACTCCCCAACTGCTAATGCACCGATCTGAGCACAAGCGAATATCAAGAACAGTAAAATGAAATTGCCTCTGGTTTCCACTTCAAAAGATGGAATAGAATGATGCTCAAAACTGACATCAACACTGTACAACAGAGCATCACTAAAGTGTGGACAAAGTAACTCCTACAAAGCTTGCGAACCCCTACGTCAGGCCCAGTTTCACCAGTGGCCGTGAATGTTGCCATCACTGCACGTCAAACCATTGGAAAGAATTCATTGTTCCCAGTCTAACAAAGCGGCCAAGGCATAGGAACTTTGTGCTTTAGAACACAATCACTCACTTCATTAGTGACACAAAGGTAGAAAGCATGAGGCAGTCATGAATAACCAGCTGCAATGCTCATTCTCCAGGAACTGAGAAGTAAATTGATTTCTATATGACTCAGCTGCTCAAAACAATACCAAGCCTCCCTTCCTCCTGCACACACACAGACACTTCTTTCTTTAAAAATAACAAGCGTTATTACCATTAGAAGTCCTGGCAGTTTGGTGAAATTCCTGCTGACCTGAAAAGGGGAAATATAACCCCATTCTTAAAAAGGGAAAACAGGAAGACCCAGGGAACTACAGGCCGCTCAGTCTCGCACCTCAGTACCCTGCAAGATCATGGAGCTTCTGGAAACTATGCTAAGGCATATGGACAATAAGGGGGTGATTGGTGACAGCCAACACGGCTTCACGAGGAACAAATTGTGCCTGACCAATTTGGTGGCCTTCTGCATGGGGCTATGGAATTGGTGGATAAGGGAAGAGCAACTGACATCATCTACCTGGACTTGTGCAAGGCATCTGACACCCTCCTGAATGGCATCCTTGTCTCTAAACTGGAGAGGCATGGATTTGACAGATGGACCGCCTGGATAAGAAACTGGCTGGATGGTGACACTCAAAGAGTTATGGTCAACAGCTCAATGTCCACGTGGAGACCAGTGATAAGTGGTGCTCCTTAGGGGTCAGTATTGGGACTGGCACTGTTTAATGTCTTTGTTGGTGACATGGACAGTGAGACTGAGTGCACCCTTAGCAAGTTTGCCAATGACAGTAAGCTGTGTGGTGCCCAGAGAAGCTGTGGCTGCCCCATCCCTGGGTTGGATGGGGCTTGGAGCAACCTGGTCTAGTGGAAGGTGCCCCTGATCATGGCAGGGGGCTGGAACTGGATGAGCTTTAAGGTTCTCCCAACACAAACCATTCTATGATTATCTCAAAATTTAAGAAGCATCAGACTGTGCTTAATATGGTATAAATATGTTTTTCAGGGGAAAACTACTTGGAAAGATTTTCTGCCTGTTACTTCATCCAATGACAAATTTGTCACTGTTTTCGGCAAATCTGGTCACACGCCATTGTGCTGCAACAATTTTGTGTTCATGTTCTTCATCTGTACAAAAACAGTTCTAAAATTTGATGCCAATTTTCCATTAGAATCATGTCCATCAAAACAACATCACGTCCCGATTTTTACAGTCCTAGAGGGTAAAGAACATACGAAAACATCATTTCTCTGGGATATGGCACTGCCTGGTTACAGCAACATAATGCAAAAGGCAATTGAGGTCACTTTAAGTAGATTCCTAATGAAAATTTAAAATTGTCAATTGACTAAATATTAAATTATTAATAACTTTCTGAGAAAATTATCTGAAGCAGTAAGAGCACATGCATCCATTCACAGTGACAGTAAGTAGCTCCATCTTGATCCAAAAGTAGTAAAAAGGAATTAAAGCCCATAGTACACAGACTTGCACCTGTGAGTTACAGTTCTCAAAGGCTCTAGATGGTATGTAAGCCATAAAGATACCGACAGCCAGAACACTCTGAGGATGAAAGGACACACATCAGCAGTGGAATGTGCTCCTGCATGGTCATTCAGAGAAGAGCACTTCTTCTGCCTTTATTTGCCTATATAACATGATGGACTGGCAGCATTGTTTTATTTTTAAACTCCAAGTAAATCCCTTTTATTAAATGACTACCAATGGCACCTTCAGATGTTGCTGCTCCTGCAAGTGAAGTAACACCACAAGGAACACGATAAATGCCTGAAGTTTTGCCTCTGGGCTCCACAAAATTCCTTAAACTGCACATCCGGCTCAGTTCATCCTACTCAAAAGGCAGTTTCTAGTGTCTGCTAAGGTGAACAGTAGTTATTTGTCCACGCAAATTACTAATTTTGGACACAGGCTATAGTGTTCCTAACACTCACAGATTCGTTTCCCCACATTCTCAATAGTCAGGGCAGAATCAGTGCTGCCAAGCAGTACTGAGCTCTTTAGTTTCAAATAAGCACAGAAACACCCACACAGAGGATCAATTTACTTAGAAAACATCAGTGACTACTTAGTTGTCATCGAAGGAAGACACCTTAACAATTGTTCTTTTTCCTTAGCAATAGAGCAGCCAATGCAAATCCAAAGTCTCTACTTCCTGCCATTCTTGTAAGTTTAAAAATGTTCAGCCCCTAAAACCTAGGCTGTGCTTTGGTTTTTGAACATTATTCTGACTCCCTGCCTTAAACCAAAGAGCACTTGGCACAGTTACTGTATAATTAAGTTAAACACCCTAACAACATAGCATCTTATCAAGCACAGGAATTTCAGGTAGCTTAATGGTAACATAAAATCAAAAAGATGATGTATTCTAAGGAATTAGTTACTGAAGGCCATGTCAAGAGCATGTCAAGCTTGCATGCGAACAACCGAAGACACTTATCTCAGTTTAATAATGGTCCCAAAGGGCACAGGATTACAAAGATTACAGGTATGCAGGGGCAAGGTGCTCTGCCATTGCATCTTTTTTATAAAGACACTGCACAAAATGCCTTTATCTTATTTATACAAGCATAAATACATATATTTAATTAAAAATAGAGTGAAGCATATTGTCTTCACATAGGAAGATATTCTACATAAATATATTTAATCAATATAATTGTAAGCACTATAATATAGCTACTATATAATATCTATATTTAAGAACTATAATTAAAGATGAAGAACTATAAGTAAAGATGAAGAACTATAAGTACGTTATCTTCATACAGGAAGTGGTATATACTACATTAAAAATATATTTTGTATAAATTCCTCTAAAATTATTTCTTTAGTACATCAAGTCTTACATATAAGCTTATAAATTTTATATATACTTATTTACTTTATATACAAATTTACAATTTAACTCCAATATAAGCACATTATAGTTACTTACAATGCCACTCTATTCAGTTCAAAGGTGCTCTGATATTATTAGTTGTAACAACACTCATAAATAATAGTAACATGCAACAAAACCTATTTATTCTTTGTAAATTTTATAGTTTGGGGTGGAGGTTTTTTTCCTACAAAACCTAACAAGAACAGTAAATAACAAAAGGATACGGCAGCCATTCTATGCCGTCCTTTCAATAAATCAATGGAATTGCAGGGAAGAATGAGAAGAATCATTCATCTAAGAGAGAAAAGCAGGCTGGGAAGAACAATTAGCTCGACTACAGCTATGGGTCTCAGCAAACAAGTTTGCTCCAAAATTCTCTGATCAGACACTTCAAGATGCTCAAAGATTGGTGTGATGCTAACAAGGAAAATAGAAGCTATTTGCTCAGTTTCTTCTCAGCCACCACTAGAAGAGTCTTTC
Organism: Amazona ochrocephala; assembly: GCA_039720435.1. Taxonomy (NCBI): domain Eukaryota; kingdom Metazoa; phylum Chordata; class Aves; order Psittaciformes; family Psittacidae; genus Amazona; species Amazona ochrocephala. Next base: position 4,731,673 of record CM077891.1, on the reverse strand, counting down.
ATTCCACTAAACGGCAAATCAGTGCAGATTACAGTGATGTTTAGGGAGCACAGGCAAAGACTGTACTGTAGCAGTGTGAGTAATACTGAGTGACCTTTTCTAGTCTCAGTACTAAAATATATGTCTCAATGGATATCTGCCCCCATTCTGTTCAGTCATAAAGCATAAAGGCACAGTCAGTCCTGCAGCCCCTGAAGTCTCCTACTGAAAACACTGTTTTGTGTCATGAGTCACAAAATCACCTACTAGGAATATGTTTGTAGTTTCTGTACTTTATTCTGCTGTCTTAGAAACTCCGTTTTGGAATAAAACACACAGTATTGATTCAAGATAGGCAGACAATTAACCACCTTTCAAATGTAAAGCTATAGAACACATAAAAGTATTTGTGTTAGCTTCTCAGAATAACAGAGAAACTTTTTTATGATAATAATTCATAATTAATACACCTCTGGGTTTTAATTAACAGACTTTGGATCTCAGAGTACAATGCAGAGTGAATCCTGTGAGAACAAAGTTCTCCAGTAGATGGAAGCATTAGTCAGCAAAAGCTGAGCTCATATAGAGGATAGGACTGTCTATCCCGCAGCACGGCTTGCTGTCTCCCCTACTACACACACAATTTTACCATGTAGATACAGCAAGTGGTTGACACGGATGGAAAACAAATCTATAATTCATTATAGAGAAGTATAATAATAATCAGGATAGCTCTCCAGTATTGCTATATCACAGCATAGTTATTATTTAAGTATTTACAAAAACCTGACGCTGGTGAAAGACTGGAGGCAGATATTCCAGGTAAAATATACCAAAACTCCATAAACTCTACCAGCCTTTTCCATAGCTCCCTGGCAGTTAAACAAACACAGTCCAGCTTCCTGGTTTCTTTCTCATATTTCGCCAATAAATGTCATCCTATTGTAAATGTTTAAGAAGTGCTTAAATACAATAAACTCAAGTTGCCAGGTATAATGCTGAAATAAAACAAAGCCAAGTTCAGGGGTCCTTCTGAAGCTCAGCTGACAGGAAAAGTAACACAAGTAGTCATTACTAGCAGGATCAAATATCTCTCCAATTATAGATTAAACGATACCCCATTCTAGTAACTGTAAAATTGTTCCAGTCTATTAGAGACAAGGAAAGCTGCATGATTACTGACACATATTTCACAGTGATGCAAGTCCCTGAGCTCAAAATGAACAAAGCAGCCTGATTTTCAAACACCACCACCGTGTGCTGATAAATGAAACACTGTTAGCAAGTTAGCATGTAAGAATTTACACACAGGTCTGAAACATAGGCCAATGATTATTCACAGCTCTCACCTGACTGTTAGGAACCCCTCAACACTGACTGGCTGCTGCTTTCCACGTTCATTAGCTGTTCTGTTTCACTGCTGTCTGATCTCTTATAACTGTTGTTTCCTGAAGGTTTACCTAGTTACAGATGTGAAACACAATTTTCTTTTACCATTTCTTTGGCAGAGGCTGAAATTACTTTGTACAGTGCACTGAACAAATAAACAGGAAATCAAAGAGTACTTTTGAAGTATGAAGAAGGGAATCCAAAATAAAACTCATACCACTTCATTCCAAGCATCAAAATCCCAGCCACGCAATGAAGTTACGTTCTCTCTTCCCAGCTCTTCACCTAGTTCTGCCAAAACTGAGATGCTACCCCCAATTCCAGCCTCCTCACAACATTTCAGGAGCCCTGAATTTCAATCAATAGTTCAGGCATCCCAGAACTCCTCAGTTATCTGATCAGGCAACAGCACTCTCCATCACTACTTTGATAACATTCTTGTTTTCAACTCCACAGTACTTGTAAAGTTTTTATCCCAAATTATGACGTTCCACTTCAGGATGACCACACACAGAGGGGTCAGTGAGGGTACCTTTCATGGGTAACTAATGGGAAGTCTCACACTATAGTTTTTAGTCAACTTTACAGCATCTGCACAGGTACTGAGAGTAGAGAGCCTTTATTTCATATGTGGGGATAATCACTCTTACATATACATAATTTAAATAATACATTTTACAAATGTAACTCACTCACACTGAAGAAAGTCTGGAAAAGCCATTTTCATAAAAGCTTATTTATCCACAGAGCAATTATATGTATGTTTATACACACGCACAAACTCTGCCAAAGCTACAGATCTGCACACCACACGCAGGCATAACAGACACACAGTTCTAATCACTATTTACATTCCCACATCCTTACACAAATGATGATCAACCCCACACACGTTTACACATTGTTCTACACACTCAAGGCAACTAACTTGTTCTTGCATGCCTTTCTGGGACTCTAACAACTGCCTCCTACTTTTTACTTAACCTCTGCTTCACCTTTCACATGGGACATTCCGTGGAGCTCGTGGAATTATTAAAACAAGACAGTTACATTTCAGCAAGGATGAAATAGAAATTGGGAAAGGCAGGAAAGAAATGGAGAACAAATTACAGACACACACAGAGCCTGGTGCAGATGAAGCGAGCTCAGGTGTGTTACATTCACTGTTACATATCTCTGACATCTGCTGGGACAATCCTGGACCGGGCTATTCATCACGGAAACAAAAAGAACCAAACAGGAAAAACCCAACAGCAACAGAAGGTGGGAACCCACCTTACACAGAACCATGGAACAATGTAGCTTTTCTCCGTTTTATTGTGGCTTAGTGTTCATGATAATATGTAACAGCAGAAGCAGGTGAGCAAGATCCCACAGACCAATGGAAAGCAGCCCAAATGGAGCACACTGTACCAGAGAAAGAAATGGGGTCTGTGAATCACAGGCAGCCCACCCTGGAACACAGACATATAAATAAAAGTCTCTATTCCCATTAATGGGAACATTTCCTGGCACTGGTCAGATGATAAGCCCTTTTTTCCCAGTTACCTCAGCCAACTCAGTAACCATGGTAACTGTCTCTAGTGCAATGACATCATATGGTTTCCCAGGCAACTGCTGCCAGTGCAATGACATCATGTGGTCACCATGGTGATGCTCCATGAGGCCAGGCAGAAAGTATTTTAACTGGGAAGATAGGTCAGGGGGGACAAAAGAGGGCTCAGAAAGAACGGGATAAAAGATAAGGAGGTGAAAATGTGAGCCTTAGGAGAAGGAGGGACACGAGCGAAAGGAACAGACAGAGCACGAGGACAGAGAGAAGATTGAGACAGAAGTTCTGAGAAATTCAAACTACTGATGAAAAATATAAATCTTAATTCCATTATCCACTTTAATGATGCCTTACTTAGGTCAGATCTGCTGAACCACATCATGCTTAGTCACATGAAGTTAGGCATGGCTTAAATGCTGATATAATGGAGAGACTTCTGACAATCCATAACAAACTGCCAGAATTCTCCCGAGACACCCCAGGTGAAATCACACTATATAGAATACACTAGGTTCTTTTTCTAATACAAGGTACATTTTCTAGTAGGTTTCCATTCTCTGACTGACCAATTACTCAGAGGCTCTGTCACAGCAATGCCAATAACCAGATATTACTCCCTCCTCTACAAGGCTTGAGGAGGAGACTCCTTTGCCCTCTACAATCTGTACTTTGGAGTTGAAGAGAAGATAAGAAAAACCTGGCCAACTGACAAATGAAAATGCGGTTTCCATTGATTAAAAGCTCCTTCAGACCCTCATGAAGACGGCAGTAAAGAGTGTCCTCTCTTTTTAATTTTCTAGAGCTCCTTCCAATTCTATTATACTTTCAAACGATTTGCTGAAGATAAATATCCTTTCTGAATTCATCTGTCTATTAGTCCTGGATAGTCTCAGCCAGTGGACAATGTTACTTCCAGCTTTACTTTACATGGCTATAAAGCCCCTGGGAAAAAGCTTCTTGGCAATGAAACTCTGGAATTACTGACACATATTATCAGTGTACACAGCCTTGAGGGAAAGAAAGATAAAGTAACACAAAGTGATGCCTTTTCAGGACAGCTTGCAGTCTGAAAGCTTAGGACAACCTTCTTGAGGAAGTTTCCAAGCCTACAACACTGTATTTTTCTATTCAGCAAGGCATCTTCACATTTTCTTTCATAAGCAAAACGTCTATTTAGTTTAACTAGCACAAAACTGCCCTCCACCATTTCAGAAGGAGCTAATGTAAAATTAGATGTAGTAACTCTGACTGTAATACAGCAACTAAGCAATGTAATGTTGTAGCTGTGACATCTTCTACCAAAAGTGAAGTGTTTTTACAGCTAAAGCTAAGATGAACCTCAGTTGGTTTATTCAGACCCAAATTTCAAACAAGACTAAGTTTATTAACCTGTCTAATTTGAGCATAGCAGTAGATGCAATTTTTGTTTCAGGCTATCCCACAAAGTGCAGAACCTCAAAAGTCAATGGTAATAGTGTCACCAGTTCAGCTGTCGGTACACACTCCAGCAGAGAGGAAGACAGTAGCTTCCTAGATGAAGGGTTTTGTACAGTTTGTAGCAACAAAATATTTTTCTACTAGGAGACCTCTTACAGACTGTTGCTGTTAATCAACAGTGCGTTTAATATGCCAAGCACTTCTGAAATCTATACAACAGGCACTAGGGTACTATAAAGTCTGACTCCCTCAGAGCCGTGCATTTCAAGAGGCAGCCTTACTGCAGTGAATCTCAAAGAAGTTTCGCTGCAAACCCCTGCAGTCATCAGGCTGGAAATGTTCCAGGTGCTTAATCATACACAGCAGAGTGAGAACGGAGAGAGAAAGGAGAAAACTCTCATGATAAGCAGCAGTAGGAAGGATGTGGTGGCTGAGCGAGAGAAACAGGAAAAGGGGAGGAGGAGAGGAAAGGGGGAAAAAATATCTCACGCTGTTGATGAGCAGAAACACAAACACCAGAGAGAGAGACATAAAACAAGGCCAGCATCAGCTCCCCAGAGTTATTCTTCAGTCCTCATACTCTTCCTCCCTAAATCAAAAGATATTAAATGGAACAGCTACTTGCACATCTCTCACAAAAATACACTGGGGACTCCCATGCAATCAAGAGGTCCCACCCACCACTTACATCTTCACACCCGAATGTATTCTTCAGGGAGAGTGGGGGAGGAAGGAAAGGTGGTCAGCACAAAATGTAGGAAGAAGACTGCTTGAGAAGAATCAAGTAGGAAATAGGGGGTGGAGAGGACTGTTATGGTTTGTGATTTGGAGTTTTTTTCAGGTTGAGCTGTGAGACTGAAACATCTGCATTAATTAAGCTACGTTTAGGGTGCAGTCTTATTTCAAACAAATAGGATTTTTTTTGTTAAAGAAACAGTGGTGAAACACAGGGTGAATTGATAATGCCCTTCAGTTTGACTTCTGATGAGTCCCTTCAATAAACAATGATACATGCCAATGTTAAGCCAAACTAAATGCTGAAAGTTGACTTGAAAGAGAGAAAGGATAAAAATACTAATAGCTAAGTAGAAAAGGGGTGGACAAAAGAAATCTATTAGCTGTTTTAAACTGTGTTCCCTTAAGTCATAAAGAATAATATGCACAAATATCTAATCACTTCCTTACCGCAGCAAGTGCTATGCTTTACAGTTGCACAAATAGATGTTCTGCATTCATTAAAAATAAGACAAATTCTGCTCTGATTAACACAAGACAATAAAGCTTACAAGTGATAGAGGAACAGGTAAAATGCAGCTTACTAATATGGACAAAGTAATATAGCAAGACATAACAATAAAACCTGCAGACAGCTTTCCTGAAAGCTGTCGAATGCTTCAGCTCTAAACCAGGTTTAACCCTGAAAACGTAATTGATTTTTAAAATATAATGTTGAAATAATGTGAAAATGAAAGAAAAGACCCTAAAGTAAGCCAACTAAACCCAAGAAATTCATTTATAAGAGCAGAAAATATATGCATCAGCAGGAATAACTGTTGAGCAAAATATCTCCTGGGTATCCTTGATTCCGTGTCAGCCCATCCACCTGCTAATTAGCACCAAGACATTATGTGATTGAACCAGGATAACAGGACGAATAACTCATAATACCCTACCCAGACATCTGGCATATTAGTGGTTCTTAATGAGTTCCTAACCCCAGGATTCAGCATAACTTTTATGTCACAATTGACAACATACTTATGCATATAATGTATTTAGTAAAACTGTTAAGCAGTTGTTTTAAACACAACTAATGCTGGGCTGCTAAGCTCAGATACAGCGGGGCTTTGCTAAGCAAAAATAGCAGTTAATTCTGTCTACTCTTAGACTAGTCAAAAGTGACATGCCATGGCACCAAACTTACAGAATCATGGAATGGTTTGCATTGGAAGGGACCTTAAAGTTCATCCAGTTCCAATCCCCTGCCAAGGGCAGGGACACTTTCCACTAGAGCAGGTTGCTCCAAGCCCCGTCCAACCCCGGCCCTTGTGTCATGTGTCAACTCAGCTGTTGAGCTTTTCATTCCCAGTAAAATGTCAGATGTTTACTGTAAATTCCAACATTCCTGTATGCCTTCTGAGAACAACACAGTGTAAAGAAAAACCTCATAGGACAAATCCTTCTAATGACACAGTATTGAAGAAAAAACTTCTAACTTTACTGACAGCACTTTGGAGTTTATCTACAAAGATAATTTTACCAAAATGCTCAGTTCAGAATAATTGTTCACTCCAATGATAAGGTTGGCAATGCTGCATTAGTCTAGAATAAGTACCCTGATAAATGTATCATAAATTTCCAAGCTAGAAAAGTTGTCTTAATATGGGCTGAAGGCATTCACCTGGACATCAGTGATACAATCAGTCCAGGAAAAGACTGAGGTCCTAATGTACCATTTCAAAGTTCAAAGAAAAAAGCAACAGTAAAGAATTTCTCCTGCAATTCAGCCTCTATGATTTAACTCTCTGTATTAAATGTACCTCATTAAAAATTAAATTAATTTCATAATCCATTTTATTTCCTTTTCAACATTTTTTCTTTGCATTTCTCTTTGGGTGGGAAGAACTTGACCACTTATTCCTCTTATTTTTATAGCTCACTTCTGAAGTCCTTTACTTGTCAGATTTAGCATAATAATGCAATATTTAGTTGGGGGAAGAAGGGGAGCAGCTTTGACAAATTAAGAGAACTTTTAAATAATGATTTCTTACTTTGTTTTTGTGGAATCTTTAGGGGTTTTTAAACAATAGAACACTGAAATAAATGAAGGTCCAGACAGGACAAACAAGTACCTAACAGATGATTGGAAGGTTGAAAAGATATTTAATGGAAAGAACTATTCCCACTGTCGGGATCTTAACTTTCCTCCTCGTGAAATGATGTTCAGCTGTCAAAGGAGAACAAACAGAACCTTTAAGATGAAATTCAGATGAGCTGTTTATGGAACTTGCACCTTTTTTCTTAGCAATACCAAACATTAAGTCAAAATATGGCTTTTACTGCAATAGGCTGCAATACTAAAATTCTATCAAGAACACTTATAGTTTGCTAATAAAGTGAAATGTTTTCTGTCACGATATTTTCCAAAACAGCTTCATCATGAAGTGCTAGTGATTTTAGATGTGCTCTTTTATAGACTGCCTTCCACATTGCAACATGAGGTATTCCCAAAGTTAGAATACCATTGATTTTTTTATTATAAAAGTTTTAAACGTCTCAGCTGTAATTATTGATTTTCATTGCATGTTGCTTATTTTGCAGTGTATAAAAATAAATATTATTAACACAGAAAAAGAGAAGTGCAGAGCCAGCCTCAAAGCAAGGAAGTCTCAGCTGTGAAAACCAGGAGAATGAATCAGCAGTAGTACCAAAGTATTCTCACCTATTAATGATGCTAGACTCTGATAATATTGATGACAGCAAATGTCTCAGCTTCTCAATCCTTCCACACCATTTTACAGCCCAGGGAGGCTTAACAGGACTTGTTTGAGAAGAGGCAAATAGCGGTCCTTAAAAAGCTTGTGGTGGCACAAGTGAGCAACAAGAGATATTCCTGCCCTTTAAGGGGATGCTGGAATCTCAACAGAAACACAATGACCCAACCCAGCCAACAAACACTTGGAGAGAGGAGTACCATTTCCTGCCAAAGGCAGGCTCAGGCCTTCTGCTCCCTTCTCTGGATCTGGGATGCAGATTGGAACAGGGATGATTGTTCCAGTAAGGCTCCAGTTGCCATGGAAACAAGAAGCCACTACAGATGGTCCTAGCCAGTCCCCACATGGTGCGCACACCTCCGCAAGACACACTGAAAATTCATTTATTCTGGGTGGTTTTAAAAGTCCCCACACCCTTAATTCCCAGACACCCTGAGCAGGTAGCTCATAGAAGTAACTAGGATTGTGCTTCCATAAAAAATAACCCCAGATTTGTTTGTTGGGGTTTTTCTCCCCTGTGATTTAAAACAAAGTAAACATGGGACGAACATGTTCCCATTGCAGAGAGAGAACATGCTCTATTTGACTCAGCAGGGAAACCAGTTACTCAGTTACTATGTTACTACACACATCTACCAGCCTCTGCCCTCTGCCAGAGTCAGATGTTCTTTTGCGGTGCTGAACACAATCACAGGCAAAAAGCCCGTTAGCAAAATGTTTTCTTGCCAACCCCTACAATCCCTGCTTCTTTCCAATGTGTGCCCTACGTGCTTGGGAAAGAAATCAACCCTTCACTGTGATCCCTCCTCTTTCAGTAGCCTCTGCTTGAGACAACTGAATAAAGGTCATGCCTCAGATGTTCAAACAAAGTTGCAGTTTTCCAAAAGCCACAGATTTTATACACCATTACTGCAAATATAACCAGGTTTCCAGTACATCATCATTGGAAGTCAGGTGGACAGCGTGTTTGGCCTGTTCATTCCCTTAGACATGCTGTTAAACCAGATAATTCTTCAGAGATGGAAGAGTTCAACTACCAATAGAGTAAACCCTAAAGCGGAATTGACCACATTATCAAATTATGTGAAAATAGCTCACACTAGTTTAAGTACATAATTGCACATAACTGATTCCTTAATGATTACATCCATAAAAATGCATTCACTGCTGGAATACTCACAGTACTTTGCCCTAATGCACTCTAGGGTTTAGAGGCAAATACCTAACTGGATGAAAACAATTCACTGGCTATGTTTGACGTAGGACAGATCAAACTGATTTGTAATTGTTAGTTAAAATCATTTAGAATAAAATATAAGACAGCATGTAACACTGAAGATTCAGGAAAAAAAGTATAATTTAATCATATACAGGTAATATATAATAAATGCATTACTCTAGTTACGTAAGATTAGATCATAATTGGCATATAGGAAAGATTTTTAATAAGCATATTTAACCTTGTGATTTAATGATAAAATGGGAAAAGGACTTGTAACCATCATCCCCAGAAATTTACACTGCTCGCTGACAAAGCTATGCTCGGTCTTAACTGCCTGCAGTTTCCAACTGCAGAAAACCAAATTCTAGGGATAAAAAAGTACCTTGCTAACAACAGGAAAAAAGTACTGATACCCACACTCACCCTAAGCTTTTAATAGGAATCTACACTTCTCCTAATCTTTTAAAGAGCAAGGTATTGCTTCATCACTCACATATTCCTGATCACCAAACATCTTTGCCCTGCAAGAACAGTGAAAAATCAGTATTATTTTCCCACCATTTTGTTCCTAAAAAATCTACCTGCTTCTCTCAAACACTCTTTAGTTCTCTTCATTCTACATCTCTCTTTCTCAACTGATCCGTACAGCTACTGTCCCAACATTCTTCTCAATATCAAAAGTTAGCTGTGATAAAACAAACTTGATAGCACACAACCCAAGTGGGGAGTAACTGGGGAAAAGAACCAGAACATGTCATTAAAAATCACATACAGTATACATATATTTGAATATTTAGATATAAACAGTCCATCTTCATTTCCCTGGGCTATAAACTCTTTGGAGCAGAGTGCCTTAAAGAACATTCATAGTTCTAAAATGTGCCCCTCCTAACTGTACCCTAATTCCAGCAAAGCACTGATATTAAATGCTTTCTCACGTGATAGCACTTACTGCAGCAGAGACAGACTACACAAGATTGCTTCCTCCAACTTGAAAAATGTGTTGTAGCAACTGTGCTTTATGGTAACTGTATTGCTTCCAGCAGGCAGCTTTCCTATTTCTAGGAAATATTTAAGCATCTAATTAAACAACTCCAAAAATAAACCTGAAGTATTCATGAAAAGTTAAAGCTGACAATTTATTCTGCATAATTGCCTGGTGGAATTCATTTATAGTGGGGTACCTTAAAATCAATTTGCACAAAATACTCCTGCGCACAGACTTCTTCATAGTTGTTCATAGTAGCCAAACAGTGTTTAATTTTCATTTTGTAAGCATGCAGTGAGTACAATTAGCTGATCGAACTTTAATATTAGTAGCTCACTGTATATCAGGCCTTAAAGCTCGCAGGTATTTCACAAGTCATTTGGCAGATGAACGACCTATTGCCAATTTTAAACCATGACAAAGCAAGTCCATAAAACCGCTGGAATTCACTGCATCAATTAAAAAATCAAGACAAAAGTCAGATCTGTTCAGTGAAAGTTCAGATACATAGCAAGTACGCATTTGTAGTGTGGTTTCTAACCCTTTTTCACGTGTGTAACCAGAGTTGAGTTTTAGTTTGACGTATTAAGAATGTGTGAGCTTAACTTCAGTTAACACAACAGCAAAAGTAAGTGCAAAAAAACCAACTGTTAAAGAGGAAACAACGAGTTTGAAATTTACTTATGTTCCAGAATTTGCAATTATAAATTGCAATGGGATGTTAAATTAGCATGTGGAATGGAATATAATATCCTGAAATACATTATTTCTAAAATATCACACTAAAACCAAAAAAGGGCTGCTGATTTCAGCTCGGGAATTATTTTTGCTGAAAGCTAAAATAAAATGTTTTGATTTTTTTTAGGAGACTAAAGGAATGGCTCTGTAGTCCAAAAGAGATTACTTTTCCTGCAAATAACATTACAGAGTCAATGGCAAAGTCTATGAAGCGTGCTGACTCAACTCTCTAACTGTAGAAAGTACATTTATCAACTGATCAAAGATGAGAAAAAAGAACAGTTCATTCTACATTCTCGCTGTTTCCGTTGCCATGTATCTGCTGACTCAAATACTTTCCCCCTCACACTGTGTTTTGTTTTTCTGTTTTTTTTAATCAAGAACAACAAGGAAAGTCTACAGGTTTTTCACATATATGCTTAACTAGCAGAAGATGACTATTGCAGTAATAATAATCCAGACACTTACTTACACATTCTCCATCAGTCTTCGAACAGGATACATTCCTTGCTATTCATGTTTGACGTTTTATCACTTGACAGAACAAAATACAGAGTTAGACGACAGAAGGACTCTCAGAGGTTTGCCATGGGAGTGTGCACTTCCAAGGAAACCTTGTTGGGCTGGGCTTTTTTATTTACCATACTGTCTTTCAAGTTTTTACCTGTTCCCAAAACATTCTTATCTGACATAGCTCATTTCTGAAGGCATTTTGCAATATTCCAGTGCTTAATGTTGCTTTTCCACATGCAGAAGACAAACCTCTTTAACTTCTAGGGTCTCTTACCTGCCACAATATACCCAGAAATATTCTATACTTGTCTATTGTCTTCACACTACATAAACACAAGCATAAAAAACAAAGGAGGAGCCCGAATACATACATCCGTACTTTCTTACAGAGACTGCCAACACTGGCATGGAAGAACAGTTACCGAGAATTAGTTTGGGAAAGAAATCATATCAACAAAGCACTTGCTGACTTGGGGACATGCAGATAAAGGTAGCTGGAAGCCTGGCTTGCTTTACTTCTAGCAGATGGCTCAGTTTCTGGCACTAATTCAAAATCAACCTGCGCTGACTTCAGTGTTTGGAATCCATATTAATTTCTCTCTCTAAATCATTAAGACTCAGAAAGTAAACCATCTGCATTTATGTGGAACTTCAAGTACTTTGGGTTTGTTCAGAACAAGATCTGAACATCTTCTGTCAATTACGTGTATAATTAACTTCACACTCTTCAAAAAGTGCCAGATTTCAGTGAGCTCCTTCAGCGAACCTAAAATGCATCCAGCAAGTTTTTTCATGCTGTGGCTCTGGTTTTTAAGTTAATTTTTCTTGAGCAGCTATGTTAAATTAGTTCAAATATCTGGTGCGGACAGAACTAAAAAAACAAAAATCCAAAGCACTGAAATAATTTTCCTGTTTTCCCTCTGTCCTTACACAGGTTTGTTGAGGGATTTCAGGTTGGTCCCAAAGTGGCAGAGAGTATTTTATAATGTATATTGACAACAGTTTTCACCCTTCTGACTTTCATTATTAGTAAGCCATTCTCATGTATGACTTAAAGTACAGACAATCTTTTCCTTTCCCTCAAACCGAAGTGTACTACTAAACTTTCTTTTCTGTATTACTACATACCAGCTGCTGAAAGAAGCCACAGGAAAATGTTAGGAAGCACTCTCGTGCTCCTTTGGAAATGCATTCTTCTCAAGAAGTCAGTCCATCCAACTTCAAGATTTAGGTCACCAGTGTGAGTATTAAGGGTGGAAAACCAGAAACAGAAGTTATATACAAAGGAAAAGCAACATGAAAAGAACTATTTTCAAACCCATAGTTACACCAGAGTATCACTACAAAAAATGGCTACTTACCAGAGCAACTGTGGTTCTTTGAGGTGGGTTATCCACAGAGATCTCAGTCTCTTTACTTTCCTTAAGGTTTCTGCTTGCCTAAAAGTCAGTGTTCTTCAAGGCTATCATTTACATTGGATAATAAGCCTCTTATTACACACAGCCTAAGAAGTTCAGATTCCCATAGCACTGGCACATTTTGCTCTAGTGCAGGGTTCAAAAGGCTGTGGGTGGGTGCGTGTACTCAAATATATGAAGGCAATGGTTTATGTAAATCTGAACATAACTGAGCAGATTAGGACATAGTCTGGAAGTATCTCTGTCCCTATAAACACCACACTACTAAGTTAAGGTCTGACTATCCCTTAGCTTTCAAACTCATAGAGTATCATATAAAATGCTGCTGTACTGCTATCAGGTTGCTAAAAATTCAAGGATACGTGTACACCTTGCTAATATTATATCAACACCATAGGAGTGATCTAACATCTCAATAAAGTTTGCCTGGTTCTGGATGTATGTAACCAGTAACCCTCAGCATGTCAAGATTAGCATGCAAACAGTTACACATGAAATCAGGCAAGTAAAGAAACCTCTAAAGCGTGTGAGGGGGTGTCACTCAATTTTAAGTCTTTCCATTAGAATTACTCCTGCTTCAAAGAATGTTGTGCACTTCAACTAAGCACTTTTAGCAAATACAACCGGTGTCTTTAAACAAGAAACAATAAATTGGGGGTAGCCTAGGATTTTATTCTGTTTATTTTCTTTATTCTGACTGAAGACATATCTTGGAGGCCACCAAGAGAAAGACCAGTTTCAAAATATCTGAATCCTATGGTCCACTGCAGAATACTGCAATAAACAACATGTGCTATCCATCTGCTTTAGTTTCCTCCAGATCATCACTACAAGGATTACAAAAAAGCATCTAGCAATCCCAGGGCCCAGGAAATGAAAAAGCTTCTGAAGTGGAAGCTAGAACACAGATTGCACTGGAGCATTTCTTGTTCTGCAGAACACTCTCTACTGACTCCCACCAAAAAACAGTCACGAAACCATGCTTTCTGTGCTGTGGATCATTCACTTGCCAGAAAACAACCTGTCAGCTGGTCCTCATGCTGAATTTCAGCTCTTCCATGTTTCAGGAGACAATCTAGAGACTTGAGAGAATATTTTCCTGTTCACCAGATTCTACTTTGCCAGGAGCAATGATAATAAGCTGCCTACATTTGATGGGGTTCACTGACAGATTTTGTCATTTTGGTGAGTTTTATGTCAGGACATTGAATCAGGAAACTTGCTATTCCTAGATCTTTGGGATAGTTCCTCAGAAGATCCTGACACAAGATCTGTAATTCTTAAGACAGCAGCTGCTACTTACCAACCATGTCTACTCATGCCATTAAATCCTGGCCCAAGGCCTAGGTAGCTTTGAGGTATCCATCACCTTTAGGCAGAGCAAGCATACAATGTCTGGTATGCAGCACCCCAGTTAGCATTACTAATTTTCCATCACCTCCAGGATCATTCTGAAGGCCTCTACACTCACAAATTGTCAGAATGCCTTCAGCCAATAAGAGAATGTGCAACATTCGCTTGTGATTCAACAAGAGACGATGAAGGAGCTGCGAATTTTCACACAGCTTCCTAATATGCACCTAGCTTTTATCTGTTAATACTTATGGCTTTAACAGATTTATCCACTGTTGGGAGAAGGGAATCCACCCTTCCAGCAGGGTGTAGTCAGAAAGCTATTTCAAAGCAGAATTTCATACTTCATGACACCCAGCAAAGATTTATTTTCCCAGCTTAATGGCAATACAGATAACCATAACCACCTGATCTGCATACTTTATAAAACCAGAAATTATTAAGGCATGTAGCAACTGCACCAGTCTACAGAATACCTTTGATTTCCACTGTGGATGTTATGCACCAGGTCAACAGCTACTCTTCAACTGCCTAGTTCAGAGATGTCAGAGACCTGCTGATTCCCTTGCAGACCACACAGTGCTCATACACTTGTGACAAAGGGTCTGCTCAAGACAGTACCTAAAATGAGAAAGGACTCCTTAATTTTTGAATTATCAGATAGTGGTACTTCTATAAACAGGAATAAAATAAATAATACTAATTATTAACCAGCCAGAGTGTTTCTACATAAAAAAGCAGTCTTATTGCCAAGTTCTACCTTGGGTCCACAGGGGCAGGCAAGTATATCTGAGGGGAAGGAAAGGAAGCCCTAAGACCTAGAAGGCTAAAGCCCAAATGGATATTACTGACCACAAGACTCTTGCAAGGTTTACTTGCAAAAAGGGGAACTGAAAAATGAGGACTTGCATATTGCCTTATGACATAGAAGCAAGTAAGAAAAAGTGACTTCCAGAAGAGGCACTGGCAGATAGTAGTAATTTATATCAAGTACACACTTCAAACTACTTTGAGAGGTCAAGCACCTCAAGATTATACAATAGTACAACATCCAGTATCTGTATTTTCATCTTTTTCAGATGTTTC
Source organism: Amazona ochrocephala (assembly GCA_039720435.1). Lineage (NCBI taxonomy): Eukaryota > Metazoa > Chordata > Aves > Psittaciformes > Psittacidae > Amazona > Amazona ochrocephala. Next base: position 4,716,504 of record CM077891.1, on the reverse strand, counting down.
ATTGTTCTTTCAATTGTCTTTTTACTGCTGCAATAAAGTTAGTATTGAGTAAAAGATAAAATACATAAATACACGTATCTACCATTAAAAATTCTAATCCTACAGATACTTAAAAATAACCAATGAATTGCTTTAAAAAGTGTGATTAGTTGTTGTGGGTATTTAGGCCAGTAATATTTACCACACAAACCAAAGCAGATTTAGATAAACAAGAACTTACAGGACCTCTGAGCTAGCTCAGGTGCCAGCAGCAGTCTGGATACAGTGACATGTAACAGCTTACTTTTCCTGACATTCCGATACAGAAGGGTGTACAGAACCAATAAATACACGAATAACACTAACTGCTGGGAGAGAGGGGAAAAAAAGAAAACAACCAACACAAGTTTCAGGGACTAGACTGAAGTTGGCTAAAATAGAGGCATTCTTTAAGAGCAAATACTGCTTCTGTTTGAAGCAGGTATACATGAAAGCAATTGGGATTTTCATGTGTAAACGTGATTTGATGTGGCTAGCACTTCAGAGTTTGGAAGTTAGAGGACAGAAGCAAATACAAGTCTCTACATTGGTATGACAAGTAATGTCCTTTACAATGTTTCAGCTCCTGAGCAGAATTGTATCATGGCTTCTCTACCAAGCAAATTACTAAATGTACCACTCTGGAACCTCCACTTGAGCACAGGTAAACAGTATCACATTCTAGATGGCTGTGGGTGTTTTGGGGTTTTGTGAGTGTTTTCTGGGCTTTTTTTCCTTCTTTTCCACATACTGTTTTGCTTGTTTGTTTTTTAGCATGTGACACAGCTTCTCATTAAACTTTCGATTAAATATGTTTTAACCCACCAGTGATGTGTTCACTAACTCAGTATCTGCTCTGAACAAAAGACAGGACAGCTTATGTAGAGATAACGTCCCCAAAGCAGCATTTTATTTTATTCATTTAATTTCAAAACATTTAATTTAGAAGTCTGGCATCTCAGTCATCCATCTTAACATGGGCTAATATTGACAGAGTGTTGTCAGAATACACAGACAACTAAACAGCCAAAGAGTTTACAAAAAATAAATTCATGATTCTTCCAAACAACTGCAGGTTACAAGTATCAAAACTCTCAGGTAGATGCACTGCATTAAAAGAAACTGTGCACATAAGTTAGAGGCAAAAAAAGAATTGCTACTGAAACCTCACATTTCAAACAATTTATTGTAAACTGATGAACACGGCTGTCATTTCACATCAGCTTAACTGTTCTCATTGACTGAAGAAATCGGGGTGGCTAATTTACTTTGCATGCACAAAATGTACTGCTTAACAGAACTGTCAGCTCATTTCAAATGGAAAAAAAAATTAACTGGAATCCAATTATCTTAAATCACTTTCCATTCTTCTTTCCCATATTTTTCTATCAACAGGCAAACTGAAAATGCCTCATTTACTATGTATCTTTCTGCACTGCTCAAGTGCAACTAAGATAACAGGGCCAATAAACCAATCAATCCATCAATGCCCATGGAGACTCATCTGAAACTGCTTCTCAATGTGGACAGCAGATCTGAACAGCTGTACAATACAGATATGCTTAGCACTAGATATTTAGTGTGACTGTGGCAAGGAAATATTGGTGATGATGGGGATGGCGAAGTGGATGAAAGAGGGATTAGAGGAAAGCTTTTTAATTATTGCCTTCTCCTGCTTCTTCATCTTGCTGATCACTCGTCCACAGAGTGAGGTTATCTCGAAGTAACTGCATGATGAGAGTGGAGTCCTTGTAGGAATCCTCATTTAGTGTGTCCAGCTCTGCTATGGCATCATCAAAGGCTTGTTTGGCTAAAAGGCAGGCCTGCTCAGGAGCATTCTGGATTTCATAGTAGAAGACCGAGAAATTGAGTGCAAGCCCAAGCCTAATTGGGTGAGTGGGCTGCATGTGCTCTTTGCTGATTTCAAAAGCCTCTTTATAGGCAGCTTCTGAGGCTTCCACAACACTGTTCTTCTTCTCTCCAGCAGCAACTTCTGCCAAATAGCGGTAGTAATCCCCTTTCATTTTCAGATAAAAGACCTTGCTCTCATACTGGAAGTCATTGCAGTTCTTGATCAAGTATTTATCTAGGAGAGCCAAAACATCATTGCAGACTGTTTCCAGCTCCTTTTCTATCTTCTCCCTATAGGCTTTAACCTTCTCCAGCTTCTTCTCATTCCCATCTGCCATAGTCTTCTGCTCTATGCTGCTGATGACACGCCAGGAAGATCGTCTAGCTCCAACTACATTCTTGTAGGCTACAGACAGCAGGTTTCTATCCTCATTTGAGAGAGGCTCGTTCAGCTCAGTCACCTGAAAATACAGACAAAAATAAAATTTAAAGGGTTTGTCTTGGAGAAGAGCATGCAAATTTCTTTCAATACTTCCATCATCAAATACAGGATTCTAAATTTCTTCTAGATCCCAAAATTCCTTCTAGAAAGCAGCCAATTTGTAACAAAAGTTTAAGACTGTTTCGGCAGTCAAGCCTTAAGAGTGAAAACCCCACAGTTCTGTTGTAATAGAACATGTATTTAGAAGCCACTTCAAATCACATCCACTAAATAAGTGATTCAGCCTTGTGTGACGGAGAAGCATTCACAGAAGGAAGACTCCTGTTTTTTTATCAAGTCTGCTAGAATTCTACAGACTACACACTTAGCAATGAATTTAAATGTACCTAGAATGCCAGTTTAATGAATCTGGAACACAGCACAGACACTGGAAACTGATTGAGTTCTTGCATTTCTTTTCCCTGCTGCTTGCTTTCTTTTGACACCAGAGATCGAAGCGCTGCTGTCGCTATGATTAAGCTCTGCATAGTACAAATGAATTAGTGTTTCACAGTATCTTTCAGTCACTTCGTGAGCAATTACACAGCGTAATACAAAAAGTATCATCATTTCTAATAACTGCTGGCTTCAGACATATTTCAGGGATAGCACATGAAAAAAAACTGCATAAAAACAAAATAGGAAATCGGTAAGGGCCATGATCAACTCCAGATTCCTACTACAAAAAGCTAAGACAAAGGAAGGATAATACTTCTAAAACTGTATTTAGGCCTATTTCATTTGACGTGCTAATTTAGAGAGAGTAACAACTACTAGACCTATAGTTACTTAGTTGTTCTGCTTTTGCAAATTTACAAACATGTTATTAAATTTGGAATTCACAGTTCCCGTGTCCTCAACATAAAAAAGACACAGAACTGCTGCAACAAGTCCAGAGGAGGCCATGAGGATGATATGGAGGCTGGAGCACCTCCTGTATGAAGATAAGCTGGGAAAGTTGGGGCTGTTCAGCCTGGAGAAGAGAAGGCTGTGAGGAGACCTCATAGCAGCCTTCCAGTATCTGAAGGGGGGCTATAGGAATGCTGGGGAGGGACTCTTCATTAGGGACAGTAGTGAGAGGACAAGGGGTAACGGGTTCAAACTTAAACAGGGGAAGTTTAGATTGGATATGAGGAAGAAGTTCTTTACTGTAAGGGTGGTGAGGCACTGGAATGGGTTGTCCAGGGAAGCTGGGAATGCTCCATCGCTGGCGGTGTTCAAGGCCAGGCTGGGCAGAGCCTTGGGTGGCATGGTTAGTGGGAGGTGTCCCTGCCCATGGCAGGCGGGTTGGAACTGGATGATCTTAAGGTCCTTTCCAACCCAAACCACTCTGTGATTCTATGAATTAGGACAAAAAATGTAATTCCATTATTTTAAGAATTCTGCATTAACTGCATTAAAAGAAGCCACTAGAATTCTAAGGATACGTACTTCGGTGTGAAAGTAAACTTATCCTTGCTCAGACACTCCTAAAATCATTGTTTCTTTTAAAATGCACGTTTACATGCCTTGACAGGCATCAGAATGTTCACAACCAAATAAATACTACAAATAATCAAGTCACAAGTATTTACACTATTCTGAGACTGATGTATCCAGTGAACCACCCAATAAATGCACATCTTTCCAAGTCTGAAACATACCTTATATGAATTACAACTGTTACAGTACAGAGCTTACTTTTGAATTTAGGTTTTGTTCTTAAAACAGCCTAAGTCAATTAGTTTTATCTCCAAACGCCTTTTCCCCACAGGTCAGGAGCCCGCTCCTGGACACTGCTCTGCCTGGCCCAATGCAATTCCAGATAATCCACAGCGGGTGAAATGCCCAGCAATCAACTCCAAAAACATCCCCACCATCGTCTTCACAGCTTCCAATCAACTGTCCTCCCAACAGTCCTTCCCTCAACAGTCTCTACTACAACCCACCTGTATCATCTTCACTAGTAAAAATACTAACTCCCTCAAGATGCAGAGGCTCAGCTAAGAGCTTTTTATTCCCTACAGTCTGTCAGAAGACAGCACTTGCTTTTACAAATATTTCCAATTTCATCCAGTTTGTCACAAGACAAAATACAATCTTCGTGGAGTATTAGGAGCCTTGAAAGGGTTTTCCAGGTTTTTTCTATCCTATTTTCTCTTTTCTAGTGATATTCATTTTTAATTGCAGAAAAAGCATCATAACATCTACCCTGAAAAAGCTGTTTTATAATGCCCATTTGCACAGGAGCCACTGCAATTGCAGATAACCTACCCCAAAATGCCTCTGACCTTCCCTAATCACAACCAATATCCAATGCAAGCGTAGCTGCAGAAATTTCAGAAGGTCACATTAAGAGAGGGAGATTTTGTAAAGTCGAGCATCAACTCTGATAATCTTGTCTGGTCTTTACTCAACATTTAGCATCATAAGTACATCTACAGTACAATCTCTAAAACGCAGAGTAACTTTCGGAAGCATCTTCATTCTGTATTTAGACAAGCCAGTTAAGGCTTTGCTGTTGCATCAGCTTAGACTACGTTTGCTAAAACTCTCAATAAGCACTAGACTAACAGAACTTAACCTGACACAGCCAGATTGAGAAATAGCAGGGAATGCTTAAGATTCATTCACATAAAGCACAACAGAAACAGCCTGGGGAAAAGCCATCTCAGGACAAACTGAAGAACAGTTGTTAATATGTGGAAAAAGAACGTTAACTTCTTAATCAAAACATTAAAGTATCCAAAAGATAAGATTAAGACTTAATGAAGAGATTATTCCAGATCATTACGAGACTGCTGTGTCATTTAATTCCCAAGACTGACTTAAACTTACCTTGAACCTGTTTCTTAAGATAGGAAACATTAACAAGAGAAGCTAATTCACCATCCTTAGACATCTACTAGCTTAAAGATGTATCAGAAGTTACCAATGCATCTTGGAGAATCAGCAACTACCATCAACTCAAGTCCATGGCAAATTATTCCTATTCTAGCTAAAAACTGATGTTGCTCTGTGTAGATATAGGTAAAAATCGCATCTACCCCTCCGATATATACTACAAAAAACTAGATTCAAAGAACAGCACATGACCTTTATGGAGCTATCTACTAGTTTATCTATTTCCAACACATGAGCAAAGCAGACAAAGACATGTTTCTCTTCACATGTGGATAAGATGTATAGAAAAAGAAAACTTGAAATGCTGAAGGAAGGTTTCTTCCATTCTACCTACAGCCTTTCCATAATAGAAAAGATCTTGGGACTGCTTTAATTTACACTTTTAACATCTTTTACATTTTAGATGTAGACACACTTTTTTATAATGGCTCTAAGGGAAACCAGAAGCACTTAAAAGATGAAAAGCCATTTGTAGTATGACTTCAAAATAGTATTTACTTACTCAGGTGTTACTCTATAATTTCCTTATGCAAAGAAACCTCTCTCACACACCCTGAATTTGGGGTTATTTTCTGTCCTGAGCCAGATGATGCAATCGAATACACAGGCTACGATCAGCAGGCACTTTTCATTCAGATGGACACTCTGCTTTTTGCAACCAGAATACAGTCCAAATAATTTCTTTCTAGAATACTTCCAGGTATCTCCTCCTCTGCTTTATGCCCAGTCTTTCTCAGTTTACTGGGAGAAAAATGGGAGCATATAAAAGCAATCACGATTACAACCTGGAATTCCTACCTACACATGCTGATGAGAATGGCAGTCCTGTATCAGCTCAGAAATTACATCCATGTGTGCGTTCCCACACAGACCATACCAAACTGAGTTACACACAGAAAACACACCTGTTGGTTCCACAACAGACAGATCAATGATGCACTGTTGGATTACCTAGTAGAATTTGACCCAGCTCAACTGAATGTATGTGATTATACTTGTGTTTCGCTAGCCAGAGCATGTGAGTCACAGCTAGAGCCAGTTCTTAGCAAGCTGCTGCAAAAACGACTGTACCTGAGCCAGTACAAAGTCAGGTTTAATTACTTAGAGTCTCGATATAAAGTTATACAGCCACAATTTTTGAACAAATAGAAAGCAGGCTAATGAATTTAAAGCAGATCAGTTTCTTGCATCATGTGGCTTCACTGTTTAGTATCAAGCATTGGAAGTTCATAGCTAGATTTACTGAATAAAACCACAATAAGGAAGCAATCTCACAGCAGGGAAGGATATCCTTTACATTAAAGACATCTCATTCCCCCCTCCTACATATGAATACTTCATTAACCCAAAACCAAACACTGATGTGAAGGAGAACTTGGTGACACAATACTGAAAATATGGAACAAGCCAAACTTTTAAGCCCACTTATGCGCACAGATAAAGCTTATATATTAAACTAGAACCTCAAGCTATTTTGCTTAAAAAACTTCAGATCCTTCTAAGATTTGAATTTATTCACACAGAGTAGTATGGTTAAGTTTAAAATTATACCTGTCATAACTCAACTCATCTTACCAGTTTTAAAGTGTGACTCTCTACCAGCCATACTAGAAAAGCAATATAAATTAACAGAGAAAAAACTCTCTACCAGCCAAACTACAAAAGCAATATAAATTAACAGAGGTCCTGAGCACTACATATCGGAATTAACACTGCCTGAAAGACTAAGGGTTCATACAGCTAAGATGTTTAACTATTTCTGGAATAATCTAAACCAAAAGGTACTCAATGCTGCACTCTCAAGGGAGAACCTTTAACGCTTACATGAAGAGCATTATCTTTCCCAGTGTGAAGCAGCAATTTTGTACCTACCGTGTAGGGTTATTCCAAACAGTCGGAATCCTGGGGTAGCATTTAATGCAACGACAATGCCACACTCCTTAGAAAAATGCTATTTCACACTGGCACATTTACATAAAATTTTATTCTGTTAAAATAATTTTATCCATTTCATTGTCCTCTCCAGTCTACACATTATAAGCCAAAATACCAGAATTCTTCCAAGAAAAAAGTTAAACAGCAACAAAAAATTGTATTATTGAGCAGTAGTTTCCTTATTTAAGCAGCAACTGCTTTTTTTTTTAGAACTGACAGGACTGAAAAAATCAGTGTTTCTCCAGCTCCCTGAACTGGCAGTCCTGTCATACTTTTTCTTCCTTAGGGGGAAGCCTCAAAAGTCATGCAAATATCCTTTTGCTAGAATAAGTCTTTGCTACTTTATGTTTTAGGAGTAACTATCAGGCTGTGGCTATATTGCATTCTGTCGAAGTGTGGTGATATATACCTAAATTTGCATTTCTGTGTCCCCTGAAAGCACACTATTGTCACACAGCACCTTTAAAAACCATCAGCTGTTCTCTTCAGAGATTTTTTATATTTTTTAAAAAATAAACTCTTCAAATCAAGATATTCTGCATTGAGAATAGATATCTGAGTTAGAACACTGATTTCCTGTTGAAGGAAGTCTAACATCTCTGCAATGCAAGAAGACTACTTAAATACGATTTTATATGGATAAAGCAGTCTCTTAGTAGCTGTTACTTACAATCACTGACATAGAAGGAAACGCTAGCTCTTTGAGAACAGCCAGCCACATAATAAAGTTTCATAGGAGCTTATGCTCAGCCAAAAATCAACTGCAGACACTGAAGAGTGTTCTGGAAATCACTGTGTTAGAGCGAATACCTGTGAAAGCCAAGTAATCAACAGATGCTACATTACAGACCTACAACAGGGTAGGAATACTCTAAAAACTGTTGCCTTTTAAATTTAGTTTTACTTTTTGTATTTAAAGCATCTATAACACAACATTTCATAAATGCGCAAGACTCAAGCTCATCATCATACAACCTGAGAGCAGAAGTAGTATTACAGAGAAGAACGCTGTGATTCAAGACGAATGAAAACTGCAGAGTAATTAGGACAGTTTAAAGATAACTGGACATACGCACTAGTTACATATACTTTATTTACATATTTCCTGAAACATAGCAACTGTACTCTGCTTCACATCTGCTCAGAGCATCACACATACACTAGAGCTTTTCATTTTTCCAAATACTGCGGAACTATCTACAGCTAGAAATAGTCTTCTAGAGCAGCAGCGGATTTTTGTGGTTTCTTTGCTCCATCTTTTAGAACTAGCAATTGAAATAGCTGAGATTAACAGAGCTGCTACTATTGCATTATATGTATCAAGAATTTGTCTCGTGCCTCTGCTACTGAGACACTCAGAAGCACTGCTGCTTTAGAACTGGATGGCTGTAGTATTTCTAATGACACAAAAGCAAGAGTGAACGAGAGCAGCAAAATAAGTGTCTTTTTATTGCTCCCATTTAAGGGATGGGACATTCGTTAGAGCCCCGGCACAAATTCTTACAACAAAAATGTGAACTCCGTCAGAAGCTGCTCTTCCAAACTAAGATAATCTCATCTTTAAACAGGTGTATTCTCTAGGGGAACAACTCCTCTTGGGGCCTTTGGTGTTCACAAAGGACAGATCAGCAAGAACAAATCAACTGTAATCAGATACAGCAAAGACAATGCTAAGTATTTACTGGCATTACCATTACTCTTGAAGATGAGGTTATGTGAATACTTTGGTTTTAAAAAAGGGACTAGACATAGTAAGTTCAATCATTCTGCAAGTTTATTATGTATCTGTACAGACAGATCAGTACAAGTAATTTTCATTGCTTGGTTATGAAAGAGCAGAATTGCAACTGTAGCTTATTGCTTAAACACATGTCAGTATTCAACTGGGTACAGAATGCACTGACAATTTGTTACCCTACAAAGAAGAAGCGAAAAGACAACATTAAAGCTTGGAAAAGCTTTCTGTGCGCCGGGTAGCTTTTATACCCGGATGCAACCCCTTTCTTTCGAGTCAGCGTGCTGATTCTTATGGGTGAGGCCTTTATTCGTGCCTTTTATCGCAAGGGAAAAGAAACGTCTAGAATAGGAGGGGGCTCCTCTTGCCGTGCGCGCCTTCCCCAGACACCCCCAGCAGCTGGCATGTCCTGGGCTGCCTCAGACGGCAAGGCGCACCCCAAGGTCAAACCGACATCCCCACAGGGGGAGGTGGAACGAGGCGCCAGGTCGGGGCCCCATCTTGAGCAGGGGTCAGATAAAGAATCGACCACGTTCCCGCCGCGACGAGCAGAGAGGCGGGCAGTATTCAAACCGCTGCACTGCGAGCCGGATTGGCGGCAGAGGGGAGAGAAGCGAGAGGAGGGCATGGAGACAGCCACACCCCCAGGGCAGGAGCAGCAGCGGGAGCGCGGCACGGAGCCGTTACGAGGGAATGGAAGAAATGCGTGAAGACGACAAATTTTAAAATGGGACTTGCGTCCAGTTTGGACCGGCTGCTGTTTGCCTCATCTCTCCCCGAGGCAGGTAGTAACGGGCACCGCCCCACACGGCGGCGAGGTGTCCCGCCGGGAAGGTCCGGCTCTTGCTCCCGCCCTCCTTTCTTCACGGCGACGGGTGGGACCTGGAGGCTCGCATCCTCCCAGGGACCCAACTCCGCCTCGGACCAGCCCGGACTTCCTTCCCCTCCCTCCCCCGCCACTACCCACCCTACACACTCCTCCCCGGGTATGACCCACAGTCGCCACGCTACCAGCCCCACTCACCGACTTCATGGCCGAGGCCATGTCGTCGTATCTCTCCGCCTGCTCGGCCAGGCGGGCTCGCTGCAGCAGCTGCTCTCGGTCCCCCATAGCCGCTTCCGTGGTGGCTGCTGGGCTGGGCACTCTGCGCCCCTCAGAGAGAGAGGAAGGGGGGGAATGAGCGCCTCGGTACGCGCGGATGGTGCGAGCCGGGAGCCTGCACGGAGCCGCCGCCTCTCGCTCCCTCTGCGGCCGCCGGGCTCACTGCGTGCCCTCCGCGGCGTGTGCAGCCCGCGCCTCTCCGCCCGGCTCGGAGCCTCCCGCTGCTGCCGCTGCCTGCGCCTGCGCGCTGGGAAGGCAACGAGGGGGCGGAGCCGAGGGGACTGCAGGGGAGGGGAGGGGGCGCCGCTCCCCCGCGCTCTATTTCTAGGTGACGTCACTTGCTATAAATAGCCATGCCGGGGCGCCGGCCGGGGGAGGCGCATGCGCGCTGCGAGTGCTGCATTCTACTGCTGCAAAGGTGGAGGTGGGCGGTGGGCGCCGGCACTGCGGAGACGGGCGGGAGGCGCCTCGGTACGGGCCCGGCCTGGGCTGCCTGCTGACTGCTCATCCCGGTGAAGTTAACGCGCGGCGTGTCCCGGCCGCCTCGGAGCGCTCCTGGTTGTGGGGGTGGCCGGCACGGAGCAGGCCTCGTACCTTCGCTAAGAGGTGCGACTCGATTAAATCTTACTGCGTGTTTTAATTTGTTGCAGTCGGGCTCCTCTTTCATAAACTGTCAGCGTACCAGCCTTGCGTAGAAATTATCTCAAAGGGAAGGAATTGCACAAGTGACTCCAGAAACGCGAGTATCCACGTTACTCATCCCTTACAATAACACATAGATTAACTTTTTCTATTCAGCCAACAGCCAGCGCTGAAACATCACTGCACCACTGCACATACGGGACTGACAGATCCGCTCCCCATCCAACAGCGCATCAGAGCTGCTGACCACAGCACGCCATCAAGTGGAGCTCACCTCTGTGCTCACCCCCAAAGCAGAAGGAAGCAAGCATGTTAGCATGCACCAGAGGCAGGAGCCCAAGGCTGCTCCCCCTCATGACTACTCTGTTCATCTTCAGCGCTCTTGCACTGCTGCAATCTAGTAAATCACGTCCCCTGTGTCAGCCAAAAGTTTTTAGCCTTAACTCTAGCATTGCTGGCTTTTATGTGTTAAGCCCTCATGTCATTTAAACTAAATGCTGCAGTTAGTTTTAGAAGGGATTATATGAATATTGCACATGGTTTTAAAGGACATAAATATTATGACAAATAAGAATAAATAGTAACTCTATGTAATAAAGCATGAAGGGTAAAAATGACATGGAGAGTTAGAAACTGAATGCCAGCACGTTCAGGAAGCAGCTCTGTGCAGCGCTGCTAAGCACACAGCTGCAGGTAGGTACTGGCAAGCTGAAGGCCGCCTCTTTCCCAACAGGATTTTACTGTCACTGTTTCTAGGAGAAGACCGTGACTAATAAAACCTTAACAGAATGGAACCCAAGTATCAGCCTAATTTGTTATCATTATCAATGCAAAACTTGCATTGATTTTACCTAAGGATAAAGTTTTATCAATGAGCAGCAGAAGTGTGTTCTTGAAAAGGTGTATTTAAATGTAAAAATACAGATTTTAATATAGCAAGAGGTGGGCCAATCCAAAATACCCAGTACACTTCTCCATCTTGGAAACTTTGCAGTTGTAATCACTTCTTAGTAGAGATTAATCAGTATGCAAAGTGTTCCAGCAGTTCTGAAAATTCATGGGGTTTACCAAAAGCTTTCTAGTCTCAGGCAGCAGTTTCAGAGTCCCAAGGGAAACAAAGTATTTTTGTAACTACTTATTCACCCACTCACCAGACAATCTGCATTAATCTGCCAAATATATGTGGATATAGCTACACCAGCACAGAAACAGTCTCATTAAATGCTTTAGGGTTTTTTAACTGAGCTTCTCTATAACGGCTATTTCTCAGTCTAAAGCATCGCAGAAATTCTTAACCTTGCAGCCACAAGGTGATACGCATCTTCACTGCTCTAAAATCAGAGCCATGGCTAAACACAGTTGCAAGGAAAGTGCAATCTTGTAAGCAGCATTTCTACAGTCTGACCATAGTAAAGAGATAGCATTTCATACACACAGTATGTGGGAGAGTACCTCTGTCCTCCTGTGCGTACAGCACCTCATGCTCTGCATCGTCAGCCATAACAGTGGCTCCATGGATCTGTAGAGGTACAAATAAAACCAAATTAGAGCTCACACAATGAGGTTTAATCTGCTATAATACTTGTAAGTTGAGATACCACATCTTAAAAATAGAGATGGAAAGGCAATGGGAATCAAAATGTCGGCATACCTTTTAATAGAGTGCTAAACGGGTGCAAGACACTGCCTAACCATGGCTGCCCTGAGAGATGCCAGGCACCAAGCGTGACATTACAGAGCTCCATGATGCCACACAAAAGCCAGGCAGGAGCTCGAAGATCCTGCTCCCATGAGGCCAGGACTGGGAGCTGTGGGGAAAGCGACCACACCCAGCAAGAATTTGTAGATGGAGAAATTTCTGGTACTGAAAATTGCACCATGACCTAAGGCAGTGGCTCTGCTCCACAGGCATATCTGATTATTGGACAGCACCAATGTTCCACAAATAGCTCCCTGCTGAAATGCCATTCCTGTTCACTGCTCAGCTCCACACAGGGGCACTGGGGACACCAAAGCACTCTCAGATGGTGTCCCCCTCCCGGTGCAGATGTTTAGCTGAGGAGACAAAGCTAGAAGGTACGCTAGTGAAGAGGAAACACAGCAAAGAAACCACCCCAGCCATTCCCCTGCAGCAGAAAGCCTTCCCTTTGGTGGTTCTGGTAGCAGTAGGGAACATGCATTATTTGCAGCACTCTTCCTGAGACTCATGGAACCAAAGCAGTGATACTACAAAGTCCCTGCCACTAATATCCTCCTTATCCCTGGAGAAAGTGATCTTCTCTCTCTTTTTTGCAGCAAGGTAATGTTTTATTTAGGGAACTGTTAAATGACAAAAGTCTTGGGGACACGACACTAGAAAACAGAGAGAACAGGAACAACTACCAACTGATGGGGGAGGTTAACTGGCTTCCACATCACAGCAAAGGAGATATGAGTACGGCAGAGACAGAGAGTTTGTGGGCATCTGATCTTGGAAATACTGTGACTGGCACTTTAATGAGGCAGAAGGCCCAAGCACCACTATAAGGTCAGATTTTTTCACAGGCTTAGGACTACCTATGATTTTTATTGTTAGAACCCTGGCAGCACATCCTCCAGTAAAGTGAGTTAAGTGCACATCAGGGAGGAAAGGTGTAACCAACGACAAGATCAGAGCACAAGATAGGAGTGGGTGTAGCTGAAAGTGTGAGGATTCTTTCCTAAACCACAAGGGACTATCATTTCAATGATGTATTTCTAGCCAAACCATATACCACAGTTTAACAAGCAACAGAACCCTCTAGGTTGTCACAGTGTGTGAAAATATTCTACCATTTGTCATATTTCAATTTCATGTTAATCTTGAATCATTCTCACAGAAACTCCCTTATAACTCAAAGGAAAAACCTAGAATGAAGGTAGAAAGATTACTTTGCCCAAGCATTGCTCAGAAGCAGTAGGGTTCATGCTGTGACTTGTGGTAAAGCACATTGTTTTCCTGTGCACTAACAGGGGAAGGTCTTTAAAACAAAAGGGCAATGACTGGTACAAAACCTGTGAAGCTTTTGCTCCCTCCTGGGAAAGGTTAGGTCTGTATACTGAAACCTCTCTGGAATCATTGCAGTATTCCTAACACCACTCAGCCTTCACACACAGTAGCCTTTTATATGTTCAAAATCCTGTGCAAATCGGAGTTGATAAATCCTCAGAACTCTCTGGCAAAATGTGCCATTTTCAAGTGTTTGCTCATTTCAGAGACCAGAGAAGAAGCAGCACTATGTCAGAATAAAAGATCATGGCAATGATTTTACTTGCCAGAATGATTCAGGGATACACACGGGAGACTGTGAAGCATGCTGGGTTGTGGGGGCTCTTTAAGTGGCAAGAACACAGTAGCTAATTGGAAGCAGCTTTAACTCTTACTAAGCTGCCTCACACCACAGCATTTGCTAGTCCTGTCCAGATAGAAGAATGTGGATTTATTCTTTATATAACACAAGTAAAGTAACTAGAATTCACAAGCATAAACAGGAAAACATGAAAAAGCCTATTTATCAGAAGCTGTCACCATTGCACCATACTGAAAAAAGCTCTACATGAAAGAGGAAAAAAACACAACTTATGCTAAAAAAATGTAAATAAATAAGTAAATAAATAGATAAATAAATAAATAAAACAAGCCAGATCAGAATTCAGATGTCCACCATTTCCAGAACCAGCCCAAAGACACCTCATGCTTGGCAAACACAATTAAGGACTCAGCATCAGCAGCCACATTTAAAAAATAAGCCCAGACCTGTCTTAACAAGCGAATTTTTACTGCTCTTCAAACTTTACCAAAGTGGATTCATTTGGCTTAGAACTGAATTAAATCCCACTGAAGATGATTGATTTGAAACAATGACCTTTCACTGTGGAACACAACATGAAAGACTTTGGGGATAAGACTAATGAAGTGCAGAGATAAAAGAAAATGCCTCTACCAACAGTTTCAAAAGTGGCCTCTTACTCTGGGTGCCCTACTTGAGTTGCTGTGTGCTTATTTCCTTTGAAAATGAGGCCCCAAGCAAGTTCAGCCAAGCATCCAGAACAGGAGACTGCCTGCAAATACTGGCCTTGAAGACGGATCTCCTAACATTTGTCCTGAGTGGTTCTCAGATGTGCCCATTAATTCTGTGATAGTCAGCGGAACCACCAAGGGGACTCAGAGCAGGGAAACGGCTTCTCATGCATTAATCCTCTCTAGTGCTGTAGTGGATTAGTTCAGCCGTTTCTACAACACACTTCTTACTACTGATAGGCTAGAACAGCTCAGTCTCTGACCTTGCCAGTCTTAGGGTTGTCTGTCAAAATGCCAAAGCTGCCTCTAGGCAGCAGTGCTGAAAAATTCAGACGCCTGCCTATTGGGAAAGCATCCTTCTCACCTCGGGGACAGCCAAGTAACAGAACTGCTGAAAGTGCTCCGAGATTTCCATCCCCTTTCTGTGATAAATTAACACATACAAGTATTGTTCTTTGGGCACTTATATGCATTTTAAGCTAAAAATGACTTTGTTTTTTTTTCTGTCTAGGGCAAGCTCCTTCCTTTGATAGGCCATGCCATCTTGAGGAGGACATTGTCATTCGACAACAGCAGACAGAGCACATTCAGCTAAGGGCAGGTCAGCCACATGCTCAAAGTGCTTCTAAATACAGCTCTGAGTAAAAGCAACATGAACACACCCACAGCTTGCTACATATTGTAGGATAGGGGAACCAGAACATGATGGGGATGCAAATCACACCTAGGAAACAAGAACAAGGTAAGACACAATGCTAGCCCAATGTGAATACAATATAAACAACTCCACTACAGTGTCTTCATAGACTAACTCCACCCAGCAGCACAGGCAGAGAAGGCCAAATCCTAAGCATCACTGGCATTCAGCAGAGGTCACTTGATCTCTGTCCCTGCTGGATGGCTCTGCAACCCTGTTCATTCCAGCTCATAGGTGAGCAAGCAGCAGCCTACCTCTGAACTCTGCTCAGCTACCTGTAACTCACCGACATCATTTGCAGGCACAGCTCACAAATCCTTGTCCAAATGCCGTTAGTGCCTCAGAAGTGTTTTGTGCAGATTCAATATCCAGGTGGCATGAAGCAAAGACACTAGCGGGCCAGAACGTACTGTACTACAACCACCTGACTTTACATCACTTGAAGAGATCTTGTGATAAAAACCATGTAACAGTTTGGACTGGAAGGACCTTAAAGCTCATCAAGCTCCAGTCCCCTGCTACGGGCAGGGACACCTTCCACTAGACCAGGTTGCTCCAAGCCCCCTCCAACCTGGCCTCGAACGCTGCCAGGGATAAGGCAGACACAGCTCATCTGGAAATGGTTGCCCTGGGTTTAATTTTCTGATTTCACATATAAAACTTTGAATCACCTAACTTAGATTTCCAGAAAAGTAGTCAGTTATTTCATCTGGGAAATGACCTAGAAAATTCAGCTGTCCTCCAGAGAACAACTGTGCCAAATTCAGATATTAAATTCATTAAGTGAAAAAGAAAAAGCTTTAATTCTGCTTTAGGTGCAAAGCCTTTTCCAGATTTGTCAATCTAGCGCTCCTAACTGAGGAGTTGTGGTAAATTCAGCCTCTTCCTTTCAAGTAAGAGGTCAAAACAAGCGTGCTCTTGAACTACTCAAAAAAGAAGTCACAAAGCCTTAGCACTTCAGGTACTGTTAAGGCAGAGAATGAGTTAGTCACCTCCAAAACCAGATACCTGCATTCCCCAGTGGGGGTTGGTTTCTAAGAAAATAATGTTTAATTTTGAAGGATGGCTACCTGAAATTTCTATGCAATTTGTGTTGATCTCATCTTTATCATCTTCCCTGTCAGGGAACAGCACTAAGTATTTGAAGGAAACTGAAAATACATCTCATTTTAAGAGAGGCGTAATGCCTCTTTACTCCAATACATCAATCCTTAACAGCAGGGAAATGTAATCCACATGTATTCCATAGCAGTGACCAGCTAAATCACAGTAACTGGAATGATATGTCACATCGTTAGGGGTGAAAAATTAAGTACCTTTTTTTTGGGATCTCACACAAAAATCTATCAAGATCCAGTGTGAATTTTGCTGGGGGGCTGCTGCTTCTGCGTGAAAGCTGCTTCACTTGGCGCATGACAGCGTCTGGCTCTCCTTGCGCTACGGGCAGCAGGGAAGACGCAACTCTCACTCCTCCCCCAAGGTGCAATCGCTCGGTAAACGCGTGTCACACAAGGTAGCTGGGGTCGCGGTGCCTTTCGGCAGCGGCAGCGCCGGGCACGCCGGCTCCGCGGCTCAAGGGGAGCCCCGTCCCGCTCAGCCCCGTCCCGGCTCCGCGTCTCAAGGCGAGCCCCGTCCCGCCCAGCCCCGCCGCTCCCTCAGGCGAGGCGCTCGCGGCCTCTCCCCGCCCCGCCCGGGCCGCCACGGTCGCTCTCTGAGGCGCTCGCCGCTGTTGCTATGGCTCGGCGGCAGGCGGCAGCCAATCAGCGGGCGGCAGGATATATTTGTCGCTGTTGCTACGGCCGCGACGGACCAATGGGGAGGAAGCGGGGAGGCGGTGCGAGGCCGCCGTGGCGGCGGGAAGCGCGGGGTGGGCGCCAGGGCCGAGCGGTGGATGCGCAGCGGGGAGCGGCCCCCGCGGTCACCGGGCCCCGCTGCTCCCCGTGCCGGAGACTGGGCTCACCCGAGGCCGCGCTGTGGAAGGAAGCAAACGTAAACGTGTGCATAACAACCCTTCCAAGCGCCGCTGTTCTGAACGCAACCCCTCCCACAGCAGGGAAGTGGCATTGCCGGTGAGCCACCGGAGCAGAGGAAGTGCAGGGGTCTCCAAGCACACAAGTGGACCCCAGGCGGCTGGTGCTGGTGTTTTAACACGTAATTAAAATACCGTGTGGGAATTATCACTTCACAACCTTACCTTGAAAAACGCAGCCTGGAGAAACAGTCGTTCAAAACCTTTATTTGCTAACTTTACTACAACAGGTACTGGAGGCATCTACTTTGTATCTCAGGGATGGAGTTTCAGTAAAGGTTACCCCTTTTCCACTACAGATTTAAAGCCCAGCGGTAACACTTCGGGAAAACAGCCCCAAGACAGCCCAGTGACTCGCAGCATTAAACTGCATCAAGGGTCTGCCGTGCTGCATCACGTCCTAACGCGCTCATACACAATTCTGCTTTGTAGCCTCTAAGAGAAAGGAAGGAAAACAGGGCTCCTGCTCCGTGAGCAACGTGAAGGAGGGTACCAGGTGCCTTGAGGCTGGGTTAAGTAAGGAAAAGAGCTGGGAAGCAGGAACAGAGCAGCATGCACTCCCCGGAGAGCTGCAGTTGAACAGCTCACCCCCGCGGAGTAAGCAGCCTCCAGCCTGCACAGCATCAGCCCCACGCTTACTACAGTGTGTAGGAAACATGAGTCTGCATGACTCACACTGCTTTGCAGGGCCCTCGTCTGAACACGATGGCTGCTGCCTGGTGCCAGAGACCACCTGAGGGTCATACAATGGCCCTGGCAGTTTGCATCCATCTGGATGTGGGACTGACAGTGGATCAGGAGGGCTCAGCAGCTCCCACCTCCTCCATTCATCCTTCTTTCCTGGGCAATCTGAGATACAGGTAGCATTAAACACTGACAACACTGGTAGGCC
This sequence comes from Amazona ochrocephala, assembly GCA_039720435.1. Classification (NCBI taxonomy): domain Eukaryota; kingdom Metazoa; phylum Chordata; class Aves; order Psittaciformes; family Psittacidae; genus Amazona; species Amazona ochrocephala. Next base: position 4,698,200 of record CM077891.1, on the reverse strand, counting down.
CTCCCCCTGCTGCAAGAACATTGACTTCAGCACTGATAATTCTGCCAGTTTATGTCACCTGTGGCACTCTGGAGCATTGAACGCTCCAGCAGTTACACCCAGCAGTACCACAGAGATGCTGGGATGAGAAATAGCAGTATTTTACCAGCACTAAGCTGATACTTTACCTTCCAGGCCTGAGAAAAAGTTACCTAATATCCACTGCCAGGCAATAAAACTAAATATTACTCTTTCTGAGTACAGGAGCTTCATTTACCTTCATCACGTAATGAACGACTCTGATCTGATCAGTGCTACAGGTAAAAATATTTAACTGCCACAGAACCAGTGACTTGATATTTTTGCATCTGCAGTGCAGCTTCAGACTGCTCAAGTCAAAACCTCCGGTCCACAATGCACCTTTCGTGTCTTCCATCCTTTGCAAAATTCTTAACCAAACTGTAGCAAAACCAAACTGCGTAACCATTAGAACAGACCTTCATCATCCTTCTACCTCACTCTCCATTCATCTCCTTGCCAAACCCCTCATTCATGCCAAAAAAAGTGTGGGGAAAGGAACACCCAGAAAGGATGGGGTGTTTCCTAGGGAAGCGCAGACCACATTTGAACATCTCTGCAGGTGGGTCACATTCGTCCGCTAGCTGAGAACTCAAAGAGCAGCCATGCTGCCCAGAACGTGTCATTGGTTAATGGGTTGCCAACTGGATCCTCCAGGACCTGAAAGACACAAAAAGGAATCAAAGCTTCACCACACATGATCCTTAATGATGGCGATGCCATCGCTCAGGGTAGTAAAGCTCCTCTGGGCAGAAGGGAGGGAACACGAGTGGTAAGGGCTGCATGCATGAAGCAACAAAGTCTCTGTTCCCCTCCAAGATTAGATAGCGTAATCCATCTGTACAGGAGATAGGTATAAAAATGACAAGCACAACCAGTGCACAAATCAACCCTCAGTAATTCAGAGAAGAGCAATTCCCTTCCATTTGCCCAAGACACGGGCTCCTATAAAAGCAAGTAACTGACAGAGGGAAAGACCAGGATGAAATAAGGGAGTGATCACCTGAACAAGGGAGCTGCGTTCAGGGAGGGAAAGAAATGTATCCAAATTGCTTTTTTTGTTCTCATGTTGGCTCTGATGGGATGCATCACCTATGAAACCAAATTGCAAGTCATGCAAGGACAAAAGGAAGAGTACATCTGCACCCCTGTGGTTCAGACATAGAAACCAAACACCTGCATATTCCTGCAACAAGCCCAGGGCAAGTTGATTCAGCAAGACACAGAGTGCCTGGGAAGTCTGCAGAACGCTATAAAATCACTTACCCCCTCCCTCAAGCCCTCCCTTTTCCTACAGCACACATTAAAACACATAAAAATTGCTTTTCTGAATTCCTCAGCTTGAAAAGATTCTAAGATGTCCCCTTTCAACACCTGCAGGCATCACAGGGTGTTTTGCTCCCCAGCCCATAATGCACTGAGTGTCATGTTTTTATACCATTGCAAAATCAGTGCAGGAATGCAAAGCAGCAAGATGAAAACTAGCTACAGAGACTGCATGCTCTGGAAATCTCAGAAAAGGCTCATTCATTATTAATGCCCAAAGCTTTCCTACTCGTCTGGCTCACATAATGGCTGGTAAAAAAGCCACTCTGCAAGATACAGATCTTTATATTGATGCTTTCAAAGGCTCGAAAGAGGTTCTGTTACTGTCCTCAGAGCTGCAACCGCTTCCTGTAATGAGGCCAGCAGACACGGTCTCCTGCTTTTGAAAATCCTTTTAAGCAGCTCACAATGCAAGAGAAACAGAAATGGATGCTAACTGACTGGGAGACCAACACTCATGAGGCCAAAAAACAGCTCAATGTACAGTTTAGATAGGGCTTTCTTGGGTCCTATTTTTAAGACTTTCAATTCAGACATGTGCTCCCATCCCCTTGAAAGTACCGGATTTCCAACTTCTATTCTCTACTGCCTTAAAATCACCATGAGAAGGCATGCAGACTGCAGCCGGATCCTGGAAGTAATTTATCATGTCCTATAAAATACTGCTCCATACACTGCTATCAGCCATCTCAGCACAGTGCAAAATCCCTTTTCCTCATCAACCAGTCTTAGAAATGGAAATTACATGAAAGACTTTCAGAGGTCTGAGAGAGCAGAGCCAAATTCTGCAGGACCCCTCAGAGCAGAGGGCCCTCACACAGCTATCTTCCTATTGTCTTCTTTCCACGGAGCTTGGTTGAGCCCTCCATTGCTCAAAACATAAATGATACTTTGGATCTGTACAGGCTGCTTCAGCCATCATTTCAATGACAGACTTTGTAAAATTAGCATCTGATAAGCAACTCAAGTGGAAAAACCCAACAAAACCACCTCTCCTTCCAGCATCTGCTGGATACTACCCCAGGGAATGCCCATCATGCTCTGAACTGGATTCCAAAAGGTAAGCTTTGATACTAAAGATGATATTTCACATCTCCTTTATGAGAGTTACAGCTAGATAGTGCGTATAGGTCTAAGCAGCTTTTGCTGAACATTAGGTGTGTTCTCTCACCTGGCTTTGTCCCAGGGCTTGGCTTTCTTCCATGCAGGGTGCAGAAACAGGTGGGCACTGGGGCTTGCCAAACACAGAGTGACAGTAACTACAAGAAAATACAATACACAAATGCATTTGTATTTATGCTCAACTCGTCACCTACCGTAATGTTTTGCAGCAGGAGAAGCGGGGCTGCTGGCAAGACCATTCATTCAACAAAGTTCTATTAAACTGACGGTAAAACTGCTCCATTTCTCAAAATTGTTACAGCCTGAAAACAGAGATTCTGCCCTGGGAAGACTAACCTGGCCAGGAGCAGTATACAGGAATGGCTTGCTTTCTGCCCCCAGAATGCTCCATAAACAAGGAGATGTCTACCAAAACATCTCTCTCCTGAAACATGTTTTAAAAACACAGACCTTAAGAGTCAAAACAGATAAACATTTAGCTTTAGACACAGCCACAACATTGGCTATGATTCTACAATAGCTTTTCAAGGCTGCCAGTCTGGGGACATGGCTTCCCCATCCACACCTCCCCTGGGGGCACTGCCAACCTCTCAGAAGAGGTCACAGCCTGCGGGCACTGGGTCAAGTGGGAGACACTGGTACTTGACAAAGGGATGTTCTCTCCCTTCATCACCAACTCAAAAGAACCCATAATTCCAACACCCACCACTCTCAGGAATAGCCCAGGGTACGAAAGGCCATACAGGCCTAGACCAAAAGGTGCCAATTAATAGAGCATAGGGAAAAAGCAAAAGAAACAAGGTAAGTGTCAAGTTGCCATTCCTTGGAATGCACCCCAGGTTCCAGCAAGCAGTCTTGGGATTCCTCTGCTGGAGGCTGCATTTTGGCAGTGCCATTTACTAATGACAAATGGACTCAACCCCTTGCCCCCTTCTTCCCCCCCCCCCCCCCAAGAATCTGTCTCATCTTTTTTCACAGCCCACTTACACTGACGTGCACAATGCCCTTAACAACAAGTTCTGTGATTTAATTACGCAACATGCCAAAAGGTAGCCTCCTTTTATGCTTTTTGAACTTGCTGCTGCCAGTGTCTGGGTGCTGGGTTATCCAGAGGGGAGAGCCTAACAGCAGGAGGATTCTAGCACTCTGAGCTGGAATCCCAAAAATGCAGGCAGAAGCAGTAAGTGGCAATGAGCATCTCAGCCCTGATTTTCTAAGTCAGTATGCTGGCTCATAAATGCAGTCTGTGCTGCTCCATAGAGTTCAGTGTGCTTTTCTGTTTGAAATGGAAGGCACGAGAGAGTTATATTTTTCATGAATCATTAGCTGGACTACATTCCACCTGTCCCAGCTCAAGGACTGAAGAGGATACACCACCACTATCTATAAAGGCAAGCATCTGTTTGATGTCCCACAGGGACTTCCAGTTCGTTTGCTGGATCAGACTCTCCTGTCAGGCAGCAGGAGCAGATGGAAACAGTCAGCTTCCAGCCTGGTTCCCCCTCACACTCCTACCTCACAGCCCTGTAGATCATAAGAGGCTTGGATACAGCCCAAGTGCGTAGGACCAACAGTAAAAAGCCCATGAAAGAAATCAACAGGAATTGTTCTAATAAGCTTTCAGGCCAAGTCCTTTCCAGGTGAGCACCTTTAAAAATGAGACAGGCAGATTAAGGGTCCTTGTGCTGACTTGTAGTGCTACCCCTGCACTTAGGAAGCAGGGAGCCAGAAGTGTTGGCAAGGCAGTGAGAGCATAACACCAAGTCCACACCTGGTGGGTGACCTTGGCTAAATAATTTCCTTTTCTGTGCTTTACTGTTATCTGTAAACAGGGGTAACTTCACTGCCCTGTCTTTCCAGGAGAGGAACACTCATTTGCCTTACAGTTTAAGCTGTTGACTCATTCATGAGTCCCCACATGAGTGATGCTCCTTACAACATTATTGCTAAAGAGGACTCTGATGACACAATACTTTCTCTCTTATCAGTAACTCTGTTAGAGAGCTCTGTCTGATAACAAAGGTGATCCTTATTCACTGCCATTCACTGAGCCTTCATCTTACCTAAGACTACCCACATGAGGTCTTCTGGCTCTTTGGAGAGAAACTGCAAAAGAGCCTAGATGAAACTGCAGCCCTAGGCATCACTCCTTTCCAAAGAGATCGATGCTCCTCAGCATTCATGGTGTTTTGGGGAGTTAAAGGCTCTCTGGTTCAAGCTGGATCAGGCCACTAAACAGGGTTTATGCACAAGAGGTCAAATAACTATATCCTCACCAGAAGGTGTCAATGAAGCAGCAAGTCCTGCCCCTGACAGGAATACGATAAAGGGTGTGTAGATTCCCGGCACAACTGACATAACCCAACAAGGAGACATTCACCATAGATTTCTTCTGCTGGTGGAACATGTTTTAAAAATAAACATGAGCTCACTCTGGAGTCAGAACATGCAATTTTAAATCCAGCCAGAACAGTGCCAGCAAGCCTCACTGCTCCTTTATGGTCTTTAGCCACTGTTTGAAACTGCAAATCCCAGAACACATACTGAGGTGGGTCTACAATGCCCTGACCTGGACTGTCAGTTCAGAGTGAGGAGTCTGACACGAACACAAACACCAAGCCAACTGGGAAACTGAGGTAAAAGGCAGAAATTATTTCAGCAGGGAACTGCGAGGCAAAACCCCACTGATCTTTATCTCCAGTGAATCACTGCCTTCCCTGGTTGCTTGACAAGCCACAAACCCTCTCTGTGCCTCCGCTTCCTCATCTCTAAAGTGAATAAAGGGAACAAAACTGCTTCTACCTACCTCTCTGAGGTATTACTAACAGCATCATGCAAGCACAAATGCTGGACAGTGTCAAGGCAGAAGGGTTATGAAATGGAGCTACTGCTCCTGCTGTGTCTTTCAAATCAGTAAACTAAAGGAACTTCATCATGTCTGTTTGGCAGTGTTTATTTTTATGTAACATTATGGGGGTTGTGTAACATATGGAAGATGGCACGGATTGCTGTTGGTTTGCATTCTCTGAATTTACCTCAAGTCCCAGAGAAAACCTGCAGTCTGGAACATTTATTACAGGTGGAGAACAGACAGAATAGTGCCTGTCTTTCTGTCTTCCAATTTGGAAAGCCTGCACTCCGGCATAATCTGGTCATGAGGTTATGAAGCTACAAACACTATTTTAGGATTAAGTGTGGGCCCTACCAACCCAGCCCACAGAATCAGCTCTCACTGAATCACTATAGCTCATGATTTTCTGCCAAAAAGGAAAACAGGCAAACAGTTTAGAAACTAAATCTGCTTTAAAGAGAGGGGTTCATGTATTTTCTGATCAGGCTGGTCTCAGATCTCAAGCCCCTGAAATGAGATGCATCACCACACTCTTTCTACAACCCACTTCAACAGGCGGATGAGGACAAGGCTAACCCCACAGCATCACTGTCACTCCTGCCTGTAAGAAGCCCTGTGCTTTCCATTTGCTTTACCTGTGGGGAAGAACAGAGTCCGGGGTCCCTAGCTGTCCTTCTCTAAGGATGAAGCTTTCAACCTCTAAATCTGACTGCTGAATGATTCTTCCTGAACTGGCCTCAATACAGCCGCCTTGAGGGACTCTGCTCAAGGGAGCTCTGATACCTGCTGAAATAAATGTTCACATTAAAGACAGTTACAGAAAACATGACCTCAACCTCTGACCCATCTATTCCTCCTCTCCTTGCTCTACATTCACAAGGGCTGGGTGAATGGCAGTCACAATGTTTTTTGTTCTGTAGACCTACAGCAAAAGCAGGTGGACATCACTTACATATGCTGCCAAGGCTACTGTTAAAAACAGAGAGAAGAAAAGAGACGGTGGGAATGCTGAGCAAGACCAGACAGGAAGGAAACAGAGAGGGAGAGAGAAAGAATAAGAGGAAGGAGAAGGGAAAGTGAGAGAGGATGTGTTGCTGAAGATGTGCACTATGTCACAGTTAAGAAGCTCCCAGCCTCTGCTCAGGCAAGCTCTTAAGAATGACAAGAACTTAAAAAACCCAGAAGCTTGCAAACTGACAGGGTGAGCAAACACCTGAAGGGACTCTTGCAGTAGAAATGCTAAAAGGAATCCACCTTGCTGGAAAAATACTATCTTATGGAAGCAGTTACAATTTAGGCAAAAGAGTAGGCAAGAATGCCTGTTTCAACACCTTAAACTGACAGGTTTAATCACAGATACTATGGGAGCAGAACTGCAGAGTTCAAATAAGCCCTGCTCCCATTTGTCATGACACTGGAAAGCCACATAAGTGAGCAAGACTGTTTACAGCAAAGGGAAGAGAAGCTCGAAAACTCTAAAGGTCAATGATCTGGGTGCAGTTTTACCAACCTTCTATACTTGGGGTCCACATAGAGCCAGAGACTCCTCTGGTGCTGCAAGGGGCCTGCCACATGGCCAGCTGTTCATCTGGGAAGGTAAGGGACCCACAGGGGCACAGGACAAAGTTAGCCAGCTGCGGGCTGGCATCAGTACTGCTTGCTGCTTCTCTGGCCTGCAGGACAGCAGGGTTAAAGCAGGTTCCTGGTTCCAGCATAGCATCAGGGCAAAATGGTACAGGTTGTTCAGTCCTGTGAGCGGTCAAGAAAGCCGTGTTTGTCCTTGCTTCATACAGCTCACTGCTTGGCATAAAGCTGTAATGGTGGAGGAAAATAAATTAGCCAACCATATTGCTTAGCAAAGAAGGGCACCCACCAGCTAAACCTTTGAATCCTGCCCTTGATAGCTGGGAAGTTTACTGCTAGATGCTCTGACTACCTGATGCTGGGCATGGACCATTCCCCATATATGGAGTCAAGACTCCTAAGTTATGTCTCCTGGGAACTGACATGAAAGTCAGTTCCATTAGCAGGTTTAAAGGTTGCTTCATCTCTGAACTGCCACTGTAAAGACTTTTTCATACATCACCTGGATTCCAGCATCTTTAAATATGTTCCCTCAGGAGGCTTATCCAGATCTGCAGCTGACTGGTCCCACCCTGGGTCGCAGGGCATGACAGTTATCTCCATTTGCTCAGGGCCGATGCCTACATAAGATCCATCTGAAAGGTGCAGGCCAGGCAGGTGAAGGAACACTAACAGTTACTCCAAAAAGCAATGAAACAAGTCTGATTTGCCAAATACAGCAAGACCCTCTTATACTCCCTGACTGACATTTGGTCAAGATTCTGTGAAGGTGCATGGCAATACTGGGTTTTACTGGACTACAGCCCTGATCCCAGGATCTGAGACCTAAACCTGCTGCCTTGCAGGTATTTGCCTTCAGTGCCCCTTCTGAGGTGGGCATCTCTGTTTGCCTGTCCTTGCACAGGCCTTATCAACGTTTGCTTGTTCTATGAGTGACAGCCTCTAGACAAACAATGAGGCACCCTACCGAAAGAGAGCTCTTCCATGTCCACTTGATCCACCAGCATATAGATGCTGTTCTGGAGAAGGAATATCCCTCCTTTCCTGAGGGAATTTAAAATTGGTTTTCAGCTTTCGGGATCACATCCTAAGCCCATTAGCAAGAAACAAACCTGCAGTTTGTGGAGCGTAGAATCCTCTGTCCTGCTGCTGGATCGTGTGATAAGCCAGAGCCCCCTCAGGACATGAGCTGTTTTGCTTTTCCATACGAGGGAGGATGGATTTTTGACGCCGTCGGTAATTTGCAAACCAGTTGTAGACCTGAGTTGGCTGCAGGTTCATGTCCCGAGCCAGCCCCTCCTGCAAAGCCATGTGCAGAGAGAGATCAATGGAGAAAGAATAAACCACATCCAAATAATCAGGCTTTTTTTTCAGTTCCAAAAGCAACAGAGCAAAAGAGCTTTCAAACCCAGACATTTGTTCACTAAGGCTCTGACAAGTGGATCCCATTGAGGAGACTGATCCGTAAACTCAAGAGTTGTTGGAATACACACATTCTCCCCTGCTCCCCTACTCAATTTGTCTGCTAAAAAAGCCCAAATACAACCAAAACAACCCCATATACTGCTATCTTATACTGCTGTATTTGAATGGAAAACCTGACCAAAGCATTATAGATGATCTTAAGGTCCTTTCCAACCCTAACTATTCTATGATTCTATGATTCTATGCTCTTCCCACAGAATGACAGCTTCGCATCACTACCATGACGCTAATAGGATGAACACTAATGTGTTTACCACATTACAGAGGTGTCACAAACTGTAAGCAGCATAAACATCTGTATCACATTTGCAGAAAAGTGTTTGCTGTATTCAAGTGTTAAAGAATGAGATCACGTAAATGAAGAACGTATTGGGAAATTAATGCATAAGTGATCATTGTATCCTGACCTTTTAGGACGTAACTGTGCAACCTCATTATGCTCCCAGATCAGACGGGGGGGGGGGGGGGGCTTTTTTAATGAAAATTTGGAAGTTGTTGCTGCTTTGTGAAAAGGGTAAGAAATAAACCAACTTCACACTGCAGAGCTGTACCAAGCCATCCTGCCTTATGTGAGAAGGGTGCTGGAAAAACTGAGCACCACAGAGACAGACTTTACAGTCTGAAGCCTTCACCTTGCGAGGTAGTAATCAACAAGGATTACTGAATTAATTCATGTCACTTCCATTACAGATTTATCCGTGTTCAAATAAGGAAGACAGATGCAGACATGAACACAACCTATCACGCTTTCAAATTCTGTGAATTTAATGTGATAAGGCAGTATAAAATATATTCTGGTAAGCAAAAAGCAATTTAATACAGGCTATAACTCACTCAAGTCAGAACTATTTATCACTCCAATACAGCTCTTCTGAGTGATGGCTGTTTTGCTGCCTATGCTGAACCACTACCAAATTAGAACTGTTAGAAGCTCCGTGAGGAACTTTATATCTCCTGATCTTTTTGTCCAAAGCAAGTGAGATTACTTAGCATGACCTCCATGATTCTTTTAAGGAAACCCTCAGAAGAAGATCAAGTCTGGGGAATCCCAGCCCCACTGGGGCTTTAGAAAACAAGGATTTAGAAGAAATCAGTTCTAGACCCCTAATCACAGAGTTCTGCTTCTCTGTGACAAGGAGAGTTGGTAAGAAGTAGCACATCCCTACCCGCTGTTTCTTGTTTGGATTTGTTGTCACCTCTGCAGCAAACCTGTGCAGCTGCTGGCGCACTTCATCCGAATAGTTTCGATTCTTCAAACCTTCAGGACAAAGGGAAATAGGTGGAGGATTCCTGTACGCAGGATAAAACAGGATTAAAAAATGACCCCAAAAGTGCCACTCACATTGCCACAAGTGGTCAAAACATCAAGAACCACCTAGCTCTGAGAAGCAACACCCCGAGGTGCAAAACCAGCCCCTGCATCTCTACCCCCTGCATCTGCCAGACACGGCAGAGAAAAATAAATCAGTTCCCCCCCATGGTACCTCTTCCTGCAACGGAACTTCTGCAGCGGTGTCAGAAAATCTGTGTGGTGTTGCTCCATTACCCTCCGGTAGTGAATCTCATGCCAAAGTTGCACCAGCTTCTCCTTCTGTTCTGCCTTGCTATACTAAAACCAAAACAGTATGTAAGCAAACTCTCTCCAGGTAGTCAGTGAGGCTTCCTGTAAAGGAGAAAACCCTCAACAGCCAGAAACTTACTCAGAGATCCCAACTAGCCTGACAAAGCTGGCAGCATTATCCAAGTGTATGGCTCCCTGTATTTCCTCTAATGTACACAAGGAGCTGCCTAATTCCTCTTTTTCCCTGGCGAAAAGGGCTGCATTCTCAGATCTGGAGACCAAAATTCCTCCCCTTGAGCGGTACCATCCAGCCTTCCTCATTATCTTCCCACCCTGGAAGCCCTCCAGACCTGGCCTCCCCAAGGCTTTTACATCCTGAGCCCTAAATTTGTGAAAAACTCAAAGAACCATCACACTAGAGGACAAAAATCCTGTTTTCACAAACTACAGCCAGCCCCATAGTCACCCAATTACATTCTGCCCCTTGGCTGATTAATAGTAACTGCCTGTAGAGTCTTTATCCTGCATTTCAGGTCAACCAATGCACACCTATCACCTTCCGCTGCTGGACGCCAGCTGGAAACACTCCATGTCCTACAGTTTGGATACCTCTGCGCTAACAGCTCTAACTGCTGTTTTTCTAATACTGCTTTTGTCTGCATGAAGAAACAAAGAACACATCCCTACCTCCAGCAGTCTGCAGGCTGTGTCATGCTGCCCTTTCTGGATATGAACAAACACGCAAGCTTGGACAACGTGGATGTTAGTGAGAAAATACATCTTGTGTTTGCATCCCATCATGGCCCCAACCAGCTTCTCCAGACTAGGAAATGAGCCCTGGAGATCCTGGCAAAGCTGTCCTGCTAGATCCAGCAGCTTGGCAGGTGGGGGATCCTTGTTTTTATTCCTGCTTAACATGGCCATGAACCGCTTCATCCTTATGTCCTGTTGGAAGACTTCTCTATGCAATGCACAAAGTTGTGAGCTGTGGTTAGATAAAAACTATTATCTCCTATTTTTAGCTTCCATGGTATGCTTGGGTTTTTTCTTTTAATAAAGGGAAGACATTCACTGTCCTGTTAAAAGCAGTCTGAGGATCTCAGAACACTTAAAACTAGGCCTAAAGCAGCCTGACAGGCTAAAGCCACCCCAAGCTTGTAGCTGAGAAAACTGAGCTCAGAAAGACACATCAAACTCGCCCCAAAACTCAGCGGCTGAAGGAAGAACTGCACACGGGGGTGGCCCCAGCCGTTCCCACTAGAGTCTGTGAGTGGCTGTGAACACCGGGGGGGCTGCAGAAGGGCCAGCATTGCCCACCCTGCTCAGAGCCCAAACCTCCATACCCGGCTCACCACGGGGACAGGTTAAAAACCACCAGAACACGAAGTCGAGACACTCAAGTGCAATTAATGAGGTCTTTCCTCCAGAACGGCACGGGACAGGGGCAGGCGGCAGTTACAGCAAAGTGGGACTCCAGTGGTCGCCGGAGCTGGTGTTCGCCCGGGGGAAAGGATGCCCGTGCCCGCCGGGTCCCCTCGGGCACTCCCAACCCCAGGACCGCTCCAGCCCCGCTGGACAAAAGGAGGAAAAGCTGTTAAATACCTGCGAGGCCGAGGAGCGGGTTCACCCCGGCGGCCCTGTCCCGTTCTGGCCCGTCCCGAGGCAGCGGCCGCGCCAGAGCCCACCCGGTCCCGGTCCCTGTCCGCTGGTGCCCGGAGAAGAGCGGCGGGAGCGGGTGGGCCTCCCCCTGCCTCCCTCCCTCCTCCCGCCCCGCGGGACTCAGCCCAGCCCCGCCTGGCCCCCACCTTGGGTGTCGCTGCCCAGCGGGAGGTGCGGAGCTGCTCCCGCCCCATCCGGCCGCTCCACACGCTGCTGCGGCCACCTGCACCGCAGAACCGCGCAGAGGGCAGCAAAGGGGTTTTGTAGTAGAGAGTAAGTGTCAAGATGCTAATGGGGATCAGACATGCACCACTACCCCAGGAGGGTACTGCCTAACAGCAGAGCAGTCACCCAGACTCAGTTTAGGGGATAAAACTGAAGCAGCCGTGATTTTTCCTTCAATCAGGTCCAAACACTGCTGTATGTCAGTCCTCTGCTGACCTCAGCTTACTGAGGACAGGTAACAACAATGAGGATCTCAGAGTGAGTCGACAGCCCCAATGCACAGTGCTACCAGGTGCTGGATGCGAACCCACGCTTAACCCACACTTCAGTAACCAGCTCGTGGCAAGTCCACGTGCCATACGCGACCTTGCTCTGCAAAGACAGAGGCTACATACTTGAGTGCAGGCATCTTCCTTTTGCTACATGCAGATACATCCTAAAAACCTGCTCAGAATCCTCTTTGTTACTCCCATCAGCAGCATCTTGTGTTCACTTGTCCTTGATTTCTCCTTACACTTGGAAGCTGGCCTTGCATGACAGTAACTGCCTTCTTGCTCCTGCTGCATGACACTGTTTTAGGTCCACAGCTGGAGGCATAAAGTCCTAGATACCGCTGAACTTTGAGCATTCCATTACCATGCTGGAGATAAGCAGCAGTATTTCCTTTTGGCAGTTATTCTCCTTTCCTCCCGGATTTTGTATTGCTGTCTGCAGTTAAAACAAAACATCAAGTCACTCGATTTTCTGCATTTTTACTTATTTACATGTACGAAACTTAGCAAGTGTCTCTCACATTTTATCTTACATATTCACACAATCAGGTACACCTCAAAAGGGAAAGAGGCAGGCTGCTGCCAGGCACATCAGATACCAATCATTTCCAACGACGGTAAGCAACTACCATCACACTGTGCTGAATCTGAGCGCCCTTGAAAACCATTTGGACTCTCCTTCCTTTACCTCTGCTCTAACACAAATTTTGGCAATCAAGGACTGCAGCTACTTGAAACCAAGTTGAGGTCAGGTGATAGATATTGGCAAGCCAACAGCTCAGATTCTTTTTCCAAGGGCCTAATCAAATTCTGTTGAACATCAACAGCAATATTGATCAGGTCCTCTTGGAGCCTCAAAATGAATCTAACAGAGGCTCTTCTCCGTCATCCTTCACCTCTACTTCCTTGCCACAAGGTAAAACTTCTAGCTGTCTCCCTAAGAGATACAACCCTATCTTATGGAGCACTCGCATGCATCTTATCTAGACAATCAGTCCAGAACAGAACAAGCCGGCTGTCCTTGTTCCAGCAGAAGTCTGTGAAGTCTTTCAGCAACCGGTCAGCAAACTTCTCATCCCCAGTGGCACTGGAGCGCCACGTTTTCGTCAGCATGGTGTTGTAGGCCCAGTTGTAGCCAATGCGCTCCTCACAGAACATGTTCTGGTTGGTGGAGCTTGTGGAGTTGCGCCGGCGACGCTGCTGCCCACAAGAGAACTTCCGCTTGGAATATGGGAGCTGCAGAAACACTGTCCCTGGGGGAAACAGACAGGACTTTACTCTTAAGCCAAACTAAGGGCCTGCACCCTGTAGCTGACTCATTAAATTCTGGAAAGGAAACTGGACTGAGTTGTTTAATTGCCTCTTAGCAAGAGAAAATGGGATACGCTTCTCCTCCTTTGCTTTTACATGCTATTTCTTCCTGCAATTTACAACAGAGACAGAGCACACTTAGTCTTGCCTTTCTCCTGGTAGAAGGGAATGAAGCAAAGATGTACGCTTCAATCCATTTTCTAACTTCACATCAATTTCCATCTCTCCTGTAATTTTCCAAAAGGTCTCTTCCCATCATTGTTTTCATGTGTCAGCAACCCCTCTGAAAACACTGCTGTTTTACTGTAATATGCCATGCATGGAGCTTAGTTAGAAGTGCTGACAGATCAACATTTATGAAGAACAATAATGAAAGCAAATGCTTTCTCTATCTCCGCCACAGTATATATTAGTAGAGATGCATCTACAATTGACCTTAAGCATGAGAACAGAGCACTGACTTGTCCCAACACCTTTCCCACCTTCCAGCTTCTAGATACACATTTATTCACACTGCACTTGCAGTAAGTTTTGCCTTATTTATTTCTCCATCTCCTGGAAAGAAATGTTTCAGAGACACTATAAAGCAAGACTTCAAACCAATGCCACTGATGAGCAGCAACACCTTGCACTTTCCTCATTGCCTCTCTGGTTTGATTTGGCTGATACACCCACTTGTCATGTGACCAGGGACATAATGAGGCCCAAACCACTAGCATAAAACACAAACTGCATATAAAATGGTTCTTCTGTTTGCAATTGCCTCCTCCTTACCCCAGTGATAGCCAAATATTGCTCACCTGTGACATGGATATACTGGGGCTTGTTCTCAGCTGGGAAGTTGAATGCAGAGGCCGAGTATTTATCTTGCACAAATCCAAATCTGGAGAACAAACACCAGGAGAATTAAAAAAAATGTATTTTATATATGTATGTATGTATGTATGTATGTATGTATGTATGTATGTATGTATGTAAAAGAGCCACTCCAGCTCAGATTCCTTCAGCCCAAGGGAGGGTCAAACTTCCCTGTCACAAAGGCTCCCTTTTCTTATGGCCTGAAGACAAGGGGAAAAGGGATGAAGAGAGCTGAGCTTCTCCAGATACCCTCCACCCTGCCAGGCACCGTGTGAAAGCCTGTAACGCCACACTGATCTCTGTCCTAACTCGTGCCGGAAGCGAGCACCAGTAGCTCAGTCTGGGAGGGCACTGAGCAGTCTCTGACAGAACGGGGCAGCTGCACGTGGATGAGGGAACAGTGATTGCCAAGACAGACATTCCTTGGGTCTGTTTCAAGCTGTAACATCATTTTCTTTCGTGCCAGGCAATATTCCATGCAGAAATTCAAGCAGCTCACCTGACAGTTCTTTGCTGTCTGTAGATACCTGTTCCTCTCTGCTTCCTAAGCTAATGAAAGCTTATTTCCAAGCTAACATCCACTACGAAAGGCAGTTTCTCTGTCATGAAAAAGACCTTGGCAGCAATACCATGAAACAAACTGGTAGCTCAAGCACACAAAGTGGGCCAAGCTCCTGCTTGTGCTGCATGACAGTTCTAGATCTTCAGCTGGAGGCAGGAAGTCCTGGATACCGCTGCACTTTGAACATTCCATTATCACACTGGACATAAGCAGCAGTGTTTCCTTTCAGCAATTGTTCTCCTTCTAAGTTTCCAACAATTCCTTCTTAAACCAGGCAAAACCTCCTGGTATACAGTTCACATCCCAGACTCCTGCCTATTGTCAATCATTGGTTGTCATCCAGATCAAGACTGGTTAAGTACACATGAAGGAAATTACTGTCCCTTCTCAGAAAGGGATCTATTTACAGACTATCTGCTTCTAACTTAAAATAACAGGGCACCTTCCAAAGGCAATGCCCTGCCTCGGAGGAGAGTGTGGTTTACTAATGAGTGACAGGCTGAAACACTATCTACCTGCCCCTTGCACCCACAGAGCCACCTCCAGGCATTCTAGTTGTATTTTTGTCTAATAATCTGCAAGCAGACTTCAGAGAGGCAGACAGCACAGAACCCACACGACTCAGGAGCGACTGCTCAGCAGAGATCTTCCCCTGCATCATCCAGGGAGACAGGAGCCTTTCAGTCACTCTGCTCGGTACATACCTGTGTGCTATTGCTTCCTGAAGGAGGTGCATACGGTCCCAGTATGTTTCTGGCTCGAAGCCTAAAACAAACAAAAGGTCACAATTGCCCAGTAAAGCCGCTTTATTTCCTTGAAGACCTCAGTTTTCCTCAGAAGACCTGTTTTTTCTAGCCATTTCTTTTAGTCACTTGTTTTTCCTGTCAGCTGTCCCTTGAATGCCACCCTATTAGAGACGTGTCTTGTACACTCCAGTAGCAGATTCATGCCTGAATTTAGCTTTTCATTTAGCTCCTGAGATGAAGGAGAGGAACACAATGGGGTGTGTGGGAGGGGACAAGGAAGGGGAGCAGGCTGCTATGTGTCACCACAAAGTGCTCTGAAAATAATAGTTCAGAGCCAGTGGGGTTATGGTGACCTCACAGCACATGGATCTGTCACTGAGTAGTTTACATTTACAGGACACCTGTAACCCCGGACACTGGGTTAATGAAAATAAACTATCATCTTTGCTAGTTTAAAACAGAGCCATTTCCGAACTGCCCCTTCTCACAACACAATTTTGCCCCTCTCTGCATGGGGACAGAGCTTTCTGATCTTCGAGCTTCTACCTGACCATAACAGCATCACTCAGAAGGGGCAAAGTCACATTGCAGAAAAGGAGATTGCAGTTTCTAGCTCTTCATCTCATGTGCAAACACCCTTACCACGAATGTAACCATGGCAACAACAACATAAAAACCCAGGAGGATGCAAGTCGTGAAAGCCTAAATCTCACTGAGGGGAGAACAAACAAATGCAGGGTACAATTGCACAGCAGCTGTGGGAGGGTCTACCAGCAAAACAGACTCTTACAATATGGCATCCTGTCAAACAGAACAACTGCTTGGTTGATTATCATTACTCTATAATGATATGCAACATTATGGCAACAAAGATCACGGGGGAGACAACCTTTCCTGTGCTTTGGTACTTCTTGCTGCCAACTTCATACGCTGTTGCACGCTGATGAGCCTGTCACTACAGCTTCCCCCAAGCACCATCCTTCCTGAGGGTGGCTGCTGAAATGTAGAAACAGGCCCTTCATCCAGCTAATGCATGTCTAGTAAATGAGGCTCTTCACGTCAGCTACGTGCCAGAAGGGACCTGCTTGCAGAAAAGTGTACAGGAGGCAAAACAAAGAACATTTCTTACCATCAAACAAATGCTCGCTGCCCTCTTTCAATAAGCAGCTCACATTGAGTGGGATGAACAACTGAGCTCTAAGTGGGTCTCCATATAAGTAACTGGGCAAAGCAAATGGTCCTTCCAAGACTGGAACTAGCAAGAAACCACAGGATGTGGCTTTTCGATGCCAACCCTGAACCTGAGAAAAGATTCAAGCAAGAAATCTTATGACATGTGTCAAACTGAAGTAGAGCACTTATGGGCATAGGACCAACTTATTTCCCAAGAAGAGATCAGACATGCTCAATTCTCCACAGGCTCAGCTTGCTCTGTACAGCAAGCACACAAGCATCCCTGTAGGTAAAGCAGTACAAGCACAAGCCATCAGGTTTTCTTTTTCAGAGTGCCACATCAATCACAAAGCACTTTAAAATAGGCCATTTTTCAGGAACTGATTCAGCCTACTTATCATCAGTGGTTAAGCACTGCTGCTTTACTGGAACAGTGCAATAGACTTTAAATAGAAGCAAAACCTATCCCCAAGTGCTGGCTGGGTGGGGTGCAACCTGGTGTTAAATAATATGAGTTTTACAGAAGCGACAACAGGGAAAACAAACAAAATCTAAAAACCAAGAAGTGACACAAGCCACTTGCATTTCCAGTTCAAAATGCTGTCAGCTAGTTAAAAAGCATTGCTGAACTGGAAGACCACATTGCCTGGAAAAGCCCTCTCACAAAAGCAATTCCACTAAGATTTAAAGTTCTCAGGTTTGGTGGTAGAAGGAATGCAATGTGAAATGCACTCTTTTTCCAGATGTCCAGCTCGAGGCGTAAGATTTGCCTAAGGAGGACATCAATTCATCACCTTGACCTGCACTGTTCTATGCACACTGTGCATGAAACCCACTAAAAGCAGGAAACTATCCTGCATACAGAATGCCTACAGATAGCACGATAAATGATGACTAGACGCAGCCGTGCTAACCACCACCAGAAAAATGACTTCAGGAAATAAGGACAGATCCAACCCACTGTCTCTCTCCTAATACTTCCCATGACAACGTCCCCAGGAGTTGAATGGATACAGAGGCCAGAGGGGCATTGCTGTGGCCACCCAAAACAGAAGGACTCACTCTTACCATCTCAAAAAGAACAGCTGCAGTCACTGCCATCCAGTGTAACTTGATTTCAAAGGCAGCATTCAGGGAGAAGTTGCCATGGTAATAACAACTGCACCACTCCAAACGGTCAGTGCGGTTATTCACATCCACGTCAAGCGTCACTGTCCGTTGCTCGGGCACTGTGGCAGCTACTTAGCCAAGGAACAGGGGTATATTTAAAAGATGCATTAAAGAGAGGGTGGGAGACAGGTTGAAGAGAACACAAGAAACAAGCTATTTAAGAGTAATTTGCCCTCCTACTCATCCACAAATAGTTTTGGGCTAGCAGAATAGTCCCAGAATGCTGCTCGTCCAGATCAGGAAAGACAAAAACCTGAAGCATTACTCACATCAGGGGTCACTGCCACACAATTAGCTCCCTAAGCAGTTAAAAGGCACTTCAGTTGCAATAAAAAGACAGAACTGAGACTCAAGCAGCTAATCAATAAGTGACTGGTGCCACAGCTAACTATGGCTAGACAGCATCAGCTCCTTCATACCCAAAACATTCCAAATTGGTTTTAGTATTTCTGTGTGTCCCCACCAGAAATCACAACAGAGTGCTGTTACACAGGGCAGGAGCATTCCAGGACTTTCCACAGCTAAAGGAGATTAGAAGTTAAACTTCTTGTTTCTTTAACCCCACATCAATATCCCACGTTACTGCACTGCTAAAACTGCACATCAGACACTTTCTGTAAAAGCATGAAAAGTCAGCCAAGACTCATGCAGCAGCGCTACCATCACCGCAACACCTTCTACTGCTCTGCAGTAAGTGCTGGGATAGCGCCTACACCCAGCTCCCTTTGTGCCCTACACCCCAGCATCCCAGTGAAAGAAAATCTCAGCTGTCAGGCAAGAGAAGCATAGAAAGTGGAAGTGACCTGGCTGGTGTCATACTGCAACTGCAAGGCCAGGGATAGAACTCCAGTCTCCTGACTCTGAGATCAAAGTCCTGATAGGAGCCATAACCATGCTGTCACTTTCAGCTTTTCTTTAGGCAAAGACATAATTTAACATTTCTATAATGTTAACAATTGACACAAAACAAAGGTGCAATACCACTGAAAAGGCCTTTCACTTTATTGCATGCATGAGGGAGGGATGTTGTTATTTCTTAAGTAGAGGAAGATGTGCACCATTTGATACAGTCAGCTTTTAAATGATCTTATAATTTAATGGCTTAATGGTGTTTAAAAAAAGAATAAAGTTCTTCCTCGAGGTAGATGGAAAGTTCCCACCTTCACTTCTGCTGCAAGGTAGCTGGAGACAGTTTTCAAGGTTTAGAAAATCCTTTATATTGCTATTACTGCAGCTTAGGGAAAAAATAAAAGAGGAAAAACCCAATAAGAATGGAAGAACATCACCCAGTTTTGTAAATAGGATCCATTTTTGGTTTTGGAAACGTAAAACCTGCAGTTTCTGAGTTGGTCTGGTATCGTCAGACCAACATCTTGTGATTTTCTTGCTCATTTGCAGCGGGGTATCACTGTGAATACAACCCCTGTGGTTAAAAGATGCCAGTTTTGTAACTAAGTATGCTGGAAGACAACATCCCAAAGCTGTAAAGTGAAAGCAGCTCAGTCAGGCAGATGCTGGTCATTAGCTCAGAGGTCAGAGATAACACCATAGTCCAGTGTGCCCAAACTAGCACACTGTGAAGAATGAGCTCCCTGCTCCCTTACTGATCCTTTTTCCAGGTAATGCAGACTCCCCATTAGGGCTGGAGCTGCTCTCTCCACCTTGTCTGCAGCTGTAATCCACATGTAAAGCAACAGGAACACAGTACAACCAGGTGAGCTAATCAAAAGGCCCTTGAAAACTGATGAGAAATATCCATGTGTCTGAATTCAGAAGCTTCAGATTAAAACCAACTAAATTTTAATAGAATAAAGTCTGGCTTTAATAAATCTGATTTTAAGAGGACTCACCTGCTTCCCAATTATCTTGTACCACTGAATATTTAACTAAAGACTTCTTGAGTAAATCGGAGAGGAGCAGGCAGGTTATTCTCCAGTTACAGACTACACTACGTAGAAGGCTACAATTGCTAGTGCATGCATTGCTATAAATCAAAAGGGACAAGATTAGGTGTATCACAGGTCAGACTTCCACTGGGAAGGGAAAGAGGACAATCATTGGGCAAGTGATAGGAATTGGGAGGGATAAAGATCTTTGAGATATGTGGAGCTTGTTCCAGAGCTCCCAAACCTTGCATGCAATTTCATGTCACAGCCTGACATTTAGGGAAGGTGGGGAGGGGAAGAAATAAAAACCACAACCAAATCAAAGCCAAGAGAGGAACAAATGAAGTCACGTGGACCAGAGGTCATCTGGGTTTAGTAAAGCTCCTTGCCTCAGATGAACTGATGAAGGGTTTCTGGAGTACTGTTTAGAGGAGGGACAGCACAGAAACATCAATTAAACCTGTTCCTTTGTAAGAAAGCAGTTCCACACTGGGTTTTTCTCCAAGAAACTCTTACTGCTGGAGTAACCAGCACATGAGCAGCCTGGAGGCACTTTTCATTCATCCAAGAACTGCACATTAATTAAATAGCAGAACGGTCGCATTCCAAAATAGATCAGAGGGCTACACAGGTGTGTAACTACATCGCACGCTGAGGGAACACACTCTGCCCTGGCTGGCATTAAAGAAAATGCAAGAGGGGCACTAAAGCACCCTTCCTTCTTTGCCCGTTGCCCCAGGTGCATGCTTACTGAGTGTCATAGCCTTCTCATTTCACAAGAGAACAGACATAGAAGAGTGAAGTGGTCTTCTTGAGCTAACAGTGAGCATGAGATCAAACCATGAACAGGATCCAGCCCAAGCACCTCCAGCCTTTCCAGTACTTTCATGCCAGCCTACATTTAGGCTTCAGCTCTGGCCCATCACTGAGATAATGAGGCTGCATGCTAGCCAAGGCACCAGATTTGGTGTGTGACAGGGAAGAATATCCTGCATATGTTGACTTCAGGGAATCAACCATTATTTCAGACTTCCTCTCTTTAATGCTTTCTCATTTCTGATGCTGTTCCTCTTCAAACGAGGCTTTCAGAAATACACAAGGATTACTGTAACTTCAGGTTTAAGAGATACTACACCAGCAGTAAATTCTCTTCAGAAGGTGAAATATGTGAAACAGGAGAACACCAGGATTTTCTTTTTATCCTTAAATGATAGGGCTTTAGAAGATGCATCTGAATAAATCTGAAGTTGCAGCTCCATAGCAATGATTTTTCTCATCATTTTAAACAGGGAAAGAGGAACAAAAGCAAGTGACTCAGGCTGGCCTGGAAATGCCACAAAAAGCTGACAAAGCAACACAATCAGTCATGCAGCCAGGGTGTTTCATGGGCTGTTAGCTGTAGTCAGTGTTATACTTCACACATTACAGAACTTTAGATACCATAATGGTTTCTTGCCCAGCATCAAGATCTTCCATATATAAGATCTTCCATATGCTTTTTGTAGCTGGGCTTCCCAGACACTAATACAAGCAGTCTGGGTATACATGGTTCAGATTAGCCGAAAAGCCTCCAGCACATCACAGAAGACTTTTAATACATCTGTATCTCACTGTGGCTTTTGCCATTAAGCAGCTATTGGACATATAATTTTAGAGCTGTTATATTTACAGCTAAAATAATTCTTTTACAGCTTTGTTGCTCTGCTGTACTTATAACTTATCCCTCCATGCTCACTACAGGTTGTGAAGAGTCTCTCTGGATCTACAAGGACCAAGTCAGTACTTCCTCTCTGAATTCAAGAGGATGGCATGGGGAGGGGATTCAGGAACAAGGAATATTTAAAGAATACTTTTTCCTGTATTATTTCACTCAGAAGTGAAAACTGCCCACTCAGCCAGTGAAACACATCTCTAGCATATGAGAACAAGTCCATGCGCAAGACACATTTAAGGCCAGCATGAAATTTGCAGCTTTAATTGCTGGTCCACGTGAGATCATACCCTTGGCTGGCTGCTCTTCCCCTTTCAAACTATCCCCTTGAACTTCCCCAGCTGTCACCTGTGCTGTGCATCTACCTAATAGTGCAGCTGCCTGGCTCCGTCCTCCGAAACTGCGGCTAAAGGAACTGTGCCTACTTGCATAGGAGGCTGGGCGGCTGGGCAGCCAGGGCAGGAAGAACGCTGGGATTTCCGAGTGCAGGAGCTCTTCTGCCACAAACGCCACCTCAAACCATTTCCTCTGGAAGGCAGAGAAGTCATCCATGGCAGCTGTGTGCCACATGGCAGGCTGCTGCATGCCCACTGAACAAAAAGCAAGGGGAAGGAGAGACTGCAGTTAGAAACAAGTGTTCATGATCAAGAAAAAGCGGCAATTCTTTCTGAAAAAGAGGAAGGGAAAAGAAAAGTTACGTTGTCTGCAATTCCTTTTTTTTTTTCCTTTCATTAACCAAAAAAGATGAATTTCTTTGACTGTCTTTAGAGCAGTGGTTTTGCAGCTCTCAAAATGCGTTTCTGCTGCAGCACCCATAAGAATCAAGCACAACTACTGATCACGCAAAGGGGTGATGAGGAAAGGCCTGTAGTAACACAATGCTGACCTCTGTCCGGTTCTTTGTCCACAACAATCTTGTAAAAATAAAAGCCATAAATAAAGGTTCGTAAAGCTTCTCCAGAGGCATGGACAATAAGCTGCTCTTCTAGCATTTTCTGAACAAAAGAAAGAGAACACAGCAAACACGATAAAAAAGGAGAAGTCACTTTTCCAGTTACATAGAGAGGTTGCCAGAGAACATTAGGAAATAATCTTCCTTTTCTTGACATCTTTTTGTTCAGATACATGCCTACCGAGAATACCGCAATGTTATCTCTTGATATTCAGCACATGTAGCAAGTCCTTATCTCCCTGAAAAATTGTTTGACCTTTCTGCAGATGTCAGCCTTCCTCCTTTCTCTGCTCTGGTTTTATAAATGGATTTATAGGAAGGCAAGACGTTGGAAACATTCTGGGTTCTCTGTTAATTGATATGGGATCTCAGCAGAGGAATGAACTCCAAACACTTCCAACCTTCTGCCCCTGACACAGTTTGCTAGGGAAGGAAAAAGAATGAAAATCCATGAACACAAGCAGTGTGTCTTGCATAAAGTGTGCATATTTCAGCACCCATAAAACAGAAGTCATACGCTAGATTTATTATGACTTCATTAACTAATTCTCAGAAGAAAAACCAAAACTAAACCACAACCCAAATCACACTGTAGTGCCTGATAATCCTAACACAACAGAGTTCTTGTTAAGTATCTGCTAACTGGAGGTTATACACAGAACTGTCATCATATGTAAGTGGGAAAATATAATACGTACTAGTATAGAATCATAGAATAGTAAGGGTTGGAAAGGACCTCAAGATCGAGTTCCAACCCCCCTGCCATGGGCAGGGACACCTCCCACTAAACCATGCCATCCAAGGCTATGTCCAACCCCACCTTAAACACCATAGAAGAATATGTTGCTGGTTTGTGATAGGGAATCCAAAAAAATGTCATCATTATCTCGTATTCTCTTGAACACTGTTTTCAATATCTATCAGTAAGAGGCTTTTAATAAGAAACAGAATTACTGCTACACTTTCCTCTACAATTCCACTTCTTCACAGGGTAAGGTATTTCTGGCCCTCCAGGCACCCCTGGATAGCTCTTACCTGCATTATGTCGATGGCCATGGCCTGGGTTTGCACACCTTCCACATTATTCACCAGCCAATGGACAACTTCCGCACTGATGAAACAGTACGGAGAGAGGCCCTTCTGTTCAGAGAGCAGCTGGATCCCTGTGCTGAATCACAGCAATCACACATGTTAACACGGACTGACAGACACTCCTCTCAAGTTACAAAGACAAAAATCATTGCTGGGGAAAAAAGGGAGATAAGAGATACTGGACACAGTGCCCCCATAGCGGCACATCATTAGCTTCTGGTAACAGCATGGAGAGCTGACACTGACAGCACTTTGGTGTCTTACTGAGACTTGATTTGACAAGATTCTGGGATTCTATTAACTGAAGTCTCTGCAGCAATACTCAGACCTCAACAAAATTCCTTGTTGAAGAGACTGAAACTGCATAACAAAAGGAAGCTTAAAACTCTTCCACAGCTGACATGGGGCTTTCCTTTGACTGACTCCATGCCCTCTTATAAAACATCTAGACAAATGTTAAGCACATTTACATTAAAAACTTACGTGGGGTGTTTCATGGCGTCCAGAATCTCTATCAGCGTGGAGGAGGAAGTCAGAGTGCTTGCTGAACACTGCTGGGAGCTGGGAATTGAATAGAAGCATGTTCAAAAATCAAGGAAGCTGCCAGATTTGTTCGAATACATACATTAAAGGAAAACGCTCTCTCTTCTCTTCCCAACAATGACTTTGCTACCTTTATTTCCTTTTTCATCTCAAGAAGGACAACTAAAAGCATCAGATTTGCATTTTCCCCCGAGGCGGTCATGTCCTATTGACTCAAAGCACAGCCGTACTCAGGAATGATGGAGAGCAAACACTGTAAGGTTGGCTCTTTTTTAAAACTGTAATATACAACCACAGGAAACAGGTGCTAATATAGCTCATTTTTCATGTTGCTTCCTCCCCAGTGTCTCGCCTCCACATTAGAACCTCTTGGATTTCATCAACCTACTCGATTCAACTAGATCTGCAGGGCCCCCCCTTCGCTAGAACAGACAGAAGATTCAATTCTAAGCCTGGTTTTCTGCTAACAGGTTTCAGAAATGGTATTTCTTCATTCTTCACTTCTTGAAGAATGAAGCTGGGTTTGTGGGTGGGGAAATCAGGCCTTGTGTTCATTTAATTCTGGAAAACTGGGTTGCAAGGCTTATTTTACTACCACTCTTTCGGCACGTGTAAATGCTGCAGTGAGGTCTTGTGACAAGTGCCATCTAGTGCTGACAGACACAGCACATCTTGTTCTTAGGTTCCTTTTTAAGTACCCATTCCTTGACACCAGAAAGAGGAATGTAAGTGAACAGAACCGCAGTCCAGCACTGTTGTGCTTCTCTTACCCGC
Organism: Amazona ochrocephala; assembly: GCA_039720435.1. Classification (NCBI taxonomy): domain Eukaryota; kingdom Metazoa; phylum Chordata; class Aves; order Psittaciformes; family Psittacidae; genus Amazona; species Amazona ochrocephala. The sequence goes on along the minus strand of CM077891.1, from coordinate 4,673,280 downwards.
CCTCTGCAGCACCAACTGCGGGGTATCCTTGGTCTGCAACACTCTGGGAACTTCCCAAGGTCTGCGTGCTGCCCCTATCAGGTAACTGCCCCATGTTTATCAATGTGCTGCCATCTGAGGTCACAGGAACTGACTGATCTATGGATACCTGCGAGGAGTAAACACAGTAACATCTTATGAAATTTATGATGAAATCCATAGCCTACTTTCTCCCCTCCCCACATTATTTGTACCTCAGCATAAGTTAGTTAACAAGCAGCAATACTATAAGGCAAGCACAAGCATACACAGGAAGGATAAACACAGTCTTACTTTTGCCATCACTACAGAGCTACTGACAAACAAAATTCAGATCCCAGTAAAGATGAGGATCACCAACCCAGTAACAACTGTAGAGAAAGCTACTGGCAAACCAGAAACACCAGTCTCAACCTGACATTTTCAACTTGAGTGAATAACTTTGACTGTAAACATGCAATGGACAGAACAGGAACTTAATCACTACAGGGAAGTAGTAGGCAGCTAATAAAAAACAGTTTAAACTCTAACTCTCAGACAAAAATGCACAAATGTATCACATGAATTGAAGTTTCATAATGCACAGAATCAACCCATCCTCCTTCCTCTCTTAGGGTAGTATCAAGAGGCTGGTTGGCACCCACCCACGCCTATGTCGCCAAGACAACAAGAACACTTTCCTCCCGCAGGAACACTTGCACTATTCCAACCGTAGACTGAATAGTTCACAAAATTAACATAAAATCATCTCAGAAAGAACACGAACACAGAAAGATTCAGCAAAGTACAGTCTGTAACTGCCATCTGTCAGTAACACGTACGGCTTAGGAAAGGCGCATTATATAAAAGCTGGAGAGGTGGGGAAGAGGAACACGAACAGCACAGTAACTCAGTAACTCAAACTGGTGTAAATATGAAGGCTGATCTGCCATGATGAAACCACAGCATATGCACAGCTGAAAATCACAAAGCTGGTGGTTTGTTTTAGGTCTGATAGCCAGACCAGAGTCCTTTCTTTATGCCATTTCCCACATCTCGAAGTTGTCTCACTCTGCAATGGCAGATGTCCCTTTTTGGACAGCCAAAAATGGCAGATGCTCCCAACATGGAATCTACAGTCTCACAGCAAGCTAAATCCACTCTCCCACCTCAAAGTTCACTTCAACCAGCAGTATTTTCTACTAACACACTGTGTTATTGCTAACTCCTAACTGGCATTTAAGTGTACAAACAACTTCTGTCATGATGACTCTTTTACACCAAGATGACACCAATATTTTCAGCCCTTAGTTGCCTAAGAGTTCAAGGACACAATTTGACTTGGATCTCCCCCGAGCCACCTGTCAGTCAAAGCCACAGAAGAAATACAGCCAAGAACGAGATGAGTAAGCTGTTGCCATTTTGTTTAGCAAGGGAAGATGGAAAATAAGTACTTACTAGAACACAAAAAGAGAAGGTTCAGTAGTTGACAAGACAGCACTGCAAAGGACAGTAAGGCAGGGCACATGAACAGCCAAAGCACGTCACAAACATTGAATGGTGGAAGGAGATGTTCATATCCACCACCACCAGCCACTTTGTCCTGCTAATGCTGTACATTTTGTTCTCAACAAGCAGATCTGGAAACTAACACAGGTTCCCCACATGGGAAGCTCAGGACAACAAATACTGCTCATCACCTCAGTCCAAAAGCCAGAGATGACAAGATCCCATTTAAAACTAACCTGTGAGTAGGAGGTTGAAGCTGTACGTGGGCTGCGAACAAAATCCATAAAGAAGGCCCCATCCTGAAGGCATCAGAGGAAGTAGGCCCATTAATGGCAACAGCAGCGGGAACAAGGAGTTGAAGAAAAGCAAATACAATGTTGTGCAAGTATGAAATGACCACAGAGAGAAAGTATGAGGAGAATGTAAATCCCAAACAGACCCAGCACATGAGATGCAGCAGAACGCAGAGCATCAGGAGTCACTCACACACATACCTTCACTTTCTCTCCCTGTAACAAGACTGTGCTCTTCCTGCACAGATGCGTTTTCAAGGATTTGAAACCCACACTGCTCAGAAGCCAACTGAAACTACAGCCTTCTCTCCACGCTTCACAGGAGAAAGACGAGCTTGAAAGTATGTGGGTTTCCATCCCAAATGCAAAGCTGAACAGCGATACAGAAACCTGCAGAACTGCACGTGTCGTGACAAATATCCAGAGACAGACAGCAGTTTTTCTCGTCTGTCAGTCATTCAAATGATAAAGAGGGAGAGGCAAGGAAGCACTTTCAGGAAGCACATTCTTCCTCTCAAATGCAGGTCTGGTATGGTACAAAAGGAAGGGAAGAAAAATTCAACACGCAGATCTTTCCAACACTGTGTTTTATACTTCACGCCAAATGAAGATCCTGCCTGCACTACGTTCCCACCTACTTGCAAACCCTGGATGAATTTATCCCCGGCTGCTATTCAAAGATGTGTCAAGATTCTCTTATCACATAAGACAATGCAGTGGAACTCAACTAGATTTTCATTCCCTATTTGCAATTCTTTATTCTGTTTCCTAGGCAAAATATTTTGTCTAGCCTGCAGTTAGGATGATGCTTACCCTGCTATGTACGTATAAAGTACTTTCTGGAAAGAAACAGCACCAGGGTTACACGGCTGGCAAGTTACGCAGTGCAGAAGCAGAGCCAAGCATCCTTTATCCATACAGGCAAGGACTTCCAAACAGATTATACATCAAGCTAACTCACTGTGGTAAACCTGTATTGTATTGCCCAGTACCTGGCTGAAGTGACCTGTCAGTTCTACTCTGCAGCAGAATAAAGGTGAAGCCAGCGGCTCTGTTTTGATTTGGAATAACTCCAGCACTGAATAGCACCCTAGAAAAGCACTTGCCCCTGGCTGCTGACAGAGCACACAGCTGTGACAAGCTGTCAGTACTTTGGCTGCAAGTCTCTGGACATACCCATGCTGGTGAGCCCTAAAGGCGTTGTGCTGTCCTGGAAACATGAGGCACACGCTTGCCAATGTTTCCAAGTGAGCACAAAGTTGTTTATCAGGCTACCTGTCCACCAGCACCTTTCCAACAAGTGCAAGCCATCAATCCGGAGATCCCAGTTGCTTCTCTCCAAGTCCCTATATGTAAATACTTACAGAAGTGTTTACTACTGCAGTGTGGAAGGCTTTCAATTGATGACTTGCTCTTCCAGATTCTCCAATTAGCCCTACAGAACGCCTTTTAAACATACTTTCAAAATGACACAAAATCCCGTTTGCTTTTCACAACTTACTGTCAGTACAATGTCTGCTACTTGGCTTCCAACACATCAGTGCACCATTGCTGAGGAAGCCAATTTTGACTTTTTCCCTTTGCTGCCCAGAACAACCGTACACAACATTCTTCTGCCCTGTGTCCTAGAAGGAATCTTCGCCAGCTTTACTGGTAGAAAGAGATATTTACAATTCCTGTATTTAAAGAGGAAAGTTCGATGAAGCCAATCTTCCAAAACAGCTGAAGAGAATGCAAGGCCTGATTTATGATCTGGAAGTTTGCAAACATGCCTCAAGCCAGTTTCTGCAACTATTTTTTCCAAGCCTAGCACGACCTGCTCCAGAATCACATCTGCGTTTTGGAAACACTCATTTTACAAATAGGTGTCTATTACAAAGATGATTGCAGTTACTCTAACACTTCAACTAGGAATATCCAGGTCTCCAGAATAACTCAACACTTGTCCCTGGTGGTGGCAGGAAAGGGTGGATTGTGGAAACAGTAGGTGGGAAGAGAAAAATACTGAAAGAGATGGTTAAGTTGATAGGGAATCTGAGAACTTTTTCTTTGTAATATTTCAACTGCCGAACCCAAAGCCAGATCACGCCAAAGTGCTGTATCTTCATTCACCAAATATTTCTGGTTGGACTTGGAGGTAGAGTTCCTGCTCTCCTGGCACCCACAGGAAGGCTGAGGAGATAGCACAGTCTTTTCTTAGGCTGTCTGAAGAGAGGTTCAGGAAGAGGGCTTTCTGCAGCCTAGAGTTCAGCCAGTGAAAGAAGGGCATCTAAATCACTACTCAGGAACACATCCTCTCCTCTAAGCAGAAGCAAGTGACTGGAGTCCCTGCTGTTAAAATTCCACTGAAGTTTCACACAGTCGTGATCTAGAGCTTGATTTTGCTCTTAAAGACAACCTTCATGCAGCTGGAGACAGCACTGACCTACTAAATCTGAAAATCAAACCCTGACTGAAATGAAATGTGCTACTGGAAAAGGAAATTGACTAATTAACAAATATCACTTAAATTAGCAATACACACTGGGACAGTATTCCAGGAATTTAATCTCGTTCTCACAGTTGGATAGTTGTACCCCAACTTCTTCCTATGCCCTTGCACCCAAAGGCTTAAGGGCATCCCCAGTACAGGACCAGTCCTCACTGGATTCTAGAGTAAGATGTGGCACGATGCACCCATTTGCTTATAGAAATAATCTATTATTTGAGAAACTTCTATGTAAAAATAGTAGCTGAAGACAGACCAGAAAGTCCTTACCTTGCGAGGGCTGTCCATATAGGTGGGTGTGATAGCAATGCTCCCACTCTCCGAGGGCTGCCCAGAGCTCTTCCCAGAAAGCATTGCTGCTTGCTGCTCCCCCAGTGTCCTGGAACAAAAGGAAGGAATCCAGAGTTTGTTCAAACAAACTCTGTGTCAGCTCCCACCAAAGGGAAGCGCTCCAGAGGGGTACTGCTGTATTTTCAGGCATTTGCTCTCCCACACTTTGAAGCACAGAGCCAATCCAACGTCTGTAAGTATTTCTTACCCCACATGAACAACGTGGACCCTTGATCTTACTCGCTTTTATTATGCATATGTAATACTACCTTATCATTACCAAAACATTAAAATTTGGTATGTATTTAACAGCAACAATCTTTTAAATTGTGTCTATAGCTTCTCTGGTACAAGTAATCTGAGCTTCTCTGAGCCGTTCTAGATCAATACTGAAAAAGAACCTCAGAAGTTGAAACAAGTGAAAACAAGCTATTTTGTTCAGACTATATTTGCTACCCAATGTTGATACTGAGACCACTCAACCAGTGTGGCATACCTGTGCACACTTAAGACCCAGTGAAGCTGCTCTTATGTGTATACAACTGTACTGGCAAATCACAAATGGATGACAAATTTGATGTGCAATGGACTGAGATGCTACTTTAAAAGATACTCCTTCTAGGTTACCAGGCATTCACTTCTCGTGTTCCTCTCTAGTTTTTGATGTTCATTCTATTAATGGAAACATAATACAAGGAAGTCACTGGAAAAGCCCAATGTTTCCCAAGCCCTGCCACAAGAATACTAGAGAAGCAGGATTCCACATCCCTTTTTGTAAGGTAAAGTTCCCCAAATCTGCTTTTGCCAGCCTAGGTGGGATACATACGAAGGATGCTCTTGTGCTCTTCACAGAGCCTGCTTGTAGAGACTCACTTCTGACTGGCTTCCATCTGCAGCAGAGCCGAGAGTGCTGAGGTTCCTTTCTTCCCAATGGGAGGCCCAGACTGCTCCAGAGAGTGGGTGGGAATTGGACCAGCAATCTGCAAGCCTTTCATGGCAGACCCTTTCTAACAAAGAAAAAATGAAAGCACAAATCTAATCAGGCTAGGTGTAATTACTAAGCAAGAACACACCGTCTCATATCAGCAGGGCTTTACTGTGCACACTTTAAAATGGTAGTTAAACCATAGGTACAGAAGAAGTACAACAGCCTAGTGCCTTGTGTGGCTGCTATTTCAAAATGGATGTTATTCTGGGAAAGGCAGATTTACTCTGAAATAAATTATCCTATTCAGTGTATGAACTGGAAGAGAATTTGGTAAGCACTAACCAGTTCCTCATCATCCTCTTGGAATTCCTGTTCTCCAGGAACTCACCCATATGGTTCTCTTTTCATAACCCTTTTACTAAGTCCAAGACAGACAACCCAGATAGAAGTTACCAGCTTAACTACCTCACAAATCCCTTTTTTTTAATCAGTTATCTGCATCACAAGGTACAATAATGTGTCCAGGATAACCACATCTACAGCACAAAGCAATTAACATTTGCAAAGAGGTGGCACCAGGCCACCGGGCTTGTGGTAAGAGAAGACTAGCTGAGCTAAAACCAGAGCACCAACAGGCTAAGGCATGGCTGTGCTATGTGGAAGGGCTTGGCTTCTTACCAAGTGAGCTATCTGGTCTGGTTCTCGTTCCAGCCACAGCAGCATAGGACACTCATTCCAGGTAAATTTAATTAGTTCGATAGCAAGGTGTTAACAAAGCCATACTATTTGAAACCTGAAACAGTACATCAGTCAGCACTGTGCTTTATGTTCGGATTACCCATACACAAAGCACAGCTACAGGTTGGGCAGAGAAGAGATGAAGAGATTTAGAGCAGCCCTGCGGAGAAGGACTTGGGGGTGTTGGTCAAGGAGAAAATGAACATGAGCCGGCAGTGTGCGCTTGCAGCCCAGAAGGCCAACCGTATCCTGGGCTGCATCAAAAGGAGCGTGACCAGCAGGTCGAGGGAGGTGCTCCTGCCCCTTTACTCTGCTCTCGTGAGACCTCACTTGGAGTATTGTGTGCAGTTCTGGTGTCCTCAACATAAAAAGGACATGGAACTGTTGGAACAAGTCCAGAGGAGGCCTCGAGGATGATCAGAGAACTGGAGCACCTCCCATATGAAGATAGGCTGAGAAAATTCGGGCTGTTCAGCCTGGAGAAGAGAAGGCTGCATGGAGACCTCATAGCAGCCTTCCAGTATCTGAAGGGGGCCTATAGGGATGCTGGGGAGGGACTCTTCATTATGAACTGTAGTGACAGGACAAGGGGTAACGGGCTCAAACTTAAACAAGGGAAGTTTAGATTGGATATGAGGAAGAAATTCTTTACTGTAAGGGTGGTGAGGCACTGGAATGGGTTGCCCAAGGAAGTTGTGAATGCTCCATCGCTGGCAGTGTTCAAGGCCGGGCTGGACATAGCCTTGGGTGGCATGGTTTAGTGTGAGGTGTCCCTGCCCATGGCAGGGGGCTGGAACTTAAGGATCTTAAGGTCCTTTCCAACCCAAACCATTCTATGATTCTATACCCATACACACACATACACCTCAGCTTGCTTGGAACTGTCTCAGGGTGTCTCTGCTAATGCTTCAGCTAAAACTCAAGCTCAACTTCTCACCCAACTAAAAGCTGACTCACTCGGATCATTCGATCAGACCGATGGCGGCGACGAATGCGGTTCAAACCCTCCACAAAGCGAATGAATCCATCCAGGAGCTGCCACTCCTCCTCATCAGAGCGGGGCTTGTCACCATACACATCACAGTGCACTTCTCCTTCCATAATGCGCTTGGTGGCACTGATGCAGGCAGGCAAAAGCAGAAAACGGGTCCTCCAGAATTTCAGTGACTCGATAAGGCTGAAGGAACATGAAAATAGGACAGAGGTCAGCAGAGTTTCCTAGGAAGGGTCATACAGTAAATAAAACACACATCTATCTGCTGCAAATTTCAGTGAGTATAGTGACAACCTCATTCTGCTATGCCTGAGTGAGAACGAACAGATACACATAGGAATGGTCAGCAATGAGTAACACTGGGAAGTATTAAAACATTTATATGCAAAAGAGAAAACAAGGCTATCTTCAGAGTAATTTTATCAGAGATATAATGTCTTTTCTGTGAAAGATAAACTACAAAGGCTTTTTCTCTAAAGTTGAGGAAAGGAAAAGGAATTTTAAAGATACACCTTAGAGTAGGTGGCATTTTGATCGATAGCGGAAAAGAAACAGAGACTGGTTTTGTTGAGAGAAAATATCAAAAAGGCTATTGATACTAGCGGAGATACTCCACACTACTAAGAAGCCATGCTCTACATAGCTTAGCAGTAGGACTACAGTCAGGCTAAGCCCAGGACTGAAGCAAGAAGCCTCCAACAGATTCAAACTAAACAGAAGTTTTGAGTCGCAGCCAGAAATGAGTAGGAAGCCAAGAAAAGCATCTGTGTGGTACAAAATGCCATCACATTTCTTTGCATTTCTAGCAGAGGAAAAAAAAATGGTTCATGCTGAATTCTGTGATCAAGACTTTGTATCAGATAATGCAACAGGCAACAGAGCAAGATTCCTGCTAGCACTATACAAGTGAAAGCAGGCCAGTTACTCTCCCTGGAGTATAAAGCATTTGTGAGTCGAACCTGCTGAAGGAATTTTAGGTCAGAAAGAAAAAGAGGCAATTAGGACACAGAAGAGTCTGGATGAACAAGGAGATCTTGCCTGAAATCCTCAGAGCCAGCAGAGCAGATATACTGATCCAAGTAATTCCACTTGTACTCTTCTAGTCTCTCATGGGAAAATTCTACCCAGCAAGAGACAAATTCAGAGTCAGAGTGTGAGGGGCACAAGCTGTAAGTGTAATTTATCTGAGCAGATTCATATGGATACCTAAAGAGAAAACGCAGACATTAATCTCAGCATCATCAACAGCAGTGCTTCTCTTTCTTCTCAAGATACAGAAGGTTCTACAATATGTTCTTTCTAGCAAGTGTCAGCAGCTAGAAAAGCATGTTCCTCTGAACTGCTCAGAAAGATACTCACTTTGGTAGATATCGAGTCACAGTAATTATTTTGTCTTTCAGTGTTACTTTGTGGAAAGTACGGCCCATACTCAGCCAGTATTGATCTTCTTCCTCAGGTCGATTTCTTGATACAAGACCTAATTGTTAAAAGCAAAACACACTCCCTTTCAGCCTGCTGCAACAGCCAGAACTTTGTCAAACTACCTATAGAAAGGGACTCTAAAATTGGGATTCTGAACTCAAGAAAACTAAAAGCTATCCTTCAGGCCACCTTTTTAAGGAACATACATGCACAACGATCCTTTTGTCCTTACAGTTCAGAATTCCTAGTATCACAACTGAAGAAGGGCATTCCCCATTCATACACCACCAGTATAGACCTTCTCTAGTCCGGACAATTAGAGAACAGACAATACGGAATGTGAGGAAACTGGTGGGCATGATGGTAAAGCTGGGCTCCACTTTCACTTCCTCTCTGTGCTTCGCTCCTGGAACTAAGCACTGAAGCTTTGGTACTTTACTGAAGGAACCTTGCTGCTCATTCCCAACCCAGTGAGTTACAATTGCATCCCCTTCATGTGTATTCCCTGCTCTACAAACACTGTGTCATACTGACTTACCCAGAGAATATCCAGAAAAAAAGTCAGAAGTCAAACACCAAGTCAGATCCTCTCAAAGGAATACGATACCCTCTCAACCTACTCCAGCCCTCCGGCAGGTTTAACTAGGTTTAGCCGACTCATGGTTTCAGGACAATGAAGCCTTACCTGTCTATCTGGGACCTTCACAGCTATTTTAGAGTTAAGAAACTGCTTCTAGTTACACACATTTGGGAGCTTGGTCTATCTTCTAGAGATGTGCCTACCCTGCAGTCACCACGTGAAGTGCGTTTAAAATGTATTCACACAAACAGCACTCAAGTCATGTGTCATCTGTGTTCACCATCATGAATATGAGGCGAGTTTCTTATTACAGTTCAAAAATCCTGCACCTGTCCCTCCATGGTGCAGCCGAGCTGTTTGTGCTGCTGCAGATCAGGCTCTCTCCCAGCAAAGATTTCCATATAACAACAAAAGAGAACAGATGCTTCAATGAGCATCTCTGCCCGATGCATAGAGGTTACTGGGATTGGCAGGAGGGAAAGACAGAAGACTGAATTGTCAATACAAAGTCACTCACCTCGACTGTACAGGGGACTGCTGCTGAGTGGGGGTGGCACAGTTGTGGCTGGCTTCTGTGGTTTGGATTGCACAATAATTTGATAGCCTTGCATGAGACGCTGACAAATAAATTCCTCAAACACCTGCTGGGCTGTCATCTGCACTCCTTCCTCATCTCTCCTGAGCACAAAGGTTAAGGGGACTAGAATAAGGAAGCTGACCACACACCTATTCTTAGCCCTGCGTTTCCTAATTGAGGATTTCTGCCTGCACTGGGCTCTGTGCAAGTGGGGCCCTCTGCCTGTGACAACCAACCTGTGGGAACAGGAGAGAAAAACCTGCCTATTCAAACAGGTGATGATTAGCTCTGGCAATACTTCCTGCCTTTGAAAGCAGTTTTGCAACTAGTAACAAATTAGCTTACAACTTTCAACCAATTCACCAATGATCACTGTTACAGCACTTTGCAGAGACTCTCAGTGCAGTCTGTAACAGTTCAGCAGAGCCCAGCATTGCCAGTGTGCACCAATGCTCCACCCTCTCCCACAGCAGGATGTCTAGAGCAGGCAGGGACTAAAAGACATCACTACAGCATCTCATCACAATTACTTCTGCTCCAAACTTCATCTTCCTGCTGTAAATGGACACTTGACATCTTTTAGGCATTTCTCCACAAGCACTGCTATTTCCTATGTATCTAAATTGCCCTGACTAATATTTGTGCTGAGTTCCCATAAAGCACATTTTCCACCAAGATTCCTCAAACTAAATATCCCTGAAAGTGATGATAAGCATCTTAAAACTGAGCGTACATGTACATTTGATCATTTAGTGTTTCCAAAATGCTTGGTGGAAAATAGGTTAACAAAGATGATAGCTTGAGGTTGATTACTTTGACTGAAACACAACAGAACGAGACAACATTCTGTACTCAGATTTCTAACAAAACCTACACAATACAATACTGTTGGATGGTAACATCAGAAAAGGTGCAAAGTTATCACTGAAAAAATCTAGGCATTCTGCTGCTATGTTAGCAATTCATCTTTCTCTTGTAGAAGTGTTCCTCTTCCATCAGCTGTGCTTTAGGCATTTTCAATGCAAGTTACTTTACAGAGAAGGTGCCGGCCAAACCTGTCAATGTCAGCTTCTGGGAGGAGATCATAGCAACCCTCAGTGTAATCGTTCTGCAGGCTCTGACGGTCAGGGAAGTAGTCCGTGGTTAGAGGGAGACATGCTGGAGTAGTGAGAGACTTCCAGTCCACTCCAACTGTACAACAGAAGCCTGGCACTACGGGGGGAGCAGACAGCGTCAGAACTGCCTCGTTGTATCATTGGGGGGAGGCAGACAACGGGGGCATATATGGTCACCCATGAAAAAACAGGGTGCAGGGGAAGATGAAAGAGATGCATGAAAAGGAAAGTTAGAAAGAATGAGAGACAAAACAGAGTTGGCATAAAGTTAACAGGGACAAAGAGAGGGTGGAATGAGAAGGGGGAAGGAAAGTAGGACGGGAGGAAGGGAGGGAGAGAAAGAGACAGAGTTTGTTAAACAATGCAATGCACATGCTAATTCAAACCCATCATGCAAATGGCATTCCAAGTTAATACACTTGATTTTGCTGATTGAAAGCTAGAGCTGACACAGCCACCGCTTTTCCAAAATTACGGCAAGCCAGGTGCAGTTACCCAATTATTAATACAATACATCAACATTCCAAGCCTGAACAAGAAAATCAGACCAGCTTTGCATCTTAGACAACTGCAGAAGGAGCTAGGGATGAGGACAGAAAGAATGGCAGCCTCTTTCTGGAACAGTACAAAAGCAGAAAAGGGAGTATTGCTACAGTTATAAAAACAGAAGACAGATTCCGAGGGGTGGGAAGACCAGGAAAAGACTAACTTGGAAAGCAGTCCTTCTCCACACCCTTTCCTAGAGTTAGATTGCAGATTTGCGATTACAGAGATCTAAAACTACATATTAAAAACCAAAAGCTAGCTAAATTATATCAAAGTATCAGCTCACTACTGGACTACATTCTAATCTGCCTCAAATGATCTACATCAAGGCACTTGGCCAGCTACTAATTCTCAACATCTTGCCATTGAGATCTTACAGGCAAAGTTACTATAAAAATGTTAACATTAATGGCAGGAACATTGCATAAGTAATACAGGACAGACCACTCTAAAGAGAATGTTTTCTTACACAGCCACACACTTGTTTCTTTATTAGATGAAGGCATATTTCTGAGTTAACAGTACCAAATTCACAAACTGACTGTATCACTTCTGCTTCAAGTAGCTGGTGCCTAGCAAACTTTCCATGTTGAGAGGCAGACAAGAGTTCAGCAGCTCTCTTAGTTCAGACACTATTATGCTTTTTGCATAATAGTGTCCGCTAGGGAAAGAATTTCAGATGTAATACAGCAACCAGCTTCACATATTCTTAAGAGATATAGTACTGCACTCAAAGTGAGACACACAGTACAGGGTGATCCTGCAAATTGCTGCAGGGCAAAATAAACTACTGTCAAAAGCCAAGTAAGCTCCTCACCTTCTTGCCTACCATCTCCTGATGTCTCCATACATGTGCCTGCCCTTCTCCTCCCTATCATCCCACCTACACAAACTCTTTTCCAAACCTTTCTCCTGCTTACTTGGATCTGGAGAGTTAGAAACAGCATCTTCCAAGGAGTCCTTGTTCTGAGTTTTGATGTTCACCCCTAAAAGAAAGAAATAGGTATTTTAAGTAACTATGTCCTTCCCTTTCACTTCAAATAAAAATAAACAAAAAGCATGCCAACATTCTGAGAATATATCTCCTTGGAAAGAACTCAGGGCTCTGCACAGCAGAAAAGCACACAAAGCCAACTAATGAGGGGAAAAAAAGACTTCCTGGATGAAATCTGAGCATCTCATTACAAGTGTTCAGTAGCTAAAACCCAAGCAACATCAACCTCCTCAAAACGGTGAGCCACATCTTGAAAAGTAGATGCCACAAAAAAAGCAAATAGCTACAGAGTCATCTGTAATCATTTAACTTGCTGATCTCAAGGTCTCGGCAGCCAAGTAGTTATAAATACATTCAGTACCCAAAACCAGAGTTTTATTTATTGATTTTCTCATTTTATGAACAAGGAATAAGTGAAGAGGAAGAATTTCACAAAACACAGAGGCAGCAAGAAAGGAGATTATAACAGATTTTTACCTGGGGGTAAAAGAGAACTCATAGACGCGATCCTAATTACCTGAAAGGTCTAATTGATGAACATCACAATACAGATTTACACCAATTCCAACATTTTTAGGCAAAAACTATGAGCATACATTTCACCTCTCTGCCAGGGGGCAGAATCTTCTTGATTCAGCAAATACAAAAACACTTTTTATCCCTTGCCAGGCTACAAGTTGGGAAAGTATTAATGAAGCCCTCAGTGCCCCTAAATAGGTCCAATATATTAACTACGGACTGTTTAAAACTACCATGTTCTGCAAAGGCAGCACATGAGAGGAAACGAGCAGCTAAAGGGACAAGTAAAACACTGGCTTAAAAGGACTTTATCAGAACACAAATTTCAGGACCCTCCAAACATTAAAAGGAGCCATTTTTATAAAACTAGCTGATGTAGCTACCCAGAAAACTGATATCACCATCGCAGCTGTTACTCTAAATAGCATTTACTATCAGAAAGGATGGTTATCTGCTTCCATGATGATGCTTAAACAGTAAGGGAGAGGCCTCGAATCGGCATCCATCTTTCACCAGCTCCGCTGACGCCATCTGCCACCTAGCTAGGGAACTGCAACAAGGTTGGTTTGCTCTGAACCACCACCTACCATCTGCCGGACAATCCAGGCTGCACACTGAATGCCAATGGAAACAGGCTAGTATTTTTCACTGTGAAGCCCATGCTGCAGCAAAACCTGCTGTGGGCAGCAGAGGAGAAACACTCACTGAGAAATCATATTTTTGGATGACTTTTGTTTTTAAAGAACGGTTTCATTTCATAAGTGACTCAAACCGTAAGGGAGAAGCATAAATCAAATCACTGAGTCACAATGTAGCAGCTACAGATGGCTGAGGGCGTTTAGTCAGGGAGGGAGCTCCTGACTGCTTTCTCTAGGACAGACACAGATTAACTTCCACCACATACACAACTCACAGCCAACCTACAGATACAAAAGGCTTGTATCCAATGCAAGCATGTTTACTGCCAGGATATGCCCTGCCTCTTTCCAACCCCCTGCCATGGGCAGGGACACATCCCACTAAACCATGCCATCCAAGGCTCTGTCCAACCTGGCCTTGAACACTGCCAGCGATGGAGCATTCACAACTTCCCTGGGCAACCCATTCCAGTGCCTCACCACCCTTACAGTAAAGAATTTCTTCCTCATATCCAATCTAAACTTCCCTTGTTTAAGTTTGAACCTGTTACCCCTTGTCCTATCACTACAGTCCCTAATGAAGAGTATGGATTCTATGATCATGCAAATTGTATCCAGCAGCCAAAATGCAGTTCAGCAAGAGCAAAGTCTACGTTGAAGGCAGAAAAAGCAGAAAGTACTAAAGCAAGGAAATGAAATGTATTCAGATGAAATTCACAGAAGAAAACAACAGAACAAAATCCCTTTCAATGTGACTATGTGAACACAAGATGAGAGAGACAAAAATTAAGTCTGCTAACTTCTTCATTGCTCTTCAAGGTACAAGCATAGAGGAAAACAATTGCTTCAATCCAAATGCAATTCAGAAGGGTGAATTTAAGAAATAAAAATTATCAATCTTTAAATTCATTTTGACAAGAGAATGTAAGTCTTGACTACTATAGCCCAAAAGACCAAATTTCTCTCTCCGTGTACCCGTGTAAAAAGCACTTCCATAAAGTCAGAAGGTAGGGTGCAACACACCAGACATACAGCAGGATGCTCAGTTTCACTAACAGGATTCCAAAGACACGTTGAGAATTTCCACTAACTCAGGTGTCTGGGTAAGGCAAGACAGACAGTGCTAATCCTCAACTGGAAGTACAGATGTATCTTCTCTTTACAATGTGATGAAATACTTCGGGCTGTGTGGACAACGTTCAGTATAAGCAGCACCATGTTCAAAGTTCTTAAAATCTGGAGAAAGTGCATTTGTAGATAATGACAAGAAATGCCTGAAAACACTGAATCCCAGAGCTTACCCCACAAAATAAACCTGCTTCTTCAGAGCTTCTCTCAAAACCTGCATATGACCAAATGTTGTTCTTTCCGTCAGCTTGCATGTGTAAAGTATAAATATTCAAACAAGTTTCTTAATCCAAAGGGTGACACCTTAAGGCAAACCCACCCAGAAAAAACAAGTTTTGAACAATATCAGTGCATACTTAGTTATTTTTTGTGTCTGGACATCAGTGTTTTGTTATTATGGAAGTAAACGACTGCCTGAGAGCTCATCATATGTGAACAATGAGCACCTTTCCACAGTAAAAGCTGTAAGACATATCTAGAGAAGTAGAGACACATAAAGAAAAACAGACCAAAGAAAAAACAAGAACAACAAACCACCCCCAAAACCTGCCACACACCAGAAAGTCCAAGCAGGACCAGGATCAAGGTCGAAAACTGTTCTTCCGTTACTGGTTCTTTCTACTCTGCAACACCTGGTCCACCCACTCTCCCCAGCTTGTGGCTCTATTATTACTTTGTCACTGCCAGCAAAGAAGGGCCTCCTCTCCCAGCCCCATGCCCTGTCAGTGCTCTGTTACCTGCACCATTGCCACCAGCCAGACCATTTGAGTACTCGTCTGCCCCACTGAAGCTCAGGAAAGAGGCACTGTCACCTGGGTGCCGAGAGCTGCTGTGTCTGTGGAAAAGCAAAACAGCCTCTTACAGACATTCCTCACTCATGCCAATCCTTGCTTTTAACAAGAGCCGATATAACAGATAACAAGTAATCAGCCTGCCTGCTCAGCTGAGCCCATGGCGAAACCATGCTCTTCATGATGCCTGCAGAGATGGTAGTAGCTACAAAAACAGCACAAAGAAGGCTGTAACAATATTCCCCATCTGTCCTTACTGCTTGTTCTTTGCCTCTAGCAATAACAAATGCACTATCCTTGCAGGACAGTGGAGAAACAGCTACTCATATGCCTCACAGAAGAGAAATGAAACTTAGATGTGATTTCATGGTCTATAAAACCAATATTCTAGAGTGAGGAAATTGCTTCAGATGAGTACATCATCCACAGAGATGACAGAGATCTGGAAAAATAATCGTCAGAAATACAACACACGAGTTTGGCATCAATGACAAGATACCTGAGCACACTAGAATGTACTTATGAAGTAACAAACATGAAATCTTACCTTTAAAGTAGAACTAGGGAAGGAAGTTGGCAAGTATGATGTAATATTAAAATTATACAACACAAAGATCAGTGTACTCTACAGGACAACGATTTTCCTCTTTAAAAAAAGGCATGAAAGAATAATTGCAAGCAAAACCCGTGACATTAAAAAGGCAGAGGATAACCAGCAGTGTCCTCCCTCATCCTGGGCACCCAGGAACAATACTGAACATGAATTTCTGTAAACATGCAAGACGAAAGAAACACCTGGCAGGAAAGATGCCAAATTTAATGATGAAAGAAACCAACTTCGTGGTAATTCTTAGGTTGTCTAAGCTGCCAAAATGGCTTTGGGAAACAACAACTGAAAATGAGCGAAAAACACAGGCAAAATATTTTCAATAAATAAAAAAAGGTAACACAGTACCTGGAGACTGGAAAACAACTGCGCACTTTGAAAACTGGCCTGGCTGAAGTGAACAATCTAACTGCTCTCAGCCCGAAAACAGGCTCCCCACAACTATGCCACATGCAGTCACACTGGCATCTTGATCACTTCCCAGAGCCAAGAATCAGTAAGCTCCAATACTGGCCAAAGGTCATTTTCCTTAAAGAAAACCAGTTTTCAAAGCAGGTGCTTCCATTTGCAATCCTCCCCTGATGTTTGTGGTGGCTGTATTTCCCACCAGCATGGGAAAGACAGGACTGAATGGATAGCACTGGAATTGCTCAGCAGTTATCGTGAGGCAAAGCTATGCCCTGTGTTAAAACATGCTCTATTCTGAGATGAAGGACACAGCTATCAGGATAATAAGAATTAAAGACATAAGCTTTTATAAGGCAATTTTGAACAATACCATGAATGATGCACCGCATTGCTTGTGCTTGGCAAACTCTGCGATAAACTACCCCCTTCCCCAAATCGAGGGAGGTAAACCATCTCCAGCTGTGCCAAAAGAGCTTTGTATCTTAAAATAAAAGTATATGCTGCATACGAACCAGTGACAGAGCATATTATTAACCTTGAAGATCATAACCTTTAACTGCCATACTGTAACGTACGTCAAATGCTACGGAAAAGGGATGTTCATGTGAAGTCTACACAAATTCAACCTAAGGACCTCACCTGCCAGTTGCCTCATGGTAAGCCAGCTCCAGCAGCTCAGCAGAGGAATGTGTCAAATCCTGCTGCCCATTGCCCTGCATTTCTGCCATATTCTGACGGGTTTGATGATGGATCTGGATAGCTTCCCCTGATGGACCTACACAGTTACAGTTTGATCATTAATCACCACTTCTGCATTGATTCCCCAGCTGCTCATACCCTCCTTCTGCCAACAGCACAGGCAATGCTAACTAATGTAAATTAAGGAGGCGTGTTTGTAAAATCTTCAGACTTGAACCTCTGGCATCCTCTCTTAAGCCAGAGAAGGAGAATATTCATTTAACTATTTCATATGGCCTACTTACAAGGTGCTCAACAAATACAAGAACAATGCAGCATCTGCAAGTCAACCCAATTTACAGTCATGATTCACTTCAACAGCCTCCCTCCACTATAAGATTGTTCCACAGTACCTGATGCTGCAAGTTTGTCAACAGATGGCAATTTATCAAGCCTATACACTGAGTTCAGCCTCTGTTACGGTACAAAGTACTTCAAGACACTAGAGCTCAGACTGGTTCTCTTGCGTTAATTCTGGGACAAGAGAAAAGCATCAGCAATCTAATATGCTACATAAGAGGCTTACCCACAGGAAAAGTGTGCATCCAGCGCCTCCTGTTAGATGTAAGCTTCATGGGCATGCGGGATGGGGCAAACGGGTTTATCAGTGCTCGCTGGGGTGTGTATCCCCCAGGCCGGATGTGCAGCATGGATTCTGCACTGCCAACATGGAACCTCCCAGGGGCACTGGAGTCACGCTGCTGAGACTCCAGCATGTTCTCAAGGACATCTGGAAAACACAAAGTCAGTGCAAGATCATGCAGAAGCCAAACAAAAGAGAATGAATTGCTTAGAAATATAAAGGTTCCCCCAGGTAAGTGGGAATAAGGAGAGCTGACAAGCAGGCATGGAGAGAAGCTGACAGCAATTTCAACCCAGTCTGCAGGTTACAATGTAAACAAGAATCCAGACAAGAACGGGTATCGTTTCATCTGCCATTACAGAATTGTTGTAAGCTGCATCACTTTATACCAAATGAAGCCAGAAAGAAATCACTTGCTAAGTCAACTATGAAGAATTACTCAGAGCTTTGAGAACTCCTGAGAAATCAAAAGACTGACACACCAGCAACTTCAAGATGAGTACCAAAGACACGGCAGAAACTACAACTGAGTAATACTGAACTTTCTGTAACATTCAGATTTGACCACTGAAATCAAGGATTACTTCCAGAAGACACAGGACACAATCTCAGCAAGTTAGCAGTTAGACATTGCTATTCAAGGAAGAACAGGAGTCCAGTTATTTAGAAATAGGAGAGAGAAATATAGCAGACGAGGAAGAAGTAATCACTGTTCAAAAACAGAAATCCCAGAGAAAGAAGGGTCTCTTTACCACCCTGTACTGACAACTACAACATGTCAAAAGCCTCAGCTAGTCTGACTGTTCCCTCCCCACTAATCCTATTCCACACATATCCCCATGCAGATGCACACCTTCAGCTGGGTCACAGGACTACCTTCAGAGTAAAGAACTTAGCAGAAATGGGAAAGAAAAAAGAAAACAAAAGGAAAAAGAATGTATATTAACTGACAGCAGGGGAAAACATGAAAGGTAAATGCAACATGAAGCACACTTTGTGGCAGCAGTTCCACCTCATCAAATCCAGCTCTTGTAACAGGGTAAATACAGTATCAGGTGTTAGACAGCATGACACGCAACAAAGAAAAACATAAAGAACCTTCAGGGACAGAGTTTTACAGAAGATTAAGGAATCACAGGAGAAATACACTTTACCTATAAATGAGTTAGGTTTGTGGAAGATACCCCATACTGGTTGAGAACAAAATTAAACTGGAAGGAAAGAAAGGAGACCACCAGCACTGCTAACACACCAAGACAGTTCAGCAGTACAGTGTCAAAAGGAAGGACCCAGAAAGTGACTCTTAATGACAATAAATCCCCATAGAAAGAAGTTGCAATCAGGGTCCCCCAGGGCTCAATACTAAGGCCACTTCTCATTTGACAGATTATAGGTGACCTGGATAATGAAAAGTTACTTGTGTATGTCCACACTTGCAAGTATGCACAAGAGAATAGTCAAATATAAAAGAAGGCAACAGCCAAGGGAAAAGAGTAAATCATGTCAGGACACTTCTATTTAGGACAAGCCAGTAAAAAAGAGCAATGTAATTGGACAAGGATAACAAAGGGAGAACACACAACCAGCTGGAACTGCAGAAAAGGTTTACCATGAATGCTAATATAAGCACCATCTCCCCTGTGCTGGCCTGCCTGCGGCCACCACAAATTTCCCTCTCCTCTCTCACCACCTAAGGTACTTTCCCATCTGCCTTAGGCTGACCTCTGGTGCTGGTATAGCCCAAAGAGCTGCTGACTTCACACTGGTGCAGATGAGGCCGCGGGATCATCAGGATGTTGGAGATCTTGCCCAGTGAGCTGTCATCAGAAGCCTGGCTCCTCACCTCCTCAGGGGGCAGCGTGCGGCTCTGCAGAGAGGGGCTGCATGATACGTCATAGGAACTAGAGCTCTTCCTAGTCCGACTTTCTCTCTCCCTCACAGACCTACTGAAAATACAGATATGTCCAGTGGTATAAAAGATTAATTCCTGAGTTATCAAGGTGCTTGAACAGGCCCAAGCCATGTAAGATACTCAACAGGTGAACCCTATAAGAGGACTATAAGGAAGAAGTACCAGAAAGCCACAACATGGCTACTCTAGTACTAGTAGACTCACAAGCCTCTTACCTGAAAGTGGTACAGCGCTGAGCTCTGGATGGGCCTGGCAGTCTGAACACCTGGGCATCATAGCCATCATAATCTACCTGGATAGGTAGGGCATTCTCAGCATCTTTTGGAGCCCCTAATGCTGAAATACAAATCATATAGCACTGGAATGTTCAAGATCTGCAAGTTAGAAGTACCCAACTCTTGCCACTAAGAAAAGTATCTACTCTGAAAAATCACATATAAAAGTCTCAAGAGCAGAAAGGTGGAGCAACTCAACTATCAAAGTCGGTGCCTCTGAATCAGGGTTCCTGAGGCCCAGGTATCTTCTCCCATATACCCAAGAAATTAAACTAATAAACACATCAATTCTTGTATGAACAGATGCCAAGATCCTCACAAGGGAATTGCACATTTTCAAGCATCTTTGAAAGAATGGACAGATTCACTTATACAACATACCCCTTTCTGAAACGAGGCAGTATTAGATGAAAGCAGGCTTCTCCCACTGTAATTCTGTGGTCATAGCACTGGCAACACACCAAGACAGTGAATGGCCTCCTGTTCTACCCCCACAACAGTAGCACTAGTATGCCAGCCTGGTACCATCTATTCCTCAGCAGCCAGGACAGAAAACTACCCTCAATATTTGTTATTTGCCAAGAAACCAACTGACATACACACATTAACACCCTGGACAATGACTGTGTGGTTTTCAGAGTTTCTCCAGCAGTTGTCCCTTCCCACATCTCATCAGTACTGCTTTTGCTGAAGCGTCATTGCTTTACTACAGGTGTTAATTGGATAGATCATTACAGAACAGAATTACTCACAGGCATCTCTGTTACTTTTTGCTTTCTCAGTCAGTGGCTGGAAGGTCCAAAGGAAGAGTGAGGCACCAAAACCAAAAGGACAAGAGAAAAGGAGACAGTCAGCAAGTTAAACAAAATGTATCTTGTTGATTCAGTGAAGCAGCCAGACCACTTCAGATGTATTAAATACTGATACTCAGTCACAAAACTGTAAAAACCATCTCTGTCAACAGCTTCCTTTCCACTCCATGGAGTAATTCATTACAGAATGAAATTCTAACTTTTATGGTGACTAAAACATTGCCCAACTAGTTTCATCCCAGAAAGACCTACAAACTACTTCCTCATTCCCAATCCCTACAACAATTGCTACAGCTTTGTTTTCACTGTCTTTTAACACAGAAACTTAGTTACAGTTGGTGGAATACTTGCTAGAAAGATTCTGATGCTTGGCTGAGAAAAGGTAACTGACAAGCTAGGAAGAATACAAGAAAATGAGGATACTTACTTTCCTTCCTGCCAGCTTGATCCGTGGAGTGAAGCTGTTACAGAGGAGCTGGCTTTTGGATGTGTAGAAACTGAAAGGAAAAACAGAATAGCTCAGTTGTCTTCTAAGAACTGAACTTGGTTAGCTACAACTACAAACAGCCCATGAATTTGAGCTGTTTGATAGCCAAAAGGGACACCTTTCTTCACATAAGACAACATATGGAAAACACAATGGATAGTTCACTTATGAGAAGTTATTCTTTAAATGCCAGACTTTGATTCCCATAAATGTTCAGTCCAGACTTCTTAATATGCTTACATTTGTATTCCTCAGTTCACTTCCTATTTCTGCAGAAGGTATCCACTTTCACTGCCTATACAGCACTGTGCAGTTTACACGACACTCTCTAGCTTACATGACAGTAATGACTCATGAGCTGCTTGAAAACATCACACCTCCTCCCATTTAAAATAATGTAGTCTTTAAAATCTGTTTCTTGTTATTCGAATCTTTTTAATTCTGCCTTATCATAAGCCTTCAAACACATTTGCATCCATGGCAAAGATCAGATGCCTCACTGTCACTTGAAAATAGTGGCTACAAGGGATCCATGAATGGTAATTGGTCAGGACAGCCAATTAATGTACACGGATAAAATGAGGTATTAAAAGAGAGAGAAAAAGAATAATCCTAAAGCAGAACAAGGACTGAGGAGGTAGCTTGCATCCTGAGCCCTGATCTCTACATGTTGGGAAAGAAGAGAGTATTATGGCACAAAACATTTAACGGAAAGCAGAAAAGAAATCTACCATGCTTTGGAGTGAAACAGCGTAATATCAAGCCTCAGTGTTACCTGCAACTGGTCCAACACTTATCCATGTTATCCACATTTTCAATACCCATAACTATTAATTTGGGATGTATCTTTTCACTAGTAGCTAATCTAGTTATCAGTTGAAGTTATTGTATTTTTTGCTTAGCTTCCTGACTTCCCTCAAGCTTAGGTAAGGGCTATAACCAAATCAACTGGAAAGATCAAGACCTTTTCCTCTGCAAATAGTCTATTATCTTTGATATGTTGCATTGATGTCCAGAATTCTGCAAGAACATTCCTAGTTCTGCAAGGCTATTGTAATACCTGTCTTTGCTTCAGGAAGAGAACAGAGGAAATAAACAATGAAAGTAGAAAGGGAATTCAACTGATTATAAAATGTGAAGCAAAGCAGAAGTGATTAGCGAAGGCTGAGAGTTCACCTACCTATGGTTTATCCAGTGTGGAATATTGTAGTCATCACCCAATCTGGAATCCCCAGGTCCACAGCGATTATGAAGCTGTAACAGTAATTGAGAAGCATAGCAACTTGCTCTTTGTATAGGTATTCACAAAATGAGCAACATTTCTCGTAGGAGCAGAGAGAAAGGAAAAGAAGCATTACCTTAAAGAGTGGTACAGCATGCAATGGCTGTTCTCCCATACAAACCAAGTCCACACCTATCCCTGTAAACAAAGAACAGTACAGTTCAGCTCTCTACCAAGCAGCACTGATACAAGAAGCCAAAATATAGCATCAATTTGAGCTGAAGGCCCAATTTGTATTTCTATCAGATTTTAAGGTGTAATTATACTGAAAATGGTAGTTAACAGTCCCATGGTATGGAGACAAGCCAACAGTGCCAGTGGGATATAAGAAATGTTTCTTTTAAACTAATGCAAGTCATGCAAGATTATCCTTTAAGGGAAAAGTCTGCATGGACAGATAAAGTTCTCCATCACAAACAAAACAAACTAAATGCCTGTAAGTTCTCCTAAAACCTGCCTATTTCAATATGAAGTGTGGACACATGTCTTCCAGCTGTCACCCATCTTCCCAGAGTACCCAAGCTGCAGTAGATACTTTTTCATAGCAAGAAAAGCCTAGAGTTTCTCCAACTATTTCTGCTGGCCTTCATAGAGGCTGCAGAGTATTGGTGTCATTTACCATTGTCTATCATCCGCTGCTTAGTTAGAATCATAAGGAGTCGATCGACTTCAAACACTCCCACCCCAGGTGTGATGACCACAGACATCTGGCCGGTCCGATCAAAGTTGCGGTTTATGTAATGCTTGTCAAACACTAGAAGAAAGAATTGGGGAATACTTTAAAAGAACAGAAGATCCTGGAAGGTTTTTTGTTCAGAGCAAAGGAGGTGACTGTAACAGCACATGCAAGCATGAGAGCACTTGTATACAGTACTGTCCAACAATCAACATTAATAAAACTACAGGAGAGAGAGGATTTAGGGCTAGAGACGATGGGAACCAGGTACATAAAAAGAAGTATTTTCCTCATATGTTTAGTGTTTCTTTTATAACATCTCACAAACCCCAAAGCTAACAAACAAACCCCAAACCCCCAACAAGATAAAGTCCATTACTAATAATTTTAAATAACATCCTGTGCTCTCTCCCATACAAATAACAAGACAGCCACTAAGAGCAATATCTGGTGTACAGGAGAGCACTTCCAGCCTATCAAATCCATTTTCCTGCTAAAAGACATGGATCAGCTTCACGTAAATCACTTTCGATCCGCCCTGATTCTGAAACACTTCCATAATTGAAAATTTCAACTTCTATTCCAAGAGGTTCTCATACAGATTCACAGATAGAAGGAAAAGTTTCATCCTAATAAGGTCCTGAAGCGTGAAATACCCAATATTCAGTTATTTGAGGGCCATTGGCTTTCCAGAGACACATAAGACAATTCCTTCTGAAGCTGAAAATCCCAACAACCACCTTACATTCCCCTTCCCTTTATAGTGCTAAGGGCCAGGCAACAGAAGACCACAGCCATTTATTGGCAGCTGCTTCTTCCTCTGTATATTTTATCCATGTTTGTAACTTACCATTAAATGAAAGATTTATGGCCTCCAGGTAGTTCCCTTGTGCTGAGGTAGAATTGTAACCTGGAGGAAAGCCCTCTGGACAAGTGTGAAGAAGGGAAAAAGAAAAAAGTCATCATCCTTGTACAGACTAGCCAAAAAATATTTATTTTTATATATATATAAAAAAAATTTTTTTTAACTTAATTTTTTTAACAGTCTCCTTTTCCCCCCAGAAAATCCCACCCAAACAAACAAAATAAAACTGCATTTGGAGTAAATCCTATCACTCCAACAAAATTAGTATTGGTGTATCTCACAGAAAGACCCAGGCAAAATAACCTAGCCAGAAGAGCACTAAGTAGCACAATACCAGACTCCAACTGAAACTAGACCTTTAGAAATTAAAAAGGGAAAGAAAAGGGTTCAGCACGGGAAAGGAGGATTCTGGTACCTGCTTGCTCGAGTCGTACCAACACAGGATACTGAATGAAAAGCTTTTTAATGGTCACAAGCAATGAGGTCCACTCTTCTCGTCTCTCATTCTGAACTACAACTCTAGGAAGAGCACAATTTAGTGAGGCTTTTAAAAGGAAGCTATGAAGAGGGAGAAGGGATGAACAAACTACAGAAAAAGGAATGCACAAAAAGGTGAGTGTTTCTTCCTCCTGCTAGGCAGCACAGGACTACTGCATAGTTGCAGCAATCAGCAACGTGTAGATGCACACACAAAGCTAGGCGCACTCCCAGCTAGAATAATCTCTCACTTCTGAATATGTTATCAACACTATATGTCAAATAGCATCACTGTTTTGCAAAGCAGTAAGATCACTAAGAAGTCCAAGCTCAGAATCAAATGACAGCTTCCACAGCTTCGTCTGCTGTAACCATCAGCCAAAAAGCTCCAGTAAGTTCCTAACTGGAAACACTTGTGTCAGCAACAGAATAATTTCTTCTTCAACTACTTAAGAATGCAAAGACCTGGAAAAAAGTCAAGTCTTACGCAAAAACTACTCCCAACACTACAGAACTTCTAGAGGTTACTGGCAACTCCAGTTGAGCACAGACAACACAATATTCATGTACTCATGGAAGACTGACATAGCAAACATGGGTATGCACTCACAGATGGAACGGGGACTACTCAATTATTTGCTGCCATATTTTTCCACTATCTTAATTCGTGGCAAACTCGTACACTTGGTAACACAATATTCTCCACATGGGCTGCACATATACTGTGGGACAAGAGGTGAAGAACTGTGAGAAAAACCTACTTGTAAAAATCTTCATAAAATCTTCCCTCGTGATCCTGCCGAATTGACGCACGATGTGTTTCGGGAAATTCATCTGGAACAGAAGCAAAAGCACATTATTACCCTATGCTCTTGTGAAGAAATGACTCCTCTTTCCCAGCAAAGAGCTGCTATTTTCATTAAAATCATAATAAAAAAAAGGCAAACCAAAAACCAAACCTTTGAGAAATATCAGCTCTCCCACACAGTATTAGAACTGTCTTTGAACCAGTATGACAGCTTGAGTATGATGAGGAAAATCTGGCATATATTGTTCTATGTAAGGTTTCTGCTGTAGCATTTTTGTAAGAATAGCTGTGCATCCACTGCGCTTGATAGGGATTACTTTGGACACAGGCATAAAGAAAGAAGGAAAAAAGGTCACTGGCAGCCTGTGACCAACTTTCAAGACAGAAGGAAATAGGCTTAAAAGTAGAAACACAAAAATACAGAATTCACACACCTATAGATTTTGCTTCGTAAAATGTTCTAGAAAATAGAACCACTGTCACTTCATGGCTGCAATTCTTCTCCTGCTCAGGAAGAACACATGAAAACAGAAGATCTTTAGGGTCACATCCAGTAGAAAACCCCATATATACACAGACAGAAACACACTTTTTCCCCTCACACCTAGAACCAAAGGTAACTAGAAAAAGGTAGACTGTTGCATTAGTGAATCTGCATTAGTGCTCCATACTCCTCTATGAAACAACACAATGGTCTGTCCTGTAGATTCTGTGCTTCTAGGCCATACCACATTTAACAGCAGCACTCCCCACTAGCCTCTAAACAAACTCCTCTCTATAACTGTCAAGATACACAACTTTTGTTTAAAAAACAAACACACCTGACTCGATTTGTTTATATATATGACAAGTTGATAATCTTACTTCTCCGTGTTTAGAGAGATGCCCCTAACAAATTAAAACTTTAGATTTTATATGCCCTTTGAGTACTGATATGGTTCTCTCAAGTCAGTGGAAGTCTGCTGCAGGACTGCTAACAGCAGCTCTAAGCCAGATCATGTACTGAGTGAGGAAACAGCTCTGGGTTGCTCAGCCATAACAAGCAGTGAGGCTTTGTTTGGTTTTTGAAGCAATTCACTTTCAAGAACTTTGCACATCATTAACAACCCACTTACTACAACCTGGAACTCCTTCACATGAAAAGATAGCAGCGGTAAACACATTACACACTGTACCAGGGAGATATAAGAGAGTCCTGGAACATCTAAAATTGTGTAAACCAGACTTGTGCATTACTGCACAGGCACAAACATATCACACATTCAGCGACTTTAGTCCAGTCCTCCACACACACTGTATGATACAAACACAGCAGATACAAGAGATCAGCAGTGGGGTCACTCAGAACAGGTTATAACTTAATGCAGACCTGCAGTACCCACTCTTTTGACGCCCAGGAGCCACCTCTTCAAGTCCTGCAAATCTTAGCACTGCCTGACACAACATTCTTCAAACTGGAACATCAATGGGCTTACTAAAATGGCACTGACTTGTTCTTTCAGACAGGATTAACTCGATCAGCTATTTACCTTCCATTTTGTGAAGAGGTCAGCAAGGAAACCATTCACAGCCTTCTCAAAGTAGAGGTCCCCTGCAAAGTAAACATCTCCAAAGCATCAAATAACTGCAGCTACTCCATGGGGTATATTTAACCTTGAGATTATAGGAAAATTATTTCTATTAGAATTAGAGCAGTTGTATGCATAATGAATGCCAATATCACTAAAGCAAAGATGGTAAAAACACTAAAAAGCATGACTACATTTGAGAGGATGTAAACACAACTCTGACTGTGAAAAGGATCTGACCTTTAAATTCCTTTTTCCAACACACTCGCAGCATGCTGGGAAAGCATCTGTACTATCTTTTAGGCATAGCATGCACAACTGACCCCCTGCTCAGTTTTGAACAGCTGCCCAGTTACATATGCCTAAACACATGGTCAGAGGAAGTGGCGAGAGGTTTCCTAAGGAATTAAAGGTGGACAAAATAAAATACGGCAATGACACAGAGAAGTGACTCATTTTCAGTCCCAAAGTTTTAATACTTCTCACTGACTCCACCTGGTCTAAGGAGGGGATTCTGCTTCCTCACCAAGCCCACTTCAAGGGAAATCTAAAACATCAAGGTCCTCCTTGCACAGGATTTCCAGACATTTCTAGTTCCAGGATTCACACAGGTTTGTGCCTGCCCTCACCACCAAACATGGTCATATCCACAAAAAAACCCTTCTGATACCTCCCTGCATTTCATCACTGAGATAATGGCACCCAGGCCTTACAGTAGGGACAGGAAAATTATGGAATACCCAGGAGACAGAAAAGCGTTGCATTGTATGTAAGGATCTAAAAGGCACTTCAGAGCACTGCCTAGGCCAAAGGCAGGGTATTTTAGTTTTCTAGCAGTGGTAGAAATAAATAATAGCAGCAGTTTTCTCGTAGGGGCTGAAAGGATAGCTGCTGCCATCCACGTTCATGATCAGGCAGGTCAGTTACCTACATACCATAAATATCAAAATCCCACATTTCACAGCTCATCTGGATAAAAATATAAACCATGGCAGAAGTGGAGCGGAAGACCACCTGCAAAGGAACAAAGGACCTCATGTAAAACAAGGTAAGTTCACTAAAAGGTCCACATGCTGAAGGCAATTAGAGCAACTTCTACAACTGTGCCCACTGCACTATGGGGAACTTCCCCCCTAACAAGTTGGCATTTCAACAGCCAAAGTAATTCCTAGTGCTGCCAGCACAGAAGAGTTGAAGCTTACCGATCATTCATTCTCCTGAATTTATTGCCGTTCTTCCCCTTACAACACGGCCAATTCAAGTGATCCATACAAACTTGCAAGCAAGATAAAATTACAAGAAATCTGGCAAGGAAAGGAAGCAAAAAACTTCCTTTGCTCCCTTAAATCTTACCCGGGTATCCTCACTGATGTATCCACAAGTGACTTTCTCACTCTTCACCCACAGTTCACCTGCCTGCGCCCTGCAAGAAGAGTGCAGAATGTTTGTAACCAGAGTGAACACGAAGATTACAGAATCAATATTTGAGCAAATAAGCGATGTACCAGAATCTATGATCAATGATGACTTGAAGATAGAGTAGAAATCTACTGGGTTAAAACCTGATCTCTAATCCAAAAGATGTCCTAACAGCTGTTTCCCTCTGCATCTGTGCCTTATCTTGTCCCTTTGTCACCTCAACAGCAACTAAAGTAATCCTCATCTAAACTATTAATACATCTTGGGAAGGGGGAGAAATACTGTAAGTGGTAAAATGATGATTATTTGGCATTGATCAGAGGCAACAAGTGTTGCTGGCTTCCTGCTATTAGTTTCTTCCACCCCAAATCAGACAGAAGCCTTCCCCCACCTAGTAGCACTGACAGAAAACTGCAGAATAAGAGAACAATATATCATGAAGGATTTTTCAGAGAAGATTCTCCAATTGGATACTCAGGGCTTATTAATGTAATAGCACAAGTAACAGCAAACCCTAAGGGGAGGCACTGACCTGATACCCGCAAATTCAACTTTCTGGGTCACGTATGCACATGTGCTGACCTAAGAAAGAACAGGTGTTAAAAGAACAGAAGGCTCAGAGTGAGCAGACCAATTTACAAACAAAATATCCACAAACACCTGATTTCTGCCATGAAACCACTGAGTGTATTTACAACTAATACTTCAGCCTACAGAACCTCTGCAACAGAAAATAGCTTTTAACACATATAAACTCCTATTGGGTTCACCTGTCTAATTCACTGTGCTTAGAAGAGCCAAAGACCATTTCAGAGATGCTGAAACAAAAGAGTTGCTTACTAAGTAGTACTATCAGAGACAGGATACTTCAGCATGCTTCTACTTGAAATTTGGATTACATTTGGATTCCATTCCTTCCAAATGTAGTAAATTATTAAAATTCAGAACATAAGCTAAATCTCTCACAGCATTTTCAGTGCCCAAAGCAGTAATGCACATTGTGGCAATGGAGCAGGAAATTATTGGATTAACTTTTTCTGCAACACATTTACATCCATTTCTCCAACTCTAAGGTACCACTTAGAGCTGAAGTTCCGCAGGAGCTGCTGATAACTGGTCTTGTCCTCAGTTTTCTGTACTTTGTATAATGCTTATTTTCCTTTACAGCAAGCAAAGAAAAAGGTACATGATCTCCTCCCCCCTACACACGATCACAATAGAGATCTTACCAAGCTTTTCTTCAGTCGCCACATATCTCCACGCCCAATATACTGATCTTTAAAGGTCAGTTCCACCAAGTCCAAAGTCACCTCCTGGGAAATGGAAGAAAAACAGTGCTGTCTGGCTGTTTCTAACTAGTGCCCCACAGTCTGTTCTGGTAAGAAACAAACGTTACAGGGAGAGCTGTTCTAAAGCAAGTCAATACTCCTGACAGACGCAAGACAAAAGTGAAATCCCATCAGAGTAACTGCATGTACCTGGAACGACTGTGAGCTGCGAGACACTGTACACTGGGACCAGAAAAGCCCAAGGACTAAATCTGTGCTACAAGTCTCAGTGCAAACTAGAAGCACAAGTGAAACAAATGACTTCCATTGTTCACTGCACTAAGGAAGCCTTGTTTCCTGTAGATTTGTGTCTTGTGCTGAATGTAAGCTCTGACTGAAGCTCTTTTGGCAGTGAGGACATTTACAAGAGATGCCTCTCCTACAAGGGTATCTGGTGCCAGATAATGCATGCCCATGCCATGACTCTGCCTCTGACTAGGCCACTTACAAAATGTTTCTCTTTACTCTGCCTGGTTATCTTGAATTTCTAAATTTTAAAGGTTTTTGAAATTTCTAAAATTCTATCAAGCTGTGCTGAAGCTGGCCCCAGACTTCAGAAAGAGCACAGGGATGGCAGGGAGAGAAGAAAGAGACACTTAAACAGTTCAATCGCCCAAGCCTCATTTTCTTAGGAAAGAAGGGTAAATACCTCACAATAAAAATACACCCTCTGCTTCCCCAATACTACTGTAGATGAAAGTTCACAACACTCTGATTTGAACTAAGTAAAGGAACAGATGGGAAAGAAACTGCAAAGCCACACACCTTTGGGTCAACAACATTCACGTGGACATCCTGGTACGGCCGCAGTCGGAACACTTGTGCAACTGTCTGATCCACACTTATAGTTTCTGTCACAAACATAAGAAAAGGACAATAAAGTAGTGAACATTCCCAAAAGGTTTCATGTGGTTTAAAAGTACAAAAGCAACACAGTGAGACTGTCATGAAACACTTAGGGCCTCAGCAAAAGAAGACAGCTTCTTTCAGCTATGGCCTAATTTCAGAGTCATTAAATCAAGGCAGTAAAGATAGCTCAAAGTTTAGGCTGAATTAATTCCTACAAGAAGGAAAGATATAAAGCTAGCCAGAGAATGCACAAACAAAACTTCCAAGCTAAAAAGCCAATTGTGTTTAAACCATAACCCCATACTGCCCAACCGAAAGCAGATTTAAAATTGGCTATTTATTTTCTGATGAAATTAGAATCCTTCCATTCCTAAAGAGACAAGACACTGATTTTATAGAATCATAGAATCATAGAATAGTTAGGGTTGGAAAGGACCTCAAGATCATCGAGTTCCAACCCCCCTGCCATGGGCAGGGACACCTCCCACTAAACCGTGCCACCCAAGGCTATGTCCAACCCCACCTTGAATGCCGCCAGGGATGAAGCATTCACAATTTTCTTACAGAGTTCACATATACGCATTAGTCAATCACAGGTACAGCCCAATAATATAATCTTGGTCAAGGATTTTACTATGTGTACTATGAGTTTAAAGTTACCTTTCTGCAAATCTTCCTTAAGTGACTTCACTTGTAGAAGCAGGGGACTAGCATGCAAACAAGAAAAAAAGGTAGAAAGTTGAGATACCAACAGTCCACTCTGGCAAATCACTCTCTCAAAACTATTTGGTAACATGGAGCATGGGATAAATTAAACATAAACAGAGATATTTTCCAGAAAGCTTCATACATCATCCTCTATCTTGTTTCTTACACCTTATAAGGTACTCTTTAGGTAAAGATGATACCCTAAATGGAAAATAAGTCACACAGGAATATCTTGGAATCTCAAACAGGTAAACTGCTACTTTTCAGACACAGGCTGCAGGATGAACAGCTTCATGTAAAGATGATTCATGTTTTCATAGCTCAGCAGGAAGTTTTAGTTTTGCCTAGGATATAATATAGGATGAAAGAATAGTAACTAGGCACCAGTGCATCTATGAAGAGGACAAAGACATTGTAGATTCTATATTCAGGTGCTATCTGCCCTGTCAAAGGTCAGCAAACTAACACCAAACACAAAGAATTCCATAAATTTTAAGGAAGAGCTTCTGCTGCAGTTATCCTCTTTTCTTCAAGCAGAAGATGGCAGAACCCCAAAGCAAAGCTCTCCAGATCTAAGAGCCCAACACTAGAAGCTGCTGCACACGAACACACCCTTTCAGTGCTCTAACCACACCTGACTGATATCAGCAAAGAAAGAATTCACCTGTATT
The DNA here is from genome assembly GCA_039720435.1 of Amazona ochrocephala. Lineage (NCBI taxonomy): Eukaryota > Metazoa > Chordata > Aves > Psittaciformes > Psittacidae > Amazona > Amazona ochrocephala. The sequence continues at coordinate 4,641,220 of CM077891.1, read as the reverse complement.
CATCATTGGGATGTGCAATTTCCACAACATCTCCCAGCTTGATTTGAAGAAATACTTTAGGATTTACCACCAGTTCATCATCTACAAGACATAAACAAATAAGGAAAACTGCAATGAACAGATATATATCAAACAGATAGTTACATGTTCGTACGCAATAGCTTACTCCACATAAATGCACCATCACAGCATTAACAGGTCAGCAACATGTTACAGCCACTACAAGACAGTGCCCCTGTTCAGCTACTTCAGTATGACCACTCTTGTGGGCAAAAACTTCTCTTTCCAACCCCAGAACTTTCACAAAAGATGGACTGGACTAAACAGTGTTGGACAAAAGAGCGCCTTAATGAGGCAAGCAGGATCATCTCTTGTATTTCTCATCTAACATACATCAGCAGGAAAGTAGATAGCCAAACAGGAACCTTAACAAGGTCTGTTAACACAGTGCAAGTCTAATAGGGAGCAACCAAATAAATGACATTGTTCTTAGTACACAGAAACACACCTACATACAGGCATTAGTCACTGACATATCTGTTACTTATTGGGGTGACTGAAATAGGTAGAAGAGGTAGAATAAAGCAAGTTCACTTTCTAGGCGCAATCGTATTCTGTTCTGACCAATGCAATTTTATTCTGTGGTATCTTGCTATCAAAAAAGAGCTTTCCAAACTGGCTGGTAACACTGCTGGTTACACCAAAGTCCCATCTTCACTGTTGCATTAAAAAGACCAATAAATTAATTGCTTTCAATGATGAGAGAGCTGGTCTCATTGTTACAAACAAGGAGATACTGACCACTGCCTCCAAACCCCTTCTTGTGTATGACGAGCTTGTACACCTTGTTAGTTCTCATCTTGAATTCCAGTTCTTCTCAGCTGCTTTGAGTAAAAACAACTGAAGACATCTTGCATATCTAATATGGAAATGAAAGCAAACACAGATCGTGTGTTATTACAAAACCATTCTTTACACTCTGTGTGTGAACACACACCACATAGCCAAGAAAGGCACACCTGAAAGCAGGCACATTACAAAGTTTAATAAACGCCAAACTAAAAGTTTAGTAGTTTACAACAATTTTACAACCTCTCCTATCAGCACTCCCACCAAAGAGCTGGTACCACTCTCTAAAAGTCTCTCTTTCCTATTTCAAGGAGAAATTCTGAACTCTGTGTTAAATACATTAAAATGAATACCCAGAGTTATGCCCACTGCCTATTACGTCTTCTATTTTCTTCATTCCATCCCCTTCACACATCTTTTTCCACATGTCTCAAAGACACTGGAATCCACAGGCAGATGATTCCACACCAAAGCAGCAGAGCTGCAGCCAGCAGAGGTACAAAGGCCAAGCAAACACATTTGAAGCACTGGTCTGCATTCATTTCTTTTAACTGCATCAACCACCACATTCTTCTCTTCCTGACGCTTTCAGGTAAAATAAAGCACATTTCAAGGGAGAACTTTCACTTTTCCAATTTACTTTTTTTGGAAGCGTGCTTAAACTGGAAATTATCAGTGAGAATACAGCTTTCTTCATAAAACTATAGCCACATTAAAATATAAGCTCTTTTATTTGTAACTGTACTCTTACACCAAATCAAATGGCAGGACTTAAAAGTGCCTTTCAAACAGACTAAAGCACTGAGCTTCAGATGTGCTTCTCAGAAAGGCGATTCAATTAGTGAGCTACAAAGGCATGGAGGAGAAAAAACCATACCCAAAGTCTGAAGGCTTTACAGAGCTTATGCTAACAAACTTGGAACGGAGGCTGCAGGAAGCGAGGACTCGGCTGCAGGCCCTGACGGCGCGGCTCGCCCCGCGGCTCCCCGGGCCCTGCACGGGTGAAACTGAGCGCGAATGAACACCGGGCACTGTCCGCCGGCGCACACAGGCACCAACCCCGCCGCAGAAACGCCGGGTCCCTCCACCACGCACTCGAGAACACCGTTCGCAGGGTGAAGGGGCAGTTTTACCCCCTGAGCCCCACCAGGAGGGGAGCAGGGGGCACGGTCCGCTCACCGGCTGCCGTGGGACGAGCTGCCCACAGTGACACCAGCAGGGCCGCCCTCCGCGGCAGAGCCGAAGCGCAGCCCCGTCCCCCCCAGCGGCCGCAGAGCACGGGACAAGCGTAGGGCCCTGACCTCCGGTCCAGTCCGGCGGCGGCACAGACCCGACTGAAGCCCCGGCGGCGGCGACGCTCGCCACTTCCGCATCCGGGGCCACCGTGCCAGCACGCGCGCGTCACGTGACGCACTCGCCGGTCCGGGTGGGAAGGCGCGGTGCCGGGACACCCCCTGGCGGCGCGGCGGGCGGGGCTCTACACGGGGGGGCGAGGGGGCTGCGGGCACCGGGTTGGGGCCGCGGCAAAGGCTGCTGGGGCCGAGCGAGCGAACGGGCGAGCCCGGATGAGGAAGTGATGCGGGCGGCGCGGCCGGGCGGGCAGGAGCGGGGCCGGCTGCCGTTGAGGTAATGAGACCGGAACGTTGCCGCCGCCTGGTCTGCGGAGGGGGGATGTCTCTGCCGCGGGCCCGCCTCTTCCGCTCGCCGCCGCCGGTTGGGAATGGGCAGCGGCGTCCCCGGTGAGGCGGAGCGGGGAGGGGGAGGTTGCCGGTGGACCCGGCCCTGCCTGGGCTCTGTGGGACCGAGCCCGCTCCCTGCCGGCACTGGGGGGGTCAGCGTCGGTTGCATAATTACCTCTAACGCGGTGCCTCGGGGTGGGTGCGGACCGCCGGGGACGAGCAGAGCAGATCGGGCCGCCGCTGTCCAGGAGGAGGAGAAGGGCTCTGGGCTGAGCCTGTCCGCGCTGCCGCCGCGCTCCGGACAAAGGAGCGGTCGGTCCGGGCTGTGCCGTACCCGGGGCTCGGCGGTGCCGTCGGCAGTGCGGTCCTTCCCGCGGGGCTGATGCCGGAGGAGGCTGTTCCTTAGAGGCTGGCTGGGTTCGGGATCAGGGAGAGCAGCGCTCAAGCCCGTGTTTTTATAAACTGAGTAACTGATGCTTATGGCAACGCCGGGCTTCGACCGCTGCTGTCGGTGCAGGTGTCTTCAGGAGCGGGGAGACTGGGGGGTTCGTGCCGCCGCCGGCGTCTGGGCAGTTGGAATGCTACGAGCTGTGATGTGTGCACTCTCGCTGGTGCAGGGCATCGCGGAGCGTCGTTTGGGCTGAAGAGGATCCCGACGCCGTACCAGTGGTGTGCAAACAGACCTCGTACGGCATATCCGACATACAGCGTGAGGTGCTTCTGTGAGAGAAGCTAACAAGGCATGGTGTGTGATGGATTATGTCTTAAAGTATTCCTTCGAGGCAGAAAACACGAAGAAAAGTTGGTTTTCCCTTTATCTGTCATAGAAACAACAAAATCACAGGACAACAAATGTTGCTTTGGTTTTAGCTGAGGAGTAGGATGTCTAACATGAGCCCTACTGATACGCTTGATAGTCTGTTTTCAGGTATTACAGAAGATGAAGTTATATCTGCAGGAAGTTTGAATATGAAAACAGGGCTTGGGGATGGCTCTGTTCACGGTGTCTTCCTCTGTTAATGAGTGTTTGCTTAAAAACTCAAACATTTCAAAGCTCCTTTCTTAACGTTATTTGCAAGTGGCTTTCTTAAACATACATGCTGGAATCTTAATGAATGAAGCTGTGCCTCTTAATGTGGAGACTACTCCTACGTATGTTGACTTAACATTGCTTTCATTTTTAGGGTAAGCTGTGAAGAGCTCAGGACAACCAATCTTCAGCTGCCCTGATGCTTTCATCTGGGGTGGAATCTCTCCTTAGTTCTTCGGGATCTGCTGGAATAGAGGAGGTGTACCCTGGACTGCCCACAAGCATCTCCACAGAACTTATGGCTGTGTCGGAGCCTAAGGTTGGGTTAAGTGCAAAGCCTGGTGTGTCAGTGCCTGTGCTGGCGCACAGCAGCGGTCTGTCAGTGGAGCATTGCACAACACCGGGAGTAGAGAACTTCTGCCAGGGTTTGGGTGATGTGCTCCAGGCAATTTCTCATGGGCCAGCAGAATCCCTTGATGAAGAATTGGTGAAGTCTGGAGACCTTGAAGAGGATGAAAAAAGCAAAAAAAGGAACTTGAGGAGACTAGACTGTTCTAGTAAGGGATACCAGAAAGGTGGCCAACAGGCACAGGATGCTGAGGAGTATCATCCTGGATGCTGCACTCCAGCTCCGGGGGGAAGCTTGGCAAAACAAGTAAGCAAATGGCAAAATGCATCCCTGTGTGATGTTTTGAATGTAGAGTTAAAGTGACTGGGCGGATGACTTTGTCCGTGTGGTTTCCTGTTTCTTACTTGGGGCTTCTGGCATGGGTGTTGTTACTTGGATTGTCCTGGGTCCAGTGCAAAATTAGACCCTACTTCAGGAGACAAGCAGTATTTGTAGCATCAAGCTTGTCACTTTCTTAAATATTGCTGGGATGGTGTAAGGCAGGGATGGAGCAGAACATAGAGCAAAACTGACTGAAAAAAAGGAGAAACAACTTGGATAGCTTCTTGCCTGGTATCCAGGTTTTGTGAGTACAGCATATTCTACTGTTACCATCATCCCCAGTCACTAAATAATAGTTATTTCAGACTAGTAATAGTAATGCTACAGGGGCTTCAGTTTAGTATTTCAGGGCTTAATCTAAAAATAAAGATTATTCTTCATTTTTACTATTACTGTTTGTATTGAGAGAGGAGATCACTGTCAGTTTCCTCTTTCAAAACAAAACTGACATGGTAATGGCTTTTTTTAACTTCTCCCCTTTATCAACCTTTGATGACAAAGATGTTATTCCAAGGTAAAGGCTGCTGAAAGATGTGCTAAATAATGCTCTGTTGAAAACTGAACAGTCACAAAATTCAGTTTTCTTTCATTTGTAAATAGTTTTCACACTCCCTAAAAGAACATAGGGGAGAAAAAAAGTATGGTGACTGAACTCACACCAGCCAGGAAATCATAGAATCATAGAATAGTTAGGGTTGGAAAGAACATTAAGAATACCTGGATATGGTGCATAGTTCTGTGTTTTGTAGACCTACTTACTGTATTTTGTATAATACTAAAATGTTTCGGGGGTTTACCTCTGGATTTTGGTATCTGATTGGTTTATTTAGAAGTTTGTGAAAATGAGGTTAAATGAAGTTGCCAGTCATTCAGTTTTCCAAGATGAGTTTTCCCATATTTCCTAGCGCTGATAGTTTGGTTGTGGAGTCTTGGTTTGGCTTCGGGTTTTTTGCAATTACACTGAGGTCATCTGCTCCTGGATTTGTGGTTTTGAGGCAAGGGAAGGAGTGGTACAAGGCAAGTTCTACCAAGGAGGAGAAAGTGCATGTGTCTTACAGAGGTGTACAGAGGTCTGGGGATGTGAGATAGGCTTGGGGACTGGATTACTCTTCTGAATCAAGTTTGTGACAGTTTGCATTTTAAGGTGTTTATATTTTAACTGCTTGTGTCACAAAACTTCATTGCTGCTAAACACAGATCTTTTTTGGATGCATCAGGATTTAACGGGGAGACGATAGTGACTGATAGGATCAGAAAGGAACTGTGTGGACCAATTGCAATGCAAGGCTGCCTCTGTGCAAGGACTGATGTGTTCTGAGGCTTCTCAGTGGTTTTGTTACTCAGAACTGATCCAGATGAGCAGGTGCAGTCCCTGGAACATGCTGAACATTTCAGGAAAGCCATCAATCTCCACTAATGTTCCTGTCTTGTTCCAGGAGGACCCTCTCTTAAACCAGCATGAATTTAAGTCTTTGGGAACCTGTTGCACCGAAGTAGTGGGATCTCTGAAGAACACAGGTGTGTATTTTAGTAACCTGTTGTCCCAGGTTACTTTTTGTTGATTTGGAATTGATGAGTGACTGTGGGATAGCTCATTTATTTTGCTTCACAGTAGAAACTGTTACCCTGCATAGCTAGAACAATATGAAAACTTAGTCCTCTGCCTTCTGCTGACAGCATGTGTACTTTTCCTGAAGCCCTTTTACGTACAAGATGTGTTTTAGTTATTTAAGTCAAATACTTATTTACCCCAAAGCAGAAAGTGGTGCTAACAGCAGGTGTTTTGCATTTCCTTTTGTTTCAAAGCTGGATTATGTGAGAGCAGTAATAGCAAAGATGGGAAAAAGAAAGAGACTCTTTCATTTGCTAATGCTTTAAAAAATGAAAATTAGAGTGCAGAATCCAAAGGAAGAGGACAACCAAATGAATCTCAATTTCATTATGATCCATAATTTTCTAGTTTCAAATGCTTTGGTCACTTTGCCTGATCTAGTAATTATTGTCTTTCTCCCTCCGTGCTATCATAACCAAAGCTTGTATTTAGAATGCCACCTAGTCTTGGTTCTTAGTAGAAACCACAAAAAAGATCTGCAGAAGTCTGAACAAATATGTTCCCTGTAAAGTTTTGAATACGAAGATATTCTACAGTCACTGTAATTTGAATCAGCACCTTCTTCGTGAGTTTGCAAAACAGTTTCTTAACAATCATAATTGCTTGGACAGAATGAGGCACACATTGTCTTCCTGTGGATGATTTACTGACAAAAATACCTTAAGGAAGAAGGAATGGAATTGACTGCTGTACACAGCCATATTCTAGGATAGAGCAGATAAAGTACCCAGCTGTGTTGAGCTTCAGTGTTACAAATAAGTATTATTTGCCGTCTGTAGTAAGTATTATGTTGGCGATCTAAATCATATGGTATATGGTTCTGATCTGCTTTATTTTTTCTTACACAGAAGAAAACCAAGCATGTGTTCAGGTGACAGCTGAAGCTCTGCCAAAGCTCACTGAAGAAGTACAAGGTATGACGGCTGATGGGGCTAGGATGTTTAGTAAAGCAGAATACAGGAATGACAGAGTGAGTAAAGGTCTTCCACCCAAGAACAGTGAATGCCCAGAAGTCATGGCCAGAGCTGGGGTTTCAGAAACCAGCTCGTTAGATTTTTCAGAGCCTTTGAAAGTCATTGACATTGAATCAGCCACAGAGCATCCACAAGAAACAAATGAGTACATTGGGTTGAAAGCCCATACTGCTGTGCCATTGGGAGCAGGGGGTGACGTTGCATCTGGTTTGGAGACTAGCGAAAAAGAGTTACCCAGAGGAAATCCTGATGAGTTCAGTGTATCACTTGTTAATTGCCAGACTTATCAGCAGGGTGAAGAAAACAATGCTCATGACTTCTGCACTGGTCCTCTACCTAAACATAATGAACCTCATAGGTTGTCATCAGTAGAAAGCTGTAGAACACTCTCCACAAAAAATTCCCAAGTTTGCTGTTCAGTTCTGAAAAGCATCTGTCCTCAGGACTTCAGAAATACACCACTAGAAAACAATAGTACTGCAGCCCACGGAGTTAGCAATGAACCCCCCCAAAACATGGAAACTCATTGTGATCATGGAACTGGTCTGGAGAAAATCAAACCTCCACATCTGTACCAACAGAGCAGATCTCGGTGGTAAGGAGCAAAGGATTATCTAGCACTAAATTTGCTCCTAGGGGTGCTAGTGTAGGTAAATCATACAGGTCTGAATCTGAAGAGGCTGTTGAAGGCTGGAGAAAAATTGCTGTGGGCGGTAGCATTGAAGTCTGTAGCTGTCCCGAAGGTGAAGAGGGTGCTGATTCTGAGCATTGTCATTCTTCAGTTTTTAGTTCTGTTCCTTCATCTCCTGAGGAGTTCTCAAAAGAAAGATTTAAAGTGGCCCCATCAGGTGGTGATAAATTGAACAAGGACCAGGGGCAGTTCTTTGTCAGCAATCTATGCAAGGATGATATGAAAGAAAATAGTCTATTGATGGAAAGGAGCAACACTGCTTCCTGTGAAATTGGACAGACAGATGTATGCTTTTATAATCCGTCCAGTAAAATTTCTCCTCCCAGTAGCCACAGCTGTCTGCATCTTAGTATCAAGCTAGAAAAAGGGTCACCTGAGGCACAGACACTTGAAAAGGAACGTGAGAGTAATACAAGAGCAGAAGAGTTGGCTGGCAGTTTAGTTGAAGCTACAAAAGCTTATAGTAATGACAGTTTCTCCAGTGGCAAAGAAGCTAATTTGATTTATACACTAAATGTAACTCTACCTCCTGTTGCACAAAAATCAAGAGAACCTCATCATAATGAGTGTCTGCCTTGTACTGCTAATGCAGTTTCAAGCAGGGACGAGGCTCAGGATAATATATCTGGAAAAGAATTAGTTGGTGCTTCTGAACAACAGGGGAGCAAGTCACTAAAATTGTGCTTCATAAAGACAAATTCAAGTCTTCAGTAAGTTCCAGGACTTCTGAGAACCCTAATGTGACAAGCAAAATGTCCCAAAAGAACGTGAAGTCTTCAGTGGGAGATACACAGAGTGTGGTCACTAGTTTAGAAAATGAACATAGTGACACATGGAATTGTAATAAACAGAGTATGAAAGACCAGTGTACAGCTGCCAGTACTTCCTGTGTTTTATCAGGGGGTACATGTGGAGATGATGCTCTCCTGGAGAGTCATTCCTTTAATGTTGAGGTCAATGAGAAGATTGAGGAAAACGATAATTTGGAAGGAGAAGCTTCAGCTTCAAAGGCACTCATCTTTCCAAAAGCACGCTTCCCTTTGGCATGTGAATCTCTTCCTTGTGAAGATGTCTGGGGCAACAGAGGTGTAGATCTGTATGGGATAAATACATTTCCACAGCAAAGCCCACATTTTGCTCAGCTTACACGGCAGAGAATTCTATTGCTACCTTGGTAAGAAATGAGGTTCCAAATAAGAATATGGAGGTTTCGAAACGATTTGGTCTTTGTAACGTAACAGATGGCAGTGAAATTGTTTGTGGCAGAGGTGAGGCAAAAGAACAAATCAGCATGTGTGCTCTCCAGAGAGATGAAGTTGATAGAATAAGAACTGTGGATTCTTCAAAGGTTCCTAAAGGCAATCAGAGAAATAAAACTAGTGAACAGCTATTAGTCAGATACTTGAACAAAAAAGCCTGTGTTCATAATTCTGGATTTTGCAACTCTCCATTAGGCCCAAAGAAGAGAGAACTCGGAGCGTGTGAGGAGGAAGAAGTGTCATCGCCCACAGCTAATCCCTCCAAGTACAGTGCTTCAGTCTGTGGGACGTCTCCGTTACTCAGCAACAGGAATATTCAAGCAGAGAAGACCCTTCATCCAATGGAAAATCAGCGTCCTGCGTGTCAGAGTGAGTTTGATGGCCCAATTCCAGGCAGCAAGCAACATTTTGAAGGTTTAAATGAACCGCCAAACACCAGCGTACAAACTACAGCTAGTTCTGTGGAAGAAACCAAAATATCAATTGGCTCTAGTCAGAGCAAAGAGACACTGTTAAAAACGGGTAACGACCTGCCTCCAGTAGCTCCTGAGTATGTCAGAGAAGACAGTTTTCAAGGAGCTCTGAAAGAGAGTGTAATGGGTTTGGACTCTTTAAATGGTGAGAGAAATGAACACCGTTCAGGAGACGTGGGCTTCATCAGTGATCGAACTGAAGAGAAGACAATCGAACAAAGAGAACACAAGAACAGATGTGAAAGAGAAAATAAAGGAAGTCTTGAACAAAGCTTTGCTGATAGCAAATCACATTGTTCACAGTGTGCTTGCTTTATCAAATGTGCAAAAGAGACAGTGCTTGCAGGAAACAAAATGCGGCAATCTTTGCCAGAGGTGAAGTCACCAGTGGAGTATCAGGAAAATCCAGTTAGTGCCCAATTTTTGCCCTTCTCATCAATTTCTGGGAGTCTGTCGTGTAAGCCAGAAAGTATGAATGTGCTTTCAGAGACAGAAAGCAAGAGTCTAAGAATAAAATCTATCTTAAGTAACTCTTGCCCACAGTTAACATTTGAGCCTTGTAAAGAAACTGACACTCAAAAGGGTATTGCTGCATCCCATTTCAGAAAGTTTGATATCCAAGACTCTTATAATGAGACTCAGGTGGGTTCAGAAACACCATCAATTCTGGACCTGGGAATCTCTCTGCCTGAGAAAGAAAAGCTGTGTCTGTTATCTGGGAATACACAAATGGATAACTGCGATTCATCTTCAGGTGAAGCTTTTAGCAAAGATTCTTCAGTGGCAAAGCCTCTTTCTGTAACAATATCTGGTAAGAGAAAAGCCAACAAACCTGAGGTTCCATCGTCAGATAATGAAGCCACAGCCAGCTTTCTGAATGGTGCAAAATGCTCAAGGTTTTGTGCCTGCAGCAAAGAAAGTCTGAGAGGTGAGGGGCATAGCATGCTAAGTGTGAATGACATGGATAAGACCCAACCAAAAAGTACTCACTGTGGAGAGAAGTTTAAGAATACATGTGTGGAAGAGAAGATAGGAAGAGAAGTAGCCCCTAGAAAAAACTTGCCCACAGATTCTTTTCTTGATGGAGGAGATTGTCCATGGGCCTTTTCAGAAGATTCAAAAAAGCCCGGTAGCAAAATAGTCCCTCTCACTACTGAGAGTTGTGGAAAAGTTTTGGAAGAAATCCCAAGATCTAACTTAAATAGTCTTTCAAAGGAAAGAACAAGTGATACAAAGCTCAGAAACTTAGCAGGTACCAGTCTCCTGTCAGAAACTCTGCATGATTGTCAAGCTGAAGCTGCATCTGATGCAGAAACTTCACCAGAATTGCAGTGTAATACAATGCCCCTGTTTTGTCCACCTATGATACTATCAAACAGTTGCAAAGAATTACCCCCAAACCGTGTGGTTTGCAATGAAGTATGTGTGCCTTACAAATTAAATGCACAAAGCAAAGCTAATGTAAATTTGATAACAGAAGGCCAGGACACTACACCAACTCATTCCGTTTGCAAGGAAAATGAGGTTTCAGGTTCAGAGAGACTTGATCAAATAGAGAAATGTCAGGTACCCAAACAAAAGAAGAAGTGTAAGAAGATGGAAGAACATCTGTCAGACAAGGCACAACAAGAACAGAAACCAGAATATCGAGAGAAAGCAAAAATCACACTGCGAGCAAGTCTGTTGCACAGGTCTGGACTCCTGTGCAGCTCTTCATGCGAGTTGGTGACATCAAGAAATACAAAGTTTGAAGGTCCTTCAGAAGATATTTTTGCTGTTGGAAGCAGTGAAAATAAACTATGTAGCACTTTACAAGAAGTCAAAAGGCCAAAGATTACCACAGATGTTGTTAGTTCACAGTTTTTGAAGATTCAGGATTCAGAAATGCAAAACCTGAACCTTAATTTAGTGTATGATGGAATCCCTGGTGCCTTTGGAACTACAACTAAGCAAAGAGAACCTCTTCCATTAAAGAGACAGCCTGGAAGGACATGCAAAAAAGTTCCCACATCATATCAGCTGAAAGTAGTAAGAAAAAGCAAACAAAATAGAAGTTCCCCTTTTTTTGAGATTCCCCCAGAAGTATTCCCTAAGCAGGAAAACACACTTCTTGAGTCTTTGTACTTTCCATGTAAACCCCCGGCACTGGGAGCAGAAGCAGCCACGAGGTGTGTGCATATGCCAAGGCAGAGGGCCAAGAGGTGCAGTTTGTTGAACAGCTTGAGACTTAGAAAATGTACCAAAGAACCAGCACTGTTGAGCAAGCTGTCTGCCATGGCCAGCCAGCTCCTGGCTCCTGCCGAGAGCAGCCATAAGGCAGAACCTCTGCCACGTTCTGCTGGACTTCTTCCAGCGGGTGAGAGGTACAGCCAACGTAGGTATAAGAATCTCTCAGAAGCCTTTTCTTGCATTAACAGGAACTTACACTCACGCTGGGCTGACAGTTGGTGCACCAAGATGTTCAGCTTTCAGCCTTTGGCACTTTATCCTGTAGAATCTACCAAAATACTTTTTTCAGACTTGAGCCACAAGCCTCCAACCTCTTTTTTGGATACCACAGTTTTCCCAATTTCTTTTCACATAAAATTGGACTCCAGTCCTGTGACAGACCTCACAGCGATGACATCCCAGCACTCTGTGCATCACGAACCAGTTTTGGGAGAAATGCCAGCACCGCCTTCAAAGTGGACTTTGTCTTTTTTCCTGTCTCAGAGCTGTTCAGATACAACAGCTTTCCAAGAAGATTCCAGTCCAAATAACGAACTGCATTCCTCTCTCTCTCTAACAACCCCAGGGGCTGTTGTCCTTCATCGTGACCGGCGAAGAAATACCATAGCTGAAAGAAGAGGCGGTTGCTCTATGGCTGGCCTTCACACAGTGTTAGCAATTTCTTCCCCTGGATGCTACAGGATTTGGACGAGAAGAAGAAACTTAACTAGTCATATTCCTACTGTCCAGAGACTATTTATATCACAGTTCGCACAGGGTTTGAAAGGGGCAAGGTATCTACCTTCTGTATCAGATGACCTCGTCTCTTCATTGCCATACTCATTGGGCAGGGTACTATCCATATGGAGTCAGCATGGTGCTTCTGCCTGGCCTTCTGAAATCACTCCTCTCCATTCCAATGACTGCAAGTGGCAGCCAAGTGTGGGCATCGCAAACAGGTAAAGCCGTCAGTTTATTTCTGAGATTAAATATGTACAAGGTATGTACTTGCTCCATTTTGGAAAGGAGAGGGTAATTGCAGTTTGCAGTGGAGGGTCAGTTTCCCCTGTTCCAAATCTACACATTCTGCTTCAAAAATGCCTCAACATGGAAGATTCTTCCATACAGAACATTCAGTCTGTTAACTGAATTTTAATATATTTGCCTTCACTTCTTTCACAATCTCCTGTTTCGACAGAATGGCTAACTCTATTTTCTTTTCCCTTGCAAAATATACACACCATGCATCAGAATATATAATGCAGAAAGGTGAGCTACTTCACTAGGTCTGTTCAGAGTGACAGCAGAACAACTGGATTTCTGAGGTAGGAAAGTTTTTTTCAGAGGTCTGAGCCACAAGTGCCACTTGGAACCACTGAAAAATGCCCACTATCAGATTAGGAAGAATCCTGAGAGTGAGAGGTGGGATTCAGTTAAATTTTTAATTGTATTCCATGACATTTCTATGCTAACTGAAACCTCTTTATGTATGCTATGCCTTTTGATAGTATGTGCCTGATGTATTGTTGGCACAAGAAAGTGTAGTCCCACTTCAGGCTGGTAATGAATTTTGTGTGTGCATCGTTCTTGTTATGAACAGGAAGAGGACTCCTATCTACTCAGTATATGTAACTTTGTTATGAATGGGAAGAGGACTCGTATCTACTCAGTATATGTAACTTTGTTATGAATGGGAAGAGGACTCGTATCTACTCAGTATATGTAACTTTGTTATGAATGGGAAGAGGACTCGAATCTACTCAGTATATGTAACTTTGTTATGAATGGGAAGAGGACTCGAATCTACTCAGTATATGTAACTTTGTCATTGGCATTCCTTTTACTAAGAAACAAAAATGAGAGAAGAGGTTCCTAGCTCTGCTGCAGGATTTTTGCATGCTCTTGAGCAAAGATTTTGCCCTTTATGCCTCAGTGACACAGGCAGCTCAGTCCCTGATTTTATGATCTTGAGCTTCCTGGACAGAGTGTAGGCTCACCAGCACTGTAGAAAAGTCCATTTCACTAAGTATTTTCTTTAATATGGCAGTCTCTAGAGAACTGTTGAATTTGGCTTATTTTACGTTAGTGGCTCGACATATGTGTAACCAAAAATCTTGCCAGATAAACTAATGCTCTATTTTGCTTTGTAGAAACGGATAACATACCTAAAAGTTTGAGTACATCACTTGGTATAAATTCTAATGCCTACCAAAGGTGTGAGTGAGCTTATGAAGGTATTGCTCCACTCTGGCAATTGTCTGCACTAAAAGAATGAGGCTGAAGAATGGCACAGAGACAACTTCATGGCATATTCTGTTGGACCTGCATTCTTTTTGATTTTGTATGAGTCAGTACATCATGCTTGATTTTCTAGAGAACAAATTAGTACTCTGGAAGTAATCACACCAGTAAAGTACAGTTCAAGCACTGAACTTAAATATAAGACATTGTTGCCATTCTTCAAAACCAAAACAAACACCTTTTTAAACTTAGGTCTGCATTTGAGGTGAATTTCTTACCTTGTGTTGTTGAGGCATGTTATCCTTGGACTGGGAGATCAGAGCTGACTTATGCTCTCATGTTTTCCCCTGTACTTAAGTCCACAGACTTCCAGGCAGCTTGTTACAGCATATCCAGTTAGCTGAAGTGCAAGAGGATTTAATTCCTTGACATAACGGGTAATTTAAAAACTGAATGTTTTGCTATGAATTATCTTTATCCCAAAGGGAGTGAAGCCAAATTAAACTTCATCACTTCAAGTGAAAAACAAACTGAGTTTTAGACTATTTTAACTTTGGGTTTTTTTCTCTAAAATACCCTACAGATGCATGTATTAGAGCGCCTCAATTCTGCCTGCTCAGATTTGCTTTAAGGTGAAGTTATTGTAGCATGCAGTGAGCTGAAAAGATGGCTTGTGGCAGCAAATAACTTCTATTCCTAAGACAGTTAAGCCAAAATTAATATTAAAGGTTTTGCTATAAAGCAACATAAAGAACAAAACCTAAACATTTCAAATATTTAACCCAATTTTAGATTTCATTTTGCTGAAGATTGACAACCTCTTCTCATTAACTAATAAATCTTTTTAGAAAGCCAGTGGCAGGAACAGTGCTAACAGGGTAATTCAGTACATCTATCTTAAATTCGTGTGTGCTCAAAAAAATAAAGTCTCCTATGAAATAAAGGTTTGGTGTATAAATACAGGAATGCAGGATGTATGTTTGGTGTGGAATAAAACCATTTTCTGCTCCCAGTATGACCAAAAATCTTTGCCATTTTAAATTAAGGTATTTAAACCCCAGAAGATTACCAAGTGGCTCCCAGCTGTCCACAGCCCATTTTTTTCTGGAAGAGATTTCTCCTCTTTAAATTATTTCATTCATAGTTAGTGGTTTTAATAACAGGAAAACAAGGAACTGGAGTATTTCTCCTGCCTAAGAATCTTCTGTCACTTCCACCTCCAGTAAAAGCATTCTCCAAGTGAAATATGTTTTCTAATTAGTGTTCATTTGGATTCAGAATTTCTAAAGTGCCTTTTTTTTCCTCCCCCTGTAATTTATTTTTATTATTATTGCATAAATCAGTAAGCTCTGCCTCTAGGACGAAGGGTCTGATGCGCTATTGGTACAGGTTCCAGGTGTTGGGATAGCAACTGGAACATGGAGAAAAACAAAATGTTATAGTTGTGATATTAATTGACAGACACAAGAAATGGATCTTTCTGACCTCCTTATATTTGGACTTATCTGTGCTGCCAGCATGGTTGGTTTTCATTTATCTGTAGCATTGCAGTCTGGCTGTAACTTTTTTGCCTTAGAACTGTGACATACTGTTAGCTGTTAGTTTGGGAGAACAGCAAGTACAAGGTTTGCTGTTTAATATAATAAAAGCTGTCCCAGCTGGTTTTCCCCCCCTGCTATTAAGAGTATGAGCACAAAAATAAAGCTTAATATTGAAGGACTTTGAGCTGCTGTGCTAACTTTTATGCCATAGAATTATGGTAATTACCAGCCCTTATGGAAAGGCCTTTGGTTATTCCAGGCAACTGAGTATATTCAAGTAAGACTGTGGGAGTTAGAGACAACAGGGAGTTAATCTGATGGGAATCCTTCCTTTCGCTTGTTTTTTATTTAATAGCCAAATCCTTCAAGGTTTTTGGTTACTTTAATTTTAAAACCTGTGGGTTCTGAACGAGGAATATATACTTTCATAGAAACAATTGCAAGTTCCAGACTAATACTGTCTCCTTCTTTCTGTACTTTTGTTTCCTTTTCTCATCACTACCATTTTTACGTAGGACTATTTCCCTAACAAGCTGTCAGTGAAATTGAGTGGACTAAATGGCAGATGTGGCTTGTTCTTTCATCGTTTTAGTCTTTCATTCCCATTCCTGATGCTAGCATTTTTTGTCTTCCAGTCCAGTTTATACTAACAATTTTCCCCTCAACTGTTTTACAGTGTAGACCTAATTTCTGTCTGTCTTTGTTTTGTTCATTCTTCTTTGGAACCAGCTATGCCATCACACCGCACTTACCTATACAGAGTATGGAAGCACTACAAACTGAAGGTCATGAGATTTGGTGAGTCTCTTGAACTTTGATGTTTATTCTGAGTAGTGGGATCATAAACTTTCTCAGAAAGACATTGCTTATGTCAGTTTGGCTTTCAGCTTTTGGCAGCTTATTGCAAGAATAGCTTTCTGATTGAAAAGTTAGTGAAGTAAACTGATTGGATAGTATAAAGGAGAAGTGTGGAGGGGCATTAATGCAAACACCATGTAGCTCATTGCACAGAACAATTCTGTTACTTTCAAGCGTGTTGTGCCACTTGTTATTAAATATCTGGTACTAGAGTAGTTTGTTTCCTTACTTGGATCTCTATTATTTCTGTCTGACTGACTGGACATTAGGTGCTTCATGTTCCTTCTATTCTTTTCCAGCTTTGGGATGGCAGAGATAAAGCTTTTATATTTATCTGGAAACGAAAAGTATAATTAATAGTTATGTCAAAGATTTGTTGGCAGGGGGGTTGGAACTGGATGATCTTAAGGTCCTTTCCAACCCTAACTATTCTATGATTCTATGAAAAGGAGGATTAATCACTTTCTTCTATCAGTAGTTACTAAATAGAGCTGTAAACTTTTAACTGTACTGCAGAAAGAGTTCACTCACCTTGGCAATTACTGTGAACTGCATTGCTTTTTGTGCTCATACTGCAATTTAGGAATATCACCTGAGAGTATGGTATGCTGTTGTAGCATAAATTGGGTATTAATCTAATATGTTCCCTTCTTTCTCTTACAGTCTGGAAACTTCATTCCCTCTTCCACTACCAAAGCCTTGCTCACATCTGAAATCATTGCCATCTCCCGCCAGGCTTCCAGCATCTGAACTCCAAGTCCATGCCCTTAATGAAGGTGATGCTTCTGTTCCAGCCTGTCTTAGATCCCAGGATGACAAAGAACTGGAAAAAGTGAGTTCACTGTAGATTTTAGATGTCTCAGGCTCTTGGTTCCCCAGAACTTGAAGCTCTTGCTACTGAATATTATCTAATAACTGTTAAAGATGAGGAGAGAAAACAGGCTGCTACTCCTAGTCTGTAATGCTTCTTCCTTTTATTCAAGCAGAAAGAAGGTGGCAAAGAAAAGAAGAATGATTATTCTATAGATAATGTACACTCAAAAGGGAACTCTATTGACTACTGTGGTCATTATTTCCTTAATTTTAACTTTTTCTCCTGTGTTTTTTTATCCCTTTTTCTTACTTAAGACTGAGCCAGAAAAGAGGCCAAAGAAAGTCTCACAAATCCCGATCAGGAAAACTGTTCCTAAGCCAGACCCTAACCTTACTCCAATGGGATTACCCAAACCAAAAAGGTGAGCAGTGTCTTATAAATGGATTTATACTGGCTCTTGTAAACCTGCTTGTTGTGAAGAGAGGTAGTTTTGAAATTCTTTCTTGATTGATTTGTTCGTTACTTTTTCAGGCTTAAGAAGAAAGAATTTAGCTTAGAAGAAATTTACACGAACAAGAACTACAAGTCCCCTCCTCCAGCCAGGTTGGTTGTGCTTTCTAATGCGAAAACCAAGATAAATGTGCATTACTTAGGCAGAGAGAAAGGAGATTAAAGGTGTCTGAAAGCTAAAAGGGAGATAAATCTTTTAAATTGCTCTAAAGTGGTAGGGAAAGCTCAAAAATCTTATCTTCTGCTGTTTCTGTAATTGTGCTTTTGGACTGAAATCAACCCAGTCTGTGCACCAAGAACAGATTATTTAGCTAGCAGTAACGTGCAGTTTGCAGGAGGTGTACACTGTAGGCAAGTACACATTACAAGAGGTGTGAAGGAGCTGTAAGAATGTAAAAGTTAGAAGTGTGTTTACTTGGGTTATGAAATCCACTGGTCTCCCTGTCCTGGTAAGATGGTTACCTGCTCCTTGAGTATTCATGTGTTCTATCCTTTGCTTTTATCAGGAGCTTGGAAACAATCTTTGAAGAGCCCAAGGAGAAAAATGGATGCTTTATCTCTGTCAGCCAGCAGAAGAGGAAGCGGATTCTGGAGTTTCAGGACTTTACTCTTCCTCGGAAAAGGAAGAGACGAGGCAAAATCAAAGCAGTGGGTAGTTTCACCCGGGCAAAAAAAGCTGCACTCCCGAGTGCAGAGTTAGATGCTCTTCTGAGTCAGAAGCTAATGGACCTTGACGCCTTCTTTGCAAATGAGGCTGAACAGGAGCAGGTCTCTGAGGGAGCCATTTAGCTGAAAATGGTCCTGTCAGCTCCTTTAGTATTTTAGTCTTTTTGGGAGAAACCTACTGACTTCTTCATACGTTACTCTACCACTCTGCTCTAGTATCTGATGAGCTGGGTTTGGCTGTGACCCTCTTTAAGGTGCTATTTTGTGTTGTTTTTTTTAATTATTTTTTTTATGCTATTGGAGGGATTCTTTTAGGTCCCCGTTTGAGTGTAACACAGCCACATCCAATTTACCATTCCTTTCCCAGCCCCTGGAAATTACTGCTAATGTTTAATTACATTTAAATACTTCATGAGGGTAGAGTAGGAGTGTAAAGGAGGAAGTAGTGCACCTTCAGTGATGCTATAGAACTCTGAACTTCAGATCATTTGCACATTTGAGTCTGCTGTTGTTACTGTAATGGCTATTTTGAACAACCTGATAGAAGAGATATGGTATTTGATAAAGATAAATTCTAGCAAACACATTCTTGATATGCCACTAACTTTTTAATAATTAAAAGTAGCTGTCTGGGTTTGCTTTCAATTGTTTGTTCCTTCCGTTTACTTAGAAGGTTTCTTCTGAGTTTCTCTGCCCTTGCTGGCTTCAGGCAGCAGAAGCCCCACATAACTAGACTTTAAATAACTTGCACTTTGTATATGTTCCTTTATTTGCTGCATGAGGACATATTTTAACGTCTGAGCTCAAAAGAAGGTAATACTGTAAGAAAAAAATGTGCCCAGTACTAATTTTTCCCTAGTAGTGGAGTTGATACCTACTTGGTTGATGGCAGCCTCTCCTCCAGAGGAAAAGGTAATTAGCCCATGAGGATGTTAAGCTGCAGAATACACAAGTAAAGATTTTTATTAACTGAGCTGAGCTGCTGCATGCAGGGAACACCAGCAAAACCTGAGATTCATTTTTAACTGATTTTAAGTCCATTCAAAATACCAACTTGATTTTAATGCCAATGAGAAAATCTTTGTTCTATCCTGAGGGGTTTTTCTATCATTTTAGAGTCACCATTAATTCATGTAGCTCATAATTAAATATGTATAACAGCACTGTTGTACATAATAGCTAGTGTTGTACAAAGAGCCTCTTGGCATGTGGAATTTTCTGTTTCATTATGTAAGGCCATTTCTAATTATCTGATGCAGCACTAGGCAATTTCTCAGCCATACCATTTGAGGGAAGGGAGCTCACCTCTGGGATAACTTCTGTTAAACTTACTTGAAGCGTAATTCAAAATGAATGCTAGCTGCAGTTCAGGTAATTTCTGTCCTTTAGTGCCTATAGAAGTTATTCAGGCAAAGCTGTCATTGCTGGGATGCTCAAATTACTCTGTTCTTTCTCTCACTTGTCACTTGAAACTTGCACTTTCTTATTTCCCTGCCCATAGAACAGAGTTTTTATTTACCTTCAAACTAAGCATCTAGTGAGTGGGTATTTTTAGTGACGTCCAAATAAATGCAGGACTGAGAATACCACAATTACCTTCTGTTGCTTTGCCACTTCTGTTACTGACTGAAGAGAAAACTAAAACTTAACAAGTGATGTGTTAAAATTCCAGAGCTTTGGAAGTGGAGAAATAGAAGAGGATTATTACAGTCTGTGTGCCGAGTCTCGAAGGAAATGTAGCCTGGGCTTGTTTTCCTCCCAGCTTATGTGCTGGGATTCCTAGAAGTTTACATTCTTGTCCTGGAGGCCAGTTGTCTTTAATCAGGAAGACTGTAGAGAAGAGAGGAGCGCACACTTCAAGGAGCGGTGGTTGAGTTTTGAGGGTAAAATAACGACGCGGGCAAACTTTGAACATAGTGGCATACGATTGCAGCAGCAGGGTCTGGTTAACCTATTGGGGCTGCTGTACAACTCTTTATTTTTGTAAAACGTAATCCCTAAAAACCAAAAGGTCAACTGCCTTTTAAAAAATGTTCGAAATTTCCCTATATTGGTTTATTAGCCTAGTTATTGACGGGTTGAAAGCTGTTGCAAGAGTGAGATATATATTTTTATAGTTGTATACTACAGATGGGATTGCTACACAGCATTCATTCATCTTCCATTTATGGGGGAGGCTTCTAATGCTGTGACACAATTGAGCTGAACCTTATTGGGGCTTTAAAGGAAAAAGGGTATGGGTGGCGCAGGAGGAAATTTGGGTCCAGGCAAAGTTCAGACCTCTAATGTGCTTCAGATCATGGAATGTGTTTTTTCCTTTGGGTTGTGGGGTTTCTTGTTTTGAGAGGGGGGGGTTTTGGTCTGCTTCCCTGCTCTGCCTTGTTTCTGATTGCTTTGAAATATCATTTCTTAGCTTTCTTTTTAACAGCTACACAAGAAAGAGCAGAGCAATTGAAACATTCAATTCTCTTTTGTTTACAATAATTGGAGTTACAAAATGATATTGCAGTTGCCTAGCATGTTGCAGACCTTAGTTTGTGGCAACCCAAATACACAGCATTATTCTGTTTGGTTTAGTATTTGTATGATGATAAAGATGTAAGCTTATTTAGACAAAGCATCTCTTCTGCCCCTCCAGCATACAGATGTCAGCCATGCTTGTGCACTTTTTCTTTCTTCCTTTCCCACCTCTGTTCCTGTTTACAGCATTTGTGGAACAGCCCTGTTCCTTGTGGCTGCTGCTTGTACACTGGGAGTGATGGCTGTGCAAAAGCCAGGTATTTGCCACTCTGAGCTGCTTCTGTCCCAGACAATTGAAAGAAACAAGTATAGAGGATGCATCTTCTGGGGTCCTGCATACATCTAAAGGATACGTACATTTGCCTTTTCATAAAGAGAACCTACTCCAGTGAGGATTTCTATTTTTTTTGTATTATCATGGAAGGACACTGTAGGTGTTGCTCACAGACTGGTGACTAAAGCAGCTTGAGAATTGCAAAGCTTTTGCCATGTCCTGTCTCTTAGTAGTAGGTTTTGCAGAGCCAGGCAGCTCTTTGCTAAACGTGCCAGTGATGAGAGGCAGAGAGATCACTTTTCACAAAACATAAATCATCTTATTTTCATCGTGCTACAACTGGAGCAGCTGAGGCTACTTAGTGTATGTTGCGTCATTTGCCTGGCTACCCTTGTGGCTGCATACATTTGAGTTCTGATGCTTGCTGAATATGATTTTCTGCAAGCAGTTCTTATTTATCGTATTTGATTTGAGGTGGGCCTTTGGTATATTATGTTCCAGGTGCTCTTCTAGAATATGGATGGTAACTGTGGATTAAAAGTCTGTATGATGCTATCAAGTTTAATAGCTCAATGAGAATTTGTACACTTGTGCCATTAGCCTCCATTGTGCTCTTGGCATTTTGTTTCTGTTCAATATTGTGTGAATCTAAAATTTTTTTGTTTCTTTTGTGTGTTTTTAATTTATGGAATAAATTTTTGAGAACCTTTCAGGTTTTTTTAAGGCCTTGTTTAGGCTTGTATTAGTAAATATGCATGATCTATCTGTCTTGCGTACCTGGGGGGAAGAGGTCAAACCTCCAAAGAGGTTAAACACTGTTAAGTAAATGGGTGGGCTGTTGGTGAGGCCATGGAGCAGCAATTCTAGTATTGCCTCATCCATACCCACACTTCAACAGGAACAGAAACAGACCTGGGGGAGTTCAAGCATGATTCTAGCCCTGAGAAAGCATCCATCTCTTAAGTGATTAAGAAAGCACAGACAGATCCTGCTAGGTTCAGAACAAATTCAAGGCTGGAGCAGGCCAGTGGTTCATGCACTATAGCCTGTGCAATGCATCAGACTGATGTTTTTAAACCAAAGCTGAAGCATAAGAACACCAAAAAGGTCTATAAATCTATAACATCTATGCCAGAAAACAACATCCGTGTCCCTCTAACCCATAAATTCTATGTATAACCCGCATTTTTCAATTTGCTGCTATTCAGCTTCATGCTGCTTTTGGCAAAACTAAGCTGGCAGATGCGTTTCTCCACTGTTCCCCTAACTCCCTTCTCTGGCTGAGGTGCAGTGTTACATGGTTCCCACAGATGGCATGTAAGCTCCAGTAAAAAAGAAAGGAAGAGAGCACCTCAGAGACCTAAAGTTCTGCTGCTTCAGGGCTACAGCTTGCTAGCTGCAACACATTATGAGAATTATGCTGTTGCTGTATTGGGACTTGCTTTTTTCACCATCTAGCTCTCTCCTTTTTCTCTGAAAGGCAGATGAGTTTGGCCTTGCATCCTCTCTCTGTTGTTTGATTAGTCAATGTCAAAAATGGGACGAGTGAGAGAACAGCCTCAGCTAAGAGGCACTGAAGATGATAAACTCTTGCTGCTGCTCAGAGTGCAAAGTTTTTCTTTCTCAGGAAGTGAAAAGGGGGAGGAGAGGGGCGACTGCAAGTCAAACAGCAGGAAAGAAGCTAAGCATGAATGTACTTTAAAAGCAGGTATGCCTGGCCGTCTATTTTACAACTGAGTACTGGTGCCTTGTACTGTTGGTTTTGGTGGAGGGGGGGTTATGGTTTTTTGCTTTATACAGCAGATACAGACTTCACCACAGCTGCCTGTCTTCACTATTTGCATCCCATTTATTGCTAGCTGAGGTTAATACAACTGCAATAGATGTAAAAAGGACTGAAAAGTTTTGGGGTGAAGGATTTCTCCTGCCTCCCCCTTTATATGAAAAATCTCAGCCTTGTCTGGTTCAGGTGAATGGGACCAGAAGGCTCTTGCACATGAAATAAGCCCTGCCTATGAAAAGCTGTACACTCTAAATCTCTATCCAACAACAAGCAAAATGAATATATGATACATTCTGTTCAAAAGGCTTCATATAATGTTCAGGCAGTTTCTGCTTGTAAAACCAATGTTTAATTCAGATGTCATGTTTTGACACTTGAATCATAGATTCAAAGTGCTAAAGTACTACAATAGTAATAATTGGAGTTATTGACGAGGATGAATAGCCATTGTTTGCCTTCAACCGAAGGCTGTAAGCATCCAGTTCTGCTGGATTAATTCTGCTTAATTGTGAGAGAAAAATGTTTTGATTTACTGCTATAAATCCTTGGTTAAAAAAGCAAATATGTTCTTCCCAGTTAAAAGTAGAAAAGACCACTTCCAATAGCAATTACATATACAACCTGTAATGTATATCGGTATTCAGCAAGGACTGTCGAGCCGCAACCAAACCACGGATGGAAGAGGACAGTGCTGCAACTACCAAAATGTCAGTTGATTTTATTTTAGCTTATAAAAATAAGCAAGGGAAACTGCTACCAACTAACCTGTGCCACTCCTGAGAGTCTGTATTTTAGTCCATGGTATTGGCCCTGCTATTGCCACAAAAATGCTGATTTCTCCTTAGTAGTTGTACAGGATTGCTGATGCTAGTTCTGTGCAGGTTATGCAGACTGGCCTCTGCTGCTCCTTGCTGATCACTTTGGATAGGTTGGACTTTCAGCTTTCCTTGTTTTCAATATCAATGATGTATGTGCCTTGCAAAGCCTCTGTATTAACTGTCAGTTCAATGAAGATGCACAGATATCCTGTTTGCAGAAGTCCAAGATGCCTACAAACCAGTGAGAAAGTATGCACTTAAAGATGCTAGCAGCTTTTAAAAATAACAAAGTCTTTAAATTCTGTTCACTAAATCAGCAGAACAGAGGTAAAATTCCCCTTTTGAATTTCAGTTCTTTAACTTAGACTTGCAGAACTCTCACTAACTGTATAATCTTCGTTTACTTCAGTGCAGATTTTCAGGTCTCAGAACAGCTTGATGCTGGCTCGTGGACAGTTTTAGCGATAGCTAAGTGCATGCTTCATACAGCTTTCAGTGGAACATAATGAAAAAGCCATCCCTTCAGTTTGTAAAGGTTTTGATCTTGCATTCACTAGTGCGCTCTTTTTAAAAAGGCAATTAAGTTATTTTGAGATTAATTCAAGAATTTAATATAAAATTTCTTCTCTTTTCCCCAAGTTTAGCGTATCCAAATGAACACTATATTCCCTTTTCCCAGAACTGATCTTTGGAACTGAAGGGAAAATTTTCAGAGTGGGAATAAACCAGTCCTATTTCAGTAACCTCATCTTTAAGATGTATTAGTTACTCTGTTCTTTCAGAGCTTCAGTTTTTAGTGCTTTTGGATAGGAGTTGTAAGAGGCTCTAAATAAGCTCCAAACACAGTACTCCTTGGAAAACTGTTACTAACAGGATTATGTAGAACATACTTCTCCATTTGGTCTAACCGAAAGGACAATAGCTATGCACAGAAGGCTTCCTGCTTTGCATTTTTCTCTAACTCAGAACTAAAAACTTGACTTTACCTGCAGGTGTACAGTTAAACACTGATTCTGCCAGCTGAAAGAAAGACACTCCAAGAATTTCCTGATAGCTCATGTGACTGGCATGAACAAGGTACTGAGTAGTGTCTTTGAAAAGCAGATCACTTTCACCATACTTCCATGATTGAAAGAGTTGGAATTCAGAATTCAATTTGCTTCCCAGAGATTCCTAAAGAGAAAAGAAGTAAGTTCCACAGCTTGGATCACAAATAGCAAGGTTTAGCTGGTGTACAAAAAGATGCAGTTTTGCAGCACCCTATTTCTCTGCACAAGTATCACCACTGGGGAATGGCAGCTGCTGGCAAAATGCCCCTTTAGACAATCCAAATAATTATCCTCTCAACCTCCTGCATACACTAATTTGTATTGAATCTGAAGACACTTCATGAATTTAGTATATAAAAGCATTTGATTTTGAAAGGGTTTTCAACAGTTGTACATAACAAATGATAACATGCTAACTTTTTCACAGTTACCTGTCTCACCTGGGATTTCATTAGAAAGTCGTAGATTTTAGTGACAGTGACTGGTCGAGTCATGACTGTGCTGGGGGGAATGGGGCCAAGGTTACAGCCTGCCCATTCAGTGACTGCAGCACGCGTTCCATCCGGACACAAGAGTTCAAAGTCAATAGGGGTATAGCCTTTTGCCCAACCGGAAATATCCAGATCTGAAAAGAAGATGAAATGAAAGCAAATCCTTTTTAAAAAAGTAGAAGACAGGGTGAATCTCATGCAAAACGTTTAAAATTGAGAAGAAGCAGTTTGGTTAATATGTTCAAACAAATGCAGCCACATGTCATTTATTAGGAATGCATAAAGTGCAGGGTAGTGTTTTCACTGAGGAAACAGGTCAGTGAACTTAAGCTGCACCTCTCAAATAGAGTAGCATCAAGGCATACGAACAGCTTATCATGCCTCATTTTCATCTCTAATCAGATCACTTTCTGAAAACAAAGCAATTCAGCCTGCATGTCCTTTGCTTCCCCAAACAAATCACTCACAGCTGCATGCGGGTTTCAGGCCCTTATACCTCCACTTGCTTTTAGAGATTCCTCTCTTAGGAAAGTCACTTCTGTTACTGAAATTGTCTAAAACAGAAACCCTCATTCTGTTTCTGAGGCTGAACAAAATGGGGGTTTCCTTTCTCTTCAACTCTACAAAGAGGCACCGTATTTTCACTATTAGAACAGTAGGCATCATTTAAGAGACTGAGGGGATTTAAGATACTGAAACCAAAACCCAATTGCTAGACTGTTGCAAAGATCAGTATTTCCCTGGGGAAATTAAACATTTCACAGTGTAGTAATAACATCGTTTCGGAAAGTGTGAAAGGCAAAATAATTTGCAGTATTTTCACCTATTAAGCTATTTGGACTGTTTATTCTATAAGGGCCTGTGAAACAACATGAGGAACCTGCTTTGTCATGATGAAGCCACAGAACATCTCCCAGCACAAAGTGCCCACAGCATTGCCCTTATCTGCCATTACCGTTCTTGAAATTCTGATTACAAACAACAGGTCCATGCACTATGGCTGCCTGTGGGAGAAGGTCTGGTGAGAAAAACTGCTTGCTTTTTAAAGCTTTGAGCTTTAAAAAAGTTAGTGCACTCTCCAAGGATTATTACCCTTCTCCCCAACACACACATTGCTCTTTGCACTCAGTGGTTCTTCCTCTTTCCTCTCCAAAACTGAAAGGTATCTAAATTTTGAGCTTTACTGGAAGATCTACATGCAGGAATGTTCTTGCAATTTTCCAATCACAAACACAACTTTGTGGACCTAGATTAAACCTGTAAAAGCTGATCCTCATGAGTGATGGTCGAGTGTGTGGGAAGTAACTGGCACTAATGAACATTCTCAAGGAAAAGAGAACAGCTGCATCTCACTCTTTATGTTCTGGAGGAGGTTAGAATGTTCCAGGAAAGCTACATCTCCAAAGCTCCTTCCACTGGGATTGCCAACTAGGCACCTAGTGCAGGAAAAAAACCCAAGAAGTTATTAGAGACAGCCACTACACTATGACTGACACTTGGACAGTCTTCTGAAGCTAAACCAGGAGTAGCTGGAGTATCCCTCTCATCTATAATTACTTGGTTGTTATATGGAACAAGTTAGTGATATTATAGATCTTACTGGACAGTATTCACATGTTTGCTAAAACGATCCCTTGCATCCCTTAAAGAAACTCCCAAGTCAAAGATGTGGCACAATGTCTATGCAATGTCACCTGCATCTAGTCAGGAAAGAGAATATAATTCAACTAAATGCATTACATTTATTCTATAAGAGTGCTTTCACCTTTAATATTTTTCTCCACCTTTTTTCAACTATTTTGTTATCTTCCATTTATTTAATTACCTGCTGTACCTTCCACTGCTTCTTACCAGATCACCTCTGCTTTCTGACCTTCTAACTATCTTTCATCCCTTTTCTTTGAGTCAGTACCAATACTCTGAGCCTTTCATGTTTGGAAGCATTGTCTTGCTCTTAAGGTGTTTTCACGACTGCTTTAAATTACCATTCAGCTGAATATCCCACAGCAATCGCAACCAAAATAAAATACATACTAGCAAAAGTTTATACAACCAGTTGCTTAAAAAAACAAAAACTCCAAAGAAAAGCATCAGCAAAATAACAAGCCAGTTCTGGCTATTGCTCTGCACTTCTGACTGACAAAGCTTACCTGAGTGCTCCCATATTGCCATAGTAATGTTCATTGTGACTTGCAGCACATCTGCTAGATACTCGAGCCCCTTCCACCTCACCATCTCCAATGCACACCTTGCACAGGTTTCCATCTGCTCCTGGCATGCAGCCCTTCCAAAAGTAATTCTGGTAAGCTGAGTAAAGAAAACTGAGGTGAGATTAAGGCAAGGTGTTTCCAAAGCCTCTTCACACACAAGAAAAGACAGGAATGGAATTACATCCCAACAGCTAGCAAGAAGGCGGCTAAAGAATCACATATAGTCAGATAAGAGGAAGAGCTGCTTCAACACCCTCCGACACTGCAATCATCACGTGCTGGTCAAGTCCTCATGTCCCTGTCTCCATCTTACTCCCAAATTTGAGACTTCAGATTCCTATGGTCTAGTCAACAAATAACCAAGAGCAGCCCTTACCAGAGTCAATATCACAGCTCTCAGTATCATTCTGCAGAGCTCCCACTGCATATCTGGAAAGAAGTAACCATCCTCCAGGACTATACAGGTGGCTGTGGCAGGATCGCCTTCCCCTAATGTTATGGATGTTAATCTGTTTGGCATTCTTCTTAGCTAGGGCAACAGCATAAACAGGTGGCAGTGCTGTGAAATAATAACAACAACCAGTTATATCAAGGCAATTAAGTATTCCAGACAGGGGCAGCCCCCCTTTTCCCCCTCTCATGCTGTCGCATATCTTCAGTTAAGGTATTGGATGTGCATTCTTTGCTTAACGACAAAGCTCTCATCCTAGCTGCCTGGCATTTCCTGCAAAGCTCCTACCAAGCACAGGAAATTCTTTCCCAAACCAGCATGTGAATACATTCCTACATAAATCCTAGAGGCAATTTCAGGAAAATCTAAACCATTTGCCTTCTCAAAGTTGTCCTGTTACCTTTGTGCTTCAGATGAATTAGTTTCCTCACTTCCCCCATGCTCTCAGCAGCCTGGGCACAATCTCCCCCTGGAGAGGAGAGACAACCATTAAGGATCTTGGGACTGCCGTCATTCCTATTACTCAGCAGCACCCCATCAAAAAACTTGCAATCCTCTTGAGCCATGTCTGCATCTCTGTCCCTTTTACAGAAGAGATACGATAAACAAACAGCCAGATCAAATGCAAGAGCCAGTTAGTGAAAGAGCTGGGAAAAGTACTTGGACATATATATTAATTTCTGCTTCTATCACAAACTGTACAAATGTAACTATATTTTTAATGGTACTTTTTTGATTCCCTCCCTTTTTGCTAAGGTCACATGAGAACTTACCATAACATTCTGCAGCTACAGGCACCAATCCACACTTTCCTGCAATGTAGACATGTGTTGCATCCAGGGTGACTGCATCGGCCTCACTACTCTGCCAACAGCATTACAGAAAATAACAAAACCAGGATTTGCATGAATTGTGTAACCAAGCAGCTGGCCTTCCCCACTGGCTGGAAATTCTCTCTCATTCCCACTAGCTCCTCTACAGTACAAGCTGATTTTCCTCTTGTTCAGCTCATGCAAGGACACATGCACTCTGTGCGGCCTTATCATATACTCCAACTACAGGGAGTCTCCTACCTTGATCATTTCAATGCATTTGGTCATGGAAGTTGCTTGGACACAGACCAATGGGTCAGATTTGATGCTCAGTGCCCACTCCTCACATTTGTGAAGCTCAGCATCACTGATGCAGCACCAGCGCACAATGCTGTTGTCCAAAGAGCTGCCTGAATTAGAAGAAAGGAGCACAGTGAGACCATGTCACCTATGCACCTATGTTAAGGGGACATTTAGGTCTATGCACTTGTGCCTGGCAGGGAGGAACAACATGGAAGGTGAACTTTTTCTTCCCTTTCCTTAGCTACAGATCTCTGGAAGACTTCTCACCTTCATGGCCTAGTCCCTTAAGGAGAGATACATAGTCCAGACCAAGGACATAGGCAATCTCCAGCTGCTCCTCCAGAAGCTGTAGGTGCTGAGTGGCATCCTGGAACAGCAGGTTTTTTCCCCCAAAGGGTGCTGAAGTGAAGAGTTCAAACCTGGCTCTTTCCTTTCCCTTTTGACCAAAGAGGTGCTAGAACAAGAACAGCTCTTTTAATTGCAACAAATCTGCTCATCCTTCTGGTAACGGTCAGCCTTGTCCTTTGCTCCCTTCACAGCAATGGTTTGTAACACAGCACTCGGAGACAAAGCACGCTGGATTACATTATTCACTGTTATTTGTCACAATTTAACCCCAGCTGGCAACAAAGTACCACACAGCCACTCACTCATTTCCGCCCAGTGGGATGGGGAAGAAAAATCAGAAAAAGGTAAAACCCAGGAGGTGAGATAAGAACAGTTTAATAATCGAAATAAAGAATAAAAAGAAATAAAAGAGAGAGGAAGAAAACCCAAGAAAGACAGATGATACACAGCACAACTGCTCACCAACTGCTAACTGATGCCCAGCCCATCCCGGAGCAGTGATCTGTGGCTCCCGGCCAGCTCCCCCTAATTTACATATGAATGTGACATTCTTTGGTGTGGAATACCCCTTTGGCTAGCTTGGGTCAGCTGTTCTGGCTGTGCTCCGTCCCAGCTTCTTGTGTATCTGCTCACTGACAGAGCATGGGAAACCAAAAAGTCATTGATTTAGAGTAAGCACTGCTCAGCAACAGCTAAAACATCAGTGTGTTATCAATGTTATTCTCATACTAAAGCCAAAGCATAGCACTGGACCAGCTATTAAGGAGAAAATAAATTCCATCCCAGCCAAAACCAAGACACTACTGGACTCTTTTAAGGACCAGATGGCTTCATAAATTCTTTAAATTTGCATTTAAATATGCATTACAGGTTCAGCTTCAAACAGATTCCTGGATACCAAGGTAACAGATACTATTTATAAGTTGAGAAAAAGAGAGGAATAAAGATGAACCCTGCCTGAACCTATGCAGCTATGTAAGAATTTACTCAAGTTGCAGGGCAGGATGAACATAATTAGCCACTTTTCAGTTTGGGTGTTGTAGCATCTTTACTTGACTTTTTTATTCCCAGCCTTCCAGCAAAGAACACTTGAGAGAAAAGTAAATCCTTCTGCCAGAAGCCAGTGCAGGATCCCTCCCCAGAACAACCAATTTTTAGTGATTTGTTCACACTAACTACGAATTTCTCAAGAAAAAAAGGCAAACTGCATGGTAATCTCTACACAAAGACGAAAGAAAAACCTGTCTCTGGAGATACACAGCTTATAATATCCACTCACTTGGATCATGGTGAGAAATTTATGGGTGATCTTCTGGAAGTTGTGGCGGGTGATGATGCCACGTCCAGGCCCCTTGCCCAAGTTACAGGTGCTGTACTCAGTTAGCTCAGCTGTAGTCCCATCAGGACATAGGAGTTCATATTCCTGTTGCTCTGACTCTGAAACAAGAGGACACTCATGAATCTATGAAGTGAGATGTGACTTGGCAGCAGGCACAGAGATGGAAGGCAAAACATTTTTCAGAGGAGGTTGCTCAAAGGCTATGTAGGCTGTCTTTGATATGGTCTCAAGGAAGAGAGGGACCTCAGCCAAGTATACTCAAAAGTACTCTTTAGCTGTACCCCTGTACATGTATTTGTTTAAAAATCCTTACCTGCAAATGCTAAAGCTACCTTCAAAAATGTCAGTATAGACCTCGACTGCGTTTAAAATACAAACGAGGTAAACAGCAACGGCACATTCCAGCAACAAAATACACTGAATTTTAAGAGAAATCTTATAACACAGGTAATGCAAATACTGACAGCTCTGTCAGAGACTTCAGGCTAGAAAAAACACCTGTATAAAAGCATCTGTCTGCTCCCACTCTCAGAATCTCTTGTGAGCAATTACTGCTCACTTACTCTTCCCTCTTCCGTTTCCTTCTGACTTAGGTGGAGAGCCAAGAAATACACTGAACTGCTTGCAAGGATTGAATTTTCCCTGGAAACAACAAAAATCCAGGCATATTCCCCAAACTCCACAGCAGGAAAGACTACAGACAGAGGTTAAAATTAATCTGAATTTTTAGGATTACCTGTAGCACTCATAATTGTTAGATGATCTAAAAAGGCAACATCTGCCACTCCATTCTTCAAGCACCTGTAGGGAGACGAATGTCACCCTATTAACATTGCCTTCTGGTTTTTCCTCCCTCTCGAATTCTTTTTCATCAAAGGTAAACTCAGGACCAGTGTCACAGAGCTCACCTGAAGGCTCCTTCAGAGTCGTAAAAGGGTTCATTACTGCTCGTCTCACAGAAGTGGTTCTTGTCTCTGACATAGGATTTTTGTCCTTGGCAGAGAGCACACAGTTGAGGAGCAGCAACACCAACCCCAGGGATGCAACTTGCATTGAAAAACTCACTGACTACTGCAGATGTAGAGAAGGGGAGAAGAAAAAAAGTCAAATGGGAAAAACAGAATAAGGAAAAGGGGCCAAACATATCATGGACATAACAAGGACCATGGTGAATTAATAAATAAAAAAAATAAATAAATCAGCACATGCAGCTTCATCGTCTGAACTTCAAATCTGAAACATTTACTGGAAAATGTGATCAATTTTTTCTTGTTCAAAACCATCTTTGTACTGGTTGGATATTGTAAAGGTTTGTTCCCTGTTGCATACCGAACACAAAGATTTCCCAGTTCGGTAACAATTCTGCTGCTTTGAGATCACTAGAACAGTTCTGAAAAGAGCTAAGAGCCAGTATCTAAAACACTCCCAGAGGATACCTCACCCACAAAGCCCTTCAATTTCCACATTCATTCCACATCTGCTTGTGTCTCACTTGCTTTTGCTGAGAGCAGAGACATAGCTCTATGGCTCCCGTCACCCACCTTGGCTCAGAGGTTGCGCCTCATCCCAGGAAAGATCATTTCTTGCAAGGAGAAAGCCAAGTGGAATATTCCAGCCAGATGTCCACCTGGCTCCATTGTGGCAGCTGCGCACACCTCGTAGCCTCTGGATATCCAGAGTTCCTCGTTTGGCAATGGCCACAGCAAACACGCAACTTCCTGGAATAAAACAAAATATGTAACAGAAATAACTAAATCCCAATTCTGCAGCTTCCATCTGTGTACAGGACTTCCACTACTTCTGTGAACATGGCTAAGGAAGAAAAATAACCTTAGGCATGTGAAACATCAGTACTTATGCCAGGAAATTTATCACCTACTGGCTACATGGCACTGTGTCAAACTGAGCAATGAGAGTGACGTGCAAAGAAACATAAAAATCTGGTGTGAAAGGCTTACACAATGATCCTGCTCCATCATCCTATGCAATTGCTTCTCAAGACTTTTGAACACTTGTATCACAGTTTACATATGGTAATGGAAAGAACTCCTATGTTTTATCCTCAGAACATATCAATTCCACTGTGATTTCCCAATTCTTCATCCAAACCAAAATTTGCTTCTGTTCTCATAGTGTCCCCTTATTAGTCTCTCTCTATATCCATCTGCTAATTTGGCTTCCTTCTCAGATTCATGTCTTAGAAGTGTTCTCTACTCCATCTTTGATTTTGGCTCAAAGTTACTTATTCTTGCCTCACAAATCATTGCAGACACTGTTCAGGTCCGCCAGGAATTAAGAGGAATCTTACCACAACAAGATTCTCCATCTTATATTTTTGTCTCTTTAGAGTGTGAAGGAGAGAATTAAATAGTGAGAAAAGCTAATCTCTTAAAGAAAACTAGTAAATACTTGGTTACGCTAGTTAAGAGGATGGTATAAGAACTGACACAGACGAACAAAAGCTTTCTTATTCCCTGCAAGATGTAGAACTTGAGTACGTACTAGTACTGCAAGCAGGGGTAGATACAATCTGTGACAGTACCAATATCTAGATAGTAGCCTGTCTAGGCAGAAAGGCTCCTAGATAGAAAGTACCACTGGTATTTACTAACCATCACTAAGTATGTTAGCAACAGTTGTTAGTCACCTCCATACTCCTATAAAGTTAATGAAAAATATAGACTTTTTCAAGAATTTTTGAACTTTGCCTTTCACTTCCAGCAATTTGTTAGCCAAATACAACTTATTCTTTAGCTTTATGAACCTACCTTGATCATAGATTTCCTTTGCCACAACTGTCAAACCATAGAGCTTTACAGCAGAATAAACATCTCCAGCATCCAAGGAGGCAGCATCAGCTTTATTCGCCTTAAAAACAACAGCAAAACCCTCAAAACAAATGTGTTTACAGGGATACAAACAGCAGCTCCAAGATCAGAATTTCTGCCTGAAAAGTAGTAACCAGAGATTTTTAGAAGCATTTGCTTGGTTTTTAATTGAATCCATCCTACTATGCACGGTAAAAGGTTAGCAGTGAAGGCTATTACTTTAAAACAATTCCAGTTCATTTCCAGTAACATCCTTTCTCACCTCTGAGTTTTCCAATCCAAAACCACAATTCTGATGCCAATTGAAGAAAAAGGCAACCCCCGTTTTCTTTTACTACTCCCCCAAGGCCCCAAATCCTTCTCAGAGTCCTCCTGTCTACAATCTTTCCATACCCCAGAAAGTGGAACTGAAGTCTACTAACAAAGGTTGAAAGACTGAATGAAAACATTAGATCAATTATTCCCCAAACCAACAAAAAAGGTTTTCTTTGCTTTGTTTTCCAGATCAGATTTGTAATCCGTTGAAAGCAACTGGGACTGAATGAAAATGGAAACTGCAATTCTCTACCCCAATCGAATTTTAGCTGTGTCAATGAAATCATTCTACAGCAAATGCTCATCTTCCTCTTCTGTTAGTGATTTTTTTTCAAAGCATATAGCATTATGGAAATTTCAGTTCAGAACTGGTCAACTACAAGAGCTTACAAAAGGCCTGATGTCTGATTTGATTCAAATTGAAGAACTTTATACAAAAAAGGCTTTGTTCTTTACTTTAGAAAAGACTGATGAGGTGCTAAAAATAGCAGGGAAGAAAGAGAAGAGAAAATATTAATTATAGTCAGAGTGGGACCAAAAGCCACAAGCCAGGAGAATGCTTTCAGCAAGTTTTAATTCAGTAGTTTGGTTTTGTCCATCTATGTCCAAGCAGCATTTTACATATTTCCTGGTGATTGCAAGGACATGAGCTGGGGTAAAGAGTACATCTACTAGAATACTCATGGGTTTTAATTCTTGCCTCTCAAGCTAGTACTGAGTACTTTGTCATATATGCAGTACCATCATTTCAATATCATTTTATTCTCCCATGAGTTCTGTTTATCAGTTACTTCTTCAAAAGAGGATTTGGACCTAAAATCAGTTTTAAAAATCTCTCTGAACTCACCCTGATTTTATCAATGCAGTCATATGTGTTGTGGGCTCTGATGCAAGAAATCCTGGCAAACGAATTGACAGCAGCAAGAGGCAGCACAGCCATGAGTGCTTTAGACAGTTCAGCACACTTCCTCTGTTCTAGGTCAGAAAGGGTGCACCATCGGAATTTCTTCCCTATAGGATCAAAACATGAGTCAAGACTTACAGGATTTAGTGGGAAAAAAAAACCCAACCCAAACCCACTCAGTTTAAGACCTTATGGAAGAGCGAGGTTATTTTATTTTACCTAATTTCACAAATAAGTTGATTCTGTTCACTCACACTCACATTTCCACATACAGGCACCCAAGAAAGGTGCCCAAGCAGTGTAATCAAGATCACTTTTGCCAAACATGGAGGACAATCAATGTTTGCTGTTGAATCTTTACTATGTTGCTTTGCTCGCAGCAACAAACTAATTTTCAGGCAGATTTTTCAAGAATCAACAATTATTACGGCATGATATTTAACCTCAGAATCTTCCTTGCTTCATCCTCCATGAATTCTAGGCAAAGTTGCCACCCAAAAGGAGGAAACAAAGGCAAGAACATCTTTAAGGCTATGGGCTGCTTTCCTATTGGGATGGCAAGAAGAGAAAAGGCACTGACGATGCAGAGTAACCTTGTTACCATCTTCCTGTTATCAGACTGTAGTTTTTCTCCTGACAAGTCAACTGTGGTGTGACCTTATCAGAACACAGACCTTCTAATCTTGATGTAAATGGTGCATTCCGCAGGGTTTATAAGCTTTAGTGTTGTCAACTGTGTTCTTGGTTATCAATACAGGCCATTCTTTTAACCTTTGCTCTGCTGTTTCCTCTGGTACTTTCACACACACGTATTCCCATGCATAATTTATCCATACCAATCTTAGTATTTATGTTACAAAGTTCTAGAGACTCAGAACTAAGCCTGCAAAAGAACAAGAAATATGAAGGGAGGATGTTGACAGGGAATCAAATTGCCTTAGCATTGTTGAATGTAGTCTCCAGAGAGGGGATTGTTGGTTTTTCACCAGACAATATCTGATGCTCCAAGTCCGAGGTGTCTCACAGCACTGAATTACATAGTTTAAACTTTGTTAGAACAGCATTTCCCACTGAGGGCTATGCTTTGTTAGAATAGCATTTCCTTCCCATTTTCTTTCCAGACAAATACTATCTGATTTTAAACAGCAAGATCCACATCAGAGCTCCAGGGCCAGAAAAGCTTAGATCAAAGGAGAAATAAAAAATTTTAAGCTGAAAGCAATTCTCAGTTAAATGCTACTTTATAATAGAGTAAATCAAACCTCACAATCAGGAGGTGAAGATCTGGGGTTATTTTAAATTACGATGGCAGTACTGTGACTGGACCTTCTGCTTTTACACAATGTATTATCTAAGTGCTTCCTCAGCAATGACAAATAACTTGCTGGATTTCCCTCAAGATTGAGAGGTTTATCTTCTATGACAACACCCACTATGAAAGACACAAAATAGGGACAATTAGGTTATTGACAGTGAAGAACCATGTACTGTGTTGAACAGAGTACTGAGTAAACACGAACAACAGAATCCTCAAAATCTTACCTCTTCCAAAGAGGCAGTTAGTGAGAATTATCTTCCTTTCTGGATGCCAAAGAGATTAAATAACCTGCGCAAGAACACTGTGCAGAACTGCAGCAGAACTGCACTATTCAGCTGTCAGATCTTTTTCCAGCTGAAAACTAAGTAACCAATTAAAAAAAAATTAAATGGTGCCAGTAGAAGGAAGATACAATTAGAAGTAGAGGAGATAGTGAGACCTCCTTTTCCAGGAGGAACTGGGGGTTTGGTAGGTTTAAACTGACTATAAAGCTACATCTTCAGGGAGTCCAGGCATGTCGACAAAATTTCCTCTTTGTTTTAGGCACCAATTATTCTATATTGGATGCAGTATGACTTATTTTGTATTTTTCCTGTTAAATGCCTACTCTGAAATGTATCATCATATGCATCTCAAGGAGATACTATACATTTAAGGAAAAAAAGTGATTATTATATAATTATATATTAAAATAGCATGCAGTTATGTAACTTGAGAGACATTCATACTGTGTAGTGAAAAACAGGACCAAACGCATAGAAAACACTACAACATCTCTAACATTGCCATTTCCAGATGTTTAAGGATTTGGATCTCTGTCAATCTATTAATACTAAACAAAAATGTTTCCTGGAATAAATAATGCTTACAATTAAAACATTGATGTTTTTATTTCTTTGAGCATAGCATCAGACATTAGTGCTCCACTTGCTTTGATGTTAATTCACCACTACTGTAAAAAGAACTCATTGTGGTTTTAGAGGGGAGCAGCTTGAAATACACCGACTCAATTTGACAGCATTAATAAGTACGCAGATCTCAGCTATTCAAAGGAAACAAACCTTCACTGAATTACTAAGAATCTAGCGTATCAAGCTGCTTCAAAACTAACTGGGTCACCATCTGCCAACGATCAAACAGGAAAAATACAGGCAAATGGAAATCACAGGCACAGTTCTAGCTGCAACTTCTTAGCACAGAAGAAAAACTCAAAGCAAATACTAGAGTCTGCTTCCTGGTAACCCATCCAGAGGTTTATTTTTCCCCCTCTGCATCAGTCTTACCTGAAGACAGCAAAGTGAAGATGATTAAGACAATTAAAATCACTGTCTTCATGATTACAGCAGTTCAGCAAGGATCTTCTCTCTACCCTGAGCTCTGCCTTCTCATACCAGGAATTCCACAGTGATGACCAAAGCTTCTGGAAGATAGCAAAGGGGTTTTAGGCATCAACAAGAATAAACTATGATTTAAAAAAAAAAGCCAGTCAGATCATGGCATATCCTTGTATGCAAGACAAAGAGACAATGTCCTGTTCCTATTCACAGATGGAAAATACCTGCGCAGTTTCTGCTCTGTTATAAACAGTCATAGGAAGAAATGTAAGCCTCTGCTTTTGAACTAAATTGTGCTCCTGTCAAAACGCACTAAAATGCCTTTGGCAGATAGGTAAGACATGCATCTTACAGAAAAAGATTTCTAAAGCTGAGTGAATTGTCCAAACTACTGAACATATCACTCTACAGAACATTGAAGGGTCCTTCTTACCTTACCTTTTCACCTGATACTGGTTTATCTGAGTTATTTCAAACAAAAAGTAGTCCTTTGCCTCCCTAAGAATTCAGAACAGAACTGTGCCACTGCTGACTCTCGACTTTCCTCATTCCATTCTAGCACAGCAGTCTCATCCAAACAGGCTTATTTCCCTGTTTTCTGACACTTAGCCTGGGGTTTAACCTCTTAATTACTCTACAGCAGCCATGATTAATATCATTAATTCTACAGCAAGGAAAAAGAAACACAAAATATACGTAGAGATATATGATGCATAAAATATTGCTAATGTGGCTTCAACTCTCCTGCTCAAGAATTCACTATTCCAAGAGTCCTGCAGAAAGAAAGTCTTTTGTCAGATTTTGTTTTCCTTCATCTTATGAATTTTCTTAGTACTTTCTCTGCTTCATGCATTTTGCCGAGAGTTTTCCCAGATTTCTTTTGTTGCTTTACGTACTTTTCCCCTAGTGATTCAGAGTCCTTATTCCCCACTTGCTCCTTTCACATCCAGGTACATGGATTCCATTGCTTATCTCTGCGTTTCATAAGTTCCCTCACTGGATCTGCAACATTTGTTGAGGTGTTACGCTTCCCACTAATCCAATCATGGGAATTACATTTCTCATTCCTTCCTTCACTCCCTGAACGAATGTTCTCAAGTCCCAGAATCTCTGTTCTCTCGTTCGCTAAGAGAACAACTGTGGTATTTATTCAACCTTTGACTTGGCTCACTTGCATGGGCCCAGCACAGCTCAGTACCCTTTGGGAAGTATGTTTTATTCCTCAGCAAGCACAGTCTATATAACTTTTCATGCAATGTACTGTCAGATGTTAAAAACAGTACAACAAATGTAAGAACAAAACACATGATAAAAGTAATTTTAAAAAAGATAAAGGTCCACATATTTACTTTGAATTCTAGGGAAAAAGATCAGATTGGGAGAGACCATTAATCACTATGAACAAGACTGTTTCATTTAACTACACCTTAAACTCTGAATCATTTCTGGAGAAACTTGTCTGTCAGGCCCATTAGCAGGGTGCAGTCAGACATCAAAGCTAATGATTCTTGCAATGCTTGTAGCAAAGCACCTAACAGGATCAAATCCCATCTTTGAGGTTTTACTTCCTGCCAATCCTACCATTATGTACACAACATATGTACATCCCAACAACTCAGCCAGCTAATAATAACATTATTGCATGAGGGCTGCATCTGGATCTCTGCTCAAATTTTACAAATTTAAAACCCAAAGGCTTCCTATATATGTTTAAGGTACTCACACAGTTACTGTTCTGCTGTCTGTGGTGAATGACATGAAGGTGTTGTAAACTTCATTTAGGCCCATGAGGAAAACAAACAGGCATTAATCACAAATGTAATCAGGTCCGCTGAGAGGATCATGTCCTGAAGCGCTGAGGATGTGGAAACACAGCAGCAGGACTCTGGAATTCTTTTCCTACTGATTCAGCCTTTGAAAATACCCCCGTAAGGTGATAGCAGCATCAGAAAATGGTAATTAGCCTCTTCCCAGTAATGCAGCATTTATGCATGTGTCTAGGGGACGCACCTAGGAGGGTGAAAACCAAATGATCTCTATGAATTCCCCTCTGTGCTACCAGCATCCAGGCAAGGGACACCAGAGTAGGAACAGATGTTACTGCGCTACCCTGTGCGACATCTCACGTGCAGACACAGCATTGTGTTTGTCCCGTGTCCAGTGTGTCCTCCATCCCACATAATTTCTGCCCTGACGTCCCTGCTGCTCCCACATCTGTGGTCAAGGACTCACTTGCCCCTCAACAGCAATGCTGAGAAGCAGCTGAACTGCCAACTGCCTCATCCTCGGCTCCTCAGGCAGCAGTCCCCTCCCCTGACCATACCTCCCTTTGGGCAACAGCTTTGTCCGGCTACCATACATACCGCCTTTACGGAGCAGCCTCGTCCCCACACCACAAACCCTCAGGGACCACCCTGGCCCCGCACTGTACCCCTCAGGCAATGTCTCTCATTCTTGGGGGCCGCCCTGTCCCAACACTACTCCCCCAGAGAACCCTCACCACACACCCTGTCCAGCTTCGCGAACAGCCTCGTACCCGCGTCCCCATTCCATATCTGCCCTGAGAAATGGTCCCGTCCCTACACGCGTACTGCCTTCAGGTAACGGCCTCTCCTCACATCCTCCCAGCCGCGCCACCATCCCCACACCGCATCCCGCCCTTCCCACTCTCCCCTCAGCTCCACCCTTCCCGCGCCTCCCTCCCCGCCACCGCCTGGCTCCGCCCCTCGGCGTCTCCCGCCCGCCCTCACGCGCGGGACGCAGCAGAGGGCACGGTGGCAGTGGGGGAAGATGGCGGCGGCCATGGCGGGGGCCGGTGTGTGTGCTCTGGGGCGGAGCAGGTACGAGCACGGCAGGCGGGACGGGACGGGACGGGACGGGACGGGACGGTACGATACGATACGGCACGGCACGGCACGGCGCTACCCGGTGGCTAACGGCCTGGGGATGTCCAGGCCCGGCAGAGCTCGGGGGAGGCGGCAGCGGTAGTCTGACAGCCGGCACCCGGGGGGAGTGAGGAGGAGCTGTGCTGTAGCCCAGCCTCCCCCCAGCCGGGGGCCGCAGCCACCTCCGCCGCCGCAACTGCTCTGGTCGCTGAGGTTTCCGCGCTGGGGCGAAGACGCGGTTGTGTCTGGTGCCTCGGCCCTTGGGCAGGTGCGGGAGGCTTGTCCTTGGTGTCCAAGCTGGAAGGAAAGAGGAAGGGATTTCGTTTTATTTTAAGAGAGAAAAGCGTATGGCCTCGTGTAACTGTAACACATTTTCATGGTCAATGGCTGTCCGTGTGTAAGTGTTTATGGAAATGGGCAGACGGGGCAGCTGCTGCCCCAAGGTTATGCAATCATGGTGGTACGGGTTGTGAGGAGTCGCGTCTCCCGGGGAACCCAACTGCCCTCTGCAGATGTGCTTTTTGAGCTTATTCTTTTCATAGCAACGAATCCGTTTTAAGAATGCTGTTTCTAGGATATGAATTTGCTCTTAGAACACACGGCCCCCCTTCTCTCTCAAAACCCGAGGCAGACACCTCATGTGCAGAGCATGTTGCTGCCTGGCATCAGGGGGGTGGTGGAGGGACACCAGTCACCGGGGGGCTGAAGTTAACATGGACCCCCAGTTCCTTGTTCCAGCACCCTCCGGTTGGGTGGTGCGGTCAGGAAGCCAGTTCTCTCCTGCCCCCTTGTACCCATCAAGATCAGGCTGTCAGGAGGAGGGCAGCAAACTACTTAGTCTTGTCATCTTTGCCTGTTTTTAGATTTCAGAGTAAGGAGGAGAGTGGTTTTCTCACGTTAGGCACCAAAACCAGTTTTAGTAAGAGCTTAGGGTCTGCAGTTGGTTGTGCCCTTCTTCCGGGATGATCTCTGTGCTGGAGTACCTGGTATGCCCTGCCCTACCTTGGTAACCACACAGCTCCTGGTGCTCCTGTGGAGCCAATGCAGCTAGTTTTGTTCTGGACGTGCCTTTATTTTTCTAGGTTATTATGTATCAAACTATATGTTGAGAATATTAGTGCTTTAGGCTGCTGCTAAATGGTTTGGGGTTTTTCCCAGACTTTGTAGGGTTTTAAGATTTTTCTGGTAAACTTAAGTCCAGTGCAAACTGCATTAGTTCTTAGTTTCTTTAATCCCTTAGAAATAGCCCACAGGCTCCCAGCTCATCATGGGCTCCTTTTATCCCAGGTGTTTTAATATGTTGTAAGGCGGGCCTTGTAATAGCACAAATTAGTGTAGGTCTGGTGTATGACCCAAGCAGATCAGCTGACCTCCGTGTTCATCTGAAATTACATTCTGTTGCTATGTAAAATATACAGGTTCTGCAGCAGTGTGGGATGCTTTTTCTGCCTTGCTAAGGGAATAATATCCTGGTAGATGATGTGGCAGCGTGGTATGTTTAGCACCTGGTCACAGGAATCCGTGTTTTGGGGAGGGACTGTCCTGACACGTTTGGGTTAATGCAATGAGTTTAATTGAGACTGTGAAGCTGAAGGGCAGGGTGAGATATTACTGACACCATGTTATGGAGGCAATTTAAAACTACAGATGTTTGTCCTTGGCTAACATTGAAACATTGTTAGCAAGTGTCTACTGGATCACTATGTGATTTCTAGACAAGAAATCTGTTATTTGTAGACCCTTCTTTTAAGTAAAGAGATGTCTATGTGTAACTCATTAGACACCTGAAATTAATACTAAATGTTCTTAATAACCACTTCCTTGAATTGAGTGGCCCTGAATGATGCAATAGCTTGTAAGCTAATGAAGTAATTCTGTACTCGGCATGTATCTCATCAAGGGCAGATGAAAGGTTAGAGGGCCAAATGAAGGCATCCCAGCTGTGGCATTTGCATCCTGGGAATGAAAGGGTTGCACAAAGACCTGCCAGACCTGGTTCTTACCAAGGAACTGAGCCTTTTGGTGTGAGAACACTGCCCCTCTCCTGCCCTGGCTTGGGCCTGGAATCCTGTCTGACAGCAGGATGCAGTGTTGCCATGTGTTCTTCAAGAACTTGGCAATGTGTGCTTATATAAAGACTTTGAAAGTGAATAGTTCTTGCACGACTGGATGCATCCTTTTCAGATTGTTAGAAACCAGAAAGGAAATGTTATATATTAAACATATGAAAAATCCTGGCTGAACCTTTTGCCTGTGTTGGCCAGTTGTAAGTCTTTCTGGTTTTGGAGTGGCAGAACCACTCACAAGTCACTAGCATACAGAGTGGTAAGACAAACTCTAAAGAAGAGCTTTCTATGCCTGGCAGCCTTTTTACTTTTCCAGCTATACTAGTTGGCCTAATAAATGACATTACTTCTTGGAATCCGTACATTTCCAATGTACTCCTGCTCTCCACCAGCATGGTGAGGAAAGGGATACAGGAACCCGATTCAGAAATGTCTCTTAAGATGGTTGCTGTTGTAGGAGCTTCCTGAATGACACACCTGAGTAGCAGCCTGGGGGAGATGGAATAATCCCAAGCACTAAATGATCATTAAAAATTTACCATCACATTTGCAAGCAGAGTTTGTTTTGATCAGCATGGCTGGTTTCAACTTTGCCCGTTATAAACATTATCTTTGGATGGCAGTAAATACTTGTTAGCTTGTTGTGGAAGTTAGTTGTTATAGAAGATAATGATGCTTGTGATATATATGTACCTTGTAAGTAGAGCAGTCTTGTTTTAAACGGTTTTGTTTTCCCCAGCAAAGTACAAGTTATTTACTGACCTTAAAGGAGATGTTTGCAGGCTGTTGGATAAAACAGGTCTATGTTAAATTGAAAGCAGAGTTAGAGAGTAGTTATGCTCATCAGTTCTAGATTCACTTATTTAAAAAGCAAACCCAAACAGGTTACTGAACATTTAAGCCAGGGCACTGCATAAAATGAGATTAAATGAGGTATCAGCTTTCTTTTAAGAAACACACAGGTTGTATTCACAATCACATCTTAGAACTCCAAACAGGCCAAGATATGATACGTAATGTCAACATAACTCGTTGCCCAAAAAGGGCTATTGCCAAGATCAGCACCTACGATACTCAGACAAGTATCGCGGTTACAGGAGAATTAAGCTCAAGAGGAACATACGTCAATATTTGTTAAGAAAAAGAAAAGACAAAACTGACGCAGCATTAACTATCTGCAGGAGCAGTTGGATTGTCAGTTGTTTGGTTTTGGTTTGCTTTTTTTAGGGAAGAAGCAGGCCAGGAAGGAATATGCTCAGTGGAAATTTTAGGATACTTCCCTAACTTTAGGATACTTCCCTAACTTTAAGATACTTCCCTAACTTTAGGATACTTCCCTAACTTTAGGATACTAGATTTTTCCCTCTGTTATTCAGCCTCTGAATATATGATTATCACTGTTATCGAACTGCTTAAATTAATGCATCATTAAACATTTGTACTTAAGCAACTGCTTCTTGTCTGTTGTATTTGCAGTTTGCTGACTAGCTGTAACTTCCGTATACATGACAACCTGTTTCTGAAAACTGGAGTCCTGTGGAAGCATCCACCTTCCAGGACATTCTTCAGTGGTAAGTGAAGGCTCGTATCTACCCAGTGGTTTTAAATTCAGGGTTACTCAAAGTTGGGCAAACTGCAGTCACATACTGGTGAATATGAAGTTCTTCAGGTTAAAGCAGAAGTGGGAATCTAGCTTCAGAGACCTGTTCAATTC
The DNA here is from genome assembly GCA_039720435.1 of Amazona ochrocephala. NCBI lineage: Eukaryota > Metazoa > Chordata > Aves > Psittaciformes > Psittacidae > Amazona > Amazona ochrocephala. The sequence continues at coordinate 4,597,323 of CM077891.1, read as the reverse complement.
ATGGCATTTCCATGGACACGCTTGAAATTATGCTTTACTCCTTTGGTGTTGTGTTTTCCAGGTACGAAGTGTATTTACCTATTTCATAAGATTCCTCATTTTTCTCAGCTCTACTGGAATACTTGGATAACAAGTGTTGTTAAAGGAAATAATTTCCATGGGTTTTGTGGGGTTTTATTTATTTATTATTTTTACTTTTATTGCTACAAGAGGACCATTTTAGATAAGGAGCTTCCCTAGCCATGGCTGAAAGCTTCTTTTCTGTCCTTTTAGTTGTGCCATCTGTCCCACGATGATTTTATAGATCTGAGGAGCCTTCCAGAGATGCAAATCTAGACAGTAGTTTAGATGCTGTAGTTTCTAGAGCAGTATTGGCTAAAGCTGGAGAGGCATATTTTAGACATTTTAGATTCTGATTTGTATTTAAATGTAGATGACTTGCAAAAGATGTAATTAGAAGGAAAAGATAACTACTTTTATCTCTACCCTTATAAGTGGTCTTCTCTAAGTGCTTGTGTCTTTTCCTAGAAGAAGTCCTTTATTTGGTGAGAGTAACAAAGCAATCTTTAGATCATTGCCTCTGACTTCCTTCGATTACGCACTTTGCTTTCTCACCCTGCATTTTTTAATGCTTCTGAGGGAATGAGTCATTTTCATCTGTTCCAGAGAAGGAGATTATTACTTTATTTTCATTCTCATTTGCTAAATATACATAATGTTTCAGATTTCTCTTAAACGTGTTCGCCTTATCTGGAAGGAGTTCAGAGTTAGGGCTCAAAGCATCTAAAAATGTTATTAGTATGTTAAAAGTCCCACACCTTTTTCCTCTTGTCCCGGGTTTGTTTCTACTGGCTCATGTGCTAAGGCATGAGCTTTCCTCACATTCTCATGCTGCTTGCTAAAGGGCTGCTGTAGTGTTAGTATCATTAGAGGACATGATGTTCGGCTGAAATCTCTAACCAGCCCCAACTGCCTGAACATGGGTTTGTTGCCAGAACTAGTAACTAATCTTTTCCTCTTGGAATTTGTAAACTTGTGTGAATTTCATTCCTGTCTGAAAGATGTGGAGTTTTATTTGTCAGGGCAAAACTCCCTTAACAAAGGTGTGTTAGATGCCTTTGCCAATGATCATGGCTTGGATACCAGTTACAGAAGTGCTGTTTCGTTAGCACTGGAGATGGGGAAAAGTCAACTCTTCAAATCATTTATTGACGAATTGTTTGCTGGGGCCTGTGGAACCTCAAATGGTTCAGTCTCTAGCACAGGAAGAGAAAGGTTCAGACTAATATAATCAATAGAGGCTCTTGAAGGGGAAACAGCCCCTCCCTGGATACAAACCAGAAAGAACTGTTCTCACTGAGGGGTTTGGTTTGGGAATTTGCTATCTCTGATGGAATAGCTGAGTAGCTTTGCTAACTTAGAAGCAAAGATGCGGTGAGAAAGGAGTTCAAGGCTTTAGGGCTAAAGAGTATCATAGGTCTCTGTACAAACATTTCTGTTGAAATAGTGATGCAAAGTTAAAGGTTGTAAAGTTGTAAATTCCAAATAAATAGAAGTCTTTGTTTAAAAGCATTTAGCTGTTCTAAGTGATAGCTGTCCTTTATGGAGCATTGCTCTTTAGGGCAGAATATTTTCTAGGATCTTAGCTGTACCTGTAGTTGCTGCCTTGTTTGTTGGTTGTTTTGGTTGGGTTTTTTTTCCCCAGAAATTAAGGTTTTTTTATTTTTTAGTAAGATAAAGCTGCTTTCAAATTGTGTATTTTAGGACATGTGATTTAAAACATTGTTTGAATGGTATGTAGGAAAGAAATGAGCAAAAATATTGTTTTAGTAAACCAAAATGTGAGTGAGAATTGTTTTTATTTGACATCTTTTAGCAGCATCGTGGATGCTTTTACTCAACTCGACTACTTAGAACTAAAGCTTCTCCAGTTGCTGAGCAATTACACTTTGTTTCTGTGCATGCCTAGAAATAGATCTGGTTGGTAATGCGTCCTTTCACTGTCAAACCCTAAGCCTGACATTGATGGAACAAGATCTAGTCCATTGGTTTTGATTCTGGCTCATCCTGTTAATGATTGTTGTGGAAATTACACCAGGCAGTATCTGATACTTAGTTCTTTTGGGGTTTTTCTCTATCTGGTAGTGAGTTATGCTCATTTCTGAGAACCTGCAGGCTGCCTGTAATACAGGTAGAAGCAGCACAGTCCTTAGACCATTAAGCCTTAACATACTAGTTTTCTCTGAAGATCTGGCAAGCGGAATACTGCCCACTGCTCTCACTGCTTTCCTGTGCGGTTGTACTGTTGCTTAGTGATGTTGGAGTGTACTTGGATCTCACAGATGTCATGCAAGGCTTGTGTTATGCAGCAGGAGCTTGGTAGTACTTTGTAAGAAATAACACATAACACTAAATACCTTCTCTTTCCCCCCTCCCCGAATGTAGTGAGCTGTATTACAGCAGAAATATGCCTCTTATCCTGTTTACCAAACCTACACCAAAGCAGGTCATCATTTCCTTCTCTCTTCCAGTTAGCTGTACGTTTTGGGAATTCCTTGACTATAATGAAAGCTTTAATGACTGAAGAGCCCGAAGCTTCACAGTACTACGGATTATTCCCCAGCAACTGATCATTCTGTATAGTAACAACATAGATCTCATTGTTGGAAAACAATTATAACGCTTTCAGGCAGCTCATCTTATTTCCCCACAGTGCTTTCAGGGAGCTCATTTCATGTATTTTTTGGGGAAGAATGTTGGAGGGATATGGGATGGTGGATGAGGTTAAAACCACAGATGGCCAGTTAGTGTTCATCGGCTGAGATTCAGTAACTTGTTATGCTGCAATAACTGGAGTACTTAAGAACATTTATACATACCTTGTGGGTCACAGATTTCTAATTACGTTTTCTTCACCTAAGCTGACATCCCTCACTGCACATAATAGCTTTCTTCTTTACTGTGTAGTTGTTCTCTTTCCTGAAGTCTGGGTTTCTTTTTTGCCACAGACAGGAAGAAGTTTCATACTGCTTCAGTAGGGCAAGTATTCCGCCTGCGCCCCTTCCATGTTCTGGTAGCTACAGGAGGAGGATATGCAGGATACAGAAAATATGAGGATTACAAGTTGGAACAGCTGGAGAAGAAGGGCATAGAGGTGCCAGTGAAGCTTGCAAGTGAGTGGGAGGTAAGAAACTTGGGGCAATTTTGCTTCTGCCACATTTGATGCAAAGCTCCTTTGCTCTCATTCCAACGAGGGAATGTTTAATTTGTCCTCTACTGCCAATGCATTTTTGACAAAGCATGGAACTAAAGTTTCTGTCACTTAAGTAACTGTCATTTTGGCTGAAGTCAATACAGTGATGCATTAGGAGCTGCTGGTGTCTCCTCCACCTTTCAGTATGGCTGACACTTTATAAATACTGGTTAGAAGGGAGGTAGAAGGGGTAGTTAATCAAGTGATGGTATTATGTACTTTTTGAATAAAAAGGTACTTGGTAGGCGCTGAATCATTCAGATTCGTGTCGCCCACCCTCCTGCTTAAAGCAGAGCTAGCACTGATTTCAGACCAGGCTGCTCAGGACTTTATGCACTTGGGTCGTAACAATTTCCAAAGACAGAAATTCCACAGTGTCTGTGGGCAGCCTATTTCAATGCTTAATTATCCTCATAGTGAAAAATATTTTTCTTATTGGTTAATTATATATATAAAATGATACAATTTCTAGAAAAAATATAAAATTGTTTTAAAAATATACTATTTAAAATTTGTGTAAGATTTTTTACATTATATTAATTTTAAAAAGTTAGAACCTTCTCTGTTTCAAGTTATGGCTGTTGTCTTTCCATCTCCCTCAGTAAGAGCCTGGTTCCGTCTTCTCAGCAACCTCATCTTGGCTGTTGGAAGGTTGTTGTTAGGTCCCTCCTAAGTCTTCTGCAGGCTAAACAAGCTCAATACCCATAGCCCATCCTCATAGGCCATGTGCTGCAACCCTTTGGCCATGCTGCTGGCCCTTCACTGCACATGCTCAAGTCCATCAACACCTTTCTTGATTCTAAGAAAACTGGACACAGTATGGTCTAAGATGCACAAAGTAAAAGGGAATGACCTTCCTTTGGCTTCTGCTCCTCTGTGCTGTTTGCCTTCATCACTGCCAAGGCATGATGCAGTCTCATCTTCAGCCTACTGTCCACTTGCACTCCCATGAAAGCAAAAGGCATCTGCAGCAACTGATGGAACTGATGTGCTCAGAGCAATGCATTTTCTCATTTTCCCCACCTTGCATTGCAAGGTAGCAAATTAAGCACATTATACAGCTTACAGAATTAAATACAGAAATCAAAATAGGCAAGACTAAAATTACTTATCATAAAATTCAAAACCCATTTAGTGCTGAGGATTTTTTGTCCTAGTAGTTCTAGCTATGGGTACAGCTTGTGCAGTAGTTGTAGGGCTTATCTTCTCACTAACTGCTCAGTCAGTGCTGCTTGGGGCATTTCTTCCTCTATGTCTTCATGCCTTGTATAGTTTACAAGGAAGCTGAGACAGAATTAATACTTAATTAATAAAAATCTACCCATTTTCTTTGTGAATATAGAGCAAGGCTTTTTTTTGTTTTTAAATAGGTACCACTTAGGCTGTAATGGCTCCCGCTGATCCTGAGGGATTTTTGCCTTTCCCTTGTGGATTCCAAGCAGTTTAGAAATTACTGTGGAATTGCAGTATGTGTGTCAGATTCATAGGTCAAATATCCATTGCAGGATTGAAGTAAGAAATAACTTCAGAACTCCCTCTAACTGCTGAATCTCATTTGAAATATTAAGGATATTGTCTAACTCCATGTTAGACAGTTTGAAGGATATGTGGTATTCTTCCAAGCCACCAGGCGAATGCCTGCCTCTGTGCCTTTTCTGAAGGCAAGGAGTTAAACATTCTAGGATCATAGGATTGTGCAGAAGATGCTTCAGTATGACCTTTAGCATCCCATTTCTTTGCATTCCTGAGCACACTGCCAGTTTGTGTGTGGTTTGGCCACATGCCTGTGGGGGGACTAGGCTGGAATCCCTAAATTTATTTTCACTAGTGACCCAAATCAGATACAAGCCAGACAGTCCGCATGCTAAAAGCTTAGGCCATGATAGCCCCTGAGGAATTTCTGTCTTACGAATATTCTTTTCCTGCTGCAGCTTATTTCAAACAGGTTTTATGTTCTGATTGAAAAAGAACTGGTAAGTGTCCGCAGAGTGTTTATGTCAATGCAGTTTTGATGCTCAAAAACAAATGTCCTTTTCTTATTGTTCATACTTTTAAGTATGAAACTGAGTAATTTCTTCATTAAATTAATTTTCTTTCCCTATGCTGGTTTGTTGTTATTTGGTGAAGCTACAAGTATTGCTGCTGATGAAACAGCTCTGAAGCATCTGGTCTTTGCAGTGGGGAATCACACAGAGAATTTCAAATTCATAAGCAGGTCTCCAAATGTAGCAGGTACCAGTAGGAGACATGAGATTTCCTAGTCCTTCCTTATAGGCTTAAGTTCTAGTGACTGCTTCCGTGGGAGAGAAAGGAAGCTTGGCAGTTTTGAGGAAAAAGAGGAACTGTGTTCAGACATTGCAAGAAATATTCTGAACAATGAAGGATTCAAGAAATATAAGAGCTGCATTGTTCCTTTTGGTTGGAAAGTAAAATGTCTTTTTTGCTGACCGTTCATTTTCCATTATTCTGGTTTATTGCATCCCTGGAAGCACAGTGAAGGGTGTGGAAAAAGAGGGGTGTCGTCTTGTTTTTGAAGCAGTGTAAGCCTCTGCATAGGCAAAAGGAGACCATGTGCAATTGAGTGGGCTTTGGAAGAGTAATATGGAACAAGAACTGCTGCATTGCCAAGTCTGCTGCTAGGGAGTTCTGATCGTACAGTACCAACCTCGTGTGCAGCATCTTCCACATGATAGCTCTGTGTGCCAGGCAGATTCTCCTGCTTCTGAGCAGGTGACAAAGATATGAAGTAGGAAATCATCATCATCACATTAGGCAGGCAGGGAACCTCTCCCTGTAGCAGAGGTACATACTGTTATAGAAGTGTTTGTAGTTTTTGATCAGATTGTAGAGTATGCTCCTGTATACTTCATGAAGGAATGGCTTGGAAACCAATCTGGTGTAAGTGTCCCTTAAGTCTTCCACAGGGAAAGACAAAACTGTTGTTCCTTTAGCGCAGACCTTTTCTTCCCTTAATTTTCTTAGAGACATTATGTAGCTAATAGCTTGAGCTGATTAAGGCCTTAGGGTGTCTCCCACTGTGAATGCCAGTGAGGATCAGCTTTCATTTAATTAGATGAGGTAATGCAGCCGGCTCTAAGGGAGACAGGTAGATATTTATCAGATGGATGGAAGCTTATTGTTTCAAATCCTTGCTGTCACAGAACATTTCCTGCTGGGATCTGCATGTATAACACACTGTTCATATGCTAACTAGAGGCATTTTGTCTCTTCTCACTTGGGCACTGGGGCGGTGTTGATACAGGATTGAAGAATTACTGTGGATGAACAGAGTGACCGGATGAGTAACAGTTTTTCTCTAGAGAGGAACTTTTGTACCTGTCCTTTGCTTCCATAGTTGGCTCTGTTTTGTCTAAGCAAAAAGCAGTGTGTGTTGGTGTGACATGCAGCAGGAAGTCTGAAGTGAGCCTTTAAGGGAAGTGAGCTGTGGTGACATCTGATCATACAGATGATGGGTTAATTCACAGTTGTGTCCTGGGCAAACCTCAGTTTATTGCCAAGGGCCACAGTTTTCAAAACCAACTTGACACAGTGGAGAAGTGCTTGAGTTAGGCGCAGGATCTTGGTTCTCAGAGGTAAGAACAACACAGTCCTTCCTATTGATGTTAAAAACTGCTCGTATTTATGTAACCGAGGACACTGGGTGCTCTTTGGCAGTACAACACAGAAGGTGCTTTTCTTGGCCCGGATGAGGTGGACATTCAGTGTTATGGCAAGAGGTGTGCATCGAGTTTAAGGAAGAGCTAATAATGGAAAAATCTCTGATTATTTTTTTTAATCCAACTTTGGAAGAATGAAACCTCATCTCCACTGGGTTGGTTTCTTGTTCTTCATTCTTACTCCCGTGTTCTGATGTTTGGACTTTTATTTGAGCAAACACGCTGCTGGCAAAAATGTCTTTGCAGAGCGCCCCAATGCACATGGCAAAGGTGTCAGAAAATGTTCAAAGTGGTGAAATTTCAACAACTTGAACATGTGTGAAGGGTGTGATGGGGTGAATTGTTTCTGAGGTGTCCTGGAAAACTGAACTGAGTAAAATCATTCATTTCTTAATCTGGCTGGTGAAGTGAGGTGGCTTTCAGACTGTGTAAATGGTTTCTATGTCATCCATCTTCCTGAGCGCCTTGCTGGGTTACGGAGTGATTTCAGGAGCACTTTGTGAGACGGCAGCGCACTTTCTGCTTTGGCTGAAGCTCTGTGGGTCGGATCGCGTTAACGCACCCGGTCCGTGCCGTGGCAAGCGCGGGGTCCCGGCAGGCTGCGGGGGGCACAGGTACAGCCCCGCACAGCGCCTTGTTCCCCGGCACCGCCGCTTTCCCCGCGGCTCCTTAGGAAGCAAAGCGGTGAAGGAACTCTCGTTCCCGGGGTGTCTGGGCAGCGCTGGCGCCTCCCAGGGCAGAGCCCCCCCCGGCCCGCCCAGCCAAGGCTGTCCTTGTGTTCCGGTCCTCTCCGACTTCCCTTCCTTTTCGCGTCTCCTACCCTGGCTCCTCCTCCTTGGGGGCCGGGGCCCTGCGGGAAGGCATCGGCTGCGGAGCGCCAGTGGCTGGGAGGCAGCGAGGGAGGGCCGGCGGCACCGCGCTGCTTCTTTAAGGCGCGGACCGGCACCGGGAGTGCGGGACGGGAGGTGGGAGGTAGGTGCGGGCCCGGCGGGGTGCGGGTGGAGCGGGTCGGGCCGCGCCGCGGGTGTCGGTGGGGTTTTACCATCCGCTGCTTTGTTCACGTGTCCGAAAACTGCTTTAGAAGGGCGGCAGCGGGAGAGAGCGGAAAGCGGGGAGGAGGAGGACAAGGAGACCCGGCTGGGCGGTGGGCGCTGCCGGCCGGCAGCAGGTAAGGACCGGTGTGCGAGGTCTGGTGACCAGGGGCGAGTAGTCCTCGGTGTGTGGCTTGCTGGAAGTGTCGGAGAGACGTTCCAAAGTCTCGACTCTCTCATGAGTAAGCCCTTGGCTCATTCAGACCGAGTCAGTCTCTCGGGTCGGCGTTCTCGGAATTGACCCCCGCGGGGCTCGCTCAGCTTCCGCCGGTCCCGCCTCGCTGCGGAGAGGCACCGCGGCTTGTGCTTCCGTTAGAGCCTTACAGAGCCCGGAGCTGGCTTCACACGTGTTGAGCCAACGGGGGGGGGGGGGGGGGGGGGTGGTGTTTGGTTGTGTCTCTAAAAAGAAAACCAAAAACCCCATGATATGGAAAATATTACTATAAATATTAAAAGGATACAGTGCGGTTTGTGTGCCATCAATTTTCATGTTCCTTTGCAAAAGTAAATAAAACTTTCTTCCTTGCTCCACAGACGAGCTCTGTGACGCTATACAACAGGCTTTTTGTACAGAATTCAGGTTCAAGTTTTAAAACCCACCTGACCTTTTATGGCTGGCTTAAAAAAGTACTCCTTTTGGATTTTTTTCCTCTATTTATAGACTGGAACTAAACAAGCTATGTCTAATCGGAAAATGATCAAAAGTGTTTTTTTTTTTTTTTTTGTAATAAATTAATAAAAACATATAAAAAGGCTTCTTGATATGAAAAGTAAGGCGTTTTAGAAACGAAGGGTGGCTGAAGCAGAGCACGGTCTGTTGCATTAGTCCACAGCAGCCCATCGGCAGAAGCAGTGCACTTGCTCAGCTCATCCCAGCCAAGCTGGAAGTGAGTGTGCTCCTCACAAATCCCGTGGCCTTCCTTGGCAGCTGCTGTCTGTGCACTCGGGTTTCCCCGGCCGCATCACAGGAGTTTTGTTGTGCTCCCAGTGTTCCGGAGCTCTGGACCGGGCTGGGTGTGGAGCATCCCGTGTTCCTCTTGCTGGGCTGGCTCCGGAGAAGGTTGGGTGGGAGCAGGGGTTATGTGTCTGAAATGAAGCATACTGCTGGGAAAGGAATGGGACCTTAAATAAACAGTGACCGAGTACCTCTTCACCCTGATTACAAGACCTTGTTTTCTCTGGCACTTAAATAGAATACAGCGTTTGGACGTGTCCAGTGCATTTTTTAAACAGTAGTTTGTTACCAAATGTAGAAAGTGTGACCAGATGACTCTGAGGGCTCCAACTTGGCATTCCAAGCCTAATGATTCATGCTTATGATTTAAAACTGAGGTTTGAAGTTCAGTTGCATATTAGCCTTTCTTGAAAATGCCTTGCTGTATTATTTGTTAAAACTCGAGGTAGTAATGACAGGGAGTTAAATGGGCTCACTGGATTTGATGCTGTATTTGAGCTGACGGAGCAGAAGGGTGTTGCATTCCTGGCAGATGGGCAGTTATCTATTAGATAATAATCCTCTAGGGATTGATACCTGCTGGTAACTGCTGATTTTATTGACTGAAAGGGATTCTGAGTGATTCCAAACAGTTCTTACTGCTGTCCAACTCCTACAAACACAATGCCATGATTTTTGTCTAAGCTAATAACAGAGGCTTTGTGGCACCGCCTGCATCCCAAGGCCAGCCACTGAGATGCCCTTAGAGGCATACAACTGTCATGAGCTGGTAGATCACCAGTTCTTTTTCACTACCCCACGGTGTAAAACTGGGGGTGGGTTTTTAACTTTGGCCTTCTTACACTGTAGGAACCTTGCGTTGCTTCTGGGGCAGCCACAACAGGGATGGCAACTTGCCATATATGCCAGCGCTTAAGCACGACTCTGGTATTTGCCTCTTGGCGAATGTAATGAGGTCAGTAGAACAGAACTTAAGAAAACCATAGGTCTTCTTCCTCATCTGAGCTCACTCTTTTTTTAAGAAGTGGAGAAAAAGCGCTTCTAACAGCAATATTTCTCCCTTCCTCGAGAGCGATCTCTCCTGCACCACATCTTTTGTTTTGAACTGAAGGCGGCAGTTCCCACTGCTTTGGGCTGTAGAACCCATGGTCCATTTGTCTGGGGGGAGCAGGTGAGCTATTTAACTTGTTCCATGCTTTCGTAGAATCAGGTTTGTTCAGTCTAGAATATCATCATTTCTTGACAAAGTTTTGGGGAATAAGATCGAATTTCTACTGAAAGAGCTTGTGGGTTTACATCCCTTACCCTTATAGGGAAGAGTACAGAAAATGTAGATAAGACCTCTGTTTGCTCTGGTATCTTTCTGCAAAGTCATGCATAGGTGAAGGTCTTGAGAGGAGATGAGGGCGGGGAGCAGGGTGCCAGCCTGGCTGCACAAAGGGCAGCTGCGGGTCGGGGTGCTCTGCCCCTGCCTGGCTCTGCCAGTGCCAAGCTTCGGAACTCCCACGTGTTCAGTGTGAAACTGGTTTTCACCACCGTCTGAAGTGCCTTTTGAAACCATGTTATCAATTTAGCGCATTTCTATTTACAATCTAGTATTTAATGGTGGTGATTTCTAATATTCCAGGCAAATCCAGAGCAACAGCTCCCCTGCGCTCCTTTTTGCTTTGCTCTGAATTTGGATGGGGTTTTGGGTAACTGCTTTCATCATTTCACTATACAGATGGCTTCGTTTCTGTTGTGGAGGAGTTTCTTGTGCCAGCCAGGGGAAGACTGAATGATACTTTAACATAGGAAAACGAAGTTGGCACAGGGCTTGGGGAGGAAGGACTGTTTGGAGTGCTTTGGGTTGATCTTAGATTTAGCTTCTTTCAATTGGCTGGATTTTTAATTTTTGTTAATCGTTAAAATTGAGCCCAAACAACAGCGTAACAGAGGTCTTGGAACTTCCTGGGGTCTGGAACACCGCAGCGCAGTTTTCTTGCTGAAAAAAGCATCCTTAATACAGACAGCCCAGAGGTGTTCCTAGGGAATATCTGGAGTATTTAGCACTGAAGGTCAGTCAAAATACAAAATTCTTTCTAGAATATTCCCCTTTTGAGGAAATGGGGAATTTTCCTTGCAAGGAAATCGGAGTGGGGTGCCATTAGCTAGTTAATTCCAGCTTTTCCTGCTGGCCCTCCCACATCTCCAGCCTAGCCTCTAATATAATACAACCCTTGCCCTCACATCAGCCCACCAGTGCTCTTTTGGACCCACTCTCTTAGGCATATAGATTCATGGTGTTTAGAGGGCTTTGCAAACAAGGAAATCCTAATGACTTTTTTTTCAAGCCAGCCTTCAAAAGATAACAGAAGTGAAACAGCCACTGGAGAGCCAGCCCCTGAACTGGTCCGGGTGCTTGGTCTAGTCTTGAGGCAAGACGGAGCTAGCCGACTAACAGTTTCTGAACCAGGGGTCTGCTTTCAGGCTCCCTTAACAATCCAAATCCAGTCACAGGAGGTGCAGAAAATCCATGTTTGAGATGTGCTCTGCAGGGTCTAAGAGGGAAGTTTCTCTCTGTATACTCAGAATGCTCAGATAGACATACTGCAGCCTTTTGTCTTTTAAAAGCAAACCAACCCAAAACTTCCTGTACTCAGGTTTTGTATTTTAGTTCTACTGCACATAAAAACGTGGCCATACTGATTGTCACATAATAGGCACTTTAACACATCTTTTATACCAGATTCTCAAGCTGGCCCGGAGCCTGGCTTGTTTCATTGTTATGTATCTGGGTACTTGTAGAAGAATGTGCTTTATGGGCTCCTTATGTGAGTCTTTTAAGATGGAAGGAGACTTCAGGAGATGGATGTTGGTGTCTAGCAAGGGCTATAAAACAGAAATACCTTCCTTTCCTTTCTGTTTTCTTCTTTCCAAGCTGGATATTAAGAGCAGGAAAGGATTTTTGGTGCCCAGCAGTCCAGAACTCTTTTAGTGGTAGCTGCTGCACTGCAGAATTGAAGCTGGGAATTATCTCCTCCTCTTCTCCACGCCACTCCTCCTCTGAGCTTCGGAATCAGACTGGCGCTGGGTTAGCGGTGCAAGGCCATCTGGCTGCTCGTCTGCCTGTGGTGCATCGCTGCCCGGCAGCCTGGGACTGCAGGGTGGGCTTTGGCGACTTGAGTTTCAATGGCAACCCCGACTAGCGAGGAGCAAGGACTGCTTATACGGACAGCTCGTTTTTACCTTGTGCAGAGTCAGCTTTGTAGTGGGATGTTGAAATATGACACAATGCCTGTTTGTTTGCAATAGCTGCAACCCTCGTAGCAGAGATTCAAGTGGGAAACAGAGGGGGAATCAAGAGACAAACCAGCCGGGGAATTGGGAACTGTGACGCCGTGGCCTCTCTCCTGTGCCGGAGCAAGCAAAGGGAAGAGAGGTAGAGGAAAAAAGACTGAGCCTTGCAACCAACCGTCACCCTGACGATGTGTCAGTCAAACACCCTGCAGGGACCAGATCTGCACACAGGGAAATGGTGAGATGCTATAAAGCTTTATCTAACCCTGCACCCTCTTGCTACAACCTCCACAAAGTTAAAACTCATGTCCGGAGGCTGCGTTCAGGGAACGGCGGCAGCAGCAGCTGTGCCGGGGACCAGCACCCACAGCTGGAGAGTCCAGGCCTGGCTGGCTCTGCCAGGGGTACACCAAATAGGAGAACTCGCTTCAGGTACTGTGCGGTATTTTCTGCTTTGCAGGAATGGTGACTGAAGGGAGAAAGGAGGGAGGGAGGATGGGAAGGTTTCTGGGCAGAAGGAGCCACAGCCATCTGCAAAGCTTTTGTTTGGCCTAATTACTATAAAGCTCCTTATGCATTGAATTGGCAGAGAAGGGCATGCTGTTATGTGACAAGGGGAATGAGAAGGCTTTCGTTCCATTCCTTTCTACTCTCCATCACTAGGAGAATGGAAAAAATAGTGAGGGACTGCTCTGAAACCAGGCCAAGGCAGTGAGAAGCCCGAGGGCTTGAGCAGAGCTGCCAGGATGCAGCTCTGCAGGGATTGGTCCATGAGCGACTGCAGTGAAGAGGGGGAGAGCAGCGGGAGGGGGAGCCGGACCTCCACTGGCAACCCAGCCCTGGCAGTCCAACCCAGCCTGCCAGCCCTCCAGCACATCATAGGCTGGTGGGTGGCAAGGATGGGAGGAAGAAGGTGAAGCGCCCCTTCCTATTCCCATGTAGAGGCGGTCCCACCTCCTGCTGAGAGGAAAGCGGCTTTACCTCTGCTGAGGCAGCACTTCATCTCCTCAGAGTTTTTTCTTCCCCCTTGCATTGTGATGCACAGCTCACTCCTTGTTTTTTATTAATTAATACTTGGAAGGAAAAAAGCTGTGGTCACTGCAGAAGTCTGAGCCAAAAGCACTTTGCATCCCAAAGGGGTGACAGTTGTACCTGTCTGCATGGAATTTTAATCCTGATGCAAGTTTTGAAAAGAAAGTGTTGGCAAAAAAGTTTTCTTTTGATTTCCCATCTTGGAAAGACATACACAGTACTTTGTACTTCATCCTTTGTATCATATAATCCAGTGAGAGAGAGAGCTGTTCAGAGCAGCCAGAGCATACCGCTTCCAGTTTGGGTGCGCATATAGCTGTATCCTGGTTGCAGGCATGCTGCCTTCAGCAGCATGGGGAGGACAGTGTTAGCCAGGATTGAAGTCAGTGCCCAGAAGATCTGAGTATTTTGCCCACAGATAGGCAGACTTCAGTTTGATAATGGGACCTTGGAAATGCCAATGGCTTCTTCATGAGTAAAAGCCAAAGAATAAATGGGGACCTGAAGGGTCTCTTACCCAGACCTCCTGCAGGGATCTGCACTGGGGCTCACAGTGCCTAGTAAGTTGAGCAGCTTTTCCCTCTCAGAGTTACACATTCAATTTCTCCCCATGAGCATTTCTGAAAAATGAGTTTCCTCTCAGCCAGGACAACCACGTGACAGAAAGCCATAGATGCAGTTGGTTATGAGGCAAAGGAGTTGGTTACTGGCCTGTGGAGGCTAGACTCATGCAGCACTAGAAGTACTGGCTTTGTGCGTATGTTCTCTGTTCAGAATTGGGGTACCCAGTGAAGGTTTTCAGACCTGGAAGGATGTCTTTTGGAACCAGTTATTTGTAAATTGTTTTCACTCAGGAGTGCCACTCCTGTTGTCTCTAAGTGCTTGTTTCCCGAAGTTAGAGAATGACCAACAGGTCTGTGTAAATTTAACTCCAGCATCTTTTGTGATACAAAATACAACCTGAGGCACAGTCCAGACAAGATGCCTTCAACACATGGACCCTCTGAGGGACCTCTTTTAGGTCTCAAGGATTTCTCATCCAGAGTGTCTGTTCTTTCCATAAGATTGTCCCTCAGTGGGAGTTCTTATTAAAGTCCCAGTTACCATGTTATGTTGTTAGCTGGATGCACTAGCTGTGACTTCGTTTTCAAGTGCCACCTGCAAGTGATCTTGCATTTAAATTTTGAGGGTGTCATTCACAAAGTGTGTCCTGTGAGAGTGAACACCATTTTTTTGGACATTCTTCTGGGTTTTGTTTGTGTTTGTTGGGTTTCTGTGGATTTTTGAAGATAAACTGGTTTTCTGTTTTGGGAAGGGGAAGAACTGATCGAAATAGAGCAGTAAAGACTTGCAGAATCAATGTTTAAGATGAGCAGGGATAAATCATCCCCAGCTATCAGAAGCTGGTGGTTCTGAAGCTGCGATGGCTGACCCTCATGTTGTGTATGTAATCTTGCAGGTTGCAATTCCCCCAGCTGGCCCTGAGGCGAAGGTTGGGCCAGCTGAGCTGTATGTCTAGGCCCGCTCTGAAACTCCGTTCTTGGCCTCTGACTATTCTCTATTATCTTCTGCCTTTTGGTGCTCTTAAGCCCTTGACCAGAGTGGGATGGAGGCCTGTGAGCAGGGTAAGTGTGAGCAGGTCTCTTGCGCTTCGTGTACCTTGGCTGTTTTATCCCGGAGGGAGCTGGCAGCATCGGGGCGGAGATCCTTAACACCAGACAGGCTGATGTTCGCAATATGGAAGCAGAGAGATGCAATTCGTGGTTCCCTTCAGCTTTTTCGCTCTTCATAGTTGTGATGTCCAATTGCTTCACAGATAAGGGATTTTTTTAACAGTCAGTGTTCTACCCAGGAAGATTAACAACTTCTGAACTAATTCAGTCACCTCGAAGTACTGGGGCCAGGGTAAGACAGACCAAACCTCCTCCAGTTCCCACTCCTGGCCACACTGAAATGGTCTCTTGCTTTCTGTCATTTTTGCTCAAAGAGAGTTTGCTCCTCAAGTTCTTGGAGCACTTTTAATCTAGCCTGGCCAGCTGATATGCATATCTCTGCTCCGACACTGTTGAGAGCAGGGTGCAGGATGCCTTGCACGTGGTTATTCATGTAATTCCAGAATGCAGCAACTACACACATATCTTGATTGAAAACTGCCACAAACTGCCATTCTTAAGATGATTTCACTGAACAGCTGTTCTGTTTGATGCCATCATCTTGAAAACCAGGCTCTTCCTGGAGAGAAGGGGCTCCTAGGAAATACAACTTCAAACAATTTCTGTGATTTTACAGTTGTAGCTGCATATTCTCAGTATTTGTGCTAAACTGAGCACAAGTGAGTTCAAAATTAACACTGTATAACACATGTCAAATAAAATGGCAAAACAATTTTTTCTTCAGTATTTCAGTTTATACAACCTAAGATACTGTTCATTTATAAGGTTTTATCTGAAGTAAGATTGGGCTGGTGTTTTCCTTGGGGAATATCACTGTATGTGACGCAGGATGGTGATTTGTGAGTGCAGTCTTACTTTGCTGTATTTGATGGACAGGCTCTCGGCCAGGGTGTGCTTCTGTCTGTTTATGGCTGTATTTTGCAAGACTTAATTATGAAGGATACAATTAATATTGAGAATAAATTATGCCTCTCACTAAGAAAAAACCCACAACTTCAGTTGCGTAGCTGAGCTGTTCTGTTAAAAAGAAATTGTACTGGGTTCAGCAGATCACTACTCCCATTGCAAAAGTGCTCTGGAGGGTTCAGTTCCGTTGGTCCACAAGCCACATACCACATCATGGTCATGTGAGCTTCTTGGCTGATAACCGCAAACCCCAGAGGAGTTGTCTGCCTGAATTACCAACAGGAAGACAGTGTCATCAGTCCAGTTACATCAGCAGCATATATATACCTCTTATCCACACAGTTTCATTTAGTTACTGAAACATGCTTTCGTGTAAGTCCAAAGGGTATTTCTAGAGGAATAAAGGCATTTTATACTCTTGCAATTAGCAGCTCCCATTGTTACAAGAGAAGGAGTAATGCTGGCATAAGTTTATACCGGTGTAGCTGTATTCACATGGGTGTATTTCTTTGACTCTACTAGTGTCATTAGAGTCGTACAATACTGGGATGTGGAAATCACCCTTCTGATGAGTGTTCTACTAGCACATGTGAAATCTGTCTTTTTTAATGTAAGCCTCACATTGGGCAGTTTCCAGTAACCTGTATGTGGAGCTTCAGCCTGCAGGGGAGTGGAGATTCTGCCTTCAGTGTAAGGTTGTAGTGAGTTTGATTCTCTCCCTCATCTGCCCTCATCAGGATGGAGGGAGTGCAGATGAAGAGCAGTGCTAATTTCTTGCTGCCTTACAGACTGTGTGTGGTGTAACCTGCTGAATGCAAGGGAGGGGCTGGTCAAAACAGTCTGATCCTTTCTGGTTTTGGGGGGAAGTAAGAGAAAGCTGTCAGTGGGCAGAACCGAATGACACGGGGGGATTCTTTCTTTAGGTTGCTCTGTACAAATCGGTTCCGACGCGCCTGCTTTCGCGAGCCTGGGGTCGTCTGAACCAGGTGGAGCTGCCGACATGGCTCCGGAAGCCTGTTTACAGCCTGTACATCTGGACGTTTGGAGTGAACATGAAGGAGGCAGCTGTTGAAGATCTGCATCACTATAGAAACCTCAGCGAGTTCTTCCGCAGGAAGCTGAAACCACAAGCACGGCCGGTCTGCTGTGTGCACAGTGTGGTGAGTAAAAGGAAATGAAGGCTTTACGCCACCAGCTTCCCTTCACCCCCAAAGGAATGTGCCTGCTTCATGAGGAGTAAATGAATTCCTAAGGTGTTTCCTTTTCTTCCTCTTTGCTGTAGATCAGTCCCTCTGATGGAAAGATTCTTAATTTTGGACAAGTGAAAAACTGTGAAGTGGAGCAAGTAAAAGGGGTTACTTATTCTCTGGAGTCTTTCTTGGGACCTCGCGTCTCTACAGAGGAACTGCATTTTAGCCAGGGTGAGTTGTGCATCAGTTCTGCATTTATTCTGCTCTGCCCTTTCAGTGTTCTGAGATCATGCGAAAAGCGATTACTCTCTTTTTCTCTCTCATTCTCACATTGTCTGCAACGAAAGCACATCTGATTTTTGTTTTATTTGGGGATAAACATGTCACTGTTTTAGAGTTTCTCTGTCTCATCAGTGGCTTTAGAGTGTCTTGTCCGGTTCATAGGATCTAATTAGATCCTAATATAGGATCTAATGTTGTAAAGGTTAAAAAACACTTTGAAATATTGGATTCCTGGAAAAAGTGTATCTTTTGTAGTCTCAACAGTACAAGTAAACTGCCTTCAGTCCTCTGCTGTTAGCACTGATTCTAAGCTAGACTGCTTGGCTATCCGCAATAGGCAACTGTGAAGAGTACCTTTAGCCCTTTCTTTCCATTTGTTGCAGCCCCACCTGGTAACTCCTTCCAGCAACAACTAGTCACAAAGGAGGGGAATGAGCTCTACCACTGTGTAATCTACCTTGCACCAGGGGATTATCACTGCTTCCATTCCCCCACTGACTGGAGAGTGTCACACCGGCGCCATTTCCCAGGTAGGTCTTTGCTCCTAGAAGATGAGCACAGATCAGCTGTGGAGGGAAAACCTGGTACAGGCCACTGCTGAAGGAGACGCACCAGTGGAGCAGTTGTACAGTCACATGATAGACAATGGTCAGAAAGTTATTTGTCACAAATGGTAATGAGTTTTATAGTACTATGGTTTGTCTGATCAAATCACATCTAAATGGTGAAAGTGGTAAACCTGTATTCAGGCTGGTTTAGTTCTTTGAAATAAGTGTTGATGCATGCTGACCTGCCTTGTTCCTAATCACAGTTTGTTCAGTTTGTACCTGAAATACAGATAGTTCTGCAGAGCAGACCAGAGAGTAGCCTAAAATATGATCACTTCCTGTGCTTGGCAAAGAACATGCTACTAAACGGTTATGTTACTGGAGCTGGGATCAGATGGTTTTGTCCTCTTTGCAGCTCATCATACTCTAGTTCAGCAGATAACAAAACCTGGTATCTAGTGAAAACCTAAGTATTAGGATTTGGCTTCAAACACCATGAGAAGAGGGACAATGACCTGCCATGATGTTGGAGAAATAAGTCAAGTCCCAGATTTAAGTTAGACCCTGATTGCATTGAAGGAGTATGGGTGAAATGCTACTATTAGATTCAGTGCAGCAAACCAGATGCAGTTTATAGCTAGAAAAGTGTATAGTGACTATATCTGACTAAATTACTTTAAGAACTGTGCAGGAATTCAGTATTTGTTGGTTCTTCTGTACTGGTCAGCCTGAAAAGAACCATTTATAGGCTTGAAAATATAAGCCCTTTGCTCTTTTATAGCCAGAACTGTAGACGGTGTTCCGGATTGCATTCAAGCCTTACAAATCAAAGGGCCTTCCGTTTCCCTTGTGATTCAGCTAGATAAAATGGAAAGTAATATGAGCCTTGCTCAAAAGTGCATCTTTCTGGACACAGACTAAAGATTACATTTTCCTATGACCCCTTTGTCTTTAGTATTGCTTTGTTTTTCATGCCCTGTGCCTACCATTTGCCTCTCTTCCTGCAAATAAGTGACAGAATTGTTGACTGGATCAGCTACTGTTATATTGAAAACACCATTCGGATAGCATTGCAGTACTGCTACAAACCAGACAACTGGAGTATTTTCTCACTATTGCAGGCTCTCTGATGTCTGTGAATCCTGGGGTTGCTCGCTGGATCAAGGAGCTGTTCTGCCACAATGAACGGGTTGTCCTTACAGGTGACTGGAAACATGGCTTCTTCTCTTTAACAGCTGTTGGAGCAACTAATGTGGGCTCTATTCGCATCTACTTCGACCAGGTGAGCAAGATCGCGGTAGGCAGCTTTCTGCTTTTGATGATGGTTGAGGTTGGCATAGTATAATACAATTGCAACAAACATTTAGATCTTATTACTCTGAAATTAAGCTGTTTCACAGTAGTGCTGTTCTAAGACTGATTTAAAGAGAGTCATCTCCAGTATAAACATCTGGTTTTTAAATATTCCTACTGCACTTTTGAATTGTAATTAAGTTCCTGAATTAAATGCCTGGAATTCCACAGTCTACAGCTGTGCTAAGGAGTACAGAGTACTGAAATACTCTTTCTTCTTTCTCTGTACAGGACTTGCATACCAACAGTCCTTCTTACTCTAAAGGTTCCTACAATGACTTCAGCTTCATATCCAACAACAACAAGGAAGGGATCCCCATGAGGAAAGGGGAACATTTAGGGGAATTTAACTTAGGGTCTACAATTGTCCTCATCTTCGAGGCACCCAAGGACTTCAAATTCCACCTCAAAGCTGGACAGAAAATCCGTTTTGGAGAAGCACTGGGCTCTCTATAGCAACTCTCAGCAAGGTGGTTTTCTACACAAAGGGACTCTTATCACACCACTGAGTGTTTCATTTAACAAGTATGTATCACTCAGCAGGACCTGGGTGAGGAAAACTGAAGAATGTCATTGCTATGTTAAACCTGAGAGCATTTGATCTACCCTGACATGCTGCTGAATGCAGAAAGAGAATTGAATGACCAGAGGTGTATCAGGTACAGCTGCCTTTAAAGATGCTGGCCATGGAGGTTTCATGGAGGACCCACCCTGTGCCTGTAGTCTTTCATGTTCTCCCCTCAATGTGCCACAGGGTAATTTTGTTCTTGAAATCCTTCTAAGCCCTCCAAGGCTGTGCAGGTGGAATGGGGAAGGGTAGAGATTAGCTGTATTTAAAGGGACAGTGACAGGCTGAGTCAGACCTTGTACCCTGTACCTGCAATGTCTGTTTTTCAGACTTTGAATAAAGAATGTGTTCTCATATTTATTTTATTCTGACACACTCTGATGAAGCTTTTGAATAAAGGCAGCTGTGAATGTAGAGAGCCAAATAGTTCAGGGGCGAGTATGGATTCACAGTTCAGATATGCAAAATGTAGACAGCATCAGTACAATAAATCACACTCATCCAGGTTTTCTACTGTTAGACAATTCTTTTACCTGACATTGTCCCTTTAAAAATGGACTCCGCACTGTATTTTAAACCTGAAAACACTGTGTCTACATTCCATGTGATGAAACTGGTCATCTTGGGCTTTTGTTTTCGAGAAGTCAGAGTGGACAAAGCTGTGTCTTCTTCCTAATCTATGGTTCTATTTTTCTGTTCCAGGCCTTAAAGATTTTGTTTGTGTGAAAGGCAGTATGGATTAAGGCGTTTGAAGACAGGGAATATTTTTTCTGTGTGATGCAATAAGATAGCAGCCCAAATGTTTTTACTCCCTGCAATGTATCTTCATTGTTGCTTTGTCACTAAATGCTTGAAGAATTAATTTCTCTATTTAGTGAACAGTTTCAGATACTTCAGGACCAATTTTTATTGCACCAAGTGAAGTACATCTATGCACTGACTTTGTAGAAAGATACTATGAATCTTTGAAGCAATCCCAGGTTGCCTCCCAGGTGCGAACCTGGCCATCCTATAGTGGACAGGCAACAATTTCATCATATTCAAAAGAGGACTCTGACTTTTGTCCCCCTGCTAGGAATGTGCTGGGGACAAAGCTCTGTGCTGAAGCTTCATCCTACAGCAAAACTTCAGAGCTTTCTTGTAACATCATGTCAAGAAGAGTTTGAAATCTAACACTTTGGAGCTATCAAATGTGGCGCTGATAGAAACGGGTGCCAAAGTGAAGAAGAGGAATTGAGTTTTAAATGTATTAATTGTTGTTAGAGAACAAACTTGTTTCAAGGCCAGGCCCTCAGACATTTAAAACTGACTTTGCTGTCCAGAACTTGTTGGAGTGGACATGCCTTTCTGCTTTCTCAAAGATTTCTCATATTACTTTCTTGCTTGAGCTATTTTTCTGCTACTTTGAGGAGATTGTAGGCTTTAACTAGCTCTGATTTTCTAAAGGAAAACTTATCTTTGTATGCACTGCAGAAAATAGAATATAATTTTGTTGTACAAATGTCCAGTTTGCCAAGTCCTGTATGCTTAGCTTGTCATCAGGAAAGATGGGATGATAAACTGCCTCTAAGTGATGAAGCCCATCCAGGACTTCAGTTATGGGGGCTGTTTGGGTGACAAGCAGGAGAAAATTCATTTGGCTCCAGGAGTCAATGTTTCCTCACTTTACTTGAGGAGGAGTTTGAAAGCTTGAAGTGGCTCTCAGCCACCTATCTTGTTAAATTTCTTGGCATTAGCAAGTTTACTCCTGCAGCAGTGTATTATCATACACACGTTATAGAAACGTGCACTTTTTAAACCGTTGCTATTTAGAAAAGACTAAGGCAGACATCAACCCCAGAGGCTGAAGCTATGACTACTAGCCTTTTAACTAAAAGTCATGTTAACAGTAGAAAGCAGATTCATTCCAGTGGATGACAGGAAAGACCACTGAATCTTTTCCCCCTTTTCCACTGGCGCCTATGCCACCCAGACACAGCCAAAGCAACTTTGAGCTTTAATTTCTCCATGCTCAGCATCACCATCCACAGTATCTGAAGGTTACTGTTAGCCTAGTAATGGAGCGCGGGTTAACTGGTGTATGCTTTATTAGAAACCTAACGAGGAGAGGATTCAGCATGCAAGCGGCTGGTTTTGTGGTCTTAATGCTGTGCAGAGCTAGCTGATTAGCAAACATTTGTTATGCAGTGGTCAGCAGTGCACCCTGGAAGTGAAAAAGCAAAGTTCCTAGAGGGTACTGATAATGCTGTGAATTTCTCCTGCATGGAGAATCCATTTAATTCAACTGTATCAGTAGCATGCTATTTTTGTATGTCAAAGTGTATGACTTACTGACATGAACTCATTTAATTGCAAAGATTTTGAAATAAAGAGTCTTATCAGTGTTGCTTATCTTTGTGAAATGTCAGGGTAACCTAATAGGTATTGTGAGCACAGCATGAGGTATATGTAGCTCCTGTGTGGTTTTTAACCACTTGCAGTAACAAAACAAAGCAAGCAAAAATATTTAATTTATAAAATAAAATTGCCATACATAGGCTAGGAGAATGTATACATCCCCATCCTCCCCTGCTATGAAAAGAGCAAAAAGTCCTACCCATGAGCTGGAATATTGATTCAGATGCATTATGTATTGAGAGCAATCTGGATTTCATGCAGGCGGGCAACCAGGCTCTGCACATGATACCTCTCTTGCTGTTGTGCTCTGGTGAGAGTGTTGATCCTCACCTGCAACTGAAAGTGAAGAGAACTTCATAAGCTGTTGGTACAGCAAGACAGCATTTAGTCTTTCTGACAAAGGAAGAGCGAATAAGCTCCAGCTGCCTTTGTATTATCCCACTTAAGAACCATTAAGTGACAGGATAGTGTCACTCAGGAACAGCCAAGTACTGTCTAGCTTAAGAGCTAACAGCTGAGTACCCATATGGCTGCATTAAAACCTGGGCAGCAACAGCAATGCAGATGCGGTCACTAGTGTAGTTACACTGTCCTGAGAAATCTCAGGTTAAAAATCAAGACTGAATCCACTAAGGCCTGCTGTGGAGCTTGGAAATAGCCTGAGGAAGGGCTACTGGAGCTGGAGTTACATTTCTGAACAAGTAAGATGCATCTACACAGCAGCCTGTTCTGCTCTTCAGTCCACTTCTGATTACAAGTCTCAGTTCTCTTGGCATGTTAGTAACAGGTTACTATCCAATTGCTCACAACTGCCATCAGCCTTTAGGCTAAGTGCATAGCATAGTGATTATCACTTCAGTAAGCTGAATTTGTTTGCTATTTACAGACCTGATTCAGTTCTTCCTGAATATCTTGTACACCATCTTGGTCCTCTGGTTGTGTGCTGTTTTCTAGCCACTGCTGTAGAATCTCTGCCTGCTGCTGACAGGACCTGATAAAATGGATTAAAGGATTCTTATGCCAATTAGAAGCTCAGCAGTCTAAACCAACTTAGACTTGTGACTGATACTTGCAGTAAGACTCAGTTTCTTGTCTCAAACCAGTGAATGGTAAAAGTCTTAAAAGAGATGCTGGAAAGCAGAGAAACCTGTCTGAAAATTGTTTACATTTCCTACTGCTTGTTCCTGACCTTTTCCTTCCCTGACAGCCCCATTTTCTTATAAACATTTTTGCTAATGTGTTCTAGTAGAGAAGTTGTTGAACACCAACCGTACTTTCTTCAACTGACAGTTGGAAAAGCTAAGTCTTCATGATAAAAGAGCTAAAATTCACTCTGCCAAGTTCATTTGTACTGCCTTCAGATTGCACCCAATACCTCTGTCATGCTTTCTCTAACAGCCGCCAAAGGTATAATTAAGCCACTTGCTGACTATAAAAGAAGTGGCACATGTACTCTCTCCTGCCTGGAGTGAACTCTTAGAAAATCAAGACCTCTGGAACTTTCCTGTTTCATTCACAGTTCTGTGAACAGACTGGTTAGTTTCAAAGTAGATATATGCAAAAAGTGTAATACCAAGTTGACAACATGAAGCAAGGCTGGATAAATAAAGGGGCTTTGCAACATACTTGAGTTCTTGCTTCCTGCTGAAGTAGTACTGCATCTGCTGTTGGATGTGTTGGAGTTCAACTTCCAGCTTCCTCTGTAACATTTCTTCTCTGGAACTTTCTTCCCCTTCATCTGAATGGGAGATACAAGGCACAAGCCATGGAAGTGGAGCAGACTTCCACTGTTTCTTCTTGCCAGCAAAAGTCAGGTTAGTAAACAGGAAACATGGAACCTTCCTGCAGTCCTTTCCACAAGGTTTTTCACCCTGTGACATGTACCTATTTGCCCAAAAGATCGGTGCAGTGAGAGGGCAGGAGTCCTGACAGCATTACGAGCTCCAAAGACTGTTTAAACACACACAAAAGAAGATAAACATGAATGATTTAGTACTACAAATGCTGGTTTGGACAGCATTTAGTGTTCGGCCATGATTTAGTGTTTTGTATCTCTAGAACAACGTCAGTCTAGTCGCATGGAACACAAATTTCATGCCCTAAACACCACACTGGGAGGTGCTCAGACACCTTATGTCCCCTTTATAACCGTACTGTAAGTACAGAGAAAACTTGAGAGTTCTTCCCTCCTGAAACGAGGGAAGCATTCAGCCTCACATACATGAACATCTCATCACTCAAGCACATTCTTGCTGAAAGAAGACAATCCCTAGCAGCTCCCTTCCTTCAATCCCCAGACAGCATTAGCCCCCTGATTCAGCTGCACCCACAAAACTCATTACTGTTCCAAAAAGGAATGACTGGTATTCTTCACCTCCTGAAGAAGGCACACAAGACTGCCTTGTCTCCCTGATGTTTTGGGGAGCTGGCTTACACTCTTGCATGTATTAGAGGACACATAACTGCTACAGTTCAGATCTAAGGACCTACCTGCACTTTGGTGACTCCATTTTCCCACCAAGTTTGTAGATGACAGCAAACGTGACTCCAAGTTTGGTTGTAACTTCTCCACAGAGTCCTGTTGAGAGTCTTGGGAATGGGCTCCCTTGTGACCACTCACAGGCTGACCTCCTCTCTACAAGGTCAAAATGATACCATGTTTTTCCCTCAAGGGGTTTTGTTGAGTAAGCCCTACAAGTAGAACACACCTGACCTACTCAACCCCACTCCCACTCAAACACCCCCTGTAGTCACTGAGCCCCTCTCATAAAACACCACAGAAGAAGCAGAGCTTAAGAAATAGGCATTTCAATTTCCAGCACAGAGGTGTTTCATCAAGGTTAACACCACCCATCTGGCGTGGAACGGGAGGTTAAAATGCAAGCACCTACTTGCAGGGGAAGTGAATTTCAATTTTTGGGACTGTCAGCCATAGCCACTGCTCCTAAACTGAGTTGCTCTTAAATCTGTCATCTGATTGGCAAACTGTAATTGCTCTGAACTCTTTGAAGGAGCAGCACTCTCAAGTCAATTGCTAGGAAAAGCACCCAGCTAGGAAGGACCCAAGACCAGGAAAAAAGGCATGAAATACATGTGGATTGGTCAGCTAGTAAAACATAGCTCCAGACTGGTGGTAAAGAGCTCTCGGGCATTCAGAGCCAGTTAATTTGGTCAGCTTTAAGGATGACAGCTAGAACAAGAAAATAGCTCAACAGCCAGACGGTCACTCCAGCAGATCCACAGGAAAACCCAGCAATAAGCAGCATGCATGTTGAGAGTAGCCCAGTAAGCACACTAGCTTTTCCTTCAGCAATACACTCACCATTCCTGCTCCAGCTTTCATCTGAGGCATGAAAGATGAAGGAGACCTTAACTTTGGCCTCTGAGTAGCACAGTGCACATCATTTGTCCACAGTGGTAAAGCATGTACAAGGGATGGGTAGGATTGAGTGGTATTGCCCATTTGAGACAGACATTTACGGGTACTTTCTTCCACTTCAGGTGTTTGCATTAAGTTCCCAGTCTGCCGAGGACATTTGTTCACAGATGTTTGCTGAAAGGGTGCCTCTGGTCTGTAAAAGAAGGAGGATGAGGTCATCTTGTTATTCCCTTGCATACAGCTTTCCAGTCAGCTGCTTTACTATGCAAGGGAAACCCCAATTTAAAAGTGAAAAAAACCCCAAACTACCAAAGAACAAAACCTCCCCAAACAAAAAACCAAAACACCACAACGATTTCAAAACCAAACCCAAAAAGCAGCAGAGCAGCAAAGGTTTCCATTAATCCTCCTGCCCTGCTCCAAATTCTCCACATTAATCCAGGCTGAAATAATTTCTTTAGAGCTATGAATTCAATCCATTAACAAAATCCTGCCTCATATGGCTTTGGAACAAGAGAAAGAGGGTGCAGGATCAGCAATCTCAGATGGGTTTTGAGAGAAAATTGGTAGATATTTCCCATTTCTAAAGCTAACTACAGAACCATTTCACATGAAAGTTCAGCCTAAACATCTGCCTAGAAGCAATTTCAGCTTCTATAGCAAGAGCAGTTTCAGCTCCTCAGTTTCAGGGCTAAGCAGTGCTGCCATAACTCAAACAAATGCAGAACACTCAAGACAGTGAAACTGCTGCTTTGTTGAACATTTTCAGCAGCAGCACAGACCTCTGGGGCAAAACAAAAGTTGACAGAAAATAGCTCCTTTCAGAGCAGCAAAGTTGATTCAGCCAAGACAGAAATATTCAGTTCTGGCTCTGCATTACCAGAATCAGTAACGACTCCCCAGTAGATTAGTTAAATCCAGACCCAAGCCTGGTGTGGAGCAAACACGCTCTACAAGCCAAAAAGCATCCTGCACAACTCCAACTTCCAAGTTTGCGTGGCAAGGCTGACAGAAAAACAACCCACAACTTTACTTATTCCCTAAGCCCATTCATTCTGTAAGGAAGTGATGTGCCCTATCTTGCCCTCAAAATCTCTCAGTAATGAAACAAAGGCCTTGGTTGCTATTTCATTAAAGTCTGTTTTTCTTGTCTGCCTCTTATAAAGGAACCTGATGTTTTTAAGGTCAGGATGGCCTTTTGGTAGCAGAGAGCAATGCACTGTCCCATAATTACTGAACATTCTGTATTATGAAGGTCAGGGAATTTGAAGGGATAAGCATAGCATATCCCACTCTAAGCCACCCTATTTTCCTTTACTTTTAAAAACAGACTTTCTACCTAGAAGAAGGAGATCCCAGCAGTGCCTTGCCTTCTAGAGAGCCCAGAAGGAAGTCAGGCCTCTGTGGTGGTAACCTTGCTCGTTGAATGGGATTTCTGAAAAGAACAAACAGAACCAAGATGTATTTCAAATTAGCATAAGCTGGCATTGCAGCTGAAGAAACAGTGCTATTCCATCATTCACCTCTGCTCTGCAACATTCCCCTTGCATGTAATAATAGTGTTTAAAGGCTTATTTTGACCTGTATTAATGTCACAATCTGGTTTACTGCATGAAGGATTGTGCCAACATAAGAAGTGGTGGAAGGGACAGAATTGAACAAGACAAAACTACTTCTTTTGGCAGCATATACTAACATAAAGAAATGTGAACCTATTACCTTATTTCCCTTAAGGCTCCTGTCCTGCACTGAGAAGCTTCATGGAAGATTCTTCCTTGAAACTGCCCCATGATCAGAAACTTTTAAGGAACAGCTTCCCCAGGGGAAAGAAAGGGGCAAGAAGAAAGCTCTATTTTTGCACAGCCACGATCTTGATGTTTATCATTTCATCAGACCCTATACTTGACTTCAGTGAAAAAGAGCTTCACTGACAGCTCTAGGCCACTCAGACAAGATCAGCTCTCATGATGGTGAAAGTCCCACCACATTCATCTTTCAAATGTTTCCCTGTGTTCCATGACAAATGACTAACGCTCCATGAATTCACAGTTGTATACTGAGAAACACAGTGGGAAGTACATAGCTGAGCTGATCCTACCTGTCACTGATACTGAAGTATAAAGTCACAAATGCCTTTGTTGTTTGTGGGCTGATGTATTCACTATGCACAGATCTTGTGTAACTGCAAGACCAGCCACATGATGCAGGGTCAGAGAGAATGTTAGGGACTACAGCCATCAGTGTGAGAACTTGGAAATACAAAAATGAGAGAGACACAGACAGAAGAACTACACAGATGTAGAACTACATATATGCAGGAGGAACTAGAACTCACAGATTACTGAGAACTGGGTCCCCATCAGCAAGGTGAAATGGTAGGCGACTGCATTTTGAAGGCCATGGCTCTTCCTCTGCCGAATGTCCTCTTCTCCCAGAACTAACACCAGGCATTTTAAAAGCCACTTGCTTCTTCGGAGGTAGCAGAAAAGAACAAGGTTTATTTAATTTCTTGGAAAGAGCCTTCTGTTTCCACAGCATGGCACAGCAATACATTGACTGGTGAAGGTTGTAGGCTGCCTGCCAATGCAAAGAATAGCAAAGCATTTGATGGCTGAGAGTAGGAAGCAACACCATGGCACCAAGGGAGAACACCACAGAAAGGAACTGAGATTTCTGCTGACCTCACAGCCATAGCAGCTCTCTATTCTAAAATAGCAGGTTCACTGTGGTAATACTTGGGTAAGAAAAATGAACTGGGTACTTCTGCAGTGAGGCAGGCTGCACATTAGGAAACAGAGCAAACAGTGTCTTGAAAACCTGGAAAAAGAGCTTGGAAAACTGCCCAGGAGCAGTAAGAGAGCAATCAACACAGGCATCCCTATCTTCCTTTCTACACAACAGGGCTGGGCTAATACTCAAAGTCAGAAGTGACACAAGCCCATACTTGAAGGTGTAAATGGTGCTAAAGCTAAGACAGGACTAGACCCAGCCTCTAATGCTTCATTATAGCACAGAATTTAGAGACCAGACAGTAGCCACATGCAGAAGTTTCATCCAGCAATATTACCTATGGTAGGAATTGCCCAGTTTTGAAACAGCTTCATTAAGAAAGGTTCCAAATTAGCAACACAAGTCTGAAGTACAGTCTCAGATGTATGAAAGGACAGGACCGCAGGCAAAAGTGCATGTCAGATCTGTATAAGAGCCAAGATGTAGGGCTCCCAGATACATACATGCACACAAATATACACACAAAGTGGATCAGAGCAGACCAGAGGTGGATGTATCTGAACAATCATTTTTCTCTTTCACCTTCAGCTGTTGCTGGGCTTGGTGCTGTCCTTGCAACTGCTTCATGCCAGTGGTGTATCTCAAGACCTGGGTTACACCTTCTCTTGGAAGACTAGTGTGGTCAACTCCAATGGCTTTTTCTATACAATCTTTTTTCTGCTGTTGCCCTTTGGTAAATCTGAGCCAAGCAGCAAATACCTACAACGGGACCAACAGCTGAGTGTTACAAAGACAGGTTCCGGGCCAGGGACTCCCCCTGCAGACAGGAACACTTTCCCTTCCACTGGATAGTAATAGGCAGAGCTACAGCAACAGCAGGACGCTACCACAAGGGCAAAGAGACAGGGATTTAAGTCAGCTGAGGCTGGATGGGGGAAAAAGTGCACAATTTTTAATCTGGTAAGAGGACTGAGGGTCAGTTTTCCAGCATCCTAAAACAACATACAACACTCCAAAGATGAAAGGAAACAGATACTCAGAGCGTGCACTCTGCTAACTGCAGTCAAATCTGTGTATGATCTGCACATCTGCAAATTCATTTGTCTGTCCCTGACCCCCCCAAAGCCCCTACCTTTCTCTGCAATGAAAGGGACCAATGCCACAATGCTTGCACCATCTTCTGCTTTTCCCATCGCTGCTCCAACAGCTATTGGGGAAAAAAACGCACAACAAAGAGGAAAGGAGTTTACATCCCCCACACCAGAAATGCTAGCCAGAGCATCAACCAAACAGCATGTGCTGGTGGAGCTACAGCACAATAACCTACTCAGTTCACCCACTATACAGCAAGGTGTCTCTTCTGCTAGAGGAACCAAAAATCCAGAAAATTATTAAATAACGTCTTATGGCCCTCATTCTCCTGTGTGAGTGGAGTATGAAGGAGAGGAAAGGATAAAGATCAGAAAAGAGCTAGATAGCTACCCAGGGGTCAATTCCTTACCTGTGTCTTCCAGCAAGAGAAGGAAGTAGAGCAAAGTCTATGAGTCATTAGCTGATCTCCCAGTCTCCGTAGTAGCTGTAAGGCAAGCAAAACAGTGAGTCACTTGCAGACAAACCTCACTTATCTGAGCCAAAACTTACTAGAATAGAACAGGTACCAAACAGCCTTTCTCACCCTCCCTTTGTTCTGCTGAGGCAACCCTAACATTAGTGCCCTTTGGTGTAACAGTATCTGTATATCTATGAGCCCAGCAAGGATTTCATTAGCAGTAAATGGTGTCACTTAGGGCGAGACCAGTTTCTCATCTCTTGGTTAGTTCTACCAAAGCTTCCTCGGGCAAGACACAGGCATGTTCCTTCCTCCTTAATGCACAAGGCTGTCATGCTCAGTCACTACCATTCCCCTTACCAGCAGGCACAGCCTGCTCCTCCACACCTGTAACTTCCCACCCTAGGTCACTGGCTTGGGGAGGTTGTTGATTCTTCTCACCATTTTCCCAAGGCACTGCTGATGATACTTCTTCCATTTCACCAGGTACTTCTGCAGTAGGTGCTGCTGGTGGTGCTGTGCTGCCCTGTGCTGCTGAGCCCTCAGCATCAGAGACTCCCTAGTTAAGTCCTTCCAGTGAAGAAACATGGTCTGTAAATGCACTGTTAGGAGACGATAAATTAACTCAGAGAGAATCAAGTTATCAGCTACTTTTCCAGACTAAGACTGAAAGTATTTAAGTCTTGCTTTAAGTATATGTAAGCACTGGTTTAGCAGTACTTAACACTGACAGTACTCAGCACTAGGAAGAAAGACTGTGAAACACTTCAGGTAACGGTCAGTGAGCCATGACTTGCAAGTCTTCCTTGCTGTCATTGACATTCTTTATAATCCTTAGGAAATCACACTTGCCCTTGCTGCTTCAGAGTCCTCATGTCAAGAAGGTGGCTGGTACCATGAAAATGCTTGAAAAGTTTGAGGGCCTTTCTGTATTAATTACTAGAGAAAGATTGAAGCAGCAACTGATAAGATTACTTGCACTGCCCTTAAAACAGAGACATCTGAGCTTCTCAAAATTAGTAATGGAAAATTCCCTTGAGGGAAGACAAGGAACCAACAGAGAAGCAAAGTAACACAGCAGCCTTCAACTGATCACTGGAGTCCCAAGTCCTTCCCCATTCTATGGGAACATCCTTTGTAAGCTTAATAGACATCTGTACAGATGACACAAAAGACTGCTCTATGAAGATAGGCTGAGAAAATTGGGGCTGTTCAGCCTGGAGAAGAGAAGGCTGCGTGGAGACCTCATAGCAGCCTTCCAATTCCTGAAGGGGGCCTATAGGGATGCTGGAGAGGGACTCTTCATTAGGGGCTGTGGTGAGAGGACAAGGGGTAATGGGTTTAAACTTAAACAGGGGAAGTTCAGATTGGACATGAGGAAGAAATTCTTTACTGTGAGAGTGGTGAGGCCCTGGAATGGGTTGCCCAAGGAGGTTGTGGATGCTTCATCCCTGGCGGCATTCAAAGTGGGGTTGGACATAGCCTTGGATGGCATGGTTTAGTGGGAGGTGTCCCTGCCCATGGCAGGGGGGGTGGAACTCGATGATCTTGAGGTCCTTTCCAACCCAAACTATTCTATGATTCTATGATTCTAAGGATCATACATAGATAACTAAGTCTTCTGAGAGTTTAATATCTCCATCAGCTCACCTATATCCAAATGTTTTCTGGCCTGCATCACAGCCATCATCTTCTGCTGACGGCTACACACTTGGAGAAGGGCAACGTGCCTCCACTGCAGTAACACCTAAAGGAGCAATACAAACAAGAGACAGGATACGGACTGACTGTAATGTTCTTTGGAGGGAAAAGCAATGTACTCCACACTCCTGGCACCATAACCATTCCCATTTCATTTTTCACAAAAGGCTCGGCAAGACAGTGCAAATTTCCTACAAAGTAAATACAGCAAAGGGTCCCCCTGCAGTTTTCATGCATTCTCCTTTTCTACCCATCTGCTTTCCCTCCCACCCCAGGTAACACTACTACGTTGTATCATACTACTGGTCTTCCCTTCCTGCTAGGAAATAGGGAGAAAGGAAGAGGAAAACCCACGAGTTCGCTCAGAGACAAGTTTCAGAGGTGCCTGTAGAAATAACATGGGACTCCCACTTTTTGGACCTTTCCTAGTAGTGGCTCTTAGATTAAGTTTTTGGTCCTGCATGACCTGACCCATGCCTGAAATAGCATCTGTACTTAAGACTTCGTATCTGCTATAGAGACCCTACCTTTGGCAGGATTGCTCTCCTGTAGTGCTCATCTGCCTGAATAGCTGCCTTAGCTTCACATGCAAGGGCAAAAGCATTTTCTCTCCATGTACACAGAACCTGCCTGGGTATATAAATATATAAAAATTAAAAAACAAACAAAACCCATTAAGAATGATTCTCACTTGTTCCTTTGGCACCCTCCAAGTCACAGGGGAGCCAAAGCCAGCTCTCTCTATAAACTCAGTCTTGCAAATCAACTTCTGCCCCTTTGAGTCTATGTTGAAGGCAGTACAAAACTGGAACACTCCTTGAATTCAGCATCTTAAGCCAAATCAATCAGGCCCTGCAAGTGACTGTGGTTGTAGAGCATTAAAACAAATGAGGTAGTTAAAACTAAAGCAACCACAACCAATACAAAGTGATATTATCTTCAACCACTCTCCTCACTCTTAATGCAAGACAGCCTGTACAGGCTGTTTTAGTATCATATCTACATAGAATCCATGTGCTCACTGCACTAATATATTTTGCTGTCTCTTATGGGGCTAAGATAAAAATGTTAAAGCAAAACAGAGGGCAATTCAGGAAGAGGATGACTTCTTTTGGCTACGTGATCTGCACAGAACCAGCAATGCACAGCAGAGTCAATTCCCAGCACTGACCACTCAAAAATTGAAAAAGGGGTAATTTGAGTGCAGTGCAGTCACTTCTCTCCTACTGCACAAGGAAACAGGCTTACCGGAGCAGTAGTCTGGTGTGCTGGTTCTCTTTGTCAGCTACTTGGGATAGAATACACTGTACGTTATGCTGGTAACTCTGCAAGAAAAGCAGCAAGAGGTAAAAATCACCCTGAACTGCAACATCTGAGGAGAGGAGACATCTGGAAACTCTTAGTAGCAGCTTAGGAGCATAGTAGCAGCAGTAGAGAACGGGAAGTGGGGAGAAAATGAGGTTGCAGCCACTGAAATCAAAATGCTGCTTTTTCCAGATAAAGAGTCATTGCACACTAGTTAATGCCAGCTACGACAGACCCTTCCCCAAGCCACATCATTACATTGGCTCTTTTGCTCCAAAAAAACAATGCTAGAGCTTATATACCCTTATCTACCATAGCCTTCATTCCACTTTGGTATGCAAGTGCTTAGAGTGAAACAGCATGGCAGCTCTTCAGTTCTCACCAAAGCACTTGAGCACACACAAATTCCTCATAGGAAAGGATGCTCCCTCCTACCTTCCAGGCTGTCAAGGTCTTGCCCAGTAACATGTGCTGATAGTGCATGTCTGCTTGCACCAGCTTCCTCCATTTCTCACGCTGATGTTCCACGTACTATGAGGGGGGAGAGGACAAAGACATGTACACATGATGGAGAGAAAACAGGCAGTGGCAGAGCAAAGAGGGAAAAGGACCATTTCCCATCACTGGGGAAACATCTATCCTTTAATCTTGCTGTAACAGTTTTTCACTCAAACTAGCACTGCATCCTGCTATTTCTCCCGAAGGCCTGGTTGAGGCTTCTTTACCCCTGCCTTTTTTAGAAATCCTCTTGAAGACTGATGCAGTTCACTCAAGTTAACAGTTCTGGACCAACATTCTAGTGTCAACTCTAAAACTTCTCAATACGACATGCTGCAATGCATATTTGGTCTATCACATCATGGTAAGGGAAAGGCCCAGCATAAAAGTGAAGAGCCATCTGATACAGCCTGCTGTGACTTGTACACAAGTACAGACCACACCATAGCCTTGCTGCAAACTTCTAACTTTGAGAAGGACATGCACGGTACTGGGTAGGGATAATTTCACCATGTTAACTCTGGTTACATTCCTGGGTAAATCTCCTGAACTACAGTCTCATTCTCACTATATTAGAGAAGTGAACAAGAAGACAAAGAACTCCCTCTCCTCCCTACACAATCCCTGTTCCGCCCACACTGAACTGGTTTTATCCACCTGCAAAAGGAGGAGAGCTCAGGAATGACTAAAATTATTTAAAATAAATTTATTATTTATAAAATAAACAATTTAATTTCTAGCCATATGGGTAGAAGCAATCTGTACAAAACAAATAGGATTCAAGCTCTTCCCATCTGTTAACTCCCTCACCTCCTTCCACTTGTTCCAAGTCTGCTGCAGACACTTTGAATAGTGAAATCTTAAGGCTTCCGTCTCCTTGAGCCTCCTATAAGAAAAATAATTATTTCTCCTAAGATGCAATTCATGTTACTGTACCCCTCTGGCACACACTTGACCCCACAATTGCTACTTTCAGTAAGTCATTTACTGAAAGACAAGCTAGTAGATTCCTAAGCACACATAAGGAGTCAAGATCGCTGTGAATTAACAACTGCTTTGCCAAAAGTAGGCCACCACAGAACCAATTCAAATCATTCTCCCTTTTAAATAAACTTCTTACTCTGTTTTTCTCTCCTGAGTATTTTGCTTCCACAAACAGAAAGCCTTTAGCAGCAGCAGGTTGCTGTAGTGACCTTGTGCATGAACCAAGTTCTCTTGCTCCTCCAAACATGCAGCTGTTCTTCTACGCCAGAAGCACCAGAAACAACGCAATAGCTGCCTTTCAAAATGAAGAGCAGCCTACAATGGGAAGAAGGTGGCAATAAATTCATGGCACAGGCCACTTACAAACAACAGAAGGCAATTTCTTAAAGATGACATGCACAGAACTGCCCAGAGTTTCTTTTCCTCTTCTTAAGTTAAATATGTCACCCAAGCCCCTTAGCTGAGTTTATGTGAATGTATTACACAGGGACCTACATGCAAGCAGATGGAGAAATTGCCACCAGAAAACAGAGAGCCAAAAAGAGGAAAACTACACGCCATAAGTAGTATATGAATGACTCCTAAGAACTGATAAGCTCCAGAAACCACTCCCGTTGAATCTGCAGGGACTGATAATCTCAGAACCCCAACAGTCAGCCACATCTGCATAAGGCCACACACACACACTGCCATCAACTACAAGTTGTGGAACTCAGACCACATAAAAAGCCACAGTGGCTGCTACAGATAAAGACTACAGAATTACATACACCCCTTTGGAAATGAAGGGCCCCTTAAGTGATTTTATGGACCGCTAGAACCAAGTAATTTGTCAGCACCACCCTGAACTTTTTAAATAGGTTAGGATTGGCTCTTTATTACTATCAGTGTTTCAACCAATAACTATGAAATTGACATTTACCAGGCAAGGGAATAAGTGAATGAACCATGTGAACAGTTACCCTCTAGTAACAACATCTCAAAACTATTATTAAATTATTAATAAATAGCTTAACTCAAAAAAGGTGATTAGTAAATATTGGTTGTAATCTGCTTCCCCTGACTTGATCCCCCAGCAGGTAAAAGGGAACTTAAAATACCCAAGTCCATCTCATGCCAACTCATGTTCACAGACAGTGACTAAGAAACCATGCCTTCCATTTCCTAAGCAAGGCCAGGTAAAAGAGTGGATTTACCCTCTTCTCTGCCATCCGGTATTCTTGCTGCTTGGCGGCGTTCAGCAGCCATGTGTCAAATACCTGTCTCATCAACACCCTCCTGCAAGCAAAAAAGGAGAATGTCAGCACAGGAGAGAATTCCTTCAGAAAAGAGACTGTTTGATGAATGTCAAAAGACGAATCCATCTGCAACTTAAACAGTTGATTTTTCAAACAATGCAAGCCACCTCTAGAAATCAGGCAGCTGTATGTCCTCATCACTCTCTGGGTTAAAAACCAGACAATTTGCCCCTGAAATCTTACACAGAATACATGAGATGAGTGAATTTTCTGCTTTCCTTCAAATCATTCAAAAGATTGCTCTGACTTCTGGCCAAATAGTTACATTTATAAAGAATAAACACAAAGAAAAAAATGATATAACAACCTTTCATTTCTTCTCCACTGTAAATACAGTCCAATCCCTCCTCCCTTGGAAACAGTTTGAAAATCCTACTCAACTTTTTCTGTGTAAAACCAAAACAGATATTGTAATAGGACTTGAAAAAAATTATAATAACAATAAAGAGCAGTGTGGTCTGATCTTAACACTGAAGAGGTTCTACCAAAGCCTTCTTTCACGAACAGGGTCAGGTTAGTTGTGCTCATTATCAAAGCTTGTTTCTCTCTGGATGAAGATAATACTTGCTAGTAGGTGTCCTCCCTAGGGAGAATCATTACCAAACAGCACTCCAAAAATGCAATTAATATGTATTTATGATTGAGCACTATATACATCTCTTTCACAGAAGCAGCATATAGTAGACGCCTCCTAGTCCAGAAGTCTAAGCTACAGACTAGTAGAAATAGCACACCAGTTATTTCCAGACCTCAGCCATGTGGGTGTACTAATTAGATTGTCAGCAAGTCTCAGCTTTTCTCCAGCCTAAAGAGGCCTAAAAGATATTTGGATTCTCACCAGGTAATTTTTGGTAGGCAGCTGTTACAACTCATTACAAGCTCATGAGGTAGTAAACAACATAAGTCTTCCTGAAGGGTGCTGGTAGTTGCCAGTAAGAGTGTCTCTGATATGTAAACAGTCACAAATCCCAATTGGCGGCTCTTCTGGGGTACCTCCCAGGTCTTACCACCAGACAAAGCAACTGAGGCACTGACTTGTGAGACAGCACATACGTGCATCAGAGGCCAACAGGGAAGCCAAGTTCTGGCAAGCTGCCATGGAAGTTTTACTTAGGTGTGGCTGAAAAGCAGACTCAGACCTCTGAACACGGAACATACTTCTTATCATTTGTTCAGGAAATAGGACTTCATTTATACTCTTTCTAAGGAGAAAAGACTGCACACAAAAACATTCCTGACCCAAGAAATCAAGGTATGGCTCCAGAACCAATTCGTTCATCCCTTCCTTGGTGAGAGGCATGAGTTACACTGCAGCAGTTGCATGCTGCAACTCATCTTCCCTAAGCTTGAGGTCCTGAGTGTTTGAGCATTCCCTCTCTCTTTGTCTCCAGAGGGTAAGAGCTAACACAGGACAGCTGCACTCTCAAAACAGTTGGGAAAAGCTCTTAATTGCTTGCAGAAATGCAGCTGCCCTCATTACTCAGCTGCACGCCAAACCTATCCGTGAATCTCCCAAAGAGCAAGCCCATACCCAAGCCAAAACCGACTTTTTGCAGCTTGCTTTTCAACTGTGAAGCCAGGCTTCTCATTACATAAAGGTATGAATCTGAAACACAGGGTGTGACCATTCTCTGCCAATGAAAGGCACAAGGTCCCAAGTCTACTAGGAAGAAGATTCAATGTTAAAGAGTATTTTTTTGTCTCTCAACTTACACAAGAAAAGGTGTCCCATTGTCCAGGGAGGGGTCACGGACAAATAGCGCAGTAAATCTTAACTCTACCTTGAAGAATCAGCACTGAATCCATGGGTAAGAATACAAGCCCAGACACGGCTTTTAAGGAATCTCAGAAAAGGCAAATACCCTTCTCCCCCCCCCTTCCAATCAATATTCTCCACCTGGTCCTATTTCCACAATGAACAGGAATATGTTCTTGTAACTCCTGTGCACATCCGTGCCTCCATAATATGCCAGTAAAAGTAGTTAGTAAGATGTATCATTATGCTCTGAGACAAAGGCTAGTGTCTGAATTCAAAGAGTGATGAGAACCCACAGCATCCATTTACTTTAACAGAAAACAGAAACACCAAGCACCTCTAAAGAAGGTCATTCCCAGTAATTTCATTCAACTGCACATTGTAAACTTAAATTAGAATAACTCCAGCAGTTGTAATAGACTTATTTTGGC
Organism: Amazona ochrocephala; assembly: GCA_039720435.1. Taxonomy (NCBI): domain Eukaryota; kingdom Metazoa; phylum Chordata; class Aves; order Psittaciformes; family Psittacidae; genus Amazona; species Amazona ochrocephala. Next base: position 4,559,488 of record CM077891.1, on the reverse strand, counting down.
ACAACTGCAGTTGCGGACCTGGACTCATTTTGAGTGAATCTAAACAAGCCTCAGAGCTAGGCTTAAATCAATCTCCTTCTCACATTTCACAGAGAAACAGGAGATATAAATTCTCCACTACTCATGGAAAATATAAGAGCAATTGGCAGGAGAATGCTCATGCCCCAAAGGTACTACCAGGTTTTAAAAGAGAATCAAAGGCCCACACATCCCACATTTGTACAACTTTCTATCAGTATTTCTCTGTGTACCTATAACGGGCATAAGCCACTGTTGTTAAGGCCTGCTGCTGTTGTTCTTCCTTCTCTTCTAAACGGGACTTCCAGCAGTTCCAGAACGTCTGCAGCATCTGAAACAGAACAACAGACATGAAAAAACACAGGTATCAAGGGAGGAAGAGAATCCAAAGACAGACATAATTAAACGTCCTACTGAAACCGCATGCTGCAACGGTTGCCTCCTGCACTGTTTCACATGCCAACTTTGGTTTATAACCTGCTATGATTTTTTCTGGTAAAAGAAAAAGTCACCCTAAACATAGGAAAACAGGGAACTAAAATAACTAAGACTGACAGTTGACTTACACAGGAGGTTTTCTGTGGCTATCAGTATTTAGGAACCAAGCCACTGATTCAGTAAAAAACGGCATTTTGTAGATGAAAGGGGAAGCCAACAGGACAGCTGAAGGAAAAATAACACAAAAAAGGTCAGACTCACTGTAACCTGGTGCTGACGGTGGGACAGGTTTTTTCTCATCTGCTGAAGATGCGTGTTCATGACATTCTGCCAGAGACCCTTAAACCCGAGTGTCTGTAACAACAAGAATGTCCACAACTTCCACGCAACTCAAACCGGCACTCTACAGCTTAGAACTGGCTGCTCCTTACAACCTATGTTTGATGCTACTCCTTGCAACAACTAAGATTCATGAACTTGTCATCAAAGCCTCGCATCAGTTTCCCCTCACAAATCGCCACTTCTCCAGCTAAACCAAAATTCCCTTCCACATTCCCAGGGTTTTATTATGAGGCATCTAACTCCTCATTCAGCTATCAACACCACTACCCAAGTCATTTCCAATCCACCTCCTCCTTCACTTCAAAACTCCTAACTTGCTCCTTAGCAAGAATAGAAAAGACCCACTTCCCTTTTAGGTCTCTTCTGCACAAGGTCTTTTAATCTACAGTCCCACAATGCCTTGATTCAGGGATGAACATGGTAAAGAGCATTCTGAAAGCATCCTGCCTTAAAGTTCTCTTATAGTCAATGTTTTCAATCTATGATCTAAATAGGTTTATTGACTGCCATTGGTCTGATGACCAGTACTGATCCACACTTGAACTTAATTCAGTTCCAAAAAAGCTGCAGGCCTGCTCGTGCCTGATGCAGACAGAAACATTCGAGGCAGTGGTGAGAAGAAAAAAAACCTGGGAAAATCAAGGGGAAAATGCACTACCATGGTGAAATGGCCAATAGCACCAAGATTAATCTGCTACATCACCAGTTTCCCAATTGGAAGAATAATTATTCTGGGGAGCAGCAAGGTCTCCCCATTTGGATTCAACTGGCAGATTTCAGAATAGTTGGAATTTAGAAACCTGATGGTAGATCCAAACTTACCCTGGCAGAAAATTGGGCATCATCCACTTAACACCCACCCACCACCACTAGTATTAAAGGCACAGTGCCAGCCAGAAGTATCCAACTTCCCTCCACAGCCTCTTCCACCTGATGCATAACAGTGCTCTTACCAACAGGTGATGCCTGTAGTGTTTTTCAGCCAGCTCATACTGCCGCATCTCTTCCACACACAGTACGACATCTGTCACTGCGTTAAAGGATCTTCTACACAGAAACATCCACCTTGATTCATACACAACCTCCTCCCACAGAGGGGCACTAGATCTCCATCTAAATTTGCTTCAGTACTTTAACTTCCAGCAGTCACCTGCATATGTTTTTATACAGTCACATTCACAATATGTTTCCGATTCACTGCTGAGTAATGAATTCTTCTCCAGCCCTAAATTATCTTCTGCTGGCTCTTAACTGTCAGCAGGCTAACATATTGTAATTGCACCAGTTATATTAATTGTTAGTATGGCTGTACATACATCTTACTAATGGTAACATGTTTGTTGTCACCCATGCTACTGCACAACATTCCTGCTTATTAATCAGATCTTTTCCTGCGGAAACATTTTTAACCTGTCTCTGTTAGGGATTAAATACAGATTGGATACAATGCTTCCTGTGTGCAAAGACTCTCCGTAAGGCAATCCTTGATGCTAGCTTTTCCATGTCCTTTTGGTGAGCATGCATTCTTCTCCTGCACTCCCATGACAGCCGCCAACTAGAGAAACACCACCAGACTATCCTGCTCCAGTGATGCTCTTGGGCCAGCTCTGCAAAACAAACACAAAAATTACTCATTACTTGTTCCATCCTCAGCTCATTTCTATCAGGTAAGGCCATGACATTTAAACCATTGGTTCTGAAGTGACAAAAGCTCTAGCACTGAAATATGGTGATAAGAATTCATAGTAAGACTCAGCTACAGACTATATTCTTCCTATTGATCACAAAGGGAGTTTTAAAGCAGTAACATACTGTACTCACTGAGGAAGGGAAAGTTAAGACACAGAATCACTTGTTCAACATACACAAACTTGCTTACATTTCAGCATGCTTCTATTACTAATTCCCAGATATCCAAGCTGGATTCTTTTCCACTACCACCAATCAAAAGGCAATTCACACAAATGTCTGAACTTATTCCAGTGACTTCAAGGGAAGAAGCAACAGAATTGGTGTAATAATCTTCACCATCCTATGTAAGTTGTGATTTGTCTGATTATCAAAAAAATCCACACACAGATTCACAAATAACAACCCTGAATACATCCTTCCCACAGACATCTCAGTCAGAATATGATACGTCATGTGGAAGTTTTCATCAAGGGGAATTTAAAGCATTTTCTTTTAAATCACATAGAAAGCAAGTTATCTCCTCAACAGTTCAGTATATAACCTTAGCTAGCCTTAGCAGTGTACAGTCCAAGTTGCATCTCACCACCTGTTGAGTAAGCAGAAACACTGCAGCATCTCCTAGAATAGAAAAAACCACCACTGTGCCTGAAGCAAAGGGGCTGAGCCCTGCCCAGTCCTAACTCTTCATTTTCACTCACCAGTCTGAAGTTTCTTTCTTTTGTGAAGGTTTACGTATCCCAGCCACGCTTCCATGCACCTCTTCAACTCCCAGTGCCGATTGTGAGTTACTGCCCTAGTCTCCTTCTGCTTATTATTCTGGTTGTATAAATACAGCTCTCGCCACTGCAGCCAAGCCTAACAGTACAATTGAGGAGGGAGGGCAACAGGAAAAAAAAACAAGACAAGATTAGGCAAGTAGAATTAAGAAGACAAAAGAAGAACACACAGGCAGTAGCAAATTCAAGGTAATATCCATGAGCAATGAGGTATCTCCCACAAGGTGAGGAAAACACCTAACCAACCAACTGAAAAAGAAACAAATATCCAAGGAATGTCAGCATGGACAAGGTCAAAGACAAAGAATTGATATTAAACTTTTTAATTAATACTTTCACACCTGTTACATTAAAATGCCAAAACAATAGGCTTTCAGAGTATTTTCATATGAAAGAGAATCACATCTTGACATAAGATTTCCCAAGCCATGAGCTTATCTCCTTAGCAGAAGAAAACCAGGCAGCATTGCCATCCTACAGCACAGACCAAATGAAGTATCATTTAATACCTGCATTTAATGACATGGACAAAGTGCCAGTTCCATTGAAACAAAGAAAACCTGTTTTCTTTAACACTATTTTCACCAGCCAAGATGAACTATTTACTGAAGGAGCTGACAACCTTTCAAGAATATGAAATGCTGGATTTCATTTTCTTACCCCAAAATGGAATTAAATATGCTCATAGAAATTCATTAGGACATAAGAAAAGTTGTCTTACAAAGAGGCAGGGTGCTGCCAAACAGCTGACCAGTGCTATCCTGCCTCCTAATGGAACAGTGGATTGGAGTTCAGCTGGATGCAAATACTCTTCATGCCCTGCTCAAAATGCCAGAGCTGCAAACACACACACCTGGTTTACTTTCTACTGTGGCTAGTTTCTGTGACGGGAGAACTCCAATAGTTCCACTATCATCAAGCACTGTATAAGACACTAACAATTCCTTTGGACAGTCTGCTTCCTAGCGAACACAAGACATGGATCCAGTTTGCTTTGCCTAGATTTCTTGTAAAAACAATTGGTCTGAGCTTCTTCACAGAATATCTCAAGTCGGAAGGGACCTGTAAGGATCATTGAGTTCAACCCCCTGCTCCTCCCAGGACTTCTTAAAACTAAATCATATCACCAAGAGCATCATCCAGACACTGCTTGAACTCTGACAGGTTTGGTGCCATGACCACTTCCCTGGGGAGCCTATTATGGTGACTGACCACCCTCTCAGTGAAGAACCTTTTCCTTATGTCCAATCTGAAGTTCCCCTGACACAGCTTCATTCCATTTCCTCATGTCTTAATATGTTCTTCCATGATAAGTACTGCAATTCACAAAGCAAATGAGTATAAAGCCTATTCTTTAATAATCTGCAATATTAGTCATATGTGCATGCAACTTAAAAATTAGACCTGGTAGTAGGTGAAGCTCCTGGGACTTACTCGAAATTGGAGGCTCTGGGCCCAATGCTGCAGAGCCAAAACATTCATTTTATGTCCTGTGCAGCTCTGGTAGTGTCTTCTCCACACCGCCCATGATATACTGCCAAAAAGTATGTTACAGACGTGTTCAAATGCAGGTTCCACAGTTCAGTGCAAGAAATCACCTTCCCCTCACCAGCAAATGTATGAACAACAATCTTTAAAATTCACTGTCTCTGGGTGTACCAGAAGAATTCAGACACACACCACACACACCCACCAAAAAAGGAGGAAAAAACAATTTACAATCTAACACGGAACAAAGTCATTGCAGGAAGAGATAACAGAACACAGGTAAAAACCATGGCATTATGGTCAGTGCCTTTCTGCTTGTTTCCATTCCATTCTCACCGCAAACAGCTTCTTTCCCTGAATGCTCGTGCCACAGACTGCATCCCACGTTTTGTCCTTCGGACATCAACATAAACCAGCCAGCACTGCCAGGTCCTGAGCAAGTTTTGCTTCTTTGCTGTACACAAAGACAAAGAAATACTGCATGTTAAGTTCACGCCTGAATGCAGCACTTAACCACTGAAACACCTGAACCGTTCTTCACCTTGCCCCCGAGCTCCATCCCCCTCAACCCGCAGTGACACCTCGTGGGAAATCCTGAAACAGCACCACCAGCCACGAAAAACCGCCCCGGCTGAGTGTCACACGGAAAAAAACCTTTGAAACGCTGACAGCATCATGCCACTTGGTCAGAGCAGCGTGAATTACCAGACAATGCCACTGCTTTGTCTCCAGTGCTTACAGGGTATATAACTGTAGAACAATATTCAGCATAACAACCTTACTGGGTAAGAATCACAGGATTTTCTTTGTTTCATTTTAAAAAAGAAGTTCATCGGGTTCATCAGTAGCTTTTCAAGAGTTATTCTCTATTACAAGCAGAGAAATCAACCAGAAACAAGTAAGTTTCTATTTAGCAAGCTGATCACGCAGCTAAAACCAGAAGCGATGCAACAAATTCCAGTTTACCACTTTATGCAGTGCATTGCACTTTCTCTGCACAACAGTCTGGCTTCCTAGAACTGACACTATGGGAGCAAAGTTATTAGAAAAACATCACTGATTTTATGCCATTTCACACAAACTAAAAACAAACAAACAAAAAACCCAACAAAACACCAAACAACCCACAAAAAAACCCCACCAAAACCCATCACATTTATGGTTTAAGATTTCCCCGTGATCTGGTGAATCAAGTATTAAACCAACAGTCACTTTTCTACTTAAGTAACACACAGCTGCTTCAGTAAGCACTCTGCCCTCAGTAAGAGAGGAAATCAAGATAGCCTCTCAGTTTGTTTCCAAAGGGTCCGTTTATATAATATTCTGAAGCCACATTCATATGCAAAGAGACCAGTTAACTTATTTTGCAAATCAGCACAGAACAAAACCACACAATCACCTTTAACAGGGGGTCATCCTCCCCTTCAGGGGAACATATCCCCTGAAGCCAAAAGCCAAAGGAAGTTGTAATCAATATATGCAACTTCATAAGCAGGACAAATCCACTGCAAAACAAAGGCTTTTCACAGTAAGATATGGGACAGTCAATAGTTTGGGCCTCTTTTCAATTGCAAGACACAAGCTAGAAGGAATAGTGAATACAGGTAAGATATGTGCAGTTAATACCACAGGGAATTGCTATCTAGTTTCTAAAGCCACAGTTGATAGAATTCCAGTAACACATTCTATCAAAAAATAGCCACGTGAACACATATTGTGATAAGGAAAAACAAGAAAACAAGCAAACAAAACAACCAAAACACCCTCCAAAATAAACAATGCAATCCAGAGCAGATGGAGAGGCCCTTAAGCTTATTCACTGGCATCCCTAAATAACTAGCTAGCTACATGGACTACATCAAACAGAACCCCCCTGCCAGCTTTAAGACAGACAACCATCTGTACCTAAAAGCATTACATTTCCATGTGGTGGAAGAGCACTGGGGGGAGGTGATGTGCAAACATGTACAAGGGATGGAGATTCTCTAAGTATTTCCCACAGAAATTCCCATCTCTATAGGCCACCAAATAAAGCACTTCACTTACCATGAGACTCTACAACACAGTATTTGTTCCTCTTTCGTTGTTGCTGGATTACATGGGCTCTCCAGGCCTTGAACATCAAATTGCAGAGTAAATGCCTGAGAAATGAAAAAGTGCTATTCAGTGAAATAGCTACGAAATGCCTAGAGTAGGATTCTTCCAAGTTCTGTTACACTCCAAAGATATGTTGGATGGGAAATACGAAGACAAGCAATGAAGACATTGCTTCTGGCCTAGAGGTACTGCTGATGTAATTTGCTCACTGATGTTAGTAACTCCTTCAGAACCTAACGAAAATTTCTCATAGACACATAATAACAGGAAGCCATTTCACAAACCTGTAATGGTTGTCTGCTCTGAGGCTGAGCTTTCCTTCTCTGCAAACAGTCCACCACTCCTTCCACTCTCCAAAAGTTTTTTGAAGAAGCTTCTGGTCATAAAAGCATCTAAACAGTTGGAAGATTTGAACATATGAAAGGTCATACAGGCTTCCAGCTTGACCACAAATCAGTTTTAATGAAGATTATGCTACCTTTTTCCCAGCCTTGTCTGATTAGCCTAACAGTATCTAATTTCACTTAAATACCACTATCCTACTGTGACACTTTATTCCAAGACTTTGTGAAGTATGACAAGAAACAATCAGTTTACTGACTGTAAATACTTCACATAAGGTCAAGGAAGGAAAAACAGATGTTGCTGACTCACCAAATACCAGTGCCACTTGACTTCAGACCTATGAATAACTTGCATCTCTTATTCTCAGTTCTGCGTTTTACTCAGATCACCAGCACAGTTGGTAATGACACATGTATTTTCCTTGCTGATTTTGTTCTTTGTTAAACACAAAATATTTTATGTATAGAAATAAATACAAAAGCCACTTCAGCTTTTATAACACTTGGATTGCTCCCTTATGTTCTTAGAAACAGCTGATCTTAAGTCATCCTAAATTTAAAGTCTTCTTAAGCCTATTTAAGTGTTCTTTAAGAACTCCCTCAGCTAGTTGCACATCACCCACACTAAAAACAAAGCTGTTCATCTGCTCATGTACCTTCTCCTTCCAACGGCTGCTAAGCCATGCACAAAATGGATTCACGAGTCACATATGACCTTCAAATTCTTGCACCTTAGTTGAACAGTCTCTGCTTTTATACCCAGATTTCATTACCACACAGCTGACCATGTAAAAAGTGATGCTACATTTCAACTGATTTGTGAACAACTAGAAATTAAAACATAGGAGGGTCAGCATGAAGGACCTAGGATTTTGATCACCTAACTAAAAGTAATGCTCATAATCTACTACTTCAAGCAATTTGTGGGTTTTTTCATTTTAAAGTATTTTATCAGCATTTTCGCATGTGATCAAGATGACCTGGGCAGCAGCCTAAGAACTGGAAAAGTTCTTCTGAAACTGGAAAGTCTCATCAACAGGAATACAAATACTTTCAAAAACATTCTTCTGTTTTCTCATAGAGAGGAGGAAAACAAAAGCACCCATGAAAGCATACAAGCTAACAAACAAAAAGCACACAGACTCACAACCTTTGATCACAGCTACTCCACCAGCTTAATGAAATTGGTCATGTTTGCAGTAACAGGATTAGGCCCGGAATACCCAGAGATCCCTCAGTAAAACACATCTGAACCCTCTCACAGGTTGCAGTTCAGAGCTACCTACCCCAAGCCAAGTTGCTAAGTCATTCCAAGCACTCAAGCAGAAAAGGAAAAAAAGAAAAAAGAAATGAGCTACATGTTATAATTATTTGGACTCGGTGCACCTAACAGAACATTGCAATTATGGATAACTGGGGACTCTGAAGTCTAAAAACACAATTCATTACTGCTTATGTTCCTTGCTGCTCTATAAAATGTACTTTTCTCATCCACCTACAAAATAAATAAAAGAAGTAATCATTGTCCTGAATTTAGACACAGCCAAAGCAGGGCAAACACAATATATGGGATAGCAGAGCAGAGAGGTCCACAGAACAACTTCCATTTACCAGCTAAGGCAGACACATGCACAGTGTATTCTGACTACATACGGTCAGATACAGTACAATGAAATTCGATAACTAAGGGCCTGATCTTATTCTGACTGTAATAAACACAGGTCTTCCCATTGGAACTGCTGCAATTCCCAAGGGTGCGGTCAAACAAGAATGAACATGCAAATTAAAGCAAAACAAGAAAGGAGTATCCAAGTGTTGGGTTTCAGTATCTGCTAGGAGGCTAAAAACAGAAACAATTTATCTGTACAGGTATTTCAGACAGTTACAAAGCATAAACGGATACACATTCAGAACATAGTGCAAACACTAAAATGAACTGAATTGCAAGATCTCTAGTTGGAACTTTAAGAAGTATTCATTTCAAAACAGGTATCACAACCCTACCCCAGCATTTATATGCGCATATGGTTCAACTACATTATGATAACCATGATTCCATGCATTTAGTTTGTAAAGTTAAACCATGATTATCAAAAACAATCAAAAAGCAGGAGGAAGAAGAGTATTCAGTGGAAACCTCCAAGTGATCTCTAAAGACATCCATCCAGCTATTTTCTTTGCAGCCAGTACCTTCTTAGCCCAATGGTACAGCACTAAGCCACAAAAAACAAAAGGGAACAAAAGCCCCCACTCAACTTCTGTCATTTTATCTACCTGGCTTTGGAAGGGAGAACTTGTCCAAATGTCTTTTTTGCCCACATATAGAAGAATTTGCTTGCCAGATACCTGGAATGTAAGGAAAGGTTAGTTGCCGTTGTACTCTTCCTCTATTAGTTCCCAGGCAGCAGTGAAAAAAGAAACTTTATGCTAGTTTCAGTAACAATACCAAGGGTCTGGTTTTCAAAGATCAATGCCTATACGAAATATTTACCCCATGAAATTAGTACCTTTAACAGGACTATTCACCAAGCCGAATTGCATCATTACAAGATGCACTGGGACATACTTCCTTAGAAAACCCAGCCTGCTGAAACATCTTCCAAGCAGCCCACTTACACCCACTGATGCTATTGAGCCGGCTGCTGATCAACTGGGGGGCCTTTCTGTGATTTAGAAGCAGTAACATCACTGTTTCCCTGAAGTCAACCAGCTGAGTCAGACTTGTTTCCACAGCAGCCAGTCTAACGATTACTCCTGCCTGAAACCACCAGCTCTTCCTTCTTCCTACCTCCCCCACAGCAGTCCTACTTCTCAGCCAGCTTCTTGTACCAGTTCAACTCACTAATCTGTGGCTGTGAGGCTGTCACCTTCCCTCCCCCCTCATCCCCTTTTTATTTTCCCCAAGGGATTGGCACACAGAGGGCCCCAATAAGCACCAAAGACATCAAGGTAATTAATTAAAGCACACAGTCATGCACAGGCCCTCCCCCTTTCAGCAGGTATCAGTTGCTAGATCAGCTCCACTTGTTCAACACATACTAGGCTTTTAATCCCTAAACAATTGCCATCCCACTTTTGTCAAGATTCCTTCAATAAACAAAAGAAGAAACACAAGAGATGGGCAAGATTAAATCATCAGTCTTTCTACATTAGAAAGTAAAAAATGTATGAAATTTGACTGTGCATGTCCTCAAATTACCACCAGATATCTTCAGAACTGTCTGGCAGCCTGTGAACAAAAACCTTTGCCTTAGCCTGCACTTAAACTACTAAAACCAGAGTTCTTCAGGTCTGATCCCCCTGCTCCATTCAGTGAAAGTTATGTTTAGTGTTTATCACCTGATTCGGTATTCTTTTACCCTTCTTCTTTGATGCCAGGTATACCAAACTCGATCCAAATTGTCATGACCTCTGTCATGGAATTGATGTCTGGCAGACTGGGGAGCAATGGATTGTTGCTCAGCTGCATGCATCTCATGCCCAGGTAGTTGTTTGATTTCATACATCTTCATATGCATCTTCTGCATCTTCAGAGATTTTGAACTTAGAGGAAAGAAGAAATATTTTGTGTGTAACTACACTGACTGCAAAGAAGTGGCATAATTTCAACAAGTTGATCTATAACGAAGCTATACAATCACATCTAGAAGTTGATGGCTATGAAACGCTAAAACACACTTTTTATCTTTTTATCAGGCATTTTTCAATAACTAGAATTTTAAAATTGTTTCCTCAAGACAAGCAGGAAGACATCTTTCAGTGCAACCATGTCACAGACAATTCCTTTCTCCTCTAAAGTTGAAATGAAAAAGCACTAACATACATTTGTGCTTGCCCTCCCATGTGCGTTAATGCAGTGTGCCTTTACAGCGAAGATTTGAATATGTTTTTCTGCCTTTTTTTCCTCAAACGTATCAACATACTCAGTCTATTGCAAACAAATTCTCTTGAGGACTAGGGAACTGAAGTGAGAATTACCCATTTTAACAGGAAATGCATTTACAAAGACAGTTATTTTCCGAGGAACTCCCTTCTAGCTTTGCTCATATTTCAACTAAATGTGTTGCTTTAATAAAACTAAAAATCCCGTCTTGTTTTTTACCTATTTATCATCAAAAAGCAAAATTTGGTATATTTTCCCATCATAGTTTACTTTAACACATAGTTCTATTCTGAAAAACAAGTATGTTTGATGAATTCTGAGTATTTTGTCTCAGCAATTTTCTGAAAACAAGAATGATAAATAAAGATAAAACCCGCTGAACCAGTTGTATTGAAGCTTCTTTCCCAAAACAAATACTGCCACCACCCCGAAAATTTGCACATTAGAACCACAAACACATTCTTGAGCTGCTTAACAAGGCAAGAGAAGGGGGTAGTCTGAAGTCTCATATTAATAATCACCTGAACTGAGCAGGAAAACTATGGCTACAGCCGGAAAAAAATGAGGATTCCACAGTTATTGGAATAATTCATACTAGTGATTTTCAGTTCAGCTGAATAAACCCTCACAGTGTTAACAACAAATCATTGGGGGTGGGGAACAACAAAACCACACACACACACAAAAAGAATCCCAGAGAAGGAAATACAGTATTTGGGCTTGTTCCAGCAAGCTGCAAGGAGCTAAACCAAAGCTAATGAAAGAAAACAAGTTGCATATTTTGTGTGAGAGATAAATTCTTGCCCTACTATAAAATATTATCTGTTGTCTGAAAGAAGAGGAGCCTATCCAGCTGACAAAATAATTCTGTTCACATCAAGATGTACAGTTAAAGCAATTGTATGCACTGCTGAAGAAGAGTCTTAGATACTTTTAAATATATGTAAAACAGCTTTCACCATGAGTTCCTGTATTGATGTATAATGCTCAACTCCCTTTAAAACCATCTAATGTGCTCCAAAAGCAAACCTGGCCTGACCATCTACAGTGACAATGGAACGCAAAATAGTCAAAAAATCAAGACTTGGGTTGGGTAGAACATGTAAAAGTTTCATATTAAGGTCTGAGGCATGTGAATACCTAATGATTGTCCAACATATGCCATTTTAAACACATTCTTCCTAAATTTGAACACTGTATGTGCTACATATATCTAGTGAGGCCAGCCCATGTCCATGAGAATTTACACAAGTCACCGTGAAAAATGAGACTCAAAGACAGATCATTTATCCCCTGCAAAATTACAAAATAAAGGCATGGGAAGAACAAGAAAACTGACACCACCATGGAATAAACCTGTGGTTGGGCCCACAGCTATATCCAAGTATCTTACATTCTAGTCTAATATCTCAAGCTCAGGAACACCATTTTTGTGTTTGAATGTTATGATAATGTAAACCCACATAAAGTTGTGTTTAGTGATGGGTTTCGGGGTGGTGTGTTTGTTGTTTCTTCATTTGTTTTTTAAGAGGAACACTTTCTGGTTAATAACATTTCACAGAGACCCCCATATGAGACTGTCTCAACTTTCTTCTGTCTCATGGAATGTTTAGGATGTCATAATTAAAGAAAAAATACAATCACAGCCATTAAAAAATAAAATTACAGTCATTAACAAAGTAGCATCTTATTTGTGCTCAATCGCTTCCGGGTATCTTCATTTTGATCTAGGTGCAAGTCTGCAGTAACCAAATATGCTCTCTGCACTGCAATGTTGTATATTAGCTCTGGACAAAGCATAAATTTCTTCCTGTTCCTTGTGATGAAGCCATCAAACAGCCCTATACTAAATGCAGTCTGTATCTTAACACCAACAGGAATGCCATGCAGTTGACCTGCATACAAATACCATAATGCAATCCTAGATGTTTAGCACAAAAAGCATCTACTTGTCTGCACACTCACAGCCTTGCTGACCCGAACAACACTGCGCTGACATTATCTGTTAGTAAGAAAGTCAAAACCGATTGAATCCTAAGACAGCAGCTGCACCTGCCTGAATAAAGCTGTGCTAGTAATACACTATAAAAGATGACCCTAAGTTATGTTCTCCTATTTAGAAATAAATTCATTACCCAGGGTGATAAAACCAGCACCGAAACAGACTCCTTTTCACTTTTTTCCCCTAAGCTTCTCTTTCACAAGCACACAGAAATCAATAAAACAATGAATTCCATCCAGCTGCAGTATGCAGAGCTTTCCAGAGGCCTCGTGGAGAACAAACCGTGAGAGCATCTAAACTTATGACCAGCAATCTCCTCCTAAGTGCAAGGTTTAAGGTGTGACAGAAAGAAATACCCAAAACTTAGAGCAGTCAATCAGAGTCTGCCTGCACAAAATGCCTTTCGACGTACAAGAATCATAACCTGAACGCCTTTTAGTGCTTAAGGACTCAAGGACCGCGCAGTATTGCTCCGAACCCCTCCGCGAGGGGCTGGAGGCCGCGATCACAGCGCTGGCCTCCCAGGCCACCCAACGAAGGAACCGGCCTGCTGCCCTGGCGGGCGGGCGAAGGCAACACCAGCACCGCGCCCCCTGGGAAGCTCCGGCGGCCCCGCAGCGCCACACGGAAGCCGACGATCCACAGCGGGAGCCCGGCGGCTCTGCCCTCCCTAACGGAGACGTCGCCGCACCCGCACACGCCTGCACAGCCCCCGCAAGCCAGCTCCGCTTGGGGCGAGAGGCGGAAAGCCACAGCCAAAAGCACAAGCCCCAACCCCGCCGTACCTCAGCGCCGGCCGGGACAAACCCCGCCCACCACTGCGAAGAACGGCCGGAGCGCCCCCGACCCGCTCGGCGGTGCAGCAGCGCCCCCCAGCGGCGAGGAGGTGTGCCCGGTCGTGCCGCTGCTGCCGCCGCCGCCGCCGCCGCCGCGCCGCTAAGGGCCGAGGGTGCGTTGTCCCCGGGCCCCGGGGCTGCCCCAGGGCCGCAGCCACCGCCAGGACAGATTTACCGACGTCGGGCATAAACCGCAACGCCGAGCGGCAGGAAAGGGGCTGAGCGCGGTATGGCACCGAAGGGCTGCAGGTTCGAGGCCACTTCTGTGCCCCTGGGTGGCTCCACAGCCATTGCCCGGTAACGTGCGTCTTACCATGGACCGGCCTGGGGAGCACGCAAAGTGGCGACGAGTACAGAGGCTGCAGGGAAACACAACCGCGTTCCGGCATCGCAAGGGCAGTGCCTGCAGCACCTCACAACGGCCCTCAGCCCTCAGCTCGGCCGCTGGCTACCGTCACCCCTCAGCAGGTATCTGCTTAGGGAGCAAAACTGCTAGAAGAAGCTGTAGGAGTCACAGCACTTGTGACACAGCCCTCTGTCACTTGAGGGGAAACCGGGAAACGTTCATTTCCATTTAATTCAAACGGTTTATAATGCTGGCATTCGACTTCATTAGCCATCAAGGTGGTTTTGTCCACCAGACCCTACCAGTGTGTCCTTGTCCTCACTCCTGCCTCTCTGCCTGAGGAGTCTGGAAAACCGGAGCCCCCACTGTATGGTGTGTGTGGTGGTGGGATAAGGGCACTGGGAATGCTGCTCCCCGATCGAGCCAGAGCAAGTGAATTCCTCGCTAAGTGAATTCCTCCAACTGACGGTGTGGGCAATTTCCACTGCATGTCTTAGCAACAACTACAGGATCTGTCAGGTGCGTGCGGATGAGCCACACCAACTGTCACCCTGCCGTCCATGGGAACGCCAGTTCTGCGGACAGAGACCGCGAAAGGCTGTTCTAAACCACAGACCCGCTGGCAGGCGGCGTGCCAGGGCCCCGCGCTACTGCTGCACACCGAGGGCCGGCCCCGTCAGACCTCGCCCCCCGCCGGGACGGGCCACGCAGGGCGGGAACGGCAAAGGCGCTCGGCGGCAGGCGGGCAGTGACAGGGGCCTGTGCCCAGCCGGTGGTTTACTCCGTGGAACGTGCGGTGCGGGACGAGGACGAAGCTGTCAGCGGCGCCTCCCGCCTGCGCCGCCGCTGTCGGCTCGGCCCCGAACGCGGAGGGGGCCGGGCTGGAGCCGCCGCTTCCCGCCCTTTTCCCACCCCGCGCTTTCTCCACAGCCGTGGGCCTGCGGCCGCGCGGGAACACGTCCGCTGCCCGCCGCGGGGTCGGACCCGACCCCGCTGCCGCCTCCCAGTGCCCAGCGCCCGGCACATGGCGCGCACCACGTCCCGCCGCCGCTGCTCCCGACGGCCGCCGCCCCCGCAGGGCTGCCCGCAGAGAATGCCTGCGAGCCCTTGGGGCGCCCCGAACCTCTCCTCATCCACCGCAGCGCTCGCAAGGTGAGGCGGCGATCCGGGGGGGCAGTGGGCGGCGGGGGCGCAGCCGCCAGGCAACGGGGAGAGCGCGGCCCCGCAGCACAGCCCGACCTTTCCTGGTCAGGCGCCGCGCGGGGGAGCCCCGGTGCGCGCGCCCGCTGCCGCGCCTGCGCGCGGGCCATTAAAGGGGTGCGGGGTGGGCAGCGGAAGGCCCCGGTTACGGCGGCTGAGGAGAGACAGAGTCGGGCGAAGAGGGAGCGGGCGCGCGAGGCAGCGCGGAGGGGCCGGAGCCGCGCGGAGCGGAGGCGGGAGGGAGACGGCGCCGGCGCGGGGCGCGTAAAGGGGGGGTCTGAGCACGGTGCAGGGCGCCACCGGGGGGGGTGGGGGGCGGGCAGGGGCGAAGAGGAGCCGGTGGCCGGGAGCAGGAAACGCCGCGGGCGGCTGTAAGGCCTTCAGCGGAGCGCCGTCGGGAGACCCGCCGCCGGCGCGGTGAGTACGGCTGCCGGGGTGAGGGGGGCTGCTGGTCCAGGTGAGGATCCGCTGAGTCACCTGCCCCGTCGTCGTCCGTACCCTCCTGGTGCTTTGGGACTGGGCCTCGGCCGCGCTGTCCCCGCCGCCACGCCACGCGGGGTGGGGGTGTCCCGGCGGCCCCGCTCCCCCGACCCTGACGGCCGCCGCTGTTTCTCCTGGTCGTGCCTACGGAAAAATCTTTGTTGTGCTAAAGGGGTTTAGAACATGGGCTGCGATCCGAGCGCGGGGCCGGTCCGGTCGGGCACTTCAGCGGGAGCTGCTTGGTTGGGGCGGGGAAGCTACAGGCAGAAATAAGGCAGTGTTGGGAAACGCGTTTCTTATCTGGTGTATCCAGGTCCCAGATAGTCTTAGGCTGGAAGGAAGAGGCACTCTCTGGAAATGTATGCCTCAAAATCTGACGGCTTGGTTTTGTTTTAATTAGGTCCGTGGTCAAAGGCTTTGAAGTAATCATGGATAAAAGAGGAGGCCTAACAGAGACTGAAAATGGTGATGCTTTCCTGGAGTTTAATAGAATTACAACAAAATACCCACATCGCTACACAAAGGTGGGCTCTCTCCCCTTCCCTCTTTGAGTTGTGCATGGAGCTCTTGGTCACAGTACTAGAGTGGGAGGTGCAGGTTCTGTGGGAGGTAAGCACTAAGGGGAAGGCAGGAAGGCCTTTGCCTGGATCCGGGTTTGTGAGGTGGTGTAGGATGCGTAGCTTGTTAAATGTGAGGTAGCTGTGTCAATCCTGTCCTTGATACACTTGATTCTCACTGTATTTCAGTATCTGAGCACCTCGCAGCATGTGCTGGAGGGATATGGTAGAGACTGAAGTATGTTGGTTTACCAGCTTGGTCAAGACTTAGGTTTCACAGTTCTAGTTAGTTTTCAGCAATACTCCCTTAAGAAGTTGACCAGAATGTTCACTTACAGTAGATGCCTCTTCCTTGGAAAGTATAGCACGCTAGATTTTATCAGGAGCTTTAATTTGTTTGCTAAGATGGCTTTTGTGGGCTTAAAATTGCTCATGTTTGGGTGCTAGAAGCCTAAGCACTTATGTTTCCAACTAATGCTTAGTGTTAGAACTTCAACACAGGTGCTTTTGTTTAGCTGTGGTACCTAAATACATGTATGGAAGAGCAATAACTGAGTAACTTGTGAACAAGGATTCTTTCAAGACTAAATGAGCTTGATATGATGTGGGTTTGAATATATATATAAGGTTTAAACCTGGTCTGGGGTTTTGGTCCCACTGCTGAAGCTTGCCTTTAGAAGGAGCCTTTAGTGGTGGCTGATTTTTCCCATTGCTGAAAGCTGTGGGAACAGGTGGTCATTGCTTTGTGGAAATCAGTTAAGATACTTTGCAACAAATGGCCTGAAGTGTGGAACAGGGTGAGACAATGTGCTGTTCCTGAGTGTGTTATCTGGAGGAATTCTGAGCTGTTAGCTTCCTAGCAGGTGGGTTTTGAAAGAAGAAGAACTTATCAGTGTCTCTGTTCTGTCAAGATAGTAGGGCTGGCTTATTTTGACTAGACATCAATAATAAACAGTGCTTTGAATTTGATGCAACTTATGTGGGAGTAGTATGACTTTCTAACTGTAGCTTCTTAGAGAAGATATACACTTCTAAGATGCAAACTATCCTATTGCTCAGACCTTGTTACTCAGTTAACTATAAAGTGAAGGAGAAGAGCTCCCTTTAAGCTTTCACTGCTGGAGAAGTGGTGCCTATGCTAGTTCAGTCCTGCCCAGCTCCTCTCAAGAGTAGTAACTGAATGCAGCTTCATATCCTGTTTACTTTTTTAGGCAGTATTCAGCTAGTGCTGGTGGTAGCTGTACACTGAAACTGGTGCATTTGTAGCTTCACTTTTGTTAGTTTAGTACCTATTGTTTCTGATCAGGCTAAAGTGACAGAACTAGTGCCAGAAGGCATCTAGTCTTGTTTATCTGTTGGTTTCCAAGGAGTCTAAAGTCAAACACCAGAAATAAGTCTGTGTTAGAAGATTTTGCATCATATTCGGGGCTGGTTTTGATCTTGTTTTTTTGTTTTGTGTTTGGTGGGTGATTTTTATTTCACAAGTAGCATTTGAGATGCAGCTGGTTTGAGGTGCTCAGGTAATCATGTAAAGCACTCATGTGATCCAGTTTCCTACTGATTAGGGATGGGAGGAACACTGGTTCAGGACATGTGCTGCTGATTTCCTTTATATTCTTTAATACCAGTAGAAAACAATTAGCTCATAGTAGGAATCTTTCTGAACTGTTTCAATAAAACATGCTTTTTCCCCATCTACTTAAAACTAGTGGTGTGTGAATTAACAAAGACAACCCCAACACACCCTGGAAGTGCCAGCATTAATATCCTCCAATATGAGAGGTGTTGTATAGTCCAAGCTGTGTCTTTTCTAGTTCTTTAGATGCTGTTGTGCCAGGGGTGTACAGCTAAAGAGCTAAAGCAAAGAAACAGTTCAAATTTTCCTCACCCCAGTGGGAGAATTGCAATAGGATCTGATGGAGAGTCTATGGACTCCCTCTCGTGGCCAACAAAACAGGCAATTTCAAGTTTAGTGATGGACAGTACTGTTAATGCTTGTAATACTATCATGGCCTGATGCACTTATTGCAGCACTGGTTTATTTTGGGAAGCTGTGGGCAGAGAGACCAGTCTCCCTCCCTTTTTTGCTGAAGACTAGTACAGGGTGATGTTTGATTGTATGTATATATGTGTGTGTGTGTATTAAGATCTTTGGCTGCCATCTGGAAACTCTCAAGTATCAAGCTCACCTAGTTAATGAGCTGATTTTAATCACATAAGGATAATGATGTAAAAGCTCTAGACAATATTGCATTATTTGGAAATAGTAAAGAGACTTTCTTCTTCAGTTTGGCTGACATGTGGTGTCTGCTCTTTGGATGTCTTTATCCTTCCAGCTGCCCACTGCTATCTGCACAGTTCTGAATCACTTCAGTACAATTGGGAGTGAGGCAGATTGAAGAAAGGTAATCTAGGGAGAATGAGTAAGTTTTAAGTTAGAAATGTGCATCTTGACTGCAGCCAAGTCAATGATGATTCAAAGCACTGATAGTCACAACATTAATAATGCTTTTTAAATGGAGCAGACTGCAGTGAGGCTGTAGATTGATTACTGCTCTGCCTCAAATGACTAACTGCTCAGGAGTGTGCAATAGTAAACTACAGATTGTATTTGAAAGTTGGTGGAAAGTGGGAAAACTGTAATAATCATTCAGCATTGATTTGGTGTTGGGTAGAGTGGGTAATTGTATAGCATGCACTTGGATGTCTTGGAATGGGTGGTAGTCAGAAATGGCAAGCTTGTCTGGAATTTCCAGATCTACATTAGTAACTGGGATTGTGGTAATGCTTGTCTTTACTTGCTGCAGCTCATATAGCATTGAACATAGCAATATTGATTTTGTTGAAGTTACTTGCTCCACTAGCAATGATGCTAGCCTTACCTATAAGCCAAACTGTCCAGGGAAGTGAGTAGGTTAACATGTATGATGTGAACAGCCTTTGAAGGGCTGAGCTTGAGCTGGAGAGGCTTAGTGCTTCAAATAAGTGTTTGCTCAGTGGCCACTGCTAGGAGAACTGAAATATAAACTTGGTGTCTAATGTCAGCTTTATGCTGTGGCATTTCACAGGAAGTGAAATGACACATTGGGAAATTTGGGTTGTCAAATCAAAACCCTACATTGAGCAGGTAGTCTGGAACAGCTTTTGTCACTTGAAACTCATCTGGGTGAAAATTGGAACTAACTTTGTGCCTTTTTGGTTTTCTAGGAGGAGCTGCTGGATATTAAAGAGCGTCCCTACTCTAAGCAAAGACCTTCTTGTCTTTCTGAAAAATATGACAGGTATTGTCTTGATTATGCAAAAACTATATACATTTCCTTCAAAAGGAAAGCTTAAATTGCAGAAAATTCTGCACTAAGTGCACTTATGCTGATGCAAGATACACAAGTTTAGTGTATGACAGTGCTTCCAGAGGTATTAATCTACTAGGAAAGGCTTAGTGCCCTAGCTAGGAATTTTGTGCTTTGAACAAAGATTATAATATGAGATCCAGCAGAAAATAACTTCACACGAGTCCTAAGACCTGTAGGACAACTACCAATAATATAGATGGGTGTACAGCACAGACCAACTAGGTCATGTTGCAACAAGCTGACTTGCTTGATGGATTACTCTCCCATGTTGACAGTACCTCATTTAAAAACGAAGGTGAGAATGTTCTTGGCTTGGTTGTTAATTTGCTGAACAGCAGTATCTTTACTTTTGGATTCATTTATTGTACAAGTATGAGATTAAGGTAACATTTTTCTTAATAAGAAGTGACAGTGTACAAGTCTAGGATCTACTTGTTAGTTTTTCAGTGTACCAGGCAAACTTCACCAAATCACATGTTGTCCCCTTTATGATCTGATTCTGAGTATTAGACTTCTTTGCTGTTACAGAAGGGATCCAGAATACCATGTATGATGTAATAAAGTATAGTAAGGCAGAGATTTAGAAGCTGCATATGAAAGCTTTTTTTCTTGTAAAGATTGCTAGTCAGTAAATTCTAGGTTTACAACAGCAGTATTACGAACCATCTACTAGACTCCAAGGTAGCAAACAACCCTGTGTTTTTGTTTTCACAGTGATGGGGTGTGGGATCCAGAGAAGTGGCATGCATCTTTATATCCAACTTCAGGAAGAACTTCACCAGTGGAAAGCTTTAAAAAAGATTTGGATTCAGATCGGACTTCTCTTATGCGTAGGATAGTAGGTAAGTGCGTTCTTAGCGCACAACACTCAAAACTGAGCATAGGCCATTGGCAAAACCTTTCCTTTGGTACAACACAGTCTCTAATTGTTTGATAGCACAAAGTAAGTGTCAAGAAAATCTTGGTTGTCCTCACTGTAGTTTCTGGTAAGTTATCTAAGAACAGTCAGTTATTATATCCTACTATTCTTGCTATATGACAGTAAACACATCTGCAATAATGCAAGTGCTGGGTGCAATTTCTCTACAGTTCAAGACCAAGTACTCAGGTCTGTAGTAGGAAAACAGGTACTTCCTAGGAGACTGCAACGATTCCTCAGTATCCAACTGCAAATTTAATTATTCTTCCCCTCTGCACTTCCCTTGGTCTTGGCTAGATTAGCTTTGCAAAATTAAGTCCTGAGTGTTTTCCTTCATAAAGCTCTGGAATAGCAGTGAGGCTGTGGAACAGAAGGTTATTACACAGAGAACTACCTTGTATTTGCCAGTACATTAAATTTCAGTGCTTTTTGCCATGTCTTTGACTTGTAGATCCAAGGGAGCGAGTGAAAGAAGATGACTTGGATGTAGTCCTAAGCCCACAAAGGCGAAGCTTTGGAGGTGGCTGTCATGTAACTGCAGCTGTTAGCTCACGGCGCTCAGGAAGCCCATTAGAAAAGGAGAATGATGGTGTCCGTGTTATTGGTGGCCGGAGGATTGGCAGTGGAAGAATAATCTCTTCTCGTAACTTTGACAAAGACCACCGGGGTGCTGAGAAGGACATACGTGACTCTAGAGATGCAAGAGACCGAGATCGAGAGAGGGACTACAAAGACAAACGCTTCAGGGTTTGTTCTTTCTTTTCATGGGTGCATGTTGAATCAGCGGTTTTGGACACTTTCCTCTAAAAGCAACAGAGGCAGGCTGGCTGCATACAGCAGCTGTGTGCCACACAAGTAGGCTGTTTCTTCTTAAAAGTACCCTTATAGTGTGAGCACTCAGTGCTTCAAAATGAGTTTTGAGCCCTTTAGACTGCTTAACTGGCATGCGTTTAATACTGTGTGTTTCACAAACCTGGCCTGTGGTAGGCTTAATAGCAAGACATTAAAAAGTCTAATAGTTGCTTGTAGTTCTTAACCAAGCAGTTGTCAGTGAAGGGTTGTCTTTAACCTCAGCAGATGGAAGCTTTCCATGCTTTCAGGCATTTCTGCTTTTCTTTTAAAGGAGGAACCACTAGCCTAAGTTGGGATGCAAAACCTAGTTTATACAGGTACTTGCTGACCAGTAGCCTTCAGTGTAATGAAGGAGAAATTCAACTGTAAAGCTTAAAATTGAAAAGCTTACTGAGCACGTGGAGTGTATTAACCTTGTTTAGAAAGGAAAGATGGAACTGGTGTGAAAAGGTCGTCACTTGTTTGAGGTCAGGGAGAAATCTTGTGAAACATCATTTTATGGTCAATATTTTCAACATCCCATTTCAGAGGGAGTTTGGTGACAGCAAACGTGTCTTTGGGGAGCGAAGGAGGAATGACTCGTACACTGAAGAGGAACCCGAGTGGTTCTCTGCTGGTCCTACAAGTCAGTCTGAAACCATTGAGCTCACAGGCTTTGATGATAAAATTCTGGAGGAAGATCACAAAGGTAGAAAACGCACAAGACGACGCACGGCCTCACTGAAAGAAGGTAATGGCAAGTCTGACAAAAGCTTTGCTTGTCTGCTACGGTGGCATGTTGCTGGATGTAGAGGTGACTGTTACAGGCCAGGCGAGTGTAAAGAATAATGCGGTTTACCAGCCTTTATCTTAAGCTTGCACTTAAGCTTTTGGTCATCCTGAAGCAGAAGCTGTAAGGCTCATAAGTAGTCTTTCAGATTGCAAATACCTTTAAGTGATAAAATGCTATTTTTCTCAAAGGCAGGACTGAGAGGCTGGGAAGGAACCTTGTATGGGTGTTGAGTGATATCAGGGATTCGTAGGCTCTTAAAAGGGTCTTGTCCATATTTGTATCCTGCTGGGTGCTAAAGGCTTGGTTTAAACTAAGCTAATACCCCGAGATACTTCAAATATTTTTCCTTATAGTAATATTATCATTAGGAACACTGAGTTGGATCTACAGCCGGCAGAAGTGTAGCTTAAAGCTGAATTGGGAGACTATCTGAATTTGTCTGCTGTTATTGGACTTCAAGTCTACGATTATTACTACCACTGCAAAGCTGTAGTATAAACTTCTCTGAGGCAAAAGAAATGACTTCTTAATGCTAGAAATTCTGCAGGTGGACAACCTAAACCTGAGGAGTTTAGGTTTAGTTGTGTATTCACTTAACTAAGACATAGTACAGTTTCAAGCATGCTAGGTTTGTAATTGTCACAGCTGTTACAGTACCTATGCAAGTTTATTGAGTCTTCAAAATGGCATGGGACTTGTTCCTGCTGGAGGAGGAGGAGCAGTATTTGTCATGTGTTGGCAATAACAAGAATTCATGTCAAGTACCAGTTCTTGGGGAATCTGCTCTCAGGGACACCTAGGAAGAAGGCAGCTGCTGCTAAAGGGTTCTTGATGGAAAAACAGCAACAGCTATCTCTGCTTGGTGTGACATAACATCTGTTCTTCATACTTCATGGGTCGATCAGGATGCAGTTATTTACACATGATTCAATGGCAGTTCTTATTTTCTTGAAGTAGACAGTCTTATTTACAGACCAGAAGCTGTGTGCTAGGAGTTTTAGTGGGTGCTAGTTTCTGTTGTGGCAGACTTCAACCAGCACAGTGTAACTGGTGAAGTATCACATAGGTGGCTAGATTGGTCTTATGCTTGTGATTCTTAGTCAAATGCATTGACTATTAAGCCACTGTTCCCACAGGAAACAGTGAAGTTCAGTGACTCGGCAATCACTTGATTTTTCTCTTTAAGGCATAGAATGCAATGGTGGAGTGGCAGAAGAGGATGAAGTGCAAACTGTCCTTGCCAATGAAATGCCAGCAGATCAAGAAGTTCCTAGGGAAGCTGTTTTACAAGAACCAGCTCCAGGAGAGTTTGACTTCAATGAGTTCTTTAACTTGGATAAAAGTGTTCCTGGCCTGGCTTCGGTGAGGGTTGTTTGTTTTTCTTTTAAGACTGGCTGTATTCATGAGAAGCATTTTTGCTGCTGCTGCATTCAGTGAAAGCTAAAACTTGTTGCTTTGTGCAAGTTGCTTTATGTGGTGTGTAAATCTAAGATGAGCTTGTAGAGATTTAGCTTTGGAGCCTTAGGATGTTTCTTTGAAGTGTTATTCCTGGGACTGGTTCTGTCTCCAAAGAAGGTGTATGAGGCAAACTAGTTGATTATTTGTCCTTTCTTTGATCACTACTTGAAGACTCAAAATAGTATCCTGGATGAATCTTCTTTGGAAGCATTATAGATATGTTCAGAGAAGGTTCAGTGTACAAATTTAGTATAGCTCAAAACAGCCTTTTACATCTAAGTCTGGGAATCACAGCAAATAGGATGTTCTGTTCAAGCTTTCTGGGAGGCTGTAAGCCTGGAGACACCTGACAAATATTGTCACTGACATAGTTGTGTTCTTACTGGTACCAGTAGTGTGGCTGAAATGTGTCTGAAAGGGTTTGAGTCTTCACTACTTAAACCTCTGCGTGGTGGTCAGTTCATTATTGCAAGCTATTACTACGGAGTTACGAAAACAAACATGGCATACTGATCAGTCAAAAGCGTGTTTAAACAATGTTATTTATGTGACTAGTAGATACTCTGTGTAGCTGAGTTATAGGTGGAATTCTACTGGTACTTAAGAGCTAGTAGCAAGATCATGAATGACATACCATAAGTGTTTTCCAATGGGGTTTTTAGCTGCAGCCATGATTTGATTGGGATTCTGGTACTTCATTGGGTAGCGTGCAGCTCTTGAACACTATGATCTCTAGGGGTCATAGTGGATGGTTGGTGTTCACTTTTTAGTATGAAAGCTGCAACCAGTCTGGTTGGTTTTCCCTATGTGCTTTTTCGTTTTCACCACAAGAAGAGCAAAGCAGGTCCAGCAAGTACTGACTAAGCATGGGCCTAACTTACAGATTGATTCTGTTGTGACCTCTCCAGCACTAGGAAGAAAAGCTGTTCTTGACTGTTCTAGATTGTGTAACTGATTATAGATGGAATTTGAATAAAAAGCTTAGTATTATAGAAAAGTAAATGTGGTTTGTTTTTAAATTGTGTCCTGACAGCAAAGACACTGATCTGATACAGCTTAGAAACGTTACGGTTTTAAAAAAATAGAAGCCTTATGTGGTCTTTAATGTGAAAAAGCTGCTTGCATTTGAAAAGGTTCATCGTATGGTGACAGTAATTTGATGAATATGTAGTGAAAAGTTTGTTTTCCCTATGGAAGATATAAACTGTGTGTCTTTAGAATTGACAATCTCATTTCCAGTGAGAACCTCATTGACCATCTCATTTCCAGCAAGATGGTGTCTCCTTTCAAAAGCAGGGAATTCACAAGTCACAAAATACCTGTTAATGGAGCTTTAGTAGGCAGGTATCTGTCAAAACCAATTGAGTCACACTAGCCAGAGTGTATTGTCATGCTCTTTCTTTGCCTGGGTGATGTGTTTGTGACAAGTGTCACAATAGACTCATACGTTTTCTGACTTAGCTGTCGTAATTCTTCTGACATGTCCAACAGCCAAAACCAAATGGATGAATACTGTCTTGGTTCTGCTGTTGTAAATAGTGTTGAGCGCCCGATGTTTCAGAGCAAACTTCTCTGGCAGAGGAGGTTGTTCTTGTTTTCTAGAGGTAAATGTGCTGCATGGTGCCTGTTGAGCAGGCTTTTAACTGGATGCAAGGTAGGAGAAGCTTTAGTTTGAGTTCATGTCTATAATGTACTAGTTTTTAAATACTTGTAAGCCCAAGAAGTTAACAGTTGCTATAAACTGTAATGACTTCTGACAGGCTGTGGAGTGCTTCTTGGTGACCTCAGTTTTGCCTGGAGGCAGAAGGTGCTTTCCTTCTATACAGCGATGGGTATGAGCCCTGAGCCATCTGACTTCCAGAAGTACTCATTGTTATAATTTGTTCTTGTGACAAATGTCTCTTTTTGAGCACATCCATTTTGAAATGGTGTACTTAGTGGTCTTTGGATGCCCCAATTATACTGGTTCTGTTATAGTTTTACTCTGAACAAATATTTGGGATAAATAGAAGATGTGTGATGGGTTATGCTATGTAAATGCTGCCTTATTGGAAGGAAAAAAGGCAGTTCAAAGCTTTGAAACTCTTGGAACAGCATCAAGTCATCTGTAGGAGAATAATCCTGACTGCACAGTAAAGCTTCTTAGATGCTGCTGATCTTGCTTCAAAAAAGATTCTTTTTCCTTCCCTAATCTAGATGATAGAGGATGTGCTGGGGGAAGGCTCGGTGTCTGCCAGCAGGTTCAGCAGGTGGTTTTCTAATCCTAGTCGCTCTGGAAGTCGGTCAAGCAGCTTGAGATCTACACCACATGAGGAACTGGAAAGGCTAGCAGGTAAGACTGGAACAGTTCAGGGTCAGATACCCTCCTTCCGTATACCTTCCTACTGGTTCAATAAAAACATGGCAGATAAAGCTTTAGGACAGTGAATTCTCCCAGTTTAAGCACTTGATGTTCTTCTTGAAGCTCTCAGAGTAAGCAGCTTGTAAATTCTTTTTTAACAGTTGTTCTTCTCATGCTTTTTAATGACTTTTCTGTTGACTTTCCAGCTGATCTCGGGCGAGGGGTGCAAGGCGTAACTTGTCAGTGCCATATTGAAGTTGGTTGCCAGTGTATGTTCATCTTGAGACATTGGGTTGGTAAACTGATGTCGCAGTGCTCCTGGTTTTGCTGTTTCAGGTCTAGAGCAAGCCATTCTGTCCCCTGGCCAGAACTCTGGAAACTACTTTGCTCCCATTCCATTGGAAGACCACTCTGAAAACAAAGTGGACATCCTAGAAATGCTACAGAAAGCCAAAGTGGACTTAAAACCTCTTCTCTCAAGTCTTTCAGCCAACAAGGAAAAGCTTAGAGAGAGCAGTAAGTGCCTCTTCAGATATTGTCAAGTTCTGGTGATGCAGTATCTCAAGGCAAGAGGCTTGGTATTCTGGAACTTCAACTGCTAAGTCCAGGAGTAGGAAGTACTATAGGTTTACTTACACTACTGGAAACCCAATATCCAACAGATCTCAGTTGTGAGAAT
This sequence comes from Amazona ochrocephala, assembly GCA_039720435.1. Classification (NCBI taxonomy): domain Eukaryota; kingdom Metazoa; phylum Chordata; class Aves; order Psittaciformes; family Psittacidae; genus Amazona; species Amazona ochrocephala. The sequence continues at coordinate 4,532,615 of CM077891.1, read as the reverse complement.
CATCCCTGATTCTTTTCATCCTACTCACAGGATGACATCAGGACTCTATCAGACCGCCTTACTGGCCATTAATAATCATAAGTTAAGATGATGTAAGTCTTGATCTGAGTTTCCAGCTTTGTTCATGTCATTTACATTTTCAGATTGGAGAATGGTAACGTCAGCTCTGAAACTGTGGCATTTGAGCTCTAGGTTTGCCAAAACCTTAGTGTAAGTCATTCTTGCAAGCATCTGTAATGGATCTGCCAAAACTTTAGTGCAAGTCATTCTTGCAAGCATCTATAATGGATCAATGTGGTTTACCAAGTATCAGTATCTAAGAAGATGAACAATGGGTTGAGGATGTCAGTTTTGTCAATGCATACTGTAAACTTGCACTTCTCCAGACTGTTGCTGCCACTTGAAGTACAGTGTCTGTGCTCACTGATGACTGCGTTAATTAATATGACCAGATTTGCCTTAGTTATGTCAACCTGGCCAGAATCACAGGATTCTAGGGAACTTGGTCTGTTAGGATTCGCTTTGGCTATGATCAGCTGTTGGAAACAGAATTCAGGGCTGACTTCAAACTTAATGTTCAAAGGCACCTCCAAGTTAGGGATTTGCATGTTTGAGCCCATAGCATGTATGGAGGGTACAAAATGCATGTGTTCTTTGAAATCGCAAGGTCTAATTCCGAATTGCTTCCTTCTGGCAAGCAGCATGTATTGCCATGTAAACTGGACTGAACAGAAAGCAATGGTGCTCTGATGTGTCGCTAGGAAGGAAAGCAGCCAAGCACTGTAAATATTTGTAAGCATCTGGTCTGGAAGTATGCAGTGTCAGCTAACATGTGGAGGACTTTTTCATAGCTTGACTTAAATGGAAGTGCCAGTCTTGTGTATTCTGCTTAGTCTGACTTCTTTACTAAAAGCTTTTTAAGCTTTGATCCTCGCAAACAAAGGATGAACGAACAAAGCATTGGGGAAGCTTCATTCACTCAAAAGTACCTGATGTGGGTTCTGTATTCCTATAAAATGCTGTACAGTTCTTCAAGTGTTGTGGAGGTTTCAGGTCAATTTTTCTTCACCAACATTGTATTTTTCCTTATGTTTCATACTGCATGTCTGCATCATTGCTTCTTTTCTCCACCTTCTTGCCCAAATTTCCAGTAAATCTTATTTCTTTGGGCCAACATCTGCTATAGCAACCCATGGCATGCTCCTGTCCCTTCCTTTTCTCTGAAGGTGTCATCCCTTGTGATTTGTGTTGGCTGGTCCATAAAGCACATCTAGCCTTGATGTCAGGCGCTGATAGATACTTATATATGTATACCCAGAGGAAAAAGTACTGCTTAATAACACTTGTACCTTACTCTGGTTATGCCAGTGAAATCTTACTATAGTGACTTTAACTTCTGAGAAAGAAAAATCTACTTCAGACTTTACACACACAGCGTGAAGTGTGTAACTGAGTCTCCAAAGCATTTAAATGCTCCAGGTATGTATTCGCTCTATGTATGATGGCTTCAGACAGTTTAACACTTACATGGTCTGTCTCTCCTTGAGTATAAGGTAAATGGAGCTTTCTTAATTGAAAATGAACAAAGTTGTCAGGTGAATAGTCAGACATGGTTTGACAGCCAGTATGAATATCAGAAGAGAAGTTTTTGTCTGTTCCTTGTTTTCAAACAACGTGTATTCAAGACCTGCATGACAGAACTATGATTTACTGTTCTTTCTCCTCTTTCTCAGCACATTCAGGAGTTGTACTCTCAGTGGAAGAAGTTGAAGCTGGGCTGAAAGGTCTGAAAGTGGATCAAGAGGGAAAAATTGCTACTCCATTTATGGCAGAGCAAATGGAGGAATCGTTGAATGTTGCTGGCTCTAGACAGATCAAGAAAGATGGAGATATGACTGCATTTAATAAACTGGTCAGCAGTATGAAGGCAAGTGGGACTCTGCCTTCACAGCCCAAAGTCAATGTAAGTAGCAGATACCTGGCTCTCCTGAACTGTGCTAAGACGTGGGTTGTGAACTGGAAATCCCTTACATGACCCCTCTGATAATGTGAGCCAGGACTGGATAAAGCAGCATGATATTGGATGTAGGCTTACATTTAGAATATTGTTGCTTGGAGGGGAAGGTAAGGGAAGTGCTTTGGTCCTTTTAGTTAATCAAATTAAGTGTGTTTCAGTTCAGAGTTCACAGGGTTGATTTCATGTTAAGTTTCTAAAAGCCCCAGAACATTAATACTGTGTGAGAAGTCTGATTGCTGCCTTGAAAGTGGACTTACATGGATACCTAATCCAAAAGATTAATACCTTAACTTGAAAACTATAAATACTTGCCCTCCAAAAAATCTTATATTACAGAAAGGCTGAAACTTCTGTAGAGGACACTTTGATTAGTGTCTGACATTCTCCTACACTTGAACTCATCCTGTCTGAACCTTACTTAATAAAACCAAGCACATCTGTAAAGGTATTGTCTGTGTAACAGGCATCAGTCTGCTCTTCATGGGACACTCACTAGTGTTAGTTTAATGGTTGCCTTAGTGTTATTGAAAAGCATCTCTTAAAATGTTTGTAGTATGGTTACAGCTAACACTTAATTGGAGCTCAGGTGTCTTGCTTTAGTGACCTGTTTTAATGGAGGTATGTCAGTGTGCATTCTAGTATTTGTTAACCTAGATTTTAAAATTATTTGCACCAAGATAAAACTAAACTGAGTATCTGTTACCTGAAAGGTTTTTATGAAACAAAAGATGACACTGAGCTTTAGACTGGAAGAGATTGCAGTGTAAGATTTCATCCTGCCACTAACTGCCTAAACAGTATGCTTGACTCCGAAGCTACCAATCGTTACTACTGGCACCATATATCACATCTAACAACAGAGCAAGTTTGGTCCTGCTGAACTAGACACAAGGACTTTCAGCCTCACCCCACTTCACTAAAAGAGTGAAGAATATAAACCTGCCTTGTGAAGAATTTGTGGACTTCCCACTTAAGACTTCAGTTTCTGACATCCCTTTACCCTGACATGTAGTTTTGATGCATAGAAATACAGCTCAAGTAATTAATGTGCATGAACTGAAAGGTGTTTGTGTAGTTTCAACTGACCACTTGGCCCAGTGTTTCATCTCCAGTTTATACAGTTGTATAGATATATACCTCAAACTTGATTATGGCACATTCAACTACCTGTGTGCACTTTAGCACTAGGCATTTCCTCAGCTGGGAAAGATCTGTGAGCCAGCTCATCCCTCAACTTTGCTGGAATTTTATTTGACTGATGCATAAATCCTGGTTCTAACAGACCAAGGGAAACTATTTGTGACACTGAGACAAATGCAGATGCAACAAGCACATCAGGAGGCAATCCACAGCTAATTTGCAATGTGTTCATTTTCTTAGCAGAGCCTTGAGAGCCACCTCATGTCACCTCCAGAGGTGCCAGGCCAGCCTCTATCAAAGAATATTCTGCAGGTATTCCTTTTGGGGGGGGGGGGGGGGTGTTGTACTTCAAAGCATATCCACAATGAGAAGAAAATAAATTACTTGAAACTAAGGTATTTAAGGCAATTATTGGATCAGCAGTCAGATGCGACTCTCCAGAGGGAGAGAACTAGTCACTAGTCCAGTAGAAATTTGATTGTCATGCTATTTCCCATGATTACAACTTGAAAAACCTGGCTAAGTGCTTAATTGTAAGGGCAGTCCAGAATTGGTGTATCTAGTTGCACAAGTCCACCTCATCTCTTCAACTTGCTATAAATAACATAGCCTGTAGTGTAGTGAAATGAGCTCATTTGTAAAAATTTATCATACTCAATGTTCTTTCATTGCTTATTCATAGGAACTTCTTGGCCCACCCATTACCAGACCTGCTTCATCAAATGTCTTAAGTGGCCTCATAGGTGGTTTGGAGCCTGCATCCTCTTTACTGACACAAAGAGCACCTTCTCCCCCTATCCCACCTGTGTTTCCAACTCGAGCTGCTTCTGCAGATTACCTGCGCCATAGAATATCGTCGCCCATTGGTGAGACTGGTTGCAAAACAGCTTATTCGTTGAGTTTTAAAGAATAATTTACAGGATAATAGATTTCTGGCGCTTGGTGGGCAACCTGGTCAGTGTCTGCCTCTTGAGTGCAAGATGCCTTTTTACGTTGTAATCTCTAATGTTAAGTTAATCTCCAAAAAAGTATAGATGTCTGTGATGGATCAACTGGACCTCGCAGTAAATACTGGTGTGCAGTAATGTACACAGTTACTGTATATAGAAGGTAGTTTTCAGGGACTACTTACCCATTTGTATTGCAAAGCACTACCGGCAGCTTCCCTGTAGCTCTCCAGCCTAGTGACAAGGAAGAAATGAAGCTGTCTGTAGACTTAAAGGGATGAGCTGAGAGCCTTCACAAGGAATCCTTAATGAAGTAGAATTGTTGAATTTAAGGATATATGTTATATATTAATGGAAGAAACTGTCAGTCCTTTCAAATACAACTGTTGAATGTTCTTTAGGTTTTGGACAAGGTTCTCAGCAATTGCTTGGTGATCCATTTCCAGGTGTAAGGAAGCCCATGAGTCCAGTTGCTTCACAGGTTAGATCAAATGGTTTTTGCTTCATCTTTCTATATTGCATGGTCTAGAACTAACTTGTGGAATCACATATTTAGCTGATGCATTCAGATGTTTGTGCTTATTTAAGTTCACTGAGTGTGAGGATGCAAGTAACCTAGTACAGTTTCAAAACCTCATTGCAATTGGAACCATCTTAGTACCTCCAGTGGAAGATTTCTTTGAGACTTCATTGTCTGTCAATAAAACAGATGGCTGTTGGTGGGCAGACACTTTGAAGCCAGTAGTTACAGCAGTAAGTCTTCAGTGTCTTAAAAATGCCCAACCAAATACAGGCTTTTATTTGTGTGTTTTATATCATTCTACTTCAGATGAGTCCCTTGGAAATACAGCAAGCTGCATTGGAGGGACTGGCATTACCACATGACTTAGCCATACAGGCAGCAAACTTCTATCAGCATGGCTTTGGCAAACCACAAATGGACAAAAGCAGAGATGGCTACAGAAACAGGTATCTGACTGCAGAATGTAAGGGGTTCACTGTCAACTGATTTAACATGAGCCCTGTCTTTCACTGGATGTTAGTACTAGCCACTCAAGCTTGTATTGGTTCTTGGCAGTTCTGCTTTTCATTCTGTGCCAAGAGTAGAGCTGCTGCTTACTAACTTTTTGTCCCTTTACAGGCAGCAGCGAGTGACTAAATCACCTGCGCCCGGACACAGAGGGAATGCATCTTCTCCAGCCCCTGCAGCATCCATCACTAGCATGGTTAGTATCTAATGCATGATGATTGCAGGGAAAGCTGTAAAAGCATCTGCAGTAACTAGGTTATAACAATAGTAAATTGACGGGAGAAAGGGAGGCCATAGAGATACAATCATATTCACATTGTGTCAATGGCTGCATGATCCAAGAACAAATTACGCTTTGTGCATAACCTAATGTCTTTCTTCACTTTGGAAAATGGCCTTCTCTGAGCACTATCTCTTCTAAAACTGAAGCAGTGCCATTAATATTGCCTCTTTTGAAACGAAAGGAAGAAAACTATGAGAACTCAGGCATTCTGTTTTGGTGCTTAAGTTTTCAGAAGACAGTTGCTGAAAGCCATTAGCTACTTTAGAGAACACTGGTATGAAGAGGCTGATCTAAGTGTCTGATGTTGAAATATTACTTGAGAGCTTTAAGGTTTCTTTGAGAACAAATAAGATCTCAAAGCCAAGCTGTGGCCTCGCTGCTTTCAGTACTGTGTAGAATGTTGCTTTGGTCTAAATTTGATCAGTCAAGTACTTGCTTGCAGCTCAGGACTAACAGACTCAGCTGCTAAATCAAATAAGCACTTCTGTTTGTACACCAAATGAGTGGCTTCCACAGATGCTCTGTAACTGAGTTTCCTGCAGATCCATCAGCCCTGAGCTCATAGAGGTAAGGCAGCTCTGTAGGGTCTGTTGCTGTTATGAACCAGTAGCAAGGAGGAAACAGCTGTAATTTAAAATACAGCTCCTCTGGGTTTTTTCAAGCCTGTTAACTTGCAAACATCAATAAAGGTGCTGGACTTCTGCAGAAGCTGAAGAGAAGTGCTTAAACCATAGAATGAAGCTATGGAATGAGGTGAAGTAAAATCGTGGGCACGCAGTGGCTGATTCAGAAGAGCTTGAAATGGGGAGGATGTGCTAGAATTGGTGTCTATCCACAACTAAGTATGGCCTAGATAATGAGCACTGAGTAAAGGTGTTGCTTCTTACTATGTTCTCTGCAGCTGTCTCCTTCCTTCACACCTACCTCGGTGATTCGCAAGATGTATGAGAGCAAGGAGAAGAGCAGAGAGGAGCCAATTTCTGGGAAAATGAAAGTCAGTGATGGTAAAGATGAAAATCAGAGGCCAAATGAAGGTATTGTGATGGCTTTAAAGTAATACGTACAAAAGAGATTTGGAATAGAATCAAAGACCTGCTGTACATAATATGCCCAGGCTAAATTTAGCCATTCCCAATTTGTGGAAATGAGGGTGTAGAGATGAGCCTATAATGAGAGGAAGGGGCAGAACTGTGGAGAGGGTACACTTCCAAGTACAGTGTTGGATTTAAATCTGGGTTTTTTCCCCCTTATCTGTCAGTTTGTAAGTGACAGTGGCTCTAAGGTGTGGACCAGAACTGTTCCTTTGCAACTGGTCTTGATGAACAAGCATATTAACAATAATGCTTCTGTATCTCTCCACACCAGTCACTGAATGCAGGCAACTTACAGACCTTTTGAGACATCTTACAATCAAAGCTGAGACCAGTTAGGCGCTTTTAAGATCTGTAGCAGATCAAGGAAGCATTTTGTCACTCTAACTGATGTAAGTGGCTATTAAAAGGAAATGCTTGATACCAATTGCCTAAGCCAGTAAGACTGACGTGTCTAATTGTCATGATGTTTTACTTCAGTACTAGTAATCACAGAGGTAGTTTGAGGTCCTGTTACACAGTGGACTTTTTCCTTTTAGTGCTGCAACTATTACTGCTACCTCAGCTGGTAGCAGATGACTCAAAGATATTTTAGGCCTTGCCTAACTGATTTAGATGGTCTGTGGAAGTAGCTTCTTGTGGTACTTTAGTGTTCCAAGTCTTGATAAGCAGATGTCAGGCATAAAAGGCTGCTGCTAACCCCCAGACACATCTAAACTGAAAAACCACTTTGGGCTAGATTTGTGCCACAACTGCAAATGATGATACTGCCTAGGGAGGATCCCTTGTACCTCCTGTTGCCTTTAGGACTGATTCTTCCATGCTGCCAGCTCAAAATCTTTTGAGAAAGAAGACAAAATAAAGGTCTAGTTACTACCAGTTGTGACCTAATTTAAGCTGCTGTCAGGGGATTTCTGTGGAACTTTCCTTCTCATTACTGTTTTGAAATCATTAGGCTGAAAGTATCCAGGAAAGACAGATGCTTATTAATATATGATTCAAGTCCAGTTAGTCCTGGAATCTAGCTATTAAATCTAGTCATTAGCTTTAATTTTCATTAGGGGTCCTCCTTAGCTGTGGACTATAATAGTTGTATTCAATTCTAGCTACAGATAACCTACTGTCTAGTTCTGTGGAGAATGCAGATCAAGAAACTTTGCCCACCTTAGGTACCAAACTACCTGCACTGCAGCGCTCTGCATGTTCCACACCTCTTACCCAAGCAAATCGTTGCACCAAAGAGCAAGACTACAGGCCTAAATCAGCTGGTAGAAAGACTCCTACAATGGCCTCCCCAGTACCAGGAGGCCCTTTTCTTCGTCCTGTTCATCAAGTACCCCTTGTTCCCCATGTACCGATCGTGCGACCTGCTCATCAACTGCATCCAGGATTGGTCCAGAGAATGCTGGCACAGGGGGTTCATCCACAACATCTTCCTCTGCTGCAAGCAGGTAATCCATACTTACTTTTTTTTCTCCCTTAGGCTAATGCATCTTCTCCATAAGACTGATTTTGTTAGGAGCAGCACAAATTGAAACTCATTACTGGTCATATTTCTTACATGAAAACTTACCTTTAAAACCAGGCAACAAATTCCAACCCATCTAAATATATAAGTGTTTGGTTTGCTTTAATTCCTTATGCTTATGGGGTAAAGCACTTCCTCATTCTTTATCAACAGGTATGCTTCCACCTGGAGTAGACCTGTCTCACTTGCAGGGAATATCTACTCCCATCCTTGGCCAACCTTTTTACCCGCTACCAACAGCAAGCCATCACATCTTAAATCCACGCTCTGGGACACCTTTGCAGCTAGCCATGATGCAACAGCAGCTACAACGATCAGGTAAGCTAAACATCAAATAGGAGTAAGGGCACTAGAACAGTGATTGGCCTGCCCCAGGTACTATACTTGTTGCCCTTTTCGAGTATACTCTGCTAACAAGGAAGCTACTTTAATTCAGGTACTCATAATCACTTCTGTTGTGTGGGTATTGGAGCGGTTTTGGTGACTGCAGGCTCTTGCCAGCAGGTCCAATTGAGGCACTGTTTCAAGATACATTTTGCTACTAACAGATGTGCCTTTTGCAGCTTGTGTGCAGTCTTCGTTGCTGGGTGAGAGACCTCTTGCCCAGTCTAAAATAAGATGCTACTTGCTGCTGGCCTTCCAGTTAAAACCTGCATTATGCTGTCCAGAACTGGCAGTGTCAGGCAGTTTATGGGAGTATTAATGAGAATATGTGCAGCTGAGAGTTCCCAGGACTAATAGCATGAGTGAAAGCAGTGTTTGTGTGTGCCTTATCAGGTGATTGCTGGAGGGCAAATCTTTGGTGCTGGGTGAACATTACTCCACCTCTAATAGCTTTACATTTCACAGGCACTGGAGCGCAGGGATCACCCGCTGGTGCACAGACAACCCCCCAAAACGTGCTGCCTCGGACTGGCTTATCTCATGGGCACACACAGCTCGACCATCGCCCCAGCCAGAGGAGTGGCTCTCCCATTGGCCTTGCAAAGTGGTTTGGTTCCGATGTCTTGCAGCAACCTCTCCCTTCCATGCCATCCAAAGTCATCAGTGTAGATGAACTGGAATACCGGCAGTGAACAGTGACCGCTGGGTGGAACACTTGTGATTCTTTAGATTGGATAAAATGTCCTCAGTCAGGACTTCACCTCTGTTTGGGTTTTTTTGGGGGCTTTTTATTTTTAGCACTCTGTGCAAGATTTCTTTTTGAGAGACTAAAGCACATGGCACCTGTCCTGGTCTCATGTCTGCATCAAGACTAAAGGATCCATTATGGCTTGAATAGTGAAGCCTGAAGAAAATTTAGATGCAAGACAAAGCCAGTTTAACCCTGGAAGTGTCTATTTTTCTTTTGTAAGATATGTGAATGAAGTGCTGATAATCTCTAGTGTAGAGGTAGCAGCTATTGATTCCTCCTGCAGAAAACTAAATGTATAGACCCTTGTGTACAGACTTGTGTATAAACAATCTTTTGTACATATACACATAGATTAGCCTTTTTGAATCTATACAGCTGTACATAAGAGTAGCTGATAACAGTTGAGCTGTAGTTGTGCCTATGGTTTGGATCTTTCTCCATTGTGTGTGTGGGACTTAAAGATTAAAGTTGCATATCCTAAGTGTGAGTGAACAGGATAAAGTTGCTTTGCCTTTTCTTACTGCTCATCTCCTTTGGGCCTCCCCGTCACATTCTTCTGTCACGTACTGTGCGCTCAGTGTAGCTGAAGTGTCAAAGTGAACAGCCCACACCTTGCTGTCTGCAACAGAGGTCTGACTCCTTGTGTGTGTGACTGCTGCCACCAAATCTGAGAATTGTTTAGTCTTCAAACAGCCTTGATGATGGGACCTGGTACAGTAATGATAAAAGATCTTCAGTGCCACGGAGGCTGCAGGTACCTGCTGGTCATGGCTCTTCCAAGAGGGTTGGTGCTGATCCTTGTTTAGCTGCAGTATATTCCTTGTTTTAATCTTTCAAACCTGTTATTAAAGGTCATCAAAATGGAGCCTTTGAATCCTCACCCTTCAACTCCTAAGTCATAGCTGTGGCATGCTCTGTGCTGCCTCTAGCTCTGTGTAGAGAAGAGTCCCAAGAACTGTCCTCAGTCTAGTGTGCATCTACTGATGCAGTTACTGTGAAACTTGCCTTGGAGTCTTGTTCTGCAGCTTGAAAGGGAGAGGATGGGGTGGTTTTGTGATCTTACTGTGTATATTTGGTTTTAAAATATTATGTTCGTTTTAAGCCTGTTTCACTTTCCTTGAACAGTTAAATGTTCTCTTCCATCCTTCTGCATGGCTGCTAACATCACTGTCTCACTTGTGTTGAGTCTAGTCCTGCTGTCATGTCCTCTCTTTAGTGTAGGCCTGTGTGCTCTTTTAAAGGTGAAAGCAAACCCGGAATTCTCACAGACTTGCTCTTAGGTCTCACTGAATGCAAAACCAGCAGCAGGGAGGGGGGGGTGGGATCACTTGCCTGTATTATACCAATTGCCAGCATGCTGTGGTGGGTTTGTTTCAGTCTGGCAGAGACAATGTTGTATAGAAATAGCGAGCTGAAATCTCCCATGTGGAATCTGTTGGGGGTCACCCATATACTCCTAGCAGTTGTTCCTAAAACAATCTGTGTAAAAACATGCAATCACCAGCTTGTCCTTGTAAGATTGTTTTCATACTTTTTTAACTCAACACTTTCCCAGTAACATTCTGTAAATAAAGTTGATTCTACCAGCTCTCTGTATCCACTGCTCTTGAACTAAATCATGTCAATGTTATTAATTGATCTTTAGCATTGCTTGAGCTGAATCTGCAGAGAATTTCTATGGGGGGAGAGAAATAACCCTGATGAAGGTAACTGGGTTCCTGAAGCCATACAGTGGGATTGCTGCATTTCAGTGTACTAGAACTCGTAAACCTTCCAAGCCCTAAAGAAAGGGTGATTGAGGTTCAGGGTTCAGAGTCAAGGCTGATAACCCAGCACTTCTGCAGTAGCTCAGCTCACTTAATGTAGGAATCTACTTCTAAGACTGGAAAAAAATGTTAGGGAAATAAATGCTTAAAGTAGAACCAAGGCTGAGTAACAGCCACTATTGTAAGCTTTAGTGATTCATCACCCATTCAAGCACTGTACTTTTAGAATAGGTGTAGTAACATGAGAGACAGTTCTCCAACCTCTGCTTTTTATGTTTTGTTCTAATTTAGGACAAAATAATTCCTGGCATGTGAACTTCTCTGCAATTTGGACAGATGAGTACATGCAGCAGAAAATCATCCCAGGCGTCAGCACTTCCCTGTACGATTCTGCCCTTGTAAAAGTCATTTAATGCAAGTTTCTCATCTGCAAGTTCTGCCAGGACAGGACGCTGCAGCACGACTTGGCCAGAAATACCCATTTACCATGCAATAAAGTAAAAAACGATAATAAAAACCCAATACCCATTTGTTAAAGGTTTTCACAGAATCAGCCTGTTCTTTGCCACTTACAACTAAAGACAAATTTCAGGCCCAGCAGCAAACTGTGTGAGAATGACTTTATTTCTTCACAATCTGAATAACGTCTTCATCTTCCAGAGTATGGTCTTTACCAACCTTCTGAGGGTTGTGTTTAACAGATGAACCCCAGACCAGTGCACTGAAAGAAGAAAACAAAAATCAAGTTTAAAAGGCTTACAAGTGTAACATGCCAGCACTGGAACAGCAGCTATTTCTGTCACAAAGCTAATACAGAAAGCAATGCTTAAGAGCTATTTTTATTCTCCTGCAAGTACCTGGATGAGTGGGCTCTGTGAACCAGAGTACCAGCAGATCAAAACAAACCATGCAGTCATCCAAAGTACTTGTGCATACAGGACAATGGCCTGGAATGCTGCCTTCAAATATGTCTTCCCCACAGAGGAAATTTATCCAGGAAAGAGCATAGGAACACCAAATATAGTAACTTGTCACAGGCAGATCAATTCCATCAGCATTAAACAAAAATCTAATAACCCTTTTTCCCTTCTAGTTTACAAGAGAATGAAAGAACAGACCAGGAGGTAGGTTATTTTCTATTCTCTATTAAGTATTCTTCTACAATACTACTTACTATTTAAAGTCCTTGATGAGATTTTTGTGGATCTTCATGCAAAAATCCTCCACTGTGGTCTTGCAGTAAGGTAGTACCACAGGAGAGGTGTAGTCTGGGAGCTGCCCTTTAGGTTTGGTGTAGCTGTAATGCAGATGGAAGAGTCAGTCAATACCAAAACCTCTTCTCTTTCATCCCATCATGAAACCTCATAGATCACTTGCACTCTCATCCTTGTGCCAAGTTCCACTGTTTCAGTGGTGACAATAGATACTCTGTAAAGTGTTTGCTGTTCCTGAGCTGAAATTGCATCTGAGTAACCAATGTCTGCAGCAGGTTCTCCCTTGTAACTGCAAAGGTTTATCACTAGGTGAGCTTAAAAGATGATGAAACTGGAAGAGTTGATGGAAAAAACACCTACACTATTATTAACTCCAACTCATGATTTATTTTTCTGGGGGAAAAGCTCAACATATATTGGGAAGAAAACTGACAAAGCTGCAGCCCCGATACCTGAACATTCTAAATCCCTTTTTACAATAGATTTTATATTGCCATAAGAAGATAGATACATGTAGCAGGACTATTAATAGCTTCATTCATAAATTTATCCAAATAAATGCATTAGAAGTATGAGGTAAACATGGAATAATTTACAGTAAAAATATCTAAAATGCTAGATGAAGAACTAAATTCAGTTCTGTTAAAAGAGCTGAATGCGTGACAGCCTGAAAAGAGACCACCCCTGCAACGCACAACTTCACACTAAGTTTGGCTAGAATTCCATGTTTTCAGGCATTTTTTAAGATGTACTTTGGCCTTGGTTTCACAAGGTGCTCGTTTAATTCCCCTACAAGTTCAAAACACAGCACTTGTGACTTGAAGAAACTGTCAATCAGGCTACAGACAAGAAGAGGATGATTTCCTATTTACAGAGTAAACATAGTGACAGAAGAAATCATCATTTGAAAGCTGGAGCTCTAAGCTAGTAGAAAACCCTTATAAACCAATTGTAATTCACCCATTCTTGAGACATCCTTCAGTCTCAGCCTTACACTGAAATCCACAGAACTCAGCAACTGGGACTCACATTCGTACTAGCTTTAAGTAGTCCCAAATTTTCTCCAGCAGATCATCGAAGTTCCAGCGATGATGAGCAGATATTGGTACACAGTGGGGTACTTTGTAAATAATATCTAGTTCCTCAATGGAAATTTGGTCAATTTTATTTAGGACATAAATGCATGGGATGTAAACCCTGCAAAGAGAAAGAAAACACTGTTATTGCAGCCTAGCAACATCAGTTACTTCCATCAGAAAGATCTCTCATCTCCCTATGCTGATACCACATTGCTAACTTAGCTTCTGTGGGAAGCAGACATGAGAGACAACTCTTTGCATAGAAACTGCAGGTTAGAAACAAAGGCAGGGGCCCAACAGTACCTGTTTCCTTCAACAACATCAATGAGGTCATCAGCAGTGGCGTCGCTGCGCAGTGTAACATCAGCATTGTGAATTTTGTACTCTGCTAAGATGCTCTTCACTGTTTCAGTATCCAGCTCACTCTGAGGGCACTGAATGTAGACACAGTGTTAAGGAATTGAGTTTACAGACAATTCAACATTACAATGAATAATGTTATCACCTAGCAATCACTGCAGGTAGATTACTAGAAATAACAGCACTGTAAATTCCTGAACTTGACCACGATTTGACTATAGTTAGCCTCAGAAAGGGGTGGGGGGGGGGAAGATTTAAATCCTAACAGCTTTATTTACATCGGCACCCACTGACACCTGCAATCAGACATTTCAGAAGCAATGTTTCCTGTCAACCTGGGACTAGTTGCAATATAAACCCATGCATCTACCAGTTCACTGCCCAAACAGCTACATGTTAAGTGCTTAGATCCCAGGTAAGAGTTCTGATTTTTGGTACCTATCCCTGGATTTCTACTTAAAGATTTGGTGGTAAACATGAAATGAGGAGCAGTCCAGGCTGAAAGGCCAGAACTCCAGGCAATCCTCTCCAGAACAATGCTGTACTCACCAAGTGAAAGGCAGGTTTTGTAAACTCTCCTTTGGGCCTCAGAACCTGTGACTGCTGGAAAGCAACCAAGCCTCTGATTTGGGGTGGAGGAGGTGGTTGGGCTCCTGGGATAGGTATGGATAATCTCCAGGAAAAGTTAACTGACTGCAGTAGGAATGGTCCCAGGGACACCATTAACTGCAAATGCCTCTTTCTTCAAGCAGTTTTATTGTTATTACTTAGGTTAAAGAAAACTTTCAACTTACTGTGGCTGTAAGGTTAATGCCTCCTTTATCCTTTTTTTTAAAGCCAATATTGGGAGGCTTACTATTCAGACGAATTCCAAATCCCTCCAGCTCATTCTCAATTATTTTCTTGTGACCAAGGGGTTTTAGCACATCCAGAACAATCAGAATGAGGTTACAGGTTCGAGCAACTGAGAATCAGAAAAAGAAAGTCATCTCTCAACAGAAGTAACACACGCAATCTGAGACAACACAAAATATGGCTTAGTGACATACATTACGTGACAACATCAAAGCCCTGAAGGCTCATTCATAGCATGTTTTTAAATTGCACTGTAAGACTGAAGTTTGTAGTGCTGACCAAGCATCACTGACAGACAGACCCTTACACATTATAAGAATCACAGAGGCTGGAAAAATCTTCCATCCTGTCTACATTCAGACCCCAGACTGATGACAATGAGCCAGGTAAAGAAATTCAGACACCAGCCTTGTTTAGTATGAGAACACATCTGCCTTCAAAATTGGTAATATACTTTCACTGCAGCATCAATGCAGAGCAAGAACTCAGCATATGCATAAAGCCAGAACTGAAAACAGCACAAAATGAAAATGACACTACTGCTTCACAGTAGACTGCTCAATTCCAGCGTACAATTCAAGCTTTTGAACGACATCAGAAATGGTGATTCAACCTTTCATTCTCATAGTGTTCTAGCTGAATCAGAGACAGAATGCTGCCTGCAGCTCTCATACTCACCTGCAATGACTTGCCGCCCTCTGCCTTTACCATCCTTGGCACCTTCAATAATTCCTGGGAGATCAAGTAGCTATTTGTTCAGAAGGAGGAAAGTAACTTGTGAGAAAAATACTTTTCTTCATGGAGAAAATAAACCCTACTTTTACCTTCCTTCTAAACCAGCTACTGCAAATCTGAATAGAATATGGCAAAACTGTTTCCTATATATTGTATTACTCCACGTACCCTGTTGGTACAATGGAACAGATCATCTCATAGAGAATACGAGAACTTCTCCCCAGGGCAAAGTGAGAAGCAGGGTAAAATTAGTTTTCCTCATGGAAACATTTCCAATGTATTCTCAAGCTCTTCTAAACATCACTTGTAACCTGCTAATGTCAGGCTAGCCCATTCAGCCATAACACCACTGCATCTAATATACACACCATCTTATCCCCACAGACACAAAAAGATCTCACCTGTATCTTTGCTCCTTTGTATCTAATGACTCCGGGCACGGTAGTTAGCGTAGTGAATTCATATGCTGCCACTTCAGAGTATACACCAGCCAGATTACTTAGAAGAGTAGATTTCCCCACTGATGGAAACCCCACAAACCCAATTCGGGCATCACCTGTCTTTGCAACATCAAAACCTGCAAATAAGGAACAGAAATATTCATTTAAAGAGCCACATTTTCTAACTTCTCAGGTTCTGGAAAGCAGAATATTACTTTCAATATTGCCTGAGTTAAAGCCAGTAAGCTTCCCTTCAAGGAGGATGACAAAGTGAAGCAGACAGTTCACAACCTATATTGCCTTGCACCACTTTGTCTGTATAGCATTCCATGGCATGTACCTGTCCAGAAAGTACAGGCAGCAAGGCTTCCCAGTGGGCTACACCTGACTTCAGTGTAGGTGGCACTTTAAGCACTGCAGCTTAGACAATTCACACCTTTATATATAAAACCAGGCAGCTACTGCAAGATGCATCTCTGTGTAAAACCCCTCGGACTTCTGCAAATTCAAGATTTTATCACACAAAATGCCCTTTCATTCAGGCTTCAACAAAGGCTCCACCCAAACCCTAGAAAAGGCTACAAAGCACGACTAAGCTCCTGTACCAGAAGGACCAGAGCGAGAGAAAGCTGCTTCAGTTTGTTCTGCAATCCTACGCGATTTAAGCGGTCAAGAGCCGCCGCCGTCACACACATACACATCACACACCCTCCACTCCGGCAGGAAGGAGCCGCCACTTCAGCGGAGGCCTTCCCGCAGAACAACGCACCTTCCCCGGGGCCGCTGCCGCCGCCTCCCTTAGGGGTGATGAGCTCCCGGCGCAGCTTGGCCAAGCGGGCCTTCAGCAGCCCCAGGTGATGAGCCGTGGCCTTGTTCTTCTGCGTCCGGGCCATCTGCAAGAGCACAGAAGCGAGGACTCGACACCGGGAGAAGCTCCCCCGGGCCGCACCTCCCAACCCCCGGTGCCGGCAGGGCCCTGTCATTCCCTCACGGAGCGGCCACCGGAGCCCCACCGCCCTTCGTGCCCAGCCCAGCCCACCCCCGACCGCGGACAAGGCGGGCGCGTTACCTCAGCCTCGATCTCCGCGATCTTCGCCAGGGTGCCGCTCATCCTGGCAGCTCGTCCCGGGCCCGCCGGCGGCCACCACAGCCGCGACTCCCCTCGACCAGGCGCGGCTCGGCAGCGCGCAGGCGCACAGCGACCTCACGCGGGAGAGAGCCCAGCGCTCGCGAGAAGCGGCGGGAGCGCGCCTCAACGGCTAGGCGGGAAAGAGCTCGCGCACTGACTTGCTCCGGGGGTGCTGTAGCGCCCCCTACGCGGTTCCCGCCTCAGGAGCCCTCGCGCCGCCTGTGGCGGTGGGCGCCGGTGCCCGTGTGGGGTGGGCTGAGGCGGCGGGAGGAGAGGGAAGGGAAAGGTGTGAGAGGGAAGAGGAGTGTGCGTGTGTGAGGGAAGAAAATGTGTGAGAAAGCGGCTGGGGCAGCTGCAGGGGTGCAGGGATCAGCGTGAGCCGGGTGTTGGACACAACTGACTGAAGGGCTGGGGGAGAAGCACGGCCGTTGTGAGGCTGAGGTACTCCTCTGTGAGGGAGGCAACAGGGCTGCGGCAGCCGGCGTGGGGCTGCGGCTCGGGGTGTCCGTCTGTGAGGGAAGATGAGCGCTCGGAGTGCCGGTGGCGGGGTGAGGGGTGTGTGGTGAGGGCAGGCGCTCGCAGGTGAGGCGGCGGTTGCCTCTCCCTGTGGTAAAACTGGACCTGGTGCCTCGACCAACGCGGAGATCCGCCTCTGCCCTCGTCCTCCCTGCAGTACTGCTCATCACCAGGTGTGTAGATGTGCGTACGTATTCCACAGAGCTGCTCGTAGGACAGCTTCCTTTAGCGGATGCTTTGTAAACCCGGGATTTCCACAGTGAAGCTTTCTCGCGGCTCCTTTCAGCTGAGCCCAGGCCATACCGCTGTGCCCCAGGGACATCTGCCACTGTCCGTTGAATGCAGGCTACTTAAATAGATACAGGATTCTTCCTTTAATGCCCCTTCAAACTTTAAAAAGCCCCTTATCTCCAGCTTTTGACAGTATCCCAAGAAGCCGAACAGTTGGATTTGGAATAAAAAGTATTTTTATGACGTAAGGAAATATCTTTTTATGAGTTTTCAGGATTTTAGAGTCTCCCAAGTTTCCTTCCCTGTCATATTTTGTCTGAATTGGAAAAATTTCTGGAAAGATGTTTTGCCATATTCAGTGACCTTTCCATCTTCATCCTTCTCAGTTTTTTTACCAAGTCCGTTTCTTTATGGCATAGCTCAATGTAAACCAACTTTTTTTCCTCTTTATTTTTATTTTTTTTAAAGAAAAAATAAGCTCCTGGGCCTGTACTGTAGCAGTGTTCATAAAAATACCACTTGCAGAATCACCTGCCATGTCTTCAGACGGGATTCTGAGCATCATAGGAGTGACAAAATTTAACTAACCTTGTAACACCTTTGGTAACTGAATTGTTACAGATCATTAACTTCAAGTTAACTTCTTTAGCTTAAGCAGAAAGGAGAAAAATACCCCTTTCTGGTCTCAATCAAAAATCAGTCTTTAATGTCATAAACTCTTTATAGTAGGAACTGTCATTAATGTAAGTTTCTACAGAGCTTACTGAAATAGAATCTCAAATAAAGTGGGATTACTATCTCTGGTAACGCTAGCTCAGCTAAGGTAGTGTAAATGTACCTACCGCTGTATATTTCTTCATAATTTTATAATTATTCTTTGTGAACAATGTCCATTTGTAACATAGGACATAGCAGATAAGGAATACACTTTTTCCTACTTATTTCAGATGGAATTGGACTTGTTTATGCCTCAGCTGAATTCAGCCATAAAATCAGTCCACATTTGTGGTCCCTTTTAGTAACGGGATAAATGCCCAGAAGAATGCAAATTCTGAATGCTCAATCACGGATTAAGACCACCTGCATTTTTGCAGTAGATGATGGCCAGCTTCAGAACCTGTTGCTAGTAACAGTGAACCGGTTCTTATAAACTCACTGCCTCCAAATCCCATGTATTAAGTCTAACTGAAAAATGTTTTTCCAAGTATGGGCTGAATGAATAAAGATGTCAATAAAACAAATATCAAATTTAGCTACGGGGTGAGTTTTGGTTTTCTGGTTTAGGTATTCACAGTGTTTTTAATGCACAACTGCTCAGTATATGCTCTTAAATCCTTTTTATCCAGAAAGTTACCCAAGCAAAGGTTCAATAGGCACCTAAAAACTTGTTTCACTGTTGAGTATTGTCCTTAATTACCTGAAGAGAGTAAGAGTTTAATAAAGATAATTTCTCTGATTTTTATTTTCCTATCCAAATTAACACTTTCTAATCAGAACTACATAAAGTAGTTTATATTAGTTTATAGCAGCATCCTCTTTTAAGCTTCAGAAAGGTTTATTCAATAGAGATTTGTTTCAGGTTGTGAATAAGATGTAATTATTTTTATTTACTGTGATGACTCTTGTGAATTTTTTAATATAAAGGTGTTTAAAGTGATGTGGTGCTTAGAGAAGAGGGTGGTTGTGACCAGGGGAAGTTAGGGGTGACAGCTGGGGAAGTGACTGAAAGGTGGGTAATAGGGAATGGATAAATGATGTCCCCTGAGGACAGCAATCAAAACTGGAAAATTGAGTGGAAATTATAAAACTTTATTAAAATTAAAAAGTCAAAGAAGGGAAAAAATCAGGAAAATATTAATAGAAAATTGGATGTAATGTCAGAGGAGGAAAAATCCCCAGGTGGAACCTGAGAGAAAATCAAATGAGAGGCAAGAGCCTGAGATATACTCAAAAAGTTAATTGAGCTTTATGGTGGGCACTGATGGAAGATGGAGTATGTGAATTGGCTTATTTTTATTATTACTAAAATATATATGTATGGGGTTTAAAGTGTGAGAATTCCAGTTAGGAAACCTAGATGAAGTGCAAAGGTTGTAACTTGCATAACATTGCAAAGTCAGTCTTTCAGGTGGCAACTACTATGTCAGACAATGCAGAATAAAGATTCAGATATGGAATAAAAAAAACCCCAAATGATCAAGGAGTCATATGAATTACTAACTGATAAACTGAAAGTATGTAACATAAGCACTTTTCCCATAATACTTTCAGCAAGGTAAGGAAAGCAATATACAATAGGGTATTCAGAAAATGAAGGACTGCATCTGAAATAAAGGTTGTCTGCTCAAACAATTAAGAAACATGACACAGCATTTGGGAACAAAACAATGGCCTTTGTTTCATCAAGCTACAGTGACAGGAATGTGACTGAAATGTGACTGAAATGGCATGTACCTTATTAGCAGGAGCTGAATGATGAAGGGCTGTAGCAAAAACAGATTTTAGAAATTCATATTCCACACACTCCAGTCCTGCTGACTCATTGATTTCGAGCAACTCATTTCCTTTACTTGTGCCTCAGTTTTATTTTTGCACAACAGGAATGTGCAGTTGCCACAGAATGATTGAAACTTTCATGATTCCATAGCACTGCCCTGTGAGTATGATAACTGTGGATCATTTCAATGGGACAGCTGAGTAGTTCATGCATTTAGTGTGTTTTCTGTCAACCTACCAATTTGGAATAAGATGCTTCATTATGGGGAAGATTCTGAAATTCTTTCTGAAGACGCTATTGTTTTAGCTTAAGCGTTTTACTTACATGAGATGTAAATTAAGTTGAGAAGAGGCTTGCAAATCTTTTGGATAATCATGCAAAATTTACCATTGTAAAATATATGGTAAAAACTCAGAGTATTACATTAATTGTGATAACTTGTGTAGTATATGCTTCATTAAAATCGCATAAAAACCCTTCTTAAAAATAACCAGTGCATGCTTGACTAGTTAAGATTTTTGGGTTTATTCTTTTTTTCTGTTCCTCCTTTTTATTCTAATATATAACTACAGTACTTGTGGATATCAAGTCTATTCACAGTGCACTGAGAAGGTCATTTTAGCTTAAGAGCCACACTGGTGGTACAGTACTTGTGGTTTTGGTAATTCACCTTATGACAGAAGCTGTAGCACATACTGGCAAACAGCTGCGCTAGTGCTACGTGTGTGTGCACTTGCTAAGGGACTACATTTCTAGCTTACTGGTGGGGATTTCTGCAGGATTTAAGAAAAGTAGGAAGGAGGTGACAGGGAGGAAATGAAATCATGATTGCAGGTGAAACAAGGCTCTTGAAATTTCATACCTTCTCAGAAGTTATCACTAGCCCAGTGAAAAATAATCTGTATTATATATTGATAACCTCAACCTGAGCACTTATGATTGTAAGAATGATGGGTAGGGGACTGTACCCAACCTGCCAGAGTTTCCTCATGAAAAAAGGGCAACTGCAAGTTATGGCAAATAGCAAATCTGTTAATTTTAAGGTGATTTTTCTGTTATGTTTCTGTTTGTTGTTGTTTTTCTTTTGCAGTTTTTACAATTTTGTACATTTACACACACACCCTGAATTGTACTTTGATTTGCGAACTGGCTACTAATTAACCCTATTGTACTTCAGGGAAGAAGTGCTCATGCTGAAGAAGAGACAAACCATTTTAAAGTGATTATAATGAGCTGATGAAGGTCCAGCCTTCTACCTGCTTGAAGAAATGAGATTTTGAGAACCCACTATCAAAAGGTAAGATTTTTGAGATCTGTAGTACTGAGTCTTCGTGAAACCATAATACTGATTGCCTGAGGTGAAGTGACTCAGGAAGTTGATGGAATTCGCATCTAAATTGACTTGAGGCAATAGACAGAAAGTTGTGTCTTTTGAATGTTGTAAGAAATACAGATGTTTCTATTCATAGTTATCTCCCTGGATTGACTTTTTTATACCAGTTTACCTGGTATTTACAGACAAGTTGGAGTCAGGACAGTACAGCTTAGGCATTAATCTGTAAATACCAAACATTCCCTACTTGCATTGTGTATTTGAGGTGGTATTGTAATGTATGTTTTACATGAGAAAGTTGTCTTTCAGGTTTGCTTAGCTAAGCATGGATGCTTGATTCATGGGGAGTCCTAGGTTGTATTCCCGTTTTGATCAGACCATTAAAGTGGCAATCTTGTTTTGAATGGCTCAGGTTGCTTTGGTTCCAGGCAGTCTAGAGTAAGTTAAACTGGGCAGAGTGAAGAAGTGAGAGAAACAAAAGGGAGATTAAGTATCAAAGACTGGCTTCCAAGACTGTTAAATTAGTTCGACAACAAAAAGTTCTGTAGTTTAGCATCAGCTCCACAGACTTTGTCTTGGACTGTCATGCAACAGATGGACTACACAGCACACAGTGAGGAGGGTGGTCAAGAAGAAGAAAAGCAAATAGTGCAGTTTTCCCTTTTAAAAATAACTCTTTCTGCATACTTTTCATAGCATCATCTACCTCCCTATTAGCAGTTGCTGTCATTTTTGTGAGAATGCTCAGTATTTTTAAACAAGAGAGATGTTTGTCTGCTTCTAGAGGAGAAAGCTGACAAATCACTACCCCATGTTTGGATTACAGGGGAAACTGCTATCTCAAAGTCTGCGAATCCTTGCTGCTAGGGTTAGCATTCTCATGGGATGATTCCCAATAAAAAATTGAGCAATTTTAAAAACTAAATTTAAGTAATAATCAACCTAATTAGTAATAAATGCTGAATTAATTGCTTGCTACATCAGTCACAGTTAATTAAAATTCCAGTGAAAGCTCAGAAAAACTGACAGCTACTCACTGAAACTGCAAGTGTGCCATGAAATGTGCAGTGTTCTATATTTCTGTGGAACACACATGGAAAGGAAATAGTTCATATGACTAAATTAGCTGGCACAAGTGCTATGCAGAAATGTCTCTGCTATTATTATAATACAACTAGTGACTAACTCACCTTAAAGAGTGTAATAATGGGACTATTCTGAAAAATTTCAATAGCCTCAAGACCTACGATTCCAGAGTTGAGAATGTTCAACAAATAAGTATGACTCAAGTCTAATTAATGTATACCCAAATATGTTTGAATAGATTCGACTCCAACGCAGCCTTTTGTTACCTCCTGTATTTGCAGTTCAATTTAAGGTCTGCACTTCTGAGTAAGGCCAGTAGCAATCTTTCTGCAGCGAAGCGAGCAAAGTACAGTGTACAGTCCCAAATGGTCCACACATGTTCAGAGCAAAGGAGGATTTTTTTAATACTACTGAAATACCAATCAAAGTGCTCAGCAGACACCAGTCAGCTGCAAAACATTTAGGGACAGCTCAGGAATTCCCATGAGCAGGAGTGAGGCAGGAAATAGTGAGAAGCTGAATAAAGTAGCTGAGGGAAAATGCCTTTATTTAAGAGACTAGAATTCAAAAGGAGTTCAGCAGATCCCACTGCAAAAGATGTCAGAGAAAATAGATTAGGAATCACCTGAAAAGGGGAGGAAAATCTGTGTACTGAAATGTGAAAGAGTTTTGAATTAAAAAATTTACATCATCTGGAACTTTGTCTTCAAGACAGAAACTGGCTAGTAATAGATGATAAATGAGCTCAAAGGTAATCATACCTGTGCACTTACATAGTTAAGTATGGGGAAATGACATCTAGTCATCACATTAAATTTGGGAGCTTCATCTTCCAAGTCTGTTTATACTGATGAGCCAAACTTTGTCTCAGTATGGCACAAACTGCTTATTCGCAAATGAAGAAATTTGGCAACATGTAACAAACACAAGCTGAATGACTACTTTCGTAGTCTCATATTCTGAGACAGGGACCAGAGAAAGTTAAAAGTTACAAGAAGTGGTCCTTCTTGAAACGTGTTGGTGAAGCCCTGAGGTGGAGGGAAGCCAGTATAGTAAGGCTGGAAGTGCTAAAAGGAAAGGTTCAGCCGTTATCATGTCAGAGTGCTGAGGAACTACACCGAATGGCTGTGCTGGTCTCCTTGTGATTTCCTTGGGATGCAAGGTGTTGGCAGTCACTTTAAACATTATCCAGGGACAGCTCAGAATGCAAGCTCCCAGCATGCTGATCTGGCAGCCCCACAGCAAGTGTGAAGGAGTCAATTGCCAAGAAGCATCCATGCTTTGGGGTGAATACTCAGCTTTTACCTGAAGAAGCAGGCAGGGTGTGTTCGATGGAGCCCTTTAAACAAGAGGGCTGGAAGCTGAAACCAGACCCTTCCACGGAGAAAGTTCTGAGGAAAGTGCAGTGAGAGCGGCAGGACCCCCCCCTCCCCCTGCCTAGAGGAGAGACAAAGAACAGGCAAGGAGGGAACTGAAGTAGGAAGCAGGAACCATGTCAGGAGGCTCGAGACTAAAAAAAAGCAAATTAATAAACCACTTGGGGGAAAGGCACACAACTGACCAAAGCCACTAGGAAAGATTAGCAATTCCAGATTTTTTAACGGCTCTGTGTGTGTGTGTGCATGCAGCCTGGCTAGTGTGTTTAAATATAATCGTTTTCCTCTCTGTAACAAGCACAACCCTGGTGGCTGTGGCACCCAGACAGGCTTGCAGAATGCACTGTTATCTATATAACACGGTGTATTCGAGCTGGGTTTGTCAGCACTGTTACCACTCAAACAACCTCCAATTTCTAAAAATACATGTTTGTATGCGGGTGTGTGCATATATAACACAGTAATAAAAAGCTACTGGTAATATTCTGCCTGCAGTGTAGACAAACACTTCCTTCCAAAAGTAGGAGAAATCTGGCACAGGGGCTGAGGGCACTGCGTGGCCTTAAGCGTTAATGTAATACGGTATTTTGGGAGTTGGGAGCTTGGTGCACTTATTTGCACATCAGCACCCAGAAGCTTGTTCAGTTCCACCACTATTTAACCCAAGAGCTGGGTTCGAGCTCTTGGAAGCCTCTGTAGTTTGTGATGCCCTCTCGTGTGCAGAGTTCAGTATTTTCCACAGAACAGTTTAGGTGATATTAGATTGTGAATAGGTCATCCAAGGATTCTTGATAGAGCTTGATCTTACAAATGCAAAAAAGTGCCCTTAAACACTTTTAGAAAGTGTTGTCTTTAACAAAACACTGTTTTGGGAGTGTGTATGGGGACAGGGGGGTGATACTCCTTCTACAGTAGAGTTGTTCTGCGAGACAGAAAGCAAATTTCAGCTGAAATGATGTTGAAATAGAAGCTATTCAGAGAGACCCGGGCGCACGAGGAAAATTCAGCACCAGGGCAGTCCAGCCAACCCCCACCCGTCGATTACAGCAGTGGGGTTTGCAGCGCACAGCCCAGGCCCGGGGCAGGCGAACTCGGGGGAGCGAGAGGCAGCCCCGCAGCGCGGGGTATCGGGGGCAGCGCGGGGCCCGCAGGGGCAGCAGCTTCCCCAACATGGAGGCAGCCGCCCAGGGTTGTGCGGTTGCCAGTGCCTACCGCAGCCCCCAGCCCGCGGGTACCATTCCCCAAACTGCTCCCGAGGGGAGGGCATTTTC
Organism: Amazona ochrocephala; assembly: GCA_039720435.1. Classification (NCBI taxonomy): domain Eukaryota; kingdom Metazoa; phylum Chordata; class Aves; order Psittaciformes; family Psittacidae; genus Amazona; species Amazona ochrocephala. The sequence continues at coordinate 4,507,556 of CM077891.1, read as the reverse complement.
GCACTGTGAGAATTCCCGCTGTACCCCTGCCCTCCCCCACAATGCCGGCGCCTCGCTCTTTAGTCAGGCTGAGAGTTGATCCTATGAAGGGGGGAGGTGGGGGTGAGAAATGCAATGAAAGACCGGGGGGAGGCCGCTCTGCTCCGCAGCCCCTGGCCCCTCTGGGATCGCTTCTTCTCAGGCGCCGCGAGGAGGTGGGGGCCGCTCTGCGCCTCTGCAGCTCCGGGAGGGTTTGCATTGGACGATTTGAGCCTGGGGAGGGGGGGAGGCTGCCTGCAGCCCCCCCCCGGCGGCCCCTCCTCCTCTCTCCGGCGGGAGGGGGACCTGGGGGGCGAGCTGCAGCCCGGATATTTGGGGGAGGGGGCGAGCGCAGCCCCGCCGCCCCCCCGTGTGCTGCGGGCGGGGGCCTCGCTGCCGGCTCGGTATTGGAGGATCGGTGCTGGGGAAGGGGGAGACTGCAGCCCCCAGCCCCCGCGGGCGGGGTGGGGGCCGGCCTGCTGGCTCTGGCTGCTCTTGCATTGGCGGATGCAGGGAGGGAGGGGGGCAGGAAGCGGGGGGGCAGGGGGGAGCCCGAGTGGCTGGAGGGGGGGGTCTTTATGAATAGGGTGGGGGTCTTCTCGGCCGAAGAAGAGAGGAAAGTTTGCGGCGCCGGTGGTGCGGGTGCAGAGAAGCGGGCGGGGCCCGGACCGGAGCCGGCGGCGGCGGCGCTTGGTCGGGGAGCAGCAGCCGGGGGGCCCCCGCTGGATTTTTGTAGGGGGGGTGGTATCGCCCCCTCCTTCTCCTCCCCCCAGGGGTGAAAGTGCAAGAGGAAGTGCAGCCGCTGCCATCTTTCCTCCGCTCCAAACACACAGGGACGGACGGAGCCGGCAGCCCGGAGCCGCAGCCGCCGGAGCTTCCCCCTCCCTCCCGGCTTCGCTGCAGCCGCGCCGCGCACGCCCCTTCCCGCGGCGGCCTCCGCGGCCGCAGCGCCTCGTGGCGGCCGAGCCCGGGCGGAGCTCGCGCGGCCGCGGCGGCCCCGCGCGGCGCGCGCCCCTCGGCCGCCGGAGCCTTTTGTCTCGCCCCCCCCCACCCCCCCTTCCCGCACTCCCCTCGCGCTGTGCAGGGAGCGCAGCGCGCGCCGCCGCCGTCGGCCCGGACAGGGGCGGGGAGGAGGAGGAGGCGGCGCGCGCCGCCGGGCGGCCTGAGAGCGCGCGCCCCCTGCGGGCGCCAGCGGGGCGGCGCAGCCCCCATGGAGCGAGTGAGCGAGGCCGCCGCTTGCGGCCCCTCGTCGGGCTGCTACACGTACCAGGTGAGCCGGCACAGCGCCGACATGCTGCACAGCCTCAACCAGCAGCGCAAGAACGGCGGCCGCTTCTGCGACGTGCTCCTGCGAGTGGGCGACGAGAGCTTCCCGGCGCACCGGGCGGTGCTGGCCGCTTGCAGCGAGTACTTCGAGTCGGTGTTCAGCGCGCAGCTGGGCGACGGGGCAGGTGGCGGCGGCGCGGAGGGGGGCGCGACGGAGGCAGCGGCGGCCGGCGGTGCGGTGGCCGGCGGGACCCCCGGGGGCGGGCGGGAGCTGGAGATGCACACCATCAGCTCCAAGGTATTCGGAGACATCCTGGACTTCGCCTACACGTCGCGCATCGTGGTGCGGCTGGAGAGCTTCCCAGAGCTCATGACTGCCGCCAAGTTCCTGCTGATGCGCTCTGTGATTGACATCTGCCAGGAGGTCATCAAGCAGTCCAATGTGCAGCTCCTCGTGCCCCCTGCACGCCCCGACATCATGCTCTTCCGTCCAGGGGCTGCTGACCTTGGCTTCCCTCTTGACATGACCAACGGTGCCACTTTGGCACCCAATGGCAATGGCATTGCTGGCATGCCTGAAGACGAGGCCACGCGGGCTGCGCTCACTGCTGCGCAGTCTTCCCTACCTGTTCTGCAGGGCGTGGACCGCCTGCCCATGGTGGCAGGACCTCTGTCCCCACCGCTGCTGGCCTCACCTTTCCAGAATGTTGCTGCTAGTGCCCCTACTTTAAGCACCAAGAGGGGCAGAGGGCGACCCCGTAAGGCCAATCTCTTGGACTCCATGATGTTTGGTACCCCAGGGGGACTGCGAGAGGCTGGTATCCTGCCTTGCGGTCTCTGCGGGAAAGTATTTACGGATGCTAATCGTCTTCGTCAGCATGAGGCTCAACATGGGGTGACAAGCTTACAGCTGGGCTACATAGACATCCCACCCCCAAGACTGGGTGAAAATGGTGTCCCTGGTCAGGATGACCCCGATGCTCCCCGAAAAAGAAGCAGGACGAGGAAACAGGTGGCGTGTGAAATCTGTGGCAAGATTTTTCGGGACGTGTACCACCTGAATCGGCACAAGCTGTCTCACTCTGGCGAGAAGCCTTACTCGTGTCCAGTGTGTGGCTTACGGTTCAAGCGGAAAGACAGGATGTCCTATCATGTTCGATCTCACGATGGCTCTGTGGGAAAGCCCTATATCTGCCAGAGCTGTGGAAAAGGCTTTTCCAGGTAAGAGAGTACTTACAAGGACTATACACATGAACAGAGACCTAGGAAGTTGTCTTCTTTATTCCTTGGGAAGCAAGAACAGTTTGCACTTAGGATAGTTTTGACTGTTCCACTTTAAAACGTCTCAAGAAATGAGACTTCCCACATTTCCGCTGGGAGGCTATTCCACAGTCTCTTGAAAGGGTTTAAAAGTAATTAAGACATAGAACTGAGAGTCCATGTGGCTTCTGGGTAACATTCCCAGCTTTGTCCCAGGCTTGGTGTATGCGTGTCCTTGGGCAAATCAGTTAGTCTCTCCCTCGAATGACTCTTCTGTGAAATGGGTATTGAAGTAATTACCTCCCTCACACAAGTGTCTTGAGACTACTGATTTGTAGGTAGTTGGAAGGTGCTGTTGAAGTGCAAATATTAATACATCTCAAGGTTATTATTTTTCTCGTATCCATTTTAAATTTTCTTTTTCTTAACTTCCCTTCATTTCTCTTAGTTCGTAATGTTTTTTATCACCCAAATGTGAAGGAAGAGGTGAGATTTCAAAGGCTGCAGCATCAAGTATCTTTTATTACATGATCTTTGTGTCCTTTGGGTTTACATCCTTCTGAAGGGGATCCTGTTTCTGCCCTGCAACATACGTAAGATCTGTGCATTTAATGTTGCTGATTTTTTTGTTGTCGCTGTTTGTGGGAGTTAATAAGTAGTTTGATACACGTAGTCGTGTTAGTGGTATCTTATAGTCTGAGTTAATGAATTTGAAACTTCTTTGGAAGTTTGCTGCTCGCTTGGAGAGTAGAAGCAGTGGGGGGAGGGGGATGCGTATACTCTGTGTTGCTTTTGTAGCAGCCGCCGCTTTTCTGCTCTAACAGGAGGAAAGGAATCGGAATCCGAAGAGAAATCAGAAGACTACTATGCTCTAAATGTAGGAATTATGCCCCTGCGAGCTCTCTTTTTGATAGCAGGACTTCCTGTTACTGAAATAAATTAAGACAATGTAGACTCCTTTTTTGTTTTTAAAATCGGCAATAATTAGGGATGCATCTGCACAGGGACTGCAGATTTAGGGACGGGAAGTTCTAACGTGAAAATTTCACCTGTGGCTAGTAGTGAGAGTATTTTTCTTATCAGAGTGCTACCTGGGATCATCTACCAATTTTTACTGCTTTTATTAACACGGTAAGATTTCTGCTGTTGCTGTATAAGAGGGTTTTGTCCACACATGAAAGTGGAAGATACATGTTGAGTTCTCATTTTCCCAGGGAGTTAATGTGAACAGGCAGGAATGCTGTCCTAAAAGGAAGCAACAAAAATGTCTATGTTTATAAAATCCAAGTATGAATGAAAAGAAGAGTCTCTTTTAAGTTTCAGTATGCAGCCAACGGCAGTTGGAAGCGGGATGGCTTATTTTAGTAGCCTTCCGTTTGCTCCATGGCGCAACACGTGAGGTTGCTAGGATTCAGGTACCTACAAGGACCCCAACCAGTCTTTCCGGTTGCACGGCTCCAGCCCGCTTGCTGGAGCATCAGGTTTAACAGCCTCCCTGCAAAGTTCAGCCTATCTTCTGTCCGCAGTGTGTGGATTCCATCCCGCGCTCTCCCATTGGCGCAGCTGGGAAGTTGGGGGAGGAGAAGGTAGAGAACTTGTTTCCAAGCAGTTTTGGCCTCATACAATGAAAAGCTTTCTTCCCACTAGGAGGAACTCCCACCAGGAAAATCTGCAGCTATTCAGTCCTCTCTTCTTTAAAGTAGGCTTTACCGATTGTGAAGAATGGTCTGTCTTTTAATTTCAGTAATAATTTGCTCTTCCATTGCACCTTCTAGTTGGGACCTTCAGAGTGCTTTATTTGTATTAATGCAGTCTCCCCACTAAGTTGTAAGTTAGGACAGTAGTTTTTCATCTTGCTGGTGGAAAATGTGTCACAGCAACAGTTTGCTGTCAGCCTTTTTGCACAGAAGTGCTTAAAGTTGGCTTCATACATCCATGGTTGCGACAGAAACCAAAAGGATCTGATTTTCAAATACTCAGCAACTGTAAATCAGAGTGCCCTGATTGTCAAGATCTAAATAGGATTTTGGAAGGGACATGCAAGCTTGCAAATAGTAGCTTGTATTTCCTGTTTTCTCTGATTGTTCAGTCATCATTTCTCCCCGAGAAAATGCTGCGCTTTTAGCAAGTTGGCGAGGGTACTTGTCAAGGTAGAGCCCCAGTTGTTGGTCATCTGGTTCTTGGAAAGTTAAATATCACCACATTTGTAATATGTTTGTAATAATCCACCGCTGGGATCTTATTTTTTCATTAAAATTATAAGTTTACTTTTAGTATTTGTTTTAAATGTGCTTATGTGTATTTTCTTTCAAGGCCAGACCACTTGAATGGACACATCAAACAGGTGCATACCTCAGAGAGACCTCACAAGTGTCAGGTAGGAGCTGAAGGGGTTTAGACTGATGTATGGGTAATCTTTGGCATTGCATTTATGCATGCAGACAGTTATGAAGTATCAGTAAAAATACCATGTATGTGTGAATTGGGATAAATATGGGTAAATAACAGTGTTCAACAGTGACAGCTGCTTTCCATCCCTCCCGTCAGCCCCTTGTGTCATCTACAGCTTTGGTCCTCCTGCCTCCCTCCCCTCCTGCCAGATGCTCTTCCCTGCTGCTCTATCCCAGTCTCACCCTGGATCTCTTACCCAGCCACCTTGTCCCTGGGCTTAGAGTCCGTGTCACTGCTGATGGCCTCCATGCCCCTTCCTCCTTTTTTTATTTATTGAAGTTGTTGCCAACAGGAGATTCCAATGCTGAATTCATTTTAGGTTTTTTTTAGAGTACTTCCAAATAAAATTGGTGAATATCATAACTTGCCAAGATACTTTGATTTTTTTAATCACATAGCCTTCAGAACATTGCACTGAGCAAAATTGGAAGCTTTTTGGTTTTATCCCAGGGAAAATATACATAATGGCATCACAGTATCCTTTGTAATACAATGTCGTAATGTTGTATATAGTTTTTTCCAGTTATTAAATTATTCATTAGGATTTAAAAGATCAAATTAAAAAAGATATTTTGTAATACACTTGTAGAGAGATGTAAAAAATGCCTGGAAGTATTAACTAAAACCAAAGCTGAGAATCAGCTTCCACTGTCATTCACTGCCTTCACATAGTTGTCAGGCAAACTTCTAAAACATTTGCTGGGCTAACAGTCTGCTTGGTCTCTGAAGAAAGATTGATTGATTTAAAGAAAGTTGGACGAGATAATTTTCATTTTCTTTGAAGACAGTGAAGCTTAGAGGATTTTTTGTTTTCTGGTATTTTTAACCACGTTGTCTGAGCCCAGTCAGTCAGCCCTACATGACTGCTGCCTCCTGAGCTGCGGGTTTTTTCACCATGTCTTGACACACCTCTCCCACGTTTCCTCCAAATTACAGAAGTTTTGAAACCTTTTGCAACTTTAATAATCCCATGAACATTTTTTTCAGGCATATAGAGCAATCTGAAGGTTTCGGTTGACCTCCATATGATCTGTGGAAGCCCAACACCTTCAAAAATCAGGCCATAAGGACTTCACATTGATTTAACTGCGTATCTTATACACAGCCTTAGACTGGTTTAAGCTTCTTAAGATGACTTAGGGGTTATAGATTTACATCAATTGGAAAATTCCACTCATAAAAAGACTTCATAATTTGGGGATAGCAAGAGGTCTGGGTGGATGAACTGAAGATGAACATGTATTTGTGTGCAAGTATGAAAGTGAATGTTTAGGTCCCAACATAAACAGAAACTCAGCAGTCTCTTGCCAGTTGACATCAATGTTACTGAATAAATACAGTTTATGAATAGCATTAATAGACATGTCTTTTGCCAGCTGATGCCTGATAGTTTTTTTAATAGTTTTGTGATTGATACGAGGATATTAAATATGACCTCTGTAAGCATGAATCAGAAGATACACTAAGAGCTAGAACGTAAAGAAATACAGACGCTAAGATTGTACAGCCAAGCTCAACTCTGTCTCCTGGCATACATAAATTTTATGATAGTTTCTAACATCAGCCTTTCTCATTGTGTGTTATCTAAAGGACCATAATTCTGCATGCACTGGTCATTCTGCTTTAAAGGCATAGGCTGTAGGTTGCCAGCGTCAGGACAGAGTTGAGGTGCTCATTTAGGCTTGGTTTGGTTTTGATTTTTGGCTGCTTAACCATGCAAAGTAAATTTTTCCTGAATCTTAAGGTGTAGAAAATCCGTTAAGGAGCTGTTGTGTGTCCTTGCAAAAACAATACTTCATAGTATCCTGTCAGATTTAGAAAGTCTTCATAAACATGCACAGAGCTGCTTTGAACGGTACAAACCACAGAAGGGATGCCATCACACTGAAAATTGGTTTCAAATCCAGAAGCCGATGTAAAAATTGATAAAGTTATCCTTGGGATCATCTCATAACCAGTAATGCTTTTGTTTCATGACGTGTATTTAAACACAGAATCTGGCCACTAAGAAGGAAAATAGCTTCATACTGGAATGTTTCCCCATTTTCCAGTCTTTTTTTTTTTTCCCCCACTAATTTTGTTTGGTAAATTAGCTTCCCTTGAGGGCAGCCTGAACAGCATTGAGCATCCTTTTTGAATCTGAGTTCCTGTTGAAAATGTTATTGTCATGCTTTGTTTATGTTTACTGCATAAGAGAAGTGCTCAGTAAACAGGAAAGCTTTCCAGAATCCTCTGTGGCAGTGGCATTCCTGGAAGTTGTGCTCTAGTATGATTTAAACAAAATCCACTGGCCATTTATGTGAGCCCTCACATATCTTTGCGGAGCAGTGGATACCTAATGTTTTGTTCATGTGGCATCATGATACATTTTGGGCTACCAAAGCCAAAGTGTGAAGGTGTCTGCCTAACTTCAGAATGAAACTATGAGAAGCAGAACAATTGTAAGCTGAACATCACAGCAGCTCTAGTTTTTAGTGCTCAGTGTGTAATCCTACACTCATGCCCCTAAAATAGCAGCTGCTTCACAGATCTTTGAAAAACTATCCGAAGTTGCAGCACCTGATGCCAGACAAAGACCTGATTCCAGCTTTTTCACTGCTGATGAAACAGACTCAGAATAGGAAAGGCATCCAAAGAACCAAGGCAGCTGAGAAATCCAAGGAGTTGCTTTGGTGTCCGGACAAGACACCAAATGGCACTCGGGATGTTTTCCCCTGGATTGTTGCACTGGTGATTTATTTAATTGTTCCTTTTTTTTTTTTTTTTTTTTTTTAATTTTTATTTTTTTAATCTGACAGCAGGGTTCTGCATGTAGGAGAAGGGGTAAGTCAGTTTTCTGGCCATGATGGGGTAGCTCAGTTTGCTGACTCACCACGGGAAGGGGTAAAGCTGGGATGTTGGCTTTTGAGTGTGAATGGGTATGAAAGCCAGGCTGCAGTTTGGGAGGAAACAGTGATCTCAAAATCTGTGGATGTGAAAGAACAAGGGGAGAAAAAAGAAGTTTGCCTCTTCTCAGGGATAAGAGACATTGTTCTGGCAATTTAAAAAGAGAAAAATGCAGGTTAAATTAAAGTACAACTTTTGACAAAGAAAAGATCTATTTATTTAAGTAACCCTAAAATTGGCATCCCAAGTCCAGTGCTTTTCCCATTGATTTCAATGCAGAATGAGTTTCTTCCTGTCCTAATTTCTCTTACTTCCTGCCTATTAGCAGGAAAATGGCAGCCACCATGGAATAAGCTCAGAGACATCCACATCCATAGAAAAGTTGAACCTTCAAGAGGTATTTCTTAAACAATGTTTTTTAAACTTTATATATATATATATTCTTTTTTAATCTATTTATATACCTGTTCAATGTTTGATAGGAAAGCACTGGAGAGTTTTCTTCTATGATTAACAATTAATGATAAATTCTTAGCACTCATTTAGCACTTCACATCTTTTGTAAGATAAAACTTTTTTTTCTCTATACCTTTTATAAATATTAACTATTTGAATATTAACTTTGGGGTCTTCTTTAAACCTGGTCCTGTCTCCCATTGTTACGGTTCAGCTAAACTGGTTCTTGCTTTCTCCACTGGACTTAATTTTTGCTTTTTTTTAAGCTTCTTCACAGATATATATATATTACATAGCTTATCCAAAGGTGAACTGTGCACAGCCCAGCAGCAAAGAGATCAAACACAGAAATTATTATATTGCCTTTCCCTAAGCTTTCAACTTTGTAAGTTCAGTATGGAACAGATCTCGTTTCACTTCTGGCATCCCTGTGATTTGTCTCTGGTCTGCTTCATCAACTAATGCATTCCCAATGCTTTTGTGTGGACGCTTCCTGTGGCTCAGTATTTTTACACTTACTGATGATGGATCTCTTGGCTGTCATTTTTGATTGTCTAGTTACATATCTTTAGTTGATATCCAACAGATTGATTAGTATCAGTGCTGGAATCCTGCCTGAAATGAGTGTTTACCTCTGAGGACATTTTAGTAAGTGAAAGCTGCACCTGTTTTGCTCAGCGCTGTGTACTGAGATTTGAAATGAAGAGAAATCTTTCACATTCCAGAATCTGCCTCTTCACTACTTGTAATTTATGAATCTTTGTCTGGTGAGCTTAGTTAAACTGTGCATATTGCAGAAATACAGTTAATTTTACTGTTGTCTTTTTAAGTTCATTAAGTCCTGATCCTCTGAGGTGCTAAGCCTTGTGCTTGCTGCAGAATAGTCTCAGCTGTATGGGAGTTTACCATACTTAGGCATCTCACAGGATCGAATAAGTGTAAAGCCTCCTGAAATTGATAGGTACTTTTCAGCTGTCTTCAATGTTGTTTTTTTCAGTAAGCTCTTGATGAACTAAATTATATAAAATTATGTGGGTTATGGTCTTCTGTATTATCAATTTCACTTTTTTGAAGTTCTGGGATTTTACTGGGATTGTTACATTAAAGTCTATTGATAAACAATTGTTTAATTATACACTCATACTCAAAAAGACAGAATATATCCAGTTCCCAAGTCACATAATAGTCTCATATTACCTCAGAAAGGGTTCTGCTTATAAATATTAAAACTGTGGGGTTTTTCTATAAAAGTGATATAAATGAAACGCTCTATGCTCTTGAATGTTACACTGTTGCCTGCTTACTCTGGTCATTCTAATGAAAGTTTGCTTTTGTTTTTCCTCTCATACTTGTGAGCAATGGTTTCAGGCTGTATCTTTAATAACTTGTACAGTGTTTTGCTGGTGATTTATTTTCCTTCACATGTTAGAGATAGAGCAAGCCTTTCAGAGCTGGCAGGCTGTTGTAATGGGCTATATATGTAGTCTGCATACCTGCCAATTGGTATGATCATAAAACTGGGAGGAAGCCTTCACTCATCTTACCATATGGATTACGCCTGGGAAGTGGGCAAGTAAAATCAATATTATCTTAATGCCAAATCAAGTTTGTTTCACAGTAGTGAGGGGAATATGATACCTTGATCAGGGGTAAGTTATAAACAGCTTACAGGGCCATGCAGTTATTTTAATACCTGCTCAGTTCTGAAGCTTCACTGCTACAATTTGTCTGCACTGCTACGGTGGATACCAGGATGGCTCTTTTAGTGTCTTTCATCATATTCTCATCCGAGCCAGTTCTCTGATGCTTTGTTTGTACGTCTTCATACTCCAAAGGGATTCTATGTACTGAAGTTAGATTGATCAGATCAAAGAAAAAAATTTAGGAGATGGACAGAAAGGACATTGTGAGTGGTCTGAAGTGTTTGTAATGGCTCAGTGAAATGGCAGAGCTTCCTGTGAATGGAACAAAGTGGTTTCTGCTGTTTCTTTTGTTAATATTACTTAAAGTTTTAGTGTCTTCAGCCTCAGAGAGCAGCTAAGGCCTTACAACTCTTAAGTTGATTTTACTGTCTGTAGTATGTTAGGGCTGTTTTCTTGCTTTCTTAATTCTCTCAAGTAGAAACACTACATTTTGTGCAGTGTGTTGGTTATCTGAATTTTTTATTGTGGGAAAATGTCTTGTGCATCATGTCATTTGTGTGTATGCACAGGAGCTAAGGTATTTACTCTAAGACATACTAAATATGTTCAACAATATCAGTGCTTTTTAGCAGAGTTGATGAGTCACATAGTTCTCATTATACCTGCAGACTTGTAATGCTTCCTTTGCCACTCGTGACCGACTGCGCTCACACCTAGCATGTCATGAAGACAAAGTTCCATGCCAGGTGTGTGGGAAGTACTTGAGAGCAGCATATATGGCAGATCATTTGAAGAAACATAGTGAAGGACCAAGCAATTTCTGCACTATCTGTAACCGAGGTAATGAAGAAACTATTGTTTTATTTCAGTGGGATGGGGCAGCACATGAGGGAAGCTGTAAGGCTGCGTGAGTCTGTCTGCAACAGGAGGAGGTTATGCCATAGATGTGTACATAGTCTCTGTTTTTCTTATCAAATAGTTAACCTTGAAACTGATGGAGCTATAGGTCTGGCCTGTTGCCTTTTTACATGGCTGATAGTTCCTGAAGAAATTCAGTTTAAATCTGAAGCAGATTGTTTCTAGACAGTTTTAAGAGTTTTATTTGCTAAATACAATAACCTGTAGAATAACCATGATACATTGCCTTGCTGCTATTCACCATACACTTTTTTTTTCCTATGCCTGGCTAGGCTTGAGTCCTTGCAATCAGTTAGGAAGAAGAATACACATATTGGTGTAAAATACACACCAATACGCACTACATTAAAAATCTGCATTATCAGTCTTGCTTACCCTCCTGGTGCAGCAGTAGCGTCAAGCTGCTTCTCCCTCTTAACCTAAGAAATTGCTTTGTATTACTGTACATTTCTAAAGCAAAGTTTATAAAAAGCACTAGATATGTGCTTTACTTTTGTTTGTACAAATACTGCTTTTCACAGAATCATAGAATGTCTTGAGTTGGAAGGGACCATAAATATCATCGAGTCCAACTCAGGCTCGACTAAACCATATGGCTAAGAGCTTGTGAAGCTTTTCCGTCTGTTTGTGGTACTCTTCAATTGGAAAGAGTTGTAAATTTAGGCTTTGTGGGCTGTTAGGCAAGCTGGAAAAAGAATTTTGACTCATTATTGTCTTTTTTGAATGATTAATACACAACTTCAAAATCCATTGTTGGCTCATACAGGCAGACATCCCTAGTAGGAAGAGGCTGCTGTGGTGTTTTGGGGTCTTGTTTTTTCTGATGAGTCCTTTATTTATGATGTGTGTTCCCTTTTCTAATTTATGAGAGGTGAAATCTTTTGAGAGAATAAGGCTGTTCTCTATTTAATGTGTGTACAGGGAGCTTTTTGGATGATTGGGAGTTAATTGATGAGTAATGAGAGACATTTCCAGTAGTTAAACAGTCTGTTAGGTCCTGAGAGTGTTGTTAAGTTTGAATGGCAAAGGCATGTTGGTTTAAAATCTTCAGATTCTGAAGCTCCGGATTGATGGTATGAAATGAAGTTTGGTTTTCTTTCCAGCTGAAGGCCTATCTTGTGAAAAACTGCTTAAGCTTATCCTGATTCTTTTTACGGTAACAACATGGAAAAGAGGCTTTCCAAGATCCAGTGCTATCCTGCTCTCCTTTAGTTGAACATGGTTCCAAACAGAAACTCAAACGGGTTGGGAGGAATTGTCTTGTTTCCGAGATTTGTGAGATTGAGTTTCAACTGAACTACCACTGGATGTCACTGCAGCTCTTTTGAAATTCAGCCACCATGACAAAAGACAGCTCTGGCATTCAAACAATGAAATGACTAAATGGTTTATTCACATTTTACAGTTTTAAATGTACAGTGGAGATATAAATAGAACCTACACTTCTGTGTAGAAGGATAGGGGACCTGTTGTACAGCAAACTTGAAACATCTAGTTTTTTTCTTACAGTTTATGTGTCTTGTCAGAATCTAGTCTGCTGGGAATTTCAGTTTACAACAGCACTCAAAATGTAATTCATCTACTGAATTATTGTTAAAATGTCTACTCAGTGTTAAAATTCATGGGAAAGGGAAGATACAGACTGGATTTGTCAAACAATTATGTTGTGAACTCATTGTTTTATGCTCATTGTTTTTGATTATAGATTTATGATCCGAAACAGTACAGTTTTTAATCCATAGTGTTCTAGAATCAAATGATAATGTTGATTGTTTTAAATAGGTACCTTTTAAATTGTAGAGCCTGGCAAGACGAAGGGTAGTGGAAAAATTCTGGGTTAGAAGCATCTATCTGATAGGCATTTGTACAGTCAGAAGGTACTCAGTGTCCCGCCCCACTGCAGTTGTGCCATGACTGTGGTGCTTGTGCAATGGCATTTTGTTTGATTCTTCCCACAGCTAACATGCTGGTGTATTTTGTATTGTTTGGAACTTAGCTAGTTCTAGCTTGTCAAGCTGCTCGTAGAGAGAATTTTGGATGTTGGCCCACAAAAAAAAACAAAAAAAGTGGATGAAAAGGTGATTGTTACCCAGATGAACATATCCTGGTGTTAAAGACAGAACTTAGAACCCCACAGTATATCCCACCAGAAGACTGAAGGCTCTTCTTAATCAAGTGTCTCATGTTCTTTTAAATGTTTTTAGTGGATTTAGGAGCTGGAGAGCTCAGTACCTGGCTGACAGCAGTAGCCACTGATTTGTCATGTCATGCGTGTCCCCATGTGCTGATTCCATTTATTCATTTCATTTCCAAAATGGCAGTATAACGTCCAAAAATCACCATTGTGATTTGATGCTTTTTCCAGGTTATTTTCTCACATAGGTTCTTTATGCTTAGAATAATTATGAAAGCAATTAAATCCTGTTGAATCAGGGAAGCTGGGCAATGTTGTTGATTGGTTTGGTTGGGTTTAGTTTTGGTTTTGTTTTGTTGGGTTTTTTTCCCCCTGGGATTTTCTGTTGGGTTTGTTGGGGTTTTCTTTCGAGAACTCATCTAAAATGTGCTTACGAAAACTAATCCCCAATCCTCACTTTTTAAGACAAATTCTCTTTAATCAGTTGAAATAAAAAACCCTGCTCCTGCTTTGTTGTTACATAATCTTCCATAACCATTCTTAGGAACTGTATTTGCTTGTGTGGGCTTTTTCAAAGAGCTTCAGAGATGAATGACTTTGGCAAGTCTAAAACTGATACTTCATAATCACAGGTGCAACTCCGAAGATTCGTTTTCTGTTTCAGACACACAAACATAGTTTGTTTCACAGAAATGAGTTAGAAGAAGGGTAAATATTCCAATCACAAGTTAGATGGAATTCTTGTTTACAGTAAGATGAATTCTTATGTATTTCCTGGTGGATACAGAGTTGATTAAAGTTGATATATTCTGCACATGTTCCAGCTAAATCCAAATTGGAAATTTTGAAAAAGCATCCTGCAGTTATTTCTATAGTCTGTCTCCTTATAGATGTAAGAGATCGAGGGATAGGTCCCATTTATAAAGCAGATCATTTCTTCTCTCTCCATGTTTTTAATGTTGGTTCCTCTACTATGAAGAAATAATCTGTTTTGCAAAGCTGAGAGATGTGTATGGGTAAAACAATACATACATTCCTTCTGTGAAAATCACTGCCACTTGATTCTCTGCATTAGCCTTTCTTTTTAAAGAGCTTTTTAAAAGTAAAGGATTATTATTTCTGAGTTCCCCATCCTCCCAGGACAGACATTCAGAGTTAAGGTCTGGGGGAGGGGAAGACCAGTGCTAAGTGCTTCAGAAAAAAAAACAGAATAAAAACAGAGCAAAAAATCTCACTTTAAAGTTTCCTGTTGGCACTGTTACTGCTTTGATGGAAGTTGATGACTCGCATGTTCATCTGCCAAGTGCATAAAGGGGAGCAAACACACTTTGCAGGCAGTTTTCATTATAGAAAACAATGTACTCTACAAATAGAGTTCTGAGTTCAGAAAAAATACTGCATAGCAGAAATTGCAACTTCAGATTTTCCTGTGGCAGTTGTAGTATAGAAGAACACTGAATAGATGTATGTAGTCCTTTTTTAATGGTTGGCGGTAGGATTTTAATGCAATGCTATGTAGAGGCTCATCTCAGCATGCATGTGGTTATTAGACATGTCTGAAATAAAGGAAGTACATTGTAGTTGGAAGCATCACCATTATATCTCTATATTGTGTCCTTTTTTCTGTACCAGTCAAACACTGGTTCTTTCCGTCTCCACAGTGAATTTAGTGTTTGGAAAAATTCATTCTCTTGTGCGCCGGGGGGATTTTCAGTACAGCGTTTTGTGTCTGAGGGTAGGTCTTGCATTATCTCAGAGGATAATACCATTACATTGATTCCCTGGATGACATGTGGCTTAAGAGATTCTGCTGTATTGTATTTTGAGTCATATGTTCTTGGTTTCTTCACTTGCGATGTATCTGCTATTCTGTGCATTTATCTTCAACTCGGGAGTGTACAGTAACTCTTGCTCATTCTCAGTAGTCTGCTCTTTTGCCCTTCAGCAGGTTGCTGTGGAGTTCTGTCTTGGTCTGCAGGTCCTGCATAAATAGTTCTTAATTATCTCTGGATACTCTTTGATCCTGGCTTCTAAGAAAAGTCTGGGTAGAGGGATGTTCTGTTGGGTTGGCATAGGAAATTCTGGTGTAAAGCCACATTCATTGTTAAGTTCAGCACCTAACAGCTGCTATCAGAAAGTCCACCACAGAGAGCTGTGCCAGTATTGGTTCTGCAATCTTCCTAAGATGTTCTTGTATAGCATCAAACATAAATGCAGTTACATCAATAGAAAAATGGCCTTACAGTAGTATATCTATCTGTATTTAAAATGAAGCATTGGTGTGAAGCTTCTCTTGCGAGGGCTTGTGCTATAAATACTGTATTGGTTTAAAAAATTCTAGGTCCTGGGCTTTCTATATCCAGAAAGGGATAGAGAAATCTGAAACTCTGTCTGTCATGGTGAAACTTGTGTTGTGTTCTAAGGTGTTAAAGAAGAATGTTTCTAATGTGAAAATGCCATAATATTCTGTTCAAAACATAACAGAAAATTAAGAAGGCTGCTGAAACGTGTACCCTGCGTAGGAAGTCTTTGTGCCTCATATATGTACTCCAAATGCACAAGCAGTAACTGCAAATCTTATAAAAATTGAATTTTAAAACATCCCAAAGTATATTTTGAGATAATTTGCATGAAAGGAAAATGTTGTATTTGTGAGACTTCAAAAACAATTTAAAAAGCACATGCACAAATGTAAAACACTGTTTTGTTCAGGAATCAGTTGTTCGAAATCTGTGGTTTTAATTTCAGTGCTTTGGGCTCACAGAGCAGAACTAATAGAAGTACTGACATTTCATTTTAGGTGTATTGGGTTTTTTTAACTGCAGACAAAATATGAGTTGTATTGGTTTTTGAAATTCAGGATGAGCTGAAGGGTGAAAATGTTTTCAAAAGTTGCTGTAGAACAAAACTGTATACCTTAAAGCCTCAGTAGTTTCAGCTTTCAGCCTTCTAGGATTCACTATACACCTAAGGGAAAAGCACGCTAAATACCAAAGAGGGTTGTTCCTAAGTGGCATCCCTTCAAATCTGAACAGCATAAAATAAACTAATTTGAACTATCTTCCAAAGTATTATCAAATTATGAACATTATTTAATTAAAATAAAGCAGCACAAAAATGATGAAGGGACATGGGTGCCTTTTTTGTATCATGTCTCCTCTGCCTTTGTTTATTCCAGAGAGTTTCATGTTGTCTGCTAGGTTTGCTTACATTGGGTTTGTTTCTCAAGGAGGCTGTTCTTTCATCATGACTTCCAAACAGCAAATGAAGTCTAATGAAATGTATTAATTGCCTGATTATGTCTAGGAATCCTACTTGAGCATGTTGTAGGTAACCAGAAATCAAGTTAGTATAATGGCAACTTCGTAATAGGGAAGAGGAGCAAGGCAAAGATTAAAAGAATGGGGAAGGCAGATGTGTGTCTTTGCTGGTGGCAGGATCTCATCTCCTTTTATCTTGTTTAGGTTTCTCCTCTGCCTCCTACTTAAAGGTCCATGTTAAAACCCACCACGGTGTTCCCCTTCCCCAGGTCTCCAGGCACCAGGAGTCCATCCCGAATGGGGGAGCAGCGTTCCACTGCGTCAGGACCTATGGCATCAAAGGCAAGAGACTCGCTGCTCTGCACCTTGCTGCTCTGTGCAGAACTTTGTGTGTGGGGTGCTGGGCTGGGTGTGAGAAAGGGGAGGGAGGAAAGACAGCAAAAACACTGGAGAGAAGCTTAGGGAGATGCAGAGAAACTGCAGAGCATCATATAGTATTCAATACCTGTCCTTGGATAGCTGATTTCACAAGTGTGGGGGAAGGAGATAGTTGTGTAAGGGTACATGAATTTTTGGCAGCTTCTTTGATTTTAGAGATTGAAAAAGCCACTTTAGTTCATCTTGACCATCTTCCTAGGAGCAGTCAATATTTGAATGTTGCCTGGGGGTGCAGATCCTTGATGTTTCCTTAGTACCATTCTGCTTGAGTCTCATGTCAGTCAAACCACATCTCTGACTTCTGGTGAAGGAAGGGAGAGCTGCAAAATGCAGTTCATAAAGGTTATTGAGAGGTAGAAGCTGTATGCATTATCATTTTGATGAGGAACCATGCAACTACCTGTAGTTATTAATGCTGTTGGGGGGGACAGGTAGAGGGTGATAGTACTGTTGCTTTTTTGTTTGTTTAACCTGGTTTTAGCTTCTAGAAAAAAAGAAATGTGGTAGGAATAGCTGAAGAGTAATTAACTTCTGAGTATGTGAAGCTGTGTGTTTATGTAGAATAGCTGCTTTCTGCTTCTTGGTTTGAGCTATCAGTATTCTTGGGGAAGCTGAAACATCAGAAAATTCTTCAAAACCATGGTTGTCCCAAAAAGTTAGGGCTTTTTTTTTGCCCAGGGTAACACGGCAGGCTGGGTTAAACAAAGTCTGTGCCAGCAGAAAGTTAGTTGTGTGATTTTTCTTTCTTTTGAAGTCCTGATAGAGTTACTACAGAAGCCCTTTGGGTTTGGGTGATGTGCTGACTTAACAAGAGATTTACTCCAGCTCAGTGGTGTATTGATTTCACGCATATCCTGTTTGGTTTGTAATGCAGAGTCCATAGCAAATCTGTCTTTTGGGTTGTGCCAAGTGGTTCTTTGGTCTTTTAGAGTTAACAGTAGCTCCAGCTTATTTGTATTCAGAGACTTTTTGAGGAGTATGTCTGGGTTTCCCACGCTCATTCACATGCGCTGAGCAAAAAGCATGGACAAACTTTCTTGGCATGATGTGAGAGGAGAATGGGGAGCACTCCAAACATACCAATGGCTTTGCCAGGATATGTATCCAAATGACTTAAAATAGCGTCTCTGACCTCCCTCGTGTTTCACACTACAGTATTTTTAAGATGGAACCATTTTAGATTATGAAGTTCACTTCTAACAGCATTGCACTTGATTTGTAAAAATCAGGAAGTTCCTCAAGACTAAATGGAATTTCATGCCTTAAATTGCAGTAGCTCACCGCTGTTCTGCTGAGTGTTTCCAGGTTTCTTCACATCTTGCTGCAGCCTGTTCTTCATTAGGTCTCTAGGCTCTACCCCAAAGTATCAACAATATTTCAGAAGTGTGGGAATGAATTGTAGAATTAAAAACTCATCATTAGGTCCATCCTTTTGTAGTGCCTGAGGTATAAATGCTGTGAGACATCTCTGGGATTCAAAAAAGTGTTACATAAACCAGAGACCCATTATGGTCCCATTCAGTATCATGAAAAGTCCATACTAAAAACCTGGATGTTGCTCTGATAGCAGCTGTGGTTTGTAAAGAAGACCTGTGGTCAAGGGCTCTTGAATGTGAGAGATTGCAATGTTAAGTGTGTATCATTCTGTCATGACAGGCATTAATGAAATCAGGTGGTAACCAATATGATCTGTTTTAATGCATGTTAAATACTTTTCTTGGGAGATAAGGTTCTGAAAACTTCTCTTTTCTTTTTCCCATAGAAGGCCAGAAATGTTCACATTCGGACCCGATTGAGAGTTCTGATTCATACGGAGACCTCTCTGACACCAGTGACCTCAAGACTCCTGAGAAACAGAGCACCAATGGGTCCTTCTCGTGTGACATGGCAGTCAGCAAAAACAAAATGGAGACGGAAGGAGAGAAGAAGTACCCTTGCCCTGAGTGTGGCAGCTTTTTCAGATCAAAGTCTTATCTGAACAAACACATACAGAAAGTTCACGTCAGGGCCCTTGGTGGCCCACTTGGGGACCTCGGTCCTGCTTTAGGATCCCCCTTTTCACCCCAACAGAACATGTCTCTCCTGGAGTCATTTGGGTTTCAGATCGTCCAGTCAGCATTTGCATCATCCCTAGTGGATCCAGAGGTCGACCAGCAACCAATGGGGCCAGAGGGGAAATGAGATCAGTTTGATCTTAAAGCAAAGCAGCAGTCTGGCTATAATGATAAGATGCTGTGAACGAAAGATGAAATAATGAAATTTGGTTCTGTAGCTGAGAATTTTTTATTCATTTTAGCTTCCCCTTTTATCTCATGCCCTACCCCACCTTTAAACCTTCACTGGGGAGAGGAAGAAAATGCTTCTTAGCTGATAAAATACAGAAGATGGTGACCTTGAACAGAAGACATGACCTAAAACACCAAATGGAGCTTTAGAGGCTGCTGCTGGTGTTTAGTTGTGATCTTCTAGAATAAATATTACCAGCACTGATCTGAGAATTAGACAGTCCTAGTGACCGAGGCACCTGGGGAGCTACAGCTACAGGGAGCTATGCTTTTGTTCTCTCTCTCCCCCACCTTCCCTAACCTACCCCAGAAAAACAGTAAGTTTTAAAACCAGACCCATTATTGCCCCATTATTGAATATAACAGTAAGTAAAATGCCCCACAGTACCTACCAGGGTACAACACAGTTGTCCTTTGAAAAAACAGAAAATCTTAAAGAAGGTGCAAGAATTTGAACCCCTTCTGCCATTTGTGAGGCTGTGAGTGCTGCAGCAGAACTGAACTGCTGAGAAAAATCACCATTCGGAACAGGTTGTTTTTATTACTTTTGACCATTAAACTTGCTGTCAGTTTTTTAATTCTCTATTATTATTATTTTAGGACCTGTTGTAGTGAATTGCTACTGAAAAGCCAGTCTAAGGCGATACACAGAGCACTCTTAAAGCAGCAGTCACATTAGGGTTAGTATTAATTGTTTTTTTAGATGTACCATAATGAATAACTTGGCTAGTTGGTTGTTTTAAGTCTATGAAAGAAATAGTTTTATGAAAAAAAAAAAAGATAAAAAAAAAGGAAGGAAAAATACCATTGCAGTCTGGTTGACTGGTGCTCATTTTTCATGTGGGGACCTAGGGTATAAACACAATGAGCTATCGGGTTAACACTATGTACCACTGACTTCTTTAGTGTGAATAAACCCAGGGGTTCACAGAGTGGTTTTGGTTTAATTGGATTGGACTCTATTAAAGAAGTTAGTATGTTACTTTGCATCCCCTCGTTTTGTCTGGTTTTTGAGCAGTTTAGCCACCTGTCCAAAAGGTGTGCAAATGAGAGCCAGTAATGCTCTCCTGATCTGCCTCTAGTCAGGTTTGCAAAAGCCAGTCTTAATCCTTTCTTTTCCAAATAAGAAAGGTTTCTACTGGAAGAGATGGGAATTGCAAACAGCAGATCTCTCAAAAAGAATTGATTACAAAATGCAAAGAAGCTGGGCTCTAGGCTGTTGGAGGTTCCATTTAACCTGAAAATACCACTGGTGCAGAGATAACGTCCTTTCTTGTCTCTCCCTTTCCTCCCATGTAACTTGTCTAGGTTTTGTGTACCAAATCCAGGTATAAATGTTGTTTAACACAGGGTTAGGAGTCAGGAATACTCTGAGTTATAATTATGGTTCTGCTGTTGATGCTCAAGGTCACAAAGGAAAGCTCCCTGAACTTATTCCTTAATTTCCCATCTGTGAAGAGTTTTCTCCACATCACAGTTCTGAGGGTTAATAAGCAAAGGTTTAAGCAGTGATTTGGTCTAGAAAGGCCACTCTGAAAAGCTCAAGTCCCACACCAACTGTGCGTTCTATGAAGCAATAGCTTTCTCCATCACTAATACAGTGCTGGAGCAGGGTAGACCACCTCAGACCAGGACCTACATCCTCTGCAGGAAACATGTATATTAAATGTGACCATAGCCACAAACTGCTGTTGCACCACAACTTGCATTGCCCAGGTGCTCCTAATCCAAACCCTGCAGTTAATGCATAACTGAAATAAGATTCATTCCTGATTTTTTTAATGTTGGAATTATACAGCCTTTTGTATAAGTGTTTGGATTTTGAAATGATGTTCTAAATTCTACAGACTTAAGAAGCCCTAGCTTCTCTTTTCTAAGAAGCTACATTTTTTGTACTTGCTCTTGAGTGTTACAAACCGAGGATTAATAATCAATGGTTTTCTCTATAGCACCAGCACTTTCTAAATTGAGAGCATGTTGCAGCGGACTTGAGAGCTTGCTATTAATCTATATTGGGAGACCGAAGGACATGTTCCTCTCCATTTATCTTCTCCCAGAATCCCTGGAATAGGTATGAGTCTCATTTCAAGGGAAAAAAAAAAAACAAAACAAAACAAAATCAAACCAACCCACCTTAAAACTAAAGTTTCATGGAATTGCTGTTACTGTACTGGAAAGCTTAGGTGACAAGTAGAAAATGGAATTTTGGAAAGGTAACAGAACATTTTCAAACACCTTAATAATGCAGACCGTACTGAGACAACCTTGTGAACTGCCACACAAGTGGAGATAGAGCAGGCTTTCCAGTCAGCAGAACAATTCATTGGGATTAGCAAATGCAACTGCAGTCACTCTTATTTACTAATAGCTCGTGTTTAAGCCACCAGGAAAATTTCTGTTGAATCGAGGTTGTTTTCAGAAATATTTAAGGAGTTTGTGTTCCTGTGTGTACTCAAAGAGGGTGCAGTAGTCATTCGACTCCAAAAGCCAAGTCCAGAATATAGGGTATTTTCATCCTACATATAGCTCCACTGACTCCAGTGTTACTGGTGGGTTGAATTTAGCCATGTGTATCAGAATTTAATTTTGAATGCTACAGAATTTGACCTGATGAAACAAATGAAAAGCCTTGAACTAAATAGGAAGCCTTGAAAAACACTAACGGTGCATTTTGCTTGTCAAAGAAAATGCTTACTAAGTTGTCACGAATCCATCGATTGAAAACTACTTCTCAGTCTAGTGGACAGGGAAACAATTGGGCAGGAAGTGAACAATCCTGAAATGACAGTTCTAGATCATCCTAGTGTAAACGGGAGGGATTTGCACCAATGCAAGAGACTGATGCAGACCAGTGCCAGCAGTAGTTTGGACGGATCTTTAGCAGTGGTGTGTTTTCAGAGCTTTTTGCTTCTTTGGGGGCGTACTGTTCCATTCTGGTTAGTAGTTTAATCTACATGCACATTCTTTATATTATGTGCTTTAGGAAATGCCTGCTTTTCAAGAGAACAGAAAACAGAACCAACCAGAAACTCAACTTCAGAAGTTCAGAGTTCAAATGGAAGTACTTAACATACCCTGAGCTGTAACCTCAC
Source organism: Amazona ochrocephala (assembly GCA_039720435.1). Classification (NCBI taxonomy): domain Eukaryota; kingdom Metazoa; phylum Chordata; class Aves; order Psittaciformes; family Psittacidae; genus Amazona; species Amazona ochrocephala. Next base: position 4,485,449 of record CM077891.1, on the reverse strand, counting down.
TTGTTTGTATTACATTTTTAATTGGATTATCTATGTATAGATGATAGTTCTCATTTTGGGCCAGCTCTCCTTTCCGTATCATCATCTTTGGTGGGACTGCAGTCCAATGTTGGAGTCAGTGCACTTTTCTGCCAGGAAAAGAACTTCAGTTCATACAAATTTAGATAATCAGAGTTGTAGTATTTCTTTGTATTATAGGACTCCCTAAACTCCTCAACTGAGGATTAGACCCTTGTGTATTAAGTATGATGAAACATCCTCAGCCATTTATAATCTAAACATTAAAGGTAGACAAGAAAAGAGTAGATGCTTGTAGGTGAATGAGTGAAATAAAACTGAAGGACTACAAACCGCTTGCATGCATGCTTAAGTGTTGTGTTGAATGTAGGGACACAGACTTATCATTAGGCTTCTTTTGTTGCCTGATTTTATCTTTATGTACTGTTAATCAACAACAAATGCAAGGTAAAGTGATTTAATGTGAATTTATTCCATTCTGAGTTAAATTTCCTTGCATTTGTCATGTGTTAAATGTGTGCAAAACAGACTTCTTAGTGTGGCTCACCTGATGCATGGTAATGTGGTGCGTGTGAGCTCTCAATGTGAAGTGATTTGCCCATGATGACGTGGGAAATTGATAGCAGAACCAGAAATTGAACACAGATTTTTCCTTCTCTCAATCCAGTGCCTTAACTATAGTAGGGCAAAGTATTATATGTTGGGGGTGTGTGTGATTGATTTGTTTGGGTTTTAAAGCCTAGAAGTCTAAGATGGTGTGGACTTGGTCTTCCTACCAATCTTTTGAATAGTTGCAAATGCCCAGTCACAATTTTAGACCCGTTTGAGTGCCAGTGACTTAGGGAATATTTGTTATTTCCCACGTATTCCCTGAAATTGTTGTTCCTCCCTCAACTGCTTTCAGCAGTAAGGAATGACTTGAATAGAAGAGCTGTGTAATTGAATGTCTATCTAACTCAACTAACTGAATCGATAGTATGAAAGCTAACCTAGATTTTGTAGGCTCTGTTGTAACTTTAGTGTCTTGTTTTTTCACTAAATCTTTGTTCCTAGAAATCAATCTCTATGTCTTGAGTCTGGAGTGGGGTACCACTTTCAGCTTTAATTTTTTTTAAGGTGCTTGCTTGAGGAAGTAGATGCCAAAGTGAACTTCAAAGGAATTCCAGACTTCAGTGTTGGAAGAATGAATGGAGAGCTAGAGCTCTCTTTGGGTTTCATGAGAGATAAATGGACAAAGTAAAAAAACCAGCTACCAAAATTTTCAGTAATGAAATGGGAAAGGTTTTTCTTTATCACCACAAAAATAACCAGATATTTTCAATTGTTCAGCATGGCAGAAACTCTGAGAGCAAGTGCCAAACAAAACCATGGAATGCGTTGGCTTTTTCAGCATTATGAACATACCTTAACAGCATTATGAATATTTTAATGTGTATTAAGCCAGCTTTCACCTTTTGCCTGGGCACAGTATCTGAGTTTTAATTGAACAGAACATAAGCGCACAGTGAATCTTTGAGCTTATGCTCTCAGTCCAACCTTGAGAGACAAAACAAATGAGCAAAGAGGGGAAAAAAATCCCAACAGGAAAATTTAAAAGGGAAAACAGTTTCTGGAAGATTCCCATGTCTCCTGAGAGAGTCCCATTTTTTTATCCTGAACATCCTTTTCAAAACAAGATCCTTCAGCTGTTGTGAATGAGCCTTTGGGAACAGACTTGGCTTTTAGCCCAAACTGCTGCTCCTTGTCCCTGTCAGAAGGCAGCGTGTTCTGGAGTACTGAGTCTGGGACCCGGAGGGAGGCAGTGCTCCCTGACACATCTACTGTGGCAGTCAGCAGCAAAAACACTGGCATAATGTCTTCCTGCCTGCTTCCTTGCCACCTTCACCCTCAGATGTGCACACTACTCAGATGTGTACAGCTCTGCAAATACCTGTGTTAGCTGTAAAACAAAGCAGAGAACTTTGCCTAAAAAAGGGGAAAAAACTCCAAACCACCAACCTTAAAAACAGTTAAATGACGTAACTGCAAAGGGGTGCAGAATAAGAGGAGGAACCCTGGCTGTAAGGGGTTGTGGTGATAGCTGGAATGTTTAAAGCATGTTAGTGAAAAACCACAGTTGTTTGCTGTATGGTAGCGGTAACGCGTTCTGTTTGTAAAGAATTAACACCTTGTGTCATCTCTAGCCTCTTCCTGTGTTTTGTTCCCATCTATAAAATGAGATGATGATAACCCTTGGGTAAGACTGTTTCAAGACTTAGTTGGTGTGCCAGACCGTGCTGCACTATTGTGCTGTGAGCTCTTCTGCAAGTTTTCGGCCTCGCTGACTTCAAGTGTAATGCAAAGTTGAACAAACATTTGGCCACCTTTTTCCTGAAAAGTGAGAAACTGAATTTAAAGGCTGCCTGGCACTGTTGATCTGCTCTCAGGGTTTATGTGTTCAAAGCTTTTCCTAGGTGGCCTCTCTAATTGTACTGCAACTTGGAGACCTGGAGGTGCTCTGAACTGAGCTGTACTGAAGGAAGGAAGTAACTGGTGTCTCACTGATGTTCCAGTGACCCTGACCCCCTCCCAGCCCCTGGGTTCCATGTGGACCATGGGGCACTTCATACAGCCACTGGCAGCCATAAATGCTCTTGAGCTTCCTGTAGTCACATAGTGAGCTTGGGTAAGTGTTTTTATAATAAATCAGTCTCATGCTTGCTAATAGCTTTTTGGCTGCTGTGTCTACAAACTGGTGCCTTCTCCAGGCAATTTTTACATGCCCTCTGCAAAGCTGTCAGACTGACTGCTGGCTCTTGAATCAACCTAAGCCTCGCTGTTGGGCTCAGAATTTCTCTTCAGTACTGTTGTCATCTGAAAGGTTGCTGCAATTAGTGCAAAAACAGAGTGTAAGAGAGAAAATAAAAGGCTGTTCTCAGAGTCCTGTAGAGTGAGCAACTGAAACTGAGTTTGGGATGACCCAGAAAAACTGGCATTTTTCCCTGGCTGCACACTGTATGGAAGAGACAGTGCCTTGGAAGGGAAGGAGCAGGAAAGTTTGCCATTGGCTCTGATGAATCTCAATCCTGTTTCTACTGAAGTTGTTGGGAATCCTCCCATTATCTTCAGTGTGAGCAAGAAAGGATCTTAGGTGAGGATGGATGACTCTTTCCCTACTTGAATGAAGTCTCTTGCTTATTTATGGGCCTGCTTCTATTGAAACCGAGCCTGTTTTAGCCTTTTTGGGTTCTTAGGGACCTGTTTGTATAAAGCAATTTACCTACCTATCTTTTTTTTTTTTCTATTGTGTGTATTTTTTGTATGTTCTGTTGGAAGGTGAAGCCTCTGTAGAAGGGGATACAAAACTGATTTTTAAATAGTAATAAACCAAAAGAGAATTAAACTCTGCAGGCTGCATGCATTCATTTCCTGGAGATGGAGAGTTGAGCCCATGAGTGCACAGAGAGACAGCTTGAATTTCTCATATCTCAAACTCCTCCTTTTTTTCAGAGACAGTTCCTGCCTTTGCCCAGCTCCACTCAACTCTGAAAATCCATAGTGCGATGGGCAGTTTGCAACACTGTGAATCAGGATGGCCTTATTTTGACTGGAAAATCCTTTCTCTGGCTCTGTGCTATAAGATCTCTTAACATCTTTCTAGCATAAGGGGATGGAGTAACAAGGATTTATGTGAAATTTGATACTGGCCTCCCTGAATACCTGGAAGGCAGTGAAAATAAAAATGAGAAAGTACATATAGATATGTATTTTTGCTTCTGGCCTGCCTACATCAAGTGCTAGGTCATTAGTTAAATGCACTGTGTTCCAACTCAACACCATTATATTCTAAAGAGGTAAGTGAAGTAATGGGGGGAAACCTCTATTAAACCTTTGTTGCTTCCTAGTCTTTTTGCTGCCTAGTGGTGGTGCCAGTTTGAGCCCTGACTTTCTGAGAGAATGGCAAACTCAAGACCAAAATAACAACAGAGATTTGCCCTATTCTGTAAACATACTTAAGGAACAGAGTCTTTAATTTGTAAATAGATGTAAAAAAAGTCCATGTGCATATATAAGAGCCATGAAAAGGGCTATCTCTGCATGCCTATGGCATATGTACAACCCAAAAAGCCTTTCTACACAGGAAAGAAAAGGCAGCTTCCCAAAATAAACAGCTCCTCCCATAGCCTCCAGGCAAACACCTGTGGAGAGAGGTCTTTTACAGAACCCATGTGCCAATGGTTTTATCTGCTTTCAGGTCAGCTAAGACAATAAATCTGGAGAGGAGAGCTCTGCATTGTAAATGTCCACGAATCCAGCGCTTTTGTGAGGAAACACTAGTAGCTCTACTGAAAAGGTTTGGTCTCTGCTTCTCTGCTCACATTACAAAGAGACCCGTTACAAAATGGGGCTCTGCTCTTGTTGATGATTCCAGGCCTAGTCCCAAACCCTTAAATAGAGAAGAAAATTAATTTGGGTTGTTTTTTTTTTTAATGTTTACAACCTCACTGCCTTTCTGTTGGCATGGGATATGGTTCACTTGCTTATAATGAATGGTTGCACTATTTAGACGTGCATTTTCATCAGGAACTGGACATTTTGCATGTTTAAGTGCAACTCTAACCTCATACTTTCCAAAAACAGAATCTAACTCTGACTTTGATAATATTCCATGATTATCAACCCAGAGTTTTGGTCTATCCCTTTTGTTTGTGCAATCAGTTTCCACAGTGAGTGAGTGGTAGAAGGATATTTAATAATCCCATCCAACTCACTGGAAGTTAATTTCGAACAGATATCAGAAAAGAAACTTTTATTTCCTTTGACTCAAATCTCCAGATGTTTTGGTGCTGCCTCTTTCATGTTTCTTGTGTGCAGATAAACCATTATTTTTAGATCAGCATTTCCTAACAACAACACACGTTGGTTTATCTGAGTGCTCGGCTTTGTTAGCTACTCTTGTGCACAACAGGGAAGTGAGGAACAAGAAAGCTACAAATGTACTTTTCTACCTCAAAAAAAACCCAAACAACATAACACTTTCTCCTGGTTTTCTTCATGGATTGATGCTTATTTGTAGTTTTCATCTGAGTCAGCACTACACGTGTAGAACTCGAGACCTTCCATGCATGATTCCTTCCCCTTGAATAGTATATTTCACAAGGTATGTATTGCATGTCTGAAGCTTACAAAGCACTTTGCAGACATTTAATCCTATCTCTGTGACATAACTAATATTAACATGGAAAACTGAGGCAGAAGCTTACCTAATGTCAAGCAACAAATCGGTAAAAGAATTTAGAGTGAGGCTCCTGTTCTTGATGCAGAGACCTGTGTATCTTTCACAATAGCTTCCCTTCCTCCACATGTCAAAAATGCACGCTGGTTTCTGTCAAGAGCAGCCTGCATGTGTAGCAAAAATACATCAACAAGGCAAGTGGGAGCTGACACCTCTTTGTACCTCATTCCTAACATTATTGCTACAGTTTTATGATACCTTGCTAGGAGACACACTCCCTGGATAGCAGGGAAAAGCAGTGTCCGATCCAGATACCAAGTTCAGAAGGCAGGGGAGAGAGCTAAGGGCCGGGATCCAAGCAGAGCCCCTTACTTCAGGGGATGGTGGAAATGGGCTGGGCAGTTTGTGACCAACAGAACACAGAAATGTTGCTGTTAGAGAGGCCTCAGCGTGTGAAATCTCTCAAATCAGTGAATGCCAAGAGTATTTAGTGCTAATCTCTTAATGGGAGGAAAGCATAGCTGCAGTGTTGCTCCTCCGGTAAACAATAGGGTCCCGATTGCCCTCCTGAGGCCTCTGTCCTTTTCTTACAGCCCACACAGAACGCTCATCCGAGAAGGCACTTTGAACAGAGCAAACTCTCTGAACCAGTCAGAACCAGTTCAAATATCACATATGGTTGTTTTGCTTCTGCAGACTTCCTTGTTAGTCCTTGGAGGCTGTGGCTGGCATTTACTTAGCAATAGCTCATGCTGTCAGATTGAAGGGGGAGGGGAAAACCTTTCCTTGAACATGTCAGCAGGGGGATGCAACAGTGCAATCAGAGATTGTTCTATCGCTCCACAGACTCCTTTGTAGTGACTGTCTCTGTCTTGCATTTTGGTTATACTCGGCTTAGTTTCATAAACCCAACATCTGATGCTTTTGTTGCAGCCTTGATGTTTTTTTTCTTCTATTCAGATTGTTTCTAGGTTAGGAATTAAGTGTATTTCTTCCCGACTCCTACATCATTGCCTACAAAAGGCTTTTTACAGGTGAGACCCACTGTTGTTTTCAAGATCCAGAGGCAACAAAGGAGTAAAAAATCCTGCTTTTTTGGGAGATGCAAGTACTTAATCATGCTTAATAATATTTGATGCTTATAGTTTTTTAAGCACAAATTGCTCTAATATTCTGTTCATAGTCTCAGAGTGTACCATCTTTATTCTCAGACACCATAATTTATGAAGGAAGCAGAAAATGGTTCAGAAAAACTAGTTTTGAGGGGAAACTGAAAGAATTGTTTTGATTTGCCTAGAAAGAAAAAAGAGGAAGTTATGGGAACATGACATATGCCCTATTACGAAGAGGGCAATGGTCAAGTTTTTCCATTTTAAGCAATCCATGCTAATTTGGCTAGGAAAGAATACTTAGATTAGAAAATTTATTTTGCTTACTCTTCCCAGTATCTTATTGAGTGAGATTAACTAACAAAGTGTTGTAATTCTTTCATAGGAAGATAGATGAACTTTTGCCCTGGAAGATCTGAATGTACTTTGTTGTGGCCAGAGGAGGGTGGGTTTGATGCTTTGAGCCCTTCTAAACCTGCATGTCTGTGGTTGCCTCTCTTTGCACAGCATGCTGTGCTGTATGTTAGCTCCCTTCTTCTTCTTAAGAAAACTCTCAATACACTTTGAATTTTTCCACAGGTGAAAAAAGAGCAAACAAACAAGAAAGAGCAGTTGGCAGACAGCAGAGAGAAAAAGCAGATATTGTTCATTACGGAACCTGTATAAACAGCACAAAGGTACCAGCTCACAGCTGAAACTGGTTCACACTGAGTTTAGGGAGGATGCTTAATGGTTTTTATTCTTAAAAATAGCATATATATTCCCCCATGAAGTGTTTGTGGATGTGTTGTGGTACATGTATGTGTATATACCCCCACAATTTTACATGTAAACTATCTGAGATTGTAGATGCAGAGCTATTAGCTTACTTATAGTTTAGGTAGATATTTTAAAATCAAGTCCTAGGAAGTAATGTCAGGTTTAATCTCTAAAAGTGTAGCAAGAAGAGCAAACCCATTCCCAAACAGCAGAAAGAGCAATTGAGCCTGCCTTTGACAGCTGCCACCTGGCATCTTATTAAACTTAACTCTGTGAAACTGCCAGGCATGAATCTTCCCTCATCCTGGAGAAAGCCAGAGATGAAAGAGAAATAATTTTGCTTAGAAGTCAGTGGTGGAAAAGGCTTTTATCTTTAGCATGAATATGGAGGGGTTTGCATTTCACCCAGATTCCCTATTGTCCTTCTGTGCACCAGGAACTCAAATTGTTTGCTGGAACTTGGCTGGGTGTAATGAGAAGTGCAAATTTCGCTTGTTACATAGCAGGAGAGAGAGCTGGGAAGGTCTGAGATTTGTTTCCACAGAGATTACTGCCCGGCCTGCGGTTCTTGGATCAGTATGTACAGGAGGAGGTGCTTTCTGTGCAAGATGGCATGGAAGCATTGGTTAGTCTCATGAAATGAGCTGAAAGAAATTAACTGTACAGGTTGGCAGCCCTCTGCAAACTGTTGTTTTGGACAGACTGTGCCTCTGGATGCACCTGTGGCCCTGCAGTTTCTGACTGAAAGGAATTTGTCCCATAAAATCTCTTATGAAGAGCTATTATAAACAGAAGGCCTGATTCAATAGCCCTCATAAAAAATTCTTGCTTACTCCAGCTAGCCTTGCTTTCACAGGGAGTAACTGGAGAGCATAAGGAATGTAGTAGCTCAGTGTCTGTGCAGACAATGAGCATGACGCCATAAAGCAGACATCTTAGCTAGGGATGTCACTCAGGACTGACACACACAGTTGTGTGGTTTTGTTTGTCTCTGGTTTTGTTCTACAACCTGGCTGGAGGTTTTCTAAATCTGACATTATTAAACTATATTTACTGTAGTAGTAAGTAATATTGTTAAAGTATGAGCCACACAAAAGGGTGAAAGCTTATGGTTTCATGTTCAGTGGTAGTGCTGCTTAATTGACCTGTTTTCCTCATTCCCCCTCTGTCATGCTGGTGCATCTGGCTTTTTGTGGCTCTCTTGTGGACTGGAAGCAGCAGGGTTAAAGTAAATGTGACCTGGGAAGAAAAGGGCAGAAGCTGGGTTGAATCAGCATCTTGAGCCTTCTTGTCAGACCTGCAGCAGCCTGACAGAGCATTGCCAGCATGGAAACATCTGGGAGTGGAAGGGAAGGACTGTTGTTCCTGCCCTGCAAAGTGGTTCATCATACACTGACTATAACATGCAGCTTTTCGGCATTTAAACACTTTTTATGTGTTCAGTGGTTTCCATGTGATTTCAAAGCACTTTAGAAGAAGGGGGCTGTCCTGTTTTCTTCTGAGGAAGAAGGTTTGGGTTGTACTTTAACAGGAAGGGAAAGCGCAAAGAAGGGAGGCCGGCGGACTGGCCAAGGTCAGCAGGAGTTCTGTGGGAAAGCCAGAAATAGCACCATGCTGCAGGCCTGTGACTTGTCTACAAACCTATCAATTGGCCCAGGCCACCTCTGAGAGCTTGTGGTCCAACAGGATCAAGCGTTCAGCAGCTTGTTTTTCACTGGCGTAAACCAGAAACATTGCTGGTGACTCCAGATGTGTGTACAGCCACTTCTGAACACCTCTGCCTGTTTGGAGACACAACTATCTGTTGTCAACAATTTGAAATGTCTGCAGAGAGTCTTTATCACAGTAGCTGGTTGCCTGCAATATAATCACTGTAAAGCATTTTGGGGCTGTTTGCTTTTTTTTCTATAAGCAGGCACAGCTCTAAGAGCATGTGGAGCCAAAGGAAATCAATCAATCAGCAGAGGTAAGACTGTAAACCTTAAATGTGGAGGTGCATGGCTTCCGTGGTAGCGTGTACCCCCCACTCACAGCCTCTCTCTACAGAGCTGAGGAAACCAAAAGGGAGAATCGGGGCAAGAGAATCTGGTCCTTCGGGGTGGCTCTCTAGGGGAAACAAGACAGCGATTTTAGGTCCCTGAAGAAAAACAGTTGCCCTGCCACAGTCGGCGGTTCAAGCACAGCTCTGTGTCGGGACCCTCGTCTCCTGGCCCAAGAATCTCGTCTGGCTGTCGGGGACAGGGCTTGGGGAGCGTTTCCCCGTGTTTCCCCCGAGCCAAACGGCCCCGCGGCACCGAGCACCCATCGCTGCGTCCGGTCCCGGCGGGACGGGGAAGCCCCTGCGGACGCGAAGGAACAGCGGCACATTCTCGGCCGCCCCTTTCCCCTCCCGGGGCTTCCCCAACGGAGCCGGGTGTTGCCCGGGGGCGGGCGGCGGCAGCGTTAGGACCCAGCGGCGGCTGCGGGGGGGGGGGGGGGGGGGAAGTGCAGCCCGGCGGTTGTTTACCGGGGAGGGGAGCGGCGGGGCAGGTCTCGCCGCGGAAGCCGAGCTGCGCTCCCGGGCTGGCGGCCGCTCCTTGCCTCCTCCGCTGCGCCGAGGATGCTGCGTGGGGGTCCGCGGTGGGCGGCGGCGCTGGGCGTTGTGCTGCTGGGCTCGCTGCTGCTGGCGGCCCGCGGCGCTGAAGGTAAGTGCAGCCCGGCGGAACCGGCCTGGCTTTGTGTGGGGGACAAAGGCCAGTCTCGGGAGGGGAGGCGTGCGGATAGCGGCCCGGGCCGGCGGGGGCTGCCCGGCCCACCCGCATGGCTTGGCCTCGTCTCTCCGCAGAGTGCCTCCGCGGCAACGGCGCGTCCTACCGAGGAAGCCAGCGAGTGGCCTCCGGTGGTGCCCCGTGCCTCAACTGGCTGGCGGTGCGGAGCGGCCCCGGCGCCGCGCTCCCGGCAGGTGGGTCCGGGCGGTGGGGGGGGGATGGCGGGGGAGCGGGGTGCCGGGGCCGCGAGGTCCCCGCGCTGACCCCCCGCCGCCCTCCAGCAGCCGCCGAGGACCACAACAGCTGCAGGAACCCGGACGGCGACGCCGCGCCCTGGTGTTACGTCCGAGGCGCTGCCGGGGTCCCCGAGCGGCGACCCTGCGACATCGCCCCGTGCTCAGGTAGGAACGGCCCCCGCCGGCCCCCTTCCCCTCCGGCCATCCCTAAGGCACTTCCCTTCCCCCCTCGTCTCCTGTCCCTGGGCACTGCCTTTGTCACTAGGGTGGGGGACCTCCCTGCGCACAAACAGCCCCGGGCCCTTCCCGGGAACGGAGTGTACCCGAGGATCCCCTTCTAGCTGTCCCTTGTGCCTGCACATCTGCTTCCCAGCCCTGCCTCGCTCCACCCCCAGAGCTTTTCCGTTGGTGCCAGAAAAGGTCTGTGCACATCTTTGACCCCCCCCTGCCCTCCTTTGTCACTGGTCACTATAGGGCTCTTTTAGCTGTATTGAGAAAACTGAGCTGTGGGCATTTAGGAGCTGCAGAGACGTTGGTAGGCTGTTACTGTGGGGCATGTTGCTGCTGTCTAAACAAGTGTCTTGCTGCTAAACGGGTCCCAGGGTGAATCTGGATATGGGGAATAGGGGACATATGCAACTCGGAGAAAATGGGAATTGAAAGGAGAACAGTAAGAAACAATCCCCCTGATGCTGGATTCCTCATGGATAGTCACGACAGGAAACAGTTTGGCATGAGAAGAACTGTAGCTGAAGTCTGCTTCATGGAGAGGAGATGTCAGTACTGACTGAGGCCAAAGTGACCACTTGGGGTTTTTGAACTGTTTACTTATTTCTGAGTTCCTCAAGATTTACACACTCCACTGTCCCTCCAGATTGCTATCATTTGCATATAAACACTTCTCCCCACACATGGACCCCCCCCCCCTTTTCTTCACTTTGCTTGGTTTTTGCCTGCTTTTCCCTAAAAATGAAGCAAAACAAATGTTCTGCTGCCAAGACCCTTACACAAAACAGTCCTGCAGCTTTGGGTTCAGGAGAGTTACCTGACCGTTCAGCCCATACACCATTTGCATGTTGAAGGGATTGGACTGTTTTTATCAGGAGTGGCACCTTTTTATTGTAGTCATGTCCTGCAGCTCTCCTTAGTTCAACTTCTGTGGCTGTGCAGTGCAGGAGACCCTGATTTCCTAACTCCTCTTCTGTACTTCCATTTCACATTCCACTGAGGAGTCAAAATGGCTGCAGATAGAAAATCCACATGGAGTTATTGCCAGCTGTGAGGTGAGATCCAGGTGGAGGGAGTTTCCAGGTATGGATGCATACCATGCATGGCATTTCCCAAAAGTAGGGATTTTTGTTCAGGAGAGGTGCTAGATACCTACTTTCCACTGTCATAGCTTTGACTGTGCTACAGCTTCCTTTTTAACTACGTCATGAAGGAAGGATCTACCTTGAAAATCTGTCAATGCTGTAGATAAGGAATCCACAGGACTTGGAAGGATTCTGTGCTATGAGCATCCATCCTTCTGCACCTTTGTCTGGGCTCTGGCTGAGGAGGAACTTGCTGTACTTAAAACTAGTCAGTGGCTGTGCTGCTCTGATTTAGCCTGTTCATCTTGCTAGAGGAGTTTGCTACAAGGCTGCAAAGAGGGGCTGGGTCAAAAGAATGTCTTCTAACAGGAGAGAGAGGCTCCCAGCTGGAGTCTCCTGTCAAACCTTCCAGTGTCAGGAAGATTGAGGCAGAAGAGAGATAAACAGGCTCCTGGGAGATTCGGGATGGAGATTCTCATAATCTTGTTCACGTCTGTTCAGCATGATTGAAGCTGCAGCCTGCATATCGATTATACAGTAAATGAAGTCATTGTGCATCTGCTGGACTCATGCCCTGAACCGAGGCTTTGTTGTGCTGTCTGATTTCTGTCTCATCTCTGGTGGTGCTTTGCACTCTTAGCTAAATAGGTTTGTGTGAAAGCAAAGTGGAGGGAGGTGGACATTTCTGCTCTGCTTTGGTAGGACTTCTGGCAAGGGAACAAGTTTGTCAGTGTACTTTGAAGGCAGTTCAGTAATACCAGTCTAGATCTGTCCCGCTCACAAGGCACGTGTTATTTTGAAGTGCTCATCAATGCTTGGTTATTTTATATAGCTCCTTTTCCTCTCAACAGATGCTACAGCTGCCACAGCCCCAGTCTCTGCAGAAGAAGTTGGTACTTCCCAGGAGGTGAATCAGGTGTTCGAACCGGCTGATACCTTGCCCTCCCGGAGTGAGGCAGCAGCTGTGCAACCCGTCATTGGGATCAGTCAGAGAGTGCAGATGAACTCCAAAGAAAAGAAGGACTTAGGGACACTAGGTACAAACCCAGAATCATGTGACGGATCCATTCCTCTAATTCTGGCAGGACAGATTTAATTTGAGGCAATGCTATAGCTGGATCTACCATCTCTAATTTTGTCTCTTTCCTTTCTCTCTTTACAGGGTATGTGCTGGGGCTGATCATGATGGTGATAATCATTGCCATTGGAGCTGGCATTGTCCTGGGATACATATATAAGAGGTCAGTAGCTAGTCCTTTACTCAAAAGCTGGAAGCATGAAGCAGTGTAGAGCAGGAATGTCTGAGCACCTGCAGATCACCAGATCCCCGTGAAAAGGCAGATAGTAGCATATATTCTGATATGGCATGTTGTGCAAGAGTTTCGCTTGTTGCACTGAGGAAAGAACCATTTAAGAGTTAATCCCTTTCTTCTCCGTTTCATCCATCAGCATACTGTTCTGTCCCATGTAAAGTTTCAAACCCTGCCCTCTAAGTTTTTGGCTTTGTGCATGTGTGCTTTGATGTGGCTTTCTCAGATGCACCCAGAGGAGCTGATTTTATGTAAGAGCTGCAGAGAACAGATCCCACGTGCCCTCACAGGAAGTTTCTTTTGCGAGCAGAGAAAGAACAGTCCTTTTAGCAGGCCACCTGTTCCCCTGGTTTCTCTAGTCTAGCTAGCTTTAGAAGAAAAACAACTGGCAAATTCTTTGCCACTCATGCGTTGTATGCTATGAAGATGAATATCAAGTAGCGCTTTTTTTTGGTCTAAGTTCATTTTACTGACACTGTCATATACTTTAAGGTCAGCTTTGATTCACACTTAAGTTATTTGTTCAGCCTTTTCACTGTGTTGGACAGAAATGCTTCTGTAGCTCAGCAGTTTGAGGTTGGTGGTAATAGCAAGCAGCTTAGTTGTAAGAGACAGGGCAGGATTAACAAATAGCAGTGAATGTTGGTGCCGCAAGCGAAGGGCCAGGCTACCTCCTCTGGGAGGGTTTGCTCTGTATTTTGGCTGCTTGACAGCAGTCTGACACAGCCAAGCAGAAGGAGCTCTTTCCCAAGCTGGGACATGTCCTTATGTAAGTGTTTATAATAAATGCCGACAGAAAAAAAACAGAGGGAGGAGTGTTACATAAGGGGCAAAACACAGAGCGCTGCTTGTCGAGGAATCTGATGTGAGGTGTCACTTCAGAGAATGCTGTCTCGTATGCTGGCAGGAATGCAGCCGCTGCTGCACGCTTGTAGGCAGCTTTGAGAAGCAGCCAAACTGCTCATGTGCTGACAGGAAACCCCAGCAGCTCTGCCTGGTTGGCATCACAAGCTCCAGGAGAATGAGCAGTTCTGTCCCATCGCACTCTTCTTGTTGGTGAGAAGAAGCAGTCGACCAGTGTTGGGCTTTGTCCAAATGCAGCTTTGCTTCCTCAGTCCCAGAGAGCTCACAGCAGCGCTGCAGTGCAGGTTTACTGTCTGTCTTCTTGCCTTGCTCTAAAAATTGCATGTGCAAGCTGGCAGGTTTGGGTAGGTGTGGTGAGAAACCTTTAATGGGTTTAGTAGCTTCTGATATACATAGCATGTTGTCTCCAGAAAAGCTATTAATGCCATCCATTTTTAAAGCAAGACAGTCTTCCTCAGTACACATTACAGAGGTGTTGCCTCCCTTAGCAACAGGCTGAAGACTGAGGCAGGTTTGAGGAACTGGTTGTGGTATTAACTGGGAGTTGCAGTGGCAGAAGGCAGGGCCAGCTCTGAAGTAAGCTTTACTGCTTTCAGGAATGGCTTCATTTTGTTACACACATTTGTTTGCTGCAGCAAAAAGCAGAATCTGTCACCACCCCTGGTGTTTGTTTCTATCAGATGAAGCAGGTTATGGAAGCTCTGTTCCACAGCAGTGGGCTCTGTGCTGTCTCACTGCTCCCCTGGGCCTGCACTGGGGAGTACTGTAGGACTATAAGGTATAAGGAAACACTTGTCAGCTCCATGGTTTGAAGAACCCTGGCTTTACCATCGTGATTTAGCAGTAGCAATGTCAGTGAATATGACAGTTTGAGGGAAGGACAAACTTCACCTGGCTGCTAGTTGAATGGGGTCAGATGGGGTCCCCTGCTTACAGTAGGGAATGTTTCTGGCCCTTTGTATGTAGCTGAAAATGTTTCTTAAAGAGCAGAATCCGTTCTTTTCTGTTGTATTATGTTTACTGAGACTCTACCTCTGAGCAGTGGCATCCATGCACGTCTGTTTTGTTTTGTTTTTAATCTAGGGGGAAAGACCTGAAGGAAAAGCATGAACAGAAAGTTTATGAGCGTGAAATGCAGCGTATCACACTGCCACTGTCAGCGTTCAGCAATCCTGCCTGCGAGCTTGTAGATGAGAGCACAATCGTGGTGCACACTAACCAGACACCTGTGGAGGACACGCAGGATGGTGGTGGCCCGCTAATGGGGCAGGCGGGTACTCCTGGTGCCTGAGCAGCTCAGGCAGGAGCGATACAGGCTGAGCAAAGCCTCCAGCTTCCCACTGTGAGTGCGGGGGGTGCGTGTGTTCATTTCTATTTTGTTTTCTTTTTGATGAAAGCCAGATGAAGGTGATGCAGAGGGAGAGAACAATGGGCTATTCATCATGATCTGTTTGAGGAGCACCATTCAGTGCATGACCAGCTGGGGACTGGTATGGTGGACCCTGCTGCTTCCTCCTACCTATCTCCATGGTGTGCCAGGGAGCTGGGGGGGATGACGGGCCAGGCTCTCATGTGGTCGCAGATCCCATAGCCTGGAGCGTGGTCTTGGCTTTTTCTGTTCCTTTCCTATTTAACGGTGTGCACTGTTACTTAAGTTTCAGCCTGGAACCCCAGGAGGGGGAGCAGTACTACAGGGACTGAAGGGAGCTTCACGTCAGGCTTAGCTTGGTAATTGCACTGATTATAGTTCCTGCCTTTTTGCTTTAGTGGCTGAGAGCTGGAGACAATGTCCATAATCCTGCTACTGGATCAGTTTCTTTTTCCAAGAAAGAGTTTATTTGAGGGTTGGCTTTGGCCAGGAGCAGTATGTTTAGCCCTAGTGTCAGTTTGGAAAAGCTCTTCCCAAGCTATTGATAAATCCAGGTCTTCCAGGGCTGAGGCCAGATCTCCATTCCCCTGTGGTGAACAGCCACAGTTGCAGGTATCCAGGTGGTCTGTGCCTCCTGCTCACTTAGAGGCAGGAGACCAAAGGCCAGCAGTAGATAGTTGTGAAGAAAACAAACTGCCCTTCAGTTACCTACAGCAGGTGGACCACTGTGGATAGATAACATCCTCTTCCGAATTCCCTTGGCTTTCCACAAAGCCAGCTCTGGACAATGTGGCCAAGCAGCCATGGAGGTCACCCTGACCATGACACAGCAGCTCTTGCTCTAAGGGCAGGATACAGCAGCTGCTCTTGGAAGATCCTGAAGTTAGAGCATGGCTCCTGGCTCAGCCTCCTTCGCACACACTCAGCTTGTGCAGCGAGACCACTTGCTTACAGAGCCTGGCATTTTGTAACAACTTTTATTAGCATTTCAGGGGGGTTGGAAGGGATGGTTGCTGCAGTGTCTCCCAAAAGGCACCAAGGCAAGGCCAGTTCAGGGAAACATCCATCCCCACCTCAGGGGAATCAAGCCATTCAAGTAGGTTTTCTAGCTGTCTGCTTTATAGCTGTGGGCCTAACAGGGAGCAGCACTTGTCAGCAGGGGTTTTAGCATTTGATTCAGAAAAGGGAAACGTTTTATTTTTAAATGCCTTTGAATACCATTTCTTTGTAAAATGTTTTAAATACCTCATTATGAGAAGGTGCAGGTTGTGCTACCTTGTATTAAAGCTTAAAAGAAAAATGCAATGTGGTGGACGTGTGTGGACTGTGGCTCATCTGTACGCTCCTCCTGCCAGAGCAGCATCCTTTTGCTTGTTGCAGACTTCGAACTGAGAAGGTAAGATGCCACGTCAGTTTTCCAGGGCCCAGGTAAATCCCTACAAGCAGTGCCTCCACTCACCAGTGAGGTGATGGAACTTATGTCCTTGCTGCCAGCAGCTGGTCTTGGACACTGTTCCTGAAAAGCAGCTGTGGGTCTGTGAGCTGTGGGCCAGCTAAATGGGCTGGCCCGTGGGAAGATGCTCAGTTACAGCCCCTTCCTGCCTGACACAGGTCAGTTCTGCTCTGGTGCTGCTCAGCAGCAGCTCCATCCCCTGGGGCCTTGCAGTATAAAGCATGACAGGGACAGAGCACAGCAGGTTATGGGAGGCACTGACATAGCTAGCATTCTTGTTCAGTTGTTGCCTTAACAAATGCCCCTTGAACTACATATTTCAGAATAAGATGTTTCCAAGAACAGGCTGTATTTTTATCCCTGGATCAGAAAAGGAAAATGGAGAGAGGCTTCATTTTCTGCTGAGTCCTGTCCATTCCTAAAAACTTGGCAAGTTCTTCCTTTTCCATCATTCCAGGTAAATAGTACTATAGAGTACTTGCACTGCATCTCTAGAATTCTGTAGATGTGGCAGAGCCCTTGGGCTCAAGGAAGGGTGTTCTAGATGATACCTGACCTCTGCAGTTTTGCTGTTCCCATTTTGTGACAATAGAAACCCAAGCAAGTTACAGCTTCCTGCTTCATGTAACAGAGACAACCAAATCTTGTTTCCGTAGCATACGTTTACTGCTTTTTAATTTAGTTAGAACATGGAGCTGTGCAAATCACAGTTCATAACCCCCACCCACACATCACCCAGGACTCTCCCCTTCCGGGGTCCCCTCACAAACCAGCCTGGAAGGGGAAAAGAAAGGGCAAATCCTGTTAACAGTCCTGAATCCACTGGACCCAGTTTAGAGAGGCTCCTCCACTGACAGCACAGGGAGTCCCCCAGTGTTTCTAAAACACCACTAGGCAGACTGAAACCACACCCCACACTCACACCTTTTGGCAGGTGGTGGCTGGTCCCATGTTATGTTACATAATACTTTAAACTCATGGGTAGGGGAGGAAATCAAAGTAACAGCAAAGACTGACACCCATTCCCCACCATTCAATACTGAAGGAGTGGGGAGAGAAAGGAGCACACTAAAAATCCAGTTAAACCAAGGTGTCTGTGAAACTTAAGAGCAGGATTTGAGCCAGATTTTGTTCTGTTCTGCCAACCACGTGAGCTACTGCAGCAGTAGCTTTCTTCCTTCTCCCTCTAAGGGAGGAAGAAGAGAAGTGCTGGAAGAGAATACACCCCCAAACACACCCCTCCCAGTGACTCCAAGCCCTTTCTTCTCCCCCAAAGCAGGGAATGACCCTGAGGAAAGTTTCTGCTTGGAGAATCAGCTCAGGTGCTGCAGCAGCAGAGGCAAAAAGGGCCTTCAAAGGGAGCAACTGCAGGAAAGGATGAAGTAATGGCAACTGAATTACTAGTTCTCCAGCTGCCACTCCTGGGAGAATGGGACATTCTCCAGCACTTTTCTGTTCATGACAAGTCCATCCTTTAAGTAACTCTGGGGTTGTTCCCCTTTGTCATTGTCCATGCACAAAGCCTGAGCCACTTCAAACCCTTGGTTTTCTGAGGAGAACTTTCTGCCACCCTTTCCGTCACCTCATGTCTACAGGCTGAGAGCTCAGGCAGCTTCAGCGCTGCAGGGATGTCCACAGTCGGTGCCTAGTGCAGTTCTACATATTCGGCTTCAAATACTTTCACCTAGGTTAAGGTTCTTGGGCAGGCAGACTCACTGTGCAGGCTCAGGGTCTGAAGATGCTCAAGTAGCTCGCCTGCCTTGATCACCATTAGGAGGGGCAAGCAGAGTTCAGTCTTAGTGTTTCTAGGCAGGCTTTTGGAGGTATTCAGAGACAGAGGAGGGAAAAAAGCCCCACACAAACCAAACTAAAACAAGAATTCACACACGCTTCCCCACAGACAAGGTATTTCAGGAGAGCTGCCCAATTCCTGGGGCTTTTCACTTCCTCTCCTGCGATGCACCTGGAGGCCAAAATCTCAGTGGGTTGTTCTGGAAAGCACATGCACAAACATACATACACACACACACACACACTGTCCTGGTGGGGCCTTTTGCTGGAAGTCCATTCCCCTGCTTTCTGTGCAGGGTAGTCAGTGGGAGAAGCAGTTCCAGAAGTGCTGGTCCTTACTCAGGAGGGTTTCCTACAGCAAATCCCTCCCTGGCAGACAGGCCAGGGTAGCTTCACAGCTTGCAGCCAAGTTCTAAGGCACCACAGTAAAGAAGCCTGGAAAGGCCAGAGAAACACTTCTCAAGCCATAAAAATAGTGTTGAGCAGCTTTCCTAGGTGCAGTTGGCAGGAAACAGCCCATTTTGCTTCTGAAACACGCCAAAAATCCACAGTGAATCATATATCCAAGAGGAGGGGTGTTGGGTGGGGAGAGAGAGGCAATGCAGCAAACGCACAGTGTGGTGCTCCATTAATGCCCTGGAAGTGGCTGAAGTGCATCTCCCTCTCTGTCACTCAGCTCCAATGAAGCGGGGCAGGCAGCAGGATGAGCTGACTAGGTTGTGTTGTCAGGTAGCTTGTCACGGTTCAGTCCATACTGCACACTCACGTTGTGGTCCAGCTCCTCCAGCTCAGATGGAAGGGGGATGGCAAGTTCTCCCAGGTAGAGGGAGAGAGCTTCAAATGAATCTTCCAGCTTGGAAAAAGGGGGCCTAGAAGCAGCAGTGAGGAAATGTGAGTGGGAAAGGGGAAGCACAACAGCATCTGAAAAGGTTGAGGCACTTGTCCATCCAGCCACTGTCCCATGCACAGAGGTGTGAGCAGGGACATGATCTCTGCCCATTCAGCTTCTGAGACTGCAAACATCCCATCTGTCTGGGCTACCTGCTTTTACAGCTGATGACCAGGGAGGTCTGGCTCTTTTGGAACCCACTTGGCATCAACACTGTTGCAAAGCTACAAGTTTCACAACTGAAATAAAGTGAAGCATTCACCTTTCAGAGCTGGTGCCAAGGTCTGCCCCTACTTTTAGTACATGAGAAACCCTGAACCACTCCTCCTCTACCCTCTGTCTCAGGAACTGTTTCAGAGACCTCCACCATATACAGCAGTCTCTCCCAAGCTAGTAAGTCTTTAGTCTCTCATCACTTGGAAGCCTTTGAGCATTCCCACAGGAGGCTGGAATACAGCCCTCTTCCACCCTCTGTGCAGAGTAGTCCTTCCACTAAGGGGATAAAGACACATCCTCCAAGCTTACAAAGAGGAGCCCTCCAAACCCCAGCCCTACCGGCTCTCTGGTTCCAGTCTGCAGCAAATAGCAGCCAGAGGGAAGAAGGCTGGAGGACAGTCAGCAGGAACAAACTTCTCCCAGAACAGCTTGACATTAAGGCCAAAATCCAGTGTGCGTGGGAGACAGTCCGGGTCAGCATAAACCTGGCCTATGATCTAGGGAAAAATGAGAGAAGAGCTTAAGTACAGCAACAGTTCCAGGGTGTTAAACAGAAAACATCAGCACCAGGCAGGGGCCCCATCAAAGTATTAGGGTGAAAGGGAAAGAGCAGAAACACTGTTCCTGCTTTCCTATGGGGCCAATTGCACACTGTACTGCATACAGACAAACTGCATGTTAAGCTTTTACAAGACCTGGTGACATGGCTGCTGTTGTGAAGGAAGGCCCAGATGCCTTCCCCATCTCCCCAGGGTCTCTGCTAGAAGATGCAGGATGATGTGCACCTCCCAGAGAGCTCAACCCTGTCTTCCTGCTGGGTCAGCAACTGTGCTGTATGCTGCTGGGGGCGATGCAGCCCCTCCTGATTGCAGGTAATCAACATAACCTGCATCACCATCCCATCTCTCCCCTCACACAATCTTACCACACCACCAGCAAAACTCCTTTCTATGGAGCTTGTCCTAAGCAGTGCTCTGAAGTCAACAGCACCACATATTCTGACTTCCTCTGTTACTGGCAGATTCAACTCCACAGCCAGATGGGAGGGGTGGAGAGAACAACCAGAACCAAAGCTCAAGAGGTTGCAGGCAGAGCTGCTGGAGGAAAGGGTGGGTGAAAGAGAAGGAAGCCCTGCCCCAGCACTCTAGATGCCCCAGTGCTCACCACCTCCAGCACTAGAGGACTCAAACTGTAATAGGTGGGAAGGAACCCACAGCACAGAGCAGTCAAGGTCAGTGTCAATACAAATGCTCACACATGGGGAAGAATATTGGGTTTAAAGCCTCACTGGTATTACAAAGAGGGTGTTATTTATAACCACGCAGGCTTTTCTGTGCCAACAGCTCAGCAGGACAACCATATCCTGTAACTAGACAGTGGAACGCCCATTATGTATTTTGGCAGGATTATTTCCTTATCTGTTTGAGTGTGTAACATCTTTTTTTAGCATCTTTATCTTGGTGACATGCAAAATGTTCCTGTGATCCTCCCCCCATTTGTCTGTTTTCTTTGCTACTATTTGTCTTTTTTCTGGATGAAACAATTGTTATAATTCCACAAACAAATTTTTCAAGTTCCTAAATTTATTACTCACAACCACAACATTCTCTGAGAGGAGAGCCCAGTGTAAACAGAGCTCCAG
This sequence comes from Amazona ochrocephala, assembly GCA_039720435.1. Classification (NCBI taxonomy): domain Eukaryota; kingdom Metazoa; phylum Chordata; class Aves; order Psittaciformes; family Psittacidae; genus Amazona; species Amazona ochrocephala. Next base: position 4,464,518 of record CM077891.1, on the reverse strand, counting down.
ATGAGGCCACAGATTTCTGCACAGATATTTTCTTTGTCCTCTTCATCCAGACACTGAAGATGAAACTGTGCTGGTCTTCCCTGGTGTCCCCGTAACTGCTGTGTTATCAGTACATGTAACACTCTGCCTTTCATCTCTATTTCCACTGTCTTACCTTTTAAACTGAAAATACCTTGCAGCTTTTGAGTTGTGCCCTTTGCTCTGGAGGCAGAAAAGACTGCTGTAATGGTAAGACTGTGCATTGGCTCAGAGATAAACTAAGCCAACTGACTTCAGGGTGCAAGCTTCATTAATTGACCTGCAAAGAGGCTTCTGTTTCCCGTTCTTTGAAGTGAAGTGCCATCCTCAGTGGAGGCCCTGAATTTGCTGAGCTACAGCTGACTGGTCCTTTAATGAGGTGGCAGAAAAGGAAAAAGGTGTCACAGTTTTAGGGAATATATCTACTTTCAAATGGATACCATGGCTCAGTCAGAACTTGATGGACTTTTTAACAGTTACTCTCAGTCCAGGAAGAAGCTCTCTGGGACCAAAGAGTTACAAGACAGTTATCTTCCCTGAGGAAGCAGAGGCAGGGTGAGCCTGTAGTCCCAGCCTAATTCACTGGGCTGTTAGGTCAGAGACTGCACACTCAAGAGAAATAGCTGACAAAATGTGTGTGAGAAGATGGCAGTGGGGAAGAAGTCTATTAAAGATGCCATGTAATGTCCTGGCCTTACCTCACAGAGAACAATCCCAAATGAAAAGATGTCCACTGTCTCATCGTAGCTCTGTCCTGCAGGAAACATAAGACATTCAGCTCTATGAGAGACAGTTCCCAACCCAGCTCTTTCAGGAGCTGCCAGTCCAAAGCTACTATGTCTGTTCCCTGGAAGGCCCTAAACCAGGAGATAAAGTAGGGTTTAAATCCGAGCAGGGTCAGCTGCCCCAAGATATGTATACCAACTGCATCTTCCTATACACTGCCACTGCTTGTTTTAACTCCTTCTAGTGGGGAATTACAGGGACAACACAGGGAAGCTGTCTGTATCAGAGGTCTGAGCAAATCCGAATGTTAACTATGGACAGCTTCGGCCCATTCCCACTGATTGCTGTTCTTTGTGCATCTCTACAGTGCACTGAGTCATTGTTCAGCTTCCCCAACAGCCAGCGAGTGCCCAGTCCCTGCTGCAGTGACTGCAGATACAATAAATGACACACTGGCAGCACTTTGAACCTGGGAGAGCAGGCTGGCTCCAGCAGGCCATTCTCTGCTTACAGACACTCCCCTCCCCAGCCAGTATCTGGTAAACAACCCTGCTTTCAGAGGTGATGTCAGACTATGCTCTTGCTGGTCTCTTTGACAAATGCCAGGTCTGAGACAGGCTCTGAGAAGCAGCCTCAGACTCCTATAGGGCTTGTAGGCCTTGAGAGAAGGAAAACAGAAGAGCACACAAGAAAGCTGGGGAGAGGAGCCCAGTCCTCCCTGCCCTGGTGGAGACATCTGATGTCATGGCTAGCCAAACTGCCCAAACTGGCCAGACACACCTGCTTATTAGGAGGAAATTGTCTCCACTGCATTTCACCCTTACCTTGACTCCTGCAGGGGCAGATTTTTCCCTAAGGGTTCATCCTTAATGCAATGGAGAGCTGCGTGCCAAAACCAGATTGCCCTTCACTTGGACCACTCCCAACCCAGTCCTGAGGCTTCAGCAAACCTGGCAGCAGATGGTTTCTCCCTGGATCTACACAACAGCACATGTAAGCCTCATCCCAGAGTCTGATGATTCCCTGTCTCAAGGGGCAGTTCCAAAGCATGAGGCTATAACAGAAATTGGTCTCAGGTTCAGTCGTATTTCAGGCCTCTTTTGTCTTGCCTGTTACCTAGATCAGAGCAGTTTAGGCCTGCTGCCCTCCTGAAGAATCCTCCTGCCAAGCCAGGAACATTACCTCAGCTGGTACAAAGGCTTATCAGGTCAGGTACTGCAAGAGCAGTGCAGCTAGGGTACCTGTGTGTATAAATAAGCTTGCATATTAGCAGGTCTAAAACCGTAGACCCTAATAGGTTTGGTTGTCACTAGGGCTCATAAGCTTTCAGTAATCTTATCATCCCTGTACCTTGTCACAGGCAGTTACCTCACCTGCACCCTGGTATCAGTATCTTACCATTGAGCATCTCTGGGGCCATCCAGTATGGGTTGCCAACCACCGTGTAGCGCTTCTTCCTGTCACTCTTGCGTAGGGTTCGTTTCTTGGCCGATGGCTTCTCCAAAGTGGGCTTTTTCCTTTCCTCCACAATCAGCCGAGACAGACCAAAGTCAGCCACCACCACTGTCTTATCCTGCACAAGGGATTTAGTACAAGCCACCGCTCAGCTACTTTCAGGAGCAAAGAGCCTGCAATTCCTGTTCACAGTCAACTACACCGTAAGGGCAACTAACAAGGTTTCCTGCAGCTAGATCAGCACAGCAAGCTGCCTAGATACCCACTTCACAATCCCAACACATCATTTCTTCTCATTATTGTCTTATTTTCTGTGTGGTCACTAACACTAATGCCATCAATTTGGCCACTTTTTCCAGGGCAAAGCTGGACCTTTCTTTTCAGACTCTCCTATTCTACCTGGCCAGGAATTAGTTTAGATTTGCATCCTGGGTCATTTGAAGCCCACATGCTAATCTCGTATTTCAGCCAGTGAACAAAGGTAAGGCTTGAGGGAATGAAAGGACACAAAAAGTCTTGTGGCCTCCTAACATACCAAAAAGAGAGAACACACACCTGTGCACACACCTGCACACTTGTCTGAATCCTGAGTGCCAATAAATAAGTCATCGAGTGGTTGAAAGAACAGAAGCAGCTGCAGATAACATTTCATAGTTGAGATAAAAAACAGAGCTGAACTAACTCTCGTAACGGGACTGTTAATAGGAGATGCTACCACAGGAAAGGGGATGAGAGAACAGAATGAAGAAACAGGGAAAGCTAGATTAGTCTGGGAAATCCTACGTGACAATGAAGCTCCCTTGTTTAGGGCATTAAAAGCCTCTCTGAAATCAGTTCCATTCTGACAAAAGAGGAAAAATCACGTGGAGAAAACCAAGGGAGGAAAATGACAAGGAGGGGAGCAGCATGCTGTGGGGAACAGAGGTGTAGCTCACCAACTTGATTAGGCAGTTGTGTGAATTCAGGTCTCTGTGAATGATGCACATGGAGTGCAAGTAAGCCTGAAACAGAGAAAGAAGACTTGGCATTAGGGGTTTCCAGGGGAATGTGTTCCTTCACATTTAAAAGACCTCAACAGCCACATACTAGTAGCCAGACAGCATCCAAACCCCCTCATACATCACCCTACTGAAGTAGCTAAGCCTGACCCTGGAAGTTCACTCTGTGACAAAGCGACAGCCCAACTCACCATTCCAGAGGCAATTCCTTTGGCAAAGCTGACCTTCTGCTCCCAGGGAAATGGGTCCTGAAAGACAAGTCCTCAATGGTGAGAGCCTGTCTTACCAGCCAGTTAGTGACAGCAATTCTTCTGCAACAAGGACTCTTGCAGCAGGCAGAGAAAGATGATACAGACCCAGGAAGAAAGTGATTTCTGCCTCAGGCTACCCACAGGTATGAAGAAGCTTTTCCACAGAGCCCAGAGAAGACGACTAACAAAAGTACCCTAAGGCTGGTACAACCAACACCACAGTCAGCCTCATTGAGCAGAGGTCTACCAGGCTTCCATACTCACTGCATTACGAAGGAAGTCCTTCAGGGTGCCTCCCTCGATGTACTCAGTGAGGAGATTCAGTTTCTTGTCCTTGTACAGTACACCAATGAACTTCAGCACATTGGGGTGATCCAGGCTGCGCATCACTTTCACCTGGGAAGCAGAGACATCCCACCCCAAAGAAGATAATGAAGCAAGTCCTGGCAGATCTGCTCTGTGGTGACAATGCTAGAGGTCCCCCCTAGCGATCACAGAGTACACTCAAACCCTAACCTTAAGCAATCAATTAAATGTTCCTTCTTCATTTTCATGCTGTGCAATTAGCCTGATCTTAGTCTTTAAGGAGAGCACTCTTGAGTTTGGCAAACTTTTAAGAGACAGGAGCTCTCCAGGGCAGCTCTCTGGTCTGTGCAGTATGTGTCAGGGGTGGAATAGCAGCATTAGGTGTTTAGGGAGCTGCCTTTAAGCTAAATCCAACTTTAAAAAGCATGGTAGACAGCCAACAAGAAAATAGTTTAAATACAGCAGGAGTCTTAAATATCTTAGATACTGGCCCTCATCATTTGTATTTATGCACAAGGCTCAAAGGATAAATCCTTTATGTAGTGCACAGCTCCACTTGCCTCAGGCTCAGACTGCTTTTTATCACTGAAAAATTAATGAACTGGCAACTGAAGCCATGTCTAGTGCTCAGTGTGAGTCACACTTTGTTGCGGCAAACATTCAGCTCATGTCAGCTTTTCCCTGTGTGCTGTCTCCCTCCTCAGTGCCTTGATTCCTGCCAGGATGCTGGCACAATCACTCTATGGATACGATGGAAGAGAGTTCCACACACTGCTGGCTCAGAAGCTTTTTGCAATCTTACTCCTACCTCTGTCAAGAAAGTCTTCTGTGTTTCCTCATCACAGCGAATCAGCTCCTTCATCACCATCACCTTTCCTGTTGCTTTGTGAGTCACCTGGTGGAAACAGAAACCACAGCTACAGGCAAGGTTCAAGAATACATAGCTCCAATGCTCTTGCAACTCTTCGGAAGGAGAGGGTAGCATTCCCTTCCATACAGAGCGGAAAATAGATGTGAGAAAATTCTGAGCCTGGGGATCTGCAGAAAACAGCATAAAATTCCTTGCAGAATTCAGCAAAGATCCTGTATGTAAAATAGAAACTACCTAACACTGACAGAGGATCATACCAGGAGACAACAACATCCTAAGAACCAGAGCTGAAGTCTCCACATTAGGTAGCGTAGGGCTGAGCATGCATACAGGCTGTCAAAGCCTCTGAAGGCATCAGCTCTGTACTTGTGCATGCCTTAAGTGCCGTCCCAGAAAGTATTTGCCCAGCATGATGCTCACATTTTGTACACAGACCCTAACAACTACATTCTGAATCAGCAAAGGAACCCACGTTTACTTGCAATCAGAAACCAAACCAAACAACCCAAATCTGCATTACTACATGCTTTGGTTTTATGGGGACTCTGAAGCCTGATGGTTTCTGATGAGCTTAAAGAAGTTACTTATGTGCAAGCAGAACTGGGATATACAGCCTATTCCGTTAAGGCAGAAAGAGGTTATTTTACCATGCTCCTAGGCAGCATTGCTACCTCCAAGGAATGTCCCAGAACGGTGGCAAACACACAGAAACCAACTATGAACATAGAATCATAGAACAGTTAGGGTTGGAAAGGACCTTAAGCTCGTCTAGTTCCAACCCCCCTGCCATGGGCAGGGACACCTCACATTAAACCACGTCACCCAAGAAAACAGGTACAAGAAACATCAGGTAATAAACTTTCTATCTCTGGACATGGCAAGCCTTTGCAGTTCCTCAAGCGCTGTTTGCCTGTATCCAACTAGTTCCTGGCATTTGCTGTATTCTAGAGGTTTCTTTTAACTAGCTCTGCCTTCCTTGCACCAGGTGCATGAGTGAGCAGAAGGGGTCCAAATTCTGACAAACAGGTTTTCCTGGAAATCCTCTCCCCTTCAGTTGCTTAACTTGGACAGCTTCATCTCCCTAAGATCTGCACCTAACTAAACTACCACCTGCCGTCTAAGAACAGAAGGGAACAATTGTGACCGGATATAGTACTTGTTGCACCAGAAGCAGTCAATCTGAAGCTCAAGAAAGGCCTTTAAAATGAAAAGCCTTTCAGAAAACCTCTAGAACTGCAATCCAGAACACAAGACCCAGTTATAGTATTTAGGAAGTTTATAAGCTCTTGCAAACACCGTGGCACACTAGTTCTGTTTAGAACCATGGGACATAACATGGCTGATATAGGTGGAATAAAAATGCATGGAATAACACAAGAAAAGCAGGAGTACAATATTCTTCTGCTCCCGCCTGAAATCAAGCATCCATAAACAAGTAGCGAGCCAGGGAACACTACACGTTTCAGCCAGGGACATAAAAGCCAGGGACATCTAATACCCAAAGATAAAGAGAAGTGAAGAGACAAAGACAAGACAAGGCTATGTGGAATTCTTAAGCTGACATACTAGCAAAACTGAAACAAGTGTTATCATGAACCTCCAAGAGGGCAATTTTAACTCCCAGAGCATGCACCAGAACAGGACAGCTATTGGGTGACTTGAGCAGAAAAACAAAAGTCTTCGTGCCATTAACTGTGGGGACACAGATGACAGAAGCATGCGACAGAGGAAAGGTTCTGCTTACCTGGACCTGTTATTTCTCTATGAGCAGAGGAGAAGAGAAATGCTCATTAGTATGGATCAAAAGCATTGGGTCTGTAGTACTAGCTCACCACCTCCCATGGAAGCATGAGATGAATATGGTGGCTGGACACCTGAAGTTTATACAGGTGTAAGGAGAGAAGTCCCATAACATGGTGAATAGCTGCTGAAGCACCCTCAGTCAAGACTGGGGCTTAAATACAAGAGAACTACTATTAATGGAGATTTTAACTGTGAGAGTCATGCAAGACCTGACCACTAACAGCACACTGATAAGTTATTTAGGCTCTGCTCGGGGTTCAGAGGTGGTCACTACATCAGCCTGGCAAATCTCCCAGCATGGTACACCAAGGGAGGGTGAGAAATGCTGTACTGGGAAGTTGAATGCACTTCTTCATAGGAAAGATGCTTGTAAGAGAAAGTGTAGTTTGCTCCCCCCTCTCCGCCCTTACCCAGGTGAGTGCTGTAACACAGGTACTCTGGAGTTGTAAATCTAACTCAGGAGATGACTACGTATGCCCAAGGCTGGCAATCAAAGGGGAATTCAAAATTGCCTGCAGCCAGAGACACTCATGGTCAGGGAATGAAAGAGAAATGGATCTCACTGAGCAAACCAGGTGAGTTCCATCACCAGTCACTATCAGCAAGGCAAAGGCCACTGAGACAGTGGCAAAGGATCCTGAGGTAGGCAGATACTGCTGTAATCAAAGTAAATGACGAATGCTTGGGGACCTCCCTCACCTTGATTGCTTGTCCAAAAAATCCTTTTCCTAGTACTTCGCCATGAATCAGGTCACAGGGCCGGAAGATCTGCTGGGAGCAGCTAGAAGAGGATCGTAGGGATTCCGAACGACTGATGTCACGGCTCAGGAGGAGCGGTTCCTTTGGAGAACTGGGACCAGGAGACTTAGAAATGCTGTTGCTTCGCCTAGAAAACAAAGGAGACAGAAAGATCAGGGAAGCTGCTAGGAAACTTTTTGTCCAGCATATCCCATCATTAGCTCCTAAAGGTCATTTCTAGATGTGTTTCAGTGCTCTTTGTGCCTCAAAAGCCAAATGCTCTCCCAGCACTGTGGAAGCTCTTTACAAACCTAGAGCAGCTTCTGGGTCAGAGCTGCCTAACAGCAGCACATCTCCCGGCCTGTCAGAGGTGGAGCTCTGTGAACAGGAGGAGGAAGCTGTGAAGACACAGCACTTGCTATCTCTAAACAAAGATTAAAATACTGGTAAACGACAACTGAGTGCCCCAGACTAGGAAGGCAAGATTTTCCCTAACTCCCACATCTCAGCCATATCCCTCTTAAGGACACATTCTTCCTCGGCCATTTAAGGCTGGTAAAAATCAGATCTTTCCATTTGCTAACTGCAAAACTTAATAGCTTTTCTATGTTAGACATAGAACTCCATATTTTTTATTAAGGATAGTTTGCCATCCAAAAGGTAATGGAGAGAGTACACGTCAATGGCTCAATCTGAAGCTCTCCACTGCTTCGCCAGTGGTTTATACCAAGGCTCTTATCAGCGATGAGTCATGTCTCTGCAGACATGTGCAATCATAAGGCACAGAGCAACCCAGCCAGGCAGCACAAGGGCAAAGGCAAGCAAGGTCAGAGGCAGCACTTCCAGGTCTTCACCTGAGGGAGCGCCGTCGGAGCGTTCCTTCCAGGTTCTCCTTGATGTCCAGCGGCGAGAGGGAGCGCGGGGAAATGGGCGCCTTTATGTGCGTGGGAAGACGGGAGTCCAGACGAAGCCTGTCCAAGCGCTGCGAGACAGGGTCGTGCTCTATCAGCAGCTGAAGCGTCTGGCTTGTCTTGCGGATCAGCTCCTCCACCTGAAATCAAACCACAGCACAGGATGATAGCACACAGGAGGAACACAATGACAGGAGATAGAGGAGAGGCAGCAGAATGCCCCTCAGCAATCAGAGTAGGGAGTTCAGTGACAGCACTCCACAGCTGTGGTTTAGTTGCATGCAGGCAGACCAAGGTAGTAATACAGAAGTCGTTATGCTATTCAAATCCTCTCCTTTCTGGTCACCTACAAATGACCTGTGCAGAAAAGGTGTGGACAGGGTAGAGAAGGTCCAGAAAAGGATCACAAAGATGACCCAAGGGCTGGGCATCCTGCTATATGAGGAAAGGCTGAGAGGGGGGTTTGTTCAGCCTGGAGAAAAGGCGGCTTAGGGGGGACCTGATGACCATGTTCCCGTATTTAAAGGGTGGCTACGAGATGGAGACTCCCTTTTTATAAGCGGTCACAAGGAAAAGATGAGGGGTAATGGGTAGAAGTTATTCCCGGTGAGATTCAGATTGGACTCAAGAGGACAATTAAGAACAATCAGGCATTAGGATAATCTCCCCAGGGAAATGATGGATTCCCCAGCGCTGGACACTTTCCAGATTTGGCTGGACAGGGCACTGGGCCGTCTTGCCTAGACCACACGGTTGCCAAGAAAGGTTGGAGCAGTTGATCCTGCAGGTCCCTTCCAACCTGGTATTCTGTGGTTCTACAGAACACTGTTTCTCCAACACATCTCAGAAGTGTTGCTAAACGACACAAGTTTCTATCCTGAACAGCGCTGCAAAAACCTGCTTTGCAAAAGCTACATGGAGATTTGTCTGAGACATCTGTTGTGCTCCTCTTCAGCACCGACAGTAAATAAACCCCCTGCATAGTGAAGGCAATGGTACTCTCACTGCACTCTTTCAGCATCACCCATTATCTGCATAAATACATCAAATACTTTTACTTGTAAATACAGACATCAAATACTTTTTTTGCAATGGGAAACTCATCCCTAGGATCAGCTGAGGCTTTGTCTATTAGCAGTTGCCTCTAAAATGATCAGAACATTGGACTTCACTAGCCATGTATGAAGACTCTTCACAGCCTCTCTGTCCTCTGAGATGTCACAGCCCTACACTTTTATTACCTCCCTTCATGTTTGAATGCCACAAAATCAGAACTGCATCTTAATTGCATTTCCATCTGCTACATTTTCCTCTTCAGCTGCAACAGGTAGCAGAGCTTGTCTTCATGCTTATTCCTACTTCCATACTATGGGTGTATATAGGGTATATATTTATATCTATATATATAGGGTATATTCCTATATAGGGTATATATATATAAGGTGTATATAGGGTGATATATATATATGCCACCTGTATATAGGGTGGGAGAACAGTGCCAAGAAACAGAAGAGCTGTAGGAAGGCAGAAGAGAAGGAGGCTTCAGAACAGAACTCCACCCACCTCCTCCACCTGCAATGTACGAATAGGAGCTCCATTAATCTCCAGGATACGATCTGCAGGGTGGATGGCGTTCCGGACATCTGGGCTGATGTGCATCCTGTTCACTCTAAACATGGGAATTACAGCGTGTGTATGAAGTCACTTTAGCCAAAATTATAAAAAGCATTTGATCTCTGAGGCTTCCCTTCATATTGGTGTTTTGAAATAAAACCATGCCAATCTACCAACACAGAGAGCTGCGGTTAGACCAAGTGCTTAGGTCTGAGCTGGTCTGGGGAGAGCTCTTCATTTGCCCAATGGCAAAAATTGTTAGTCCAAAACAATTCTCCAGATGTTTTGTGTTCGGTGAAGAATACAGCTCTGAGAAATAAAGTTATCACTGAAGGACAGCACAAGAGTGAAATGGAGACCAAACACAAACATATGTCCCTGTTGTGCTGCGACAGGTCCCCTCCGCAGTTAAAGCAGCTGGCAGGACAGCAGTGCTGCAGAATTTTTACCAGCTCCCTCAGCACAGACATGTCCATTACACACAGCCTGGTCATACTCACTCTTTCACCTGGACACCAGTGGCATAGCTGGAGCAGCCACCTTCAACAGACACAGAGAACCCCCTCTTGCCATCGGTAGCTGCTGGCATGGAGATGAGGGTCAGCGTGTAAGGCAGCTGCTCACGCAGAGACTCAGTAGAGTGTTTTTCTATCATCGGTGTCAGCACAATCTGGTTATGGCATTTTCCGCTGAAAGAAGTGAATAAAGTCATTACAGCAGTGTCCTATCCCCCCTGCCCAACTCGCACTTCTAAGTTCTTTCATTGGCCGTGTTAGTTTTTAGTGCTTACACCATTCCTCCCTCCCCCGAAAGGCAGCTTCCTGGCATTCCCTAGTGTAGCATTGAGCTGGCCCACATTGAGCCAGCTAAACACGGCTTACACACCCAGCAGGGAGCAGCTCTGTGGCAAAGCGTGCAGCCTGTCTTACCAGTAGAGACTGGAATGTTGCACGAGTGCGTAAGTGTCCCCATCTTCAATGATCACTTTGCAGCTCATACAAGCAAAGCACTCAGGGTGATACTTGTATTCGCCAGCCACCTACAGACAGAAAACGGAGTAGCTTAGCAGGGCCAAAACCCATCAGCAGATGCAGCTATATGGCTTTCCTCTCCTTAATATGTTCATACAGATCTCAAATCAAGTGGCAGCTTTTTACTGCAGTTATATTTGTCCACTCTACCTTTCCTGAACACCATCCTTGGTACTCTGTTTGCAAATCTTCTCTGAAACAAACACGTCAACATGCAAAGTAAAGCTTGTGTCAGGAACCTCTGCTATATTTGGCAGCTGCTCAACTATCAAAACCAGTTGATAGTCTGCTGCAGACTAGTAAACAAGCTATTAAACCTATTAAACCTTCCTGTTCAGTTGCTCTTGGCAAGATAACTAACGTTACGCCTGAATTCATAGGGCTGAAAGGGCTTTTCTTCTCTTGGCAGACAGGCAGTGCACAAATTCAGATGCTTTACCAGCCAGCTGACAGGAAAAAAAGGCGAGTTGAGACTGAGACAACAAAATACCTTTAAAGAATATTTTTATTCCTTGATCTGTTTTTCTCTGCTCCTTCTGAGACCTTCTCTTATTGGCAGTATTTTGCAAAGACTTCTGCAGGCAATGAGAAATCGCCTGTGCTTTTCTCAGTACTCCCCTTTGAGGCAGCAATCATTACTGAGTACCATGCTGCTTTTATTTAGGTCTCAGAAAAATGATGGCTGTGTTTCATTCTTGACAGGTTTAAAGGTTAATTATTTGCAAGGTTGTGGCAAGGATGGGAACATTTAGGTGAGCTCCATATTGTGCAGGCAGAGTTCGATGCTTCAAAGCAATTGGGGCTAGCACTATTTCAAGACACTTCAAGAAACCCATTCTGGCCACAGTATAGGTGGGATGTGGATGGTGACCTTCCCCAAAGCCAGAACCTGCTGCTTATGCTGGGCTGAGAGGTTTGACTCTGCAGTGCAGTGGAAAATCACCCCTGGAGACACTGAAGCACTGTGCTAAAGAAACTGAACAGATGTCCCCTCAATCACCTTCCTACTACTCATGCTTGTGCATTTCTGTCACCTTACTGTCTTTGATGCTTCAGATGCTCATAAGCCCCTCCTGTAAGAGCTACCCCTGTTCAAAAGTAATATTTATCTAGAAGGTGCACACACAAGCCTCGTTTCTAATCTCTGATTAGAGATTAGTATAGTAAGGAGACTATTACCTTCAGTTTATTTGGTTATCATAACAGCTATGGCAACTCCCAGCCAAGCTGGAGGAGCTGGAGGCAGGCACGTCCTGCCTCCAGGCAAGAGCCCTTCAGAGTCCTTACCATCACAGGTCCAGTCATCAGCAGAGAGCAGCCATGGCAAAACTCCCCAAACTTCCCCCAGTAGTCCTTGTGACAGTACAGCTTCCCATCTTTCTCATAGTACCAGTTAGTGAGGGGATCCTGACATTCAGAGCACCTTGAAGGGAACAAAGGAACAAAGTTCCAGTTGGCAACAAGTCACAAACCAATGAAAAAGGGCCTCTCCTGCGTGGAAAAAACATTCAGCTCTTCCAGTTATGGATGTACTAAAGCCCTCCATTTGCCAAAGCTTTTTCAATTGAACGAGACACAAGGTTTGTAAGGAGAGGTGGTATCACCCAGTGCAAAGGAAAAGACAAGTTTCCAAAGTTGAAAGCAAACCCCATCCATTAAAATGCATCAATAAGTTTATAAATTCTGCATTATAGATTCTGCTCCTGTGCTTTCTCCCTCTTCTTGGAAGCAAGCTTCCAGCTGCAGGGCTGCCCAGCACACACAGTTCTGCTGCGTTTCTACTCGGTGTTTCTACAGCATCACACTGTTCTTGTGCCAGAGCATCCATCTCCTCAGCCAGTTTAGGAAGGGGGACAGAGGCAGGGCCCACTTTCCTATGCAAAGCAAAGCCAGTTTTGCTTTGTGGAAAGCTTTTCTATTCTTCTGTAGGTAGGCCTCTCCCAGAAGGTAAACTGCAGTGCTATCCATCTGAAGGAGAGTTTTCAAAGCAGTTCATCCTTTGAACTCCACATACTTACTGCATTCACCAATTAACAATTATGAAAGTCCTCCACCTCTCCACACCGACTGCTTTCCCTTTCCTTCTGCTGATGACAGTGCATGAGACAAAACCAAACAACCAACCAACCAAAACAACCACAAACCCCAAAACAAAACTACTTGTCTAATTTCATGAAGGGAGTCTCAAAATCCTTCAGATACCAATGGTAGCCCCTGTTAAACACACAGCCATTATTAATCCTCTGTCTACCCTCCCTCCCCCCCAAAAAAAACAAGGAAAAAGATGCAGCAATTCTACTACAGACGTCATTTTAGCAGATCACAAGCAGAACCCAGATCTTCAGGCTTCCTGAACACAAAATAATCCTGCCTCAGTGCCAGGCAAGGGAGTTTAACATCTGCAGCATGAAGGTGTGACTTAATGGAGAGATAAGGCACAGACAGCAGTTGCATCACTAAAGATTATTCCATTAGCCCTGGGCAGCTTGTTCTCAGACTTTAAAAGGGAAATTAATCTGGTATTGGTATCCGATATTACTAATCTGGTATCTGGTATTACTAATCTGGTATCTCAATTTCTGAACGCAGAATCCAAGGCAGTGAGTCACCAATAACTGGTTTAAAGGAACACCTCAAGGACCAACATCGTCATCAGCGAGATGCTTTCCCAAAGGTGGAAGGAAGAGCTGCTTCTTTCTGTCCCTTACCCCAACAGTTATCTCAGGTACTATGTTGGAGGGGAACCCCTGGCACCAGGGTGAGGGTTTCAGTAGGTGTGTGCCCCCCTGGATGGCACCAAATGCACTGAGGTCAGCTAGTGGCAGTGGAAGTGCACATTCTACATGCTGCCAGGTCTACCAGGTTGTAGACTTCACCTTTCACAGGCTTCCTGAAAGCTTATTTGTGCCAGAGACATTCCTTGTAAACTCCACCAGCTTGTAATGAGTGTGATGATATGCGAAGCTGGTCGTGCTCCAACATGGAGAGAGTTATTTGCTCCATCTCAAGAGACCGTGTAAAGCAGCAAGGTGAAGCTGCTTGTAATCAGCCTATGGTTTTAGGGAAAAACACACCTCATGAGGTATTTAGTGCCGTACCCTACCCTCAGGAAAGTTGCTGCTTCTAATGTATTTGGCTCTTAGAGTGTTTATTCTCCCAGCTGAGGAGCTCCAAATCCTGTTCCCCCTCAGCCCCCCCTTCCTCGGTGATGGGAAGGAACTCCAGCATGTGCAATAGGCCCTGCCAATTTTGTCTGAGGGAGAGGAAGCACTGACTTTACATTGCTATACTATACATGGTACAAGCATCACTATAGCCTCAGCTTTGGGGCACTGTCATAGTTACACCCTGCTCATGGTATGCAAAAGACCTAGAAGGCATTGCAATGCATTTTGCCTTCACCCACTAGCCTTTGGCTTTCATTTGCAGTAAATACCCCACGCTGAGTGATCAAGTAGGTGAGTGGGAGGGAAAAAAGAGCAAGTGGAGACTAAGAGCACAGATTTCTATCACCTTGTGGCAGGAACATCTGGCTCAGCATGGACAAATCAGATCCCTCAGACTTATCCGACTCCTGCATGCATGCCTGTACCAGTGCGTGCTTTGAGGGTGATTACATCTTGAAACAGGGAGCTGTGACCAGACCTGCACTTGGGATACAGACAGCAACACTGAAGACTGCTCCACCAGGACTGCAAGACTTCGCTCTCTCTGTCCAAGCTCTCTCCAAGCAGGTGGGTTATCTATTTAGTTGATTTTAAGCACAACACCTTCCCTTCCTCACCCCTCTTCAATTTCACCTTCAACCACCCCTTTTTCTCCCTAAGAAAATCTAAAATTACAGCAAAAGCAACATTCCTACAGTTCTGCTTAGGTGGGTTCCAGAGGGTCACATACACTTTGTCTTCTCTTTACCTTTCCCCTACTTCTTCATGGTTTGATTCCAACCTTACAGCACTTTGATTAGTTTACTTCCACCCAGAAATAAACACTGGTATCTAACTTGCAACACACCCATAGCAAAATGAAGGTAAAGGGGTGGAGCCAGCAAGCAGTCAGGTCTTTGCTATGCAATTAAACAAATCTGGGCAGGACAAGTTTGCAGCTTAAGGCTCAGAACCCCACCCAGGGCAATGAGGCAATAGGAACAAAGCAACCAGCCCAGAGAGGGTAGATGCTGGTAATGGAGCTAAATGCCTGCTTCATTAAGGACTGCAGCAAGAGGACATGGCTATGGCCCATACTGCCAAGCAGCACCTTCTGTTGTTACTGGCCATGCATTCTGCAATGAAGAAGAGGCTTTAGATTTACCAGGTATGGAGAACTGGCTGACAGCACACAGGTACAGCTTCAAGACCTGTTCGAGCTATTTCAGTGCCTTCCCCCAAATGATAAAGGTATCGCATGACTGTTCCACATGACTCTCATGAAGAGATATGTCATAAGTGTTATCACTGCTTCCTTTCCCTCCTCACTTAGTGTGTGGCACTGCAGCACTGCTATTGCCAGGGCTCGCATCAGCTGAGACAGAAATACAAGTACTTCCACAGGTATTAAGCACCAAATCTTTGCCAGTCACCACAACCAAAAGAAAGGAAGAGAAAGGTTTCTTGCTCCTCTGTCTTTTATTAGAAACCACTATCTTCTCCTAGATAATTTGTTATTCTTATTACAGAGTAACAAAGCATGGTACTGATGTTTCTCAGAGGACTGGTAACTGCCATACCTGACGCGTTTCCTCTTGCTGTCCAGCCACCATTTTCAGAGCTGCAGAGCCCCGCTCTGATTATAAAGTCCCATACATTATGATTCTTCACTTAACAGCCGTGGTTATAAAGATTAATTTAATCTGCATCCCACAGCCATCCTCCAGGAACCCCAGACAGCATTGAGTGCAGTGTTCAGCCCTGATGCTCTGTAGCACAGCAGGTGCAAAAAGAGTTCACAAACAGCTCCTTGATGGCTCCTTGTTTTTGTGGGGGGTGGTAGGAGGATCAGGTCACAACAGGTATCAGCATGGTTTTCAGTGAGATGGGAGATTCAATTGATGTGGCATCTCTTTTACATCTAAAATGAAATCTAATACCCTCGTGGAAGCAAAGACATCCCTGGCACTGAAGAGACAGATCCCTTTGAGAAGGGCTCATTAACAAAATGCACCCCTCACACATACTGTCAGGCTGGATCAGTTAACGCTAGACAGGCTCAGAAGAGCTGTGGTGCCAATTCTGCAGCAGAGCAGGGGAGAGGACAGTCACGCAGACAGAAAGCTGCAGAGTAACACGTAACCCCAGCCTGTAGCTAACCCAACGGTTTAGAAGTGTGTGTGCTGGCTACACAAGAGATGCTAGACAGGGAAGAATGGATGCTAGAAAACGGATTCAGTACTAGAAGACAGAGTGTTTAAGCTCTGCCTATGCAAACCATTTTGAGACACTTAGGAGAAGGAGTATCTATGGCCTAGCCTAATGCCCTACACATATTATAAATAACAAGTCTTCTTACTTTCCTTCTTCTGAAAGCTGACACTTTCAGAAAGTCTCCTAAAGAAGCTTGGTAATTGCACAGCAGTATTTACTCCTATACTAGACTGTTTTAACAAAAGACTCCTTACTCCCAAAGCAGTACAAAAGTGTTTGCAGGAACAGGATCAATAATGAGTAAATCCGAGTGGAGGGGATAGGAGGGAGACAATGAAACTGCAAGCTGTGCCTTTCCCCATCCATTCACCTTATCAGCACATCAGCATCAGTCACCATCCCGACTGTGTTCAGCCCCACTAACAGTTTTCACTATGTAATGCAATCAAAGCCTTATTCTGTAGCTGTCACCTTTCTCAAGCCTCATTTGTTCAAGTGGACCAAGCACGGTTGTTAATATAACTAGAGTATCACAGGAGAAGAATCTTTTCCACATAAGGGAAGTGTGCTGCTTGTCCCTCGTTATCTGCAAAGTACTTATTTCTTTTCTCAAAAAGATTATGCACTGCCTCACAGCAGATTACATCACCTCCTTGAACTTCCAACAGCAGCACCTCACCTCACCCTGTGCTATACCCAAGCACAAGTAGCTTTGGAAGAGACATACGCAGCCGCAGCCATACTAGTCTCATTCCTCTGGTGGCAGAGCAAAGCACAGGGGCAGAGGGTAAAGTGGCATATGTAGTGTTGTCTGCAAGGGAGCCTGCTTGCTGGGCTGCACAGACACCATCTCACAACACAGGTGCCATACCCTTGTACCAGAGAGCTGCAAAGAGGCTGGTAATAGGGATCTTTCCCATCGCCTCCTCCAGGCAAGGCAGGATCCCAGTTTGGGGCCGGCTGTTCCCTTTACACAAGCACTGGCCCGCATTCTTCACACCTCGCGTGCTAACTGCTTAGGATAGGGTAGGGTAGCATTACAGGGGGTAAAACAACACTTGGAAGGTCCATTGCTAATCCTGCACAAGACTTACCGAAAGGGATCCTTGGGAGCGAAGTAAGCCGGGGCAGACAAGTAACTTCCCATCTTCAACAGTGGATAAACCGGCTCAGCCACAAACCTGTCCAACTGCCTCTGAACAGCGCTGTTCTGCCAACATGGCAGCAGCCCGTGCTCATTTAATCTTGCGCTGATTCAGATACTTCACCTCTCTCTGAAGCTGCCCAAGGAATGCCAGGTCTCTTGGCTGCTCATTCCTTTTCAGACTTTTCCTGGCTCTCATGCCTATAACCATCTTCTCCTGCACTCAGTGGCAGCAGCACCCCTGGGAAGGATACAACAGCGGCTAACCAGGCTAGTTGGACATGCTTCTGCAATAGCTCTTGCAAGCTCTGCTGCCTGCTAACTATTGTCAAGTTTTCCCTTCTCTGGTTCCACCCAAGGGTGGGAGGGGAGGAGGAGCCATGGCAGGAGACAGCCCGTGGCTACAGAGCCTGAATAAGCTCCACTTCTATACCAGGGGTGGAGCTTTGATCCAAAGAGGGGCTGTGTTAGTAAGTGCTGAAAGATAGCAGCTCTTGCCAAAGGAAGAGCCAAGTGCATAAATGGGAAACTGCTCTTTGCAGCAGGGCACATTCTGATGGAGAATGCCGAGGAAGGCAGCGTCTGGCAAAGACAACTAGCCGCACCTCCAACCACACCACATTGACGTTTACTACATACCTTCCTAAATCCCCCCCAGTGAGCAGGCTTAGACTGCCTTCACAGTACCTACAATATGCTCATCCTCTTGCAGCACACTCTCAGTGTGCTTCATCCAAAGAAAAATCAGTTTATTTCCAGCACTCTTTTACAGAGATCATTGCAATCATTCAACCTAATCTTAATCTCTTGAATGGAAGCTGAGAGATACAAATCAGCACAGACGAGACCTCTCTCCTGGTTGCAGCACATGTAGTTTTATCATTTTGCTTGCTCTGAAGCCAAGCACGATCTCTTAACAGCTAGAACTGTTTGCAAGACACTCAGAAATGCAACAAACATATGCTGCTACACTGAGCCCTCCCATTTCTGTACAGTCAGCAAAGCCTGGCATGCCTGAACACAGCCTGAAAGTAATGCTGTGTTCCAGAGGCAAGAATACTCCAATGTGCTTTTACTGGAGATGCTTGTTCAGCTGGCATATTGTTCAAGGGACTCTTGGGGCTGGGACGAGGCAGTCTTGGCTGCAGATTTGACAGCTGCTGCTCTCTGGTGAAGTAAGCAGAAAGCCAGGCAGCCTTTCGGGTTGGTTTTCCTTGGGTTTTGACATTTAATAGGCAGTCACCTTTCTGGAAAACAAAACAAGACCCTCACACCACAACCGAAACAAAAACCCCAAACCAACCACCATCATTTCCACCCATTCTGTGCAGTTTCTAAGCCTGGCTGTAAACGTGCAGTGAAGCCTCGCGCTGCAGAGCCCGATGTGGTTGTCAGTTCCAGCACGGGTCTAATTCCTTCTGACATTTCACACAGCTCTACTGGAAGCAGCAACACGGTGAGTCTGTGTCTAGGAATGCGCTCTGGTCTCCCACACTCTATATGTTGCGTGCTGAAAACGCGCCAGCGCTCACAGTCCAGCGCTCCCCTGGCTATCAGCACCACCCCACAGCACATACATACCTCCCCTGCATCGCAGAGCCCCTGCCCTGCCCGCTATCACCTCCAGACAAAGGCTCTTCCCCGCAGTTCTGCTGCCATGGGCTGAACTCCCTCCAAGGGGGATTCCACGTGACCCCATAAATCCCAGCTCTTCAGACAAAACCTTTGAAGATTTGATCCACAGATGTGATAAGCAGCCAGCTCGTCTGTGAATGAAGCCAGCAGATAAAGCCTCACTTCAAAGTAATAAAAACCACCCAGACAGCTAAGCAACTGGGAAGGGATTTTGTTTGAGACTTCCTTAAAGCCAAAGGACACACAGGCAAATGCCTATTGAAACAGGAAACATCTTCTCAAAATGATTTTACTTTTGCAGCAGGCCCCAGCAGCAGTAAGTTACTTGTTGCTATACCGAATTCTCTTGTTACTTCTTGCTTTTTTTCCATCTCTTTACTGTGTGAGAACACAATAGCTCTGATAACAGTGCTCTGGAAAAGCTGTTAATGTGTTCATATATTCTAGATCTGAATTCCTGCCAGAATGGCTGTACTTCAGAAATGCTGATAAACAGGTGTGTGTGGGGAGACCTTTTCTATGTATTTTTACTGATACCATCTCCAGGGGCCAAAACGCACTGAAGCAAATTTAACACCATCTAAAGTCAGATACCAGCACCTTCTCTCTTGCAAATGCTGACAGCATTTCCACTACAAACGTGTGGCCATCACAGCAGAGTTGTGATGTTTCCTTGCTATGGTTCAGATTTGGACAGTATTTTTTTTGCCAGGAAGAAGCCTGAAAAACGTAACTAGCAAATAAAAACCAGCAAATGAAAAACCTCAACAATGACTTAATGTGAAACTTATTGCAAACCAAGTTGCAGCCGTTAGTTTTATCCCCACAGAAATGCACCACAGCTATTGTGATATTCCAGTGATTAATCTCTTAAACCAGCTGGGTTAGGCTGCACATCCAGACACTCTGCCACACGGTTCATGCATGTCTACAGACAGATGTATTGCTCAGCATATCTACCAGCCCTAAGATAGACAAATTTATCCTGGCACAGACAGGCACTTTGTATGTGTGGGACTGGTATAAGCTGGGGAAGAGGCTTCTGCTTGATGCCCGAAGTCTGCAGCAAGTCTTTGTTTCAGCATGGGCGCAGTCTGGAGGCATTCCAAATACTTAAGTACAATCCCAACACCTCATTGTACTTCCAAGGCACTTACACACAGCACGTGCTTTGCTGCTGTTGAAAGAGTCAGCCCCTGACTTGAGCTTTGAAACTAATACTGTTTGATATGCACACAGCTCCGAGTGAAAGCTCCTGCACATAGCTCTTGAGTAAACCAAAATGAACAGTGAAGCTCATCGCCATCACTGCATCTTACTTATAAGCAGCAGCAGCAGAACTTCATACCAACACAGTGATAACTTCTGGGTACCCAGAAGTCAAGCACGTCTAGTCTGGGTACCCATCACCAAGCACAACGTTAGGATGGAGACAGAATTTTAATCTCCACCATACTTGCCTAATGGCTGCAGACCTCCTGAATGCGTGTAGGCTGAGAAGCAAACCAAAGAAATTCAACCTAAACTTCATAGATTATATATGGTTCTGGAATAGTGACTTCTGATCTGGTAATGCACTGCTACTTTTGTCTGTGCAGACCGCGAAACTCCTCTGGGAAGGATCCTGTCTCACTCATGTGGAAAGCCTACCACATACTGGGCTCTGTGAGTAATTCCAATTACCTTGACATAATAATGCTCTGATAACAATGCCCTAAAGGACAAGCTGCACAAGTCAACTAAGAAAAGTCCAGACTGGAACGTCCTCCTTAAATATAAAGGCTCCTCATTGGTGTCCTGTAGCTGATACACTCCCCTGAGGAATGTGGCTGCTTTCACCTGCAAAATGCTTCATTGTTCCTTTGGATTTTTAAGCTCTTGAACAGACAGGGCGATTTCTGTACAAACAGGCAGTTGGCAACTATTTCTCTTTAAATCTGATAGCGAGCTATGAATTTCAATGCTGATGGAGACACCATCAGAGACATTCCCAGGGGTCTGTAGGATTAGTGGAGAAGGGTTTTCACCTTTGAGGCCCTATCATTAGCTTTCTGTAACTGTCAGAAACTGGAGAAGACAGAGAAGAGCAGGAGATTCTTGTCTTCCTTCCTCTACTATAGTGAAACTGACTTTTGTTACTGATCTCCTCTCCCACCTGCCCCAAATTCAGCTGCCGTGTGTACAAACCTGTGTTCACAGCTGAAAAGCTGAAAGAAGATTCAAAGCATCAAACATCCCCACATTTCAAATTCATCTTAACACACACCTTTAGTTATCAACATTTGTACATTTCAGCTTCCCACCCTGTCACTGTAGATCTATTTGTCCTGTTGTCTGTGGGGAGGAAGCAGTGTTTGGAAAACAAAGGCCTGTGCCAAACAGGCTGAACCAACAGAAGTGATCCAAGGTCTAGAAAGTGCAGCCTGTAAGAAAAAGCTTGGTCCAGGGCTTCTTCAGTCTAAGACAGGCTGATGGGAGATTGCTGCTTTCAAAGGAAAAGTTTATTGCAGTAACAGAAGGGAAAAAAGCTTTGTTTTCCATGCCCACTGTGAACGTGATTTGAAGAAATTAAATTGCAACAAGGGATTTCCAAAGATAGTAGACAGAAGCTTCTAACACTAAGGATAAGTAAGTGGTAGTAGACATGGTGTGGGAGACCAAAAACCTACAGTGATGCGAGCTTGTTAGGAATGATCAGTTCTAAGCCATAGAAGTTACTTGCTTCAAACGTAAATTGAAGCTCTGTAGATACCATAAGAACCATAGAAAACAGGTTTAGAAGATAACCTCAGCTGTCATCTAGTTTATGTTTATCCTGCAAACCCCAAAACAGGATAACTATATATATTCTTACTACAAATTTGCCTTCTTGCCTTCCCCTGCCCCCAAATGGAAAAAGAATCAAAGTGATTCACTAAGTTTTGCTGAGCAAAAAATATTTCTATAGCACACAAACTATGCCATTCAGTATAGAAAAATCATGGCTTTGTAAGACAATCAAACCACCAGACTTGGCAAATTAATAGTGGTTCTCTTTCTGTTCAGTAGCCTGGAGCTGAGGCATCCCCTGGATGCACGGATAGCTAATCCAGTTCTGGTTTCTGTCCACAGACAATTGTCCCGCTGCAGAGAGCACACAGCGGGTGGGAGACAAGGGATTCTGGGAAGAATCTACTTTTAACCTTGTTCCGCTCCTGAGAAACAGTCAGAAGGAGGATTTATTTCAAATTCACTTCAGCCAGGAGCTCTCCTGCGCTCTGCCAAAACCTTCCCAGTTTTCCAAGTATTCATTTACAGAAAACAGCCTTCTGGTGGTTACAACACTCCTCGTGATTTAGCTTCTAGCTCCAGTAGAGGTTAGCACAAATGGAAATGAAGTAATGCACTCAAAAAGAGTGCAAATACCCGAACCCTTCGCAATCTGTCAGGTGGACTGATTTAACTCTAGGCAATAAAGCAATTTTTATGTGATTTAAACAAATCAATTTTGGTTTATTACCTTAGGGGTTTCTTTACAAGTGCAAACAGTTTCTTAACTATTTCAAGACTTTCTTTCATTTTAGCCAATATCACCTTCTGGAAAGTCAATTTACTACTTACAATTGCTTAAATATAATAATGTAATCCCTGATCAGTATAAAAAGATCCAATATATATTTATGTTTTTCTGCTATTCGATATATATTTTTATATATATTTAACACCAACAGATATCAAAAGCCTACATTTTGAGTCATTCGGTTGTTTAGACTATGAAGTTAGTATCAATCTATTTCATAATATAATAAAACCCCCCAGAGAGCCATGAGAATGTTTCCCGAGGCCCAGCAGCATTGCACATGCATAAAGATGGGATGTATGAGGCGAAAAGGAGATAATTGGTCCAAACTGAATTAATTGCTTCTGGTCACCATCATCTCCAGTGCTTTAGACCTAGTAATGAAAAACCTTGGATACATATGGAATTTCTCTGCTTTTCCCAGAAGAAGGAGGATGAGCTTTCCTGCTCTTGGAACTCCTGGTGATTTCTCAGCTTTTAGTTGATTGATTTTGGTATAAAATAAGAATACATTTTTAAATCCGTAACTGTGAAATCATCAGTAATCCATCACCTTCAGTAACTTCTGTTGGAGATTTACTGTGAGCAGTTTCTCTCTGATGCAGTGGGTTTGGATTTGTTGGAGATTTCTGCAGCAAGCCTGTGTTACTTGGCCACTTCAATTAGACTTATTTTATAGACCACACTCATATACATCCTCTTGTTATTGCATGGTTAGGAAGGAACTGAACCTTAGCTTTCTTCCTTCCTAAAAGGTTTTTAAGCACCCTGCTACAGTAGGAATTCCTGCCACCATTTCCAATGATTTCCTTCATCTGCATCCAAAAGCATTTTCCATCTGGACCTATTCAAGAGGCTTGATCTGAATTCATGGTTTCAATAATCAAAACTGGATTTTTAACAAATACTGTATCCTTAAGATTAAACCACGCAACTGCATCTGGGTCTTCTCAAACCATCCCACCCCAATTCAAATATGGATTATCCCTATAGAAAGAGGGAATTGTATTTAATTTCATTTGTCTGGGGGGGGGGGGCACAAAACAAATCAAACAACACAAAATGCAACAATGGACATCAGAATACCAGGTATCAATAGTTTATTCAAAGGTATGATTCAAGGCAGTATCTTCTATTTATAATATGGAAAAAAGTTGGACTGAAAGCAGTAAGGACAGTATGCTTTAAGTAAAAAAAACCTCTTCCAATAACCCCCTCAGGTAAAGTGATCCAGACCTAGGAAAAAGATACCATGGCACTTCTCTCTTCCCCTTCCTTGGTGTGGTGTTTGAAGTTCTGTGCAGCAAGTCCCAAAGCCAGTGGAACCGTGTATCAGTGAAAAGTAATGACCTTTGAAAGCGTATGCTGTCTCAACAGAGTTCAGAGGCACAAAAGTACATTCAGAGTTAATTCACAACAGATATTGCAACAGAAGTATCTAAGAAACTTCCTGAGCCAGATCCAGCCCATCGGGTTCGAGCCTAAGGACCAGCTGGCCAAAGAACAGTTTAAAACATCCAAGACACACGAATAGGGATTTGCTTGTCCCTCCAGCCACAGCAGAGAAAAATCACAGGTTTCAGAGACAAAGCTCCTGTACATGCAGCTTGAGGAAGGAGGGAAGTGACAAAAAACCTAAATCCTCAGGGACATGCATGTACGTCAGCTACTGCCAGAGCCAAGCATGATCAGCAGCCTAGCCTGACCAAGAATAAACAGAGCTAACAAGCCTGGAGCAGTGCCAACCAGCATTAGAGAAATGATGTGTGCCAGGCCAGGGAGTCAGCTAATCCACAGGAAGACTGTAAAAAACACTCCACAAGAGCTGCCGGAACTCACAGCTCCCAGCTGCCAAAGGCTCCTACCCTTTAAGGCTTTTTAAAGTTTGGCTTTGGGATATCAAGCACGAGACTGCTGCTCAGCATGGTTGAGGGATAACAGAAGAAAAGAGAGCAGAGCGCAAACTGGATATTTGTTTTCATGTACAGCCCTACTCTGGAACTAGGAAAAAGGGAAGGGCAGCTTCCTTCACTGCAGGCTCCAATTGTTCATTCAGCATGGCAGCTTAGCTGGGTGCTAGAGCTGGCCAAAAGCACAGAGCACAAGAGAAGCCCATCAGTAAACGCAAAGTCATTACACATCTCAGGGGAAGAGTTGGTGTCTTCACTTGTAAAGACCAAACAACCAACCAACCCACCAAACTTCCATTATATGATATAACCCTGATATCAAATCCTCTGTGAAGTGTCATAAGGATTTGCCATCAGATCTGCTGTTATTTACCCCAACAGCCCCCACAGCAAGATGCACCAAGCCATTTGCAAATCAAGACCTACAACAGAAATACATTCAAAGGCAACACAGACTTGCAAGGACACACAGCTTTGGGTTTGGCTACTGACACAATCTAGGGAAGCTCAACAATAGGATACTAGCTCTTTAGGGAGAAGAGATAAACCGAATTAAGACAAGATGACTCAACATAGATAAACATGAATACTCAAACCAATAGAAACCCAAGAGACTGTGGTTTGTATTGATATAAAGCTGTAATTGTGATTATCAACATGCAATTAACAGCATTCTGCAAGTCAACAGAGCTGGCACTGCTCTGGCAGCACGACAAGCCTTTTTGCTTTAATACACCAATAACCATACTCTTCACTTCAACAAAGTTGGGGTACTTTGTTGGGGGTTTTTAGTTCTCTAAACCAGGACAGTAGATGTCCGTGTTGGCACAGCAAACATCCCTCCAAGCCACACCTGGGCTTCCTCTTTCCTCATTTCCTTTGACAGTAGCCACAACATCAGCCTCCTCAGATTCAGGCCAACGCAGAAGCCAGTAGAAGCTGCAGGTACTCAACCCCTCTCAGTAATATAGGCCCCTTCAGAAATGTGATTCTGGAGCATGAAAACTGAATTGAGTTTTCATAAAACACCAACGAGAGGCACTCCTCTTCCAACCACGAGGAAAAGCACCTCAGAGATCCCTTTTTGCCCTAATGAAAGCAACATTATCCAACAGGTTTCGTAAGTTTCTATGTCTTAAGAGTCTGAAAGGAAGAGGAAGCAAAACAAGATTGCCCTCCTCCATATCAGTTTTCCCCAAACACTGGGATATCTTCCTTGTACCTACCACATATGGAAGTGGCAACAGGCTATCCAAATTGCCTGGGCACTGCTTTGGAATGCAGCTGAAGACAAATATGCAACCCATGGCTTCTGCCACCACCAGTAAATCAGAGCTTTCGTTTGTACTTTATCTGTATTCCTGTTTGCGTCAGCACAGCAGCACTTTGCCAGGCAGTGCCAGACTCATACTGGGACTTAAAGTCAGCTCCAGAGCACCCCTGCAAGCACTGAAGGACAGCACACAAGAGCACGCTATTGCTCAGCAAGAGGCTTGGAACAGGTGATAGAGGTGACAGCACAAACCCATGGTTAATGCCGGTGCTGTACCCACCAGGTCCCAAGCCGGCTGAACCACACAAGGAGAGTTTAATGGG
Organism: Amazona ochrocephala; assembly: GCA_039720435.1. Classification (NCBI taxonomy): domain Eukaryota; kingdom Metazoa; phylum Chordata; class Aves; order Psittaciformes; family Psittacidae; genus Amazona; species Amazona ochrocephala. The sequence goes on along the minus strand of CM077891.1, from coordinate 4,438,592 downwards.
CTAAAGTTTTACCTACCGGAAACAGGAAACGTGCCAAGCTTCATTGACGGTCTTGTAGAGGCGCTGACCAGCAGCAATGCTGTCCCCACATCCTAAACACCTCCAGACTTCTTCACCTGGGTATAAAGTGACATACAGCAAAGAGTTTACATCAGGGAAAACGAGGATTGCTGCGCCCCTGATGAAGAACAACCTTGAACTACATAATTGACAGGAAAGCCTCCACAAGGAAAGTTAAGCCAACACCAGGCAGTCTGTAACCCTGGAATGTTCCCAAACTGAACTCTGACATCTTCTATGTCTGTCCTTTTTTGCCTCCAGACATAACATCACCATCTGCTCCTTCACATTCTGCAGGAGAAAGCAACATGACTTTTCACAGAAAACAGCTGAGTTACCGCCATGCTGTATTCAGAGCGGAGCATTCGGGAAGGCAGGTTGGTCTACATCCACAACACTAGGGCAGGAAGCCACATTACTATTTCCCCCATGCTACTGACTCAACACGTAACATTTGCACTCATTTGTGTAATTAACTGGATTTCCCAGAACTGAAAGAAAGGAAAGGCGAGCTTTATTCATAGAGACAACCTGACTACCAGGAAGGAATTACACACTTGAATGAATATTCCTGTAGAGACTGTGCAGCCAACGCCAGACTCGCACCACACTCAGGAAGAGGGATTGATGCCACTGGCCTACTGCACTTTCAGAACGTACTTATAGTTGTTATAATGCAGTAATAGTTTCTGTTAGAAATGCCATAAAGCCTCAGAGAGAGCTATTTAGTTATTTATAAGTTATTTACATGCATGTAAGCTAGGAAAAACGCTATGAAAACTTGCTCACAAAAAGCATCTGGCACACACATAAATACCATCCAAAATCCAAACAGCTGTACAGGCATGTTAAAGAAAGAGCCAAGGACCCGGATGAGAGCAGGATGGCACCAGGAACACATCACATAGCTGGGCATTTCTCAAACCTGCTTCCTCCTGCCACCAAAAGGCTGCTTGCAGTAAGCCTGCATAAGGAAAGAGTGTATTTGGAGAAGGAAAACCACAAACCATGGACTTCCATTTCCCAAAGGACGTTAAAACTCAGTAGTTGTTCAGGCAAGCTGATACCAAGGTTAAGTCCCTGGAAGTTACACAAAACAGAAGCCATCAGCCTTCCATGCACTTTTACCTCACTGTGTAGGGCAATCCCGTTTAAAACCAGCCAAGGTGAAGATCTTGTAACACTTTGCACAAATAGCCATGTTAGAGAAAACATTGCCCTCACCAGCAGATCAGCTGTACCCAACTAGAGACCTCCCTGCAAGCCCCTATGGCTGGGCAGGAGTCAAACTGGACAGTCAGTGTAGGCAGCTACTTCAGAGCTCCACGCCTGGGAATGTGGCTGTGCCCTCCTGCTATCTGGAACACTGAGAACTGCCCCTGAGCTCAGATCTGCACAGCCAAACAAGGGTTAGGAGAAACCTGTCACTACCCATGTCCTTCTCTAAAGCAAACTGCTCTCCAGCACACCAAAGAGGCTTGGAATAAAAGGCAAAGCCACGTGTGCCCATGCCTCAATGTGCAGGCATCCAACACGCTCCTCTTGGAACAGTGCAAACCCTGGAAGTCAGCTGGACTTCGGGAAAGCCAAGCACCATCTCCTGGAGCTCCATCTCCTCCAGCTCTGTGCCAGGAGCACCAGATGCAAATGTGAATACAGCCAGCGGATCCTATTTAAAGGAATTTAAAGGCTAATGACTACACCACAGCTGGCTGCAAGCAACGGCTCTTCCTCCACAAAGATCACTCAGAGCTTCACCCATTAGCTTCTGAACTCCAGGTAGCAGTCGCCTTCCAGCTGCAGTGCAGCATCTGTTCGGCTATGCCCGGAGAGGCCGATTAGGTCCCAAACGGAAATGAACAGCGCCTGTATCCACGGAATCGCTGCAGTATCCAGGAGAAGCGACGGAAATGAAAAAAGCAGCGCAGGAAACAGCGCGAGGGAAAGGCAAACGGACACGATCAATGTAACAGGTCTGGAGTCCCCCAGGACAGGAGGAATGTCGCAGGGCGGCCAGCGGGGAGCTGCAGCGCATCCCCTGGCAGCAGCAGCCCCGGCCCGAGAGAGGCACCGAGCCCCGGCGGGGAACGCGGGACAACAGCGGGGACGGGGCCAGCGCGACCGCCCCGCCCCAGGAGGCTCCCGCGCTAACGGGCCGGTGCCGAGCAGCCGCCCGCCGCCACCGCCGCACAGCAGCCTGGGCGGGACCCCCCGAGCCCGGCAGCGGCCGCCCCGCACACGGGACCCCCGGAGCCCGGCACCCGCCGCCCCGCACACGCCGCGGGAGGCCGCGGGCGCGCTCCCGCCGGCCCGGCTCACCTGGCTCCTCCATCCCGGCGCTACACCGCGCCTGACGTCAGCCTCGACGGAGCGCGCCGCGGATCACGTCACTCCGCACCTGGAGCGGCAGCGCGCTCCCGCGCGCGCCCCCCGCCTCCCTTCCCCCCTCCGCTACCCCCGCCCCGAAGGCAGCCTATCGCCCCGCCCCTTTCCCCGCCGCCGGCCAATCGCCACTCCGCCCCCCTCAAAGCTATAGGCCAATCACCGCGCTCCTCCGGCGGTGACCGTCCAGCCCCATCCGCGGCGAGGGCCAATGAGAGCGCAGCCGCGCACCCCGCCCTCTCCCACCACGAGCCGTGGCGGGCGGTGGGCGGGCTGGCGCGGCGGCTCTGGTGGCTGGGTTGCCCCCGGGGCCTCCACCCGAGCCGGGCCCGGCCATCGCAGTGCCCTAGGCGAAACGGCCCCGTTGCCCCGGTGAGGTAGGAGCGAGGCCACAGCCCTCCCGCTTCCTGAGGCAAGGACCAGCAGCGGGCTCTGCCACTCCCCGTCCGCGAGGTAGGGATGAGGGCAGCGCCTCACCTCAGTCCGTCCGCAAAGCACAAAGGAAGGCAGCGCGATGTGGTCAATGTAAAACCATTTTTTAATTCTAAATCACTTTCACAACAGTGAAAATTAGTGAACAGTAATGGGAATGCACGAAACGAGCCATTACGGGCTGTGTGCAGTCTGAGTACGGGGGGGGAAGTGGTACAATACAAAAAGCACACCAGGGAAAAGGTAGGAACAAAAGCGTTAACACTTTCAGACTATTTCATTATCGGACTGCCAGAAAATAAGGACTCTTAGTCATATCTCTGTAGCCACCTCTGTCGAAATCCATTGTGTCTCACCAATAGATGGAAAAAAACCCAAAATCATTCGAATTCTGTATTATTAAACATAATGTTAGTTAAATCAGTTTCAATACCGCTTGAACCTGTTACAGTCGCTCTTCTGTCCACTTTCTAGGAGAAAGGCTTTAAGAGGCCGCTCCTCCCCGGCCAACCTCTGTTGTTAGCATAGTCCCTCAACATAAACCCATCCTTTACTGTCGCATGAACCTCCCCTTTTCATCAGCAGGGGGTGCTGCCTGCTCAGGAAAGGCGGTCAAAGCCAAGAAACAAACCAGCCTCGCTCCTCGAAAGGGTCCCCGTTACCGAGCTCCGCACTTGAGAAGAACCATATGCACAAATAGTGAAGCCTCTCAAAAGTGCCGCGCTGCTTCAGCTACTTAGAGTTGAGCAGTGTATGCCGCCAGGCTATCAGCCGGGTATGACTTCGACACGATGTGGCAAAACACCGCTGAGGCTTTGCGACATTCCACTTGCCGGATGGAATTTCAGAGGTAGGCAAGTTAAACTGCAGACATCCTGCGTCTCAATACTAAAAGTGAACAGTTTGTAACGACATAAATAAGCTTCTACAACAATTAAGGGGTCCTGCTGAGGAACCTCCTCCATCCACTAGAAAAACCCTAGCGATTAAAGCGAAGTTTCTATGAGTTGACTTGTTCTGTCAGTTGGCTGTCTATTGCCAGGAATGTCACAACAGTCATCCTGCAGGAAATAATTACGACTATGAGCTATCTGAATCAAAATAACCTAAAAATAAGAGACAAAGATGGAAATTTTTCAGAGAAGTAGGAAAGCTGTTCATCTTGCCAGGGAATCTCTCCTATCTGCTGTTCTGACAGAATCTATACAAATACATCAGGAGTATTCCCTAAAGCAGTGTCCCCAACAAGATACCAAAACAGCTACCAAGTGCTCACCTTCTGAAGTATTTTCCCCTCAGCACATAAATAGTTGTGGTCTCCTCCAGCACTTCAGGTTAGTTTCTTTGGTAGGTACTGCAGAGACTCGTGCGGTACAGCCGTTCTGCTGTGACATGGAGCAGCTGTACACACCTGTAGAGAAAAGCTCTTCCAAATGTTCTCTACTGCGGCATGTGCTAGCAAAGGCACAATCTCATTCTTCCTCTTGTCTGATTTTACAGTATGACAAGTTTAACATCAAAACGCACATAAGGATGCCTTTTGTTCCTCTCCCCAAACACGCTGATCTCAGATCTGTAATAGGATTTTATTTGGAGTACACAACCTTGAGTAGAAAGTCTCAAAGACTTGGGAAGAATAAACGTAGCTACAGTGACAGGGTTGTGAGGGGATTATCCAGGAGTGCAGCCACAGGCTGCTGCGCAGAACCAAGGAAGACAACACTGTTTTGTCAGTGAGGAACTGGGCTGGGTGAGGCAGTTCCTTGGACTGTTCGGCAACCCCACCCAGCTCCACGATGAGAGAATCTTCCAGTGTCTGGCTCCAGCAAATTCAGGCTTTAAGAAATTGCAGCATAAATTTGTATCCCTTCTTCTAACAGCCACCAGAACCTCTTCAGGAGGGGTTTTCCATCACACTGGGAAATAACAGCACAAAAAGAAACCAGGTTCCAAGCCTGGTTCTATTTGCATCACGTGCTGTGCCCAAAGAGTCTTAGCAGTGCTGCAGATGATTTCCTGAAGAAGGCTGGATGTTGATGTGAAGACATTAAATAACATCCACAGCTCAGGCAGATCCAAGCATGAGATACTGGTCACACTGCAGAGGTTTCCTTACCTGCCCAGTCTACCTCGGGGCAACTGTCTTTCACATAAACCTGGTGTCACTGATTGGCACAGGATTTCAGAGCAGCACTCCTTTTAGGAGTGGAGCTCAAAGCTAGGCCCGTGGTTTGTGGCAGTAACCTGTTGTACACGACAGCTGAGCTGAAATATGCTTTTTAACCAATGTTTAATTTCCAACTGTGGTGCAAAATGCAGGATTCCTCATTGTCCTGTAGTACCACCAATTCCTGAAGCCCATAGTTAGCTATGAAACCAGAACCAAGAGACTTAAAATGGGATGGGGATGCAGTTTGTAACTGTTTCAAGTGCCTTGTTGGCCATGAATATATAGAATAATGGAAAAATATTACGCAATCAACAGCCAGAACATTATCACCAGAGCCACAAACAGGAAGAGGCGGGATAGGAACTGCTCATCCACATATTGAGGAGTCCCTGGAACAGCTGGAAAACAGAAAGGAAAACAGAAAAGTTCGGCTTCTTCCTCCTCTTTGTGTATATTCTGAACATAGTATATATTCTGAACATAGTGTATTCATAAACTGAAAGATATGCAAGGAATCTACTTAGTGAGAAACTTGCTATTTCAGACTGGCCAGCCATACTGGAAGATCAGAAGGAAGACAAACATCAGCTCCCTGAAGCAGCCTTGTGGTAAACCTGCTCATGACTAATAGCAGCAGGCAGCTCCCAGTGCTCCAGTACATGCAGCTCTGCTCAGAGTACTTCTGGGGACAATGCTGAGCCAAGTTCACTGCGCAGTTCACTGCTCACAGCTAGCCGAGTCCACTGTTTCCAGCCTAAGGAACTTTACCACCTCTACTTGAGTGCTTCTCCCCATCAAGGTGAAACATCTCTGAATAAGGGAATGGTAAAATGGTTAAAGCCGCATGTGATGCCTCGACAAAGAGAACTAATGTAAAGCACACAAGCTCTAAAGCTTAAGCTGTGCATTTCCAGAACTGCTGCATTGAATTCACATCTGAAAAGCAGATAAAGGAGTTGGCTAAATGATGGCTGTTACAACAGGATATATTTACATACTCCTTAGCTCAGTCACACCTCCACACACGTTTTCAGTGGACACTCAAGTATAGTTAATAGGTAAGTTAATTTGACACTAGGACAGCACAGGTCCTTGGCAACACAGGCGTGACACAAGGAATGTTCTCATAGCTCTGATGCCATATGACATGGTGAAGAAAATTTGCTAGAGGAAGAAAATCCTGGGAAGAAAAGCAGGTTCTTGTTTAAAACAGGCAGACTTTCTTTGTCTGCATTGTAGATGGGGAGGAGGCCTTCTGGGGATTGGTTCATTTTTAGAGAGCAAGGCTGCTACTTGGAGTAACCCAGCTGGTTTTCCTTAACTAAAATCAGTGAAATCATTTCACCAGAAAAATTACTTCTTATGGAACACAGGAGACTCTCAGATAAATTCCTGCAACAGGAACAATCTTTGCTGTCATTATTTTGTGGTACAAAGGGGTTTAAAACTGTTTAAATTTTTCCTTCTCATCTTTCAGGAAATGGTCTCTTCCTGCTGTTTTCAAAATGTGGGTCTCCTTCACTCACCCCTACTGACTCCTTTTTAGTACTATTATTAGAAAGCCTAGTCCAGTTTGTCTCATTTTCAGAGAGAGTCTGCTGGAGTACCAGAAGAGGCATTTGAATTAAAGAGGAGGAGGAGCACCCAGTGCCACTTTCCCTCTCCAGTTCTACTGTCCTCTCAGGAAGGCTTTCAGCAAACCATTTTGTGTTTCTTTTACAACACTGATTTACTCTACTGTGCAGAAAGTTTTGTCATTTAGAAAGCTATTTGTTTAAAAGTTACAAAGGAATTTGTAACAAACATTTGTTTGTGACAGGCCTCTGGGAGAAGACGGGTGCGTGGTACCTGGAGGAGGTCGCCCATCGTTTATGTTGAATGCTGTTGCAAATATACCAAAGGGGAACGCCCCAATTCCGAATGACATTTGGAAGCCCCCATCGCCAAACCCAAAGCCCTGGAATCCCTGCAGAGAACAAAGCAACAGAGAGAAAAAAGGTACCAATCATTTAAAGCCTATTTCAAACTGTTTTGTAGAAGTGCAGACGTTCCCTTTTGCTGGCTTCCCTGTGGCTGATGCAGAATCATGCTGTCTGGTAACTAGTCTGCCACACTATTGTTAGATACCTCCTTAGTTCTCCTTGGCTTAAAATGTTTCACACAGTATCAGACTTGCCAGAGCAACCCAAAAGTTTGAGAAAAAGAAAACCAGGGACCACGCTTCTTTCTTGAAGGCCACAAATTAACAAAAGCATTTCTCTAATGTTTCTCAACTTAAAATAGCAGATATGTGACAATATAACAAAATCAACATTAACAATTCTATTCAGAATGTCTTAACAATGTATTCATCTGTATTAATAGCTATTAGCTGTATAGCTGCAAGAAAGGCATTGTAAAAAAATAATCTGCATTGATTCTCGCAGTACATGTGTATAATTTAAACATTCAGTGAGGTGATAAATTGCCAGTGGGATGCAAAGAGCATTATAGAGAGGAACAATAACCATAAAAAAAAATTACCGGGGGTACTCTAATTAAGGTGGCAGATAAAGTCATCTGGGGCAGGAATGCCAGACATAAGGAAAGGAGGAAAAAAGGAAGAGTTACAATGCAACAACATTGACCCCTATGGGATCCAGACTAAAGTACCACATCAAGTCAAAAGGTAAGTCTCCTGAATCAAGATGAATCCTACTGTATACAAGCAGTGTACTATTTGAGAGTAAACTGTATAACAGTCTAAGCAGTCACGTCATGTTTAAAAACTGTGGAGAGCTCAGAGTTGCCATGTTCTGTAATCCACAGTGTGTAAAGCACACCGTCCTCTCCCCTTAGAATTAAAACAGCGATAGCAGTTCTGAAAAACCCTCTAGTCTATCACCTTCAAACAGTGGGAGGACAAATGTGATTTCATTCATACAGAATCACAGAATCAACTAGGTTGAAAGACCTTTAAGGTCATAATAAAAGCCAGACATTCCTGGGTCGATCCTTGACTTGAGGAGTTAGTCTTTTGACTATGACTCTCCTCAAGCATTTTGCCATTAACTCTCAGGTACAGCAAAGCACTCTGCATGGCAGGTGCTGTGCTTGCAGGAAACAGGAGGGCAGCATCACTACTGCTATGTCTTCATACCAGATTACTTTGACTTATGGCAGCAGCAGCTAAAAGGTTCAAACAAGGTATAGCAGATTTAATAAGAAGGCAACTCCCTAGCAAGAAAGAACAACTGAGCTCCCAATACATTCAGTACAGAAATGTTCCTTAATCATTCCCAGCAGTTGTTTGCTTGAAGCATGAGGTATACAAATGTTCCCCAGGGATCCCAGGCTGAGTTACATGGAAATATGCAGTTGTTTCATCAGGTCATGCTCACTGCCATCGTGCTGAAGAACACCGTGGTCTGTCCTACTGGCTACTCCCACGTCTGTTCAACCTATGCCAGCTGCTGTTTACATTCACTCTATGTAATCTCCTCAACAAAACCACAGAGCCCTCTTTGTATTAACATGTATCCAACAGATAGCTGCATTCTTATGCTTGTAATCCCATGGTACTGTAACATCCCATAGAAAGGCTAGAAGCAAGTGTCAGTGCCAAAAACTGTGTTCACACACAGATTACATATTTCCAAGGCAGGTATAGTCTGATAGAAATACATTTCCACAAAGAATTTTCAAAGCAAAGTGTTCCTTGTATTTGTATATGGAGAACAATCAGGGATGAAGAGCATTTCCAGTGATGCCACACAGGTCTGTTCTTGTGAAGCACAATTCAACTTAGCCCATTCTTTGGGATGCTAGAGTACTATAGGAATGGAGTTCTCTGCCACACTGCAGCTAGCAATTATTCGTGAACAAGCTAGGGATGAGCAAGAACTGTAAGCCTTAGGATCCTCACACAGGATGACTAAGTCCTCCAAGATGAATAAATCCCACCACCAACAAAAACAACTTATCTGCTCGAGCTTGTTTTCTCACGTACCCCTCTGTTCTCTGGTTCCGGTCTCTGTCCCTGGGGTCGCGGTGGAGTTTTCTCTCTGCAGAAAGTTGTGAAATTAGCTCAAGTGCTAATATGTGCCAAGAGTATCTGCACTAGCCTGGCTAATAAACCAGAACAAACATAGGGCACAGTCTCACCCGGCCGCGCTGCAGCAGAGTTGGAGGCAGTGTGTGAGCGAGAGGACCACCCAGCTTATAAATCACAGCACTGAATCAAGATACTGCATTTTGAATAACAAAGTTGCAAGGGCTAGAAACTGAGGACCTGAACATTTTAGGTAAGCTTGTCCAGTCAGATAACATTCATTGCAACCTGCCACTTGTAACTGATAATTAACACCCAATTAAAATTAAAATAAGTTGCCAGCTGAGCAAGAAACAAGGTGTGCAAACCCAGGCCAGAAATGTCTGGCAGAAATGGCAGTTCTATCTGTCTTTTAACAAAGTATTTCACATTGTGAATCCATTATTTTGACAATCTCATCTTAAGACCTTAAACTAAAGTTTCACCTTTAGTTTCCACACAAAAATAGTTGTATTTAGGTTTCTTACCTCGGGTCCTGTTGCCCAGTGCTACCCCTTCCATACAGAGGAATAACTTTATCTCGACTGATTCCTGCTTTGCATACAGGACACACTTGTCTGTTTGGCCTGGTCTCTAGCCACTAAAAGAAAGTAAATTATAAGAAAACCAGTAAAAGACCATGTATATAACAACATGCAAACCTCATCTGCAGCCAGGCAGAGACATGGATTTCTCAGAAAGCCACGGAGCAAAACATTTTACTAAGTGCCAAGTACTCTCCAGAGTGAAGTTGGCATTTTGGCTGTCATTCTGGTACAAATCCCTTGCTGATGTGTACACATTCAGAACTGCACTGAAATAAAATATGAAGAAATAAACAGAACCAACAATCCTGCATAGGCCAAGTGTAGATCCCTCCTTTCATCTATCTTTTCTGTAATGATGCCACACTACATATTCCAAGAGAAACATATTCAGCAATTAAGCCTGCAAAGTAAACCCCTGTGAACTGCCTATAGTAATTCTCCTGCAAAACTGGGAATACCCAGTACTTAAGAAACTCAAAAGTGGGATGCAATGCTGAAAGAGCAGATTGCAAGGTGTTGTGTATGAAGTTGCATTAGTAGGTTGTGATTGCCCTGGAGAGAAAGAGCATTTGAAAAGAGGGGCATACTCCAGAGAACCAAGGGCTTTATTGAGTAACAGAAGCTGATGAAAGACAAAGTAAAAGGAAACCTGTCTTACCTGGTGTAAACAAGGCCAACTGTGAGCATTCCCAGGACAATTTGTTCACAGAGCACAAAGAGAGGGGAAAATAGAATTAGTTACTGACAAGTCGATCTGACAAACTTATAGTGTACCACAGATAGCACAGCTTGGAGACAACAAAATCCTGGAATCCAGCTGGGCTAGTTCCATAACCTCCCATTAAAATAATTGAAAGCACAGCCCAAGACGGACTCCACTGGTCTTTTCAGGTTACGCAATCTAACTAAGTTGCTAATGTGATTTTCTATATCTCACCTTTGATTCCTGGGCCCTCATCCATACCAAAGGCCCATACAGAGCCTTAATTAATCTTAGTCTTTACTGTAGAATTTTATCTTCTAATACTATGAAAAGACATCCCTGAGCTAAGATGCAAATGAGGAAGGAATCAGTAAAGATCCTTCAGGATCTTAGAAGAAATTAAGTAAGAGAGATTTAGGTAAAACATCAGCCATGTTCACTAAATCATGGAACACCTTCAGGTGAATGGTACCTCAGGTGGCCTCCAGTCTAACTTGATGCTCAGAGCAGGGTCAAGTACTGAGATCAGACCCAGTGGCTCAGGGCAGACAAATTCCCATTACACAGAACTACTCTTAAGATTAATTTAACATGGCAACTAAAAAAGGTCAAAGACAAACAAGCAAGCTACAGGATAAAGCTGCAGAACAGCCATCTGCTTTCAAAGCGGTCTTGACAACACGATTCAGACACTTACTGATTTTTAAAGTTCCATTCTTTCAAATCCTTTTGTACAATAATTTAATTTTATCTTAAGATACCATCCTCAAGTGATTTTCCATCTCCTAGAGTAAGAACCTGATTTTTCAGATATTACATACATTTATACAGAAATGCTCTTTCAGGCCTCTTGTAAAAGAAGAACACAATTTAGCCTACTGTGTAAAATAAACCCCCCAAACCCATCTGGCCATGTCAATCCTTAATACCTTCTTAACGTTCAAGAAAGAGTATGTTCTAGACCAAGTTACCCATGTAAGAAATGCTGCACACTTCTTGTATTTGTGTGATACATTCCCATGTCAGACCAAAGGACTGAAAAGGTAGTGGGGTACAACTGCAAGACCATGGGAAAAGAGAAACCCACATGGAAAAAGCTTTTTACCTTTTTTTATGGTTTCAAAGGGAAAAAGAGCAAGCTTATAGGAAGCACGAGAACTACAATTTGGCCTCCACAACCTAATGTCAGATGCAGGTTTAGGTATGCGCAGGTTAGAAAGGAATTTAGGTCTGAACAAGATACCTGTGCCAGACCAGACAGCACAAAATAGCATGCATAACCAAGCACTGTCAGTGAACACCAACTGTCTTATGTGGGGCTTGCTTGTTTGGTTTACAAAATAATCCAGAAGTACAGGAAGTTGAGGAAGTTTAAGATGCAAGAAACCCACTCCCTGGAACATGAGCAAAGAAAAACAGTTGAGAAGCAAACCCAAGCCCCTCCTAAACCAAACCCATGGTCCTCACTGACTTTATACAAGACATTTTATTTGATGTCTTGGATTTATAAAAATCATAGGCTTTCACATGATCAGACAGTGTTCTGGTTTATCTGCGAGGGGCTGAGTACTTACCAGAAGAGATGTCCACACAAGCTGATAACTGCATCCTTGGCAGTGTCTAAACAGATGTTACATTCAAAAGTGTTGTCCTGATTAGTATTGTCCCCAGCACCATTACTGCTACTGCTGCCACTGGTCCCTCCAGTACTGGAGCTCTTTGTTGATGTAGAAGTTGTGGGCCCTTTGCTGGCCATCTTCAAGAACTACCCAGACACAAGGTCAAGAAAATTCTCCCGCTGGAATCCAAGCAGTAAGAAGGGGCTGAAAAAAAAAACCAACAACCAAACAACTTCTTGATTATAACATTGCATTCTCATCCTGTTCCAAACTGGTAGTGTTTTATCTGAGAAGCACTTGAAGCCTGTTGTTGATGGGCTTAGTTTAACATAGCCAAGAGAGATACATTTTGACAAACTAAGCTACTTTAAAGTCCTGTAGTATGACCTGGCTGATATGTGACCTGTATTTTAAAGCTACTGATAAGCAACTGAGATCCACAGCCAAAACAAACCCATAGTATTTTCTCATAAATGAGCTCATGTGGTCACACTCCTCCAAAAATTCAATGCAAGTCATAAAGGAGAATGCAGTCTGAAACAGGATTTAATCACAAAGCCATTCACAATCTGGACTGACTGACTTCACGCAGTTTTAAGTTCAGGTGTTCATTAGTCTGGAACAACAGTGATAATAATGGCAAGCAAAGGTGGCCTAGTACATGATTTGTCTCAGCAGCAGTATATTGCCGCTATCACAGCAGTGTGTTGATATGACTATCAAATATTTCTAATCTGGAAGTAATTCAGAAGTAGTAAAAATTTACTTCAATGTGCTTTAATTTTACTTACATGCTTTGGGTTCTCATTAACGTCATCTTTATCAAAGAACAACCTCTACACTCTAATTCCTTGAAATGCAAATTCCACAGTACCTAAAACTCTGAGGCTCAGCCCAGGGCATTTCTATTTCCAGGAACGAATACTTTTACCAGTATAAGATTTTTAATCCAAGAACTAAGAGGTTTCAGAAGTTAATTCACCAAAACAGTCTGAATACTCCACTGTGCATTTCATGAACCTGACATCGTGTTGCTGCTGCAGGGATAGGAATACTCAGATAAGGTTGTAAGAAAGAAACGGTGACGATCTCAACTTTCAGCAAGCACACAAACAGTTAAGCATTTTAAAAGGGCGACCTGAATTTTTCAGATGCTAATTTCTTGGCAAACTTACCCAGAAGCATTAAAGGCTTTCCTTAGTGTCCCCTCTTTGTAGCAGTACTGAAGCACAGGTGCAGGGCAGCAAAATAAAACCTCAGCAGCTCTAGCTATTAGTGTCAACAGCTTTTTTCATACGATACAATCCCACTGTGTGGTCAAGAATCATACTCCAGCCTCATTAAGGCACTGCAGTGGAGATGCTCAATTACAACAAGTGAGATGTATTTTTGCAGAGCTTTTTCACTCAGTTACATCATTTTGCACAGTGTCCCAGAAGGGCAACTTTGTATTCACAGATGCTGTACACACATTGCTCTTAGCATTTCACACTGTGACTTCTTTTACACCCAGTAGCGGTTCATTGTATAAATTTAAAACTCATGTTAGTTCAAGGCAGATGGGAGTGCTGCCAGCCCACAAACCATAATCTAAAGAGACTTGGATTTTTCACACATCCTTACTACCACAATCTTCAGCCTGTCTTGCTCAGTAGTTTCATGCTTGAAGACTTACCAACTTGGACCTATATATATTTTCTGGGAATTAATATCAAAATTGAAACTCAGGAGTTCAACACATTGTAAAAAAACCCTAGCATCTTCTTCTAGAATGGGCACAAGCAATATCTGGCCTTTATATCTTGATGTTAACGCAAGAGAAGTATGTAGAAGAGGCAAATGAGTGAATTTCTGTCCTTAAAACCAAGGTGGAAAAAATGTCTTTTTTCCTAATTAAATTCTATGTATTTAACACCAGAAATGTGGATCATCAACAAAGATAAATCTGTACCTTCACAAACTTCTACTTATAAATTCCTTGTCTTTTAGTAACTTTAAACAAATTAATAAATCATTAAGTTTTGAAGAAAGATGTTAAGAGAAATCCACAGGAATATAGCAATGTAGAGGAATACAGATGGCTGAGACAGAAGAATCATAATAGGCACTGAATCTACTCTCCTGGAAGCAGGCCATTCCTTAGGCTGTACTGGGATCCTCTCCTAATTATTTTCCCATAGGCTGACTGGGCCCAATGACCTATTAGGATATCAGCAATTTACAATAGGAAAAATGTATAAAACCACAACAATAAAAATAAGCTTATTCTGAAACTTCTGAAAAGCCTTCTCAGACATTAGCTCAGTGGAATAGTGTTTAACATAACACGTGCTGCTGGGGGCTGTTCAGCTGCAAATTGCACTGCACGTCTACAAAGCAGCAAGCATGAAACAATGACTAAACTTACACTTGGTAATCTTATTTTGTGTCACCTGTGAGCATAGTCTGTGAATCCTGAAGTTCAACTTGTTCTGAGTGGAGAACAAGCTCAAAATTGTTGAAATGTCACTTGAACTACACTTAAACTCTGAGACAAAACTTTTAGAGGAGGAACCCCCTCCTCGCCCCCAACAAACCACAAACAAAAGAAAATCAACAACCAACACAACAAGCCAAACCAACCCCGTTTTCATTCTGATTTAGAGTTCAGAAGGAAGACTGGGAGTACACTGGGATATATCATAGATTTTGGTGTTAAGTAAACAGAATTTGGAGATGCCAGTTGAGGTTTGTAAACCTCCATCCTTTACATCAGGTCTCCAAATCAACACATGACAGCAAACAAAACAAGAGAAAGGATATAAAAATCAGCTGTGATCTAAATGCAAGCATGCAAAGATCTTTATTTTCTGCTTTTTTGCTCTTTAGATATTTACAAGAAAACAGTATCTTTGTTATTTAAACCCCACTTATATTAGCTATTTATTTCCTTTAAATCATGACCCCTATGATATCCCAACAGATTGTTCTGACAGTGACTGAATCACTGACATTTACTGAATCCAGGAATCCAGAGTGGCAACAGATGAAGAGTTAAACAACAAAGAACCCATTTTGAAGTAGTCTTCCTAAATAAAAAAAGCCTTATGGAGCGTGAAGAAGACATGGAAGTGAAGATATACGTTAAGGGATTCAGTGCAAATCCCACCAAGTTGCGTAAAGAATAAGCATGGATGAAAGAAGTGGTGAAACTGGAGCTCTGAGAAGCAGGTGGCACACTGGGACCTGAAAGTTTCACAACTGAGAGCACAGGAGATCCATGAAGGAAGTAAGTGCAGGAAAGTCTATGTGCTGTGTATAAATAACAGGCAGAAAAAGAGAAATTTTACTCAAATACTTTAAAATTGAATCTATAAATCTAGTGGGAGAAACTGCACACCAGGAAAATGAGCTGAATGGCTCCCGTAAAAGATCACATTCCTAAACTTGGCAAATGAGACATGACTGCATTTGCCAAAGTACACTTGACCTGACTAAAAACACAAGAGAATGGACAAAAGACACAATGGGAGAGTTTCCACCGCAGTTAAAGTATACAAAAAACCCACTGGAAACAAAGCAGGTGAACAATAGATCAACCCCAGAAAGACAGAGAGGGAATACACAGATGACATTAACTTCTAACTTATGAAGCAATTGTAGGATAGTTGTTCTAATACCTAACAATGAAATAAAAAAGAGCATTACTGGATGTAAAATCCCACTAGAAAGACACTTTTCCATATTTCTTTCCTAACGAATCTTACTATATCTAGGATTACTGAAACGGAAATAATCCAAAACTAATTTGTTTCTGACTCAAGGGCTGATTTAGTTTCTGAACTTTTGCCATTTAAATCAAAAAGAAAACTTGACGGGTTATGTTTCTCATTGCTACAGTACCAGTGTCATTGTCAGACACAGGACAAATTTTATCAAATGAATATTAACATCAGAAATTCCATCTAAATCTAAAAATATTACTCAAGAGTTTATATAAATACACCCACTCATAAGTTTAACAATCTGATTCTTACACTATTACGTGGACTTCAAGTAAAATGAACAGGTAACCCTAGCTGCAGTTGTTGACAGTGCCTAGAAGAAACTACAGTTACTGCTTGACAGTCATTTTTTGACATTCTTAGCAAACACGGGACTGAAGCCACCCTGTTAATCATTAAATACACATTTATCTCTCACTACCTCTTCACTCTATTCTGCCCCCCCAAACATGTTACATTTTAACACTTCAGAAGCAGTTTCTGAGTCCATCTTTCCACCTCCTATAACCTGTGCCACATCACCTGCCCACTTTTCAGTATTGCCATCAAGTGGTCCCAATGTACACGTTCCTGTGATCACCGGCTCCTGCCAAACCAGCCATTTGCCCTACAGACCAGCGTGCCCTTGCTTGGCCTCATTTCATTAACTGGGATTCTGCAACCTGCATGTGTTACAGTTACTGCTTCCAGGGTAAGAGCCCGGTTGAAAGGCCCTTATGGCAACTCAGAGGATTCAACACACTGCAGCAATGCGAGACATTGTTACAAACTACCAAAAAACCCGAAGTGATTACAGGAATTCTTTGGTTTAGTCATTCGCTACAAGTACAATATGGACTGCAAGAAAATGCAGCACTAATCTTTAGACAAAGATTTTATCCTCTTACCTCATAAAGTCCAGAGGAAAGAAAAAAACCCTGATACAACCAGTTGGGTAATACCGCCGGAGCGTTTTCCTGGTTTGGGCGTTATGTAAAACATTAACACTCCTCCAGTGGGCTAACCCGGTTAGCAGCACAACGCGAAAATAAAGCACTTACGGTATGGTTTACGAAGGAAAAAAGCACAACAATGGCACGTACCCGAAGCTCTGGTTTTGCGGCCGCACCTAGAGCCCGACGTGTCCCTAATCCAGCCGGGCGCTGCCCCTGGCCGGGGCTCCGGCGCCTGCAGGCCGCTGAAGGCGGGATTCCGGGGGAAACCCCTCGCAGGCGGCGCCGGGCCCTGCTTGCCGCTGCCAGCCCCGGCCGAAGCTCCGGCAGCGAAGCTGTGCACACCGGGCTCGCTCGTCTCGACCGAGCGCAGGCGGCTCCGGCCTTCCAAAGGCTCCGGGGCACGGCTGGGCCCCGGCCCGCTCCCCTCACGCCTCACACCGCCGCCCGGCCTCGGCTCCCCGCACCCTCCCCACCAGCCGGACCCGCTCCGCTCGGCTGGGCTCACCGGCGGGTCTCGCTGCTCCCCCGCAGCAGCCCCGAGCCGCGGAGCCGCTCCCCTGCCAGCGGCCGCCGTCACGGGATCACCCGGAAGCCCGGCCCTGACGGAAGGGACCGGCCTTCCCGCCGCCGCGCCGGGCCGTGGGGCCGCGTTCCGCCTGCCCGGGGCTCCGCCGCGCTCCCGGGGCTGCCCCGTGGGGCGGTGCCTTGGAAACGGGGCCGCAGTTCCCGGGCAAGGCCCGGTCAGCGCTGCCGGGCCTCCCGCCCTGGCCCGGAGCCCCGGCCCGGACCCCCCGGCCCGCTGTGACCTCACCGAGAGAACTGGTGCGGTGCGTTCTACCCAGGCTCAGTCCCCACCACCGTAACCCCCGCTTGCTCTGTTTCTATTGCAGTTTCGTTCTGCTCTTCGTGAGGCGGTGTGGGGGCCGTGTCCCAACGACTGCCTCTGAAAGACGCAGAAGCTTCGTTTTGTCAACAAGTGCTCGACCCAAGCAGGGAAGGAAGGAGGGAAGGCAGCAGCTTTGAGGGAAATAAATTGTTCAAATGTGTGTGCAGAGCGCTAGGATCTGAACAGAGGAGCATTCCAGGATGGGAACAGAGAGCTTGATCCAAGGTATTTACACAGCTTTCAGAAACCGCAGATAGGGAGGGGGACAAAAGGGAGGGGATTTGGTGTCTGCAGGAGTGGGTCAGAGCTGAGAGAGGTGACTGAGAAGGCAGCTCTTGGACACCAAGGCAGAAACCAGCAGAAAATTGCTTGTTTTACGCGGTGGAAAACTGGTGTATCCTAAACCAAGGTCTCGCACTAAATGTGAACCTTGCGAGTGAATAGTTAAGCTAAGCAGTAGAGGGAGGTTAGTGCCTATCAGAAAGAGACCAAGGTCTGAGGTCTGTCTGCTCACAGGTGCCCTGAGACTCCAGAGGTCTAGTAGGAAGGTTGAACGTGTGCCAGGAAATGACAAACAATATAAAAACAGCTATTCTGACCCTTCATACTGCTTTCAGTAGCACATAGGCTTGGCAGAACCCATCTCAAAGTGGTCATCCAGCAGCCCAGCTGGAATTGCCATCCATGTTGATGTTTCACCCTGGAAAACTTGTAGTTGAGATGAAGATAAACATAGTACCTGAGAAGAGAAGGCTGCGTGGAGATCTCATGGCAGCCTTCCAGTATCTGTAGGGATCCTATAAGAATGCTGGGGAGGGACTCTTCATTAGGGACTGTAGTGATAGAACAAGGGGTAATGGGTTCAAACTTAAACAGAGGAAGTTTAGATTGGATGTGAGGAAGAAAATCTTCACTGTGAGAGTGGTGAGGCACTGGAATGGGTTGCCCAAGGACGTTGTGAATGCTCCATCCCTGGCGGTGTTCAAGGTGGGGTTGGACATAGCCTTGGATGGCATGGTTTAGTGTGAGGTGTCCCTACCCATGGCAGGGGGGTTGGAACTGGATGATCTTAAGGTCCTTTCCAGCCCAAACTGTTCTGTGATTCTATGTTTTTATGATAGTGGCATAACATTAGGACACATGGTGTAAAGGTGTCCTACCCTCACAGGCAGTATATTTGCTGTCTGATTTGCCACAAGGCAGTAAAGCAGCACAGTTTGGCTCAGCTTCAGCATTCAAGGAAAAATTTGGCATCTAGGTGTAGTATCTGATTAATCAGAAGTTAACAAGGCCCCAAAGGTATAAGTGGTATCCTCCAGATGCTGGTTAAACAAAGATGAGCATGTGAAATTTGGACTGGCTTGGACTAGTTACCAGGTGTGTCTGGAGTCAAAAGAGTTTCAGTATAAAAAGTAAAAAAAAAAGTTGATTTTTGGTATTATAATGGAGTAAGAAATGCTCAGAACACTCTTGTTTGGGTGTCATAGGATAAGTAAAGCAATCTGAAAAGAGGTACAGTTATTGCCATGACAACATAACCAGGGAATATTGTCACTGTCTGGGGGCAATTGTAACATTTATTCCTTCAGTGTAGATGGTAGCCTAGAACTGCTTAGAGTTCGAAAAACCTGGTGTCCTGGTTGCCAGTTCATTCTCATGGTCTGCATGAGGATAAATCACTTTGATTTATTCACTTTCTCATTATTTACGTCATAAGATTGTCAAACATAATGTCAATATTTATGGTACCCACAACCCCCCTCCTAGAATTCTTAATTACAGAAGTCTTAAACATATCAGGAAACCAGTTCTTGATCCTCTTATCAGTATTTTTCTCATCAATACTCTTGGATTTACTTGTATCTTTAATCCAATGGTATCTTAATTCAGTATTAAATTACATCTGGGAAAACCCTTGGAATTTCTACATGACAGAGTTCCTATCTGGCCTTTTGCCTTTGTTCAGCAAGAGCCATTTCCAAGAGCTTCTGCTCATTTCCCTGCTCTGTTTTCAGCACCACATCAGAAAGGTGGGAGACCATACAGCTATTTCTGATCAGTGACATGCATTCATCTGTTCCTTTCTGGATCCTATTTCTGGAAGCTGCCATACTTCAGATCGGGCCCACACTGAACTTTGCCTGATCTGCTGGAGTAGAACAAGCTTTGAAGCATCTGGTGCTTGACATCTGTGAAGGCAAAGAGTCAAACTGAAACATGGTCACAGTCTGCTGCAGAAATCCCGTGCCTCTGACAGCCGGTTAGAAGGGGGTGGCTGGAAGAGTCAAGCCAAGATGAAAGGTCCGCCAAGGCAAGCTGGGTAAGAGCGCTGAAGAGAATATCCCCCGTGCAACCTTCAGGTTTTAAAGATTTCATGCCTTTTGGGATTGGATAATGCCAGTTTGTTATCCTTGGAACTTGTCATTCCAAATGTACGTATGAAGCAGTTCAAGAGGCACAGGCAGAGGAGATGCACGTTTTCTTTCCCCTGCCAGAGGTGAAGGAATTTGATGCTTTTTATCTAATACATTTTACATATTTGATTAATCTTGTGTAAACGTGTATTTTCTCACTTGCTACAGCTGATGGGTCCCATCTTATCTTACACTTACAAGATCTGTGTGCTGCCCACAACATCAGAATGTCCATTTGAGGGTAACAGTATTTCTGGAGCAGTGAAATCCCAGAGATGGCACAAAGAGCACTGAGAATTTTATTACAGTTGCTCGATCTTTCTACATCCTTAGTCCTTAAAGCCAAGCCTTCTCCCTTTCGCTACACATACAGAAGCAGTACAGGCTTTCTGGTATCACTGGGGTGTTTTTCACTCTTGTCTTTGTGAGAGCTGTTACAGCTGACTAACACTAAGCTGCTCTCCCGCAGTGCACACGTGGAAGGAGGCTGCTCAGCAGCAGAGGGATGTGTCAACAAGCCGCCGCCGCTTTAGACACTTCCACATCGGCGGCACTGCACTTCCCAGGAGCACAAGCCCAGGGAACAGGCAATGGGAAACAGCGATCGGGCCACCCTGGTCTCCTCTGGGTCTTGCCATGCTGAGGTTTCTCAGCACCGTCTGTCGTGGTGGTGCAAACACTGAGAGTAAGTGGTGCTTTTCCACGGAATCATAGAATAGTTTGGGCTGGAAGGGACCTTCAAAGGTCATCTGGTTCAACCCCCCTGCAATGAGCAGGGACATCTTGAACTACATCAAGCTGAACAGCACCGGTCCCAGCACCAATCCCTGAGGAGCGCCACTTGTCATGGACTTCCACTTGGACACTGAGCCATTGACCCCAACTCTCCGAGTGTGGCCACATACAAAGTTATGGCATTTTGATGTTTAATACAAATGAAACATGCTTTCAAGAAGGTACAATAGCAAATATTCAAAGATCATAGGACAAACTCACTAACATCCACATGCCTACTTGCCAGTAGTATTACTGAGTATACTCATCTTAGTATTTTGCACTGATTGAATTCAGTAATGTCTCAAGTTGATGCAAACTCTTTTTAAAGACACCTCAGGTTGCTCTATTGACCTGTGTAGCACTTCACTTGGAATCTCACACTGCCGCGGATGACACCCAGCTGCTGGCGGTTCCTTCCATTCCCAGGTTCCCGGGGTTTGGGAAGACCTGGCCTGCACCCACAGAGCCTTCCTGTGAGCGCGGCCTTCCCGCGGCCTGCGTTAGGAAGCGCAGAAGCCGCCCACAGCCCCGGGGGGGCAGCCGGTCTCCCCGACGCCGCAGACCTCTCGTTGGAGGCTGCCCCGATGGACTACAGCGCCCGGCGTGCCCCGCGGGCAGACTACGGCACCCAGCGTGCGCCGCGGCTGTCGCGCCTTCAAGATGGCGGCGCCCAGGGATGGCTCGGGCCTGGACACGGATTCGGACTCGGACGGCAGCGGCGAGGCGGCGGCGCGGTTTCGGGAGGCCGCTTGGGACTGCGCTGCGCAGGCGGCGGCTGCGGCGGTGCGGGCGGAGCCGCGCGGTGGTGAGGGCTGTCGGCCCGCGGAGCTCTGCTGGCCCGCCTGCGTCTCCTGCCCTCCTTTCCTTTCCTTCCCTTCCCCGCCCGTCAGGGCCGGGCCCCTCCGCAGCTCCTCCTGCCCCGCGGTTGTCTCGGGGGAGCAGTGGTCAGGCGGGGCACCTCTGCTGCGGTGCCGAAACCGCCAGCGCACAAGGGAGCCGAGGGGGGCCCTCAAAAGGGGGCCCGGCCCGGCGGTGCGCGGCCTCCTGCCGGGGCAGAGCCCCAGCCCCTTCCTGGGAAGCTTTCTGCTTCCCGGTGGGAAGTTTCGCTTTCCATCGCAACTGATTTACCTCAGTGTTATATCGCAGTGATTCTCTGTGCTATAAAATCACATGCGCCACAAAGGGGTTTAAAGAGATCTTGGCCCCGGGTCTTTTAAACTTGCCTTTACTTCTTCTTTTGTCAGGTGGCTTTAAAAGGGGTCGGTTACAGCAGCAGCCTGCTCAGCCTACTCTGAGGTATGTTTACTCCTGCTTTCAGGCTTGTTTCGCTGCAGAAAAAGTTGGTCTATGTTGTGTTTGTGCTTCTTGGACTTAACACCTTGGGATACTTAGTGCTGTTTTGGGGATTAGTCCAACTGGAATCTGAAATTGTGCTCTAGTCTAATAGTTGTTAATAGCAGGGGAATATAGAACTGCTGTCAGTTCCAGCACTAGTTCCTGCTGTCAGAAATCTCCCAACTGCAAGCGTCCCGTGGAGGAATTAGAGCAGTTGCAGGTACAAAAAGTGCTTTTCTTTGAGAAGCATTGCATTTGCAAAGGCAAGCACTTGTCAGGTGGAAAGTAACCAGGAACCTTGGAGCGGAGGTGCTGCTGTCCTATCTAAGTCTGCAGCACTTCTGTAAGCTCAATTTCAAAGGCTGTCAGCCAGGCAGCTTAATAAAACCCGGGAGAGAGTTCATAATTGTATGAATTATGGCAGCATACACAGGAGCCGCATGCAAGAGAAGGGATGTCCTGACATGATTTATTTGCTTTGTTGGCTGCTTCAATGAGAAAAGTCATCCAAATGTGGTAGAGATGGGTAAATAATGTTTAGCTCTCTTGGAAACTGAACTGTTACTACTGAGCTGTTTCCTGTCTTTCTTAGGAGTCTCCCCTATTATGTATGAATTAATTACTAGAGGGTAGAAAATTTTCCATCCCTTGTCTCCTGTTTGGGTGAGAGCACCAGATGTTCTTTGCCTTGAAAGACATAATCATTATTCTTATTTTAAACAGGCATGAGTTGAACGGTCATGAAGAGGATGGAAATGAGCTACAGACAACACCAGAGTTCAGAGCACATGTAGCAAAGAAACTGGGAGCAATTCTAGACAGGTATTGGCATGTGACATTGAGTGACTGTGATCTATGGGCCAGCTACGCGCATGGTTTTGTGTGCTAAACACAGGAAATTGAAGATCTGAGTGCAGCCTGGATATTGAGGAGAAACTGTTTCTCTTATTTTCTTCTTAATTCTTGTATTTAATGCAGATTTCCAATATTCTGTGCACTAACCTGGCCCATGTGCTGTGCCCCCCGGTAGAAGACTCCCACTGCCTGTCTCTGTTTGCCTCTGCAGTGAGTGTGTTGTAGGGAGGAAAAGGCAGAATTTGGGTGCCTTAGCATTTGCATCATGTAAAGGCTGGTGTGAGAATCTTCAGTTTATTCTTATGACCTAAACCAGTCCCTCAGTCAGGGTTGTGCTGGCACTGTGCCTCAGACCAGGCTGCCACTGGCTTTACTGTGTCAGCATGGGCCTGGAGAACTAGAGTTCCTGGTGTTTAATGTTGGTTTTAGAAACTCTGCTTTTAAGTCCTTCCTCTGGCATATGTTACTCAGAATAGAATGAATGGTTTGCCCCAAAAGCAGGGAGGTGGGACAGCTTCACTTCTTAATTAAAAAGTAAGATGCTGTGTAACATCTTCCTATAGGCCTGTTTCCTGGAAATACCCAACTTTAGCTCAGTTTGCACAACCTGTCCAAGGCCTGACTGGGGTTTTCTGTTTAGTTTCATCACTGTCCTGAAGGACACGACAGGACCCTCACTAACTTCTGGGCAACAGTCTGACTCTGCAGATGATGGTGAGTTTAGTTATAGCCATTTTGGCCATTTTGTGACATTGTTAGTTAAATAAGTGAGACAGATCCTGTCCATTGGTGGTTGTACACCCATCTGCCTAATAAGCATTTGCAATAGAAGAATTCCTGTTGATGTTTTTGTTACTTTGAAGCTGTGATCTCTGTGCCCTACGTCCTAGATAGTCCCCAATAGTTGCTGTCAAATGCTATAGCATTACAATAACAGCAGTGAGGCGTCCCAGAGAGATTGCTGATGGTTGCTTTCACTTCTATTTTGTATCATGGCTAAAATTCCCCTTTACATATTCTAGGGTTTCGCCTCTTCTCCTCCTCTGTCCCAGGAGACTGTGGGAAATCAGAGCCTTGCCCTGCCGCAAGGAGGAGACAGCCATCCAGCTCCAGGTGAGGTGGTGTCAGCTCCTTTGCTCCTGAAGTACAATTGCAGCCCACATTTCAGAGGCAGTTGGGACTCTCACAAGGGAATAGGAAGCTGAAGAGCTTGAGAAGTGTGTATTTGACTGCTCCATTTGACTAGGCAGATTCTTTTTGTTTGGTTTTTTAGTGTTGGGGACCTATAAGTGTTTGTGGGGCATGTCCTTTCCCCTCCTAGTATGTGTAAAGAACATGTCAGCCTTCCACCTGGTTCAATGCTAACTGTAGCTATTGAAGTCCCAGTGCCACTGGGTGTTTATCAGGTGTTCTCAGATTGTTCTATCTGTGCTTTGGTTGAATTCAAGGCAAAAATTTAATGTAATTTCCTTTCCTTTTGCTGCCTTTCCAGTGAGATGGACAGTGACCAAGAGTGGCAAAGGTACCAAGAGGCTGCTGTGTCAGCCACAGACATTATGAAGCAAAGTGCTTTTCCTGCGCTGCACCAGGATTCCAGCCAGGATCAGAGTCAGGGTTATGGAGAGCACAGCCAGAAAAAAAAGAAGAAGAAGAAGAAAATGAAAATTAGGGGAGAGAACAATATTCAGGAGAAAATAACAGAGCCAGCAGAGTGTGATCAGGTCTGCAAAGATTTGCCACAGTTGGTGTCTGCAAATGGACAGCATGAGAGACAGGACTGCAGTCATCCAGAGAACTCGGTGCTGCCAGGAGCTGTGAAGAAGAGAAAGAAGAAGAGAAAAAAAGAATGAGGCTTTTGCTCTGGAAACGGCAGGTGAATATGATGGATGAAGGATGCTGGGAAAAGCCCCTGACAACGAGAGCTGCTGCAAATGGGGGAAAATGAATTGGCAAAGGTTCTGTTCTAAAAGTTCCGTGGCCTGAGAGTCTAATTGAGTAACTTCCTATGTGGTTGGTATCCCTTGGAGAAGGGAACATTGTTCTCTTTGCACAGCAGTTATCTATGCTGCTGCTTATGCAGAACTAGTGTGAAAAGATTAAGTACTGTGCAGACTTGTGTGACAGAGAGCTATAATCATAGCTGCATCCCTCCTGCTCTGTTCCTTCACATTATGAAATCAAACTTTGTGTCCTGGAGAAATCGAATGATGAATTGAATTTGGTTTACATGGCAACAGGTGATCAACTCCTTTTTCTCTTTGCCTCCTCCTAGATGCCTGCTAAGAATAGCTCCAGCCTGTGGGAGACTCATTTATCAAAAACATCCTGTCACGTATCAGGGCCCCCATATTTTTTTTTCCTGTGATCATCATAACAATCTGTTGTTGAAACCTGCCACTGTACTAATCCTTCTGTAATCTGCACCTCTCAGGGTGCCCTGCCTGTAAGCAGAGTGTGCAGTGAACTTATTTCACCTATAGAAGTAGTTCTGTTCAAGTTGTGTCTGTTGAAATGTCTTTTCATGTATAGCTTTTTCATGGCATTTGTTGTTATTAAATGCTAATACATTATGACTTAATTTGGCAGGTTTTATCCAATAGTGGCTTTCTTGCTGTATTTAGATGGCTCCTTAGTGGAGATAAAGGTGGCTGAAGATGCCTCTGTAGTTGTGATGGTGATCAATGCTATGAAATTGCTATAGGAAGGACTTAAGCCTAAGTTAAAAGTCACTGTGTTTCAGTCTTTATTTTGGCTGATTATGACTTCTGTCTGTCTGAAATACAGTGGGGTTTGGTAGGTTTGAGTATGGCTCTTAGCCTGTTTATGCTTCAGTTCTGGTATTTCAGGAAATGACCTGCTATTGGATAAATACACTTCTGCTTTTAGGATTGTTGGGTTTCAGTAGCTCTAACTTGCTGGCACTGTTCAGGAGACCAGAAAGCCAGATTGGAGAAATTGAAATAGAAGTTGCTCTTTGAGCATAGGAAAACCCAAGATGTTGTCTTTCCTACTGTAAGATTCTTGCTGTTTTCTTACTCAAGAAAACACAGTTGGTATCCAAAAGTGGCAAAGCCAAGTAGAAAATTGGCTTGTAATCTAACTGAATGTGCCAGCAGAAGTCACTTGCCTTACGGGCAGTTAAAACGTCAGTCTACTGAAGCTATCACCTGGGGTTTCAAATGCATAGTGGTCTAAACATTACCTTTTGACTTATGATGATTATTTTTAAGCTAACTGGAAGTTTTATGTATTTGCAACTGCCGCGCATGGGAGATTAGGAAACAGCTCTAGGATGAAATTTGTTAGGCTCTAGTTATTGAAATGAGTCTTTGATGGCTGATGATATCTAGAAAGAGGCTCTTATCAATAGAAACTGTAACGGACAGCTGCAGTTTTGAGACTTCCAGGTATGATACCTGAGGAGTTCACCGTTGGGCTTTTTCTTTAGAAATTCTCTTCACCTTTTAAGAGGCTTGAGCACATTCCAATCATGAGGGTTTCCATCCATTTTACAGTTGAAAGAATAGCTCTGGTTGGTCACAAAGACAAAAACATTAATTGAGGTTTTTGTTCATGTCTGGCTAGTCACGTATTAGTGGTGTGAGCATCGAGAGTAGATAGAGAAGAATATACAAGTAGATCCATAGGGCTAAAAACCTTAACTTAGTGCAAGTAAGACTCTTAGACCCCATGGTAATTCTTTGCATATCAAGAACTACAGAATTCAGCCTACAGAGCAGCTAAGAATGAGCTGTGTTCTTTAAAGTGAAGCTAACATCTCTATAGAGAACAACTGAAGGAATTGCTGCTCTTTGTGGAGCATTTGGACATGAATGCAGTGTCAGGGACCGGTGGAGAATGCCACCCTCAGCTCATTCAGCAAGACATATGAGAATCCATATAGGTAATGCAAAGAACTGGAATCTCCTTGCTGCTGTTAAACTTTAATTTCTGCATTTAAAACAAAGCAGAGCTATATCAAAAATAACCAAGCCATTTCCACTAGGATAGCATGATTTTAGAGCAGGTCATTTTTAACTGAGAATGTTTGGTATTTCTGTAGTTAATTAAAGGATTTGTAGCTTGTACTCAGTGATCCAATACTGACAGGTTTGTGCCAAGCTCTTCCTGAACCTGTTTCTTGATGATTTTCATTGCAATGTCAGGAACCAGGTTCTCTCACTCTTGCCTCCAAGATACTGTTATTTATCATAGTTCCCATTGGTGCTTCCTTAGAGCATCCCTTCTTTGGCAGCTCAGTTTTGCTCTTTCCTGCATGGCTTAGTCTGGTCTTGGCAGGTTTGTACAGATCCAGCTTGATGAAGGCTGAGCACAATGAAAGTCCCATCCATGCTCTGGCATTTTTGCCGTATTGTATTCAGATCCCTGTCTTGAATCCTTCTGGGGCAGGATGTCTGGTCATTTTAGGTTGGCTGTTGGGGTTGGGTTTGCTTGGTTTTTTTTGGAGGCAGTGGATTTTAGTGCCAGCATCATCTTAACATTGCTTCTGTCTTGAGCCTGAAACATCTTCTCTTATGGAGGCAGCTGAGTAAATGATTTATATGAGGCAGTAGGGGCTGGAGGTTGGCTGAGTGCAGCAGCCTTTCGTTCCCATGCAAGGCAGCAATGACAGTGATGGTAAACGCAGTTGGAGCTGGACCTGACAGGTTGGTCATGGCAGTCACCCTTGAGCTAGTTGTCATGATTACTGAGTGGAGGATGCCATCTGTGTGGAGATGAAGGTCTCGATGACGTTGTGAGTGGATGGCAGCAGCTGACTGTGGCTGTTGGCGGAGTCAGAGCTTTGGTACAGCACCAGGCTGCTAGAGGACACTGTCAAAGGCACAGGGAGAAGTTAAGTTCAGATTCTCACTGCAGTCCTCTTGTGTGTGCACACTCACATTTCCAGCATGACTGAACTGTCCTGGCATAGAGACATAACTCCTCCTATTTTGTGTGCTGTTATGTACCTAGCTTCAGTCCACACCTACCCTAAAATACTGAGGGCAACAGCCTTCAGGGAGCTCAGTTTTGAGGGTTCTACATAATTGTTCATGCCCTAGTTCTTTTCATAGAACTGGGAAGCTCTAACTGGAGTCTCTTCAAGGGGGATTCTTGGGCTTTTCAGCCCTAAAAACTGCCAACAAGACTCAATATTCATGGACACTGATCTTGTCAGTATTTTTGAGGTTAGTTTCCTCTCTAGATTTTGAAGAAGGGTCCCATTTCCAGTCTGGCCTTACGCAGACTGTGCTCTGAAGTCTTTTCCTTGTAGCAGCATTCACACACCCCCAATACACTGTTAGAGCCCTCTAAGAGAATCATGAGCCCCAGTTACGTTTTTCTAACTGGATTTTTCCAGTGTTGGCAAAAGACACTAGGCAATACGTGCGTTAAGATAGCGGCTGCTGCTCTTACCAGCGGGGCTTGAGGTGAGGCGAGGGCCTGGCTGAAGGTGCTGGATGGTTGTGTCTTGGTTCTGTAAATGTATCGTTGGAGCCTGTGACACTGGTGTGTGCATCCCAGACTCTGTGTGGGTCTCCGACTCAGGTGTGAATGCCTAGAGAAAAGGAAGTTAAGTGCCCGGTTTCTACATCTGTTCTAACAAGCAGGAGAGGAGAGTGAGCAGGTGCTGTTTCCAAGGAGATTAAATCCTCCTTGGTGATGCAGTGAAGGGCTTACTCTAATGCCTCCATTATTGCTGCTGGTGCCAGCAAGATGAGGAAATAAGAAAGATCATCCCACTGGGATCGCATAGGCCACATACCCAAAACACCTCTGACAAGCAAGGAGCTACCTGCAGACTGGTGCAATGCTAAGGTGGGAGAGCGAAGGCATGTGCTAAAGGCCATTACCTGTTTGGTTGGTGTCAGGTTAGTCAGGGCGCTGAGATTGGCTGTATCTGTTATCACCATGGTTTGTGGCAAGAGGCCTGTATGTGTGTATTGGGTCACTTCAGACTTGGGGCCGTAGAGAGCTGTACATGAAAGAAAACAAGATCATCTGGATGCTGGAGCTTTTCATGAGGCTAATTTGGCTGAGTTGTTCTCCTCATGCATGTGGACCTGCTCTTTTTGTCTCTGAAACAGTGGGAGTGGAGGGACAGGGAGATGAACGCAATAGGAAAGTGTCATCATTAGAGCAACAATAATACAAGAGGAAGGTAGGGTTCTGCAAGCCCAAGGACCCAGCAAATGCTCCAGAGCAGGGTATTTTGTTGTTTGCTTGAGCAGATGAGCTCACATTCTTACCGTGAGGGTTCTGTATCTGGGCCATGGTAGCCATGAAGGGGCTCTGGTTGATGTGGCTCTGGACTTGCTGCATGAGGGGCTGCTGGTAGGATGGGTGCAGCTGCTGGGAGAACTGGACAGGCTGCAGGGTGGTGAGGCTGCTCCCCATGCTGTTTATTACAGGTACACTCTGGGGCTGGGTTGAGGCCAGGCCTGAAAAACAAAGACTGATGACAATAGCATCACACACTGTGGGAGGAGTGTGGCAAGGGAGGGTAATCTGAAGTAGTCATTGTGGCAGGCCTATTGTCACAGGATGATTTCAGATCCTGCTTTTCAGGTGTTCTGTTTGTTATCTGTGATTAAGAACAGATTTCATGCGTTTGAAAACAAAATGGGAGTGTGCAAAATGTACAATGCAGACAGGTACGATAAAGCCACCTCTGATTTCCAGTGTTTGTTCCTGTATACATCCTTGTGTACCAGTATAGGTCACTTTTACCAGTTTAGTGATAACCTGATAGGGAGTTCCATTGGGGATACCTAGCTCAGAGTTAAACTGATAGCATCATCTCAATGTCCAGTTCATTTTATTCTCTTTATGAAGCTGTTGGCAACAGAGAACACTATGCTGTAGCTGTCCTGGCACGTGGAACGGAGTTTAAACTCGTTTTGTTTGACCTGCCCAATTCTGGAATTTGGACCAGTGAGAAAGAGGTAGAAGGTTTCACACATTACTGCTTATTTCCCACAGCTGTCCAGACCCTGTTCCTGTAAATCAGCACATCTCTCCAGCACCGAGACGTTTCCACCCTGTGGGAATCTCCAGGTTTTCCTTTCTTGCACAGAATTAGAATCTATATCATAATTTTGGGTGTAAATGAGGAAACGGAAATCAGTTCACAGCTGCCTCCTTGGAATCCAAGGCGGCCTCTTTCTTCCTGGGAAGAAAGTGTAAGAGGAGAGTATACATTTCATTTGGCTTTATCTGACGAGATGTACTTTGGCAGTAGACTTGTCTTGGAACGAAAAGAAATCCCCTGCAGGTCCAGAAAAGCTGTCGTAGTGAAAAACAGAATTAACAAAATAAGAGTAATTAATGCTGTGGATTCCAAAGGCATGTGCTGCTCTTTGCAGGAAGACAGCAGGATGGTTTGTCTTTCAAGCATGATGAACATGCTTCAATTTTCCTAGTTCTAAGGAAGTGTTACATTTATATTTGGGAAGATGCAGAGCAGCAAAACAGAACATTGACATAGGAGTAAATTGCAAAAGTCCTTTGCTCTTACATGGATTTGTGTGTAGCTTAATTCTAACATGAATAAGGAACATCTGTCCCTTATTTGCATTGGTACTTGCAAGTAGTGCTGCTGAAGAGCCTCAGTGTTTGTGACAATTACCCCAGGTGCGTATCACTGCCAGCTTGGTGGCTTTGTCTCTGAAGATGAGGCAGGTAGTTCTGTGAATTACAGGTAGCTCTTTATTTGAACCGTGATAAGCAGAGTCATTGCAGAACACTACTCACCTATCACCAGGGTTGAGGCACCTGTGTTGGTGAACGCTGGTGCTAGGGATGAGGTCTCACCAGCTCCAATTGCCATAACACCTGGCAGTGATGCCATGATCAGGTTCTGAGTTTGCTGGCTCAGAGGATGTGGGTTTTGCTCTAGGCTGTGCAGGGCAGTCAGGGTGCTGACAGGAGGGAGGGTTCCTCCGGGAGCTGAGACCTGTGTGAAAGGGGAACCATGGAAATGCCATCAGCAGCAGGTTGGGTCCCAAAGCTGGGGTAAATAAATGGCCTTCTCCCTCTGCCTGCCTGCCCTGACCCCTTGTGAGTTAGAAAGACTTCACATTTGCTTGCCTGCAGTTTCCCTGTGCTCATCAGTTAGCTAGCAAAGGTCAGCTGCTGGAGTACTGAGAGTAAGTCCTTGCTGGTTTAGTTCTTTCACATTTAAGAATGGGAAGGGTTTTACAAACGAACTAGATTAGTCCCCCTGCATTCTCTATAGGGCAAGTTTATCTTCTGTTTTATAACTGAGAGTGGAGGATGATGCTCAAATTAAAAGGCTCGGGTAATTTTCCATGGTAATTTGCCGTTCTGTGCAGGGTTCAGCACAGAATGCAGGAGTTCTTTTCTTGTTCACCTTGTCCTCTGAGAAACGCCTGTAATTTTCCTTCCACACAGCAAGTGTTTCAGTGGACAGGGAGCTTTCAGACTGAGATTTGGAAGGAGTTGCTGAAAAGCTTCCTTGGACTATTTTGTCGTGCAGGAAGTTCTTCAGGCCACATTACCTGGCAGTTCCCTGCTGTTAGAGAGGAAGAGTACCTGTTAGATACAACAGGACTGTTCTGCGCTTGTGTGTTTTGCTGCTTCAGTCTGTCCTTGAGTGAGTGGGTAATTTAGCTTGACTGTTTGCTCAGCCTCCAAAATGAACCGTGTAACCCATGTCTGCACTTGAACGGGATTTTGAGTTTGCAAGGCCTTTGGGAGACCTGTAGTTGAAGTTCTGTGGAACAGCAAAAAGCAGTCTGATAATTTGGTTGATAGAGAAAGGTCGGTGCTTTATATTATACTTTTTTTTTCCTCCTCTCAGATAAAAAGCTTTAAGGAATCTTTAGTAAGAGTGAGGACCAACAGATTAAACAGTGGAACAAGTCACCTTGATACCAAAGCTGGAAGACAGCTGTAGAAGGTTTTCAGCATCTCATGAGAGACTTTTTACTTTTGTTGTCTTCAGGAAGAGACCAGAAAGCCATCAAAGTGAGTGACTGATGAGACTTATAGTAATTTATAGAGAACTTAACTTTACCTCAGGCCAGTATGCACTAACGCTGACTTCTAGCCTTTCCCTGTAAGCAAGGGAACGCGTGCAAACTGAAAATGATCACTGATGTAGATTCTAGTGCTTTATTGCTAATTATGTGGGGAAAGGTGCAGTCAAATCTCAAAAGGAAACTTGCTTTGAGAAGACAGATTGCTACAGTCCAGACATCCAGTACATGTGCTGTGCACAGGCAGATTGGCCTAATCTTTGCAGGTAAGATAGATGTAAGTACAGGTCTCTGTTTTGTTAATTCCATTGGTATTTGGTCAACTGTCTTGGGATGTGTAGAGTTCAAATGAGAGTTGGAGATGGCAATCTCACTGGGGAGAGGAGAACAGGGTCTCCTGGGAAGAAGGAAATTACGTCCTACCTTGAGCTCTGTTTTTTCAGAATAGACTGTTCTGATTGATCATAAGGAAATGGCTATACTTGTCTTATGCTCTAATACCTGCCCTCACCAGCAGTCTAGAGGGCACCTACATCTCCGGCCTGCTTGTGTTACATGGTCAGTGCAAAGTGGCTATGTAATATTCTCTATATAAAGGTGGTTTTAAGAGTATTATAGGAAAAATTACTTCTGAATAGTCCATATTGTGACCACAGGCAGAGGACCTGAGGTCCTCCAGTCAGCAGAACTTAAGTATGCATCACTTACCAGCTTAGTGTCTGTGCTCAGTAGGTT
This sequence comes from Amazona ochrocephala, assembly GCA_039720435.1. Lineage (NCBI taxonomy): Eukaryota > Metazoa > Chordata > Aves > Psittaciformes > Psittacidae > Amazona > Amazona ochrocephala. Next base: position 4,405,906 of record CM077891.1, on the reverse strand, counting down.
CTGGCTGGGCTCCAGCCCAGGGGGAGAAACCTGATGAAGGATGGTTTGGGTGGTCACCATGGAGCTGTTAGCATGGTGGTTACTGCTGGAGGACTCTGCCTCACTGGCTGGCTGCTGGTTGTACCTCACTCCTGCATCACAACAGGAGGCAAAGTGGTGAGAAACTGAGAAACATTGGCAGGTGCTAAATTTGGTTTCCTTTGCAGGCTTTTGCCTTTAGATGCTTGAGGCAGAGACAAGGTGGGTAATAGGGGAACGAGGAGAACAGGTATTCTTGGCACCATGCCCTGGCTGTTCTCTGTAATTTGGCACAACTGCTTCCTCAATTACTGACTTTAAGGTATGGCTGTGTGTGCTGCAGGGAACAAGCAGGGTTAACTAGAAAATGCCCTTCTGGATGGTGGGCATAGAGAGGAGAGCCTCAGTGAGATACCTCTTCCCAGACTGAGAGCAATTACCAGCTCTGGCCTAAGAAGCTGAAAAAGCTCTGATCATTTTGGATGGAGAACAATCTTTCCTGATGCCTGAAAACTCAGTCACAGTCTGATGGTGCTTTGTATGTATGGGAAAGAATGAAGAGTCCACACATGAGGGAAAGAATACAGAGCTGACTTGAGGCTGCAGCCAGTGAATGACCCCTTGAAAGGGGATTACTGCCTGCCAGGTGAGAGTGCAGGATGGCACAAAGTGAGGAGATTTGGTTGAGTTTTGTTGCTGAACTTTGTCACCCTTGCTAATCTAGCTGCTCTCCTCACTCAGAGACATGGTCTCTCTGTCACCAGTGCTCTTCCCTTGTAGCAAGTCTGCTTTTTCTATCTGTAGTTGCCTCCTAAAGGGGTGGACTTGGGAGGTAGTTTTGGTGACTTGAGTTTGGGTAGGTTCACCCATTCCTCTTTCACATCTTCTGGTTGTTTCTTACCATGAACCTTGCTGGGTGAGAGAGCCGATGGTGGCTGGAGAGAGGAAGAGTTGTGTGGAGTTAGAGGGGGAGCAGAGGTGGGCTGTGGTCCACTGAAGGTGTCCATGGCCAGCTTGTGCCGGAAAGCCTCCTCCTTCCTGCGGTTGGCAAACCAGTTGTAAACTCTGACCTCTGTCACCAGGTTTGAGCCCAGTCCCTGGGCCTGAGAAGGGGAAACACCTCTCTGAATACACTCTGCTCTGTTGGGGAAAAGCACAAGAAGAGCCTTACTGAGACAGGCTTAGTCAGAGAGACAGAGTAAGTGCGCAGCACCAAAGCGGCTGTGGTCTGGCACACTGTGTGGAAGGAGCCTGCCAGGTGTAGCAACACAATGAGGCATTACTGATCCTTTGTGGACAGTGAATCATAGAATCATTGAATAGTTAGGGTTGGAAAGGACCTCAAGATCATCCAGTTCCAACCCCCTGCCATGGGCAGGGGCACCTCACACTAAACCATGTCATCCAAGGCTCTGTCCAACCCAGCCTTGAACACTGCCAGGGATGGAGCGTTCACAGCTTCCCTGGGCAACCCATTTCAGTGCCTCACCACCCTCACAGTAAAGAATTTCTTCCTCATATCCAATCTAAACTTCCCCTGTTGAAGTTTGTGTTGTTCTGGTGTCCTCAACATCAAAAGGACATGGAACTGTTGGAACAAGTCCAGAGGAGGGCCACGAGGATGATCAGGGAACTGGAGCACCTCCTATATGAAGATAGGCTGAGAAAGCTGGGGCTATTCAGCCTGGAGAAGAGAAGGCTGCGTGGAGACCTCATAGCAGCCTTACAGTATCTGAAGGGGGGCTATAGGGATGCTGGGGAGGGACTCTTCATTAGGGACTGTAGTGAGAGGACAAGGGGTAAATGCTCAGCTGTAGCATTTTATTCAGGTGTGACTGGTGTCAGTGGTGAAATCCACAGCTGTACTGTTAGGGTGCCTATCATAGGTGCTAGCAAACACCAAGATGAGAGAGGGCCTGCTGTGCCTCTCTTTCTCAAAGCCAGACACTCATCTTTACCTGTTGCATTCTTCCACCAGTGCCTCCCTCTCTTCTTTGCTGGGGTTTTTCTGCCTCTCGTAGGCTTGGAACAGGATTTGTTGTGAAGCAGGACCCCACTTAAAGCGGTTTCTTCTTCCCTTCTTGGTGGGCAGGTCATCTCCCATGGGCTCCTCTGTCAGGATGCCCTGCCCAGCGTGTGTGAATTCTGCAGGCACAAAGGGACAAGGGAATTTGCTTTCTGGAAGCATTTCCAGAAGTTCCATCTATTCAGGTACCTATCAGGACCAATGAAGCTTACCCTTGAAAAACATCTCATTCAAGATGGAGGGTTAAATTGAAATGGGATGGAAATAAGTTCCATGATCTGCTAAAACTGATAAGATGTTCCTAGCAGGCCATTTGCCCACCCTTTTTCTTGCATGCATTGTGTTTCTGCTCACACCTTGGAGTAGTGAAGGCACATGCAGCTGAGTTTAGAGTAAGCATAGTCGTAGAATTGTTTAGGTTGGCAAAGACCTTTAGGATCGAGCCCAACCATTAACCCAGCACTACTAAGTCCACCACTAAACCATGTCCCTAACTGCCACATCTGCATGTCCTTTTCTCCAGGCTGAACAGCCTCAGTTCTCTCAGCCTGTCCTCATAAGAGGACTTGTCCTCTAGACCTTTCGCCAGCTTTGCTGCCCTTCTTTGAACACGCTCCAGCAGCTCAACGTCCTTGTCATAAGGGGCCCAAAACACAGTATTTGAGGTGCAGCATCACCAGTGCAGGGGGATGGTCACTTCCCTGGCCCTGCTGGCCACCCTGTTTCTGATACAAGCCAGGATGCTGTTTGCCTTCCTGGCCACCTGGGCACAAGCTGGCTCACATTCAGATGGCTACTGACCAACACCCCCAGGTCCTTTTCCTCCTGACAGCTTTCCAGCCACTCTTCCCCAACTACATGTAGTGTTGTATTGGGTTGTCGTGACCCATGACTGTAGTCCTGCTTCCAAAACCATCCAAAAGCCAAATGTCTCAAGTTTACTTGCAGCCCACCACTACAAAATTAAGGCAGATTCCAGGCAGGCTCATGAATATAGAAATGCATGCTGCAGGGATGGGTCCCAGGGGATGCCTGTAAGGAAGGGGCTTAGAAGGCACGAGGTGATGGCCCACGGTGGCTATAGCAGCCTGCTGCTTTCTGCAGCTAGAGCAACTGTTGCTTTAGCTGAAATTGCAGAAGCTTAGTTCTTGGGCAGAAATTCTCTCTCATTTGTCCACTACACTGCTTTGGTCTGAGGATGAGTGTAGAACTCTAATGGCAAATGGAGAGTACTAGTTTGCTTCTCTTTAGCCAAATGGTGGCTGGGGTGGGTGACTGCAGGCTGCTTCGTGAGGGAGTGGTTTTGTTTCACCCCACCACTGAACACTGACCCAGGATTCTCTAATCTTCCTGCTAAAAGTGGCTTTTCTTTCCATTTTTCCTTGACAAAAATGGGGAGTAAGGATTAGCAAGGGAAAGCAGAGGCCTTTATGAAGCTGAGACAGGAGAGCAGTTGTTGCCATACTTACGCTGGGCCACCTCTCGCTGCTTGCGGACATACCAGGTGTAGAGGGCTGCCCTTTTTTGGGTCTTCATGGGAGTGCCCTTGTTGAGGTGTTGTGAGAGGTGAGACTGGTTCAGACCAGTGGTGTCCACCACCTCACGCTGGGGGATGTTGTGCTGCTGGAGGTAGGATTTCACCATCTTTGCTACTCGCCAGGGATCCTCTCTGGAAGGAGCAGAAAACAGTTCTCAGGAGGGAGAGATCTAACAGCTGCACTTGGCAAACCTGGGTTCCAAGGAAGTGTGCTGTTACCTCCTGAGATGCACCTTGCATGTCAGTCATCACCATTGCGTTTGGTGAGGCCAGGGTGTTGAGTGGCTGTGTAAGGGAAAGCTGTTCCTCAGTGGGGTACTTTGTTCAGTTTTGACTCTGCATTCAGGGTAAGCACTCCGTGGTATTAGAGATGAAGTGCAAAAGATGTAGCACTAGCTTCCTTTAAACTGTCTCTGCAGGTACTTGGATCTCCCCTTAGAAGGGGGCTCTTTGGTTATCAAGGAAATTTCCCAGTACATGACCATAGTATGTGCTGTCTGTGCTCATCTATATGTGGGCTTTTGGGCTGTTCTGTCTGCGCAGTTGTCATCTGTAAATGACAGAAAGTGCTGACCAGTGACACGGGCACTGAATGGTGGAAAGTAACATGAATATAAAGCACTTTTGCTGCTAGTGAGAAATGGTATGAGGAGGGAAGTGGTGTTGCATTCTGATATTCAGTTGGATGTTTTCTGACTACAGATCTCTTTTCCAGAATTGACCACACTCTTCCCTTTCCCTACATGACTTTTCTTCCCTATCCCCCTTTCTTTGAAACACGGGTGCTTTAAAGTCCACCTAAAGGCGGGCGTACTTCATTTTCCAAGACAGATTCATTGTGATATTAGGCTGAACCCAGCTCATGCCCCGTTTCTGATCCGGGCTGGGATGTCTTGCAGTGATTCAGGAAAACAAAACAGGTTCTCATTATACTGTGATGTGACAGCTATGTATGCATATGTACGCACCAAGCCATCCAGGATTATGTTCTTGTACATCTGTTACATTAGTCAAACACACTGATTCACATCTAGAACCACTCATAGCTTATAAATACAATAAAGAACAACAGGCAAACCATTAATTCCTACAATTGCCGCCCTCCTTTGAGGTAACAGCTTAGGGAGTAGACCTATTTGAGACCTGCTCACAAAACTTGAGGAACTAATCTGATTTGGGATTTCACAGTAAATGTGAATCTCTGTTTTTCAGGATCTCTGATTATGATATCCAGGAAGGTTCCTAAAGAATACAGAGAGAACACGACTGTGACTTTGTGTGTATTGATTTTGCCAGAGCTGAAAATCACAGTAAAACTAAAGATGTGAAACCCAGCAGTCTAGATCTAAACAGCGCAGGAGCCTCTCTATGTAAAAGCCTCTGCTTCACTTTTAACAAAGAGCATCCTTCTGTGCTTTCTGTGTGAAATGCCTGGTGGAAGTGGTTTGCGTGCTGTAGGAATACACACATCCGGCGCTAGCATCAAAGGAGCAACGGGGCAAAAAAAGATACTTAGGACTGTGCAGAAACTGTCACAAGAACACAGGTCTGAGCAACAAGCAACAACTGTACAGGCAGCGGCTGTACTGCTCATTGCTTTGTTGACTCAGGAGGTTAGCAGAGGCTGAAAATTGATAAGGAGGACAAAGTCCACACCTGTTCTCTCAGCACAAACACCCTTATCTCTGTTCCCCTGCTGCTGTCTCCCAGTGGCTGGATAGTCCAAGGAGCAAGCTCTGCTGCAGTTAAAGTGTGACAGAAATGGTGTCAGTTACAGCCTTCCGAAGAACCTGCTTACTTAAAATAGGAATATTTGTTCTTTTTTTATGGTGGGATGCTTGTTATAGAGGCTTCTAGCTTCTTTCCTTAACCATCTTTGGCTTTCAAAAGCCTCAAATTAGCTGAACTTACAAAAGCTTATCTTTCCTAGCTGTGGTGGTGTTCTTTTTCCTTCTACTGCTGTCCAAACCAAGGACCATTCTCCCCACTTTGTATTTGTGACAGCTGAGCCAGCACCTGTGTCCTGAATTCATTACACAAGTCTATACAAAGGAGAAAAGGCTCTGACTTGGAATCTCTGGTCTCTTAGATGTGAGTTCTGGCTCAGATGGGAAGAGGAAGGACTGTGTTGCCAGTGATGGAAACCTCTGTTACATGTTGATTTCCTTCCTGCACCCCAATGATGAGTTACTTTCATCTCCCCTGTTGAGATCCTCACTTCTATGTGGCAGGAAGTATTTATGAGGCTGTCCTCACAATGATTAAAGCCTGTGTTTTTTCTGTCTTCTTTTGAGACAAAGCAGGGGGCTTTGTGAGGCAAAACAGTGCAGGGGAACCTTAGTACAGCATGATTTCATAAGGCAGTTGTATGAAATCCTAGCTACTCTGTACATTGTCAAAGCACAGGCTGCAATACCAATGTGGCAATTCCTTTAGGCCCAAGGCTATATCACAGTACAAGTGATGGCAGCTGGTCAGCTGAACCCTTGCCTGAACCATTGCCCACATACCTAGTTCCACCTGCAGAGCTTTCACCATTGACTAAGACATTACAAGTTGAAACCTTTGCTCTTTCACTCATGGTGAGACGGTGACTGGCTGTCAGAGGGCAGGATTTCACCCTAAACCCGGTTTCCCTGTGTGTAGTTGCACTACAGTCTCAGTTGGTTCAGTGAGTCAGAACTGCGGAAGTGGGTCTGCCTTGCTCAAACGCTGCTCTATCTCCAAGCCTTTTCTCTACCTGCTAGCTTCCCTTTCCCCCACATGCAAGCTGCCTCCCCACTCCTTTCTTGCTCTCCAAGGTCTAATACCTGTCTTCAAATCCTTCTCACACAGTTAGTTTTAAACTCTTCCTATGCCTTGCTCTCCTGCTGTCAGTTGCTTATTGCCATCTGGGTGTAGCCCCTCTCCCTGGCTCATCTCAACCACAGGGGCCTGGGTCCCCTTTCCAGACCAGCTTCCCATTTTCTTAGTTCTGAGGTCACTTTTTAAGGGCGTTTTCACCTCCCTTTTGTTACCTGAACAATAAGTAACCCAGGTAGTTAGTTATAAACTCAAAGGGAACAAGAGGCTGGTTGATAATTTATAGCAACATCTCAAATTTAAATGGAAAGTAAATATCAAGTTGTTAGCATTAAAGAAAACCCATTCCAGAGGGCTGGAGATGTAACATTCAGGGGACCTTCTCCCTCCTTCACTCTTCCTGACTTTTCTCTTTTTCCTTTGTTCCTTTCTTTTCCCTCCTCTTCCTCATTCTTTCTGTTTCTTCTTTTCTTCTTCCCTGTTCTCACATTCTCAGGCAAGAGAAGCCTTCATTTCCCTGAGGTGGGTTCTGAATTGCTGCTTTGGACCAGACCTTGCTTAAGCAGAGGTTCAGAGAAGTACTCAGGACCATCCTCTGGCCCTGTCGTGTGGAGCCTGCTAGACAGCCCTCACTGATGGCAGTGCACAGCCTGGAGCCACGCTAGGCAGAGAGCAGGGAAGGTAAGACCATTGCATCAGGGTTCCTTTCTATTGAACTTGGCCTGGTTTGCCTCATCTTGGTTTATATGTGGAAATGAAAGGGGTGTGGCAGCTTCATCTCCAGATTCCCCAACTAGAGCCATTCTAAGGGCAGGAAAAGACTGAACCTTTATCATTTTATCTTTTGTTTTCTTTTTTGCCTCATGGAATACGTGCTTTTATCCCTGCCTTCAGGGGAAGTCTATTGCTTATCTCGATTTCTCTCCTTCCTAATGGAATTTCACCCCTTGCCCTACAGGTGGGTTGCTGCTCTACCTCTCTGTTTGCTATACCTGTGATAGTGTGATCTGTCCCTTCCCCCAAGGTAGCGTCTCTCTGTGGAGTATCAGGGGATTACTCCACACAGCTCTATGTCCCTACTGAGTTAGTTATTCTTTATCATAGATGCAATTTGTTTTCTGTGGGGAGCAATACGGAAAGAATGTTTTTATTCAAACTGCAAATCTGTGGAAGGTCAGCGAGACAGATTGAAGGACAGAAAGAAACGTTAATTCCTTGCTAGACAAACCTTTGTCTGAACTACCTTTACCATTGTTTTGTTCTGTAGGGACTAACTGTAATCAATCCCCACAGGTTCATCCTGGCATGGGGATGTATCTTCTCTACACCCTGTTTTACACAGCTTTGGCTAGTGCTTTCCAAACTGTGGTTTCAACTTTAGTAGTCCTGCAAGGACATACTTGGTCTCTTGGTGTTGTCATGTTTTTCTTTTCCAGCTGCTGGAAAGCCTGTCAATGGACACTTTCCTGATTCTGCCTTATAAGCAATGGCTGCAGTTACCATGAAGACTTTCTTGAATCACTAATAGCTGCCCACAAGTCAATCTCTGAGTTAAAATGTGGTCTACAGCATTAGATCAGGAATTGTTAATAATGTCAAAAGAGGCTTCTGCCTGAGGGTAGAAGTGCTTCCATCTGGATTTGAAATCCTTGCGTACATGCTGAAATAGCTTATAAGCATTGAATGTTTACTGGGAATCCCTGCTCAGGGAGATTCTTGCCTGCCTTCCTTTTATCTGTGAACTGTTCTGCCTGCCTTACAATGCTTACAGTACTGTTTTACGGACATTACCTGTAGGCATCTCTAATGGAAAGGTTTGTTCTTAAGAAACAAAGTCTATTAGTAGGTATAACAACTGCTTACAAGTTATCGAACCCTGATGGTGGATCAGATGCTTTGAATGGGTTCTCAGATGTGCAGCTGCTCTGTTTTAATATTTGACTAGAAACGTTAATCCTGTCGATACAGACTTCCTACTGTTCTCATTTTACCTTGACTCATTTTGATCTGTTGCAATCCTCCATAAGTATATTCATATTTTTTTTGCTGAAAACTGTGGCTTCTGGTCCCTTTGTACTGTCCTCAACTGCAGAAGTGAATTGCTCTGCCCTGTGATACAGGGAACTGAGGAAAGACGATTCTGATGTTTCAGTCTAAAGCTTTGCAATTAAGACCCAGTATGAGGCTTTGGAGATCCTTGTTCTTGCCCAGTCCTCTCTGTGGTGTCTTAGGGTTTCAGATAGATCATAGAATCTCTCTGTACCTCACTTCCCATTTGTAAAATGGGAATGTTGCTCAAGTGACTGTATAGAGAGAGGTGTGAGACTGTTCATCGGAAAGTATTACTGTCACAGCTTTGCAAGAGAGGTGAGAGTGTTGTGGTGAGGCTGGCAGTAAGCACAGGAAAGACTGGCTGCAAGGTCCTAAGAAGGCAGAGAGGATCAGAAACCAGGATTCATGCTGGTGAGGGTGGCAGGAAGGAATTCCCTTCATCCGCATATCTGTTCTTAGATCACAGCAGATGGCACTTTAATCCTGCTTCACCCATTCATTACAAAGCCAGGTGCTGCTCCTCACCTTCCATGGCTTCCTTAGCAGAGAGATACCTGATAAACCATCAGAAGTTAATGATCAAAAAGCTTATCCGGGTCTTTTCATCTATAAATTTATAAGACAAAAGAGAAATAATAAAGCCATTGGATAATTAGTAACTAGCCAGGGCCCGCCCGGTGCCACTGGGCTCAAACTACCCCAAGACCTGTACGCAGACTCAGGAAGATGAGAAGGAGACAAGGATTAGAGGAAGAAAAAGAGGGGAAGGGAGAGAGAGAATTAGCCAGGAAGAAAACAAAATGGGAGGAATAGCAGCAGAGACAAAAGTGAAGAGAGAAAGGAAACTTGTAAAAAGAATGGAAAAGTCATAAAGAGAACAGAGGAGCCTAAAATATGTGACACAGCTGGGATTGGGGAAGAGATGAGACGTGCTGGACCAGAAGGAAGATGGAAACTTTGGGAATGTTTTCCCCACCCAGGTAAGAGCTGATCCAGTGGGTTTTCCTCTCTTGGCTACCACTGCAGAGTCATCAACTCCCAGGCTGCCAGGGCGCTTTCTTCTCCTAAGTGCTTACAGTGAATGCTAACTCTTCATGCTGTTTATATAGCTCTGGCCTTTTGTGGTGGGGTTTGATGTTCGCTTCTTGTTGTTACATTTTCTGTTAACTTCCTTTGCACGTGCAAGGGAGTGGTCAGAAAGCCTGAGAAACTCTCTAGGTGGATTTTGGTTTTAGTGCAGATTCTAAGTGCCGGATGTTGGTACGTGTTGTTGCCTTCAGCTCGTCATTGCAAAGTACCCACAAACCAGATGGGCAAGAGACTGATTCTCTTGTGATAGATGGGTTGGACGGACCTGATCCTTGCTTGGACAAAGCTCTTAGGTCACCCGTAGGAACTGGATCTTAGCAAGAATCCCAAACGGGAATCCTGGTGAATGTTTTTCCGAGTCTGTTGTGAGGTTTATCGGTTCAGGCTCATTGTGTTTGATCTCAGAAGTGCTTGTACGCAAAGGAAAATTTGCGTGGCAGTAAAACCTGTCGTTGCTGTGGATGTACTTTGTAGTTGTGACAGGCTGCAGACGGCAGAAGCAGAGTGTTCTGCTTGGGTTTTAACCTCTGCATGTATTTGGTGTGTGCTCTTTCTACAAGAAAAATCCCCACTGAACTCATGAGAACTTTGCACTCACTTGAATGGCAAGAACAAGTTCTCTTGGTTTGTCTTTGGCCAATAATCTATTGCAAAAACTAGTGAAATGAGCAGTATTAATTTCATTAAACAGAGCAGGGAAACATCACAACTTGACTTTACTGTACAGACTCGGGCAAATATAGCTCCAGTTAAGAGTGACCTTTCCTGATGACTGAAGCTGTGAATCCTCTTAAAAACATAAATCCTAAACCCTACCATTCAGTCAGAGAGATGCAAGTTATCCAGGCCTCACACTGTTCTGAAGCCTGATGATATAAGCACATCAAATACGCACTCAGGCCCCATGGCTCCTTTCATGCATTTAAAGTGAGATGAAAGGAAAGTTTGGGTATTTATAAAGAATGTGAGGGTGTTGTGAGTCCTGGCAGGGATGAAGACTGCCTCCATGCAGCTAGATCAACTGTGAATACAAGGGACATTGAGCGCAAGGGGAAAGGAAAAGAGGTTTAGAGGGAGAGTGTAAGAAAGCGGCAAAGAGGAGCAGCAAATCTGTCCTTACTGTAATAGTCTTTCCACCACAGCCTTCTGGTGAGCAGCCTCCTCAGGGCTCAAGTTTTCCAGCTCCTTCATTATTGGAGGGGTAAATTCCTCCCCGTCATCAGAGGTTTCATCTTCCGATAACCTGGACTCCCCCATTCCATTGGGGATGTCGGGACAGGGTTCCCCTTTCTCTGTCTGGAGGGCATTGATAGCGCGCTGACTTTCACTCTGGAGCGCGTAGGGTTCCACTTCGCTCAGCGCCTTGATCAGGGTCTCCTTGGTTAGTCCCGAATCCAGCAGCGCTCCCAGCAGCTCCACTTGAAGATGACTCAGCTTCGAGACCATGGTCTTCAGGCTGGTGTCCCTTGGATTTGAATTTTGGGTTATCCTGCTTCCAGCTTCCCTACACCATGTTCCCGAAGTGACGCGCCTGACTGTCAGGAGAGTGGGCACAGCGCAGCCTCCCGCCTCTACACCCCCAAAAACCCCCAAAATACAAAATGGAGCCACTTCAGACCCCCCACGACTGTCCTGAGCCAGTGCTGATAAAGGGACCCTTGGCTATCTGTTTACATTGGAGCAATGTAAATTCTCCAAGGTTCATATTTATCTGTGTACTTAGCAAGTTACTGAACTTTGGACTTCAGCACTGCTGCAGCAGTTCACAAAGTACAGAGGGAGAGAGAAAGGGGGAGGGGGAAAGGGAGGGAAGCAGAAGAGAGAAGGAGAGGAAAATGATAGAAGGTTGGCAGCATGGAAAAGTAAGCTGTGGAAAGAAAATGAGGATAATGAGGATGGAGAAGTGTGTCTTACTTGTGGGCCCATTAGTTTTAGGGAAGGAAGGAGGTGGTGTACCCAAAAGGAGAAAGCGCTTTTGGCTGTGTGTGTTTCAGGCGAAGGTGCTGCCTTTGGAAGACGGTAGAGCCCACTCAAAGCTCTAGCAAGGGTGAGGTTCAGCCAGTCTCAGCCCCTGCCAAAGGCTTTGGGCTGAGAGGAAGCCACACTGGCAGCTTCATTGGCCTTTGTGTATTCACCCTGCGCAGAAGTGTGACCACTGCGTCTATGTGAATATCCTCAAGACTCACAGGATGTGGCAGAGCTCCAGCTGAATCCTGTGGCAGAACATCAAGGGTTAAATGACTTTTTCACTTCTGGCTTTGGCTTGCTGGGTATCTTGATATGCAAATACGAGTACCTCGATTGTAACTTGCTGTGTTTATTGCTCAGTTGATGAGTAGAAGCAGTGTACCCACATAACTTGGGGGATTACAGGACTTGCCCCTCTGAGCTTATGATTCAAGCATCTGATAAGGAATAGTGTTGGTTCATGCTGAAAGTCCCTGCCCTGCTTCTTCTGAGGAGTGCTCTGGCCAGGCTTGTGCTTCCCATTTATTATCTACCTCCATCCCTTCTTGATACCAGCCCTGCTCTAACGTTCTGCTCCTGCCTGTGGGTGACTTCCTAACGCATGCTTTCTAGCTCAGCTGGAGTTGTTTGGTGCAGTCCTTGGGGTGTCCTTATGACTAAATTGTCTTTCCTGAATTTTCTTTGTCTGAAAATGTATGAATGAGTTTATCCACTTTGAGTAGCTACATTAGAGAGTAACTTGATGTGCACATGTGGACTTGATGCACAAGCATCTCATGCAAATGATTCCTTTTCTTTTAAAGCTGTTGTCTCAGTAAAGGTTTCCTATCCCTCTCGATACACACCCATCAAGCCTAAACTAAGAACTGTAGGACTGTCCCCAAACCGGGTAATGCCTCAAGACAATGCTGCAGAGTGACCTTGGCCCCTGTTTTCCCTCTGGGCACCACAAGCTGTGCTCCAGGCTCCTGTGACAACATGCTAAGTCAGCAGCTGGAGGACAAAGCTTCTTTGCAGACTGGACCCCTTCCTCCCTCCAGGCACAGCAAGCCGACCCCTCCAACCAGGGCTGTTGTTATCTGATAACTTTCATTTCAGATGGTGGCCGAGCACCAGCTCACCTCCCTGCAGTGAGTTCAAAAAGGCTCAGATGGATCCAGAAGACTTTATATGGCTAAAAAGAAGAACAATTTGGAGTCCATGTAAAAATGTTTAATGTAAGAAGTTTTGATGTGAACATTCATGTAGCTTCTAAAGATGTTTTTGGAGTATTTAAAGAATGGTGAGCTTTTTTTTTTTTTTGTCATTCTTGTCAATGTTTTTGATTCCATTTCCATGCATTTAATTTTTTCATTACAGTTTTTCTCCTCTCTCCACCCAGGCAGACACACCACCATTACTGGCTGATAACACTAATTGTCAGTTGTCATTACAGTTTCCAACCATGACATAGCATTTCTGTGTGGTATGTCCTTACAGTTCAAAGTCTTTGCAAGCAGAGAGAACAGATAGTGGGGCTCCTGCAATATGTGACAGAGGAGATCCTGTCATACTGTGTTACTTACTTCTGCCTATCTTTGACATGCTGATTTCTTTTACCTAAACTAAGATGGAAAATATTACCACTGCTCTTGTCCAAAAGATTGTCAAATCTATGTTCTGCAAGTACATATAATATACCTGTTGAATGCTTGAGGAGGTGTGGACACAGATCATTAAGTTTAGACAAAGAACAGTGATATTTGCCAATGGAAACTGTAAAAAGAAAACAGCAACAAATGATCTATCTGTATTGTGTGGTTTCAAGGATTCCTTATGCTCCCAGAAGTCCTGATGCCATTGCTTCTGTTTGCCTTGAAGACCTTCAGCTGCGGAGGCTTTTTGAACAGCCTGTCTTGAAAACGGTGAACTTTGAAGTCTATAAAACCAGAAACGAACATCTGTTTGTATGTTAGGACCTCACTGAACATTACAACTGGATGCCATGTGGAAAATCCTTAGCTGAATATGAAAGCCTTTCAAATACTGATGAGGAGGTAACTGTTCTCTATCCCTTTATCCTGAAGGGCTTTCTGGTCTACTAGAATTGTCCATTTTAAACTGGAGGAGCTTGGACAATTAAAACAAGCAAACTTCCAGGCTTCCATCTTTACATTCACTGTAACCTGCCAGACTGTGCTAGTGAACGATTCAGCACTCCATGAAGTATTTCAGATTCTTCAGTGCAGGAAAAACAGCGAGCTTTTCAGTGTTTCTTAAATGATGTAAGTTGCTAGTGGTCAGACTGAAGGTTGTGAATTAGCCAGCACACCTACTTTATACCCTGGCACTAAGGATCACAATACCATATTTCCCAGATTATTACAAATGCCATGATGTGCAGTTTTGAGTAAATAAGAATAGCAGAGGCCAAGGGAGGAAGCTGCAAAGCTTTGAAAAGATATGGTTCCAGTGGTTGAGCAAGAACTAGATTGTGCCGTGCCATAATCCAGACAACCTTCTCCTGTAACTGAATTGTACTCAGGGATTTTGCCTTGAGGATGACTATTAGAAAGAGGTTTTGCTTTTGCTATACCCATTTTCACCTATTACAGATGCTAAGTATACGATGATTTCCTTAATTGCAACCATTTGCTTGGCCATGACTCGATTCTCAAGTCACCGTGACTAATGTGATAACTGTAATTGTGATAGGGGAAACTTCTGACAGCACTGAGTGATACCTGCTTGTTTTCCCTGCATTTGCAGTGTCTGGTTTTGTGGTTTTTACCCTGCAGAATTACTTGGTTTTCCTTAGGTGTAATTAATATGGTGGTTGAAGCCCCTCAAAGTCAGTGCTTCATTGGCAAGACATAAACAGCTCTGCAACACTATAAACTGGTCAGCTTAATAGCAAGCTCACTAGCAATGCTACATTGACAAACCACATTGGAGGAATGTATCAATCAGTAATCACAAGAAGTCTGATTTCAATTTTATTTTAATGGCAAGTTCAATAAAGATTATTTAAACATTTTCAACTACTTTGCATTCTGGACACACTTTAATACAACTTCTGTGTACTGTGCTTTTAAAATTGTTTTCTTCTGAAGTAGTAGACTCAACATTGTGTGACAGCTATCATATAAAACTGGGTTCCTGGCATTCCCCAATATCCGTACAGGGTTCGTCTAATGGAATTCTATTTTATTGGTAAATAATAGTCTGTCTTGATTAACTTCCGCTGTAATCCCTTCTCCCTGCATGTAATAAAGTAGCTGAATTACTAATCAAGTGGATCACTTACACTGAGAACAACTGCATGAAGTTATAAATGGGTATCCAGTAGGAACATTATTCTTGTTTTAGACCTACTGGTTTGTATTCTGCTTATTACACTAGGGCAAAACCAAAGTAATGGACAGTATAGTCCTGTAAACATAATGGAAGGCTTGACTTCTTGTATCAACACCATTTTTACCTTTGATATTTCAATTTACTGAATTATGTCCATTAAGTGTACACAGTGAAGAAACATAGCAATTTGCTGGGACAAGCCAATGTAATATGGCTTTTTAGGGAACATAGAAGGGAAAAAGCCTAAATATATTTCTGATGAAAGTGCTAGCAGAGGGGGCCTGTACAGGAATATGGTGGCAAAATTGCTTTTGGCAAAAGAAACACAGATATGGTTCTTTTAATAATCCTTTACCATTTTACTGTTCTTCCTGCTGAGACTGCTGAATGCTTTATTGGCCTGAATGACATTAACATCTTTCCCTCCTTGAAATGTGAGAGCTATTACTGTAATGTTCACCCTTATTTCTGTCACTGGGGCAAAGAAAGCTATACAAATCCCACAACTGATTATTATTTGTGCATTGGGAGCTTAGTCCCAAAAGGCACACAGGAGTGTCAAAAATCTGAGGTAATTGTCATTTATATGTTGCTTTCACTGGGTTGGATACCAGCTATTTGTGCGAACCCCCGAGTATCTCAGTGGGAAAGGTCTTGCTTGAATGCATGCGTTTAATGTTTCACATATATACTCATTTATGTTTTAATTTGGTAGGTTTTGCTGTAAATATGTGATTAAAATAGAAAATCTGATTTTTACAGAGAAGGAAGCTGCTTTTGTCTTTGCTGCCTCCTTCCATATTTTTATTACTACGGTCAGAAGCAGAGCCACCAAAACTTTCAGAGCCAAGACGGGGCAAGGCTACCTTTTCACTGAGACACTGCAGTAACTTAAGTAACAGCAGTTTTTACCTCCAAAGACAACATTTGTTAAACTTTGGGAGTCTCAGTGTAACAACCATGAAGAGCTGGCCTGGCTGCAGAGCTGCAAGGCATGGTGTGATAATGCCACAGTGCACAATGGGTTTAAATTGCAAGTTCTCTTTCTCCATGTTCCTTTTCCTGCATGGGAAGAAAGAGGCCTGCGTGCATCTTCCTAGACATCCATCCGTTCCCCCTTCACTTACTGTTTCTACCATCAGGGTGAAGATGACATTGGACAGCAGGAGCAACTGTGGAGTTCGGTTAGTGAAGGAGCTTCCCACTAGGTGGTAGTGAAGAGAATCATGTCACATCTACTGGTCAGCGTACATTTCAGCTGTTTTTATGGAGGGGAACCCCACAAGGACATTACAAGCAGAATAGAATAGCATAGCTCTCAGCTATACTGCCAAAACTGCATCTCTTGGTTTGTGTTTTTTGCCTTCCCTTTCTGCTGATTTCCATGCTATTTGTTCCTCCCAAAACCAAGCACTGTTGACAACTATACCTGTCATGTCCTTTCCTGAAAGGTGAAGTGTCTACATGAAGCTACTCTGCTTCTCTTTCCACCTCCAGCACAGCAGAATCAAGACATGTTAGCTAAATGTCACCTAATGACATTTAAGCAATTTGGAGGCGAGGACTCTTTGTAACCAGTACCTTAATCTGATTTTTCTCCAGCACGCTTACCCCTGTGAACTTATTCTTAAGAAGATTACTCTTCTGCGCACAAGAAAAAAGAAATCTTGTTTGTTGCTAGTTTTGAAATACTTTGAGAGCTCCAAGTGATGCATCTGCCTACATCAAATATTCCAGACAGAACAGGTATTGTGGAAGGACTTTGTAATGTCAGAGTAAACTATCACTGAAATTCAGACTAAAGCTTTCTTGTAGGTCCAGAGAAACACTGTACAAATGCTATGCTGAGAAGATTATCTGGGGAGTTCCAGTCGTGCTCCAATCTGCAGTGAGAGCAGATGCTGTGTCTGCAAGGAGGAAGAAATTTCTCCTGTGAATTCATCCCACCGCTATCCTGTAACGATAGAGCAAGCTTGAAAATCATTTAGTAATCCAGTCACAGAGCCTGAGATGATGAAAAAGAAATACACTTTAATTGTTCATCAACTATAAATCATTTGTGCTGAATTAATGTGCTGGAAGCCTTGCAAGACTGAAAAATTGGAATCTATTCCAATATGGACATGAAGCAGGGATATTGTTTCATAGATAAATATCAGTTTTACATCTTAATCTCAGGGATAAAATAAGAAAAGCTCTTTAGTACCAAGAGAAGGCTGAAGCACTGATTTATCTTCCTCTGCATCAACTTAAAAGGATGGAGAGGTTCTTTTTTCCTCTTGCATTTGCTCTGTCACAGTCAGTGAAAAGGGTAGGATGAACAAGCATCCCAGAGACACTAGGGATGCAGCACAGTGGAGATTCCACGTTATTTGTCCATTTTCTAATTGTTACTGTAGATTTTCCAGCTATGTTAACGGAGAATAAAGGCAGGGAACTTCTCCATTGTACAAGTCTTATACAGAGCCTGAGCACTTTGTTAACAGACATGCGTACATGGAAACACCAGAATTCCCACCAAAACCCAAATGACTCTGCTGTGTACCCCACAGATCAGGATTCTGCACATAACTCTCTCCTTGTATCCCACCCACCACCGTTTCCTGTGTCTACTGAGACTGGCACAAGTGCTGCAGATGGGGTGGAAGCTGAAAGGGAAAGAGGCATATGGTCAAATAGGGGAGGAAGCTTCTCAAGGTAGCCCAGCCTGAGCTGGATGAGAGGACGTATTAGCATTCCTCACCATCAACTCCTTCCTGCACACCTAGCTGCCAGCGTGACTCCATTAGGGATCCCAGAAAGCTAGTCAGTCAGGGTACTTTCAGTACTGCCACCTCATAGCTGATAAATCCAAATCTCAAGCAGACTTCTGTAAGTGGGTGGAGAGCTGATAATGTCAGGAGCTCTGAGGTCATTCCTGTCCTCAAGGCCAAAGGGCTGTGAAAATCGCAGAGGGTTTGAATGCTGAGGTGACAACAGCCCACATTGCTTGTTCTCAACACCTAAAGATACAGGCATACAGGGGGAGAAGCCTTCCAAGTCCAGCACCATCTTTCCAACAGCACTGCTCAGCTGAAGCACAAGCATCCCAGGCATTCCCTGCACCGAGACCAAATAAGCCTGTGTCACATATGCAGCATCTTCCTTTGGCAGCACCCCAGAACTTCAGGCAGCTGTGACGTGGCGCAGTTTCCCCTCTATTGATGAAGGAACAAAGCAGAGATGAAGGGAGCACCTAAGATTACACAGGCAGCTGGTAACAGAACTGAAATAAGGTGTTCCTTACTTTTAATCCTGTGTGATGACTACTCACCAGCCTCAGGTTTTATCCATTTAAAAGCATAAATGAGATGGACAAAATGGAAATGATTTATTTAATTAACTAATAGCTATTTAAAATGCCATTTTAGAGGCACGTGGCATCTCTGTAGATGCAATAGGAATGTCCCATTAATTTAGCAAAATTCTATTAAGGCACAGAATTTATCTGTTATTTCTTTTTTAACAAATACCTATTTTTACCAGACCTGGGCATTGTTCTCTATTTTTAATGCTGTTACCTCACCTCCAGCTGCAAGTTAAAACTGGCTCCTCTCCCTCCCACACTGGAAGGAACAATGAATGAGACTGCACAGCTGGACTGGAACAATTGCTCTGAACTCCCCAAAGCCCCACTCACACAAATCACTGCAAGTGAAATAACGGGAGGTGAGAAGTCCTCAAGTGAGCAAGCCTAAGACAAGCCGCTAGTTCTGCATTTGGCAGAAACATAACCGAGGACCAAAGCTTTGGCAGCAGCACCAAAGAAAACAGGGAGACAAGGTCCATATTAAGGGCTGATGGTTCCTCTGCCTGGGATTTGCCTGGGTTTCATATAGGGCTGGTGATAACATGAAGCCTATGAATTTTACTTGGTCCATGTAACTTGAGTGTTAATTTTCCTTCCTTTGCAGAGTATTTTTAGCGTTTGATCCTATTTTTTGCTTTAAAAGAGAACAAATCCCAAGAGGCGTCAGCCTCCAGAAACACTGTGAATGTGAACACTAATCCATGAGCGACCCTACCTGAACTCTGCACCCACCCCTCCTCCAAGAGGAAACCCGCCGCAACAGCGGCCCAGAGCCCCTGGGCTCCGTCTCCTGCGAGGCGCTAACGCCACGGAGAGAGCAGCCGCGTCCCGCTCGCCCTCCTCGGCAGCCCGGGACGGCCGTGTCCACGGCGCCCGGCCCCGCTCAGCTCCGGGGGGCCGGGACCACGCCTGCGGCCTACTTGGAATAACAGCAGAGCCCCGGCTCCGGGAGCTCCACGCCGCCCTGCTGCGGGTGGGCTGGGGCCGCGCCCCGACTCAAGCCGCCCGCTGCTGGAGCTCCGCTTCCCTAAGGGGCAAGTTCCGCCCCTCCCGCCCGCTCCCTCCCCCGGACACCGGGCACTGCCGGGCGCGGAGCCCGCCAGAACCCGCCCGCTCCCTCCGCCGGGCACCGAGCACCGCTGGGCGCGGAGCCCGCCTGAACCCGCCCGCTCCCTCCTCCGGGCGCCACCGGGCGCCGGGCTCGCCCGAAGCCGCCCGCCCGAGCGGCGGCGGCGCGAAGCGCGGCCGGGCTCGACAACCACTCTGCCCCCTCCCACCGCCTACCTTTGCTCACCCACGGCGCCTGCGCGCGGCCGGCGGCAGTGGCACGTGAGGCTGTTGTGGGCACGTGATCCCTCGCCCCGCCCGGCCCCGGCCGCCCGGTGCCCGCCGCCCGCCCGCCCCCGGCCCGCCCCTCGCCGCCGCCGCCCCGCCGGCCATGAGGCACCGCCGGCGCCTCAGCGCGGCCCCGCGTCCCGGCTGCTGAGCCTCCGCTCTCCCCAGCCACCACCATCGCCCTCCCCGCCATCCCCGCTCCGCCCGGGCGGGGATCCCCCCTTCGCTCCCCTCCCTCCTCAGAGCCGCCGCCATGTTGGGCCGGGAGCCGCAGCGGGGCCGCCACTGAGCCCCGGAGCCTGCGAGGCGGAGGAGGAGGAGGCGGAGGAGGAGGCGGAGGAGGAGCCCGGGGCCCTGCCGCCCCGCACAGCCCAGCCGGCCGGCCGCCCAGCCGCAGCCATGGCGGAGCAGACCTACTCCTGGTGAGCCGCGGGGCTGAGGCCGGGCGCGGGCGCTGCGGGCCGCGGCGGTGGGGGGGGCGGTGGCCCCGGCGAGGGCCGGGCCATGCCGGCCGCAGGGGGTGCTTCGAGCCGGCCTCCTTCCGGCCGGGCCGGGCCGAGCGGGGCCCCGCCGCGGGAAGGGGGTCCCGAGCGCCGGGCCGGGCGTCTCGGCGCGGGACTGCCCTCTGCGGAGGGGGCTGGGGCATAAAGGGGGCTGTTGGCGGAGGGGCTGCGGCCTGAGATTGAAGTGCGGCTGAGGAGGAGGGATTAGGGGAAAGGGAGGAGGGACGCGGCGCAGGCGAGAGGATGGGGTGGTTGGGCTGCGAAGATCCCCCCCGCTGGCCGCTGGGAGGGGGAGAGGATGGCTGTGAGCGTTAGTGTGGCTGTCATCCTGCTCTGTCCCGGAGGGCTCCTTAGGTGAGCTGCATCCCTGCCCGGCCGGAGCTGGTGCGCGGCCATCCGCTGCGCCGGGAGCACGGGCAGTGCTGCTGACACTGCGAGGCCGCAGGTGATCGCTCTGCCGAAAGGGAGATTTGTGTCAGTGTAGGCTAGCTGGTAAGTCAGTGGCATGTGTGTGTGTGTTTTCACCCAGTGACAATGGGTTTATTCTGTGTACAGGAAATGGAATAAGGAGGAAGAGACCAGTTCCTGCGGGAAGACATGAAGTGTAGCAAATGAGAGGGCATTTTTGTGTGTGTCCTGACACTGTCTCAGGCCTAGCTGGCAGTGGATCAAAGAGACAGGGTTTGGTTTCGTCATGTAATTCTGGGGTTTTGTGTTGTCACAGATTGCAACCAAAATGTCTCCAATAATTTGCCTGTGCATCAGCTCTATGGACCTGACCCCTGCAGCAGTTCAGCTCTGATACTCTTATTGCATTTTGAATGCGTTCCGGTGATATCATCCAGAGTTCTTTCTTAGGTTTATTTCTTTTTGAGGGGGACACAAATGTTACAATACCCTTATTAAAAAAGGAATTAAATCTCAGCTTTTGACCTTGGTGTGCGCTGGATGTGGAGAAGGGTCTGAATGTGCGAGGAATATTCCCGTTTTGAATGGTTCCGGAAATCTTTCCCATCGGTTTTTCTAAACTTGGAACCCGATGGAGATTTCTGTTCTGCCACATGTTGGCAGCCCCTTCTCCCATTTTCTGTCGCTTCTCTGTCAAGAACCAGAGTACATGTTGCTCTTCTGCTTTCGAGGTGTTATTTGGTTTCACAAGCTCAGTTCAGGCAGTGGTCTGCTCTGCTTTGAAACAACAGCAAAAAGACAACTTTGGCTTAAAGGACTAACTGTGTATTGTTAGAGTAAATGAATGCTGCTACGGATTTGGGCAGTTTAATGTAGTTGACTTAGATGTGTCTAGTGAGCTATTGTCATGGTGTGTTTTAATTGCAGGATGGAATTACACATTTGTAAATTACCCTGGGATTCGTCAGCTTGCTTTGAAAATACTAAATGAAACAAAATGTCAGCTGTACATTGTCTTGATCTTTGCTTTTTTTGAATGAGTGTCTTTGCCATAGTAACATTCCAAGGGAAGGTTTTTAACAGAGGCTGGGAGGAGGATTGACTCTTCTTTAGATTTCCTGGTTTTAGGGGAATCAAGTTGGGATTTAAGTTACTCTTCACTGCTTGCTAGTTCTTGCTTGCAGTATTGCAGTTGCAACAGGGCAAGGATATGAAGCGTACGTCTCAAAACACCAATTTTGTGTCGTATTCACTAACGTGTTTTTGAGATCCTGTTACTTTGCATTTTGACCTGTGATCAACGTTGTCTGGGAGCTATGGAAAGAGCAAACATCCAGTTTCAGACCAAGGAGTCCTGTTGTATAACTTGTGCCCTCTTCTCTGTGGGTGCATGTTTAATTCTAGCAACGATCTCGCGTTTGGTTATTTTTGATGATGGTAATGCAGCTCAGCATCAAACTGGCGGCTGCTTTAGTGCTTCTGGGGAAAATGTGTGTTTTTGCCCGCTGAGGAAACCAGCAATTCTGTACAGAAGAGTTGTGCACGATTGTGTCCAGGAATTCGTGCAGGGAAGTTGGCAGGTGGTATCCTGTCCATTTGCTGGACCCGGTCCTGTTTCTGTGTTGCAGAGGCTGCTCTCTCAGAACGAGTGCTGTCCATGTTCCTGGCTGTAGTGTCTTGCTGCTGTGCAGAACCTTGTTTCACATCTGAAAATGCTTCATTTGACATTAAGACAAAATCCTTTCATGTACCTGCCTTTGTAGAGATGTGAATTGGCTCCTGGCTGCAGTAGTGCTTCTAAGAGTGTGGTACTTGATCACGCCTCTTTTTGTGCATAGCTATCAACACACATCATAGAATCACTTTAGCTTCATAAGATACGACAAAGGTTTATTTTGGGTTTGATTTTGTAATAAATTGTCTGGGATGCATTGGAAGTACCTGGCAAACCAGGATGACTGGACATCAGCGCTCACAAACACCTATGAACAACAGGGCTTTTTTCAGTGGCTGACATCTCTGTTAATGATGATGTGTTGAAGAGATGATAACCTATTCTCATACTGCTGTATTTACTGCTTCGTAAATATAGATTTGAGATTTTAAGGTGGCTTGATATTTTTTTTCTACTTACCAAATGAAATTGATTGCAATTACTTTCTTTTAAGATATTAGAAGGAGGTACTTAAGCTTTTCCTTCATCCCCTTTGTCATGTTAAATATGTAAGTTGTCTTTTGTCACTATTCTTGAGAGCTGTTTTTTGCAACAGCTCTTCTCTTTTTTGTTCTTTTTCTTCAGTGATGCCCACACCTATAACCATCTGTCCTGTGATTTAGCTCTTCTGATGTCTTAACTAATCTTGCTGATCCAGGATTTCAGATATAGGTGTGTTCTCCCTGAAAGGAGACTCTACTGAGAATTTTCCTGGTGTAACTAAATACTGTCATTGTGGAAAACCTAATTTTAATGTGAAATTTGGGATCGGTGCCTGGTGGAAATGCTCTCTCAAAGGATATGCACTTTCTTTAAAAAGAGGGTGTTTGAATGTGGTGCTTGTCAGTGGTGAGGAGAGAAACTTTCTGTGTCAAGTACTTGCAATAATAGAAGGAAGTTGAGAGGTTTTGTAAATGCCAAGGATTTTATCTTCAGGCACCAAGCTGTTGGAAGCGTTGGGATAGATGAGTGTGGAAGCAGATCATTCCTTTGTGAAATGCTTGGTCTTTCCTTAGTTTCTAGCACCTTGTGGTGAGATTTTTGTGTAGCATGTCTTGTTTATCTTCAGTTAGTAGGTTTAATGTTTTTCAAGGCCTGATGTAACACCCCCTCCCTTTTGATTGTTGCCCAGTCTAGTAATAGAGATTGCTTTGTTCCTTTTTTTGCCTTCTGAATGCACAAAAGATTTTCACAGCTTCCTTCAAATGTGAAGAGAGAAGGAAATTTCTACCCCAAAATCCAATACATTTTTAATTTTTCCTTTCTCAGAGTGTTGTGTAAGAGTAATATGGGTTGCAGTGCATGCATGTCCTGTGAGGGTGGTGATTAGGAGACAGACTGGGAGGGTAAGATGAGAACAAAAAAAGAAGCTGCTATCCTGAGGCACTAATCTCAAAAACAACTGAACTGTCTCTTAAATGTTTTAATCAGTGCTATGATTCTTGTATTAGCCATCAAATGTTTGATGAGTGAAATGGTGATATATTTGGAATCTTCTCTATGTGATGCAAAGGGCATGGAAATGAAGTCTAGTGATGTGTCGGAGTAATCAATAAAGCAGCTGGGTTTTGGAGCACGTGTGAATGTACAGTGCCATCTTTGCTCCTGGGAGAACACAGATCAGTTGGTGTTAGAAGTCTCTCTAGATTCAGAGGTCTGAGAATTTGCTTTCATGGCATTTAAGCATTTAACATGCTGCTGCCATGAATTAAAATACGATCTCTTCCAGAAGACTGAGGTGGTGCTTTCAAGTCTTAGCTGGCTGGATTTAGATGTGTATGTGGGAGGGCAGGGAGTAAGAGGAGCTACAGCTTGTTGGTGGAACTTGTCAAGTACTAGTAAGATCATTTTTTGCATTCAGGATTTCTTACTTGCTTTGCTCAGTTTAGGTTGAGAGACCTTCACTGACTGGTTCAGGTGTTTTGATGGTGGGAGGCAGTTTCCAACAGGAACAAACAGAATCAGTCACCTGAATTTTTGAAGTATTGCTCTTTCTAGGCCCCGGATTGAAAAGCATATAGATGGAATTCTGTCATGCTGCTGTCTGAAGTCTGTTGTGAAGGCTTGGCATACAAACGTGGAGTCTGGCCTTTTAATCTTAACATTTTTCAGGAACTGAAATTACTGACCACAGTCCATTTTTATGCTCTTTAGAAGCCTCCTGAGGACAAGGATGTCATTGTATGAATGTGCATGAGTATCTGGCATCAGAAAAGTGACTTAAACCTCAGTAAATTTGTGAATATCAGGTTTACAGTTAATATTTGTCTTTCAGTACCAGTCTCACTTCACTTGTTATCCTCCCTCTAGGTTTTGCTGTTTCAGACTGCATGTCATGTAGGCAGGGACTCTGCCTACAGCATTGTGCTGAAAGACAAATAAGGCAAAGAACAGGGGATTAGTTGAAGTTTACAGTTACTTGAATGTACATATCTATCATGACTCTGATTAGCAAAGGGAAGAAATTTCCTGTTCCAATGCAAAGGCTCTATTTACTAATATATTAATAATTCTGCAAGAAAAAAATGAAGTGAAGAACACAAATCAATGTTTTCTAGGTGCTGGTGTGTAGTACCTGTTTTAATTAAGATGTCTGTCAGTTCTGCCATTAGCCTTTTCAGGATATTGCGGCAGCAGAAGTTAATGGTTCCTTGCTTTTTACTCGGTGGTTAGAGAACTTGGCCAGGCTGTAGGAGATCAGTTCCATCCCCCAGGGTTTCTGCCCTTGCATCTCTCACCTTCCAGGGGAGTGCTCTCATCACCAAACTATGTGTTATTCAGAGGGTGAGCTTTGTGTGTTCATTTAAATCTGTTTCACTGCTGGGTCAGGAAGCAGGCATGCCTTTCTGCCCTAATGATCCCAATACTAACTTGGGATTGGTGGGGACCTGGCTTCTACTTCACGCCTTTATGAAAGTGTAGCTTGGAAGACTGAAGGAGCTGTAGGGGTAGTTCAGGTTGCTTTTCTAGAGCTAAACCACCGAATTCCTACAAACAAAAGATGGTCCTAATATGTTTTCCTGTGTCATAGGCAAGTAAGCTGTTAGGTGTGGATGTACCACTACCTTTTCTTGTGGTTTGTGTCAGGTTTAGTGAACCTGAGAGCATCTCTTTCTTCTGCCGAAGGGTGCGATCCAATAAAGTAATTGTTTCTTTTGTGTACTTTGGGAGTTTGGTATGAGTTGAGCAACCTGCTGCTGTTGGAATTTGAGGAATTGGGGGGGGGCCAGCAGACAGGTCAAATTAATTGAGGGTATTAACTTCTTCTGAGATTGGCTCTATTTGGGTGAATACCACACTTTTAAATACTAGATTCAGCTGCTGAAATCTCAGTCAGTAATTGTCACTGAAGCACAAGGGCAAAAAGGGGGGGCTTCCTACAAGAAATCCTCTGAAATACATGTCATGCTTTTTAAAATGGAGTGATTTCAATTTCCCAAAATTTGGAGGAAGGAAAGAATATATTCTGGTCTTTTTTAGTATCCCGACTGTTTTATTTCCTTATCTTGGTAATGTGATGTATCAACATCTTTGGCCTAAGTGCCACCATCTTTATTATAGCCCTTTGTTGGTTTATGATGACTCTACGCATTATGATATACTCTAAAAGTAAATAATTGCCACAAGCCATTTATTCAAACAGTCTGATTTAATTCTGATGACATCTGAGTCAAGTTTCCAGGAAGAACCAAGGCAGAAATTGGTAGAAAAAAGTAAGTGTGCACATTGTCTTTTGGTGCCACGTTGCTTTAATGTAACTGGCTAAGATTGACATTTGCTATGATTTACATGGGTCGAGTGGAGTGAAGCACAAGCCAGTGTGCTAGCTGAACTGGATCCAGGCAAGTCAGTGTGACTTGGAAAAGGGATGATT
Source organism: Amazona ochrocephala (assembly GCA_039720435.1). NCBI lineage: Eukaryota > Metazoa > Chordata > Aves > Psittaciformes > Psittacidae > Amazona > Amazona ochrocephala. The sequence goes on along the minus strand of CM077891.1, from coordinate 4,379,895 downwards.
TAATAAGATTAATGGAGCATATGTGCCATTGCAACACTTGCTGATCTCCTTTCTCTCTCTTTAATTCTTCCAAGGATGCCAACATTGATGTCTTTTCTCTTACATCTTTAACAAGTGATGTCTCTGCCTGAAATGGTCTGATATGCCGGACCAGGGTTCTCCTCTTTTGTGCCATCCCTAGAGAAACTCTGCTCTCCTGATACATTGTCTCTCTGTTCACCAGAACTACCATGATGACATTATCCTGGAACTGAGTAATTGTGTAGCTGTTTTGCTGTCGTCTTCATTATTACGTTCTGTTGAGTGTTTATTTTTAGGGCCAGGTTTAAGCCTCAGGTCCCAAGTTCCCTTGGGTAGCCTTCACAGCTGAATGTCACATTAAGTGGCATGGTATGGATGGGGGATGTCAGAAAGTCAGAATGTTCTGTTGGCTTTTGGGAAAGATGTACTCTGTAACTGGTAACTGATCATTTAAACCAGAACATTTTTAACATCCGATGACAGCAAGGATTCAAAATAGTATATTAAATGAGACTATCCTTATGCTTTGCGTGTCTGAGGACAGGGTTTAAGGATGGAGTGACCTTTTGTCCAGGATGTCACAACAGACGTTCTTTAAAATCGTCACAGCCAATATCCTGAAGCGAGGAGAATGCACCAAGGAAATTACTCTCTATTGCACGATCTTGTGCTTAAGATTCCTCCCTTATTATTGCAGTTGTCCATGTAGAAGCTGGAGAGATATAGTCATATCTTACAGTTTACATATGGTAGCATTTTCCCTAACCAGTAGAATCTGAAAGGAAAATGATAGTGTTTGACTCCCATTTCTTTTCTTCTTCCATTTGAAAACAGTATTTTCTTCTGCGTGTCAGGTTTGGATGTTCCTCCTTTACTTCCTGCAGCTAGTTCTTGGGCTTTTGACCTCAGCAAGTATTTTCCCATGCAGCACGAGTGTGTAGCTGGAGACTGAAATGATTCTCTTCCATTTCTACGCCTCAGTCACATTCCTATAGGCGTCTGCACGGCAGAGGTGGTGTGCGGGAAGCAGGAGGAGACCCAGGGGGTTCCACCCTCTGTTCACATACACAGTCTTTAACTTTAGGTATGAGTTGGCAGGCTTACCTGCAGGAATAGGCTTGGATCTGGGCTATTCTTTAGGCCAGCTGCTGAAAGACAAAAACTGCTGTGCAGCACTAACCACCGGTGCTTAAAGCTGAGCACCCTCCCGTGCTCTGGTGTTACCCATTAGTTCTGCCTGGTCAGTGCTTTTCCACTTGCCACTTTGTCTCAGAAGCCCAAATTTACTTCTTCATTCCCATGGACTCTGCTGTTTTGGGGCAGGGGTATCTTTAACGAGTCCTTTTGTTTGTCTGATACCCAGCCAGAAGATAACTCCTAGTAAATTTGCAGTGGTACATAATTAACTTTAGAAGTTTGTCAGAAGTTCACAGAGATCAGTAGAAATGTGAAGACTTGATAGCATTCCTCTGAATCGCAGAAGTTTGGGAACTCTGCTTACACCCTTTTCTCATGTCAGTAGTATGGCAAATAACTTCATGCTAGAACTAGAGCAGCAAAAGCAACATACAAATGGATTCATGGTGCAGCTTAGTTTCAGGTGCTAAACATCAAGTGATCTCAGCATGTAAATTTGGAGCACCTGTCTTGACAGCAGTGCTGCACAGTTTTAGGGGGTTTCTCAGCACGGGTAAGCCATCACCAAGTGCATATCCTCAGGTTTTATTTAACTTTCAGTAGCTGCTTGAATTACTGAGTTCAGCTTAACTCCACTTGAGATGGTGTCGCTTGGGCAAGAAGTCGCATTACATGATCTGATTTCCATGCAGTGCAATAAGGACAGGTGCCAGGTTGTGGCTTGCTCTGCTGCAGTGTGTGTTCTGGTGCCTGTGCACTGAGCAGGCTGCCACCCCTTCTGCTGCTGCTCCTGTTTAAAACTTGATTTAAATCTGAGAACTTTCGTAGTGGGTAGAAACTCACCAATGAATTCTGAATAATCATTGTAATCAGGATCAGCCAGCTGTCGGGACAGATTCGTTGTGCATGTGAGACCTAAGCTTAATGGTATGTTTCTATACAGAGGGCTGTTTCTGCTAGCATAAATTTACTACCTTTGAGGCTACAGTTGTGATTTGTCCTCCCATCATCTGTCAGACCCAATTGGCAAGATAAAATAGGTGTAGTGTGACTGACTTATTTAGTCAATGGGAAGTCCATTCTCCAAGTGACTGTTGGCTAAAGGTGAGGCTGGTGACACAGGAGGAGGCAAACAGAGCTGGATTATAGGAATTTCTGTAGCCTCTCTTGCAGACTTGTGAGGTGAGGTATGTCTGTCTTGCTTTCTAGGTTTGGCACAAGGTCATTCTCGTCCCTGTTAGAAGTTCAGATTGAAGGTCTGTTTGCTGGTGGAAAGCTTATGTGCTCTGAACTCTTTCTTGAGGTGGCTGATCCTATACCTTCACTTGAATAGCTGCTCCGAGAAGTTATTACAAAGGGCTAAAAGCTCTCCTGGGGAATGTTATGATCTCTGCAGGGTTTTGAAGATGAAGAGTAGAACCTAATTAAGCTTTCTGTTGAAAATAGTTTAAAGAGGGCTTTTTTTTCTCTCAAAAAGGAAACTTTAAATAGTGAAGAGCTGGATTATTTTTTTTCTGCTAACTTGACTACTTGTAAAGCAGATGCAGCTGTAAGCAGTTACAGATGGTACAGAACAGAAGGAACCTCTTTATCATACTTAAGTGCCATACAAGAACCCCAATGCTAGTTTTCCAGCTAGTTATCTTTCTCTTTATGTTTTTGCAGGTGGAACATAGAAAAGAGCTACCTTAAAGCTAAATCAGAAGATTAAAAAGGTCTGCGATAAAAAAGAAATACTTCTCTGCAGGGTGCTTTACTGGAAGAAGTTCCATAAGATCCCCAAAGTACCCTCTCTAAAGAATGTTCCTACTTTTCATTGTTGTCACAAGTGGCTAGAATTTGTTGAAAACAGTGTTCTGCCTGCGTTTGCCCCTGTCTGGCACTCAAGTGTATGACTGTACTGTGCTTTTTTTGCATGCAGGTTAAAATGCAGAGCTCAATTCAGTCTTTCACAGGACAACTTCTCTCATGTATGTGTTGTGTTTATCTGTAAGGTGGCCACATTTAAGACCTTTTTTGAGTTTGCCTCTCTGTTAATTGGAGGTGGCAAAACCAGGCTGCCTGTTTTGATGGGCTGTGTCAGTATTTCCATGCCAGCTGAATCCCCTCTCTTCACTTTGTGCAGTTGTGAATAGTCACGTTCACTTCAGAACCTCACCGGCCATCATCTGGCAATATTGATTTGTCTTTATACAGACCTGGCATGATGAAAGGTGCTTAAATCTGGCTATACAGACTGGCGATTCTAGCTTGGCCTCACACAAGAGTGTACTTTCAGCCATGTCACTGAAGATTCATAATCTGGTGCTGATGGTGTTAACTGGGGGGTTTTGTGAATTTTTAAAGAAAATAACATTTAATTCTAGCCAGGCATGTCAAGATGAAGTATATATCATAGTCCTGTACTGTGTGGGTAAGTCAACTCATCCATAGTACTCAGAGCTGCTCTTTCTGCATGACAAGGTGTCCTGGGCTCAGCAGCAGCAGTCATTTTTCTCCTTCTTAGTAGATGGTGCAGTGCTGTGTTTTTGACTTTCGTCCTGGGTACAACACTGATAACACCAATGGTTTTAGTTGCTGCTCAGTAATGTTTACTCTGACCAAGGACTTTCTGAGTCTCATGCTCTGCCAGGGAGGAGGGGAAGCCGGAAGGAAGCAGAGACAGGGCACCTGACCCAAACCGACCAAAGAGGTATTCCATACCATAGCACATCATGCCCAGTATATAAACTGGGGGCAGTTACCTGGAAGGGTGGGATCACTGCTGGGTCAGGCTGGGTATCGGTCAGTGGGTGGTGGGCGGTTGTATTCTTTTACCTTGTTATTTCCCTTATCATTATTATTATTGGTGGCAGCAGCAGTGGTTTGTATTATACCTCAGTTACTGGACTGTGCTTATCTCAGCCCATGGGAGTTACATTCTTTTGAGAGTGGGGGGGTGGGGAGAAAGTAAACTGTGTGGCTGATTTACAGCTGGGATTAAACCACGGCACAAGGTCATATTGATCAATTTGACTTTGGTTTTGGCTCTTTGATTGTAAGGCCTGATTGTTAAACACTTTGATTCAACTATTAGTTGTTAGGTTTATTTTTGATCTGACTTCTGAATACATTGCTAAAAGAGTTTGGATTTCCAAGCACGTAATCAATAAAATACTGGCGTAAGTGACAGAGGTATGAGGTGCGGTTTTGGTTTGGTTTTTTAAGTCAACAATAGAGTCAGTATAGATGAGATAACATCCTCTTTTCTGACTTTAGTGATAAAAACAAACAACCTTTTTCTGATTAGAGAGCCTACTGCATTTTGCTAAAAATATTAGTGAGAATCAAGGTATTCTGCATATTTATAACTTCAGTAGAGGAATTGCTGTGGAAGTAAAACCTCAACGTAAGAAAAAAGATTTTTTACATTGGAAAGATGTGTTCTGTCTAGGAAGCAGCGCAGCACTTGGCTCAGCATCCTCCATACCTGAGAGGACTTCATAATGTCTTTGTACATTAAGCCTTAGGTGACTGTTCTTCCGTCAGTTTGGCCAGCTGCATTTTTGCATTTTGGGGCTCTGCTGGGGTATCTTCCGGGGACCTCTTTTAGGATTTAATGTCATTAATTCTTACCAGTAGCACCTGTATTAAGCTTTTGGGTGGCACTCATTGCCAGAACACCCGTGTCTCACAGGTAAACCTATTACATGGTTGTAGTACAAGTATTCTTGCACTTTCTGGGTCTCTGAACCGCTGCAGAGCTTCAGTTCTTCCATTTCCTTTATGAGGAGGCATTGACTTACTGAAGAGGTAGGATTTGCAGCATGTTCTGCTTTGCATGATCAGCTCTATCACTTAGAGAAACAAACCTTATGAACGTGAATAAACATCTTTTTTATTAGGCCTTGACTCCAGGGAGTATTATACTTCAGAGAGAACAAAGTAAGTGGAAGAATGTCTGTACTGGTGGGTCTAGATATGTTGGCAGTGACAAAGTCCAGAACCGGGTACAGACTTTATAGTGGCCGGGGGCAGTCTGATCACCTGGAGTGAAGTTTAATTGGAACCTCTGGGTGCTTGTGCAAGATGAGGAGCAGGGCTAGAGCGAGAGCCCAGTGATAAAGGATGGAGCTGGCCACAAGGCAAAGATGTTAAATGGGAATATGCAGAGTGTTTTTGGGTGATACTTTGAGAACAAGTCAGGCCACTCCAGATGGACTCTCCAGGATACTCTTGAGTGAAACTGTACACATAGAAGAAGATTGACTTAATCTTCTGGGTTTGGCTTCTGGATGAGATCAAATATAGTGAGTTGCGGTATTCCTTTGTGTGCTTGTTAGGAAACCTGCTGTATGTTTTCTCTGTGTTCTTTTCTGCATGTCTTTAGATAGAGATACTTCCTTTGGTCTGAACTCTTTTAGTTTAGTCTGTAAAGTTCCTCTGCATGCCGTAAGAAGTCAGGTTATGGATATGTTAATATTTATTGTCTTAAATATTTAAGTAGTCTTGTTGCCCAGTGTGTCGTTTCCTGTCTCAGCAAGGCTGCCAGCATGATTACATATTTGTCTTACAGTGCTTTACAATGGGATTTTTCAAGGTGAAGTTGTTTTCTAAGAGGCTGTGGAGTCTCCTTCCCTGGAGATACTCAAGAGCCGCCTGGACACAATCCTGAGTAATGTGCTCTGGGTGACCCTGCTTGAGCAGGGAGGTTGGACTAGATGACCTTCGATGGTCCCTTCCAGCCCTGACCAATCTGTGACAGGCTCTCGGTGGCAGTAATGCTTGTGCTGTTGATAGTGCTGGGTTATTCGTGCTTCTCAGCTGAGGGCTGCCAGTGCATGTGTGATATTTGGGTAATATGGCTGTAAGAAGAGCAAGAGGAGGAAGATGAAATTAAGCTATTAGTTGCACAGAGTGCTTATCTTGAACAACCTTATTCAGAAAAATGCCATTTCTGGACTTGGATGACTGACAGTGTATGGGATGAGGCTGAATTGCATTACTAGAAGACAGGCTGTGTTTTCCTCTGTTAAAGACTCAATTGTCTGTACCCTTGTTCAAATAACTTGTTGCTTTGGTTTTGGAAAACACTGATACAGCTTCCTTTCATTATGGTAAAGTGTGAAAATTTGTTATCCCTTGTTACTAATGATGCCCTTCACTTTACTGTTTATAGTTCAACTATTGGAAAGTTTTGTAACGGAATTCTTTTGTGCTACTAGGAAATATGCTGTTGAGTATCCTGTATCTTAATCCTGTGTAGGAAATGGATACCTTTGGATGAACAGGATTCCAGAACTCCATGGCAGTTTATTAATAGGATCTATATGACTAACTTGGAAAGGCTGCAGTGCCATAGCCTGTCAAAATTTAGACCTGTGTTGAAGTGAGATTATGGAATCTCCAGGCCCCTCCAGACTCTGAATAATGCCCTCAGTCATCTGGAGAAATACAATTTATGCTCCATTTCTCTGGCTTATGAATTCTTTTGGTGGCCCTTTGTGGAAGAGAGGGGAACAAAGGAAATAATTTAGAAGTAGTTGTAGGAATTGCATGAATTCTCTTGGAAAGCGGGGTGCCTTTTCAGGGAAGTGATGTCCCGTGTTTGTTCCATGCAGGCTATTCAGCGCTGAAATCAAGCCAGCATGTAGCTTGGTTTTGAGGTTGTGGGCACCTGAGGACAGTGACTCTGTGGAGTTTTATGGCAAAGTCAGCAGTTACCTGTTTTGCTTATTAGCAAGCCATTGTGCTCTGTACCAAGTATGATTTTCATACTAAGACATATTCCATCTCTGTAGTTGAAATGGAAGTTGGGAGCTGGTGTGTGCTCCTGTATCTAGGTCTTCTGTTCAATTGCAGGTTTAGCCATTAGTCCAGCATTTTGTCTAAATAGCTGCTTTGCATTGTGTGCTCAAGAAAAGTATTTCTATTATATCCCTTCTTGTTTCTGTGAAGTTCTTGTCTCTCAGACAATACACGCAGTGTTACAGATCCATTAGTATTAGCAAAACAAACTCCCCAGTATTAGCTCTTAAAGGGACTCTCCTTAAGAAGAAATTCCATGTATCTAGTTGCCAAACTTGTCTGTATGGACAGTTAGGTTTGGGCAATTCTGTGATGCTTTTTCCGGAGTACTCGTTCATTCTGGCGCTTCAGATTGTTCGGGTTATTTGCTAATTATCTAGGGAAATATTTCTGCTGTTCTAGAGCATTCTCTGGTTTAAGATGCCTGAAACTTGAGCTGTCTTTTGTGGAGTCACTCAGCTATTCCAGAGTGTTCTGTAGAAAGAACAATTGACTCTGGAAGCACTCAAGTTTGATCAAAGTAAACAACCTGCATACACAAACTGTAGGGAGAGCTTCTATGCTGTGGGGCATTCACTTGGACTGGGTTTGTTTGTTTGTTTTAGGAATTCATTATTGTTTAACTGCCTGAAAGAACGTCATTTCTATTGAATGGCTTATGCTATGGCATTGGAAGTCTGTAATCGAACGCATCAGACACTGCTGTTCCGCTACGACTTGCCTGAAACAATTGCCTGAAGATGGAAGTTAAGTGACTGTCACAGATACGCTAGGAGATTCCCAGGCTCAGTTGCTTACGTGTCTCATAGCTCACCATGAGGAGCATCACAGCATTCATACAGCTGTATTGGGCTTTTAAAGGAGTTTTTCACTTGTGCAGTAGTCTGGGCTCAGATGTGGTAGAGACGCTTATATTTTTGTCCCTTGCTAATCCTGTCTCTGATGGTGTATCTCTAGCCAGTCTTCTGTTTGAACTAACAGGGTAATCATCGTTCTGTGCTTTGATTATTTCCCTATTACAATTGCAAATAATTCATGCTGCTAATTAAAATGCTGTTAGAATTGCACAGGGAGAGGGGCAGAGAAAGAATACAGCCTGCTTATGCTTGCAATTTATCGATCTTGTAAGTTTATAGAACAGTTATTGCTAAGGTAGCTCATAGTCTGTGAATGAAGATACATAACCTTCTGATTCACGGTGTTTATCTGCTGAAGGTAGAGCAAACCAGGCAGGTATTTCACAGCTGTGTTTTGTCTGGTGCATGTGGAGTGGTTAGGAGAAACATTGTGCCCAAACCAGATTTATGTTCCCCTAGAGAGAAACAGGTTCAGAGAGACCTCTCTGTTCAGTACTGAGGGCCTGAAACTGGGAAGGCCATGAGTTCCCCAAATAACTGGTAACTGGCAGCAGAGTTTCTTACGCAGATCTCAGAAACCAAAAAGATGGATCTTTTGTATTGTGAAATGAAAAGGAAACCATTGCAGAGTTGGGGAAGTAGGTAATAAATCCAGAAGACTTCTGGTGTTGGTTGGAGTTCAAAGAGAAATGAGGAGACTTAAGTAAGGTATTGTTAAACACTTGGGAAATATCAGCACTGAAGAAAGCTATGTTAGTGTCTTAGTTATCCATGTATAATAGTGAGACTCCAAAACTAATGATAACTTTGTGGTTCATTGTGACTGCATATCGCAAACCAGATAATGCTACTTCTGCCTCTTCCCTTTTCCTCCTGTTATAAGTAATATGAATTCAATTCTGTCTTGCCTGCATTGTGGTGGATAATTTTTATGCTCTTTCCTGTCTTCAGAAAAAGTTATTAGTAATTCTTGTTTAATACAAAAAGATTAAAATCACCAACATTGCTGATGACATAAAAGCAAAGGATGTCTCTTTTGCGGCAGTTCATCCTGCACCGTATCTGTAACTGGATGGTGCTGCCGTTGCACACCTACTGCAGAAGAAAATGAGATCCCTGGTGTTAAAAGAGAAAGTGCTTTATCTAGTCTTTCTTCGTACTGAAAGACACTGTTTTCTTTTGTCAAGGACCTGCGTGATTAGATATTTATCCGCCTTTGTTCCCAGGAGAGAGGACTTTGGTTCATACTTTCTGGTTTGTGACACATGATTTCATACAGATGATTACATCTCAGGAATCTGTCATTCTACTCCTAAAAGGAACTGATGAGCAAGTTGGCTTTCTAAAACATGAAAGAAGCCTAGAGCAAACTCTTTGTCATCACATTCCTGGTAAATCCAGAGTTGCCTTCCACAGATTAGCTAATATTTAGCAATGTCTGTGGTTTCCCACAAGGTTGCTTAGGTGAACATACTAAGTGAGAGAGAATGAAGAGTGGTTTCATCATGATCTACATTGGGTGAAAGCTATTTTGGATTAGTGTACATGGTTTGTACGTAGTTTTTTAAAATCAGACTGCTGTCAGTCCATGTTTCTCACCTGCACGGTAGGTTATTCATCAGAGAAAGAAAACACCAGCTATTAAACAAAATCTATATAGATTTGTTGAATTGTTACTCAGAACAGATGTGAATGGAGAAACCAGAGGATAATTGCAAACCCAAGATAGAAGCATGCCTCTCTTCGGTGTATAGGAAGCATGGTCTTGTAAAATATGTGCTTCATGTGCCCTCGGTAGGGAGGAGTCAAATAACCTCTGTCTGCATTTGCTACACCACCATTGGACTGAACATGTGCAATTTGTAGAGCATGACAGTTGGAAAAAGGGGAAGTGTTCCTATCCATCTGCTGAGGTGTCAGCAGGTACTGACCGCGGTTACTGTCTGAAAACTTCATTCTGACTTGCACAAAAGCAGTGCCCGCAGCATCTCCTGCAGTATCACAGATAAATGTGAGCCTTTGTTGTAAGATGTGTGCTGTGAGTGTGGCTTTGCGCATGTTTAGTATTTTTAGAGCCAGTTTGAGGTTGAAAAGGTGCTTTCCAGGAGTTGTACTGTTACAGTGATTTCTGGGGAGATTAGAGAAAAATGCTAGGACAAACCAGTGTTAATAAAGAGGAAAAGTTCTCTTCAGTGTTTCATCCAGAAATTGCGTCTATCACCCTTTTTGTCACTTTCTCACATTATGATGTCACCCAACTTTGTTCATTAAACATAATTATTTGCCTTTTGCATTTCAGGTACCTTGATTTAGAACTCTCTTAAAATATAAGAAATGAAGCAGGCAGGATAACTGTCTTAAACTCTGTGCTGTTTTGATTTTAAACTGCCTAATTCTGTGCTTTGCTTCCTGTGAAGTGTTCGAGCAGCTTATGCCTTGTCACCAGCCTCTGCTTGTTTCCAGAGTGGCAGACAGAGAAGCCTGAAGGGAAGGTCTTTTGCATGTGTGTGTGCTTCTTTCCAGATATAGTGACATGGGGCTTTAACTATGGCTTGTTCCTGTGCTTGGGGAAGCCCCTCTGGCCAAGCTCTAGTCCATTCTGAGAACAGCCATGGTATGGCCTTCATTTGCTGAGCTTGAAAAAACCCTGGTCTGGATTATCCGGTATCTCTGATACAAGACTCAGTCACTTGGATCTTCACTGTTGGAATCTGGGGAAGAAGAATACTTAATAGAGAGGAATTCCAAAGCTCCTTCCTGTTTCTCATCCAAACACTTGATATTTTCACACACAACCAGCTATGCAAAAGTAAGACAGTTAAATGGCTGTACAGTGGATATTGGTATTTGTATGCAGACTGAACTCACACTTTCCAGTGCGCTGTGGGTTTTTTCCTAGCTTTGTCCCAGCTAGATGTTACTTACAACCAGATATTAAACATATAAACTTTTTGAACATCCAGAAGCAGCAGCACATTTCTCCTACGTTCTGTAAACTTCAGGATTGATGCGTGTGAATGGAATGTCTGTAATTTACTTTTCTGTCTCTGATTGTGGTATTTGATTTGCAACTTCATGCGTGGCTGGTGAAAGTTAATCACTTACGCGTTGATTAAGATAATTTTCTCTTTTTGTATTTCTAAAACACAAGATGCAGTTGCTCATACATAAAACTTAAAGTGTCCCCCAAACACCAAGCACTAATTAAACAGTGGTTTGGGAACAGTTTATAATTTACAATAGCTACACTCTCCCTGTGCTTTACTTCTTATGCAAAAGTAGTTTCCAAATAAAATAGTGAGGATGATTGAGCGATTTTTTTAAGTTACCGGGTTTACTTTGTTCATCACTGTACATTCAAATCTGAATAATGTGAAAGTGGAATAGCATCCTAATGTTATGGCTCAAAATAACCTATAGTTTTTAGGTATAGGAATCAAGGCAGAGAGACAAACCGAATGTGAATTATGTCTAAATTGAGTAGGTTACTCATGTGTACTACTTAAACTAGCAATCAACAAAAAAAGCCGGTCCGTTTGAGTCAGCGTGGTCATCTTGCTACTACGTTCTCCTGAGTTTTAACTTCTGCTGGAGTTGAGTTCCTTTTCTAGTTCTGATGTGACTGCTTCTGCCCGTTGGGTGCTCTGGGGTTAAAAGAGCGTTCCAAGGGTGAACTCGGTTGGTTTTAGGCAGGTTAAACATCTGGATGTTCACTACAAAACCTCTTCCAGGAAAGCATTTTGTTCCTGAGCAAGAAATAGCAGCAGCAATATAAATGCAGCACAACAGCATGTAGGCTCTGGCGTCCCAGGGGACTCTGGTATTTTCAGACTGGCCTGTTGCTTAAAGCAACTCTGAGGATTACAGGAGGGTATTTACCTCTTTTGTAGGTGGCTTTGACACATGGGAATCCAGAACAGACGTACTGAATTAGAAAGGAAGAAATGGTTATGGGGGACATGAGAGATACATTTGTAATGTTTCTAAGACTCCAAGTGTTTGTATTCTGGCTGAAAAAAAGTAGATAGGTTGCTAAGTAGCAGATTGTTCTCTGTCAGTGTTAAGGAGTTTTCTGGATTCAGAGAATGCAAATATGTTACATGTGCAGTATAGGATTTGGGGAAGAGAACATAGACTGTAATGGTTTTAAGGCATTTCACTATGCATTGTATGTGTGTGGGAAAACATGTCAAGAAAGTTGTCAAAGCTAAATGAGTGAAATGTATCTAACCGAAGAACCTTTGTAGAGAGCTGGACTCCTGTTTCATATGAGCTGTCTTGCACCCTCGATTATACAGAATACTGCTTTAAAAACATATCCTGGCTCCATAGCTCAAAACTTGCCTGGCTGGAACAGAAGGCTTGGGCAAAGGTGCTGACCTGTTTTGAAATCCAAATTTCAGCAGTACTGCTTGCTAATAAATTGCATTTGCGGCTGGGGGTGGGTTTCCCCTTTACCAGTTTCCGGGTGCTGCAGAGAGAACTCTGACATTCCCTCTTCACTTAATTAATACATCTTGAGTATCATTAACGCCACACTTTTCTCAAGCAGAACTGAAGCTTTTAGTTGCTTCCTGTACCGATTTCCTGATACTGTTGGTAGGATGGTAAATATGTTTGTGGTGGGAGGGAATTTTTTTCAGCAGACTATTTTGTAGGTGTTTTATGTACCTCTTGAGGGTTTCAAAGCTTCTTGTGTTTATGTATTGAGATGCTTGTGTCTCTCCAGTTGTATATTAGCTTGTATATTAGTCTAATGAGAGGTTGCTTCTCTCCACAAATACTGTTTGGTTTTAATGGTATACATTGTGACAGCATGAGACTGTTGCCGAGTTGAAAAGACTGTTTCATTTAGTTGAAATGCTTAAATCTGGTCACTCACTGCTAATCTGTGTTTTGTTATTGACTATGTATATTACATGAAAATATGAATGGATATAGATGCCAAAGGATCAGCACTTAGGTTTCCAGCATGTAAAATTTCTTGGAAAGCTGAATCCTCTACTATAGCAGCAGCAGCATGTCTTCAAAACCACACAGTGTTTGTTTTATAGTAGCTCCTAGATGCCAGGCATATATTAAGTCATTCTGAGCCTGCTGCTGGTACATGGACGTCCCTATCAAGCCCAGCAGTTCTCTGTTTTTCCTAAAAGTATCAAGCCATTAATTCCCTGATCCTTAGGGAAGTTATTTTAAGGCCATGTAAAAGTTAGAGGCTGTTGTTTCAGTGGGCGTCAGGATTCACACAGAAGTGTCACCCTTACATGTTTCAAAGCACTTCTGTTAAAGATGGGGAAAAGCCCCCAGAAGTTAACCTGACTTGTTATGAGTTTTCCTTTCTATCCATGTGGTTGGAATTGTCATGATGTTTAGTAACACCTGAAAAATCTGATGCGGTTGCTCTTGGCTGTGCTGGATTCGACTTTTGTCTGGGTTAGAGTTAGTGTTGAAGATTTAATCTGACTCTGCTGTAACACTTAATGAATGTCTAAGTAAAAACATGTTTTTGGAAGTGGCTCACTGCTCTGATGTGTTCCAGTTTGTCCAGCATACACCACTCATTAAATGAGCACAGCTTGAATTAATGGAATAAAATGGACGTTACACTAAGAGGGAGATGTGAACAGGAAGTTATCATCTTGGGTCCTTTTGCAGTGAGTGTCAGTTGTATCTTTAGGATGACCGCTGCAAGTTAATGGATTCCCTATGAATAGGAGAGAATTTAGTTTCCTCAAATGTGAACTTGATGCCTTTATGTGTAAGTTTGCTTCTCAAAAAGCAAACATTTTGTCCAGTAAAAATTGTCGTTTTGGTTTCATTTTAACCTAGTTACCCCCGGGCTTGCAGATGTTAGACACACAGTGTTGGCTGACATGGGAGTTGGTGTGTGCATTTCCATTCTGTGTTTGTAGAAGAAGAATAATACATAATGAAATGGTAATAGCTCTCTGATAAAACCAGTTATGGTTTTATATAATAAGTATATTATTTCCATTTTTATATCTATATTACATCTGTTTATATAATAAATATAATAAATACATAATAAATGTAATGAAAATAAATTTTCAAGTGGATGTCATTTGGTGCTGATCAAATAGAAATTTCTGTTGGTCGCATACGTGAAGCCTCATGAACTTCAGTTTGTCCAAAAGGTTTACGTGTGCAGTACTAAAGGCTTGACTGCTGCTCTTATGAAAGTTACCTGTTAATAAGTGTGGCGAGGCTCAGCGTATGAGGTGCCTCTAATAATCTGTCTGAACACTGTAATTTCATTAAGCCTCTACTGTTTAGAATGGGTGAGTACAGGAGAGCAGTAGGACACGTTCTCCTCCTTTTTCTTGTTTCTCAGGACTGGAAAGAGCATACTAGGTAATACATTTGGAACAGGTCCGTTTGTTTTTTGTGTTGTTGGGTTTTGGTTTCCCCACCCCTAAAAGCACAGTACATGAAGGTGGAAGAACTGCCATCTCTTGTGTTGTTACTGGTGTTCCTGTGACTGTGGAGATGCTGGTCTGAAAATGAACTTGGGTTTGGGGGGGATTGGTGTGTATGTGGAAATTGTTCAACTGTGCCAGTTTACTGTTTGGTGTTGTGAATTCCCCTTTTGCTAGTAATACAATTGTTGGTTGTTTTAATCTCATAGTTCCCCCATTTGGTGTTCCCTTTTGCGTGGTTACCTGCTTCTCCCTTTACCATGTATTTTTCTAGACTAAATAAACTTGGTTCCTATCTCTCCCAGTCATCTTAGAAACTCTTTTCGGCACTTATTCCAGTGACAGGCTGAATAATTTTGCTTACACTAAAGCTAAATTCACATTTAAATACCAGTACCTGCCTTCCCCTTAATAGTCATCTCTCCTTCCTGTGCTGTATTTATTGTATGCTCTTAGAAAATAGGACGAAAAAGAAATGAACAGGAAAGAACATCTCTGGAAGAATGTGTCTATGCAAAATACTAGTGTTGGTAAGCTCAGTAGTATGGGAAGATCATAGTGCTCATAATGTAAAACCTTAATTGACTTTGGTAGTAAATCATAGGCTTTCTGAAATGTTAATTGCATTAGGGTCTGTTGATACGAATTTAATGCCATACTATAATTTACGCTGAAGTTTTGCTTCCTAGCTTCATGCTAGCCTGAGTCACCAAGCCTTTGGCACAGATACCTTGGAAACATGCTGTGTTGGTTTTCTGTGTTTCTTTTAGTGTTTTATTTTGGTGCTTTATACTCAAATTTTCTTCCTGTAATAAATACACATAGCTCTCTGATTCGCTGCTGTTTTCTTTCTAAGTAAAATAGCCATTCTTTCCCTTTGATTAAGAGACTTTGCAGAGAGTGTCCTGTGCTCGTGGGTGTGAAATTTTAACTCAAGTTAATAGGGAGCCAATGACTTGCATCAAACCAGGAGCAAAATCCCTGGCTTAAGCTTCATTTCCTTCCTCCACTGCCTCGGTTGTAACTGAACTGATCATGGAGTTGTGTGTTCAAATACGGCTTTCAACGTTCTCTCTAGGTGGGATCTGTTCAGCGCACGAAGCTGCTGTTTGACATACTGGTAATGTAGAACCTAATGATGTTGGGGTTTTTTTCCTGTTTTTTGCTTTTCAGAAAGCAAAAGCTGTTGCTGTTTGGTTATTTTAGAATTGTACTCCTGGCTGTGTGAACAGCAGTGCATTGTTCCTCTGCAGACGAAGTACTGGAACCATGAAATGTTGTCATTACAGTTGTACAGAAAACCTAGTGTGAGATTTTACTTCAGGCTTTTCATTCTAACTGCATGTAGGGTTTGTTTGGTTTTCAGTGTTCTAAACTCCTTGTTTTTCGCTTACATTGGAGAATAGAGGGGGTGTTACTTCCAGTCAGTGTTTCAGCTTCAATGGAAAAATTAAACATTCCTTAATTTTTCTGGGTTCAGCTGTTTGTAGTTGACCCACTTGAAGCTCATTTGTCCCCCAGTAGCACTTTTTTCTTGTATTATCATGAATAACAGGGATACTTTCTGCTTGATTCAACATGCCTTTTGACATATTTATATGTTTGGAGAGCAGATTGATTCAGTTTAGGTGTTTGGCTTTTGTTGCGTGTGTTTGCCAAAGTAATCTGATGCTGTCTTGGAGACTCTCAGTCTACTACAGACCCAAGAAGCTTTTTACTTGAGTTGAACAAGTGTAATAGTTGAGCTGCTCTTACTATCCCCCACTTCTCTAAATCTAGAAAAACTTACAGCCTGAGTGTCACAGTTCCGAAGTAGTCAGGAGTTAGGTTAGTCCGGTATGACTAATTTTAAGACCTTGTTTTGGTGCTCTGGGAATATGTGGGAGAGATGGTTGGGTGTGAGGTTTGTTTTGTTTTAGTGAAAACATAATTGTGTGTGTGTATGTAAGACATAGGACATACTGTTGTCAGAATTGGTACATTAATTGTTAGGAGCTTGCAAAGTAAATACTGAATCTCTTAATTGTGCGACAGAAATGAGCTATTTGCTCACTGCTGTCTTCCTGGTCCAGGTGAAGCAGCAGTGAGGATTGGGACAAATATTTAATCCCAGATAATGAAACCTCACATGTTTTATCAGCTTGGGCAACTTTTAGTTGTGGCTTAAGGTCCTCTGAGATGCTGTTGACTGAAACCAATAACTTGTGCTGTAGTATCTGTGTTAGCGATGTTGAGTCATGATATGAATTGCTCGTCAGCATTTTCATTGCAGCAGCCTCTAACCCTGATTGAAACAGGCCTTTCTGCTCCTGTAAGAGCAAAATGCCCATGTTGAGCCCACACTGAGTGAGTTCTGATCATACTGTGGTTGGCAGAGCAACGGTTAGGTTGTAGATACCTCGCTACACAGCTTGGACAGGGCTTTGTTATTGAACAGGGGATTCTTGTGCAGAACAGACTTACACTTGTTCTTCAAGCAGTAAATGTATTTTATTGTGAACCCTATGTAGGGAGCATCCTTGTGTTTTAGGTGATTATAGTCATTGTTAATGAGCTTTTCTGTCAAGTAGAAAAAGGCTTACAGAGATCAAATCATAGATGGAAGCCGAAGGTGAAGACTTTGGTAGCGTTTTTTATCTTCTTCCTGTAACTATAATGTTATAAAATGAAACCTGCACTAAGCAGTCTTCTGTCTAAAGCAGAACTGTGCTGTCCAGCAATTGAGAACTCTGTGTTTAATATATGTCTGGGAGATCAGTTTGATACCTTTATAACCCAAAAAGGTCTTAGCTGCCAAAATTGCAGAAAACTTCCCTGTGCCAGGAATAACCATTGATGGTTCCAAACTGTTCTTCCTGAAAGCATGATGTTGTTTGGGTCATGATGAGGCTGAGTAGCATAAAACTGCAGACAGCTTGCCCAGTGGTACTCTGCAGACTTAAATCACAGCAGCTTCACCCTTGATTTGCCTTTTCTTTTTTTTCTAATGTAAAAAGGGCTATTTTTGGAAAATTGGTACACTTGGAAGTGATCGTTTAGCCCGAAGAGCTGTTTCAGCAAAGCTTTGAGGTAGGCTCATTATTGAGCTGCCCTCTGCAGAGTTCACTGGTCTGTTGGAACCTGGAAATGTACATAAAGAAATATGCTTGTGGCTCTGGCGAGGAATGCTTGTGTGCGGCAGATCTTTATTTGACCTCCTCTCTTCTCCTTCCTTCCTTCCAGTCCTTCCTCTGATTATCTGTGGAAGGTGGAGACAGTTTTCCAGATGAGGAAAGTCTTCCTGTGTGATTAGTTCGTTCTTGCAGCTAAGCTGCAGCCTTTTGCTTTGTCAGATGCCTCATACATACATTTATACGTATTTTCATATTTATGTATTTGCATCTTGTTCTGATACTTGCTGATTTAATTCTTCCACAAAAGCATTATATTCACATTTTTGTTTGGTAATTTGTATGGGACCACAGCAAAACTTGAATCTATCCTTTGCAGTACACTGAAGTCTTCTATGAATTGATAAACTATGAAGACAATCACAGTCAGTTGCTTTACTTCAGCAAATGAGTCTTAATTCTTTTTCTCCTTCCCATGAAACATGGTTTTTAACATACTATAGCTTGACCCTTGCAAATGCAGCGCGGCTGCTTCTTGTACCTCGCTGAATATCCTTACATGTTAATGATGATGGGGTTTACTTGGCAGTCTCATTGATGGATGGCCAGTGCCTCAAGATGCTGTGCTGTGGCAAAGGTGTCTGGAGAGCTGGGGTTTATAAAACTATTCAGGTGCTTGAAGGGCTTGTGGGGACGGATAACTTGATTAGAGTTTTAAAGGATGCTACTGCATGCTGCAGCCATAGTTTACTAACGAAAACAAATCTGGAAGGCTGAAGTAGCACAAAGTGTTATAAAATGTCATCACAGATGCAGCAACTACAGTACCTGCGGTCTGTTTTGAAAACTAACTTCATTAAACCATTGTTAACTTCTCCTTAGAAGGAAACAGCCAGGTTAGTTTTGTTTCATTTACATAAGCTCCAGTAAAGCCTGGGTTACAGGTGTGTGTATTACAGTGTGCTTAATCTGACCTAACTGTAAGCTGCTTCTGAAAGGGTTTTAGTCCCACCTTGTCCCTGGCCACATGTTGACTCCTTTTGTCTTTGTGTCACAGCTAGCAATTGTGCAACTGCTGGCCTGAATGAAAACTCGCTGCACAAAGGGCAGCGTGCTGCTTTGCCGCGGGAATTTTCCCACCTCTTTCTGCTCTTCCTGCCCATGAATAAAGTAAGGTTTACTAGCAAACCCCAAGCTAACTATTTGAAAAAGGAGGCTTATTGGCAGAGTTCTATTAATGCCACTGAAGTCAGAGGGGAGGTAACATAAGGTGGTTAAAATTGTCAGTGTAGTGCTGGCCTGTTGGTCTCTGTTGCCTCAGACTTTTCATTTTCAAGCCGACATTGGCAAATCGTGTATGCAGCTGGATTCCTTTAGATTTAGTTATCAAGAAGGGGTGCAAGTTCTAATTGTGTTAAAAAGTAAACCCAGGGCAGTGCCTTGGCTCAGCAGTTTGCTGGGGCTGGCCTGTCATAGGATGCCAGCGTTCTGGAACAAGTTGGCTGATCTGCAACAGCTCAAGTAAAATAAACATGACTCAAAATACAGAACTGAGTAAAGCATTCACTACTAACTCTGTTTTGACAACAAATGCTTTTCCATAGGTTCTTGTTCAGTTTAATGCACTGGAATGATACCTACTAACTTTTGTTCCATGGGGCTCCATTATCGCAGACATCATCGTGGGGATGTTTGGTTCACATTTTCACAAAACGTTTGCAGTCGTGCATACTTGTGGTACAGTTTCAAAACCTCCTTCTGGAGAGGATTCCTTGGCTGCTGGTGACATATATTTGGCAGTAAAAGCATGCCCTGCTTTTCATGACATCTTGTTCTTTCTTTCCCTAAGAAAGAAAGAAGGGGAGGTTCCCAGGTCTTGTTTGGTTTGTTTGCTTTGGAGCAAAAACCCCTCTCCAACTCAACCAATCAACCTCCTCAATAAAACACTGAGCCTCGTAAAAGTAAGTTTATTTGTGTGTCTAGGTTAGAGGTGAAGATTCAGACTCCCATTCAGTTTAGAAATGCATAGTATGAAATAAAAAAGCCAGTACTTTTTGTTGCAGCAACATCAAAGACATTCAGTGTATTTTTGGGTATTTATATTGGTTCTGGCTACTTAGTACTCAGATATGTGTGTCCACTACAACTTCCTTGAAGATGTAATTTTTCTCCATCAACCACTGATTGCAAGTCTCCTGTTTAGTGTAGTTCCACCAGAGCAGTGGGGAGCTCAGGATCTGAGAATGCTTTTGGGGTGCAGAGATTGCTCTGCATTGGGGGGAAATAATGCTCCTTTGGACGAGTAAGGTATTCTCATGCTTCCAGGCAGGGGCTGGAAGTTGTGCTCCTGAGAGGAAGTGGGTGCTCCAAGCTGAATGTGAAATCTGGAAAGCTTCCGGTTACTGTAATTCTTTAACACCGTGGAACGTGTAATTCTTTGTTCTGTTGGCAAACAGCTGAGTGAGCCAAAAGAGTAGCTCAGATAATGGTTTTAACAGAAAACGTAGTGGGGGTGTGTTTTGCAGGATTGTGTGTCCTGATGCTTTACTGGACATACACTTCAGTCTCATCTCAAAGTGAGCTCAGAGGAGTGTTTCCTCTTCGCAGTTGGGTTGGGAGCCTAGAATTTGGGTTTGGGGGGAAAGGTTTAGGAAAGCAGCTTTCTGGAAAGTGTAGAAGAGGGAACTGGGGTTTTAAATTGAATGTGTAGAAATACATAGGATATCTCACAGTATGAAAGTGTTCCGAGACCTCTGTGATAAACAGCAGAATTAGTCTCTGGTTACAACTTTGAAATGCCTGTCTGAGCCCTTACCACATCTGCATAGGAAAATCTGGGTTTACTGGGGCATCTCAAATTACTCTGGTTTGGTTTGGTTTGGTTTTTCCACTTCAGACTTGCTTCAGGGTGGGGTTTTTTTCTGATATGCTCCATGTTTCCATAGACTGTTTAGACTTAAGCAGACCTTATCTGCATGTGACAATCGAGATGAAGTTGTAAACTTACTTTAGAAAACAAGCTATTCCTTTAAGGTAAGTGAAGCCATGGCGATTTGCTTGTTTTTCCTATGAATCACGCTGAAGAATGGAATAGTGTTGAGATATGTTTACAGCTGTGGGTACTATGACTTCACGCTTAAAATGATACCTTTAACTGTTACACTCAGGTTAACTTTGGTTTGGCAGCAAGCCTAATGGAGGCTCTTAAATATGTATATATCTTGCACATGTAAGGCAGTTGAAAGAGGCTTTTTAGTTATACCCTTGACCTGGAATCCAGTAAAGGAAAAAAGCAGTATTGGTTTTACCTACAGAGTGAGGCTGCCTCCCCACCAAAATGAATGTTTGTGCAATTAGCTGTAATTGATCTTTGTGTACATGGTGGTGCTTTGCTTCTGTGTGCCCTCAGGCCATGCTCTGGAGTCCTTGACTTTGATTTGCTCATCTTAATGAAT
The DNA here is from genome assembly GCA_039720435.1 of Amazona ochrocephala. Lineage (NCBI taxonomy): Eukaryota > Metazoa > Chordata > Aves > Psittaciformes > Psittacidae > Amazona > Amazona ochrocephala. Next base: position 4,359,091 of record CM077891.1, on the reverse strand, counting down.
TATGCTGCAGTGATGGCTCACACATGCCTTGCACTGTAGCACCAAAATATAGTTATTCTTAGCAGTAAATTACCCTGGTCATTGTATTCTCTAACGCCTCTTTTCACTTCTTTGAGGGAATAAAATAGTTAAGAATATTTAGAAAATGTAATAGACAAGTAGATTCAGAAAAAACATTTTCTTCACGAGTGGTACTCTCTTCATGATCAAAAGAAAAGAGATGTGTAGGGTCATTGCAGCATAGTGAAGGTGAATACTCATTTCTGTCTACAGCTGATAGCTCCAAAAGCCAAGGGTGGGGCAGGGGAAGTGAGTTGCAAAATATTCTTCAACTTGCCTTGAATTTACCAACTAGTATTTCTTGACTTTCTGTTTTTCTTTTGCTGTAGCAATCACTGAAGTAATAAGCACACTAAATAGCTTTCGAAATACACTAAATCCTTGGAGGAGGTGGGAACTTTCACCAGGCTTGGTGCTGCCATTTAAGACCAGATTTCCAGCAGAAGTCGATTGTTGGGTTTTGGTTGTTTTTTGATGTGGTTTGGTTTCCCTTTCCCTTTGAAAGAATTGACTGTTTGCTGAGGTGGGACCCTCAAACTGAATGTGTGCATTCAGCAAGTTCGGAAAGTGAGTGATGAGTAATAGGGCAGAGAAGGAGATGCTTCCCTGTCACCCTTCCAATGCTGGTACCTACCTACAAGGAGTTTTCTTCTGAAGAGAATAGAAATTGGGAAAGTGAGATACAAGTTTTGGTGGCCATGGATTATTGTTACGATCCTTGCGAGGAGACGGTGGACACTCGATAATATAAAGGATATTTGAAGTGTAGGTGAAGATTACAGTATTGATGAATAAATAGTCATGGCTTTTAATGTGGGCTGAAGAGTATTTGAAGTGTTGTGTGGGCACTTCTCAAGCAGTATCATCTTTCAGAATCTGAAATATGCAGGTGAATTCACATAGGGATCCAGTTTACCCCAGTTGTGTCTGGTTTGAGAAGCTCCCCATGAGTTTTGAAGGGCTTTTTGTGTGAGAGAAAACGTATGGACTAACACTGCAGTCAGAGACTTACACTAGATGTCAAGAAAAGTCTTTCAGCAATTAATAGTTAATGAATTAGTCTTTCACTAATTTCACCACTGGGTGTTTTAATCAACAGATGAGGTAAACATCTGTCATGAGTGATTGATTGTCTTTCCCCAAAGCAAGATCAAATTATAACTCAGTGAATTAAATGATCTCCTTACATTCCTGTCAGTGGGAATTCCTGCGATAGATGTTTGCAAGTTGTAGATTTGGTCCTGTTAGGTAAAGCTCTTCCATTTTAATCCGATCCTTACTCGAGCCTATCTAGATACTTCCTTGTATAGTTTTATTTCCCTCAGTTTTGAAAGCCCTTGGATGTTATGATCGCTGGTAAAGAAAAATGCGTGATGAAAGGTGATCTCCTCTCTTCATGTGAACTTTGGTGGAGTTCGTCTGCTGCACTAACTAGTTGATGTGATTTGTTGCTCTATTGTTTGCATTCTCATATATATACAGTAAACACAGGGAAAGTTTATCTTGCTGCTGTTCTGACAGCTTTTGTATGAGAATGATTTGTGTCCAAGGCCTTTAGCGTGCACTGCTATGGAAACTTCAACTTACGGGCTCCTCATTCTCCCCGGCAGAATTCCTCACGATGATATCTCTTGTACCTGGAAGTCAGGAGAGTAAGGTTGACTACTGACATATTGAGGGGCTGGATTTCTTTGATCAAACATTTGGTAGGCATGTTGTGCAAGGAGAAAGGAGTATGTGTGTAATTTCAATCACATAAAACTTCCCTGGTGTCTTAGGCGATAGTTTTGGGGTACTTAAACCAATGCTGCCATTGAATACTCTTCCCTCTTTGATTTTATCTCCCGAAACAAGCTATATCAGGAATATGAATCACTTGAGAAACCTTCCCGTTCATTCTTCATTATTACTCAAGGAGACAGGTCCCCTGATGTAGTTTTCCATGTGGTTTTGCAAACAGTTGTGCTGGCGTGGGATGAAGAAAGGAAAACGGTGACTGGCAAAAGGAGAGAAGTTGCTTTTGTAATGGCAGCGTTGGGTTGTGGTCATTTCAAACTGGCCCATGACAGGTCGGTTATGTAGAGTGTGACACACTGCACTGTCATCAGGAGACAAGTTTGGTTCCTTGTTCTGTCTTTCACTGGGTCTTCCTCGGACAAAGCGAGTTGCCTAATGCGGGGAGCAAAAAGAAATACCATGCTTTGCCTAAGGGAATTCTGCTGCTGGTTTGGGAAGTCTGCTGAGACTCTTGGCAAGAAACTGCTTTTCTCTTGATGGTGAGGAAGAGCTGACATATGAAAACTAGTGCTTCCTCAATGGAAGTGCAAAGGAAATAATGAAAACAGAGAAATTAAAGAGTAAGTACATGATAGAAAAATGGTAGGGCTAAAAGAGAGGAATTTTTACAAGAAATTCCTCAGCAAGCAGACAGCAGAGACCCTGTAGGGTGGATGTTCACAAAGCCAGGTGAGTTCGGACCTGTCGTAGTGGGGGAAAAGAGAGCTTGACCTGCAGCTACTGATACAGAGGAAAAAGAATGTGCAAGTGTCTCTAATGTAATGCTATTACTGTTGTTGCAACTTTTATTAGCTGGGTACCATCTTCTCTAGCTGGGAATGAAGCAGGTCTCTGTTCCCTTGGGAATACAGAAGTTATTCATTTTTTTTCCCAGAAGAGGGGAGAGTGCTGCTTGGAATGCCAGCTGTAACTGGTGTGGTGTATTTTGCATGGTTACTCTGGGATGCATGGAAGTGGTGGTGTGTCACAGTGGCTGGGCATCCCTGGAATTGTTCTGTAGGTAAAGGTCCATGGAGCAGTCTGTGCCAGGCTGGGGAGCTCGCTGCTTGGATTGTTGTCTGGACAATACTTTCACTGTATAGCTGTAGGGCTGACACACAGAATATGTTACAGAACAGTGCTTGCTGTGTCTCTGTCTTGGCCTGCCTTAGCAGGCTCTGTGTTGTAAGCACTTGCCCATGAAGCTGCCAGAAATAGATGCCTAATGGCAGAGAATTAGCTAAAATTGAGCTCAGCCATGTAAAGATGCAGGTTCAGAGCGAGATCTTGAGTTGTAGAGAAAGCATTTGGGAATTCGCCTCTCGCTAGCTGGCTGAGCAAAGGAGCTGGAAGAGGAAAGTGAGCCATCAGTGTGTTTGATTTGATAAAATACTTGGGTCTAATAATTAGTTTTAGTTACTCATTACTTGACTGAGTGATAATCTGTCTGATAGTTGGTTTGGAAGTTATTTAATCAGGCTTCCCTATAGGGATGTTGAATTTCAGGTGGTGTAGCATAAGAAGCCCAAAAAAGGTATTTCCCTGGGAAACCACTTGTTGTCTTCTGTGTTTTGAGCAGTGTTCTGCATCTATACCAGGGTATAGAAAGGGGATGGTGAGTAGTTGTTCTTACAACATAGCACACAGGTGAACTGCACTGAGTAAGTCCTTCACAAGACAGCAGTCTTCAGCGTGGCTGTATCCAGCATTAACTTTCAGAATGAGAGGGAGGAATAATGATCTTGTCTTCATGGGTTGTCATGTACTAAATACTGAGAATTGCTTCTAAAATCAGTTTTTAAGTCAGAGGGTAACAATGCATGGGTTTGTTACAGGTATTTTCTGTACATTTTCCTCTACTCGTTCTGAGATTAAACATTTGATTTTACACAGGTACCTTGTAGAAGGAAGATGGTTTCATTTTCATCCGTGCAGTGGAAGGCTGTTAAATGTGACTGTACAAAGTCTACTCCAGCTTCTGAAAAATGACATTAGTGTAGGTTTTTGTTCCGGTTTTGGCTGATCCCATTGGAGAACGTAACACTGATGCGGTGTTTGGCTGTGGGAGTATGTGAACTTGCATACTTGAAGTATGCTTATAGGAGAGCCCAGTTATACGCAGGTGGACTCTGTTGAACTTGTAGAAGGCCATTTAAATTTCAGTTAAAAATACAAATGGATTTGTGTATCCCTTGATTTTGAGTAACATTCAAACCTTTGAGGCAGCCTTGCTTCTCAGTTCTTTCATGTGATGCTGTCATCTGTTTATTATCTCTAGTCTAGATTAATGCATTAGAAAGTGTTTGTTTGGGGTCCAGGGTTCTTAATGAACTTTGCAGTGATTAGGATTTTAGGAAGCAGTTCTGTTTTCAGGTTTGGGTCTGTACCTTATAGAACGTTAAAAAGATGCAGGGGTTTATTATGATGAGATTCCCTTCAGCATTGTAAAATGATTCTTGAGGTTTGCTTGTGGGCTACTTGTGTTGGAAACTTTGAATGGAATCTGGAGCTGCCTGAGCTGCTTGCTTTATTCCTGCTGTGCAATTACTCTCAGACTTGTCATGCGGTGTCTGTTTTGTGTTGCTCTTTTTCCAGCTGCCCCAGGAAGAAGGAAAGTGTGACTATATCTCCCTGGCCCTGTTTGCTGGAGTATGAGGGAACATGAATTTTTCCTGATACCAGCATTGAGGTTTTTAGGATGCCCTGCTATAAGATCTCTATGTGGAGGGGTCAGGAAACATCACTGATCTGTGATGAGTTTATAATTGCACTATTGCACTGTTCTTATGCAGGATGGAAGGACTTTAATTCATGTTTCCCCCTTGCACAGAATCAGCAGATGGCTGTCCTCATCATCACTGCAGTCTATCAGTAGGGTTATGGTATATGAGATCATTGTTTAGAGTGGGTTTACACATGTATTCGATTTCTTTTGCTGTACCAAAGGGCCCTCAGTTTTTAATAGACAACTTACTGGTTTATGCTCAGGGCTGATCCATGGTCCGTGTATCATCCTTATTTTATCTGTTTTATCAAACTTTCTAACATTTACAGCCTTGTTTTGACTAATGTTTAGTAATTATGATGAAATTGCATTTTAATTATCATAGCTTCCAAAGTTGCCGCTGAATGATGAATTATTGGGAAAACATTGTTCGTCTCGGAAGTATTTGCCAATTTGTGCAGATAGGATTTCATGAACATCAGTTGTTAAAGTTTAGTGCATAACCCTGCATGTGCCTAATCCCAGTTGAAATTCCATTTAATCAGTTTGCTTTTCTTATAAATTTGGAGTTCCTGAATGTTCTTGTTATAGATGAATTCCACTATTGATCCTCAAGTCCACACAGCATACAAACTTTCCCTTTCCCTTTGCTCAAGGTTGGGGAAGGAACGCTTCTCTCTGAAGCTAGTAATAGGACATAAAACTAGGATGCTCGTCCTTAAGCTGTTTCTTCTTGGTGTGTGCCTGGCTGTAATCGTTGGCTAAAAATAATATGCTATGAACTATATTGTCTATAATCAGCATTTTTATATATACTGATTTAGTTACATATTGCGTGCATTTATAATTCAATGTATTGATCTTCATGGGGGCTTTTAAGATCTCTGTTCCCCAGCCTGGAAGCTAAAGGTCAAACGTGACTGAACCCCAAAACTGAAGATCATTTTCATGTGTTGGCCAACTTCATTAGCAAATAAGACATCTGTATTTTACTTTCCGAGTGGGATTATGTTGAAGTTATGTATGTGATTAACCGACGTAGTTTCCATTTCTTAAAAAGCTTGTTCCACAAGTCTGTAATTTCATCTAAAAGAGGCAGTCTGGTTTTCAGTGATCTTTAATATCGACTTTCCATAGTAGAAGGTTCACATTTGTGCTTGTGTATTAAAAATATTTTCAAGTGTGTGTCTCGTGGTTTGGTAATTTTCTCTAAATTGCTTTCGAATTGGGAGTGGGATGAGTGATTCTTTAACTGTCCTGTATCTTTAGTTTTGATTTGCTTAGTGCTATTGAATTTGGAACGATCATGTAATTCAGTTATCTCTGTTCCATATCCATAGTCTTGCTGAAGTGAGGCTTTTTGTTTGGTTTTCAGAAATGTTCTTGTTTTTGCAGGATGAGACTAATGCACTTACCATGGGGCATTATTCTCTTCCCTTTCCTTTACTTTAGTGCAAGTTGTGGAAGAGCTGTTGGAAGCTGTAGTGTGACCCCCAAAGCCTCTCCATGTTTTTCATCTCCCTGCCAGCATGGTGGCCCTCTGCTTGGCTTACTCCAGTGTGCCAGTGGTTTTCTCTGTTGGGCCCCCCAAAACTGCAGGCAGCGCTTGAAATACAGCTTCATAAGTGCCAAGTAGAGGGATCATTTCTCTTGGGTTGCGAGCTCTTGTTGTCATGTTGGTCCATTCCTCAAGGTCCCCCTCGCAGTATTTTCTGTCCTCCAGGACATCAGCCCCACTCTCCCCAGCTGGCTGTCAGATGGGGACCTGTTGAGGTTGCCTTCTGTTCCTGTGTGTGGGACAAAAGAAGTTTCAGTGTCAGCTGCAGGGTAGGGTTTGGTCTGTCAAGGTTAGGGGAAAAATCAGCAAATATTAGTATCTGTATGTCTGTGCTTTGAACACATAGGTATGTTGTATCAGGAAATTGATCTAAATCTGGCTTTTAGGCTCCTGCTGAAATTTCTGTTGAGAATCATGTATCTAGTGGTCTGCCAGACGTAATGGGGAAGTCATTGTATTTGGTTTAATAAATGCATATTGCAGGGTGTTGTGAGGTTTTGGGGTTTTTGCTGGTTTTGTTGGGGTTTTTTCTGAGCTAAGTGAACCTTGACTGCCACATTGCAGCTCAACTGTATCAGTTAAAACGTAAGAAGTCTTACAGAAATGGAGTTAGTGTCATTTACGTGCAGGGTTGCCTTAGCTGCAATTGAAGAGGTTTTAACTTGTTTGAGAAGAAAAAATGTGATGTAGTGGGTTCAGAATAAATTGCCACAGGGCTTTTAAATTGCTCCTGGGTTCTTGCACAGATTTTGCAAGCTGTGGTCTTGAATATACAAAGCTAATTTACAAGCAAAAGGTTTTACATTCCTAGATGATATGGAAACCTTGGAGAGAGCTGCCATAAAGATTTGTCATCGATCCTCTGTTTGTATTATAGTAAGAAAAAGAATTGTAAATGGTACTGGAGAAATGGACTCTTGTGACACCTTCTTTTTCCTAATTCCAGGGCATATTCGCTTGTGGATTCCAGTCAAGTGTCCACCTTCCTGATTTCCATTCTCCTCATAGTCTACGGCAGTTTCAGGTAAGATTTTTCTCTAAGGTTCTCCAGAATTTTTCATTTTCTGCTAAAAATATGGCAAGTGACAGAATAGAGTCCATGCCTTTTGTTTCAGTGTATCTTTGCCAGGCTGATGGCGAATGAACTGTTCCTTGCTTCTGAAAAGGAAATGGAAAAGGAATAAAAACAATACCTAGCTGAGATTTCTGAAAGGCATAATTGCATGTCAAGTTACAAGCGCATGTAAGATAACTTAGGAGTTAGTCCTTGAGGACAGCTTCGTAAAATTGGATTTTGGAGGGTTTGAAAGGATTTTCGAGAGATAGGAATGCAATGTCATTGATACATGTAATATTTCAGTGTTGGTTGATTCAGGATGTCCTTATGATCACAAACGAGTCTTGTCAAACAAGATTCCCAAGTCCCAGTGCTATTTACTTGAGTGTGAGGAACAGCTTAATACAGAAGTGGGCGACACCACCAGTGTTGTATTCCAGTAAAGTGTCTGAGAAGTGCTGCAGGATCAAGTTGAATCTTCAAAACTGAAATTAGCCCCATTTTAGGAGACTTGACTGTGGTTTAGAGAGAGCACACTTGTGCCTTTAGAGTTGTGTTTTGTGTTAGAGCTTGTTTTAATGTAGCGGCCCCTAAGGAATGAAGTCTGTACTGATGTACTAAACCAAAAATTAATCACAGCATGAAAGCATTGTTTTTCTCAGACTGAAGTACAGCATGTTTTTCTTTCTGTTTCTTGAAGAGCATTGCTTCATTTAACAAGTCTATGATAAAAGGCCATACATTCACTGTGAAGTCTCTGAACTCCTATGAGTATTCCTGAAATAGATTATAGCCATGGTCATACATATGATGTAAGCTGCAGCTGTTAGCATGAGGGGTTTTAAATTGCCATCATAAGTGAATAAGATCATATAATGAAAAAGCCAATTTTTGGGAAGAGCTATCTTAGCAAGTATTAGGTAACAGCACTGCTGATGGAAATAAAATAGGAAAGCAAAATCTAGAGATGATGAAAATAAAAAAGAAATAAAGGAATGTATCTGGTATTTTTTGTCAAGCTTTGGGTCAGTTGAGGGACTAATTCAGTTTGTGATTATTTGAATTTATGCAGTTGTGTGGAAAGAACATAGCAAGAAGCCATAGCATTTATGAAAATTCAGTTGTGAAAACATAATGCAATATAAACCAGCAGGAGTGCTTGAGCTTAAACTGCCTGCCCTTCTCAGAGCTCCTTGCTCTTAAAAATCTCCCCCTGCTATTTGCCATCCTATTCCTATACACACATGCTCTTTTACCATCCTGTGCAATGCTTTACATTTAAAATTGCTCATGCAGCAAGGACTGCAAACTTCAGAGCAGTCTAACTTACTGGATGAAGTAGTAGAATGGCGATGGATACAAACTAGTGGATGAAATGCCCTGTTCTAGTCTACTTCCTTTGCACATATCCTCCAGACCCCAAGATGCAAACTTTTACAGACCAAGAGAGGGTCCCATGGTTTTACATTTAATTTCCTATAAGTAGTTTCCTTAGCAGATGTCTGAGCTGGAACCTGCAGTTATGGTGGTGGCTTGGACAAATTCCTGTTCTGTTTGGTGAGCGGGTGAGGACAAAAGCAGGTTTTTTCCAGAGCATTGTGCAGTGGTGGTAAGAAGTCAGGTGTGGTAGTAAATGGCAAAATTGTATTTGTCTTAGGAATCCCTAAAATAGTAAAATAAAAACTTCTGGCAAAGTGGGTGGATTTTCTGAATTGTCTTAGAAAAGTGATTTTGCCAGAAAGAGGAATATTATGGCTCAAGGTGTTCATTCTCAAACAACAGCAGTGGTGTCCTCGTTTGGATTTGAGTGTTTCATCTCAGATGGAGCTGTCATCAGACAAAAATACAATAGCACTGCTTAGTTAACCTTTTAGTTAACCTTCCTGTTGCAGAAAGTGGGCTTGGTTTCTGATTTTCAGTCTGAAAAGCAGCAAATAGGGTTATTGTGGTATTGCTGTGGCAAGTGACTTAAACTCAAGTGCAGTAATAGGATCAGAAAGAATTGGGTGGGTGACTCGTTAGGATAAAATCCACGTGCGTGGTGGACCTAATCTAATGCAAGAGGTTTCAGGAGAACAGAGGAAATGCTTGGTCTGCTGTCCTAATGCATACAAGCAGCATTTGTCCAAAACCAAAGCACACCAAAAAAACCCCAAACCCTCAAGGTACTCAGAAGAATCCCTTATAGATCATGGGAAAAGTCCACATCCAGATTGCAGAATAGTTTAAATGAGTTCCTGCTTCTCTTGCTGTCAATGAGTGAGCATTTACTTCCTAGATTTCCACTGCGTCAGGAGTTTTAGCTTCAAACCCTTCTGAACGTTTCGCAGTCCTTGATGTATTTTATTATCGACTGCCAAAGGAGCAAGTATAATCCTTTAAACCATTACAAGCTGTAAACTGGAGCATGCAAGTATATGTGGTAGTTCTGGGGTTTTAAAGAGGTGAGCTTAGCTTGAAACAGGTTGTTTCCTATGGGTTCTTGCTAGGCAATCACCTATCCTCAACCAAGTGCTTCTCTGTCGTTTAAATGTTGGGGTTACTTTGCAGGCAGGTAACAGCTAAATCTTCTTCTATCCTGTCACATACCCAGACATGGTCTCTCAGCTTATGTGAAGCCAGATTTAACCTAGAATTGACCTGTTCAAGTATCTGCTTTTAAAGCAAACCAAGCAGCATGGGATGAAACTGGTGTCTTCTGTCTGTAGGCTCTGGGTATCTAAAGTACATGCGTAAATAGAAAGCAGTTCAGAAGGTGTCCTTATGGTTGGCTTTATGACTTGATATTTATGGAAATCAGGATACATATTTCACAATAAAAAAAAGAAAGGCTGTGCTTGGAGTTCATAACCATCTATAGCCACAGTGCTGTCAGTGTGGAACCGGGGTTTGGATAGTCCCTTCTCACCAAATGGTGCAACAGCGGTTGTCTGTATGTGCACACACAGTGGGTGCACATAAAATACCTGTGGAAGGCGAGATACTCTTACCAGAGACATGGGACTCAGGCACCCTTACTCCATATAGGCAGTGAAGACATTTCTACATGCACTTCCTGCTATTGTTTCCCCTATTCTTATTCCCACTGCAGATCTGGTATTGGAACTTGTCCTTTAATCGTTTTACAAATGACTGTAGCCATGTTGGAGCACACAGCACATTTCAGGCTCGCTCTCTGTAATGTGCATTGAGAGTTAGTTGAATTAGCTTGTCTCAGGTCAATGACTGATTCTGATTGTAGCCTTTTATTTAGAGCAATCAAAGTCTGGCAGTTCTGTGGCAGCCCACAATTCTCATAGCCCCAGAGCTGTTCAGTGGCTGTCGTCCCAAAGTAGATGGAAAAGTAACTTCTCAGTATATTGCATCGGCAGGCACCCCTGCAGATACAGACTTGCTTTCATATTTCCTCCATTGTTTCATAAGAATATTCTCTTGCAGGGTTTCCTTGAAGCATTACTGCAGTGGTGGTGATCCACAGCTGAATCTGAACTTTCATGGTAGTAATGTGCCAGCAGCTTACTCATTCCTTTGGCCTTAGTGTAACCCTACTGAGTGGTTCCCTGTCGGAGGCTGAGCCCTGCTTGCTTTGAAGCATTGTGCTGGAAATCCGACCAACTTGAGCTGTGAGGGCCCACAGGACAAACAACCATGTAGTTTATTGCCTGATGGGAGGTACTGGCTGAATGCTGCCTTTGGAAGGCCGGCAGAAACTGGAACAAAACAGCGAGTGTTTCTCAGCTTGCAGTTTCTTTACAGCCCAGTAGTTTTGAGTAGATCTGGTTCTGCAGTTTAAGTTTTAACTTTCTTGGAGGATGTTTTCTTGGAAGATGGTTTAGTGATGGCTTCAGTGATAATTTGTAGCAGAGAGAAGAGCCGCATCAAAAACCAGTTGGAAATTACTCCGAAGTCTTGGATCAGCAGCTGTGTTGCTAGGTGAAAATAATTCCCTAATTTACGCTTACTTTTGAGGTAGGGATGTTTAGAGGTGATAATTGCTGACACTGTTGCAATGCAAGCAGAGGGGCTGGAGCTGTTCACAAGCGATAGATCTCATAGTTGATTTCCAGTTTCCTTTGCTGATAGTACCGTCTTAAATTATGAGTTGCCCAGTGCCACGGGAGAGTGATGGTGTGAAGTTCTTGCTGAACTGCACTAACTCAAAGAGGAATGAAATGCTGCACTGAGAAAAGAATTGTTTGGCTGAATCTTGGCTCAGCTCTGGGAGGGTTGTCAGCCTCCTCCCGGATTTTTATATAGCTTGAGAGGAGAGTTATGAGGCTACAATGCATTAATGGGGAAAAGGGAAATATGAATGAAGGATAAAGGCACCCCAAACAAAATGCAGAGCAGAGAGATCTTTAGAAGAACAAGCTAAGAAAACAGGTTAATTTGTTAGAATTTGTGTTCTCCATTTCCTCTTTGTATTTCTGACAACTTTTTAGCTGACAGTCCATAATCTGTGTACTGTGTGTCTGGGGTTGGAGCTTCCTCATATTTTGCCTGAGCCAAAAAGCTGCTTTAATTTCATGCCACTTGCATAACCGAAACAGAAGAAACAAACCAGGTTTATATTGGAAGAGCCTTTCTCTCCTTTTTTTTTCATACAGTGAAACTGCCAAACCCCTCTTTCTTTAATACCTCACACTGGTCTTGCTGCTGTAGACCTATAGGTGCTTGATTTCAGCTTGTATGACTGCAGGACAGAATTGCTCAGCTGTGCATTGCATAGTTACCATATACAGTAAAGCGAAATAACCTTCATACCTGTTGAATTGTATAGAAGGTTATGGTGCGTTTTTTACTTGTCTGATAAATAGAATTTGTTAACTTTGCATAGTGCAGTTACTCACAGCTAAAATTGAAAAGGAGTTTAATGCCTGTTGACCTTGAAGTTATTCTGAAGTACTTGGATGCTGCTGCAGACTTACGACAGGAGCTGTATGGTGAGAACCATACAGTGCCTCTGGTGGTTCTCTGTAGATTATTGTAATGCATAAATATGCAGCTAAATCATGGACAACATGCATGTATCGGAATGGGGGACTATCATGAGAACTCGATTGCTAGTATTTTTACTGAAAACAGTATAGAGTGTAAAGATAGAAATAATGGTTGGCCAAAACCAGACCTTAAGTGAAATTCCCCCATTTCAGAGTGGTGCAACTTCTAAATTCTCACAAATTTTGGCATATAAGTGAAAGGCTGTGGCAAAAGGAGTAGAATACTCTGTTATTTTGGAACTTTTGAAGTGCATGTATATCAAAATGAAAAGATGAATCAATAACAGCTGAGCTGGGTGCATAGGGGAACGTCCTGAGTTCCTGTGGGTTAACTAAACTGTATTAATTTGTATTAATTACTCAGAGTTCCCTCTAGTCATCTGTTCTATGTGTATGTAAAACGTGTATCTGGTTACTTCCCAGGCTTTGCTAAAGTTTAATCAGTGAAGTGAGACCTGATATTCGGCAGACAATTACTTATAAGCTAGTTTTGGTCATCATTTATAAGGAGATTTAGGAGAAGGAAATAATCTTGTTTTAAAAATGAAACCTGATAGTTGAATTTGAATGAAAAGAATCAAAATAAGAACTTGGAAAGAGTTAAAATTCATCAGAGTATTGAACCAATTTGTTCCATTTCCATCATGTTCAACACTTCCCAGTAGCACAGATCAGTATCTTCGTTACAGTTTGTTGTTAGCACTGACCAGCTCAGACTCTGTGGTGACTGGTCTCACTGCTAGAACCTGTGTAACTTGGTGCCTTATCTGTAACTGCAAGCATTTATTTTATGTATTTATTTATTCTTTGATTTTTCCACTATATATGGTGTTTTTTCTAGTAACCAGCGTTAAAGGGTTCTTTCAGCGTGCTGTGGTAGAATGGTAAGGAGATGGTAGCTGACGTGTTCAAAACTTGTCTGTTAAGTTTGCTTTGTTTCTTGCAGGTCTCTTAACATGGACTTTGAGAATCAAGACAAAGAGAAAGACAGTAGCAGCACAGCTGGATCTTTTAATGGCAACAGCACCAATAACAGTAAGGGTTAGCTTTACTCCTTGTCTTCTGCACTTCAGTATGTTGCATTTTCTTTTGCCTCATCTGTCTTTGTGTTTCAGCTGTGTGCGTTGTAGATTCACTTGATGAAGTAGAGCTGTTTTGTCTGGGCTCTTGCCATCTTGCCATGCACTAATACTGCTGTCTAGATCATGCCCATGAGTTTAAAACACCTATGTAACATTTCCGTAATGCATGAAAATTGCATTCTGCACAATTGGTCAGGTTTTACTGGAAATGGAAATGACTTCACTTCAGAAACAACCCACCACACAGTTGAGAAGGAAATGTAATTTCTTTTTGTCTGGAGTTTCTCATGATGACATATTAGCTTGTCCATAAGCAATGAGAGATCTCATCCTATGCTAACAAGTCCATAAGGATGATTCATCTTTGTCAATACAGAAATTAGAGTTCACATGGCAACTCATTTATAATGGACAACAACCCAGTCTGTTCAGAATGAGGTTTAATATGTCCACTGCTATGTGGTGATTGTCCCCTCTAATCTATAAATACAGAATCATAGAATGGTTAGGATTAGAAAGGACCTTAAGATCATCGAGTTCCAACCCCCCTGCCATGGGCAGGGACACCTCACACTAAACCATGTTACCCAAGGCTCTGTCCAACCTGGCCTTGAACACCATCAGCAATGGAGCATTCACAACTTCCCTGGGCAACCCATTCCAGGGCCTCACCACCCTTACAGTAAAGAATTTCTTCCTTATAACCAATCTAAACTTCCCCTGTTTAAGTTTGAACCCGTTACCCCTGGTCCTGTCACTACAGCCCCTAATGAAGAGTCCCTCCCCAGCATCCCTATAGGCCCCCTTCAGATACTGGAAGGCTGCTATGAGGTCTCCACAGGCTTCTCCAGGCCGAACAGCCCCAGCTTTCTCAGCCTATCTTCATACGAGAGGTGCTCCAGTCCCCTGATCATCCTCATGGCCCTCCTCTGCACTTGTTCTAACAGTTCCATGTCCTTTTTGTGTTGAGGACACCAGAACTGCACACAATACTCCAAGTGAGGTCTCACGAGAGCAGAGTAAAGGGGCAGGAGCACCTCCCTCGACCTGCTGGTCACACTCCTTTTGATGCAGCCCAGAATACGGTTGGCTTTCTGGGCTGCAAGCGCACACTGCCGGCTCATGTTCATTTTCTCATCCACCAACACCCCCAAGTCCTTCTCTGCAGGGCTGCTCTGAATCTCTTCCCTGCCCAACCTGTAGCTGTGCCTGGCATTGCTCCGACCCAGGTGGAGGACTTTGCACTTAGCATGGTTAAACTTCATCAGGTTGGCATCAGCCCACCTCACAAGCATGTCAAGGTCCCTCTGGATGGCATTCCTTCCCTCCAACGTGTCAACCGACCCACACAGCTTGGTGTCATTGGCAAACTTGCTGAGGGCGCACTCAATCCCACTGTCCATGTCACCCACAAAGATGTTGAACAAGACCGGTCCCAACACCGATCCCTGAGGGACACCACTCGTTACTGGTCTCCAGGTGGACATTGAGCCACTGAGCACTACTCTTTGCGTGCGGCCATCCAGCCAGTTCTTTATCCACCGAGTGGTCCACCTATCAAATTGATGTCTCTCCAACTTAGAGACAAGGATGTCATGGGAGACTTGTTTCGCACAAGTCCAGGTGGATGACATCAACTGCTCTACCCGTCCATCAGTTCCATAGCCCCACCACAGAAAGCCACCAGATTGGTCAGGCAGGATTTCCCCTTAGTGAAGCCATGCTGGCTGTCACCAAGCACCTTGTTGGTTTTCATGTGCCTTAGCATGCCTTCCAGGAGAATCCGCTCCAAGATTTTGCCAGGCACAGAGGTGAGACTGACTGGTCTGTAATTCCCTGGCTCATCCCTTTTCCCCTTCTTGAAAATGGGGGTTATATTTCCCTTTTTCCAGTCATCGGGAACTTCACCTGACTGCCATGAGTTTTCAAATATGATGGACAGTGGCTTAGCAACTTCATTTGCCAGCTCCTTCAGGACCCGCGGATGGATTTCATCCGGTCCCATGGACTTGTATACATTCAGGTTCCTAAGGTGGTCTTGAACTAGATCCTCTCCTGCAGTGGGCCCAAGGTCTTCGTTTTCACTGTCCCTGCGTCTGCCTTCCAAGACTTGGGTGGTGTGGTCAGAGCATTTGCCGGTAAAGACTGAGGCAAAGAAGTCATTAAGAACCTCAGCCTTCTCCAAATCCAGGGTAGCCAGTTCTCCCGATAGCTTCTGGAGAGGGCCCACGGTGTCCCTAACCTGTCTTTTATTGGCAGTGTACCCATAAAATCCCTTCCTGTTATCCTTAACATCCCTAGCCAAGTTTAATTCTAAGTGGGCCTTAGCTTTCCTAACCTGGTCCCTAGCTTCCCGGACAACATCCCTGTATTCTTCCCAGGCCGCCTGTCCTTGCTTCCACCTTTTATAAGCCTCTTGTTTCCTTCGAATTTTGCTCAGCAGCTCCTTATCCATCCAAGGAGGTCTCCTGGCCCTCCTGCTGCACTTCCTTCTAGTTGGGATGCAACAGTCCTGAGCTTGTAGTAGGAGATCCTTAAATATCAACCAACAGTCTTGGGCCCCCCTGCCCTCTAGGGCTGTATCCCATGGAACCTTACTGAGCAGGCTCCTGAAGAGGCCAAAGTCTGCTCTCTTGAAGTCCAGGGCAGTGAGCTTGCTGCATGCTCTTCTCACTGTCCTGAGAATCTCAAACTCAACCATCTCATGATCGCTGCAATCAAGGCTGCCCTGGAGCGTCACATTCCCAACCAGCCCTTCCCTGGTGGTGAGGACGAGGTCAAGCATGGCACCTCTCCTTGTCGGCTCCTCTGTTACTTGCAGAAGGAAGTTGTCTTCCACACAATGGAGGAACCTTCTGGATTGCTTGTGCCAGGCCGTACCATCCCTCCAACAGATATCAGGGTGGTTGAAGTCCCCCATGAGAACAAGGGCCTGCGAGCGTGAGGCTGTTCCTGTCTGTCTATAGGGTGCTTCATCCACCGAGTCCTCTTGGTCAGGCGGTCTGTAACAGATCCCCACAGTAATGTCACCCATCGCTGTTCTCCCTTTAACCCTGACCCACAAACTCTCTGTCGACTGCTCACCTGTCCCCAGACAGAGTTCCATACTCTCCAGCCTATCCCTAACATAAATAGCAACTCCCCCTCCCCGCCTCCAAGCAGCTTTTCCATTGGAGATGCACTGTTTTGCAGGTAAAAATATGTATGTGAACAGAGTGAAATGCAATGTACACAATGTGCTGTAAATTCACACCTGAGCTTAACTTAGAGCAGTTTATATGGCTATATCTTGGCCATATGAGTTTAGGCTCTAAAAAGATTTCTGCAAGTTTAGTAGACAGGGGTGAGATAGGTGGGCAGTCCTGTGCATGAAACCCTGAGTGCTAAGGTTGCTTTGTTTAAAGTAAGAAATACCACTTTAAAAGTATAAATTAAATGACATATGTTGCTTTTTAGGGGGGCTTTTTTCTTTAATATAGCCTCTTGGAATTCACCTAGTTGCTGGAGCACAGCTTCTCTTGGCAGCACAGAGCAGAGGTTGCTGTGCTTGGTGATTCAGCAATGAACACTTGAGGCTTTTGGCATCTGGGTAGTAAGAGAAGACAGGCTGGAGCTGGGGAATAAGCACATTAAAGGGATTAGCTGTCAAAATGATCAGAAATGAAATGAAGCACTCTGACATTTAACACTGCAGGCACTAATTCCCATATGCCAAGGTGGTTCGTAGTATGTCACTTCTGGGGTTTTGGTTTGTTTGTTTTTTCCCTTGGGAAGTTGAAGGGCATGTGAATAAATGCTGTGCTCAAAGCAGGAGGAACTAGATCTGAATCACAGATTAGAACACAGGAATCTTGCAGTGTCATCACTGGACTCTCTATATTGTACTTTATTAACCCTTTTGAACCAGACCTCAGAAACGTTGAAACCCCAAGTGACTGAGTTCTGCTTTTTAGTTTTCAAATGTATTGTGCCATTTATGTGTAGGACGGAGAGTGCCCGTGTCAGGACTCTGTGCTCATTGTTTAGGTTTTCCTTCATGAAGATGGTTAAATACTTAGGGCAGATATGAAGTTGTAGCGAGCATATTTCACTTGTTTGAGGTTTTTGGACATAGATAGGTTGTTAAGTATGAATTGTGTAGGCAACCCATTATTTAGGCAACTTGCCACCCTTCCACAAAAACCCAAACTAGACACATTCTGACACAGAGGAACAATGTGTGTGCATATTTACTTGTATATGCATGTCCATATATGTGCATACATAGCACAGGCACAGATATTCTGCTTGATAACCTAAAAGCTTATCCTTAAAATCCTGGGACTGGTAAAACCCTGCTTCATGCAGCAGTGTCTGATTGTTTTGGAATAACCCAGTGATGTTCAGTGGGTTTTAGATCTCATCTTGGTCTCAGTCTTGTAATAATTTTTCATTAGAGACATTTTGGATGCTTCTCATCAAGTGTCTGCTTCAGACATAACCTGTTCTTTTAATGCTCTACGGGTATAAGTGTGCCTTGTATTTTTAACTGGGTTACTACTTATACCTTCTTCCCCTCACTCATGATCTAAGGTGAATACAACTGCAGAGACTGGTTAACTATGAGAATTTGCAGGGGTGGGAGGGCTTTTCAGAGCCTGATCTTCTCAATTTTGTTGCTAATTCTGAAAACTCATGGTGAAATGTAGTGAAAATGTTCCTGTGCCCCAGTGAATCTCCCCAGTAGTCACACTGCATGGTTGAGGTGGGGAAGTAACCAGAATAACACACTTCAGTATCTCTGCACTGTTTAGAATTGCTTCCAGCGATAAACCAGCAAAAGACCATGCTCCCATGTTATAGCATACCGGGCAGTGGCAGCACATGGTGAAGTGAGCTGGGAGCTTCAAAACCAGGTGTTGTTTGGAAAGTGCCCTTCATTGTTAGGGTTGATGTTATCTGGTGATTGCAATCAGTGGTGCAATTTAAGTGCATGGTGGCTTTCACCCAAGTGGAATATGAAGCTGAGGCACCCTTTGCATGAGCTGGGTCAGCCTTACGCTGTCTGCAGCTCTGCTGTTGGTCAGGCTCTTTATCTTGTGCTGAGAGGTTAAGCAAAACTTTCTCGTACGCCCTGTTCAACATGTTTGTATTGCTCAGTGTAAAATGGAGCAAGCGTATAACTGATGTATTATGCCTGATCCCTAAATAATGTTGGTTTTGTAACTTGCACCAGAGACAGAATGAATAACAAGAAAAAAATCATACATTTTCTTTCAGCATCTAGTTCTTGAGTCCTGCCAAGCAGAGCTGTTGCTGTGCACCCAGCCCGCGTGACCCTGTGGGGTAGCTGGAGTGTTTCTGCACAGGCTCCTGGGCTCAGTTATGGCAGTGCACAAGGATCTCGGAGGGAACGTCTCTATTGCAGCAGTGCTGAAATGGAATACACTGTCAGAGTCCCCAGTGTGGTGGCGAGGGCAGGCTGTCAGTGTGTGTGTGGTTAAGGAACAGCTAAGTTAAATGTTGCTCTCTTTTCTTCTGCAGGTATTCAAACCATTGATTCTACCCAGGCATTGTTCCTGCCGATCGGAGCGTCTGTGTCTCTCCTAGTTATGTTCTTCTTCTTTGACTCAGTTCAAGTTGTCTTTACAATATGCACAGCAGGTGACTTAAGTTTTCTTCTCTTTATAAGAATTGAAATAGATCAGAAAGCACTGATTTAGTTAAATATTGTTGATAAGGATTATGATACGTGACATGGGACATTAAAAAAATCGAGTTTCACAGTTGTAGTTTCATGTCTCTGTGGCTATTAATAAAGTGGCAAGTAGCATTTGAGAAGTATTTTCCACTTGGAGGTTTACTAAGCCTCCTGAACTATAAATTGCCAGAGTTCTGAGAGATGCTGGATGTGTTATTTTAGCTAAAGTTCTCTTGTTTAGAAATCAGTGCTTAGAACTGTACATGCTGTTTTATAATTCAGGTAATTTACATGATCACAGCGTAACTCTGGAGATCCTGTCCAGAGGCTTCTTTTCCTGGTTTAATTCTGGGGTTTGCTTTGATACAGTTTTTCTCTGTACTTCTGGTCTCACTAGTCCTTTGAGTATTATAATTCTGCACTGCTTGAATTTAGAACAAAAATGGAGCTGCTGTCTGCGAGTAAATTACAGACCTCTGGTCCTGTTTATTATTATTTACATTTTATCATTTAAGTCAGTACCAGGACTTAGATTTAAAAAGCCCAAATAAATAAATCTGCCTTTTAATCTTTCTGCAGTTCTTAAAGCTGCTGCTCAGGGCAGCAGGATTGTTCCCACTGCTCAAATGTGCAGCGGCTTTTGAAAGTTGTGCTCCTCAGTCCTCATACTGAGTCTGTGAAGATTCTTAACCCCCTAAATACCTCTCATCCTCTCCTGCTCCATGTACATGCAGTGCAGGCTTTGCCCTTGTGCTTTAACTCCCCAGCTATGCGTCCTCTCCAGCCTCTTGATCCAGCTGATGTTGGTGGATGAAATATAGATCTGCTCTTGCCATGAGTCTGGAGGCTCCTGTCCAGTTCTGGAAGCATGATGCTGGAGAGGTCTGCTGAATAGTGGTTTTGTAACTTTGACCTCTGACATACACATTCTTTCCCATTAAAATGACTACTTCAGATAAAGTTTACCAAATGCTAGGTATTAGGGAATATACACACACACATATATGAGAAATAAGGGAAGATTAATGACAAAAGACCAGTTTTGATTTGTCATGTTTATTGGTCCATTTATTTCCAGAATGACCTTGACATTTATAACTTTATTTGTGGCATTTGTGGTGTGTAATCATATGATCTTGTGTCAGTTGGGGCTTGTTGCAGCTTCAAGAGGATTGAGTCTGTTTGGACCAGTGCACTTGGGTGTCTTTATTCTTTAACCTGGTTTTACCATACTTCTGTGCTTTTCCTTGGCCTTGCATCAGAGGGTGTCACTAAGCTCAGGGGTTTAGGCCCCAGACTGAAATGAAAGCCTCCTTATAGGTTACACAGCAGGATGCAGACCCTGCTGGAACTGAGGATGTGGGAGCATTCAATCCCTCTGTCCCCTGAAGCTCAAGTAGTGCTATTTTACATCCTCCTTTTGTAGATTATAGAGGATGATGTGGGGAAATTCTACGTTATAGCTGGCAGGTTCTTAAACCTTCATCCCACAAGGATTTGTCTCTCGGGAAGAGTCAGGAGCAAGGGCAGGCGCAGCAGGCAGCCCAGGGCCAGAACCAGCTGCTGAGCTTGGGGCAGAGCTGAAGAGTTGGCACATTGCCTGCAGGCAGGAGCTAAGCCAAAGGATTGCCCATTGAATGATAGGTGTTGAGACTGGAGGGAAGAGGAACTTACCATGGGAAGCCTGGACAGGCAGGAATGAGACTGAGAGTGGGTACTCATGGGCACTTTGTGTTAGTATAATTACATTTTAATTCTTATACTCTGAATGAGTCCAGCTTGCGGGTGGCAGCAGTTGGGGATACCAGGACAGGAGATGCAGGGTTCCCTGCTGAGAGGAGCTGGAGGGGAGGGAAGGGAGAGATTCCAAGGGCAAAAAGGGTTTTTCTGGCCTGAGGAAGGGTCATTCCTGCCGTGGTGACACAGGAAGCAGGGCAGCAAGGCACAAGGACCTGGGCAGCAGGCACAGGCCTTGCTGGGTAGTGATCTTTGTCAGGTGCCTCTGGAAAGGTTCCTAGTTCAGCATGTGTGGAGCTGCCAGGCTCAGACTGTTCATTCTTTCCCCACCCATTCTGCCTTGTTTCCTCCTCTCTGCAATCCTGAGGACTGGGGCTGGCGCAGTGCTCTTTGCCTACAGGTGCTTTTTACAACTTTGTTTGTAAATGAGTTTATTTATTTATTTATTTAATCTTTCTCCCAGCAGAAGGGGCAGAATTGAGGGGTGGAAATGTGTGGTCTGAGCACACCCAGGTTCTTTTCTCCAGTTGGCTTAGGCTGTGTACTAAAGAGAGTGTTTGATTCCTTCCCATCCTCTTCATTTGACAAGAGGACAACAAAAAATGCCTTTTAAAACCCAACAGCAGCCACCCCAGTTTAAGGAGTGAATAGAGAGCAGCACAAAGGTTTGATTTGAAGCATGTTGAGCAACTTTCATTTCCGTCAGTTCTTGCTGCAGCAGTTTTAGACGTGTGCTACTGCCTTGTTTGTGTCTCCTGGCCCTCACTCTGCAGCCCTTTAAGCAGTCCTTAGTGCAAATTCAGTGCTAGGATATTTAAAAGAACTGGAGGGAGAAATGGTTGTAAATGCCAGCAGTTACTGAAGGTTTTCACAAGGGCGTGGATGGGGTAAGTATGCTCCTTGAAAAGACACCATTTATGGGAACAGTCTGTTTGGATACATTCGGGTTTGATTTGCCTGGCTTTCAAAGACGTACAACACTTTGTCTTTTAAAAGGTGAAGTGCCCAGCAACTGGCTGTCAGTTATTGTATGTTCTCCTTGTTTCAGTAATGAGTAAAGGGGTCAGAGTGAGATGGGGGGAAGTGAGTTAAAAAGTAGAAAACCCCCCTGGGTTCTGCAGGCTCTGTGCGCTATGTTGAAGAATTATAGAAGAACCTCACAAGCAGTTTGCAGTAAGTTGGATTTTTGACTCAGGATATTTGAGAACTGTGTTCCCTGCTGAGCTGATCACGAATAGCTGCAAGGTTTCATTTTAGCTGTATAAAGCTTGGGGATTGGCCACTGCATTCTTTTGAGAGCTTGTATTTTGACCGAAGTTTGAATGCCTGCTAACAATAGGTCTGCAGAAAACCTTGGAGCTGCTCTTGCTTTGATAATACTGCAGCATATGATAATAGGACGTTGTCACAAGAGCTTTTTCAGATTGGAGAAGCTTGTTTGTGTACTGTGGAAGTTAGGTCTGAATGCACTAATATTACCTTTTCTTCTTTCTTTAGTCCTTGCAACAATAGCTTTTGCTTTCCTTCTGCTCCCGATGTGCCAGTACTTAACACGGCCTTGTTCACCTCAAAACAAGTAAGGACTTGAAAAACCCTTTGCTCCTCTTCTTGTTTGTTGTATGTATTTCTTTTAATGAGAATTCTCGAGCGGAGTCTTTGGTTCGGAGCTGACCTCAGGCCTTCGGGGCTGATGTTTGTGCATACTTTTTGTGTGAACACCAGGTTTCCACTTTGAAACTCGGAAGCACAATTTGTGCAAGTCACCCATGCTTGCCAGCCTGGGAAATGAGCTCCCATCGCAGGGGACTTGATTTCCCAGCAGTGGCTTTGAAGAAGTTTGGCTTGTTGTGTCTGACATTTCAGAGTTTAGGATTTGGTGTTGGATTTTAACGCTTATTGACATTGGGCCATGGATTTTAATGCTGGGTCTGTCAGAGGCTGGAGTTACACCAAAAATTACAGCTGTTAATGTCATGTTTTGAAGCAGATTTCTTTTTTTAACCTTGTGGCTGGAGTTCATGTTGCAAAAGGCATTATCTGAGATGGTGCCAGGAAATAGCATTCATGGCAACCATTTCAAGAGAGGTGCCAAGATTTGCAGGGGGGGTTCCATCTCTGTAGTTCAGGCTTTACTCACAGCAGTTGAATGTGAGGCAGCTTTTATTTTGTTGCTGTTCTGGTACCTATTTGTGGCAGAGGAACTTCCCTTCAGTTGTTCTTGGCATCTTTCGTCAGCAGTTGAGCCTTGTTCCAGCAGGGTCCATTTTCTGTTCTTTAAATGGAAACGTAAAATCTTCTAGCTAATGTTTATATGTTTGTTGTTCCTAGGATTTCCTTTGGCTGCTGCGGGCGTTTCACTGCTGCTGAGCTGCTCTCATTTTCCCTGTCTGTGATGCTTGTCCTTATCTGGGTCCTGACTGGCCACTGGCTCCTTATGGATGGTGAGTCTGTGAATCAAGGGATTTCAGGACTGGCTCGTGCCTGTTCTGACACATCCCCTCCCCTGGTGATGACTGCTGAAATGTGCACATATTACCAGCTTGCTGAGCTGTGCTGTTGTGTGGTAGGCTCCCTGAAAGCAGCCGCTGTCAGGAAGATGCCGGGGTAGTGTTTGGGACACCAGTTTTTCTGGTTTGTGAAAGCTTCCAGGGAAGTGCCAGGACAGTCATGAGAGATATTGCACACCTGTGTGGTGCGGGTGAATGGCCAGTTCTCGTTAGAGACGTGTGGAGGCAGTGGTGTTTGTGAGTCACAACTTGGTCCTTACAATCTGGTTAATTTTTGCTGCACATCTTCTTGTTTGTTGGTTCAGATGATCAAATAATTTGTTGTGAGGCAGTTCACAGTAGCTGGTTGTCTTTGATCTCTTTGATGCTTGCCACGGATGGGGAGGTGGCTGAAGCTGGCAGGCATCCAGCTGGCTTGAAGGTGTGATTTGTTCTTTGTCGTGTTGGGTGAACTGAATTCACAGCTTACTGTGCCAAAAAGGAGCTTTCCTCCTCCCCTCCTGCCTCCCGGAGCTCTTGTGCTAGCTCTGGCACTCAATCACATGGTAAACTGATTCAGCTCACTAGAATGGCAGCGTTCTCTTTTTTTGCCAGGCTATTTAGCTGCTGCTGCAGTAAAATGAATTGGATTATTGTGCAGTCAGGTATGTGCTAAATTTGGCTAAAGGTAAGTGGCAGCATGATACGATCTAAGAGAATGAAGTGGATATGATTGCAAAGGGGTGATGGGGAAGCCAGGAGCAGGACCTCCGCTTCTCAGCAGTGTCAGGCACCTCAACTGGCATAGGACATCTCGTGAAATGGCACCCTGTGGTTGTGATTGCTTGAGGAAAAACAGCTGGGACAACATTAGCTGCCCTTGAATTGGTTTGTTGCAATAGAAAACATACGTCCCATCAGCTCTCCAGCTCCTCCTAAATGAGGCAGCAGCAGCAGCAAGTCCTTAGCACTGAAACCTCTCATGGCACCTCGAACATTTCTTTCGTTTAAGAGTGTTGTTTCCTTTGTGCTTTTTGCTGCTCTCAAAGTTCCAGCTGCTGTAGTCAAGGGAATGCATCTCACGGTACCCAGAGACTAAATGCAGAAGTGCAGATCAGGTTTGGGTTGTGTGAAGCAGAGTCGCCCACCATGAAATCAAGAGTGCTTTTTGGATCCGCAGGAGCTACAAAGCTCAATGGAATGCCAGGCTTGGATTTGGGCAAAATCTGCAAAGATTTGTCTACACCGAGGTACCAACAGAAGTGTTTCCTTAAAAACAGCTATTTGTGTGAGCGCTTCAGTCTGAAATAGCGGGCTTGGAGATCACTAACCTGCACAGCACTGAGCTGCCGGTGCTGAGTGGTTTCTAGGTTTTACTTCTCTTTGTGGTTGTTTAGGATTTACTGAACTCTGGTGATTCTGTCTGGCTTTGGCGCATTTTACGTAGCTTATATGAAGGGAGTTGAACTCTATAGGTAGGCCTGGTGTCATTTGTTCAAATCCAACTAAATCAATGTTTGTCAATGACACTGAACAGGGAACAGCATTTATTTGCCTTCACCAGGGAAACAGACTCTGCAGTTTTACTCCTGATACTGTACTGCTGCAAATGGGACTGCATCATCTCTGCCTTTACCCTTTGCTTCTCTGTAACTGCACCCTTGATACCCCAGCGCCTCTTGTTTGGAGGGCAGCGTGGGCAGTAAGTGCTGCTTGGCAGGGTGTGCAGGGTGTGCTGCAGTCGGAGCTGCGTGGGGATGATTTGCTGTCTCAGAATGAAGCAGACGTTGTGAGCAGGCCTCATGTTGCCTGGGCCAGTGGCTGGAGGGAGAAGCAGGGCATGGATCTCCTCTTAACAGTGCACGTCAGGTTTTGTGTGTCTGGTTTGCTGGTGTGCAGCTCATTATCTATGAGAGTATTTCTACTTTAGAGCTGAGAAAAACGGACGGGAAGTATTTCATGGGAATTTCTAGGCTTTACAGAATTGAGGTACTGCCAGAACTGTTTTCAGTGCTCCAATACTGCAGTTCCATCGGTTGTGCAGTAGTTGGTTGAACTGTTCCTAAAGCTAGGGGCCTTGTACAGGACAGAATGAGCAGATACTGTCTCCAGGGGTTGTTCTGGCGTGTGATGATGCACATCTATAGGTCTTGAAGTGCCTGTGTCTCAAAGCAGACTGTTTGATGACAGAGTCATTAAGGGTGGTCATTGTCCCCTGGTTAACAGGTTTTCCTGAATAGAGGGCACAGCTAGAGATGTGCAGTGGGAATGTTGCACATGGACGCAGTGCCTGCTACAGAGTGAACTCGAGCAATCATGGACACCCTGGGAACTGCCGCAGGCCTTTGCTGCTGCGGCCATCGGGCAGAGGCTGCTCCCTGACATGTGTTCTTATTCCCACTCTTTAAAATGCGCTGTGAGAGTTTTAGAGGAACACGATTAGGTCAGAACTTCACCACCTCTGTTATCAAAGGTCAGCCGGTGGCCTGTGGGGCAGCCTAAACCTTGGTAGCTTGCACAGTGCTTTGTAAACCAGCACCGCACCACCAGCATCCTGATAGTTTCATCTGTTCTGTCGTGCAGTAAAGGTGAAAAATGCCCTGTATCCAGAGAGTGAGCACATGGGTGAGAATATGCTGAATCCTCACGGTGTCCTTATTCTGAAGGAGCGTACTTGCAGGGACCCCAAAGTTCATTTGTTCTGTTGGTTGAGGTTAACTCTTTCAGTTCTTTCTTGCTCAGCTTCATTATCCCATTGCCCAGGATGTTCTACCCAGAGCCATTTGTGTGGCTATCTTACACCCCCTCACCACACACAAACTCTCCCCTCTTCTTCCTTTCTTTCTCCTCTCTCCCTTTTTCTCTCCTTCTCCCTC
This sequence comes from Amazona ochrocephala, assembly GCA_039720435.1. NCBI lineage: Eukaryota > Metazoa > Chordata > Aves > Psittaciformes > Psittacidae > Amazona > Amazona ochrocephala. Next base: position 4,333,054 of record CM077891.1, on the reverse strand, counting down.
TCTCCCCACCTTCTTTCTTTCTCCCTTTTCACTCCTCAGCTCTTTTCCTTTCTCTTCCCCTTTGCTTCTCTTTCTTTTTTTCTTTCTCAATGACTTGCATAACATATTTAGAATCATAGAATAGTCAGGGTTGGAAAGGACCTTAAGATCATCCAGGTCCAACCCCCCTGCCATGGGCAGGGACACCTCACACTAAACCATGTCACCCAAGGCTCTGTCCAACCTGGCCTTGAACACCGCCAGCGATGAAGCATTCGCAGCTTCCCTGGGCAACCCACTCCAGGGCCTCACCACCCTTACAGTAAAGAGTTTCTTCCTCATATCCAATCTAAACTTCCCCTGTTTAAGTTTGAACCCGTTACCCCTTGTCCTCTCACTACAGCCCCTAATGAAGAGTCCCTCCCCAGCATCCCTATAGGCCCCCTTCAGATACTGGAAGGCTGCTATGAGGCCTCCACAGGCTTCTCCAGGCCGAACAGCCCCAGCTTTCTCAGCCTATCTTCATACGAGAGGTGCTCCAGTCCCCTGATCATCCTCGTGGCCTCCTCTGCACTTGTTCCAACAGTTCCATGTCCTTTTTATGTTGAGGACACCAGAACTGCACACAACACTCCAAGTGAGGTCTCATGAGAGCAGAGTAAAGGGGCAGGATCACCTCCCTCGACCTGCTGGTCACACTCCTTTTGATGCAGCCCAGGATACGGTTGGCTTTCTGGGCTGCAAGCGCACACTGCCGGCTCATGTTCATTTTCTCATCCACCAACACCCCCAAGTCCTTCTCCGCAGGGCTGCTCTGAAGCTCTTCTCTTCATTTTGTATAGATCTGCCTTATACAGTGTCAGCATCATCCATGAGCTTGGGTACCGATGGCTTTGTTTTCTGTGTGATTTCTGGAGTTTCTCATTGCAGAAGGAAGCTGGCTTCCATTTGGGAAGCCTGTCGGAGGTTTGCCTGCACTTTGGCCTGGTTTGCTCATATTTGCTCTCAGGCATCCCTGCTTCCCTTCTGTTTTTCAAGTGTACCGATATTTCTTCAGGCAGTTGCAAAACTGCACAATTATTAGCATGTGTGTTTCACTGTCTCCTTTTCTGCCCAGTCTTTGCTTGGTTTGAAAGTGCCTTGCTTGCGTGCCCGTGTTCCTGTCAGTAATGGAGAAATCAATTGTGTGAACAACAGATAAAACTCATGCTGGTTAAAGTATTTCCACTTCTAGTTAATTATAACGTGGAAATCCTCTCCTAAATATAGGCTTGTTTGGGCTATTATTAACATTGGCTTTAGAGAAACCTCTTTGATTTAAGACAGACTGTTCCCTCGTACTTGCTCTTCTGCCAGGGGAAGTCAGTAACTGAAGGCTGTATTGAATGAGTGCAGTTCTTTTTCTGGCTGCTTTGCTGTGTCAAGCTCTTTAAACCTCAATAATTTGCTTACATTTCATAGCAAGGTGCAGTTGTGCAGCACGATTTGAGGCACACTTTTATCAGAGTAATCCCGTTACCGTGTTCACACTGGCAGCCGTGACGCTCAGTGTTGTGCTGAGCTTGTCAGCTCCCAGAAGATAAGGTGGGTTTGGCAGAGCCAGTGCGGAGCTGTAGTCCCTGGGCACTGCGAGCAGCCACGCTGGCAGGCCTGCGGTGGCACTGGAATCCACAGGGATGCGGTTTGGTGGAAGAGCTGCGTACCTTGCAGGAGAAATGCAGCGTAAGGTAATTTCCCAGTGCACCCCGCACCAGGGCCCAAAGGTTGGCTTGTAAATCTTAGCAAATCTGGTCACACCGATAGGCACATACGGAATGATCCATTTTCCCTGGATTCACTGGTTTTGGTTGGTTAGAATGGGTTTGTGACTGTTCATAAGCGTGTGATGTTAGGCAAATACGTTTGTGTACAAATGTTCCTATACTTAAGGATGCTGTGGTCCCAGCAGGGCTCCATTATTCCTTGTAAATGTCCTGATACCACAGATTGATTTACTTCAAGTATCTCTTTAGGGATTCACTTGTATCCAGTTGAAATACATTCGGATGTCAGTTGGGTACTGTTGGTAGCTAAGGCGAGGCCTAAAGCAGGAGGAAATCACACAGATGTGAAGGCTGGGATCATCTTTGGTTTTTTAGTGTAATATCAGTTTTCTGCCCTGACAGAATTCCTCTTGGCACTGAATGAATGTGAGCTGTGGCATGATTGTTGATCTGGCTGAAAACCCAGCTTTGGGAGAGGGGTTAGGAGAAGGCTTGCCCATATTTTTTCCCCATTGGTAGGCAGGCTTCCACATGGATTTTTGTTATTGGGAAAGCCCTGCCTATCCAAACAATTATATTTCATAGCTGGCGTTGGGCAGCTGCCCATAATCTTGCCCAAGCAGAGGAGGCCACAGAGGTGCTGCGAGGGCAGGAGCAGCTCTGCTCTGGAGCCAGGCTGAGAGAGCTGGGCTGGTTCAGCCTGGAGAACCCTAGGGAGACCTTCAAGCAGCTTCCAGTGCCTAAAGGGGCCAGCAAGAAAGCTGGAGAGGGGATTTCTTATGGGGACATGTAGTGATAGGACAAGGGGGAATGGCTTTAAAATGAAAGAGGGAGATTTAGATTAGATATTAGGATGAAGTTCTTACCCGTGAGGATGGTGATGGTTAAGGTTCTTCCCAACCCAAGTGGCGATTCCACGATCACGAATGGCTTGAGTGGGCTTCTGTCACACCATGTTCTAACATGTCATGTACCCAGGCTGTTTCTGAAGTAAGATTTTATTTATTAAGGACTTTATTTATTGTATGCATTTGCTGGAAAACCTCCGAATAGTGTAAAAGTAGAGGTTTGGGGCGGGGGGCACAGGGAGTTCGAAGTTGCTTTGTTGCTTCTGTTTTTAACTGGGTAGCCAGTGGTGGAGTCTGTAGGACACAGGGCATGAGAATGTTTCCAGAAGGTGAGTGGCGTGGGCAGCTGTGCCTGCAAAGGGATTCCTGCTTCCATGGCAGCAGGCTCACAGTTGGCTACTGAGCGTATTTTGACTGTTGTCAACTCTGAATTTCACTATCTGGGAGCAGCAGACAGTCCCTTGTGCATGCAGAGCTGCACAGGTGCCACAGAGGCTGCTTTGGGGGATCTTCTGTGGGGGAGGTATTGGCTGGGGGACGTTTGTTTTGTTTTGCTACTTTTTAATGAACTAATTCTGTGCTTGCATTTGTAGCTCTGGCTATGGGCCTGTGTGTTGCAATGATAGCCTTTGTTCGGCTGCCCAGCCTGAAGGTTTCCTGCTTGCTACTCTCTGGGTTACTAATTTATGATGTCTTTTGGGTAAGTGTTTTGTTTGGTTTTGCTAGAACTGTTTTTATCCTTCGGGTTTGTAGTTGGCTGTGGGCCACTTGTACAGGAATTGTACTAGTACGAAGTTGATGCAATCTGGCAAGGCCAGATCAGCTTCTTTGCTCCATTCTGCGATGTTCAAGTCTGCAGCAGGACACAGAATGACTTCCGCACTAATTCTGGACAAAAGCAGAACCATGATTAGAAGATTTCAACTTTGGCAATTCAGTTTATTAGTTAAAAAGATGAACTGGACCTCAAATTGTGGAAGCGTGGCTGAAGATCAGCGTGAACACGGAGCACAGCGTGAACGTGCCAACGTCGGATCAGCAGGGAAATGCACAGAACAGGAATGCAGCTGATTCATAGCCAGGGAGCTTGGCAGAAAATGTCAATGCCCTTCTCAAGAAACCTGACAGAAGATTTTGTGATACTGAAAGGATTTTGTGTTCCCTTGGCCTAATACCAAGCACTGACCCAGGGAGGTGCTTGCGTGTAGCCAGGCAGTTTCCCAGTGTGATGAGCTGTAGAGTAAGGGCCTGTCTGAAACAAGTGTTGCATCATTCTGTGTCTGAGGGAGCACTGACTGCACTTACCTCTTCTCTGCTTTCAAGTTTCTCATATTACCAGTATCCTGCTGTACCTGCCTCTGTAGTCCTGGACTACCTGCTTGTTGTCTTGGATAGATCCTTTGCCAAAAGATCTGAAGATATTGATCAATATCTTGATATCAGAAAGTATATTCCAGTTACTGTTGAGGATTAATGGTGTAAAAAAAAGTTAGGAGCTTTTTAAATACATATGCCTTTTATTATCACATATACAGTGTATGTATCTGGACAATATCTTTGTTTTCTTGAACAAGCAAAGCAAAACGACATACAGCTTTCAGCTGCTGTGACTGTGCTGTGTAATTTCTAACCATTTCCTTGCTCCCTAGGTCTTTTTTTCTGCCTACATCTTTAACAGCAATGTGATGGTGAAAGTGGCCACACAACCAGCTGATAATCCCCTGGATGTTTTATCCCGGAAGCTTCACCTGGGACCAAATGTGGGTAGAGATGTTCCCCGTCTGTCCCTGCCTGGTAAACTTGTATTTCCAAGGTAAAATCAGCAGTTCTTTTACTATATTGTGTTAGAAAATTTTTCCTTCCCTGTACTTCGTAGTAGTGCCGATTCTGTCGGAAAATACCAGTTTAGTTCCCTGTTCTGTCACTCCCTCTTCATGATAGAAAGGTATAGAATGAAGAGTGAGAGTCATGTGCTGACTTACAGCACACAGCCATGATCCTCATCAGGTTAAAAAGTGGCCTGTTCACAACAGGATGCACCTTTTGATGTATGTGTGAGTTCTCCAGACCCAAGGTTTGTTGCGACATTGGAATAGTCCTGATCACTGCATAACTGCAAGTGATGAGGAAGGGAATTAGAGGCTGTTCTAAGCAGGGAGAGCTTTACCAGGTAGCTGTGTGTTGGAGGGAGATCATTCCCTGTCTCTCTTCTGCAGGGGTTCTGTGCCATCTGGGGTTTTTAATCAGATGTGCCTGGGCCCGATGGGCAGTAAGTAAGCTGCAGTGCACCAGCAGTTACACACAGGTTATATTGGCGAATTTACTCTTGTTCCTTTAGACGTTGGGTGCTGAAATTACAGACATCAGGAGTTGATTCTCTGCAGTGACAAAACCAAAATTATTCTTTTTGTCAACTCTGTAGTAACTTAATCTGGCTTCATTTTCATGAAAAATGGGCAATTTTAGTTCTTGATCTACTTAACAATTGGCCCTTTTGTGGGAATCTCATGAGACTGTAGTTTTCTGTGTGTTTCATTTGAATGAGGCTGAAGATCTCAGAAGTCCATAAATTGACTTACTGCCTTGTATTAGAGGTGATCTGTGTGCACGGGAATGAAGGTGCAGCATGTGTCAGTATTAAACAGCATGGTAAAATGGTCAGTAACGCTTGGGAGATGAATGAAGCAGTGAGTTGGTGGATCTGTTTCATTGAGTGACTTAAGAGCAGCTTAAGCATTGCTGGTAGAAATAAACTGGTTTGGAGCACATGTCGTCATTAGTGTCAGAATGATTAAAACTGAGCTGAGGTGGTGGCAACACCACTGATGAAAAGATCTTCAGTAGCCAGCATTTAGTTTCTCCTATGCAGAAGTTTGCCAGTAGAAAGAAGGGATGTGCAAAACGAAGCTCAGAACCAAAGTGGAGGAGTCTAAAGCTTGTCCCCTCGTGTTCTGGGCATGAACCCACTTTCAGTTGCTGTCTAGTTCCACAGGTAGCCACTTCTCCATGCTGGGGATCGGAGATATTGTGATGCCAGGTCTTCTGCTCTGCTTCGTCCTGCGTTACGATAACTACAAAAAGCAAGCCAACAGCGATTCCTGTGGTGCCCCAGGCCCAGGGAACATCTCTGGCCGTATGCAGAAGGTCTCTTACTTCCACTGCACACTTATTGGCTACTTTGTAGGTGAGTACTTGGTTTAATATGGGTAGCTGCTTAGTGAGCAGGAAGTGGGGTTATTGTAGCAGGTTTAAAAGATGCTGAAAGCCAAGTGTAAAGAAGCTTTGAGGGAACGCTTGGCTGTGTTCTTTTTTAATCCTCCTCTCTTTGACTGGCGTGCTCTAGGGAGAAAAACCCTTCTGCAGTCTTAAGGGGTTTGTATTTTATTTAGAGAGCAAAAAAGATTATCAGTGTATTTTTGATATTTTGCTTTACTAGCATAGAAGGTGCCATAGCTCGTACCTGGGCTATGGGAACAATATAGGAGCGTCTAGGTGGATTATGCAGTGCAAGAGTGCATCTATGTAATTCCTGCATTTTTGTGTTTTACTGCTAATGTTTATGATCCTGTGATGGTTTAGTGCATACAGAAAACTGTAAATACTCACAGCTGGAATTCTGTTTGCAATTTGCTGTAGCCATCCCTCTCAAAGAATGGGTTTTTCCCTATGGTCAGGACATGTGTGTGCATACCCTGACCTCCTGCAGCCCTTCCAAGGATGAAGAGGGAAGATTACTTCCTACCAGTAGCCTTCCTCCTCCCCCACCTCATCTTTCTCCCTGCATTTTGGCGAGTATCCAGGAAAACAATTCCTGGTGTATCCAGCTCTTCCTCTCAGGCTCGGGGCCTCAGGCTGACGGTCTCAAGAGCCTAGCATGGTGCCTTCACCTTCCTCCCCTTTGCCTTTTGTTGCATTTCATTCGAGTTATTCTTAGCTTAACCTTTGAGATTCAGAACTGGAGCAAGTGGCTCAAACACAAGCTAATGGTAAACCAGAGTAACTCAACTGTTTGGTTTCAATTGTATTCAGGGATGGTGAAGCACAGGGAAGTGACTTCTGCACAGGCTGTCTGGAAGTGGTGGGAAGGGAGCCACGTGTGGATGAAGTGGTGAGAACATCCATATGCAACCTATAAAAACACAGCCCCCTTTTTGTTTTACAGGTCTATTAACGGCAACAGTGGCTTCTCGTATTCACCGGGCAGCCCAGCCTGCCCTACTCTATTTGGTACCTTTCACTTTATTGCCGCTCCTCACCATGGCCTATTTAAAGGTAAGACAGCATTATGCACTTGCAGCAGGAAGCTCTGGGGGCAGCTGGGAACAGGTTCCGTGTTCTTGCACGTGGCAGCAGCTCTCATGAGGGTGATGCGTGTCCTTAACAGCCCTGGCCCAGACCTCGGGTACCACTGCTGCTGGGGTGAATCTTTGTTTTGGAGGACTGAGGAACTGAGAGATGAGTTCCTGAACTAGAAGATGATTTGCGTAGATAAAGGAACAGCACTTACAGACTATACTGTGAAGGAGTAAATGCTGTTTTAGTTAAGAGAATTTGTCCTTGCCTGTCTGGTCATGAGAGAACGCACCCACAAAGGTCCAGCAGAGATCAGGGGCAGATCCTCCTTTGCCTCTTTCCAGTTGCTTGTTCAGAACTGGAATTTTAACATGTAGCCTTTCCTGTCCCAGGGCAGTTGTGGAAACACAGCAAATGCACTGCACAGCACAAGAAAGGGCAGAATGTTACACCTGCATAAGTATTTCCTTCCTATCAGAAACCCATTGTGGGTAGACCTGGCACCAAAACAAGACAACTTGGCCTGACAGGGAAGGGGGTTGATTTTTTACTGTCTTTGTTGTAACTTGCAAACCGGGTGAAGAACAGATTTGCTTTAAGACATGACTACAATTATATGCATTTAAAAATGTGAATTCTCAGTGGACATCAGTGTTTCTGAGGGCATGGTCCTTCTGCTGTTTTCCTGCCCAGGGTGATCTACGTCGCATGTGGTCTGAGCCTTTCCACTCCAAGTCCAGCAGCTCCCGTTTCCTGGAAGTATGATGGAACGGACAGGAAGTGACCTGAACTTCTGCCTTGGTCCTTTTCACTTTAACTCGTGGCTCTGTAGTCTCCTAAAGCTGGACTGGCTGGTGCTTGGGAAGGTACCGCTTACGGGACTTGTACGAAAGGACTTTGTATTAAAAGGAGGAAAAGAAAAAAGCAAAGATCCTGGAGCTCCGTGTGGCTCCGTGGCTCCCTGCAGCTGTGGACCTGGGGACCCTTTGTGCAACTGCAGCCACTTTCCTCTTTTCCTCACTCAGATGGATTAGTACCAGACTATTACCTTTGTGAGAGAGGAAGAGACAGACTTGAAACTGAAAACGGCTTGAAGTCGTTCAGAAACTTGTGAACACTAAAAGAAACCACAGTGAAGCAACTGAAGCTTCTTCAGAGAACCCCTCGTGGACACTGGGACCAGTTTCCTGCTGGACTTTGGGTTTGAAAAGAACTGAGACAGAAGCAGTTCTGTCACCAAACTGGGTTTTTTTGATCTATTAAATATTTCCTGTGGTGTGAGGTTACTGATTAAATCCACAGACATTGAGTGACTTCTTGCAGTATACATATGAAAATTTGTTGTAACAAGTTACATTTCCACCCAGATGTCATGTTTGCAGTGAAAAAGGGCACGATTTTTATACATATATATATACACACATATAGATATATATATGAATAAATAAAAAGGAAAACCTGCTAAGATCATGCTATGTAGCAGACAGGGGCTTGCTGTAATTTTTAGCATGTAGAGCAGTTTACTCTGGCTTTCTTGTCTATGGATCTACAATGAGCTGCTGTTCCCCCCCGTCCCCTACAACTGAACCTGCAGTTTGAAACCCAGTGTAGTATTTGTACCGGTTGTACTCATGGACTTCAGGGGATATTTGAGTTTGATCAATGTAGCAAACGAGGGAAGCAAAACGTTCAAACCCAGCCCTGTTGGGGGGGAGGGGAGGGGGGAGGGTGCTTTTTCCTTTGATTTTTCCATTTTTCTGTTCCTCCCACCAGCCCCCGTGCAGGTTTTTAGTAGCTCCCTCCTGCCCCAGTGCATGTATTATAGCAGCAATCGTCTTTGTGCTTTCGGAGCCTAGTAATGTATCACTTGTAAATACATTTTTTCTATTTTCTATTTCTTTGTATTTGCATTTTGTTTCAGTAGTGCTGTACCTGCCCTGCCCTCAAACACCAAAAAAAAGGAAAAAAAGAAAAAGCAAACTGTCCTTTACTGGTGTGCCTGTTGGACTTTGTGTGCTGGCTGCTCTGTGCCTGTAGCCTGCTCAAATGTGGAGGTTTTCATTGTGTTTTCTAACCCAGCCGTTCCAGCTCTGCTGTGTCAGACTGAAGGCCTCCCCTCAGGTAACTACAGCCTTTTTCCTTTACAGTACTCTGCCGGTTGGGGTTGGGGGAGCTCTCCTGACAGCTCAGAGCTGTTCTTAGTTCGATAGATGCTGGTAACCGTGAGTTGACCGGAAGGACAGCAGGAGTGTTTAAGTGTGAATGTGACCCAACAGCGAGCTGGGGTCTGGTTTTGTTACCTCAGTGAAACGTGTGCTCCTTTCTGCTCTGTCAGCGGTTGCAGGAAGAGCCTGTTTAGCACAGCGGGAATCTGTGTCCAGCCACGTGTGTGAACTGCTGCTCATGGACATGTTCCTCTGTTCTCAGGCATGGGCGGATGGGCTCAGAGCTGATGGAAGGGACCTCTGAAACATTAAAGGAACAGAAAGCCCTTGGGGGGGCTCTGAGGTGTACAGGGTGGCAGGGAGGATGGGGCGACTTCATTCATCATAATGGGTTTTCCCCTGTTCATACCTTCTGCTGAGCTGGAAGCGTTTCCCATAGCGCGTGCGCACAGCGCTCATCCTCAGGTAACTGACACCTTCTTATGAAGCGAATAGCTTTGCATTAAAAATCTGCTCTTCCTGCTCATAGCGAGTGCCAGGACCGGGGCTGCAGCCAGCCTGGGACAAAGGAAAGGCATCAGCTCTCAGCCGCACACCTCAGACTTTTAAGGGAATGAAATATTGAGGAGGGCATTCAGAGAAATGAACAAAACACTTCTCTGGATTTCCCTCCTCCCCCTCCCCTACGGTTCCAAGCAGTGGAATAACACCTTTAGATCCGGTTTGCTACTGCTTTGTCTTCCCAGCCTTTCCACCTGTCCCACAGTACTGCACACCTCAGGTACCTTCAGCTGCAAGGCAGTTCCTTCCTGCCTTTGGAATGAACAGAAAGGGTCTTGCTTTATTTTGCAGGGACATTTTTTAGTCCCTGCCAGGAAAAAGCCCACAAATGATTTTCTGCACTTAAAAACCATTCTGGAAAACGTTCCAGGAGCGCCGATAGACAAATATTTAATAAAACTTCATGAGAATTAACCAGAAAAATCTTGGCCTTTCTTTTAGGCTGCACTGTCCTCCTGCACAGTGACCTTCCGACACGCACCAAGGTAAGAAACTGAGGTGCTCTGCAGAGGTAACCAAAGAGTAACTATTCTAAATACAGACACATCTGCACAGGGAGAAGTGTTCTCCCAGGGATCCTGAGCCAGGCAGAGCTTTGTCCCACGGCTCTCCTGTCTCGAACAACCCCAGCACCACACAGGGGGACTGCACATTCCTACCTCAGGTGCTGGGCCCTCTCTGCACAGGCTTTCTCCTCTGTTTCTCCAGTGTGGCCAAAGCTGCATCTCTCCAGCTTGAGGATGGAACTGCAGAGGCTGCTTTGGGTCCTTTGGATTGCAGAGGCCAGGTGGGACCATGGGCTCCCTGTCAGCTCTGTATGGGTGTTCATGCCTTCTTGGTCTAGCATTCTGTTGAACTCTGTAACAGAGTACTTGGCCGCAGTCCTGCAGTGAGCCTGTACCTGCCCTTCCTCTGGAGAGTTATCGGAGAAAAGAGTTAACAATTGTTTGACTGACATCAGCCTTCTTGTAGGAAGGGGAAAGGACACTGGCAAGAAGGGGATAGACTGGAGCGTGCTCACAGCGAAGGGGCCGCAACACAGGCTAGAACTGGAGCACACAGACCTGTTACAGTTCTGGAGCTGGTTTTTCTGCTGCAGCTTTGGGAACAGCTTAGAAATGTTACCAGTTGTATTTTGAAATTTCCCTAAGGTCACACTTAATCGTGCAAAAATGAGCTCAGAAATTACCTGGGGTTGTCTGCCCAACCAGTATGGGTGAAGGGTACTGCAAATGCAAGCTGCCCCTTGTGTGCCTGTATTTTGTACCCTGCTCAAACCTGGAATGCTGCAATGGTGCTTCTGTTTGGCTCTCCCTCTCTTCCTCCCCCCCTCAAATGACCTGGAATAGCAAGGCGAGCCCTGTCCGGCCATGCTCTGAGGAAGGCAGATGCTTCAGAAGGGGATCCAGACTCCAGGCAGCTCCTTGTTCTTGGTGAGGGCCAGGGCAAGGATGTGGCTCACACCTGTGCTCCCCAGGAAGAGTGTGTGTGTATTTAATTGTGTATTTAATTTCTCACCTGTATTTGATTGTGACAGCCCAGAACAGCTGCTCTATTCCTTTAGTCTGTTGGAACTGGGAGCTTTGTATGTGATACAAAATACATCAAATTTAAGGTGGGTGAGGGGAGTGACTCCTCACTGCTGTGTTTCCTAAGGAAGGATTCCAGTTGGGGATCTCCCTGCTTCCTTCTGGCTCATAACCAGATTCATGTACACCTACAGCTCTGTGGGGCAAACCCCACAATGTCCTTGAATAGTGTGGCTGTGGCTCACCTCCTCCCCTCCTCTTCCTCATTAGGCATGACCTGATTCTCCCATCTCGGTGCCCCAAGTCTGCAGCCTTGGCTCCACCTGTAACCAGAGCCTTCCCCGGAGGGAAGCATGGCCCTACCCACACCCTGCCGGGTTCATGCTGGCCGGGGGTGGCTCGCAGCAAGAGCTCCCTGTTTAATGCTGCAAAACTTGTTTGTGTTTTGCACTTTCAGCAGTTCTCTTCTGGAACAGCCCGGAGGGGCACACGCATCACAGCCCACACTCACAGCAGCAGCGCTCCCCCAAGAACACTCAGTTACAAGGTGCTGTTCCCCATATTCCCTGCACAAGGCCCACAAGGGATTTGGTGAGTCTAGGCTGTAGGTTCTTCAAGCGTGTCCTCTGTCAGCTGAGGTGCTCAGCACTGTTCTTCCTCTCAGGTCAGCCATGGTGCATGCACAGGGGTAATTTCACTGCTCTGGAGAAGAGAAGCTGCGATCACTTGGAGATGGTAAATGAAGGTGTGACGTTGAGAGGGAGCAGTCTGAGCGCGGGCGGTGCAGTGAAGCAGAGCTCAGGGAAGCAGCTAGATGAGGTGGGCGGAAGCAGTGCAACAGGCAGGGCCCCAGCGTGACACTGCACTGGGTCATTGGGGATTGAGCTGAACTTCAGCATGTGGGGGCATTGCAGGTGAGCAGTGAGCAGTAACTCTGTGTTCCTCAAGTCCTCCCTTCCTTGCAGCAAGCAGCCCCTACAGCTCCTGTCCCTGCTGAGTGGCTGCAAGGAGAGCTAAGTGTAAAACAACATCACTTCCTCCTACACAATCACAGAAACAAGCCATCAGCAATCATCAAAGTGGCGATAAGGGCTGGAATCAGGACAGCACTGAAACATCTCACTCCATAATTTCCAGTACATTCACAGACATTAGAACAGTTTTCTAGCAGAAATACTCCTGTTGAATGCACTGCCTGGCTCTGTTCCTGTCCCTCCTTAGGTTTGTGAGAGCAGCAAAGGGAAATGCAAGACCTGAAGACTGCCCCAACGTGCAGTTGCCCTCTAGTGACCCGCAAAGGTATTATTTATATTGCTGGGACGTCTGCCCTAGGTAACGCCCGCTGCGGCATCGAGCTGGTGCGTGAAGGTCCTGGTGGGTTATGCTCCTGTGTCTCGTGACTGGAAGAAGCGACGACAAATGGATTCACGTTAACATAAAAAAAGAGAGGGTGGGGACCGGTGGTCCTTTAAAACCGGGTTTTATTTGTCTTCTCTGTTCTCTTATGTGCAGTAAAATCCTGCTGGTTTTCTGTCCACACAAATCTAAATAAAGGCACCATAGGAAAACAACCATTTACCTCTCCTGTGCTCGTTGTTTGGACAAGGAGGCAGACTGCACAAGCTGTTGTCTTAGTCCTTTCCATCTTTTTCCTGAGTTTAGAGCTGAGCTTTTGGCTGCTGAATCTTCTAAAAGTTAATATCTTGCCAAAGATAGCTGATTGAGGATACGTGCTACTGCTAAAGCTTCCTGGTAAGGTTTTGTGTGTCATCTCTTCATTTCCTCCTCGTTGCCCAACACATGTAGAGATTAAAGGCAGTTACTGTACTTCACACTCTTTCTTTCCTGTTGGGAGTAGTTGTTATAGTAAAAGCAGCTTTGGGAACAGAGGGGTTTTACTGTTTGATGGGTTTTTTAATCAGTCCTGGGCACTGCAGCTTTTCTGTCCTTCGCTTTTACGCCTCCAGCCATAAGTGGGTGAGAGAACAGGCTGCTGGGCTGTGCTGGCCGAGACGGAGGGGTTTTACTGGTCTGTTTTTACATACACAGGCAGCAACCACAGCCCATAGAGAGGCAGGACCTGTGTCCTCCTGTCTGGCTCCTCTCCTGCTGCAGGCGGGGAAAAGCACTGCCACAACCATCACCTCAGCACAGCCCCTCTCACACATGATGCTCATTAAAGCCTGATCAGTGTGGCCCACAGCCTGGAACAAGCACAGGGGTCAACCAGTTCTCTCACTGCCTCTAATTTTGGCAGTGGTTACCCAGTACCACATAATGACCAATTTCTGCCAATTTGCTTCCCAGGCAGGGCTGGGCAGCACACAAGGACAGCTGCTGGCTTTACTGAACAGCAAGGTCATTTTGCTGCTACCAAGTCAAAACAGCACTCCAGTTTAGGAAAAGACCTATGCTCCCCTGCAGGGCCAGGCTGCCTCCTCCCTCCTGCACTCACAGCCATCACTTACAAGCCTAGAGCTGGCCTTCCATGCACCACACGTTGTCCAAAGAATCAGCACATTTTAACAAGAGGGTCAGTTACTCATTGGTGAGGAAAACTTCCATCCTGAGCCTCAGTGAAGAGGGCCAAGACTCAATCCCTGTTGTGCACTATTATGAGGCACTCTGGGGCAGTGTCCTGTTCCAGTTGGCTTCCTCAGCCACGATAGGCCTTCAGCAATTGACCTGCTATCACCAGCCTTTGGATCTCACTGGTCCCCTCGTAGATCTCTGTGATACGAGCGTCGCGGTAATGGCGTTCTGCTGGCATTTCTGTCACATAGCCCATCCCACCCAAGATCTGGATGGCCTAAAACAAAGGCAGCAGGTTAGAAAAGAAGCAGAGTCAAGGAATGTGTTTGCTGCACAATACAAACACCTTAAAGGCAGCTAAGCCCATCGCAAGCATAACTGGGGGGGAGGAAGGAGAACACATGGGGTTGATTGCGGCCCATTTGCAATTGGAGGAATAAACAGAATTTGAGCTGGGTAAGAGCAGTGCTGATGTCCCAGGCAGAGAATTAACTGCTTCAGAGGGATCTCTTAGTAACCTTTGTTCAGCTAAGGCACTTTTGTTAAGGTTAAATAACTGCAGACACCAGAGGTCCTGCTCCCTTTGCTCACTATGCTGCAAACATACTAGTGTAGTCCTGACTGGTGCACCCATGCTCTTGCACATTGCAGATCCTGCTCAAACTTTGACACTGCTCTGGACAGCAGCAGGCATAAAGAGACTTTAGTAATACAGCTGCCACCAGCCAGCATAAATCCCTGCCCACCTCCACCACAACCCAGGAGGATGGCTGTGCTAACCAGCTTCAGCCACAGCAGCTGGTTTGGTTGGTTGGTTGGGGTTTTTTAAGTAAATTAGTAAATTCCATCCTGTTTTCCTCAGACACTTGCTGTGCGATAACGCAAACTCCCTTTAAGCATGCTGTAGATCAGAGATGTCAACTGAAGCAGTTACCTGATGAGCGACGGCCGTTGCAGCTTCTGATGCAGCCAGTTTGGCCATTGCCGCTTCCTTTGGGGAAGGAAAACATCAGTGAGGGTGCAGCTAGCACAGGAAGGAACATCTCACTTGGACACTCACAGACCCAGTGTGCAGAGCCAGGCCTGATCACTGGTGCCAGTGCTGACCCCTCTCCTCTTAGCTAAAACCAGGCAGCGCTCAGCAGGCTGCCAGAGGACAGACAGCAGAGGGTGATGGGCTAAACCCTGACAGCAGTGCTGGGCACAGTGTGGGTTTCTTGCCCTGTCACTGTGAGACAAATGCCAGGCTGGAAATACCTTTGTGAAGGGCTTCCCATTGTCCTTCAGCATCGCGGCTCTCCAGGTCAGCAAGCGCGCACCCTCCAATGCCACAGCCATATCTGCGAGCTTGAACTGCAGGGACAAACACCGCCTGTGCTTAAATGGCAGCCTTCTGCGGGCACAAGGACACACAGCAGAAGTCCCCCCCTCCCCGCCGAGGCCAGTATAGCTAGAACAGGAGCACCTCCATCCCAACCATCAGCTTGAATGGTGTTTGAAACAAAAAATCACTCCCCTGTTTATCCCAAACAGTGCAAAGTGTGCTGCAGGCCTGAAACCACAGCTGAGAGCCCACGTGAACTTTACAGCACCACCAGCAATGTCTGGCACTGCCCCATCTGCCTGGCTCATACCTGCACTGCCTGCAGCTTTGTGATGGGTGACCCAAAAGCCATTCTCTTTTCAGCGTAATCCACAGCACAGTCCAGAGCTGCCTGTGCTATTCCAAGAGCCTGTGAGGCAATCCCAATCCTTCCTGCATCCAGAGTTTGCTGGGAAAGACACAAAA
This sequence comes from Amazona ochrocephala, assembly GCA_039720435.1. NCBI lineage: Eukaryota > Metazoa > Chordata > Aves > Psittaciformes > Psittacidae > Amazona > Amazona ochrocephala. Next base: position 4,317,595 of record CM077891.1, on the reverse strand, counting down.
TGCTCAGTAAGTCATACTTTCATGAAAACCAGTACACTTGCATTTCTGATCTTGCTGGGAAGCTCTAGTATCCTCTGGCCAGAGACTGCCTTGATTCAGAATATTCCTGGTTGTGCTGGGCACTGCAGAGAAGCCGGGGTGCAAGAAAGAAAGCACAGAGGAGAGCTATTGCTTCTTATCAGCTGGGGGGGAAGAAATGGGGAGTAGAAAAAAAAAGGAAAAGAGCACAAGGAACATGTGCTTTAAGGAGCCCTTCAGCCAGAGCCCGGCTCACTGCACACCTGATGGCACTGCCACCAAAATCAAAACCACCTGCTCAGTTCTCCTCTTTGCTCTTCTCATTAGAGCACACCAGAAGCACTGCTTAAATAACATGACCGGCCTCAAACACCTTGCTCACCAGGCTTTAACTGCTTCCCAGCACAGGAAGAATTTACACACAGTGAGAAAGGATTTTACCTTTGTAGTCTGGATGTGAGGGAATGAATGGGCTGTGCTCCAGGGAGCTCAGCTCTTGCAAAAGCCAGAACAAACAACAGTGTTTGTTGCCCCTGCAGAAGCAACAAACACCTCAGTGGGGTAGTGCAGCATTGCAGGGAACGCTCTGCCCCCTCCTCAGAGGTTGAACAAGTTGTAATTCAGATTTCATCCACGGTTACACACTACCCAGAGGTTGTCCTGGCCCTCCAGGACAGCTTTTCCTCTGCCACAGTATTTAGGCAAAATGCCATGCTCTTTATCTACAGGTAGAAACTGGAGGAATAGAGGGGTTGGCAAAGAAGAAAAATTAAACCTCATCACTGCTGCTGACACACCACCTCACCAGCATGAGCATTTCTTCATCTGAGAACTGCCATGTTTATCTACAATAAAAGTCATGTCAAGGATTTATGCCAAACTGACAATTCATCAGCCCCGTGAATGATTTCCCATGTTGGCAAGAGGGGGCCAACTGCTCAGTGTTACACAGAACAGCTTATGCTAATGGTGCCCATCAAAGCCATCTTAAGCCTAAAAACGGTTTTGGACACGATAAGCGTTAGAACTACAGTGTCCACAACCACAGCTCACCCTGATCCATCACTTACCATGGCAATTTTGAAGCCCATTCCCAGCTGTCCCAGTAGGTTGGCCTTGGGTATCCGACAGTCTTCAAAGATCAGATTCGCAGTGGAAGAGGCGCGGATTCCCAGCTTGTCTTCTTTCTTCCCCAGTGACAGCCCAGGAGTTGGCATGGGAACCAGGAATGCGCTAATGCCCTGCAACAAGACCCAAACTCTTAGGAATGGTGCCGACTTCCCACTTCCCTGGCTGTCAATGGGCTTCCTCCAAACATTTTTGACAGAAGCCCCATCTCTGAGGAACCAGAAGGGAGGGAAAGTTAAGGCAGAGCAAAGCCAGTGCACATCAGCCCTTCCTCCACTCAGTGCCTGCCCAGCTCTAAATAGCCCCCAGAACCTTTCCAAAGTGCTTCGCCTGCACCACTCCTTTACTCCCACCCCTTCTTGCTGACTGACCCAAATGAACACACCTTGTGCTTCAGGGATTTATCTGTAGTAGCAAATACCACGGTGGCCGAGGCGTCCCAGGCGTTGGTGATCCAGGCCTTGGTGCCATTCAGAACCCACTCGTCCCCATCCAGACGTGCCACCGTGGATGCCGCACCTGCATCACTGCCATTCCCTGAGCAAGGCACCAGCAAATGAGGCCATCAGTAGCAGCCTGGGGCACAAACTCACCCCCTGCCTGCACTCTGTCAGCTCACAGCAAGTCTTGTAACTGGTGGTGTCACCACTGTCCCTCCCCAGGACCCAAATCAGAAAGGGAAAGGCACGCATGTCTAAGATGTGTCCATCTCCAAAGCTCTGCTCACACAGAGAGGATGCAAATTTTCAGCATGGACCATGGGGATGGCAGTTAATACCTCGGGCAGCCAGACTTCCTTTAAAGAGAATTGTTACAAACCACCCTTCTGGAAACTGTTACAATTTCACACACCTAAAGTCCATCCCAAACCTGAGGAAAGCAGTTACTCTATGTATGTTCTCTTGCAAAAGGAACAGTAACAGCCACATCACCTGGTTCACTAAGGGCAAAACATCCGATTTTCTCTCCTCCAGCGAAGGGAGCAATCCACTTGTGCTTCTGTTCTTCAGTGCCAAACTTGAGTATCGGCCCTAAATACAGGGACTTCAAGCATTGAGAGTTAATGCCTCTAGAAGGTACAGAAACAATCCAGTAACTCCCTAATGTCCAAGTGCTCTCCAACCACAGGAACTAACCCCATTTCTCACATATACCCCTCTCCAGAAACCACTGCCACCAGCCCTCAGTTCCACGCCTGTCCCTCACACGCAGCCTGAGACACTCACATTATTGACGCTGACAATGACACCGGTTGAGGCACAGCCCCTACTGATCTCCTCCACAGCAATGGAATAGGCTAGGTAGTCGAGGCCGGCTCCTTTGTACTCCTCTGGCACGTCCATAGCCAGCAGCCCTAAGCCACCCATCTTCTTCACCTGCATGTAAGGAACAGAGATGTAAGATTCTGTGCACCACCAGTGTCCTAGCAAATACACACAGGCACATGGAAGTAAAGACAGGTCATAGCAGGGCTACACACAGAGAAGATGCAGACAACTCCTGGGGAAATGGGAATCTAACTGTACAAACTGGTAAGTGCCCTCAGGCCCCGATGACTTCAATGAGCTGTACCCAGTCACTGCGGCTTAAGATAAGGCTCTTGCTTATTTAGAGAGCTCTCTTCAATACTGCGAAGGGGAAGCCTTCTGAAGGTGAAATAAGGACATACAACCCCACCAGTACTCCTCAGCATCCCACCAAAGCTTTTCCCTTTGCAAGTGACTGGTCAGTGGGAAGCTCTCAATAGGAAATCTAGCTGATAAAAATCATTAGAACTTTACTTGTGAATTTGCTGAGCTTCAGCCTAGGGCTGCACAAGGAAAGAATTCTACAGAATGAGTGACCCACAGAACACTCTGCAAGAAGGTGATTTCTTCATTCCCATTAAAGTCAGGTCGGGCTTCCCAGAGAACAGTTCGTTACATTCCAAGTTATTCCACTCCAAGCTCCTCAGCTGGACCCCAACTTCTTAACTGTAAGCTCTTCAGAGCACTGATTGTCTCACTCTATCTCTCTTGTTAATATTTGACAGCACATAAGAAAAAAAAAAACCAAGCCTTCCTCTGTTTTCATGCTTGATAAGATGTCCTCTTATACTGGTTTTATACTTGATGTCAAACTTCTAGCGTTGCAGCAATGTGTATGTTACCAGCCTTGCTTGCTTGAAGAGGAACCAAGGGGAAGTTTTAAACAAGTATTTCCCTCCTGTACAGGCACCCAAAACACTAGTCCCTCACATTAAATCCAAAGACCAAACAAAAGACAGCAGCAAGTACGATAATGTTGCTTTAATAAACACTGTTTACATTTAGAATTCTCCCTTACACATTCAAGTAAGATGACTTCAAATCTAATGTAAAATTCTCAGATTAGAACAGTGAAGCAAAGAGGAAAGTATTTTCTCCTTTAGAGCGAGTTTGCCTTCGCTGGCTATCTTCCTTACTCCTTAACAGCAAGAGGGGTGTATGACAAAACTTCACATGCCTGACTGCTTGCTTGGAGCCTTCTGCTAATGGAACTATCTATTTTTCTGGAGGCCAGCATTTCGTTGCAACAAAACAGGTGAGTTAATCTGCTCAACACGGTACGGAACATGTTGTTCTGTCTGTACAGGGAAATCTCAGGTCTGACTGGAGTCTCAAGTTCTTTATAGCCCCAGAGCATGACGAACATGTGTCCACTATGCCCTGCTCACTTCCTTTCACCATCTGAAATGGACTTAAGTCCTCTAGACTTCTCCTCTATAAACTATTTTTATGGTTATGTGCAGTCTGTAAAGGTATTTCTTTGATTTCATAAGTCGGTATATAACAGCCCACAGGTAAGTCGACAACAGAACTGAAAATTCAGTGGTACTAAAGCTGGATACAGAGAAACACAAGTGCAGGTAAAGAGCTCCGAATGCTCAGCAGTGGGCATTACAACCTCCACACTCAAAGATTCTCCCACAGGTTGGTCTAAACTTCAATCTTCTCCTACGGCAGAGTTTGACGCACATTTTGCTTGGGGCCCGGACGGCCCCAGCAGCCGAGGGAAGCCCGGCTCCGACCGCGCCTGCCCGCTCCCGCATGCCCTCATCCCGACACACACCTGCTCGGCCGGGAAGCGGTGCTCCTTGTCCAGCTGTGCTGCAAACGGCATCAGCTCCTTCTCCGCGAAGTCCCGACACGTCTGACGCAGCATCTCGTGGGTCTCCGGCAGCTCCACTGTCTGGTACACCGTGTGCAGCCGGCGGAGGCACCCGAAGGCCAGCGCTGGAAAGAACGAGAGGCATTGGAGGCCGTTGTTTCCCTGGGCAGGGGGATGAACACGACCCAGGAGGGCCCGGCCCCAGGCGGGACTCGCGCAATGTGGCCGCGAGCCTCCCCGGAACGAGGCTTCCCCCCCTATCCTCTCAGCACCGGGGCCTTACGATCCGGGCTTGCAACAGGGGCACAGCGGGCCGGGGGCCTCCGCTGAAGGGCGGCTGAGGGAACGCGCCTCAGGCCCTGAAGGGCACCGGGGAGCCTCCTCCCGCGCAGGCCGCGGCCCCCTCCCCACGCCGGTGGCGTGTCCCGCCTCTCCCCGAGCAGCCGCAGCGGAGCGGTGCCGTCGCCGACCCCGGTCCGAGCGGCCTCACCCCGGGACGCTCCGCCGCGGGCCAGCACCGCCGCCGCCATGCCCGCCTCCCCTCGCCTGAGGCGGCGCGAGCAACGCGCACGCGCCAGCTCCCGCGGGCAGCGCCCCCTGGCGGCGCAGCGCCTCCAGCTCCCCCCGCCCCATCCCCTCCGGCCCTCCCCACCCCCCCAAAGCCGGGCACTTTGGTGCGAAAACGGAGGTTTATTTATTACCGTGACAAAATAACCTTTATACAAATACATCGTCACCCTGAGGGGCACGGCCCGCACAGCCCCGCACCGCCGCCTCCGCCCAGGAAGGGCGGGCAGCACGGAGGAGGTCCACCGGCCAGCAGCCCAAAGGCCACACTGTGAGATAGGTGTCCTGCAACAGCACTGAGAGGCAGGCAGACAGAGACGACGTTTGCTGGTGTTCGTTTCGTCCTTCGCTGCAGAGGAAGAGGTGACGGCTCCCGCAGGCTTTGTCCTTGTTGTCAAGCCAAGAGGGAGATGGCAGTGTTTGAGTCCGAGGAGTAGGACAAGGACAGGACAGGAGGGCTGAAGACAAATGCTAGGAAACAGCTGAAGGGCATGGAATGAAACACAGAGCTGAGAAGTAGAAGAATGGTCCAAACATGGTAACTCACCACTTCCTCATTCATCTCCTACTTCTAAACACTTGGTTTATTATTCCTGAGCCCTCAGAGCAGTGGAATAAACATCCTCAAGCACCATAGAGGAGGCTGCTGCTTCTCTGCAGCAAGGAATATTGAAAATCCCAAGGAACACACAAAGGAAGGCTTTTCCCACCAAAAACAGAGGACAAGGACAGCAGTACCCAGTCCATACAAGAGATGACCTGCCTTCACAAGATGCGGTATGTACTCCTCAGTCAATCATGAAAAGAGCTGTCCAGGAAGTCTGCTTGCATGGATCCAAAGCACTCGCCTCAAAAATGCAAAACAGAGGTCCAATACTAAAGGGACAAATACTGGAAAGATTTATCACGAGTTTGTGGGTTTGGCCCCTTTTTTTGTTAGGACAGAACACAGTAGGACCCCAAAGCTCTTCTCTTTCCAACTCAGCACACAACCCAAGAGAAGCTGTCTGCACAGATACCTTTTCTCTTGCTCTAACTTCAGCTGACACTGAAAACACCTCCTCTGCCTACGGAACCTGGCTTAGGACAGACCGTCCAGCTGACAAGGACAAAATCCCTTTGGAATTTCTTCCTAGCTCACTGACCTAAGTAGCTTTGACCACCACTAAGGCATCAGAGCACACAATCCAAAAGGAAGATGCTCTGTTAAATGTGCTTTCCAAAGACATCAATCCCTGCCACAAAGAGAAGACACTTTACAGAAAGCATCCAAGAGGAAAGTTACCTTAGGGAAGCAGCGGAAGTGGGGACCAGAGTTTCAAAGATCCCTGACTTTTTGTATTACAATCAATTTTTTCAGTGCCCGGTTACCCTCCTTTACTTCTCTTGTAGGAGTAAAGACCTTCTAATTTGGCAAACAAATTCAGCTGTAAACTAAGGGGTGCTACTGCTGCCTGCACACCTTCCCATTTTCCTCCAGGTTTCCTTATCTTATTGCTGAATAGCTGATACATTCACCAATGGAAAAGCAACTGCTCCAAGGCTTTTTCCTCCCCGCTGCTGGAAGGTAATGGCCCGGAATCCACGTTCCTAAAAGCACCAAACACCCGGCAGAGCGCTCTCCCGCTGTCGGTGGCGTTCTGTTAGCAGCAGCTAGATGGCACCCACAGCCCGACCAACATCCGGCCCCTGCGGCGCTGCGCCCCGACCGCTAAAGGCAGCTCACACAAGTTGGGATTCGCCCGCACTTCTACTGCTCACTCTGGCAACCGTCATCTTCCTTTTAAGAACCTTCATGAAGTGATACAGAAAACAGATGGGAATCGTCACATAAGAAAAGCAAGAGGTTGCTTCATACAGAAAGTGTGACAAAAGTAACAGTTAAAGGCACCTGGATTTATACTACATCCAAACTCAGCTCAATATGCTACAGTTTCCCAGGGACTAACTAGCACAGGCTCATCAGAAACTATCCTGAGCATCTCGGAACACTTCAGGATGAAAAACACACTTCCAGGCAGTTCTGCCTTGTCACAAACAGCTTCCAGCAAACATTCCCCACCTCACTAGTACAAAAACCTTTTGAAGAGAATCACTGCAAGAGGCATCTCAAGTTCCACCTTACAAGCAGCTTTAACCAATTCTGGAATTAAATAAAAGATTGCCTAAATGGCTTTGGGAATACTGGAGGGGACTGATGGTAGCAGAACTGTTCATCTTTCCACCACACAGACCTTGTCCCTCCGCATTCCCAAGACATTTGTTGTGGTTACTCAGGATTAGTGCTCCACCCAGCACATCCATTTGTTGTGGTTAATCATAATTAAGTATCTTTCCAAGAGCTGGAGATTCTTTCCTGGCTGCCACCCCACACACTTACTGCTTACCCTGATTGCCAGCTGATCTTCTCCACCAAAGTTAGTATCATTAATCTGCGAGATAAAGGCAGTAGTTTCCTACCACTTTCTACACATTAACAGGCTCCAGGCTGTGACGTCCACCCCACTTAATCCTGCTAAAATACAAACTACACTGAATCTTACTTAACACAACAGGTAACCAACAGTATCCACCCAGGAGTTAGGTTTCAATTCTCTCAAGGAACAAAGGGAACTGGTACTAGTAAATGCCTCTACTCTAGACACAACCAAACGCCCTTGTACAAGAGACACAACTGACCAGCCCAGTGAGGGGACAGGAAAAATGCCAGCCTAGAGAGCAGCAAAATAGGCAGAAAAGGGTCTTGTTAGCTGAGGTTTTGCATGATCAGGAGTTGGGCCCCAGCATGGCTGCTGGGAAGACACAGGCCTCCTCCTCCCACTGCTATTCCCTATGGCCAGATCCCAAACACAGCTGTGAAATACACCCTCTGGTCTGGCAGTAACTACCTTGGCAGAAGAACTTCCTAAACCACAACTCTGCAGCTAAGTAGGCAAAGCAGGGATGGGAGCTCAAACAACTAAAAAGAGAACCATGTCAATTCTCACTTGGTGAGAATCCCACTCCAGACACTGAGATCTGACCCAAGCAGCTTTTAGCTGCTAATACCTCAATCAAAACAAAGCAAATGAGCTGGTAATACCACCATCGCTCCTACCAGCACCTCTGACAGATCATTCAGGTTTAAAAACACAGAGATTGAAGCTCAGGAAACACTGCTTCCTACACATTTTTCAAGTGATTTTCCACATTCTCCCTTTTTCCTCTAAGCCCCCTTGACTGACACCTCCCCTCCACCTCAGCTAGACTGACAACGGGCTGTCAATCTAAAAAGCAATACATTCTGCAGCAAGAGCCAAAATCCCTACACAAAGGGAAGCAGGAGAAATGGTAAATACAGTGAGATTAACTTCAGCTCTCAGGTTGACCCCTGAGCTCCAAAACACAACAATTTGCACAGAAGGGCTCAGACAGAAATGCTATTAGACTGACCTGATGACCAACCTGGATAAAGTCCCCTTTTCCCCTCCTATCTCATATCTCTAGTAAAATATCTGGCAAGACATAGATTAATCTGTTCTCATGAGCATCTCAGGCTCCTGGAGGCAGAAGGAAGATTCCTGCACTGTTTAGAAGCTGAGTTAGTCTCTTATTTTACCCTTCCCACTGGAAATTGGGATGCAACCTCAAAGCAATGTCAGCCATGCTACAAACTAAACCATTGTGCACTAATGAGATGATCTATCCAACTGAAGAAAAGATCTGCTCTTCAGGCATCACTGGCTACTCCAATGGGAAAAAATTTCCTGCTAAGAAATAGCTTACCCAAACAATCTGACCTCTTGAAAGAGTAAATCACCCAGCATGTGAAACATCAGAAGCAGTAACAGTGCAACCTAGCTAGAAAGACTGTAACAAGAATTGTGTAACAGTGCCCCTGATCCATGACCTAATCAAAGTACCAGAAGGTAACCAGAAACAGAGATTGCGAGGCAGGATACACTGAGTGCCAGACAAATAGACCTTGCAGGGAGGCCTCCTTTCGCGAGCTGTTGTCTTCATTTGACATTGCAGGGAGGTTTCCTTTACTTCCATGAGCTGTTGTATCCCTTTCATGTTTTCAGCCTCACGCAAGGAGAAAAGGTTTGGCAAGAAGCCTTGTTGCACTAGACAGCAACTCCAGTCCACTCCTGGACATCTGGGATAGATAACAGCATCACAGCATCCCATGGACATGGAACAATTACTGTCCTCCATTGTAAGCATAGTCGGCCTTGTTGTGCATAATCAACTTGTTGTCCACAAAGTAAAAGCTGTCTGAGCGGGTCTCGTACGGGTTTTCAACCATCAGCCGGACTGTGAAAGAGAAGCTCTGTTACATTCACATGCCTGCCACACTCCACCAGACAGCACAAAGCCAGAGTAAAAAGGAGTCTGCCTTCTGCTGGATTTACCAGGCTGATGCTCTGCCCTACCCAAGTAAGAGAAGCAAACTGCTCCTCTGAGCACACTTCAAAAGCTCTGGCCTGCCCTTTCTACTCTTCTATTCACAGGACAAGCGCTGTCCAAGCAAACAAAGTGGGATCAAGTAATCTCACACAAGACGACCTTATAGAAACTGTCAGAGCCACCAGTGGAGCAGAGCAGCAAAGCAGATGTAGCAACCGCAACAAAAGAGTGGTGGCACTCCCCACGTGTACACAGGCAGGTACAAACCCTGCACCTCCTCCCGCACTGAGGCAGCCACACAAGGCCCCACATGCTCCTGCTCTATTCACCCCCCGAGGTCAAATATACCCTGCACAGTGTATATTTGCAGAGATCTTGGCAGGCTCAAAAACACACCTCTCTGAAAAGAGCCAGCTCTGTTCCAAAGAAGACTCAAGCCCTAACAAGCAAGTACTGAAAACACATGCATGGCTACTAGGACAACCCTTTTTCATTGTTTTACATTCTGGGTTACAGTTATGCATCAGGCATATCAACCCTCTGACTCTGATGAGTTCTTGTGCCTGTGACTTGACACTGTCTTAGGCTTACATTTTCAAAGAAGGAGACTTTGCAGCACAAATCTGTAATCCAGTCAAGATAACGCACAGCTTAAGCCAGGAATCTGTATCTATTCCTGTCCCGCACATCCCAGGCATTTCTTTCACAAACACAGACAGGGAGAAAATGAGCGTATGCACACACACACAAAACACAACTGGGTATGGGAAAGGAGATACTTACTAAGGTCTTCTGAAAGCTGAGGGAATTCATAAATGTGTTCACATGTGTTCCTGCTACTGGGGATGCAGAAGCCAAAATCAAAATCGAAGTTCTTGAGCAAGCGATCTCGGAAGTAATGTCTCTCAATCATCCGAAAGTTTGACACTGGCTTTTCTCCCACTGTGAATTCCACTCTGTATGCAGAAAGTAGGAAAACACAGCCAAGATGACTTACTTCTCTTCCTATTGGGAACAGAGCCCTGTACTGAGGCTACACAAGAATCCAACAGACCATTCCAGAGAGACTTTGATACTTGTAGTGTCGGATGGGCTTTCTCTAGTCTCTGACTCCGTTTTGTTATAAACTGTCAAGTGACATTCAGTAAACACCTGATTCTCCCTTCTTACTACGAACTCATACTCACGTTGCACCAACAGTCCGAAGGCGAAGAAATGCTGGAGTGAACTGGTAACGAACAAAGCGGCCTGCGCTGGCATCCAGTTCAGTGCTGTCATCTTCATCCTCCTCATCTTGCTCTGGAAAATGCACCAGCTCAGAGTTACCCTGCTAATAGCAGATGCATAAGGTGATACTGGCTAGTGGGTGTAACAGGACAAGCTGGCTGTTACTGAGGCACCGAATGCAGACACACTTAATAATTGGTGTGAGACTCATACTGGCACTAAGTAATAAAGAAAAGATCTGCTGTGACAGTTAGTGCAGCTTTGGAGCTGAAATCACCCTTCATCTCACAGGATATCCCTCCTCGCAACTGAGAAAGCACATCAAAGGAACTCTGTACCATAACCAGCCAACAAGGGAAGATCTACAGTTGATAGTACTGCCCCATCTCATAGTAAATGCTTCACAAGGCAGAAGTAAACTCAATGCCATGCTTAAAGCAGAAGTAAACTCAGTTGCTATACTTACAGTAGTAAACTCAGTGCTATGCTTAAAGAAAAGGCATTTAGTCACCAGGACGTATCGAAGGACCTTTCTGCTTCATTTGCATGGGTCCTGCCTTGCAACTTCTCAGCTCCACAAGTGTCTCTAGCCTCCCTGCAGTGGTGGCATGACATACCTGAAGCAGACGGCTTTGCAATTTCAAACAACACTGTTCCAGTTTCAAGGTCCCGGATCTTAAACCTGGTGAAGTCAATGTTGTAAATGTTGTCTTCAGGTCTGCATAAATAATCTAGAAAGAAAGAAAATATGTTGTGACATTTCAAAAGACCTCTGAGCAATTACCAGAAGGATTTGTTAGCCCAGCCCGCTAAGATACGTACTGCAAGTTGCTTTGCAGAAGCTTCATGAAAGCTGAACAAAACTGAGGCAAGAAAGGACGTTAGGTACCAGGTAATGGAGTGAGAAAGGGAAGGGATCCAGACGAAAAAGCAGAGATCAGCAGCCCAGAACGAAAGCAACATCCCCAAACCCCGAACTCAAACACCGGACTTCCCGGGAGCTGAAACAAAGCTGAGGCAGGAGCGCACCGCGCCGCTGCAGCACCCGCCGCTCCCCACGCCAGCACAGGGGCCGGCAGCACCGCCCCGGGCCGCCCGAGCCCCGCCGCTCCCGGGTCCTTTTCCCTACCACCGGCGCCCACAGCCCGGCCCCGCGGCACCCTCCACCGCGGCCGAGGGGGGGCTGACGGGGAGGCGCCGGGCGGTGTCCGCCCGGAACCGCGGGACCAGCCGGGCCCCGGCCGAGCGCTGCCGGCCCGAGCTCCCCCTCCCTGGGCCCAGCCCCGCACTCACTCTCCGTCACCCGGCACAGCCCCAGGACGTGCTCGGGCCGGACGGTCTCCAGCGCCAGCAGCTCGGACTCGGTCCACGGCGGCCGCGTCGCCGCCTCTCCCGAGCCGCGCCTTCCCCGCAGCCGGCTGAGCGGACCCGCGGCCCCCGGCGGCGGCGGCTTCTTCTCCGCCGCCGCCGCCGCCCGCGCCTTCGACCCGCTCATTGCTCCGCCGCCGCCGCCAAGATGGCCGCCGCCTCCCTCGGTAGCTATGGGAGCGAGGGGCGTGCCCGCGGCGGGTCGGAGGGCGCGGGCGCTGCCTGGCAACGGGAGCGCGCCCCCGAAGCTGAGCGGGGCCCGGTGGGGGCGCGGCCGAAGGGGGGACCCCGGCACCGAGCGCGCACCTCGCGGGCAGCTCCCTCCGAGGGGACGGCAGCGGCGGGGGTTGCGGGTACCCGAGGAAACGCGAAACACAACCGAAAGCACCCCCCGGGGCCGGCAGCGCCGCTCCCTCTGCCCCCGGCCCGCTCCTGTCTGCCGGCCGTGGAACAGGGAGGTGACCCCCGCCCCGCAGAGCCCCACAGCGGCTCCCCGTTAACTGAATCACGGTCTGGATCCCGCAGGGGTAATTACAGCGGGCAGGCACCCCCCAGAGAGCCCCGGCCTTACCAGGGAACGATGGGAAGCAGCGCTCGGCCAGGGGATGCCCCGGAGCGCACACCCCACCGCTGGCATGGGGACACCCCAGTGCCTGTCCTCCGTAAGCTGGGACCCAGACCCGGGAAGGGGCAGGACCGTGTGCCCCAAGGAAGGTCACCCATGGAGTGTCAGTGCCCTCCTGGGTCAGCCAGCCCCAAGCCGTGCCACTGCCACCCCGACTTTGTGCACCCCTAAGCACACACTGGGGACAGTAGAAGACGTTGGAGGAATCCCCTATGCCTGGCCATAGGGACTGGGGATGTACCGCCTGGAATCACTTACAGGAGCACCACACTGAGGAAAGGATGGGTTTTCTTCCCTAAAAAAGGAGCAGCCAGGCTGCCCAAGGCACTTCAGAGCTGCAGAGTCATCACCAGCCCTTCAGAGAACAGACGAAGAACAAGAAACATCTGTATCCTCTTTACAGACTCCAGCCAACACGCTCAAGATGACTGGAAACAGATTCAGAGCAGTGGTTAGTGACGTTTGCTGCTGCTGCTGCTAATGAGCAGCACTCGCCCCTACTGCCAGGCAAATGCTATTTCAAACAAGCCTGTTCCCAAATCCTCCTCGCTGTCCCTCCATCCTGTGCCCTAGGAAGCACAGACCAAAGACCCAAAGCAGCTGCCCTGCAGAGGGCCAGGGTCCTTTGTCCCCTGTGAACAGGCACCTATGGGAAGAAGGCGCTGCTTTCTCGCTGCTCCAGCCCCTTCCGACTGTCTTCGATGCAGTTTCAAGCTGAAAATGGGGCATCTTGCAAAAACCTCAGAAAACAGATTACATCTCTGGTACATCTCCTGACCGAAGCAGGAAGCACAAGGTCCACATCAATGCTCTCAAGAGCCACCCAGCTCGCACTTAATCACCCAAAACCACCGGCAGCGGCTCTGGGCGGCAGCAGCGGTGCGATGTTCAACTGCATCTCGCTTTGCAGCGTGACCAAGCTCCCGCTGCCCCAGCACTGGAAAAGAGGAAGCAGCTCACCCAAGTGACAATATAACTCTGTTTATTTTCCTTTAGCGCACTGCTGGCCCCAGTGCCAGGCAGTGGATTTCAGAACATTCCCTCAACCAAACATCCTGGGGAAATTGAAAAAAAATAAACCTGTTACCATGTACCAAAAATAAAATAACCCTCCCCAAAGCTGCCTCTTCCCCCAAGCCAGTCCCTGCAAAGGCAATGCAATCAGAAACAGACATCTGTGCTTCTCACCCAGGGCCCAAGCTTGCTGCAAGCAAAGAAAATGTCACTGCAAGTTGTGATAACACAAAGCAATGGACAGTAAAATTAACACACACACCCCCTTCAAACCCCTTTGTACTGGTGACAAGTACAGATGGAGATCTCTCCCCACACTGGTTTAGCCTTCACAGACAACTCAGACCTGCAGCTTCAAGTAGTTTGTGGTGTGTCCTTAACGCCAACAGCAGAGGTCAGCTCCGCGCATCCCAGCTGGGCACCATGGAGCAGTGGGACCATCCACCAACACTGAAAGCTTCCATGACAATGGGACCCAAACATCGCTGTCACCTGCCCAGCATCGCACAGTCCCGGTGCTGCCTCCTGGCACGAAACACAAACCCGCCTCTGCTCCCATGGGCTCTGGGGCTTTTTACCAACCTGGCTCGAGCAGGAAAGCCCTGAAGACACAAAGCCCCCATAGAAACCTGGAGAAACTCAAGCCCCTGCTTGCAAGTTCCAGGCACAGCTTCACTCCAGCGCCCCAGCTCAGGAGCAGCGTGACGGAGCTGCCGTGGTGCCACAAGCAAGCATATCCCCCCCACGTGTGACTGGGAGCAACTCCAGGGCAGAGCTCCCGCGTTTCCAAATTCACACTCTCCCCAGCTAAACTGGCTCAAGCTGTACTTTGCCCCTTCCCTTGAAGCCTCCATCACACAAACTCTTCAGCAGAGACCTCTGATGTTCACAAAAGACGATTCATATGCACTAACCAGCCAGCACTGTTTCAGGAGGGAGGAAAGCACTTGTGTTCCATTGATTATATTTTCCTTTCTTTTTTCCTTTCTTTTTTTTTTTTTTTTTAATTTTTTAAATACAGTACTTTTTGGGAAAGAAAACAACCAAAACCTATCAATAACTTGCAGTAGCATCCCACTGATCACACTGGGGACAGCACCGGCACATCCCTCCCCCTCCCATATCTTCCCCCCAAACTCCAAAAATAGTATTTAATATACAGCAATAAACTCTGAGCAAGCCAGAGTCCCGGAAGACATGGACCTGCTTTCACCTCTCCTATCCAACCCAGCACCATTTCAACGTGGTTGCTACTATAACTTCAGGGACAAATCCATTCGGATCCAAGGCGATACATGCCCCAGACCCGCTGGGTGCAGCACAGGAGGCCTATTTGTGTAATCACGTTTCTGAGCCTTCACAGTTCCAGCCTGGTGTGTGTGTTGAGAACACTTGTCTGAGCCTATATGAGACCAGCCAGTGAAGACAGACTGGTGGAACCAGGCTGACGTTAAAAGCATCCTTGAATTGTATTAGACTTTGGCATTTGTTGTGGAGATGCAGAAGCGCCAGTAGGTAAATTAGCTCAGTGCTGGCCCAGCTCCCATTTCCCTTGGATTCTCAGCAAGGATATTTCCCTCCCCAGCACTTAAGTGCAAGAAGCAGACGGATCTCTCCCACATTTGAGCACCAAAAGGAGCCTGAAACACTTGGTACCTCGCAGCTGCTCAGAATCCGTCTCGCATCAAGGGCTGAAGCTGCTCTGCTGGTCCTCTCCCTCCTCCTGCTGTTTTCTATCAAAGACAGGCCTGCTCAGACTTCCCATACGAAGACACTTCCCTGACTGTTGCAGTCCTATTTCAATTTAAAGTAAGGCCAATGGACAAAGCACAAATCTCTGCTCCTTGCTCAGACCCAAACAGAGCAGAGCAAGGCCTCAGCAAGCAAGTTTGAGGGGCAGGACCCCCCCAAGCCACAATCTACACCCAGAAGCTGAAAGCACCATACCAGGACCTAGCCATGACTCACTCAGCTCGGAACAGCACAGACACGCAGGCACCAGTGTGTCTGGGAGCTCTCCATCCTGCCTCCAGGAGATTTCTGGGGGAGAGCAGATCTGAAGGAGCTCTTCCAGTTCTTCCATCCCCTGCTAGGTTATTCTTCCCATTGATCTGAGGCCGGAACCAACAATACTCACTCACCATTCTCCGCTTGAGCTGTGACCTCCAGAGCTGGCACCCAGGGGCAGTGGGACAGTCCCCAGCTGATCACAAGGGCAGGGAATGCCTGTCCCTTGGGGAAAGAAAAAACAGCTCAGAAGCTCCTTAAAAAAAAGAAGCTCCTTCAAATAGACTTTTATTCAAAGCCTGAAACAAAAGGCACCAAAGAGAAGGGAATTCACTCAGCTTTCTGCTCGCTGCCACCTGGGATGCTCAGAAGGGTCACAGATCTTGTTTCAGTCACACACACAGAAGGAGAAAATGGCCTGGCTTAAAGGTACAAAAGGAGGGGCTGATGGGGGTAATGAAAACAGGCTTTGGAACCACTACACTGAGGCTGTACCCTGGCCCAGAACATGATTGTTAAAACTGCCTTACCTGCCCCCCTCTACACAACTGCTCCATGAATCCAGCCAGGGTCTGTCCTGACCCGGCTCCCCACTGCTGCCCAGGGACACGCACTTCACCTCCCTGCTGCTGGCAGGAGGCAACAAAGCACACACAGGCTTGTCTCTACCCAGGCTCGGTTAAACCATGCCTTGGGTATCCCCTCAAAGTACTGGAAAACTATGGCCCACCCAAACCTTTCCTTTATCAGGACCAGGTACCTCATCATACCTATCTGCCTGGCTGGCAGATGGCAGACAGAGATTGCAAGGGGAGTTGGCCAGAGGATGCCATTCCCAGCAAGGTGCTGACCACTTATCCCCTACCATCCTCCCATGCTCCACATGCTTTGTTTAAAGGCTCCTTGAGGCAAATGTGTTGGGAGGGGATGGACCAACAAGGAAAACAACTCATAGCACCATAACAGGGTCAGGAACCACCCAGGCACCAGCTTTGTAGTGACAAAGATGCATAAAACCAGAGCCAAAACAACTAAATTGAAGCCATGAAGGATGAAGTCTTCCACCTCCCTATTCTTATTCAAATAAGACAAATTCATTTGAACTGAGCAACCAGAACACAACAGTGCACACTCTGCACAGCGTTGCTTTAGGGCAGCTCATGGGACCAAATGGGTGCCTGGGCTGCCAGGAGAGGCAGGGATAAACTATCCTAGAAAACTTGTCTGACTTTTGCACTCCTAAATTTGCCCCTTTTCTCACGCCAGGAAAGGTGCAGAGATTACTGGGTGAGCCACAAGGAGCTGAGTGATACCTTGCTTCAAAGATGCTCAAATAAGATGCAACCTAGAAGGCCTGGAGGATAACAGCTCCTTACGGAGAAGCTTGCTTTCAAGCCCAGGTTTTTTGCTTAACAAATCAGCACAGTTCATGCTTCTCCAAATTGATAAAGATCTAAATGTCTCTTGTGCTCCAGATACAGCAATCCCCAAAACACTGCAGAATCTCTGCAGGCACTGTCACCAAACAAAGCAAAGCTCCTACTTTATGCAAGTTCCATACGTACTAGGATTTTAACAGCAGCTAGAAGATGAAGCAGACAACCTCAAGCTTAAAGCCTTTTCATCATAAGGTTTGCTCTTAAGATCTGCTCTCCCTAAAGCCCGTCTTTTCCTTCAACTGTGACACAGACTCCGTTACTTCTCCCAAACTGGCTGGTACCACTTGCGCAACTGGACAGAAGGTAATTAAGGTCCTACCGCCTGCCTTTTAGCTCAGAGACACAGCATTAGGGTCAATCCTACAGCAGTGATGTATGAATCAGAAAGGCAAGGTTCAGTGCCACTGCTGCAGAAAGCAGTGCTCAGACACCTCCTGTTCTGGAGCCCGGGAGCTGACAGCTTATATCACAGCTTGAGGGTCAGGAGGAAGCGAAGGCTCCAGCTGCTTGGGCCCAGCAGAGCAGAAAGGCTGCTCCTCCAGTTTCCTTTCTGCACACCAGGGAATTCTGCTGACCCTTCTCAGCTCTAAGGGCTGAGCCACTGCAGGGGATCGAACCCAGAAACAACTGCAAGGAAAACTCAGGCTCAGGGAAGAGCAGAAGCAACGAGGACACCGCTCAGTGCCACTGCTCCGGATAAAGCAGAGAACAAAGAGATAGCAGAAGGTAAAGTGTTCTGTGAGCCCGCAGCTCACCAGCATCGAAGCTGACCAGCAAGGATCCAACCCCACCTGGGACAGATCCTGCTCCAGCATGCAGAACATCTCCCTCCTGCCAGCCAGAAGAGCTCAGTGTGCCAGAGGCCAAGAGCATGGGAAGGCAGCTCCTCAGGGCCTGGAGCTCTGAAGCAGCAGGCACAGGAAGGGCTTTCACTCCTGCTCAGCCCCTGTCAGGCAGGCACAGGCTCTGCATGTGGAAACAGAAGTCTCTTGCAGAAATATCCCTGGGGGAAGCCCTGACCTTGTCTCCAGTGCTCTGCTCACTTCCCAATCTCTGGAGGGCATCAAATCACCTTGCTCTACAGTACTGAAATGTTGGACACCTGCCCCTTCACTACAGCGATGGGCAAAAGGCTGAGCTACCGGAAGACACTAAACAACTCGCTGCACTTCTCATCGCTGCAGGTAGGTCTGGTCCCTGCAAGGGAATGGGAGCTCACAGGGAGCATCCATGATGTTGCTCCACTCTGTGCTACAGCACAGGTTCGTCACAGTTACAGGGCAGGGAGCTAACTGTTAGGAAGGTCAAGGAACAAATCCAGAATCTCCTCTCTAGGTCACCTCTTTCTCAGCTTCTTCCAAAGGAGAGGTCGCTTGATAGAAAGGGCAAAACAAGGAACTGGGCTTAAAATGAAACCTTTGAAAAGGATAATAAAGGAAACAAAAGCCATGATCGACACAAGTGCATCTGATAAGATGCTAACAACGTCAGCCTCTCACAGGCTACAGCAGAATCCCTCTGCAATGGATCTAACATTACAATTGCCAAACTAGGAAAGTCTCTCCCAACTGGTGCAGCAAATCAGGCCAGACAAATCCCTCTGCTCCTGGCACAGCTTGCAGTCTTAGGAGGGAAACATCTCCACAGAGGCTGAGCCGCTAGCTGGAGTCTTGGCATCTCTCTGCAGGCGAGTACCATGCATCGTGTTGCACACATTCAGGGAGATGCTGAGCCAGGCTGTGTCCTCCACAGTTGTTAGTCACTCCACAGCACCACACCACTTCCACGCTCCTGAACAAAACGTGTACTCAGGCCTGGTTTTAGGAGCTGCTTCCCTGCTTAAGGAACCGTACTCCACCCAGCAAAGGCAGAGGTCTTTCAGCACATGGCTTTCTCTCAGTCTGGGACATGGCCCAGGACTGGTAGCATCAGCTTGCAACAGCCCAGTACAGATGGCCAGGCCTCAGGTTACTCTTGGATGCCCCAGGGAGGATCGGAGGCTGCGCATGGTGCGAAGGGGAAGGCGAGGGCCTCGCTGCTTGCTGGCAGGGGGAAGGTAAGCGCCCTCTTACCTGGACCTGCAATTCATTCCAAATTAATCTTTTTTTTTTTTTTCCTTTTTTCCTTAAATTATGAACAATATGGAGAAATCAAAAGCAACCGTGTTTGGTCCAACTCCGTCCCTCCCAGCCCCTTGGCTGCTGCTCCGTGGGGCTTGCTCTCACAATCGGCAGAGGCAGAAGAGGGTAGGGATGAAGACACCAAAGGCCACCAATATAGGAAACATGAGGCTGCTGTTGTCCGAGGCATAGGGGTTTGGTGTGCGTGGGCCCGACTGAACCCGGTTCTTATTTGCCTGTTTTTTAACACTTGAGCCATCATCATATTCATCTTCATCATCATCTTCCTCTTTTTTCTCCAGACCTGGGTGCGGCTGCAGCTTTGGGACATCTGTTGGACAAGACAAAAGGTTGCAAGGCAGCAGGATGCAACGTGGGAAGTCACCCGAGCCACTGCCTTCCCCCCTCCCTGACCCGACATGAACAAGGACAACAGGGCACCTGACACCACAACAACACCACAGCCAGAGCATCCCCCCTCACAGAGGCTCACTGCCCTATTTCTTTGCTCCATGGCAGAAGAGCATCTAAAGACCCAGTCTGCAAAGAAAACGACAGCATTCCACCTCGTCTGTATGTTACACAGGAGAAGTTATAGCACAAAAGCACACTTGGGGCATACACAGTCAGGCAGCACAGCTGCTCAGTGAGATCTAGGCAAGAACAAGCACTTGCTACCTGCAGGGCCAGCAGACAGAGGTGCAAACATGAATGGGAACAACCCTTTTCACAAATGGTCCTACCTCGCATCATTGCCCCCCCTTAACCCCAGCCCTATCAGAGCACCATGGCCAAACCCCACTCAGACCCAGTCCTCTGAGCCTGGAGCATGAAGTGCAGGGCCCCACACATCAAGGCTCCTCCTGGCCACAAGGTTATGCACCAGATCTTCAGGAGTACTTGGCAACTCCTGACCAATAGTAAAGTGAAGTGATGCTTTGGTCAGCGCAGGGTCCTAAACCTTCTCTGTTTAGGAGCTAGAGGAGCTCCAATACAGGCTTACAAAGAGGGTGATGGAAGAGCAAGGACTTTATTAGCACCCCCCACTGCTGTTCAGAGGAACTGATATCTAGGGGAAAAAAACACTGCCTTGTCCACAAGCTGAGGAGACGAAACAAAGCTCCAGGTAAGAAACACTTAACTAAACTTACTAGCTAAAAGATCTTTGTGAATCGCTTGTCTGCAGGGCTGCTGCTGTCATGCAAGGCCAGAGGGAATTCATCTGTAGCTCTAAGCTAAGACTGACCAGAAGCGTTCCCTTCTTCTCTACCCTATACACAGGGACTCTCAAACCACAGATGTTTTTCTTATTCCAGAACTGCAGAGCTTTGTGCACTTGGAGGAACAGGGGGACCCTCGGCACCTATTGCACTCTGGAACTGCACTCTGTGGGAACTTGCTGAGAGAAGAAACATTTTTGGCAGAGGTGGGTCAGCAAGAGCTATGATCTCATGGTCTGAGAAGCAACAGGCGGCTCTCCAAGGGGGAAAAGCCTTCTGGCTCAGAAACTGTGCTTACCTTCCACTGTTCCTTGCAGGATGTATAGGGCACAGATTTTTGGATTGTCATAGTAGCCCTAGAGAAAGCAAAGAAGGAAATCACTGCTGCACATTTGAGGCAAGAAATATTCTCCCCCCCTCCATCAGCTCTCCTCCTTCAGCACGCAGCCTGCGTCACATGGCTGGGGAGGAAGGGGAAGAGGAAGCCCAGGGCTGTGCACAGAAAAAAGCTTGTTACCTTTACAAACTCAATGTGGAGCTTCCCCGTGAACGTGGAAACCTCTCCCTGGACACTCAGTTTCCCCTTTTTAATACTCATGGGAATGATCTCATCGTGAGCTGTGCTGTGTCCAACTCTGTCAAAAATGTCCAGGTCCTTCACCACCACGTGGCCATTCAAGCGAACATCAAACACCTTCAGGGTGGAAGAAATGACAGTGTCAGGATGGACTCAGGCGTGGGATGGTTGAAATGGGAACTGAACAGGAAAGGTCTCTGCTTGTTACGGACCCAGGACCAGAAAGCACTGCAGCATGCACTGTCCCACCACACACGTTCCACTCCCTTGGGAAGGACTCAGAGCCCAAAAGCAGCCAGGCAAAGACACTGAAGCATTAACTTTGCTTTCAAATAGCCTGAAATCTGCCTCCTTTTAAAATACCCCTTACATCTGCTGCTCAGAATAGAGGACAGCACGGTTTTACTCTGGTTTGTTCATACTTTCACAACTCCCCTTCCACCTACTGGCTGAGGACCTGCTCCTGCCACCCGGGGTGCCGGGGCACACCACACCCTAGGGAGTGAAGCAGTTTCTAACTAACAGCCTGCAGCAGAGAAGAGGAAACACGCTGGTGAAGGAAAGGGTTTGAAGGAGGCAAAATGCCCAACTGCTAACCACATCTGTGAACTCAGAGTGAAAGTCCTCCTCAGGGCTGTAATGACTCAACCTTCACTCAGCACCTGGGGAATCCCAGCACAGCCACATGAAGGAAGAAGAACCAAAGATGCCTCAGCCCTTCAGTTTCATGTGAGGCTGCTTTTTGCATCCATTCTGTAAGCCAGCCCCACCAGTTCTGCTCCCCGAAATACTTCCCTGGCAGGAAGGCAGCACAGTGCTTAAGGAGCAGGGCTCTAAGGAAGCTGATGGAGTCAGGGGAAAGCCAGACTAAAACACACACCACTTCTCTCCTGATTCATCACAGGGCTTTGAGTTCTTTGTGCTTCTGCTTCCACGTCTGTACATGAGGGATTTCAGAAGTGACAAGGATTATTCTCCTCTAAAGAGCAACAAAGAGGGTTGAATTTAACTCTCGTGTTTTCAGGACCAGACTGAACCAGTAGGAACTCTCACAACATTCATAAAAACTGTTTGAGCAGGTGATTTAATCCAGATCACCTCTCTGATTTAATCTGTGCAATACTTCCTCCAGCACAAGCCTGCTCCCAGGTCAGGAACAAGCACCCAGGAAAAAGGCAAAAATCACTTCTTAAAGCCTCAACAACCTACACAGATCATAAAGCTCTAGTGCTAGGTTAGCTGTCCATGTTTGAATGCTTTGTAACGCCATTTTCCAGGCCAACTGCATATGTAGAAGAGAGCTCCAAGTTTCAGAGCCCGTGCAAGCTCTGGGAGGTAAGTTAACCATTAGTGCCTCAGTGCCTTCCTTCACTCCTTTCTCCAGCATGCGAAGCAGCAGAAGCAACCTGAACACACACGGTCTTAGCCAGGAACTTGCATCAAAGACACAAGCAAGGAGCTGTTGCTTACCTTCTGTTGAGACTGTGCAAAATAGACCTCTGCAAACTTCAACACCAGCACATAGTCACCCTCTTCTTTGATGGGGACTTCATAGCCAAAGGTTTCCTCGTTGTAACGCTCAGTTTGGTACAGAATCTGATCTTCTGCATTGGACCTCAAGATTGGCAGCTTCATACCATAGTCAGAAGCTGGGTTTCAAGCACAAAACAGTGAGAGGAAGGGTTAATTTGAGGCACATGGAAGAGACACTTTATGCAGATACCCTTGAAGTGCTTAGCCCTCGCTTAGGCCCTGTCAGACCTGCCTCCCCTCCTTGCTCTGACCAGGCGGAGGCACTACTGGAGCTGAAGCAGAGGCAGCCACAGCCCCAGAACCCAGGTCCTGCAGAAAAGCCCGTCTGGACCTGCTGCAGTCTCAGACATAGCAAACTTACTTGCACAGCTTCAGAAAGAAGAGCCTGTCTCACAAACAGGCACCGAGCCAACAACTTGGCCATTGACTCCTGCTTCAAAGAGGAAAACCACCTAGAATACTTCTACAGGATTTTCAAATCACAAGCTGGGTACAAAACCAAAACAGTCAGTGTAGGACTGACTTGGCCCATTCATCCAACAGATCTGAAGTTAGCAGTCGATGGCACCAGGTTTTAGATGTGTGAAAACCTGGGGAATGGCAGAAGAAGGGGAATTTTCTGCCATGAATGGAAGAAAAGCACCAGGCATCTTACAAAACCCCTTCTTCTCACCACATCTACGCAGTAACTGCCAGCTTGAAGACAGGAAGGAAACAAGAAAGATACCCAAAAGTTGCAAGAGCACCAGCAGCTCCATCAACTCAAATGGGCGCTGTCTGCAGGCATCTGAACAGCCCCCTTAGAAGGGCCCAAACAACATTCCCAAATGGGACAATAACTGAGAAAATAACAGGAATGATAAAGTTTGCCTCGTCTCAAGTCCTTATTTCACCACCTCTAGAGCAGCCCTCAAAAGGCCTTAACCCAACTTGCCATTTTGTTGTGCCAGGGTGACTGCACAAACCGGTGCAAGCCTCAAGAGCTCCAGATCAAGTAATTCCTCAGCTAAGCGGAGGCAGGAGGGAAGACTGTGGCCACTGGCACTTCAAGCAGGGGAAACTGATCCACATCAAGTTCTCTGCCGACACTTGCCACTTCCACCCCATTTCCATGGGAACAGACAGTTCATCGGCCAAGACAAAGCAAGAACTACAAACCCAGCGTTGACAAGGATGGAGCCAATGCAAATGAGAGGAAATGAATGCCAGCTCTTGGTCTCCTGCTTCGCTCAGGCAACCTCCTACTTCTCTTTATCACTCAAAGCCAGGAGCAAGGACTGAAGACGCTAATCACCAGCAATACAGAGGTGAAAAGTTTAACCTGCCCTCCTGCACAGGTACTTCTGGCCAGCTACAGATTACAGTGACAGCAAACCAAGGACTCCACAGCAGTCAGCTCCTATTAGAGGAAAGCCTGGCATAGGAAGGAAGTAACTAGAAGGTTACTGGAGAGAAAGACCTGTCACCTGCACATCACAGGTCTGTTGACATAGCTGTGGAAGTGAGTTTGATTTGACAGCGCTGGATGTGCTGAGGTAGCTCAGCATTAAGCTGCGACTCAACTGTGTTTGGCACCTGGCTGTTCTGTAATTGCCATCAGCACAGTTTGTCCTCTAGGGCACAGCATCTGAACTGAAGCTTGAAAAGACACCCAGGGTTTAATTTGCCCAGAAACACTATCCCCTGGTCTCGCTTCCTCCCAGCCAGCATTTCTGCTGTAGCCATTACATGCCTATCAATACAGAGAGGAGCCCGGAGTAATGTGAACAATGGTGCAATAAAAAGCCATTGAGGGAAAAGCAGCTGAGAGCTCAAAGGGGCAAAGTCTCCTCTGCTGTGCCTGGCACCACTGGCTGGAGCAGGATTACTGTAACAGCCTGGCTGTCCCCCGAGGAAGGGCTTGTCAGCCCGCTTGAAAAGACGACCCCTTTCTTCTCCTCAGCTAAACCTGAACTGTTCAAGTCCACAGTGACATTCAAGCCACACATGGGAGAAGTCTGTAAAGGGAAGCTGACCTACAGGGACCAGGGCACCTTGTGTGACTGGAGCACCTGCTTCCACGGGGGTAAAAGAACTCCATGGAAACCCTGTTCATATTTAAATGTGACCTTCCCTGAATGCACTGCATCCAAACAGCTCTCCATTCAGGATGGCACTCCTGCAAGGTGAGCAATGGCAGTCCCAGCTGTACAGCACAATCTCACCATCCTACACAGAAACAGGGAAGGTCAGACTAAAAGTCAACAGCTCACCTCCCCTGCACTCCACCACCCACCTATAACAGGCAGCAGGAGCCGCTCAGCACAGCTTCACTTTGCAATTAATTTGTTAATCACCTAAGTTTCAGTGCACCAGTTATCAGAGCCACACAAAATTCATCCAACCGCAACAGTTTCAGGGGAAGTAGAATGCAATCCAAGTGCAATATCAGTTCTCCATCCTGCCCTTACTGCTAGATATCAGATTTTACTGATTCAGTAGCTAGAGCAGCTGATCATATCCGAGCTACTTCTCCTTCCGTCCCTGCCCTGCTCCTGAACACTTGCCAGGACCGGAGCACCTTCCTCCTGCCCGGCCCCAGCACCGGGGCTGCATCGAGCAGCCCGCGCCGTGCTCCCCCCGGCTGGCACCGGGCTGCTGGCGGCGGGCATCAACCGCACCGTGAGCCAGGCTGCGGGGAGCGGGCAAAGCGTGTTCTCACTTTACCGAGCGCTGCAATCCCGCAGTGCAAACCGGGGTCTTTCAGTGGAAAATGGGAAGAAAAAAAGGAGCAAAGCGGCTGCACGCGCCCGGTTTGGCAGCCCGAGCGCTCCCGTCGCCTTTTCCAGCCGAAATTCCACTCCAGCCCGCGAGGAGCCACTTCCTCTCCGGCATTACACAACCCACAGCCCGAGGCAGGCAAAACCAGAACGAAGCCCGCAGGGCTCATCCCGTCGACACCGCAGCCCTGGGCCCGCTTTAGCCGGGCCCGGCGCGGGGACGGGGTAGCCGTGGTCCCGGCGGGTGATAAGTACCGTGCCGGGGGGTCACGGCCTCGCTGTCCCCCGGCAACCCTGTCCGCCACTCCGGGCCCGGACGGCGGAGGGAGACCCCGACCGTGGGCCCGCCCGGACGACCGCAGCCCAGCGGGGAGACCCAGCGAACCTCCGCGGCGGGGCCGGGGCAGGCGGGACGGCGCCGGCGGGACGCGGGTCCCAGACCTCCGCTGAGACAAGCGCAGTGGAGCAGAGCGGGCGCAGAGAGCGGCCGCACCGCCAACCCCCCCGAGGGCCGCCCGCACAGCACCGGCGTCCCTCCCGCCCTCACCTCGGCCCACGCGGCCCTCGAGCGGGTCCTTGCGGAAGTGGATGCCGTTCACGTCCACATGGGCATCGCCACCCGCATTGACGGCCCAGACGACGCTGTCGGCGAGGCCGCCCGCCGCGCCCCGCAGCACCGGCGGCAGCAGCAACAGCAGCAAGGGCGGCAGCAGCGGCGCCCCGCGCGCCCCGGCGCCCACCATCTCGGGCTCCCGGCGCCGCGCCCGCCCCTTCCTGCCGCCGCCAGGGGGCAGCCTAACCCGCTGCCGGGGCGGAGCGCGCAGCAGCCAATCTACGCGCAGGAACGCGAATATTAATTCTCTGCCGGTTTGCCACTGGGTGGCCGCGGACCTTCATTTGCATATTCATAACCCTCTGGGCCAATGGGCGGCGGGAGCTGCTGAGCAGGCTTGGTTGAGAGGTGAGGGGACGGCGGCGTGCTGCGGCTGGAGCAGAGCGGGGAGTTGGTTCCTGCGAGCCGGTAGCTCCCGGGGCCGGTACCGCCCGCCCGGGGAGTGGAGCGAGGGTAGAACCGGCTCCCCAGGAAGCGGCGGCGGGGAGGGAACAGGCGCCCCAGCGGTGCCTCCGGAGCCCGGAGAGCTCCGCTCGGCGCCGGACGCCTGAGGGAGGGGTTCCGCCCCCTCCAATCAGGGAGCTCCAGCGCGGCCGGAGCGCAAAGCGCTGTGGGACGGCGGCGGGAAGCGGGGAGCCGGCGTGTTGCCGAGGCAACGGGTGGCGCTGCGGCGGGACGCGGCGGAGCGGGCCCGGCACCGGCGCGTCCCCGCGGGGTTGGGTGGAGCTGCCCGGGTCGGGCATGGCCGCGGCGGTTGGGAGCGGAGCTCCGGGACAGGGAGCTCCGCTACCGGGGGCAGCTCCCCGTCAGAGCCCGTGGAGCAGCAGCTCCCAGCATCGGTTCGCTGCCTCGGTAGTCTCTGCCACGGAGCGTGGGAACAGGCAGCTGCCAGCCCGGGCGGTAAGGAGGGAGACCACCTCGGACCGCGGTAACCGCGCGCCGCTGCCCTGTGGCTCATTACACAGGAGAACTTCAGATGCGGACACCGGGGAGGGCTGGAGTGAGACACCCCACGGGGGGAAACTCGCTTCGTGGTAGGGGAGCAGATAACATTTGCTTCCGACTCTGCCCTTCTCTCTGATCTTGGTGTTCCTCAAAGCCCCAGGCACCAGCCAGACCCAAGGTCTGCACTCCAGCCGCCGACTACGTGAACAGCAGCTGCTAATTCCCAATTAGACTAATTTGGGTCTTCCACAATGCTTGGCTTTTGGAAATAAAGACTTAGTGCTGCAGACAGAGTTGAAGGGGTTTGTAACACGCTCTTAACAGGACACAGCCTTGGAGAAGTGAACTCGGTTATGGGATAACCACTCACCCCCTGCTCCCCAACCTGCTCTGACCAGGCTGGAGTGAGCCCCAGAGTGTGTTCCTGCTGCTTTAACATCAGCCCTCGGGCTTGTGGTAGCACTGGGCCAGGGCACTGCTGTGCTCCCACAGCAGCATTGCAGCTCCTGCCTTAGGAAACCACATCCAGTAAAGCAGTGCAAAATGGACACACTCAGCACCTCTCCAGATTAAAGCCACCGCACACTGGTTCCTGGCAAATCATCTGTGTTACAGACCTCAGCCCTGGCAGCATCTGATCCAATCCAGACTAATCTCCTGTATCCCCACTGTGTTTGTGGTCTGTTGGGGGTCCCCCAAGTTCAGTTAGCAAAGGAGTGCATGCAGCCGTGGCCAGAACAATGCTGTCCAGTTGGCAAGGCTGAGGGAGGCCTCGTTAGAGCTCATTTGTACTGATCACAGATGATCCTCCCTAATCTCAAGATTTCTCAGTTTAAACTGCGATGTGCTTGGGTCAGGAGCACAACTTCAAAGCACATAAACACTTTGTGTGTCATCAGGCCACTGCCATGAGCTGCACACACGCTCAATGGCAGTGGGGACTCAAGCACTGTCTGGGCAGAGCCTGACTGAAACCCTGGTGAGCCTCTCTGTGAGCTGGGCAGTGGGAGGCTCATGCTGGGACCTTCACTGCCTTGGTGGGCACAGGGGCCGTGCAGGGAGTGGCAGGGGCTTCATTACAAACCCAGCATCAAACTGCTCAGCCCAGCCCAAATGAGCCCATGAGCAGGAATTCAGACATGAAGGGACTGACTCGCTAACATCTAGGTATCACCAATGACCCCTCAGCTGAAGGAGCCTCTTTGGCTCCTGATGTGTACAAGGGCTGCTGGGAGCTAACCCAGCTCATCACTGCCTTGGGGCTTCTGTGGCTGTGCCAAGCCTGGGGTCCCTGTCAAGAGCTGGGGAGGGACTCTTCATGAGGGACTGCAGTGATAGGACAAGGGGTAACGGGTTCAAACTTAAACAGGGGAGGTTTAGATTGGATATGAGGAAGAAATTCTTTACTGTGAGGGTGGTGAGGCCCTGGAATGGGTTGCCCAGGGAAGCTGTGAATGCTCCATCACTGGTGGTGTTCAAGGCGGAGTTGGACATAGCCTTGGATGGCATGGTTTAGTGGGAGGTGTCCCTGCCCATGCAGGGGGGTTGGAACTGGGTGATCTTAAGGTCCTTTCCAACCCTAACTGTTCTATGATTCTATGATTCTATGACATCTCATAGAAAAATATCAGCAGCACTCCCCTGAAAAAAGAAGAATTTCCTTGGAAAGGAAGAGTTCCCTTCCTTGGACAGAATGGAAACCTACTCTCTTCCCGCTCTATCCAAGGACCCTGCCTTTTTAGAGGGCAAGTCACTGAGTGTTGCAATACCTCCTCTGCCTCCCCAGTTATAGCATCTTCTACTAACAAGCCAGGATGCTTATTTCCCAGGAATCGGCAGCCCACCATGAAACGAGAGGGATTAACTGAGCATCAGTGTGTGGGGAGGGACAGTGGTTGTGCTCACAGGCACAGGAGGAGCACTTGCCCTGGCTCAGAAGTGGCCACGGCCACTGGCAGAGGATGGTGGACATGCCAGTGGCTGTGCCCACGATGTCCTACACTGCTGCCCCTGAATCGTTACTTGTGATCACCACCAACCTGATGCCAGCTTGTGCCTGGGATGCCAAAGGCTCTGTATCCTGTTACTAATTCACTGAGCCATCAGTCCCTTGATGCAGGCTGCATTTACACCAGTAACCTACAAGCAAAAGGCTCAGGGTTGTCTTCTCAGCCCTTTGATCTCTCCCTGTCCCCTGCCATCTGTGTCAAAATGACTGAGTCTTGGATCAGCCCTGCCTGGTCCACCTACAGCCCTGATCCTCCACCAGCAGTGTGGGACATGTGTTCTGGGTATTAGCCATTTCCTGCAGGAAAAAGAGATTTGGGATGTCCAAATCGGGACTTGGGATGTCCAAAAAGAGTGGCGGAGATGCGTGGGTGAGAAGCACATGTGCCTGAGCCACATGGGCTACAGGGCCCAAGTGCCCAGAGAGGACTGGCTCTGCCCTGCCATGTGGAGCTATGTGGAAGCCTCCCTGGTCCCAGGATTGGAGATGAAAGCAAAAGGATTATCTCTGGAATTAGATTATTTAGACTGGAGCTTTAATCTCTGATCCTGTCTGCGCAAGAAAATAGTAGAACTCCTTGGGATTACTTGGGGCTTGTTGTACAAGTAAAACCACACTTGCAGCAAGAGCTTCTGCTGGCAGGATTAAAAACTGACTGCTCTGGAGACCTGCCTTGTCTGACCCATTCACTGTATCAGACCTGACACATTGTTTGGAAGAGCTTCCAGTCTTTCCTTGGAAGTAGCTGTGGCTCCAGGACTGCCTCTGCAATGACACAAAGGTGTCCTGCAAACACCCGTCCCCTGGCACTGGCGTCCCTGCGTTTCTTGGGACTACAAACACAGCTCTGCCATGGTACAAATGCAGGGACAGCAAGGGACACTGAGCGTCACTGATCCCCGCAGGCAGGCACAGTCACTCTGCTGCACGCAGCAGTGCTGTCCTCTTGCTCTGCGCACACAAACACTCATCCTCCCAATGAGCTCCACTGTAAGTGAAGCACATTTGCGTACCAATGCTCCCTATGGCACACACAAGCCTGAGCAGGTCTCCCCCCCCCACCAGTATTTTCGTAAGTACATAACTTACTAGGACTCTGGACTCTGTTCAGTTCATCACCCTCATCTCCTAAGCACAATACAGCTGCTGTACCAATGAATGTGGAGATCTGTAAATATCCATTCTCCCATTTCTTGGCTCACACCCACATTTCCAAGACTGGACCA
This sequence comes from Amazona ochrocephala, assembly GCA_039720435.1. Taxonomy (NCBI): domain Eukaryota; kingdom Metazoa; phylum Chordata; class Aves; order Psittaciformes; family Psittacidae; genus Amazona; species Amazona ochrocephala. Next base: position 4,287,683 of record CM077891.1, on the reverse strand, counting down.
GCTCCATAGATACACACATATAGTTTGCATACACCCACTTGCAAACAACTCTTCTGCTGCTGCACTCCCATATACTTATCTGCATTCCCTGCTTTAATGCACACACACACACACACACACAAACCTTTCCCAGTGCAGATGCCTGTGCAAACACGAGTACACACACAAAATATAAGGAGAAACAGCTTTTCCATTGCTGGGATGTAAGCCATTGCTGCAGTTACGGTGGTTGGCACAGCAACAGGAAAGCATAAGAGAAAACCCTCCTTTGGGACATGGATTTGTGGACCTTGAGAATTTGAAAGGGAACCTGGGAAGTGAAAGATCTGAGATGGAGGAAGCAAGAGGCTATTGGTCCTTAACCTCCCAGTTGGAGTAAAGGGAAAACTGAGATGAAAACAGCTCCCATTCCCACTGAGAAATGCACAGCAATGATGATATCCTTTGAAGCCAAGCAGAAATCAGTCCTAGCAACTTGTAACTGAGCCTCTGCATACAGAAAGAGGGTAACTATAGGTCTGGCCGGGTAGGGGAAGGGAGCAGGAGGTTGGAAGCATGTTGGAGTAAGAAGGAGGAGAATGATAGAGAAGAATAGGGCCTGGAGGCTGCTGTCATGGTCACTGCTGCAGACACGTGCAGCATTTTGGAGTGTGAACAAGTTGGAGAGCAGGGCACTGCCAGACAAGGAGGATCAAGGCCAATCACTGGCACCAACAGCTCAGCTCCCGCAGCACAGCCCCCACTGTGCATTCATTCACAGCTGTGTTTGAAATCGTCTGAAAAGGGGTGATGGGCTACTGCTGCCTATCCCCATCCCACCCAGCTCCCCTCTGTGTCCTTCCTCCCATTGCTCCTTGCCATGACACCATGGGGGCTCCCACTTGCCCCTTTGCAAGCAGGGGGGATGCAGGGGTTGGGGACCATCACACTGCCCTCACCATGAGGCATCTCCAGGGACCCACTGCAGGCTTAGTGACTGGCAGTGACTCCCATATCTGTGGCAAGGACTCGCCTCTGCATCCTGGTGCAGATGATGGGGCATGCATCTGCTGAAGCCCTTCTCCCCCAGCCCAGCCACCACCTCTCAGGGACATCCAGACATCATTTCAGCGTGCATATTTATCGCTTTCTCCCCGCAAGACATGTATTTGAATGTACTCTTGGTAAACATAACCACAGGAGATGCGAAATATGTGCCGGGGAAGCATAAATAACTCCACACAGATAGACACACACACATAGACAGCAAACACAGACACGGTTCACCAAGGGAAACCAAGAAGTGCAGAGCACGCCCTGAGGCTGCCACCAGTCCCAATGGCTTTGCTCTCATCCACCAAGCCAAGAGGATCTCTCCTGCTCTTGCTTTGCAGCAGCTGGTGGGAGAACAAAGCTGGGGAGGAGGAGTCTAAAGTTGCAATATCCCATGAAAGCATCATGGCAAGTCCTGGCTCTGCAGTTTCCTGCAATCGTCTCCAAGGAATGGTTCCAGTTGTAGGAAGTTGCAAGTCTTTCACAGTGTGAAAGGGTGGAGGGGCATGGGGACCACCACGAGGGAGGAGCAGCAGGTCATCTTGCAATGTCCCAGTTGCAGCCAGCCGATAAACCTTCACGTGGGAACATCGGGGCTAGATGCTCCATTAGGTCCTCTTCTGCCCTCTCTAAGGTGCTGATTCTTCTTTAGCTGAGAATAATCTTCAACGGGACATCATGCGAACAAACTCTGCAACCAGTAAAACAGGACAGCCCTGAAGCAGAAGGCATCCATGGTCCCCAACCCAGCTCTCATTCCCTGGAGACAGCATGCAGCCAGGCAGAAACCCAGAGTCCACACACTGCCAGCAGGTCTGTGCTGCTCCGTGACTGGCCCTGGAGAGCTCCCACAGAATGGGCTTTAATCCTTGCATTAGATATAGTGACAGGATCTCACTAGCAGCTCAGTTCCTTGCCTTGGACTCCCTCCCAGCTACTGTACAGTCTTGTACGCACAAGCAGCTCCTTGTGAGACACTAGGGCAAGTGGTGTCTCCTCTGTAAGATCAGGGGACCTTGAGTTATAACCTTGGGAACACAGGATGGTTTCACAGTAAGCCTGCCACTTCACAGAGACAGCACTGGGGGAAAGCACTAGTGTTTTGGTAGGTACCAGCAATTTTACACAGAAAAGTTTACTTTGATGGACTTTATGTTTTTAAAGGTACAGGCTAACTGTAAGGCTACCCTGCATCTATTTCTTCACCATCCTGCAGCTCATGAAGTCCATTACAATTGTTCCAATTGAGTGTAAATGCCAGCAGATATAAATGTGTTTTCATTCTGCACTTCAATTGCCAAGGAACTAATAGCTCTACAAAAAGGAGGGCAGTGGAAATTACCCCCGTGACTTCTCCTTTTCCATTGATGGAGCTGTCCTTTGATAACTAAAGCAGTAACTCACAGAGAAAATGATACTGGGATAGCATTCCATGTATTTTAGCTGTCTAACATAATTTAGCTGTAGGAAACAAGGAGAGCTACTGTCATGTAATCAGCCAGTGCATTAGAACAATTGCAGCCACCAGATACTTTCCAGGGGGACACTTCCAGTTCTTGAAGCCCTCAGAAGCTTCAGTAATCCTGAGGACAGAGACTGTGTTATGTGGGAGACCCAGGAATGCTCTGAGCCAAAACAAAAAGTCTATTTAATTCTAACTCTGTAGTTCTTCACTCTTACTGCAAAGGGATGTCTGGATTTGCACCGGAAAACAGCAGCCTGCCACGCTCTCACACCTTCCAGCTCTTATATCCGCTTAGCTGTCTGGTATCAACGGCTTCCCTTGCCAGAAACACTGAGCTCTATTAATACTGCTCCTGCCATGGCTAATAGCACTCTGTTTTCCCCAAGTCCTTCTGGCATGAAAAGTGGGAGAAGAAATGAGTTATCTCTAGGATTTAACAAGACACCTCCGGATCAGATATCTGCAGTCCCAGTAAGCATATCTGGCATAAAGGCACAGAAACGAATTCTCTATAAACCCAGATAACAGGGTGAGCCAGAGGAAATGGAGGCTGCAATGCATTCTCCAAACCAATCTAGCCTCCTCACAGCTTCTGCAATAGATTTATTGTCCCATAAAAAGAAGGCTGGCACAGCATGGGTGCACCCAAATCTCCTCTGTGACAGGGCATTTCTCTTACCATGCTAGAATTATGAAGACCCAATTGAAACTGAGATGCTGCGAGAGATGATACACAAATGAACACTTCAGCTGAGGAATTTCCTGTGGGGGACAATGTTCTTCATTTTCCTCAGATGATTAGGAAAGAAAATCTTGGGGTTTTTCTCCATACTTCAGGTACCTGGGCCCTGAGCATGTAAATCTTCCCTTCTGCTTCTGCCCCTGAGCTGAAACTCTGACTCACCCCAGAGCAGATGGACAGGGAGCGTTCATCCCTTCTCACCTTCAAAATCAACACGTCCATCTCCATTCAGATCCACATCCCGGATGATCTCTTCAATATCCCGATGGCCCACCTGCTGCCCTAGAAGCTTCTTCATGGCTTCTCGCAGCTCACTGGTGCTGATCTCCCCATCACCATTGGTGTCAAACTGTGAGTACATGAAACAAACCATCAGGGGAAATACACTTAATGGAAATGGATCTTGCTCTGGGCTGGATCTTGTACTGTCCTGCTCCCAAGTGCCCTGGTTTTCCTGCATATCTTTTGTGTCCCTCTTCCTCCTTTGCGTGCCTTTTGGATCCAGTCTGTTTTCTCCTCAGAAACCCCTCGTAACTGCTGTGTCTGCACCAGCTTTCCTCTTCCTTGCCTGAAGGGTTCCCTTGTCTTAGTGACTTTCTCTACTCCTCCCTTGTTTCATGCCTGGCTTGGCTCTTTCTCTGTCTTGCACTGTGCTTTCTCCTCCTCTTCCCCAGTGGCTCTTCTCTCCTTCCTGCCTCCTGTTGCTCACCTCTCTGGGGCACACAGTAAGGAACACTCACCTCTCTGAAGGCATCACGGAGCTCTTTTACACCAATCATGTCTGCAGTTTCTGCTAGCAGCTTTGGTCCCATCAGCTCAACAAAATCTTCAAAATCCACATGGCCACCCACTTGGGACAAGACAAAACATTGCATGTCAGAACTCCATACGTTAGCCAAGCCTAGCACTCACTTGGCACTTCTGTGAGCCCCACTGGCTCTCCAGGAAGCAAAGCACAGAAGGTGCAGGACAGTGGAAGGAAAAGCAGAGTTAGTTTTATACCGTCTGTGTATTTTCTGGATTGTGGGCTAGGTGAAATGAGCCCAAGCTATTCCTTCCTAGGCTGCCATGGACTGTCACATCCTTATGGCATCACATACTAGGATTTAGAGGCTTGATCGTTTCTAGTGCTTATAGCAACCCTCTGCTGTGCCTGAGCCAAAGGGTATGGCAAGGGCACAGCACAATGTTCCTGCATGGCCTGGGCAGTGCCCTGCAGCAGTGGTGGAATCTTGCTCCCTCAGCAATGCTAATGTATGTCCAACTGCTCATTCATAGCATCAGTCCTTTTTCTTGTTTGTCCCTATTTAAAAGCTGGCAGCAACACTCAAATTCCTAAGCACTTGTGTGCCAGGGTTATAGAATCATAGAACAGTTAGGGTTGGAAAGGACATTAAGATCATCTAGTTCCAACCCCCCGGCAGGGACACCTCACACTGAGGCTCTGTCCAATCTGGCTTTGAACACTGCCAGGGATGCAGCTTTTGTGTGTGCCTGGTTGTGTATGCAACAACTCTTTTCCTTCCCCTGACCATGTAAGTTGTCCTTTCTACATCATCATGTGTCAGAAACAACATGCACTAAACACCCTTTTTCCCACCTGGAGAGTAATACCTTGCACTGCCACAGACACGAGGCAGCACAAGATGATGGCAGAAGACAAGGAGCACGAACACAGTGAATATGACACATCTGTCACATACTTCCATGACTCCAGCAGCTGCCCCCATCTGACACTGCCAGCACAGCTTGCTCACAGCCCATCCCCAGGCACACAGCTGATCCACAAGCCACCACAGAGTGAACAGCCCATCCATCACCCATCTGACCAAAGCTGCTCCATCTTCCTAGGCTTTTTCTTCAGTCTGACACCAGCTGACAATAGCTTCAATATGACAACACCCACAACCAGAGCACTGATGTCTAACTGCCCACATCAAGAGCAGCTTTATACCTGACAGCACAAGCATGAAGGACAACCCTTCCACTCACTGTTCCCATACAGAACAGTCCACACAATCCCTTTGTAAAGCAAGAAACAAAGGCTCCTGGGGACCACAAATGAACAGGAAAGATGATAGGGAGTGAAAATGAGAATCAAAAGAGGAAGTCTGGGGGAGGGAATCCACAGGAAAAGAGACAGCAGGAGACTGAGAAAGCCCGACGCAATGATGCAGGACACAGCAGCGACAGTGAGGCACAGCTAGGTGGATGTTACTCACAGTTCATGTTGATCTGCTGGGAGAGCTCTATTAGCTCCATCTCAGTAGGCATGTAGCCCATGGTCCGCATGCAGTTCCCCAGGTCCCTGCAGTTAATAAACCCATCCTTGTCTTTATCAAACTCCTTAAAGGCTTCTCTTAATTCTGTGGGAATAGATCCAGAAAGAACAATATTGTCAGTGACAGCTTCAAATAACTTTTCCAAGAAGCCTCCCCAGAATCAGCAGCACTTCACAAGGCCAGACCCCCTAAGATAGTCCCTCTGTTCCCTTTGCAGATCTCCCTGTAAAGACCAATGACTGGAGCAATGTTAAACTCCTGTACCAGCAGCACTGCTGACCCATGCCTTACAGGAAAGCTTGCTTGGGCTACAAGTGTCACAAACTCATCATTACTAAACTGCACTCCCTAAGGAAGCTGAAACTAGTAAGTTTTCCCAGCTTCTACCCCTGCACTATATTATATAGCACTCACTGTAGGGATTAGTAGGCAAAACAGCTTCCCTGGAGTCATATACTATTGTACCACACTACAACACTCTCTGTGGGAGTTGGGGTGCACAGCAGTTCTCTGACAGCCAATATCCCACTACTTTCCTTATCCTCCCACCCTGAAGAAGGTGGAATGGATGCAAATCCCTTCACAGTCAGCACTCTCACAGTTTTCTTTCATTGGGGTTTCCAGGAATGATTCCAGTAATCTTCTCCCTTGATTTGCCCCAAATTATTTTCCCCGAGGGACTCAAGCTGGAAGGGCCTTCCAGCAGGAGCAGGTTTTCACTGGGCAGGGAGAAAGATGACACAGAAGAAGTGACAAACTCTACCTTCAATTTCTTCTGGACGCAGTTCTCTATCCTGCAAGACAAGAAAATATGATGTTAAAGCTGTTTGCTTGGCAAACACATAGTTTAAGAACAGCACTTATTGGTGCAAACAGTTCTGGGACAAGCCAGAAAGTGAGAGAAGAAACAAGAAGGTGATGACATGTTTAATACCATTCACCTGCCAAGGCTCCCCAGCTCTCCCCCTAAAGGCAGCGGCGTTATCCTGCACAATCTCCTGTGGAAGCCCCTCTCCCTCTCAACAGGGGGATGTCAGGTGCTCCCCCAAAGCAGAAGAGACCTGGGCCAGCACAGCAACACATGTGGCCTCCCTACCTGATGGTACTGTGAGCACCTTCATGAAGCTGCTACATCATTCAGCAGCACCAAGTCCCGGAGCAGAGACTGTCCCTGCAGCAGTTACGATCTCTTCTAGAGCTCTGAATGCATCTCCTACTGCAGCTCCTGCTGACAGAGCCAGATCAAAACAGCTGGAAGCAGTCCCTGTAACCAGCAGGTCTATACAATTGTCTGCTTGGATCACTGCTTGATACCTGTCCTTCTAGCATGACAGCAACAGCCACAAGCTCTCTTTCAGCCCACGTCCCAGGGCCATCTCCTACAGGTAGTCCCCACAAAAAGGTAGGAACTTCTCCCTTCCCCCCAGCCTCAACTCCATATACAAGCGCATGAAAGCAGACACACAACATACATCATCAAGGTCATCTACAAACAAAACAGGACAAGGATTCACCATGTTCAGGAAACACTGCAACTTCAAACATCCAATTTGAATTTCTTGGAAGAAGGGGAAGGATATAAAAGAGTATAGGAAAATTCCAACACTGCACCAGGAAGAAGAGATGAGCATGGAAATGCACTGCTTTCTGGTTTAAATGCCCTTTCTAATTCCTTTCATGGCTCCCAGGCAAATCCAAAACATCTGAGAATTTGGAAACACAGAAACACGATCTCTTGTCGTCTCACTCTCGGCTTTTCCCCTTAACCATGGGGAGTTTCTCCTTGCCTTCCAGGTGTCCTCCAGCCTCACCACATGTCCCTGGAGACGGTGTCTTTGCTCAGTTTGAGGATGATCCTTTGTTATTTAACCACAGGCTCCTCTGGAAGCTCTAATGGCAGCTGCTCAGAGTGCACAGCAAACTAGGACACACACTGGTTTACGTCTGTGCAGCAGTGGGCTGTGCCAGAGAAACGACCAGCTTGCCACTCATAACCTTCCCAGAGGCATCTCTGTGCTGGATGGAACTGTTGGAGCGCACTGGCTCTGCCGTTTCATCCCTCACAGAACTGGTATTTTCAAACATGTCATCCCATTTGTTCTGCTTTCATCAACAGCAAGTAATAAAACAATTCAAACTCCTCAGACCGGATGCAGGAGGCATTATTGCCCTCCTGCCTTAGATAAAACAGCAGAAGAAAACCACGTGTGATCAGTACCAACACCTTGCGTGCCTCATTCCAGAGTGTGCGGACGTCAATCCCTGGGGATCCTGCTGTGTGCCGACAGCTCGGCGCGGCAGCAGATGCAGGGTATGATTGCCACGGTGCAAAGGGCGCCCTGATGCACCCACAGGGCCTGCGGTCTTGTGAGAGCGGTTGGGGTAGGACCCAAGCCTTCCTCTAGCACAGTCATCACACGAGCATCCTCCTCACTCACTGAAGACCACACTGTAACCGACACGACTGACACATGCCGGAAGTGGGGGCTTCAGCACCAGCTCTAATTCTGCACATCAAGGCATTTGTGTTTGCAGGGCTCTCAGCATATCTTTGCACATGCAGACTGTAGCATCAGAGCCACAGACTGCAAATGCAAAAGGAGGGGGAGGGCTTACGTCCCTCCAAAAATCTGACTCAAGCGATAACTAACGTCATGAAGAGGTTTTCTGTTTTAAATTTGAAAGAGCCCCTAAAATGATAAAGGAAAAAAATTGCTTGGGAAGAAATGGGCTGAATCACTCTACAGCTTTTGGAGAACATATGGAAAGAGGAATAAAACTCTTCAGAGTTTAGATCCTAGATACGAGCAGAGGTGACCCTCAGAGAGTACATTATACATAATGGTTTTACCCTCATTTATTTCTTTTCTATGCATAATAAATCCCGTTAGTCTAGAGAGTAAGTAAAAGTAAAGCTGTTTATCAGATGCACTTATTCTACATCAGGGTAGCTACAGACATCACTAATCCTATTTTGGAGGCTTCTTAGGGCACTGTGAGTTTCCACAGCCTAAGCAGGATGGATACCTGTCCAGCTGTGAGCCTCCCACTAAAGAGCTGGACCTATCTCCTATACCAGCTCTGTGCATGGCAGCAAATGCGCTTGCGTGACAATACTGTTCTGTGTTCTAGTGAAGTGGCACAAGGAGTACGTGATCCCTCGGTGGCTGAAGGTTAGGAAGAACAAAAGCCCTTCTCCCAATAATGACAACTAAGGACCATTTTTTGTGTTGCTGGTTGAAGGTGTTTCAGAAATAAAGCCCTAGGTGTCTCACAAAGCTCTAGATAACCATATCCATGCACAAGTAAGACAGAGATTTCTGACAGAGGCAAGAAAGCTCTGACTCTCAGGTAACTGGGGCTAGCTTTGTTTCACCACAAGAACACGGAATGCACCAGGTGAATATCTGACAATGCACATATTCATTCATACATACCCATAACAACTGTGCTAATCATATGTTTGTCTATGTCTTTAAACTCATGCTAATGTAGGAATTAAATGTTTATGTAAAAAGTATGGTTTACTTCTTGTAAGGGCATAGTACTGAGGTGCATATCTATGTATATTTAACATGTCCAAGTGTATAAATTTGAATTTACATACAAACACATATTTGTATTGGTTGGATATAAATGCATTCATTAGCTGCATATGAACACATAGTTACAAATAGGTGTGACTGAATGGACAGATGTGGTTTCGATATCTGTGTGTGTATATGGGTAATAGCTCCTGTTAGTCTAAGCACTATCTGCAACTATGAGGACAGACTGATGTTCTTTGGTTTATCTGGCTGGGATTGCTGCAGTGTCAGGCTGGGCATGACAGCGTGTAAGAGATAAGCATTTGGGTATCTATAAGGAGGCAGATGAATGCTTATTCCTGCTGGTACTGGTGTGCTCACTGTGAGCTGAGAGGAACAGTATCAAATATGGACAGCTTGTTCCCAATACAGATGCTCTGATTTGCATTTAAGTGGCTATTTAGGTCTTAAATGCCAATCTGAGCCTCTTGGAAAGAAAAGTGGATGTCTTGCTGGAATAGCAGCTTTGAACACTGGACTCCTCCTGAGTCCATATGATTATGTAAGTCCTGAAGTCCTAAGTCCTTTCTTGAGTCCATATGATTATGCCTACTGGAGTGTAGGCTTGGATCTAACTTCCATAGCTGCATTTTTAGAATCCTCCTTTCTTGGTGCTTAGGCACAGGGGGTATCTCTGCACATCCTTCAACTTAGACATTTGCCTGTGATTGTATTTGCACTTGGAGCTGGAGCCGGGATGCTCGAGACCCAGGGCTGGGGGTTACAGAGCTCCACACAGATGGAGCATGTGGGCAGCTCACATTCCCCGCTCACATCCACATGGCTTTGTGCATGTCTCGCCCGGCTGGGTGTAACTTACGTACAGGCTGCCTGTTTTCTGCGAAGCCCTTCCTCAGGAAGATGCATGCTGGCCCCAGCAGGTTGTGCATGACGGCGCAGTTCTGGGCCAGCACCATGAGCGGACCCTGGTACTCGCAAGCCGACGGCCCCTCTTCACTCGTCTGGACAGCCTTATAGCACGTCTTCTCCTCATGGCGGATCTTCCCAGCCAACAAGCAGCAAGCAAACAACACAACAGAGGATGTTACCTCCCCATCTCGCCCAGCCGTTCCTCTGAAGTTCTACTGAACCGCCTCGCAGAGACATTATTGCTAGATTTCCTTCATCTGGTCCACACTGCGTCCCCCCACCGCCCTATGAGGATTTGTACAGAAGCAGTAAGTCCAGGAGTTCACTTTCAAAAGCTCATAGAAGTACAAGCAACCAGGAGAATTTCGCTTTGAAATGACATCAAACTCTCAGCACTGCTCACATCGACCCAGACACAGCCAAAAGGGCCGTGCTCCCACTATCGGTCCCAGCGTTCACAATCCCTTGAATGAGCTGCAAAGGACAAGCACAGCCCAACCTAACAGTACGTGTGCCAGCCTGTGCCCAGGGCAAAGCTGCTGGCAGAGCCACGTCAGCCGGGGCATCCCCAGGAGACCAGGCAGAGCCTGCACAAAGACACTGTGTGAGGCTCCACGTCACATTCCAGCCACACAGCATCACACGCTTTGTAATGTTATTAGAAGGCCATTTACAGCATCAGATGGCTCTGCCAACTGCAGGGTCACTTCTAATTAGTTACATCCTTGGGGTCTCAGGCGCTTACTGCACTGGCCTCTTCTAGTCACTGACAGCCCCAAAGTGGAGATCAGGCACGGGCACCACATTTTTGTCTGTTTGCATCTGCACACGTCCTGCTAAGCTATGGCTCCAGAGCAGCACTGGATTTTATAAGGAGGCACTGCTTTCCTTTTATAGAAATGCATTTCCCTGGCTCTGCAAGAAAACTCTTATCCTGATATTCCCATGCAGCTATAAAAAGCCAACACAACCCACAGGACCCTTGGTTTTATAGAATAAACATTAATCATACATCAGATTCCTCTTCAGGAACGATTGTACATTTACAGATGGTGCTCCCAGGGGTGATCAGAGAAGCTCTGTCAATTGTCATTGTCTCTATTAACCCTTTCCTTAAAGCCTGAGGTGCCTTTTCAGGCTAAAAGACCAGATATACACATATGCCCCATTCACACTTGTCCAAGTCTATTGTATCTACTTGCTGCATCTGCCATGTACTATTACATTGCACACATGGTCTGGAGTTTGCCTTTTTGTACAGTCTTATACCAGTCTGCTCATGTATAATGTCATGTGAATGTCAAGCATCAAAACAAAAACGACTCAAAAAGCAAGCCATGAAGAAAGAAAATGATGAAGCAGGAGAGCAGTTTCATTGCAGTCATGGACGAGGAAGGAATCTGCTTCTGATTAAATCTGACACATAGGACATTTGTCCTTAAAAACCTGAAAGATGAGCATCCGTCCACAAATGGCATGTTACCAGCTCAGCTAAATGTCAAGACATCTGTGTTGAACTGCTATCAGCGCAATGTATTTTCAAAATCATCAGCTTTATTTCCTGGCACATTCTTCAGTTTAATACACTAAATAATATGAATCACTTATAACAGTCTACATCAATTCTGTGTTTAATTCCAGCGAAGCCACGCGAAAGACTGAAGGCCCCACAGCCCCTGATGCTTGTTTGCTGGCCTTTCCAGTCAACGGAGTTTCTTACCAAGCCACAGAGCAGCACTACATAACAGCCATCCCATTATTTTCCTGTGTGGAAAGAGACTGCCAGTTGATGAAGCAGCTGCCAAGAGTCACCAAGGATCCTGACTAGACAACCCACCGCAGCACCAGGACAAGCGGCATGGCTCAGTGAGAGCCAAGAAGGGCTGCTGCAGGCAGGATTTATGGCATTTGATGTTCCTTCTGCCAGCAGCACCCCCTGGTTTCTCCTGCAAGTATTCCCTTAAGTTCCCTCCACCACATTCCTCCTACATCCCAGCAGAGCCACGAAGGGAGCTGCAATAGGGGCACAGGGCAAAGCAACGTCAGCTGCCCATTACAGGGGAAACAGCAGCATGCATGACAAGGAAAAGGCAAGGACAGGACTGGGAAGCTCAGGCTTTCCCTGCCCTTTCCCTGAGCAAAGGGTCACTACCCTTCCTAGCAGAGTCCAGCCCCTGGCTGTGTCAGACCAGCAGACTGCTGACAGGGAAGAGAACAGGTTGATTTAGAGATGGCTGTAGTGGTAGTAATGGGTGGCAAAGTGAGAGACCTGGATGCCAAAGCTTTTCCCTTCTGCACAACACGATTCACTTCATGTTCCTGCCTGTGTGTCAGAGGGACTTCACAGAGCAGCAAGCCCAGAGGGAATTCATCCTGACAGCAGGGCCTCTCGGAGGTAAGGGCAGCCAGGCTGGCTGCTGGCATCACTGGGGGGGGACAACGCGACACTGAGCACTGCCACCCAAACCGGCATGGTACCCCCATGTCAGCCAGTCCCAGACCAAGCCAGCCAGTGCCAGGGAGTGACTCCCTTACTTAAGACTGAAGCCACGTATTCAAGGGATAGGTCTGTAACCCAAAAGCAGCTTTCACACACGTGCCTACAGTCCCTCCTCTTTACCATTTCATCAAAATGAGTTTGCCCAAGGTAGAATCTGAGAATAAAGACCAGGATTACAAAACAGCCAAGCAAAGTTGTGAAATGTTAACCCAAACTATTGTGTAGTTCTATGTTAAGACAGATCTGCAGAGGCTCCAGTATAACGGTGTGTTGTGATCAGAAGAGCAGCAGGGACCCAGGACCTGTTGGGGTGAGTGCCTGAGGCCTTAATACACGGCTAGCTGGAGTAATGTCGGAGAAATACTCTAATTCAGCTCTGCAACCTTCTCTCTGTAGTGCTGCCATCCCAGGCCTTCTAACAAGGCACAAAGAGCGTTATTCGAAGCAGCTTTCAGGCATGAAAGCATAAATTCCCTAAAAGACTGACGACAGAGCTCATACATTCTTGAATCCATTTGGATTCAAGCAGCCTGGCCACACGTCATTCTTTAATTGCAGTCGCCTTGATCATGTTGAGCACAGCTGCAGCCAACGCCTTTTATTGCGAGTTGGAGGCATCCTACAAGCAACCAAATTGGGTTTTCATATGTGCAACATTTGGGTGAATCTCAACTACTTCTGCCTCTCCCTGAAGGTCACCCTGACTTAGGGAATGGTCTCAGCACTGCCTCACTGCTTGGTGATGAATCCCCACCCCGTGTGTCCCAGCTCCCCCACAGCAGCACTGTGCTATTACTGGGTTTGTTCGCAGCAGCGAAGGTAAAAGCAAACCGTGTTTCTACACAGAAGAGGCCAGTCTCTGACCAAAAGAAACTCTGCGCTAGGGAGGTTCTCCACCCAAGAATTCCCCCCCAGGTGGCAAGGTCTCCCTGATGGCAGTGACACTTCACTGCCAGCAAGGTCTCCAGAGACCTCCTCAGTGCTCTTCATTGCAATACTTAGGATGCTTAACGTAACTTTTTCATTTACAAGGAGTGAATTGCAGCTTCCTGCTGAGTTGTTAGATTTGCAGCAACAGTAAGTGAGAACAGCGTGGCTGACAGGTACACGGTGCTTCAAGACCTTTCTCAGCCAAACAAGAAATTTTTCCGGGACACGTCATTCCCATTTCAATCTACTCTCTAACAGCAGCATCATTCCTGAATCTCATTTGTCCTGGGATCACTGCAAAACCTCAGCACGGAGCAGACCATGGGTTGAAGCCTAACAGACACACATGGCAGCTTGCAGATGAAGTTCAGCTGGGCCCAAGCATGCGGACACATGGGCTGTGCTGATGTGCAACATGATGCACGCACACGCAGCCAGGGCCCAGTGCTTCCACTCACAAACAGAGGCATGGACAAACAGATCACAGAGAAAAACATGCTTCTGTACCCGAACACATACCAACAAAACCAGATGTGTGCGTACGCAAGGATGGATTGTACATGAAACGCATGTATGTCTACATACAGATGTCCGTAAGATCGTCCACCAGGTACACACGCACAGAGTGCCATACAAGCGGGGATCCGTGTATGACCCTATACACTCACAACAAACCCCGCACGCCTGCTCACACATCTCAGGATGTGTATATAGAGAAACAGAGCGCTAAGGACACGCACGTACTTCAGATGGGCTCATTACGTGTGTGCACTCTTTACGCACCAATGGAATACGTACATGCACCCATTCCCATGTACATGAAGGATGTCCCTGCAGGAGTGACACACGACTAGACTCGTGCAGACACCTTCCAACTGAAGCACATGCACACAAACTCACACACACACACACACACACACACATACATTAAGGCACCCCTACAAAAGACATGTGGCAGCATACTACGGACATCAACAAGCGCAAGCTTGCACGTACCCAGGGGACTGCTATGTACACACACACAGCGGGAGACAAGCCTACTCCTGTGCTGCATACCCACACATTGATTTACACATGTTATGGCTTTAATGGCTGCACTTGCACGAGCAGCTCTTGCAAAAAGAAGTCTGGGGAAAAGAGCTGAACCCTTCATGCACACCTCTATGTTTCTCCCACCTCCCATTCCCCTCTGCCCATCCCAAGAAGCAGGGCTGGAAACACACAACGCACTTTGATGCAGGGAACATACCTTTTTAGAGAGGTTTCTCAGTGGAGACTTCACACAGTTGCCCATAATATGTTGAGTCTGCCTTTCCGGTGGACTTGGTTATAAAGGAACTGAAGCAACTGATCCCATTAAAGGTATTCCTTGGGAGCAAAGCAAGAAAGGCAGTGCCAGGCAAATCCAAACAGCTACTGGCTGCTGGGGCTTCCCTCTTCAGGGAGCTTTTTCTCTCTCTGCCTCTCTCTGTGTTTTTACTTTATGTTCACTTTCTTGAAGAGATGAAGCAGGAAGGAGAGGGAGGGGAGAGAAACAGACAGAAAGAGAGGGAGAGAGAGAGAGTGAGAAGGGGAGAGAGAGGGAGGCGGGTGTATAATCTACATCAGATTAATGTTCAAATCCCTCCCACCCCCCTCAATCTCCAGGCAAGATTGTTTCACTCATGGGAGAGGGCTGATTCAGGGGGAATTAAAAGAGAGGCACACAGCAAGAAATGATTTCAGTGATGAGTTCAGTGAATCCAGCTAGTTTGGGCACACAGAGCCTCTGAACATCGCATCCCTACCCACCCCCCTTCCAACTCCTCTCGGCTTTTCAATCACTAGAGAGCGCGGCTGGCCAGAAGGCAATCCACTTAGGGGCTTGGAGCAGAGTCCGGAGCTGGTTTGGAGCAGAAATGGACCATTTATCTGGGTGGGACCTGTTTCAGTTTATAAATAGCAGAAGTCTCTCATTCTTTTCCTGCCACGGGGGAAGCAAGCCTGGAGGCAGCAGGCTGGGGGCCCTACAACACCCTCAGCCCCAGGCTAGTAGCGTTTAACCACAAGGGAGAGACCTTGAGCCAGTCTTGCGGTAAAGCTTTTCCAGCTCTCTGGAAGTACAGTCAGCTGGTGGTTTACCTGCACAAATCTGCCAACGAGGGGCTCACACCTGCATCCTAAATCTGAGCAGCTCTAGGTCAGATAATGTGAAGCAAAGAATTTGGATGTCATATACATCTCTTCCACTGCCAAGCACCCAAGTCCTGGAGATGCGCCAAGGCTAAGAGGATCATCAAGCTACAGCCAGCTCCAAACTCTGGACTTAGGCCTGCTGTGCTAACAGAATAACCCCTGAAAGAAAAAGGATGCGTTCCCGGTACACTCTCCTCTGATCTCAGGCTGAACATGAAAGCTTTCAGTCAGAAAAGAGATTTAAATGCATTAAAAACTCACCATCACACCCAGGCAACAGGATTTGAACAGGACGGTGAATGCACCCTTACCTATGAAGCCACAACAGCTGCAGCTCCAGAATGTTAAGAAGCCATGGCCCGAAGAGCTACCTCCCTTCAAGACCTGTGAAGACCAAAGTGACACTGATGCTACACCATGTCTATGCGGCAGGCAGGCTGGACTCAGGTGTTCAGCTGAAAGGCTTGACAGCTTTCTTTGCAAGTGTGGTTCTAAACAAAAGGCTTTACAAAGACCTAACCCATGGACTGAGTACTTGCACCACAGGCTTTTTTGTGCAGGAGCCAAGGACTCACTCTCCTGGCAGCTGTAGGACATTGACCTGTCAATGTCACAACAAAGCAGGGATTTCTCTGCTTCCATCCTGATGGTGCTGTGGCAAATGAAGCATGATTGTAAGGTGACTCGACAGTTTCTTTAGAGCTTAGAAGCTTCTTCCACCTGAGGAGATGAGTTTAGGAGTCCAACCATGACAAGAGTCAACAAATTATCCAGCTCCAGTCGCAGCCATGTGGGACAGTGTTTCTTGCTCTTCCTTGTACTAACCACTTCCCAAGAGTGAAGGCAGTGGAACAGCCTCCCCCTAGATCCCCTCAATGCCTTCTTCACTGATGGCCTGGAAAGGACCTGTACAAAGATCCACAGGCCCTCCAAAGAAAGAAGCTGCAGTAGCAGATACTGGAAGACACCCGTTATACCAGGGCAGACTGAGAACAGGACACAAGGGATGGGGAGGCTCTGGTCTGGAAGACCTCCATAGCAGAGCCCACTCATGGTGGGCTGGAAAGCAGAACTGTTCCTGAGCTGGGTCTATCTCCTGCTGTCATAGTCTGAAGACCTCTGATGCTGGGGAAATGTACAGTCACTCCCTGCGGGCTGTGTCAGCCCTGGGCCTCTCAGCTGGGGACATTGCAGGAGGACGCTGAAACTCTCAGCTCTTCTCAAGACTGCCATCTTTAGCTCTATTTCTCTTTCCCCCCTCAAAGCAGACAGCGGGAGGCTGATCTACCCTTGCCCAAGGAGCTGGTCGTTAATAATGTCCTCAGTCAGCTGGAGCCATTCC
Organism: Amazona ochrocephala; assembly: GCA_039720435.1. Lineage (NCBI taxonomy): Eukaryota > Metazoa > Chordata > Aves > Psittaciformes > Psittacidae > Amazona > Amazona ochrocephala. The sequence goes on along the minus strand of CM077891.1, from coordinate 4,270,758 downwards.
CCAGGCTCCTTGTTTATTGACGAAGCGCTTGTCTCCCTTGAGCAGAAGCTGCCACACAGCGTGTGAGGCGCCTGGGCTCCTTCCCCAGACAAACGACTCCAATTCCAGAGCAGAGAGGAGAGAGAACCGCCTCCCTGCTGCTAATGCATCTCCCCCTGACAGGCAGCGTGGAGGCCAGGAATGCCCTGCAATAGAGAAGTGCCCATCTGCATCCTCCCGAACAGAAAGAGTGGAGCAACAGAGTCAGGCATCTCCTGCCAAGACAACCCATCACAGCCCCCAGACTGCCATGGGACAGCTTTGGAAGACGGCCCCTGAGCGTGTCTTACAGAGGCTCTAAAAGCCCCTGAGATGGTCATCCTCTACATACTCGCTCGTGCCAGAGCATTCAGAGCCAGCCGCCATGGCATGCTGCCGTGCTTGCCTGCTCTCCTGCTTTTCTTCCCTGCAGTTGCAGGCGGCTGTATGAAATGCACAGGTCAGAGTGAGAGGGCTGAGACCTCTGCCAGGCTGGGCAGGGAGCTTGCAGTCCAGGAAGAGAAGAGGCGATGGAAGCCTGCTTGCACCACGTTTGCAGCACAGTCATACTCCTTCAACTCTAAGAACTCTGGCAGAGCTGCAAGGGGCCCAAAGGATGCGATTGCAAACAATTTTCTTACCTCCTTATTTACTCTGGATCCATTGGGCAGCACATCACAATCCAGCAGACAGACCCTGCTGGCCTCTGAGGAGGAAAACCACTGTCTACATTGGAATCTTGTTCCCATCACCACCACACGCAGCTTAGAGATAGGCAGGAAAGTGGAGTTGGCAGAAGGGTCATTAAAAGGTTAGGTTAGAAGGAACATATTTTCCCCCTCCCTGCAACTGAGGCTGCTGTGAGAGAACAGGATGCTGAGAATAAGTGTGTCAAAAACATTTGTGTGTAGGTGCTGATCTGTGGGCATGCCTATATCTGGGGTAGTCAGTATGTGTGTGGGAGGGCTGCACATGCATGTATACTGGTTTTCCCACACTGTTCTTTGTGGCAATCACACTGTTCTCTTAAGGTCTGGGGCTCGGCTGTAAACTTTCTAAACACTGGCAGGAACTTGGTGAAATGCAGCTCTTGCCTATGTGCCTGCATCCCTGCCTCTCCCCTGCGGTCCAAGGTGGAGAGCAGAGACCCCAGGGGATGTGCTCTGGCACAGAGCGAGGTCCCAGCTCACAGGAAAGAAGCATCTGGCACATGAACTGACCTGAGCGTAGAGCAGGGAGGAGGCTGGGTGACTTGCATTGAACAAGGAGTGAGTTAGGTGGTTTAGTATGTCTGGGCTCTTTAAAAAGCAGCAATGCTGTGCTTTGGGCTGGCACCTTTGGCAGAAATGCTCATTTCATAAGCAAATGTTGGATCCCACCTCAGTTAATCACTTGGTAGTGGCCATAAACTTCATCCAATGGCAGCAACTATCCGACAGCCACACCAGAAAGAACAAAAGTCAATCCACGACTTGGGATTGCTTATCAGAGTGTAGCTTTGCTTGGCAAACATTTTTCCAGTGGAAGCATGGATTTGTACAGGGGGACTGTTCAGATGCCAGGCCTGTTTCTGTGCACAGTCTTCCTCTTGCTGGAACACTGTATGAGATGGTTGTTCTCAACACAAACCAAACTGCAACAGGGCAACCTCAGTAGGTAGGGGGGCTAACCTCTGAGGGAGTACGTCCTAAAGCAGGGAAAACTCATTCTAAGCATCTTTGCACTGAAGTCCATCACAGAATCAACTAGCTTGGAAAAGACTGTTTACCTACGAGCCTGTTGCATGCTTTAAAGATTTAGTATTTGAAAATACATCACCTCATTTAAATTATCCTAACAGGACAAGAATTTTTGGTCTATTTTTTCCCTATCACAGAATGGAGAGTGCATCTATTGATCAACAGCTTTCAAATCTGCTCCCAACCACCACTTAGCTGGTGGCTATAGATTGGTATTTTGCAAGAAACAACCTAGTCTTGTTTCCTGGATGACCTCAGCTGAGCCTAAGCATTTGGACTAGGTATCATCCTTCCATTGCCAGTGCTGTCGAGGGCCTCATTTCCAAGCTCCCCACTGCTGGAACACACACTGGCACTTAAAACTTCAGCAACTGGCTTCCGCTACTGCTGCTGCACATTGAGCTGCGTCTTCTAACCTTGAATGAACTCTGGATGGTTCCGTATTCCAGGCAGACAAGTACAGGTCCATTTCACAGGGAGGCACCAGCAGGTACCGGTGGATGCAGTCCAGATCCTCATCTAGGGGGGAGGAATATTTCTGCAGAGAGTTTGGGAACTTTCTTTGCTGTCAGCTGTTCCAGGAAGAAAGTGTTGCTGACTCATGCTGTGCATAATATTCTCCTCCATTAGAGCAATTGGATCATATTCAATCACAAACAAAAAGGTTATTAAAAAGACCAAGGATATTTTCCATCTCTCTCAAGGTAACAAAGCCTGCACTGTCAACTTCTGTTTAGAACAGCTTTGCCTGTAATTAGCTAGTTTTATTCTGTGTTAGATGAAAAGAGATGGGAATGTGCCATCTGACACCTTCCACGTAGATGTGGTCCACGCATTTTGCACTAGCCTGACTTCCAAGTCCCTGCACAGGAAATGTGTTGGCCAGAGCACAATGTGCTATGGATATTTTCTGCTTTCAAGATCATCAATGGGCTACAAAAAGACAAGTACAAGCTTGACAGCCCAGAACTGCTGTGACAATTTGCCATGTACACGCAGTACGAAGGTTGTTTAAAACAAACTTTACATGGTCCCTTCTTTTTGCTCAGGAATATGAGAATTGTGGATCACTCTCTGTCCCTCTGGGATTACTGCAAGAGCAGCCAAGTGTGCCCTGGCTCCCTCACGTCTTCCCAAATAAAAGAGTCAGTATTTGGCTGGCACACTGAGGTGCTACTGAAAGCACAGATGAGCAGAGGCTTGGGAACCAATACTAATACTAATAATACAGATAAGCCAAACCAACCCTGCACCTTTAGAAGGATCAAACTCTGTATCCCAGGACGAGATCTCTATCTCAACACAGCTGGTCACAAACTACCTAACCCTTTGGGTGCTATTTCAGCAGAACATAGGGGGGTTGCTGGCAGTTTTCTACTTCCTGCCTTCAACTATTGTGACACGATGCTTCACAACATCACAAAGTTGCCTGTTCCCTTCCAAGAACAGAGAATGTATTCTTTCTGTGTGGGATGAAGCAATGCTCTATATTCTTTCCAAAGATGGTTGCAAGGTGCAAGGTACTCCAGGGGAGGAACGAGCGGAAGAAATGTTAGAATATTGCTAATGACTTCATTCATAGCTAGCACTGAGTTCGTGCTCTTACGCTGGTGCAGAAAGCTACTGAAAACCTGGATATGACCATACAAGCTATGACAGCTGTTTGTTTCTAAGCAGGGCACTTGATTGAAATTGGAGGATTACTCAAGTTCATGAGCACTGTTGCTGCTCTCTAAGGTCACACGAATGTCGGGGGACTATTGAAAGGGAGCCCAAAGTTAGCTAGGCATCTTTTACTGGATGCATACCATATAGCTGCTTGTTATTGGAAATCAATACCACTCATGGACTCATCAGGGAAAAACAGTTACTGGAGCTGGGATGCTACAAAGAACCACAGCGAATTCAGCTGACAAACCGGCAGCCCAGCCACTGTCTCTAAAGCAAAAGTCTTCTCTGACACTTTGTTCAAACCCAGTATGCACAAAACAAAAACCAAGATGGTATAGGATGGAATATAGATGGAATGCATAGGGTAATTTAAATGATGATTAATTTATTATTGAAGTATTTTCTTCTCTCAAAAGATAAGCTGAATCCACCCAGGTGGTTTGTGTATTTTAGTGCATTAGATCATGCTGCTGTATATTTCATGAACGGAATATTTAATGAATGTTCTTTTAGCTTTGTTTTATTCTAATAGCTTTCTATATCCTTTTAAAACAGATTTGTTTAAAAAGTAAATCACTGGCAAAAATTAATGTTTGCTGGCAGACCCAGTGCAAGCAGGAAGCTTATCCATTGCCCCTTGGTGGCTCTGTACGGCTGGCTCACATCCCTCGAGCTCTTTATAAGCAATAAATGTGATACATTTTTCTCCAAGCTGAGCAAGGGGGTAGTAGCTGAGTGGATGCGCTCAAGTGGAACTATGTTTTTCTGTCCATTACATGCAGGAAACACAAGATGTACCTTGGAAGGTGTGGTGGGTGTCAGCAAACGGAGGTACAGCACAGGAGTGAGCGCACACACATGTACGGAGGAGGGTGCATGCCCTCCAGCAACTTTAGCAGAGGCTGCAGGCACACAGGCTGTGTGTATACAGACAAGACACATATACAGACACTGTGTCAGGCTACATGCATGGACATGGCTGTGGCAACCCAGAGGGACAGAAGCACCGGGGCCGTACAAGCCCCATGCAGGTACCTGGACCCCTGTGAATACCTGCTTGGCAATGAGCGGGACCAGCGCTCTCCTACATCGCGGCAAGCACGGGGCTTTCCCCAGTCTGACCGGGCAGCGGCCAAGCCCCAGCGGGCCTGGGGCGGGCAGGCCGCGTGCTAACGCGGTCCCGCCGCCTGAAGCAGAAGCCTCCCGCTGTCCCAGCACCCCGCGGCAGAGGGCGGCCCCCGAGGACACCTTTCTCCCTCCACACCCTCCGAGGACCCATAGGGGCCGGACTAAACCTTCAGAGACGCCGTCGAAGAGGAGGAAGGGTCGGGCCAGGGCCTGGTGTTTCTGCCTCCTAACCTGCGCACCCACGGTCTGCGCCAGCGCCAGGGCTGCGCAATGGGATCAGCATCACCGCAGCAGTTGCACACTGTCAGCCAGAAGTCGTCTGTTCACCCCAAATACTGCGCCGACGTAACACTGTGAATGAGGAGCTGCTTTGCCACAAGCCCAGACATGCCGTTGCTTTACCTGCCTTACACCATGGCACAACGCAGCACGCAGCTCCTGCAAACCCAGACCCTTCACCTTCGCCATCCCACAGCGTAACACCGGAAAGCTTCCATGACTGGCGTCACCGCTCCAGCGCAGCCCAACGCACTGCAGCCTCCCCTGCTAATACATGGGGCAGCTGAGAGCTCCCTTTTCTGAGCCCTTCACCACTTCCATTACAGAACCCTTGGCCGGAGCTCCCCGCTCCCTGCGGGTGGAGCTCCAAGCGCGTCCTAATGCAGCCGCTGCTCTTGGGCAAAACTCCCAAGAATCAGCTTGGAGTTGGAATCAGCCGCAGCTGAAGCCACTGGAGGGAACAAGGTCACCCAGCAGACGAGGAGACAAGGGTGAGAAGCCAGGACAAGGCACTTTTCCCCTACCTGCTCCTGGCTGGTTTAGGGGAGAATGTTCTTGACACTTGTTTCCTGCACAGGCAGTGCAGGGACACATCTTGCCCCAAAACAGGGACTACTTCTGTCATCCTGATTTACTGTAAGGTCCTGTTGAGACATGGTATGAAGAACTTAAGCCCATGAGCAAAGGAAAATGGAGCAGGACAAGAAAAGGAAAATGATACAGGAAATGCAGCAAGACTCTTTCCCTATTTTAATGGTAACTTGGATGCTGACATTAAAGCAGGAATGGGAGACGGGTACATAGGAGAGGCTTTTAACTCCCTGTACAAATAGAACTACAAAAGCCCCTTTGGCCACAGTGCTAACAGCAGAAGCCTGTAAATATTTAATGATTCCCTACAGCATTGTTTGACCCCGCTGATCCCCATGCTGCCATAGGCAATTGACAGAAAACTGTTGGGGAATCGCTCCACTGAAAAATTTAACAGGCAGGCAGGGTGTGAAAGCTAAACGGCTCTGAAAATGGTCAGGTCTCACATGGCAGGATCACTTGCAAATTAATATTGCATAGCAAAGGCCCGGAAAAAGGTCTTCTTAAAGGTTCCAGCTAGGCCAGTGCTGTGGCAAGGGAGGAATGAAGTGACAAGAACCGGTGGATTTCTGTGCTGCAGTGCCCGCACTGTGCTGTGAGTCTGATGCCAAGGTGCTGCCACACTGTGGGTGCTGTTGCTGCATCGCCGCTGCCCCAAAACTGCTACCCCATGCTGCTGTCCCACTCGCTGTGCTGCTGTTATCACACCAATAAACTCTGTCCTGCTGCCAGGCTGCCTCCTCACCACCATCCCAGCTGCGGGGGATCACTGCTCTTCTGCTGTCACGGGCATGAAAACTGCTCAATACTGCAATGTTCTATAGCCACACTGCAAGCACTGTAGGACCATCATGCTATTCTGCTCTGCAGGGGTGACAGAATGCTCCTTTTTGCTCCATGACACTCCTTTACCACTTGGCCATTCCAACACTACCCTGCTACCAGGCCAAAATGATACGAAATCCTCTCCCCACGCTCACTTTTCTTGCCACTTTCCCGCTTTGCTGCATTATCACACACGCATCCCTTGCCAACTGCACCCGTGAGTCACAGCACTGCTCTCACACTGCACTAAGCCACCGCCACTGCAGGGCCACTTCAAAGCACTGCTGCCCCACTCCACATACATCTGATAACCAGCCCATACTCACACAGCCCTTCTGTCATCAAGTCAGTCTGTGGCGTTGCTCTCGTGCTAACTCACAGCCGTGCTTCCAAAACTGCAGCATGGTGGTAACACTTCACTCACTGCCTTCTGGTACAACGGGATGGTGCTGTCAGATCAGCACAGCCTTTTGCTAATATCACACCAGAAGTAATCACTGCTGTATAGAATAGCTCCCGTCTGGAATATTGTATTACTACATCATTAGACTGCTAAACTCTTCTGTCAGGCTACAACACTACACAATTATCACACCCATGCACTGCCAAACTCCTACCGCATGGCACCAGTATCACATCTCTGCTCTGCCACAGGATTGCGTTACCACACCACCGCATTGTCAGTGCTGTGCTCTCCAGCACTGTGTGCTAACCCAGTATAAACTCCACAGCAGAGTGCTTCTCTGCAACTGTCCCACCGATCCAGTGTGCAAACATGTCATTAGGCTAAGATGACATCCTGGCTTATACTAATACATCACTCAACTACCCTACATTTGTTAATTCACGTACCGCTTAATTACAAAATGGTAAAATGCCCTAAAAGAGTATTATTGTTTTATTGTATTATATTAGAACATCACTGTACCAATATAGCATAAGCTTAATTAACAAAATATCCCTGCATCCCGTATCCTGGCAGTATCTTCGCATTCTCCTGGAATGCATACCCACAGTGCACTATATTGCTGTGCTGGTTATATAAACACGGCACTTCTGCTTTTACTCTGTCTTTTTTTCTACACAGCTACAAACCTGTCTCTCTGAGACACAACCCTGTAGTCCTGGGCTGCTCCTTTTCGCTGTTACTGCAATAACGACATCCTCCGTGAAGTCATCCCTGCAATCTTTTCAGCGTTTCCGACTGTACCACTGTAGCGTCTGCATCTGCGACCACATCACTGCACCACCATGGAACAACAGGGTGAGGATCTTCCACAGCTGTACAGCTGGAACAAGATATACTGGTGCTGCTGGACCGGAGCACTCTGCTGCTGCAGATATGCATCACTGTGCTCCTCTCCTGCTATGTGCTGCAAAATTACTGTTTTAACTGTTTCACAGTGGGCTGTGTGGGCTGGAGAGAAGTTCTTGTATTAAATAAATTGTCTGCTGAGCTGTTGCACTCTTCTAATTGCAGCATGGAGCAGACTGGTGCTACAGCACCTGCAGCCTTACACTGCAATCCTGGACACTTCTGCACCTATGACCCTGCCTCAGCCCAGGGTGCAACTTGGGCTCCTTGCCCATTGCAAAACATCACTCACATTTTGACACAATGCTTAGCATTTGTTTCTTAACTCACAGAAATAAAACTTCCACCATCCCGTTCCATGATGGAATTCCCACAGTTCTTATCTTTAAGCCTTTATTCATCTTAGGATGTTGATATCACTACAAAAAAATCTTCACAGCTCTTTTCCTGTAAGCAGCTCTTTGTGTATCCTACATCATAGTTCCCTTTCTTGTATCCACAAATCCGCTGTACACCCCTACTACAGCCCACTCCTAACAGCCAGTCCCAAATCCCCACTGGATGTTTGTTCTCTTGTAGTTACTTCAAACAAAGCAAGTGAGAGATTAATACAGAGAGAAATGGGAATAAATAATAGTATGCTCTAAAAGAAAGATGCTGCTGTTTGTTTATAAGCACTGGGGCAATGGTACCCAGTGAAAAGAAGAAAATTAGAATTGCATCTGCCCCTTTTCTTAAGGGGCATTGCTTAGCACTGCAATTACATTTTGCTAAGTTTAAGGCTTTAAGAACTGTCTCATGACACTGGGATGCAAACAGCAGAACAGGGAAAACAAAGATGCTGTGCAGGTAAGGACTGAGATCAAAACCAGAGAGGTTTCTGTGAGTGGGAGCCCTGATATGGGCTAGTTTGTGTTTCTGACACTTTGGGGACATACAGCTGCACCGATTTACAATCTCTTCTCAGACGCGTCTTTACTGTCCTCAGAACTACAGATACAAAATCAGAGCTGAGCCCATAGATTGCAAAGCCTGGTGCTGGAAGGAATATGGCTTTCTGTAACCTGGTTGAGCACCAAGCCGCTCACCAGGCCCTTCCTTATTGCCACTACAATGTCAACCTAGACTTCTGGTACGCAGAGGGTGACACTCCGTCCGAGTGAAACACAACCAGATCACTCATCAACAGCAGACTGTCAGGGAGGATGACAAATTGCTTGGGGAACAGATGTGCTTTAATTTTTCTCTGGAGAACTCAAAATGAACAGAAGTAGAAGGCACATCCTGACATCAGATTAAACAGATGCAGGTGTATTACCTCCTTCCAACCCGTTACAAAAATTCTTCTCCTTCTCTCCATAATCTTAATTTGAATCCTGCAACCCACTTTAAAAGAAACCCAACCCAACGATGTCAAACTCCACAATCACAATTCTGGTTTAACTGATCACTTCCAGGGCTGGAATTTAGCCACCCAGGCTGCTGGCTTATACCTAAAACTGTGCTTCTGGGAGATTGCAGTTCCATTAATCTTCCTGGAGATTACATCTCCCACTAACATCCCTTAAATGGCTCTAAAAGAAAATTTCAGGCCAGTCTCCCTCTGCCTTTTCATTTTTAGAGGGTAGTCCTGTTGGGTAATTTCACTACCAGAAGCAGCTAAAAGCAACAGCTTTGTACCAAAAGAGCTTGCAAACACCGACAGCATCTGTTTCATCCTAACATAGTGACTGCGAAGGCTTCAGAATTGGGTCAGGATGGGGTGTTTTTTTTTTGTCGTTCTCCCCACTACCTTTTCCTGACAGCTTCTGCCATCAGAAATGATTCATCTGCTGATTGTACAGAAATGCACCATAAGGGGATGTAAACAAATCAGCAAAGCAAGGCGGGGAGCCAGAGAGATAGAATCTAATAAGTAAATACATTTTAAATATCCGCTTCTCTGACTCTCACCCTCAGCAGCAAGAGCCACAACTTCCCCCGGCGGCAGGGAAAGCGCCGGCACTTCCCCCGCCAGCACCATCGAGAGCGCCCTCCGCAGAGCCCGGCGGGGCGGGCGGCCGGGGCTGCGGGCGGCTCCGACCCGCGCCCCCTCCCCGGTGCCGGCCCCGCAGCGCCCCGGCGGTGCCGCAGCGCAGGGAGAAGTTCGGCAGGGCGGCCGGGAAGCAGTGCATTTATCACTGCGGGCTGCGCCCCGGGGCGCGGGGGGCTCCGGAACGACGAGGCGAAGGTCCGTGAGCGGGAGGGAGAAGGGGGAGCGGGGGGGGGAGGCAGGCAGGGAGGGATGGAGGGGGCGAGAGGCGCTCTGCCCCTTACCTGGCCAAAGACCGAGCTGAGCATGGGGTGCAGCTGTTGGAAGAGGGGGTCCGCTTCCACCGACCGATCGCTGCCGCTGGACTTGGTGGAGTACTTGCTGCTGGATTTGGACAGAGGTGAAGCGCCTTCCGAGAGCTTTAGGGACTCTCTGCTGGACCGCTGCCTGTGACTGAAGAAAAAGTCCTCCTCTGCCTCCTCCCCATCCCTGTCTGAGAGCTGATGCTGGTCCTGGGGCTGCCCGTGGCTGGCGTGCGGCGGGAGGTGGTGGTGGTGCCTGGATGTCCGCACTGGTTCCTTGCCGCTGCCTCTCCTTGGACCTCCTTCCGCTGGCTCCGGCTGGCTCTCCCCCCGTCCATGTGACAGCTTCCCCGCGCCCCTCGCTCCGTCCTCCCGGGCGCCCGGGTGGCAGAGCGGCCTGCGGGCACTGGGCTCCCCGGGGAGCGGCTCCTGGCTCAGCTCCCTCCCCGCCTGCCCGCCTTGTCTTCTGCCGTCCCAGGCGCGGCTGCCGCGGGGCTGGGGCTGGGCGTCCGCAGCCCTCCGGCTCCCCGCCGCCTTCAGCAGCGAAGTGCGGGACTCGCTCTTCGCCATGGAGGAGCCGCTCATCGCGGAGCCGCTAGAGCCGCATCCCCGGCCGGGCGGAGCGCTGCCGCTGCGGGCAGGGCTGCGGCGCGCCGCTCACGGCATGTCCTGCGGAGACCCGCTTAAATCCCGCACCGCGGCCCATGTGACAGCGCAAACAAAGGCCGCGGAAGGAGCGCTCCGGAGGGGGTTGGCGGGCACCGTTCCCCCAGCCGGGGCTCCCCCCTTTTCCCCCCGCCCGTCCAGGTGAGCCGGGGCCTCCCCCCGCCGGGGGCCGGCTCAGGCCGGGCCGTGCCGCCAGGCAAAGCGGCGCCGCCGACGGGGTGCAGGCGGCGGCGGGCGGCGCTCCCGCAGCGCGGCGGGCGGGCAGGGCCCGGCGGCCCCAGGCACGGCGGGGAGGGGGGACCGCAGGAGCGCAGCCTCCCCACCGCGGCGGCGGCCGCCCGGAGCCTCGGGAGCATCGACCCCGGCGGCGGCGCGGCAGGGGAGAGCGGGGGCAGCGAGGGGGGACGGGGGATTGACCCCCGAGGCATCTCACGGGGAAGGAAAGAGCTCGGTGCCTCTGCCCTGCGGGCTGCCCGCACGAGAGCCCCTCGGCCGGCGCCTCTGCCCCAGCACCGGGAGCCAGCCCGGCACTGGGAGCCCCTTGTGGGGACCGGGGCCCACCAGAGCCCCCCGCCTGGGTGTTCAGCCTGCCGAAACGGGACCGCAGTGGACACTGGCTCAGCACCTCTAGGTCTTCTCGTTCTAACTGAGGGGACTCAAATCTTGATCAGAACTCCATACTTCCCAAAGTTCAGGAGAAGAGGTTGGGTGCTCAGCCACTGGCCCACACGGGAAGTTTTGATCCAGCCTTGGAAATGGACATAGAGGCTCATCATAAAAGGATATATAAATGAAGGAGTTTGTACCTAAAAAGCACATCATTTAGCATCTTTGTAATCAAACACAGGTAATTAAGTGGCAACAGGTGCTTCAATAATGATATTCTGTTTAAAAACAGTAAAAGATAATGGTGTCAAATCAGACATATGTTCCCAACGAGGAAAGGACCCGGTTCCTTCTTGCTCATCTTCAGACAGTGATTGTGCCTCACTGCGAGACTTGGATACCTCAGCAGTTTATGTACCCAGAAAGATGAAAGTGTGATTATTGGATAATAAGCTTACTCATGCTAGCTCTGCTCTTGCTGGCACATGCACAGCAGTTACTATGTGATGACACAGAATTCTCTGCAACAGCCCAAGTGCAACTTCTGCAGCCTGGGTCCCACTGTGGCCTGTTCTGCTGCGCCCCACCTCAACAGACACACTGGTCAGGGCAAAGCTGCCACGAAGGAGAACTACCGTGTGGCCCTGGCTCAGTGTGCTGTGTTCCCTCAGCTGTGCTGTCAGCATCAGGCATGCAGCAGCCATGAGCAATTCCTATACAAGGTGCCCTCCATCCATTGTCAGGAGGGCAGAGATGAGAACAGACTGATCCTTCTGCCCCATCCTGCTTTGGATGCCTGGCAGCAACTCTCGGTGCTGTCAGAGGGTTTGTGGTGGGGATGTTTGTCAAGCAGCAATTTGCCGTTCAAACCTGAGTTGCCATTTAAGCCCCTAATTATAGCCAAGGTACCTTCTGGGGTTTGGTTTTGGTTTTGGTTTAGGTTTCTTTGGTTTTTTGGGGGGGGCTTATTTCAGAACAGGCTGCTCCTATTTGATACCAGCAGGGCAGAACCACTGCTTGTGGCTGGATGAACACAAGCATTGGCTTTCCCTACAGCAGCTGCATTGTTGGAGCTGTGGCTGCTTACAGTGGTCCTTCTGCCAGGAAGCTCAGAGGTAGGAGGAGGCTGAAACAAACACTTCTCAATACCTCTCTGCCCCAAGAAAGTTAATTCCACCAGGACATGACATTGCTTGTAGAGAAGCTGCCATTTCTGGAACTGCAGCTGGTGGTGAAGAGATATTGCTGTGAGAAAGCTCACACAGATTAAGATTCCTGTCTAGCCTAACACTGCCGTCACCCTCCTTGGGGTCTTTTGAGCTATTCCTGAGGACTGCAGGGACACTTCTGTCTACAGGTGGGTTGTAGCTCCTTGCCCCAGTCAAGCGAGCACTGCAGAAGCAGGAGCAGATGCCTCATTAGTGAGAAGGGACTCACTAGTGCAGGTGTGATTCATCGCATTGGAGAGCACTTCAGGGATCAGGGCATGAAACTGCTTGACTAACACAGGCAATAACAATGCAGGCAGGGGCCATGTTACAGATCCAAGCAACATAACAGCAGCAGCAGCTGAAAAAACTATGAAATGGGCCAGGGTGAAGCACAGGCCAGATACCTGGCTGTCCACAACACTTGTGTTTGGGTCTCAGTTGGGAACAGACCCCAGCTGTCCAGCGAATCTGTTGTACATCCTCCTCACAAATTCATTTTAGAGGTTCTTCATGTATCTCCTTTTCTAGACAAATTAATCTTGGGATCACAGTGGCTGCATAGCATCCACTGCATACTAAAGAGCTAGCTATTCTGGAGCCGAATGCCAGGGAGAATTGGTGCCCGCTGCAGGGAAAAGCACATAATTCCAGCATGGCTGAGCGGTGAAATGCGCAGGGGCATCTCTCCAGAGAGCGCATGGCTCCCCTTCCATCTGGCAGCACAAAAGAGGACAGGCCTGAATCCTCAAGACACAAAGATTATATTATGTAACATGCATGCTCGCTGCTTCCAGAGATGGAGCTAAGTCAGAACTCTACATGTGAGTCAATTAGAGGCCAAGGCAGAGGGGTGCTGCACTTCTCTCCCAAAGTAGGGGCATTCTGGAGCCAGTGAGTAGCCTGGGGCTGCGGGGGGAAGCACCACCTGCAAGTGTAAAATCCTGTCTTTCCTCAAAAGTGTTACCAAAAAGCATGCATGTGAGCAAATGCATGAGTGTTTTTGGGGGAAGAGCCTGATCAATTCTTTTTTGGCTTCACTTGTGTAGAGAAAATTTTGGATAAAATAGGGAACACTGTTCTCTATTTCAGCTCAGAATACTGAACTCAGAGAGTGGAGTGCAATTTCAGTTAAAGACCACAGACTAGAAAGAGTTTGAGAGTGAAATAAGTGAGCACTGCCCATGGGAAAAAGTCTCCAGCAAGCTGGTGATGGGAAAGCCCAAAATGTTTGTGATGTTTTGCAGCAGCTCTCTGGGTACAAGTTTCTCAGCCTGTATTATTTCTCTCACCTTCATCTGCAAGAATATGATCATCTAGGGTAAGTATGATATCATACAATTTGCCAACGCACAGTAAAATCTAAGCTGGACTGGGCTGAGGATCTGATACTGATGAGGAATCTGTCCTGTAACAGAAGGTGGACTCCCTAGCCCTCATTTATGGCCTTTCCTTTCCCTTTACTATCTCTTCATTGCTTTTAAAGGCTTTCAGAAACATGCCATGTTTCAGTAGTCATAAAGATGCCAAGTATCAGTCTTCTGGCATATTGTATTTGGACAGGCATGTGTCTGCCTCCAGAGGAAGCAAAAGCACTGACAGCTGGAGATTCTGTTTGCTTGAAGACTTGGTATTGCTCTTCAAGTTTTACTCCACAGGAGAGGAATAATCCCGACAGCATTACAAAGGCATTATTGTTCCGGCTATAATCCCTGTGCTCAAATCGACCCTGGTTACTTGCATCCTGATTGCAAATGGAGACCTTCCCTTCGCATTTGTCAGGATGAGACTGGCAGATGGATTGGAAGTCACTGTTTTTTACAGTCAAATAGCATCAAAGGGGCAAAAGGATGCACTGTGGTCCTGTAATAAGCCTACAGAAATGGGAAAGTAGGATGAAGGGCAATGGAACAAAAATTAACTGTCCACAGGAGGAAGGGATGAATTACAGGAGAAACACAGTTGGTGGAAAGCAAGATGATGGAGAGATAAGGGGGAGAAGAAATGTGTAGGGACCACATGAAGCTCCCTGTACATTATAATGTAAATACACAGGCTGTGCTCACAGAGGTGGCAGTGGGAAAAACAGGTAAGAGGAATCATCAGTGGGGAAGAGAGGAAGTGTTTCCAAAGGGAAGCAACAAACATTTCCACCCCAATGCTCTGTGAGGGCACAGATCTCAGGTTGACTCTACAGCTCCATGTTGTCGGCACATGAGAGGCCAACGTGAGCAGGAGACCACGCTGGACACAGAGATGTTCCCCCAACCCTTGTTAGCTTGTTAAACCACGTAACAGGAAATAACATATAACAGAAACTCTGCTGCTCAATAGGACAGATAGAGCTGAACTCCCTGAGCTAGCACGTGTGGCCTAACTTTAGCCAGACACCTGAGAAGAGACCAAACCTCCCCTACTCCAGACACGTAACAACAGTAAATAAGTTTCCTAGAATCACTCCTCACCCTCCCTCCTTCCCACGCGCCCTTTCTGAGCCTCGGTCTTCCAGTTCACACAGCTAGGAATGCAATTCATTAAGCTGCTCTAGCTGGCTCAGTTTTGCAGTTTTAGAGCCCATGGCTGGCACATGCCACCTCTTTCGTATCGGACATCTCTGTTGCCAAACTACAACCAGCTTCAGCGTCCCATCTATGTAGAAGGCACTGCCTGCGTGAGTGAACCACAGGACAGGCAGCAAACACAGGTTCTAGGAAAAAAAGAAACCCTCTGAAAACCACTTGAAGCAAAACTGCTGTGGTTCTAACAGTGCCAGTGGTCCCTCTCTCCATTTGACACAGTCTAAAGGCATAAAATAATGCACCGAATAGTAAATAGGAAAGGACTGCTCAATTGCTTGGCTTATCTTCCACTTACATTAAGAGCAGCAATTAATATATGAAGAAAAAAATCAAATCCCTTCACCATTTTCCACTTTCAGATGACCTGAGCTCTCCTAGATACCAGCAAAGCTTTTTATGAGCCCATGCAGATGCTTTACAGTCCCAATAAACCATGTACACGATGGAGCAATCTCGGAAATACGACCTGGACCACAGGATTACGGCTGCTTTTCAGAGAGACAGGTGGATTCTTCAGCTGCATCAAAAAAGGGTCCCTGATTATCAGGTAAAAACCCTGCTTCTGGGTTTGGGGTTTTTTTTAGGAACATTTAATCTTTGCCAGTTTAAAACAAAGGGGGGAAAAAAAGGAGGTTATTTATCAACTGCCTAAAGAATTAGTTCAGGGAATGGGAGGGAAAGAGCAGCACTGAAAGCCAGATATTTGCACTCTGCTCTGGGTTGAAAGCAGTCTGGGGACAAGGCTGAACAAATTGCTACTGCTTGCTCACTGCCTGGCAGCCTGATCTCTGGCCAGCCTCCTGGCAAAGAAAAGCTCTTGTGTTTATTTTGGGAAAGGGTTACTTTCCAGGGGAAGGGTATTAAGGTGTATCAAGACTGTGATACATCACTCCTCATGTTTTATTCTGCCACCTGGGAAATCAGAATAAAAGTAGCTGCTGCTTTTTATCCTTTGACCCTTTCACTACCACGAAGTAAAATACAAGCTACCGCCATGAAGTAACTCGGTTATACAACATAAACTCAATTATACAACAAACAGGCAAGAGTATGAAATAACTACAGTGAGCTGAAATTCATTTGGGATCAGCTGGAGTGAATCACTCATCATCTCCAGGGCAGCTGCTCTCTCTCCATAGAGCTGCTCTCTCTCAGATAGTTTATTTAATGAACACTGATACTGGTACATAACCAGCTCGGTTCTGGTAGAAGATGGCTCCAGGGAGAGACAGGGTTTGGCACATCTGGCTTATAACCAGAAAGGAAGCTGTATGAGTATGAAGTATGGTCAGATTTCTATTAGCAGCCAGTAGTCTGTTCCAGATGAAAAATTATACTCCTAGCGCTGACATAAAAGGGTCAGGAACATGTGGCCAGTGGAAGAAGGACATCTTGTTTTAGTAGCAGAGCTGCTGAAAACTCCTGTGCAAGCACGTCCACCTCTCTGCTGAGTCAGGAGGCTGGAGAGATAGGGAGCAAGATGCTGCAACCAGTGTCACTGGCACAAGAAACAAAGGCACTAAGGATTCCTAATCCTGGGGATCTATTGGTTGGTTTTTTTCCCCCAAGAATTTAATGAAAGACTCAATGTCCTGAACAAATCACAGCTCAGGAAGTTACATTCTGCTTAAATGACCCTGCAACTTCAGAGGAAGTCATTTGTCAGCTCTACAAATAAGTTAGGTGCAAAATGCTTTCCCTGTCTCACTTCAGAGGTTGGTACATTTTGGTAGTTGATCTAACAATGTCTCATTACTATAGTTATATTCAAGTATTTGAGCTATATTGAAGAATGTAGGGGTTTTTTGTCATTTCCAACAAATCATGTTAAACATCTAGAGAAGCATTTCTATGTCATAGTTATTAAAGAATCAAATTAAGTCACACAGAATGACTAGTTTTATCTTGTGCAGTGGCTTTGCAGGTTTCAGGAGGCAGGCAGCATACACTGGTGTATGAGGAGGGAGTTGGGTGTCAAAATGAGAGCTAATGACCACTCAAACTACCTGAATGATAAATTGTGGCATCATCCCCCCCCAGAGTACCTACAGCAACTTCAGCTTTATCGCACTATGCCTCAGCTTCTTTCCATGTGAAGCACAGACAGTGCTTTCCAAAGGTCCTTGGATTTAAGAATTTCTGTTCAGATAAGAAGTAGAAAGCGTTGCAGGCTTCTAAAAACCATTTTAATGCAGCATGTACCTAAGATGGAGAAAACAGAAATCTGCTGCTGCTGGATGTGATTTCAAAGTGCAGATTGCACGCACGTGCTGGTATGTTCTTTATCTTTTAAAGTGGGATTTAGGAGAGGTTCATATTTGCTGCCTGAAGCTCACATCTCTCCTTTATCTGCTCATTAATAACATCAAACTCTATTAGAAGTGCTTGTTTCCTGCTTTAGTTTACTAGGAAGACTGTTTACTCTTTGGGCTTTATTCAGACTGAACAGTATCTGTCAGAGCTGAATCAAGCTCCTGAAGAAAATCTTCTGAAGACAGGTAAACATGAAGGTTCATATTCCAAACATGCCAGTTTGTTAGTTTTAAGGCTCACTTCTAATCTTTACTAAAAGATACAAACACTGGGGAAAGCTGGCAACTGCCTGAAATAGCTGAAGCAGTGTAAGAGCAAAGGGGATGATCATCTGCAATGAATTAAGATCTTAAGACCAGACTTCAAAAAGCCTTGTTAATTAGCACGAATCTCTCCTTTCTTGCGCAGTGACTTTCTGGATATCCACAGCAAGGAAACAAGTGGTTCCCAGCTTCCAGGTGCCCTCACCTATTGACCGACCTGAGAAAAAACTGATGTGTAGTAGGATCTTAGCAACATTGGCACTTCATGAAATGTCTCCATTATCTCCATTTCCTACAGCTTCTTTCACTCTCCAGGTGGTTTATTGCTGCAAACAAGGCTCCTGGAAAAATCTTTAGAGGCTTTGCTAACGACACCACCTAAACCTGTACATGACAGCAAGCCATGCTCTTTCTCATAATATCAAATAGCTAAAAACATACACTGACTGGGCTTAGACATCTGAAACACTGTTAGCGTCTAATGGGTTTGTTCATTAAAGCATGAGGACTAATGACAGAAGAAGTAGATCAAACAGAGGTTTTTCCTGACACTCCACAGCTCAGAAGGACTCAAGTGTGGATAAGGCTGTTATGTAAGACAGGCTTTTGGATATCACTGAAGTGCTTTACAGTTAAGATGGAATATTAATAAAAGACTTAAACTGAAAACCTCCAGCTATTAGAAGGATTAAGATTTTGCAGTGGGCTAAGGGAATACATACAATGTCAAAGCCATCTTCTTGGCTGTGATCAAAGGCAGAAAAGGCTCTGGCAGAAGCACCATCTTGGAGGGAGGGGAATAGATCGGCAGCCTCGTATGATAATAAATGATAATGATAATAATAGCAGCAGCGACTCGTGCAGAGACTGCAATCCACAGCAGCAAAAGACAAGAAACGAGGCTGCAGTCTGGAGCTTCTCTCACTCAGCAATGTGCCCTCCGACAGCAGATGCGCCTACAAGAAGGGACAAGCATCAGTCCATTCACACCCCTGCGGCTGTACTGGCTTTCCTGGGAACAGAATTCACACTCAATACATTTGTCATTCAGTGGCAATGTCAGCGCCTCGCACCGGTGCACCGGCCAAGAGGAAAGAGCACAAAGCTCACGGGGCTCGATGCTACATTGACAAACCGGGGTTTATTGCATTTATTTTCTGGAGATTGATTTTGGTTTTTCAAACCAAATCTCTTCAAGGAGCGCCCTAAAGGGTATTTCCTTTAAAGAGCCCCGGCCATTTCCCTGGAATTCTCACGGGAACAATTACACCAATAGTATCATTCTGTTCTACAGACTATCATTTTGTAATAACACTGTAATCAGGCAAACAGTATTGACTACATTTTAAATACACTTCTTACTTATGAGGTAGCCTCCTCTGGAAAAACCTGGGCCTTGCCAGTGTCCCATTCCCACACCATGCCTTCTACTCCAGGGACTATGCCTGGAGCGTCCAAGGCATAGCCCTGGCAACTGTAATTGGAAGTAGTTCAGTTGCCCAGGGACTGGGACATGCAAGAGCCTTAATTCCGTAAGTAGAGACAGCTGGAAATGTGTCATTTATAAGGAATAACTTTTAAAGCAGTTTGGGTGCAGAGGGATTAAGGAATGCCATATGGTATCAGGAGTAATAAGATGCCAAGGAGTGTAACTTGAATGGAAAAGAAGCTACCAAGATGCCCAGAAGAGTGAAAGTCTGGAAATACAGAAGGCAATTGGGAAAATATTAAATTGCTTGTATGTGATAGAAGTCCATATTTATCTAAAAGCCATGTATGCCAGTAAAGAGGAAGCAACCAGAAGCTTTATTTTTCTTAATACTCAATTTTGATGCACTTGAAATGTTTAAAAGGATGCAGTCAATTCTGGCAATGAAAACCCCTCAGAAATCCATATCCTGCATTTCAGTACATGCAAAGATGTTTGGTTTAGGCAAATATCACAAAGGCAAGTAGAACTGAAGGAATGCATGTGCCTGCCTGGTTCTTACCTTTACAAAGAGTGCTTAGGGGTGTCCCTCCTGAGATTTCTTCTGAAATTTCAAATTATGGTCTGTTCTCTTATTAGGGAATTTGATTTCCCTCAACAATTTCAAGCCTGACAGAAGGTCAAAGAACCAACCTACGGCAATCATCCAGTCCAGAAGTGAGCACAAGTCAGATCTAAACACAGTGAAATACACCATGCAAGAGATCTGAGACAGAAAAGCATATTAAGCTCAAAGATAAAATCACGTAGAATCACACATGAACTACGACAACTGGGACGGATGGAGAAAACACCTGGCAAGACACAAGAAATGTCATAGATCAGCTTCACAGATTTTGCAAGCAGCAGCAGAGCTTGCACAACATGGACAAGATCATTGCTACCTCAGGGAAACTGTTCATAGGAGGGAAGCTCAGTGCTGCAGTGATCGATGAATATGCTATCAGCTTGAAAGGAAATAGAACATTTATTAAATTGGGCAACGGCACACAAGTGAGTATGATGCTAGAAGCTGCCTTATGTGCAATAAAAAACCAGCAACAGAGTGGGCAAGGGATGTCAAGGTAAAAATTCAGAGATTACACTGGAAAGCCTGTCACCATTAAAGGATTATAGAGATTAGATATAGGAGTAAATAGGAGGCTGAAACACATTTAAGGGTAAGAGTATTGTCTACTGTGCCAAAGGCACAGCAAGCCCTAGGCTTGAGCAAATGGCAGCACACGGTATAATACTGGTACAACACGGAATGCAAAAAACAGCTTGATAGGGGCTTTCCATCTGAAAGAAAGCAGCCATATCTCTGAGACTTTCCAATGCAGAAAAGGTTCACTGGTTTCAGAGTTGCCAACTAAGTAAAAGAGACAACAAGTGAAAGAAAAAACCCAGCACGATGCTTTCTTAGTGGTACGGACACTGTATTCTGTCACTAGAGATTAATTTCTGATCTCCATGAACCTCACCCCAGCCAGTGGTGGAAACCAGTATGAGAATAAGTTATCAGTTACTGGCAAAAGCTGCTGATCAAAGCGGTGCAGTCAGATGCTAATATTCATTTAATACCAGATAGTTTCATCTGCAGCAGGTAAATCCAGTGAGTATCCAGCTGGATTCACAACTCATGCTTTTGGCAGAAGGAACACTGGCGACTTAGGAAAATGCTCAACCAAAATATTAATAAACATTCTTAATGCCACACAAGCAGCCCAGAACATTGGCTGGCACAAGAGAGCATTTAAAAAACCACTTTTCCCAAATATTTGACTACTTCCATTCTGTGGCGACAAGACACAAGGTTAATGAATCAGTTCCTTCTGCAGTAAAGCCTCCACGTTCTCTGGCAGAAAGGCAAGAGGGAAATCTAATAACTCCCTTTTTTTTCACATGCAATTCAATTTCTTATTGATTCTTTGGAAAATGTCAATTAGATTTATTTACTTTTACAATCCAAAGATATGTAAAAGGAGACTTGTCTACACCACTGCTGTAACAGTCAGCTGAAGCTTTCAGGCTTATATCTACTATCATAAATTAGTGTCCTCTTCTACCTAACAGACATACATGATTTCATTAATGAAGTTCCAGAGTTCGTTAACGCCTCAATTTACTGTCCCTGGCTCAAAAGCCTGGGGATTATTGACAAGGTTAAAATAAAGATACAGTTACAAGCAAGAACACATTAACTGGATAAAGTAACTAACTCCAAAGATGCTATTACTATATTTACAACTGAAACTTCCATGGATGCTTTATATCTAATTTTGAGTATTTATACTGCAAGCCAATAGCATCTTATGCAACACACTAGAAATCCACACTAATAAAATAGGGCTTCTCACCTGTAGCCAATATATGGAACAAAACAAACACTAAAAAAGAGAATTAGAATGCTTTTACTGAAAACAAGCTGAAGTCAGCGGAGCTGAGGTTTGAAACAATGTGAAGAGAGACAAAACACAACAAACTCACAAGCTACACCCTGTAGTCCCTGGATCCATCAGCTTTATAAGCATCACACTGTGGGCATTTACGATGAAAATCACTAGCTCTAAACAAGTATCCGCAGGAGGCTGTGGATGCAGGAGGTTGTCCTAACAGACAGGCATGAGCTGAACGGGAAGGCGCATTTCCAGCTCCAGGAACAATATTTTTTCCTTGCCTGAGCAAGTGACAGCTTGATAACAGTTATAAGTTGAAACAACTTAATCTAGATACAGTATCACCAAGTGGGCTTAGCACACCCTAACAACAGTGGGTTTATATATTGAGAGACATCATCGACTCCATGCTACACCAAATCCTTCAGAGAATAAGGAGGATCTTTCGCATGCTGGTTATAAGTATTTATTAAAACCACGTATCATAGAAGGATTGCTTTGTTCAGTGTTTTGATGATGATGGTTTGGCTTGGATAGAAGGGTGAAGTATCGAGCATTTAAATAGTTCAGCCTCCCAGACACGGGAACGCTGTGGAAGAAGCCCAGCAGAAACACACGGTGGCAAAGCAGCTGAAATTCTGACTGCTTACTGAATGTTACGCAGGCAGAGCCCTTGCACAGTTCCCTGCAGTGATTTCTGCGGGCCGGAGAGGCTGGAAATTGTAATATAAAGCGATACTTGTCCATTACAATAACAGTATGGTGAATTGTACACATGTTCAAACAAGATGTCTGGGTAATCAGCAGTCTTTAGCATTGACAACACTTCAGTCACTACGCCCATCTCTCAGCCTGCAGTGTTGTCTCACTCCCAGCTAGAGCTGGAGAATAGGAAAGTTTTCCCACAGTTATTCCCCCTCAGTCCACTGCTATTCCTGGAAGCGCAGTCTGGCCCTATTATTTGAATCCCCATATGCAGCAGAAACACTGATCTGCAACACTGCATCCTATATCCCTTGGAACAGCGAATCTTTTACGGGTTCTCCTGTGAGCCAGGAGCAGGAGGACAGCACGGGAGGAATCATCAGCAAGAAAGCCCTAAATGAAGAAATTAAATACATTTCCCTTGGAGAGGAGGCTTACTGGAGTGTAAGGAAAACAAGCCCCATCCTCCTCCCCTGCATGCACACACACACACCCTAGAGGCTTCTGCAAAGCCACAGGAACAGAAATAATTTTGTTTGAATCCATCAAGCATTAAAATCCGTTTGCTGAGGGATTGAAGTGAAAAATGAGCCGGAGACAGGAATTAGAAGCTCACTGCTTGGGCTGTCAAAAGGGATTTTCCCCAGATAGAAAACAAGCAATTGGAAATGCAGGGAGGTAAATCCTTTCGGTCTCTGACATGTATGTACACCCCTGGTTTCTCCTCCTGGCCCTCTCAGTTCTGGGTTCATGAAGCCAAACCTGGACACATCTCCTTGCGTGCTCTCTGACCTTGGTACCCATCCTTGGGATCCGCTGCCAGGGGTCTGCTCAAGCATGTCGCAAGCCTCAGGCATGGGGAGATGGGGAGACACGCAGAGAGCCAGCTGCACTACATACACCACTCACAGGGGCCTAAGGTGCCAAGGGGAAGACAAGGCAGCTGCTGAAAAGATAAACCAACAGCTCTAAGAACCATTTTAGCCACTGTGTAAAATTTGCTGAAGAAAGAGACAGGAGCAAAGTTGACATTATCATCACTGCACATCTTAGTTTACCCCTCAAACACCCCACAAAAACTCCATGTCCCTGAAATATGGTCCCTTTCTCTCATACTAATACAAACACCTCTGCAACAGCTATATTCTGATGATGTTTCAGAGGCTGATTTGCAACCTAACTGCCAGTGTCCTACTTTTTCCAAAATGAGACTGAGATTCAGGAAAATGACGGGGCAGATAGGGAGAGTTGGGGCTATTGTGCAGAGGCCACCTCCAACCCAGATTATGAGTCGAAGCATATAAGGTACATCTCACATCCACTAATCTCCGCGGTCTTCTGAGTGGGCTTCAAGAAAGAAACATCATAGCACTGTTTGGTTTATGCAGAGTAGACTTTCCCTTTAATTGGCTGCTAAAACTGAAGTCAGGAGTTATTTATAGTCATTTCTGTATGAAGATAATAAATACAACCCAGTGTAAAAAAGGTCAGTATAGCTCTGAGTCCAGAGCTCGAGTGATGCAGGACAGCCAAAAGAGAGAACACCAGAGAAATCTATAGATCTACTAAATGGCCTTAACAACGCACTGACTTTGCACTCATCAAGCTGCGCATCAGTCATATACTGCAGAGCCAATTGCCTACTTAGTGAAGAAGGGTCAGGAAGAAAGAAGTAGAGAGAAGAAAAAGGGAAGATGAAGAGCCAAATATGAAGCATTTAAGCTATGGGAAGAAGCAACAGGAGCCAAGGAGCCATCTAACTGCAGTCCAGTTCCAGACATGCAGATTGGTCTCAGAATAGCACAAAGGGTAGAACAAAAACAAGGTAAGTAACAGAATCCCTGGCGCTATGTGGCTTTGAATTCAAAAGCCAGTTAAGAGAACAGACAACTTGAAGTTAACTTTAACATAAAATTCAGTAATTCTAATGTATGCTAATATGCTTCAAGATAAAGGCCACAGGTACCTAGACACAAAGACATATGTGTTCATAGTAAATATTTTCTTTAACACATGCTGTCCTCTATTGTGTGTAATACGCTTTCCTATTGTTCTGTGACTCCCTCTGGTAATAATACTACCATTCAGGAGGTGTTTCATAGCTATAGAGCACACTGTGCTGAACCCAGGGGGTATCATTATCTCTGTTTCACAGAAAGAGTCATGGAAGCACCTAAAGATGAAACGAGTCCATGGCAAGACTGTAAAACCAACTACAGTTTTATAAATTGTAATGTTAGCTTGTATGTGAGAGAAACCTCAGGAGGTTTAAATGGGATTTGCTGGCAACATAAAGACTGTTAGAAAACACCCATGAAAAGAGCTCATCTTCATGGCAAGCCAGGGACAAACACGGACAGAGACAAAGAAAAGATAAGATGATAATGCTATGGCCATGGGTCAGCAAGAGCCAGCTTAGCAGCTAGAGTAGAAAGAGTTTGTATTTTGTTCACACTGACATTCATAGTTGTCTCCCGGCTCTTTGAGGAGCTGATGAGTTCTCAGCAGAATCTTACACCAGGACCAGAGCACTCAGACAGCTGAGGAAAAGGCTTGGGAACAAAGGGTGGCTGAAGTCAGCTGGTGGCTCTGTGGCTCTAGGGACAATACTGGGGTGAGGTTGATCTGTATCTGAAAAGTCTTATGTGCCATCCCCATTCCTGCCCCCTCCTCCTGCTGAAGATGCTGCTGCACTGAACCTGAAAGGTCTGGTTATAAATAGCTTCTCCCTGCAGCTCCTCAATGAGCCACTGAGGCGGAATGAGTCATCTCTGCCGGTTCCGTGGCCCCCCCAAACCGACTGCGTCAGGTTGGGAGCATGGCTGCCAAAAGCAGTGGTACACACTGTTCTCTCTCAAAGGGCAGTGGCCTTGGGGGACAGGGACACTGAACAAACTAGCTCCACTCATTACTCATGAGCACCCGAAAGCCACATCACTTTGTGAAGAAGAACAATGTAAAATCCGTCAAGAGCGCTTAGAAACCAACAGTGGCACTTGAGCCTCCTCCGTCCACACTGCTGTCCATGCCACACTGGTTTGGAACTGGAGCTCCTCACCCAGGAATTGGTTTGCTGTGGAAAGGACTGAGAAGATCTCTGACAAGTGAACCTCTCATTCTGCTTAGGAAGAACTTCTTAATGAGATTTGCTGACATCGTTCAGTGAATGAACACAGCAGTTATAACAAGAACTAACAAGCACGTGAGCTGACAAACCCTCACCTCTAGGTGAGGAGTGCTACAAGGCACGCCTCTCTATTTCCCATGAGGAAAGAACATGTGAATTCTAACAGGAAAAATCAGACTCGGATTTGCTTTTCCCTTCGTGAGAGAAATTCATTGTCTTCAAAACAAGACAATGCACAGAGCTGATAGACGGCTGTCTCTCTTCCAGTCTTGCTGCAGGAAAGCAGCGTTCCCTGGTGGGATTTCCTGACCTGCATAGGGGGCAGGAGCCCACGGCAAAGGAATTCTAGTTATTTTCTGTTTTGCTCATGTGGGCTTTACTCAGAGGCAAATTGAGCTCTCCTGAAACACATCCTTACCCGAGCCAAGACAATAGAGATAGATGTTTCACGGACATAGGATAAGCGCCTATGTAAGTAAGTAAAGTCCTGTCCAAGATAAACATACCCATTTGCTGTGATTAGCAGAGACTGGAGAGGGGTTGGGAGTGAGTTCATGTGGTGGGGCAAATAATTTAAACCAACACTAGGTTAAAAGGAAGAAAAGAGTATCGAGGAAGGAGGAAAATGAAAAGGCGACAGCAAAGAACACAAGCAATACCTGAAAGCCACTATTACTGCTATAAAAACCCACCCGGATCTGGAGCTAGGAAGTGAGGAAATCTCCTAGTGCTGCACTTCTTTCAACTGGAGAGTTTAAGATAATGTGATCAAAGTGGTTCTGGTATGTTGTCCACGAACTAAGTTTAACGGCTGTGACCTGTGGCTCACTCGAGCACTGTGTGAGAAAGCAAGCTGTAGACAACAGGGCAGACAATAAGGAATATCTTCCAGTTCAGCTGTAACCTTTGCAAGTAGAATCTCGAAAACTAAAATTCACACTTAGCTGTTATTAGAACTGAAAACTGCTCAGGTTGATGTAGATCCACATAAACAGAATAACCAGAGCAATATATTTCACTTCCCTCAGTTTGTCAGCATTCAGCAGTGCTGACAAGAGCAATATTCTCCAGCTGTATGTTCAGTGTAGTTCTGCAAGTGATCCCTGGCACTGCACTGAGTGACAGCAAAGGGATGTTTGCTTTCAGGTCATGCTGTGATGCAAAACAATGACATAGCCTGGCAGATGTTTTGCTGCTGGCAGAGGTGACGCAGTGTTGTCTCAATGGAGGCAGAGGATGATGCAGCTTTACATGAGCTGCCTTTCAATTTTCCCTCCAGTTTTTAAGTCATTATCAAACCAACAATGCACATTCTGTTTAAAGTTCATGACTTTGTCCTGATAGAGTTTTAAATCCAACCTAATTCAGAATTTAAACATGTGCAGCCTCATTATTTCTATATCCATACTGTCCGGGAATATTTTATCTAATGATTTTCTTTCCTAAACAAAATAGACTTACTCCATACAAGAACCTAAACCTTGAACAGACCCATCCTGTTTTCTACCTTCTTCTCAGCACTTAGAAAGTTACTTACTAGTACCTGTCACCCATACAAGGACAATTTCTCTTTCTCCTATCACTTTTACCCTCTCTCCCCTTTCCTCATTATTACTTCTTCTCTGTCTTCAAACAAGGATGCAAAGAAGAATATCTGTTTTCTCTTGTAATGTTCCTGTATCAGTGAGTAACAACAGAAGACCCCCACCTTATTTTTACCGTGCAGAAGGGGCAGGCTCCTCACCATCTTTTCTCTCCTCTCTAAACTTTGCCATTAGAAAAGATCTAGCCACATCACTATTGATCACTATATTCCTTTAGCCTCTCTGTGGAATCCAAGCTTCACAACTGCAGGTTAACTATGTCTCAAGGATGTATCTGGGCTGTACCCCAGTGTGTTGTACCCCATCTCCTGTGTTGTACAATGACTAAGAAAGGAAATAGCAAAAGTCAGTCCCCTGGTACCAATGTCAAGCCCCATCTTCCTTTATGATTGGAGAAGGATAGAATAGGTGAACTCTTGGATTTTCCATAATTTCTTAGCATTCTGAGATTTTTTTAGTCTCACTAATAGATGTATTTATCAATTCAGAAACTTCACACTTTGTGCCCTTCATTGTATTTGAATCTCAGTGCAGGTTATTTTAACCATAGCTGTAGTTCTGTTACTTGCCACCTGGATGCAGATACAGTAGCCAGTATAAGATGCAGGACATAGAGAGATATCTCAATATACAGAAAGCAAATTCTTTGTTCATTTGCAAAGATACAATTCTGATTACTTCAAGAGATATGGCCAGTGTACCCAGAGGAAGTACCTGCCCTAACAATGGGAGGGAATGCCAAATGGCTGCAGTGAATGGCAAAGGCTACAGTGACAACCCCATAACAGAAGATGGTGGTTCTCATAATTTAGAAGTAAAATATATATATTTTATTAATGAGCAAGAAAATAGTTAATAAAAATATAATGACGTATATGGGAAGCAAGAGCCTGAGTGAGAGCTGGGGTTCTGATGGGAGCAGAAGAAATACTGATGAAATGCAATTTCTTGCTTTAAATATATTTAAAGACCAACACATCCCAAATCAGCCTTTCAGGACATGAAAAAACCCAACAAAACAATTCCACCAACAGATATCCTGACTGTCCCAAGACTGCAAGGTATCCTCTTGTTATCACATGCAGCGACCTTGGAAATTAAAGATACTGAAACCAATACAAATGAAATAGCTACTGCTAGGAAAGGGTGAGAACTGTGACAGCAGCTGAAGCAATATAGGTGCTACTGCAGACCTGTCATTTGCAATCAGTAAATGAGAGAGACAGAAAGTATCTCTGAAAGTAGTTCCTTCTGTTGAGCTGTGTTTGAAGGTTCTTACCTATATCCTTTCTCACCTGAGAGCAGGTACCTGTCCGACACGCAGCTCAGCTTCATCCCCATCTGTGTCATTCTTCAGCTTTTCCGAGCACAGGGAACTCCAGCTCCTAAAGACAAATAGTGAAGAAGCAATTAGCCCAAATACAGTCCTGGTACCAACTACAACTGCAGGTGAGTTCTCTTGTCTTCCGTGCCAGGATTATTCAGAGTATTACACTCAGCCCCTAGAAAAGCAGAGCTTTGTAAGGCCCTAGAGGCTGCCTGCAAACATTTTCCTTAAACATCCTCAGGAAGGGGGTTTTCAGGGGGGGCGAACACTCCCAGGTTCTGCAGTTTCCCAGATCATGCCATGAAAAGCATGCTATACAAAGTCAACAGAGATAACCAGTTGGTTTTCATAAGCAATATCCCCCTGTGATAGACAAAAATTCATGCTAGCCAGGTTCCAAATTGGATACCACACTGGAAAACTGATGAAAGAAAGATTTTAACTGAAAACTTCAAGGAACAGGGAAACAGCTCAAAAAAACCCAAATCAACCCAAATCAGGGTGAGAATAATGCAAGACTCATAACTCAGCTCTATTTTCTTTCACGCACCTTGCCACCACCACCTTTTTTTTCCCTTTCTGATCCACTGGATCCACTTGCTTTCCCTTCTGCCGATTCTACCGCAGTAAGCAGAGATGGAATGCTTATGCAATGAGATTTTTCTTACATTGCCAAGTGGCATGATTACATTGTGTGTGTGAACAGAAGAAAAATCCTCCTTATGGAACTGCAAAGTCAAGCACAGGGAGTCAGCTCTTGATGCCCAAAGGCACATCCAGTCGCTTGGCCATGCTCTATGGGAAAAGCCGTGGCTGGGGTGTGCTGTCATCCTGCTCAGTTGCAAGCAGGATTTTAGATGCTGACAGGGACATGAGCATTTTTATCTGCTGTCATCGTTGCTTAGCAGGAAAAATTCATTCCTTTTAGGCTGTCCAGACATTTCAGTTTCTGTTAGGACCCAGTGTAAAAAAAAAAAGTGAAAGAAACTGATTATTCCACTGTGAATAGGAATCTGGAGGAGGTCACTATATGTGTAGGATAAATATCCTCCTGCTGCAAACTTGTATCAGTCAGTCATCATCCTCTAGTCTGTGGGATACTGTGCACTCACATCAGAATCGGCCATCTCATTTGCAGTGCTTACTGCTGCTCAGCGGGATCAGTCATGAAGTATGAGATGATTTCTTGTTCAACCAATTGCCCTTTCATTTCTTTTTTGTTTTGGTACTGAACCTTTACCTCCTCTCTTTTCCCAATATTAAAGGTGAAAAAATGTGAAGAGACAATGACACAGTCATGAGAATCACAGAACTGATTGAGCTCAGGTCAGGAAATTGGATTGCTCTGCAGAACTCTGCATTCAGCCTCTCCACTACTGCTTTTATACCTGTCCCAGTGATTTTGTTGGACAGTATCAAACAGATAGATGCAGACCCACATCTGAATCTAGTGCCAGTGAACTGAACAAAAGGTCACTCTGTCCCAAGTGAGAGAAGGAGTGGGTAAATAAGAGCAGTGAGGGAGTGGGAGAGGAGCACAGGGAAGATGAGAAAGGCCAAGTAAAGAGCAGAAGATGCAAAATTATTTGGTTTTGCTTTGCATTACCTTCCTTGTTTCTTTCTCACGCTCGGGTTCCCCCGTTCCCTTCCCTCAGTCTGCAGTTTGGTGTGTAACTGTAGCTTTGAACTGAATGAGTCCAAACCTGACTTTTCGATTCTTAAAGCTCGAGAAGGGAACAGGCAGGAACTAAGAGCATCCCTGAGGAAGCAAGACTTCTCCGGCAGAGCTGCTGCAGCAGCAAAGCTATTAATAAATGTTTGTAATCTTTTAATCGTTCTGCTAAATTGCCATCGTGTTCTTGCAAACCCCATAGAGTGTCAGTGCAGCTGCCTCCTCCCACCTGCCTCCCCGTGTTTGTGCATGTGAGTGAGGGGGAACATCAGGAACATGCTCAGATCCAAGGGCTGCAGCAGCGGTAAAGAGAACATTATTTTGACAAGTGACTTTTTAAATCTTCCCTATTCCAAAGAAAGTAGGCCTATTAGTTACATCTATAACCCATACTTTCACCTGGCTCTCCTCCTCCAGCAAATCCTGCTGGCTCGATCCAGACACTAAACTTTCCTTCATTAAATTATCACGTCAACAGTTGGATTTGACAATCTTAAAGGTCTTTTCCAACCTAGTTGATTCTATGAGTCTATGATCTGATCTATGCCATGGCTTGGGGCCTGCTTTGCAAGAGGCCATGTCTCCTGTGATGTGAGTGATACACTGTAGTCACAACCGGCAGCAGCCGCTCTGACTTCAACGCAGATATTCCCAGCAACAGAACATTTTTGCCTGCTTTACATGACCCACTGCGGAGTCGATAGTTATCAGGATACAACACAGACATACACTGCTTTTCAGACTTTCTCTACAGGGTCAGTTAGTCAGAATAGAAGTGGACTGGAAAGCTGTGACCCTATTTATAAAGGCAAGAGATAACATTTCAGGATGAAAAGGATTAATACTTCTAAGTAAATTGTCTATTTGCCTCTTTATGTGCCTAAAGCACATCTATTATTGTCCAAAGTCCGATATAACAGACCAAGACACTTTCTAACATCATGGTGTAGATCGACTTAATCCTTTGTCTGTTCCCTCCCCCAGCTCAAACTCTCATCTTCGTCCTAATTATAATAGCAGTTGAAATTATCGCGGTTTAAAAAAAGATGCCAGCTTATATAATATTTTTATTGCTTATTAATGATTTCCAAAGGGAGAGCAAGTTGCCTTGGCATGCTGGGAATGATGCAAACGAAGGCTGAGCCATACCTTGCTGGGCTCCACCGGTTTCTCATTCGGAAGCCTGATGCGGGAGGATTACCATGTAATAACAGATGTTAAGGCTTTTAGTGAATGACAGTGAATACTTGAACAAGACGACATGACAGGCGTCACATCTCGCACTGATTAGCCTTGGGCACTTTGCAGAGGCAAAAGGCTCCAGGCAAAGTGACTTTAAGCAGCCTGCAAGTGTGATAATCCCCAAGACAGCAGAGCCTGAAAAGTTTGATTGATGTTCAGCATGGCAGCTTATGAATAATAATGAAGAAAACATCAGACTGGATATCAGGGACATGGTTACATGGCACTGACAGCCAGAAAGGCAGTCTGCTTGCATGTGAAGTCCTGAAGTCCGTTACTTGATCCAAAGTTAGTTATACCCTGTCCTCTAAACATCACCTCCTCTATAAAGCTATAGTGTGAGACACTGAAGAACTGAACTTGAGGCTGTTGTCACTGTGGTATTTTTCTGTTGGAGAATATGGGGTAGAGTAGGAGGGACCGCGAATGGGAGCAGGAGCTCTGTATCCATGTTATAAACTGGTTCAGTTTTATTGAAAGAAGAGCTTCACTATAAGGTGACAGCACCAGCCTCTGCTACTAAGAGACTATTAAAAGCCTAATGAGGTTGCACGCCCCCCACGCTTCCAGAGAAACACCTGCACCCCGGCAGTCCCCAAAATAAAAGAGCTCAGGATGTATAATTTAAGTAAATTAACTAAATAAACTTATTTTTACATTATTTTGTTAATGTCTGTGATCTGACTCACAGACGTTGATCTTATGACACTGGGGAAGATTATAATAATAGAGAAATAACAGAGTCTCTGTGCTTTTCCA
Source organism: Amazona ochrocephala (assembly GCA_039720435.1). Lineage (NCBI taxonomy): Eukaryota > Metazoa > Chordata > Aves > Psittaciformes > Psittacidae > Amazona > Amazona ochrocephala. The sequence continues at coordinate 4,238,920 of CM077891.1, read as the reverse complement.
AGCAATAGATCTATATGCATAGCAATAGACATAAAAATGCTGAGAGCTAAAGGTGAATGTGTGTCTTACAGGAATATAATAAACACTAAAAATCATCACCTTACTCTTTTTTAACATCCTACATCTTACAAAAAAAACCCCTTCATAATTATTGTTTAAATAGCGGTCTGTGTGCCACAAAGAAAGCTGAGGGAAGCTTGTCCAGGCCAAGTGGTTGGGGCAGGGACAGGGAAGAAGAGGTAGGACAAGCTAAAAGAATCAATCCATCTCCTGGAGACAAACCATCACACGTAGAAAACTTCCCACGTCAGCACATTTACAAACAAATGGGATGTCATGCAGACAGTGCTGGACATTAAATTACAGCGGTGGCAGTAGCATGTGCTCTGCTAGCCCTGCTATTTCATCAGCACTGCCCACCCTGTTATTTACCCTGAGAAGTCCTGTAGGTGCCCGTTAAGGTTATCAACAGAGGAACCATGCAGTGCAAAAACACTGGCTCCTGTGACACTACAGGGTGAGAATCTTGCTAGCTCTACGCATCCTACGCAGACACGTTAACAAACCCAAACCCAAACCAACCCACACTTTACTGGCTGCAGCTCAGTTTCTTGACTCACAAGCAGGTATTAGTTTTAAGCTACACACGGTCCACAACACCAATTCTTGATGTGCCTCGCGTTCTGTCTCTACACCATCTTGCACCTTGCTGGCTGGAAGAGTGGTACTCGCCTTGGCACGGAGGCACAGGCAGCCCAGGGTGCTGACATACAACAGGCATATGCTGAAATGTGGGGAAAAGTGAGCTCCCTTAGGAAAGATGGAAAATGAAACCAGATGCCACCAATACTGAGAGAAAGAAGAAACCAGATCTGCTCCTTTAGATGACTTGATGGAAGCTGCTCATGTTCAGAGGCCGTAGGACCAAATTCAGCTCTAATTAAGTCACTAATGTTACAGCAGGATAAACATGATCTTTTAAGCATCACAGGCATGAAACAGGGATAGAGAAGGTCACATAGCAACAACTACTTGAGTTCCAGCATGAGCACTATGGAATTTTACTAGGGTGGCCTGAGGGATGTGTCCTGGGTCAATTGCCCCAAAACCATCTCAGTGTGGCAGCTGCCATCAAGCACTGCAAAGAGGTTGCTACATGCATCATCAGAAGCTTTACCTTGGGACCAAGCAGCACCAGGCAGAAGTCATCTCAAGAGCAACTCTAACCCCCTTACCCAGGGCAGCCTGCTGGAGTCAGCTAAGCAAATGCAGCAAGATATTTTCTGTTTTGCCTCTGTCTTCACAGTGCACATAGTTAGGAAAAGTGACAAATATTTACAGTCCCTTTCACTCAGGTGCAAGTACGTATTGAGACACAAATAATATTGAACAAAATAAAACCAAAAGCCACAGCAAGCTTCCCAAAATAGGTCAGATGCTTTCAGGGCTTTTTGTCTTCTTCAATCTATAACAACTATTGCCTCTGGAAGTCTGATTGCACTTTCTGGTCTTTGTGAGCACCCCCAGTCAGCACAGCAGAAATAAGAGCCATTGCTGTTTCTCCCCACCCAAATGCGCACTCATTTCACCTACTGAGCCAGCCAGTGAGATGCTGCAGCTAAAATTCGATCCAGGCAAGAACAGACAGGTGGGGAGGTCTCTGCCAACTCTGGTCAGGCAAAGAGTTGAGACCTGTGTGCCGCAACTAGTTAGTGACTGCCATAGTCCTTGCACAAAGCCGACACCGGCACAAGCCAAGACCCTGCAGCTGCCAAGGGGAGCCCGTGGCCATATCCCGCGGAGCAGCTCCACTGCAGCTTCCCTCCTGCCCTGCATGCTTGTGGCTGCCCTGCCAGAGCCAGGGAGCAGGCATGGATTGTATAAGGTTGTTCCAGGATGCCTATCCTCCTGTCTCAGCACCACAGTGTGGGGTGATGGATGTACTGGAAAATGTTTTTCATTGCCTCCCTCATTAGGGAGACAAGCGCTCTGCAGAAGACATCTCTGATCCTACGCTGCTCTAGGCCGCTGGAGTTAAACATAAAGCCACATAGAGAAAGGATTTTTCAGTCTAAGGCAGCATAAGCAGACACATCTTATGCAAAGTAGGGCCCTTGCTTAAACTGCACATGGGAAATCAGGGGAGGGAAAAAGCAGAGAGCAAAGATCTGCAAGACAAGCAACACTGGACACATCAGTTTTGTTTCCCTACACCTCTTTAGACTCTACACCAACTCCTGTGTGAAGGCGGTGGCTCAGAGTAGGCTATGTCTATGCCATAAGAGCTTCTATTATCTCAAATATTATACTATTTAAGTGCATAACAACTCAATAATTTACTGAAGTAGAAAAACATTACTGTCTTCAGTCAAAAGGAAATCAAAGGAAGCTATATTTTGAGGGTTTGTAAATAAAACCAGAACTTGATGGGACAGTTAGGAACTGCAAGACTCAGGCTAACCAACCTGCTAATCTTGGATAATTGAAAGTGCTCTGCCCCTTTCTGTTTCACCTTATTCAAATATCTCAACATATTCTCTACTCTTCATCTTGTTTAGCTTAAATAAATAAGTTTTACATAGAATGAGTCACTTGGAGGTATAATACTGTGTGGTTTAACATGCTGCTTGCTTAGGACGAGTAGTGAGATTTGTTGAAGCCGCAGGCCATAAGTTGTGGACTTTCACCTAAATATGCTTTCAGCTGGAATAGACCTAATTTCCTTAGTAATTTTCTTAGTAACTGGTACAGTGCTGTGGTTTGTCTTTAGCTTGAGAAGAACTGATAACACACTGATGCTTTAGTTACTGCTAAGTAATGTTCATCTGAGGTCTAGGAGGTTTTTTGTGTCCCAATGCTCTGCTGACCAGCTGCTGCACAAGGAGTGCAAACCAGGAGGTAAGCAGGCTACAACCATTAGCAGAAGCTGCAACTCCACAATATAAGAACAGTTAATGATCTGCCTGTATGCAGATGGAGAAAGAATCCAATAAGGTGTTAGAAGACCCCAGACCAAAAATCGCCACTGGACTAAAGCAGCAGGTGAGGGGTGGTATTCTTTGCCCAGGAGTTTCTTCGTCTGAGATCTCTCTCCAGAGGCATTCAGCTTAAGCTGCTCCTTGTGCTGTACCACTCGATCACTGACTGATTTTTTCCTGGAACTGGATGCCCAGATTCAGTTGCAGGAAACCTAGGGTCAAACCTGGAGGAGGAGGAAGCACGTCTTGCAGAGTGCCTGGCGGCTGTCTTGGGTGGTGTGTGTGCAGCTCCCTGAATGGTGTGTGAATGCTCAGCCGGTGGCTGCTCCCCCAGCAGCCACACACCTCTACTGCCCGTGCTTCCCCACAGGGGTATTCCGGTTACTAAAGAATCACGGGTTGGATTGTTCCCTGTTTCAACAGCTTCCTTCCCAGACTGGAAGCTCAAGGGCTTGTTTTGTTGTTGTCATTATTCTTGTCTGTTGGTTTCCAATAAGCCCTTTGGTTTCCCTGTGCTTGTTTCCACAGGTTTCTGGAAATTTACCGATGACAAGTCTTGCAGCAGCAGCATCTTGCAGCCTCACACATTGCATCTTCCTTTTAAGTGCCATTCAGCACGGAACAAGAGAGTCTTCTCTCACCACCGTGCTCTGAGATCTGTTCCCTCTGAAAATCCTGCTCTCATGTGCAGGCTGAAAGTAAGACTGAGACCATTCTGAAGTTTATGGCAGTTTTTGACATAACAATATGGAAGTTTGTAGGCCTCCCTACAGGTAGCAAGCATTTAAATCCCACTAAAGCTACTGGATTCTTTGTGAAGAAGCAATTTTTCAATTACACATAATTAATAGTAATTACCCTCTATCTTCAGAGACCAGAACAAAGAATAATTAATCCATCTTAACATCCCTGTTAAGGAGGTATTAAATATGTGGGGTTTTTACACAGCAGATTATGTGTAATTTATGTGGCCGACTGTTCAGTCTGTGTTCCCTAAAGCAGAAAGGGAAAACAGAATCCTGAACTATGTAAACTAATATTCTAATCTTTGCCTTACTTTAATGAACTAGTTTGAAAACAGCTGCTTGCTTCTTGCAGCAGCTTGCTGCAAATGAAGCGTGGGCTGCCTACAGAGCTCTCCTATACAGAACCAGTTTTACTATACTGGATAATAAACAACATCCAAGTGAACACTTTACTAATTTTTAACGTGTATTTGTGAGTAAAGTACTTGCAATTATTACTAGAAGAAAATAAACCTTGGAAATTTCGGGTCAGCATATATATAAAAATCAAAGAAACATGACTTTACTACTTTGATCCTAAGTGAAACCAGGACAGCGGGCTGCCCAAGACACACTGCAAGAGGCAGAAAGAGAATTTGCTTCAAATGCATGGTTTTACAGACAAATATTCCACGTGGCAGGATGACAGCAAAGATGAGGGCAGCGCTGCTGGCACACGCGTGGCAACTCCAGCTGACAGACCAGCAGGCTCTGGCCCCTGGCAGCTTAGGTGCCCAGAAAGGTTGTGATTGGTGATTACATGTTAATGTGCTAAAAAGGAGCTTTTATTCTTATGTGTATTGATCTGAGGGGTCCTGAGCTCAAAAGGTGGGAGTAGAGAGATATAGAAGATGGAGGAGTAAAAAGGAAGGGACTGAAGGGAGAACGTCCCAAATGTTAACTGAAAGCATCTGCATGAAAGGCTCCAGGCCAACATGCTCAGAGAAGGCACTCTTCTGTCTCAGTGACCTTGTGAAGACAAACTGAACAAAAAGCTTCAGGCAATATCAGACAGAGGATTTAAGAAGCAGTTTTAATTTTAGCCAGATTGCTCTGTATTTTTGACTGCAGGGTTATCTGGGGATGCAATGTGCACTCAGCGGAACAAAACGGAGCTGTCACCCCCAACTCTGATACTGCACCTGATTGCAAATTCAATTCTGTGCTTCCACAGGGAAGCAAAAATCATGGTTTTGGCTATGCAGGGAAGATCAAAACGTGGCATCACAAGGATGGAGTACCAGTGCATCCTAATTTTACTCCAGAACATAATTACTTGTCTACCTTATGCATGAGCAACATACGAGACAATACAATATGCACTAATACAATGGTACCCTCTACTCACATTATGTCCTTGCTCTGTACTTCTAGACTGACAGCTATTTACCATGAATAAACTGTTTAATCACCCTATACCTCAGTTTCCTCATCTGTAAAATGGAAACATCCCACCTAAAGAGTGCAACAATTCACTAACTGATATACAGTATGTTTTTTCAATGAACACATTGCTGGTAATTTTAATGATAGCAAATGCATACAAATTCTAAGAGCTGGCTGAATACAACAAAACATATGAATTAATCATGATGTCTGTTGCAGCTTATTAGCACAATTAATTCCACACAACACAAACGGAATGTAACCCACAATCTGGAGATTCCAAATGCCATATAAATCTAAAATAAGAGCCTATCTTCAAGCCTGTAGTACAATGTTAAGCCATGAACTAAAACAGCAATAAACCCAACTCAGACTGATTTGGAGTAATTCCTCTACAGGTACACCACCACACATAACAAACACGAGCTGGGAGAACAAGATCTCAGTATTCCTCCTGCACCTCTCTCACAGCACCACTTTACTGGGCAATCATTGCTGTGCACTTAAAGCTGATAAAGAACCTTCTATTCAGTGTTCACAAACTGCTTTACAAATTGTCTCTAATGTGTATAGACGGTGCACGTTATTTCCCCTGTCCTCACATACTCTCCACAATTTCTATTTGATAAGGTATCCTGAGGCCACATTGTCTCTCCGAGTCTGCAGGAGAGACATCCATCCTCTCTCTTGGCAAGTCTCTTGAGCCACTCTTCAATTTAAATAGCATTTTCTGATTTCCTTCTCTCTCAGACAGTCCTTTCCCACCTGGACTGGGTAACTCACCATCAATTGCAGCAGTTTCTTGAATCACTGACACTGGAATCGATACAGAAAAGCTGGCAGGGGATGGGAGTGAGGTGGGGAAACAAACATGAAGCTGTTGTAACCTTTCAGTCCTGCACTGTCAGCTCAGCACCTCGTGACGCCTGACTGCACCGACACGGCTGTGCTAACACAGGCAGTGCCTGCACGGGGAGCAGTGGTGGCTCGGGTCTGCCCCGTGCATCCTCCAAACCAACAACAGGGAACTAAAGACAATACCCTACATGAAATGAAGCAGGACAGAGCTCTCTCACAACACTGCCCTCTCTTTGCGCCGCGTCACTCCTAATCAGCCTTCTGAACTGAAAACAGAGGCCTTCACTATACATAAGGTCCAGCCCATAGCATGCACAGTGCACATGTCCTATTGGATTACAGGGCAGAGTGCACTCACATGGCCTGCTTGTCAGAGCCCCAGCCTGCCTCTGCAAAAAGAAGGAAGCAAGGGAGGGCACGAACAAGAGTAACCCAAGCAGCACAGGGCTACTTGAGACCAGCTAAAAGGCAGGATGGGGGATGCCACTACAAAGGGGCAGCAGGCAAACACACCTTGACAGGCAGGCTGGAAGGCTAAAAGCCAAGACCTCACCCCCAAAGAAAACACATGGGAATGTTCACGAACTGCTATTCTTCAAAAAAGCAAGAACAGTTTATCACTTAGGAGCTCATTGTATTGACAGCTGGATCTCAGTTTGCACCCTAAAACAAGAGCAGTATGGCAGATCAATGCAGGGCAGTATCTCCCATTGGGAAAACGCTTCTATCTGCACCGTTCTCAGAAACCAACAAACTTCCCCCAGTCCCTTCGTTCATGGCCCACACGAAAAAGCCTCTTGCAAAGTTCCTACCAGGTTTATGTGGGTTTATCCCCAGGCAACTCAGATCCCGCAGCTCTCAGAAAAACGTGCCCCAAAAATGGGATCGCAGGTGACGAAGAGAGGAGATAACAGAGAAAGAGAGCAGAGGAACAGGCATCTGTTTCACAGGGCAGGAGTTTATCACCCCGGACAGGATTTCCACTGGGTTTATCACCGCTTTCTTTGTCTAGAGTTAGGGTCATTAAAGATGCTTCCACTCTGAATTAGCAATGAGTTCGCACTTTAAATTCAATTCATTTCAAGTACAGTGCCTCAGCACTCCGGTGTGATTTGGCTCTGGGTACCTCAGTGGAAGTGTTCCTCCTGTGCCACCATAACTGGTTCTTTCTCCCATCTCATATCCAGGCGCCCATCTCCTATCTTTTCCTTACTCCCATTCCCCTCTCCAGTTTCTCCTTTCCAAAGAGCACTCCCTGCTTCCTCCGACCACGTCGGAGATCACAGCTTTGAAATCGTCTGCCGCGAGTGGCTCTGCTCCACAATGCTCTCGGCTGTTTTCACCTGTCGGGCAGTCCGTACACATCCCAGAGCACCCCATACCTGGAGCCTGAGGAGCTGTGAACACCGAAGCGCAGTTTTGTCAGTGAGCGAAGGCGGAGCACAGGGGGGCACCGGACCTCCACGTCCCGCAGCAGGAGGGTGCCGCTCCTCGCCCGTCTCCTCAGGGCCTTCCCGCGGCTCCCCTCGCACAGAGCAGCGCAGTGCGGGCGGGACGCCCCGTCTCCCTCCCGCGGGCTCTCCGGCACCGGGCAAAGCGGGGCCCGGCCGAGGCGGGCTGCAGCACCACAGCGAGAGGAGGCACCGGCGGCCCCCGAGCCCACCGGGCCGCGAGCGCCCCCGCGCGGAGGGCGCGGGCAGGGTCACCGCTCGCCCCGCCCCGACAGCCCGGCCGGCGACGGGCGGGGGGGAAGGGGTGGGAGTGGAACAGCGCGCATGCGCACCCTGTGCAACCGGCTGATGAAGGACGGCGGGCGCGGGAAGTCCTCCTTCTGTCCCCGCCTTTGCACGACGGTGATTGGCTGCAGGGCGCGGGGGCGCCTCGCCCATTGGCTGGGGACAGCGTCCGTGCTCAGGGGGCTCCGCCGCCGCCATGGTTCGGTTCAAGAACAGGTGAGGCCGGAGGCGCTCCGTGGGGCCGGTTCCGTCCGATCTGGTCTGTGCTGAGCCCCTGACGCCGCGCTCCGCTGCAGGTACGTGCTGTGCGAGGTGGTCTCGGAGGACCCGCGGTGTCGGCAGTGCATCGAGGACCGCGCAGTGGGCCTCGCCGTGAGGGACGCCATCGGCAGGGTGCACGGGGACTTCGGGCTGGCCTGCTGCTCCATCTCCTTCACAGGTGCCGCGGGGCGGGAGGCGCCTCCCCCGGGGAGCGCGGGGGGGCCGGGCTCACAGCCGCGTTGTGTGCCCCGCAGTGAAGTACCTGAACGCCTACACCGGGACCGTGCTGCTGCGCTGCCGCAAGGACTCGTACCGGCTGCTGTGCTCCGCTCTCCCCTTCGTGAGGCAACTGGAGAGCCGGAACCAGCGGTACCCCTGCTTCCTCAACACGCTGCACGTCGGAGGTCAGCCTCAGCCGCCCCGGGTGCAGGGCCTGGTGCCTGCAGGGAGCCCGTGGAGCTTAACCGCACCTTCCAGGCATTCTAGCATGGGAGAAGCCCCGCTACCTGCTATGGTGCCATGGGTACACCACGTGCAACCCTACCTTAACTTCCAGCAGATCTGAGTAAGGAACAGGCAGCTGTATGTTGGTTAAACCCTCACTAACTCTCCTCGAACCTTCACTGCATTGAGCACAAAACCACAGCAGCAAATACTTCTATTACATTATTTTCCTTTAAGAGGTGTATTTTCAAAATATATTATTGTCCATGTCCTCAAAATTAACCACTTAGGGCAAATAACAGGAACTATATGTTAGAAGTTATTATTCCCCCACTCAACATCAACAGTGAGGAAATGAAGTGCCTTCTTAGGGCTGGCGTTAATAAAGTTGATGCCTGGGAGTATTTGTCACTTGATGGAATAAGCTTTGGAAAACATACTAGCAGCTCTGAACCACTTGGGCTTGTAGATTGTTATAGATTGTTCCTGTGACTCCTACAGGTACCATAAGAACATGTCAGAAATTCCTAATTGAGTATAACAGAAGACAGCTGCTGATGTTGCTGCAAAGCTGTACAAATGAAGGTGAGTCCCTGCTGCTGCTTTCCTAAACTGCAGCCTCAATTCCAGGGAGTTTTAGGATATACTGGGCTACTTCTGCATTCTTGAACGAAGGAATACTCCTTTCTTTAGAAGTTGAGAATAGGCCAGTGTATGCGAAGAGATCAAGCATTGAGCCTGTGTTGCTCTCTTTATTGCAGATGAAAGACGGTGTGTACAGAAGTCCCTGTTGAGCTGTTCCCTTACAGAAGAGCAGTGTCTAAGTGGAAATGAAGATGATGATGATGATGGCACAGATACAGACTGAACATGACTTGTTACTGCTCACCTCTGTCCTGTACTTGCATGATCAAGTTATCCTCAGTGTTACGCAAAGGACAGAAAAGGCATCTGTTCATATTTGGACTTCATTCCCCTATTCCAAGTGGTTTTAAATAGATAAAATAAAATAGTTTTTACTTAAGTAGGCTACTTGCCTGTTTCACTTGAGTCAAAAATCACCTGCACTCCAAAGGGAGAGGAGCAGCTCAATGTGAGCTTCATGCTGAGGTAAAAGTGAGTGTTAGGCAGTTGGCACAGACAAGGAATTTAGTTACTCTTTGGTACAGAAAAAGCATTAACACCTAACTCTCTTTACTTTCAAGTGCATGTTATCCACAGGGTTATCCATTGCTTTGAGTTACAGAAGCATCAGTTGTTACACAGGAGTAGAGATCACACAGAGCCCAAGGCAGAGCTGTAATGCTCAACTCCAACCCATTATAAAACTCATAGGTACAAGTACTGCTTAGATATTTATTATGTTTACACCAATCAGTTACAAGAAAGTAGCATTGCTGGTATTATCTCTTGAATCCATAGGAAAACAAGATACAACTTGAAGATACTGTCCTGTGGAGACTGCACCTGCAGAAGAGACAGTCTTCCTTGCCCACATCATTTCCCTTGCTCTAGTGCCTGTGAGATGCAGAGGCGAGTTACACCAGCTCCAGTTACTCTGTCTCCCTTCCCAGTGCAAAGAAAAGTTGACTATAAATGTGCAGATAATAGAACACAACAGATACTGGTTAGACACTAAGTAGTTACTCCTGTTCCATGGCTTAAAATGACTAGTACAAATAGGAACCCAATGGTACTGTGAATGCAGTTAATGGCATACTTGAATCTTTCTTACTTGGTTGCTTTCTCTGCCCTCACCAAGATTTTCCAAGAGCACACAAAGCATTAACAGCAAGATGTGTTACCACTTGCATCTTGTCTCGGTTTCTTTGCAGTCTCCTGCCAAGCTGTGCTGTCTTTCCATCCAGTGTAGTTAATTGTAACCAAGCCTGAAGTCAAGCTGCTTTCGAATAGTGTTTTGCAGGTGTTTCCTCTATCTTCCTATAGCAATTGAAACATTCTTTACCTCTCCCCTCTCCCCCTTCTTTCTGGTTCACAGCCACATAGTTTTGTGAAGTTTACTCTGCAGTACTGGCTTCCATGCACACATGCTTAAGTTCCTCAAGGAAGCACTGCTATAACTGGGAGCCTACTGCTTTTAAATCAGTGTGCTGACATAAAGCCCTTAAATAGAGACACAACCAATGATTGCCAGTGGTGTCTGTGACTCCTGGAGTCAGGTATCTAACATACTCGTCCTTTCTCAGATCAGTCCCAGTGTCAGAGGGAAGAGCACATCAGCTTTTTCACAGCCTGTGCGCATACAGGCAGACCACGGGTGCAAGTGGGGCCAAAGATAACAGAAGACACCATCAGTCTCACGCTGTAAGTTATGTGGTGCTTTACACCAGCTCCCTGGCATGAATTCTGTCGATAGGAAGGCAAGATTTAAATCTGTGCAACTACATGTTGTGCTCCATGTTGGTGTGACAGTTCAGCTCTAGCTCAGGAAGTGTGCAGTACTCTAAGTGCATGTGCGTATGACTTATTGCAACTGTTGGCCTTGACTGGTACATGACACCTATAGTTCATTTTATTCAACAAAATCCACACCACTGAACTCATAAGCTCAAATCAAACCACAAGCAGTGCAGAATGTGACCACCCAAAGAAAGTGTGGGGAGGGGTCCAGAAGAGACATGGTTATATCCTGTGGTGCTTAGTGCAGACCCGCTTACATCCCAGAACCAAGCAGATAGAGGCCCTTATCCCGGTACAAAGAGCCAGCTTCTTGCTGGCGGATGAAAGTTAACTACAGACTCCAGCTATCAGTTGTTCTTCCAATTCCAGGGCAGCTAGTGTCCAAACATCATTCAGGCAGTTACAAGAGCCCTAGGGTGGAGTGTTTATTCTAGATGATCAGGTTACAAAGAATGTGCAGCCCATAGCTGGCAGAAAAGAGAAGAAATTAGCAGCCTCACTCACCCACATTAAACCAGAGTTGAACAACTGAGAGAAGCCAGGAGGTGCCTTCCACCACCAGCACCAGGACACGTTTCAAATACACAAATCCATCAAGAGTCACTTCAAAACCAAGCAGTCAAGTTCCGCTCTGTGCTCACCTCAGCTTTAAATCTTTCCAAGCCAGGAGAACAGGAGGAATTCTGGCTCTTTAGAAAAAGAACAGATAATAGCAGCTAACACTCTAAAGCCAGTAAGCTCTTTTGCCCATTTCCAGTGCAGCAGAAACCAGTTTCTCAAGAGAGCAGTTTGACAGCTTTACTGAAACAACGCTGCTGTCAGTCAGGTGGGCTTCTGCCCGTGAATACTTCTAGGGAAATGAAGACTCTCTGCATTTTCACTTCAGTAATATTGCAGTATTCTGGCAGTGCCACACAGGTGTAAGGCTTTCATACTGCCTGTTAGGCAAAAGAACCAACCTGGCACACACTAGAGACCTTGGCTGATTTGTCTCTGGGTTGTTTCTTCCAAGACATTGTTTCAGTGTGAACTGATTAAGCGGTTGGAATCAAAAGATCTGACTTCAACATATACTGTTCATGGTTTCCTCCTGAATCCCCTAGAAGCCCTGGAAACACAAGTTTAGTCTGTTCAAATTTAAATACTTAAACTATAGCAGCAAAACAAAGCAAAATGAAAAGAAAACCAGGAGAGGAAACTTCTCGTGAACAGCAGAATTACTTTGTGTGAACAACAGAGGTGCTGAACAGTAGCTTCTGCTTCTGCTTCTTCCTTTTCTTGCCTCCTTTTTCCTCTGTGAAGAATTGAAATGATACTGTCATTCTTCTCATGAACAGGAACATCACACAGAAATGATAAACAGTCTTGCCTAGCCTAAACGACTCCTCCAGGTCCGTGACATTTCCTATCAACTCACTGAGCACCAGGTTGCTTGATTTTAACACAAAAATGACTGCAGACAAATAAAGGGAGACACATAACAATTCACACCTACAAACATGCCCGATTCTAAAGCTGCTGTTGCAGCAGCAGATCCTACAAGTGCAAGCATGCAGCAGTTTGCCTTGCAGACAAGTACAGCTCTCCTCCATGTCCAAAAACCACTACAACTGGAGCCAAGACTCAACCTCACTGAAACTCCTAGGCCCTTCTGTCCAACCCTCTCCATCATTTAGTGCCGCCCCAAACAGAAGCCAGAGCTAAACATCAGAACTGAGCATTAGAAGTGAGTTTTATCATTCAGCAATAGGCTTTGAGGTTTAAGCTTATCCCAATTTGAAATTTCAGTCAAACTTAAGTGGTTAAACTGAAGTTCAGCAGCTCAGGTATCTGCAGTTGAAAACTGCATAACCTAAACTTCCTAAAGACAAAGCTTAAATTAAGTTCTAGTAAAGACATGGCATACAGGACTGTCAAAAGCCATCTTCGTCCTAGCAGGATTCTCTGCTAGTCGGAGATCTCAGCTCTCAGTAGGGGAGCTGCTTTAAACTAACAAAGCTGTTCAGAAACCACTACCTGACAATTTTCAGCACCATTCGGTGGCCAATTTTTGGTCCCCAAAATTGCTGCTCTCACTTCTCCCAGAGGAGGAAGGGGAAATACTCCATTTTTTCACTCCCCTCCCCACCTTTTACCTGACAAATGAGCAGCTGTGGACGGCTTGTCCAGTTTCAGGAGGGCTGCCTCAATCGCTTGGCTGAAGGAATTCTGGAAGCTGGGCACAGGTATGCGGTCAGAGCTGTCGCTTTCTCCATCACTATCCACTGGCACAGGGAGGGCCAGAGTGTTCTCATCTGAAAGAACAAAAGCGCCTTGAGAGGCAGAAGGCTGTATAAAACATGTGCAGCGCAAATGTACCTCCACACTCCGGATGTTTCTTGTGAAGTGACAAGATCTCATAGATTGAGATTCATGGTAAAGAACCTGAAACAGTAATACCAAATCTTCTCACCTCTTGTCTTTGGAGCAGGTTTGGGCCATGTTTCCGGTTTTGCCTTTCCAACTCTCAACATCTATCAAAAAAAGTTGTAAGATACTATTAAATCCCATGTACTAAACCAATCCTGCATACCCCTTAAGTGGAAAACAACATACAGGAACCCCTTTAAGTACTCAAACCCTGTGCTATCTCCATAAGATTTATCCCACACTGGTTTTGTGGGGGAAGCAATTGTATTCTAATCCCCAACTAAGACAAAAGTAATTCTGCCAAGATTTACTCTGCTACATGGCTTACCTGGGCAAAGGAAGGGAAGGGAGACTCCTCTTCCAAACTCCCACAGAGCAAAGGGCTGACCTGGCTGGCAGCAGGTGACAGTGGAGTTGGAACAGACTCTACAGAGAAAGCAGCAGGTAATTAAAGACAGTTGCATTTGCCAGAGACACTCATTCTGCTGTTTATCAGGATGAAGCAGAAATAAAGCTTTATTACCTTATGTAATTAGCCAGTTCTCTCATCAGTTCCATCCATCAGTCACACACTGGGACCTCTCAAGTTCTCTCAATATTCTTATTTAAGGAAGATTTAATGGTGGTTTTTTTTGGTGGATTTTGTTTGTCTTTGATGTTTTGTGGTTTTTTTTGGGGGGTGCTTATTTTGGGGTGTTGGGTGGGTGGTGGTTTTTTGGGGGGTGAGAAAAACATTCAAGAACAGTATCTACTTTGTATTTTTTTCTTATGAACTGCAAGATAAAACACTTGGTAAAGCACCACTGGACAACAGCCTGAGCACTCATCAGCTATGCTTGATTTCAGTGGGGAAGACGCAGAGGGCAGAAAGCAGACATGCCAGTAGTGTTTTCCTGGCACACACACTTGTCTTTCCTTCTGGGAAACTTTTTTCCTTTCTTTTATTCTGCCTTAGCAAAGATTTGAACGATGGGGTAACTGCAGTGCAGATCTCTCACTGTCACTGAAGTAGGGGTAGTAAAAAGCAGACAAAGGACCAGAATGTTTCTTAGCTGTGTCAGCCTTTTGTGTATGACCTTGCAGGCAAAATATGAATGTCTTTGATCAGCATTTAAGAAAGTTTAGTGTGATGACCTAAGCAATAGATCCCAAAAGAACAATCAAAAGCTGGATGCAATGTGTTTTTCCAGATGCTCACCTGTCTGATACACAGGGCTTCTGCCAAGAGGAGACAGACAGAAGCTCCGATGATCAATGCTGGTATTTTCTCTAGGACAAGAGGTAAAAGCAGGGAACTGCTGCAGATTCTCTAAAGCAATATGGACCTCTGGATCTAGAAGAGGTGTTAAATTAAAGCATTACACAGTGTGGAGGACTGTCAATATGCCTCAGGAGTCTAGGAGGTGCCAACTCAATTTGCTTTCTACCCTCTATTTTAGAGACCAGTACAAGCCCTGCTGCTGGATGGAAACAGTCCCTAGGCTTTTTTTTCCTTCTTCACTTTTCACACTATATTGCGATTACTATAAAGACAGAAACTAAGAATCCTGAGACCTACGTACACCATGGAGATAGCTGCACCCCCAAATGCCCTTCTGTCTCTCCCACAATGTGCAAGTATGCAGCATGACATCACTTAACATCCTGACTAAAACAGTTTCTATTTTTCACTCTACAGACATCGTTTCTAATCCCCTGTAATTTTTTTCTAAGCACACACTACAAACTAAAGGCCTTAGTTTATCCTGTATCAGCTCAGCACCTAAAGACAACAGGAAATCTATCAGTTATGCACAATCACCACTTACATTTGCCCTGTTTCTTGTTTTCTTCTATCTCAATTCTGCGTTCACGTCGCCGTTCATCACGAGCTTTCTTCTGCCGCAGACGTTTCCTCTTTTCAAGGTCATCTAGAAGCAATGCACACCAGTGGGTATCAAAAACCCCCACACTGATACCTTGGCAATGTTTTCTCCAGCTCCGAGAACAACATATTCAGCTATAGCACATTAGTAACAAAATATGGTTACAAACAACATATGCTCTTCCAAGCAGTCAGGCTTTTTTATTCTTTGTGTAACTGTTGTCTATAAAATAGTGAATTGGGGTTGTTCTGTCTAGTAGTCATCAACAGTTGGTGCAAGAGGAGTAAAGCTGCTATGTATGTTCTTTTATCTGCCATTAAGGGATAAGAATGACTTCACCTTCATGGATACATGGCAGAGCCAACTGAAAAGGCAGTACCAACCTGAAAACAACTCTAAAGTCTCCTTAGAGATGATGGGAGGCTTCAGAGCCAGCTCACAAATGCTGAACTCACAGGTGAGGGGCAAGTGACAGAGGTAGCGATGACGCTGTCTTATATCCTGATAAAAAAAAAGAGCAGATATACATCATCACAACAAAGTTGAGAAGCTGCCGTAGTGATGAGAAGCTAATGGAGACTGAACACCCACCATTCCACAAAATCAAACGGGAAAAAATAGCAGCAGTGATGCAATAATCACTTTATAAATGATAAACACACAAAGCACGTGCTGGGTC
Organism: Amazona ochrocephala; assembly: GCA_039720435.1. NCBI lineage: Eukaryota > Metazoa > Chordata > Aves > Psittaciformes > Psittacidae > Amazona > Amazona ochrocephala. The sequence goes on along the minus strand of CM077891.1, from coordinate 4,223,098 downwards.
AGGACCAAATGCTCCAAGATCTCCACCAGCTACATCCTAATCATATTTGGATGAAGTTACTCCACCTTGGTTACCAATTTTCTTGTTGTTTCTCCCTTCTCACACCACGGGAATAGAATTCTTTATTACCAGTCTCCTGACACAATTATTTTTGCACTGGACCAAAGGTACCTTTTACACTTCAACTATTTGGATCAACAACCGCCAATTTGCTAGATTGAAACAAGCCAAGTTTTGTACTTTACCACACAGGGACCAAAATCTTGAAGACAATTCCCTGTCTCTGCATCCATTCCTACCTGAGCATATACTTTCTTTAAGATTAATTAAGAATTATGTATAGTTGTTACTGCACATGTCGATTCTTACAGTTGTATTTATCTGAGGTAAAGAAATTCAAGCCCCATCCCCTCTTTCAGAGCTTCAGTGGCTTAAGCACTTTCAGCACCGCCATCTCAACCACTGAAGTTTCTGTCCATCCTCTTTATTTTCCTCTACCCCTGATGCTCAGAAACAACTGTTTGTCAAGACAGAGGCAGAAAACTTCATCAGGCTGAGAAAGATGATGATCTGTGTAGTTCAGGCTACTGTCCTATATGAGAGAACAATTTACTTTTAAGACAGCTTTAACAACAAAGCAATCTTAGGCTTGCAATTCTCTTACCTCTAGAACTTCCTTCTAGGGAAAAAGAAAAAGCCAGACTGCAGCCTACTTACCAAAAGCAACAGAAGGTACTGCACCTTACACAGATGCCCTTTCCAGGCTAGGGTGCCTACCCATCCATAGTTGTTATTTACTACTACTGAAGAGAAACAAGTTTCATCCATCAGCTGCAATGATCAATCTGCTAAAACAATGGCCCTTAATTAATAAGAAGATACAATAACTACCTCTGTCATTGAGTAGCCAGTTATCTCCACTACAGCTGCAGTTATCTTCTCTGGACTCTTCTCCAAGCTGCCATATTCACGAACAAGACATCGAACATTCACTGGGTGAAGATACATACACTGCCCGTCCTCCGCTGCAAGAGAAAGTACCATCACTTGCACATTGCCTTTTCACTTTTGATACCCTTCTCCCCATCTTGATACATTCTCCAGCAATAAAATTAAAACTCCTCTCTGAGTTTCTGTGGGACTTCTCTTTCACAGGGGTTAGCTGCATCTAATGAAGTGACAAACCTCTTCCTTAAGAGGGATCCCAAAGGAGGCAACTCTGCCCCCATGATTCCAGGATTTCACTGCACTGACCTTGATAGAAATAGTAAAAAGGAGAGTTGCTTAGGTGTCCACTGGTAACTGTATCTTTAGATTCCCGGCAGCATGTTTCAACTGGATTTGATTCTTCCATAGTGTTCATATCAGGTTCCCCTACTACATCCACCTCAGGTACTTCCTCTTCATCCAGCACTGCCTCTTCTGCTTCCACAGCGGGCGAAAGGGAACTTGCCAGATCAGAGCAAGGCTCCACAAGCTCCTCATCAAAAGCAGAGAGATACTCCACGCCACACTATCACAGCAGAGATCATACAATTAGTAGTACATCACCTCCTTCAAAAGATTATCACCTCTGCAAAAGTTTTTGGTGCTACTTCACCATAGACTGCGCAGTGAAGTGATGGAGCAAAGTATTAACAAGATCTGCCAGAACAGAGCTGTCACCCACCTTTTTCTCTTGGGAAACTGCAGGCTCCACAGCCTTGGAACTTTCTAGGACCAATTCTTCCACAGCTGCACTGATTCCAGCAATGCCACTGTTTTTACCCTGGTCAGCAGAGAGTGCTGTTTCTCGCTCCTGTAGGTCATCCAAAGAGAGCAAGTTTCAATTTGCTATTTAAGCCAGCAGACTCTCACTATAGTTACTTTTAGCCTTGTCCTATAATTCAGGTTTTTACAGGTCTTGAATTCATCTGTGAGAAAGAGTGATCCTTGAAGGGAGGTCCTCTCCTTGTTCTGCAAAGCATACCCAGTGTAGTACACCCAATGGCTCTTAAAACGATATTCTACAGATTTGCTTATGTCTGCCGAACAGAAGTTATCCAAGAAATTGCTGGAGCTGAAAGGGGAACAAATCTCCCTTTGAAAGCAGAACTCTACATAGAATGGAATGAATACCATTCACTAAAAAGCATTCTGTTCTGTTGTCTTAAACATCATGCTCCAAAGCCCACACCTGAGGTCTCAAGGGCTATAGTATCCTCCAAGATTTATAATGCTGTTCTATGCAAACATCACCACCTTGCTAGTATGTATATTCTGGAGACCAGAATAACCATACACAAGCACTTACACAGCAGAATATAGATGCTCAGCACCCAGCATATTTCTAAAACTAAAATTCCTAAAGCCTCCAAAGAGGCTCTTACCTTCAGTTCCTGGATAGCTGCCTCAATAAAGCAAGCCTCTGGGGTGTGTTTTTCTTCCTCATACTGCTTCAGTAATGCTGCTTTCTCCTCCAGAATCACCAGCTGCAAGACCTGCTCCCTGGATGCCAGAAGCAGCTTTGAATACTGACTGTGATGGTCATCTGAAAAGAAGGAGCACCAAATCATTAATATCTGCAGAAATACTGCAACTGGAAAGTTCTGCAAAACCGACCCCTGCTGTGGCTCAAACTAGTCCATAAGCCCACATGTATTAACAAAGAAAGTACAAACATTATTATGAGGGTTTTACAAGAAGCACAGCAGAAAGAGTAAGCTAAAGAACTGTAAGTTTAGCAAAAATAGTCGCCTTTGTTACTAGAGAGCTTAACTATAAACTTTACAGCTACCACAGCATCACATACTAGTACAGTCCCTATAGTCACTGTTCCCCAGGGACCCAACCTTGTCTAGAGACAATTAAGACCAATTAACACTGAATTTCCTGGGTTTAGAATAATCTCACATCCCTGTTTCTTCTTTGGTTTATGAAAGGATTTAAAGTCCTTTCCCTTCAGAGGCCATGACACATGTAAGCACACCCGCTGCATGCTGGATACCCATCATGTGTTCAGAGACTTGACTTTTTACAGAGAGCTTCAATGCACACAGCCCTTCATAAGTGTGGCTGCAAAATGAAGGGAGCCAAGGCAGCCCACGAGCCAGCAATGGTAAGATAATTTCTTCAGTCACAAGAATTGCTGTGATACTAACAGATAAGATGATGATGTGTTAAGTCACATAACTCGACTGGAGAAAACTGAAGAAGTCAAGCAACAGATGTTTGGAATAGGTTTGCAATAATTTTCATTATTTTCCCATATCATCCACAGATTTTAGCTGATAAGTGAAGATGATGAAAACCTTGTTGAAAATTACATCCCTAGAATACTTCAGATAGAGACAGTTATTTTTGCTAAGCTGTACAATGAGGAGCCAGGAGACATAAAAACATTAAGGACACTGAAGAGCCAACAGAAGCAGCAAGAGTCACACCAATGACCGTACAACACAACACACATCAAACTCATAGCAATGATTGAGAAGGCAGGAGTCTGCAGTGCAGTAACCTGAAGGGAAATAGTGCACAGGTTAAAGCCTTACAGAAACAAAGTGTGGGCAGAAAGCTTATTATTAATACATGATCACTAAGGTTTTCAGCTGCTAAAACCTGTATTTCGTAGACTGGTTTACTTTAAGGTGCCAGCATGGCATTGCCATGATAAATGCCCTCTACACAAGCCCTAGTCACAGTTAGGAGAGCATGCCAACCACCATGCCTTCAGATACACTCACCTCCAAAGTAAACAGGCTGCACCACATCCATCCACTGAGATTTGGGCAGTGCTATCAGAACACCTTTCTCTCTTCTCATAAGTTGCATGGTAATGGTATCACCAATTGCATATTGACGTGTTTCCATAGCAACAACACTGTAATGGAAGGAGGAGGTTAGCGGGGCAAACACATTTCAAAAGGACACATCATTCAATAAATACCAAGTCTCACCTCTTGAGATCCTTCTTGTGAACAGAGCTGTAACAAATAGGACATTTACTCCAGGTCTTTTCACTCAAGGAGAGATAGTGAAGGATACAGGCCCAACAAAAGATATGCCCACAGCGGGTAATCTTTGCTGCAGTTGGTGGGTACAGACATATGGGACAAGAGGGCACTTCATGGCTACAGATTCGCTGAAATGGCACATGAGAACAACAGTACAAGTTTTAGACTTGGAAATCAGCTCCTGTGCTACAGAATAAGCCACCTGTAAGATCTACTCTAACAAATCAATCTTCCAGCTCTTTTTCTGCTTTTTTACCAAGAAATTAAGTATGCTGTGAACTAAGTAACACCTTCAGACTGCACATGGAACAGCCTTCAAAGCCACTGATCTGGTATTTCTACTCTAATGACATTACAAAAGTGACTCTTCTCAAGTTCCCAGTCATGTATTCATCATCTCTTATGAGTTAGCAGCATCTTCCTCATCTGAATTCAGACACTGAGAAGACAGCAAATGAGCTCTGCTGCCTCACTTACACAAGCAGACTTGTGCAGCCCTGTTCAACTGCGAGACTGAACTTACCTATTTCCATGAACATGTCAGTTCAGTCAGATGCTTTAGCATCTGTATGTTGCAGAGACATAACTGCCAAGCAAGCACCTAGACTTTTCAGTTCTCTTGTAGTGTCAGGTCTCCTACCTCCTCCCCACCTACACCACACACCAAGACTAGACTTGGCAGATAAGTTTCTACTTGAGGTAACCCAAAGTTCTGACCATAATTCCCAAGAGATTTTCCATTTTGTTGCTAGGCAAGACAGGCCACCTATGCACAGCATAATTCTTCAAAATTCTACACTCTAGTCCTCTTCCATGGACTCATGCCCAAGTTTTCTGTTAATATCTCGATCACAAGGACTCTGTCTACAGAATGTCAGATACTATTTTTGATGAGCTCCCATCTGCGAAAGCAAGAAGAAGCTGCTAATTTTCCTAATAGATTTTAGCACTTCTCTTTTCCTGTCATGAAAGTATTTCATAATATATTCCATGACAGATCTTTCCCAGTATTGTGGGAGTGACAGAAGAGGCCTCAACTCAAAAACAGCTGAGTTTTATGTAACATCACAGAGAGAAAGAGGCAGTTAAAGACAGGTTGAGCTTCTTAATAAGAAGATAAAAAAAAATCTAGCCCATCACAACTGACCACTTGCTCCACAAAGTCCCAGTTGACCAAGGTATCTGGATCAGCAAAGTGGACTGTGTAGTCCTGTTCTTCAGAGACAACAAACTGGCAGCTGGGGAAAGGCAAAGAGACAGATGATCCACTCAGTTGTTTCTAAAAATTCTTTGAGAACCGTCCTATAGGATTCTCTGAGCTTCTTCGTCGTCCAGCAGAAAACTGCTGGGCACAGTCAGTAACTTCTATGAACAAAAACCAAATGAGTTCAAGTCATAACCAGATTTGCAGAATACAGATGTGTCTGATTTCAGTTAGACACAATATCGTCACATACTAACTACGGAACGAGCCAGGCAGAGTAGTTTTCCAGAAACTGTGAGAAACAGCCAGCTCCTTCCAGGATCTATTGAAAAAGAAAAAAGGGAATCCGCAGTGGAAAAAACATGGTCACAAAAACTACAGCTACTGGGATTCCTGCAAATAGACTTCACGACAACAAGCCACAAAACAACAGGGAAAAATCAGAAGCATCAATGCTGAAAATGGCTGGATTTATCTTTAACATGATCTGATACAGGAAGTCCTGACTACACTTCAAATTCCAGTGGAAGTGACCAGTACTTCCAGTCAAAAGCAATTCTGCTGCTGGATTACGATACTGGTCATCATTCGGGTTATAATACATACCTATCGATCTGTGAAATAATCAGTAGTTTAAGAACTAAGACCTCAGACCTCTATGAGTAATTGCTTCTGGGACTTACAGATTCAGATTAGCTTTCAGCCAGCAACTGCTACCCCAACCACCTCAACATACTATTCTTTGTCAAAAATTACTGTCTTCAATAAGGTCTACATTGATCTTCCCTAACAGCGTGTCATATTCCACAAATGATGCTAGGAAACTAGAGCCGAAGGCTAATTGTTTTGTATCAAAAGGACTCACTCCATCAGATACCTTGTAAATAGGTAAAGATGACAACCTTGACGTACTTTTATCCCTTTCAAGTATAGTCATTACCACTAAGAACACTACAGAGAGGTAACGTCACCCTGGAAACGTCAATACAAGTAGCGAAGATCAAACAATTCCTTGTCTGATCATCCCTTACAGCTCAGTGTCTCTGCAGAAGTTTAAAAGCCCTGCTGGTCTTCCACTCACTTGGCCTGTAGGAAGAGCTCCTTGTTGAAAGGCTTATGTCCCCACTTGTTCCTTTTCCCCCAGTTGCCATGTCCATTCCCATCAAAATGGCCTGCTTGGCCACGGGGCTCAAAAGTGAAGTTCAGTAAGTGGTTCAGATTAATCTTCTTGGGACCAGAGAACTGGGCAGGGCTGAACTCTGCCCGCTGAGCCTCTGCTACCTAAGAGACAACAGCATTTGTTAGAACTTGCTAGAATTTACTGCACAAGCATCAATACAAGCTGATACCCAGGCCCCATCAGCGATTACGGACAGAGTATAGAGCATCCACTCACTCACCTGCTCCCATTCCAGTTCTGCAAATCAAGTAGTGCAGCGTTAGAAGTGCACGAGAACCTGAAAGTCAGAGCTGAGTGGTCTTACCCCACACTGATCAAAAGGAGGAAAGCATAAGAACAGCCCACATAAGGACAAGTAAAAGCTGGCAAAACACAGTAGTCAAGGTTACTAACAGAAGACAGCTGTTCAAATCCTGACAACATTCTTTCAGACAGCCAGTAATACAAATCTGATCACTATTTGCACAGACCTGTTTGGTTAGTTTTCACATAATGAAACAAAGAATGAGAGTTCAACAGACAGCAGGTGAGTTGTGACAGAGTCAGCAATTCCGGTGAGCAGAGCTGCTCATCCACTAAAACTGAAAAAGCAGAGATCTCAATGAAAACCCACAGAGTCTATAAAGTATTTAGACCCATATTGGCATAAAAGCCTCCATCTGGTTTTACTCCATCCTGACACCACTGGGGCCAATACAATTACTCTCCCAACACCACCATCACATGCAAAGTTGTACACTGAAGTGATCAGGTGCAATCAATCTCAGAGAGCAGACTCTGTTTAGGAGCCTGGTTGACAGAGTTCCTTTGGAGGCAGTCCTGAAGGGCAAAGGAGTCCAAGAAGGCCTAGGACCTTAAGAAAACATTAAAAGCATAGAAGCAGGCCATCCCCATGTGCCAGGAGACAAGCCAAGCCAGCCTGGCTGAACAGAGAGCAATAGCTGGAACTCAGGACAAAATGAAGAGTTGATGGCCTTTGGAAGAAGGGGCAGGCAACTCACAAGGACTACAAGGATGTCATGAAGTTACACAGGGAGAAAAATTAGAAGGGCCAAAGTCCAACTAGAACTTAATGTGGCTACTGCTGTAAAAGAATAAAAAACATTCCTATAAATATATTAGCAACAAAAGGAGGGCCAAGGAGAATCTCCATCCTTTACTGCATGCAGGGGGAAACACAGTGACAAAGGAGGCCCCAGCTGACTGGAGGTTAGCAAATGTGACACCCATCTACAAGAAGGGCAGGAAGGAGAACTACAGGGCTGTCAGCCTGACCTCAGTAACAGCAAAGGTTATGGAGCATTATCAGAGTGATATTATTGCTCTCTACAGATACCTTAAAGGAGGTCGTACCAAGGTGGGTCTTGGTGTCTTCTCCCAAGTAAAAAGTGATAGGACAAGAAGAAAAAGCCTCAAGTTACCATAAGAGGAGGTTTAGATTGGATATTAGGAAACATTTCTTCACCAAAAGAGCTGTCAAGCCTAGGAACAGGCTTCCCAGGGAAGTGGTGGAGTCACCATCCCTGCAGGTATTTAAAAGGCGTGCTGATGGGGCACTTGGGACGTGGTTTAGCGCTGGCCTTGGCAGTGCTGGGTTATCAGTTGGACTCAATCTTAAAAGTCTTTGCCAACCTAAACAACTCAGTAATTCTGAACACACCAAACTTAAAAGCTAGAAATTGCATCACCAGATACTTTCATCAGGGACCTCTGTTTCAGGAGATAGGCACTGGCCTGTCCAGGCACCCATTCCTCAGATGGCATTTTTTACTGCAAATATCTCAGAGCAGAGAGCACTCCTCTTCGGTTGTTGGTTGTTGCCAAGTTGTTCTACTCACACTCACTCTGGCATCTCAACGATGTTAGCACCTCTTATCGCTCTTTCCCTTCCCAGCCCAGGAGCTGAACACAGACCTATCTAGGCAGGTCAGAGTGATCCTCTTGTCCCAAGAAAGAAGGCCCTGGAGGCACAGCATTATGATTCTCACCTCATCTCGTCTTCCACCATTAGAAGAGCTAAAAAGTTTGCCACTTCCACCGTTACCTCCCCTTTGAGGAGGCATCTTATTAAAAGCTTTGCTTTTCTGTGAATTGGAGCGACGGGACTGACTGGAAAAGTTCTCATTTTTAGAATAGGAAGTTTCTCTTTTACGATTATAACGCTGTTTGGATCCATTGGCATTCTTTCCATCTGAAAGAAAAAGAAGAAAAACAAGGATCAGATTGGTAGCCTCGGAGTTGTCCACACGCACTGCGCCTCTGTGACATGTTCACCTAGGCCACTGCCTTGGGCCCTGGTTAGACATCAAATCAGGATGTTTTAGTTTAATCCCCTCAGGAACCCAAACCATTTTATTCCTATCACTGCCCAAAAGAACTGGCCAAAGAGTATAAAAAAAAGGATGTATTTGCTCTGCTCTCTTTTACTAGTGGTTGACTTTTCTTTATCTAGGTTTGGAATTGCTGTTACCAGATGTCAGCGCATTGTCTGGTACATGAAATGATAAACACCAACACCACATCCTCATGTCCCATTACAAAAATGGACAACTAGTTAATATTTTCATTCTATTTTCTGAAAACACACAATGCATCATATATTGTTCCTCTATACAAATATATCATATTTGTACACATAAATATGCTGTATTTGTCTTGAAGTCTCCCACTTCACAAGACCCCATTGTCTGTTTTCACTCAGTTCTGCCCCCCTGTCCTTAAAAGACCCAAACAAATCTACTACTTTCACAAGGCCAACAAATGCTAATCGATTGTGAAGCATCAAACCAGTGCTTTGGCCTTGCAAGGGACATACCTAAGTACTAAGTCCACCAACCTATGCAACTGGAACTGTTTGCGCAAAAGCATTGCTAAACACACCACTGACCCTAATGCAGGACACAGAGACGAAGCACAAAGCAAATTACTGCAGGAATAGGGCCCACAAGAGCAGGAAAACCAATCAGGCTCTTGAAAGGGGTTTCCCGTGTTTAAAGAGCTGCTTCATTAGACTGCTAGAACAGAAAATAACACATTAAGGTATTTCTACCAGTCTTACCACAAGATTGAAGCTGCCCCAAGGACACAACACGCTTTACCTACCATTTCCACCAACTGCCCTGAGTTTTATTTGTAGAAGAGGCACGTTGTTAAGCTTGGAAGCAAAACTCCACAGGCCTAACAAGATGTCTATCCACATCAGCCAGCCCCAAAGTCCCTCTGGATACTCAGTAAGCTATACACAAACAGGAATGCCTCATGAAAAACAGCCAGACCCATTTGATGAGTTTCTGCACCTCAGAGTCCTCCCCACTCCTTAACAGAAATCTTACATGGCAGGCAAACACCCCTCTGTGATTCAGCATCGTGTTTCTTAAATGGGTTGTTTCATTTCCAGTGCCCCAGTTTTCCCCTTCCCCAGCACCACTTCCAATCTACTTGAACATTTAAAACAGCTGCAATGGAATCACTTACATGCAGCCTCTTTACTTCTGTTATTTCTAGGGGTTGTTTTTCTCCCACATTACTCTCAAAAGAGAGGCGCAGTGGACTGGAAGGTGTTTGTGTTATTGTGCATTACTGAGGAGCTGACTCCTTAAGAATAGGTACTAAAAGTGGCTTGACTGGGTTTTATGGTGGTCTGTTTCTTGCACATGCAAGACTGTGCCTGCAACTGCAACTACAGAAGTAACTTAACACTATCATTACTTCCCTGTGATGTGACAGAGCCATTCTGCAGATAAACTATCAATCACCAGAACTGGTTATTTACCCTGATACTCAAAAGGCTGATCCTTTAAACCAACTCCATCAGAACCCCAGATGTGTAACTCAAAGCCAAGCCTGCACAGCTTGCAGCGCTATCAGCCACGTCAGGTTGAAGAGACATGGGTTGAGTATTATCAGGAAAGAGCCACAGCAGAAGCTGCCAAGTACCGAGGGTGTGACCAGGTCTGGCTGAATGATTACTCAGATAGACCTTTTTTGAGAGTGTTTGTAGGGAAGAGGTCATAATCAGCACCAATGGATCTGTGGTAAAAAAAAGAAGTTATTTTGAAGAGGTTTGGACTACACTTTCAGTTATTCAGGAGCAAAGCTTGTCAGTTTAGAGCACAACCACCCTCTAACATCTGCAATTCCAGTAAGCGCACTAGAGGTGCACGCACTTCTTGGGTCTGTAACAACTTTGCAGAAACAGCTCAAGAGAAGTTCAGTCTAAAGTGGGTTTTTACAGGCCCGAGAACAAGGAACAGTTTGTACCTGCAGCCGACAGAAGAATTTCCTACCACTTACAGTTTTAATCAAGGTAGTCACCATTAAATTTGTCACTCAGTTTACACACATTCCTGTCATATTACAGGTCCTTCCAACCCCACTTCTAGAGCCTGCAGGAGTCACTACAGTGACTCTCACAATTCATAGCAAAGTTCTCTCCACCTCTGCCTTGTATCACAGTCTAACAATGCTTCAAATCTGACTTTACTGATTCCAAGTTTCCTCCTGCAAAATAATTACCCTCATGAGGATTCTGGTAAATCACAGTAGCACCAAAATCTGTCAACAGACAACCAGGAGTGTGGAGGATGCATTCATAAACTGGAACACTTTTCCTCCACCCCAAATCTAAGCAAACCCAACCTTTTCCTGCAAGCTACATGTCAGGGTGCTCTCTGCTTTGTATCAGCCCTCCGTGCATTCCCATGAAGAGTGAGGCAGGACAGGGTTATCCACACTCATGCAGGGCGAAAGTGGAAGATTCTCGCTGCCATTGTCTCGTTAGATCCTAGTTTTAGGTGCTGTAGGTTTGGAGTGGGGAGTTTCTTTTTCCCTTCTTTTCTGGGAAAATTAGGAATGAGCAACAACAACAGCGCTGGTGAGGTACTTGCTATTCAGTCAGGTCCTCAGTCATTTTGCTTTTGTCACGTGACCTAACCTATAATACACAGATTGACCCATCCACTCTCCAAGCGAATAGAGACTTAAATACTGTGTATGTAATTCTATAAAACTAGCAACAAAGCTGTTCTGGCCTTTTGGAGCAAGCTCTGACATTTGTGGGTTTTGCTGCTGGACACCACATTATTACAGGACCTCTGTTTCCAAAGATCCAGAGAGAGGAAGTCAAGTTCACAGGACTAAAACTAGCTCTAGGTAACCACTTTGGTCCTGGAGCTGCAGTACTGGTTTACTACTGGGGTGAGAACTGCACTTTCCTTTCATCTTTGTTCACCTCCTCTTTTCAGCTGAGCCGTGTTGAAGCCAACCATGTTGCATAAGGGGTTTGGGTGCTGGGTCACACTTAAGCCGCAGGGTGATTGCATGAAAACACACTGAAGGTATTGCTGCTCTGAAGGCAAACATCCATGAGCAAGAGGTGACTGAGCAGCCACACACCCCAGCTCAGCACGCTTACGCTATAATAATAAGGCCCAGCAACATCTGCAAGAATTAATGTTGCCCATCAGGTCTTGAGCACTGCAGAGAAACCCAATAAGCTTATTTGGCCTTAGCTGCTTTGTTCTATCATAATGGGATGTGGCTCCTGCTGGTGCATGAATACAACCCAAACACACTTTCCTGCTGGAAGCTCCCAAGTTTAATTTCATTTCTAAGGCCAAGTTTGAAAGAGAGCAGGAATCTAACTTTCACAAGTACAAGAGCTCATGGTATTCTATTTAAGCCATTTCAAGCTGTGCTGCAAGAGAAACAGGAGAAGCTACCACAAGATTTAATGAATGTCCACTTCATTTCCTCAGCTGGACTTGATCGCAGTAGATAACTCTGGAAAGCATCTAAATGGCAAAAGCTTGACTGGACCATCCAGTGACTATGAGTGCAACTAAAGGTCAGCACTGTGGGGAAGGTCTGTGGTCCATATGGATACTTCCTGCTCCAAAGGAGACTCAAGATTTTCAGAATAAATCCTATACCTTTCCTGAAATGGGAGAGAAATTCGATGGATCACATCAGTTACATGCACCACGAGAAGGAACTCAAGATCACACGCCAGTGTCTTGCATGCAACAGCTACCAACACATGTAATACAGCTGTGTCCTGTATGTTCATTCTGCGGCTGTCTGCCCTAATCTGAGCCAGGGAATCTCCTAATTTAGTTTTCAGTACCCTTCAGTTAAGATATTCCCAGATATATATTTAGTCCTACTAAAAGAGATTCTAATTTTGCCAGGCCTCTTCAATGCATTTTAAAGGAAGCAACTAATTCCATAAGCCTTTGTCCTCCACTGTAGTTGAGGAACAACATCTCAGAAGTGGAATTATGTCAAGCCAAATTTTTCTTCTGTTTTATTAAGAAACAGGTCTTAAGAAAAGTTGTTTGGTTTTTTTTCAATGAAAAGTTAGTGGATTGTATTGGAATAGAAGAGTATGGCACATCAGGATTTCTGTTCTCACTGCTCCTCTGCTACCAGTGATGTTTCAAGCCTGTAAAAGGTACCATTCCACAAAAGAAAAACATCACTTAACACTTTTATTCTGGGCTGGAATGAGAGACCTTTCATTTCCTTTCCCACTACAGATACTGTTTCTTTGGCGTGAAGATATACCAGCCACAGGACAGGTCACCTTACCTCTACACAGCATCGCACATCACTAAGAAAGAAGCTGTAGTGATGAGGTATCTCTTGGTGACACAGGGACAGAAACCACGTCTCCTCCACAGGAAAACCTCATGTCAGCCTTTCCCACTGCCTCCCACAGTCCATGAAGAAGTCTACATTTGAAGTTCAAATTTCAGTGTAATCTCGGTTAAACCACAACCTGGGGAGCTGTGGGTGCGCCACCTCCCATGTCACTCCAGTCTACCCTGTGGGAGATCAGTTAATCCAGGTGAAGAGCAGGTAATACTTGGTTAACTGGGATCTGAATGCATTCAGAATGTCCAAGAAAGAGTCAACACCTTCAAGACACTCTTTTTGTCAGCCCTCTGGAATACACTGCTCCGTTCTCAGCATAATGCAGTTGAAATCAGCCACTGAAGAGGAAGGAAATTAGTACAGCGATGGTGTTGCAGTCACCTGCTGATACACTGATAAGTACTCCCGAGACTAAAACCTCTCATTTTAATCATTACTGCCCCATTTCTAGATTTTAGGGAAAAAACCTGCGAGGCTCCAGGAACACTCTGCTCCCAGACAAGTTTAGAGAAAGGAGGCGGATTAGGTCTTACCTTGAAAAGACAGATGATAGGAGCCATAATGCCTCCTCATGAACTGCTGTGTCAGCAAAACTAGCTGTGTGCAATGACAGACAACACTTTAGTTTAAATGCCAGATGAGCAAACAACACCTAACTAACTCTGAGCTTCTCCAAATCAGGTTACTGACACACAACCAGTAAGGTGAATGCTGTGTCAATATTGATATAAGACCTCCTAAATCAAGGAGTAAAAGCACACTCAACTAGAGTACGGAATGAAGGGCGCATATGCACCAGCAAATATCCATTCTTACTATAAAACCAGAGACCTCAAGCTGATTACTGCAATGCTAATGAAGATAAAACATTAATCCTTTAAGGAAGAAGAGAGTAGGACCTGCAGCTCACCCAACACTGAGCGAAGCCGGAAGAGGAAGGAAAAGAAAGCAAGACCAGGCAGTGACCTGAAACGAAGCCAATTAGACCAAGCGCAAACAAAACAAGGAGTTCAGCCTCACCACAAGCCCAAGCCGGCACAAAGACCCCCAGCCTCACACTGTTCAGTGCTCGCGTTACCCCGTTCCTCCCGTCCGAGCTAACATCGATTCAGACGCACCATCGAGACCCCGAGGGGCCGTCGCTAGCGGCCTGACAGCCCAGGGACCCCCGGCCCAAGGCTCCATCCCTCTCAAGCTCCCCCGGCCGGCTCTTACCGCCTTTGGGTTTAGATTCTCCCGCGGCGGGCCCGGCCGAGGCGGACCGCGGCTGCTGCCCTTTGCTGCCGGCCGAGGAGCCGGGCGCACCGGAGCCGCAGGGGCTGCTCTTGTCCATGGCAGAGGCTGCGGCGGGGGTCGCGCCGGGTGGGCTCTGCAGCATCAACGGGCGCCGCGGGGGGGAAGAGGCGGCCCCGGGCGGGGGTACAGGACGGGCGCTGACGGAGCCGGCGGGGGCCCAGGCTCATGGCCCGCGGGGGCGACCGGCGGGGACGGCGCAGAGCGGACTCGGCTTCCTTCATGGCGACATCTTCTCGCTGCTCCGCTCGAACCGGAGGAAGGCCGCGGGAGGCCGAGCCGGGCCTGCGGGGCTCCGGGGAACGAGGAAAGCGAAGCTGCTCACGGAGCCCCGCGGGGCCCGGCGCTCCCTGCCGCCCGAGTGGTCGGCACCACCCAGGCACCCACCGGCTCCTCAGCGCCGCCCCGGCCCCGGCTCGGCCGCCGCTGCCCCGTAATGGCGACGAGTCGCCCTCAGCAGTGGCCGGGACCCGGATGGAGCCGATCCCGGGCGGGCCCGCGGGCACGACGGGACTCGTAGTCCTCGGCCGCCGCGGAGCACGACGGGAGATGGAAGCGGCGGGACGCAGAGCGCCCCCTTACGGCCGCCGCCCCAGGCACCCCCTGCGAGCCCCCGGCACCGAGCCGCTGCCGGGCAGGATGCGGCCACAAACAACGTCCTGGGGCCGGGTGGGTCCAGGCTTTCATCTTCCAAAGCGGAAAGGACCAAAGCACACATTGTTGGAGGTTTGGGAACACGAAGAGCTGAGCACCGTCAGTTCTTCAGCAGGTAGGAACCAACAGTCCCGGGGGTTAAGCTTGTGACCAAAGAGGCCTGAGAGCATACAAAAGATCAAGTATTTCCACTGAATTGCTCAAATAACTCTGGAAATAAAAAAACAGCTCTGCAATGCCTAATTCAAGTGATATTTAACTTCGAAGCAAAAGGGGAAAAACTACAAGGCAACAAATTCCATCAGCATTTCAATTAACCCTTACAATAAGTCTTGGGCGCACCTGCAGATCCCCTTCCCCTTATTTTAGGGATGAGAGCCTCAAGTTCACCGGAAGAGGAGTTGCAGGGTCTTTTACACAAAAAGTCAGGGCACAGTGTGAAATGGCAGAGTTGATATAGGAGAAGTCTCACAAAATGCCTTACTTTAACTCCTGTCTGCTCCATAATTAGGTCTATTACTCTTAGAATTACAGACCAAATCATGCGGATTGTTATCACAGTGCTTAGACATCTTGCGTTTGAGAAAACAAACTTTCTAACAAACTCAGTCATCCACACTCACAGGGAAATATGACAATCGCACGAGCAGTACTAGAAAAAGAGGTCAGATGGCCATAAAACTTCCAAAGGCAGGACACAAGACTTTTATTAGCGAAGAAGTTGCCTGTGGAAAGAAAACAAATACAAAGAAGTTAAGGTTTGGCTTTTTTCTGCTTTCTGTTTTTCCTTTAACTACAATAAACACAACCATGGCAGCAAAATCCATCCCTTTGCCCTTGGAGGCCAGAATGTGCTTCCTGGGGAAGGCTGAAGGTATGAGACGTTGCGCTGTTAGCACACAACTGATTAACTGAGGTGGGAGTTTGAGAGTCGGTTCATTGTTCTGAGCACCCTCAGGAGCAGACCAGTAACAGGACCCAATCAGAAAGGGATGCAGTGACCGGTCTGTCGTATGTTCCTTCCGACAGCATGCTGCCAGGTAGGATTGTATTTCCTGACAAATTCCTGCAGGAGACACCACCAGAAAATTACCACTACTACCCAAATGCTGTCTTTGGGAGCAGAGGAAAGGAGTTAAATAGAAGGAATTGTGAAAGAGAACTGGAAAAGTGCGTACAAGGTTGACAGGAACATGAAGACACCAGTCTGCAGCTGAAATCTGACTGGGTTATCTAGTGTCCACAGAACTTACTATTCTAGAACTACTTACCCACCAACATTTTTCCTTGATTTTTGAAATCCATATAGCATTCAGGAGGAGAGCTTTAGGAGCAAACACTTATTATATGAGCTGCAATGTTACGCTCAGCACTGCATTCCTACAGAGACTGAACGGCACACTCCACAGCACCTTGCTGCATCTCTTCTGGCATGCCTGTATCCTTTACCACAGCTGTCTGGTCACCCGTATTACCTGTAACAAACAAAGGAAAGCTTCAGAGCTGCCACAGTATCTACCTGCCAAGGACACATTGTGCGTATCATTGCTGGCAACAGGTTTTCTGCCGGCATTTCCGCAGCCTGTGCCTCGGGCCAGAGGAACTCGGGTTTAAAGCCGCTCACTTGGAGCACCCCCTCCCCAGCTGTAGCCCCGCAAGCGCAGCCGGAGCGGTTTCAAAGCCCGCTGTCCCTCCCCAGCTCCTCTCCGGCCGGGAAGCCCCTGGAGAGGGCGCAGCCGCTCCAGCGCAGAGCCCCGACGGCCTTTCCCTGTCGAGGAAAGCGAACGGAGGCCGGAGCCCCCCTCAACGATGGTTTAACGGACCCACTTGTGCCGCAGTCCCCTCAGAGCATCCCCAGCCCCACCGGCCCACAGCAGAGGTCGGCTCGTACCGCCTTCGGGCCCGCCTTGCCCCGCAGTGCGCCCGGTCGAGGCGGATTGCGACTCCCACCCTTCGCCACCCGGGGCCCCGGAGCCGCAGCGCCGAGTCCTGTCCATGTCGGAGGTTCCCGCAACGGCGACGAGGCCCTCACCAAGCGGCGGCCGGGACCCAGATGGAGCCGTTCCCGGGCAGGCCCGCGGGCGCGACGGGACGCGTAGTCCTCGGCTCAGCGGAGCGCGACGGGAGATGGAGGCCCCGGGACCCAGAGCGCCCTCTTGCAACCGTTCCCTACGAGCCTCCGGCCCCGGGCCCCGAGCCCCGGCCGGAAGGGCTGGGACCGCCCCCCTCAGGCACTGCCCCTCTTGTCAGCCCCGCACGGGGCTGGGGGACCAAGCCACCCACCCTGCCCAAAGCAGCCAGAAACAACATCCTGCGGGCCAGGCGGATCTAGTCCTTTATTTTCCAAAGCACTTCTCTGAGGCACCAGCAGAAACAGCCCAGGCCTTGGGGCAGCACATCCAGCCACACAGGAGGGGAAACCACCAAAAACCACCTCGGAAGAAGAGGATTGTAACAGGAAGAACTAAATGCTGCCTGTATTTACATAGCACAAGTGGTAACTGGGCAATACTGTAGACTGCTAGAAAACTCTCCAAGGCAAAACTGCTCCAATAGCTCTACTAGCAAAGAAACAGCCTTTGGGAAAAAAAAAAAAAATAATAAAAAAAAAAATACATGGAAGACTTTTTTTTGTATTTTTCCTTTTTTATATCCACAATGTAACATCATCTGCTATAGCATAATCCCTGCCTTTGCCCTTGAAGATCAAGGTCTGCGTCCTCAGGAAGGCTGCAGTAACTAGTCAGAGGAATCAGCACAGTCCTGTAACCAGATGCAAGGTTCAGTAACAATCCATGGGTCTAACCAGACTTGAACAGAAGAATAGCCACTTGGCCGAGGTAGAAGTAGATGAAGTGCTTGGTCTCGTGAGTCACGTAGCTGCCGAAGTTCCTCCCCACGATGCAGTGCCAGGTGGGATTGTATTTCTTGTCAAACTCCTGCAAAATAGATCACTAGAAATTAAGAACTCTTCTAAACTGGTATTCACTCCCAGAGCAAGGCAATTAGAGGAAGAGCAGATGCGCTTAAGCACTAGGATTATCTTATTTACATCTTACTGCTTAGTCAGACAAAAACAAAAGAGACACAGTGCTTCCCACCCGAGCAGCAGTAAGTTTAAAACGTTATTTCTGTGCGGGGAAAGTAGTCTTCCTCTCCTTGCAATTCACAGCACAATCTGAAACTAGAGCCCTTGAGTAAAAGCTTCACCCCTATAGTTTGTACCCACAGAGATTAAGCCGTAATTTAGACTTCATTGTTCATCTGCCAAAGGGATGTGGTGGAAAATTCTCTGCCACATGCTCTGTAACACAGATACTATCAACAAATCTGAGAACGTGTGGTTTACTCCTGTCAAATCCTTTGCAAATCCCCAGTAGCTGCTACAAAGAATATCTGAAAAATTAGACTACACTCTCTTTTCCACTGTCACAGATAATTCCTGCATTTGGGAAATAAAATAAAAGATGTTTTTTTCAATTGTGGCCATAGCAAACCAGTATTCTCTAGCGGGAAGAATCATTCTGCTTACTGGAAATATTTTTTGTGTTCAAGAAGCTTGTCTGCCCCACATATCCTAAAGCACAGCCTCATGCTTTAAGTCCAACGAGATAATTTGAGTGGTACAGCAGCAGAAACAACTCAAGCTGGGTACTTCCAGAGAACAACCCCAAAAGAATTCCTGGGCAATTACACCCTCACAGTTGGCGTTTCTCACCCCTCACATATCAGTTTAGACCAACAATAATATTAGAGTCTTGCTCTTCACTGGACCTCTTCATTGTCCCTGGGCCATACATTTTTCATGTTATCTCTGAGGCTGTGGTTTCTGATGGCAATTGTAGCTGCCTTATCGTGCAGCTTGAACTGGCTCTTGAGCCCCTCTTTCATGGAAAAAGGTCAAAGTTTAACATATCTGGGTGAAAATTCAGAGCTTGCAGCCTAAGCCTTCAGCAAATGCATAAACTAATGCTAAGCAGTTAACTCCAGACAGTTGCAGTCCAATAATCCTTAACATTTAAACAGCAATTCCACTCAGATCAGTTTAACTTCTATCGACATTCTTTGGTTTCTCCATTCTCCGGAGTTGACGAAGCAGGAAATTAGCACAACTAGATCTTTCCCATGTTCAGTATTGTTAATCCTACATAAAGAATGACACAGACATTGCAAACAACAGATAATCAGTGCCACCAGGGATATTTTTTTTGTGGTGGGATTTTTTTTTCCTCCTTTTTTGCTTATGTCACTACATAAGGAGAGCTGTGATTACAGTAGACTTGCAGAGAACTACTTCACCCTGCAATTCCTGACCCAGCTGGGCAGAACTGCAAACAGATCCTTAAGATTAAGTTCAATAAAACTGAAACCAAGAACTATGTAAAACAGGTTTACTCTCAAAGGAAAACCATACGAGAACTCAATAGAGCCCCTGTGTTTTCTACCAGCTCATCAGTCACAGGGACAGTCAGCAGCCACTCTCTGTTCACCTTGGGCAATAGGACAGTGTCAGAAAAAGCTTAAGTAGAAGGTACTGGGAGAGAAAAGCAGAACCTGGAGAAGTCCATGTAAAGGGTGGGGAAAGCAACATGAGGACAGCAGCCTACAGAAAGTCCAACTTGATTATCTAGTGTCTCGAGAACTTGTTTCTCTAGAGCTACTTGCCTAGCAGCATTCTGCCTGCTTGATCTTTCATGTGCATAGATACTTCACGAGGACATCACAAGCAAACATCTACCTTCTTTATGTGAGCAGCAATGTCCTTCTCGATGTTGTACTTCTCCAGTGCCTGTGTAGCACACTCCACAGCATCTTGCTGCATCTCTTCTGACATGTCCGCATTCTTGATCACAGCCTTTCGATCACCCATGATTGCCTATACTGAGCAAAGAAGAAGAGAATTCAGAGTCACAGGGGCTCTACCTGCCAGGATCGCCTGCCAAGCTGCCACACAGGTACCACTGTGCCCAGAGAGGCTTCGAACCCCTGCAGTGCCCTCAGCCGCGGCTGTGCAGCATTTCTGCCGGCGGTGGCACAGGGGCAGCCCACTCTCTGGGCCAGCCGAACAGAAGTTTCAAGCCGCTCAAAGAGTAGCCGCTCTGCAACTAGTAGCCCCACAGACGCCGTCGGAGTGGTTTCACTGCCCGCAGCCCGTCCAGCCCTCCGCAGGCCCCCTCCAGCCCGGCAGCGGTCCGGCGCAGGCCGACAGCCCCGGGAGAGGGCGCAGCCACTCCAACGCCCAACCCTGACGGCGTTTCCCTGCCGAGAAAGCCGAACGGAGCCCAGTGGTCCCCACCAAAGGCCAGAGCCCCGCACAGCTCCAAGAATGCCTCCAGCCTGGAGTTCCTGCGGGTGCGAGAAAGGCTGAAGTAACCCCTCAGGAAAGGCCCTGGCACCGGCGGGCAGCAGGGTGCCCGAGCACCAGCTGCTCAGCGTCAGCCTTCCCAGAGGCCGGATGAGACCCGGCGCGCCTCGGGAGCTGCCCCACCACAGCATCCAGACCCACCCCACTTTCCTCACCGCTCGGCTGCTGCCGCAGGACCGGCCCTCGTAGATGGAAGCACGCAGGGAGCAGGCAGGGCGCAAAGGCACAGCAAGCAGCTCCCTCCACCGCCGCCTCGGTTTAACCGACCCGCGCGCAACACCGTCGCCTCCAAGCACCCCTAGCACCACCCCCTCCGTACGGGGCGCCAGCCATTGGTCACCGCTACCACCCCCCCCGAGCGCTCATTGGCCAGCATTCTGAGCTCTCGTAGCATTTTACTGCAGCAGTTTGTTTCAGACCGGCATGCTTTGCGCCTGCACCTGTTCCCATAGCGACGAGCGGTAGCGGAGGTGGAGGCCGAGGCCTGCGTTGGGAGGGAGTGCGGCCTGGAGCGAGCGCGCGGCATGGTGCGGCCGCAGCGCGCTGCTGGCGTGTGTGCCTGGGGTAGCTGCGCTCAGGCAGTGCGCGGCCTCGGCTTGGCCTTCCCCTGTTTGTCCGCATGGCTGAGCTGCCTGAACGTGGCTGCTTGCGGGCATCTGTGCAGTGGTCTGTGACTGCAACATGAGAGAGGCTCTCCCGATCGCTTCTCTGGTAGGCAAAGATCATCTCTCCCTAAAGCTGAGGGAGACAAAAGAATCCCAAACAAAACAGCCCCAAAAACGTGATGCTTTGCGAGGCATCTAACTGCAAAAAATATAGGGCAAAGCAAAATCAGGATTTCACTGGTCAGTTCTGCATAAAAACCATGAGAAAATGGTGGTAGGACCTGGTGATGGCGCTACTGTCCCCACATCGTGGCAGGGGAGATGGATCCTCGTCGGGGAGTGTAGGCTCAGGTCTCCCTTCTTAACCTGTCAGGAGGAAGGGTTCCAGGACTTCTTTGTGGCGACAAAGCTGAGATAATTTCTGGGTGATTCAAATAATGTGATAAGCGGGGCAGCTTTTTTGAGGAAAAAAGGGCAGAAAAGGTGCCTCATTTGTACTAATGTTCCTAACAGGAATCAGAGGCAACTCCTCCCCCTCATGGGAACCCACAGACCAACCCTCCCACCTCCTCTCGATGAGGTCTAACTTCAGCCGGGAAACTGCAGAACTAAACATCTAAAGAGATTAGGGCAAAAATACTCGCAAAATTACTCAAATCGGTGTATGGAGTGCCTTAGGTTTGGGTTCTATTTTTTTTTTTTGTGTTAGGGCTGTTTCTTAACCCTGTCAGGTACATGCCACCAGCACATAACCAGTTGGTAGCACCGGGGTGTTTGGGGCCGGAGCTCGCGTCCTCTCAGGCTGTGGAGAGCTCACAGCTGCCGCTGAGCTCTGTACTCAGCCTCGGTACGAACACCCGGTGCGGGCACAGAGCACCCCCGCCGCGTTACGAGGGCCGGGTACGGAGGCAGCCGCTACCTCCCGGTCCGGCCGCGCCCGCGCCCCGCGCCGGACCCTCTGAGGGAGGTGCGCGGGTTGTGCCTTTGCAAGATGGCGGCGGCGGCGCTGTGCCCGTGTCGGGCCGTGCTCGCCCGCCGCGGCGGGGTTCTGCGGGCGCTCTGTGGCTCCGTGCGAGGCCTCGCCGCGGGCACACAGACACACTTTGGCTTCCAGACCGTGACGGAGGAGGAGAGGAGGGAGAAAAGTGAGGGCGGCGGCGGGTTCCGCTGCAGGGGAGGGCGAGCTGGGCCTGGTGGAAACCTAACGGGGCTCCCGGCAGCCGGGGCGTACGGACGATGGGAATAAAGGGTGCTGGAGCGGCTGGTTTGAGACGTTACTGGGAGCCGCAGTGCATAATAGCTACGCCAGTTTCATTCTTCCTCTCAGCTCCGGAGGGGTTACGGGAGGAGGCTGCATTTCTCCAAAGGCGTGTGTCAAGCAGCAGGCTCAATACAATTCGATTGTGTTTTTTGTAGGGAGTTTTCAGGTGGTATTTTGCAGTTCCATATGTTGACGGACCTCCACGAGGCAATAAAGGGTTCATTTTGCTTCTAGAGGAGCATTTTTAAGTAAATTGCGTCTCATTCTCCTGTTTTTTCTTTGCAGTTAACCAAGTCTTTGAAAGTGTGGCCAAGAAATACGATGTAATGAATGATTCAATGACTCTAGGGATTCATCGAGTGTGGAAGGACATCCTCGTGCATAAAATGAACCCTTCCCCAGGAACACTTCTTCTTGATGTTGCTGGAGGAACAGGTAAATAATTTTGGTGAGTTCCACATGACAATGCCATTCTGGTTTTGAACTCTTTGAGCCTGCTCAGAATTAAGTTGCCTAGACTTTTCCTCAGTTCTGTGTCTTTGAAACTAGTGAAGCATCTGCTTGATTTTCAGAGAAAGGTTGAGAGCTAACTTCTTTGTGGTTTGTAATACCTTGCTCCAAGGCTCTGAAAGTGTTACAGTCCTGCCATGATGTGTTATGGAACGGTGTTTACATTTGTAGGAAGTCACGGACTCTTTTAATACGTTCCCTTTACCTATATATGCATACACACTCTCTGTCTCTCTGTACTGTGCGGGTTTGACTTTTATTTATACGCATATATATAAATAAAAATGAACTCAGTTTGATGTTCAGATCCTCATGTTCCAGTTTCCTGGAATCAGAAAACATTCCCAAACGTGTCTCTTTCTATTCAAACAACTGCAGGTGACATTGCCTTTCGCTTTATTAATTATGTTCGCTCTGCACGGGAACGGCAGCTCCAGCGGAAGCTGAGGAGCCATCAGAATTTATCGTGGCAGGAAATTTCTGAGAGTTACCAGGAAGAGCAGTGTAAACCACTGGGGGATTCCCAAGTGGTGGTCTGTGACATTAACAAAGAAATGTTAAAAGTTGGGAAGCAGAAAGCACAGTATCTTGGCTACTCTGAAGGTGAGTCATGCATTGTACCATGTCAGTAGTGTGCTTGAGGCATGGTAACCATTAGGTAGTCACCCCTTCAGGATCACAACACACAGTGTGTGGCCATGGTGTATACTGTACCTGTGCTTGTGTATTTGCCAACATTGAATGACTTTTTCTCAGCATGTAGTACGTTGTTCAGACATACAGTGATCCTCTTGAATAATGCTTGAACTTTCAAAAATACATGTATGGGAGTGTCCATGATGTCTGATACCCAGCTATCCTTCAGAATTGGTTAAAGAGTCTAAACCTGCTGTTCATATCTGTGCTAATAAATCTGATTTTACTAAGGCAGGTAATGCAAAAGAGCTCAGGCCTAGAAGGATTACACTAAACATAGTGGGTATTTTAAGAATGAAAGCAACAAATAAAAATGGAAAAACTAAGGAATATTGCAATCCTATGAAATCTTCCACAGTTAGAGTGCATGCTAGTAACACTCAGAGAAACTGAATTTGAAATGAAATTTGAGTGTCTCCTGGCAACAACTGTGTTTTTTCTGTTGTGTTTTGCTCTCCTCCATGGTCACTTTCTGGCATCCTGCCCTTTGAAACTGCTGACCTTTGCTGCAGAAAACTTACGTTTTGTTTTTTTTTTTCCAATAGTGTTTTGCTTGTTTGTTTTATTTTGTTTTGTTTTGCATTTGGGTCACCAAAACCAATGACTTTAGGAGCTATTAACTATAAACTGAACAGTCTTATTTTTTGTACCCATAACCTGGACATGCACAGACAGACATGGCCTTGATCCACTGAGGATTGGGAAGCAGCACAGCTGCAACAGGATCACATGCCGATAGTGCTGATGAAGGGAGCGTGGCTTTTCATGTGCTTCTGTCTAGGGAAGCTTTCTAGCAAAATGTTTTTAGTGTGTTGGCCATTGGTGCATGGCAAGATATTAAGTATTGTCTGAGCAGAGATTCTCTTTCTGCACCTTTACTACAAACAAATGGCAGCCAGTGTCTGCAAAGCTGGTTGCTTTCCACTGCAATGCAGGATTTGGGCGAAATCTTTTTGGCACACGGTGAGCACATGTGTGTATATACAGAAGAATGTTTTGGCTGAGCTGCAAAATTAAGTACTTTGGCTTGAAGGACAGCTATACAATACAGGACTTTGAAAGGTTTGTGAGTATAGACCAAGGTGCCTTTTTTCCAACAAAAATGTAAAATTGAAGTATTAGCTTTAAATATCACCTTTTTTAATAATCTGGAATAGGTAAGTTCTGGTCTTTCTGGAGCAGCCTGAGTTCCATTCTGTGTCCTTGTCTTTTACTACAGGCTTATCCTGGGTACTTGGGAATGCTGAAGAGTTGCCCTTCGATGATGATAAGTTTGATGTTTACACAATTGCCTTTGGAATCCGAAATGTAACTCGTATTGATTTGGTAAGTTGCTGTAGTGTATCCTGGCGTGGGGTCCTTATAATCTGAGTTTTTTTGTTCTAGAAGAAGTAGTAAAGGAGGAACTCCTTTGGATAAAGGAACATTCTTGTCTAGTCCTGAAACATTTAGAATAAGTGGCATGTAGTGTGCAACTTGTTCAAATGGAAAATGCAATTAAATGCCCCACCTTTGTCATAAAAAGTTAGATTTATACCAGTTGCATCCAATCCTTCCAGCTTGGCAAACCACACAATCTCTTCCTAAGGCAAAAAGGGCTGAATGTTACAGTCATTCCCCACCTTCTCCTGACCTATGATGTGGCTGGATCTACACATGCCTAGTGCAGTCAGCCTGCATATCTGAAAGGTTCCTGAGCACCTGATCTATATCCCACCTGCAGTGGGTCCAAAACTTCCTGCCCTGTTCTGTTTCCCTGCCTGAGCCAGCAGAACTTCCAGAGCAGAGAGTGGGAAGCAGCTGGCTGCTGCCACCACTGCCGTTGACTAGCCTATTTAGTCTGTTTCTGCTTAGTGCCTTCACACTGGCTGATAGTAGAGTTTCCCATGAAGAGTGAGTATGAGTTTAATTAGGGTAAGTCATACTCTTTGTTCTAAACAATATCTGTTCTTCGAGAATGAATAGCTCTCTTGGGAAGAAGGTAGATCACCTGTCTATCTGGACTTGTCTGTGTTTTGGAGGAGCGTGTTACAACCTTGTCAGTGCTCCTTCTGTGGAAGGTGTAGTGTTTGGATCCAAACCACCTTGAACTGTATGCCTTTGAACTTCCTCCCCTAATGTGGATAGCTTTTCACAATGCTATGTCTGCACCCTTCCGAAGCACAAGCCCTTTGCCTTCATGGATACAGCAGGCTGGTAGCATGGTTCCCAGGAGACCAGGTACAAAACATATCCGAGCCTCCAGTTCTTTCACAGAGCTCCTGTCACATGTGTGTACTGTTTATGTTTTATCTCTTAGGAACATGACAGCTGAAGCCAAGTAGGTGTACAACCTGTAGAGGTTCTTGAATACAACTGTATTGTGCTCTCATATGAAAAAACATACAGCTCTAAGCAGTTTGTCCTGGCTCTTCATAGGGATATTATTTGGGATTTAGGATGGAATTTTCAAAGTAGCCAAAGATATGCTTCCTTCTTCTTCCTCGCTGCTCTCACACATTGCTCATCCAAAACCCAGTATCATTTCTTCTTTGATCCTTTGGGTGTGCCTCACAGTTGAGTAAAATCTTTTCTTTAAAAGAAAAAAACATCTATCGTGCTCTCTTCTCATTTTCAGCTTCTTGTGGCTGAGTCACCTTCTGGCTTTTGGGTTTGGTCTGTAATTACAAGGGCTCTGCTGGCAAACATTCATCAACTGAGAGGAGGGAAAAAAGAAGAAAAATTGCCAACCTGACGTCATAGTTTCGATACAAAGTCTGGTGTAAATCTGTTTATGTAGCAGCAAGAGTATTTGTAGTTTGGTTCTGGTGTTTGGTTTTGTACTTGTCTTGGGATGGTTCTCCACAAGTAAATATTGAAGACTGCCAGTCAGGATTCTCTTTACTCCTCTCAGTTCACCACCAAGTTGCCATCACATGGCATGAGAATAGGCAGGTGCTGTTCTACAGAAACTAACTCACCGTGTCTGCTTTGTCTCAGGCACTTCAGGAGGCCTATCGTGTGCTGAAACCAGGAGGGAGATTCCTCTGCCTTGAATTTGGTCATGTCAGCAATCCTGTCATTTCCAGGTAGGAACATTTTATGCTATGTCACAAGGCTCTTTTATTTGTACTCAACCAGAATTAGTGATGGAGACCCTCTGAGGCCACCACACTGTGCACTGTTAAAATCCTATACAGATTCCATAGCATAGTGGTACAGAGATCACCTTGTGTTGGAGAGAGGTGGTTTTAAGCTTGTTTGTATTCATCTGTGTTTTCTGTCTCTCTGTGCAGGCTCTATGATCTATACAGTTTCCAGGTTATCCCTGTTCTGGGTGAGGTAATTGCTGGTGACTGGAAGTCCTACCAGTATCTTGTGGAGAGCATCCGACGTTTCCCCCCTCAGGTAAGACAATATTTCTCTGAATTCACTAACACACAAAACATGGTCCCAACATAACCTTATAGGCAGCTGCCTTATAGGCCTTCAGGTCATTCTAATTCTGGAACTGTTATTTTTCAGGAGGAGTTGAAGGTAATGATAGAAGATGCAGGCTTTTTTAAAGTGGATTATCAGAATTTAAACTTGGGCATTGTTGCCATTCACTCAGGTTTCAAACTGTGAGTCTGCTGTGTAGCAAACCAGGAAGTATAATTTTCCTTACAAATCTAAAAGGTGTGGAACTTCAAGACTGAAGAGGAGTTTTAAGAACTTGTGCAGCAGATACGTGTTCAGCTGTCAGACCCTGAAGAGCATCAGCGCCTTTCTTCCCCCAAGAGGTCTGCGGGTTGATGGAGTAACTCCTGGGGAGTTTCTTACGCTTGCATTTCCCTTCAAGTGCAATGTAATGGACAAGGCCAAAACTGAGCAATGCTGACAAATGAAGCCACTTCAGTTGCCAGTGGTGTGGATACAGAAACAGACTGACCAGTCTTCAAATAAGATGCCTCTTTTTTTTTTACTATGGTTCAAGGAGGATATTGGACCAGTGAAAAATAACTTGAATTTAGTAGATTTTTTTATTAAGTGGTTATTGTCTTTGTCATGTGAACTTTAAAGGATTTTCGCCATGATACCTTTACCCTTTTCAAGGGCATATGGAAGACTTGTGAAATAAAACCAACTCTGCATCAACTTTTCTCACTGAAGTCAGTATTTTAGCCTTCGTAAGATTTCCTTTCTGAGAATGGGATTTTTATCTGGAGGAGAATGGCCATGTAACCATTCTGGATGAGATATTTTCACCTCCATATGAAATGTTTGTCAATGCTAGCTGCATAATCCTTATGTAAAAATAATACGCGTTTCCTTCTATATACTTGCTTCTGTAGCAGGATATAGGGATAGAGTGAAAAAAAAGTCTAGAGAAGGTACATTTACATTCAAAGTGACAGCCGTGTGATGAACTAATAGAAATATTTCTCCTGAAAATGAGGAGAGGAGGAGACTCCTGCTTTTTACACAGCAATTCACTTGAAAGGAACACCCTCTTCTGAATGCCAGAATTTGTACTGGAGGTCCTGGCTGCTGAAAACATTCTTATCAGGAATGGGGGAGCAGTCTCTTTCTGTCAGGAAACTACCTCTTATTGTTCTCTGTTACTCAGAGGTGAGCTCAGGCTTCAGGTGCTATGGAGGTGGGAATGTTCCCCCTTCATTCACAGTACAATAAAGGGTAATACAAGCACTAAAAAGGCAGAAGGGTAGAGACGAGTCCAAAAGGATAAACTTGTTCCAACAGTTTTATTAGCAAAGAAGCCATCTTTTGAAAGAAAATAAATACAAGGAAGACATTTTTGCCATTTTTATAGCCACAATGAAAAAAAACAGCTGCTACAGCAAAATCCCTGACCATGAACAATACAACAAAAGACCTGAAGGTCTGTTTCCTCAGGAAGGCTGAAGGTAGGAGGCTGTCTGGAGTTGGTGCAGTCCTGGAACCAGGTGCAAGTTTCAGTAACAGTCCGTGGGTCTAACCAGACTTGAACAGAAGAATAGCCACTTGGCCGAGGTAGAAGTAGATGAAGTGCTTGGTCTCGTGAGTCACGTAGCTGCCGAAGTTCCTCCCCACGATGCAGTGCCAGGTGGGATTGTATTTCTTGTCAAATTCCTACAGAAGGGAGAACTAGAAAGTCAGCATTTTGGTGAGAATTGCACTGATATTGTCTAGCAAGGGCTATTTTTGCAATTAACAAGTGTTGCTTTTGGAAGAAGGCAATTAAGAAGTAGCAGATGCTCTTAAGTGCAAGGATCATATGTCACTGTATAACTCATCTGCTGCTAGTCAGACAAAAAAAAAAAGGTGCTACTGAGCTGAGCAGGGATAAGCTTCAAACATATGTCTGGGGAAGTAAGTTTTCCCCAAAAGTCACACCACGATCTCGAACAGTAACTTTTAAGAACTTTGCTGCTTGTTCTCATTCTCTAGACTAAGCCATCATTTTGACTTCATCAACTATTTTCAACAAGGCTGTTGAAAGGACCCTTAGATGGATCATTCTTTACAACGTCCCTGATACCAGGTCCTGAGCCCATGTTCTTCCTACACGCTGTAGCCTGGAGCCTGCTATGACTTTCAAATAAACTCGGGTTGGACAGAGCCTTGGGTGAGGTGTCCCTGCCCATGGCAGGGGCTTGGAACTGGATGATCTTAAGATGCTTTCTAACCTAAACCAGTCTGTGATTCTGTGATTCATGTGTACAAGACTACTCTCAGTAAAACTGCACAGTCAGTGGTTATATACTGCAGTACCCAACAACCATCACCTGAAGAGATTTTGAAGAGAGCATGCAAGAGTTCGTGTTCTGCTCAACGCAACCCTCCAACTACTTGCAGCTCAGTCAGGCTCCCAGTAGGAGTCGGAGAAAAAAATCTGACAACTGTAAGCTATGAACCATCTGTTCTGCGTTGGCACAAACAGTTTGTCTTACATGTGGTGTGGAAAAAAAAAGCAAAACCACTTATTACAGGGTCAGCAAGCCCCCACTTGTCAGATGGGCTCCACAGAGCTCCTGGCATCAGCCACAGGGACAGTCAGCAGCCACTCTCTGTTCACCTTGGGCAATAGGACAGGGCAGAAAAGGCTTAAGTAGAAGGTACTGGGAGAGAAAAGCAGAACCTGGAGAAGTCCATGTAAAGGGTGGGGAAAGCAACATGAGGACAGCAGCCTACAGAAAGTCCAACTTGATTATCTAGTGTCTCGAGAACTTGTTTCTCTAGAGCTACTTGCCTAGCAGCATTCTGCCTGCTTGATCTTTCATGTGCGTAGATACTTCACAAGGACATCACAAGCAAACATCTACCTTCTTTATGTGAGCAGCAATGTCCTTCTCGATGTTGTACTTCTCCAGTGCCTGTGTAGCACACTCCACAGAGTCTTGCTGCATCTCTTCTGACATGTCCGCATTCTTGATCACAGCCTTTCGATCACTCATGATTGCCTATACTGAGCAAAGAAGAAGAGAATTCAGAGTCACAGGGGCTCTACCTGCCAGGATCGCCTGCCAAGCTGCTACACAGGTACCACTGTGCCCAGAGAGGTTTCAGACCCCTGCAGTGCCCTCAGCCGCGGCTGTGCAGCATTTCTGCCGGCGGTGGCACGGGGGCCGCCCGTGCTCCGGGCCAGAGGAACGGGAGTTTAAAACCTCTCATTTGGAGCACCTGCTCTGCAGCCGGGAGCCCCGCAGGCGCCGCCGGAGCGGTTTCAAACCCCGCCGCCCGCCCTGGTCCCGGTGTCTGTCGGAGCCGCCCGCACCCAGCGCCCCGTTCCCCCTCACCGCTCGGCAGGCGCCGCGGGACCGGTCGCGATCGGAGCAGATCGGCGCTGCGATCTGGTCGCTAAGCGCCGCCGCGCCGCCCCGCCTCCAAGCGCCCCCGCACCGCCCCGCCTCCAAGCGCCCCCAGCCCCGCCCCCTCCACAGCTGCCACCAGCCATTGGTCACCGCTCGCTCCCTGCCCTGCGCCCATTGGCTGCTGCCCGGCGTTCCTATCGGGTTTTACTCTCGGTTTTTCTTTCAGCCCGGCATGCCTCGCGCGCTGCGTCCGTTCCCATAGCGACGGGCGGCCTAGCGGTGAGGCCCCCGTGCCGGTGCCGGTACCGGGCGCGCCGCGGGGGCTGCGGGCCGCGGGGTCCGGTCATGGCTGCCCCGCCGGTGGCCCGGTGATCCCGGCACGGTGCTCCTTGCCATAGCGCTGTCCATGCGTGTGAACGTGTCCACCGTAAGGCACCTTTCATAGCTGGCTCCTGGTTCCCAAAGGCCGTGCTGCAATCCGGATCACAGAGACACCGGGTTTAACCCAGTGACCTCTCCAGCAGCCCCTTGCTTCTCTTGGAACTGGGAGTGCTCCTCCAGTAGTTGCCCTTTCTGAGGGGGAAGCCCACCCATGTCAGAGGAAGGAGTTCCATAGCTTTTAAATGCCACTTGATCATCTTTCCTATTCACATGTGTTGCCAATCTCTCTTTGTCTTTCAGACTCGGTGACTTCTGAGAGGAATCTTTTGCCCATGTTTACTGTGATCAGCTCAGCTCCAAACTTTGTTCCTTTAGTGAACTGAATCCATCAGGCTCCTTAAGTCTTATTCAAGGTATCTGCTGCAGACCTTGCTCTCTGCAACTCTTGCTTCCTCCTTATTTTTCGGGGGGAGGGGGTAATGTGTGTGTGGGTTTTGTTTTGTTTTTTGTGCATCTGTTTGCTTCAAATGAAGCGAGATGCTTTGGGAGATCCCCAGGGCTCTGTTTTGTTGGGTTTCACTCTCCCTGGGGCACTTTCTGCTTCTGCTCTTGTCAGCAGCTACAAAATTGCTGTTGAGCCTTCCATAGCTGGTGATCTGTTAATAACAGGACTGCACTGTTTCGATAACAAACAGCACAGGGTGACTTAAAAGAGGTTTGCCAGACACTGGTTGGTGGGGCTGCCATTTGCTCATTGAAATAAAACCTCAAGAGCAGCCTTCTATCTCACTTGAAATGCAAATATTTTTCATGTTATAAGTACCTGCTCAGTGGCATTCATAGGAAAAGCAGCATAATTGCAAACAAGCTTTTGCGTTCGAAAGCTCTGAGGCAACCTCAGAGGAATATACTGTCACCAGAATATTGAAACTGGATAATGTAACACTTTTGTCACTCTAGAGTATCTCAGAAATGATTTCTGACTTTAGCTCCCAGGATTTAGCATTCCAGGTGGAAGAGATGCAATTCCCAGCTTTGCTTTCTGTCTTTGCCATCGGGAGGGTGTGCTGGAGACTGCTCTGAAAGTTATGAAATTAAGGGAGGTGTTTGGTAACTGCAGGCAAATCTCTACACATTTATTAAGAAGTGGTTGCCTGAAGGAGCAGATGTGATGAGGACTGCAGGAAATGTCAGTGTGGGTGAGATACTTGCTAATGAGAAACATTAAAGAGAAACCTTTGAGCCTTCCTGGTTGATCAGGGATATAAAAGGATAGTTTCCAGCAGGACAGAGCTGCAGGAGAAGGCAGAACAAACACACACAGGAGACGGTATACGGAGGAGAGGAGGTGCCAAAGAAAACTGGATAATGGATAAGGCCTGTCAGGTTCCTCTTGCAGATGGAGGTTAGACTGTAAGCACTTTTCAGTTGAGGCCTTTTTTTGCTGTGTCACTTACTGTATTACTGCATCTAATAGAGATTTTTCTTGTGGCTCCTGGTTACTATCAGAAGATAAAATAATTATTAGCAATAACCCAACTTCCTTTTCTTTTTTTTTTCATAAAACTGAAAAAATCACCTTGAAATGTTCTTTGTAAACCTGGAGTACATATGCTAGGGCTTCTAATCCAATGTGATGTGTTGCAGATCTTCACAGTAGTGAAAAATCCTTAGCAGGTATAAGTCAAGTGATCTCCATGGTCTCCAGGGAAACAAGACACATTTACATCATCCGAGAATCCGGCCTCCTTTTTTTTCCTTCAGTTTGCTGTGTCTCTTGAGCACTGAAAACGATGAGTTGTTTCACAAGTACACATTATGTTTGCCCCACTGCAGTTACCAGGAATTTACAGGTAGCGATTTTATTACATGAGTCCTTAACTATATTTATTCACTTGCCAGGGTTTATAAATTGCACTGTGGCAGAATACTGTAAGACCTGACCCAGATCCAGACCCACTTGCTCATCAAGGCCCTGCAGTGAAAGCAAATGAACCAGCACCACAAAGGGATCTTGTCCCCACCTCAGGGCGCAGCTGGGGCCCAGTGGGGCTTTGCGCTGTGCTGGGGGGAACAGCACCAGGCACGCCAGGGGCAGGCTGGGGCACTAACACATTCTGCCCCACAGGCAGCTCCTCTGGCCTCTGTAAGGGTTCCTGCTCTGATGGTTGCAGGTGTCTCTGTCAGGGCTGTAATTCCCCTATTAGTGGTGAAGCTGCAACAAACCCCTTCATTAAGGAAACGCGTGTTTTCCACTTAACATGCATTTGGGCTGCAGGGAACAGCCATCAGGCAGCTTGTTCTCTCACTGGGGTGAGTAGGTAAGAGAGCAGCAGTGAACTGGCAGTTTTAAGCTTAGCCTGCGCTGCAGTGGGAATGTGGGATCATCTTTGTCCAAACGGTTGGTTTCTTTTGCTTTAGCATAGCTGCATATATTGGGTTGGAAGCTCCTGCAGCCCTGCAGTTGACTCTCAAATTTCTTTTCCTTTCTCTATGTATCATTGTCCCCATTCTCTGTGGTAGTTAGAGGAGGAGGTCAAAACATGTAGAACAAGTAGGGGTTTCTCAAGCTGGGAATTCTCTGCTAACATGCTTGTTGTATGGCATGACTTGAGGTCTTTCCTTGTCATGATTTATGAAAGTCATAAATTACTTTTCAGCTGAGCTTGTATATTTATAAAACTTCCTCATTTGCAGGGTCTGAATCTTGAAAAGCCTGAGACTAAAGCACTAATACAGAGTTATAGCTTTGCAAAGAGTTGGATTGGTGGGGTTAGAGACTTTGATTCAACGCTCTTAAAAGAATTCAAGTATCATAATAATGACATGTTTTATGCATATGTGTGTGTGTATTATGGAAGCTTAAACAAATAATGAAGTAACTGCACAAACAAGAGTAGAACAAACCCTTCTTGCCTGAGAAACATGATAAAAAGTGTAAATTAAAGTTCAAAGCTTACCAAACATGCAGCCTTTGAGAGCAGTGAGGGAAAGTGGCTCCTACTCAGTAGCCCTGATTCCTTACACCAGCAAAGCTAGCTGTAGTGCTTTTCACTCAGCCTGGGCTTTCCATTTAACACATGGCACATAATGAATGGCCCAAGAGGCCACTGTCAAAGCAGTCTGTACACCTGGTGTTGAGAGCAAGCCGCTAATGGCTGAACCTAGCACCAGTACTGTTCAAACTGCGTACTACTTTAATATAATATGCTTGAGATGTTAAGAAAACAATATGTGTGTCATTAATCTCTAATTTCTATTACCTGTTGTTTGCAGGGACATGGGAGATGCAGTTCATAAGAGAAATAGTCATGGCCATGCACAGGACTTCCTCTATCAGCTGGCAGCACCTGAAGGGACACAAGCACCAAGCTGGTGGTGTTTATTACACAGCTGTACAGAAAGACTGAATAGGAATAATGACTTTTCTCTGCAGAAAGATACAGACCATGCACTGTGTAAGCTGGATGACATTAAGTTATGATCCCATGAGGTGAGTTTCTGCCTTCAGGGAAAGCATGTGCCTGCATAGGCATGAAGGAGCCTACTTTCCTTCTGTCAGGCTCTTGAGAGCTGTAAGAGCAGACTCACAACTGGTATCCTATTACAACACCAGGGGTCTTTTCTAGAACCTCTGAAGAAAATTCCACTTTGGCTTAGCATGCCATGATCTCTTCTACTACATGGAGTTACAACTGGAATAAATAATTATGGATTCTTAAATGTGTAGGACAGGGCACCAGCCAGGAATGAAAGTTTGGGTTTCAGCTCTTTACTGTACTATTTATGGCCTGAAAGTGAATGGTCTGGACTATTTGGTTCTAGTTTGCTCTGGTATTCCTTCAGCAGGTCTTTGTTTCTCTGTGAGCCTTGGCTTATCTTGTCTCTGACTGTTGGAGGTTCTGTGACGAAGCCTCAGCATTCTCTGCCAGGATAAGACAATGACAACGTATGTTGTTTGCTGGAGCAGTCTTCACCATTTGCCCCACACAGCACCTCTTCCCCTGATAGTCTCCTGGCCTAAGGCAGAATCAGGGGGGCTTGTTTTGTTCTTGGAGCTGCGCTACTTCTTTGCTACCATCTCTTTGCTTTGGCTGGGCTTCCTGTGACAAACATCCCATCTGGGAGCTGATGGCTGAGGTGTAAGCCCCAGCAATCTTCTTACAGAGTTTGAGGTATGGATACGTAGCTGTTACTCGAGGGTAACAGGCTGAAAACAGTTACTTTTCGGCACTATCTTGCAAACAAAAGGATATATCCCTGCACAAATTCTATTTTTTCCCTCAAGATGGAAACTTCCCAAGCCAAAACTAAAACTGAGCAGCAAGAAGAGCATCTAGAGCTCCCTGCTCAAAGATATTCTACTTCTAGAGTATTAGCTTAACAGTCTGGGGTGTGGTTTCTGCAACTCTGAGATCTAAAGTAAAAGTTCAGCACCCTTACAACCAAATTACAGACAGTAAAATGTAATGATGCTGACGTGATGCTTGCATGAGTTTGTAGAGTAGAGCTAGAAAGAGATCAAAGGTGAAGCTGCTTCCAGAGCAGTATCTGCTCATCACACTGTTTCTACTAAAGCTGTTGCTAGCTTCCTGCTAGCAGAGTCTGCCCGAAACACTGAAGAGCACCAGGGTACCTTTTTATCTAAAACCCATTCTAACAAGTAATAAAGGTGACAGTGTGCATTTAGTTCCCTGTGCCAACAGAACAGAAATGCCCAGTTCACAAGTAATTACATTCTGTATTTACAACAAGCTTAGCCACACAAGGTGTTTTAAACAACACAAATAACTGCAGTGCTTTGTTTGAAATGGAAAAATGGGTTAATCCAGAAAATATTGCCAGTGCCACTACAGACACACATCTGGAGGACAAAAATGATTGTGGCAAAGCCTTTTTATTTTAGAACAGCCAGTTCTGTGTTTGAAAAGTGCTTTCTCAAACTATGTGCAAACAGGTATTTAATTTATGGGAATAAAAATACAAAATGCCCCATCCCTGGCAGCATTGAAGGACAGGTTGGACAGGGCTTCGAGGAACCTGGTCTAGTAAAAGATGCCTGTGGGAGCAGGTTGGAACTGGATAAACTTTAAGGTTTTTTCCAACCCAAACTGTTCTATGAAATATTTGGTAGAAGCAAAACATTTCAGTGGATCATCTTCTCAAAGTGCCTTTTCTTCCATAATGAAAATCTGAGCTCTGTCAGAGATGCAGCGATGGTACAGACTCCTCCTCCAGGCCCCCAGATACCTGGGGGCTCTGTCTCTTCTGACGGGGTCAGAGCCAGAGTCAAGCTAAAGGTGAGAAACAGGCAAAAGAGCTTTCCAACCTCTCTTGTTTCCCAACAAACTTGTTGAGGAAAAACAGCGTTCTGAGGGGTTTTAATAATAACCTTTTAATGTTCTTTTTAAAGCCTTTAAGCCATTCAGTACCTTAAAGAGCAACATCAAATTCACTTTGCTAAATAAAAGCACTGAGATCATCTGTCACGCTGCCTTCCAGCTTCATAAACATTGAATATTGCAGCAGCATTATTAAACCTTTTCCACCTTCTACTGTAAATCATCTTGCGAGTGCTCTTCTTTTGATCAGAATACACGCCAGAGTATTCTGGCTGTGACGAAACCTAGTTTTCCCAAATAAAACACTGGAATGGCGTTTGGGCTCTGGGCTTTCACTAAGAGCTCTGCAGATAAGTCTCTTGTTCTTCCAGCTTTGGCAAAGGGATGTTACCTGATAGAGAACAGAAAGAAAGTTGTGAGATCAGCTGTAAGTTACCTCTGGGTAGTACAACTTAGCACAAAAGTGCATCTCCAGTTTATTCTAAGCACTTCCTTGTTGCCAGCTAGCGCCTCTGCAAGTGAATGCAGCTATGGCGGGTTACATTCCTCAGGTTAACTCGAGCAAGATTAAGAGGTTTTTATATGCAAGACAATACCTGGTGGGGCTACAAAATATTCTTCTACTTTCTCTCTGGCATTTTTCAGCAGCTCTTTTGTGCAGTCGCCCTCTGTAACATCATCTTCTCTGAGATACAGACACCTGAAGAACAAGGATTACTGTCTGTCTTTCAGCTATTCCACGCATACGAAGTAGGAAGCGTGGCTTATCTCTAAACCTGGTTTTGGTCTTAAGCAAGCAGTAAGACAAGTATTGGAACATTCTGAAGCGAAGAATGCCACTGACAGCTATCTGGGAGCAGTAAGTGCCGATCATTCATGCAGAGTAAGATACACCAAGGAACTGGGAGGTTTTGTGCTCACACATAAAGAGCAAGGGTGCCAATGACATCTGCCTTCCACACACCATTGGGGTAAGACTTGTCTGTAAGCAAAGGAGCTGAACGCACAACCACGGCCATTCCCAGGGGGAAAACAACAAAGAAGTTACAACAGCAAACAGTTTGATGCAGTAACTGGTACAGGGAGGCTGCTGTGGCTGATTCATCACCTGTCCTCCAGGACCGAATCCATCGGTTCTACGCCATCCGTGTTCACTTCATGAAGCTGATCAGCAAATTGGATCGCCTTCTGCAGCCGCTCCACACCCTCGGAGTTACGGAAATCCACCAAGGCCAAGTGTTCCAAGTGATCCAGCACGTCCACCGTCACCTTCTGCGGCACAAATACAGACAAAACCGACTCTGATACAGTGCTGCCTTAACGGAAAGCGCGCTCCACGGCAAGCCCCGGTTACAGCCGCCGGGACACGCTGATTGCTCACGCTTCCCTGTGACACTAATCGAGCTCGTGTTCTTCTCTCCTGCCGAGCCGAGGGCAAACCGGAGCTGCCGCTTGCTCCAGTACCTCAGTGCGGGGCCGCCCCCCTCGTCCCTCCCGCTCCCTCCGGCCAAGCCGTACCTGCGGGGAGCCCGGCACGGGGCGGGCCCTGCCCGGTCCGTCCGACCGGGCCCTCCCCGGTCCGTCCGACCGGGCCCGGACACCGCCGCGGAGCCACCGGCCGAGGGACAGCGCCCGCATAACGCGCTCCCGTCCTCGCCCCGTTAACGTCACCGCGCCGGAAGCGTGTCAGAGCGGCGGCGCGGCGGCCCGGTGCGGTGCCGGGGCTCGCCGCCGCGATGAACAGCGTTGGGGAGGCGTGCACCGAGCTGAAGCGCGAGTACGACCAGTGCTTCAACCGCTGGTTCGCGGACAAGTTCCTCAAGGGCGACAGCGCCGGCGACCCCTGCGGGCAGCTCTTCAAGCGCTACCAGCTCTGCGTGCAGGTGATGCCCGGTAACCCCCCGAGGAGCCGCCGCCGCGCTCCGGATCTGCCCTTGTCTTCCGTTTCTGTGGTTTATGGGTGTCTCTTAACTGTGTTTTTCCCGTTAATGAAACTTCCGGAGCCTGCTGGTTCCGAGGCTGTTTGCGTGAGGGCATCCGCAGCCTTCCAGTGTCTGAAGGATGCCGGAGACTCTTCATTAGGGACTGTGGTGATAGGACAAGGGGTGATGGGTTTAAACTTTAAACGAGGGAAGTTCAGGTTAGATATGAAGAAGTTGTTTCCTGTGAGGGTGCTGAGGCGCTGGCACAGGGTGCCCAGAGAAGCTGTGGCTGCCTCATCCCTGGCAGTGTTCAAGGCCAGGTTGGACACAGGGGCTTGGAGCACCCTGCTCTAGTGGAAGATGTCCCTGCCTGTGTCAGGGGTTGGAACTGGATGAGCTTTAAGGTCCCTTCCAACCCGAACCAGTCTATGACTGAGTTCTCAGTACCTGCTTGAACATTCCCAGTATTGAAGCTTTATCCAAACCGAGCTTAAGACTACTTTTTATATAATCTTTTTTGCACCAAAGATTGTATTGGCACTATCATGGTGTGTCTAGTTTAATTTGGGGGTTTTTCTAATTCCAGAAAGCTATCAAGGAAAAGGACATACCCATCGAAGGCCTGGAGTTCATGGGCGCAAGCAAAGGAAAAACTGGAAACTCCTCTTGACCTCAGCTGCATGGATGGAGTCACCAACAGGAACCTTTGAACTAAGGAACACCACCGGGCGGACGGCTTGACGCCGCCTGGATACGACCTTTGTTAAAGCTGCTTTCTAGAAGCCAGGCACCTTCTCTGCTTGTTAAAAAAGGCAAAAAAAGGCTGGGTGATGTGGTAACTGCCTCCTTCTTGGTGAATTTTGGTGGTGGTTCAGCATCTAACAGCGTGCAAAGCCCTTTGAACTAACTTCCCAGTGAATGTACTCTCTAGTGGGAGAATGCTTCTTAGAGTGGGCTGACGTAGTAGTTGCTTTGTGACTGATTTCTCTTGCTTATTTATATAACACTTGAAAGTGTTTAAAAAATAGTATGAAAGAGGTTGATTTCCTTTGCGTCCTCTCTGTGCTGCTGAATTTTGGTGGAAGAAGTTTGGTTTATATGATCCTGAATGCTGAGGGGCTAAACCATGGTTTTCTATCAGCAAGAGAGATGGTATGAAGGCACCCTATAGGACCTGCAGTAACATAGCTCCAATAAATATAACCAGGTTATGTTTCATTCAAGTAATAACTGTCTAGCAGAATCTGATTGTGACCTCTAGGAGGGGCGGAATGTGAAGAGGACACTCTTACACTTCTTCAGACTTTTCCAAGGTTCTGAAACAATCCTGAACTGGAATTCTCTCTCCTTTAGCATTACATGTTCCTGCAGTAAAACTGCAGCACAACCCTGGCCATCCTTTTCCACACTACCACAAAGCACTGCGGTGGCCACCATCGCTGTCAGGCTTTTGATTGTAGTGGTTAAAGTGTGCGTGGAATGAGGGAAACAATGGGTTGAAGCTTGATAGGTGGTGATGTTAAAATCCCCAGCTGCTGCTGAGGGATCTCACCTGCTCATGAAGCTGCTCCTGAGCTGTGTGTACCTTGTGCCTAGGAAAGCAAACAAAAGCTTCTTGTGCTGGTTGGTGAACTGCAGAAGCACTTGCAGCAACTAAAGGGTTTGTCTTGGCCCCCTAAAGGGGGGCCATGAAGGGAGCTAAGAGAAAATGCCTTTAGGATGTTAATAAATACTGCAATAGCTGATTATGGAGAATGTGCTTTAGTATGTACTGAATTTCAGTCTACATTATTAGCCTGATAACCTGTTCGTCTGTCTGTGGGTTTACAGTGATCAGTTAAACCAGACATGATGAAGTAATTAATGCCTTGGGCCGAGTGCATTCCTGTTGTCAGCATACCAGATACAGGAGCAGTTAGGAACATTTATGCAATGAACCCCTTTGCTCCTGCACTGTATCCTCAATGTTTTAAGCAATCACTGAACTAAAGAACTTCTAAGGATTCAGATTTAACAAAAAAGTCAGGTGCTAAATTCAAGTTCAGA
This sequence comes from Amazona ochrocephala, assembly GCA_039720435.1. Taxonomy (NCBI): domain Eukaryota; kingdom Metazoa; phylum Chordata; class Aves; order Psittaciformes; family Psittacidae; genus Amazona; species Amazona ochrocephala. Next base: position 4,183,220 of record CM077891.1, on the reverse strand, counting down.
CTTGTTTATTTAAAGGACCTCTTCACAAGCACAGACAGAGGCCACCATGCCATTCAGCTTCATCACAGAAGGAATACAGAGTTTCTTAAACGATGGTCACACAACATTCTGTTCCAAGATGGGAAGAGCCAAGGTTCTGGCTGTGGTCAGGATCTTAGTTTTATTCTTCGTATCCGGTTGGGAGAGGATTAACACGGGGGTTATGGAACAGAGTTTTCTTCCCATCACCCCAGGGGAAAGGCTGTAGAATGAAGAAAAAAACAAGGCAGTGTCAGCTGAGTGATCCATTAAGCACAGGAAACCAACAGCAACACAGACTCAAACGTCACACAGCTCCACAGGCTGATGAACTAAACTAGTTGGCATCTGTTCCTGGGCTGCAGAAGCAAGAGCTGGAGAACATCCCCCTGTGCTGGAGCTGCCATCTCTAAACAAGATCATAGGATATAGAATGGTTTGGGTTGGAAGGGACCCTAAAGCTCACCCAGTTCCAACCCCTGCCACAGGCAGGGACACCTTCCACTAGAGCAGGGTGCTCCAAGCCCCTGTGTCCAACCTGGCCTTGAACACTGCCAGGGATGGGGCAGCCACAGCTTCTCTGGGCACCCTGTGCCAGCGCCTCAGCACCCTCACAGGGAAGAGCTTCTGCTTTAGATCTAAGCTAAATCTCCTCTCTGTAGCTTAAAGCCATTCCCCCTTGTTTCACACCTGCATGCCTCTGGTAAAAAGCCCCTCTCCAGATTTCTTGTCAACCCCTTTAGGTGCTGGAAGGATCTTTGCTATCAGCTGTGCTACAGTAGGAAGGCCCCAGTTTTGAGAATTCAGGATCTTGTTATCTTTCAGATCCATATTACTCTAAGGTAAGCACAGCAGCTCCTGTAATGTTTTTCTGCAAGCCATTAGCACAATTACTTGGTGTGGAAATGCTTGTAAATACTGCAGGTGCTTCACCTGTAAGGAACTGTCTGCCTCAGAAACAAAGCCACAAGTCAAGATCATGGCTAAGTGCACAGCACCTCATGTAGCAAACAAGAAAGCTGCAGGTAGCTCTGCAATCACAGGACAAAAGGAGGGCCTTCAAACAGAGCAGGGGAACATACCTTGGTCCGGATCCGGAGGTGAGCGTAGGGAATAAACTCGGGCCTCTCGTGCTTGTGCTGCGCTTTCAGGTAGCAGTTCAGCATGCAAACAGCCACACCGGGCAGGGCCACCACGAAGGTCAGCATCTTCCACATGCGGGCTGGTGGGGAGCACAACGGGAATTAGAACAGGCTAACCGTTTCCATTAGCGTTAGTGTCCTGGCGGCACGTTAAACGCAGCTAAGAGAAGACAACGAATGCCCTCATGGCTCCCTCGAGCGTGGGGCTCCCTCCCGTTCTGCACGGACACCCTGCGCTCACGGCTTGCACCGCCCGCGCCCACCGCAGAGGACAGCGCTGTCAAGGGCAGCGGCTGTCAAGGACAACGGCCCACGGGCCCGCCGCCTTCCCGCAGAGCCCCGTTACCTCCGCCGCCCTCATGGGCCGCAGCCGCCATGCCCCGCCCGGGCAGGGAGCGCGGGGCCGCGGCACCGAGCAGCGCCCGGGGCACCCTTCCGAGCGCCGCCATGTCCGACCCGCCACCGCAACTGGGGCCGACGGCGGCCGCCTGGGGACACCGCGGCTGCGCGCGCCGCCGCGCGCATGCGCGCTGCGCTTTCCTTCCAGCCTGACCTTGAGCCGCCTCGGGCTGGGGCTGCCGTGTTGCGCATGCGCCTGTGCAGAGTGAAGTTGGCGCCATTTTGGTGCTGAGGGGATGGAGGGGAGGTGTTGCTCTGTGGGGATGGTTCGGGCGTGAGGGGGTGAAGGGCGCCTGGAGGGGGGAAGCCATGAGGGGAGTAAAAAATGTTCCTGGTGAGGGTGCCCAGGGGAGTTGTGGCTGCCCCGTCTCTGGCCGTGTTCGAGGCCAGGTTGGACACAGGAGCTTGGAGCAACCTGCGCTAATTAAAACAAGTTCCTTGCGAGTGCTTCTTCCACCCGTGGAGCAACAAGTGGTTGCGGAGAGCAACTGGATGTGGGGTTGAGGTCTGTCATGAACCTGAGCATGGTGGCAGTTTCATTGCAATACGAGCTATACTGATTTAAAATGTGACTTCCTTAGGTGTTGTCATCCTGACAGCTGTGAGTAATCTACATATTAGGTACCTCAGGAGTGTAATGGGTCTGATTCATGTAGTCTTGAAATGTACCATTAATCAGGAGTGACTGCTGGAAGACACAAAAGATTCCGTGTGAAAAATACCTTATAACTGAGGGAAGACCCGCAGCTTTTTGACAAAACATAGGTACTTTTCTATTGTAAGGAATGCTTTGGTATAGTTGTATGAAGTACATTGAACTGTGCAATATGTAATGGTTATGGTCATTGTGATGATTGCAGTCATCCGGACAGCATGTGTTTTTACAGAGGTATAGGGAAAATGGTGGCGAATGAGCTCTGCCCCTGGCTCAGTGGCTCTGATTGTGGACCTGTGGCACAGCAGCCCCCTATTGAACCCATCAGTGTGCAGCACTGCTGTGCATAAAGGACTTCCTTCACGTGAGCTTTTCCAGAGCTGACCTATTTGAGGGCCTGTAGCTTGGTTCAGAAACTGGATTAACATTAAAAATATCCTTCTAGATCCAGGATTTTGAGGAAGTTTCAACACATGCATTTTTCTAAAAGACACTGAATCCTGGGAGACTTCTGGGTGCAGAAATGCTACAAAGTTAGCTCTGAAAAAGGAAAATATAGCATATTATATATATACCATATAATTACATAGTATAATATATAGAATACATAATACATGTTATTTTATATATATATATCTAAAAATATATATATACAGTGCTGGTAGCAACAGAGAAAGCTGTTTCCGTGATGGTACAGTCCAGAACTGTTGTCTGCCTTGGCTACCCAGTAAACATCTCCCATTGGGTGTGCAGCACGTTGGATTGTCTTGCTGTTCAGTTTAGCAGAATCGGAAGGATTGCAGCGAGCTGGTGTTCAGTGGAGGTGGAGCTCACTCACTACACTGACAAAAAAGAACGTTTGTAGCACAAAAGAAAGCTTGGGTTTATCTGTGCTAAGCACAGAAACTCACACTGAGGCAGGAAACCTCAGCTTTCAGGTTAACAGCCCTACATTTAGTGAGTTTTGAGACAGGGAGGTTCCGCCATAATTCAAAGTATCTTTCCAGAGATTCATCTTTAACCTTTCTTTTTCTTCCTTTTCCCCGCTGCAGTGGTGGGTAGCAGAGGTAACAGCGTGAGTCTCTGATGAGAGGTGACACGGTCAGCTGGGGCCGGGGAGGCTCAGAGCAATGCCGGGCTGGCCCGCCGGGTGGCAAACTGCTGTCACGGTAAGCACCTCTCCGTTTCGGAGGGCTGGGAACAACAAACGCGCTCACTGTGCTTTCACGCTGTAACCTCATCTCCGTGTGTTTTCAAGTTTTCAGGGATCGGCTCATCCCTCTCGAATAGCAATGTGTCGTCCATCAGATACTGCCTTAAAAAGGCGAAGTTCGTGCTACAGAGATAGCGTCTGTGTCTCAAACTTCACAGAGTTTCTGGGGGGCTCTTCATCTTCTCCCTGTAGTCCCGGAACTGCGGAAATCGATATTCTGACATCTGTAAATCCTTTGTTCCCTTTTTCACCAGGGCTTTATCAGCTTTGGGAGGAAGAGAAGGAGGGGGGAAGAGGGCGTTGAGAGAGCCATTGTCCCTTCTCTCGGGAATGATCTGGAAGTACTATGCAAATCTTCATTTGAAGACCCTGGGAGCTGGGGGAGGGCTTTAGCTGCGAGATCAGTAGGAGGGGAGCTCTGCATCCCAGCTCACACACACTCCTGCCTGGTGCAGGGAGCTGGGGAGAGTTTTTTGAATTAGCAGAAGAGACATTTTCTGCTTTGTGCACTTCTGTGAGGCTTTGCACTCCTTATGTCTCCTTCCTTTGTGCTTTTTACTGCCTGCTTCTGAATGTTTGCATAAGAATTGGGTAAGGGAGAGATCTAGGAGCTGTGACTAGCAGTGATGGAGTCAGAAGGGTGCAGCCTCTGCACCTCACACCAGGAGTCTCCAGACAGGCAGCAGTGCAGCTCCAGTGGTGCCAGCCCACTTATCGCCCCACTGCTGGCATTAGCATGGGCACAGTTCAGTAAGCAAATGATTCAGCTGGTCAGGAGCAGTGGAGTAAAATAGCTTGCAGTTCTCAAATTATTTTGTTGTTGCCAGGTCTTAAAAGGCCTCCTCTTACAAGGGCAAAAGCTGGCAGAGTGGTACCTGCTTTATGAAACCCTGCAGCCTGCCCTGGCTTGGCTCAGAGCTCTCTGTCACCTGTTTTGTATTAGGGCAGGGTCACGCTAACTGCCAGTTTCCTGGAAGCTGTGCAGGGTCCTTCTTAAGCCTCGTGGAAGGGGAAATATCCTGATTGCATAGACTCAGGGGGTGAACAGGGCAGGGAGCGGGGCAGAACTGATTCACATTGAGGGATTTTTGTGTTTATAAGCTGCTGTGAAAGCAGTCATTATCTTTCTGATTTTCTGACATTTTCATGGCATCAGCCATGTTTTATTTTTCAAACTTTGAGGGGTTTTTGTGCCAGCAAACTAGAAACTGCTGTTGACCAATGCCAGCCCTGGGAAATGCAACACTCTGCTCTCCTGGGCAGCTGAAAAGGTGCTGCTTTTAAAAAATCTCACCTTCTGCCTAAGCCTTAGGAACACATGCCCTGAGACCTGATTCTGTTACCTCCAAAACAATGGAAAACAGTAGTGGTTTTGTTCTGCAAGTACTTTACTGCTTTAAAGAGGGAAAGTGTATCACAAGCGTACTCTCATGTGCACAGTTAGGTCTAAATCCGCTCTCTGTCTTTTTATGTGTAACTCCAGAGTGACTCAGCAGAGTTGGACGAATGTCCCCTAGAACCCTGTGAGCTGGGAACCTGCCTGGACATGCCCTCCTGCTCCTGTAAGTGCTCCCACTACCTGTGCACACTCACGCATCCATGTAGGCGCTTCTCTGAGTATGCTTGTTTGCATGCAGGCTGGTGTCTGAATGCACATTCTTCTCAGCAACTCTTCACATATGCATGCAAACACACACGAATTCTTAAGTGCACACATCCATTCCCTTTCTCTCATACACATTTGTGCACATACACAGTCCTTTTTGAAAGCTCCTGTTTTCAGAACGGTTTTATTTATAGGTCCTGCCTGGTTGTGAATGTGAAAGGGAGAAAGCCCCTCAGAGGGTTCCTTTCATGTGTAAATCAGCCTAGGCTGAGAGCATTGGGGTCACTGAGAGGAGGATTTCACTCTTAATTACTCAGAGAGAAAGCAGGCAGGGGACTTTCTCAAACTAATAGGGTTGTTCTCTGCTGGGGAAAGCAGCTTGAGACGCCCAAGTTTCTCTTGCATCAGACTTTGGGCTCTGATTCACAGGCTTCTTCTGCCAGTAGCAAGAGCTGGTGTCTGTGTGGCACTCTGAACAAACAGTTCAGCTTCCAAACAGGCTTACATATTAAACATCATTATGTTCGTTCTGGTAATTGGATCTTCTTTGGAGATCAGTGGAAAAAACTGACCTAGTTTGCTTAATTTTTCAATAAAACTGACATAAAAGTAATGTTAGTATGCGCTATATCTGTGATTCCATCTGATGACCTCAGCATTCTTGCAGACCTGAAAGCTCCCACCTTTTTGCCAAGTAGAAAAATGTTATTGTCTAGAGATTAGTCCAGTGTGCAGGGCTCTGGACTTGGACTTTAAACCTGCACTGAATTCCCAGTCTAGCCACTGAAGGCCTTTGTGACCTTAGCAGTGAAATGGGGTAATCTCTCAAGAATGGGACTGTTAAGAACGAAAGTCAATATGGATTTTGATACTCTTAGTAATAAGGCTGGGAATGCCAAGGTGAATGGGTGATGAACATGTCTTTTTCCTGGAATGTAGTGCAAGCGCACAGATTCCCCTGCTGAGGTTCCATTGTTGCCTTTCATGTGGACACAAAACTGAGTCTGGAGGGATCGGAACATCCCAGTCACATGCCACTCTGTCCTCTACAGGAACCAGAGGACCTGTTTGTACAGCCACAACACTAACATCAAGTGCAGCTGCAGAGTTGTAGTAGTGGCAGGGAAGTGATCTGTGTTGCCAAGTACGCATGTGCGCACAAGCAAGTCTATTTGTTAACTTTAGTTGACTCAGTTATATTTACATCCTTTCATCTGTACCTCCTTTTCCTATGGCCTCTGCTTTTCTGCATAGGAAATAAAGCCTTTGAGGGCTGATCATTCCCAACCTGTGCACAGACAGCCCCATGGGAACAGGATTCTTGAAACTGCATTAGCTACTTGCCTAGGAAGGCAGAGGTTTCAGTCCAGGAGCACCTGTTTGAGGAAGCTTGGGGCAGTGGTGGGGGCCATTGGCAGATGAGGTCAACAGTCTGAAGTGCCTACAGAGGTCAGAGAGAAATGAATGGGTCATTTCTTTTGCAAATGAAGAGCTGCAGCTTGGAGCAGCCTTAGCAGAGCCCAGCATGTGGGTCCAGGCTGTTCCTTTTATGAGCTGATGGAAATGGGGCCCAAAAGGACTTCCCTGATGGAGTTTTATCACAGCCTTTGTTATCTTTGCCTCCTGCAGCATGCACTGGGCATAGAATATGGATTGGGGGTTATCCTGACTACCAGCACAGTCAAGAGGATGAAGGCTTTATGACTGTATAGAAAAAACTAAGGCTGCGGGGTATCCTTATTGCTGTTCCACAAGGAAAATCTTGGTTTAAGATGTAGAACATGTTTCTTTTGCTTTAGTGCTTCCTTTTACTCAACCTATACCAAAATGAGTAAATCCAAGGGCTGCTTTAAAATAATGCATGTAACTGAGTAACAGTGATAAAAAAGCCTGGATTCTGTTCTTCCTCCTGGTAGTAAATTGTTGGTTACTTTGACAAAGCCCTATGAATGCCTTAGTAGCGTATTCCTTTTTCTTAACTATTTTGAGGATTTGGGGTGCTGAGTGCTTTACACATGCAAGCCGTTGCTGTTAGTAGCACCATCTGTCAATGAGATCTCTTTTTGTCTACTTTTTATGAAACTGTTACTTTCTCTGAATTGCTGATTCAGAATTTTGCTACATAAACAATGTCAGTTCTGTTTTGCCATTTGCTCTTTTGCTTCTTTGCAGACCACCAGGGTCTTCTTTTGCTGTGACATTGTAATGGGAGGTGGAGACACCTCGAGGAGGAGATTGAAACACACAACAGCAGTCACAGTCAATAGCATCTATGAACTGGGAAAATCCTGTCTCAGTTACAGGTCTCTGTGATCTGTGCTATCTTTCCTAGGTACAGGTGTTTAAAATAAGGCAGGACATGGAAATAACTGCTTCCCTTGTAAGAGCTCTAGGAACAGCTTCGTAATATTGTTGTTTTTTCACAGCCTCACCTAGAGTAGGGCAGGGTGAGGGTTTTAAGTGGAAGGCAGCTAAGGTTGTAGTAACTGTGCTCAGGGGTTAGTGCTCACTGCTGTTATGTTACAGTCCTGACAAGCATCTAGAAATTAGAAGACTCCTGGGAACTTGTGCTGGTGCAGTTTAATGCACTTGCTTTAGTGCAGAACTTGCACTAAAGAGGGAAATTAACTTAGGTTTAGATTTTATTTTTCAGCATCTACTATGTGTGAAGGATTGTTTTTTGTGGCTTTTATCTCCATTTTCCTTTAGAAACTTCAGGAGGATTGTTCACCCTTCAAATCTGTTCTGACATGTTATAAATGCATGATACAGAGCACAACCACTCTCAGTAGATTGCAGAAAGAGGGCATAAAATCATAACGTGTCTTCAGTGAGGTATGTTCTGTATTTCCTAGAAGCACCATCCAGGTTTACACCACTTTGTGTAAGAGTTGCTGCAAGACAAGATGAATGTTTTTGAGGGCTTGTAGGCAGCTTCGTGTTTGGGGTAAGGCTGAGGTTAGCCATGGAGCCTGTGTCCAGGCAGGAATTTGACAGCAGACATGGGCACACAGTAATGCAGTCTCTGAAAATCGCAGAAGCCTGCTGAGTTATTGTGAGCTGGAGGAGCTTTTCTGTTTGTGGGCACATGGGTCTGCCTGCCTCACATTGTGCAGACATAACTGAGACATAAAGGAGGCTGGCAAATTGCAGAATGCTGATGGAAGGGGGAGCAGGGGCCTGAAGAACAGAAGTTAAGAGTTTGTAGACAAAGGACTCAAGCCTAATTGTGATTTCCTAGCAGGTAGTTGGTCTTTAAGTGAAAGCATTTGTCAAGTAACATACTGATTTAGTGTGGGAATTGGATAGGTATCTGCAAAGGTTTTTGCACCCTGTTTGCAGTGTGATTACAGGAAATGTTAACAGAGAAAGCAGTTTTACTTTCTGCCAAGGTGTATATTTGTTCATATATCTAAACCCTAGGGCAGGCAGTAGAGATGTCATGTGCGCCTCTCTTTATATGGCATCATGGGGTATGGGCATCTAATGTCCTCACAGATTGTGACTGATTGTAAATAAGCCATATAACTAGCTTTTGTTCTGGTAGTACACCACCATACTGTGAGTACTGTTGGATTATCCAGGGCCTGGCACCAGCCACACTTTTCTGCACCTCCTGGCTCATGGTCTATGTCCCCTGTCACACAGCCCCACTCCTGTTTTACCTGGGCAATGCACTTACCATCTCCATCATGAGCTGCACCTTTCTTGGACCCCACATTATCTCCTTTCACTGCACTGGGACTTCACTGTCATGATGTAGTTGCTTGGCTGTACTGAGCAGTGGCTGTGATCAGATTGCATGTCCATGCTGTGCCCATCACCAAACTGATGCATTCCACAGAGCAGCACCAGCAACTCCTCTCTGGTCTGGGTGTGTGTCCCTTTTTTGGGCCTGTCAGGACTCTGTTAGGGAATGTAGCAGGCCTGCCATGGCAGGGTGATAGGCAGTTCACCCAGCATCCTACCACAGCTCTCACTGGGGCAGAGGTTTGTAGTATTTTGAGATTGGGTCCTCATTTCAAATTTATTTCATTTTCTTTAACTTTCAAAAGGCTCTTCTTGAGCCTTGAACCATTCCTATGCTGGAGCCTTGTGAAATAACTGCTAAGGATTCACAAGTTGCTTATAAATGTGTGCAGAGATGAGCTGTGTGGTTGGTCATTCCTGTAAAACATTGGACTCTTCATCAGTTTCATTCTGGGCTTTTCCTTAAAAGCCCTCTCCCAAACTGGACCCAAGACAATGGACACCAGCAGGCACAGCTCCCAGTGACTAGGATATTGTCATATATCCAAAAGCCTGGTGGGAGGAGCAGACATTAGGTCTGAATTCATCCTGGCAGGGAGATTCAGCTGAGAAAGGAGGAAAAGAAGGTCAGAGGCAGCTCCAAGGAAACGGCTTTGGTTTAAAATGTTTCATTAGAGGGTTTTCACACTGGAAATATAAAGTACAGGAATACAATTGCTTGGCACAAGAACCACATTTAGTAACAGTCCTGTATACACTCAGTACTCTGTACAGAAGGAGACAAAATATCCCTATCTCAGCAAAATTATGGGTTCTTCTCATAAATGTGACTTTTTTTCCAGAATAACTTACATAATCTGGAGAATTTGTTAATATTGTTAAAGATGTTCTTTTTCCAGTAGACCATTGCTGTAGCCATACAGCCTTTGCAGGGCAGACTAGTTTAATCTAAGCGGTGTATCAGTGACCGTCCAGCTGGGAACGCTGTTGGATGGATGCTCACCTCACATTATTTTCTTTCCCTTCTGTGTCTTTGATATTCTCAGTTGTAACTCAGTAAGATAATCACAGTCACCCCTTTCCAAAGGGTTACTCTTCCCCCTGTTGATTTGCAAGCTCCTTTTTTGAAGGTGGTTGTTACCTGCCTCTTGAGCTTTGTCACCTCAGGGTGTTTTCCCTCCTCCTGCAGCCTGGGGTGAGGGTGTTGGACTGGCCTGTGAGATCTGTGTTACCAATGAGGGAGTAGGAAATGGGATGCCAGGATGTTTTGTCTATTTACTTCTTTTGGGATATAGCTTGACCAAAGAACTAAGCAGTTGAAATATCACAGAGAAGTGTGTGGTATGGATGGATTTTTCTGTGGGAAGTCAGGATTAGTTTACATTTGTTTTTTTCTTCTGCTGAAGTTATAGGCAAAAACCTTGGAGGGGCTTTGTCATTACATCACAGTGGCAGTTTTACTCAGAAAGAGGTGTTTCCTGACAGACTGGCAAACAAAAGCACGCATGCAGTGCCCTGCAAAGGTCGTACCTGATCAGACCCTGAAACAGCTGAAGTACAGGTTGTTAATCTTTCACACTGCCAACCCCTGTGGCGTGTTTGTACCCAGGTTCTGTTGTCAGCACCTCCAATGATTTTTATGTTCTTCACTGCCTGTGCTGGGCAGTGTGTTGTCAGGGCCACGGTGCACCAGCTGACTCTGCAGCCTCATCCCCCTGTCCTACAAGTTTGACTGCCTGTGTTCAAGGTCTGCCCTAATATGGTGGAGTGTAACCTTGGACCAGGGTGCTGTGGGAAGAGCTAAGTGCCAGAATGCTGAGAGAAACCTGCTGGGGCCTCCCCACTTGGGAGCCATGCATAGAGCTGCCCTTGTCCTCCATCCTCATCTGTGGTAGGCTGTAAGAATGTCTGTGCCTGGCTGTGGACCCTGCTGGTCGTGACTTGCTGCCTTGACTTTCTGGTTGGCCTTAGACCTGGATCTGTCTATGGGCTTCTCAGCAGCTGCTGCACTGGGCATTGACCACAGCCTTTAGGCACACCATCTCCATCTGTCTGAGGAGTCAGAGAGTAAATGGGTAGCGATACGAAGGACGCTGTGCCATCACGCTGCTTTATTGCTATTACGAATGAGAAAGACGTGGCATTAGCTTTGCCTCCGTTCATTTCCGACTTCCTGCAAAGGCACGCAGAAAATCGGTCTGTTGCCAAGAGCCGGGTCCGTCAAGAAGCAGCCGGCAGGAGGAGCTCTCTAGACATTTCGCTGGCTCATTTTCGGGCGCTCAGAGCTGCATGTTTCAAGGGCATCGCTTTAGATCTACTTTCTCGGGACATCCTTGCAGACAAACCAGCAGCAGAAGACGGGCAGCTCCGTGCTATTGCAGCTCCAGTGGTTTCTTTTTATTGGCGACTTCTCAGGTTCCTTCTCCCACTGTGATACCTCCCTGTCAGGTAGTTCATGAAGATGTTGGGTATTCTTTTTGGTGCCTGGACGGAGTCAAGTGTTTCATCTTCTAGGAAAGCTAGTGTAAGATTTCATGGATCATCCAGATTCCATGGATCATGGAGCATCCTAACCACAGAGTGAAGAATTCCAAAGCAGTGCTTGTCTTTGCATGAAAAAAAAAAAAACTCCTGGATTCCTCATGACCTCTGAGGGGACCTGTAAGGGAAGAGCTTCAAAATGTATCAGTACCACTCTGAGTATTGGCCTGACAAAGTTGTTCAGATAGTTCTGCCTCCTTGTGTAGAGTTCATCTTTTTCTTCTGTGAGAAGCAGGTTCAGAGGACAGTAGTCACTCTTTTACACAGCACTGTGTTCTTGTTAGTCAGGTGCAAAGCATAACCCTGCTTAAGGCCAGTCCTGCAGCCCTAAACTACATGGGCCCCGAGGCTGAGCCTCTGCTCTGCCTTTAAAAGAGAACTAAGAATGTATTTTTAATTGGTGAATTCTTCTGTAAGTCTGGCCCTCATTTAGTCATCTAAATGGGAACGAGGTGCCTTCTGCTCTTCAATGTTGCTGTAATAATTATTTTGATTCTGAATGTGCCAGAAACTATTCTAATGCATATCAGTGTAAATGAAGTCAATAGAGATTCTTCAAATTTACCCTGGTGCTCAAGAGAATGGAATTCATGCACTTCAATTTACAGTGTATTAAGTGATCAGAATTAATGAAGTTGCAACAACCTTTTCTGTTCTTGTTTACATGTTTTCTCCCTATTCACTCATAATGTACACGATGCAGGAAAAGCAGGGAGTTGAAAAGGCAGCGTGTGGGTCAGATATGTCCCCTGGAGCACAGCATTGTGCTTCAGCCCTCAATGATATTTGCAAAGCTGCTAGAAATGCTACATGTAGAAATGGCACCTTCTGTCTCATCTGATGCACACAAGCCCAGCTGGGTGTTCAGAACCCTCACTGCATTCTGAAAGCTAGAAAAATACTTGTACTTAGGAACAGAGATAGTGTTCTTCAGAGTCACTGGAGTTTAACAGATGCAGAACAATTAATCTTTCTGTTGTTGAGAGTCATTTTTCAGTCCCATATTTCAGTGTGAAAGTTAGGAATAATGCAAACCATTGGATCCACCTTTTATTCTGAGATTTGGAAGACACTTGGGATGTCACCAAGAAAACCTTGTATAAACCTTCTTTTCCCTAGGCCAACTGAAGGTTATCCCACTGTGCTTCATTCAGTTCAGGGTTGGAATGACCAGAGGTTGCCTTTGGTTTTCATAATGTGTAAGGCTGAACTTGTGAGTCTGCATGCTCATCTGGACATCATTTCTCTCTGACTGCATGGAACAGGACAACTTCTAAGTGCTCCATCTGATCAACTGCAACAATTTCAGAAACTTGTTATTATTACTGGGAGACAGAACAGTAATTTCTGAAAATAGTAGGAAATCAAAAAGGGAAAAACAGGGGAGCAGCAGTAATTTAGATACCACTGCATTTGTAGATGAAGGAGCTGGGTGATGGCACTCGCATACCAATGCCTTTATCTCATCTCTGTCCATCACTCTAGGAAAGTTATCATGTGAGCACACTGAAAGATCTGTCACCAGATAAACACAGGGCTTGTGTGCAACCTCTGCAGAACTGGAGGAGAATGAAGATCTGAAGTTTGAAGGAAAAAGGGTGGGAGACACACAGCAACCCCAGTATGGGGGATTTGAGGGTGCTCTGCTACAGCATCATTGTAGGTGAGTACAGAAAACCTGATAGTGACATTTAGAGAGCCCATCTGCTCAGAGAAGGGAGTTAGGGCATTAAAATGCTATTGTAGGAGATAATGAGGGATTCTTGAAGAGGAAAATGTTGGGATCACAGCAGCCCATACCTAGTCTGCATGGGGGCACACCCGCTAACCCTCACCTGAGGAAGGTTCTTTCAAACCATGTGGGCTGAGTCTGGCTGGTGTATGACTTGCTGAAAACCAGAGAAACTGGTTAGTAACTCAGGCAGGCTAGAGTGGAGCCCAGGGATGGACAGAGCCCAAGCAGAACCACACAAGCAGCTCACTGTGAACTTGGTCCCTGACTGGCTGCTGTTCTCCATGCTGGTGCATCAGGGGCTACTGGGCAGTCTCTGTGCATGGAAGTACCATGCAGAGGCAGGTAGTCTCTGGAAGTTGATGCATGTACGGCAAGTTCCTAGTTCTTTTTACCTCTTTTTACTTAGGTACTTGCCTAGCAACGTTAAAAGATGAGAGAGACCCTCAGAGGAAAGAATAGTGAAGTGATTCTGAACTCTGAGGATTTGTAAAAGCAGGGGGAGGAGAGCCCGTGATTCTGTTTGAGGAGAGCAGAGCATGCTGGATTCAAAGGACTCTGCTTTAAGTAAAACTAACCTAGGCTTCTGATTGAAAGCCAAGTGTGTCTTAATACAAGTTTCAAGTACTGTTCTATTTTCTGAATGGTAGGTGTTTTTTTCCTTCCTTCCCTCTTAGTGCTGAGTGTCCAAGCACACCAGGTAATAACATAACACCACTGGTGCTTCCAAGTTCTGTTTCTTTAAGACGTTCATACAACTTGCTACAGTACCCCAGTAAAGCTCTTTCTGCTGTGTTATCTAATCCGAAGTAGTTTGTATCAGATTTATGTTCTGGCAGCTTTGTGATAAACTTGGACTCTACCACATGGCAAACACAAAAGATTTCTTAAAGTTGTTGTTATTGAATTTGAAGGACTCTTTGTTTCATGGAGTCCACACCCTCGTACTGGGGTTGTGGTCTCCAATGGCTCTGCACCTCGTACATTTACAAACTTAGGTAGCCTGGAATGAAGACATTTCCATCAGTGACAATTAAACGTTTTGGTACATTTAACCTGTTCTTTGTGATAAAATTGTGCATGGGTTGGAACTAAATGATCTTAAGCTCCTTTCCTAACTATTCTATGGTTCTATGATTCTATGTCAAAAAATCCAGTAGAAGATATGAAGGATTGGAAAATTGAGTTTTGTTACTTTGACCGAAGGCTTCTTGAGATATCAGTGTTAGGTTTCTCCTCTGTCATGTGAGTCTCCTTAAACCTGATGTCTCAATTCATGAGGCGTCCCTGAAGCCCTGGGTCAACTTTTTGGTGTTTTAGAGAAAGACAATTATGCAGAAAATCATCAGACTCTCAATTCCCCCCGGTGTGAGGCCTTGCAAACCTGAGCCTGAAAATATAAAAGACTGGAACTCTGATGTCAATCACACCCTCAACACAAAGATTATAGGTGTAACCAGAGGAGGAATTCACCACAAAACCTCTCTGATCTGAAATCAAGCAGAACTTTGGAAACAGCTGCCAAATACCCAAGGCCAGAGACCTCTCGTCCTGAGGCTGGTTCTCATGTTATCCAGTGCTCTAAAGCTTGTTCTGTCCTCAGTTTATGGAAAGGGGAAAGATTACTGACACCCATTTCAGAAGTTGTAACATTTTATTTGTTGGGGTTTGGTTTGGTATGGGTTTCATAATGAATCTACTTTTGGCTGCAGGAATAGTGGTTTTTCTTACTACAGGAGGAAAACATTTTTACTGTCTCTGTACTTCCAAGTGAGAAGTTCACCTTCTAACATCAGGTGTACCCTTGGAGTTGCAACTAATAGTGACTACCATCATTAATAGTACAACGTCTGTACTGTCTAACTGCCTCTGGAGCGAAAGATCAGTTTAATCATTAATGAATTCATCTTTAAATTACTTGTCTTGGAAAGGTTATATATTACTTGTGGGGGACCATGCAACCTGGTCTTTATATTGTTTCTGTACTCAACAGATGTTTGTAGTCTGGTTCTGCTGACATTTGTAAAGCATTCATGGCATCTTGGGGGGGGTTCTTTGAATGTTATATCCCAAACACATGACTTTAGCTCAGTGGCACTCTGCCGGGGGGGGGGTGGGGTGGGGGGTGTTAGTATCACCCTGTGGTGCTCTCAGACCTGTTGGGAGTCCAGGCGTACAAAGGCAGGAGCTGAAAGGGGCAGGGACTGGCAGAGGAGACAGGAAACTTCTCAGCTGGCTTCTTATTCCCAGCTCCATGCTCTGTACTGTTGTGTTCTGCTGTGAGAATCCTTCAGTTCTTCTTCCCTTTGGGTCTTTAATGCTGGCAGATGGGAATCCAGTTCAACTTTCAAAAAGTCTGAATAATTTATTAAGAACAAAATTGTTGGGTCTGAGAGCTGGTTCCTTCTCTCTCTCTTTCTCCTTTTCTCTCTGCAAACTGCCTTTCAGAGGCGAAGTTTCTAATTACAGGTCAGGGAGGCAGGTTTAATCACACAGCAGAGCTCTTGATGCAGCATTTGAGAGTGTTATTTATACACCTGAATTAATAGAGATGCAGCATTTCAGTTGGGAAGAATAAGGTGGGTTTCAATTTCACTCTTTTTATGTGAAACAAACCACATCAGATTCACCAGGCTCTTTTCTTTTTTCCCCTAAATTGGGATTCTGAGTCACTAACAAGTAACTGCTGTGCAGAGCTAGAGCAAAAAGAAGCAAGAATAGACAGAGAACTGCTCATGTAGCAGGGGAACAACATAATCAGGATGTATCAGGAAAAAAAGCCAGGAGTGGATAGAAAGAGGGAGCCATCGGGAGAACCAAACAGGGTAAAAGTACATGTTAATCTGTCTATCCCAAGGAAAAGTTTTGGAGAGTAGCAGCATCCACAGAAACTGCAGGGCAGTTTGCAGTCTTTTGGCGTGCACTCAGGTACCTCAAAACGTTGTTCTTTTAAGGCCAAGAATAGGAGAGGTGGAGAGGAAACCTAAAGCGTGTGAGAAGTCCCTTGTACTCTGTGCTGCAGGAAATGGGATCCCTGCACTGTCAGGTTTTACTGGAGGTATTGGTTCCGTAGCACTGAGGAGTGGGGAGTCCTTTATGGGGTTGTTCCTGCAGTGTTGTGAGCTCCAATGTGGCTTACTTACAGCAGTACAGAGATTAACTTTCTTTGCTGTTTTGCATATTAAACTCATAATACCTGTGGACTGCCATCCAGTTTTCTCTCTGTCTCTAGCTTATGTAGTTTTGGCTTCATGTTTGGTTTTTTGCTTGGCTCTTTGGAAAGTGTGAAAATGTCTACGAGTTTTCTGGACTTCTTGAGGGTTAAAAAATGGGTGACCTGTGCATCTGATTTCCTAAGTTATAGAACACACTGAGTTGACTGATATGCCAAGAGTCACCATTTGGGCCCTTCAATAGGTTTGTATATCTCCCATGAGGCAGATGCTTAACAGCAGTTCTCCTGGTTGCGGTTCATGAACCTCTCCTGCAGTGTGCCCAGGTACACTGCAGAGCTATGAAGCTCCCTATGACCTGCCAAACCAACATACCTGTCACATGAAAATCCCAAAGTGACAGAGACAAAGGGTTGCTATGCTTCAGAATAGCTAAAATACAGGTTCTGTGGGTATGGAGCAAAGCATAGCAGCCAGAATACTGGGTCTCAAGCTCAATATGTGAGACTTGGCATGGCCTTATGCTCCTAGAAGCAGTGTTTTTGCTGAGAGTGGTAGGTTTCTAGAAGCTGTTCTCTTCAGTCTGTAAGCTAAGCTGAGAGACAGATGAATGCAGTGCAGTCAGTACCTATATGATATATTACTTCAGGAGAAAAAGGTTATCTACTTTTGTAAATTTACTTTCAATCCCAAGATAATTTTTTTGTTTAGTATACCTAGACTGTGAACCTTGTTCTCATGTATGTCTGCAAATCGTTACCGCAGAGCTGGAGCTGTGTGTGCAGGGAATCCAAATGGATTCTACAGGTACAGAGAAACTCAGTTGCAGAGATGAGGTCACAAGTCTGAGAGAGCAAGCAAAAGAGAAGTCTTCAGCAGAGAAAGATGGAAAATACCACTCCCCTGGAAGCAGTGGGAGCAGCCTACCTACGCTTCCTAGACTTTGCATTGCCAACGGGAGGTTCTCTACCCGGCTGCAAGGGAGGAGGATGTGAGGTCTGTGTGTGCTCTCCCTGTGACATCCCTGTTATTACTGTCACATGCAGGTGGCTGACACCCACTGTGACAGAGGCAACAAGGGTTTGATATTGTGCTGTACCAGACAACTTGTCGGGTTGTGTGATAGTCAGTCTGCCCTTCCTGTGGGAGATTTACAGAATACTGTTGCTTTTTGGTATCTGTGTGGTTTTTCCTCCAAAAATAGCTGCCTGTTGAAGTGGGAGTATTTCAGAGATGGGAGGAGATTAGCAGTGATGACATGGACGGTCATGTTTCAGGGCAAGCACCTGTAAATCAGTCTAAGTCTGTAAGTAGCAACCTATTAAACTGAGTTCACCTCAACAACACTCACCCTGTGTCTGTTCAGGAAGGCTGGAGCCAGCTCCCCAGCCCTCAGAGTAAGACTAGTGTTACAAGCTCAGCATTTTCCCATCTCCTGTACCAGTGCAAATGGACCAACTATGGATGTTCACAGCTTACAAGACAAAATGCATTAAAGAGGTGATGACATCTTTCTAATACATCTTGTGCATTTCTACTTCTGTCTTACCCATTCCTGACCCTTCTTGGAGCTCTGAAATGCTTTTTCTTCTTGTTTGGTTTTTAGGAGCTTTTTAGTAGAGACATTCTTTTTAACAGACATGTTAGCTCAAGGCTCCCAGTGCTGCCTCTTCTGTTTAGCAGCAGAGCTGCTAGGAGGGACGCATTACCTGGTTTTCTAGAGGTGAAGTATACTGCTGTTCTAAAATCCCATGCTCTTTCCAACCTGGAGGTTATTCACATGAATCCTCTCTTATTGCCACTGGCTTCTCCCCTTTCAAAAGGGACTCTGCCGTGTGGACTTTCCTACTGAACTGATGCAAACTCCTGTTTAATGAACTTTGTGTAACAAAGTGTTAGGAAAACATTTCCTATGGCTGCATGGCTTAGCCACAAAGTATTAATGATTGCTAACTTCCTTTGTGAACACACACTCTATACTTGGGACCTGGTGGTGAAAATATTATAGGATAATGGAGCTCAATGCAGTTCTTGCATCAACTTCCAGAGTGATTTTTGACATGATGGGGGTTTTGTGCTTGGGTTCCACTATTCCATGATCCTGGGTTTCTGGAAGAATAATATCAAGCTCACCAAGGCCCTAAAGATAGAAGATCTATTTTCTGATATTTAAGTTTTCTGGTAGGTGCTCCCCCTTTTATATAACATAGATATACTTTTATATAACTTACTTTATGTAACTTAGAATTTCCAGTGAATACTGCTGTGAAAGAAGATCCAGTCATTTCAAATACTAGGCTTTAATAGTAGTTGATTAACTTTTCTTCCTTTTTAAAGGAAGCTGACAAAGTTTGATTGTTCTTATTAGCTTGTCACCAGATTGGAGTGTAGGTTTATAGAACGTTGTCTTTGTTACAGGGATCTGTAGTAGATACTTCAGAGAAAGTATCTAGTATAAGATGTACAATAGAGTCACTTGGTTTCTCACCTGTAAGGGTGTTTTCTTCTGTAGGTGAGGCAGAGTGAATATCCAGCAGGCACTGAGGTTTCAGCTCTGACCTCAGCACATGAGCCGGTCCATAGGATCCAATAAACCACTGATTCCAACAGGACTGCATCCTTTCTTCAAGCTAAGCATGTGCTAAGTGGTCTACTGATCTCAGATCTGTTAAATCCATTCATTTGTCTCCTATTTAATGTACCTGGCTGTTCCAGTTAGTGGTATCATGCAGGACTAGACACACTTCTGAGTGCTCATCTGCAGCCTTTCTTCCTTATGCTTGTTTTCCTGAAGAAACAAGCCTGGCTCTCCTGATCATGGCAATTGAGAACTTTAATCATTGAATCACTGGACAGCAGGTTGGAAGGGACCTCAGGGATCATCTGGTCCAACCTTTCTGGGCCAAGCATGACCTAGACTAGATGTCCCAGCATCCTGTCCAGCCAGATCTGAACAGTATCCAATACTGGGCTGTCTCCCATTTTCCAGGGAGATTATTCCAGTGGCTGGTTGTTCTCATGGTGAAAAATTTGCGTCTTGTATCCAGTCAGAATCTCCCCAGGAGTAGCATTATTATGGAGGTGTTTTATTTTGTCAGCTGTTCTCATGATTCTGCAGCCATTGCAGGTGATCTCTGTGCTTCAGGCTGGCGGCTGTCTGACCACTCTGCCAGGTAAATTCAGGTGAGCATCAAACTCCAGAGCAGCAGGTTGTGAACAGTGAAAAGCTGTTATTTTCTTCTGTCAGTATTCACAAATAGCAAGTTGTAATGAAAAAACTGGGAAATATGCCTAGGTAGGTCCAGAGAGCAATTAGAGTTCTAGATAGACAACACAGATCTCTTTGTGCATCTTCACACTGGTGCTGTCACTGCCCTGCCTGTGGGCATGGGGATTCCAGTGATGCCAATGCTGAATTTTCCAGAAGGCACTGGTTTGACAAGGCGAGTGCATATCTACTGGTATGTGTGAGCCCAGTAAGATAACTGCTGCAGATCTAAAAGGTTCTGAAGTTACCACTTCTTCAGGTCCAGTTACACTGTTCTCCCAAGACAAGAAAAAAATTGTATGCCAGACAATTTGCATCCAAAGAAATCAAAGTCAATATCAATAGCCCTCTTTTACAGATGCAGAAACTAAGATTTCAGCAAGGATTTACGCAAGTGAGAGAAAAATAGGCATCAAATCTTGTATTATAAGGATGCTCTTGTAAACACGTGTCCTGGGTTTTCACTAATAAACGTGCAGAGTTCCTTGTGGCTTTGGAGTTTGGGAATTACTGGCAACAATTGGTATGCCTCTGAGGTGCTGCATTCATCACTTCAGGATTGTGCTGGTAGTCCCTTGCCTTGCTGAAACACATCACCCTACTTTCCTTCCAGGAGCTATGGGTCTTAACTTCTCAAGAAACTTTTGCTAATTGCAGTGTAAGCAGTTTGTGGGGAAGGGAGGAATCGACTGATTCAGAAAGAAGATCCAGTTCTGCATGTCCTGGGCTGCATCAAAAGAAACATGAGCCCCAGGCTGAGGGAGGTGATCCTGCCCCTCTGCTCTTGTGAGACCCCACTTGGCGCACTGTATGCAGTTCTGGTTGTCCTCAACATAAGACAGACATGGTGCTGTTGGTGCAAGTCCAGAGGAGGCCATGAGGATGATCAGAGGCTGCAGCACCTCCTGTAGGAAGACGGGCTGAGAACATTGGGGCTGTTCAGCCTGGAGAAGACAAGCTGCATGGAGACCCCAAAGCAGCTTCCAGTACTGAAGGGGGCTACAAGGATGCTGGAAAGGTACTCTTCAGCAAAGACTGTAGCAGTAGGACAAGGGGTGATGTGTTTAAACTGAAACAGAAGTTCAGGTTAGATATAAGGAAGAAATTCTTTACTGTGAGAGTGATAGGGCCTGGAACAGGTTGCCCAAAGAAGTGGTAAATGCTCCATCCCTGGCAGTGTTCAAGGCCAGGTTGGACAGAGCCTTGGGTGACATGGTCTGGTGTGAGGCATCCCTGCCCGTGGCAGGGAGTTGGAACTGGATGATCTTAAGGTCCTTTCCAACCCAGACCATTCTATGATTCTATGTACAGAACAGTAGAGACCTGGCTGTGGCAAAACCCTGTTCCCAAATTTTCTCTTGTGCTCTAGGGAAAGGCTGCACCTCTGTGAGCTGCACGGTTGGCCTGGGTGAGTTGCTGGCATACAGCTGTTGGTAAAAAATGCAGTCTGTGCCATTGCCTGAGTAAAGAACACTTCATTTTCTAGTAGGCAGAAAGAGTTGCCAGTGCCATTGAAATTTTGTAGCTCTGAGTAGTTGCTGTAGATTTCATCTGGGCAATATCCCCAATTGTGTTAGATATAATTACATTCAAAGTTCTTTTTAATCATTTATTTGGAACATGGCCCAAGATTCAGCAGTTTTGGATTGGGACAGAAATTGAATTATTTATTATCAATTAGAGGTTGTCAGAGCCTTTGACACCACGTCGAGCTGGCATTGTTTGGGATCTGTATTAATGATCCTATAGATAAAAGCATGAAATTATTGGTTAGAAAGCTTTTATTCCAGGCTGAGAAGGCTGGTTTGCATACTTGGCTGGGTGCTTCTCTACACTCACTGTCATTATGGTCTGTTTAATCAAGTCAGTGTTGCCTGTGGAATCACTTGCCCATAAATTGATGAATTGATTGCAAGAATAATTCCCCCTAGATGGAACCCAGTTGTGACTTCCCTTGCCATCCCAGCCCAGCACATTTAGACTCTTCTGCTTTGGCTGTGGCCTTCTATAGACCCTGGAACAATCTTTGTCACATCTGTTCTTTTCTTATGAGAGCAATTTATTGATGGCTGTTGGTGCTATGGTGGTGCTGGATGCTGAGCTTTTGTTCCCCCAGGTGAGGGGATGGAGATGATAACCTCCCAGGTGTTCTTGAGCTCTCCTCACAGCTCTCTCCTGCATCCTTCTCTCATCAGTGTGGGTCTGAAAAATGATTTTTCTTACTGTGTTTTGGCACTCTCCAAGAAACCTCAGCTCAATAGGAAGATCACGTAACAGAAGACTGCATAGGGTGATCCCAGACATGTTGCTGCAGAAATGGGAGCTGCCAGGAAATCAGAGGAAAGGAGCATGGAGAAGATGCCGCTTGTCTTGTTGAGTGGTGAAGGAGTGGCTAAGGAGAAAGGCTGCTCAAGTGCCATAATCCCCATGTCTTCTGGATTTGGCTGTTGCCAGGGTTAGTATATCCTTAGTGGGAAAAAAGCCCTTCTGAGGACACACTTGCACAAGGTTTTGTAGCAAATCCATATTTTTTTCTGCCAGCGCTCCCAGCTGCTGGAAGGAATGTTCATCACCCAGCGCAGAGAGTGATCCAGCATGTTACAAGATATGCTTTGAACAAGGTTATAAGAAGTAACATGCTAGATCTGGGGAGAGAGCAGGAACTTCTCATATGATAGATGTAACTCATGTTATAACTCCCTCACCAGTTCTACTTCTCATTGGAGTCAGTTTCCCTCCCATCACCCTGTGAATTCCACTATCAATTCTTTTAATATATGTGCATTTCTCAGTGGGATTACTGCTCTGGTAGGTTTTTTCTTCTTCTGATTTCTTTCCCTGCTTTACACACACTTATCAAAAGCAGGGTTGTCCCACTGCCACAAGGAAATCATCACATACCCCGCTTTCCCAATTATTTCATTACAGCAAAGGAAAGTGGAAGCAGAGAAAGACAGAGGCTCTCATTTTACTGGGAAATGCTGAGATTTCAAAACCTTTTCCATTCTAGAGCAAATCCTGGTTTAAATCAAACTTTTGTACAAAACGAAGCTCTGAAAGCATTGTTTTGATGAGAGCAGTTCCTCTGATTTCAGTGTCTTTCAACAGAAAAAAGTTATAGAGCTTTATGCCACTTTTTATGTAGTTGTATTTTTTGTTTTGAAAAGCTTTTTTCAGCAATGTCCAAAAAAAGACAAAATAGCCCTTTTTGACATTATTGAAATACCTTATTTGTTTTGCTGAAGAGCAATCGCCATGTTTTTCAAAACAGTTGGTTTTCAACACATCTATTTTTCCTTTAGCATTCCTCCCCGCACAGACACTCGTTCCCGAGACAAATATTTTAATGCTACATAACTCTCAGTCCTTTCAAACTGGAGCCTCTTTGGTGAGAAGTACCTCTTCCAGTGAGCTCGTTTGGGAAAGCTGAAGCTGCATGTGTCCAACCTCTCAGGCTCGGTACTGACTTCCACAAAGGAAAGTATGCAACTGGAATTCCTGGAACAGACCTCTCTTGAAGTCTGTGCTTTGTATTAAAGATGCTCTTTCTCAAGGAAAAAACAAAACAAAACCCAAGCCAACAAAAGCCTGTAGCAACAAATCAACAAAAATAACCCCACTTTTGTATAAATCAGCTCTTGTCTTGCCTTGCAGGAGATGCAATGGCCCCTTCATCTCCTCAAATCCTTCTAGTGAGGGGGAAAAAAAAGAAGTGGAACTGGAGAACGTGGCCTGTGGAGCTCAAACACTGCAAGCAACTTTTCTTTCCCAGTGTGATAGTGATGTTTCTGATTCCCAACCTCCCTGTTCAGAAGCTGACAAGCTGCAGCAACTCTCAAGCGAGGCGGGCTTGGGAAATGACTAATTAAACAGTGATTGCAGGATTGCTTCCTGACCCGGGTATCAGACCACAAGGGTGAAGCTTCAGAAAGATAGAGTGAACGCAGGAAGCAGTCCTGCATATTTCCACAATAGGGGCATTATGGAGATGTGCCCCGGAGGCTGCTTGAGACCTCGCTGAATGGATCCTGATACCATCGGGGAATGGAGTACCTGCTAGTTCAAAGCAAGCCTGAATGCAGGTTTTAATCCTTTCTGACAATTGTTGAGAGGAAATGGCCTTTCCTCTGACCTTATCCTTGTAAACAACAACTAGTCATCAGGTTTGTCCTGCTGAGGGAATAGTCAAGGTCTATGCAAGGATTTTGCTTCAGGTTTTTTTTTCCCCCTTCTTTCCTGATTACAATGGTTTAATTCTCTAGACCTGAAATGCATTCTCACCCCTTAATACACTGGCTTCAGGTACATTCTTTCTTAATTACTGAGTCCATACAGCTCTGCCTGGTTCAAATTAGCCTCTCAGAGCTGCAGGCAGACATCCTATGACGAGTTTCAGTTCTCAACCCTGTGGTTGTTTTGCAATGGCTGTTGTGAGATGCCTTTTGGGTACACCAGTACCCCCAGAACTGGGTGTGAGACAAGCTGACGAGCGTTTCTAGCATGACAGAGAATCACCAAGAGCTATTTTCAAATGGCCAACAGGCGGGAGGGAGGACTTGCTGCTGGGTGCCATTAGCGTGGCAGTTGTAATACGATGGAAGGATGTGTGCACTTCTGGAATTGCAGCAGTGGGTGGATTTCATTGTGGATCCATATGGCTTTCAGTGCTAAGATAATACAGATGACAGAGGAAATGAGACAATAGTTTTGCTGCTCTGGGAGTTAAAGGCAGTTGTGTGTAAGCAGCAGGACTGAGTGATGATGCGGAAGAGGGGTAACCTGCTGTACTGACAGAATTTCAGGATGCTGAAATCCATTTTCCCTCAGATCCTTGTGTTGCAGGCCCCCAGTATCGAGAAGCCCGTCACTGTGACCACCTGTAAGCATCCCCTTCCCCTTGCTGCTTATCAAGTGCTAAGTGGTATAACAGAGCTCAGCTGTCACAGACCTTCTAAAAGGGAATTTGCAGAGCTATTAGGAGGGTACTTCTGTGTCTGGTTATCGACCTTGGCTGGGTACAGGGGGTTCTTGATGGCTTTATATGAATGGTTTTTGATTCCAGTGGTGGCTATGGGTAGCATTTATGTATCTGCTCTTTGGTTCCCCCATGCTAAGGCAGCAAACCAGAAGAGCTTGCTTTCTTGAGCTGCACAGCCTGGCTGATCGGTGCCAAATGGGAGCTGAGCTGCAGGAGTCAGTGTGCCTGAGTTCTCTGAATTCACAGCTGTTGTACTTGAGCAAAGGAACATTTCTTCCCAAGGTAAGGATAATGAGCTGTAATTTTTCCTTGTTATTCTTGGTTGACTCAGCTTAACATGTGCTTTTTTAGCTTGTGATGATTCTTACTGCCTGTTGTGAGAAATGGGCTGTATTTTTAGGGGGCTGAAGTTCACCATACATAGGTCCATGTTTCTGGTGAAAAAATCTATAAGGGTCTGCAAATGAGACAAGGTTAAAACCTGCTTTGCCTGGTGTTGTAGGGATGTCTGTGTGAGCCTTGCACGGTAAGAGGAGACTGGTGGACTTTTATAGAAAGGGATGGCTGTTTCTCCACAATTGCATACTAACTGTGGTAAGTTCGGGCTGCGTTTTTTGTTGTAATATATATAATATATCTGTGAGCAAAGGGAGAAGCTTGAACACAGCAGGGAGCAATCTCTGAACATTATGTATGTTCTCTGCCAAGTAGATGATCAGCGTCTCAAGTGGTGAAGGAAACAGGGTTGGATGTGCCCTGTGCTATGTATGGCACCTGTGTGCGCTGTGGCCTTGAAAGGACTGTACCTAAGGGGCTGGAGTTCTCTGATTTTCTATTAGGGATCTATGGCTGTGGGTAAAAAGAGGGCATTATAACAAGTATGTTCAGTCTGCCCTGTAACCACATGAAGTTGTTTTGCTTGATCCATACCAAAATGAGTTGGATTCACTTTGCATCTAGTTTTTGTTCAGATAACAGCTATACGAGGCTGTACAAGGCCCACGTGATGCAGTGGGTCTGAGACATGAGTAAGCAGGGAGGATCTCAAGAAATTCTGATGGGATGTGCCTGAAAGGATTTCCTTTCTTCCCACCCTGGGGTTTGCCCCTGTGGCAAGGTCCTGTGGTTGGGCTGCTTAGAGGTCTGGTCTGGTTATGTTCTGTGCTTTGTACCCTTGCAGGACACCACGGGGCTGGGGGACAGCACCACCTTTCCCCCTTGCCCCCTGGCCCCTTGTATGTGCTGCCCACATCATCTGTGCACTGTCTGCCTCAGGATTGCATTGTCAGAAGGCTGAAAGGAAGGCTATTAGAGAAAGTATTCCCCTTTCATCTGGGATTAATGCAGTATTTACTGCAAGAAACGTTCTTTCCACCCCACCCTTCTCCCCTCTGAGATTTACTTGTTTATATATTTGCAGGTAGTGGCTCTTTGCCTTGTTGTGGTATTACCTGTGCTAAAGAGAGTTACGAAAAGCTCCAGAACTTGTTGATTCAGTAGTGGGAGCTGTTTCGACAGTGATAAAATGTTGCTTCTCCCTCGCTTACAGAATACCTGTTAACATTTTCTCTTCCCACCCTGAGGTTCCCTTTAAGACTTGCTGAATGGTTTCCCCTACTTTATAGCGCTGTAACAAAGGGTGGGTGCCTGGATCTCTGTGCCAGCTCTACCTGAGCAAAAGGGGCTGCAGACCAGCTGAAAGGGCACCTGTCAGCAGGCTGCTAATTGCATGTGTCCATCAGCAGGTTGTCCTTCTACCAAAGAATGTTATCTCGAGATGAATGCATAGGCAGCACAGAAGGGTCTTGTTGAGAGAGACAGACCAGAGAGCTATAGAGCACTGCTACTTATCAGAACAGTGTCTTCACAGCAGGTGCAAGAGGGAAAGATGAGCACTGGCTATGTGGGAACTGCTTTTCCTTGCAACGATCATGGTAAAAGGGAGTTAGCTTTGCTTTCCTTTCTCACAAGGGACCACTTATGTTGCATTTTGTGCTGCTCTGCAGCATTTCTGAAGTCTGCAGTAACTGGTTAGCATTCTGTGGTGGTTAGTTGTGGTAAGTGAATGCTGCTTTCCTGCTTCTTTATCCCATGCATGTTACACTGTGGCACTTCAGGTGCGCCACTTGTAAAGAAGAACAATCTTTCTGTTTCAGAGCTTAGTGGCTGCTCTCATGGACTGCCTGGACAGTTTCCATACCTGAGATTTCTTTTTTTTTTCTATAAAGGAGCAGCACGTTTTGCTGTTCTGCACAACCCAGGCTCTGGAAGTGTGCAAATACTCTTGTACAGTTCAAGCATTCCCTGTGGCATGTCTTGGAAGTTACTTACTGAGGCCAGGGAGAAGGGCAGTTACTTAAAGATATTCTCACATACATGGTTAGACTTTTGTATTCTATGTAGAAATAATCACAGGCACTTCCAGATTGCTTCTTTGACTCTCAGGAAGTATCAACAGAGCTGACAAGGTCTCATTCTCAGTATGGCCTATATTGTAATTAGGCTGTGTATTGTCATCAGCACCCTGAGACCCCAGGGGAACATGAACTGAGGCTTTTGCTTGTCTATCCTTACTGCATGCACGTGAGAGGCTCATGAATATTTTTGAAGCAGGTCAGGTACTTGCTGTCACAAATCTATAGGGGCCTTAATGAAAGCAATCCTTTGGGCAGGAGCGAAGGTGGATTTCTGTTTCCTTACAAGGTTGCTCAAGGAGTGTGGAATAATTCTGAAACAGAAGGTAACACCTGTGGAGTGAGCCTTCACTCTGAAGTTGGGGAGGGGAGGTTCCTGATTTTCATTCAGCTGCAGGCTGGCACTTGGCACATGGCAGGGGGCAGTGGAAGAGCCAGGTAGGACTGTGGGATAGCAGTGATTTACTAGATATGGAAATGGAGACGTCAAGTTTGCTGACTACATGGCTGCAAGCAACTTGATATTAAGGCGACTTAGGGTAGAATGGTAGAAACCTCTTCTTCAGTAACTGATGTTATTTAGAGGCACTTACATTATTAAATGAGCACCTTGCAAGCATCATTACCCAGCAAAACATCACATGTAATGCTGTTGCAAAGTGGGAAACAGTGAAACTGAGGCGGTGTGTCACCCCCAGAGCGGGGCAGAGGAAACCCTCACACTCCTGGAATTCAGCTTTCATGGAATGGCTCCTGAGATCCTCTTTCACCTGACCAGGCAACAGGGGTGTGCCTGAGCTCTCAAAGGAGAGGGCTGGGAGGAGGTGCAGGGTAAAGTGCAATTCACATGGCCTGGCAAGTCTATGCATCCTTATCACTTCAGAGCCTGACTGTCAAAGCCTGTGGTCCAGTATTAGCCCCACTATTGACTGGGAAACAGGACTACTGAGGAGCCAAGAGGTTTATTCCTGAGCTCAGCAGCAGCCCTGGGAATAGAAACTGGTATTGGCAGAAGAACTTGCTGTCTGTCTGGAATATGAGGATGGAGGAGCCTGTATTTAGCCATTTGTGTCTTTGTTGGAAGCGGGCAGGAATTTTCTTGTGCTGTTGAGCCAGCGCTACATCCGTGAGTAGGACCAAGTTTTGTTCTATTTCCTTGAGCTCACACTGCCATTCACTGACTTATGTTGCCAGAGCTCCCTTTCGTGGGTTGGTCGCATCCTGAACCTAAGTCAGCAAAAGACTGGTGGTATCCCAGACACTGCCATGTTCGTAACTGAAGTTCCCTCCTAAGACACGTGCAGGATCACTAATCCTCTTCCTGCACTCGTGATGCCCTGAGGGCTGGAGCTGAACTTCTGGTTGGGGATGGAGTTGTTTGCAGGAGAGGAAGCCTGTGCTTTGGTGAAGGTGTGGAAGGGGCGGGTGTCCTGCCTCCTGCTCCTCAGCAGCCAGGTGTTCATGTTCTTCAGGGCTTCATACATCCAGGTAGACTTCTGGGATTTTTGAGAGACAGATTAGTCTCTGCTCTGGCCCCAATGCAGGAGAACTTTCCCCCACTCGCTCTCCTGTTGGCTTGCTTGGTTTGCCTTAGAGCCAGGGAGGACCTTTCCTGTAAACTCTTGCACAGAGGAGGTCTGTTGCTGTGAACTCTTGCATAGTAATGAGAGGAAACAACTTTGGGCTCCCACCACTCATTGTGCAACAGGGCTGGATTTGATGCCTTTTGTCACCACCGTGCAGCCCAGCACTGGCAAGCTGGTGCGTCTGTTCCAAAACCCCTCCTTTGCCTACATCTCTCCTCTGGGGAGCTGCTTTGCTGCTTGCAGGAGTTTGTCCCACAGCCAGCTCCCAGGTAAATCCTGTCTGGGCCCTCTCAAGGAGAATCAGCCCCTCAGCAGAAGCAGTCCAAGTTTCCAAGGCAACTCTCCTCTACCCCTATTTTGAGCACTGCCCCTTTCTCATAGAAAGCTGCCTGTTGGTCTCCTCAGCAGCTGCTGCGGGGAGCACACCACCTCCAGGGAAGTTGTCCTTCGCTGGGCTCTTTATTCCCATAATGAGCAGGCGGGGGGTGCGGGTGGCATGTGCTGCCCAGCACTGCTGCCCCCCTGGGCAGGGGCCCGTGGCCAGCCCGGGAGCTGCTTCTGAGCAAGCAAAGGGGTGGTTGTGCCTTTCCACCTTGCCAAGGAGAAAAGAGGTGCTTGGGGCTCCGCGGAGGTGTGTGGAGCAGGAGATGGGGCAGCTCTGAGGGGGTTTTGGCGAGTGGGAAGGTGACAAGTGAAGAAAAAGGACACGGCATTTTATTTAATTAGAAAACCCAGACTCCCTAAAACTCGCCTCCGAAGGGCCTCCGTTGTCATCAGCTGCACAAAGAGCTGTGACAAATGAAAGGAACTGAGCAGAGAAAAGGCTGCTTTCTCTTTGTGTCTCTTTCCCAGCTTCTGTTTGCTTTGCTGTCTCCCTTGCTCCCATTGATCAGGCATGTGGAAACATTCCTCCTCCTGCGCTCCCATTGTGGCCGCCCGGTTGCCAGGCTGCCGTTGGCTTGAATAACTTCACTAAGCCAGGCCTCTCCAAAACCATGCCATCCGGGAGCCAGACGCTGCCCTCCCATCCTCCTCCTCCTCTCCCTCCCTCTCCCTCCCCCTCCCCGGCAGCACAGGGGAGCAGTGAAAATATGTGCCAAAGAACAAGGGAGGTAACGCGGAGCCCCAGCAGGGCCGGTGCGGGGAGAGCATGAGCTTGCACTAAGAAAACAGGGGCAGCAAGGAGGGGACAATGGCCAGCCATGGGTTGCTGCCTTAAAAAGAAGGTGGGTGGTGGAGGCGAGGGCTGCTAGCCCAAAGTTGGTGAGCAAAGAGAGGACAAAAAGGCACGTTTCCAGGGGATACAAGCTAGTAAAGCGCAGTGAGGTAAACCCCAGCCTTGTTTCCCATGGAGGGGAGAGGTGGTGGGACAAAACAGGAGGCAGCAGGCAGCCGGCTGTGACTGGGAGTGATTTGTGGCTGGCTCTTGCTGGCTGTGTCACAAACGCATCCCTTCAGCAAACAAGACACCTTGGGCCAAGCTCACACTGCCACTGGTTTGTGCAACGCCTCTTGTTCCAGTGGCGTGGCACCAGTTGGTGCTGGAGGTGATGCTGGCGCAGGTGACAGCGCTGGTGCAGAGCAGTGCTGTGCTCCTGAAGTCAGTGCAGGGGCTGTACCCCCAGGACTTGGCCCTGAGGGTAGCTCTTGTGCTGAAGACACTGAATTTGAGCATGAACCAGCAGCCCAGGGACCAGGGGGCTCATGCTGTCACTTCAGAGGTGCTGGCACCCAACCGCCTGCAGCTCCGCTGCCTGCAGCCATTACTATGCCGGATATGAATCTGGCCTATTGTTCTTAATGCTGTTTTTCATCGTTGAAATGGCAGTAAGCAATCTGTGCTTTCAGACATGCTTATTGACTCAGCACGGATGGGCTGGATCCTCAGGGGTGTAAAGCAGCCCTGGCCCATCAGCTCGGTGTCACCCGTGACCCCCATTCAGTCTTTGCTCCGCTGGCAGCTGCGGCCCAGTGCTTTGGATCAGAGGAGCTCTGTGGCCATGGGCTGAGGCTGCTGCCAGCCAGTGGAGCTCTTCCAGGGCCGAGTGACCACAGGTCTGTCTGCAGGGGTGGCCCCTGCATCCTGGGAGGTGGAGAGAGATGTCCTAGGGCAGCTGGAGCCTCAGCGAGGCTGGGTTTGCTGTGCAAAGGGGTCCTGGGTTCGTACTGGTTTGAAGGGCAGGGACTGCTGAGCTCAGGTGATTAACATAACAATCCTGGGGCTCTGCCTTCATCCTGCGGCTAAAGCCTGGTTTGCTCAATCCAATTTCCAGCCTCTACCCTTTCTTTAGCAGGCTAATTACACTGGCAGGACAGTGGAAATGACCTTCTTAAAGCCACAGTGCTCCTTGTCTACTTACCTGTCACAACACATGAGACAGAGCACTGATATCCTTCAGAGAAATAACATGTTTAGGCACAATGGGCAAACATATTGAAGCAATAGAGTGCTGCCTTGAAGTTCACAGTGGTCACTTGTGTGTTGTCAGTAGCGATGTGCATTTGTTAAGATCTTTCCAAGCAAGGCCCACTGGCTGGGGGGCCCGTGGAGGTGTGGGTTTGTGCAAATTGAAGGAAGAGTAAGTGTGCAATATTACACCAATAAATGTGCAAAGTATTACTCTTGCACAGAAACCTGTGAGGGCACTGGGCTGGAAAGCTTCTGCCACACTGGCTTCCCCCATTAGTCATCCTAGCCTCATTCTGTCTCTGGAATGCATAGTGCCTGGCTCTAGTGCGGCTCTGGCCTCTTCCTGCACAAACTTGGATGTGGCCTTTGGGCCCAGAGAAGCTGTGGATGCTCTGATGTCTGGTGCTGCAGCAGCCACAGCCCAGGCACGGGCTGGAGCAGGAGCCTGCTAGGGGTTACAGCTTCAGTTGAAGAAGCTGTCTCACTGCCAGACAGGCTGCAGGGCTGAGCACAGGGTGATGGTGTTGCCATCAACAAAGGATGGGTGTTCCCAAAGTCCTCGCAAGTGCTCCTCCACTGGAGGTGGTTTCCAAGGAGAGTAGAGCATGCATTTGAGCAGCCTTGTAAAGACCTGTGCTGTAGGTGGTCTTCATGCTATAATTCTTGAAACTGTGTTTTCAGCCATGTAAATCTGCCCCTTCATGGAGGCTAACAGAAAGTGAATCCTTGTGAATGACCTTGGCACAGGACATACCTGTTGTGGTCCTGTTGGAATTGGCAGCAATATCTTGTTAGTGCTGAATTTTGCTTAGAATTGCCTTCATTTGTGTGAGGTTAGTACTTGCAAAGAAAGAGGCAATCTCCTGGTTACCGGAGGACCTGAGAGGTGAAATCAGTCCAATTGGTGGAGCAGCCGTGGCTAAACTTCTCGAGTCAAAAGGATGGGTTTGCTATCTCTCCTGCTTGGAGAGGAGGAAATACAGTGAACATCTTGAGGTTCAATGTAGCAAAACAGGCCGGGAATAAAATTAACTGGATAGCTGATACAGATGTGTCAGTCACACTTTGCCCCAAAGCCACTGCTGATTGCTGAGATACCTGTTCCATCAGGCATTGAGAAGAGGTAGCAAAACAGTTTTCAATTCATGGCAGTCTTTGAGACCTGCTGCACACAGCAAATTTGATGCTGTGATAGCTGACACTGTTTGTGACAGACAAATCTGTGGCTTGTGTAGTGAAGCAGTTCAGAAGTGCCTGCTGTCGCATACCAAAAGGCTGTGGAAATGGTACTTACTAGGAGAAATGTTGTGAGAGGATCCAAACTACCGAAGGTGTCTACAGAAAGCCATAAGAGAGCAACAAGATGTTTGAGCATACTGGGAGGTTTCTTTTGTAATTATTTTCCTTCCCAAAGGCACAAATAGCATTTGCTCTGATCCTATTGGAAGCTAGAAAATAGGGGACTGTGGAGAAAGTGGTATCAGGAAAACCAATACTCCAACACTGAAGTATAAACTGAAAGAGAAGGAAACAATTACAGGAAAGGCTGTTACTAGAAAACCACTGGGAGGAGAGCAAATACACCCAGGGCAACACGTCTGGGATAAATATAGGGAACAATTTTGGAGGCATGACCTTCCCCATCCTTACCACGCAGCTTTTTCCTACATTTTGTTACTGGGAAGATAGCCACAGGAATTGCTCTAGCATTGAACCCAGGGCTGTGGGAGAAGGTGCGCTTGCTTAGTTCTTTCTGATGAGGCAGGGATCACGTTTAAAACTATGCGTAATAAGATGGACTCAAAAACATTGCTCTTGATGGTGGAAACAGCTGGTTGCTTCAAGTGAATCAGCTTATCATTTGAAATGATGCCTGTGGGTTAATTAAAACTTGTGAGATAGAGAATGGAGATTAATCTGTAGCGTGTATGCTACCTGTAATGCAGGTGCAGTATGAGAGACAAACTGGAACACACAAGAAATATTGCTTAGAAGGGGAAAAATATCTCTCTAATACAATTTGCAGGGGTTTTGGTTTGTTTTCCTATGAGAGCCATCCAGGGGAGAGTCTCCCTTGTTGGAGGAAAGCCCTGCATCTCCTGTAGGGCAGGGCTCTAGGGGGCTGTCACTGGTCAAGTGGTAACAATAGGCAGCTTGGCAGAGTCAAAGCATGGACTCTGCAGCATTAAAAGTCAAGGCAAGTAGTGTTAGCTCTTCTCCATGTGTGGTTAAATGCTTTCTGTGTAGCTGGTGCCAGGCACTGTTGCGGCCCACTGCTCACAAATGCCTTTGCCAGGTGGAGACCACGTCTGCTTGTAGTTGGAGTTAAGAACCAAATGAGACTTTGATCTCTGTGTCACTTCTAAATGATACTTAGGCTTGTGTTTCAGGGAAGGGTTTGGAAAAATGGATCCTATGACACTTTCAATGGGTGAATTCACCGATCTTTCTTTTTTTTTTTCCCCTCCTGTGCTCTGAAATACTTGAGTAACCCACGTGTATGTGAGAGCTGCCCTGTACCACAGCTGTGTCAGCCAAGGGTCTTTTGTTTCCTTTGCATTTCACACCACAGTAAGTGACTTGGATCGGACAGTCTCTTAGAGAGCAGCCACCATGGGAATGCTGTTTTCAGCATCCCACCTTACCCGGGAACAGAAGGCAGAGACCTCCCATTTGAGCCTGTATAGTAATTGGTTACCATGCTCTGTTTTGGGGGGGATTAGTGCCACGGTGTATACAAGCGGAGACTGTGCATTCTAATTTTGTAATGAAGAATTATAGTAAAACAGTAGGCAGTGCTTCCTGCAAAGAGTATCTGCTGTGTATGGCTTCATACAGGATAAACTGTCTGGCTTAAATATAGAAGCAGCGTTCTTCTGTCAGGAACTCTAAAAGAAAGCACGTTGGAGTTGGTGTTTGCTGGCAGTGTGTTGGGTATGTCATTCACTTACCGATCTAAATTCCAAATGCAATAGGTAAAACAACATTAATTCGTTCTCCTGTGATGTACTGCTGTGATGGAAGTCATTGTACATTAGCGAGAGGTGTGTTCCCCATCGCAGTGTAGCAGTTGTCAGGGTTTGGCTTGCAGGTACCCAGGGTCCCTGTTGTAAGCCAGGCAGTGTGCTGTACCTCCTTCCACACGGAGTGAAATCTCCTTAGCTCCTGATTTACTTCCTTTCTCTTTCACTCACAAGGACCTTGATCCAGCTACATCTGTGGCTGGCTCTTGGTAGCAAAACTTCTGTCCGAAATGCGCTGTGTCTGGCAGAACAAGCAGCCGCTCTTGTAAGGTCCTTCCAAGCAGGTTTCTCTCACTGCCACCCTTCCTCATGTACATGTACCCCGTTGCCCATCCCAGGATTTGTTTCCTTCCTTGTGCTGATTGTCTTATTTTGGAGCACAGACTCATAGAGCCAAGCTAGAGGATCTCCAAGGGAAGTTTTACATGTTCAATAAAAGAAGGAATGCAGGGAGAAAAGAAAGCCTGACTCAAATGGCATCATTCTCTTTCCCTCTTCCCTTTGAGGTTCTCCTGCCTTCCCTGCCTGTGTGTGACCTCCCTCCTCTCCCAGCCAGGCTCTTTCTTTTTCAGCCTTCCTCCTGCCCCTCACCCTCCTTGTTCATTGATCTCCCTTTAGGCTTTATTAGTGACTCCCCCTCCCACCCTTTCTCTCCCTCAGTTTTTCTGATTCTCTAACATAAGACAATTGAATGAGGCCAGACTCCTAAGCCGAAGCTGGGGGTGAGAAGGGAGGAGGCGTTAAGATTTAATGATATTGCCTCTTTAAGGAATCCCTAATTCCTAACACCCATCTCCTCCCCCACCTGAGAACCAATTAAAACTCAATGAATTCAAGTGGAGGCTTTTGTGCATCACATGTGCTTGACTAACAAAGCCTTCTCCATGCTGGAATAAAAGCTTCTATTCAGCAGCCAGTTTGTTCTAATTCAAATCACTTCCACTCCAGCATCCTCTCCTTCCTTGCTGCTCCTGAGTTCCCAGGCTGGGCTGCCACCCGGACAGCCCTGCCCAGGGTTCACACCCCACCTTGCAGAGCTCTACCTTGCTCCAGTGCAGCAGAGAGCAGGAGATGACTTCCATAAGGTTAACAGGGCAGTCCATAGTCTTTATGGCCCTGTCCCGAGGAGCCTGGTCGGCTGGGGAGACAGCCCACATCATGCCCTGCAGCACAGGAGCTCCAGCCCTGGGAGCTGTCTCCGAAGGGGCTCTGCTGCGCTCATGAGAAAGAGCTTATCTGTGCAGTCTCCTCTGCATGAAGACCGAAAATTACCTTGTGTATGGGCAGAGCTCAGCCTTCCTTGAAACCAGTGAAAACCCTCTCCTGTCCTCTTCACTGTAGGCATTACACAGATGGGGTGACATCTGAAATAGCAGGGGAGTCCAAAAGCACACACAGTCTCAGTGAGTCAAAGTAGTTTGTACTTTAATCTGCCTCAGGGTATAAATTGTGCTACCTGGGAACCTGAGGGTAGCTTCTGTCCTCTGCCTTGAGAATAAAAGAAGAGGCTTGAATAAGGTCGTCTGGGGGAAAGAATATATTTCATGCTATTCAACTTCCACATTTAAAAACCTCACTTGAAAGCTTTGCAGCTGCAGGTCTGGGGTTTGGGTGACTTCATGTAGGGAGGCAATTCTCTGTCCAGATGTTAGTCAAGTAATTTTCCAGGTGTAAAACAGGCTCTGCTCAGAGCTTCTGCCTGTCCTTTACTGATCAGTGTCACCCGAGCTGTTAGCAAAGCTGTATTCATGACATTAACTGGGTTATCTTTTCCCTCTTCCTGCAGCCTCCTATTTGCAGAGACACATTTGGATTTTTGGATTACTTTTGTCTTTGCTCTTGTGAGAAATCTGTGGTAGGAGCAGGTTGAGTGCTTTGCTCTGATGCAGGGAGGTTTTCACTCCCTCTAATCTCTCCTGGGAGCTCCAGCACTGTGGGCCAGCTGCCAAGGAAGCTATCTGCTCTGCTCCAGAGCCTTGTGCTGGTACATGGCAGTTGCATTGCTCCCAGAACTCAGGGCTTTCTCAGGGGGTCATGAAGGAGGCACCAGCTCTTGGATAGCTGGGACCTGGGGAAGAGAAGCTGCATGGTGACCTCACAGCAGCCTTACAGTGTCTGAAGGGGGCCTACAAGGATGTTGGAGAGGGGCTCTTCATGAGGGACTGTAGTGATAGGACAAGGGGTGATGGGTTAAAAAACGGGAAGTTCAGGTTAGATGTAAGGAAGAAGTTCTTTACTGTGAGAGTGGTGAGGCACTGCACTGCACAGGTTGCCCAGAGAAGTGATAAATGCTCCATCCCTGGCAGTGTTCAAGGCCAGATTGGACAGAGCCTTGGGTGACATGGTCTAGGGTGAGGTGTCCCTGCCCATGGCAGCGGGTTGGAACTGGATGATCTTAAGGTCCTTTCCAACCCAGACCATTCTATGACCTGCCCCACAAAGAGCTCTGGCAATTAAGATGAGCTCTTAGAAGCTGGTTTGATATTTGCAGGGGCACCAGTGGTGAGAGGAGTGATTTGGGTTTGCATGTAGTTAGGAACCTGTGGTATCTGACAACAGGGGTATTGCATTTTGAACTCATCTGACACTCTGTAGAGCTGGTAATTCTTTCTGCCACGCTGCCTCGCAGCTGTCAGGCATGGCAGCGAGTGAGTGTTAATGCACATCAGGGTGTGCTGCATCTTCTAGTCAACCTTTATGGAAGAAAGACTTGAGCATCCCTCAGTGGTCCTATTTCCAGCTATAGCTGTGGTCTCTCCCACATCTGATCACCAACCCCAACTGTGGCCAGCTGAATCCAGCACTGAATCTATTTTACTGCTCCCAAAGAGCATCTTTGGGTCTATACTTGTCCGTCTCATTTGTGTGCTTATGGATTTGCACACAAAATCCTCCTTTGCTGTCAAAAGACTTTTTCCACTATTTAGTAAACTGGCACAAATTTTACATCCAGCTTTTTCCTGTAAGTGCAAATTGGTCTCTTGTTACAGTGATGTGTGGAGCTGGAAAGAAATTGTGCTCAGGATAGGTTTTCCTTATCAAACCCAGTCCTGTCTACATACATGCCAAAGAGCAGGGACTCCGCAAATGTGCAAGATGCACTGGGCAAAGACGCACCCACAAATGGTCAAGAAGGGCTCTTTAAGTGACAAGTTCATGTCAGGTAATGCAGTGTGGTATTGTGACAGTATAATCTCTGTCCATGAATATGGTGAGGGGGAAGATCAGATCAAAATCTGTTGGTTTGAAAAAATACTTCATTCCCTGCGAGTTAGAGTGCTGATTATTCGGAGGAAGTTGAAGGTATTTCCTTTTACAGCTCTGGGGTTATTTTCTGCAGCATGTTCTCTCTCAGGATCTCAAAGCTTTTTTTTCCTTTGAGGTAAGGAAGAAACCCCTCAGTTTTCAAGTAGAAAACCAGAGTTTTCTTGTCCTGAATCACCCAGCCGGTCTGTGGTAAGAGGTAGAAGCAGCACCAGTAACTCATGAGCGTTACTGAAGAGCTTGGACCTCTTTCTTGAACCTCCTGTGAGATGCAGCAACTACGTAATGAACTCTTTGAGGTGAGGGGCTGGCAGCACCCTTGTGGCTGCTTGGGGCCTGGCAGGGCTTAGTTTGCCCCTAGGTTTCTCTAATAAACATGCTGAATTGAAGGCAGCAGCGGATCTGGGCTCAGGGTGTGTGGCTTGGTGGGCAGAACAGCCCCTTCGTGACGCAGCTGAGCTCTTCTCGTACCCGCTGACCTTCGTCTCTGGGGCTCTGCACTTTGTTCCTGTTTCTCGTTAGTGAAATGAGTTGGATGGTCTCAGACTTGCTAGTAAATGGTTTCTACTGCAGAACAAAGTGCAGTTCCTTTGGCAGGAGAGTCCCAGGTCTGACCTAAAACTGAATTACAGCTGACCCTGAGACAGTGAGGCCCCTCCAGGTCAGGGACAAGGGCATTGTCAGGACACTGGGAGCTTGCACTGTAATTAGCAGCAAAGGTATCAAATACCTCTGTTTCCAGCATTCCTTCCTTAAAGCAACACAAGCATAAAATGCCAGAATTTCTCCTACTGCAGCCTCACTGAAAACGCACAAAGCCAAAAGAGAAGGCTGAACAAACTTCTATTGATTTGCTTTTTCTCTGCTTTGCAGTAAATCCTTCCCCATCCCACACTGTCTCCCAGAAACCCTTGTTCCCCCAGCATCTGGGAATGAATTTACCAGATGCAGCATTGCTTTCAAGGCTCCAGAATGGCCAACAAACTTGAGCATGTTTTGTCTGACTAGCAGGAGTAAGAGTTTTCCTACTGCAAACACTTGCTTGGCTCCAGAGCTGCTCTCCCAGCAAACATTTCTTCTATCCCTAGTTTTCTTCAGGCACCAGAGAGGCTCTTTTAGATTCACTCTCCAAAATGGATTTGTTTTAGATATACTTTGTCACAGTAACAGGATAACTTTTGGTACAGGAAAAGGCTTGTACTAGCTTTCTTGGTGTCTAGCAGAGCGCCAGTAAACAGAGAACAGGGTGTTATTGTGGTTAAAAACAAAGAAAAGGTATAAATTGAGTGTTATGCTTTCAATTAGCTGACTGTGCTTAAGGAAACACAGATCTTGTGTGCCCACCTTGAGACACCACGTGCCTGTTTTGCAGGGAATGCTGTGAGTTGAGCTTCCATGGGCCTTGAGTGGAAAGAGGAACATTTCCTGCATCCCCAGCTTTTGAGGCAAGCGCTCGGTATTGATGGGAAGTTTCAGAAGATGCCTCGCTATTTCCATCCATCACAAGTGGGCAGTTTCCAGACCCCAAGGATGTCTGTGAAGCAGCAAACTTGGTGATCCCCAGAGGGGAAATGCTGGAGCAGGGCAGGACATACTACACAGGGCTTCCAAAAACACCCGTATAATGAGATTACAAATCCAGTGAGTCAGGATGTCACAACCCCCCAGTATGATCCCACTATTTCCAGTGTAACTCATGAGATTCCTCTCTTCTGGTGTCTCCAGAGCTGCACTGGTCTTTCCTGCAAACTGGAGAGCAGAATCTGCTTATAGAATGATCAGAAATATAAACTCATAGAATAGTTTGGGTTGGAAGGGACTTTCAAAGGTCATCTAGTCCAACCCCCAAAATCCACCCTCTCTTAGTTTAAAATGGCAAGTAAATGGAACTAAAATCTTAAAAACATTTAATTAGATTATTGTTTTTGTAGGAACCTTAAGTGTGGCCTTTCTTTTTAATGTTCCCCATTTTGATGCATGTATCTGACAGAAACTTTGAATTGCAGAGGTAACTGTTTCATTCCTATTTTATAAAGGGATGTTTCCAATATATATTGTGTGCCTCCATCATGAGAGAGGTTTCCTGCTGCTCCTCTGCACCCCCCCCCCCCAATTTTGACACAGTATCCCATGTTGCTTGTGTCCCAGCTTTGCACGGAACAATGCCTTGGACTGTTACTTTGGAGGGAGCTGGTCCTTAGCTGTTGAGGTGGTTTGGCCACCAGCCAGCGGGGAGCTCTGAGGAGTATGGTTTGTGAATCACTGCTTGCTCCTGGTGGGAAAAGGGTCAGTTCCTCAGTTTACTTCAGCTCATGGCACCACATGGGCATGAGGTAGGTGGGGAAAATTCTGCCTGGGACCAAAAAACACCC
The DNA here is from genome assembly GCA_039720435.1 of Amazona ochrocephala. NCBI lineage: Eukaryota > Metazoa > Chordata > Aves > Psittaciformes > Psittacidae > Amazona > Amazona ochrocephala. Next base: position 4,143,676 of record CM077891.1, on the reverse strand, counting down.
AAACAAAAGGAAATGGCATTAGGACCCTAATGTAGCAAAATCAGCCTTGAGGGAAATACAGAGGAGGCAAAGGTGTGAAAAGATGAATGCTTAAAGGCTGTGAAAAGTGAGAAAAAGATAGGCAAGAATAGACAAGTAGCAGCAGGAGCAAGGTATTTCCCACTAGACTATGAGCAGTGCAGAATCAGAGCTTGTCTTCATCTAGAGGTCAGCTCGCTGGGTCTGTGGGCAGGAGAAATCAGGGTGTCTTGGGACCAAAGAACAGATTTTGAACCTTTTCCAGTTCCAAACTGAATGCATTTAAGCTGGTGCAGATTGCTGCAGCTGGAGTACTTAGTAACAGCCATCTCATTTAACATGCCCTAGTGTGGAAGGATTGGGAGCCTGTAAGCCTGAGTGAAGATGTTATGCCCTGGGGTGGGGAAACCCTCCCTCTCTGGAGGATACCACTCCTGGCCCCAGAGCATCTGTTCCGGGCTCACTGTTGGAGGAAAACAGTTCTTTTGAGTACAACACCCACTGGGCAAGTTTGTGCCTTGCTATAGACTATTCTTATATGGCAAAGAGAAGAACAACCAGAGATGACAACTGCACCTGGAGCCTTTCATGCCTCCCTTCCCCGTGCAGCAGGGAGGAGGCTCAGGTGGGAGTTACGTGTACAAAGCAGCTAAGCTGCTCCTGCAATCTGGGGATGGGAGCTTTGCCTGGGAAGATGCTGGTGTCCGTCTTGATTAGGATGTGATGCCTGACACAAGTCATGTGACAAGTACAAACAAAATACCTTGGCAAAACCTTGAGGAACCAGGACAGGCTGAGCTGCTTAAGGAGATTTACAGAGTGTATTTCTGTCCTGCACACTTGCCTTGATTTGAACCTTTCCTGGCTAAGGAGCTCCAGCATGCACCCTGGATTTTAAAGATGCTCTTTTCCGTCTATACCTTTAAATAATCTGTAAACTTGCTCAGTTTTGTGCTGTTAACAGTGTAGTCCCAGTCATTTTACACCACCTTAGTATCAGAATGCTATAAAGTTGTCTTTGAGAAGCACTGTTGGGATTTGTGGAGCAAAGGTCCCATCAGCTTAGATTAGAAAATAAGTCTTGAAGAAATGGGGGAGTTAAAAGCCAATGTGAGTGTTATAGCAGAGGTAGGAAATCGATTGTGTCCTGAAAGAGAAGGGAGGAAGAAACAGCTTCTGCTTGCTCAGCTTGTGTTCATGTGGGGAGGGAAAAGTTCTCTGCTCCTGTAAGTGCCTCTTGCTCCTGGTGCTGCTCTGGGACAGGGCCAGCACCTAGATTTTCTGCCTCCTGCAAACCTCTTGGTGGAGGATCCAGTTCTTCCCCTGAGCTCTGTTCTCCCCTTGATCCCCTATTCCCTTGGACTCTGCTATTATTAAGGTGGATTTTTACAGGTCCTTGACATGGTGCTGACTTCAGCTACAGATTAATAATTCACACATGCGTCAGACCTGCAGAGGATGTGCAGATCAACTGATAGTGCAGCATCACTGGTCCCTGCCTCAGAACCTGGTCCCTGGAGGCCCAGAGGACCGGGCTGTGGGGGAACCAAGCAGTGTCACTGCAGGGAGGCACTGTGAAAGCTATGTTCAGTGTGGTGTTGTGTTTGGGGGTTTTGTCTTTCCCTTTCCCAGGACACAGGATTTTACTTTTAATACAGAACTTCAATACCTTTAAAAACCATTCTTACAGAAACTCATTTTGTCTGAGATACTTGGGAGCTGTTGCACTGGCTGATGCTCTCACACCTGATGCAGACTTTGTTCTGTCACTTCTATTTACCTGCCTCAAACCCAGGCCTTTCTTCCAGTCCCGGTGGTGTTTGGTGCAGCCCGGCCCTGTACTGCACTGTTCCTTGCCCTGACAAGTGCCTGTGGACCACAGCCTTTACATCTCTGTTATTCCTCTCTTCTCTAGCTCCATCCATGCATTGGAACATACTCAGAGCTCCCCTTTCTATTAGATAAGCCCTCACTTTTGCCTCCTGTACTCCAAACTCTTTCTGTCCTTTCACCTCACCTGATGAAGAAACTTGGAAACCGAGGACTGAAAGTGGTGCCCAGAGGTCTCCTCTGTAACAGGCAAGGACCGAACAGAACCTGATCAAACTAATGTTGGCTTAATTTGTTCTCAAAAATCTTCATGTATGGGGTTCCTTGGCCTTCCTGGCTGACCTCTCCCACCTTTAGCCATCCTCATAGTTACTGCATTTCTCCTACTAACCTTTATCCCCTGTGCCAGCTGAACAAATTGCCTTATCCTCAGTGAGCACAAGGAACAGTTTAATCAATACTGTGTTCAAAACAGTCCAGCACATCTGGTGGATTTCTGTAGCATCTGTCCTTACCTCTCTTTTCTAGAGGTGGGGAAATGGGTCCCTCTGTATCACCCCATGGGAAGCTCTGAACTTCTAGGCAAGGGAGGGAAGAGCAGGAGGCAATGGTCAGCTTCTGGGCTGGAAAAGAGCCTTTTAAAAGCAGATGCTGTGGGGCAGGTCCCCTTTACATGGATTGCTGAAGTGAGGACTGGGGAGGTGTTAGGTAGGAGCAAGGATGGAGCAGAAAGCAGCCTGTGACAAATGGCAACTAATTGGTTAGAGGGGAGGTGGAGCTCAGGACACCTTCCAGGAGAGAGGGCTCATTTTTAAGCCTGGTGTTGCTCTCTGTCACCTTACATGTAATCCTTGGAGTGTTGGGTTAAGAAAAAGAGTTAATGGGAAGTGAAGATGTTTTGAACTCCTCTTTGGAGAGGGCACCGTTTGCAGGCTGCTTCAGGGAGGTGGCACCAGGCTGGTGTGGTGCTGGGCACTCTCAGTGTATGGAGCAGCTGCAGCGTTACGGCTGAGCAGTCAGTGTTTCCTCCCTTGTTTGCTGGACCAGTTTAGATAGGAGCATGGAGACTGGACACCGTGTAGTAGTTTTTAGAGCTTGTAGAGGGGGGGAATAGCAGGAAGGGCTTTCTGATTCTCCCCTTAGCCGTCATTCCCAGGACAGTGAGTGGAAGCATGTAATCTCCTCTTGTCCTTCAGAGACCTCTCCTTTTTGCTGTTTTATGCTGAGTCCCTGTTCACCACACGACGAGTTCTCTTGCTGGTTTACTTTACGTCCCATGCAGGCTTCTTTCAATTTTCTTTTCTTTCTTCTCCAATCCCTCTTGCTGTCGTGTGGCGTGTTCTCTTCCTCCCTCCCTCCTTTCTTCCAGTTATCCCAGTTGTCTTTACTCTTTGTACTCCCCTTTCTCCTGCTTTTATTCACCCACACCTATGTTTCTCTTTTCCTGTCTTGCATGCAGCCCTGTTACTCTCTATTCTCTCCCACTCCGCTCTTCCATGTTCTGCACCATGTAGCTTGTTTTTCCATTGCAAATCTTGCTCCATGGGGTTTCTTACACAAAGCAAAGAAATCTTTGGCACTTTAGCAGCCATTCCTCTCCTCCTGTTGCCAACTCTGTTGTTCCCCCCCCATAGAGGAGCCTAGATGTTTTGATTTCTCTAAATCTAAATGTAAAGTGCCTGACACTTGCCCCAAGCAAGGAGCTGGCTGAGCAGTGGGTTGCCTTGGAGGCACAGACACCCCTGGCTGCCTTGTGCAAGAGCCTAGCAGGGAGGTTTTGCCACCAGCCTTTCCAGAGGGTCAGCATCACTCCCAAAGCAGGCCCGAGCACCACTGGAAGCTGCTGCCAGAGGCTGGCATTGCCCCCAGGCTGTGGCTAACATCTTCCAGGTTTGCATGTCGAGCATCATAACACAAATATTACAGAAATGATTTGAATTCCAGTTCAAGTTTGTTTATCAACTGTCCAAACTAAATGAAAAGTGAAACATCCTTAGTACCTGACTGCCAAAACCTCCTGGCTAGAGACAGGTCTCCAAGACACAGTCTCTCCTTAAGCCTTATACGATGAGGGAGGAAAAGAGGCGGCTGCTGCCCCTCCCCTAACCTCCACTTTTCGGAACCTCCCTCTCCCCATGAATAACTCCAGTGTCTGCCACTGGTGCTGGGCAGAGCTTTGCCAGTCATCCTCCTCAGCAGGAAGTGGACATGATTTTGATAGTGTCACTCTACCACACACGAGACACTGAATAGCAGCAAGAAAACTGAGCAGTTTTGTTAATGTGGCTGGTGTTTGGCAACCTCTCAGCAGCAGCCACAGAGGCACTACAGCTGTCTGTCTGCAGCCCCAGGAACACAATGCAGCATTATCTGATATTCGGCAGATCATCTTTCTAATCATAAGGTCTGGAATGTTTTATATATTTACTTCTCTATGAGGAAAGCTTCCTATTGTCACTAATCAACAGATTTTTTTCAAGACCCACTGTCTTGTGTGTTACAGAGAGAAATGAATTGGTATTTACAAAGCAGTTTGGGGTCCTAAGGTGGAAACACAAAATATTGCGTGTATGTTTTGGAACGGGCCTCGGAATAAGTTACATGGTGTAGTGTCATTCCCAGTGATGCAAGTCCAACCACATCCTCCATCCAGATCCTCCTGAAGGCTCACTCTTTTTTTTCCTCTGGTGTTCACAGATGTTAACGCGCACTGATTCTGTTCTCCCTTCTCCAATATTGTTTTGATGGAGAACAAGAATAAAACAGCATAATGCAAAAAAAGGTGCAATGAAACTTTTTAACACTGTGTTCCTCAGATTGCTCTGCTTTATCTGTCTCAGAAACAACACACATTTAAAATAGAGCAATGCACTGGTGGTAAACCAAGAGATGTTATCTTTTAGTGTGTCCAGCACTGAGCTCTTTTGTCTTTTATCCATCTTCTGTGTAATTAGCATTAGTACTGTGCCTATGTTGGGCACTTATGGAGCATGAAACCTGTGCCGGGTGACTTAAAAACATTAGTCCCCCCCCTTTGGAGTATTTGCCATCCAGATTGGAGGGAGCAGTGCCAGGAGGCAGTGCAGCAGCAGTGAATGTGGGCAGTGTGGCCAGAAGCAGCGGTGGCTTCCTGACAGCACAGCTAGCATCCAGGTTTCTTGGGATCTACAAGGGGAAGTGGCTGGGATGCTACCTCGGCTCCACTGCTTCCACACAGCTCTTCCCCATTGCTGCCCACTGCAGAGCCATCTCTGCATGCTGTTATTTGTATTTCTCTTCTGCACCAGCCCAGCGCCTCCACCCAAAGTGGTGATTTCAGCTCTGTAGAATGATGAGTGGCCGCTTCTGGAGAAGCAGATCAGCTTGGATGGGTGGCAGTGGGCACTGGGGGTGCTCCATGGCCACAGCTCTCAGAGCTGGTGGCTCAGTGATGGCTACAGCGTGTCTGGTGTTGATTGTGTTGCTGTGCCCAGGTACAGGGCCAGGAGCAGGGATACTGCCAGTGACCCAGCTCAGGAAATGGAGTGGGTGAGTGGTGGTTTGGCAGAGGTAACAGGCAGAGGATGAATTTAACTCTGAGTTGTAGCCTCAGGATGAGCCCATGTAATGAAAGATACTATCACAAAGTATTGTTAGAACAAAGGTGTCCCAGTTCCTCTCCAGGACGGAGATAAGGTGCATTGGCAGTCATGAGAGAGGTCAAACGAGGATGGCACTGACCTGAGTGCTGTCAGTGCCTTGCTCTAGGCAGTAAGAGGGTACAGGAGAGACTTCTGCTGGAAGGAGCAGAGCCAGAGATGTGCGTGGGGAGTATTTGGCAGCATAGAGCCTTCTACCTTGTGATACCCTCTTGCAATGAGGAGCACAGAGTGACCATCATCAGAGCTTTTGTGCAGTGCTGTGTTCTGATGTGCCACACGTGCAAACAAGTGCTTTCTCTCAGAGCGATGCATGGCACAGTCAGGACAGGCTGCAACTCTCACCTGAGTTTAGCTTTAAAGTATTGCGTTTGCTCCTCACCGAGCTCCTCCAGGCAGCTGGGCCGGGTTGCCCAAGAGCAGAGGCAGAGTGCACAGACCTGCTCCCGAAGCCATCAGCATGTGGGTGAACTTGTGTGGCAGTGGCGAGAGGCTGGAGCTTGGCACGGCTCTGTGGCAATCTGAATGAGCGAGGGGCTGAGCCGTGGCCTCGGGGCCAGCCCAGCCGCCCTCCCCGGAGCACCGTGGGCAGAGGCCGGAGCGGGCTGGGCCGGTGTCCCCGGGGCTGCGGGGGCTCCACGGCCGTGCCTAGCGCCAGCCTCGGTCGGGCCAGCTGCCCCGTGCAGGGGCAGGCAGCCTCCAGTCCCCAGTGGCTGCGAGGGGGCTCCGGGGCTCGCCGCTGCCCGGCCCGGGTACCGAGGCGAGGACGGCAGCTCCCGGTCCCGCCCTGGAAGCGCCCTCGGCGAGGAGGATGGCGGCGGGGGCCGGTCCCGGGCCCTCCTCGCGCTGGCCTTAACCCGCCCGGTGGCGGTAAAAACCGGGGGTCCGAGCCGAGGTGTCCGGGGTCCGCCGCGGCGAGCCCGAGCACACGGGGTGGGCCTGGCTCCGGCTTCGCCGCGCCGGGAGCTGAGCCCGCCGCCCTTTGTCCGCCGCCCCGGGGCAGGTGCGGGCGGCGCGGCCGGGGACAAAGCGTCCGCGGACTCCCGGGCTGCTGCTCCCGCGGCCGCCGTGCCCGGGCGCGCTCCCCCAGCGCGGTGCGGGCGCGGCTCCCGGCGCTCGGCCCCGGCGCCGCCGGCGGGTTTTATGCGCAGGGCGGCCGGCGGGCCGGCGGGGGTGGGAGGAGCCGGGCAGGTTGTGCCCGCCGGGCCCTCCTCCCTCGCTCCCTCCCCGCCCGGCGGAGAGGGGTCGGGGGAGGGGGCAGCATGGCCTGTCCGTCCGGCCCCTTTTCCAGCGCTCATCTGCCCCGGGAGTGCGGCGCCGCTCCTCGCAGGGAGAAGAGGTCCGAATGGAGACAGACGGCAGCCAGCCCGGCCTCGCCTCCCCGGACTCCCCGCACGACCCCTGGTACCGCCGCGGCGGCCGCCCCCACCGCCTCCCCCCCAACCTTCTCCCTCCTCCTCCCCCCAGGCCCCGGCCTTGGCCGCCCCCTCCCCCCGGACCCGGCCGCCCGGCCCGGGCTGCCGCGGCGGCGGCGGTGCCGCTGCCAACATGGCCGATCCGCGCCCTCCCCTCCCCGCCCGGCCCTGCCGCCGCCGCCGCCACCCCCGCGGGGCGCCGCGGCCCCCCGGCGCGGCCCCGCTCACGGCTCTCCCCTTCCTCCCGCAGCAAGATGTTCATCGGGGGACTGAGCTGGCAGACCACGCAAGGTGAGCGCCGCGGCGGAGCCGCACCTGCCGCCGGGGCCGGGGGTGGTGGGGCCGGGGCCGGGCCGAGCCCGGTGGGGGCGGCGGGGCCGGGCCGGGACACCCACGGTGGGCGCTGTGCTTGCAGAGGGCTTGCGGGAGTACTTCAGCCAGTTCGGCGAGGTGAAGGAGTGCCTGGTGATGCGGGACCCGCTGACAAAGAGATCCAGGTGAGAGGCCGGGCCCGCGCCTCCCTTCGCCCCCGCCGCGGCCCGGCCGCCACTTTAACCAACTTTCTCTCTTCTCTCCGCATCCCCTCTCCTGCCCGGGCTGCGGGGCTCAGGGGCTTCGGGTTCGTCACGTTCATGGACCAGGCTGGCGTCGACAAGGTCCTGGCCCAATCCAGACATGAACTGGACTCCAAGACGGTGAGATGACTTCTCTCATCTCAGGGGTGCATTTGCCGGCAGAGTGGCTGTGCTCGGAGCAGCCGCTGATTGCGGTGTTTGATTTCCAGTTAGAGGTTGTAAACTATCGGTTCCTGATACGGCTCCATTGGTCCTTTCTCTGTCCTGCTCACTGGCGGGTACTGGCTGCCGCGTGAACCGGGCTTGCTGTCGGCCCAGGGCCGGTGTCCTGATGTGGGTCTGCGTCTACTGCTGATAGTTTTCCTCCTGCCCCTCCAAGGAGTGACCGTGGCTCTCTCGGAGCTGGGACACCTGAGTGGTTTTGGGGTTCACAGTGGGAAATGGATGCGGCTGTGTTTGGGTGAACGGGAGCCGCCCCTTCCCCCATGTGCTGCTGAGCACAGCTCCCTCCCCAAGGGTGCTGTTCCTCAGTGCCCAGGCTCTGCTTCCCCTGGCCATGGTGGCCTGTGCCCTGGGCACAGACCGTTGGTGCTGCTGCCCCACGACTCTCCCGTGGTTTCCCCTGGTGAAGTTGTTTTGTAACGGTCATGAAGGTTCAGGACTTTATTGTTTCCGATGTGGCCAGCACCCGCCCATGTGGGCTACCACTGGCCTCTTGGAGTGGCTGCAGCTCCAGCCCTTGCTCTGCAAGTAGGGGCTGATCGGGAGCCCCGGCTGGGCCAGCAGGAAGATTTTGGTGGCTCCGTGGGTTGGTGGCATACCATGCCCGGTCCTGCCTTGTAAATCTGTGTCGCTCAGGGATGTGCAGGCTGTTTTGGGGGTGGGGGTGAGGTGTCTGAGTGGGAGGTCCCTCCTCTTTAGTTTTAGTGACTTGCCTTCCCCTGAATTCCTCTTCCTTATTGCTGCCCTGGGGTGAAGGTGAGGGTAGGGATGGGGGAGCGGTGGGGGCCGCGGGGGGCTGGCACGGTGAGGGGGGATGTTCTGGCTCTGGGCACAGGCTGCCGAGGAGTCCAAGTGAGCAACTTTATTTCTTGCAGCGCATGGCTTGGGCGTCCAGCCTTTATCTTGGCAGAAGGGAGAGGGCGGGAGAGCGAGACCCCCTTCCTCAGGGTTTACGGCGTGAGTTGCAGTGAGATTTATGTCTGTTCCTGTTTAACTGCCTGGATCGCTCCCTTTGATGTGCACAGGTCCTTCCTCCCCACGGGAGCTCCCGGTTAAACCTACCCCAGCCTTCCTGGCCAAGGCTGGGTCCCCAGCACTCACAGCCCTCCTCCCTTCAGGAGTGATGTAAAGTGAGTTTTGCTCTGGGGGAGGGTTATGGTGAAGTCTTTTGAGGAGGGCCCAGGGCTTTCTTTTTTTCTCTTTCTTTCTTTTTTTTTTCACTAGCCTGTGTAAACACGGTGTCTGCTGAGCCAGTCCCGTCATGAGTCTGTGGGCTGGCATAGACCCCTCTTGGAAAGGCAAGTGATGGATGTCCGTTGTAGCACTAATCCCAAAAGCGTTTTTGGGGCCAGGAGCGGGCCCGAGCCCACGGTCTCCATTCTTCTCCCTGACCTGCAGCCCACGAGGCGGGGAGGGCCGGGCAGGGTGGACGGGCGGGTGCTGCCGGGGAACAGAAGGGCCTCGTGGCGCAGGGCGCGTGGGGACTGGCCATTGAAATTCCCATCTGCATCTGCTCTGCTCGGCCTGCCGCTGCCCCAGAGAATGGGGCAGTTTCGCCGGGGCCCTTCCTTTGTTAGGAGCTTCCATCCTCTCCCCCTCTTTATTTTGTATTTAGCGTGGTTTTCAGCCAGGTCGGATGTTTTGGGGTGTTTTGCCTGGTGAGAGGTTGGTCTTGTTGTACCGCGGGGAGCTTGCAAGCACCGAGCTGAAAGGCTCTGCTGCGAGTCATGGGTTAAATGACACCAACTCATCTGAATCCTAATTTAGGGTTTCATGAAACTCTGCAGGAAAAGGCCGGTGTCCTGAAAGGACAGCCTTCTCTCCAGGCTTGGTGCCTTCTGGCAAGCAGCACTTGATAGACAGTGTCTGCCCAACTTGTTGCTTTATTGTTTTCTGATTCTTCCTACCCTAACGAGGGCTGTTGGCCTGAATCTCTGGGGAAACCTTGTGCTTATCAGACTTCTCTTTGTTTGTAAGCTAGATAACGGGAGCCGACAGGGTTATTGGTGAAAACGCGTGGTGCCAGAATTGTTTTTGCAGGCTCAAGGTAAAAGATTTGCGTGACTTTGTAAAGCTGCAGCTGGGCCTTGCCTTGAGCTGCTGCTGTATGTGCTGGGGAAGAGCGGGCTTGGCAGTGCGGGCTGTCCTGGTGTTTCTTTGTTGCCGAGTTTTTGCCGGGTTTATCTTTTGCGGTGCAGGGAGCGGTGCAGGCCACAGAATGAAGGGACTGGAGGTGTGAGGAGCGAACAGACCCAGTCCTGAGGTCTTGCAGGTCCTTCCCTCTGCTCCCCCTGCTTCTGGGCACTGACACCAGCCGGGTTAACGCAGGAATTACGTGACCTGAGCTATTAAATGGTGCTGTAAGGTGGCCTGAAGAGCATTATGGAGGAGGCTGTCTGGCTCCCTGGTACACCTGCGACATCAGTGGGATGCTTCCTCCCCACAGTCTTGTGGGGTGAAGTGGAAGCAGTTTGAGCTCAAGTGACTTCCACTCACTGCAGCCTGGTCTCGGGGTTTTGTTTTTTTGGATACAATCTGAGCAGTTCTGAATGCTCTTATAGCAGATTTCTATCTAGGTTTGTAAAAGGGATCCGTGACGTCAGTGGGTGACACTGAAACACAACTCCTCCAGGGCTATTTGTTTTAACACCAGAAAGAAGGGAACAAGGTACCAGCACTTCTGCTTTAATTAGAAAGACTCCAGGCACCGAGGAGCAGTCCAGTTTGAGTAACTTGCGTCTGGCACTGATCTCGCTCCCCTCTGCATGCTCCCTGGGCTGCCCCTGCGGTGGGCCGCCCCAGCTTCCCTCTACCTGCAACAATAGCTGGTTGTGCAGAAGAATTTGTGAAATGACTGCCTGCTCCCTGCAGCCAGGACACGTTATCTCTGCCCAGTTGATCACACTCAGGGTAATGAGAAAATGAGGCTGAGCTTAGCATTGCTGAGTATGAAAGCATCTTATTGGCAGGAGCTGAATGACACTGGCTGAGAAGTAAAAGACAGTAGATTATTGTTTTTGCTTATTATCTGCCATCAACCTCCTGGTCTCCTGCTGTCCCCTGTCCTCAGAACTCGCTGTGGGTGTCTGCACTAGCCAGGAAGCGGTGGTGGGGGTGTGTGCCGGCGAGGGGAGGGGAGGGGAGGGACAGAGGTTCAGATGCCCCAGGGAGGCACCGGAGGGGAGGCTCTGCTGATCTGTTGGAGCAAGGGGAGGGAGGTTTATTTTTGAGTTTATTTGTGCTCTTCGCTTTTGCCTCTGTTTACTTACGTGCTGAGTTTATTTATGTTGTAGGCTGTGAGTCAGGATGGAGGTGGGGAGGGCAGGGAGAGAAGCTGGTGGAAGGGTGCAGGGAGGCCAGGCTGCCGGGTTGTGTGACAAGTGAAAGGATGCGGGACAGGAGGGCGGCCAGGCTGGAAAACCGAACAAAGCAGGGAGAGGAGCAGGAGAAACACAGCTTCTTCTTGGGCTATTGAGCTGCCGGGCAGATGGGCCAAGGTTCCGGGCTGCCCTCCCAGCTACAGCTTGTCCAAGTGCAGGGATGAGCCAGACCTGCCTTTAACACAGGTCTTTGTAAGCTGATTTGTAGGTCTGGATCATCCCTGATGTGATGTAACTTTACAGGAGTTGCTGTAAAAATAGGCCATAAAGAAAGGTGGTGGCTGAGGAGAGGAGGCTTCGTGGGTATTTGGCTTGCAGCTGCACGAGTGTTGTCCCCGCTTTTGTGGTGCTGGTGCGAGGCCAGCGCGGCCACATGCTTGTCGGTGCTGAGCCCAGCAAAAGGCACCTGCATGGCGGTGTGGGGCCAGCGGCTGCGGCCCCAGCGGGTGCACGGAGGAGCTGCACAGGCACAATGGAGGGGAGGCAGCGCGGCGGCATTGTGTGCGGCGCAGCCCGGGGACAGGGGCAGCACGCTGCCCTGCGCCCGCAGGCGGGGGCTCTGGCCTCCCTGCGTTAATCGGTGCTGTCCTGTCTGCTCTTTTGTGTCTTCACCATGTGTTTTGTGGGATGAAATGTTGGGATTTTGGTGCGCTGCCTCTTTTCTGTCCTGTTAGTACCCAGGTGAGCTCTGTACTTGCAGGTGGAGTGAAGGGGGAGAGCAAAAAGGCAAAATAAAGCACTTCCAATGTGAGGCCGGTGGTGCAGGGCACCCGGGGCAGGCTGAACTGGATGGTGCAGCCCAGGCTGTTAATCCCAGCATGTGATGAGCTCTCCGTGCGTCTGGCCAGCGCTCAGCTGGAGACAGACCACTGCATGCTGGGACTTGTAGTCTCCCTGGATTATACCTCACCGCGAAGGAAAGATGTCTGCAGCCAGCTTCATTTTATGCATATCAGGTAGATTTTCTGGGGTTTTAGCAAGGTGCCACGTGGGTAGAGACAGCCGCGTGCTTGGAGGAAACCCTGTGCCTGTAAAGAGGCAGTGAAAGCGTATTCACGTGTTCTTCCCATCCTCTCTTTCAGATTGACCCGAAGGTAGCGTTCCCCCGCCGAGCACAGCCCAAGGTAAGCACTGTGGGCAGCCCTTGCCACCCCAAAGGGTGAATTTCTGGTGGTAGATCTTGTCCCTCTGTGCATGGATACCAGTGCATGCAATGGAGTTCCTCCCTGGGGGCTTTGCTTAGGACTCACCTGGAGCAGGAGCTGCTGTGCTGCACCACCAGTTTGGTGTCCTGTGCTGTGGTGTGCTCCTGTCAGGCTTTCAGCGTGGCACTGGGGGAACCAGGTTCCTCTATTGTGCTTTAGGATGCCCTAGTTAGAGCTGAGGAAATAAATGCTGCCCAGGGTGGACTTAGTCCTTCTGAGGCTGCAGCGAGCGTCCAGAAGTTTCAGACCTTAAGAGATCCGGAACAGCTCCATGATGCGGTATGATACAGGAGGAAGAGGGTCATATGTATGCACATGTGCCTGAATAGGTGTATGGCAGGGACAGGGAGGAGGATTTCAGGTTGTGAAATGGCCTTGTGTGCTTCAGCACTGGAAAAGGCAGGAGTTTGGTGTTTGACCTTATCTACAGGAGGCTCTGGCATTGAAATGGGCACTTGCAGAAACTTTTTCCTGGTGTTTTATCTGAGGAGCCAGCAGCAGACTGGACACTGCCTTCAGGCTTTGGGTCTCCCTTTGACTTTGCTCTTGGATGGGAGTTTTAAAGTTTAGAGTCTCTATCCCAAGCACTGTCACGAGAGGAAAAACTGGGAACAAACAGTGTTGAGAAGCGGAGAGGGAAGAGGAGACTGATGCTGGGAGGGAAGTAAGGGGGAGCACCGAGAACAATTGGTGAGCAGGTATCCCGAGTAACTGAAGCCAGGAAGCACATGGTAGGAATTGGGTTAATTCCATTAAGCAGTTTGGTGACAGAAGGTGCTTTAGTGTTAGAACGGGCTGGTCTCCAAGCCAGGGAATTGCTGCGGATTAGCCCTATGCTCCTTGGGGTAATTAGGACCATGTGTTCCTCTGAGAGCAGGGGTGTAGCCAAGCAGCTAAGGGGAGGATGCAGCTGGAGAGCTGGTTCAAAGGATGTTGGTGTGCCTCAGCCATGTAGCAGTGGCCCCTCTCCGGGTAGTTAGTGTTCTTCCTTGTCCCAGCTGCAAGAGTGACAAGTGGCAGAGGGATCTTCTCTTTACCTTCTTGCAAAGGCAAAAGAGATTTAACTGGGAGCTGACTAGCCTCCATTTAGGTGACTGGGGAATGGGTGTGAAATGAAGCTTATTTTATTCAAGACTGGATGCTATGTGATTTGTGAGCTAGGAAGGGCAAAGCCTGGGGAAGCCTGTCTGTGCTGCAGGCCTTCTGCCTGTCCTTCCACTATGGGAAGCAGAGCAGGAATCTCTGGGGGAGCCTGGAGGAGGCTGGCGGAGTGGCAGGGCTGGCATGTGGACAGTCCTGCCCCTTGCATTTGTGGTGGTGTCAAGATGCCAAGGGAGCAGCAGCAGGTTAGCGAGGAGAGAGGCTGGAAACGTGCTGTCTCATGAGGAGGTGGCTGGGCGCTGGCAAGCACAATGGGGTGGTGTGAGGGTGAAGAACATGAGTTTGGGCTCTGACTTGGGATGGGTCTGCCAGCAGTGTTTGGCCACAGGGCTTCAAGAAGGTGGATGCTCAGCTGCAGTAACAGGACAGGCACTTCCTGTCAGTGCAGGGGGGTTAGCGGCCTTTTGAATCTCGTTCCCTGCTCTCTCTGGGTTTAGTCAGTGAATTCCTGTCCTTCCCTTTTCCAGATGGTGACCCGAACGAAGAAGATATTTGTGGGTGGTCTGTCCGTGAACACTACTGTGGAGGATGTGAAGCAGTATTTCGAGCAGTTTGGGAAGGTAAGTCTGTTGAGTGCTGTTGGATCAAAGCTGTTACGTTCTGGAGCAGAAAGGAGTTTCCTGAACCTCTGAGGAGGCGGGATTAGGAGCTTGCGAGTCTTTTGCATGGGGTTAAGTAGATTGAAGGTCAGTTACAGACACTGGGTGCCTGTCATGTCTTTGTATGGGCTACAGCCAGTGACTCCTGCCCTGTGGTGATTTGAAGCAAAGAGTTTGTGCTCGTTCCTAGAGTTGGTAGAACCTGGGCTAAGGGAAATGATTTTCCAGTTTTGCCATACCCAGAGGCCTCCTGTGGCCCCCAGATTTACACTTTGCTCTAACACTGGAGGCAGGTTTGTGGACACTCCTAACAGAGCAGCTGCAGCATCAAACCTGTGGTTTCTGGCCTGTTTCTAACTCGAAACCTTGTGATTGATGTTTCAGTTATCCTTTATTAAAAATAAGTCTTTTGGACCTGAAACTTCTGCTGAGTCTTGGGCAAGTGGTGATGTTAGTTTTGGGTGTTTGGAGGAAGTTTGGCACTGTGGCTGTCCCTCGTGTTGGTCTGGTTCTTCTGTGCGAGCTGGTGGCTTAGGGGAGGGTGGGCTTCTGTGGATGGAAGTCACTTGTGCCATGATCTGTGACGGCCAGGTGTGCAAACCGTGAGTCGGGACCAAATTGGAGGATAGAAGGGGTTTCAGTCTTGGCCTTTCAGCTGCGTTAGGAGGTCGTGAGCATCCCCAAGGCCATTCTCAGTATTAGACTGAAAGACCCCAAGATTTCTAATGGGATTAGGAGTTGAAGGGGATCATTGTGCCCAAATGTTGTATGTGATCACCTCTGGGACAGGAAATTGTGACTATTTCACTGTTGTTCAGTGGTGTTGTCCATAGGTTTGCTGTTTGTGGAAGGAAATGTTGGATTCTGTAGCTGCTGGGACCTCTGTGCCCGGCTGGTGGGGGCAGAACACAGTTTGCTGGGTGGTAACCTGGCCAGAATGTAGCATCATGGATGTGGAGGGAACTGCAGAGTGTAAGGGATGAAGGCTTTGGTATTAATTTGCTTCTGAAAGCAGATTGCAAGAAGGTGGTGTGACGTTCGGGCACATTAATTAGTTGGTGAAATGGAGTTTCGTAACTGGTTTTGCTGTGTTGTTGAAGCTTTTGGGCAGAAAGTTTGGAGCAAGCGTTTGCTCGGTACCTTTGTTCGGCTTCCGAAGTCAAATCTGCATGTACATGATCATGGCTGCAAAGTGGGACTCCTTTGTTTTTCTGTTCAGTCCTGAAAGTAAGTGGCAATAGCAGATGTGGTCAGACAGCCCCATGTTTGCTACTCATTGGCTTTGTGTGGTTTCGTTTTCTACACAAAATAAGCTAACTCAGTTGTGTCCCCAGGAGCTTTTACATGGTGTCACTGCCAAAGGTGGTGGTGTCCATGTGTCTCTGTAGTCTGCAGATTGTTAGCTTGACTTACGTGTGCTCCTATGCTGCTGATGGATGTATTTGATAGGAAAACAAACTGTCTTGGGCGTAATCTCCTTTTAACCTTCCTGTAGCTTTGCTAATTTGAAGCAGAAGCGTGTCATGCAGCACCCTGTTTACAAGTGGTTACAGTTGCTCTAGTTTGAGAAGTACCTTCTTTTGGGGTGTCATGCTGCTGTCTTCCTCTAGTTTAATGGTCCTGTGCTGAAAGCTGTCCTGACGTCAGAAGGCTGGCAAGAACTGGTTGTTTCAGATTGTTTTCTTGGGGCCTGGGCAGCAGGGAGAGTTCTGCATAGCTCAGTGCGATTCATTGCTGAAGAACCAGCATCCTGGACGCATCCGGTGCTCACAGTCCGCATGAGGCTGATGCAGGTGGCCTCTTGGCTCTGGGGAGTTTCCAGGGCTGGGCAGATTGAATCTGTGTTTGGGACAGTTTCCTGACTCATCTGGACACTTCAGCTGAGGAGTGACTCCACAGAACTCTTGTATCAACCGCTGTTCCTGGTTTTTAACTAGCTTCCAGGCTAAGCCTCGGATAATTCACCAAAGGCCAGGAGAACTGTTGCCTGAGACATGCTTTCCAGTTGGTAGCTCTGTATGGATGATGAGCAGGATCAGGGGAAAGTGTGTTTAAGAGGGAAGCCTCCATGGCCATCAGACTGGGGTTCTGAGCACTCTGGTTTGTAAGGCTGAGAATGACGGGCTCAGATGAGACTCCTGGAGACCATGATTTTGATATGCAGGCTCTTTTGATGTATGTTCATGGTACTCGAGGGCCTCCCAGCTTTCAGAGGTCTCTTTGGATCCCTTCTTTAGAGGTACTCTTGGCACCTGACTCTGTGGTCTTCGTCTTCATTTATCGCATCTTTAAGTGAGAGGGGGTGAAGCTTCAGTCACGTTATCCTGCCTGAGAGAATATTTTCCAAGCTATTGGGGCCAGTACTAGTTCTGGAATTCTGAAACTGTGTGAAAAGGAATTGGTAAGGATGGACTTCTAAAGCGTTTCCTTGGAGGACTTGGACTCTGAGGAGATGGCTTTGTCTGTGTTCCCTCTTCTTCTGAGGTACCCTACAGTTTTCTAGGATCTGGCAGGAGGAGACATTCTCCTTTCCTCCTGCCTGTCCAGAGAGGCTTGGGAACACTTAGGATTTAGAGAGGAGAGAGCGGGCACCACTAAGTCATCCTGTCTTGATTCCTCAACATCAAAGTACCGGGTTTCTGGGAATGATTTTTAGTCAGTCTTTGAGAACCCAGTGGCAAGCTCAGTTTGGATCTGGGCTGCAGGGAGAGATCATTCTCTGCTTCTAAGGACAAGAGAGTACAGACTGCTAAATGGGTTGTGCATGAAGGTTGTCTTGTAGGTAACCCTGGGGCCACAAGCCTAAGTGCGTGTTAGATTTGCCACCACTTAAGGCCTTTAAATTAGGATAGATGTGTTTTGAAAAACACATTTTAGTCCAGACAGAAAGTATGCACATGCTGTAGGAATTAGGAGAGGAAGTGCCATGCCTGCAGTACAGATGAGGTCAAATTAGATTATCATAATGTCCTCCTCAGTCCAAATCCGTGAACTGCACTTCCCAAGTCTACCAAGGTAGCTGGTGTCAGTGCATCTTGGCTCGAAGCAGCGTGCCTTGTGTGTCCGTTAGCAGGAAGAAAAACGGGAGTTTGGTTGGGCTGGAGATGAAATGGTTTCCTGTGTCATAAACCAGTATTCCCAAGTCCCATTTTTCCATGTTGGCATTTCCACTTACTCTCCTGGTTTTGTTTTGGTTTTGGTTTCTTTCCTTGCTGTGTGCAAAACCTCCTCTTGGCTTTGTAGCACACAAGTTGCAAAAGAAAAATGAATATCCGTGAGGAGGAAACCCAGGAGTATGACTTTAGGGATAAAGGAGGAAAGGGAGAGGCTGGCACCCAGTTCTGCATATTCAAGTGCTTGGTTTTAACAGGCACAAAAGGTGAAGCAGTGTGAGTTTCTCTGCTTCAAAGAAGGATCAGGTCTTTTTTCTTTCCTCTTATAGCTGTGATTGACAAACATGGGCTGGTTTCCCGAGGGAGAAAACACAGAGTGTTTTGGGGGTTTTTGTTTGTTGTTTTAGTGCAGTGATTGAGAGGAGTGCTCTCAAGCTGGCTGTGATTTGTCAGGTGCAGCTGCTAGGGCTTTGAACAGAGTGGGATCTCTAGGAACACTTCTGGCTTCAAATCCAGATTTCTCTGAGATGCAAGCTAAGGCCGTGGACATGCTTTCTGAAGGACATTATCTTAACTGTAGGACAGAAGTCCTGGAAAGACTTGCATTTGCAGTGTGTGTAGCCAAGTGTCTTAGCTAAAGTTGGATGGTGCTGGAGATCTTTAGAGCGCACAAGGAAGTATTTCAACAGCCTGTCTAGATTCAGGCTACCACCCTCGCTGAAACCTGCAACAGAAAGAGAGGAGGAGGAGGATGTCTTGTGCCTACCACCTCAGGCATAGCTAGTCCTCTGTCTAGTTCAACATGTATGAGGATGTCTCAGTGGAGCGTGGGTCCCAGCTTCCCCATTTTCTACTTCAACCTGTGGGAACAAGTTCTCTAGTAGGGGGAAAGGGTTTGTCTATACAATTGCTTTGGACCATTGGGTCTCTGATCTTGTAAGCAAGTTTATTTGTTTTAAATCATAACTGAATAAACTTAGCTCATGTTTCTTTTTCATCTGGGTCTGATGAGGTTTTGCGATGAAGTAAAATGTGATATAGGAGGCTCAGAACAAATAAGGTCTTCATATTATGGACTTTGTTAAAGATGTGAAATCTTTGCCCCAGGATGTTGTTGTTAAAATTTGCATGGGCTCCAAAAGGACTGGACAAATCCATGGAAGGTGTTTGAAATATACAGACGCCCCTTTGAGTTCAGGAGGTCCCCAGGTCACAAATGGCTTGGGAGATGATGGACTTTTCTGGGGTCTATCGTAATATCCTTGCCTTGTTTTTGTCTTCTTCCAAAGGTGTCTGTTGTTGGCACCTTGGAGTGTGTTGGGCAAGGTCAGCCTCTGCTCTCATTTGGTGCAGCCAGTCTTTAGTTTGTCATTAAGAGAGAAGCTGATCCTGTTGGAAAGTAGAAATGCAGAAGTACTGGAAGAAAGGGGGCCTGGACCCAGTTTGGGTGTTTGAACTCCTGGTTTTCTTGTGCGCTTTTGCGTTTCATGAAGCAGCCGTGCAAGAAATACACTCACAGTGACGTCTTTGCATGACTCACTCATCAGTCGTGGCTCCAAGGGTGCTTGGGAAGTGCTTTAAAACAGTCTGCATCCCTCCCTGGGCCTGCAGGTGATGTGGATGAGTCGGTCACGAAAGCTCAGCCTCTCTGAGGCACATCATGCCCGTGCAGAGATCTGCTCTCTAAAAATATCCTAAAAGCAAACAAGGAAAAAGATCTGCCGAGGTCTGAGGACGATTCTGACCTTTAGGCTGCCATCTAATACTCAGTCCAGAGTCTGGACCGCTTGCCTGAGGCAGGTTCTGAGACCTCACTTGAGCAACAACTGTAGTACTGTCCCAAGCAAGGGGAAGCCACCGTATCGGAGGCACTGGGTTTGATGGGGGTTTGTGTGTCTGTCACAAATGCATATTCATATGCACCTGCCAGGAAAATGATGTGGTTGACTTGAGTAGATGAAATAAGTTTCCCTTGCCGACTAATTGGAGGACCTTCAGATACTGATGGGGGATTTCTTTAAAGGAAGACTTGCTCCTGTGCTTACAGCGGGCACGATTTCCCCTACTTTGGATCAGGAGAATGTTAATTAATTAATCCTTAATCTGCTGCTCTCTGGAATTTTCTAACTCCTTGTCAACCTGCTGTGGGCTTCCAAACTGGATTTTGGATTTTCTTGCACAGATCAGAGGGCAGTTTATGCAAATTCTCACGCGTACCACGGTTGCAATGAACAGATGGGGAAGGGAGGAGAAGGGGAATCTGATCACCTCTCTTGCGGCAGTAGGCAGTTTGGCTTGTGGTAACAATGCCTCTGGAACAAAGGGTTCTCTGTGTTCCGCATCTGGTAGGCAGATAGCCAAAAATGCTGTAGCAGTAATGGTCATTCAGGTCTTCAGTGGATCGTTTGATATTTGCCAGGTGCCCGCAGCACGGTGCAAGAGCAGGCAGGGACACCCGGGCAGGCTGTCCTGCTCACCTGTGGCACGGAGCAGGCTCTGTCCCTTGGATGAGTCCCATTCCCGGAGTTTTGGGTGAGGAGGGTCCTCCTGGGGCCGTGCAGCATGCCTGGGCTCTGGATCAGTGCGTACGCCCCAGAATCAGCCTGTCCTGTTGGAGCAGCTGGGAGAACCTCGCAGTGCCCTCTCTTGACCGGGCCGCTCCTAGATCATTTGGTTTATATTTCCCATGTTGAAGCTGTTTCAGCAGTTGTTATCCTTCTGCCTGGTTTTCCTACAAGTAGGTTGCCATGGTCCTTCGCAGGACCAGCCCGGCCATCTTTAGCTGCTGTTCAGGTGGAAGATGCCTATCTCTGCACAGCCTTTGCCTGAATATTTACAGCGTTCTTCGAGATCTGCCCATGTGGAAGTGCATCCAACGTCCATCCTCAGACTTGTGTTGGAAATATCATTATTACTTACTTTAAATCTACATGAGGCTTTCATTGGCTTCCTCTTTTGCAGACATATGTGACAGTCCCAGGAATATTTAAAGATATCAGAGCAAGACTAACGCCATTTTAACGAATCAGGCCTTTTGGCCAAGGCCAGGTGGATCGAACCGTGCTCTGGTTTGGAGTGAAATGCCTCATGTTTCAGCTAGGCTGAGGGCTGCTTTGGTGCAGTCTCTCTGAAACATGTGACTGTCACGTTCCTGTCACCACCACACTGCTCTCATCAAAACCAGGTGCTGGTTTGAGAAGGGCCCGTCTCCTCCTCTTGGGAAGGTGCTGCTTGCTGCCTGCCTGCAGGAGGTCTCAGCAGTGGCAAATCCATGTGGGATTAGAAGAGCTTCATCCCCAAGGACAAACCTTTCCTCACTTTCTGAATGCATTACCTCTGCTGAGCCAAAGCCTTTATCTTTATTCCACTCCCGTTTGGTTTTCCAAAGCTAGAGAGAGACACTGGATCCAGACCTGAGAGGAGGTGATGCTGGACAGCCTGGGTGTAGGGCTCAGAGGTGCGGTGTCAATCCCTGAGCAGCCAAATACCTGCCAAAGGAGATGGTCTGCTGTGGTAGGGTTCCTGGGGAAGGTTACACCTAGAGAGCAAGTCACTGCTTTTGGGACCCTGTCTGTCTGCCTTGATGTTTTTAACCCTCATGGCTGAACGTGGGGAGGGACTTCAGCCCTTTGAATTAACAAACCTTGAACTTCTAACTTCAAATGTTGGGTAGTTAAGGCTTGGACAGCAAGTTAAATCTCTCTCTGAGAGAGAGCCTTGACCACTAAGCTAAACAGTTTGCTAGTAAAGTGATCTGCTGCTTTAACGATGTTTGAAGAATGGAAACAAATATTTATTCAAGGGGGAGGGGGGGGAATGGGAAGAAAGACAGTTCACCCGGCAAAAATCCTGTGCTAAGGTACAGTCCTGACCATAGATTATTTCCAAATCCCATTACAAATGAATTTAAGTGGTGTTTCTGGAACTCTCCAGTGCTGTTTTCCTCACTTGTGCATCCAGTTCTCTGGTAGTTGACCTGGTTATCTCTGCCTCTGATATCCCCGCTCCCAGGTATCCCTGTTCCCATCCTTCACAGCACCACACCCCAGCCCTGTGCCTGCTCAGTCCCTCGGGACCTGCCTCAGCCCAGGCCCCCTGCCTCCCTCGGAGGCGTGAGCCAAGATGGCAGCACCGCTGTCCTGCATGAAGAGGGGGGGCGAAGTCAGTGCTGGAGGGATCTCGCTGTGAGACCTTGCTCCTTGTGGGAGAGTCCCTGGTGTGCAGTGGTGCTTGGTGTGCGGTGGTGGTGTGGTTTGGTTGGTGTGTGGTGGTGGTGGTTTGGTTTGGGTTGGTTGGTGGCGGTGGTGGTGTGGTTTGGGTTGGGTTGGGTTGGTTTGGTTGGTGGCGGTGGTGGTGTGGTTTGGGTTGGGTTGGTTTGGTTGGTGGCAGTGGTGGTGTGGTTTGATTTGGTTGGTGGCAGTGGTGTGTGGTTTGGTTGGTGTGTGGTGGTGGTGTGGTTTGGTTTGGTTGATGGCAATGATGGTTTGGTTGGTGGCAGTGGTGGTTTGGGTTGGTTGGTTTGGTTTGGTTGGTGGCAGTGGTGGTTTGGGTTGGTTTGGTCAGTGGCAGTGGTGTGTGGTTTGGTTGATGTGTGGTGGTGGTGTGGTTTGGGTTGGTTGGTTTGGTTTGGTTGGTGGCAGTGGTGTGGTTTGGTTTGGTTGGTTGGTGTGTGGTGGTGGTGTGGTTTGGTTTGGTTGATGGCAGTGGTGGTTTGGGTTGGTTTGGTTGGTGGCAGTGGTGGTTTGGGTTGGTTTGGTTGGTGGCAGTGGTGGTTTGGGTTGGTTTGGTTGATGGCAGTGGTGGTTTGCGTTTGGTCGGTGGCAGTGGTGGTTTGCGTTTGGTCGGTGGCAGTGGTGGTTTGGGTTGGTTTGGTTGATGGCAGTGGTGGTTTGGGTTGGTTTGGTCGGTGGCAGTGGTGGTTTGGGTTGGTTTGGTTGGTGGCAGTGGTGGTTTGGGTTGGTTTGGTTGGTGGCAGTGGTGGTTTGGGTTTGGTCGGTGGCAGTGGTGGTTTGGGTTTGGTCGGTGGCAGTGGTGGTTTGGGTTGGTTTGGTCGGTGGCAGTGGTGGTTTGGGTTGGTTTGGTCGGTGGCAGTGGTTTTGGGTTTGGTCGGTGGCAGTGGTGGTTTGGGTTTGGTCGGTGGCAGTGGTGGTTTGGGTTGGTTTGGTTGATGGCAGTGGTGGTTTGGGTTGGTTTGGTCGGTGGCAGTGGTGGTTTGGGTTGGTTTGGTTGATGGCAGTGGTGGTTTGGGTTGGTTTGGTTGGTGGCAGTGGTGGTTTGGGTTGGTTTGGTTGGTGGCAGTGGTGGTTTGGGTTGGTTTGGTTGATGGCAGTGGTGGTTTGGGTTGGTTTGGTCGGTGGCAGTGGTGGTTTGGGTTTGGTCGGTGGCAGTGGTGGTTTGGGTTGGTTTGGTTGGTGGCAGTGGTGGTTTGGGTTTGGTCGGTGGCAGTGGTGGTTTGGGTTGGTTTGGTTGGTGGCAGTGGTGGTTTGGGTTTGGTCGGTGGCTGTGGTTCGCCTGTGCCGGGCTGCCGGAGGGCGCCCCGCGGCGCGCAGGGGCTCGGTCCCCGCCGCTGCCCTCCCGCTGCCCGGCGCGGGCTGCGGTGCGGGTGAGGGCGCCGCCGCTGGCGGGGCGGGCGCGGCGGGGCGGCTTTGTGCGCGGCGCTAATCCGGGCCGCAGCTGCTATTGGCGGGCGCGTTGCCGTGGTGACGGCCCCGCCGGCGGCCGCCTTTGTTGGGGCCCGGCGCGGCGGTGGCGGCGGGGGGGGTCGGTTCGCTGCCACAATAGCGGCCCGCCGGGGGCTGCTGCTCGGGTCTGGCTGTGCTCTGGGGTCGGTGCAGGCCCGGCTGCCCCCAGCCTGGAGCCGCTGGGGTTTGGGCTTTGGTGGGAGCCGGCCGTGGTGCCTCCGTCCCCTTGGCCATGGTACCTCCATCACCTTGGTATTCAGTGCTTCATGCAAGGGTCTGATAGTGCTGGGCCTCGGGAAGCTCTGCAGCAGCTGGGCCCAATTCCTTCACCTAGCAAGAGCTAGGGGCGATCTAGGGCACCCCCTTGGGCAGGGTGCTGGAAATGGCTTGCTCCCTGTGGACACAAGTGAGGCCTTTCTCCTGGCTCTGCCATGTCCTGCTGGCCTTGGTAGGCTCCAGCACTACCTCTCCTGGTTGCAGGTCCCCGATTTGCCTCACAGCACTGGTGCTGTGTTGTCTGATACCACCCAGCTCACCTCACCTGTTGCCTTGGAAGGAGATGAGAAGATGCTCGTGTAGGTTTTGTTGGCAATAAAACCCACGAGTTATAGCCATATGCAGAGACTCTAGGGTTGAGTAGAGCTAGGCTATTTCATATATTATGTGTGTATACACTTACATGTCTATCACACATTCAGTTCATGCCAGGAAACGGCTTTCAAATAGAGTATGTTTGTTACTGTAAATGTGATTTTGCTAGATGAGTGCAGTTTTGGGTGCTGACACCTGATCTCAACGCACTTAGAAGAAGGAGAAACTTAGAAGGTTCGGATGGAGGAAGGCTGCCGCTCTTCTGTTGGTGTATGGAGTGCAGTTTGGGGTAAAGGAGTGCCCAGGCATTGGCTCTGGGATGTTGTTGGGAGGTGGTTTTGTGTGGGGATGTGTGCAGGGCTCTGCCACTTGCAGTTGCTCCCACTTTGCAGGCTCTGCAAAGAAGAGGTTGTTGCTGGGGTTGGTTGGACAGAGTAAGTCAGCAGCTGGGCTGTGCTCATCCCCACTGGGTTTTTCTTTCTTGTGCCCATCTCCCATCATGATAGGATGGGAGGTTTGTGGCCTCCGTTACCTGTGAAGTCTTTGGGAGTGCCACCGCTGCAGAGTGATGTTGACACAGCTTTCTCCCAGTGTTTACTGGGGAGCAGGATAGTTTCGTGCCCGGCCTTTGCGTGAGCTGGATGGAGGAATGGATCTAGGTTATAAATGAACAAAATTAGACAGTAAAACTTCTTGGAATATTTTTGAGCCACATCAGGTTTGCTGTGAGTCTGTGTGAAGTATTACATCCCCGTGGCTCCAGCTGGATGCCTGGCTTGTTTCTCAGGTGCCTGTTGACTCGGCTGAGGGAGGCTGAGCTGGGGCTGGAAGAGCACGAGATGAGCAGGAGCCAGGTTGTCTGTTGTCACCTGAGGTGGATGTGTTGGACAAGCCCAAGGGCATCGAAGATGATCTCTGTCTGCTCATGATGGCATTGGGAATGTTAGCAAGGGCTCCTCCCATCCTCGTGGCGCTGAGGTGGCTCCGGATGTTCCACCTTGTCCTGGGGGGCTGAGGCCAAGAGCCCTCTCCTGTTCCTTACGAGGCTCTGGGCTGTCCACCAGCGAAGCCAATGGCTGCCTGCACCAGGGTGTGGGCAGCGCTCTGCCCTCCCTGGTGGGCTGTTCTGGAGAAGGCAGCAGTGCAGATGCTTCCTGGGAACGAGGGATGGGAGTAATCCATCCTCCTGCGGAGCTGCCTCCTCAGGGGGCGGCTGTCCTGCGTGGAGGAGGAGGATGAGGAGGGCCGGGGCAGCTGCTGGCTGGAGACTGCTGCCTCCTCCCCTGAGCACTCGCACGTCCAGTTTCATAATCGGATTAAGGCAGTGGTATTAGAGAGGAGGGATGGGTCAGTGGGACAGGTTTACACTGGGGCTTACACGGGAGGGATTGAAGGGTCTATTTTAACCCTGCTCGGCCTGATCCGCGGAGCGGTGCAGATGCGGGAGGATGGGGGGGAAAGTGGCACCAGGCGGTGCTGCGCTCGGTGATGTGCTCGCCCCAGGCCGGTGGGGGGATGGGAGCCGGCCGCCCCTCCCCCCGGGAAGGCAGCCCTGCTCAAGCCTTGCAGTAAATTTGCTCTAATTACAGCCTCCAGCAGTGGGAAACCTCACTTAGAGGAAAGGCTCCTCCGGGGTGGGGGCAGGGGCGCTTCCCAGCTTTCCCAGGCAGGCTCTGTTGTCTGAGGCCTCCACTTCCCCTGTCGCTGGGAGGCCCCTTATTCCTCTCCCCTCTCCAGCTTTGCTTCTCTCCCCCCTCTTTAATTCTCCTCTCCTTTGAGGCCGGGATTTGGGAACAATGCCCTCCCTGCTCCTTGCCCCCCGGCTGGAGCCGCAGGCAGGCGGGTCCTTGCTGCCAGGGGCTGGGCTGAGGGGGCTCAGCTCAGCAGCACCTGCCCTGGGCTGGTGGGGGACCATGCTGGTGGTGGCCTGGGAAGTGCCTGGTGTGGTAGCTGATGCGTGTGTGCGCATCCTCTTGCCTTCGTGGAGATAGGCGGTCTTATCTTAATCCCCTCAGGTCTGGGGAGGCCCAGGGAGGTCTGTGCAAACGTGTCAGAGGATGCTCGTGGCAACACAATAATCTGATCAGAGCCCTTCTCTTTGCAGGTGGATGATGCGATGCTGATGTTTGACAAGACAACTAACAGACACCGAGGTGAGAGCGGGCTTCTGGCTGCAGGAGAGGGAACTGGGAGGGTTTGCCTCCTGCCTTGCCTAGGGAGGGGTTTGTATCCCAGCAGCGGGGGATGCGGGGCGCAGCTGCTCTTTATCTTGCCTCCAGTTGCCCCATTCTTTTGCATCTGCATCCTTTACCAGCATCCCTGCAGCACAGAGAGCTTTTGTCCGGTGCATTTCCTCTGCTGTAAACTTGCCGAGTTGCAGATATGTGAGAGGAGACGGCCCCCTCCCCTGCCTGCTTACCTCCATGGCTGCAGCCCGCAGTGTGTGTCTTACCTTGTCCCGAGTAATCCGAGCTCGGAGAAAGCTGACACGAGAGCCTGAAGAGTGCCTGCTCCTCACCTCTTCCTCGGCCCGCAGCCCGCTTGCGCTCCCCGGTCACCTTTTCTTACCCGAGTCTTGCTGGAGGAATCTGGTTACAGGATGGGAGCAAAGCTGTAACATTTGCCCTGGTCAAACCCAGCCCACCCATGGCTGTCCCGACCTCCTGCTTCCCTGCTGAATCTCCACACCGACCGCCCTGTGGCACGGCAGAGCTCGACACAAGCCTTGTACCAGCTCTGAGATTTACTGGCAGCAACGTAACCTGTGGACTTAGCTTGAGTGTCCTCAAAATCAGGGCCAGCAACAGCCCTGTGCTGGGCCGCTCTCATTCATGTCTCTGTGGTGTTCAAAGCACTTCCAAGCACCTTTGCCCCTGGGTCAGCGAGGGAACGCTCCTTTCTGCTCTTGCTACCTTGTGTGCCCTTCAGGGTTTTGCTTTTCTTTCCAAAGACATTAAATCTAATCTGACTGCCTGTCCTCTGACACGTTTGCAGCCTCATCTGGAAAGGGAAGAAGTGTTAACCTCTGTTCCTCCATGGGTGCCTCCCAGCCACTAGTCCAACTAAAGAGCTGTTGGGCATTCTGGAAGGAGCAGGGAGAGCTGCCAGCCAGCCTGTCGGCAGTGAGGGGCTCTGCCTAGGATGCAACAGCCTGGTGGGGGTCTGATGGTGTTCAGAACTGGTGTTGGATTCAGGGTTTTGCTCTTGAATTCCTGATCTCTGCTTATGAATGGTCTGAATCTACCTGGGCACAGGCAGACAGAGGAGTTTATGGAGAGCATGGAGAAAAAGTGGCATTCTGGGCAGCGAATCCCTCGCTTTTTGGAAGTTATTTTAAAGCACCACGGAATTGGCCAGCTCCTGAAAGTGGAAAGCTCTGCTTAATCCCAGCTTGCTCCTAAGGCAAGCTTAAAGGCATCCTCCCACCTGCCTCAGTTTTCCGGAAGCCCTGCAGTCAGCTGAGAGCAGTTTAGTCTGCGCACCCGAGTTGGGCTTTGCCAGAAATGTCAGTAGAGGGGCTGGGGAGGGAAAGGAGATGTGAGCGTGGGCCAGCAGCCAGGAACACACTGTCCTGCCTTACCCCAGATACTGCCCTCGCTTTGGTGAAACTGCAGATCGCTCTGCTTG
Organism: Amazona ochrocephala; assembly: GCA_039720435.1. Lineage (NCBI taxonomy): Eukaryota > Metazoa > Chordata > Aves > Psittaciformes > Psittacidae > Amazona > Amazona ochrocephala. The sequence goes on along the minus strand of CM077891.1, from coordinate 4,116,621 downwards.
CATCTGACTTGCTCTGTACAACTGCATCGCTGAGATTTGCCTGCTTATACAAGGCTTTATGGCCAGTGGCTGGCGAGGAAACGTGCAGGGTGTTGCTGCTGGTGGGGTGTGTTTAGCGGGGATGGTGATATCCTGGCAAGCAGCTGTTCATTTCCCCACCGACTCTTTGTGTGAGTGTCTGCTGGGATCCTCCCCACCATTACCAGCCATGTGGCTTGCCTTCAAACAGCAAAGTTAACCAACCAAACCCAAAAGCTTGGTTTTGAGAGCAGTTGGGTTCAGAGAAGGTGGGAAGTACAATGAGGAGGAAAGGGGAATCTGTTGTTCTTATGCATAAAAGCAAGATGAGGAGAGGGAAAGACGAGTGGCAGCTGTTTTAGAAAGGGCTGATTGTACCATCCTTCTGTTCTCCTGCCAGTAAAAGGATGCGGGTAGTGGGTGCAAACTGTGCAGAGCTCTGACCTGATCAAGGACTTTTGCCTTTTCTTCAGGGTTTGGGTTTGTCACATTTGAAAGCGAAGACATTGTGGAAAAAGTCTGTGAAATCCACTTCCATGAGATCAACAACAAAATGGTGAGTGTCTGGGGCAGAGCCTGGGGCAGAAGGGACACAGGTATGGGATGGAGCGGGGCAGTGGCACAGGCAGAAGGGAATGAGGCAGTTTGGTCCCAGTACACTTTCTCTGCAGTGGGGAATTGAGTCTTTCCCCCAGTATCGCAGCAGGCAGTCTGGGAAGCAACTCACAGTGTGGAGGTGAGCCAGCACTATAGTGAGTTTGTAAGGAGAAGAGCTCACTGTAATGAGCTATTGTGGAGGTTTTGAAGTTACATGAAACTCTTGGTGGCCTGCGATGGGGCAGGTTTTACCTTTATTCAGTGCAGGGCCTGGCAGAGCATCAAGGGCAGCACCAGGGGGGTGAAAATCAGCATTTGAGGTCCTCATTGCCTGTGGTGGCTGCCGAGGGAGCAGGAGAGCCCCGCAGCTGCCTGTGCTCGGAGCCCTGTGCTCATGGCCCAGCCTGATCTTTGTTTTCTGATGGCAGGTGGAGTGTAAAAAGGCTCAGCCGAAGGAGGTGATGTCCCCAACGGGCTCGGCGCGAGGGCGATCCCGAGTCATGCCTTACGGGATGGATGCCTTCATGCTCGGGATCGGCATGCTGGGTAAGCCCAAGGACGCATCTCCCAGGTCCCGGTCGTGCCAGGCAGCAGCTTAGAGGCTTTATTCCGAGGGCGGCCAAGGGCAGCTCTCCCTGGAGCGGGGCCGGGGACGCTGAGGGGGGTGCTGGGACCTGTTTGTGATCGCAACTTGCCCTCTGGTGGCACCTGAGTAAACTGCAAACTTGTCCCCGGTGCCCTGCAGCAGCCGGAGCTGGCCCGGGGCTGAGCGCGGCGCCGTTAACGGCCCCGCAGTGCCACAGCACGTTCCCCATTCCTCCCGTGGAACAGGATCCATAGCTGAACCGAGTGTGGGGCGATCTGTGCCCGGCAGCTTCCTCCCCCACTTCTACAGGCTTTCTGATGCATTAGTTGATTAAAGAGCCTCTGCGTTTCCGCTTGGACCAGCAGTACGTATAAATGTCCTCACTGCTGGTTCAAGACTGAAAAAATACCCTTAGAGTTCTAGCTCAGCTTTGTTTCGCTTTGTTCCCTCCCTCTCAGGGACATCAAGTGTCTGGTATTGCAGGGACGGCCATTCTCTTACCATGGGACTGTTGTAAGAAACTGGTGACAAGCAGGCTGGGGTTCATGGCTGTCAGTGATCTGAAGGCGAATGTGTTCAGATAAAAGATCTTTTTTAAAGTCCTTTTTAGCCTCCATTTCCAGCTCTAGAAACCCTTGTGCCTGGACTGGAGAGTCAAGCATGATCCTTCCAGCGTGGTGCTGTTCCTGGCTCCTCTCCCCACGTTCTGGCCAGGCTTGAGCTGACCCAAGAGCACAGTGTTTGCTCAGGATCACGGCTGGTGTTGCTGGGCAGGGTGTACTCATCCTGGCTCTCCTTTCTAAGCCTGCCGAGTAGCACTTTGTCACTGAACACAACCCCCAAAAAGGGTGCTTTTTTCCCCACTGTTTTCTCTTGATTTATTGAAGGAAAATAAATCTGCAGCCTGTGGTTTTGGGGTTTGCCTTTTCTAAACCATCTGTGTTTTAAAGCAGCAAGGCTCTAGCTGAGTCACTGGGAAATCCATGTGCTCATGTCTGGGGAGATCTCAGATCAACTCTCCATCTCTGAGTCAATGCCCTGGCTCTCCCAGGCTTGCTCTGTATAGGTGGTCAGCTTCCCGGGAAGCAGCAGGGATTGTCGTCCTGCCCAGCGCCAGGCAGGAGCACTCTGCCTGCATTCACCAGCGCTTCTACTGCAAAGTGACTCAGAGCTATTCAGTTCTTCAAATGCCCCACCTCCCTGATCTCCTCCTAAATCCAGCTGATGCATCAGAAAGCCTTAGTCTGCAGAGCTGTGAGTTCCTGAGAAGGAAAATCTCCATGTCCTTACATGTTTGGAGTGAGGGAAAAACGGAATTGGCCTGCTAAAACTCCTTTACAGGCTCGCACGCTTTGTGCATCCACACAGCAGTTTCCTGGGCTTTCTGCTGTTTGGCCCTGTTTGTGCTTTCTATCACTAATGGTCACACTGCTCCTGAGCAGCCAGGCGCTGAGGACGTGATCCCTGCAAGCTTGCAGTAACAGAGCCCTTTTCTCTTCTTGCAGGTTATCCAGGTTTCCAAGCTGCCACCTATGCGAGTCGGAGTTACACTGGCATTGCACCTGGCTATACTTACCAGTTCCCTGGTGAGTGGTGCTCCTGCTCTGGTTTTTGGTCTGCCTTCAGGTGCTGGGAGTCCCTGGAACGATCCATGACCTGGGCTCTGCCCCCTTCACCCTTTCTCCTCTTTGGTCTTTCTTTAAATTGGAGACGGATGTGGAAGGGGGAGGGGAGAAGCTCTGGAATAGGTGGGAACAGCCTGTCCTTCATTAGGATTATCCTCACACTCCAGTGGCAGGAAAAGCCCAAGGCTGCTCTGGCACCCCTTATGTTAGCCCCCTCTGTAGGGCTGCTGCTGTGACACAGAAGGGCCCCTGCAGCTCTGCCTGTCTCGCTGCCCTTGTGTGTCTCTGTCTCTCTTTACCAGAGTTGCCACTACTCTCAAAATAGCACAGAATTTTAAACCATGGTTTTCCATGGGCCAGGGAACTCCCAGGCACCCAAAACACAGCCCACAACGCTACAGTTGGGTTAGGAACAGTGTCTGGACACCTCCCAGCTTCCAGAAAGCATCTGCTGGGGTAGGGGGCTGCAGATCCCCCACAAATTGGGTGGTTCCAAGCTCCGAACACTGCCATGTGCTCAGAACATGGATTTTGCGATCAATGCCTGGAGCCTGCTGTGCTGCAGCTGCTCTGGGGCCTCTTCTCCCTACCATTCTCTGTGTGACGGGAATGAGGCAGAGCACACTCGAAGAAGAGCTTGTCTTGCTGTTTTCTAGAGAAGTGGCAGCTCTGAGCATCCCTTCCTTACTCCATCCCTCAGTGTGGTGGTTCATATATGAAGTCTTGATGTTAGGGGCTGGGAATGGGAAGTTTCCTTTCGCCTGAGGCAAGCCCAGGCTGACTGTGGCTGAAAGTTGCTGTTGCCTCCTAGCTGTCTGGAAGGTCTCCATGAATCCAGTTTATGGGTCTCAGCTGTAGTGACTTCAAGTGCCTCATTGTAAACCCGTGCCCAGATGAGGGTGGCACGTCCAGAGCACCCACTGGCACTGCAGCCATGGGTCGGATTGGGTGGGTCACAGAGCAGCGTTGCGGGGCAGACCTGAGGCTGCGCAGTGGAGCTTGCACTCGCCCTGCCTTAAGATTTATTCTAAGGACAAATGGATCCTTTCAGTCTCCAGGGCAGGAGTACAGCACTTCCAGCACAGTTGTAAATCAGTTTAAAGAAGACCCTGGCCTGGTGACGGTGCTCCCCCAGCAGACCCTGGCTCTTGTCTCTCTGTGGGGTCTCCCTCGGGGCATTGCTCAGTTCCTAAGCTGTGTTGCATTTCATTTTTAGAGTTCCGTGTAGAGCGGACCCCTCTCCCGAGTGCCCCCGTCCTCCCTGAGCTCACAGGTCAGTCCCGCTCATTTCCTACACTCACAGCCTGGAAGGGGAGAAGGGGGCTTGGGGCTGTTCCAGTGGTGTTGCTGCTCCACAGCCTGGTGCAGTTAGACTGGAAACGTTCCTTATTTCCTCTGCCATCCGTACGAGCTCCATTCAGAGCTGGGGCTGGGAAGATGGAGAGGCAATCAAAGCCATGTGTATTGCCTCTGAGAAGGGCAATGCAGGTCATACCAAATGAAGGCCTGTAATCCTTAGATTGCATTTCCTGCTGCTTGCCTTGTTTTTAGCTCCTTGCCCCAGGCTGGGTGTAAACCAGATACAGAAAACTGCAGAGAGCAGGGGGACTTCTCAAAGGTCTGCAAATGACCTTAACCTGAGCTGCGGCAAGGATGAGATTTGGAGTGCTGGGAGGAGGGAGAGGGCATGGGGGCACTCCTGGTTGCTCGAATCCCATTTCCCTGTGCAGGAGGGACTGCAAGCAATGCTTTCTATTCTCTGGGTGGTGCAGCTCCCCAGCTACTCCCACATGAGCTTCCCAAGCAGAAGCAGGCATGGTACACAAGTCCTGCAGTGCTTATAGGGAACTGTGGAATGAAATGGGGGCTGACAACCATTCTTCAGGTACTAGTCCTGGCTCAGTGTCTTCACAGTGCAGATACCCTCTGGATCCTGGGTTGTGTGCAGTGTGTTCTCCCTAGGTGATGCTTATTCTGTCTGCAATCCCTTCCATGGCCGTGTTTTCCCCAGCTCTGTCCTGTCCATGGTTTTTGCTGTAGAAAAGCAGCTTCATGCAGCACTCTGCTCCCCATGTGCCATCTCATCTCCGTGATGTTCCTCCTCCCAGTGCTTCCTTTGCCCCACCTGTTTCAGGGTTTGAATCTCTCTGCAGTGGGGGTGTGGAAAAGCTTCCTGGGAAGCTGTCCTGGAATTAGTGGTACAAAGAGGCTTGAAAGGGAGTTTCTGTGGCACAGAATCATCTTGAGCCTCAGGGAGTCTGTTCCTGAGGATGCTGAGGTTGGCAGCCACCAATGAAGAAATGTCCCTGACAGAGGTAGGAGGAGACTAAATCCTAGCTCACTCATCATAAAAGCCTTCCCTTACACTATGTATGCAGCTGACCCCCACCTCTGAGCCATTTGGTTGCTGAGCAAAGGAGATGTGGGTCCAGTGGTTGATTTACACATCTGTTTTTCAAGCAATCCCCCTAAAATCTGTAGAGGAACATTGGTCACTTGGCACAAGTCCTTTTCCCTCCAGGGCCCACCCTGGCTGCACTGTGGCTTTCCCAGCAGAGGTGAATTGCCCAGGGCCTGCCTGTCACCAGTGGCTGGGGTGCACCAGGGCTTTGTACAACAAGAAGTTAATAATGCTGCTGTCCTGGCTGGTTGCCACGTTAGCTTACAGTCCTGAGTGCCTGCTGAAGTACCAGCTGGGGATCGTGGCATTCTTCCCTTCCCACTACGCTTACCTACTGTTAAACAGCCCCTGTGCAGCCTCTCAGCCAGGCACAGAGCTGCGGTTCCCATGTATAGGCTGGAGTTGGTCCCATGAAGGGCAGGGCCCCCTTTGCTCCTACAAAGGCCCAGCGAGCTGTGCAGTGCTCGAGGGCCCTTGTGCCTTCAAGTGGGTGCGTGCGCATCAATGGGCTGCGCTTCATGGGCTTGGCAAGTGGAACTGGGATGAGGGGCTGGCACGAGCAGAGATTATTTCTCCACCATACAGGGAGCTCACATGCAGGTGCTTTGTTGTTGCAAAACAAACCTGGTGTCTCAGTAGATAGACTGCAAAGGCAAGAAGGGTTTTAACTTGGAAAAAGGAACTGCGCTCTTTTTAGGAAGATCTGGCCACATTAATTTAGCTGTGTGTCAGAGGCTTGAAGCAGTGATGGGGCAGGAGGGGGGCTGCCAGCAGCCTTATCTCCATGGAACAGCATCTTTGGGGGTGATATGAAGCAGCAACATGCTCACGTTGGCCCAGGGCCTGTAATGAGCAGCTAACCCAGATATAAGCCTCCTATGACGTTGGCTTGAAACAGGCTGGTGCCTGCTACTAAATATTCCCTCCTAAGCTAGTCTGAGTTTCAGCCTTAACGCAATTGATTTGTTCTGACCTCTTTTTATGGTGCTCTAAACAGCATCACAGTGAATTTCACATTCAAGCATGAAATGCTGACCCAGTCATTTTAAGGGCAAAGAGAAACATACTGGCTAGATGCCTCCTGCCCTGAGGGCTGGATGCCTGCGGCGGTAGAGTTGGGAATTGGAACTGCTACATATAAATTAAGACTTACTGTTTCAATTAAGCCATTTCTAGTTCCTGCTCCCTAGGTATATGTTTTCTTTTCTTCTACGATGCACAGCAAGGGTTTGAACAGTTCAGGAGCTAAACTCAAGAGGATGGTGTGTCTTGAGCAGAGAAATTGGGAGAAAGAGGCTATTAAACTGTTATTCAAGAATGCTACCAAAGGATGGAGAGGAGGGGCTGAGCCTCGGGACACTGAGCTGTCAGCTGCTGTCCCTGAGCTGCTGCCTTTCTCCACCTTTACAACCAAATCTGGATCTGTAGCTTCAAATTAACTGCATCTTGCAAGCTAGTGGTGACAGGATACATCTGAATTTGCCCACTTTCGGTTCAGCTCTCCCACATCATGCCCTCATCTGCACTAGGGTGTGGGCTTAGCAGAACACAGCCAGTGCGTTCCCCAGGACATTCGCTGTGCAAAAGGGTACCAATAAATGCAAGCTGTGCACTTCCTATTGTCATCCTTTGATGTCTGTGTGATGCACTAAGCCGGTACGTCTGTGTGGGCCTGGTATTTTGCAGCCGGAGATGAGAGCTCCTGTTGAGGAGTGCTCCCCATAGCCACAGGGCCCCTGAAGTGCCGGTTTCTTCTTTTCCAGCGATCCCCCTCACTGCGTATGGACCGATGGCAGCAGCAGCGGCTGCGGCGGCCGTGGTGCGAGGGACAGGTAACTGCCACCTTCCCCCCCAGCGCAGTGCCTGGTCACAGTGTCTGGTCACGGAGGTTTGCAATGGGCTGCGGGAGGGGGGTGGGAACGGGGTTGCACTTTTGGGATCTTCACTCTGTAGTTCTGCTGCCTCCTGTAGGCTCCACCCCCAGTCGCACCGGTGGATTTCTGGGCACCACCAGCCCCGGGCCGATGGCAGAGCTTTATGGAGCCGCCAACCAGGACTCAGGGGTCAGCAGTTACATCAGTGCTGCCAGTCCAGCCCCAAGCACCGGCTTTGGCCACAGCCTAGGGGTGAGTGTTCCCTGCCGGGATCCGGGGAGGAAGATGGAAAGTGGCATGGCCAGGGAAGGGGCTGCATCTCCACGTGGTGATGGAGGTGGGCAGCTCTCAGCCCACAGCCTGCTTTCTGTTAAGAAACACTACCCACCACAGCATTTGCTATACCACTGCTGAGCCCAGAGCACAAGTGGACAGTGCAGAATGCAGCAGTTCACCTGGAGCTCATGTCCCTGGTCTCCGCTGGCTTTCCCTGACCATTCAAGGTCTTCATTTCAAGACCTTTCCCTGATCTGGCCCAGACTTCCTAAGAGCTCATCTTGGCCCTAATGCAGTGTCCTGCAGGGTGATGCACTCTTCAGATGCTGCACCTCCAACTGAAACCAGCCTTCCCAGCATAACTGAATATGTTGTGGTCGTAATTCTTCACTTTTTAAGAGCGGGGCTTTAACTCTTTTCACAGGGTCCCTTGATTGCAACAGCTTTTACCAATGGGTATCATTGAAGCTGGGGACCAAGGAGGCAGGAGGTGAGAGCTTCAAACGGGTAATGAGAGAAGTTCTGAGCTGGCCTCTGTGCTTGGGCACTCTGGGTGCTGCCATGATGCTTGCTGGCCTGACCCAGCCTGCAGGGGGAGTTCTGTGGCCAGCCTGGGCTCCCTTCTGCACCAGCAGCTTGTAGGTTGGGTTGTTGCTTTATGCTTCTCAGGCTGGGAGTGCTGCAGAGAGGTCACTTAGTGTCTGGGCAAAAAGAGGATGGAAACGGGAGCACCAAAAGAGGAAAGGTCTGCAGGGTTGGCCAGAATCACAACCCAGTAGTGGTCCTGAGGGCCAAGCTTGGCTCACCTGCATCGCCTCCATGCAGCTGATAGTTCTCACTGCTGCTGAGATCACTGTCTCTCAGGGTTGAGGTGGGATTGAGGTTTTTCCTCTCCTGCCTAGGAGAAGGGCAGAAGGAAAATCTGAGTCTGATCGATTCTGTTTCTGGTCCTCGGATGGGCTTCAGAGGGAACTGGTGGGATTGTCTCTGTTTGCTTTGCAAGTTAGCTAGCTTAAAATGAAAACGAATTAACCCCTTTGCCAGCTTTTCAATAAGGAGAGCAAAGCCTTGCAGGGAGCAGTGTCCCGACAGGACATTTGAGAAGCGCTGGAGAAGCGGCTGGACCCTGGTGTGTCACAGGCTTCCTGGGGGCCAGCAGTGCCACAGGCCCAGGCAGGCTGTGCAGTGTGTGGGGCCTTGTTCCACCATTAAAGGTGGAAGCATCTCTGCTGTGCCCCATCCCTGTGCCCATGCGATGCAGGGCGAGCCTATGCTGGGGCAGGTTTGGGTACTGAGTGTGAGATCACACCAGGTGAACGCCCCAAGAGGAAAGCTGTTGGTTGTTGCAGATCCTGTCGCTTCCCTCCCCTGCTGTGTCCTGCAGATTCCCCAGGGACCTAACCGAGGACAGCGAGCGGCCGGAGGATGTGGTGAGCCTCGGGGGATGAGCCAAGGTTACCCTTTTCTTGAATCAAACTGCACACTGCCGGCTGGCTGCCAGGCTCCTGCCGCCCTGCCCTGATCTCTGCCCTTGACCAGACCACACTGGACTGAACCCGAGGAGATCATCTCGCTTTCTTACTAACCACCGACGGTTTACGCTTCCCCCTCCCTGCCCCCAGCCCCCTGATTCTTCTTTTATTTATTTTCTTAGCGGTTAGGTTTATTTTTTTATTTTATTTTTGTATCTTCGGGGGGGGGCCTTTCCCCTTCTTTTTGTTGTTTGCTCTTTCCCGAGCTCTCGTAGACGTATTTTCTGACTTGGCTTTGTGATTGTGTTAGGTAGCTTTTATCGAGGAGTATTTTTATTTGGCTTTGAAACTGTTTGGGATCTTTTCGACTCTGTTGTTGTTGTCGTCAGTGTTTTTAAAGCACGGTATGTGACAAGGATGCAGTTCTGAAGGGACGAGAAGAGACGCAGAGAGAGCAAAGGCTGAGAGGAACTGCTGTATTTCTATTTTTTTTTAAAGAAACTGTTTTTAATTGTTTCTGTTTTGTAAATGTGAGGCTTTGAGAAGTGTGAAACTCCAAGGATCCAAAAACGTTGGACACGGCTATGGAACAGAACAAATGTATATTTTGCTAAGTGAGAAACACTATCCTTACAGCTGAAAGAGGTTGGGGGGTTTGGGTTGGTTTGTTTTTTTTTCCTTAGGTTTAGTTCTACGTGGGGTTTTCTTTTTCCTCCTGTATAATATGTAAATATTGTGAGCTGAACCTGGCTGCTGCCTGCAGCCTGGCTCCCAGGAGCAGCGCCAGGGCCTGGGCTTGGTGCCGCAGCGTGAGCAATACTCTCCAGCAGAATCCTGACAGGACTCCGTTCTTTTTTTGTACACCTTTTACTGTAAGATTTTAAGACCTCTGTTGAGATGAAAGGGGGGTGGGGGGGGGTGAAAAGTACCGGCCATCGGCTGGTTTGCTGAGCGGGTTAAAGCTGCTTCCAATTGCTCGATGTACAGACTCCATCACTGGGCTCCGTAGTGCCAGCCTCTGGCTTGGCTTTAGGTAAAGGGCTTTACCGCCATTGCTTGTCTTGGTTACTTTGAAAGGAATTCACTCTCCAAATGCTATCGCTTGTGTCAAGATTTCCTGGGAAGGGGCTCCTCCGCTGGAGGTGAGGGTATTGGAAGGGGTTTCAGCCAGGGCCCAGGGGGAGGTTTGGGTGGTTGTTCTCCGAAGGGCAGGGCGCTGGGCTGGGGAGTCATTAATGGGGGAGAAAAGCATTAGGGTGGTGATTTGGGGGCGGGTTAAGGGCTTCTCAGGGATTATATGAATTATAGAATTGCAGCTTCCCGTTTGCTTTACTCTGTGTTCTGAAGACTGTGGGAATTTGTCCGTTCCTGTGCCAGGGGTGAGCTGATCCCTTCTCCAGAACCTGCTGGGGCTTCCCCTGGTGTGATCCAGGCCCCTGCTAACAAACACTGTGCCAGGGGAGGCCTCTAGCAGGAGTACACGGGGCAGGTTTGGGTCTGGATTTCAGTGAACCAAAGACCTTGTTAAGGGGGTGATTAAGCCTTTTATTAAGATGCAGCCAAACTCTTTTCCCAGGGAAATAACAGCTTCATCTTAAGTTTTAAAAATCATTCCCTCTCTTCCCCCAAACTGAGCCCCTGTAAGGGAGAGGGGCATTTAGGACAGGACTGGGAGGGCCACTGTGCCCACAGGGTCCTTCTTCTCTTCCATCCTTCCCCTGTCTGCCAGAGCTTGTCCTGACCCAGGCGATGTGTTTGGAGAGTTCTGTTTAGGTAAAGAGGGTACGTAACAGATCAGTACTGAAAACACAAAGCAATAATTTTTGTTACTGAGACAAGAGTCTGTATGTCTGTTTTTTTAAATATTTCCTAATTAAAGAAGAGCTGCATTTTATTGGGTTTATTTTTATTCTGTATACTTCAAATTTGGGTCTGCGGACAGCGCTTTCCTCCCTCTTGGTAGATGCGCTGAGCTGCTTCCGTGCCCCCTCCAGACATCCAAGGCCAGTTGTGCTGCTGCTGGGCTGTGATCACTCTCTGGCCAGTGCTGCCGCTGCCTGGAGACTGGGGCTCCGGTTTCAGGGTGGGCATTTTTTTAAAGGACTAAAAGCTGTGTTTTTAAGCCAGTAAGTTATTACACTCCCGTGTTTGTTCTCTCCACACCTGTAACCTTTTTCCAGATTTCAGTTTTAAATTCCTAATAAATTATTTGAAAACTGTCCTCCTCTGTCATTATTTGGGGGTGGGAGATTTTCAAATGGAGATTTCAGCTGAATTGCACCTAGCCAGAGTCGCATCCTGCCGTTAGGGTAGGAGTCCCAAGCAGGGCTCTCTCTTCTGCTCCCCGACTTCGGCAGTGGCCCAGTTTCTAATGTGCGGCAGGTCTGGTTTTAACAGATTGTGTCTCTTCTTTATGTTCCACAGGTTTTGTATAGATCCTTGTAGGTTGAAGAAAGGAGAAGCTACTGTGGTGCTTGGGAGTTTGGTGGACCAAGGAGGCTTGACCCAAGACAGTAAAATGTGGAGATGGGAAGGGAAGAAAAGTCCTTAACAGACAACAGTGCAAGAGGAGGGTGGATTGTGACAGTGTGAAATAGCAGGAACCCTGCAGCATAGGTCTTAAATACAGACAAGTCTTAAAAATTACTTAAGGCTCAACCGTGTAAGTTTAGGAACCAGTTGTAAGTTGGGATGTCCTCACAAGCATACCAAGGGCCAGAGGCTTGGAATGCAGCACAGGCTGGGGGAAGCCAAAACCAGCATTGGTGAAAAGCTTTTCCCTGCTGGGATTTTTCTCATGAGGCATTCTGGTAATGCTCACATGGCCGCTTTCCCACACCCGGTGATCCTCTGGTTGAATTCAAATGAATGAAAGCCAAGATATGGCAGGTTCTTTGCTTCGTGACTTAAAGAAAGCCAGTTTATTGGACGGTTTTTGGCAGTATCAGTAATAAATGGGACATTGAGAAGTGAGGAAAAAGGAACCAGGGTCTTGAGGTTCATAGGTAAGAGAACAGAGAAGTAATACTTCCAGGAAGAGTAAAGGTAGCCAAAGTAGCAAAGGAGAAAGAAAACAAATGGATATTTAAGGAAAAGTCAACAGGTTGATCTGTGGGCAAAAGATTACATTCTTTTCTCTGAGCTGTGATACAGACTGTCCTTTACCACAGCCTTTAGTGTGTACTCAGTGTTCTATTAGGATATGAGAATATTGATTCTGTAACTCAGCATCTGTTTGACTTTAGGTAACCTCTGAGTGGGGAATACCAGAGAAAAAGAGCTTACCAGAGAGCAAAACTCTTACAATGCTGCATGTCCAGCTTCTACCAGATGTCCTATGGATCTGTCAACATCCTGTGGATGTTACGGGCACCCTGGCGTAGTTTCAGACCCTGTAAGGGAGGAGACGTCCTCATCAACCCTTACAGAAACGTGCATTTGAACCTACTGAAGCGTGATGGACCCTTGGTCTCCTGAATAAGCACTCTGGTTTATTAGGCTGTTGTGGAAATGTGGGCTTTGCCTCTTCCTCTGCTCCTAAAAATGGAAGGCATTTTGGTGCTGTCAAGTGAGCTGCTTAGGGTCTGTATCTTGAGTGTGTAAAAATGCCAAGCCTGTAGCCCTGGCAGTGTTAGATCCTCTGGGGTCTAAACAAAAGTGCAGTATTTGAACTTGCCCTCAGCTGACTCCAGAAAGCCTTTTCTTACCCGTTTTTTGATCTTCTTTCGATGTTCCCTACTTGCCTCATGCCTTGGCATAGAGAATAACCAAAGGGCCTGACTGGGTTCTGCATTGGTGATGGTGGACTCAGCTTAGAGACAACAGTTTCTCCGTGTGTTGAAACTTCTAAGCCCAGTTCAATTCCGGTGTAATTCTCTTACAGTGATGCAAACCCAGGCACTACTCCTTGTTTAAGCCAGACACAGAGGCTTTCCAGGTTGCCTGGTTCCTGTTTCATGCCTAGTCGTACCTCCTTCTGCTCTTTGGTTTCAAAGTAAAAAAAAAAAGGGTTTGTTTTTTTTTCAGTTCAGCTTATGCCAAATAGTCATTTGGGGTGAGTGGATGACGTGTACCTTGTTCTCTGAATTAGGCAAGGAGAATCCATGGAGAAATACAGCATTAACCGAGTAAGTGGGGTACCATAACAGAAGATGCTGGCGTTAGCAGTATTGTTAATGGTGTGTGCCAGCAATTTCCAATGTGACTACCACACTGCTACTGGTTTTGAGTAGAGGTTCCTTAAAAATGTCCAGGTCTTTCAGGCTGGCTTCTAATAGTAGCATTAGAAGAATTTGATAGCAAGAACCAAGAACCAAGAAAGCCGATGTTTACTTTCTTGGCTTTCGCAGATTTAACTACCCTGGCCTTCAACTGGTCACGTTACAACTTGCTGTCCGCAGCCTTTCGATGGAAGAAGTCTGCATTTAGTAATATAAATAGTGGCTTGCTTATCTCATACCCATGTCAAGGTGAGCTGCTTCTATAAAAAGCCACCTTTCTTCAGCACCAGCCTCTCCATCAAGTCCTCCGAGAATGAAGTCCCTGGTCCTGCTCCTCGTGCTCTCTGGTGGGTCGGTGGCACTCGCCGGGACTGGTAACACCATTCCTCACTCTAACCTTTGTGTCTTTTCCCAGTGGGTGCAGCCAGCGGTGCCAGCTCATCCCGGGCTGTGTGGCAGTTCCGCAGCATGATCAAGTGCACCATGCCAGACAGCCATCCTCTGCTGGAACTTAGTGACTATGGCTGCTACTGTGGCTTGGGAGGCAGCGGAACGCCGGTGGATGACCTGGACAGGTTCCTAAGACTCTGCTTTTACAAACCTCCTTCCTTCCTTGTGCTTTCACGGCTCTGGCCCTGGCTGTAGATGTTCACCCAACTCTGGCTGCTGTGAATGAAGCTCTTTCCCAAAGACTGATTCAAAGGGGAAAAAACATGTAGTCTCACACCTTGATGCCATATTACTAAGACAAAATATAGTCCAAATAACTCTGTTTTCTGTGGCGGTTACGCTGCACTTATTCCAGCTTTTTAATGCAGCAGTGCTGTGCCAGGAGCCTGGATGCTCCGTGCACAACAACCGGCACATGCAGGGCTGAGCTGTAAAGCTCTAAGCAGCAGCGTAGGCAGTTTAGAGATCACCCAAGCCTGATGGCCAGGACGTGGTGAATTGTGTTGGCTGTCAGCTCTTCAGTGACCTGGCACTGACAGGACACGTAGGGTAAATGCTGGCTTTGCTTTCCTAGTGCCCAACAGACAACTATGAAGATGTTCCACTAAGTAGATGTGAACCAGACACCTTCTGGAGCATTAGCTGGCAGGATTGTGCCCCTTTGAGGTCCTTTGTATCTGCCCTCCTACCAATGAGTACCTATGTTTGTCAAAGCAATATCAGTGTATTTACGTGTCTCACAGTTCAGCCAAGTCTGCGTTTCTGGTGTTCTCTGACCTTTCCCTCCTTGTTTTCTAGGTGCTGTCAGGTACATGATAACTGCTACTCGCAGGCAAAGAAACTGGAATCATGCAGGTTCCTCGTGGACAACCCCTACACAAATTCATACAGCTTCAGCTGCTCCAGCGGGAAGATTACATGTAAAAGTATGTCCACTTCCGTGTCACTCCAAACACCACTCCAGCCTCTCTCCTGAAGGAACGAGGCTGTTACCCTCCACGCTTCTGTGGCACAATGGCGCTAGGCGAGTCCCTGCCAGCGGCTGTTAGGCACAGGGCACCTCACACAGGCATTGGGGTGAATATGGTCCATCTACCACACGGTTCTAAGTTTATTAAGATATATGGTATCAGCACATAGGGAAATATGTCCCCTTTTCAGGGGATTGAGCGGCACTTTTCTGGGAGTCCCTTTGATGCAGTATTGGAGAGATCAGTGTGCTAACCGGGAAGTTACATCCCTAATGTAATGGTGGCGCTTTCAAAGGGCATTGGAATGGGGATAAACAGCGGATAGGCTGGCAAAGACTTGCAGGGAAGGAGAAGAAGGAGATGGCTGTGCCGGAGCACACAGCTCTATGGCCAAAGGGTCAGTTTTGAGCTCACGCCCCCAGAACGCCGGCAGCTGTGGGAGGGCTGTGCCCTGGCAGCACACAGGTTCTGCGATGGCTCCTGAAGGCGCTGCGGGTCTGACCACTCCTGCTCTCTCCCACAGGCAGCAACGACGACTGTGAGATGTTCATCTGCAACTGTGACCGCGCCGCCGCCATGTGCTTCGCCACGGCCACCTACAACCCCGAGCACTGCAGGCTCGACACCAAGAAGTACTGCAGCTAACGCGGGTCCGCTCCGGCCGCCGCCGGCAATAAACGCCTTGCAACGCCCGTGGGCCTCGCTGCGCCGCGCTGAGGGAACGGCGGGGGGGGGTGGGGGGGTGGTGTTTGCTCCTAACGGTCCTTTGTGGCGCGCGCGGCGGCCCGGCCCCGCGCTCTCTGATTGGCCATCGGGAGCGGGCGGCGCGAGCAGGTGCGCTCCGTGGGCAGCCCCCACCTCCCTGCGCGGCCCCGCCACCTCCGCTGAGGTACCCGCGGGGCCGCGCTCCCCCCTGAGGTACCCGCGGGGCCGCGCTCCCCCCTGAGGTACCCGCGGGGCCGCGCTCCCCCCTGAGGTACCCGTGGGGCCGCGCTCCCCTGTGAAGTACCCGCAGCTCTGCGGCTGCTCGCTCTCGCCCGGGTCTCTTCAGGAGTACCCTCCCGGGAAGCGTCGAGAGCAGGCGCTGCCCCTCGGGCTGCCTCCGTGTCGGCTACCGCGCTGCTGCCCCTCTTGGGGATGTGTATTCCCCGGGGCACGGCTGTGTGAGCGGCTTGAGCCTTTGGCTGTCTGCTGCTCTGGGAGACCCCTGTGGGGGAGATCTGCGCCTGTCTAGCGCTGTGCGTCGTCAGGAGCTGGAGGGAAAGGGGTGACGTTGGCCTGGAAACCAGGGGAGGGCAGGGAGCCCCTCTAAAGAACCATATCTGCCCCGGTTTTCCTGCCCTGACAGGGTCCTGTGCCAAAGCTTCCACCCAGACTTGGTCCTATCATGCTACAAAGGTGGTTTTCCTGGCAGAGGCTTTCAGGAAGGTGTTAGTGAGCTGTGGCAGGGGCTGTTATGCCCCTGCTTCCTGACAGGGCAGGAAGAAGGCCATGGTTCATCACCAGGAAACAGCTCTCTTGCCCCCACCAGCTGGAGAAGAGCATACAGCCCACCCTGTCATCTTTGATCAGGTACAGGATGGAGACCTTGGATGAGTTTGACAACGAGTATCCCCTCAGTGTATCATTTTGCAAGCTGATTTCATTAGAGGAATTTGAGGAGCAGTCTTTGTCCTACACTCAGCAATGCCTGCATGAACTGTACTCAGACATGGAGCAGAACCCAAGGATCTGCGAGAGGGCCCTGAGAAATCAGAAACAGATGGAGAAGGAAGCAGCTGGCTTGATATCTTATTTGAAGGTACTTGCTATGCTTCTCTCGTGAAGGTCATGGGATTTTTTGAGGGCATTAGGATGAGAATGAGATGGTGAATTGCACTTTTTCTCCTCTTAGAAAAAGTGTGTGTCTCAGCTGGATACTCTATCTTAAGGCAGATTGAGTCCTAGTTTTGTACCAGTATTCATTGCTTATTTTTCCTTGGGTGTTTGTGTTCAAAATGTTTTCATTTCCTGCAAACACTGAGCTTTTGGGGTCCTCCACAGAATGGCAGGGGGTTGGAACTAGATGATCTTAAGGTCCTTTCCAACCCTAACTATTCTATGATTCTATCCTGGCTGCACTGCCATCGTTGGCTGAGATGAGTCATTCCTAGAGCTGGAAGTGCAAGATGAGGTCTCCTGTCCTCAACTGGTTGTAAAACAGTAAAGGTCCTAAGTAAATGTTACTGAAATACCTTTGTAGGGATAAATAATAAATCCTATTGAAGAGGAAAAAAGTAAAATACCATTAGTAGAAGAAATATGGTACATGGTACTTTTGAGCTGTATCATCACAAGCAGGGAAGAGCTGGCGTGCAGCATGTGAGAAACTATTGGAATAAATTTTCCCTTATAGTAGGAATTCTCTAGATATGAGGTGAGTAGAATATGTCCTGGTATCCAGCATTTGGGCCATGCTGGCCTTCCCTAAATAAGCTCAATGGGTAGAGGAAGGCACCAGTTCACTCTCTATGTCTGACTCCATACAGGTTTTTATAAACCTGCACTTACCTTTGGTCCCTTGATGATGTTTCTCATTTACATATGGCTTTGGCAGTGCAAAGGACCTAACAGTAAATTTAAACAGCCCCCTGAGCCAGCCCATACACAGGGAATCTTCCCGCATCACGTAAAGTGAGAGGCCCTAATAAATGGTACAGCTGGGGAAGCTGAAGGTGTTGTGCAAAGTGGCTCTTCAGGAATGTTGTGGCCAGAGCCTCAGAGCAGGCCAGTGATTGCTTTAACTGACTTACTGCCGACTTGTGGGGAGGACAAATGTGAAGATCTTCTGCCATGCTGGTCTGTGTTTCTGTTTCAAGGCCAGAAGCAGAGCACCTGAAATACGAGGTGCTCTGCAAGCATGGGAGCTCTGAAACCCTACACGCACACCCCCACAGCTGGTGTGTGAGATGCTGGGGGCATGGTGGCCTTATGTTGCAGGAGTGAAGTCCCAGCCTCTTATCTTCCTTTTCTCTATTGTTTTCTAGGCCAGGATTTTTCGGGCTCTGCAGGGAGACCTGAATTACTCTAACTCTATGGGTGATGCAGAGATGAAAGAGAAAGTGCTCCAGCTGAGACGAGATATGCAGATTGCAAACAACTATGCTCATGGTAATGAGCGTGTTTCAGTTTCTATTTGGGCTTGGAGACCAATACTAGACACTTGTACTGTCGCTCTCTCTCTCTCAATCTCAGCTCTCCTTCTCTGCCCCTGTCTATTTAGTGATGCAGAAGGGAAAAAATGCAGAATATGGTAATTTTGTATCTTTCCTTAGTGGTAAGAAAGAGGATGAGGGCCTGCACTCTGAACTGCAGATATAGTCTGTATCTGGAAGAGTGGTTTTAAACCCCAACTGGCTTGACTCTGCCTTTCACTTCGCTACAGCAGTTTTACTCCTGATCATTCAGGAAAGATCTGGGTCAGAATAGTGATACTGTTTATCTACCATCTCTTTCATGCTTTTTCTCAGTAGACCTCAGAAAAGGCATAGGCCACAGTATTATGTCTATTGCAACGTGGAGAACAGATGCAGAGAGGCAAAGTGGCTTTCTGAATGTCACAGTGTGACTTCTGGATTAATCAAAGGACTGAGAGTTCACTCTGGTCTCATCCTTCCAAGCCTAGTGCCCTGCCCCCTGTGCAGCACTACCAAAGTTTCCTTCTTCACTTTGATTCCTCTGTGTGCCTCTTGGTTATCCTGTGGCCTCTGGGGCTGGGTGCCCCAGAAAATAAAAGACAGAAAGAATATGCATCCATTGGAGCAGAAATGTCTGTTAGAATAGACGGAAGAACATTTGAGTAATAAATATGCAGCATTTTGAAAGCACTTACTGCTAGTGTTCCACAAACAAGGTACAGAATAAAACACACCCAGTGAAGGGGACTGCAAACCATTGAGTTGAAAATATTACTTTGATTTTCATTTCAGAGGGAGAACTTACTGCTATTGAAGTCTGTATCAAAACTTCCTTACGTTAGAAGAAGAACTTAGGTCTCTATTTAATATTTTCTTCTATGGCCCCAAGTTGAAGCCTGCTTTTTAGTTTCCAGGCCATATAGTTGGTGTATATAAGACTCTAAGAAGTTGGACAATTATCCCTCTTCAGCACTGACTGTTCCTGCAGTTTTGGGCAGTGGGGCAAGGCCCTCCCAGTGAAATAAATCAGATCCTGTGTGGTTCATATGCCAACTGTTGCAGAGCTTCTTTGCCCTGCATCTCTCCTCTCTGGGCCTGATCCACTCCCTCCCCACTCCCCTGACTGGCCCAGCTCACTGGCCTGCAGCTCCTTAGACACCACCTGCATGCCTCATGTGAGAAACCACACTGCTTACACTGTGTACACAACACCAGAAATCTCCTATAGCCCACCAAGCTGGAGTATAGGAATAGCCAGCTGCTAGACATAGAGAAGTCTGTGATGTGCAAAAATCCTCACATCCAGTCAGTGCTCTGCTGGTGTCAAGTGAAATAAGCAGCTATCAAAGCGAGTGCTCCACAGACTTTGTCAGGCATTTGGCCTGGTGGCTGGGCCTGCTGGTGGGATGCCAAGGCTGTGGCATTCCAATGCTGCTGGCATAGGAATGTGGACCATATATGTTTTTTAGGTCACCCTCTCTTACCCTATTTTGTTGTGGAGAGTGGTCCTTGGAAAGACAGGCAGTATGAAGATAGGAACAAGCCTCAGAATACTTTTTTTCATGGTAATTTTGAGAGACCAGTGACTATTTATTGAAGACTGGAACTCAAAAACTTTACCCAGCTTGTCTCTGACATCTTTTGTGACTTTCTGGATTGTGTCAGACTGCTTATGTCTACTAAAACATGCTTACTCCTAGAGCTAGATGCTCTTTTACCACCTGGAGAGAAAAGAGCAGGTTCAATACAAATACAGTGTTTCTGCTGTGGCTCTTTGTACATGCATGCTATTTATTCCAGTTTAATAGGCAGGCAAGTCTTTTTAAGATAGCGTGAACAGAACTGAGCATCAGTGGAGACTGTTACAAGTGAGGGAGCAGAAGTGATGGCTTGCAACAGCGTGTACAAGCCATGAACCTGGCTTCCTAAATGTGAGGGTTTGCTGAGCAAGCGCTTAGACGCTCAGTTGCCTGTGCCCCATTGAGCTGAACTGCATACTTCTGCCTAGAAAGAACCTAGATATTAAGTTAATTGCTCTGTCATGCAGCCTCATCTCCTTGTACTGCCGTTGTCTCTTGGCAGTGAGGATGAGGTTCACTCGTAGGTTATTTGTTCCCTGTGCTTTAGCCTATGACTAGCATATGCTTCCCTCACACTGTATCTGCATAGGGGAGGTGGGTAAAAGCCTGCTGAGAGGAACTTCTGCTCCCTTCCCCAATGCACCAAGGGGTAGTGTTGTTTCAGTGACCAGTAGGACTGACTCCAGTTCTTCTGCATCCCAATAGTATGTGCCATAAAAGCAGAGCAAGACCTTCTCTATCCATTATGCAGAAGGAGCTACACCTCCTTCTGTATAAAGTGGTGGAGATGATTCGTCTGCTAAATGCTGTTTGCAAGTACTGTCTTTGTAACTGCAAACTGTGGGTTTGGTAACAGCCTGAGAGCATATAGTAAACTACTTCAGCAGAGGGTTAAGTTTAACAGGACAAGTTGGAGAGGATAAGGCCTTCAGTGTTATGGGTTCTGGCCACTGGAGGGTGCTGGCAGAGGAGGGTCCAGCCCACACCTTGCTGAAATGCCCCTGCTGCCTTCCTTGCTGCTCCCAAAGGCTTCTCTCCATGGGAATGGCCAGCTTGAATCGCAGAAGGAGCTCAGCGAAAGCACCAGAAAGGTGGCTAATATTCTGTGGGCTTTTTTAGAAGATATTATCCCAGATCATCTGTTCTGCTGCTGGGTACAGTATTGCATATACCTCCTTTTCTTATCACCACCTGAGCAGAAAACGCTTCCTACAATTGCAAGTCTCTATAGCAGAAACATATTTACTTGCTTTGCAAGACATCTGATTTATCTTCCATTTTGCAGGGCACCACTGAATCTTATTTCCTGCATTTTTTCTGGTGGTTTTCATGAGATGTGAGCTCCATGTTTCATCAACTGCCTTTAAAACCTTTCCTCTTTGATCGGCTCTTCACAGCTCCAGATTTCCCACTGACTGAAAGGGCCAATCACCATAAATCTGTCAGAGCTTTTGGAATTGTCTTCAACCCATTTGGCTGTGTGCAACTCAATAAATGGAGGTTATTATTCCCCTTTATGCTAAGCTGTGAAAGCACATCAGAAAGCATTTGCTTCTTGTCTCAAGTCCAATGCTATTTTTCCCCAAGCAACAAAGGGAGTCATCTTAGTGAGAAGGCAGCCTTAATCCTGCTTGTGTGATAGCCTCAATTTCCTGAGGATCCTCTAGTTTCCCTTACCTGCAGGCACAGCTTCTTTATTGTAGAAGTAGTAGGAGCCATGCTCAGTTCTGCGCACGGACACAGGAGTTGATTGTTAAATCCAGTTAAGTTCTGTCATGCCAAGTGCTAAATAGGAGAGGGCATCATCTGATTTTTGTCATGTACCACCTGTTTGAGTGAGAAGCCAAATCCTGCTGCTCTCCCACCAGCAGCAGTTTGTGTCAGACACTGAATTCTGGGGCACAGATTGACTTGTTGCGCATATTTAGTCTTTAGAATTACTGAGTCCAGTTGGATTTTCTTCTCCTTGGCCCTTGCCAGTGTGAAGTCATGAGATCACACTGGAAATCTGGATGCAGCATGTGTCTAAATCTTTCTATACTTTAAAAAACTATTATTTGCAAGAGTCTTCTGATAAAGGGATAGCAGAATGTCCCAGAAATCTGCTTTCACTAGCAAAAAGGCACCATTTCTGATTTGCATATGCTGAAGCTGCATATGTTTCTGGGTCTCCACAAGGGCAAGCAGCACTTGGGTCGTTCACTCAAAACTGCTTTCCTGGAGTGTGCAAAAGTCACAGCTCTACATTGTAAGGCCCTCTAACACAAAATGCTCTCCCCCTTATTTTAGCCTATTTGTATTTATAATTTCTTATTTATGATTTTTATATTTAGCCTATTTTTCTCCTGAGTGGGTACGAAGTTCTTATTATCCATCTGTATCCCCTGCATGATTTCCTGTATCTATCAGGATTTAGGTGCGTAGGTGGCAGAGCAGTTAGAGTAGCCCAGAGCTGATAAGATAGGAGGAAATCCTTTGTGTTGTTATTCCAAACGCATCATCCATCTCTTTAAGGCTCCAAACAACCAAATCAAAGCTGTTTAACAGCTTATTTAGCAGAATTTCCTATCCCTACAGAAAAGAAAGCATCAGCCAGGAGGAATCTGGCATCTGAAAGGTATTTTCACGGTATTTATCAGGGATGAAAATGGCCAGACCAGTAGGACTGGTGAGGTAAAGTCCTCTGTTGGAAATTTACTCTCTCACCACTATTGTCTTTTCTGTGATCTAAAACTACAACTGCAAGGGCCAAATTAACTCAGATCTCAAAGATGCTGCACTGAGACACCACAGATAATGGTGTGTTGATAAGAGACTTTTGAGTTTGGCCGAGATGCTCCTCATTCCTTCCCCATTGACTCTGGACACCCTCACAGGACTGTTGCTTTCAGTTGCTGTTTACCTGGGGCTGTCCTGGGACAGGTTGAGAAGAAGACTTCATCTCTCCTGCCCAAGCCATGAGTTTTGAATAAATAGCCTGAGGAAACCAGTAAGTTGGCACTGCTTTGAAATACTATTTTTCCTTCTCACAGCCGCAAAGACTGGGAAAGGGAAACATCAGAAGCAGCACACTCTACAACGTAGATTAAATCAACTTCACTCCAAGGTTCCTGAACCTCCCAAGTTCACCATGCCCAGGGTCTTCGGTCCTTTTTCAGAAGTCATGAATAAGCAGGTTTGTCAGTAGAAGCAATCTGGCTGTTCAATGTGGGAGGCTGCACTTACACCATACTCACCAGGCACAAATCCTCTGGGCCACCTGCAGGCTATACTGCCCTCACAGGAGCACAGCATGTGAAATATCTTTCTCAGGCTGCAGGAGCTGATTACAAAGTTTGCTCTGAGAATTTGCCCAGAAAGACAAGATTTGCCAAACAGGAAGTAGCTTTTATGTGCTTTGGGTAAACCCAACTCCACTGTCAGTGGAGTGGTAGAAAAATCCATTATAAGGCACTCTAAGCTCCTTTATCCAAACCTCAGGAGCTTGTCCTAGTAGGAACAGCTGTGAGGAAAAGGGAAGAACATAAGCTGTTCATTCAACTGATTTAATGGTAAAAACCTGCCCTTGTGCTGTTATCTGACGTGCACTTTTCTCCATAGGTGGAGGGAGCTACAACTTCAAGCCCTGATCTAAAATACTGGTGGCCTGGTCTAAAAACAGTCAGCCAGAAAAGGTAGGTGAGGATTGACTCATGCAGAGGATAAGGCTGGCTTGAAGCAGACAAGATAGGTAGAAAGGATCTGCATTTCCTTCCTGGTGACAGCAGAAGACAACACTGTTCAGGCACTGCAACACTGTTTTTCTACAGTTTCAGCCAGTAACACAAAGATTACCGCCATTTGTCTTTTAGGAACAATGTTTCTCTCCCCTTAAAACCCCTTCTCCCTTGCAAATTCACCATAGGCTGAGAGAACAAAGCTGAACACTAGTTTGAATACTGAGTTTGTTGTTTTCCTACAGCATGGCTAATTCGCATCCTATAGTGCTCAGCCTTGGAGGTACCTATAGCTCTCTCCAGGCTGGTAAGTACATCATTAAGCCGCGAAACACGAACTTCCAGGATTGGTCTTTGCTAGGTACCTGCATTGCAGGTAGCTGCTTCTGATAGCTGTTATCTCTCTGTACTGCACCTTCCCACACAAATAGCCCCCAGGGAGTGACAGGGAAAGGTGACAGCATTAAGAGTGATGCAGGTGTGGCTCTTGGAACATTAGGCTTTCTGTGGCATTTCTCATCTGAGTAAACTTCTCAGTGTTGTCTCGGAGAACGTGCTAAAGGGAGAAGTGCTCTAAAAGAAGTAAATTTTAATATTGCTGGATCAGTTTAGCAGAAAAACCCTCACACCTTCATCTCAGCCTCGTATACTTGTTGTATATATGCTCATTAACATATAGTCATAAACCATGCACAGGAAATTTACTGTAATGTTCATTTACTGTAAGTCATTGCCCTAGTGACTTAAAAGTATATAGTGTAATTAGTGGAGGGTCAGGGTAACATTACTCTTTTATTAGTGATGCTGAAGAGACCCTGACTCCTTCCTGCAGGCTCAGCTGCTGAACTGGAGGCAGGGACAGCTGAGGGAGGTTTAGTTACCTGTCGCATTGGCAATGCCAAGTCCTCACTGAAAGTTTTCTTGTGTTAGACCTGAAGATGCTCCCACACCTCAATCTTCTGGCTCCACTGGCACTCAACCTGCAGCCTCTGTTTCTAACACATCTACGTCATGCAAATTTCAAGATGATATAGAAGAGGACACAGACAGTGAGAAATCTGGCCCCAGTTCCTCTGTTAAGGAGGCATAAATGTTTCTTCTTATGTGGAAAACACCTATGTGAATAAACATCCTGTGCAAGCGCTCTGGCTGTGTGTGGAGACTCTGCTATGCCTTGGCAATGGTTCTGCGAAAGCTTCGGTTAGCAGACAGCTGTACTATGCTAAATATGGAGTGACTTCTGTGAGCGCTCTTCACCACCAAACAGTAGAAATCCATCTCATTGGAAAGTGAGATCTCCATTGAACAAGTGCAGGATGCAAGTAAGGCTTCTGAACTTACCTTGCTTGGCTTCTAAACGAAGCCATCTCTCCTCTGACCCATAATAACCAGATCTTGAAATGCATTATGTATCTTAATTTCCTCTTCCTTCTGCAGAAACTGGGTGTCTCTTTATCCCTCAGATTCTGTGCTTTATTTCCTCCCTCCTGGCATGGATTTGTATCAACAGCAAAGCAAAGAAGAACTCTGCATGACATGGTCGGTTGTGCTTGCTTTGCTACTTGACCTTTCAGCAGCTGACTCTGGCATCCTTACTTCCAATTGCTTGTTATGGTTCTTGTCAAAATATTAATACAGGACATGTTATGTGGAGAGTAGGACTGCGGCATTTGGAAGACCCTAACAATTATTCTCCCTCACAGCCAGGAGGGAATTGGTAGATTTATGCAGAAGGTCAGGTCACAAAGTGTTACAGTCTGAGCAAGATACTGTCTTTTACCCCATAAACGGTTTAATATGGTTTAAATTACCACCCTAAGGAGTAACAAAAAGTGGTTACCCAGTAGTGAGGGATCTCCTGTTAGGAGTGTGGAAAATTACATCTATTAATAGCTTGAGATTAACTCCTGAGGGAGACCGATTGTACAGATTTAGCTGTATTTCTCCTTTAATTCATCAGCTGTTAGCAATTATATCCTAGATTTTGCAATGGAAAAAATTAATCTGAGCTGGCTGTTGAGATTATACTTAAATCATAGGAAGGAGAGGAAATTACAATGCAAATTGTATCAATCTTGTAAACAATTTTAACTCATTACTTAACTATGCATTAATTAAATAACATCTTAAAGAAATGCATTCTGGAAGACATAGCAGCCACACTGAAAGCAGTGCCGGTCAAAGTAGCTTAAATTAACTCCTCTGGCATCTCCCCAGTATGCCAGTTTTTAAGGGTTCAGGTAGTAAGCAGTTGAGCTTGTCAACTGCCAGTGGAGAGAAATGCTGACTCCCCTTCTTCCCAAAGATGTCAGCTATAGTCCGTGCTTTTAAATAGTATCTTAAAAGAGCAATATTGTTGTTCAGCTTCTATTTTGAACCTTTCTTTTTTATTTTAATGACAACTGCAGTTCCTTTACCTCCTTTTCTTTGCATGCTCTACGGTTGCCCACTAGTGGTACTGGATGTTCCAGCAGACCCTGTGGTTTTCCACATCGCCCGCCTGTGCTATAGCCTCAAGTTATCCAGTCAAAATCCCTGTCCCTTGTTCTTCCCTGGGGACAGTTACAAAAAAGGAAGTTTGTTATCAGACACGATAGTGTGATTATCCTGTCCCAGTGACTGAAAAGGCACTGTTTACAATAACAAAAGTAACCTCAAAACCAAAAGTTTTTTCATTATCATCCCCTTTCCTCGTAAGCACAGACGGTTTCAACGGAGAAAACTGGTCAGGTTGACATGTGCAGGGCTTGCTGCCCTCTCCTGGTGCTATCAAGGGCGGTATGGTGGATCTCAGCTGCCTCTTACATTGAGGTTTTACGCCTTTAAGATGATGAGTCCTGCAGGAGTGGAGGGAAAAAGCTGCTTTATAGGTGGAATTGATTCTTTTAAACAGCAGTGTTTTGATGAGGATTAGCTGGATCAATTCAGCCAGGCAGAGCTTTTGAAATGTCAGTTGCAAAGGCAAGAGTATTGATCAGGTTCTCCGAATCTGCAGATGATCCCCTGAAGGTTTCTGATAGGGATAAATGGATTGGAACTCAACGCTGCTGGGTCTTCTGGCTACTCTTGCCCTATTTTCTGATAACATTAGCACTTAGTATGCTTTTTGTTTAAGACCATGAGAAACAGTATCAAGGCCCATCAGCCCATCTCAGTCTTAGCACTTGATGGGAAGCCACCTTCTTACCCTGTAAGGTGACTGACCAGGGCAGGTACTCACCTTGTAGGAATAATTTCACTCCTGACAGCTCCTGAAGCTCAGCTTGTTGGGTCAGGTGCAACAATCAAAGGCAGCAGTTCTCCACAGCGGGCATTCAGTTTTAAGGATGCAAAGTGATCTAATCTTGTGGGGCCAATGTTAAGGATTGCAATCGGCAGCTGCTTATCCCGGGCAGCAAGAGCAAACCTGTAACCAGAGTATACCTGCAGGAATACCAGAAGACAAAATTTCCAGCATCTTAGGCAACAGAATTGCTACAGAAAGGAGTAAGGAAAGTAACACCAGTTGCTGTTGGCAGTGGGAAAAGGGGCTGTATGTACATGCCGTGTTAGGCAATTGCACTGAGTTCAGGCAGGAAGTCATCCAGGAGCGCACAGAAAAGAAAAGCTCTTAGCCTCTGTCAGTGAAGGATTTGCAGTTTCATAGAAACTGAAACTTCACAGTACATTGATGGGAAATGTCCTTGTCTTTCAGTAAATCTCTGCAGCACTTTTTATTAGTTATCACTGGTGCTTAAAACGCTCCTACTTTGATGGTTCTCACATGGCTCAGCTTAGGTAGGACAAGAATGAACCTAAGGCATTTCAATCATTCCTGTACAAAGGATTATAAGCTTAAAAAGTGCAAGTTCAAGGAATTTGTCTCCAGTATCCTGAAGCCGAGAGAAGCACGATCAGGCCGCCTCGCTTTTACCTTGTTCTGGGAGGTGTTAAGAGTACTTTTTTTAATGTAGTAGAACTTGTTCCTGGAAAGAAAACACTCTCAGACAAACTCTATTCCAAAAGCTTCCACAGGTTAAACAACAGGGGTTTCTAAACTACCTTACCTTATAGATAAGAGGCTAATGGAAAACACACATTGTGATACTAAGGACAATTCTGGCAATCCTAAGAAGAAAGCAGAGATATTTTTGCTCTCTTATTGAGCATTTAATTAGGAATTAGAGGACCCAAAATCTGGCAGTTCACACAGTGTGCCATGAGGCCCAGAATGCTGCCAAAGGCTAAAAAAGCTAAGCACAAAGATGTGAGGTGGTGATCTCTGCAGGACTTAATTGTATCAGGCATCTTGGCTTTAGGGACTATTGTGAACCTACAATGTCCTGATGGATGAGGCACCAGAGAGAGGTCTGAATGGAGTTATTTCTAGCAGCATGGAGTAGACTGGCAACAGAGTGACAGGGAAGCCCAAACAGGCCAACTGTGAAGCCAGATCCCAACCAGAGTAAACATAAAATACAAAGAAGCTCTGGAGAGGCTGTTCGGATCCACAAGCACAAGTCCTACATTGTGAGACCAAGGACTGCTGCAGGCAGAGTACCACAGAATCAGGAAATGCAGTGTGGGAGGAAAACCTACTCACCTGCATAGAGGATCCTGCCACCAGCATGGAGTCTGATTCTGCCAGGCGCTGGTGCACAAAATTCACTTTCTCACGGCAAACTGTGTCTCCAAAGAATGTCACGTCGGGCTTCAGGATTCCACCACATTTACAGCAGGCTGGGACTTGGAAATTACACACTTGCTCATCCGTCAGGAAGACATCTCCATCTGGAGCCACTCCGAATGCTTCAGCTTTCCAGGCAGGATTTAGAGCTTCAAATTGCTCCTGAAGCTCAGAGTGCAAGATCTGGTCTCCACAGGCCAGACAGAAAACCCTGAAATTCAGAGGAAAGTCTTAATGGAGAGCTGCACATGAGCTGAAGAGCTGGAGTCTCTAATTTTTCCCTTAGAAGGCCTGGAAGGTCTATTGTCATTACCCACATTTATTTACCAAATAGCACAAAGCAGCTGTCTTTCTACCTCCCATTGGTGCCCTGTAGGAATGCACTAAAGGAAGCACTTTGAACCCTACTGGCATCCTCTCTTCCAGTTCAGGACATGCTTTAGCATCTGGAAACTGTGTGATCACTGCCAGGCTGTGGTGGCCCTTCTCCAGTCCACTCATCCTGCGCATTTCTAGCACTATCATGCTGCTTAGCCCTGGATAATCCTTGTGTCCTCAGGATCCCCTTGTTCTCTTCATTAAGAGGACATTCATTGTAGCACGGAAAGGGGAGTTTCTGACTGATTCAGGCTTCAGGGGAAATGATCCAAATAATACTCTAACAAGACAGTGGTCATGTTTCTTAAACACTGTGCTGAGAACAGTACTGTTTTGTGATCTTTTTCTCCACCCCAGCCAAACACCACCTTTGAGCATGTCATGTTCAGGAACATAGCATTGACATTGAGCCTCCTTTCTCAGCAGCTAACACAAAGAGACTGGAGGATCAACCACCATCTACCACCAGACATTACCTGTGTGTGCAGCCGTGCAGCTCTGTCAGGCGCTGGCTCCCAGCCTTGGTGTGAAGGGCATCCACATTCTGGGTCACCAGCCAGTGCAGCTTCCCCAGCTTCTCCCAGTCTCTTAGGACCAAGTGTGCTGTGTTTGGCTGGAAGGAGGAGAACTGGGGCCAGCCCACAAAGTTCCTTGCCCAGTACCGCTGCCGGGCACTGGCACTCCGGATGAACTCAGCATGTTGCATGGGCCGTCTGTCTGTCCTGGCATAGAGCCCAATGCCTTCAGAGCGGTAATCTGGGATCCCTGATTCAGTTGAGATCCCAGCTCCAGTTATTACAAACAGCCTCTTGGAGTTAGAAACAAAGTGCTGCAGTTTCTCTACTTCTGTAGGATCTGGGGGAAGACAGGTTGGCACGAAAGCCAAGTTTGGAGAGGTTCTGGATGCAGAATGGGATCTGACATTATGGAAGCTGATTGTTCTGTGTACTCCAGGCAACGTCCTAGCAGAGAACATGTTCACCTAAAAGACAAGAACAGAACACATGGCAGGTAAAAGAAAGCAAAGCGCATGCCCTTAATTCCATTTTCGTGGGATTTTCTGGAAAACTATGTTAAGTATTCTTTGCTTTTTCTTTTTCTGGTAAAAAACCACAACTCATTTTGGAAATGTTAAATAATTAAAAGCCCACCCTCTGAGGACAGGGTTTGCATGTCCCTTTGACTGAGGGCAACACTAAGGACTACTCAAGGTACAAGGACAAAGTCAGCGCCCCTGACTTGCAGGATCCCCACTCTTGCATCCTGGTGTGAAGAACAGCTGCCTAAGAGGACTTGTGAAGAGCCCAGAAAGCCCTGAGCATGCAAAGTCTTCCCTAGGTATGTGCAACAGGGCAGAGAAGAAATGGCAGGAAGGCCAAGCACCCAACCCCAGAGGCACTCTCTGACTGGTTTCTCCCCAGAAGACCCTTGCTCTGCTTTCTTGAACATTCTGCCTGTTCCAATTCAGTCCCTTGCACGTGTTGTGGGAAGGAAGAGAAAAACAACCTTGAAATATTGCTTTTCAGGATAAAGACCTTGACTGGAGTTACTCCTGGTGCAGAACAGTCCTTGAAGTGGAGCTGCAGATGATGAGGACACTGCCTAAATGCCTTGGTACCTCCTGCTTTGTGGCTGCCACCTCCCCAGAGTCAGTGGAAGGTGAGGAAACTGCTTTGCTTCTCCAGCAGAAACCGGGGCTTTGCTGAGAAAGGAGCATTGCCCAAATGTGCCTGGCAGGTAGGAAAGGGAGGTATATCCTGCCTTAAGGGAGGAACGGTGTGCCCTGTTGGGGACAGGCAGGATGGCTTTGCTGACAAGTAGCCTGGACTTGTGTGCAAGACCTGTTGCGACAGGAGTGGATTGGTTTGGAGCTTGATTTGGTTTGGTCTTTCTAGCAGTCTGCAGTTCCCTTTCTCCCTTTCACTCTTTTAAAACGATTTTTCTGGGCCTCTCCATGGTTTTGCATACAAAGTACAAAATGTTTGGAAAGAAAGAGTACTGAGAATTGACTGTCTGGGATTTTTCCCTCCCACTATCTCCCTTAGCAGGGGGCTTGTACAAGATCTGGAAGATGGAGGAAGGAGTTTAATTACTGATAAAAGGGGGTGATCTCTAAAGAGCTATTTAGGCACCTGACAGTCTGATGCTTAAAGCTAGCGTGGTCATCTAGGATGACTGGGCGCAGATTCATGCTGCTCCTGCCCTCCTCATCACAGATTACTGGGAGGACACCTAAGGGACTGGATCTCACTGGGAGCCCTCAGCCAGCTTCAGATCCCCTTCAGGTGCCACAGGCAGTGGTTTGAAAGAGGGCCCTGTGCAGCTTGTCAGCTATCAAAGCTCTTGGGCAGTTCCATAGGTGCTGCAGTGCCTGTGAAGTCTGGGGCAGCTCTGGGAAGCTGGAGGGATTCAAGTGGTGAGCTTACTTGCCTAAAAGGCTGCACCAAAGTACTTCTGATGAAGTGTGCGTCAGTGCCTGGATGGTTTTTAGACTCCTCCTGTGTCTAAATGGCTTTGCCTCAAGTCCCCAGTTCCCCTCAAGTACCAGTTTAGTCAATAAATGGAGCAATATTTAAATACATTTAAAGTTTGGGTGTTCAGCTGTATCATGATACTAAATTGATGCTAGTGGCAAAGAGCAGGTTTGCCTCCATTAATCTCCTGTTCTCAAAGCTTTGCGTCATCATCAGTTGTATTACAGGGAAGATTCGACTTCCTCCATAGTCTGAATTACTTTTTCAACCTAAGCAGTGGATTCTGTTCACAATTATTTCTGCCTTGTTTCGGTGTTTAGCAAGAGTTGTGGTAGGCTCTGAAGGGGTTTAGTTTTCCATCTGAGTTAATTAGAAGGGACAAAGTCTCCCCCAAACCCTTTAATTTGCTTTGAGAATACCTTCTGTCATGATGCTCTCCAAAGGCTATTAAGGCAGTTTGACAGTACTTAAATTGCTTTAACTGTTGAAAACTCTCAATTCCTCCCCTTTTCATCAAAAGATCTCTCAGAAGGAAATGTTCTGAAGGGAATGAAACAGAGACAAAACACAGGTCTGCCCACAAGAGATAAAAACCAGACGAATTTGAGAGCTGCTGTGAAGTGAGGAAGCAGGGCAGCATAGGAGAGAAAACACAGTGTTTCCTGTGAAATGCAACGCTGCTTTTACAATGAAACTGCTCAGATTACAAAATAACAACTGCTCTCTATAACAAGAGAAACTCTTCCGACGCACCTATCGAGGTCCGAGGCTGGCATCCAAGGTGCTCCAGAGGCAGAGATCAGACAGGACATAAATGCGTTCCTAGCAATGGTTCCAGGCCAGAAGTCCAGAAGGAACCCCACGTCATCCCAGTCTCTTGTGCTGTAAGGGGTGGGCCTGACTCGAGCACGTGTAATGGAATGAATGGAGAGATAGGGGGATAATGCCCCAAACCTTACCTTCCTGACGCTGCCGCGGGGGGAAAGCGCAGCTCTGCCGGAAGCAGAGAGTTCTGGGAAATGTAGTTCGCAAAGGAGTTAAGCCCCAAGCCCAAAGACTACAATTCCCATGCTTCAAATAAGGAAAAAACTCGAGTTCCAGACACCCGATAGTCAAGCTGAGAGGAAGCCCAGAGCCTCATAGCTGCCCCCAAGGAGACGCAAGGATGAGATCGGATTTGATTTGTTACAAATGGGAGTAATAGCTTTGATAAAATGCACTGCAGATTTTTGTCCTTGTAAAAAATGCATTTCCTTTTCACTGACTCTTCCAGGTCTAAAATGTGACTTAACCAAAAATGGAAGAAAAATCCTCTGAGAGCTGTTAAGGGCATCTCTCACTGCACAGGAATCCCCTGAGATGTCAGTTGTTGGAAGCTCTATGAGTTACTGGGCTGGTACATTTGGCCTGTTCTGGTACCCTCCTTTGGTACCTACACTTGGCCTCATGAGAGATGGACCTGTCTGGCAGTTCAATGTTCACAGTTAAGCACATTTAGGAGGACAGAAAAAACATTTGGGAGACAGATGTGGAAAGGGCCTGCGGCAACATAGATGGACAAGTATTAAAATCTGGTCCTGCAGTTAGTGTGGCCAGACAAAACCTGAGAGGTCAGCGTGGGCAAGTGACTTCTGCTCAGCTTTTAGAGGAGGCACCGGTGAAAAATGGCAGGGCAGTTGCTCCTCTGGTCTGTCTGGACCTCTCCCAGGGCACAGTCAGGCACCCTGAGCCACGTTGGGATTCAATTCTTTGCCCCCAAAGGGCTTGTGCTGGCTGTGCAGTTCAGGATCTCCTTCCCAGGCTCAGTCTATCACCCATTGCTGCTCTGCTTGAGGTGGGCAGCTACTGGCTGGGTGAGACAACCCCATGAAACGTAGCAGCGGGCGGAAGGGGAACTGGCAGTGTGGGGTGGAGGTAGCTCCTCTCCCCAGGAATGAGCTGCTGGATCAGTGCAACCCGTCTTTGCAGAACCATACCAATTGCTCCTGCCCTTCTGTGCCTCTTTAGTGGGGGGTGGTGGTGGGACTTCTTCCAGTGTTTTCCAGCTGGCCCAGTTCCTTCCTGAGTGCACAGGGGCAGCTGCTTGGGGTGGCTTCACTGTGTCCTTGTGCATGCGTGCCCGATGGTGCTGTGTATGCACTGTTGGTCCAGGCCAGCGCAGACACCGCACAGATGGTTTTTAACTGCAGGGTTTCAATAATTGCACTATAAACTGCACCAGTTGCTTGGCAAGAAGGGATTTGGGGTCTTTTTCTTCCCAAAGGAGTCTTATTCTTCTGAAGAGCTAAACAGGAGGGAGTCCAGACTATGGCACAGTGACAGCTGGGTCCTGGATCCTCACCTGCTCACACACAACGTGCTCTTGCTGATAACCCAAGTCCTTTTCCAACACTCTCCCCAAATGGCTTGTGCTAGTCCAAAACACTGCAGGGATACTTAATCCATTTTTCTTTCCTCTTACAGTTAAAGCCCAGAGGACCTGCAGCCTGCGACCAGCAATGTGTAACCTTGCATCCTGCTTGCCCAGGGTCTGCCCCGCGGCACGGCCCTCCACCGGCAGTCCCGTGAGTGTCGGTAACCGTTAGGCTGCCGGTGCCTGTTTTAGGGGTTTAAACGTGTTTCCAAACCGTAGCGCGGCGCCACCGGGACAGCGCTGGAACCCCGGGACCCACCTTCCCGGGGCTTGGGCGGGGTGGAGCGCTGTGATTTGGCCACTCCCGGCGGCCCGGGCCCCTTCCCTAGCGCTCATTACCATGGTGCCCTCCCGGCACCCCCTGCGTGTCCCGTGCGCGGCCATCGGGACCCCCCCCCGGTGGAGCCCCAGCCGGCGGCGGCACCGGGAGCTCGCGCTGAGGGTGGGGGACACTCATTGGCGCGGGGAGGGCGGGGCCGCGGCGGCGCGCTCTGACCACGGCGGCGGGGCGGCGGCGGCGGGGCCCGGGAGGGGGGAATCAGCCGTTAGCTTTGCGCAGTGGCAGTATCGTAGCCAATGAGGTTAATCCGAGGCGCGATTATTGCTAGTTGAAAACTTTACCCAATACCCCGCCATGACGACTTGAAATACAGTCGGCACTGGCAATTTTTGAGGGCCTCCACGGAGGCTGCTTACACGTGTTAATGACAGATAACAGCAATGAACGTGGTTTACGGGAGGATTTCCTAGAACGGCTCGGGAAAACAGCTCAGGCTGGACTGCAGATGCCGGGTGACGGCTTGAGCCGGGCAGGGGTTGCCCGGGGGAATGGCTCGGGCAGGGGACACCCGGGAAACAATTCCAGCCGGGCCGGGCATGCCGGAGGAAGGGCTCTGCATGGGCAGGGGATACCTGAGGAACGGTTCGGGCAGGGCAGGGATGCCAGGCGGAACGGCTCGGGCAGGGCCGGTGATGTCCAGGGGAAGACCTTGGGCAGGGGGTGCTCGGGGCCGCAGTCCGGGGTACCCCGTGGTCGCGCTGCACCGAGCATCCCCCGACCCGCGGGAAGCTGCCCCTCTGACGTGACACGTACTTTGCATATCCTTCCCATCAGGCTTCGCGGCCGCCCCATCGCGCAATAAGGGGCCTGGGGAAAACAGCGTTCTCCGCTACCGGCGGCTGCGCGGGACTCAGCGGCTGGCGGGGACGGTTCTGGGGGGTTGCCGGGGAGACGCGCGGAGGGGGCGCTGGGTGCCGGCGGCTCTCGCCCGGAGCTCGGAGGCGGCCCCGGGGCGAGGCGCGGCTTCGGCGGGAGGAGCGGGTTCAGCTTTGCGCAGTGGCAGTATCGTAGCCAATGAGGTTAATCCGAGGCGCGATTATTGCTAATTGAAAACTTTTCCCAATACCCCGCCATGACGACTTGAAATACAGTCGGCATTGGCAATTTTTGACAGTCTCTACGGAGACTGAGCACTGCGGTTAAAGACAGATGGAGAAATGAGCAAAGGGGGGTGGCAGCGGGTTACCCTGGTTGGTGCTGCCGAGGGGCTCCCTGCGTCTGTGGTCCATCACCGGGGCGCGTTATGTGGGCCCCGACAGGCTTTTGTTCCCTCCCGCCCTTCCAGGCCGCGCTCCTCTCAAAGCAGGGTGCGTTACGCATCAAATGCTCGTTTCTGGCCTTTTTCTGCCCGAGCTACTGAAGGAGGAGCCGGGCTGTGAACATGGGGCTGGGGTGCTTGGAGAAGTGCTGCTCGTGAAGCTCTTGCTGAGGAGGAGCCTTCCTCTTGGAAGGTAGCTCGGGCAGCAATGGGAGGCGCTTCTGGAGCAAGTCAGCGGGAGTCAAAGTCTGAATGGTGCGTGACTGGCTCCAGAAGCGCTCCGAAAGCTGTTGAGGGTCAGCTTTCAGTGCACAATACCCAGGCTGCATGTTGTGGGGATTTATTGATGTATATCCATTGGTATCACTTGCTAGGGGAAAAAAAAAAAGGCTCCTTATTGTTAAAGAAACCCCAGACCTCTGGAACAAGCAGCTGTGGTTCGGTGTGAAATCCCATTACATACATAAACCACATCCATTTATAATTTGCAGCTGTTGTCTTTATAATACCTAAGCAGACCCTCTGAAAGGAGGCTAAAGACCAGCTCCTTGGGCTGAAGCTCCGCTGGAGCTGGAAGCAGCTGCCCTCAGCCACTCTGCAGGAGTGAGATCGAGCTGGTGCTGCTGGCAGGTTGCCTCTGAAACAGCCTGGATGTGTGCGCTATTCAGATGCTCCTGCCCTGCTGCCGGTAAAACCCATAGCCAGGCAGCTGTTTCACACTGGGCAGAGTAGAAAATGTAGTAATGAACATTAGTGTTCCTTCTTTATCATGTTTATTTGTCATGTTCAGCTGTGCTGGGGTAGTAAACCCAACAGTGGCCCAGAGGTGACAGTTAAACCTCATAGACTGCATTTCATAGAGTCACAGACCGGTTTGAATTGGAAGGGACCTCAAAGCTCATCCATTTCCAACCCCTGCCACGGGCAGGGACACCTTCCACTAGAGCAGGGTGCTCCAAGCCCCTGTGTCCAACCTGGCTTTGAACACTGCCAGGGATGGGGCAGCCACAGCTTCTCTGGGCACCCTGTGCCAGCGCCTCAGCACCCTCACAGGGAACAACTTCCTGTGATGTTAGGATCATCCTGTGATGAGATTAATGTCTAATTTAAATCTCCCCTCTTCCAGTTTAGAGCCATTCCCCTCATCCTTGCTTCTATAGAATTTGTCCCCCTATTTGTACTTCATTACTAGGAGTATCAGTGCTGATAGCGAAGTGCAGCCTCTGGACACACCTTGACTACACAGCCTTGTACACCCTGTGGGAGGTTCAGAGAGAACAGAACAGTCCCTTCAAATAACACTTTAAACTTTGCATGGGGGGTGTTGGGAGAGATCTTTTGGCCTTGATAGTGAAAGCCTTTGCTTATAGCGGTCTTGTACTTAGAGCTAGCTAAGGATGTCGCTTTCTGAGGAGTCCTGGATTTAAAGTAAAACTTGGAACGAATTTCCTGGAGGCTGTCGATTCTTCACAACTTGGCTGGGCCTAAGGAGGGGATATTTCCATGCCCCCCAGTGATAGTTCTCATTATAGCACATGTTAACACAGGAAATAACGATGTCTGTCGGATTGTGCTAGCTGGGGAACTGGGTGTGTTTGTGCCTAGAGAGTGAAAACTGAAGCATCAGAGGTCGCGAGCAGCTGACCTCATGTTCTCTGCCTTTATGGGAACGCGCTCCGGTAATCTCAGCCCGACAACAGGACATGTGCTTTCCAGCTCTGAGAGCATTCTCTGACTCAGTGGTCATTTTGTAAGGAAAAGTGCTACAAGAGTCATGTTTCCTGCATCCGTGGCTGTTCCCACACTGGTAGTTCGCAGCGTATCTCTCATCAGATTAGGAACTGAACATTTGGGCTGAGCAACTGTTTTTCCTGCCTTGTCAACTTGGCTGGAGCATGATGGTAAACACGGGCTCTGCGGAGGGTGGAGCTGCTCCGCGGTTGGGGCAAAGCTGAGGCCTTTGCTGCCTCGGAGTGGGTTTTGGTAGTGGTTGGAAAGGGAAAGCCAGTGGGAAGTGGTGGTTCAAGATGCACTATCACATGATAAATCCAGGAGGGCTGGTATGGTTTTTAAACACAGCAAAGGAGAAGTAGTTGGTGGCTTTCCTTTATGGTGGTGACAACTCATGGAAAACTCTTCAGGAAGGGTTTCACCTGCCCAAGCTTCCCTGTGGACTGTGTAAATCATGTGGGGCTTGGAAACATCGATCTGTTGGGGCGCAGGGCTCCTCCGGGACAGCCGCTCTCCGCTGACACGGGCACGAATGCATCGCTGCCCTCGGGGGGACGTTCCCTGTGGAGGGTCCTGCTCCTCCAACTAAGACGATAGCGTTCCCGGCCGGGCAGCGGCAGCCGCGGGGGCAGGAAGGCTGCTGGCGGCAGTGCAGGCTTTGCCGCGGGGCCGGGGACAGGGCAGCAGCTGCGGACAGCCCCCTGGCGGCCCCGGCCCTTCCCCAGGCACTCTGCCACCCCCGGCCCCGCGCAATGGCGCTCGGCAGCGCGGCTGGCCCCGACCGGGACCGCAGAACCACGTCCCCCCGCCCGCGGGCCGGGCCGGCGGGTCCCGCTGCTGCCGGCAGGGGGCAGCGCCGGGCGGGCGCGATGCGGCGGGAGCGAGCTCGGGCCGCGGGCGCGCGCGGGGGCGGTCCGGCAAAGTTGCGAGGCGCTGAGGCGGCGGCGGCAGCGGCGGCACCGGGACCTGGACCGGCGGCGCCATGGACGACTTGGGTGAGCTCCGAGCCGCGCGTTCTGCCCGCGGCAGGGTGGGGGGGGCAGCGCCGCGGGCAGACTCCGCGGCCACCCGGCCACGCTGCGCCCCTCAGCGCCGCCGCCCGCTCCGCGCCCTGGGGCTCGGGCCGGGCCTGCCGGCGCCCGGGGACGTGTCGCTCCCCGCCGACCGCGCTGGGCCTCCCGGGTGGCCGCGCTGCCGCCCGTCCCCAGAGCCCTCGGCCGGGCTGCCCCGGGGCCACCGCCCCAGCCCGCGGTCTGAGCCGTCGATGTTTGTCCCGGCCGTGCCCCGCGCCCTTCGGTCCCAGAGCGCGGGGGCAGCGTGGAGCGTGGCCGGGTTTCGGCGGACGCCTCCTACCCTGCTGCTGCCGCAGCCTGTGCCTGGGCGAGACCGGTAACGTCGCGTGGGTACGGAGCGGTCCCATGGAGCCCTCGGGGCGAGCAGCGCCCAGCCCCTGCCCGGCGAGGCGCCGGGCTCAGAGCTCATCCTCCTGCCCTCTTTGCTTCGCCCAGGTGTGCTGAAGCCTGCCAGAACCGTGTAGCGGGGAAGTGTCAGGCAGCTGGGCTCACTGGAAAGATCTAGAGAGTTTGAGTTCCTTTGGTACCATGCCGGAAAGGGGGTGGATCTGCCAAAACCCCTTGTGCTCTGGGAGACATTAGGGTGACTGTGTTCCGCTTATGAAACTGATTAAATCCGACACTGGGGAGGGGCCGAGATCCGTTACTTCCATCCTACCTTTAATAGAAACCAGGCGTTCTGTTAAGATACGCTCCAGGAAAACTGCAGTTTTCTTATTGGAACTGGAAACTCATTGGGGCGCTGGCATGAAGTTGGTGGTCACACCTTCAGAAAACAGGCTCTGAGTTGGGCTAATGATAAAACTTACAGGGCAAGGAGTCCATCGGCTACATGGCTTCCTGCTGAAACGTTCACCGTTCTTAGGGAGCCGAACCTCACCCTTTGCCCCCCCGGGTGAAGTAGCTGGTGGTGCAAACGGAATGAACTTCTACTGCATCTTATCACAGTTGTTTCTTTAAGTGGAGACAGTTCTGTTTACTGTTTCTCATATCCCTGGTTATCTCTGGGAGATTGGGTGCAAGTTTCTAGCCTGTTCAGGAATGTGTTCTTGTCAGAACAGGATTCCCCCAGCCTGTGCATTGACTTGCTGAGTAGCCCTTCAAGGTGAGCATACAGGCAGCATTGTGTAGGGCAAGCTTAGTGTCTCATCTTTAACAACCATGGGATTTGTACTGTGCCCACTGTGATTGCTGCATTCCAACTTTCCAGTTGTTCAATAAGGCTACCGCAGTTTCAACACATTTTTCCATTCCTCTGTAGGAAGCTTAGAGGTGAGCTGCAAAGAAATGATGAAAAAGACCTAAATTTGTGTCTTTTATTCTTCTGGAGTGTTGAATGTATTGGCACTGCTGAATGCTGAAGTTGTGATCTGACTTTTTGTCTCAGCAACCTGATTTCATCGAGTCTCAATTACACCATGTCTTTCTCAATCTTTGTGCAGTCTTTCAGACTTCCAGTCAAGATCTAATTATCTAATAGTAAGCAAAAATAAAGGAGCGGGACCCTGGCTCTCTCTAAGCTTTTCTTTGGTTTACAGAATCCATGGAGGCACACTGGCTATTTTCCCTCTACAAATCATTGTTAGCCCCCAAATTACTCACTTATTTTTCTAAAGCCATTCACCATGGGGTGCATGCGCAGGAGAACAATGCTGTGCTAATACAGCTCCCCTGAAATAAGTCAAACCCAAGTGAGAGTTTGTTTTTCTTTCCTCATTATCTATGGGTGGATTATCCGAGTTGTGGATTAACTGTGCCATGGATACAGACATCTGCGCTGGCTGCGTCCAGAGCCAGGCTGGTCGGGCAGGACTTGTTGGTTCAGGCACAATGCCATGTGGACATAGCTGCACTGCTTCCAGGGCCAGTTTTGCCCCAGAAGTGGTTTAGTGTTGGGCCTGAGCTAATAGGCCTTGCAGGTTCAGAGCTGATGTCAAGTAAAATCAGGTTGGATGTTTCCCCATGGTGCTTCTGAATCTGTGTGCTGCAGAAATGACTGGTGATTGATGGACCTTGCTGGGCATGAAGGGACACCTCACATAGCCTGGTGGTGTGTCTGTTCTCCCTCGTTTATCAGCAGTCTCCTCCTTTTTGATGCAGTTGAGCAGTGTGTACTTGTGCACTCTGAAATGGAGGTCCAGAACTATCTTAATTTCACGCTGCTTGTGCTGGAGAGGTTATGAAATATATGCGCAAATGGATTTGTGTTGCTTTGGGGATTCCTTTGGAGTTGAAAAATACCCCTTTGTTCATTTCCTTCGCCCTCAGTGTTGAAGAAGTGGTGTTACACCACACAGGAAACTGTTGGAGAGCTCTGCAGGCGGAGCTTGTGCACCCCATTGGGCTGGGGGAGCCTCCGTGGCACAGGACATGCAGTGCTGGGGCAGCGTATGAACCAGAATAGCGCATTGTGGAAAGGGGGGAGGAGGTGGTGAGTTGAGCAGCTGACCAGGCTTGTCCAGATTGTCTTCCTCCAGCCTCTAAGGAAGCATGTTGTGCGGGTGTGCTGGAGTTTGACAGGAAGCTTTGCTCAGTGAGTTTGCTGGTCTGTTGTAAATTGGCACAGAGAGTAAAACTTTGCACTGAGGACTGAAAATCCTAACTGGGGGTGTCCCCCCTTTCAGTGTGTTGTTACATGCTGTGATTCCAGGACACGAGTGACCAACAGCATGTACTTGCTTCAAACAGTTTGAGATACTGAATTAAATGTTGACTTATGCTTGATTCTGTGGTGCTG
Source organism: Amazona ochrocephala (assembly GCA_039720435.1). NCBI lineage: Eukaryota > Metazoa > Chordata > Aves > Psittaciformes > Psittacidae > Amazona > Amazona ochrocephala. The sequence goes on along the minus strand of CM077891.1, from coordinate 4,076,589 downwards.
CCTAAGTAGTCTGTGTGACCAGACCCATTAGGATCTGCTGGTTGAGGAGGAAGAAGCCCAGTTCATGTAGTGTGTCATGTATTTTATGGGAAGAGGAATAGGACAAAGGAAGCTTTTCGTTTGCTTTAGTTGGATACTCTTTGATTTTTGACTTTGGATGTGTTTTTACAGCGTTTTTCTGAAAGGGGTTGTTTGCAAACCCACCAAACAGAAATGCTGTTGCTTTCAGGAGCTTTCTTTTGATGGCTTTGAAATTCTCACTTCTCTACTGCTTGTTTTTTCAATATAGATAATTTGTTTATTTAAAAGGCTTCAGATTTTTTCTTCCAACAGGATTTTGCAATCAAACACAAACCAGCATTCACTAGAGCTTGGAAAAGATGCTTTACAAAGAAGTGATTTCTGTTTAATGAGAACGTATTTATGGCAGTGTTTTGGCTGTGCGTGTAAACTGGACTGTGAGCTGCTGATTTTAGATGTGCTTGCTCACTTCTAGAAGGACTTTGCTGCAGAAAGTTTGTTTAGCAACGTGGCTTCAATATTCTGGGTGCAAAGGTTCAGTAGCACTAGAGATTTTACTTTAAAAGTTGTTTCCCTCTGGTTTAGAGCTCTAACCCACCCTCTCTTCAGGGTTTAATCCTCTCAAGGTTTAAAGGGAGCAATCTTGCATTGATTTTTCATGGCACTGTGGAGGGGGGTACACGTGTTTCCATCTGTCATCTCTCCTAACATTTGGAAGACTGCTGTGCTCTGCAGGGCTCTGCTGGCTGTCCTTGTGAGGAGGATGCTTGCCTGTTTCTGACTTGGTTCCTTCACTTCTTCCTGTGCAGTGGGTTTTGGTCTTGTTTGTCGGAAAGTTTAGTGTGAAATTGCTCATGGTCACCTATGCCCAGGAAATGATACTGGGGGGAAACACTTGGTAAAAGTAATCTGGTCCCTTGGCTTTCTACTGGCTCAGGTTTCTGACTCATTCCTGCTGCTGGGCGAGAAGACTGTAAAAGGAATACTCTGCACAATGGGGTTCTGACTTGTTTCAGCTTCTTTGCTGTTGTGATCCCTCATAAAACAGGGACTTCATTGTCCAGAGGAGCTCAGACAGGGAGTCCTCTGCCTGGAGCAGTGTCTGATGCAGAGAGAGGCTGCTTTTCTTGTTGCTCTATTTCCATGGAAAGGCTGGAGTCTGTGCTGTCTTTAGCTCCTTTGTCCCTCGCTGGGAGAGGTCAACTTATCCCAAGTGTTCAGCTGCCCTCCTGGTTAAAATTGATCCTCCAACACCATCTTTACCCCTAGAGAAAGAAATAGGTAACCTCTCATACATCATCTTTAACTCTCTCTACCTGTTCTTTCCCAGGGAATCACAATACTTAAGTTTCTCCAGACCCTATTTTCCCTCACCTCTTTCCCCTTGAAATGGATTTGTTACATGGAACAGGTTGTGAAACTGCAGGAATGATGGCTAAGATTCTGAACTCTGGTAGCAGTGAGAGCAGTAATGGTGCACTTCTGGTTAGATCAGAGTTGTTTTCCTGATCTACTGGTAAGCCAGACGTATATAAATTCCTTAGATCTCCGCAACTAGAGTGGGGAGAAAGCCTGTCCATGGCCACAATCCAGATCTGTTTGAACCAGACTAATGTGTGAGTTGTGGTATCCAGGATCTGCTGCAGCTGTAGAGATAGCCAGAACAGATTCTGAATTCAGCTGTGCTGTGCTAGTGGAAAATCAGTGTGAGTGAATAGGATCGCTGGTCCCAGTTTCCTGCTTTGCTCAGACTGCGCCTCCCGCCCTTTGTGTACTGATCTTGTGTGTCCCTTTTTGTCTGAGGCGGAAGCTGTTAATGAAGATGCTGTTCTGCTCCAGCTGCTGAAAGTGAGATACTGTCTGTGGGAAGCTTCTCTGGGCTATGATAACAAGATAGGGTTTGGGAATGAGTTTTTTGCTCACTTAGAATCATAGAATCATAGAATAGTTAGGGTTGGAAAGGACCTTAAGATCATCTAGTTCCAACCCCCCTGCCATGGGGTTCCTCATATCCAAACTAAACCTCCCCTGTTTAAGTTTTAACCCATTACCCTTGTTCTGTCACTACAGTCTCTAATGAAGAGTCCCTCCCCAGCATCCCTATAGGCCCTCCTTCAGATCCTGGAAGGCTGCTATGAGGTCTCCATGCAGCCTTCTCTTCTCCAGGCTGCACAGCCCCAACTTTCTCAGCCTATCTTCATACGGGAGGTGCTCCAGTCCCCTGATCATCCTCGTGGCCCTCCTCTGCACTTGTTCCAACAGTTCCATGTCCTTTTTATGTTGAGGACATCAGAACTGCACACAATACTCCAAGTGAGGTCTCACGAGAGCAGAGTAAAGGGGCAGGAGCACCTCCCTCGACCTGCTGGTCATGCTCCTTTTGATGCAGCCCAGGATACGGTTGGCTTTCTGGGCTGCAAGCGCACACTGCCGGCTCATGTTCATTTTCTCATTGACCAACACCCCCAAGTCCTTCTCCGCAGGGCTGCTCTGAAGCTCTTCTCTGCCCAACCTGTAGCTGTGCCTGGGATTCAGCCTGTTCTAACTTAGGTTTAATAACAAGCCCTGGAAGTACAGGTGGTTATGAGTGCTAAGCTATAATATTTGAAAATACCACAGAGGGAACTGAAGAGACCTTTGGGTCCTGTTCTTGTTTCAGTGTTTGTAAAATCTCACCTCACATCTCATCCAGTTTCAGATGGGAGCCAAAAAGGGTGATTCCAGCTTCCCCCATCTCTTGCGTGCTTGCTGTTTACGTGGGGACTGTCAGGCTGCAGAGTGAATTGGTTCAAACTTCACACCTTTTGGAAAACCAGCCCTTTCCCCCAAACCGAACAAGTGGTTTGCCATTGGATCAGTAATGAACTGTCTCTCCCTGTGCAAGAAAACTAGATCCAGTGCAAGGAGTGGCACAATTCCTTTCCAGTTTGGGCTGAAGTTAAAGGGATTGCGGAGAAAGTGGAAGTTGCGTTTTCAGATTGGTTTAACCTGATTTTATCCACAGCCTCAAAAACTTTTCCCAACTGTTGGCATATTGTTTCTCCATCTGCAAAGTAAGGATGATGGCTCCTTACCTGCAAAGTATGGTTACTGTTTGGTGAGATCTGTGTGTTTCTGAGATAGCTTCCAGCTGAACATACCAGAATAGCAACTCCTCCAAGCTTTTCTGGTCCCCATTGCTGGGAAAGCTTATAATGGCAAGTTTGAATTAGATTGATAAGCTTTTATTCCCTTCTCAGCCCTGTTTAATGTCCCTTCTCTGCCTTTCAGATTGCTCATCCTTTCTTCATCCTCTGTTAGGACAAGCTGTGAGCAGGGAGGAAAGATTTCCTTTCCCTTCCAAGTTCCCCACAGTAGTTCTGCTCTAGTCTTTACCACAAAGCGTCATGAAGTCATTCAAAGAATGCAGTGTGCTAAAGATATACCATAAAAATAGGAGGTGGGTGATGACTTTCTCATATCACTCAGCTATTTTTCCCATTTGTGCTTATTCTCACTGCAAAGGGCCCCGGCGCAGCAGAAACCAGCTGCCTGGGGCAGTCTCCCTTGATTGACTGGTGTTAAAATCCACACTTTCCCTTCTGTATATGTTTTTAAATCCTGATGAAGCAAACAAAGTGGAAACGGCAATTGGGGTGCTGTGGAAGAAGTGCTGGTGTTTCAGTTACAGGAGCTTGAGTCCCTGAGGTTATGTGTTTGTGCTCTTCAGGAGTCTGGTAAGCTCTTTTGCTGCTCAGATCAATGCAGCTTTTTCTTGTAGCAGACAGTAATTATTCTGCATTTCCATGGGACATTTATCGAAGCAGTTTGAGCCAACTATAAGCTGAGGATCCAAGAGAACTTAAGGCAAGTCACAGGGGGAGGCAGCCTGCATTGTTGTTGCTTGGCTCCTTTTCCCTGTGCTGGACTGTCTGTACAAGGTGAACAAGTTTAGTTCAAGTTATTTAAATGATGATGAGGTAGGCATGCCACTCCTCACAGTGTTCTTCTTATGTGCAAGTTCGGTATAGATGGCTTTGCTGGGTGAGCTCGACTACGCCTGGCTGGCAGCACACAGTGGAGTGTAGCTTGAGTTCTTGAGGTTTTGACTGTTTATTGCACGTGTCTCAACCTCTAGCATTCTGCAAATGATGTGAAGAACATAAAAAACTAAATGGCGCTCCAGGGAATAAGCTTTCTGAATGACACTTTGCGTGGGGAATTGTGCTTTATATGGGTCAGCTATAAATCAGGCTCTATGGGGTCTCCAGGAATAAACCAGTCCCATGTTCTCGTCACAGAATGGAGCTGGCAGACAGAATTAATCTGTCTGTCTAGACGCTTGATAACATCTTGCTTTATTTGTATCACTGAAGAGCAAGGTGAGCAGAGAATTTCACTTTGTGCTGTTGGGGAGGTTGTGGTTGTTCAATGACTGGGATTTTCCAAAAGCAGAAGAGGGACAATTAAAACCAGAGGTAGAGAAGGTCATTGGCGAGAGGGCTCTAAATGGTTTGCCATGGATTAGGGGCTTAATACTTGCAGGTTCTGTCCTCCTTCATGGTTCTAAACAAGCTCAAGGTTTCTCTCTGAAGAGGTTTCTTTTGGGCTGGAGACACTAATTTCAGCTGGGACAGATGGAAGAGCCTAAGGTTAACTGCAAGTCACTTGAGCTTACTGGCGCCCCATGAGCAAGGTGATGGCCTGACTGCTCTTCTTTGCTGCTCATCTTGTTTGACCATCAGTTGTGTCTGCTGCTCCCAGTTCCTCGCCAGCAGCTGCATTGGGACTCGGGGGTTTGGTTGCTCCTGGCAAATTACCCCTTTTGGGCAGAGGAGGCCCTCAAGAGCAAGATGCCTACGAGTTGTACTTCTGGTCTGCAGTTCTCCCTCTTGTTCATATGGTTTATGAGGGAGACTCTCCTTGGGCTGCGTAGGTCTGGTGAGGCAGCATGAGACACAGCTGGAGCTATTCTGCCTGGCTGCAAGCAGCTCCAGCAGTTAGACAGGATCCCTGCAGAGCGCGGGAGCGCTGGGGGAGGGAATGAAATGCCATTTCACCAACGTCATGAAATCTCTTATCAGTGGCCAGCTCAGTGTTGTGGGTGGGTGAGCAGCCTTGGCCAGAAGAAGCTGCCTTTTATTTCTGCTGTGAAATGTGAGGAGCTCGGCGCTGTCAGTCAGGCTGGGAGCTGTGGAGTTAGGGATGAGTGTGTCAGTCAGGTTCTTAGAGCCCTAAGCTTGTAGTTTTCAATCTCTCCTGCTGGTGCTTAATCTGAGATTTGCTACTTGACTGTCTTGAGCAGTTCCCTTGGGCAGTGCCTCACAAGCACAGCTGCTCTGGCACGCTGCTCCTTACTTCTTAATTCCTTAAATCCTGTGCCTCCAGCACCTTCTGCCTTGGGATCATGCTTAAAAGCCTCGGCCATGCGAGCTAGGAATAAAATCTGTTTGGTTGTCATTCATTTTTGTGTAGGAGTTGGTTAAGATTTGTTTGTTGTTGCTTGATTAATTTGTTGTATGCTACTTCCCCATCAAATGTGATGGAGAAAACTACCTGAAGCAGGTCACACGGTGCAGCACTTATGGTGGTGTGAAGTTCAGAGACCTTCGAGGCTATCTGAATCTGATGGAGTCCCCTGATTGCATTGCTTAGGTCTGAAAAAGGCTGTACACGGAATGGAATGCCCAGTGCCGTGTGAGGTGTTCGGTGCCACTTCCTCTCCTCTGGAGCAGTATCCCCCCAGTGTGATCCTGCTGTTGTAGTCGGGAAGCTGTTGGGGAGGAGAGTTGAAGGGAAGGGGCTGCGGGTGGTGCAGGGAGGAAGCTTTATGTAATTCTTGGCTGGCTTCTGAGTAATTGTTTTAATGCAATGGAATGCAGTGTATTCAGTGCTTGCTTGGCAGAAACGGCTATTTTTCTATTTTCTATTTGGGGGAGAGTTGGAGTTAGTCTATTTTCCAGCTGCTCCAGGCAGTCAGGCTTGGAGTTGTGGCAGAGATAGGGATGCAATATTGTTCTCAGCAAGGGGGCAGTTACACTGCTGTGTTTGTGGGGGAAGTTGTCTTTGTACATTCAGTGTGTAAGTGGAAGAGCCTGGTCCCTCTGTGTCTCTGTGGGTTGGGAATGCCGGCATGGTTCTGAAAGGGATCAGATGCATTTTGAAGTACCCAGCAGTGCTAGGACAGTAGCGATGGGAGTAGGTACGTGTCCATCTAGGTACCCGACAGGAAAATGAATCCATTTTCCACCCTGCCTTACTTCAGTGTGTAGCAGGGAAGAACGTGATGAATTGAGACAAAGAAGTCAACTTAATTTTCAGCAAAGCAGAAATGTAGGGGCTGGGAATCTTGACTAGTGCAAAATACTGTCTCCAGTTATCTCTGATGATTGTTGGCTTTTGTCACAGGATTTGGAGGAGCATCCATGCTGAACAACCGTTTTGAGAAAGTACATTGAAGAAGGATTTATTTTGTGTACCTATGAAAGGGAAGTTTATTCTCATGCTGCTTCTATTTCAGTATTGCTGGCATTTCCATTTTTGGTCAGTGCTGGAGGTTGGTTGCTCTTACTCATCTTTACCTCTCAGAAATCTACTTTCTCTTTGGTCTTTGGTTTTTCATTGCAGTTTTCCCTTGTCATGAGTTCTCTTGTGAGCAAAACAGCCTTCGGTTGAGTGAATTTTCCTTTGTGTAGTAAGAAAACAACAACTTCTGTGCAGGGCACTGGGATGAAGAAGCTGTCATGCGTTTAATTGCTTTAGGGATATGGCTCTTGGTAAAAAGAAATCCTCACTGTTCCTCTTACTGGTGATGAAATAAGCAGGAGACTTGTGACTAATGCTCCTGTCCCAATGCCAGATGATAGGTGGAATGATAGGTCATGTACCTTCTCACAGTAGGAGGAGATAAAACTTCCATGTTCTCCAGCTCTTACTGGCTACAATCTATTCCAGTTCTGAAAATGTTAGTTTTCTGGCTGGCTTTAACAGTTTCCTTTCTTTCAGTGGGCCTCTATCATGACATTGTGAAACTCTTGAACCGCATTCTTCTGCCAGTGCTTGAAAGACAAAAAAGCAAAGCAGAGCTCTAGAGCTGAAGAGCCAGGAGCGGTCTCCATCAAACGACCACCCACATCTTCTCCTTAAGTAGACTGGGGACCAGTTCCCGCATTCATTTCTGAAACATTGTCCTCTCTTTGTTCCCAGAAGCTGCTTTTAAAGCAAAAAGCTGCTGCTTTAATCAGGTGTTTGACCATGTGCTACTTGCCCCCTTGTGCTCCGTTGTCTATCAGAGACATTGCCCACTCTCTGTAATTACTTGGGTTATCTTTTAGTAGAATGCTCATCAGATTGAAAGCTTTCTTGTAAAGCCTTGTGCCTGTTATAGTTAGAAGCAGCGCTAAGAGCCACAGGTCTGAAAAACGTTGACTATTTCATTGTCATTTCCCCTGCCATGCTCTGTGAGTTTACATTGTGCTTTTGGCAGCGCCTTGAGTAAAGGCAGTTGCTGGTGATGACTTATACTTTTCGGCTTATAAAGACTTTGGTGTTGCTTCCAAGTCTGCTCCCACTCTCTGGTGCAGAGGACCCTTGCAGAAATGAAGACTTCGTAAAAATCCACCATTTTGAGGGTACTTTCTTCGTAATTAGGTTTTTAGCAGGCAGTTAAACCATGTACCACGTTGCACAAAACCTCCTCTTTAAAAAGAGGGCAACAACCCGCCTCAGAGTGGTTGGCAGGTCAAACCAGCGGGTCTTTTTTTAACTTGTCTTTATTTATATCTCAACCTATGCTAATATATGTACACTAACCTTTCATTTGACATCCCCGGTATCTGGATGAGATTTGCTGGGACTTCATTTCTTACAGGCGCAGGCTTTTAAAACTTGAGATACCTTGGGTTTTAAGGCTGGATGTGCATTCGTTGAATGTTCTTTGCATTTATTCTCTTGGGAGATGTGCTGCTTACTTACTGAATGGGAAGTTGCTGGAATTAATGAAAAACTACTCTCTTGAAGGACTAAAATGTCTTAAGTCTGCATTCTGATCTTCTATTTAAGAGCCTTCAGTATAGGAATGGCTCAATTAGACAGTACAAGATATGGTTTTGATTGCACTGTTCATACGATTGTAGTGTCTCTTCAGTCTCCCTCTTCTTTATGGCTGGAATCCTCCTTTTGCTGGTAGCTGGAGCATTCTACATCTCATGGGCAGAATTTGTGCTTCTAATGCTTTTAATGAATTCAGAATTTATACTAATATTTCTGTCCTTCATTTCATCATCTTTATGCGTGTCTCAGATTCTGTAACTGGCGCTTTGCCTGGATGGGTCTATATTCAGCTCTGTTTATGCTGCTTGGATAGGATTTCCACTGTTTAAAAGATGCTATTTTTTTTTCTCCCTGAAGTTTCATGTCTGTTCTTGCATAGCCATGTGAATCCTCCCTTCCCTTTATTGGTTATAGGGTCCACATGCTTTCCTGTTTCTGGCACTTTTTAAAAGGCAGATAATTAACTTAGGATGTGCAAGCTCTGACAGTATTTTGTCTCTGCCTGTGTCCAAAACCATTTTTACATCTGTCGGTGGGTATGATCATAGTGATCTTTAGCAGTCTTACTACTGACCATGGTTGTCTGTGGGGCAGAGGTGAGATGCTGGGCTGGCAGAAGTGGGGTTCTGCTGGCAGCTGAGTTAATACAGTGACTTGCTGCTGCTGAGAGAGGGGGTGGCTTTACTTTCACTCATCCTTACCCCTTTCCTGCTCCCCGGACTGGCTGTTTGGACATTCCCACTCCTTCCTGACTGCTGTGCTCTTTTCTAACCCAAAAGAAAGCGGGCAAGTTTTTTAGCTGGGTGTGTATTGTCTTGAACTGGTTCACAGAGGGGCCTTGTGAGGGCCAGAGCTAACACAAGTAAAGTGGCAGGAGCACGTGTCTGGAAGAGGGAGTAAAACCTCTCCATTTTTGGCAGTGGTGAGCAGTTAACTCGCCTTTCTGCATCTTGTGAAACGGTATTCTTCATGGTGCACACTGCCCAGGGGTGCTCATGTGCTCCTTTCCTGGGTGAATCCTGATGTAACGTTTTCTGTCCCTAGATGAGTTAGAATCAGCAGTTACCACATTCCCTCCCAGAGGTGCGTGCTCTAAAGCTGGTTTAAGGTGTGCTCTGAAGTGGTCAAACTTACACACTTGTCATTTCCACCTGAGGGCTCTGGAGCACAAGCGAGCGTTGCTGTTGCCCAAAGATTTGGAAACCACTGCTGTGTGTTCACACTGTTCTGATTTGCCGCTGCTTATGGCACTAAGCTACTGCTTAGAAGCTGCTCAAAAGAATTATCCAGTGCTGGGTTAGTGTGGGTTGCAACCTCAGTGCTGCTTATGACAATTTTCAGTTCAAGTCAGACCCAACTGCTTACAGTTACGCAAATCTCAACTAAATACAATCCACCCAGGGCTTCAGAAATGCCCTTTCTACCCTTATTAATGTGAGCATGTAAAGAGTTGCTTTGTAGTAGCTGGGTGCCACACACCTCTGCACTTGGCAGTTTTTCTCTGAGTCCGGTAGCCCAGGGGCTGGCACACAGATGATGGCAGTGGTTTTCCTCTGCTCTCCTTGGAGTCAGTGCCATTCTTTGCCTCTCTGTTTTCCAGAAAAGCATGAGGACACATTGCCCAGTTCAGGTTTCTGGAATGCATACCTGAAGGAACAGAGCTACTCTGCAGGAGGAGACCCATGACTTTCTTTCGCAGCAGCTAGGGAAGAAGAAGAATAAGTAAAGGGAGTCTTCCCTTTCATTGTACAAGCAGGCAAACTGGCTTTTGGCTAGGTACTAACTATATGGTATAGACCTGATGTACTTGGAGGGAGCAGCGCAGGTTTGGAGTGGCATCTGCTGTAGCGAAGTTGTGGGGTATGATAAACTTCCCAGCACTGTGATGCTCTTACTGCTGTTTCCATGAGTGTTTGCCTGACTGATCAGCCAATGGACTAGAAATGTCTCAAACCCCGAGCTTCTGTTTATTCTCTTTACCAGAGCTGTGGTTTAAAATCTGTAGTATCTTGCTTCCTGCTGTTTCTGTAGCCATCCTTGGACTCCTTGCTCTGTTTAATGGAGGTCTCCTTTGTACTACATTTGTTAGATGTTTGCGAAATGGCAGCATGTGCTGTGTTTTGACCTAGTGAGTAGCTACGTGCTGATGTAGCAGGAAGGGTCTGGTTCCTCAGATAGCTGGCTTGGCTGAGCCCCTCTTCCTGCAGGAATAAAGGGAGTTGGTATTTTGATCAGAGGCCTTGGCCCTGGGAAATTGTCCCTGAGGAGTCAGTTCAGTGGCTGCTTGTTTGGTTTTCATGAATACTTTTTGTTGCTGTTTTGGCAGTTTCCAGAAACTTTGAGGGAAGCAGCAGCAAATAAAAACCCTCACAAGATGCATGAGGAGGGTTAACTTGCTACTTCGTGCGTGTAAGGATAGATAGAGGATAAAATGGTAAGGATAAATGGAGGACTAAAAAGGTTAGTGCACTAGTGACTGATTTTGGTATCTTTTATTGTTTTCCATCTTGGATGTTGGCTGAAATCAGCCCAGGGCAATACTGAGATGGAATTAACTGCTTAGTTGCTTGTGTAAAACATTTACACTCACTCCAATCTGTGCCTTCCACCAAACTCAACCAGGATCCATTTCTCTCTGGTTCTTGTTCCTGCGTTGCTGTGTTTGAGCAGAGCTAATGGCCTTTACTTTTGGCTGAGCCAACTCAGCTCTCCCTCCCAGAGACACCTAGGTCAATATTGGCCATTTGCTAATAGCTTTGTCTGGGACTTCCTGGAAACGCCTGGAGATCCATTTGCTGTCAGGCAGAGATCAGAAATAGATCTTGCACAAAAGGAGCTGTCACTTGACGAGAGGACCATCAGAGGTTGTACTTACATCCTTGGAGACCAAAGCTGTTTCCAATTTGGCTGTTGACACACAGGGAGAGAATGGAGACTCTAATTTGTGCAGATTGTTGTTCCTCGTGATGTTTCACAGGGCTAACTATAACTGCCTGTAGGAACACCAGACTGCTTCCAAAAGGAGCGGGTTCTGACAAAAGGCTCGGCAGCAGGTGGAGTTCATTCATAGCAGGCTGCGGATCCAGACTGGGAAATTCCAGCTTCAGTATTTTTAGTACAGGCCTGAGAGTCAGACTTGCTTTCTGTTCTGCTAGAACGTGACTTGCCATGTTATGCTGGGCTGCCTGTCAGTTCTCCCTTTCTGAAAGGTAGATGGTTTATTTTTGTGCTGTCAGGGGGTGTGAATGTGAATTTAGGGTAAGGATTCTGGTTTGCGATCCTCATTGGAATTCAGGTGCAGTGGCCGTAGACTTGACTGCCTATGGTTGCTGCAGGCCACAGTCTGTTACATCAATATAAAACGGAGTACGTGAGGTTTTGGTTTAGGGTGTGGAGCTGTTGACTGCTGTGACTGAAAAACGTGGCTGCAAATGGCTTCCCCTCTGTGGCTAGGGCTGTAACTTGTGGGTGGGACACTCATCTGAGGACAGCAGTACTGCAGGCACGGTGGTCTGAAGCACTGGAGGTCAAGAGTTGGAGTTCTGGCTGGTTGAGTCTGTATGAAGCATTTTACATATCACAAACTTCTCTTGTGCAATCTTCAATCTGTCTGTCCCGTAAACCCGTAAAACCAAAACCAGATCCTGGCTTTGTGCTCTTAAACGTTGTACGAGCATTGAGATTAGCTCAGCCCGCTGCTTTTGCATGCGCTGTGTCACAGGATGTGCTGGAGCTGTGACTTGCAAACCCTGTGTAAACTTCCTGACCCTCCTGGAGCCTGTTCATGGAGCACTGGAAGAATGTTTCTGACTAAGCTGATCCATCTTTGGTAATTGTTTCCTGTTGTTCAGGGCTTGGTTTGAGGGTATTGTGAATCCTGATAGAGAGGAACCACGGAAGGGATTTTCTCCTTTGGGTTCACACAGCTCTGGTTTGTCTGACTGTGAATCGCAATAGGAGGCATTCAGGGCTTGTGTGGCTGGGGATCTGGCATTCTCAGAAGCCTTTGGTAGTTGAGAAGCTGAAAACATTTGTTTAGTAAGCTGGAACATGACCTCAGTTGAAGGCAGCAGGTCTCAGCAGAGGTTGTTTTTTCCTGGCATGAGCTGTTTGCTCCTCAGGACTATAAACAGAGGGAAGTAAATATAAGACGTCGCTTTTCACTTCAAGTGTGGAGAAAGCCATGCTATAAAAAAGAGGATGCTGTATATGACAGGAAATAACTCTTCCCTCCCCCTTCCCAGCACTTTCTGGAAATGAGAACTGAACAGGAGGACACACCTTTGGGAGGGAGAAGGCTTTGAAACCAGAGATGCCACAGTGCTGCTCCCACGTTCAAGTACTCCTCTTGGAGGCCGTATGTGAAGAGCACAACAGCCAACTTAAGCTGGGTTGGATGGCCTTGCCTTGCTCTGTACTGTCCTTAAGTCTTCAACGCCAGTAAGAATTTGTTCTTCCTGGTGTTTCTGTTGACAGCTGCTGAAAGCAATAGCCACGGCAGTGGAGTGGACAGCTTAGGTTGATTTGAAGAGCCTGGAAAGGCTGTGCTTGGTTTAGCAGAAACCAAAATAAAGCCTATTCAAGCTGTATTTTCCTTGGACGTGGGTCTGGTAACCTGACTGGATGGGGTTGATTTAAACTTTTTTATTTCCTTTTTTTTCTGGAGCAACAGGTACATCCTTCTGAAAGGAGATGGTCCTCAAATCACCAATTGCTTCCAGTGTGAGGATGCTCAGCAAACCTGTAACACATTGAGGAACGTTTCTTTCTGACTGTGTAAGCAGTTACGTGCCTTGTGAGACTTCCGTTGTCTCAGTCACCTAATGAGCTGTTCTGAGGGAGCAGAAGGAGGATGAAGGCTTTTCTGAGGAAGTTGGAGGAAGGCAGCATGACTGTGCGTGTCTTTGTTGTAGGTGGGAGTTCATGCCTCTGGGCCCGTTTGAGCTGGGGTCTGGTTCAGTGTTCAAGAGCTAAGTGGAAAAATTCTGGTCCTCCAGGAAAATCTGTTGTGGTTCCTTTACACAGCAGGACTGTAGGGCAGAGAGAGCTGGAGATCTGTGTTGTTTCATCCAGGAAGCTGTGCTGACTCAGATCTTTGAGGCAGTTGCAGTGTGCCTCAGCCTGTGTGCCGTGTGGATGATCCCATGCGCTATGGGTCTGGTTAAGATTAGGTTACCTTCCTGCCTGCCTCGGTGATGTGACCAGTTGAAGGATTTCTCAGCCTATTGCATCAAAGATGACAAGAGGTGGGTCTGAGATGCTCATCAAGGAATGGCGCTGTGATTCCCAGGGACTGCTGGTGTGAAGCTGCAAACTGCTCAGCTGGTTTCCTGCAGTGTCTCTGTGCCCTTGAAAGCCTTGCTGCTGGGTTCCATAGGAACTCCCTGACCCCTCGTGATGCTGGCACTCTGGCACCTTCACCATGCTGATGAACGCCCCGCTGCTGAGGTTACAGGGCAGGTCTGGGATTCAGTGAGATACTTGTGTTAATTTGAAAGGAAGTGGTGTGGCCAGTTCCAGGAAGGATCCTGCAGGGACCTTCATGGTTTTCCAGCACATGGACAAATAACCCTCTTGCCCCTCCAAGGGATCCAGTTGGAAGGTCTGAGCTCACATGATGGCTTCTGGTGGGTTTTGTAGCATTCAGAGTTGGCTCATCTTCAAAGTTTTATAGGCGGGGGTAGTCTCTATCAAAAGCTAACTCTTAATCTCAATGGGACAAATGAGATAGCACCATCATGTATGGTACATCATGTATACAGCCCTACTGATGGAGCCGTATCAATTCCAGGGCTGCAAAGCCAAATACAGTGTCAGTGGAGGTGGCTGGTAGTGGTGAGGGATGTCTCCAGAATTCAGCAGCATTTCAGTTTGTGCTATCTGCTGATTGCTCCTTTTCAGGCTGCAGGTTTTCTGGGCTGCATCCGAGATGTAGATTAATTGTGGGATTTGGCCAGGAGGATGGGTCATTTCTTTCAGGTGGTCTGGGCGGGGGGCGTTTACAGTTTGTGTCCTGGCCTGAGTTTTGGAGGTAAAAGTACGGCGTTTCCTGAAGCAGAAGTTTGATTCACTCACTTATATGAGGGCTAAATTCTGGCACCGATCTCTTGAAAACATGTTCTAAAAGCTGCTTAAGTCCTAGTGTGGCTGGAGCTGTGCTTCCAAGATATGTAAGGAGTTTATCTGAACCCCCCACGCCAGCAGCGCAGCGAATGTCTGCTGGGTTAGTGAGCTGAATTAGTTCAGAAAGCATCTGATGATCAGGGTGAGTGCGAGGGTCTGCATGCTGGGGAAGGGCGGATCCCTGGGCCCTTCCCCTTCCCTTACACTGACAGCACGTGGTGGTGTCAGCTCTGCTGAAACTGCAGCCAGAACGCTCAGGGGGCTTGCATTTCACCCCCCAATGTGCAGTGAGTAGTTACTGATACGCAGTTACTGAAATTGCATTAAACAGGCTGTATTTGCACACTCTCTTACAGCCCGGTGCCTGGGGTGGTAGTAGTGCCTGTTAGTTGTGACTGCTTGGCTGGCAACAAGCTCTGGAATCAAGTCTCCGGTTTGGATCTCAGTGCTTGGGACAGGAAACTGCAATGATTGCTGCAGCTGGTTGTGCAGACCGCATCTCATCGTGCAGTGTCTTGGCTTTGTTTAGGTATTTGCTGATAGTGGTCAGAGCTGGATGCAGGGGCAGCTGCACTGAGGGAAGCTAACTGGTTTGGCTGGCTGCATTGGAGTTATGGCATAGAGAGGATTCGTGGTGGCTGCCATCGCGTGATTTTGAGAGCAGTTCTGTCTGTCATGGGATGAATTCTTGTTTAGTTTGTCTCTTCAGCCTGGTGTAGCTCAGTGTAACAGCTATTAGATGGTTGTCTTTGCTGTTAAGCTTTTCTAAAGCACCCACACAGCTTTGTAAATCAGTGCCACAGATGCATACATAGTCTTGCTTATTCTAAGGAGCAGTACTGGTTTCAAAGAACAGAGGAGCTTCAAGGGTTTCATGGATATTGTCTTCTATTGAAGTCGTATGTGGAACCATAGCATGTATTGATACTAATCTGGATATTTTTTATGGAGCAGTGACACGAGGCGTGAGTTGCACCAATACCTTGATAGCGACAAAGCAGAAGGCTTCAAATAAACATCAGTCACTGGAATATGTTAAACAAGTAACTTTTTTGACCATGTCATCTGAACTTCCTCTGGGCAGGTCTGTGAAGTAAAAATACCAGTGGCTGATCTGTACTGGACTCCAGCAGTGGTTAGGTCTGGCAGATGACTTATCTTTTGTGCCTAGAGTTGTTCTGTATCTTAAATAACAGCCTGTCCCTGCTTCACGAGAGAGCTGGGAGCTGTTGTGTGTCCTGCATTCGAGCTACCAGCATGGGTGCATTTTGGAGAACTTTTAAATGTCTCCTCCTCAAATGGTCCGGAAAGTAAGCCAAGCTGGTTTACGTGCTTTCCATATATGTGGACCAGAGAACTTCAGGTTTTAAGAGCATCTAATTGCATTTCAGATTTTCAAGGTCTTACTTTGAATACACCTTTGTATTTTATTGCTTTTGTAGTCTCTGACCCTTTTGCATTGAAAAACATTGATTAGAATATAATGCCTTCAGAGCCTCGTACTGCATGTTTTTCACCTGGAAGTCAGTGTCCACGTTCACCTGTTTGTTCCTGGTTTTCCTGTTCCTGATAATGCTCTTCCATGTTGCTGAGAAAAGTCAAAGCAGCTGCTGAAACAGGGGATTCCTGTCATCAGTGTTGCTCTCTGGGGCTTCCCACCCTTTCCAGACTCCAGCTCAAGGGCAGTGAGAAGCCCTGTAGTAGGGCTCCAACAAGTCTTTTGGATGCAGCTCTGCTAGAGCATTGCAAATGTTTCTTTTGAAAGGCTATTCAACAGGATAAATATACCCAAGCTCCCCATTCCTCTGCAGTTACTCACAGTGTGAAACTGTCTTGCCAGGGATTGGGTTACCGCTCCAAGCTGTCTCCCTGTACGTGAGCTGGGATTGTATTTACTCCTGGAGGTGGGGAGAAGACTTCCTTGAACCTAAGGAAGCTTTTAAAGTTTGGATTCATGGATTTTGCAGAGGCTGCTCAGATGAGCCTGCAAGCTCAGGGTTCAGTTCTGGAGATGCAGAACTTTTAGGGGACAGACAGAATCAAGGATTTGAATTCAGCATCTTGCAGGTATTGAGGGGGAAGGACTGGAGAATGATGCGTCATTCTGCAAATGAGGGGTCTGCAATTTGTCTTACACTGAGTGAGCCATGATTATCATGTAAAATCCATGTCCTCATTTAGACCTGCCCTTCTGGCTATCTTGCTTTTTATTTCCATTTGCCAATCCTCTGGGAATCTTCTGTTAAAGCCAGGAAAACCCATAGCAGTTCTGGTTATTTGGGTAAACAGAGGTGTGGGGGGCAACAGGGGAGGTGCAGACACTTGTTCTGTGCAGCTGCATTAGAGGAAATACTGTACTTTGTTCTCAGCCATCTCACCCTGGTCACCTGTGATCACACCCATGGTGCTGTGCCTGGGCTGTCACATGTGGCTGTAGAGATGCTGGGGGAGATGGGACTGTGGCAGAAGGTATTTGGCTCTGTGTGGTGGCTGGATGAAGAGTCCTGTCTCCAGTGTCGCTCACTTTCCAGATGTTCCATGCAAGAAGCAGAGCTCCAGGCAGCGTGCAGTTTGATGGATGTGCAGATGTGGCTTTGGGCTGTTGAAAATAAAAGGCTGATATCTGAGGCATTTGAAGTACTGTGCTTCAGTTATGCTTCCATTTCCTCCCCAGCAATACATGAGATGTAGAGAAGAATTTGACCACCATCCTTTTGATCTACTTACTCTATTGACAGTGCTTGGATTTGCTGTGTCAGCATGGCTTAATAGCTCATCCTCAGTTCTTGAGAGAAATGAACTGCATATGGAAATCTGAGGTAATTTTCCCTCTTTTGGCACTAATGCTGTCATCTTTGAGCTGACTGAATGTACTGTGTCTCTAGCCCTCACACAGGCTAGAGCTGTGCTGGACACTCAGTGGAAGGCTTCTCCTTAACAGAGGAAAGCAAACGTAGATTTCTCTAAATTGCCTTAGTTAAAATCAAAAAATCCCAGACTGCTTATGAATAGAATAGTGGAAAACTATTTACTGCGTGAGGAAAAATGAGCATTAAAAGGCTGCTTCCTGCCAGTTGGCAAATGAGCGTTTGTTAATGCCTTGTCATGTAGGTTTTTCTAGGATTAGTTTGTGATGTGCTCTGCCTCTAATCCAGGAGCATTTTGGAGATGCACAGAAGGCTCAGGGAGAGGGGAGTGAACAAGGTTTTGAAATGCATGGGAAGATACATGCAAATACCTTTCCTTTTTTAATAACTTCACTCTGTTTAAGAGGGCTGAGTGTGGCTCAGATATATAGACAAGGGGGTTGATGGGTGCATCAGTACAAAGGGGCCCTGTGTTATCCTTTGTGCTGTACCTGGGAACTGTGTTGTGATCCCTACTGCTCTTTATCAGCCGAACCTGGGATGTGAGAAGCTGAAGAATGTGCCCTGGGGCTGCACAGGGGTGTTTCTGCTGGAGGACACTGCATTTGCAGGACAGCGAGTGCTGACACGCAGCGGTGGCAAAGGAGCCCGCGTTGGAGCCCTTGGAATGTGTGAGCTGCTCTTCAGCCTGACAGAGGTGTGGGCTGGGGAGATAGGGCAGGAATGTGCAGTATATAACTTGACAGATGATTACTCTCTTCAGTGCAGCTTGAGCTGCTAAATGGGATTCACCCAGAGGTATTGTCCTGCTCTTTCATCTTGCTGATTTTCTTGGTGAAAGGCATTTTATTTTCTCAGCAGCTCAGTGCATTGGACATCAGCTGCAGAGGTCTTATCCCAAGCTGTCTAAATGACTAGCAGAGCTTTGGCAGATGCTGGGAACTACCTTGAAGCAATGTAGTTGCTATTAAGAGCCACTCATACATATCTAATATATATGCAAAGGTGTGTGTGTGTGGATTTTGAAGACTAGAATCCCAAGGACCTTATAGTTAACAATGATTTTTGGCAAAAGGAAGGCAAGGGAGAGAGGGGCAAACTAATGTACCCAGACCTCCAGATGTGTTGGAGTGCTTTATAGGAGTAAAGGTACCAAATGTGATATCACTCTTTAACTGTCCCTCCTCCACAGGAAAATCTGTGCAGAAAAACCACCTGAATGCAAACACAAATGTCCTCCCATACTGGGGAGGATGTGGTTTTAGTGGCATGAGTATGATTTCAACTGAGTGTGTGGGTTGTTCAGTGTAGGGAGGAGGACTCTGTGCTTCCGTTCCT
Organism: Amazona ochrocephala; assembly: GCA_039720435.1. Classification (NCBI taxonomy): domain Eukaryota; kingdom Metazoa; phylum Chordata; class Aves; order Psittaciformes; family Psittacidae; genus Amazona; species Amazona ochrocephala. The sequence goes on along the minus strand of CM077891.1, from coordinate 4,058,209 downwards.
CGGTCTCATCTTTGCATGCAGTTTTACCATGTGCTTGGCCAAATTGCCTGATCCCATGGAGTACTCAGACATGGGTATCACATGTTGGGATGCACTGTGCTGCAGCAGACAGTGAGTTAGGATTTTATCAGCTGTGTGACTGCACCAACATCACTATGACAAGCAGGAGCACCTGGGTCGATGGTGTTTTAGCAAGTATCCCTCACTCTTCCACACCCCACTGAGCAGCATGCTGTTAATAGAAGGGAAAATACACATTCCTATACTCACAGCCCATGTCTGTGGGCGGGTTGAGTCCTGCTGAGTCTTTGGAAACTGGATTCTACTCCATGCACATGTCTGTGAGTTGTCTGTGGGTTGTTAATAGCTTCTTACAATGGTGAGAGTGGAAGGAAAAGTGATGCTGTGGAGGAGCAATGGCTTGGAGATCTAGTATAACCCTGTCTCTTTTACTTTATTGGCACAATATAGTTAAATCTATTCTCTAGAGATAAATGAATCTCTGCTCTTTTAACCTGGGGAGGTTCTGCCTCCCGGAGCTGAGTCTGTAGTATTTTAGGAAGTATTTGGGGCAGCAGTAGGACTGTGATGAGCTCAGTACATGTGCTTGTTTCCAGAGTACTGGGTGATAGCTCCTGAGGTGCTGCAGTTCGCTGGTGGAGGTGCAGCACATGTGGCACCGGTAGAGAATCCCTGTGTGCCTGAAACAGGGGCAGGTTCTCGGCTCCACAGGGGTGAACGAGGGAGCTGAGGTTACTGCCAGGTTGGCCACTGCTGCTGGATTTCATCTGTCTGCCCGTGGAAGGATGTGGTGGTGCCCTCTGATGGCTGGCGGTTGTAGGGTGATCCAGTCAACTGCTTCCTTTGGGTTGTGAGGGACTGGCTGGTTGATTTACACCTCCTGCAGCGCTGACCTTCAGGACTCGCCTTGGGAAGGAGCGCTTCATCGCCCGATAAATCGATTGAACCTTTAATATTTTGATGTATTTAGTATTCTATTCAGGGGGCAGTCATTGCAGTGAGCTCAGTACTGCAATGTGAGGTGCAGCGCTGCACAAGGCACAGCATCTTTCATAGAATCATAGAATCCCAGCCTGGTTTGGGTCAGAAGGGGTCTTAAAGCTCACCCAGTTCCAGCCCCCTGCCATGGGCAGGGACACCTTCCACTAGCGCAGGTTGCTCCAAGCCCTGTCCAGCCTGGCCAGGGATGGGGCATCTTTGTTACAGTTCATCAGGTTACAGCTGTCTGGTCCTTTTTGGGAAGAAAGATGGAGAGCAGTGCATCCATCCATTAATAAACCCTCTTTCCCCCATCTCTTATTTCACTGTTTCTTCTGATAACATTAAAGAGTTGCACAGATCCTAAGTGAGTGCACAGTGCTTTGGGACCTCTTGGGATGAGGTGCTGCATGGAAAACAAAATGTTAATGGCTTTGGTTGGGTTTCGGTGTCTGGATTCAGAACTCCTTAGGGTTGACCTCCAAGGGAGTGATTTTGCAGCCTGTGCCTGTGGGTTGCAGTCACTTCCCTCTCCAGGGCAAAGCCCATGAGGTGGGATGGGCTGAGCGGGCTCTCAGCCTGCCCTCCCCAGGGAAGTTCTGCTGCCCCTATTGGACCATTTGAACGGGCACAACTTCCCAGTCCAGCAAAACTTCAGGGAACTGTGCCTGGAAGCAGCTACGGGCATGGGCATGGACATCAGTGGGAAAGACCTTTCCCCTGTCATGGCTGTGAGCAAGTGGGGTGTAGAAGGGTGGACCCTGGGTTTGCAGAACATGGGGGCCAGCAAGCCCAAGGAGAGGTCCTTTGCCTCCTGTCAAGCAGTGTGTGAGCTCCTGTCCTGCTCCTGGCTGTCCCTGCTCCTCCTGTCCCACCGGGTGGGCTGGTGCCTTCGCGCAGCTGATCCAGTATCAGTTGTACAGCTGAAGTGCAGTTAGAGCAACCCAGTGATTCCTTTTCTCCTCCCTCGGCTTCCCATTCCTCAGCTCTGCCTTGTTTGCTCAAGTCAGGAAGGGGGAGGGTATGGGGGAAGTTAATCATTAAACTGTAATGTCTTCTCCTTAACTCCTTCACGACCTGGGGGCAGGCTGCTCCTGCTGTTTCCAGACTGCTGCTCTTCTGCAGGCGAGTAAAAGCAAAGCAGTGAATGCGGCTGAGCTCCTCTCTTCTGTGCCGTTCCTAAACGTGTTGGTTTCCTGTCTGATGGTTCATTCAGCTCAGCACCGAGCCGAGGGGGTGAATTCTGTGGTGAGATGGTTACGTCTGCCTGTCCTGCAGCACGGGCTGGAGGCTGAGGGTGGAAAAGTGGTTTGGGTCCTCTCTGCAGGGCTGGAGGAGTCAGCACCCTCATGGGATTTTCACTTCCTGGTGGAGTTTGCTTTGCCTTTGTCATTGGTGGGGAGAAGCAAAAACCACACCTTCTGAGATAGCACTTCTGTTGGAGGTTCTGTGTGCGAAACCTCCAGCCATAGGACCTGCCTGGTGGAAGGGATTGCAGCTCTGCAGCAGTTTCCTTGAGGTACGTGCCTTCCACTCTGGAATCCACCAGCTGTTCTTTTGCTTAAAAGGATGAAGTTCATTTTTCCCCAGCTGCACAAAACTTGTTCCCCTCCTGACAATCTGCTGCTGGGCTGTTTTGGCCCCTCCAGGAAGGTGCCTGTGGCTTAAATGATTTGGAGCATCTTTTTGACTAAATGAAAGGTGTATAGAGTTAATTTAACACAGTATTTAATTTGCTAATGGCTGTATTCTGTTCCCTGAGGGCAGGAGCTCTTTTTGGTGTGTGTGATGCTTTGGGTTGTGGAAGAGGGTGAATATGGAAGCAGCACCTTCCTCATTTTGCAGTGCAGTGGTACTGTCCTCCATCTGACCCTTTCGTATATTTTCTTCAGGGGTTGCTAAGTGCATTGGCTGGTGTGGTCTGCTCTGCTTGGGAAGTGGCTTGGAGCTGGCAGGTGCCTGCCCTCTTGGGGATGATGGGCAGCCATTAGGGTGAGCATTAGGTCCTGGTCTGGTGCTACCTGATAACTTGAGCTTCTTGAGACCCTGGAGGAGGATGCTTTGTGATGGGTATGCTCTGGCTGAGCCCTCACACCCTGAACCTGACTGCAGGTACTGCGTGCAGGAGGGGAAAGACAAATCCTGCCTACTGAGCCCGCCTGAAGACAGCTGGGAGGGCAGGGAGATCCAGGGGGTTTCTGAGAGCCTCCTCTCCTAATTCTCATGAAGTTGAGTTACCGTTGTCTGTCTGAATTCCACATCTCCAAAGGGACCTGCCCGGTATGTCCTAGTGCTCTTATAATGATGTCCTTAGTGAACCAGCGCCTCTCTAGCAGCCTTAAAGAGGTGTGCAGCAGAGCTTGCTGCCCCAGCAGAAAGCCAGGCACCCGGCCAGCCAGGCTCTCGTTAGCGCAGGCTGGAGATTCCCCACCAGGGACTGCAGTGGGCTCTGCAGTGTGGGCTCACAGGACAGGAGGTCCAGCAAGTCAGGATGTGCCTGTGAGTCACCATAGAGCCGTGCAGGGTTGGGAATGGGCAGAGGCCAGTCTGAAGGGAGCAATCTGGAAAGGTGGGAATGCCTTTTCGTGCCCTCTCTCTGAGAGGGGAGCATTTATCCCGCTTTAAAATCTCTGAGCAGTGCTGTGACGTGGGTTCCTCTGCCTGGCATGAGTGACAGTGTTTGTATCTGGTGGAAGTTTTCCTTCTCTTCAGGAATTTGTGAGCAGTCTCCACCCAGCAAGTTGGGAATCGTTGCCAGGAGAAGAACTGGCGTTTACCTGGCAGCCTCTGGAAGCGAGTTAACCCTTTGTGTGATGTATCCAGAGGGGTTTTTGTTAGGAAACCCAAAACACGTGCTCCTGCTGCACTGATGGACTAACTTGAAAGTTTCATGCTTCTTCCGCTACCGTAGACTCTGGAGAAAACCCCTCCCGAGATCTTGTTTCCTGCAGAAAGCAGTGCCTGCGGCCATGGTGAATGACTCTGTGATGATGTGGGGCCTGTAATTAGTCTGTGTCAATATCCTGTTGCCAGTAGATCGCTGTGCAGGTTTCTCCTAGGCTGCTCTGCTGCAGGGGCAGGGAGAATACGGGTCCCTGTTGTGGGCAGTTCTGCAGTTAAGTCAAAACTCCGAGGCTGACACAGGTTTTCTGGCTGCTTTGTTACCCCTTGGTGTTTTATTGTACTAGAAGCTGGATTAACTCATTCAGTCCTGGGCTGAAGGAGTGTTTTCCAGGGCATTTAGCAGATCACCCTAGGTAAAAAGTCATCCCAAAGACTTTCTGATGCAGAGATCCTGAATGGGAAGAAAGAAAAACCTGTGGCTCAGGATTGTTTGCCCCCTGCAGATGCCTTGCTGGCAGACCTGGAATCCACCACCTCCCATATCTCCAAACGGCCGGTGTTTCTGACGGAGGAAACGCCTTACTCCTATCCAACTGGAAACCACACGTACCAGGAGATTGCTGTGCCACCTCCAGTGCCTCCACCACCTTCCAGCGAGGCCCTGAATGGCACCGTGATTGATCCCTTAGACCAGTGGCAACCCAACGTGTCCAGATACATCCATCAGCAAGTAAGTGAATGCATGTGCATGGGGAGGGTGCTCTGTTGTTTTGTTGGTGCAGTATCTCTCAAGGAAGTAGACGAGGGGAGAGAGTAGCAGAAGTGAGGATGAGTTTGGCTATCAACGGGGTGGGAAAATGGGGGGAGGTGTGGGATTTTAATAGAGCTAACTATTGAAACCACTCATCATTGCTCCAACAAGACGGTGGTGTCATGAGGTTAGTGTTAGTCATCTGTCTTGTAGCCTGTGGGAAACAGACTGGGGCTTTCCAGCAGAGATCTGAGACTCATAGGCAAATCTGAAGCAAGTGGAGAACAGTTGTTCCTGGTGGAGGTCATCTGATAGAGGCTGGCTTGGCTGTAGAGCACATGTTTCTGTCTGCTGCTGGGCTTTGTTCTGCCATGTCCATGTGTGGGGTTGCAGTGTAGTGGTGTATATATTTGCTTTGTATTCTCTGTTTCCAATACAAATCTCATTTCCACAGCCTCAGTCCCAGTCTCCTATATACAGCTGTAGTGCCAAAAGCTCCAGTGCCTCTGTTCCTAGAGACGGACTCAGCTCTCCTTCTCCCCGTGCCAGTGAAGAGGAACACGTCTACAGGTATCTAGTCCTGTTAAGAGATAAGCCTGACTTAGAACTTGAGCCTGCTGGGGCTCGAGCTGCTTTCTATAAGTGGAAACAAGCAGTGCTCCCTGTGTATGTTTTGTTGCCCTGTGTGGGTTTTGATTATCTCTTTTGTAAGAGGCCACTGTAACTTTCGTACTCACTCCAGATGTTGACCTGGCCCTTTAGTTTGCTCAGCTGCAGGAGAGGTTAAGGATCTGTCAGACAGAACAGGATCTGGATTGTGTGTGAAGGATATGCTCCAGAGACAAGTGACGAATCCACCCCCCTGTTAAGCAGCACAAAAGTTCTTTAGGAGGAGGGTGGCCTTGGGGTCAGTTATCCCAGGGACCTTGATTCCCTTTGGCCTGGCAGGGCGTGCAGTGACTTGAATTTTCAAGTAAATTTAAACTTCTCAAACTTTCATCTCAGCAAGTGGTAGATAGATAGATAAGTAGTTTATACTTGCAAAGGTGGCTGCTCAGTTGGAGGAGTGCTATATGGTAGGACAGAACCTTTCTGCTGACATGGGGATGAGTGAGGAAGAGGCTGTCAGAATTTATCTCTGGTGGCTCTCTACAGTGCACTCTGTCCCGGGTACCTTTTTACAGTGTGGAGACTGGTGTTTCTCTGGTGTCGTGTTCTACCCATGCCTAGCTCTTTCTGCTGGACCAGAAGTTGCTTTCAACCAGAACTAATTCTGGGTAGAGGCAAGAGCTGGCCCAATGGAGACAGTAATTGCCATTTTTTCAGATGGCTGCATGCAATTAGTACAAAAGGGAGGTAATTACAGCCTGAAAGTCCTGTACAAGGGTCAGGCATGGCTTGGTTCTGGTGCACATTATAGCTTGTGTGCTTGGGGTTGGATGAAGCGTGCCCTCCTCAGATTGCAGGAGAAAGACAGTAACTGCCCTTATGGAATTCCGTAATTGTCACTGGTGTCAAAGTCCTAATGCCTGTTACGTATCAACAGCCTAACTTGGAAGTGTGCACAAGATGTTGCCATTTTGGATTTGGGAAGCATCTTTTTGATAAAATCAGAACCTGTAGAGCATTAAAAGTTATTTCTTCATTGGTAAAACTGGGAGAATATAATTTCTCTGCTCTTGATGATGGGAAGACTTTTTACAGTGTGATTACTATAAAAAACACTGCATCAGTGCTAAGTTTTGCTTTGAAACAGTTTGCAGTTATGTGTGCTAAACAGAATCACCCATACAGGATAAGCAATAATTACAGCCAGTGTTTTATAGACACTTGTGCACAGGTAAACCTCTTTCAAGGCTTGTATGTTTAACAGTAGAAAATAACTACAAATTACTGTCTTAAAAATTGATCAGAGTTCCCCAAATTAAAGGCTTGAGGACTTGAACTGAGACCTTGAGTACTGCAGGAGGCTACCACATAACCTGCTGCTTTTGACTTTGTTGATAGCTTGGGGTTTGTGCTTTGTCTCTTTCTGCAGGCTCTGCTAGCCCTGCATTCCCTTGCTTCAGGGAGGAGGGTTTTGCTGCCTGGTGTGATGTCAGCAGAAACAAGTCATTTTCCTGTATGCAAGCTAATGGTTCTGCTGCCGTTGTGTGTGTCCTGGATCTGCAGATGGTTAACTGCCACAGGGCTGTGCAGCACACAGTCCTAAAATCTGAGGTGCTGTCCATCAATGCTGTTTCTTTGTAACTGACAGCGGAAGATGTGGCTGTGTTGTAGTCATTTCACAAAGCACACATCTTGTTTCCTCCAGAGCTAAAAGCATCAGCTTGAAAAGAATACAGTACCTGTGTAAACTCTGTGAACCTGATGTAAGTTTCCCTCTGTCCTTCTGCTGTATGTTAACACAGAAGTTTTATGTTTCCCTTTTGTCTTTAGTTTCCCGAACAAACAGAAATCTGCAGAGCCATCTCCCACAATGAACAGCTCCTCTCTGGGCAGCAACCTCTCGGAACTGGACAGGCTTCTTCTGGAACTGAATGCTGTTCAACATAATCCCACCAGTGGCTTCCCAGCAGGTAAGGAGTAGCAAGACATTTGGTATGAGCGAATAGTTTGATTCTCAAAATGGTAGCCTGCTTTTTCTTTCCAACATCCCACTGCAGCTCCTGATCAAAGATTCATTTAGTATGGGTGGGATCTCTTGAGGTCTGTGGTGCAGCACCCTGCTCAAAGCAAGGCCGGCTTCAAAATTGGCTCTTAACTGAAGTTTCTAAGTTAGATTAGGTTGCTCAGGCCCTTGTGCTGTTAAGTTCTAACTATCCTCAGTGGTGGGTATTCACAAGATATCTGGGCAGTTTGCTGCTCTTGCCTGTGATCAACATGGATGTATGGACCCAGGGATCTGAATGGCTCTTTCCTGCTCACCTTTCTCAGATGAAGCCAACAGAAGCCCATCGCTGCCCAGCGTCACTGGTCCTCACTACGTTGTCCCAGAGAGCAGCAGCTCTGTGGGAGAGAAGGCTGCACCCCCAACAAAAGAAAAGCCAAAGCGAAATGGTGCACGTGGGATTGAAGATGTGCGTCCCAGTGTGGAGAGCCTGCTGGATGAGCTGGAGAGCTCTGTGCCAAGTCCTGTGTGAGTAGTGCTTTGGCGATTGCTGGCTTGGGTGGGGTGGAACAGGTTCCTGTGGAATAGTGACTGTGGACTTAGGGGCAGATGCTGCAGGAGAGTGACGGACAGAAAATGGACTTTGTCTAGAGGGTCAGAAATCAAGCAGGTGTATGAGGATGCTGGTGCTTTTTTATCTACTCCTGGATGAAAGGATACATAAGTCATGTTACAAGTGGTGGATTGTTCAAACTCAGATTTATAGCTGATCACAAATATCCACCATGTGACAAAATGAATGTTTGGTCATCATCCATTTCTTAATGGATGGGGGTGTGTGCACACACTCACGTTAGACTTGGCACAGAGACAGGGTCTGTGTGTGTTGTGGAAGCTGGGTCTGGGGCAGGGCTGGCCAGGGTGGGCAGTGCTGAGGACACTCCTCATGCTGTGGCACTTTCAGTCTAGGAGTGCTCTCCCAGGCTTAAACACACTCAGTTTTTGTTTCCCTCCCCTTGTCAGCCCTGCAATCACTGTGAGCCAGGGCGAGGTGAGCAGCCCCCAGCGGGTCACCAGTCAGCAGCAGACCCGTATTTCTGCTTCTTCAGCTACACGAGAACTGGATGAGCTGATGGCATCTCTCTCTGACTTTAAGGTATGCTATCATGACAACTTCAGACTTCATCTTGTTCCTCCCCATCCCCAGACTCCCTTTGTTTGTTAGCCACATTTGCTGATGTTGTTTGGTCTCCAGAATGCCTTCTTTCCCTCTCAAACTTGCTCTGGGAAATTTCCTGTCATGGTATTTGTGCTTTCTGAGCGCTCCTGTAGGTGCTCTCAACTCCTATAAATTTTCATCACTGGCAGGGTAAGGCAGTTCTGGATTCTGTTTCTCTTTGGCTCTGCAGTTTGTTTGCCAGAGATAATGAGCTTAGTTACTGCTCCATACAGGGTGAATTATTTTGCTGTGCTACAAGTTAGCAAGAGGTAGAGGAGCATGGAACATCAGTCTGCTTCCTGGCAGAGACCAGGCTCTCCTGTTCTCTGGGCTGACCCCCTCTTCAGAGGGCATTTTTGCCCTGATGTGCTTTTCCTAAGGAGGATCTTCCAGGCATGCGGAGCGAGCGCTGAACCCTTTGCAGCAGACAGCTGGAGGCTTCAATGGTTTCCATCTTAAAACAATATCTCTTATTCACCTCAAAATGGGATTAAAGTCTGGGCTCCTTGTGGGGCCGCAGAATGGCAAGTGTTGTTCAGAACCTTTCTTGGAAGCCAAACTGTTGTGTTGGAAAAGAGCTGCTACTTCAGTCACAAGTAGCGCATAAAAATCCCATAAGAGGATAAGCTCAGGAGTAACCTGCCCATGATCATCTTGTTACATGATACTTGGGTATCTACTTAGCATATGTACTTGGATAACTTGTTCTGTATTCAGCAGGTGTGTTATCGTTCTTGTACTCAAGGTTAACTGTGGAGCTTATTTTCATGATACTTCATTTACCCATAATAATAGCAAAATGAGAAATATTTCCTTTTCTTACTTTCTACTTTCGATTGCTTTGCTTATAGCCTTACTGAATTGTCCACTTGAATTTGTTCCGATAGGTGGAGAAATCAAGCATCTAATGTGTTCTCTTCGTTGTTACTGTTGGGTTTGCTTTTTGTATGTACACATGCAAGCGCTTTCTAATCCCAAGAAAGTCCTTAACTCTGTTTTTCCCTCATATGGAAGATCTTGCTGGTGCTTTGTGTTTCTTGTCTGTGCTGAGCTCCACCTCCTCCTGCCATCGCTTTAGGTGGGGCAGCCAGATGTGATGTTTCTGAGGAGATGTAGGCAGGAAATTCAGTGGCAGCTTTGCTGTTTGTTGTTTCCTCTGTGCCACTGTTCATGTGAGCTTTTTTGAGGTGTGCTGTGGGTTCCGTGGTCATCATTACAATACCCTGAGTTTTGACCAAGTGCTTGAGTTCAGAACCCAGCAGCAGTTGTGCATGCTCTGTGAGCCTTTGCTTGCCTTGCGTTTGCTGGGTTCGAGTCCAGTGTGCCATTTCTGGCACGTGTACTTCATTTTGTGAGAACCTAGGAGTTACTCGCTGTTTTCTCTAGACTTACTGTAGTGTGTATTTAGTCAACTGCAAATATTGACACCTTCGTGTTGCCTTTTTTCCTCCATACCAGGTCCTAGGGTAGAGTACAAGTAGGATATCCACAAAAGCCTGGTCAGTCTGGTTGAAAAGCTGCACAGTTGGGAAGCTGGAGCAAATTCCCACCCGTGCTGCTGGTGTACCCTGCCTTGTGCCTTCTGCATCCTGTGGGAGCTTGAGCACCATGGCCTTGTGCCCCAGCTGCTTTTATCAGGGCTCAGCAAATAGGCTTGGGGTGAGGCTGTTGCCACCAACCTTTGCTCCTAGGTGAGCTCTTGGCAACTAAGAATGACCTTGCCCAGCACAGGGTTTCCTTGCTTAGATACAAGGAGGGGATGTTTTTAACTGTGGGTGTTCCCAGCTTCAGAGTATTTGTGCAACTGCTGTAACACCTACATGACGGAGACCAGCTGCTTTCTGTAATACTGCCCACCTTCCTGCCTTAGCGTCTGGCTGAGCTCTGCAAACAAACTGAAATGCAGCAAGATTTCAAGATTTGGGCTTTATAAACACAGCCTTAGCATTTCTGTGAGGTATTGAGCTTGTCTGTGCCTACACGTTCTTCCCGAAGCACGACGTATGTGGTTTCTGGGATCATTTTCCTTGTGTTAATATTGTCATTGACTGTGTCTAACAGTTGCTTCCCTTTTTTCCTGACCTCCATGTTGCTTCATTTTCCCTTCAGTCGTTTTTGTTTGTTTTTACCTCCTCTATTTGTGCCAGGCAGTGGTTTTAGCTTGTCTGTAAAAATGTGCTTCTAGTCGGTACTGGGATGTAAGGGAGAGAAGTGGGGTCTTTGCAGAGGTGAAAGATGGAAGGCTCCTGTTTGAGCACCAGGCCTGTGTGTGGTTGCAAGAAATAGGACAGGAAAACTAAGCATGACGTGTAATCAGTTGGAGTTAGTACAAATAGAAGTTGCGCTAGATTGGGATTGGAGGAGTGGAGGCACTGCTGTTTAATTTCCCTCATACCCAGTGTAAAAGGTACCATTACAGACTGATACATTACCCTTTTATCATCTTTTGCTTGCTTTAATGAGTTGCTCATTCTTTTTGCTTCCAGAATCCATTTGATTTTAGTTATCTAGCTCATCAATCAGCGGGCATTGAGATTACTTAATGCTCTTGTTTCTTTGACCCGTGCCATTTCTGTGTAATACAATACCTGCTTACTGCATAGCTGGATGCTTGTATTTAACTGTTCTATTACTGTGAGCTCTTATTTTGAAGCTAATACATTTTTAATATGCTGGAAATACTGAGTGAAACGTCAGTCTTGCCTTGAAAGCGACTGACTTCATTTTAGGAAGTCTGGAAACCTAAGTGTCAACCACAGCAGAAACCCAGGTTACTTTTACAGGTGCATCCAGCTCGGGCAAGATACAGAGGGAAGGCAATATTGGGAAATTCCTTCATGTTAACTACTGAATGTACTTATTAGTCCTTTTCCTCTCTGCTGTGAGTGTGGGTCTTACTGTGCTACTCAAAGGGAGGAGCAATCTGTAATGAACTGTGGTCTCCTATTCATAGAATCATAGAATGGGTTGGGTTGGAAAGGACTTTAGGATCATCCAGTTCCAACCCCCTGCCATGGGCAGGGATGCCTCACACCAGACCATGTCACCCAAGGCTCTGCCCAACCTGGCCTAGACCATTGCAAGAGATGGAGCATTTACCACTTTTCTGGGCAACCTGTGCCAGTTCCTCACCACCCTCACAGTGAAGAACTTCTTCCTTACATCTATCCTGTTGCTTGTTCCTTTCTGAGCAGTCTCCCTATGGCACTACTATTGTGTGTGTGTGCCAGCTCCTGACCCCGCAGGACGGTAGTAGCTGAAAGTGTCTCTTACATCTACTGGCAGATTTTGTCCATGTCCTGGTTAATTTTATCCTTTTATTCGTGATAAGTGTCTCAGAAAGGTAAGTAGAGGCTGGCATACCTTACATGGGCTTAGGAAGTTCTGTGCCCTGCTACCTTAGACTATAAATATCCAACTTCTTGAGGCCTCTTTGGCAAATGTGACTAAGAATTAGAGCAGGTCTTGATAGCTCTTGGATTTGGAAATCCTTTGTAGATATACTTTTAAAACTAGGAGGGCTCAGCGCTGGTCTTGGGTTGGCCTGCTGTGTGAACTTGTCCAAGCCACTCATTTCCCTTTTAAAGAGAAAGGAGTAATGCCAGTTTGTCTCCTAGGGTTTAGCCAGGAGCCACTGAAAATGGGGAAAGGAGGACTGATGATCCCAGGTCTTTTCAAAACCTGTGTTTTCAAAAGACCCTGGAAGTCAAGGAAAACCAAAAACTGTATTGGTTGCTTTAATTAGAGTGTGTTTTGGATCAAAATTAATACTGATTTTATTACAGTGGAGTCTTTGGCCTGAGGGGAAAGGCTAATCAAGCCACCTAAGCAATGCTTACAAGGGCATGGAGTGACTGACAGACTCATGTACATTCAGTATGTGTCTCTACAAGGTGAGATTAGTGATGTGAATAGAACAAAGCCCATGTTATCTGTTCCTGCTGTGAATGCCCCGAAGCTTTGTTTTCATCACCATGAGCTCAGCCAACTGGAGCATTTTATTAGTGTATCAAGAAGTTTATGTTGTGCTTTGTTCTGTTCATTGATTGCTTTTTCTCAGCTTCGAAATGTAAAATTCACATGCCAACTATGAGTGAAGTTAAGGTGACCTTTACTCACAGTCTGGACATTCCTAGGCTTGTAGCTGGCTTCCCTGTGGCTGCTGCATGACTCCATCAAGCTGAAGGTGAGCACATGAGCAATCACTTAGGAAGGGCAAAGGAAAAGAATCTCCATGGCTGTAGAATTTAATCTCCTGTAATCTCGCGTTAAGATCAGCACAGTGTCATACTAGTTCTGCTCCTTGATATCTCATTTTCCTTCCTTACTGTTGGAAGCAAGACTTTGGATCAATATGGCTCTTTGATTTGGAGGTCACGATTGTTATAATGCTCAGTTCTTTGCTTTTTTTCATCTCCTTACCTCTGTCCTTTATTTTTTTTCTCTCCTTATTCCTTCTGTCTCTTTTTTGCAGACCAGTTCTACTATGTCTCTGATTTCTGAGCCCTCTCTGGAACCAGTTCCCAGTTCAGCCAGTGCAGACTCCAGCAGCACTCCTCACAGTTTAACAGTGCTATCCCATTCCAAACACCCTTCTGCGAGTCACAGTGGGGACTCAGAAGTGCCAATATCTGCCCCCTTGGCAGTCCCCTGCCCTGAGGAAGGCAGTAGCACTGTAGTTCTACCTGCGCCAGGGCATCCTGCCACTCTTCCTCCACGTATGACCTGTTTGCCACAAACAGCCCCTGTGCCCCCCCCACGGATCTCCTCTGGTTATGCTACCTGTGGGGAGCAGATAACCTCTGCAAGGCTGAGCAGGAAGCCTGACTCTTCTAGAGATGCTTCCCAGGTTGTGCCAGCTTCCAGTTTGGAGCTTCTGTGTAGATCTGCTAATGTGGAGGCACAAGGCCTGGAGCACACTTTGGTGAAAGAGACTGGGAAGAAGGAGCAGAGAACTGACCCCAGAATCTCAAGTGTTCTGATTTCAAATGCTTTAAATGGTCAGGGAAAGGGGCAGATACCTAAAGAGCTGGATCAGCAGGGAGTGTTCCGGGATGATTCAGCCCTTCCTTCCCAGGGCAAGAGTGCAGAAACAGCTTTAGATGAGTTGTGGGCCCTGGAGCTATCTACCCATGTGCCAGACATACAGGCAGAGAATGACAGCACTTTGAATCCTGTGTATGAACCTTCTGTCGTTGCCCTGGATCGGTGGGATGTGTTCCCAGACACTCAAAAACAGTTGGGCTTTGCTGTGGAGAAAGGACAGGAGCTAAAGGCTGAAGTACTGCATGAAACCAAGGTAGATGGCTGTCCTGATCAGGTCAAGAAGAGGCAGAGCAGAGACAGAACTGCTAAGGCAGGCGCTGCTAATGTGAACAAAGCCAGAGGAGACCAGGAAAATGAGCAGTTCAGAAGCCCTGCAGTCACTCCGGAATCTCCCGAACACATTTGGAAAGCTGAATTGGATCTGCCATGCGCCTCCAAGCCACCCATTGAGAGGATTTCTGCATCAGGCCAGGCAGGCACTGAATGAATGTAGGAGTAGGACGAGTTCTAGCTAGGACTGTTGTGACAGCACACTAACATTCTGTGTGTGATGTGAGTGTGCCCAGGCTCACCCACACTAACAGCATGCAGCTCTGAGAGTGTTACTGACAGCTGCATGTCCCAGAGGTTTGGAATCCTCTGCTTTATCTTGTCTCTTCTGCATGTTGGTCAGCAGCACAGAACATGGCAATTTGCAGGGACTTCCCCGTGAAATGGACTTTTATTCCCTGGCTGGGGTAAGGTTCAGGCCAAAGGGGCCTCTGATAAGGTAAAAGGGCTGTTTCATGCCCCTGGAGGATGTTCCTGACTTGGGGTGGCAGCTCATCCACTCACCTTTTTAGGTCTCATTCCTGGAGCTGTGTTCTTTCCAGTGCTGGAAGTACACTTCATGCACCAGACAGCTCTGACCAAGAGTCTTATGCCTGTAAAGGGCAAACACAGCGAGGCTGCTCGGTGCCCTTGTGACGCTGAGGTTTCTTTAATGCTCAGTGGAGTGGTCATGCTGCACCTCCTATCTTGGCTTCCTGCTGGTTAATCTTTCCCTGCCTTTTCTAGATAGTTATTTTTGGCTGCCGTGGTTATCGTTACAGGGTTTTTCCTTGCACTGACTCACTGTTCTGGGCTGTGCCAAAAGGAATTTTGGCACTATGGAGTAAATGTCATCACTCTCCTGCTCACAATTGTCACTAATGGCTTGAGTTTATGTTGTTGCATCTTGGGGCTTGCTCTGACATTGCTCTTCTCTGCTGATATTATTACCTTTTTCATTTAGATTAAATCTTTAATCAAGAGGACAAAAGAGACTGCTAATGTGCATCCAATGTATCGAGACCCCTCTCCAAGGCGTAAACTAGGCCCTGCCATATTGCACAAGACTGAGTCCCAGGACCGCTTGATTGAAGAGCTGCAGGACAGACTGGGCGTCACTAAGCAGGAAGAACGGGAAGGCCAGGGTGACTGGCTGACAGAGGGGGTCACTGCCAGAGCCCAGGGGGAAGAGCAGAGTGGTGGACAGCAAGTAGAGAAGGTAGAAAGCAGAGGCATGCTCTGGGAAATTCCAGCACGTCCCTCTGTCCAGATAGCTCTGTGTGGAGGTGCAGGTGAAGTTACTGTGTGTCCTAAGCAACATGACATGAAAAGGGAAGCGGCATGCAGAGCCTGGTTCTTGATGTTTAAGGATTGGAGTCGGGTCTGAGGGTGCTGGTATCTGTTTGGGCAGTCTGCTGCTATCACATGTCAAATGTCATGTGGGGATTAAAACCACGTGTGGTTTTAAAACCACTGTGGGAAGCCTGTCACAGAGGTGTGCTTTGTTGTCCCCGGAAGTTCTGGGTGTAAGGTGGTGCTCTTCCTGGAGCTAAAAGGAAGTGTGTTCTCTAGTTCCCTTCTCTTTCTTGCTGCTTTTTTCCCCTTAGATAAACATGCTGGTAACAGCCAGCCTTCCTGTTGCAGGAAGTGCTTGTGGGTTCCTCTCGTTGGGTTTATTCACCTTTCTTCTTCCTCTGTCTTTTTAGGTGGTTTTTCCTCCAGAATTCCCATTCCCCCCAAGAAGGACGGTCTCTGTTCCTGCCTCTCCCCCACTCCAGCCTTCCAAAGAAGCTGCAAAGACAGTTCCTGCTAATGCTGCTCCGTCTCCTGTCTCTGGCCCTACACCTCTCCTCCCATTCCCACCTCAGCCTTCCCATGTGCCATCCACCCCAGCTCCTAGTCCAGTCTCCTCCTCTTCCTTTAGCTTGGCTCCCCAGCCTCTCTTCCAGTGGGAAATTTCTGATGATGATTATCATGAGCTTTCTGTTGTGGGCACCCCTCCTTCTGAAGATCCTAGGCATTCCTGCTCTCCCCAGGCCTGGACCCCTAGCACCAAGACAGTTGTTTCTGTTGGCTGTCAGACTGAAGATGATGCTTTCTTCCCGCAGACGCAGGCAGGCTTCTCCCTTCTGGTTTATCTTGTTAGCAGTGTTTCCCAGTTCAGTTATTGCTCCCAAGTTGATAGCTCAGTAGATACAACATTCAGGAGAGAACTGGTACTGAACTGCCAGATAGGAGAGAGGACTCATTGGCAATATCTAGTTCCATCTGTGCTTGTCTAGCACAGCAAAGTACATGTCTGTGTTATAACCTGCTGGGCATGTGTGGTTCCTGTCTGTCCTGAAGATCACTTTGTGCAGCAGGGACTTTGTTTTCCTCTGAGATGAAGAAGGGAGTTCCAAAACACAGGCTGCATTTCTCGCTGCCATGATCTCTCTTGGAGTGGCAGGAGTAAAAGATGGCAAAATCTCCATATTGGAAGGAGCAAATCAGCAGCTCTTTCTGTGTTTGTCTGTTTAGACGGGCGTCCACAGCACGAGTGGATTTTGGGGAGGAGAGGATGTAATCAAGAGCTGTGTTCTGCATCTCCTCAGGGAAGGGCTGTATCTCCAGGGTGGTGGGAAGTCTTAATGTAAATGAGCAGTGCAGTGGTGTGCAGTGTTATGTGTACAGTCAGCTCTCAAGCAGTGAACACCTCAGCATCTTGACCTGTTGTACTTTCCAGGTGACCTCTGCTCCTCCCCTCGTCCACAGTACCAATCTGCTGGCTGCTCATGCACCCCTGGGCCCACCCACCCCTGAGAAGGCAGGACCTCCTTTCTATTTCCTTAGCATGGTGTGCTCTTCTGGTCCATGAGTGTGCTGCCGATGCTGCTGGGATCTGCCCCTGGAGCTCCCAGTGCTG
This sequence comes from Amazona ochrocephala, assembly GCA_039720435.1. NCBI lineage: Eukaryota > Metazoa > Chordata > Aves > Psittaciformes > Psittacidae > Amazona > Amazona ochrocephala. The sequence goes on along the minus strand of CM077891.1, from coordinate 4,041,525 downwards.
TTAATGTCGATGGTATCCTGTAGTGCATGGTTTGCTGCTCATAGAGCCCCTGGCCGAGCTTGAGTGATGGCAGATCTCATGGGTGAAGGGTAGGAATTTGAAGGGCCTTTGCATGATGAACTCACATGGATGCTGTGCTGAGTGTACCCTGTAAACAGCAGACACTGTGTGCAGGAGGTGGAAACAAACCTCTTAGGTAGGGACTAATCTATGAGCTGTCGAGAAGGTTGGATCACCAGGCCAGGTGGCAATTGCAGTGCGCATGGGTGGTTGTGCCTGCTAACGGAGGTTAGCCGTGGCTTGCGGAAGTGTGTGGTTCCTAAAGGCAAGGATGAAGTGCTTTGGTGCCTCATGTTGAATCCATCTGTCTCCTTTCTCTCCATCTGTGTGTGGCGTGGGAGCCTGCCCTCCCTGGTGGCCACAGGGCCCTGGTTCGAGTGAGAAGGGGGAATGATTCAGCCCTCTTCCTCCTGCTGTGCTGTGCAGGAAGCCCTGGCTGTGTCCTGAGGCTCTGGCCTGGCTCTGCATGCAAAGGCCTGTTGTCTCTGTGAGAAGTCCCCTTGCAGTGATGTGCTCTGGAGACATTCACTGTAACTATTTGGTAGCAAATGACCACAGTGTGGTTGAGGGTTTGTTTTAGGTTCAGGATGTTGGAGTGGGATGGGGGCTGCAAGTTATGGAATGGCTGGGAGGAGATAGGAGGAGAAAAGCTGTGTGTTAGGCTCCGTTGGGACTTGTGCTGCATGCAAGGCAAGGCTGACGTGGAGTGTGTGTATGTGTGTGTGAAAGAGCTGAAATTATTTATGGCATGAGAATTTTTATCCAAACAAGTAGAAACCAAAGTTTGTCATTGAGTAAACTGACTACAAGGACAACCAGCAGCAGGATGGAGAATAGAGCTCCTCCTGTGGCTGGAAGGGCAGGTTCTGCCAAGGCTCTGGGGCACTTCAGCATGTCCCTGCTGCGCTGGCAGGAGGCTGCTGGGTTGTTCGCAAATGTAGGTTTGATGTCTGTTTTAATCTGTCCTCTTAGCAAGAGAAAACATGGGCTGCAGACCAGCACCTTGGGGAGGGACTTCTTTGGGTCTCTCTAAACGTGACGGTAGCTATTGCAGTGCAAAGTCAGCTGAAACAATCTGTATTTCATTATTGCAGTTAGTCTGCAAAGGGGCTGTTCTCCAGAGAGAACATACACATTGGTTATAAGTTACAAACCGAGGTAAAACGTTTCTCCCCCTGCTCTGGGAAGCCTTTCCAAGCCATGTGTACTGTGGTGTGGTGTGAGTTTCAGAAACAGCCCCTGGGACAAGTACCTTAATCCGCTTCCCCCTATTCCCATGTGCTGCCAGCGGTCCCACAACAGACGTGGCAGTCCTTCCATTGCAGTCCTGTGCTCTGGGCTTTGCTGCGGATGCACTGCCCTCTCTGTAGGTAAACAGCAGGCAACTTGAAAGGAGTTATTCCCTTCCTGCTTCCACTTGCTTAGCTCAGGTGTGGGATGAGAGCCACCTGATGGGGGCCAAGGGGACTTGGCAAAAAGGTCTGCAGAGGTGGTGCAAAGGGAGGGAGGGGAAGACAAAAGATTATTCTAGCTGAAAGGGAGGTGAGGAAGAGAAGCGGGATCTCATCAGAGAGGAGAGAGTGACAACTGAGAGTGAGCAACAGCATAAGAATAGAGAGGTTGAGGGGAAGGGGCCGTGTGGATGGTGTCTCTGTTTTGTCAGCTGGCCAGGAACTGGTGAGGTAAAGGGAGATTTTTGGCAGAGGCTTAGAGAGCACTGTACTGACAGCCTGGAAGTGCTGGTGACTTCTGCTGTATGTGCAGTGAAGGAAAATCAACTCCTCAGTTTACAGCTCTCCTTTATACATCCCAGGGTCTCTGCATATATCTCTGCATGGGCAGAATGCAGATGAGTACTTGATCCTGGCTCTCACTGGCTTCTGCAGAGAGTGTAGCTGTCTCCAAGTAATCTCCTGCTCCTCTCTGCAGAGAAGCAGCCATGGGCAGCAGCAGCAGGCATTTATCTTGTAAGCACAGCACCACTCACCTTATGGTCTTTGTTTTCCCTTCCCTGCAGTTCATGGCGCAGGGGAAAGCCGGGAGCAGCTCCCCTCCATCGACAGCCTCCAAGCCTGGCAGTCAGCTGGACACCATGCTGGGGAGCCTCCAGTCTGACCTGAACAAACTGGGTGTAGCTACAGTTGCCAAAGGTGTCTGCGGAGCCTGCAAGAAGCCTATTGCTGGGCAGGTGAGTTGAAGGTGCTGTCTCATTGCTGGATCTTGGGCTGCAGCTGGGAGTAATGGGGAGGGCTGTTTCGTGAGGCTGAAGAGACTGGAGATGCTGGAGAAACTGAAGTACTCTATTTATCCACTGGCTAGGTACGCTGTAAGCTCCTCCAGTGACCTCTACCCTGCCCTTGAGGGACTGCCCTCTCCTGAGATGATAGGTAATTCAGTTTTCATGCTACCCCAGTCCAGGGCTCACTTGAGTAGTAGAACTTGTCATTCTTGCTGACCTCCAGCTGGTATCTTGTCGTGTGGTCTAAGGGAGAATGAGATGGAGTTGTCCTTCATAATTTGTCTTCCCAACAGGTTGTTACAGCCATGGGGAAAACCTGGCACCCTGAGCACTTCGTCTGCACCCACTGCCAGGAGGAGATCGGGTCACGAAACTTCTTTGAGAGGGATGGTCAGCCCTACTGTGAGAAGGATTATCACAACCTCTTCTCCCCTCGCTGCTACTACTGCAATGGGCCGATCCTTGATGTGAGTTCCTTGAGATTAAGGGTGCTGGCAAGGTGCTGCAGGCCTGGGTGGTAAAAACTCCACCAGTATGTCCTAGGTAGAAGATTTTGTTTGGGACCTTACTTTTTGCCTTTACCCTGGCTCTGGAAGGGAAACAACTTGTCTCAGTCCAGTCCTTACACCAGTGAGAGGAGTTAATCCCTCTTACCTTCACTGAAGTTTCTTCAGAACCCCACATCATTCTGGTAATGATTCCTCAGCTTTTGTCTGTTGGTAGCCTGTAGTAACAGGCACCAGTGCTATGAGAGCTGGATGGGGCCCAGTATAAGGGAGGAAGCAGAGGCTAAGATCCTTTTAGGGTAAAAAAAAGTGTGCAGTGGGGAAAGCCGGAACGAGCCAAAGGCAGGGGAGAACTGACTCAGCTCTCTGAAGGACAGCCTGTTTTAGTGCATGCTCTTGTCAGCACCACCATTCTTCCCCGCACCAAGCCCCTCCTTACTCACCTCCAAGCTGAAGCCATCATTTACACGACTTGCACTTTGTGTCTTCTGAACAGAAAGTGGTGACGGCTTTGGACAGGACATGGCACCCTGAACACTTTTTCTGTGCCCAGTGTGGAGCTTTCTTTGGACCTGAAGGTATTGCTGGTTTATGTAAGGGGAAAACAATGTCCTCCCTGAACTCAGACAAGTGTGTAAAGCAGAGCTGCTGTTAGGGGACAGCCCGAGAGATGACAGGGGAACTACTGAAGATGGAAGTCCCAAGGGCTATAGCTGTTTATGGGGAAAAGATGCTACCAGTAATCTCTCCTCCCTGGGGAGGAAGAGTATGCATGTGCCAGTGTGCACATGGGACAGGAAGGGCAGCAGAACAAGGAACCTGCTGCGTGTTAGAGGGGGGAGGATGATCCTACCCACACTGGCTACCCCTCAGAGCTTGCCTGGCTGTAGGTAAAGGTGAGGAACTGATGCAGTGTGCCTCTCTTCTTCTTTGGCAGGATTTCATGAGAAGGATGGCAAAGCCTATTGCCGCAAGGACTACTTTGATATGTTTGCTCCCAAGTGTGGAGGCTGTGCCCGGGCTATCCTGGAAAACTACATCTCTGCCTTGAACACCCTGTGGCACCCTGAATGCTTTGTCTGTCGGGTAAGAAACCCCAAGGTCTTTTGCTGCTGCTCTACGACCCCTCTCATTTCCACCCTGCAGGCATCTGGTCCCTTATCAGGAAAAGGCAACTGCGGGGTAGTGAAGGACAGCCAGCCCCACAGGATAGAAACATGTCAGCAACCAAACACCTTCTTGTTCCTTTGCCTGTTTATGTTAAACTTTCTTGCCATTTTTCTCTTTCTGTTCCCAGCTGGAATTATGGGCTTCTGCAGCAGCTCACAGATAAACAGAGACATTTTCTGTGACCTTTAAATAATCATAAGCTAAGCTTCTCTCTAAGCACTTGCCTCAGCAATCAGATTCTGAGGATCTTCCTCCCATGCTCCATCTGAATGTAAACTAATGAGACTGACCTTGCTCAGACAAACATGCAAGTCAGTGAAATAGTGGCAAGCTGCATACAACAGGCATAATAAACAGGAATACTGCAGATTAAATGCTTGGCACACTTTCAGAGAGCACTGCAAATATTAACTCTTACAGGCCCCAAGAGATGACAAAATGAACCAGTCTTTCCTAGAGGGGGAAAGAAGGGCAGAGACCAGAACAAGCAGCCAGCACCATGAGCTGCTGATACCTGATGTGATGCTCAGAGCAGACTGTCGCCACACTGCTGGGACTGTGACCCCTGCAGTGGTGTGCAGAGAGTGGAGGCAGAAGATTGCAGACCTGACTGTAGGGCTGGGGAGGGCTGTGCCTTTTTGTGCAGATTGAGACTTCTGTCAAGCAGTTTTGCTTTTCTTTCCCCCTGCTGCCACACTGCCTCTATTAGTGGGGCCAGCACCAATGTCTTCCAGGACATGAGGTGTGATTCTCTTCCTCTTTTTGCTAAAGCAGAGCAGACTTTTTAGCTGTCCTGACTGAGTGAGGAAGCTGCTTATTGAACTAATTGTCAGCATTAGAAAAGTCTGGGACTTGCTACAGGCAAACTGCATTCATCCCAGTATTGTGAATGTTCAGCTATCCATGGCTCTGCAGGCTGTTTGCGGGACTCCTGTGTGCACACTGGGGCCTAGCTCTGTGTGATACTCTGTCCCCTCTGTGGGGAAGAGGATGGTGTTGGGGCTCAGCAAAACCAGGATTGTGGAAACGTGACTTCTCCTCTGGGCCTTGCTGCTGGTGCATTTGGTAAATCTGGCAGCATCCTCAACTGTCATCCACCCCCTGCTGCCTCAGTTTCCCACTTGTACAAGGAGGAGAGTCTCCCCAGCCTTGTGGGGATGGTGGGTGCTTCTGTTGCAGGTTTTGAATGTAGTATCCTCAGCTGCCTGGCACTGGGTGAGGAGCTCTGGGCACTAATAAGCACATAGCTGGTGTATCCTCTTCTCATCTGCTCGAAATCATTAGCACTGTAGAGCTAAGTTTCTCCCAGTAGCCGTGTGTATGTACCTGGTGGAGATGTTTCAGGTTTGGTGATCCTGCAGTGTTCCTGTGTAATGACAGCCATTCTGGAGACATCATTTGTAAAGATTAATTCTGCATTTTCTCAGCTGGAACTGCTCCCACATTCATCAGAATTGTGCTACATTAAAGTCTCTGGTCCCTGCTTCTACTGCCATTGTGGGGAAGCTGGAGTGGGATTAAAAAATAAACCCAGAAAACCCCAATGTAACAAAACCCAGCAGGGAAAGGTGCTGCAGTGTTTCCCATCTCAGGGGCAGGAGTGTCCTCCTTTCTCCTGGCTGGACACGCCTCGTAGCTCTGTAGTACTTTCCTTGCAGAAGTGAAACCAGCTAGGGGGAAGGTGCATGGTTAATTCCCTCTCTTGCGGCTGTAACTGCCTATCTATCAGCCTTCCCTTGGAAAATCTTGATGGACAGAGTTTGGCTCTTTGAATAACAGAGCAATGCTGGAAGGCAGCAGCTCACCCTGGCCACGGTACAGCTAGGCTGTGCCACAGAGCAGAGGAGCCTTGTGGAGCTGCCTGCATCCCCAGTTACACAATCTATCCCCTTGTGCTTTATCCTCCTGCAGGAATGTTTCACACCATTCATCAATGGCAGCTTCTTCGAGCATGACGGGCAGCCCTACTGCGAGGTGCATTACCACGAGCGCCGCGGCTCGCTCTGCTCCGGTTGCCAGAAGCCTATCACAGGACGCTGCATCACTGCTATGGGCAAGAAATTTCACCCCGAACACTTTGTCTGTGCCTTCTGCCTCAAGCAGCTCAACAAAGGAACCTTCAAAGAACAGAACGACAAGCCCTACTGCCAGAACTGCTTTCTCAAGCTCTTCTGTTAGAGGCATCATAGACGGGCGCTAAGCATCTTTCTGCCACCCCCTTGGCAGTTCTGTCTCTCTGAGCATTACTGTGATTTAGAAACCTGACCAGGCAGGGGAGGAGGGTGGGGTGGGGGTGGGTGGGAGTGCTTTCTGCTGCTATGAGAGGCAGTAGATCCAGAGATGAGACGGACCATTAAACTGGAAATGCCCTTGCTGTGTCTCAGTAGAGAGAGGCCGAGATCCCTTATTATGGTGTGAGTCTGTGTGTGTGACTGACAGCTGAGCTTAGCTCAAGGGCTCCAACAGGGAGATTTTACTCGGCCCCCTCCTGGCAGAAGGAGTCTTTGCCAGTACATTTCAGCCTGCGTCAGCTTCCTGAGCAAATGGTGACACTTGCAGACAGCACAGCCCTCTGCTTTGACACCTTTCTCAGGCTTTAGTCTGCGTGCATGCAGGCTGAGCGATAGCACACCGAAGGCACCCTGCGATCTCAGTGACACCCTGAGATCTCTGCTCACTAGAGCCAAGGGGGGTGTGTGACTTACTGAGATCAGAGCATCAGCACAGGCAGCCAAGACCCTGCAAGGGTCTCTCCAGTTCCATTACACTGTAAGGAGATGATACCACTTACTTTTTTTTTTCAAGAGGAATCAAGGTGTTACTGTGTGGGGTATTTTTTTTGGTTTGTTTTCTTTTCTCCCCCTAGTTCATTATTCCCTGCCTTTTCTCAACACACTGGAGCAGGAGGTGAAGTAAGCCCCAGCCATCCCTTAGCTCTGATGTGCGCTCCTGTGGGTGACATCCTATGCCAGGCACCTGTCAGCACCCAGGCTTGCTCAGGGCATCTGCTCCCATTGCCTGCTGCTCCCAGGAGGAGGAGGCATCATCCTTGCTTTAAAAGCAGGAGCAGACAGGTTAGAGCACAGCCTTTTTCATCCATCCCTGCCACGAGTGTATGACGTGTGTGTGTTTATCTGCCCTGAAACTGCCATCTATCAGGGCCTGAAACCGTCACAAGAGCGGGGACAAGTGGAGGGTTTAAGAAGCCAGAAAAAAAAAGATCCAAACTTTATATCCTTTCTTCTTCCTCTCTTTGCTAATGAGACTTGTCAGCCCCATGGTATTTCCCTTTTCTGTGCTCTTGTTAAACACGTTCTACCGAGAGATGCTAGAGCAATAACCTTTTATATTGACTGTTACTGGTATAACACGTCCCTTGGGTCAGGTGTGTGTGACACACTTGGGGTTTTACTATCAAAGCAAATACTGTATCCTGTCTTTGATAAGAACTGTAGATTTCTACACTGATTTTGAATTCATATCTAATTTACTTTTAATCCTCTTATACAGAAATTGATTTTGAAGTGATTTTAAGGAAGCAACTTTTATATCAAGCTGTGCTGTTCTAGGCAGTGTGCCAGTTGTGCTGGTTACTGCATCTGTAACCTCAACGCTTTGTTAAGCCTAACTAACATTCAGTAGTTTCTTTTTATTGTGGGTTGGGAGGGGCTGGAATCTTACGGGGAAGGGAATGTGACTTGTATGGTTCTTTTCCTCCTAGCTCAGAGGGTGAACTGTGAATAGCTCCCACCCCCCAGCCACCTGAAAGTGTGTTTTGGGTTTTATTGCAACCTGTAAACTGCTGTATTTGAATCGCCTGCCATTCTCCCAAAGCCCAGCTTCCAGGATGTTAGAGTGAGTCTTAATACGATGCTGCAGGGGGGAAGAGCTCAGACCTTTGCCCTTCGTTCCTCCTCTTCAGCCCCTGGAAACCAGAGCAGGGCTGACTGGGAAAGGGCTTCCTTTTGTGCCTAAGGAGAAGATATTGGGAGAGACAATGTTCCCGAGTAGCTGTGTAACTTTGGGCCAGTCACTAAACCTTACCGTGCCTCAGTTTCCCCATCTGTAAAATGGGGGCAGTTTAGCCTGGATTTGTGAGGTGGTTGTGAGGCTTAGTTCACGTTTGCTGAAGCACTTTTGGGTCTCTGGCTGGAGGGTGCTATGGAAGGTGAAGTATTAGGTTGAAATACCCGATGGTGTTCTGTGGTACCAGCTTGGTGGGTGCGTTTAGGGGTCTGGGGGGGGACTGTGTCAGAAACCAGCCCGACCTTAGGCTAGAAGCTGCAGGTCACTGCCCTGTGTAACCTTCCACAGTGCTTCACTGTCCAGCTCAGGTCACTGAAACTGGTTTTGGCGTTTCCCCACACAAATGAACCTCAGTCTGTGCTTTGAGACTGAGGGGAGCTATATGGAACCCTTAGTGCTAAAGCTGCGTCAGTTGGGGAGGGTTCGCAGGGCAAGAAACCTGACACATTTGTCTTTCCATTTCTGAAGTGGATTTGACTTCAACTGTTTCTAAGTTGCATGTGTTTATCTCACCAAAAAGGTCAACTGCCTTCAGCCCTGCTAAGAGGACAAAGAGCTGTTGTCAGGGGGGCCAGAGAGGGGCGAGAAGGTGTTTCTGGCACTACCACTTGGTGAGACCTGCAAACTGTGTAACCATGTGCCTCAGTTTCCCTGGCTGGGGACTCTTTAGCCTACCTCACTGCTAGTTGAGGCTTGTGTAAGGGATGCATCTGGCACGTGTGGAAAGCCCTGGGTGCCACGGGGGATGCTGGTGGTGCACAGCACTCGTCTGTTGTGAGTGCTTAACAGAGAGAGTTAAACACTCACCTCCTGAGCAAGGTGTGGAGCCTGTCCTTGATTTATCTGGTTTCTGACGTGCTGGGGTGCTACACGGGTGCTACTTTGCCAAATATAATGACTTCTGGTGGCTGTTGCCAGCGCTGTGGATGGCCTGATGTTTGATTTTGGGATGCAGTTTTAGGGCAGCACAGCCATGGCACTGCATCAGCAGCCAGGGAGGGGGGTGAGGGCTGCAGAGAGGTGCCTATTGCAGCCCCCGCACCAAGTGCAGCCCCTGGGGCGGGTCCTTCACAGCACGTCGGGGTCCATGGTTATTTGATGTCTTTTCTCCCCTGTAAACATCTAACTTTGCTTTTTTATTTTTCCATTTAAAACTCTTGCAGTTACACTAATAAAGTTTTTACCGTTATTCTCACCTGTGTGCTGTCGTGGTTTCTAGCCATTAAACTTGTAGGAAACCAGGAGCGAAGCGGGTCGTCCTAAGGGATGCTGTAGTGAGGCGTTCGCAGCGCTGCCCCCCCCGCCTCCCGAGCCCTCCCTGCACTGCGGAGCGCTTCTCCAGCCGCCAGGGGGCGCACTTCGCCGAGCCGCGCTGCCCGCCTTGATTGACACACTGCGGGCAGCCAATGGGCTGAGCTGAGGTGGCTCCGAGGCTCGCTGCGATTGGTCAGCAGCCGGGCTATAAAAGGAGGTTGGCCCGCCTTGCGGCCTTTCTTTTCCGGAGCCCTCGGGGAGGTGAGTGCGCGGCGTGGCGGCTCCCGTGGGCCCGGGCTGGGCGGGAGCGGGCCCGGGGGGGTACCCGTGCGTACCGGGAACGCACCCAGAGCGCACCCGGGGTCCTGCCCGGGGGCTGGGGGTCGGGGGCAGCGCGGAGCCCCGGGGCCGGGGGCAGCGTGGAGCCCTGGGGTGGAGGCGGCGGGAAGGAAGGGTGCGGACGCGCCTGAGCCGCGCTTCCCCTTGGCAGGTCTCAGCTCGTCTTTAAACCCTCCGGGCGATCCTTGGAGCACCGCCGCGATGCCCAGGGAAGACAGGGCTACCTGGAAATCCAACTACTTCATGAAAATCATCGTGAGTGTCGGCGCGGCTCCGGCGGGGGGGCGCGGCTGCACTTGCCTGGATAAGAGGGGGGGTGCTTAGGTTGTCTGTTTGCGGAGCGTTTACCTGGTAATAGGAGGTCCTTAAAACAACCCAGGCCAGACTGGCTTAGGGCTCCTGTGAGAATCTCCCTGACAGTTGCAGGGATAACTTGCTTAGGGATCTGATTAGATAGCTGAGAGAAAGGTGCAGCCTTGTGCCCCCAGCGTCAGTGTGAGCTCAGCACTCTCAAACTTGACAGATTCTGCTGTTACATTTTAACGCGTTGAGGTTTTAGTGCTGCTCTGTGTGCTGGTCCAGATTGCTTTGTATAGTTACAGTGTTTCTCTTGCTATAGCAACTCCTGGATGATTACCCAAAATGTTTCATTGTGGGAGCAGACAATGTGGGATCCAAGCAGATGCAGCAAATCCGCATGTCCCTGCGTGGCAAGGCTGTTGTGCTGATGGGGAAGAACACGATGATGCGCAAAGCTATTCGTGGTCACCTGGAGAATAACCCTGCCTTGGAAAAGTGGGTAACACTGTCTGAGTGTGCTCCTGGATCCTGTGTCTGGGAGGAGGGGATGTTGGCTGAGAAGCAGGACTGAATGCTGTCATCTTTCCTTCAGGCTGCTGCCTCACATCCGGGGGAACGTGGGCTTTGTCTTCACCAAGGAGGATCTGACTGAGATCCGGGACATGCTGCTGGCTAACAAGGTAGGGGGGGGATCAGCCCTCACTGCGCCTCTGGGCTGGCAGACAGGGAACTGAAAATAAATCTGAGTCTTCGTGGGGGGTGACTGGTTAATAGGAGTCCTCCGGGCTTGGGAACTAGGTCCCTGCAGCCTTAGCCAAACTGTTCAAGTTCAGCTGCCTCCTGTGTGCCCTCCATCCTGGAGGAACTTCAGGAAGGAGTAGATGCCATCCCACCACATCTGAGAGGTGAGCTTTCTTCCAGCTTCTCATTTCCCCTTTCTCCAGGTGCCAGCTGCTGCCCGTGCCGGTGCTATTGCTCCTTGTGATGTGACTGTGCCTGCCCAGAACACTGGTCTTGGTCCTGAGAAGACCTCCTTTTTCCAGGCCTTGGGCATCACCACAAAGATTTCCAGAGGAACCATTGAAATTCTGGTTAGTGAGCAGTGCACTGCTGTTGTTGAAGCTCTGCCTTGACTCGAGGGCCCCAGTTGTGGTAGCTGAGGCAGCTCAAAGATCAAAGCTCCCATTAGGGCTGAAATAGTGTATCAGTATCGGCTGTGCTTTGGGATCATGAAGGAGGATGCAGTGCGGGAGGGGATTTAAGTTCTCCATGTGGACCAGATGACCTTTGAAGGTCTCTTCCAACCCAGACTATTCTGTAATTCTATGATCTGGGCTGTGTGGGTAGGCTCTGCTGGAGGAGCACGATGCAGGCAGGGCACTGCCTTTCTCCCAGCTGAGACCTCCTTGTTTATGTCTAGGGCTTTCTCATCTTGTGGAGCTGAACTTTGAGCTTGTTTTTGTTGTGCTCATTTGTTCCTTCAGTTCCATCTCGTGCTGTTGGAAATGTGCATCCTGTTGCGTTGGTGTGCCTGAGCTTCTTTGCACATACTCACTCCTTTTCCCTTTATTTCCTCAGAGTGATGTGCAGCTCATCAAGACTGGAGACAAAGTGGGTGCCAGCGAAGCCACCCTGCTGAACATGCTGAACATCTCCCCCTTCTCTTTCGGGTTGGTGATCCAGCAGGTCTTTGACAATGGCAGCATTTACAATCCTGAAGTGCTGGACATCACCGAGGATACCTTGCACAAGCGCTTCCTGGAGGTGAGTGCCACAGCCTGGATCTGCTGTATTCTGCTGCTCTGCCTTGCAGCTCTGGCAGTCAAGTGTCATGCCTGGTGTGCTGTGCAAGCTTCTGCAGAGCTGGGAGCAATCACTGCTGCCCTGCAGAGAGTCCATTAGGGAGTGCCTTCTGCAGGCTTTTTTAGCTGAAACTTCTTCAGAAAAGCCATTTAAATCTTGATGCTTGTCTAATGTCACCAGAGCTTTGTCACCTGTGTGCGTTGCACACTGTCCATCGTTATGATGGCAGTGTAGAAATGTGGTTTTTAGTCCAGGTTGCTTCTCAGAGCACAGAAACATGAGTCTCTCTCCTCACAGGGTGTTCGTAATGTCGCCAGCATCTGCCTGCAAATTGGGTACCCGACCATTGCTTCTGTGCCCCACTCCATTGTCAATGGGTATAAGCGGGTCCTGGCTGTGGCGGTGGAGACAGACTACACCTTCCCCCTGGCTGAAAAGGTAATGGCTGCAGAGAGGCGTTAAAGGCAGACAGGCACTTGGAAACACTTCACCTTACCTGGTTTGAAAGGACTCGGACCCGCCTGTGTGCGAGGGACCTGTCCTAAAAAGGGACATGTGCTTCCATGTGTTGCGTACAGATGGTGGGAAGCTGGATTCCCGGGTTCCCTCCTCCCCAGGTCTGATACCCTGGAGTGCAGCTGAGATGTCTCTGACTCCTCATACGTGGCGGCGATAAGTGCATCTGTTTCACTTGCAAGCTCGCACTCATGGCCTTCATGATTACAAAGGGTCGGCCATTCAGAATGTTCGTTTCCTCTGAGTTCACCTTTCCCTCTCCTCTTCTGCAGGTGAAGGCCTTCCTGGCAGACCCCTCTGCCTTTGTGGCAGCCGTCCCTGTGGTGGCTGAGGCGGCTGCACCCGCTGCTGCCGCTGCTGCCGCTCCAGCCAAAGAGGCGGTGAAGGAGGAGTCGGAGGAGTCGGATGAGGACATGGGCTTCGGTCTGTTCGACTGAGGGCAGCGCCAGGACATGGGCTTCGGTCTGTTCGACTGAGGGCAGCGCCGCCTGCCGCGGGGGCCTTGGGCCGACCGGAGCAATAAAACCCTGTTTTACACCCTCACTGTGCCGCCGCGGTGCTGTCTCCACATCACCGGGGGCTTGGGGGGGAGGCACCGGCTGCTGCTGCTGGTGCCGAGGGGGAGCTGCGAGCCCGGGGCCGATGGCGGCGCCGTGCGGAGGGGCCGGGCCTGGCCGGGCAGCGCCGTCGCTATGGAGACGGTTCCGCCCCGGCTGGCCCTGCGCGGCCTGCACCGGAAGCCGGGACCGCTTCCGGGGGCGCAGGCGGTGTCATGGCGGCCGACACGCAGGTGAGTGCGGGCCGGACCCGCGGTGCCGGTGGAGCCGAAGGGGGGCGGTGCGGGAGGACCCCGGTGCCGCTCCCGCTCCGCAGCGCTCCCGCGGGCCGCCTGTGGGGCCCGGTGGGGAGGTGGAGGCCGGGCCGGGCGCGTCCCGGGGCGGGAAGGCCGCGCTGGCGCTGCCTCCTCCAGGGCCGTAGGAGCACGGGCCCCGTCGCCGCTCCCGGAGCGGCCGCGGCCGGGAGGGGAGCGGGGGATGGCGGCGGAGGGGCCTCGCCTGCCCCTGAAGTGAGGTCCCGGGGATCCGCCGGCAGCAGCTGCCTCGTGTGCGGGTGCTGGGCCCGCGCTCCACCTCCCGCCACTCCCGGTGCCTCCGCCGAGCCCGCGGATGCCGGGAGCGCCGTCCCGAGCGGGAGAGGCCGAGCGCTGTCCCCGTTCGGAACTGCTGAGCGCGGCCTGCTGGGCCGTAGCTGCTCCGGAGCGTCCTGGGCTGCCGGGAGCACCCCGGCGGGCTTCCACCTCCGGCTCCGTGCGTTGGGTTGGGATGTTCCCAAGGTGAATCCCAGCCTTCTCGGGATCAGGTCGGTACTGGTACCAACACGGTGTTTGCTTTCTGTTTGCATCCTCCCTTTGTAACACGTGTACACCCGCATCCTAATAAAAACTTGAAAGCGAATGGGGTGAAGCCTGCCTCAGCGCCCCTTCCACAGAGACTGGGGAGTTGCGGTTTGTGCCGTTCATGTAAGTCACCGAGTTGTTTAGGAAGTCCCATGGTATTCTACACGGTGCATATGTTTAATATCCAGACTGGTTGGGATAAATTTAATGTGTTTCATGTCTGTGCGTCTCCCTGCTTGTGATAAAGCAGCGTGAGTGAGTAATGCAGCTGGGTTGGAGCTTGCAGCTGCTGAACTGACATAACTGAAAGACTTGGAAGAAGACGAGCTCTTTGATGGTGGCTCGGTCCATCAGTTCTGGTGGTCATTCTGCACCATCCCCTGCAGAGGTGCAGCCCTGCTTTCAGCCAGCTTTTAAGGAGGGCTGAGGGTGTGCAGTGGTCCCAGAGGCAGGGGGGTGTGGGCAGCCTCTCTAAGTCCCTGTTTGCTGCACAGTGTTACCTCCTGCGTGTCAGCAAAAAGGCTTCGCTGGAAGCAGGAAGCAGCTCTGGAGGAAGGTGGAGGCAGTCTCCATTTCCCAGTTGCCAGGTTTCTTGTGCTTGGAACTGGCCTCGTGGCGATGCTGGTGGGGTTTTGCCTCACGAGGGAAGGAACAGCTTGGATGAGGTTCTGAAGGCGTGCTCCCCTGCTGCCCCTCCTGAAGGTGCTGATCGTTCACGTGGAAAGTTGCTCAGTTTAAGAGCTGAATTTTAAAAGCCTTTCCTGGAGAGCTGTGTTTTGGGTTCTGGAAATGCGGAAAGGAGGCGAGCGCAGACCTTGGCTGAGCACTGTTCAGCCCACGCTGTTTTCATCCTCTGGGCCCTGCAAAGCTTGGGACTTTGAGGAAATGGTTTCAGCAGTTCATGGAGCTGTTTTGCTCAGGTAACCTTGGCCACTACTGATTGTGCATGGAAGGGGTTGAGAGTGAGGCACAACTTGTAATGTGGTGAGTTCAGTTTGCAGAATCCCTGTGATGAGGGCGTTAGATGAGAGCAGTTTGTTCTGAGCTCAGGATGTCACAACTGCTGAAACCACGGATCAGTTGTTCAGGGTGGGCAGTTGGAAGTCCCCCATGGGGGGTGCATGGGCCTTACTACACTGAAAATCACCTTTGCATTCTTGAAGTGCTTTAAAGGCCCTGTACTTCAGGCTATTGGTCTTACCTCTTGTTCTGACTTTCAGAGGGGTAAGTGTATCCTGTAGAGCGTAAGCGCCATGACAGGGACACAGGTTAACAAACAGAAAGCGGTCACCCTTCACCGAAGGGGAAGGTTTCCATCGTGCACGATGTGCGGTGACCCTTTCCTCAGCAGATCAGACCGTGGATGCTCGCGTTTGGTCACTGAGAGGTCCCAAGTTCTTGCGCTGGTGCTGTGCTCTGTGTGTTGGCGTTGAAGGCAGTCTGATGCTTTGTCCTCTGTGTGTGGTGTTAGATTTGTGACACACTGAAGCGGTTTGCAGTGAAAGTGACTACAGCCAGCGTGAAGGAGCGGAGGGAGATCCTCAGTGAGCTGGGAGCATGCATCTCTGGGAAAGGTAAAAGCTTTGGGGCACTCTTCTGTTGCCAGGGTGGATAAGAACATTGAGCTGCTTCGTTTCCAAGCCTGTGTGGAGCATGAGGGGTAGCTGTTTGAGGGAGGGGGCGGTGGCGTTTGGGGGCTGTGCTTTCCCACAGTGTTAGTTCTGAGCATGGGGTCTGTGAGCAGCACAGAACCGCGGTTACCAGCACGTGTGCTTTTTCCCATTAGCAGCTGCAGCATCGTGTATGTTAGCTTTTCATTACTCTGGCAGTTGCCTGTTTCTCTCCTGACTCTAACGCTTCATAGGATACTGATGCACTCACCTGTGTTCTGTGGAGAGTACGGATGATTTCAGGTGTTCGTAAAGAAACAGTTGAGGCACATTTGTAGAAATCTCTTTTCTGGACTGCCTCTGGAATTTCGTGCTCCAATTCTGCCATTGGCTTTTAAAACATGCATGGAATACATTAAAAAGAGAGCACTTTTACTGTGATCCTCGCGAGCGGTTTTGTAGATAGGAGCAGTTCACTCACTTCACTCGTGAAGTGAATCGTGTTTGTGTTAACGATTAAGAGCTTTATGAAGAATTAGATTAATGAAGAAATAATTTGAGGTACATTCTGTTACAGATCTTCCAGAGGGAGCGGTAAAGGGCCTTTGCAAACTCTTCTGCCTTACTCTGCATCGATACCGGTGAGTACATCGATGTGGGAAAGCTGTATCATTTACTCTGTCAGTATTTGTTAGTTAAATGGCATGGAGCATTTGAAAGTGTTAGCATAGCGTGGCGCATGGATGTGTATGACACTGGAAGATGCCATCTAGTCATTAGGCTCTCAAGGTAGGTTTGACGTTAAGAAGTGTTACAACACTTCCCTTGTGTTTCACCTTTGTGAAATTCAAACTTCCATCCATGGTTCAGTGTGCAAGGATGAATGCCCGTGGCCTTGCGGTGCAAGACTAAGGTGTCTTTTAGATGCCTTTTAGACAACTTTTAGGTTGGATTAAATCATAGCCTGTTGTAGAGGAGCTGTTCAGGACCTGTGATTTGTACTGCAGCCTGCCAGAGGGCCTTGGCATAACTTCTGTCAGTTGAGGAAGGGAATGGAGCTCTCTGCCAGAAACTTCTCCACTTGGAACAGCAAGGATGAAATGACTGTTAGCTGGACTGGTGAAATGAGAAGGCAGAACCTTATGTGTGATGCAAAGGTAGTAACGTGTGTAACGCTGGCAGGATTTGCCATGGTCACTGAGGTCTGCTCTTCATTCTAGTGATGCAGCGTCCCGCAGAGCCCTGCAGCTGGCGCTTCAGCAGCTCGCCGAGTCCCAGCCAGAGGCAACAGCGAAAAACCTTCTGCAGTCACTTCAGTCTTCAGGGATCGGTGGCAAGGCCGGAGTGCCCAGGTGCTGGATGAGCTGCTCCGTGTGGAGGCAGCTCTGAGTTGCTGGCGTTTGTTCTTGTGTTTGCAATGATTCTGCTGCTGCTGCTTGCCAGAGGTGTTAAAAACGTTTGGAGACAAAGCTGTTAATGGCCATTCAGATATTTCCCTCTTCTACGTCTTCTGGGAAAGCAGAAGGAGTATCATGATTATTACTGCTGGTGGATTGGATCTGAATTGTGGCTTTGCCTTTGTTAACCTTCCAGTCTGGGGAGATAAGGAACAAACTGTTATACCAAGAAATTATCCAAAAGGATTAGGAAGGGGAATATCCTCACCCAGCTGGTGGAATTCAAGACCTTATGTAGGCAGGGAGATAATGAAATTTGAAGCTCAACTTAGAAAGACACAGCTCTTCTATTGTGATATCTTCTGGAAACAGTTGTTCCAAAAGGTGAATTGGGGTTGTTTTGCTGATACAGGCCACAGAGCACTGTCCTGCAGTGCCACCATGGCTGAATGCAAGTGCAGCGTTTAGAAAAGGCCCTGCTCTTGGTTTAAAGGCTTGCAGTGATCTGATATTTACCCTCCAGTCGCAGTGGCTGGCTTTGTGCGCAGGAACACTTTCTGTGTTCTTTCACTTTGGGGTAGAGATCAAAATGGAGTGAGGATCAGGGAGCTGCGAGGTGGGGTCTGTTACCTGAGGTGGAGGGAGGAGGTGGAGAGGAGGGAGGAGTGTGCCGGGAGGGAGTGTAAGCTGGGAAACGATTTGGCAATGCAGGGCTGAGAAGCTCTGACCGTAAAGATGAGCGGGGCGGAGAAATCTTGGGTCACTTTTTGGGCACTCTCAGCTGGCAAAGTGTTCAACTCTCATTTCTGTCACGCTGCTGAGAAGATCCAGGATTTCTTGTGCTAAGGATCTGCATTCCCAGCAGGCAAGGTTTAGCTTCTTTTGTGCCATTTGGAAGTTCCGAAACACATAAACTAAGACTGAAACTGGGTTTATTTGTGACACAATTGCCTTGCTTGTAAGGTGGTATTCTGACTCGGGCAAAGATGTGTCTGTTGTGGTCTAGTAGGTGTAAGATACATGCTGGGAGCTGTAGATTTACCTCCTTCTCCTGTCTGTACAACAGTAAGAGCAGTGGATCTGCAGCCCTGCTGGCACTCTCCTGGACGTGCCTGCTTGTGCGCACGGTCTTTCCAACACCTGACAAGAGACAGGGAGAAACATGGAAAAAGCTGGTAGGTTCTTTTTGGTTTGCAGAAATATCCCTTTGGAGATAGGGACTGAAATGTTTTTAATGCCTTGAAGTTGCTGTGACATTGCAAATAATTTTGAGCATAACTGATAATGTCGAGTTACAACCCAGTTTATGTGACAGTCTTTGTTGCTTTCTGGTGTATTTGACCTCTCCTATTCTGCTGAAGAAAGCAGGTGTACAAAGCATGGGAGTGGGGCAGTCTTACGCCTGTGCAGAGTTGCTCTGATGTATACCAGTGTTTCTAGACTAGGCCTGCTACTGGTGCCTCCGAGGTACAGTCTGCAGCGTGGCATGAATTCCTTGTGCCTCCCTTGAAGTCTCGTGCCTGTGATACTCTTGAAATCCCTTGTGCCTGTGATACTGTCATATAGTGTCAAGTAGCGTTTTGCTTTCTTTTCACCTACTTTAACAACCTGAACCATGCTCAGGCACCATGGAATATAGTTGGAACACGTGTTAAGAAGAGTTGTCATCTGATACAGGTTACTGTTTTCAGAGGTGGAGTTTCCCAAACTATTATGCATGGCTCTGCAAAGTGGCACATGTGAGATGAAAGCAGAGGCAGCTTGTTGGAAGAACTTGCACAAACTAAAGGCTCTCACCTAAGCAGATTCAGCTAATTACTGGCATTTGACTCATCTTGGTTGATATGAGCTCGCCGAGAAGCATGTACATGAAGGTTTTCTTGGCTGTTTCTGTCGGCAGGTGGAGGTCCAGTGTTTGCTCGTTTTGGAAGTCCTGGGAGGTTCTCATAAGCAGGCAGTGGCTGGGGCTGTGAAGAAACTGAACAGGCTGTGGAAAGAGGTGATGAATACCTTATGTGGCCATGTTCACCAGCTGTTGTACGTTCTGCTGTGTTAACGTGCCTTGCTCTTGTTTCCCTTCAGAACCAGGATCTGGTGGATCAGTACCTATCTGTCATTTTCGGTCTTGACCCAAACCAGAGTTACGCTGCAATGCTGGGACTTGCGGTGCAGTTTTGCACAGCCCATAAAGAGACTGATACCATTAAACGATATAAGGTAAACCTGTTGTATTGCCTTTTAGAGGGTAATAAGTAGCATCACTTCTTACCAAGGAGAAGGGGGCTGAGCAGATGTCCCAGAGAGGTTGATGCTTTGCATCTGCCCCTGGTTTCATTACCTGTCAATTCAATAGCCATGCACTTCTGACTGAAACAGCTGGAATAGACTTACAGAGGAGGTGCCAGATACACAGCTGTGTGCTGCGGCCTCTGTATTTGCGTAGATGGCCAGTGCTGTAGCTTCTGCCCTCTACGCTGTTAGGAATGGAAGGCAGCATTTAGCTCTAGTGCACTTAGAGCATTGAGCTGAAGCGTAGAGCAGAGCATACTGATCTCTGCTTGACTGTCTTGTGTAAGGATGGAAGCAAAGCTTCTGCTTAGTGGGCATGACTGCCTTCCAGAGGAGGATGAGGTGGGGTGTCAAGCCTGGCTTTCCAGCAGTGTGCAGGGAGCTGGGTGTAGGCTGCAATGTGGCTATAATTTGCTGTTTCTTCTTGTTCAGAGTGCTCTTCTGGATTTCTACTTGAAGACCATCCTTATGAGCAAGACAAAGCCTCAGAAGCACGTGCTGGTGAGACACAGTGTTACAGAGCTGCTGTGCTTTAGTCCTGTGTGCAGTGTCTGCTGCTGTGCTCAGTGCTTTGCTCCTCTTGCAGGAGAGCTGTTCCCCTCTTCTTCGGTACATGTCTCACGCTGAATTCAAGGACTTAGTTTTGCCAACTCTGCAGAAATCGCTGCTACGGAGCCCTGAGAACGTAATTGCAAGTGAGTCTGCCGTCAGTCTGCATTGCTCTGTCAAAGAGCATGAATTCCTTAGAGGTCTGGAGTTGCTGGGGGAGTGTGTTTTTCTGGACTATGCTTTTGGTCCTGTGAGGCAGCAGGATTGTCTGGTGTCTAAGGGTTAGATATGGAGAAGCGACGTTCGTGGTGTGATCCCAAGTGTCTGGGTATGTGGTAGCTACTGTTTGCATGGAGGACAGAATTTCACAGCTGAGTGCTAAGAATAATCCTGAATTAATCTGATCATTGGGCATCAATTGGTGTTGTTTTATTTCCTGCTCCTTGCTGACCTTGTCTGCTTGCTGTGAACTGTGGGGAAGAGTGTGCCAAAATGCTAAAAACCTGTTAACAAAATGTAATATGCTGTTATCTCTTTTATCTTCAGCAATCTCTTGCTTGCTGGTATCTGTGAACCTGGATCTCAGCCAGTATGCTCTAGACATTGTGAAAGGACTGGCCAGTAAGTACTCTAAATCCTGGAGGGAATGAGGAGCTCAGAATAAAGCTTTCTTCAGCTTTCTGGCTGTACCTGTAACAGCTTGGTTACTGGTGAAGAGGTTATTTTATGTGGAAGGGAGGATGATGCTGTAACTTGGAACTGGAATAGTTCATGTGACAGTTCCAGAAGCTGAGTCAAGCCACATGTAAAGAGATGTCCTTGTCTTGCAAGTTTGCTGTAAGGAGCTCTTAGCTTTTGCATTATTTCCTAGGTCACCTGAAATCCAACAGTGTGCAGCTGATGGATGAAGCAGTTGTGGCATTAAAGAACTTGGCTCGACAGTGCAGTGATCCCTCGGCTGTGGAGTCGCTGGGCAGACACCTTTTTGCCATCTTAGGGGGTGAGTAAATTGTAGGATAAGCAGTGGAGATGGATAAAGATTTGCTGCCTTCGGGGAGTTTTGTGTACTGCATTTTCTCTTCTCTTGGGCTGCCTGTAGAGTGGGGTGGCTCAGCCTGGGTCAGGGAGGACTGGGCAGGATTTTGTAGTTTTGGGACGATTCTTGATGCAGCACATAGCTGTTGTCTGTAGGTCAGCTGTCACCGTTTGCTTTCGTTGGCAGGCTCGGAAGGGAAGCTGACAGTTGTTGCTCAGAAGATGAGTGTCCTTTCAGGTGAGGATCCTAAAAGAAAGCTGCTTCTCTGGTGGAAGAAACTCAGCAGAATGCTGAACGAAAAGAAACTGGACTTAAGCCTTTAGGATTCCCTGCCTATCATTCCAAATTGGCTGTAATTGCTGCCATAGCGAGTGCTGCATACCGCATGCTGGTTCTTGACTTACTGTTCAAAGGAAATAATTGGCTGGTAGGTTGAAGAGTTTTATGCGAGGGAGAAGATGACTGTGTCCTGAGTAAAAATGAAGGCAGAGGTCCTGCAGTGTTGGCACAGGGTGGATGTGACACATAGATGTAGTGACAAAAAAGAGCTGTCTGTGCAAGGATTGAAATGTGAAGGGACATTCTTGATTTGTTTTGGGTTTTGCTGCAAGTGCTGGTAGTTTGGGAGTTAATGAGAGAATTTTGTCCTCTCAGGGATCGGCAGCCTCAGTCACCATGTGGTTTCTGGATCCTCTAGCCAAGCTCTGAGTGGAACCATCACTGAGCTTTTCATCCCTTTCCTGCAACAAGAAGGTGAGACCTTTTGCTTTTGTTCTGAGTCTGCTAAGCTGCTTTCGTCTTGAGCAGGATTTTCAACAGGCCTATTTTTCAGGATAAATCTGATTCTCGCCTATTGTGTTATAAAATCCATGTCCTGCTCTGATGAGCAATGCCATTCAGGCAGAGCTGTGTCTGTTAGAAGCACATGCATTCATTCCCTGCCTCCTCCTGATGTCATTACCTGCTTTCTGTTGTATGTCCATGTGATCTATGCAGTTGCTATACTGACGTGAGCTCTGTGTTACTTCCCAGTCCATGAAGGCACGTTGGTTCATGCAGTCTCTGTCCTGGCTCTTTGGTGTGTTCGGTTCACCACAGACGTTCCTAAGAAGCTGGTAGAATGGCTAAAGAAAGCCTTCAGCCTTAAGACCTCTACTTCGGCTGTGAGACATGCCTACCTGCAGTGCATGCTAGCCTCTTTCAAAGGTAAAACTGTGCAGCTGTTAATAACTCTTTTGATTGTGTGAGTAAGAGAAGAGTAATCAACTTTTGTGCTTTCTGATGTAAGTGGAAAGCTGTGTGGATTAAGAAACATTTTGTAAGGCATTATCTGTTCACTGACCTTCATATTTCTCCTTGAAGTCTGGTTTGCCTTCAAGTTTATAAAGATGTTTTCTCTCCATGTATATCTAGCATCACTGCCCATTGTGCTGTCTTTCATATACCCCCAAAGTGATTTTTGATTCCATTATTTTTAATAGTGCAATAGTACTATTTAAATTTTACAGTAGTACAGCCCTATGATAGCACAGAGAATCCTGTGCTGTCATAGGGCTGAAAAAGCCACTGAAAACTACTTGGGTATCACAGGGTGGCAGGTCTTTCAGAGACATCAGTCTCACAGAATCACAGAACGGTTTGGGTTGGAAAGGACCTTAAAGCTCATCCAGTTCTAACCCCCTGCCACAGAGAAATACAGCACAGTGGACATTGCTCATGCTTGCTGTGAGCAAGGGGGATTACTTGTGTGTGATGTGTGCTGCTCTGCAGGGGATTAAGGCTTAAGATACTTGTATTTGCTCACCACTGGAACAGTGACTGCCATCGCTTTGATGCACCCAATGAAGCATCCAGCTGGAGCATAAAAACCCCAGAGATTCCAACCCTCACGAGTTTATAGTTGAAATAATGCCTGTAAATATTCAGTGTTGAAAATCATGAGGTCTTTCTTGTCCTTTTTCAGCACTGTGTGTGTGATGTTGCTTCTGGAAGTACCAGGAATACCTAGCTCAGTTTCTGTGGAAGTGAGGGTCACCAAACAGTGGGATTCCTTGACTTGTGAATGCTTGAAGTGGAAAAGATGGCTGTGGCTTGCCAGGAATTTACCTTCCCTCTCTTAGGGAAACGATCCTTGAAGTTGGACTTCCTGTTATTTGAACCAGCTCCTTTAATGTAACTGAATTAGGGTTTTGTTTTGCATCCCATGAACAGGAACTCATACTGAGATAGGACTGTTCTGTCTGTGAGGAAAGGACTAAAGTGGTTATGATCTAGGTTTCCATAGTTCGTGTTTAATGATAGTTACGACTGGCAACTCACAACTGGGAAGACTCAGAGTTGTCATGAGAAAGGAGAGGAATCAGACACAACAGAAGTGAAGGACCGTGTTGTTTTGTAACTTGTCTCTCTGTCTCCTCAGGTGACACATTATTACAGGGAATGGACTTGCTGCCAATGCTGATCCAGACAGTAGAAAAAGCAGCATCTCAAAGTACTCAGGTTCCCATGGTAACTGAAGGAGTTGCTGCAGCTTTGTTGATCTGCAGGATATCTGTAATTGAGGGACAAACTGGTAAGGTCACAAAACATCTAGTGCAGTCCAGTGCAGACAGGTTTTAAGGGTTACCACTTTTTTCTTGACAACACACATGAGACAGTATTCCTCAATCTGTGTATTGTAAACCAGGGAAGGATTTATTCCCATCTGTTACGTCAGTGAAGAACTTTTTGCTCTTCTGTGGCTTTGTGAATTGCAGCTTCCATTCACCTAAGGCAATATTCCTCTCTTTTCTGACAGAAGGCATTCACTGAGACCTTACATGCTAGGGCTTGATTGATGCATTTAAAGTATTACTTGCTTGTTACTTGGCTTGTATCTTAACAAACCGTCTTTGGAAAGCATGAGGACTGGAATTACTGCCCTCCATTAGAGGATATTGCAAGAACTGTCTGAGTTCATACATCTGCCAGATATAAAATCCAGGCATGTTCTGTCTATCAGAAGCAACACACCGCTTTCCTCCTTTCCTTATGTTTAGGAAGGCTTGCCCTGTGAAAGATTAAGATGAAACAGGTTTTACATTCCACAGGTGTTAAGTCACAGAAATACATTTTTGTCAGCAGGTGTTTTTTGAGCGTGCTTTTGGCTTTGCATTAGAGAGATGTGGAGCAATTGACCATTTAGCTACTTCTAAAGCTAGAAGTAACCCCAGTGATTTCAGGAGACAGAATTGGACTGTATTTTATGTACGCTGGTGAGTTCTGACTTGCTTTGAAACATCCTTGATCGACAGACATCTGTTCCTTTCCTGTCAGAGTCTAAGCTGAGTGGTTTCTGGCAGCTGATTCTGGATGAGAAAAAACAAATCTTTACATCTGAGAAGTTCCTGCAGTCTGCGTCAGAGGAAGGTAAATTATCAGCTAGTGTGTATCCAGTTGCTGTTTAACTCTATTATTTAGTACTTATGAGAGCTAATACTGCCATTAGCCCTGTTCTGTGATCCTTGGGAGATCCAGTTTCAGATTAAAATGAAGAGTGTGCTCTTTCAGAAGTACATCTAGACTTGTCTAAGCTTGACAGTGAATTCATTTACTTTTCAATGAGCCTGAGTTATACCAATTAAAGAGCCTAATAACAGTTGAAGCTCAGAACATGCTATAAGGTAAAATACCAAGGCTACTATTCAGATGGCATTATGCCATGTGTATGAATTCAGTACACATTTTATTGTCACTGAAGGCATTTCAGCAGGGCTTGGGAATTAACAGTGTTGGTGCAGTGAGTGTGGTATTTATCATTTGGTTTGCTCTGTTGACTTAGACAAAAATAGGTCACACACAGTGGTCAGGAAACTTCTGCTGGTATCCAGCTAACAGCATCCCTGTGAAACCATGGTTCTGTTTCCAGATGTGAGTTGGATTTGTCTCTAGCTTCATTGAGATTATGTAGAGCTCACTTTGGGTAGCTATTTTAATGTGTCCCACTTGCTGTTTGTTTGTTTTCAGGTAAAAAGTGTGTTTCCTTATGAAGCCTTGTGCTATTTTAAATATTTGTCTTTCCCCGCAGCAATGTGTACAGTGCTGCAGCTGACAGAGCGCCTTCTCTTGGATCATGTACAGCGGCTGCCTGAAAGTAAAGTTCAGTACGTAGAGTTGCACTTGCTGCCACTGATCTGTGTCTGATCCCTGAATGTCAGTGTGGGCAGTGGAGAGGGTGGGCTTGGGGCTTTGCACAGAACCTTGACCTCTTTGTGCTCTTCTGCCCAGCTGCTTTGCAGAGCTGCCTCCCTCGCTAGAGCTGTTTATTTCTGTTTTCAGGCAGTATCACCGTGCCCTTGTTGCAGTTCTGCTGAGTCGGAACTGGAATGTTCGAAGACAGGCCCATCAAACAGTTAAGAAGCTCTTGTCCTCTCTGGGAGGGTACAAACTGGCCTATGGGCTCTTGGAGGAGCTGAAAGTGGTTCTCAGTTCTCATAAGGTGCGTCGTCAAGAAGCCTGGTTTCTGCTTAGTTGTTTGTATGCTGCCAGTCACCTCCCTACCCTAGATTTGCTGTTAGTATTGACATAGAGTATGATATAAAGATGATTTGGTTTCACATGGTCTCCTAGAATGCCACTTGGTATTAGATCACTGCATATGACTGTAGCAGTGTCTGTGGTGTGCCTAATCTTCCCTATATACACAGAAGACCTATTATTACAAATTATTTGGGGAGTATGCTCTAGTTTTCCATGTCCTTCTATTATTTTGATCAAAAGTTAATCCCTGCTGGAGGACCAAGTGCTTCATTCCTTTCTTGGTATCCTAGGTCTTTGGCCCTGGCTTATAGCTCAAGCTGCCTATTTAAAACAAAGTAATATAGATGCTTTAGTAGCAAGTATTATAAAAATGAAAATGAAAAGGAAAGAGAGTGCTGTATTGCTGGGCATGATGCTAAGCCAGCACCATGTCAAGTTGTGTAATAGATTAAGTTATGTGAAGTAGGTACCAAGGCTGGGACTTGAAGGTGGTCTTCCTATGTCATAGATACAGCCCGAATAATGTATTTTTGAAACGCTCCTGGGTAAAATGAGGCTGCAGAAGTTGGGTGTACTGTTCCCAGCAGCTGGTTCAACCTTGCCAAAGTATTCTTTGCCAAAAACGGCAATCTTAGTTTCATTTTGCCCAATCTAGTATAGTCCTCCATTCTTAGTCTTTCTGTCACTGTCATCTCTGCTTCAGTTCCACTGTTACCCTTTCTCCCTTTTTTGCTTGGAAAACTTCAGGTTGTTGGTACTGACGGAGGGAGAAGGTTGTTAGTATTCAGTATGGTGTTACTGTGGGGAAGTGTGCTCAGGAAGGCTTGATGTGATGTGTTGATGACAAGTTGTCTGCTCAGGTTCTGCCTCATGAGGTCCTGGTGACGGAGCTGGGAGAGCTGTCGGAGCTAGGAAAGACATACATTCCCCCCCGTGTCTTTCATGAGGCACTCTGTGTCATCTCAAGTGTGGCAGGGCTTGATGTGGATTCCTTTGAGCCAGAAAAGCTGGCACTGGAGATGCTGCTGGTGAGCCATCATCCATCTGTAGGTGAGTGGAGGAATAAGACCACTCTCATGGCCAGTGTATGGGGTCTTTATCTTACCTTTTTAGTTTCATTATATTAGCATTCTGCTTCGTATTTACTTGGTCATTCATTCTTCTTGCTAGTGGCAGTGCAGCCAGGCCTTTGGCCAACCCTCCTCATCAAGATGAAGATAGATCCAAAGGACTTTATTACCAAACACCTGAATGACATACTACCCAGGATCACTGCCTACACTTCAGAGAACCAGGTGATAAACTTCTACTTTCCTTGTGTTAGTTTTGGGAGATGCTTTGCAAGAGGAGAGTTTTCTGGAGGAGTTAAGTACCAACTGGTCTATAAGGAAGAAGATCTGTGTAAAACCTGGGGAAAAGGCAGATTCAAAAAGAACAACTGGTACAAAGGAGCTGGGATTTAAGGGGGTAAGAATGTGTACCAGCAACTGAGTAGAACTTTAGATAAGATACAGTCACCCACTGAATAAGGAATTAGGCATTACAGCATAACTGCCTCAACAGGGCATACTTTTTTTAGACAATTTCAAGGAATACCAATAATACTGTTTTTTCCTTTGTTTTCCTGGTAGTCATCTATGAATGCAGTGGGATCTCTCTCTCTGCTCTCACCTGGTAGAGTGCTACCACAGCTCATCAGCACTATCTCAGCATCAATGGAGAATCCAGCTCTGTGCCAGGTTACTCGAGAGGAATTTGCCATCATGAAGACACCAGAGGGAGAACTCTATGACAAATCTATAATACAGAGGTAAGACTTTGTAACTTCTTTTCTCTCTGCACCAGAGGATTGATTGCTGCTGGTATTTAGGCAGTGGGTGAATGGGTTTGTCAGATGCTCTTTCTGTACAGGAGTAACCGGCTTTGTGCGCCTGGATCTTAGTTCAGAGCAGTGCTGATTCTTTTCTCTACTTCCCCTTCTCAGTGCTCAACAGGATAGTATGAAAAAGGCTAACATGAAGAGGGAGAACAAAGCTTATTCCTTCAAGGAACAAATCATTGAGCTGGAGCTGAAGGAGGTGAGTTAATGGGAAGAGGAAAGCCAGGCTGATCACTGCTACCTAATCTGTTTTGTTGCATGGCTTCTGCTATATGAGTATCTCCTGTAACTTCTGTAAGGGTTGTTAAAGGGGTGCTTCCATCTTGTCGGCAGCCATCAGTTCAGATCAGTCTGGCCAGAGTGATGGGTGTAGGTGCGGGGAAGAATTTGGTGACAGAGAGGGAATGTACCAGGTTGACTGGAGCGTTCTTTTAATAAAACTTGGCTTTGGGTCGCTCTGGGGAGGATGATGTGCACATCCACTGTAGAAGGAGCTAGACAGCTCTTTTTGATGATACCATGTAATGTGTGACCAATTAAACCTGTGAGAAACTGATGTTATGCTGCTGGTGGGACACTGAAGTGGTGTTAACCTACAGGTTTCCATTTTGTGTCTTCACTTCAGAGCAATTTGCTTGGAAGAATATTTTGATACTCTTTGAAAGTAAATAGCAAAAAACCCCCAATGCATCTGACTTTCTTCTGTACCTAGTTGAAGTGATGGTGTTAATACCTCCTGGTTAATGATGTCCATTGCTCTCTACTGCAGGAAATAAAGAAGAAGAAAGGAATAAAGGATGAGGTGCAACTGACGAGCAAGCAGAAGGAGCTGATGCATGCGCAGCTGGAAAGGGAATCTCAGATAAGAAAACGGCTGAAGGAGGCAAGTTTCGATGGTCTTTTTTGCCTGCTGCCATGGCCCAAGTCATTTTGCTAAAAAGAATAGAGAATATGCAGCAACGAGCTGTTTGTTTCTGTCATTAGCAATTAGATTTAACAACTTGATTTTGTTTCTTTATTTTTAATGGTAACTTTGGAATTTTTTATAGTAACTTCTGAATGATTTCTTTTGCAGCTTGATAATGAGCTGGAAACAGCTCTCGGACTCCTGGGCGCTGTTATGAAGAGAAAGCCTCCTGGTCTAACTCAGTACATCCCTGCTCTCATCAGCTCCTTCTTGCCCCTTTTTCGATCACCTTTGGCTGCTCCAAGGATTAAGGAGCCTTTTCTTTCCTTAGCTTCCTGTGTTATGCCAGCTCAACTGAAAACCTTTGGTTAGTATTTGCAGCTGCTGTTTAAGGGCAGGGCGCGTTATTTTTATGGCAGGACAGTGAAAATTCTTGCTCTTACGAGCTGTGGTTCATGACCATTTGCCACAGAAAGCCAAGGAGGAAAACCACCCTGGAACAGTGCTTAGGGGGATAACTGCAAAGTCCCAGAGATCCTATTGCTGGATAAGACTGGGTCCAAAGAGAAAGAGTTGTCATTGTGATCGCCTGTAAGTAGCAGTTGGTTGCAATGGTACTGTCTCCCTGTGCAGAGTTTGGAGGATGTTAGGGTAACTCACACATGTAACTTGTGAAGAAAGCTGTCCGCTGTAAGCCTCGGGGCTCTGCTTCCTTCCTTGCCTCTTGCAGCCTGGGCTGTTGCCCCAATCTTTGCTGTAATTCTTGGGTCTGTGTTCTTGGGGATTTTTCTCTCAAGAAATCTCTGGCTTTAGTCCTCTCATGGATTCTTTACGCTTTCATACCAGGTACTTTAGTGAGCCATGTGACCTTGCGCCTGATGAAACCAGAATGTGAATTAGATGAATCCTGGTGTCAAGAAGAGCTGCCTACTGCTCTGAACAGAGTTGTTACCTTGCTGCACGCCCACACCGTTCCTGGCCGAACAGGCAAGGGAGAGCCAGGTAAAAAGTACTGTAGGTCCCTCTGGCACCCCCCCATAACACTGAGCTGTTTCAGTTTTTATGGTTTATGAAATGTTTTATATGTGAGCCTTCACTTTTTTCTTTTTCAAATTGGGGAAGTCTTCATAGATATGAAAACCCTGAAGTTTTGGGGTTTTTTGTGGGGGTAGTGGTGCAAATGATGTTACAAGTGTAGTAAGTGTAGAAGTAAAATAACAGGATGCTTTTCTAAAGTGGTTCATTCAGAAATAACAAATCAAGGTTCGTCTTTGCCAAGGACAGTTCCTACCTTTCATCACCACTTAGTGTAAGTGATTCAGTGAGACTTGAGTGGAAAGACAAAATAATTGCATGTTATCTGTGATCTCAGCAGTGTAGTGCCTGTGGCCTCTGCTTGTTTGCTGTGTAGTGCTGCAGTTCATGAATATTTTATTGTGGCACGGTTGTAGAAGAAGCAGCTCTTTCTCACTCCAACATGAAGGCAGGCACCGATATTTTTGCAGTGCAAAAATACAGTTGGGGTGAACATGCACCTTTTTGTGTTTGCTTCTCTTTTCACTGGGTTAGTTTTACTCTAGATCCCTTCCAGAATTTACTTCATGGTGGGGTGTGCAAGTACTTGTGCCGCTACATTGAAGATAACAGTACAGAAGTGAGGGGGTAGGTGTACTGCCTTTGCAGGCTAGGATGGCTTAGGCTGTCTTAAAGCATCTGGTGTACTGTAGTGGTGAGGTGGTTCATCCAGGCTTTGGAGTTGTTCATTGTTAGCTCCATCAAGAGCTGCTGTGATGGAGGGTTTGTGGTTTTAAAGGAAATGTAGGATTCTCTTTGGTCCCTTACCCCAGCAGTTCAGTTTCCTCTTACTGTTCTGTTGCTAATCAGTTCTGCAGTTGTGTGACTGGCACATGTAATCTTCACAGCTGAGTAGTGGCAATTGACCATGTTGAGCACCACTTCAGTGCTGAACATCTGAGTGATAATTCTCCACTATGCAAATTATTTCCATAGTAAGTGCAAGTTCATTAACATTGGAATCCATTTTCAGGCTTATTTCCAAAAGGCAGTGGCAGGCTTTTCAATCCTTCAGTATTTCCTACAGTGCTTAAATGAATACCTGATGGTTTGTTTCACTTCTGCAAGAGAAAGGAAATAGGTTCCATTGCACTTTGGTGGACAAGTTATGGTATACTCCCCAGTGATTTTTCCTCATTTTCAAAGTTCTTTGGAGTGAAGTCTTGTAATATGATTTTGCACAGGTTAGTTTCTGCAGTTATCATGAGACCTAGGAGGGACCATAACTCTTTATAATGTGGATGAGAAATCATTCATTGCTGCAACACCAAGACGTGCTTTGTAATCTCTTTTGTATTGGTCAGTACTGGCTACTGTGTTAATAGAACATTTATCTTCTGAGATCAAGCTCGCTTCCACCTCCTGCACATAGAGGAGCAGTTGCTTGAGCCTAAAAATAGCTGGCCAATAATTACAAAAAACAGGCAAAAAAAACCCCGTAAGAGCAAACAGACACTGAGCAAATGGCGAAATCCCACATCAGAAACGGAGCTGTCTGACCTAAGCTATTCCTGTTGAGCAGTTAGGAGCTTGCATTGCTTTTGGTACTTAATATTTCTCTCTTGAACTACTTTTGCAATGTCCGTGCCCTACATAAGCTGACTAATACTGCAGTATTGTATCTGCAGTGCTCTTCATTTGCATCTTAGAAACGTTCTATGTGGCATTCTCTGGCAGCACAGAAAGTAAACGCTTTCCCTAGATGTCTCATACTTGAAATTTAACTGGAGAGGAGTGGAAGGAGCATTTCTGTCCCATAGCCAAGCCCCTGTGAGAAGGAAGGGGCAAAATCTTTATCAGTAGGAATCCAAAAGCTTTAACTTTTCTCACGGGGGGAGAGGATGGAGTTGAGACTTGTACCAGAATTAGAGGAACCTCATTGTCAAGAATGCAGCTGAAGACTTGAGTGACAGGTTAGCTAGGTTGGTGGGAAGTGTTCAAAGGGAACGTGGCTGGCAAACAGGCCCCTGCTTTGGGACAAATGAACTTTGAAAGTGAATGAGTGAAACTGAATCAGATCCATGTATGGATCCTCAAGTATTTCCAGGATAGACAAACTCAGGTTTGCCTCTCTGTCTACAGTCCGCTGAGTTGCTTCAATTTCATTTACGGTGTGTATTTTCACACTGTTGAAGCATTGGAATTAATTTGGAATCCTAATGCTGACGTAGTTAAAGCCAGCTCATTGGTGTTGCAAGCAACAATATTGGGTAGAATCGTAGAATCATTTAGGTTGGAAAAGACCCTCGACATCATCAGGTGCAGTTGTTAATCTGACACTGAAATGCTGGATAGCACTGTTGGAGCTGTACTGTTGCTGCTAAGTGAAATGCCAGAGTGGTGGAGGCTGAACAGGTTGTGTGCACTGCTTTGACCAGGTTAAGTCCACATACACATGTGTATGGAAGGTGTCCTTTAGACTGGGTGTGTCTAGGGGTATAGAAGTGAACCTCATGTTTGTACATAAGGCTGAAGCTGGCCATATCCATTATGAGCTACCAATGTGTGCATGTTATACCAGTAAGTATTAGAAACAAAGATGTGAGATCAGCTCTGCTCACAGGGTTGTGTTTCCTTTTCCCAGGTGCTGCCCCGTTGTCAGCTCCAGCGTTTTCCTTAGTCTTTCCTCTCCTAAAGGCAGTCATAACTGAGACACCCCATGACAGCGAAGACCAGGAGGAATTCCTGGTCAGTATTCTGCAGATCCTTACGGTCCATGCTCAGCTGAGATCAACAGCAAATGGCCAGGCTTTGCTGGTGGATGAGGTGAGCAAGAGCTGGGGGGATCAGATGTCTTCCTTCAACAGTTGTTCAGATGAGGCATGGGGTAAACCAGATGATGTGTAAACTGTGTGTAAACTGGACAAAGTAATTCCACAGGTTAGAGTTAACGATGTAAGATTGTTTTCTCTCACAGGTTTTAGTTACCTCTCCTGCCTTAGGTTTTAATTGTGATGTTTATAAGGAGAGTCATACACAGAAAAGGTACTTTGGAGTCACAAGACATAAGGCTTTTTCACTTCCCTTTGCATTTTCTCCCCCCAACCTTTCAGAATGGCCCAGAGCTGCTGCCCCGGAGGGATATGCTGGTTCTGCTGACCCGGGTGATAGGAACAGGTTCTCCACGATTACAGGTGAGTCCTCTGCTTCATAACCATGGCTAGGATTCTGCCTAAGTTTCAACAGCACCTAAATGGGGGAAATGCACCCACCTGGTTTAAGTCTCTCAGGCTGGTGGTTGATGCACTACCAGTTTTCTCTTGTGTTTATGCTGTTCTTGGAATAAAATGTCTACATCTTTTCTTCCTGGGAGCTTTATTGCACCAAACGTACTCATCGGTCTTCCACAGTGAGATTTTATTCCTTCTTTCTGGCCTTGCTCTGTCAGAGAAGTTCAGGAGCTGCTTCTCTTGAGTGTTCCAAGGGATGAGATGGCAGAAAGGTCAATAATAGCAAAAAGGCAAAGGATGAGTTCAGCTGGACTGAACTGATCACTTTGTTCTTTGAGGATTTCTTCTCTTGTGGTAGCGCTCAACCTCCCCCATGCTTGCTTTGACAGAAGAAGTCAGTGGTGGACTCTCTAATACTTCCTCATGGCATTTTAGGTTTTGGCTTCCAATGCACTGACCACCCTGTGCGCAAGCAGCAGCGGGGAGGATGGCTGTGCCTATGCAGAGCAGGAGGAGATCGATGTGCTACTTCAGGCCCTGCAGTCTCCATGCATGAATGTTCGAGATGCAGCTCTCAGGGTAGGTGGGAATCATTCAGGGTCACAGGTGAATGTTCTCTGACACCGATAAAGAGAGGCTTCAGTTCTGGCAGTGTGTCTGCAGGAGGAGGCAGTAGCTACTCAACAATAATGCTCTAAGTAATGCTCTTTGTGCTCAATTTATCTTGGGTCTACCCACACCTTTCTTTTGTTAAAATAGGTATAATTACACCACCACCTATTTAGAGGTGCATAGAGCTTAGTCTCAAAGAAGCTGTCAAAAAGTCTTATGTCTGTATTGGGCCCAGTGTTTTTGGAAAGCTTCAGGCTTAGTCACTTCTTGAGAACATAAAGAAAGAAAAACCCAAGGGTGCCTGGTTTTCTTTGTCATTAAACAAATTTCAGCTTAGCTTACCTGAGCTGGCTTCTCTGTACTTAGAAGTAGAAGACACTGTAGTCAACAGAGCACAACCTAGTGCCTACTTGCCTCTCTGCAACTGCCTGTGGAGCGCTGGTCTTGAGTGTCACCATCTCACCTGGAAGTCCTTGATCAGCACAGGCAGAGTACTGCACGAGAAAACAGGAATTTTGACACTGAGAGCTTGACTTGGCAAAAGTTTCAAGTGTTTTAAAGCATCTGTTCCTAAAATCAGATCCTTATGCTGATTTTCCTGTGAACTAATTCAGGGGCTGATGGAGCTACAAATGGTTCTGCCAACCCCAGACAGTGATGAAAAGAATGGACTGAATCTGTTGCGTCGCCTTTGGGTAGTGAAGTTTGACGTGGAAGATGAAATTCAGAAGTTGGCAGAGAGGTAAAAGCTCTTCCTGGCTGGTTGAATTGTGACAGGACCTCTCTTCTGCTCCCCTCCTGGAGCCCCAGTGGCAGGGGTTTTGCCTCCTGTAGGTGGAGCGGAGCTTTAGGTCACCTCAGTACCTACATGTAGCTGTGGCTTTTCTTACTGAAGGGTGATCTGTCCCCTCTTTGTGTGTGCTACAGGTTGTGGGAGTCCATGGGTCTGGAGCTGCAGCCTGACCTCTGTTCTCTCCTGATCAAAGATGTCATCTACCATGAAGCAGCAGTGCGACAAGCAGGTGCTGAAGCTCTTTCCAGAGCTGTAGCTCAGTATCGAAACCAAGCAGCAGAGGTCATGAATAAACTTACAGAGATTTACCAGGAGAAGCTCTATGTAAGTACTCTTGTCCTAAGGGATTGATAGGCACAAGCTTGTGCTTTTTATTGATCATTTTTCCTTTTTGTCTGTCTTGAGGATGTGCATGAAGCCTACTGTCACTGTGTTAGAGCTTAGCACAGACTTTATTGTCTTGAGCATCAAGCTGTCAGCCAGTAGTGGCAGCATTGTACAGATGGAAGATGTGCCTTAGATGACGCAGGAAGACTGTGGCAGAGCAGGGTCAGCCCAAGTCATTTTGGGCCTAAACTGCTAGGGTTTTTACTATGTTCTTCTGCTTATGGTATCATATCTCTGTGCTGTGTTTTAAAAGGGCATTGCAGGTATGGTGACAGTATTCTCTGCGTGCGTGTCCTTGGAAAAGGCATTCTGATGACACTTTTTTCTCTTTCCAGAGGCCACCTCCAGTTTTGGATGCTTTGGGACGAGTAATATCTGAATCACCACCTGACCAGTGGGAAGCAAGGTGCAGTCATCTTCAGATTGATCTCATCACTTCCTGGGCATCCAGATGAGGTGTTCTAGGTTTTTATTTAGAAGTTCAGGCAATGGAGGCATAAGAGAATCTTAAAAGAGCAAAGTCCATGCACTGGTATTGACTTGCTGGTTTCATGTGTCCTTCAGGTACAGAATATTTGTGCCCCTGAAGCAGGCTGGGCAGGCAAAAGTGAAATGCTCTCAGTTCCCACAAAATACTGGGCGCCGTCTTACCTGTGTCCTGATAAGAAGAGTCTTTCCCTCTTAGACTGCCTTATTTTTGTCTTACCTTACTGTGTTCCCACCTCTATGTGGGCAATTGATTGCTTCAAGAGCAGCAGTGCAAGCGTTAATGAACTGGACAAATTCTGATTGGGATAATTACTTTTCTGTCTACTTGCAAGTCCTGTACAGGCTCAGTTGGAGATGATCTTGTTCACTACCTGTCTTAAGCTAATCTGCTCTTTAGTGCTGATGTACCTTGTTGTAAAGCTGCTGTATTTCAGCAGTAGGAGAAGTGATCTTGATCACTTGAAGTGATCCTTGGGTCTTTGTTGGCCCAAGTGTCTGTAATGCTTAATCAGGATAGAAGCCATTACATGGCTGAAGGGTTGTTTGTCCTTTTAGGAACCTGCAGCATGAGGTTATGTAATGAAATGAATGTAGATTGAACACTGAAGCTCTTCAGTTTCACAGAATCATAGAATGGTTTGGAAGGGACCTTAAAGCCCATCCAGTTCCAACCCCCTGACACGGGCAGGGACACCTTCCACTAGAGCAGCTTGCTCCAAGCCCCATCCAACCCAGCCTTGGAAAGGTTCTATCATGGCTCTCTCTCTATCTCTGTAACGTGCTAATGATAGCGAATGTGACTGTGACCTTGGCCAAATTCTGTGAGAAGTCAGTAAACTTACAAGCTCACCATCTTTACAGGTGTGGCATAGCTTTGGCCCTCAACAAGCTCTCACAGCATCTGGACAGCTCTCAGGTGAAGCCCCTCTTCCAGTTTTTTGTACCGGATGCTCTGAATGATCGCAGTCCTGAAGTCAGGAAGTGTATGTTGGATGCAGCTCTTTCAACGCTCAACACTCACGGCAAAGTAAGTCTGAATGTTTCTCTCTCTAGCAGTGGAAAAAGATGGGATGAAAAAGTAGATACGTGTTCAGAGATTTATTTGTTTAAATGATATGTTTTGTCTTTTCCATTCCTTCAAGGTTGCTGTTGCTTGTAACAGCTGAAAACTTTCATGTAGTAGGAATTGTGTGTTCAGAGTTGTTCTGTTAGTGGCTGGTGTTGACTAAGTGTAGTTCTCCCCTGTTATTGCTGTAAAAAACGAATAGCCCTGAATCATCTGGAGTTAAAATGGTGTAAAACTGGAGTGATAAAAGTAAAATCAGACCACAGATCTTTTAATCCTGGAAGGTGAGAATTCCTTTAAGGTCTCATGCAATGCCAGATGTGAAAGTTTGTCAATGGTTGGCTTAATTAACTGAAACACAGTTGGAGTCATTCCGAGAATTGAGGACCATCCTTATTCTCACTGCTAGCCCCTCTCCAGCAGTGCTAGGTGGGGAAGGTGTGCAAGGGTGTAAATTGCTCAGCTTCAGTTTTCCTCATATATGCCAGTCACCAATTCTGGACAGCTCTCTGCGTTCCTGATAGCCCCAAGACATTTGGAGTATTTTCATATTATTCCTTCCTTCTGTTTCTCATAAAGCAGTGTGAAGTTTGGTTTATGTTTCTGTTCTCCCTTTGCAACTGGAGCAAGCAAAGGAGAGGTGCTGGGGCTTAGGCTAGCAGTCTGGCGTGGGTGCTTGCCTTGCTCCTGGTGGACATCACACCGGCAGTATTGGGGGATCTGAGTTTTAAGAGCTAACTTCTCTCTAGCAGGAAATACTTGTTGCCTGTCGGGATGGCACGAGGTTTTATGTGATGCGATGTATTGAATGAACTGTAAATACAGTGCGAGTGCTTGGTTTGTTGGCTCAGAGATGAACAAACAAGTCCACTGAGCATGGCAGATCTCATCCTGAGTGGACTCTAGTGGCAAGTTCTGTGGTTTTGTTTTTCAGGACAATGTTAACTCTCTCTTGCCAGTGTTTGAAGAGTTCCTGAAAAATGCTCCTAATGATGCCAGTTATGATGCTGTCAGGCAAAGCGTGGTCATTCTGATGGGTTCACTGGCAAAACATCTGGACAAGAGTGACCCTAAAGTGAAACCAATTGTTGGCAAACTGATAGCAGCTTTGTCCACACCATCTCAGCAGGTAGGCACTGCCTTGGAGGACCTCCCAGGTGACTCCAGGTTAACTCCATGGTACTTCCAGGGATGCCAGAGAAATGAAAACCAGCTTTGTTGACAGAAAGCTATCACTGTGGGTGCAGGCTAGGAGGAAGTGATGTTGGTCACGCATATTTTGTGATCTGATAGCTGGTGGGATTGCTTTACAGGTTCAAGAGTCAGTGGCAAGCTGTTTACCACCTCTGGTGCCTGCAATTAAGGAGGATGCAGGAGGAATGATACAGAAGCTAATGCAGCTGCTTTTAGAGTCTGATAAGTATGCGGAGCGCAAAGGTGCAGCTTATGGGCTGGCAGGCCTGGTGAAAGGCCTTGGCATCCTCTCTCTCAAGCAGCAGGAGATGATGACCACGCTGACTGATGCTATCCAGGACAAGAAGAACTTCCGTCGGCGTGAGGGTAAGGGGAAAAAGGTTTTTCCTCCAAGTATTTAATATTTCTTTTGTACCTGCCGCTGCTGTGGGCAGATCAAATGATGCCTGAACCCCTGTGCTTGGGTCATCTGCATTTATTCTACTAATGCTTGCAGAGAAAGGAATGGGAAGTGTCTGTCAGGAGGCCACTGGTTGTGTATACTGTCCTAAAACTGCTCTTATTTGCATTGTGGTGGAAGAAGGGTTTCTGGTCCTAAACAAAATGCATGGCACTCTCCCTCCTGTTCTCAAAGGCAGGTGTGTTGCTGGGCAGGCTCCTGCTTTCTGTGGGACAATACATATTAAATGAAGTTGTATTTTCCTCTGACTGCCCTTTTTGGGTTTTTTAGGGGCTCTGTTTGCCTTCGAGATGCTCTGCAGCATGCTTGGAAAGCTCTTTGAGCCCTATGTGGTTCATGTGCTACCTCACTTGCTGCTTTGTTTTGGAGATGGGAACCAGTACGTGCGAGAGGTAAGATGCCTTAGATTTCTGGAAGCATACAGTGTTAAGAGAAAACTGAACTGAAACAGGTATGAATGCTGTTTGTAACAAGGCAGATTGAGATCCCTTGAGATACCACTAAGAACAATTGGATCTTAATAACTGAAAGCATCCAATTTCATTGAGTGTTAATTGGGAACAACTTGGCTAGCCAAGTTGTACTGAGGCACTGTTGTACACGAAGGCTTTGTTCTCATTGAGTCTCTGAGGAGGGAAAAAATGTGTTGTAACACAGCTTGTGAATATTCTCTTCTCCTTGGAGGCTGCAGATGACTGTGCCAAAGCCGTGATGAGCAACTTGAGTACTCATGGAGTGAAGCTGGTTTTGCCATCACTGCTTGCAGCACTGGAAGAGGAATCCTGGAGAACTAAAGCTGGTATGGACCAATATCTGACTGACATGATTGAGAGTAACCCACAATTCCCTTTGCTGTCATTCACCTTGTTTATTCCTTCATTCTTGCAGGTAGCTCTGATAGTTTATTGTCTCTTAAAAGACTGTGGAATTTTCAGCTTTTGAGATACAACTGAGTTCCCTGACACATTTGAGTAACTTATTTCCCCCCCAACAGATTCAAGGGGCACTCTTTACACTCTATCCAAATTGTGTCCCTGTCCTGTTCGCTTCCCCACCCTCCCTTCTCTTCCCTGGTATATCTCTCTACAAGTACTCCAGAAGCTGGAATTTCCCCCCGTCCCTTTCTTAGTTAAAAAAAAAATAAACAACCAAATTTCTTAGTGTCTTTAAGTGGCACAGAGCGGCTTAATGCATTTCAGCCACTAATCATCCTCTGCCTAATACATTTGTCTTTGAATAAGTGTGATCATCTTCTCATATCTCTTCTTAATACTGTTTTGGTTTGTGTTTTGTCTTTTGTTATTTCTTTTGCTTTCCTTTTGCATACTTTCTGCACAGGGTCAGTGGAACTGCTGGGGGCTATGGCCTACTGTGCTCCCAAACAGCTCTCTTCCTGCTTACCCAACATTGTGCCAAAACTGACTGAAGTGCTCACAGATTCTCATGTGAAGGTGCAGAATGCAGGTCAGCAGGCTCTCAGGCAGATTGGGTCTGTCATCAGGAATCCAGAGATCCTGGGTAAGAACTGTCTGCATCTCTAATATCCAGACATGACCGTGGTTTATAATAGCAAGGTTTACATTCACCGTGTTTAGGATTAAATGCAAACTTCTATAGAAATTAAACTGCTCCTAGAAAAGTAGAACATGGAAACTTAACAGCAGCTGCCTGCTTCAAGGCTTTTAAAGTCCATTCTGTCAGCTGATGTTAAGAGGGTTTCTCCTGTCCCTAGGCTGCTAGTTGCTTGGGGAGGATCTAAAACATCTAATGGGAGAACACCAGCTCACCCTGACATGCGTTTTTGTTCTATGTACAAATAAAGTCTTTTCTCTCCTGTTTGAAAATGTCCAGCAATCACTCCAGTTCTGTTGGATGCTCTCACTGACCCCTCCAGGAAGACCCAGAAGTGTCTGCAGACTTTACTGGATACCAAGTTTGTCCATTTCATTGATGCTCCGTCCTTAGCACTCATCATGCCAATTGTCCAGAGAGCTTTCCAAGATCGTTCCACAGACACCAGGAAGATGGCTGCCCAGATCATCGGGAACATGTACTCCCTGACTGATCAGAAGGTGCGGCGCTAAGAGCACTCCTACCTGTGCTGTATTTGCTGTGTAAGAGATAATAGAGCAAGCAGTAGAGAGAATTTATTTGTTCTAGGATTTTGCTGTCAAATAGACAATATTAGAATCCATGCAGCTTCTTTAATTAAATGTATGTAAATGAACAGATAATGGCTATGAAAACTCTGATAATTCTGAGGTGCTTAAGACTGTTGGCTCTGCACTTTGGTCACGTAGTTATTGCCAGATTTATCCCTGCAAAAAGGTCTTGTAATTTCTACCCTATAAGAAATGCCTTAACAAACAAACAAGCAAAACCAGTACCAGTGAAACACAGATCAGCTGCTTACAAATGGATCCAGGGTTTGTTTGAAAAGTAGTTGTAGAATCACTGGAGGCTGAGGAGCTGTGTTTAATTTTGCTGCTGATAATCTCTACCTTTAAACCTTGTGTAAATGTTAAGAGTGTTGGATTTGCCTTAGGTGCAGAGTGCTGGGTTGTGAGTGAGTTTGAGCATGAGAAAGGTTTTGAGTGATCTGCATGGAGCTGGTGTTGTTTTTTGGACTTGCAGAACAATGTAGTGTGCTGATTATGAAAGCAACTGATGAAACTCTCAGGATGATAAGGATGATTGCTAATAATAAGGGGCTGAATGCCCTTTACATCAAGGTGACTTACATGTCTTTCTTGTTTTGAAGCTGGTTCTTAGTCTTTGGGTCTTCGTTTCAGGATCTGGCTCCTTACCTCCCCAGTGTGACTCCTGGACTGAAGGCATCTCTGCTGGATCCTGTACCTGAAGTAAGTCTTTTGTATGAATACCATTTTCTTTCAGTGTGTTAGGTAGACTTTATCCTGATCTTCTGTAGGTCTGTGATCAGTCTGACGCATTTGTCTCAGTAACTGACTGGATGCTTTGTACATCCCTGTTTCTCTCTTCTGTTAGGTGCGTACAGTGTCTGCAAAGGCCCTGGGAGCCATGGTGAAGGGTATGGGAGAATCATGCTTTGAGGATTTGTTGCCATGGCTGATGGAGACACTGACATATGAGCAGAGCTCTGTGGATCGATCTGGTGCTGCTCAAGGTGGGGACAGCTCTGTCTGAATTCTAAGCTCAGACTTTCTCTCTTTAGCCTCTTGTTTCTTATGTATATCAGCTCTGTTCCCTGCTGTTTTTCCTCAGGTCTGGCTGAAGTTATGGCTGGTTTGGGGGTAGAAAAGCTGGAGAAACTTATGCCAGAGATTGTAGCTACTGCTAGTAAAGTGGATATTGCTCCACATGTACGAGATGGTTATATCATGATGTTCAACTACCTGCCAATTACCTTTGGAGACAAGTTTACTCCCTATGTTGGTCCCATCATTCCTTGTATCCTTAAGGTATGTAGCAGAGGCCTGTAGAATTTTATTTATTAGAGGATAAAAGGAACCCTTCAGAGTGTTTTAAGTATCATTTCCAGTAATTGCAGAGATGGGATATAAGAAAATTATATAAAAGAATTTAAACTATAAATTATTATTTCTTCTTTCAAGTTATTTGCTTGCTGTCTTTTGCAATCACCTTTGTGCATTCACAACTCTGTAGTTCATTTACTTTTCATGGCTGAGAGAGGAAACATCATTTGTTTCCCTCCTCCTGGTTTTGTGTTTTGTGCTGGAGCCCCCGGCTGTCACAGCCACTTCTCTGTCTGCTCAGGCACTGGCGGATGAGAATGAGTTTGTGCGGGACACTGCCCTGCGTGCTGGCCAGAGAATCATAAGTATGTATGCTGAGACTGCCATTGCACTTCTCCTGCCTCAGCTTGAGGATGGCCTGTTTGATGACTTATGGAGGATAAGGTAAAGGAAAACCATCTTTACTGCAGGCATTTCTCTTCTTGAAAAGCTGGTGTGATTTAGACTCTCTGTGCTCCTCAAGGAAATGCAGAGACCTCCTGGGAAGCAAAAGCATGTGTGTGTTTTTGCTTGTTGATTTGAATACGATGCATTAGAGCACTGAGTCTGCAAGGCCCTGCCAGCGTGAATCAGGTTTTCTGGTACCTACTAGATGATTCATTCTGGTAGCGATTCTGAAAGACACTTCCAAGGCATTGATGTGGCAGTATTTAGCCCTCATACATTGTTTTCCATTTCTCAGAACGCTGAGTAAGTTTTTGTCCTCCTGTGTATGGGAATGCACAGTGGAGTGCTCACAACTAATGACAGTTGCTCAAAAATTAGTCGTAAGTAAAAGGCTTTTGTCAGCTGAGTGCTGCTGAGCGCACTTATCCAAGGTGAGTATCTTTTGGGTGGAGACAGATAGTGGCAATGCTTTCTGTGGACATTGAATAGTCTGGACTCTGAAAAGGAACATTTTTCATTGCTTTGATATGGGAATTATCTCAGCCCCTTCCTTCCCTTTCTCTTTAGTGTGCTCCTTCTCAGTCATGCAGGCAGACTGATCTTGCATATCAGCCTGTGCAGCATTTCAGTGCTGATCCAGCTCCTTGTCTTGCACTTTGCTCATGTCTGTATTTGATTTTCTGTCCTATTTAGACAGATACCATCTAAATACCCTGTTTGTAACAGTTGACTTGCTCCCTCTTTGTAACATTTGACTTGTTCTCTTGCCAGGTTTAGCTCAGTTCAGCTTCTGGGAGATCTTTTATTCCATATCTCAGGAGTCACTGGAAAAATGACCACGGAAACTGCCTCGGAGGATGACAACTTCGGAACAGCCCAATCAAACAAGGTAAAACTGTTCTTGTCTGCTCTGCCTTTTATTAAAATGATTTTTCTTTTCTCTTTTAATCCTCCTGGAAAGCCTGCTGGCAGGATGTGTGATTAATCATGGAATAGAATGTTGTGCTGTTTCTTTTCAGGCTATTATTAATGCCCTTGGTGTGGAGAGGAGGAACAGGGTGCTGGCAGGGCTGTACATGG
Organism: Amazona ochrocephala; assembly: GCA_039720435.1. Taxonomy (NCBI): domain Eukaryota; kingdom Metazoa; phylum Chordata; class Aves; order Psittaciformes; family Psittacidae; genus Amazona; species Amazona ochrocephala. The sequence goes on along the minus strand of CM077891.1, from coordinate 3,999,504 downwards.
GCCGCTCTGACACGCAGCTGGTGGTGCGTCAGGCCTCCTTACATGTCTGGAAGATTGTAGTCTCCAACACTCCTCGCACACTGCGGGAGATCTTGCCAACTCTCTTTGGGCTCCTGCTGAAGTTCTTGGCCAGCACTTGTGCAGATAAGCGAACGGTGAGGAATGGAGTTGATAAAATGGAGTTTCGTAACCCTGCTACTGCAGGAGACCATGAGCTGATTCCTGAAGAACACAGGATCACTTTTAATCACCTTTAAATCACTTCAAAGCTGTCCTGAATTGAACTGATCTGAGCATGAGTATGTCTGAGTTCTGCCTTTGCTGAAGGCAACCATGATGACAGTAAAACTGTGGTTATTTCATAGTGGTAATGTTTTCATTCCTACTACTCTGCCTGTACTTTGGACAGTAGTTTATGGTAAAAAGTTAACATTTGCTCACAGTTCACCTTTTTAAGTTTTATAAAACAGGAAAACAGTTAATTAATACACTTCTGGGTACAGGTTGCAGCACGGACATTAGGAGACCTTGTCCGAAAGCTAGGAGAGAAGATCCTTCCTGAAATCATTCCTATTCTGGAAGATGGACTGAGGTCGGATAAGAGTGATGAGAGGCAAGGAGTCTGCATTGGGTTGAGTGAGATAATGAAATCTACCAGCAGGGATGCGGTAAGTTGTGTGTGGAAGGTGAAATCTCCACTTTCCCAGGTATTTATGTTCTGATGCAGGTATTGCACAGCAAGTGCTGCATTTGTTTCATGGGCTGAAGTCAGCTAACATATAGCTAACATGAGTTGCTCTTCAGGCAAATGTATGCGTTTGTATCTGTCAGTAAACTTACAACATTACACTTTTATGAGATATAGGAATCATCACTAGATAGCCTTGGAGCACTGCAGCTATTTGTGTTGATTAATCCTGCTTTTCTTGCAATATATTTCAAGCAAACTGCAGTTTAGTTTCAGTTGTGCAAATTCTGCCTTCTTGGCTGTTTACTGAGGTGCGTGTCTGTGCTTTAGACATTCTGTAACTTTATCTCTGCATCTTCAGGTACTGCTTTTCTCCGAGTCCCTCGTTCCTACAGTGAGAAAAGCACTGTGTGACCCTCTGGAAGAAGTCCGAGAGGCTGCAGCTAAAACATTTGAACAGTTGCACTCAACAATTGGACACCAAGCTCTTGAAGACATCCTGCCATTTCTGCTGAAGCAGCTGGTGAGCATTGCTCAGCATCAGTCAACAACTTGATTAATGCTGTTGTGGGACAGGTTTTGAATAGTTATCTTGAAGGAGAAGAAGGTTTATAGGGGCAGACCTTCTGGGAATTGCAGCTCTGTTTTGCCTCTTCCTTGCAGTTGCCCTAGCCATTGGTAGGGGAAGGTCTTGCAGCTAAAGTATAGGCCTAAGAATTGCTGTATCTGGCTCTGCTATGGAGTTGTCATCATTGCCTGTTTCAGTTGCTTGGCCACTATGCTTGAAATCTTTCTGATGTGACAAAAGAGCTTGGTTTGTGTTTTTGCTAGATAACAGGAGCATTTTGTGTGTTGGTTATAGGATCACATGGTAAACCGTCACTTGAAATAGGGTTTAGCTTGGTGTGTCACAAATCGTCTCTCAGGTTTCTTTCTCTTTACCCCTAGGATAATGAGGAGACATCTGACTTCGCTGTGGATGGTCTTAAACAAGTTATGGCTGTCAAGAGCCGAGTGGTGCTGCCTTATTTGGTGCCGAAGGTACAATTGGAAGCAAATTCTGAACTTCAGAAGTGTGCTTTTTCCTCTGCTTGGTGCCAGTTTTCTTCAGACTTGATCTGCCAAAAGGAAGAGCGTAGTTTGAAATTTCCCTGTGATTTTATGCTGAAAACATTTAATTGGGGTTGGGCTGCGTAAGTTTTTCATGTGGTAAATGAAGAGAGATTCCTTCTGAAGAACCTCTCTGCTTGTCTCATCTGCTTTTGTTCATTTAGCTGACGACTCCCCCGGTGAACACCCGTGTGCTGGCTTTCCTCTCATCAGTGGCAGGGGATGCTCTGACACGGCACCTGAGTGTCATCCTGCCTGCTATGATGTCTGCGCTCAAAGAGAGGCTGGGGACCAGTGAGGAGCAATTGGCAAGTAGCGTGGCTCAGCTCTTTGATACGACAGGTTGTCTGACGGTAGTGCTTTGGGTTGACTTCCCAACACAGAATCTGTGTTCTCAAGATTCACAGATTGCATGTTTTAATTCGGTCCATTAGCTTCTTCAGGATGAGTCTTTTTGCCTGGTAGCATATTGTGAATTGAAAAATGTATGCTTTCCAAATCTATTTGTATCCATAGAAAAGTCTCTTTGGCCTGCAACAGGATACAATTCTCAGTCTACTTATTTTTGGAGAACTGCCAGAGTGTCTGGTTAACTTTGTATTTATTCTTGGTATAGAAGACTGAGAGATTAAAGGGCTGAAGGGAGGAAATCTCTTTTGCCGCTGTACTGCTTTCTGAAACATCTCATATTTGGACTCCAGAGGACATCCTGGAGTTGTGATTGTGGATAGGCATGTGCATAAGTTGGTGTCTGCTGTAGATGCCCACTAGATCAGCTTCTAGCCCCAAGTCTGCCTGGAGATCTCTAATGCTAGCCACAGATGTGTTTGTTATTAGTGTTATGACACAGAGCATTAAACTACCTAAATCAAAGAAATGTTCTCTGACAAGGCCCACAATCTGATGGGTAAGATGGGGCAGGCTGAGCTACTCTGCTTTCTGTAAATGAGCCCTTCTGCAGCTGGAGAGTGTCCTGTGCAGCGATCGGTTCAGCAGAGTTGGTTACGTTGTGAGGGTTGGTTATAAACCTGTCTTTGCTACAGGACTCATTTGCGCCTTTTATGGTGATGTGACCAGCTATTTAATGAGAAACAGTTAGCAAGTGGGATATGTTGTAATATTTCTCAGTAAAGATAATGCTGTGGATAATGTGGGGAAACCTGGGGCTAAATCTGGCTTTGTTCTGTTTGAGAGTTAATGTAAAATTAATTTGGACTCTTTAGGAGATGGCAAACTGCCAGTCCGTAATCCTGTCTGTGGAAGATGATGCTGGACAAAGAATTATAACTGAAGATTTGCTAGAAGCTACCCGCAGCCCTGAGCTGGGAATGAGACAGGCAGCAGCTGTCATGCTGAATATCTACTGCTCCAAGACAAAAGCAGACTATACTGGTCATCTCAAGAGCTTGGTTTCAGGCTTGATACGGCTGTTTAATGATACCAACCATGTAGTTCTGAATGAAAGCTGGGATGCGCTTAATTCCATCACCAAGGTGAGAGGCAGCTTAAAAAGATTACAGTGGTAATGCCTGGCAAGGAGAAGATGGGGATAGCTGGTAAAACACTGCATAAATTGGATCTTCTGTTTGCATTATAAACTACATTTACATTTGCAAATGTTTTACGATGAGCTTAGCTTCAGCTTTGTGAGCAAGGAGGCAGGGAATGGGTGTCTTCTTGTCACACTGTGCACAGGGAAAAGCTGGTTGCCATGTTGTCTCATCTATGTCTTACCCCTCTTTCCTGCAGAAATTAGATGCTGGGAACCAGCTTGCTCTCATTGAAGACCTGCACAAGGATATCCGGATTGTAGGGAATGAGGCCAAAGGGGAGCATGTGCCAGGATTCTGTATTCCTAAGAAGGTAAAGGATGAGAATGAGCATGGATATGTGCCAGCCACAATCTCCTACCTGTCGAGGGAGCTCACTGATATGACTTTACAGCTAGTAGAAGCAGTGACTATTTGGGCATTCCAGAGCTATATGTTGGAGAGACTTTTTGTAGGGTACTGCTGCTCTTGAGTTACCCTGCAGAAGACTCCTCTTGTAACAAGATCTTTGACAGTTCTGGTCTGCATGTAAGTCGTGGTCGCTGGCTGCTTTTTGTGGGGGAGGAAGGCTGGGCTTCTGTGCCAAGCTTCTCTGGTTTAAAAATTCCCTGAGCTGCCACCACTTTCCTCATAGCAACTGGCTTAGTAAGGCGTAGAGGCATGAAATCAAACCAAATAAAAGTAGCTCTATAAATGAGGAAGCAGGCAGCTGAAGGTCAACAGGAAATGGAGAGAAACTCTTGGAGCTTGTGCATCTGGTGTATAACAGGAGCAAAAATAAGATACATGTTTTCTTGCAACTTAGCTTCTAAGCTTTCTTCTCCGATGTTCATGACAGGGAGTGACTTCCATACTCTTGGTGCTGCGGGAAGGTGTTTTAACTGGTAATCCAGATCAGAAGGAGGAGGCAGCAAAGGCCTTAGGGCTGGTTATTAAACTGACTTCTGCTGAAGCTCTTAAGCCATCTGTGGTGAGCATTACTGGGCCGCTTATTCGGATCTTGGGAGATCGGTTCAGCTGGAATGTCAAGGTGGCTCTACTTGAAACATTAAGCCTTCTTTTAGCTAAGGTAAGATTCAAAGTAATTGACTGTGGTTTGTGAACATTTTCCATGGTAGCCTTCAGCAATAGCTGTTGCTGTTCATGTAAACACAGCTAGGATGTGCTGGTGTGGATATGGTGTTTAGGAATGGCTCTCCACAGGATTATATTATTCCAGCAGCTTCTGGCCTACGAGGAAAAGCTCCCCATGCTGAATCACTGGGCTGCTTAGAAATACTGCTAAATGCTGATCCCATTTTCGAGCGATTAAAAACTGCCATGTAATAAATCTCTCCTGTGTCTACCATTCTTACGAATTAAGTGCAAAGACAATCACCTGACGCATCTTTGAACTGAACTGAACTTTTATTTAGTGCTCGGGTTGAAAAAGGCAGTTCATGATAGTGTAAAATTTTTCAGCAACCTTACCCTTATATTTCAGTATGCAGAAAATTAGATTGGAAAAGATGAGAAGTTTTGTGGTGGTGTTTCATGATTCTCCCATTTTTCTGGTGTGTTGTATCCTGTATAAGGACTATTTGTAATAACTACTAGAAGAGGTTGTGCTGTTTTCAGGGTTTGATTCCTAGCCTCTGTTCCAAACTTGACCATGCGACTTTCCCTTCCCTCTCTGTATAGGTTGAGATTGCCCTGAAACCGTTTTTGCCCCAATTGCAAACAACCTTCACTAAAGCTCTACAAGACTCGAACCGTGCTGTTCGCCTTAAAGCTGCGGATGCTCTTGGTAAACTCATTGTCATCCATGTAAAAGTGGATCCCCTCTTTACAGAGCTACTGAATGGAATTCGTTCCAGTGATGACTCTGCCATCAGGTAAGCAGTAGGTGATCTCTCAGCCCTTCCTGCTGAGGATGAGCTCTTCCTTAGTAAGGATGAGAGGAAGGGCTGGGATGAATGAACAAACCCCCCCCCCCCGTGCCAAGAGTAAGATTTACTTACTAGTGAAAGCAGGTGACTTTTAATCAAGGGTTGTAGAACAGAGAATGTGGGTGATAGGGACTTCTGGGTCAGAACCTCAGCTGTGACAGTGTACAGGAGAAGCATTGCTTGGTTTCTGCCCACTTCTCTCATGCACACCCCCAGCAACCTGTTTGAATACAAGACTGCATCAGTTGTCAGTCTGACCTGAAGTAATGCCGCTGTTCTGGTATCCTGAGTGCACAGATCCCTAAGAAAATAACTTCTTGATTTGAGAATTTTAACATTCGAATAATCAGAAAATACTTATATTGTAACAGACACAAGTACACAAACATGGGAATATTCTCTAGTATGGTGCTGTCAGAAGTGCAGAGCAGGGTATCTGCCTCCTGAACTGTAGGGTGTATTGGTGTAACTCAGAATCATGGGCTGGTTGGGATTGGAAGGGATCTTAAAACTCATCCAGTTCCAACCGCCTGCCGTGGGCAGGGACACCCTCCACTGGAGCAGGGTGCTCCGAGCCCCTGTGTCCAACCTGGCCTTGAACACTGCCAGGGATGGGGCAGCCACAGCCTCTCTGGGCACCCTGCCCCAGCGCCTCAGCACCCTCACAGGGAAGAGCTTCTGCCTAAGAGCTCATCTCCGTCTCCCCCCTGGCAGGTTAAAGCCATTCCCCTTGGCCTGTCCCTACTTGATTGTATAAAAAGCCCCTCTCCAGCTTTCTTTTGGGCCCCTTTAGGCACTGGAGCTGCTCTAAGGTCTCCCCATAAGGAGCCTTCTCTTCTCCAGGCTGAACCAGCCCAGCTCTCTCAGCCTGGCTCCAGAGCAGAGCTGCTCCAGCCCTCTGGACTTGTTCCAAGAAGTCCTTGTCCTCCTTATGTAGGAGACGCACACGTTATTGATGTGTAAGAAACTGCTACAGGTATCCAGAGCTCAGTTTCTTCTTTGTGGAAGGGGAGAGGCAGTGTCTGACTGTATGTTGTGTTCACTTCTAGGGACACAATGCTGCAAGCGCTGCGGTTTGTAACACGAGGAGCTGGTGCAAAAGTAGATGCTGCCATTAGGAAGAATATCAGCATGGTGCTTCTAGGGATGCTGGGACATGATGAGGTACTGCTTCAGCCAGCTGCGAAGGACCCCTGCTCTAGACAGTCTTAGTCCTAATATAAAATCATAACTTTCTAACAGGATTACATTCTAAACTAACTGCTGGGGGAAATAACTAATGATAGAGCAGAAAGAAGCTTGTCTAAAGAAGCATGTGGTTGGGTGTCACTAGACTGAATGTGTCTGTAAAACTGATCTTGTTGGAGCCTTATAGTGTGCTGAGTGTCAAGAGTTAGAGATCCCTAGCCAGTCACTGGTGACTTGGAAAATCCATGAGCTTAATGTTTCCTTAGCAACTGTGGATGTGAGTTTGACCTGCAGCTCCTCACTGACGTGTTTGAGGCAGCTCTGAAGTCAGGATTTGCTTTTTATCTTGGAGAAAGCTTGCAATACCTCCCCTGTGCACAATACCTCTGTGTGTGTGTAGGCTCTCAGGTACAGTTCATCATTTACCATGAGCAATTTTACACATAATGGCAGAGTTTTCTCCAAGGAGCAAGAAGCTCCCCACGTTTAATATAGGGTCCTCTGTATATAGCAGATAGCAACAGTATCATCTGTGAGATTAAAATTATCTAGTAATTTCTTCCTTGTATCTTAATCTGTGCAACATAGACATTCAACTGTTGACATGCCAGAAACAGAAGAATTGAAAGATTCCCACTGGGTTGTAAGGTTTGGGCTGGAGAGGAGTAACCAGTGATGGGATGGTCCCATAAGCCATAACAACAAAAACCTGGAGGTTTTGAATCAGAAGTAGTATGAGTCTGTCACAGGGAAGCTCATTTAGAGATGCTTCCTGAGTAAGGTTTCCTTTCTAGGCACTGAATCTTAATGTAACTCTTGTGAACACATCTTGTAAAACATTCACTTTCATCTTGCTGCCTCTCCCATTTAATAAATCAGAATTTATTGGGAGGTCTGTAAATCTGCAGTCTCTTCTGGTCTTTTGACTGTGGCTTTTGGCTTTAAGTTCCATTATGTTCAAAACCCCTTGTGAAATCCACAGGTCACAGGAGTGAAATGCTTATTTCCTCCCTCTGTTTTTATTTTGTATCACCTTCTGTCACTTGCTCTTCTTGCCACTGTCTCTGAGGTGTATTGAGCTCAGCTGGTGTCCTCTTCTCCTCCTTCCCTCCTCAGGATGCCACCCGCATGGCCTCAGCTGGCTGCTTAGCAGAACTGTGCGCGTTCCTGTCGGAAGAGGAGCTCAGTACTGTCCTCCACCAGCACTTACTGGGTAGGTGGAGCTGTTCAGAGTGACTGGAACTGGTCTGGAAGCAAGGGAAGATACCTTCTCAGCTGTTGGCTCAGGGAGACTTTGCGATGTATTATTTAGGTTCTTCCTCTTTATCTTAAACCTGAATCTCTAGATTTTCTTGTGCTTTTCTGTGCTCATGGCTGTTGATTTATGAACAACATTGAGCACGGGGTAGTGGCTCTAACTTGGGATTACCAATACTTCTAGCTTCTGGATTTGTTTTCAGATGAGTTGATGAAAGCTGGTCATAGCTGAGTCATTGCTAGTGCTGACACAGAGCGAATGGGGTTGGTGGGATGTTCGGGCAGGGTGAATGGGAGGGGTCATTTCATCTCTTTTGATGACACTGTGATCTTAGGTTGGCTTATGCTAATTGCAGACCACATCTGATGGCTTCACATGCTTTTGGAGAATTAACTAAGTGCCTCTAAGTTAGAAAACCCCATGAATTTTATAGAATCTCATAGTGTTTGGGAGTGCTCTGGGATTACTGTTCCTGCAGGATTAAAAAGGGTCTGTGAGCTGGTTTCAAATTACTGATGACTTCTACATTTTATTAGTCAAAGCTTGTGTAATTCCAGTGCCAAACTCCTTCATGCACGAAGAGATGTGGGACTGCTACAGGTGACTGAGAGCATCAGAAGTAACAGAGTTGAACAATACAGTCGCTTGTCTCCCTGTCTGCCCATAAGGTGTTCCTGTCTGGTTGTGTTTCAGCACTGTTTGGCTTTTTGGGGCAAGCGGAAGCAAAGCATTGCATTAGAGGCTGTTCATGGTTTCATTTTATGAAAGTGAATTGACAAGCTGACAAAGGCTTTCTTAGACAAAGAGGAGGGGATGCCAGGAGCCTTGCTATAATGCTGTTCTTTTGCAGCAGATGTCTCTGGCATTGACTGGATGGTGAGGCACGGCCGAAGCCTGGCTCTCTCTGTGGCTGTAAATGTTGCTCCTGGCAGGCTGTGTTCCCCTAAGTACTACAACAGCGTTCAGGAGATGATCCTCAGCAATGCCACTGCTGACAGGGTAAGTGCTACATGGGAGTGGGTGAGTTCTGTTGAAGACACTTGTTGGGAGCAGTTTTTAAAGGTGTGCAGGTTCTGTGTGTTACCAAATGGAGTGAAAATCCCCAGTCTGAAGAGTCTCCCTTGGCGAGATGCAGGTTTTATAGTGGAAATTAAATTACTCTTCTGATCTCTGTGGAGTTGAAAATTAAATGATCTTCAACTGCAGAGCAGCTTTTATTGGGAGTAAATTACACGTCTGTTTCCCTGTTGAAGTTCTCATTCAGAAGCCAGGTTTACGAGGAGCCTGAATTTCATTTTAGGAGGAGGATTTTAAATCTAGGATTGAATGAGTAATTTGGTTTGGGGGGGCTTGGGGGCTCTGTGGGACCCGTCACCTTATTCCATGTGGCTCATAATCACATTATGATGTTTTCACATTACCCCATAACATTAACCCAAGTGCTTTGCATGCTGCAGTTTTTATGAAAGATGGGTTTAGCCTTCCACAAAGTTTAGCACACCCTGAGCCTAGGTAAAGGCTGCTGAACCCTGCTGTAGTCATACCGGGTTTTGCCTTTATGTTGAAGATTCCCATTGCAGTCAGTGGCATCAGAGGGATGGGCTTTCTTATGAAATACCACATGGAAGGAGAAGGGAATCTGCCTCCAAAACTTTCCAATCTCTTTATTAAGGTAAGAATTTTTATGATAACTCCCTGGCATTGTTTCATGTGGTTTGAATTTTTGAGCTAACTTACGGGTGGATTTCTCTATCCAATTTCTGGATGGAAACCCAGCATGAAACCCAAAAGCTTGGTTGCCTTATCTTGGGAAGCTCTTAATCCCCTGCTCCCTGAAAGTCCAGGTATTTCTTTTTGTGGCAGAGTACAGACAGAATCACTTTATTAGCCTGCTTTGCTGTTGTGAATACATACTGCTGTCCTGTGGAAATGTGGTAAACTTCAGGTTTGATTCTTACGAATTCATTTTTTCCTTTGCAGTAACAAATAGCTGGCAGAGAAGCACACAGGAGTGGGGGAAGGTGTTTTTATGGTTACTAAAAGTCAAAGGGCCTTGGTCAGAAATGCATCAAATACCAGCTCTCACCTGGTTTTGCTTCAGTACTTTTTGACTTCCATTACTGTGCAAGGGAGTAGCTCAGAAAGACTGAGATAAGAGAGAGTACTGAAGTTAATGCCTTTTTCAATTAATATCCATTTAAATAGTCTACCTCAAAATTCCTTTCTTGGTTGTTCTGTTTTTTTGGTGTGTCCCCTCCCTCATCTCTCATGGTGGACAGGGTCTGAATTTGCAACATCAGAACTTCAGGATGTTTTTAACGTCTTAGGATAGAGGAAGACAGAATGACAGGTAGTGCTGGAGCAGGAGAACTGCTTTGTATTTTGTCTGTCTAAATGTGTGACATTCCTTCTCAATTCACTCGAAACACTATCAGACATACAAGTTGACATGACGCAGACTTTCTGTTTGAAATTCCACATTTATATATTAATTTGTATCATAGTACTGTATTAAAATATAAATACAAGTATCACAACTGTCACAATACCTTTATCACAGTATTAACAATGCAGCTGACATTCAGATGATGGCTTTCATGCTTTCAATATGTTGAAAATAAACAAAGATCCAATATATTATTTATTTTTATATGAAATCTGCTGTTGAAGTGCACTTTATACTCCAAACAGAGACTGACTTGGCTGTTGCTGCCCTTAGTGGTCATTGTAATTTCCTGAGACAGTTGAGAACTGTGTGACCCTGTTGTCAGCCATATTTTGAGAAGTTTTCCTTTGAAAAGGTGTCTTGTTTTGAAGGTTTGGTCTTCTCTTACTGCTACACAGTTTAGTCAGACTTGTGGGTAACAAGTTTGTGTACCTGTGAGTTTTAAACTGTTTGCTTTTCTTGGTACAGTTTAAAATACTTAGGAAAAAAAAAGATAATCTACTGCTTTAAATACCTGTCCTTGATATAGCTGAATTAAAGTCCATCTCTGTCTCCCTCAGTGTCTTCAGAACTCATCCAGTGACATAAAGTTAGTTGCAGAAAAGATGATTTGGTGGGCAAATAAGGACCATCTTCCCTCACTGGATCCTCAGACAATTAAACCAATTCTCAAAGCTCTCCTGGACAACACAAAGGACAAAAACACCAGCGTAAGAGCCTACAGTGACCAAGCTATTGTCAACCTTCTGAAGATGAGAACAGGTGAAGATGTGCTTGAGGTATGAGACAAAAGGAAACATAATCATTGGTTTAAGGCTGCGTCGTGTTGCTGTGCATGTGGTTGTGTTGTGTTCAGAATGTGCTGGCAGCCTTTTGTGAAGTAGACGGAGTGGGACATTCCCATTTGCACTTAAGCCTTCATCAATATTCTAGTGCTCAGCCTTGAGAAATAAGCAATACTGATACTATACAACCTTACAGTTGTTAAGTATTAATAAAATACTTATTACAGTATTAATACTACAGTGTAGTATTAATAAAATCAAGGTATTTAACATACCTCCCATGTTTAAGATAATAGCCTTGCTTTCAAATGACCTTAAGCCTTTACTGCACTGTAGCTGCCTTAGCTAAGACTGCTAGCTGAGTGCTTTTGTCACTTGTATAATCCTACTGCAGTACTAGGGGTGCTACAGAGAGTATTTTAGGGTGGACTGCTTTGTACATCCATTGCCAGACCTCTTTTCTAAGTCTTAGCGGCTTCTGGATAGTTCTCATGTCTGGAATTGCAAAACCAGATGAAGGACTTGGGTGTGTGAAAGATTTTAGATAAATACATGTGTAAGGCACTTACATTTACTCTTATTTTGCACAGTATGCCCTAAGGAATTGGTAACTGGTGTTGTCTTCCTTCCACAGTCAGTTTCCAAGATTCTAGATGCTGCCAGCTTGGAGCTTCTCAATGAAAGCTGCAGGAGATCCCTGAAGAAACTGGCTGGCCAGGCTGACTCTGATGAACAGATAGATGACACTATACTGACATGATAAAGCTCTGTAAGACAAGAAAACACTGAACCAACCGCTGCATCAGCATTTCAACTCAAACACCTATTTAAAATGTTTTCATTTTTGAAAATGTTAATTCTGATGGGGTTTCATGAAAAGGACTCCCAGAGAGTATTTTAGTATCAAGTATACCAGAATAGCCTTAATTAGACCCACATTAGTTGAAAATTTAAAATTGAAAATTTGGTCCCCTTTTTGAAACAGATAATGCACAAGAAATACTAACCAACAAGAAATACTAACCAGTACTCGTAAATCCTGGCCTATTGTGAGATGTGGCTAGAGCACATCAGGCTTCAACTCTGGTGACACCTATTTCCTTTCCAGGGTCTGTGCAAAAACTCCAGTACTGGAAGTATTGTTGGTCTCTTCCACAGACCCTGTGAAGCAGGAATAGAACTCAGTGACAATGAAAGCGTCGTGTTTTTGTGTACTGCTACCTTGCTGCTTGTGACGGTTCTGAAGACTCAAAATCCCTGTAAAACAAAGTATTTAAAATAGCCTTAGAAACTACAAATGAGAAAGGGGGATTAAATGCAGTCTGTTTGAAGAAGGAACATTTAATAAAGGCTCTGACTTTGATCCTTTCGGTGTAAACTGTTCTTTTTACAAATTCATTTGTCAACAACCTTATGCTGTGATTTACTTTTTGGCCCTGCTTTTTCTAGAGCATAGTTTGTAGAGTGGGTTGTGCTGTAATCTGTAAAACCCTTTTGCAGAACTGAGGCAAGCTAGGGTTTAAAACCAAGGCACAACTGACATTTAGTGAAATTTTAAGTAATTACTCCTATTAGTTTCCAAAGTATTTTTGACTACAGACAGCTTTTTGATTACTCAATTTGTGAAAAGTCCTCAATTTTTATGCCTTCAAGGGCTTCCTAAGATACTTGGCACTTCCAACATTGAAAGATTTTTTCTGGTCAGTAGGTTGTACTGCTGCAAGAAAGCAGTATTTTATTTTACCTGGCCACATACATGTCTTTTAAAATAATTGGTTTAATTTACTAATACCTTTTCTGTCATTTGATGGAAATAGTGAAAATCTTTCACTAGTTTTTAAAAATTAAAATGAGCTTTACATTCTATGTAGAGTAATAGTTAAGTAAGCCTTACCTATTTTATGGAACTACACAGCAACTGGTTGCGCCTGACAAGTCATAGCAGTAGGATTTGTTGTTTCAAGTGGGTGGGTGGTGTGTTTGTTGGGGGGAATCTTCCTGGCATGTTACTCTGGCTGGCTCAAACCATGATGAAGGGAGAAAACAATACGACACATCATAACATTTGAAAGCATAAAATGTAACCACATGGTAACACACATTCTGTTAGAAGCAATTTGCCCATTGCTCTGGCAGTAGCAGCAAACAGAACATTTTATCTTTACCATACTCATGCTCAGTGTGTTACAATCTCGAATTGGTATTTGGGAGCGCTGTGGTTTGAACAGGTCAAAAGTACAAGAACCTGTCAGATTGTTCTTCACGTTATAACAGCTCTCAAGCCCGTGGCGTAGGCTCCTGGCAACAGAGATTTGCTGTAGGGAGTCAGTTGAATACTGTTGGAAGAGACTTGGGAAAATCGGCTATTTTACCCCTGATCTAAGACAGACTCAGCTTTAACCGAACTGATTTCTATATAATTGGTTTTTATAGCATTGTATGATGGAGATTCCATAACCTTTCCAGGCCATTTCATTACACCAACTTTTCAAACTGTCAGAGCTGACCTTGTGTCTAAAAATCTTCCTTGCTGCTACTTGAGTCCACCACTGCTTGTACTATGCCCGCAGACGTTGAAACCAGCTCATTTGTGCAACAACTGCATCATCACTTCAGTGTTCTTAACCTTGGATGAAACAAATTTAGATTTTTAAGTCTTTTCTCATTGATTTTTCATGTTTTTGTTCACCATGTTTGTTCCATTCCCATGGTGTCCACTGCTGGACCAAGTCTTCTAGGGGAGAATATTACCTTGCAAGCCCTGTGTAACACACAGTTGTCTATCCCAACACAGCGCAGTGTTGTTGGTATGTTTATGTTGTGATTAGCTATGAAGCCAAGCTACAAAGTTGCTCTTCACCTATTTACTTCCAATCTTGTACTTAAGCAGGTGACAATTTATACAACACTGCAGTATCTCCAGTTGGTATTAACCAAAATTGTATTCTGCTTATTTCATAATATTTCTCTGCATTCTGAAGTGGGTTTTAATTCTGATTTTTGCCTTCCAAAATACTTGCAGATCTTAAACCACCTTAAAACTATGTATTTTGCATTGAATTGGTAATAACCAAAAGTGAAGACTAAAATGCTCTTAAGGATTTGGCAGTCTCAGAGCATTGGAATTAGTTTCACCTATAAGTGAATAAGGTATGTTTTGGGGTAACAGGAACAGCACTTAAACCATGCAATGCAAAAACTTCTGCGCACTGAAACATGTTTGTACAACATTTTATGCCGTTAAAAAATTACTACATAGGTGGCAAAAAGCTCCATTGGAATCACTTCATCATTTCACACAGGAAGGAAGAAAAAATGCAAGTTCATGTTAAAATGGCTGTTTGAGCTCCCCATCATGGGCCGCTTGGCTTACCATCAGATTCTAACTGATGCTCCACATAAATATGTGAAAGAAAATTACAGTTAAATAGAGGCCATTTTATTAACTTGTTAATTTTAGCCAATAAGATCTTTTGGTATTATGGGTATTTTGATGATTTGTATTTTCACCTTATATAGTAGCAAGTGGAAAAACTCATTTATCTTTCCCAAGAGCAGCTGAGTTTCTGCACTCAGTTTAGTTTGTTTCTGAGAGGGAGGAGTAAAAGGTAGGAGCTCACTTGCACGTATTGCGAATATGCTAATCTTTCAATTACAGTGAAACACCAAATTTGGATTTTGATAGCTACTTTTTGCTAAACTATTTATACATTACAATGCATCAGAGAGAAAATACCCATAATTTTCACCAGAACGTGAGCTCTGATAAATGGATTGTGCCAGCTTGGAGACTAAAGAATTAATTTTTTTCTCATTTCAAATCTCTTAAAAATACCAGTTGTCAGTAAAAGATAATTTTTCCCCACAACTGACTGTAATAACATGTTTGAACTGTCAAGCAACTGCCTCTGAGTGACAGCTGAACTGTGTATATTTCAAGATCAAAAAATAATTGATAAGAGATGTTTAAACCTCGAAGGTGCTAAAAATTTCAATGGAAAAGAAAAAAATGTGAAAGCATAAAGTAGTAATTTTTTTAGGTAAATCACAGCAATAAAATAATCATTATAGTAATAATAAAAAGGTACTGTCCGTTTTATTAGGTAACATCATGGTGTCTCATGCTTTCACACAATGAGGTTTCATGAGCTTAAAAATAAAGATAATAGGAGTCATTGTCATTGGTAGTTTAACCTCGTGGTTTGTATGCTGGGTTTAAGGGATCTCCCTGCAGCTACACTGCATCCTTAGTCACCCTGATGTCTGGGGCACACTGGGCTACATGATGGGCAGCCCAAGTGCTTTACTGGGTTGATGTAGCACTGGGCTGGGTTTGGGCTAGCTGTAAACCCTTTTCTAGCTGGGTTTCTGTGAGCCTAAGGCTGTTAAATAACACACACTTATGTCTGTAACACTCCAGCCTTTCTCCTGCTCCTCAGTTACATCATGCACTTGAGGATAATGAAGAATGAACCACAGGATGTGGTGTTCAAAACATGTGAGTTGCAGAGTGCGTGTGAGATAGAGGTCATCTAAGTGGATTTCAGGACATGTGGGACTTGACAGGGGTGAGCTCTGGAGGCTAGAATACTTCTTTCATATTAAGGGAGGGTTTATAATTAAAACCACTGACATTAGCCATACTGCTGATGAGAAGTATTTAGAAGATGCAATACTATGTGCTAAAAAAATTAATCTTCAACCCAGACATGCTATTTTAGCCATCCTGGGTTGTTTCCATATGGATTCCATGTAAATTGGACAAATATAACAGTGGAATCATACCACAATATCCTATGCAAAAGAAATAGGAAATCAGAATTGGTCAGAGACAACTGCCTTAAAATATGTTCTTATTCCTCTTAACCAAACCCTATTGTATAAATCCAGTCTACAGCTTTTATGTTAAGGGAAAATGAATACTGCTAAAAACTGTTCACAGCTGTGGCTGTAAAGCACTTCTGGCTTCCAGCCAGTCCAACCCTTGTGCTCAAAGCCCAGTCAAGTAAAGCAGGCTGCTTGGGGCCCTGTCTAGGCTGGTGGGACCCCTTCACTTCCCTTGGGCAATCTGTTCTGGTGTGTGAACAGCCACCCTGTCACTGACATGGTTTGCAGTGGTGATGTTCCACTGTTTCCAATCTTTTACTTAGGCTTGGGTCCTATCAAAAGGACCCTCAAAGTAGGTTAATGAAATACTTCTGTCAATAAATTGTAAACTTACATTGAAAATTAAATCAACTTAGCTCAACTAAACAATCATGTCAATATTTTGGTGTGAGTGTATGCTGAACTAAGATTACTTTTAAGACAGATGCAATAGCTAGCACGCTGCCTCTTGTTACTGTGTTTTTATGTATTTATCAACAAGCCTTAATAACCAGGAAAGGAAGAAGTAATTTACATATTCTACATCCAAACCTTGCACTGTTTGATCTCAGGTGTTCAAATACCAGTAAGAACCACCATGTCTGCAGAAAAGTCATCATAACCAGCACTTTTATTGTGCCTGTGTGCTCCCAGAAGTGGAGGGCACCTCTAATTGATCACAATCTTGCAGTTTGTGTAGCATCTGCTTGTGTGTTAGGCAGCTCTAAGAGTTCTGTTTGAACTTGGGCTGTTTGGTGGAAGCACAGCTGCTGTGTGCAAGTTACAGCCGTTCTGAGCCATACACATGCATGCTTCTGGATTAAAACCTCTACGAATCCAGACTACCCCGCACTGCCAGGGCTCCATGACACCCCCTGGCACTTCATATGGGCTTCCTCACCGGCAGGGTGTGCTCTCCTTGCAGCTGTGCGACTTCATGTTTCGTGAACCAGGCATCTTGTTCAAGAAGCCAAACACGTTCCCAGGCCACACCGCCTGCCCCTGCAGCTGCCGAGCAGCGGGGCTGGCGGTGCCTGAAGGCGCCGGGGCTCCCTCACGCCTCTGCCGCTATGTCCACAGGCCGCATGCGAATGCTTGCGCTGGACACGGCGCTGTGCGCCAGACGGGAAGCAGGGCACGGGCCGCGGTGCAGCGGAGGGAGAGCAGCAGCCGCGACTCGCTCCGTCCCTCACAGCCCCATCATGGCCGCCCCGCCCGGAGACGGAGGCGAGCCCGGCACGAGCGCCACCGCCCTTCCCGCGCAGGCGCGTTGCGCGGGGACTGCGCGCAGGCGCGGGGCAGCGCTGTCAGTTCCGGCTGTTTGTGCGGGAAGTGGATCCGGCCCTCGCCCGCCGCCCCCCCCGGCCCCCCCCCCCCCCGAGCCCCGGTCGCTCCCGCCGCCCGCGGCCGCGCCAGCCGCCCCGGCCATGGCCCGGGACTACGATCACCTCTTCAAGCTGCTCATCATCGGCGACAGCGGTGAGCGCGGCGCGGCCCGGCGGGCGGGGGTAGGCCGCTGGATTGGTTGGCCGCCCCTCGCCGCTGTGAGGGGCCTGAGGGCGGTGGCGGGGCCGGGCCGGGCGGTGCGGGGAGGGCGGTGTCATGCGGGGGCACCCGCGGGGCCACTGCGGCCGGTTCTGCCGTGGCGCTGGGCTCTGCCCGGGTGGGTCGCTGGGGCTCCCCCCCAGTTTTGAATGAGAGGGCGCGTTTGCTTTGGGCTTCTTAAGGCGTTATCTGATGAACCTGCGGAACTGGCTGCCACAGGATATTATGGTAAATAGCTCGGTTGAGGTTAGGAAGAGGAAGATTAGGCACGTACGGGTAAGAGCAGCACCGGTGCGGGTGCCTGCAGCAGCCTTTGCCAGCCGCGCGTTCTGAGGGCGCCCGCTAATCTCTTGCTAGGTTGAGGAGGGAATTCCCTTCCCCTGTGACAGGCGGTCCAAGGCATCGATGGGAAGGGCTGGCTGCTCCTCAGCCCTAGGAGCCATTGTTTCCAGTGTGGCAACTACTACGTTTTAATACTCTTTATTATCTTAATTATTCCTCATGGCTCTTTCTGTGCTTCAACATGAAGTCTCCGTTCTACAGTTCGTCAGGGATATTTATTTTTAATAAATCCTTATAGAGCCAGTAGCTTTGTGTATTTCTAGTTCTAGTATAGCATGCAAATACCTAAACCAGTTGTGGGTAAGGGGTAGTTATATAGATTTTTGGCAATTCACCCATGCAGCAGTTTCAGAAACTTCTGTGGGGATAGTCTGTGCACTCAGCCTGTGTCTGGTGCTTTAGTCTAGATACAGAAGAATGGGGACTGGGAAGATTCCTGCCTTCAGTCTGGTTCAGTGTTGCTAACACTCCAACAGCTTAGAGCTTAATTTCCATAAACTGGAGAAGATGGCATCCACCCTCTTCTTATAATAGAGGTGTGGTCCATAAGGCGGCAGGTCCCAGCCTGCAGTGAGGCATGGCTCTGGGGTGAAAGTGTAACATTGCATGATCTTGGCAGTTGTCGCCCCCAGAAGCTTTAGCTGTATGTAAAAATATTTTATTCTATACTAGACTCTGTCTGCGTGAAGGGATCTTAAAAGGGAGAAGGGGCCGCAGCTTGAAACTCTTTTGGGAGCCTATGGATTGTTGAAGCCAAGTGCTGCATTCTGAGTAGAGCAGTAGCTCTGCTGCTTGCTGATGAGTTTCAAAACTGTTCAAGCAAGATAAACAGGATGGCACTCTGAGGAGGACTTCTCATTTTAAACAATTAAATGACATTTCTTAGCTGAGTTTTCTTGAGCAAAGTCCCTACAGTGCTTCCAGTGAGAGGAAAGAAGTGAGAACTGCCAGCTTGCCTGTGGTTCTCCGTTGTTGTAACTAAATCTCACTATGCAGTTTGAGTATTGATTTTTTTCTTTTTGTTTTGTATTTGCTAACCCCAACAGGAAGGCTTTGTCCCTGCTTCCACAAAGCAGTTTACTTGCTTTGTTTATTGATGTTTATTCTCTGCAATAGGAAGTGGACTGATACTGGATAAGAAGATTCTGTCTCATCTGCTTTCCCTTGTATGTAAATATGTCAGGAGGGTAGTAGGTTTGTGTGCTTTTAGAACAGGTCATCTTGAAAAGCTGCTGGTGATCTAGGTTGTGCCAAATCATAGATTTAAAAATAAACGTAGATGATCTGTGCTTTCAGTGCGCTGCTGTAATTCACTCTACCATTCAGTAAGATAGAGGTTTTAGAAACTGGTGTGGCACAGAAATTTGCTTTTAATTTTGATTGTGCACAGTCAATAGGCCTTTTGTTTTGTTTCAGTCTGCTGTCTTCAACAAGCAAAGAGGCCCTGCTAGCCTTCTCTTTCCAGATCTTCAAATAACTCTGTGTAGGAGGTGGAGGGTCACGAAGAGTGTGGTTTCTCTGCGCGTGAACAGTGTGGATCAGAGGCAGTGTTTGTTTAGTGAGATCCTTGTCATCGGGAGCATGTAGAACTTCCTGAGTTCAGGAGGTTTCTTTTCTCCAGATGCCCGAATGCTGAGAGCAGTGTAGACCTGAGAGTGTCTGCAGCAATGGACACTGACAAAGCAGTGGTCGTGTGCAGCCCATGCAGCTCTGCAGTGTAGCGGAGGCTGGCTGACGTTTTAAGAAGGTGGTGTGGTCTGACCAGTCTGTGGGTTCCAGCATCTACTTTCTTTTTACTAAGCTGGAGGCCAGTCCTGTTATTCTGCTTGATCAAGAAGCATAGTACTTGCTGAAGCCTTTTTTTGTTTAAATTATTTTGCCTTAGCTGGCTGGTGTTTTGCAGAGGTTTAGCTCTTTTTAAATAGCCAGTGCTTCATTAAAGTTCAGGAGCTGCTCTGCTGCTGGTTTTGAGCTCAGAGGTATTAAGCGTGTGCAGGCTGTAACTTGGTATTTTTTAGTAGCATTCTTTCCTTTTTTAAAGATGTTTAAAAAGACACTGAAGTAATGAGAAACGGGCACGGCCTCCCCAGATGTCTGGTGGTTTTAACTCTCTGCAAATGAGACCTGTCTTACTGGAATCATGCAGATGTTTTGAGTTTGTTGTTTGTTTTTTCTTTCCTGGTAGCTATCTTCAGATGCCAGCAGCTGCGAACTAGACTTTGCATAGGTCTTCTATTAAGAAAAGCTTGCAGGCTCTATGTCATCAAAATAATTCAGCAGCTTTTACCTGAAAAGATTTAAGAGATAATCACTCCGGTGAAGTTGAATTTTGTTTTCATGCTATAGCAGACTTCTTATTTTGGAGGAGGGAGGGAAGGGAGAGGAAGGGACATTAACAGTAGAGATGTTATACAGAGATAACAACTTTGAGGCATTCTGATACCCAGATTCCTCTTGGTTGGGTGGGCAAGAATGAGTTCTTTATGGTTCTTCTCTGAAGCACTGTGAAAAATGCTTCCCTGCAACAGGGTGTGATCAGGGTGCAAACAGTCATTTCAGGAAAACCTGGATGAAGTGCTACTCAAAGCACTTAGAAAAATGTTTCACTTTGTCAAAAGGTACAAC
Organism: Amazona ochrocephala; assembly: GCA_039720435.1. Taxonomy (NCBI): domain Eukaryota; kingdom Metazoa; phylum Chordata; class Aves; order Psittaciformes; family Psittacidae; genus Amazona; species Amazona ochrocephala. The sequence continues at coordinate 3,979,173 of CM077891.1, read as the reverse complement.
TTCAGAAAGGTATTTATCCTTCCTATTAGACGTGGAACAAGCCTGTGTTGGATGGCAATGCAGAACGATGGTTCTCAAACTCCTCTGTTTGGTTTAGGCTTCTGTTAAACTGTGGCTGTGATAACATAAGCTTTCTAGTATGAAACCCTAGTCTGGTTGTCAAAGGTAGTCCAAATTCCACTGCTGTTCAGCACGGCATGATGAATGGGAGGTAGGCAGTAATGTTAAGCATGATGTGCAAGTAGAATTCAGTAGAGTAGTCTAGAGTGATGTTCTGAGTGCTCATTAATTAGCAGGACATACTTGGGTTTGGATCTTCCTTAGCAAATGTAAGCCTACTGATTGTAAACTTGCTTTTAGTTACTGTTTTTTTATGACCTCTTTGAAGTGACCACAATTAAAAGCTGCTGTTTGAGTTTGCTCAGGGCTGGGGAAGGTGAGTTCACAACTCTGCCTGTGCTGCTACAAGAAGCATACCAAGCCTTGGAGTGACTGCAGTGTGCTTGATCAAACCTTCAGGGAGAGTACTGAGATGAATAGTCAAGGTGGATGGTACTAAATTATCTACTGAGCCTAGTTAGACTTAAAATGCAAGGGATGGGTAAAATACTGTTGTGCTATCTGATGCCCAAGATGACTGTATTCAAAGATCTTGCTGTCTTTGTTGTAGGTGTGGGCAAGAGCAGTTTGCTGTTGCGTTTTGCAGATAATACATTCTCAGGTGAGTGTTTTGTTTACTTCAGTTAAGTGAGGTGGTCAAGGTCTGCTCCAGTGCTGCTGGCTGGCAAGGAGTTCTTCCGCATTTACCCACTGATAGCTAGACTAGGAGTATCTGATGTTTCTAACTTTGTTTCTCTGGTATAAGCCTGTACAAGCCATCCTGTCTGATCTTCACTTGCAACTGCAAGTCCTACAGGATTAAAATACTGACATGGTTCCAGAAATAGCTTAAGTTTTTTTAGCTTATGCTGTATTCTGTGCAGACTTCCTATTGGACATTGGGGATTTAGGTTGATTATTGTGGCTAAACAACTTATATTTGTGACATAACTAACTGGGAGGAAACTCTATTCAAAAACAATGGTTGTAGAAGCATTTAAAGCAAAATTTATCTCAATTTTCAGAAGTGAAATACTTCCATAGTTACTGTCCATTTCTGGAGATATTTGGGTGCTTACTCTTGACCACCAATGCAATAGAAGAATCATTTTATTTTTTAACACCAGGTTTTAAACTTTTAAGTGTGACGTGGGAGAAGTTGCAGCTATTAGCTGCAGATAAAAATACACAGATCAGCATGACCTGATAGAGCATTTTGAGTGATAAGCAGATAAGGGGGAACCTTGTTCTGCTGTCTAGTGTGAGAGCTACTGCCAGATAGCGTTCAGAAGTGTGCTTTGGGACATCCAAAATAAGCAAGAACTAGGCTCTCACTTAGCCATGCTTTCCCTTCAGGCAGCTACATTACCACAATTGGAGTGGATTTTAAAATCCGGACAGTTGAGATCAATGGAGAGAAGGTGAAGCTACAGATCTGGGACACAGCTGGACAAGAGCGCTTCCGGACTATCACATCAACGTGAGTATAACTGGGCTTTGTGATATGTAGCTTTATGCATGGATCTTGCAGTTTAGAGTTACAGTTGAGATATTTAATGTTGCAGTTGATTAGCTGATGACAGCTTTGTGGTCTGTACGGCGGAATTTCTCTCGGCTGTCTTAGAACCAGTAGTGGTGGTGATGATGTGTCTAGGTTTGAAACTGGGATTTCAGATTTCCTCCTTCTTCTGTGCATTTCCATGATGGCTTTGTGTTATTCCTCTGCTATTAGTTTCCAAATGGTAGAACTGGATTTATTTCACTGTGCTGTATATAGTAGAAAATTTGTTTCTGAAGGCTGTCTGAGAAGGTCATCCTCTGATTTGAACGTATTGCACAAGTACAGAGTACAAACCCTCTGCCAGTGTTGTATAACTAATGAATAGCTTTGAGGTTGAAGAATAGGGTTTCCAAAATTTAGTTTTCTCTTAGGACAGATGCATAGTCCTTTAGGACTCTTTGTGTGGAGCTCTGTTGAAGTAGATGCCCACATGAAGTTAACCTTTTCCTTGGTTCGAGTTCAGTTTCATTCTCATTGTCCTTTTGAACAGCGTGTGCACAGCTTTTCCTGTTCCTGGAGAAACCACACCCAGAGCTGCTGCCGTGGGAACTGAAAATAAAGTGTGTTTGTAAACTGATTGCATTAAAGGTGGGACTGCTCACTGTGGCACTAGGGAAAGAGGAAGAAATACACTTGGAAATGGAACTTTTGTTTCCTTTATTAACAAAATAATAATTCTTGAAAGACCTGGGTGTTTCACTTGGTCTTTCATGACTGACTTCTCTTTTGGTTCTTATTTGAGAGGAGGATTGTTTTCAGCTGATGTGTTGGTTAACTTTGGCATAGAAATCATGAGATTGGTTGCATCTGTGTTACATCTGACCAGCTGGAACTGGCAAAATTGAACCTGGTGTGTGCACCGCCCCTTTCCTCTGCTCTTCTATACGGATATTACTGGATTGCCTCCATTGTTTCTTAAGTGTTTGGCATGAAAAGCCTTGGTTGCCTCTTGTAGGGTTCCTGTGTGTGACATCACTTCTTGTTTCAGTGCTGCAGGCAGCGTGGGGCAGGAAGTGGTGAGGGGGAGGCAGCAGTGCAGTGCTGTGGCCCCCGTCAGCTGTGTGCATGGGCTAGTCACAGAGTGCCCCAATTACTGCTGAGTCAGCACATGGCCTTCCTGTTTTCAGATTCCCTGACGCCACTCAGAGCTGCGTTAATGAGCGTGGGCTTGTAGGGCTGATGCCAGCTGGTTTAGAAAGCCATGGTATCCAGTATGGAACAGGGAATACCGTGAAAGGAGGTGAACGGGAATAACTGCAGCTTGGAATATGTGTAGTGTTTTGTTTAATTCTTTGATTAACATTTAAAATAGGTAAGCTGAACTGGTTTGAGGGTGTTTGTACCATGACACATTTGAACTCTGCTACTACTTTCTTTTGCATAGCTTTTTAACAAATTGAGGGATGTTTTACTCCTGGGGAAGTGGAGGCCCCAGTTTTCCTGGTGAAGTGGTTGCAGAATCTTCCATGGTCAGGAAAGAAAGATTTGAACTTTGTTCAAGTTTAAGCAAAGATGTTCCTGTGTCAGAGTGCATTTGAAGCGTTGAAGAAAACACTTTGAGAATGCTGGTTACGCTCTTGTGAGGGCTCCTCTTGCTGCTAGCTCGACTAGCTGTGACTGTCTAGCATTCAATGATACTTTTCAGGAGGTGCTCTGGACCCAAGCATATCAACCAGGAGAGAACAACATCTGGATTTTAGAAATGGTTCTACATTTCCTTTGTTGGCAAAGTAATACTGTAACTGATTTGCTTATCCCAAACTCAGTGACAAATGAAGTTACCATGGTAGTACTTACAAAAGGGCTTGGCTACCAAATCATGGGTGGAGTATGAGTGTGCTGTCAACAGTGTGGTAGTCTTTGTCTAGTCCTTGACTAGATTGAGGTTTCGATTGAGGTAAAGGATATAAAAAGGTGTTCCTACAGTATTACTGTAGGCCAGGAAGTGCCTTTACAGTTAAAGGTAGATTTCAGATTGATGTTTAGCCAAGCCTGGCAGGCAAACCTGAAATTAGAGCCGATCTGGTAATAATAGTAATAGGTTGGAAGTGCTGCTGTATAGACCTAGAACTGCAAAATGGGAGAGGTGGTAGGAGTTAATAGTGGAAAATTGGGAAATGTTAAGGTTGTTCTATTTTGATTTTACTTGACTGCAGCTACAGAAGCTGAAAACCAGAATAAAACAGAAGTCAAGTTGATCTGAAGTATTCTGTGCAAATTCAAGAAAACCGAACTAGATCAGAATTTCGGATTGGGAAATATAAGAGGCAGCAGCTGGTTTTGCTGTCTATTAAATGTGGAAATACTGGGATAGCTGGTGCCTAGTGGGAAGAGAGGCCAAGTTGTGTGAATTTAGTTGTCATGAAATGTCATCCAAACTCTGAATTTCATTTAAATTCACCAGAGTTGTGGCATGGCAGGATTCAGATGTATTAGCAGGAATACTTCGGATGCATGAACAACCAGTTCCTGTACTTGATTTGCTCCTGTAGGACTGCTTTGTCCTGATTCAGGACTGTGGTTTTGTGATACAGGCGTTACATAATAGCTGTCAGATGCTGGCACAGGGTGAATAATGATAGCAGAGGGGCCTTCTGCTATGTGTTTGTGTGCAATGGCATGTCCAAGAGAGGGATAAACTTTTTGCAATGATGGAATTGCTGTGTCTTTTGCAGCAGGTATGAGGGTCTGAAAGACTAATCAACTGGCCTGTGGCAATAGGTGTGCTTCCAGAAGCCTGGAAAAAAGAGGATGAGTATGAAAACATATTAGAAGTCTGTAGGATTGGTTAGAATTCTAGATGAATGAAAACCAAAGAACCGTATAAACCACAAATTAGTTAAATACTGGCAAAGTTGCTGGATGAAAGGAGTGACCCATCTTTCACATTGGCCAGTTATGTTTATTTTTCCATAAAAGAAATGTATGGGCCCTACTGAACTGATGCAGTCAATAATGCTGTGGCTCAATAATGCTCTGTGCTCTGACTTACCTACTGTCATGCTTCATGAAACTGGTTATTACAACTCCAGATGCTAATTGGGGGAAGTATTTACTAGAGGATATCTGAGAACTTATAGTAGGAAATACCACAGTGAGTGGCAGAATGTTCCCTTCTGCTCTCAAAGGTAGTCTGCAGAGATGTGAAGAAGAACACAAATGGCTGAAGGACACCAAGAGTTTGGTTAGCTGGTTCTGGAGATTTTCTTTATCAAGTCTGCAGTATTAGTGGGTAATGTTTCAAAGGCAGTAAGCTTATGTTGTTAAGCTTCTTTAAATACAACTGTATAGGTAGAACAAACAACTCAGGTGTTTATTTCCATTTAAATATTAGCATTCTTAAGCCTTTTCCCCACCAAAGCTGAATGTAAACCCTTTAGATCTAGGTAATTTTTCCAACCATATGGAAGATAGTTGACTACTACCAAGCATCCAAGGGCATATGCAGGTCAGGTTTGGTTGTCTTCCACCTCAGTGGGATTCTTTCATATTCACTCCACACAAGAATAACTGTTCTGTAGCTTCTGAAGGGTTTTTTTTTTTGGGGGGGGGGGGGGGGGGAATGGGTTGGGAGGTTGGGACTGGGAACTTAATTTCTCTTTTGCTCTCATTTTCGTGGTCTCCATCTTCCCTAAAATGAAGATGAGGCATGCTTTCCCTCGTGTCAAAGCCTCAACTACCTCTTGGTTGCCAAAAGCACAAAATTTACACCTACTCCTCCCTGAATGCCAAAAGCCCCATCTGTTCTCTACTCGCCAAAGCCTACAACTTGTTATAAAAGCAATTCTGTACTGCATCATTCTGAAATTGGAAGCATGGGGTAGGATAGATAAGACTTTGTTTTCTAATACTGTCCTGCACTTGGGGTTGGAGAATCTTTGGTGTACTTGTTAAGCCTAAACTGTTATCTAGGACACAAGGCTGTATCTAACAAGTGAGAGAAAATAGCATGAGTAGCTTCTTAAGAAAAATGTGTATTTTGGGGCGTAAGAGTCAAAGAATAAAAAGTAGTCATGGTCTTATCTCTTCTGCTGCTAAAAGGTAATGTCAGCCAATGGAGAAAATGACATTTTAGTATAGATGAGGGGTTGGCAACCTTTCTAGACCAATGTGCCAGACAATTTTCCCTTCCAAAAATAGAAGCAGTGTATGCTGATAGGAGCTCATCCGGAGTCAGGGGTTGCTTTCCTGCACAAAGGAGAAGATTTCTCATGAGGTGGTTGGCACTATTAGTGCTTTGTGGCAGGAGCTCCCAGGTCCTGCAGGATTTTGAATGCCATAGTGGTCTGTGCTGCATGGTCCAGCCCACAGTCCTCATCCCTAGAAGCAAGCGACGGCTGTGCTGACGACATGTCAGGAGTGGGATCTGTATGTGCACGGTGAATGTTATTCTACTTCCCGACATCATATGCTTTGCTTAGAAGAAGATCTAGGTGCGTGGGCAAGGTAGGAGCAGCAGGATGCTCCGTTGGGTCCTCTGGTTTGGATGACTGGGATACCAGGCATGGTTTTATGGTGCGCACAGCAGAATGAAGCAGCTCTGCGTAGGTGTAGCTGTACCACTGCGTTTCTCTAAAGGCTGAGTGTTGTCTTTGCAAATGTAATGCTGTGTTAGGGAGGAAGTGGTAGGTCAGCCTGAGGGTTGCTGAATTGAAAGACTATTAGGTGATATGGGGGAGTTTGAAGGTAATTGGTTTATTGTTCAGATGTAGAAAAATTGAGTGTGTTGGTAGGGTTGGAGAGCTGTCCCTTTCTGATGCTATTGCACAGAACAGTATTTCATCCAAAATGGTGTGCAGTGCATGTTAGTGGCAGGAGAAAATGGGTTATTTTGGCACCGTGTGGATTCAGGCTATGGAATATTTTTTCCTCTAAGTGATCCAAGTTACGAAATAAAGTTGAGCTTTTAACAAAGTGCAAATGCAGTGCGGTAGCAAGCTTTAAAGCTCTTAAAGGAACTGATTGTGAATGAACTAGTGCCCATGGCAGGGGTTAGAGTTAGATGATCTCAAGGGCCTTTCCAACCCAAACCAGTCTGTGATTCCATGACAAGAATATTTGAAAGTACAGGATCTCTGATGGGCTGGGAATAAGTAATTCTCATCTGAGTTAGTTCTTGCCAAGGGAAGTGAATATACAGCATAAATTACTGGTAGAGCATGCATGGAAGAATTATTTGACTGTCGTCTGAAAGTGCCCAGATGAGCAGTAGGAGCAGGCTCTCCTATTTCCATAGAGTATGTATCATATGATAGAGAAGTATTTGATACCCAGTGATTGTCACTGCAAAGTGGTGATGAGAGGAAAGGGGTGGGAGAGATGAGTGTACTCTGTGTGGTATATGTGGAAGCCTGTCTTGATGGTCGATACAGACAAGTGGCTTCTGCTAGAGAAGGGATGATGAGGGGAGGGTGAGGAAGAGAGAGGGACAGACTCAAGTGCATTGGTAGCAGGAGCAAGCTGAAGATTTGTGATCTGGAAGGCAGTACGTTTGGATTAGATTAGAAGGCTCTGAAGCTCAAAGTTGTCCTTGCTGAGTTGGAATAATTTATCAAAGAGGACCAGAGTAGTCACAGTGGACATCCCTAAAGTGCAGGGGAAGGAAGATTACTGCAAGAGGTGCTTGTGGTAAGAGATCAAGATCTAGGAAGGCTGTCACAATTGAAGAGAAACCCCTTGATTTTGGTATGCTGAGTTCTGGAATTTGTTTTCTTAAAAATCTTTATGATTTTTAGGGCATGAAAGGGAAAGAGTAAATATAAAAACTGGGTGCTGGTGAAGACCTCACTGTCAGTGGTTTAAATTACTTCTTTATTTTGGTCAAAGCTGCCTAAATTTGCAGTAGGGAGAATACCTGTGAATGCGGCTGAAAACTGAGAAGGTGGAGCTTGCTAGCTGTATATAGCATTCTCATGGTGCAGATACTGTCTGCCTTTAGTAGGTTCATGCAGGTGATAATGTTGGAACTTGAATTCAGATCATTTTTCTTGCATGTCAGAATTGTTCATCATCATTTAAAGGTGCTGGTTGCCCAAGACTAATGGGAATAAACCAAAATGAAGCTTATTTTTAATGGCTAAAGGTAGCAGAGCGCATTGGATGCACATATGGAGTTGATCTGTTGAGTAGGAAGGTGCGATCAGAACACAGTCGCTCAGAGAGAATTTTTTGTGAGCTCAAGAGAGCTGTGACTGAGGGTGGGGTGTATTTGGAGATCTGCTGAAACCTTGGTCTGTAAATGATCTTTCACAGATAATGGAATGACTGCAAAACCTTGATGTGGCATGTACAATGTGAAGGTTCGCATTGCAGCCAGTTCCAGAGGTGTACTGAGGGCACTCCACTACCTTTTCCTCATGTAGCTGAAATACAGTATTGATCTTTGAAGGTCTTGACAGCCTGAACAAGGAAGTAAACAGCAATCTTTGGACTTCAGAACCTACTTGTGTAGACTAAATGAGCAGAGATCTCTGTAGGTTAGAGTAATAATGTGTTGTAAAAGAATTAAATGACTCCCAGTGGAAAGAAAATGGGGGCACTAGATTGCAGTAACTTGAGGATTTGTTGTGAATCTTGTAGAAGCTAAATGAAAGAGAAAGAGCTGAGGTGATACATAGCTTGAGTTAACGTTTGTTGTCTTCTCGGTCTCCACAGGTATTACAGAGGAACACATGGGGTCATTGTTGTCTACGATGTAACAAGTGCAGAATCTTTCGTGAATGTAAAACGGTGGTTGCATGAAATTAATCAGAACTGTGATGATGTCTGCCGGATACTAGGTGAGCTTCTAATCAGAGTTACAGTATCTTCTATAGTGGGCTGATCTGCTGAAGTACCAAACTGACTTTTTTCCTATTCCTTTCTTTTTTTAGTGGGGAATAAGAATGATGACCCAGAGCGAAAAGTGGTAGAAACAGAAGATGCCTATAAATTTGCTGGGCAGATGGAGATCCAATTGTTTGAGACCAGCGCCAAAGAAAATATTAATGTGGAAGAGGTAATATAATGTGTAGGAGAACATAGATAAGACTATATGGGGATATTGGTTTGGAAAAAAGTAAGAATTACATTCTTCCTCTTGAGGAAGGAAGAAGATGCTTTGTAGAAGTTGCAAGTGAGTAGCTAATGTGAAAAAGAGACTTCCAGCTGTGTTTGGAAGAGTTCAGGAAGCAAAATGAAGGAGCCTACATTGCATTTTCACTAGCTTTACAGCGCTAACATATTAGATGTGGACTCAAGAAAGACTTGTCACTAGGAAGAATGCTGCTAGGAGGTGGGACTGCCCAGTCTTCACTGCTGGCCTCAGTTGCCAGACTGACCTGGTTTTGTTTACTCATTTAGGAAAGGAGATAGTGGTGTTTCTGATTTAGCTTGGGAGTGGGTACTGGATTTCCACTTGGCCTATAGTTCCTGGGCTTGCCTGAATTCCTGGCTGATCTGAACTTGCTTGTTTTCTCTTGCAGATGTTTAACTGCATTACAGAGCTAGTCCTACGGGCAAAGAAAGAAAACCTAGCAAAGCAGCAACAGCAGCAACAGAATGATGTGGTGAAGCTAACGAAGAACAGTAAAAGGAAGAAGCGGTGCTGCTAATGCCCTTTCCCTGCTGCAGAGACTCTGCTCTCAGGCAGATCAGCCCCTCCAGCTAGACTCGGGCAATTCCACTGGGGCAGGCTTTGGGAGGACTTTCTCAGTTTTGTGCCGTTATTTAAAGATTATTTTTTTCTCCATGTTTTCTATCAAGAGGCGCTGGCACCTTACCACTGCAGTGCCAAGAAGGTATCGGATGGAATCTTGCCCCCCTCTCCTCCCCTGCTCATTCCAGTGCGCCTTGTAGACAAGAAGGACGTTGCCTACCAAGTGGACTAATTAACCCAAGAGTTTGTATATAATGTATATTGCTTTAACCAGCCTCACCTCCCTGTTGTCGCTTTGGCTTCTGCCTTCTTAATGTCAACCAATCATGGACTGCAGAGTGCAGCTTTTTAAAGAAATAGTACAAAGTTCTTCATTCGAGTTGGCCCCGGGCTGGCAGCAACTGCTTTCTGGGGCCTTTGGCTTTCCTTTCTGTTGGGCTCCAGGCTGGCGACTGGTGCCCCTGGGGCCTGTGGCTTCACCTGGAGCTCCAGGCTTTTACTGGGGCTCAGGCTTTGTTTTTCTAGGTACCAGGATTGCAGGTGTTGCTGCTGGAGCCTGGGGTTTCACTTCACCAGCCCCTGGGCTGGCAGCTGGTACTGCTGCTGGGGCCTTGAATTTCAGTTTGCCATGATCCAGGTTTGTGGCTGGATCCTTGGGTTTCACCTTCTTGTGCCCAGCTGTACCTGTGCTCTCCTTTAGTTCGTATCAAGATACTGAAAACCAAACTGACCTGCAGGAGTGGGAGCTATTTGGATAAAACTTCTTTTTTTTTTTTTTAATTATTATTTTTATTTTTAAAAGCAAAGTTTAACTCTTTTGACCTCTGCTTCTGGTTTGCCAGGGTGTAAGTGAGGGTCCATTTCTTTTGAGAACAACAAAACCCATGTGATTCTGCCAAAAAAAACCCCAAACTTCTCCTCATTGCCCTGTCCACAAATAGGCAATCTGGACTGGAATGTGAATTTTGGTGGCAAAGCTTTTTTTTTTTAGAGAGAAGAGGCATGAAAATAAATCCAGCTGTTCTGGATTTATTTCTGAGTATGAAAGCTGCTGCAGGATCATTCCCAGGATTCTTCTGTCAGAAAGGAGGACTGCTGTTTAAATGTAAGGAAATGGAAAGCTTGCTTGCTTGGGTTATGTGGTGGTGGAGGATCACCCTTTGAAAACAAACTGGTCTCCCTATGCTCAGCAACGTTTTCCTGGCCCTTGTTGGCCTTTCTGGGAAAACAAGGGCTCAGTTCATCAGCCTGAGTAGATGTAGTTCAAGGTGGAGAGTGTGTGCGTGTGTGTAACTAAAATATCAAATGTCTGGGCTCAGAGTACATGCTCAGCACCTGAATAATTGCCTAAATAATAATAAAAGGTTGTTTTTTTTTCTGAAAATTACTGAAAGACATGGAAGGTATGACTGCCTTTAAGGCCTTTGAAGGTGGACATACTCCTTTTCTTAGTAAGTGGCCCTATGGAATCGCTGGCCTTGGTTTGGTAGGGGGTGATTCACCAGTGTCCATGAGCTTTGAATCAGCCCACTTCTCTCCCTTCCTCCCCCTTCCCCAGGAGAGGCTAAATTTTAAGTCACTTACTTTGCCTGCATTGTTTTAAATCTTACGGATTGTGGTAAGAGCCCTGATCATACAATCACATCACAATCAATCACTTTAAAGACTTTTTAAAAATGCAAACAATGAATGTGTAACACATGGGGGTTTTAATCAGTTCAGGTGCTGGGAGTATGTATCCAGCTGCCTTCACCCATCTCTTTTCTTCACATATCTTTTGTTGGTAACCCAAGAATAAGAATGAGCTAGGATGTATTGCTTGTGTGAGCTCTGATAATGGTAAGACTTGGGCGGCTGTGGAAGGTGGTGGCTGTAGTTACACCAGTCCATCCTGTCTGTTCTCTGGCGTCGGATGTGGTGTGTGCCCAAGGGAGGAGCTGGGTCAGTCCTCAAGGCCTTCCTGTTGAGATGAAGCTGTCCTGTGATGGTTACCCCTTTCAGATTAAAGGGCCCAGCTGCATTGCTCTGGGACTCGTAGTGTGTGTGCAGATCTAGGAGGGAGTAACTTCATATAGGCAGAAATAAAGAAAATGTATGAATTTACTGGAAATGATGCAATAAAATGAGGAAATGGTGCACCCAAGCCTGGAGTGTTCTTTTATATGGAAAGATTGGTCCTCTTCGAGTCCAGGTCTACATGGCCACAGTTTGAACTTTGCCAATCCAGGTGTCCAACTTCCTGGCTTAAAGTGGGATTTGGTTTTCATCTTCCCTCGAAATGGCTGTAGAGGAGCAGTTACCTCTGCTCTTGCCACTGAGGATTCACTTGGAAGGGGTTGGGACTGTGTCTCTAGTGGTGCTGATGTGAAGTTTCCTAAATGTTGAGCGATGGAATGTCTAACTGGTTTGCTAGGATTATTTCTGTAATGAAAGTTTCTAATTATGCTTTTTAAATAATTTTTAAAAACTAAAAATAAAGGTTACAAGCTGCCAAATCTTTTTCGAGGCTCTGTTTCCTGTGCTGTCCAGCATCTGGAGGTGCAGGGTGGCAAGCCAGGGGTGAGCTCTTTGGCTTGCATGTAGAGGGTTTTTTACCTGGGAGGGGGGTATTGGCAAATCCACAATTCATGCTTTCAGGTGTTTAGTTGCTGTTCTAGTTTGAGATGTGAACAAAACAGTAAGCTGGAACTGGTAACCTTATTTCGGTGTGAGATGCTCATGATTTTGCTATGATCTTTTGTCTTCCTGTTCAATAAGATGTGTTGAGTGAGCTTTGAAAGCTTCTGCAAGGCAGCAGGGGTCTGACCCCAGGATGATTTGGTGGAGTCTGTCCTTGTTTCCCAGGGAATTAATGCGTGTTTCTGTGTAGGAACCATGCAGCCATTGCTGCGCTCGTTGCCCTTTTAGTGCTTGCTTACCCCTGCCCACCCCTCGATGTGCAAGCAGGCTCTTGGAGGCAAGTCCTCCCTCCTGGAGAAGCGTGATGGAGATGTGCTGTGGAAGGTGCCTTTTCTTCTGTTCGTGCTGTTCCGGTATGACTGTATTGAGGGGGATCCTGAGGAGGAGGTGTAGATTGTCTGAACTGCAGCTGGTGCAAGCTGGAGGTGTTTCATTGTCCATCTGTGTTTTGTGGCTAAACCCATTCAAAGTCTGAATATCCCTTTGTATAAAGGCCAGTAAATGGTACAAACAGCTGGAATGTGGAGAAGATTTACAAGCTCGCCTTTTTATTTTGCTGTGTGGCAGGAGATGTAAATGTTTTAAATGCTTTTTTTCTCCAGGACTGTTCTCTTCTAAACACAAGCAAGTGCTTCTCGTGGCTGAATTTCCTGGGCTACTGCTGAACTGAAGATGCTGTTGGGTGTTAAGATGACAGTTCAGAAAGCAAGCTTATTCTGCAGCTAGGGAGGATAAGCAGTGACTCAAGAGCTGAGACGGTATCATATAAATGATCAGTTTTATTCTGAAGAGAACTATTTACAAAAGAAGTAGAGCATTGTTTTTACTAAAAATATGCCTTTATAGATTTTTATAATAGGTGTCTTATAAAAACCATACATGTATTTACATTACTGCTACATACAAAAAATTACAGCACTGTGGTTTATGTACATATCTATAGATACATTCTTTCTGCTTGTCCCTGCTGTGTGCTTTTTCCCTCTCGTTTGAAGGGAATCATTGCTGCAGCACCCAGACATTTCCTTTCTTGGCTTTTTGGTTAAAACAATCTTGCTTTTTATAGTTGAGTGGGGAGTAGAGAGTTTGCCTGGTGTAAAGACATAGCTGGAATTCACCATTCTAAGTAGGACAAGTGTTTACAGCTATCAAGCCCCTGTGCATGCAGCACTGCCTGTAACCTCCCTTCTTGCTTCTCTGTGCAAGATTATTCTGTTGTCATTAATTGATCTGTTTTCATCTCAAGGGCAAGTTGCTGATCTAAGTTTGTATTAAGATAAAGTGCTAGTGACTTGCCTTTCATTTACACTTACTTGTTTCTTGCATGCAGTTACTTCCCTTGCAGAGTTTACTTCACTGTGGGAAAGTTCTTTCTAACCTTAATCTCAGCAGCATCTCTTCTCTGTGCAGTATTTGAACAGTGACTGTGCAGCACTACTGTTTTATTAACAATTACCTCAAAAGCAAGGCTGAATGTTGTATTTAGAGCTGCTGATCCCACTCCTTAATCTACTTTGGGATCCTGAGTACCTGCTGGATTGATGTGCTTCCTCCATCGCATTCAGTGGGGCTTATGTTTCCTTTATGCCACATGTGTCCTGGAAGTATCAAGTATCATGTGTGGCATGTCTACTAACCCAGCGCTTGCAAGGATGATTCCATACTCCTGGCCGTGACAGGATGCAGATGGGTGTTTCAGTGATAGCTCAAAGTGAAATAGTCAGGATCTTGTTAAAACACAACATGACAAATGAGAAAATGTGAAGGACTGCACTGATGAAGTTTTTGAAGACAGAACAACAAAACCTAGCTGCTATGTTAAGGCAGTTTCTGTTCCTGTTGAGTAGCAGCTCAGCACAAGGAGGTCTCCTTTGGTGTGTTGTCCAGTTCATTAAACCCAATTCTCTTGTATTTCTGGGTTTAGTAGTGCAACTAAGTCTTCAGGGTTAAGGGGCTAGTTTTAAGAAACCATACCCAAGTGGCACCTTAGAACATGCTGACTTTCCTCTTGCAATCTCTTCCATCACTGTTATTAAATAAATAAAACTACAATGGGATTAAGGTAGGTTCCTCCTTAAATGAAGAGATATGCTGTGCATTTCCATTGCCTACCCCTGCAACTGAATGAGTCACTTTCAGCAAACATGTAGCAGAAGGCACCTTTCTTCATCTCATTACTGCATCTTCATGGGATAACATAAGGCCTTTGCCTTAGGATTGCATACATACGTAGTACGTCCTCATGAGGGTAGAGTCCCACACGGCTGCTGGACATGTGGCCTGAAGAGAGCTGCTGGGGCCTGGGAAATAACAACTGACAGCAGAAAGAAGATGGTCTCCCACAATAAGCGGATCATCAAGCAGTGTATAAGACAACTGTTCACAGGCATTGCTGGCATCCAGGAACCCATGCCTGACTTTGGAGGTATCAAAGCTTTATGTTAATGCACATGGGCATAGCTTGAGTCCTGACAGCAGCAGATGCTGAGTGTGTGCCTTGTGTCTCTGCCTTACTGAGCCTCACAACATAGGTAAGACGGGAGGATGAGGACTTGCCATCCTGTGAGCACGCTTGGCACTGCACTACATCCCTTTCCATCACTTGCACAAGGAGACATGAGCAGATACTCAACAGGTGAGCACTGCTCAAGGAGAAGCTAAGATTCCTTTCCCTTCCCTGCTTGTGAGATTCCAGATTCCTTTTCCTGTAAGCATCAAGCTGTATTGGTGGTGCTCTGCTAAGTCTTCCCTGGAGCAGGATCTGCAATCCAGGTTTCATTGCTTTCAAGTAAAGGGGTTTTACCACTTGGCTTTTTACCATCATTTGCAGTCCCAAAAAGTACTCTGCTCCTTGCAACATGGAGCTACCTTAGTGCACGATGATTTCATACCAATGTGGTAGTTTCATGCTAACAAGGAAATACGGGAATGCTCAAATCTTTGTAGGCAGAAAGGATATTTGTACTGAGGTATAATGGATGTTCTATCCCATAGAAAAGAATAATAATAAGAGGAAAAAAAGCCACCAACCTCTTACCTGCTTCTTAGAAGAAGGTGTTTGGTACCTAATTCTAGCAGAAAGCTTGTTGCTGTAAGTAGTGAGCAGGGATAGCAGCTCCTTGTAGGATGATGTTTTAGCACCTAAGTTGCTGAGCAGGGCAGAGCTGAATGTGTACTGAGCCCCCGTCTCCTATGGGACAGTGTAGGTGGCAGCCTCTTTAAAGCAACAGGGAAACAAACTGGAGCCTGTGGGTGTAGTGAGCTGGGAGAGTGTGTGAGAGCTGGATGACTGCAGCAGGATGTCTCTGAGCTTAGGCCAGCAATCCTTGCTGGTTTATGATGGTAAACTATGTTACAGAGGAGAGCTGTAGGGTGCCCATCCAGTGCATAGGGAAGGGTTCTACTAAAGTATTGCAGGATTTCCAGCACCATTGTACGCATACACCAAATACGCTACGTTCCCTCTTGTTGATTAAGTTATGCTGACAGCAAAGCAGGCTCTGATCACCTTCGACAGGAGATGTGGCTACCTGCTCATTGAAGGACTCAGTAGTAAATGACCCACAGGCAGGGACAGATACCCATTGTTTTTGTCAGGCCATAGCTAATGTTAGTGCATGGAGCAGAGGAAGCTGCAGGCTTTCCAGAGCTTTGTAGGTGCCCTTACGGCCCTTGGCTTCAGTTAAAGGAGATGCCTGCATGCTTTCTGAGGATCAAGACTGCTGGCCCAGCAACAAAGACCTACTGATATCATTATGGGTAGGCTTTCAGTGAATTAGGCTCTTTTGGGGCCTATCCAATTAAAATAACAGATTTCCAACTCTGACTGGGAGGTGTACATGGCTTTGGGGAAAGGTGTGTGACTTGCTGAAGCTCCACAGCTACCTTTGGCCATTGGAGGGACAGTAGGTGCCCCAGGACTGAACATCCACAACTTATATCCAGTCTGTAATTCATTGTAGATACTCAGTCTGGGAAGAAATCCTTAACATTCTGTGTAGTTGCAGACTCTGCAACTCTCATCTCTATAGCAGGAGGGAGCTAGAAAAGACAGTAACATCAGCAATCTTACAACTGCCCTGATCTGTGAGGAGCCTGGATTCCCAGCAAGGTGGGGAACAGCTACACAGAGCTGCAGGGGAGGTGACAGGATATGCAGTGAGGGCCCAACCTCCACCATGGAGAAAGCTACACTTGTCAAAACATGGGAATGATGGGGCCAGAGCAACTCCAGTCTTGGTGGAATAAATGAAGGATATCACAGCTGCCAGGACCAGAGGGTGGTATAAGTGACTCCCGTCTCCTCTTGCATTCAGCCCTCTTCTTCCCCCTGTGCTCGCTGCCACAGCATTTCTCAGTCCCCTGTGCTGCTTTGTCTTGGGGCTGCTTACTTCCTTCTCCAGCATGAGAATGCTTTTAAGACAATCAGATTATTCTTCACAGCAGAAACTGGACTGTGTCAAAGCGCCTACAATATACCCTGACGTTTGTCACTTCACTTAAAGAAAAGTGTCTCTCTATTAGTATCACATTGTCAATTTGCTAATCTCCAATTCATGTAAACATTTGGTTCAGACCAGGTGCAGTGTAAATAGTGCAGAGTCTCAAGGGTTAACTCCTTTGCCCCCTTCTTTTTCACTCGGTGGATCAGAGTTGGGTCCAGCAGCAAGCTGGGCAGCTGCCCTGCTCCCCAGCCGGAAGCAGGAATCGTTGGAGAGGTTTCTCTTTTTCAACTTAATTTTTCTTGAAAAAGGAAAAGAGACGGTTCCCTTCTGCCGCAGTGGGCTCGTCCCCCTGCTGCTCCGGCCTGAACACGGGGGAGGGCCTGGCACTCCGCTTTGCGCCGGAGCCACTGGAGAAGGAATAAGCAAGCTGGCTCCATTCCTTCGGGTGTTTGTCCATCAGCTGCTGGTCAATGACCCTGTGCATGTCATCCTGCAGCAGAGGGAGAGGAGAGGGTTGTTAGTGGCGGCTGGTGCTCAAAGGGAGCTCGCGCAGGGACACGGCTGAAATGGGTGTGAAATGTGCTGTGATGAGATGGAGGAGGGATGACAAGAAGTGGGGAAAGGTCTAGCTCCCCACCTGGCTGCACACTCAGCCTTGCTTGGGCTGTGAGGTGCTTTAGTGAGCAAGGAAGGTAAATCACACAATTCTGAGGGATAAATTGCTTGGGTGGTCCCGCAGAGGAGCATCATGCCTACTTTGGCACTCTGTGACACCCCTGAATTATGCTTCTCTGCTGTCTGCAGCTTGAAAATGTCCCCTTTGGGTGAAGAAATAAATAAAATGGAACAAATGCAGCTGAAAGTACATGCCAGAATAGTACGGATGTCTGTCCTGGGAGGTCCGTGTGCTTGCCATGTGGAGCAGGCAGGCAGGTAGGTGTGACAAGAGCTGCCTGCACAGCCACTGTTAGCAGGGGAAAGGTGCTCCGGAGAGCTGAGGGGCCCACATCAGGCATGGGCCCAACAGAGCCCACGTGGGTTTTGCGCCAAGCTTATGAAAGAGGTCCCTTCTCCTGGAGCCAGCAGAGCAGTGGGAGCTCTCTGACTGGTGGCTTGGCATGAACAACTGCACTGGTTTTTCAGATGTACCAGAAGCACTCTGGTTTCATCCATGTTTGTGCTCTACACAAAATAGTTGGTTCTGTTAATGACATGTTAATGTGTTCCTTGAAAACATGGCTATCAATTCTACAGATTTTAAACCTTCAGATCCATTGTTTCTGCTGTAATTGCATATTTAAATTGTAGCTTAGTGAAAACACGTGTATACAAACTAGCCCCACAGGAGAAATCAACTGTTGTCCAGCAGTCTGGTTCCTGGTTAGGACTGAGGGCACTATCTGGTGAGAACAAGGTTGCTCTGGATAGGCTGTAGTGATGAAGTGCTGTTCACTTGGCACCTTG
Source organism: Amazona ochrocephala (assembly GCA_039720435.1). Taxonomy (NCBI): domain Eukaryota; kingdom Metazoa; phylum Chordata; class Aves; order Psittaciformes; family Psittacidae; genus Amazona; species Amazona ochrocephala. The sequence goes on along the minus strand of CM077891.1, from coordinate 3,961,289 downwards.
TGCAGAGCAGCCCATCAGGGCAGCACTGCGATGGAAAGGAAGGTGCTGCCACCACACAGTAGGTGCCCCAGCTGCTCTGTAGCTCAATGTGGAATACAAACAGCCAGCTTGGACTGGAAACTTGAATAATGGCTAATCTCTTGTTGCAGCATTTTCGGCAGGGAAAAGGATTGATATCCATTGCCTCGACCTGAATACAGTATAGGGATTTTTTCTGGGGGAGCAGGAGGGTGCAGAGCTACGTGGACTGGGGAAGCTTGGGATCTTTTTAGAGCAGAGGAAAGGCAGAGGAAGAGTTAAAGAGGTTAAGGTAAACATCAGCGTTAAGGTGAACCAGGTTTCCAGAGGTGAAGCTGCCCTGTGAAAATGTATAGCACTTAGATTTTGAAGGCACTTTTTTTAGCGACTAAGGTAGGTACCCAGGCTCCAGCACGGCAGATCTGTGTCCTTGGTTAACAACAAGGGATAAGTATGATTTTTATATATATATATATATATATATAATTACATGGATATATACATATGTACACACACGCACTATCCACTATTGAGAATGCACTGTGTTTGGGTACCTGTCTGCCTGGTGTGTGAATAGGAGCACACACTTGGCTGTGGAGATTTGGGGTAGATATACACAGCAAGGCTAGGGCAGAGCTGTGGGCCCTGCCTTGGCACTGAGCAGGGGCACAGGGGTGTCTGGGCACAAGAGGGAGGACGAACACCAATGGTATGAGACCTGTCTCATAAAGCAAGCCCATAAAGCTGGCTACATGGTACCTGTGTGCTCTGGGTGTTCCAACAGGAGCTTGTGCTCTTTGCAAGAAGGGCTGAGGATGAACAAGGTTCAGGTGGCACAGATGCTCTTTGTAAGCTGGGCTCCCTTGCATGAGATGCAGGTTTGAGTTGCCCAAGGCAGCCTCAGGGGCTTGTGGCTGTGGCCGTGCAGGCTGCAGGTCTCTGTTGGCACTGCAGCATTTTCGACCTACCACCACCCCTGTCACTATTGCATTGAAGCCACTAAGCTCTCTCACTAGACAGAAACAGCCCTCTTCACTTCCAAATTTGTTCCATATTCCTTCCCTATTTCTAGTAATTCCACTTCTGCCCCCAGATATTGATGAATACAAGTGGGGGTCACATTAGGCATGGGGTGAGGTGCTACCACTCCTGTGCGAGGCTCAGATGTGCAGGATTTTGCTTGTAGTGTATTTTATAGCCTTTATGATTATGTGCTTACAGAAAGCTGTAATCTTGTTGATGGTCCTCAGTAAAGTGCAGACTAGAAGCATACAAGAGAAAATTTTATCAGATTAAAGCCTCCCTTTATGCCCAGCTAAAGCAGAGAATCTCTTCCCATTTTATCAGAAGCATTCGGCTTTGCAAAATAGTCCTCAGAGTACATAAATTACCTGACTTGTTTTGTGCCTCTCTGGTTGAGCTTCTAATGTCTGGGGACATTAGATGCTTGGAGGCTATTTTGCTACTACCTGATAACACTTTAGGTCAGTATGTTGGGAGACAACTCTCTGCAGTGCTAGTGGGCCTGATCCTCATCTCAGAGCTGATGGGAGCAGGGTTGGGGTTGCTGTATTGCTACGATCAGATGACATAGTGTGAAGGGAGAAAGCAAAAGCCTGCTGTTGAAACCCCAAACTGGGAATACTCCAGCAGTAAATACTGAGTGTACTAGTAAGTAGGTCACCCATCCAAACTGAAACAGAGCTTGGAAAGAGACAGCTCCTATGCAGAGCACTGAATGTCACCTACTAGATAACAAAGCTGAGAAGTAAAATCCCAGTCTGTATTTCAAGAAGTTTTCCAGGTACTAGATATGCTGAATACAGAGGATTAATGATGTATGTGCCTCAGCCTGGCTTTCCCCATGGTGAGCTGGGGGGTAAAGCCTCACCATGGGATATAGGATGCTGCCCCTTGTGCCCTATGTGGTTCGGGGGTGTGTGTGTAGAATATCAATAGGTGATGGAGATACCCCACTGGTCCCTCTTGCCAGATGAATATGAGGGCAGAGATGGATGTGGGTGATGGTGGCAGCGAGTGGAGCAGGTGAGGAGATGGCAGGTTCTTGGTGAGGGTGCGGGGAGCTCACCTCAAAGGCAGGAGGGGTGTACGACTAAAGCTGTTGGTACAGGAACTGAGAAAGGCCACTAGATCAGAAACCAAAGGAGCCAGATAGTAAAAAGCCCTGAGGAAGCAAACTGTGAGCAGGAGAAAGAAAAGAAAAGAGAGAAAAAAGAAAAAAAAAAGAAAAAAAAAGAGAAACGAAAACACAGTGGAGTTGAACCAGAGGCAAGGCTGTACGGGAGAGGTTTCTACTGCTCAGGCTGTTAGTAGAATTGGGGTCTTGCATGCTCTGCAACAAAGTATTATCACTGGCCCAGACCTTTTCTCTTGTGTCTGCTTGTTTTCTACTGAAGCAGCCCCCCCTCGGTGCTAGCTTCCAGGAGGAGTCAGCTTTGTCTGATCTCAAGGGCACTGCCTTTACACAGGTTTTCCCCACTGACCCCAAGCAGAGCATCTCCATGGCAGCCGCTCAACTGCTGTGGGTTTGGGTTTTTTACCTTGGTGGAGAGCTGGGATTTTTGCTTCATCTTGCAGGATCTTCTGAGCTGAGGTAAACAGTGCAGCAGTACCACAAAACAGTCACCACACCTCTGCCTCCCACCTTTCTGCTCCATTGTGGAGCTGCAAGGATGTGCTGTGCCCACACATCCCCCAGGCTGCGTCTGCCCAGAGGCATCGCCTGCATGGACAGCTTCCCTCCCTGGGCCACAGCATATTACTCTGCAAGGTTTATGTTACCCATGCTGCATGCAGCCATAAGATACAGTTTGTTTCTCCATTTTAAATGGGTATCTCTGTATAATTAATTATCTGCTTACAGCTGAAAGGCTTTGAGCAAGGCAGGGCTGTGCTTCACACCCTGAGCACCACTGCATCACTGGCTCCTGCAGAGCCCAAAGCAAATGTTCCTATGAATGGATTCCCAGGCTGAGAACACAGCAAACCCACAGGGAAAGGGGGAAAAGACATCCAAAGGTGCATCACAGGCCATGTGCCACCCGTACCCTGCCCTACGCACCTGCCAGGCCTCCAGCTGCTGTGAGAGGTTCACCTTCTGTTGGATGGCATCCAGCAGCTGGCTGTTGAGGGACATCATGTCGATCTTGCACTTGGCCAGCTCCACCTCCACCGCGTTCTTCCTGGGGAGACAGTGAGAAATTGGAGCGTGTGACTTTCTCTTTTTGTTTAAAAGGAAGTGTTAAACATATCCTTGAGGAGCAGTCAACAGTTTCTTTCAGTGGCAAGTCCCCAGGTGCTAAGCTGTTGATCTCCATTGTATTCTGGACAGCCTATTAATCTGAAGAGTGGGACAGAACTGTAGACATTGTTACTACAAAGCCAGCAGGTTTCTGGTAAGCTCACTATGAAGAATACAAAAAGATATTCAGATACACTGCTGCACAAGGTGAGATAATGTGCCTGGATCTGCCATTAAAAATGGAGGTCTAAAATGGGGTAGAATAATCTACATATAAATATTTATTTCCTTTTCTTCTATTTACTTGTGCATAGGAAAAGAAATGACACATGCTAAAAAACAAAGGAGCTCTTGTCTGATCACTCAATCAATAAGTTGCAATATGAAACAAACAAAACCCCTCAAGGAGAACAACTCTGCTTTCAGTTGGGACTGGGACTGAAGGAAGGAAGAAATGAAGGAAGCAAGTTTATCACACACAGGCTTTGTAAGAATGTCAGACTGGTAAAACCGTCTGAATTAAATGTTATGGTTTAAGGAAACCTCCCAGTTTTAATGGGGTTGTGCTGGCCCTTGGGAACACTGCTGCTGTGTTTCTTTCCAGGCATTTGGTGGCCACTGGACATGTAATGCCATGACCCAGGTTGCCCAAAAGGTCCTGAGTGCCCAGTGGGTGAGACGTCCTAGCTGCTACTGGCTAGTGGAAAGGAACTGTCCTCTAGGAAGAAGCAATTTCCAAAGCTGGGAAATACTGCTGACCATGCTGGGAGCACACAGGTGAGTACAAACCTTAAGTTTTCAATTCACTGCTGCGTGATGGGAAACCATAACATGACATTCTGGGAATCACCTTTCCTTGCAAACATTTTCAGGAGAAATAATTACATCTGAATAATTGCAGCTAATTCATTGCCTCCCAATAGCTCCCCCGTGCCCCCTGCAGAAGACCAGTTTGGAAATCTGTGTGCATTTTCCAGGTAACGGTTGTTGAACACCTCCTGTTATGGGATCCTATTGTCCTATTGCTTCCTGTGTTGCCAAATTTCAGTTTCAAGCTAAACATTTTCCATGCCAGATGTCTGCCTCAGACAGTGACTTTATTTCCGTTCAGGGTTAGGGCTTCTTTTTTGGAGGGGAGGAGGGCTTCAACAAAAGTGACTTAACCCTTGCGGTGTGAGGGGGGAAGCTTAGTACGAGCCTGCTCAGTCTGTGGAGGGATGCTTTCATTTCTAGCAATGAGATGCTCTGGTTTGCTTCCACTTGCAGCCACTTTCTGCTCGTTAATCACCTGCCACTCACCCATGCACATTTGTCACATCCCCCTTTCTCTGAGCTCCCACCACTCAGGACAGTCAGCTGTAAATATTAGTGCTTTGTCCCAGCAGGGTCATTAACCCCATGGAGAAGCTGGACCCTTCCACCCTGGCTGTGGGTTTGAACACCTTGAATAGCCTTTTGTTGTGAAGCTCCTCATCCCTGCTTGGATATTATGGAGGGTTTTATTGCGGCGGCAGTGCGTTGCCATAGCCACAGCAGCACCAGCATCCCACATGCACTGGAAATGTCAGAACCACCTCTTTGCACCCGGCAGTGCAGCTGGGATGCTCTTGATTTTTGCCAACAGATGGAGGTGTTACAGAGGATAGCAATGGGGATTTCACAGCCAGCTACACAGTTGAGAGCAGCACGGATGATTGGGTCACTTAAAAAATGAAAGGACTGTGCATGCTGATTTAGCTCCCCACATCCTCGGGGGTGCAGTGCTTTTTGTGTTCCTATTCTTGATAAGGGCTTATTTGGCATTTCCATAAGGAGATGGGACTGGTGGTGTCCTGGTCCATCTTCTTATTGAGGAGATTATCAGATGTATCCTTTCTGTGTAGAGCACAAGGGAATGAATGTTTCTGCCCCTCTCCTCAGGGCAGAGTGCTTAGGGCAGTGTGGCAAGCCCTAGCACAGAGCTGGGGTATGGGGTAGCAGAACTGCACAGGTCTACAAGGAGCATGGGGAAAATAAACAGTGGGAGAATCCTGAAAGGAGAAAAAGGGAATTACAGGACTGGAGATGCAAAACAGGCCCTCTGGAACAGGCAAGGAGGGCAAGTGCCTGGAGAAATGGTTTAGGGAAGAAGCCCAAGCAGGGCTGTGAGGGGGATGAACAGGAAAGCAGGGTGGTATGTCTGGAAGAGCAAAAGAAGAAAAATATGACAAATAGGGCAGACCTGGTGCTTCCATTTGGTTCTCTGAAGTCCTCTCCTCCTTGCTGTGACTCAGACCGGTACTAGGGATGGCTAAAATGTGGTTCACAGCTGCCTTCTAAAGAGGCAGCTTTGGAAATTGGCATCTCCTGCCCTGCTCCCAAGTTTCTGGCAGCATTTCCCAATGCCAGGAAAGCCAACAATCGCTCCATCCCTTTGTAACAGTTACTGAAATTTGTGGAGGATGAGAGAGACCCATCTGGAGGGATCTGCTAAGGCACCCCATAACTGCTAACCAGCCTGGCTTTGGCTGTTTGTACCACTTACTTGGCAATGGCCTCATCCCGGTCCCTGATGGCCTGCAGGAGCCGTTCACTTGTCTCCTTGTCTTCAGCAGCACCTCGCAGCCGGTCCCGTTCCTCCTTCAGTGTCGTCATTTCTACACTCAGTAGCGTGACCTGTGCGTAGAGGGAGGGCATCAAATGCTCAAATTCACCATGAGTGGGAGGGGAAAAGGCCACATGGACTCATCTGGAGGCTGAGCTCCCCTGCTTGTAGAAGCTGTGTCTGTTGGGAGAGGGCTGTTGGTGCTGGTGCAACCCCCCATGCAATGTGCCAGCTCACTAGGGGATGCTGGTAGTGCAGGTCTGAGCAACATGGGTCACCAGGATGGCCTCAGTAACATGCAGCAACAGCACTGAAAGCTGTGCAGCTATGTAGGGCAGGACCCACCTGCAACTTGGCTGTCACTATAGCATCAGAGCTGAAATCTTGCCCCTAGCCAAGCAGTTTGTCTTGTCCATGCATCCTCTGAGTCTGCCTGTTGTATTCTGATCTTTCCAGCGTTAAAGTATTGCAAACATCATTTAGCAGCAAATAAGATATTTTTGGAGGGGGCCCTTGTGTCTCTTGAAGTAGTATGAAGCCGAAGACAAAGGATGTGAAAATTCCCTTTCACGCCATGGAAGGTGTTACTGGCACATCTCACAATTTTAATTAGACTTTAAAATATGTGCAGAGTCTTAAATAGTCTGTGAAATGATCTATGGTTTTGGTCCTGTGCAGAGTGAGTTAATAGGGTGTGAAATCATGCAAGGATTGCATTAGCACAGCTTTGCAATATTTCATACACATTTAATTTCTTTGTCTAGAGCACACACATGCTCTGTTACACTACTCCACCACCTGGAAACCCTTCCAGCATTTGACCCACCTCCTTTCTCTAAATGCAGCTCTGTAGTGCCTGGATCCTCAAAGAAATCTTTAAATAGAGGGCAGACAGTCAGAAAGGGCTCATCACATCAGCGGTGTGGGAGGATCTGCTGTTGGCACTGCATGCCTGGGGAGAGGGGTGTAGAAGCACCCTGTCTGTGTGCAGAGGCTGCCCGCTGTGAGCTGGGGCTGCAAGGGAATCGAGGTGCACTGCCTGAGCTGTGCCTCCCTGCAGCCCAGCACAGGGTGCACCTCAGAGCAATGATGTGATGGAGAGTAGTGGTGGGAGCTATTTGCTGAGCATTTCTCCTGAGCAGATCAAGAGGCCCAAACCACTGTGTTTGGTGCTAGGTTTGGGGTCTTAACTGGTTTTGTCTGTTTTGGGTCAGAATGGGATGACACTGACAGAGGTGATTCCTGTCTCCACCAGCTCACCTTGTTCTCACGCATGAGCAATGAATGTGTGTGGTGCTACAAGGTTCCAAAAGCCATTTAGGAGGAGTTCCCCTTTTGTTGTATCAACACCAGTGACAGTGCAGAGGGATGTGAAGGCAGAAAAGAACTGCTGCCTCAGGTGGACCAGATTTCCATGTGCATTGATGTTCTTTAGTATTGAACTGAAGACAACATTGCCTTTATGGGAGGTCAGAATAATTATTAACCATTAGCAAAAGTGAGGCTGGGCTACAGGCAAAAGCTGCAGGAGGTGTACTTGTTGCATGACGCTGGAGTGCTTCTCTGGGAGCAAAGTCTGCTGCATTTGTAGTTATGCCTCATCATAGCTGTGGTCTTCCTTGTGCTCCCCAAATATTCAAAGCTTTGGTAGTCAGGGACCCCTAAAACCAGAAACAGGGGTCCAGACTTGTGATCCAGGGCAGGTCCTTTGGTCCTTCCTGGATGGGGAGTTTGGGAAGATCAGACACAGCAAAGAACAACCAAGTGCTGCTCCCTCCTGGTGACCTATAGAAGCCCCATGTGTAAGGCGGTGCTATATCCAGACAAGCAGGCTGGTGTACAGATGATCACACAAGATCTGCGAATAAGCCTCTAACAGTCTGTTAGCATAGCTACATTGCAGTGATGTCTCCTCCATCTCAGATGTGTTTAAGGACAAGGGAGACCTATGGATGGTGCACAGGACTATGGTAGCACCACTAGAGGAATGCCTGGGCTCATGGCTCACTGAGGGCAGAAGTTTGGACTCTCAAAGGTGTCTCTTATGGTGGATAGAAGGACAGGTGGCAGGGCTGCTCTCTTGCTGCAGTCTGCCTCTAATCAGCTGATTTGTCACCAAGACTGTTTCCATCCTCACACACATGCAGGCGTCACTGCAGGGGTAGTTAATGATGCTCTCTTCTTGCTTTGGTCCCATGGTGGGAGCTCCCATAGCCCTACACAAGGCTGTCAGACCGCAGGTTGTGCCGACTTCCTCAACAGCGATGTGTTTCCTTTTTTTTTCCCCAAAGGAGCATGGCAAAAGGGCAATACAGCTCCACCGGCAAGATCAGTCAAGGGTGTTAACCCCATTCCCTCCTCCAGTGCAGTTAGTGCCACAGAAGCAGCTGTGCTTAAGGCTGCTGCTGCTGTGGTCTCTGGGTCCCCTCCAGTGTTTGGAGACTTGTCCCTGATAGAGAGGGATTGCAGAGCTTCTCCTTGGGTGCCTGTCTCCATTTGGTGCTTTTGACATAGGACCTCAGACACAGGCGGTGCTGCATTCAGTGCAGATGCAGTGTGATTCTGTGCTTTGAGTGTGCTGTTGGTTTTCGGGCTGGATCACTCATTGCTGGTGTTAGCCTTAGCTGGTTCCTGTTGGCCCTGGGGTGCTGCCTGGTGCCAGGCTGGCCACGATCAAGATTCCCTGGTGTGTATTTGTGAGGGTTTGTGATGCTGCTGTGGAGGAGGCAAAGCTGCTCCATACACAGCAGAGCAGCACATAAAGTTTTGGCACTGGGTTTAACAGTCTCCCTCTTTGTCCTAAATCCTCCTGGCTTATTTATCATGTTGATCTCTTTTATGGAAGGTGTGTCTTGGAGGCTGAGCACTACTGTTACAGGGCTACACGTAAAGTGTGGGAATTGCTAACCTGGCTGTGCAGTCGCTGCAGTTCCTCCAGACTCTGCCTCAGTTTCCCCCGTTCTCCCTCCATTAATTCCCTCAGGGCTCGCGAGTCCTCGCTTGTTCTCCTGATCTGTTCCTCTAAGGTATCGTCGTCGCTTCGTCGGGAGCTCTGAGAGCGGGAGAGAAATCTCTTGCTCAGGTTTCACTTTATAAAAGGCAATTGCATTATTTCAACAGTGGTTTGGGATGAGGGGGACCAAACAAGGGAGAAGAAAACGTGAATGTGACTTTGGTAGGGTTTCAGTTTTGCTCCCATGTGCTTTCCCAGGGGAAAGCTGCAGCAAGCTCTGTCACCTGGGCAAGGGGATGCGCACAAGCCAAGGTCTCTCTGCGCCACCAACTTACCGTGGAGTCTGCCCCATCCAGCACATTTTGTATCAGCCTTTTCAGCTCGCTGAGCGCTGCCCGTAGGCTGCCGGCTGGAACATCTTTGGCTGATGATGTTTCTGAAGACTCATCCATGGAGGAGTCTGTAGAGACTGCTGAGTCTGCACTGTCGTTTCCTCTGAGGTGGGAGCAAAGATACCGCACTTGGCAATATGCTTCCCAGAGCTGCAGCCTCAGCTGGAAGAAGAGAGCCTGACATTAGCCTGGACATCAAGACCATGGAGATCCTCCTTCCATAGTGAAGTGAGGATTGCCAAACCTCACAAATACTTGTCTAGCTTGCTACGTTGGTTTTCAAATGGAGGCAGGGGTTTACTTTCAAATGGCGAAAAGAGTGATGACACCAGAGCTGAGACCATAACCCCAGTTTTCTAGTTCTTGGTTCAGCTCCAAATCCAGATCAAATGCATTAAACTCCCTTCCCCTCTGGGGCTGGTCACAGAGGACCTCGGGCTTTCCCAGGGGTGGGAGGGCAAATACCTGCTCTCGTTCTTGTTCCAGCTCCTCTGCCTCCATGCTCTGCTCTATTTCAGATAGCAGGGATGTGCTGGTTGTGTTGAAGTTCTGGAGACTTCTTTCCTCACTGAGCTCTTCTACCTTGCCCTGCAGCTGCCGATAGGACAGGCGCACCTCCTGGAGCTCCAGCTGGCTTTGGTGCAGCTTGCAAAGAAAATCAAGGAGTTTGTCAACAAAGTAAGGGAAAAAGAGAAGATATTGGTGGAGATGATATAGACTGGTTGAATCCCTTGGTTTGTGAAAGAGCTGAGGGAAGAATGAGTGTCACAAGAGGATTTCCAGCCCGGAGGAACATACTCTTGGCTGATATTGCTCTTTATTGGAGCTTAATAATCTCCAAATGTAATTAGACACCATTTAGGCTCTGGAATATCCTGAAAGGTAAAAATATCAAGTCAATCAGAACTAAAATGAGGAGCGTTGTGAAGAAGTTGGGACTCAGGTAAAAAAAAAATGCTGAAAATAACACAGCAGGAAGTGAATCCAGAAAGAAAAGTAATATAGATGTGTTTTAAACAACCTATATGTGTATATAAATACAAATATATATATATGAGAAAGGGGAAAAACAGTTCAGGGCTGCTTGAAGAGCTGGGATCCAGTGGTTGTCAACCCACAGAAAAGAAATGGGAAAATCTTGCTCTCTCCTAAGATGTCTGAAGCCACAGAGGTGCCAGCTTGTTCTCCAGGGAGTGGTGTTTAGTGACACAGCTGCGAGCACCATGGGGCTTGCTGGGAAACCATCTGAGCAGTGAGAGCTACGAGGGCAGTTACTGCCCTCATCTCCCCCACACGCTGACCCACTTGTTTGCTCAGGTCTCCCTCCTAAGCTGCTCTGCTGTCAAGATGCTCCATTGTGGCTCCTGCTATCTGTCCCTAACACCCAGGACCTCGCTTGCTGCCATGCTTATATGAGCCATTTTATTCTTCTGGTTGTTTTGTCTCCCAGTTCCTGATTATCTTCCTGGTTGGTTTTCCCCCAAGCCATATCTTTTACTCCACTTCCCCCCTCTTCCCTGTCCCATGGCTGCCTCCTCACCTGCAGGTCCTTGTCATGGCTTTGTCTCTCCAGGATGAGGACTCGGTCCTGCAGCTCCTCCACAGTTCCCTGGAGCAGGTCATTCTCCTCCATCATGGCACTAAGGCGATGCTCCAGCTCCCGCTTTCTGTCTGTCAGCATCTTGATCTGTGAAGGAAAGAGGTGGTTCAGACTCTGCACTTTGCAGGGAGCAGAGAGGTGCGCATCAACTTCCCAAGACAGAAATGAAACAGCAAAAAGCAGAAGTGTACATGTATGTATTCTGTACCTGTATGAAAGAAACTGTATCTCTGTGTGTGAAACGACAGGCAGAAACGACCAAACAGATTAAGTGGACACCAGCCCTGCCCATGCCTTGTACCTGAAAACTTGCAAGACTGGGCAAAACTAGTTACTTGTGCTGGCCGGTCCCTGATTGAGCATGGTGGCATCTTCTCCTGTATGGGAGCCCCACAGGGCTGTGCCACGGCACTACCCACCTGTATGCGTTACTGAATTGCTGCATGTTCACCAAGTCCTCAGCAGGGACTTTTCTGTCTTCTTGCTTGTGAAGACTCCTTTCTATGCCATGCTTATTTTTAGCCTCGTAGTGATCAGTTGCCTTTAAAATTGGTTCATTTCTTTTAATTGTCAAGGGCAGTGATTTCAGGTGGTGAGGGACAGTGTGCCAAGCAAAACCTCTGTGATTCAGTTAGCTGGGAACAGTGCACAGGATGAATCAGCACTAGCCAAGGTCACTTCTTGTTTAACCAAGCAAGAGGAGCCTTTTCCAGCATGCACAGGACCTCTGGGGACTCTATGCCATTTACTAGTCCGGTATAACTCTAAATATTCCTTGTGGCCTCCTTTTTAATTCATGGACCATAGACGGATTCAGCAACTTCCCAGTGGAAGGCCTCTTTGGGACCTTTTCTCTCTGCTGCTTTCCAGTTTGCTGGGAAGATTTGGCTGCATCAGGGAATATTAGCAAAGTGTGTGGACTTGCTATTTCTGTAGGGTAAAGGCTGCTGTAGGTATTAGAAAGCTGCTCTTAAGTGACTAATGTTTTCTGACATGTCTCTTCCCACTATGATTTGTGTGGGTTGGAGAAAAGGGGTTCAAGAAAAATGAGAGGTATAATACAGAGATTGTACTGAGAGTTCATATTTGGTATCCAGACCAGTAATGAATACCCTGTGAATGCCCATGGAATGGAAAAAACATTGCTCTGCCATAGGCATGGGGCATGCGAAGGGCACAGGGGCAAAGGGATTTGGAAAGCAAGAGATGGAAAGGAGGCAAGGTGAGGCATGCACAGTGACAGGCATGCATGGTATCAGCAATGCACACGCGGGCAGCCCCTTTCTGAGCCTCCATACTTACTTCAAGGACCTGCTGCTCCACACCAAGGGGAGGGGAAGAAAAGGCGAGGGACCAGCACGGAGCAGGAGGGAGGGGGAGAAAAGAAGAAATGGAGAAGTTTTAGGAAAAGCTCTTCCAGAAGCTTATAAATAAAAGAAGTGCTCAGGTGGTAGAGTCGGACACCTTCTGACCATCCAGCTCCTGCCTATGTGGGTCCCAGTGAACCCCGTCAGGGAAGAGAAGAGGAAGGAGGGAAGTATCATTCCTGCTGATGTCCCAGAGCTAAACCAGCTAGGAGCTCCTTGCTTTCCCATGCGCACGGGCTGGAGGTGGGAGAGGACTGCTGCTTTCTCTGCAAGCATGAGAAACAGAATAAAGAAAAACCCTTGCAGCCCTTCCTTTCCCACCATACCCTAGAGTTTAATCTGTACTGGGCAGCAGCTCTGCAGGAGCACTGCCATGGTTTATCTCCTGGAAGGTCCTCATACATTCATTTTGCAGGCATGCTTGCAGCCAAAGCAGCAGTGGAAGCTGACCTGTGCCACCCCAACCTGGGTTGCAGCAAAAGTTCTCACTGGGGGAGTCCTTTTCGCCACAGCTCCCATCCTTCTCTTTGCTCCAAGCAGCAGGGTTTGTTTCCTCAGTTCAGAGGGGTTCTTTCCACAGGTTAAAACACCTTTTGGAGGGATGAGATGGAGTGCAGTGACTCACCTCAGCTTGGAGGCTTTCGAGACGCACGATGTGCTGACTGCTGGAGGAGTTCTTCTCCCGAAAGTCCTCCCGGAGCGTGTGGACCTGCAGGGAGAGCTGCCGCTCCACCTCCGACGCCTGCGAGGAGACACCAGATGGTGTTACCCAGGGGGCTGTCCCATCGAAAGCAGTTATCTCCTCCAGCCCATCGGAAGGTCTGCCCTGACAGGACTTCTGCTCGAGCCCCAGTTTTGGCAGAAACTGAAGCCTGCACAGGTTGGGTGAGAGGAAAGCTCATCCTGGACAGATGCTGAAGAGAGCAGCTGTGTGGATTTTTCCCGTGGGGCAGCCAAGGGTACACAGCCCATACCTTTTTTCCATTGCAATACAGCATGACTCCTTTGTCCTATGGGAAATTCAGTTTTCCTCAAACATAGCCTAGTTGGGGTTGACGAGGAGACCAGGCCACTGGCAAAGGTGAGGGGAGCCAATCCTCATGCCCCCAGGTAACACAACTATTAGGTTTATACTTTCTAAACCTCTGAACATCTCTGGCACAGCTCTAAAGTAACAAGTGCTCTTTGCCTCTGATTTCTGGCTCCTGTCATGGCCAGACGAGAAGCATCCATTCCACATGACTGTCAGAGCAGGATCACTTGCAGAGGGCTTGGCCCTCTTTTCCATTTTGAGGGAGGAATGCCCCATTTATACAGGGTGGTTTGAGGACAGTGGAAAGGCCATTCCTACCTGAAGGATCCAAGCTGTAGACAGCCCATATAAATGACAACTTAGACACATTGACTACTCTCCAGACAGCTTTATAGCTGATTTTTGCATGGTGAACACACTTGTTTAGGCTTGTAAGAGAACATAAGGATTTTATGACAAATCCCTAAGGTGACAACACAAATGGATGGTTTCCTATTTAATTAGCCTCCATCAGGTTCCATTACACTCTAGGCACAAGCCTCCCCTTTTGGCAGATTAGCTGGAAGTGAATAGATCCCCCTCAAGAGGCCGCATGCCCAGGGCACAGACAGAGCAGTATGTCCAATGGCAAGGACCATCAGCGGCCACAGTGCCTTAGACAAGGATGTGAGACAGAAGGGAGGGATGGAGACAGGAGAAAACCTGCACTGGGGTCAGCAGCTGTGGGCAGGTTTGGGAGTGCATCCTTATGTCTGGCAAATGTGGGTCAGGATTTGACTTGGCTCACAGGCTGACAGGGAGCCCAAGCTAGCAGCTCCACCAAAGGGTGCAGTGACTTTACTCCAGCAGCTTGTGACCTGAGGAATGAGGACACAGACCCAGCCTAAGCTGCCCTCAAAGGCAACACTACCCCCTTTTAAAAATAGTCCCTCATTTTTCACACTCTGCAGCATACTCCAAATCAGAAGCAGGAGGCAAAAGGCTGTTCCAGCTCCATCAAGTGGAGGAAACTGTGGTTGCCCCAACACCACTTGCTGCAGGGGCAGTAGAAGACAGAAGCACAGCCACAGAAATCAGTCAGGCTCTCGCCACTGGCTTCTGGCATGAGAAATGGCTTTCAAAAATAAGAAATCTTGTCTACCAATTGGTTTTTAGTTCCCTTCTTATCCTGGATTAGCATAACTGGCCTTTTCCCTTTCTTTAAAGCTTCACATCAGAGGCTGTTGCATATCACCTTCACCTCTTTTATTTAATAAAGCTTCCTAGCACAGGCAGAGTACACAAAATATAATGATGGCACAGCACTATAGGAAGGGGTTGGTTATTTTTCTTCCCTTAAGCAGCTACAGATTTCAAAGCATCCTGAGCAGCTATTAATTGGTGACACTAAGGAAGATAGATGGATTGTGCTTATTTTGAATGATTCACTTGCTTTTGTAAAGACTGCTGAAACATCTTCATGCTGAAATACTCCGCAGGAGCTGTCAAGGATGAAGAAGCACCAGATGAAAAGCACCAAGGGATTTTGTCTGCAAGATGCTGACCACACTCCCAAGGCGCAGAAGTGGTACCAGATGAGGTGATGCACCAATATTTGATAGTTAACTGTATAATTTATACGCAAGAACAATTCTATTGACAGGCAGTGTAAATGTACAATATCGCAGTAAGAAACAAGGGAGTGTTAATGGCATTGTAAAAATCCCTGCTAAGACAATATATAGCTGCTGTTGCTAGTTCTGGTCCCCATGCTCAGACTGCAGCAGGTGAAGGAATGGGCTGCAAGGGTGATCCAGACCGTGGCAAGTCTGTTATATGAGAGGAGACTAAAAAAGGATGGCTTGTTTTATCTCATGCAATGAATGCTGAGAGAGGTCTCCCTATAAATACATCATGTAGAAGTACACAGAAGGGAAAAGCTCTATTTAAGCAGAATCACAATTTTGGCAGAGAAAATGATGTGAATAAACTGCGTAAGAGTATGTTAAGGCCGGGAATAGGAAGATTTCTACATTCCAAGGAACTGCAGTAGGATTCCTTCTCCTGCACCATTACAGTAGGAGAAATGGTGGCAAAAATTAATTCTGTGATGGAGCTGGATCTCTTTATCATGCAGTTTCTTCCAGAGGGCTGCCTATGACAGAAGGGAAATGAATTGACCTCAAAGGTCCTTTCCAGTACTAGACTGCTTGCAGGACTGTAAGGTTTGTATTCACCAGCTTTAAATCACCATCTGGAATTTAGCTACTTGCTGCTCAGCTTACGTGCTCACACATCTTATTCCCACAGTTATAGCCCACATGGAGAGAAGAAAGGACTCACTTGTTAGCATTCAGGGCCTAAAGCAGACTGGATGTTATAGTGTCATCTCAGCATGCACCATTCATATCCTATCTCATGCTGTAGAGAAAAGTAAAACTAATATGTTCTTTAGCCTCATACAGTGCAGAATACGGTCTCTGACCAGCCATTTAACAGAAGTAAACAGAAATGACTGTATCAAGTGTTTCCCTCCATAGGGTAACAAGGAGAAGTCTTCATCCAGTTCTTCTAGATAGGGAAACGGCTAATACCTTTAGTCTAGCCTTTGTAAAGATTTGATTTTTCATGGACATGAGACAAAGTCTTCTGAGCTGAGCTGTGGCCATGGAAACCCCCTTTTCATGGTACATTTGTTTCAGAGGTTATCAATACTGCTGTCAAACTACCCTTTCTAATTGATTGTAAAGTCTAGATTTTAACATCAATTTGCATTATTTATGGAAAGCCACCTTGACAGTGTCCAGTATTTGTCAGGTTTTATGGCATATTTTCATATGGCATCTACTTGGGTTCTCCACACTGCTGTACATGTGTGCATGTGTACATGTCTGTTCTATGTCATGAACTTGCTGCTGATTGCTTCTAATGTGCTCTTTTACGTAGTGTCATCAGAAGATGTAACCTTCTATCCGCATTTTCCCTTTATTGCTCAAATAAGATATGGCTTTTCTTGAATTGAAGCTAGTTTCTTCTGCCTCAGCCAGTTTGGCTCCACTCTCATTATACAAACAGGGCTTTGTCTTCCCCATCAGTGTTTTCTTAAACATTAAAAGCTAAAATCTTTTGTGGTTATGTCAGTGTTTTAATGATGCATTGATTTTGCTCGAGAGAAGTAATATCCTTTCCAGAAAGGCAGACATGTATTGCCCAGCATCACAGCTTTGCTCTGTAGTTAAGAAAGAATTAATTTCCTAGTTATAGGCAAATTAGCCAGCACAGCCACCAGGCAGAGTTTGAAAGAGATCTGCAAAAGCATAGACATCAATTCACAATTACATATATTCAATCAACTGTGAGTTTTGTTTTCTGGGCTTCAGGCAAGGTTTAGATGAGATTTGGGCAGTGCAAGAAGAAAGGAAGAGCAGGAGGACATTTTGGCCTCTGCTCTAACTAAAGGTTCGTGTTCCTTGCAAACCTGATTAAATTTCTCTCATGATTAATTGTGAAGTGTTAAAAGACACAAAACTGTGTAAATATTTGGCAGAAAAATATGGCTTTCCAGTTATAATAACTCCATTTTAACATCTGGAATATATGGGCATAAATAAATCATAGAATTGCCAAAAAAGTAAAGCTTAATCAGGTTTTGCAAGTCAAATTAAGAAGCAAAGTAAGGGAGGCTTCAGACATAAAACACTATGAAGAAAGATAATCATAGAATCATAGAATCAATCAAATCAATAAATGTAATTAACACTCCTGTGAAGAGGGGATCTTTGAAATGCTTGGGGCAGACTGTGAGACATGAATAGCCTGTAGGTTAGTCTCATTCAAAAGAAAACCCTCTTTTGGGGGAAGGTTTGCTAAATAAGGCTAACCGCATACGAAACATCCAGCTAGGGCATGTCAGAAAGGAGAATGGAAGAAGGCTAATAGACTGTAGCTGGGTGAAGAAACCAATGTTTCCATATGATTTACTCCTACAAACAAGATGATTCAAATTTAACAAAGGATATTGAAGATTTTCATGCCTAAAATAGCTAAGAAAGAGAAGTCCTAATTAGTGCTAAATTTGTTACACTCAGGAGAGTGTGCTACCCTTTATTAATTTGCTAATAGCTGAGTTCAAGGGACTCCCTGTTCCCACTGTGGTACCATTAACACTTCACACCACTAATCGCTGCCTCCATTGGCTTCAGGTTCCTGGATTCCCGGCTCTTCTTTGAGAGGAAAATACATTTGGCTACCGAAACACCAGCAAAGTAGGAAACAACAAACACGGTGCTTTAGAATGACACATTTTGAACATACATTAATTCGGCTGCTAGCAAAGCCCCAGAGGATGGAGGCTGCTGCCCTGCCATGGCACCCCAGCACCCACTGGCAGTGGTGGAAGCCTGGTTTCCTGGGATAGCTGACCCATGCCAGGAAAGTGGTGAGGCCGTGGCTGTTTTCTAGCCCTTGGCACGCTGGCACCATAAGCAACCATTTATATCTTACATACTTGGAGGTCGCCCAGTTTGAGAATCTTTGAGAGCTTTTTTTTTCACCAAAGCTTTTAATTCAGGTCAACTTTAAATTGTTATTGAAAGCATCAGTCTATCCAGGGAAGTGCTTACGTAGTGGGGTTGGACTAGATTATCTCCAGAGGTCCCTTCCAACCTGAACAATCCTGTGATTCTGTGAATAGTGGCGCTTGCCACTAGTCACATTTGAATGGCTTCATTTACCGTTAGAGGAATCTGAAGTAGAAACAGTGACTGGAAAACGTTTGGCCTGGCCATTGCCCAGGACAGGATTAATAATGAGGATTTTATTCTGTTGTAAAGTGGTGAGGGGACGAGGTTGGAGCTGTATTGAGTGCGTACATTGCCTGCCCTTGCTGTGTTGTGACGGTGCCACTTTGATTTTGGTGTGAGGAGATGATTTTGTAGTTGATGTCAGTGAAGTTTGTGAAGGGTGTGCGATGAGTGTGTATTTTAAAGACAATTCTTAAACACACGCTTCACCAAGGAAAGGGGTGGAATTTATTGTGTGCAGGCAGTGGGGTCACAGGGACCAGCAGCACTTTCACCATCTCTGCCAAGTGATGTGGTGGGGCTGAATCCTCCTCTCCTTGTCTCATCCCTCACTCTGCTAGTGTCCGGGTGTGGGGAAATTTGACTACACAAAGTCTGTAGCAGCCTGGTCCTGGTGTGAGAGGGGGTCACTGCCTAGAGGAGTTGGGTGGAAAATGAGAATTCGGGAAACTTGCAACATTTCCAAGGTGTTTTGGTTGTAAATATCCAACAGAGACCATGAACATTGATCCCGTGGAATATTTTTAGTGGAAAAAAGAAGGGTTTTTAAGACTGCAGAAGTGCTAGGATAATGCTATGGAATATGTACCTATTACGTATCCAGTCACTTGTAAGCAGACTGGCGGGTGGATTAAATACCAGTAGCCAGAGTGAGTATATCTGCTCAGCTTTTGCAGCTAAGATTTACTTCTTAACACAGGTTTCTTTCTTCTCAGGAACCATCTCTGCAACCTGCCACAGCTCCCGTCAGCCCACTCCCTGGTGCTCTTCTTGTGCTTCTCAGCTGACTGCCGGTTGGTTTAGGTAAGATCTGCAACGTGGCCACATTAGGGACATGCAGCATCCAGCCTGAGGTGTCCTCACTAGGGCCTGGCACCGAGTCATACACCTGTGTGGAATTGTGAGCACACTGTCTCCCTGTCTCTGTCACCTTTTTCAGTGCAATTCAGGCAAACCATATCTGGTGTTTGGTGCCTTTGTACCACACACCTTCACAGTCAGCCACCTGCAGTGATCTTTATACCCCTGCAGGCCTCCTCCTGGTTATTCCTTCTTATTCAGAGGACCCAATAAATCCATATCTGCTTAGACAGAAGGGTTGGATTTTGTAGCACGCTGCCTTGACCTCCTTTGTTAGAGCCGTACAGGCTGATGAGCATTCCCTCCGGTGGGAAACAGGCTGACACTGCAGATCACAAGCGAACTGCATTGGTTAGCAGGGTCCTGTACTGACAACAGGCAGGTGGACAAAAGAGGAAACAAATGAACATTTTCTTTAGCACCAAGTAGACTTGTCAAGAAAAAAGGGAACCAAAGATCTAAAGGATGAGCATCCTTAATTGCCAAAGCAAGGAGTCTGAGTAACAGAGAAGGGCACTGGAATTACTCTTTTATAAGCATCAGGCTTGGGACGCACTACTGATGGGAAAAGTTTCCTGGCTGTAGTATTAAACCTATTCTGAGAGGCCTCTGTGAGACAAAGGACAGCAGTGGCATCTTATGCTAAGATCTGCACTACTTCCACAGCCATTTTGGCAATACAATATTTCAGTGCTTGTGTGGAAGTGAGAATTCTTTGCTGCAGATCTGTCCCCCCTGCCCATCTGTAGCACAAGTAGGAAACACTTAGCATGTCCTTTGACCTCACTCCTATTTACCTGAGTTTTAAAATAAAGTAAGCCAAGAATGTGAGTAGCTTCCTCTTCACACACCCCTGTCATGCAGTGGGCTCTTGTGGATGGTGATGAATTGGTGCCACACCAGCTCAGCTGTCTCACATCGGAGAGGCAGAGGCTAGTGAGGGAGCTGGCTATAACAAGAGAGATCAGGGGACACCCGATTTTCATTCTGTGTATGGCTGGGCTTGCACCTGCCCATTGAGGTGAAGACTTAGAGTGGAGATGTTTAGCTCCTTGGTGGAAAACTCCACGCAACCTGAACCTGCTCAGCCTGAAGCTGCATTTCCTGGTTTGGGGATGAAGTTCTTGCACCGTCTGACTTTGGTTGCTTCCCATGTTTCCATGGCTGGAGGGCTGGAAGTGCTGCTGGAGGTAACTGCTGTTAATACTCAGCTATGTTACTTTGTTATTTCCAAGTGCCCTTGAAAAATTGTTTTAGTGGAGATGGTGAACTTTTGCAGTGGCACGAAGCAAGGCATGAAGGAGTTGGAGGAGATAGTGCAGAAAGCAGATAGTCAGGTGTTTTCCTGGCAATGTAATTGTCCTTTTTTCCCCTTCCTATAAGGCTAGCTGAGAACCAGCTTGCAAGGCAAATACCTGAATGCTTTGGCAAAGAGCTTAGGGGAATGAATGCAAAATGGTGGTCTTTATCTTGTTTTTCAGCAGGTGCTCAGATAACTGTTTGGCTCAGGCCAAACGCCATTAGTTTAGGCTAAATCATTTTACAGGATTAGGAGCTGCTGTTTAGAGCAGAAGAAAAAGCAATTGTGTGCCATATGGGGGCAACTGTTGCTGGATGTAATGTCTCCAGGTTCATTGTTTGAATGAAAGAAATAGCTTCGCAAGTGGATGTGGGTTATGCACATGTTTTAGGAGGCGCTTAAGCATGAGCCTCCCTTTTTTTGTGATTTATTCTTGACCTAAGCATTTGGCTCTTGTGGAGAGGAAAATACAGTGTATGGAAAAATGAGTCAGCCTGCTTCCTGTGGGAGGGACTGCCGGAGGCTTGCTGCTTTGAATGCTGCAATAAATTAACACTGGAGATAACTCAGAGGACAAAGTGTGCCTGGAGGACATGCGATGCTAAGTAGCGCACCCAGTGGCTCTTGCTCTCTGTATGCAAATTCTGCTTGCAGAAGAAGAGTGGGAGACGAGACAGCTTTGTACAGTGGCTCCCAGGGCTGGTGTCTTAAGGGCTCTGAATGGAGCTGAGTATGGGGATTGTCAGTAGCAACTCGGCTCCTGGTTGTTGAGAAAGCATAGGGTAATAAAATGTAACACTAGCAGACTCTTCTAGTTCTGTGTAGATGCTGCACATGACCTTGAATGAAGCAGTTGTTCCTCTGCACTTTAGTTCCCTATCTGTAAATGGAACTGGAAAGGCCTGTGGCTTAAATAATCAAGTGTGGTGATGCTAAATGGAGCCGAGAGGAACCACTGCATTAATGTCAGTGGAGTGCAGTGTGGGTCTAGTGTGTTGCCAAGGAGTCTGGGACCTTCAGGTTAAAAAGTCTGTTGCCTGTTGCCACCTCCCCCCCACCCTCTCATGTGTGAGACTGCAGTTTCTGAAGTTTCTTTGCCTAACAGAACCCATGCAGCCCGAAAGCTGGATGGTCTGTGTTTTGCATCAGTAAGTTCAGCGGTCTGCTCTCTTAGATAACTTCTAATGCATTTCTAATGCTTAATTTCCATGAATAAGTTATTTTTCCCTGACAAAAGGCACATTTTATCTTGATAGCGCATTTTGTCCGAGTTACCTTTGATGTGGGTTTTTAATCCAGAGTTTTTGAGCTCAGTTTGACTTTTCTACTTGAGCTAAAGGATGAAGGATATTTCTTCCAGTAAATTTCTAGCGAGCTCCAAATGTGGGTCAGGTGATAGCCTAATGAAATACAAAATGCCTTGGCTAGGTTAGAAATAGCTGAGCTGGAAACACGAAGACTTAACCTGGTCACTGAAACCTCCTGAAAAAAGAAGCAAAAACTTATGGTGGTGGTGGCAAAGAGAAATGTAACACAGCCTCCTGCTCTGAGTCTTTGCTGTCTTCCCCTGGAAGTCAGGACAGGCAATCTCTATCCTTGAACTTATTTTTTTATGAAGTTGTTTTAGTCTAAGGCTTCAAACCTGGAGGTGTTCAGACTCAAATGTCTGTGCCTGGAAGCAAGAGACAATAATTAAGCTTCTTGCAGTCTCTTACTCTGGCTTTCAGCACTCAATCTCCTTTATTTCAAAGAAAATGAACTGATTTCTACCGGGATAGCTAATACATATTGGCAGGCGCTAGGAGCCCTGGCTGCTTTTGAAATCTCCATCTATACACCCTGTTAGCTCAGAATATACTCTTTTCGGGTTTAATAGTAGCAACACACAAACCAAAAGCTTTCCAGTGTATGCAGACCTAATGCTCAAACTTGCACTTACGTGTCTGGAGTGTGTAAAAATACTGGTGTCTGTTCCCCTACATGTGAAATGAATGGATACCAAAAAAGGTGGTGCAAAATTCGTGGAACTGGCTTAAAATATATTAATCTCTCTCAGTAAGCCTTCAAGACAGGAAGAGAGAAATCCTAAAATGTAGGTGTGTACGTAACTTTATGGTAGACTGACCTGGGAGATGTTTTATTAGCTTTTAAGTCCCTGCCAAGTCTGAGTTCCAGTAACTTCCATCAGGTTGTTTCTTAGACACAGCGCTGATGTTTGTTCCCTTCTTTCACAACTCAGTGAATTTGTTTCAAAACCAGAGGAGGAAGAACTAAGATGTCTCTTTTTTGGTGTTTGGCTTGACAGAAGCAAGATAGAATATGTTCTGTGCAGAAAGCTTACTTCTCTTTAGAACTTGTGGCTCCTTTCTGTAGAACATAAGGAAACCTAAACCCTGTGGTGAATGTTGCCCAGGGCGGGAGCTGCAGCTTCAAACTATTCCATTAAAGCTTTCTCTTCACTAAATGTTTTTATCACTGATAGGTACGCTAGGGTCATAAATTAAAGTGAGTGCCATCAAAATCATAGAATCATAGAATAGTTTGGGTTGGAAAGGACCTTAGGATCATCCAGTTCCAACCCCCCTGCCATGGGCAGGGACACCTCCCACTAAACCATGCCACCCAGGGCTCTGTCCAGCCTGGCCTTGAACACCGCCAGCAATGAAGCATTCACAACTTCCTGGGCAACCCATTCCAGTGCCTCACCACCCTTACGGTAAAGAATTTCTTCCTCATATCCAATCTAAAATGAGCAAGTTCATCACGAAGTTCTGGAAAAAAACCCCAAACCACTCACAAACCCCACAGGCAGTACGTGACAATCACAGCGCTTAAATAAAAAGATCCAAATCTACTCTCTTGAAGGATTTTTCTGGAGCTGTTAGGTACATTTCACTTAAAATACTTATTTGTGAGCAATATTTGATCTGATTCTAAACACCACAGAACTGTGCTGGACACCTTCAGACAAAAAGCTTCTAGAGATACTATTTAACTTAGCAATACTTCTTCCTGTTCTTCAGCAGCCTCCAGCTATTCCTGAATTGTTCTCCCTTGTTGGCAGCATAAAAAGATCTGTTTATAGCATAAGGTCTTTGGAGCAAACTTGGAGCACAAGGCAGCCCTTGCTCTTGGTGACTGCTGACAAAAGATAATTACAATGTGCTGGTAATAACACCGAGCACTCTGATCTGCTAAATTCAAATACAGATCTACACTTTGTGTATTACCGTATGCAGTAAGTACACGAATGCTTGTCTCCCCTCAGCCCAGCTTTGCTCTGTTTCCACTAAGGTTTATCTTATGACTCAGTGCAGCAGGTGCTTGAACGCAGAAGTACTTGTTTACCTTTTGTGCAGTGCCACAGATGTAAGCACTAAGGGGATTAGGTCCTTAACTCAGATCTTCAGGGCAGGGGCTTGGCCTTCAGAGCAGTCTGCACTCAACAGCAGTATATGGTGGCAAATATGCAATAGTAACTTCTACCATGAGCCACAGCTGCCAGATTAAGGCTCAGCAGGTGTATTCAAAATTGAGGATAAGTTTCCAAACACCCCCTGTAACCCAGCTTTTGGGATGCTGCTGAGTATTGAGTGGCCAGATTGTCTTGTGCATGTACCAGCTTGGCATGTGAGGCACTCCCCTGAAGCAACTGCATGGGTGTTGTCATGGCCAGAGTCTCTGGATGATGGGAGGGTCTGGAAATGAGAATATGGATCTCTCCTTGGAGCCTTGTCCTCCTACAATCCAGCTTTCAGAAAGTTCCTGCATGAATTTATTTAACAGCTTTTGGCAAACTCGCTGGCATTTTGGTACTTTAAGTCCTACAGAAAGCTGTCTTGGCAATGGGAAAAAATAAAGCAAGTAGACATGGAGAGCAAACTTATCTGAAAAACAAGGTGGGTGCAGCACATATTGTAGGATGGTGTATAAAATATACTGTGCTCTGCCAAATCATACACATACAGGGGAACCATTACCCGGGACTGGAAAGAGCCCCTCTGTATAAGTTTCAGGCTTTGGTGTATCTGTGGATGTCACTTAAAGCATGGATGCTCATGTATGGGAGAAGTCACTTCAGGCACAAACCCTTCACATAGTCAGTTACTTCTCTGGTGGAGCAGCGGTGCAGTGCTATCAGAAGGAAAACCTGCTGTAACAACATTCCAGCGGCTGTGTTAGAGTAACGGCATGAGAACTAGAGCTCACTGAAAGCAGACGCAGACTGTGCTTGGCAGTGGGCAGCAAATTTGGCACACACAAGCTATACTTAGACTTGCACCTATAGCCAAGGTTTTGAAAATGTGGGTCAGGTGTCACTGAATTGAAAGCCCTTTCCCTCAGTCCGAGGTGCTGCTTAGAGGGATAAAAACCATTCAAGCTGTAGGGTTTTAGGCACAGAGGCTGTTGTTTTCTGACCACTGACTCCATGCAGACACAGCAAGCTTGCAGTGAGCCTGGGCTGGGGCATGCAGCAGGGAGCAGGTCGCAGCAGAGGTGGGGACTGGTGGGCTATCTGCAGCCCAGGTTTCTGTGCAGCCAAGCAGTGAGGCTGCCTGCAAAGCAACACTAGGATGTGGAGACCTGTAAGCACTGCACAAGATCTCAGGCTGGGAAATACTGCACTGACAGATGCTGCGAGAGTTAGCAGCCTGTCCTATGTGTCTGATGCCGAGAAAAGATGCATTTTCCCTGGTGGCTGAGGATTTGATGGCTGAGGCTTTGCCTGAAAAGAAGTAGAAACCTTGTATAAAGCAGTCATGACCAGAGAAAAGGGAGCATCCTTCCTTTCTTCACGAGAATTCCCTGTTTCACCCTCAGTGATTGTCTTGGAGGGGCAGAGTATGTAAAGGCCTAGAGGTGCCCTTTGAGAGAAATACGAAGGGATGGGAAAAATGCTGGGTTTGGCTCTGGTGCTTTTAAGCAAATGTCAGTAGTCAGGAGTGTCATGTACCTTGTGTGTGCTTTCTGGGCCTAACTAGTAACAGCTAACATACACCAAGTAGAACTCCACAGAGTGATGTGGCAGCGGCTGTTCTTCAGCCTCAGAGTCTCCCTGACTGGGTTGTTGGAGAGTGCTTCCTTGTGAAAGCCCTGTTTGAGTGTGCTCATACTTCAACTGTGGCAACTTTCATTGCTTTCGCCTTGTGTTTTGTTATCACTTTAGCAGAGGGGGCTGCCTCACATGAGCGTGTGGATTATCCTTCGCTTGAGCATGGGCTGATCTACTGCTCCAGTTCTTATGCTGCTACAGTAGGATTTTAAACTGGGATCTTCCCTGGCATTGCTGGATATAAATGGTTAACTTTCCCTTCCTCTAATCGCAAGAGTAACATGATTAGTGACAGAAATCATGGTATTCAGTTCCCAGCAGTTTTTATTCCTCTTGCTACTGCAGATGAATTCTCCATGTGCACAAGCCTGTGGTAGCAATACTAAATCTACTGAGCATTTGCTGCGTGCAGGAGTGTCTAAAATGGTGTCACTTAAAACTTCAGCTTGTACATCAGCATGTAACTTAAGAAGACTTTTATCCTATCTGTTCTAAAGATCACCTGCCTTTAACCACTGACCCCTTTTCCTGCTCCTGTCCTGCATGGAATGAGGTGTGCTCCAGAGCTGGCAGATGGCTGGGGAGCAGACAGGTCCACAGAAGCATGCAAAGAAATCATGTTGCATCATTGCTAACCAGCTTGTGCCAAGACCTTGATTTTCTTCTGCCTGTCACTACCCTGCCTGTGCTGGCTTCTCTGCTACCCCTTGGCTTGGCTGTTCTGTGACTTACCTCATGGAACAATCATGGAGACCTTTCCCCCTCGCTCTTCTCTCTGATCTCTCTGGTTAATTAGTCCAATAGATATCAGCCATGGAACATTATTGAATTCATATATAGACACAGTGCTGTGCCAGAGATTTATTTGCTTAATTACAGAAACACTTTCATTTCTGCTGTAGTGTCTGGTTTTGGTTTTGCTGCAAAGGCTGGTGCTGCTTTTAGCCTCTCTTCATTTGCTCAAAGATTATGGGTTTTTTTGCCCTGTTGAATTAGAGCAGATTTCACCAAGCTGGGACATTATAAAGACTTGAATGGAGTGAAGAAGGGAACAAGTAGTTTGAGTGTCACTTGTGCACCAGAAGCTGTTTATTATCATTTAGATACTCCAACCATTAGCACTTGTGTAGTACAGCGCTGCTCAGCTCCCTGCACTGGCACACTCTGCATTTCCTATGTGGGGACAGGTCACATCTGTGTGATGCTAGTGCCATGCTTAGCAAATGCCTGCTGTGAGTGCCCAGACAGGCCAAATGGGGTGCCAAGAGACAAACAACTTCCTTCTCACCAGGCCCAAACATGGTATGAAGCAGAGAAACACCTCACTTGCAGAAAGCTTGTGGTGTTGGGGCTGTACCTCCTCGAATTGATGCTTTGGTCGTGTCTGCTTGAGCAGAGGGGAGAAGTGGGGCATGAGGGTGCAGCCCACAGCTGCTTGCTCAGAGGCAGTAAGTCTCAGTACAATTGGTGTCAGAGTTGGCATGTGGATTTCAAGTGCTGACCTGGATCCGGGCTATTTTTCAGAAATTAATAGGTTAAAGTGTAGCATAAGTTTGTTAAGCTCTTGCAGGGATTTGGAATTTCCCAGTGTGATCCCCACTGCCTCCAAGGGACAAAGGAGATAAAGGTATTAAGAGCCTGAGTTTTCAGCACAAGCCTTCTCTTAAGAACCAATTCAAAATACAGCTTTACTTGTCAAGCTGTGAAATGCCAAGTATATCCACATGTCTCAAACTTACTTGTTTGAGGGACAAGACAAACACTGCCATATAAAAAGCTCCATATTGGTTTCCATCCTCACTCGGGTGTACTGAAAGGTCCTTGGATTTAAGGTTGTTTATGGCAACATTTCAACATTAGCAGGAAAGCATTTGGCCAGGTCTCTTCATAGAGCAGGAATTTACACAGGGGTTATAAGGCTCACTGGGGCTAATCCCTGCTAGCACTATACATCATCTGACAGTTGCCAAGGAGACAAGGATAATCTCAGTGAGACAAGATATGCAAGAAGGGTATTTATGGGCATTTGCCTAATGATGCTGGTGGAATGCACCAAAAAGTGATTAGTTGAGTGCCTTTGAAGTACTGCCTCTTCTGTGGTGAATATGGGAGACTGGTATGCAAGCAAAAAATTTCCCTCTGATATTAAAGCAGCAGCAACTTGGCTTTGATATTTCCAATTCATCCTGCAGTGGCCTCATCCACTGTTGTGCAAAGGGGCAGACCAGGCTTTTGCAGTGTTGTGAGATGGCTGCCCATCTGCCTGTGCTCTCTGGCATCAGCAGACTGTGTAAGTATAAACAAGCCATTTCAGTCTGTGGTGCTGACACAGGCTTAATGAGAACTGTCGTCTTCATGTGCTTGAAATACCAGTAGGTGCCTCGTACAAATGTCTTGTATACGAAATGACATGAGGGGATGCATATGTACCTATAGGCACAGATGTGTATGCACTTTAGCAATGGCTTTGTAGCATAACCAGCTGTTTCCTCCACCCTTGTCCCCTGGGTGAACCCAGTTGCACCATGGCCAGCTGGCTCTGGGTGCTTATGTTGCATTCGCTCAGCTCTGGGAGGGGTTATCATCATGGACTGCTTGGTATGTGCATCTGAAGGGGCATTTTGGTCAATTAAACCATTTTCCCTGACCTGAGCTGGCTTATAGCTCTGCTTAGGGAGATTAAAGGAAGCAGAGAGCTAATATCTTAATTGGAAGAAGTTCATGCTTGCAAAAACTTCTGCATCATGTGTTTCACATAGCAAAAAACCTTTTCTTGGCAGTGTGCTCTCTGGCCGTGAGAAGGGACAGAGATTGATGGAGGAGGCCCGTGTCTAGGACCAGAAGCGCTAAAGCTCTCTGGTCTGGAACTGGCCCAAACTGGGCAAATCTTCCCTTCCTGTCTTCAGATAGTGACCTGTAATGAAGGGAGAAAGGCTGCCTGTCTCCTTCCCCCTCGCACAGCTTGACCTTCTTAGTCTGTGGTACTGTCTTTGATGGAGGATTATGAAGGATGCGAAGACGGAAGGAATTTCCCAAATTTTGAAAGCCTGATGCACATGACTTCCTTGAAAGGAAGAAGCTGCTGAGAGCCAGCCTGTAGCTGACGGGCTGTCTCGTGGTGCCAGAGTTAATCTCAGTAAGCACCTCTAAGCTGCTGGGTTGGATAATGCCTGGAATGGAGGAGGCCTCTTTAAATGAAGTAAATCAACCTATTAATCCCCTGTAGGTGGGATTTGAGTAGTTGGTTTAGATTGTAAAAATCAGTGGCTACAACCTCAGTAGAGGTTTCTGCAGTGGCGCCTGCCTCCCCTTCAAGGGGTTCTAAGTAAAATGGTGCTTGGTCTGTCTGCTCCAGCCAGTCAAGAAAACAGCTTGTGAGCAGTGGTTCTCCCTGCCTCCAGTTCTGCTCTTAAATGGCACCATTCTCTATTTGCTTGTGTTGAGGCCATGTCCAGCATGGGCTTCATGTGAAGGCAGGGTGCTGCCCAGGCGATCTTGAAGTGCCTGTGTTCACTGTTGCTTTTAAAGGTAAGAGATATGCAATTGCATCTGGCAGAAAAAGATCTAAAATGCTGTTTTCAGGTCTGTGTTATCCTTTTCCACCTCTCCATCTCTCCTCATTCCTCCACACCATGAAAGCAAGCCAGATGAGCTTGAGCAGGTTGAATAGTGGCCTTTTAGGCCTTGCCTTGACTGAGATGAATATGGGGTAGCTCAGCAGATCTGGGAGTAGTGGTTTCTTGCAGTAGAGGTTGATAAAGCAGCCCAAGACTGGGATACCCCTCCTTCTCTGCAGGGAAAGGGCCTGTGCCCATTGCACCAGTGCTTCAGGCACAGAAGGGCCCCAGGAAGAGGTAGTATTAGTGAAATCCTCTATTTCATAAGCATTTGCCTTGGGCTCTTAAAGCTTTACATATTTATTAGTCTTCACCAAGATGTCTGGTCCCTTGTGCTGAGGTAGAGAGGGAAGTAAAGAGTAAGAAGCATATTTAGGAAGAATTTTGTGCACAAAGTGAAACACAACATCCAGTAAAGCCTGGGGAAATAAATCTCTCTGGAATAGAGGCAAAACCTAAAAACATAATTGGAGTTAGCAAATCCCCACACATCTTCATAGCCAATCAATAGGTGTTACCTGGACAAATATCGCACTGCTAAATTCTACGAACAATCCCTTTTGAACAAACACATTCATTTCAGGCTTTCTCATTTGGCTTCATCTAAACACAAATCTGCTGGAAACTGCGATTTTCCCCTTATCCGATTGTTCAAGAGCTCGTGTTCAAGCAAAGGTTGGAACCTACCTCTGAATAGTTCCCTGTTTACATTTGTTTTCACCCTTCAGTTACTTTATGCTCATATAGAGTAAAAATGCAAGTCTGTTCCAAAGCCTTAGAGATCACTTCTTCCTTGTGAGTATTCCTTTAAGCTTCTCTGCTTCTTCCCTTGAATATTCATAAATAGCAAGAAGCCTTGACCTGATGCTACTGAAAGTCTTGCCTGCATAAAAGACAGGGAAACCTCAGAAGGCCTCTTTCAGACTTAACTTTGCCTTGTTCTTCTCATGCCAAAGCAAAAACTGGCCAGTCCTGCCTGACTGGTGACTATGTGGCTGCTTCCCAAAAGCCTTCTTTGATGGAGATCTTGTAGAATCTCTGGGCCATCTGTTCTCCTATTCATCTAAGCTTATAGCTAGGATGTTTTTCTTCATGTCCAGTCTAAGTCCAACTCATACACATCGCCCTTTATGTAAGGGTTATGGAGAATAAAGCTTGAACTCTATAATGGAGTAAAAAGACTATTATGTCAGGTACACTTTCAGTATGGGACACAGCTCACTGAATTCCTAATCCATGCTTCAAAAAAAACAAACACAAAACTAGCCCAATTCATCTCCATTCTGTCAGATCAAGAGAAAAGCTCTTGTGCTCAAACCTAAGCGGAGAGGTGATGTGTCCTTTACTAGGGTCTTGTTTGTCAGCTTACACTGACAATTATTGCCTAGTCTTTCAGAGCCTCAGTGTTCTGGTGTTGCAATAAAATCTACACAAAACTTGCTAACCAAGTAAAGAATCAAAGGAGAAGTCTTTATGTCTCCAAAATGTCCCCTTCTGTAAAAACTCGTGGGTATTTGCTTGGTCCTGAAACACTTCACCTGCATAAAGGTACTGGGACCGTGCACTCCCTTCTGTAAGTACAGACTCTTCTCTCTAGCAAGTCTTTAGGTTTGTACCTCTCTCATGGCCCTGGTGTGAGCAACAAATCTGCTTTTCTGTACTTGAGCTGCAAAAGATTTGGGTTTTCCTTGATCTGAGCTCGTAGGCAACCAAATACAATGGTGCTTTGTTCAACAAATAAACATGAATAGCCCATGCTAAATAGTGGTCAAATGGAATAGCTTTCTAAGAGCACCTCTGTTATACAGTGCCGTGCCAAGTCTGGAAGTGGATTCAAGAACGGAACTCTAAGGATGTAGAGAAGAAGGGAATCACAAGGCTAAACTTCCCTCTCTTGGCATAGTGGAAGTGGAGCCAAGCTAACCCCAGAGGAACTGAGAAAACATGGTCTCAGTCAGCTTAAGGAGCACAACTGCAGAGACAACTACAAGCCTGAGGCTGGTGGTAACTTAAGCTTCAACTGATTTTGGGGATGCATCCAGAAGTTGAGAGAGACTGAGGGACAAAAAGGAAGGGGGAAGCAATGAAGACAAAGCACAATAGATGTTTTTTTTGTCAGATTAACTGCGCAGAGGAACTAGTGAATAGTATTTAAAGGGCAAATCCAAGTGATGATGCTTTAGGTACTCATCCCTGGGTCTTGTAACTGTTCTGTGATAGCTCCACATTTACTACACATCTGCATTACTGTGCTCCTCTTGGTAGAATCATAACCCAGCTGAAACTACCGAAAGTATTTCTTCCTTTGGAAAGTGTTCTTGACATGCTTCAACATTAGAATCTTCCCGGGAAGAACAATTAGGGAAATGGTGAGAACAATAATGGAAATGTTCCCAACACTTCCAATCTTGGCACTCCCCTCCTCAGACACTGCTAGGGATCCTGTCCATGAAGCAAGGAGTCTTGCTAATCCTGTATCAGTGCTCAAAAGAAACTGTTTTGCGAAATGACATTCCAAACACAATGTTAAATTCGAGGCTGTTCTGCAAGGGCCTCTCTGATTTCATGGGCAATGAAAGCACCTAACACAGATGGCAAAAAAAAAACTCAGTATACAAGAAACGTCCCTCTTGAGCTATTGTCTACTAAATCGCATTTAGAAAAAGCAAACCCTACTTGGAAACAAAAATAAAGACTTTCATTACAAGATGTGCAAATTTTATAACCCAGAATGGCTCTTTAAAGATCTAATGCTTTTAATTGAGATTTTCTTAGGTAGATATTTGCAAAGCCTTCAGTCATGTTTAGCTGTGGTTCTTGCTCGTAAGGCACAGGCTGGATGCAAACACCTTCTGTGTCCTACTTTCTGAAATATCCTGGAGGAAGTGTTTACAGCAAGTGTGAATAAGCAGAAATACTTTGAAAAGATATCTTCTGCCCATGCGCTCCTGCCTCTGAGCCGCTGCATAACAGAACAGTTCCTATAAAACCTGGACCTACACAGAACAGCCACCTGAAATTTTTAATGCAGTGCTATAGGGAAGGGACTCATTTGGAGTTTTATCTCCTCACCCCAGGACAAGTTCATGTTCAGTTTCCTGTTGGATTCCTGCTTTCAGATGTTCATGGCTTGGTGGTGCTGATGTTGAGGCAGAAACCTTCCAGAAACTCTGGAAGTATATTCCAGGACCACAGGCTAGAGGTGAAAGGTGGGCTGTGAGCTGGGCTCAGCTGAGGTGCAGGGAAGAGCAGTGTATGGCTACCAGGTGTCTATGCGTTCACATATTTGTCCTAGATCGTGCTCTGGGCACTCATACACTGCTGACAGTGCTGCCCACGGTGAGGGGCAGGAGGTCTGGGCTCTGGGGGTGTCTCACAGGGCCATTCTCTGCTGCTGTATCCAGGCACCACGAGCCTCTGAGGATGTGAGATGTGCTGTACGCTGTGCGGAGGCTGAGTGGCTCCTGCACATAACCACGTCTGTCGTGCTGGGCTCAAGGGGAGGTGCATGTGCCAAGCCCTGGCAGAGTCACCGCTGTGTGGGCTGCCTGACCTGCTTGCCAGGGGCTCTCTTTACTGAGGAAACAGAACCCTTCCCCCCCCGCCAGGCTCAAAAGCTTGCTGCGGGTGGCACGGACGAGGGGCTGCCCTCGGCTGGGGCATCCCCATGGTCATTTCGGGGGCAGAGCTTGCCGTGAGCAGGGAGGGAACGGAGGTGCGGGGCTGACACACGCTGCCATGGACCTCGTGGGGGCGGCAGCCGGGGCGCCGCAGCGCGCCTGCCGCGGACGTCACCAGCGCGTCCTGACTGCCGCGGCATTGCGAGCAGAGGAATCACACGCGGTTGCCACAGCAACATCGCGGCTGGGACCGTGGCTGCTGTCATCTAGCGACCGGCGCGGGGTCGCTGGGGAAGGTGGGGTACCTGCTCTCCATGGGTGCTGCCCTCCCGCCTGTGAGCAGGGCTTTGTGCAGTTCCACTGCCTGAATAGCGGCAGGATTATTGATTTTCTTCATTTTTTTTTTAACCTCAACAGTAATTTTTGACCCTTTCCCAGGTAGGGCTTTGCTAACGTTCAGTAGCAGCGCGTGCTCCTGTTTCATTCCATGTACCTGCTATTTCCCTCAGCGTCCACCAGTACTTAAACCAAAGGATAAAAAGGTCTTGCATGAAATGGGTGGGTGCAAAATCTTTGGGCAAGCTCTATAGGGCGCTTCCCCACATCTTTGCTGAAATTACTCGCTGGTGTTTGCTGCTTTTATGCCTTGATATCTGTATGGCCCTGTTCCAGTTGGCTCCTGGAGCTTTTTTAGAGTATCCTAAAATGGGGTTAATAGGTGCTGCAGGCTTGGCAAGGCTCTCAGCAGGGGGTTGAGCCTTTTTTCCTGCCTTTCTCCCTTCCCCCACATGGATGGCGAGTGAGTGCTACTCAGCAGTAACCTCAAGATGTTTCTTCATTACCTTCTAGGGCACTGAATCATCTCATTGAAGGACTTTGCAGGCGAGAACATGCAGCTGCAGTCACGTCCTATATTTACAGCTTTAGCATAGAAAATCTCAGCACTCCAGTCCTGAGGTGGCATGAACCTGAATTACTAACAAATGCTCGCTGCTAGGGGAGAAGTAGCTGGTGAGAAGGAGTTCTTTCTGCATGCGCACTCATCGGTATTCACTGAGTGATGGGGGATCTGGTTACCTGGTGCTGGCATCTGCTGATGCTCCAGAGGGGTAGGGAGCTGGAGGGTGCTTCATGTGGTTAATGGGAGGTTTGCTGGCTTCAGTGTTTGGCTCTGTCTTGTGCTGGTGTCTGCTTTCATCTCGTCTCACCATGTGTAACGTAAGTGTGCTTTATGCCAGGAACAAAGCAACGCTGGAAAGGCTTACTTATCCCCTGAGGAGTGAGCAGCCCTACCTAAAGCTGCCATGAGAAGCGGGTGCTTCAGCCCCTTCAACAGGAAGGGAATTCTGCCTTTTCTTGCTCCATCTCTTCCCTCCATTGAGTTTACGCTGCTCAGGGGTGATGCAGACCAAGATTTGCTATGCAGTGCTCCATGCACTACTGATAACTCAGTATGGCGTTCCTTACAGTAAGCTACTCCTTACTGAATAGGTCCAGTAAACACTGAGCCACAGCAAAAACTAGAGGGTTTTTATGCCAAAGAATTCAGTGTAGTGACTGATCTGCACCTCGAAATGTGGGGCGAGTCAAAGCAACTCTTCCTGAGCTTCGATCCACTTGGGATCCTCTTCCATTTAAAAATAAACCTCCTGAAGCAGGGGGTTTACTTAAATTTAGCCTGACTGACTTGCCTCTGTGCTAAGCATGGAGCTTCCCAATGGAGTTTTCCTGCTGGAATATTGGAGACAACTTAATAAACAAGAAACATAAGGAGGCTTGTATTGAGCATCTGTACAGATAAAATAAGGAATTAAAGACAAACTAGCTCATAGTGTAGTGGCCACAGATCTCTAGCATGGCAAAATCACTGAGTCTTGCCCAGCACACTTGTTCCAGTAGCTTTTTCCAATGATTAGTCCAGATTTCTTAAAGCCAACATTGTTCCTATGCTGACAGACCCAACAACCAACCATTCACGAAAACCTCCTCAAATCAATAACTAACAACAGAGCTGCCTCTCTTGTGTGTGGCTGACCACAAAATGATGTATTTAAAGTAAAAGTGATTTGGAAAGGAGTATATAATATAGCCGGCTCATTCTCAAAACCGTGGTTTTCTCCAGTCAAAGGCAGTGGTGCCTGCCAGTCTTGTGAAGCTACGTTGTGCGTTACATACAACGTGTGACGTTAGAAACAAAACTCCTTCAACTGAAATAATACTGAAAGGAAGGTTTTGTGGCAAGTAAAACCTCCTTTGGAGACTTGTGGGCTTGGCTGATCATTTTCTTGCTGTACCAGAGGGATTGACCGAAACACCTCATGCTTTGTAGCACGATGTTGGCACTAGATGCTGAGTGAATATAAGAACTTGGTGATTTAGGGCCCCTCTGAGGGATGCCGTGGCAGCCAAGCCCTCCTCTAAACACAAAGAGCCATTTCAGCAGTGCAAGGTGTCACCCTTCTTCCTGCCACTGAAAACAGGTTTTCATTGCACAAACTACCTGAGCTTGACAATGTGAAATCACTTCCTTAAGCGCTCAATACCATAAAAGAAGCCCAAGTGAACTGGGAAGGATACACCCTCGCCCAAGCTACATGCAGCAAACAGCTACAGGAGCCCAGAGCTTGATAGCAGGAAATGTGTGGGAAAGCCATCTGGTGAAGGCACTTGGAGACAGCGTGAAAGTCTTTTTTCATTCACTTCCTGACAAAGTAGTAATATGTTGCCTTGTTATAGGAAGAGGCCTGTTTGTTGTTGTTAGTTGCATCAATAGCTCTTAGAAGCCCAAAGGTGGGGACAAGACTTGCTGAGTTAGGTGCTCTGGGCACATGTAAGAGGAGACCTTTCCCTATACCCGCTCCCCCCAGATTTTAGAACTTAAAAGGACAGAAAGCATAGGATTAGTTTATTTTCTTGCAAAAGGGTAACTCAAACAGGTGGGGAGGCTGAAGGAGCTGGAAACAACAAAATTCCCAAGCCTTGGCAGAACTGTACTTTGGCTCTATCTTTAAGAATTTACATTGAGTGCTATGTACCTGCAGCTCTAGGTAAAATCAGCATCTAGCTTGGTGCGGACACACTGCTTCGAGTTACTACGTGCTTCACTGTGCTGAGGCGGGGAGGGAAATCAACTCAATATGCAGAAGGGGTTTTAATCATCACTTAACAAATTAAAAAGTAAGGTTACTGTGGAGATCTTAAACTTGATCTTTGGCATCTGAATCATGTCTTTAACTATGAGCTCCCAGTCCAGCCAACCTAATTTCCACATAGTTTAATACTATTATAATCCTGGGCGATTATCTCTGTCCTAAAAGCAGCAAACCACACCAAAGGCTGTATTTCAAGAGGAGGCACAGTTCCTTATCATAGAGTAACAGAGTGGTTCGGTTTAGAAGGGACCTTAAAGCTCATCCAGTTCCAACCCCCTGCCACGGGCAGGGACACCTTCCACTAGAGCAGGTTGCTCCAAGCCCCTGTGTCCAACCTGGCCTTGAACACTGCCAGGGATGGGGCAGCCACAGCTTCTCTGGGCACCCTGTGCCAGTGCCTCAGCACCCTCGCAGGGAAGAGCTTCTTTCTAACTTCTAATCTAAACCAACCCTCTGTCAGTTTAAAGCCATTCCCCCTTGTCCTATCACTACACGCCCTTGTAAAAAATCTACTTACTATTATTAGGTATGTAAAGTTCTAGATCATAATCTCAAGACCTAAAATCATTTAACAGACCTTCTTTTAGGCTCTTGGCAACTCTGAGGCAAGACAGTTATCCCTGTTTTTAGAGGCTGGAACACACTTAAAACCCTTATCCTTTTTTCCTTATCAGTCTTTGCCAGAATTGAGGATGGATTTTTTCAGACCTGTGCTTTAATTGCAAGACAGACCTTTATAGATATAGATAGCCCTTTGCTGTCCTTGTATGGCTGCATGGGAATGTGTGCTTGGTTGGCTAGCATTTGTGCCAGGTTTAGATGAAGAATGTATGTGCCTGAGTTGGCCTTTTATCTCTGGGGAAGACAGGGTTAAAATCTGGCCTAAAGCTTAATTAGTTGATTAAAGAATGTCACAGCAGCAGAAAGGAGGAGGGGAGGATGGAGTCCTGCTTTGAGGTAAAAGAGCTGAAGCCTCAAAAGAAGCGAAACTGGACTCTGCAGGCTGGTAGCTCATGAGGCTGAGACTGTCATTTGACATACAAAGCCTAGCGCCACAGGAATACCTTCCCCAGGAGAGAGATGCTCAAGCGTTGTGAAACTGGGCCACAAGGTGTTAATTGCTAAAAACTAGAAATTCCAATTTAAAGAGCTAGTACCTACTAGCGTAGAATGACTCTTACTAGAGAGAAACCTGTCTTCCTGTCCTGAGTGAAGCAAGGTACACAGTGTCAGATGGAGCAGAGTTGAGGCTCTGAATAAGGCTTTCATTGCCTTATTCCAGACTTCTCATAACCCTTCTGTCCCAAATAACCCATTGAGACACAAATGCAGGTGGAAAATACAGAGCCAGGAACTCAAGGAGAATACCAGCAACACAAACTTCACAGAAGCTCTAACAGCACTTCTTCTGCAGGGTTTTTTCTCTCCCAGTGCTCAGTTCACAATCCCTAACAAGACTCCAGCCTATGGCAATATGACTGTAGGCAAGCACATCCATGCAGCTGTGTTTGTCCTTTTTGTTTACCCAAAACCTAAGTAGTAACAGGAGCCAGAACTATGTGGGTGGAGGGTTTAAGCTGCCTCAGGTTTTACATGCATAACTTTTTCAGAATGAGAGACCACACAAATAAGGCTATGACTGCACTCTGCAACAGCAAATGTGGAACACTGAGCAGCCAGTAAACAAGTGCTACGATGCTGAGATTTAAAAAAGCCTCAACTAAAGCCCTGGGTGGATGATAACAGACCATTCCCAACTCTGTTTCAGTTTGCTCCAATTTCTCCTGACTCTAGGAAGACTGTTTACACCCTTGCTGGATCCATTGCTATATTTGAGTTACTAGCAAGTTTGTGTTAGGTGACCTGCTCAATGAGCGCTGAGTTGTGCTTCCACACCAGTGTATACACCTTGTTGGAGAACAGCAGGCCTCTTCTCCAAGCTGGGAGTGGAGCTGGGCTGAGGGAGGGAGGGCAGCACCGAGATTCAGGTCTTTCCCAGGTATGGCAGTTCTGAAGTGGGTGATGAAAACTCTTTTTGGTAGTAATAGGGAGTTAAAGGAAGAAACCCCATGCTTGGACATTGCATGCTGGTAGGCCTAACTGGGTGGTTCTTTAGCACAGGGCTTAGCTGAGCAGCTGTCTGAGCACCTAGGCTGTGAGAGGCTCCTGTAGCACAGGTGTCGTGTAAGGATAATCCATGCAGCTTAAAGCCTAAAGCAATCTGTCTGGTTTTCCTTTCCTATCTTTGAGACTGATCTTTCTTTTTGTGCTCATGTGGGGACCATAACAAATCTTGTATTTCCCACCCGGTGATGGAAATCATGCATGCACAGCAAGTCACTGAGGGTCACCAAATCTGATGGGAGACATTTTCTTAGCCATGGATAGGACACCTGACACAACACAGGAGCTCTGCAAGGGCTTGGTGCACTCTCTCATCCATGTTGTATGTGAAACATGCTCTGTCTAGAGAATAGGTGAAAGATCTTCACTAGCTCGTCTGCTACACCTGGGAGATACTGCTTTAAAAACCAGAATAAACTTAGCAGTGTTCCTGAGTTAAGGACGTTGTTGGGGTTTGGCTTTTTGGGGGGTGGTGTTTTTTGTTTTAACCCAGGTAAAAACCAAATCTGCACACTAAGTGGCTTTTTTAGTACTTGACAAGAAAATCTATAGCAGAATGAGGAATGATTTCCTCAAGTGCCACTAATAGAGTGTTATACCCAAGACCTGCTCTTCCCACCTCCAGAGGCATGGGAAAACTGCATACCCGGATTGAATACCCAGACCTCCACACTTGGCCCCTCTCAGAGTCTTCTGGTTCTAGTGTTGTGACTGAGGTTTTGACCTGCCCTTAGGCAATCCCTGTGTCAGGCCCAGAGCCTCACCTCTGACCGAATCTAGCCTGAAATCTCTCTTACAACATTAGATGGGCCTCTTCAGCATGAGCCTGTGGTGTGTGCTTTTGTTCTGTGCTCTTTTGGGGATAAGCAACTAGTGAGAAGAAAATGCTCTCATCTGTTGGAATGTGTTCTCAAACATTAAAATCATGGTTTATATTAACTGCCCAGTGGGGAGTTACTCCAGAAGACAGGTAAAATTCTGGGGAGGAGGCAGAAACTGTGAAGTCTTTCGCTGTCACAACCCATGCTGGAAGTATTCAGTCAATTTGGCTGATTTGTAACAGTCTCATTATAAATCCTCTTTCATCCAGAGGCAAGTTAAGCTCTTTGCTGAAATGTGCCATTCTGAGGAATTCCAGCAGGTTCTCACACATCTAACCACGACAAAGTCATCTGCAGGGACACACCATCAGAGAATGACATGGCATGTTCCATTCTATGACATTATAGCCAATGCATGTCAGAAAAGGGAGGCCAGCAAGCCCCTTTCACCTTGCTGTCACAGATCTGCCTTTTTCTAGCATGCTACGTTTGTTCAGGCTGTTGGTAAAGCAGAAACAGATTTTGTAAATTGGTTTGAGGTACAAAACCAGTTGAGGTGTTTATGCAGTAAATGACCACTCGACCCAGAAACATGACTCTTTCCAATGAAATGCAGCTCTCCTTAAAGGTGTAAAATTCACTTTAAAGGCAGCATATTTTATAGGGACATCTGACCCAATGCAGAACCCTTTTTTTCCCCTTAAAGAGGAAGCTTTCCTTCTCATTTGCCTGCAGGGTGGTTTCTAGCAGGACAGGGAGCCTTCCCTGTGCCCAAGGTGGCTGAGTGCCTGCCCGCGCCGCAGCGACTCACCCTGCTGAGCTGGTCCAGGAGTCTTTGGTTCTGTTCGGAGAGTTCCTGGACAGCCCGTGTCTTCTCGCGGTCAGCTTCCCGCAGGTGAACCTGCTGCCTCTCCAGCTCATCCTGCAGCTGCTTCACATCGCTTTCCAGTTCAGACACCCTTCCTTCCCATTCTCCTTCTCTGTTCTCAAATCGCCTCCTCAGTTCATGTTTCTCTTGTTCCAGGTGCTACATAAAGGGGGAGAAGAGGTTAGGAAGGGAAGAAAAAAAGTGAACACTGCCTCTTTTTCCTCCTCTATGCTTAGTGATGAAATGTTTTGTGCCAGAAAGAGAATGGTACCAGAGCGTGACAGTGCCATGGAGGTGGCAGTCCCATGGTGGGGCAGGTCACTGGCTCCGGACTTGTTTTCTATTCCCAGCCATTGGCCTGTCCTTGGCCTCTGGAGATCAGCACATTGAATTTTTACTGAAACAACTGCCAGAAGAGTAAAGCAGGCTGCATGTCAATGGGTGGAATATAGAGGCCAGGCAGGCCAATTGATTTAGCAGAACCTAGCTTAACTCCAAAGCAATATTTCAGTGGGAAGTGGCATAACTCTCTTTAAAACTGCCTTCATAGTCAAAAGGATACACAAGCTGTATCTCTACTGCTGATGAGGGATGTAGATGAGGCATCTCTCTTGTCATATGGGTCTTATGAACAACAGTTGAATCATCTATCCATTTGCTTCTTCTATTCCTGACCTAATTAGTTGTCTGAGAGTTTGATGGTGCACAGTAACTCTATTGTTTGATGGAGTCCGCTCTGGAATGGCAAGGGAAGCAGTGTAGTGGTTGCTATAGACATTATGTACATGCATGTTCTGGGCTGCAGGTTTCTTAGAAACCACTCTCAGTTCTGGAGACTCTGCTTAGGACTGACAGGAAAATGAGGGACACTGAATTTGGTGGAACTTTTGCATGTTTTAAAGGCTCAGTTAAATGAGGGCTTGACTGAAACAGAGCTGCAAAATCAGGTCAAAACTGACTTATGTCGGGCCTGTTTGAAAGAATCTCTGCCCTGAAACTCTGAGCTTGAATTTCCCCTGGTGACTGAAGCCGTGTGCATACTTGCAGAACAGTCACAGACTGGGGACATGGGCAATGTCCCAGGGTTAGCAGGGAAACCTGAAAGCAGCAGCCTTCTCTTGCTGGTTGTCTTCTGTCCCCTCGGATAACTCTCTATTGGATTCATCAGCCTTTTAGGAACGTGTCTTAGCAAAGAACAGAAACCACTGGCCCAGCACTGGCAGCACTTGCCAGTTTTTCCCAGGGTATCATTTCCCAGTGAGCAATCCCCATGGCACTTATGATAAACCTGCTAGGAGGGAAAGAAGATTGCAGTGCTTTCATGTGAAATGGCTTTTTATTGCTTGCTAGAAACACAGGCTGTGAGGGGGATGTTTCCCCTGGGTGCCTACTGCTGATGACACACAGCCTCCCTTGCAGGGTCTGCCACCTTCCTGAGCAGGTCTGAATGTCAAAGCCCTCCCTCTGGCCTGCATTATCACTCAGTCTCCACCTCTTCTGCTCTGTAAAAGATGCTGTGCATTCTCTTTCTTGACCTCATCTCCAACTCCTTTCCTATGCTCCTTCCAGTCCGGTGTAGCAGCACCCTGCTTGTGTCATTCCAAATCCTTCTGCAAATTCAGGACTTTCTAGAAAACCCTCAATTGCAAGGGAAGGTTGATAGAGACAGTGGCCCAAAGCAAAAGTATTTCCCTATGTTTCAGACACTGAAAGAGCACTCCTTGCAAACAAGAGCAATGAGTATCATAAATATTGCTAGTGTAGTTAAGTAGGCAGCAGCTCCCAGCACCAGGCCCATGACAACCACTGTTTGTAGCCTTAGTGTGGCTGGAGCAGCCACAGTTTCACTTTCAGCGGCGCACTGGAAGTGCTGTCTCTTACAGCTCTGCCTCCTTCACTGCTAGGCAACGTTTAGAAAGATCCAGGGCCTTCTCTAAATGGAAGATGGAACTTCAGCCTGCTGAGGAGCAGTGCTGCAGCCAACTTCCCCAGACATGCTCAATGTGATTTAGAAGCCACCAATAAGACTTGTCAATCATCTAGAAATCACTTTAGTCTTTTACTGCAAAAGAAAATCTGCACTATATATAGCTCTGCTAAAGGGCCATCGCAAAGGTTGGAGTTAGAGGGAGAGGAAGAGCATCAAGTTCATTCTCTTGTGATGGAGAAACCAGAACAGGGCAGTGGGGCACAGAGGGAGGCTAAACCAGCCCAGATGTGCTGAATGATTCCTCCTGTCTCTTCCTCTCCCAGCAGGCTCTCCACTCACCTGCCCTCACCCCAGCTGCAGAGCTGGAGAGGGTTTCTTTGCATGTAGTGATGATAGAGCAAAGTGCTGTCCTCAATAGGGGAGTTTCTTGCTCTCTGAGTATCTCTCCATCCACCAGCGGTTCATTGATTTTTACACAGAA
Organism: Amazona ochrocephala; assembly: GCA_039720435.1. Lineage (NCBI taxonomy): Eukaryota > Metazoa > Chordata > Aves > Psittaciformes > Psittacidae > Amazona > Amazona ochrocephala. Next base: position 3,919,472 of record CM077891.1, on the reverse strand, counting down.
CTGCTTTCTAGAAGACATTTTCAAGAGCATCTCTGAGAAAAAGAGTGGGGGTAATAGTGGCTGTCTTACATTGCTGTGCAAGAGAGTTGTTCCAAAGGAGGCTGCCTGCACAAGTCTTTTTCTTTGTAATAGCTCTATTTTATCCTCAGAAATCAATAAATAGCTCAATCCACTGAGTTCCTGGCACACAGCTCTCTCTAGATACATGTAGGCATTTTTCAGAGCAGCCAGCTAACAGAGACGTATCATTAGGGCTTATCTCCTGCCATGCCTAATACCTTAGCTGCAACAGCTTAAGCACAAGGGTTACCTACGCTCTGTAACCCGGTACTTGCTGCGCAAATTTAACTTCCGAGGCGTTTCCGTGACGAGATGAGCCGAGCACAGCGCACGTCTCCTCGCCCAGGTAGTACCTGGGGCAAAGCAGCACCCGCAGGCACCTCTCGAAGCAGGGTGCTGCAGCCCGTACCTAGGCCGATCTGCCAGCTCGCAGCCGGGGAGTGGGGGACAACAGCAGATTTGCCCCCCCCCCCCCCCCCCCCCCGGGCCTAAAGAGCTCTTTTCTTAGACCCTTTCTTCCCCGTCACGGCCACAGGGAGCTCCGTGCCTGCCTGCAGCCCCTGGGGTTTGTCGGAGAAGGGGCCGCGCTCCACGGGTGGAGACCCTGGGGGCCGCGGCCCTGACGCGGGGGCCCCTGCGCAGCGCTGCGGGCCGGGGGAGGAAGGGAGGGCGGCGGGGCCTCACCTCCAGCTTGTCGGTGAGCTCCTTGTGCATCCTCTCGTACTGGCGGCTCATGTCCTGGTTGCGCTCCAGCAGCGCTTTGCCCAGCCGCGCCGCCAGCACCAGGTCCTTCTCCTTCTGCCGGATCAGCGAGAGCAGCTCGGGGTCGCGGGCAGCGGCGGCGGGCGGCGGCTCCGGCGGCTCCCCGGCGGCGGCCAGCAGCGCCAGCTCCTCCTCCAGGGCCAGCTCCAGGGTGGCGGCCCCGGCGGCGGCGGGCGGCTCCATGCCGCCGGCGCTGTCCGCCTCCGCCGGTGCTGACCCGGCGGCGGGCAGGCGCAGGCACGGCGCCGACATGGCCCTGCGCGCCGCCGCCGCCGCTCCGCTGCGCCCCCCGCGCCCGGCCCGCGGCTGCGGCTGCTGGGCGGGGAGCGCCGCCGCCCCCGGCCCCCGCCCCCCGGCGCCGGGCTCCGCCGGCGGCAGCAGCGCCCGCGCGCCGCGCTCATGGAGCGCCCGGCTCGCCCGGGTGAGGGTGCGCTTCGTGCTGCGCACCGAGCCCGCCTCGCCGGCTGTAGACGGCCGCTGCCGGCGGGTGCGCCCCTGTTCGTGCTGCGGGCCAGAAGTGACCCCAGAACATCGGGGTGTCCTGAGCAGCGCGAGAAGGGCGGTTGGCATCCCCGAGGGAACACAGCGCTTTTCTCCTCCTTGCTGCCTGCTCCTCCACATCTCTGGCCCGGCTCTTTTGGGCGGCTCTCAGGATCTTTCTGCTCAGTAGTTCTCCCCTGGAGAGCCGACTACAGACTACAGCTTCCAACAACCACCGGGGTTTACGTTCAATTTCAGATTGCTTAGGATGTTCCCGGGTAAAATTTGCCTTGAAAGCAGCCTTAGGGAACGTTGGGAGCTGTAGTTCTGCGCACAGCACTTTTCTCCTTGGGAGGAGACTCTACAGGGGACAGGACCCGGTGGTTTTTCAGTTTTGGTTTTGTTGACTTTCTCCCCCCTTAGATCCAGGCATTGCTTTAGTTTTCTGGCACAGGAGGGAAGCTGAGGCAGAGTAAGGCAGGGTAGAGCACAGTGTACTGTGACATGTCCTCAATTTCAAGCAAGGCTTTAGCAGTCATTGAACAAAAGCATTTTTAAGGAAACCTGTTCTTTTGACTTGTGAATTCTGCAGGAATAAATGATGACTTTTACAGCTTCTCTCTTTAGACCGTGTTTCCGTGGGGCTTGCTTTCCTTCCTCCTACAGGAGATCCACTTAGACCACGTTAGTGTGTATGCAGTTGCCCCAGCGCATCAATCCAGGGATGTTTTTGGCTGGAACAGTTGGTGGCTGATGCATTTTTCTAGGAGGGCTGGCTCCTGCCTGGCTTCAGACCCAGGGCCCTGGAGAGCTGCTGATTATTCATAACGGTTAGAGCATGAATTGTGGGAATGCAAAGTTCCCTCTGGCCATCTGCCACTGGGACTCAACCTGTTGTGGGGTACCCCCCGACATCCCTGCTAGCAGGGCTTGTGGATGCTTGGCCCTGTTCCTGGCAGCGTCAGTTACTGCTAGGGCTGCTTTTTGTTGGGTGAGCACCTGCTGTCCAAAGACCAGGCAGAGACCTGGTACCTCCCGCCATGCTGCCTGCCAGCACCCGCCCCAGCAAGTGAGCTATTGACTGTGCTAACTGTGACCCAGAGGTGACACCTTCTTTATCTCATAGCAGTTCCCCCAGGCACCCATTTTGCCAGACCTCTTGTCTTTGCAATCAACTGACACTTCCATTGCTGGCAGTGGGACTTGTCCATAAGGCGAGGTGATTTGAGCAGTATTGGCCCTTTTAAAAGAATCCCCTGTTCGCTGTGTGCTTTTGCAGGTTTGATCATTGCTATTTAAACACAGGAAGACGTTTAATATTTAAACTGATTGTGAGCACCTTCTGCTGGAAGCGTCTCCTACAGCAAACCAAGCCTTCTGGTGCAATTCGTGAAATCCATTGTGGCACTAATTTTCATTTCTAATGCTTCTTCCAGTGTATAAACCAAAAAGAGATTATCCTGAGATGGTTTTAATCCCCCAAACAAGCCAGAAACAAAACCCATAGCTGTAGCTATTAGGATAGGGATGGACAAAAAGCTATTGCTTGGATGGAGAGAAAAAGCACATATAAATCAATGCTATGGATTGTAGATATGCCACCATCTCGGTCACGGATCTCTACAAGCTTAATGTTCATTTGGGGCCTATTAATTGCAAAACAGAAGTGCTATCCTGAGTACCTTGGGTTAAAGCTTCATTTGCAGCACCGCCTGTTACTAACTTCCACGTAGTATCTACTGTCCTTTGAATGTAATTATTTGACTCTTTAGAAAGGTATTCGGTTACTGATTTTTAAGACGGATTTTTTGTTACTTTACTGGTATTTTATCTTGTATGTTTTATCCCAGACAAATATCCATGGCAAACTATTAAGAACACAGCAGCGTGGTTTCTTCACAGTTACATGGTGGCATTGTCTCTTAGGATCCTAAAATGTATTTCAGCTGAGAGTTGGGACAATTGCTGTCCTGTTTTTGCTGTTCTTCCTCTAGTGAGGCCTCGTTATGTCCTTTGGAGAACCTCAGCCTAGAACAAAGAAGAATGAGTGAAGTGAGTCAAGCAGGAGCTGGGTATTTTTAATTGCACTGAATTGAGACTTCACTACTCAGTGCAAAGAACTGCAAATAGGGAGTATTTCTTGTGGAGGTATGGATCAAGCATTTCAGGAGCTGATGCTTTTACAGCACGGAAGGTTCCTGTGTGTAGAGCACAAATCATCTTCCAGCAGGGAAACCACCGCAGGGAATGGCCCTTTCTGAAAATGCAAAAAGGCCAAACTGATTCAAGCACAGAGAACTGAGAGCAAGTGCTAATGTAAGTGAGGTCATCACAAAGAGACCTGTCCCCTTGTCCAGGACCCATGAGGGCCTTCTCTTTGGTATTAGGAAACCAGATGAAAAGGAAGCATTGGTGTAAGAGGGTAATGTCAGGTTGCCTGTAAGAGGAGCAGTCATTCTTTTCTTGCTCGGGTGGAAAACTTACAGGGCTGTAAAAGAAAAGCAAGTAAAAAAGTTCTATCCTGCATGGGAAAAAGGGCAGCACTGACTTTGTCACTAAGTGATTTCCCCTTCTTCCTTTCTCCCCTCTTCTTGCTTTTCCCCATCCCATGCCTACCAAATTCAGCCAATAAACCATGGGGATGGCTGGAGAATTTAACTCCAGGAGGCATTCAGGGCCACTGAAACAAGCAATCCAGCTTAAGCTATGGTTATGGCACTGCGTATTGTCCTTCCCAGAGGGTCAAGGAGAGGTGAGCTCTAAGCTGCAGGCTCTTAAAGCCCACTGGCAAGTGTATTGTTAAAACTGATGCTTTGAAATGAGTATTCTGCCTTCCAGGGACTTCAGCCCTTAGTCTCTTGGCAAAGGGAGTGCAGCAGAGGGTCTGGACCTTTGCTGGTTACACCAGCAAACACTGGCATATGTAAGACTGTACGAGTTAAGCAGGACAAAACATTCTTCACACATCGGAGAAGCTGTAAATCCAATGAATGTCCAGGTGCTTTAATCAATGCTGTGAGAGCAGCACTCGAAAAACAAGCACTGCACGGGATCATCCTGTTTAATTTGGTGTAAGGGGAGAAAAAGATGTGTTGTGGGAAAGCCACAGCCAGACATGTAAAAGCAGATGATTGTCCTGTGCTTTTAAAGGTAACTGTGGTAAGAGAGGAATACTCATCAGCACCCTTAATCTTCCTGTCAGTGGGCTGACCCTTCCAAGGGAGGTGGCACAAGCTCTCTGGTTTCTTTTGCTGTGCACTCTCTTCACCCCTTTTGAATGATTAATTGCTTTATTTTCCTCTTTGCTTTACTGCACTTTATTTCTGACAAATGCTTTAAGTTATTCTGGTTGTTTGTGCACCTTCATGCTGAGGTGTTTCAGTGCACCAGAGCCTCCTCCTCCTGCAAGATGGGCAGCAAGAGGTGTAGGCAGCCTAAGAGGGTTTGCTCAGGGTTTGCAGTTACCTAACTGAATAATTAAAGGCAATACGTGTCTTGCTTTTGAAGCAGCCCAGAACTGCAAACCCAGAGACAAGGCTCATGAGTGACCTTCTCTCTCTTTGCTTCTGTAATGTCCAAAGCTATCTGGTATGAGTGTGTCCAGGTTTTACCTGGGGCTGGGTAGCAGAAATTCAAGATGGGAAAGTATATTTGCAGAGGTTGGTAAGGGAGAAGAGAACAGAAATTTCTGGTTGAGTAGAAGGGAAAAGAAAGGGGTTGTGAGTGTTAGCCAAGCAACATGTAGTAAAATAAAGATCATCCTGAATCTTCCCAAGACTCAAGGTCCCCACTGAGTTTCTGGCAAGTTTGTTGTTTCCCAAGGCTATCAATATTATGTCAGAGCAGAAGCAGCAGTTTTCCACCAAGGTGACTCATAACATCAGAGTCAGGGTAAAAATCCCTTGACTGCTAAGGGGATAGAGCATGGCCTGAGTGACTCAGGACTGCCTAAAGACAGAGCCAACACCACACTGTGCTTAGCTCACTGCCTGCCTGCAAGGTACAAGGTGTGAAAAGGAAAATAACAGTAATAGTTTTGACTTGTTATATGGCACATATGAGCATCATGCTGAGATATCTATGAGTTCGAGTCATAAATACTTTGTATTACAGCTGTTAATCACTTTGAGGTGTGATGTTTGGAAGCATGCTGTAATGGTCTCTTCAGAGCAGAGTTGGTAGTGCTGGGGACAAGCAGAACTCCTCTGGAGCTAGTGGAGTTGCATGGACAATATTTCAGTGCAGCTGGCTTGTTTCGGGTACCACACCAGCAGTTTGACTTTGTTTCACACATGGCTCTGACCACCCATACCTGCTGCTTTGTACTCGGGACTCCTTCTTGACATACCATGATCCAGGTAGACTCTGGACATGAGATCCTCTTAATGGGACATCTTCCAACACTTAACCCAGGAGGACTCACATCCTCCCATACTCTTGTGCCAGCTGCAGGGATTGCCACCATGTGCCTTCAGCATCCTGTTACAGACACATGCTGCTGTCCACAGAAGGATTAAAGATGTAATGGCTCCATGGGTAGATGCAGATCTACATCTAGACTAGGGCTGGGGTTGTTTTTTAGTGAAGTAGGTGTTCTCAGCAGTGGGTGTGAGTTACGCGCTTTTGAATCTCATAACATGACAATGTTTGACACAGGCTTTGTGGTACAGCCACTCCTACTGAAAAGGAAAAAGTAGCCTGTGTCTTTGCTCATATGAAGACACAAACTTAGTGAGATGTTCTTGCTTGTGTTTCCTTATAGGAAACCATTAGGTCCTAAAATTACCTGTCATGGTATTGGCCGTGGAGTTCTCCAACCATTAAATGATTGGACATGACTCTGTGGTTTGTTGTAGGGGAAAAATATTTGTTCAGTATCACTATCTGCTTCTTATGGACATGCTGCACTTTGTAATTAGGAATGATGGTCTTTGATGTAGCATTGTTGGATTGTAAGTGACCATGCTGACATGAAGCAATCTTGGCTTTAATGCTGTCTCCTTCACTCACTGTGGTGGTCAATGATTTCATGGCAACTCCGTCAGGTATTTTCGCTTCACTGTGCAGTTATGTTGTTATGGGAACTGGTATTCTATAAATGATCTGAAGAGAGGCCTGATTCACTTCCTGGGAAGAAAGTTTGGAAGTTGAAAGTACAGGGTAACCAGGTTTTAATTAGCTCTGTATTTATTTGTGTGATGACTAATCCTTAGGGCACAATAACTCCTTTGCAAATCCCAGGAGTTGTTGTCCCTCATTAGAGGATGTGTGACCAGTGGATGTGCACAACTGAAGCTGAGCTTGTTCCTGCCTGTGTTTAGGTGACACCCCCCCCCCCCAACCTTGCCAGACTGGGAGAACATTTGTGTGTTCCATCTGCAGGGCTCGTGAGCTCCAAACCCCTCGCCCTGGCTGTGTGCTGGTCAATGCTGCATGTGGCTGTGGCAGGAAGGATGGGTCCTTTTGCCTTCGAGACTAAGACTTATGGGGGCCTGGACAATGCATGACATTATTAATCTGATAAAAGAACCTCTTGCTTTTGTTCAATCACTTGAACATTTCAGAGAGGCTGTGTGTGTAACACTCTCCTTCCCATCTACTGCTATTGTTTTTGCCTTCAAATAAGAGAATGGCCAGCCTTGAGTGGTTTTTGGTTTGGGGTATTTTGTCTGGACAAAATCTACACTTTCAAGTGGTGCAAAGGAATCCCCTTATTTACGAACCCCAAGCACTTGGAAAAAAGCACAGAGCCTGAACTGTCACATCATAGAATCATAGAATGGTTCGGGTTGGAAAGGACCTTAAGATCACCCAGTTCCGCCCCCCTGTCATGGCCAGAGATGCCTCACCCTAGACCATGTCACCCAATGTGGAGCTTGGCAGTCCTGCCCTATTGGAGGCATCCTGATATGCGCAGCACAAAAGCTTTCAGAAAGAGCTTTTGCAGCAGCCGTTACCTATGGGAGGAGCAGCATTTCATCCCCAGAGCTGTTTCTTCAGCATGTTTCAAGAGCATGACCTACAATAAACATGTAGGTGGAAATGCATTGAATAGAAGTAATTCAGTTGCTCTGGGTTAGCTGAAGCTCATTCTGCATGGCTGAGGGACCCTGTATTAGCAGGAGTTAATCAGTGCTATTCGCCAGTATCCTTCTCCTTTTCATGCTTTCAAACTGTGTTTTTTTACCTCTGTTTCTTTTAAACAGTTTAGATACTAAAAAAAGCATTGTTACCTTATACACATTCATCCTAAGCCTGAACTTAAAGGCCTGATCTCTTTGGCATACAGATGCAGAGCCAGGCAGGGGCAGACAGGAACAGATGTCTATCAGTGTGTGTTCTGGTAACAGGATCATACTTGGAAACGTTCCTGTTTTTCACCTTGCCCATATCAGTTCAAGCTGGCAAAGCCAGGTATTGCTTCTTAATAGTGAACAGATACTAAACTGCTTCATAGCATTTACTAAACATTAGCTCATGAAAACCAGATGAAATGGGTGTTCAGAAAGAAACCAACATTAAAAAATGAATGAAAGAAGTAATAAAACTTCTTAATATTAAAGTTGGAGAAGTCCAAGCGGCTTTTATTGAAAATGCCCATTCCTCCTGAAATAGCTTTTGGAATGTGAAGCATCTGTGAATACCACAGGACAGGGGCCACACAGGTACATCAGCCTGGGCCCCAGGAAGAGTGGCTCTGCATGGTGGTTCAGAGCAGGAACCTCTCCTCCTTTTGGCTCTGGAGGGCACCTGGAAATGTGTCTTTCCTTTGCTGCCCTGGGCCATGGGGAGCACTTCGAGCATTAGGAAAAGAGCTTCCCGATGAGAAACTGTTTCCCTGAGCAGTGGGGTTTAATGTGGGGGTTGTGATCAACCTCGCTATAAAAATACCCAGGGCTTAATCTCTCCAGACCGATGAAAATCCTGCGTTGTCTTCTTGAAGTTTCTGGTTTCTAAATCCCCTTCAGTTTGTCAGCACCTTTCTGCTTCATAGGATGGAGAGCTGCCAGACTGGTGTCTCATCTCCCTGGGGTCTGCTGCCCACGTAGCAGGGAGCACATTCACATTCAAACCAGCACACTTGGTGATGTGAGAGTACCCATCGGCTTCAGCTGGCAGTAAAAGAGATTTGTTTGGTGGGGTTTTGTTATAAATGTGGTTGCACATTGCTGTATGAGGACAATTCACAATGAAATGAAACGTAACGAGGCCTTTCCATTTTAAGCTCATATTTATGTATTAGAATTTTCAAGAGAAAAAGAATTGCCAAATAATAGCTAAGAGAGACTGCTGAATCATGGGTATTGGTTTCTGTTGTTTAATTACCTGCAGGCTGCACTAACCTGCTGGAAAGACAATTGCAGAACTTCCTATACTGTGCTTCAGCTCTCCTTCTTCTGGCAAATGCCTTTCTTCAGGATTAAAAAGCAAATTATTTTCCGTCATTTATATTGCTCAAGAAGATTAATGCCTCTTTTCTCCCTCTCTGGGGACTTGTATCACTAACAGACGCATGACTTTGAAAACTTTTCTGTCTGCTCTACTGCTAGGAGAAGAACTCTGTACAACGCTATGCAAAGATCCCTTAATATTATACATGTGATGCCATCTGCTTCTGGAAAGGCAGCACAACCAGACTTTCCTAAACCTGCACACCACTTCTTGCTGTAGTGTCTGCTTCCCAAGGAGCCCAGAGATCCTTGTAGGAGCTATAATGAAGTGCATCTTGGGGTAAGACTGTCCTGTGATCACTGTTCCTCTGCACAGAGGGGTGAAGAGAAGACTAGAGATGAGAAGTTGGCAGTAACTGGCCAACAGTTCCCAATGCCAGGTCACATGTGAGTCTGATGCTGAAGCTGCAACCTACAGTCTTAGCCCTTACATCTCAATTTCTCTTGAAGAGCCAAGTCACGAGAGGAAAACAAAAGAGATCCTGTTAGTGTCTTCCTCTAATGACCACACTTCTTTGGTTTTTGAGACAGACTCTTGAGGAGCAAGGAAGGAGATGCTATAACACAGCTGAAGTCACAGATTAGTAATGACAATGGTATTGAAAGACCTGAATAAAACATGAGCAAGAGAGAAGGTTGCAGCTGCAAAGAGCTTGGGATCAAAGCATGACACGCAGAAAGCATTAAAGTGGTTAGCCTATGATACCAGAAAGGAGAAGAGGAGAGAATGAATCCATATTACAGTAATTTTACTGGTCAGTTTTTAAATTGTGAGAGAAATTGTGCTTGTAATCTAAAAGAGACAAAGTATTTCTTTATTCCTACTGGAGGACCTAATTCACATGAGCTGTAAATGTGTTGGGACAGAAAAATCAAAGTGTCTCAGTGCTGCGAGGCGCTCTCATCATATCATAGTGCCTTTTGAAGCAGTAACTCAGTGATTGATTAGAGGAGATCTAATTAACTAACTACATTATAGGAAAAAAACAACCATGGAGAAAGTTGTGATACTCTGGATATCACATTCATCACAATCTTTGTTCTGCTGCATGGGTGTGGGTGTTCTATGGAAAAGCCAAACCTTCATTCGATGTATGACCTGAAAATAAACCTTAATCTTAAGAGTTTTCTTTCTCCTTTTGTTTTGCCTTTCCCATACGATTTCTCTGCATACTTCTAGATGTTTTAGGAAGTGCATAGATCATATTCATCACTAACATATTCAGCATTAACTGTTTAATATTCACCCACACATGATCTATGTGGGGGTGAAATATGGATATGAACACTACCTTAATAAAGTATCTTCTATTCTTGTTTCTCATTTTAAATTGTAAGTTTTGCTTTATAGATTCTGTGCTGCAGAGACAAGGCAAGCTCCATCCCATCGGGAATGACATTTACAAGCACTTAGAGCAGCCTTGGTCTGAGTCCACAGTCAGTGTCTCCCATGGAGTGTGTGAAAGCAGTGTGACCTGAAACATGACAAGGGAGAGATGTGACAAACAATAAAGCCAAATGTGATTCATTGGCATTGATGAACACTTTGATGTGCTGCCGTAAAGGGATATAGAGATCATGAGCATATTTTGCTCTCTTCGGTGCGGAGACTATGATAAAACTCTACAGCAGTTCAGGCTCTCCAGCAGAACTTGCTTTGGCTGATTGCCCTTTCATACCTGTCGTGCTTTGGACTGTGATTCTCTTCTCTCTTGGAGATCAGGTTGTTTTATAAAGCTTCTAGACCTTTGCCTGACAAGATCTTTTGAACTACACGGAATCAGCCTTGTTGGGCAGGAAGCCTTCTTGCATGCATTATTCCAGTGCTGTGGGCTAGCTTGCATCATCTCCCCACGTACTTGGGTATCCGGTTTCTTTCAGAAACACTTTACTATGAAAAGAACATCTCAGTTTAAATGAATATAAATTTTGCCTATTTTAATCATCCTTTTTTAGGTTAGTGTCAGATATAGCTTTATGGCAAGAGCTTAATTCATGTTTGTATTTTCCCTCACTGTTTTGATTCAGAGATGAATATTGCTTCACCAAATGTATGTTTAAATGAAGAAATTTCAGCAAAGGCCCAAAGGGAGGGAAGTAACTACCTTTTAAGGCATTATTGAGTGTCCTCTGAAAGAGGCTATGTGGCTTCCCTGTGCCACATAGTCTGGCCCAGAGCTGGTAATTGTGGCTATTCCCTGGGTCAGTTTTGTGCTCTTCAGTGTCAGTGATGGGTAAGATATCCACTGGGTCAATTTTACTCCATTTTTTAACCCCAAAAGAGTAACCTATATACAAAAAAAAATGAAATATTGGTGGGTTTGCCCTTCAAGTGTTTTTGTTTGTTCATTGTTTCAGAAGTTACTCTGTTGGAAAAAGAAGATGCTTCCACATAAAACGATACATCTGCAAAGCTCATGAAATACTGTCTTATTCTTTGGAGGACACCAACATCCTTCTCCTGTGCAGAAGCCTCCCTAGGACCTTGCTGTAGGCATGAATGGTAAGAGCAGGCTACTGTGATTTTTATTGTGTCAGCACATGTGCCAACCTTGGTTCCTTCCCTTTTTCTCCTGGTGACTTACTAGATCCATAAGGTGTAGCATAAGTAACCTGAAGTACTGTAGCCATCAGAAATTGGGAAATGGTTCAGCAACACAGTTGGTGGTTAGGCTGAGAGTCTGCCCCAGCGGATGGGGGAAAAGGCTGGTGCGTGAAGGAGGCTATTTTATTTATGGGAACCATTTCCTCAACTGCTGCAGAATTAGTTCTTACCATTGGAAAGTGAATCTGTGTCATGGTTTAAGCCCAGCCAGTAACCAGAACCACGCAGCCGCCTGCTCACTGCTCCCCTTTTCCCCCCCCACTCCCAGAGGGATGGGGAGGAGAATTGAAAGAGTATAAATCCCATGGGCAGAGACAAGAACAGTCCAGTAACTAAGGTAGAACACAAAACCACTACTGCTACCACCAAGAATAATGACAAGGGGAATAACAAGGAGAGAGAATATAAAACTAGAAGGGGAAAAGGAAAATAAAGCAGTAAACACAAGTGATGCACAATGCAATTGCTCACCACCCACTGACCGATTCCCAGCCCAACCTGAGCAGCGATCTGGGCCTTCCGGGTACCTTCCCCAGTTTCTACACTGGCATGACGTGCTGTGGTATGGAATACCCCTTTGGCTAGTTTGGGTCAGGTGTGTCTGCTTCCACCCGGCTTCCCGTGCCCCTCCTCACTGGTAGAGCATAAGACTGAAAAGTCCTTGGTCAGAGTAAACATTACTGAGCAGCATCTGAAAACATCGGTGTTATCAGCACTGTTCCCAGGCTGAGAGTCAAAAACACAGCACTGCACCAGCTACTAAGGAGAAAAATGACTGCTGCTGCTGAACCCAGGACAATCTGTAATAAAGGAGTCTATGTATTTGGAAAAGTGCCTTGCTCTGAGCTTCAAATAATGCTTTGTTTGAAAAGCTGGGTTTTATTTGTATTTATAGAAAATGCAACCAGCGGTTCCCCTGTGCTAGCATGTGCCCTGGAAATGATCTTTCAGCCTTTTGTGTCTAGTATTTTAGAATGCTTCTATTTAACTTTGTCTGGCTTTCTGCTGCTGTTAACTGTATCTATTAGTCATTAGTCTGATAAACTCTTCTTGTATCTCGGTTCTTTGGAGAAGAGTCTTTTGAAATAGTTGGAGAATGCTGGCTGGGCAAGTGATTGTCTTTATAAAACAGAACCATTATGTTCCTCTTTATTTACAATAATTGTAAATGTAAATGCGTCTACTGTTCCTGTTTCTCTGAAATTACATATCAGACTTTCAGACACCTGAAGACCCATTATCATCTCCATCAGCTTTGTGTTGCTTTGTCTATGACGGAAAATGTCCTTCATTGGCCTTTCAAAGAAATAGTGTCTCATCAGTTGGGAACCCATTTAGGATTCGTTTCATTCAGCAGATCATTAGAATACATATGGCACTTGCAGGGAAAGACAAACCACGTGGAAACAGTAAAGCCTGGCAGTTTTGCCTCATCAACAGTAATAGTCCAGCATCTAGGGAAAAAAATATGATGTTCTTTAATTCTGAAGCCTATCAACATTTACCAAAACTGGTTTTTGTATTTTTAGCCCATTACAAAAATACCAATAGTTAGGATTCTTTTTTGGGGGGAGAAAGTGGCAAAAAGACAAACAGCTGCAGGGACTTGTGGCAGCTTCGGATTCTTTATTTTGTTTGACCTGATTTAACAAGCTTCCTCTGTTGAAATATCATAGTCTATGTTGGGAATCCTGTCAGGAAGCACAATATGTGCAGTGTGGGTGAGGAAGCTTGCATCAACTGTCAATGAAGATCAATTATAGGAATTATTGAATTACACATTAGATAAGAAGCAGATGACTCCTTCTTGCATGCAAGCGCGGTATTAACTATTTTTGCCTGAATTAAAATACAGCCATATAAGCACTGAAAATCTGTCCCTGAGCCTCACAACCTGCCCAGGCTCATTGATTATATTATGCTTTACGATTCAAGTCCTGCAGTCTTGTGGCTTTGGTGTGAAGCACTGTACAGAGAAAGCATCAATCTATCTCCTAACAACCTACAATTCATATGCAGCTTGGGCAGAAATAGCCCCTTCCAAAAGACTTGTCAGGGATGAAAAGGAAGATGTTATTTAGCAGTTGCCATATTCTGATGTGTTGGTGCTCCCGATTCATGCTGTGGGAGTTGTGCGTCCTTTTGCTCGTACCACAGCTGGGTGGTTGATGACAGGGTGGTGAGACAGGCTGTTCCTGCACCTTCATCCTTTATAAATACCTTGTATCGGCCTGTTGATTGATTCTTTTTGAATGTCCAGATGGCATTTTTGCCCCAAGAGGCTACATATAAGTGGGAAGACTGCTTCTAGAATAGCCATCCTTTAGCAGACTACACAGCTGCTGAACAGCACTGCCAGCAATGCCTGTCTGTGCCTCTGGTGTAGTTTAGTGCTGAAGAATCCCAGCTTGGCAAAACAGAAAGCAAGTAGGATTTAAAGAACTCTTTTCAAGAGGAAAATAGCTGTTCTTAGTCACAGGAACTAGAGGCTATATCATCTCCTGATGCTTTCTGAGGTACTGAAAAGCATCAGAATGAAACCCAGGAGAATATAGACAGAAGTGCAATAAACTATGCAGCACCTGTGCAAATACTCTTTTATTCCAGCATCCTGTATTCTGAAATGTAAAAATCTTTATTTCCTAATACGTGTTCATGATGGATTGAGTTGATGCAGAACCCAAGCTCCTCTGCTGTTTTTTACTGTTGTTTTCTGAAGGATTTTAAGTGGTAGCTGTGTTCTGCTTTAGAAAGGGTGTTCACAAATGACTACTGAGCACAGAGTGTTGTGGGTTTGTTTTTTGTCATTTTGAGGTTGGCTGTTAGGCTTTTCCTAATAATTGCTTGATATGAAAAGCGGACTACTTTCTGCTTCATGTTTAAAAGGCTGAAGAATTGTAATACCCCAACGGGTCTGCACCTCTGCCTTTGTTTCCAAGAAAGTAATTGCTATGAGCTGTTTTCATCCACAGGCACAATTAAATGAATGCTGCATCTGATCCATTTCAGAATTTCAGCGAATCAGTGCACGAGACTCATTGCTCTGAAGAAAACTGGAGAGCGGAGTGCTGGGAAGAACAGAAAGGAGAAAATATTCTACTTCAGTACTTATGTAATTCATTCAATTATAGAGGAATTTGAAACAGCAGAATAACATCTTTTATTAAAAAGCAATTTAAAACTTTAAGCCCATCCGCAGTACTTTAAAAACACAGAGAAAAAAAAGGAAAGAAGAAAGGAATGTAGCCTTAACCCAGGAAATGATTATTCTCTTTAGTATGGAGTTTCCATTCCTCTTTCAAGACTTGTGTTTTAGTATCCAGCCCGTGGCTAAAAATAGCTAAATGCAATTCACTGGCAGACCATGAACATTGCATCACTGCAACAACCTCCCACCATGCTTTTGTGTGTGTGTGAGTGTGTTTGTTTGAGGAGGTACATACTGGGTTTGTAGCCTTCTCTTTCCAGGTGGCAAGGGAAATTCAAAAGTGTAAAGAAACAACATGAGCTAGGCCAGTCCCCCTCAGGAATGGTGAACAGTGCTCCAAAAAGTGTGATTTGACTATGCAGGGACCTCCAGAGCAGCCAGAAGTTGTCATTCAGTTCCTGTATGAACATGAAGTATCTTCACTGTTTGTCAGTGTTACCTCTTAATCACTTATTCATCACAATTCTTACCATGGCAAAGCTGTTTAAAAATCAGAATCCCACAATAGTCACTGTAAAATATTTCTTGGCCTCCAAGCAATGAGTATAGAACTAATTCTAGAAGAATTAAATAAAGTAACATGTAGGCTGTCATTGCTGAGTTCTTCAAGGCAGGAATGAACACACCCACTCAGAGCAAGAACATCTGAAATCTGTAAAGTAACAAAATCGTGATTCCAAATTAGAAAATAGACAGGCAATCACATCTAAATTTCTTTCAGTCTTACCTGTAAGAGTCCTTCTACATCAAGGCTGTCATTGCCTCATCTGATGCCTTTATTTATACTCTGAACAAAGTGCTACTATTGTTCTTTTCTACCCTATTCATTCTTGCCACCATGACTTTAAGGCTGCAGTGCACAGATTACTGTTTGCTGGAATTACTGGAATAAATCTTCAAAAGGCAACAGAATTTCTTTCAAGTTCAGCTACATGAGGAAGCCAAGTCTACCTCTGTATCTTAATCTGTATTACTACTTACTTTTGATGCTTCAGCCTGACAGTATTTGTTTTACTAAACTGGATGCAAGAATGTGTGGTTTTATTTT
This sequence comes from Amazona ochrocephala, assembly GCA_039720435.1. Lineage (NCBI taxonomy): Eukaryota > Metazoa > Chordata > Aves > Psittaciformes > Psittacidae > Amazona > Amazona ochrocephala. Next base: position 3,903,858 of record CM077891.1, on the reverse strand, counting down.
GCTTGTGGATAACAAATCTTGGATCTCTGCAGTATGTTGTAGCTACATCTGTCAGCCAACACCAGGCTGCAGGAAAGCACCTTCTATTTCCCAATGACTCTCTACAGCAACAACGGGGGCAACATCGCTGGCAGTGTTCAAGGCTGGGCTGGACATAGCCCTGGATGGCATGGTTTAGTGTGAGGTGTCCCTGCCCATGGCAGGAGGGTTGGAACTGGATGATCTTAAGGTCCTTTCCAACCCTAACTATTCTGTGATTCTATGAATTGCCTCAGTGTGTGGATTTGGTATGAGCAGCTCTTCCCAACTGAACTGAAGTTTGCAATTGGTGTTGAACTGACCTGTTCAAAAAACCCCAACAGACTAAACCCCAAGCCAAACGAACAAACATTCCTGTTTCAAAAAGGGGGATGTTTTCCACTCCAGTGGAAAAGTGATTTAGTGATGCTTCCCTCCCCACGTGGCTGCCTGCCATTTCTCATCTCACCTTACTTATTCCAGAAAACTCCCTAACAAAACTAGACCTGTTCTCCCTAAAATCACAACAGTATTAGTGACATACAAGTATCTTTCAACACCATCTCGCTAACTCTTAAATCAGATTCTTACACCTTTCTGGAAGTCAGCCAAAGAGCTTTATGGGTAGAAATGGCTCTGCCACTCATCTGCACAGGAGATGTGTCTGGCACATCCCAGTTTCTGGCTGATATCAGAGGCAGAGATCAACAAAGAGCCTATTACTTATATTAAAACAGAATGAATCTTTTGTGGCGCTTTCGCTTGATGATGGTCAGACTTCCAGTCTCCAAATATAGCACATGGACTGGATTGAGTCAGAGATTCTTTCACACAAATCAGGATACACAATGCTCTTCAGCCCACAGGAGCCTGGGGAATGCCAGATTTCTAAATGGGATTCCAGCACATGGCAGTGAAGCACTTACGAGCATCCCACAAGCAAGCAAATCATTGTTGTAGTAAACTAAAGGGTGTCTTTCCTGTGGATTTGTTGATTCAAGGCAAGGAAGAAAGTCCTCCTGTGAGCATCCAAAATTCATTCTCCCTAGAACCAAAATAAGATTAAATTGTAATAATATGTTTGAATTGTTCTCTCAAAAGAATTCGGTGTCGTCACTATAAAGGTGTCTCAGTCCGTATTTGTTTTGAAATCTTGGTAAACTATAATTTGATAAGGCCATCATTGACATGATTACCATATCTAACCTATTTTGTTCCATGCAATTTCCAGATGCCAAACTGCCCCTGTCCCATTCTAGGCATTATCTTCTAACACAGAGTTCATCACTGCCTGCCTTTCCATGGCAATGAAAACATCTGAATAGTTCTTTAGCTACATTTACAACAAAACATTTATTACAGTTGCTCAGCTACTTTGTCAGTTTTGCTTTAATTAAGCCCCTGTTACTTACTGCTCTGCAACACGTCATTCCCATTAACAATTCCATGACAAATTCAGCTGCTGCAGGAGACGTTAATGTGAACACATCAATATTGATGTGTCTTGACAGATCGCGAGGTTTAATAAATTGCTTTCTCTAAAACAATTTTTGTGGAATCAGGGGTGTTCCTGCAATAGCACAAAGGAAGCCTGAAGCTGAGATATGTAAAAGAACAATTGCTTTTCACTGCATCTGAAAGTTAATCAATTATTTCTCCAGAAAGTCATGAGGCATTTGTTTCAGGATAAATGTTATGACCCAATTCAGTTCCCATTTCATTTTGGTCACTTTAGAAATTTAGTGCAGTTGTGTTTTGGCTTATGAAGAAATTCAACATCTGGATGTATGTTAGGAGAGTTTGGTATGAAAACCTGAGTAGGCACTGACCAGTGTGTGCTGGAATGAGGAATCCTGAGAATTGGGATTAGGTCTGAAGAGCATCATATGTTTGTGGTTTTTAAATGAGAGGTGATGGCCATGTAGCTACAAAGGAGGCTACCATGTGGATTTAAGCCACTATTTTAATGGATTTTACCTCTGTAAATATAAAACAATGTATAAAACCCCCAGTGAATGTCAGCACTTATATAATACTGTTATTAGGTTGCTAATACAAATGAAAAAGGCCTTTAATATTTCAATCCAAATAACCTTAAAGAACATTATCAGAGGTACCTCTGTACCTAACTTCTAGTGGAAGTCAATGGAAGAAACACCTAACAGCCATTTAGGTCTTTTAAAGTTTTGTTTCCTTTGTGCTTATTCTAGGAGCATGATTGCAGAGTGGTCTTCTTCCAGCAATCTGAGGAGGAAATGAAAAATACTGCTCAAAGAAAGACAGCATCATTCTTCTCCTAGCAATTGTTTCTCTTTGCCTTCACACCTTTCTCCCTCATCCAGAACTGTTATTCCTGAAGATGTACTGTGCAAATGTTTTTACCCCCTGTAGTGTGCATGACTATTCTATCTAAATTGGGTATTTTGGGATAATTTGGAAAAGTGTGCCTAGGGTCTAAGGATTATTTAGGTCCCATTCAGTGATGGTGAGAGCTACTACTGGCAAGAGTTTATGACAACATTCAAGTCAGCCAAGTTCAACCCTGAATTTTGATAGAGAAAGTGGTAACCAGCTATAACTAGAGTTAGGGCTAGGGAGAAAAAACATAGAATCACAGAATGGTTTGAGTTGGAGGGACCTTAAAGATCATCCACTGCAGGAGCTTGGTTTATTACAAGAGTTCTTAAATACTGGTGAGTTAGAGACAGGGATATAGCTCATAAGGGGTCATTAATTTTTTGTTTTCATGGGCATATAGATCAGCAATGGTAAAGGCCATCTGGAACATTCAACAAAAGAATCACTGAAATCAAGAATTTATTTCTGGGGTCCACATCCTATGGAAGCCTAGGTTGGTAACTGCTACCAGTGTACATGAATAATCAGCATTAACATTTGGAAACAATGGAGCTGAAGAGGCTTCCATGTAGGAAAATGTTGGTCATGCTTAGCTCTCAGATTTCTGATAGCACAAGCCCTTTTAATCACCTTCTAGCCATGTGTAAATCTTGTGAAGTGAGCATCCTGAGAGCAGTCATGAGCTTCTTGCTGCTCCAAAGATGAAGATACTGAAGAGTGATGCTGCTGTAAATACAGTAGTTCACAGCCAGAAGGTGTTAAGGGAGATCTGGCATCTTTCTGCCCATTAAAATATGGCAGTGGTATTTTGGATGAGAATCCAAGTACCAGGTTCTTGGCAAAAAGTTGGCATACCTGCATGCTTGATCTTTTCCATTAACTTGGTGTCTATAGACCCTGAGCAAGGACGTTACAGGGAGAAGCAATCTTTGGAACACAGTCACCTTGGTGCACTATCCAACAGCATGAGGGAGGGGAATTTTGGCCAAGGAAATAAAGGGAAACCCCTACTCTTACAATAAAAATGCCACACAGATGGCAACCAATTCAGTGCATGGTAAGATGTCAAAACATGTTGAGCACCACACTGGCACCTGTTTGGGGAAAATCTTAGAGCTATTTATCCTGTTATGCTTTTGAATGACCTATTCATTTAATAGCAGGGAATAAGTCCTTGTTTTGTACAATTGCAGGTCTGCTGCTGATCCCTCAGGTTATGTGAGTTTATCCACAGGAGTAGCTGTCATGATCAAGGAGTGATATGTAATCTGACCATTACAAAGAACTAGTGTGCTATGAATGCTCTTGGAAAAGAAGATCACAAGTATCTTCACAAGAAGATCACTTCTGCTTTCACTCTGAAGACTTCAGAGCAGCAATTTAAAGGAAAACAAAATACATGTTCTTCTGAAAAGGTATTTATTTATTTATTACCTGAGATATCACAAATGGGCACTGAGGTTTTAGCATGGAAGCTGCACAGCTTTTCCCTTTCTCCTCTGCTCCCTCCATCTGCCACTGCAGCTTCTTAACGTTTGACAACAATTCTGGTGCAGCTGTATTGTTACGCTACTAGTTAATTTTGCTGGTAGACATTCTTGTTCATGTGAGTCTCTTACACAAAGAAGAAAAACCAGTAAGTGGTCTTCTACCACATGGGTGCTTCTAGCAAAGTATGCATTTAAGGGCCTTCTGAAACAGAACTAATGTAACGTGAGCCCTCACCTAAATTATGAGGAAAATTGTATCTGTCCCAAACCACGCTTTTAACAGCCAGCTTCCTTGCTTGCAAGCACTCAACAGTATGTAAATAAATCTTTATTAAATAATAAGTGATAAACCATGAAAATTGTAGCACCTGAACTCACACTATCATTGGTTCCACTGGGCAGTTGAGAGGCCAGTTCTCCCCGAGGCAGACTTTTCAGCCAAGCAGCTCACCTGGCTGGTCACATCTGGGGTACTGGGTGAGCCCAGCACTAGTGCTGATGTGGTCAAAGGGAGAGTTACCTTCTTATTTGAACATGGTAATGGGAACAATATGGGAATGAGCTATCAAAAAGAGAACCCAGCTCCTCCTCTTCCCCCATTTTCCAGATCTAATGTTTGGATGTGGTAATTTCCCAGTTGGCATCATAAAGGTGGATACAGAACAGGAATTCTGGCAATTAAGAAAAAAGAGGGGCCTAATGACATGTGCATGGGAGAAGGGGAAAGGCAGACAAGCCTGAAGTGGGACTTGGAGCCAGTGGAAGGTGTCCCCGCCCTGTAGCAGAAGTGGTGGAATGAGATGATCTTTGAGATTCCTCCAAACCCAAATCATTCTATTATGATGATGAAGTTTTCGTTGTTTGGGTGGCAGACAATGAGACTTCTTCAAAATCTAGGACAGAGTACCCTTAGACACAACAGGGTTCTCAATACCAAGGCAGGATGTGGTATTGTACTAAAATGCACTAGCCAGAAAACTGACCAGTTTATGAAAAGGAAGCTCTGTCTTGCCCTTCTGTTTTAGAGCTGATCTCTCCTGTGCAATGCAGCTGGGGATGAGACATGGGCAATGACAGTGACCTGAGTGAAATCCAAAAAGCAAATTGGCAGCGCAGACAGTGGGCAATAAGTCAGATTTAAAAAAGTCTTTCAGGTTTAATAACTTGAACTGAACACAGATACTGAAGTTTGAGACAAGAAATACACCAAAAATCTGTCCGTGTTCCAGGGGTGGACTGGAAGAGGTGGGAGGAAGCACAGATCTGTAAAATGATTTGTATAAAGCCATAATATAACAAATCCATCAGTGCATTACTTTATCAGTGAGATGCCAAGCCAGTATTAGTGTAATTAAACTGACTGCTGGATAGCAAAAGATGGTGGTTTATGTCACTACACAGCAACCTGATTATTTTTAAGGAACCCCACCCCCTAGCTCCTGTTACCGGCTTCAAATCCTGCCAGGATGCTGTGTAAGTGACCTGTCCTCGGGAATAGCCCCTCGTGCTTTGCAGAGCTGTGCTGTTCGCAGATCGCATCGATGCTTTGTGCTGCTGTTCCCCACTGACATCACTGCATCCGCTGCTCAGCAAGGTCATGTTGCACTCCACGGCCCATTCTGATGGATGGCACGTAGGCACCGTGGAGGGGATGCCGAGTTTCACCGCTGCTCCCCTTGAAAGCCAATTACCCTGCGCATGAGTAACACGGCCGTATGTATCAAAAGGGACATAAAGGTCAAATATATTGCAGAAAGAAAGCTTAAGGCTTCTGAACACATCTCTATTTCTCCTCTGCCTGTCCTACGTGGGGCTTAGCTGCTGCCGACTGTGACGCGTAGCCATGGTTGAACCAGCCCCAGCCCAGCCATTAACGATGAGTCCTTTCTGTGTTTTAACCTCTGCCAAAGGAGCGAGGATTCAACAAAAGCAGCGCTCGCCCGCAGGCCGAGCGGCGCCCGCTTCACGGGACCGGCAGCGGCGGCACCACCCGGCAGTCACCGCCTGCCCCGGCCGAGCAGGGGCCGCTCCTCGGCACGCCCGGCACGGAGGGGGCCAGCCCCGCCACGTCCGGCCCCGCTCCCCGCGGCAGCAGCCGGCTACGGCCGTTAACTGCCTCCGCGGAGGAGAGACAGCCCCACCACATCCAACCCCTCTCCCCGCAGCCAGGTACAGCCCTTAACGGCCACCGCCAACCCACCGGCCTCAGCCGCGCCTCCAGGGACGCTGCGCTTCCGGCCAGCCCGGCCTGGCGATTGGCTGAGGCAGGCGCGCGTCATCGGAAGTGATGATAGGCAGGGCCTGCCCCTGGCTCCGTTCAAACCTGGCTGGCGGTAAAGTGCGGTGGATGTGAGGGCGCGCGGGGACGGGGGACCGGGGGACCGGGGGACCGGGGGACCGGGACTGAGGGAGCAGCCGCCTTCGGGGGGCTCAGCGCTGTCAGCGTTCGTTCTCCCGCCCTTCCTAGCATACAGCTTGCGGTGACGCTACGGCTGCGTTCGAACTCATAAATGTTGTTTCTGAGGAAATAAAAACGTTGTTCATGTTGTAACCTCTTATCTCATTGTTTTATCTCAAGTCAGCTGTACAAGTACCTCTGCTTGAACGTCTCCGTTCTGTTTTCAGGTGATCTTTTACACATGATAACCTATAAAGATGTTGAAGTTTAAATGCGGTGCCCGAAATCCAGCAGAGGCCGGACCAATGGAGCCCATCACCAGCCGAATTTCTCGGCTGAATCTGCTCTTCCAGGTAAAGAGCGCCTGGCCTGGGATTAGCTGGGATTAGTGTCTGTGTCCAGTGTATCAACACACAGTCTTGCTTGTGTTTATCATGGAAACTGCACAATTTTCTCTCTCCTCTGCTGTCCCCATCTGCCACTTCAGCTTCTTAACATTTGATAACAGTTTAATAACAGTGCGTGGTTCTTTGGAGGAAGGGGTAAAAGAAAGGGATAACTAGTTGGAGTTCAAAGTGGGCATGTACTTTGCACAAAGTCTGATGGACAGTTTATATACATCTGTAATATTATAGCCTGAAGTGGATTTCCCCACATGATCATGGAATATTGCATTCTGTATCCTGTAATCTGCAGGTTTTGCATGGGTGATGTAGCTGAGGGTTTTGCCCTGAGGTGGATTTACCTAACCAGCTGCTATACGATCACTGGAGGTTCAGCAGCTTTTCCTTCTAGAGCTAATATTGATACTGGCCGCTTAAACTATTTATGCCATGAGAAAACCCCACATGGTACAATGGCAAGGAAAAAGCCAGGCAGATCAGAGCCATCAATAGGGTGTAGATAGTTTCTAGAAAGCTGTGATGTGAACTTTAATAATCTTTAAAGGATTGGTTTGCGTACAGGTGAAATACCTGTAGCAGCTATTACAGACACATATAGTGAGTTGATGTATTTACCTCACACTTCTGCATTGTTTGTCTGATTTCTGAAGTAGTGATTTTTAAGTGAATAATATATAATCAGCTCTATACATATGTTATTGATTTGAGGCTTTTCATTGTTGTCTGAGACTCCATCTGCTGTTGCTTCCTTTTTTTGTTCCAGGGGAAGCCGCTCTTTGTAACTCAACAGCAGATGTCTCCTCTCTCCCGGGAAGGCATCCTTGATTCCTTATTCGTCCTTTTTGAAGAATGCAGAAACCCTGCTTTAATGAAAATCAAACACATTGGCAACTTTGTCAAGAAGTGTAAGTTTAGACTGATCTTCAGGTGCCATTTTAAAGGACAGTTCTTAATGTTTAAATCATGCTCTAGTTGCTTTGAGTCATTAATTATTGTAACCTACGTCTTGGAGCATCTGACTTTTTGTGGGCAGACTCAATATGTGAAGGGGATCTTGACAATCTCAGTGAAGCTTTGATCAGGTCCAAAAAGGTCAAATGCAAGTGGCTTTTAAAGCGTGGTGACTCAAATATGTGTCCTTAGTCTGTGCTATATACTAGGGTTGAGGGATACTTACTTTGAAAGTGTCTATTACATACAGCAGAGCTCCAAGTACACACAATAGAAGGATGTCAGGAGTTGAGAGCAGGACAGTGACTAGAGGTATGAGGAAAAAAAGTTTAGAAAGGAACTTGGTAATTATTGGCTCTTTCAGCTTGTCATAGCCTTTGGATTCCATGTGTTACCCGAATTTTGCATGTGCAACTTGTAAATAGTGACTCTGTAACTCTGAAGCACTATTGTAAATATTGTAAATAGTGCTTCAGTGATACAATTCTGGTGGAGTAAATATTCTCCTGATAATGTGCTCAGATTCTTTCTGGGGAAAAGAGAAAAATCCATCATTTTTTCCTATTAAGATACGCTAGAAAGCTATTTGGTTTCAAGTAACTTCTCATGCCCTTTATGGTAGTTCCATTCAACAATTTCTAGATATTATTAGCAGAGAGTAATTTTCTGCTAGTCTGAAGAATTTTTAGAGCAATCTCCTGTGAGCGGTTGGTTATCACAGTGCTGTTTGAAACTAATCCATGGAAAACTTGAGTAGCTGAAAGAAATGTCTCTGGTTATTTGTTAGAAAATAGACTAGTGCCTCCCACAGGCAGAGGAGGAAACCCTGCCACTTGACTCGGAGAACTCTGCTGGGTAAAGCCCTCCTATTTAGAGATTAGACTTTGTATTGGTAAAGGAGGGTTGGAAAGAAATTAGAAACAAAAGAGGCTATCAGCCTATGATATTATGAATGGGGCAGAATTATGGTTGCTATGGGAACTCTCTTAACATTTCCTGGTTCTTTTGTATGAGCCATATTTCAGTCTCAACTATGCATTAATGCAGTCTTTTTCTAGTTCTTATACATACTGTTGTGGTTTTGTTTTTTTTTTTTTTTTTTCCTAAGATGCACATTTTGGAATGATTTCACATTTCTTGAGAGCCTGGAACTAAAAGTTGTTGGTTTTGTTTTTGTGGGGTTTTTTTAATTCCCCATTTTTGATGGTGTGTTTGTTACCAAATGCGGGTTGGCCAATGTAAAAATAAGTGTTTTATTTTTCTAGATGCAGAGACAATAGCTGAATTGAGGGAACTGCAACCTGGTGTGAAGGATTTTGAAGTGAAGAGTGTGGTTGGCTGTGGTCACTTCGCAGATGTAAAAGTAGTAAGAGAGAAAGCTACTGGTGATGTGTATGCTATGAAGGTGATGAGCAAGGAGTCCTTGCTGGCGCAGGAGCACGTATGTATATTTTTCTGTTATGAGAGTAGAACAATAAAGTACACTTTGAACATTCTCTTTTTGTCACTACTATTAGAATTTAGTTAAAAGTGTGTCTTGGGATGGATCATCCTACATTTCAGTGAAGTAATATAATTCTGTGTAGTTTTGCTCTATTAAAAAGCCATTGCCATAACTTGAATCTATTGGGTAAGGTGCCATCCAACCCCAAAAATGGCCCTTGTCTTAAAGAACTTACTGTCTAATTGTAAGATAAGAAAAAACAGATGGAGAAAATACTGGATCAGTATTGATCAGCTTGTTGATGGCTTGAATTTTCAGGCAATGTGTTCATTAAGTTTTTTGTTTTAAACCGACATAGAATGTCAGGAGTGGGTGTGAAGGCAAACTGTGGTGACTGGATTTTTGTGGAGAGCCTCTCACTAGCTTGAGAAATGTGTTACTTGAGAACTTAAAAAAGGGATAATGGAGGTTGTGATCATAGTTTGGTGAGAAATAGAAGTTAATCTTTCACTGACATGAGCTGACAAGTAGGACAGAGATACTCCATGAAAGACCTTGTGAATTTATACAGCAGTAGCTACATCAGTTGTTTCCAATACATGATGCAGTTAGGTTGCTCCCGAGATTCCATAGCCTTGTTCATGGCCTTCAGAAATTAAGATAAACTAAAATTGCTCTTGCTATGGCATAGACTGACAGGAAGCAAAGTATGATACTACCCTCAATATGAGACTTGCTCACTCTTGTTGAGTGTGGGTAAGTGAAATAGGGAATGTTGATCTAAATGAATGTGCAGTATCTCTGGTAATAAAATTAATTGCTTGTTCTGGCTGTGCATCCGAATAATTAAATAGCTGCTAGAGGATGATTTCAAGGAAGCCTTGTATTTTAATACTTTACAATGAATTTATTGCTGAGTTAGCTCTGAAATGCTACCCCGTAATTGCTCCAGTTTATTTTTGTCTGATTGTTTTGAGATCAGGGTGTTTTCTTTTATTAGGGCCAGGCCAGATGAGGTCAACCAGTTGCATCCCAGACTGGTAGGTGCTTCACCAGTTTGAAAGGGAAGCTGGCCTTTGTTGGAGGACTACTCAGTTGAAAGCAAGCTAGACAACAGAAGTTGGAAGGAGAACAGAAAACACAAAACACAGGAGTAAAATTACCTTTTAAAGGTGTACGTCGCAAGGGAAAAGCATTTAATATTTTCCATGCAATTTTTTTTATGTGTGCCTTTGGCGTAGACTCAAATCTTTCTAAAATGAGGGGATCCTAATGTATTCTAACTCATTTTCATCATGTTCTAACTGTTATAACTTCCTTTTCTTGTAGATGTCTTTTTTTGAAGAAGAACGCAGTATATTATCTCAGAGCACCAGCCCATGGATTCCACAGTTACAATATGCATTTCAAGACAAGAAGAATCTCTACTTGGTAATGCCTAGTCTTTGTTTCTTTTCTCCTCTGAAAAACACCTTTACTGTTCTGTAAGTTTTCCTGCATTACATGCCACTGTTTGATATGTGTCCAATGTAATATAGAGAAGTTGAACAGAATATCTTTCCTATATATGAACTCTATCTGTTCCTTTAAAATTTTATGTAGGTTATGGAGTATCAGCCTGGAGGGGACTTGCTGTCGCTCTTAAACCGATATGAGGACCAACTAGATGAGAGTATGGTGCAGTTTTATCTTGCAGAGTTGGTTTTAGCCATTCACAGTGTACATCAGATGGGTTATGTACACCGGTAGGTAAAGATTGCTTTGCATTGCGCATAATATGAGATCAGTATCATGGAATGATGCATTCTTAGTTGTTTTATTTTTATATATATTCTGTCCTCTTTCAGGTCAGTGTTTCACATGCTCTATCAGAAGAGAAAATTAGGAAATTAATCAGACTCCAGCTATAATTGTAGCTAAAGGCACTAACTTTGATGTAAAGTTCAAACTAGCATCAAGAAAGGATTGTTACATATATTTTTGGGAGGCTTAGGAAAAAGAAGCCTTAATGTTGCACTATAAAAAAATTAAAGTCTTTTCCAGAGATTGTTCCACCAGTATTTTAGCACCAAATAATTTTGGGAAATTAGTGTCACTGTTAAAACTGCTGGTGTGTGACTGGTGAACAGGGCAGTAAAGGATTTTGGAGTAGTTAAATGTCACAGTTTTCTAAAGATCATCTCAGGGCTTGCAGGCTGTTACTGTGTGTATTTTCATGTCTTACTGGTGTTTAATAAATTTATTCCATTCTGAAGCTTTGGAAATGTTATGAAGTATTTCTGTTACGAAGTATTTATGCTGCACTTAGAGCATAGGCTGTGACCTTCTAATGCAATGTAGCTGCCTGGATATGAAAGATGTATAGAATAAGTTGTGAGGAAATTTGGGACGAAAGCTACACAATATTTCATTGTAACTCAGTTACAATGTGATCAGGGTGCAAAACTACCTTCTCTTTCCATTGTCTGTCAATAATTATTAACTTTCTGTGGCATAAGTGGGAACTTTACTACTTTCATATTTGCTTGGAAACAGAACAACAGTTGGAAATAAGACTCCCACTTGTTAAGGTTTTTTATGCAACTGAGCACATGGCTGAGTGCAGCTGAATAGGGTTATCCTGTTGTCTAGATGTGACAGCTGGGAATGGTATGGAAAGGTACTGATTGCTTTCTTCTTGCTTACAGAGATATCAAACCAGAGAATGTTCTTATTGACCGAACAGGACACATTAAACTGGTGGACTTTGGGTCAGCTGCCAAAATGACAGCAAACAAAATGGTAATAATGTGGCTGGAAGCTTTGCCTATGGGTTGGTTAGTCCAGTCAAAAAAGGAAAACTAACATTTTGTCTGTTCCTTGATTACACCAGGTTCTTCTGCCTTTCTTGTCCAATATGGAATCTATTCATAATGATATAGTTCTATTTATGAACGTTTTTTCAAACATGAACTCAAGTGTCTTTTGCAGCTCTCGGTAGATCTATGTCTGCTTCCTAACATTTTAATACACTTACTTGTAAAGGCAGCTCTATTTTCTCATGGTGCTGTACTGCATTACAGAATCATACTTCTAAGGATACTTACAACTGTTCAGTGCTGTGTTTAAAGGAAGACATGGATTTATAATTGTTCATGATTGGACTGAACCCCTGTTGTTGTAACTAAGGTGGAACAGTTTTGAAGACTCGGGAGCTCTTGATTGAAATGAGTCACATTTCAACGTTCTGGGCTTTGCTCACCAGAAAGCACTCTATTCAAAGCTGTGAATCCGTTGAGGTTTTTTATAAGTTGCTTGTAAATTTAGGTAACTGCATACAAATTGAAGTGATAATTTGAAATTAAAATCTATCTCAGTGAGAACATGAAGTTCTTCACCACATTCCTGTCTTGGTTTACAACTCTTTTTTGGTAGCATTTTCTTAGTATTGCGACTCTTAATATTTTGGTTTCCCTGTTTTTTTTGGCCTTTTCAGTACTTCTTTGCATTGTCTTTTTATTTTCATTTTTTTCTTCACATTAGCATTTCAGTTATCTCCAGGTTTTCGTGTTAGTCTGCCTGCTTCTTTGTTTCACTTTTTCATACCACTCAATGAACTGCAAAAATGACTGCAGTTTTGGCTCCTGAATTATTTTTTCTGAGCACTCCAGAAATTTGAATACTAGTACTTTGCTGATAATGAATACAAGGTAAAAGGTAGAGATGCCACAGAATGCAATGAGGGCAGAGAATATTTATATTAAATTTGGCTATTTTTGATATTTCAGCTCTGATGTCCCCGTTTATACTAGTTGAAGCAGTAGTGCTAGAGTGTGTATGCTGCTTAAAACATTAGATTAGTAATCCTGTGCTTTTTAGAATGCTGTTTTTCTCCTTTAGCTGTTTGTACTTGCTAGCAACAGTTAGCTCTGATAATTTGACTCTTTTTCTATCAAATAACTTGCTTTTTGTTGGTTTATCAGCAGTTTCCTTAACCTTGCACTTTTTTGCGTAACAGCCTTGCTTAAATTTACTTACTTAAAATTCACTTAGAGGCCTGAAAATTGTGTCTCATTTGAAAAAAGCAAATAAAAAAGATTTGGTTTATTACAATGCACAGAAAGTGCTATAAGTTCACTTGATGTATCTTTGCATCTAGGTAAATGCCAAGCTGCCTGTTGGCACACCTGACTACATGGCACCAGAAATGCTAACAGGGTTGAATGGGGATGGCAAAGCTTCCTACGGTCTGGAGTGCGACTGGTGGTCCCTAGGAGTTATTGCATATGAGATGATTTATGGGAGATCTCCCTTCACTGAAGGAACATCAGCAAAAACCTTCAATAACATCATGAACTTCCAGGTAGAGAAAACTCCTTCTATATTCTTGAGTAAAAAGGCTGTAACTAAAGACTGTGGTTTTACAGTTGAGATAAGAAGCTTATGGATGTCTCTTACTTTGTCAAGTTCATAGAATGTTCAGTGTATATGCTTGATATTGTTTTTATATGTCTCTGTATTGTAGATGTCAAATGATTTTTGGTAACAGGTGTCATGAATTGCAAAGTTTTAGCTGTCCTCTTAGGCAACTATAATTGCATCGTGTGCAAAATAGTCTGGAAAAGGGATCAGAAGGATTAATTATGGATTCAGAAAGTTTCTAATCTTGCAAAGTGTTTCAGGATAGTAAAGAGGCTATGAAGAGCTGCAGAAGGACTTGAAGTTATTGACTGTCTGCATGATTAAAACATCGTATGAATTTTAGTTTAAATAAGTTTAAATGAATGTATATGAATGGAAAAGTATCCCAGCTGTACCCAGTGGTGGGCTCAAGAACAGTATCTTGATTTTATAATCTATGCAAATGTTAGTTTACTTCTTAGTAACAGTCCAAAAAACAGCACATAGAATAGTAGAAGGTAGTAGGAAGGAAAAAGGAAAGACAAAATCATGTGTAGCTTGGAGGAAGTCAACAAAGCGTGGTTGCCTGTGATCTCTTCTAATATGGGAATTAGGGACATCAAATGAAAGTAGGCAGCAATAACTATGCTGCAAACAAAGAGGAAAACTTCATATAGCACATTCTTATGCTGAGGAGCTCTTTGCTGCAAGTTTGCAGCTGCTGAATATTTATATGTGTTCAAGAAGTGGCTAGAAAAAATCATAGAAGAAGAATCTATTGAGAACTGACAAATAGAATTGTAGAATTCCAGCCTGGTTTAGGTTGGAAGAAGGGATCTTAAAGCTCATCCAGTTCCAACCCCCTGCCATGGGCAGGGACACCTTTCACTAGATCAGGTTGCTCCAAGCCCTCTCTAGCCTGCCCTTGAACAGTTCCAGGGGTGGAACACAAAGATATCATCCCTGGTTCAGAAAAGCCTAAACCACAAATCCTTGGAAGTTTGGGAGAATTTTCTGGGAAAGTGTCTTGTTTTACTTTTCCATTTGTGTATGCCTTGGCCATTTTCAGCATAAGATGGTGAACTGGGGCTGCCATATGTCTGATTGGGAACAGTTGTTCCTGTGTTCTTATCTTTGCTGCAGTAAATGCATATAAAAGCCCAACTGGAAAAAAATGCCCAATACTTCAATTTGTATGCTATAAATATTTATCCAGTCTGCCTGACAAAGACTAATGAAACTTAATTTTACCGCTGGGGGACTGTTTTCCTACTGAGCAGAAAACCTTTTCTTTCCTTTGTTTTGCAGAGATTTCTGAAGTTCCCCGAGGATGTGAAAGTTAGCAGTGAATTTCTTGATCTGATCCAGAGCCTGCTCTGTGGGCAGAAGGAAAGGCTGGGTTATGAAGGACTCTGCTGCCATCCATTTTTTACCAAAATTGACTGGAACAACATCCGTAACTGTAAGTAGAATAACAATGTATTTGTAAGCAATTCCTGTTGCTTTGGGTAATGTGAACGTTTGTACAATTGAATATTTAGGTGTGCTTGATCTGAATTGTTATTCATAATGAAACGGGACTGTGTCCTGGAGCAGGTGTTTTTAACAAAACAATTCCTTTTGGTTGCTGGATGGGATTATTATCTCTCAGGTGAAAATTGCAGGGTAAGATGAAGTTTAATACACTTTCATATGAATTTCTGATGCAATTGCCATATTACTACAAGTGCGACCAGAAAATCAAAATGGTCCTTTCTATGTCCTTCCTTGGATTAAAATGCATTGGTATGTTCTTTCACGCCTTTTCCGCCTCAGTTTGCTTAATTTTGACTTAATCTCATTGTTTTTTGTTAAATCTTTAGCTTTCTCTCTTTCAGTGCTTGTGATTCAACTTCATGTGGGTTGTTTTTTGCTTTGTGTGTTTTAGCTCCTATAGGTGGTGGTATGTCAGTGGTCATAGGGACACTGGAATTTTTTCTCAAACTTAATTTGGGTAATAGATGACTCACTTTTATTGACAAAAATCCATTCATCCCACCAGGAATAGAATAAAACCACTGAAGCAGGTAATTTTCTCTGCAGAGAATTGTTTCTAACACTATGGAAGCACTGAAATTCAGTATTTGGAAGTACTGAGGCCCCAGCTTCATGGCAAACGCAAATCTTCCACAGATTGTCAATGATCTGTGTATGAGAACCTGAGTTGTGCTGGATAGTATTTGAGATTATTTGGACTGTAAGATTATCTGGGCAGGGAGCATGTCTGTGTTATATTCTTTATCCAGTATGCTGTAAGAGCAATGACTGTGCTCCATTTTCATGATAAATTGTTAAGCCAGTGCTTCTACTTTTGATGACTGTCTCAGCACTTCAGCTGTCAGCTCCACAGAATATGTACTCACATTTCTGTTGATTCATTAATTTTCAACTTGTGGAGCTGCTCTTCTGTTAAATTCCATTGTTTCTGCTCTTTGAGAGGCATTGAGGCTTGAGTCTTTTCCGTCATTTGATCATACATTTCCCAGACTTCAGCTCTTTCTGCCTTCTTTCCCCAGAGCCCTGCCTGAGCCACCAGTTTCCATTTCTGAAACTTTTGTTTGGCATTTGTATCATGTTGTATCAGACCTGGAAAAAAAAATCGCATCTGAGCATGAGTCGTGGTGTTCCCTTGGCAATTGTCTCTCCCCTATTCACACAACTGCAGAAGTTAATGGGGTGTTTTGTCATTTCATGTGGCAACAGTGATGCTGATGGACAAGCTGGTTCGCAGCCCTGATGTCATTACAATGTTAAAAGAAATCATTTGGGATTTAAAAGTCCCCTTTCTGTCTGCAGCTGGCCAGTGGATTGCATCATTCCCCGTAATATCCGGACCTACCTACTGTGAAGATTTGTGCAGTTTTGACCCCTGACTTCTTTGTTATGGCTCATACTTCATAAAACCCCACTGTATCTAGCACAAAACACAGCAGTCTTCTAGCTCTTAGTAGCAGATTCAATGTATCACCTATTGCTTTGCTCTCTGCGGTGGTTCTCCATTTGCTGGTTTATTCAGAGCACTGTTGCTGTCATTCTGTTCAAAACCCTTGTTGGGTTTGACCCAGGCTTTCTAAAAGCTAAAGGTTTCTTTCTTATCTTGACCTCTCTTGGTAGTGGTGTTTAACTGGAGCAGTGGCAGCCTAAGAAGATAAGGAAACTTGTGAGTGCTGGAAAAGGTCACAGGATTTAGATTTACATTAAAGAATCTCACTCCCTCAAGTTAATCTGGTCAAAGTTTTGGGTATGGCATGGATTTGGGGATCTTAAAGTTCTTTTCCGACCTAAATGATTCTGTGACTGCTAAATAAATTCTGCGTCAGCACAATCAGACTTTCCTCTGGTCTATAAAAGTAATGATGTTATTTCTGTTATAGGCTGAGAAAGGTAGAGAAAAAATTGGTACCCTTGCCTTGCAGGTATTCAAATTGTCATGCTGGGAGCTCCAGGATAACAGTTCTTAATGCACTGATTTTGAAGACTGTGTCATTAAGAGGCTTTTCAGTGTTACACTTTGTTGTTATGGTAGCCTATGAAACACTTGACTTTTCAGTAGCCCCTTTCCCAGGAGATAGTTGCCTCTAAAAAAGCTCCCAGCTTCCTTGGTTGAAGTAGCATGTATCTGTAGAGGCAGCTCTTCAATTACAGAAACAGAATCCAACCATTAAACATAAGGTCAGGTTTAACTGAATGTGTGTCAACAGCTAATCTTCCCCCATCTTGGAGTATTGTACTGAAACTTATTTATAGATTCTCCTCTCTGCATTTGTTGTTTTCTGCTATTCAATGACTTCTAAAGCTTCTAAAAAACCAAACCAGACACCACCACCTCCTTCAAAAAAAGAACAAAATCTTTGGAAAGATTGTGTTGATTTACTTGACAGAATTTTCTGAAAATGTGATGGAATTTATCTACTTAGAATAATCATATTTATGTCTGTGTTTCAGCTGCATGATCAGCATTTTAACTGGAAAGTTGATAACAGAACTATTTGAGTACTTGCTAAGTATCTAAAGCTGGAAGTAGAGAATGGGGGAATGACGTACTTGAGTTATGAACAACAAGGTTGCATTGTATATAATTTGGGTACTTTGTTAATCACGTTTTGTTATTTAAAATCCATAAAGTCCATCAGCTGTTTAATTTGGAACCAAAAATCTGCCTGCTGAGAGGTGGTCAGAAGACTTTTATTGTCATCTAAGCAGTATATATGTATGGCAAAAAGAATGTTTAATTTTAAGTATTGTCTTGCAACTGCAGTCCAAGGGGTCTTGAAAATGGAATGGCATATTTGGACTTGCATCAGGAAACTGTATATATGAGAAAAAAAGAATGAATGTCTTGTGCAAACAGAAGAACTTGAGAAAGTGTTGAAGACTGATTTTAGGGTATATATTCTGCTATTAAATAGGTAGGAACACAAATCTCATTGTTTGTAAGTTCAGGATTCTTCTTTATCCTCAGGAACCCAACGTTGTCGTTCATGGTTAAACACTGTGATATTTCATTTAAATGAAAATGTGTTGACTTGTTTCTATAAGTGGAGATTACTTTCATGCCAGCTTGAAGATTGCTTTTATGTATATGCTGGATCATCGTCTTGACAGAACAGTGAAGATGTTAAGCTAATATTATATATATTGGTTACAACCAGTAATGCCTTTTTTTTAATTTTAAGTGATCTTAGAGAAAACATCCTTGAATTACTTTTTGTTTTCCATTTCTTCCCTAACACATTACTCACATAGACCTCTTAAAGCCTGAGGAAGGGTAATGCCTAACCTACTGTGTGGATGCCTTCCTCAGAAGGCACACATAGATCACCTTGCAGATCAAGGAAAGAAAGATACATTTTCATTCTTAAGCAACTGTGTGTATTTCCTTTCAGTTTCCTATTTCAGTGTTTCAGTGTCCCTGGGGAAATGCAGTATCTCTTTTCTGAATTTGCATGAAAATATTTTGAGAGGATGGAGAGACCTGATTAAGGCAACGTTCCTTGAACCGTTCATAAATACATACCCTCAAAAACCAAAAGCAGCTTCTTTTCACAGAGCCATTTTCTCTAATCCTAATGATAAACCAGTTACAGAACTGCAGTGCATGTGTGCTGGAGTTTGCTGCTTTCTTTTTTCTCTTAAACTTAGCAACCTACAACACCCCCTTTTCCTCTAAAAGTCATTCTTTGGAACAGATGGAAGAGGGTTACATCCTTCCACAAGTGGGGAGGTATCTAGGCAAGCAATGGGCTTTTTTAAAACATGCAGTTCTCTACAAGATACTTTAAATGGTAAATAGAACATGTATGTTTGTTTGTAACATCGGAAGCAAAAAGAAGTCTTTATACCCAACCAGTTTGTATGAACAGAAGCATCAGGTTTACTGTCTTTTTGAGTAGTAGTTTTGCCTCCCCTTTGGGAGGGGGGTGAGCCTGAAAAACGTGCAGATTTTTCACCTTGTCAGATGTGATGGCATGGTTTTAGCATTTAGTTCAGAGTTTTAATGTTTAGAGGCTTGTCTTGACCTCTCCTAAAGGATTCTTCCCTTTGAAGAAGCAACTGGTAAGCAGGTCAGTGTACATCCATTCACCAATCTGCATCTTGATCTGAAAATACTGTAGTTGTGTGACAGTTCTCTGATTTTCAGCAAGAAATAACAATTTAACTAGATATGATGTCACCCATGTTAAAAACAAAATTACTTCTCTGCTTTAGCTAGTTTTTTACAAGGCTACTCTGTTTATTCTGTAGATATTTTGGACATCAGACAAAGGACTCCTTAGCCTTAGGAATAAAGGAATATAAAGAAGCTGCCAAGTAATTAAAAAACCCCAGAGTGGATCTAGCTTTTTTCCTTAAAGATGTTCCCTCTTACTCCTAAGTGAGCCTTTTTCCAGGGTCATAAAACTTCTTCAGAAGTTCTCATTCTCAGTTACTGTTGGCAGTTCAGAACTACTTCACATCTAGAAGTCTTTCTGTTGAGTGACTGCTTTTATGTTTTCTTTTTAGTTGCTACTGTTTCTTGGTACAATTGCTGTAACAAGGTTATGCTGCAAAGTTGCAGAGGTTTTGGACTGTTAGTTATGGATTTACAGCGAATGCAAACTCGAGGGCAAATGATCTTTTCCTTATTTTTCAATCCAGTGTTCACAATTTCTCCACTGTTCTCACACAGTTTATTGAACATTAGAAGAAATTGTGGTGTTAAACACTGTGCTTTGTAAACTAGTTTCCTACCAGCCCCAAAGGTTTGCTGTGTCTCTGATTCAGTTTTATCTTTCTGCATCCACTGTTCCCCTATTCAGTGCCTTTCCTCTTTTTATGTGCATGCTGATCTTAGGCATATTTAAGTTGTATTTTCTTTTATATATGTGGTTTGAGTAGGAATTCTTATTGTTGGCAAGAGGAAAGTCTTTATTTTTCATTGCAAGGGCTTGGAGATGACTTTTAAGATTATTTTAGCTAATTTCTGGTGAGAAGTAAGGCACTAGATCTCTCTGTCAAAGATGAAATTATCTGTTGGACTCTGAGCAGTATATAACCTGATGTTAGACCATTGTAAGAAGGCAGTTAAGTTGGGCTTTGCTACCTCTTTAAGAAAGGTTCTAGACTTCCCCAGACAAAGTGAAGAGGTTTTGCTGTTTTCTTTATTATTTCACAGACAGTATCTTCATAGGCAGTCTTCAAAGCCAATGTTAAACACCCCCAGCAGCCCCTTCCTCCAAGAGGATGGGCAAAGTTCTTTCAGCAGAGGTCCTAAACTGAAAAATAATTCCTGAACTTCTCCTCCTCTGCTATGAATTAAGCATAACTTGGGTTTCTATTTACATTGAAGATGATATACTGACATTGAAGATGATATACTTACAGACTGTTTTCTGTTGCTTCTCTGGTTTTAATCATGAAGAGCAAATTAAAGAGTGGCTGGATGCTATCCTGACATTAAGTGAGTTTAAAAAAAAACCTACAGATACTAATAAACAATCTGTGTTCCAAAATCATGTTTACAGTACAGAAATGTCAGCCTTATATTGGATCTAAATCTATATTATAGCCAATAAACCAGCAGAAATTAATAAATTAATGCTATTGACAGAAAATGGAAATGTTCTGGAGCCAGTCAGTAAAACTGCTTAGTCCAGAACCTATTTAATTTGTGTATTTTCCCCATTTATCTCGTTCTAATGTACTTGGAACTGCTGTACGTGAGCAGCATCCTATCTGCTTCATGGAATTTCTTCTCACTTCCTTGCTTTGGAGCCGCGTCAGAATGGCTCCTTGGGGAGCTGCTTACAAAGCCTGCATGTACACTTGTGATTTACCAGTTTATACAGACAGATTCCTTACTTTTTGTGGCTGTTAATGCTGGTTTGGTTGGTAGTTGAAGCATGCGTTTGTCTAGAGAATGAAGAGTTAAAAAGCAGGCTGGGAAAGGCTTTGGCAACCTAGAGGGAGCCAGCAAGCTCCAGCCCTGACTCATTCTGCCCTGTCAGTCAGATAAGCCTCAGCATCTGTCACGACTACAGGCAGGTAGGGTTAAACTCCGAGCATGCAGAGAGTGAGGAGCAGGGAGTCTGCACTGCAGGGGTTGTAATGCTTGTTCCCGGTTCTTCAATTCTCATCAGCCCTTCAGCTACAGGAGATCTATACTGGAGCCATGGTAACGGTTTTAGCACACTACACTTCCATCAGCTTGTGACAATGGGCTGTGTTCTAGTTGCTGACTGAAGAGCTGTCTCCTTTATAGAGCAAAGAAGAGATTAGTAGATTTGCAGTGAGTGAGAACCCGAGTGATGAAATAACTTAAAAAAAGCCCCACAACCCTCTTAGAAAATGTGATTGAATGAGGCAGGAATTGCACAGCAGGTTTTTGCATTCATTCCGTTCACACACGTAGCCGAGCCAGCAGGTAGCTTGGGTGCTGCACATCATTGAGAAGAACTTGTTCTTTTGTTCTGCTGGTTAATTAAACTGAAGCAAACACGAGAAAATCAGCTGAAATGAAACAACTGCTTAACAAGTTAAATGGTACCCATTTAGAAATTGTAGTAAGAAATACATTGTGATTCCTGCTATTTATACCCCTCTTCAGAGCTGATTGTATCGGAGCCAGACTGCAGTGGTGTCCTGACAAGAGTTCCAGATCTTTAGCAAGCTCTTTATAGAGAAATAAAATCGCACTGATATTTCTTCCCTTCCTAAAGACCAATTAGTTTCTGGTAGCTGTAGTTTGTTAGAATTGTCCAGGAGAAAGACCAGTTTGCTGTTGATTAGAAGCTTATGCTGGGAGGATTCTCGGTAGTTATTAAAGGTTAGAGATATCCCTTAGGTGACTAGCAAAGGATCAGGCTATGTTCTCATGTAGTGTCACTAATTGCATAGGTTGGAGACATTTTCTAGATGAATGAGAATGGAATTCCTTTTAGCTATATCACAGTGCTGATTTTCTTAGCCTGATGCTTTGATTTGATTCCATGTATATGTTTAAAAAACCAAAACCTAATCTGAAAAAACCCACCCCAAACCCAAAATCTCAAATCCCCATCCTAAACCCCAGTTTAATCGGTGTGGAAGGCATTCTGCCTGCAGAGTGGTAGCCATGTTGGTAGCTTAAGGGTTAATCTCTTGTTGCTGTAATACATTTGAGAGCAGCAGCTCAGTCTGCTTGTGTTAGCAAGATTAAAAGCAGGAGCTGCAGTGCCATTGCAAGCACTGAATGAGTGGGACTGTTGCAGAGTGAACTGTAGCTGAATTTTGTCTTTTCTTCTTGCTTTTTTCTTCACCAGCTCCTCCCCCCTTCGTTCCTACTCTCAAGTCTGATGATGACACCTCAAATTTTGATGAACCAGAGAAGAATTCGCGGGTTTTATCCTCTGCGCGCCAGTTGAACCCAGCAGGTTTCTCGGGTGAAGATCTGCCGTTTGTGGGGTTTTCATTCATCAAGGCATTAGGGATCCTCAAATCAGAGTAAGTAGGAATTACTGCTCAGGTAGATTGCTTAAGACCGTTGGGAAAAATGCGAAGGTTTGTTACAGTGAGGATGGTGTGTGTGAGGAGAAGCTGTTTTAACTGGCCTGTACTGTGCTTTAGGGAAGCTGCCAGATTCTGGCTGGATCTGTTGCTACTGTGGCTTGTGCCTGTCCTACTGTTTTGTGATTATTTCTGGGATGAGGGGGAGGGAATGGAATGGAAAGATTGATTCTACACCAGTTACTGATAAATTTGTTGTCCAAATACTTTCAGTCAGTTATTGCTGTTAACCAGGGAGCAGTTGGTGATTGCATTTCTGATACTGCAGATCCCTGAAAGAATGAGAATACTGAGGAGTTCAGAGATGGAAAAGGGGGTGTGTGTTATTTTATTGGGTCAGAGAGTGGGCATCAAGTGCTGGGGATGTGTAAGGCTGAATCAGTGATCTGCAGAAATTGAGCTCCGCTAATCTGGGAATGTGCAGTGATGGGTCAGTGAAGAAGAGAAGGATCTTCATGGCAGCTGACTGTGTGCTGTTGGGTCAAGTTAAATATGAAGACTGGACATTGCTGTGTTTGGTGTTAAGACAGTAGAGATTTAGATGGAGTATGCAGGATATGTGTCTGTGGAGGAAGGTAAAGATCTAGAAAAGGTGGTTTTCAAAAACATGCTTTCTGAGAGAATGCAGTCGGAGAAAAAGAAGAATATAAATAGTGTGGTATAAACCATTTGGTGCGGTGGGTGGTTAGTTTCTGATGACAGAGCTATTGAAGAAGTATTAGTGCAGTAGGTTAAGTTACAAAGTCCTTCCCTCAGTATTGCGAGGCCTCTGAGGAATGCAATGGCTTTAGCTGGGTTAGTGACTCAATGCACTCCAAGGTGCTGTGTTTTTGTGTCAACCATCGTTCACTGCTGCTTGTTAGTTCCCTTCGGGGACTTCGTTGTCAATCTGCCTTAATCAAGTTTTCATGTTTTTGTCATATTGGTTGTGATAGTTGCTCTGCGGTAAGTGTGTAACCAAATCTGGTGATACTGTTGACATCTTTGATCTTGCCCACACTGTGAATCAAGGTTATGTGCTGGTTATGCCAATAATGAAAAGGGAATCTTTGACTGTCTCTCCTCAGTAGAGTTGCTTTGATGATAGAAGAGGAAGGAAGGGAGAGGAAATAAAACCCCCCAAAGTATTCTTTTACTTATCTCATTATCAAATTATTATCTAATATTGAAATGATCTAATATTGTCAGCAGAATTAAGAAAATGGAATGTTATATTTGTAGATCCTGGGGTTAAAAATCTATTGATTTAGAAGTGAAATAACTTATGGCATTATGTTTTCTGCCTGGGAGCTGCAATCCATCTCTCAAACCTACATGACCATTCACGTAACAGTCAGAAGAGGCTCAACAGTGACCATATATATATGGTAAAAATGTGTATGTAATCGGTCCCAGCACTAGAGCTGAGGAGGAGGTGAGGTAAAGTCCCAGGATCAGTGGTGTAACTGTGCTGGAGGTTGAAGGCTGAAAAGTAATGCAGATACAGCAGATGGATTAATGTGCTTTCCTTGTGGAACTCATACTGAAAATGACTATTGAAGTTACATTTGAATTCTGGTAATCGATGAGAAGAGGTACAGCAAATGAATAGAGATTAATGTGCTCTGGAGAAATTTTGACTGAAGTAAAATCTCTGCTTGGTGTGGCCTGTTTTTTCCTGAGCTGGAACAGAAAGACATCATGTACTTCATTTTCCTCAGAATAAATTTTAATAGAAGTAGATCTCAGTTTCTTTTTTTCTTTCTTTTTTTTTTCTTTTTTTTTGAATAAGATGTTGATAAATACACTTTCTTTTGGTTTGTTTTTTTTTTTTGCATTAAGTACTTACATTTTCTTCTAAGAAGGTGATTTAAATATAGCAAAGAGTGTATGGAGACTTGAAAATATCTGTATTTAAATAATGCGGTGACTAGTTTCTTCTCAGTATCACTGCAACACTGGGTCATAAAGCTCGCCTCTGACTTATGAAATATTGAGTGTTCTATGTTTTACTTGAGGAAATAAAGTACTGTTTCTGTCCACACTAGTTTGAATATCAAATTCTAGATGGGAAAGAGAACTGTATGTGGGGGGTAGGCTTATCTGTTGCAAATCTTGGGATGTCTTCTCTGGAAGGTCTGAAGTCATAGTTTATCAGCCCAGAATTTTTCTTCTTAAAATCTTTCCTCTAAAAGCCTAACCCTTATTTGGCTAAGTGCTGCAGATCAGTTTTCCTGTGTCTGCAGCACGATAGTGCTCGGCAACTGCAGAGTGCCATTAACAAGGTCCTTGAAACTTTCATTGCTTTTAATGCGAGGGCTGTCCAGCTGTGAAGTTTAGAGTTATCCTGTTGCCTTTGTTCACTGGACAGTAAGGAGCTGTAGCTGAGCTTGGAATTTCAAATACTTCAGAGAAATGGGAGTTAGAAAAAACAGACATAAGGATGAAAGAAGTTCTCTTTTCCAGTCTCCTCTTTCTCCTAACCACTTCGGGTTAGAAGGGTTCGCTGAAATCCCTTTGACCTGTTGCCAGAAATGATGTAGTCAGTGTGTAGTTTAGAAGGGTCCACTGAATTAAAATGTTCTGTATGTTGCCCCATACCATGAGTTGAGGGAAGAATTTGTGACCCTGTAACAAACATAAGATTGACCAAAAGAGCAAAAGGCATGACAATAATGTGTGGTAGGAAGCAGTCAGGAGAAATCAAGGGCATTGCTTATGTCATAGGTTCCTGTATTAGCCAAGTGTTTGTTAATCACCTATATGATTCTAAGAACTGGGATCAAGCTGCAGAAAAGGAACAGCCAACTTCTCCCATCATGGCCTCTAAATTCTTGATGTGGGGGAAAACTGCCTGTCTGACTGCAAATCTGGCTGCTGGTTTGGCTGCGAGTGTGGGACTGTGACAAGATAACAGGCAACTGAGAGTTTAATTCCATTAAAAGCCAGACCCACTTCACTTCTTGTCCCTAACTGTGGCTGATCTCCAGTGCTTAGAACAAGTGACAGAAACCCTTAGGTGCCAGAAATATGCATTGAGTGGTGAAAGAAAATTCTTCTTGTCCTTTGCAGATGACTCTCAGAAGCCCTTAAGGCAGACGAGAAATACGTTAGAAATCCAGGGCTAACCAAATATACCAAAACATCTAATAAAAGTAAATACCTAATAAACTAAACTAGAATACCTCATAAAAATCAATACCTAATAAAACACACCAGAATGCCTAATTGAAAATAAACACCAAGATAAAAAATCGTTTATGATGTCAATTTTTGCCTGCATCTGACTGGAGCAGGGAGCTAAAGTGGTCTGACTGCTTATGATGCAAACCTTAGTTTAATACAAAATGCTTGCTAAACCAGACCTGGAGATGCATTCACAGGCAAGGCTGATAGTGGGGCTAGTACCTAACCTCAGTTGCTGATACAGAGTTTTATTTTTGGAAATAATCTATCAGAATATCATAAATGTAATCCTAGTAATTCTTGAATTGTGGTCTGTGAGGCTTTGGTAGGTGGTCCAAACCTTTTCTGCAGGGTTCTAGGGTTTAAA
Organism: Amazona ochrocephala; assembly: GCA_039720435.1. Taxonomy (NCBI): domain Eukaryota; kingdom Metazoa; phylum Chordata; class Aves; order Psittaciformes; family Psittacidae; genus Amazona; species Amazona ochrocephala. Next base: position 3,877,820 of record CM077891.1, on the reverse strand, counting down.
ATGGGCCATTCTTCCAAAAAGGACTGCTGATTTCTTCCAACAGTTTGTCTGGTTCTGGTAAACTCTTTCACCAAAGATAGATTAAAGAGGAAGCACAGGATGAACATATCAAAAATATGCCTTGCTTCAGCTAGCTCAATTCACAGATTGGTGCTATCACTGTTTGGTTTTGGTTGTTTTTTTTTAGGCCTGAGCAAGCATTTACGAGGGGGTGGAAGGTACAGATGAGTATAATGCTAAAAAGAATAGAGCATGAGGGCTGGGGGATGAGATTATAGGCATGTTGTGTGGGGGCCAGGATTAGGACAGATGGTGTCAAGCGCTGTGAGAAGGAAGAAGCACAGGTGAGTTGGGGGTTTGTGAGAGTGGCATAAAAGGACAAAGGAAGGTATGATGCACAAGAGAGGTTAAGGTGTGAGTTTGATACATCAGAACCAGCTTAGAGCTTTTGCTGTACTTCTGCTTTCTTCATCTCAGCCACAGACTGGTGGAGCTTTTATTCAACTAGCACCATTTCTGATAGTTCTGCTGGTTGAGGCTGCTGCAGATCTGGCGGTGCAGTCACTAAATGGGGAGCTGTCAGTTTGGTTGGTTTTAGCCATGCAGGCAGTGCCTCTTTTGAAACTAAATTGGCACAGGTAGTGCTGTCAGCACTTGGGACTATAGACTTTGGGGATTTTCAATCTTTTATTGCAATTTGCTTGTTGATGTATGCTGGTTACCTTTTGTTAATCTTTTCTTCACACTTGAGAGGAAGCAGCAGAAACCTCTCTGTTGTGCTAAGAATTGATCCAGATGTAGCAGTTAATTAAATGAAATATTCTGAGGGGTTACCAACCCGAATGATAGCTTTGCATCGTGGCTTTTGATGTTGGATTGCATGTGTTTAATTTCTGAGATGATTCCTGACTGAGGAAGAACATAAGTGCCCCAGCAATGTGGGTATTTTCCACCTTGTCATGCTGTGTTGAGAGCTTGTATCACCATGACAAGGCTTATTAGATTAGTCAGTATTCCATTGCTCTTGATTTCCTCTGTCTGCCCCCTTTCTCATACTCTGAAGGTTGTATGGATGTTCTTGAAGTTGTTCTAATGTAATTTGCACGCAGGAAAGAATTACTGCAAAAGGATGTTTCTTAAAAACTGCCTGTCCAGTGCTGACTGAAATCAGCTTCACTCGAGGATGAGATGTGCTCTTTCCATGCCAGGAAAATTGCCGTGTCACCAGGACACGTGTTTTTAAGGGATTTCTTCCTCCCTTTGGCCAGGGATCCGGAAGAGAGGCTGGAGTTCTAGTTTGTAGCATTCTCTTTCCTTCCTAAACTGTCGCCAACCATGAGGAGCAGCTCCCTCTACAGTCGGCTCATGAAACTCTAAGTTGGGTCCCTGCGTGCTCTGTCCCGTCCCATCGCTCCCGGCTGGGCAGCTAGGTCTCTGGAGAGCTCTGGGCTTCTTGCCTGAATCTCTCGTGTTACTTCCCGTGGTGCAGTGCTTATGGATGCTTTAAGTTGGCTTGCTAGGAGAAAGGTTTGAAATGCAAAATGGTGCCTGGAATACCGTTAGGCTCTGACTCTTCTAATAGCAAATAAAGTAAATAAGCCAAAATAACAAATAAAATTAGCCCCTTTAGGGAGGGGAAACAGGGACAGCAAATAAAGGCATGTCTGTGAGGACTGGCTATACTTTGTTTAGGTAATGCCTCAGATTTGTAGAAGAATAACAGTCAAATGGTGATGGCTAATGTTGAAACTCTAAGTAAAAAAACCAAAAATGTAGTTTTAGCTGGAGCGGTTCAGCCCTGTGAAGCTAAATTTTTATTATAAGAAGATTTTCAGACTCGTCTCAGTACATTGCAGATATTTACATATATTTGATTAACATTTTAAAGCAGATTCCTTAGTGTCTTTTTTAGTTAATGTGAGCTTTAATTTGTATTTTTAGACTGCTTTTTCTCAACTCTTCATTTTTAGCCTTGTTTGTACACCCAGCTGTTATAGGATTTAATATGCATCTTTCTCAGATGGCTGCCTTTTCTCTGTAGGAGTATAGACACGCTTTATAAATTGATTTTAAAATATGATAATTTGATGGATCAGATTGATTGGACCAGGACTAAAGGAATGCTTTACAAAAGCATTCACATTTTCAAGGCCAGGTTGGACTCAGGGGCTTGGAGCAACCTGGTCTGGTGGAAGGTGTCCCTGCCCATGGCAGGGGGTTGGAACTGGATGAGCTTTAAGGCTCCTTCCAACCCAAACCAGGCTGGGATTCTATGGTTTGTTTTTTATTAAGTCCTAATCATACCTGTATAGTTATCGTGCAGGATTCTTTCTTCTAAGTTTTTCCATCTCAGATGTCTGAAGAAATATTAATATTTGACCTTTTAAGGCAGAATTGGTGGGTTTTGCTGGGTTTGTTTGCTAATATCAAACCAGTGTTTCCTAATGACTGCCTGAAGTGTTGGTACTGGAGATCTGCTTTGATATAGATAGGTTGCTGCAGCATTTTCATGAAACCCCAGGTGTCTTTCTCTTTTGTGACTCTCCTGCTCCTCTCTTTGAATTAAGGAGTAGATTTTTCTCAGAAAATGGTGGTGATGGAATCAAACTTTTCCTTAGTGTTAAGAGAGACTGTGCTGCTGTGTGTGGGTGTATGGCTATATGCAGAGAGCTGCTCAGAGCTCATTTCTCTCCATGGGGATAACTGGCTGCATACCAAACTGTGGCCAGGAGAAGCAGAAAGCAATGTGTGGGCAGACTGTATGATCTTTTATTAGCACCTTCATTCTACTTCTGCATTTTCATCTATCAGTTAACACTGGTTCCATCACATCATTAACTGCTTAAGTTTCTCGTTTGAATCATTTTATGCGAGGGAGAACGTGATATATATGTATTTTTAATTATGTTTTGATGTGTGTACTTAATTTTTTTGGTTGCAAATTACAGATTTAAGACTGCAAAGCACTAAAAGTATGCTCCAAAACGCTGAGTGGCTGCCTGTCCTTTCCTAGGGTGAATTTAGGCTAACAGTAATGGTAAACTTCTTAACTGTTGAGTCTCAGTTAGAAAGCTTAAGAACATGTAAATATTTCCCCCAGGTTTCTGGAGTCAGATTGTTTGAATAGTACAGTTAAGTTGTGTCTCATGGAAAAAAATGACTTGTAAGTGGGACTCTGATATTCTGCAGTGTGACTAATCATATTGGTATTGATTGAGTTCGTAGGGATTGCATGAATTGGGTTAGGAAAGCTTCAGTTTTGATTCCCAGAACGTAACTAAGGATATTAAGTTCTTCCTGAAGTGCAGATGGCGACAAGTTAAAGTTTTTACGGCTTTTGTACTTCGATGATGATTTTAAAACTCGTTTAAAAATGAAGTACAAAGTCGAAAGCAGTTCTCTGTAAATTTGGTATCTTTCCAAAGGGTTGCATTGACTTTATGCTTTGTTTTTGTTGCACTTATGAATCTATGCAAGTTATGCAAGAATGTGGCTGTGATCTATTGTTTTTACTTTGACATAAAAGTCACTGCTGGGAAATACTAATATTGTAACCAGAAGTACTCATGGATTATCTTATAAACTTAAACAGGGGAAGTTCAGGTTAGATATAAGGAAGAAGTTCTTTACTGTGAGAGTGGTGAGGCACTGCACTGCACAGGCTGCCCAGAGAAGTAGTAAGTGCTCCATCCCTGGCAGTGTTCAAGGCCAGGTGACAGAGCCTTGGGTGACGTGGTCTAGTGTGAAGTGTCCCTGCCCATGGCAGGGGCATTGAAACTAGATGATCCTAAGGTCCTTTCTAACCCAAATCATTCTGTGATTATATGAAATGCTGTCATCAGGTTTTATGGTATGTTTGATCTGAAATGATGGTCGTTAGGCTGTGATTGCTGCACCTTTCTTTTATCCTGGTATAAGAAAGTACCCAGTGGCTTTACCAAGGCTGCATAAATGCAGATTTCTGTAGCTTTTACCTGTATTCATGTGCTATTTGGCTTTGCTCTTTTAGATCTGTTTTTTCAAGTGTGGATTCTCCAGTCAAGGTCAGCTCCATGGAAAACAAACTTCTTCTCAAGAGCAAAGAACTCCAAGACGCCCAGGACAAGTGTTACAAGGTATTTATTTATGCGATTGGCCATCTCCATTGCTCCAGGAATCTGCAACCACTGTATGTCCAGGGATCTGTCAGATGCTGCTGATCATCCAGACTCGTGGTGGGCAAAGTGCTTTTCCTTCAGTGAGGTGGCTTCCTGTCCAATACAAAGGGAAATGAATTTAGGCCATGCTGTTGCTCTAGATACTTTTATCTTAACAAGAAGTGGCTCTGGATTTTAAACAGTCCTTTTCTCAGCGTGACACAGACGACTGCTTCTTCCTGCAGGCCGTGCCTCTTCGTCATACGCACAGTTACAGCAGTACTGTTCTGAGGTTCTCTTCCTAACTCATCAGCTTCTACTTACATAACTGTTGTCACGTCACTGGTTATGGTGAACATCTTGTAACAGTTGCTGTGCTCCAATAAAGGGAACCCAGTGGAGTCTTTTAAAACTTACTGCTTGTAAGAGACTTTTATGAGAGTTTGTTTGCTTTTCTCCCTGCTCTGTTCTGGATTTGACCATTTACTCCTGACAAGGAGATGGGGGGAAACCATCTTCTGGTCCAGCATGGATTTGGGATAAGGTTAAAGTGACCCTTCTCTGCAAGTCAGGTGAAAAATGATTGTGTCTTCTTTGCTAACTGGGGTTCGAAGAACGACTGAATATTGAACAAGCAGCTTGAATGAATGGGGTGACTTAGACTTACTACTTGTCCTTAAGAAGAACTGTGCATTCCTGGAGCAGAGACAATGGTATTGGAATTTAAACGCCATTTGAAGAAGCATAGCTAGCAGTCTCTTGGAGACAAATTCCCTACAAACAGAGCTCTGAAAGTAGCAGTTAACAAAGCTTTTGAAGCCCCCTTTGTAACCTCTTGATATTTATTGCAGATGGAGCAGGAAATGACGCGGTTGCACCGGAGAGTGTCAGAGGTGGAGGCTGTACTTAGCCAAAAGGAGGTGGAACTGAAAGCCTCTGAGACCCAGCGATCCCTCCTGGAGCAGGACCTGGCCACCTATATCACAGAATGCAGTGTGAGCCCTTACACCAGTCCTTTCAGCTCTGAAGGCCTGAAATCTGGTGGTCTTTGCCTTTCTCGTCCCTCATGGTTTCAGTGGGGTACTTGATGGAGAGAAAATGATATGTGAGAGGATATCTGTTGAACATGGAGCCCTGAATTTGTTTGCGGAAGCTTGTTTGATAGTTGTATTCAAACTTTGCTTCGTGGTCATGTGCTTAGAACATAGAGGAATAACTACTGTCCTGGTCTTGCTGAAACTGTTTGTGATGTTTGTCTAACTGGCTGTGCTAGAATATGCTTGGGTTTGAATTCTTGCAGGTTTCTTAGCCAGAAGAGGATGGGGCCTAATCAGTGACAGAAATCAAGGACAAATAAGAGGATTAGTGGTGTTGCCTCTGTCTGTGGTATTCTGAGTTTGGATTGATCCAGTTTCTCAGCACAATGTCAGGGCTGATGCTAGGACAGGTGCTATTGTTCAGGTAGAATATAAAAATGAGGCTGTAAAAGGATGTCCTCAAAGATCATTTGGCATTTTTCATGGGAATTGGAATGTCTGCCTACTTGTCCTGGGAAGATTCCAGTGAGGATATTTTCATTCTAGTTAATAGTCGATGTGTTTTGAGTTGGATATAACATTCTGTTTCCTCTCTTGTATGAAGGACAAAAGTCCAGATAATATTCTTGTTTCTGAGAACTGAAAAGCATTTCTGATGGGTTGATTTGTTGGGAAGCAGATCTTAAAGTGGACTGAGTGATCTTCCAAATGCTACTAGGTAAAGAAATAGAATTCAGTTTGTATCTTTCTGTTGAAGAATAACACACAGCTGATAGGAGGACCACTGCTGTCAAAAATATGCAGGTAGTAAATGTGGTGAGTTACAGAAGCAGCTCTTCTGTTCTTTGTAGAATTTCAACAATGATTGAAGGATTTAATTCACTGAACAGCAACAAGGAAAATGGTAGTAACATGAAGTTGAAGGATTGCATCTAGGTTGTGAATTAATAGTACTAGATAAAATGTAGATAAATGTTGTCAATAATGGATGCCTTTTGGTTTTTGTTTGTTTTGTTTGGTTTTTTTTTTGTCTCTAAACCTGATGTGAGGAAGTAGAGATTTGAACTAAGATTGAAGTGTAGTAAGCAGCATTTGTAAAGTGAGCTGCAGAAGCAGCACTGGCCATGGATTTCTTTAGGGTTCCATCACTGTGGCCTCGATTTTTTTTGATGTCTCCCTGCAGTCAAGGAGGCATTTGTATAGCTAAAGATCTTTATTCTACAGCCATCTGAAAAAACAAAGGCTATGTATTGAACATTTTGCTTTCTGCAGAGCTTAAAGCGAAGCCTGGAGCAGGCACGGATGGAAGTGTCTCAGGAAGATGATAAGGCACTGCAGCTACTTCATGATATCAGAGAGCAAAGCCGAAAACTGCAAGAGATCAAGGAACAGGTATACCTGCTTCTGCGGGGAGCAGGGTGGCTATCTACAGATAGGCATTCCTGGCATATTGCAGCTCTGTTGCCAGGATTATGTTTTATGTTGGTAGGCTGTGATGATTCCCAGTCTGTGTGTTTTCACATGGTTTCTTAAACAAGATGAGGAACAAAGTACATGTTTTTGTGCCTATTGCAAGTAAGCAGAAACTCCAAACTTCAAGTTTTCCTCATCCTGAAAGTACTTTGTCTATAAAACCAGCTGAGGAGAAGGCTGCCATGCTTTAGTACTATGCTGCATTGGAAATGACCTATCCATTTTAAATGTTCAAGCTGTGCAAATTTTACGAGTTACTGAATCTTCACCTTGGGGAGAGCTGGGCAATCCTTAATTTTGTGGTGGGTTTTTTTTTCTTCTTCCTTAGTTGGCCATTTAAAATGCTGCAATAGTCTTTCGAAATAGAATGTGTGGTGCCTAATTTAATCTCTTTGCAAAGTAGATGTTCTGAAGTTTTTTACCACCAGAAGAATGTTGAAAATTCACTAATGCAGGCATTGTTCATAAGAAAAAAACAGTGTTGCAATTAAATGAAAATATGGTGACAAATGTGGACGTTTTAGGATGTAAAACCCTGTCTATAAGACAGAACCCATTCAGTTTTCTGAATTACCAGCAACATATTGTATTGAGAAAAAGAAATTGAAATTTGCTACGGCATTCAAACCATTCTTTGCAATTATCTGTTGTTTTTCATCTTCAAAGCACTTTGCAAACATTAACTGACTAATTTCATAGTGTTTGAGACAAGGAAACCTAGAAACCTTGGTAATAATTCTCCAGACATGAGCAGCTCTTATGTAAAAAGTAATGAAATGCAAAAACAACTCTCTGGATGTAGTAGGCCTCCATAGACTTCTACAGCATTCTCCTGAATGGTTGTTTTATGTAATATGAGGGATCTGAAGCTCGTTACTCTATGTTCTGGTGCTTTGGTAGTAAAGTTACTTTAAATATTGAAATGTGGAACATTTTTGGTGAAGATAAATATCCATAGATTCTTAAGCAGTGCAGACACATGGAACAGAAGGAAAATAATGCAAGTAGTTCTCAATCAAATATTCTGGCCCGGCATTTCTTAATTTGGCTCGTGAAGGTTTACAATGAGGTGAAAATGCTGCTTAGGGCAACGAATGAATCTGCGTTTTCATACCTGGGGTGGTCTTCTGAGCCACCTGAAACTCACGTGCAAGAACACCGCAACAAAATAGGCAGAGATGTTTTTGCTGACTCATACCAGGAGGTGGATCTTAACCATTAAAGACTTAAATCATTTTTCTGAAGTCAAAGGGAACTGGAAGGTGAGATGGAAGAGTCCGTTAGAGTATTACTGTTGAAAGCATAAAGCTTGGGAGAGGATGAGTAAAATGAACAGCAAACCTGAATCTTCAAAACCCAATAATAAGGCATTTGGCATTTGTAGGGCAAGACTGTAGGTTCAACTTAACCCCAGGTGCTTGAATAGAAAAGTGTGGTGGGTTTGTGGGCTTTTTTTGTGGTTTGTGGGCTTTTTTTGTGGTTTTTTGTTTGTCTGTTTTGTTTGGGGGTGTGTGTTCATTTTCTGTTTGGTTCGGGTTTGATTTATTTTTAACTAAACCTTTTATCTGGTAGTTACTTGATGAAGACCTATATGAATAGATGAACTTGCAACAAACCAGAATCTCTATCTTTTTGAAAGGCCTGCCCATTTGTATGTAGCTGCCCTGATGTGGTTTGCTTCAGGCGTATGCCCTGAGCTTTGCCTGTCTATTAATATGCATTTAAATTCATCCTGATACATTTTAAACTATGCTCAATGCATATGGAAGAGGTATATTTCTGTCACCTTGAGTGATGTGGCCTGTTCCTCTGACCTGAGCATGAGATTTATTCAAAGATAGTCTTGCAAATGTTTAGAAACAATCCCCTCTGAAATATTACTAAATATCTCCTCTTCTTCCTTCTTTTCTCCCTCTCAATTCTCCTCCCTTCCCAAACACTCGTTTTCACTCATTACAATGGCAACTGTAGTCATACCTATAATTCTTTGGTCAAGTGTTTACTGACATGAAAAACGTGTATTTTAGGAAGTCTTGACAAATTATGAGTTCTGGGCAGAACATGAAAAACACTCTGCCTTTTTCATTCACAAATGTATTTGCATGAAATGAATATTTGAGTTAATCTATGCTCAGTTGTTATAAAAAGGCTCTAATTCTTTCTGGCAAGAAAATGCTATCAACCAAAGAGAGACTAACTGGAAAGAGTAGGTCCCCTGTCTGCCTTACAAACCGGAGAAGCAATTTGGGGATTATGAACCAAAGAGCCATTCTGCCATGCTCCCCATAGTAAAGCAATCTGTTAAATCTCTACATAAGCTCTCCATGTTGCTAAAGAATCCCAGCTGACACTAGGGTCAGTGTTGAGGCAATCGCTTGTCTAACTAAAGACAGCTGGCTGTCTGGAAGAGTGATGACAAACCTGATTTTGTCATGAGACAGTTAGTCTTTTGAATATGGAGGTAGTCAGACATGTTGTAAGATATTAAAATGGAAAGAAGGATGGACTCCCCCACTGTCAGTCCTTCATAATCTTTTTTTCTATCTCTTGATGTGCATGTTTTATGCTTGTTCCTTCCTAAAAAATACTTCTTTTTTATTTGTTCATTTGGTTGGTTTTTTGGTGGATTTTTTTTTGCATTAATTTTACACAACGTGTTCTTACAGAACTTAGTAAATGCTAAATAAACATAATTAAAACCTGTTTTTCCAGTGAAGACATGAGAAGCCATCTCATGAGCTCATCTAAGTTTGAGTGCTAAGTCTCATTGAGATAGTCGATTCAGTTTGTTCTTTTTTGCTCCCACCTTCCCCTTCCAGATGCCCTCTTTTGTAGCGTCCTGAATGGGGACCCATCATTTTTGCCTATATCAGTAAACATCTTCCATGGGCAATGTGAGTTTTGGACAGTTTTTCAAAGTTACTATTTGATTTTAGGTTGTCTGCCAGAGCAATATGATCCTTTTTAACTCTATCAAGAGAAAATAACTGAAGGCTAGAAGCCACAGTATGCTACCCCTCTGCTTCTCCTTCCCTTTTACCCAAGCTGTGCAGATCTGTGGCAATTGCTGTGTTATCAGCCTGAGAAAATATGTCTTGAGGGAGCATCTGAGCATTTAGTAGAGACCTCAACTCAAAGGCACATTTCAGTTTCAGAAATTAGAAATGTAAGTAATTTTTATTATTTGTATGTAGATGTATGCATGTGCTTCTGCAGTGCAGCCACTCTCAAAAAGTCAGTGTTTTCACATCATGAGGTAATGACTTAAAAACACCACAACTCAAACCAGAATACAATGGATATGTTGTTTTATTTAGCTCTTATTGTTTTATTTTGTGCTTTACTTTTCTGCCACATGTTCTTTAATGTGCCTCTTGCCTGCAATCAGTATTCTGGGATCTGCTGCCTCAAGTATTTCCCTTATTGCCTCTACAATCTGATACCTTTTCCTTCCCTTCCACAACAAATGCAGGAATATCAAGCTCAAGTAGAAGAAATGAGGTTGATGATGAATCAGTTAGAAGAGGACCTTATTTCAGCTCGCAGGCGTAGTGACCTTTATGAATCGGAGTTGAGAGAGTCCCGACTGGCAGCTGAAGAATTCAAACGTAAAGCTACAGAATGTCACAACAAACTGCAAAAGGTAGTTTAGGCTTCATGGGGGTGTGTGTGTCCCCTCCAAAGATGAAGTGGTTTCTGCAGCTAATACAAAATGTCTTTCAATTGTAGCCTTGAAATAATGTCATTTATACCTTGTGTAACTGCTTGTGTTTAAATCACATGAAGCGATGACTGAATAGAAGGACAGTGTACTACAACCTTTCCTGAGACTATTATATGTTTTATACTTAAGTTACAGGTTAAAGATCAAGGGAAAAATGAAGCAGGAGAGTTGTATTCCAAATTGGAGAAGGTATGTTACTTCAGTGTCCTGGAATTTGCTTCCTGGGTCTTACATATTATGCATAGAAACCAAGAGCGTCTTTGGCTAGTCAGTGCCATGCACAACCTCACATTCCTCATTTTTCTCTTCTCTTCTCTTCTCTTCTCTTCTCTTCTCTTCTCTTCTCTTCTCTTCTCTTCTCTTCTCTTCTCTTCTCTTCTCTTCTCTTCTCTTCTCTTCTCTTCTCGTTTAGTCTTCTTGGTGTGATCACTCTTCTGATTTGATGTAAAGCTGTGCCTGGATATCCTGTTCTTAATGGATTGTGTTCAGAAACTAGTGTAGTCTGAGTTTGCAGTTAGGTTAGTGATACATAAGGTTTTTCTTTATAAATAAAGAATAATAAATGAAAAATAAAAACATTTCTGAGTGTTCTCACACTGAACAAGCTACTTGGTGGCCAAAATACAGAATCAGCCTAGAAGTTAGTAAAGTGGGAATAGATTTGCCAAGTAGCGTTTTGGTGTGTTGGAATTTATAGGGGAAAACAAACATTTTGGGAAGTGAATTAAAATAAATATGGTATCTGAAGTAGACAGCATGTTTTCCTTTTTGGATTTACAACACTCTTTTCTCCTGTCTTTTTATTGAACTGTAGATCAACACAGAGCAGCAGGCCAAAATCCAGGAGCTACAGGAAAAGCTGACAAAGGTAATGTCTGAGTGGTGAAAGTGCATTTTTCCACAAGATTTTCCAGTGAAACCTTAATGCAGAGGAGGGATCCACTTTGTTTTATCCTCAAAAATAGAATTAGTCATAGCATGGGGGATGTTAAGGAAAAGGGGGTGGGAACTGGTATCTGAAATCATTGGTGTTTTCAGTATGCTTTTGGCTCTTGAGACATGTCAACATGAAGCTGAGTCAGACCTAGAGTAGTGTAGAGAAATTCTAGTTTAAAAGGCCAGTTTGGGTATGCTGTATGCAAAGACTGGTCCCTGGCTCCTGAAAAGAGGGTTCACGTGTTTTTAGCTCACTAGTAAAATATGTGTTGGACTTGGTTTAGTCTCCCACTATACTGTTTTAATTGCAAGATCACCTTCCATTCAGTTATTCACAGTAAAAATGGTGAATGATAAGGATTCCCAGCAGGATTAAAATCCCTTATCAGTGTAAGCTAAAGGAAGTACACACTATCTGATGCTTGCAGTTGTGGTCAGTCTGTCACTTAAGGTGCCACTGTAAGAACAGTAGTGGAACTTCTCTTCTTGGGATGTTTCAGCAGAAAAGATACAGTAATTGTAATAATTCACTGAACTTTTCAAACTTGGCACCTGGAGAGAGGCGGCTTTTTCAAGGTTTAATGATCTAGAATCTGAATATGAGGCCAAAACTATGAGGAAACAGTCCTTCTAATATTTCAAAACAGTTGTATTTTAATCTCCTTCTCCTTTCCTCCTTTCACTAATTCTAAGGCGACCAGATTATTCTTCTGGTGTTTTAGTAAGAGTATTTGGTGAGTTCTTCCCACAAACTTCCACTGAATTTGGGGGTAGACTTTACTTTTGGTATAAAGAGACAATTAGAAACTTGTAATACAGCAAGACAAACGTAGATCTCTTGGATTTTCAGGGTTTTTCTGTGAAACGGAAAAGAATGACATAACAGAAGTTAGAATTTGGGTTGCTACATGCGTTTATAGGTTGTCTCGATTTTAGGCTGCTAGGCCAAAGTTCTGTAGCAGTTTTATTCTGAATGTTGACCACCTCAGGGTTAGGAGCTTTTCACAGACAAGGTTTTGCGTGTGTACTTTTCTCACAATACCTTCCCCACCTCCCTTTGAACCTTCAGGCTGTGAAAGCCAGCTCAGAGGCAACTGAACTTCTTCAGAATATCCGCCAAGCAAAGGAGAGAGCTGAGAAGGAGTTAGAGAAACTGCAGAATCGGGAAGATTCCAATGAAAGCATGAAGAAGAAATTGCTTGAAGCGGAGGTGAGTACAGAATGTCTATCTAGAGTAAAGTAGCTATTGGGATGTGTTTCAGTTTAGGAACCCTCATCCAGATGACTGTAAACCTTCTGTATTCCTGTAGTAACTATTCATGGACAAGTGATGTTAGACATTAATCCAGTTTTAATTAAAAAGCTTATATTTCTTTGAAGACAACTGAGAGCCTTTTTATTTTCAGTGAGGAGTAAATAAAGATGTGGTTAGCATAAGGGATTTGAGGCACGGTGAGGATTTCAAATCTGAAAGACAACCATGTATTGACTGCTTCAGCTGACTTTTAGAAACTCCTCACTGCTTTGTGGTAATGCAGGGTTGGTTAATCTAAATGCAGTTAATAATCGCTCTACAGGAACGGCGCCATTCTCTGGAGAATCAAGTGAAGAGGTTAGAGACTGTGGAACGAAGAGAAAACCGTCTCAAGGAAGATATTCAAACTAAATCTCAACAGATTCAACAGATGGCAGAAAAAATTCTGGTGAGCAGAGGTGAAAATGAAAGGTAAAGGGTCAGAGTTTGTGAGAAAGGGGTAGGAAAGGAACAGAAGACAGAATTGCACTGAATAATGTGAAAATTGTGGAGTGAAAGGATTTGTTTCTTGTACCAGTCATACTGAAGAAAGCTTCAGCACTGACATTATGTTTGCACCTTTAGTTACAAACTCACTCCTGTACCTTTAGTCTTAATACTACTCGAAACTTCTAGTTTTCTCAGTGGGAGCACTTTTATGTCAATGTAGTATATTTAAATGAACAACCCAATGATTGTTGCAGAAGCAAAACATTCTCAGGACAGGATGCTGCACCAATAAAAACGTTGATTATCTAGCTTTTAAACTAAATTGCAAAGGAATTTAGGGGTCAGATCTACGTGAAATGCTTACATTTTGAAGCAGAGAGAAATTAGTCATCTAAACTGTTTGTTTCCAGAGATAATATTTGTCAGGAATCCATTTTCACCCACATACCTTCTCTGTTGGCAATTTCTTGTTTCTCTTCTTGTTAAACCTATTACATCTTTAGAGCAAGTTGGTTCGTCAATCTACAGTGAACCAAGCAGAGGGTGTTTTGAATACTTTTACTTCCCTGGGACAGGAAGTATAACTTTATAATGGACTAATTAAATTAATATTGTGTTTCTCATGAGCTCTTTCTTTGTGTTTCCAATATAACAAGGGAAAAAAGATTAGGTTTTCTTGGTAGCAATCCTGAGCATAGACACATCTGAGGAAAGCCAAAAATATAATATAGACCTATATATGTATATATAGATAAATATAAAAGCCTATATAAGTAACTATATTTGGAGCCAGCAGATGACCCATACTTGTTCTGGGTAATAGCTGCATATGTGGACTTCACCATCAGAATGCCTGAATGCTCTCAAGAAAAGGTAAAATCAGTTCCTTAGTAGTGGTGTTTCTTTCAAATTGTTTTGATAACATGAGTGCATGGTAAGTGGGAGACTGGTTTTACTGGGCACAGAGCCAACTTTATGTTTAGAAATAGTGTAAAACTTTGAATTGTTTCATAAGCCTCTTGTGTATATTTGGGGATTGTTCCTCAGTTGTGATTACGTTCTCTGTGGAGGAAAAACTGGAAGGGAAAGCAGAAATATCAACTAATTGTTTTACACTGGGGGATATGTTTAGCTCTTCTTATAGGTAGTTTCCATGGAGTTCTGACAGAATGTTGGAGACACACTGAAGTATTTTATAGGAAAGTCAAATAGGCGCTGAAGTAATAATCCTACAGAGTCCTTCCTAGTCCTTTGCAGCTCTGCTGTGGGAGTGCAGGGTAATAGTTTTCTTTGTTTCTACCCTGTTCCCTCAAGTGGTTCTCTTCAAACACTTTTGACTTTTCCTGGTATGGAAAGTACAGAAAGGAAGGAAGGGAGGAGAAGATACAGACTTGCACAGAATAAAGTAGAAATTGTTGAGTAAAGGCATTGGTTTCATGTATAGTCATATACTAGTACCCAAGAAGTACCTGCTGATCTGCCTGCGGAGGTTTTCATAACAAGTAAGAAACAAGTCAGAGAAGATACTTACTACTGCTTGAAAGTGTAGATAGTTGTTATGGTGCTAATAACAAAGCTAGTGCTACATCAAGAATAGTAAGTGGTAACTGGAATGGTAAGAGATTACCTTTTTAATCCCACAGTGGCTGCTAAGTGCCACTGCAGAAATTGGTGAGGCTTCTGCTACAGTATGAGCAGTCTGATGCTGGTAGCTTTGAAGCTGCTGCTGATCTGGATGTCTGATTCTCTGCCAGGACCTGAAACGTGTGGGCTTCTGGGGGAGGTGAGTTGTCCCTCTTGTTGCTGGGAGACATATTTCAATTGCAAAAAGCAGCAATCTCCATTCGTTGCGAAAGTGTTGGGTACCAGGCACTGTAGATGACCTACTTTTAGTGAACCTCGTCTTTGATTCTCACTTCTGGAAAAAGAGATCTATTGCAGTTAGTGGATCAAAAAAGTCTTTGTATGTTTTCAAGATGAGGAAGATCAGAAAAGAGAATATGAAAAGAGCCAAAGTATCAGGAAATTTTCCTGTGCTATGCAGTAACGAAGGCAAACAGGAGGGATGCATCCCCAGTCCTGAGCTGGTCTATGTAAAAGTCAACCCAGTGGTAGAGAATGACAGACCTGGATCTGTCTCTTGGTCATAAGGAAATTGTTGGAATGGTAAATAGGATGATGAATGAGCAGAAAGTTCTAAGCTCAACTTTTATGAAGTGTCCTGTTGGAAGGTGATTATAGATATATCCTGAATAATACACTCAGGCAGCAGAAGTAGCTAACTTCCGAGATATGAAATCATTTGAGTCCTTGTGGTATGTGGCACAAACTATCTGATGTGCAGAGGTTAAAAACATTCTGTTCTACCATCCATATTGCATTCTGCACTTTTCATTTTCCAAGCAATTTATAGTTATTCTGACAACATTTGTCTGAGGAATATAGCAAAGTAAATACTATTCCCACTCTATGAATGTAAAATGAAAAGCACAGACAGCAGTGCTCCATTATTGAGGTCTTCTGTGAGAAAACAAGTGAGAGACCTTGTTAAAAATAGATCTGAACTTCCTGTGATGCCGCTGCAGCTATTGAGTGTTTATAGCTGCATGTTTTCACAAAATGTCCTTGGCCCATCTTTTTACTGAGAAACGAAGATGCTTACCATGGAAGTAGAAATCTTTGTCTTTAGCAGTGTGCCTGCTGTACTGTAGATGGGTCAGCAGCAAGAAGCAAAGCTTAAGACTGCATCTGTCTGGTTTTTTTTATTGCAGCAGTCCTGGTCTTGGGGATTTTTGGAGTGTGAAGCCTTAAAAAAGAGAATGAATTAATGTTTGATACCTGTGTAACACGCACACCCAGCACCTACTATTTCTTTGTGTCTGAATATGAATCTCTGCTGCTTTTAGGAGCTGGAAGAAAAACATCGTGAGGCTCAGATTGCAGCACAACATCTGGAGTTGCAGCTGAAACAGAAGGAACAATTCTACGAGGAAAAACTCAAAGTAAAAATATCTTCTTAACATCTTCCTACAAGCTTCTGTGGGTAGAATGAGTTCAGGGAAAAACAGTTGCCTTTAGGCTCTGATGGCTTTGTCTTATGCTTGTGCTTCTGCCTTCTTCCTTACCACTATTGAAATGTTCAGAGCTTGATGGAATCTCTGTAAGTTTTTCTTCTAGGCCATGCCACTGTACCTTATCTGTCTTTAGTACTGCATTACGACAGATGGCATTTGAAGTCAGAGCTATAGGAAAGCAGTTTTTGATTGTAACTTGGCTATTGCTGGCTAAATAATACTTATTTAATGCTATTGGGTCTCAAATACCGAAAAAGCTTTCGGTTCCTACTGATGATTTTCTATGAGTATCCGCACAGCCTACCTGCAAGGTTTAAATTCAGCAAATACTAGAGCATTTCTGAAATTCCATTTTCTTGGGACTGTAACATCTGCCAAGAAGCCACAGAAGCCACCCACTTTGTTTTTGTCTTTTCCAGGGTAGCATAAGACTTTAACAAACAGAAATAGAATCCTAGACACCCCCTAAAATTAGGAGAAACAAACTGGGGAATAGGAGTGTATGCACTGGCTCAGGATTTCTCTAAAGAACCTGCATAATGTCAGCCAGTAAATGCATTTTGTAAGAATCTTTGTTTCTACTAAGCATAATCTGTTTTCAGCAATCTTTATCTGGTACATTTGCTAGGACCTTAATTCTATATTCCAGCATAAATGTGAGAGGATGTAGTATTTACAGGAGAGAAGAAATTTCTATGGGAGAAATATGAAGGGAACTAAAAAGAGAAGGAAGAAGGTTTCCTGGCAGACCAGAGCATGTGGTAATCAGTAATGAGAGGAGAGTGATAGAAAACAGGAAAATCAGAGATAGATGTTGGAAAGTAGAAGTTTTCCATAAAAAATGGAAAAGGGATTGGAAAAAGAATTAAAAGACAGAGCCAGCCTATTACAGGGACATATGAGACAGGTTTTAGTAGGAGGAATCAGGAAGCCAGGTGAAAGAGGTTCAAAGGGATGAAAGAGGACATGGGGTGTTTGTAACTGCAACAGTAAAAAATATGCCATGGCGTCCAGACTTTGTGCCTTTGTCTTTGGAGGAAATGGCCTTCAGTTTAACAACTGATTTAAAGCTCTGCGCATACACACATAACATGCATTTTCTGAAGTATGTAACAGTTACTTTAGTCCTGTTCCTAATGACAAGTATACCTGCCACAAAAAGAAGACTTTTACTTAGGTGTTTCTTTTGGTTTCTTCAACTTAAAGAATTCATGGGTCTCAGTTGCCTTCTCATGTGTACTTACAGAACCTCCAAATTACTTCTCAACCATGTTGGTAGGGCAGCCAAAGAACGTGCACTTCCTTACTTCCTGTACTAAACAGGGTGCAGAGTTCTTCTGTTTTCTTTTGCATTAGCCTGGAACATTTCTTGAACTTAGTTTATATGACTTAAAATAATAATTAAAAACCATCTACAGTATCTTCACATCCTCATAATAATTCCCTCATTAAATTCAGTCTTCAAAGACAAACAAGGGAGTGCACTTTTTTGGAGTTTGCTCCTCCATGGATTTCATGCCGCTGCATCTTGGCTTTAATTTTGCTTGAGATATGATCAATTGCTTTAAAAAAAATCTGTCTGTCTTGATGATTTTCTTTCTGCTTGCCCTTTGCCCAGTGAAACAGATAGAATTTAGACAAAAGAAATGTCTTCATTTAGGTGCTGGAAAATCAGATGAAGAAAGATCTTGCAGATAAGGAAGCACTTGAGAATATGCTCAGAAGACATGAAGAAGAAGCGCGTGAGAAATGTAAAGTCCTGGCTGAACAGAAGGCGGTATGTGTAGTTGAATTGGAAATCAAAGCGTTTTAAGAGTAGCTTTCTGAGGCTCTGATAATCTTGTTTGAGGTTTTGTAGTGCTGCTGAGCCATTTTGAAGGAAATCCACTGATTAACATTCATTTTAAATGACATATTTTTAATTCAAGGTATGTTCAAGAATATTTCCTTCAAAGTAGCCATGTGACTTGCTGTGTAGCAACCATTTTGTGCATTGGTAGTAGAATGGTTGCTTTCTCTTCATAGAAAGCAGCTGTGCATAGCTCCAGTAATTGCACCTCTTTGGCCATTTGATTGGTTTTCTTTTTCTTCTTTTTGTTTCTGGAAAAAGTTCAGACTTCTTTTAAACATTGTTTTTATGAATCCCTTGCATTGGGCAGTCTCAAAGGCACATTGCTCTGTTTCAGATGATTAATGCGATGGATTCGAAGATTCGGTCACTGGAGCAGAGAATAGTGGAACTGTCTGAGGCCAATAAACTGGCAGCAAATAGCAGCCTTTTTACCCAGAGGAACATGTAAGTATAGCAACTGCAATCATACTGAGCACTACTGAGCAGTTCTCAGGAAGATGGTCTTAAAGGTCTTTTCCAACCTAAATGATTCTGTGATATGTACTGTAAAGGTGGTTCTTTCTTGCAGGGTTTGCTATGCTCCCTGCTTGTTTTTCAGTGGTGCAAAAATACACTTGTTATTCAAATAGTTGTTGTTCACTGTGCATTTTGTGTTTCCTCAAACATGACTAGGGAAATTGGTTTGTATTTTAATGTTTACTTCGGAGCCTTCCCTAAGGCTGGGGCTTTTGTGAAGGTTTACCAAGTGTGTTAAATGAATACGAATAATTTTAATGTCTAAAATACCTTTGGAGAAGCATATATTCCTCTTTTAAACATACATACTGCTAATAGATTTAGATTTGCTTTCTTGGTTCTTGTGACAGTTACATGATGTTGAAGCAGAAAATATTAAACACCTTTCTTGCACAAACATTCCATCCTGCCCTGCTGGGTGAGAAGACAAGTAAGAAAACTTGTTTTTTAAGCCAAGAGGTTTTTTCATGTTTTTTTTTATTGCTGATTGCAAGAGTGAGATATTTTGTTACTGAAATGGGCAGAAGTAATGTGAAGTAGGAGATACCCCAGCTTCAGCTTCAGAACACTACTTCAATTCACTTTGTTCTCTTCCAAGCCCAGATAGCACTTGCTCATCTCTCATTTGCCTTCTCAGCTTCAGCCTCTCTTTATTTCTTACCAGTGACTGGTGTAATAGCCAGTTCAGTAGTTTTGGGGTATAATGCTGGTCAAGATCATTTGTCATGTTGAATCACTGTGTAATCAGCAATTGTTCTTGTGAATTCCTATTTATTAAACACAGAGAAATCTTCTGTGTCAGATCTTTTTGTTTGCCTGAACTTTGTTTTGCTTTGGACTTTAGCTGAGATTTCTTGTCCTTAAAATGATGTTTTTCCTTCATAAATGACTTGAAGGCATTCTACTTCAACTATAGGAAGCAGCATGGATTAATTGGTGTGTCTTCCAAATCAGGCTAAAGTAGTATATGCTCTTACTGAGTTAAGAGGTTCATCAGCTTTGGCTGCCTGATGAAAGGCTTGCAGTGTCCATCAGCTGCTAGAATGTCAGGTAGTGTCTCTGTGGGAGATGCTTGGATAGATTAATCTATAATATTGAATAGAACCAAGCAAGGATGAATTTTGGCAGAGAGTTGCTTCATTTTTTTTCCTTTCCAGTGGTGATTATGCCTCCAGATATGTAATTGCTCCAATTTTGTTGTATTTCAACTGTCTGGCAAGTTATGAGCAGCCAAAGCCTGAGCAGCCAAAAATATTCACAGAAATAACAGAGACATTTAGTTGTGTTGCTTTATGCTCCAGATGACCTCCAGTTAACCACCCAGGAAGTTTGTTGAGGCAGCAAAAGCCATAACTTCAGTCTGAAGTAAAACATAAGTGTTGTCTCAACATGGACCTGGGAAGCATACTCAAGGTCTGGTGTCACAATCATTGGTGCTGAACTGCATGTAAGAACTTAGCTGAGGTAGATGCATCCTCTGAGAGCAGAGCATCTGACTGAAGATCCATAGAAAGCAAGAAAAAAAACCCATAACATTTTATCACGTGGCTTAGAATAGAATATTGAGAAGACGTATTGTCAAGGAATGTAATTTTGCAGGATTGGTGGAAGATAGTACAGAAATAACAACATTTTAAGAGAAAATTGCTTTATTATGCATGCAGATAGCTAATGAATTTGTGTTTATTTTGTGAATTGTGGTGGAGAATATGTATAAACCTGTTGTTGGACTGTAATCCACAAAAGCTACAGCTAATCTGAGCATGTTTGAAGAGGAGAACTAATGATTAAAGCCTTTGGAGGAGAGGGGAACTCTTAGCTTTTATTCCATCAGGATCTGAGGAAACTAATGATTGTCAGGTTCCTGAGAAGATAGCCCAGTAAACAGCAGGAAGTGAAATAACACCATTTGTTGGTTCTGGCTGGCAATAATCTGTAGAGGTGAATTAAAAACAGAGAAAGGTGAAAGGATGGTTTGCATGTGATGCGCAGAAACGTGAGTCAGAAAACTGAAGTTCTATTATTAGTTTTGTTAAGTCTTCCTATTTGATCTTGGGCAACCCACATAATTTCTCTGGGATAGGATTAATAACAGCTTAACTCACAGTGAACTTCTTAAAATATGAATTTGTTAATATATGTAGAGCTTTGTGAGACTTCTAAGAAAGCACAGAGGCAGAACTTTCCAATGCTTGATAAAATGATTCCAGGAATTGTAAATAAGGAAGGAAGACCTTTGCTTCCTTCTTGTTTTTTCTTTGTTAGATGTTTTTATGAGGGTATCCATTTCAAGTTCTTAGGGCAGTCATTAATTAATCGCCAGATCTCAAAGTTCTTCTGAGCACAAGCAGTTTCTTTTGTTTGCTCTGTAGACTAAGGTTTTGATCAGAGACAACAGCACTTCACTTCAGTGTAGGTCAAGTTCTAGGTCCCTTAGAACTTCCGAAATACCCCAACAAAACAACCTACAACACACCGCCCTCTCCCCAGCCCTGTAGCCATAGCAGTTCTCTTATCTCAAGGAAATACATCGTGTGAAAGCAATTGCTCTTGGCATCTGTTTCGCCTGTACAGAAAGACATGTAACAAGGAATTGGTGAAATCTGAACTGTAACTTAAATATTGTTGCAGATTGCTCTGTGCCACATTAACTTTCAGACAAGGAGTTTCGTGCTCTGGGGATATGTTGATGAATGTGCTGGTACATGGAGCTCTTGCAGGCAGGAATAAAGAGTTGCCTTTAATTTCTTTTTTTTTTTTAGTTGGGATGTAAAATTTAAGCTAAGATCTTCACTATTCCACTTTATAGGAAACTTGTAGTATATTCTTCCTTACTTCACCCCAGTGAAAGGACGTATGTTAAGGACATTGTGGGTTTGTCACTTTGTGCTTTTCTCCTATCAGGAAAGCCCAAGAAGAGATGATTTCAGAGCTCAGGCAACAGAAGTTCTACTTGGAAACACAGGCTGGAAAGTTAGAGGCCCAGAATCGAAAACTAGAGGAACAATTGGAGAAGATGAGTCACCAGGATCACACTGACAAGAACCGCCTGCTGGAGTTAGAGACAAGGCTGCGAGAGGTGAAAACTTGGCTTTAACCCTTCCAAACAAACTTACTTGAATGCACCCTGTTTTGAGCATTATAGCGAGAACTAGAATTAAGTTGTTTTAGTTCTATGTGTCATAAAAATGGGTATTTTAAGGTGTAATTAAAACCTTTATTTTAAAATGGCTCATTAAAAGGGGATAAAAGTAAGCACGAAGGATTTGTCATTCTTAGATGTAACAAAATCTGAGCCTTTAGATCATCTTGTTTTCTCAGAACCGTATTTATGATTTGCTTTACAATATCCTTATAAAGTTGTTCAGCTAGAGTGGTTATTGGGTAAAGGGATAAAGCTATGGCAATGACCAGCATAACCATAGAATCCACAGCACAGAAAGCAAAGAACACAACAGAATTGCTATGAGCAAATAGCAGACCTGTTGATTCACTTACATTTTTCAGAAGTTTTCTGGAAAGAAAACCTAACAGTAATATGAAAATATGATCTTTTGAAGATCTATGAGCTGTGCTTCAGTTTTGGGTTTGTACCAACTAGTCTGGATCCACTTCAGATCTTCTTTTACCTTCTCCAGTCTCAGACCACTGATTTTCAGCTAAGACTGAAATCTTGCCTTTAGCTAAGAAGGTTGGACAGCCAACACATGTCCTTGTTTGACCAGAAGTTGGTTTGGACCATTGTAAGATTTGTGGCACGCATCTACAGCACAACAGACAGATTCACTTGGGATAGCAGACAGCCTGAAGAAGGTGCTATGGTTTGGAATTGATTTTGAGCACTGAGATCTGTTCTGTTGCTTGTCATTACATATCCATTTCTGGAAATGGCATGTTTATTCCTGAGTATGCCTCAAGAACACCTTCAACTGAAGCCATTCAAATAAACCCAGAGCCAGATGACCTGGTTGGTTTCTTTAAAAATAATCTGAAAGGAAAATGGAATAGGAAAGTCAGTTGTAAAATGTGTGTAATCTTTACATACATGTAAAGATAAGTCTCGATGTTTATGCTTAAAGATTCTCAAATAAAGATTCTTAAAGAGTCTCAATTTTAGTGAAGAAAATTCATCACAAACTACTTCAACATTTATGCTTTTTATATCAGTGTTTGGTATGCGGTATTTGAGTCACAGCTGGTACTGTTCTTGTGCCCTGTTGTTGTTTCAAAATGCCAGGTTGCTTTCAACCTTTCTCAAAGCAAACTGGTAGTTTCTAGGTAGACAAAACTGCCTTGACTTCAACAATCTGTCAAGATTTGGGATACACATGGCAATGGATCTGAAAGTGAGGTCCGAAATGAAATTGCATTGCCTATATTTTATATTTGGTTGCTACTTCTTTTTTCTTCAGGTTAGCCTAGAGCATGAAGAGCAAAAGCTGGAACTCAAAAGGCAGTTGACAGAACTGCAGCTGACACTCCAGGAGCGGGAATCTCAAATCACTGGGCTGCAGGCTGCACGGACAGCCCTGGAGAACCAGCTCCGCGAGGCCAAAACTGAGCTTGAGGAGACCACAGCTGAGGCAGAGGAAGAGATTCAAGCTCTCACGGTGAGCCCTAAAATCTCTACTATGAGCTATATATACAGATCAGACTTACATAGGTGCATGTTTCATAAAGGGCTTAAAATGGAGTTATACTATTTAATTTTTCATTTTCAGAACAGGATATGGATTGTGCCTTGTGTTGATAGGAGCAGAAATGGCTAAAATATCAGATTTTGTCTGTCTTACTAACTTTAACCACACAAATGCTTCCTAGTAGTGGCTCATTGCTGCCAAAGCTGTTTGTAAGAGTGTTACTGCTTTTGTGATGAGGTGAAAGTTGCAGATGAAATTGTTATTGTTAGGAGGTTTACTCTGTGATTTACTTGCTTAAATAATCTCATGAATTTGAAACTACCTGGTGGTCAGAAATATTTTAATGTTGCTTTTTTCTACCAGTTGCCCTGCTTTGAATATACTTATTCAGGGGGGATCAAATTCCTAGGAAAATAGTGTTGTTAGAACATAATTTTGTTCCAATGCGTATTTCATTACAAATTGTCATGCGTGTCTGCAGCCTCTGGTGAGGTATGTGAATGGTATAAAGGAAAAAGAAGTTCAATTTCTCCCTCTCCCTTCCCCTTTCATCCCCTGTAAACGCAGTTCTAAATTGCATGCTGCTGGTTGCTGTCTCTTGAGGGCAAACAGATGCTTTCGTACTGCTTGATTCAAAGAAATGTTTCCTTCATAAAAGTTTCCTGGGGCGGTGGGGTGAGAGCGCAGAGAGGTAGATGACCTGCTACCAGCTAACCCCCGTTGAGCAGCAATCTCTAATGACCTTCAAATCTGTGTGTTTTAAAGCGTTGAAAATGTGCATTCTCTTGCTCCAGTGGCATTTGACCAAAGAACTATTCAGAATATTGCTGCCATTGTTATTTTTTGGAAGGGGTGGTGGGCTCAGCTGAGATAGGCGCTTGTGTTATGGTGATGCTTTGGATACATGAATGGGAGGGAGAATCATTCACTCCAAGTTGTTCTAAAGCGGGTACATGCTGGCAAAGTACAGCAACACCATCAAGGCGTGAGAAGAACTGAATAGAACATGGCATCAGTTTCTTTTTTGCTCGAAACTGAGATGATTCCCTCCCAGCTGGAAGCTTTGTATAACAACTAATATCACTGCCAATGGGATGGCAATGTGCTTGGTATCTTTTACCCTACACCACCAAGGAAACAGCTGAATAATTATGTCCTATGTTCACTCAGTTATTTGGCAAAATGGTAGTGCTTTTGAACCAGCTGCTGTAAGATAGTCCAGTTGGTGGGCTTGGGAACATTTCTATAATGGATTTTTTAATGTACAACTCTTATTTTTCACCTAGCATCTTGTGGTAAGATAGCTTTTCAGCTTTCATGTCTGACTTCTGCTGAATGGGTTTTCCTGTTTAGTCTCTTGGCTCTAAGGAAAATGTTCAAAATGAAGAAAGGTGGCTGGATGTGCCAGTGTGCTAACCTTTCCTTTGTTAAGTTTTCCAATACCATATGCCATTAGACACTTGTTGTATCAGTTTGATGAATTTTGAGAGGCCAGGAGTCTGAAACAAGAACTTTTGCTTTGTCATGCTTTGCTTGTAAATTAGGAGGTAAAATGGTGCATGGCAATGGTGCATTCTTTAAAATAAGTGTTTGCACTTGTCCACATTCCGGGTGCTGTCTTCCAAAAATTGATTATTGCGTTTCATTGCTGCTTTTAGAGAAGCTCAGGATGAAATGGTACTTTCTGGTAGGATTCAGGGAGATTGGCAGCGATGTTTGGGATAGCTTGCATTATACTTCATCATAATTTCTCTTTTCAAGCATTAAATTGTATTCAGCATTTATTTCATATGAAATAACCAATCTGGATATGGAAGTGAAACCAACTTCAATTGAAACATCAAGAATGTATAAAGTTGGCATGGAATTGCCATGTCTTCTGGTGACCATTTCAGATGAAACCTTTCACATAATTCAGTTCTTGAGTTCATACGTTTTTATGAAGTGAATCAGAGTTGGGTCCGTAAGTGTATTTTAAGTAGGATGTGACTTTTGCTTTTGCCACTACAGAGTGCTTTCATAGCCTGCAGCATCTGCCTTCCAAACTTTGCTTGCTGATAGGTTGTTCTTCAGTTTGTTTAGCAACAGCTGTTGGATTCAGATTCTAATGTATGAAAAATTGATGATTAACTTCTTACCTCCTTTAGGCACATAGAGATGAAATCCAGCGTAAATTTGAAGCCCTTCGTAATAGCTGCACAGTGAGTATTAAATACAGATCATTGAATTATTTTGAAAGTAAGGATAAGGAAACAAACCATTTAATTAATTTATCCTTGATGACACTAGTTCCTAACGTGGACTTCTGGCTTCAAGGTGTTAGTAGGAGCTAGGTGGATTGGATTTGATTCCTTTTAGGTTTCAGGTAAATCTCAATTTCGAGGTTATAGTCTGGTCATGAAGTTGATACTATTCTTCTCTTTTGGAGAAGAAAGTAAATTAAAATATCTCATTGCAGTGCAGCTAGTAAGCATGGTGTATCAGCTGCAAAAAAAAAGACATTGTAGGTTAAGACCTCTTCTACTCCCAAGAAGAAAAGATCTACCTGTCCAAATCCTGAGCTGCATTGTAGATCTAGGCCAGAGTGGAAGAGCCTTCATGCTACTCTGGGTTTTAAGGAGGACTGTAATACTGTTTGAAGAGGCAAGAAATGTAATGGTTCCAAATAATACATTGCCATATAATCATCTGCTCAAAGAGCAGAGATGATTCTAGGGCCTTAATTTGCACCTTCTATTGCTTGAGATCTTTTGACATGTTTTGAGATTCATTTCATCAATCTAAGACAGGTGTCAGAGGGTTTGTCTATTGATAGGGATTCTTGCAGATTTAACATTACCTTCAAACGTGTTTATGATGGTTGGTGGAGAACATTGATGGAGCACGTCTTCCAATGATGTGAATTACAGAAGGGTTGAAGAAGGACCACAGTCCTCTGGCTCAGCACTGACTGCCAGCCTTTCTGGACTTCTTCTCTTTAGCCCCCCCTGAAAGCGGGGCTTAAATTCTGGGTTCTTTTTGATCTTGATTGCTTCGCTACTTCCAGTGGTTTCCTCAGGCTTCCATTTCTCGTGCTGTAGGACTGAGTATCTAAGGTGCAAGTTTTCATCTTTCAAAAGTATCTTTTCAGGATGAGTTACTCTCTTTTCCACTGTTGCTCTTCAGCTCTAAGCAAGGGGATGCTTCTGTTCTGTTCATAGAATATACTGATATGAAGAAATGAGGATGTAGAGCTTGCCAAACTGGTTAACCTCTATTTAGAAGAAATCCTGTACAAGAAGCTTTACTTTCTGTTCCCTTCTTCATTTATGTAGCTTGAACCTCTAGTTCCATATGTGCTGTCATCTGTCTTACATCTATAGCCATCTTCTTCCGTTCTATCTTGCCCCTCATACAGAATGACAGCTTTCTATGAAAATTCTCATGTGATCACTACGCAGGCAAAAACCAGTTGTGGAAAACCTGTAGCTTCTTTTCACTGCATGGTAAGCTGCCTTTCGCAGGTTGTCACTCATTCTCTAGTAACACTCTGGCTCCCTAAGTGTGGTGAACAATCTCCAGCAGTGGAGGGTGACCCACAGTGTTTCAAGAATGTTTGAGCTCTTCAAAGGCTCTGCATAAAAGGATTTTGAAGTGTTGTGCATTGTAAGGCCCTTCAGTGAGATAAGTGGGATCAGACATCCTCATCAATAAGGAATTAATTAAATAGTTCCTAAATGAATAATAGATGCTCATTATACATTCTCTTTCCAGGTCAGGAGAATGCATGTATAATTTAGTGGACCATGGATAGGAACTTTCTTGTTATGAGTAGTTCTAGCTGTCCATCCTGTCTACTGAGGAGCATGGAGAGAAAATACAGGACAATCCCTGGACTGACAGTGAAGGATCAGGGAATGTTTATTATGGTGCCTTCACCTTCATTTTTGTCTGATTGTGCCTGCTATGATGCAGCCTTTGCTTTCTGGCAATCATGTGAATTCTACTTGAAGGTGATTAGAATTTACACTCCTTTTAAAATAACACTTCAAGGGAATAATTGTAACATGCTGCTACTTATGCAGCATGATAATGAGTGGGTTTGTTCTTTTAGCAAGTATTCAAAATATATCCTTTTTAAGCTGGAGCAAACTCCTTGACCCAGTCTGTCAAACTTTGGGGTGGAATTATTGTTTGTTTAATCTCACTGAGAAGCCCAAACCAGCAGCAGAATTAAGAAAATAAGATTAGATCGGGGAGGGATACGTAAGGTTGAATCACTTCAGCGCTTCTGTAGTATTCAAAAGATAAATAAAAACACTGCCTATTTTCTTTGGTATTTTTTCCATTTCGCCAGCTTCACAAAGCTCACAGCTTCCAACTGTAGAGAAGGCTTACCCTCCAATATTCGTCTGCTTTCCTTGTACCCTCATTGCACTCTTGTTCTTCCTTTTGCTGAGGTCTCTGACCGAGTACACATTTTTAGGTTCTCTTATTTCAAATGTGTTGTGTTTTGGGGTGCTCACAGAGACCATTGCTATGTTGTTGGTCGCAGTTTGTGCCTTGTTTGTGAATTTATATTCAGTTGTTCTTATTGCTCTGCGTTGTTTTATCTTGTGACATCTCTTACTGTCGGGTGTCAGGTGAAATTGCTAGCATTTGCTTTCTCTGTCTCTCAGTTGTGCAAGAAATAATAGGCTACGTAATTGCAATAAAAACTGTAAGTTGTGGTACCTGCTGTACACACACACAGATGCGTGTGGGCGCACACAGGGAGCATTATCTTATCATAATCTTCTCACAGCGAGAGCTCATCCAGCAAATGTATTGAGGGAGAAGGACTAGTTCCCTCCATTTAAAGAATTATTCTATCAAAAATATGATGCGTTTGAGTGTTAAATGTGTTTTCCAGGCAATCAGAACCAGACCTAGAAATAAAAAGCTTTCTTAAATAGGAAAATTAATGTATTTGTCAGTTGTTGCCAACTGCCTGCTCATTATGGCTTGTTGTTTTTTTCATCAAGGCATTTGAAGTTAAAAATACAGCTAAGTTATCTAAATAATAGTAGAATTGTTGCGAAAAGAAAACATGCAGTAAGCAGTTGTTAAAGTCTATAAATAATTAGAAGAATCCTATAAGGTACTTATACTCAGCTTAGTACATTACTGTTGCTATGCCAGAGGACCACCGTCTGAATCTTCTAGGGTTTTTTTCAGGTACATACTGTTGCTTTTACTCTAGCAAGGAGAATGGCATTTCTTGATATTAATTGGATATTGCATTTCCGCTTACTCAAGAGTTCTCCAATAAAACAAGGTTTATATTCCTTCCTTGAGGTTCTTTTGTCACCTTGTGTTCCTATTTTAACTGTTAACGGGCTTGATTCTGTACTTGACTAAGAGTTTGGATATTGAGGCGTTAAATCTGGAAGCCCATTAAGGCACATGTACAGTTTCAGTCATGCATAACGTCCTGCTGACTTTGGTCTAAGATCTTGATTCCACATTGGCTCAATGACTTGGCATACAAGAATCATCTGTGGTTTTGAGAACTTCCAAAATTATGTCTAAAGGTGTTACGTACTTAGGTGCTATGTTATGTTTCAGAGCAAGGGGATATTGCCCACTGTGACAAGGCTAATACCCAGGCAAAAACTTCTACATGGCTTTATTAAACTTGTAAAAAAAGGGAAACAAAAAATGTCTGTTTGGTGGGAGGGATATTCCTGATTCTTATTTCACAGAGAATGTGACAGCAGACGCCAGTGACAGGCAAAACTTGAGCTTTGGTAGCCTGACAAAAAGTCAGAGGCTTCCAGGTTGTTGTTGAGGTGTTGCTTGAAAGAGGCTGATGTCCATCAGCTGATGGGCTGATGGACAATGACATCATCATCACTTGAGGATGAGGCTTATGGTGGGTAGAGGCAGGTCGTGGTCTGGGAGCTAGGATAGAGGAGTACAAGGTTGGAGAGGGATGCAGACTGTGTAATGTCCTACTACCTCTGCAGCTACTAACGGGAGCAATGTCCCCCAAGCTAAGCCCTAGTGAGTTTTTGGAGACTGAGATCTCCATGAAAGGTACGTTTCAAGTCACAGATGATGTCTGACTATGGTAAGGGGAAGAAAGCAAGGAGTTCACTGTTACGTATCAAACAGTTGGAGATACAAGACTGGTATCCATCTGCAGCTGTGTTTAAGAGGCTTGGTATTCTGCTCCATCCCAATGCTTGGTATTTCTGTGCTAGAAAAGCTTTGTCTCTTGGATCCAAATGTGAGTAGGTTAAGATGAAGTGAGTCTGAGGCCTGCTCTTGCTTCCTCCTCACAATAATTGGAAACTCAGAGATACTTTTTCTCTATTACCTTCTGACAGCTTTCTGTTAAAGATTAGTGGGGATGGGGAGGGGTGGAAGTGGATAGAGTAAAACGATGCATTAGTCTGGAAGTTCTGAATTTAGGTTCTATGGAAAATTGCATTAAACTCCAAATTCATGGTGCTGAGACCATCCTAAAACAGTTTATGTTGCTGTGTCCTAGCATATTCCCACATGTTTGCTGGTGGCATGTGAGAACGATGACATCTTCATGAAGGAAAAAGGTTATGGAGAAGTTTGCAAGCTGAAGTTAGCAGTATTCTTTAGACAATGCAGTATTAAAAAGCAGTATTCTTTAGAATACCACTGCTTCTTTTTTCTCCTTTACTCATTGTTTTGCCTGTGGTTTTGATATGTAGAGCATATGGGTGAAGCTCTGTACCTTTTGTCTGGTACGCAAACCTAATCACCAAGGCCCTGAACTGCTTATACTGTGATATGCGATTCGTGATCCGTGTCTGGAGAAGTTTGTAGGGCCAGGTGTGATAGCTGTGGATCTGCAGGATCTCACAGTAGAGAAATTTGCTTTGCTGAAACCACGCAATGGGTAGGGAATTCTGCTGAGTTTGGTCACTTTTGCTGAAGAGCCGTTTTGTTTGGGGTGTGCTCTGTAATGTTTGAAAGTGAGATTTAGTATTCTGCATCAGTATAAAGATCAGTTTTGTGCTTAGATGTGACATGTAGTGAGCAATCTGCCAAGATGAGCCTGGTGTAGTTAGATTATATCTCTACTTTATGGATTAGTTGTGCTGAAGATGTGCATAGATGGAGGAGAAAATTTCAGTTGCTCTGTGAGTGAAGATACAGTGGCACCGCTACAGTGGCTGCCTACCTTGTCTGGGATTGCTTGGCCAAGCTTTCAAGTGTCTGCTTGTTTTATAGACTTTAAATGTGAAGATTTTTGCAATTACATCATGGGTTTCTAAAGGATAAAATAGTGTTTTCTTGCAGACTTTCCTTTAATGTACTTCTTATTTAACTCCAGAACAGCTCAGGGTTGGTTGGTTGAGTTGGGTTTTTTTGCCTGGGGATTTCCTTAATTGAAAACAAAAATACCTAAAGCTATTCACGTTTTTCAGGTACAGGATTCTGACATAGGTTTTATGTATGTATGTATGCCCAGGACATTTCCTATCAAAAGATCTGTGTTTTCTTTCTTCTTGGTTCCCAGGACAGGCATTTATATCACATCATGTCCTGTTTTCCTGTGTCAGTATTACCTATTACTATTTAGGCTTCATAGGTTTATAAACTCTGTAACCCTGTTGTGTTATATGTAGCTGCAGAAAGCTT
This sequence comes from Amazona ochrocephala, assembly GCA_039720435.1. Taxonomy (NCBI): domain Eukaryota; kingdom Metazoa; phylum Chordata; class Aves; order Psittaciformes; family Psittacidae; genus Amazona; species Amazona ochrocephala. The sequence continues at coordinate 3,847,044 of CM077891.1, read as the reverse complement.
TTAAAAACTGAATTACTTTACAAAATTCCATTTTCCCCATGACAAAAAGGAAAAAAGAAGAACAATTTTCTCTCTTAAAATTAAAATTTGTGTATCTATATAGGTTCCATAGGGTAGGTTATAATACATGGAATAATAGAATCATAGAACAGTTAGGGTTGGAAAGGACCTTAAGATCATCCAGTCCCAAACCCCCTGCCATGGGCAGGAACACCTCCCACTAAACCATGCCATCCAAGGCTATGTCCAACCTGGCCTTGAACACCGCCAATGATGGAGCATTCACAACTTCCCTGGGCAACCCATTCCAGTGCCTCACCACCCTTACAGTAAAGAATTTCTTCCTCACATCCAGTCTAAACTTCCCCTGTTTAAGTTTGAACCCGTTACCCCTTGTCCTGTCACTACAGTCCCTAATGAAGAGTCCCTCCCCAGCATCCCTATAGGCCCCCTTCAGGTATTGGAAGGCTGCTATGAGGTCTCCACGCAGCCTTCTCTTCTCCAGGCTGAACAGCCCCAACTTTCTCATCCTGTCTTCATATGGGAGGTGCTCCAGTCCCCTGATCAACCTCGTGGCCTCCTTTGGACTTGTTCCAACAGCTCCATGTCCTTTTTATGTTGAGGACACCAGAACTGCACACAATACTCCAAGTGAGATCATATGGAATCTAAGCCAAGCCATTTTGGAACTGTCAATAAATAGGGAAATATTCAAGAAAGGAGATCACATAACTTCTTCTGTAGCCCCTCTTTCTTAACTGCTTTCTTATTTGTCTGAAGTTTTCTAGAAATCTCCTAATAGATAAAATATAAAATGATCGTTTTAATGTTATATTCACAGAAAGAAGTCAAAATCTCAGAACCAAGAATAAAGGCAAATGGGAGCTTAACTCCAGCCCTTAAGGGTTGAAATCAACTTGAAATACAGCCAGTTTTAAAGATTCATTAAGTAGTTTCCATATTAACTCTGTATCTCACCTTATCCGTTTTGTGTTCCCCCATCTCTGCTTTCTTCTTGTGTTTCAAAGGTAGATTAAGAATTTTTGTGGCAAGCACTTGTATGAATAGATGAAATGTATGTGGAAGAAGCCATGGGTGTATTAAACAGATCTTAAAACTGCCTCGATACAGGGTGTGATTAGACAGAAAAAATAAAAGCAAGTGGAAGAAAAAGAGAGATTATCTTATCTGGCAGGAGAAATCTCAGCTGGCTCTTGTAAGAATGATAGGTAAAACACTGTAAAACCAAATGTTCCTTTGTTGCTTTTTGTATAACTACGTTTCTAAGCTCTTATCCCTACAGCAGTACAGATACTAACACATCCTTGTGACAGTCTGTGTTCTTTGCAAACTTGATGCATACAAGAGCAAAATGTGTGTTTTGAGTAGGACAGGAACAGCCACATGATCGCGTTTTGATTAGAACCCTTGTGTTTTGTAATATGAATCACTTTGGTTTGACCCTGAACATATGGGTAGCAGGAACTCCCCTTCACCCACCAGGGAGTAATGTCAGTTGGACTTTTTCTGCTTGCAGTTTAAAAACCAAGTGCTGTTAATTTTGATCTAGGAGAGGCATGGCAAGAGGCTGCCAAATATGCATTACAGAGCCTTCAAAAATAAATGGTTGTCATCTTTCCAGATAGCTGAGAAGAGCTGAATGCTCTGTGCTCTACTGCTTTCGATATTTAAGTCCTTGGCTTGTGTAGGAAATTGGAACATTTCAATTCGAATGTGTGGCCAACTGTGCTCTGGGATTTTAATGTTTCCCATTTAATGAAGTATTCACTTTTCTTTGACATCTAGGCAAAAATGCCTCTAGAACTTGTTAGAATTGAGTATGAATTGTGAAGAGTTTACCAGTTTCAGAAATGCTTTTCATTAAGCTGATTTCAAGATGACACTGAGGCTTCTTTCTCTTCTGTTGTGATGATGTTGGTTTTGAGTTAGGAGGTCCGGGTGTTCGTCCATCCTGCAGTCATGGCCTTTCATTCATACAGATTGAATGGGACTGTGAATATGGCCAATTGTTGTTCGTATTTTTCATTAAATTGAAGGGAATGTGGTTTAAAGCATCTAGTGTAATGCCATTCTGACTGAACAAATGGACACTTGCACTTCCTGGAAGGCAAGGCTCTTGTCCTTGTTGAGTTTTTGCTTTTCCCTGATTTTCTGTTAGTCTGTTGTGTTGCCGCACTTTTTTCTTTCTTCATATATCCCCTGCTGCCATCCATAATGCTGTCAGTGTGATAGAACATATTCCTTAAGGTTTGTCTGCTTTTCCTGGTTACATACAGCGTTCCATATAGGAATATAAGCACTTGCTAGGGAGGTTCCTCAGATTGCAGTGCCTCCATTGCGCCGCGTGTTCAGTTTCCTTAAACTTCACTCTTCAGAAGCCTCTCTGAGAGGTATTAACGTCATTTCACTTGATGCGAAATTGAGGCAAAAAAAGGTGAAGTGTTCTGGCAAAGGCACCTCTGAGACTACAGCCAGAACTCCTGACTCCCAGACCAGTGCTTCAGATGTGGCAGTTCCCTCTCATATAATAAATTGCAGTGCAGCCTATAAACCAAATTTTAAACAGCCCAAGCTCTTTTCTGTAAGCAACAAAAGTCTGTTCCTAATCAAAGTACACTCCTGTGCATAAAACCTACCCTGACAACATTGCTTTCGTTTAGATTAGGAACGATTTCATAGCCAGATTGTCTCCTTGCGTGGCAATAAGTGGTTGTGTGAGAGCAGAGCACTTTTCCACTGAGCTCTACTCACTGACCTGTAATTGGATCTCTTGCTCTTTCTAGGTGATCACAGATCTGGAGGAGCAGCTGAACCAGCTCAGTGAAGACAACGCAGAGCTGAACAATCAGAATTTCTTCCTGTCCAAACAACTCGATGAGGCCTCCGGGGCCAATGATGAGGTTGTCCAGTTGCGAAGTGAAGTTGACCATCTCCGTCGAGAGATCACTGAGAGAGAGATGCAGCTTACCAGCCAGAAACAAGTAAGGCTTTACAAGTCTGGATGACAGTCTCTTTGTGATAGCTAGCTAATGATCTGAAAGGCAAAGAAACTCTTCTCAATCTGGAAACCTAGCAGGAATGAATATTCTTCCAGGGGCAATGGCATTTAAAGCCTTCCTTCCCAGAGCAGTTGAGTGAATGGGAAGTTTTGGTATTCCTTATTGTGTTTTTATGCACTTTTATCTAGGAATTTTGCACTCTGGAGGTGTTTTCATTTAGAATTATTCCTTTTAATTTTGTGACCCTGGAAATTTCAAAGTTTACCTAATGAGATAGAAGTGACATTAAGGCACTCACAAGTGAATGTATGGAAGCCTTGAAATAAATGGGTTGTGATTTACCAGCTTATGTTTGCTGCCAATTTGCATGTACTGTAATTTAAATGGTAAGGCTGAAGCTTAAAGTGCACGCTTGATGTGGGATGTGAGAATTGATAGGAGGATTTATTTTTAGACTATGGAGGCCTTGAAGACAACATGTACAATGCTGGAAGAGCAAGTAATGGACCTGGAGGCCCTGAATGATGAACTCTTGGAGAAAGAGCGTCAGTGGGAAGCATGGAGAAATGTTCTAGGGGATGAGAAGTCCCAGTTTGAATGTCGAGTTAGAGAGTTGCAGAGGATGCTGGATACTGAGAAACAGAGCAGGTCTCTCTCCCCTCCTCCCCTTTTATTAACTTTCATGAAAATGCTCGATAGAAGCTAGTACAAAAATTATATTTAGAATAAGATATGGGAGTTGGAACTAAATATAAAATCTTGCGAGGTAGTTCTAAAAATGGTTTATTAGTTAATAGTCATTCACCAGTGATATTGTTCCTTTGGCTGCTTTGCAAGTGAGGGGTTCGTGGGGAGTGGTATTTATCATTGTATTTTATAATATGTCCTGGTTTATTATCTTCTACTTTATTATATGGAAAAATAGGGTTTGCCCCTGACTGTTCCTGTGGGGTCTTGGCATTTTCAGGCCATAGTTCTAGCAGGGCTGGAACGGGGTTATATAATGCAAAAGTGTTGCAGCAAACAGTCTGGCTTTCTAAAGTAAGATCTTGAATTTGAGGCACCCCCCTGAAAGAGGTCTTGCTGCCACTGCACTAGGAAGAGGTCAGGCCCAGAAAGGAGTTAGGTAACGTTATTTTCCATTTTAATACAGAGTGAGAGCAGATCAGCGTATTACTGAATCTCGCCAGGTGGTAGAACTAGCTGTCAAGGAACACAAGGCAGAGATTCTAGCCCTCCAGCAAGCACTGAAGGAGCAAAAACTCAAAGCTGAGAGCCTTTCTGATAAGGTAAGTAACCTTCAGCCCCAGACATTACTAATTGGGTGAGATGCTTTTCTGGAGATATTATTGTAGAAGAGTGGCCTTGAGCAGCTTTTTCAAGATGCCAGAGCAAATTAGGGAGATGGGAGATCATGGAATAGAATTCTGTCTTCGAGCCAAAGACCTCAGGTTTCCTTTAGAAAATGACTAAAGCAAGAAAGCGTCCTGTGATGCCCAGAGGGTGCAGTGAAGTCCTTCGGTAACTTGATATCTGCATTTGAGCAAGGGCATACCAAAATGCTGGTTGGTTGGGTTTCCCCCTTAGACCAAATGCAGGATAATAGTGTGATTTTTCTTTGTGTGCTTGGTGAAGTTGGATTTGAGGATTGTGGAGCACTGCTTGTTAGTGTTCAGTGTTATTCTGACCATCTATCCCACCTGCCCAGCTCAATGACCTGGAGAAGAAGCATGCTATGTTGGAGATGAACGCACGCAGTTTACAACAGAAGCTTGAGACAGAAAGGGAGCTCAAGCAGAGACTCCTGGAGGAGGTAACCTTGGAAATTCATGTTGTAACTTCAGAAGAAGGTTCCACATCGCAGCAGGGGGGGAGTTGTGAGAATAGCAGTGTTGCACATCCACCCTTTCTCTCTGTAAGTGGAGAGATTAATAAATTGGAGGGTTGTTTTTACTTAAAACTCTGCAAAGTGTGTGGCTATGCGAGGGAGCAGTAAAAGTGGACTGCTCCTCAAGGGAAGGAATGCTGGGACAAAGGGAGATGGAGAGGGAGGTGAGTGCTGTGACCTTGCAGCCAGTGGGCACAGTCCCAAGTACCTGAACAAGAAGAGCAGAGCAGGTTTGGTGAAGGTAATCAGACTCAGCCAGCAGCCCACTGATGATTGCAGAAGCCTGTAGGGATGAGGTGCATCATAGGTGAGGTCTGCAAAGCAATGTCCATGCCTAGGTACAGCATTCCTACAATGTAGCTCTGACCAGACCAGATGTGAGTACTGTAGCTTAAAACCAGCTTGGAGCCAATATGCTGAGGGAGCATCGGTGAGGGCCACCGGTAAGGCTTCTCAGAGCTTCTTATCAAGAAAGTATAAAACCTGAAAGAATTAGGTGTAGTTTGTCATGTTTTAAATTAGATCTAAGGCAGAAGCTCTTCCCTGTGAGGGTGCTGAGGCGCTGGCACAGGGTGCCCAGAGAAGCTGTGGCTGCCCCACCCCTGGCAGTGTTCAAGGCCAGGTTGGACACAGGGGCTTGGAGCACCCTGCTCTAGTGGAAGGTGTCGCTGCCTGAGGTAGGGGTTGGAACTGGATGAGCTTTAAGCTCTCTTCCAACCCAAACCATTCTATAATTCTATGTGCCCTTTTCTGTTGTTAATTGGAGACAAATATGCAAACAGTTGGACATTATTTTCCTTATAACTACAGAGGAAGGAGTTTGTCCTGGCTTATAGGAAGGATTATTTTTTTTAATTACAGAGTCTTGTGATGGCTTCTGGTGATTGCACAGAGCTTGAGAAAAGAGCATCAAGACATTCTTCATGTATCTGCAGTCTGATTAACAATTGCAGGATTTTAAATGCTTGAGAAAGCAAATAAAGCAAACAAACATGCAGTTGAAAGAAGTGGTGTTGCTACAGATTAAGATAAAAGACATATAAATGCTTGTTTAGTCATAATACCTCCTGAAAGGAAGGAAACTTCTAGAATATTGTCACTTTCCAGCTTTTAAAGAACTGTCTGTTTACAGACATCTGAGATGATGCTTATTTTACAGAGTGGTAACATTCAATGGCTTTTATTTAAAACCAAGCAGACAACAAAAGCAAACCGCTGGCCTTTCTGTTCTGGTTAACAGCAGGCAAAGCTGCAGCAGCAAATGGATCTGCAAAAGAATCACATCTTCCGCTTAACTCAAGGCCTGCAAGAGGCTCTGGATCGAGCAGATCTTCTGAAGACTGAAAGAAGTGACCTGGAATATCAGCTGGAAAACATTCAGGTGAGGGTGAGGAAACCAGAGCCAGACTGTGCTCCACATCCTGAAACCCTGCTCCCTGTTTCTGGGTTTTCATAGGCCGTGACCCGCTTGTTTCCATGTGACATTTTCCTTACACTGTTTTGAGCTCTTCTGTTCCTGAGTTATCTGTTTGTTTATTCTATTAAGATAGAATGTCTAACGTGTGTGTGGTTCCCAGGTTCTCTATTCCCATGAAAAAGTGAAAATGGAGGGCACTATTTCCCAGCAAACCAAACTCATTGATTTCCTGCAAGCAAAGATGGACCAACCAGCGAAAAAGAAAAAGGTGGGTGAAGGATGGTTTTGTGTTTAGTTGTGTATATTCATAATATAGTGTTCTCTTTCTTCGTGTAACACAAATGTGCCCTTATTTAAGAGCATTCCGAGTTGCTGACTACAAGCTTTACCAGGCACAATGTGTTTTTTGTGGCTTTTCCAGTATTTTCTTATTCCTACAATACTTCGGTTACAACCGGGTAGCTACAGCTCAGTGAGGCTGTAGGAATACTGAATTTTAACCACGCTTTATTTTCAATGGTAAGTATGTACGTGTGTATGAACACATCATGTTTGTAGAGTGGTTGTCTTGTAGTTAGAGCATAGGATTGATTAGTCAGGTGACGCGACTCGTGTCACATCTTTGTCATGAGCCGTGCTGTCATTTTGATTTAAGTAATTGAATTTTAACTGCGTATTTTGAGATCCTCTGTTTAGATGCTTTCGGAAACTCAAGGTGTGAGTACTGACAGGTAATGTAAGTCCCTCTTTAAACTAATCCATATCTCAACATTTTCTTTCCAGTGCCAATATGAACTAAAAATCCATCCTTACGCTTAGCATTTGCCATTAGGCCCTCTGGCCGGACTGCCACTAGCTAGTTGCACTTTGCCTAGTTTAAGCCATCTCTTACTAGGAGTTAGGAGTTGTCTGTGTGTTTCTGTTGCTAGGGCCTGTTTAGTCGGCGGAAAGAGGACCCTTCTTTACCCACACAGGTTCCCCTGCAATATAATGAGCTGAAAGTGGCACTGGAGAAGGAGAAGGCTCGTTCTGCTGAGCTGGAAGAGGCTCTACAGAAAACACGCATTGAGCTCAGATCTGCTCGTGAAGAAGGTAGGGGTTAACAGAGAAGGTGGATCTGGAAGGAGATGCACGTTTTTGATCTGAAAACGTGCCTTTAATTGTGTATCGCTCTAGCAGTAACATATGTTGTTTAATTCTTGCCTACTGCTGTGAAGGTGCAATAAAGCTGCACTTTTATCTGCGGGTTGTAACCACTGAATGGTTACACAGAACCACTGCTATGAATGAGGGTTTCATACCTGTTGTGTTAACGAGTGGCATTTATCTCATCTATAGCTGCTCATCGGAAGATATCCGACCACCCTCATCCATCTACTCCAGCCACAGCTAGGCAGCAGATCATCATGTCTGCCATAGTCCGCTCCCCAGAGCATCAGCCTACTCCCATCAGTTTGCTAGCTCCACCCTCCAGTCGCAGGAAGGAGTCTTCCACGCCAGAGGGTAGGCTTTGGGGGACTTTTCTGTTACCGTTTTCCTGTCTCCTATTTCAATGCCATCTCTTTTTTTATTCTTCCTTCCATTTTTTCATTTCAAAATCAGATTTTTTTCATGCTAGGAATATTAGGTGGTACATTTTGCTTTACTTTTTGGTTTAAATTCTCTATTTGGACTGTATGATTTATTTCTTCAGCAGTAATTATTAGCAGCAATTGTTTAAAGAGCATGTGTTTCTTCAGAGGAGGATGTTTTCTGTACTGCTTTCTGCATTGATCGAAAGGATTCATAGCTATTTCCTTAGCAGTTAGCATTTTTACTTATGTAAACTGTTGATTTGTTCTGCTTAGCAGAATGTCTCTATGAAGACTTTTGGTAAAGAGAAAAGACTTTGGCTAGGCATAAGAAGAAGATACCAGGTCAAAGACAATATTGATAGCCTGTTAACTAGAAAAGGGGGATACCCTTTGATGTTCTTGAGATAAAAGGGAGAAGGGTCATCACAAAAAGTTAAAGGATTGAGGGCTCTGCTCAGCTATTCTTAGATAACCAATATTCCCTGAGACTCAGAACTAAAACCTCCAGCCTTTAGGTGGAAAAAGCCAGAACCCACAAACTGGAGCAGCGAGTGCAGCCAGCTGAGGCACTGGGCACTGTGAGGATGGGTAACGCTGGCACGGAAGATGCCCTCAGGGGCAGCTTATGGGCAGGGAAGAGACTCATGTTCACCAGTAAAAGACCATGCTTTGGAGGATAAACTTTGCTTGGTAGAGACACACTAACAGGGATTGTAGGGATGCTTTAAGATCCACTGGCACTGGTGGCTGGCTGTATGCAGAAGGCCTGCTGTGTGTTGATCACAACAGTATAGGTGTTGAAGAGTTTTTAGCTATAAGCAAAATTGAGAGATTAGTTTGGCACGTTGTGAGAACTGGAGCTGAGCGCAGGCTTGAAATTTAGGTGGTTTGATTGACATAATCTTGCTACACCAAACATTATCCACTTCAGTTCTACAGTCTGTGCTCAGGCAGCACATTCTGTGCATCTGTATCAGGTCATTACTGAGGTGGTAGCGTTGCTTAAGATTTACAGATTGCAAAGGGGAGGAGTGTCTGTTCAGCAGAGTTTTAATAGAGATGTGTAGTCCCTTTTTATTACCTTGGCCTTAAAATGCCGAAGTCTACTCATCCCTATCGCAGTGCTCATCCTGCCAATAAATCCTGTCTCTTCCAGAGTACAGCCGGCGCCTGAAGGAGCGGATGCATCACAATATCCCACATCGCTTCAACGTGGGGCTAAACATGAGAGCGACGAAATGCGCCGTGTGTCTGGATACAGTGCACTTTGGAAGACAAGCATCTAAATGTCTTGGTAAGAGCAGAGTGTGTGCTCGAGCGGAGTGTCGCTGGGTGGGAGAATGAAAGAGCACCAGCCATCTAGAACAGATTTTCAGTTAAAGCTGAAGAAAGAACCAAGTATGAAGACTTTGAAAGTAGTTGGTGCAAACATTCTACATCAGAAAACATCCGATGGTTCAGAGAGGAAGGAGATTCTTTGGGAAGCTGGGTTTGCGTTAGAGCACGAGGCAGCTCTGTCATGATTTTTTTGTCATGTAACAGAAGTTTTTCTGTGTCCTTTTGTCAGAATGCCAGGTGATGTGTCACCCAAAATGCTCAGCTTGCTTGCCAGCTACTTGCGGACTGCCAGCAGAATATGCCACGCACTTCTCTGAAGCATTCTGCCGGGATAAAATGAATTCTCCTGGTCTGCAGCTGAAGGAGCCAAGCAGCAGTCTACGGCTTGAAGGATGGATGAAGGTGCCAAGGTATAAACATGACTCCTGGTGCCCTATCAGGTGCTGAAATATTTGGAACTGTTCCTTGTATTATCCTGGCTCCTACAATGGGATGATCACTACATGCCCATTGCAATTACTTACTGCCACTGAAATTTGTCTTTCTAAGAGCTGCATGCTTGTTTCATGCAGGCAGAAAATCCAGCGTAACTTTGTGCTTATTTTCTTTAGGAATAATAAACGTGGGCAGCAGGGCTGGGACAGGAAGTATATTGTCCTGGAAGGAACAAAAGTGCTCATTTATGATGCAGAAGCAAGAGAAGGTAACAGCATTTCTAGGAAGAACTTGTTTCTTAATCTTCAGCTGTTGCTTGGTGAGCTGAGAGGCTTTAAGGTTGCTCCCGCTTGCTGTGGCCATGTTAATTTAGCTAAGTTTTCTCTAGTAAGGCAGTGTTGTTTTTCTACATCCTTTGCAGGTTTATCAGCTGGTGTGTTAGAGTAATCCAGCTGTGAACATGCGGTGTGTTTTCTGTAACCATCCAGCGTGTATCCACTTCAGTTTGCTATCACAGCTGTTGCTGCTTACTTGTTCATTCTTCCTTCATCTGTGTCCCCATTCTCTCTGCAGCTGGACAGAGGCCTCTGGAGGAATTTGAGCTCTGCCTTCCTGACGGCGACGTAACTGTTCACGGAGCTGTAGGAGCCACTGAGCTTACCAATACTGCAAAGACAGGTGAGAATCTGACGTAGATGAGGTCAAATGGATTTCATCTGGCTTGCCATCAGTTGGCATTCTGTTTGACTGAACAGAATTTTCTCCCTTTAACTTTCATTCTGTGACTGTGCCATTTTGAGGTTACCTCTACTTGAATTGGGTGAATAGCTCAGTCGTCTAGATTTAGTTACACATGGGCTGTTGCTTCTGTCATGGTAGTTGAACTGTGAATAATATAATCATCAAGCCAAATGGAAGTAAATTTGAAGAGTTTTGTAACATACTCAAAAGCAGTCGGTTGATTTAAATTCCTTCTCTCAATGCTCTCTCTCAAGTGTGAATTGTCATAATTCATACCACCATTGTGCTCCTACCAGAAAGTCATGAATTAGAAGTACTGTGGGGTGTGTACAGTCTGTTGTTATGACAAAATGTTGATGTTTTCGTTTGTATGTACTGAATAGAACCGATTATAAGTTTATGTATGTCTTGACTTTAACATTAAAGCGTACAGACTGTTAAAAACAAAGGTTTCCATAACCAGATTTTTCTTGACCAGCACAGGGCAAACTTTAGTCAAGTGGCTGGTTTTGGGGGGTGTTTGTCATGCTGAAATGTCTTTCTCTTTTGAATAAAAGGTGAGAAGTTATTTAGTAGAGACAGCACTGTATGTATGGGTTGCAAACATCCAGCTGGTATTTAGCTTTAAGTAGCTAGCCTGTGCAGGACCCGTAAAGGAGAAACCTATGTGTAAATTGCCATGGTAACACGTGATGATAAATACAACTTCTCTCCGATGAGGCTGAAAGGTGTTGATTTTAAGTCCACTGACAATATTCCAAAAACTAATCTAAGTCTTATTCTATCTATATAACATCTCAGATGTGCCATATATCCTAAAATTGGAGTCTCATCCACACACCACTTGCTGGCCTGGTAGAACACTCTACCTGTTAGCACCCAGCTTCCCTGACAAACAGCGCTGGGTCACAGCACTGGAATCAATAGTGGCAGGTGGGAGAGTTTCCAGAGAAAAAGCTGAGGCTGATGCTGTGAGTATAAAAGTTTCATTTAATCATAAAATATTCTGGGAGGGAGCAGAGGTTTGAAAGTGTTTTGTCGGTATTTGACATTCTGAGGTTTAACTGCAGGTAAGTTGTTACTTCTGCCTGACGAGGGGCAACGAGTACCGGGAACTAATTCATTGTACGACTGATGCTTTGTATTGCAGTACCCTGCTTCAGACTTGGGAGTGTAGTTAAGAGGATCCCAAAATTAGATCTCTCTAATGCCAGCTAACAGAAAAAGAAGAACGAGCAGTCAGGACATGGTTTAAATTCAGTTCCATAATGTACCACATGGAGTGAGCAAACATTAAACAAAAGGAAGCAAAATGCTCCCTCTCCCGTTCTTAGAGAGTCAGGGGTTTTGTTTCTTGGGGGGGGAGGTGTGTGTGTGTTTAAGTGTTATTCCTGGTAAGAAGAAGAGGTTAAGTGTATTTATTTTGGTTTTGAATAGCCTTTTCATCATTGTTGCACTGATTACTCTTTATTTTCTGATAAAAGGAGATTTGATTCTATGGCATTGCCTATGAGCATATTAGCCCTAGGGGAAGGACTATCTGACTAGCAGGAAATCATCTCTTTTCTCGTGCTAGCATCCCTTTTGTCTCTGAGAAGCATACATGCTCCCTCCAGCATTTGGACTTCTTTGTTGATTCTTCCCCTAGAAAAATTTTACTGCTCCAGTGCAGGAGACTGGGGGAAATGGAAAGGATAGGGACCGCCACCAGTTCTATCTGATCATTCCGATCGGTTTCCTCACCATGTTTCAGGCAGGTAGAAGTTTCCTAATGCTTTTGTAGGAGGTTCCCCTGCAACATTTAGTTTTCTGAGGAAAAGAAATCTGTGCCAAGCATTTTGCCTGTCTGAAATGATGACCTTACAGTGTTAAAATGCGAATGAAGACATCATGGCTAACTCCAGAAAAATGTGTCTCTTTTGTCATTTGCAGAAGTTGCTGGGAAACTCCCTGCTGAAGCTGGAGGGTGAAGACCGCTTGGATATCAATTGCACAATGCCCTTTAGTGACCAGGTAATGCTAATGTTCAGCTGGGCCTTTCTGAGGATTGGCTATTTCATTCATGGAAATGGCAGCTGAACAGCAACATGTGCGATTACAAACCTGTTTGGCACTTTGTGTTTCTCTTCACTGGTAAACAGGATCGTCCAAGCTTGCTCCTGGAGTGTTCCTTGTTATCCTCATGTAGTGCTGGTTTTTTCCCTGTTGTCACTGTAGGTAGTACTGGTGGGGGCAGAAGAAGGTCTCTATGCCCTAAATGTACTGAAGAATTCCTTAACGCACATCCCAGGAATGGGTGCTGTCTTCCAAATTCATCTCATCAAGGATCTGGAGAAGCTACTCATGATAGCAGGTAGGGGGCTTTACGTTACCATCTGTCCTGCCGTTAACAGATGGCAAAGGCTTTGTGCTGCAGCGCCAAAGGGCCCGGCTTTCCTTCAGATGCAGTACAGGCTTTATTCCTGTTTTTATCAGTGTACTGTCAGGAATCACTTCCTGTGGTTAACACAGCATTGTCTGGGGCTTTCTTGTAAATGAAGACGTGAATGGAGGCTCAGCTAAACCTTCAAGAGAGTGAATTGAGGGAGGGAAGAACTAGAGAAGACATTTTCTGTCATCATTTTGAGTTCAGTTTAAGAAGTATTGAGTTGATCAGTGAGTGTATCTTCCTAATCACTACAGAGCCTTTCTTTTAATGTAGTTAATCATTTGGGGACCATCATTTTGATAACCATGGCCTAGGGCCAACAACTGTTAACTTGCTCTAAATGCGAATTCATGTGACAAACTTGGGGACTTCTTTCCTGGTGTAAGATTCCCTTATGAAAAGAGCACCAGCTTTAATCTCTCCATCTGTGGTTTTCCAGAGATGATCCTTCCCACACTGATGTAGGCATGCTGAACGTTAGGGCGTATCTTCATCTGAAAGCCCAAATTATCAAGTGTCTAAATGACATTCGTAGGGAATGAAAAACAAATTCTTTCTTTTGTTCTGTTTCTTCTGTGTTTTTCCCCTCGTCAGGATTTGGGCTGTCCATGCTTTATTTGTGTCAGAGGAAAAAAGGGACGGCAAAATGGATCTCTCACAAAGTTAGAAGTCAATGTCGCTCTGTTGCTAGACTTCGGAGAGGAATTGGGCTTGGTCTATAATGCAGTCTGTTAGGGCACTTGGAAATCCCTTGCCGATTGTGGTGGCGCAGAGAGGCCAAACCACCTTTTACTTCAAGTTCTGAAGGGTAAAGCAGAACTTCTTGGGTAATTTTGAATAGTGTCCTACTGAGGCCACTGCTACTGTCATCGTCTTAACCTTAGCAACACTGATAACCCATGGAGAGGTTGGTTGTTCTCCCGGTGGATTTACTGTCTGCTTTTGTAAGTTTTCTGTTTCACTTTTAATAGGAATAACATGGAATGGATTCTGCATGGTGCGTTGTGGCTGTTACCACAGTAACAGCCTGTAACCATGAGCTGCTGCTTAGGTAATGGAACAGACTTTTGTAGAGAATAGGGAGTTTTCCCGTGATGAAATGTGAGCATTTTTGTTTTCAGGAGAAGAAAGGGCTCTGTGTCTTGTTGATGTGAAGAAAGTGAAGCAATCTCTAGCCCAGTCACACCTCCCAGCCCAGCCGGATGTCTCACCAAATGTCTTTGAGACTGTCAAAGGATGTCACCTTTTTGCTGCTGGCAAGGTAGGATACAGCTCTCCTGCCCCCAGACCACCCTTTACACCACATGAGTTTGGTATTAATCACATAGCATCTTTATTTCACTGGCAACAAATCCAAGGTCTGTATTCTCGTGTTGAGAAGTGTGTAGGGGCTGAAGAGAGGCTGAGCTGGCAGTGGTATAGAGGATCTACTACTGATATGAATCAATTCAGTCAGGAAGAAGTGATGCTAGAGCCTGAACTGCTGCGTAACAAGAAGTACAACACAGCATAGCATAGCTGCCTCCTTACAGTTGACTTCAATTTTGAGGTTTATAATTAGTGGATTCTATCCGCTGTTTGTTCTGGAATGTCATGTAACACTTTCCAGGCTGCAAATTACTTAGGTTTGGGTCATTTGATAACTTGTTAATATTTACATCTTGGACCATTTAGCCACAACAGAAATTCCCATTAACAATTACTTCTGCAGACTACTTTAATAACAAACTGAACATCACTTTCAAAGTGATGTTTGCGTAACAATTTCAAGGGTTGAAATGGAACCTATTCGGGTTTCTTATCCCTTTTAATGAAACACTGTTCTGTGGAAAACCTTCCAATTTATTATGAAGTGAATCATAGAAGCAGTTCAAATTCACATTCTTTTTTGAGAATGTGAAGAGGCTTTTCATTATTTCACTAATTCACAATGAGTACCCTATTAAAAACCTACCTGCTTATCTCTGCAAAGTTCTTTGTGGTGAAAGGTCCTCACATGCTCAGCATTAGAATTTACTCCATTAGCAACCTGAACTCTGCCTGTAATCTTCTCTGCAGGTCGAGAACAGTCTTTGTATCTGCGCAGCCATGCCCAGTAAAGTGGTTGTTCTGCGATACAATGAGAGTTTGAGCAAGTTCTGTATCAGAAAGGTAAGCTTGGTAATTCCCTTAATAATGAGCTCACATAATTCATGTATTGCACTTTGCTTTGGAGCTAACGCCTTAAACCTTTTTGCATGGATGAGAACATTTGGTTGCCAACTAAAATGATAACAAATTGCAACGTGCACTGACTAAAACTGGAGTAGGCAGCAGTTTCCTTTAATAAGAGTTGGCATATCTGAAGAGATGCAGAATAGGATTGTGATTTGTTGAAATACTGACTTGGCTGTAGTCATACCCTTGCTCAGTTACCCAAAAAAAGGCTTTCTTCTTCATTGCCCAGCTGTGTTCCCTCACCTCTGTTGTCTTTGGAGAAGTCCATAACAACTGACTTCTCTCTTCTTTCCAGCTAAGGCAGCAGTGGGTATCTGGATTTGTTTACTGTAGTAGTGAAAATCAAAGGGAATTTGGTACTCTCCCATCACAGGGTAGGCAGCTGTGTCCCATACTTATCCTGATACATGGGTACCTTCTCCTGGCCAGCAGAGGCAGTGAGATACGGATCTCACGTGGCCATGTACACAGGTCCCCTGTACCGAAGAACCCTGTCTGCCTCCAGCACCGGCACTGCTCTGGACTGGAACATGTCTTGCTTCATTCTGTGGAAAGCAGAACTACTGCAGCTCTTTTCAGGCAGCCACCTGCAGGCAGGTGATGCCCCAAGCACCAGACCCACTTTAAAGACAAGTCCAATCAGTTCTCATGAGTAAATTTTATATGCTCATACACATCCAGAAAACCACCCCAAATAACAGGGATCTCTCCTCAGAACAGAGTTTGAACACTGCCCATCTTAAAATGGGCTGGTACCCAGAAACTCATGTCCTCTCCAGTTCACAAGCTAAGGAATGGTCAGGTCAAACTGCAGCTCCCTCTGCAGGTTACTTTGAGGCACCGGTTCAATTTACAGCTTGTCTGAGGATTTATCCCCACCGAGTGCTTCACTGGCACTGCTGTAAGGAAGCAGAGCCGGCACGGTAACTCAGATGCTGGCCTCCTTGGAAGTAAAGATGTTATTTGATGGAGATCTTGGGACAAACCATGTGGATACCAGCAAACCTGGGGTAGCTGCAAGCGCTGTAGCTGATACCAACTCTTGCTCACAGTGCAGCAGCAGCCAGCAGGAAGCACTGTCCTCTGCTTGTGCTGCCACTCACCCCACAGTGCTGAGTGCCTTGACAAGGGCTTACATGCAAAACATGCAATGGCCTGTTTTAGAAGGAAGGTTTTCCTTATCCTTACTAAACCAGACAACTGAATTTAGATTCTAACAAGATGGCAGCAAGCCCAGAATATGCTCTTCCGTTCTGCCAACTAAACTGCCAGATAAACTAGGAATTATGCAAGGAATCTTGTCTTCAGAAGATCAGGGGATCTGTGTGTTGTGTCAGGCTAGCCTGCAGAGCTCTCATAGCTGTTCAGTCACACTGCAGATCTTGGTGGACAGCATCTCTGTGTGTTGCACTGCACAAAGAAGGAAGGAAGATTGTGTGTGTTTGTCGTCCTTTTGCTTAAGGAGCCATCAAGCTTGTTTCTGCAGTGTTAAAGGCAGGGATGCTTTAGGAAGCTGACTGTTTCTGCTGGGAGGAGGGACGTGCCTACTGACAAGGGTTTTGCTCCTGGGTTTATAAAGACTTTGGGACTTGACTGGTGTTAGTCGTGCTTTAGTTGTCTGAGGATCTTCTGCCTGCCTTTCCAGCCGCTGTCCTGATTCCTGTTGACCTCCAGGCCTGGAAACGATTGTTCCAGCAGAGTTACTCTGGAGCTGGGGCAGTTTTGGGTGATGGACTTCCTAGTGACAAGGCTGTAATTCAACCCTAACTGCTCAGTCCTGGCCTTGTGTCACCTCCAGATACTGTGCAGCCATGCAGCCATTGGCATGGCTGTGACCTGCTGTAAGTAGTGAGCCATTCCCTACTGCTCCAGAAAATTGAGTAGGGTATTCTTCCGGAAGGAAGAGGTTCCTGTTAGGGTTAGCATCTGGAATTGAGTTGACTGATAGGCAAGTCTGCATTCACGCAAGTTTCACTTCCAACATAACAAAACTCTTCTAGCAAGAGTACTTTTCCAGGTGCTTTTGAGACTGTTTGTTGGTGACTTTGAGGTTGTCATCTCTCCCTTTTATAAAGACAAATGTGGCAATGTCTAATCTTCCAGAAAAGCAAAGTTAGAAAACTATAACTGGGAGCTGATCCCTGTCCATACTTTCTGCTTTTCCAGGAGATCGAAACCTCTGAGCCTTGCAGCTGCATCCATTTGACCACTTACAGCATCATCATTGGAACCAACAAATTCTATGAAATCGAGATGAAGCAGTACACTCTGGAGGGTAGGAGCTGTGTCCTGAGGAGAGCCCCAGCTGGCTCCACAGGCTCTTCTGGTGGGGCTCTTCTACAGCAGGTGAAGAAAAAGTATTGGTGCCAATCAAGGTGGTTTTGTCCATTTGCTTTGCAGAGTTTCTGGATAAAAATGACCACACTTTGGCCTCTGCTGTGTTTGCTGCCTCTACCAACAGTTTTCCAGTCAGCATCATCCAAGTGAACCCAACGGGGCAGAGGGAGGAGTATCTGCTGTGTTTCCATGGTATGTGTTGTCTGGTTGTGTAGTTGTTGCACTGCATCTGCTTTCTGGTACGTGAACAGCCAGGAGGTACTGGGGTATGGCTGTAAAAGAAAGACAGTTGACTTCCTAGTGCCTGGTAATGATTATTTGTTGTGAATCCAAAAGGCCTGGAGGAGTTGGGGCTGGTGGTTTAAACAGTAAGACACACGCCAGGCACTGATGCTAAAATAGACCTGCCGAGGTGCTGTCGGTCACCTTGTATCTGCCTTAAAGGATCTCTATGCCTGCGGATCAGTTGCCATGTGCTGGCGTCTGTGCCTGAATGGAAGGGATTAAACTCAGTGTTAGATGCTACCAAGTGTTTGATTATCCTGATAAAATGTTAAGGGGTTCTCAGCCTTTTCCCCTCTCCTCTGCTTTCCATACAGACAGAAGAGACTTTCTAACCTGGTGATGAAATAAGAGAGTGTTTGTTATTTTATTGTACCGCTGCTTTTGTTGGCTCTCTAGGAGAGGGTCAAGCCGGGTTTATGGCCTTTGTCCTTCCAGCAACAAAGGAACACAGTTCAGGTGTGTGCTCACAACGTGGCATTGCTTTTCTTGGCAGAGTTTGGTGTCTTTGTGGATTCCTATGGAAGACGCAGTAGGACAGACGACCTGAAATGGAATCGCTTGCCCTTAGCTTTTGGTAGGTGTTGAGGGAGATCCTCTTGGCTTATGGAAATCATTGAAACAGGGAAGCAGCTTTGTGGAACAGGTATTCCTCACTGAGCACTTCCTCTTCCCTCTCCTCATTCTCCCAGAAACTATGGAGATTTTCCCACAATGTAAGATCATTATAAGTACAAACTGACAGACCTATGGATGCAGAAACAGTTTGAGGAAAACTGAAGCGAAGTTATGTTTCCTTCATGCTCCCGGTGTTACAGTGACTGAAGCAGCTCATGGGGTTTGTGACAGTGCTTGGAAGTTGCTGAAACAGTCAGGACTGTGGAACGTCAGCCTGGCTCCCTCAGCCCTTTTGCACTTCCGAGTGGGATGTTATTCAGTTAATAGTCTGCCTTTAATGCCTGCTCATGAGTCTTTGGTTGGTAGAATTCTTGAGATACGGATAGTTTCAAAGCAACGATTCTCTAAGCTTTCATCTCCCTGCTTAGTCATCACATCGCGTCTTGTTACAGCAAATCTGCTCCCTGGGGTTCCCCAGGGCCGGGAGCGCTGCTCTGCTCACTGATGCTTTTGAGAAGGTTTTATTTAATAGGGAAATTGACTTTGTGTTTTTCCTGCTTTTGTGATGCTCCTTCAGCCTACAGGGAGCCCTATCTCTTTGTGACCCACTTCAATTCCCTTGAAGTGATTGAGATCCAGGCACGAGCTTCTCTAGGGTAAGTTGTTCTCTCTTCATTACTTTGACCAGCATGTGATGCAAGAAAACATAACGTGCCAGGGAAAGGCACCCTGTTGTCATTGTTAATGCTTTTTCCTGCCCTTTCACTCAGAACTCCTGCACGAGCCCACTTGGAGATCCCAAATCCGCGGTATCTCGGGCCTGCAATTTCATCTGGAGCCATCTACTTGGCCTCCTCCTACCAAGACAAATTAAGGGTGATTTGCTGTAAGGGCAATCTGGTGAAGGAGACCAACAACGAGCAGCACCACAGAGGATCTTCTGCTACACGCAGGTACGATAGTCAGGGTGTCCCTGTGTGCCTCATGAGCAGCCTCAGCTCCAGGTGGCTCTTTCCCCCGGGGGCTGTGGAACGCCTGTGTTCCATTCCTGGAGAGAGGGGCTGGCACTGGGCAGTCACTGTAATGCTGGCAAAGAACAAGGAGGGAGTTGCTGATGTCTTAAAATACAGAAGGCAAAGAAAATCAGCTCTGTAGGAGTATGTGGGTAACAACCTCCACAAACACTCTGTGATCTTCAGCTGGTTCATGTTGGGAGATAGCTGTGACCTCAAAGCTTGGTCAGCTTAGATGCTATCAGTGTGACACAAAACACTGATTGACTGTAACAGTCTCTAAAGCTACAGCCCCTTCTCCTTAAACAACTTAGGGAGACAGCACTGGGAAGTGGTGATGTGATCTTGTTCTGGTCAGCATTATGATACTTCTGGGGTTGATGGTGCCACGGTGCATTGGAAACTGAGCAACTGAGGCCTGCAGCTCACCCTAACCTGGCCTGAACGGCCTGGAGCCACTGATAATTTTGTGTGGGGGAAAAGCAAGTCAGATTTTAGTGTACATGGAAAACGAGGCTGCTGAAGTGTATGAGAACATGGAGTTCTCCGGCCCGTCACACAGACATCACCCACACCAGCAATTCACCGAGGCCCCTGACCGGTGCAGCCGGTGTGACAGATGCTCAGCTACCACAGTCTTTGTGCTCTTCACGTTGGCTTAGGGAGCTCTGATGGTTTCACCTGAACACTGCTGGGTGTTTGGGGGGAGAGTTTCAGTTCTGCTAAAAGAAAACGTAACGTGAGGTTTTTGTTGCTCAGCGGTTCGCGTCAATTATTTTTGAATGACAGCAGCCCAAACAAGAGGGGTCCTCCCACATACAACGAGCACATAACCAAGCGGGTAGCGTCAAGCCCAGGACCGCCGGAAGGTCTGAGCCACCCTCGAGAACCAAGCACACCCCATCGGTACCGCGAGGGAAGGACGGAGCTGCGGAGGGACAAGTCACCTGGGCGACCACTGGAGAGGGAGAAGTCTCCAGGGCGGCTCCTGAGCACCCGCAGAGAGAGGTCCCCGGGGAGGCTGTTCGACGAGAGCAGCCGAGGACGGGTGCCCGTGAGCGGTGCCAGAACTCCTCTTGCTCAAGTCAATAAGGTGAGTCAGGAGCCTGGAGAACTTTCCCATTCCCAGGAAAAGGCATGCGCTGCAGCGGGGCTGGTGGTACTGGGGTGTACAAGAGCAAATCCAAATCGCATCCCCTGCCCCTCAACTTCCATTGAAACAGCACATATGGTGTAATGCGCTGCTCCTGTGAACACCTGCCCTCGTGCCAGTCCTCTAACTGCAAAAGCAGCTTCACTCTGGACCAGGCTGAAGGCCTCCAGATCTGAAAGCAAAGGGGCATTTACCAACAGAAATCAGGATACTGAGAACTTGAAGGGGAACAATGTATGCAGGAAGGAAGGTGGGAGCCTGCTGTGTCCAGAGTGATGCTGACAGTACTCGCCTTTGCCAATGAACTGAACTATGGCACCTAGAAGGAACCGGGCGCAGAGCCCTCGCGCCGCGGCGGCAGCAGTAGTGAGGCGACTGCGTGACAAAGAATACGTGCGACTCATTCACTGTCACTTTATTTCCCTGCCAGGTCTGGGACCAGTCTTCAGTGTAAGTCTCCGCCAGACAAAGTTCCTCATCTTGACCTGCAGGAAAAAAAAGGAAATACACTGAGTACATGCACTCCATGTGTCTGCTGCCCAGGCACCAAAGCAGCATCCCTGGGCCAGAGCTCGCGCCGCATCGGGAGACGTCCGCAGCTCAGTTAATTTCTCTGCACTTTCCTGCACTCCTGTTTTTGCACTTTGTACTCCTGTTACTCTTTCAAGCAGTTCATGAACTTTCTGTATTCACTTTAGTCCCTAGTAGTTCATCGAGGAAATTCAGTGGGACTCGAGTCCCACCCCAGGTCTTTAATGTGGTCAGTGCCCCTTACACATAATTGATCATGGTTCTGAGACATGCTGGGAATTCCCGATGGCCTGGAAGCAGGCCGAGGCGAGTGAGCCCTTCAGTAGAACGTGTCATTGGATATTCCCTACAGAACAAATTGCTTCCAATCAGTCTGTTCACCTGCCACTTCCGAGAGTTATTTTGTTCTCACTACAATCGCTCTAGAGCAGCTCTGATGGGGAGGGGAGAACCCCCGCGTCCGGCCCTCAGACAAAGTGCATTACCTATCTGCTACTGGGTTGTAAGACTTTATCCAGGTCTTCTGCATGACAGTTCACTGCATGCTGCTGCACCATCACTGGCTGCTCTCTCCTTTTAGGTTGCTTTGCTGAGTAGTGTATTGTACCTCACTTGTAAGTTACCTGAAACCTTTAGATTACGCTGCAAAATAATCACTCTGGAAATCTGGCACCGGAGCGTTACCAAGCCTTATTCTATGACAAGAGTTACAGTCACCCTGGTGCCCTCCTCCGCACTGCGCCGGGGCCCTGCCCAAAGGCTGCTGCAGACCCGGCAGTCACAGGGTCCCCGCGGACAGGAGTGGCCCAGGGCTGGCTCCTCCCGTGACCTGTAACTTGTACAATAAGAAAGAACCACATGTCATGGCACAAGAGGATACTCACAGTGAACAGCTTTAGCGCCTTTGCTTCTGCGTGTCGGACCTCGAGCCATGCGTTGCTTCCTATTCTCTTTTGCTGTGAACACGAAGCAGAGCGCAGATGATTTTCCAAGCAGGTTTTGACCACTCAGTCTGCAATAGCGACATTCGAAGTGAACAACCATGTTCTTTACAACTGGAACGAGCAAAACTGCATCCAATCTTCCCTCGGTGCCCCACTGATACTTCTGCTAGTCCCTCGCGAGCCTGTGCTAACCCGTTCTAGAAACCCATGAGAAAAGTCCAATGCCTTGTCCGTGTCCTTTGGCGAGTTTCCTGAATATCGTATCCCGTTCTCTTGTCTGTTGGGTTATTTTAGGTCAGATGATTTGGCAGGAGCCTTGCTGAAAGGCTTTGTCTCCTGGTCTGAATCTTTTGAAAGGTCAGAGATCAGTCTTTAAATCTTTGCATCTCATGGAAGATCTTCAAGACCTCAGAAATGGGCTTGTTGAGTCCCGAGAGTGTATATCTTGTGTCTTGTTTGTGACATGCTTCCTGCTATAGAAATAGCTCAAAGGACTGTACATATTTACAAGAATCTTTATATTCGTAACAAAAGGGAATTGAATTGGTTTCTACTTTTTTATTGTAAACTGTGTGTTTTTCAACACTAGCTTTTTGTTTTACCGGTGGTTGTGGACAGCCATCTTCAGACACTGGAGGGGCCTCAGCTTAGTCCTCCTCGCTCCCATGAAGAACTATTGTAACATTAACTTGCAATTGAAGCTTGTTAGCATAAATGAGGTTTTAGGTCTCTAAGAGTACAGGATTTTTCTGCATTACCTTTTTATTATCGACAAGGGAGGGAACCAGAGGGACAGTTCAAAGCTCCACCTGGAACGTACTGAACTTTGTTGTTGAACGATAACCAAATAAAACAAATAACTATCTCGACTGGCATGGTGAAATGACCGCTTCCTTCTCCGCAGTGACACTGCCCCTCGTCCCGCTGCCCCAGCGCCAGAGGCTGTGTAATCTATAGGCGTCAGCGCTTACCAAAGAGCTCACCTGATGGCATTTAGCATTGAGTAGTTGTAATTCCCTGAGCAAGTAGCGTTAAGTGGCTTCACAAACACAAAGCATGTTCATAGGAACTCAGAACAGATGGATTTGACCAAGTATTTCACTAGAGCAGCAGTCGGCTGCGGACACCTACAGCTAAATCCTGCCCTCGCCTACTGAACTCCCCATAGGGGTAGCGTTAAGAACCGTGTGAGTATGTGGGAAAACAATCCTGCCCTCCTAAATGACCCATAGTGTGATCTACTGACAGGTTTGGGATTTATCCCAGCAGTGTACTGGTAGCAAAGCGGACGGAGACAGCTCCTCATCCCACCGCTGTGACACGCTGGTGCTTTAAGGCCTAATAGCGGCAACTTAAAAACCATTCACAAATCAAGTCAGATTGAGTACAACCTGCAGTTCCTGTACATCTGAACTTACACCTGCTGGGAAAACTTGCGAGATCAGACTTAAATGTAAATACATCTATTTTTAACTGAACCAGTTTTTACAGGGTCTGAAGTATTCTTTCACAGGAAGAGGTTTTTAATATTCACACTGCTGCCTACAGTAACTTCATTTGTCCTCCTACCATTCGTGGCTTTGGTTCTGTGCACACAACCACCCCTTGCCCCAGGGTAGGGCTGTTGGAGGGCCTGGGGGTGGGTTACTAACACCACCTCTTACATTCTGGTCTACATGACATCCTTCGTAACAATGCTCTACATGAAACCCAAGCTGCTTGATTTATCTATTGTGCCTACTATCTGATGTATATGATGCAATGCTAACTTGTTAAATGTTCCTTTATTTTACTGTGCACAAAGAATACTTATTTAAAGCTCATTGTTGCAGTCCTATGATGCATGATCAGAATTGTAACACAACTAAAATAATCCAGAAACTGGTGGAGTAAAACAAAATTACTTATTGAGCCTTTTGATTACCAAGAACCCTGCACAAATCCCTGCCAGCCTGAGCACTGCACCGCAGGGGGCCGGGGAGGGCAGGGGGCTCCTGGCGCTGGAGTTTTGGTGGCTCCAGAGCCCCCCAAAGCAATTAAAGTCTCTGCATCTACCTTCGAACTGTGCTCTCCTAGCAACGGCCAGGAACAACCTCAACACCACACACTGCGGGCTGAGGGTGGGGAATGGAAACGAGCTAATGCAGCCAACTCCTGATCCAGCTTTTGCCTTCGGAGGGATTCGATTCGCCCCGGTTCAGTGTGGGAACACAATGTGATTAATCCTGATTCATTCACCTCTCACAAAGAAAACAACCCAGCAAATAAATAAGTAAAGACAAACCCCCCCCCCCATCCCTCCCAAACCAGCCCCACAGTGAAAACCAGATCCCCCCCAGCCATGGGCCAAGGGGGCTCTGCCATACCTGGAGGAGGGGGTGGCTCCTGGAAAGGTCAGTAGAGGCCTCAGGGATCGGCCTGTGGGCAGCTGCTCTCCCTCATCCCCACAAGCAGGGAGTGGTGATGGATGATGAGGCTTCGGGTGCTGTGCGGGGCCTGGGCCCTCACCCTGGTTCCTGGGTGCAGCCTTTGGGCTGCCAGAGCATGGCCCAAATGCTCAGCACCGAGCCAGGCTCTGGGCTGCACAGTGAATAAACAGCAAACGCTGGCTATAAAGTAATTGGTTGTGTCCATGTTCCATCATGCCAGCGCTGGGGAAAAGCCTGGAGTGAGTCCCGCGTATATGTGGTTGGGAACAAATCCACAAAGCTCAGCAAGAACTAATGAGACTGAGTCCATAAATACCGTTCCATGTCACATATGGCCCCCTCCAGGCTGGGCTTCATTTCTCAAAGTTTCAGCTGCTTCAGTCTTTGACACATGAACTATCTGTTTTGAAACTAAACCAAGCCACCCCAGCCAAAGAAACCAATCAGTCATTAGGCTGCCTCTAAACTCCTCTTTTCTCCCAGCAAAAAGATTAATTCTGGATCATTCCAGTAAGAAACTTGTGGTGCCATTTCCCTGCTGGCACTAAAAGCATCCAGGGCTCACTGCACCATCCATCTGCCAATACACCCTCCAGCTACTTTGAACACAGCTGAACCAGATTCCCTCCAACACCTGCCTCTCCCCTGACCCTCACCCACCCCACATACCCTCACCCAGTTTGCTCCCACAGCCTTTAACCTGTGCTTGGCCCCATGTGGAGCTCTGAGCCACGATGTCTGCCCAAGCACACCCAGCCCGCTGTGCCCACACCTCCGCTGTGGCAGCAGGCACGAGGGCTCACTTGCTGCCACTCTCATGGTCAGCTCCGTGACAGCCCAGCACCACTTTCATCATGCCAACAGCAAAGCCCCCCACCATACTGCGCTACAAGACACAGGGCACCAGCATACCTTTGCTCATGGCACTATGGAAGGAGAGGCCAGCATTTAACAACAGCATCATCAGGTAGGGAATGGCACGGAACAGCTGTGCTCACACAGCATCCACCTCTGTGTTCACCCATCTCGGTGGTCCCAGTTCCCATTTCAGCACAAGACACTCCCGTTACATTTGTTAACTGGAGCTGCTCAGACCTGCTCTCCCTGATGCATCTTTCTCTACTGCCCTGACACAATCAGCTCAAGCACAAAGGAACCTCGGTGCCTCCTGCCCATGGCAAGGCCCAGAGGCCTCCCTGCAGAAGGTGCTGCCTGCTAAATGACAGCCCAGACCAGGCACCCCCAGCCTCACCAGTGCAAATAACACTACAGCAGCACCACAACCCACATCCAACATCCAATCTAGACCTGGCAATAAAAGGTCTGCTTGAAGAGTGGATGGAACAACGAGAAGCTGCCAGGAGGCTGAAGGCCAATTCTGATGGCTGGAGCTTTGTTCTTCCTGTAAACTTTACCTCCCCCTTCTCCTTTACTAGTGAACTGCAAACTGACAAAGTGCTTTAAGCTGCATCTATGAATGAGAAGCTTGCACAATCCACCAAGGCACAGAACTGCAAACACAGGTTCTAAAGAAACAACAGCTCACAATGGTGGGATAATAACCAAGCAAGTCACCCTCTTTTCTTGAAAATGTTTTATTTGTTTCTAAAGAGGCTGAAAACAAAAGCAATTCCGTGTTCCAGAATACCAACACTATCCACAGCACAGAAGGAAGACAGTTTTCAGAGAAAACCACTGCACTAGACCCAGATCTACTCGGTTGCTAGAGCTATTGCAGCAGGGTGGCAAACCACCCCTGCACCATGGCTGCTTCCATGGAATGCTGGCAGCTGCAGCCTTTGTCCCTGCTCAGACTCCTGACTGATCTGTGCAATGTGCTCTTCCCACCGAGGGACGGGGCTGGTTACGGTTGGCACAGTCACTGGCACTCTCAGGCACCAAAATCAAAGAGAGGGAAGGACGCAGCAGGTCGCCTCCGGAGCTGGCTGCTCCAGGGCAGGCCCAAGGCACACTGGTGTGCAGTTTTGCATTAGTGTTGCATGTGTTTTGGGATAAAACAGGCTGTCGGTACCCAGTACAGGCAACCTGGTGTCACTATCATCATTTAGAAAATAGAAATAGGATTAAAAGCTGCAGGGATCCCCACAGCCCTGGGCGAGGAAGCAGCAGGGGTTTTATACCTGTGGTCAATGCTGCAACCTGGAGCAGAGGCCCTGCTTCCCCCTGGGCACAGATGGGCACGGTGCTGCTGCACCCAGAACAGCAACTGCTTACACCGAGGGCCACGCTTGGGCACTGGGCACATGTGACTTGCAGTCACCTTCAGGCTCTTTCTGAAGAAGGAATCCCTAAACTGAACACACTGATTTAAGGAAGTCCTCACTAGTGACAGCAAGAGAAACTGGTTTCAAAAAGCAGATTACTGCCATTACATACACATTTATGATTTACAGAAAAATCCAGCCATTAAAAACAATTGTCTTTACCAGAAATTCCACAGGGGAAAAGCTGTATTTCAGTTCTCACAAAGAGAAAAACTCAAGAGCTCACGACAATGCTCCCTGGTCTACCGTGCAGTAAAACTGAGCGTGTAGGTGATTGTGTCGCTGATTGTGCCTAGAAAAGGCTGCTACAAAAGGATCATCAATATTCCCACTTACTTCAGCCACGCAAGTTTGGAACTTGCTACTGAAATTATTGCATGTTTGATGAGTTACGGAAGCAGCAGTGGGCTTGCTTTTGCTGAGTGTTGAGCTCAAATGAGATTCCACAAGAATCCTGATTTCTAGGCTTTGGGCTGGCTTGTTTGTGACAGTTCGTTACAGTCTGCCTTGCTCCTAAGGTCTTTCATCTGTTGCTGCCCTCACATTTTTCAGCCTAATTAAACTGGTGGTTTTCAAATGAGGTGACAATGGGCACTGACACCCTTTGCCATCTGTCTAGTTGCCATGAAGCTACCATCTCTGAGCACTTCCAAGGTACGACTGGGAAAATAAGGCAAATACAGGAGAACCTGGAAGTCTCAGAAACAAGATGAAATCAGAGTTCATTTGCTACAGCACAGAGCAGGAGTACATTTGCTGAAGAGAAGAATTGTTTTTCTGAGACTGCACTGGCCCAGAACAATTGGTCACAAGCTACAGTGATGTTCATATTGGCTTGTACAGCAAAGTGGTGACATATTTCTTTTTGTAACGATGTGTAGCACTAAGCACCATCACTCCATCCTACAGGAAATGGAAAACAAGTGAGCACATCACATGGTTATCTGAAAACCACACGTGCAAGGAACACAGCCTGGCCTCTCACCTTGATAGAAAGTGCGTAGAGGTGGTTCAACATGACGTGGTTGGGCTCAGGGAGCAGAGCAGGATCACACTGGGAAATGGGGAAATGAGTGTGAAAATAACAGAACTCACAGTTTACTCATCACAGCTGATGGGTACCAAACACTGTCTGTAGCTAGCCATACCCTCACATACACCACCCTGCTCCTTACGCTGAGTCCATCAGCAAATGCAAAGTGCCAGAACAATCCAAGACCCCTCCAGGGTGAAATCCTTTGCACCTCACTGTCACCGTGAAACAGACCTCAATTATTCCTTATGTGCTTCTGACATTTTAATAGTGCTGCAGTGGGAAAAGGAAGGTTTCTGGGAGTAAAATAGCAATCGAGTTTTCTTCTCTATTTTGAGGAGAGTCAAGTAGAAAAATAGATTTACTTCAGCTGAATCCATCTGGGCATACGTAGTCCAGAATTTACCAACGTGGCAACTATTCCAAGGGTTTTCCTAAACTGTCCCCTCTCTGTACCCAGGGCTTTTCCCCATCTGTTCACACCCTCAAGGCCATTATTCATCAAACAAATGTACTCACAGAAATGCCTGTGTCCTTATTCAGGATGACCTGCAGCAGGTGGGGAGGAAGAATAGGTGGTGATTTAAAGCGCTCCTCTGCCTTACAAACATAGGGCTCCTGGTGATATGGTCCTGGGGGTGAACTTGACAACTCTGCCGAAGAGATGTTACATATTTATCCTTAAATAGTCTGTGAGAGTATCTGCACTTTATAGGTACTTTTTACCAGAACTCCAAATTGATTTTCACATCCAGGAACATGCAGACAGAAGAAATCAATGGCATGTAAATACAAGAACTTCAGCAGCTGATGCAGTCACTGCCCAAGAAGCGACTTAAGATGCCCAAAGCCTGTCTGACTTGAAACTAGCTGAGAAGGTTTGGGAGGCTGAGTCTGGAGGGACCTACTGCACTCCAGAACTGCACTGTCATTTCTGCCCAGCACTTCTCCAGCAAACACTTACTATTAAAGTGCTGCTCTACAATGTTCCCTCCGAGGAAAGTACCAGAAACATGGTACGCACCTGTAAAAGGCAAGTATTATTCCCATGCAGGGACAGAGTAACAGAAAGACATCTTCAGAGTCCGTATCAGTATAAGGAAAGGCTGTTACACCACACTGCAGGGAAGCATCTACTACAATCTCCTCCTGGCTCCCTGCAGTGTCCAAGCCTCGCAAACCACATTTTTTCTCCAAAAAGCCTTTGTCCAGGGCAAAGCTGTATGGAGCAATAATCAACCAAAGGCACCCTCTGCCTCAGATTCAAAGGACAGGGGTTCTGAAGGAGGTACTACTACATTTAAGATACTACTTCAATCATGTCTCCATCCCTGCAAAGGTCTATAAAGAACAGAGAGCAAAGCTGATTTCAGAAATGACTCAAGCTAAATCTCTCTCTTCTGTTACACTGGAATATGAAACTTAAGACAAAAATAGCATTCTTAAATTATTTTAGGATATACATAATTTATACTAAACTGTGAGGCTACAATATATTCCTGACCCTCTGTTAGCGCTGCAAAGATGCACCTAATGCCTACCTCCTAATGTGCAACTTCTGACCTCCCCAGTCCACCTCCTTAGCGGAGGAAGATGGAATTAGGAACCGTGCAGACTGTCCACATTGGTTTGATGTTGTAAGCCTGATCCACGAATCCACTGATTTCACATCACACAGGCAAACAAACAGCTGTTGAACACCCATGACTTCCTCCTAACCATATCTACAGTACAGAGACTTGTGCTGCTCAGCCAGAGGCTTTTTCTCCTGCGCACTCCATATTCTTCCTTTGTGCATCTGTGATTCCTGCACATGTCCACAGGGCCTGACAAAAGTGGAGGTTAATCTATACTGCAGCTTTAACTCCAGATAAATAGGATGATGAAATTTTTAACATCTCAAACAAGTGTGATAGCAAATTACAAGTAAGCTCATACCAGACATGTCTGAACATTTCTGGGAGTCCACCATCAAAGCATCGAATACTTCAAAGTCAGTTTTCTTCACCTGTATGACGTTGTTGACGGTACCCAGCTGGCTGGTTACTACTGGCTGGGAAGAGACAAGATACAAAAGTCAGAATAAAAAGGCTTGTGGGACTATCGGATTCCCAAAACTACACAATCAGCATTACCAAGAACGAGATCTATTGATTCTAAAACATGCCAGTACCAGATACAAAAAGGGCTCACCATTGCTCAGTTAGTGTGAGGTTAAGAGCAAGGGCACATTTAGGACTGGGGGACTGTATGTCAGTTGAACCTGTGTGGTCCACAGCACTTGATAAATTCTTGGGCTATAGATAAAGCTAGGATGAGGTTTGGGTTAAACAGTGACAACACAAGGAGGTAAGCTTTACCTCTAGCTTCTACAGGCTTTCAGAGTCAGGCTATGATCTGCATGGCAGAGTATAGTTGGTATTGCTGGTTTACTACTAAACCTAAGACAAGGTTTCAAAGAGCTAAATTTACTACAAGGCAAATCCTGTAAGGTTCTACAAGGTTTGCCAAGACAGCAAGAAGAGTGGAGCCATGAGCTGTGAATGGTTAGTTCAGAAGCAGTGAGGGACTGATGGGCAGGTGAGGGTTAAAGCTCATTCTCTAGCAGAGGAGGAAGAAAAGACCTGGTAGATTTTGGCACAATTACTGAACTATGAAAAGATCTAGAGCAGCAATAGCAACATTCTGGCACAGAGAGCAGGTACAGCATAGAGACTTGGGCTGTCAGCAATGCTACAGTGCATTAAAAGACAGTTTAGCATTAGGCTGGAAAAGCTCACCATCTCTTATAAACCATTCCCCAAGAGATCTTGTTACTCATTTGTTACAACACCTCCATTCCTTTGAGGCTGTCAGTCTGACAACCTCAGCTAGGCCAGGATCAGAAATCCCTCACCAACTTCAATAGTCAGTTCCTGTTAACCAAAACCTTCTCTCTGAGGTGGCCAGCTATTAGTAGAGAATCCATCGTTTTCTCATCTTCAGGTGCCTCTGTGAATAAATACAGTGAACCAAAGAAAACGTTACCTCTGAAGGATCATGCGTCCACTGCCCATCCACAAAGAACTTGTATTGGTGCTCTCCTTCTGGCAGATCCAGGATTGCCACGAAGTTATTGTGACTGGAATTTGAGACAAACCATCAGCCTTGAAGTACTCTGAGAAGTATATTAATTAGAAACTGTGCCAAACACTAACTGACAGTACAAGCCTCCTCAACGTACAAAGACTTACAAGAATCCCTGATGCAATCTGAAGGTAAAGAATAGTATTAAGGTTAATGTTAATGAAAATTTCCTCTATGACAGTAAGTCCCTACACATTCAAAATTCATATCTGAATTCCTGACATCAATTAACTGAGCTTTTGTAAAGTCATCCTCACATCTCCATGTTGCTTGTCAGTATGTGAGACCTCATTTTACTGGTGAGACTCCTGCTGACGGAACAACATCAGCTTACTCAGATTCCCTTGCCTTTCAGTATCTGCCATCACAAACTGCACTTCAGAAATGCCTGTGAAGGCATATCAAGTAAGTAAACAATGAGTAGAAGATGAAAGAGCTCAACACTTCTGAGTCACTTTGGGGCTGAATAGCTGCTGTTGGTAATTTTGATACTCCAGGGCTGTGAACTTCCTGATTCTACAGAAGTCTTTACCAGCATCTCCAAAAAGCAGAGAAACAGCTCATGCTTTGTGAACAATTCAAACAGGCTACACAATGCCAGCATCTCTCTTTACTTCTTCTCAGGTGAGGAGTACAAGCATACCACCACTGAATTGGATTTGAAATTTCAGTCTGAAATAATGAACTCTTCTATTTGACCATATCTGGTTCAGTAACATGATTTTATCCAACCTCTAAAGGAGGTCCAGACATCTCCTTTCCCAGAACTCCTCATCTGACAAGAGACAAACCTTTAGGGTTTTTTTGATAAACAGACATCTTTGTCCTTCTTCCAGATTTGTTTCACTATTTCCTGCCTCCCAGGCTTCCTACTTAGAGCATGACAGTAACAGTGATGTTCCACAGGTCTGTTTTCCAGCTCCTCTCTTGATAATTTATTTCCCATTCTTCATACACAGAACAGTCCTCCCACACCATTCCATTAGGCCACTGTGCTCTTCCCTCAAGTTTCCTAGGAAATTTAGACCTTTCTGCAGCAATGACAATGCAGGTAGCCACTCACTGAGACGAGAAATGCCAGAAACCAGCAGGAGACCAATCTTTCATGGATATGTCACCTTTGATGGACAAGAGGGCTCAGAACAACAGTTAAATTCGGCCCCTCTGCCTCTAAAATTAAGTTTTAAATTTTTGGAAAAAAAACCCAACATTGGTTTAAATGAACTACTCAAGTACAGAACTAAGCAGAGCTTCAGAGCTCTCCCGCAGGAAAAAGCAGTTGGTGCCTTAACACAGATTTATTCTCTCATTTATGTAATCTACCAGCAAGTCCCAGGCTCAGAGTTTTCCTGAGCAGCATTTGGCCCTCTTCAGCTGGGCAAAAGCAGCCAAATATGGCAAAAAAGTACATGTGCCATCAGAGACACTATGCTTAAATCCAACTTTGCCTCCTATGCCTGAACTCTGAGCCCAGGTAGCAGACTGCACAACAAGGATTGTTTCAGGTCATTCATGCATGGTACCCAGTGAACACATCACCCCTTCAAAACTGACACAGCCCAACTTTCATCCTGTGCCATCCCAAAATCAAAGTCAGATTCTCATCAAGGGCTTGAGGAGAGAAGCAGGAGAGTGGTAAATACAAGCACAATACCATTCTACAGCTGACCACCTTTCTCACTTCACTAA
Source organism: Amazona ochrocephala (assembly GCA_039720435.1). Taxonomy (NCBI): domain Eukaryota; kingdom Metazoa; phylum Chordata; class Aves; order Psittaciformes; family Psittacidae; genus Amazona; species Amazona ochrocephala. Next base: position 3,814,546 of record CM077891.1, on the reverse strand, counting down.
GCATTCCCAGTCCTTGTGTAATATCCCTAATAAAGCAGCAGCAGTTTATTACCTCCTTGTCAGAGGAATTTTACTCCAGTTGTTGAAGGATCCAGATAAATAAACTTCTTTCCCTCCTCCAGTCCAACGAAAAACTGTTGGTCGAGCTTGTGTGGGGGTTTTATCATTCACTTCCAGATCCTGTTGCCAAGCTAGGAATTCTTCTTTCTCCAATGGAGCCTACAAGCACAATGCCTTCATCGAAAGGAATTCTTTCCTGGCAGACTTAGACAATCTCTCAGGTACAAGTCTACAACCATTTTTCAGCAGATGGAGATTAGAAACTGTGCATTTGTAGATGCTGTTCACAAGTTCATTTGCACGTTAAAGCCTTCAAATTTGCAGAAATGGAAGGCAAAATAATCCCCCTCCCTCCAGTTAAATTAGGTTAAAAAGAAATTACTTGAGCTCACAAGTTTTCAAAATACACAGAGGTAAGAACAGGGAGAGAAATAATGAAGAAGAAATATGCTCAAGAAGCATTTAGGTTATACAAGTATGGTAGACATAAACTTTGTAGTTGGCAGATTATGAGATGTCTATAGGAAACAGCTCTGTCCAACAGTCAAAATCTAAGCGCAATTTTCTGTTAGAGATAATTACGAAGCATGATATACAGCAAGACATCAAATATTGAGTAAAAAAACCCCAGTTAACAGAGCTTTTAATATGGAAAATAAGAGAGGTAAAATATCACTGGTAACTGCGAGAGCGTTAAGGATCCAAAGGAAGCTGGAGCACTGAACTTCAGAGCTTTGAAGCAGTTACACTTTAGTTTTGCTACAAACAATTCTTGCTGGAACCCATAACATTACACTCATTATATCTGCCTGAACATCAGTGCCCCATGTCTCTTTGGCGTGGGATGCAAGGGAGATAGCTTTGTGTGTAAACTCAATACCAGAACTACTGAGGGTTGCAAACAGCACCACAGCATAGCAATGTCAGAAGATGCTCATAATGTTAGAGGACAAGAACAAACCGGCAATACCTTCATTTCCTCTGAATGGAACAAGTCTGCATCTTCAGGACTATCCATTAAGATTTTGGGTCTATCACCCTCTTTTGTACTGATGGCTCCTCCTGAGCTGTCCCCTCGGGATGCCTTATGCCCATGCCGCTCCAGCCCGGCTCGCTCACTGCTTGTGTTCCCCATTGTGAAGGACCTAAAAGAGCAGGAAAAGCCAGATTAGCACATATGCTTTTGAAGCTAGAACACCTGTGTGCAGGAAAGCAGGCTCATCAGCACACCTGGGCTCTGTTTCTGAATTGAAGAGTCTGAGAAACTTGATTAACCCCAAATGCTGTGCTAGGTCAATGTCCCAGCATCTCTGCAAGACTCAGCCACTCTAAAAGCTGACCAAGCAGCTATGTGCTATATGGCCAAGCAGCTATATGCAGCACACTATATTCTGTCTTCCCAAGTTATCTGGCCTTCTGAATACCCATGCACATAATGCTCTACCACATCAGCTGAAACATCAGTAGAACTTTTGGCCAGAATGCATCAAAATCAGCCTACTAGAAACGTGATTTCACTAGAAAATAGTCATCTGAGGTTGGCAACCTGCTAAGGATCCCTACAGCCCGCGGCTCTGAAGCACAAGCAGCATAGTCCTGCTGATGTTCCACTGGAGGCTTCCTCCAGCCTCCACTACTCTGGGGAGGGCAAAGGCTTGCTCTGCAAGGAACGCCAACACTTCTTCCCACCCCGCAGCCCGTGAGGCCACAGCCACCCGTGGAGGGGATGAGACTGGCTGCACATGCCATGTCTTGTCGGAAAGACAACTTACAGGTGAAGAGCAGCACCTCAGAGGGGGCCTAGGGGCTGTGTGGAACCACTTCAGAGCACCCAGTAAGGTACAAGCCAACATCTGGGATATTGTCCTGTTTACAGACACTGCCCAACTTCCAAGTGCACAGCTCCCATGGTCACAACCCAAAACCAGTCTCAGCGGGCACGGCTTGCGTAAATAAACAAGCAGCTCGGTATTTAACCGGCACAATGAAAACAAGCCGATGCCAACTGTCTGTGTGATTCCAGCATCTCGGAGCACTCGGTGTCTGTTCTGAGATGTGACTCGAGGATTCCATGAGAGGAACTCCGGGGAGGCCCGAGCAAGTTCTCAGCACGCAGCATCGGGTCAGCGCCCCGCCGAACGCTCCGCAGACCGCACGGAGCGCTCGCAGCCGAGGGGCGCCGGAGCAGCGGCCCCCACCATCCCCGCAGCAGGCCGGCGGGGCCGGAACCCGCCTGCCCTGCCCCGCAGCGGCCCCACCATCCCCGCAGTAGCCCGGCGGGGCCGGACCCCTCCTGCCCTGCCCCGCAGCCCGCACGGAGCGCTCGTAGCCGAGGGGCTCCGGGGCAGCGGCCCCACCATCCCCGCCGGGCCGGAACCCGCTTGCCCGGCCCCGCAGTGCCCCGGCACCCACCGCCCGCCTCCGGCCCGCCGCCGTCCCGCACCGCCAACCTGCTTCCGCTTCCGCCCGCCTGCGCCCCGGGCAGAACCCGAGCCCGGCGCGAAGGTTCCGGTCCCGCACCTATTGGGCACTGCGCTATGCGTCGGGGCCGAGGGCAGCGGGGAGGGTGGCGGCTCTTTACCTGTTTTGTCTTCACCACCCCAAGGAGGGTTTGGATCTGCTGAACTGCAGATGAGGGAGCACCGGGACGCTGGATCTCGGAAACAAACGCATTTCCCGTACGTTTCCTCTTTGGAAACGGCAGCGAGAGCCAGCCTTAGGTCAGCCCTTTCAGGCTCTGAAACCAGACGCTGCCGTTGAAGCACAGTTGGAAATCTAAGACCTTAATTGGTAAATGCTTCCTAAATTAAATTACACTCATCTATTACCCCAACATAATTGTCTAAGCATTTCCAATTATACTCTCTTATTCTGCCCTTTTCAGCTGTTGCTGTCTTTTCTCCTACTCTTCTCACAGCACAAAGCTGTGAGGACCGCAGGTTCCTGGTCAGCAGTTCTTTTTGCAAGGAAGTTGTTTCTATGTTAAACCTGCCAACAGACAGAAGGATTCCTACCAGATCGAAGCGTATCCTTCTGGCATGGTGTTATGTTGTGGGAACAATTCTGCTGGGATAGAAGGATTCACTGTGCCTGGCTCCCGCACTGTGTTTTGAGGAACAGTTGCTCCAAGTTGTCTGTCATGGAAGGGTGCCTCAGCACAGGACAGCCTGACGCAGGGGAACGCGTGTGGGTGGCTCTGCACCAGCCCCTCCGCAAGTCACCCTGCTATAAAATACAGCTGCTGTTGTGATCTTTCACGCAGCTTAGCACTCCTAAAGCCTTTGTCTCCAAATCTGATTGTTTTGTTCTCCCCAGTTCTTTTTTGGTCACCGGTGATGCACACGCCTCTGCAGGGTGGGTTAGAGATCCACACAACCACGTCTTATCCATCACTTGCCCAGTAGGTCCCCTGTGATGATCTGCACGATGGCCAGCCAGGCTCATTTCAAGCAATGGCGTCTTCACTTTGGGGACCACACTCATTTCTTTGCAATGTTTTTTGTTACTTCTAATAACCACAGAAAGGTAATAAACTGTAGGGCAAGGACTGCTAGCAGTTCACAGGGCTGTGGTGACTAGATTATGGCAGCTCCAAGCATTATTGAATTTAAAGTTCTGGTGTTACATTGTGATGGTCCCTCCCTACACGGTGATGAACCATCCATGCCAAAACCTTTGGGAGTTGTTGACCCACGGATGGGCAGAGGCAATGGACATGGGCATCTCAGCCTCTTGGTGGTTGGGCTTTGCTGTTATTGCCTTCTCTTTTCCCCATGACTGCTTCCCTTTCGACCCCAATTCTTGTCTTTCCTCACGGGCAGTAGTGACAGGCGGGTGTAGCACAGTCCTAGAGCAATCAGCCTGAAACTCTTTGGGAGGCACCTGGTCCCAGTGGATTAGGAGAGCTGGATGACATTTACACCATGAACAATGAGCTTTACATGGTGGGTTTACCACTGCTGCTTACTAAATCACCACCCTGCCTCCTCACAGGCATTGCAGGATTGTTTTCTCCTATCAGTTTGTGTGGGAGCCCAATTCCCTTACAGCTGTTTGTGAAGGAGATGTGGGAAGTGAAAGATGAGCTAGACACGCCACAAGGGCCTGGCAGAGCTCATCCACCTACTGATTTTCTGCAATCCCAAAGTTTTGCTCCTCTCTTTAACAGCATCTGTGACTTTTTGCTTCTTTCCGTGCTCTGCAACCTTCCTCTCTTCCACTCCATCCAGCACCAGCCTCCATATTCCAAAGGAAGACTACAAAATACCTTTTCTGCTCCTGCCCCTTCACACACCTGTCTTTAACTTTCTTTTTCTTACTGCCAGATGAGGGTGTAACAGATGGGGAGGTGGTTCACTTCTCCATCAAGACTTCCAGAAATGTTACAAACAGGGTTCCTGATGCTTGGTTTACTTCCCTAGTGAGAACGTCAGAGGTGTCACTTGCCATTGAAATAACATATCACAGCAACTCTCTCCTGTTCTAAACTGCAGTATCTCTCAGACAGGGGACACAGCAACAAGCCACTTAGGCTCAGCCCTTGCTAAACACTCCTGACTTTGGTACCAGAATAATTTATTTCCTAGCTGCTTGGCTGTGTACGTTCCCTTACAATTTTGGGGGATGCCCAAGAATCATGACTGTAAGCATTTTAATTTAGGAGGAAGAGAATTAGATACAAATCTCCGTATTGATTCTGACACTAGCTGCCTGCATCGCTTAATCACTTTGGCCTTTGGCTATTAGCTTTCCATCAGCCAAAGGTGATGTTAGGTTGGGTGAATACTGCAAAATCTTTCAACGCAAATTCGGGACTACAGATTGTTCTGTGTTCACAACCCTGCCTGTGTTCACCACCCACACTGCCATTGAACAAATACTCACCTGAAGTAAACATTAAATTCAGACATCACAAAACCAAATAGGAAATTTTGGCATTAGCAATGACACCAAAAATGTGAGTGCCCCAGGATTTATGGTTGCCTGCTTGGGAAAAAGAAATCATGTGGTGAATCGCGACAACAGCTTGAATTGCATGTGGCAGGCTTGAGGGTAAAAGGGTCAGGTGGAAAATGGAACTGAATAATTTCGAACAAGAAAGTCCCTTGAAAAGAAAGAGCACAGCCTACTTTCAGCCTGTCCACAGCCCATAAACCGACGTAAAAGTAATTGATTAAATGCTTTATCAGGTGTCATGACTGTGCCACCTCATAGGGAAATGTGAGGTTTTAAAAGGAGATGCTTGTAGAAGAGCCACACAGTCTGTGTTATTTACCATGTCACTACGCACAAGCAAAGGTCAACTCTTTTCTCCTTTACTCACATCTACCTTCCTTGATAAATATGAACTAGAGCTGGCCTTAGTGTTAAAACTCACACAGAACATCTTCAGAAATGAATTTTAAGGCATTTTTGTTCTTGGCTCATAAGATCATGAGGATCAGCAGACGTCAGGGTTCTAACCACCATGACAGAGCACTTTTGGTGTTGTACAGGCTGGGGGTCAAGTGAAGTGACATCTTTACTACTGAGTTATTCTACCCCCTTGGAGATATCACTTACCGTCTTCTCTTCCCAGACGGCTGTTTTTTAAAGACAGTAAGGTCAAAATCTCGAGTCAGGAGAGACCTGTGTTTGGGCAATGTATGTCTTTGGTTAAGCGGGGTGAAGAATGGCTTTGCAAAATTTCAAGCTCAAAAAGTTCAAGCTAAATTCTTGCGAGGAAGGAACAGCACTCAGGAACCACTTGTGCTCTAGCCCAGAATCTCATTTTCTCTGTTTGGATTATCTCCTGGAGTTGATTAAAATCAAAAGGCAATTAAGTCCCCATCGAATACTGGTTGAGGTATGTGTACATGAGGCTGCCATGGCTCACCATTACCACACAGCCTGCTCTGATTGTGGACTTTCCCCTTCTCTTACTCCAGAGTACCTGTTGAAAAACGAAATGCAGTGGCCTGAAGTCTCAGACTGCAGTTTAAAGTTCTGACAGATCTGTTGGTATCTGGTAAAATTCTTTTTCCTTGACATGATGCAAGCTTATTTAGCCAGAGAGAAGTTATTGCAAGCGAAGTGGAAGCTGACTCAGTCCTACAGCCAGATATGACAAAACTAGAAGAGCCATCCTCAGTTAGGAGCTGGTAGATCAAATTCAGGCATGCCATAAATCACATTATAAAGGACACACAAGATACAAGTGCTTCTTGTAGCTTCTGTGCTATGGAAAGTGAGCTAGGTGGTAGCAGCAGATCTTACCCTAGAGATCAAGACAGGATAAGCTTAACTGCAGAAACCTCCCAGTTAAATTTCCTACTATAATCTTTCTTTCTACCTTGGACTCCCAGGTTTGTAAATCCATTTTTACACTGGCTGAGTGATCTGTTTCCAAACCCCTTCCTTCTTTTAGGTCACTTCTGAATTTAGCCCATTTTGCTAGGCTGCCAGGGCATGATGCAGAGGAAGTTGGGAAGCCTCCTTAAAGGCTCACTCGCATTTCAGGGACACATGCCATTGCTATGCGTGCAGAACATGCCGTTGTGCTTGGGAAGTGGAAAACTGTGAGCGCACATAAAAATCACTGGTGAACTACTGCATCCCTTCTCAACTCCTCTACTCCAACGTAACACTGCACACCTTCAGAGACCCACTAATTAAAGGTAAGGGTGGAAATGAGATGACAGTAAGAGGAAACCAACATTCAACTAGTGTTTCAGCCTGAAGGTACTACCTGTGAAAGTCTGAAGGCTGAGTCTCAGAAGAGCTGTGGGTCAGGCAGCAGCTATGCAGACTACTCTGCACAGGCCTTCTGGTGTCTCTGACTTTGCCTTGAGGCATCTCCTTCAAAGTCCGGGTAGGATCCACATTTATTCAGCTTCCTCTTAGTTTACCCCATTATCAGGATTGGAGGTTTGGTGATGTGGACTCTTCCCTACACAAAACACACCCTATAAAGGCTTCTGAATAGCTGTCAGGTAAGCAGGATGTGGCTTCCCACCATGGCCCTGAACCAATCCAGTGACTTGCTTTGCATTTAAATGTTACCTGCCTTGGAGAATGCAGTCCTTCAAATAGCATCCTCTTGTGCATGTGTGCACAGAACGCACACAAAGTGAAAACTAACTCAGAAGATGACCCAGTCTCTGGTAGCAATCAGATACAACCTATCTCCAAGCAGAGGGGCAGAACACAGTTCACACTGTGAACACGTATCTGAAGATACAGGTACAAAAGCAACAGCTTCTAGAGCCTTGAACCACACTGTTGGTGGATTATGTTTTCCATCACATAAATTGCAGAGCCAGTACTGATCCTGAAGTCACAAGGTGTAAACTCCTGCATGTGCCTGCAGGGGGGCACCCTAAGAATGTCATTTTATATTGTCCCCAGGCTGTTTTTTTCTGTGCAGGCTGATGAAGCATACACCACATGTTGTTTAAGTGTCTGGCTGACCCCCTTCACATGGCAGCAAAGAAACTCCAGCTATATTTAGAAGCCCTCTTCTAGGGTTACATATCAAGATACGTGCATGCTGGTGTTACGCAGAATGCAGCTGCCCTGGAAGATGTGGAAGATGCTAACATGATCCAGGAGCTGAGGCCAGCATTTTCAAGTTTCCATCTGTCTCTGCCTGTAATACATGCAGGAAGGAAAGGGGAGCTGGACTTCAGGCATTAGTTGGTGCCTTCAGCATGCAGGAAGACTGCCTCAAAAAATGGAAGCCCAGAGCAGCTTTGTGGAAGAAAGACACTGTTCAGCTGCCCAGGACACAGATGTTGAGTTGAAATGTGTTTTACTGCTTCCCCCCCACCCCCCTTATTTCATGAAATAACATAACATATGAAAGCTCTTTTTGTTTGTTTGTTTGTTTTTCTTCACCAGCAAATGGCAAGTGCAATGAAAAATAATAATGGACTAGATCCAAATCTAGATGCATGATGATGAAGAACAAGTAATTTCCAGAGCCTGTCATAGATAATGAAATTTGCTCATATGCCCCTTAATTCTTCAGCCAAACAACTGCATTCTGCCATCCACACCCACTGCTGTCACCAGGAGTCTTGCTGATTTAGGCAGTAAAATGCCATTTAGCTTTCCTGTGTTTGATACCTGACTTTGTATGGGTCTGTCCCACCTACCCCAGAACCATTTGGTTGCACAAGGACCATATCCGTTTCCAGCACAAGCTGTGTTTGACTGCATTTCTCAAACATGCTTTAAAATTTATGTAAACATAAATAAATGAAGAGAACATATACCAGTACATTAGTAAAGCAAAAATATTACCTATGACATAGAAGCACTAAAGGATGTTAGAGGAATTGCTGCATTTTCCCCTCTCTGTCACATTAAGTGGTTTAATATAAAGCCTTTATTTTTGTACCAATCAATAGCAGTGCAAGGTAGCAACATTTATCTTCAGAAGCACTGAAGATACAATGGTTTAACCCTCAATTATATTGAGAGCGAGACTTCAAAGATATTTATGAGCATCAAGATGCAAGTTAGATTTCCAGTATGGTTTCCAAAAGCATCTGAACAAATCGGGTGTCTAGCTGCTATTGATCTAAATCCTTGTTAGGCATTTTCAAAGCATACTTCAAGTTGCCAAGGCCTATTTTCTAGTACCCAAATAACTTTGGAAATATTTCTCCCCTTTCACCCAGCTAGCTGTGGTTTAGTTTACAGTACTGGAGTTTAATATTCTGCAGAAGGATGAAGCTTCTTGTACATGCTTTGGACATAGCCTTGGATGGCATGGTTTAGTGGGAGGTGTCCCTGTCCATGGCAGGGAGGTTGGAACTAGATGATCTTAAGGTCCTTTCCAACCCTAACTATTCTATGATTCTATGCTTTGATTTCTGTCACATAGAAAACTATTACTACAGCAATGCAGTAGTGCTTACTCTGATGCCAAAAAATTCAAGATGGTGGAAATGTGACCTCTCTTACCTGCTGAGAGACCTCCTTTGACCACTTTCCTCTCATGGCAGGAAAGACCCAAAGAGACCACTGAGGGACCATGTGGAAAAGGCCTCAATACTTTCTGGATGCTATTTTGAAAATGAAGCAAAGAGCCTACCTTGCTGATGTTTTGAGCATTAACTGATCTCTGGTAACTTCTGAATGTCCTATCTCCTCTGCAGGCTGGTTGTATAGGTGCTCTGTTGCTCTGATTCACTTTATTTTGAAACTATCCAAGGTTAGGAAAAGGGATGTTACTCCTTAAAATAAAAGAGGCAACAAAATTTAGGCAAGACAGTTCCCACATACCAGAATGGACATGAATTAAAAGTAATTTTATTCCATTTCTCAATTACAGTTCTACCATATCTGTTAATAAGGCAAGCTACTAAAAGTCCCACAAGACATATCAGACCATTGAAATAGTATTCAAAAACCAAAAAGGAGTTCACAAAACAGCCAGTTCTTGGGATCATCAAAACCAGTGGCAAGATTCCCATGTGGATAAATCCAATCAGTGTAAATGCTGAAAAGATCAACTGATTTCACCAGTGTCTGAGAAGTTTTACACTGGAGTCATTAAGGACAGGCAATGCATCACTGACTTCAATGAAAAACAGAAAGAAAAGCAAAAAAAGCACATTAAAAGAGTAATATCAAGGCACAGAAAATACATGCTATTTCCAGGCATAGGCTGTAACAAGTAAAGGTTTCTAGGAGATTATTTCTTTTTAAACAGGTAGTTGTACTCCTGCCAGGCATGAATCTTTTCTTACTTGCACCTGGAAAACTCCCATGCGTTTCTGGGTAGTCAGTCCAGAGTTATGCTAGTGCAAGAGCAGGAAGTGTAAGCTGGTATAGCTTGCTTGAAGATGAAGTAACAATTAAAGCAAATGGAGGAACAACCACTGAAGATGTAGCCGTATCTTAATGCTCACCAGAGCTTACTCCTTTTAACATGGTGTATTTGTGTGACAAAATGAATATATTCTTTGAAACAGTTTCCAGCAAATAAAAAACAGATGTCCCATGCTGAATTTTCCGAAGGTATCAAGAAACTGCAGTAATTCAGAGGCCATCGATTCTGTAACCTAAGGCTGTTCACTAAGTAATATCTTAGGATCACCAAGAGTGTAAGGGTACAAAAGTCTGTCCATCTCTAACTGCATTGATATATAGACTATTCATAGCAAGGTGAGAGGATGAACTGAAAAGACATGAACAAAGCAGAACACAGTGAAATAATGTGACTTGCCAAAGGAACAATAACAAAGGGATGAAGAACATCTATTTAAAAAGATCTTTTGTCAGATAAAAAAAAATAGGAGCTTTTTACATACATGAAATTTAAAGATGAAAATATGATCAAGTGCAACTTTAATGCAGGACTGGAGCTAGGTCAAGGGAGTTCAACAGTGAAAGACAACAAAACAAAACTCAACCATGAAATACAATATGGGTGCTATGGAAGAAGAGTGTCTCTTAATAATCAAGTGATTGAATCGGTCCCAGGTGGTTAAAAATCCAAGGTAAAGACCTAAAAGCTGAGGATGACAGAAGAAAGCAGCCGCTGAGTCAGAGTACGCCCAGGCACTATAAAATCTCAGAGCAGGATCAAATCGCAAACCATGGTTATGCCTGTGGTACGTTGAGACTATTTTAAAGTAATGAAAAAATCCTTAATGGCCTGATCCAAAACCCACTAGAGACAATAGGAGTTCTACCAGCTTCAGCAGGCTGTGCATCAGATCTTACATTGTGCACTATAAACAGTCTAGATATGTTGGCTTTGTCTGTCTAGGGTCAGCCAGGGAACATCATGGATCCAGCATACATTCCATGTAAATGAGAAAGAAAAGGGAGTTGTTAGGGCAAGATCTCATTATACATTAGGGTAAAAGAAAAAATGCTGCTTTATACTGAGATTTCTTATAAATAAATAATTGGAAAACCTGGTCATGTCATGCTGATTAACTAGCTGGACTATCAGTTCATCCACCAGCAACATGCCTCTGCAGACTTGTAGGGTCAAATCTAACAGTCTGGAATGGTTTCCTTCTCTTCTTTCTGCCCTCCTGAGATTTACATGATGATATCCTCCATGTGCATTCCCGGTCTTCATATAAGATACTGCAAGGACACAGAAATACATATTTTTGAAGGAGAAAAAGACAGAGACTTTGCCTTGTGAGTTTAAATTATTAATTCTACAGATCTAATGGATACATTATTCCACATTAGTGGCACTTGTTCTCTTAACAAACATCCCTGTAGATTAGTGGTTCAATACAGATTTGAATCAGAGCTAAGTTTCTAATGGCAATAGTCATCTTGTCAATCTGAACTGCATTTTTAAACTGGGTTACCTGAATCAATGCAAGTTAGCATCTTTCATTGCCAGGAAATGGGCTCTTATTTGACAAAGTTTCATGAGGTCAACAGCATCTCTGTTTCCTTCAAGTGGTACATAAACCAGTCAGGCAAGAACAATACTTTCAGCAGTAGACAACTCAGAAAATACAACAGCAATACATGACAGACATTCTAAAAGGACTGGATAACCCCTCTTATGAGCAGTTCCCTCAAATTCTTGTGCAGAGGTAGGTCTCAGACATTATCCATAGATGTACTCATCCCACTGGCTTGTCCCTGAACGCTGGGCTGTCTACTAAAGTCCAAGATATCTTTTCCACCAGGAAGCTGCCTTTTAGGGGCTCCTTACAGAGGAATCTAGGGCATGAGGCACTAAACAATAAGTATATCCTGCATACAGCATTAGCTCCTTTGTTGATTGTCTCTTGGATGCTACTCAGGACTCCAATGGGCAGAATCTATTGTGGGGACATTTCCTCCATTCACAGACGAAAGGTGGTTTGCCTCTGTGCCTCTATATGTGTCTGCCCACCACTCAGCTTCTGCTCTGACAGAGCGTGTTTGATAGACAGGTGGAGGACTTTAAGCTCTTAGGTTTTTACAAACTCAGTAACAAGAGGTAGGGTACCAAGGAGATGAGCAGTTAGTGTCCCTACTGAGAGAAAAGCAGCAGTACGAGCACACTGGCTAGGTGGATACCAAGAATTAATGTGGGTAAAAGACAATAGGAATTCCCTGACCTCAGACTTTGTGCTCTGTCAGTGACTGGCAGGTCAATCGCTGCTGCAAGAGGCAGGTAGTCTTCCTTGACTTTGTTTTTTTCCCTATGGTAAGGTACAATGAACAGGATTGGCAATGTAAAGATCTGGAGGCTCGCTGTGCAATTTCTGTCATCTTACTCAGTTTATTCTGTGTCTGAGAGACAGACGCTCAGCGAAATGGCTACAAAGGCTTTTGAGAACCTCAGGAAGGGGACAGCAGAGATTGAAAATAATCTGGTATGCCTTTTCCCCTGAAGAATTATTTCTAAGAAAAAGACATGTATACATGTCCTTGGTGCACAGTCTAAATGCTTACTCCTTTTCCTTCTACCAGTAATCACCAACGTAGCATGGCTGCACGTATGCTTGATTTAAGACCCTACTGATGATGACACAGTACAAGCTAGTACTTCCCTCACAGCCTGGCTGTTCCTGTGCTCCTTCAGAGCCATGCTGACAGGTGGTATTTCTGTGACTTCCTTGGGGTGAAGTTCTAGATCAAGAGAGATTAAAGAAGGGGTCAGAAGTTCACACTCCCCTACGAAAGCATTAAAATATCACAGTGGTTTGCATGAAATTCCCTGGTCACTGAATACAACTGCTCTTCTTACAGAAGTTATTACCAGAAGATAATTCTACCCTGCCTGGGGTACTGAGGCTCAACATAAACAATGAACTTCTGATGTGAAGTTAAGAAGCCTAGCATGCTGGTCCATTGGCAGGAGTTTCTTGCATTCTTTTCCTTCAGTACTTTGGCTACCCTTCCTCATACCAAAGAGCCTCAGTCAGAGCTCTACAGAAAAGACTTCTGTCTTTACTTACTTTACTGAGTAGTTCTCCGTATTTCCCCTTGACTTACTCCTACTTGCCTAGACTGCAGAGAACCACAAGAGAGGTGTACAAAACCCATGGGCTTTATATGATATGCGTTGTGGCTCAACTGGGAAGCAAAACTCAGGTAAGCTCTAGTTCTGCCCTGAGCAGCACTGTCAAGCGTCACTCAGACACTAGAGATAGTCTTGAAATATGTGCTGTAAGAAGCTGCATATTGTTTCAGACTAACAACAGGTTATGCAGCAAACCCAGCCATGGAAGAGCAATGCATGATTCCTGTGGTAGCATGAAGTAGAATATGGCATGTTGAGAACCAGTTAAGGAAAGGGCTTGGGATACTTGGGGTGTCCTTCAATTAAGGTGGTTCGAGCCCCAGATCATGTTTCCCTAACTCCTACCAGTGGGACTCAAATGGAAACCAAAGACACCAAATGTCCTGTGTTATCAGAAAGCAGAACAAAACAGACTTTGCAATATGTCCCAAAAATTTGGAGTCTGCTCTGAAAACACAGATTGTGAACTACTGGAGAGCCCCCATTCACTGACAAAATCATCAGCATTTGCTGATCAAAATACTTGGGAAGAGATACGAAGGCTGACTCCAAAGTTATCCAAGTCAGAAAGGGTATTAATGGGCTTCATAAAGGAGCATGGTACTGGGTCAGAGCAAACAGTCACCTTTGCAGCATCCCATCTTTGACAGTGACATGTTACAAATGCCTAAAGGGACTGTATCAGAAAAGGCTACATCCAGGGAGACATTTCTCCCTTCCAGCTCTGGCAGTCTGAAGCTTAGAAACTTTCCCAGCCTGAGATTATATCCGCATCTTTGAATTAAAGCTTCTTCTTGTAACTTCATTTGTGCTGTTTCAAGTGATTAGTATTCTTTACATCCACAGCAACTAGAAGGAAGAAGTCCCACAGCTGCACTCTGTGTCACATGGAAAGTATTTCCTTCTCATTTAAAGCTGCTTTTCCCCCGGTGCCCCTTCATCGCATCCATAACAGACACCAAATAATCACTATTTCACTGCCTTTAACTACAGATTCTTAAGTCTCTCCCAAGCCGAAGAGATTGTATCTGTTTGTCTGAATAGAAAATTCTTCATACCTTGCAGCCCTCCCTTTATTTTTTGGTGTGTGTGGCTTCTTAAGCCAAGGACATCAAACTAAGGCCACATGCAGGCTATGGCGCACAGCTCTGCACTGTTGCAGTTCCTAGGGATGTCTCCTTATGGAGGACATATGTCCCTTTTCTCACTGCAGTTCTTGGGGGACAACATGTCTTTGGGCACATACTCAGGCCTAGACTCAGTGCTAATACAAATAGTGGTTTAAGTTACATCTGAGCAAGCAGTGGAAGTGTAATTCAGCATTCAGAACTGGCAAATTAGTGCAGGAAAAGCTGACAGGAAAGGGTGAAAGTTACAGAATGGATTACGAATAAATTTGGCCTGGTGTGGAATTAAGGACAGTTTTGATTCAGCACATATCACAGCTTAGCACTCAGTGGTTCCTCAGCATAACAAGGAACACACCAGTTTACACTGATCAAGACAGACTAGTTTTATTGCTGGGCTGTTAACTCCAGTGATGCAAGAGACAGCTCCCTCTTGTCTACATGAAAGGTCATGGCTGCAGAAGGTAAATGGTTCCCAAGTGTTGGGTGGGCCCTGTTCCAGTCTGTATATATGTGTGTGTATCACTGTATGTCTTAATATATGTTTGCTAAAGATAACATGCCAGTGTTAAAGACAGATGAAACTCTCCAAGGCAGCAGTAGAAGCCCTGAGTAAATCTTCAAAATGAAAAGTCAAGGCTGTTTTTCCATGCAGATGTAGGTGTCACCTGCTGTTACTCCTGTGCGACCATTGCTCTGCAACTAAATACGCTAAAGAAGGCATGCAAGGAAGCTTGGTGCTCAGAGGTAGGAATTATCTGAGAACTGAAGGGGTCTTCCTCTTCCCAAAGTCTACCAGCATTACTGTGGGTATTACTGGGGGTATAATGTCACTGTTTGCCCAAAGCAGGAATTTCTTGCACTTCGTTTCTCTGCAGCTTCTACCATTTTTACCCTCAACACCCTTGACTAGATGTTTTTCTCCTAGCTGAGGCATGTGAAGTACCATGGGACCCTTCCTCAGCTCTGCTTAAAGCACAAGACTTAACCCCTTTCCCAAGCAAGATGAAATGTGTAGTAGGTTTGGGTACTGGAAAGCCAGAAGAGATGTGGGAACAGATAACTTTGGTTGGAATTTTTAATAGGCAGATAGGTTTTGATACTCAGGCTACTGAAATTCAGCAAGTTAAGCACTGACCTCATTGAACTGGTCTTCTAGAAATACCATTCATAGAGAGGAAATTACTCTCCAGTGAATGCTGAAGGAATCTGCATCCAGAGATGGAGAAGTATTTGAGTGCTCATTGACAGAGCTTTCAATGAGAGATGTTTGAGTGGCAAAGAGGGTTTTGAGCCATTAAGTTGTGAGTTTGTGCAGAAGTAGACCTACAAACTGTTGAAGACAGCAAGGGACTGCTTGAGACTGTGCAGCAGTGCTGGTGCTAGGCCACAGGGCACCGTGCCCAAAACTGCTACAGCAACTGCCTGGCATATCAGATGCCTTGACCCAGATGGAGTTTTGGAAGGAGGATGAAGCTGTCCACACTGCAGATGCAGGGGGTGACTGCTGCCTGTCTTTGGGGCTGGGACACTGGTGGCCTCTCTGGTGAGAGCTATGCTCCGAATGAAGCATTGAGTACCCCGGGAAAAGGGCTTCAGGAAGATGTGAGCAGACTGCAGGAATCAGGGTGTACAAACAGAAGATCAACAAGGTCTGCACACAGACTCTGCAGAGGAGAGTGTCTGAGCTCCACAAAGCAAGGATGAACAACTAAAGACTACACTTGAACTAGGGCTTAATGGAGACTTCCAGGATGGGGAAGGCCTGAAGTTTGTGACTTCAGCAGAAGAAGGTTCCTTCTTGTCCTACAGATCCTTCAGTACATGTGTAGCCAGCCCCCTGGGTGAAGGTGAAGAGTTGTTTTGAAGGAGACTTCGGAGCCAGTTGACCCTGAACCAGGTTTCTGTACCCAGAGGAAAAGTTGAGCAACAACTGGTAGAGATTCCCTCCTGCCAACCTGGCTTGGTTGTCTCAAGTTTGTTGAATTCCAGAAGTTCAGACTTGGGACATGGCAGAACTCCTGAGCCTCATCCAGCCCTCAAACTCTTTACACATTGCATCTTTGATACAGTCAGCAGGACCATGAGTAAATCAGAATGAGCTAGTGAATTTTATCAAAGGGTTTATGAATACTCCAGTAACATCCCCTGTGAGAAGCTCTAGCAGTCATCGGAGAAGATAAAGTACCAGTACAGATTAGAAATGGGATGGTGGGATGGTAAACGACAAGCTCTAGAGAGAGATATATAAGAATATGGAAAACAAGGGGGTACTCCCAATGGTAATTTACAGTGAGAGTTGTTACCCTTTGAAGAGCAAAAGGAGCCATAAGGAATGTCAGCAAGAGCAACTGGGTAACACGGTAGCTGATGAATTTCATGTGGATAAAATACACAATAATGAATCCTGGAAAGGTCAAGCTTTCCATAGATATTGCTGAAGTCTAAACTAACTTTCAGGAAAATAAAAAAGTCATGTGTAGGTCATGGAAACCAAAAAAACCTTTAAAAAATCCTCAAAAGACAAAAGAAAAAAAACAAAGTCATATTACAGTGATTTACGACTGCTTGCTTTCTTGAGGGTAGAAGAGAGAGGTGCTTGCAAGTACTAGCTAGATATAAAGCGCTAACTACCACTAATGTCTGGGAGCGGGCACAAAGAATCATGCACATGTTCAGCAGACAGGCTCCTACTGTAGCAGAAGTGAAATGTTGACTACAACTAAATGTATGTAGTGTGCCCTGGTTAATGTTTGTCTGCTTGAAGTCAGTGCTGTCTGCCAGTTACTGAGCTGCTATCCTTGTCTGAGGAATGATGAGTAAGGTAGCAGAAGCAACCAGAGGAATTTACTGCTGCTGTCAGTTACAAAACTTGGCACACCCTGCCTGAAGTGGCTTGATTTTAGATATGTGAGGGCTGAGCAAACTGAACACAAGCTGAACCGAAGAAAGATTCATGCTTGCAAAATGCATGGGAGATGAATGAATATACAGTAAGCTTCTGATCCTGAAGCACTAATATCCTACGGAAATGGACTCCATCTCCACTAACTTTCCTGTAGTTCAATATGGCATTCTTCTAGCTAGCCACTCCATTCCACTCTCTGGAGATGTTTGCATTTCAGTGGTGGATGAGGCGATCTCTGTTTATAGTTTATATATAAGTTCGTACAATGCACTGAAAGGCTCTCCAACCAAAACATCTGGTAATAAATGGATTTAAATTAGGTATTTTAATGTGAAATGCACCTTACAATGGAGAAAAGAACATACTGTTGCATAATCTTGCTTATTTTATCAATACCCCAATTACTTTTGTCCTCTTTTCCAAACAAGCTTATAATCCATCTGGGTCACCACTGTGCATAGAGATTTGTTTGTCCACTGTTGTTCCAGGTGCAGGAAGGCAAATCACAGTCACACAGCACTGAGAGTGAACAACCCTACCCCATAGCAAGCCAAGTCAAAATGACATTTGGGATCACTTTCGATATAGTTAGGGTCACCTTAGCATCAAACAGTAACATAGTGATCGGCTGCCACCTTCTCCTTGCAAAGGTAAAAAGATATGTTGGACAGACTATGAGACTGAAAATTAGCACCTGAGGACTCTATTATGTGAAATCGAAGGACCTCTATGCACTTGGTCTTGCAGATGATGAAACTGAGGGGCAGGAGTAAACAAAAAGCAGCTTGCCTAAATTGGAAACACCAATGGGAGCTGCAGGAGTTTCCATAAAATCGCTGCTGCTAAGACAGAGTCACTTGCATTTAACCACAGACAACAGAATTTTCTAAATTGCAAAATAAGTAAAAATTACATTTTATCATTAGTGGATAGTTCTGATAATCTTTAGTTTCTTATTCTGAGGCCTGTGCACAGAGAAGTGCATTGGAACTAGCAGCACCGTGCTTACCGTTGTGAAATGAACTACGCAGTAGATTCCGATGACAACAAGGCCGATGATGATTGATGCAACAGCAACCCAGAGGGCATTGCGACCCAGTCTTTTTGAGCCTTCTATATCTCCTTGATTATAACTGTTTAAAGCCTGCAAAAGAGAAACAGAGTTTGTGACTTTTTTAAATAGAAATCTGTACACAAACCAATGCGACTGCTTTGAGCTAACATTAAGTTCTCTGCACGCTAGTCCTGTAGGAAGAACTTCAGACAATGGCGAAGAACTTCAGACAATGGCAAAGAACTTCAGACAATGGTGATTTGCTTTGTAACATCCACTGCCACCAGCTGGAGGGAAGCAGGGAATCTGGTTTTCTGCCCTGCTCATTTCATCATTCTTATTTTAAGTGGTGAGGATATAGTCATATGATGAGTTTTCTTGTACACAACAGCATAAAAGCTGTTAGATCAACTCAAATCCACCTACTTGAATAAATCAGTTTTGTTTATCTCTGGAAGTATTTTTACAGCATGTGTGAATTGTTAGTTGGCCGCTTCACCAGCAGTGAAATTAACACTTTATAGGTCTATAAGCATGAAAGGGAGCATAATTAGGCTGCACTTTTACAGAAAGGCTCAGGAAAACTTAACAAATCAAAGAAATACAGAGCATCTTAACAAAAGATCCAAGTGCCATCTTCATGGGCTAGAAACGCTGTCCCTTTGACGTTTTTGAGCACACTGATAATTATCATCATCTACATCCTGAGGTATTGCACCAGATATACAGATATTATCTCAACAGACTTCACTTTATCCACCCATGATTTAGCAGATGTATTATATTCATTACATGCCCAGATTGCAAGTCTTTTGTGAGATGGGCTGTAAGACTTTCTGAATTCAGTTTTGGTTTAACCAGACCATATATTGGAAGACTTCGTGAAAGACACTGAATTATTCTACTACACAAGTCTAATGCAGTTTGTAGTAACTTTATCCCAAGAATAAGATATTACCAAAGAATTTTTTAAGATAGCATTATTATTGGGAATTATTTTGTAAGATCAGGGGAGTTTGAGCTCATAAACTGTGACATTGAGTGGAAATTCCTTAATCAGATTGCACTACAGACCTATTTCAGCAGACCTCCTCAGGGAATCAGGTTAGTCATAACCTGATTCCCTGAGGATGTTCTTCAGTTCTTTGTCATACTGTTCTTTAGCATCTCTGCAGTATTGCAGGAAGTATCCCAGAAACTGGAAATACGGCGAGAGAAATATGGGGACCTGATCAAATTAACTCTTCTGTGCACTAAATAATTCAGATTGCCTTTAGAAAACAACTGGATGAGGTATTGCCAAGTGCTGTCACGGAAGTGCTTTAGTTCCTAATCGCTTTGTGCGGCAAAGACAGAGCAGCAGCTACTTCAACAGAGTGAAGATCCAAGACTGTGGAGAGCAGGAAAGGAATGAACTTCAGAGGACACCAGGCTTTGCTGCAGAGCCTTTTTTCCCAAGCAGAAAAATAATTAGGGACATTATCTCTGTGTGTTCTCTCAATTAGTGAGCACACACAAGTTAATGGGCTAGATGCATCCTTGGTGTTAGTACTGCAGTAAGATCGCTCTGCCAAGACAGTCCCAAAGCAGTGAAGCCTATATTCCTACAATTGCATCTCATGGATAAGTGCAGGTACTTATTCTCTGGTGTCTAAGAAAGACTGAGCTGCTGATGCACTTTAGCCCTTAAAGAGAGCACTGATACATTTCTTCTCTTCCTGGAAGCTTGCATGCCTAACCTTTCTCTATTTTATTTCCCTAAAGAATATTGCTAATACCTCTGCTCTGCTGTTGGATTTTGTTGAGGCTGGCTACTGGACTTAAATGATAGAATGGGGAAAGAGGGAAGAGATAGAAATGACAGATGGACGCAAACACCTAGTCAAGTAGGATGATGTCACCTCTGATTCTTCACCAGTGCAGACTCCTGTCACAAAGGGTGGCTGGCACAGTTCCTCTCACCTAAGGTACTCCGCTGTTCTCAACACTCCTACCTGCAGGAGAAGAGCTTGCTTAGGTTTGTCACAAAATACATTTGGGAAGATCAACAAAAGGAGGGTCAGGAGAAACATGGCTTGGCCTTGAGCAGGCTGACTTCTGCCTCTGTCAGCAGCTATGAATGCAACTGTGGTTACAGGGAGCAAGATGGAGAAGCATCACTGACAGCCCAGCCCTGTACTTTGTTCTCCCCACCCATCGCTCTGGGTGACATCTAGAGAATGGTCCTGCAGACACTCTAAACTTGGTTCTCCATATATGCAACCTCAAGACTGACAGAGTTGTGAGACACAGCAGCACCAGCTTGCAGTTCTGTGCAATTTTACTAATGTATTTAGGAAGCCTGGAGAATGTCCATGTGATTTCTGCAGGTACTACATAAATAATTCACCCTCTGCACTTTAATAAATAATGTCATTTTAATACAAATCCGTGATGGAGAGGAGAAAAATGGCATTAATGATAAAGAGGAGGATTTGGGAGAGACAGGAAGGAGACAAAGTTTCTTTATTAAGAGGTTAAATTAAATAGCATAACTTAGAGAGCGATCAAGAAGAAAAGAGATTTGGGGAGTGGTCTGGGTCTGATGCGAAGCTCTTTGAAATTCATTTACTTCTGTCAGCTTCAGAGGGCCCTTGAATCAAGCATCCAGTTTTCAATGTTAGACATAGACAACATTAACAGTTAAAGCCTTAAATGTTACATCTGTTTATTTCAAAGGGCTAGGCAATATATGCAGGATACAGCACCTGTGGGAGACATTTGGTCTGTCCAACTTTTCAAACCAATTTCAGCCATTTTCAGCCTAATACCATATGATTTCTCAGGTTTCTGCTACCTCACTTACTATGAAGTCATAAGCTAAATTAAAGCCACAGTTCTGCAGCTGCTTATTTACTTGAGTAACCTCAGTGACTTCACCAGGTTCACACACATCTATTTATAAAAGATATTCACAGTTCAACAATGAAGCAGCTTCACCTCATATGAACAGAAATTCACTGAATTAGTTACAAACTATTAATCGCTTTTAATGTGCATTTTCTGCTCCACGTTCTCAGAGTGCCATAATTCAGAATACTCAATTACTTCAGAAATGCTCCTCTACATCTCTCACAAACCAGGGCAGAGCAGACTGATGTTCTGTGATCGACATTCTCCTGGCTTTCTACGAGCCAGACTGTAACAAACCTTATCTGGCTGTGCCTGGAAATGAGACATTCTCTACAGTTCAGACCAAAGGAAAAATGAGACATGCTGGCCCAGTGTGACTCCTCATTGTGAGAGCAACTTACAGAGAAAGAGAAAGAAGAGGGGGAGTCAGGGAGCAATTCTGAACCAGGCTTGATCTCTGCTTTTTGGCAAGCAGGCAGGTGATGAGCCGGACACAATGAAAGGGAAATTTGCTCTGCAGGTTGTATAGTGGCATGCAAACAGTGCTGGACTTCTGTGTCTGTTGTTTGAAGAGGAAAAGCTTACCAGTTTGCAGAGGTAAGGGCCACGCAAAAATGCTTAAGAAAGGCAGCTGAGCCTTGCTGTTTAACACTCGGGAAGTAGGTACAGGCTGTCCCATATGGTGTCAGGTGTCCAGAGACCTATGTGTTACTTAAGAAAAGCTGTATAAATAATAAACTTTCCAAATAAACTTTCTACCTAAAGAGAAGTATAACTGTACAGGAACACTGTGGTCACTGTGCTAGTCACTGGCCTAACCAAAGCCAACACACTGTACAAGGCTCTTTAGGATCCCAGTTCAAAGAGGTGAATGACCCCCTCAGAAAGTAAGTTCCATGACTTCTACCACCCTCTTGTTTGCTGTCTTTGCTTAGGGAAACTAATCTACAGAACGTTCATGTGAATCCAAGGGTAACAATTGCAAAGACCTTGTTACTGGCAGAGGCAGATGAGCCAAGATTGTCACAGCTTGGCCGCATACATTGTTTGAAACATGCAAATAATTAAACAGAAATGTGTCAACATGAAGAGGGAGTTAGGAGCAAACGGGCAGGGAGAAATAACTTTTGAGGTACTATTACGAAGTTGTGACAAATCTAAGGCTCTATTAAAATTAGACAATGTCCTACATACACATATTTGAAATAGAGACAACTGGAGATGGCACACTGAGAAAGGCCAAAGTTAGTTCAACTATCAATCCTTAGTGCTGGCATTAGAAGTATCTGATTCATTTTGCAGAGTTGTCCCATAGCCTCCCTCTGATTCCATGAGTTGGACACAAACCAACCCAGCTGAGCCAGGTTTCAGATACAGCTGGCAGTTCACTGCCAGCAAAGTGCTTTTTGTGTTCACAACAGGGGGAAAGACATCACTGCAGACAAGGAGCCGTTCCATGGGAGTCTCTCTGTCAAGAGTCTCCTGACTATGGTACCTGCCCCACACTCCTGCCCTGAGGCCTGTGGTCTCACCTATGCTAAAAAGAATAGGTAAGGTCTGAGTAAGGCATCACTGGGGCTGAGTGAGTCAAATAATTGCACAGCAGCATTACATAGCAGCTGGAAGCAATAGGAAGCAGAAGAACTGATGGCATCTGGCTGGAGCTGCAGGGGAGTACTAAGTGCTCCTGCAGCCAGGAGTCCTGGCCAGGACCCTGGGGAAAACAGATGTCCATCCGCTAAAAACACCAAGCAATCCTCACACCTGAAAGTGACCAGCAAGAAGGGGGCTGCTCTTGTAATGCCAATGTATCAATGCCCTGATGCCATTAAGTGTCCATTCTACCAGCTCTTCTCTTACCCCACCACAAAAAATAATTTCCTTCACAAAGGAGGTAAGGAGCAAGAACGGTTATTATCACAATAGGGAGCACTTGGGAGAGGTTGATGCTGAAAATATACTCAAGAAGGTAAGATCTGAAATGATAAGGTTTGTGTGTGTATGTTAAGGTGAGAAAGACGTGAGGAAACCAGGGCTGGAGTTGCAAATGTAGCAGCAGAAGAGACTGAAGACAAATCTGTCATTTAATTATAGGGGTGTTAGAGCCCAGACTCTACTTTTAGAGTGAACACTGTCTGAATTGAGAGCACTTAAGGAGGACACGACATAGGCAAACAGGGTGTTGAACCATAACCCCCTTTCTAGGGGCCCATAGAACTTTTCCTTCTAGACCCATTCTAGGAAGTAGGAATTCCTAGACAACTCCACTTTTATGGGTCTTTCTCTCTTCTGACACAAGATCCCAAGCCAGCTCTGCAGATTATAAAGGTATCTTCTGCAAGAAAAGCAAATAACTGGTCCCTGTATCTCAGTGTTAAACCTTAACAACAATACAAAGCAAGCTGAGAAAGAAGGAGGACGTAGATCCCAGCAGATGTGGAAATAAATCCAGCATAGGTTAAAATGCAGAACCTGGAGTGGAGGTTAATGGAGCAGGTACAGGCTGCAGCTGTAAAAGGCAGGGGCACTGGGCTGTGGAAAAGAAGTTGGACATGTTATTTTCAAGGAAAAGGAGAGGGTTTAGGTAGGAATATGTTGAAACAAAGGATTCAGGTACAGTGGAGGTTATGGGTTTGGCTTTTGTTTCCCCCCTTTCAGGGAGTGGGCAGCTGAGACCTGCACAGACTGTTTAGTGTTCAGGAAGTGCTCTTCCCACCCTGATTTCTACATATCCCCCAGTGACAGTTACTTAAGCCTGACTCCAAAAGCCAGCATGAACTTCAACTGAGGTGTGGGTGGAGATTTCTCCATATGGGGTGCAAAAATCTTTAGAGGCCAAATTGTGTCCTTGACAGTTAACTTTGTGCAGCCCCAGTGCTTTGGTGAAAGCACCGTCACAGTGAACAGATGCCCACAGCCCCAGATCATCAGCTCTCATTACTTTATATAGTGTCCACAGATAAAGGATGCTGCATACCAGCAGAACCCAATCTTCCCACATCAAGGAAAAGAGCATATTCTAAAGTTAACAACAAAGAAAATAAACATGGAGGGGGAAAAAAAGTCAGCTAATACTTATCTGGTCAAAATAGGTTGTGAAGATGGAATAGTTCCTTTAAGTGATTTTCAAGCTTAAGCAATGTGATTGTGATCAATCTTACTAGTTTCAGAAAAGTGTGCTTTAGTATATTTTAGACACTGGGAATTGTTCTTAATTGAAAAAAGAAAGAATATTTTTACTTACCTTTTCAGCCTGGCTGTCAGAGAAAAGGATGAAAATACACAACATGTTTTAAACCCTTTTCAGCTCCTAAACAACAGAAATACATTGCAGTATTACTGAGAACACTGATCATGTATACTATTAGAAAAGTCTGGATCTGACTCTGCAACTTCTAATTCAGAGAGGAAGATTCTGTTCTAACAATCTTTCTGAAGTTAATGGGATTGCTGGATCATTAAGGACTATGCAAATCGTTATGGGTTGTAGGAGTAAGGCTGTTCTCTCAGTGTACTAAATACTCAATTTTATAAAAGGTTTTGCCACCAACCTACAATTGTAACTGCTGTGTGTTTTATTCTAGCAAAGAGTTTGGAGGAGGCTAAAGAACCTGTTTACTGGGAAAAAGGCACTTATATCCCATTTGATTAGCTGAAACAGAAACCACATCTGTTCCTTTGCAAATCAGACTTCTGTTGCCCAGTTGCTCCTTTTACACACAGATCTGTGCCCAATTCAGTGTGCAAGTTAGTTGTTGTAACAAATCCCACTGGCTGGGATAAACTTCCCTCCCTTACATAGCTTGATATTGAAAACTTGATTTGAACAGCCTTTTACTCTGCAGCCATCTGCTGCTAGGACAGCTACATGGGCACCCTGACCGATCCTGCTGATGCCTTCCGGCTCTCTGCCTCACCTACCTTTGTCCACAGGGTCAGGGACAAGCGGTTAAAAGACGGCTGGGTGCCCGTTAGCCTGACGGCTCCTCCAGCCCCGCTTTGCTCCCGCAGGTCCCGGCCGGGAGCGCCGAGCCCGGGGAGCCCACGGTCGCCCCGCCGAACACCCAGCCCCAAGCCGAAAGTGGCTCGGGCACCCACCGGGAGGCTACTCACCATGACGGCGAAGACGAAGGCGACGATGTTGACGGGATAGGCGGGACAGAAGCAGGCGAGGATGCTAAGGAGCAGGTAGCTCTTGGGCCGCGGCTGCGGCGGTCCGTCGGGCAGCTCATCCTCGATGTTGGTCTCGGGGCTGTTCTCCAGAGCCCTCTTGATGTCGGCGCCGGGGGGGAGCGCGGACATGGGGCTGCGGTGCGGTGCGGCGGGCGGCCGGGAAAGCCCAGCGCCGCGCACCGGGCAGGCGGGACCCGCGGCGCTGAGCCAAGGAGCCGCGCCCGGCAGCGCCGCAGGGCGGGGGGGGGGAAGGGGGGGGGTACGGGGACACGGCCCCTCTTAGGCGGAACCTTTCAACCGGAGAGCAAATTCCCCGGAGCTATCGGGGAAAAAAGCCCACAGAGCCGTCGAGGGTTTGCAGCACCGTCCTGCGGCTGCCCCTGCCCGGCACTGGGAGCCTCCGCCGCCGCTGGCACGGCGGGTCCGGAGCCACATGGCCCTCGGCTGTTCCGGCCTTTCCCGAAACTTGTTAACCGTTTGCAGTTAAACGACTTTAGAGGAGTTTGCATCGCTGTGTTCTTAGACCCTCGTTTCTAGTGCCAACGGGCACCATCAGCAAAGGCTTTTCCTTTGAGCTGATTTGAATTTGTCACCTCCTAACCCCAGTGACTTGCTAAACTTAGCAAAAACACTGAAGATTGCAGAAAATGACCAACTAAAAGCAGTTTGGTGGTTCAGGCCCAAAGTATTTTTGCCAATTTTAGCAAGTGATTCAGTCCTCACTGAACATCTCTAAGGTGAAATCCACTTTGAGGGCTGCAGGAGGAGGAGGAAGCAAATGAACCTGTATTATTTCCCAACCCTAATGTATGGAAAAAAAACCCCAACAAACCCCAATCCCACAAAACAAGCAAATAAAGATCTGCTTCCATCGTGGTTTTGAAGGTGCTGAGGAAAAGTATGACAGCCTGCACCTAGAAATGAATGGGCCCCGGTTCTGCCATATGATACTGGAAAAACGAACTTTATACCTGCATGGAGCTTCAGCAAAATGGAGAGACATCAGATGAAGGTTGGAGTTGAGATTTTGCACGGCATAGCTCCTCCCGAGGGCATGTCATTAACAGAAGTTACAGAAAACAGCAATGTGTGCTATGAGCTTTATGAATGAGCTCCTTGTGTCACTGGGAGTTTTGCAATTGACTTGAAAGGAGCCACGGCTTCCAGTTTCTGGATGTCATCCTACAAGATACAATGCAGTCAACACAGTAAAGACATAAGAAATGCAAGTGCAGTATTTTTACTTTCATGAATTAATCTCTCGACTGCATGCCTGGAATATAACATGGAATGAGAATCCGCTGAGCTATCAAAATGTCAAAAGGACATAGTGTATGTCTTTAGGAAAGAGTAAGAAATACCAAGTTACATCGTGCTTGCCAATGTGTCCATTAGTGTTCAGGCACAAGCTGTTTGTAGCTGTAAAATCTCTGATACGTTTGTTCTCAGAGGACTTTAAGCATAGTTACCAGACAAGCTCAGAAAACACAGTTCACATCACACCACACAATTACTTTGAGAATTGATTTCAGTGGGGATGGAGACCATTGGATGTATCTTCCACAAGGGATCAGCAGCATCCAGGGCCACTCAAGTCTTTAATCCATGAGAATACTTTCAGGGAAGCATCGTAGTGCCTTCATGAGTTTGAGTTTGTCTGCTTGCAGTTGAAACACTGGTGAATAAGAGCTTATTATCAGACATGTGAGTGAGAACATCCAGCTCACTTAGGGAAGTCTGAGCCATTAATGCTGAACATTAACAAACACAACAAAAATCTGCAGCACATCAGTTATATAGAGACTAAATTATGTGCAAAGATTAGCCAGGGAGACTTGAAACTTGGGTATGAGGAAAGGATGTAGATTTTCCCTGTCTAACGTTAGACATTTAGTTTAAGTGCCTTTTAGGGGACCTCCAAAAGGGTTATTCAGGGGCTGGTGGAGTTAACCAGTCACATCAGGCCAACAACCTGCACTACTTCTTTCTCAGAGGACCATGAACTGTAGAAGGAACCTGTTAAATCAGACTATGTGAATCCCTTCCCAGGTCTCTCAAACACAGCACAGACCCAATAGTAGAATTGTGCATTTCTAGAAACAGTAAAGTTTAATTGTTCAAATGAGGCTGCTAAAGAATGCTAATGGATTGTAAAGAAAGCAGGAGACAGGAAGTGGCGAGATGTGTGGAGCTACAGAGGATATTATTCAGGGGCAATTTGTTATAATGAGAGTTCATTAAGAGGTTCTTGAGACAGAGTTGTGTCACGAGGCAGTTATTGTAGCTGAATCTAGTGGTTTCTTTTATGTAGATCCTTTAAAATCCAAGACATATACCCTGTTAGGACAAGAAATTCAATTTTAAATGGCACTGACTTCTAGCCACTTACTGAGGGAAAGGAAAAGGAGGTGTTCAGCCAGGAGTTCGGTTTCACAGATGGCATTGATGGGAGGTAGTTATATTCCTGGGAACCTGGGAAAGGTTCTCACCTCAGAGGTAACCCCTGTGCTGAGATGGCTCAGCAGAAAAGCTGTGAAAATGATTGAAGAACATTAACTGAGAGTTTTAAGATGTAGTTCCAGGAACAATCATAAAAATAGCCCTCCAAGAAAATGAGTCACAGTACCCAATATTCTTGCGCTTCAAGCTGAGTCTTCAAAAAGAAGCTGATCACTCTGCACAGAGCAGTGATTTTCCCAGTAATATGAGTAAGGCAAGATGCTGGATAAATTGCTTATCATGATGGGCAAAGCAGATGGGCTAAAAACATGACAGTTTCAAGATATCTTTTAAAGATCTTCTTTCCCTGATTTCAAAGGATGCTATAGCTTGACAATAGGATTTGTTGTAAGGCAGAATATGGTCTCTCCAGTACACTTAGCCCCCTACTGCTGGCTGGTAGGACTCTCCTCAAAGGCATGTTCATAGCTTGCAGTGGCTCTGGAGAGAAGCTCCAGTGGCTGCACACACAAGTCAAAGTCCACGTAAAGATTAAAATGGTAGTTTAACACTCCAAGGTTGTTTGGGACTAACACATGTGTCCAGACATGATACAAGGAGCTTCCTCTCTGGTTCTCCACAGCACTAAGAGAGCAGAGTTGCTGCAAATCCTGAGCACTATGAACTCTTCTCAAGTGCAGAGTCACACCAGAAGATGCTGTTGGGACCTTGCACTGGCCTGAGGGACTGGTCAGTTGGGATGGGCTTCCCCAGCTCCATGTGAGGTGAGGGAGGCATTTCTGGATGACAGCTCTTGCTGGAACAAAACAGTCTTAACACAGGACTGTGATTAGTACAGTCAATCCCAATGCAGCAGAACTGGTGATGTTCAAACAAACCTAATTACAGACCATGCTCTCTGCTGTCCTATTGCAAAAATGAGCATATTGCTTTTTCCCAACTACTCTTAGGAAAAAAGAAAGTAACTGAAATTTTTACGAGAGTGCAGTATGCCCAGCAGAGGAATGGTAACTTGGTGGTAATGCAAACAGTGTCTTTCTAAAGCAAACGGTCTGTTATTTCTCAGTATGGTCACACAACTGCCTATCATTGCCTCTGTTTCCAACCCTTCTGGGTTATTAAACAGAGAAAAGGACTATAGAAATAATGAAGGAGGTCTGTGAGCAACACTTCTATACTTTTCCACAGAACTATTGTTCTCTGGCTAGATCATGGACTCAAGCCTTTCCAAATACAGCAGACAAGATGTTCACAGAAACCTTTCCCCACCCAGCCTTAACACCACTTCTAGGAAAGGAGGTCACAGGAACAGTCCATGGCCATGTAAGACTCCAGACTGAGTTCTACTTATCTAAAGAAAAACCCACCCGAGCATCTTCCAACATTTAGCCATACTTTATCCTTCCTGAGAGAACACTAAATCAGTAATCCCAAAGGAAAACTATAAACTGGAAATTAAGTAATGTGATATCTAAAATTCTCATGCTGTATCCATTGCACAATAATTTAAAATTATTCATCTATTTCATCACAGTATCTCATGACAGTAAACCCACATGTTTTACAAAGGGAGCAAGGAAGCCCATAGGAATTAAGACTCTGTACACAGCAGGGTACTTCTGTCATGTAGCTCAATGCTCTTACTCTCCCCTGCTCCCAGAAGGTGGGTCACCTGGACATGAGCCATACAAGATTGGATTGGGGTCTCCCATACTCCAAACCCAAGTATTTCAGCTTGTACAGAAGTATTCTTCTACAGGGAAGCAGGAAAAACTGATCTGCTCAGTACTGTGGGAGACCTGTACTGTGCTGTGAGGAGTCCTTGTTTTATCTCAGTGTTCCATTTCCCTGCAAATGAGTTCATGTTCTGGGAAGTTTTTCTCCTTGTGACTGTCAAGACAGTCTGCTGTAGCAGTCTTTTAGGAGCACTGAAATGGCAGTTTTATTTATTTCCAGGACTTCCTGAAAACATTTAAAGACCTGTTAGTGTAGGAATTTGAACAATTTTGCCAACTTGAGTGGTGTCTGAATTAGCAAAGAAGTTGCAAACTAATTTGCACTAGCATCTAACTGAAAATTGCAGGTTTGTTTTCATAAATCCAAGTGTTTCAGGATTATTTAAGCTTGTTTCGTATTCTGTTAAGACATTTGATGCAGAGAATGAATGTAATTAGTTCCCACCCACCCCACAGTCAGTCTAGAATCTCTTCATAGATTTCTCTGGATCAGCTCCAGCTTCCCACAATACAAACAAGAGGAACACACAGGCATGGTTATATATATTGTTCTGTGGCTGGACTAGGTCACTTCTGTTACTTACAAGCAGGGTAAGGCTTGAATCAAAAGGCTAAATTCACCCATTGGAGAAAGTTTGGATCTGGATTGTGGGATAAGCTGAATACTAATTGTTGTATAAATAATTAATATACTTAGCACTTTTCCTTTGTATAGCATCCCATAGGAACCCTCTTTCCTCTCACAAATATACACATGTACTCTTCTTTCATTAAGAATTCCCAAATACAGTATTTAGAGCAGTCATGAAATTTGGATCTGACTGACCAACGCCTCTCCAGCTCTATTTCAATGTAATTGCAGTGGCCCAGAGTGCACTGGTGAACATGACCCAGAACTCATTTAACTGTTACATCAGGAGATCATTTAATGGGAAAAAAGGAACTGAGACACTGTTTCTGGGATATGCAACCCCCCAGGAAACAGTCTGGATGTGGATGAAAAAGGACATGATTCTTTTTCCTAATGTATACATTACATTTATCACAATTCCAGAAAAAGCTCTTCAAATGAATAAAGTCAGTGTTCACTTTTGTCCCGTGATGTCAAACCAAGTTGTAGGACAGATTAAGCTACTGATTGGGTAGACACCAGCACGTCAGACTGATGAATATGCACATACTCTATTTCGGGACAGAACCATGCTATGCTCCATGACTGCCAAAAATGCAGATGCAATTCTATCACAGAAATAATGCTCTATGGAGGGCTACTCAGAGAACTGAGCTTTGGGCATACACCTTTAGCTGCGTGATTTCTCTTAGGACCCTCTATAGCTAAAAGCAAGAGAATTGAGGAGAATCCAGAGTACCTACACTGACTTGTGTGGGCATAGGTGAGCCTGGATTTCTGCGGAGGAGCATCTTGTCCCTTTTAGCTATAGAGGGGGCTGTAGCTGTAGAGAAAGATTACCTAGCTAATGTTCCTTGCTTATAACCAAGGAGTCTGATTGCCCATTGCTCATCCCTGCACAGTTTCTATGCTAATAGTTTTGTTTAGTATTTCGAGTGTTTTGCTTTCACACTTCATGCATGAGAAAACCTGGTCATTCTCTCGTGGAATTTGGAGAGGGCTTTTAAAAGAGTTGAACAATATTCAGTCCATGCTTATGTCCTGGATTCTTTCCCCAAGCCTGCATAATAGAGTCTGGTTTTTCCTCCAGGAGTCAAAGCTTGCTTTTTTGTCATTTTTATTTCAGCCACAGCCACTTTGATTACACGGGTCAGGGTTCTTCCTTTTCTCCTATAACAAATGGAACACTTGGACATCATTGTAATCTTCCCTCCCCACTTTCTGTGTGAAGTTTTCATTGTAGACAATACGTATTTCCCATAGCTGCAACCTGCCATACTTCGTAAACATGGTTTAAAGAACCAGGTAGGAAACAGCCTCTTAGAGACAAGTATTCATTAGAATATCCTGAGAAATGTTCTAATAAACTATGTGTGCAAGACAATGTTCTGATGACTGTTATAGTAATCTGGCACTAGAAAGAAATTGGATGCTCCAGCTGTCAACCATGATGGGTTCCTTTAAAAATCCACTCCAATTTATAGCACATTGACTAAATCCATCATACATAGTTGGGTGCAATTTATAGTGCAATGTACTAAAATATAGCGACCCTAAAAAAAATCTGTATGAATCACATAGAAAAGAGACAGCCATTTGCCAGGAATAAAGAAGGAAAGCCATGTCAATAACCAGACAAGGCTTTCTCTTTCAACCTTTCCCTACTTTAGGGTCTAATCTTGCCCCTGTGAAGTGCACTGCAGAAGTCTAGTTCAACAATGGGAAATCAGAATCTTGAAAACTGACACTGCTAATCAGGACTGACACCACTGAAAATAATGTCATTGTGTGGGACTGATGCAGTGATCAGTCTAAAGCCAGCAGGAGATTTGTGTAGCTATAGCATGCCAGCTCCTTTGGAGAAAGTTAACTTCAAGGTTGCTCTGCTCTGTGCAAGAGCAAGGTCTTTCCTTTCCAGTTGAATACACCCTTTATTTCCTTTCTTGACTGCAGAGTAACATAGGATCTGCCTTTTATTCTGTAAGATAGCACTTTAGGGAGGAAATGGCTACTTACCACAAAGAGGAAGAGAGTCAGTCAGCTGTGGTAGTACCCTCAAAACATGGGACTTAATGGCTTTTTCAAGGGGATGAATATTGATGTGTACCTGTCCTTCTGGCAAAGCAGCAAAAGAGTATTCCTTGCTTCTCTCTGTTGAAAGAGCTCCTGAATGAACATCCTTTCTGCTTCCTGTTACCCTAATGAATAGATAAACACAACCTCAAATGTGCTACAGTGACACCGGTACATTGGACCGTTACCAGTCTCAACTTTTCCCTCCTTCTCAAATTTTGTCATGAAACACAACCATAAGGTAGACCAAAATGCATCTACATCCCATCTTTGACATGAGAAGAAACCTCAGCAGAGACAGAGAATTAAGGTTTGGGTATCTGAGAATTCTTCCCAGTTGCATTCTTTCTGTCCCATTTTTTTTTTCCCTTTGACCACTTTCTTTTGGTGCTTGGTCAGCTTTGCAACTGGGAAAGGATATTTTAATTTGGCTTTGTGTAGGCTTGCTGCATTGCAAAAAGTATGGCTACAACCACTCAGTGCCTTGAATCGAAGCTCGAGCTGTTGGTTACATCAGCCATCTCACTTGTCATAACCTACTCTGATTTT
The DNA here is from genome assembly GCA_039720435.1 of Amazona ochrocephala. NCBI lineage: Eukaryota > Metazoa > Chordata > Aves > Psittaciformes > Psittacidae > Amazona > Amazona ochrocephala. The sequence goes on along the minus strand of CM077891.1, from coordinate 3,781,901 downwards.
ACAGTAATTAATACTCAGCATGGTAAATAAGAACCTTTCTGTTGACCCTAATAGGAGGAGCTGCATCTAGTCCTAAATATCCTGGGGTTCATTAATCTGAGTTTTTAATTTCTGCAGTGCTACAACAGTGATATTTATTAAAACTTAGAAAAAATAATTGCTGCTGTTATTGTGTGAGGCTAAATATAGTCGCGTCTCTAACACGCTGGCATGGTGTTATTAATATACAAGACAGCAGAAGGGAGTGGTGACACATAAAGCTGAAATTCCAATTAGAAAGATGTACCCTGATTTCTGAATACCCCCACAATGACTGTGATGCTTATTTAGAATATAACAGCCTATCTGCAAGACAGAGTTGTTTATTTTATAATTCCTATTTATAAGGTGCTCCTTTTTATGTCTGATGTAAACCACAGTGGGAGTACTGTTGGTGTTAGAATAGGATGGTTGGCTTCTTTTCTACCATGGTGAAATCTTTCCTATGAAAAGAGAGTAAAGATGACAATTTCACAACCATTGTGAAACAGAAGGGTGAATGGTAAAAGAGGCAATACTCTCTATTTTAATTAATGAGTTTTCCTGTAACACTTGTCAGCCTAATACCCAAGCAGTTCTCATGCAGCAATAACTTTCTGCCCTGCTACTAGTGACACCCAGGAAAATGCTCTTATTTCAGTTCCACAGAGGTGTAAACTGAGGAGGGTGGGGTTTGGGTGACACTGGGAATACATCAGGCATCAGGAAATGGGATCAAGATTCTTTGTGAGTTCATTGTCTGAATCCCACCCACATCTCTCTAGTTCATGAAGCAAGTGATGAACCCAAGGTTGCATGGTTTGTTTTGGCTAATGGAAATTGTGAATGACTGGCCCATTAGCTGAAATTATAAAGGACCAGAACAGAATGGGAGGAAGGATGAACAGACAGAACAGCAATCCAAGCAGGTCTACCACATGCTCTGTTGGCCTTTAATGAATTGCTTGGACTCTTGGTGCATCCATGTCCAATGGGTTACTCTGCACCTACCTGCAAGGGTCTACTGAAGCACTGAGTTGGAAATTGTGAGATTGTTCACAGGAGTATTTGGAAAAATCCAAGATATCTGCAGGGAAAAAAAATCCCAAGGTTTAAAAGCCCCTTTTATCTAGGTATGTACCTCTACCCTCTTCGTATCATTTCAGTCCTTTACATTGGCAGACAAACACTTGATTAAGGTTGAGGATCTTGCCTGAGGGCAGTGTAATTTTGTCAGGAAGCAGGAAAAGAGAAGCTGTTATTTTGCTCCAGAGGAGCTCTTCTCTACCTCAGAGTAAAAGAAGCAGAAAATTTTTCATTAAAGTGGTGCTGGAGAAGGAGAAAAGATGATCTCTTTTCTTTTTAGAGGAAGAGTCTCTTTTGTTACCGGGTGGCAATAGGAGAGAGAGGAGAGTTATTGTCAAATGAAAACATAGATATTTCATGATCCTACAAACAACATTAGAGACTCCTAACATTCAGCATGGGCATCCTGCTTTGGGGGCTCAAAGAGCTGCTCAGACATTAGCTAACTAGGTTTGATGCGATCATCTCATCTTGCATGAGGGCAGACGAATTAGGTCCTGTGCTTGGCTGGTGTGAAGTTTTGACTTTGGCAGCATGGTTCAAGTACTCCAGCTGAGGACAAGCGCCTTTGTTTCCATTTCTTAATGTAAGGAAAACTCACAACCTTGTTATCTGCAGCTCCATATAGTGAGGAAGGACCAAGAAGAAGGTTTTACCTTGTGTAACCACAGTTCAACGAGGAGCTCCCAAGGTGCTAAATTAAGATTTCTGTTTGTTTGCTGCAGGGTAACATAAGAGTACTGTCAGTGAAACTTGACTCAGATGATGGTGAAATGATCCCAAAAGAACCACAGAATTGGGGTTACTCAAAATCCATGGAGGCCTGCAAGGAAGTTAAAAGAAATGGCAGAATACAGTGAACAGTGGAGTTGATGTCTCACAGATCAGAATAAGAGCTCATCCTGCTCATCTGGCAGAAGCACTGCCACCAATTTCACAGGGCATGAGATCAGTTCTACAGAGTTTGCCACAGGATACTGAGATGGAGGGAAAGAAAAGCACAGACCAGGGGAACACATGGCTTCACTACCTGTACAAATGCTAGCTTATCACCACCACATGTAGAATGAGAAAAGTGGAAGCACAACAAAACTTTAAGAGCTTACTGTTCTCTGATGGCTGTAAGTCAAAGGAATCTGTGTTCTTGGCTCTTTTCCTTGAAAAACATTTCTCTCTTGGTAATGTGGAGGGGACAAAATAAGGCTTTTAATCAATAACATACTATACAAGTGGTCACTGTACTCACCTAGACTGCAAGCTGTCGTTGTTGCACTGAAGGATCAGCAGCATTTCTCCCCATGTGTCCCCTGGAAGCTTGACAGGCAGGTAAGCAGCTCATTAAGATCATCAGCTTAGAAGGTCTCTGGGTCATTGATTCCATCACCCACCAATTAGACCCAGCATGAAATACATGACTAAGCCCAGACAGGTTCATGTAGGTCATGTATTTATCACTGTCTGTGAGTTCAGGGGTGTCATTCTGATACCTTACCCACCAGAGTAATGGCAAACATATGCTAAGGTAATCAGGGGAGAACATATCTTCTGGTGAAAACCTGGGAAATGCATCTAAAGATGGTTGGATTTGAAATACTGAATTTAATAATGCAAGAATTAATCCATAATCACAGAATAACCACAGAACAAACTCAATGCAAAAATAAAACATCTGAATTGCATGAAAGAATGCAAAAAAAAGAATTGTCTAAAGCTTACAACTACCCTGTGCTTTGGATTTTTTTATAAAGGAATGATAAAATGAAAACACAGACAATGCTGTTCCGATGTGGAAATCAGTATATCCCAACTGAGTAGATGCTGGAGGAATATCTGAAGAAATTAGCTGACCTGTGATTAGAAACTCGGTCTCATCTAACCACACAAGATGAAGATTGAAATGTGATGGTGTGTCCAAGACATCATACAGGAAGGACCAACAGTATTTAGCTTTTATTTTCTCTGACTACAGCCAACAGAGCACTGTAGAAGGACAAATTTCAGCTGTGCAAGAGTGGTCAGTGGGACTTCCTGAAGTTACCTCCCCTTCCTGGTCTTCCTCGAGGGACATCTCAGCAGGCAGGAGTTTTCTGCTTGAAGACAGTCGTAGCTGGAAAACAATCTCATCTGGCTGTTTGATTAGAAGGTGGAGGACTTCTAATCCGCCGAGGAATTAGAAAGTGAAGGAATTCTAGCACTGAGGGGGGTTACTTTCGTCTGAAACCACTTGCTGAAATCCTCTTCTGGCATCTGCACAATACTCTCACGTACAAACTGAAACAGAAAAAGGTTTTTTCCCTGAGCTTTTGATTTACATGGAAGAGAGAGGTAACGTGGGAAAATGTGACGTTGTAACAACAGAATAAATGTAATGGCTTCTGCAGTTAGTACAGCACTTTGTATCACCTAATATTTTTAGTGTAACTTCCTGAAGGGATGGATATATTCTAAAATGAAATAAAAGGAAAACTCTACAATCTTCATTGCAATTTATATCCTGAATCTTTCCATGTCTTTTGTTTTAAACTTGCAGCTGTGTTCTGCATACCACTGCAGTACCTACATTAAAGCAACTTGAAGTTAAATGGGAACTACATCTGGAACCTCTGTCAGGCCACATTCAGTGATGCTGCTCTTGCTCCTAAAATGCGGCAGTTTCCTTTATTCCACTCAGAAGGAGCACCAAGGTCCTCCTTCGTCTGTGGCTATTTTCAAAAGATGCATAAATAAATAGACAGGGGATTCAGCTTACGTGGTTTTCTCTATTACTATTACACTAACATTAGGGATCAAAATGCAAAAGGAACAGAATGGAAGAAGCAAAGAAATAGATCTAAAACCAGCCAGCAACAGAGACCTGTCTGTTGAAGATTAAGGCAAGGCTGCCTCCCTGGCTGTGCAAATTAGTGAAAAAGACAAAATAGTTATTTCTAAAAAACATCAAGAAAATACAGACAGTGTGATCAAAGGCAAAAATACCTTTGCCTCTGTATGGCGCAATATACATATAACATGCACAATAATCTCCTGCCTCTGAGATTTCTGTTGGTCCTATGGATGAGGGGAAATAACTGTGATGAGAACAAAAAACACAAGGTGGCATCGTTGCCATTTTTTTTGTGAGTTACCTGGTTAGACTACATATTATAAACATTCTAAATGTATTCTCTTCCCTTTCTTGTATCATAGAATCATAGAATAGTTAGGGTTGGAAAGGACTTTAAGATCATCCAGTTCCAACCCCCCTGCCATGGGCAGGGACACCTCCCACTAAACCATGCCATCCAAGGCTATGTCCAACCTGGCCTTGAACACCGCCAGCGATGGAGCATTCACAACTTCCCTGGGCAACCCATTCCAGGGCCTCACCATCCTTACTGTAAAGAATTTCTTCCTCATATCCAATCTAAACTTCCCCTGTTTAAGTTTGAACCCGTTACCCCTTGTCCTCTCACTACAGTCCCTAATGAAGAGTCCCTCCCCAGCATCCCTATAGGCCCCCTTCAGATACTGGAAGGCTGCTATGAGGTCTCCACGCAGCCTTCTCTTCTCCAGGCTGAATAGCCCCAATTTTCTCAGCCTATCTTCATACGGGAGGTGCTCCAGCCTTCCTCTTCTACCATTTACTTCTAGAGCTACAAGAATTGAGCCCAACTTAAGACCTTGAGAAGCAGATTTATTTTCTTTGTAATGTTTCTGAAGCAAAACAATGATCTGCAGAGTTCCTGGATCACTGACATAATGTATTACTCGAATAGCTCATGGATGTAACCACTGGGAATGACAGGCCTTTTCAGAACTCAATAAGTTAATGTTTCTTGTCAAGAGTCCTAACAATTTATGACAGATGTCAGTTTTACTGCAGGGGTGAATAAAACAGTGACATAATGATACTGATTAATAATCCAATGCTTGTCATAACATCTTTCCTGTGAGCAATTCAAAGTGCCTTGTAAGAGGTGAATAGTAGCATCTTCATTTAGTGAGATCCTAAATGATTTAATCTGGTAACTTTCTCCTGTATGAGTTTCACGCATAGGTACCTGCTCTCCCCACCCTCCTCACACAGAGTCAAGAACTGGACACATCTCACCTCCACGGCTGCAGCAATTTCTGGAGAACACAGCTCCCACACGCGTAGATCATCCAGAACCTTAAGAAAGGTCTCTGGATCAGTTTTCAAGTCAGGATTCTTGCTGTATTTTTCCAGTTTCTTTAAGATTTTCTGGATATAATGGTCATTCTTCACAGACTCTGGGAGTCTGGCAAGCAATACAGGAGCCCTTTAGCAGAAAGAACAGCAATAAAACAGAAGCCATGGGAACAACTGCTTATCTGATTAGGAGCTCTAGGTTTTATCTTGCATTTGTGCCACTTCACCACCTTCATAACTTCCACACTAAAAATGGCTCTTTGGGGAATGCAATGCTCAGTGTAATTCAGACTGCATCATTGAATGGTCTGGGTTGGATGGGACCTTTAATGTGAATAACGTGAAAGAGCTTTACTTTATTGGATTTCTACACCAACTCGCTTTGCAGGGCACTGAAATAGACACTTTCTCATTGTCCATTTAAATTTTGGATGACAAACGTGGGTGTGAAAGGAAATACTAAAATCCTAACAAATGTTTCCATTTGCCCTCTCATCTTTTCTCTGTTTATTTTGTTCAATCTCTAGGGGTTTCCCAGTGCAGTCAATGCCCAATCTGACACACTTTCTGATTGTCTTTACTATCCCTTTTCCCTGTGCTACCATCATTCTCCTTTCTCTGTGTGCTGACATAAATCTCACTGATGTAAGTGCCCTGTAAGATGCAGTCTTTACCATTTCACTCTGAATGCAAAGATTCAGGAGAATTACACACTACAATAAAAATAAAACTCTTGTGAAAACACTGCCTTTTCTTTTAATGCTCTCTGTAAATTCTGCAGTGCTGCATTGACAGTCCTGGAGATCAGTGTTCCAGACCTTTCTAGAATGTGCATGACTGGGGTGTGCTGTAAGGGCTGGAAAGGGCTGAGGATTTGGCAGCATATGAGCAGAAGTGCTGCCTCTCTCCAGTTTAGGATACATGTCACTGGGTCAGCAGCAGAGAAATGAGGAATTTCTTCCTTAAACCAGTAAAAAAAGGAAAACTACACAGGTTCTATCTTCAGTAGGGCCAGCTCTACACTCAGTAGTATGCTGCTGGTAGCTGTAGAGCCAGCTCTTTATTATCACTACCTGGATTACCTGGGTTACCATAACTATGCCACACACAGGCCTCTTATGCCTCATCCATGCATTAAGATACTTTGAGAAAGGAAGCCATGCTCAGTGCCCTCTCACATCACACTGTTCATATTTTGTATTATTTTTGGGTTTTCTTACTCCATGAGAGAGAACACCAGACTGAGAGAATAAACTAGTAAAGTGCTCCTGTTTTCTTGGCAAGGCAGTGTTTGCAGGAGCGTGGAAAAGAACAGCCCTGCTGCTCATGAAGCCAGCGGTATGGTGAAAGCAGTTCCTCTGGCACTACTCTGTGTCTCCACAAGGGGGTTGACCAGCCTTTTTAGAGATCTCACTCTCCATACCCCTCACGGACAGCACGTTGCAGAGCAGGCTTGGCTTGGAAAGCTGTCGTCAGGTAACGATGCTGGCGCAGTCAAAGCAACACAGCCTCCTCAGTGTGGAGGCACGATTTTCATGTGAAGGAACAGCACATTCACAGTACTATTGTTGCATAGGGAGAACAGTAAAAAGCCATATTGGTATAGTCTCCTTTATGCTCATGGAGTTTTGTCCAAATGAAGGCTTCCAGTGGCACTATAAGTATAAAAGCTAAACAACACCCACTCCAGTTTCAAGACTTATTTACATGCTAGATCTTAAATTCGGGGGACAGCTGGAGCATAGATGTTTTACAATTAAAACCAATGTTCTGCTAGATAGGCCAAGACTAGGTTTATTCATTAACACATGTGCTTGACATGTCCTGGGCCACCTGCATTTTGGACCCGATATGAGAAAAGGACTGTTTTTCATTATCTCAAATGGTGAAGGACAGAAATCTTACTAGCCTATGAGATCAAAAGAGGGCAGGCTGAAAAACACCATTCCGTGCAGTTTGTGTATTTGGTAATCCCATGTCCAAGGAGTTCTCATGGACAGGGCAATAAGGAACGTGCTGTGAGTTTGCTGAGGTATTCAGGTACGCTATTTCTAATATGTGATCTGGAAGCTGATCACTGGATACGGCTATTATTCTTTCAAACAAACCACTAGTAATTTCAAACCTAACACACTAATAATCTGCAGAACTGCTGTAACTGGGAAGCATTTAGGTGAACCCTGTCAATGTTGCAGTATTATCCATGTGCAGTTCAAATGCTGGCAGGGAAATGCTTTGCTTTTTATCAGGGATGGACAGCTAGAGTCAGCCTCCTTTGCCATCAGCTTTAGTACTGTGAATGTTCAGTTCAGTAAGAAGTTGTGAATCTAACTCAGGTACATTTATAAAGTATCTCTCATCTTCGGGGTACAGTGCATTTTACATACTTCCTGGTGAAGGAAGTCTCCTATAAAGCTGCACTGGGGATGGTGTGTGAATGCAAGCACTGAGTGCTTTTTGCCCAGTATCACTGGAGAAGAACTCTTTGTTCTCCCCTTTCTTACCATGTCCAATTAAACTATTTGCTGAGCAGGCCAGGATCTGCTCCTAGACATCACATCTATATTTTTGCTGCTACCAGCTTAAAGAGTCTGCATTTCCAGCAACAGATTCAATGGTTTCTAGTGATACTTTGCTTTAGGGAGGAAAAAAAAAGAAAAGATAAAAGCTCTTTTGTACTAAAGGCAGAACTCTGGGACCCTGATCATCTCATCTGAAAGAGGGTTGATCCATCCCTGGCAGGGTTCAAGGCCAGGCTGGAAGGGGCTCGGAGAAGTCTGGTCTAGTGGAAAGTGTACCTGCCCATGGCAGAGGGTTTGAACTGGATGAGCTTTTAGGTCTCTTCCAACCCAAACAATTCTATGATTCTATGATTCCTTACCAGTTTAGTTCATCTTCATCATGTTCTTTCTCAACTGTCATGCTCAGCTGTCTTATTCTGTCCAATTCTTTTCTGAAATTCTTTGATTGTTTCATGGCCTTGTATTTTTGGTAACATCGCTCTTCCTGCTTCCTACAAAAAAACCTCTTAAAAGTTAAAGCTGTGTTGTAAACATTACCATGCTTCTACATAGCTAACTGGGAGGATAACAAAGAAGGGAGAAAACCATGAATGTGAAGATCACATTGTATGGTCAGTCTGGACACTAATAACAATTCTGGCTTTTGCAGTGGTCTGTATACATTCATATTTCTACACATATATTAGAAAGTGTTTATGGGTTATATCAGCTTTAGGCTGTAGGTAAGAAACAAACTTCAAAATCAAAACATTTAAACTGAAATTCAACCTCACTTTCTACAGGTATCCAGTATTTAAAACGAAAATGAATACTGTACAGTGATGTAGGGTAAAACATTATTCAAAATACAACAGAAGAGAGGTGGAAACAGAGTGGAGTGGCTCTGGGGTCCCTAACACAAAAAGAATGTAGACCTGCTTGAGTGAGTCAAGAGGAAGCCACGGAGATGCTATGAGGGCTCTGCTCTGGAGCCAGGCTGAGAGAGCTGTGCTGGTTCAGCCTGGAGAAGAGAAGGCTCCTTAAGGGGAGACCTTAGAGCAGCTCCAGTGCCTAAAGGGGCTAAAAGAAACCTGGAGAGCGGCTTTGGACAGGGGCCTGTAGGGACAGGACAAGGGAATGGCTTTAACCTGCCAGAGGGGAGACTGAGATGAGCTCTTAGGCAGAAGCTCTTCCCTGGGAGGGTGCTGAGGCGCTGGCACAGGGTGCCCAGAGAAGCTGTGGCTGCCCCATCCCTGGCAGTGTTCAAGGCCAGGCTGGACACAGGGGCTTGGAACAACCTGCTCTAGTGGAAGGTGTCTCTGCCTGTGGCAGGGGTTGGAAATGGATGAGCTTTAGGGTCCCTTCCAACACAAACCATTCTGTGATTCTATGACATGACCTGAGCTAGAATTTTGACCCAGAGATTGGGCTCATGTATGAATTCTTACAAAAAGTAACGAAGTAACAAAACCAAACATTTGCTTTTCTTTACAATAAATAACTTATAGCATATCGTGCCAAACTGAGGTTTCATTTCCAAAAGCTGACCAAACAGAAAAGTTTTAGGTGGCTGTATGTAGAATGGCAAAATAGCTGCAAGTAGTAAGCTTCCATCTGATCTGTCTTTGCATACTGTGGGATGCTGGATTGATTATGCAGCCACAGCAGCTGCTCAGGGAAAAAAACAAGGACCCAACTCCAGATAAGGAATGCTCTGAGGATAAAAAAAACATCTTAAGTACAAAACGGAACAGAAGAATGGAAAGAATGAAGTGAAGGGGAGGAGTGTGCCTGTAACACTCTTCAGAATAGCAATGTAGGGACAGATCTGGGGTCTGGTGCTTACTGCGACAAAAGAATTTGCACAGGCATCACAGATAAAAATTTTTCTGGGCTAAAGGAAAAGGATGACAGGCATTGGCTGGTCAACAAGGTAGAAATGTCATTGATCTGGGAAGAGGCCTTTCCAGAGGATGTTATAACTGTTCTATGAGAAGAATCAAAGTAATGTTGAACAATACAGTGATCTCTACACTGAAAACACAAGACAGCCATACAGGCTGTATGTGGACTGAATTTATTATTCGGTCTTTGGTGTAAAGGACTGCGATGTCCAAAGTAAACATATTCAATGCTTTCAGCAAAGCTATTTCCATAAATATCATTCAGAAATATCCCAAAACACTGCTGTAAATATTTCACCTGTAATGTTTTTTTGTACAGTCATAAAACTTTCTAACATCATCCCTACATTCTTATTTTAATGTCAATCCATGTAAATGCATCTTTAAAAGGCCTGAAGTCCTAACTCTAGTCAGAAGCAAGGTATGTAGTGTTTGAAGAATATAGAAAACCCAGTTTTCTCCTACCTCTCAAGGTTCACTAGGATATCATGTAAAGAGCAAGCTGCCTCTTCACAGACTGCTGTGAACCTCTGCTTCATATCAGCACACAGGTTAGATTTGCTTTTAATGAAAGAGCTGATCTGGCAGCTGCAACCAAAACAGCACAGAGAAATAGAATTAGCATTTTGTGGTAACCATTTTGTGGTAAGCACATGTGTTGCTTGAAACACACAGTGATGTGAGCCCACCAACTTTGAGATCTTATTCTCAGTAAAAATCCAAATTTAACACAATTTACAGGTTTGGTTTATTTAAATTCAGCAAATTTATAAAATAATTTGATGAATTAAAAAATTGAAAATTCTATAAAATTTGGATTTGTACAATCTTTCATTCCAGTCACATCCTTCCAGGAAAGTGCCTTCGCGTTGCACTGAGGTGTACTACTTGTGCTGCAAGGTCTCACTGCCCTGCTCTAGTCTCCTGTAATAAATGCTGCCAGACATTTGCATGTGCCAAAGGCTTTCACACAGAGCACTGAGCTAATAATGTGCTTCAAAAGCAGATTTGTACCCTTACCTGTCCTTTCTGGGTCTCTGCTTCCCTGGTGTTCGACTCTCCCTGCGCATGTTTACGCTGTGGTCTTTCTGAAGCTCTGGCAAACTGTAAGATGTGAAAAGGTTTAAGGCAGTGTACAGTGTGCCTGCTCCAGAATGACAAACTTCACGGGTGCTGAGGAAACATTCTTAATACTACAGACTTGCTGGAGCTATCCAGGTACAAAGTTAGGGCTCTTCACCTCAAACCAAGGGGAAAAAAATGATTCAGCAAAGCCTAACTGTAAGAATGGTTTGCTAGGTTGATGTTACAGCTGTGGAAACCACCATAGAACTGAGTAATGAGGCAACACATCTAATGTAAACTTAGCTGGAATTGCAATATAGATATTACTGAAAAATGCAATGGTTGAAACAGAAACAATTTCCTGGAGAAAGATAGAACATCGCTTTTTCTATAAAGCTGATGGAGCAGAAGATCTCTTCTGTTTACAAAGGCAAGATTCATGTGGTACTTTCCAGAATGTACATACTGCTTGCACAGCAGTATAATGGGCTATTCAACCACCTGTGCCGAAATATGTGAATGTCATCTAAGCACCCTGAACGCTGAATTCAGTTTTTTAGGGGGGAAAAAGAAAGAAAGGAAGAAATGAAGGAAAAAAAGGATAAGCTCTGTCCTGATGAGTTGCTTCTAGTCATTCAGAAACCCATCAGGTAACGTACCATCGTGGTCCATTCTTCTTAACCATAGCTTTTTCTTTACAGACATCTTTTGACACCTCTCCACGTGTTATCTGGATTGATTTCTGCAGGGCTGATAAGAAATCAAAACATGCCAACTCAACAGTGCATTCCTCTTGTCCTTCCAGACACCGTGTATGCTGCCCTGAATGAGATATCCTAAAGAAATCTGCTATTCATGTTTCTAAAAATTAAAGTTTCTTCAAAGAAAAGCAGCTTTCTGAAGAGGTTTTAAGATAGGTACCCAAATATGAGTGCTCCCAATTCATTAGCCACTTGAAAACATTAGCTGTGAAAAAAAATCAAGTAGAAGATACTAAATATTTTTAAACTCGATGCTTATAAAAATAGCGTGTCAGAAAACCAGGCAGATTTGAACAAACTATGCAGAAAGTCTATTTTCAGTTCCTGTACTGTGCTATTAGCATTCCAGTGGCATAACTAGCAATTCTTCTGAATTTTTAAGCCTACTGCATCACCCCTTTTAAGTGTCACATGGAATTTAATCCATTTAACATCAACAAGTACCTAATTACTCTCTGTGTCTCCTTACCAGCATCCACTAAAACTAAGGACATGTCCTCAAGTCATTGGTTATAGTTTCTGAATTATCCACCTTTGAGCTGATCTCTCTCACTAGTAACACTCTTTCCGTCTTCTACTGTAATGTGAATGCTTATATTCTCCTCTCCCTTGAATACCTGGAAAGCCAATTTAACTCACTGGTTTCCCTCAAATTGATATCTTTGTTTTCCTTCTCACTGCTGTTTCATACATGCTTTCATGCCAAACCTCTGGAGAGGCAGAGATGGCCATCTTCTCTGCGTTATTCCCTCCAATCACACTTGCAGTAAAACAGCTGCCACACTTGTTATTAAAAATCCCACTGTTAGCTGTCAAATTCCGAGTCATCCTCTGACATGTTCAATATGTCCTACATGGTCATAAGTGACATTTTACTGAGCACTCAACACCTTGAAGTTGTAATCCCCAAATTCCTACATTTTTGTGAAGCACCACATTCAGTATAACAGAAAATGACTGATGAATGTTGACTGTGTTAAATAGTAGCACAAATTATTTCTGCTTGTTAAAAGCACAGATTTGAATGTTACACTGTGAACTTGGAAGTGTAAGACATGGATGGAAGAAGTTGCTGGGCACCAGTTAGTGGGCTAAAAACGTAAAGAATCATGATGATCTTGAGGTCCTTTCCAACCCTTACTATTCTATGATTCTATGATTCTATGTTGACAATGAAGATCATCTATTAGATGTGGCCAGGTGAGTTTCAAGAGTGCCAAGGTCCCAGTCAGATACTCCTAAGTTCTAGCACTGACTAGTTCTAATGATGGCTGCACTGTGTTCCTTACCACTCTGCAAGTGTAAGCCTGTAAGTTGCAGCTGCATCACTGGATCTTTCGCAGCTCTAGACCCAAGGAGCAGTTTGAATACAAAGGCTGATCTTTACAGGGTCTGGAACACCGATATGGGCAGGCTTCTGCTCAAACTGAGCTAAGGCCGCACACAAGCCTCACCTGCTCTTGGCATTCAGGGTCAGAATCCTTTTTAGAAGAACCCAGCCCTCTCTATTTATGGTAACCATTTGGGCAAATTGAGCAGCTGGATACTTGAAACCAATATACTCTGCAGATAACACTGGTGCTTTGGGGAAAGAGGGCTATGCAAAGCAATGGCTGTATTCGATGTTTTATCCAAGATCAGTTGTCTAAAGCCAATCTTGAAAGCAGCCCTGTTGGCAGATTTTGGAGACAGATGACAGGAAGCAAACCAGGGCTAATACCACAAAGATACAGCTCTTCTTTTTGGCTGATCATCAGAAACAGGGGGCACAATACCTCTCTGCCCTTCATTTTGTAGCATTAGAACCTGTTCCAATTCTCCATCTGGATAAATCGGCAAAACAAATACTCAAGGTTGTCCATATTCATAATATTGTTTAAATATTAGCCTCCATGGCTGTGAGCTAGTCAGACATTAATTAGAAAAGAGAAAAAAGCAAAGAATGTAGTAACTTCACTTGACCTTGTTTTCTGTGCCTTAGTTAATCACCTGTGAAATGGGGTACTAAAATTTACTTCTTTTGCAGGAATCTAATAGTGATAAATTGATTGAAAAGCCATTGATCAAAACCAAATAAACACTCCAAATTCAGGTATGTTTAATAAAGAAGATCCTCTGCACTGATATTTATACATCCTCTTTTGAAAGTATGTTTTTAAGTGAGAATTCAAAGTTAAACTGCTGGCTGGAAAGCTTTGGGGATACCATCCTGTTAGCATTTAATATCTCAGATACAGGTCTCGCATTTTACACTTCTCTGTGTGAAGAATATACACCATTTGAGCTGATCTGCAGACACAAATTCTTCATTACACAGTAACCAGTAAAACTTTGGCTTACATTTAGATCATACAGTCTCTATCTGCACAAAAGGAGAGGGCTTTTAAACGTGGTGAAGGAAGCAAGCTTAGAACACTGATCTGCTTTGTAACACCTCTGACCTATAAGATGGAGACTGAATGATAAATGAGACTATCTCAGCAGTGACCTATTGCTGTACCACAGCTACAAGGACTGAAGCTTCCACATTCACCTCTGTCAACATGATGGAACATTTAAACTTTTGGCCTAGTACAGGTCCTCACTCAGCCAACAGCACTGGAAAATCAATTTTGTATAAGCAGACATTCTACAGCAGCAGTGTCCAAACAACAACATCTAAATTACAGCAGAAAGCTTCATACTGAGTTATGAATTCCTGCCTTAAAAGAAATCTTGTTGTAAAAGAAACACTCACCTGTATCTGCTGATCAGATTCCTACTACAGAATCTCTCTCCCACTTCTGAAATACTTATATATGCGTACATGTGCGTTAGGGTTGTGTATGCTCTCAAAATGATGTCTGTATGAGTTAGATGAAGCTTTGTGAATTTGAGGTATAAGGCTACAGGGCAGCTGTACTTGTAACCCATTTCTGATCTGTCCATGGAGCATCCTATAACCAGAATCCTGGATTAAACATGATTCTAGCAGCATCAGAATTCATTACAGAGTCCAAACTCTGCCCCGTGGAAACTGACTTCTCACACTTTTTAGAGCTAGGAACATAATCCTTGAGGTGACCAGCATGGTAACTCAGTCCCAGTAACCAGCCCTCTGAAATCACAGGCAATCAAGTGATAGATGTGGTTACAAAAAGTACACTGAAGATCCTACCCATGTATCACACATACCATGAGATACTTCTTTATGTCCCACAGCAAACAAAGGTCCCAGCTGTTATAGCTCTCAAGATTCTTTTCAAATCTCTTCTCACACAAAACCCAATTGTTCACATACTTCTGTAAACAAACTGCTTGAAATTAGAGCTTTGAATTCTCCACTACTCCCATTCATGCCACTGAAGGCCATTCACCTGTGCTCAGTGCCACAGGCAACAGTGGCTGTGTAGGTAGTATATAGTATTAGTGCAAGCTTCCTGATGTACCTACCCAGCTTCTGGTGCTTTGAACCTAAAGGCCTTTCAGACCCAGAGAATGTGTTTATTCCTTTACACTTAAGAGCAATTAATTGTTTTTTCTTCTATTAATTTAAATTGCTTTGGACCTGAATATACTTCCAGCAATATATTGCAGCAATTGAATCATTAAGTTTAATCATTCATTGCATTTAAGACACTTCCAATCACCTTCAGTTTTCTGCCAGATAATTTAATCTGGTGTGCCATAAATCAAGGGAACCTGGGAGTAGCCACTCTCTAATCACTTCTTCCATGCACTTCAGGATGTTAGAGATCTGTCATAACGTTGTACTCAGTTGTTTCTTTTCTGCACAAAGGGCTCTAGTGTGTTTAACTGGTTCTTCTATGGAAACTACTGTGTATCTCTATCATACCTCATCATTTTTTTAACCTATCAAACTTTACCACTCCTCATACCAACCTATCTGCATTGGAAGGATCAGAACTGAAGCAGCACATACAAAGACATTTGGATTTTTGCATAACATATTTTCTGCTTTGTCTTCCACTTCATTCTTAGGGTTCTTCTTGCCTTCTTGGTAGCTACTGAACCTTCACAAAACTATCCCAAATGACTTCCAGAATTCCTTAATGAGTAGTAATTTAGCAGAGCATTATGTCAGCCAAATAATAATAATAGTATAACTGTCAGTTAAAAGGTAATTTGAAGTACTAAATGCTTACATGTTTTTCTAGACCAGCATTATTCAGAAGGAAGGGAAAAGACTGAAGATTACCCAGCTTCCTATTAAAATGTATTGCAGAGCTAACAGATGAAATATTGTCCAGTCTATCAAGCTCAGGTAATCACTGATGGATGAGTAGGAGGAATACAGAACAAGAAACCCGTAAGTTAGACAGATATATATTCAGTGGATCAGTTGGTTATAGCAGAGAGCAGCTTCGGTGTTTCCACTGCCTGTTGAGTCTCATGGATGTGGATGACAGTGTGATTGCACAGCTGCTGTAACTGAATATTAATTAAAACTCTTACTTACTACTCATATGGGATTATATTGTCTTTAAACCAATTTGCTAATGGGAAGGGCACAAAGAGACTCACACAAAGTTCCACGTGCCCAAACAGAAATACACTGGTACATATAGCAGCATCTTTGACATAGGTTTTCCCTAGTAACACTGAAAGCAATTCCATTGATACTGGCAGTCAAGAAAAAGTAACTTACAGGGGAAAAGAAGTTGTTCTTTAGCTCGTGCTGTCTCACTCACATCATTAATCTTGATGTTGTCTTCAGAGCAAGGTACAGTGGAAGGTTCACTGCCTTGAGGGGTTTGAGCACGGGGAGATGACTGACTGCTAAACTGAGAGATACCTGGAGTAACGTTCTTGTTTATCGTCCTGCTAAGTAAACTGTGTCCTGTTTTCCAGGTGTATTTCTGTAGGTAAAAGAAAAAAAAATCAATAGAAAGGAGGGGTTTTCTATAGTGATTTGACAAGAAATAATCATATTTCTGTAACAAATTCCAGTATTAGATCCTTCTGTTTTTCCTGTAACCTCACAGATTTTTCTCCAGTGATTTCAAACAAGATACTGATTTCTTGGGTAAAATCTCCTTCATTTTGTTATCTTCCTTCAATACTCCTCTGCTATAGTGTAAATGACAACAGATTAAGCTAATTTGTAAATGAGGAACACTGAAGCTGCAGAGAGGGTTGGTAATACAACAACCTTCTCTTGTATGGGGAAGAATAGGTTAAAGTGGTTTGATAAATGTTCAGGTCTCCTCCCAGCAACCTGGCAAATGAATTTCCTGTGTCAGGAATGTAAAACTGAAGTCTGAAAGCAGACTGAATTCTGCAGGCTTGATAATCAGAACAATATGTATTATAAAGCAAGCGCTCCTGAAGGAACCCAATATTTCCATTAGAGGTTTCATATCAGATATGAAAAGCAGTCTTCAAGTAATATTAGCATAAATGGCACAGAGGAAATTGTCATTAATTCAGGGAGGGAAAAAAAAGTAGTCTCAACAATGGAAATGCTGAAAGACACATGAAGACTGACACGTGCTTTGGTTTCTTCTGCTCGTGTTCATTTGAACCCAACAGTTTGGAAAAATCAGAAAGCCTCATATTTAGAAACAACTCTGTTCCTTATGTGACTTGCTGACTTTCTCCCTGTGTTTTGTAACAGCAGGGAGAATATTTGCATAAAAACACAGTCTTGATGTTCAAAAAGTCTCACAACTTTTGTTGCTTATTCCCCAATTGAAATTGTAATCTTCTATTGAATCATTTGAATTATGTCATGAGGGTACAAGCTGCAGGTGTTGATAAATAACAAGAGCAAATTGCATACAACAATTACTAAGTGCCTTACCTAGGTTCTAAAAGTACTTGACAAAACTTGTTTAATTTAGCTTATAGGGGGCAAAGGAACTAAAACCTTGGGCAAACTGCTGCAGATCAAAATGGAAGATGTGCTCCAGAGCAAGAAACCCACCGGTTCTTTATCAGCTTCTCCTGGTTATACTCCTAAGCGTCATTCATTCCCCCTTCATTTTCCACCAGTCACTTCAGCAGTTTCAAAAAGAAAAGCATTTCTCCGGTTTCGAAAGATAGTGAAACAGTCACCAAGCATTACAGGTAGTGGTATAGCATTTAATTCCTCTCGGGTAGTAACTTTGTTTTTCTTTTAAAAGGCTTTCATCTGAATTGCTTGGTTTTGCCTTTCCTTGGCTTTGCTTTGAAAGTGGCAAGTGAATCCTGCTTTCTTTAAAGGCCTTAATATTTGGCATTTGTTTCCAAACTTAGCTTTAAATTTTGGGTAAAAAGGCAGCCAAACAAATTGTGACTAGAACATGCTAGAATAAGGCTTCCAGGATACAAGTCTAAAATCCCCATTTGACTGAAAAAGATGTATTTGTGTGAAAAAGTACTGTTACATGGCTTTGGGTCATTAAAAAGAGGGCAAACACAAACAAGAGGCTAGTTATGTTTTAGCTGAATATTTAATTCTTCCCACATCAACACTTATCACTAGGAACAAGCCACAGTTTAAATCTAGATATCGCTTTTCGTATTACCTAGTGTCAAATAGTTGTTCTTTAAAACCTAGTGAGAGAAATCCTCTGCAGTCACAAGATCCAGAGCATAAAATATGGTATCATGGAGTTTAATTAAGCAACAAAACAAATGCCTGAAAAGTTGCATTAGGTCCCATGGAAGACATTCACAATGAAGTTACCTTTTTCTTTGTAATAAAGCGCTCCCACATGCATGTTGCTAACTTTAACTCTTCCTCTTCTTTTACTCTTTTTTTACAACCACCGCAATCCCTAGGTGAAAACAATTTTATTAGTTTTCCATCTGGAAAGTCTTACTTTTATTATAGGTTCTTTAAAGAAATGCAACAAATGCAGAGTAAATGGTGGCTTACTGCTACTATGATGTATATGTTTGCTTATAAGACATGGAAAGAAAATGCAAGGTGTATAAGCCATGAATAAATCAATAGTCACAGTTAAGAATCACCTCAAGAAAGCACAGGTGTTCTACAAACTCATATGCATGTACTGGCTCAGATGATGCTCTCAACTTCCTCTGTGCAAGTACTCAAGGATTTTGTCCAGTATAGCAAGATTTCATGAATAGAAAGCAGAACAGGTTAATACAAGTTTGACTTTTTCCTGCTTTGGGCTAAATGAAGACTTATACTGTTCCAAAAGTTTAAATGTTCCATCATGTTGGCAGAGGCAAATGTGGAGCTGCAGCCCTCAGATGTGATATACCAACAGGTCACTGCTGAGGTAGTCTCATTTACCATTCAGTCCCCACCTAATCAAAGCTGTTACAAAGCACATGAGTGTTCTAAGCTTGCTTCCTTCACTACATTTAATCCTCCTCCTCTTTTTGTGCAAATAGAGACTATATGATCTAAACGTACTAAATGTAAGCGTAATTCTTCATGGTTACTGTATAATGAAGCATGTGTGTATGCAGGTCAGTTCAAATGGCACTGAAGAAAAGGAGTGGTGATTAGAGACAGCAACAGAGAGCAGAGGAAGTATACAACATGAGATTACACTCTTTACAACCTGGAATCCAGAGCTTTATGCATTTATGCTCTGTTCTCAGCCTGTATCTGTGAGACTTGCTGACAAACTGGTTTTTTTTACCCCAGTCTATTGGTTTCTCCTCATATGCAAAGAGGCGAAAATACATACTGGACTGTTTTTCCCCCCCAATTTATCAGGCTAATTCTATATAATGCTACTCTTCCATCCCTGTTATACATAGGCACAGTTTGCCTTGACTGAGAATATACAGAGAAAACAGAACAGCTTTGAAGAGCTCTGCCCTGCAACTCAGAGCATAAACTGCTCACTGTTTTACCAAATGCTCATGAATGATTTAAATACATGTTATGTCAACAAGACTAGAAATGTTGGGAACTTAAATTATTATTTACCTTTAACAGTATGAAGTTGCAGAAGCAACTGCATCTTTTACAAGTACCCATTACTACTACATAATTGACAGAATAAAAGCAGCTACTAAATACCCCTTAATAGCTGCCTTTGTTCTGTAATTACAATGTATATGGAATTCCTGTTTTCACTAGGTTAAGGCTGAGGGAATAGACATACATCTCTTACTGCATGTGTTTAATTTGCATAGTTATTAACCAAAAGAGAAAAAGAAAAAACAACCCTACAACTATATTTGACTAGGATAGCTCAGTATTTTCTCCTAGCTGTGCAGCTTGCAGTAACAGAGGACCATGCTGTGCTGCTGATGTTACTGTACAACTGCCTGCTGACTGCAGGGGGGCAAAGTCAATGCAAGATTTGTTGATGTTACATGCCACAGAATTAATACTATTTCATTCAAACAGTTATTACTTGAGAGAAACAACAACATATTAAGTACAAAAGATCCTAAACTCCTCATTCCCTCTGCCCTCGCGCATTATGCACATACTTTGGATTCCAACAGGTCGATATGGGATGCATTGAACTGTTGGATTCAAGAGTCACAGCTTCCAAAAGCCAGTGTATGACACACAGTTGTCGGAAGAGATGTTCACTGCAAAGAAGGAAAACAAATGTGTTATAGTATAGCATCAGGGAAACAGTCAAACTAGCAGCATGTTGGCTGAAATCTGAACCTTTCTGCAGCAGATGACCTGTTTTGTCTCAGTGAATTCCAGACACCTCTCTAACTTTTGCAACGTTGACACAGAACTGTAGATACCGAAAGCATATTTTTGGATGTGGAATTTTTGATGGTCTTATCTCGGAGGTGTGCTCAGTAAATTCATCCCTGTGAGGATTCTGGCACTTACCCTTTCCAGGTATGGATTTTTATGGGGTTTGGATTCTACAGTAGATGCTAAGTATTGTGCTTAAGAAAAAGCAGTGTGAAAGTTAAAAACATTGCACCCATCTTCTTCTGAACCAAGATTATCTTTGGCATTGTAGCTTACTCCACGTGCAAATAAAGATACTTTGGTAAGAAATTGGATTAATGAACTTAGTATGTATTAGTGACTAATCTAAAACATGCAGAAGGGTACACAGTACAAGCACCATCTTCTCCCATTCTCTTCCACAGGCTTTTTTTTAAACTAGGCAAATTAAATATGAATTTTGACAGCCTTTCCTTAAAATGAGCCTAGACTTGAAAGGTATCTCACATCAGCAAGTCTTACACAACTTACAACTTGCTGAGTCAAGATCAGCAAGGCAAATGATGCATGTTTCTGTACAGGTGCATACACAAGACTTTCAGTAACTCGTTAAGATTCACTTGTTTAATGTTAGAATTTAACAGTTGCTATTAGTAAAGACGGACCGTTTCACCGTGAACTCCTGAAATTCTCAGGATACACATTCACCAGCTGAACAGCAGCTGTAGCTATGTGCGTTATGGGTCTGTGTTGCTGTGAATTTTGCTTATATCCTACACCAAGGAGGTCAGGACATAAACCTGCTTCAGACGTACCTTTTGGCTTCAGGGGAGCTTGGAATCAAGAGATTGGTCTGAGCAGGAATGAAGGACTGTAAGGTCATTTTTTTCTTCTCTGACATCCCCAGGTGGGTGCCTTCTGCTTGACAGCAACTGTGGGAAAGGATAAAGACTGAACTTAAAAAAGGAGTATGTGAAATGAAGACAGAGCCAATAAAACTGTTTATTGTGGTCACATCACCACACTCCTCTTCCTCACATTTGAAAAACCAAAATGGTTAATTACTGCATTTATTAATATTACAAATTTCATGTTACCAGGATATATAATAATTATTTATTTCTAACAAGTTTACACTACTTTAAATTATAAACATTGCATTATTTGTATTTATATATTTATACTACCATTCATTATTATCAGTTAACCATTTATGTGAAAACAACTTTGGGAGCAGACAAAATAACATGACTGACTTGTCTCAGAAAAGATGCTGAGATAGTGCTTATATTCCATTACACTTGTTTTCTCCTGTTATCATGCCAATGGAGTCAGTAAGGTTATGTACATGAGGCCAAAGTTTCAGGAGGTGCCTTAAAGGTTAACATACTATGTGCACAGAAAACAGTAAAGATTAAGCTGAAAGATTCATCCCAATTAAAGAGTCTCGAGTGCTGGCCATACCAATGTAACAGAAAACCAAGCTCTTCATAGGCTGTGGGCATTGTTTCTCCACTGCCAGAAGCCTGTTTGGCCATTTACACCTGTGTAAAGTGTTTGTAAATGCTACCAAGCAAGAAAAGAAAGTTTACGGCTTTTTTCCCCATAAATGTAAGTATCTGCCCACATCTGGTGTTAGACGATGGAGATTCAAGCTTGATAAGCACAGTAGGTATTGTAGCCTTCATATATTGATAGTATATGGAAGATAGGAGGTCCACACAGGAAATACAACATGAACTACGGTATGCTGGATCATAAATTAGTAAAACACTGAAATGATACTGGCCATAAACTAGCTTAGAGGTTAACTGAGATCTGAATGGTGGGTGAGTCTTAAAGCTTTATACAGATTTCTTTAGCAGAGTTGCTGGATGGGTGAATGATCCTGGATTAACATTTCCTTTCTAGGTCTGAAGCAATTTGGGGGTGTCAGCTTACTATTGCCTATTATGACCGAGAAAATTGTTGGAATAAGGATTGAAGTGTGCATGCCCCATCATTCCATTGATACAAATTTTCTAAAGCAAAGCACTGGCTGTAAATCATACATACACCACCAGCACGGGCATCTCAGCACTGTATTTAGAGATCAACATGTCTATCTTCTTCAGCTAATTAAGAAATTAATAAACTTATATCTTCTTTGGTCTAAGAAAGGAGATATCTGACAAAGATAGAAGCTAGCAGGTGTTCCTGCTCTCCTAAAAGAGATTTCTTACACAAACCTCAAGAAGTGGTGGTCTTCGTTCAGATAATCTGACCTGAATTGCAAGTGCCAATCTCTACTTATTGGAGACAATCAGCACATGAATCCCACAGACTTTATTGTTCAAAACAAGTCTGCCTTGTGCTTCTCCAAATTACACTTCCTATTTCCCTTCTGTGCAGTCCTAATGAATAACAGGATGCCAGGACAGCAAGACCATTGTATACCCATTGAAGCATTTGGCTTATTCTTATTGTAAAGGGATAACTAAATTTTACTTCTACTTTTCTACTGCTATGATAAGAAGCTGGTACCAAGTTTAGAGTGTTGTTACATTTAAAATAACTGATAACACAATTCAATGCTACAGCTTCTGTAACAGCAGTAAAAAAAAGTCACAGTAGAGGCTTAGTATTTGCTGTTGTCTTACAAGAGAAAGAGGAAGGGGAGTAGGAAAAGCTGGAATTACTAGAACCTGGGCATATAAAACCATGCCAACAGTTTCAGCAACTGTGAAAGACCAAAGCTAGACTTCATCTGTTAAAAGGACACTTTGCACCCCCGCAGTTTAACACTGCATCAGAGCTCTTCTTAGTCCATGAAGTTCCTAACTTTTGAAGTCAGTACTGTGGAAGCCAGGAGTGAAGTAAGTGTCCCCAGACTTACAGATAGTGATCTGTATTTTGTATCTAAGCTTCATCTATATATGTATACCTTCATAAAGGAAAGAGAGGAATTCTGAATCTTTTTAAGGTCAGCCTTCTGAAGAAAGGAATTTTTCCTGACATAAAAAAATTCAATAACCTGAATGGTCACAGTAATAAAGGCAATGATATTTTTCATACGTGCAATAAAGTGTGTGCCTGCAATAAATGTGGATTGGCTGAGTTATAGGTAGATGGAACAGTTATATATTAAAAAAAATAATGAACAGGGAACTTACGAAAAACTTTCAGGTAGGTTCTTAGGTACTTATGTATTTTTCTCTCATTAAGTCATTTTGTTTCCCTACAAAGTTCACATGGCTTCACTAACCCAGGATCAAAGCACTAATAGTGCAATTTAAATAACACAACTGTAGGCAACTTAAGTGAGGAGAAAGTTTCAGACGATGCAGACATTCCAGGCTAAGAGTACAAACTACTTTGACTAATACTCCTGACTTTTTCTCCTTCCATAACACTGTCTGTCAGTGATACACTATTTCTTCTCCACCTTTCTAGCTATTCAGTTAGTGACCCTTCAGTTAGTGTTAGAATGCTGGACAGTAAATGTCACTCCAGTAAACATACTTCTGCTCAGTACCTCTCAGTCTGTCTTTGCTGCTTGTTTGCTATTGGTCTGGGTTTCATAAAACAGGGAAGATTTTATTTCTTATATTTTAATAATGGTTACATATTGTTGTCCCACTTTATGACCCTGATAAGAAATGCTTTATGCTTCAGTGGGTATACAATGGTCTTGCTGTCCTGGCATTCTGTTGTTCATTAGGACTGCACAAAAGGGAGAATTGCATCTCAGATGGCTCTGGAGACTGAGTTTCCCAAGTTAACAATTAGTTCAGGAAGAAAGATGAATGAGAGGAAGCTGGCACCTGAGAGTAACAAAAGCCATAGCAAACTGATGGGGAAAGACTGTTGGAGATGAATGAGCTTTTGGCACAATGAGTCTCCAAAGGTGTGTAACCTCTGGAAGAGCTACTCTGTCCTGCTGAGCAACTATTTAATCACCACCTAGTGAGGGTTGACAAGTGGAAGATAACTACAGAGTTCAACAGGCATTAGAGGAGCACTGAAAAGACCAGCATGAGCCAAAGGATGAAAGACCATTTAATGATCAAATGGAGAAAACGTGAAGATAGTAAGGAATAGGTCTGAACTAGCAAAGAAACCCAACTCTGCAACCTAAGGCACTTATTCTGCTGAATGCAATTCTTTTTTATTCCTTATGCTGTGGTCCACTGTGGGAACAACATGGCACAAACTCACCAGGCCTCCTCCTTTTCTCCTCAGAGCATCAGTTTGAGTTGCCTATGACACTTGTCCTGAGTTCACCAACCTTCTGCCTTCCAAACTTTCTCCTTTTAAACAGCACCTCAAGCATACTTTTTGTTGCCATGCTTGCCAAGTCTCCAGCAGTTCACTTACCAGGTTTTAAGCATTTTTATTTTCTAGTTCACACAAGTAATAATATTCTGCCTCAATACCGAGTAACAACTGAAGCTGGAAACTGTCACCTTTTAAAACCACTGCCCTCAGACCACCAGAAGCTCTCAGCTCCAAGTTGACTTACGTGGTTCTTTCTTTTCGTGAGCCCTCCGCACCAAAGGAGTACATGGGTGCCTCGAAGTCAGTTCTCCATACCAGGGTCTGAGCCTGTTGGGATGCTTCCAATGCATTCTTCTTCTCCAGTGACTCTCGTTGAAGGATACGAAAGTAGCCTCCACCTCCCTTCACAGAATTGACATGATGCCTGACAAAGTTGCCGCAAGTCAGTCAGCGTACTCAAGACACACTATCAAATGGATTTATCTCTCTGTTGCCCACCAACCTAAATTTTAACAGAGATTTCATATTCTTCTATATTCAGGAGTTCAACATTATGTATGGTAACTAATAATTATTTTTATGTGTATATTATGTATATATGTATATATATTATGTATATATTGTGTATGGTAGTTAATAAAATAATAATATAAACAGCATGGTAACAAAGGACAACAATTCCCCAGTATGAACTGACAGATCTTTCCATGATCTCTTCTAGCACTGCACAGGTTAATTACTGGATGTCTTGAACTCAGCATCACTTTGTCCAGTACTTGATTTAAAACCTCCCTGCCTAATTCTAATTTATATCTGCCGATTGACCATTGGGCCCCTCACTGTCTCAGCTCAAGCTGTCACAGCCTGACAAGCACAGCCCTGAAGCTACCTACAGCTGCTAAGTTCCACCTGCTGCCAGAAAGCTGCATTGTTAGCAAGAGGGAAGGTGCTAGTGAAGCCTGTGAGAGAGCTGAAGACAACAGGGTATTACTGCAAGATTAAAAAATAAAGAAACCATAGCTAGGGCAGTGAGAGGGATACAGTACACGATTACTCTTCTGCCTTTGATTCAAATGTTAGCAAACTGATCCAAGTCAGATGAACATCCTATCCAGGCACAGGACACATCCCTTTTAAGGTGTTGCTGACTTTTGCATCAGGATGTATTGATCTTTCAAACACAGTCTAGGCTTCAAATCTGAGCCTCATTTGTTTTATTGGCAAGTAATAACTCCTTTTTCCTACCAGACATGTCTTGAAGCACCTAAAGGTCATATAGGGTGCAGATTTCAGGCACAGAATTCACTAGTTCTCAAGGGGAGCAGTTTACCCCCTCCTTACTTCCCTTGATGGAAACACACTTGCACAGTAAGATATGTTTAGGTTTTTGGTTTTATTGACACTATTTTTTCAGTCCAGCAACTATAAATATGAGGCTGAACACATTTCCAGCTCAGGTAGATAACCTGTCTGCTAGAGATTTCTCCACTAACTTTGGGAAAAGAAACCAACCTGATAAGAAAAATAAGATGTCCCTGAGAAGAAATGCTGCATCCTTTGGAGCATTTCAGAGCTTTGGAGCATTTCATGCTTTTGGAGGATTTCAGAGTCATGTCAGACTGGCTTAAGGTTCTTCTTAAGAGCCCAGTATTTTGTATAACAGACTTCTGCCAATAATCAAGATACAGAATCACAGAATGATTTGGGTTGGAAAGCACCTTAAGATCACCCAGTGCCAATCCCCTGCCATGGGCAGGGATGCCTCACCCTAGACCATGTCACCCAAGGCTCTGTCCAACCTGTCCTTGAACACTGCCAGGGATGGAGCATTCACCACTTCTTTGGGCAACCTGTTTTAGTGCCTCAACTACCCTCACACATACTTTACATACATATTTGTATGTACAAGTATTTTTTCCCCTTCACAGTGCTTTTCCTACATTTCTGTACACACTGATGTAAGTAATCCTCCTTAAAGATCAGAATCATTGCTCTAGCTGTGTATTATAATGCCACAAACAGTGAACTGTGAGGTTAGAACGTGTACCAAAGACAAGTGGTAGAGAAAGGTAATTATGAACTAGAAAGTTCTTTTACACTAACAACCATAACCAGTATTACTGGGGAAAAATGCATGAAAGGGAAGTGCAAGGAGCACATTTTTAAAGGTTTATCTAATAGAGAAGACTAATATGTGTATACCAAAATCAATGCTCACTCTCATATTCCCGTAGGAACAGGAAACACTATGCACATTTGTGAATAAACATTTTTAGTCTGTGATTTCCTCCAAGTTCCGGGTATGATAAAATGTAGCTCTACACTCTCCAAGCATGGAAAAAGAAATAAAATAGAATTAACAGAAATGCATAAAAGAAAAAGCTGTGATAACCACCCGATTTAAACAAAAAAATTCTCTCAAAATTCCATAGAATTATTTCTGGGATATAGACAAATAATCCTAAAGCTTCACGGACTCTTGTCAGGAGAAGAGTAAAATAAAGACAAATACAGAGGTGACCAACATGCTTTTTTACACTTTAGATTTACAGGGTAATGCTGGATAGGACATCAACTATTTCTCCATTTAAATTCTAGCATCACAATACCCAGTTTATACAATAACTTAATGAATTTAGCAGGGCTGCCTATTTGACAAGTAGGTGAGAATGATTCGTTAAAATGCAAATGCAATGGAGATGAAATCAGGAATACATTTATTAAAGTAATTGAGCTTCACTCAGCTGTAGTCACAACACAGGTTTTCAATTGTCATTCAGACAAAAGGATCTGACTTATTTTTCTAAGTCAATATCTTTACCAGTATGAAAATTAAGAGTTTCCTGAGCAGTAATAATGTACTATGGAACACTTCAAGATTTCTCTGCAGGAATCTATTATAGATAAGGGTCAATGAGATGCACAAAGGAGTGACCCACTGGTGTGCTACACACACAGGAAATTGGTTGCAAGAATATTTCAAGGGCTTGGTGTAACTACATACTAATTATATTACTCTAAATCCTTTAGAGACTGAAGGTCAACAGTTAATTGTAATACAAGGCCATTAAAGTATTGGGGAATTGAATTTTTACTGCTCAGATTTGGGATTCTTGGTGCCTTTCTTTGAATAAGAAATTACAAAAATAAAAGGAAATCGTAAACTTGTCATAATTCTAATTTAGGTGCTAGAAAAACATTAAGCTATAACACTGTCAGAAATCTTTCTATCGGGGTAAGGACAAGCAGGAATGTACCAGGGTTTGGTCGTTTTTTACAATTTGCATAAGTATACCTTAAGTACACTCGGTCATCTTCCTTAAATTCAGAGGAACCATTCTAAGGATGCATTTGTCCTTGAAGGTCAAATTTTACAGTTAACAACATCACATCTACTGTGTGAGCAAGCAAATTCTGTGGAAGATGGTTTACTAAAGGAACAACATGCACTCCTGAACACAGGATGTCAAACCCTTGTGTACCCGTGTACCTCCAGCCTGAACAGAATTGCTAGGAGGGGCAGAAGGCTTCACACCTCTGCGTGTCCCTCCACTAAGCTACTGTGTTCAGTGCAGTGGGTGGTGCTCCCGTTAACTCTTCCTGCTCTTCCTCCTCTGTCTTGCTGCCTGAGGTGCAAACAAGCTGCAGTCTGTTTATACCAGCTTGATTCTCTAAGGCCAAACATTATAAAATGATCATGGTGAACAGATATTGTGAGCTGCAAGTAAAATAAGTACATATCTATCAAGCAATTTAACTCCATACATACTTCTCTTATCATGGTACTTGTTAGCAACTGTTTCATAAAATGGCTTATTCAATATTCATAACACATACAGCTTTTATACCAATAAAGCTAATAACAGAACACCTCCTGCTCCAGACACTACACAGAAAGAATTCAGCCTTTTCCAGCTTACAGCCAGTTGTAAATATAAATGAAATCCAATGTAGCATTGCTCTGTAAGCCACAGAGAGCACAGGCTTTCCAAATGCCTGTGCCTATATGTTCATAAAAGCATTTCAATCTGCATCTGCAATAACTCCCTACCAGACCAGAAGAAGCTCCTCTTCAGGCACACAGCTGTGTGTGGAGGTATCAGCTGGGCAGTACCTAACTTGCTGCGCAAGTGACAAACTGAACATGAGCCTGGACTTCCAGGTGAAAAGCAAGTGCAATTTTATGCACACTGCTACTTAAAAACATTCTGAGTATTTTCTATAGCAGAAAAAGTAAGACAATGACAATCCATTTCTATATAAAGCAGAAAGCACAGGAGGCAGTAACTTTGAAACGACAGTAAATACAGTTAAACTGTTATTCTGAACATTACGGACTAAACCTGTGGATTAAAACCACAGCACAATTCTTGTAAATGAACACTGAGCATTATGGTGCAGCCATGCCATTGTGAGCTGTGATCCCATTGCAAATCTCAACTTAGGCTGACGAGTATTTGGATCCTGAAAAATTCAAAGCAATGCCCACAGAAGGCAGTGGTGAGAGCAGGAAGCTTGACTCATTTGGATTGAATGTGACATCTACACCCTTACCTACTTTTAGGGGGCACCGTGGTACTGTGGGGTCTGTCTTTTTGAGCATGTAATAGCTGAAGTAATTATTTCATGTTCCTTAACTTTCTGACCAGGTGCTGTAACACCTGAAGAGCCAATAACTGTGAAACAGGAGGAAATGCCAAGATAAAAGAAAATCCATATGCACACAGTGGTTTTCCTTATTTACAAAGCACATACAGAACAACAGAAGAGCAAACTCAGCATTTCTTGTAAATTGTCAGCAGTGATACTGATATATACCAGTGGTGAATCTTATGTAGATGTAGATCCCCATTTTAGTCTCCTGTAGCTGAGTACAATATTCTGCACTCAAATGTCTGTTTATAAAACAAACCCAGGATCTGCATAATGGGAAAGATGCATATTATCCCACGAAAATCTGACCATGAAAGAAGTAATGAAACAAGTTAATGTAAGGTGTGAGTAAATTTGTAGTATGTTCACAGAAGATTGTGCAGCAAGAAACAAGGATCTTTAATAGTCAAAACACTACCTTACACTATTAAAGATGTCACCAGGTGAATGTATTCACATGTTACTGTGTATTTAAAGATGTCTCAGAGCAGTTTTTAATTAACTTCAAAGCCATTAAAATACAGAAGATGCTGCTTCCATTGTGAAATGAGGCAGAACCTCTCCTTTGTAAATGAGATGTTCTCTAACACTGAGAAGCACAAATACATTTGGCTACCTAGAGGTACAAAAAAACCATACCAAAACCTGGCTTATTTTTAGTTGGAAATGCATTCTTCTCAGCCTAGAAAGAATGGCAGATAGTTACTTCTCTTCCAAGAAGTCCCAAAACACAAGAACATGCACAAACCCCCTTCCGCTTGTGCCATACTTTAACTCCAATTCCTCTTGATCTTCATATAAAAGTTTCCTTTGCAGGTAGGCACATTTAGGTTTTCAGCTCTTGGTGTCTCTAGAGAGGTACATAAACAAAGGTGAGTAGGGGAAGTACTTCCAGAGCAGCACAGAGAAGACAACTTTGTACTGACAAAGGATAGAAAAATAAATCTGTGAGATTGAGGCTTTGCTTTAAATTCTTCTCCAAAAAGCTGTAGGAAATTACTACTAAAACTTTAAAAGAAAAAAAAATCTGGAAATTTTGGGCTATTTTCTTGCTGTATGAATGAACAATAATAATTTTATGTTCCTATTACTGACAAAACCTCACTGAATATTCAGTGGAACATCACTGAGGTCCCTGATCCTTTACCAGGAAGAGAAACAGCCTCATGCTGCACCAGGGAAGGTTTAGATTGGAGGCACTGGAATGGGCTGCCCAGGGAAGTTGTGAATGCTCCATCGCTGGTGGTGTTCAAGGCCGGGTTGGACAGAGCCTTGGGTGGCATGGTTTAGTGGGAGGTGTCCCTGCCCATGGCAGGGGGTTGGAAATGGATGATCTTAAGGTCCTTTCCAACCCTAACTATTCTATGATTCCATGTTAGGAACAATTTCTTCATCGAGAGGGTGGTCAGGCATTGGGAGAGACTGCCCAGGGCACTGGTGGAATCACCGTCCATGGAAGTGTTCAAAGCACATGTAGACAAGGCCTTCAGTGACATAGGTTAGTGGTGGCCTTAGCAGCGCTGTAGGAACGGCTGGACTTGATGAGCTTAAAGGTCTTTTCCAGCCCTGCTCATTCTATGATTCTATGAAACACTGCTGTCTTAAGATTTTCTTGTGAGAGTAGAAACCACTTCTCACGATCTAGCCTTGCCTTTACCACATAATGGTATTACAGAGCAATGACATTTTACTACTAAATAATGGAAACCCATTGTGTTAGCTTTGTTGGAGCATTAAGTGACAATATGTCATTTTGTAGTCAAATATGTGGGATTAGACTGCTGTGTTTAGATAGTGAAATCTAATGAGCAGTGAGCTATTGCCACTTGCAGAATTTCAAACAAACATATTTTTGCACAAAAGGAATGGAGATTGAGACTCAAATGAACAGCCTGGAAAAGCAGAAATGTCGATGGGAATAGCAGCCTTTCCAGCGATTGATGATAGCGATTCCTACATCCATACACTTTAATAGCTGCCTTTACCCATGACTGCTGTCTAATTAATGTGAGCCATCATTCATATCAAAGGAAATTTTTGCTTCTGGAAAAAAAACCCAAAATGCTGCAAACTGCCGGCAGTGACAGTACTAGAAACATGCCAATTAGAGTGATTTCTGCCAAGCAGCAAAAGGGCACAAACCACTGGTTTCCAAGCAACTGACATTATGAAGTATTAAACACATTGGAAAGTAAAATTGATAGATAAACATTTCACCTTCCCAGTGCTGCCTCACTCTGCTTCTTAACTCTACATTGCCTCTCCTCCCTCCTCTTAGAAACTCCTCTGTATGTTCTATTAAACCGTATGCATTAAGGAATGCCAACTTATAATAATCTCTAAACACTAACATCTTTCATGTCTGAATATATTAGAAGAGGATTGGTGTATATTCACAGGTAAGGACAGACAAGGTCATAACCAGAATTCCAACAAAAACACATTTCTTTCCATTTAAAAATCTTAGAGTAGGTGCCATTTCAATCACAAAATCTAAACAGTTTTGTGCTGAAGTTGGCTACACAGTGACTAACAGGCCAAGAAGTAGGAGAAGCTGCTCTTTCAGGAAACAGTCTTGTTGCAGGCATAAAGAATGCATTAGTAGAGGCTGGGCTTTCTGCACACAGTGACTTTTCAAGATCTGCCTTCAGGAAACTTGAACCATTTTAAAGAGCCATCCAGTTTCTAATTTCAAACATAAAAAGCAGCCAGTTGAACACTGTTGAACTGCCAGCCGTTTGACATTTAGTTTAATTTAACCAGCACAGCACAGTGGAACAGATGCACAGGAGCCATTTTCTTCAGACCATGACAAATGCCACTCAGAGGTTTAGTGTGCCCTTTTGGGAAATAAAGGCTTGACTGCCTCATGGGATGATATGGACACTTCCCCTTTGAGCCTGCAGCTCAAAGCTGTTGATCCCTAGACATCCTTTGCTGGGGATGCCCACAACTCGGCATTTTCACATATGGACACCTATGCTTAGATGACTGTCACTGCACAGTTTTCAGTTTCCATCAGCTTTTCTACCTCCTTTTTACACAAATAAGGTATTTTCATCTAGTCTTGTTTGAAGCACTATGCTTCTTTTTAAGCTCTACTTGCTGCAGTGATGCTGAACAGGAGTATTTCCAGCATACATGCATGGTCTTGGTGGGCTGAATTAGCCTACATAAGTGATTTATGGTAACCTGCTTTTATTAGGAATTAACAACTGCAAACTTCCAAT
Organism: Amazona ochrocephala; assembly: GCA_039720435.1. Lineage (NCBI taxonomy): Eukaryota > Metazoa > Chordata > Aves > Psittaciformes > Psittacidae > Amazona > Amazona ochrocephala. The sequence continues at coordinate 3,749,662 of CM077891.1, read as the reverse complement.
ACTTTGGCAATCTCTTTTGCTGTGTAACTGTTCCTACATATTTCTACAGTTTCTCACTTAAAGACTTCTACTTTCTAGCTTCTCATACAATACATCCTCATGCAAGCATGGATTAATGTTATTTCTGGATCCATTTTACAGATGTCATTGGAACAATAAATAAGAAAGGCCCTCCCTCAGAGCTGAATGTCATTTCAAGGGGGCTGCGCTTCTTGAGTTTGCTAAGCTTTAGTAAGAATAGCAACAGAAATGAAGACATAACTCTCAGCTCAAAGTTAAAGATATGCGCTGGGACAAAGGTGGTGTGTTTTCTGCCGTACTGCATTCCACCCTCTGAATCTGACATTGGGAACTACTTAGCCAAGTAAGTCACAGCTACCTTGTGTCTACATGGGCAATCTCAACTATAAGAAAGATGCATTGATCTACAGGGAAGAGGAATGATTATGATCTACAGATTACCCAGATGTTCTTAATTTTAGCCTGCACAGAAATAAGTAAACTCCTTCCTACATTTTAATGCTGCGTTTAGGCAAAATGATAGCTGAGAGCTGACAGGTGTCTCCTAAAGTGACCGAGTACCACTCACCAGTAGGAAAGCGCTGGTAGGACTTTCTACTTGGGACTAGTGACTGGTAGTTTTGAAAGATGTGTAGTTTGAGCAACCTCTGTGTTCTGTCATCATCCTCTTTTACATCATCATGGGGACTCAAAAATAGAGTATTACTGACAGGAGGTATGAGGTCATAATTACAAGGTTTATCTTCAGTTTAATTATGCTTCTAACACGTAAGGTAGGATATTAAAGCTCTGTGAATGCAGCTCAGTCTGTTCCAGTAATGACTCCTCAAGCATTTTGGAGATAATTTTAAAATTCATGCTGCTGTGCTCTGTCACTGATCATTAAAAACTTCCTCACAGTTTGTTCCATTATAAGCTTTCATACAAACAAGCTGCAAGATCACAGACACTGCTTCCTGTGAATAGATCCCAGACAACTGCTGGGCACTACTTTGCATGCAGGAGGAGGAAAAGCAGCAAAACACAAATCCACAAAGGTAATTTGTATTTCCTGGCTCCCTGTAGTATGTACTAGCATGCTGCTCTGCTAGCCTGACTGCTTTAATTCTCTGTGGCCCCAGAGAAGAAAACTCCAGTTTTCTTCTTTTACTTGCATTTTCCACTTAGCTGTTTTCTAAAGCAGCTCCTTCTCTACAGCCTGAAATTGTTGCTAAGTATTGCTGATGTCCTTTGGTCCAAACCAGTAGTGCAGCCATTCTCACTCTACATTACCTTTTCTCACTACCTCGTATTTCAAGATTTGGTTAGTCTGTGCGTTTGAATTCTTTGCTTTTCTTACTGTTTTTTCACCCCACACATGAGCATGGACATTAGTCAAAGGAGCATTGTGCAGCCCTCAAGATGAGCAGCTAACACATTTTCATTGTTAAAAGGTCATACACTGACACTTGAGGAATTTCCAGGCTTACACAACACAAGAAAATAAAAACCAAGACAAACAAACAACACTAAAAAACCCCAAAAAACCCACTCAAATATTCACCCAACCACCTCCAACAGTCAGTGTATACCCCTGCCTTTGATTTCCAGCTACTCAGGCTGTTGGATGTTTTCCTGCTTACTGGGTCATTTGGCTACTGTCCGTTTCAGAAAGCATTGGAGAAAGTGAGTTCAGATTTCAGAAATCTGTTTTCCTGGTTCATTCAAGCCACTAGAGCTCATATCATACTTCCCTCCTTGAATAACACAAAACCTGTAGGATTCCTGATTTAATTGCCACCATAAACAGAATAAATTCTATTAGGCATGTTACAGGCTCACTGCTTGGATTACAATGTAAAGAATGTCGTATGACACAGCATGAGAGGTAAGCTTCAGTTCAGCATTTATTCAGCTAACAGTGCTTTCCAGAAACTGATGCTAAAGTGACCACTTCACTAAGCAGCTTCGACCAAGCCCTGACCATGTTACTCTTCTGATATTCAAAAAAACCAATGCGTGTAATGATATCATTTACTGTTGAGTAAACATAAAAAGTAACTATATATTCATTTGTGCACAAGATTAAATCTTCCCTTTCTTAATCTTACACCTTTTCAATTGTCATGGAAAACTTCTGATTGGGAATATTCATCCCCAGGGATCCGAAATCACATGAAGCTAGTTTTGAATGCAACTGAATTAGATATATGAGGCTGGAAGAAGATGGCAAAGTTGGAGATGCTTTAACGGCTAGATATTTTCTTACTTATCAGCACTTCAAACTCTGCTTGGGATATTAAAATGGAATTGGGTTCTTCCTATCTTCTGTGTAAAAGATTCTGCAAGCCAAGTTTGATTCTTGGGAACAATTGCACATCACCACTATCCTCTGTGGGTGTGCTGCAAGTACAGCTGATCAGGACTTGACAATTCTGCTGATAATGTACATAAAGGAATATATTCTCGCTTGTCCCTTCAGCTGTATTGGCTTCTGGAGGGGAGGAGGGATGAATGTCTAAAATCTGTGCGTTTAATCACTCAGAAAAAAGACACATCAAAACACATTAGGATCAAGTGTATTCACATCATTAAAAATCTACATTTAACATAATTTTGCAGATTGCATTACTATTAAAAAATCAGTGGAAAGCAAATCTGCATTTATCATAATGTGGTGCAGGAAACACAAATGTCTTCAGTTAAAAGTAGGCTAGAATAAACACTTCATCTGTTATAAGAAACAACTGCACTCCCCCAGAGTAATGGGCTGGATCTCAGAAGAAGCCTTTCCCTGGAGCTTCTGATTTAGAAGGGTAATTTCAGAAATAAAATTCAGAGAAACAGAGGCATCACTGAAGTCTGGAAGAATGTGTAAGGCAATTTCCTTACCTGAGACACCCAAGTTCCAATTGTAGCTGTTCCAATGATAATTAATCTTACATCGCCAATTTGATTTTCAGAATTTACTCATGAGAGTAATAATATTTATTCACCTAATACCCAGCAGTGCTGCAGTGATGAATGAGACAATGCTTGCACGTACTTGAGTGCTAGGCATTCTAAGAGTTATCAAATTAAAGGCTGGTCAAGGGACACAAAAATGCCACGTAGCTCCTAGTGGCATTTCAAAAGCACATTTCCCAACAGTATCAAATCAAGTGTTAACCTACTATTAAAATGACACCTCATTTGTTCAACCTCTAAGTTGTATTGCAATGAGTCCAGTTTGCTATATCTAAATGTCTACATATCGATCTGTTCATCTTTTAACAAATCAAGCCTTTTAGTACCAATGTTGATGGTAATCATTGCCCTACAGAACACTTGAAAGTATTTTTCATCCTACTCATTTGAAAATAAAGAATGTAAAGCAACCAAAAGCAAGCTCCAAGCACCTGCAACTCATATATCAAGAAGTAAACTGATCTTTGGCAGGTTATCATCAAAAGAACTTTAACTTGACCTTGGGGAGACAATTCCACTGAAAATTAGCAATGAACAAGGAATGCAGGCAGTCAAACATAACTAACAGGGCATTTATGGCAACACCAAGTCATGATTTACTGAAATAGCTTATCCAACCTTCAAAGTATTTTTATTTTGTTTAGAGTTTATCATGTGAAAATTCACTATAACTGAATTAACAGTAAGTTAATTTACATTACTTAATATTAGTTATTAGTAAGTTAATATGAGTAATGAATAATAAAAGTTGGCGCAGAGAAGGATAAGGAAGAATGTAGAATAAGGTGTTATCACAAGTAATTACTATGAAACTTAGAAATTGCTCTGATTTAAATATTTCCAAATTTTTACAACCACTGCATTATTATGAAATGTGAAGTTCTGATTTCTCTACAGCAGAAGCTATTTTTTCTTTAACCTCCTTGATTTTTATGCAGTTAATCTCAGTCAAACAATGCAAGAGCCCAATTTACATTCAACATATTATGCTGATAAAGTGTTGTATGTTGTCTTGACTGCTATATTTGCTTAGATTTAACCTAATTATGAAGTTTTTATGTAGATGTCTGTCTAACTGCTTACCTTAATTCAACTATTTTTACCTACTGAATGCTCTTCAAAGACTTAAAGTCTAGAAACCTGTAAATACGTGTGCAATTTGTACCCTGCTGGGGCTGGCAGTGGTAATTTATCAGTTTTATTTGCAGCAGGCTGTAACTAAAGCTTGCCAGATGTAAATCATCTTTTTGTGCTACTGCTTGCTGTTTCAGTTGCAAATGAATCTCGTTTCTTAGCTTAACACTCACATCAAGAAAGCTAGAAGGTTCCAGGGAAATTTAGAAAACCCTGGAGTCACTGACTGCAAGGTTTATTATTCAGCTTAGCAACTGTTTAAGCTAATATAGAGAAAATAGAGTGAATGATCTCTGTAGGCAAGTTGTGAGTGCAATCAGAGCGTGTAATTGCAACAGAAAAACATATTGAAGCCTCAACCTTGTCAACTATAGTACCGCCTGCAATGCCAATGCTGAAACATGGGTGACAACAGGGCCTAAGCACATATGAGAGAATGAGCGCCTAAATAGCAGAGAACACTTTGCTAAAGCCTGTTAGACTCAGCTATTTTCTACAGTCAGTCCCATAACATAATAGTTGCTGTCCAAACTCGGCTGGCTAAAAGGTATATATGGGATCACAAATCCACATCCCATCCTAACAGCTCATTACCTATCAGATAAGGGGCACAAAAATCTCTTCCTTGCATGGCGGCGTCTTTCTGAGCCTTCAGTTGGTATACTCCAAATGAGTCCATGCAGATGTTTCTATAACATTGGCAGATATTTTCACTGTGATTTTCTATCACATAATGAACATTGTATGTCCTAAAATTGCTCATTTTTGACTACTTTATTACCAAATCCTGGCACAGCACTATGTCATGTAAAAGTCTGCAAAGAAGTAACAATCACCTTCATAATGAACAGTGAAACAATATAGTATTAATATAGAGTTATCAATCATTCCTTATACAGAACCGACAGCATTTGAGTATACATAAAGCCTATAAAGGAGAAATTGTAAACTATCTTTTTGAAGCTGTTAGTACAGTTGATTATTTCACCTATAATTCAACTGCTGCCACTGCAGAACCAAAGATTCCTTCAGCCTTGACTCGCCCATGTCTGTGTGCTCTGGATTCCCTCACCTTGAGCTAGCAAGAGATTCACTAAGAATCCTCAGCTCCTTTCCAGTTTCTGTAAGTGGGGAGGGCCTCTTCACTGGTTCCGGTGCATCAGACTGAAAGTGATCACATTGAAAATAGATATTCAAGTATTAATTAAGAGCTTAGCATAGAGAAGGTATGTGCAGTCTCAGGCTTCATTTTAATCAGCAAATATTTTCTGAGATGGTCATCACCTGCGACAGCACTGTGTCATTCCACAAGCGTGTAAACAAGTCTTACATGACACTGCTGTGCATGCCTGTGTGTACATGTGTTTCAACAGCTTTTAACTCATTGGCTGGCTCCAAGTTTGACAGAGATTTTACAGGCAGTTAAAGCACCCAGGAGCTTCATTAAACTACCAGACAGGAAGAAGAGACTGTTCAATGGCTCAGGCTTAAGGAATGACTGCTGTGAGTGCTCATGCATTAACAAACTATGAAAAATATGCATGGCAGAAATCTTGTACAAGTCCCAATCCAGAAAATTTTTCAATCAGGCCCAAGACAGGGACATTGACATTTATAGGAACCAAAACAGCAAGAAAAGCTCCACAGACACAGGTGGGTTTGGGGCACGGAACACAATAGTTTTATTCTTTTCTCTCTCTCTCATTTTTTAAGAGTGAAGAAACCAGGTCAGCAATTTGAGGTAAAGGAATTAAAATCACCAACTCAGTACATTGTTCAAAATGCCCACAACACTTGTTCTTCTGAGCAGCTAAGGAACTGAAACACATGGAGATAAAAGCTTGTATTTGTTGTTAAACTAGCCCTGGCTTAGAAGTACCCTTGGGGTTTCCAGAGAGCAGCTGCATCAGCTTCGCAGAATCATGATTGCATGCTCTGCATATGCAGGGGTACGTGTTAGGTAATAAAATAGGCAATTTTGCAGTTGTCAATGTGCGAAAAGTGCATGGCTAAAACTGTTATCCACTGGGAGCACAGTGCTGGCGTGTAGAGATTGCAGTGCAGCCCATTATTCCATGAGGCAGTCCCGTGCGTGCATGAATGTCCTAAGTTTCCAGGAAAATTAATTCCAGGAAATTAAGATCCTTTACTATGCACCTGGGAAAGTATGCAATAGGATATTGCAGACCTCAGCTGGATCTATAGAGAAAATGCTCACCTACTGCAGAGACTGCAACTCTTATTTCAACTCTTTATGCACATCTAAGTATTGGTTTTCATTGCTGAGACAACTGGTGCTCTTTGTGGTCAACAGCTTCTAGGATATGATTGAGCCGCACTTCAACCCTTCCTTAGTAACTTTTTAACTTTAAAAGAACATTGTGGAAAGTGCAAACAGAAGAATTCTTTGCAATGAGATGTATAGTTCAAAATAAGAATTGTAACAGAGAAGTGAAAAGAGAAAAACACTAAATGAATGTCAGTGAATGTTTCTAGTAGTCAAGCCAGAGAGCTTCTGCAGTAGAACACCTGGCACAGTGGCACTTCCTAGCAGGACTTCCACAGCACTTTTCAACTTACTGTTCGAATTTGTTAGCTTCTGACAAATCTGACTGATTTGAGTTAGAGCAAAAGGGGAATTAAACATTGTGTTGAGATAGGTAAGATAGTACCGGATGCTGAAGTCAGGCTAACACTTGTGTTTGCTTTCTTAATGAAAAAAAGCTTTGAAAGAACTTAAAAAATCATTAGTGTTAGCTGTCAGTCTTCATCTAATTGTAGATGCACTATTCTTTCTCTTTTGTTTGTATTTCTCTTATACAAAAATTGTGATGAAATCAGCTGCTTGGCATTCAGTATTGTCTAAAGAAAAAGGAGCTGGATCAGATTATAAATAAGCTAACAAAGACTGTGTAAGATGAAAAATTATATCTCCTTGCTGGATTGCCAAATTGAATTCAGATAATCGTTAAATCCATACAGAGAAGTTAAAATGTACTTTAATTCCAACATTTTACTTATCTTTACAAGACCTGAATTGCTTTGGGATAGATAGCCACAGACTGAACAAAGTCTGCAGTGTTGTATGACAGACCTAAGTACATATCAAATAAAACATACACTTGGGCCAGTCTTGGGTGAATTAGAACAGTCTCACCAAGTAACTGTTCTGTCCTGACCAAAAAGTGGCATTTCAGTAAAATTATCTCCAGGCCTTTCAATATTGGAAAGTTAAGATTAAGGTCTCACCAAGCAAAGGCTGAAAACCTGAGTGGAGGCTGGACCTTCAACAAGTGTTTATTTGTGCAGCTCCACATAAAACCCAAAGGAACAGCCCTTTCAGCTTCAGGGTTTTGAGATCTAAAGATGTGCAATAGTGACCTATGTAGTTTTACAAAAATAGGAAATTTTCAAATGAAAGTCATTCTGAACGTGTCAGCCATTTCTTTGCTAAACTGTAATATAGTTTAAAGGTCAGTCCTCTAGAACTGACACATGGCATAACTAACAAATAAACCCAATTTTCAGAACACTGTTTTTACCAAATTGCAGTAGAAGCCTACATGTCACACAGTGATTTCTTCTGATACCTTCAGGAGAAGTGTTACAAATTAAGATCTAGGAAATGTTCATTAGCCAGCAAAAGGCTGCTTCCTTAAGTACAGTAAGGCTTTAAACCTTTAATTCAGCAAACATATCTATGATTAATTAAAACATGATGTTTCTCTGTTGCCTTCTTTAACTCCATCTAGAATCAAAGCTTCACCAGTGGTCTTACCTCTGGCTTGGAAGAGTGCTTGTCAGTAGTAACTTCAGCCACTTCTTTGGGTGTTTTTCCCTGCACCTCTTTTTCCACTGATTCCTAAAAACGAACAAAACCATATTTGAAATAGTGCTAATTACCCATACTGTAGCAGGTCACAATTTTCAAAATTAAGTGGTACAAATAAGTTTTTCTGTAGAGATGCAAATTAAAACAAAAATAATGGCTGGTCTATTGTTGAAAAGCTTAAAATGTCACTAAGTAACTCTGGTGTACAAGTAGATTCTCATCTGATGTACCTGCTGACAAGCTACTGTGCAAAATGCATATATGCTTGCTAAATTACTATACTTAAATGCTTTGAGAAATGCAATTTTTCTCTTGGGAGACTGTTATATAGACTACTGTGTCTAACATCAAAAGAAAATCCAATTTCCAAAACCAGGAAAATTACTTACCTACAATTGCTCTTCCCTGAAGATATGCACTGTGGATAGACAACTATTCTTGGGTCTGTGCTTTCACCCACAAGAAAGGCACAGATTCCTAAAAAGCCCTGAAGTCAAACACAAGCACTCTTTCAGAAGTCCTTCAAGCATCAGTTTATTCAAGTGGAAGGAAGACATATTCCTTCCTATTAAAAAGAATTATATAGGGAGATTAATCAAAGACTTCAGCTCACTCAGTAGTGTGCAGTGCTCAGGATAAAAGGATATGAAAACAGGCATTTCTTCCTGCACTAGTTTTAGATCAAAGAGCTCATTTACTGATTCCAAGCAAAGCTGCAGGGCCTACCTAGGAAGGTGCACCCATATAGTCAGGGCAGAGCAGACATACAAAGGCTGCTGCACAGCAGCCTCAGAGCTGTGGATGAAACAGTTGCTATGCTGTATAGCTTCTGCACGATGGACCAAAGCTTGGGAACATTCAAGTATTTAAGAAAAATAAAAATCAAGAGCAGAGCATTTTGCTTGTTGGAATTTTGACTCAAGAAGGCACAAAAATATTTTCGATTTTATATTCTTATGCAACATTTCAGCAGAACAAAAGTTCAAAGCGTAAAGAACAGAATCTTTACCCCCTGGATAACTGAGGCAGCCCAGAAACAAGTAGAAAACTAGGGGGGAAACCAAACCCAAACCCAGAGCAAAGTAGCTGGAATGAAAAGATTCTGCAGCCAGAGTAAGGCTGAACTAATGAGGTGTCAAAGAGAAGTCTGAAGGCTCCATTGTTACATGCAATTGGGGTGCACTTAACCAGGACTGGTCAGCACCAGAGACAGACGACAAATAGACACTGCCCCAGAGCACGTGTCATACAGAGGGTACCGATATATCCAAGAGCCCCCCTCAGTGAGTGAGAAAACCTCATTCACTCACTCAACAAGAGAGGAATCATTTTTCCATTTCCCACTTCACCTGTGGGAAATGCTATTCAGATTACTGGGATGAACATGCATTCAATCTAGAGTCTGTTACACTGAGCTTGAGGGAAAACAAAACTGAAGTATTTGCCACTACATAAATTCAATCATCATATATTTGGCATGTTTTTTCCACAAATCAAAGTTATTTATTTTAACCATTTGTAGTAAGAAGCAGATTCTGAATACTAAATGTCTTGATCTGCGAAAACAGGCCTTCCGAAGTAGACTGGATTTTGGAAATGAGTTGCCAAATAAAGCCCTGTATAAGGAATTAAACCCTCCCCACCACCCAACATTTTCAGCATAAGTCCGAGATAATTGTAACTACATTCCTGTAGTACATGGACACAAAGTGTCTATCCAGAACAGAAATAATGCTAAAAGACAAATAATTACTTGCATCCTGATTTACCCTTCTAAATTTCAGAGCACTCTTACAGGTAGAAAGCTGCCAGATGGATGGAACAGAAGACTGTGTTGGCGAAATGCCTTCAGAGAAGATGGTTCAGAAGCAGTTTGGTTTTTAAACTGCAAAGTTTTCATATTTGGGGCCACATTTAACTTGTACCAGGGCAATTTTTTGAAAGTACAATAAAAAGTCCAAGTAACTCTAAGTATTACGACATTCTTCAATCTCCTTTCTCCTTTTCTGTTACTATTTGCACATGGCTTCCTTCTCAGCATTGCATATCTATTTGTCACTTGTAATGCAACCACCACAGCACCACCCCATAGCGTAATAAGCAACAAAATCCAACACCATAAATTGGTGTTGATTCTCTCATCTCTGCTATGGGAATAGCACACAGCAGCCTCACACTGGTGTGATTTGTTTTTAATATAGATAGGTAGATGATAGGTAGATAGATAAATCCAGACCTGGAGCAGAAGCATCTTATACTCCAGGAAGAGCACGATTTCCAGTCTGCTTTGCTCCTGACACTCTCTGGACAGCCAGAGGAAAGGATAACAGAGCTATGAACCTTCCTAAGCTTTCCACAGTTGCTCAGGGTGGGGAGGTAGCACACCATCCCCTCCACTCAGGCACTGATAATGTGATTCAATTTGTCTTATCACAGGAAACAGAAGGGAATAGCTTCCTTTCCCGCAACATTATCTTTCATTACAACATTATGTATTGAAAAGGTGCAATTTGAGCTTAAAATGGTAACAGTACATAATTATAGAACAGTTCAACTCAATTTGCAGTGTGAAGACAAAACAATACTGCTCCATCTAATTTGTTAAACTCAATGTATTATCATGACAATCTGAAAAATCTTTGGGGTTTCAGTGGTGGATTTGTTTTTTTAGTGCTTCCAGCTTATGAAGACTTTCACCATAGTTCATCGTCATTGCCTTTAAGCCATCAAAAGACCTGCTTCAGTGATCATTTCCTGCTTTCATTAGAGTGAAGTAACAAAACCTCACACAACTCCATATGTAAGAAACAATAATTATAAAAACAAAAAAAAATCATAAAGTGATATATGAAGCATTACATTAAAGTGAGATTACATGAGGAAATGACCCAAAACTTTTTCATGCAAATGATTACGGTTATTTTTGTTGGGATCCCATCCAGCAGCTCCAGGTAAAACGAGCTCCAGCAACACTGCAGCAATACTGCAGTAGGTGGAGCCCGATGTCACCCAATTGCCCAGCGCTGGGCTCCCGCGGGGGCGTGGGGGACCCCTCTCAGCGACCTGGCATTGCTGCCTCCTGCCTTAGACAGATCTTTGTGTTCTCTTCATCTTTAATTTTAGGCTTTTTAAGTACTTTGGCATGAACAAATTCTTTTAAATAGCTTGTTCAGTCGAAACCCACTGCCTGCAGACTCCGAACTTTACCCTAACATTTCCCAAGTACATTCATTTTCTCTACTAAATAATTCCGGTGATTAAAAATGGTTTAACTCTGACAAATCTTTCCTTTATTAAACATTCTCTTTATTTTACACACCTGACACCTTTGCAGATGTCATTCTGTAACGTTGGAGAGTATTCAGGGTTCCTCTCCAAGTCTTTTTGGGGCAATAGCCTGAGCTGGTGGTACATATGCCAGCCAGGGATGGGGAATCAAAGTGCAGTTCTGGGCAACTCAGTAAGTTTGTAACTTATTTTCAAACCTAGTAGATTGACACACTTTTTGCACTCTTCTTCCTTCTAATACATCACTTGAATAGGAGCATTATGATTCCATTCACACACAGTGAATGCTTTCTGATGAAGATAAAGCAGTGCAGTCTCATCAGAAGCCAACACTTAGTCCCCCAAATGCAAGATCAACCTGGTGAAATATATTTAGTTTTACAAAAATGTTTAGAAAGCTTTTGTGGAGTATAACATACAGATGACTACTGCTGTGCTGCAAGTGGCATTCTAAATGTTCAATTTTAAAGGCAGTATTCTAGCTGAGTTCTCTGATTTCCTACCACATCCCCCTCCCCCCCATTTCTTCTTTTTAGTGCTGCTACTCAATATTGACCCTTTCTGCCCTTTCACTAGAATGTGGGAACACAGAACAGACATCAGGACCAAAGGGAATTTACAGTCAAACAAGACAAAGGACTATCACAGAAAATTAAGACTCCTTTAAGAGTAATGCTATTATAGTGCTTCAGCTTCAAAAAAAACCCCAAAAACCAAAACCAAAAGCCACAACTAAATCTGGAGATATAAATGTGTATCAGCATCAAAGACAAGATACCTGATTCATTAAGGTTGTGCTGTAGCATATCAATAATGCAAAGCACTTTACAGTTGAGAATGTCTGTTGCCAAGGGGAGCACTTGATCAGAGCTTTGCAGCAGCTTCCTGTCCTTGGTCTCTGGTCAGAAGTGGTGCTGCTATCAACAGAAAGGGGCACTTATTCCACTGTTTTATCAGGAGTAGCTTTAATGAGCAAGGGAGTTCCAGTCCTGGTAGGTCTCCTTCTGCACTTCAGTGAACTCATAACTGTCTGTATAGACATATCAGGAGAATGGAAGGAGACAGCTGAAAAGTGAGAGGAAGGTTGTCTGCTAGTGAAGGCATGCCAATGAAATTTGGAATAAGTAGATTCAATTTTATCTCAGAAATCTCCTCTGACTTCCTAAATAAAATATTTAACACCTTATCCCAGCTAGCAGAAGCTTTTTTTTCTTCTTTGACTACAACGAATTTTAGTATAAATTCATTGTGCCTCTACTTCCTGTACTGAAATGGGAAAAAAACCATTTCTCTTTCATTAAGATCTATGAAGCATTCAGATACTATAGTGATGGAAAGCCTATGTACAGCAAAACTGTTGTTCTCATAACAAAACCAGCTGAAATAGCTTGGTGTTGTTTATTCCATCCATTCCCCTCCCTTTCTCATATTCCTTGGAGAAATGCTCTATTTTCTTGTCTCCAAAGAATATTTACTAATTCTGGTAAGTTTGGGAAGCTTTATAAAACAATTGGATCTAACTAATCTCAGTTATAATATCATTGTTGTCAGTTTATTTACCCTAGTTACTTTTAACCCCTTAAGCAACTATGTTATTTCAGCTGCCATCTTTAGAGTCTCCATAAACTCTTGTCATTAGGATGATTTGAAAGTTTTGAAATGTGGCATTTTGGCAGGCAATGGAAATAAGAAAAAAAATCACTTCTATACAATATTTCTCTATACTGCTTATATTTCTCTCTTCTGCTTGTCATGTACATGGTCTCTGGGCAATGTGCAAATGATTAAGGTATATGCAACACTGCCAAGGCCCTTTATGCACATTTTTGGGTGCATATTGGCAATGATAATATTGCTCAGCCTTAGCTAATGTTTTCTAGATATTTGCTCCTATTGAAGACAGAATTACAAATATCCCATAGACATTTTGGACTGCCAAAAATCCATTCTACTAGAAATTAACATAGTCTGTGTTTAGCTGAAAAAGGAAAACTCCTTTTTCACCACAGTAGAGCTTCTTGTGTTTAGTAGAGCTTAGAATAGGTTACAAAAGTGGTGAAAACAACCCTTTAGGCACAAAGGACACTCAAAGTAGAAACATCTACAAACATCTCTAAAAATCAGTTTCCTACTTCTGCTAGCCTAACACAGGATTTCTTATTGGAATGCTATGCTAAACCCATGAAAGTTCATGAACCAAGGCAGGAGCACCTAATAAAATTGTCAGATCAATATCTGCTACAGCACAGAGTCTCTATTCAATCCAAAAGCAACAACAAAAAAAGCACATGCTATTCTGCTTTATTTCATAGCGAGAACAAAGTTAATTTGACCAGGAGCTGGGGGAGGGCACAGCTGGAGAGCAGAGTTACAGCCTCAGGAAATTCAAGGAAATGTAATTGAGAGCAAATTATCGCTTTAATTACTTTTGACCAAATCAATGAGCCCCATGGAATAGAAAGCACGATGCCTGCCACCTGAGAGAGGACAAAGAACACCAAAGTTGAACATTGCACAAAACTAAGGCACAGCTGTTTGAAGAACAAAGCACTTCTCTCACAAAAGAAAAGAGGGTGAAGGATATTAGCTCATTAAACAAACAGTCATGCAGAAGTGAATGGCTGGATTTGGCCACTGTTCCCTGTTCTCAGCTGTGAAGATTGTTAACACTTCACTATGTTAGAATTTCAAGTTGTCCCATCGTTACTCAGGGATAAGAAAAAGAAAAATCCCCAAAACCTCCTGTCTCCTTTTGGACTTCCATGGTTTCTCCCAGGCTGGCTTTTATTTACTTAACACCAGTGTAGGAATTATTTAAGGTTCTGCAATTATTCTTGTCAGTGTGCTAATAAACCAGAGCAAGATCTTGCCTCCCCTCCGGCTTCATTCCCAAGTGTGAGTAGTAACACCCACAACTAGAGGTCACAAATGTGTAGCTAGGCATGGAGTGTGATGGGTGGGACACAGACCACAGGGGCTACAACAGCATCCAGCAGCAGCAGTGAAGACTACAAAGCCTGCCTATCCATAATACTTACATGGTCCCCATTACTAAACTACTGTTTAGCAGTTTACCACCTTTAGGACATAAATCATCACAACATTCCTGTCAAGTAGGAGTGTGGTATTACCCCCTCTTTATATATGAAGGCAGAAAATAATAAGCAACTTGTCCCTGGTCACATAAAACACCTACAGGAAAGGTATAGAAAGAAAAAGTCTTTTTATTAGGCCTTGGGGCAGGAAAACTGCCGGTAGAATGAGCAACTCATTATGGTTAAATTCACCTCTGCAAGGAACTGGGGATGCAGAAGCAAGCCCTGCTTTGCCTTGCAAACAGAACACACAGTGGATCAGTTCCAAAAGCTTCAGCTCCGAGACAGTGACTTTCGTAACTTCTTTTAGAAAACATCTTTCACGCATGAAAGTTGAGTTCAAAATTTGCAGCTTCATGTGGGTGATTTTTGCTTTACTAATGGCTCAGAACACCCAATAGCTTATGTGAGTGAGGTTTATTAGAATTCATTGCATCCACCTGGATTTGAGTTGGGGAAAAAAAGAGAAAAGGGAAAGGGCTCAGAGAATTTTCCTGTTACTTGGAGTCAAATTACTGGGCATATTTCCAGTGTGAAAGGTTGTACTTACTTTATTTAAAGGTCAGAGAAGTCTCAGGAATATGTCAAGAATCTAATCTCTGGACAATCCATGTGGGTAGCACAGAATTAGCTGTGAAACTGACACATTCTAGTGAAATAGCAGTGTCTTAGGCTCAGGATAAATACTTAAGATATTTTTCTGTTTCATAGCTCTTTTTTTGCTGAGTAATATCTAAACCTCATGTAACGGCAGCCTGAAGGTGATGGAAAGACTGGACAGCTATACTGCAATTGGAGGAGAAAGTGCCAAATGTATGGTGAAAGATTAAGTCTGAACTTGTTAGAGCAATTGTTTCACTTGTGTCTTCTCAGCTCACTAGCAGCACTCACTCTAAATGTTGTTATTCCAGGATCATAATGACTCATATTTTTGGGGAAGAAAATAATGGAAAAGCCAACATTAACAAAAAACTCAGCTGATTAAACATCACTTCCTCCCAACTACAGCCTTCCTAAGAACACTTGTGTGGAGGAGAGCCATGTTAATAGATTGCTTTCCAAGAAAGAAATCTAAATGAATCATTCCACAGGCCAATAGTTATCAAAACTAAGCACTTTTTTCTAAAGTGGTAGCTGTTATCTCAAGCTTTTGGCAAACAAACCTTACACTCAGCTCAGGGAGGGAGGAGGGAGAAAGGGAGGAAGGTTTGGGTTTTTTTTTTCTCGTCTAAGAATGCTGACAGGATGATCAGAATCTCTACATAGACTGGCAAATACAAGATCTTTATTTGGTGCTGCTCTGCTGGCAGTGATATATCTAAGGTCAGAATGTAACCTTCCATATGGAGTAGCTAGGCAATGAGAATAATATAGTAGGATCATTATGGAATTCATTCGTCAGTTTTTCAAATTGTTTTGTCTTTCAAAATTTAAACTTCTACATTTATCTTCCACACTGTCTAATCTTTTGGATATTCTAAATCATATTTTAAAAACTTAGATGATTGAGTTTGTATAATGAGAAATTTAATGACCTGTAAAATGAACAGAGTGCATCTGCCAGCCCTAAAGTCATCTTTTCCCCACATGCACGTCACAATATGGGACTGACAGTTCCATTGCTATTTTCCAGGCAGCCTCTCCTGTTGCTTCCCTAAAACAAACATGCATTTTTGGGTGCAAGTTGAAGACTGAGATTGTAAAGATGCTTAAATAGTTCTTAAAATATTTTGTCAGTAACATAGAATCATAGAATAGTTAGGGTTGGAAAGGACCTCAAGATCATCGAGTTCCAACCCCCCTGCCATGGGCAGGGACACCTCCCACTAAACTATGCCATCCAAGGCTATGTCCAACCCCACCTTGAACGCCGCCAGGGATGAAGCATTCACAACTTCCCTGGGCAACCCATTCCAGGGCCTCACCACCCTTACAGTAAAGAATTTCTTCCTCATATCCAATCTAGACTTCCCCTGTTTAAGTTTAAACCCATTACCCCTTGTCCTCTCACCACAGTCCCTAATGAAGAGTCCCTCCCCAGCATCCCTATAGGCCCCCTTCAGGTATTGGAAGGCTGCTATGAGGTCTCCACGCAGCCTTCTCTTCTCCAGGCTGAACAGCCCCAATTTTCTCAGCCTATCTTCATACGGGAGGTGCTCCAGTCCCCTGATCATCCTCGTGGCCCTCCTCTGCACTTGTTCTAACACTTCCATGTCCTTTTTATGTTGAGGACACCAGAACTGCACACAATACTCCAAGTGAGGTCTCACGAGAGCAGAGTAAAGGGGCAGGAGCACCTCCCTCGACCTGCTGGTCACACTCCTTTTGATGCAGCCCAGGATACGGTTGGCTTTCTGGGCTGCAAGTGCACACTGCCGGCTCATGTTCATTTTTTCATCAACCCACACCCCCAAGTCCTTCTCCGCAGGGCTGCTCTCAATCTCCTCCCCGCCCAACCTGTAGCTGTGCCTGGCATTGCTCCGACCCAGGTGCAGAACCTTGCACTTAGCATGGTTAAACTTCATCAGGTTGGCACCAGCCCATCTCACAAGCGTGTCAAGGTCCCTCTGGATGGCATTCCTTCCCTCCAATGTATCAACCGAACCACACAGCTTGGTGTCATCGGCAAACTTGCTGAGGGCGCACTCAATCCCACTGTCCATGTCACCCACAAAGATGTTGAACAAGACCGGTCCCAATACCGATCCCTGGGGGACACCACTCGTTACGGGTCTCCAGCTGGACATTGAGCCACTGAGCACTACTCTTTGCGTGCGGCCATCCAGCCAGTTCTTTATCCACCGAGTGGTCCACCTATCAAATTGATGTGTCTCCAACTTAGAGAGAAGGATGTCATGGGAGACAGTGTCAAAGGCTTTACACAAGTCCAGGTAGATGACATCAACTGCTCTGCCCCTGTCCATCAGTTCCGTAGCCCCTTCATAGAAGGTCACCAGATACATACAACAAAAAAAAATATTTAATGGTTGCGATATAAATGCACATTCTCCCTGGGTAAACTGAAAATACACAGTTAACAAACAAAGATAACTAAATTCTGAAACACGGTTTAATCTCACTTAAACATATTTTTGTCAAAGGGTCAAATTCTCTGCTGGGATAAAGATCTTAACTGAATCCGTATTTTGACAGGGATGAATATGGTCCATACTGCAACAGCAGAATGAATGTGTATCCACAGACTGGCTGGCACCAACTTTACCCGTGATAAACATGAGACAGATGAACATGTCAAGAGAAAGATCTCTGTGGCTATACTTTTGCAAGATTACAGAGTATTCTTTAATTCTGATACAAAGTCCAAAACACCCTTTATAGCTATACCAAGCTCCTAGCAAACAGCTCGACAAGGGTTTTAGATGGAACATGCTGTATGAAAAACACCCTCTCTTGACTATGTATTTTTAATTTATAGTAAAACTTAAGCATGCACAGACATACATCCTCCTTGTTTGTAGCTAGTGTAGGCTGGATGATCAGATTAAATTAGTTAGCCTACTCAAATCTGTGAGACTGTTATCTGCAAATAAAGCCCTGTATCATTTTATCGCTGACTTTAAAATACTAATATTTAGGAGCTACTCTGCACTTCTTGTAAAAGAAAGTCAGTCCAAACACTAACATGTGACACATAAGGGAATAAGCCACAGCTAAAGTGCCAGAACTTGACTTTCCAAAGGACAGCTATTTTCAGAAGTGTTTTGTGATAGCTGTGCCAGCTGCACACACAGACTGCATTACATCTGTGGCCCATTCTCCTTAAGCATTATCTTTGTTTTGATTTCCTATTTTGTATTCCATTAGTTTTAAGGCTGTATGTCACATTGCCATCAAATCACTGTTTTCAAGCAATAGTGTCTTCCAGCTGACCTCAGAGCAAAACAGCACAAAGACTTACATTCATACTTTAATGTTGCAACCAATAGGTGCTGGAAAGCCTCACTCCAAAGCCTGTATCTTACCTAGCTAACTTGCTGTGACTCACCTGTTCTTGTCATGCACAATTCAGATCTCACATTGATAATATAACCTAACATTAATTTAGGAGAACAGCTGAAACACCTTAAGGGAAAAAACTTGCACACGCAATATTTTACTGAAAGCAGCTTTCTTAAAAGGGAAGGATTGAAACACTTCTGATGAGCTAATGGAAAGAGCAAAGTGATAGCAAAGTGCCTGTTTGGAAAAGGTTTGTTGTCTGTTCTTGTTTTGGGTTTTGTAGTGGTTTTTCTTTCAATGTTTTGATTTGCTTTCACTAAAAGATGAAGAGAGCTCCCTGTTAGCAAGAGTGACTTCTGAGTGTCAGATAGCAAAGCTGAATGGATTCCATGCTGCTGAGCTTTTAGAAAAAGTCAGAATAAAAATAAATCTTTAATCTGATGAACCTGGATAGGGATCACTAGGATACTGCCAAGGTTTAATTTCTCATTTTTCATGGATTAACATCATTGTTTATAGCACAGGCTGTTGCATAGTGACACAAGCTCTAAACAGGGTGACAGGAAACAAATCCAAGCAAACAAATAACAATTCCAAAACATAGCAATGCCTCTGATGGAAGGTTAAAATAAGCTTATTTTACAGAAACCCACCTACGAGCCTCACCAGCAATAGGAGCATTTATGGAGGCAGAGCTTGCAGGTGAAGTGCCCAAGAAGCCTCCAGTGATTGTACAGCTGTCTGCACAGAGCATTCAGCTCCCTCAACTGTAATGAGCAATTTGTCTCCCAGCTTTGATCTACTGTCAGTTTGGCTGACACTGGCTCTAGGAATTAACTTCTAACATTTCAGGGTAACCTAATAAAAAATTTGAAGCACTGTGCGGTAGATATCTGTAGATAACCTATCACCTGCTGCAAGTGGTCACAGGAAAGTTTAATGTGTTTCTGTTTTTGTACAAAGGCTCTCAGTTCCTTCAGTGCTTAAATATGTAACCCTAAGACAAAGTATCAATAATGTAAAGCGGCATAAAGGACAGAATATTTTTACCACATGCTCTAAGCTAATGCTGTGTTGGTACCACATATTAGAGAAGCTGCCTTAGAGAAAAGGCTTCCTTTGTACAGCTGAACAACCTGCCCACTTTGGAAAACAAGTTCAGAGCTAGAGGGGAAGCAGGTCCAAGTTTTTAAACCCATCACAATAGAATTGGACTGGAATATGTTTGAGTTTTAATAACAAGACAATTGTTATAGATTTTCAAGTATTTTGTCAATGTAACAAATGGTCTGTATGAAAGTCAGATACTTGTATCTCTGGCATAACTGATGAACACTAAATAGAGCAGTAAATACCAGCTCTAGAAAACATTCAAGAAGGGAGTATAAACTCTCTTTAAATTCAGTCCCACTGTCACACTGTTATGCTGAACATGGATCACAATCCATCTATTTCAGTATGTTCTGAGCAAAAATCTTCGCCATTGCCAAACTGCCTCTATGTTGTGGCTTAAGGCTGTCACACTTGACCACTGTGAACCAATTGGCAGTCATATCGTTCTTCACCAGCCAGCCAATGAACCTGCCACTATCATCACAACTGGAAGAAAGTACTAGTCCTAAGAGTTACCTACGGCCAGACCTACAGACCTTTCCTGTTTCCTGTTCCCCTGTGTTCAGGCATGTATCTGGCAGTAGGTTATATGACAGGAAGGGAACACGGCTGCGGGGCGTTCATGTGTTTTTTAGTGGGGAATGTTTTGCATGTAGCCTCCACAAGATAACATCCACTACCTATGTCACAGCCTCTCTGACATATCCAACATAGCCAGCTAGCAGTCCACATATCAGGATGACCCCTGCCAGCTGGGGTAAGACAGTAACACAAATACACAAGGTATCAGACTAGTCATGAGGGAATCAATCATATGTAAAGTCTTATCCTAAACCTGTGAAGATGTTGACAGGTTTGACTTCCTGCCATTAACTCTCCAGTGAAAAAGATAATGTTTGCCCTTTATTTTTAGGCTATAGTTATGAGATAGCCTCATTTATTCTTAAAATAAATAGCTCCCCAAACAGCAGGGCAAGCAATTAGCTATGAGGATCATTTGTTACCTAATAAAGCTGTAAGTCTTCATCTATCTAAACTGGGAGCTAACAGATTTAAGGGGTACAAGCAGCTAAAGAATGATTTTGAGGAGAAACGGAATAATCAACTGGAAGCAGAGATCAAAAACACTGGGTTCCTGAAGCACTAGGAGGGAAACGTTGATACATAGTGGGACCAAATGATGCCACCTGGACAGATCAGGATCCTCAGCATGGAAGACAAATGAGGCTATCTGATCACTGGGAACCATTGGTTGTACCTGCAGGAGAGAAATGAAGCATCAAGGACAAAACTGTTGAAGTAAATACATTTTAGTCCGAGTGCTGCAGTCCAAGGACTGCTCTAACAGATGAGGAATGACATGATTTCACCCTCCCAGAAGTGCCACAGGCATTAGCTCAAGGCAAAAGACACAGCAGAGAGCACTCACAGTGACTAGAATAAGCCAGAGGCTTCAGTGGGTTCTGTAAGTTACTGCAAACTAACTTTAATTGCAGCAGAGAAAATATTACAGATAACCCTAACAGCTTTGCTTTAATTCAAACATATGGATTGTTATCTGGACCCCAAATTAATACATCTAGAATTTGCCTTTTATGAATAAGTAAGCTTAAAAAAGTCAAAGTCATCCTTAAAAAAAGGCATATTTGTAATGGACGTATTGCATGAATGAGCAATTATGGATTTACATCACAACAGCTTTATGAAGCATCTTTTGAACCTTAAAAAAGCCATGTAGGTATGCATGAAGTTAAATGCTTGCAGACCAAAATCTAGGAGTGTTTCACTTGAAGAACTGTGCCTTACTCCACGATTACTCCACTGAGGTTGACAGACAGGCATATGATGTATTTAAATATTCCACGCCAATAAGGACTGTGGACTTTGCCTTTAGATTAGCAGAGAGGATGCATAAACCTTTTATCAGTAAGTCATTGAGGAATTAAGTTAAAGCCTCCCTCTTAATGCACCAGAAAAACAGGATCCAGGCTACAATACCCCAAACAATGTCACAGCCTAGTCTTCACAAATAACACTAACTTATTTTTTTTTTTAAGATTAACAGACTCCAAAGTAACATTATAACTCCATTCCCCATATGGTAGCTTTTTGAGCCTTTAATGCAAAGAGTGACAGTTACATGGCTGCCTAATTAACTTGACTATTGTCCCCTGAAAACCCTCTCTTTTAGCTCTCCTTCTGTGCAAATAGTATAACATTAGTTTAATGAAAAGGTCACATTATACTACAAAGAATACAGTAACGTTCCATTAAGTCCTTTTCTCCCTGATTACAGTCTCCCTCCTTACCCCCCCAGCTCTGTTGTGTGTTCAACACAACACTTTTTCTATAGGCATCCCACAAAAACTGAGAAGCTACCCTAGCCATGGAAAGTGCTGCTGTCCACTGCCTGCAAGTTGAGACACATCATTCTACAGTCTCAAGGAAAGCAGAACGCCACCAATTATATTTCACACGTGTTTTCCTCTGCAAGCCAAACTCAAGCTTCATTTATTACCCTTTCCCCCCTCACTGCTGCATGCCTTCATCCAATTTGAAACCTGCCCCTAAATTGGAATATATCACTCCATAGGCTATGTTCTTCATTAAAATCAACTTATCCTGAAGATGCTGTTTTCTTTGTGAGAAAGATGATTCTTCCTCCGCCGTGCAGAGTTTCGAGGGAATTAGCAAAGTATCCTGGCTAAACTGCAATTTGCTTCAACTGCTGTCTGCTCACTTATGTTCACCACTCCTTTTTCCACTGGATAAGTTATTCTTCATTATTTTCTGTCCTGAATTCTCAGGTAGTATTGCTCCGCTCTGTGACTGCAGCCAACCAGGGATAGTTGATACTTCTACATTCAGCCTGCAAAGTGCCTTTGGCATCATTCGGGGTAAAACTCATCTATAAATATATTAGCCCTCCCAGAAACGAGCACAAACCAATCTATCTACAAATTTAGTCCTGCATTTCTGCATCAGTCCTGATTCTTTTTTCTCTTGTCCAAATAAAAAAGTCTCCATATTGTTCATGTTCTCCTGCCCCTAATGAAATACTTACCACTTCCTATTAGTGATCACACACACAGAATGGTTCTTAAGTTCCACACGAGCAAAAGAGCTCAGCCTTCCCACCTGAAACAACTTCTTCCATTACTGGTATACATATATTCATTCCTGACATAACTCCATTGAATGTGACATTAGAGAAATCCACCAGTGTCTGATGAGATCAGCATTAACATTTCTTTGTGTTATCAGAGTGACAAAGTATAACCAGAAACTCATCCATGAATTATAAAGAGCATTATCTTTACTGTCCAATGCAAGTTCTAAACTGATCACACCCATAAACAGTAATAATTTTTTACATAGCCTTTCTAGTCCAATATCAAAATGTTTTTCCCTGTTCTCTCCCAAAAGTAGCCATTTGATGAAATGTTTTCAGTTGTCAAGTGATTTAACTGTCACACTGCAGACAGGGGAGAGCCAGGTTCTTCAAACATAAGGAATAATCTATTTCTTTGGTTACATAGCCAACAAAGCACTTGTATGTGCTATTTAAGAGAAGCAGACATTAAACCTGTTAAAAATCTAAGTTTTGAATGTTCCCTGTAAAGTATAACCTTTGCGATGCACTTCTCTCCTGCCCCAGGCATGATATTGCAGATCAATTCCCAAACCTAGGTGAGCATTGCAATTCACTATACTGACAACTCAAGCTGTAATCACAGAAGTGTAATGCACCATGACTGTACCAGCAGCCTGACATTTGGCAAGTTTCCTAAAACCTTAGTAACAATGCATTATTCCATTTGGTATGCTTCCCTTCGTTCATTACGGAAGCAGCCTTTAGGAACAGAAATTGAACTTTTGAAATTGATTAGACTGTTTGGAACTTAATAGCATGGAGACTGTGTAGACCTTACTGGTTAGCTGCTGTTTCGCAGATACGTCAAACTAATTTAGTGATCATAAAACCTGTATTTTTATAGCACATAACATATTCACATAGCTAGGCTCAGGTCAGGAGTACCACCTAACATTTAATACTCATGTTACAAAGTAAGACTGCCACTCTTAAACAAAAAAAGCCTGGTCTTAAAACATAGTTCCATAAGCATATGTCTTATCTATAGTCTCATTTATATCACCATTTTTGCTTCATACTCTAAAGGACAACACAAGAACATCTGCAGGAAAAAAACAACAGTTCAGTATCAGAAAGTTCTTTGCTATAATACCAGGTTTATACTTTCCATACTCAATTAGCCAAGATAATTCACTTTCCTAAGTCACTTTCTCCAAAGGTACTAGAAAGGTAACCATTGTCAGTCTCACAAGGCCACGAAGAAAAACATTTCAACAAAGCTCTCAGTACATGAGTACTTAAATGCTGTGGTTAACAGTAACAACACTACTTCAGTGTTGAAGGACTGCTGCTCTTCCAGAATAGCCAAGAATTTCTAACAGACAGATGAATACAATGCCAGAGCAGATCACAGATAAGAATAAAACATTAAATTCAGAAGTTCTGCATTAACAACAGCTTTGCTATGCCCACTAAATCATCTCAAATACTTGGTCGACAATGTTGTTTTCCTCTTGTTTGACTTACTGCAATATGATGTAATCTTTCCTCATTTTATCCATGGACGTGCAAATAAGAATTTTAGTTTTCTGAAATGGTGTGACTGACATTTTTTTTCAACTTTTTAGTAAGGGCTTTTAACTAAGGTATAATTTTTAACACAAATACATTCATGGGTCAGGCTAACAAAGAACAAGCTGTGTACAGCCCACCAGCCTGACCTGATGTAACATTTGTTGAAGGAGGAAGAAAGCTGCCTGCTATTACAATTTAGGCATGTATCTGAATTTGATAAAATGTGTCTAAAATTGAACTTTGCTTCCTACATCAATTACTCTGTTTTGGTTCTGTCTATGACGACACCATTATCTATCATCTCACTTCACAGCTTCTGCTTATCTTTCATTCCGCTCCTCCTCTTAGTACCACTTCCACATAACCAAACTTCTCCAGCCCACTAGAACAGTTCCCTAAAGCTATACCTTTTTCTGTTATTCCATAGCCAACCACTTTCTAATATGCCCTCAAACGTTATGCATTCAGGCTTACTAGCATTTAATAACATGGGCATAAAAGCAGCAAAATAATGGTTGATCACCATTACATTGCAAACATCTGGTGAGTCAGTGCCTCCTTGGATGGGTGAGAAGAAAGTCATAAGAGAGAGATGCACACCATTAGGCTGTTCATTTCCAAACATTCTCTAAGTGTCTTTGCAACAAGTTATCAGTATTTTAAAAAGGAAAAGCAGTGCAGTGTTGTGCTTGGTAACACCATGAAAGGCAATAGAAAACAGTTAAAGAAAAGAATACTCGAGCAACTCATTCTATTTACTGTAAATCAAGATTGTCCATAAAACACGTACAACCAGAGTTTCACTTGCTTGTTGCTAGCAGTGAAAGCTGGAAGTGTGCATCAGCTTTCATCATGACAAATGAAGCAAAGATGTCACCTCAGATGGATAGCGGGCACGAATTCTGTCCTGCCTGATGATTACCAGGCTGAGTTGCACACATAAGTTATCAAGAGAGGTTATGGAGCTTGTAGGAAAAATCATTGATACAGAACTCACAGTTGGTTCTCCACACACACATAGAGTGAGCAGAACAGCTGCTTCCCTCTATATTCACTCCAAAAAGAAGAAAAACCCACAAGCACCTCACAAATTGCATCTGGTTAACACCAAATAGGGAAAAAAACCAACCAACCACCAAAACCCCCACAACCAAACAAAACCACCCACAACACCTTTTTACTCATCACATACAAAAAAAGGAAACAAAAGATGAGCCAAAGGAAAATCTATCTGTAAAATTCACCTATGTTCATTAGGTACAAGGAATCTCCATGGAAACCTAAGCCAGGCAAACCTGTATCCCCATTATGTGGTAGGCTAAGTTCAGTCAGGTCTTTCAGGCACAAAACAACACACCCTTTCATTTCTGTAAGCCATAGAACCTTTCTTACAACGTGACACCATGAACTCTGAAACTGTAATCAGTGTCACTGTGCCTGCAACTGCTTTTTTAGGTTTACATGCTCTGTATATAACACCCTAATAGGTTTTGGCAATAGCAAGGTGATAAGCTGTGGTCAATTGATAAAGGCCAGTTTTCCAACCACTGACTTTTGTTGCACAGCCTATTTCTCTCCCTTCTGTCCGAGAGCGTTTCTAGGATGTAGGCTTAGAGCCTGCTGTAAACTGCTGTGACTTTAGAAAGCAAGGAAAATAAAAAGGTACAAGTTTCCCATATCTCATGTGCTGCACTCAGGAAATTCATTTTGTTCATGATCTGCAACAGATAATCAAGATTAAATAGATTGTGTCATGGCTTGCATGGCTATTGCAATGGAAGGGCAAAGCCAAAGCTGATTCGCAGTGGCTTTTAGTTCACGCACTGACACTCAGAGGGCGTGCACTGCAGTCATGGCTTCAAAAAAAGAAAAAAAGATCTTGGCCATAATTTTGTGTTTCTCATTTTCATTCCCATTTTCCATCAGAGATGCACAAGGACAAACAAGGCAAGTTTGGATCTCTGGGGAAGCTGAAAGCATGACCCTCACTGCTACAGTCTCTTCTGCACCCTCCCTATTTTTGCTTGTTCCCTTCATTCTGTCCAAAACACCAGCCCATATAAACACTAATTCCTGAGCTGACAGACTGTCATGACATGATGAGCCTAGCAAAATAGCAGAAGCAGGAAAAAAAAGCAAACCAAACAACCTCAAATCAAATATGAATTAACCCTTTCAAACACAGCACATCTCAAAATTCTTACTTTCATGCTGCCAATATGCGTTTTTTAAAACTGTTAAAGAGATACTCAAGTGTTTACCAGTAAAGACTTTGAAACCACCTTTAGCAGGCAGTGTAAAGACATGGAAGGGTCCAATTCCACTAGCCAACAACCTACCAAAATACCCCAAGAGGCACTTGAATCTGAACATAGAATCATAGAATAGTTAGGGTTGGAAAGGACCTTAAGATCATCCAGTTCCAACTCCCTTGCCATGGGCAGGGACACCTCCCACTAAACCATGTCACCCAAGGCTCTGTCCAACCTGGCCTTGAACACTGCCAGGGATGGAGTATTCATGGCTTCCCTGGGCAACCCATTCCAGTGCCTCACCACCCTTACAGTAAAGAATTTCTTCCTCATATCCAATCTAAACTTCCTCTGCTTAAGTTTGAGCCCGTTACCCCTTGTCCTATCAGCACAGTCCCTAATGAAGAGTCCCTCCCCAGCATCCCTACATCTCTATCAATGCTTTGGCACCGCTGAATAACAACCATCCCAGTGATAACTCACCCTTATAATTTACCTCACACAGATAATATGGAAAAAATACTCCAGAAAATATTAATATTTTTGTAGCTTTTCACTTTCAAAGCCACTCCAGTAGTTAATGCAAACAAATATTGTGCTCTTCCAAACTAGTATGTTGTCGAATGTCACATTCTTCAAATAGAAAGCCTCGAGGTATTTCTGAAGCACCTTCTAGATTTGTAATAAAGTTGTTTTCTTTAAAAATGACTCAGGCATAGCACTTCTTAAGTGCAGGTGTAAGGCCGGGGTTGATCAATGACCATATATTGGTTACGCAATTTAGAAAGCAGCGGGAATGTCACCACACCAGTGTAGTCTGGCCTGAACAGTTTCTCTGTTTTGGAGATATTAGGAAGACAACTCGCTACTAATGTTTTCCAGCTTTTCCAGAACAAAGAGGAATTACGATTGACCTTTGCATTAGAGAGTCAGCAGGAAAAAGGTTCTTTGCATTATAAATTCTGCCTTGAAATACATGGTTTTAGTCTTCTAGAGAGGCAGGTTTTAAACTGGAAACCCTGACAGATCTTTAACTGCGCCAATAACAAATAACATCAGTGTAATTTCTCTTGAAAGAAATTGCTTTGTTTTCTTCACCAGTTTCCAGCTTAAAACCTTTCATTGCTGATGCTGTTGTCAATCTTATCTAGTGACCCAGTTACCCAAGCACAGAATTACAGAACAGAATTTTATGACAAGTACAGAGCAGACTTTGACACTAATAATTCTCACTCAAGATTCTGTGGACTTGGATTGTTTTTAGGACTTACTGAGAAAGAACACCTTTCTTCCATGCAGAAAGTCAACAAGCTACCTCAGACAGGTTTTGTAAATGAATTTGTCATAGCAATTAAGGGAAAGAAGCTACATAAACATGATAAAAGGTGACTTAACATTGCCATGCACCATTACATTAAAGAATGAGACCTTTAACATATTGGTCTGAACACTTAGGAAATCAAAAATACTGTCTGGATTAGCTACATTCTTTGACTTTCAATGAATCACTGCTGTCTGCAGTGTGTACTCAACCTTTGAGAGAGGGAGGGGGAAATCCTCAAAACAAAGTAGCTAACGGAAACTTCAAGGGCTCTGTCTCACAGTATGGGTATGCTCTGACATTAACAGAGCACAGAACCAAGCAGCCCCACAGGCAGCTCCTCCCCCAGTGCCCCAACAAGTTTGGAAAATGGCAAGAACCTGAAATCCATTGATAAGATCTGCGATGAAGCTGCTCTAGTTTAAGTAAATGGTCCATTCAACTTGTCCAGATTCTTCTAGTAATGATAGTGGCAGGGAGCAGATTACACGTGTGAGACAAGCATTGCACACCAAAGCACATCAAAAAAACTGGGGCACTACTGAGGATAAAAGTTGGGATAACTGGCAATCTAAAGGCATAAGGCTCACAAAATCCACATACTTTTGAAAGCTGGCCATTCAATTATGCTTGGATAATACTGTACAGGATGGGGAAGAGAATCCTCCTTCTTGTGGGTTTGGTTTTTTTTTTTATTATTGGGCTGGTGGGATTTGGGAGGTCATGGGGCTTTTTGGGGACTTGGGGTGTTTTTGTGTATGTGTAGGTTGGGGGATGGTTGGTTGGTTGTGGCTTTTTTAAACATAAATGCTACATTTCCTGAGCTTCCCCCATCCCTTGCTGGTTTTGCTAGTATTTTGGATTTGGTTTATTTTGTTCCAGTGGGCTGCAGTGGAATAAGACTCTTCCACTGCACTGGCACAGCTTTACTTAGTGCTTTCACTGTAGGATCCCACAGTCTCTGTGTGACTACAGAACATCAGTTTCCAATGCATCAGTGAGAACATTCAAATAACAGCTCTACACTTTCGGATACCAGATTTACTTAAGGTATAAAAGCATCCACAAACATACAGCTTTCCTAAACACATTTGTTGGCATTGAGTTAATAGAAAGGCATCCTAAATGTGCAGTTATTACATAATATCCTATGCACATATAATTTTGTGTATCCCAGCATCACTGCTCAAACGTTTCTAGCTCTTAAAATCTAGTTTTTAATAACAACATCAGTTCAGAAAGTAGCATTTGCCAGCAGATATTAGCATACTCAAGTCCTCTTGAATTCACAGGACTTCTATCACCATCTTGTTATTTATAAATGTTACTGTCATTCATCACTGCAAATCATCAGCTGTACCTGCGGCTGAAGAAAATGCTAACTCTGAAGGCAGAGATGAGAGCAAATGCATTATCAGAGGTCATGATTTTTACTACCAGGAATGCTATGCTCTCAGACACTTATAATTAGACATATCCAGTATCTACAGTCATCTCAATCATTCAAAATACTAGGTGCATTGCTAGGTGTGGATAGGAATGGTGTAAATAACCCATATAAAGCAAAATTACAGGTAACACACAAGTAATTTAAGAATTAGGCTACAGAAATACATTTCTAGTATCTCTGAAAAAAATATAAATAGATTTCTGCAGATCACACTGTCAGCTTAAATAGTAAGATTTGGCGTGTAAGCAGCATGAAATCCCTGGGCCTTCCCCAGGTTGGGGGGATGGAGGGGAACACAGGACAGTTACTAAGTTTTTCAACTTAGTAACTATTATCTGCTAGAAAAAAAGGGTAAAAAAGATCAGTCTGAGATTTCAAGATTACATAGTGCTTTTAGCCATGCTCACCACAAAAAGGAACAGCAGGTGTGACCCATCCCCTCTGATAGCTTCATGAACCTAAAGCATAAGCCATGGCTTATGGTAGTCACACATTTGGTGACCTACATATAGTTTATTTTCTGTATAAAATGTAAGGCTGCATGGAGACCTCATAGCAGCCTTCCAGTATCTGAAGGGGGCCTACAAGGATGCTGGGGAGGGACTGTTCATGAGGGACTGTAGTGAAAGGACAAGGTGTAAAGTGTTCGAACTTAAACAGGGGAAGTTTAGATTGGATATAAGGAAGAAGTTCTTTACTGTAAGGGTGGTGAGGCACTGGAATGGGTTGCCCAAGGAAGTTGTGAGTGCTCCATTCCTGGCAGTGTTCATGGCCAGGTTGGTCAGAGCCTTGGGTCACATGTTTTTTTGTGTGGTGTCCCTGCCCATGGCAGGGGGGTTGGAACTGGATGATCTTAAGGTCCTTCCCAACCCTAACTGTTCTATGACTATGATTCTATGCATTAAATTTGGTCAAGTAGCTGAGTTCCAACTGGGTTTCAGAGCACAATCAAGGATCAAATCCTCACATCATTTTTCAATACCAAAACAACAAACAATCACCTCAAACTAACAAACTTTTCCAGAATTATCAGAATTTTAAAGAGTATATCTGCAGCCAAAAAAGAAAAAACCCAAACCAAAACAAACAAACCAGCCCAAAACTTTAAAACAACTTCTAATATTCAGAAGGAAAGACATGCTACAAGTTCAAGAGTAAAACAGGAACACTGGCAACACTTGCTGGATGTTAACTGACTTACAGAAACAAGCCTCTGAATGTAAACAGCCAACAAGATGCTGCTTTAGGTAGTATGTAAAAATAAAGTGAATGCCACCTCTTGCCTACCTACAGCTTAAAACACTTGATCTAAAACTTTTAAGCTCTGAATGCAACACAATGAGAGCAGAAAATTAAGCAGTGGGTGGACAGAATCTCTTCTGCCTACCCTGAATAATAACCACAACTGCTTCAGCTGTCAGAGACTATCCCTTGGGCACTTCATTAGAGAGCACATAGCAAAAAGCAGGCTCAGAGGGGCCAATGTTGCTGATAGGCTGCAGAAACTTCACTCTGTTTCCACGAGGAAAATTGCTGTCTGCACAAAACAGCACAGAAAGATCTCCTCACATGAGCCAACAGCATTGAGGAAAAGCAAACAGATGGCAGAACACTGCAAGTTCACCTTAAGTATCAACAACAGAGTTCTTGCCTCTGTGGTTTAACGAGTCAAGTTTGAGTTAAAGCAACCCGATATAGTTCAAGACCCACAAAGTTCATGGGAGTGCAGCACTAAGACCAGCAATAATCACCACACAGACAATCAAAGCAGCACAAGCACTCCCAGCTGGTCCCCTTACACCTTCCTAGAACCCAAATGGAGGCACAAAGTCAAGTGCACGGTAATTAACCCACTACCTCTGAAGCCATCCCTACTTATAAAAGTTGTATTACAAACACGTTACTTTTTATACCATTCTTATGCTCAATTTTGAGCCTTTTACAAACCCCTCAAATGCCACCATTGATCATGCCTGGTTTTTAACTCATCTTTTACCCTCTTTAATTCCTCTCCTTCCATTTTCAAGACTTGTTACCTTCCCCTATCTTCCCTTAAGTACGTTCTCATTAACTCATTTTCTTTTGCATTCATTAGCCTGCTATTCTCTCTGCTCCATTTTAAGAGCTCTCATTAAGTACTTTAAAGACCAATTTCAAAAGCCGGTTCCCAAATCACAACATTCACATCAAAGCAGTCCTGCTTTATTCACCATCATCAAATATTATAGCAGACTTGGGACTATTCACAGAAAAGCACAGAATATTGTTTCAAACATTTCTTTAAACAGAAATAATGACTCCCTTTTCCTAGAAACAGGGGCTTGTTATTTCCTTAGCAGTAAATCCTCCCCACTTTCCTATTTAAAGCGGAACCAGCAAAGTCAGGCCTACCTCTGTGAGCTGCCCCAACGCATACAGGGTGAGTTGCTTCGGGTCTGTGTAGGGAATTTCTCCAAGCTCCAGATAAGGCTTCCCAAGGGGAGTGAAGAGCCCCTTATCGAATTGCTTTAGCCTCCTATGGTAGTTTTCCCAGAACACTTGCTCTCTTGGTTCACTGCTCTTGTAAACGGTTTTGCTTCTGGCCAAGACCTTCCCTTCCTTCTGATCACAGCCAGGCAGGGCCTCAATGCGCACAAACTCCTTTGGATTCAGCACGTTAGGGGCAGCCAGCACCCTGACTCTGGTGTTCCTTGGTGGCTCTGGTCCCACGGGTGCCTTGAGCCTGCTGCTGCTGCTCCTCCCTGCGACTGCTGCCACGGGTGCCTCAACTCTGCAGTTCTTAGGTACTGACATCCTTCCGGAACAGGAACCTTGGTTGGTTTTAACTCCCTAAGGCATTAAAAACTCTTAGTTTCATGAAAACACACACCTGCTGCCCAAACTCTGGAGTAAGTCTCTCAGTCTACCAAAAAGTAGCCCAGCAGAACTAACACTACACAAGGCCTCATTCCCCTCAAACAACAGCTATAAAACCTGAGGCACCTGCACACCTAAAACGCACCCAGCCTCCCGAGGAACACCCACAGCCGAGCACCCCCTCTGAGGGGCTCGGTGACAAACGCAACTCCATTTATCCCTTACCAACACCACCAGCAGAGCCCGCCCTGCCCGCCACCCTCCCGCTCGCAGCAGCGCGGGCCGGATTAACCCCGACACCTCCTCCCCTCACGGCCCCGCGGACAGGGCGGGAGGGCAGGGGGGGCACAGGGACCGGCCCCGCTCCTCAGCCGCCTCAGGGGACGGCGCCTTCCCGCGCTCCGCTCAACAGCCCCCGGCACGCGTCACCCGGTTGCCCGGGAAACCCCGCGCATGCGCGGGTGAAGGGCGGGGAGGGAGCGCAGAGCGGGTGGGGGAGTCATGTTGGAACCGGGTAAGCTTTAAGGTCAGTTCAACCCCGAAGCAGGCTGGGATTCTGTGGTTATAACAATAAAGATAGTATTAATTAGTATTTTCATTAATTAAACGGGCAGGGACACCTTCCCCTAGAGCAGGGTGCTCCGAGACCCTGTGTCCAACCTGGCCTTGAACACTGCCAGGGATGGGGCAGCCACAGCTTCTCTGGGCACCCTGTGCCAGCACCTCAGCACCCTCACAAGGAAGAGCTGCTGCCTAAGAGCTCATCACAGTCTCCCCTCTGGCAGGTTAAAGCCATTCCCCTTGTCCTGTCCCTACGCCCCTTGGCTTCTCTCCCAGCATCAGCTTGGGGTGCACGCAGAGCAATGGCAGCCCTCCAGATGCTGCTCAGCCCTGGAACACACCTATCAAGCCTCCCTCCTCCGATGACCATTCTCAGTAAAAGCCTTTTGAACGTCACTCACATCTTGTCAAACAAGCAGTAACTGGTGGCAAATGGGAACTCGAGATGAATTTCATGCTGTATCTATTCAGCCCCAAAACACATGGGCGATCAGCAGCAATAGGACATTATTTGAGGTATATGATTTCCAGCAGATTGGGTTTTTAGCCTGTCAAGATCGCTCCAAGCGTTTCAGTCCTTGCTAAAGGGATGTGGTACCTGCAAACACCTCCTCCCCATCTTTCAACCTTGGAAAAAACCCACTCTGGCCGTTATTTCCCTGCATTTTAATCTGTTATTTCCCTGCAAGTCTTCACTATTGCAGCCTGTGATGGAGAGGGACCAGACACGAGAGGGCAGAAGCAGTGAGCCCCAGGAGCAGGGCTGTGTGGCTGCAGGGTGATGTTTGCGGGTGGGAAGGTTCCCCCCCACCTCATTCCCCTCCCTGGCTTTATGTTCTCTATGGGTGAATTGCTCCACAAACCCCGGTGTCTTGAGCTGCTTTGTTTCTCAGCATGCACACGGTGGTTGGGGCCGGAGGTGCTCACCCGCTGATCTGCTCCATTGTGGAGCTGGCGATGCAATCCCTGCTGCTTCTCTCACTGGCTGCAGCTTAATCGTAGATGTTGGCAGCTGAATGGAGATATTCCAGTTCCCAGGGTTTGAGACAGCATGAGAAATGTCACAGTTTGGTAACAAGGCCCCTCTGGGCACCTGCTTTTGTTGTACCTGGGGGTACAAGCGTGTTTTCAACTAAAACGTTTGAGAAAGAGCTAGTTTCAGTGATTTGCCTAATGCAAATGCTGACATCTCATCTAGAACTGGGATTCCAGCTCTGGGGACTTCAGGGGAATATCTGCTAGAGAATCACCACGTGAAAAACAGAAAAGTGGCATTTTGAAGCAGCCTTCACGGCTAAAAATGTTCTTCTACATCCACACAGGGATGCTTTGCACAAGGGAATGGTACTTGATTGGTCTTGCTGATAGCTTTGCATTTGAAGAAGCAGGTTGAGACGTGCCAGAGGCTTTGGGTCCAAGAGCGGGAGGACCCCAGCTGAGACATGTCACCCCCCTCCCCGCTCCTTCTGCTTATTTAACTGGAGTCATTGCAGATGCACCCACACCCCACAGGCTTTCATGCTGTAATGCTTTGGAGTTGTGCCCAAAACTCACTCTGCTTCCCCAGCAGATCAATTTTTCAATGGCCTTAAAAGAGCTGAAGTGCCATTTGGCTTCGTCAGGATGCTCAGGGGCCAGGAAGGGATGTGTGCAGGGCGATGTCCTGCTGGCGCTGGTGACGTTCCATCTCTCCTGGTCTCTCCCACTGGCACAGGCTCCTGCACCCACAGGCAGTGTGCGTGCCTTGGAGCAGTGCTCTTGCAGAGATCTTCACGCTTTTCTCCAGGCTGTTTGCAATTCATTTCCCCCAAAATTGCCCATCCTGCAAACTCTTCCTTGGCAATAAGCTCCCTCCGGAGCCGTAAGCTGGGAGAGGAACAAGCTGCCTGTGCCCGGCTCCTTAGTGCTATATGTATATAAATAAGCCCCCTCCAAGACAGAGGAGGATGTGTTATTTAGAGACAAACAAAAAAGATGGGTTTATGGGGTTTTTGCAGACACTTTCCTCCCGCAGCCCATGGAGGCTCCCGGGTAAAGCTCTTGCAGGGCGGTTCTTCCACCTCTTCCCTTCCTCAGCTCCATTTCTCCTCCCCCCTGTTCAGTGTCTGGTCCCATTTTTAAGCAGCACTCTAGAAACAACAGGTGTGCATTTGTGTCTTTTCTCCTGCCTGGTCGTTTCTCCATCCAGCTTACAATTTTTGGTGGCAATTTACCAGCTTTTACAAATTACATTCCTATCTTTCTCTCGGTTATTGTTAGAGAGGAGAAAGTCCCATTTTTCACTGTGATCCTCCAGGTTTCTGCTGTCACTGTATTGAAGACTTCTTTATATTTGTCCTTAGCTTTAATTTTCTTATCCCTCAAGGGCAGCCTTGGAAATTCAAAGCTGTTCCCTGGCTAGCAGCAGATCTGGTATTCTCTCTTGACAGTTCTGCAGCAACTGTCTCCCTTCCATCCTTCCACCTAAATGACACCCTTTTCTCAATAAATTACCCTTTGTCTTTCAAAGCGATGCTTCCATTTGTGACAGTTTGGATGTATAATAGTTGCATCCCAGCGGATACCTTCAGGAGCATCAACTAACAGGCCAATACAGACGCAGTGGTGCAGAAAATAAAGAGATTTATGTATTTTGGGCTTTATTTCCCCCTTAACAGTTGTTCTGTGCTCTGAATTTTCAAAGTTTGAGTTTAAAAGTATGTTTTCCCCTCACCATAAATGACTCTCCTGGAATGGAAGGATGGCTGAACCCATGGCAGGGTTCCGGTCTTTCAACATAACATCCCTTGGGGTCCCTAGGAAATGTACCAGGGCAGCCAAGCCCCACCTAAGATAGGGCTTTGTGGTCCTCACATGCTGACCACAATGCATAAAGCACCAAATCCTGCTGAAAGCATGAGTCTGGCACCACCAGCAACGCATGCCCAATTCCTCAACCCCATTTTGGGCATTTAGCAACATTCACACATCACCAACAGGGAGCAGCAGGGGGGTGAGCACCAACCAGTAGGTGCAAGGGGAAGGCAAATGGAAATACCACCTGTGGTAGTGCCCATGGGCATCTTGCATGATCCCTAAACACATGCAAGTGGCCTGGGAGGGTCTCCCCATCACGTACAGCACATGCCCAAGCATGCTGGGTTGCTTTGAACGCCTGAAAAACCTTGCATGGAGAGCGGGCAGCTGTGCTGCCAAGAATGAGGAAATCTGTTGCATCGTACTTTCCACTCTTTATGGCAGAAACATGCCTGAAAACCAGCCGCCCAACAAAAGGCCTGATTGCTTGAGCTGCAGAGGAAGCATTGATTCTGCAAACATTTCCTAGCAATAACGATGGTGATTGATTAACGCTGCTGTTCTCATTATCTACCTAATGGAGGGTAAATGTGCAGAGTGGCTAGAGCAGGCTCTGCTGCAGCAGTGGCTTTGGGGTGTCTCCAGGCCCATGGGTACATGCACACACCCAGCACTGCTGGAGGGGGGATGCGGGAGATAAAGGTTGAGAAGATCGGATGCTCACATGGAGATGTCCAAGCCCAGGGCTGGCAACAAGAGCATCCTCCCCAGCTCGTCCAAGCTACACAAAAGGAACAGATTGGACATTTCTGTAGATGTTGTCAAGATCCAGACCTTGGCTTTAGCAGCCTGGGACTTTCTCCTCACAGCCCTGCACCTTCTGTCTGCTTTCCAAACACCAGACAAGCCAAACATTATTTTACAATCCCAGCATCTGGCATGCATCTCTGGGCAAAGCTCTCAGCCTGTCACTGCTGAGATAAATGAGCCCGTTTCAGTGGCCGACTTCATAAAAGTATATGAAAAGTAGTTAACAAAAGGGTATTTCACAAAGCAGGAATGCAAATGCAACCTCCAAGATAACTAATTAACTGAAGCAGCCATACAAAGGAGAAGCAGCTTCCCATCTGTGGAAATAGATGTCATTTTATATAGGCTCTAATTAGTTATGCCCAGTCTTGCTACCGCCTGCTCTGCAGCTCCTGGAGCTTTTGAGGTAAAGAGAGGGAGAGCAAAGGCAGGGGAAGAGCTGCTTTATCTTGCAGAATTCCCCTGTAAGAGCTGGTACCCAAGCAGCAAATAAAGCCAGGGTCAATTTGTGCAACATGCAGAGCATGGTACAGAGCAATGGCAGTGCTGGACCCTGGCTGCATGGCAAGGGTTGGTCCCATCATCAGGTCCTGGCTGCAGGGAGGTCTGTACTTAACATCTCGTCCAAGCCCAGAGGGACTTGTGGGGAAGGTTTGCTGGTGAGTGGGGTCCCAGTGGGTTGGTTGCTGGTTACGCTGCTGCTGCAGCCGGTGGCTTTTGCATGGTTTGAGTGCTCAGCGCTCACAGTGTGCTCGTGAGGGTTAATTGCTCAGCAGAGCAAGGGGTTTGCCAGCTTTGATTTGGTGGCAGGCAGCCTGTTTACAAATACAGATTTACAGCAGCCCTGTTTGAGTTCTTCAAGCTGTTACCCCTTTGACAGGAAACGTCCTTAATGGGGAAAATCCCCTCCCAGCTCTTCCACAGAGAGGGATTTTCTCCCCTTCTCAAACCTTTTCAGCAACTTTTGGGCAGAAGCTTTAGGATTTGATATGCCCCATGCTTTAGGCTGTACCCCTGCTTTAGACCAAGAGCACAGCACACACCAGGGAATGCCAGCACCCAGAGGGAGCATGCTGGGGTCTCTCCTCACCCTGCCACTGCCTGCCCCTTTGGAGTTATTCTCATGCAACGCTCATCTTGTTCTTTGCTCCTCCACCTGCAAGGATCCCTGCAAACCCTCCAGCCTGCAGTGAGCTCAGCAGGATTAATGCTGGAGTGGGGCATACCATGGGAATTAGTCACCACCCGGACCTCAGTCAAGTGGTTTTTTTAATGCCCTTTTCCAAAGACATTTGCACTTGCAAGAATGAAGAGTTAGGAGCTCTCTGCTAACAAGGGTGACTCAGAGAAGCCGTGGGCACACACCACTGAAGCGAGAAGTGACTTCACAGTGCCGATGCAACGTGAGTGAGGAGGGAGAGGGGCTGCTGCCACCATCCAAAAGAGCCAAAATGAGGCAGTGCTGCATGGGGGAAGGCACTGCTAGGAAAGCGGGTTTGGATGAGAAAATAAACTAAATGACTTACATTTGCACTGCAAACAGCTTTGCTACAAAGGGAAGAGCTCAGACCATCGATGGCGAGAGCCCACCACCGAAACTGCACCCGATGCCTTAGCCAAGGTGTGATGTGCCCTGCTGACAGCAACCAGAGTGGCTCTGGCAATCAGTGCACCAAGCAAACCTGCTCCCAAAACACAGAGCAGGCACTGCTTTGCTACCAAAGGCCACGCTGCCCCTCGTCGTGCTCTTGTGTCTCTGTGGCTGCCAGGAACTTGCTCAGCAAGAAGTTTGTGGGGCATTGCCAACCGCACTGGAGCTGACTTTAAACAAAACGTGCCTTTGCCAGACGTTCCCTGTAAACTGCCCCAGTGCACAGGCCCATACACGGGGCACCGAAGGCACAAATCCTTGCAGAAGCCATCTGGAGATTGCCCAAGCCCTGTGCCAGCGATGGCAGGTCGCAGCATGGGCATCGCGGGAGCTGGGAGGGTTACAGCGAGAAAACAATGATCACTTATTCAGCTTTTCTCAACACAAATCTTTCACCTGCATCCAGCATTGGGCTTGCTGGCAATTAATAGATTGGGCATTGTCAGCAGCTGGGTGATGCTGTGCAGAGGAAGGGCAATTGGCAATGCAACACAAGCCTTGAACTCTCTTCGGATTAACTTCCAGCACGTTACCGGGATGGTGGGGATCAGCTGCCAAGAGGAGGCATTTGGAAATCCTCCCAGCTCTTTCCCAAAGTGGATGAAGATGAGGCTTTGCCTCCTCTCCTCTGGTGTCACACAGCATCTCCCCATGACTTGCCCAGCCTGGGCTTGCAGAGGGTTGGAAAGAGCTGCGGGGCTGCGCTCCTGGCTGCAGCTTGTTGGAGTAAGTTGAAATGTAGAGGGAAAGTCATTAAGGTCTCCTCCATTAGCACCGTTCCTTGCAGGCCTGAGGAAGCTGAGGCTTTGTCAGATCACGTTATCACTGCGGCTTCACGTTTCTGAGCCTGAGGAGATTCTTCCAAAAGCACAACCACCGCCTTGCCTGCTCCCCTTTCAATCTCGAGCTATTTTTATTTCACTCCTTGAGATAAGAGTATGTGTGTGGGAGATATTTACACACACATAAGGTATAGATGCACACAAAAATAACCTGATGATTTGAAAGACACATTTTCATTCTCTATTCCATTACAGAAGGAAAATGCTGAAGCTGTTGAGACTCAGGGGGAGGGAGGTCGATTGTGCCATGGCTCTTGTTGCAGACGCAGCAAGCATCCTCCTGCCCACAGAAGGCTCTGCTTATTCACAGCTCTGAAGCCTCTGATGGACAGGGTGCCAGTGGGGGGAAATGTGAATTGGGTCATGCTGAAATTCCTCAAGAGAAAGAATAAAGAGACTTTTTTGACCCTGGGAAGTGTATGGCTTGCTGTGGAGTGAATACAGTGGAGATGAATTCCTACAGAAAACTTCTATACCCTTATTACGTTCCTGGTACATTTCCGGGTGTGTAACTGCCTGTCTTCACATTGATTTTAAATTTGAAACCTCTCTTTTAAGGGAAGGAGGAAGGAGAAAGATGAATGCCCGGTACCCCCAGCCACAAGTCGACACTGCCTGGTCTGGGAGTCTGGGCTGTGCCGAGGCATCAGGGTGATGCAGCATCTACCCACCCTGGGGAGTGAGCAGCTGAGGGGCCCGCATGCCGCCCTGCACATCCCATGGGATGGATTTAGCATCCACTGACCCCAGCAGAAATTTGGGGTCCATTAGACCAGCCTCTAAGCCGTGTGTGGAGGGAGTGATCGCACACAGCACGGCAGGCTCAGCCAAGCTCAGGGTGAAAACAAGACAGCTCTTGAACATGTGGCCCAGCAGTGCTGCTGGTGTCCCTACAAGCCACAGCACGCCAGGACATCGCCGCTGCCCTGCCAGTGAGCGTGTCACAGGCGGCACCAGCCAAACCAGCATAGCTGTGCAGAACAGAACATCCTCACTGGCTCCAGCACAGGGAAACACGATCACGGCGCAGAGCCCCGGCAGCGATGTGCTCGGGCTGGCTGCTGCCAGCCTTGTTTTGACTTTCTTTTTAACAGGCTGCCACACACAGCATTCTTGGTGACAAGTGACAGCCTTGTTGCACTAACAGTGCTCCACCAAATGGTATTACTATTATTATCTGCTTTTGAGAGTATAATGGATAACACGACTACCCCCCTTCAAAATAACCTGGTGTTTGAAGGAAAGATTCAAACTATCTGCTGGACATCTCAAGCTGTGATAACAGGAGAAAGCATTGCTGTGTTACACATACCTCACCTGCAGGAAGCTTCCTGCATTAAACCGCAGGATAGACTCATAGGATCATAGAATCACCTGGTAATTGCAGGAAGAGATAACAAGAACAGGCAGCGCTCTGGCAAACCT
The DNA here is from genome assembly GCA_039720435.1 of Amazona ochrocephala. Taxonomy (NCBI): domain Eukaryota; kingdom Metazoa; phylum Chordata; class Aves; order Psittaciformes; family Psittacidae; genus Amazona; species Amazona ochrocephala. Next base: position 3,709,640 of record CM077891.1, on the reverse strand, counting down.
GCCTGGCCAAGGTGGTTTAAAAATACCTAGCCCCAGCCCTGATGGCTTTCTGCAGCTCCGCATGGGAAAGCCCACGCTGCTGGTGAGCTGGTGCTCCCTGCGGGCTCACACCACTGAAATAACTGCTGGGATCTCACCCAGGATCTCTTGCCCCAAAGCTTAAGCCAAATCCCAGCCAGAAAGTGCTCCACTGCACTGGAAAACCACAGCAGCACACCCCACCAGGGACCTCCGTTTCATGTTGAGCACAAGGATGTCCCACCACCCACCAGGAGCATCACCTTGCCCTCTGGATGGATGCATCTGCTGTAAGGAATTTGATAACACTGGAAATGGCTTTTGGACGTGCATGCGAATGAAGCTTGTCCAGAGGTGGGCTGAAGGGGCAGCTGCTCCACGTGCACCAGGCTTGGATGGGGCTTGAAGCGGCAGTATAGACCCAGCAGAAGGTCAGAGGACCGCGGGTGCAGATGCTGCCTGGGCACTGATGCTCACGCCATCGGCGCTCACTGGCACAAGGGGGGAGGGAGGTACAGACATCCTTGACCTCTGCAGCACATTCTCCTGGGAGGCAGCAACCAAGGCTTGCATACTTGCTGCTATTGCTCACGCGATTGCTCTCCTGAGCACCCCATCCCACCCCAAGGAAACGAGACCTGTCAGAGGAGACAAACCAGCCCACACGCATTTCTTCTGCTGTGACTAAGAGCTCAAATAAACAACGAGGTAAACACGCTAATTTTACTTTCAAAACAAAACCAAAAAGCCGCAAAGCCCGGTTCTTGTTCCCTGAGTGCAGGCGGGGGTGTAGTTATTGGCGTTTGTCCTCTCGGTGCTTTCGCAAGCTGCCAACGTTTGAAAACCTGGCAGCCACTATAAGACACAGTGACGTGTTCAGCTCAGGAGCAAAAACACTGCTCGCTTGTGCCTGCCAGGAAGGGCAGAAAGAAAAACCACCTGTAAGGGAAGCGCCTGCTGCCCCACAGAGTGATGCTGGGGGGGCTCTGCAGCCTCGAAGCCAGGGGGATGGAGCCTGTCCCTATGGCAGCGCAGCTCTGGAGATAGCTGGTGCTAGGGTGATTTACAGCCAAATGATCTGTTCTTGCATTTGGGGCTTTGTGCACCCTGTGACAAGTGGCTTTCCAAAGACAAATACAGCTCCAGCCGTTGCATCTTGCACCCACTGCAAACCCCAAGGCTGAGCCCTGGCACCTGGGGTCTGCCTATGGCTCTTTGCTTAGAAATGGGTTTGAGCAAACTGCCCTCAGAAATCCCAGCCCAGGGAGCGGGGGGGAGGCTTGTAGGCATTGCCTGCAGTGACCTGGGCTCTCAGTCCATGCTGAGGCTTACCCTGGGGTTGGCTCCAAGGAGCAGCACATCCCCCACAACCCCAGAGCCATGGCTCCACCGGGTCCAACAGCCTCTCCCCATCACTCCATGCTCACACCATGGTCATCCAAAGGCCCCACGGAACCCGAGTCCTGCAACCCCTACTTGCATCCCAGCGCATCCCAACCTCCACAGAGGAGGAGCGAGGAGCCCGGCCATTCCTGACCCTGCCAGGTTCGGGATCTCTCACTGTTAATTGCCATCAGATGCAGGATTGAGATGAGGCCATTTCCTAAGCAGTGTGCCCATAAGGATCTCACTTGCTCTGTTTGATGACTCCTCTTGTGCCATTTCAGGAGCAGGTGGTGGAAGGGGAAGAGGGGGGAGAAACCTATAAAATGTTTAACATCCCTTTAGCTTCAATTTATCTGCAGAGAATTCAAACAGCACAATTTCCCCCCACCATCTGGGTGCCACTTTAAAAGACATTTTCTCCTATCACTGCAATTTCAGGAAATCTTGTTGTATAGCTATGGAAATGTAAGACGCTTCCCCTAAATTGGGCATCAGTGTGAAGCTTTTTAAAGCTCAGCTGCAGCTTATGATGTATTTTGACAGCTTACAGACGGCTCCTGAGAGACTTTCCCAGTTCCAACACCACCCGTTCAGGGGAGCCCAGCTTTGGGTGCTGCAGTCCCATGAGGCAAAGCTCTCTGCTTGGTTTTGTACTGATTTCTACTCGGTTTTCCTGTGTTTTGCTTCAGTAATAGGAAGAAGATTCCCTTGCAGAGCTTTGAACCTGCTTGCTGAACACTTGAAGCTGCAGGCTGTGCATATGGTACACACAGGTGTGTGCATCCGTGACTTATATTTCCCACTCATGTACCCCAAACTAGCTTAGGAACACATTGAGTTACTCCAAAACCTTAAAGAAATCCTAAAGGTCCTTAAAACCACCCTGCAAGCAGGCAGCCTGGAAGAGGAGAAGGGCTCTGGTGATGTCCCTGCTGCATTCAGCCCTTCTTAGACACCCCAAACCACGGCAGGAAGGCTGCTCCTTGCAGACAGCCAACCCCAAAGCACAGCTCCATAGGAGAGGGCCTTTGGTGCAAGCATGAGCTGTCCCCTCCAGCATCCCCAGCTGCCAGCCAGGTGAGAGGGGCACTCCAGGCCCCAGCTCTAAGCCTTGGCTTTGCTGAGCTCTGGGATAGAGCCTCAACCCCTGCCTGCACAAGCAGCTCCTCTAATCATGGGCAAACTCCTACGACCAGGGATACACAGCTCAGCCAACTGCTCCAGCCCTGGGAAAGCTCTTCATCCCTGTCCATCCTTGGCAGGGGGAGAGGCACAGCTCCCACACATCCCAGTGTCCTGCTCCCCTCCAGCCCTGCTGACCTCCTCCAAAGCACCCGCGCTCAAGCACTGATTCACAGCCAGAGGAAGTGACTGAGGGGTGAATTGAAGGGCTGGCGCAGGTCGACATGCGGTTGGTGTTAGCCACCTTGAAGCCTAACGATGACACAGACACAGCAGGAGTGACTCTGGAGCAGCCAGTTCATCAAAGGGGTGATCCGTGCCCAGCAGGAGATGGGACATGCAGTGACTGGCTGCTCCTCCCCATGCGTTGCAGGGTTAGAGCCAGGAGAGTGCTGCTCCTGCCCCAGGGGGTCCACACAGCTTCCACCATGGAGCTGCTACTGCCCATAGAGCTGTGCTTGCCCTGGCATGTGCTTCAGCATCCCCTGCCTCGGCAGTGAGATGCACAATCACCATCACTGACCATGCTCACTGGGGTGCTAGGGCAGCACCCCAAGACAGCCTCATGCTGTACATGGAGAAGGAGTCACTCCTTCCTATAGGAAGCACTGAGAAGGGAAAGTCAGGCATTTGGGAAGAGGAGAGATTTTACTTTAAACCCAGTGGATCTGCTTGTTTCCCCAGGGAAGAGAGCAGGACATTTTCAGCCCTTGAAACACAAGATGCTTCTCCAGGTTTGCACTGATACCATCAGAAACCAGCCCTGGGAACTCAGGTGGATGCTGGTTCCCTGGTGTTCATCCCAAAGCTGGCTCCTGTGGATGGAGTTGAAATGCCATGCACGCCTTCCCGGCGCTCGCCCTGATCTTCAGAGATTGCACTGAATCAGAATTGCTGCAAATTGGCCTCTTTTTTTAGCTCTGGCTTGATGTAAAGAGGAAAACAAACACAGTTTTAAAATGCAGCTAATCAAGGAGGTAGAGAGGTTAATCCTAGTGGATTAATCAACTTGCAGGAGGACAGGAAGGAAGTGCGGACAGGGAGGAGCAGCCAAGCCTGAATGCTTCTACCAAGGGTGACACAACTGTCAGGGAGAGTTTGGACACTGTGGTAATGCTCTTTCTTCCACCCAGCTGCATCAAGCACGGGGACCACAGAGGTTTGACCCAGCAGTAGCAGGTCAATCCTGGGCTTAGGTACACCTTTCCTGAGAAGACATTGAGTCCTCGATGCACTTGCTATCATGCCAAGGGGAGAACAGTGAGCACCGTTGACTTCACCACCCTCACCTACTGCCCATCATCTCCCTTCAGCCACCAAGAGGTGTCCCTGGCTGGTGTTAACCCCACTGCAGAACTCAAGGGGTGAGTGGGAAAGGGGCTTTGAACACACCAGAGCTTCCCACCATGTCCTGCAAGAAGCATCCCCCCCACCTGACCAACCTGCAGCATCCAGCTCCTGCAGCCAAATCCAAGCATCTTCCTGCCCAGTAATCCAAGACATCAGCATCTGCCTCCCAGCACAGCCAGGCATTCTTCATGGGGGAAAGCTTCTTTATAGGCAGCTAATTGGGCTTAGACATAAGAAGGGCTTGAACATCATTTGTGACAGTGAGAGCAAGGGGGTTTGAAGAAGGTTATTAATGGTGTACACTGCTGTATACAACAGCATAATCACCAAAAATAGATTAGATCCATTAAGTATCATTATGAAGGCCTAGAGCTAATCATTTAAGCTTAATGAAACTAATACATTTCCCCAGCACCGGCAGTAGTGCTCATTCCTTGGAAAGAAGCGGCAGCCGGGAAGGACTTTCTTCATTCCTTTTCTTTCTTCATTCCTCCCTCTTGTACTGCAAACCTTCTAGATCATACTGTAAAGATGACCCTGACCATGGCACCAGTGCCTGTGCTGGCTTTGGGCTCCACATTCCCAAGGGCTGAGCCCACTTCCAGGTACTTTCAGAAGCAATTCACTCCTTTTAGCAGGAAACACTTTGCTTTAGCAGCCCAAAGACCTGGCCAATGGAGTCACATAGGGGGGGGTTTCCTCACCAGTCCTTGGCGTGGCTCAGGCTGGTGCTGCTGGTCTTTGCTCCCCAAAACCTTTGGCTCAAGTATTAACATCATTGAGGAGGACAACAAGATCTCCCAAAACTCCCTTAGCTGGGGTAGGAACAGGGCTCCGAGGCATCCCCCTCCAGCACTTCGCTGTGCCACCAGTCCCTCTGCCTCCCCCTACACCCCCTCTGCCCTGTTTTGAGCATCCCTTTGGAGACAGAAGGAGAAATGACTCTGAGCCAAGGCGGTCGTGATGATCTCACTGCTGATTATGCAGAGAAGTCATTTAGCTGTGGCTGTGCGTGATGAAGACATGACAGAGAGGAGCCAAACCCACAGCCACTCTGTGCATCACAAATAGAAGAGGTAAAAACCACCCCAAAGTGAGCAAACCCAAGCGCCGTGACCTGTGTCTGCCCCTCTGTGAACCACTGTGCTGTGGTACCCCCAAATGCACTGCAATTAGGGACAGGCAGCTCAGACTGGGAAACAATTAAGAATCCCATTAGCTTTACTTTCCCCTCGCCTTTGTCTGGGTCTGGTTTCTGCCCTGGGCCCAGCAATGGGGTCATCACTGCAGCAGGACTCACTGTCACCTTAAAGAGGAGCCTGGGATTAGCATTGGCCTTATTAAAGCCCTCACTCACACCTCATTCTGCCTTCACACTGGAGATGAATTATGTTGATTTATTCTAATTAGTTGTAATCCTTTGTTTTAATGAGCTCTTCTGCAGGCTTTTGTGCTTCATAGCCACCCTCCTCAGCTGCTATAATACCTTTCAAGGAGGTCTTTTAATAAGGAGAGGTTTCCAAGGCCACCTCAGATAGGAAGCTTTTTGTTGCAATAAGAAAGAAGAGAATTAAGACAAGATTTGCCTCTCCTCCAGGGTGGGTTTGCTGTGGAGCATCTGGCTGGGAACAGGAGGTTGCACTTCAGCACATCACCCAAGACAGCCCTTAATTACCAGCAGCATTTGCAAGTGGGTTTAAAGCCTGACAAAAGAAAACAAAGAGGAGAAAAGTCTCTTCCCCCCTCCCCTGGCTACAGCACATTATTTGAGGGAGGAATTCATGGCTATGAGATGCTGCGGTGCCCAGAGGCAGCTGCAGCTCCAGAAGGGGTTAGTGATGCTTAACACCAGGGTCACACACGCTGCCCACCAAGAGGGTCTGTGCTGCTGGGGTAGGGAGCACCAGGCTTGAGCTGCAAAGCACTCCCAAGGTGGGTACAGGCAGAAGCATCCAAACCACGATGCCGTAACACCCCATTGGCATTGCTTCATCCACAGAGGTCTCTCCTCTAGGATAGGCAAAGCTTCAGCAGCTTCTTGGTCTGCTCCCAGGGTGGCTGTGCTGGTCCATGGCCAGGAGCTCCTGCAGAATCTCCTGCCTCCTCCAAAGGCACAGAAAGGCCGTCTGGGGAGCCAGGGTGTGTTATTTCCATGGCACTGGATTCTTTCATTAGAGAAAAGGAGGGCTTTTGCTTCCCTGACCCCCGCAGCCGTCATGCAGCAAAGTCTTCTCTTTGGGGACATCCAAAAATAAAGCAGATGATGCTTTGCAAGTAGAGAGCAAAGCCACAACAAAGCCAAGCCTCCAACAGAAGAGAGACTCCTAAAGAGAAACACGAAAGACCCCAAATGACCTCGACTTTAGCAGAGAAACAGCTGGATGGCTATGGGATGTTCTCTGGGGGAAAAGGGACCGGCTTGCACCAAGGGGCCTGGGTTTGTGTGAGAAACTGCGGGAAACCCTCCGGGAGCAAGGGAGCTCTCTGGGAAGGAAAAACACCCTCAAGTGTTGTATCAGCCCCCTGTGCAAACCCAGGGAGGATGTGCAGCAATAAGAACCAGCTGCCAAGCCTGGAGGGTCTGAGGGGAGAACTGCGGCACAGGGGGACCAGGGAAGAGGATGCTGAAGGAAAACAGGCTGAGCTCTTGCTCAGAGCTGTGCAGGGAGAAAGCAAAACCATCCCCATCAGCCAAGAAAAGGGTTTGTGGCCCCTGAGGACCCTGCAGCATCATCCATCAGCCTGCTGCGAGCATATGAGAGGCATCAAGTGCATCCCTGCAGGGAGAGCCCGTAAGCATGTCCTGACCGTGGGCAGACATGGATTCAGGAGCGATGCTTACCCAGAGCAGAGCTGGACACAGCTTTGGGAGCTGCTGTGCCAGCTCTTGGCCATAGCTGGCTCCTTCCATGGGTGGTGGGGTCCCTTCCTAAGACCAACCTGGCTCTTCCAGGAGAAGAGCACGGGCCTCTGGAGATGCGTGGTGCGTCCGGACAGCTCGGGAGCTTCTTGTGGATTCTTTACCCTGCTCTGTGAGCCACAGCCAGAATAAATCAATTCAGCTTTTGCTTCCATTTTAGGAAAATCAGTCCTCTGGGACAGGCTGGGAGCCAGTGCCCTGCGAGGAGCACGGGGGTATAAACCAGCACCCAAACACTCAGCCCCACGGAGCATCACTGCTGAGGAGCAGTGGTGGATGCAGCGGTACATGGCTGAGTGGTTCATTCAGCCTCCTGCAAACCAAGCCTCTGCTGCTGAGCCACCGGCAGCAATCCCAGGGCTTGGGTGACCTTATCCTTATCTCCTTGTGTCCTTCAACCCCTCTGCAGCTGGCTCTGGATGGTTTCCCATGACACAGCCCCCTTATCTCCTGGCGCCTCATTCCCTGTTCCCAGCCCTCCCTATCAGCACATCCCAGCGCAGGGATCACCACTGCAGAGCAGTTGGAAACATCTTTCCCAAAGAAAAAAGGCCACATTTCCCTCCAGCTGCCCAGGAAACCTTTGCTGGGACTTAGAGCCCAGCTTCCAAGCTCATGGTCCTGAGATGCATCAGGAGTTGCTCAGCTCCAACCCCAGCATCTCTCCCCACAGCAGGCACACTCCTCATGCTCCTTGCCCTGGCTGCTGCCTGGGCAGCAAGACACATGCTGTGGCAATAAAGAGCCAGCATTAGGGCTGCGTAATGACACCAGCTCCTTTGACATGTGACTGTGTGCTCGCTTTCTCCTTAGAAAGAAAAGGCTGAACTCCTTCAAACACCTTCTCCTCTCTGGTCCCCAGCTGGGCTCAGCCCTGTGCCAGCAGCACAGCCTTGCTCCCAGAGCAAGATCTGGAAGGCCTGATGAGGATGGCTCCTCTGCCTCCTTTAGCAGTGAAGATCATTTGGCTTTGAATGATGTGGATACTGATCAGTCGAGCGCTGCTCCAGGAGGGGAATTAAGGGAGCATTGACCTCCTGCAATGGTTTGGATGGGGCCAGCGTAAAGGTGCTGCTGGAGCTGGGGTGCCCTGTGCAAGGCAAATTGCTGATAAACACAATCCTGCCCCTTCAACATGTGACAGAGGTCCCAAAATGCCCATTCCTGGGGGTCTCAGTCCCTCCTGAGCCCCTCAGCCAGCCCAGGAAGCCTGCAGGATGCTTGCTCCTCCCCACCCAGAGGAGCTCGACCACAGCCACATCCCACATGGCATCTCCCTGTTAGAGCCAATATTAAGCTATCAACACAATGTGTTATGACACCACCTGATGCAGTGTAATTGCTCTAAACCCATGAAATGGAATGTAATTGGTGCAGTGGCCATTACAGGGTTGTGTTACCAGGTCTAATGGCTCCAAGCCATGATCTCACACACAGGCTGAGGAGGAGCAAACAGCTCCCACTCCCCGCTGCCCCCAGCTCTGCAGCACCCTGGCACCCCAGAAGCACATGTTTCCCACCCCGTCCTCTGCAGACACAGGGGAAATGCTGATGCAGACACGCTCCACTGTTTCCAAACATGGTTTTCCATTCGCAGGAACACCGGTAGGAATTATTTACTTTAAAGCCTCCTTCACTTCAGTGATCAGGTCATGCTTACAGGAAAGAAAACAGATATCCACTTACAGTTATTTCATTAGCATATGATACTCCAGACAACGCAGCAGCTTGAGAAGCTCCACAGGTCCATGCACACTGCCTGGGTAAGAGGTCCTCAGTGCTAATTGCCAAGGCCAACCTCAGCCATTAAGAAATTAGTGCTAATGCATCTTACAGCAGCCTTTATAAGATGCTATTAAAGAACTCAGCAGACCCAAATAAACCAGAAAGTGATCACAAAACCAGCAACCTTCCCCTCGACTGCAGGATCAGCAGGAGAGGAAGCAGAGAGCCATCACCTGCCTCTAGCAGCCCTTACCTGTGCAGCAGCTCCGGGGCTGAGCCTGGGACCTCCCCATGTACCCTGTGGTGGGAGAGGGGCTCAGCTGCAGCCAGTTTCCCCCCTGCAGCTGGTCCCCTGAGCCCACAGTGGGCGCCATCAGCATCCCACAGCTGGGATCCCAGGGATGCTGTGGGGCTGCATCCATGATCTTGCTCCAGGAAGACACATGTGCTTCCCACAGGATCCTTCCCATGAAAAGTGCATTGAGGGGATGGGGGCAAAACTGGGGCTGGGCCTGGGGATTTTTCCAACACGAAAAGAAACCATCCTTGGAAGAGGAAGAGGAGGGGCAGTTTGCGCAGGAGTGGTGTCACCCATGGGGCACACTGGTACTAAGCGGTGTGAGGACAGAGCTGGGGCTGTGACTCATGGCTTTGTAGCTTCCATCCCCGTGTGGGGATTACAGTTCAGGGATGGCACTTTATTCATAAACTCACTGTGCTCACAGCCCTGCCCGGCAGAGCCGTCCTGGCTGAGCCCAGGGCTGGCTCCCGCTGACGTGCACGGGTGTTAAATACACACATCCCAGCATAAACAGTGTTAGCCATTAAAACCAGGATGAGAGTGCCCAGGCTCCCCTGTGTGACCCGCTGGGAGGTACCACCGTGGCCCGGTGTACACCACGTGATGGGCTGTTGTTGGAAACCGCATCCCGAAGGAGCCAGGCCCGGGCATGTGAGGTTGTATTTTTAACTCCCAAGTGCTGGTGACATGGAAAACTGAGCCCAGGTGCCACACAGATTGATGCAAAGACTCCGGCTGCCCATTGGCACCTCTGCTGTGCCAACCCTGAGCACTGCAGCGCGTTGGCATTTCTTACCTGGCGTTTTGCTCCTGGGAATGGTTTTAAGGTTGGGTCCAGAGCCCCGTGGAAACCATTGGCCAGTACCGTTAGCTGGGAAGTGCTTCCCCATGAGGCTGCTGGGAGGGAGCTGGCTGGAAACAGGGATGGTGCAAACCCAACTTTCTAAGCTCAGAGGTTGGAGCATCCGCAAGCAGGGAGAACACTTGCAGCCTCAAGAGGGTAAGGAAAGGATGAGCCCATGGTCCTCACTGGGCCTCCCTGGCATGATGTTAGCCAGGACTTGGCATAGCCAGGCTGCAGGACAGCCAATGCTTCAGCCGCCCATCAGTGCAAACATCCCCACACATCCCTCTCCTCCTTCCCCCCATGGGCAGCACCAGTGCCAGGCTAGGAGGTGACATCCGTCCTGCTCCCCCCAGAGGCTCAGCTGAGACACACGGAGGCTAAGAACATCGATTGGGTTTTATTCCTCGGGTCTGACAAGTAACAGCACAATTCCTCCTTGGAAAAAAAAGAAAACAAAGAGCAAAAATCCCGAACCAACCACGGAAAACCCCAAACCAACGTTCAGAACACGCAGACGGGGGGCGTTCCTCGCGACAGAGGCCGTGCCATCAAGCTCCGCTGCCGGATGCGCATCCTTTGCAGAGATATAGTTTATAAAAACAAACCCCAAAACCTACAGAGGAGGGAAAGACACAGAACTATGGGGATCCACATCAATTCTAGAGAAACAAAAAGGGCCCTTTTTATGCTACTGTCATAAATATCCCATCCGGGCGACTTGGAGCAAAACCCAACCATGAGGAGGACTTCCGTTCTGCTCGGCCCCATGGGCACAACACCTCTACCGGCTCCTCAGACCACTGCGAGCCCTCGGGATGGTGGCCTGGCACCCTGTGTGTGCCCTGGCTCTCAGCTGGTCCCCCCCGGGGTGGCGGGGGCTGCTGCCATCACCCTTGAGCCAGAGGCAGTCAAGACGCCGCGCCGCAGGGGACCAGGGAGCGGGGCTCCGGGGGGGAGAAAGGGGAGAGGGAAGGAGTGATGCAGGGATGCGGGAGGCTGCTCAGGCGCACGTGGCCTCCTGGCTTTCGATGGGGATCTCGCTGCCGCAGCTGCCCTCGCCGTGCTGCTGGTAGGGGGGGATCTGGGGTGCCTCGATGATCAGCAGCCCCTCCGGCGACAAGGAGGCGAAGACCGTGATGGGATCCACCTCGTAGGGCAGCCTGCAGGACGGCAGGAAGGACGGGATGCGTTAGGAGCTGGGGCTTGCAGCGCGCCTCATCCCTGGGTACCAGCAGTGCCCACCCAGCAGCCCCGGCGCGGGGCTCGGCAAAGCCCGTGTGTCCTCACTGGAGTGCCCGGGAATGCGCCGAGGACGTTCCAAGCGGCTCCCGGCCCCCGCAGGCTCTGTTTAATCTCCCCAGCACATGTGTTTGATGGGATGGCACCCGCCCAGGAGCGAATCCTGCGCTGCCGCAGCGTCAGACACAAGCCTTGCCCGTAAAAGGAGCCGCCGCGGCTGCCGAGCGCGAGCAGGAGGGAGCTGGTGCTTGCCCCAGCGCTCCCATGGGATGCACAGGGCTCCTCTGGGGTGGAAAAGCAAAGCTCGGGCTGAGGAAACCCTTTGTGCTCCCAGGGCTCGGCTGCTTCTCCCTTTTAACCCTGCGAGCGCTGTGGCTGTGGGTCAGACCCCCCTGCACGGGTGAAGCCTCCGGACTTGGCTTTGCTCCCTGCCCTTCGCTGCTGTTGTTGCCAAAGTGAGCCACCGTGGTGAGTCAACGCGATAGCAATCTCACTGACATCATTCAGGTAGATAGAATACAGATACCCTCACACACAGGGAGGTATTTTGGGGCTGATGATGGTGTCAGCCCATTGCACCCTGCTGAGCCCCAGGGGATGCGCTGGCACCATGAGTACCCCCCCAAGCTTCCTGTGCCCTGGCTGGCTCTCAACACAGCCCTGGGCCTCGAGGAGGCTGCCAAAGCACCTAGAAACAGCTCTCCTCTTCTTTAACCTCCCTTGGGGAATCGTTGTGAGGCCGGCACCAGCCCGGCACGAGCTGCGAAAGGGCAGGTTTTGGGGTGAAACCAGGCACAGGAGTCCCCCTGCCTGCATGAGCCAGGGCACGGGGACTGGCACAGCTCAGCCTGCAGGGATGGGGTCCATAGCAGGGCAGTGACATTTGGGTGCTGGTCACAAGGCCGTGGCAGCCCCCGCTGCGTCCCAGCCCCTTTGGCAGGAGCAGGAGCACACCCCGGGGCTGACCGGTACTCACTGGATTTTCTTGGTGAAGTTCTTGGAGACGATCCCTCCTTCCACCTGCTGCTCCTCGTGTTTGCCTGTGAGGAAGGGAACCGCTCGTCACCATCGCACCCCAACAACAGAACCCAACAGCAAAGCTCTCAGGAGTCGCCTCCCTTCCCCTTTGCAAACCCTTCCCTCCGGGAGCCTCTCCTATGTGGGGCAGGAGAAGCCGGACACAGCACACCCGGGTTTCCAGTGGAATCCCAGGGTCTCACAGCCTGCCAAGAGCTGGGACTTAAGGAAAGCCCCCAGATGTAGTAAGACCTTTGGAGGTGGCAGCATCCCCCCTTGTCCTGCTCCCCAGACTAAGCTCCCCTGCACTGCGCTGTCACGATGGGGCTCCCTGTGCTTGGAGCACCTCTGAAGTTAAAACCAAGGATCCCCCTTGTCCAGTGGTTCACCCCCAAGCGATGCCATGAGCCACGCTGCCCTCCCTGGGGACCAGGCTCGGGGCACTCAGGGTGATGCAGGATGTGGGTGCTGGGCTGAAGGGATGCTCCTGGCACCATCCCCACCCGTAACCGCACTGTTAGGGACGGGCCTCTGGCCGGGGTCTTTCCGCTGTCCCCCACTTCCCAGCACTGGAGCTGCCTCTCCCTTGGCCCCTTCGAGGGGTATCTCCCTCCTCACCGGCCTCACCCCAGCTATAATCACCCGAGCCAAGCTGGGCCCCTCCTGGCAGCTCGCTGCCGGGTGCTGCCGCTCGCCCTGGTGCCTCCCTGCACATTCACCCCACGGGAGCCTTGTCCTTCTCATCTCTGCCACCAAACCACCACGGTTTGTGAGCCAGGTCCCCCGTCGCGCCCCCAAACTGCCTGCAGGGCGGCCTCAAGCCCCGGCCCTGCTCCCGAGCCGCTGCTGGCTTGGAACAGAGGTGACTGCGGTGTATTATGGCAGTTCCTTGAGCCAGGACCTCCTCCTGCCCCATCCTCCTCAGCGCCTCCGCTCTCACCTGACACCTCGACGTAGCCATCCTTGGTTTTGACCGTGAGCTCCTCGGGTTTGAAGCTGTGCACGTTCACGCACACCTTCCACGGCTCGCGGGGAAAGGGCGCGGGGCTGCGGCTCTCCGGGTACCCCCCGAAGTGGGCGCCGTAGCTGGGGGCCATGGTGGAGGCGCGGGCCATGCCCGACCGCAGGGGGCCCGGCCAGGTCGTGGTGAGCCGGGGCCGAGCCCAGTCGGGCCAGTCCGCGGTGAGGTCCCCGGGGAACGGCGACATCCCGAAGTCATCGTCCAGCAGGCGCGAGGTCAGCCCGGGCTCCCGGAAAGGGTCGCGGACGCTGCGCCGGCCCGGGTAATGGCAGGAGAAGGGCATTTGGCTGTCGGCCATGGCTGCCTCCAGAGGGGTCCGCACGGCTCCCGCGGGCTCTCCCAATGGAGCCTCAGCCCCTGTGCGGCTGCTCCTGGCTGCGAACTTCCCTGGGGAGCCCTTCCCGGAGGAGACGCATCCACCCCGGGCGGGACGCGGGTGCCGCGGGGACCGTCCCCTCCTTCCCTGGCACCAGGTGAAGGACGAGGGCGCAGATCAATTCAGGGCTGAATCACTGCGAGCCGGAGGAGCGCAGGAAGGACGGAGGGAGCTCTGCGGCCGCGGGAGGACGCTTCCTGTCTGGCTGCGATCCCAGGCACCGGGAGAGGAGAACCAAAACTTGGCTGCAGAGGGGGGAACCCACCCCAAAAGCCCCGAGTATCCCAAGCTCCAAGAGCGCGCCCCTCCTCACTCCGCAGCGCTTTATGTCCCACTTTCCCCTCCGCTCCTGGCCGAGAGCTGCAATAAATGCCTGAGCTCGGAGCCGAGAAACTTCTCCAGCCTTCCAGCCACGGGGCGAGCCCTATTTATACGGGTCGGGGGGGGTGGGGGTGTTTTGCAATCCCTGCCCCGTCAGCCGGGTATTTTGGAGAGGATGAAACAGCCGCGGAGAATCCGGGCTGCGGCAGCTGCCCCCCGCCGCCGGCCTCAGCATCGCGGGGCTGCGGCAGCTGCCCCGGCCCCCGCTGCCCCCCGCGCCCAGCCCAGGCACCCAAAATAGCCCCGAGCTCAGCGCCGGCTGCCTCCAGCACAGGGTCACCCGTTAAAAATACCCCCGGTGGGGCTGCGCCCCGCACTGTAAATCGCGGGCCCCCGCGCCAGCACGGAGCCACTGTACTGGGAAATGGGTCACTGGGGGCACCTCCAGTGCGGTGCTGGGGGGGGGGGGATACTGAGGCACGGGAAGGACCACTTTGTGGCCCGGAGCATAAGCCACTGAATCACAGCCTGGGGTGGGTTGGGAAGGTCCTTGAGCCCATCCAGCTCCAACCCCTGCCACGGGCAGGGACACCTTCCACCGGAGCAGGACACTCCAACCTGGCCTTGAACACTGCCAGGGATGGGGCAGCCACAGCTTCTCTGGGCACCCTGTGCCAGCGCCTCAGCACCCTCACAGGGAAGAGCTGCTGCCTAAGAGCTCATCTCAGACTCCCGTTTCAGTTTAAACCCTTCACCCCTTGTCCTTTCATTACAGTTCCTGACGAAGAGCCCCTCTGTGCCCCTCAGCAGCCCAGGGCTGCCCGGGTATGAGCTGCACTGCGGGCTGCGGGAGCAAACCCGAGGGACGCCCCTCTCCAGGGGATGTCCAGAGCCGCATCCCCCTGACGCAGACGGACCCCAGCGGCGGCGGGGCAGGGTCGTTGCCCAGCACCGGCCTCCCCTCACCCTCCTCCTCCTCCTCGCCCCGCGGCGTGCGCAGGCAGGGCGAGGCGCTAATCACAGCCGCGGTGCTAATTACAGGGCAGCGGCAGCGGGAGCGGGCAGCGCCGTGGGAAGAGCCTGCGAGCTCCCAGCGGGAGCTGCCGTCGGGAGACGCGGCCCCGGCCCTGCAAGCAGCGGCCATACCTGGTGGCAACGAGGGGCTTCCCGAGGGGGTGGTCCAGGCACGGCTTGGGTGCGCGATGGGATGCGGCAGAGGATGGGATGCGATCAGTGAAGGTGATGCTGGATGCAGGACCACTTCCTCATGCCGCATCCTCCCTCCTGGCTCTGCCTCACGCTCCATCTCTCCGGCATCTGCAATTTTTCTAATAGACTTGATGGAACTAATTACAGCAGGAAGCTTTAATGCAGCCCAGGCCGCGCTGCAATTCAGCTGATGGTCACTCCAGTGGCATTAATCACACTGCTCCGACGCCACACTGCAGGGCGAGGGAGCTGCCTCTGCCTGGTTTGGGGCAGGGATGCTCCCATGGGATCAGCTCCTTTGTCCCCGCCATGCACAGGGGTCTCCCTCGGGTCTAAGGGGGTGCCTGGGGAGGTTCCAGCTGCTGGCTGAGCACGCATGGATGCAAGGAGGCAGCTTCCAGTGCAGGGGCAGAGCATCCCCCTCCATCCCCTTGTCCTGCCTGGTCCTGCGGCCCAGCTCCTCTCGCCTTGGCTGGGGAGCGGGATCACCCCAGCTCTGCACCCGCTGGAACGGGACGAGCCGCAGGGTGGTTTCGGGCAGCTCCAGGATCCAGCCATTTCCAGGAGCCTCCCAGCATCTCCAGCCCCACGTTTCCCTGCATAGCTGCAGGCCACGCTCCCTCCCCGGCCAGGAATCCTCCCTGGCACCTTGTTTATCCCAATTAGTCACATGTCCCCTCCCGCCGGCTCTCACCCTCTCTGGGCCATCCCAATTTAGCTCCTGTTGTCACAGGAGCCTCCGGCCCGGCCCCACCGCATCAGCTCCGGGCAGCACGAAGCAAACTCCCCCCCCGCTTCCTTCTCCTCCCAGTGACCTGGGGACGCTGCCCCCGTGCCCAGGCCCTTCCCGGGTGCTCTGCTGGGAGCAGCGAAGGGACCAAAGTGCCTGCAAAGGGCAGGAAGAGCCTGGCGCAGCCGGGCAGGGGGGCGGCCGCAAACACTGACCCACGACTGCTCCTGCTTCACCCGGTGCCCCGAGGAGCCCCCTCGGCATCCGGGAGCGCAGGGACCTGCCCTTCCCTGCGGAGCAGCTGAAACAGCCCAAAATATCCCACCCGCGCCCGCTGTGGATCCAAAAGGAACGTGACCACCAGGGCTGCGATGAGAAGGAAACACTGTCTGAGCCTTTATTGGAACCCTTCTAACCAGGCTAACAACAGAAACACCCCAGGAAGACTAAGGAATACAGTCTGCGTAGGGATGGAGAGCAAAGGGGGGGCACAATGAGGTCACAGCAGCAGATGGGAATCGACCAACGGGTGAGGAAACACAGCCACCGGTTCCCTCGTGGCTTTTCTCACCTGTTTGTTCCAAATCCTCTCACTCCTGGGTTTCGGAGGCAGAGCTGCCCCGGGCTGGGGAGGCTCCGGGTGTTGTTCTCTGGGCAATAGCCCAAAAGTCAGGATGCTTGACCGTGGATCTGGTGCTACAACAGCGGATGCAGCAGTGCTCCGGAGACCCTCCCGATCGTGTGCAAACTTCCAGGTAGCAGCAAAAGTCGTGAGAGTTCTCTGGTAAGGAGGTAATAAAACCCCACTGGGCACTAAAGGGCAAAGACATCACTCAGGCTCCTGAATCTGTCCCTTTCTCAAGCGAACGCCCCTACAGCCCCAAGGATGGGTGCCCTGCAGGTGGAAGGGGGCAAGGCAGGACATGGCACAAGGATGAGGGCCTCAGGATGGGGCAGGGTGGACATCCTTGCTGCCTGGCAAATCACTTCAGCCCTATCCCTTTTAGCACAGCAATGAAAGGGTGACAAGTCCCCCATTAACTACTGGGAGCCAAGAGGGGGCCAGTGGTGGGAGATCCGAGATCTGGCACGGAGGAGGAAAGCAGGGTTATTCCTCCACCACAGCAGGCCTGTCACCTCCGAACGCCCGGCACCGTTCCAGGGGCTGTGATTTGTCAAGAGAAGCTGGTCCAAGAAGATGGAGGATTTCCCCTGCTTTGCTCCTCTTCACCTAAATGAGATTCCTCCGAATCACTGGCGCTTGAGCTCCAGATGACCCTGATTTGTCCCCATGCTGGTGACAGCCCCACTCACTGGCAATCCCCCTCTCTGATAACCTGCCTCTAACATATATGGCAACACCTCAAAAGCTCCCCACCTTCCTGGACCCAATGGCAAGACCCAAATAGCTTTTTCAAAGCAATGCTCAATAAATAGAAGAAATAAATACTAAATAGAGGCCAAGTCCCCTCAGCCTGTTCAGTGCATGTGCAATGCATAGCAAAATAACAGTGACTGGCTGTTGCACACAAGTTTGGTACAAATTCAATCCCCCAAAGCAACAAAGACATTGAGAAAAGCTGCAGACAACACAAAGCAAAGGTCAGCGGGGTGCTGGGACTCACGAAGGAAAGAAAGAGCCCAGCGGTGCTTTGAAACATCCCTTATCTTTGCTTTCCAGCAAACCTGCCGAGATGGTGTTGGGTTGTCTGAGCCTGGCCCCAGTGCAGGGGTTGGGAGAGGTGGGATGAGCCTCATCAGTGTGATAATCCCAAAGTAGTCCCGGGAGCACAGCTCTGGGGTCAGAGTGACATTTGGGATGGGTGCTATGGTGTGCTCTGCTGGGGAAAGGCAACCGGGGTGCCTATGGGATGGAAACAAAATCATGGGTGGGGAAGAGCCTGTGACTGAGGAAAGCAAAACCCTCTGAGGTAGGGCCTCCGAAAAGCAACCGAGGTGTTTTCCTGATGCCTGGAGGCTGCAGCCAGCCCTGGGCATCCCCATGAGGCCAACAGCGATTCACCAACACACACTGACTGAGCTGCCTTTCCAGCCCTGAATGCTGCTCGCTGCAGAGAGCACCAGCAGCAAGCTGAGATGCTGCATGTGGAGCAGAAGTCCATGAAAGCGATGAATGAGCAAAACAACATTAAAAACTAAGCGAGTGCTGGCAAAAGGCACAGACAGAAAAGCTCACGGGCTTCAGAAAGCAACAGGAAACCCAGCTTCCACGGACAGGGAGGGGGATGTTCCATTGTACTACAGGTCTTAAATAAGTCAAAAGGTAAATGCCACCACGGAGGGGATCTCATGTACACCTGCACATCAATGAACACGCACAGGCTCGGTTGGGTCCTGTCACCACAGCCGGCATTTTGCAAGCACCTCCAGCCTGGCTCGCTCGCAGTCTCATTCCTTTAGTTTTTCCATGGGTGGATAAACAGGGCAGGGGAGTCCTGGCGATGGCATCCTCCCAGGGCAAGCAGCGGGGCCTCTGCAGAGCCACTCGGTTTCGGGCTGCGCGGAGCCAAGGCAAACAGCAGCAGCAGCCAGCTGGCACCCAACCAGCTGAGCACGGAGCGGGCTGAGCAGGGATGGGCTGAGACTTCCCCTTGCAGCACCACAGACACCCCAGTGCTTGGCCGGCCGGTGAGCAGACCCTCGCCGTCACCTCCGTGAGGTCCCAGACCCATTTCTATGGTCACATCCATCACAAATCTACTGAGAAACCCTGGATTTTAACATGAGAACAGAGCAACAGCTCTGCCTGGCATCCCTCTGCCTCTCCACCCGGCTCCAGAGAGCGCAGCCAAAGGGATGCTTGGCAGCAGGAGTGACCGTCACTCCTCACCAAGAGGGGCCAGGGCTGTAAACCTTTACATGAGACCAGCGGCATGGATACATTCAAACAAACAAACAGATCCCAAAATAACTTACTGCTTCAAAACAAATAGGAATAAATAAATACTGGTACCAGGGACCACCTGCATCCATTCGGACACACCATTAAACACAGAATGACAGGAATAAATAAATAAATAAATAAATAACTTAAGAGGTTTACTCCAACACCAGTCTGCTCGGGGAGCCCCAGGAATGTTTATCTGCCATGGATCACACAAACAGAGGCAGCCCTTAAAGCATGGATCAGTTGGATGGGAACGAGAGCTGCTGTCAGCCCCACACAACCCTTGGAGTCATCTGTCCCATGGGCAGTGGGTGCTGCTGGCCCTGATGCGGTGCTTTGATCATCTGTCCCCAGTCAGTTGTGTTTGGTATTTACACCAGTGGCACAAAGCCCCTCTTCTCTTCTGTCCTAGTTTTTGACCTCCTGGCTTGTTGTTTCCTTCCACATGCATTAGGAGGGAGGAGGATACTCTTGGAACACTGGTGGATGTGGGGTTTGGGCTCCCATCGTCTTTGGATCTTCCCCAGGAGCAGAAGGACAGGGTGCTCAGTGTCACACTGGGAGACTCTTTAGGGAAGAAGTATGAGGTTTCAGCCCTTTACGAGGTGGGAGACCACTGCAGAAGATGGCCAAGGGGCTGCCATCAGGGCAGCACAGGACGGAAGGTTGTGGCACCCCACTGCAAGAACACCCCATCTCTGATCCCTCAGCCAAAGCCCTGGAGCGTTTGCACAGCCTCACCAGCAAAGCTTTTCTCTCTTTGTCCTAGAAAGTGGGCTCCCAGCAGAAGGACATGTCCCCACCAAGCCACTGGGCTCTGCCTCAGCCACCTTCATCCTCGAATTACCTCCATTACCCAGGCAGAGGATGAGGGACTGGGAAAAGGGGGAGGGTTTGGGGTTTGAAGGCAGAGGACAAGGGGGACCCTTGTATTTCGTACCTCAGGTGGGAATACACTCCACCCTGTTGTACTTTCCAACACATAACAGGTTTATGCGCTTGCTAAGGTGACCGTCCAGCTCCACCAGGACACCACGTGGCACTTGGCCTTCCTCCACTTGCAGCTTTGCCCCTCTACCTGCTGCGGGGGACTGTGGTAACTGTAGCTGGGGGGGATGTTGCATTTCTTTCTGCCCCCTCTCCTCCTGCCCTTAGCCCTTTGCTGTGGCACTTCAGTGACACACCTCCTTGACTCACTGAGCCCAAACTTGTTAATGATCACGCAGGATGGAAGGGGAGGGGATGGAAAAAGGGAGGGAGGGATGCCTTAAGCCCAAATTACCGTCTCTAAGCACCCAAGTGTTGTAAGAGAAATACTCCTGAGCACCAGCTCAGCCTGTGCTGGGAGAAGCCTTTGTTACCCTGCAAAACACAGGAATTGCGCAGGAGCTGGGCTGGCAGGGAGACAAAACCCCAGGGCCCAGGGCTGCCCAAGCAGGCAGGGCCCTCCTCTGCTGCCTGCAGCTCCTTGGAATTCCAGGCAATTCTTTGGGAGCCCTTTGTGTCCCCTGCTCTGCTCCCTCCTCCCAGCAAGAAGCTGGGGCCAGTGCATCTTCTAGTCCTGCCTCAGTGGGCCCTGAGGAGAAACAACGTCCTGAAATCTTCCTGGCACTGCTTAAAACTGCTGCCCCTTACAAGGAAGGGGAATTGGGGTCCCTGTGTGCTCTCGCTACACCCCCAGTAGCCTATCTGCAGGTCTTGCAGTCCCACCAGCACTGCCCTCCAAGGGCAAGGCTCCCTCTAGAAAAACCTCATCCCAAACCGCAAGAGGATCTCTCTGAGAAGGGAACTCCATGGCCTCTGTCCCCCCCATACCATGGCCCTGACCTTCGGAACACAGCCTGGCACCAGCATTCCTCTCTCTTGTACCCCACTGGCCCCATGTCTGCTTCAGACCTCAGCAGTTCGCAAGCAAGTCACAGTGGTGGGGTGGGGGATGAAACAACCCTGCCAAAGACGATGCATACCTGGTAGAAAACAGCAGAGGAAGAGAAGGAACAGCCTTTTTTTCCCAGGAATTATGCCAAGAGGGTTTCTAGCCTTCTATTTATAGCAGGGACTGGCTGACCAGCAATATATACGTATTTCCTCATGGAAGAGGCCTGCTGCAGAATGGGCAGAAACTCTGGAGGAGAGACCCACGGGACCTGACACTTGCCTTGGTGGGGACAAATCACTCCCACCCATCAGCAAAGCTTCCCAGCAAACCCATCCCTATCTGTGCTTCTCTCTCCAGCAGAAAATCATTCACTGGTTCCTGGTTTGGCAGAGGAGCAAGAGGCTGAATTCTTTCCTTTGGACCAGGTGGTAGCGCATCGGAGAGCGGCAGTGATGGGGAGGATGGAGCAGGTCTGCTGTGACAGACCCTCTGTGAAGCACCAACCCTTCTTCCAGCCCTGGCCTGGGGAGCTGGGGCTGATCCACTCACTCCATGAGGTGGTGAAGGGGCTGCACTGGGCGCACGAGGGCTCTTACTCCAAACCGGGGAAGAGGGACCCGGCACTGCCACCACATCACTATCGGGATGATTGCTATCGATGGCCAGGTAGGTGGGAAGGAAGCGGAGAATGCCAGGAATTCGGAGGTGACGCCAGCACTGGGAGCCGTCAGCGGCCCTCCCTACCGACGCAGGCTGTCAGAGCTGCCTCCTGAGTCATAGCTCCTGCTCCGGCTGCGGCTGCTCCTGGGGCCCGAGCTCCGGCTGCGGCTCCTGCCCTCGGCGCTGCTGCTGCTCCAGCTTCGGCTCCGGCTTGTCCGATAGCTGGAGTAGCTCCGGCTCGGGCTCGGGGAGCGGCTAAAGCTGCTGTACGAGGAGGAGTAGCTGCTGGCGCTGCTGGAGGAGGAGGGGCTGGGACGGTAGTAGGGGATGGGTCGCTTGCGGGCGCTGCGGGGACAGGGAGATGCAGGTTACCAGCAGCACAAGGATGGGTTTACTGCTGAAGACTCCAAAAATCACTGCTTATTCTGCAAAACACTCCCCCAGAACGTGATTGTTTAGAAGAAATAAAGCAGATCAGTTAGCTGACAGGCCTTGGGGATACAAACCACACACCCCTGTTGCCCTTAGGAACATCCCAAGCACCGAGTCTGAGGCTGGACTCTGCTTGATGTTGTCCCAAAAAGCCTTCAGCGTGAAGGCTGGATTCAGTATTTGACACTATATAGTGTGGAACATCTACTACAGGAGAGGGTGAAACAGAAAGCTTTGGAGGGGGATGCTCATGGCACATGCTGGGGGAGCCCCTGCTCTGACTTCATCTGTTGCAAATGGACCTTCCATCATTCATCCTCCCTCTGCCTCTAACTGGAAACCCCAAGCTCTAGGAGGGGCAGCAGGGCCTGATCAGGCTAAAGGAAACCAGTCTCCTCCTGGAGAAACCAAGGGCTGGGAGCCATAGAGATCACACATGTCCCTCGGGAGTGCTGGCTGAGCTTGTCTCCAAGTGACGGGACCACATCCCCTCACCTCGTGATGCGCCGAGCTTCCAGGTGGCTGGGAGAGTCTCTCCTCCGCTTCCTCAGGGGTGAATAGGAGCGTCGCTGCCGGTCCCGCTCCCGGTGCGACTCCTTGTCACTGGAGCTGTACTTGTGCTCCCGCTCGCGGTCTCTGGGGAAGGCACACATTGAAACTGTCACTGCTGGCTTTTTGGATGTGGAGCCAATGACCCATGAAGGCACAGATGAGCAGAGGACACTCAGCGCTAAAGCAAAGTGCTCTGGTAGATTCAGCCCTGTGCTTATTCATTCGGCTGGACAAAGAGACACTCTGAGCACAGGGGACATGAGCAGTAATCATATCTGGGGGCTTCAGCAGGGCGTCCCTGCACTGCCAAGCTAAGACAGCTTCTGCATACCTGTGTCTGTGGATGCACTCTGTATTTAGCTCTGCTAAAACGGCTCTTGCTGGCTGTGCAGCAGAAGCAGGCCAGAACAACCCTGGCAGCAGGCCCCACGTGAGCAGAGGGCCCCAGTATCCCTGCAGGCTGTGCAGCTCTGCCCTGCTCTCCAGGAGGAGTGCCAGTGTTGCTATGGTTTTCTCTTGTGTTAAATTCCCCACACACGTCAGCGCAGGCCCTTCTGTGGAGTGGAGCTGACTTCATACATCCTGCTCCATGCCATCTGCAAAGCGCTGTTACAGGTCAAGGGCCCGCTCCCAGCATGCAGGATGTGTTCTGTGACACCATGGCAGGGATTGTCACAGCCTGCAACAACCAGAGCTTGGTAACATAACATTTAAGGGTGCAAAATGTTCAGAGCAGCAGAGATGTTACCAGATAAACCTGCCCAAAGGCATCTCTAGGGCTGAGCTTGTGAGATGTGTGTTTTCTATGGGGTGTGGAGGGAGTAGAGTTGCCTGGACTGGGTTTTCCTCTGCAAGGCTGTGTGAGTGCCAGCATGAGGGTACCGGACATCTCCCCACGCGGCAGGGGCACTTCACAGCGCCTGACAACTGTTTGGCAGAGCTGTGACTCTGGAAAGCAGAGTCCTTCCCTACTGCACTAAGATCCCTCTCTGACAAGGGCTGCAGCTCTGCTGCAGGGGCTGCTGGCCAGAAGGAGCTCCTCTGGGGATGAAAGATGTGGGCAGACCCAACTGGAGCCTGATCCTCTGCCCACCATTTACACCAGCATGATAGAGAGGGGCAGTCCCTGGGTTCTCCTGTGAGGCATCTCCCACTTTGATGAGGCTCTGGCAAACACCAGCGAGCAGCCATCTGTGCACTCTTGGCTGCAAATGCTCAGAGCAGAGGAACAGCCGCTTCACCTGCCACATGCTCTGAGCGTGAGACACCATGATGCTCCAAAGCCAGGGATAAAGCACGTCTCTTGCCCAGCAACCTGCCTAGCTCCGAAAGTGCTTTGTGTGAAATTTCCCCCGAACCAGCACAGGGCTACAGGAAATCCACTTTTCCCATAGGGAGTGAAAGACTCAACTTTGGGCTCTTCCTCTTCAACCAGCACCAGCCCTGGGGCAATAAATGGTGAGAAATCTCCACTGGACTGAGGACCAACATAACATGCAGCCATAATCCTTACTCCACATCCCACTGCCCCTCTCACCCCAAGTGCTGAGGACTAAAGCACCCAGTGAGGATGCTGAGGGAGCAGTTTGGGGCTGGCAGGAGCCAGCAAGTGTGCTGGAGTCCCAACAACGGAAGGAGGCAGTGGGAAAGGATGAGACAGCAGATACCGCATGAGGAGACAGCCGTACCTGCTACGGCTGTAGCGGGAGTAACTGGGGCTCCGATGAGGCCTTGAACTCCTGCTCCCAGGACTTTTTCTGCAGGATTTGGAGGAATAGCTGGGGCAACGTGAAGAAGACCTGGGGATAGGCAAGACCCATTCCAGAGTTAAAAATGCTGGAGGATGAGGTGGTCAAGACACCTCCAAATCAGGGGTTCATGGGGCTGGGGGAAGGAGATGCCCCATATTTCAGGGCTCTAGCTCAGCTCTGTGTGGCCAGCTCACCCCAAGCCATGTGGGGTGAGCTAGGAACTCCCCAAACTCTTACACCTCCCCTGCAAGGAGCCTGCCAGGCTGCAAGAGTCAAACATTGCCCGTGGTCACAGAGACAGCCGTTTAGAGGCCTTACCTCTTTCCTGAAGAACGGGACCTGCTTCGGGAGTACCTGGGAGAGGCCTTGTGGTGTGAGGAGCGGGAGCGGCTGGAGCCAGGGGAAGACCTGCCTGTGCTGGTGCAGGACTGGCTGCGGGAGCATGGCCTCAGTGAGGAGCTGCGGCTTGGGGACGGGGGGAAGTCTCGCTTCTTCTCCTCTGAACAGCTGAGACATAAGGACAGGCACCCTCTGTGGACATATATTTGGACAGTCGCTGAAGCTGTGGCTGAACTGGGACTGGTCCCTGTCCGAGGGGAGCACCATGCTCCAGCCAACTACTACTCCCCTCCTCCCTTTCCACAACTGGGGATAAAAAAGACCTCTTGACTCTCCAGGCTGCGGCTGCAGGAGACCCTGTGGGTCAGAGCTCAAGAGCTCACCCTCCAGGCTGGGCCGGGGGAGAGCTTTCAGGTGGCGTGAGGGGCAGCTCTTCTGTCCCATGCCCAACACATCAGAGGTGTCTGGCTGCCGGAGCCTGGGTCAGGCCAGCGAGTGGTGCAGGTCCTGGCAGGGAGTGAGGTGAGAAGTGCTGCAGCAAGGGAAAGCCAGAGCATGGCAGGGCAAGGGGCTGTGCTCCAGCCTGGCTGTGGAGCAGCAGGAGCAGGGCTGTGTGAATTCCTCTGCTTCCAGAAGCGCCCTGGGATAGAGCCCAGCAGCAAGGCAGGTCAGCTGCAATCCCAGCTCCACCCATGCGAAGGCAGAGTTATCCCACTGGAGTCACAACGTGGAAAGCACATACAGCCCTAAAACTTCACCCTCTGACTGAAAACCGAGGGCTTGTTCTTCCTAACACCAGTTCCCTGGCTCCCTCTCCTCTCTCATTCAGTGCTCCCACCCCCAGACCACATCCTGGCCCTAACTTTCAGCCTTAAAATGCTGAGGGCTTGAGCTGGAAGAGCTCTCTAACACCACTACCCAAGCATAGCCTTGGGTACCACCCACTGCACTTCAGTGCCTTCATCCCCTACATCACTGGGCAAACTCCCAGGAATGGGAGGTGGTGACAGAGGCTGGCATCCACTCCCCTCTCCTGATGATACTGTGGCACTGGGTCATGGTTTGATTTGCTGTCCCCAGCATTGATGCCCCTTGGCCCCATTGCACAGAGCTGCTGCTGTGTTACCCTGCAGCCAGCTAGGCACTTGCCCTTCCCTGTGCTCCCCATCTGCAGGAGATGCTGTCTTGTCACCCAGGAATGGACTGGGAAGGTACAGGCTGGTTTTGGCTCATTGGATAGGTGAAAGAGCAGCCCATCATGGTTTTAGTGAAAATGAGCCCCACTTCCCTTCCCCACAGTAAGCAGAGGGGGAAAGTTAGCACAGCAACTCTCAGATTTTGCCCAGAAGGACCTGTGACTCTCTTTGCAATGGTCATGCCCAGCTGAGCAGGGACGTGTTCAGAACACAGCTCAATCCAGGGCCAAACCCTCTGTTAACCACACTGATACCAGAAGAGCTAGCACAAGCAATGCCCAGGGCTGTGATGGCTGGGTTTCACCTTCCTCCTCAGGCTACAGCACTGATCATTGCTGGGTTCTGGACTCCAGACTGGCAAGACCGTGGGTCTCATCTACATCTCACTGCCTCCAGACCACAAACCCCTCCCTGCCAGCTCACCACTGCGACTGGCGAGCGGGCAGGAGATACAGAGCAACAACGTACCAGGTATGTGGCTGCCAGCAGCAGCTACTGGTAATCACTGACCTTCGGTCTTGTCCCTGGGCATCTGGAGACAGATTTTCCAAAGCTGTTCCCTTGGTCTGGGAAAAGCAACTGGTGAAGGAATTTCCTGAATCAGAGCTGTTATCGCTGTTGGCCAGTTTGGGCTTCCCGGACGAGAAGGCATGGCCAAAGCCATCATGGACTAGACTTCTTTTCTCCTGGCTGTCCTTTGACCTGGATGAGCTCGTTTGAGTGGAGGGAGGGGAGGAAGTATCGTTTCCTGAGTCATATTCATGATACTCTCCATTGTGGCTGGCTAGGTTGCCAGGCGGGCTGTCTGTTTTGGTAAAGAGGTCAGCAGAAGACCCTGACTGAGAGATCTGAAAGCAAAAAAGCCATTTGGCATTGTTTGAAAGGGTTTGGGGGGGGGAGGGGTGTTCTGGTTTTATTTTGCCTTTTTTTGTTTAATAAACCCAGAAATTTTACCATCATGATGCACTGAAACAAAAGGAAAGGAAAGAAACAAAGTAAGAAAGAAAGAAAGAAAAAGAAGAAAGAGGAGAAGAAAACAAAAGCACATATCCCTGAAAGAAAACCACAGTAAGAAGAAACTTCTTTTCCCCCTGCTATGATAACGGGAAGGTCTAGAGATCATGCAAAGAGTATCAGCATGCGATTCATGTTAAACAAAAAGAGTTCAGCAAAGTAAACGGGCAACCAAAGAACCAAAAGAACTAAATCAAAAAGAAGACAAAGCCCTTATTTAACCTTAAAGAGGGGAGGGGGAATAAAAATAAATGAATAAATGTGTAGATACATATAAAAAAGCCCTACGTAAACCTTGGGAAGAAACCAAAAATGAAACAAAATCTTAAAGGAGTGAATTTTTTTAAGCTTCCTTAATGAAGAGGCTGAATGGATGTCGCTAAAATAAGCAAAGAAAAAATCAAATCAAATCAAGGGCTTCTGTACAAAGGAAAAATTGGCAAATGACCGAGTTATCATTTTGAAATAAAATAAAGCAAAAAAGAAAAAAAAAGAAAAAAGGGGGAGGGAAAAAGAAAAATCCCTCTGGAAATTAAAGGTATACAGATACTTCTTTGTGTGCTTTTTTACCCCCTGAAGAAGATACAGCTAATGCGCTCAAGTGACCTCTCATACATTCCCTGGTGTCTTGCGGATAGCATCCACTTACCCATCAAGAACTCCTCCTTTAGTAGGTAAGGTGTAAGAAAAAAGGAAGAGCGGGCAACATAAGTCCATCATTAGAGTCTCAAATGACATGAAAAAAACATAACCCCTCTCTTCAATCCACACTGCCAACTGTTTGCTCGCCTCCTCTACGCAAACGGCACGACTGCTTTTGGGCTGCTTGCTGGCCTCCCTTATTATGCAGTTTTGTTTCCTTCTGCTTTAAATTAGGCAGTTCAGCCCGTTCCTGGAGGCTGAGTGCTTGTGGTCACAGCTTGCACTAAATCCCCCTGGGTTTCAGGAAGTGACAAAGGGAACTCGAGTGAGGGAAGAAGTAAAGAAATAGAGAAGGAAAAATATTTCCCCCTGCGCTGCGTTGGAGCCCTATGGGGAAGGAGACACAGCCCTGCTCCTGCCAGCCTCTGCGTGGTGTTCAGCCAAACTCCGGCTGGGTTTCAGTGGCTGCTGAACCCAATGGGGTCAGCAAGGACCCCAAACCCACATAGGTTGCCCTGGACAGGGCTGTTGTCTGGGGCCCTGAGCCCCACCAAAGGGACTTACATCATTTGAGTATTTTACAGGTCAGTTTTAACTCTACTGGCATTTACCTGAGCTGGTCCAGGAATGTACCAGCGCTGGGAGGGAGGCTGTGTTAGTGCTAACACCCTGCCCTTGCAGTGCGGTGAGATTTAGGGCCAAATGCAGTCCCAGCACATCTGCACTGTCATATGGCCTCCTCCTCTTTCACTCAGATGCTCTCCTCATGCCGATCCATGAGGTCTGGTCTAGGTTCCTTAGCATGTGGGCACATTGGTTTGAGCCTCCCAGCTCAGGGTAGTCCTCCAACATGTTCCCAATAAGTCATACACCCTCAAACACCTGCACATGTCCTCACACTGTGCTCTAGGGCACACAATGCCCTCCCCTCTATGCCATGCTCTCCACATGGAAAACTGTGCAATGCTTTGCCTTCACAAACCTGGGGTATTCCGAGTTGAGAAGACAACACTGCAATGTTGGTAATGTCTCAGGGAGCAGGGACCTGGGTCATTTGTCACACAGCAGGGCCAGGGCAGCCCCTTTGGAGAGCGTAGCCCTGGACTGTCTGGTGTGAGGACAGGGTTCCTTCTTATCCACAGAGGAACTACAGACCCCTTACAGTCACCTATTGCATGGAGCTCCTTCACCCCATCAGATGGTGACTTCACATCCTGCCTGTGGCATCTGATCTGTGTCCCTTGGGTGAAGGTTGCTCTTGACCTAGTTCAAGAGGTGCTAACTGGGACAGATGACTTGGACACAGATGCTGAACCAGCAGTGACTGAAACCAGACCAAAGCTACCAACACACACAGCGGCTTCTGGCACAAAGTCTGCGTGTGACAACTGCCCACAACATCCTTATACTCTGAAAATGCCCGGAGCTGAAGGATCTCCAAATACTTCCTGTATTACCAGGGAGAGAGCATCACTGCTTCTGCGATAAGGGACGACAGAACAGGAATTGGTTCATCCTAGCAAATCCATACTGGAGCTGAGGACTCCCTCATCCCCACCCCATACTACTTTCTAAGTGATGCTTAGCGCTAACTTGGAGATATCAGGAGCCCCAGCGGCAGACAAGGGAACTGAAGTGATCCTTCTTCACTAGTCAACCTGCACCTTCAATGCAGAAACCCTCAACAGGGCAGAAACATCTTCCAAGTGTTCCCAACTAGGAATGAATGGAGACACACACTGCAAGTCCTCATCTGGTAGTGCTCCTTACTACTTCTCGGCTCTAGCACTTCTCTACCAGTCCTTGTTTACTCCAGTAGAAATTACAGTGTCAAAGGAGCATAAGAGAGATATTTGGTTCTGTTTTCCACCAATTCTCTCTGAAACCCAGATGCCACATCCAGAGCCCTGAGAGAACTGGCCTCTTTGCTTTGAACCACTGCACTCTCCCCAGGCACATCCCAGAAGATGCAGGATTGTCTTTAAAACATGCCACTAGGTATTTTTCAATAGATGGGTTATGGTTTGCATTAGATCTGCCCCCAACCCAAGAGACAGCCAGCTTTTAATCACCTTCCATTTACAGGCTTAAAACCACCACGTGAAGTACTCCCTGGCTGCAGAGGTAGAAAAGGACTGGAGTGGGACGGGGCTGCTCTGATGGACACCGACTCCAGCACCACACGCTCTTGGTTTCTGCTTCCTCCCAGTTTAAACCAAAAGGGCTTTACTTCTGCAGTTTCTTAGCATTTCTAAACCAGCTTTTAAGGCTGCTGCTGGGCCCAAGGATGCATGCTTCTGCTTTGCCTTCACTGAAGTTTACCTTCAAAGTAGCAACTGTTGTCAGCACATCACAAAATCTATCAAGTGACCAGGGATCAACAAACTCCTCTGTAGCTCAACATCAGTGGTAGCAGCACTCTGTGGGATACCCACATGTGGGTACCAGTGAAATATGGAGCCCACAGTCCCTGTGAGGCCTGGAGTTGCTGGCTGGGGCAAGGCAGGTGCTGAAAGGGACACAGCAACTTCCAGCCCCACCACCTCAGGGCACAAGGCTGTAGCCAGTAACTTCCTGCAGGCTCTAGGGGAGATTTCTGTCCTATGGCACGAGCCTCGAGATGCTCAACTTGCCTGTCTGCTTGCGCGAATTCCCTGTCTGATGACCTTGGCTTCGCTCTTGGTCCTATTTTACAGCTTCTGAAAGGCATGCCAGCCACCCGAGATGGAAACAGTCCCACATCTGAAAGCACTGTGCAATATCTACAAACACCGCAGAGCTCAGCTGAATTCTGATGGTTTTTTGTTTTTCTAGAGTGTCCTAAACCACTCTGCTCTTTCACATCTCATTTTCTCTATGTGAACATGTTAATTTTTCCCCCTGTCTAATAAGTAATTAAATAATCCCAGTGAACTTTGCCACCTCCAGCTTTCAGCAGGGAAGCTACTGCAGCCCTCAAGGGAGCCCAACATGTATTCATTGGAGCTTTTTGGTTTCAAATCATTACTTAATCAAGATGAAGGGGGGGTAGAAATAAGGCCCTCACTCATACACCAGACCGTAATTGTGAGTGTGATCCTAGAGCAAGAGGCAGTGCTGTCTAATAGGTTACAAAAATACAATCACTACTCATCTTTCAATTAAACTGAACAACTCCATTTACTGCGCTGCAAACAGCCCTGGGGTGAGAGATGACTCTACAGCTTCTCAGCCGTAAGGGGGCTGAGACCCATCAAAGAGCTGCGTGGCACAGCCTCACTTCTGCTTGGAGCTCTTTCTTGGGTCTTTTTATTCTTGTCTTGCAACTCACTTCAAAGCGGAGTTAATTTCCTTTTCAGAGGTGCAGAATGTCTCCCCTTCGCTCTTTTCTCTGTGCATTGGAATAATGAAAGCAATGAAACACTTGTGTCAATGACCCTGGTGAGCCGTGTTCTCAGCAAGGGCCCAGCAGACATCTGCTGAGGAGCTGCTGATGTAGGGAACAGCACCTGCTGAGGGCTGCACGACGGATCCCACTGTATCGAGCAATACTGAGCGAAAAATACCCTTCTTTTTGGCTAGATGGAGAGCTCAGGGTGAGGCTTTTTGTACCACAGGGGCTAAAGTAAACCCAGGAGCATGAAGGCAATGACAGAACTGTCCCTGCAAGGTCAGAGCTTGGGTTATTTGGGGCTGGGTGGTAACACTGCTGAGCAGCCTGGCTTCCAGATCCATTGCTGGGGCTGAAGTCCCAAAAGTGCCAGGCAAAGGTCTGTTCCTTCGCAAAGATCTTTTCAGCATGCCTGGGCACAGACAGTGTTATGTGACACAAGCCAGGGTGGCCGCACCTTGGCTTGAGCTAGGCTGGCGCTACTTCGGAGCAAGGGTTTGCCTTCCCCACCTCCTTTGCGTCCCAGTGCTGAGCTGCAAACTTCCCACCCCAGAGGTAACCTCAGTCCCCTGGTGGGAGTTAAGAAAAAGAGAGAACAACTTCCATTTCATGGCAGGCTTTGCCTTCCTGCTTTTCAAGGGCTCTCTTCGTTGACAGAAACATGCTGCCTACCGGGTGAAAGAAGAGCTTTTCCTATGTAAACCAGACCAGGCTAGAGCAACAGCAAGCCAATACGCAGGTCTGCTAAAAGGTTTCCTGAGCCCTCCTACACCTGCTATCCCGGTATTTTCTCACTCCTACCTTTCTGCAGACACATGAGCATCGTTTGGAACAGCCGTGCCCCACTGAGCCTCACTGAAAATCTGGCTCGAGCCTGTGTGAATTTGTGACATTGTAAATGAGTCTCAGTGGAAGTAAAGGAGCTGGCAAGGAAAGTGTCTGCAGTGTGCAGTTATCTTCATCAGGTACAACAAAAGCAATTAGATTCATGCCCTGCAGGTATTTCTATTGCACTGCTCAACTGAAAGCACACTGGCATGCAATACATCTGTGTCAGTGTAGGGTAAAGCATCTGCAGCAGGTTAAGGGGATTCTGTTCAGAAATAGATGCTGTATATTACCCAGTTTCTCTGCATGCTGGGGCACAGACCCTCATGCAATCCTGTTTTCAATAGGTGGCTATTGTGGCTGCATGGGATTAAAGGGAGAATGAGTAGGAGAAGCTTGGGAATTCATTGCCAAAAAGAAAAGCAGCAGGGAACTTTGAGGTGTTTGTGCATGTCTGTGTGCATGCACCACCTTATGCATTAAGGCAAAAGAGAAAGAAGCAGCAAGGTAGAGGCACAGATAGGCCATTAGGGCATTATTTCATATGCTTTATCCCTTCTAAATTACAGGTAGACCTAGCTTGAAATTGTGGCTGTTCCAGTAGAAAGGAAGGAAAACAAACTGGGGGAGGAATAGCAGAATTGACTACAAAATATTTCAAGTTTTCAGAAGAAAAAGAATGTGGCATAAAAAAAATGGCTTAAAAAGCACAATCTGATTTGGAAGTGCTACAAGATTACCCCACAGGAGTGTATGTTTTGTCTCTGAGTCTCTTCATTGGGATCCTCCCTGGGCAATCCCCTTTCCTTTGGATACATGACAATGCATCTCCCCAGGTAAGGATGGTTTGGCTGGGAAGGGTAGGGGAATGTGACACGCCAACCCTCAGTGGGCTGAAACATGGCATTTCTGACTCCCAGGTCTGGAGTGTTTCACACAACAGTTTCTTCCCAGTAATTTGTTTTTACGAGATCACCATTTTCTGCAAGAGCACATTTTCATTTCTAACACATCCAGGCTGCTCTCAAAGTCGAGGCTGACAGGGCTAAGCTTATTTATAGAGGAACTGTTTAACTGACAAAAAGGAGAGGCATCGGAGAGTTGTGTATAGTCATTAATAAATGAGACCACAAGTTCCCATTCCATTTTTCCCTTGCCAGTTTTGAGTACATGGTATTTAATGACATTATACAGCAAAAAAATCAGGGGCAGCACTTAACCAGGGGCTTCAATTTAAACAAGTGCTTAAATGTGAGCTTAAATGATGTCCCAAGAGAGTTTACTTCTTTTGGGGAACTAAAGGACACTAATGGGTTGCATATTAAAGGTACTGATGCCTTTTAGTCATTTAAATATTTGCCTGTGTTATTAACCCTTACTAGAAAGCAAGCATCAGGGGCCTGAGAACATTTAATTCCATCCATCCCCTGCATTTCTAACTATAAAGCTCTGATTTTTCCTGCCCTGCAGCTTGTGTGCTCATTTACCCCAGTGAAGCCAGTGGAAAGGGGGGTGCAGCGTGCCTGAGTTGAGCTCATTTTAAAGCTTTTACAGCTTTAAATTAGAGTTTGTTCTTGCTCAGGGAACAGAGCAGCTGGTAGTCAGCCTCACAGGACTCAGCGAGCCTGGCTTCAGAGAGAGAAAACCTACTACTCATTAAAAACCAGGCTTAGACTTGAAAACAGTTACGTAAAATATGCCTCTTGAACCAAAAAAAACCCACCCTGGTGACATGATGCAGTCTTTGGTTGGCTGGTTTTTGGGAGGAGCTCTTAAGTCATTCCTACCTTCCCAAGCTGACAGAGAGCAACACCCCAGGCTCACAGCAATAGGAGCTTCATACCTTGTTACTCTTCCTTCATGCGCCTGTGTTGATGTGCGGTGTGCAGGTTCTGCTACTCACTCTACCTTATATGGTTTTATAAGCAATGACTCACATGTGCAGTGCACAATAGAGATCTATAATGAGAGCAAATATGCATATCTATAATGTTGAGAGACAGCTTGTGCCTGTCTGTACCCACGTATAATCTCTGTGTATTTTGATCAGAACACTGTCTGTGTGGGAGAACAGATAAAGTCTTTCCTCTTGCTGGCACTACCTCATATCTGATGTAGCTACTGCCTATGGCTGAGCTATTTCAAGTTGATGACTGGGCCTAAAGGAGAAAATCAGTTCCTCTTTATATATCACTTTGGAGATTGGAGGACTCTGTACCGAAGACACCTCTAACGTCACACAGCCACACAAGTACCAGATTCCACACTACCTTGAATCTCATGTAGCAATTTATCTCTCCAGAATGCCTATCAGATCACACCACGATCAGGGAGCATCACATCTCTGCTTTGCAGCTAACTGGGAACAAATGGGAAACATGCCATGGAAAAGGAAGACTGTATATCAATCTGTATCTAAAACTTCTCTCGATCTCTTCCTCCCCCAGATCTATCATCGCTTTCCATGTATATGGAAAAACATCCCAAGGCACTGAGCCTGATTTTACCCTCAGCTGCACGTGCAGTTCCCATTAGCATCAATGAGAGCTGCTCATAAGTTCCGATGTCAGACCCTGGGCTTGTTGGTCCAGAGCAACAGTGATCCTGGAAGGATCCTGATAGTCCGAAAATATCCCCTTGCCAATAATCACCAACTCATTCAACATAGATGTTTCTTTTATGTATGTGTTTGATTCCCTTTCTTCCCCTGAAGGACTAAGCTTTTGCACGTGAAGACCAGTGAATTAAGATTCACATCCAGCTGAGCAAAGACCGCATAACAAACACTTCCCCGTAAATATCACTGCTGGAGGCCACTCTTTTGTTTCTTTTTTGTTAAACGCCCTCAATTCATTATTCATAGGCTAGAGCCTTTGCAAATTTTTCCCCTCTCCAGCC
This sequence comes from Amazona ochrocephala, assembly GCA_039720435.1. NCBI lineage: Eukaryota > Metazoa > Chordata > Aves > Psittaciformes > Psittacidae > Amazona > Amazona ochrocephala. Next base: position 3,675,529 of record CM077891.1, on the reverse strand, counting down.
CCACCCTTGGTGGGAAAGTGCTGAAGGAAGGAATGACTTGAAATACATTGGAGAACAGCACCATTAATAAGTAATAGTTTTAAACCAACTTTGTCTAACATCACTATAATTGAGTTATAAAAATTTCATATCCGATTTCTTGCCCAGATTCCTGTGGCTACTTCAAGCAGAGGAGCACAGTGTGTAATACTTACTACTTCCTTAGGAGACAGGAAGCTGTAGAGCTGGAGGGTTTGGCTGGCTTTTTGGCTGGCCTTAGCCTCTGCAGAGGAGCTTCGCTTTGCCGTGATCTTTGAATGGTGCCGGGAGTGCCTTCGCCGTGTTTTACGCCTTTCCTCCCGAGACCTGGCTCTGTGCCTCCAGAAGACATGAACGGGCAAACTGTTACTCCTTGGTATTGCTGTATTGCCCATTTCCAGGTCCATACAAACCCTTGGCAGCTCTGTGCTAGGCCATTGTGTGTGGGAAAGGTTTTCCACATGACTGCTCTGTGGAGTCACGATGGAGAGAAAAGGGGCGTTTTGCTTTTCTACCTTTTTTTAAACAAAGAATATTTTGCATCCGGGCTTTGGACCTCGACCTCATGTTTCAGCTCCAGTTCATGATTTTATGATGGCTTGAGGCAAACCATACTTTCATACAGCCTTCAGTGTCCCTATGGACACCTCTAAGAGAAGGCACATTCTGTCTGCTCTTGCATGAACACCCCTCTGATTACCGATTGCATTCCTCCCCCCACTGAACATCAGCTCTTCAGAAGCAAATTCCCAGCAGTTAGGAGTGAAGTGGGAGAGGGGGGATGGTTTGTTCAAGTGCTTTCAGAAAACATGAAATACGATGTGTGTAAACTGTACCACTTGCTATTGCAGTGATGCTGGGTCTAACACCAGCATCCACTTAGCTGGCCCCAGGATGCATCTGTCATCCACAGGACAGAGATTTTAATCAGGTCAAAGATGGTGGCTATGGCCATGGGCAAATACATTTCCATTACTAAGACTGTGTTTAAGGATCTCTTGGGACATCAGCAGTACACAGCCCTTGGGCTGGGGAAGGAAGACTAGGCTGGAATCAGCTGTCATGAGCTGATCATCAGCCACGAGGATTAGAAGTGACTGCCAAACCAAAAAGCAGCAGCCACTGCTCCTCAAGGCAAAACCCTTCTATAGCTGAGACTACAAGATGCTCAGCCCTCAGTGATGTGACATAACTGCCACCAGAGTAGGATGAGGCTCTGCATAGAGAGTATGTGGGTCACAGAGGCTGTTGCAATTATGTCCTTGAGCCCATTGGGAAGCATTACAGGACACAGCTCAGGGAATGGTGATGTTACCTGCTTCGGCAGCTGGGGGAGTGGGAGTCGGAGCTCTCCGAGCGAGAGTGGCAGTGGCGGTGGCGATGGGATTTCCGGCTGCGCCCACGAGAGCTTGAAGAAGCAGAGAAGAAAACCACCATTAGGCTGGCTAACCTGGGGGTGCAAGATCCAGCAGCTGGAGGCTGAGGTCAGTAACATTCAAATCAGAAAGAAGATCTGCGTTTTAAGCCAAAGAGATTGTGCAGGACACCACTGCAGGAGAAATTCTTTGTGCCTTCAGAGCTACACTGGCATTAAGGCATGTCATCTTACAGAGATCTATGCAGCACTTTAGCTGCAAGCTATTAGGTTAGCTCTGTAGCCTTCTGGGGGAAGATCTATGGAGTAGCATGCAGGAGTGCCGCAGACAGCACCAATCCTTTCTGGTTTCAAGACTTAAAAGAGCTATGTGCTTGCTCACTCATCTGCTTGCCTTTCATCCTGCAGCCTACCCCAAGACAGCCAGGAAACAGCCTGGGACCTTCCCATTGCTGACCCTTGGTGGCAGGACACCATCCCTTTGGGCAACCCATCACAAAGCTCCAATCCTTGCATTTCTTGCTCCAGCCCTCTCTGTAGTGCAAGCTCCCTGTTAAAGAGCAGATGCGGAAGGACAGGCTCTAAATAACACAGTACACTCAGTGACAGCCAGCCTTCCCCACCCTCCCTACCTGTCACCTTCTGTGCCCATTCCCTCTCCTCATTGCCCACCACAGCAGTTACTTGACATGTGGCAGTCTAACCATCTGCTCAGGCTGGCATTTCTGTGCCAGTAGGCAAAGCTAACAGTGGGTTAGCCAGTGGGAATGCTCTGGTTTCATGGCCACACTATACCAGTTACTGAGCACTAATACAACCTGCTTGGACAGCATTTAGCCATTTGCTGCTATAAAACTCAGCAAATAAATTGTTTGAGAACAGCATTTCCTTTAAGACAACAGAACAACCTCCAGGGCAATTGCTTGAACTCCACCTGACTGGTTTCTGTGATGCTCTTGACACCCTATTATTATATTTAAAACTTCATATTTGGGGATCCTCGTTCCTCATTTCCATACGGACGAAACCAGCAACACTGAGCATCTCTCCCTCACATGGTGGATTTGTGTTAAAATCCCCATGTTTGCTCTTCACTTTCTGCATCAGTACCTCCACTTCAAATGTTTTCCCTTCCTGCAGGACAAAAAACCTGGTCTTGTGTGATTTAGATCAGCAGATATACAGATAAGCCAAAGCAGCATGATTATACAAAAATCCTGCCTCAAGATGGCTAGTGGGATACTATCTCATCCACATCAGGAGCAACAAGGAGGTTTGGAGAAACCGGGAGTCACTCAGCTCTCTTTGAGAGCTGAAAGATGAGGGCTACACTGCCTTGGCTAGTTTATTCCCAAAGAGCAATTGTGGCTGTGCTACTGAACGTGCAGAAATCCCAGAGAAAAGGAGATGGGCTCTCTGCATGCATTGGAGAGGGTCTGTGCAGGCAGCACAACAGACTCTGCACCTCACGCACTCTCAATCTCCTCAGTACCAGCATGTACTGGGATGACACTGGCGGCATCAGGCACTGTTCATACCAAACAAACCATCAGATTTCTATCTGCTAGCTCGGTTTCTGTCTCTAGCAGAGTATCCCAAGTCCCAGCAAAGCTCTAACCAGGGACTTCATGCTCAGGGTTCAGCCCCAGAACTGCTTCCTTGCTCTGAAAGCAGGTGAGAAGCTGCAATTCCCACGAGAAGACAGAGAAGGAGGTCAAAAAGGAAAGGGCTTACAGGTCTTCCATCCGTGAGGAACCACATTTTACTCCATACCTCTTGACTGACTGCCCCATAGGACAGGGGCTGTGCTCTGCTAACACTCTAGAGCAGATGGGATCCTCAAACTCAGGTTTTTACAACCTCCATCACCTCCAAACAATCCTTTCTCTTCCTAATCCCCATTGCCTTCTGCTCCCATTTGGAATATTTGGTTGTGCTGTATATCAAGAGTAGCCTTTACTGTAACCTCCAAAAGCTGCCAACAAGGAGGAGCTTAGGCCCTTTTCAGCACAAGTGTGCCAGCTTGCCCCTTGGGAGGCTGTGTGGCACTGTGCTCTGCAGAGCTGAGCTCATCCCTCATGCTGTCCTCATCAGAAAAGCTGGACTCTGCTCAGGACTGGATGAACAAGACACTGTACATCCTCGGGAATACAAAAACTGTACTGACTGAAACGGCACAGAAGAGAGGGAAAGATCTCGAGCCTCTACAAACCTTTTCCATTCCAGCAAAACCAGAACTGCTGTGTTTAGCTGCCAAATAATCCTCAGAGTTGCTTAGGGCTGTGCAGCTCCAGGGGACACACCACATCAAGCACTTCCTAGGGTCACAGCTCCGTGCAGGCAGGGTAAGGAACGCCATGAATCACTACTTACTGTTTTTTGTGTTTTCTTTCTTCCTTTCTCTTACTTTTGGGGCTTGAAGAACTAGATAAGAAATGGCTAATTAATTCAGAGATTTCTGCTCTGATAGAAAGCTGCACAATCACACGTCAATGTTACAGCTGCATTGCCCAGGAGCACGCGGGAAATGAAAGGGATTAATGGTTCTGCCACAGCACGGGGGGTCTCTGAGTGCTTGCTGACAAATCTGGCTGTGGGCTTGGCCAGAAAGGATCCTCAAAGGGATCAGCCACTTGGTGACTTCCTGGTACTTGTATACACACGTACTGGAATCAAGAGTTCTTCCAGTACACACCTGGAAAACCACCGACTCTGAGTGTTTCAAAGATGGGTGCTGCCAGGGGATTCCTTACTGTTTGCAAGTGAAATCATAAGAGAAATGAAGAGTCAAGGTGCAGGATGGATACAACATGGATGAGGTTGCCAGGGGCTTGGTTATACCAAGAGGTTTTTTCCAGTTATGTGCTTGATTGCACAGGTTGGGCTGGAGACCTGGTTCCTATGGGGTCTAAGGAATGCTGTATAGGTAGAGGGTAGCTCCAGACCCACAGGGAAAAGGGGATTCCACAGGAGTCACAGAAGAAAAGTATCTTCTGCCCCCCAGTATTGAACATCAGCCTTGAAAGATCTTGAAGGTACCATTAAATTCATATTTCTATGGGATCACCCACTCTTGACCAACTCTTACCTGTGTCTTCTCTTCTTCGAGGATAACCTGCAAGACACAAACACATACATTGAATACAGGGTCTCACAAAACTGGAGATTTGGATCAGAGACAATGTGTTTAGGCCCAGTGTTAGACTGAGCACTGTGAGACCACCCCATGTACCAGGCGGGCAGAATGGCCCTGGCTTTCCTTTAGGCAATGGGGTAGCTGAGAAATGCTGATGTGGGAAAAGCAACCAGCACACTACAGATAACTGAGAATATGATCCTCAGGATAACAAGTCTACAGAGATCAGATGCATCCCCTGGCCCTGGTGTATCTCCTTCCTCTGCTACAGCCTCCAGTCTTGCACTGCATTTAGTTTGAAGGAGCAGAGGTCAGGTCATTCCCTGGTTTTCTGTATGAAGGACCAAGTAGCAATGAAAGGAAGAATCCTTTCTGTATAATTCCAGAGCATCCTCACAGCCAAACCAGCACCATGCCCCTGTCTTGCCTCCTGGAACATCCAAGACATGTATTCCTGGGTTGGAGCACAACATCCTGCAGAAGACACAGCCTGAAGTCCTGCCTAGAGGGACCATGAAGTTGCCTATAGCAAGGTCATAAAATCATAGAATAGTTTGGGTTGGAAAGGACCTTAAGATCATCCAGTTCCAACCCCCCTGTCATGGGCAGGGACACATCACACTAGACCATGTCACCCAAGGCTCTGTCCAACCTGGCCTTGAACACTGCCAGCGATGGAGCATTCACAACTTCCCTGGGCAACCCATTCCAGGGCCTCACCACCCTTACAGTAAAGAATTTCTTCCTCATATCTAATCTAAACTTCCCCTGTTTAAGTTTAAACCCATTACCCCTTGTCCTCTCACCACAGTCCCTAATGAAGAGTCCCTCCCCAGCATCCCTATAGGCCCCCTTCAGGTATTGGAAGGCTGCTATGAGGTCTCCACGCAGCCTTCTCTTCTCCAGGCTGAACAGCTCCAATTTTCTCATCCTATCTTCATACGAGAGGTGCTCCAGTCCCCTGATCATCCTCGAGGCCTCCTCTGCACTTGTTCTAACAGTTCCATGTCCTTTTTATGTTGAGGACACCAGAACTGCACACAATACTCCAAGTGAGGTCTCACGAGAGCAGAGTAGAGGGGCAGGAGCACCTCCCTCGACCTGCTGGTCACACTCCTTTTGATGCAGCCCAGGATACGGTTGGTTTCTGGGCTGCAAGCGCACACTGCCGGCTCATGTTCATTTTCTCATCGACCAACACCCCCAAGTCCTTCTCCACAGGGCTGCTCAGGTCAGCTGGGATCTGTAGGTGAAGTGCTTCCAGGTGTCTGGAAACAACCTCCATCGGTCACTAATGCTTAGTGGTTTATCGTGCTACCTTTTGAGATCAGCTAGCAGGATCCTCGGTTAGCTGGGACATAAACTGGTACTAAAGGTTCAAAGTAAGAGAGCATCTGACCCCCGGCTTCCATCAGGAGATGGCATTCATAAATGAGCATAAGAATCCTTATTTGGGAAGGAAGTATTTTAAAGGACTCCATATCCTTGTCTCTCTTTCCTCCCTTTTCTTTTAAACTTTATACCCTGTTATCCATTTTTGCCAGCTTCTCTCGTTGGTTCAATGCATTATAAATACACGAACTTCCCAAGGGAGATGGCATCCACTGTTCTCTTCAAATATTGGTTTAACAGTTGAGGGAAAACAGTGAGATCCTTGCAATTTGAAAATGTAATTATGTTCTTGAAATTAAAAGCAGCCTACAGAAGGGGAATATAGAGGCAGTGACCCAGGGCTTGGGGGGAAGACCGGGAAGTCTTTCCCTGCTCCAAACACTAACGCTTTCTGCAGGCTGAGGGAGAAAGGAAAGGTTCTGGTGCCAGCCCCAGGTGCTGATCCCATTGGCATCCCAGAGGATGGAGCCATGGGGAGCAGGTCAGCAAGGACAGCAGGCAGAGGCTCTGCAAACCCTGCACTGCCTTGGCTCCTGTCCCTCTTCCTTCACACCCCAACCGCTCCATTCACCTCTTGCACTGCGCGTGCATCCGATTTTGTGCCCTCCTCGCCCGCAGGGACACCACCTCTGCCCCTCCTGCATCGCTTCCCCTCTGGGCAGCCATTACCAGGAGCTGGTGCCTCTCAGTGCTGCCTGGCACCGGGCTCAGCCACCACCCTGCCAGCAGCAGCTTCCACCCCTCGTCCAACCCCCAGCAGGCACTGCCAGCACTGGGAATTACGTTTTTAATGGGAAAATACCTGTTTCTTTTTCGCTTCTTGGAGCTCTTCTTCTTCTTCTTCTTCACAGGTGAGGGGCTGTAGGAGGGAGACCTGAGGAGGCAGAGGGGCATTAGGGACTGCAGGGCTCCCTACAGCCCTCCTTACCTGCCCCAGCCCTTACCCACCACCAGTGGCATTCTCCTGGGATGGAGAGGGGCTCGGGAATCCCGGGACCCCCCCGCACAGGCTGCAGGTGAGCCATGACCCAGCCTCTGCTATCCTGAGGGGAAGGCGAGAACATGGCGGCCCTGCCTGGGCAGCACCTCCCCACAGGGGGTTCAGCCTCCATTTTAGTCACAGAATGGTTCGGGTTGAAGGGACCTCAAGGCTCCTCCAGTTCCAACCCCCTGCCATGGACAAGGACGTTTTCCACTGGCTTTCTGCCCTCACACGCAGCCAGGGCTGCCTGTCCCCTCTGGCTGCCATGGCCGCCCTCACCTCCTTCGCTTCTTGCGCCCGGATTTCTTCTTCTTCTTCTTCCCCCGGGCTGCCTGTGGCGGTCGCTCCCCATTGCAGGACGGGCTGAGGACACGGGGGGGATAAAATGAGTAGAAATTAACACCAATAAACCCCAAATCAGCTCTCATGGGGCTGCTCCATCCCGGCCCCACCTCAGGGACCTGTGGGGCAGAGAGCTCACCATGGACCCGGGGTGCAGGCAAGTGCTTAATTACCCTCTAATGAATGCTTTGGTCACAGTTTAAACGAGGTGTCTCCTCTGTGGGTCTAATGGAGATATAATGAGACAGCTCCTATACAGCCACGCTGGGTGATGATTTAAAGCATGTTTGCTGAGGTTAACAACTCCGTAACAGATTTATGGGGTTTCCTCGCTCTTTGTAAATATACTTTAAATAATTAATCGCCATTTCATTTGCATACAATAATTATCACAACCAGATGCGTCTGGCGCTAATAAAAGACTTGACATATGTTAAATAGCAATTGATTGGAAATATATATGCATTTATTGAGATGCTATGGTAATTTAATGAGATATGCATCTCTTACACAGTTGTTAAACCTTGGGAAAAGAAGCCTCCCGTAAATTAATTTGTATTTTAGACGTACGTTATGTTACGTTTCAATGCAAAGCAAATACCGTGGTTAAATTAATTCAGAGGCTGAAAATATGACAGCTAATCTGTGGCCACTCATTCACCATGGCAAATGCTCCTAAAGACAAGGGCAGCTGGTGGAGCCTGAGGTGGGTCGGGGCTGAGCTATGTGGGGGGCACAAGCAGCCCCACAGGGCCTCTGCAAAGCCACTGTTGGCAATGAGGGTGCTGCTTGTGCCTCAGTTTGCCCACTTCTCGCCCTGCCAGCAGGAGCAGGGGATGTGTGGAAGGGGCCCCATGTTTGGGAAGCGCTACAGGAACGGCTGAAAACTGAGCAGTTCTCTGCGGAAAGAACAGATGCTATTGTTAAAACAAGTCCTAATGCAGAGCAAAGGGCGCTTTGGAGGGCAGGATGCACTCAGGTGCCACTGCCTCCCAAGCGCTTGCTGATCTGCGCTTGAATCACTCCCCAGATTACCCCATCATCAAAAGCCAATTGCCGAGCTCTTTTAACAGGCTTTCTGAAAGACTGCTCTGCAGAAGAAGCTGCCCACCCATGTTCCATTGGGAACTGGGAATGGCTGCACGCCGAGCGCTGCTGCGGCAGTAAAGCCGAGGTGGAGCCACACTGTGACCCCAAGGAGCACCCAAATGCTCCTTCTTGCTCTCTTTCTCCTCTCAAGGATTCCACGGACCAGCAGAAGCGCCGTTCAGGGATATGGCACACCTTGGGCTCAGTGGGTCTTTCGTCTGCATTAAGGTAGAAGAAATGTGTTTTCCAAGACAGCTCAGACACCTGCCCAAAGACATCCTAATGGTGTGCGTGCTAGCCCAGGGACCTGAACACTCGCCTCAGCCCCCCCGTTACCAGGATGCTCAGCCCCAGCTCCCACATGCTGTCCCCTAGGACAGATTTGTACTCCACAAGGAAGCCTCAGTACATCTCAGCTCTCATCTTGCCCAGGGCCACAGCCATGGGAGAGCTGAGAGGAACTTCTGACCACGCAGCTGCAGGCAGTTTCTGTGGAGCCCTTCTCCCTCTCCTGAGATGAAGCCTTTTGTCTTTGATGTGGAAGCTTTCTCCTTGCACTGATATGACTTTAATTGTTTCTCCACGATTATAATCAAAGTCTAATTAAAAATACGCTTCAGATTATTGTTCTGGTTAGCCTGAAATCTGAAGATATGAAATGTGCTTTCTTGCCCTTTCTTTCCAGCATCTTATAACAAACAGAGAGTCTTTAATCCCCGAGAGTTTAGCAGGCAGGGCTCAGGGACCCCAGCCACTTCATTTACAACATTCAATTCATTTTTCCCTTCTCAAGCTGTCAGGGGCTAATGACAAACTGATAATGAAGCTGTGTCCTAATGAAGCCAGTGCTGCTGGTCTGATGTGGGCATGGGGAGAGGGTAATTGCTGAGGGTGATGCCCAGCCAGGGGTACCCTGTTAGCCTGGTAGCACACAGGGATGCTGACAAGTCCCAGCAAGGAGGCTGTAAGAGCAAGACATGGAGTGTCCATAAACTACAGGTTTCTCCTTGCAAACACACAGGGGTTTCATACAATTGCATACCTTTGCTGTACATGCACACAGCTATTGAAGCCATCCCAAGCTCTCACAGGTCCCCATAGGGGCTGGGGAAACAGTCACAAATACCTCCTCTGCCATCCCCTTGGCTCATACCTGCGTGACCTGTGGTGTGTATGGTCTCGTCTCTGCTTCCCCTTCACACAGCCATTGGTGCTGGAGGCATCCTTGACTGCGCGGCCACTCTGCTTCTCAGGACGCCTGTCCTCTGCGGGGTACGACAGGCAGCTGAGCGTCCCGCTGCGGAGCCAGAGCACACAAAGAGAGCAATAAGGAACTGTCCATTCAGCTGGGCTCGCTGGCTGGAGGTTTCCCATGTACTAGAGAATCCCCTTGCTGCAGGAAGGGCCTGTGCTGCTGGGAACGAGAGCTGCAGGCTGCTCTCAGGCCTCCTGAACCCATGGTGCTCAGCCCTGTAGTGGGAAACACTCCTACAAAGCTCCAGAAACTCCCACTTCCAAGCCAGGCTGCATCCCATCATGGGTGTGCTGTGCTCAGCTCTCAAGGAAAGATTGCATGACCATGGTGCAACCATGACCTCCCTCTACTGCAGGGACAGCACGAGGTCTAGGTAATACACCAACAAGGAACAACGGCACCAGGTCAGACCAGCACCCCTGACGTGCTCCTCTGCACTGTGGGTTTTAGCTCAGCAGCTCTGCAGAGGCAGCACTAGTTTGCACTCTGGTAGGAAAAAACCCAGTTCTGCATTTCAAGTGCCTTTCTCCACATGTGCCATTGCATCGGAAATACCTTTCCACGCAATCCTCATCCTCTTCCTGTCACCAGCACTCAGATAGAAGAAACTTCAGGCAGCCAAAAAGCAGCCCTCCTTCCCACTACTGTATATAGGATGCTGAGCCAGTAAACACAGCTGGTCCTGCTGATAGCCTGAACTGGAGAACCTGGGGGAGCCCAGCAGAGTTGTGGGGAACCACTGGTGTAGGCAGGTGCCTGCAAGAGCCCTGAGGATACCATGAGCGTTGACATGGAGCAGAGCCAGGGCAGGCAAAGCCTGAGATGAAAGGTCTCCAAGAAACACTGTGGCTTGGGTAAAGCAAGCTGGAATGGAGAGAAGAAGCCAAGTGGAGAAAACAAACCCAAATGAGCCTGAGCTCAGGCACCTGGGAGGAAATAAATGGGTTTCCAGTCCCTGCTGGTGTTTACTTCAAAGAATAGAAAGATAAGGGAAAGCCATAAGCAATACCCAACAGGGGTGCCAAGAGCACTAAGGTTCTGGTGTCAGCCAGAGTGTTATTTGAATAGATAAAGCAAGTATTGGTATGTCCACGATGGCTCAGGGATGCCAGGAGGATGCTCTGGCTGCAGAGACCTTCACACATGTGCTGTGGAGATAGCAACAAGGGGTCAGGGCCAGGCGCATGCTGCACATCATGTGGTTAAATAGGGCCAAACCAGTGGTTAGAGAGCAATGTGGTGCTCTGGTTAGGCATGGCCCAGCCTTGCATGCCCTGAGGAACATCCTGCTGCCTGTCCTGCCATGAATACCACGTCTCAGGGCTGGAGCTGGCACAGGAGCACCTGCAGAAGGGTCACCCCTCTCTTTCCACCTGTGTTTTCTCTCTCAGCACACCCCCACTTTCTCTAATAAGTGACTCCTTGGAGCCCATTTGTAATGCCTGAGTGTTTAAGGATGAGCATCAGCCAAATACAAGTGACAGAGGTACAAGTGAGGGCAAGCTGGGTGAACTGTTTCTGGCCCAGCACATGCAGGAGTTGATGGCCCCTCTGGTTTTAAAAATCTGTTACTCTGCTCAATAGATTCCCAACATCTGTGTTATTTTTAAGCATCCAGGAAGTTACATGGTTAATTGCTGTCTTTGTGTGAGCTAATTAGCTTGTGGCCTTTCCCAAACCCCTTTTAAGAATAGTCTTGTGAGGCTCGATCATTAGGATCCATTAAAAATGCCCCAAAATTAATGACCTGTGCAAAGCCTGGGTTGAATCAGCTCCAGCAGCAGTGGGAAGGCTCCCCCCTGGGCCGGTAGCACAGTGGGCACTGCTGCCTTGCAGGGGGGACCCAGGCACAGCAGACAACGTCCTTCTCACCCCAGCCTCAGCACCCACTAATGGGATCTTCAGGTCCTGAGGTTAAAATACATTGGCCTTGAGACAACCAGGGACTCCTGTCCTGCGATGTGCTGGGTGAACCATTTCTTCTGGGCTTGCAAGTAGTTATTGATGGAAATAATTATTCTCCCAATTCCATCAAAGGCTGGATTCAGTTCTCCTCTTGCTGAGAGTCACAAACATTCTAAACTGGCTGGTAATCCCCTTGCATTAAGCTCTATAGACATTGATTGAATGTATATGTATAGAAAAACATTGTTACTCTTGTCTTTCCTGACTGGTGTAAGAGTGCAGAGTCCCATTGCCTGATGCCACCCCTGCCTCTCTCCCCTGGGGGCTGGCATGTCACCCCCAGTTTGCAGTGGCACCACTGAGGCCAGGTAACCATGCTGTGCCCCCCACACTCAGCAGCAGCTCCCTTTGGGACTGGACATCCCTGTTGGCTGGGAAAAGGCAGAAAGTCACGGACAGGCTTGGCAGGAGGCTTTTGCAGAGGTGGTTGTACCGGAGCACGAGGTGGCCATGCACATGGGTGGCAGGATAAAGGCCACTTCTCTGCAGTGGGCAAGGAAGTCCCACAGAGTGTTTGCAAGACCTCGCAGATGTGCTAGGCTCAGCATGGAGCGATTCTAGCAGCCTTCCCAGAGGATGGGGCAAAGGCACAGGGTATCTGCTGCCTCAGAGAACACAGTCATAAACCATCCCCAGTCCTCCATCCAGGGCTGCCATGCTCGGTGCCATGGCCAAGTGCCATCACATCAGGACATGAAATGTGGCACTTGGTGATATGCACTTCACCGGGAGCTCAGCCCAGCGACACCCGTCCCCTGCAGCACCATGGTGACATGCAGTCACTGCGGGTTTGGTGTGCACTTGACAACCCTGCCTGCTGGCACCTCAGTGCTGCTGGAGCCAGGCAGCTGCCCTCCCCTGCCCACAGGCTCCTGTGTCCCAGTCGAGCTCCTCTGCCCTGGCCCCGAGTAGCCCCCCCTCCATAAACCTTCCATCAGTTATCCTTTTCCCTGCAGAAACCCATCCCAAGAGGAGAGAAATGGAAGTAAATTTCCTTCCTAGTGACCCTAGTGCTGGATGCTGCCACCAGCCCTTCTCCCACCCGCAGCAGCATCATCCCTTGCCTCTGCAGGATGGGCTCCAGCAGTCCCAGCCCTCTGTGGCCCTGCTGCAGCCCCTCTGCCCTTTCCTGCTGCTTTGCAAGCAGCAGTGTAAGCGCTCTGGGGCTGGATCATGCTAACCAAGCCTTTTGGGTATTTTAAACCATTTCTTTTACTTTGCACACACAGCTGGAGTGGGTGCTGCATGCACCCAGCTGCATGCACAAGCACTTCGGAGGTCCCAGGCACTGGCTGCACTTGGCAGACCTGCACCAACAGCATTTCCAAACTCAGGATAGAGTACCTGGGAAAGCCAACAAGGGAACTTGCCCTTTTCAGCCCTCGGAGGCTCCACATTCTTACAGCCCCCTGTGAAAATGTAGGAGTGGCTCCAGCCAACAGGAGCCCTGAAAAGGAAAAAGGTTAAAGCATTCCTAATGAGCCTATTAGCTGTGAATGCTCCACTAGCATTAAACCAGTGATGGATTCCTCACCTGGGGTCTGGGGATATCAGCCCATGAAAGGACACAGGCTTCCATGGCACCCACAGCTGCCCCACCGGGGATGCTCTTCTCCTGAGTACCATGCAAAACGTGCATGGACACATGATTCAATATCTCATCTTTCCTCTCCTTTCCTCACCTGGAGGGTTTGGCTACGCAGCAGGGACTGGGTTAGGGTCCCTGTCGTCCTGCATCCCCATGGCTCTCTGCCACAGCCACTTCCAATTCGCTTCTGCTCTGGGCTCTTACAGTGGGCTGAGCTGCTCGCAGCGCTTCTAAAATCCACCACTTTGGGCTAAGAAACCTTTTGGTGCTGTCAAAACAACCCTTTTATTTTCTGGTTTGCTCATCTGATTGAAACAGAAAACGGTCAAACCATTGCTTTGTCCCTGGAGAGGGAAGGGGCAGAAAGGAAGGTTGTAAAGACACTGCCAAGCAAAAACTCCAGCAGATGTGTTTATGTAAAGCTCTTTGCAATAGGCACTAAAAATACCTCTTCAAAATTAGGAGATGGGGAAAATTGCAAGTGCTTCCCACAACCACACACACAAACACCCCGTGGCAGGTTCTTTCCCCACCTCATTCAGGCCGTTATTATTAGTGCAGCAGGAACCCTGCGGTTCGTTATTGAAAATTATAATAGCAAATCACTGCGATATTTTCCCTGATTGCTCTGACTCCAAGCCAGTCCCATTTTAATCTTCTCCCTCTATTTTTTCCCCGTGCATCAGCAGAGGCACCAGCTGCAGAGGAGCGCGTGGTTTTCTTGAGGCAGTGGAAACACACAAGTGAAACACAAGGCTGGAATATACATTTTTCATCCAATTTTTGCCAGCCGGGGCTCGCCTCCCGCTCCTGCTCCCAGGATCTGTGCGTCCTGCTGCAAGGCTCTATGCGGCAGTGGCTCCTTTTGCTGCTTGGGCTCCAAGAAAGGCTCTTATCACATCCCAGGCCAAAAAAGCAGCTTGGCTCTTTATTTTCCAGCACTTGATTTGCTATGCATGGTTGAATCAGAACAGAGGAGCTTCCCTGCTGGAAGAAGCCCCGGGAGCGATGCAGGATCAGTGCCAGATGCTCAGGGGGATGCTGTGTGGTCGAAGCCCACGGGGAGGGCTCTGTCCCAGGCACCAGCTGGTGTCAGTGGGATGGATGGCCCTGAAGGAGCATAAAACTCCATAGGGGAAAGCAGTGCTCCCATAGACAACCTTTCTTAGGTTGTGATGAGGGTGAGGACAGCCTCTCCCTGCTCCCCATGGCTGGGTCTCCTCCTCCCCTTCTCACAGGAGCCTCGTCCCCCTTCCTTCCTGAGCACCCAGTCACCTAGCAGGGCTCAGTGTCACCTTCCCCCAGTGCCAGCAATCCGGGATGGCTCCACTGACCGCCTGCCAGCAGCAACAGGGATAAACCCAAGGAACAGAGCATGTGGTCGTATCATGTCTGAAGGAAACCTGGACTGCTGCCCCATCTCGTGCCTCCCACGCTGCCAGCTCAGATGTCGCTGCAGCATCCCATGCCCATCAGCACCTGACTCTGCCAGGCCAGGCTTGATCTCAAGGGGGACAAAGCTGTGCCTCTCCTATCCTAAAATCCTCCTCCTTAGACAAATACCCTGCAGGTTCCCATGCCTGGAAAGGAGCCAGTTTTATCCTCAACCAGAGAATAGGAAAGAAGAATCCTTGGCTGTTCCCAGTGCCCATAAATGAAGCTGAAAGCACTGATGTTACCATAGCACATAGCCATAGCACAGCACTTCTGCACATCCCTGATCCATGTTTTGGAGGACTCTAGGCTCCTGGGTGACCCTGGCACGGCAAGGGCTGGGGCCACGAGCTTACGCTAAATAAACCCTACATAGCCCCACTGCCACTCTGCTCCTGGCTGGCCACAAACTGCGCTTCCAGGCCCTTACAACTGTCTGCAACATGGTCAGGCTGGAGGGCAACTTCATGCCCAACAGGCTTCACAGTGCCAATATCCTCTGTGCCCCAGAAGCATCCCCTGGGCCACTGCAGCACCCTGGGTTCAAGCCAAGCCTTGGTGCCATGGATGGGGCCATGCTTGCGCACAAGATTCCAGTCCCTCACACAGGTTAATCTGGGATCTTTGGAGATCATCACCTTCCAGGAGGGCTTGCTCTCTAATGAGGAAGCCACCTTGTGTGCTGCCAAGCGGTGGCAAGTCCAGGCCATGGGATGCCACATCTGCAGTGCACAGTCATTCCATGTGCTCCCTGCAAAGCACTGGTTCCCTCCTTTGTCTAAAGACCCAGCTCATTTGGTGTGGTGAACAGCAGCAAAATAGTGTCTTTGCCAATAACATAGCTAGTGAAATTTTAATCAGATAGGGGATTGTAAGCACACAGTTACCAGCAGCTCCTGGGATTGTGGAGAGATCACTCTAAAAATGAATTAGTAATAAGGCACCTTGGAAGCAGCAAGAAGATGACTGGAGAAGATGCTCTTGGAGCAGCGATGCTCCCTTTGCTGCTCACATAAAGCTTTTTCCTCCTCTCTCTTACTTCAGTTTTTGAATGAGGGACATACCTCCTGAGCACCCATCCCACCACAGTGCCCAGGGCCGCATTGCCAGGGCCCCATCAGGCCGGGAGGGCTCAGTGATGCTGCAAGGAGCAGATGTCCCCATGCAGGGATGTGTAGGCAGCAATTAGCTCCTGCAGAAAGGAATTAAGGAACAGATTTCTCCTGCTGCAGAGATGAGGATACAACGTTCCCAGCCCAGGAAGGGAGGTGGAAAGTGGGCTTGAACCCCCATGCTGCATGCTCCTGTTGGCTTTTTATGGCCAGAAGGACCCTTTGCCTCCCTGTATCACATCTGCTATGTCAGCTGAGCTGGGAAATACCTGAATTGCAGCTTCATGGGTGGGAGGGTTTGATTTGACTCCAGTTGTCCTTCCCTGCAACACCCCTCTTCCCATGGGAAACACCAGGGTGGTTTTCCCAGCTGCCCAGAAAGGACCAGTGAGGGGGTTGAAGTTAAGGAGAGTTTCTGAGAGGAAAGACAGAGCTTTTCCTCCTCTTGCTGTGCTCTCAGGAGTGAAAGGCTGGTGTGGCCGTGATGTCCCTGCCACACAGCAGGCACCAGGGCGCTGAGTGCTGCAGCACCCTGGGCTGTTTTCGGTCAGAGCCAGAAAGAAACCTCTCTCTCCACTCTCAGGTCTTGTCCCCAGCCGTTCCCACCACCCTGCAACTCTGAACATTGCCTTAAATCACCACAAAAAAGAAAGGGGAGGATATTCATTTGCGTGCTGCTCCCTAGGGGGAAGGTTTGGAAGAGGCAGTGGGGCGCTGGACCCACGGCAGACTCTGCTAGGAGGGGATGGAGAGAGCCATTTCACTTTTTGGCACATCCGTCTTTAATTGGGAGTAATAATACTTTTATTGCTTGCTGGGGTTTGGGAGCTTGAACTAATATTTGCAAACTACTTTGCTACCCTCAGCTGAAAGGTAGCCCGGTATGGCAAAGCCCCGGCGTTATTCACATTTGGATAATCCATGTTATTCATAAACAAAGTCAAGATTATGCAAATATATTCATTAGTTCTTCGAATACCTCCAGGAAAACAGAGGAATTAGTTTTGTTAACAATCACATCTTATGTAAGTGTGTGTCTAAGCACACCGTGACCCACACGCTGCCGGTGCTGGGACACGTTCACCCCAGGATCTCAGAGCACTGGGGCACAAGGGCCTGTACAAAGTGGCCACCTCAATTTTGGGCTATCCCAGTGCCCCATAGCAAGTGGCAGCACCTTGCACAGACCCTTGTGCCCCCCCAGCCCTGAGGTCCCACCGGCTGCTCTTCAGGAAGAGCAGACACAAGTGCAGCACCTGCTCTGCACCCATCACAGGCAGCCCATGCATGAAAACCATCCCCTCAGTCTAGCCAAAACAGCCTTTCTTACCCAAATAAAGGTTTATGCCATACATGCAGGGCCAGGAGGCTGTGGAGGTGGGATCTGGATGCAGCCCCTCACTCAGGATCTGCCCCTTTCACCTTGCATGAGCCCTTGCCCCAATGCAAGCTTGTGCCCATATTGGCTTCCAGCAGTGCAGCGCAACTCTGCTCGGGGTGTGCCGGGAAATGGGAGATAAAGGTGCACTGAAAATAGCACATGGCTTAATTAATGCCGCATGCCTTCACTCTATAGGTTGTGTGGATTGTTAATTATTTTTATAAAGAAAATAATTAGTCCCAATCAAGGCAGAAGCTCTCCAGAATTACAGCTCATTAACCGCTCTCACATTTTTCTGTTCTATAAAGTCATGTGGTGCTGATGAAGATTATAGACCCTTGGAATCAGCATTAAATACAAATTCAGACAGTGTTACCATCCTATTACCATCAACTGCATCGACTTGGCTTCGGTAATTGCGGCTGGAGATGAAGGGCAGGGATTTCTGCCCTGTGCAATCTCTGAAAACAAGCACTCTGCCCATTAGTTTGCAGGAAACAGCCTGACACCAAGCCCCGACTCTGCTAAGTACATCCCTGAGGAGATGGCAGCCACCAAGGAGAAAGGGGAAAGCAAGGTGGCTTTAGCAAGGATGGGAAGATGAGGGCTGCTCAGGTTCGGTTCAGCTCTGGTGGCACAGAGTAGAGTAAACCGTGCAGGTTATGAGGATGCTAACAACATGGCAAATCTCTCCTATGGGTTGCAGTAGCAAAGCAAACAGTCCAAGGGATGGAAAGAGCTAGGAAACACAGAGGGGACAAGGAGCAACCTTTAAGCAGTGGGATTATCCTCATGGGACATGGTGAAAATAACACACAGGGGGATGCTGTTGTCGGGGACGTAGAAGCATCCCCAAGCCCCTCCCTCTGGACTGTCCTGTGCCAGTGCTGGGACCAGCACTATCGAGCACTGCAGAGGCTTCACTCAAAGCCTAATTGAAAGAAATTACAGCATGTTAAAGGGAGTTCAGGTCAAATCAATACCAGTGCAGTGGGGAGGGTGAGCGGAGGGAGCAGGGCAGTGTCCAGGGATGGCACGGCCCAGAATGGAACATGGGCTTCCCTGCCTGCCTTTCCAACATAGAAAAGCAAGGTGAGACCTGCTGTCCTCTGCTCTGTGCAGGACAAACCCAGCAGCACTGCAGCGTGAGGGTTGTCAGCAGCAGCCTGCGGCAGGGAGAGGCAGGGAAGCCACGGGTCCTCAGGATCCTACTTTTCGGTTTCCATTAATCAGGGATGAATGTGCCTTCGGTGGCATTTGAAGCCGGCAGCCAGGTCTCCGGCCCACAATATCCACCACAAAATTAACCCACCCATTCCTACAGCAGCAGCTTCCTCACTGAGCTCCTGCCCTTGAGCTTCCACTTGGAGGATGGGGATGGAGGAATTGGGGATATGGAAAAAGTACTTCTGGGGAAACCCTGAAGGCAATGGTATAGCAACATCGAAGGACATCCTTTGCAGTGGTTCCTGAACCAGCTGTGGGATATGTGTGGGACAGCACAGGGCCCAGTCCACAACTGCACCAACAACTTCTCCAGCCATCAAACAGAATGGGCCACTGCATCTCTGTCTCAGGGATGCTGCAGGACCCTGGGGGAGATACAGCCAACATGTCCTGTGTCCTGCAGAGCTCAGCCCCCCATGGGGACACCACAGAGCAGGCAGGGTCTGGGGACACAGGGCCAGAGGAGGTCACCAGGAGATCATGTCCATCCTCGATTAGGAGGCATGGGGCCAACAGCTTGTGTCCTCCACTGTTCCCCAGCAGGTCAGGCTGCAAAACACCCTCATGTCAGTGAGTAACCAGCATCTGCCTTTGTTCCTGCTCCATCAGCAGTGCCCACCCAGGCCCTAGCACATGTTATCTGCTCTGGTGGCCCTGCTCCAGCATCCTTCATTAACTGGCCAATGCGTTGCTGATGGGCAGACAAAGGCAGGCGCAGAGTGGGCGGCTGCAGCAGGCAGATAACCACAGAGCCAGCCCCACACAGCAGGGAAGGGCAGACACAACATGGGCACAGGGCTGCCTTGTTATTCGCTTTTTATCTCTGTGTTCCTGATCTTGGAGGTTTTTGGCGAATAAAACCCCCATCCCTTGGAAGCAGCAGTGCTGAACCCACTTGTCTTGCTTTTCCCCATCATAACAAACCTGGCTGTGCTCTGATTGAAGCAGAGGGGATTTGAAGAGGGCAAACACTTTATTAGGCAATAGGTTCCCAGAGTTAAACCATGAGCCTTAGGGGTAAATCAGCCTAAACTGCCTCTGGCACTCAGTGTGCCATGGCCGTGCCCTCTCTGCCCAGAGAAGGGCTGCTCCACAGGCTGAGGATAACTTGTGATCTCTGTAGATGCTCTCACACATTGGTGTTATATATGCAGAGCTTCGGTGGCTCCAGCTGACCCACAGATTAATTCAGCAGGTGGCCTTTAACTGTGAAATCTCTCTTAATACAGAAATATTTCTCTTGCTGGGCAATAGCTAATCCTTCATCCTGACAGCAGTGTAGCTAAAAGCACAGCCTGCTACCCTGCTCCCTCCCAGTCACACCCCAGCGCATGGGCTCCCAAGCGCATGCGGGCCCAGAGATAAACCCAGTACAACCACAACCAGCCCATTGCCAAAGTGCCGTGGGGAGGATGCGCTGCTGCAATTTGGTGTTCGTGAAAGAGAAAAAGCCTTTTCTCAACCTGGCCCATGGGTCTCAGGGTACTTTCAGACACCTGCATGTGAGATGGTGCCACCTCTGCCCCTGCCCAAGCCCCTGGCTGGGGGTGGGCAGCAGCAGCTCTTTCTTCTGTCATTATTGACAAGACATAAATGAAAGACAAAGTGTTAAACTGGGCCATCAGTGAAGCAAGCCCCGGGCTTGCTGCCTCCAGACCCACCACAGCCAGCCTGACACACCGAGAGTGTTTAAAGCAGTGTTTTCCCTCGTGCTGCTGCTGAAGCCCTTCCTGCAGTCCCTGCTGCACTGGCAGGGAAAGCGCTCCCTCCACGTGCGGAAAAACCGGCTATTTTTAAATTCCCAGTGTTTGTCAGCGCTTTTGGCTCGAGCGGCTCACGGAGAAGCCACTTCTGCAGTACCCAACATCCCACGAGGGTAGCATGGCCCAATGGTAGCACCAAGATGCGGGCACTGCGCCTGGTCACGCTGCTGGAGGTGCTGGTCCAGCCCACTCATCCCCCCGGCGTGTGCCAAATCCAAAGTCCTGGTATGGATACTGTGCGGCGGGGATCCGGTGCTCCTGCCAGATTTCAGGCGTCCCAGCCTCAGCAGCTTTGCACAGACCTTTGCAATCAGCGTGCAGGGCTGCACAAGCAAGCTGGTTTGGTGTTTCTCCCTTTGCTGGGAATGCCAAAGGGCTCAACCTGGGTATCAAATCCAGCCGTGTTTTCCATTCAGTGGCACCGCCAGGGATTAGGGCCAGAGGAGGGCCTGAGAAAAGAGCCCTGGCATCCCCCGCAACCGAAACATGGGTGGGATTTGCTGGCCTGGGTCAGGCTTTGCGGCGATGAAGAGGTTTCAGTGGATATAGGTAGAAAAGGAGGAAAATAAATAGAAAAGGAGAAAAGGAAAGGGTGTTCATGCATGAAATGATTTCATTACGGTGGCGCAGGGTTCACATTGATAAGTTCATCTTACACAAAAACATCCACAGAAGAAGGTCCAGGTCTCCAGACACGGAGATGTGGGAAGGGGCAGGAATAGGGCTGAGCAGAGGAGGGCTCAGATCCAGCCATGGCCCTCTGGAAGGAGAAATCTCCTAAGGCCAGCGACCCCAGGGGAGAGCGGGGCCTGCACAGCCCCTCTCTGGGGACAAGGCACAACAGGACAGGCTGTCCTGGATGGAGGCAGGATGGAAGGAAACCAGAATGGCCACAGGACCTGCCAGTAGGCAGCAGCTCTTTGTCAAGGAAGGAGGCAAATCAAACCTGTTTGATCCATCATCTAAAGAGGAGGAGGAGGACAGGAGATCACACAACCCTCAGCTCCTCATTCACTCCTGAGAGCTTTTAGGTGAAGGTGACAAAGCCCCAGGTGACCACAGCAGGGAGAGGCGGCACTCCTTAGAGTCCCATCCATGAGTCTGGGGTTCCTACAGGGGCTTCCAAAGGCCCTTTCCCTAAGCCTTTAGGTGCTTGTACACCTCTCACACTGGGGCACAGCACACCTGGCTACAGGACCCATGGGCGCTGAGCCCAGCTGTGCCACATAGCACTCACTGCATCCCACCCGGCCCTGGCAGCAACCTCTATCCTGAGCTCCCAAACACACTGGGGCACACTCTGGGACAGAGGTGTCCCCCAACCCACCGGGGAGGCCAGCAGGGTCCCCAGCACCAGCCCAGTGGGCAGGCGGATGGACCAGGCTGGGAGGGAGGAGGAGGATGAGGATGAAGGCTCTGAGAGCTGCAGGGAGGGGGTCCCGCAGGCATCCCCAGCTCTTCCCCTTGCTCAGCCCAGCCTCCCAGCAGCTCCCTGAGCTGTCTAATTAGCTCTCCCCGCCATCCAGCTGGAGGGCAGGGGCAGACAAAAGCCTCCCTATTGACAGCCCCTCCGAGGAAGGGTCTTTTCTTCTCTCCCTGCTTTTCTATTCAAGCCCCTCTCCCCCCGCCTGGGCCGGGGCCATGGGCTCATTAGCGCTGGGGCTGGTTGGGAGCAGGAGGGAGCAGATGGCAGCCGGGCTGGCGCGCCGGCCCTGCCTCTGCTCGCACAGCAGATGCCCGACCAATGAGGGGGGATTAACGGGAGCGGGGGCCACCAGCGCGGCAGAGCCAGCGAGTGCTTCCCCCCAGCACCAAACCCCGATGTCCAAGGGCTGACGAGCAGGGACTGGGAACACCAAAACATGGCTGGGAAGCCAGAGGTTCAACAGAGACATTCCGCATGGCTAAAAGTCACTGCTGGAGCCACTGGGCTACTGCAGCCACCTTCTGCCCTCTCTGGGGTGCTGTGACCCCCAGCACTGCCACCCTTGTCCCAGCAGGCTTGTGGCAGCAGCACCCCTGTCTCCGAGATCACCTGTGATGGCAAACGAGGCACAAACCCCATGTTTAATCCCACTTCACAACCCCCCTTCCCCCTCTGTGCACGATGCAATCCAGGGGATTAAGGGTTAAAGCACAAATCCCCTGCACTGCCCTGAGATGACCCACTTAGACCATCTGGCAGGGAGGGATGCAGGAGCCTCCTTTCCCCCAGCACTGCTGGTGCTCACCCACTATCACCAGCTGCCCAGGAGATGACACCAGCACCCGCAGCCCCCAGACCCAGCCGTGCCCCTGATCTCCGCATAGATGTGGGTTTTGGCTGAGTTCTCGGTGCTGGGACAGAGCAGCCTGTGCCGCACTGCCGTGGCTGGCAGTGTAGGAGCAGGTAACCCAAACACCCCCAGAAGCATACCACAATGCCCTGCACTGCCACCAGCTCTGGGTCCTGGTCATGATAGAATATGCAGCAGCACTGGATGAAGTCAGACCATGGAGTGCAAAGGGGCTGCCAGCCACCATGCTGTGGCCGAGGTCACAGCCAGGGAAGAGACGCAGGCAAAAGCCCAGACAAGAGAGAGAAGAGGGGATCCAGGTTGTGGGGCTGAGGCTACAGCATGGTGGTGATGGCTGAGACTGGGTGAACCTTATCACAGGAGGCTTAAAGGCTGTTTTCAGCTCACAAGAGCTGAAGCTGCTCGTAGCATCCTTGTGGACCAGTGAGATGGAGTGAGGGCACCCGGCTCCTGTCCCTGTCCCCAGCGCTCCCCAGCCCACTGGGCACACAACCCCTCCAATCCCACCCTGGGATTTTGCCTATGCAGAAGCTGTATCACGAAGCCCAGCCGGGCCCTACGGAGAGGAAAGGTTAATTGGAAAAGCCCCTTTCCCCATCACCTCGGCTTTTCCTTTCTCACTGCAAACTGGTCAATAATCCATTTACTTTGGCAGAGCCCTGCTCTGGGCACAAAGCTGTGTTTGGGGCTGAGTAAATACTCCATCCCCCTTTTCCCCTCCAGCCCCTGCAGGACCGGGAGGGAAGGGATTAATGTATTCTTTTGTTCCAGGATGAACCGGGGTTTATCGGAGCTTTAACCCTCCAAACATCCCAGAGAGCTCGATGGCAGTTTAGATGGAAGAACCTTTATCTCCAGGACCAGCAGGAAGGTGGTGGTGAAGGATGGAGCTCAAGTAGTGGGCAACGACATAGGGACACAAAAAAAATCACCTCCTACCCCCAGGAACTCCACCATAGCCCCACAGGGATGCAGGACTGAGCGCTCAGCCATGCCCTGCAGGGATGGATTTGGGCTATGTCCACTGTGGGTGTTCCCCACAGGATCCCCATACCACAGCTGAGCCCCGTGGCACCCCACAAAGGCACGGGCTCCACCAGCCCAGCGATGGGGAGACAGGCAGCATCATCCTAGATACCCTGCCATCGCCTCCACTGCTGCGGGAAGCGTGGGGCCAGACCCAGGGCACAGACCTGCGGAGTTTGCACAGGACCAGCTGTCAAGTGTGGGAGAAAACAGGAACCCAGATGGTCATCTTAATCTTTCATTTGCCTAACAGATCTCCCCGTCTCCTCCCCGGTGCACTCTGCTTGCTGGCACTGCAGTCATTTGCTCTTAAATTAGATGGGAGCATCGTCAGGGAGGAAAGGCCAATACGAGCAGCAGCACGGCAAAACCTCCAGGAAAACAAACCCGGAGCGGAGCCAGGCACGGAGACAGCTCCAAGAGGAGCTGCTGCAAGCCTTGGGGCTCTTCTCTCTGCGGATGGGTAGCGGAGCCCGCCTCTAGCTATTGCTGGTGCCAGCTCAGGATGCTGGGGACATCGCTGTGCGCCCCATTAGAGAGGCTTTGGGGATGCAAGATCTGGAATCTCAGCGGTGTGATTGTGCCAGGACAGCAGCCTCAGGCTCTCAGCAGAGCCCCGCGCGATGCAAGCCCTGACGAGAGGAGCCAGGAAGTGTCCTTCTGCTCCCCAACCTTTGGCTTCTGCTGCCCTGAACAGCAAAGCCCCTCTGTGGCACAGGGGCAAGTGCAGCCTCTGACCCCCTGACCACCGCCGTGAGGGCAGTGGAGCAGATGGCTGCACCCCAGGGAGCATCCCCTCGTCCCGGCCGGCGGCGCACACTGCACGGAGACAAAAGGGGCTGGAATGGGGACCTGCCACAGGGACCTGGCAGTGTTGTGACTGGCTGCACGGAGCACACCCCTACTTGGGGACCCTGTTGGACAGGACCTGCCGGTGCCAAGGCGCAAAGCACAGCAAAGCCAAGCTGGCGGGTCCATTTGCTTGCGTACCAAGAGCTCCTGAGCCCGACACAGGCGATTTCCCCCCAGCTGGAGCTGGCATTGCCAGTGAACCAGGGAGCCACGCGCCTTCCTCAACTTTGGAATGGAGCTGCCAGCGCTCCGAGCCGCTGCGCTCAGCCTGACGGGCTGTCTGCGGCAATCCCCGTCGCTGCTTAGAGCCGTGCATCATCGCTGGTACTCAGGCTTGCTGTATTTCCCCAGTGTCCTAATTTGCCGCTGTATTACATCTCCAGCTGTGAGGTATTTAAGCAGCATGGCTTGCCCGGGCACATTCGAGCTAGAAAGAGTGCGTGTGCAAGCCAGCACCCAGCCTGCTGATAGCCCCTTTAGGAGCTGACTGAGCCTGATGCAGGGGAGCAGGAAGGCACAGGGATTCCTCTCCCCCATGAAGGCTGAAGCCCTACAAACGCTGTTCCTGGAAACAGGCTTTGCTCATCTCCTTTAGAAGCCTTTCCCAGTTTCCTACCTCGATTAATGGCAATTGAAGAGATCGGAAAAATTCATGCTTGGGCAGCTTGGTCACAGAGGCAGAAATGATCTTTGCATTGCTCGAGTGCTGGGACCCTCATCCCCATTGCTGCTGTGGCTCACAGCCTCCTGCAGCACAGGAGGCATCAAAAGCAGCTCCACACGAGCTCTCTGCTCCTTAGTGCGGGCTGAGCCTGACACCAGCCCACTGCACACCGAGCCCCTCTCCTCTAGAGACTCATCACCTTCATGAAACTTCGGGGTGCTCCCCACGCTGTGTGAGGAGCAGCCAGCAGTGGAAATACAAAACAAAGAGGGAGAAGAATCGGGAAAAGCCTCTTTTCCTTATAAAAAATAGCGCCAAGAAGATATTTTTAACCAATATTGAGGCAGCAAAACAAAACTGATCTAAATTAGAGAGTTGCTGTGAGGAAGCCACACGGATGCTTGTCCATGCGGCAGCCTGGCGGAGCCGCTCGGTGCATACAAGCAGCCCCTTCCACTAGTTTCATGGGGCCTGGCCATTGCTCTGCCTCTGGCAAAGACGGGGAGCAAGAAGGACAGGGCAGGCAGGCACCAAATGTGCCAAACTGAGACTGCTTGGCTTTGGGAGCTGAGGGATACCAGACCTGGAGCTGCCCGGTCCATGGCTGTGAGCAGGCTCCTTGGGCAGTATCAGCCTTCCCCTGCACCAAGGAAGAGTCCAGCTGGAGGAGGGCTGTTCCCCTCCCTGGGCATCACCAGTGGTCCCTACCGAAGGAGTGATGCAGAAACAAGACAACCGCCAGGCAGGACACACACCCCAGGGCTCTGCATGGCAGGGATGGGGCTGGCCACACTTTCTGGCTGATGACCCCCTCCACTGCCCCCCCTCCATAGCCCAGCTAGAGCTTTCCAGGCTCCCCTTGGGAAGCAGCCAGCTCCAGGGCTCCAAGCACCTCTGAGCAAAGTTTCCCAAGCCTGCTCCCCTCGGGAGCACAGCATCCACCCGAAAGGGGGGGGGGGGCAGCCAGCCAACATCCCTCTGCCCTAGGCATGGGGGGGAACCACACATCCTCCAGTACCCAACTGGCATGGGGCAAGAAGAAGACATTTCAGACCCTCCTGATAGGGAGCTACTAATGGAAGGTGATGGGGGGCTCGGGGTGACGCAGTCTCCAGCCGGAGGCAGGATGAGGGGGTACCCCAGAGACTCCCCCGCGTGCCCCGGCAGCCCTTACCTGGACAGCGGCTTGCGGGCCGTGATGCTGGCCACGATGATGCTCTCGGGTCGCGGCGTGGCCACGGCTTTGAAGGTGCCTCTCCAGAACTTCTCGAAGAGCTGCTTCTCGCCCTGCTGCACGCCGGCCATGACCCCCCCGGCCCGGCCCGGCCCCGCCGCTCTCCGCGGTGCTGAGCGCTACATCCCGCGGCGCGGCGCCGGCCCCGGAGCTGCGCGGGAGCCGCCCCCCGCCCGTTATGTGCCGGCGAGGCGGGGAGAGGAGGCGAGAGGAGAGCAGCGGGGCTGGGCCCGGCCGCGTCCGTCCCCTCCCGGCACCGCCTCCCGCGGCAGCCGCGCCCCGAGGGCAGCCGGGGCCGGGCGCGCTCCTTCCGCTGCGGGCGCCCCGCGCTGCCGCTGCCACCCTGGGGTCTCCGCTGAGCCCAGCGCCTTCCTTACTGCATCCCCATCGCTGCCTTCCCCAGCAAGGAGCTGCTGCCTGCTCGCTGCTGGATCACGGCACCCCCACGCCTCGCCCTTTGGGGGCACAAACCCTCCAGGGCAGAGCGCTGAGCCCCACAAGTCCCGATCCCCCAACAAGGGCTACCTTTGGTTTTGCCTTGTCCGAACTGTTTACCAGACACAGAGGGAGAGCACAGAGCCACCAGCCCGGATGGGCAAGGGAGAAAGCAGCAGGAGGCCAGGGAGACCTCTCTGTAACTGTTCCGTTATCCTCCCCATACAAGTCCCAGAGCCTCCCTTTATTTTCCCCCCTCCTAATCCCTTCCCATTTAACAGGCACTGGCGGAGGGGCAGGGATGGGGCAGACGCCTGCTTGGCCACAGCAATGGGGCTGCGAAACCCCGCAGTGGGCTCCCAACCAGCTCAGAAAACAACTCCTCACCTTCCAGGGCAGGATTAGACCCACCAAGAGCAGGCACATGGAAAGTGGGAGGGAAGGGCTGGGGCAGCGCAAGTGCAGCAGAGCAATTCCCTTTCGCCTCTGCACCGAGTACAATAAAAGCATCTTCAGGAGAAAGCGTTTCCTGCACCCGATGCTTTGAAGCGCAAGTAAAAGCTGGTGAGCTTGGATGAATGAGACTCTATTGTGCCTTGGAAACACCCATGATACATTTATGTAAGCGGCAGGGGGATAATGGAGCCAGGAACAATAGGTGGTGGGAGCCAGGAAAGAACGAATGACAGAGAAACTCAATCACTTTCTTGCTCTAAATACAGCATTAATAGGAGGCTCCTTCTGACAGCACTGCCTGTCAGCTCCCCCTTCCCACCCCTATGGCACATATAGGGGGGCAGGCAGCCTCGACCCGTGTCCCCACGCCGGCAGCCACAAAGGGAGAGGCTCTGCGGCACACGCCAGCCGGCAGCGCTGGGCTTTGTGCTGCGAGGCTGGAGACGGCTGCTGGAGCAGGCGCGGGTCCAGTGGGGTCTATAGAGACGCTGTTGGCTCTGCCAGACGGCCCCTACAAAGCTTGCTAGGGAAGGGGGATGTCCAGACACAGTGCAGGGATGCCGCTTCCCCTGGGAAACCGCCCAGGAGCAGTGGGCACCAAGGGGGGCTGGGAAAGGCCAGATGCAAGCTATGGCTCTGCCCTAGCCCAGGGCACATTGCGCATGCCATGGTCAGGAGATGGGCACTGCACACAGTGGGGCAGAGCAGAAGGAGCAGGGGGAAGGGCTTGAGAGGTCTAGAGCAGCCACGCTGCGAAAGCACAACTGGGGAGGGCACAGACAGCACCCATCAATGGCGCAGTGAACACCCGCCAGCCCCAGGGCAGCCACCAGCGGGAGCAGGGACAGGCCCTCACCACCCAGCCCAGCCCAGTCTAAGCTTGGGTTTCCTCTGTTCCTTCCAGGCACTCCCATAGCACACAACCTGTTTGTTAGGAGCCCATTTCCCTACTGAGCCCATTGAACTCAAAGAGAGATCAGGTGCCCGTACGCCCTGGCCTGCCTGTTGAGTTGAATGACCCAGATGCAGGCGGGGGCCAGCCCCAGCCCTCTGCTTGTAGCTCATTAACCAAACACCCTGCAAGGCATCAGCCCCTGCATCCCCCTGGGCTGTGGAGGATGAGTCCAACCACCCCCAGCTGCAAGCAGGTTCCTCATTACACCGCAGGGCATTTCACCCCCTTCCTTCTAGCGGCAACCCCGGAACAGCTCTGAGCATCCTAAAATTAACTGCAAAATAAAAGGAATAATAAATGTTTGCACTATTAAATTAGCAGCACTGGTGGCGTGTGGGCTGAAGGGAGGCTGTGATCATTACAACAAGAACCCTCTCTCCTGGCATACCTTGCGGAGACATCAGTGAGCCAATTAAGCAATTGGCTCAGTTAATGGAGGCTCCTAGGAATAGACGTCCCTGCTATAGAATAACTGTGCCATAATAAATTGTCTCATAAATAAACAGCCTGGAAAAGCATTACAAGATACCCAGAAAAAGCAGTACTATATATAAGCAGAAATTAAACCTTGCATTTCTAGTGTGGCATTCCCAATGCTTCCCGAAACCTGGGCTGCGAGGAGCCATGGGCACAGGGCCGTGGGGCACAAGCAGCCCCTCCTGCTCTCCCTATCCTGATCCCTTGGGGTGGTCACAGCCATACCCTAGAAACAGCATCTCCAGAGCCCCGGCAGATGCTGCCTTCCCTGCCATGGCAATAAATGCCACCTCAGGTTATTTACAGCCCAGCAATACCATGGGGCTCTGCCAGGCTCAGATGTTTGCACTCAAATGAGTACAATAAACTGTAGTGAGTCCTGGGATGGGAACAGAGAAACGGGGACTTGGAGGGAGGAAATAAGATAGAATAAACCAATCTCTTCTTTAGAGCGCTCTTCTTCCAGGATTTGATAGGGTTTGGTTGGGTTTTAATGACACAAAGGGCTGAGTCTGGGCTTCCCCCCACTCCCCCGCACAAGGGCTGCAAACAAGGCTCTCCCCAAGGCTGTGGGGCCCCCGCACCACGCACTGCACCCAGCTCCACAGCCCTACAGCAGCCTGCACCTCACAATCAAACACCCAGCACCTCTCAAGGCCCAAACCCCCTGGGAAACCAAAGAGGTTTGGATGCAGGTGGGGATGCTCAGCACCCAGCTCTGCCTTCTCCTGCTTTAACCTCTCCCATGCTTAAAGGGCCCAACCTCCTCATCACCTCCTGTCCCTAGGCTTTGATTCTGGGGGTGATCCAGAAAGGAGAGGGGTCCCTGCCCTGGGTGAGCACTTGCTGTGGGAGCTCAGCCTCTGTCAAGGGACAAAGTGACCAGGGGGGTGAAGCTGTTCGAGAGGTACCCGAGGGGAGGGAAAGGAGAAAATGTGTTTAAGTATGATGAAGTGTCAATCTGCCTCCCCCAGGAAGAGCAGAAAGCTGGGTCTGCCCTGCAGCTCCTCTAGGATTCATCTATAGACGTTGAAGTCTGCGTTTCCTTCTTCCACTTGCAGCCTCGGGAAGAGCTGGAGCCAGATTATGCCCAAACCCCCCATTCCCACCTCGTGCGGCGCTGCTGTGATGCTGCTCCAGCCCTTCCCCAGTTACCGGGGCTCCTGCGAAAGCGGGCAATCGATAATTATCGTTGGAAGTGTTCATTATCCCTCGAGAGTCGATAAACAAAGGCCACGAGTGCCCTCTATTCATGGCACTTCAGAGGCACCTACCAATTATTCCCTTGACTAAGCCAGCCTTGCCTGGCAGGAGCGGGGCTCTCCCCGTCGTGTACCACAGGGCTGCCTGCTGCGGTGTCTTCTTGCTTTGGTCAGGGAGGAGGAGAAGGAAGAAGGGCTCCTCTCTTAAAGGAACCTTTGCGGCTGAGATGTGAGCCTGCAAGGTGATGCGCAGCTCCAATCTGGATGCAGATGGATGATGAATGGGTCTGGCCATGGGGCCGCCAGGGCAGAGGGGCTGGGAGATGCTCAGCGGGGCTGGATCCAAGCTGTTTTCCCCAGAAAGGTGGTGTGGAATGGGCTGCAGGGCAGGGAAGCCGCAATGGCCATGGGACAGCATGCAGCATCACGTATCAAACTGGGAAAAGCCCTTGGGAGGGTGGTGGGTAGCTGAGCAGCCCCACGCTGCTGCTGGAGCATCTTTTAACTCAGTGAATACATCTTGCAGTCAAACTGTCGCAAAAGGGTGTTCATCATCACCCTAAGGGTGGGAAACATCTGGTTTATGGCTCTTTCCCTCCCATTGAAAGGCTCCTGGCCAGCCCCATAGCCCTAGGCAGAGCCGGGAGTCCCCCCTCTGCCTGTCCCCACTGCCAGGTACATCCAAGAACAAGGCACTTGTGAAGGGAAGGGGCTGATACTGGGGGGATGTGCCTGTGCTCCCCTGGTTTGAGGGTGCCCACATCCCCTCCATCAGCGCTGGCTCCGCGGTTCCTACGCGCCCCTTCAGTAGGAAGGGGGGAACACGAAGGCTTGGGGTATGAAAACCTGTGGTGGGAGCAGGACCACTGCAGGGTGTCCCCCCCAGCGTGCAGGACACCCCCAGCCAGGCCGTGGCTGCCTTGCAGTGGTCCCAAGATGCCTCTCCATCATCTCCAGATGGAGACTGGGCACTTGCCAAGCCCCTGCATGCCCCTCCTGGGGAAGAGCACCCGGAGCAGGTATCTCCCACCCTGGCTTTCTGTGCCATCTCGGGGAGGTACCCAGATTCCCTGTTGGCACAAGGGGCTCTGCAGCTCTCCTGCCCATGCATCCTCTTCAGCAACAGCACTTTTTCCTCCTCCCTCACCTACCAAAGCCTTCCAGCCCTGGTATTTAGGCAGCACAAGATGAAAAGGCACAGAGGACAGATAAGTGCAAGTGCTCGTAGGCAAAGCCATTTGCAGCTGCCGGAAAGAGGGGAATGAAAGGGCAGACGCAGAGGGGAAGCAGCAAAGCCGGACCACAGCCTTTTCTTCCCTTTGGCTCAAAGAAAGCTCCAGAGCGGGAAGGGGGATGGAAGGATGGAGATGAAAACACCATTTCCCCCTTCGAGCTGCAGTGGCCGTGGCGCTGAGCCTGCCCCTGGGGACCATGCGGCAAAGCTGAGCAGCCGCTGCGGCTCCGAGTGCCACTGCCCAAAGGTCACAGCAGCTGATGGGGTGATGCAGGGGCTGGAGTGTCCCGGCAGGAGAGGCAGGGCCCAGCTCGACAGCCTGGGAGCAAGTGGAGGAAAGCCCTTGCTGGGGTCCCAGCAGCCTGAAGATGCACCCAGGAGATGGGCAAGGTGAGATGCAGTCTGCCCTCCTCCTCCTCACCTTCCCTGGCTGGCAATTAGCAGCCACAATCACACAAGCAGCTCTGTTGCCCGGTGGGGTAACTACTGGCTAGTGAAGTGGAGTGGCTCCTTGGATCCCAGCCTCCAGCTTGGGATCTGGCTGGAACTGGGGTCAAGGATGCTCAACGTAAGTTTGTGCTGCAGAGCTGGAAGGCTTTTGCTTCCAGCTTGGGAAAGGTGGGATGGGTCAGACCCGGGATGCATGTCCTGCTCCAACCTGGCACCAGGATTTTCCCATTCCCGGCTCACTCCATGTCCCAGTGCCAGCTGCTGCGTCTCCTCTCCAGCACCTCCCTGTGCCTGCCTGTGCCTCACTGCATGAATCTAAACCAGGGCAGGAGGAAGTTTGTTTCCCCAAACTGCATCAGCCTTAAAACCCCACTGGGCTCAGCACCCCTCACCATTCTTTGTCCTCCCTGGCTACAAGAGCCTGTACCCCCATAGAGCTGAGATCCGGATGAAGAGGGACAAGGTACAATCCCTGCTCTTTCAGTTTGGGCTCAGACCTCAAAACTCATTTCACACCATGACCCCTCCATCCCAAGCCCACCAGGGATGGGGAAAATGCTGCCCAAGAACCAGAGATGTGGCCACAAACCCAAAGCTATTTAACCAAACCTGCCTGGGGTGCGCCTATGGGGTGAGCAGTTTGACTCCATGCCATCACCAGAGATCTGTTCCACCCGTTCTGGATTATTGCACTGCAGCAGCAGCCGTGGGCAGAGGAGCCTTGTTCTGCCATGCAGGGCTGCCTGCGCCATGGGGGAATGAAGCAGGAGGGAGCAAAGTGTCACATTCCAGCTTTTATAGACTATTACTTATAATGGAGAGGAACAAAAACACTGTAAAATAAAGCACTTGAGGCCATCAGCCTGAGCATTAAATAGGCTTCTGCTAAAGAGCTGCTTCGACTGGAAACGCTTCCTCATTTGGATCAGAGGCATTGCCCTGCCTGTGAGAAAGGCAGGGGGACAGGCAGCACCATCCCAGCGAAAGGCCATTGTGCTCCTCTTGGGATGCTCCTACCTCAGCTCCCTCACCCCAGCCACTCCCAGGGCCTCAGGGAAGCACCCAGACCCCTAAGTTTGAGCCTTCCCATCCCTGTGGAACAGCAGAACACGGGGAGCATTTTGCCATGTTAAAGGCAGCACAATTGCTGCTCCGGAGAACAAATGGAGGGCTTGGGGAGCAGACACTTCCCATTAAGAGGCACTGATGAAATGTGAAAACGTTTTACTCTGCTATGGTTTCATAGAGGTTTGAACACAGCCGCAGCTGCAGTGATGTCCCATTGGTGGCTAATTTAAGCACCAATTAAACAGGGCTAAATTACAGCGGCAGGAACTGATTTGACAAGGGATGTGGCCGGGAGCCCCAAATCTTGCTGACCTTGCTGTCACCGGGCAGGCTGGTTTGCAAGCGGGAGGAAAGGCTGCTGGAGAGCTGGCGGGGGTTTGTCCTTCCTTTAGGGTAAGGGGAGGAATGAAATACCTAAAGGCTGCTTTGTACCCATTGGTTTCCCTTTTGTAGCATCCCGAGCAGGGCTGGTCCTGACTCCCTTTCGCAGCGATAGAATCCAAATGCAGTGTGTGCATCCCACAGCCTCGGGTCCCATGGGGTTTAGGGTGCAGAGCTGGTTCTCAACACTTCAGGGTTGGTTTTGGTTAGCTGATAACAGCCTTAGGCTTTGCTCCAGCAAGGACAGCTTAGAGGGCTCCAAAAGAGCTGCAGGTTGGTGTTTTGCACCAGCGGCCCCAGCATGGGATCTGTTGGCTTTCCCGAGAGCTTTATTTCCTTCAGTTGATTTAGGCAATTGCAGTAAATCCCTGTGGTCCCTGGTTCCCAGCTGAGCCAGGTTAGACCCAATTTAGCTCAGGGACAGCAAGGCTGGCGTCCTCCAACAGCCTGTGAGCATGCTCCTTGTGCGCAGGAGCACCCCATCCCTGCAGACCCCTGCCTGCCCCCACCTTTCCTTGAGCCAGATGGGCAGCAGAATCCACAAGAAGCTTTTCTATTGCCTACACACACGGATGTGGGAGCAGAGGTGACCAAGGCATCATGCGCTGCCCATCAAACAGCTGAGGCTGATGGGGAAGTGACCCCATCCTCTCCCTGCCAAAACACCCCCCTCAGTTCCTCATCTTGGGTCCTCCCCCCCCAAGCCCCTTGGCTGGCGCAGAGCCCACCACAGCCCCTCTGCTGCCGCTGCCTCTTGGAGCAGTGTTAACCAGGCCATGCCTCATCAGCTCCAATTAGCACACAGGTCGTTTCCATTATCAGGCTCCAGTGCCCACCATAGGGTGAGGGATAGCCCTGGGGAAGCAGGGCTGGTTCTGGCACCTCCTGGTGATGCTGGTCCGGCACCCGGTGGGCACAGATCCCACCACTGCACCCGGGGACAGAGCTCCCCAGAGCGGCCGCCGGCTCCTCTCTCATTAGTTTAATTACAACATTGCGTTGGCAGCACAACCAGTGGCTTAATTGCCGTTTGCTCCAGGTAAACGGTAGGCAGAAACGCTCCTGTGTTCAAAAGGGCTCATTGTTTGCTATTAACTATGAGAAGCCGGCCTCACATCCGGCCGATGAAGAAAGCAGTCCTGCCACCAGCATTATCCTCATTGGGAGACTCCTGCAGAGCCCTCACGTTGCTCCCAAAAACCAAATCCTCACTTCAGGCTGAAGAAGCAAAGATGAGGGGGACAATGCTGGGAGCAAGAGTGCAGAGCAGGAGGCTGCTTGCTCCTCAATATAGATCCATATCAATAGAACAGAAAGGGGTCTATTGGAAATAACTGTTCAGCCTGTCCGCAAGGTGCAAGCGTCAGGAGTAAGCAGATGCTGGTCACGATTCAGCGCTCGTTAAGGAAGGAGAAGGATTCATTTCACATGCGTGATTAACTCCTGGCCACTGATGAGTTACACAGCAGATGATCAAAAGAGGATTAATTATACCACAGATGAGGCTGCTGCCAGCCTGGCCCCTGTCCTTGCCAGTGCTGCCCATGGCTCAGCCTGCGGTCCCCAAGAGCAGGGCTGGCACAGCCACCGCTGCCCCGCAGCCTGCACGGGGCTGTGCACTGCCTGCCCCTGTCCCTGCAAGTGCCCACTGTCACCTGGCACCACGAGGGCCTCCTCGGGCACCTCCGGCATCGTTGTGTTCAATGTGGAAGGGGTTTTGTGCTGCCGAGCCCTGGGCTGCTATCGGCTTTCTGACACCCAGCCCAATAGTGTCCCCCTCCGTTAGCAGTGATTAACCCAGGGAAGGTTTCTCTTCACTCGACGCCTTTTCTTCCCTTTGCAAAAGGAAGACGGATGGAGCGGCTGGCTGTAACAAATCCACGCTGTAATTGAAGGAAGGAACTCACTCCCTCTACCTGATTGATTGTTTAATACAGTCCCCTTTTGATCTTGTCTCAATTAAATTAGGAGCTGTGCATCAACACCCCGCCACTAGGAAGCTGCTCTGCCTCGCTCGCTTGTGTCTCCGTATCCTGGTGACAGGGAATGGCTGAGGGTGACATGAAACACCAGCTCTGCTCTGCTTGGGTTTATGAGGAGCATTAAATCCTGCGTGCTCATGGACAGCAAACTTGAGCCCCCAGCACTGGGCTGCAGAGCAAGGGGTGATTTCTTTGCAGCCACCCTGTGTCCCTGGTGGGTGATTGGGCGGCTGAGGGACCATGGCCCCATCCCCATCCCAAGCATCACTCTCCTGCTATCTCCTCATCCCAAGGAGGGGAAAACCACGCCAGGAACAGCACCTGGGCTCCGCAGGGCTTGTCCATCTTTGTCAGTCCTCAAAGCTCCCCCAGCACTCACCTGCTCCAGGGCTCAGCTCATCCTCAAGCATCCCCAGCGCATATGGTGCCATCCCTGCCATGCCGGCAGCATCCCTCCTGTGCTGTGGCACCCCAGTGTCCATGGGCACTCCTGCACCTTCCCTCCCTGCTCGGAAACCAGGGAAGGGAGCCCACTGAGGGAAAAGCAAATGTCAGGCCCCTCACACAGCAGAGCCCTTGGCCAAACACCACGAGCCCATCATCTGACGTGCACCACCGCGGCTGCTGTGTGGGGAACCGTGTGTCACCGGGAGTGTAATGGCCTAATAACTCTTTCCTGTGCAGTCTGGGTGATGACAGAGCTTTTAATGGAGGATAATGGTGTTTTGCATTTAAATCTACTGCGCTGTTGACTCATGACTGCAGCAGCCCCGGGACAGGAGGAGTAAATCAGAGAGGGCTCCTGGCGATGGCTGGAGCTTCATCCCGCTGGAGGCATCGCTGCAGCACCCCATGATGGAGGGCAGGGGGGGCAGAGACAGCCTCTGCCTCCTCCCTCACGGAGTGCAAATGAGCCTGGTGCTGATTTAATGAACTTCTGATGATTATCACCTTTAAATCTGAATTCCTGCAGGAGTCACCTTCAGCAGGGAAATGCAGCCCCCCCCGGCAGCGGCAGTGGGGGGGATGAGCTGATTGCCTGCGTCTGATTAGCAATTACACTTCACAGTAAACGCTGTCACCCTGGGCTGGGGATGAGGTGATGGCAGATTGGGGGGTCCCTGGGGAAGGTGCTGTGGGAAACAGGAGCTCGCAGGGATGCGAGATGGGAGCATCGGCATCCGGATGGTGCTGGCACCCACTCTGGGCTCGGAGCCTGCACAGGGGTAAAATCACCAGGGATGAACTCCTTCCCCAGCATCCGGATGGTGCTGGCACCACTCTGGGCTCGGAGGCTGCACAGGGATGAAATCACCAGGGATGAACTCCTTCCCAAGGGATAACTGTCTCCTGCTCCCGAAGCCGCCGGGCTGGTGCTCATAGGCGTTTATGAGTGGTGTCTTTAATATGGTGCTGCAATATTTGCCCTATAAATTCTTAAGAACAGATTATAGCTGAGCCATTACTGACATTACAGACTATTAATAAATCTGTTAAACCTACAGGATAAACGTGCATTCCCTCCCTTTATGTTGGCATAATAAACATCAGGAAGGGCATGGAGCAGGGCTGCAGCTGGGGGTGGTGATGCCTGTCCATGTGCTGTGTTCCCTGGACCACTTGCCCTTCCCCTGGAAGCCACCAGCCATCCTTCCCTGCAGGAACGTGAAGGGGACATGGCTGGGTGAGCCTGTCAGCAAAGCTGGGCATCCCGAGCTGGGACACAAGCACCCGGACACAGAGAATCCCGGCACATCCTGTTGTGTCCTGGGGGAAGCAGAAGGTTTCTGCATGCTGGAGACAGCACCAGGGCACTCAGGAGTGTGGAAGGGATGCAGGATGCTGTTCTGTTTCGGGAGGGGAGCTATTTGCAGAGCTCGGTGTACGGAAGCTATTTCTGGAAGAGCTTTGATTGAGAAAATCCATCTGGAGAAAGGCAGCAGCAGAGCCGTGTCTCCGGGAGCAGCTGATCCTGCAGCAGGGTCTGGTGGGTTTGGAGAGCTCCGGTGTCCCATCCGCAGCGACCAGCTGGGCATCAGGAGGTGCTTTACCCCCTAATTCAGAGCCAGCGAAACCCAGTGGCTTTATCCCCTCTCCCACCCTTGCCCGGGGCTGTTTCCAGCCTGGGATGATGCTCAGCTTCCACACCGCTGAGGGTCACAGCAGGTCTATAATTCAGGCAGATGAGGTAAGACCTGGATATGCTGTAAGAGCACCTCCTGGTGCTGTTGTGGGTGGTAGGAAACCGGGGGTGGAGGGCTCGAATCCAAAGCAAGCTCCTGGGATGGGAGCACCAAGTGAGACCCTCTTCCTGCGAAGAAAGGGGCTGAGGAGATGAGTAGCATGAGGACAGTCCCACCGGGACACGTGGCCCAGGAGAGGGGCTGGGATCTGGTGGCCGGCAGTGGTCCTGCTGCAGTGGCCAGTGTGGTGCTTCAGTTTAGAGCAGGGCAAAGCCCTTGCCCTGCGGTGCCATGGGGCACGAGGAGCCCCAGGGAGAGCCAGGGGGTCTCCAGGGGAGCAGAGGGGGATAGAAACAAATGAAGATGCGCTGCTTCCCTCTGCCGCCACGGCTCCATCAGTGCCGGCTGGCTTTGATTAAACCTCGCGTTTATTGCATTTGGGAAGAGGATAATTTAGCTACCACATTAAAAGCAAATAAGACTCAGATGGAGGCTCCCAGCGCATCCGTTTCCCCAGAGCCACCGTGTGCTATGGCAGGACAGGCTGGGGGTGACAGCAGCACCTTGGGGTACCCTCAGCATCCCTACTGCCAGCTCTGGGCACGACCTTGTGGCTCCAGCATTGCATGGGCATTGCAGACAAGGGGCACCACGCAGCCAAGGAGGGGACTTGCTCCTCCAGCAGGCAGGGGCATCAGGACACATCACTTGGTGAAAGGAGACCCATAGGCCACAGCCACCCAATGACCTGCCCATGCTGGTGAGCTGGAGCATCCCGGGATGCACCGAGTCCCTGGGGCAGCCGATGTGGTCCCATCCCTGATCCAACCCGGGCAGCTGCTGGAAGAAGCCCTGCTCTCCCAGATCATCTGCATACAGCCTGTTCAATAGGCACACACAAGGCTGCTGTCCTGGCAAGCTTTCAGCTCTTTGCTTATTACTTTTAGATGAGCTGGCTATTTAAACAGCACTTATGTATTACAACTGCTGGGCTGTAAAGTGTCTCTGTGACATGAGCCCCTGTTCCCAGACAGTATAAAAGCCTCTGTGTAAAAGGAATTAATAACAAAGCAAACTGTACTCGAACAGCTTCTGGGGAGATAAAGCAGTGGTGGAGGAGCAGTAAGGGGGGGGAGGAGTTCAACCTCCCCTCCTGCAAGCCCCAGCCAGTGAGCGGTGATGCCACCATCAGGGCGTCACAAAACGAGGCCAGGTTAAGAGCAAAATGGGCTGAGGTCCGGCAGGCTTTCTGCTCGGGGTCACTGCCGCTGCTGCTATTGGGAACCTGATGTCTCATGGCACAGTGTCAGATGCTGCTTTCTAAGTAGGCTGCTTTGTGTTCCCAGCCCAACGTTTGGAAGCCAGGAAGGATGGAGTTGCCTCCTGACGCCGGAAGGGTTTTGGTTGGGTCTCACCCAGCAGCCAGCAGTTGATGCTCAACCCCTGTGCCAACCATCTCCAGCTTCAAGCTGCCATGGAGCTGCCCTTGATCCTGGTGAGGATGGAGGAGGGAAACCCATGGCTTTGAAAGATTCAGGATTGTGAGGGACAACCGTGACCACTGCACGCTCTGAGGACACAGAACAAGAGGTTGGCATGGAGGAAGGGCATCTCCCGTGGGCCTCGATCCAGAGGGGGATGCTGTTTCTTCCCAGTTTCTGGCTGGGGTTTTCGGAGAGCAGCGCACAGCATCCCTGCCTGGGGAAGCGCCGCGATGGGACCTGGCGTCACAGCTCCAGCAGACACCAGGCAGCCACGGGCAGTAGGGGTTGATGAGATGTCTGAGCTGTCGCTCAGCGCTGCAGCACATCTGTGAGAGAGCAGGATAAATCAGGGCAAAGCACTCAGGGGAGGAGGAAAGGGCTGGGCTGTTAACTCCAAACCTCACAGGCTCCTGTTGGCATCCGACTGCTCAGGCAGGGAGCATCCAGCCTGCAGCTGGACCTCGCTTCGGTCGCATCCCTCCCAAGCACCGGTTTGCTCCTTATTCCTGAGGGATTTGCCTGGCAGGGACCCACGGCAGAGGGAGGCAGGAGCTGGTGCAACCAGCAAGTTCATGTCATTGTGGGATCTTGCCTCCAAATCACTCTGACAAGAGCAGAAATCACCCGCTCAATCATCAAACAGCAGTTCAAAGCCTGTACAGCACTCTCAAGATTAATTAGTAGCTAAATAATAATACAGGATAAGCCTTATCAAGGCACAAGAACTGAAACACAGTCAGGGATGTGGGGGATCCAAGACAAGAGAAATCTTTATGTTCCTGGTTAAATCCAACATCTCCCGGGAAAACGCAGCCTCTTCCCATAAGAAACAGCAGCGTCAGGAGCTAATCCTCACCAGAGGAACATCTCAAACAAGAGGGTCTGGTTGCTTTATGTGTGCTAAAGGAGGGAGAGGAGCAGCAGAGCTCTGGTCACCACTGGCCAACCCAAGCACCCACCATGGCAACATGTGGCTGGTCCTATAGGATGCAGGTTACGGGTGGCACAGAGCTGATGGTCAGGCAGGTCCTGGGGCAGGAGGCTAAGGAGAGAGGCACCTGGGGATGCCCATTAAATACAGGGACACTGTGTCAGACCTGGGACATCCTCATATGCAAACAGTAGCAAGCAGAGAAGAGGCTCTGGAGAATGCCTGCGATTCCTCTATCCAGTTCTTGCCTGTCATGGTTGGGCACTGAGTCCATGGATCTCCAGCATGGCTGGAATGGCTGATGTCCTGCCCCGGTGACCATTGCAGCAGGATGCTCCCCAGGCCATGGGTGGAACCCTCACAGCCCCACCAGCCTGGAGCTGCCATTCCTTTATTGCCAACCTCCCTTTTCCCAGACACCTCCAACCACCAGGAAGAAAAGAAATAAGGAATTGGCTGCAGCGAGCTGCTGGAACCAGAGCACTCATCTCATAGAATGCATCATTTATTTTCAATTATTGTGGTCCTTTCCCCCTGCCTCCATCTCTCCCTCTCCACACACTTGAGGATCACTGGTGGGAAGTCTGCAGAGCTGCAGAAGAGCTGTGGCAGGAGGAACAGCTCCATAGCAAAGCAAAGGGACAAACGTGGTGGGGACAGCACTGGCACCTCTTACAGCAGCTTAGGGCTGGGAGGAGGATGGCAGCCCATGGGAATGGGGTAAGGATGAGCATTGTGGGGCCGTGGGTCAGACAAGATGTCCTGGGTGTCAGCTCACCTCCAACTAATGCTATGGCAGCGAAGCAGAGGTGGCAACTGGGATACTGCAGGGGAGAGCACAGGGATGAGGGCACCATCATGGGCATCCCCACCCCCTCGGCACTGTTTCATACTCCCAGTCCCAGCCAAGCACTGACCTTGTCTCCGTTTCCTGCAGGGACCTGCTCTCAATGCCGTGCAAGCTGGAGCTCAGGGATGGAGCGAAGCCAACCTCCAGCTCGCAGATATCCAGACCTGACCTCTGGGATGCAGCTCGAGGGGTGGTTCCCACAGAGCTGGGAGCTGAAAAGCCCAAGCCCACCCCAGGTGCCCCGGGCAGGACCAGCGCTGTGTGTGGGACCGCCATGTGTCGCAGCATCCCCATCCCGCGCTGCTGCGGCTCTCGCTGTCTCTGCCCCATTCCTGCACACCAAAGGTTTAGCTCCAGGTTCACCTCAGCCCAAGCCACTGGAAGACCCCTGATGTCTCATGAAGGATTTTCTAATGGGGTTCAGCAGACTTTAAGATTTATATCAAAAAGCCTCAATTTATCGAATTAATGCTGCAGAGCAAAACCATGGCTGCCTAACTGGAGTATCAGTATTTTACAGCAACATAACTAATAACGCCATTAATACCAACTGGGCTCACTCCTGACATTTATATCACTGTAAATCTCTCTCTCAGCACTGGAATTATTTATGCCATCCCAGGCACTCGAGAAGCGCTGTCATCCTTTATCAGGCTGAAAGATTTAAGCCGAGAAAGGATGGATATAAACACACTAAACAAAAAAGGGAGCTTGAGAAGAGCTGGGACAGGCCCTTGATGCAAACACAGTGCTGCCCTTTGCTTTCCAGCAGCGATGGGATGAGGGGGGACCTGCAATCCAGCGAGGTCCCTTGAGGCCAAACCCATCCAATGTACCTGGCAGATAAGGGTTCCATGAATAAACCTGGAGGAGGGTGGGGAGCAGATAGGGAAGCAGCAGCCAAGAGCTGTGAATGAGCCATGAGTGGGACGCAGGCAGGCACAGGGAGCAATTAGTGGCTGCGGTGGCAGTGCGGGGACATGGGGACAGTAATTAGCTGCTGAGCCTATCCCTGCTCGGCTCTGTGTTGCTCACTGCCTCGCCATTCACAATGTGTTGGAAATGCAGCCGTTGGTAATCTGTCATAGCAGGCCCTTGTTAAACCGCTATCTGTGCCTATTTAATTGGCAGGAGATAAACCCAGGCCAGCGAGGGAGATGCAGCACCTCGGTACGGCAAAGCAAATGCAGGGGGGA
The DNA here is from genome assembly GCA_039720435.1 of Amazona ochrocephala. Taxonomy (NCBI): domain Eukaryota; kingdom Metazoa; phylum Chordata; class Aves; order Psittaciformes; family Psittacidae; genus Amazona; species Amazona ochrocephala. Next base: position 3,634,113 of record CM077891.1, on the reverse strand, counting down.
CAATGGGGTACTGGGCTTGAAGCCACACTTTGAGCTGTGTTTTACCGACATGAAGGAACCTGAGAGGCAGCAGGATGGGGAAAGCCCTTGGTTTGCAGGTGGCGTTTACCCCCAAATCCATTCTCCCTACACACTGCCCGTGCTGGCACCAGTTAGAGCCACCTCCGATTCCCATTTAATGGCCAGCATCTCCTTTCTGTGCGCCCTCTCCTCTCGCTCACTCAAGCAGAAGGAAGCTCTCATTGTTTCCTCCGAGGTGATGAAGTGCTGCTCCTGCTGCAATTCCTGTCCGGAGCACGAGCTTCCCTGCAGCCAGCGAGCATGGACATGGACGGGAGCTGCTCGGGGTCTGCACGGGACCCACTGCCGCCCCTGGGTTTATACCACCCCGCACCTCCTTGCCCAGCTTCTCCATAAGCCAAATCCAACCTTCCTCCAGATCCGCTTGGTAACAACAGCAAATTGCTCTGCTCCCAAGGAGGATCCAAACCCAAGATTTTCATAGTCCATGGGCTGTTCATTATCTACACAGAGATCCCTTGGAACTGCCCAAGTGATGATTAATGAGTTATTTAAATACTAGCTAAAGTGAGAGTTGGAAGGAGTTTGGGTTTCAAAGCAAAGGCTGACGATTGGCCCGCCTGCACCTCCATTTCCCTGTGCCACCTTCAGGAGGACCTTTGTTCCTTTCTCGGGAAAGGGCCATTAATCAAACCAGCAGACGGTGCTTCCCAACCCTGGGACAGGTTGGGAAAAGGCAAAGAGGAGGAGGAGGAGGAAGCAATCAGCCCCAAGTGTGAGGATAAACATCCCTAAACCCAGTGAGGAGCAACTTCCAGAGGCCATCTCCCCAGAAGAGGCTGGACCGGCTCACCTGGAGTAGCATCTCCTGTGACAAGCAGGCACCAGCAGCAAAAGTAATGTCTGTCTTTAAAGCGAATTACCTGCACTAATCCCAGAGGCAGGGATCTGTGTCTCCAGGGTCGCCCAAGTTGGATGTCTGAGCTGTCACCGCCTGCCAAAGCTGTCACCCATGAGAGCCACACACGTACAGGACTCGCTCCTGCTTGTCCCTGGGGTGCGTGCCTGCGGGTTTGTCCCTCTCCCACCCGGCTGCATGTTCCATAGGAGCACCTCTGTGTAGGAACGCCTCCCGACAGCACTGGTGACAGCTCTGCTGTGTATTCCATGCCTTGTTCCCTGGAAAAAGCAGCCCCCACTGCTCCCTGTATCCCCGGGCATCCGACCCTGCCCTGGGGATGGCACCAGCCATGGGCACAGTGCAGAGCCTGCAAAACACCTTCACAGCGGGCATCCACGCAGGTAGGACCTCGTGCCCTCCCAGCCCGTGGGGACAGGCGCTGAGGCAGCAGTTCCATGTCACAGCAGCTGAAGGCTGCTCCATCCATCACAGCAGCCAAACCAGAATCAAACGGAATCGTAAAGGAAAATCCTGTTTCCTCTTGTAAGCTTTGTGGTTTGTGCCCTTGGATGTGTTTCTGGAGCTGAAAATGCCTGGCATTACAAGGAAATAACAGTGTTACTGTTATTCAGTTCAGGGTGAGCGTAGGGAATAGAGTGGAATGGAATAGAATGAAGAGGCATGGAACAGAATGGAATAGGAAGAAAATGGAATGGAAGAGAAATGGAATGGAATAGAGAGGCATCAGATGGAATGGAACAGAATGTGAATGGAATGGAAAGGAAATCAAATGGAATGGGATCGAGAGGCATGGAATGGAAAGGAATGTAGAGCCATAGGATGGAATGGAATGGAACTGACAGGCATAGAATGGAATGCAACACAGAGAGAGAATGGAATGGAACAGATTCGAAAGGCATGGAATGGAATCCTCAAAACAAGTGATACGCTCTCACTTTATAACGCTCATCAGCAGGATCAGACCTCAGTGGTTTGTTGCACCACAGAGAGGACTTCAGCGGTGCCCAGAGGAGAGATCCTATTAGATAAGAGGGTGCAGAACACACGCCCATAGCAGAGGGAAGCCACCACATCTGCAGGAGGCTTGGGGTTGAGTTATTGGTGTGCTGCACTGCTGCAATGCCTGAAGTAGATGAGGCACTCCCGCCGGGGGCAACAGAAGTCAAGTGGAAGCTGTCCCTCGGCCATTACTCTGAGGCTTCATCCTTCACCTACGGTGAGTAAAGAACCCACAGTGAGAGTGGCAGCCCCTCAGCCCAGCATCCGTCACCGTTTCCAAACCCCTTCTATGGACAGACCCCATAGGAAAGCCCCGCGGGCAGGTAACGTGGTGGATGAGGACAGAAAGCAAGCCAGCCTGGAGCCTGCCTCGGGTGCATCGCTGCTTGTAGGAAGGGAAGAAAAGAGGAATCCAGATTTCCTGCCCCCAATCTGCTGACTCACTAATGACTCAAGGCGCTAAATTTAGCTCTCGAAGCACTCGGCGTCAGGGTGAGCGGCTGTTGGCCTCTCCTTAACCTCCTTATCAGAGCTTCTAAGGAAAGCCTTCGCCAGCCCAGGAGAGATTCTGCTCACGATCCAAGGGGATTATAAACCACCTTTGAAAGCTGGAATAAAGAACATCTACACACCGAGGTACACACAGCTTTCTGGTGGCGATGCAAGACCTGGGAGTGGAGAGATAGCACTTGGGCGCATCTCCGCGTGGTGAGTTGTCATGGCAACATAGGATTTTACACATCATTAAGTGTGGGTTCATCTGCATCACACCCAGGGATGTCAAAGAGCCCAGGATGGATGCGGACAAGGGGCTCCTCTGGTTCAGACATGGTGGCACTGCATCAGACATCAACAGGCAGAGCCCAAATGGCTTTGCAAGGCAGGCTCAGCATGGCCTAAGGAGAGATGTCCTGGTGCTGCAAGCCTGCCTGCTTATGGACCAGGGTGCAACAAGGTAGAGGGAATGACTTTCCAGCTGAAGAAAACTATACATTTCTAACGAGCAACACCACCACCTGCAATACAGCCAGACCTTGCTGCAAGCTGAGCGTGGCCCCAGCCTTCACTAAGCCCTGTTCCTATAAGGTCAAGCATCAAATAACCTCCCACAAAACCTTCATCAACCGCTCCCCAGAGCATCCCATCCCGGGGAGCAGCTCAGTGCTCAGCCAAAACAGCGTGTGTGATCCTGAGCTGCCCCAGGGCAGGAGCCGAGGGACCCTGCCTGCCCCAAGCTGTGTCCCAAGCTTCCACTTGCTGTCACACAGGCTGAAGGCACCATCCCTTCTCCATGGGCAGCAAACACCTCTACACACTCTGCTTGTCCGATTCCAACAGCAGCGCTCGAAGCCTTTTCTCCCCTCCTCCCTTATGCTAAAAATCAGTTCCTCCTCCTCAGTGCTAGAAACTCCTCTGAAGTGTCCCATCAATCTTTTCACTTCCCTTCACAATTCCTATGTTTTCCAGGCTCGAGGAATCGCTATTGATTCCCAATTTTCCCTTCTACATTCAACTTATTTCTTCACATTGTCTGCTCACGGTGGCCACTCCGGCAATTGCTTCTTTTGGCCCTGATCGCTGCTGAAGCATGGGCAATGCTGCATTCATGCCTTATTTAGCATCCAACCTCTTATTTACGGGCTAGAGAAGGGGCTGCAGCACTTCCTAAAGGCTGGGCTGGCTGCTGCCCCCAGAGTGGCAATAGAGGGGGGTAACACACCTGCAGAGGGGAGATAAGGTAATCGGGCACTCGAATGCCTGGGATCCTGTTAAAGGAGAGCTGGCTGGCAAGATCCTATTGCTGCACAGGAATAGCTGGGACTTCAGCCTTGCTGTAACACGAACCAGAGGGGTGGCCAGGCCGGGCGCTCCTGCAAGGAGAGCTCCTTCCCTGGAAGGACTGTCCATAGGGACAGTACAGTCCCCACGCGCTCTTCCACCAATGCCCTTTATCCCAGGGGCAGCGTGGCTGGAAGAAAGCACCACAGGCAGCTGATGAGCAGCTCCATGGAGCTGCCCCGGCAAAGCTTGGAACAACTCAACACAGACGAAGCTCTGATCGCCAGCTCCGTTCTTTTCCTGCTTGTCCTTACACCTGGGAGCCTGATTGATCTCAAAAGCCATCCTGTGCAGCTCATTCCTCTTGGGAACAAGCTCATCCCTCTTGAGGCAGGCAGCAGCGCAGGACTGTGTCTACCAACAGACACTGCCCATGCCAGGCCAATAGAAGCAGACCCAGTGCCACACTCTGCTTCCTGCCCGGGCAAAGCCTGCTTTGACCCTGCAGGGTTTCGGAGAGCACTTAGAGCCTCACCACGGCTCGTGGGGCAGGGACAGCTCCGAACAAGCTCCAAGCAGTTATTGCATGCTTTGTGTCAGATTAAACTTGATGAAAGCCACTGGAATAACAGCAATAAATCCTTCCCCCTCCCTTCCAGAGGGAAGGCAGGAGAGCAGGAGCCTGCTCTGAGCTCTCCAAGGAAGCAAAAGAGGACGCAGCCTCCAGGTGCCCACCGTGCTCCCCCCAAACCGCCTGGGAACAGCCTGAGTCACGGGGACTTGGTGCCACCTCCCACCCAGCCACAGGAACAAAAGGAGCCTCCTCACCCTCATCATCCTCCCTACGCAGTGGAGGGGAAGGAGGTGCCTCTGCTCGTGGGGAAGAGGAGCGAGCAGATAGAGCCCCGCAGGCAGGCGTGTGGGCAGAGCGTGACAGCATCTCCCTCATGGGGGATCTGCTCCGGGAGGAATGATCCCTCGCAGCAGTTGGGAATGAGGAGAGCATCAGAGAGCGCTGCTGGACCAGAGAGAGGAGAGGCCAAGCCCTGCAGCAGGAAGCAGGCACAAGCATCAGTGGAAGAAGCATCACATCCCTGCAGGGATGCTCAGAGCTGCACAGCATTTCAGGGAGCGGGGGACAGACACAGCAGCCGGGAGCTAAATAAGAGCAGTGATGACTGTGGAGGAGCAGGCATAGGGAGGCAGGCCCAGACACACCAAAGCAATGGATGCACAACGTTTCCATCAGCTCCTCTCTGTAACTTCCACTCTGGAATCACCATGCTGGGGGTCACGGCCTGCCCAGCACAGCCCCAGCTCCAGAGCAGCAAGGAAACATCAACGTGGGGGCAAACACGGATCTGGGAGAGGATAAAGCATCAAACACCCTGCAAAGTGCATCTGTGTGTTCCCCCAGTAGGGCTGACAGCTTGAGGTAATACCTTGTGCTTCTCAAGATGGGATGATTACAGAGGGCAAGAGCCTCATTTAAAGCAGCCCCGCTGCTTCTGAACTCCACAAGTCCTCATCCAGAGTCAGCTCATTAGCTCAGGCACCTCTGCATCACACTGAGCTGGAGGCAAGGAAGCCTCTGTGGCTGAAACAGAGACCTGGAACCCTTCAGATGATGCGGAAGGAGACGTTACCACTAATTACCCACAACTGAAAAGACGCTGCCTGATTTATCCAGGGCAAACACTGCTTGTCAAGAGCACACTCACTGCGCTGCTGCATCGGTCAGTGCGCGCTGGCAGCAGCGGTGTCAGGAGAAGTAATCAAAGTGCGGCTGCAGAATTGCTCTCAGATGCTGATGGGAAAAGGAAGGAGGTGAAAGCGCTGACAAGCCAGCCTCATCTGTAGTGAGCAAGAACAAGGGCTGACATACAGCTGAAACAGCGTCTGAACTAACACAATAAAGGAACAGAGAAAGCTCAGGGGATTAAGGAAGAAATCTGTTTCCTTTATAATTGATGAACATCCAGAACGTGATGCTCTGGACTTTATATCATGAGTATGCGGCAAGGTAAAGGGGCAATGGTGGAGTAACTCTGCCAGTAGGTGCTGGGAAAGGAGCTCCACACAGACACAGCCTATTGATACCGGTTCCCTCTGTGGGTCTACAGCTGCCCCAATGTCCCTGCCTTGCCATATGAGGGGACCAGGGACATTTGGGCATCTGAGGATGGCAGCAAGTGCAGGGCAGCAGGAGAAAACAGTTCTGGCTTGGTAACAAGCTTTGCTTTGCACTGCGTTAACCCGAACACGATTATCTTCTAGCCCCTGTATTTCAGCTAACAGAATACACAATACAAGCAGCAAGCAGCAGGCAACAGACCCTTTTACTGCAACCCCTCTGCTGCTGCTGAGAGGAACTCCAGGCACCGCAGACGCTGCTGCCTTCAGCATGTGGCTGGGTGAAGAGGAACAGCCGCTGCTCCTAATGGAGCTCCGAGCTGGGGAAGGAAAGAGAGCTCTATTGAAAGGAGTCAGAGCCTTTCAAACTTCCCTCCCTTTGAAAGGGAAAAACCCATCTAAATATAACTTTCCAGAAATAGAGCTTTTAACCTGTTTGCCTCCTGCAGCCATTGTCTGGCACACCAAGAGCTGCTTTCTCTGGAGGTGGCAATGTTAACTAATTGCTGTTTGAAGCCTTTCCTCCTGCGGAGCACAGCAGCAGCCTTGGGATGCTCACTCCATGTCCTGGCAGCCCTCTGCACAACAGGTATCCCAAACCATTCCTCCATCATTCCCTCCTTCCTCACCCTCCCAAGCACCATCTGGAGACAGCCACATCAGCCCTGCCTATGGGGCTAGCATTGGGCCAGCATCCCCTTCCCAGCACAGCATCAGTGGGGCAGGATGTGCAGGGGAAAGCGGTGCAGTCAAGGCAGCAAATCCCCCCTCTCCCAGCACAGAGGGAACAGCATCCTGCATTAACAGAGCACCCAGCACCCTGGGGTGCCTACATAACCCTCCCCAAGGAGGGACAGGGTCTGGGCCCCCTCACAGCACTGTGCAGGGTGAGGAACAGCTCTTTCTCCTCAGTTTATTCCCTCGGCTAGCAAGATTTAAAGCATTTCCCTGCAGAAGGCACCCTCGGGAAGGTGCAAAGGGGAAACCGCTGAGGGCACATGGGGACTGACAGCTCCATTTCCACTGGAGGAAAAGCCAATCTGACCTAGCATTGGGTGGATGTCTATTTTACATAAGCTGGTGAGAAGAGCAGGTTGTCAGGAGGCAGAACAGGCGTTTTAGTGACAGCTCTTGGTAAAGGCTCCTCTTTCAAAGTAATTGCTACCCCTCATGAAAACCTAATATGCCTCATCATGGGCCAAGGTGATTTTGCTTCAAGAAATCCTTGAGGCTCAGCGCTTCCATCGAGCCCCGCTCCAGCCGCTTTCCGGAACGGGAGAGCGGCCGGGGAGCAGCGCGGCACAGCACTGCCCTCTTTGGGTACCATCCACCCGCGGGCCCGGCAGGCACAAGCGGCCTTGCCCCTCGCTGAGGTTGGAGATGCACCCGCTCAGCAGACGCGTGCCCTGCAAGCCTCACCCTCACCGATGGCCACGAGATCCCATCCTCTGCCCCAAGGCACTTAAATCCCGCTTCCATCCAAGCTCTGCCGTGCCGACCATTGCTGCGGGGATCTGCTCCAGAAGCGCTACCCGGGATGTGGCGTCCTCACACCCCAGCCAGGAGGGGATTTCACAGCAGCAAAGAGTGGCAAGAACTGAGGATCAATGAGCATCCTTCACCGCTGCCCGCTTTCCCACAGGATTCTGGCACATGCGTTGGACTTGTGGTGAAACACAGGGAAGCACCATCAGGAGAGTAAGACAAGGACATTAGATAAATGCCAGACCTAGGCTACAACGTGAATCGTCTGCAAGAGGAGCCACCCAGAGCTCCCTGCTTTATCCTGCCAGGAGCTCCTCACAGACCATGCAGTGGGATCAGTAACATCTGGAACAGGAATAGAGCCCAGCTCATAGCAGGGAAGGAAAAAGCAAGGCACTGGTGGGTTGTTCGCTATTCCCAGGGAGAGAATGGGGAAGAAGAGGCTGCGTGCAGGAGAGGCATTAGAAATCATGCTGAGAGGGAGCAGGAACGTTAGAAACGTCTGCCTACAAACCAATGTAACCACAGCACAGTAAGAGCAGTGAACAGCTTAGTGCAGAGCTGCAAGCAGTGCAGCTGGTTTTAGACACATGAAAGACCCCAACCTACAGGTAGGATTGCTGTGAGGTGTTGGGAGAGGAATGGATCCAACACATGTCCCTTGAGGCCAAGGGAAAGCTCAGTGTCTTAGGAGAAAAATGAGGGAGGAAATACTCAATTTAGGCAATTCAAGAGGAAAGCCATTCTCCAAACCCCAAACTCACCCCATGGGACTCCATCTTCTACTCCCTTGGCTGCCCCACGTTTGTCACAGCTCTCCTGAGGAGCTGTTCTGTTGTCCCAGAGGATGTGGTCAGCATCCTCCTCCCCTCTGCCAGGTTATTTGCTGAAGGGGCCATGGATCTGAAAGCTTGAATCCTGCTGTTTGCACCTGTAGTAAGCTGGGATGCTGCTTTGTTTGTATCTCTTCTACGTGAAAAGGACTTGGCAAACTGATTGCAGAAGGCACATCCTGGGGCATGGTGGAGATGAGTGGAGGACAGAGGATGCTTGGCTGCTGCAGATGTGTTACAGTGGTGAGCAGCAGTAACATCGACATGTCCTTTATCAGGGAGGATGGGTTCATCCAGATACCTGTGACGAAGCAAACAAAGGATTTAATTGGAAGCATTCCCTTAAGACTGGAAGGAAAGGCCCAGGGAAGAAGCAACCACTTCAGTCTGCTCCAGGATCCCACTGGGACAATACATACGCATCTGTATGATGTCCCTGCAGCTTGAGTCACACTTCTGGATGGGAGATGCTCCTTCAGCCTTGTTCTGCTCTGGCCCTTCTCAGTTGCAGGAAAGCCACCTGCCTCTTAGCTGTGTTTGGATGGAGACTGTTTCATGCTCTTTGCTGGCACACAACCCTGCTGTGAGCGGTCACCTTGGGGGTTAATGAGAGGAGACTCTTCAGCGAGGCCTCTGAAGGAGCAGGATTTCCTTCTCTCCACATTAAGTGCTTTCATGAACACTGATGGATTTTGACATCGCAGTGCCCCCGCGACACTGTCCATCATAGCGCTATAGGCAATAACAGCGGGTCCATTGCAGGAGATGGGGGGTGAGCTGCAGAGAGTTGCAAAGAGCAGAGAGCAATTAATAAGAGCAGAACAAGGTCAGAGATCGCCGGCCATAGCAGCAACTCCAGAAGTCACAGCCACGCTCGTGCCCAAAGCAGTCGGTGCTGCAAGAACACCGCACAGTATTAGAGCCACTGCTGGTCGCAGCCATCTCTCTGCCCATGCCCCTATAGATTTCACAGGGGCGAGAGATGTCTCGGAGCTCTAAGAGGCACCACAAAGAGAACGGAGTTAAAACCAAGGAGAGTGCTCTCAGTTCAATGCGCTGTGACTGTTTGATGCAGAAAGGACCTGGCTCCTCCGTCCCCGAGCCTTGCAGGTGTTTGTTTAAGAGCCTGCATAAATTGAAGCTAATCACAGCCAAGGCAGGTGCTGAGGAGCCAGCAGGACACAGCCGCGCTTATCTCCAGTGCAAGCTGATGGAGCTGCTCCCGAGGGGCAGAGCTGATCTATTCAGCCCCAAACCAAGCAGCCGGACTCTCACGCCTGCAGCAGCACAGGGGAGAGGAGGAGGACAGGGTCTGAATGGGATTAGTGCGGAGAAGAGGGGGTATTCAGAGCTGTGCTTTGGCTGCCGCCAGGGATGCGCTTGGGAAGGGTCTGCCTTGGCCGTTCCTGCGATGCCAAGGGCTGGGATGGAGTCCAGGAATGCCCCCCCGGGGCCTGGTGGAGGAGTGAACACAGCCCCAGCCTGGTCTCCCTGCTGATCTTTCAGCACCATGCAGGGGGAGACAGGCACTAGAGCCAGCAAAGGCAACGTGCACATCCCACCTTGCTTCCGTCTTGCTGCGGAGATGTGCCACAGAGAGGGAAGTGATAGGGCATGACACAAAGGGAACCAAGCACCACTGATGGACAGACCATTCAGATCTGGCTTTACACTGCCCAACAGGCATAAGGACATGAATTATCTATCTAAAGCCAACAAAACAATCTACAGCATAATCGTGTCATGAACCCAGACTGCTCCAGCGCAGGAGGCAGTTTCCAGGTAGTGCCATTCCCCAAAAGCACAGTGGATTTCCCAGCTCCATTCATCCACAGCTCTTCGTGACGGGTGCAAGGAGGAGGCAGGGGCTCGGCAGCAGTGGGTACCGCTGGACACACGTGCTTGTGCCTTGGGAGGGAGTGCGGGGTAGGTCCCTACCCAAGCACTGATAAGCACCTTACCCAGTCCTCCCCAAAGCTCTCTGCAAGCAAACCTTAGTGTTTGGGAGCTCAGACACTTCCCCATCACTCCTTGGCCCAATGGACCATCCACTTTCACCCTCTGCTACCATTTCACATGAGAGGATGCTCTGCATCGCTTGTGCACACACTTAACTCAAAACCAGGGAGAAAAGGCAGAAATGGGCATAGTTCTGCTCTCCACTCATCTGCTAGACCATGACATCCAATGTGACCTCCCTGCCTACTCATTGCATCTGCAGCCCTTGCTCCTCAGCCTCCTGCTTGGCCCGGAAGGTGGTAGCAAGTCATTAATCCTGCTTGCTTATGGCCAGTCCTCAGCCCATGCTGCCCGCTGGAGCCCTGCTTCCCAAGGGCTGGCAGGGCCATCTTGGCGAGCAGCTCAGCCCCTTGGTGCCTCCTGCCCTCTGGCTTCATGGCAATGCACAAAAACATCATTTGCAGGTGGTTTTCTGGAGCTGCCCCGCTCAGCGTCTGAACACAAACCTGCAAAGGGCAGGGGATGCTCCAGGGCCAGATTCCTGCTCTGCAGCCATGGAGCGAGGAGGCACGTTCCCCACAGCCCCTGCTCGCCACATCACAAGACATCACCCAAGGCACAAGGAAGAGGTCAGGTGTAAGAAACGAACCTGAAGCTCCTCTGGCAGCATCCTGGCAGGCTCAGCCTGCCATTCTCCATGGATACCTGGACCAAGATGCTCAAGAGGAGCATCAGAGCAGGCAGGCAGTTGTGCAAGGTCGCTGGAGGTGAGGAGCCAGGACTGCAATGAGGAATTCTGCTCACTCTCCCAACAGCACAGAGGCTCTTCCTGCAGGATCCTTGGTAACAAATGGCCCGGCAGCATGCCAGATGGGCAATAAATCCAGCCTGAACGCTTCCTGTGCCTGCAAACAGGCACTGTAGATCAACCTCAACTGGATGTGATGGCTAAATCTGTTCTGTAGAACAACTGCTCCATGAGGAGGCTGAGCTGGGGCTGTGCTCAGGGAGATGGGAGGTAAACCAGGACTGCTTTGCACTAATAATCCAAGTCTGCACAAAACATCAGGTTACAGCAGAGCCTCCGGAGCTGGACCAAGACAAGGACCTCATCACATGTAACTACACAGACTCAGTCCCCCAGCCCTGCGCAAGGAGAACACGAGCATCTCTATAGCGCCCTTTTCAAATGGCCCTTGGGAAGACCGAGGAGGTGAAGCCACTGGATGAAACACCTGCATCAACCTCCAACATCCTTCCCCAAAGAGCCACGTGGGAGACTCATCCCAAAGATGATGCCAGTCTAGAGAGCAAGATGCAGCTCATGGGCACTGGTTCATGCGCAGAAGGAAGAGCTTCTCCATCCGCAAAACAGGGGCTGCCCCCTTCCCCTCGCCACAGCCCAGCCCCAGCAGTCACAGGTCCTCAGAACTACAGCTAAATCATGATGAAGCCTCCCCTGTTTCTGCCTGGATGCTCTTTGGGCACAGGGCTCTGCCCCATAGCACAGCTCATTGTGGAGGAGGTGGACTCACAGCCTGCTCTAGAGGAGTTACTCACAGGGCTTCCCATGTCCGCAAAGCTCCAGCACTGAGCTCTGCAGCCTATGCCAGAGAGACAGAACAGCCCTGGGCCATCCGTGGTGCTGGCAGCCGGAAGGACAAACGTGCAGCACCTCGTTTGCTCTTGGCCCCATTGATTTTCCATAGCTCTGCTTCCAGATCTGCGCAGAGGGGCAGCTTGCTCAGCCTTGCAGCAACACTGGAACAGGATGAGGATACCTGTGTCACACCGGGGGCAAACCAACCGAGCCAAAGAGATGGCAAAAGGCACTGCAGGATGGTTGGGTTAATACAGCCCCAAAGGGAGGAGAGGTTTTCCTGCTCAGGGGCCTGGTCCCATGCCCTAGGACAGGGCCAAGAGCCAGGAGTATTGAGGACATCCCTACCTGTGGCTGTGTGTCCCTGCTCCAACACCAGGATACATCCCAGGGTCAAATTCCTCCTGCCAGCAGAGCAGCACTGTTGCAAATGGCTTTTAAATACCAAGCTAGCGTTTGAATGCTTCTGAGGGATACAACGGAATCAAATCAGATAGCATCAGTCAAGCCTGGGCCTTAGTGCGTGAAGCAGAGACTTTGTCACTCAGTATCTGCAGTGGATAAAGGTCAGTGCTGCTCTCCTCCTCCTCCCAATGGCTTTCAGCCCTTTGGCACGCCCCAGCGCTGGTGGGAAGCAGGCATGGACATGCTGTGGTCATTGGGAATGAGCTGTGTGGGGAGCTCATTTTGCAGCTCTCCCATGCTAAGATTATGCTCCAGCCCCCAGGCAATCCGTCCCCATGGAGGGAGTAATCCATTGTCCACATCTTCCCTTGCCCGGGGCAAGCACGGACTTGTGCTCCATGAGGAGAAAGCCCGAACACATGTGTGACACTGGGATGTCGATGTCCTTCCGTTACTCCATCTGCCTCCCAGGCACCTCAGGGCTCCCAAGGGCTCCGTCTCCCAGCCTGTTAATGGGAGATCGGGAGGCAGGTAACTGGGATAGGAGTGGTCTCCACACCTCCAGCTCACTGGAGCTTCTGTCCCCAGTCCCCACCTAGCACCCCTCAGTGATGGGCACACAGCCCCGCTTGCTGTCGGTGCCTCACAGAGGCAGCGCTGCTGAGGAGCCAGCATCCCGCTCCACACACAGGGATCCCGAAGGGTAAAGCAATAATCCCCTCTCTTCCCACTCCATCAACACATCCAGGTGAGCAGCAAACAGCCCCTCCACAGAGCACTGCTTTTTCCCTCCTCCGACTCCTGGGGGGCGAGCACGTAGAAGCCTTTACTGAATGTGACCCAACCCCAGCACAGAGCAGCTCCACTGCTTGACGCAGAGTTTAATTTGATTTCTCACTTGAATAGCTGAGACATCCTCGATACGCACCCGTCAGCTCCTTCCAGAGCAATCTGCTTCATACCGTCAGCACCAGGAGCCACCCGCATCCCACCAGCCCTCCCTTTAAACCCTCTCCAGCCTCTACCTGCATCTCCCAAGGCTGCAAAGCAACCCCAGCTCCAGAGTTGGGAAAGGGCTTTCCATATCCACCTTCCTGCAGCAAGGGGAAAGCTGAGGTCGAGCAGTGGCAGGCATTGACCCGAGATGATGAGCAGGTAGAGGCCAGGGCAGGACCCGCAGCCAGCCCAGGTCCCCCCCAGCCATCTCCACAGCACAAGCACAGGCAGCAGCAACTCTTTCTACCCCAAGCTGTTGTGCTCTTCCGCTGCAGAAGCTGTATTTCAGCAACAAGGCTCGCATCGGCTGTGCAGCACTGCAGGAACAGCAGAGGACAACGCTTTAAAACAGGCAGCAAACACTGGGATTGACACGAAAACAAGGGAAGCACAAATGGGAGCGTGTGAGCACAGGCAAAGGCTGTGCCCGAGACTCAAGAGCCCCTTGGGGCTGCACCAGGTTTCTGTCTGGTTCAAACCCCACAAACAACATTGGTTTGGCTGAATCTGTTCCCTTCCCTAAACTGAAGCACGAGAGCTGATTTGGAAGTCTTGGAGCATACGCTGCGGAGTGAAGGATGGATTTGCAGACATTAAAGCCCCAGACCAAGGAGCAGACAGACACCTCTGACTGAGAAATCAATGCCATGGGTTTATAGCGTTTCACACTGAACAGCAGCAAGGAAGAGCCCTGCATGCACCTCACCCCTCCCGGGCAGAGGGTAGAAACCACCAGAGCAGAGAAGCCGATGATGCTTCCCATTGTCTTACCAAGGCCAGAGCAGGCTTTGGGGACCTTCAGTCCGTGGGGCGTAACGTGCTTCCTAAAGAGATCCCTCAGATGATAAAGTGATAGGAAAGGGTTCATTCCGTCCCTGCTTCAGGTCATGCCCAGGTTGGGGAGCACCTGAGCACCACGCTGAGGAACCCATCAGACTGACGCATCCCAATGCAGCAAACAGGAGCTGCTGCTGCTCTGCCGCAAAAAGGTTGGCCTAGAAAGGGAAAAATTGAGGGGAGAAGAGATCCAGAGACTGGGATTGATGAAGGCACCAGAGGGAAGGAGCAAGTCACAAAGGAAAGAGGAAGAACAAGCCCTGCACCCAGCAGGGGTGTTGTGAGCAAGAGAGACATGCTGACAAATTGAACCAGAGCGCGAGAACCCCCGGCAATTTTAAAGCCCTTTCTTTCTCTCAGCTTTCTTCCTTTCCTTTGTATGGTGAAAATTCATCTGCAATGGCAATCACAGAGCCCCCAGAGGGAAATACATCCCAGCGCAAGGCAGACTTCCCCCTAGGCAGCGTGAATCTGCGTTACCCGCGTGGAAAGGCTTCCACCTCATCCTCATCGGCTTCCAGAGCACTTGACCCGAAAGAAAGCCTTTATTCCTACAAACTTGCTTTCTCCACCTCCCATGGCCTCAGAAGGGAGCTCTTGGGCAGCGTTCTGTGTTCAGAGCCCTTCTCTTGCCTATAGCAGCAGCCAATGCTGGATCAGCCCCACAAGGGAACCTGGCACTGATGGGGCACGCATCAGCCCCACTCTTGCAGCACCAGGGTAGCAGTAGACTGTAGAGCCAGGAGCTCAGGGACCCCAGAGAGCTTCTCTGCCCCTGCCAGGAGATAGCGGCAAAGGGAAACCTTTCTCCTACGGCTTCCATCCTTCCCCAAGAGCCAACACATGCGGTTGTTGATGGCTGACTTGCTCCCCATCGGATGCTCTCAGCCACAGTCAAGGCTGTACCTGCAGTGCTCAGGTGATTATGGACAGCATTGGTGCAACACAGAAACCAGGCTGTGCGAGTGGCGGAGCAGGGACTTGGGAGCTGTGAGACTCCACAGGGATGTCCCATTGAGGCACTCACACCTGGAAAGGAGGGGGAAAACAGTGTTAGCAGCTGAGGAGGAGGAAGGAGAAGGGCTTCAGATGAAGCATCACTGACAAGAGCTCCCAGCCCAGCACGATCATGCCTGGATGCTCCAGGCCACTGCTTCATGAGTGACAGGACATGCTGAACACGTACACCCCTGCTCTATCCTCAGGGCACTGGACACCAGACAACCTCACCCATGTGGGACACAGCTCAGTGACACAACCTGTTACTCAGCAATGCTTCATTCACCAAAAGTCCCTGTTTCAGTGCTGAGTTTTGCAGTACTTGATGTGCAGCTTTAATGGCCCAGCTGTGGCTCAGGGAAAGGACAACAGGGCCCTTGGCTTACAACTTCTATCCCTCCAAGCTCAGGAGAAGAACTCGAACCCCAGTCCCCAGATGCTGAAAATCCCAGGGATTCCCAAGGCTACAGGAGAGCTCTGGTGATTCCATGGGGCTTGAGCATCACCTGGGGCGGTTTTGAGAGCCAGTTGTTGGGAACCCTGCATACAGCTCTGCTGTCTCAACAGCACATGCAGCATCCACATGTAGCAGGTCTTGGCCATCCTGGAGGGAGCAGATCTATCAGGCAGGACTAGCAATAAAGATAACGGCCTTGATGATGATTCCTTGAGCTGAATGGCTCCCTGCGCACTGGGAGGTCATATCCAGTGCAAGAGACCAGCAAAGTCTTATAGAATAAATACAACCTGCTTCAGTTTATAGGAACCATCTCTGCAGAAACATTGAAACCCAACAGTGTGGCACTAACAGGGAGGAAACAGGACATGGGATATCTGAATTGTCTTTCCAGGAGGATGCAGCCTGCTGGAGGCACCGTCTGTACAGCAGACGAAGGCAGCACGCACCCCCTCACACATCGGGGTACATCACTGCATCGGGGGTACATCACTGAACCAGGGGTACATCACCGCATCAGGAGTGCATCACTGCACCAGGGGTACATCACTACATCGGGAGTACATCACTGAACCAGGGGTACATCACCACATCGGGAGTACATCACTGCATCGGGGGTACATCACTGCACCAGGGAGTACATGACTACATCAGGGTACATCACTACATTGGGTGTACATCACTACACTGGGGTACATCACTACATCAGGATGTAGCAGCTTGAGCATCACGCGGTGATACCATTGCCTGTGGAGGCTCAGCACCCACTGACACATCCCAGCAGCACCCAGGGTGGGTTCAGGGTGAGCCTCTGGCTCCAGAACCATTCTATCCCTGAGGTCAGTGCTCGGCCCCAGCTCACGGCTCTGCACAAAGCAAACCCACTGCAGCTCTTTCTGCTGGCACAGCCACACAGAAACCCAGCTCCCACTTCCCTTCCTTCTGGGAAGTGGTACAAAGCCGGCAGCTCTGCATCAGGCCATCAGGAACACATTCCCACTGCATCTGAATTAGCAGCACGTACAAACAAACCTGCTTCCTTCCAGGCGGGAGCAGAGGCCCCGTGCAGGATGAGGAGCCTCATTCTCTGCTGAGAAGCAGATTGAGCAGCAGACGCAACAGCGTTTTACCTGCTCCATCCATGGTCCTTCAGGAGCAGCACGAAGCAGTCAGAGGCAGAGGTGCTTGGGGGGGTGACAGCTATTTCAAACTGGGCTGATTCCTGTGTGCTTTCAGGGGGGAGCTTTTTGTGCTTAGAAGTTCCCCATCTCCTTCACTGTTCCCGGCCCCCTTTTTCTGTGCACCCCAAGGAAAAGGCAAGGAAAACCTTTAAGGAAAATAACTTCCAATGTTCTCGGAGATGGAAAGGTCACTATTGGACTAATCTGGAGGAAAGCATGGGGTGTGGTGAATGGGAAACTTAAGCTAGACAAAGTACAGTGGAAAACTGATCTATTAAAACAGTGGATGCTATTGGGGAAGCAAGCAATGTCCTGCGAGCCAGATGCATGTCTGCTAAAGCACATCTGTCTGGCCTGCGCCACAGCTTCCCTCCCTGCCTGCCTGGCCCCAGCAGCCCAGCTCCACAGCTCTAACGGTGCGATTCGCCCCATTGCCCTGCTGGCTGCCCCATGGCACATTCACCACTGTGTAAGCAGCAAACAGAACTGTGGATGCATTTCTGGAGGCTGCAGAGCAGTCCTGGGGCCGCTCAGGAGGCGGCAGCAGCAGCAGGGAGGCAGGCAGGGGGATGCAGAAGGCAAGGCTAAAGGATGGGAGGACATCACAGCCCCTTTCTGCCACTGCCTGGTCCTGCCACAGATGACACGGGAGCCAAGGGTTACGAGGCAAGGCAGCACTAGGAGTCCAGGTCAACCTCACCCTTCTCAGAGCCTGAGCTGTGGCTGTCTCCCCACTGTGCTTCATTCAGGTCAGCAGAGGTGTGAAGTTAAGGCTGCTCCAAGCCCGGTCCCTGCGGTGCTGAGCTCCCATCTTCCCTTTCCCACATCACCTCTGAGCTTGGCCCAGCGCTGCCAGCACAGACTGAGAGCAGGCAAGGGGTGTCACAGGGAGAAACAGAACGGAAGCTCTGAACATCCTGGAGCAGTTCCCTCGCGCTCCTCACATGGCTGAAGGCCAGACCTCGGTTCTTCCACCCCGGGGCAT
Organism: Amazona ochrocephala; assembly: GCA_039720435.1. Lineage (NCBI taxonomy): Eukaryota > Metazoa > Chordata > Aves > Psittaciformes > Psittacidae > Amazona > Amazona ochrocephala. The sequence continues at coordinate 3,616,522 of CM077891.1, read as the reverse complement.
CTGACAGCCGTCTCCCCTCCGGCATTCCCTATGAGCACACCCGTCTGAGTGCTGGTTCCTGCTGCCTACACCCAAGGCTGAGCTGCTGCACGACAGCACATGAAGTCCTGTGACTGTTTGGGGAAAAAACAGAAGGCCTCAAATCTCACTGCGTTTGGGTCCCAGCACATCTCCTAGGGGCTATAGTGGAGGGCAAGTGCCAGCATTCACCCCGAGCCCCAAGGTCAGCCCACCTGAGGCACCACCAGCACAGCCTCCTCTTCCTCCCTCGTTCCAGCCCCGCTCCCCTGCTCCCTCTGGGTGCTGGCATCCCTCCTGCTCTAACGGGCTGATGTCTCTTTGGGCAACATTGAAGCACAGCTGAACAGAAGCCCTCCTCAGAAAGGGGATATATATACATATATACGTATATATATATGCATATTCCAGCCTTAGAGCCATGCTTCTAATATCCCATTTTCATTTTTCTGCCAGAAGAAAGCAAATTCCTTATGTTGGCTGGCTGCAACCTCACCCCCTGCCTCAGCCAGCCCTGGCTGCCAGCCCCTGCAGGCAGATGGTGAATGCAAGGCTCACATCCCCTCCACACAGCCCCTTCCACTCCTGCATCCCCCAGCGCTGGTTAGGCTGGACCAGGCACAGAGCCCTAAGCAGACTGAAGATATTGCCCTGCACTGAACACCATGGGACACCCCAATAGACCCACTATGGAGGGGAAAGGTGACAGGTCAGCAGCCACCAGGTCACCCTGACTGACATCCATCCATCACTGCCATTAAGCTCTGCCTCAAAGCCACCATCCCACACACAAACTATCCATCAAGCATCACCTGCGTCAAGCCAAGCTGTATTGTAATTTTAATGCCTGTTAAGTGTTTTTGCTTTCAGTTACTGTGCAGCCCCACTCAGTTCAGCAGTGCATCCCTGTCTAGACAGAACAATCTTGTTGTCAGTGTAACAGATTCACCCTGACAGCCCATGGCACGCAGCGATGCGGTTGCTGTTCTGGAGAAAGGATGAGTGCTAAAAAGCTCTTTCTCTTATGGTTTTGAAACATGATTCCCATCCATTCAACTTCAAACAAACACCTCAATAAATAATCCCGCCGTCTTTGATGTCGTCTGTCTCTGTTAGGAGGCGGCGTGGATGGAGAAGGGGGGAATAGCTCAGCATCTGTGTGATGCGATGCCCCCCAGCGCTGCTTGCAGCGTGCCTGCCCTCCTGCGAGGTAGGGATTCACTCCTGTCCTGCTCTATCTGCTTTGGCTCTCAGCTCCAGGCTGCAGAGTGAGGGCTGCATTTTGGAGATCTTATGGCATCCCTCTGCAACACTGAGATCCCTGCTCCCAGACACAGACCTTGGCCACAGGACAAGCCTCAAGTCATTGTCAGAGAGATGCAGGCAGGGATCAGCAGCCTGAAAGAGACATTAAACCTAACCAAAACATAACTTTCACGTATCAGCTTTGACCCCAGGCCTCTGCCAGCATGGGAGACTGCAAATGAGAGACTGCCAACGCTTCCACTACGATGCAAAGAGCTCTTCTCCCCCATGTCAGACTCGTGCACCCAAGGAAAGGGAAACCAGGGCAAGCTGTGTCTTGTCCTCTCCGCTGCAGCCTGTGGTGCTCGGACAGAGACAAGAACCCAACCAAGCTGAAACCAGCACAGTTCCCCTTTCACTCCATCAGTGACCGGTCCTTGATACCTGCAGCAAAGTGCCAAATATCCATTGGGGATCTTCCCATCTCCTCCCCCAGTAATACATAGGCCCCAGCACTGAGACCACTGGACAGGCACACCACTGCACAGGAACAGAGGCTCCTCCATCACAAGAGCTCAGCCCCAAGGATGCCTCTTGAGGGTACCTGTGGTGAGGTGCAGGTGGAGAAGAGCCTGAATTCACCAAGAGGCACATATGCAGCACTGCAAAGGGGCATATTACACAGCTGGGCTTATTCCCCCATGCCTATGGACCCCAGAAGCTGCCTGGTTCAACACAGACTCTATCAGCACACTGGCAGCAACATTTAATCCTAGCGCTAGAGCATCAAACAGTAAATCAGCTGAAGCTGTACTATAGGGAAAGAGACAATTGCCTCTAAATATTCCAGCAGAACAATGCCTCTATGTGTTCAAGCAGGAAAAACAAAACCAGGAAGCAAGAACTTGCTCTTTGCACAGTCCAGCAGTGTTAATGGGGAGAGAGATGCTTCAGGCTCCCTCCGCATGCTGCATCATTTATAACCTCATGGATTCATCCTTTCCTGACCTCCACAGAGGTGTTAACCTGCTCACAGGAGTAATCAGATGCTTCCCCCTGGCTCTGCCCTGTAAGGAAAACCCTGCCTGCGTGCCTGCTTCTGTGCAAGAGCCAAAGCTGCTCCTGGCGCAGCCCCAGCACCTCCACCACCAGCCAGGAGCCGCAGCAGATGGGCCGGGGATCCAGAGAGACAAGGCAGGATCTCAGCATCCAGGAGACGCGCTGCTCAGAACCAAAGGACTGACTGTACCAAGGAAGCAGCACGAGGAAAGCACAGGGAACAGCTTAGAGGTATTGGCCCTTCCCTGAGTGCACTGAGCGCATCCGACACAAGGTTCTCCACAAGCACATAACTTGATGCCCGTAGCTGGCTGGAGAGCATCCTGCAGCAGCAGGTCCTACCTTGTGCCTCTTCTTGCCTAATAGCATCATTTTATCAGTATATGATGTTTTATCAGTGTATTTATAATGGTATTATTTTACCTCACTCTATTTCAGTGAGAAGGTTTTGCCATGTCTGGGATACCAGCAACTGCTCTTTTGGTCAGTCCTGTATCTTGAGCTCCCTGTTGATGGAGAACAGAGCCAGCTTCCTGGGAATGCAGCTTTCCTCACACCCTCTGCCTGCACCGGCCCTGTTGATGCCCAGGTACATAAGAAATGGAGTTACAGCACCAGCAGTGTTCACTGTCCTCCTGGGATGGAGAGTGTTAATGCATGGGCAGAACTGGGGGTGGGGGAGCAGGGTGGTGAAAAGTGATGCACAAAAAGCCTCATTACCCCCTCCTTAATAGCCCTGAAATCACTGTGAGGGCTTCTGTCAGTTCTCCTCCCCCTGGGTTATAAGGAGCCCTTCCCACCTGTCTGGCAGCAGGGCCCGGGTTCCTCACCAGAGCTGGTGGCCATCCAAGCAGAGCGGGCACCTCAGCGGCTCCGCTCAGCACCTCTGCTCTAAAGCAACCAACTCCAGGAGGGGCCACTGGCGTCAGGCATCAGATTTTACTCCTACACCCTGCAATAGGTGGACCGTGCCTCAGTTTCCCACCTGTGTGAAGGAGCTGTGACATCTCCCACCCACCTTGGTAAAGATCTTTTGGCTTCAGTTTCTGTTGTGCACTCACATCGCTTCTTAAGGTCCTTCCCAACCCTAAACCATTCTATGGTCCTCCGTCAGTTCTCCAGCACCGAACAGCTCAGCTCTCAATACAGGTCTGATTGAAGGAGCAAAGACCTGGGGCAAAACCTTCTCACTGAACTCGTGAGCTGGCAAAACACTGCTATGGGCAAAGGAGGAGGCAGCAGGCACTAGCAGCGTGTCCTGTGTCAGGATGGAGGCATGCAGCCAAGACGGAGCGGCTGCACCTTTAAGCGCTGAATCTCAGTTCCACTTTTCATGGCACCTGCGCTGAAGGGATTTGATGACTCCCAAGAAATGCCAAGCCAGGAAGCTTTCAAGAGCTACTGAACTGCTTTCTTAAGAGGCAGGGGACATGTGCAACTAATCCAGTCTTAAAACTAATGATATAATTTACCTTAGAAGCAAACCAGCATAAATTAATATCTCCCAGCAGTATAGCGCAAGCATGTTGTATCTGGAGATGATGTTGATTAAATCATCGAGTGCCATAATCTTCCTACCTTGATAAGATGGGGAAAGGAAAAAAAACACCCTAAAAATATAGATACAGCCTTGTAAGCCACAGGAGGGGACTGCACATCCATCTCCAAGCACTCTCCTTCCTCAGCAGAGCACGCACATGAGACTTGCCACCCTGGAAGAAGCTGCTGCAGCTGGTGCGGTGCTAAGAGGTGCAATGAACCTGTGTGTTCAGAGCTGAGGAGATGCCAGGACATGGAGGAGCTCAGAGGCAGCACAGGAGTTACACTGATGGGGTTTCGCTGCAGACGTACCTGAAGAAGTCAGATCTGACTTTCTCAAGGTTATCTATCACCGAGGCCATTAGTCATGCGGGCTGGAAATGGAAGTGGTTTACATCCACCGTGTGGGAGATGGGCCTTAGAAGAGGGGGGCGAAACAGAAGCCCATTTAAAACATCTTCCTCCCACCTCCCTAATGCCACATCTGCTTTGTCCCATCTCTTTCGCCCTATGCTGAAACGGAGGACAAAGCCACCTGCCTTGATGATTGAATCAACAGGACCTACCTTGACTTCTTCCAACAGAGCTGTCACCCGCTGAGGGCGGTTTTCCAGACAAAGCCGTTCCTGTGGGACTCTACAAACACTCCTGCGGCCTTCTGCCAGGTAACCAGGGGCACTTCACATCCCTGCCTTTGTCTGCTGGCTGTTTGCGTCGCAATGGAGTGCTCTGCAGCCCCCGGGCAGGGCACTTCAGAAGCACAGCCCCTTGTATTCAATGCCAATTCAAAACCGCAGTTGTGAGCTTGAGAGCTTCTCTGAAGGATGACAAAGGATCTTGTTGAGCTCGTGGCAGAAGAAACGGGATCAAAGGCCAAAAAGGAGAATTCTTACCACAGAAAGCTCCGGAAAAGGCAACGTTTATGAAAGAAGTGGATATTGTGCAGGAAGGGCAATGGACAGATGTGGGTTTATTTGCTTACTGGAAAGTTGGGGCAAGCAGGAAGCTTCTGCCCCCAGCGCTGAGCATGGGCTGCAGCAGCCGCAGTCTCCGGCCTCATGAATGGGATGGTTGCTTGTCCTGGGTTATGCTCCTATTCCATTATTCATCTCTGTGGTCCTGCGATGCCGCACAGCGATTCACTGAGGAGAGTTTGTTTCAAACTCAGACCCAAGCCCCGTCCTCAGCCAGAAGCAATGCACAAAGCGTTACAATATAAAACTGGCTTCCATAAAATGATCTGGGAGGAGAAATACGATTTCAGACTGATTCTTCACATCCTTCTGATGCAGTTTTACAGTAGAAATAACCTGTCCTGACCCTCTTCCTCCAGTGGCTCTGCCTTCCCTGCTGCAAACAGCATCTCCCTTCTGGGCTTTGTGACCTCCTCAGTTCCATTCAAAGGGCTCCTGAGAGGCCGGGGACTTCCTGACTGCTAAATGAAGCATCTCCAAACACACTAATGCCCCTTGTCTCCTGCAGGAGCCCTGCTCCAGACAAGGCTGACATTTTGACAGCACCTTCACAGTCGTTTTCCCCCAGTAAATGCACCATTACCCAAAGTCTCATTTTTAGGATGGGGAGAAAACCTCTCCCTCTGAGTAAACACCAGACAAACATCTACACACGGCATGGAACTACGTGTCAAGCCACTCAATAAAAACAACTTATCTGCCAGGAACAAGCCTGACAAACCCTTGGTACAGATGCCTTTCTCTCCCTGCTTTAAATTGCACACGCAGTCCTCACAGTCTGGAGGAAGGGAGGGCTTTCCACTCATTGATCATCCTGCCAGCACCATTGACTCGTGCTTCACCCTCCTGCTGAGATGCTGCCTCTGGAAAGGCAGGTTTTGAGGAGATATAAAGGGAAAAGCAGTGTGAAAAGCAGGCACAGATGCTCCTCTCCTTCTCCCACACACACAGGGCTCCAGGGGCACTGGAGATCAAGCGCCGCATGCAAACACCACCTTGACCGTGTCTCGTGGCGGCGCAGACCCAGGAGGATGCTCAGCTCCTCAGTGACACCGGCCAGCGGGTCACATCATTCTGCTGCTGCTCACTCGCAGCACCTCAGTCTTTTCTAAGGAGCAATCTCAGTTGAGGGGCTTGCTCATTACTGCAGTGCTGCTGACAAACCAGACCTGCGAGTGTCTGCTGTGTTTAATGCCTTGCCCCTCTGCCCAAGGTGGGGGCACAAAGTCTTTACAGCAGATCGAAGCCTACAGGAAGCTTTTCTTAGAATCACAGAACAGTTTGGGTTGGAAAGGACCTTAAGATCATCCAGTTCCAACCCCCTGCCATGGGCAGAGACACCTCACACTAAACCATGCCATCCAAGGCTATGTCCAACCCAGCCTTGAACACCGCCAGCGATGGCATTCACAACTTCCCTGGGCAACCCATTCCAGTGCCTCACCACCCTTACAGTAAAGAATTTCTTCCTCAGATCCAATCTAAACTTCCCCTGTTTAAGTTTAAACCCATTACCCCTTGTCCTCTCACCACAGTCCCTCATGAAGAGTCCCTCCCCAGCATCCCTATAGGCCCCCTTCAGATACTGGAAGGCTGCTATTCTTCCTTCCTTTTGCAAGCCCTTAGTTCCATGGTGCCGCAGGAAAGCCAAAGGTGGTAGGCAGAAAGCATGTGATTCCCCAGCAGGATGGACTTCACTGCCTCTAATCAGTGAGATCCACCTTGGAGAGAGAGATCCTCCTTTGCAGGGAGCTCAGGGCCATCCTGAGCTGTCTCACACAAACTCCTGCTGGAATCTCTACGGACAGCATCATTCCACACTTAACATCCTGCAGGAGCAGATGATTAATTGATCCCAGTGAGCTGCCATCTGTCAGCTGATCATGGACAGCTCTGATTAACAGCCCAGCCCCATGTTCTCCACCTACTGCAAAGCAAAACAAACTCTTCCAGTGGCTTATGCTGACACATTCTTACTGCAGATTTGCAACCAGCTTCCCATAGTTGACTACTAAATGTAGGAGTAACTCATTATCCTGATGCCTAGTGGTCATCTGCCTTGGCCTGTCCAAGCTGGATGGAGAAGACACAAGAAGGGAATGCTGAAGTGATTCCTGATGAGAGGTGTGGATGAAGTTCTGACACAGCTGAAGCCCAGAGCAAAACCTTAAGGAAGGTTAAGTTGCCCTGAAGTCCAGAGAATAAGCTGAGTCATGGCAGGAGAAGGGTATTTCTGGCTGAATAACAGACACAGCTCTCAGTCTTTGGTAGATCATTGCACTTCTATGCCTCAGCCTCCCCAACACAGGGACCACTATGTTCTCATTCACTTGTCTCTATAGAAACCTTCGCTATCTGCACATCAACACGATTATAGGGGTAAAATCACTGCCAAGACAGGCAGCAGCAGGCACTGGATGCCCTTCACAGCACTGGCCATGTGGGAAAGCAAGCTGCTCTTGCACTGACGCTGGCTTCTCCCACCCCTTTCTGCTCAGCAGCAGTCAAGGTTCCCACAGCAACAGGAGATGCAGCAGGAGGAAAATCCTTTCCTGCATCTTAGTGCTTTTTAGTGGCTTGACATCAGAGTTTGTTTACACATACATCAATAGCACGTCTGCATGGAACTGGGAATGAAAGTGGATGACAGCACGGTGAGCCAGGCACAGGGGTTGAGGAGATGAACCACGCAGCTTCCCCTGAGCGAGGTGCAGATGCAGAGACCCGAGGGAGAATATGCAGGATCTCAGCACTAATCAACTCCATTGACTGAGCAAAGGAAACCCTTTTCACTAACAAACAGCCTCCTGGTTGCTGTTGGGGGGCTTGAGGAGCCTCTGCCTCCAAAACACCCACAAGCTGCATCCTTCTGCGTTCCCCTTAGGAAGAAAAGACCACAGCACCAGTGCTCATAACAGCTGCTCCCTCAGCACAGCCACATAACCAGACAGGAACAGGGACAATGCAGGAGACTGAGGTCTGCCCCTAAGTGATTCAAGAGGCTCATTAAAGCAGTGCAGGAGCACTGACACTGCTGCAGCATTTCCAGTGTCCTTTGTAACAACATCCCAAGGGACTTGAGCACTGAGCTTGGGCGCTGGGTGGCACCTCAAGAGCTCACTCAACCAAGCCTTGCCAGGGGCTGGAGAGCCTGGTCTCCCTGTTGAGCAAGGTACAACTGTCCCTCCTCCACAGCACCCTGTTACCTTAGGCACATCAGTGGGCATCAAGGGACAAACATCCCTCTGTCATCATCCTCACCAAGTACGCAGAACCACACTCATCTTCATCTGAGACACTGCGCTGGTCCAACAAGTTATTTGGCAATAAGGATATCCAGAAGCAGGGAAACTGCTCACTATAACAAAATCCTTTCTAAAATCAAGAAGAGTAGCACCACCTCAGAATTGCAGTAAATACACAACAACAGCACTGACACAGGGTGCTGTAACAAGGCACAGGTGGCTGGAAGGGCCATAAGGAGACTGACTCCCTTTGGCTGTAGCCATCAATTAGATCCCCATTACACAGGGGAAATGCACCCAGCAGAAGCACCCGACTGCTCTGTCACCCAGCCCAGGAATGTGACAAATACACCTCAGCTCTTTGTTGTAATTGAGATGAATTGGCTGTCAGGTGCTCTGATGGAAAGGGAGAAACTCCTCTCTGCCCAGAGGCTTTGCAGATTAATACCTTTAGTTACATCAAACGATAAACAGGAACTTGCCTGTGCCTTGTGAAGGCTACAGCCAGTATTTAAGGTCGTTCACATCCATTACAAGGCAAGTCTACTGGTATGTTCCCCAGGGTCTTTAGCACTTGGGTAGCAAGGGCAGCCACATGCAGAAGACACTGAGACAAGCCAGTGCCAGGCATGTGCCGCTGCATCCTTTATGCTCTCTATGGCTCTCAAAGTATTTCAGAGCAAATTAAACCCCTGGACTCCTTTGAGCAGGTCAGCCTCAGAACAGAGAGGTGCCAAACCTCGCTACATGCTCCAGAAACTCCTTATTAAACCAATCCCAGCCATTCCCTCCAAGAACAGCTCAGAGATTCATCTTCCCACTAGCCCCACTTCCCTTGCCCAGACACACCACAGCAGTGGTCCGGGGAAGACAGCATCAACACAGCAGCTTTGCATCCCAGAATATCTGCTAAATACTCACCTTCGCAGCACCCAGCAAGGACAAGCATCTCCTCAGATGGAAGGAATCCTCAGTGAGCAAAGGCCTGCTGTGCCATTGCCCCTTGCTGGATTGCCAGTGGGTTTTCCTCCTCAAAACTGCTATTTCAATGAAAGAGGAAACAAATCGATAGTTTGGAATTCTATTAGGGGAGAACGAGGCCAATGGAACGAGCCAGGGCTGGTAACGACCCTGCAGCTTCACCATGTTACCCCCCTTCCCTGGACCGCAAAACTTCATACCTGGTACCAAACGAGACCTGATCAATACTCCAGGGCTGAAACACTATCATGGAGGGTGCGTTCTTGGGTCCCAAGTTACACGTGAAACTCTTCTGCCGTGTTTTACTGTCTTCAGGAGAGTCTTAAAGCCAGAGCTTCAGTAACTCCTGAGGTCAGTGGATCCTGTGCTTAAGCTGATTTTGTGCAACTATGTTATGTGATTTAGTATCATCAGTATTCAGTCTCCTCCGTTTCATGATGCCTCGTGCTATATGAGGTTTGGAACACTGCTTTCCAATCGCATCAGGAAAAATACTCCTGTGACTACTATGCACCATTGCTAAGATGCCAGTTATGGGCAAAAGGATATTTGTTCCCCATAATGCCTAATTCTTCAATATTAGGAACCTGACATGATCAGCAGCTACCTTCGCCTATTTGTTTCAACAGAAATCAACTCGTTGCCTATAAGACTTCCATATGTTTCCCTAAAAAAGCAACCAACCAAACCCAAACCAACAACCAAACCCCACCAAAACCCTCCACCAACCTCTTCATTCAACGACAGAAGCAGACCCGGAGCTGCATCCATATGTCCTGTGCCAACCACACATCAAACCCGGGCCAGTCAGGGCAATTGATCTGCTCCCTTCAGTCACCAATTTCAAACAGGGTTTGAACCATCAAGCAGAAACCCTGATTTAAAGACACCAATTTTAACCTTCATTTGCATTTATATTTATTTTCATTAAAGATCACTGGCTTTCATTAACTGGGACAGCCATTAAAATAGCAGAGATCTGTGGGCAGTCATTACTGACAATACATTCATTCCCAGCTCAATAAAACCAACGAACATTAATAAAGTGAAATGAGAAATGTGTGTTTCATCCCTATTCTGATTATTTTTTCCTCTCAAGATTAGGGGCAGAATCAAATGAAGTATGACAAAGCTCAGGAATACACGGCAACTGATAGGTTGCATATTTAAGATTGATTAAAGAGCTCAGTAGCTGCTTTCTATGGGTTGGATCTCCAGGTTCCAAAATCCTAACACCAATTGGCTTTGCTCAAAGCATTGCTATCTTACAAACAAAGGCTTCAGTAACTCTTCCCTTATTGCTGTTTCTTATTCCTACAAAAGGAGTTGAGACACCATTGAAAAGACTTTGCATTGATGCCTTTTGCCACCTAAATGTAATTTACATCTTGGTCCCAAGGTTTCTCAGTGAAGTAATATTGACCCAAACAGTTCTTTACATATATTAACTAACTGGACTGTAACCAGCATTTCAGAGAAAAGCACTTTTGCATATAAAGGAGGGATGGAAATAACCAGCACCGGCTCCACTGTACTTAAAGTATTGCAAGACTTGTGGCATCACGAAAGCTTGAGCTGATCTTCAATGTTAAAGGTGTTTCCCAGCTTCAGCTCCACATTCAAATAGTGGAATTAGCCAACTGGACGAACCAGGATGCTTCGGTGATGATGGGTTTTCAATACATCACAGAAAAATGGAAACATTTGGTTTCTAAATACCGCAAAATACATTGAATTTTCAGTTTTAGACTTGGACAAACTGAAACTGGTAACAGCAAACCTTCAACACCCATTCAGACCGTCTTAAATCGTTTAGTGTTTGCTATTTGCTTCTGGAGAACAAGAACCCAAAAGGTGTTTTCAGTTCCGGAAGAGGAAGAACCTCAGTTCTTCCCCAAGGTCACAGGAATTGCTGGCTCTTCTAGGACTTAGCTTTCTAAATTCCCCAGAGAAGCCCAAAACCTGCACAGAATCAAGGCTGCTGCTGGTAAATCAGTTTATCCTTCTGAGTCACGTGCTTTGTCTGGAATATTGCAATATGAGTCAATAACCAATGACAATTTAACCCTCGATAAGTCCAATTTGGCAGAAGTTTCTGTCTTTAAAATTACTCTAAATGGGGGTTAAAACCATTTCTTAAATTTACTTTAAATGCTGTTCATAACGTGCATTAAATCCTTTCATACCTGTAGCAAAGACGCTTCTGCTCGCTGAGGGTTTGAATTCCTGATGAGACTGATGTTCGACAGGCAAATAGCAGCCCCAGAAAGCCAAATTTCCCTTAGCATTCAAGCAAGACCTTGCCCATCTCCTCAAGTAACTTGTCTCTATTTTCCAGCCAGTGGCAGGAAATCTTCATTTCCACAGCTGATGTCTGTACTCTTGAACTCCACATGCGTCATCCTCGCCCCAACACATTTCAAGCATCTCTCTAGGATTAAAATGTACTGCTTCCCCAAGCGCACAATAAGGCACTGCAGTTTTATCACTTCCAGCCTTGTAAATGGCACAGGCCATTATGGAACAGCCTGCCTGAGAAAAAACAGGGTATGACATTCATGTACTTTGTTAGAGGAGACAGATCTACTTTTTATAGCTATTGACAGCAAGAGAAGGCTTCTATTAAGAAACTAAGGATGAAGTAGCCTTTAAACAAAATACCTTCAGTGTAGCAGCAAAGCCTGTAACTCAGGACTGTCAAAAGCAGAAATCACAGTACAAAGGTTGGTCCAGGGTGTCCTGGGTTCAGCTGCAGCAGTTTTTCTCCTTCTTAGTAGCTGCTGCAGGGCTGCTTTCCACTTTCAGCCTGAGAACAACGCTGATAACACCCATGGTTTTAGTTGTTGCTAAATAATGCTTGCTCCAATCAAGGACTTTTCAGTCTCATGCCCTGCCCGTGAGAAGGGGCATGGGAAGCCAGGAGGAAGCAGACACCTGACCCAAACTAGCCAAAGGGGTATTCCATACTGCAGCACGTCATGCCAGTATAGAAACTGGGGGGGGGGGGGGGTACCCGGAAGGCCCAGATCACTGCTGGGGTCAGACTGGGTATCGGACGGCAGGTGGTGAGCAATTGCATTGTGCATCACTTGTGTTTATTGCTTTCTTTTCCTTTTCCCCTTCTATTTTTGTATTCTCTCCCCTTGTTATTCCCCTTGTCATTATTCTTGGCGGTAGCAGTAGTAGTTTTGTGTTCTGCCTTAGCTACCGGACTGTTCTTGTCTCTACCCATGGGATTTACACTCTTTCAGTTCTCCTCCCCAATCCTCGGGAGCAGGGGGGAAGAGCGACGAGCGAGCAGCTACATGGTTCTCAGTTACCAGCTGGGCTTAAACCATGACACAGGGGCACTGGGGAACCTGGCAGTGGACAAGGAACTCTGGCAGAAGGAAGTTGTGCAAACCTCAGGCACCCTCTGTGGTGATCCAAGACTGGCGTGAAGAGTTCGAGATCGGGTTCTGACGTCTTCCATGCCAAAGCAGTGCCCTCAATCAGTATCACTTTACCTAACCCCCCTCCCCAGCCATTATTACAGTACACTTCAATTTCTTCCTTCTCACCCTGACTGCTCACTGGCCTCATTCTTTCTCAGCTTGTTTTCTCCCATGTCAGCTTGCATGCTCCTTGCTCATCTGCAACAACACAAGATGATTCCTTATGATGACAGGAACTTTCTCACCAGCTGAGGGTCCACAGGGGGGTTACAGAAGAGGGAAATGGTGCAACAGTCCCACAGGTATTCACTTCCAAGATGTCCAGGATTCTGATTATGACATGAACAAGGAATGTGTATCCCACCTCATCTCCCCTTCCAACACCTGCAAGGTAAGACCACAGCTGATGGAAAGACAGGCTTTTGGCTGCAACAGCAGCTATTCTTTCACCCCTTCTGCCAAGGAATAGGGATGGTGAGCAGATGATGCTGATCCACGTTAAGATGCGGTGTTGAAGCTACACAATTAAGCTTACACAACGTGCATCTATCCCTCGCCTGGCTTGAAGAGAGCTGCTGCACTTCCACACTTCTACCATTACCTTTAAAGTTACCCCACACCAGACATCACCACAGCAGCAGAGATCACCAGGCTGGCAAGGGATCATCCCAACACTGAACAAGCTCCTTCCTCAAACATATAGATCAATAACACGATACAGGGAGGAAAGTAAATCCTGCTATTTACTTAGCACTTTTTATTATAAGAACTCTAATGTTCGTTTTAAGGCTCAGTGACAAATCCCGTTTGGTACATCATCACCTTGTTAAAAACCTGTCACACGTGCAGAGAATGTGAAGTTACATTAAGTATGCTGCTAACTTGACAAAACACAGCCTGCTGCTTTCCACCTGACTAACGCTGCAGCAAAGGTGGCACATTTTCAAGGGGTGGGAAAGAGACACCCTCTGCTTTCCTCATCAAAGCTTCAGATCCAGTTGAAACTCGAAACACTGTAAAAATAGGTGTCTCAGCTGCAAAGGCAACACATCAGAAACTCAGCCATAACACTCCACTCCAGATCCACGTACATGCATCAGTTATTGGGATGTGACTGCCACCCAACTGCAGTAAAGGAGAAGAAATGGAAGCAGTCATTTCAAATACTCCATTTATCCAGATAGGAAAGAAAGGCTCGACTGACACTGAACAAACCAAAAAATGCCTCAAAGTGACACATGTTGAGAAAGCCAGAAATTACAGTTTCTTGTCCAGGAATCAAAAGGAGCACAAAGTTCTTTCGCACAGAAGGCAAAGATGTGACAGCACTGCCAGTGAGTGCACTGGGTCCTTGGTGCCAATGCAGTTACGCATGGTATTGGTGAATTCAGCCATCAGCAAAAGACTGGGAATAATGAAGGAATGACAGAGTCAGATCTTTAAACATCTTGGGAGTACATTTACATCATTACTTGAGTGTTCTCACTTGTGCTATTGGAGGGCAAGTGTAAAACCAGTTATCTGTAGTATTTAAAATACCCTTCAAAGGGAAACCTTTGTGTGGCATTTTAGGGAGTAAAGGTTTCAGCTACACACCAAGAGCATGTCAATGCTGCTTCCTACGTTGTAGCAGGCTTCTTTGGAAGATGCAACAGACCTGGTATCTTCTGTCAGCAGGATTCCAGCATAACCTGTTACTCTAAGCATCCGTGAAGAAAGTGGAATTTACCTTTCATCTCTCTGCATATGCAATTAATTATACACATCCATATACTTCATGTGGTCTGCAAAGTCCAGGCAATGAATCCTTTGGTTTACACTCACCTGCCTCTTTCAGGTAATTGACTTCAGCAAACAGACATACTCTTTGCTTGTTCATTGAAGGGGTTTTTAATGTGAAGAGAAAGGGAAGCTTCTGATTAACTACGTGTGGCTGCTGAACTACACTAAAATCAACTGGACTTGCAGCGGTTCTAAGCTGTTCGCACTCTCTTAAAATAGCCTCAGCACTCAAGTCTTTAAACAGTTCATCCAATGAAGCTGATGTCAGATATTAGGTATTATGGATGCATCTCAGCTGCAGCTGAAACTTGGGAAGATTAATCTCTTTTTGCCCAACATCCCAAGGCTTGAAGGATAACGAACCCAAAACCAATAACTAACTGCAGGTCTTGACAAGCAAAGCTCCTTCCATGGTCTGATTCAAAACATAAATGTGACGTCTTCAACATACCAGAACCATCTGCGCACCATGAAACAATGCTGAAAAAAGTATGATGCAAAGTCTTCTTAAATAGCCCAAATATAAAGAAAGCATACAGAAGCTTGATGCAAAATACAGGTAAGAGTCCAGGGCAGTGCTTTTGTATCACTAAAGATTTAAGGACTACTGGGGATTCTGTGGCCAGCCACAAACTGTCTCGTAAGAGGTCATGACAGTGTCCTCTGCTGCTGAGTGGACAGACTGCCATTCCCCATCAGAGGTTTAAAAAAGGAAAGACCAAGGAAGAGCAGAGTCATGCAGCTGATCGTCGACGAATGACAAAGACTCCTCGCTGCAGCTGTCCCAGATAGATTCTCATCTTTGTGCTGTCACTGGTTTTCCTCACCCAGATCTGCATGAAAAAAGGAAGGGGGAGGGGGAATAAAGGCAGCAGGGAGATACATTGTGGTGAGAAAAAGGGAAAATCCACAGTAAGCAAGACACAAATAAGACAAGGTACTCTTATCACCAGATCTCTTACTCAGGGTGCCCAGATGATTTAGCTTTATCCCTTCTCCCTCCATACAAGACATTTGCAACCTGAGTAGACAATCAAATAAGGTTTCTAACTTCATCACCTTAACTTCCTGCTCCAGTCATTAGAAATACTACTTTTTTCAAGCATCATAGAATCATCAGGTTTCCTTCTGTTACAGTTAGCAACAGAACTCCGGCATTACGCTTCACCTAATCAACAGTAAGTCCCTCCAGATCCACAGATCATAAAATTATCTATCCTGGGATTTGCCCAGACAAGTAACTATTAGTCAAATGCAAAGCTTATTCTGATTGTGTTCAGTGAAGCATTTCTCACAGTATATGGAATAAATTGTATCTGAAGATAAAAAGGCCTTTTTCTTTTTAACACCTACATGGAAAAAAGTATTTTAGTTTCCAGTATTTCCCACTGCAAAGAATGACAAAGTTAATGTTGGCATGTGATTTGGGGACTTTTTTAGATATATTCAGATCTACCTAGATATACTGGCTACAGGCCTGGCACACTAGATTGATTTAACTCTATTTTAATTATAAACTGACTTCATCAACAAAAGCCCTTAACATATTAATAGAATCATAGAATAGTTAGGGTTGGAAAGGACCTTAAGATCATCCAGTTCCAAACCCCCTGCCATGGGCAGGGACACCTCCCACTAAACCATGCCATCCAAGGCTATGTGCAACCCAGCCTTGAACGCTGCCAGGATGAAGCAGTCACAACTTCCCTGGGCAACCCATTCCAGTGCCTCACCACCCTTACAGTAAAGAATTTCTTCCTCATATCCAATCTAAACTTCCCCTGTTTAAGTTTGAACCCGTTACCCCTTGTCCTATCACTACAGTCCCTCATGAAGAGTCCCTCCCCAGCATCCTGTACTTCAGTTATTTCCCCAGAGCAATCAAAATCCACAGTCATTGATCATCATCTCTTTACTGCAACACTTCCAAGAATTCGGCATGTTTTACTAACCAGAATTCCTGAACCTACAAACTCTGAGCAGCTACACAGAACAACCACCATGTACAGTTTGACACTGTATCACTAAACCAACTGTCCCACTATTGAGTGGAATTAATAAAATGCTAATTAACAGATTACATTCCCCTCAGGTTTCAGGTAAGGTGCTCCCAAAAGACGGAGCTTTCATGTAGTAAGTTAGAAGTGATAACTCTGATCCAATTAGGAGTACTACATCTTTAACGCATCCATTAGCACGCCACTACTACTTTAGCAAATAATCAAGCACCGATCTTAACAACTGTTACTGCAAGGGGAACAGTTGTGGAACAAAGCATAGCCCATATGCAACTCATTTTGTTGAAAAGAAAATATTTCCCTTAGCTGCCAAAACAAATTAAAGTTACTTCACTGGCTGATTGAAGGGAAGTGCATTCAGGTCTAACATCTCTTTCCTCGAAGCGTCTGGAATCTGGAAGCAAAGAAACTGCTCCCTTTGCCTGACTGATGCACTGCTCAAGGACTGAGCTGCTTCTGCAGCAAGATTCACATCAAGCTTGGGCACACACCTCCCTTCACCTGCTCTTCTAAGCTTTAATCATTAGCCACAAGGCAACTGCCTCAGAGCAATGACTCACCTGCTCTGGCTCCCAAGTAGGTGATGAATGCTGCTGGTTTACAACACACATACTCAGGTTAAAGGAAGAATTTCTTCCACTTGTAAAAGCTAAATTTGGTGACGTTTTTCCTAACCTTCTTCTGAATTCCCACTGGGATATTTTATATTTTATTATTTTTGCATTAATAACTATGTTCTTGAAATAATGGCAATGGAACTGATGGAATGCAGCACCAATGAAATGCAACACATCGGTTCTCCCCATTTTTCCTGCCTGCCAAATGACACTTGCAAAGTGTAAGATCACTCTTTAGACAGAGAGCAAGCCTCTTCCCATCTCAAAAACAGATCGCTCAGCTGGGTTTTATCTTGGATTTAGCTTCTTTACACACCAGACAGCTACGTCTTTCCTGAAAGCAATACCGATTTCATCTTTGTCCTTAACTACCTGCCCACACCGACGCACCACACCTTTCCCCACTCCCATGAAAACCAAAGCAGCCCACTACCTCATTGGCACCCACAGAACTGATCACACAGCTGATCTTAGTGTTCTCTTTAGATTCCAGGTAAATGGCCTGGCTCTTGTGGTACCTGCAAAAAGAAAGAATAAAAAACCCAAAGGAAACACATGAAACCATTAGTTGTCTAAAGACTGAGAAAAGAAGTAGTGAGATTGATAAAGCTAGGATTCGACAAGCATTTGGATAGAGTAAATATGAAGTCTGTCTTTTCACACCACTTTCCCCATCTTCACAATGTAGCAGGTTAATTCTACACACACTTTGCATTTAAATGGTACTTTGAAATGCATGAAGCTCTCAATTCACAGTCCATTCTATATGCAATTACTGAAAACAGATTTCACATTGAAAGAGGGGCAGAGCCCCAAACCCCGAGACAGGAGAACACTCACTGACAATAAGCCCATGATTCAAGAGTTAATCAAACAGGCCTTTCACATTTCAGAAGGCAACTCCGTATTATGCCTAATAAGACAGAGCGTATCACAGATGCTCGAAGGTTACCCACATTCCCCAACACTAAGTTACTAGTGCACCACCACCAAAATGAATTGATTCAGTCAACGACGTCTATGTATTGTTTAAACAGAGACCTCAAGCTTGTAATAGAGTTATATTTTGTGAAAACACCCAAAATGTAAGTGATGGGTAGGTAACTGGCTCTGTAAGAAGCTGTATACGTGCCATATAGGAGGCGGCTGTGTCTAAGCATATGCATTTTTGCCCTTGCTATGTATTTCTCTTGGTGTTACTTTGCATAGAACAAAGGGAAAACTTTGAATCACTCGATTTCAGTCTTGTCTTCTCCACAGACCGTGTTTCTGGGAAGGGCTGCAAAGTGTGCTGGACAAAACTGCCCAGTCTCAGTTTCTTCTCTTCCATAGGCATAACTAATTACACTGAAACAAGTTACTTGCAAGTATATCATCAACAGAGCACCAAAACGCTTTATAGCTATAAAAGCAGATTTCCACCTTTACCCAAATCATGATGTGCTTCAGATTTAACTGGACAATCCAAGTTGCAGAGTCACTGTACACATATTTCCCCTCAGTATGCAACTCCCTGCAATCTGATTGGCTTAAAGCCATGTCAAAATGCACAGATTTGCATAATCTTTACCATTATTCCTACAAAAACCATGACGTAAATACGGAATTCTTCTAATAGTTTATTCCACAATCTCTTCCTACTGGCTCATCTGCTCAGACTGCTTGCCAGTTACTAGAAGGATAGAGGCAGCTTTCAGCCTTCCAAACACACTAATTACAATGGGCTGGGTAAGGTAATGAAAACCCCTCAAATCCTGCTTCTGTTAGACACCTGTGCCCAACCACAACCCCTTCTCCCTCATTTTAACAGAGAGGATGTCAGTGGGATTCAGGACAATGCAATAGCAACAATCCCCCAAGCCAAAAATCTGTTTGCTGACCCCAGATGTCATTAATGGATCTTAGGGAATGGTTTCAACTACTACAAAACCCAGACCTCACTAAGACAAGACATAAAAGTCTCAGCCCAGCAGTGTCTTACAGCATGCTGTGTGTGCTTAAGCAAGGAGAATTGATGATCTTGATACCATCAGCACAGAAGCTACCGAGTGCAGAAGATACCACTACAAACGACAACTCCCCAGTGTTATCTGTGCCTGCACAGTTAATGAAGTAATTCTTCTACTCAAAGCTGTTTCATCCAATTTCTTACTACCAGTGAAGTCCAGGGTTAATGCAGGATCTCACATTACAAGTCACAATCCCTCAGTAAATCTGTGTTACTGTGGACAGCAGAGGCAAGGTAACAAGTTAGTTCAGCACTTCTTCATGAAGAGTTGTTTCTGGTGTCGCTGTGCACACAGAGATTGCTCAGCTGAAGGTACAGTAGCCTGGCACACCTCAGTTGAATGTTCTTGTCTCAGCCTTTTGCCATGTTTCTGTATACAATGGGTACAGACAAGTGAGACTAAGGAGAATACTCCAGATGAAAACTGTAATGGAATTGAAGTTGGCTTTCAAGAGCAGGAAAATGCCAAACAACTCTTGCTCTTGCAGCAGATAAAATGCAATGCAATACTGAGGCAAGCAGAAATAATTCCACTTTCTGCTACAAAATATTTTGGTGAAAGGCCAAGATTTTCAACTGCATCTCCCTCAGAAGACTGAAAAAAATCACTCTGCATTAGTGTATGCAGACAAAGCTGAAAGCAAAACGACAGTGAACTGTATTTCAGGATCTGATGGGGGCATGGAGCAAACTGAGGATAAAAAACCTGAAGTCTAATTCCACATCCATCTGAAACTCCCTAAACAAAGCCTCCTCTTTGGAAACACGTTTGTGAGACATCTCTGCAAGACCTTGGGGAATCCATTACTAGCCTTAAACATTCACTGCTTTGAGATAATGGTCCTTCATGGCTAACAGAAAGCAGTCACTCCTGAGCTGTCAGCTTCATTATTGCTGGTGCACACCAGCAGCTACAGTCTTAATGCACCTCAGTAAAAATTACCCTCCCATTATCAAGAGTTACTTCATTCTTTTAAACTACCAGCTACTTTGCACAAGTACTATTGCTATCAATCAAAAATAATCTAAGCAGGATTACTACAGCAAAAAAAATAAAGAAGGTAAAATACTTGTCTTAAACCAGCATAAGAACAAGGCAGACTGGAAAGGTCCTGACTGGAATTTCTGGCACTGAGATCCCCCATGACAACTGAATTCAGCAAGGTGAAAATAACTGATGTGGTTTATGTTTCTGCTAGCTACCTTTCAGAGAGAGAGGTGATGCTATTGAGAGATTCACCTGGGCTCAGTGAAGCTCTCCCAGGTTTGGATTTGGTGGGAGCTTTACTGACAGATTACTTCAGATTCCATCTTTCCTTTTCTTTTTAAATTAGAATATGCTTTTACTTATGCAACGCCTTTCAGTACTGCACATACTTAAAAGTTCTATGGAACAGCTTAATCATCTAAATCACTTCATGCACACACACAAATGTATGAAAGCTAAAAAAGAACTTCATGAATTTGTGAAACAAGCAGCCCATTCAGTTCATGTCTGCTTTATGCTAAATGGATGCTTAAGCTCCATGCAGCAGCTTCTCTCAGAGCTGTATACATTGAGCCCTTGATGAAACTTCACTATCAGAAGATTAGGAGAAGGAAACACTGACCAAATGCACAAGATGGCTGTTGCGTAGAATACAAGCTTCACACCTAACACAGCCTGTGGTAAAAGTACAACCTTGTCACTTCTTATTCTGGGCCACTAGGACACTAAAATAAGCTACAAATAAGCATACAACTTGCAAATGGCTTTCTGCTCAAGGAGTACTACACTGTCCCCTTGATGATCCAGTTTTGCATGTCTCAAGTTTAAGATCTATAAAGATTTCTCTGCAGAAATTGATATTTTCCTTGTATCTGGTGAGGCTTGCACAGCTATATGCCCATAACAGAGCTAAATCCAGCCAGCAATTCTGAAGTTGCTTCTCCCATATGGGTTTGATCTTTAAAGGTTATTTGGATTTATTAGAAACATTTTTCATTCTGCTCAGCTGGTGCATGACATTTCTTCTGCCACCTCGTGGAATAATGGGCTGGTGTTCTACAAAACTGAGCACCAGGACTGCAAATCCATCACTGCACCTGCAATCACAAAGTATCTGTATCACAGCTGAGCGGCTTCACTGCTGCATCACACCGTGTCTGCTGGTACCCCTCTTACCTAACATTAGGTTTGACAAAAACATTTCCCAAGCACCACTGACTCCATGGAAAAGATTTAAGTGTCCTTTTATTCAAGCCTGTAGTTATTCCTGAAAGTCTGCAAGGTCTAAACACTCCATTTTTACTTCTGATTTACCACAGTCACCATGATTAGCTCTCAGAGGAAGCGGCTAGCCTCCGCCCAAAAGTGTTTTGTCCTTACATTCTTTTATTAAAGCAATTTCTCTCTGCAGTCTGTGTCTCCTCACTACACAACACTCACACTGATAAACCAGAACTTACCATCTCTTATCATAGTAGAGTTTTCCATCTTCTATCCGGGCCTCAAACCGCTGTGCTGGAGACTCTGCTGGTGTAGCTGGGAGGTGTTCAGGAGAAGAGGGAGAGGCTGAGAACAGGAGAGAGACTGTTTAAAGACCACCACACAAGCAGCATATCCGAGTGCAGAACTGCAGTTACTAAAGTCATATTAAGCAGAAATAATAAGCACAAAAAGCCATAAACTCAAATTTTCCATGAGAAAAATGTTCTCTATTAGGATGAATACTTCATCCCAACTCTGCCTTGAATACACAAATGATAAGTCACTGAAATATAACATTTATCTGAACAAAATATTGATAGGGAGGTGACAGATATCCTTGCTTTTAATTCTCATCTATGGTAATTACATAGGGTCAGACTTACTTAGGCAAGTCAGTACCACTGTCCTGAAACAGTGTACAGACACATTTAGAGAGCTAAAGGCATGGAACCCAAAGTTCTCAATCCCTCCATCTACCTGACCAGCAGGCAAGCTGTTCAGATTCATCCAAATATAATGGAAACACCTCTTTACACGCATTGTTCCATGCCCAAATGTTTCAGCCACTAAAAGATACACATGCCTCCCTTCCCAACCCTGACAAGCTTCAGAACAGAAGAGACTTCACACAGCATCCATTTGCTGCAGTAGCTGCACAAAGAACAACAATTACACAGTCAAAACAATTATACAGTCAAGTTCCAAAGTCAGCAATTATATATTCAAACAGCCTACAATATATTTGTCCGTTCAACTGTGAACAAGTTCCAATGCAACTGCTAACTCACCTGGTCTCTTGGGTGATTTAAGCTACATGGAAAGAGAGCAAAGAAGTGTTAGAGATCTGACGTGAGCCATACAAGTCTGCAGTTATAATTTCAGATAGTCTTACTTTCAATGCTTTTTAAAATGTACCATTAAATGACATAACAAGAACAGCATGCTGCGAACAGTCAGAGGTGCAGATAATCAGTATCACGATACAAAAGGTCTGTAAACTTCAGAGGATTCAGATAATCCACTAAAGACAAAACCAAACCCATCTAACGCTGGTTTTTAACATGATCCAACATTTCTCAGGGTACATGAAGTACAGGAGATAAATCGCTAGAGACACCTCAACAGCTGGCACAAAGCACATGCTCCACCACCATCCTCAAATGCCTCTATGAGAAGAAATTAGATAAGCCTTAACGTGGTTAGCAAGAAAGCAGTAAATTAATCCAATCCAGAAAAACTATCAACTGCACCCAATGCAGTTTGCTGAAGTACTGCGACAGTGGGGAGAAAAAGGAAAACAGGAAAAACCCACCCCACACTAAGGCCTGGAACAAAGGCAGCCTCTGATCACGAAGAGAAACACAGCAACATCAGCTCAGCCATGCGGAGGAAGAAGCTCCTTAAGGCAGCTCATCATTTGGCTCAGACAAAAGGTAACATTTTTAGATGACAGTCATTTTAATTAGGCTAATTAAACCTCTTGAAGCAAAAGGGAGGAGATACCATCTTGCTAAATCTTTACTGTTACTTCTGAAAGCCTACTGGGATGAAAAAGCCCCACATCTCAAGGAGGAACACAACCCAGAAAGCTCTGATCTCTTCAGGGGAAGGCATTAGCTTTCTCTTTCAAAAAAAGAAATCCAAATCAAGCCATCAGCCCTACCTTGTTCAGTGTTCTCAGGTCCTCCATTATTTGCTCATCAGTCAACAAGTAATTTAGCTGAGGTATTCAGAATTAAGGTTCCCATAAGCTCTTGACAAGCAAGGTTAAAATTAAAGGTCAATGACATTCATTTCACTTGACTAAATGTAAGCCAAAAGGATTCCCTAAAGTTGCATATGATTGTAGTAAGTGCCATATTTGAGCTTTTTTTGTCATGAGTTACTAAAAGTTCATCTCCACAGAGCTTCATATTTAACGGCAAATAGAGTGCAGAATCATTTTAACTTATTCAGACATAACCATCAATGGAAAACCTTTAGTGCATTGACATTTACTTTATGGAGGCATCATCACTAGTGTTTTCCATGGGTTTCCTCTTGCATTTCTGCAGAGAACAATGTGGGAGCTGGAACAGAACAGACTCGCTTCAGGTTTTGTCCAGTGAAGCCAAATCCCACCCAAACCTGGGAAAAGAAACTTAGCGCTTTACAACACAGTATGCAGAAACAGAGAGGTAGGGAAAGAGGGGAAAGAGTCACCAGAAAATAAGAACCAGAAAATAAAGCCAGGCGCAAAACACATCCTTGTGTGGACGAGGATGAATGGGAGTCTACCACTGACCTGAAAACAAACCCAAAATCTCAGAACACAGAACTTACTGCATTACAGCCTTACTAGAGCTCTGCTGTCACTTTGTGTACTTGCACACTCACATCTTCCTTCTTCCTTTGTCTACTGTTCCTCTGTCACTTCCACACTAGAAGAACCTAAGTACACAGGAGGCAAACACCACCCAGCAGGGGACCCTTCCTCCAGCTTTAATCCACAGTGTTTCTTCAAAAGAACCCTTAAACCAAAAGTGTTCAAAGTATTAAAGTTAACAATTGCTGGGCTGCATTTTAAGGCTTTCAGTTCTGATAAGACTTTAATCCTCTCCTCAGCGAGGAAAGGCAGATGTTCCATGCTGTGGCTGCCATATCACGCTCCATTACAAAGTCATGTTCACTGGGAAACTCATTTATTTTGGATGAAATAGGGGCGCTAATAGATTGATTTTTGGTTTTCCTGAAAGAGTGAACAGAATCTCCAACCAGAAAGAGGTTAATTAAAACTGGAGATGCTTGCGAGCACCCCACATGAATGATAGAGCTCAAGGTGTGATGCTGCCTCAGAAAGTGGGAGTCACTCTGAAGTTGCAAGATAAGGGGTTTTTAATCTGATTGAAGCCATACAAGTTTGGAAGCTCATAATAAGCCTCTGCAAAGCAAATATCATTACCTTCCTCTCCAGGTGAATTTAAAATACAAAGAGAAAAAGTGCCTAGCATCACAACAGAGCTAAAAACATACTTTCAGAAGCTAAGGAATGTTTTATTTCTAAGAAACATGCAATAATGCAGCAGGATTACACATGCGTGTTTCTCTCTTATGCATGCTATATAAAAACAAGATGGATTTTCATCTTTCTTTAGTCAAAGAACAAAGCTAGCAGTCCTTGCTTTTGCCATGCATCTCTCTGGATCAGAGATCTCAAGCCTTTATTAGTAATGGAAAAAACTGGTTTGATATGACAAATATGAGCTTTCCGGCAAACATCTTGTCAAGTATTGAAATGAGAAAAGCTTTGGCTCACGTAAAAAGCAATTTACTATCAATGGAATCCATTACCTAAGCATTTATGTATAATGCTCATTTAAAGCTTTTCCTTTCTGAAAACAATCACCTGAAGAATTGAAAGTATTCTCACTAATAAAACAAATAACCTAATAAAATATGTTATCTCATGGCACTGAGAAGTTTAAGTCAGGATACCAAGTGATCTCCAAAGGCTGGCTGTGTTATAGCAGCTTATCACACATTATACAGGACAAACTGTGCTGCAGTATTTCCTGGATTAAAATCTGATCCAAGCACCTAATTTCATTTTCCTTCCTGTACAAAACAACTGAGGTGCAGTACAACAGCCTCCAATGGCACTGTGGAAGGATATCAGGGGCAGGTTTCCTCCTCTTGTCTGGGATAGGAACTGGATCATTTGGTCGTCGCCTCAGTTTCCTTGTCATAATAGGCTTCACTTCCATTGAGTCTGTAGAGTAATGAAGTTGAAGAGCTGATAAGACCAGAGGGAAGGGACTAAGAAGCAGCAGCTTTCTACACAAGGCACTAGGAAAATAAATCTTTCCTCTTTCATATTGAAAATTGACTTTTTACTTTTGTGATAGCTTCCAGCATCCAGGCTGGAACTGCTGACAGCAAACACAAGTTCTCTTTCACACTAGGTCACTGTTCAGTAACACACTGCAATGCCACGGTTACAGCTCCCATTTACAGGTGCAGATAAAGAGCACAATGCTGCTACAAGGATTCAGGGCAAATTTCTTTCAGGTTAAGTTGCTATCTGCTTTTGAACACATCATTTAAAAGGCAAAGTTCATGGAGTCCTTTGATAACAAAACCTGGACAGTTAATAGCATGGAAAATATTAGCTACAAATCCATTGCTCTTTTGCTTGTCTTCAAGCTGGAAAACTAGCTTTTTATCCAAGGAATACAGATAATTACTGCCTTCAAGCCTGAGACAAGTCTGCTGGAGTCATTTTAAACACAAATAATATTTCCATTCAGATAATCTGAAAATGTTTCAAATTATGATTAATGAAGCTAATTAATAACACGCAGAGCAGCAGCTGACAGGAACTAAACTGTAGCATATGCACTGGGAAAGAAGAAAACATCTGTTTAACATTGAAACACAAGTCTCATCACCAAGTAATTATGTGAAATTACAGTTTGTCCAAATGTCTACAGGCAGTCTTAACTGAGCTACTTCAACCCTCACAAATCATTCCTTAATTTATGAAGATATCTTCAACTGGCAACCAAGAGACCACATCCTAAATGTTAAACACATCATCTCACCTCTCTATGTGCTGAGAAGTATTTGCTCATCTTGGAAGTTCACCTGAATCACATCCTAAGCAGCACTCAAGTCTATGAAGCCTCTTTGGCTCCCTCTAGATGCTGAAACCTTGAGCAGATACATGTGCTCAAAATACAGCAGATTGCTCTTTTTCCTTATGGCAAAGGTGAACAAGAACGACCACACTACACATCAAGGGAACAAATGCCACAATAAAAGCTTTAAGCAATAATAAGATGAAATGCAACCAAGTGTATGCCAAAGGCAACCTGAACTCTAGGATTCAAACTTGAATTTGAAAAACACTGAACACGAACAGCCCTGCAAGACACTCACTGTGTTGAGTTGAACATAAACCACTCTCTCCATCTGTTAGGACCAACTTACAAGAGCCTAAAAAGAGGGGTTTAAAGCATGTACTCAAGCTGATACACAACCAAATCAAGAAGGTTTTTCCTCCTTTTTGAAAACAAGTTTCAAATGAGTCGTCAAAGTAGCTCTCTATATTGCTTAAAACGTGAATAAGGCAGACATCAGTTTTCTTCTCTTTATCTTAGCATCCTGTATCTTGAAATTGTGACAAGTCAGCTGAAAGTCAGCACCAAGCAAGCTGTCAAGAAAGCCACAAAGAAAACCCCTAGAGCTTGAATGTCTTACATTTACTGATGAAAGTCTGCAGAACTTCAAGAGTTAAGAGATTCATCAAAACTTTCTAAAGGAACTTTCAAAGAGTTACATCAACAGATTTAACCTAAAACACAGTCTTGCATGAGGCTTAAGAGTTAAGAACCACAGTATGTAACGCTCCAGAATGACAGGCAACTATTGCAACCTAATGAAACTGCAGTGCTCCCCATACTCACAGATGAGCTTCTTCATTAAACTTCATTAAGTCTGACCGGTTTAAACTTCAACAGGGGAAATTCAGGTTGGATATAAGGAAGAAGTTCTTTACTGTGAGAGTGCTGAGGCGCTAGAACAGGTCACCCAAAGCAGCCGTAAATGCTCCATCCCTGGCAGTTCTCAAGGCCAGGCTGGACAGAACTTTGGGTGACATGGTCTAGGGAGAATTGTCCCTGCCCATGGCAGGGGGTTGGAACTGGATGATCTTAAGGTCCTTTCCAACCCAAACCATTCTACGATTCTATGATTCATCAGGTTGCTAACTTGCATCCTTGCATATGCTGAGCTTCCACAGGTTCTAAACCCCATCAAGTCCACACTAGCTTCAGTAGTTTTATTTCCTAGCCTCCACTGTTGTTCACAACAAAATCCCTTCTAACGAAATCACACTGCACTTCTGCTAGCCTGGAAGAAAGGAGGTGAGAGAGGGCTAACATGCAGAGAATGTTTTTCTTCTCCACAGTTACATACCTGCCTTTTCCTAGAGCTGTATTTGATGAAACACTTCATGTCTGCAGGACACATTTCCCTGAAGAGGATTAACCTGGTCCCCAAATCAGACTACTAAATACTTCTTCCTCCTCAGTCTCCCTTTAACTCTGCAAATCCAAATTCTGATGTTAACAGCTGATAGAGAAACTGAATTCCTTTAGACTGCTAAAACATTTCCAAAGGCAAGATCTAGTCAAATTCTGAGCTGGAGAACCTTTAAAGCCTTCACACTAGCTGTCTGTACAAACCAGCATTGCTACCCTGAAAGCTTTCTTTTCTAAGCAGTAGCAGAGTGGACAAGACAAAAGACAAAAGCCCCTCTTGTTTTACCTCCTGTTAATTCCATGGTTAGCTTTTCATTCTCAATCATCTTCTTCTTCTCTTCCAACTCTGCGATCAGGTTTTCCTTAAGCTCAATTTTCTTATCTTCAAACTCCTTTGCTGCTGCCTTCTTTTCCTTGACATAATTCTTCTCCACCTGATCTGTCTAATGTAAACCAAAAGAACAAAAAGGTTAACTTGCCATTGGTTCCTTAGTTAATGATACCACAACAGCTTCTTTCAACTGCTGTATTGATTAGCTTTTCAGTTCAGAACTGTAGCCAGTTCTAAAGATTGTCAATAATCACAATCAACAGAAAAACATCTAAAAACGACTTAAGTGAGCAGGACTATATTGACAAATGAATTATTTTAAGAAGAACACATTCCAATGCTGCATAACATAGAGCCTCTCGCAGAGCTCTTCAGATTTATAAACAGCACTATCATTTATCACCTGAAACAAGCCACGTGCACAGCCAGCATACAACAGCCCAAAAGCAAATACTGCTTTTCATTCTATTTTAATGAGAAAGTATAGAAGTTACCCATGGTAATACCAGGAGTAGACTGT
The DNA here is from genome assembly GCA_039720435.1 of Amazona ochrocephala. Classification (NCBI taxonomy): domain Eukaryota; kingdom Metazoa; phylum Chordata; class Aves; order Psittaciformes; family Psittacidae; genus Amazona; species Amazona ochrocephala. Next base: position 3,588,261 of record CM077891.1, on the reverse strand, counting down.
ACTACACTGCAAGCGTAACTGCTAGCTAAAGGAACATTTATGCCTTCTGGGAACTACTAGCGGATGAAACAGGAGGTTGATACCTCTCCCATCTAGTTAACATTGATTTTGATAAATTAAGAGTACTTACTTCAAGCTGGAGGAATAGCTCTGAAAGACAAGACAAGACATTATTTATTATCTTCAAAGATGCACAAAATGACTTGCCTAACACTTTAAGCCATCAGTTATCGTAGCCAAGAGCAGCAGTGAACCAAACTGGGCCCCTACTCATCCAACCTCTACTCTCACTTGGCAGTTTTATGCTGAAAATAAAGCAACTATGAAAAAAATCCCACAAAAAATACATTGTTAATTGAAGTTTTCTACTGATTGTCAAGCAGATTTGCAAAGCTTACACAGCAGTGTTCCATACTACTCAGTTTAGCTACTATTTCCAGCAGTACTAAGCACATAGTCTATCTTTCTCGCAGTTTAATTACAATCAGTTATTACTAGATACAAACCCCACACACAGAAGCTTGAATCATGGAGCTGAATGTGTGGCTGGCAAAAAAACCATAAACCGTAGTTGAAGCCAACTTCATGAACTTCAGCAATGACCAGTTCAGAAATCATCCTGCAGCTGCTGGAAGCTTCATCTGCTCAACTCATGTCTCATTTCAGGCTCTGTGCCACTGAAGATTAAGTTCTAACACAGGGCAATGATGAGTTCGCGTCATACTTACGGATGAGGCAAATGGATTTCTGGTGTGAAACAGTCCTGCTATTGATGGATGTGCAATTCCTACCAACTTGAAATTAAGACGGACAGGACCTTTCTCGTGCGTCCTGGAGGACATAATGCCCAAACCAAAGCTTTCATTCAAAATAGTGGCAAGAAAAGCCAACTAAGGCCGGTCACCAAGGCACCGTATTTCACCAGTGTATTAAGCTTTAGCAAAACCTGTCCTAGTAAAAACTTCTGTGAAGATCACAGGCTTCAGGTGTCTTGCTGCTACTACAAAAGGCTGCAGTAGCAACGCCGTACTACCATGCCTTTTGATATACAGCTTTAAAAACCAACATCATAGATACCAAAGATGATAATGGCCAAATAAAAAAAATCAAACCTTTGCTTGCAAAAGGCTCTATAAGATGAGCATGGAAACAGTATTACGGAGGTAATCAAACACAGGTAAATCTGAATCTGTTGCTTTGTATCTGTGAATTCGCAAACAACATTCAACACCAAGCCCAAAACACACACAGAAAAAAAACAACCACCCAAGCAACCAAAACAAACCCAAAAGCTCAACACGGGAAGAACACTAAGAGACCATTCTTCCTACAGTAAAAGGCAGAAAGTGATCCTCATCTGCCCTCCTGTGGAAGACACAAGGAGCTGCAGCACTGGTCTTTGCCAGCCAGAAATAAAAGTTCGCAGTCAAGTCTTATTTCAACAAAATAACCCAATCTTGCAAGAATGCAGCTCTAGGGCACCAGGAATTCACCTCAGAAGAGAGACTGCTGTTAACAAGAAGTAGTTCAATTCACTTTTACTCCTCAAGCAAATCCTTCACCATCACAAGCACTTTTAGAAAGACACAACTGACACTACTCCAAGGTTGGAGTATGTTAGCTATCATAAAAGTGCCACTGCCTCCCTGTCCAATTTGCCAGAATAATGGCCCAGGCATTACAGGATTCATCCCATTTTTCTAAAGGAGGAACAGCTACATTTCCTATTTGTACTTAACAGCTTCCATAAAAGGCCCTGCTTCAGTATCTTGAGACAATAAGCTACTGGAAAGAGAACAAGAAAGAGGGAGAGTAAGCAAATGGATCTAATTTCTATGCCATTTCTCTGCAGTAACACAATAAAGGGTACCCAGAAAGACCAGTCAATGGCACAGCTATACAGATTAGCCGTTGCAGCAGCAAAACCTCTGCAGTCATTGTTCCAGGGCACAAACCCAATCTTGGGGAAAGCATGTAGTCCTAACCTTCCATCCTGCACACCGAAAGGAACAGCCTACCCAAAGGCTTTGGGCAAGCTGCACAAAGGAACAAGCTAACAAGGGGGAATGTAGGTCAGGCACAGTGCCAGATAAAAACAAAATCATTTTACTTGTGCTTTTTCACACAAATGAAGACTAAAATTCTTCAAAAGAGCTCAGGAAACAGTCAAACAATGCTGATGAAGGGAAAAAAAAACAATCAAGATAGATCCAGTCATGCTTTGTAGACTCAAAAACCCCCTACACTATACCCTCAGAAGCAAAAGAACCTTTTGCTCCACTAAGTTCCCTTTCTCTGAAGGAAAAATCACCATGATTTCTCTTTAGGAGTTATAAACCCCATTACATTCGTGTACAGCATCTTAGAAGAAAATTCAGCTTACCCGCATTTCGTATCCTTTCTTTATACTGCTGGTCCAACTTCTTCATTCTCTTCTGATACTCCTGAAGAGTACCTAGTTGAAAACAATTTGTGGGAAGCAATGTTACATCTTCTCAAGGAGCCATACACCACTTGAAACACAAATGCTAATGTCTGGAATCAAAAAACTACAGTTCTAGCTTAGCTTATTTTGATAAGCACATTCCCTGGTTTCTTGATTCAGAAAGTGAATTTTAAGAAATGCTTTAGTATAGAGACTTAACTACAAGTGCTTATAGGGCAAAAGGATGAGAAGTGGCAGTCCAATATCTGCAACAGACCGACAAGGATGCTGGAGAGGGGCTCTTCATCAGGGACTGTAGTGACAGGTGATGGGCTCAACAGGGGAAGTTGAGGTTAGATATAACGAAGGAGTTCTTTACTGTGAGGGTGGTGAGGCCCTAGAACAGGTTGCCCAGAGAAGTGCTAAATGCTCCATCCCTGGCAGTGCTCAAGGCCAGGTTGGACAGAGCCTTGGGTAACATGGTCTAGTTTGGAACTGGATGATCTTAAGGTCCTTTCCAACCCAAACCATTCTGATTTTTTCACTCAGCAGCATGACAGAGAGACACCATTCAGCGAAGGATCCTGCTTACATCTTTCAACCCCCTCATCCTTCTATGACCTTTGCAAAGTGCTGAGAACTGTTTAGGAATAAAAAAGCTCCTGACTTCAAAGCTCACCTTCCTGCAGCTGCTGTAACTGCCTCTTAAGAGATGCCAGTTTGTCCTGATACATCCTGCAAAGAGAGAGAGCATGCAGCTTTACTCTCAGAAACAAGCACAGAGAGCTTATTTCACCATCTGCTTAAGTTATAACATGTTTACATGGAATTAAAAACTTTTCTGGAGAACTTCAGGAAACAAACAACAACTAGAAGAATAGGATTCAAAAGAGAAGTTAACATTCTCTCTACAAACCCTGCCAACCCCACTGGTTTTACAATGCACCCAACCAATTATTTTGGGCACAGTTCAGGGTAAAATAGGATTTTACTTATTTTTTTATGTTGACATCTAAAATGACATTCAGGTTTACAGGTGCCAGAAACTTTATACCAGAATCATTCTGCCACTTTGTCAAGCCTTAGTATTTTATGTGTTAGCTCCCTACTTACAAAACAGAAGATGTTTCCTCATGTAGGTCTTAACATCATAAAGACCCCAAACTCTATTCCTGGTGCTGTTGCAAACTTGTGTTTCCTTCACCACATACCCATGCTTTAACACAGGCCAAGTCTTCCTGACCTGTCTAAAACCATGCCTCTGCTAGCTAGCAAGAGCACAAAATACTGCAAATACACCTGGATACCAAGGGAAACTATTTCATGTCTCCCAAAATCCCATCATCTTGGACAGCATCCTACTGTTTAAGGGGTTTTTATAGGCATCTTGCTTTTTGCTTGGCTTATATAAAGTAGACACTTTATTTTATTTAAAGGATCTGTCTGCAGCAGGATTCATTTGCAGCAAAACTCAGCTGCTCCCAGAAACTCCTGTTCCTGTGTCCAAAATAGCAGCAGCACTTAGTTTCCTGAATACATATAGCACAGAGAAAGTAACGGAGAAGATACACAAGTATATGGACTCGCTAGCTACTGCATTGGGCTAGGCACTTAAAACCCCTCAATCTTGGCCCAAAACTTTGAAAAGCTGTATTAAAAGCAAAACCCAAACCAAACCCCATCGACCAAATAAAGATTACCTTACTTTTGATTACAATGGGTTACTTACTGTTCTTTCATTTCTACAAAGTCCTCTTCCTCATGCTTTGCCAGGTCAGTTTCACTGGCATCCTCAGTGTCTAAATGAGGTAAAGAAAGGACTTGTTAAAAAACCCCAAACAAACAAACTCCCCAAACCTCAGGCAATTTAACCTCAAACACACAACCAGATAGATGGGCCTCTGGAGAGGTGAATTCAGAAGTGAATTAATCTCTTGTCTTTCCTGGAAGGTAACCAATCTAAACCCTCTGGTAGTTCTGCAATGAACTGGTACATTGAGTCTAAACAACTTCAGCTTAAGATAGGCTGGCAATTTCTTTGTGGTTTAAGACAGCAGGTTCTACATTAAGGCTCACACATGCAAATGCAGAAACAGTCTGAAAACTCTGAAAACCATTTCACAGGCTTCTTCCTATAGTTCCACCCAACATATCTGGAAGACAATGACTGAAACAGCATCTTGACCTGGACAAACATACTCCAACTGAGATGCTGTTAGGGTTGACCACAAAGGTCTCACTAAAGGTAACGAAGTGACTTGCTGGGATCTGAACTTGGCTTCTCAGCTACGCGTCACACAGAAGTACTTCAACATTCATACACAAAGACAAGCACTGCCATAAAGATAGCCCCAATTTTATGAATAGATAATACAAACTACAACCAAATCAGACCAGTGCGGGGCTGCTAGCTTTCTGCTGTGGCTTTTCAGGCTTCTATTTATAAGACATGGTTAGCCAAGAATGAATTACCTTTCCTCCCAAAGGACAGGTCTGTGCCTCCAGCTTGGAGAAGCTGTGATAGGTAGGGTAAAGCCTGAACTACAGCTACATTCCCTACACATGGACAAGGGGGACTGGCCCCTTAAATCAAACCTTATTTGGTTTTCTTTAAAGCTAGGAACAAATGGGTTTAAACTTACACGTATTACGATTTTATTTTATACACCAAAGATAAATCAAAACAGTTTTAGCTGCAAAACAGAAAAAATACCTAGATGTCCAGTAAAAGACTTTGGTTTATTCCCCAGAGCTGCACACTGCTGTCCTTCAGAGAGATCAACAGGTTTGGCTCCGGGACCTCATTCCTGAATGCCCCAGACGTGGCTGAGGTCTGGCTGGCAGAGCAGCAGGCACTGCCCAAGGGCCGTCCTTCATCTCCTTTGTCACTTTATGCACCCCACACCACAGGATACTCTGGGTTTTACCCCCATTCCCTCTTCTGCACCTCTGTCCTGGTTCTTCTACAAAGCCCCTCTTCCCTCTAACATCGTGCACTCCCTTCTCTGCACACCTCAACCGCCTCCTTTCCCCTTCCCACCACAGACACATCCCCAGGCTCCGCACTCCGGACTTCTCCACCCCTGCTGTCCCACATCTCCAGTCTCGCCTCCTCAGCGCTCTCCCCTCCCTCGCTGCCTCTTCCTCACCTGGGAAACCTCTCCCATCCCAGCTCTGCACCCGCTTTGCCCTTCTTCTCCCTTACAGGGCACCCCTTCGCGTGCTCTCCCAACCGCTTCCCCACCGCTCCCGCACCCTGCCAGGGCGCCACAGCCCAGCCCGCGGCGCTACCAACCCTCATCGGAGTCGCGGGCCCGAGCGCTCCGCTCGCCGTCCTCCTCCTCGGCGCTCTCCAGCTCCTCCTCCTCGTAGTAGTCGGGGCCGGGGGGCATGGCGGCGGCGGGCGCCCCGGGCGTGGCGGGGGCCGGCGGCGTGGCGGACACCAGCCCGGCCGCGCTCATAGCGACGGGACGAGGCCGCCGCCGCGGGGCCGCCGCTCCGGTAACGCCGCCACGGCCCGCACCGACGCTTCCGTTTCCGGGCGGACGCGCCGCTGCAGACCGGCGAATGCAGCGGGCACCTAAAGCGGTCCCTGGGCGGGGGGAAACGGGTGGAGGCGCTGGTTCGAGACCCGGTCCCGCCGGACAAGGGCCGGGCTGCGGGATCAAGGGGCTTTGCCCCGGCCTCCGGAGACCGCGTTCTCCCGTTTTGCCCCCAGAATGGCCCCATCTGCCGTGAGAAACCGGTACTGCAGGATGCAGACCGCTGCCCTCTCCCAGGATAAGGACGGTGCCGAAACTCGTAAGGACGCTGAACTCCCCTCCTGCCAATTTCTTTTAATAGGGGAATTAACTCCTGTTGCTCCGCACTCCCAACGAAGCCCCGTCACCGTTCTGTGATCTCACATTCACCAGGGGAAGTAGCAGCTTTATGCCAAGAAACAGCAGCTTTTGCAGAAGCGGGAACAGGTTATCCCCACGATGAGGCATCACCACACGTTTAAGGACCAAGATGCAGATCCTGTGGCGAGATTCACACACAGGAACTCTTCAAACCAGGATCCCACCCCATATGTAAACACCTCTCATTGATATTTCAGGCTGAATGTCTCATTTAGCCCCTTTTCTGAAGATCTCAGTCACCAGGGAGGAACTAAGTAGCCCTGCTGCCTCCAGCAGAGCCATGCGTGAACTTCCCTTAACGGTTGTGAGGTGCCTTCCTCAAATGAACAACTTACTCACTGAGACACTATAACCACCTCACCAAGGAAAGAAAGGAGGGTTTATCTAAAGCAGGACTGAGCTCAAAAGCATTGCCACGCTTGACAGACTCTCCGAACCAGGCGTTCAGCAGCTGCGAGGAGCTCCAGGTCACACTCCTTGCTCTGGAAAAGACTCATAACAACAATGTAGGCACTTCGTTTCCCTGCAGCTCACCCCAAAGATCTGTTTGCCCTGACTGACAATACTTAACTCAGAACACTCTGCCAAGCATGGTCAAAACCACCTTTTCCAGGAGAAGAGGCCAAGACACAGCCAAAAGCCATCACCACCCAGAGCACCTCCCAGCACTCAGTGTCCGATTCAAAGCAACTCTTTACCCTTCCCCTTGCTCAGGGCTGCCCACAGACAAGAGGAGAACAGGAAGGGGAGTGGTGGCAGCTGCCACATGGTGCCACTGAGCTGACTGGATGCCCACACTGCACCCAGTGCCCATGGGGTTGTCCTCTCCCCACCTGGCTCCAGTTGTTCAAATAACGTTCCCAAGTCATAGGGTCACACAGTTAAAAACAGAGATGGGACTGGCTAAAGCCCTCTCTCAAAACTAACCAGAGCCCCTTAATGCTTTATAAACACTATTTCCCCCAGTTCATCCCCATTTCCTGCCTGCATCTCTTCCATCTTTCCAACATAAGAACACGGAGCTGCTGGAGCAAGTCCAGAGGAGGCCACAAAGATGCTCCTGCAAGCCTGGTTCATACCATTGCGGATACCAAGCCAGTTGCAAGTGTGTCTGAACCACGTGTGCCCTTGTGAGGTTGACTTACCCCACATGACACTGCCTCAGCACTTTGCAGAAGCTGATTTATCCCCTGAGAGCATCCCACCCCTCACACATCACATAAAGAGCTGGTGCATTTACTAATGGGAGGGCACACAGGAATCCTTTGAACCAAAAGAGCTGTGAGCAGCCAGTGAGTAACAAACTGCACACAGCTGCTGATGCAAAGGTTTTAGCTCATTCTGTGGTCAGAAATGGAACTGCACTTGCTGCTGCTCCCTCCGGAATAATTCCTCATGTTTAATATTAGCCTTCTGGAGACACCCTCTACTGTCATCTCTCAGGCATCCAGTGGGAACCCAAGGGAGGAGGTTCAGCTTTAAGGAATGCCCTGTTTCCCTTACAAATGCAAAATCTTAACTGTCTACACCCCAAAGAGCTATCAGGGGAAGCTGGAACTTCTCTAGCAAGCTGTTGTTCTTGGCTCATGTTTTCATCAAAGCTCGTTTTCTCACCCCAACTTGTTCATTGTTTTATATACATTCAGTCTGAAGAAAGATTCCTGCCTTCTGCTTTGTCAGCAGCAGCTATTCACAGAGCAGCTGACACAGAAGTCACAACCACTGTCTTTTTCCTTCCATTTGTAAGAAACAGAGAAAAATAAAGTTATGAAGTTCAGATATAAACAAAGATCGTGGCAACTCGTTTATTGTATAAATTAGATGACTGCAATGAGGAAACATGTAATACAGTACCTTGGCCTTTGAAGCACAGAATGCATACCAACACCACCAACACTCTCCGCCTGGAACACAGCTTTCAAGTTTCAGTACCTTTAGTTTCAAAGGGCTGCATGATGCTGCTGCTACGAGAACAGCTGTTAGAAACAAGTTAGTAGAATGAGGCTGCATGAGGTGCTGATGGAAGATAAAACTCTGCTCCTTCAGTTCTGTTTTGCAAAAAAAAGGCAAGCAATTAAAAAAGAACTAAAATGGAATAAGCCACTGTGAGTGTCTATAAAGAATTGCTTGCTCCTAGATTCAGAGGCTGTAGAGCAACATAGTGTGACAGAAATAGAATCATAGAATAGTTAGGGTAGGAGAGGACCTTAAGATCATCCAGTTCCAACCCCCTGCCATGGGCAGGGACACCTCCCAGTAAACCATGCCACCCAAGGCTCTGTCCAACCTGGCACTGAACACCACCAGGGATGGAGCATTCACAAACAGCACTAAACCACCTTACCCTGTCTCTTCTCCAAGCTAAACCGAGACCTCTTAACCACTGCTAATGCTCCTTCCTCTCCTTTGAGGCTTTTCCTCCTTAAGGCAACACCACTAAATTAGACCAGAGCTTTTTGGGTGGGTTTGTTGTTACCAGGAATATCCTCCTGCTGTGACCCACAGCACCCACGGGCATTGCCGGAGCAACCCGGGCCCTCTTAGCAAGTACTTGAAGCCTCAGAGCGGCCTTTTCACTGCGCCTAACACCACTCTTCACATACTGATGCTGCCAGAAGCCCCACACACACCTGAGCGCACTGTGGGCCCTGACACCACCGAACGCGCGCACAAACGCGCCCAAACGCGCCCAAACGCGCCCCGTTACGGACCCGGACACCGCCGGCCGCAGGCCCCCTCACGCCTCCTCTAAGGGGCGGCCTCACCGCGGCCGTTAACGGCCGGCCCGGGGCAAGCGGAGCGTTGCGCAGGCGGCTGGGTCGAGTGCCGATACCTCATCGATGCGGCGGTGCCGCTCCGCCGCCCTCCCTGCGCCGCCGAGCGCCCATGGCTGCTCCCGCTCCAGGCCGTGCAGCCGATCGCCGAGTGGTTGGGCGCGCCTGGCAGAGGGAGCCGCACCTCAGGCGGCGGCGGGGCCGTGGCAGGAAGCGGCGGGACGGGCTCGGCCCGGCGGGCGCGCTCCGTTCCCTTCCCCTCCTCTTCGCCTCTCCTCACGCCTCTCTCCGGGTCGCCGCGAACGTGTCCGCTGCCGCTGGCCGGCTCCAGGTGAGGCGCGGCGGGCAGGGGCTGACAGGCGGGTCCCGCCGCGGAGGGGGGGGGGCAGTGGTTTTTGGGGCTGAAGAACCACTTTGTTACTGCCGGGCCGGGGCGGGCGGGTGTCCGGCGGTGCCTCACGGCGCAGGTCCCTCAGGGGGGTGCCCGCGGTGGGGGTCCCCCGGGGCTGCAGGCTTGGCATGGGAGGCAGCGGTGGTGGCTGCGGGACGAGCGGGTCCTGCAGCGCTGTCCCGGGTTCGCTGAGCGGTCCCTGGGAAGTTGGAGGTACCGGAGAGCAGAGGGGCAGATGCAGGGAGGGAGGCGGACGTGAATGGGGGGGGAAAGCGTTTCCTTCACCTGCAAGCCGGAGACACTGCCCCAGCTCGGATAAACGGCGTTTGTTCATTGGGGTTATCCCTCGGATGTGTGAGGCGTTGGGACGGCGCTGGTGTCGGCCTGGTGGAACTCCAGCGCACGGGGCAGCTCGGTTGCTGTCAGCTTTCTAGGGGCTGAGTTGCAAGTAATTGCGTAGGTCTGGTGCTAGCAGATGCGTCTGTCCTTTTAATGACATCGCGAAGTGATTTTCTGTAGGTGCTGAATATCATCTAGTAGTACTCGTATTTGTGTGGGGAGGAGAACGCCAGGCAAGTACTAAGCCCTTAGGATTTCGTTTCGCATATATATACATATATATATACATCCTCGTGTCTTCCCCTAGGAACATAAGCAGAATTGACTCCCTAATCCAATAGCTGATACTGCTCAAACGTAGTAGCCCCTGAGTTGTAGCTTTCAGGTTTTCCCTGATCCCTTTCTCATCCCGGGCAGAGCAGCTCGCTGTGGGGTTTGCTGTCCATAACCGGCGTCCTCCCTTGGGCTGTGCTCCAGCGCTTGGACCCTGAGCTCATAGGTGTGTGAGTGCTCAGCACGCATCTAGTGCCAGCTGCCATGTTTGCTTTAAAACAGCCACACAGGAGGTGCTGGTGTGGCCTCCTCGCAGGAGTTCGCCCATAGGAGAGCTGTGCTCAGTTCCACTTTCTGGCCGAGAGGCTTTCGAACCGCACCCGCCGCCGAACAGGGCAGGGATCTAAAGCAGAAGTTGGGGGCTGTGGATCGATGTGGGATGCTCCTCACCTCTCCCGTGGAAGCTGTTGCAATCACACAGCCTAATTAAAAGTTAACTGGGTAAGAGCGCAGCAGGGCTGTGGTTTATGATGCTCCTGTTTTGGCTTATTTTGCTAGTGGTCATTAGTTTAATGTATCTTGTACTAGATTTATTAGAGCACACATGTTGGTATTGCTACACTGATAATGGGTTGTTTGTGAAGTAATACATCACTCTTGTTCATCTCTGTTTATGTCTTTAAAACTGTATTATTTCTGGTAGCTAGGTAATTCTGAGCTCCCAGGGCGTAATGTAACAATAGAAAGAGTGCTTTAAATCTAAATGCCTGTTCATAAACTCTTTAACATTGAAATTCATACAAATACCTGACAGATATTTTTTCTGCACTTACAGTGAGGCTGCAAACTGTTAATATCTGCATTAATGTGTAGTTTTTTGAGGGTTTGTCAAATCAAGTTTTCTTATATATAACTTCCTCTGGCATCTGATTTGAGGAAAACTTGAGCTAGGCTGTTCCCATCTTCCCAATAGGAGGGTTTTCAGGTTGCAGATTAATTCTTCTGTATGTGTATTCTTTACAGTGCTTCTCTGTAGGTACTTTTGCTTTGTTGCATTCATTATCAGTTAAAAAGGATCCTTGTGAGTCAAAACTTTTAAAAATGAGCTATTTCTCCTTACGTGCATTCTCAACATGGACCTTGTGTAAGAGGCTTTTGCTGTTCAGTGCCTGTTGCAGGATGGGGTGGTCTTTGAGCAGAAGTGGGCTCTGTCTCTTCTGACTCAAATCAGCTGTCTTGCCTGTAGGAGAAAACCTTGGTGTGTAGCTGGGCTGACAGAGGCTGCTGAGGAACCCCTGAGGTGGGAAAGGGGGGTGCAGCACTGCTGCACAAGGGGTAAGGTCAGTGACTTGGGACCAGGAACACAGATTAGTTGTTTGCTCTGTTTACAGGCTTTTGCCCCAGGTTCTTCTGCAGCTTCATGAAATGCTGCAACATTCAGGCTCTGAGAAATGACAGCGGAGGAGATGCTCATGAAACACTTTTCCATTTTACTTATTTGTTGATTGTACAGGAAAAAAAAGCTTAGTGTCTAAGGTTGATGTTTTTAAATAGAAAAGTGACCTTTTGCTCTAAAAGAGAGTTCAGATTCTTTCAGCAGAGCCACTCTGTGGTTCAGGCACAGCATTTACAGCAAACTGTGTTTGAATAAAAGTACAATTTTGATGTCCCAGCTATTCAAGTAGTAGGTTTTTGTGGAATTATACTTCAGCACATGCTCAGCTTTTTTAACAGATGTGCTTTTACACAACAGAGGGGGGAAATAGAAGAAGTAAACCTAAAAGAGTGTTTTAAGCTTACTATTTTCAAACTACTTCCTTATTTGAAGATCATTGATTGAACCAGCCTGATTTGATTGCCTCTGGGTTAGGGCTGTGTAATAAACGTTGAGCAAGTGCATTTCACCTGCTTGTTCAGGAGTTCTTTGCAGGGCAGCTCAGGGAGTTTTCCTGACACTGTCTTGTTATCGCTCTATGAAATCACTGGGCAGGTTTGTTTGACTTTATTGAGTGAAACATACTGTAGAAAGTATTGATCTGATAAAACTGGGCTTCCATGGCTACTCTGGGTGTGAAAGAGGAAATATCTCTTCCTATTTTTCCATAGGTAGAGCACATTCTGGTGTTTCACTTGGATCTGCTGCGTGCGTTCACAGCACACGCAATGTGATCGTACAGTGCATGCTACGTAAAAGCATCATGGATATTGCACACCAGGAACTGTGATCTGTGCGAACCTCAGCTCCTGATTAATGAGCAGGAAAGTTGAAATAGAAATTAAAGTAAATTAATTGGGTGTGCTTGTCCAGCTCCTGAGCTCCTGAAGGATGCTGGAAATCCCACTGCCCTCCTGGTTAGTTCTGATACTGTGGCAGCTTCTGTTGACTCTTTGTAAAGCTCCACTTAACAGCATTAAAGAGCAGTGCTTCTAACATGACATCTTCTCCTTATTCTGTAGAGCTTTTACATCAGTATTTTATTTTTCCTTCCCGAAGTGTGAGGATTTTATGTTTGCAGGCTAAGAAAGTTGGAGCTGTTCAGCCTGGAGAAGAGAAACTGTGTGGAGACCTCAGGGCAGCTTCCGGTGTCTGAAGGGGGCTACAAGAATGGTGGAGAGAGACTCTTCATCAGGGACTGTAGCGATAGGACAAGGGGTGATGGGTTCAAACTGAAAGAGGGGAAGTTCAGGTTAAATATAAGGCAGAAGCTCTTCCCTGTGAGAGTGCTGAGGCTCTGGCACAGGGTGCCCAGAGAACCTGTGGCCGTGATTCCTGGCAGTGTTCAAGGCCAGGCTGTACAGAGGGGCTTGGAGCGGACCTGCTCTAGTGGAAGATGTGTCTGCCTGTGGCAGGGGTTGGGACTGGGTGATCTTAAGGTCCTTTACAGCCCAAAGCATTCTATGATTCTATGCTGTAAAGGTCCATAGGTTTTACTCTCAGATAGAAGTAGCCTGGAGTACTGCTAGTATTTGTTGGTTTGTTTTGTTTTGTTTTTTAAAGAAGTGAATGCAAAGAAGTTATTGGAATGAGGTGAGCTGGGTGGCTTGGGTAAGCTTATTCTTACTGAGGGCAGCAAGGAATGCATTGAATTTGGGCAGTCTGGAAGTTGGCTTGTTTATTCCTCAGCCTTGTGTTTGTGTTGTTCTTACTGGACTTTCCCTTTGTGTCAAAAATTGTTCATTTAATTTGTAAGGGCAGGGAAATTTCAAATTTAATCTAGGCAGCTTACAAAACAAGTTTGTCTGAGCTGTTAATGAAGCACTTATGCCCTTGAACAGGTAATAGCTTGATGTGGACGTAATTACTGTTTTTTCCCCCACCTTGAATGTTAGGTCAAAATGGACTCTGGTTTCTTTCGAATTTAATGAAGCCAATAGTGAAGTGGGAACCTGCAGTTGCATGTCTTCCGCCTGAGCTACAAAAGGCTTTCAAATAAGGACATTAAGTTTGAAATTAAGCTTAATTTCAGTCTGTCTTTCTGAATATTAATATAATTGGGCATGGTTGGATAGTGGAGGTTAGTTGGGCAAAGCTAGAGAGCATAACTCATTCAGCTGAACAAATCGTCATCAGGTTGCATTTAAAGATTGCAACTAGTGAATGCCCCCCATCTGCACCCCCCTTTTTGCTGTCACTCTGTTAATTCTGATGCTGGGTTACCCAAGAGACCAAGTTATTCCTCAGAAGAAGGGCACTTGGTGACCTTGATGTGCCGTGGCTTCAGGCCTTTGTGACTTTGATTCAGCACAAGCAGCGGTGGCTTTGGGAAGAGAGAGAAAGCTGTTTGTCACTTTAAGAGTGGAGATGTTACCCCCAAAGTCCTGCATAAACTTCTCTGTAGGAAGCTGTCTGCTGCCTACTGTGTTACCCTATAGCCTGACAAGCAAACATGGGTTTGTTTTGGCTTTGTTTGGGCTTTTTCTTTTTATTACAAGCTCCTCTCCAGAATGACTGTGATACAGAACATGGCAAATGCCACATTCCGGAGTAGCTGCTTTGCAGCACTGGGAGGAATGAATCTTGTATGTAGTGTACATATTTTCACAGACATTAAGCAGTTTAGATGAAAGGTGTTATGACTACCAGATATTATCATTTTATGAGCAGGATGTCATTATTAGATTGGAATTGATAAATGGGTGCCAAATTTTGTGCTTGGTGAGGCTGCTTCTGGAGAGATGCAAATAGTGTGCTTACTCCTACATTAAAGCTCTTTTTTTCCCTTAATTTCAACTAAATGATCGGCAGTTCTGGTACACAGAATCTGGCCTAAAATTGAGCAGATTTATTTGGGGTTGCCTATGAACGCTGTGAGAATTTAAGCCAGATTTACAGAATATAGTCACTGATGATTCATGTTGAGATGATGTTTTTCTTCCCTGTAATGGAACATATGGGACCACATAGCATATGGTGCTGCTGAAAATTGTTAAACGCAGAGCACTGATTTATTACACAGCAAAAAGAGTTTGGATTTTCAGTCTAACACTGAGCAGAAAGCTTTGTAAACAGCTCTGGCTGCTGCTGTGCGGTGGATGCGCTCCTGTGTGCTAGTGGTAAATCTGCAAAGAATTCCTTTAAGTGAATTAAATTGGGGTTCTTCCAAAAGTTGTGGATGTGCCCATTGCACTGGAGTGAGTATGGGAACTCGCTGGATGTTTCATTAAACATCTAGATGGGGTTTTTTGTCTTTACAGGACTTCTCGAGGGGGTTTTGTGGTGGGGCAGGTGGAGGAAGAAAACTTACCCCTTGATCCTTCCAGTGCACAAGGGAGAGCAGTAAAGTGCAGGTACAGAGAGCATAAATTCCAGTCATCTATTTCCTTGTGCTCTCCTGTGTTTCTTAACTGTTCATCTTTTAGATGATGATAATCTCTTCAGAGCAGGCATCACTTCTGCTGTGGCTTTGTAGGTCTTACTGAAGCTCACAGGTGCTGTAGTAATATAGATAATAAACAGTTGTTCATAAGAGTACATTGAGTAAGCTTTATCAAAAAGGATTTAAGCAACCACAGGAACCTTCATTTAAATCTTAGAATGGAGTTTGTCTCTTTTTTTCTAGTAAAAACTTGACTGTAATTTATTTGTGAACAGTAAAGCACTGGTTAAAACAGATTTATGCCAAATTTGGTGGTACTTTTCTTTCTCTTTAGGCCAAAAATACGTAATATCTGTAAGAAAGTATGGAAATCCTCTCTTAACTTTCAGGTTTTTGCATAAAAATCAGAGGAGTCTTATTTACTTCTTGGTTTGTGACAATCTGCCTTTCAGTTCAGGATTTCTGGTGTATTTCTTAATGCTTCTTTTGGCTGGTTCAGGTAAAGTTTATGCTGTATCCTTAAGGAAAAAATATGTGACAGCATGAAAACGTGCTGTTATTTAATAAAAGGAAGTAGTATCTATTGCTGAGGGAATTAACTAATGACCTCTTGTTGCCATCGCCTTCAGGATCTTAGATCCTCCCTTCGCTTGCCTCATTCTTAGTCATAGATTGGAAAAGGAAAACAGGCTTTTTTTTTTTCTCCCCTCCCAACTCTTGAGCAGTTTCTCAACTTCAGATGAACTGATCATTGACCTAAAGCATGCAAATGAACTGAAATCAAGAAAATCCTCCCTTTTCACTTGCGGAACATCTTAGTCTCAAATGAATTTTAGCTTATTTTTGATCTGAACACTGGTTGTCGTGTCAGTTTTAACTCCAAGCTTCTTTCAAAAGAAGGGGGGGGACACATTTCTTATCTGGCAAGTATGTGAGTGGCAGAGCAGATAAGATAATGGAGCCCTAAATGTGAGCTGGGATGGAAACAGTCTCTCTTAACAGGTCTCATCCGCTTTGCCCCATTCAGGCGGTGCTTTACTGCGCACTAATGCAACCAGTTTTGGCGTCCTGGGGAGAATGCACTGAGTCTTCACTCTGCTGCTTCTGCATGAAAAGGCCTGATCCTGAAGTGGGGGAGCCTCATATTTTCATACCCAGGAGTTTTTGGTCATTTGGGAAGCAGACAGTCAAAACCAGGAGGGTTTTATGTACCCGTAAAAAACCTCCTCGAGCCACATTTTGCTCCTCCAGTGAGGAACAGAAACAAAAGAAACATTCCAACTCCTTGTTCCATTCAGGCAGCTGTTTCTCAGTTTCTTGTGTGCATTTCCATGTGGTGTCTTTTCTCTGTGGAGGATCCCTGTGGAAGATAACAAGCCTTCCGTTTCCAGCTCTTCCCAGAGACTAAAAGATCCTGTTACAGTTGTAGAGGTCGTGTGTTTCAGCACTTCGATAGTGGCCCAGGTAGGTGGGAGGTAGTAATGCAGGTATCTAAACCAGAGTAAATAACTACTGGAATTACTTTTTTAACCTCACAAAGTCTTATTTAACTTTTACTCTGCTTTTGCAATTTTCTGTGTTGTATTTTAGGGGGTTGCCTTGCTCGGAATATGTAATTTCAAATGAAGTTAGACTCTTACAGAAGCACAGGAGAGGCTTTTTTTGTTACAAAATCAGGTTTTGGCTTAGTATTTTGCTGCAGGAAATGTAGTCCAGGAGTTAGCCCTGCTGCAGGTGTTGGAAGCTGTAATGCAGAAAAGAACCTGTTTCTTTTTAGCGCTGTATTAATATGAAATAAATCAAAATACATTGAACTCATGCATTCGAGAGCAGGAGAAATTGCAAGTAAATGTGTGATAGCCAATAGCAGCAGTTCAGGTCATGAAGGCTGACTAAAATGCTCCAAAAATCAAGGTCTGTTGGGGACCTTTTCTGTGTTTCTTGTTTCCTGCTGCATGTTACACTGAGATTTCTGCCAGGCTGACTATGATCATTTAGTGCCTCCAAATAAAGTAGCAGCAAGTTGCTGACTAAGGCTTGGTTCTCTTTCCTGCTACCTGAGTATTTTAGAGCAATGTTGTTTATATTGTGGAGCAGTCTTCCTGTTTCTTGATGTGCTGAGCCCGAACCAGCCAGAGGTGGTCAGATGAGGTTGTGATCTGATCTGTTACACGGTTGGGATCAGAGTCAGGCTCTGGAGACATCCCGAGAGGCAGAGGGGCAAGAAGCCCGGACTAGTGACATGTAAGCTGGTGACTGGAGCCCCAGGCTACCAGTGCAGCTCTGATGGTGTTTAAGGTCAACTCCTTGCAAATATTTTAGGCAGGCTTATATTCAAATGCTATTTATAAGACCAGACTAATTTCTTTCTTCATAATGACGGCCTTTTGGCTGATGACGGGGCTGGAATCTGGAAGATCTGGATTCTGCATGGCACTAGTCAGCTGGGTATCCACAAGGAAGTCATTTGCTAGCTTTTGCCTCAGTTTTTTATCTGTATTTGAATGAAAGGAGAAAAAGAGGTTGAGTAATCCCTGCCTCACAAGGCTGTGAGAGCACAGTTAGTAGCCTCATGCTGTGAGATCTTTGGAAAACACCGTAGGAATGTTCAAGGGGCTTATTATGGTTAAGGCCCTCACAATGAGAGAACTGGTTATGCCTGGGTTATTGTTAGACCATTCATTAAGGAGCTTTAATAGCTGCTGCTATGATAGGAGCTGTTCCTGGCTTCGCCTGCAATTACGCTGGGTAGATACAGGCTGCTGCAGTACTGGAGCACAGTGCTCTGGAGCAGAACTGGAGCATCTGCATTCATGTTTGAGTCTGCCTTGAGCATTTCATTTCTGCTTCATGGCTGGGTTTGCATGCAGGTCTTGCTGCAGCCTGAGTGAATTTTGGCAGTTTAGCAGCATGACGGTTACTTATTCTGCCACCGGTGAGCCCTTAGCACCTTCTTGCCAAAAGAATAACTATATATTCAGCCGGAATTTCCCTGTATATCTGCCTGGCTCTTTTAATCTGCCCTGTTTGCACTTTGTAAATTGCACTAAACATTCAAATATAGTGGGCAAGAGAAATTTTCAGCCCAGTATTAGAACCAACTACGTTGGAAAAGACCTTTAAGATCATCAAGTCCAGCCTTTACCCTGGGACTCCAAATACACACGAAACCATGTCACTAAAGGTGTATTAAAAGGTGCAAAGCAAATGCTAAAAGCCTCTTCAGGTTTGTAGATGTTCCAGCTGGGGTTGTCTTTTGAGAAGCTGTGAAACTTCTCCACGAATGCTCATGTCATAGTTGTTAAAGCCTCATTTGATAGTTTGTTTATAAAGTATCTGCTTGAATTTGATCTCCTGGCCAGCAGTTAGGCAAGAAAAGGAGAAAAAACCCATTTTAGGAAAGCCATAGACTGGATATTGGGGTTTCCAAAACTAAACCTTGTCATTAGCAATGGTATCTCATTACACTTTAATGACTCTGGAAACTCGGCAGTGCCACAATCATGTACTTGAAAGTCAAGATACAGCCTTGACAACTGAGGTCTAAATCCAGCCATTTTCATTTGCCTTTGGAGTTTCCTCTCTTCATGACTGTATCAGTAAGTTGTTCTCTGTGTCTTGACAGGTTTGAAATGTATTGACTGAAAGAAAAACACAAACCCAGGTTCCTGTTGAAACACAGGGCTTGAGGAGGTGGCGATCAGGGGTTTGGGAGCATGGAATCAATTGTGAATGTGAATGAACACGAGTTTTAAGCTGACTTAAACCCAGCTGTTACTTCGGGCTCTCCTTCCTCCCACTGAGTTGGGTTGGCACAAACCTTTGTGCTGTCAAGAGTGTGATACAGGTGAGAAAACTGATCCAGCTGCAGAATACCTGTAGTAAAGGCAGAGGTCTGGGGTAGGGACAGACAGGTAGGGAATGAGGATGGGGCTGGAAGGTAGAAGCTTCCCCCTGGGGAAGTAGGGGCAGCGCTGCTAAATGACACTGTGAATAGTCTTTCTTACAAAAATAAAGTACTGTCACAAAACCCACTGTGGAGTTTAAGTTAATGAGTGAACTGGCAAGTTTCACTTTCTGTTTCCTGGGCCCTCGTTGGGTCTAGCAGCACTTGTGTCTTCCCATGCAGTTTGGAGCCCAAGATGATGTGAATCACAATTAAAACATCTCCTTTCCCTGCGTTTTACCTTAATTTCTAACCAGTTTTTTAGGGAACCTAAGTTTGGTGCTTTTCATTCTTTGCTCATGATTTTACTTTAAAATGGGTCTGTTTTAGATATATTTTACAAGCAAGGAAAGACTTTATGAGAGGCTGATGTATTTTGCTGTGTGTTAGTTGTTCAGTGTTTTTTATAGCCCACATCTAACAATATCCCTGCCTTAAGAAGTGGAGGAGACCCCCAAGCAGAATGCTTGTCTCATGGGCGCTGAGAATACTGACTGGAAGGTGATGCCATGTAAGCAGATGGGTGTTACAAGACACAAAGGTTTATTTCCTACCCCAATATGCAGTTGTAAAATGTCTGCTTATGGCACGCTATGACAGGAATCATGTGAAGGTGAAAAGTTATTTCTTAAGTCCTATTTATTCTTGAGGTGTGAGAATTACTTGCAGTATGTAGCCAAGAACCTACAATTAGACTGGGAAGCACCAATGCATGTTCATTTTCTTCAAATGGGCTGTTTCGTTAATGGAAATGAGGAAAGTTTCTGTTTGCTTGCTTGCTTTTAGGCAGCTCTTTAGTTGAGGTGAGCAGTACAGCACCACAGAAACCTTCCCAAGCACTGCTGAGCTTCCAGGGCCACCCAGGCAATTGGTGGTGAACGTGTAAAGAACAACCCGTGATGATGGCTTCTGGTGGCAGGGCCTCCCCATCCAAAAGGCATTTGCAGCTGCTGTCAGTGAAGTTGTGGGTAGAAGTCTCAAGGGTGCATAGGGAGGAAGTCAAAGAGCTTTCATGTTCATGATCTCTGTCTTCCTGGTTGCCTTAAACAAAAAGGACAGCTTCATTTGTGCCATCATTCATAAGTTAAGAACTCTTGTGAAGCTCAGCTGACTGGATGAAATTCCCTGTGCTTTTGCACTCCTGCAGCTCGGGAGCTGGTGAGAGTGTGGATGTGAAGAGTTACCTTCATCTTGGCTGCCTGGCAGGAGGAACTTCCT
This sequence comes from Amazona ochrocephala, assembly GCA_039720435.1. Taxonomy (NCBI): domain Eukaryota; kingdom Metazoa; phylum Chordata; class Aves; order Psittaciformes; family Psittacidae; genus Amazona; species Amazona ochrocephala. The sequence goes on along the minus strand of CM077891.1, from coordinate 3,568,176 downwards.
AGTGCTGAGGTCGCACAACCACAAGTGTTTGCTAGTACTATTAGTAGAAGGGGGATGGATGGTGAAATCTACCTCCCCCCAGCTGAGGTCTGACTTGAGAGGGCTGTGTGCAAAGCTCAGGATGCCCTAATGAAATGGATGGCAGTCCCAGGGGTCTGTCCTGGTTGGAACAACAAGCAGGAAGAGTGGTGGTTGGTTTGGTTTTTAAAACCCAGGGTGTTTAACCCTGGTTTTTGCACCTTGGTGGTTAACTGGTGCCCACTGCATGCAGTAAGGAAGGTTTTGGTTACTGGTTGGGTATGTGGCACACCCTGCCCAGGCTGCTGGGCCCCAAGGGGCTGTGTTCCCTGTGGAGGTGGGTTAATGTGAGCTGTGTGACCTGGAGCCATCTCACTGGGTTTCCAGTTGCTCTTTTTAGTGTCAGGGTATCAGTGGAGCACAAAATCTTTTGAATAACTGTTGTGTAATTTATTCTGTCTTAGGGGGAAGCTGTATATGATGTAGAGGGGGGGCTATATTCATTTACTGGTGTGTGCTGCCCCTTTGTTAGGGCAGCTCAGAGGAGAGCACTGCCTTTTCACTGGAAGCTTCCAAAGATTTTGGAGGGTCTTTGCTGCTTTTGTATATCCCTTTCATGTCCAGAACCACCTTTTGAATGGGACACCTGCACAAGTGAGTTTTACTTTTGTATTTTCCTAGGTGTCCTGTGTTTTTTCTCCTTCACCCACTATCCCGATCCTCCTTTATGCTTCACGTTCAAAACAAAGATCAAATACACCTCAAATGTTCTCCTTAAAAGGCTGCATGTTTGGAGGGAGTTGATCCCTGTGTGATGAGCATGCTGATGTTCTGCAGTGAGGTTTAATGACACATCTGGGTGGAGGGAGCAGACCTCAGAAATGAAAATTGCTTTTCTATTTCATGAGCAGTGCGGACACTTTGGCATGAAAATCAAAATGGAAGTGGAGTAAATTAATTGTCTTCTTTTTTTTTTTCCCTTTTAACCACTTGTACCAGGAGCTTATTTTATGTAATTACTGGGGTGTGACTTTAAATCCTGGGCAGGACTTTGTGGCTTGTTTAACATCAAGTGCAGCTTCTGATGTTGCAATGAAGAAGGAAGTGAGTGTGTGTGTGTGTGCTTGGGGAGGGGGACAAAGCAGCACTTCTGCCTTGTTGCATAAGGTGGGAATTGCAGCTGCTGGTTATTTTTAGCTCCCAACTATCTCATTGTCAATGTGAATCTTTTTGTCTCTTCTTTCTTTTTAATCAGAGTAGTTGGTAAATGGAGGTGTTGGTTTGTGTTCTGAAGGCTCTTTTTCATACCAAGATGCACTACACATCGGTAACTTCTTCCCCCCTGTTTAATTCATTACACACATAGGTCTTTTGAAAGCCCCAGAGCTGCAGGACTGTGTGTGATGCATTTCACAAGTATCTGTTTGCTGCTGATTTTTTACAGCTGTGTATCCATAGCTTAGAATATAGGCAGAGTAGGGATTGTAGGGAAAGGGGAGACCTTGTGGGTCTTGTAGCTGGAGAAACAGGAGCTTAATTCAAGGAAGAAAAGTAAAGATAATGGATGTTTTTGATTATTTTTTATCCATTTTGATTATTTATTATCCATTTTGATTAATGGATCTTAGTGATTTTTCTTCCCCTTTGCAAAAACGTGCAACAGCGTGTTCATAAGGACGTTTTCATGGGTAGGAGGGGGAGGCAAAAGATAGCATCAGTTTCCATCAGCGTGTTTTCCAGTCACTGGCTGTAGTAGTGATTCAGTTTTGTTTGGTGGCTCATCCTGAAGAGGCACATGCAGAATGCTTCCATTTTAAGCTCTCCAGCACACAAAGCCTGTTGGGTTTTGCCACAGTGGGTGAACTTTCCTTCCTGGGATCAGGTTTGCTGCACTGGCCTGAACTCTCCACCCTCCGAAAGCTCTTGGTGTGCTATCAGAACACTGAGGGTAGAAACTGTTCTGTTTAGTTTCGGGGTTGCTGATCTGAAAATGCGCTGTTTAAGAAGTTTTCCTGGCTCCCTGCCTCTTCCCCCCTGTTAGATGCTACCAAAACTCAGCATTCCCTAAGTGAAGTGTACAGCCATGCATTAGCATTAGTAGTGTCTATTCCAAGCTTGCTTAAAGAAAGCAAAGGAAGTTTTTCATAGCTGGAAACCCTCTGCCTGCCACAGTAAGTACCATGAGTAGTGCACATGTGTGTTTCTGTACCAGGTAGTATCCTTCAGCCTGTGGTAACAAGAGAGAGCCTGAGAATCCCGAGTTGGCTCCTGGTGTTTGGATAGGGCCAGCTGTGTTGATACTGCTTGTGAGGAATAGCTGTGAAGCCAGAAAGGCTTGCGAACAGCATTGGGAGTTCCTATCTATATCTGCTGCCCTGTCACAATAGCTCTTAAATCCATCAGTGACCAGAAGAGGTGAAAGCTTTCTGTGTGCAGGCGAAGGTACCCTGCTATAGTTTTGGGTGTGAAGGAGCAGAGGTAGATGTGGCTCATGGTAACCTTTAATAGACAGTGCAGCGCTGACGTGGTGGTGAAATGCTGCCATATTATCATAGAATGGTTGGGGTTGGAAAGGACCTTATGATCATCCAGTTACAACCCCCCTGCCATGGGCACTGGGGTACCGTTTCCATCCTTATTTACTCAGTGTGTTTTGGGATTACTTTAATGCTGCATTAAGCTGTCTCATGCTGTCTGGCTGTGAAAGTCTGAACACTGACAGTGTGGAGCGAGGTTTCTTCTCTCAGCTGAACGTTCTAGATACCGTCTTTTCCTCTGTGTCAGTCTTGCTGGTTCTGCTGCTCTCACTGCTTTGTCTTTCCTCAAAGATCATTTCATTCCCTGAGCTCATGTTAGGCTCCATCAGCCTTTGCACGTATGTTTGTGGTGGCTCTTTCGTGTCTTTGTGAAGAAGCTGCATTGAAATCTACTGTGTCTGATAGCAAATGAGAGAGACCTGATGGGGAGTGCTTTCAATTACTGGTTGCATAAACCAGCTCTGGAAGGAAGTCCAGGGCCAGGAGGCATTTCCAGGCCAATAAGTGCAGGAGTGTATGTAACAGTAGCTAAATTTCTAAACTGTAGCAATTCCAGAATCTTTATATAGTAATCTGGGCATATTCCACTGTTTTGAGAAGCAGCTATCATTCTATGATAATTTCATTCTATGATAATTATCATTCTATGATAATTTCAACCTGCCTCCTTAATTCTGTGCCAAATGATGCATTTACTGAATTGAACCAGAAACCTCTGGTGTTTCAAGTGGGAATCTTGAGCCTTGTGTAGGACGGACACATTTATCTGCTGAAGTGTGTAACTTACAGCAGGTAGTTAAGCAGCTCTGCTGCCTGTCTTGGGCTGACTTAAGCCCAGATCCCAACCCCTCAAAGCTTCCAAAGACAACTGCACACCAGAGAGCAAACCAAGTTTTGCTGTGCAATATGTGTGAATAGCTTCTGAGCACTGGAACATTGCTGGCCTGTAATTAAGTTTATGGTGTATTTTGATTTGCTGTCACAAATGTGCTTCAGGTGATTTCAATGGCCTTTCCTTTTTGTGCTGCTCATCTTGTTCCTCATCCTTAAAGTCTTTGTGCTCTGCCTGTCCCTGTTTTGGAAGACAGAGCAGCCTTTTGAAGGACACTTTGGTTTCTGTGTAGCCTTTAGACTCTACCAGGTTTGTTTAGCATTTGTCTTGGGTTACCCTTTGAGATTTCCGCAGCATTTGGTGTTTGTTTTGACTGTTCATTTATCTCACCTTTTTATAAGTCCTGTGTTTTGGTGATGGATGATAAGGATGGGAGGATTAGGATGTCCCCAGAGCGCCAACTTGGAGTGCTGCGCTTTGAGGTGCAGGCTTGGATTCTTTTTCCCTTAGGCTTTGTGTTGAGTGTATGAACGAAAGGACTAAAATGAATGTGGTGATAGAAATTAAATAAATGGTTAAACGTCTTATTTAGATGTGAAGTGACGTTGCTGCTCGAACTTCCCTTAGAGCTTCAGGGTATTGGCCCATCTTTGGTGACAAAATCCTCATAGTTCTGCTCCTGGTAGTGGTGGGGCTTCCTCTGTTTGGCTCTTTTATGAACTTTTAGGCTTGACACTGACATTTCAGTTGCAGGTTTGAAACTATTTTACACTCTGCAGATATAAACATCCCTGGTCATATTTATGGTGTAGTGGTTGGTTGATAAATACACCCATTGTGATCTGCGGGGTGATTGCCTGCTGTGTTATTCTTAACATGCCGTGGAAATGCTTCTGTCTTCCTGAGTAACACTCATATAGCAATAATGTACATGAAATGTTTCTTAAAACACTTTTAAAACGCCAGTGCTCATATTCAGCTGTTGACCAGAGCGAGGAGTGATGCAGTGCTGAGAGTTGGTGGGCTTTGAATTGAGGGATTCACGTGAGCACACTGGTTTTTGAAGAGCATTTTGAAGCTACATGTTCTGCATGTAGATAATATGGTACCTGAGTTGTACCCTGTGGAGAAGACCAGCTTAAATCTACTTATTAATGCAATACCAACACAGGTAAAATCTTTGGGTCCTCCCTTTATCCAGACAAAGTGAATATAGAGCTGCAGTGGAGGATTCCTGATGCCTGTTGGTGTCATTTATCCTAGGCTTACTGAGCTCTTCCTGCATCCTGCAAGAGCCCCTCAGGGATGCTGTGCTGTGTGAGCACTGTCAGCTGGAAATTACATTGGAGCAACCACATCACTAAATGGATTCTGCAGAGGTTCTTCAGGTGAACTTCTGTTGGTGGCTGACATCAATGTTACTGCTTGGAGGTAATGCCCAACCTCAGACCTTCTTGGTTCTGGAAAACCAGTTCTAGTGAATAGGGGGAGCATCCATAATTGTGCTTACAGTATAGGCACTTCTTGTACCAATACCAACTCTTCTGCATGCAGTTGAGGCTGGCATTTTGGTGAGCAGGTTTCCTGGAACAGCCACCTGTGAACTCTGCTTCAGACTTCCAGAGATGTGTTTGACAGATCCTGGTTTTGTTCTGGTTTGTGTTTCAGTAGTGTTTCCTGTAGCATAACTTGCAATACTTTAGGGCAGGCTTTTGCCCCCCCGTCTCATGTACTTTCCTGTTGCTTTAGGGAGTTTGGATTTGTGGGATAGTTTTGCAAAACAGGAGGGACCTGAGTTTTGAATGGATTTACATATGTAAAAGTTTTGGTTATAATACCGAGATTTTGTATCTTCATCTTGTCTCTGTAGTGCTCGTTACAGCTAGAAACGAGATCCTGGATATACTGATATGTTTGTATTGATATCTTTTCATTCTGCTTTGGTACTGAATGAGGGCTGCTCTGCAAGCGAAGGCCACGTGATGTCTGAAAAGAGGGTAAATACTGATCTAATTGATGCTCCTTCAGAACTCAACCCAGCTATGGACTGCTGCAGTGCAGGGCTGTGCCTTTGTTACTACCACCCGTAGTGATCTGGCACGTCAGCACAAACCCTTAGTAAATATTTGTAAAGAATTCCAGCTACTGTATATCAGGTTAAACCCAGTGGATGGGGGTAAACGTCATCTTGAGGTTCATCTCATGCTGGTAAAGGGGTTCTGTGAGTGCTGGCGCAAGATCTGTGTGGTGTGGTAGTCACCTTTATCACCTGATATAGAAGATTTGCTTATGCAGCTTTAAATAAAGTTTAGAATAAACTTTATAATGAGGTGAAAGCTTCTATTTGCTGCTTTGAACTTGCTCTTACACTTCTCTTTACAGTGCTGCTGTGATAATTAAACCCTTGTCAACAGCCAAGTGCTAAGTAGTTCTCTTTGTCCTTGTACACGTACTGCTGCTAATTCATTACAGTAGCATTAAAGACTATTCAAACATAGTGCCACATTTAGCTAAGGAACATATATTTAAGTTCATGCATGGAGAAATTCAGTGTAACTACTGCAGGTAAATAGGGTTTGTCCCATCTTACAAGTGTCTTGTCTAATGCCTGGTCCTTGGTTGTGCAGGAAGCTTCCAACTGAGAACTAAGTCTCTGTAGGACCGAACTCCCTCTTATGGATTATTATTTGGAGCAGCAAATAGTTTTTTGTACTCAAATGTAACTCTGCGGCCACTCTGATGGTGAAGAACAATGTGTGTTACTCTGCTCAGTGCTCTGGTATGAGCAGCTGTCCTTCCAAGCACTTCAGCTTACTGGGATAGGGTGTTGCTGGTGTGTGGTGGATTTAAATTCACTCCGCTGACAGATGAGGATGTAACTTTCAGGTATTCTAAAAGGAGGTGGAATTTCTCTTTTGTCCTACTGGATTTTTATCAAGAGTCCTGGTAATTCAAGAAGGGCATCTTGCACACTCTGACGGTGAGGCTACTGCATTCAGTAACTCTAGGAGCCTGAAGGCTTATCTGGAAGTGTTCTTAGTTTGCTACTTTCACACAGATGTTTGAGCTCTTGTTATCGTATTAGAAGTCAAACCCAAAAATGTGTCACAGCCTGGAGTACACAGCCAATGCTCCAACACAGTGTAACTGAGCCTTCATCGAAATCCTGTATCCTCCTAGCTGATCATGGAGTAAAAGTGTTGGAATTGGTCAAAACAGTATAAAATAACTTCAGAAAAGGTTGGGTTGGATCTTGAATTTGTGCCTGGCAAAAGACTCATCTCTTCAGTACCTACTAAAGCAAAACCAATCCCATGTTGTCAGCGAAGTTGGATTCCTTCACTAGAAGGTAGCTTGGCCTGACTTTTAAAGCCCTTATAGTTCCGTGTGACCAGCCTCACACCTAGAACTTGGATAAATACAGATTCTGCACATCCCAGTCCCTCTCTTGAAGGTAGTGGCAGGCTGTTTGGGAAGCAAGAGAGGGGAACATAACCAGGTTGCTTTTAAAGGTCAGGACAGCTTGGGGTTTACTACTGAGGCCAATCTAGAGGTGGCTGCTGCTGTGGATGTGTCCTCGAAGGGGTTTTCGTGGGGCTTGTCAGGCATCTCAGAGGAGGAACAGAATGAACCAGCTCTGCAGCGTGAAGGATCTGGCTGTCAGCAAAGGAAATGAGAAGTGCCTCTGTGATAGGGGTCGTGTGGGGACAGGGCAAGGAGCATGCCTGTGCAAAATGAGACGTTTTTAGTGTAGGCTTTTGGTGTAGAAAGTAGCTGGAAGGTGAAAAGGAGCTTGGTCCTTTGTAGTGTTAGACAAACCAGGAGCCGAGATGGTTTAAAGCTTGGGGAGGGACAGATGTGCTCAAAGATTACACACTTAATGGTGCAGTACTGAAAATGGAGGCAAGTGCTGTGGGGTGCTGTTGTGTATTTACTTTCCTCTTTCAAAATGTCCTCAAATCCATTCATTTCAATCAGTTTTTCTTCCGATCTCCTCTGTCCTCTCCTGTATCCCAACAAAATTTATGTTGCATTCAGATTAAACTGGAATGTTTTCCCAAAAGGATTTTTCCAATTCTAATCTCCTGCTTGAAATCTGCAGTCAGATGTTAAATATAATGTGTGGTTATTGATAGAAGTTATATCTTCTCATTCGTGTGGGTGCATTACAGAGTCAGATCCCTGCTTCAGTCTTTGGCTGCCTAACTGGTTCCTAGAAAATACGGGGAATTTCCTATCGTGACTCATAAGTAGCAGATGCTTCGTGCTCTCAAACTATGGTAGTTTCTGGACTCTCAATAAATACAGTTGAGTGTTGGAGACTCAAAACCATATTGGATGACCTTTATGATAACACAGTGCTCCTATGGCTCCCTTTTTAATGAGGACACTCAAGTGGGATCTTTCTGAAGGTGATTTCTTCCATTTCTGGGCTTTAGCACTACTCTGAAAGTGTGTTTCCACTTTGAAGTTTCATTTTCAGCTCCTGTCACCAGGGAGCAGCTCTGGTTTTAGCACTGAACAGGTCTGAGAGGCAAGAGACCTTCCCCATCTTTTCTTTCATTATCTCTTTTCTTTTGCACCCTTTAACCCCAGGGGTTAAAATGACTCTTGAGCCATATGCCACTCACAAGCAATTCAAGGCCAAGTCCCTTGTGAGAAGTAGGTCATGTCACCTGCAATGGGTCTGTGCTGCTCTGAAGTTTATGGGTAGCTGCACATCTCAGGTACAGGAGAAGTGAGCCTGCACATGCTGTGCCATTGCCTCTGCAGGGCTGAAGAGCATCTTGTGCTGTAGCTTCACTTTCAGTGTGCTCATGTCAGGGTGAATCAGAGACAAGGAGCTGCTTGGGCTCCAGAGAGGAAGCTTCATCTTGTAGCAGAGATGATGGGGATGCAGGCCTGGAACACATCCCCCCAGTTCTGCCGTGTGAAGAGGCAGAGTGAGAAGAGAAGGTGGAGGAGGAGAAGGCAGCGGCGGTTTGAAGGGATATCTAAGGGAGTGGCTCTCCTGCAAGCTGGACGTGCAAGATACAGGGCCGAAGAATGGGTTCTTTTTCCAGCATCGTCCACATAAAACTGGCCTGCCTGTTTCTATCAATGTGGAGGTCTGGATTCCCAATGCAGGCAGAGATCCCACCAGGAGGCACACAAGGTGCTCCAGGGAAGCCCCTGAGTGTCAGTGGAGTGCTGTCATGTCCAGACCCGCTTTCAAATCCAAGAGAGCCATAAGGCTTGCCCTGTTCTGGGTTAAAGAAGGCTTGGCTTGCTGAGGGTAAAATGGAAAGCTTTGGGAAGCGGCTGGAGGGCAGGCAGCAGGGCTGTTAGGATGCAGGGCTCTGGTGGTGCCCTTGCCTAGCTCCTTTGTCTAGGAGAAGGTATGAGACCTGGAGACACATGGCCTTCTTGTGCTTAGGGGATATGCCCTGAATTTGCTCCCATGGTTATTCAGGGCCTGTTGTATTTGTCTTCCTGATGAGTGTTACAAACGCATGTTGGTGTGGGGCAGCTCAGGTTAGAAAGGTTGTCCACCCTTGTGCTGGTAGCTAACGTGGAAGTGGACAGAACATTGGGTGGGCTTTCTCAGCCACTGGTGTTGGGTGCAATGTTGTTAAGAGGACAGCTCTTCTGTTCAGGAACACTAAGCGAGTGCAGCGAGTACCTTATCTTCTTGGGCACACAGTGAAGTATCTAAGGAAGGATGGAATTGTGTTGTTATTTGGTGGCTTTCATGTGAAACAGACATGTCCTTTGAAGTGCTTTTCCTCCTACCAATCCTACTGAGTGGTGCCTCCTCTGGACTGCAGGAATGGGCTTTTCTTGTAGCTACAGTAGACCAAACAAGCAGCAATTCTGGGTGGAAACGTGGAATATTCTGTTCATAACAAGGAGCCAGTTTTGCAGAGCAAGACACAGTTCCTGGCCCATTACTGCTGTGGGAGGTGGAGCAGGGAGGAGAAGGAGGAAAAGGGGAAGCCTGAAGCTGCCCCTTACAGCTGCATTGTACTTCCTTAGCAGGGCGAGATGAGGAGAAGGAGGTTCCTCTGTTTGGCTTCATGTGTGGTTAATGGAGTTTAAGCGCAGTGTAGGTTTGCTGTGTGACTTCATGCTCTCTCATTCTTTGCCAGAGTTTGTTTCTGACCAAGGGAGATGCATTTGTGTGTTTCCAGCAGTGTCTGCATGCAGCATGATTTCAGGTGGTTGGGAGCCCCTGTGTTTGTGTGTGCAGGGCAACTTCTGTGGTTATGTATTCCAGTGGGATTGCTTTTTCTTGAGTCACGATGGACTGAATTTCAGCTGGAAATGTGCAGCTCTGATGTACATTGTTTGTATCGAGATATTTGGTGTTCTCTTTGTAGTTACACTCCTGAAAGTGTTGATTTTTTCCAGCATTATGAAGAGAAACCCATAAAACTCTGGGTTATTTGATGCAGAAAGACTGACCAGAAGAGTTCAGTGCAGCTTCCCCTGAAGCGTTTCCCACCTTGGAGGCAACTGCTTTAAAACTGTAAGATGTATTTGGTGTATTAAACTGGATGGAGCTTGGAGCAACCTGGTCTAGCAGAAGATGTTCCTGCTCATGGCAGGGGGTTGGAACTGGGTGAGTTTTAAGCTCCCTTCCAATTCCAGGCTGGGATTCTATGGTATATGTGTGGAATTCATGGTTGCTCTGATAATCCTTATTAAGGTCTTCATTCTTATCATATTAGACCCAGTTATACATGTATAGGGTGTATACATGACTTAGGAAGACTCAGAAGGAGTTTTTCCTCAGTCTTCCTGTTTAGGGGCTGCTTTCCCTGTGGGAGGCATCACTGGGTGCTCCAGTACAGCACTGACCCTGGTTCAAGCCCCTCTGAACTCATTTAGGATTTTTGAGCTGACAGTAAAACATTGAACTATGCTGAATTTAGTAGTTAATGATAGAATTTGTCCTTCTTTTAATTCCTGGCAGTATGCCCCAGTGTGCAAAACCCCAGACTTCATTCATGGAGCAGCTCAGAGGTGTTCTTATAATGAACCAGAGCAAGCTAATAGGTGTTCCAAGCTAACCTGTGACTGAGAAGCTGCCCCTGATGGAACGTACTCATCACATAGACACTGTAGTGTGTAGAAAACACTGAATTATCTTTGTGTTTCAGTCAGCTTTGAGTATCTTGCTAAATATATGAATATGTATAGAAACATAACTGAACTATGATCTTTCGGCTGAGTTATGGGATTGAATTCTTTCATTGTTTTGCTGCTACTATGCCCTTCGGTTCATTATGCCTTAGATGCTGCATCCATAAAATAAGCCTGTTAATATGTACATGAGGCAGCAAGAGCTGAAATAGTGCTGGAGCCTTCCAAAACCTGATAATTCCTTGATTTATTCATCAAGCAGGGAGCAGAACTCCTGAAAATTTGATCAGGTGCCAGTTCCTTCAGTAGCCACTCGAGTCAGAAACCTTTTTATAGCTGCGCTGCGTCTCTGAGCACTGTTGGGCTTAATGAATGTTGAAGACTCTTGAACAGAACATGGCATGGAAAGGGAAGCTTTTCTAAGGGAGCACGGGGAAGCGGGTGGGAGGTTTGCTAAGGGGAAGGGGAAGGCAAAGGATGTACCAGCATTTGGGTAAGTTTGTGTCTGTTCTCTCCCTTTAAAATATCCTGTTTGTGTTGGTTTTAGAGGTTATCTGTTATTTGGGGTGTTCAGGTGATGGGTTGTGTGCAGAATCCTTCGTGGGGACTTTAAATAGCTGAAGGCAATTCTAGTATAAAAAAACCCAGAATGGCCTTGATAAAAGTATGGGCCCCTCACAAAAAGCTGCTTCTCTGTGGTGTGAGTATGGCTAAAGCCTGATAAACTGCTCTCAGTCAGGCAGAGCATTTAGGTATCTCCCACCTGCAAACCCAAATAGTACTTACATTCTCTCAAGGGTGAAATGTGAGGACCCTTCTCTGGAAAACCTAGCATCTTGTGCGTAAACCTGTTAGGGAAAAGTACTCATTTTGGGATCCATGAACACTGTCATTTTCCTGCACAAATGCCTTCAGTGCGATGCATTGTCGAGCAGCAGAAAACCTTTATCCTGTGGGCATGTTCAGTGCTGCTGTAGTGAGGGTGTGTGATGTTCTTTATCAGTAGAAGATTGTATTTTCTTGTGTTGAAAACTTGCTTAACAAAGGTACCAAGCACTCAGCCCTTGTTCTTCTGCTCTTCCTCCTCGGCACATTCCTCCCAAAGCCTGAATTATGGAGGGCAAAATATCAAATTTCTGGAAAAGAAACTAATCACAAGATGGGGATGTTTGCATAGATGTGTGTATAAATTTAACACAGTGAGGGGAGAAATTGGATTATTTCTAAAGCATTTGCCTTAATATTATGAAGGGTGTGTTTTGTGGTTGTCTTAGACCCCTGTATCCCACACAGACATATTTCTGAGGAATTTAAACTGCGATCCATACCCAAACAGGTGAAAGTCTGGCATCACGAACAGAGAGGAAAATGGAATGTGGGAATACGGGCATTTTACCCAGCACTCGGATGGGAAAAGGACTTTGGTTTGACTTAATGGGAAGCAGAACTGGAAGAGACTGACAGAAATGCCTGACTTTTTCTGATTTAAGTCCAACATCATTGCCTGCAGGGGAGAATACTCTTGGCAAAGAAGTTCCTAGTGATGAAAGCTTTACTGGAGCAGTTAAGCTTGGTTGTCTTTAGATAAAAACCTCATGCATTATTTAAGCTCCATTCAGGCTCTTTTTTTTCTCCTGGTTGAAAAGGTAACAAGTAGGGCATTGAGATCCTATCACTGAGTGAACTTTAGATGTTTTATTCAGCAAAAAGCCCATTCTGGTTTCTGTTAGAAAAGTTTAATGGCTTCATTGCATGAGATTTAAGATCATTTTACTATGCTGAGGTTCTTCTACAACCTTCAAAGGCTGCTTCGTTTCCTGTTTCTGCCAAGGCAAGGTTTGTAGAAAAATGTACTGGGGGAGATTTTTTTTAATAGAAAATGGGCATTTTCCTGGCAAAAATCAGGCTCTGTTGTGTAGGCTTAAAATAAAGGATGTTCAGTCCTATCTGGTGGGCTTGATCTCCTGCAAAGACAGCCTGGCTACAGCTAAGCATGTAAGTAAGGCATTTATAGCTAGGGCCTTGCTCACGCAGTGGTGTTAGCTTGCTATTTTACCTCAATATCCAAATAAACAAAGCTTTAAGTGCTCAAGTGATGTCTCTTGAAACCATTAGGCTGCTCATAGCTACTCAAGTGGCTGGGTTTTAGTCCAGAAGAAGGATGGAGCTAGGTCTGTGTGGGTTGTATACACAGGGAACCTTGCAGTGCTGCTCTTAGTCAAGCAAAGCTGATGCTGAAGGATGAGGAGAAACAAGGTGCTGCAGTGTGGACCCATCCCTCCTGGGTGCAGCTGCTCCTCTCTGCTGAGCTCCACATCAGCATCACTTGGGAGGAAGTTGTGTAGCTTGTGGAGCGCTGGGATGCTAAATCACAGCATCCCAGCCTGGTTTGAGTTGGAAGGGACCTTAAAGCTCCTCCAGTTCCAGCCCCTGCTGTGGCCAGGGCTACCTTCCACTGGAGAGGTTGCCCCAAGCCCATCCAACCTGGCCTTGGACACTGCCAGGGATGGGAGAGCCGCAGCTTCTCTGGGCACCCCGTGCCAGCGCCTCAGCACCCTCATGTTAGTGTTTCAATGGCTTCAATTTCAAGATGACATTATTTCTATCCTTCTAGCTTTGGCAATGGTCAAATGTAACTGTTTACCAATGGGGACCAGTAAATGAGACCCAGTACTGAGCTGAAGCCTTGCAGGGGACAGGATCTTAGGAATCCTGCCTTGTGTGTTACACTTTTACCTTGTATTTTGATGTTAATGCTTTCTCCATGGTAACCAAACTTCAGGCGATAACTTATTCCCAGACCATCCTTGGAATGAGTTTGACAGCTTCAAGGAGTGTTAGAAAGTGTAACTGGAGCTTGTCCATGAGATGAAAACAAATTACCAAAGGAAAAAGTGGCTTTTCCTTTCCTCGTGTATCTAAAAGCCGTTGCCCAGGAATTTGCCACAGAAATAATGAAGAAATGATCTGTTTCCGATCTTCAGTTGTTGGCAAATCTGAATGGGCTTTTGAGCTTAAAATACACCTGCTTGTAGCATCTGACTCCAAACTTCTTGTTAACCTGGCCAGTAACGAAAACTGGGTTTGCCTATGGAGGGGGCAGAAGTAAATGACCTGCACTGGAGGTGCTCCTGGGTTTCTGCCCTGCCCCTGGTCCTGGGCAGGCTGCGGTTGTCCCCTCACTGAGGTGGAAGCCTTCTCTGTTTCGACTGCCATTGTCTGAGCTTTTGGTTCTGAGCCTTGCATTCAGTATTACGAGTCGCTGAACTCATTACTTGAGAAGGTCTTGATTCTATATTCAGTTACAGGAACACATTTTTATCTGTCTGAATTAGCTGTTGTATTTTTAAGTTGAAATTTGTCACTTTTTGGCTCCATTCCTTGCCCTCTTCTCAGAAGGGAGAAGAAAGGGGACAGCCTTGTGTGCTCTTCACTCATTTTGTTTAATGCATTATTACCCTTTCTACCTGTCCCCTGTGTAAGCTGGCTTTATTTTCAGTTTACCTTCATTCCCCTACATCTGATGCTTCCATTTCTTTCTCTAGTTTATTTCTGCATCCTTTTTCATGTAGGATATTGTATTTGGATAATACAATAGCTTTAATCCTTGATTTCTGTTGTGACATTAGGACTTTCGGCATGGCTTTCTGCCATTGTGTTTGCGCATCCCACAGTCCATTGGCCTTTCCGAGTGCCTCTGCGCACAGAGCAGATGTTTGCGTCAAGCCCCAGGTCTTTTTCCTCTGTGGTTACAATTAATTTACAATTCTGCAGTGTGTGCAAGTAGCTGAAAATATTACTACAACTGTGTGTTACCCTACTTCTGCAGCGAGTGCATGTTATCAGCTGCTGCTCTGCTTCTGGCTCCTCTCGGGTCTGAGCTGCTCAAGCTGGACCTGTTTGGATTTAACCTAATTTCATCACCTTTGCTATGAATGAATGTGACCTATAAGTGACTGAAACCTATGTGGTGGGGGTAAATTTAATGTGTATACATCTGTGTCATTCCTCTAGATGCCTACTCAAAAAATATCAAACATAAATGGCTTTCTTGGTGGCAACTCAAAATAATGAATTATCATTAGAGCAAAAATAAGCCTCAATCCTATCTTACAGCAGTCTCCCAATGGACTCTTCCTATGCAGTGTTGCCCCATAAGCCTGGGTTTTGTTGCTGCTTAGTCATTGAACACACACATTCCACCATCAGCTGCCAGTTCCTTGGCTGCTGCTCCTACAGAAATACAGGTATTTCTGAATCGTTTGTTAGGTTATGATGGCTTTTCGTTTTCTTTGATATCCTTTTAGTTGTATTTTCTTGCTTTGGAGATGTCTCTGACCTGAATTTCTCTCGTCCGTCCCTTGCTGCCCTCAGATGCCCGTGTCAATGTCTTGTCACTGCTGCCCAGAGCAGAGACCTCTATGGAGTGCTGCTTTGTCCCTGCAGCCACCCTCCTAAATGCTGTCACCTCTTATTCTTGTGCAGATGGGCAATGCTCTGACATGACTGAGGTTCTTTGGGTAGGTGTTGGGCCAGCAGTAAGTCTGACCTTCCCCTCAGCACAGCTTTCTCTCACTGACTCTGTGAGTCTTCGGATGTCTTCATCAGGCAGCCCAGGCACCAGAGAGCTGAATTTAAGCCATGATAATAAGTTCTGTTCCTGATATCCAGGATCAGCATCAGTTTTTCATATCAGAAATGACAGCAAACAGAAATACACTCCCTGCTTTTGCTAAAAGCTTCTCTATTTGGTGCAGGAGGAGTGCTTTTTGCCTTATCTGTTATATTCATAGCACATTGCACTACTAAAGCATCTCATAAAATACTCTGTTGCCATGGTGATCTACCTTCCGTTTGCCTAAAAGGACCCAGTAGGTCCTGGGAGACTGAGTCTCCTTTCTTTGCCTGTGAGGAGATGGGGCCCATCCCTTATTTTACCCTTATTTCTACCTTGTTTTCTTGAGAACAACACGGAGGTTTTATTTACTGATCCTTTTCTTTAACATTCTGAAACAGTAAATCTTAGTACTTGAAAGCTCAGCTGCGGATCTGCCCGTACAGGAGGAGGCAGTGCTGGAACTTGCCTTTTTTTATTTCAGATGGGGAAAATGACATTTATTTGTTTAAAATCAGAGTCTGTGTCAGTTAAAACAGTGTATTGGTCCTTCATGACTGCATAAGGGGTATGCTGAGGGGACAGGCACTTGCCAGGTTGCATCTCCTAACCCAGGTGGCTGCTTCTCTTCTCCTCTCCTGCCTCTGCTGGTGGCCCTTGCGTTGGAACCAGCATCTTTGCCTGAGGAAGGCACATGCAGAGTGTTGGCTGTCCACCAGATGAGTTGACTTTAAACATCCCATTCCATTGCCCAATGAAGCAAACTCCCCCCATCCTCCAGTTCTAATGTAAAGCTTTTCTTGGTTAAAGCTGCTAAAAATCTGCATCAAAACGACATTAAGGGCCTGTTCTGACCCAAGAAAATGAGACTTACAGCTGAAACACAGACCTGGACCTCTCTATTATCCAGTTATTGCAAGAGTCTGAGTGCTGTCATTGTTATGAGGAAGTTAAAATAGCCCCAGCGAATGGTGGGACAGTGTGCTGGGATGTCACTTCAGTTTGACCCCAGGATTGTTTTATCTGCTAAAGCAAAATAGTTGTGTCAGTTCAGCAGTTTTACTCTGGAACTTGTAATTGATGTGCTTGACAATAGCTGTTGGGAGAATGTGGTTTTGTGTGATCTCCGTTTTTCTCTCCCAGCTGATAAAGAGTGTTCATCATTCCTGATCATATCCCTGGCTGAAAAGTGGCATCACTCACTGCAGGTTTTCTTTCTGTCTCAACAGCCTGCTCAGCAAGTTGGAGAATAGAGGATTTCCAGCTTCAGGGTTGTCTTTGAGACAATTCATGTACCCTGGTGTGTCTTACACACTATCAGCCTATTAGCAACACAGTTAGCTTCTCTGCTTACTTGTCAAGTACAAGGAATGAGGAAAAGGTGGTAACAGTGTATTGATTATAGGAAAGTACAGTTGTCCCCGAAGGGGTGACTGCAGCACTCCAGACCTGAGCTGCCAGAGTCATCAGTAACCACACAGGAACCTCCTCCTGGAGAGGAAATGAAGTGTGAGAAGGCTTCAGGTTGAGGGATTGACTTAATTATATTTTGATAAATGGATGGCCAAAATTGCCACTTTTCTTGAAGGCCTCAGTGACTGGAGCCCTGCTGGAGATGTTCTGATAGGAGTTACTTCAGCAGCGATTGTGATGCTGAGGGTGCTCAGGGTTGAGTAAATCACTTCTGCTTCTAGCATTGAGGTACTGTGGAAATGAATGCCTTGGAAAGGCTGCATGTATTTATACATTTCATACACTTGGCTTTATTCAGATCTTTAAGGGATGCAGGGTGATTTATCCCTGCATCATGCACCAAGCAACTGTCGGCTTCCCTGAACCTGGGAAATTCAATGCCTATGGATGTGAAACATTCTGTTGGACCATTTTATTAGCGTAAAGCTGGATGCTCTTAGGGTGCATGGTGCTGTTATGGAGAATTTACTGGGTTACGGCAGATAAAAACGTACTTGGTACTTTCATGATTCTATAACTGCTGCATGGCAGTAATTGCTGTCATTGTCATGAGGATGTTAAAATCATAGTACCAGAGCATGGTTTGCATGGGAAGGGGCCTTTAAGCTCATCCAGTTCTAACCCCCTGCTACGGGCAGGGACACCTTCCGCTAGAGCAGGTTGCTCCAAGTCCTGTCCAACCTGGCCTTGAGCACTGTCAGGGGTGGGGCATGATGATCCTTCAGGATGATCCTGAAGAAGAGGTATCCACAAAAGAGCTATCTCAGAAGCACATTCAATGGCTGATAGAGCAAACTCTTCATTCTCTTCGGGTGTTCAGTAGGAGCAGTACACTGCCTTTTCTTCTTCCTGGATTTTCAGCCATCCAATGCTCTTTCCATAGAGGATAATCATTCTCTTCTTGTACGTAAGTTAGTAATAAGGATGCATTGGACATTAGACATCCGTATTTCACTTCTGTGTTGTGTCTTTTTCTAGCCATAAAAAATACATATGGTATAAAAGAATCAACTTAGAAAGCCGGTGGGTAACTCATGTAATATTAATGACTGCTTCTTTCTTGGCTGCTACGTGCTGGATTAAATTTGTTGTCTTTCAATAACAGTATTCCCACATGAAATTGAATTTTTGGGGATTTTTCGTGTTTAATTCCACTTTTGAGCCACACTTGGAACGCCTGAAAGTGGATGTTTTTAACAACGTGTGGAAGACATTGCTGTTGTACGTGGCAATGGTTGCAGTTGTGCCTCTGAATAGGTCAGGAAGAGAGCTGGACGTGCTGGAGTCGCTGTCACTGGGGGTAGACCAAGCTACAGTGATAAACCCAAGCAGACAAAAAGGCCATTTCCCAAAGTGTTATCTCTGGCTGGCACTAAGAGGAAGGAAGGAAGGAGCTCTGTAAAAGAAGTGTGTGGTAGGGAGAGATTCATGGGGCAAAGAAAGGGGGGGAGTGTGACCTGGTGAAGAGTGGACTTTTGGGGGGCAATCCAGTGGAGTGCTGTGGCTTCTGAAACCAGCAGCAGTGCCAGGTGAGGATTCACAAGCCTTTCTCTGTAAACCCTGTCAATGGGGAGAGGAATTCTGCGCTGTGCAACTCTAGAAATTAAGAGATTGGGGTTTTTAATGATAAGCTTATAATGAAGATCCATGGATTTGCTTAGAGTCATGAAGAGCATGCGCCCCTCTTGGCTTCCCCTGTCTCTTCAAACAGAAGGAAATGATTAAAATCAGTTTGGTTTCTTATGAGAGGTGCTCTGACCCCCGTCTGCATCTGTTCCCTTACTTATTGCTAAAGACCTTTTTGGCCACTTCTGTTGTCTCTTATTGTCCAGAGGAGGCCACTTGGATGCTCGGGGGCTGGAGCACCTCTTGTAGGAAGACAGACTGAGAACACTGGGGCCGTTCAGCCTGGAGAAGAGAAACTGCGTGGAGACCTCAGAGCAGCCTTCCAGTATCGGAAGGGGCCTGCAGGGTTGCTAGGGAGGGGCTCTTCACCAGGGACTGTACTGATAGGACAAGGGGTGATGGATTCACACTGAAACAGGGGAAGTTCAGGTTGGAGATAAAGAAGAAGCTCTTCCCTGTGAGGGTGCTGAGGCGCTGGCACAGGGTGCCCAGAGGAGCTGTGGCTGCCCCATCCCTGGCAGTGTTCAAGGCCAGGTTGGACACAGAGGCTTGGAGCAAGCTGCTGTAATGGAAGGTGTCCCTGCCCGTGGCAGGGGCTGGAACTGGATGATCTTAAGGTCCCTTCTAACGCAAACTATTCTATGGTTCTACTGTTTTATTGCAGTGTAGCTTCTAGAAAGCTGCATTCAGGGTCTGGGTTACATTCTCATGCAAAAAGAGAATAAACAGGTATTAAATAGAAAAGTACTTTTCCAAAGGCATCTGGCATTGTGACAAACTCTGTAGGTACGCTGGGACATTGTGACACAGAGGATCTCACTCATTCTCTTGCACTTGCACAATGAAATTATTTCTTGCCCCAAATGATATCACACGGTTTTCATATCTAGATGTCCCTGCACTGAAATGCACCTTTTCCTTGGGTAGCACCAAGTAGCAAAGTTGTACATTAACCTGAATTAGTTAAAACTCTTCCCTGCAGTTTGTGATGTGCTCTACGGAACAAATCAAAATCATGACATCTAAGTTAAGGATAGCTAAATTATAGAATTAGAATTACGTAGAATCATAGAATGACAGCAGTTCTTCACTTTCTCTGTTGTGTTCAGAGTTACTGGAACAGTCGCTTCCTGCGTTTCGGGAAAACTGAGCTTGACGTGGAGGTGGAGACATGCAGCAGCCTCCTGACGTGTTTACTATTGAAATGTGATTATGTGATGGTCAAAAAATAAACTCTTTAGAAACACCTAAAAATAGCTTTCGACCGCAAAACGGGTACAGCTTTTTGGGAGCCATTGCATTACTAGGTAGGAAACTCTGAGTGTGCTGGTGTCCCTTCAGGCTTTCATAAACAAATGTGGTGACTTATTTTTGCCTCCGAGTAGCTCACAGCGTAATAGCTGTGAATGTCTAATTGTCTGGAGCACCCTGTCTCTTCAGCAGCATAATGAAGAGCCTGATAACACCCCTACAGAAAAAATCTGATGCCAACAGGAGGCAGTTTCCTCAATGTCATGACCCAGATGTGACGTTTTGATGAGAGGAGATAAGAGGAGCTGATGAAGTTGCTATTTCATGGTATCGTGCTACTTGGGCCTATGTACATTAGGATTTAAAAGGATTCATGTCTCTTTCCTCCCTTCCAGATGCACTGCTGAATTATTTCAAGTGTGCCTTGATGGAATACTAGGGAATGTTGTTGTTCGGAGCAAGAGAAGTGTTCTTCTTTCATTTTTTAACTGCACAACATTTATATCATGACTTAAAAGTTTTGAAACTTGTCAAACCTGAAAAGCCGTAATAATACAGTCCAGATTTTATGATGGGCTAAGAGATGGAATAGAATCATGGAGTCATAGAGTGGTTTGCCTTGGAAAGGACCTTAAGATCATCCAGTTCCAACCCCCTGCCATGGGCCGGGACACCTCACACTAGACCATGTCACCCAAGGCCTGTCCAACAGTGTTAATTTCTCCTTCAACAAAAAAAAGGCATACATATTTTCATTAAATTGTTTAAAATTTCACTGGAAAAGTATTGGGAAGCATCACCCGGTGTCTCTGCTGGGAAGTTTTGCTTTTTCATTACATACCTAATGTGAAAATGATGCTGTTTGACTTCTTAAATAAAGCCCAGGCGTTACCTCCTGATCTTGGGTAACTACTTTTAGGCACGTTTCGCAAAGAGAGAAGGTAGCGTTCTTGCCTTTTGCCTGTAACACACGTCAAGTACTAAGAGATGCCATCATAGCTTTTATTTCAGTTCATTCTTAAAACACCACTTGCAGATGACATTTGGGAGGTATCAGCTTCTCTGCTATTTTTGACTCTTCCAATTGTGCTCATCACCTGAGGCTTTAACTCATTCATAGTTTCCTCATCATTTTGGCATGAAAGTGGTTTGCTGCCTTAGAGTTCTGTGGGTGTTAGGGGAATGCTGCCTGATACTGACTTGGTTACTGATGTTCCTTGAAGAGAAAAACCAAACCAGCCCCTCAACTTGTGATTTATGCACAACAGCAAAGCAGCGCTGTTCCTGGCAGTAGTTTTGAAGCTCTGGTGGGAAACCTGTCTAAAAAGGCATAGGAATTTTGAACTGGAATGCTGTCCGACACCACAGTTCCTTCTGTTTGTGCTGTTTCTGTACTGTGAGCATAGCAGGTAATGTTATCAGTATCTCTGCTTCATAGGTAATGAAAATACTGTAGTTGTATAAAGCCCTTAGTAATTAGGTGGTGTTTGTGCATCCACGGGGAAACAGGCTCCACTGTCACAACATGGTCTGTAGGAGCATGTTATTGGGGAAGACCACTTTGGTTGTCAGGTTTCTTTACCTGCCTTCAGAGAGGTTTGTGGGTCTGAAGGGGCAGTTACTATAGGGAAAAAATTACAGATACCCTTTTTAAGCTGGGTTTAATGCTTCAGAAGGGCTACACAAAGGCTGAGAAGTACATGTGAGATTAAGGTTTATGCTTGTGTTGACCTAAATGACTGTATCAGAAGCATCATAGACGTCTCCTTGTTCTCTTCCTGCTTCTTTAAAGAGCCGTTGGATGGAAATGTAGAAAGCAACACCTAAATGAAGCATTGCTATTTCCCAGGCTTTAAAATTCCATGGGGTCGCATAAGCAAATTGCAGTAGGACCAGCAGTGCTGGTCCTTATGGAAATGCTCATTGAGTTGTGAGTTTTGGATCAGGTGCTGAGTAAAGATGGTGCTTTGCCTTTGAGCAGCAGGTATGGAAGAGGCTGTTGCTATCAGAAGTGTTACCTCCATTAGCTGCTAACCTGTGATACAGCCCATGTCCAGAAAGAAAGCTTGCTGGGACAGAAGCATGGTGTCAGGATTTGGGGGATCAGTGGTTATAGTTCTTCATGGCACAGGCTGCTGCGTGCATTTGTCCTGTGGTCGCTGGATTCCTGTGTGTAGTGTTTAGCTCCTAGGGTATCTCCACAGCACAGTTTGCAGTAGTGCTGCTCTTAGGAGGTATATTACACTTTCCTACAGGATGTTCATAAACAAGAACATAAACTAAGTCTTTAATTGTAATTACTATCTGGCTGCAGGTGAAGGTAGATCAGTGCTGTAAGTGCCACTAATGCCTGAGCATCATTCTGCAGTTACTAGAGCTTAATACATCAGCCATAAGTTCTTTTTGGAGAGCAAGGGGAAAGCGTATTGATGGTTTTGATGCATTTGCGTTCTGCCGTGTCCTACAATATCCCTGAACTTGCAGTTGTTGGTGTGTCTTTGCCGGTGGATGCAGGTGGTACTGATTCCTTCAGAAGCCTGGCATGTTGCTTGACTTCATACTTGTAGGAACGTTACCTATGACTAAACCAAATTGTTTCTTGACTTTAAGCCCACCGGGTTTATGTTTTTAGGTTTTTAATAAGTTTAGAGTCTTCTCATTACATATGAGACATAAACGCTGTCATAGAGGAGTTATAGATGGAACATTTCCTTTAAAACTACTGCTTTTAATGAGGAAAAAAAGTTGCTTTGAGGAAGGTATGTGTATACAGTAATACCTGCAAGTTATTAATTGAATTTCATATCCCAGGGGCACTGTGCCCAGGGATCACCTTAGTCAGTAAAGTTCTGATTCAGGGGGTTTTATTAGCATGAGTAATCTCATTTGTTAACTCTCCATGCCCTGATGCTGGAGAGCACTGACTCAAAGTACAGCTGTGTTGGGATGATACCCCAAATGGAATGCTGAGCGCGCAGCATTCTTGCAGTTCTTTGTAGAACTTACAGGTAGTGAAGAGCTGTGATTGCATCCAAATATCATAGAACCACAGACTGGTTTGGGTTGGAAGGGACCTTAAGATCATTCAGTTCCAACCCCTCTACCGTGGTCTGCACAAGGCTCTGTCCAGTCTGGCCTTGAACACTGCCAGGAATGGAGCATTCACCGCTTCTCTGGCAGCCTGTCCCAGGCCTCACCACCCTCACAGTAAAGAACTTCTTCCTTAACTCTAACCTGAGCCTCCCCTGTTTAAATTTAAGCCCATCACCCATTAAACATTACACAAATGTTAATAAAAATGGAGCATGGGATTGACTTGGACATTCTGGGAAGTGATTTGTTTGAAAAGCAGAGCAGAAAAAGTAAGGTCTGAGGTACTAGCAGCTGAGCTTCAGCTGCTAAGCATGTATCTGGGCACCTTTTGTGCTTATGTTCCTGTTCTGTTATCCAGCCTTCCTAGCAGACTGTGTCCTGATTCCTGAGCCTGCTCCCCCAGCCGTGTGCCCTTGGGGAGAGCGATCCTCATTTCTGCTGAGCGCTTCCAAATGCTCAAAACCCATTTTCTCTGCTGCTAAAGGTCACCTTCCCTTTCTGTTATGTGTGAATTGGATCATTTTGCTTCTCAGAAATTGCAGAAAGGACATGAGAGGACTTGCTGCTTCCAGAGCCTTTTGTGAGTATCTTGGAATCGGTGATTAATTAGAGCAGCAAAGGCTGTACCATACACTGTCAGCTAACTTGTAAGTAGCTGGACTTAATATACCACATATGTGTATCTGACTGTTTTAAGCATCAGAGTAAATGAAGTGCTAATATACTAGGAAAAAACATGTACGGTGCTTTGCTACATAGTGGTAGCTGGAAAAGTGATTCTTAGCAGTCAAAGAACTAACAGAGAAGCTTGAAATACAGAGGTTGAAGAATCTGTCTCCAAAAGCCAGAGTACCACAGTGATGGACTGCAGTCTGCATGGGAGGGAAGTAGCTGCAGAAGCACTGGATGGAGGGGTTGTGTAGAGCCGTGTTAGCTGGCCAGATGTGGCTGTTAAAGGGAAGGGAAAAAGCTCCTGCTACTTAAAAACACACGCACACATCCCCCAAATCAAAGGAAAGAATGTAAGCTCCTCTGTGAGCACTGCAGGGGAACTTGAGCATGTGCTGCTTGGAGCTCACATGGTTTCTTATTTGGGACAGCGTTTATCAGTTGAATTGATGGGGTTATTTCCTTTGTAATGTTGTATTCCAGGTTTCTTTGTTGAGATTGGACTGAAGAAAGAGGATTCTGTGTGTTTGTCATGCTTGGAAAAAAGGATTTTGGTGTA
The DNA here is from genome assembly GCA_039720435.1 of Amazona ochrocephala. Classification (NCBI taxonomy): domain Eukaryota; kingdom Metazoa; phylum Chordata; class Aves; order Psittaciformes; family Psittacidae; genus Amazona; species Amazona ochrocephala. The sequence goes on along the minus strand of CM077891.1, from coordinate 3,544,378 downwards.
GAAATATTCCCCCAAAACATCAATCTAAAAATGCACATGTGATTGTCAGAGCAAGGCACAGCTACAGGTTGGGCAGAGAAGAGCTTCAGAGCAGCCCTGCGGAGAAGGACTTGGGGGTGTTGGTCAATGAGAAAATGAACATGAGCCGGCAGTGTGCGCTTGCAGCCCAGAAACCAACCATATCCTGGGCTGCATCAAAAGGAGTGTGACCAGCAGGTCGAGGGAGGTGCTCCTGCCCCTTTACTCTGCTCTATGAGACCTCACTTGGAGTATTGTGTGCAGTTCTGGTGTCCTCAACATAAAAAGGACATGGAACTGTTGGAACAAGTCCAGAGGAGGCCACGAGGATGATCAGGGGACTGGAGCACCTCCTGTATGAAGATAGGCTGAGAAAATTGGGGCTGTTCAGCCTGGAGAAGAAAAGGCTGCGTGGAGACCTCATAGCAGCCTTCCAGTATGTGAAGGGGGCCTGTAGGGATGCTGGGGAGGGACTCTTCATTAGGGACTGTGGTGAGAGGACAAGGGGTAATGGGTTCAAACTTAAACAGGGGAAGTTTAGATTGGATCTGAGGAAGAAATTCTTTACTGTGAGGGTGGTGAGGCCCTGGAATGGGTTACCCAGGGAAGCTGTGAATGCTCCATCACTGGCGGCGTTCAAGGCAGGGTTGGATATAGCCTTGGATGGCATGGTTTAGTGGGAGGTGTCCCTGCCCATGGCAGGGAGGTTGGAACTGGATGATCTTAAGGTCCTTTCCAGCCCAAACCGTTCTATGATTCTATGATTCTATTTGTGTCCCTCCTCCTATGAGTGGAATCTGCTGCTGTTCCACCCTGCTTCCTGTAGTTTGTTTTTCTGCTTGAAGTGGAAAACTTTTGTCCTTGTTTTGGGAAGCTCCTTGGTGGTGTTAGGCACTCCAGTGAATTCTGTGTATTTCTGTAGGCATTTGAAACAGCCTATAGTGCTGTGAGACACAAGTTAGGCTGTTTTACACACAGTTCAACTTCATGGGAGGGAAATGGAAATGCTTGTAGGGAATGGAAACTGTGCCATGTGTGGAATCATAGAATCACAGAATGGGTTGGGTTGGAAAGGACCTTAAGATCATCCAGTTCCAACCCCCTGCCATGGGCAGGGATGCCTCACACTGGACTATGTCACCCAAGGCTCTGTCCAACCCAGCCTTGAACATTGCAAGAGATGGAGCATTTACCACTTTTCTGGGCAACCTGTGCCAGTTCCTCACCACCCTCACAGTGAAGAACTTCTTCCTTATATCTAACCTGAACTTCCCCTGTTTCAGTTTGAACCCATCACCCCTTGTCCTGTCATTATGGTCCCTAATGAAGAGTCCCTCTCCAGCATCCTCGTAGCCCACTTCAGACCCTGGAAGGTGCTCCGAAGTCTCCACGCAGCCTTCTCTTCTCCAGGCTGAACAGCCTCAACTTTCTCAGCCTGTGTTTGAATGTCTCTGTGTATTGAATGTGCTGTGGGCTGCAGATGTGGGGCAGGTTCCTGGGTGTGTAGTGAACTTGATAAAGAAAGAAATGTCTTCACAGAACATGGTATCAGAAGAGTCAGGATATCTCATTAGCAGCTGCAGAATTGGGCTCCTCAGGTATAACTACCTTCTCCTCAGGTATAACTACCTTCTCCTCAGGTATAACTACCTTCTCCTCAGGTATAACTACCTTCTCCTCAGGTATAACTACCTTCTCCTCAGGTATAACTACCTTCTTATACACGGGTGTAGCTTTAGGTCCATGGGATATCTGGAAATGTGAGTAGTTCAGCTGCTCTTAAGGGCGCTTCCAGCTATGTTTTGTTGCTTCCTTTGTATTCAGGTCAAGGTCTTTTCTGTGTTATTAATACAGCACCTGGAGGTCCTAATTGGTAGCAGGAGAATTTTTGTACAAACCTATGTAGGAAAAGCAGGAATTCATTGTTTATTAATTGCTTAAGAGCGAGGAGACTTTGCTTTTCTGTCAGCTGTTGGAAAAACACTTGTTTGTTGGAGCAGTGAGACCTGTTACAGCATTATGCAGGGCACAGTTTATGAGCAGTCTTCACAACACATCACTGGTGTGTCATTCCTCATTCCATGCTGTACCTGCTTCGAGGCATGGCTGTTCTATACTCTCTACCATCATTTTCTGGTGAAATCCCCATGGTAAGACCCGCTGTCCTCTTGCCTCAGCTGCTCAAAGCATCGCGTTATTGTACTATTTAGAGTAAATGAAGAGTAGAGAACCTTTAAAACACTATGAAGTGATGGCAATGGGCCAGAACCATGGCAAAACCAACACACTCCATCCAGAGGGCTTCACTTTGGCTGGATTTTGCTTCTGAGCTGCTGTGTTTGAAGTGGGGGAGAGGAGGGAGCAGTGCAGCAAAGTGCTCCCGGCCGAGCTGTGGTGGGTTAAGAACATAATCACCTTGCACAGGCGGTGTTCAGTGCAGCATTTCACTCCTGCTTTGTTCACTTCTGTGCTGGGCAGGCCACAGGTTGCCTGGTGCATTTCCCATAACAAACTGGAGTTTAAAGGAAGCAGGGATTTTGCTTTCCTCTGCCTGTGCCGCTACTGGGAAGCTGAGATGTTACCATATAGATGTGTCCAACATGGCAGTGTTTTCCCCATTACAGCTGGTATAGTTGTAGGCCTTTAGAAAACCATTTGCTTTCTCGTTTTCACTGTATGTTCTTTAAATCTTCATTAGAGACTTTTAAATATTCTCCTTAGTCTCATTCCTGCTGCTGAATTTACTCTCAAGAATTTAGCTTGGTTTTCCTCTTACAGTATCTCAGAAATGGGGCACAAACACTTTTTCTTCCAAGACATGGATTTCTCACTAGGAATTGTGGATTGAGAGCTTTAATCTCGAGGGGAGCAGTTTGAGGCATCTCCAAATGGCATTGCCTGAATTAATGCTGATCTCACAACTCTGAACACATTGAGTCACTCGTCACTTTCATAGCTCACCACCAGTGTGATTAATGCTGTTCTCACTGGAGAAGATGCAGAGCCTCAAATGCTGCTTTAGGTGCTTTTTGAAGGATGAAGAGTAGAAATCAGGCTTCTGGTAGAAATTGTTTCTTGATGTGTTAAGTTAGTAGTTTGGTGAATGAAAGAACTTGCTTAAATTGATCATACCTAGAACTTGAGGTGGTTTTTAGTAATAGTATTCGACTCCTGTAATGCTCTGCCATTATCATAGAATCCCAGCCTGGTTTGGGTTGGGAGGGACCTTAAAGCTCATCTGATTCCAACCCCTGCCACGGGCAGGGACACCTTCCACCGGAGCAGGGTGCTCCAAGCCCCTGTGTCCAACCTGGCCTTGAACACTGCCAGGGATGGGGCAGCCACAGCTTCTCTGGGCACCCTGTGCCAGCGCCTCAGCACCCTCACAGGGAAGAGCTTCTGCCTAAGAGCTCATCTCAATCTCCCCTCTGGCAGGTTAAAGCCATTCCCCTTGTCCTGTCCCTGCAGGCCCTTGTCCAAGCCCCTCTCCGAGTTTCCTGCAGCCCCTTGAGACACTGGAGCTGCTCTAAGGTCTCCCCTTCAGGAGCCTTCTCTTCTCCAGGCTGAACCAGCCCAGCTGTCTCAGCCTGGCTCCAGAGCAGAGCTGCTCCAGCCCTCGCAGCATCTTCATTTAAGCATCTTTATTTCAGCCTTCACATACATAAAAGAGAGTTGTAATACTAAAAGCTTGTGACCTTTGCCAGTGTGCCTCAGAGGGTTTGGATGTTTCATGCTGTGATGTGGTTGAGCAAAGGGTTCCCAGTGTTGGTACCAAGAGGCACTGCAGGCGCTGTGGCATCATGTGGATGGGTTGGTGATCATGTCCAAATCAACAGGATTCGAGTTACTTTTGCTGCTTTCCATCCTGGGTTTTCCTGATAACCATTACTGCGAAATAAGAGTCCTGCTGAGTAGATCTTCTTATCATATGGCCTCACTATATATGTCCTAACAGACATTCTTACTAAGGGCATAGCTTGTAAGTATTGACACTTAGTTTCCCATTTAAAATACTGGTTTATCCTGGAACATTAGAGCTGCCCAGGCTTTGTTTAAGGCACAGAAGTTAATTTGACTGGAGATGGATAAATTGTTTTCTTCATCAGTTTGGTTTTATTGTTCCAAAGCCAAATGGGTTTTTCACTCGCCTGAACTGCTGCATTCTTTGCCCCTGGCTGCAGGCATGGAGTCAATACAGCACCTTTGGGTGAGGCCAGTCAGCTGAGGATGAATAATCATGTCATTCCTCTGGTTTTTGTTAGGAATTGAGATGGATTTTTAAGCTTAACGTTGTGGAACTCTTTTTCTGGAGCTCTTCAAAGAGCTTCTGAACAATTCAGTGGGTACTGTCCTGTGTGAAGAACAGGAGGCAAAAATACCTGGGTTTGGTAATGCTGCCTGCTAGCAGGAAGACATCTGCTCATGTATTATTTCCTAATAAATGAGGTGAGTTAGCGTGTTTGTCATGAATTCAGGGGTTTGGCAATATAACTATTGCAGAGTACTTTCCTTGGAAGCATTTCCACTGTAGGTGTGGCTGCATGATAACTACAGCCCCTTTTCTCTGAGGGCAAGCTTATCTCAAGTCTGACCCCAGTGAGAGGGCAGCTCCGGCTGCTGGGGGTCCCTCGCTTACACCAGTAGGAATGAGTGAGTGCAGTGAGTTGCATCCTTAGCTGCGAGCAGTCTAGACCCGATCTCAGCTGATGGAGCTAACCGATTAACCTCCTTTTTCATCCTTTTCATTGCTCATTCTCTCCTTGGTTCAATCCAACAGTGTCTGAGAACCAGTCCTGTGCCTTGTGTCGTGTTTTGTATGTCCTCAGGTACAGCATGCTGAGCGAAGTGATAGACTCAGCTTTGTGGGGTTTGTCCTTCTTATAGGCAATCTGAAAGTGTAGTCTGAGAGCAAACTTTCCTGCTCCTCCTGTGCCTCAGCAAGTGTAAGAGTGTAAAAGTCAAAGAACTTTGGCATTTAATCTCTTTTCCTGGTTTCCTATCATATGATGATATATAGTCCAAGGGCTATGGAACACTGGGAGTGTATGCCTCACCTGAAAATACACCTTTCACAGCCAGTACTCCTTTAAACTCTGCTTTCAAATGGTACCTTGATGATTGGCCTTTTCTAGCTGTAGTATTTTTGTGTATTACAGCAAGATGTAAAACTTACTGCTTTTTCCAAACTCTGATGCTTGTTTTCCCTTGCAGAATAAAAGAGTGCAGAGAGTCTGCAGGGACAGGAGAGAGCACGGGACGATGCTGCTGAGAGGAATCTGAGCCACAGAGCATGCTTCGTGCTGCAGGTACCCAGGTATGCTCCAGCAGAGCACTGTGCACCTCCAGGGCACCAAAGCTGGTTGTGCTTGGTACTTATCCGGAGCTAAGGAGACTGTCTCAGCAGCAGGCCAAAACTCTGCCCTGATTTTATTGTGCCATCTGAATGGCACTTGCAGTCTGAGACCTTCTAAAATAAAATTACAAACAAATTTTGGGGATGAGTATTGAAAACCTTCATTTAGATGCAGCTCAGTGCTGCCTGGTTATATGCTTATGCTGAAGAAAGATATCGAGGAGGTAATGATCTGTCTTATGTGATGGTGTCTAGGATCTTTCAGAAGCAATGCTGTGACCTGGGAGCCTTTCCAATCCAGTCACACTGTCTTATAGCTCTGAATAAATGGAAATCAAATGACTGTGAAGTGTTCCTGTGGAACAGAAGCTGACTCTTCTGCTAGCACCAGCTGGCAAGTGGGAGTACAGAAACAAAGCAAACAGCAAAGTAGGAGGAACAATGGTGACCGTCTAAAAACTGACACATTAGGAGACCAGCATGAAGAATAACCAACTCGTGTCACAGGATGTTTTGCATGGCAACAGGACTCTTGTCTGCAAGTGGACTTTCGTGTAACTGCAGCACTTGCTTCCTGTATGAGATAAAGAGCTGTTGTACTCTGAATGCATTTTAATCTCTCTGTCTAAATTGGACTAATAATTAAAAAGAACCAGCTGAAGGAAACGATAGTGAATTCTATTGCTCCTGAAAGTGTTTCCTTTGGTTTTGCTGTCAGAGAAATGAGAGCAGAAACATGCCTAAAGGAAACAGATTAAAGGTGAACTTTTTCCCCAGGTGCTGAATGCTGTCTACAAACTACTTTGTCAATGAAGGAAGAAACTGATTGGGAATTGAAAGCACAAACTAGTTTGTGATCCTGTTCAACATGCGCAAAGGGGTGCCAAAGGACCCGGAAATAGCTGACCTCTTCTACAAAGATGATCCTGAGGAAATATTTGTGGGTTTACATGAAATTGGCCATGGAAGTTTTGGAGCCGTTTACTTTGTAAGTATAGTTCTTGACCTCCGTTGTGGAAAACAAGAAAGCAGCGCGCGTGTGTTTTGAGGGGTAACTATATAGTTCTTTAATGTGCAGTCTGGTAGTAGTGATTCTAAACAGGAGGAAGGGGGTGTGTGTCCTGCTCTGGGGATTGATGACAGTGAGGACAGGCACTTCTAGATGCTGGAGTGACATGTCGGTGAAAGTATATTGTTAAATGTACTATATGTGTAAGAGGATGGGGCTGTAAAACTTGCAGTGCATGTTGATCCACTCCATAAGAGGAGTAAGCACGTTTTTAGATGGAGGAGGGAGGCACTACCCAGTGTTTTCCAAAACCAGACAGTTATGTTTTAGGATAAAGGTGAAGTAGTGAAGGTGTCACCTTCATCATTCAGCTTTGGTGTTCAGAAGCTCCTTCGTGCTTCCAGGGGAAGAACACAAGGTGTGTCAAAGGTCCAGCCTCTCAACAGCTTACAACTGAGAAACCACTATGGTTAGGTAGAATACTTGTGATTCCCCATTGCTTCTCTTCGTCCTTTCCTTGGATGCTTTCTTTAACTGGTCCATGCCTTGAACACCTTGGGGTATTTAGCCAGACTGCAGCTTCCTGCAGTACCCTTGCAGCAGTGCATCCTCCAAGCCTGATGGTCATTGCAGTCATGCCTGTAGTAATCTTACTGAGCAACACAGCAATTAGATGCATGACCACTTTCCTGTGATACATCTGCACCTCTTTGCCGCTGTTTGAAGCTTAAGCTTTCTTTCCCATTGCAGGAAGTACTTGGCATCCAGTAAATTGTTCTTTGGTGTCTTATCCCAAGATTCATTCTTTCACCTGAGGAAGGCCTCTAGCTCTACGCTGCTTTCTGTGGGTCAGGCCAGAGCTCTTCCCTGGCACACAGGGATGCTGTCCATCTTTGATTTGGTTTTCTTCCTTTTAAATAGCTTTTGTAGCCTGTCCTACTTCTTGATTCATATGCATCTTTATAGATCTAAGGCAGGGGCTGAGAATACAATCTCTGACCATCATGGCAAGATTACAGGGATCCTGATGTGCTTGGAATCAGAAGAGGAAAATAGGTTAAAAAAACACCTTTGAAGGAACAGGGCTTTCTAAATCATCCAGAAGAATGGGGAAGAGACATCAGATGCATACAAAGGGGCAGGGCAGGGATTATTATGCTGTTGCTGCATCTTGTTGCCCTTTCTCTTTAAATTGGTACTGACAGTACTATAAACAGCAGATGCATAGATGCGTATCTTGTCACTGTTATTGTGGAGTAATATGATTATTCTAGTATAAACTTCAACGTAAGCTCCATTTTTGCAAGCTGTTTTGTTTTCCTGTGTACTATTGCCAAGGCTTGGCAAGATGGTTTGAAATTGCCTTTCTTGCTTGAAAGGAATACCTCACATAGCAGAGAGCTAAGAAAAGAATACATTAGTCCTCACAGTGACTTGCCTTGAAATCAACTAATTTCGGATTTAACTTGAGAAAAAGAGTTTTCCTCAAAGCCAACCTGCTTATATCCATATTAGGAATACAGAAGAGTGATAAAGCAGATGAGGGCAGTGGAAAGGAGGTTTTGCAAGCAAAATGTGCTTGTTTTCTGCCAAGCTTTTCATTAAAGATCTACAAGTATGGCCAAAAGCACTTCAGCAGGTGGGTATTTCTGTCAAGTGTGCTTGTACAGCCCTTTGAGTTATTTTGGTCCAGAGGATCCCAAGCACTTGGTACAGCAGGAACTTCACCCGCACCTATGGGAGCATGTAACAGCCAGAAATACTTGGAAATTCCTTTGGAATACCAGCATGAATTCATCTATTTGAGTAAAACACTCCTGTTCTTTTAGGTGCTGAATCAAGATGGTGAGTGGTTGGGAAGGGTTTTGCCTTCTCCAAAAGTTACTTGTTTTCAGCTTTCTCTAACTCGTGAGGAGGAGTGCGGGCTGGCAAGAGTAAGTGTATTAACACCCTCCACCGATCCCTGAGCTCTCTTGCTTCAGCCAACATCATTTTTCTTTGAAGCCACTGTATATATCATGAAATGTCTTCCATTAAGCCATTACTTGAAAGTGTAGTCCTCATCCTGTCAAGCGGTTGAAAGGATTTACCCCGTTTAGCTTCTGTTGTATTGTAAGCTTTTAACTGTCACTAACTTTTTGTCCCCAGTATGGTGACAGGTTGGAGGTACAGGGTTTGCAGCAGCTCTTTAAAGACGAAAACCTTCAAGTTTTCTGTCCTTAACATGCAGAAACGAGGGCAGTGCCAATGCAAGCAAGTAGAGCTCATTCTAAAACTGACTTTTCAGCCTCCTGTCACCATCCCTGTATTATCCAGGCTGTAGAAAAGCATGGTGTTAGGGGCGTATGCATTGCAAAACAGATCTGGTGAAAGGAAAGTTGCTGCTTTGAACTGAGACGAATCCCGTAATGAGGCATTCTCTTGAAACTGAGAATTCAAATAGCTGTGTAAGAATATCAGTGTTACATGAGGGTTTTGGATGAAATTATAGAGATTTTGGTGCACCACTTTATTCGTTTCTTTGGAAATCACTTTTCCAAAGGTTTATCTAAAACTGTACTGCAATTCCAGTAAAACTGTGTTTTGCATGTTCTCAGGAGGTGCAATATTGGGTCTTGGTTTGGGTGTCAACAGAGAGGTAGCAAGTGCAGTGGGGGCTGAGGGGGGAACAGTGGGTATGGGCAGACGGGTGAAGTCAGGGAAAAGTGTCCTCGTAGTTGGCTGCTGAATCTTATCACAAGGAAGACGCCTCTGAAGTGAAGGAGCCTGTGAGGGTGCGAGAGGAGAAAACAGCCTGCGCTTGCCAAAGGCACAGCTCGCTCCATGGGGAGGACAAAAAGGAAAGTTCTTTCAATGTATTTCTTTCTCCCGTTTCCAGGCTACGAATTCCCACACGAACGAGGTGGTGGCAGTCAAGAAAATGTCCTACAGTGGAAAGCAAACGAATGAGGTAAAGAGGAATGAAGACAATTCGGAATGCAGAAGGTGGTGTAACCATCAGCTGCGCATTTCACGTGACCATGGCAGGACAGCGTTTTAATGCGGGAGTGTTGCTCTCTTCCATAGGAAGCATGGAGGGAAAATGAGTTGATGCAGGTTTTGACAAATTTTAAGGCTGCTATGGTGGTTTATTCAGTAATAATTTCATTACTGAGTGCCTTAAGAGCTGCTGGAGCCATAGCCACAGCTCTCCAGCTGAAATGTTCAGCTGACTTGAAACACTTTTCAGGATCTGTGATCTAAAATTGCATAGACCTTGTATTCAGAACATCAGGCTTGCTTCAACTGTTCCTTGTTAGATGCTCCCCTTATTTTTGCGTTGTGGTGCTTTGGACTTGGGCTGCCCCTGTTCAGTCAGGCTGTGTTGACATGCAGTGGAGAATGTGTTTCTTAAGAGCAAACAGGAATGTTTAAATTCATTTTTCCTTGCTTACCTCTTGGTCTCCTGCATATGCTGAGGTCTTCTGAATGTCAGTGGCTTTGTACTGTATTATAGAAGGAGGAGAATAGGAGTGAAAGAGTACCATAGGAATCCAGACAACTGATGTACAGTTGTGCTTTTGCAGCTCTGACTCTTACCGTCTCCACTTTGTCAAGTAGTTGTGTGGCTGCTTTTCAGACTGTACTACAGTGTGTAGTGTATGAGTATGTAGGGGGTTAAGCAGAGAATGTATTTATATCTTTCTGCCTTTCTGTTTTACTAGAAATGGCAGGATATCATCAAAGAAGTCAAGTTTCTACAACAGCTGAAGCACCCCAACACCATAGAGTATAAGGGCTGTTACCTGAAGGAGCATACAGCATGGGTGAGTGATGTGCCATTTGGAGGCGCTCATGAGCGGGACATGCACAGCACAGCAATCAGATATTCAGCGCACACAGTGTTTTTTGCATGCAGCAGTAGTCCTTGGATGCTGCCTGTAGTCCCTTCCATCTGAAGAAGCTTCCAGGGAATTTAAAGGGAGTAGATATTTAGGATATGGGAATAAATCCTGGCGTCTGTGAGGCAGGCCTCTGCGTTCCTGCAGATTAAAGAAGTATTATGGAACATCTTTGCGGTATCTCGCCACAAACTTGTCAATGCCTAAACCTTTACAAGAACGTCTTTGCAAGGTGGAATGTTTGGAGCGTTTTATTTTGTTCATCACTTGTTGCATTTCTTGCAACTTCAGGTTTGATTTGCTGCTTCTGTTTGGCAGCCACTTGGGTAGTAACTGTCTGGGGGGCAGTGTCTACCCTGTTGTTTAAAAGCATGCTTTTTCTTGCAGCTGGTTATGGAGTACTGTTTAGGATCAGCTTCTGATTTGCTAGAGGGTAAGTTTTATATAGTCTTTGATTTTCTCTTTGCTGATGCCCCTTCTGAGTATAGTGGGAGGCTGTTTTCTCGCAGACTGGTATTCTGCAGATGGTAGAGGCAGTCTGTCTGTACTGCTCCATTCTGCTGCTGGAATGCCTGTGTTTGTGATGCTGAGGGTAAGCTGAGACTTTCTCAGGAGGCCAGTGCTACATAAAGTTGGCCTGCACATTTGTGTGTTGTAAAATGAAGGTGTGAATGTATATAGCTGTGTTCCTGTAATCTGTGCCTTCGAGATGACTGAACCAGACTGCCTGTTTTCTGAATATCCATAACAAAAACCTGCAGAGATCACTTTTGTCCTTGCCTTGCAGTTTGGAGGAATAATTACAGATGGGTTTATGGAACAGGAAACTGATACGACCTCAAAACTAGAACAGCAGCACCTGCAGAGGAACAGGGAATCTAAGCCAAATTGTGCAAAACCTAGTCCTCTTTGCTAGCCATATATTTTGTATCAAAGACATGGTCAGCCAAAGACACATGCTGGTCATATTCAGGCATGGGACTGTGGTGATAGGACAAGGGGTAACGGGTTCAAACTTAAGCAGGGGAAGTTTAGATTGGATATGAGGAAGAAATTCTTTACTGTAAGGGTGGTGAGGCTCTGGAATGGGTTGCCCAGGGAAGTTGTGAATGCTCCATTGCTGGCGGTGTTCAAGGCTGGGCTGGACATAGCCTTGGATGGCATGGTTTAGTGGGAGGTGTCCCTGCCCATGGCAGGGGGGTTGGAACTGGATGATCTTAAGGTCCTTTCCAACCCTTACTATTCTATGATTCTATGATATATGGCAGCTTTGGGACGTCTCTTTTATAGCTGGTATTCCTCATTCTTCTGGTTTTTGGCTATTGGGGGAAAGCCAGCAGGAAGTTTTCCTTTCTAAGCATCAAATGAGCATTTCAGATACATTGGCAAGCTGCACTTAACCATACCTCCTGGTATAAACAGTCGGCCCTAGGAGGAATGCGAAGAAAACCTTGGTTTCCTATGATGTAAAATGCACAGGCTGTGATAGACTTGACCTAAGGGCCATCAGGAAGCTAGTCTGGTGATGATGCTCACCTCCTGGCTGCAGACTTGGCAGGGGTTCTTCTCTTTAAGAGCACTTTCTCAATAAAAGATGACTCCTACTTAGGATTTTTCTTCATCTTTTTCCCCTTAGTTCACAAGAAACCACTTCAGGAAGTGGAGATTGCTGCCATCACCCATGGTGCCTTGCAGGGGCTGGCCTACCTGCACTCTCATTGCAAGATCCATAGGTGAGCCTAGAGCTTGGTGCTGCTCCATGTCCTTCTGTCTTCCCCTCTCTGGAGTCTGCAAATTGCTTTGCTATGTTTAAGCAACTTTGGTAAAGGTTATTCTATCTAAAGTTTCTCTAATACACAAGTCAGTACTCCTAATGCTAGGGTAGATGTGTAGCTAACAGCTGTTGTTAAGGAGCGTGGCTGTGTTCGTTTCGGTAACTCCACGTGGCTGTATCTTGTGCTGAATTCTCTTCCATGTTAGCAGTTTTTCTCTGCAGACACTAGGAACAAGGAATATACCTGAATCATGGCAGCAAACACTGACAGGAAAATATCCCCCTCAGTTTGCCCAATAAGGAGGAGTGATAAAGCTGGTCTGGTCTTAAAGCTAGTCATTGTGAGAAGTTTTACATGGGAGTAAGTGAAAGTTTATGCTTTTAGAAATCAATGAAAGCATAAATCAGGAGTAAAACCACTATGGGAGAAATTGGAGTGTGCAGGTAGAAGATTCATATAGGAGGCTGCTCATGGGGGCAGTTCCCTGATTTGTCTTTCCTAATGGGATGTTTATCAGGAGTTTGGCTGTATTTTTTTTGACCGCTATGTCAGTAAAGTGGTACATTGTCGTTTTATGGGGTTTGTTAGCTTGTGTTTGGTTTGTTAGGGTTTTTATCTAATTTGGGGTGTATTGGTACGTCAGGGCCTTGTGAAACGCGTGAGAACCAGGTTAGTGCAATGAGTGGGGAGTCATCAGAATGAGGCAACTTGAGACTAATTCATGGGGCTAAAGGTCTCTATAGGCTCATGGCAAGCTTGAGACAGAGAACTGGTGTATCTGAGGCTGAGGCGAGGGATTTTGAGAGACCCAAATTGTTTGTCCCCTGTTAGAATAACTGTTTGGGGCGTACCTACACATGGTTATGAAATCATTTTTAAGTGAAACACGAATTTAAACACAAATGCCAATTTATAAAATTAAAATAAGATGATTTTTGAGCAGCCCTTTGCAGTATATGCCCTTATTTGAGCATGAAAGTACCTGTTGTGATATATTTTACATGCTTTCAAAGTGCATTGAATTGTTAGGAATTGATAGGAAATGACTCCCTGTATGGACACTGAGAATTGTTTTTTCTCAGTACTCATGAGGACTTTCTAACGTGTGTTGTAAATTCAGCTATTTCACGTGCTGAATACTAGCTACTCTGTATGAGCTGTCCAGTAGCATGCTTACTGCATATTGGAAACAAAGCTGGCTCTTTCTCTTTCAAACTGGAACAAGTTACTTTGCTGTTGCTGCTTACAACGTAAGGAGAATCACTGCTAGAAGCACCATGCACGTCTTCCCCGTCTGGCAACTTTCCTTCCAAGGGGTTTCCTGCCTGTTAACTTGTGAATTGGGATGGCAAGTCCTTTCTGCTAGGAGAAGAGGACCATTGAGAGATTCCTAGTTTTCTGATAGAAGTTATGCCTTAAAAAGGAGAGGTGAGAGTGCCCTTTTCTGGCTTCCTAGTTTGCTCAGCTGCATCGATGGGTGCAGCTACAGGGACAAGGTCCAGCAGCACTAAGAAAAGTAAAGTTGAATGAGAAAGGCTCAAAGCTGGCAGCTGAGACAGCTTTGGTCTCCCTGCCCCACAGCAAGGAAGGTGAAATGAGGACCTGGAATGGAGGGACACCTTGTGGAGATGCGCGACAGAGCAGGACTCTCAGCTCTCCTGCGCTCGGTTAGCTCTAACTTCACGCTGTGGCATGGCAAAGGATGAGGTCATGTTATGTTTAATTGCAGGCACAAGACAAAGCAAAGTTAACAAGTACGTTTACTGATACCTAACGTGGCTGCTGAGTGCTTTGTTGATTGCTGTACAGTGGAGATGATAGCAAAGGGGATGCCTGTGCTGTCTCTTCTGTACTTTTGAGGTGCTCATTCTTGCATGTGCCCGACACCTTTAGCTCTTGTCCTCCAGCAGAAGTGGCAGGTGCACAGACCCAAACCATGAGGACAGGTCAGGATGTATTTGAGTAGCCATAATTCCATAATGCTAGTTTTGAATGGGAGTGGGGGACTGGGGGTGCTTACAATGGCTGTGCTGCTGCAATACTGTGAGTACATGTCTGTCTCTGTGGCTCTCTGTCCCAGCTTTTCCTATCCTGTGTGCTGCCCTTTGGAGACAAAGGCACCTCACCAGGGTTTGTATTGTGTTAAAGTGTCTTTCAGCTTAGCTGTTGTTTCAGTCTGCAGTGATACCCAATTTGTGTTTGATGCACAAATCATCCTGCCTCAGGAGCTGTTTGATAATCCAACATGGGCTCTTCCTCTGCAGCACATACAAGACAGCTTTGGTTGCCTCCCCATTTATCCAGTTAGCTCACTTTACACAGGGTCACAGTACAAGTGCATTTGGCAGTTCACGGTAACTTGCTTGTGATAGACATCTGCTACCACTGATAAGTGCCTTTGGGGTTTAAGGACTGAAGTTGAATACCACATTCATGATGCTGTGTGGAGACCTCGTAGCAGCCTTCCGGTATCTGAAGGGGGGCTATAGAGATGCTGGGGAGGGACCCTTCATTAGGGACTGTAGTGTTAGGACAAGGGGTAACGGGTTCAAACTTAAACAGGGGAAGTTTAGATTGGATACGAGGAAGAAATTCTTTACTGTAAGGGTGGTGAGGCACTGACACAAGATGTCCAAAGAAGCGATAAATGCGTCATCCCTGGCAGCATTCAAGGGCAGGTTGGACATAGCCTTGGATGACATGGTTTAGTGTGAGGTGTCCCTGCCCATGGCAGGGGGTTGGAACTGGATGATCTTCAGGTCCTTTCCAACCCAAACCATTCTATGATTCATACCAGCAATGAAATCCATATTCATACCAGATAAGAAAAGCTGATTTTTTTTTCTTGATGTATTTTTTGTATAAAGATCCATTGTATTTTTGGAAGAGATGGCAAAGAGACATTCCTGACTGTATGGTGTATGCAGCCTGGCTGACAAGAATCCCTTACATGTGTCCCATTTATGTTGAGGGTCTGCTTTTGCAAAAGCCAATATCTTTCCCCATGTAAAGACATCTGTGGTGTACCTCATGTGCAGTTGTCCCTTTGGTATTGAAGTGCTGTATCAGGATTATAGGGAACTTTCACTATACTGTGATTTTCAGCTGGCAGTGTGTAGGTAACTTGAATTCCTTAAAGCAATCACTTTTCTGTGTCAGATGTTTTGGATATAACTGACAAGTCTGTCTCAGACTTTGAATAGGGTCATTGCCAAGTGTCTTGGAAGTGATGAGCTGACAGTTCTCAGCATTCCATGGGCAACTAATTTGACATTATCTCACTTGCTGCTGGAATTGACAAAGTGCTGGGGTGCAGAATGCGTTGTGCCTTTTGTGTTTTAGTAGTGTCATTCCTGTTAATCTCTGAAAGGTGGGAATCACCTGAGAGCTCTAGGAAGGCTCACGCGTCATTTGGAAAATGAAAACAATGTCTGGTGTGTGTTGTTTAAGGGTGTCGCAGCTGGGGATTAGGATACAGCTCTCCTGGATCTCAGTTTGAAGCCTCGACCTTGCAGCCATGGTTCATCTCTTCCTTCTGCCCTTTTTGGGTACAGCCAGGCTTCCATTCCCCAGGCCCCATGTATCTGATTTCTCCAGCTTTCTGTAGTATTAGACTTCTCAGTGTTCTCAGGTTCTTATGATTGAGAAAAGGTCAGTGGACTTCTCTGGGATTGAAAATCTTTGACTGTTATTCTGCTGTAACCAGAAGTGTACTTTTCTGTTTTCGTTCAAAGGGATATTAAAGCTGGAAATATTCTTCTAACAGAACCAGGTCAAGTGAAACTAGCTGATTTTGGGTCTGCGTCTATAGTCTCCCCTGCCAATTCTTTTGTGGGAACGCCTTACTGGTGAGTCAAGCCTTCAGGACTTCACTCCTTTACAAGACTGCTCTCCCATTTCCAGCCTTTCCAAACCTGAAAATCCTATCTGGCATCAAAACTGTATTAACCAAGCAGGTTTCTTAAAATCCCTGTGTCCAGCTCTTCAGGAAGAGTGTTCTTCCTCAGGGGCCATGAGTAGAGGCTGTGCAGTGCTTTGAAATGGCACCAGTTATTGTTTTGACTGGTACGATGCCATTGGCTTAAAAATTACTAACACTTACCATAGGTAATGGAACTGTGACATGGAGAAAGGGAATCCTATTAATCTGGCGCACTGGATTTACTTGGAATCATAGAATCAGCTGGGTTGGGAAAGACCTTTAAGATCAAGTCCAACCATTCCCCAGCACTGCCAAGGCCACCACTAATCCATGACACTGAGGGCCTCGGCTACACGGTGTGTGAACACTTGCAAGGACGGTGACTCCAGCACTGCCCTGGGCAGCCTGTTCCAATGCCTGAGCACTCTTTGGGGAAGGAATTGTTCCTCATCTCCAGTCTGAACCTCCCCTGCGCAGTTTGAGGCCGTTTCCTCTTGTCCTATTCCTTGTTACCTGGGAGAAGGGACCGACCCCACCTCACTACAACCTCCTGTCAGGTAGCTGTAGAGAGCAATAATACTTAAATTGTGAGTGGAAGAAACTTGCTCAAGGGTCACTGGAGTTGCTTGGCATTCCTCACATAGTGGACCAGCATAGCTTTATGCTCTATTTATTTTGTGGCAGACGCCCTAGGCATTGATGGGAGGTCACCTATGGCCCGAGCTCTGAACAAGCCCATTTGGCAGGAAGCCTCCTTCATTGTTGAAGAATAAAAGTTAAGAGGCTGTATTTTTGCAGCCTGGGCCCCCTGCTTCCCCCCCCCCATCCACTATCCTGGACCACCATATTTCCCCACTGCTCCAGATTTCCCTGTTCCTTTCATAGCTACACTCACAGGCTGCATATATCTGCTGGAAAATTCTCCTGGTGTGCCAATGGAAAACCTACCATCTCTGGTGAGAGCACAAGTGATGCCTTTAGGACTCTCCTTGCCCTTACTGTCTGCCTGCAGGTACAATGCCTTTGAAATGAGTCTGGGTGTCCCATGTAGCAGCATGTGCTAACCCCAAGATGGTCAGGTTGGCCTCTTACTTTTCCTTTCTTAAACTGCCTCTTGAAAGATGCTAGTGCAGGCAAGCCTTGTTCCATTTCATCATGGCTTTACTCAGCTCCCTGCTGGCTCTTTAAGTTCTGCTGAAGATGATGAAACCATCTCATTTGAAGTCATGTGCTGGCCCTCACAGTTTGTACCCCCTAACCCCCATGTTTTGCTCTGTGCTTGGTAGGATGGCACCAGAGGTGATCCTTGCGATGGACGAGGGACAGTACGATGGAAAGGTGGATGTCTGGTCTCTTGGGATCACATGTATTGAGCTAGGTGAGTAAATAGTTGGCAAAGTTAATACTTGGATAATTCACTGTCTGCAGTATTGATTGGGAATCCTGAAGAAACTGAAGATTCTTATTCCTCATAAGTTTGTTTTGGTTTTTCTTTATAAAGCCTGACTTGGGAAGCACTGACAGTTAGGTTAAATCTTTTACTCACTGGCAAACCATGAGCAAGCCACTGCTGCTGTGCTTTAATGTTAATCTGGTGTGTCTAGCTATTCCCGGAATAACTAGAGGATTCTAGTCTTGTATGAGGGAAGCTGTGGTTTGTGGTCTGTATTTTCCAAGCTGGATTTTGAGAAGGATGTTCCAGCTGTTGTGTCAAGGGCACTGGTGTCCTAAGAAGCGTGTGTCACAAGGGCCCTACATTGATTTTTCCATTCCTTTTACTTCCACGCTCTCTGAAACCAAAGAACTTCTATCTCAGCTGAAAGTTTGTGACATGAATCAATGCGGGCAGGTTCTTTAGACGAGGAGAAAAGCAGTACAAAGGGCAAGTGATAGACATCCACACAACCTGAAGCAGATGCAGATGTGAATAGCAGGTATAGAGAGCACACGTGTGCATTTTCAGTTGGTTATTGACATTGCATGTGCTGAGCAGATTATATTCAGAAATAGGTTTGGTATGGATTATACTTACCTTAACAGCAGTACATCAAGAATTTATTGTGAGGGCAAGTGCACCAAAAATGTTATTTATAAAGGTTTAAGCAGCAGAAATACATATAACAAAGAGGGGAAACATACAGAATGTTGACTCCAGTATGGAGACGTGATGCTGCAGATGAGTAGTAACTTCCAGTGCTGTTTTATGTGCCAGCACTAGTGCCTTGATGACACAATCTGTATTTTGAACTAAAGAATGTCAAAATCAGAAGTTTTAAACCTCTGTTCTTCCACATGATGTTTATTTGGGGGGGGGGGGGGGGGGGGCGTTCAGGTGTGTTACAGCCTCTCCAGGAGTAAATCACAGCAGTAGAGCAGATACTACACTACCCTATGTAGGCACTGAGTCTTGATACCAGAAGTTCAATGGAGCTTTTCTGTCAAGAACCTCAAAGCCGTTTTACATAGTTGAGGGGTTTGCTTTTTAGTATTATCCTTTTGAGAAGTCTTAAACTTCTTCTTTTGAAAGAGCCTTAAACTTTGCCTTCGCATGAATCCAAATCTGAATATGGGGTCAGGTAGCAGTGGGAGGAAATCTCTTACTGAGCACCACTTGGCTTTCTTTCAATGCTGATGTCTTCATTTCTTGTGTAGCCAAAAGTAGTGTTTGAAGAAAAGAAAATGCAGTGTTTTGTATGCATGCTGCAGGTCAAGGCCAAGTGATTGCTCTGGCCTGACGTGACCTTAGAAGCCCTGGCATTGTTGGTTGATGGGCATGACTGACCTTAGATGGGGAAAACCAGCCTTTCTCCATTGCTGTGTGAGACCTGCTGCACCCCTGCAAGGTCAGGGGCTGGTAGGGATGTGTCCTCTCGGTGCAAGGACTAGGAAGAAGTTTAGTTAGGGGGAGTGGATGACACATGTGGCAAACTGCCTCACGTGAAGGTGGCTCCCAATGCCAAATGAAACAGGTGCCCACTCTTACCCCTTAATTCAGATGCTACAGCAGTGTACCAGAGATCCAGAGGGATTAATACATGTGTTTTCTAGCCCTGATGTACTGTGTGTCTAAGCTCTGTTCTAGTCAGCTTCTGCTGAATTTACCACAGCAGCTTAGGTGTGAAATGTTGCAGTTAAGGTAAAATTTACTGGAAACTTTTCCTTACGATTTGCATCCTGTTCTCTTTGGATTTCCTCATTCCCTCTTCAAGTGAATAGCAGCTTTCCTGGAGCGGTTGTCCTGGTCTAACCTGGAGTATTAAAATAATTAGCTTAAATGTGATGACAACAGTAATGAGCTACTTAATTGATTCAGCAGTGATACCCTGCTCATACTTCCATATCTTTCTCCCTTTCTTTCCAGACTGCCTTATCACACCTTTCTCTTCTCTTTCTAGCTGAAAGGAAGCCTCCACTTTTCAACATGAATGCAATGAGTGCCTTATATCATATAGCCCAGAACGATTCCCCTACGTTACAGTCAAATGAATGGTAAGAGAGCTATTACCAGATATTCTTTGTTTTACTTCCCTGAAAATGCTCTGTGACACTCTGCATGATTAAGGTCTGACAAGAAAAGTGTTTGTTGCAGGGTAGTGATTTGACTGTGTTCTCAGTAATGCTCCTGTGTAGGCAGGTTCAATTTTGACCTTCTGTCACTTTGGCTATGCTGCAATCTAAATGTGTGGAGGTGTTATTTATGGGGCTGTAGATGCTGTAGGAATTACAATCTTCTCGGATGCATTAAGCCAGCCGTAGCTCAGCATCAGCAAAGTTCCCAGCTGCACAAGATCCCTGACAGAATTGTTAGCATTGTAGTGCAGCTGAAATGTGGGGAGAAGTGAAGAGGGATGCAGATTATAGAGGTAATTAGATTTCTTTCTTTTTTTTCAGTGAGTGACTTCAAAAGTCATCAGAGCTCTGTGGCCAGTAAATGCTCCCCATGCTACAGGCTTGGTCCAGAATGGTACAAGAATGCTTTGTTATTGTGTGGGAGCAGAGGGGTTCCCCGATTCCCGTTCTCTGTGCCCAAGAGGGGAATGTAACTATGGAGTGATGCTTGCCAGAGTCTGCACGTGGCTTGAAGCAATAGCTCTTGACGAGGTGTGGAGTTCCCCCAGTTACACTGCTAGGCAGTGAAGCAGCATAATTACTTCATTGCTAATCATTTTCTCAAACCCACTCTGCTTCAGTTTCCTTATTTCATCATCTCTGTTTTGTCCATTCTTCAAGAGTCAAACAGCTTGGTCTCACATCAGCACCCATGTTCTGTGCAGAATTTGCAATGCAGAGTAGAGGCAACTTGTGAATACAATGTGAGAATCATACTCTTGATTGCAAGCAGTTTGGTTAGAGTCACCTGTTTGCTCTCTGTGGCTTTGAGAACGCAGGGAATAAGCAAGGTGCCTTTTATGCTCCTTCAGAGTTCAGTGGCACCTAGACCATCAGTTTTGTTTGTAGTTGGGATACTACCTCTATATAGCTTAAAGTCATGTTAAACTAGGCATTGTGGCAAGGTGCTGTAGTGTGTCAGGGTTACAAGCAGTGGGAAGCTTCTGGTGAATAGAGCGCTAACGTAACAAGGGTGTTTCTGGAGTTACCAACAACTTCAGTGCCATCTATTTTTACGTAGTCAAAGTCGAATTGAAGCCAATGATTGGTACACGCAGCTCCTGCTTGCTTTCCAGTTTGTGGTTGGGGATAATTGGGCATCCATGGTTGTTTCAACAGTCTTTAACTGTTGAAAGAACTGATGGCATCGACTTACTCGGAGTTTAGAGAAGTTGATTTCTCTGCCCTAGAACTTAAGAACAAATCAGTCAGGTTTTTCTTGTGCTTTGCACTGATAAGTTTGTGTCTGTTCCAGCTCCTGAGCTGCTCCCTCATTTAGAACTTTTGTTTCCTTTATTTTTTTTGTTTCTTTTTGATTTACAGGTCAGACTCCTTTAGGGGATTTGTTGATTACTGCTTACAGAAAATACCTCAGGAAAGGCCATCATCCACAGATCTTTTACGGGTAACTTTTCACGTCTTTTCCAGAAAGTTGGAAACAAAATCTTGTTGTCTGCCAAAAGAGTTGTAGAGATGGGGAGCAAAAACTTACCCTTTCCAAAAGAAAGATTGATTTGCTTTCAATTGAATCAAGAGAGTTTTGGGGTCTTCTAAAGTGTGTTTTGGGCCGAACTAACTTTGTTTCCTGACTTTGCCTGTTAGTGCAGTCACAATTGTCTTTATAGCGTGATGCTTGAGTCAAACTACTGGGGAAGAGTAGAGGTAGGTTATGTGGTGGAACAGAGACACCCTGAGTGAGGAGTTACTCAGGGTAGCAGCCCAACACACTGCTCCTGTTACACCCCGGAGATCTGCAGAGGTTATACCCGTGTTAGAGAGCTTGCAAGCCTCATGGGATACTAGTGTGAGTAACAGGGGTTTAGCTGAAGGAAGGACCTGTCAGCATGAGGGGATAGAAAGTTTTAATCTTGATTTGTATTTTTTAATGTGTTTTCTTCCAAGGCAATCCTGTACATACTTCACCTGAAAGTGTTATCAAGGACAAGCAGGTCCAGAGCTGTGTTAGTTCAATCTGTACTGCAGAAGTGAATTCCAACCAGTAGTTTTCTGTGAAGGCAGGATTGAGGAGCGTGTTTCCTCCTGCTTTGATGAAGGTTTGACCAGCCTCTCTGCTACACTGAGCTCTCAGTAGGATGCCCTGAGTTGTGACTGTGCTGCACTACGTGGTCTCTGGAAAAGCAGACAGAAATAGGGGGTGAAACGGCAGGTGACCCCATTTGCAGGGCAGAGGGAGTGAGGAAACTAACTTGGTGCAGCCTGTGTGAAAGCCAGGACCCTTTTGGAGCAGTTACACGCTTCTGTGTACAGTAATGTAACTACTAACTTGCTAATGCTCCTTTCTATTTATTCTTTAACCCTGCTTACCTTCTCCAGTAAGGAAGAATGTTACTTTTCTCTTGTGTAACGGGCAATACTTACTACCAAGCTTATATGTAATTAAGCATTATTATAATTACATTATATGTGTAATGTACTACAGGCTTTCTGTGCGGAAGTGATAGAAAACCTAAAATGGCCTTTTAATTGCTACTCAAAATCTAGACTTAACCAGGCTTCACAAGATGCCTGGGCAATAGCAGCTCTTCTGCAGAGCTGGTAGTACTTGGAGCACTATGTTCCACATGAGCAGAGGATTGAGCTCTTAATAAGGATTTACAGATAGTGGCTGATTATTTAAAGGAATGTGGGTATTAGAGATGGGAAGAGACTGGATGAGTGAAGTTTATCTCCTGGCAATGCAGGACTTTGCTGTGTGGGGTGCTCTGAACTCTCCTGTCTTTTGGGGCCTTTTTATAGGGTTCTTTTTTGACAGATGCAGGTGATGTTCAGGAAGGCTGCCTTGGCCCTTTTCTCTAGTAATGCTGAAGTGAGCATGACGACCTTTATCTATTCATGCCTTTTGAATGTGTATCTTTTCATGATTCTCACTTCAGCCCTTGGTTTTGCTCTGTTCTTGTAAATCATTCATTTGGGCCCTTCTGAACCACTTTTTGGTTTAGTAGGGGGTTTTCTCTATGGTTCCTCTGGCTACTCGGGTGTTTCTGGCGCTACTATGCAGGTAGTGAAATGTTGCTTCAGGTATGATATGGGAGCTGGGACAGGCTGGCTCTGCTCCGTGGTGTTACAGGAGGAGGTTCTGATGCTGTGTTCTTTCGATTGCTGTCTGGTGCCCAACTCCTGACTGATCTATTGGTTAGTGCCAGCTGTAGATCCCTCCTCATATTATTACTTACCAAACATACCCTGCATCTGTCTTTTTGCATTGTGTGCTTCCAGGCATCACACTGTTCAAGCTTCTTTCTGTCGTGTAGCATTGTATTTCCATTTCTGTTTCTGGTCTCCATTTTCCAATGATTTTTTATGTCCTAGATGCATTTTGAGCAATTCCTCTTGATTCATTAACATCCTGTAACATGCTTGCTTCTGTTCTCTATTTGTATGTCATATTTAACTGTTAAAAGTCGCACTAACAGTCTAGGCCTAGGTTAACATCTTCCCCTAATCAAACCACCATAACCAAACGTTGTTTATATCCCATTAACAGGTTCTGTACTGAATCAAATTAATTAGAATTTGGTTTGACAATAACTGTGTGGGTTTGGGAAGTGCCTTGTACAGGTTCATAATAGCCAAGAGCCTGTAGGAGGGGGACCTGTGCTGGGACTGCCAAAGCTTTGTCAGTGGATCATGAGCAAGTTCCAGTTGAAGCCATTTGGTTTCAGTTTACCTGAGAATCAGAGAATCACAGAATGGCTTGGGTTGGAAAGGACCTTAAGATCATCCAGTTCCAATCCCCTGCCATAAAGTGTAGGAACTGCTTATAACTCCAAGCGTATTGTGTTTGGGAAACTCAGGAGCTGCCTTCCATGAGAAGATGCGGATGTGCGAAATCCCATCCAGCCCCTTTTCCATCAGGCTTTAAGTATTTCCTTTCTTTAAAATGGATGGGTGGCCCTGCTATTCCTCTGCTTGCTGCATGGCATGCTGCCGTTCCACACCAGCCAAGCAGGAATCAGAGTTGCCTTAAGCATTGGAGCAGAGGAATTGCTGCTTCCATCGGGCGTTTCGCTTCATTTCCACAGTAGGTTAGATTGCTGCTCAGTGGCTACCTGACAGCCTTTTCGTGCTGATTTCTGTTCTAAGGCTACCATTCAGCCTTTGTTTTATGGCTTCTCTTGTTGCTCTTTCAGCTCAGTAAAATGCATTTTCATGGATGTTTCTGAGGCTCTTGAGGAGAGAACTCGAAGCCCTGCGCTCTTTACTAAACAGCTAGCTGTGCGCTCGCTTTTGTCCTTGCTTTAAGCCTGGACCACAGGGGATATTTAGCACTCAGGCCTTCACTCTCCAGGTAAAGGCTGATGAACGAGCTCATTTGTACTCTCTCTTCAGCTCCTGGTGTATTTCTTGTCCTGTGATGCGTTTGTGCTGTGGCACAGCCCCAGCGTTCTGTTTGCTGGTTCTGTTTGCAACACCCTGACAATCCTCTGACCAGCTAATAGGTTTCTGTTGTGGCTTTCAGGAATGATTCATTCATGTGGATTGGCAGCCTCTCTGCTCTCTAGGAACAGTGTGAGTTCACTGAAGGATATGATTTCATGAGTACCTTAGGTTGGAGCCTGTACAAACAATTGGGGCCGAGATCTTGAATCATGTATATTCGGTCTTTTTAGTTGGTTTTAGGTTTTCAGAACAGTAGCCAAGATGTTCCCTCCTGCAGTAGCTCTCCCGAAAGCTTCTTAGATGGGAAGATTCATGATGGTTTTGTCCTCTGAGGGCTTTTCACTTGCATGCAGTAAATGGGGATAAAGCAAATATTTTGGGGGCCACCTTTTCTTAAAGGGGGCTGAATTTTAAACGGTGTGTTTGACAATCCCATTTCAATTCCCTATCCTGGATGGAAATAGTCAGATGATTGTAGTGAGATTAAAATGCAGCTGACATTTAAAAATCACAACCAAGAACTCTCACTAATGTTTTTCACTTTTAAAATTAAAAGTAATTATAAACCTTGCACAAAACACTTGGGTTTCCTCCTATTTTCTCAGCTTGCATAACCTTCCCAAGAGATTTGTATGAGTCATTCAGCCGACATAGAATCACAGGCTGGTTTGGGTTGGAAAGGACCTGAAGATCATCCAGTTCCAACCCCTGCCATGGGCAGGGACACCTCACACTAGGCCGTGTCACCCAAGGCTCTGTGCAGCCTGGCGTTGAGCAGTGCCAGGGATGGAGCATTCACCAGTTTCCATGTGGTTCATTCTAATACTTGAGTAGTGCTTGAATACGAAGCAAATCCTCTTTCCAGTTAAATGAGTATTTACACTGTTAAAGAATATGCATAACCAAGTAGCCACTGGACATATAGGATGGATTTAAGTACAGGGTCATTGACTCAAATGCATTACTGCTTTCTAAATATTATCTATAGTGAGATTAAGCTGAATACCTTTTTCTAATCATAAATAAGCTGCAGATTGTTACTCTTTGCAGAGACATAAACGATGGTTTATCTGCATTGAGGAGCAGAAGTGATTCGTTTTGCTTCTGTGTGAAATGATGTTTAGAACTTTGAGCCACGATTCAACCATCAACACCACCACTATAGCAAAAAGAAATGGCTGGTGAAGGGACGAGCCGTCCCCGCTAGCAAAACACTCTGAATTCATTTAAAGCAAGAAATAAGCCTGTGGCGTGATACTTCCCATGTTTAGTTACAAATCATTGCAAGATCATCAGCTCATCCCTTTAGCTGCTTTGAGCTCCCGACTCCTGGTTTAAGGTGGGCTGGGTTCATGGAGTGGTTGCTCCAGCTACAGTTGGATGTGTCAGCTCCCGCTTGAGGGATGACCACACGCTGAGGGTAGAAATGCTTTTCCCTGTCCTATGAGGCCATGAGCACACAAAAGAGCTGTGAGGCCAAGTGGGCAGACCTGACCCTCCTGAGGTGTTCTCTGCACGTGGGGTCCAGCTACTGAGGCTCTCTAGCAAAGGGCCATTGGAGCGTTCACAGCCAGAGTAGAGAACGGCTTTTTTCTCCCATTTCCCTCTTTCATTGTTTATGTCTCCAGAAATGTGCAGAAGACGTTTGTGCCTTAAGGCTGGCTCGCATGGTACACACTAGGCAATATACCCAGCTCTAGTGATGCCATGTAGAAGATTGGCAAGTGTATCAGAGGTTAAATGGGAAAGCTGTGAGGCTTTCATACTCTGTTGCTAGTTGTACAGTGCAGGAGAAGGTGTCTGACAGAGAACAGCTTCTAATTGTGTGTTTTAATTCCATTGAAGAATTTATTGTTAAGCCTGCGCCTAAAACCTGGGCTTAAAGTACATCCTTAGCAGTTCCATCCTTAGTACATCCTCAACAGGATGTACTAGAAGTCAGGTGAAAACCTGGCTTTATTTTAACTCTGCCTACAAATTATACTTCAAGTTATATATATAACTAAACCTTGTGGCCTTCTCACTGGTTCTATGTATGAATTGGGATAGATAGATGTAGGATAAATTGCTGCATGTAGCTTAGGCAGGTAGACTTGCATACTTAAGATTGATCCTTCTTTGTCCTTCATATGTATTGTTCATTCTGAAGTCCTTAGTAAGGTTTGAAGCTGCACCATCTTGTACCTGGTATCATAAAATCATAGAATGGTTTAGTTGGAAGGGACCTTAAAGCTCATCTGATTCCAACCCCTGCCACGGGCAGGGACACCTTCCACTGGAGCAGCTTGCTACAAGCCCTGTGTCCAACCTGGCCTTGAACACTGCCAGGGATGGGGCAGCCACAGCTCCTCTGGGCACCCTGTGCCAGCGCCTCAGCACCCTCACAGGGAAGAGCTTCTGCCTAAGAGCTCATCTCAGTCTCCCCTCTGGCAGGTTAAAGCCATTCCCCTTGGCCTGTCAATTGCTTCAAGTGAATGACCTCAGGAAGGGACAAATCAGCTGCATTGCCTGGAGAGGTCAGAAAACCTGACCCTGCTCCAAACTGCTCCACTGCAGACAGAAAAGTGAACTGGGGAGTCAGGAGTAGAGTGAGCTTGCAAAGGGTCAGTCAGGTCTCTGCCTCTCCATCCACTACCCAGCTTCTCCATGTTCTCCTCTGCACACATACGGGTTTCAAGTAGCAAAGTGATTTTGCCTTCACTTCTCTGTACTCTGCCTTTGACTTCAGTTCTGTGCTTAAGAGATCTTTTGAACGAAACGTTTTGCAGCCTATGCTTCAAAACACAGCGTGTAGTGTGATCAGTTTGGTTATTAGACATAGTGATGAGCACAGTCAGTGTGCTCAGTGCTCAATGTGTTTGGGCTCTTTCTTCATGAGTATCAGCAACTATTGAATATGAACAGCCCAATTACCGAGCAGGAGCAGTCATTTCAGGTGTCTCAAGTCACTGTGTTCCTGTTTTGACATCAGACATACCTGTGCCATATCTGAAGTGATGGATTTTCCTTTCATTCAGCATGATTTTGTCCGCCGGGACCGACCACCGCGGGTGCTCATAGACCTCATCCAAAGGACAAAAGATGCAGTGCGTGAGCTGGACAACCTGCAGTACCGGAAAATGAAGAAGATCCTTTTCCAGGAGACCCGGAATGGGCCCCTGACTGAGTCTCAGGAAGAGGAGGAGGTACTTTTGAGTTTGTTACCCCATTTGCACTGTTAGAAACAATTTCCAGGCAAGTGAGATGTTCCTTAATGGGGCAGAACAAGCGCAGCCTAGGAGAGGATGCAGTCCATGTTGTGTTGGAGTATCAGCTGGATGGGCAGAGACAGGGTAACCTGAGTTAGTAGCCCTTTTACTCAGTGTTAGGTGTACGTTTATTGGCAGCATTGAAACTCTGGGTGTTTTTCAAGTGGTGGCCTTTCTTCTGAAAGCTTTAGGGAAGAAACTCATCTGGAGGGAGAAGAAAGTGGCTCACAGCCTGTGTGAAGGATGGTCTGGGACAGCCCGAGCTCTCCTTGCTCAGAAGCACAGGCAAGGGCACTTGGTTAATATTTTTTCACTTGCCATAACTTTACTGTAGATTGGTCTCTCAGGAGCTGAAAAGCAAATCACAAAATATAAGAGTTCTTAAGTTCTTTAATGTTAAAGAAAAAGGTTAAAGACGTAAAATTTAACTTCGGTTTATGTCTGTGATAAACAGCTGACTTAATCAGTATATGATAACTGGCACTAACTCTGGCTTAGAGAAGGAAACCAGCCATTTTGCAGTGTCACTTCGTGCAGGCACATTGGATACATAAACCTGTGCCTGCTTCTCCACAGACAGAATTGAGAGGCAAATTGATGCTTGTGTTTCTTTTTGCTCAATATGGCCAGATAATATACAGTGAGATGTCCGAGCTCAGCATATATTCAGAGACTTGGTTTTGAGGTTCGTGTATGGCAGTTGTTCCTTTAAAGTTAAGCTAGAGCTCTGGTTTAAGGAATGGGTGAGCCTGCGTGTCAGATGCAGAAGGAGGGGACTGGCGCTTGGCACTGTCCTTCACTTTGGAGGAGATACCCAGAAGGAGTAAGAACAGCAGCCACTGAGATTAAAGCTACTAAAGGGCTTCTGTTCTAACTCTCCAGATAGCCAACTTCTAAACCTGGGGCTGAGCTGTGGGATGGGAGGATAGGCAGACTTCTGCACTGAAACCTTCAGGCTTTCTCTACCCATGTGTGAAAAGCTGCGGGGGGGTGACAGGGTATGAAAGCACAAGGGAATGGGTTTCCCACTTGGCTGTTGAACTTGGATCAACAGCCAAGTGGGATACATGTGGTAGTAGTTGACTTCAAGATGTATTTTCTTCTGTTCTTCCTATCCCCACCCCTCAAATAAGAGGAGGGGAAAAGGTATTGTATCTCCAGGAATTAACGCTAATGAAGCTCGCACTACTCTGCATGTGCACAGCATGCCCTGCACTGTGTTTTACCACCAAGCTTGTGTACCATGAATGGAAGTTGTATTGCTCATGTTTATCACTAACTTGGCAGTGAAAATAAAACATAGCACATGCTTCAGTTACTACTCAATGGGTTAACAGAAGCTGCTGAGCTGCAAATGCGACGAAACAGTGCTTTTCTCTACCTTAGGCTTTCCAAGGTGGGAAAGGAGCAGTACAAATCTGTAACACTTAAAATATTACTAATGCTTTCCTCAGAGCTCTTGCAAGAAACTTAAGGTCATTTGGAAAGGATTCAAGTCAGGAAGCCAGTGTTAAGGTCAGACATGCGATCTCATCCCTGTCCTTTGTGCATATACACTCATCAATTACAGAGCCATATCCTCGTCTTGGATGTTGGTTATTTCTTCTGCAACTTCATGTAAGCATCCTGGCAATGCTTTAGTTCTCCTGTGGCCATGTTCTCTATAAAGCAGTGCTCTTGGATTTGAAGAACTGTGACACAGGCTCTGGATGATCTGCTGATGGCTTACAAAATAATCACACAATCAAATTCAGATCTGTCCATTTGCGCTTTCTGTCAGATCCACCACAATGAGTTCCCTCTTAAGTGATTTGTAATGTGATTCTCCCCAAGCTCACTTTGGAGGCCAGGACAGTCTGGGTGCAGTAGCAGGCCATTCATTTTGGTGAATTGGAGCTATTTCGGGCCTGAAGGATGGTTGGACTTCTCGGTCCTCACTGGGAATTCCTTGCAAGCCTCTTCAGTGCCACTAGTTAATCACAGAGCTCCATAAATTCTCCTGAATCAGTCCAGATTAAGCACGTTATCTGGGATTACTGTGCTTTTATGAGTATGCACAGGAAAAAAAGCTGCCAACTTCTGATGTTTGTCTGTAGAGTCAAAGCTATATATATTTACAACAGTTTCAATGCAGGCTCTTCTGAGTCAGCTGCTTAAAGGTGGATGAAGAATTTATCTTGGCTGAAAACACAACGCAAAAGGGCTTTTTAGCTGGACAAAATGTAATTGCTGACTGCTTGGGACATGGAGGTTAAAACCTCTACTCCTGTGAAACACCACGTGCTATTTGTTAAATAAGAAACCAAATGGATTCATTGTCTTACGTGTTTTCTGATGCACAAGATGTGCTGTAGCATATCCTGACTTGAAGTACTGTTTTAATACAAACTTAAATCACTCCTTTTAATTATGAGACTCCTACCAGCCATCCAGTATTCCTGGATCTCTCCTCTTCAAGCCAAAAGCCATGCCCAGACTTACTGATACACGGAAGAAACTGGCTTGAAGCCTGATGCAGTAAGATTACAGGGGCAAAGGCAAAAGCTAACAGCCCCACATGGAGTGTTTCATAACCCAAACAGCAGTGGGAAATGTAGTTGCCAAAATAATTACTTTTAACGCTACAAAGTCACCTGTTAAAGAAACTCTGGGCATTGCAGGCACGTGCTGGGCAGGTGATCTCCTGCAGTGTTTGTAACTGATGCCCCTTGTTTCATAGGACAGTGAGCATGGATCAAACCTGAGTAGGAAGATGGACAGTCTGGGCAGCAACCATTCCATCCCAAGTATGTCTGTGAGCACAGGCAGTCAGAGCAGCAGTGTGAGCAGCATGCAGGAGGTCCTGGATGAGAGCAGCCCCGAACTGGTCATGATGCATAGTGATGAGAGCACAATTAATTCCACTTCCTCCGTTGTTCATAAGAAGGTATGTTCTCTAGTGCTCTCTGTAGCTTCCTGCAGTCCCTGCTATTGCTTGTGTTGGCTCGCCTGCATAGGGCCCAGGCATCCGTGTGTTGTGGTCTTGTGCTGAGCCATCTGCTGGGAGCAGGAGCTGGTGTTGGGCTTGCCAGAATCAAGTTCTGTGGTTGGTTTTTTCCCTCTTTAAAAGCTAAACTGCATTTAAATAACCTCTGAAAGTAAAAAAGAGGTCACTAATGGAAGGTAGTGCTCTCAGTGTCTAGGCAGGGGTCACACAGACTTACTGCATGCCTCCTTACCCAGCCCTGCATGTGCACTGTTTCACCTCTGCTTGTAACAACAGTCCTTGTTTCCTTGTGAATGACTGTACTGTATTATGTAGTGTGGTGACAAGTGGTCGTAGCAGCTAAGCTAACTGTTTACCAGTCACAATGTGTGATTAAAATCTCCCTGCACTTGGATTCCCCTCATGAGAAGTGGAAGTGTGCAGAGCTTTGGACCCTTCCCACAAGGTATGTTTTGGTCAAGTTCCACTCAGTGCCTTTCTGCTCTTTTGCTGCATGTTGTGATCTGTTGCCTTTCATTTCCTTAGTGCAGACAGCAATCTGAAGTTGTCTAGTTGTAAGTTGGCATCTAATCTAAGGTTATTGGACTAAAATAGTTTTGGCTTGGCCTTAGCAGTGTCATTTGCTAGTGGGCAGTAAAACGTAAGTTGGTTGTGTGATATGCAAAGAGCTTCAGAGTGTACATATGCTTTTTGCCGGAGGAGTTAAAACATTCCAGCCACAGGAAAAGTATGAATTTCTCATTTGGAAGGTTACAGTAAAGCCTGGGTGTAACTAACAAAATATTTGTAAGCAATTTTTCCTCCTGAAACAGTGTTTGTGTAATTGAATATTGAAGTGCTTATAAAAGGGGTTACCTATTTTACCCAAAGCTTACCTTTCATGTTTTAAGATACCGGCAGATCAGCTGCATGGTTCTCAGGGCCATACATCTTTCTGCAATACACTTGTAACAGCATTTTTAGGGAAGGCTTTATTTTCACCTTTCTGAAGAAAGCATTGTGAAGTCCAAGCTGCCAGCCCGACACCATCCTAAATGAAGAGCAGGGCAATTGATTTGATGTTCTGGGCAATGGTGGCTGGAGCTGCTTCTCATTCTGTGTAGGCTTCAGAAACCCACGTGAACTTTGATGTTACGTTGTTCAGTAGTCATATGCATTAAAATAGAAGATTGAGGGACCGATTGACACAGGAGTCATACATTGCGCTGTTACTGAGTGCTCTGTATAGGACTCATCAGCGTCATGACAGTAGATGAAAACAAAGCGTGAGCCACTCCCATCAGACATAAATTGTATTTGGGGAAGAAGCAGAGTTCCTGCTTGTTTTAAGGGTAGGATTTTGTTCCATAGTGGTTGTATGACACTTCTCAAGTACAAATGCAAGCAGATTTCTGAGGCCACAAGCTCAGGCCTCTTTGGCTTCTGCGTAACTGTTGTTTTCTTGAGACTAAGGCATTCAGTTGAGGAGGATGCATAAACGTGTCACCACAGGGAAGCTTTTGTCAGCTGGTCTAAACTGATAGGGTCTCCTGCACCCTCGAAACTGAAGTATTGTCAAAGAAATCACCTGAAGATCTCTTACCACAGGTTTTTTAGGGTCATTTTGGGAGCACAAACCCCAGTTCTGCACTGATGGTCTTCACAAAGTAGTTAACAATGGCTGTGATTACCAGTTCCTGCAGTGGAGTAGATGCCTTCTCAATTGGCAAATGCTACCTTCCAGTGTATGGATGTGTAAGGCAAATTTGGACTATGAGTAGCATGAGATATTCCAGTCTGTAAATGCATTGTTTTAATTTAGTATGTGCTTTCTGTATTTTATTTGATTCTCCGTTACTTTGAGTAATGCCTTTTTAAATGGAAAATTGCTTCATATGTATATTAGCACACATGAAAAGCCTAAAATCGGAACAGGACTCTTGAGGGGATTTAAATACACATACATCCCGCTCTGGTTTTAAGGTGAAGTTTCTTATTCTGAAGGCATTTCAGTTTGTGCTTGCTTTAACTGTGGTGGAGCTGCTCCACACGACTTGGCTTTGTTCTAGCAGATGAGGCATAGGGAGTTTGGTAGCACCCTGGAGCCTAATCCCAAACCAAATGGAAAGAAGCTGAGGTTCAGGTTTAGGTTAAGCTTTTGATTTGGATTTAATCAGCCTTTAAAGGCTAAAAGGAAAACACTGATGCACATACTTGGTCAACTGTTTCCATTATGTGGGTGTATTGGTGATGATGCTTTGATTTTTGCCTGATAGAGAATAGCATTTGTGATATCCTCCATGAAAAGCAGGCACAGCCTCACCACTTCCACAGTACAAAGGCTCTGGGGCAGCAGTAATGCTCTATGTTTCTAAACTTGTACTTAGAATAAAGGTGATGCCCACCTATCAGCAGAGTGGAACTTGTAAATTGGAAGAAAAATCAGTGGACAGAAAGAAAATAATCATAAGGCATAAGTGAATGTGTAGCTTTTTATATAACATAGTTTATAGCTATGTCCTAAACTCCTGAGAGGAAAAAGAGTGCTGTAATGTCTATTGCCGTGGCAGGAAGCCTGCATCTTCCCTTTCTGGGATCCCAGTCCATCCTTAGGATGTTTCTTCAGGAGGATGCCTTAATCACCAGCGAGTTCTTCAGGTGCCCAGCTTGGATGAGCTGTGCTCCTATCCTGCTCAAAGCTTTTCCTTGCCCCTTTGCAGGTTTCAGATTGGTGACCTCCTCTGTGTAAGTCCCAATATGATCAGTGTGAGAGCTCTGGTTTTCTAACGTTTGTCTTCTGAAGACAGTTAACCGTGCTCCTCCATCAAGGATCATCTTTCCTATGGATAGACATTCTCATGTCCATCTGCTGTTGAGAGCTAATTCAGCTGTTCAGCTACACAGGTTGGGAACTGAAGAGTAGATTGAAGAGTAGATGACAGCTCTAATGCAAACCCAATTGTATCAGAGAGCGAAAAAACCAAAGACAAAACAGGGCAAGGACTTAACGTCCAATACACTGTGCTTCAAAGACACATAACTCAGCTTTAAAAACCAGGTAGGTAGCAGTTAATTCATCTTAAAGTGAGGATGAAGATTTTGGCTCCCTAAGACTATAGGCATCAGTTGATGTGTCACAGGTAGTTTGCCATCTGCTTTGTTCAACTGCTGGTATATGTCAGCGGGTGTACAGGTGGCTTCCCAGAACTCCTGTTTTGTTGGCCTAAATGAATATACCAAGTGGTAAGATTGAGAGTGCTCCCCCATTGTGTCATTTTATTTCCATAGAACTTTATACTAGCAAAAAGGTCGTTCTCTTTTACTCTAAATAGAAAGCCACTGTGGTATGGCTTTGTTCAACTGCAGTACAGACTTGTTGGAGTTACTTCAACCTTAAAATGATCACTACTTAAGAGGATGAAATTTGGGCAATAAAAATGTCATGGAATCATAGAATAGTTTGGGTTGGAAAGGACCTTAAGATCATCCAGTTCCAACCCCCCCTGCATGGGCAGGGACACCTCCCACTAAACCATGCCATCCAAGGCTCTGTCCAACCTGGCCTTGAACACCGCCAGCAATGGAGCATTCACAACTTCCCTGGGCAACCCATTCCAAGGCCTCACCACCCTTACAGTAAAGAATTTCTTCCTCATATCCAATCTAAACTTCCCCTGTTTAAGTTTGAACCCGTTACCCCTTATCCTACCACTACAGTCCCTAATGAAGAGTCCCTCCCCAGCATCCCTATAGCCCCCCTTCAGGTATTGGAAGGCTGCTATGAGGTCTCCACGCAGCCTTCTCTTCTGCAGGCTGAACAGCCCCAATTTTCTCATCCTATCTTCATACAGGAGGTGCTCCAGTCCCCTGATCATCCTCGAGGCCTCCTCTGGACTTGTTCCAACAGTTCCATGTCCTTTTTATGTTGAGGACACCAGAACTGCACACAATACTCCAAGTGAGGTCTCACAAGAGCAGAGTAGAGCGGCAGGAGCACCTCCCTCGACCTGCTGGTCACACTCCTCTTGATGTCAGGGAATCCTCTGATTAAAATCTAGTTTAGAACAAAAAGATGGAAAGAGGATTTTCATAGAATGGTTTGGGTTGGAAAGGACCTTAACATCATCCCGTTCCAGCCCCCTGCCATGGGCAGGGACACCTCCCACTGGACCATGTCACCCAAGGCTCTGTCCAACGTGGCCCTGAGCACTGCCAGGGATTATAGTTGATCATCACAAATTCCTGCCCAGTGTCTGTCATACAAACATACTTCCATAATAGCTGTTGGATGGTGAGTGACTTTCCAAGCCCAGTGAATTAACCTGCATGTGTCACCTACCACTGCTGTAGTTAATGTGCAGCCCTTGCGGTGAGTTGGAGAGGACTCTGGCACAGCAGCTCTGCGCAAGTGACAGCTGAGGCAAAGCTGAGGGTGTTTTCCTCCATACCAACACTTGTGATTCATACTTGCAAAAGATGTTGTTTTTATGAGATGTAAAGGAGGTTTAGGTAATGACTTGGCGAGTTTTGGCTCACGTGTGCCAGCACTGATGATCCTTCATGTACCTTCTGGACTGGTGTCATGCAGGTTGGTGACATGAAGCCTTTTCTTGAAAGACTTCCAATACTTAAACCTCTCTGTAGATTTTCCAGGCATTTATGCCATGTGTTAAAGTGAACAGCAGCACACTGTTGTTTTCCTTGCTCTTTAAATCCTTAGAAGGAAGGGATTTGCTGCAGTTCCATTAAAGTCCTTACTATGGCTCAGAAATTGCCTTTCCTGTTTGTCTAGGAGGCTGGCAACCCTTTCCTGTTAGGGAATCCTCTTGTGTAAACAGTGTTTGTGATGGTTTTTCTTTGGTGTGCATAAGAGAAACTGCAGTGTGCAAATGAATGCCGCTTTTGAGGCGGAAGTTGAGATGTTTCAGTTTCGGGACAGTCCAGTGTGGTGGAAGCTTGAGGTTGAGGTTTCTAAATCAGCCGCCGAAGATGAGGGGACTCCTTTCTCTGCTTTGTTAATTTGTGTTTGATGCTCTGTCGGTGCAAGGAGTCGCTGCAGCCGTACGACAATGTGATGTACTGAAAAACAATGCGAATACCAAATGCAGTTTAATGCTCTGTCTGCCTGGTTTTGCTGTGATGAAAGAGCCAAAATCCTCATTGATTTTCCTGTAGGAAAACAAGCAACTCCTGTCTACCTACTGAGATGTTTTCTGGTTGCTTCCATAGCTTGCTTGGTGCGGTTGTCCTCTGAGCAGGTACTTTATTCACCTAGGAAGTTTTGTGGAAGCAATGTGTTTGTCGGGGGTGGCTTCCCCCTGAAATTCCTTGGAACAAGCCAGGTGTTTCTCTGAAACCACCCCCCCAAATTCCCTGCTCAGTGTAATTATTGAGTGTTATCAGGAAGGAGTCTGCTCAGAGTATCTTGAACATGAAATGAAAGTGCTGGTGGCAACGTGCTGTTAATGTTGCTCCTACAAATGCACAGCAGTGGTGCTGAGCAGATCTTTCTCAAGTGCTGTGCTGAGGGCAGGACCTGGTGAAGCCTTTTTTCCCTGAGGAGGGTGGAAAGATGTGGGGTAGAACTGGCATGGGACTCCAGGGAGGAAAATCCAGGTTCTTACTCTGTCGACTGACACTGGGGCAAGACTCATGGGTTAGAGCATCTTCCGTGTGCA
Organism: Amazona ochrocephala; assembly: GCA_039720435.1. NCBI lineage: Eukaryota > Metazoa > Chordata > Aves > Psittaciformes > Psittacidae > Amazona > Amazona ochrocephala. The sequence continues at coordinate 3,508,519 of CM077891.1, read as the reverse complement.
TTGGAAGACTCTCCAACAGTGCACCACCAGTAGTAGCCATTTAGATACTAGGTGGCAGCTTTTATATCCAGCTTTTAGGTATCCAGGGATTAACTGCCACAGGAACAGGTTTTATTTATTTGTTTATTTTAGCTCCTTAATCCACAATCCATGCAGGGGCACATGGGGGGTTTAACTGGTTTTGAGTGACTTGCTCTTTAGCATCACTTAAGTAACTGGAAGCTCCCCCAGTGCTCTGGTCAGTGCCTAAAGGGACCTACAAGAAACCTGGAGAGGGGCTTTGGACAAGGGCCTGTAGGGACAGGACAAGGGAATGGCTTTAACCTGCCAGAGGGGAGACTGAGATGAGCTCTTAGGCAGAAGCTCTTCCCTGTGAGGGTGCTGAGGCGCTGGCACAGGGTGCCCAGAGAAGCTGTGGCTGCCCCATCCCTGCAGTGTTCAAGGCCAGGTTGGACACAGGGGCTTGGAGCAAGCTGCTCCAGTGGAAGGTGTCCCTGCCCGTGGCAGGGGTTGGAACTGGATGAGCTTTAAGGTCCCTTCCAACCCAAACCAGGCTGGGATTGTTTGAATGTGTGTGTGTCCAGGTGAGAAGCAGCTGGAAATTGAGGACAGGAAGAGGGAAACAAGTGCTGTAGAGTGGGAAAGGAGCATCAGTGTGACAGCAGCCATGGTAGAGATGCTCCTCCATATCAGCTGGTTTCTCACCATAGGGACTTCTGCCTTACTGGTGTCTGCGCTGGCATGGCATGGTGGCAAAGCTGCTTCTGCTCACCTGCAAACACGCAGTGCGCAGAGACCACGAGGGTTGGTGGCTCTTTACCTTCTGACATAGGCACTTGCAGCCTTGATTTTGCACCTCTGACAGCTGGAATCCTGGTTTAATTCGGGAAGGATCTGGCTTTTGTCGCGTTGTTTTAGGAGCGTGAGGATGGGAGTCACACAGCTACTGTGGCAGATGTGCCACCGCTGGCTACCATTGCTGCTGCCCCACGGAGCCCACGCCGCTGGGCTGGCTGCGGGTGTCCAAAGGCTGCTCCATCCTCCGGGGGTAACCTGTGGGTGCGCTGACCTTTGGCAGTCACCATTTGAGCTAGGAAGATGGTGGTGGTGTTTTTCACTGCCCTTTGTGGTCAGGGTCTCTCCTTTATGTGCCCGATGAGAGCTTTGTTCCATTGCGGAGCTGGTTTGGCAGATGCAGAGCCGCTCCTCGCGCTGCTGTGCAGCGAGCAGGAGGCAGGTTGCACCGGGAACCATTCCTGCTAAAACCTGGGAGCTGTTGCTTTAAAAGGGGGGAAAAGAATTAAATCCTTTGTGGGCTGTGGAGAGAAAGTGCTAGAACTGTGCAGGATCATGACTGGAAAGCAGGATCCCTGAGTGGTCACGGAGGCTTTCCTGGTGCTCTCCAGCCTGCCATGCTTTTAGCCAGAATGCTCGTCCTCCACAGCAGATAGCAAACAAGAGACAAAGAAACCCTATTGAGGACGAAGCACTCGGCAAAGGGAATGAGGCAGAATGTTGCTCTGGTGTTAAAAGGGAACAGCACCTTCTTTGCTAGACATGGGAATCACGTTTGTGCTGGGATCGCTCGGTTGCAGTGCTTGAACCCGACCTCTCCGAGGAGTCCGACCACTCCGCATCGCTTCCCGCTGCTCCATCCCTTCGGGCTCTGCACCTATGTAACCCTGGAGGGTTAGAGCAGACCCAGAGCCCCACGCCAGCCCCAGCGAGGGACTTGGAAGCATCCCGATCAGCTGACGTGCCGAGCCTGCAATGTGTTGCTTATTCATTTCGTACGGTGGGAGCTGCCGGGGCTAGCAGAGAGCTGAACTATGCCTCTCCAACCGCCGCGCTTGTGCAGACAGAGGGGTGAGAGCGAGGCAGCCGCCGCGGGAAGAGCACAGCCGGACTTTCTCCTTGTTTTTATCCGTTTCTGCAGGATCATGTATTTATAAGGGATGAGGTGGGCCACAGGGATCGCAGGCCTGAGGTGCGGCCTACCCAGTCAGTGCAGAATCAGGCCCTCCACTACCGGAACCGAGAGCGCTTTGCCACAATCAAATCAGCATCTTTGGTAAGCAGCCACCGCACCCCACCTCCCCTCATCCCCTCTCCCGCTGCAAACGGGTCAGCGATTCCTCTCCTAGTATGTGCTCTTTCCCTGTTGTTGGCATAGCAACGAGATATTGCACTGAAAGATGCTTTAGCTCTGTGTGTGTGAGATGTAAAATGTGGTATCTGTCTAATTTCTGTGTGTTTCCAGTACGTGGGGGAGAAGCCACCTTCCAGGGTGAAGTTAATGTCCCCCCACCCTCCACACCGCTTCCCACTCGTCCCTTTTTGTTCATGTGTTTATTTGCATGTGCATAAAGCGTGTCTCTGTGCTGGTGTGGAATCGGCTTCAGTGCCATGGGGATGCAGATGCCGGTGGGGTTTGAAACAATGAGCTTGCTGCTGCTGCCGCCGCCTGGGTTTTCATTCATTCATTTCCTTCCAGCAGCTCTGGCTGCATTTTTCAGCTGGATCCCTAGGAAGGATCCCTGGGTTGGGATAAGGGAGCGGGCTGTGGGCTTACAAAGAGGGAGGAGGGGGATGGGGTGAATCCATCAGGATTTGTACTATTGCAAATGTGATTGCTGTGGATGCCTTTGTAGTAGGGAAAGGGGTGTGTGCCGGAAGAGTTAGTTGCCGCGCCGCCTCCCCCTCGGCACGGGCTGCAGTGGGCAGCAGCCTTTCGGCAGCGAAAGGAGTGGGAAATGGCTTTTTAAAGCCGAAGGAGGTGTCCCGCTCGGTGCTCGAGGGTGCTGGGATTAGAGGTCAGATGGACGGGGAGCGGCAGAAAGTACCCGCGGCTCGGCCATGGCACTTGCTCAGTGCTATGACATCATCCCAGACCAACCCCGAAACCACACCAGCGAGCCCTCCCCTTCTTGTCTCACCCTGCCTCAGCGCTGGGGTGTTTCCTCCTCTGCCACCATTTCTCCAGCCCCCGAAGCGCTTCCCATTCCTCCATGCACCAGGCGCGGTGTGTGCGTGGTTGCGAGCGGAGGGGAGAAGGCAGCAGCAGTGCCAGGAGCCCGGGTCTTCCCTGCGTGGTTCTGCTGCTGTTGCAAATCCGAAGTGATGCTGTGGCACTCGGGGGTCTGAGCAGATGCTTCGGTTTGAGCCCCATCTTTTGTTGCAGGTGTACTTCTGGGTCGCTGTACCACCTCGGGCTGGCGTCCTCTGCTCCCCCTTCCCTCCCCAGTTTAAAGAGTGACCTAGAAATGTGTGCGTTAGAGGGCTTGGTGCAGCAGACCTGACACAGGCAGGATCTCTGGGCTCCTGGAGACCCTCTGCCTTGTGTGTGTGTGTGTGTGTGCGTGCATGCACCCAGTGCAGTGCCCACACTGCTGCCTGCACTGAGCAAAGAAGTGTCACATCCAGTTAGGGTGACTGGAGGGGAGAGATGATGAATGGCTCGAGTATTGTACTCCAAATAGCTATACAATGGGATTGATAAGTAGATATGCACGTTGAATGTATTCATATTCTCTTATTCCATGGGGAAAGCTGCTGCACCTTCTTCCCCGCCTTCAGCAGCAGAGTCCATAGCTCCTGTTTTCCTTGAGTATGTCTGCTTGGGTGGCTTGAAGGTGTTGCAGGCAGGGCCCCCGGGGAGCTGATGGAGGGTGCTGCTATGAAGGTATGGACTGTGAGGTCTTCCCACACCTCTGAGCTCTGGGGAGGACAGCTGATGTCCCAAGGTCACTCCTGAATCCCATGGCAGCTTCCTATGGGGCTGGGACTGGGATTTAATTCCCTACACACCTGGATTTGCCAAACCTCTTTGCTTCAATGACCCAATAGTGCTAACGATAACACTCATACAGGGTGGGGAAGATGGTGGCTTCTTGGAGAACTTCTCTTCTTTGGGGTTTCTGTGGAACACACTCTGCTATGGGGGGCTTAGGGTGAGCAGCACATGCATAGATTTGGGGGAGAGGGGGATCCCACCCCTTAGCTCACTGTGTCAGCCAGCAGGCCTTTGGAAAAGCACGTGGGGGTATGTGTCATGTAGCAGCTCTGTTGTCCTCCGCCTGTGCTCACGCATCCTCTTCCCAGTGTAGTGGGAAGTTCCAAAGCACCACCTTGGTGTACTCCGGGAGGTGTTACCACATCCGTAGGCTCTGAGGTTATGTGCTGGGGAAGAAGTTTTCCATGTGTTTAGAACAGAAATGTTCCATTTGCTATCAGTGAACCCTGTGATGGGCCTTCCCTTTAATAACCGTTCATTCCCACCTCTTCCTCTTCCAAAATGGAAACCTGGGGGGTGGACGGAAGCTGACTTGAAACCTATTGCCCAGGAGATGAACACCACCAGGGTCTGTGCTGGTGCGGCTGGCTCACACTTTACCACCATGCATTCAATACTGGATGATGCTGGTGGACTTCTCCCCTGCCTGCCCCCTTAGCACCCATGGGGAGGTAAAGGCAGCCATGATACAGGGACCCAAACGTGTCTGGAATTGATAGTGTGAGACCAGAAATTCAGACTTCATTTACCTCTCTGTGTTAATTTACTCCTTCAACAACATCTTGAAAAGAGTGATCCCGTAGGAATGTGAGCTCCAGATCCCCCAGTGTTCAAAGCTAAGCAAACCAGCATGTTCTGGTGTTCCCAATGCTGTTGCTGCTGACCATCAGTTGGTTCCTCAGCAGCTGGGTGCTGCTTCCTGGCCACAGATAGGGTGTGCAGTTGAGAGCATCCAGTGATTTGTATTGCAGAGAATCAGAAAGTGGGAGTTCTGGCCCCAGATTCAATAGTATGGAGTAGTATTTGGGTGGAAAAGCTTCTCTTTGTGGGATTTGCTGAAGACCACCCCTCAACACGAGAGCAGAGCAAAGCACTGAGGTTAGGGGCCGGGGCTGTGCGTGTTGCTGTTCTTACTGGTGGAGTCCAGAGTCTCGGGCCCTCAAATCCTTGATATTCCCCCTTAGATCAGGCTATTGCAGAGGGGGGAGAGGCTGCATTGCTGAAAGGATGCTCCCAACTCTGAAGCTGACTCTCTTTCCAAAACCAAGCTTGAGTAGTTTCAGTGAGTGCAGGGGTCACAGGAGAGCTCCATCAGAAGCTCTGCACTCCACACATCCCAGTGATTAAGTGCGATTCCACTGCCCTGTTGTTCTGCACAAGCATCATGTGAATAATAAGGGAACCGGACACAATTCCAGATGAAATAATGAAGTAAGGTGGGAATGTTCCTTCCTTGTCTTTCAGTGATGCTTTGGGACTACTCACGTTAAAACCGATGATAATGGCAAAATGAGCACGTGTGCCTAAGAGTGCTGAAGGAGCTTACCTCTGGTCTCCATTCAGGCAGCAGTTTTAATAGCCACTCTTCTCTGGACCACTTTCTCTGCTCTGTGCAGACCAACCTCCCCTCCTCTCCTATTCATTCTTGGTTTGTGACACTCCTGTGGCACTGGTGGTCATCACTCCCTTGGAACAGTGGTGGAAAAGCTGCTGCATGTTTCTGCTGTTGCAGGGGAAGTGACTGTCTGAAATGGAGATCAGGTACCTGCTACATCTCCATGTTGTTTTGCAGGCTCTCCCTGATCCACCAATTGTAAGCTAGAAACTAGAAATCCAAGCCTTGGAGCTTAAAGAGTTGTTTGAAAGAAGGTCCAGGTTCTTCAGCGTGTTAGGACTGCACCGATCAATGTTTTTAGGTGAAAGGTGTGTCCTAAATAAGTGCAGTTTCCGCTTGTCTTCCATGCTTTGACTGCTTCCCTCCCCACCACCTCATTTGTTTCCTCAGGAGCTGCTTTGACAGTTCTCAAATGAAGTGGTCTCATAGTTAACATTTCATAGAAAGATCAGACAGGGTGGGCTCTACCAAAGGCCTTGGCATCCTCTTTGACATCCAAATGGCAGCAAGTGAGCTCATCCAGGATCCACAAAGCCACATGTCTATGTTGGTGTGAGCAGGCTTCTCTGGATGCGGCCCTGAAGAGGGCACCTGGGCATCTGCCTCCATAACCAGGTATACATCCGTATGATGGCTGTTCTCTTGCACCTTCTCCTGCTGAAGCAGTGGCAGTTTATTCCAGATGGTTGAGTTTCTCCCAATGGACTCCCCTGGCTGCTGCCTTTATAGTGCTCTAAAGGTACTGAACTTGTTCTTTCTCATCTCAAAGTTCTCCTCTTGCTGTGAGAGGCTGCTGGAGGTGTCCACTCAGTGCTCAGCTTCACCCAGCAAAGAGGAGCTCAGTGTTTCATTTGGTTGTGGAGAGGTGGGAATAACCATCCTATAGGAAAGAGGTCAGTATCCTGGTTAAAGAGTGTAGGGAAGGGAGCTCTGAGGAGCTGCTGGTTTGGAGAAGCTAAACCCAACTTCCTTACGTAAAGCAAAACTCTCGGAGAGGTGGAAGAGAGGAAGTTTGGGGTTTATGGCAAGTGAACTGCCTGTGGGAGTTGATTGGAAAAGACATCTCTCTTCTCAGTTCTGTGTGTGCCAAAGCCAGAGAGGTAAGAAGCTGAGAAGATGTCATACCTCAATAAAACCCCTTCTGTTTGGTACAGATATTTTGGGTCTGCTGATAACCTGACGGGTTATTGCACGCTGCAGATAGAGCTGCAGGACACTGCAGGGTTCTGCTTCCAAGGATCCCAACAGTTTCCTGGTGATGCGGACAACAAAGAGCGCAGTGAGCGATTCCATTGTCATCGTTCTTTTCCGTGGCAACTGCTGGCATTATGTTTGTGAAAGACTCCATAAAGTTCCAACTGCCTTTGTCCAAGAACAAACCGGATCACTGGAACTTACCCACGTGCCTTCTAACGCGGTTGCTCAAGCTGTTCAGTCATGAGGGGCTTAATCTTTGAACCCATAGTCCTTCCTCCATTCGTGTGCTGCATTCCATGCGCAGTCTCAAGTACTTCTCTGGCACTGAAGTGCTCATATTCAATAACTACAGTTAATTTCTCCCAATTTCCTCCGTGCACTGAGGTCACCATTTGGAGACCTTGTCCCAAGAGATGGAGTTCCGAACACTCTTGGTCTTGATTGGAGATTATGGTGATAAATGAGGTCCATAGCTGAGCGTGCTGAATGCAGACATTACATCTACACCATGCCCACCAAGTCTCCTGTTCTCCTTCTCACCTGTCTTTGGGAATGGAATGCTGCTTTCGGTTTTCCTTTGGCTTTTTCATGTCCCATCTTCTTCTGTGACTGGGAAGTTTCACCAGCCGGTGTTACAAAGAGTAATTGCATCCTGTTGTTGGAGATAAATATCCCAGACCAAGTGCGAAAGCTTTCAAAGATGGAATTCTTGTCGTGGTAGGGATGAGCAAAACGGGAGCGAGATACACACTTTGGAGCAGCCAAAGCCAGTAAGGGTAAAAGTTGAATGACTTTTGCTGTAAATAAAAGGTGCACATTCTCAATCTCATCAGAGATGAGACCAAAAGGGAGAATGGCAGAGTCGCTGGTGGATTCTTACATTCACTTTTTCATATGCTCTCGCTGTTTGCTTTGTTCTGCCCATGTCTTGGGATGGAGCATGCCCTGCAGCAGGTCCCACGGCTCACAGCGTGGCTGCAAGCGTGCACATCCCAGGAGATCTCATCCTGCTGCACGGTGCTTACCGCATCTCCATGTCCCTGACCAAGGCTGTTCTCTCCAAGTCGCGTCTCATTCAATATAGGAAACAGCATCTGTGAAATGCTGGGGTTTGCCTTGTCCTGGGTGACTCCTCAGAGGAGCTCTCATCACCTGGAAGCCTCTGGCCAAGCTCTTACTCTTGGTGAGCTTGACTGAAATGTGTGAGTTCAGGACGGGTGTCACTGCTGCTCTGGTTGAACTACAGCGATGGACAGGGCTCATGCTGGGTGTGTGTTCTGCAGTCACTTCTGCCACCTCACTTACCATGGTATCTGTCTTGGCTCTGTTCGGTTACCTCGTCTCAAGCCTTTGAGGGCTGCTCTATCACACCAGTTGCTGCGGTGTAGGTATGTATTTAACCCAGCTGCCTTCAGAATAACACCCCAGCATTCCTTGTACAAGGAGGATGTGATCAGTTGATGTTCTGACTTTGCTGATGTGGTGAACCCTCCATCATCCCTTCCTGGTGCTGGAGTCAGACACAGCACTGGAGTCAGGCTTTGCAATCAGGTGTTCCCTTTGCTCTCTGGGCTTGTCTTTGGAAGGGGTGGAGGGAAGACAGAGCCTGTCCACTTCAGTACCTTCATCCTTTCGCTCTGGCTGTAGTCTTGGTTGGTAACCATTTACTGTAAATTGTTGTTAACCTGTTTCAAGGTAAAGGCTTTGGAAGGCTCTTCCTCACCTCTCTTCACACTGCTCCCAAGTGTTGGAAGTCATCTGAGCTGAGGCAGGAGGCAGCGTGCTGCCTGCCTTGGGTGCCACCTCAGATGGGGAGGTGAACTCGCTTGTTGGAGCTCTTGATCGCTGCTGCCCATCAGACGCTGGTCCCGAAGCACAGGGCTGCTGGTGAGTGTTGAACTGGAGCCTTCAGGTCTGTGGGTACATCCCGTCCTGCATCTGAACCTCCAGCTCTGACAAACAGCCTTCGGATGCCTGTGGCAGGTGCCAGTTCCTTCTCTGGGCTCTCATGGAAGGCTTCTGCAGGTCTGTTGGTTCACAGAGCTTCAGTGATCACCCTCAAAGGGCTGAGCGCTTCACACTTCAGTGTGAAAGGAGAGAACCACACAGAGTCAGGGACTGCAGCTCTACACATGCTCTATGGCTCCAGCTTTTGGCTCCCAGGGCTGTCACATAGGAGACCAGATCTTTATATGTGAAGTTCCTGGCACCGTATGAAAAGGAAAACCCAGGTTTGGCCCCTTTTCTTCTGGAATGGGAGCATTCCCATTCAAAACTCTGACCGTTCTTGGCACAACTTAACTGGAATTTTTCCCTTCCTTTCACAAGGACGCACTTGGGCATGGAAATGAATGTGGAACTTGTGAGTTTGTTTCAGCTGAGCAGGGTTGAAAATCTGCTTAAACCATCTGATCACTCTTGTTCAGAGCACACAGCTCCAGGACAGTGTTCCCGTGTTAGGACACTTCCAGTTGTGGTGGGGAGTGAGCTCAGCTGCCATCTTCTTGGACTTTAAGGAACCATTTCTTAGGAGGAACGCAGGGGATGGGTATTGAGGGACTGCCTTGGAACCGTGCTTCCAGCTGTGTGAGGGGTCTCAAGGGATGCAGACTTTAAGTCCATGTCACCCTCAGGATGTGAGTCTGGGTCCGAAGAAGGTTGTCCAGCAGCCACCTCTGTTTCCACATCTCCTCTGGTGTTTCCAGGGGTGATCAGCAACCTGCTGCTTCCTTTAGTTGTCCCGTGGCACTGAAAACACACATGGAATTGTTGGGACAGGGGTAAAGATGGGGAGAGGGAAACTGCAGTGGCCTCACTGGTGATGCTGAACAGCAGCACCCTCTGACACCTGGAACAGCTGGTTTCGAGGGTCTGCTGTGCAGGTAAGCAGTGGGTATGGGGACACCGTGTCCATGACGAAGGCTGGGTAACACTCGTCCCCCTTTCCCACCCTCAGGTTACAAGACAGATCCATGAGCATGAGCAGGAGAACGAGTTGCGGGAACAGATGTCAGGATATAAGCGGATGCGGCGCCAGCACCAGAAGCAGCTGATCGCCCTGGAGAACAAGTTGAAGGCCGAGATGGACGAGCACCGCCTCAAGCTGCAGAAGGAGGTGGAGACCCATGCCAACAACTCGTCCATTGAGCTGGAGAAGCTGGCCAAGAAGCAAGTGGCTGTGATGGAGAAAGAGGTGAGGATGCTCCTTAAGTGTACGTGAAGCCAAGGGAGAGGAGTGACCCAGGGCTGTAAGAGAAGGCAGTGGAGGTACTGCCTAAAGCTCACTGCGTGGTTACTCTGTGGAGCTGCCTTGGCCAGTTTTGTGCAGGAGCTTCCCAGCTCCAAGCCTCATGGCTCCATGGGCATTGGCTGATGCTGCAGCCAAGTGATGGCTAAAAGAGACTGACAGGAGACCTTGGAGGGAGCTGCTGCCTCCTGGCCGAGGACAGGTCAAAGCTTGCTGCTGTTACTGGGCCTGTTTAAAACTCAATGTGTGAATCCATATGGTAAAGCGGTGGGGTTTCACCCTCTGGGCTGGGTTTGGTGCAGAGAGGTGAAGAAGCACAAGGGAACTCTCAAAGGTGTGTGGGCATTATGGGGGTTTTGTGCGAGCAGCTTTCATGTGGTTGAATACTCGTGTGGCTCCTGTCTAGCACAGCGCTGGGAGAATGGCAGCCCATCAAGCACTGCAGAGCACTGATTTGGGCTGGATTCCTGACCTGCTTCCTCACCCTTTGTGGTTTCTTCCTCTTTTTCCCCCCTCTCTCTGTGCCTCGCAGGCAAAGGCAGCTGCAGCAGATGAAAAGAAATTCCAGCAACAGATTTTGGCTCAGCAAAAGAAAGACCTGGCGACCTTTTTAGAAAGTCAGAAGAAACAATACAAGCTTTGCAAGGAGAAGATTAAAGAGGCAAGAAACCATCATTGTCAGGGCTGAAGGGGTGTGGGATGAACGTGAAGCAGCCTTTCCTTCTGATAAACCTGGGCCAGCCCAGGGGTTTAAGGGATGCTGTCAGGCTTGGAAGCAGTTACATTCCTGAAACAGCCCATGAGCGTGTGCTGGAGGTGCCTCCGCAGCCTGCTGTGGAGCAGGAGCTTTGGAGCCAAGGGACAATGGGACTTCACGGAATTCTTCCTCCCCTTTTTCCTCATTTGTTTTTGGGGGCTGTGGGGCTTTCCTGCTCAAGCTGTAAGTGAAGAGCACCATTCAGGTGCCATTTGTTTAATGGTCACTTACAGGAATCGGAGTCACTAAGTTCGTAGCTTATCCATCCAAAACTGCATCCCTGAAGTCCAGCATCCCGGCACACACGAAAATCACTTGCTGTTCAGAGGACAGAGGTGGGCAAATGAACAGCAAGGAGCCCTTTGGGTACCTGCTTCAATAGGGAACCAAGCATGAGTCCTGCTGAAATAAAGCTGAAGCCCAAGCTGGACTCTTGGGTAGAACAGGGGCAGAGAAGGGAGGGGAGCCCTGGGGTCCGACCCAGCCTCTTCCCTCCACAACCAGAGGGTGCTGATGTTGTTTCGCTGCTGCAGTGTTTAGCCCCTGGGGTGTTTAATGGGCACTTCTTCCTCCTCCTCTTGGTGCATTCGAACACAGCTCTGGAGGCAGCAGGGCTGGGCATGGCCAGTGATGAGTCGGGTTCTGCTGGTACCTGGTGGTGTAGTTGGGATGTTGGTGTCCTTTCATGACCGGAGGAGAGGCAGTGACCGAAGGGCTCAGCCCTGTGTCATTGATCCTAAGGGAAGTCTTTTTTCTTGCGGCAGGAAATGAATGAGGACCACAGCACGCCGAAGAAAGAGAAGCAGGAAAGGATATCCAAACACAAAGAGAACCTGCAGCACACACAGGCTGAAGAGGAGGCCCATCTTCTCAGCCAGCAGAGACTCTACTACGACAAAAACTGCCGTTTCTTCAAGAGAAAAACCATGATCAAGAGGCACGAGATGGAGCAGCAGAACATTCGGGAAGTAAGGCACTCCTCGCTCCCTTCCCCAGGCACTGCGTCGAGTGCTTCAGCTCCATGGCTGCAGAGCACTTTGCCTGACATGGGCGGTAGGTTTGGGGGGATCCTTCTGTCACGGCCCAGGGCAGTTTGTGCCATGGTGGGTGCTGCGGTCACCCATGGGGGAATGGCTGGAAAGGTGCCATGGGAGGGAGTTCTGCTTGGTGGCTGAAGAGGACCAACGCAGGTGAAACGTGTGCTGAACCAGGGACAGTGTGAAGGAAGTGCTACAAGTGGCAGAAGAACCCGAAGGTCAGTCCTGTGTGTCTGCATTCGTCACCTTCAGACAAGGAGATCTTCCTTTTCCACTGGGCTCCGCTCAAGTTAGCGCACAGAATGGGCATAGCTTTTAATGGGAAGCTGTTCAGCATCCTGCTTTTCCTCATCCCCCTTGCCTCACAGGCTGCCTGCAGTCAGAGACCACCTTGGAGAAGCGACTGTCACTTGTAGTGGCATCGTGATAGTGTCTCAGTTCTCCATGGGTGTTAGTTTAGGATAGACCGTTCTAGTGAAGGCTGAGAACAAGTGAGTGGTCACAGACCTCTAATGATCATGTGCTTGGTCTGCCACCATCCCGTTTGCCTGCATACACCTAACACTGCCCTGCATTTTACCTGCTTGGAGCTTTGCTGCCCTTGACTTCAGCTGTGCCTGGGGCTGCTTTGCAGATCCCATCCTGACATCAGCTCAGACACCCTGAAAATGAAGGACTCTGAAAAGTCAGGTTTGGGCACCTCCATCACAGCGTGCAAGCCCTGTGGCAGGGGTGAGGACAGAATGCAGGTGCCTGCCGTGTATTTTAACCAGGAAACACTCCTCTGGGCTCCTGCATTGACGCTCTTCAAAGAGACCTAATGTTCACAATGATCCAAGTGTTTATTTCCTCAAAGTAACATCCCTACTGACCCATTCCAACTGGATCAGACACCTGATGTAAATCACAGAATCCAGCCTGGGTTGGGTTGGAAGAGGCCTTAAAGCTCCTCCAGCTCCAACCCCTGCCACAGGCAGGGACCCCTTCCACCGGAGCAGGGTGCTCCAAGCCCGTGTCCAACCTGGCCTTGAACACTGCCAGGGATGGGGCAGCCACAGCTTCTCTGGGCACCCTGTGCCAGCGCCTCAGCACCCTCACAGGGAAGAGCTTCTGCCTAAGAGCTCATCTCAGTCTCCCCTCTGGCAGGTTACAGCCATTCCCCTGTGCTGTCCCTGCAGGCCCTGATAAACCCCAAACCATTTTGAAAGCCTTTTTTCCTTCCTATTTTAAGCAATCCCAGAGGTTCTTTTAGCGCAGGTGGAAAAGTGTTCTGAGAGCAGTGGCCCCTGTGTGTTCCCACTGTGTGAACTGACACAGTGTTCCCATAGGGATTGGCACAGGAGAGGCCCTGCCTTAGGTGAAGGCACACATGCTGTATGTCCCATGGGCTGCCTGCCCCATGTGCCTCTGTGTGAGCAGGGATCCGTTCCAGCACACCAGCAGGTCTGAGTTATGATCCAGGGTGCAAGTGTGCTTGAATGAAACGTGTGCAAGCTCCTCGTAGCTGAGAATAGAGACAAGCCTTGGCCCTGCCTCCTTCCCTGCCCTGGCCCTGCCTGCTTCCCTGCCCTCCCCACTGAACCTCTCACAGTCACAGGAGGCTGAAGAGCCTGCTCGCGGGTGCTGTTATGTCGAGGGTTTCACCAGCATTACAAAGTACAAGCGGCAACTTGGAGTAATCGCACTTTTATCGGCTTCTACTCATGAGACGGAGCCAGCACAGGGCCTCCCCTGTGCTGGGCACTGTGTGTGTGCAAGGCCTGTCCTGTGTCACTGTATGAATACATGGTGTGTGAACACTTCAGGGACAGTGATGCCACCAATGCCCTCGTCCTTGGCTTGTAAGGGAGGTTTTCCTTACCCCACGTGGTGAGTTGGGGCTTTTCACCTCTGCTTTGGCCATTCCAGTACAAGTGATGGGAGAGAAGCCTCACCTCCCAGTGCCTCACAGGGGCTTGGGGTGATTTACAGCAGACAACCAGGAGCCCCCAGACAAATACATCACCCCAGGATGTGTGTTAACAGCTGCTGGGACTGCAGTCACAGAGGGCTCGTGTGGTCCCAGTGCCACCTGCTGGAGACTCCCCGGGGCAGCCAGGAGCTGGTTGCAGGGATGGATGGATGGATGGATGGATGGATCATAGAGTTAACCAGGCTGGGAAAGCCCTTTCAGCTCATCCAGTCCAACCATTCCCAGCCCTGCCTGGGCCACCACTGACCCATGGCACTGAGGGCCTCGTCTCCACGGTGTGTGAACACAGCAGGGACGGTGACTCCAGCCCTGCCCTGGGCAGCTGTTCCAATGCCTGAGCACCCTCTGGGGAAGGAATTGTTCCTCAGCTCCATCTAAAGCTGCCCTGGTGCAGCTCGAGGCCGTTTCCCCTTGTCCTTCCACTTGGATGGACAGACAGTGGTGGTCACTTTACCATTCCCATCGTGCTGCTGGGTTTGTTTCCCTGTGGCACCTTGGTGGTGTCTGGACACCAGCATCACGAACCCCAGCACCGCACCTCGGGGCAGAGGGAATCACTGCTGAGCTCTTTGCCTGTGCTGTGCTCTGTGCAGGAGCTGAACAAGAAGCGGACGCAGAAGGAGATGGAGCACGCCATGCTGATCCGGCACGACGAGTCCACGCGCGAGCTGGAGTACCGGCAGCTGCACACGCTGCAGAAGCTGCGCATGGACCTCATCCGGCTGCAGCACCAGACTGAGCTCGAGAACCAGCTGGAATACAACAAGCGGCGGGAGCGGGAGCTGCACAGGAAGCATTTCATGGAGCTCCGGCAGCAACCAAAGAACCTGAAGGTGCTGGAAGCTTTGCTTCCTCCTCTGCCAGTCCCTGCGCCTGCTGCCTCCTCCCTGGCATCCCTCTCCTTTGCGCAGGGCCTCTCTGGTGTAAGGAAGTTGTGAGTTGTTAGAACAAAGCTCGCGGAGGACTTTTAAGTGCTGTGCTAATTGAGGCTGCTGGGTAAAAATAGGCTCATCCCCAGCAGATGGTTCAGTGTTTGCTTCTGATGAGCTGAGTTTTCCTCAGGCCCTGCTTGGTATCTGCTTATAAACCTTGGTAGGGAATGGGGTTGGGGGATGCTTCCTGCTTGCAGAGTCAACAGGGACAGAGACCATGGGTGTGCTGAGCGCTGCGCCCTGTCCCAGTGCGGCTCCAGGTGGGTGAGAACCCTCTGAGCTGCTTGTTGTGGATGTCTGTTCCTCCTGTGAACATCCCGAAGGCACACTGCTTCTGTTCACTCGTCCCCCCCTCGCTGGTTGTCAGATCCACACCCTCTGTGTCACACAGGGCTGAGGTGGGGAGACAGCGGAACAGGAGGCTTTGGGGAAGTGAACACTTTCGGAAGGCAGGAGGCAGGGTGATGGGCTGGGAGACGTGCAGGACCCAGCCCACCCATTGGGATGTGCGGTAACCTCCCCATTCCCAAAGCTCTTGACACCATTCCTTCCTTGGCAGGCAATGGAAATGCAGATCAAAAAGCAGTTCCAGGACACATGCAAAGTGCAAACGAAGCAGTACAAAGCACTGAAGAATCACCAGCTGGAAGTAACTCCAAAGAGTGAGCACAAGACAATTCTGAAGAGCTTGAAGGACGAGCAGACGAGGAAGCTCGCCATCCTGGCCGAGCAGTACGAGCAGAGCATCAACGAGATGATGGCCTCACAGGCGGTAGGTGCAGCATCCTGGGCAGGGGGGCTCTCGTGGAGGTGGGTACAGTCAGTGCATCGCTCCCTGCAGCACGTGGTGTGCTTGGGTTGGTAACAACTGCTTTATAGGGCACCAGGACACACTTTCCCCCTTGTAACAAGCACCTCACAGGCACATGTCCTTCCCCAGCTGGGGATTCAGGAGTGGATCTTCTCTGAGGCTCCTGCCTCTGTATGTGCAGTAGTTGCTGTTATGAAGCCCTTGCTGCCTTCCTGTACTGCCACCAGCACCGGAGGCTCTGGTGTTGAGGAGGAAGGGGCACTCTGAGAAGGCAGAGCTGTGTGTCCCTGGTGTCAGAGCAGGGAAGTTACAAGTGGAGATTCCAATGTTGTTTTCCCAATGCTCCTGCAGCTGCGGCTGGATGAGGCCCAAGAAGCAGAATGCCAGGCCCTGAGACTGCAACTCCAGCAGGAGATGGAGCTGCTCAACGCGTATCAGAGCAAAATCAAGATGCAGACAGAAGCACAGCACGAAAGAGAGCTCCAGAAGCTGGAGCAGCGGGTGTCGCTGCGCAGGGCGCATCTCGAGCAGAAGGTACGGTCTGGGGGGGCCTGGTTGTGGACGTGGGCTCGGGGGGGTTGTGCTGTGCTAAGGGGCTGCTGCCTCTGCTTCCTGCAGATCGAGGAGGAGCTGGCAGCCCTGCAGAAGGAACGCAGCGAGAGGATCAAGTTTCTCTTGGAAAGGCAGGAGCGGGAGATTGAGACGTTTGACATGGAGAGCTTGCGGATGGGCTTTGGGAATTTGGTCACATTAGAATATCCCAAGGAGGACTATAGATGAGATTAGATTTCTTTATGCCAGTTAAAAAAAACACCACACAAAAAGACGACTAAAAAGAGGTAAAACCAAGTAAGGAGCAAACGTGCAAACCCGACATTCCCCATGTCACCGGGAGCGCTCTCTCTCTTTCTGTCTCTCTTCCTGACATCGTGTCGGACTTAGTGCCTGTATCTCCTTCCGCCACCGGGGCCCGTGTCCCAGCCCGGTGCAGGACAGCTCCTGGTGGTTCTTCTCCATAGTATGTCCCAGTATTGATGTCTCTGTGCAATGATTCAAAATGTGACAATTTTAATGGCAAAAAAAAGCAAAAAAACCCACAAAAAAAAAAGCTATAACCCCCCCACCCCCCCCCAGTGGAT
The DNA here is from genome assembly GCA_039720435.1 of Amazona ochrocephala. Classification (NCBI taxonomy): domain Eukaryota; kingdom Metazoa; phylum Chordata; class Aves; order Psittaciformes; family Psittacidae; genus Amazona; species Amazona ochrocephala. The sequence goes on along the minus strand of CM077891.1, from coordinate 3,492,019 downwards.
GTTTGTTGCTTTTGAGCAATCACTCATTTTACCACCGATCGATGAAAAGTACAAGCAAAAAAATAACCCCACTCGATTCTAATGGCAAGCTCCAAGCCCAGGGGGAGAGAGACAAATCCGCAGCCTTACCTGAACCAGCTGCTGCATAAGTTAATTTTAGTCTTTATTTTTTTGGTATTTATTCATCAGGAATAATTAAATAATAAAAATTTTATTAAAGATTGAAAAAAAAACACAAAAAACACAAAAAAAAAAAGATTTGATACATTTTACAGGACAAGGAAACCACACAAAACCTTAAATCCTGCTGTACATATCAGTGGTGACATTGAGACTTTGGGGGGGGGGGGGCAGACGTGGTGATTTTTAGCAGCACCGAGGCGGGGACGGGGCCTCGCTCCTCGGCATCAGCTCTTTGATTGTATCATAAATCCTTTTCTGCTGTCGCAGAGAATGGGAATTGACACTTAAAAAGGAGCCCACAGGATTCCCGGTAGCACAAATTGGGCTTTGTCAAATCGTGTATTTTGTGTATAGAAGGAAAAATTTAAGGAGAGCTTTTACTTATTTTCATATTGTATTTTAACTGGTTCTCTGATCAGGACTTTTTTTACTTCTTTCCCCCTTTTCCCCCTCGCCCTCGCAGCGCTCGGGGCTCGCCCCCCGTCTCCCAGCTCATCCCCAGCCCCTTTCTGTTCTCTGCTTTACTTTCTGCTTTCTTTGCTTCAGTTCTTGGGTTTTCTTTCTCTGTCCCTGCCCCCCGATCTTGGTCACGCAGATTGCATCCTCCACACCTCCAAACTGTGTATTTTCTTACAATAAAAAGAGAAACCAACCAAGGCTTTACTTCTTTTGCATGCACTTTAAGAATAAAAAGAGAAGAAAATGAAACAAAAAAACACCCCCCACGCCCCCGTTTTTCAGGTTCCGAGGAAGAGCATGAATTAACTGTCAGAGCTTTTACTTATATTTGTAAATAAAAGTGTTCATCACAACGCGTGGCTGTGTCATTGCGGGGGGAGCCGTGTGGGGCCCGGCCCCAGGCCAGTGGGGTGGATGGTGGGAGCACAGGGACGTCACCCCTCACCACCACCACGGGGGTGTCCCAACCCCAAACCTGCTTTTCCAGGCAGTGAAGGGGTTGAGGTTGGGCTTAGTCCCAGGGTGGATGAGCTGATGGCCTCTGCTGCCTGATCCGCTTGGTCCTGGGGATGTTGGTCTGGAGTTAAGTAAGTGGGGATGTTTCCCATCTGGATTACCTGTTTTAATGGCAGAACCCAAGCCCCTTCCTCAGTTCCACTCTCGCTTCCTTTGAGGAAGGGACCAGTTTAGAGCTTTTAGTTCTGTGGAGTAGAATTATCACTGAATCCCAGCCTGGATTGCGTTGGAAGGGACCTTAAAGCTCATCCAGTTCCAACCCCTGCCATGGGCAGGGACACCTTCCACTAGAGCAGAGTGCTCCAAGCCCGTGTCCAACCTGGCCTTGAACACTGCAGGGATGGGGCAGCCACAGCTCCTCTGGGAATTACGCTGGCCTCACCTTGTAACCTTTTAAAGATGCCACACTCATTTTCCACTTTAAGCACTTAGGAGGCACCGCCAGGGCTCACTGCTGGAGCATCAGGACAACCAGCACGGTAGAGCCTGGCTGCAGGTCAGTAAAGCTGGTGGAGCCTCTTGTGGTGGTGCTGCGGGCTCCAGAGGTTCAGCACCCATGTGTGGCAGCCCAGGGGTCACCTCTGCAGGTGGAGGGGCTCTGCTGCACCAGCACAGGCCCATCAGCTGCAGAGGTTCAAGACAAGGTTCTCAGGGGATCAGTCACCCCATCTGATGAGTTGGAGCAGCTTCTGTAGCACCCGAGAAGTGTCCTCCCTGCAGCTGTAAAGCCAGCCTGAGCCTCGAGGTGAGTGGATTTAAACAAGGTAAGTTGTTAGACAGGACGTGGCTGCTCGGAGCTGCACTCCTCCAGCACCTCAGTTCTAGGCCACGCTGCCAGGAGGGCGCACCACCACGCTACACCAGGAGGAAAGGACTGGTGACACCAAGCTGCTCCCCTCCACCCCCAAGACAACAACCACACCATCCACCTTGGTAAGTTTTTAATTGCACTGTGAGCAAACAGCACATTGCCATTGGGTCACAACAGAACTCGAACAAAGGAAGTGGTCTCTCAGCTTCAAGTGGCAACAGAGAACAGAAATGGGTGCTATAAATCAGCTTAGCTGCACCTTCACTGCTTTAGTGGTTCACTGCAGTGGAGGCACTGGCCAAAGGCTTGAGGGCAAAAGGAATACAAAAAGGAAATGGGGGTTTCCCTTAGCCTGCCACCTCCCCTGCTGGAAAAGGGAGACTATGCAGCCAGCACCACCCCAGAAGTGGTTCTGTACCCACACCACCTTGCAGTACAGCAGGGACAATAACTCACACAGGCCTGGCTTCCCTCGAGCAGGTCAGCCTGGGGGTGGTGGCCCTTACACTGATCACCTGTACATGCGGGAGCCAGCAGAAGCACAGCACGGGTCTGGAGCACACCGACACAGCGCAGGCTCAGGCAGGAGTGGGGCAGGTTACAGCTCCATTAATGGGAACAGTCAGGTTCAATTCACTAATGAAACGGGACTACAGCGACGTGCCCCGACCAGCGCGGTCTCTGGGGTGCTGCACAGTGCTTCCTCACGGCCCCGCGCCCTACTTCCCCGAGAGCTGCTTGTACAGCTTCGGCACGTAGTCATCCCACTCGGCCTGGTAGCACGTGCCAGCCACCGGCACCCCCAGCCCGTACTTGCTGCGGAAAGAGGCCACCTTGAACTTGCCTCGCTTGTCCCCGGAGCGGTTGGAGAGGATGGGCTCGTTGCAGGACAGCGGCTTCGGCTGCTCGTACACCAGCCACACGTAGCGGTGCAGCCCTGCAGGGAGCACGCAGCGTTAACACTGCAATCCCGGGGTCAGGTCTGCTCTGAAGTGACCGCGGGAGTGCTGGGGAATGGATGTCTGCATTCTCCAGGCTTGGAGTGCAGCATGAGCATGCTGCGTGTAGCTGTGATGGCCTTGAACAGCTCCACCAGGCACCGCGGCCACATGCAGCCACAAGCGGTGCTGCGTGGGCCATTCCTGCAGCGTGGCACGTGCCAAGCAGGCAGCCAGTTTCCTGCAGAGCTCCCACCCTCCTCTCTGCATCTGATCCACGCAGCACCACTGTGCCTGGAGCATGGGAACCGCCACATGTCAGCACCAACCTGTTCCTTTGGGAGGTGCGGAGCCGACGTAATCCGACAGCACAGTCCCACTGCCCACGTTGTTGCCTTTCATGTTGGTCACCAGGAAGTGATGCCATTCCCTGGAAGAGGGCAAAAATCTGTGAGGCTGCATCACAGCCCAGCAAGACCCTTCACTGCCCCAAGCTGCTGCTTTTCTGTACAGCACTCAGTGCAGGGTAACTGCAGCTGAACAGCTGCCACTCCTGGTTTGCCAATCCCAGATACCAGTCCTAAAGCAGGGTCTGTCCTCCTGCCCTGTGGCTATGTGATACCCAGAGCCTGGCCTGAGAAAGGTGAGCTGGCTCCAGGTTTGAGACTGCACTGCCACCATAGACAGCCCTAATTCTAACTCATACACATGCCAAATTAAAGCAAGCAGATGATGTTGTGCTTCTCTAAGCTACAACAGACCTTCAAACACCCCTGGCTGAAGCAGCTGCTCCTCCCCATGGTGTCCCTGTCTCAAGGAGAGATACAAGGGCACAGACTCACTGCTGCACCTTAGGTGGGGCATGTTCCTGACCTCCTGCTCGGACCAAGAGGGATGCTCCGCTTTCCCCTGGGCGCTGCCCCATCCCCATTACCTGAACTTTGGGTCCTTCCTGCTGGGCGCATCTGGGTCTGTGAGAACCAGGGTGTAAAGCTTCTGGGGATCACAGCCATCCCACTCGATGCTGGTGGGGCGATTCTGCACCTGGAGGGACGACAGCGTTAGCAGGAGCAGCCCGGCCCCGCTGCGTGCCCCACGCCCGCTGTACTGAGGCACGTCTGCCCATCGCAGGCACCAAATGCGCAGTTCAAGGCCGTTCGTACCAGCTCACACTCAGCTTATCAGAGCGGCCGGGATTCCTCCTGCAGCACGGAGGGGGGCCGCACCGCGCCGCTCCCCTACAAGGGCGGACAGCAACGCTCAGCACCTCGCTATTCCCCCCAGAGCGGAGGCCCAAGAGGCCCGGCCGCCCCCCGCCATTTTGTCGCGCCCCCCTACGCCACAGGCCGGGCCCTCACTCACCTGAGTGGGCGTGAGCACCTTGCCGAGCTCGTCTATCTCCACGGAGCCATACTTGACCCGTAACGGCTGCGCCGGCTTCTGCTCCACCTCGGTGAGGCTCAACGGCCCGCTCCACAGCCCCAGATCCACGGCCATAGCTCCCGCTGCACCGCGCTGCGCTCCGCGCACTGAGCCCCCGCTGCCCAACCCCCCGCTCCCATTGGCGGAGGCGCCGCCACGCTCCGCTCCCATTGGCGGAGACGCGCCGAGGGCCGCTTACCAGCCCCAGCTGTTAGGGCGCCCCCAGGCGGTGTTGGCGCAGGGCGGGAAGGGCCGAGCTCTGCTGCCCCTGTGTTAATTAGCTTATTAATGATGAGGTGCAGGGCTGGTCTTGTTGTGCCCTCCCCAGGCGGTCCCGGAGGAACCTGAGGACATAGTCCTTATTGTGGGGCTCACAGAAGCAATCTATGTATTGCCACACAGAATAAATAGAAGTTGCAGCGGTAACACAAGGCAGCGCCATTGGGGTCACTCGGCATCGGTTAGCACAAACACCTGCACCGGGACGGGTTCTCCTCATGCATCCACTGTTCTAATTGAGCAGCACGCTGGCTGTGCTGCGTTACCTTCACATCCAAGGGACGCCTTTAAAGATGAAAGCATTGGTACCCTTCTCTTTCCTGGCTGCCTGTTTCCTTGGGATCCCTCCAGCTGTAGAGCAGCTCATCCTTCACCCCTTCCACCTGCTTCCTCTTCCCCATCCTCCTCCGTGCTCTGCTTCTGTCCAGTTTTGCCTGAACCTGCTGCCTGCCTCTTTTTTAACCCCATCCCCAAGAACCACACAGTTTTGATGTAAGGAAAACAAGCGCCAGGAAAAGAAAGGGTTAAAACACTTAACTTAGGTCTAAGAGAACAAGGTTTGTGTTGTAAGTCTGTGGTGTGATAACAGAATTTAGCAGTCTTACTAACAAGAGTGAATTATTTCTTTTCATCCTTCTAATGAGTGACTTCTTTCTTACCATCCTTCTAATCTATCAGTGAGTTTGGAGGCAGTGACTCCGGAACATCTGCTGGCTTGGGATCCTCCTTGTCTCCCCATCCTGTCCTGCTTGCAACCCATTTGGTACCAAGGTCACGCTGCTCTAAATCTTTGGCAGCCCTCAGAAACTTGCAGATACGCCTGGGTTCAGTTAATTGTGAGTTACTGGGGCATCCAACTGTGCCAAAGGTGAAAAGTGCACCCTGAGGAAGACTGCGTCCTTCATCTTGAAGACCCCAGCCCACGACCATCGGAGGGCAGTGCGCAAGCGCCGAAAGGGAGGAGATTTATGATAATGAGTACCTAAACTAATTGTAATATCCCCGCCTCTTTCTCGGGAACCTAATGAATATGCATGTTTGTGTGTAATAAATATCTGCTTGCTTAACCCGTCGGTGTGCAAGAGGAGCGGTTCTCCTTGCACTCTGCGCTGTAATAAGCACACCTGCTTTATAGCTCTCCTTGAGTTGCAGAGTCTGATTCCGTGCTTCAGTTTGTGGCCAGGGTCACAGCCATTTACCGCTGTGCTTCCTGCTCCCGGTGTCTCTACTGAGACAAGGAGGCACCAAAAGTAATCAGGTCTGGGTAAGGCTGGCTTTGGTGGCTTTGTAATGGAAAATAACCGGTACTTGAAGGTAGCTGACATAGGTTTGGGTCCTTAGGAGCTTAATACAAAAAGTGTGGGGAAAACAATAGAAAAAGAGGAGCTGGGGATGGGCACAGTTAAACTGGCTGATGGGGGGAGGGACAGGCCGATTGCTGTGTTAATGAACCCATTAAGGCGGTGTAAACATCTACTGGGGAGGGGAGTAGCAGATGTCCAGGGTGGGAGCAGTTAAACTAACTGGTAAGTAGGACAGGATGATTGTAATGTTAATTAAGCTGGTGCTTCAAAGAATGCCAGCAGTTATGAAGATTGTTGGAAGAAGTAAGCGACTCCCAAAGACCACCACCCCGTTTTGTATGTATGTATGCCCAAATGACTATGTAAGGATGGCCTGGCAGTGCAGGGACGCACGTTAGGAGGAGCTATCCGCCACAATAAAGCATTCCTGCTTGTCAGCTTAAAACTTCGGTGGCCGGTTTGTCCCTGGAGTTCTCTCCCAATCACTAAGCGGCTGAGCTATGGCGGATCTCGGGGTGGGGGGTTTCGCTCACTACCTCCGCTTCGGTTTGCTGTGGAAGCACCATCCTCCTCGTGTTAACCCATCCCCGCCCCTGGGGCTGCGCCCGCGGCCATAGCCCGGCTCCCGGCCCCGGGCCGCCCTGAGGGGGTACGCAAGATGGCGGGCGAGGCCGAGGGGGGCGCCCAAGATGGCGGTCTCCAAAATGGCGCGCTGAGGCGACGGGGTCCGACCCAGGACCCCCGGCCCCGGCGAGCGCCGAGGGAGGCGGGCGGGCTCGTCCGGAGCTGCCCGCCTTCTTCCCCTGCCCTGTGTCGGGGCGGAGGCCAAGCAGCGCCGCCTCCCCGAGGCGGGAGGCTCCTTGCGGCGGCGATGCGGTTCCCCGGCAGGACACCGCCAGCGCGGTTCTTCCTCCTGCTTTGTGTGTGGAGGCTGGTGCCGCGCCGGGACGCCACAGGTAGCGGGGACTGAGGGGAAGAGAGCTGCGAGCGCTGGGCGGTGGCCATTACAGCTCTTACCTCAGCCCGCCACGCACCTGAGGGGAGCTCCGTGGCCGGCCCCGGTGCGGGTTTCTGGGTTTAAAAAGTACCTATTTTTTTTGTGCATAAAATAACACTATTCCCGTTGGAAACACGCGGGGGAAGATGCTGAGGGGCCTGGTGGAAGGGGGGCTGCTTCAGGGGGTTCTGGTGCCGTTCGGCAGGGGAAGGTAGGAGAGGTGGAAGGGGGATATCGAGTTGTGCCATCTTCCTCATCACCAGTATCGGGGTGGCTTTTGTCTCCTCTTCGGAGCCTGAGCCCTGCAGGGATGCGGCCACATGGGCAGGTGGTCCCCAAAACATGGGCCAAGCATGGCCATTACTGTGACACGATGGTGGTGGTGCTCGAACACTGCTCTCCTTTGGGTCACTGTTGTCCTCCTCTCTCAGTCAGAAATACTTTGTTCTTGCTTTCCTGGTGGGTCTTTTAAGCCGTGTCCCTCCTCTTGATAATGTCTACAATGAACATTGGTGGTTGCCAAATGGATATTGGAGATAATTTGGCAGCAGTGCCCCGAAGAAGCACCTCAGGTGGTTGGAGTATGTCAGAGAGACATGGATGTATACCAGGTCTTTGTGTATAATATGTATCATATATATGTATGTAATGGGTCTTTGTGTATAATATAGATCATATATTTATACACACACATTTTTGCATATATATATATACAGGTCATTGTGTATAATATATATATATGTACAGGTCTTTGTGTATAATATAGATCATATATATACACATCTTTGCATATAATACATACCATATATACGGTCTTTGTGTATAATATAGATCACATATATACATACAGGTCTTTGTGTATAATGTATATCATACATATATATGTATGGGTCTTTGTGTATAATATATATCATATATATACATATACAGGTCTTTGCTGGTAGAAGAGGGCTCTCCAGTTCCCTACATCCCTAATGCTGTCCCTTGTGTTTTGCAGGAACAGAGGAAGTGGTCTTTGGGAAGATTGGAGGAAGCATCCTCCTTTTGTGCCGCAATGTCTCCAAAGAAGCCACCGAGGTGCTGTGGTTCCAAGGGGATCCACACTCTTTCCCCCCACTCTTCTCCTCAAGGGTCGCCTTCCCCCCGGATGTCCGCTTCTCCCTGGTTGACAACAGCTCTCTGAGCATCACAGAGCTGCGTGCGCAGGATGAAGGCAACTACACCTGCAAGGAGGTGCTGAACAAGACGGATCATGAGCACAGGGTCCAGCTCCTGATAGCCAGTAAGTTTGTCCTGGGTCTCTAATTCCCTCCTCTCAGTCCCGCAGGAGCCCACATTCATTTGCAGTGCTGGAAAAGCAATGTCAAATAGGGTGAAGGGGCCGCATCATGCAAAACCTGTGGGCAGGCCGGTGCTGCTCAGTTACAGGTTCACTCACAAGCACCAAGATGTGTATTTGTAAGGTCTGTCAAGGATCAGTTGTGTGCGATGCTGAGGATGAAGCGCCAGCAGTTGAGTCTTCGCTATGTCACTTCAGTTCCTTCCTCGTTGATGATGATGGACTAGCTTTTGGATAGATCTTTCATGTCCTGTTCTTGGTCCTGTGCCTCAGAACGTGGCTGACTTGAGCCTTCATGTGTCTTAGGATGGGGGCTGCTGCTCACTGCCTTACAGACTGAAATGCATGTTTGAAATTGCTGTGCTGTTCATTTCAGTGGGAGAATGGAGGGACCTCAGCTCAGAAGCTGTCTGTGCCAAGTCTGACAGTGCAGCCTTCCAAATGTGATGGAAACACCGCATTCCTTAAATTTACTGTGGGGAGCGTGCCAGCACAGGCCATTCGTTCAGCCTTTTTGTCCTGTGCTGTGTTTTGGTGCTCTCTCCCATCTCTGTTTCGTTCATTCATTCCCTTCGAACCCTTCACAAGCACAGGCTGGAGAGCTCTCCAGTGACTTACTTTGCACACTGCTGGTGCAGGACCGTTATCCTCCTTGGATACCTCATCTCTCCTGTGGAACAGCCCTGTTCAGATTAGGAGGTTCTGTGGCTGGTGCCATTCTTGGACCCTTCCCCAGGTTGCATCAGCTGTGAGCTGGGCTCTGAGCTGCTGGCCCCTGTGCCAGCCGAGTCCATGTTACAGGGTTGAGGAGAGGGAAGGGCTGTTGTCAGTCTGCATGTTTTAGTGACACTCTGTGCTCTATCAGCTCCTTCCTTCCATGCTGGGCTTTCCGTCAACGCCTGCTGTATGTGAGAGGTGTTTTCTGTTTGCATTCAGGGTGTTCCTCCCTCCTCGGTGTTTGTAAAAGTTGTGCCTGTTCTGTACAGATCCAAGCTCAGAAAGGTCACGTTAATTCCTGGGTCAAGGAACTTGCGGACGAGCTTTGCAGGGTCACAGAGAGCTGGAGCGAAGGACTCAAAGCCCAGACTGCTTCAAAGAATATATATATATATGTAGGCACAGCGCTGGGGAGGGGGAGCCCTAAATCTGGAGCACTGGTGCCAAACCCACACGAGCAAAAGATACCTATGGCATGCCAAGTGGCGGTGCTGCCTCTGAGCTTCATTGATTAGCCTGGAATTAGTGTGTAAAGTGATCTCCAATGGTGATCTGGGACACTGCTGTGCCCTGCAATAGGCAAGAGAGGTGTTTCTGGTGCTGCTTTAGATCAGCAGAAGCAGCCTCAGCAAACACTGGAGGTTGAAGCTTCTCTACCGTCTCATGGGTCGTACTAAAAGTTCTCTTTTTGCTGAACACTGCATTTAAAACCCCCACAAGCAATAGAGTGAGCATTGTAGCAACGCAACAAAGGTGCAGCCCTGCCTTGAGCTGCTGCTCTGTGTTTGTTCTGGATGGGAAGCACATGGTGTGAAGGAAACGTGCAATTGCACACCTCCAAGGGATTCCTTGGTACGGTTGTGCCCAATGTGATCCAAGCTGCTGTTGGCTTTCTGTGGGCATGAGATCCTTTTGCTGGTGTTTTGTGAGGGTTTTTGGTTGAGGGAGGTTGGAGGGGTTTAGGTTTTTGTGGTTTGGGAACACTTTGGGAGCAGATCTCTGTTAGCATTTAGACACTGGAGTTGTACTGGGAGAGCCTGGGAGTCCAGGATGTAAAGCACGTTCCTCCTGTGCTGTGTCTGCCTCTCAAAGTGGGGCAGTTCGTGGTGTTGTTATCCACAGACAGGGTTTGGGATCAGTTGTGATCCTCTCCAGAGCTGAGACAGAGGAAGTGTTGTTGAGAAATTCCTTGCCAAAGCTGGATGGTTTCAAAGATTACACGAGCTGTGTGTCTATGGTTCCTGGCAAGCCAAGCCCCAGGAAGGTATGAGCGGAGCTCACAGGGGGGTTTGCCATGATGGTGAGTTGTTTCCTTTGTAATCTGAAAGTCACTTGAATAAACTCTCCACAAAATAAACCCCAGGCATCCCTCTGACACCTCCTGTGTGGGGCTGAGCTCTAGGTGTCTGGTTGGATCAGGTAAGCCAGCCACAGGGGTACAGTGTGCTAATGCTGCCTGGATCAGAGTCCAGAATCCCTGTGGCTGTTAAACGGACACGTGTGTCTGTCTGAGCATGGGGGTGTGTCTGTGAAACCATCCCATGGGAGACGCTCCGGAACTCCTGCTGCATAAAGCCCTGCTTTGCTCCGAGGGCTTGCTCTGGGGTTTCTATTGGCTTCTGACCTGCTCCTGACACCATGTCATGGTTCCTGTGTTTAAATAACAAACACAGTCGTTGAGGTGATGAGGTGGCCCTGGCACAAGGCCAGCGGTGACTTACCCTGCTTCTGCTCTCTGCTGGAGTTTGTCCCCACTGCTGCAGTGTGGTGTGCACACAGAGTGTGCTGCGCGGATGAGTAGCACCATGTGGCAGGGACAGTGGTGCTGGGCAGGAGCAGAGCATGCTTGCTTTGGCTTCAGTGGCCCTGCAGGCTGGAGTCACCTTGTGGGCAGAGCATCTTGTACACTAGGAACGGCCTCTTCCTTCAGCGTGGACTGAGTATGCTGGGGCAGTGCTCCAGCTTGGAGCTGGTGCCTTGTCCCTGGGCAAGAGCACTGATGCTTTCCGTGTTCCCTTGAGAAATCTTAATGCTTGTCTCAGTGATGGGGAGAGGTAGAGCCTTGGTGTCAAGTAGTGTGAATCAGTGTCACCCCTTTGTAGCGGTGGCATGAGGACCAAGGGCAGGGTGGAGATTTGGTTCTCCCACTGTGGTTTTAGGTGCTTCTCTTGTGCTTTAGGTGCTCCATTGGATAAAGCTGTGGCATTGATCTTTTTCCTCCCTTTCAATAGTCCCTCAAGGCTTGGCTGTGGCTGCTGTGACAGCCTCTGCTTGGTCCCCCTTGGCTGTCATTCAGAGCTGTGCTCCCCTGGGGCTGTAGAACACAGATCAGGGAGAAGATAAGCAGGGAAACCAGGAAGGTTTTCAAGGGGAATGATGTCAAACACCAGCACCTGGGGGAGTTCCAGCCCCTGAGACACCAAGAGCTGTGACCTGAAAGTGTCTCTAACCACGTGTTGTCCTTTCTGATAGGTCCACCACAGTCAACCCCAAAGTGCTGGGCTGAGACCTCCTCGTCGGGGCTGATGCTGCAGCTGGTTTGCAGCTGGCCTGGGGGGTATCCCCACCCCACCCTGCACTGGAGAGAAGAGGGGCAGGACCTGGAGAACTCGAGCTGGGTCCTGAGCTCCACGAGCTCCTCGGACACCCACGTGGAAACGCTCAACAGCTCCCACCTCTCCCACCGCCAAGTGTTCAAGTGTGTGGGGAGCCACGTGGTCAGGCAGGAGGAGCCCACGTGCACTGTGGAGATCAGTGAGTTCACTTGCCCACCTTAAGGGCCATTCATGAGCCTGCTGGTGGTGGGGCTGGCAGCGACCCTGGTCATTCTCTGCCCTCCAGAGCACTATAGCAGGGCTCAGGCAAGACTGGCTTGCAGGTACTTGCTGCTTGCGAGCACTTGCCTGCTGCAGGGGGAAATGCTAACAGAGTAGCAGGGCTGGGCTTGCGCAGAGGTCACTGCCCAAGGCATGGAAGTCCTGCAGCTGAGATCCATCAGGGCACAGCTGCAGGTGACTTGAGTTTTGGGTACATCTGCAGGGGCTGAATAGCCCCACACGAAGCTTTTCACCTCTGCAAGCACTGTGTGAAAATGAGAGGTGGTTTTAGTGCCTTGCTCTTCTTTACAGTAAGTTTGGTAGGGCTGGGCTTAGAGAAGGAAGATCATGAATGTCCCCAGACCCCCATCAGGCATCTGAGGGATGTAACTAAAGCTGCTTTGGAAAACCTGAGCTGTATTTATCCTCCTTTGTCAGAGCTACACAAGAGCTCTGCTGATCCCAAGGGACAATCCTGGGCTGCCTTTCTCCTCTCTGCCGTCTTCCCACTGGCAGATATAAATCTGTACATCCCACTGAGGATCTACAGATGGGTGTCAGAAAAGCAATGTGGAATTGCTCACATTGTCCTTGGGAGGCTGCTGCAGTCCTGTGAGTGAGCTGAATGCCAAACCCTCAGTGCTCCAGCCCCAGGCTCCTGCCTGACCTCCTCCTGTTAATGATTATTAATCAGTCAGATGCTGATTGCTCCTTCTGTTAAACTCCTCCGTTCCCTCTCTGACTCTTTCCTTGTTCCTCTTGCCCTGGGGCTGCTCAGAAATCCCTTCACTGGAATCAGATCCCCCGAAGACCTGCTTTGTGGGGGACAGCGTGACCCTGACGTGCCGAGTGACCGAGAGCACCCCGACAGCGAGGCTCACGTGGCTGCGGGGTATTACCCAGCCAGGGGCAGAGATCCAGCCCGGAGGCAGGTACCTCATCGCCCAGGAGGGGAACGTGTCCCGGCTCACCATCCAGAACTGCTCCCAGGCCACTGATGGGGGCTGCTACGTCTGCAAGGCTCAGAACCCCGTGGGGCTGAGGGAGCTCTTCGTCTGCCTCACAGTGAAGCGTGAGTGGGGATTGTGGGGACGCAGCTCTCTGGGGCCCTTTGCCGCTAGAGTCCTCTTTGTCCTCCATACATTGGTGTATGGAGCCATCTTTTGATGCTTTCCATGCTCTCATGGCAAGTGTTGATGCAGGACAGGCTCCCTTTTAACCCAGGGTGAAAAGGACCAATTCCCTTCACCTCAGAGTAATGGGCCTGAGAGGTACATCCTTGATCCTCCTGGGGTTGTGAGCTCAGAGGAGCACCTCCGAGAGCCAAGCTGCTCGAGGTGCAGTGGGCAGGGGTTGATTTGCTGTCACTGAACGTATGTGGGCACAAAACCAGTGGCTGCACTCTGGTCACTCCTTTCTAAGTCAATGAAGCTTGAGGGGCTGAAACCCTCACCCTTTGTGCTGGTGAGACTGTTGCTGGGATGGGAAATGGGAGCTGAGACAGCCCCGGGACCTGCTCTGTTACTTGCACTGAAAGTTCCTCATCCATCCGTGTCCACGGCAAGCTGACATCCTGTGTCTCTGCTCCACAGAGCCAGTGAACGTTGTTGGGGTCGTGGGTGCTGTGGTGGTCCTGTCCCTGCTGGCTGTCCTCACTGTCACCGGGGTTGTCCTGTACTACAGTCCCCTGCTGTGCCTCAGAGGTAGGAGCTCTGTTCTGCACAGGGAGGGGGTTGGTCTGGTTTTATCCCCAACCTGCTTGTCCTTCCTGCTGTGCTGGAGTCAGCCATTGATGATCACCCCAGCCCTTGGGCCTCACCCTGCTCCTGGTCAAAACGCTGTCGGATGGGTTTGAAACAGCAGCTGTGTTCTTCCCCTCACCTTCTCCAGGGAGCTGTACTGTGATGGGCCTTCTCCCCTTTCCTTGTGACCCCTCTGATGCTCTCGTTGCATGCATGGGCAGGTCACCTTCATGTCTGAGCCTCCACATGTGGCTGCTGGAGACCATCCTCCTCCAGGCAGGACAGACAGGGCTTGTGCAGTAAAACCAGGACTGCTCTGGGGCTGGTTTCTAATGCTCTTTTCCCTTCCCTTCTCTCCCATTCAGGTGCTGCATTCAGCTAAGTGCTGATGTTCCTCAGCCCAGTCCTACGAGGCCTCACTAGTGAGGCTCCTGTCAGAGGAGGGGGATCCACCTCTGAGGCAGGAGCCATTCCCAGATCAAAGCTGTTCTTCCCTGGGAGCTGGGCTCCTGTGGAAGGGGGTGGTGGGGCTGGCATGGGTGCAGGAGCCAGAGGTTGATGGGAGAGAGGGGGACACATGGCATCAGAGCAGGAGCAGGATCCCAGTCACTTTGGGATTGCACAGGGACAGTGCAGTCAAGGCACTGTGGGAGGAGTAACTGCTTTGCACCATGTCCTTATCCCCTCAGGAAGGATGCACATGAACAAGTGCCGCCTTGGGGTTTGGGTGCACCTGATTTCTTCCCCACTTCCAGCTTGCACTCCTCCTGGCCCTGTTCCTTCCCTTCACCTCTTCCCACAGCTGTGGAGCTGCAGCATGGGAAGTCTCTCTTCTGGGTGCCATCATTTCCTCATCCATACAGGAGGAAAGATAGCTCCTGTCTGGAGGGGCTGGTGCAGTTTAGTACGTGAATGTGAAGTGGTTGGAGGACTTGGGAAGTGAATGGGAAGCAGTGCAGAATGTGGTGGTGGTCGGAAACCAGCTGGTTTTGCACATGGTTAGTGCAGGATTGGAGGAGTCCATCAAAATCGGTCATTTTGGGGTAGCGGGTGGTCAAAGCCCAGGGGGCACAGGCTGGAGGGAGAGTCAGGACAGGCTGTCCTCAGCCTTTTAGCATCTGCGTGCTCTGCTCCTCACAGGAATCAGGACTCGGGTGATGTCCTAGTGCTGGTGGACTCAGATGATGATGATGATGATGATGGGAATGGGGAAGAAGAGGCCATGAGCAGCTCCGCCAAGCAGGAGGTGCTTGCACTGGTCAATGGGAGCAGCGTTCGGGCTCCTTATCTCAACTGCCTTGTGGAAGGTGAGCCCTGGTGCCTCCTGCAGCCTCTGCCTGCCGGGAGGGAGGAATTCCTGTTCTCTGGCTCCTTGGCTCCTGCTGAGCTGCTGCTCTGTGCCCGGTGTAGGTGACGATGGCGAGCAGCATGGCAGCGGCTCTGCAGAGGAAGTGAGGGGAGAGGAGACTCAAGGCTCATAGTTCCATGAAGCAGAAGCACACAGAGCTCCAGCTGGATGCCCAGCACCAGGCACATCCTTGCTGTGTGGCTGAGCACAGGCTGTCCTCAGGGGCTGGATCGGTCAGAGCATCCCCACTGCCTTCTCCACTCGCCCCTTCCCCAGCTTTCCCTCTGCCCCTCCCCAGCCATGTGTCTCCATTTCTCCTCTTTCACCTTGCTCTTTGTCTCAGATGCCTTTGGGACAAGGTGGCACCCAGTGCTGGCAGAGCTCACAAGTGGGTGTCTGCAGCCTGCTCCCTTTGATGGACTCAAATACCAGTATGGGGCTGTGGCTTGGTCCCCATAACCAGTGCTGGGGTTGCAGGAGTGTGATGGAGACAGTCACTGCGGGGCCACAATGGTCCTGGGATGACAGAAGAAACAACTGGTGCATGGGCAGGACATGGGTGCTGCTGACTATGGGGGGCTTTATTGGTTTTGTTATAAATGTTTTTCCCCTAATCCTTCTGGAATGCTGCTCCATGTCTACATTGGGAGTTATCTGTGAGTGGTTTTGATGGGGATGCCTGGCTGTGGTGGGAAGCACGGAGGGAACTTACACAGGGAGGGGAAGAGGGGAGCAGGATCCGCATGGAGAGGAGCAGAGGGCTTTGCAAGAGGGGACCAGCAGTCATCAACTGTGTGAAGTGGGGATGATGGAGAAGGGAGTGCACACAGGGGACCTGAGGGGGGGTGAAGGGTAATGGGGGGATGAGGATGATCTGATGGAACATGGGGGAGCGAAGGGGATCTGGTGGCACGTGGGGTGGAAAGGGGAGGCATTCCTGGGGCACGCAGAGAGGAGGTGAAGTGTGCGGAGAGCAGTGTGAGATGGAGGAGAGCCGAGGAGGGATGGGGGGCACCCCTGGGCGCTCGGTGGGGCAGGGGTTGGCATCCGTTGGTGTGCGGTGCCCTCCGAAGGGGCGACGGAGGCTGGAGCAAGAGTGAGGGCTGGGGCGGCTGCAGTGCAGGGAGGCTTTAGAGGGCTGCGAGTGTCCCCAGGAGCCTCGGTGCAGTCCCTGTGCTTGGAGCCAGCCTCCGGCTGCCCCTGGCAACGGTGTTGTGCTGCCGCCATCCCTGCTGCCCGCGTCCTCCATGCTGGGGAGGCACCAGGAGGAATGGCCTTGGACCTGGAGGAGCATTTGAGCAGGGCTTTCCGGGACGAGCTGCGGCTGCCGTGAGTGAGATCCCTGGGGATGGGCAGGGGTGCTGCCCGACACGCTGCCGGGTGCCTTTCCCACCATTCCCCCTGCTCCAGGAGCACAGATCCTGCTGCCACCCTTGGAAACAGGGAGCTGCAGAGCTGCTGCCCTGCTGTGGGCTATGGGGAGGCAGAGAGGGATGCCCCGGGGTCTAATCAGGGAGCTGAGGTTGTGCCAAGATGCCCATCCCCTTGGAATGCTGCTCCAAGTGGGGTGAGCCTGAAGCGGGGAGGGAGGGGGGGTGATAACCCGAACGCAGGCAGGGATAACCCTGCGTGGTCACCAACAACTGCTGCATGGAAGAGCAGGCCTGGCTCCCGGTGCTGAGCAGCGGTGGTCCCTGCCGGGTCCTGCTCATGCCATGGAGGTGGGTCCCCCCTCCCGGGCACAGTGAGCTCCACACAGCCCATGGCAGGATGGTGCTGCGGCCCTCCACGCGCTTGCTGCTGAAGAGACGGGAGGTGGCGGAGGTGGAGCGGGCGCTGCGGAGGCAGCGGGAGGTAAGGGCAGACCCCGGCCCCTCCGAGTGCCCTGCCCGGGTGCTGCACCCCTGGCACAGCACAGGCTGCACGTGGGACGGTGCCATCCCTGGTGTTCCCACAGGAGTTCCGGCAGAGGATGGAGCGCCTGGCACAGCGCCGGCAGCAGCTGGACCAGAGGGAGCAGCGGCTCCGGGATGTTGGCCTCAACTTCACTGCCTTCCTCAAGGTGCTGTGCAGGGGTTGGGGCCGGGGTGGCCATGGGGGTGCTGCTGACCCCGTCCCCACACCACAGGCTTCAGCAGTGAGGCAGGAGCGGGCGCTGCAGCGCGCAGCAGAGGCGCGGGCACAGGCAGCGGAGCAGGATGCTGAGGCCGCCCGCCTGCACCAGCAGCTTGCAGGGCTGCAGCAGCACAGGGACCACCTAGCCCAGCGCCTCCGGAGCCTCCAGCGCTTCCATAGCTACCTGCAGGATGTGCTGGGCAGGATGGGGCAGGTGAGCGTGTCCCCAGGGGTCCAGCCCCAAGGGGGACAACGGCCCCCCTACCCCTGCAGCCTCTGAGCCCCCTCTCGCTGCCCAGTTCCAGGACGTGTGGTCCATGCTGGCCCATTTCGAGGCACTGCTGGCCATGCGGGCAGCCCTGGCGCAGGAGGCAGAAGCGGGGCAGGAGCGGCTGGTGCAGGGCTGGGCACGGCTCCGGGGGTACCGCGAGGAGACCCTCGGTGAGCTCCTGTGCATCGCCTCCGAGCGGGCCCAGCTCCACGCGTGCCTGGAGGCTGCCCACTGTGAGGTGCTGCAGGGGGTAAGGAGGGACGTGGGGTGCATAAGGACCAGGAGAGGGGCAGCAGAAGGACCCCAAGACTGTTGGAGAGGAGGATGCCCCATGTGGTGGTGGTGGGAAGCTGGGTTGCATCCCCTGGGCTGAGCCGGGGATCCCCATGCACCCATAAAGCAGCATCAGCTGTGCATGGGGGAGACACAGCCAGGACCCCCGGGTGTCCCTGTCCTATCGGGGAGGGGCTGCAGGGGATGTGGCTGGAAGGGGGGACAAGGGCTCCCTGCTGTTCCGTGCCCAGGAGTCCTGCTGGGCCCATGCCCAAAGCACGGCCACCGAGAAGACCCTGCTGCTGGCGCAGCTCAAGCTGGCAGTGCTCAGCCTCTTCCACCTCGCCACTGCGCCGCTCAAGGTCCACGCAGACACGGCCCTGGAGGACACCGAGGAGCAGATGGACACGGTCAGTGCAGCCTCTCCCCTGGACAGGGGCACACGGGGACGTTCCTGTCCTCGCATGGCTGTGGCATCAGGCTCCCATCTGCAGGTGCTGCTCTGCATGCAGGACCTGGCTGCCATCTGTGCCGAGCTGCGCCCCAGGCAGCCGGGGCCGTGTCCTGCAGCCACCAGCGTGCATCACAGGGGTGACGCCGAGCCATGATGGGACCACCATTGCCATGGCCAGCACGGAGCCATAGCACTGGGAATGGAGGTCACTGGGAACCCCCACAAGAGGCAGCACGAGTGGCAGTGGCACAGGCACATTGGGGTGGCACTGCAGTGGGGCAGGAGATGGGACACCCCAGGGCAGAGCCTGACCCTCTGGCGTACCTTCCTACAAGCGGGACCTGGGTACCACAGAGGAATGGGAGCTGCTGCTCATGTTCAGGCTGCTGCTGTCTCTGAAGGCATCTCCCATCAAAATATAAATACCAGAACACAAATATTCCCCATTCCTGGCAGTGTTCAAGGCCAGGTTGGACACAGGGGCTTGGAGCAACCTGCTCCAGTGGAAGGTGTCCCTGCCCATGGCAAGGCTTGGAACTGGGTGAGCTTTAAGGTCCCTTCAACCCAAACCACTCTGTGATTATAACCCAGCTGTGGACCCGCAGCACTTGCTCGGTTTCAGACTGCGCCTGGTGGTGGCCCAAAGCAGGAATCGCCCCAGGCACAGTGCTTCCAGCAAGCACAAAGAGGAGCCCGAGTCCTCCAAACCAGCCACGTATTTAATGCCCCTTTCCCCAGGGCTCAGCCCCCATCCCTACACCCTCTTCCTCATCTTGCCCTTCTTGGTGCCCCCCACCCTGCGCCCGAAGGCCATCTGCCGCAGCTCCTGCACGCGCTGCCGGTTGCGGGCCTTGAGGCGCTTCAGCCCCCCGCTCTGCAGGAACCGCTGCTTGGCCGCTCTCTTGCGCTGCTTCAGGATCTGCTGCTTGTTCTTCAGCTCCGAGCGCACCCGGGATGGTGCCTGCGCGGGCCCTGCAGGGGGGACACGGCCGAGCTCGGGGTGAGGCAACGGGGAGGGTGATGGGGGGCTTCACCCCTTGCTCCGGGTACTCACCGCGCCCGCGCCGGTGCTTCCCGCGGAACTGCTCCCGGCTGCGTCCCTCTTCCTCATCCTCATCCCGCTCGTCAACCTTGTACTTCTGCTTCCACTTCTCATAGCTGGGCCCGTGCGTTAAGGGGACGTGTGGTGACTCCCCATTGCCTGCCCCACTGCGGTGTCTGAGCAGCCTCCCTCCCCACGCCGCTGCTGGGGGATGGCTCCCCAGGAGCAGGGCACAAAGCTCCCTCTTGCCCCATCGCAGGCAGGATACAGGTTGTTCTTGTAGGAGCTGCTGATGTAGCGCCCGCTTTCCGTCTTTACCTTCTTCTTGTCCTCCTGGCCCGTCTGCCCCACGAAACGCTTCTTCTTGCGGTCCCTGTGAGACAGGGGAGGGCGATGGGACCCCCCCAGCCCTGATTCCACCCCCCAGCCCACGGGCAGTCCCCACTCACCACTTGAGCAGCTGCCTGCTCTTGTTGAGGTTGTGGTTTTCATCGCCCATGAGATCCAGCACGGCCCCGGCCGCCTGCTGCTCGAAGGGGCTGCCCTCGCCACCAACACTCAGCCTGCAAAGGGCGGGCGGTGAGAGCAGCCCCGCTGGGGCAGGCAGGGGAAGGGCAGCAGCAGGAGCCCCCCCTGACTCACCCCCTCTCGCTCTCGAAGTCCTTGGGCCTGTATGGGATGTAGAAGTCCTTGTCCTGCTGCACCGACCGCTGCAGCTTCTTCCTGGGGCCGCCGCCTTCCCCTCGGCCCCGTTTTCGCTTCTGGCCCAAGACGTTGGAGAACACATCCTGGAAGGCATCAAGAACCCTGCAAACCACTGCATCAGCCCCCAGCACAGCCTGGAGCTCCTGCTCCATGTGTCCATGGCCGACCCCCATCCCTGCCCCATTACCTGGAGGTCCTCCTCCTTGTCGCCTTCTCCGTCTCCCTCCTCAGATGCAGGGGGGTCCAAGCACAGCCCCTGCCCTTTGAGAGCTGCTGCCCGCTTCTCCTGCTGCCCGCGCTGGTACTTCTCAATGAGGGCATGGTCATGGCGCCGCTTGGAGCGCATCACGGTGCTGGCCAGCGTCCGGGATGTGGCGTTGATCTCAAAGATGGTCTGATCCCCGAGCGGGAATGGGATGAGCGGCACGGACCTTCCCTCCCACCCAACTCGGACAGAGAACGGGTCTCAACTCACCGCCTTGGACTTGTAGGTTTTAATGCTGTCCACAAACTTCAGCCTCTCCAGCTCCGTGTCTTCAAAGCGAGCGCCTGAGGAACACAGGGATGGAGAGGGGCACAGGTTAGCTCCCTGGGGATGGGAATGGGGGTCCCCTCCCTCAGTGTCCCCAAAGCAACTCACTGAAGAGTGGGTGGATGCCAAGCTGGGACACATCCATATCTTTTGCCCTCTTGATGGACTCGGGCGAGGGGCCGGGCCGGGACCTCAGGTATTGCTTGTGGGCATTGTCAGCCACACGGCGCAGGCTCCGCAGCTCCAGAGAGCCCTCGTGGTCTGTGAGCAGCAGGCACTCCTCATCGTCCACCAGGCTCTGGGGGACACGGCCCAGGACCCCACCAGCATCTGCAGTGCCAGGAGACACCACATCACCTCGCTGGCATGGCAGCAGTATAGGACTTAATAGAGCAAATGACCATGGAAAGCTCAGTGGTGTTAAATCAGCATTCCCAAGATGCTTTCATTAACTGAGGAGAACCCCATTAACCGCAGTTAATGAAACATATCCCTCCGTGAAATGGATAAACCCAGTGTCCCAGTTCGGACCTTACCAGCAGGCATCTCCTGGGTACCAGCGAGGACAAGCGAGCGCCCCAGGAAGAGATGGAGGTCAAAGACGTAGGGCATCTCATCGGGAGCCACCAGTGAGTAGGCAGTGCCGCTCCGGCCAGCTCGGGCCACACGACCTGGAAAGGGATAGAGGAGAGTGGGAAACCAAAGCCCAAGCCTGATGGAAGCCCAGCAGGGACTTACTGGTACCATTGGGAGCACATGCACGTGACATTTACTAGGTGGGCATGGGTGGCAAGGGGATGTGGGCTGTTGGGAAGGGGGAAAAGCGGAGCTCATTGTGGTGCCATCGTAAAGGGAAAGCACCAGCCCTGCTCCAAGAGTCCAGCAGGAAGATCAGGGATGTTCCTGACACTGCTTTGTCCCCTGATGTCACCTCCTGCCCCAGAGATATCCCCATCAGGGCAGGATCAGCAATGCCAGCCTAACAGGCAACAGGGATGGGAGAAACGGGGGACAAGGGACTCACACCCTCCTTGTCACCATAAGGGACCCCCGAGTTGCCACGAACCCTGCGCAGGGCACCAGCACCCACCGACACGATGCAGGAAGAGCTTGGCCTTGGCAGGGAAGCTGTAGTTGATGACATTGTCCAGCATGGGGATGTCGAGCCCACGGGCAGCCACGTCGGTGACCAGCAGCACCGGGCACTTGCCATGGGAGAACTTGGCGATGTTGATCTTGCGGGCGGTCTGGTCCAGCGAGCTGTAGATGTGCGTGCAGCGGATGCCCTGGGCTGTCAGCAGCTGCGGAGTGGGGAACGCGCATCAGATCCCACCAGGGAACGCACCCACAGGCAACAGACAGGGCCCCGAGCGCCCAGGGTGCCCGCCTGGACCCCACATCCTGCTCTCTCCAAGGGTAAGTGGATGCAACACCTCCATGGTATCGCATCCTGGGATTTCTCCTTCAACCCAGCAAAACAGAGGCGGAGACTCCAGCAAGAACATGCCCAAAGAAGTGGTGAATGCTCCATCCCTGGCAGTGTTCAAGGCCAGGCTGGACAGAGCCCTGGGTGACATGGTCTAGGGTGAGGCATCCCTGCCCATGGAAGGGGACTGGAACTGGATGATCTTAAGGTCCTTTCCAACCCAAACCATTCTATGATTCTATGCCCACCAATGCAGACCCCATGTGGGCCTGGGAAGGGGTCCCAGCCCCCTGCCCTTTAACAGGGGTACAGGTTGGGCACCCCCAAATGCCACTTGCCTCCTTGAGATACTCTGTGTGGTGCTTGGTGGCCACGAAGACGACCGTCTGGTCCTGGGGCTTCACCACAGTGCGGAGCAGATGGAGCAGCACGGCCGGCTTGTCGTCCCCGCGCACGTGGAAGAAAGCCAGCTGCAAAGGGGGGCACAGCTCAGCCCCTCCGCGTCCCACAGGGTGCTTGCAGGGGTTGGGGGCACAAAGCCCATCTCAAGCCCCTCCAAACCCATCTCACCTTGAGCTGCTCGCTGAGCTTGGACTCCACATCCAGCCGGATCAGCATGGGCTCGGTGAGACCTGGGGGACACGGTGACGCATGGGACATGTGTCACACGTGGGATGCGCTACCAGGACCAGCCCCACCGCTCGGCTCAGGGACACGCGCTCGGCCCAGCGTTATCCCAGCCCAGCTGTGGGATCTGTGTCCCTGTCCCATTGCTCTCACCAGCCCGGGCGAACTCCACGAGCAGCTTGGGCAGCGTGGCGGAGAAGAGCACGGTCTGGTGGCAGTCCGGGAGCCGGGCGATGATCTCCTGGAGCTGCTCGGCAAAGCCCATCTCAAAGAGCCTGCAGGGAGGGGACACGGGACATGGCAGCGCCTGTTCGGTCCCTCTGTGCCCAGCCCACCCCATTGTGGGGACCCCCCCAGCCCCGGGGCTCCCCCTGCACCCTGCGGACCTGTCGGCCTCGTCGAACACCACGTACTCCACCGTGTGCAGCTTCAGTTTCATCTCCACCGCCACGTGCACCAGGCGCCCAGGAGTGGCAATGATTCTGCAGGGACAGAGCTGGTGATGGGACCGGGTCGGGGGGGGCACAGCATCCCCACTCCATTCCGGGTCCAGGTCCCAAAGCCGACCCAATAGAGACTCCACTGTCCCCCATGGGGAGCACAGGAAGATGCTCCAAGGGAATTCCAGGATGCATCACTCGGGCGCACTGGCTGTAAGCACCACTGATGATGGCTCTCGGGGCCATTTCCCCACTGTGTCCCCTCCCTGTGGCCCCACTCACATGTCGGGGTTCTCATGCAGGGCAGCGAACTGGTCCTCCATCCTGCGGGAGCGGGGAGAGGCTGGGACATACCGGATGGTACGGGGCAGCTCAGCCCCTCGCCAGGCTCCGGGGAGGCTTTCAGTGAGGACATGGGGACAACTTACTTGTCTCCTCCCAGGATCAGGGCTGACTTCAGGCCTGTGAACTTGCCCAGCTGCAGGGCGAGTAACAAACATGGTGTGGGGGGGGTAAAACCAAACCCCTTCCCCTTGTTGTCCCCACTCACCCCACTGACCCCGTTGTTGTCCCCATACCTCTTTGGTGAACTTGAGGGTCTGCAGGGCCAGCTCACGGGTGGGTGACAGGATGAGGGCGCGCGCCCCGGCCTGGCTGGGTGCCTTGAGCCGCTCGAACATGGGGATGAGGAAACACGCCGTCTTCCCGCTGCCCGTCCGCGCCATCGCCACCACGTCCCGGCCGCGCAGGATGGCGGGGATGCTCTGTGGGACACGTCACCGTCACCATCACCGTCCCACCGCCACCGCCCCATGGCAGGGACCCACTGCGCTCACCTTCCTCTGGATGGGGGTGGGCACCTTGTAGCCCTTCTTCATGATGCCCTTGAAGACGGGGTAGCTGAGGCCTGCGGGGATGGGGACGGGTGAAGGGGTGCGGGTGAGGGACGGTCCCCACTTGGGTACGGCTGCCCCGTGCCCCACACGCACCCATTGACTGGAAGCCGCCAGATTTCTTCTTCTTCTGGTTCTGGGCCCGCACCATGGCTCGTGTGTCCGGCTCGGCATCGGCCTCGGCATCATCCTCCTCCTTGGTGCTGGGGAAGGCGGGCAGCGGGGATACAGGGACCTGGGGACAGCAGGGACACCACTGTGGCCACAGTGGTGCCAGGGGCTGCCGCTCTGCATTGCCAGCATGGAGGGCACGGACACTGGTACTGGGGACATTGATACTGGGACAGCAATACTGGGGACACTGGTACTGGGACAGCAGGGTGGGGGACATCAGTATTGGGACTGGTTACTTACACTTGTAATGGGGATATTGGTACTGGGACATCGGTATTGGGACACCAGTATGGGGGACACCAGTACTGGGACATCGGTACTGGGACACCAGTACTGGGACATTGGTACTGGGACACCAGTATGGGGGACACCAGTACTGGGACATCGGTACTGGGACACCAGTACTGGGACATCGGTATTGGGACACCAGTATGGGGAACACCAGTACAAGGGACAGCAGTAGTGGGACACTGGTACTAGGACACCAGTATGGGGACAGCAGTACTGGGACATTGGTACTGTGACCACAGCACACATGAACTGGGGGGACACCGGTACCAGGCCCAGGAGCACGCGGGGACGCGGGACACGGGCACCGGACACACGTGGCGCGGTGCCGCCGGCGCAGGGGACGCGGGAACGCGCGCACCGGGAACAGCCCCCCCCCACCCCCCTTTCCCCGGTACCGGCGCTTCCCGGGTCTGGCGGCGGGCACGCATCGGTGCCATAGCGATAGCGGCGACAGAAGCGGAACCAGGGCGCGCATGGCCCCGCTCCGCTCCGCACCGCCCATTCCGGGACCGCCCTTGGGCGGTCCCGGAATGGGCGGTGCGGAGCGGAGCGGGGCCATGCGCGCCGGGAGCGCGGCTCTGGCTCCTGACCCATCGGTGCCGCGGGGCCGCCGCCGCCCGCGGGCATCATTCGTGGACGAGTCCCTGTTCGGCAGCCCCGCGTCCGCCCGCTCCCCACCGCCCGCGTTCGCGCCCCCATGGGCCGGGCTTCCGCGTCCCGCGTCCAGGCCGAGCAGTCAGCGGAGGTGAGCGGGGCTGCGGGTAGCGGTGGGTGTCAGTCTATAGCCGCGGTTGTACCCGGTATTGCGGTATCGGGTGCGTGCGGGGTCGCTCCGAGCCGGGTTACGGCGGTGTAGACATAGGCGTGATAATGCTCGGGATGCCCTCCCGCTGCCGTTCCTCGGTCGTTCGGGTAAATAAGGGCGTAGTGCGGGTGCTGTGATTTTGAGGAGTGGTCGTTTGGGGAGAAATATCGCGACACTGTAATGGAGCTCCGTTAGTTAAGGGCATTGGGATGTGTGTTTGGGTATAGAGTCGTAGATTGGTTTGGGTCGCAAGGAGCCTTAAAGCTCATCCAGCTCCAGTCCCTGCCACGAGCAGGGACACCTTCCTCTAGAGCAGGGTGCTCCAAGCCCCTGTGTCCAACCTGGCCTTGAACACTGCCAGGGATGGGGCAGCCACAGCTCCTCTGGGCACCCTGTGCCAGCGCCTCAGCACCCTCACAGGGAAGAACTTCCTTATCTCCAACCTGAACTTCCCCTGTTTCAGTTTGAACCCATCACCCCTTGTCCTGTTGCTGCAGCCCCCGATGAACTCTTACCAGATGAACTGCGTGGCCTTGTGTGGGTTAATTTACAACCCTGAGAGGCTTCTTTCGCAGCCATTTACCTGTTTCTAAGGCTCATCAACAGGAGGAACCTGCGCTGGTTAGAGAGAAGACACCTGCTCCTCGTGTTGCAGCTCCTTCTCTCTGTGTCCTCTATACACAGTGAAACCCTAGCTCAAGAGTCCCTGTAGCCCTACCTATGTCTAAGTCTCTATATACAGCATCCAGGGGCAGGAGGGTGGCCCTCAGGAGGGTCCTGGTAAATCTGAGGCTCCCCTGCGTGCGGTGCCCGGTCCTGGTGCATGGGTTTGTGTCCCGCAGGCTGAGAGGCCGCGCTCCGTCCTTCTGCGATGAGTCCCTGTTCGGCCCGGCCCGTGCCGCTCCTCGCATGGGCAGGGAAGATGTAGCCAAGCTGCAGACGCTGCTCTGGAGCCCTCCCCCCGCCCCCCGCACCCAGCCTGGCCTCTCCCGCTGCTGCAGGGACGCCCCGGTAAGAGCTGCCCACCCGCCGGCGGCAGCGGGCTCGGAGGTGTCGCGACGGGTCACATCCTGCGTGCGGAGGAGTCCAGAGAGCGAGTCTCGCGCCAAAGGCAGAGGACGACCCCAGTCTCTGGGCTGGCTGAGCACCCCCTCAGATGGGCCCTGCTGGGCTTTGGACAGCCCCAAGCCAGAAAGGTGTGGAAACGGGGGTCCCTCGACAGCCCCCGCGGCCCCCCGAGGCCCTCCAGGGCTGGGTCGGTCACAGTGTGTGTCCAGACCTCCTTTGGCCAGGAGCAGCAAGGCAGCGGGTACCTGCAAGGCCAGGCCTCCCTGGAAGTGAAGCCAGATGTCCCTCTGGATGCCTGCCCAAGGCCTCCTGATGGCCAAGACCATGAGGACCCTGGGCCTTTCCGTGGCTGGAAGTGAAGGATGGGGTTGCTCTGTGCTGAAGGATGAGCTGGGGGCCGTGCGTGTCTGCAGTGCCAAGCAGGCAGTGACCTCCCTGCGCAGAGCACGCTCCTGCAGCACCAGAGCGGGATAGCCTTGGTGCTGACAGCAGCTTCCATTGGCTGCCCAGTGGTCATCAGAGGTGTGGTAAGGGGTCAGCTTCCTTCTGACCAGGAAGTCCAGCCGGGAAGTTGGAGCAGCAGGAGACAGGACTGTCTGCAGCGTGGAGTCCAGGAGAAGGACCAGGCACAGGTACTCCTACAGCAGAGCATGGTGGGGACAGGCAGGGACTGAGCTGGGTGCAGCGGGTGCCACAGGGGCAGGTAGGGTCTGAGGGCCCTGATGGGGACCTCCGCTGACCAGCTCCATGAGAGGAGTCCTGCTTCATCCTCCCTGACGTGTACAGGCACAGCATCGCTCACGCTTGACAGGACTGCAGGTCTCTAGTCCAGCCTGCTCAAGCAGGTGACTGGGCTTGGGCTGCTCTCCTGTCAGTGAGGTGTGGAAGCCCTCAAGGGCAGAGGGACAGGCACAACCTCTGAGCCCTGCTTGACTGTCCTTGGGGTGAAAAGTTTCCCTTGATATCCAGTCAGAGCCTTTCTTGGTCCGGTCTGTGTCTGTTCTCATTCTGCTCTGCACAGAGCTTGGCTGAGTCCTCACGGTCACCTCCTCTTCACAGGTACAGGCTGCTCTGAAGCCCCCCCAGACCATCCCTGCTCCAGGCTGAACGAGCCCCAGTCCCTCAGCCCCTCTGCACAGGACACGAGCTCCAGCCCTGGCCATCCTGGTGGCTCTCTGCTGGCCTTTCATCAACGCTTTAATGGTCTCCTCTGGCAAGGAAGGAGAAGGTGAGGACTGGCATCGCCCTGTGTCCTGCTGCTGGTGGGATGCCCCTGGACTGGATGGGGTTTGTGTTGGAGAGGGATCTGCCGCAGGGATTTCGGCAGCTTCTGGTGATGAGGACGTGCTGAGTGAACGTGGCATCCTGTGGTTTGTACTGAGGGTCATGAGGTGCTCCCACAGCAGCACCATGCCCATCACCAAATAAATGATCCCAAGCAAATCTGCTGGGCCTCATGTTCGGGCCGCGGGCTGCTGCTGTGTGATGCGGACACAGGTAGTGTGTCCAAAGGCTGTCTGAGCAGAGCAGCTCCTCCATGTCCATTCCTGAGGTGGGAAAGTGCAGCCCGGTCTGAGGGAATGCAGGTAGGGAGGCACATGAAGGACATGGGCTGGGTGACCTGGGGTTTGCTGCCCTGGGCAGGGAGGCTGCAGGGGAGGGGATGCAGGGAAGTCACTGGGAGTTTGGTAAGTCCCACACAAAGGGAACCATTCCCTCAAATTCACCCAAGGACAGACCCAGCCAGGTTAAGGGCATCGCTCTGCCCCCAGAAATGCCTTTATTGCCATCTTGAGCAGCAGCAGGACTGGGGTTAGACCCACCTCAGCTCACAAAGGGCACTGGAGCTTAGGCAGCCAGCCAGGAGCCTGTTTCTGGTCCAGCTTGTTGGCAAGAAAGGTTATTCTTGCTTTTGAAAGGCAAGCGAGCCCAATGTGAGCCGGTGAGTCTTGTCATGCCGCTGCTCTGCTGTCCTCCCAGCCAGCCCTGGCAGGCTCTGCCTTAGTGCAAGTGCTGTCCAGCTGGGTGAAGACTGCAGGGACGTGAAAGCATTGGGGGCCTTCTCCGGGGATGCTGATGGGACTGAGGCTGTTCAGCTTCATGTGCATGTCAGCACAGGACCAAACAAGCTGTTAAGCCTGCAGGTGTCTCATGTGGGCTGGGAGAGAAACCAATGTGATTTGGACACTAGATGGAGACAAGAGGGTTAAGGATTGACACAAGAGCCAGAGCCCTGTTCCATAGCAGCGGGTGGATGAGTGGGATCCACTGAGGGGAGTCAGCAGCAATCTGTGGTAACTGCCCCAAAATCTAAGCCGCGGATAACTTCCTCTTTACACTGGGGACCCTATTGCTTACAATATAAATGGGTTGTATGGATTTTGTCCTGTGGTTCTCACTCACATTTGACTCTTCACTGCTGCCCTGTCCGTTTGTTCTACTGGAGCTGCGCATCCATCGCATGTGCCAAAGCTGTTTGGTTACTGCTGTGTGCTGCCCTGCCTGCAGGAGGCTGGTGCTTGTGTGTGGCCAACACCAGATGTGCATGAGGTGAGCCTGGGGTTGGAACTAGGTGATCTTAAGGTGCTTCCCAACCCTAACTATGATGCTGTGGTTCAGATTCACCCTGTCCGGTGTCACTGATGCTCAGTCACCGCTGGGGTCCTGCCCGCTGCTGCTCTTAGTTCTCATTCCCCATCTGCTCAGCACCCTCTTCACCTCTGACTCAACCCTGACTACTTGTCTTGTGTCTCTCAACACAGTACCAGTCGTTCTGAGCACTGCTTAGCTTCCCAACCCAGCTGTGCCCAGCCCTGGTGCTGCAGGCAGCTGTAACAGATGGGTTTATGCATGGGCTGGGTTACCTGCGCTCTCTCAGCCTGCACCACCGTGTCTCCCAACACACACCTCACCTGATCCGCAGTAGCCTCACTGCTCTGTGTCCTGGACACCACACGGCCATTCCATGCTGGCACAGTGCTTTGCAGAGGGGGGTTCGAAGCTGACCGAGTGGATGGGGAGGAAAGGTGACGAAACTGCTTGCTCGGTGGCTGCAGTGGTGTTGGTGGAGGCTGCTTTCCACTGAAACCGGCGTTGTAACAGCACATGCAGCCTGCAGGAGCCCGGTAATTGATCTTAGAGCGAACAGCGGGCTAACATGGCGGCCGGCTTCACCTCCTCCCTTATGGGCCCGGCTTCGCGCCCCGCCGTTGCTAGGCGACCGCTCCTCGGGTCCTCACCAGAGCCAATGGCAGCCAGCGCCCCTCTCCTCGAGAGCCCGCCCCTTGTCCCCACCACTGCCTCCTGGAGCCAATCAGCATCCCCTCCTGGCCGGAGTGACAGCTCTGCTACCCAATGGCGAGGCCAAACGCGCGTGTAGGTGGGAGGCGGGAATAATTCAGCTCCTCTCGACGGGGCAGTCGGCCGGTGGTGGGCGGGGCGAAGCGTGAGCGGAGCGTGGATTGGCTGGAGGGAGAGGCCCGCGCTGCCCGCTGCCAATGAGAGGCGGCGGGGCGGGGCCGCGCGCGCCGGGCGCTGAGGAGAGGCGTCGCAGAGGGCGCCGGTTCGGTCGCGGTGGGCCGGGGGTCGGGGTTGTCCCTGAGGTGCGGCGGCGGCGGGAGGCGCTGCCCGGGGTGGGCTCCGCAGGAATAGGAGGGGATGGAGCCGGTTTGCGCGGGCCGGGGGCGGCGGGGCCTCGGGGAGGGCTGAGGAGGGGAGCGGGGCCCCCGCAGCGCGGTGCCAGCCCCGTCTCGGTGTCCCTGTCTCCCGTAGGCCGCGGTCCCGGTAGCTCTGCCCAGCCGCGAGTGTCCGCCGCGAAGCCGCACGGCCGGTGGCCCGGCGGGGCTCGGCCTGTTGCTGAAGGGATGCGGCCTCCGCCGTGACGGAGATGGGAGAGTGACAGCAGCGCAGCGGCGCCGGTTGTGGAGTGTCCCGTGACGGTGTCCGGGCCCTGCTTGAGTTTTCTCTTCCTCCAGCTCTTAAAGAGACCCTTGGCCTTGTGCCAGTGGCATCACCCAGTAGGAAAGCCCCCGGGAACTTCATGTGTGCAGCCTCATCCCGGCCTCTTTCCCCTCCCCGCCTGGAGCTGAGGTGCTTTGGCATGGCAGGGGACAGAGCCATGTGTGATGGTGCCACTTAGCATCATGCTGGCTCTGGATGCGTCACTCCTGCTCACTTGTGCCGAGTGCTCAGGAGTTTGTCAAGAAGCACTTTCTTTTGCTTCCGTGCTGCGCTGTGAGCTGTGCGCTGACAGGAACAGCCTGGACCTGGCTTTCTGCGTTTAGCTTTGGCATAAATCCTGCTGCTGGGCCTGGGATCCTATGCTGCTGTTTGACAGCAAATCACTAGGTCCTTTTTGAGCTGTGGCCTCTAGAAATGGGTCCACATACCTTGATATTCTTACATATAGAAGACACCTCTGATGGAAGAGTTCCTGGGGAGAGTTTTTGACATCAGTGTTGCAAGTGGAACTGAAACAGGCATTATTTAAAGTGCTTGGAGCAGGAGCCTCTGAAGGGACAGGATGGCTGTGAGCATGGATGATGACGTTCCCCTTATCCTCACCCTGGATGACAGTGGAAGCAGTGTCTCAGCCCCCCTCGATGATGTGGACCGGGAGGAGCTGCCTAATGAAAGTAAGATCACTTTGTCGTTGTTTCCTGCCTGCTGTGCTGGCCTCCCTGGGTTCCCTCTTTGTGGTGGCTGCTCTTTGTAGTGCTTGCCAGGACCTGAACCTCTGGGAGCTGTCACTCAGCGTCCCGGCTGCCTGCCTGGGAAAACCAGTTCAGGAAGTTGGTTATTGTGTTGCTTGTTTACTTCCAGCACTGAGGGGAAGGACACTGGGTAGACAGGTCCTTCGGTGCTGTTTCTAATGCACATTTTTGTGGTGTCCATGTAATAACCTGGGACCTCATTGTCCTTAAGCTTAAATCTCCTTTCCTGCATGCTGGCATCTCCTTTTCTCAGTACTGGTCACTGTGCTGTACCTCTGGGCTGAGCTGGCAGATACAGCAGCTGTGATGATGTTGTGGAATCTTTTCCTATTCCTTTGCAACTCTTGTTTTGCCTGTTTCTAGTTTATGTTCTGATTTTTGCAGTCAGGAAAGTGAGACGTGGTGCTAAATCACTGTAACATTTTTAGTGTGTTCTTATCAAAGAAGCTGGAGTACTTTTAGACAATACACTTGTGTTAGCCCCAAAGTATTCGGTGGGACAGTGCCAGGCTGTGTATGTCAGGAGGGGAGGAAACAAAAGCCCATCTCTTGGAAGCATTGCTTTCTCCTCAGTGTATCTTTGTCAAAGCCATGGCCTGCACTGGGAGGGATGGTTGTGCACATTCAGTGAGTCTCTGGTTTATGTTATACCTCACTGAATGTATTTGGGCAGTTTGGTTCAACACATCCTCTGACTTCCAATCTACATTGCAGGTGTATGCGCAGGTCTTGTGGGCCTGTTCAAGCCCTTGTTGCCACAAGCTTAACGTTTGTAACAAACAATTTCCTGGGTTGGCTTCCCTTTTTCCTCCATTATACCTCTATTCCACACTGCCTCTGTGATCCTGTGCTGTGATTTCTCTATCACAATCATGAAGCTTCCCTCAGTTTCCTCCTTCTGCAACTTCCTGGGCCAGGGACTAGTTCCTGACAATCAAGATTCCTTCTCCTCCTTCCTCCTCCTCTCTCACCTCTGCAATACACATCCCTGGCTAAATTGCCCAGTTGGCTTTCTCTCAGCTCTGCTGCATCTTTCCTCTATTACATCTCTTTGTCTTTTAAAGTTTAGCTCTCTAATTTAAAGTTAAATAGAAGAGAGAATGCTTCCTCACCCCGCTGGTGTATTTATAGGCTTTCTTGTGAGTAACTTTAATCCCTCTCCACTCATCTTTTTCTTCCACCCACCTCCCATCTCTTTAACCCAGTGATAAACCTCACACAACTTCTTTAAAGCCCCCATGTTAAAGCACAAGTGTGAGAATGAGCATATTAATAAATAAAACTGTTCCAGTCTGCTTCACTCGAAGTACAGGGAAACTGTTTAGGGACCATTTTTGTGCTGCTTAAAAGATTGCTGTGTGGTTTTTGAGAATTCATTTCCTGGGATTCTTTGCATAAAGGGTCTTTTGGCCTTGAAGAAGTTTTGCTGTGTTTTTATCACTGTTCAAGTTGAATTTGCTGAGAAATTACAAAGCTTATTCTATGCAAGGGATACTGGGTGATACAGAGCCCTGTGAAGTCAGGGAGTACTGGGAGAGGGGGATGAAAGATTAGAAGGGGAAAGCTGGAGAAACAACTTAAAAGGCACATTTGTTTATCTCTGAGAAGCGGGAAGCTTGAATTAGTGAGTGAACAGGCTGATGCCACTGCTCGCAAAGTAAGCTTGTTTAGGAAGCAGAATGTGTGGTCCAGCTTTCCTCTTTGCCTGCAAAGGAAATCCACTGTGAAATGCACAATGTCCCGTGGAGGCTGTGAGCAATGCAAACGTTTCCCTTCTGTTCTGCCTCCACTCCTCTGCTGGGGACTGAAATGGCATTAACAGAAGTGTGCGATTTCACGTTTTTATTCAGCTTGTCTTTTAAAGGGATGTGAGAAGCCCTTTTCAGGAGAGGGAGTGCTGCCAGAGTGATGATGAAGGCATGGGACAGGGCAGCTCAGAAGGCTGTTTCCTTCTCGTTCTGTGTTCCTTATGCCTAAACTCTCATGGTTCAGCCAGCATTTGGAGGAATAGCTCACTTGTTACTGTGCCCAGCCATCAACTCTTGGGGATGTGGTGGCAGGTTAAGCACAAAGCTGTTATTTAAGTCTCTTCCCAGATACCAGCTGGGACTGTGTGCAGTGAGGGACCCATCAGCCTCTTCCCAGGTGACACGGAGGGAAAGACAAAGTGAAGTGAGTGTAAAGGTGTGAAGTTGTATTAAATCACACACCCAGGGCTGATAAGAACCACGCTGTTTTGTGTTGCTGTGTCAATGAACCTCTCTCAGTATTAACCCATATTCCATCCTGAGCACTATGTATCTGTGTGATTTCAGTGTCTCAGCTCTCATGGGTTTTAAGGAACTTCTTGTGCTTTGAAAATCAAACAAACAACTTGATCCATAACGTGGCTTTGTTACAATCAGGTCCCTGGATAAATGAATTTATAGTTTTGGACTCTTGGTGTTGATTGTCAATGCAGACAAGTTGAAATAAGTAATAACAGGGCTTTTTGAAAACAAGTCTGTTGTTGATGTCAAAAGGAAGGACTGAAGTGCAAGAGTGAACCTTGCAGAAGAGTCCTCTTCTGGGTAAGTGAGTGTCTTGGGTTAGAATAAATGAAAGCTAAAGGAGAAAACTGAGTGGAAAATTGTATTCTTAAATAAAATGTCCAGCTGCAAAAATTAATCTCCCTAATCACACAGCTTTTAAGCACTTAATGGGAGAAAATCCTTGCATGGAAATGAAGAGTAAAGCTCTGCCTTGGTTTGTGCTGGAGACACCTCTTCCAAGGAGCTCCCGTTTACAGCCACAGGAGAAGGTCCGAATCCTGCAGAGGTGATGGGAATTCAGACCACATCCAGAAAGCTGGTCCTTGTGGTACTGATGGTTTTCTGAATACAACACATAGGACTGTGGTTCTGGGTAGTTTTCCTTTCAAGCTCCAGCAGCTGAAGGAGACAGAAGGAAGTGCTTTCATCACTTGAATCAATGTAATGATGCTGCCCTTCCCTAATCCATCTTACCTGAAAATCTCCAAGTGCTGCACACACTCTAATTAAGCTTCCCAGCACCTTTCTGAGTGAATGACTAACAGGAACTGCATTTCTGTGGAAGGCAAACCCAAGGGATGCAATCTTTGTGTGGCTTTTCCCAAAACGATGTGCTGAAACCCATGAGAAGCAGCCAGGGTTTAGTGGCTCCCGTCCCTCACCCACACTCCTGGGAAGCATTCAGATGGGGTTCTCAACAGATCTCCAATGCTTTCCCTAGACAAAGGCAGCATGGATAGCCTTGAAACTCTAAGACAGTGTCTCTCCTTGAGCTGATGGGAACTAGAAGCAATAAATGAGTGTGCATTGATTTAGCCTGTATTAGATCAGATACAAGATCCTCCTTTGCCTCCCGCATGGAAATTGCTGTAGCCTCAAGTGGAGTTTCAGTGTGTTCAGAGCAGAAAGTACAGCTCAAAGTGTCATACAGGAAACAATACAATACTGTCTGTTTCTCCCACACAATGGGTTATGGCAAGTGGAAGAAGTCATCTTTAAACTCTGGGTTTTTACAAGAAAGCAGCTGCATCTGCTGTTGAGGTAAAAATGAATTATTGGACATGGGGAGGGGAGGGAGCAGCTGCAACAGCCAAGTGAGATGCTTTCTAGAAGGATTGTTGGAACGTGGAAAACTGAAACTTGGAAGGTTGAAGTTTCAGCTGAGCCTTTGTGATCTCAGTGTCTGCTGCCTGAGGAGTGAATTGTCAGGAGAACTGGAGCCAGCCTGGCCTTTTGGGTAGAAGGAACGTTGTTAATGTGCGTTGCTGTGGAAGAGCAAGAGGCCCAGAGTTCTTGGTGAGGAATGTGGCTGGGGGTAAGGAAAGCAGTGACTGCCCCGGAGGCTGTGGGTTGTGTCTGTGGAACAGTGTGTGGTGTGTGCTGTGCTGTTGGAGCTGCTGAAGGAGGCCTCCCCCTCTCCTTACTTCTGCACCTCGGCCCCGTGCTGTGCTGGGATGTGTGAAAAGGCTTCAGCAAAGCTGTTCTTTGTGGAGTTGGCTGATGGAAAATTGTGTTTCTGGACACAGAGTCTAATTTCAGCTTTACTGGATGCTCTATACAAAAAACAATTCCTTTCCCAATCCACAGGTAGACATTTGTTCTTGGATTGTGGGCAGTTAATGTTGTTCTTCTGAGACATGGATATTTTGACATGTTCAATGACCAATGCAACCTGAAGTGGTACAATTCTCTTCTGTGTTAGATCAGGTTCAGAACATGTTTGTGTCAGCAGTGAGGGAAAGTAAGTCTGTCCTGATACCTCACAGCTTGTCTGGGCAATGAGTCCCTGCTCTACAAACATCTCTGTTGCCTTGTTCCTCCCACTGCTTCCTATAGTGCCATCCAAGGATGAAGGGGATTTCCAGGTGTAAAACAAGTGTGTTTTCTGATGGACTGAGGGAACAGAGCATAAATACCTGACCTTTGGGGAGATGCTGCAACCACACAAACTCAGTAGCTGTGCTTGAGGAACCACTTTAGTTGCTGTGAAAGCATCCTGGTTTTGCTACCTGTGAAGGAAAACAGGCATTTTAAATGTCAGCCATCTAGTAGATTTAATGAATCCTTCAGGATCTTGTGGGAAAGTGAGGATTTCAAAGCTTATGTGGACTTGGGCTCTGGTTATGAAATGCTGCAGCTAATTGGTGTGAAGAAACAGGGATGAGGGAACAAGTGAAGGCTTGCAGTGGAGCTGGCAGATCCTGGGATCTCTCACAGCCGGGCTCTCCAGCAGCCTTTTTGGTTATCTGGCTTTCTTGGATGCTGGGCAGGATATTTTCCCACCTCATGGCTCCTAGGCTCGACTGATTTGCCTTTAATTAGTTTCAGTAGCAGTGCTTCCACTTGGGGTGAAGCATGGCAAGAGCACAGGACTGGGATCTCAGTTTTGGAAGCAATCTTGTCCTGGTGTTGAAGCTGCTCCTCCTCATACCTAGGCACGTCAGTTAACGTCAGTGTGGTCAGCATGTCTCATCTGTAAAGCACAGATGACACCTCCCTGGAAGTGGGCAGGAAGCCTGGAAGTGGGCAGGAAGCCTTCATGACCTGGTTCTGACAAGGTGCTGCTTTGCATTGCTGTGCATGATTTGCTTTTCTTAACATATACCTGCTTAAAATGTATAGAGAGAGGAATTTTCTGCTGAAGCACAAGTGGTAGCTCAGTGTTGGATTGTTATTTATGCTTCTGAAAGTCTCATTTCTCCCACCTAACAGCCTTGTTGCATTTTGCATCTTCTGCCAGTGCTTTTCTAATCCTTTCCTGGCCTAGATGACTTGTAATGAATGTTTTAAGCAAGCAAAGTGAAGCAGAACTGCCTCTGAGATGAGTGAGGGGTGAAGATGTTGGAAAGGGACGTGAACACCCAAAACATAAGGAGATTATTGTTTTCTCCTTCAGTACAATTTGTTTCCCTGGGTGATGAGCTCTGGAAACTCAGAGGAAGGAGGTAAATGCTGCTTTTCAGCTGTTGGGTATCTTTCAGACAATGTTAGAAATAGTGGAAAAGTGTTTCTGCTTTTAAGTTCCAAATGCATCCCCCTCTGGAACCTCATTTATCCTGAGAATTCAGGGGTTTTTAAGGCAGGACCAACCACCTCAGCTATGCTTTAAATGCTTGTACAGAGAGGGTAGAGCTGGTACCTTTGATGCAAGAGAAACAACACGGTGTTGTCCAGACCTCACAAAAGTGTATTGAGACCTTCTCAACAGGACTCTGTAAATGGGGTACCTAGAGAAGGAGCAGAGTAAAGTACCAGGAGGGGTTGGGGGCTGCAGTCATCATGTGTGTGTTTTTTCCAAGCCTGCCTTGTTTTCCTAGCCCTGCAGGAGATGGCTTGGCACAATGCACACATTGTGTGTTTCACAGTAGGAAGCTTTGTCCAGCAGAATCTCTGCACTGTTGACTCTTTGGTGCAGTAAAAAATAAGAAGTCCAAGTGATTTGGTGTTGGATGCCCCATGCTGTTCAAATGTGAGCGAGTAAAAGAGGATACAAGGTAAAGAAGACTTGGGTTAGTGTTCTATTATCCTGCAGTCAAATGGTTCTTTCTCCTTTGTCATCTCCCAGAGCCCTAGCAATGGATATCATCCTTCAACCACGCTCACTGTAAATTAGGGAGGATACTGTGGAGTGGGGCAAGGAGTCTGGAAGCTGCTTCTCCTTTTGTGAGTGCAGGAGTAATGACCTTGATGCTTTGAGGTGGGAGCCCCTTCCTTCTGTGTGCCTCTTCTGTACTACACAGCTCACATCCCATTGGAGTGAGAGCAGAACAGGCAAAGCCAAGTGTTCTCTCCCCAAGGTGATGGCTTTAGTTGGAAGATGCTGGGATAAGGGCATGTGCTGTGGCGTCAGAGGGCTCCGCTTTTGGAACAGGCAGTCCTGGAAATATAAAAGATGTTAAAGAGCTTGAAAGTGTTCAGGCTGCAATTTAAAATCCACAACTTTCCAGCTCTAACCGGTCACTCCTCAGCCACCGCAGCTGACTTGGGAACATTTGGCTCGGGAAGCGGAACAACAGTTGGAAACAAATAGTGATGACTTTTTTCATGGCTTCCCAGGGAACGCATCAGTTTGTTCATTTTGGTGATTCCTGTGGATTTTTAAGGCGCTGTAGATGCAGGATGTTCAGTTTAGCCAAGCTTGTTTAGTGGCAGATTAAAATGAGCAAAGGCTGAGCACGCTGAGTTCACTCATCATAACCAATATGATGCTTCTCAGAACTTCCTTTGCCCTTGGTATCTTCAGCGAGGAATCCTGCCTGCTGCCGTCAGCCCCCCTGCGTTGAAATCCCATTTTACCCATTTGAATGCTGTAAGAAGTGCTGTATAAACTAAACAGGAGCATCTGTGAAGTGGTTAGAGTTGTTGTTGATTGCCTTTTCCTTATTGCCTTCAGGGGGATTTAAGCTTGAATTTGCTGGAAGTAGAATTTATGAGCCAGAACGCTCCATTTCTGATCCTTAAGCTGGGAAAAGTGCGGTGAATTTGATAGGTCTTTCTCTTGCCTCCAACGTCTCTGGCTTTTGATCTGGACCTTGCAGGGCTCTCCCTGTGTCTTTAGCATAATTGCTTTTTGCATGTGGAGAAGATGCCTGGTTTTTTACATGGCTGCTTTCTTTACAGGGAGCTTTAGGAGTTCGTCCATCTGCTTCCAGTGAGCGGTTCAGCCGGAAGCTCACGCACCCCCACGGCTGCTGTTTGCATCTGGGAGAGGGGGAGGCAGGAAAGGTGTGTTCATGTTGATCAACCACAGCACTGTGCAGCTGACAAATGATCCCGAGGATGACAAGAGGAGCCTGATGTGATTCGGATCATAGTGGGGGGGGTTGGAGCTTGTATCCAGAGCTGCTTTTATAAGAGAATCATAGAATCACAGCCTGGTTTGGGTTGGGAGAGACCTTAAAGCTCCTCCAGTTCCAACCCACCACCACGGGCAGGGACACCTTCCACTAGAGCAGGGTGCTCCAAGCCTCTGTGTCCAACCTGGCCTTGAGCACTGCCAGGGATGGGGCAGCCTCAGCACCCTCACAGGGAAGAGCTTCTGCCTAAGAGCTCATCTCAGTCTCCCCTC
The DNA here is from genome assembly GCA_039720435.1 of Amazona ochrocephala. Classification (NCBI taxonomy): domain Eukaryota; kingdom Metazoa; phylum Chordata; class Aves; order Psittaciformes; family Psittacidae; genus Amazona; species Amazona ochrocephala. Next base: position 3,453,721 of record CM077891.1, on the reverse strand, counting down.
TGGCAGGTTAAAGCCATTCCCCTTGGCCTGTCCCTGCAGGCCCTTGTCCAAAGACCCTCTCCAGGTTTCCTGTAGCCCTTTTAGGTGCTGGAGCTGCTCCAAGGTCTCCCCTTACAGAACCTTGTCTTGTCCAGGCTGCCCCAGCCCAGCTCTCTCAGCCTGGCTCCAGAGCAGAGCTGCTCCAGCCCTCGCAGCATCCCTGTGGCCTCCTCTGGCCTCAAAGATTATTGATTATTATTGTGATCAGTAATCACAATCTGGTGGTGTCTGCTTGGAACAAAAGGCTTTTCCTTTCCCAATTATGTGGGGGAATAAAATTTAGGATGTATCTCTCTGCACAGCCGTGTTAAAGCCCCTCATTCTGTGGGGCTGGACTCTCTTGCATTTCCTATATGACTGCCTCGCACGCTTGTGTGTGCATACATTGTCATCTGGGAATATCTCATCATCTGTGTTTTATTCCAGCTATAACTGATTTTCTGAGAGCACTCTTGCTATCCTCAGTGGGTTTGGGAAAGTTCATTGTGCAAAAGCAATGTAGCTGCTAAAGGATTGCACTAGAATGCACAAATACATTCCTGCTTTTTGTTAACTAAATAAAGAAATGCCTGTAGAATTAAGCTGAAGTGATCAATCCTGCAAGTGGGAGCACTGAGAACTCCCCAGGGTCAAATTGTACTGGTGACCTGGCCATGCCATTACAGGATAAGCAGACATGGGAGGAGAAGGAAGGAATGCCATCCTCCTGAGTAAGTGCTTTGGGGTTGCTGGCTGGGGGTACGAGGCTCCAAAGGAAGTATTTCCATGTTCCATCCCCTTTTTGCTGTGGCACACTCAGCCTGGATGGCGGCATCCGTGCCTGGTGAGAGGCACAAGTGCTGCTGTGTAATCCATCTTGTAAATGCAGTGTTGCTGCACCACCTCCCAGTGATGTCCAGCTGGTTATTCACTTGGGTCATGTGCGTCACTGCAGAAATAGGAAAACACTGCTGGGTTTTGCCCATTTCTTTGTTTTCATGGTGCTGAGGGGAGCCTTGTTTTGCCAGGGTGCTGAGCAGAACACAAGTACTGGAAATGGGATTGAGGAGAGGAGTTCTTGCTGACTGCTTTGCTGTCTCTGCCTTACTACCTGCAAGTAGTGGTAAATGTTGTCCTTTTTCTGACCTGCTGCAGGTGCTTTGGTCCTGCCAGTAAATGCTTCCAAGCAACTTCCTAAGGAGGATTTTGGCCTCAGGGTCAGGAAGGGGGAAGTGAGCAAGGCAAAGCCCCTTCCTTTCAAACACAAAGCTGGTGGCGGGACCTTATCTCTGGTGGTTGCAGAGGGGGAGACTTCAAAACCTGGAAAATTATTCCTATACTTTGAGAGAGCACAAATAAATGCTTATGGAAGCTTTAAAGCTGTTGGAGAGGTAGCAAAACATGGTACAGAAGTGCGTGTGGTGGCTGCCATCAAAGCAGCTGCCCTGCTGTATAGCAGAGGAAGAAACAGGAACTGTGAGTGGAGGAAAATCATGGAAAGAAATGGGAAGTTCCGGTTGGATGTAAGGAAGTTCTTCCCTGTGAGGGTGCTGAGGCGCTGGCACAGGGTGCCCAGAGAAGCTGTGGCTGCCCCATCCCTGGCAGTGTTCAAGGCCAGGCTGGACACAGGGGCTTGGAGCACCCTGCTCTAGTGGAAGGTGTCCCTGCCCGTGGCAGGGGGTTGGAACCGGGTGATCTTAAGGTCCTTTTCATCCCATTCTGCAATTCTATGACTTGAAGGTACTTTAAAGGACTTGAGAAATGTGAAGTGATACTGAGCTGTTAGGAATTCAAGGTTGAACACTGGTCAGTAATGCTATGGGGAAGCTCAAGAAATCCTCTGTGCAGTGTGTATTTGTTGAGAAACCAGGTAACCTCATCATTTCATGATCTGTTCTTCCATTCCTGCAGTAAATAGAGGTTAAACAGCTGAATCTAGAGGAAGGCATTTAAAAGCAGCCAATCACTTGTTATTCTCCCTTAGGGCTGCAGTGTGAATATTGCTGTGATAAAGACTTCCTTCTAAGCCCCAAAGAGATTTTGCACCAGGCAGGACGTTGCAGCCAAACAGGGTTTCCAGGCAAAATAATGGGAAACCAGCAACAGCTCTTCTAAAATCTGGACTTAAAGAGCAGTTTTCCATGTTGGCTGGTGTGGGTTTATGGAAAGGTGAGTGTCATATGGACCTGAACCCATGCTCTGACTTATTTGGTGAGGTTACAAGAGAGCTTGACGCCGTTTTGAGAAAATACTTCTTTTGGCACCCACGCAGCATTTTGATGGAGGAAGTGAACAGTACAAATCAACACTGTGTAGTCAGTGACTCTGCAAAGAGGCTGATGGACAGGTCTTAAAATCCAACTGGTTGTTGGGACTGGTTAGTGAATAGCTATGTTATTAGCAGGGACTATCACAGGGGTTACGTGTTGTCCCTGTGCCAACTGCAACATTCCTTTCATGATCAACTGACCTGAAAGTGAGCATCTGGGACGCTTGTCCAGTGTGTATATGGTGTGTGTATTCCTCAGACCTTACAATAAGAATGATGTTTAGGGTAGGTAGTTGATGGTGACATTGTATTCATGCTTGGTGTGTTTCTAGTGTCCTTGCTCCTGCTCGTCCAAGACCCCTGAGGCTTAGAGGTAGCTTCAGGAACTGGGTAACAGTTGGAATAAGCACATATTTGACAGTGTTTGGAATCACTTCCTGAGAGTTAGAGAGGGTTCTGCAGTGCTGGAAGACTTTAAACATCAAAATTGTCCCTTTTCTGAAGGTAGAGTTAAGTATGAGAACTGTATGGCTTGGAGTAAGGACCAGTTGAGGGAAAGCCCCCTGGCTGCTGGTTTGAAGATGTTTAACTCCTTCCTTCCTTCCTCACTAATGGTTTAACTCCTTCCTTCCTCTACAGCTATGTAACCTCTTCAGTTCTGCCACATGTGCAGAGATCTCTTACTGAAGAGCAGTTACACAGCACCAGAGGCTGGGGGTTTCCCTGTTCCTTTACGTGCAGCTTCCTCTGAAGTTGGCAGTTTCTCCTTCCTGGCTGAGATACGATGATGAGGCAGAGGAGATGTGGTTGTGTTGTATTTCAGAACCAGTGTGGTGGAGTCTTGTTCTGACACCACAAAACACAATTACCTACTTCTCCCTACTGTACCACAACAAATAACTGCCATTAGTCTCAGCCTGTCATGGCAAGGCATTGGAGTTTGCCATAATATTGTTATTTAACTGAATTTCTCTCATTTTCTTGCTGTCCCTCTCTCTTTTGGGCAGTATGGCACATACCTTATTGCTGCATGCTCTCTTCTAGTCCTGCTCCAGCTCTGGGTGGTCATGCCGGAGGTTTTTGCCCAAACTAATACTGGTTTCCTCACATAAGGAAAGTTCTTCCCATCGCTAACTGTGACTTCCCTGGAGGGCTGGAGCTGGCAGTGGGACTGGCAGCACACTGCTTTGGGTAAAAAGGCCAGATTGCAGCTTAATCAAACATCTTTCCAAACAGCATCAGGCAAATCCAAAGGCTCTGCTTTGGAGAATTGAAATGAGGAACGTGCTTCTAAAATGCTGACATTGTGTTGTTACTGGTGCTAAAGCAGATCTTTTAATGTCTTAAAACCATGAGGCATCAGTTTCCCTTTTTGGTACAAAAAGAGGAAATTCCTTCATGTAACAGGATGTGTTAAAGAACTGCTCTATCTGAGAGATTTGGATATCGTCTCTTTCCCTTTCTGTTGCTTCCTCCGAAACTTCATTATTTCCAATTGGTTTTATTCCATTCTAAATCAGCTGTATCATAAAGCCCCTCAGTGGCTCGGGTATTTAATTCCAGTTACAGAAGAATTCTATTTCTGTGTCTGTAAAGCCTTTGTTGCTGTGATATGATCAGTTTGACAAGATTACGGAGCATATAAGATGATAGGTGATGTAAGGCTGTAGATGATCCTTCTGTTGTGGCTTTGACTTCTTTTTGTGATATGGAGGTTCGCTTGTGAAGATCAGAAATAAAGGATACGAAACAGGCAGCAGTTTGCTTTAACACACTAGCAAGGTTCTTAATTGTATTTTCCTAACACAACCTTTATGTGAGTAGTACAGAATAAAACTGCTTTGGTTGGACTTTGCAGCTCTGTTAAGAAGCAGGTACTTTGGTGTTACACAGCCTTAGGTTGTGGAATGTCAGGTTCTGGCTCTCTTACGGTATTTCATGGACTTTCTCATGCAGGAGGATTTAGTCACACATCTGGCAGAAAGCAGCTTTGTGGAAGAGGGCTTATGCATGCAGTGGTTTGTGTGAGCTGCTGGAAGAAGATGCAGCTGAGGAGCAAGAGCTGGTAAGACAGGTAATGTTATTGCAGGATGCAGCTCTGGGAGACAAGGAGGGATCCTCCTTTGAGGAGGCTTTTGAGCTGTGTGGTCTGGTGTATCAGTGAGCTATGGGAGGCTTAGAGAGATCAGGGCTGTCCTCCCTAAGGGTGACAAAGCATCCATCCATTCATCTCCAGCCACTGAAGCCTCTCACTGACCTGAGTGTGCATCCCAGACCTCCCGAGTGGGAGGGATCTGTCCCTCTGCCTCTTGCTGCTACATATCCAAGAGTGGCAATTGGCCAGCAAGCAAACATTTTCTGGTCAGAGCTTCCAACATAGCAAGAGGAAAAAGAATTAAGCCCAGAGTGAGTCAGGGTTGAGATCAAAGGAGGGTGGGTGCCCTAAGAGACAATGCAGTGAGCTGCACAGATGAGGATCTCCAGCTAACTGATCCCTTATCCTTATTTTCTTAGAAGCCTTTTACTTTTTGTTCTTCCTTACAAATGTCCCTTTTTTCCCAGTAGGGTGGTGCAGGAAGTAAATGTCCAAATGAATTGTCATAGCTCATCCCCCATTGAATGGTGAGTGAGCTGCAAGCAAAGGGTTAACTAACTGTTGGCTCTGACCCACTCAGAGCAATTGCTGACTGGAGCCATGGCTTCTGCTGAGACAAAACAGTTTCCTCCCAAGCTTTAGCTGCTCTGTCCTTGTGTTCAGCTTGTGCATCAGGGTTTTTACATGTGTACGGTGCAGATGTTAGCAAGGATACAGTGGTCCTCTAATTAAACAACGCAGGGCTTAAGTTGTCTTTGCTATAAGACGATAGCCAGCCCAACTGATATGAGGCAATAATAGATAAAAAGTGGCTTACCATGCTGAGGGATATCTGCTCATCCTTCATGTGGATTCAGCTCCCTGGAGTGTGGTGGATGATAACATGAAGGGAGCTCATGTTGATGCTGTAGGAACTGACTGGATCCTCAGGGGAAGGTGGGGTTGGTGCTTTGGTTGCCTCGTACCACTGACAGGAAATGGCAACATCCATATTTTTACCAATAAACTTTTCTGTATTAAATAGGAAGCAGAAGTGACTTTATTTGTTGAGCTTCACAGCAAGTGAGTGCTGTGAGGATATAGTAAGACAAAGAGCCCTGAGGCCTTTGCATATGTTTGTGCTGTGCAGTCGTCTCTAAGGAAGAGCGTGACTCAGTTACACTGACTTGAAATACTCGCAAGTAAATGATTTCTCTTGCAGCAGAAGGGCTTGGCACTGTATTCTGGAGCTGCCCTGCTTTTCCTAGGCAACAAACGGCTAGTAAATTGTCTCGACTTCCCCATGGTTGTTCAGTTCCTTCCCATAACATCTCCTGAAAGCAGGACAGGCGCTGGGATGTGTTCAGCTGCAGTGCTCACTCCTGCGATGCCAAACTGGCAGCCAGGCACTGAAGGCAGTGATTTCAGTGTCTGTATCTCTCACCTCTGAGATGTGTGGCCAAATGCCAAACCAGCTGCGCTTTCCAGGCAGCTTCCAGCTTTTGTTCCTCCTGGGTAGGTGAGTCTGGCCTTGAAGAAGCCAAGTGCACACATGTTCATGCTTCAGCACTTGAAAAGGAGCAGTTGCTTATCAGCCGCAATGGAGCGGGGAGATAAATCCTCTGGAGGTGAAGCTACACGGCATGTAAGCACTTGGAAGGGAAAATGCCATAGTTGGTGCTGGTACAACTCCAGCATACTTGACTAATATCTTGGCTTTGGAACTGCAGGCGCCTGTACAGCTTGTGTTGAGGAAGGGTAGGCATCTACTTCATTTCCATGGTTTTTCATGGATTTGCATCTTCTGTGTGGGCACCTCGTGCAGTTCCTGGCTTTCCAGGAGAGAGGAGTGCTGCTGCTTGTCTATGACAGATAAATGCTGTCCCCTCCTGCAGCCTTCTTCATCCTCACTGCAGCCTCAGGGAGTGGGGTCACTGAGAGAGCTGGCAGCTTGAGCCAGCTTGGGGATCCTGCACTGGGACAGCTCAGGAGGTCCAGGAAAGCATCTTTGATCCTGTTGGGATCTACCTTCTTCCATGACTTTCCAGTGTTGCTGGGTGCCTGGTTGAGTTTCCTTTGAACTGAAAGCTTGAGCTCTGTGAGTTAAGGTAATAGGGTACAAATACAGTCAAGAGGGATGGTGTAAGGAACAGAGGTGGTATAATGAATGCGAAGCCTGAGGAAAATGGCTCTGGTTAAATGGTGCAGCAGTGATGGTGATGAGGGACTGAAGCCAGGTCACTCTCAGCCTGCTTCACACCCTTTTCCTGCTTGCAGTGGGGTTGAAGCCTCCGAGTGAGACCTTATTGCTGCTTGCATGTCCATATGGTCTCTTGCAGCAAACTTGGGAACCATTTGCTCAACTCCAGGGATCCACATTTGCCTTGAACAGCCTGCACTCTTGGAAGTGTGTCCAGCTGCAAGAGGAAAAGGCAGTGCTCCTGTGAAAAAACAGCTGGCAAGTGTGTTCCCTAACAGGGTTCATGAAGAAGAAATTATGACTGTAAGGGTAGGGGTAAATGCAAGACAGTTCTTACAGACAAGGTTGAAAGAAGGAAAGAAAGGACAAAGTTGGTACCAGATTATATTTAGTGAAGAAGGGCCATGGAGGTGCTATGAGGGCTGGAGCAGCTCTGCTCTGAAGCCAGGCTGAAAGAGCCGGGCTGGTTCAGGTGGAGAAGAGAAGGCTCCATAAAGGGAGACCTTAGAGCAGCTCCAGTGCCTAAAGGGACTATAGGAAACCTGGAGAGGGGCTTTGGACAAGGGCCTGTAGGGACAGGCCAAGGGGAATGGCTTTGAACTGCCCGAGGGGAGATTGAGATGAGCTCTTAAACAGACGTTCTTGCCTGTGAGGGTGCTGAGGCGCTGGCACAGGGTGCTCAGAGAAGCTGCTGATGTCAGCCTGTATGACAGATTTAACTATAAGGATATTTTTGCTGCATTATGTCACTTGCTCTGCCTTCCACACAGCTTGCAGAGTTCTGTTATCACAGGTATATGTGCTAAAATAGCATTATCCTGTCAGGATGGCAACGAGCAGCTCCATCAAGACCTTCCTCAGCCTTTTAGGGAAAAGCCCTGGTAAGTCCAGTAAAGGCACATGGCTTTGGAGGCAGGCGAGGTAATTAGAAGCATCTCAGTCTGTTTCAGTGTAATGCCATAAAAAGTGTGTGCTATCTAGAAAGCAGAACATCTGGCAAACAGGCTAATGAGAGCCAGACTGGGAGAGCTCGGAGGCAAATGGGAGAGCTACCCTGTAGAGTTTGTTTATAACTCTTTGAATCTCTAGGAGGTTACTAGTTTGGATTAAAAAATACATATATATTATTGATTAAAACAAATGCAGACACCAAAGAGCAAACAATGAGAGTCTGAATTGACTTCAGTTTGACACTTAATAGCCTGGCTGGGAGGGTGGTTTATTCCTGGGAATGTTTTCTGTCCCTTCTTTGTCTTCCAGCTCTGCTCTCAAGAGCCTCCATGAGCATCTCTGAACCAGAGGAGTATATTTGCTCTCTGAGCCAAAGGAGACTTTTCCCTTCCCCTAAGCTGGGAATTTGTTTTGCAAAGGGAGAAGTGTGGGCTCTGCAAAGTTTCTGCTCCTTCTTTTTCTTTCTCTTTTCTTTTTTTCATGTGGTTTTTGTTTTTTATTGTAATGATGACATATGGAAACTATTTACACAGGAGCATGCTCTGCTGCACTGAATGGGAATGTTGGAGTCCCGGCAGTATCGTTCCGGATGCCTCGTGTAAGCAGCCAGCTGGTTTTGCTTTTCCTTTTCTCTCCCCCCCCCCCCCCCCCCTTTTTCTTTCCCTCTCTCCCTTTTCAGGGAACGTCTGGGATAAGTTACACCAGTGTGGAAGGAAGCTTTGCCATCTGCGAGCAGCTCAGTTCGTTTACTTTGTCATGCCCCTTGTACTGTGAGCTCCACAAATATCTGTTTTCTTTCTTGCCGGGGGCAGGGCGGAGGCTCCTCGCTGTGAGTAGTCAGCACTTGGACTCCTTTCCCATTAGCTGTTCACGTTCACTGGTGAGCAAATTCTTGCTCTATTCCAAAATAAGAGAGCATGGCACACGAAGCCTGGCTTCCCCACCACGGTCACGCTTAAAAGCTCTTTGTCCCGCAGCTAAGCCTTCCAACAACTTGCACTTAGAAACATCCTGCTGCTCAGACAGCGATAGGGAAACGATTTAACTGAAGTGTGAGCCACCTTCCTCAGAGGGGAGGGGAGAAAACGTTTAGTTCTGCAGAGAGCAGAGGAAAACCTTCTGTGCTTTCTGTAGCTTCTTCAGGAGAAAGCTCTGCAGCTCTTCCCTTGAAGAAGCTGCGAACCGAGGACCGGCGTTCAGAGGGGAGGGAGGGAGGAACTTCACATCCGACTTGTTTCCCTGTCCCCATCCCTGAAGCCAAGCGTGCCTGCTTCCCGATGTGGGAGCTGCCATGCAGTGGAGAGAGCAGCCTGCCATCTACTTCGAGGATTACGGGAGTCCTGTGGAGAGATCCTCCTATCTCATTGAGCTCCATACTAATGGTAAATGCCATCGGGGATGTTCTGCAGCACGAGCTGAGCGGAGTTGGAGGTTGCATTAGTCTGTGTCATTGTTATCATGGGAGCAGCTGAGGAAATTAGCTAGCTGGAGGGCTGCCAAACAAACAGGCAGAGGGTTGCTTTTCAAATGTATTATTATTTTTATTATTATTTATTATCCAGATGATGCTCTTGCCTCAGGGATGCTAGATCAACCTTCTGGTACCTGATGGGGAAGGAGCTGAGCCACAAAATGCAGCTCCCCACTTCACCAGTACATTTTCTGTGCCTAGAAAGATGATGCATGGTTGAGACAGGAGGAAAACATCTTGGGTTTCTAGAGTTATTTTTTGTTCCTGATTTGCATCTCCGAGTGCTGTTTTGTATTCACAACCTTGATCTTATGGGGCGTCTCTTCTGTTTCAGCTGCGAGTCCTCTGTGTGAAATACAGAGAGGGGGCCTGGGTTTTTACTGGGGTGTCTCTTTTCCTAGTGTTGATCCTTTTCAAAGAGAGGTGGTCTCTGTGAAAAAGGGTAGAGGTAGTTTTGGCATCTTTTGATTTAATGCTTAATTTGCTTAATGCTACAAACCTTTACTGATTTGATCTCAGTGTGCTTTGATGTTCTTCAATTTTGTATGTACTGTAGTACTCCAATAACATGCTAATATTGTAAGGATCTGCTTAATGTGTCTCTCCTCCCCAAAAGAGCTGGTGCAGCCAAGGTGTGGATTCTGTGCTTTTTCAATGTCTCCTGAACACCCCCCCCCCCGCAGTCCTGATCCAGCTCTGGGGCAACAGCGCAAGAGGGACGTGGAGCTGTTGGAGCGAGTGCAGAGGAGGCCATGGAGATGCTGCGAGGGCTGGAGCAGCTCTGCTCTGGAGCCAGGCTGAGAGAGCTGGGCTGGGGCAGCCTGGAGAAGAGAAGAGGAGACCTTAGAGCAGCTCCAGTGCCTAAAGGGACTATAGGAAACCTGGAGAGGGGCTTTGGACAAGGGCCTGTAGGGACAGGCCAAGGGGAATGGCTTTAACCTGCCAGAGGGGAGACTGAGATGAGCTCTTAGGCAGAAGCTCTTCCCTGTGAGGGTGCTGAGGCGCTGGCACAGGGTGCCCAGAGAAGCTGTGGCTGCCCCATCCCTGGCAGTGTTCAAGGCCAGATTGGACACAGGGGCTTGGAGCAGCCTGCTCTAGTGGAAGGTGTCCCTGCCTGTGGCAGGGGGTTGGGGCTGGATGAGCTTTAAGGTCCCTTCCAACCCAAACCAGGCTGGGATTCTAGGACATGGAATTGTTGGAACAAGTCCAGAGGAGGCCACAAGGATGATCAGGGACTGGAGCACCTCCCATGTGAAGATAGGATGAGAAAGTTGGGGCTGTTCAACCTGCAGAAGAGAAGGCTGCATGGAGACCTCATAGCAGCCTTCCAATATCTGAACGGGAGCTTTAGGGATGCTGGGGAAGGACTCTTCATTAGGGACTGTGGTGAGAGGACAAGGGGTAATGGGTTTAAACTTAAACAGGGGAAGTTTAGATTGGATCTGAGGAAGAAATTCTTTACTGTAAGGGTGGTGAGGCCCTGGAATGGGTTGCCCAGGGAAGCTGTGAATGCTCCATCACTGGCGGTGTTCAAGGCAGGGTTGCACATAGCCTTGGGTGGCATGGTTTAGTGTGAGGTGTCCCTGCCCATGGCGGGGGGGTTGGAACCGGATGATCTTGAGGTCCTTTCCAACCCTAACTATTCTATGATTCTATGTTTCTACGGCAGAAGCAGCACTGAAAGTGCAGAATGGTTTTTGCTGTCAGGCTGCAGTCTGTCTCTTTGAAACGCACACATGGTAAAAGCCTCATAAATACTAATATTTAAGAACTTTTTAGAGCTCACAATATAATGCATGTTGCTGTCGTCTTTGAGTTACAATGCAAACAAACCCAGAAGATTCCAGTCCTGGGCATAAATAAAAAGCTCCATCATTCATTTTGTTCAAGCAATGTGATCATTCAAGGTGCGAAAGGGATGTGGGCGAGGAATCAGCCTCATTCAAACACTTGTCCAGATTTTGAGTGGTATTTTAAGGCTCTGGGGGAAGCAAGGAAGAGAAACAGGCTTCATGCTGCAGGATTCTCAGCAATCTGAGCATGCTATCTGGAAAGGCTTCAGAATCGCAGAGAAATGTTTTCTTCCCTCGATTTGAGGGTGGAGAAGGCAGCTGGGGCTCTGCATTGGTGAAGGGGTTTCTGCTTGCTTCCCACTCCCTGCCTCTGTGCCAGGAGCACAGGGGTGCTCTTTCTCTTGGTGGGGGTAGATCTTTCTGGCATTGTCATTTTATCCGGAGGTGTTCTAAAGAGACCGAACCGCTAATTCAATCAGGATTATTTTGTCCTAGCAAAGAGATGCAGCAAATCTTCAGCATGCTGTCACGAGAGAGGAAAAGGACCTCATTGTCGTTTTGTTCCCACCCTCAGATAACTTCTCATAACACAGAGAGAACAAGCAACCACATCACAGCTTCTGTGCTCATAAAAAGCAGGAAATCAGCACTTGTGCACTGGCAAGATCCACTTTATATGAGCTGTCTTTGGGAACATGAGACGCTGGAGGAGGGAAGTCTCTGCTGAGAGCAAGAACTGTGTGCTTTGGGTAGTGATTGAAACTCTGGAACACTGAGTGCATGAGCAGCTCCACCACAGGTTTCATGCTTGGTCCTAAGCAGGTCTCACTGGCCTATATTCTTTGTCAAAGGTGCAAAATCCAAATCCCAGTCCTGGAAGCAGCAACCAGGTGACATTCCTTTTTTGGACAGTAATTGTCTTCATGCCTGGTTTTCATGTGTTTTCATTTCTTTAATGAAATCTTTAGTTATGAATTCTGGTGCTAGTCTTCGGTAAAGCAGTTTTTGGTAGGGTTTTCCTGGTGAGACTTGAAAGTTCCAGCGTCAATCTGTTGGATATGAAAAGAAACAGGAAGAGAAATATGACGAGAAACTCTTGCTATTTGTTTCCATCAGAGGGGTATTGGTATTAAAGAAGATGGTGCCTCTTTTGCTGATCTTCTGGGAGCATTCTTGTGCTGAAATGCGGGGTTTGAGTGTGTCTCTTAAGCTCCTACATGCAAAGAATCAGTTTGTGTGCAAGCTACCAGTGTCCTTGGTACTCTGCCACCTCCTGATGCTTGTCTTTGGTCCTGGTGCCTGCCTTGTTTCATGTCTCCTGATCAGTCTCAGCTTGCTTAATCGTGAATCAATGTGTCTCTTATTCTACTGCTGCAGATGGAGGTAGCTATGATGTTATTAATGATGCATCCAGCCCTGCTGCGGGGGACTGCTGCGCGCAGCAAAGCTCTGCCCGACACAACTGGGAAATGAACTACCAAGAGGCAGCAATCTACCTGCAGGTGAGCCCTGCTGTTGGGGTGCTGTGTGAAAAATGGACTCCTCAAACTGTGGTGCTGCTTTGATAGAGGAAACAACAGCTTCCATCTTGAGGTTAATAGATTGGTTCCTTGTGAAGGAATCCCCTTGAAGAAGAGAAGCTGCGTGGAGACCTCAAAGCAGCTTCCAGTATCTGAAGGGGGCTACAAGGATGCTGGAGAAGGACTCTTCATCAGGGACTGTACTGATAGGACAAAGGGTGATGGGTTCAAACTGAAACAGGGGAAGTTCAGGTTATATAAGGAAGAAGTTCTTCACTGTGAGGGTGGTGAGGCACTGGCACAGGTTGCCCATAAAAGCAGTAAATGCTCCTAGCCGTGGCAGGGGGTTGGAACTGAATGATCTTGATTTCATTTCCAACCCAAACCATTCTGTGATTCTAAGAGCCGGGAAATGCTGGAAGCACCTTCATATGGGCTCTGGCAAGTCATTTGGGAGCAACTGAACAAGCTACCCGTCCTCTCCCATCTCTTCCAGTGTCAAGGACTGTAGTAGTTGAGGGATTCAGTGTGTGTTCAGTTCTGCCACCTCGCCATGGAGATGTCAGTAACTTGTCACAATTGTCATGTTATCTCTCCAGTCATCACAGGGTGAATGGTCAGTGCTCTCCTGGTGACATCTCGTGCTCTGGAAGTGCAGGTCCTGTTCTTGCCTTGGTTGCAGGTTGGGCGGGTGGCCCTGGGGTGTTTGTTTAGCATCAATCAAGCCCTGCAAGTCGTGTAAGACACAAGAGCAGCACTGACAATGCACTGGTAGCTCCAGGCCCTCCCAGGCTTTTGTTTAAACTCATGATTATTGGAGCTGCTCTGCAAAGGGTCATTGAGTTGCTGCAGTGGCTGATGGTAATGTACACAGCAGGCTTGGCCCTTCACATGCACATTATTCTTGCTGCTGCCTTGACCAATGGTCATAATGACAATGTCCTTGAACTGAAGCAGGCAGAACTTAGAGAGCGTGCAGCTTGTTTATTTGAACCAGTAGCTGCAGGCAAGAGTGTCTTATCTGAATAAGAGGACTTTGCTGTCCAGCAATGTTTCGAATTGCTTGGCTACCGAGAGGCAGAATTGAGCCTGTTTTTCATCCTGCAAGTGTATTTTGCCAAGCGTGAATGAGGATGCCCTGCTGCTGGGAGCTGCAGCTGTCTTAGAGTGAAGGATATGGAGCTCACTGCTGAGTTCTGTCCTGCTCACAAGCTGGCTGCCTGACCTGGCAGCACTCCCTTGTTCATAGCAGAAAGCAAGATGAGTAAATGAGAAATGTTTGAAACCCTCTTCTGAATTAGTCTTGAGAATGCTTCACTTCTTAGAAGAGATCCTGTTTCTTGACCTTGTTACCCATTTGCAATCACAGTTACTCGCCTTTGATAGCAATAGCTTGCTGTCCTTACAGTAATTGCCTACCTGGAAAGATGTTAATTTAAAAACCCGCAAACAAACCATTTCTTGTGCATCTGAGTGTCCCAGCTGGGCAAAAATGATCTCTTATGATGGTTTCCAAGAGGCTGCAAGATTCCTGTGAGTAACAAAGGCTCCCTGCTTAAACCACTGACTCAAGAAAGAAAAGCAGCTGTTGGGTGCCTCTGCATGGAAAACCTCTAAATTCTCCCCAAACTAAGTTTCATCCTAGAGGTAAAGATAGTGCTGATTTAGCTGTGTAAAAATGTGTTGTAGGCAAATTGCGAAGATGGAGTATCTGACCTTTTCCTGTTAATTAAGCTTTCTAGTTAAGAGGGAGTGACAAATAAGCATTGAGGCTTGTTAATTTTACATGGAGTCCGTCTTCCCACATTCCTGAAGCAGAAAACACTGCGTGTGCTCCAATATTTTCTCCCAGACATTTTGCAAGGCCAAGATAAGGAGGAGCAACTGTCAGGCAGGTGCCCTGGAGCTTATCTCTGTGTTTTCCTCGTCTGTCCTGGAGAAGTTAATCAAAGCAGTGTGTAAACACGTGGAAGTGATGGCAAGTGCGTGCGGGGTTTATGTTGCGGTGTTGACTGAAGTTTCTTTGCCTACCTTTATAAACTCTTTCAGCACTCTTCATTTGAAGGCTTTCTGAAGCAGGAGTTTGCAGATATTAATGTGTTTCATTACTGAAACATACTTATGAACAGGAGGGGGTGTCCTGTGTGTGTAGAGCTCATTCCTCAATAAACAGATCAATGTCAGGCTACAAGTGGGGATAGTCTGGTGGGAATTGTATCTAATCCTTCTAAAAGTCTGTGTTCTTCATGTGGAAAGCTCTGTTACAGTACCAAGAGTCACTAATGCTGTTCTCTTCTTTATTCCTGCTACCCTAGGAAGGAGAAAATAATGATAAGTTCTTCACTCACCCCAAAAATGCCAAAGCACTTGCTGCCTACCTCTTTGCACACAATCACCTTTTCTACCTAATGGAGCTGAGCACAGCACTACTGCTCCTGTTGCTGTCTCTCTGCGAAGCGCCAGCTGTTCCCATGCTCCGTCTTGGCATCTTTGTAAGTACTTTTGGGCACAATGAAGAAGTCTGCCTGTTCTGCAGTGCTGGGTGAGAGAGGGAAGAAGGCTAAGCGTAGAGGAAGAAGGGAGCAGTAGCAGGAAGAAAGCCACCTGGCTTGTTCTGTATATTGGTTGACAGCAGAAAAGCCAGCCAGCAAAACATCCTCTGATGGGCAGAGACCTCAATGAAAGTATCATTTATTTCATATTCTCCATTTGTGCAGATGAGAAGTGTGTGGGTTTTCCTTTTTCTTGTGATAACTTAAGAATCTGTGTGCTGTTAAAGTCATTTTCAGGGTTAGTGCCCTTAGATCAGCACCATCACTGGTTCCTAGAATGCAAACAGCCTGGGACAGGTTGCTAAACCTTCTGGCCTCTCGTCCCAGTGTTGTGAGCACTCTTTTTAACGTGTGAGTGACTCGAAGTTTTATGTCTAACCTTCCCAAAGTGCAGGCTGAGAGGAGGG
Source organism: Amazona ochrocephala (assembly GCA_039720435.1). Taxonomy (NCBI): domain Eukaryota; kingdom Metazoa; phylum Chordata; class Aves; order Psittaciformes; family Psittacidae; genus Amazona; species Amazona ochrocephala. Next base: position 3,438,466 of record CM077891.1, on the reverse strand, counting down.
ACACACAAACTGGTGTGTGCTGTTGTCAGTCCACAACCGCTTCATGAGGTACCACTGTCAGGCACAGTACTGGGAGCTGCTTTTGCTGGTGGGAGAATCTACATCTGCTTTTGGGGCTGTTAATGGTACTCTAGGACATGCCAGGGGTGTAGAACAGCTGTGACAACCTGGGGCCAAAGTATTCCTCAAGATGAGGCACAGCTGCGTAACTCAGTTGGGTTTTGAGCTCTGACTAAAGCTGAAGTTGTAAGAAAATTCTTGTCTTCTTTCTGCTTTATTTTGCGTATTACAACAGAGAGGGGGTCCTTCAGCACTGCTGAAGCAGTGTTTTCTTCCAGAGCTTGATCAGGACCCTGTCTGTGGTTGTCCGGAATGTCTGGATCAAAAGAAAACCTTTCCCTATGGAAATTCTCTGTGCCCAGCAGCTCTCCTTCCTGCATTGCACTAGACCCCCTTCAGTCTCAGTCTTCTAAAAGTGTTTCTGCTCAAGTTACTGGGGTCTTGCCCTTTTGTTTCAAATGTATCAATGCATGTTTGGATGTGTCCTTCAAGTCCAAAAGGGATGTGGATTTCAGGAAATTCTGTGCTCGTACTGATCAGAGTACAATAGTAAAAGCACAAAGCAAACCAGTGCTGTGCTAGCTTTAAGAGTGGCCTTGGGCTTTCCTGCCTGTGTCAGGGCTGTGCTCAGACTATTGTGGAACCCATGTGCTTCTTGAGAAAGGAAGGGCAGAAGCTTGGCCTCTGCTCTGCCGCTGCTTTTAACCAGAAGCTTTGCTGCATTCTGACAGGTCCATGCAACCCTGGAGCTGTTCGCATTAATTGTGGTGGTCTTTGAACTCTCCATGAAGATGAGGTGGCTGGGCTTCCAAACCTTTATCAGGCACAAAAGAACTATGGTAAAGGTAAGCTGTCTGAGTGTTAGTGTTTCTCCTTCAGCATCTTCAGGAACCGAAGAACCAGGTTAAATATTGGCCTGTGCTGTAGCAGAGATGACTTAGCCATGTGTACCAGCTGCCAAGTCATTCATCTGAGAACACTTAAGCTCTCAGGGGCAACTCACATGCTGCAAGTGTCCAAACAAATGGGTGGTCAGTGAGAGCTTTTCCTTTGCCAAAAGGAGACTGAGCTATGCCTCTCGTTAACCCTTTCTTTGCAGACTTGTGTGCTCTTTGTACAGTTCATCGAGGCCATCGTGGTGCTGGTGCGCCAAACCTCGCACGTGCGCATCACCAGAGCTCTGCGCTGCATCTTCCTGGTGGACTGCCGCTACTGCGGGGCTGTCAGAAGGTGAGTGAGCAGCTGGCTGGGCTTTCTGCTGTCATGTCTGGGACTGAGGGGGTAGGAAAAGCACCCTGATCCTGCAGGCATCCTCAGGATGTGTCTTTAAGGGGCATTTTGGGTCTTGTGTCAATCTTTTGTAATTGTGACTGAAGTGTACCTGGTGTCTTGGCAATGTAGGGAAACTTCATCGTTAGTAGCTTTGGATGTGCTCATAGAATCATGGAATGGTTTGGGTTGAAAAGGACCTAAAGATCATCCACTTCCAACTCCCTACCGTGGGCAGGGATGCCTCACCCTAGACCATGTCACCCAAGGTCTGTCCAACCTGGCTTTGAACACTGCCAGGGATGGAGCAGCCACAGCTTCTCTGGGCAACCTGTGCCTGTTCCTCACCACCCTCACAGTGAAGAACTTCTTCCTTATATCTAACCTGAACTTCCCCTGTTTAAGTTTGAATCCATCACCCTTTGTCCTATCGCTTCTGTGTACTGTCTTCAGCTGTATAAACCACCTCACATGGCTGTATTGTTTCTGGCTCCCAGGTTTGTCTGTAAACCGCACAATGAATCACAGAGCTTGTCTTTAGTCTGGAGCAGGAAAGTTGACCGGGTGACATCGGTATTGTTTGCAGTACCTGAGAGCTGCCTGCAAAGGACAGATAGTTAGCTTGGAAATAATGTTAGCTTTCTACTTCAGATCCTTGGAGGGAGTGGGAAGAAAGTCCTCAAGTATGGTGTGTTGTCAGGGGGTTTTTTCCTTGCCAACCTGGAAGAGAAAACATGCAAGTTTTACTTCATTGCTCTTCTGTCTTCCAGAAATCTGCGACAGATCTTCCAGTCCCTCCCACCATTTATTGACATTCTTCTCCTCCTGCTTTTCTTCATGGTGATTTTTGCCATCCTGGGTGAGTTGTATTTATGGAAGTTGAAGTCATGCTCTGAAACCAGACACACAGCTTGGATGAATATATAGCTGATCAGACTCAAAGTCCTGCCAAGTTCTTCCATTTATCCCATTTCATCTGCAGTCATCTGGAAGGCAGAATTAAAGATCCAAAAGATCTAGAAGCTGAGTATTTGAGACAAAGGTCCTTTTGACCTCTGCTAGAGGATAGCCTGTGCTCGGTGTGTTTGTGGTTCCATCAACTATTCCTCAGTCCCTGTAAGTTTAGTCTACATTCCCACAAATATATGTATATGTAGTGTACCTGTTACAAGTCCTATACTCAAACCGTCCCCAGAAAGTTTGCTTTTCAAAGGGGTTGGTGAAATGCCAATGGCATGTATTGGCAAATCTGTATGGAGAAGGCCTTCCAGGTACTCTCCTCTTCATGGTTTCAGGGAGGGCTCACTCTTAGTATGATGTTCTTTTTGGGAACAGAGATTCACTAACGCATGACATTAAACAGACTATTTTTGTTGTTCTTTCCCCCTTTCTTCTCTCCTTCTCTCCCTTCCCTGCTGCTTCTCCAGGTTTTTACTTGTTTTCTCCTAACCACTCGGATCCGGTGAGTATCCCTGATTCTTGCAGCTGAAACTTCAGTCCCATTTTAACAGGCTGAAGACTCAAACATTGTGTAGACATAGGCCAGATGCAAGCTGGTCAGAGGCTGCTTGGCAGTGTTACCCTGGTTTGCCCTCTGCTCGGAAGGAAGACAGTGCAGAGAGCTTCCTTAAAGACAGGATGTCCCAAAGGGAGCATTCACAGAGTTGTTCCTTCTTCTTGGTGCCTTAATTCAGTCAAATGAGCCACCTGCCACTGTCCCCAGGGGAGGAAGGTATCTGGGTGACAGCCTGTGGCTGTCAGAGTCTAACAGCCACTACTTCCTGCTGCTGTGAGTCTGTAACTTGTTGGGAGTAGCTACTCCAAGTGGATGAGCTTTTAATTGGTTAAACTCTTCACATGCCATCTGTTAGAGACCTTTAAAACAGATCAGTGCTGAAGTACCCTTTCCCTAGGGCAGGCATCAGGGAATTGCAGAGCTGCCTGTATTGAAGGGAGGGTGGGGAGGGTTGTTTTGTGAATGAAGTGTCCCTATGAAACTCTGCTTGCATTTTGTCATGGGAGTGCTTTCTTTCAGTACTTCAATACCTTAGAGAACAGCCTCGTCAATCTCTTCGTGCTTTTGACCACTTCAAAGTAAGTTCATGCTTTCCTAGCTCGATATTGCACTTTGTCCTTAAGGAAACCTAGCAGAGCCGTGAGTTGGTTTGCAGAAATGCTCAATCTCTTTTGCTCTGCGTGAGAGGGAGATTCCCTGGGTCAGCCTCATGGGAAGAGCTGGTATTTCATTTTGGCTTAGGACATGGTGACCTCAGGTGCAGAGTTATCTCTAAGCAGCTCAGCCCACTTCATTGCTGTGAGGGCAATACAGGGGGGAAGCACCTTTATTAGGCCTTGCACTAAGAAGGGAAAGTTCCTCTTTGTGCTCCTTTGTCAGCCAACAGTTTGCTGTTGGGAAGTAACTTCCTATTCATCTGCTTCAGTTCATCTATCTACTAGGAAAGGGGGATAACAACAGTGGGTAAATATTGATCCACTGCGAAGGAGAGCTCTGAGGGTTAGGAAATTAGCAAAGGATGGAATAAATCTTCGGTTGTAACCCGCTCACACGGAGGGTGTGCTGCTGTTGTTGCTACATGTCAAAGCACAGCCCTTAGCCCCCTTCCAAGCCCCTTTTGCCCATTTGGTTTTTGGGATGTGCAAGGAATGTGCTTTTCATATTGATGTTTTTCACCGTGCTTCCACGTTTCTGCTGCTCTTTGCTAGGCACAAACCTGTGCCACGAGCAGCCCTGTTAGGCAGAAACGTGCAGCTCTTCAGCTGTGAGATTACACACACCCCTGTGCCTCTTGCCTTTGTAGTGGGATGTGTAGCATGAGCTATTTGGTGCTTAAATCTGTGTCTTTTTTGGCTGCAGTTTCCCTGATGTGATGATGCCATCTTACGCCCGGAACCCCTGGTCCTGTGTCTTCTTCATAGTGTATCTCTCCATTGAGCTCTACTTCATCATGAACTTGGTGAGTCCCCCGATGAAGCACTTGAATTCTCTCTGCCTGACTTCAGAGCTCATTACCCAGCAGAGGCTTCCCTATTCCCAAGAGTCCTCTGTCATAACCTGAAACCCTTTGGCAGAATACTTCTAGAAATGGCAGCTTTGCTACAGACAGAACTTTCTTAATGCTTAACCGCAAGGAATTGAACTAAATCACGCAAGATCAAAATGATATCTTTCAGCTTCTCTCACATTAATATCATGCTTGGAGAGACATACTCGGTTGCATGAAATTTATTGTCCTTTTCTGGCTTAATTATTTATCATAAAATGGCATTTTATGTTCTGGCCTTGCCTAAAATACTTTCTAAATCAGTTTGAAGGGGATGGAATTACCAAGGATGGCAGGACTTGAGTGCTGACAACTGCAGTGTGAGAGCATGGCTGCTTGTGCTGGCTCTGCTTCTTGCAACATCTAGGGCAGGGCTAGGACCAGCTCAGAGGAGGATGTGAGTGGTGGAAAAGGGGTTGCCAAAGGAGTTGAGGAATTGTGCAACCCAAGGTGAGTGATTTGGTGCTTGGTTTTCACAGCTGCTGTCCTAGATGGAGGGTTAGCTTTGACGTGGCTTTGCCAAAGAAGGGTAAATCCAGAGAGAACCCTCAAAACCTGCTTTCCAGGGAGAAATCACGGCATTTTACCAAACCTTTTAATGCTGTTCTGTTGGCATGCATGAGGTTTAGCCTTAGCTCTTAGAGCCACTAGCAAGTGTATGGGAGGTCTGAAACATCTAGAGCTCTTCCAAAAAGTGGATCAGTGTGTGTGCAGCATGCTTGGTGATCCCTTTATGGGATCCCTTATGGCTAACAGGCCCTCACTGGCTCCACTTGCCTCAGTCAGTGTAGTAAATGCCTCCTGCAGGCAATGCCTCTCTAGGTTGGATGCTGCCTCTTTGAAGAAGCACAGCCTCAGGTAGCTGCAGAATATAAAGATCACAACATGACATTCTCTCTTGTCTTCTCTCTGCAGCTTCTGGCTGTTGTGTTTGACACCTTCAATGACATTGAGAAGAGGAAGTTCAAGTCCTTGCTGCTGCACAAGCGCACGGCCATACAGCACGCGTACCGCTTGCTGATCACCAAGCAGGTACAGGGCTCTGCGGGCACTGGGGTGCAGCAGGAGGGAGGTCAGCAGTGTTCTAACACCACCAGCACTCTGGAGAGCTTAAAAAGCATGTTCCAAAAGAGACGCTTGAGGTCTGTTGCCTGTAATCACACCAAGGGCTACTGGGTTTTTTCATTCATGTAACTTGTGTGTATCTGTTTCTGGAGGAAAACCAAAGTAGTCTGAAATTCAGTGTGAGATCATGGAAGTGTCTTGATAAAATGAGTGAAATCTGTTCTGGAGTGCATGCAGGTGTTGATTTCTCTCTGATTCAGTATGGGTCACTTGACTTGCCTCTCAAGTGCCAGTTCTGAGAGGAGGGGTGGGTCATACAGGTGAAGATCTGGTACAGTTGCTGGGTTGTGCTCAATGGCTCAGTGTCCAGCTGGAGACCAGTAACGAGTGGTGTCCCTCAGGGATCGGTGTTGGGACCGGTCTTGTTCAACATCTTTGTTGGTGACATGGACAGTGGGATTGAGTGCGCCCTCAGCAAGTTTGCCGATGACACCAAGCTGTGTGGTTCGGTTGATACATTGGAGGGAAGGAATGCCATCCAGAGGGACCTTGACACGCTTGTGAGGTGGGCTGGTGCCAACCTGATGAAGTTTAACCATGCTAAGTGCAAGGTTCTACACCTGGGTCGGAGCAATGCCAGGCACAGCTACAGGTTGGGCAGAGAAGAGATTGAGAGCAGCCCTGCGGAGAAGGACTTGGGGGTGTGGGTTGATGAAAAAATGAACATGAGCCGGCAGTGTGCGCTTGCAGCCCAGAAAGCCAACGGTATCCTGGGCTGCATCAAAAGGAGTGTGACCAGCAGGTCAAGGGAGGTGCTCCTGCCCCTCTACTCTGCTCTCATGAGACCTCACTTGGAGTATTGTGTGCAGTTCTGGTGTCCTCAACATAAAAAGGACATGGAACTGTTAGAACAAGTCCAGAGGAGGCCTCGAGGATGATCAGGGGACTGGAGCACCTCTCGTATGAAGATAGGATGAGAAAGTTGGGGCTGTTCAGCCTGGAGAAGAGAAGGCTGCATGGAGACCTCATAGCAGCCTTCCAGTATCTGAAGGGGCCTATAGGGATGCTGGGGAGGGACTCTTCATTAGGGACTGTGGTGAGAGGACAAGGGGTAATGGGTTCAAACTTAAACAGGGGAAGTTTGGATTGGATCTGAGGAAGAAATTCTTTACTGTAAGGGTGGTGAGGCACTGGAATGGGTTGCCCAGGGAAGTTGTGAATGCTCCATCGCTGGTGGCATTCAAGGCCGGGTTGGATATAGCCTTGGATGGCATGGTTTAGTGGGAGGTGCCCCTGCCCATGGCAGGGGGTTTGGAACTGGATGATCTTAAGGTCCTTTCCAACCCTAACTATTCTATGATTCTGTGATTCTACTGCATGAGTAAATGGTTCAGAAACAGAGCTAACACACCTACAAACAGCTCTACGAGGACAAAGCACTTAGGGAGAGGGTTGATTTCTTGCTTAACTGTGAAGCAGCAAAAGAAATAAGGCCCAAAAATAACTAACCCACTTCTAGTGGATTAGTTCATGTTTAGGGCACACAGCTGATAGTCTTAAAGAAGTGCCAGTAATGGGATCTATTAGGCTGCCTACTAGTTTCCCAAGAAGAGGGGTTGAACTCGGTTGCTTGAGGTGTCTGGTTGGACAATTTTCACATGATAGGGTAACAGGGAAGAGTTCTGCATTTGCTGGGGGGGAGCTGATTGCCAGGAGAATTCCTGATCCCTGTGCTCTGGGATTAGCTCAGCACGTTGAAGTAATAGCTTAGGGTACTTCTGGGGCTTAGTTCTAATGGCATCTTACAGTGATGGAGAAATCCTTCCTAAACCAAATCCAGAGTGAGAATTCAATCTGTTAGCATTTGTGTGCTTCTGCCTGATGTTGCTGCTTCTGACAACATTCCTTTGTTTCCAGAGGCCGTCTGGAATTTCCTTCAAGCACTTCGAAGGGCTGTTGCGGTTTTACAAGCCTCGGATGTGTGCCAGAGAGCGCTATCTCACTTTCAAAGCACTGAATCAAAGCAATACTCCTTTAGTCAGGTAGGATGGGGTCTTACTGCTGCACTCAGAGCAGGGAGGTTGCTTTACTCTCTGAAGCTATAGGCTGTACTTTGGAGAGGATGGCTGGGTTTATGGAATGAACATTGAGATGTGGGAATAGAGTTCAGTGATTGAAAGGCTTTGCCTGGAAGGCAGCATGGAGGGGTGGGTGCCCTGAGAGCTGAGGTTTTCCTTCCGAGGCGATGGAGTTCCTGCGTGCCCTCTTGTGGATACAGCACTCTGCTGGCAGCCTGTTTCCCACCTCCCCTGCCAGAGCAGAGCAAGGAGCTGAGGAGCAGCATCAGAGCCTGCAAGGAGCGTTTCTTCACACAGTGCAGCCTCGCAGCTTACCAAGTTTCAGTGTTTTACCGGCAGCTGGCTGCGTCCCCCAGGGCTTTGTTAATTAAGATCTGGTTCTGCTGGTGCTTTCAGGACTGTCATCCAGTGTTATGAGGCAGAGAATTTACCATCCTGGTGGGTGGATGGGGGCAACTAACTCCAGCCAGCATGGAAGTAGAGGGAAATAGAGCAAGAGAACTTCTCTTCCTTTTCCTTTGTTCTGCCCTCAGATAGGCTCCAGGTGAGTCTCCCATGAAACTGTGCTGATGCTTCTCCTTAAAATCAAATGCTACAGAGAAATATTGAAAAGGGCATAGGGAGAAAAAATGAGTTCTTAAATGTAGGCACCTAAGGACACCAGTACAAGTCTGAGAAGTTCAGCGTCCTCACTTTCAGACAGCTAGAAGCTGTTGGAGGCCTGACCCTGAGCACCTAGACAGGCATTCATGCTTTGTGAGTTTCTTTGCTTTCATATCCTTGTTCAAATACCACTGTTACCTTGAAAAGAAAATGTGCAAAAGCAATGGAAAAGGACTGTCCAAGGCATTAAGGCAGTCCAAGGCTTCTTCATGAAGAGTAGTACAAACTCCATCTCTTGTAGTTTGCTGTCTAAGCCTCGGGACTTCCCTCTCAGTGGTAGAATTCTGGAGATGAGCAGGGTCAGAGTTTCTTCTAAGAGCTGTAGCAGAAGAAGATTGGCTTCACACCCTCTTGTGCCTATTGTCAGTCAGTAACCCTTGGCCGGGCTGGGAAGAGCTCAGTGTTGAGTTCTGTCAGCTATGGTTCAGCTCTAATAAGGAGTTAATAACTTCCAGGGACTCTGTGCTGCTGCTGCCTGCCAAGGAGAGTTAAGGATGTAACCAGCTCCAAGGCTCTGATCAGATGCTTCTTTCTGTTTTGCAGTCTGAAGGATTTTTACAATTTCTATGAAGTTGTTGGCTTAAAATGGAAGGTGAGTATTTACTGGGTGGAAAAGAAGGGAAGTGTGTGTGGGAGGCTGGTGATTAAAGAGAGGGTGGGTAGGAAAGCAAGGCAATCTAAAAGCAGCAGATGATGGGGATAAGGTGGGTGTCCATCACTGCATGTTTCTGCATGGATGTAGCAATGACTGCTTCTGATTGTGGCTGTTCTGCTTCCAGGCAAAACGAAATCGGGAGCACTGGTTTGATGACCTTCCAAGGACAGCATTCCTTATTTTTAAAGGTAACAGGCTGTGCTTTCATGGCAGCACATGTTCAGCTAACAAGAAGAGCATTTCTTTACAATGACAAAGCCCTCTGAAGGGGTCTTCTCTTATGTCCCTGGTAAACCACTGAATGAAGGGCTGCTAACCTACTCTCTGTGTGTTCAGAGTCTCCAGGGAAGATTTCTGTCATGTAAATATTCCCTGTACTCTGACCCAAGCCTTGGCTTCCTTAAAACAAGAGACTTCCTGGCAGAAGCAAACCCTGAGGTCATGGAGGGCTCTGTTCCTTTTTGAGCACAGAGGTTAGGTGGGGATTTATGATTCCCAAATCCAGTGCTTCATAGAGCTGCTCCATACCCCAGGCAGCAACTCACTGCAGTGACTGGGGAGTGGGATTTGTGTGTTCACAAAACTTGGGCTTCCTACTTCCAAGATGTGGTTGCAGTGCTCATACAAGTCAAGGTGGGGTTGGAGCTGGATGAGCTTTAGGGTGCCTTCCAACCCACACCACTCTATGATTCTATAAGTGCAGCTGCTCAGGAAGGGGAAGGAGGTCTGAAATACCCACCAGTGTGATCTGTGCTGATAATGTGATTTATCTCTCATGTCCCAGGTTTCCTGATTGAATGTAGCCATTCACAAATAAGAACTTATATGCAATTCTTTCTCAGCATTGCATGCTAGTGGGAGACCATCATGAGCCAAACACACAGCTGCCCTGGGGGTCCTACATATCTCTGCTGATGCACTCAACCCTCCTTGACAGCATGGGTGTTATTCCAAACACAAGCATTGCTTCAGCAGCTGCGTTTACCTCTGTCCACACCACAGAACTGGGATATAGAGGGGGTAAAAAAAGGCATCTTGGGGGTTAAGGATAGTGAGTTCATTGCTGCTGAAATCCTAGAGGAAATTGGAACTTGGTCCCAAGAGTTACAAGTTAATAATCTGCTAATCTGTGTAGCTTCAGTGCTGAGGATTGGTGTGAAAAATGTCTCTAAGAAGATGATAGAGGAACCTGTGTGAGGTCTGGAGGATCACATAAACGTGTGTTTTGTCATCTTTTCCTTCATGCAGGCATCAACATCCTTGTGAAGTCCCGCATGTTCCAATACACTATGTGTAAGTAGAAGTAACAAACTGTCTCTGCTTGGCTCCCTTGGGGCTGGTATGCTGCATCTGCCAGCCCCTGCAAGGTCTTCAGTGTGGTGGGGCCTGATTTGTGCTCTGAGCCATTGCTCATCTACAGTTTTGGTAGAGAGGGAGGGACCTTCATACTTGTACTAAGCACTACTGCTGCCTGGACTCAGCTCTCACTGTGTTCAGTGTTCTAGGGAGGTTCATTGGTTCTCTGCTTCATTAACACACTTGTGGGTCTGAGTCTGCAGGAGTCAGCTGCTTGTGCTGAGGTAGGTTGGTGGCATCTTTCACAAGCCTTGAGGGTTTTATCTTGCTGGGTAAGGAAGTGCCTTATCAGTCAAACACCTTCTCCTGTTTGTACTTGAAAGGTGCAAGCATCCTTATTGCTGGAGGGATCCCTTGGCAACTGCAACAATGATTCCGTGCTCCTCTTCTCTAGAATAACATTGCTGTGTTCTGAAAGATCTGTTCCTACTCAGTAATTTGGAGGTTTTGAATGTTGGAGGAGAAGGACTTTTGTAAATTGGGATACTGAATTGAAGAGGTTGGGTGGAGTGAGGAGATCTGAGTGAAAAGGAGAGGTCCTGCACCTCCAGTTCTCAGGATCTGAATGTTGGGGAGCAGCTATAGATCCAGCAAGGCTTTGTCCTCACTGTTGGGGACTCAAAGGTCCTTGAGATCTTCTTCCAGAACTTGGAAGAAGCTGAAATACACAGGTAATAACATGGCAGAATGTAAGATAATTATGAGTAAATATTATTTGAGCTGATTCAGACCATTGGTTTCTTTTAGTTTTGTTTCCTTCTGAAGATAAAGGTACCACTTCTGTTAAAGACCTGGGAACGCTCAGGATGCAAGAGCCTATGAGTGTGTTGGATTGGAAACAATGACCCTGCCACTTGCCCTATATTGTGCTCTTTTTACTAGCCTAGGAAATGTATGTCCTCTGCTCCAGCAGTGTTCTTGCTGTGAGTTTGTACTTTGTTTTCCAGATACTGTAGTGGCTGTGAATGGAATTTGGATTCTTGTTGAAACCTTCATGCTGCAAGGTAGGCAACCTCACAGCTCGTCTCTTGACTGTGGTGCTGGGGTTTAAAATCCAGGGAAGGCTAAACAAAGCTCTTCTTGTGTCTTGCAGGAGGGAATTTCTTCTCCAGAAACGTCCCATGGAGCTACATAGTCTTCCTCACAAGTAAGCTGATGGTTCCAACAAAGGGATGCCATTTCATAAGGAGTTGGGAAGGGAATAGACAGCTCTGTTCGTGCATTCAGTTTGAAGTTAAAACTTAACCACACATGTACAGATTCCATCTAGAGCAGTGCTGTGCCTGGCAGGGATTGTCAGCATCCACACAGACCCATGTGAACATGCTGCCTCTTACCTCTGCTGCAGCTCTGCAAAAGCTGCTTTCTTACTCTTCTGGCTTCAGCTGGGAGCAGAGCAGCCTCATTTGTTAGGCACAGTGTGCAGAGCGATGAGCTCTTCCAGAGCTGGAGCTGTGTGAAGTTACACACATTGCTCTGTGCTGCACTGGCTGTTCCAGGAGGCATTACCAGCTCTGGTCTGCTGCAGATCTGCCACAAAAAGCAAGGCAGTGCTGTTGGAGTTCAGAGTGCAAGGGGCTGAGGAGAACACTGAAAGGACTAGGTGAACTAATTGATGAGTTTTCTGACTGAATGCCATTTACATGGTGCAAGCAATTGCTTGTCTTCATGTGCTGGCTCATTGCAGTGCTGTAGAACTCTCCAGTGATGTGAATTCACTTCCCTTCTCCTGCCAGTGTCTCTCGCTTGAAGAGAAGCAAAGTATACCTCCACTGAATGAAAATAGCATGTAGAACTGCAAAAGGAGGTTCTTTGGAGAAGCTAGGAGAGGTTACTCTAAAGGATAGCTCTAGTTCCCTGCCATTAGACTTCAGAACACTTGTTAGGGAAGTTAGAAGGCAGAGGCACTCTGCAATGCTTCTTATAACAAGGACGTTGTCATCCAGCTCTTCACTTCTCTCCCACCGGCCTCCTTTGAACCTGGAAAGAAGGATTTGCGAATGACAAACAGGGTATCATCATGTTGTTATGGTGCTCTTTAACACACAGGCCCACAAGGTGCTGCCAAGACAGGGTGAAAGTAGAACAGCTTCTCTTTGAAAGCATCTCTCCCTGCAGGTCAAGGCTAGGCTATGGGATGTCAGTATGTTCCACTGAGATAGAAGGAAATGAACAGGCAGGACTGAATTCCCTGCACCGCTTTCTGGCCTTCCCTACAGGAGCTTGTGCCTCAATGTTTATAGCATGTCAGCCAACTAAGTGGTTTGTAGATTGCTCTGGAGAGAAATCACCAGTAATACAGGGAAATGCACTGATTTGGAGGGAAAATGTCTCTTTGGCATCACACAGAGAATGAGGAAGATGGGTGGGGGTCTGTTAAACATATGTTCAGAGGTCCTGTATTTAAAGCACCACACATCTTTGAGGGCAAACCTTTGCATAAACCCTGCTTGTGATGCTGATGCATGACCATGGCTTTTATCTTGTTTTACAGTCTATGGCGTGGAGCTGCTCCTGAAGACCACGGGGCTGGGGCCTGTCGAGTACCTGTCCTCAGGTTGGAATCTGTAAGTGTGCACTGATGTTCTTGAGAGAGAGGTGGTCAAAATGCTTGGGTCAGAAAGGCTGACTTCTGAGATGAGTTTTCAGGCCTGTGGACAAGGCCATCAGCAGTCCTCGTGTACCTTGCTAGGCTGGAGCAGCACCAAGTACCTCTTCTTTGCTGAAACACTAGTGCTAAATCATTGCTCTTATTTTATTGTGGTGTTTGTTCTGTTTTCTCTCCAGCTTTGACTTTTCAGTCACCCTGTTTGCATTTTTGGGGCTCATGGCACTGGCGTTTAACATGGAACCCTTCTACTTCATTGTGGTCTTGCGGCCCCTTCAGCTGCTGAGGTGAGATGGGAAGGCTGGAGGGGGGTACAGAGGGGAGAAAACAGCCAGGCTTGTTCTCCATCAATCCAGTTGAGGACACTGCTCCTTACCAGGAGAGGGCAAGGATTGCTCTGTGGGTACGTGACCGTGGCAAGCAGGAATTGCGTGGGGTAATGAGATTAGGCAGAGTTATCAAAATGAATGATAACAAAAACTTGGGATGGCACATGAAACCCCGTGCTTTGGAGCTTAAGCTGATCTCTAATAGAGATCAAGGGATTTACCAGGGGCAGATTATCCTGTGTCTGCCTTCGTGGGGTTCTTACACCTCCTCTAAATGGTCTGATGCTGTTCAGAGAAAAGCTGTTGTGTCAGGGTGAGACAGCCTGAGCCACTTTAATAATTTCCATCGAATTACCAGAAATTGCGGTTCTCAAAGGATGCTGCTTTCTAGGGTGAAGTGCAGCCCTGCTCTCACTGCATCTCACACACTTGAAGCAAGACTGTGGCCTGTAACCTCCCTGCAGCTCAGTTATTTGGGTCTGATTAACCCTCTGATTTCGAGGCTGTTGGGATGTACCTCTGCAGAACAGTGTGAGAGCCACAGTGGGAAGGCACTGGAGGAAGATGTTGTTCTGTTATAAACTAATGTGATTTAGCTCTTCAGTGAGGATTTAAAGAACACTTTATGACACTCAAGGGTGGGGGGGAAATACTGTTTTCTCTGTTGCTGCCCTGCTGAAGTCTGTGTTTGGCAGCTGTGTTTCTCTGCAAAGGCTGATGGAGTTGCCAACTCTTACATTAGCTCAATGTAGCTTTCTTTCATCAATTTTTATTGGGTCATGGGGGAAGCGCAGAAAGGAGTAATGAATCCTAACCCTGTGCACAGGACTAGTTTAAGTTCTCACAATTTATTGTTTATATCGCTATTTATGCATTGTGCTGTGTAAAAAGACCTCGACTTTTCCTTGAGCTTCCTCAGTCCTGTGAACACTTGATTGAATGTGCCGTAAGCATTCAAATGGGACAGTGGGACACTGCTAGGTGACCAGAAAGAGCAGATCCTGTGAGTTTGATGTCAGGAGACCTCCCTGGTCATTGACCTGGGAGGTAGAGAGAACTGTGATAACCACTGCAGCAACACTGCTGTGTGGAGATGACGCCTCCTTTAAAAGCTTTCTGCTTTCAGGCTATTTAAGTTGAAGAAACGCTACAGAAACGTACTGGACACTATGTTTGAGCTGTTCCCCCGGATGGCCAGGTACTGACTTCTCCTTTGGTGATGGTGGGGAGAGGGGAGTGAGGGTTTAGTGTCTAGGGTTGGGGTCTAGGATAGGGACCTGTCAGACCTGCTCAAGATTTGGTCTGTGCTCTGGTCTGTCAGTAGATTGTTACTGATCCTTCAGTGTGCTGCAGCAGGGTGTTCATCTTCCAGTTTCTTGGAGCACTGTGTGATAAACAGCACTCCAGCACCCTGGGCCTCCTCCTACTTTCGTGTTAGGAGGATAACTACAAGCCAATGCTTAATTTTTCTCTCCCACCCCAGCTTTTGATGAGGAGGGAGGTCCATTTGGGAGGAGCATCAACACGAATATACTCAGCCCCAGATGCTGAGTACAACCACTGAAGAGCATTATTGTGAAACAGTGGGGCAGAAGGAGCTTGGTGTTTGAGTGGGGCATCCTCAGACTTTATTCCCTTGAAGGAGGTCTGAGCAGTGTGTTAGTTAGAGAACCCTGTTCTTGGCACAGTCCCTGCATCCAAGGACATGGAGAGGGCAGAAACAGTGTGTGTTGTTCTTGAATAAAGAAACTGGAGAGGCTTTTGTTTACCAGAAAAAGACAGACTGGGAGGGAATCCAGGCTGCCCTTTACTTTCTCTTTTCAGCGAGTGCCAAGCTCCTTGTCCTAGGAGTTCTTGAGTAAGAGCAGGCAAAGAACTGCAGATCCACAGCGGCAGGGAGGGTGGTCTGGGGTTCCCATCCATTGGAAATGGCTTCCAGAGCAACCAGCCTGTGACTGTTTCCCTGCCCTAGCAACTCTTCAGTAACACAGTGCTCTTTCTGTTTTTGCCTCCAGCCTGGGTTTAACCCTGCTGATCTTCTACTATTGCTTTGCCATTGTTGGCATGGAGTTCTTTGCTGGCGTGGTCTACCCGAACTGCTGCAAGTGAGTTGTGCAAGTCTCCCCCCCTCTGCAGTGGTTTTGGGGCACAGGCAGTAGCAGTGAGCTTTGGCAGCTCTATCTCCCTGTGGAGAAGGGGCCAGAGAATGGGTCTGAATAGAGTTTTGCAACTAAGGCTGTGAAAATCTAGGAGCCACTTCACTTCTCTACGTAAGATGGGATGAAATGGCCTTTGAAAGGATTTGGAAAGGGGGAGAGTTCTGTGGTAGGTTGGCTGGTTTTAATGAGCTCTAACTTGCTTCAGGGAGCTGCACTGGGAGGACTTCTTCACGCTGCTGTGACTGGAAACTCTAGTAACATCTGCTTTAGAGTGAAGTTAAGATTCCTATCTTGGTGATGCCAGAGTTGCTTGTCCAGACATGTTACGTACTTAAGGCCTCACTTCGTACCAAGTTAAATTCACCTGGTCTTGGAAGCTAAGCTGTCCTGTACCCTTTTAATCTTAAATGATGGCAGAGCACTTGGAAACAGCAAGCTTTAAGGGTGTGAGCCAAGGAGTCTAACTCAAACACTCAGTTTCTCTGGTATAATATTTGCTGAATGATTAGAAAGTCTCACGTGCTCCCTGCTTGTGCTGAACTGTGAAGGAGAGAGGCTCTTGCTTTCAGGGGAAAAGGCAAGTGTTGGCCAAGAGGCAGAAACTGCTGCTCAGCGCTTTCAAAGTGTTTTGGTTTTTATAACCCTTGAGATTTCCCTTGCTTTTCCAGTCTCATTCTTTGTCCTGGTTTCTCCAACCAGCACAAGCACAGTTGCAGATGCCTACCGCTGGGTGAATCATACAGTTGGCAACAAGACGGTTGTGGAGGAAGGTTATTACTATCTCAACAACTTCGACAACATTTTGAACAGCTTTGGTAAGGGCAGTTTTGTCTGTAGCAAAGATTATTCTGCAGTGCATCTGTGTTCCTGCAAAGCTGGATGGCAGGACTGGAATGCTCATATAAGCCTGGGACTCTCCTAGAATCCAACTAATGCAGCTCAAACACTCAGCATCCTGCTCGCTCTGTCTGGAGAACTCCAGCTGACTAACTGTGCCATGTCTGTTTTGCAGGGTGAGCCCTAGGGTCTCTTAAAAGCCAGTGTAAAGTCAGCAGATCTGTTCTGACTGGTGATCAGACCAGACTTCCAGAGATGTTTAAGGAGGGCTTTAACTCACTACCCTTCTAAAGGACCAATAGTGATGCTAATGCATTTATTTAAACCCACTTATGAAGAATAATTTGAATGTGTTGATTACTCTCCATGGTTTTTCTTAATGTCTAAGCAGAGGTGGTTATCTGCTGGAGATTTCAGAGGTCTCCATGCTCTCTGGTGGAAAGAGTCAGGTCTGTTTCTGATTCTTTTAAGACATACAGATTAAGCCATGCTCCTGGTCCAGAAACCTAACACTCTTTGTCTGAAGTAATAGCAATGATGAGGGTTCTGCCTCTGGATTTGCTGGCTGTGTTTAAACTTTGGTGTCTTGCCTCAGTCTTCCCTGTCAAATACTTTGTCTAAGAATCACTGTAAGATGGATAAAGCAATTGTCTGTGTTTTTCTCCCACTTGCATACAGTGACGCTGTTTGAGCTGACGGTCGTCAATGACTGGTACATCATCATGGTAGGTAAACCATGTGTGTATAGGCAGCTCAGGGTCTTGGCCACTTGAGTTAGATCTTCCAGGCCAACACTGCTTTCTTCCCCTGGTGACTGGAGACAGGCCCAGCATTGTCACTTGTTGCCAAGCATCTTTTGGTCCTGATCACTGGCTGGCATTTGAGCTCTGGCATGCTGCTGGGCATGAATCTGGAGCAGCCTTCAGGCCAGGTTTCTTTCACAATCTGCACACAAATGAAGTCACTCTGTATTCCAGCTTGTCACCCTGCTGTCCATGGTGTGTTCTCATAGCAGCAATGTCTCCCACAGCCTCACGCTTTAAATGTTCTGTGTGTCACTTACAGGAACCTCTCCTAGCTTGAGAGGCAGATTAGCTGCAAGGACCAGTTGGGGCATTGAGCATTGTGAAGGCAGTTCCAGGGTTAGTTATAGAGCTATGAATGAGAGAGACAGTGTTCATGCTGCTTTATGTTTGTTGGCAAGGAGTTAACAACAGACTCTCCCTTCTTTTGTGCACTACTGACTTCTTCCCTGTCCTCTTTAGGAAGGGGTGACATCCCAAACCACTCACTGGAGCCGCCTTTACTTCATGATCTTCTATATTGTGACCATGGTAGGTTTCTGGACATGCTTCATGCATCTAATAGTGGGAATGAGGAAAGGAAACAGCTTTTACTGTGTCCAGAGGGAGCTTCCATCCCTAAATGAGAACAGCTTTGCTCTTCTACCTAAACATCTTCCAGAAACAAGTGTGAGTCCACATCACTTGCAGAAAGTTGAATTTATGAGCATTGACAAAGCTGATGCTGCACAAATCTGGGCCTGGGGTAAGGGCTAGGGCAGAATGTCGCTGTTGTAGTTGACTGTTTGTTAGTAGTTTACTCATAGGTAGATGTGTGATGTGCATCTCCTCTGCCGTGGAGGAGCATAGAGTTGAAGCACAGACCAAATGCTCAGCTTCCTGTTGAATTGGACTGGAAGAACCCCCCCCAGCAGCAGCCTCCTGATCTCTTCTGTTCACGTCTTCTCCCAGGTGGTGATGACCATCATCGTGGCTTTTATTCTGGATGCTTTTGTCTTCCGCATGAACTACACTCGGAAGAACCAGGATTCAGAAGGTCAGAACTGAGGACTGGTTGACCTACAGTGTTGTGTCTTCTCTCCCCGGCATCTTATGTCTGTAAAAGACAATAAGATTGGCCAGCAAAGATCAAATACTTGAGCCATTTCAGGCAAATTGTTTGAAGGTAGAAATCTGACACATTTCAGGAAAGGAATCTAGGAAACGTTAGAGCAATGATGTAGCAGAGCTCAAGAGACCTTATAGGAGCAGAAGGGGATTTTTTATTCTCTTTAAACCAATTTCCTTCCTCACTAATGCACCCACTGGCATCAGAACGTGCCTCCAAGTGGCTTGTCCAGCATTCAAGTACCAAAATGCTGTATCCAGGTGGTTTACCAGCACTCTCTGCCGTGACATGGAGGACAATGGACTCTGCCTGTCCTGTTCTTTCCACATGTCCCAGTTGTACTGAGGCTGGTGACTACGTGCTGGTTTTGGACATCCCTTCCTGTCCCCTTTGGGAACTAGCAGGGACTGGTCTCTGCATCCCCTCACCTCTGTGAGTCATCAGTTTTACTCACTGTCCTTTGTCTCCTGAGTTGGCTGTCTGAAACTGCCTGGAACTCCATGACCTGCTAATTTAGGTGCTATAAACACATTAATCGCTTACAGCCTTTCTCCTACTAGTCCTTTAGGTGAGCTACACCCAGACTTCTCTAGTCATTCTCCATGCAAACTAATCCTTATGATTCCTGACACTTTGCTGCAGGAAGGAGATTCTGCACTCGTGCACTTAGTACCAGAGAATCTACCACAGAAAAGTGATGAAGGCCTCAGCCACAGGAGTACCTTTGATCCACCCCTCGTCCTTAGGTGCCAGAAGATCAAATCTGTGTGCCGCGGGCTTATAGGAGCCAGGCATTGTTAGTTACAGCAACACTTCCCATCGTGATCCCTCCTGTACACAGTTTGAAGGGTGCAGTGAAAGACATGGGTTAGCACTGAACTCCCAAGCTGGGTCAGGCAGCTGAAGGTCAAAAGGCAACAATTTCTGTGTGATTAGTTGCTTTGCTACTTAATTTGCAGGCAAACAAATAGCTACAAGATACTGAGAGGCATGATGTTTTATAAGGCTTAGATGCTTGCTGGCCCTGCACACTAGTTAACTTCTTCCCTGCCTTGTTGTGGGACAAGGACATACGCGTTCTAGTCACAGAAGCAGGTACAGACTGTGCCTGACATCTGGCTTGGTCCTTGTGTGCTGTTAAGCTTTGCCTTCCATAATAGTGGCTGATGAAGCAACGTTCATCTTGGAGACTTCTTTTCTCTTCCTTCCTGCCTCTCCAGAAGACAACGGCATTGTGCTGGAGAAGGAGATCTCCAAGGAGGAAGTGGTTGGCATCATCGAGCTGTACAAGCGGATTTCAGGTGCCAGCGAGACAACTCAGCTGCAGAGGATCGTTTCGCAGATGGACAAATATGGGGTAAGAGGAAACACTGAGTGCAGGCTCGTAGCTCCAAGAGAAGGAGGCTTGCCAAGGCCACAAATGCTGTCTTGAGAGACACTGTATGTGTCTGTAGTGTTGAGAGCTGAGCTACTGGAGGGACTTTGCAGCATGGGCACAAAGTCTTGCTGCTTTAGAGAGGTAGCAGCTGAATTTCCCCAATGCTCTGAATAGCCTCAACAAAGACAAAGGCTCATTGCTGTTGCCTGCAGACTTTGTTTAGAGAAGTCCTGCCCAGTATTGACTGGAAAAAGGTATGTTTGTTTTTCCCTAAGGATGCCACTGTCTTGTAATTCTGCTTCCCTCTCTGTGCCATCATACATTTAGGCTTGGGCAGTCCCAAAACGCTGTGCATCAATATGATGGTATTGATTCCAAACACCGTGGCACTGTTTTAGAACAGGATGGACAGTTTGGAAAATGAGCTGACCTCTTGCCTCAGAACTGTTGTCTCATGCATCTGGGAAGAGCTTAAGTGGTTGTTTTAATAATAGCCATTATATTCTTGTATCACCACTATAAAGTGCAGGTGCTTCGGTCTCTTAGATGACATTTATTTGCTTTGGTTGGCTTGGTTAAAGGCTAAGCTGTTGTTCACACAGACAGAATTCAGAATAGCCATGATGATACTGCTCAGAAGCAGTTTTCAAGACAATAAACCAAAGGAAGATGCTGTCCTCAGCCTTGCAGTGGAGTACAGAATGATGATAACATCTTTTGCCTCTCAATCCTGCACGTATAACTTACATGGTCAGAGAGTAATTCAGATTTCAGCTCTCTGTGCACATGATTTAAGAAGTCCAGGCCTATGAAGGAAATAGTGTGGTCTAGGAAACTGGGATCTGAGATTGTTCTTAGACAGGATCTTACTTGCAAGCTTGAGCTTGAGGCCTTGTTCCAGGCACTAAATGAAGCACCACTGACAGACACATCCATGTGAGCCCCAGCTCCCTCCTGTAGTCTTTGGGGATCTGCTCAGTGCAGTTTGGCTCAGCCTGCAGTGGATGCCTGCATTTGTTTAGGTGATGTGCCCCCTGAAATGCCTTTTTCCCATGACAGCAGAAGGAGCCCAGGGTAGCCTGAGCTCCTCAGTGGATGATGGGTATCAGCATGAAGGATGCTTAAAGTTCCAGGAACTGATCAGGTGAGCTGCTCAGTGACTAACGAATGTCTTTTCCTTTGTTTTCCTCTCCTCCTTCCCCCAACATTTTAGCAAATGTCAACAGTGTTTCTGGGACGCAGATCAAGGACCAAGAGTGATTTGAGTATGAAGATGTATGAGGAGGAGATCCAGGTACGTGGGCCTCAGCTGGAAACACCAGCAAGTCTCTGGTGGGGCAAACAGTACCTCGAGGAACAAACCATAGATCATAGAATCATAGAATACCATCCTTTTGAGCACTCGAGGCCTTCTTCCTCCAGGACCCAGGCAGCCATGGAGGATGTGCAGTAGCTGAAGCGTGTTCCAGATTGACCAGTTCTTGTGCTCGGGGGCTTCTTTAACCCCCAGAGCATGTCAGAGCCTGCTCAGTGTGTCGAGGTGCTCAGCGTGGTGCGTGTCAGCCCAGCTCCATGCACTCAGGGGGTGTGTAAGCTCTGAGCTTGGACTCACCGAGGTGGATGTGTCTGTTGGGGCTATGAGCACACGTGTGCCGTGTTCCTGGGGCTTGGCTCCTGCAGGTGAATTTAAGCCACTGGAATGTGGTTGTGTTTGCGCTTGGGTGTGCCTGGCTGACAGACACAGTGTTCTCCCAGGCAGATGGTGTGAGCAATGCTGCCTGGTTTGCCTTTAGCAAGCTAGGAAACATGGGAAACACTTAAATCAGGTCATTCTCTAGATTGTTTAGGGGATTCTTGCTAATGCCCTTCTTGGTCAGGAGCTTTATGCCATGGCTTTGGTCACTGTAGTCCTCCCCAGATATTCACATCCAGGTTGAAGGTCATGGGCTAATGTATTGATTAGTATGGGAAGAATTAATCTCATACCCATTTAAACCCATCCTTTGTCCCTGGGCAGCTTGCTTGGGGATGAGTCTTCAAACCTCTCGTAAAATTAAACATGTTATTTACCATGGAGCTGGTTGGAAACCTGCGGAGAAGCTCCCCACCCATTCAGCTTGGTCTCTGATTTATAACATACTGCTCAGGATTGGGAGCAACTCCACAAATCCCAAATATCCCGCAGACATCAAGGCTAGAGACGTTCAGGAGAGACATCCTGAGAGAGGGATGTTTCCTTGCTCAGGTTTATCAGCTCAGCCAACTGTAGCTGGTGCTTCCTGCTTGGACTGTGGGTGGGAAGGTCTTGGTGCATCCATCACAGCCATGCTACAGTTCACCAGGCTGTTCCAGGAGGTTAGGCTGTGTCCAGGGCTGTGGAATGAGCCCCTGGAGCCTGAGTTGGTGTGCTCTCTCAGGGCAGAGCAGCCAGACACCCTGCCCTCGGGGTCCTTTGGGGGGCTGCAGGGCCAGTGTAGGGCAGAGCCTTATCTTGGTGTGTTTGATCTCCTGTTGCAGGAATGGTATGAGGAGCATTCCAGAAAAGAGGAAACTCAGACACCATTGCAAGAGCCTGCATCTGCTTCCAACAGCTCTGTGAAGCCCCTGAGCCTCCGACAACGATCCCAGACTGTCATTTAGGACTAGCTAATGCAAGCCACCTTCTATGCAATAACCTAGAGTATTACTTCACAGCGTATATATTGGGATGGTGTATATAGATCTGTTCAGTGTTTGGCTTTAGGGTTTCAAGCTCTTCCCCTAGGCAGTGAATTGCTGGAAACCAGAGGCCCAGGGGACTCTGTGTAAGGCTGCTACGCACAGACTGAGCATGATGGCCATGCTCAGCACAGAGCAAACAGCTCGGACAGGACAGAGACCTTCTCCCCCTGAGCCACTTCCCAGGCTCCAGCCTGCTGTTTGTCTTACCACTAACAGACCTTGGGGAAAGGGATGTGTAATCCATTAACAGCAGGAAATGCGCTGAAGCTACCTGCTTAATATTAAAACTTTTGCCCTTTTTGAGAGCTCTTTTGCTTAAAGGGTACCATTAACCTAGGAATAAGAGATCAGGGAGTGAGCTTTTCTTTCTTCTCCACCTTTCCTTATGCAAAAAAGGAGAGGTTGTGTGAAATTTCAGCACTTTTGGAAGAGCAGTCTGCCTTCCCCCTCCTTTTTGGCACAGCTGGATGCACCCTCTGTAGTAGTTCCAGCTCTGATGATTGAATTTGGCTGTCCCTGAGCAGTTCTGTGGCAGAGGGCCAGCATCTTATCATGCTATGACCATGGGTTGGACAGGAGTTTGGGGAGACAAACTGTCTCTGCTGCAGCTATCCAATATCTGCATTGCTGCTGGTCAGTTCAGTGGTACTGCCCAGGACTGGGATCACCCCTGGAAACCCCAGAGCTTCTCCCTGTTCAGAGGGGGGATCCTGCAGGGTGACGGTGGCTGTTGACCTCTGCCACTTAGTGGCAAGCCTCCAGTTGGTCCTTAGATGACTCGGAGGAAGAAATGGAAGGTTTTGCACCTCCAAGTCTGACTTATTTCTGCTTGGCTCTGGGTTAGGGAGAGCTTATGGGCATCAGCTAACTGCCAGGTCACTGCTTTGTTCATACGGAGCAGCAGTGCTGCTCTTCCCTTGCTCTCCCCTGTGCAGAGATGTTCCTCAGGTTGGCAAATGCTGACTGAGTCAGAACTTAGGAAGATCCACTGAAGAGCTTTTCTGTTCCTCTGAATGTTGGATGCAGGAGGAACACAGAAGACAGCGATTCTGTCCTGTGGCTGGCAAGGAGACTGCCAGGCCTCGTAGCTGTGGGGTGGGAAGGAAGGGGGAGAGGGATCCCTTCCCATTCTGCCACGTTTCTTCTGTGATCATGGCAGGTTGCATCACTGCACTTGTTTCATTGCCCACAGCGTGATGAGAGCCTGTCTCTTGTAAGTCCCTTTTTCTTCTCCCTGACAGCACAGAAAGTGAGGCTGTCCTTGCCTCTCACTGTTTGATCCTCAGGTTCAAACTAAGAGTAGAGCTTGCAGGGGAGGCTTTCTCCTTCCTCCAGGCAGATCAGACAGTGGGAGATCCGTGTGTCCCCATTCCCTCTGTCCCACATACCTGTGTTTTCCTTGGTAGCCTCACGACATGGCACAAGGACTGTGGGAGACGACTGATCCTGCCCAGCAGCTCAGGAGCATTCCAGAGTGGATGAGCCTTTCAAAAGTAGGGAAGAACAGAGCTGCTTCTGAAACGTTCTCCTTGCACAGAGCACAAAGGGAGCATCTGGGCTCTGGGATGGAAAGAGCCGCTTTGGAGGCAGTGTGCACTCAACCCTTGCCAGATTCCCTGGGTGCCTCAGGGCAACTCTTGTTTCCTTTCTGGGTACAGCAGGTATGAAACTACTTCTGAGCTGAACCGAGAAGGATCTTAAAGGGCTGTTTTCCAAACCATAAACTCGACCACAAATTAATGAGCAGTGCAGTTGTTGCTCTGCATGGAGCCACAGCCTGGGAGCCTTACCCAGGTTAGTCCTGGGGCTGGAGGAGGCGGTGTTTATGCTGGTTTAAGTTGTGGGCAGAATGAATGAGCATTGTGAAGGTGAGGGGGGAAACAAAACGTGGCTGTTTAAGCACTGCATTCCCCTACAGCTTATTTCTCCTCACAGGGCTGTCAGTGATGTTTTTGGGGGGCTGTTTTCTGGGTGTGAAAGAAGCTGCAGCTTTATTGAGGGGCACTAACCTGCTTACCATGCAATAACAGGGCTGTCACGGAGGTGGGAATGCTTGGATGGGGTTCAGGGCTCAGGCACTGCTTCCATGGCTCCTGAGGTGATGAGCTGCCCCCATGTTCAGACTGTATATTTTTGTAAACCAAGAAGGGTCACAGTTTACTTCTTCCATATGGTTTTGGAAGGAAACCAAGTTTGAGTACGGGGCATCCCCTTCTATTTCTCCTCCTCTCCCCACCTGACACACAGACTGACGACAGAGACAATCATGCTGTAGGGAGCAAGGGAGGAAGCACCGCAGGGTTTTGTATGCTGGGGTTGTTTAGCACATGATTTTATGGACACAGCTGTAAAATGTTCTCTAGATCGGGTGTTTTTCCAAGCGCACTAATAAAAAGCATCCTGGGCTTTGTAAAGGCAGCGGCTTCCTTTCCTCCTTCCCATGGTATTCCACAAGTGGGGCTTGGCTGCAGCGGAAGCACTTGAAGAGGTGTCTGCCCTCTCCAGTGGCGACTGCTTATGTGGGCACATTCCGTATGCGTGCCCTGGATTCTTGCTCCTGGACAGGGCAAAGCTTCTCTTTTGCCCTCCCGCTGCCCTAATATTAAGGTAACCCCTTCAACCTCCTGCTTTTTAAAGCTACCCCAATGCAGTGTTTACGGTGAGAAGGGCGTTCTGTGAGCCTGTGCCTCAGCACCAGTACGTTGGCTGTGGTTTGGATTGCTTTAACCCTGCCATGTATAAGGAAGTGGGGCTTGTCTCCTGTGTAATTCCAGCAACTGCTTGTAACTTGTGAGCAGGTTCAGGGCCGAGCCAGCAGCTGCAGGCACAGGGAGCGTTACCTCCTTGTGAAAGCCTGTGTCTGGTTAGAGAAAGGGGAAGCGCTCCAGGAGCAGGAACCAGGTCTGGCGGTTGTGCCTCTGGGGAAACAGCTCCTCATGGAGCAGAGATGCGGTTGTGTCCGTAACAGCCCTTTGCTTTCCAGCCCTATTTCCCCAGGCCCTGGAGCCACCCCGGCGCTGTCCCCATCCTGGGGAGCAGAGCAGTGTCCCGTGTGGACCCGTGCCAGGACCAGCGTGACACTGCAGCTCCGCTTGGGAATGGCCGAGTCAGGCGCATGTGACTGCTGTTGGGAAATCAACTGCTGGTGAACCCAAAGGAAACCACTGCTGCTGCTGCTGGCTCAGCTCCTGGGTAAGGGCTGTGTGACGCTCACCCTGAGCAGCAGAGAACACCCTCGACACAAACAGCACGAGTCGAGGCTGCGTTTGGGGGTTTTATTGCAGTTCGGTGTGGTTTAACAGTGCTTAAAGGTCAACACTGTGTGTGGAAACCTCCCAGCCCTGTCCTACAGCTCTGCTCACCCCAGGAGGAGGGAATTAGGATCTGAAGCTCAAGTTGAAAAACACAGCTTAAAAAAGACAGGGGAAACCAGGCTCCTTGGGTTTGGTTTTGCTCCAGCTTTGCTTGCACTGCCCTGGAGCTTTGGCTGACCTTAACCCCATCTCGCTCTGCCTCAGCTATTTCAAACCTGCGGCACGAACACATCATCTCCTTTGCAGTGACAAAGGTGTTCCCAGACCTCCAGTGTTACCCCATGGAGCAGGACTGCCCTGGCCCGCAGCAGCCAGGATGGAGATGGGGAAGGGAAAGTGAAGTGATTGAAGAGGTAAAACCTCTCTTGTTGTGACCACGGACTGGAGCTGCCTTCTCCTCTGCCACTAAGACCAGTGGAAGCCAAGGTCTTAACCTGCTCAGAGCCACCTTGAGTTAAACAAGATTAAACAGAGCAGGGAGAACACGTAGCTGATGACTTCACAGCTCCTTTTCCTTTCCTACAGCCTCCAAGGGCTGGCATGTGATGCCTCCAGCGGCACAGTTGGGATTGAGGTGCCCTTAGTCCCCCTGGCAGGGATGGAGAGAGGGGACAGGATTCCCAGTGATCCGGCCAGGAAGCAGAGCTGGATGCGCATCTCCTGCCAGCAGTGGGGCTGCTCACACTGCGGACAGCCGGATCACCCTGAACTCGGTGAGCAGGGCCACGCAGAGGAAGGCCAGGTAGTAGAGGATGAGGCAGATGCCATAGGCCTTGCCCAGCTGGAAGCACTGTGCGGGCACCCACACGAAGGAGAAGACCAAGCTCAGCCCCAGGGCCCCGGCCAGCACCCACACCAGGAGGCTGTCGGGCTCCAGCTGCCGGAGAGACAGGCAGTGATGTAGGGTGCCACCAGCATCCTGCTGCCACCCCGAGCCGTGCCGCTGTGTCCCTGCAGCCTTACCTTCACCACCAGCTGGCTGCTGGTCATCTGCAGCAGGCACCCGAGTCCCACACCAACCAGGATGTCTGCAGCATGTTCAGGATGAAGACAAGCAGAGCAGGAGACCTCGGGAGCGATGGATCTGGTCGCATCCCTCCTCCCTGGCTGTACCCCATGGCTGGTGCCCAGCCCAAAGCATTGCCAGCTTGTGGCAAACATAACCTGGAGCACTCTAGGAGGAGAGGCTTCAGCCTGGTCCAGGGACCACTCAATGCCTGATGGAGGCTGACACAGCTTCTTCCTCTCCTTCCCTTTGGCAGATCCCAAACCTGCCAGTTCCAGCCCTGCTGGGGCTGGGACAGCAGTGGGGGTGCTGCTGGCTCCATCCTTGCAGCTCCTCGGTACCACACCGGGATGGGGATAGGGAAGGCTGCCAGCATCCCAGGGATGGATCCTGCTCAGCTCCTTCCCAGGAGCTTCCAGTGCCACTACCACCTGCCCCTTACACCCAAAGGATACTGAAGATGATGCCCCCGAAGCAGGCAGAGAAGGCCATGCGGGGATAGCCCTGCCGTGCCATGGTGAGGTCCGAGAACGTGTCTGCAGAGGGACAAAGGGAAACCTTGGTGTTTGCCAGGAGGATGCGAGCTCATGGGGTGGCACTGAGGCACAGCAGAGCCCTCACCCCCGATGCTGTTGCCCCAGGCCAGCAGTGTCAGGCCCAGCACGGTGTTGCTCAGCTGGAAGATGATGCCCAGGGTCCGGAGGATGTTCACCAGCTCCGTGGCCGCAGCATTGATCCACATGGCACTGGCCAGAAACCCAAGGAAAGCAAATACCTGCCAAGAGAGGGGAAAGCTGGGCCCTGGGTGCATCTGTCGGGACCCTGCACAGCTCCAGCCAGCCACGTCTCTCCTGCGGACTGGGAAGGAGGTCCTGGCTGGTCCCCAGTGGGCACTCAGGGCTGGGGGACACCTTACACAGTGGTACTTGGGTGGCTCCTCGTTGCTTGTGGTGATGAAGATGATGATGGCCAGGACAGAGCCAACCAGCGTGACCAGTCCCCAGACTGGGAAGATGCCCTGGATCTGGTACAGCCCATCTGCACATGGAGAGGAGAAGGAGCACCAAAGTGGGCTGGGGCAGGATCCAAGCAGACTCATGGTACGAGGTAAATCCTTATCCCTTAAAGCAACCTCTGCCTTAAGCTCTCAAGGGGCTGCTCCCCTCTGTGCCTCAGTCTTCCCATGCACATCCTCTTTGTCCCCTCAGGACCTGGATGCTGGGGGCCCCAAATCCCCACCCCTATGGGGAAGACAGAGCCATCCCCCTGCAAAGCAGGGCCCCCAGCTCGGCTCTGCACTGTCCCACCCTCATCTCAGCAGTACTCCAAAGGGCTCCTACAGTCCCCAGGGCTTTGGTGGCCATCCCAGCCCCATTCTATCCTCTTTTAGGTGTCTGGGGCTGTTCAGGGCCCTTACATATGCCCGACTTGAGGGTAAGGATGCAGAGCAAGGGGCTGGTGACGATGTGCAGGCAATTGAGGGGTCTCTTCCAGTTCAGGTCATCCTTGTCAGGGTCCACAACGGGAACAGTGAGCAGCAGCACCAGCTCCACTGGCACCTGGGAACAGTGAGCAGCCGTGAGCAGGGGACCCCGAGGTGTTCCACCCCCAACCATCCCCATCACGAGCCCCCCACTTTGAGGGGCTCCTCCTGGCTCCGGTCCCCAGTGACTCACCTTGAGGACCTTGAAGAGCCGCCAGTACCAGGGCTTCCTCCTCCACTTGTGGCAGTCCAGGGGGCTGAGGGCAGTGGTGAGGATGCGCAGGGAGGGCTCCCGCGAGGGGAGCAGAGGCCGGTACTCCTCACCTGCAAGGGGATATGGCAGCTGAGCGGGATGGGGGCTCCCCAGGCCCCCCAACTCTTCTATACCGTGGGGCTGTGGTCACCTGCGTGGCCCCTGCACCCAGCCACGGCTGCACCATGGGGTCAGTCACAGACTCAGGACAGAGCAGGGCCCATTGGGAACCACATACCATAGTCCCCACTGTTTGTGCCAGAGGACTCTGGTTCTTCAGTATCCGTCGGCATCTCTGTGGGGAAGAGGAGAGGGAGCAGTGGATGGAGACCCCAGCACAGCAGGGGTCCTGCTGGCATGAGCCTTACCTGGCTCCCAGGCTCCGGGGGGGCCCGTCCCATCGCCCCGCTGCCACCGGTGAATCCACGTGCACAGCACCACGGTGAGGACATAGAAGATGTACAGCCCGAGGTAACCTGGATGGGGGGCCCAGCGGGGGTTACAGCACCCCCAGGCTGCTCCTGCCACCCCCCGGCGCCAGCAGCACCCACCCAGAGCCTCTCCCAGTGTGATCCTGCCGAAGTAGAGGCCCAGGAAGGTGAGGAAGACTGCCAGCATGTAGAAGATGACATCCCTAAGGAAGGGTCTGGAGGCGGCTGTGAAGGGCTTGACCAGGGCGATGCCACCAGCCACCACCGTGGTCACGAACACACCAGCACCTACCAAAGCAACAGGTCCCTGTGAGGGGCAATGCCCCACAGCTCTGCAGTGATCCCCCCCCCCGGTAAGGGGTTCTCCTTACCAAAGACAGCCCCAATGGCCAGCCCTGCCGTCCGCGGGTTGGAGAAGGCCACCACAGCACTGAAGACATCGGGTGCCCCATTGCCAAAGGCCAGGAAGGTGACACCATGGAGAAGGGACGTCAAGGAAAAGACCTCTTCCCGTGGGGACATGGGGTGTCTGCCCACTCTGTGCCACAGAACTCCATCCTGGAGCCAGCACCAAACCCCATGGCTCATGTTCTGGATGGGCTTCCCCTGGTACAGCGCTGAGGGGACACAAAGTGACCCCATCGCAGCATCCCCCTCCCCAGCCATGACATGCCAAGGATACTGCCACGTTGTGAGACAGCTTCAGGTTGGTGGAGATGGCCGATAAGTTGGGGCAGAAGCTGGAAAGGCAGAAGAGGTGGAGAAGGGTGATGGGGCAGCCCCAGGACACAGGGGTCCCCCTCGCCCCAGGGACTGTCCCCTCTGTGGGGGTACTCACAACTTCTCTGCTGTCACTCCAAGGATGACGAACAGGTACAGGAGCCACAGAGCCTGGGGGCCAGAGAGAGGGGTCAGCGCCACCCCGCACCCCTAACGCAGAGCATCCCCCATTCCCATCCTTACATAGAGGGTGACGGCGAGGGGCAGCAGCCGGGGGGGGAAGGTGCAGAAGACCCCCTCCAGGTAGTTGAGGAAGCCACCGTCCAGCCGGCAGTCGGGGTTGCTCCGGATGAAGCGGCACCACTCAGAGCTGTTGTGTTTCCGCACCTCCCAGCACTGTGGGGCAGAGCAGGGGGGGCTCAGACAGGCCCCCAATGTCCCAACCCCACCGCCCTCCACTAAGGGGCACCGTCGGTCACTGTCAGCCCTGCCTCAGTTTCCCCATCTGTGCCAGGGGGGTGCAAGTGCTTGTCCCCATCGGGCCCTGCATCACCCCCATCCCACTCGGGAGGAAACCCTTGTGAGACCCCGGCTGCAGGAACGGGGGCAGCCGGGACAGGACCCCGGCAGCACCCGCATCCCCCCCCAAACCCCGCCTCATCCCCCCCGCTCCACATTCACTCACATCCAGGTCCCGGCCGTGGCTCTGCGCTTCCCCCCCGGGCGGGACCGTGTGCCCCGGGTCCAGCAGCAGCGGGGGGGGCCCGGCCGGCTGCGCCCCGGCCAGCCCCAGCACCCCGGCCAAGCCCAGCACCCCGGCCGGCCCCACAGCACCGTGCCCCATAGCGGGTTGCGGGGCGCCTACCGCTGGTAGCGGCCCCCGGAGAGGGGGAACGGGGGCAGGTCCCGGGCCCCCATCCCCGTATCCCCGAGCGGGGCGAAGGAAGGGTTAAAATAAACAATTAAAAATCAAATTATTATTAATAATAATTAATTAAAAGGAAAAGAACGATCAAAGGCGGCGACACGTCCCCACCGGGGGGGTCAGCCCCGAGCGCAGCAAAGGGGGAGCACAGGCGCAGGTTCGGGTTCAGGCACCCCCAAGGGAAGGGATGGAGGTGCGGGGGGATGCCGCTGGTACCCGGGGTCCCCCCCGCCCCGCGCACCCACCGTGGCGCCGCGGCCCCGCGGCTGTGCGCGGGCAGCTGATCCCCCCCTACCGCCCCGCCCGCGTCTTAAAGGGGCCGCCACCCTCCGCTCTTAAAGCGACCGCGCCGCTGTCGGCTGGGGACGGAGCTCCCGCCCCATCCCGGTGCCCTGTGCGGGACACGCACCCCGCGTGGTGCGCCCCTGTTTTGGGGGGGCCCTCTGAGGCCGGGCGAGCTCATGGCAGGCATGGCCTGAGGATGCTGTCCCGGCTGCACAGACCCCAGTGCCGGCGGCCCTGTGACCCAGGTCCTGCTGACACAGTGGGTGCCCTGTGCTCCCCCCTTGTGGGTGCGGGTCTGGGCCGCTCATACGGCACCGAGCACAGGGATTTGGGAGCGCTGGGAGTCCGGGAACCGGGAACCGCTGGGCCTCCACACGTGCAGTGCCTTTGGGGTGCTGCCCAGCCCGGAATAGCCCCAAGCGTGTGGCACCTTTTCCAGCTGATCCAATAAAGGGCATTACCGATGCTGCTGGGCACAGGGACATGCTCCAGCCCAGCAGCCCCGGATGGACCCTCACCGGGTGCCCCAGCTCAGCCTGGGCTCCGGAGCTGGGGGGTACAGCCCCATCCCTCCCTCCCCGTGTTCCGTGGCACGAGTGCACCAGGCCTCAGGCAGGAACCTGCGGTGGAGCTGGGGGTGACACCGCGGTACAGGGCCGCGCCGTGGGGACCCCACGGGGATCCTGGGGGGCTCCGAGGCCTCTGCCCCCCGCCCCACCGCGCCCCAGGGGGACGTCGCCCGCAGTAAACACGGATTGCACAAGGCCGGGCTGCGGCGCCGTGGGGCACCCCCACCCCGTGCATCACCCCAATGGGGTCCCCACAGCCCGAGCCGCTCCCCACGGGCTGCCCCGGTGGGAGACACATGGAGGGGACCCACTTGTGCTCCCCAACAGCGCGGCATGGCCTGGAGGGGGGGGGAAGCGAAACCAGCGCACATCGCCCGTAGGAACGGGGCTGAGGGCAGGACAGGAGCACCCGGGGCGGGCAGCGGGACCCCGACGGGGCGGTGCGGCCATCGCCAGCCCCGCCTCTGTCCCTGCCCCTCCGCCCGGCTCCCGCCATGGCGGCGTCCGCGCTGCGGGCGCTGCTGCTGCTGGGCGCGGTGTCCGCGGCCCTGCCCGGGGCCCCGCGCTCCGGGACGAGCCCCGCTCCCCTCCCGCCGCCGCCCCGCAACGTCTCGGTGGTGCTGGAGCCGGGCTCGGGGCTCCGCGTCCTGCCCGGCCGCCGCCCCGCCGCTGTCGCCTGGGCCAGCCTCGACGACCGCATCCCCGCAGTGGGGTAGGGACGGGGCAGGGGCTCGCAGGGAGCCGTCGGAGGGGGGGGGGTGCCCCGGTTCTAACCCGTGTGTCCCCCCCCCAGATGGGCCTTCCTGGAGGTGAGCACCAACGCCTCGTACAACGACACCCTGCAGGCCTATGCTGCCGGGCTCGCCGAGGCAGCCGTGTCCGAGGAGGTAAGGGGGGGACCCCTCTGGGATTGGGGTCTCTCTGCTTCCCGAGCCCCCTCGCTGAGCAGCGCCGTGCCCCGCAGCTGATGTACATGCACTGGATGAACACCATGGTGGGCTACTGCGGCCCCTTCAAGTACGAGAGCGAGTACTGCGAGAAGCTGCGGAGCTACCTGGAGGCCAACCTGGGCTGGATGGAGGAGCAGATGGGGAAGGGGGAGGACCCCGAGTACTGGCACCAGGTGAGGAGGGGGTACCCCGCACCCTGCCTGACCCCCGACATCCCCTGTGCTAACGTAAGGCCAGGTTGGATGGGGCATGGAGCACCCTGCTCTAGTGGAAGGTGTCCCTGCCCATGGCGGGGGGTTGGAGCTGGATGAGCTTTAAGGTCCCTTCAACCCAAATCAGACTGGGGCTGTGGTCGAGACAGAGGTGCCCGGGGTCCTGGCTGTGCTCCGTGCAGGATGACAGCGGTGAGGATCCTCCTCCCCTGGATGAGCAGATCCCACTCGTGACCGTCTCCCCACACGTGCCGCTGTTGGGGTGCCCATGCAGTGGCTCAGCACCACCTCCCCCCCGCCCCAGCCACCGGTGCTGAGTCACAGCCACACTGATGGTCACGCTCCCGCTGCGCCTCATCCTGCCTCTGCAGCAGCAGCACTGGATCTGCTGTGTCCTCCAGCATCCCTCTGGGTGCCCGTGTGGTACCCAGCCGTGTCCCTGTCCCCATAGGTGCGCCTGGCCCTGCTGCAGCTGAAGGGGCTGGAGGACAGCTACAACGGGCGCGTGGACTTCCCCCGGGACAGGGTCTCCCTGTCACCCTTCGGCTTCCTGTGAGCTCCTTCTCGGAGGTGGTGGAGGGTTGGATGGGCAGCCCCAGCGGTCGGGGTGCTGAGGGATGCCCAGCTCTGTCCCACTCAAACACCTTGTCCTCTGCTGCTGGGGCAGGACGGAGCCAAGGCTCCTCCCTGCACCGTGGGCTGAGTGGTGGATACCCCTCTGAGCCTGCTTTGCCCCCTGCCTCAGTTTCCCCACCGCTGCTCTCACCCTTCCCCCCCTGCTGAGCGCTGGTGCCCGTGCTGGGGTGGGATGGAGAAGCACCCCCCGGCCTGGATATTGATGTGCAGAGAGCTCTGGACCCGGCTCTGCTCCGGGGTTGCGGTGTCCCCCACCTCATACCCCGTGTCCTGCTCCCCCCCCCCCCAGCCTGCTGCAGCTGGGGGGTGACCTGGAGGACCTGGAGTCAGCCCTGAACCGCTCCTCCCCACGGCGCATCCTGGGCTCGGGCTCCTGCTCTGCCCTCCTGAAGCTGCTGCCGGGACACCGGGATCTCCTGGTTGCCCACGACACGTGGACCTCCTACCAGTCCATGCTGCGCGTCATCAAGAAGTACACGCTGCCCTTCCGCACCTCGGGTGCCGGTGAGTGAGCTGGGGGGGGGCTGTGTTCGACACCCCCTCCTCATGCTCCCTTGCTCGCATATCCCGTTTCCCAGGCAAGTCTCAGATCCCTGGCAGCATCCAAGTGTTCTCCTCCTACCCTGGCACCATCTTCTCCGGGGATGACTTCTACATCCTCAGCAGCGGGTTGGTGAGTGGGGTCTGGTCCTCGGGGACCCCTCCCCGTCCCCACCGCCTTCCCAAAGCCTCCCTTCCTCGCAGGTCGCGCTGGAAACCACCATTGGGAACAACAACCCGGCGCGATGGAAGTACCTGGAGCCGCGGGGCAGCGTCCTGGAGTGGCTGCGGAACATCGTGGCCAACCGCCTGGCGCGCAGCGGTGCCGAGTGGGCTGCAGTGTTCCGGCGCTTCAACAGCGGCACGTGAGGATGCGCTGGGATCCGGAGGCTGGGATCGCGTGGAGGGATGCGGCTGGGTGCCACAGGGATGCTCCCTCCTCTCCCCGTGCCAGGTACAACAACCAGTGGATGGTGGTGGACTATAACGCCTTCACGCCGGGGAGAACAAGCCCACCGCAGGGCGTGCTGACCGTGCTGGAGCAGATCCCGTGAGTAGCCCATTGCTCCCTGCATTGAGCCATGGAGGGAGCATCTCCTCTCCCATCGCCGTGGGTTTGGGAAAGCCACAACTGCCCCTGCCCAGTGGGTGGGAACTGGGCGATGGGGATACAAATACAGGCAGGAGCTGCCTGTGCAGCTCTGGGATAGGATGGGAATCTGGGGGGGGGCTGCTCCCATTCCCAGCATATCCCCGTCCATCCCCTCTCAATGCTCTTCCTCCCCACACAGGGGCCTGGTGGTGGTGGCCGATCAGACAGAGCTGCTGTACCAGCAGGGCTACTGGGCCAGCTACAACCTGCCGTGAGCTCCATCCAGCCCCCGTCCCCATCCCATTACAGAGGGGCACAGCCGATGCTGGCCTTGCCCCCCAGCACCGGGGGTGCTGACTCCCCACCAAACCCCAGGTACTTCGAGGAGGTCTTTAACGCCAGCGGGACCCCGGAGCTGGTGGAGAAGTACGGGGACTGGTTCAGCTACGACAAGAACCCGCGCGCGCAGATCTTCCGCCGCAACCAGACGCTGGTCCAGGACCTGGACTCCATGGTCCGCCTGATGAGGTGGGTGCTGGGGGCACCCCAAGCCCTCTGGGTGCCCCCCCACCGGGGGTTGCAACCCTCAGGGGTGGTTGTTTTATCCTGGGCTCTATCGAAAGGAGCAGGTTGACGGAGGGGATCCTGCGCCTCTGCTCTGCGCTGGGGGGACCCCACTCGCAGCGCTGTGTGCGGTGCTGGTGTCCCCAGCACGAGAGGGACATGGAGCTGTTGGAGCAGTGAGGAGCCCAGGAGGATGCTCAGGGGCTGGAGCAGCTCCCGTATGGAGACAGGCTGAGAACACTGGGGCTGTTGAGCCTGGAGAAGCTGCATGAAGACCTCAGAGCAGCTTCCAGTGTCTGAAGGGGGCTACAGGGATGCTGGAGAGGGGCTCTTTATCAGGGACTGGAGCGACAGGACAAGGGGTGATGGGTTCAAACTGGAGCAGGGGAAGTTCAGGTTGGAGATAAGGAAGCTCTTCCCTGTGAGGGTGCTGAGGCGCTGGCACAGGGTGCCCAGAGAAGCTGCGGCTGCCCCATCCCTGGCAGTGTTCAAGGCCAGGTTGGACACAGGTCTTGGAGCACCCTGCTCCAGTGGAAGGTGTCCCTGCCCGTGGCAGGGATTGGAGCTGGAGGAGCTTTAAGGTCCCTTCAACCCACCCCATGCTCTGACTCTGTGACGATGTTCCTCCCCCTGCCATCACCCGCCTCTCACTTCGCAGGTCCAACAACTACCTGCAGGACCCGCTGTCACGGTGCAGGGGCTGTGACCCCCCCCAGAACGCAGAGAACGCCATCTCCGCCCGCTCTGACCTCAACCCCGCCAACGGCACCTACCCCTTCCCTGCCCTGCGCCAGCGCTGCCACGGCGGCACCGACATGAAGGTGGGAGCCAGGGCCCCCCTCGGGTCCCCTCTTTGGGGGTGCACCCCCTGCCACAGCCCATTGCTGATGTCCCCCCCCCCCCGTTTTCTCTCCCCCCAGGTCACCTCCTCGGGCATGGTCCCCACCTTGGGGCTGGTGGCTGCCAGTGGTCCTGCCTGGGATGATGTGCCCCCGTTCCGCTGGAGCACGTCCCCGTGCAGCGCCCTGCTGCACATGGGCCACCCCGACCTATGGACCTTCCCCCCCATCAAGGTCCACTGGGACTGAGCAGGCACCGGGGTGAACCCGTCCATCCATGGGCATCCCTGTGTGGGAATCCCTCACGGGGGCTGCAGCATCGCCTCCCCTGTGCCCACGGCACTGGTTTGGGTGCAAGGGGGGATCCCCTGCACCCCAGGTTCTTTCTGCTTCTGCCTCTCGCTGCCGTGTCCCCGTGGTGCTGAGCTGCACAGGGACCATGTCCCCTCCCAGCCATGGGGCTCTGGGACCTTTCCCTGGATGCTGACACTGGGTTTTGGGGGGGGCTCTTCCCAGAAAAGGGGGACCCCCCCTTGGGAGGCTGGTGCTGGCCCACAGGCAGAGAGCAGGGGAGTGAACTGGTTTGGCTGTGACAAATGAAGTGCTCTGCGCGCTGCTGAGATTCTCTGGTGTCTCCTATAAGGGTTGGGCTCACGCAGCGGTCTTCTCCCATGCACACACATTAACAGAGTGCTCCCTCCTTCTTGGGGGTCGGGTGCACAGCCCTCCAGGCTGGGCTCTTTTGGGGTGCTGAGCTTTCTCTGGGTACTTGGTGTGGGGCTGAAAGGGGGGGGTCCCACCACTCCCCCCCACCCCCAGGATGGGGTGTCCATCCTCATCCCTTTTGCCTCCCTCTGCCACCTGTGTTCCCCCAGCCCCAAAACCCCCATTGCAAAATCCTCTTAGGGCAGCTCCCTTGATCCCGCTGCTTCGTTAGGAATAACAAGGTCATTACCGGGGGATTAATGAGCTGCTGCGGCTCCGCTTTGATGGCTCCAGGTTCCCACCAGGCCTGGGGGGCCCTGCAGCTCCTTGGGGGCTGCATGGAGCTGGGATGCAGCAGGGCTGGGACCCCTAAAGCTGCAATGGGAGCCGCGGACCCATCCCAAATCCCATTGGGATGGGTGCTGGGAGGGGGCTCCCTGTGCCTCAGTTTCCCAGGGTAGGAGGAGAGCAGCGGGGACGGGTGGGTGCATCCATGCTGAGGAGGGCTGAGCTTGGCACCAGCATCCCCCCTATGAGCCGTGAGGTCTCCTTGGACCACTTCCCCAGTGCTGCCACCGGTGATCCCATCCCTGTCCCATCCACAGGGAAGCATCTGCGGTCCTTCTGGCCACTGTGAGATGGGGGGCTGGAGCTTGTGTGCCCCCGTTGAAGGAATCCTCACCATATCCCATATTGCAAGTCCCCATGTGCCCAAAGCAGCGCGGTGTGGCACTGTCTGTGATGCCCTGCCCTGCTCTGTGTTGTTCACTCTGAAGCCTAATGATGGTGGCAGGAGCAGGGGGTTGTTCCATTGCTGGGGAAGACCAGCTCCAGTTCGGATCCTGGAACTGCAATCCCATTGCATTCCAGGTCTGTTTCACTGCTGTGACAGTGGGGCAGAGCCAGGGAGTGTGGAGGGGTTCCCAGTGCATCCCATTTGGATGCACCATGCCTGTGCCAGCTCATGTGCAGTGAGCCCTCAGTTGGGACCTTCATACCCCCCCACCCCTCCTGCCACACAGAGCTGGGGGGGCTCATTCCATGGGGCTCAGCCCCCACCGGGACATAAGGCTGGGGGGGGGCAAGGCTGCTGTTGGGCTTGGCTGGGCTGGCATAGGGCTGCAACGGCTCCTTTGCGGGCAATGGGTTCAGCTCAAATGGACCAAGTCCTCCAGCCTGCTGGGACATGGACCCGAGGTCTTGTGTTCAGGTGGTGGGGCCTTTCCCTTGGGGACCCCCAAAGTCATTTGGGAGCTGCCTCTCCTCTTCCTCCCCCCCCATCTCCTGGCCTCCCGATGTCCCATCTCCTTGACACGTGAAGGCTGCTGGGACTTGGCTGATCCTGCGCCATCGGCACCGTGCCCGTGCCATGGCCGGGTGCCTTGGGCACGGATCCAGTGCTGTGGTTGCCAAAGCCCATGGGGCCGTGAGCAAACAGCCAGGCCAATGTCTAAGTGCTGCCGGCTCACGTGGGGGCCTGGGGACACCAGCACGGCCTCCCCAACGTCACCTCCGCCTTCCCCAAATGCTGCTGTGGCTGCGGGCGAGGAGCTGAGCACACGCAGTGAGGACACGGGACATTGGGTAACCCCATCGTGGGGAGGCCCCGGGGGACAGAGAACTGG
Source organism: Amazona ochrocephala (assembly GCA_039720435.1). Taxonomy (NCBI): domain Eukaryota; kingdom Metazoa; phylum Chordata; class Aves; order Psittaciformes; family Psittacidae; genus Amazona; species Amazona ochrocephala. The sequence goes on along the minus strand of CM077891.1, from coordinate 3,400,666 downwards.
TGGGGCACTTGGGGACATGGGGGGCTTGGGGATGGAGGATGGAGATGGGGTGGCCCCGCTTGCAATGGGGCTGTGGCAGGGGGACCCATTGCTGCGGTGTTGGGGATGGAGCTGGGGACAGCATTGTCCCACCCATGGGGCTCCTATGGCTCGTATGGAACCAAGGCGGGCAGCAGGGCTGTGGGGAATGGGGGGAACCCATGGGGAGCAGCCGGTGCCTCACCCAGCTCTCCACAGCAGAGCATCCATCACCACCGAGGCCATGGCAGCCCAGCCCAGCAGGGGACAAAAGCCCTTCCACATCGTCTCACCCGTCCTGGAGAGCCTGCCCCTGTCCAGGGCCGCGGGTACCAAGGTGTACATGAAGCTGGAGAACGTTCAGCCCACCGGTTCCTTCAAGATCCGGGGCATCGGCCACCTCTGCCGGGAGGTGAGCGTTGTACCAGGGCACCGCTCCTGCCCTGATGGGGCACAACGAGGGGGTCAAAACCATCTCTTTCCCCCCCCTCCTGCCTTTCAGGCTGCCAAGAAGGGCTGCAGCCACTTCGTTTGCTCCTCAGGTAATTGGAGCTGGAGCAGGAGCACATTGTGAGTGCTGGGGGGGGGATCCATCCCTTCCTGACCCCCGCTTCCCGCAGGGGGCAGCGCGGGGCTGGCCGCGGCTTATGCGGGGCAGAAGCTGGGGGTGCCGGTGACCGTCGTGGTCCCCAGCAGCACCGGCCCTGACACCGTGCGCAGGCTGCAGGAGATGGGCGCAGAGGTGGAGGTCTCAGGACAGGTACCTCAAACTGGGGGTGTGCGGGGAGCATCTCTGTGGTGCACACGGCAAACCCCATCCTGCAACGTCCCCCTCCTGCATCGTCTGCACCCTGGCACTGCAACATGGTCACCGTGGGGACCTCACACCTCAACCCAGTGCCCCTGTGGGTTTATGGTGATGATGGACCCATTTCTGGGGGGGTGAAGGCTGCATGTGGCCCCACTGAGCCCCTGTTACCTCCTCAGGTATGGGATGATGCCAACAGGAGAGCCCTGGAGCTGGTGGAGACCAAGGGCTGGGTCAGCATCCCCCCCTTCGACCACCCCTTGGTGTGGTGAGTGCTGCCGGTGCTCAGCTCCCCATCCCCATCCCCATGGTCGGGATGCTCTGAGCTGCATCCTCCCCTCCTCACGCCGCAGGCAGGGACACGCCAGCCTGGTCCAGGAGCTGAAGGACGCCCTGGACACCAAGCCAGACGCCATCGTGCTGGCTGTGGGTGGCGGGGGGCTGCTGGCGGGTGTCGTGGCTGGCTTGCGGCAGGTGGGCTGGCAGGACACCCCCATCATCGCCGTAGAGACATGGGGGGCTCACAGCTTTCATGCAGCCCTGGAGGCCGGGCGGCTCATCACCCTGCCCGACATCACCAGGTAAGGCTGTGCCATGCATGCACCGAGTTGCTGGGTCTCAGCCCAGCTCCATAAAGGATCTCAGGTCCACCCTGTCCACTTCTATCCCAAGCGTGGCCAAGTGCTTGGGAGCCAAGACCGTGGCGGCGCGGGCTCTGGAATGTGCCCGGGAATGCCAGGTCATCTCCCAGGTGGTGGAGGATGCGGATGCGGTGCGGGCTGTGGAGCAGTTCCTGGGTGAGCCGGGTCGCTATGGGGATGCCACCGGGGGATGCTGGGGGCAGCCTGTGCTGTGCTGGTGGCCGACGGGGACAGGGTGGCTCAGGGTGGCTCTTGTCCCCGCAGAGGACGAGAGGATGCTGGTGCAGCCGGCGTGCGGCGCTGCCCTGGCCCTGCTCTACACGGGGCGGCTGCAGCGGCTGCAGCGAGAGGGGCGGCTGCGGGCCCCGCTGGGCTCCGTGGTGGTGGTGGTGTGCGGCGGCAGCAGCATCCGGCCCGCACAGCTCCGCGCCCTCAAGGACCAGCTGGGGCTGGAGTGATGTCCGCTGAGGAGGGGGGCACAGCAGAGCCCGTGCGGTGCCCTCTGCCCTTCCGGAATCATGGAATGGTTTGGGTTGGAAAGGACCTCAAGATCACTCAGTTCCAACCCCCTGCCATGGGTGGGGATGCCTCACACCAGACCATGTCACCCAAGGCTGGCCTTTAAAATGACCCAAATAAAGCCTGTTCCCTGAGCTGGACCCCTCACCTCCTCCTGCAGTCCCTGCCCAGTGCACAGCACCTATGGAGGATGGGGAAACTGAGGCACATGGGGTGGATGAAACCAGGGCTCGCGCTGCAGGCAGGGATGGAGCCAGGGCCCTTCCTGCCTGTCCGAGGGCAGGACTGGGGTACACACACCCCCCTTTGCCCCTTGGATGTGCTCCCCCCTCCTCACCCCCTGCTCCCTGTTGGATGCAGCTCCCCACCCCAATTAGCAAGCACTCCCTCTCCGACCGAATGCTTTGTGACTGTCTTTATGCATTATTATTCTAATGATTATTAATTATTACAATCTTCTCCCATTCCTTCCGCTCTGTCTGTGGTCAGAAGAGAACAACACACATGGACCCGCTTGTTACAGTGATTTATTAGTGGAGCTCCCTGGCTGTGTTTAACACTGTGGGCTCTGAGGTGCACTGATGTGTGTGTCTGTGTGTACACCCCATTCTGTAGCCACAAGGTCCCCCTTTCTTCCCATACCACTCTTTTTCCTATTCCCCCTTTTCCTCCAGGCTTTCCTGCTTACCTTCTCCTGTTGCCAGTGCACCTCCTGGGGGGGTTTTGTGTCCCCCAGTGCATTTCTCCCCTTTCCTTCCCTGCATTCCTGTGTGATCACAGAATGATGGAATCCCAGCCTGGTTTGTGTTGGAAGGGACCTTAAAGCTCATCCAGTCCCAACCCCTACCACAGGCAGGGACACCTTCCCCTAGAGCAGGGTGCTCCAAGCCCCTGTGTCCAACCTGGCCTTGAACACTGCCAGGGATGGGGCAGCCACAGCTTCTCTGGGCACCCTGTGCCAGCGCCTCAGCACCCTCACAGGGAAGAGCTTCTGCCTAAGAGCTCATCACAGTCTCCCCTCTGGCAGGTTAAAGCCATTCCTCTTGGCCTGTCCCTACAGGCCCTTGTCCAAAGCCCCTCTCCAGGTTTCCTGTAGCCCCTTTAGGCACTGGAGCTGCTCCAAGGTCTTGGTGGTGCCCCCCTTCTCCCCTTGGAGCAGAGGGGGCTCAGCCCCTGGGTCAGAGGCAGCCCCATGAAGCCCTTTCTCCTGGCCAGGCACCCGCAGCAGCACCCTCCCTGCCTCCCCCCATGTCTCCCAGTGTCCAGGCCAGCTCCCCAGTTGCCTCTTTCAGGCCAAACCTCCATGAATCAAATCTCTGCCACTCCATCGTGAGCAATATCTTATGTAAAAAGGTGTTTCCAAGGAGCACCAAGGGCTGGAGAATCCTCGTACAAAGCACACTACCAATTATAAGGAGTCAGCCCAAGCTACTCCAACTGTTTTTTATCCTGGCTCCAAAATCTGATTTTTTTCCACCTTCTGCAGACCTTCCCCTTCCCTTTTCCCCAAAAAAGAGGGAAAAATCATAATATAATATGAAAGAGCAATGATGTTTGTCCAAAGGCTGGAAATGGGAAAGGAATTTATCCACAGGACTAAGGATGCTCTGCTGGGCCTGGGGGGAGCCGGGAGCTCACAGTGGTGTGTCCCCAGTATGGTCCCATGTCATGACACAGGCATGACCCTGGGTTTGGGGTGACCCCACCAGGGAGCTCTGCCCCCTTTCTTGCCTTGAACAGAACGTTTGGTCTTTGGGTGCCAGCTGGGGGGATTGGGCCAAGGCAGAGACATGGGGGTGCAGGTTACGTGGGGGACACCCCACTGAGGGTGGCGTGGCCACGCTTGGCATCCCCATCTTGGCTGTGATGCTGCTGTGGTGGGGACCCCCATCTTAGCTGTGATACTGGACCCTGGCCCCAGCTTCAGTGGGGACCCTGCCTGTGATGGGGACCTGTGGGACCCAGCCCTGGCTGCGGCTCAGGGGCTGCACCCAGCTGCTCCCTGCTCTGTGTCCTGGGTCCAGCCCTTTCCATGGTACCAAGCCACAGGTGGGTGCTTGCTGGGATGGGGTGGCAGTGGTAGCCAGTGGCCAGTGAAGCGGCTCAAGGCTTCGCTCCTGCACCCAGCTCTGGGCTGCAGGTCCCAACCAGAAACACTCCTCAGTGCCAGCGGGTCCCTGCTTGGATGGGTGCTGTGGTCCAGCCTCCTGCATGGGAGGAGGCAGCTTGGAGCATCCCACATCCCTCCCGGAGGCTGCTCCTTGTGGGTCCCAGGGACGGGATGCCCAGAAGCCTGCTCACAGCCCTCCGGTGCATGCCTCGGCTGTAGTAATAACAATGATCGTAATAATCGGCAGCGTTCACCCGGTGAATGACCTTGTGCTTGCATTTATAACCCTCAAAAGGATGCTGGGAGGGAGCTATTTAACAACGCAATGCCCCATCCTCATAACAAGCCCTGATAACACCAACGTGGCAGGGGTGGAGCAGGAGGGAGTGCCCAGCTTCAGTCCTGCCTCACTTTCCCCACCTTTTAAAAGAGGGGGAAGGTGCTTTGTGTGCTGAGTGGTTGTGATGGCCTTGGCTTTGGGCTGAGGGATTCCTCAGGGCTCAGCCTGGCTCATTTGCCGCCCTGTTATTAATGCTGGTAACGGTATAGGAAGGATAAATTCCACCACTTGGCTGAACAGAGGGAAGTATGCAGAGCAGTGGTTGGCTTTTCATAAATCATCAGTGCTCCGTGCTGCAACCCAGCCAGGACTTGAAATTCAGGTCAGGAGAGAGGGATGCTTGTAAGCCAGGCAGAGAAGGTAATTCATTCTGTTTATATTGGTTTCCTGCAAGCCAAGGGAAGGGGGGAAGCTCTCCATGATTTGGCATTTTAAATATTAGCTCAGAGCTGCAGCCCGTTGTGGGCTTTGTTTGGGTTGGGATCTTGGAAAACAAGAGAGGGAAAAGCAGGAGAGATGGGGATGGACTGGGATGCTGGTGGGGGATATGCGCCTCTCCTGCCTGCACTTGGCGTCTGTATGGTGCAGATGGGGTTCACGGGCACCCCCGTGTTGTGTGTCCCAATGTTCTTGGAGGGGTGCAGCATCCCATGGTGATGCTCTGCCAGTGTGCCTGAGGGTGCCTCTGGGCTGCTTTGGGGGGGATTTTGGGGGGTCCATATAATCCCTCCCCCTTCCCCAAGAGAAAGGAATCATCTCCCAGGTGCTCTGTTGTGGGGAAGGTGCTGAGATGGGGAATGTGCCCCCGCCCCCAATGGTGGAGAGCTGGGGGGATGTGGGGGTTCTGGGGTACCAGGTGGGTGACACAGCAGCACTGAGGTGCCCATGGTACCCATCCTATGCAGGGGACCGCTGGTGGTGGCTCCCCCTGACCCCACACAGTGCTGGGGGGCAGTGGGGGAGCCCAACCAGCACCTCCCGCGGCCTTGCCTTTCTCTGAAGTGATCACAAAACGAAACGAAAGGGACCAGGTGACCGAGCAGTAGGTAACTAAAAGGTTCTTTATTCACATTGAACAACAAGAGCCATTCACACTAACAGCCTCCGCAAGAGGCAGCGGGGACAGGAAACCCACGGCGCTTTCAGCAAACAACTTTTCCCCTTTCCTTTTCCATTCTCCTTCCTCTTTATTTTGCCATTCCCACTCTATATATCCCCCCCCCCCCCGGCGCCACCCCCTCCCCGCCTGCGGAATAGAAAACCCTGGGAGCCTCCCGTGACTAAAAGTACAATAAATAATCAGTAAACACAAAACCATACTTTATTTGTTTCTCCTTTATACAAAATAAAGAAACTAGAAGCAAAAACTATGATACATCCGCAAATCGGAGGAGCCTCTGGGGATCGCTGGAGTGGAACTCGGTGGTGAGGCTCAGGGTTTGATTTCTGCTGTGGTGGTGCTTGGGTTTGTCCTGGGTTATTTTTCTGGTTATTGTGGGGGGTTGTTTCCTGTTATTGAGGGGTTTTTTGCCTCTTTCTGGTGTCTTTGCCACCGTGTGGGAGCCCAATCTCAGTCAGTCACTGGGGCAGCCCTGGACACCCCCTCCGCACCCTCTCTAAACCAAAGACCGGGTCCAAACCCACCTTCTCCTTGGGGATAAAATGCTAACAACGAAAAAACAGGGCAGGGAAGGGGCTGGGGGGCTATTCCTGCTCTTCCCCGTTTCCCCCCTGCTGCGATGTGGTAGGGGATAATTAAAAAGGATGCTAATGAGCAGGGGGGAGCCCTGCCAAGAGCCCTCCGTCCCCATCCCCAGGAGCCGCCGGGGCGGTGGGACCTGTGTCCAGGCAAGTTCAGCTTTGGTCCGAGAGGCGGGGGTCCCGCTGCCAACGGGGGTCTTCAGGGCTGGGCACCATTCCTTATCCCCCCCCAGTGCTGGGGGGGAAGGTGCCTGGAGGGGAGGTAGTGGGGTGGCCCCAAGGTCCCGTGTGGAGGGAGGGATCTGCAGTGATTGGAGGGGATGCAGGGATGCGTTTTGGCATCGGATGGGGGTCTTTATCCGTGGGGTGGGACGGGACACGCGTGGGGTGGGGGAATACGGGGGTGTTTTCCCCCTCCCCACACACACACGTGCCCACGCCAGGCCTACCACACCGCTGCCTCGCTGAGCTCCGGGTTGGGGTGCGAGAGGGCCCCGCTGTAGCCGCTATTGCTGGACATGGAGAAGGGTGGGCTGGGCCCCCCGCTGAAGACCTCCCCTGGGATGGGGTGCAGCGAGCCGGTCATCCCCGGCTCGGGGCTGGGGGTGTCGGGATGCGAGATCATATCCGTGTACCTTTGGTTTTCTGAGGAGTGGTGTCCGCTTAAGGGGGGCTCCAAGGGTCCCAGGGGTGTGGAGCCGGGTCCTGAGTTCTGAAGGTAGCTGGAGTCGGCCGGGGACTGGGCTTGGGAGGGCGGCCCGTGGGGGAAAAAGTCATAGTTGCCTCCCGGTCCGTAGTAGTCACCTTGGTAGTCTGCGGGGAGGGAGGGAGAAGGATGGAGCTGGTCCCCCAGGGATGAAACCTCCACTGCGCCCCATTCCCAACCCTGTCCTCCCCACTGGGCACCAATCTGGACCCGCATTGCCACCCGTGCCGAAATATTCTGCTGGCTCCTGGGGTGTGGGGCTCAAAGACCCAACTGCAGATTTGAGCTCAACCTAAGGGAGAAATAAGCCGGTCCTCAGGGCTGCAGCGCTCACCATCCTCTCCCTGCCTGGCCTGGAGGGAGGAAGGGGATATAGGAGGGCAAGGAGCTGGGGCTGGGACAGCTCGGGGGGAGGATGGGCTCAATTTAATGCTTTGTTAATGCATTAAATAATATATATGTATATAAAGGGAAGGGGAAAAAACATATTTTTATATATATGTGAATGGGGAAATATATGTATAAAAGGAATGGGGAAAAACATACATAAGGGAATGGGGAAAAGATATGTATAAAGGGACATGGCCCTCAGTGATATGGTTTAATGGACTTGGCAGTCCTCGGGTAATGGCTGGACTTGATGATCTTAAAGGTCTTTTCCAACCTAGCTGATTCTAGGACTGTAGGAATGGGGAAAACATATATATATGTTTATAAGGGAAGAGGAAAAAGATATGTATAAGGAGAATGGCAAAACCCATATGTGTATAAAGGAGCAGGGAGAAGATGTATAAAAGGAATGGGGAAAAAACATATGAGGGAAAAAGGAAGAGGTATGTATAAAGGGAATGGGGAAAATAAGTATTTAAAGGGAATTGTAAAAAACATATAAGGCAATGGGGAAAAGATCTATATATATAAAGGGTATGGGGGAAAAATATATATATAAGGGAATGGGGAAGAAACATGATTGGATATGAGGAAGAAATTCTTTACTGTGAGGGTGGTGAGGCATGGGAATGGGTTGCCCAGGGAAGCTGTGAATGCTTCATCCCTGGTGGGGTTCAAGGTGGGGTTGGACATAGCCTTGGATGGCATGGTTTAGTGGGAGGTGTCCCTGCCCATTGCAGGGGTGTTGGAACTCGATGATCTTAAGATCCTTTCCAACCCTAACTATTCTATGATTCTATGATTCTATGATTAGGGAATGGGGAAAAGATATGTGTAGAGGGAATTGGGAAAAAATATATACATGGAAATAAACATGGAATAGTGAAAAAAACCCACCAAACATACACGGGAATGGGGAAAAATATGTATGATGTGAAAAAAATCTATGTAAATAAAATGGGGTAAAGTATATATAAATGGGGGAAATATTATATATATATTTAGCAGCCTAGAAGGGATCTAGAAACTCACTGAGGGCAGCAAAGGGTACGTGGAAAGCCCCTCATAGGAGGGGAGCTTTGAATGCGGCTTCGGGGGGGCTCTGCACTGAGCGGGGGGAGAGGGGTGGCGGCAGAGCCGCCTAGCTGCGCCCATCCCATCCCGTCGGGGCGGCGTGGGGGGCCGGCCCGGCGGCAGTGACCTTCCATATGCTGCGGGCCCGGGAGGTAATTGGAACAAATGCGGCCTGAAAGGGGCACAAAAGCCCCGCAGCTGGGGCTTTGTTCGGGGAGAGGGGCCGCCGCAAGGCCCGGGGGATGGGCGTGGGTGCGAGCCTGCGTGGACGTGTGTGTGCATACGGCGGGGAACGTGTGCACGGACGTGAGCACGCGTATGCACGGGGAGAGCCGGGATGCTTTGGTGTCCGCCTTCCCCCCCGCCCCTCTCGGAGTAGCGGGATAAGGGAGGAACAAAGGGAAAGAGGGAGGGAAGGAGCGGGGGGGACACGGGGCAGCGGTCCCTCACCTCCGTAGTACGTGTAGGGCGTCGAGCCGAGCATCTCGGACTCGTCGAGGCGGCCGCCGAGGGGCCGCATCCTGCGCGGGCTGCGGAAGAAGGCATGCCGGCGGGCGCCCAGCGCGCTCAGCTGCTTCATCCGGCGCTCCTTGGACCGACGGTTCTGGAACCAGACCTGAGGCAGGGCCAGTGTCAGTATCCAAAGGGAATGTGGGTACCAGGGACACCCCCTCCCCAAGTTTGGCTAGGGATGGCTGGAGAAAGGGATGGAAATCTTGCACCCACCTGGGTTTTCCCATCTCTGGGTGGGTTTTAATGACAACCCACCCCTCCTGCTGCTAGTAGCCCCAAAACATGTATGGGGGTACACACATCCCCCCCCAGATAACCAGGCTGCATTCCCCTGTGCGCGTCCTCAGCCGATTTGTGTCCGCAAGGGAGAAGGCAGCCAGAAAATACAAGAGGGAGTATTTTCCTCTATGGGTAGCAAGAAAAAGGGAGGAAAAGGCAGGGAGGAACTCTGGGTGGCGGCAGAAAGCAGCTTGCAGGGAGACGAGACCTGATGCTGCGGGCAGGGAGCGGGAGGAAAAGCTGACCGGTGAGGATGGAGATAAAGGAAGGGGAAGGTGCAGCCGACGCTCTATGGGGCATCGCCTCACCCACGGCACAGGCCACCAGCCTGGTGCGGTGTCTGGAATATGGCCCCTCACCCCTCTGTATCCCCCGGGATGGGGCAGCTCAGGGGAACGAGCACATCGCGCTCCTCTGGGGCCCTTCTCCTGCTTCCCTCTGCTGGGAGCCGGGAACGGCAGCTCCGCTACCGGCAAAGCCGGAGAGTCCTTCCCTATTAACGCCTTTATTGAAGCCCATTAATCCCTATATTTCCGCAGGGATTTTCTTCACGGGGGCAGTGCAGTAAGGAAGTGCCGGGCTGCCTGCAGGGAGCAGCGGCTTCTCCTTGCTTTCCCAAGGCTGGAAAATCCATCTCCTGGGCATGCTGGAGAATCCTGACGGTGAGGCCTCAGACTGGCTTATGTTTTGGGACTGGTTTTCATCTCTCCCCACGGGACTAGTGCACTATAGCACAGAACGGGGGATCCCTGCGATTCCACGGGAGCGTGGGGTGGGAGTAGAGGTGCGACACTGTCAGGGGATGGAAGGGATTTGCCCGACCCTATTTCCAGAGCCTCAGCTTCCCAGCCCCTTTCCAGCACCGGGGTGAGACCGTGGTGGCATTGAGCTATCAGGACTCTCACAGCCCCCCTTTTCCTTCCCTTCCTATGCGGGATTTTTCCCTTGCTATGATGAAATGGCCCCATATGGGCTGAGGTTGTTCTATGGCGGGAATGATGCCACATCACGGCGTGGGGCCATGGGCTGGGGCTGCCCTACCTGGATGACTCTCATGTTGAGGCCGGTCTCCTGGGCTAGCTGCTCTCGGATGTGGCGGGTGGGTTTTGGGGTGGCGGCGAAGGCAGCTTTGAGGGTCTCCAGCTGCTTGGCTTTAATGGTGGTGCGGGGCCCCCTCCGCTTGGTGCCCGAGTTCTGCTCCTCGTTCTCGTTGTTGGTGGTCTCCTTGTCCGAGGAGGTCGAGTTGTCCGTCTCCTTCGTGTCGTCCTGCATGGGGTCCTGGAGATCCGGGGACAAACTCCTGTCTGTACATGAGGACACTGTAAAGGAGACCCAGAGAGGAAAGGGGGGGGGGGGGGGGGATGACTTAGGGGAGACATCGACCCCTTTCTCTTCTGCCCTCCCCAGCCCGGCTGCTTTCCAGGAGAGGGGTTGAGGGGTGCTGGAGAGCAGCAAGGGGTGCAGATCCCCTCTGCCCCCCTGGTACCCCGAAAGCATCAGCCCCCCAACATCACACAGAGCTCCAGGTAACCTCTGCCCGACCGGGCCCTGTGCACCGTGTGGTGCTGTCCGGGTACAGCTGGGGAGGGGGCGATCCCCCAAGCCCCCGCTGCCCCCCGCGCTCCCCCTTTCCCCCCGCCTGCGTCTTTCACACCGGGAAGCGCCGCTGGGAAAAATGCGGCCGGTCCCTGTCGGGGCTTCGGGAGGTGGGGGTCCCAGTCGCTGCCTTGAGCCTGGCTCACCCCCCCACGCAGCCACCCCTCCTCCCGGGGCCCCTGGCGCCAGCACCCCCCAAGGCCATGCTCTACTCGCCTCGCTCACAGCAGCGGCCCCACTGACTGACGTGGCAGGATCCGGCCCCGGGTGCTGGACGGAGAGAGAGCCCACGGAAGGGGGTGAGCACAGGCGCCCGGCATGGCTGGGACAGCGGGAGTGGGCCTGATCCTGCTGTCCTGACGCAGAGACAGCTTCCAAGGAAGTCAAATGGGAGCTTTGCCTCTGGGTTGAAAGGAGGCGAAGGATCAGGCCCGCGGCGCGGGGGGACCGGGCACACTCGCAGGGGGATGCTCCCGGGTTTGGAGGGGGGCACGGGGCTAGGCCGGAGGGAGGGGCTCTGGTTCCCCACCGCCGGGGGCAGGAGCCGGGGGAAACGGGAGCGATGCTGCGGGGCTGCACCTCGGCCACCCCTGGTCCCATGCGCGTCCGGATCCCGAGGTGGGCGCGATCGCAGAGGCTTCCACCCGGATTGAAGGCTTCCACCCCACATCCCTCCCTCTCCCCGCGGATTAACGATGGGGGTCTGCGGGATGCAGCCCCTTACCCCCCCCAGAACACAAAGCTCCGGGGGGGGGGTGTCCCGGCCTGTGCTGCCTGTGGCCGGGCGGTGCGGCTGGCAGGGCCGCTCGTACCTGAGTTGAGGCTTCCTTCCTTCAAACTGGGAGAGTTCAAGTAATCCTCTTTGCAAACAAATTTGTTCTCGTCTATGATGTAGAGCTCCTCGCCCGTGGAGAGCTGCTTGTTGCAGACCATGCAGGTGAAACAGTTCAGGTGAAAGACTTTATTCCGCGCTTTCCGGACGAGGTCGCTGGGGGAGATGCCCTGGGAGCAGCCGGCGCATTTGGTACCAAACCTCCTGGGGAGGAGGAAGAAAAGCGAGAGCTGGGAGTCCCGGAGGCGATGAGGCCTCTGTACCGAGCCCCCCCTGCTCCAAATCCCACCGCGGGAGTCCGAGCCTACAGCATCTCCCGCTGGGAGATTTGGGGGAACAGGAGATTCGACCTCCCCCTCCCTCCACCCCGTCCCTTTTGGGGGGAGGATGAGGAGGGAGCATTCATCCCGCAACGCGGGGGGTGCGGATTTCGTTCCAACCGATGACTGCGGGAGGGGAACGGGAGGTTTCAGGTGCGGCCTGAAAATCCCGGCGAAGAAACGGGAATGGTGGCGGCGGGAGCGACGGGAAAGGGAGCGGCGGTTTCGGGGAGCACCGATCCCCCAGGACAGAACAGCAGCGGGAGGCAACGGAGGCAGCTCCGCTCCCCGAAGTGCCCCCAGGGCCCGGCGCCGTCCCGTTCTCCCGTGGGGGGAATTTCCCTTGTTCGGGAATGGCGCTTTGGAAAGCTCCGGTTTTCCTTCTCTTGGCTGGAGGCAGAGCCGGGTTTGTTGGTTTGGGATTTTTTTGTGGTTATTGTCATTTTTTCCCCAGGAGATGCTTTTTTAAAAGTTAAAATCAATTCCAGGGAATTCGAATGGGCTGCGAACGGTTCCTGGAGGAAAAATACCCCCGAACCAGCAAAACAACGGACAAAAAACCCACCCCAAAAGCAACCACAAACAAGCAAACCACCACAAAACCCCCCAAAACCAAACAAAAACCAAAGCCAACAACAAACAACCAAAAAAAATCCCAACCAATGGAAACAAAAAAACCCCAAACAACACCCAAAAATAATTAAAAAAAAAACAAACCAAAACAAGCAAAAAAGGGAAACAAAGAATAAAAATAAAATAAACCAACGCAACCCCCAAACCCCAAAGCAAACAATAAACCCCCCCGAAATAGTGTCCCCAAACCCAGGCTCGGGGCCGCCGCTGGCAGGTCCTCGGCTGCTGCCAGGCCCCATGGAATGGGGGGGGGGGGCAATGCAGGGTCCCCCCCTTTTTCCTCTCGGGTCGTGGCACAACTTCTGCCTCCCTCGCTGCTCCCCGTGACGTTGATGTAGTGGGAGCATTAGGAGTCATAAGTCATCGCCCCCCTCTTCCCACCCCGGCCCCTAATTTCCTCGGGAGAACCTTATCGCAGTCATTAGGGGCGTTTAAGGACCAGTAAAAGGGAGGGGGGGAAGGTTTTGGCCACCGGGTTCACCGGGGCCTGCGGTCCCGGGAGCGGGGCGAGGAGCGCCGGGCCCTGGAAGGGGGAGGACGCACGCCACGGCCGCCGCCGCGATGCCAACCGGGGCCTGGCCGCGACGGGGCGGGCAGCGACACCGCCACTACTGGTGGAGGCAAGGTCATGGGGAGACTTGGGGGGGTGAGGGGGGGCACGACCTCGCCGCCTTCCACCTCCGGCTGCAGCAGCGGCCGAAGCGCAGCCCCCCCTGCACTTCCCCCTCCGGGGCTGCGGAGCGGGCTCAGTGTGGGTCCCCGGTGGAGAGCGATGGGCAGGGATGCGGAGAGCTCCCCGCAAAGCTCCGGGAGGCCGCGCATGGTGAGAACCTCCGCACCCTTCGACGAGGTGCAATGGGGGGGGGGGGGGGGAGGGGCGATTCTCACCTGAAAAAGTCATTTTTGCAGTAGAGTTTGCCTTCCCTGGAAAAGCATTTCTCGGTGAGGTTGCACTTGCACTCGCAGCACTGAACGCATTTGATGTGCCATGCCCTGTCCAAGACGTTCAGCAGGAACCGGTCCAAAATCGGCCTCTCGCAGCCCGCACAATGCACCATCATAACCTCCGCCGGGGATGGAGACGCGCAAAGGAGAAGGAAAAAGGAAGAAAAAAAAAGCCCCCGAGCCGGCACACGGCGACGGCTCAAAAATGCAGGAAAAAAAATGGATAATGGTCAAATCACGGAGAAATAGAAGAGGGGATAACGAAAAGATTCAGGGGAGGGCAGCGAGGCGGCTGTCAAGTTGTTCCCCTTCTTCTCTCCGGAGCATCAGCGGCGGGAGGGGAAAAACGAGGCGCCCCCCCTGAAAATAAAACAAAACAAAAAAAAAAAAAACAAACAAAAAAAAAAAGGGGGGGGGGAATTTCCAAATCGCCCCCGAGAAATAATAATAATAATGATAATAATAATAGTAATAATAATAATTAGAATAAACCCCCCAACCCAACCCCCCCCCTCGGTCCTTCCGGAGCGTCCCGGGAGCCGGCGGAGCGGCGGCCGCGCTGGTGGCGGGCTCTGCGGCAGCGGGCGCGGCGGGAGGGGTGCATGAACCCCCCCCCTGCAGCCGGCAGCCCCGGTGCCTCGCTGAGCTCCGCCGCCGCCACTCTCATGCTGTCCCCATCGCCAGCTTTGTCCCCCGCCTTAGTAATTCGCGCATCCTTATTCAGATTCGGTGACGTCGGGGTCCGCGTCGTCCCGGCCGCGGCCAATGGGAGCGCGGTCACCATGGCAACCTCTTAATTTATAGCATATCTAAATTGGCTCCAGCCTTGTGCTTGGCACAGAGGGAAAAAAACAACGCGCCTCTATTGTTGAGGGTGGTTGTACCTGGGCCGGCAAGTGAGTACGCACCTGGCTGGGCCGGGGGGGCCCCCCGCGAACCACGCTTCCCTCCAACAAAAACCCTTTTCCTTTGCTACTTTTCCTTTAAAAGGGGGTTTTAGGGGGTCCCGGGCCAGAGCAGCGCCAGGTTTGGGGCTTGATTCAGTCTTTTACTTTGATTTAATTTTAGGGTTGGTTTTGGAAAAGCAATAAGAGGGGAAAAGGGGAGAAGGGTGAATTTAGGGGCGGAGGGGAAAGCGGCTCCTCCGCGCAGCATGGCAGGATGAAAAGTTGCCCCGGCTGCTCCCTGGGCGGAGGTATGCGCACGCCCCCCCCAACAGCCGCCCCTTTCGGCCTTTGTCCCATGGGCTTTCCACACTCCGCGTAAGTCGCTGGCGACCCCCGGGGGGGGGGGGGGTGGGGTGGGGGTGGACAGCGCCTCCGACACCGTTGTTTCTCCTTAATTCCAGGTGCGGTGGAGCGGTGGTGCCGGAGGGGACGAAGAGAAGGACTGGGGCCGGCACAGCGGTTCAGGGGGGCTGCGGAAGAGGGTTATGGGGGTTCTCCCATAGCAGCGGGGTCGGTGTCCGGGACAGCGCGGATGCTTCTCCCCCCGGTTCCCCGGGGTTCGGGGAGGAAATGGGATTGTCCTGGGGGTCGCGGGGAAGAGGAGGATGAAAGCGGCGGGGCAGGCGAAGGCCGGCCCTCCCCTCCCCTTCCCGTCCATTTCTCCTGCCGAAACACCTAAATCTCTAATTGTATGTGTTGTTTTCCCCCCGTTCCGGCCCGGCAGCACCGGAGCATCCCGCGGAAACGTGTCCGGTAACGCCAGAAAGAAGAAAAAGAGAAGAAGAAAATCCCCCCGCCGCGATGCATGCAGATCGGCGAGGAAGTGGTGGAGGTTCTGTGTGTGCCCTCGGGTAGGGGGTGTGTGGAAAGAGCGAGAATCGAAATATGAAAATACAGAGAGAAGAGGGTGAGGTAAAGAATATAGAAAAGAAAGGGAAATAAGGAGAGAAAAATTGAGAAAGAAAGCGAGAAAACGTGTCCAAAAATAATAATTTTACAATAAAAGAAAATAAGAAAGAAAAAGAGAAAAGGAGAGAGTGAAGAAAAATAAATGAACAAAAATGAGAGAAAAAAAAGAAAAGGAAGGAAAGAAGCAGAAACGGAAGGAAAAACAGACTGAAAACGGAGAAACAATAAGAGAGAGAAAAAGAAGGTAAGAAAAAATAGATAAATGAAGGAAAGAATAAATAAATGGAAATGAAGAAGGTAAGAAAGAAGGCGGAAATTTAAAAAAAAAAGAAGGAAGAGGAAAAAATAACGGGGAAAATAAATAGAAGGAAACGACGGCGAGAACGGAAAAGAAAGGAAACGAAAAATCAAAGCGCGAAGGAAGAAGCGCCGGAGAGAGCGAGCGAGGAAGAGGAGGGAAAGGAAACAAAGGCAGGAGGAAAAAGAAAAGAAAGAGAAGAGAGAAGGAAAGAAATAAACCAGGCGACAAACGCATTAAAAGGGGAAGAAACGGGCAGGAGCGGCGAAGGGAGGCAGAGGGACCGGACCCGCGGCCGATCGCGGCCCTGCTCAAGCCGCGGCTCTGCCCAAGTTTGCGGGGCCAATGTTCGGGGGATTCTGGGGCCGCGGAGCGGGTCCCTGACCGCTGCGGACCCCGGGTTTCGGGGAAGGCTCCTTGGGGGTCCGGTAGCACCGGGGGGGGGGTAGGAGATCCCGACCGGTCCGCCGGTACGGCCCCGCTCGCAGCCGCTGCGGGTCTTTCATTCCCGCGGAGAAGCGCAGCCCCGACGGCGGGGCCGGGAGCTGCGCGCGGGGCCGCTTCGTAACAGGCTCCTTGTGGGTAACGCCATGGGTCATGTGCGGATGCGGTTCTTGTCCCCACGCACACCCTCACGGCCCTTGCTACCGGCTGGTGCCTTCCTCATCGGTACCGACAGCCACCCCCACCCCACACCGCTGTCCCCTGTGGTGCAGGATTGGGGAGGCGATGCCGGCGGGTCCCGATTCCCGCTGCGGCGCTCAGCGCCCTTTTTCGTTTGGAAGTAAAAGAATAAATAAAGCAGAGGAGGGGGAAAAAACTCAAAGCGCCAAATAACCCCCCTGAGCCCATCAGCCACGTTCTCTGTGATACCAGCCTCATCATATCCGCCTATATGTAACTAATAAACCTATTGTGTTTTAACAGGGTAACGCACGGAGAAGCATCGCCGCTTATGCGAGATGATGATGGAATTTATGCATTAAAAAAAAAAAAGAAAAAAGCCCGTTTTCAAGAATAAAGTGTATCAACTTACAACCCAGCAGACGGCAGAGGGATAAGTGAAACAGACAAAAGGCAAACAAGATAATAATCTGTTTCCAATCAGTTAAGCCCTGTAGAATTTGTAATACGCGGTTTGCATATCCCCCCTGTGTTTTGTAATTAATTATCTATCTGTTAGGATGCTCCGCCGGCGACTTGGGTTGATATTTCCAACTCTTTTTGGTTGTAGGCAGCGGTCACGCAGGGAAGCGCGGAGGAAACGCGGAGGAGCGCGGAGCGGGGCCGAGCTCCGCGGCATTGCCCGGTCTGAGGAAGCCGAGGCTGGGCGCGGTGGGAGGCGGCGGTTCCGCACCGCTCCGCGCTCCTCCGCAGGGGCTGCTGCCGGCGGGAGCGCGTTTGGGGAAGGACGGGGCTTCTTCTCCCCGCGTCCCCCTCCTTTCCCCTGGTAGGAGAGGGGGGACGGTGCAGGTTTTAACATTAAACAAACCCAGCAAGCATCTCCTAGCCGGGCCATAGGCGTTTCTGAGTGACTGCGTTACAAATTGTAAATTTAAATAGCTCACAGGATTCATTACCTCCCGCGTCTGATTTCACCCAGCCGTGAAAAATTGTCCTGGTGTACCACTGAGAAAGGGTTTGCTGCAAAGAGCCGCAGCCTAATCACCAGCTTTCTCTCGCCAACAAAAGTGTAATTATTTTGTTTTGGGTGTAAATATAACCCACGGTACAAAAAAAAAAGAGAGAGAAGAAGGAGAAAAAGAGATAAACCCCCAGCAGCGTCTGCATGCATTATAGGGCCGTTTAAAAAGATCAGTCCTAAATTAATACCAAGGTTAAAAGGGGAAGGCAGCTGGGACATGGAAATTTCCGTATTATTGGGGGGGGAAAGGGGGGGCGAGGTGCGTGCAAGTGTGTGTGTGTGTGCGAGGGTTCACCCGCGGCAAACAATGCGGCACGATGCGCCGCGGAGCCCCAAGCAGCCCTCCCAGGGCTCCCCGCACCTTTTCCCCTCCATCTCTTGCAACATGGGGCCCCGATAAAGGGGTTCTGGAGCGTCCCCCCCGCATCCCGGGTGCTGGGGAGTGGGGGGCGACCCGCGGCGGCTCTTTGTTCCCCGTGGGTGTTTCTGTAAACGCGGGTGGGTGAAAAAGAAAGCAACCAACCCACACCCCCCCGCACCCCCGACCCCAACGCAAACGAAGAGCAAGGGGAACGGTGGTTTTATTTATCCCGCTTTTATTGTTTTAAACGAATTCGTGGTTTCCTGCCCTCCGAGCTCCAACCCGGGGGTTCGGAGGGAGAAACGGCACCAAACGAAAGGTGCCGCTGGTGCCGGCGGCGGGGCGAAGCCCCGGGAGAGGCAGCAGAAAGCGGAAAACCAGACCCGAAATACGGGGAAAAGAATCCCACAAACCAGACCGAATACACCCCCGGTTGCTGCCCTCGCCCTGCTCCCGGTGGAGGTTTCCCAGCAGTTCCCTCACAGCCGTTTCAATCAGTTCCTTTTTTCCCTTGGACAGCGGTAATTGGAGAAGGTTTAATTGCCCCCCCCCGCCCCTCCTCGCTCCAACCCCATCCCGAGCTCCCTTCTCCTTGCCCCAAGGGTTCCCTGGGGCTGACTTGGCCCCGTGCATCCCATCCCGGCCAGAGGGCCCCGTGGCTGTGGCTCGCCGCGGTGCCGGATCGCGGGTGGGCGAAGCCTGGCTGTGAGCAGCGTGTGTTTGCGATAAACGAAGCGGAGGCAGCCAAACCCAAAGCTTCGGAACTTATTGACTGGAGATGGGGGGGACGCGGTGAAGAACTCGCTCCAAATTTTCCCGGGTGATCCCCGGCCCGCTCCAGCCTCCCGCCGAAGCGCCCGCCCCCCCGGAGGGGCTGCTCGAGCCGTTCCCACCCGCTCCCCCCGCCGCCTTGCCGCTAATGAGCGTGTGTGTTGACACGGCGAGGCGATGCCCCCGTTTGCTTTTGTTTGGGAGGTGTGAAAGAGGGAATCTGCATGAGAAAAGCCGGCGGCAACCGCGGAGCTCCGCATAGCAGCGGCGGGACGGAGCGAGCCGGTGCGTGGGGAGTCCGCGCTGGCGGGGATGAAATCCCCTGAGCGGGGGGGACGGGGACGGAATGGGAATGGGGGGGGTCAGGTCTGAAGCTGGGGGAGTCTGCAAGCCGCAGAAGGAATGGGAGCTCGGCCCTGTGCTTCCGTCGAGGGTCGGGGCTGAAGCGAACGTTGCCGGGTATTTTACCCCCGGGGACCCCGAAAGCTGGCGGGTCTCTGGGTGTCCCTGCAGGGCTGTGCCCCCTGGATCCTTCCACCGTCCCTTGGATTTATCGTGGGAAATAGGGAGGGGGGAGCAGAGGGCCCGCACCTGCGGGCGGGATGAGGGGGCCGGGTTACAGCGCTCCTATGTTCCTGCTAACGGGCCCCGTGGATGACTCGATGGGGGACACACAGAGGGGTGGGCTGAGAGCGCCCCAAAGCCACTCTTGCCGATGGGGACAGGAGGGGCTGAGGGGGCAACTCCAGCGGGGGAGCGGTTTGCCGGAGCAGGGCCGCCGCTGTCCCGCTCCCACATCCCAGATGGGCTCGGAGCCCTTCTCTGGGACCGGTCCCGCTGGGCTGAGCCCCGGGATGGAGGAACCCCGCTGGGATAGCGGCCCCGAGCCGCGCCGGGCCCCCCCGCGCCCTGCCTGGCCCCGGAAGCGCGGGTCCCTTCGTGTCAGCCCCTGTCCCCTCCGGTCCCCACCGTGTCAGCCCCGGTCCCCCACGTCCGTCGGCGCGGAGCTCTCCAGGGTTCTGAACCGCGCGGGCCCGTCTGTTCCCGCCGGGCCCCGCGGGCGCCGGGCACGGCTGCCTTCCGCCCTCCCCTCCTTCTGCATCGCCTTCCTTCCCCCTCGCTCGCTCTTCCCCGCTCTGCTTTCCTCCTGTTATTTTCTTATTTTATTTCTTTTAAATTTTTTTTTTTCGTTTATCTCCTATTTTCCCGTTGTTTTTTTCTTTTTTTTTCTCCTTTTTTAAACCCTTTTTCTTTTTCAGTTTTCCCATTTGTTTGCTTTTATTTTACCCGTTTTTCTCCTTATTTGTTTTTTTTCTTTCCGTTTTCCTTTTTTTCCTTTTTATTTATTTTTAGTGTTTTTTCAGTTTCTTTTTTCCCTGTTTCTCTTCTTTTATTGTTTTTCTCCTTTTCTTTGTTGCCTCTCAAATCTCTCCCCTTCTCACGTTCTCTTTCTCTCTCCCCTCGCTCCTTCTTTCTTTCTCTTTCCCTCCCCCTATCCCGTTTTCCTCTCTCTGTCTCCCTCTCCTTCCCTCTCCCCCTCCCGGAGCTGTTTTTCGTTTCTCCCTCTCATTTCACACACATCCAGCCCCGATCTCTCTGTCTCTCTCTGCTTTTCTCTCCTTTCCCGTTTCTCTCCTCCCGCAGGAAGCCACCTTTGCCAGAGAGACCGGAATTTCCCGAACAAGGCGTCACCGCAAGCAGAGGCTCACCGGACCGCCCCCCCGGTGCCGGGCAGATGTGACCTGCTCAACCCCCGACGGGGACAGCGGCTCTGCCGCGGGACGGCACCGGCGGGGGCTCCGCGGGGTTTTCACTCTTACGGCGGCTGCTATTAGAACCGAGACCCCGAGTAGTGCAGGAGTGGGGGGGACGCCCCACGGCAGCGGGGGGGAGACCCAGGCGGCGAGAAAACGAAGTGGCAAAGCCCGAGTTCACGGGGGGGTGATGCTCGGACACGCACCTCCTGCACAAACACCCCCATGGCTCCCCGGCACCGCTCTGCCTGGAGCCTCGGGAAGGGCTCACCTGCCTACCCCAGCCCCGACACTGCGGTGAGGGCCGGAGTCTGCCCTTGCCCGCCTGTGAGGCTCTTTGTCTGCCTCGTCCCCTCTTGCACACACTCACACCCCTTCCCCGAGCGCACCATCCGACCTGCACGGTCCCTCGCGTTCCTTCATCTGTGTCCATGTATGTGCACGTACCCCACTGTTGCACACGCTTCCCTGCACACACCTAAACCTGCTTCCCTTCTGCCTCCCCTGCTCTCAAACACACCCCTTGGGCAGGTTACATGCACATACCAGCCGCCTTAACACACACACGTGCACGCACAAAACCAGCCCTCACAACACCCATCTCGGCAGCTCTGCCTTCCTCATGTGCTCAGGCTCTGTGGGAACTGACACTGTCCCTCAGCCCCATCTTTTTCCACCAGGAGATGAGGTTTTCCTCTCTCCGTAGGCCAGAGGAGAGAGCCCTTCCTGGGGTGGTCTTAGGACCATGAGTGGGGCTGAGTGGGCTCCAATGCCCATTTCACAACCTGGATGACAAGTCAGGGGCACCTTACGCTGGGCAGGGCCGTGGAAACTTCTCCATTGCCTCAGGAAAGGGGGAGACTGTGCCTAGGGTCTCCCTAACCTCAGCAGCTGCCCAATGTGCAGTGAGGCTCCTGGGCACCCGGGCACACAGACATGCTGCTCTCCTTCTCCTGTCTCTCCTCCTCCATCCCGACTTGCTTCTGTTGAGAAGTCCTCACTAGAAATGCACAACCTGCCTCTAATCTTAACCACAATCAGGACCTGGCAGCAGGATGCCGTGTGGGACCATGAAGTAAAGTGGAGAGCTTAAAGGGGAGCAGGGTCCCTGTGGGATGTTGGTTTCTTTCCATCATTCTTTAAATGCTTTTGCTGTTGTTGCTGCTTTTGGAGCAGGGCAGAAACCACCATGGGAGAGCATAGGTTTAGCTTTTACACTAGAAGCCACTTCTCACAGCTGGAGGTGGGGATGGACAAGGGCCAGCTTTGGAAGGGCTCCTCACCTCAGCCAGCATGTGGGATCCAGCCTTGAAGATGTTCCTCAGGGAAGCTGCACTCCCAAGGAGACCTCCATCCATCCATCCAGGCTTTGCTGCAGGTGAGTCCGGGAGCACCCTGTATGTGGGGATGATTTTAACCCTTGTAGTGCCTGGGTGGTGACAGAGCCCCCTTGTCCCCAGCTCTGGGGCTGACTGGGCAGTGTTCAAGGTCAGGTTGGACACAGGGACTTGGAGCAACCTGCTCTAGTGGAAGGTGTCCCTGCTTGTGGCAGGGGGCTGGAACTGGATGAACTTTAAGGTCCCTTCCCACCCAAACTATTCTGTGAGTCTGCGATTCCATGTTTTGGGCAGCTTCCTGCTTGGGCTCATGTCAGTGAATTCTCTGGGAATTCAGGCAAGGCTTATGTGGGCTTGCTTATTATGAAAAGGCAAGGTATCTGCACGTGTGTATATAAGTGTGAAGGTACTGCACGTGTATGCACACATATCCCCCTCTCCCCAGAACCATGCAGATCAAGCCTGGGGTGCAAACCTTCCCCTGACACCCCACATCCTGCTCACACAGCCTGGAGTGCTTCTACCCACTTTTGCACCCATGTGTGCTCACGTGCTTGGCTGTGGGTGCAGAGGGAGCAGCGTGTCCCTCCTGTGCCCTCTCCATCCCATCCCAGGGCAGCAATTGAAGAGGCCGTTTTCTCTTTGCAGAATCTCAGCCTGATTCTGCATTCAAAAGCCGGGGTGGGGATTAAGTGGGGCAGTGGCAAGCTCAGGTCTTTGGCTAACAAATGCTCTGTGGAACTTCCTTGGACTTCAGCAGGGACTGCATGCACAGAGCTGGGAGCAGCCGCTGGCCCTGGCTCTTCATTTCTTTGCACTGGTGCATGAGAGGAGATGACTGAGAGAGCAGAAAGCTGCACCTCTGAACTCTGTGGTCACTCCTCATGCAGAATTGCTCTTTGTTTTCCCTCACATCCACACCTCTATGCCGGTGAAAACCAGGCTGTGAACTGCAGGCACCAGTCCTATGGTGAACCTGCTACAATTCCTTTCTTTCTTTCTCTTTTTTCCTCTCCAGAAACATAAGGGATAAACACAATCATTTCAAAGAAACGAAAGCTTCCCACCGGAGAAGCCAACAGGGACCTGCCATGAAGTCCTGGTACGGTGTGTCACTGACACTGATTCAATCTGACACCTCGGTGTCTCCAAAGCCATCACATTGTATGCTGCAAATGTATATTAACATTAGTATGCATTGGCACAATATGGATCCATTATTCCAAATGCTTATGAGAACTAGGTGCTGCATAGGAGCAGCTGCTGCTTTTTAAGCCTCAGAGCATCAATAGATTCATAGATTTTAGGGCCAGAAGGGACCCTGGTGATCATGGAGCCTGACCTCCCATGGAGCACGAGCCTGGTAATTTCTGCATCCAGCCTCATCACTCGAGGATAAGCAGCAGCTTGCCCTGTGAAAGGCACCAGCTCAGTGACGGAGAAGTTGATGTCTCCCTCTTTTAAATCTGTTCCCTCCTTTAATCACTCTCCTCATTAATCATAAAAGGGAAAACTTTAATTTCAAGGCTCAGCTTGTGTAGATCCAACTTCCCACCACTTGGTCCTCTCAGGTCCCATCTTCCCTCCCTTCTTCTGTACCAGAATGATGTTTACCCCCTTTTGTTGAAGTAGTGGCTACATAGGAGGAAAGAAATGTTCCAGTGTCCTGGAATGGTGTCTGCAAAAGGCTTTGTGCTTCTTATGGAGAGGAATGGTACCTGGGAAACATTCAAATGTGGGGTCATCCATTGAGTGTGAGCATTTAGTCTTCGCTTAAAAAAATGCAAAACTGTATAAACGCATTTTGCAGCAAAGGAGCAATGCTGGGGATGGGTTTTGGGTTAAATGCTTCTCTTGCTCCCAGAAAATGAAAGAAAAGATGAGAATGAAAATCCATTAAATTAATGAAATAAAAAGAGCTGAAAGTCCTATGTTATGGTCACAAAAACCCTTCACATAAACACCTCCTCTTTGATGTAGATGAGCAGTTGTCATTCAAACCACCATGATCCCCACATCACCAGTAAAATCTGGGATCAGATTCAGAGCCTGCCTTCCTACAGGGTTTTTTTCCATTAGTGTTCCCCCATTTCCACTTCATTTTAGGGATAGCAGCTCTGTCTCCCTTTGCCTTCCCATCCTGATGCCATCAGGTGTGTGGCTGCATGCATGGTGCTGGGCTGCCTGCACAAGCATTCTCTGAATGTTGATTCCTCAGCCTTTCTGAAAACCACCTGATGGGACTGTGCATCCAGCCCCGTGCTCAACTTTTAAAGCAGAAAGTAGTTGAAAGAGGCTTCTTTTTTCCAGCAACATGGCCCTGTGTTTGCTGCTGAGCACGTGGGATAGGAAGGATTAACAAATGCAAGGCATTATTTGACAGGGAAAAAGGTGTCATTTGATGATCCTCAGTTTGTCCCTCATAAGCTGCCTTGGGTTGATGCAACGCTATGAGCTGAAGTCACCAGGTAGGCATGGGAGAGGAGACAACCTCACCACTGGTGCTTTAGATATGGGGAGAGGAGGGATACAGCAGTGGACACAGAGTCTGCAGTGATGGGGCAACTTCCATGTGGCTGTACGGACTAGGGGAGTGGGGTTGAGGCTGGGATGGGGAGCTGAGGTGGGACAAGCCAATAGACCTCTCCTGTGCCCTTGTTTGGAGTAACTCTCAGTTCCTCACCATGCTGCAAGATGGAAAGATGCGCTTCAGCATTCCCAAGGGAATGTCTCGGCTGACTTTGGGAGTTTTTGTTTCCTTGCTGAGACTACATGATGCTTTTGATAGCAATTCCTACATGAAACAGCTCGTAGAAGACCAACATGAAACCAGCCCCCTTTTCATATCCTCAGGTGAAGGTAGTAGAGGCACGATTTAAGACAATCTATACTTCTTGCAATGAGTTATCCGTGGAACTCTTTGCTGCACGAGCTCAATGGAAACTGAACAAGCTCTTAGGAGAGAAATTCCTTGAAGGATGTTAGGAACATTGAACCCACATCTGGCTCCGGTGATCCCAAAGAGCATCCCTTTGCGCAAGCCTTCCTCCGCTGTTCTTCTCCAGATGATGGCTCCTTGTGTCTCCTGGTAACAGGATCAGGAGGTCCTTTCCTTGGTTCCTTCCTTCTTTGCTCTTACAAGATGTTCGTTTTAGTTTCAGCTCAGTATTATATCAAGAACTGAGAAACTAAGGAACAATTGCATTCCTCGAAAGGATGTCTCCAAGCAGGTCTCCTCCTATCCTACCTTGCATGAATAGCTTCTTTCTTGGCTGCTAAGCTGAATCCTGGTTTGCCTTTTCTGTTCCATTGCTTGGCTAATGTCACAGCAGACATATCCCTCACCTCTCGTAATCCCTGACAATGATGAGAGGAAATGAAAAAAGATTATTTAGTATCATTTTTTCCCCTTCTGCTGGACATTTCATGTAGGAAACGCTTTCAAAGAAGGGGGATGAATCGCACAACCACAGATATTAGAGATGGAAAAGACCTTTTAGGTCAGCCAGTCCATTTCCCTGTGAATGCAGAAAAGCTTCTGAGTGCAGCTGGATTCCTTTCAAGGACTTTGTCCAGTCTGAACCAACTTTAGCAAGAAAGCTTCAACTTAAGTCCGTCTCAAGGTGGCTGTGAGAGGGGTGGTTTTCAACCGAGTGGGATCTGAGTGCTCCTAAACTTTCTCCCAGGGCAGATGTGCGTCTCTGCTGAGGGGTCCTGAGGAGATGTTGCAGAGCTGAGTGCATGGAGCAGCCAGGTGGTCTTTGCTGGAGCTGGTCCCTGTCCCCCCAACAGCAAACCAAGGGTGATTGCATGGTGCAGATCCCAGGGGCGTGTGAGCTGTGGTAGTGTTGCTATGGGGTGACAGACAGCAGATCTGTTGTGGCTTCTTGGGTTGGAAGCCAAGGGCCCAAGCTGGGTGGCCATGGGGCCACCTTGAGCACCTTTCAGCAGCTCCATTCCTCAGTTTCCCCTTGCTTATTTGGCTGGCTGGGCTCTCCACTGCTCGGGGCTCTGTGCATCAGGCCAGCACAATTCATCCTATGAATGCCAAAGAAACCATTCCCACCATTCCTAAGCTCAGAATTCAGTATCCTAGGCCACCTTCCCAGCTGTGGAAAACCTTCCTGGAGGTCAAGCTCCAATTAACTGAGAATGCAGCAAGAAATAAAAGGGAAAAGGTATGCTCAGACATTTCATCTCCACTTGGAGTCACTTCACACGCAGCCTCAGGGCTCTCAGCCCAGCTCCGCATGCCTCCAAACCCCCACTGATGTGTGAGCAACTGGGGGACGTGTGAACCCAAATACCTGCTATTTGGGTAGCAAATAGAAAACTGCTCCCCTTTTCCCAGGGAAGGAAGGGGGGAACAGGAAAAGCAGGGAAGGGAAAGGGAAATAAAGTCTTAATGATGTTAATGTTCAAAGGAAGCTCTGGTCCAGGGATTTGCTGTTGAACACAGAATTTGGGCTGTGTGAATTTCCCCTTTTCTTCCCCTTTACAGAGTCACAGCTTTACAGTGTGACTCTGTCAATCCTTATACTTACTTTTTGGGGGGTTGTTTTCACCAGACAGGATGTCACCGAGCATGGGATGCAGGCAAGAAGGGCCCTTCTAATTAACCCAGGAGGGAGAGCATCCTTCTCGCCTGCTCTGACCCCACACTTAGGGATGAAGCAGGATTGCCAGAGCTCACCTAGAAACGGTGCCTTAATCCCGCTCCCCAAAATCCCCGACCCCTGATCTGTACAGAGACAACCATTTTAAAGAGACAGTGCCACGATGTGCCACCTCCTTCTCTTAAGTGGTCACCTGCCAGCTTCGACTGAAGGCGTAATTACCATCCTTGAGGCCTGATCCATCTTATTCCCCTTGAAGTCGATGAGGAAACCTCCCCGACTCTGCTGGAAGCAGTGTTAAGATCCTCCTCCCGCCCCCAGTCTCTTTTCCCAGGATTTATCTCCTTTCGAGGATGGAGGATCTACCCAGTGCTGCGGCCGGGGATGGAAGGGTCCGCAGGGAAGCATTGCCTTGGGGAGCTGGTGAGAGGGAGAGAGAGAGAAGAGCAAACACAGGTCCATTAATCCGCAGTTAGTCTGCCTTTTTTGTTAGGAAGATGAACTTGATGAGTTAATTAAGCCACAGCCTGTAAAACCAGTTTATTTGCATAGCAAACTCCTGGGCCAGTGTGCTGTGAGCGGGCATAGACGTGCAGACAATTCCAGGGAAATTACAGCCTCATTAATATGCTAATCTGGTTGCAGGCCTGGAACGAGTTTTGGGTTTGCGGTGCTTGATGGGGGGGGTCCGGGGGGGGTGTTGCTTAGCAACCCTTTCCTCCAGGTAACCCTTCTCTTCCTTGCCCTTGATATCCCCCAAGGATTGCCAGGGAAGGAGGGGGGGGGCTCTGCTGTCACGCAAGGGTGAGCCAAGTGAAAGGAGAAGATGGGGATGGGGGGCTGGAGTCTTTTATAGCACCCAGGCATGCACCCCCGGACGGCGGTGGGCAGCTGCACATCCCCCCCCCCCCCCAAATTGGGGTATGGAGGAGATGGTTGCAGATGTCTGCATGTGCACACGGAGGTGGGCATGGGGCAGGTGAGGAGCGCTGTGGCCCCCGGGCATCCAAGATCCTGGCTATCAGTGGTCCCCAGCTGTGTCTCTGTATGGCTGCTTCCTCCTGAGGGTCCCAGTGACCAGCAGCGATCAGCCCTTGGTTTGTGTTACCCAGCCCTTTGCTGAGCATCCCTCTCCGTCAAGTGGTGCTTCTCCAGACTGCCCTTCCCATGTCTCCTGCCAGTTTCCTTGTATCCCTGAGTGTCCCCCCAGAATGGTGCAAGCCCAGTGCTCCTTGTCTATCCCAGTTTGCTGCAGCACTGGTCGGGATGGAAGCACCAGGAATCAGATGGGGGAATGCAGCACCTCTGTCCCATCAGCCCCTGCAGCTCCTGGAGAGCTCCATAAGGCAGGAAGGGCACTGGGTCTCTGCCCCAGGTTGGCTGCACTGTTGAGACCTTCCTCCTGCACCTTAACATGTAGTGACACATCATGAGAGCAGAGCATGCCTCCTTCACCCATCCCATCACCAGCTACCAGGAGAAGGGACGTGCCCTGGGTGTCCTGGAGTCCCACAGTGCTGGTGTCCACCAGCCTTGGACCACATGGAAAAGCAGCACTACAGCTTCTGTCTTGCTATGGAGGGGGAGACTGGATTAGAAGGTGTTCCACATCCCTTCTAGACTGCTTCTCTGCTCTAGGGTGAGCTGGGGCTCTCTGGTGGAGCCTGACTGAATGCCAAAGCTTTGTGACTTTCTTCCCCAGCACTGTTGTCCGTATTGTGCTGCTTTCATAATCCAGAGGTGATGAGCAAGCTCCAAAGCTTTTCACCCAGCTCTCTCAATAGCCCAGCCTTTGCCATGTTCAGCATCTGAAAGTGCTGTCCTCGAGGTGTCGTGTGGGTGCAGCAGGACAGACAGACACCAAAGCCCTTTAAGTTAGACCCAGTGCCTGCAGAACAAGGCCAGACCTGGAGACTCAGGGCTGATGGAGATGTCTGGGTTGGATCCATCCAGTGCCTCTGTTTCTAGACCACTCTCCACCACCGAGCTCCTCAGTCCGCATGAATCTAGGCCTAGCTGCAGTAGGAATTACATGCCTGAACAGCTTTGAATCTGGGGGCCCTTTGCTGACCAAACCTGGCTTGTTCAATGAGAGTTATGCTAGGATGGATGAGGCTCTTCTCTCTCCATTGCTTTGCCTTGTGATGCTTGGAAACATCCACTCTCTTCAGTCACCAAGCCAAAAGCTCTTATTTGAAGTGTGAACAAATATGCCAGGCAACAAGTTTCTGCATCAGCTTTTTTCCTGCCAAAAAGCACTTCTGACTTCTTTGGAGGAGGCCGATTCCCTGGATCGCTGCTGGAGACGCCGATATGAGGAAGGGAACTGTTGCCTTCCTACATTGGGAGTCCCAGTCTCCAGGGCTATCCATCCGTTAACCTTCATGAGCTCAAATATTTATTATTCATATTACCCTGAAATGTGCTAAAAAGATGAAAAAAGGAATTAATGTGCCAGATCTTGCATCCACCTTTTAGCTTATTACAGTGCTAAAGCAGTATTAACATTTACAGTATATGAGCTCTGCTTTGCTTGTGCCTGAGGCCAGGGGGTTTAAGCCAGTGCCGAAGTTAATAGCAAGCGCTGGTTAGAAAAAGCCCATTATATCATAAAGTTGGAATTTTACTTGGGCTGTGGCCACTGGCTCTTTCCCATCGGGATGCAGTGCCATCCTCTCAGTCCCTTTCTGCTCTGTCGCCTGCCACAGCTTGCTCTCCCTCTCATATTCAAACAAGAGCAGAATGGGGTGGAAATGTTGTTTTTGTTCTCAGCGCTGGTGAATTGAAGGGCATCACGTTTGCCAGAAGATAATTGGTTCAGACTCTGGCCAAGAAGCCTCATTCCCTCCTGGACTGCACCTAGGAGGTGCCATGCGGTTAGAGGTATTTCTGGGTCCTGTTCCATCTGCTGCGTTGGACACGTCAGGCTCCTCCTTTACAGCTTGAACGTATTGATTCATCTAGCATACATGTGTTCTGCTTAAGGGTGACTTTACGAGCGTCTTCTGTCTCCCATGAGGAAGGATCTGCCTGTAGAAGCATGTGAGGAGCCCCATGGTGAAGCGGCTGCAGCAGGGACTGTTGGGGTGCCTCTTGGGGAGCATGGTGTTACACGGTAGTGGTAACGGGGTAGATGTGTCCCTACCTCAGAGATAGTCTCCCCATACACCTTGTCACCCTGCAAAACCCCGGCTCTTGCAACTGGTTCATACCCCCAAAGAGAGAGGGTCCTGTGGCTACCAAAACTCATCTGGCTCTGCCACCCACAGAAGCTGCCATGGACCAGTTGTCAGGGCTTCAATCTAACCAGAAGGTTGAACGTCCACTTGACATACAGTGTCTTTACTCACACCTCTTGATTTTGCTAGGATGCAGGCAAACACCCACAGCCCAAAGAAGAACATTTCTGCCTTGGTGCACTCACCCCATTGAGATAAGCCTCCCAGCCTTGAAGGCAATGGGTGTCAGGGTCCTGTGGGCAATCATAGGCTTCAATAGCTCTGACCAGCCTCACCTGAGGTCTCCTTCCACACCTTCTGCCCATGGGTGGGAGGTCTATTTAAGCCCAGGCCTGGGCCTTTGCCCTGTTTCTGAGCTTTGCTTCAGCTTTGTCCATGTTTGGCTGCAGACCCTTTTGATGTGGACCCATGGGCTGACTTTCTGACTTAGACCTATCTTGTCACCATGGGCCTGTCTTATGGTTGCCATGGACCTGGTGCTGACATGGGCTGACCTTGCTCGGATGGGATGGGATGGAGCTTGCTGTGCTCAGGTAATGGGGTATCTTCAGCTCAGACACCAGGGAGAGCCCTTTGCTACTGTGAATGCAAGTTTGTCACATTTGAGTTTGCTGTATTTGAGACTCAGCTGGTTTTCTGTTAAGCACAAAGAGTGTTGAGGTTATTGCTGGTTTTGGAATTCAGTGTTTCCCCTCTGTTCCTGTGCTTTGGGTACCTGTTTAAGTGATCTCATTGAGGAGGAGTTTATATAGAGGGGAAGGTTTCACCCTTTAGGAAACCAAATCCTACTTCTAGTTCTCCCTGTCCTCAGTGCATGCCACAAGCTGGGGGTACTGAGTGTCCAGCAGATGACTGGCAAATTCAGAGCACTATGTCCTCAAGAACTAGGTTTCTGGAGGGTTTGCTCTCTCCTTTTATTTAGCAGACAGCTGGTTTCAAACTTGGCATGTGTGGAGATGTGGGATGATAGCGGGGTGATGTTGGGAGAGTGAGTCCCATCAGCGCAGGAGAGCTCACACTAACCTGAGCACCCTTTCCATCTCCTAGCATGGTGCTTGCTTGCCTTCTGTAGGTCCAGCTCTGGTGATGCTCCTTTGGAGCAGTCCCTAGTGCTGGTACCCAGCAGAGAACCTTGGTGCTTGCTGGGGACCTGAGGTTCCTTGCTTAAACCCACATGCAAAATGCCAGCACCATACTGAGCCCACTTGGTGGGATCCAGGAATTGCACGGAGCCCTTGGATGTGGGGAGCAATGAAGAAATCAGGTCTCAGCTTTTTGGGTCCTTTCCTCTCTGTTTTCTAGCAGAGCCACACAGACTCTCAAAGCAGAGTTGAGCCCTATTTGGAATTCAGAGGGCACCATCAGCCCGTGTCATTGGCAGGGAATAAATAAATACCTCCTTTGAATGAGACAGGAGTGATGTGCTGCTAGGCTCATTCAAGGTCACATCTGTAAACATGGGATGGCAGCGGGAAGCAAATCCAAACTGGATCCAAGCTCAGCCCTTGCTTTCCTGCAGGGTAAACCCCCCTTGCTGCAGGTACTCACATGCAGGACAGGGCCTGGGGAGATGACAGTGCTGGATGTGTGTCTCTGCTCATGTCCTAGGTGGGTGACTGAATGGGGCTGTTTGGGAGCATGCAGAATGGGTTTCAGGGGGGTCTGATGATACTTACATGGTGTGTGACATCTAGGCATTATAGGAATGCCAAATCCTGGTCTGGAGGTTGCCTCAGCATCCTTGGTACCCAGTAGGTTTCAATGTGGCTGGAGGGCTTTTGTTTATCTGTGTCTTTCCCAGGGAAGGATCCCTGTTTCTGGCACATCCACAGGTTTTCCATTCTCCCATGCACAGTTCACCCATTCTATGCATTTTGCAGACCTCCTCCTGCACCATTCCTTCCCTCGCCCTTTTGGGTCTAAAGCTGTTCCAGGGCTGTGCCCATAGTCCCCATGTTCCCTTTCTCCATCCCATGTGTTTAACCTATGGGAGAAGCAACCGAAGAGGCAGAAAGCAACAAAACCCCCTCACCCTTGCTCTGGCAAGAGCCCTTTCCTCCCATGCCAAGGCTCAGGCCCCAGGTCCAAGGCTGCTCAGCTCTGTCTCAGCAGCACTACTCGCCCTTAGATGAATCCTGGCATTTGCAAAGTTATTATATCTCATTATGAATTGGATTTTAATCTAGTGTAAATAGTCCTACCATTATAGTGTCATAAGAAGCAATTAGCCCCCCTGCTTGCTTCTATGCATGAGGGGAAAGCTCTAATATCATGGAACTCTGAGGGCTTGATGGGGCTTCAGCCTATGAACATGGATGCATGTGGAGGGGTCGCTCTCACGGCAGTACCTGTTCTGTGCCTGCCAAAGAAGTCCCCTCTGTGTCCTTAAGAGGTCTCCAAAGTGAACATCCTTGGGCTCCGGGGTTGATTTCAGTGTGGGATCTCTGTCTTTCACTGGGTGTGCTCTGCGGCACAGCTGGAAACCCTCTTCCAGAGGATGGATGTGATTCAAGCAGATGATAAATCGTGGTTTCCTT
Source organism: Amazona ochrocephala (assembly GCA_039720435.1). Lineage (NCBI taxonomy): Eukaryota > Metazoa > Chordata > Aves > Psittaciformes > Psittacidae > Amazona > Amazona ochrocephala. The sequence continues at coordinate 3,368,827 of CM077891.1, read as the reverse complement.
GCCTTGCCCTTACCCCAGTCACAAAGGGGATTATCATCCGCAGGGGTGAAAGGCATCTGGAGTCCAGTCCCTGCCTTGCCTCGGGGTGGTTATTTCCAATCTCTCCACAGCTTTTCCTCCTTTGCCTCGTGGAGGAAATCCATTATCCGCAGCTCATGCTTATAAACGAATCCCACCTTCCCGTGTCACCTGGAGCCAGGCTGTGGAGCTGGGAGAGCCTGGGCACTCACGTCAGGGCTGTCCCCACTGGGTAATGTTGCATGATTAATAACAACCCCAGGTTAATGGGGTTTTAATGTTCCTCCAGCAGCGGGGAGGGGGTGGTGTTCTCAGGCATAGAGCAGAGGCTTTGATCTTTGTTTTAGGGAGGGATCGAGGTGTCTTTGTGCTTGGTGCTGTCTGTGGGCATCACAGCAAGCGTGGGTTGAGCATCACAGGCAGAGCTGGATGTGCCTCAGGGGTGGAAACTGCTCTTCAGTGATCATGGTACAGTGTGTGATGGACATATGCATTAAACACTGTCCCCAGTGCTGATATGGGGATCCCAGCACAGGGTGGGGGATCACACAGAGCAGGGTATATGAGCATGGCTCAGCCCAAGGAGCAGTAAGATCCATTTTTACACCATTACCAGCAAAAAGGGGCTCCCTGCACCATAGATTAAGCAGGGAAAAGGCTTTTCTTTCCCCTCAAGGATGGGACAGGACCCCGGTTGCACATGGAGGGGCAGCATGGCTGGGCAAAGGGGCCTGAGGTCCATCCCTCATTGCCCCGGGGGTCCTGGTCACAGACTGCACTGGGGTCCCTGCTCTTCTGAGCAGAAACCTACTCAAGGAATGGGCCCAGAAAGATACCCCCCTCTCCTTTCTTTTCCACGTGGAAGGAAAGCTGCCTGCCTGTTAATTACATGAACCTTCTCATGGGCAATTGAGCTAGCTGCATGCGTGTGTGTTCATGCTGCCTGCAAGTTCATGTCTGACTCATGCTCTCAGGTGTCAAGGGAGCCAGATTTAGCAGCAGAGCAGGATGCTTCTGGCTGTGTCCTGTGCATCCAGGCCCTGTCCACCCAGCACCAAACAGCATCTCTTCCTCCAGTGGCCACCTCCATCCCAACCAAACTCAGGGTCTGAGTCCTGTGATGGCTTGTCCCCATGGACAAGATGTTACCTGAAGGGGTGAGCATCTCTCTGCCTGTTACCACTCCAAAGAATGGTGCTCTGGGGAGGGGGTGGGTTGTAATGTAGAGAGCAGATGCTTGGTGTGGTGATCAGTGCTGCTGGGTCTGCAAGTGGACTCCAGCAATGGTCCACTGTGGTGGCTGGACACTGTCCTCTTGTGGCAACACCACCATGGGACTTGAGTCCCATCTGTGCCTGTCCCGTGTGCACAGAGATGCTGGTCCCTGGCTCTGCATGCTATGCATCTGAGATGCACCCTAAGCACCCTTCCCTCCCATTGGAGTTCACGGGGGTTGTGGGTGGTCCACAGGGCTCACAGAGCTCTCATCTTTATTTCTGAAGGTATAGAGAGGGGTGCTGACCACCTCTGTGCATGTGTCCTGGCACAGGTTTGTTCCATACCAGCCAGCACCCTCCCAGTCAGTGTCTGGGAATGAGCGATGGTCTGGGCACAGGACACATGAAGGAACATGCCATAGACCTCCCATGGCTCTGCAGCTCCTCTTCATCCTACCAAACTGACCCCCAACTTCTTCCACACTGCGTTTCCTTTCCAGTACTCATTGCTATTCATCGGTGCATCTGAATATCGTAATCCTTGGGGATGGGGAGGCAGGAGAACAACACGTGTGTGCCCCCCCCCTTTCCCAGCCACCTTCCCTTGCTTATCTGCTGACGCCAGGGCCAAACCGTTCCCGGCCTCAGTGGGTGAGACAAATCATAGAAGAAGCTTAAAGCACGACCAGCATCTCCCACCTTGTGCTTGGAGGGGGAAGAAGAGGAGGAGGAGGGGGGTGATGGAAGCAGCTTGTAATTACAGAGTAAGAGGCAGTGATAAAATGATAATGGAAGAGTTCTGACCCGGCTGAGGCAGTTCTGCAGAGCTGTGAAATAAATATAGCAAAGGAGCGAGGGCACGGGGGCTGCCAGCCCGGGTTACACTGAAATGCCGGTTTCACCAACAGGATGTAAATTGGATTGCAAACATCTAATTAACTTCTCGCTTCGCTGTTGTCGGGAAAAGGCGACAGATTCCAGCCGAAGCTGGCACCGTGTCCCCATGCAGGAGGAGATTCGGTGCTTTCGCCTGCTGGTTCCCTCCTTGCGGTCCAGGCATCAGGGAGAGGAGGATTTCAAGCTCTTCTGCTCCTTCTGCTTTGTGGTGGAAGCTGTGCAGGATGGGATGCCCATGCTGTGGGATTGGGAGGTGCTGGTGGGGCTTCTCCCCATGCTTCTTTGTTCTTCGTCTCACTTGGAGTTCTCCACTTCCAGGGGGACATGGATGAGGCTCTCCCCTGGTCAGGCTGGCTCCGCATGGCTGCTGCATCCCCTTGGACCAGGGTTATTGACTCTTCTTCAGACCTCTTTGGAGAGCAGAGTAAGAGCAGGAGGACGACCCTCTGCTCCCTTCCATGGGCTCCAAGGCTTGCTGTTATCTTCCTGGAGGGCAACTGTTCCGCATGGATTTCAGAAGCCCCGTAGCTCTATGACCCCCTTCCCCTCCTTCCCCATCCCCTCACCACCTCCCCCTCACCCCAACCTCTTCTCTTTTTCACCCCACCTTCCCCCAGGGGCATCCAGCCAGTGCAAATGGTCCCTTGGCAGCAATGATGAAGATGGATGTCTGATTGATTCTCTCTCCTCTGTGCAGCCCCCTCTCCAGCCCCCAGTCTTTCCCTCTCCCCCCCTTTCCATGCCCTTCTGGCAGAAAATTAAAAGGCTATTTGTTAAAGGGCGAAAGCCCTCAGGTGCAGCCCCCGGCTGGACAATTTGTCTCCATGAAAAGGATGCTATTATGAGAGCGGCTGGATCCAGGAGGAGGGGGAGAATTTGCCAGGGAGAGAAGGGAGAGGTGGGGAGGGGGGGAAGGAGGCATCTCCCGGGGACAATGCGCTTGGGTTGGGAAGGGGGGAGACAGGCTGGGCTGTGTGCAATGGGGAGCGTGGAGGGGAGGGAGAGCATGTGCTGTAGGAGGGAAGCCAAGCCTCTTGTTGTGAGGCCTGCTCCCAGCAGAAGTGCTGCCCTGCCAAATCACCTGCTTCAAAGGGAACAGACACCCCCCCGAGCCTTGCTGCTGCATCATGCATGGCCCTGCTGGCCTGAGTGCGGGGAGCCCTGCGTGACCCCACGGCTGCCCATCCTCTCCTCTGCTTCAGGCAGGGGGGAATAATGCACTGCTGTGCCTCTTGTCTGTTGAATCCGTCAGCCTGCATGGCCAGCCCATGGTACCCATCTTGTCCTCCCTCCCTCCGTCCCTGTTTGCTATTCCCTCCACCCAGCTCTTTATCCTTCTATTTGTCTTCTCCCTGTCACCTTACATCCACTTGTCTATTGACTCCTCCATTTGTCTCTGATTTTAGGGTTCAATATGAACACCTGGTTGTGTGTTCCCTGAGGATCTGCAGTGCTACACTGGAGGAAGGTCCCCAAAGGAGCTTGTGGAGCCTCCAGCCTTTTCCCTCTCTGAGATGTTGCAAAACCTCTTCAGGAATTAGGCTCGGTCAATAAGAAGCCACTGCTGTGAGGAAACTACTGCAGGAGTGAGATCTCCTTATCCAGGTTTGAGGTTGCCTCTGAACTGGAAGAGGCTGAACATCACTGAGGACCCCTGGGAGGAACCAGGGCAAGGCTGAGACTGTTTGTTCACATTGATCCCTTGTAGCAGCTAAAGCTCTGTGCAGCTCCTCGAGGTGACAGCTGTAGGGATGTGGCTGAGCAGAGGGTGCTGCAGAAGCTGGAGAGATGCACTGGTTGTGCTGCTGTGCTCAGTGGGATCCAGCCATTCCAAGGGCGTGAAGCTGTTGTGTCCAAGGAGATTCTGCCCTTTGCTTTTCTCCTTTGCTGGCCACAAGGAAAAGGAAAAATCAGGGAAGAAATGGTCACTTCACTTGGGAGCAAGTAGAAAATCACCTGTGGAGGGTAAGAAACAGCCTGGTCTGGAATAAAAGTGGCTCTGCTGGAGCAGCATTTCCATGTGGGATGCTGCTTTCCAAAGGCTGGATGGGAAGTTGATGTTGCAGCTGGGGAGATGGTGACCCTCTGGTTAGTTCTATGCTGGGAAGTTTGCTCTGGGGAGAAGGCATCTCTGTGATTGCTCCGGGATCTTTTGCCCAGCATCTTCTAGAACCTCATTTCTCCATTTAGTAAAGAGGAGGCAAAAGGCAGCTTGTGGACTGTGAAGGAGCAGATGCTGTGCCCTAGTGCTGAGTTTTCCTTCTCACTTCCCACCTCCCCAGATAAGATGCCAACACTGGTGTGCGCTTCTGGGATGGGGAGGATGAGTGCTTGCAGGAAGGTGCTGTGCCCAGCCCAGGCATCCCACCTACATCTCTGTGTTGGCAAAGTAGGATTACATTAAGTGGTGGCTCACGCTCAGACCTGCTAGACCCAGAGGTGCAGCCAGGGCTCAGAAAGCAGCTCAGAATCTGCATTATTCCCACCATATCTGCATTATTCCCTGACTTAGAAATCCCCCTTTTTAGTTTTAAATGTCTTTTAGGTTTTTAATGTTTTTTTAGCCTTAACTCAGGGCAAATTCAGTGCTCACAGGAGAAAGGCTTTTTCCCCTTCATGCAAGAACTGAGATGGGATGGAGCCACCTTGACCACAACCAGGAAAAGCAGGCTTGGGTGTTTTACTTTGGTTTTGCCTTTAAAGGCCATTGCCTGCATCCGCAGTCCTGGATATACATGGATGGATGCGCCAAGTTATGTGTGCTTCATGGGACATGCTTGCCACGCTAGTCTAGAAGCAGGTGTGGGGCTGGATTTCTGCCTTGGGCAGGATGGGAAACAATAAGGCAGTGGTGTAACAGGGATGACAAAGTGTGGGCAGCCCTTTCACTGCTCCAGAGCCTCGTCTCACTTCTCTGACTTATGCAGACCTGGAGCATAAGCACAAATACCTCCTCCAAATGAGATCCAAGCCACAAACCCAGACACTGGGTCAGGCAGGGACCTGTAGCCCTGTAGCACAACCAGTTTTGTTTAGTTTGAACCTAAATCTAGCCAAAGCCTGCAAAAATGGGCAGAATAAGGAGAGAAAATGGTGTTCGGGTTCTCCAGACAGAGATGCTGCCTGCCTTCCTCCTGTGGGCATCCCTGTTTCAATACCAAAGGCAGAGTGTATGTGTGCTCTCCCAGCCACTCACTTCCAAACCCAGATAGAACAGATAACAGCATAAGTTTCAATGATTCAGCACTTCTGTTGCCACTGATTTACTGACTGATGCTTAACTCTATCAGCAGAAGAACTGCTTGGCCATCAGGAGATGCAAAGGGAATGAAATAATAATATCTTTTGGAGGTAGAAATGGATGGCTGGAATACGGCAGCACCAGCCGAGAGAGCACAGGAAAGGTCAGCGTAGGACCTAAAATATAAGGGAGGATTCTCCATGAGCTTCTGTTGCCTGACAACACCATCACAGACAAAACCCATGGATATGCCAAGGTATTTGTTTTCTATTTCTCTCTTTGCCAGAGGCGATGATTTGATGTGGGGATACAAAGTGATGCTTTGATTCTGTGCAAGGTTTGTGTGATGGGAAACCAAAGCCCTGCCTGGCACTTGAGAGCCCCCGTGGCAGTGAACTGAGGAGGGCAGAGCTCCACATGTGTTTCCTGGGCCCCAGCCCTATCCTGGGATACCTCACACCAGCTTTGCTGGCTAGGGCTGTGTAAGAGACCCCCCAAGCCCATCCAGGGGCATTTCCAGCACAAGCTGCCTGGTGGAGGGGGGTTCCTGGTACCCTAGGGTGGGAAGGGGAGTCTCAGCCATGCACCCAAAGTCCCATCAGAGTGTTTTTCCCCCTAATTCCAGTTTTCTTCCCCTAAAATCAGAGATGCCCAGGACATGAATCCAATCCAACCCCAAACCCATACCACCCGCATTATCCTATTAGGCACAGGGCTTTTTTTGGGCCAGAAATTAAAGAATTGGCTACCTCTCCGAGCCTGGAGGCCGAAGTTTTCCCCCCAGGCTCATGATGCTGAAGTAGTGTTAGAATTAACTAAACTTTATCCTTTCTCCTTCCTGGCCCTGGGTCTCTTCTCCTGCCCCATTCCTGCCTGTGTTTCCCCTTAGCCCTGCTGCCCTAGATTTGAAGAGAGACATTTGCACTGCCCAGAGCATCCCATTTCTTCTGGCTAAGTGGCTGGAGGGCGAGATGGAGCTGGGAGGGATCTTGATGGTCCATATTCCTGTGCCACCAGCCCTGTGCATGGGCAAGGAGGAGGCAAGGACCTGCTGCATGTGCTCTGCAGTGAAAATCCCTGTCTGTGGGTGCAAGGATTGACTGAGATAAGCAGGCTGAGGGAGAAATGATTTGGATTAGGGGGAAATGTTGCTGGGGATGTGTGGCTTTGTCAATTGGGGGTATGTGGATGCAGCTCTGATGAGATGGCAGCAGGGGATGTTCTGCACAGAGGTTTTGGACCATCTGAGAACACAGCAGTGGATGAGCAATGGGTGGGTGCTGGTGACCATCCTGAAGTACCTGGCCAGGGTCTGCTCTTTGAGGGGAGTGCTGATTGAATGAGCCTGAAGCTAAAGAACAGGGGAGAAAAATGGGGGGGGGGGGGGGGGGGGGGGAGGGGAGAGGGGGAACAAATGGCCTGAATCCAAAGGCAAGAGCTCTCTGGAGACGGCACAGAGCTGTTGTGCAATGATGTCTGGAAACCACAAGGAACGTGAAGCGGAAACCAATGAACCACAGTCAGCACGCTGGAAATGAGGGCTAATTGATGGACAAAAACAGGAGCAGATGGGCAACCCTGCCCACCACCCCTTTCCAGGGGTCTAATTTGCCACCAGAGCCAGGAGAACGGCCATCCCTGAATGAGTGATGCTGTGTGTGGATGCCTTGTCCTGGCACACTGCAGGAGGGGACCCTAAGGGGTCTGGCAGCACCCCACAATCCACTGCCCCTATGGTGTGGTCAGGTATGTCCTTTCTGTTCTTTGCTGTCATAGCACATTGGAGTCAGGAGGGTTGTTTAAACAGCTCTGTCTTTGCAGTCAGGGCTGGCTAAGACCCCATTATTCTATTATTGCATCCTATGTATGGCACTAGGACAAGCAGGTAAACCGCAGCAATCCCACCCCAAGGACCAGGCGATGCAGCCCTAACACCTCTTTAGGGATGCTGAGAGTGTGTGAGGTGCTCTTCCTTTGACCTCTGAAATATATGGTGCGGGTCCACCTACCAGATAAACCTTATCTCCATCCAGCTCAGCCTTGCTCCATGGAGGAAAAAGGGTAAGTTCCCTATGGCAGTGCTTGTGGGACCAAGGACCAAGTGGTGCTCTGACACCAGCTGCAGCCTCAAGCATCCCCGTTGCACAGGGATGTTCTCAAAGCAAGCACAGACCCCTTCCTCCTGCTGTGGCCATGGGGAAGCTTAATGAGTTAATGCTGATTAAGTACTTTCAGATAATCAGATAAAGGTGTCATAAAAGTGCTTTACAGTGATGATGATGTGTTTTATGGTGAGGAGAAACTGATGATCCCAAATAAAAATCCAAATTAAACTGGGGGGGAAGTACGAAGGTGTCTTCAGATCCGGGGTGAACTTCACATTAAGGGCAAAAAACCATTCAAGCATTAGCAAAGTTCCCATCTCTCCTCACACCGTGCCTCGTTTTGACCTCCCCCCTCCTCTCCAAGAGCCTTTCTGCTCGACACCAAGATTAATTACCTCCCTTGCTGTCCTTTGGGCTTCCCCCATCTGATAACGTGTGAATAAGGCTGACAGGACCTGCTAAGGGTCTCTCAGCTTTCTCTGCTCCTTGCCTTGCCTCTCGGAGCAATCGAGCACAGGCAGCATGCCCACAGGGTCATTGCATCCTTGCACCTTCTCGCTGGTCCCCAGCCTCCTACTATGGTCAACACTTGACTTGTCACTCAGTTGTCAGCATCCACAGGGGGAAACCATAGGGATGGCGCTCCTGCTTGTTCTCCATGCTGGCATAAGAGGGAAATCAGCCCCAAAGCCCGAATCTGTTCACACCAATTGGAGCATGCCAGGAAGACCCTAAACAAACCAGGTCACAACATTTCCCCCACTTCAAAAGCTGGCTCCATCAGGGCTGTCAGACATACCAAAGTTGAGGGGCATGTGTTAAGATCTACTGCAATTAAAAGGGGCTCCAGCCTTAATGTGCTCAGCTGAAAGCCCAGGTCCCCAGGTTGTATGTGGGGAAATTGGCTGGTAATTTAGTGGCTGATGCCAACTGGCTGCATCTGTCCAGCTCTGGAATAGCCTTTTCTTCCCTGCTCTTTTCCAACCTGGCAAGCACGCAGCCTGGGGAGGAGGCAGGGATGGCTCACACAACCTGCTTGCTCGACACGCTGCCTGGGCTTTATGGCCATGGATGGGGTGGCACGGATGGGGATGTCACCCCTGGACCTCTCCCTTGGGAGCAATGGGACCAGGCATGAGGGATTCCCAGATCCCAGCTCATTTTTAGTGGCTGACTGGGGAGAAGATTTTCATTTTGCTTTTCCTCAGGAGGCTAAACCAGTTTCCCCCCCGCACCAACAAAGGCTTTTCTTTGTCTCTTGAGCCAGCTGAAATGGTTAGAAATAAACCACTTTGTGCCATTTGATTTTAAACGTATTTTTTTCCTCCTCCATCAGAGCAAATGAAAGGTCTGAATTTGTTTCACTTCCATTCAGATGAAATGATCCAACTTTTCCTGCATCCTATCTCTGTTAGAAACACATTTATTTAGGCAAGCTGCTTTGCCAAGTTTGACAGGAATTTGTAGCTGGGAGCTGAATTTCCCAGTCATCCTGAGACAGCGTTTTGAGGAATGATGGAGTTGTTTAACCAATTTTTCCGGGCTGGAGCCTGTTCGATCTTCAACCCAGGGGCATTAACTTCCACCCTACAAACACAGTGCTGCAAAGGAGAAGCTGAAGGTAGGTGAACCACAGAGGTCTCTCCCATGCTCACCTCCCTATGCACTGATGATAAAATCATTCCCCCATTGTATCAACAAAGCCCAGCATGTTCCTCTGTGACATTCCAGCTTCCCGGCTGGATATGGGGGTCAACAAACTGCTCCAACCAGGGGGTAGCAGCTCTGGTAGCACTTGCTCTGCTACCAAGCTGCCCCTGGGACACCTCAGTATTGGCACAGGTCGCAGGGTGGGACCTCAGGCTTGGAACAGGGAGAAAGGGATGCAGATGATGGGAGAGCTTGAGAGCTCTTCACCGCTGTCAGCCTTGGGCTGTTGTGTTGAGTCCCATCCCTATTTCAGTGTTAACACAAATCCATTTGGAATGAGGCAGGATTTGGGATCCTGGCACTAGCAGCATCTTGTTATGTTTTGGGGATCCTTCGGGACCACCAGTGTGGGAGGCAAGAGGTTTGGGATGGCTCCTTGCTGCTCTCATTGGCAGAAAGCAGGAGACCTAGCATAGGGAAGTCACCGCTTTAAGCCGCAGTTGAGGTGCTCCATGGTGCCGGTAGGAGCATGGACAAAAGGGACTATTTTCCTCCTCCGGCCCTCCAAAGGTCCTTGACCCCTTGGTAGAGGAGGTCGGTCCCTCATGTGCAGCACTCAGATGAGCACAGGGTGACGGCTGCCCATGCATCACCCCAGCAGTCACGCCGGAGCCTGCGTGTCATTCCAATTCGTCTTTCTCCGAGTGTTCCCTGTCACCAGCAGCGCTGCGGTGGGAGAATGGGAAGCAGAATCAGATGGAGCCAGGGAGAGGCAGGCAGAGAGAGAGGCTGCTGAAGTGAAGGGGGAGAGGAAGGGCGATGGAGGTAGAGCCATCCAGGTTCTGCTATTGAGGGCTGCTGCTTCCTTGACTGGGAATTCCCACCAGCCCTGATGGGAGCTGCTGGCTGGGGTGGGATGGAGGGTCCCATCCTTCATCCCTAAGCAGGCACAGTGGAGCAGTGAGCAGAGAGCCTCGGGGATGTGTTTTGTGGTCTCTCAAAGCGCCGTAAAGCTCAGGATTTCTTTTACTTCGAGGCAGTGGGGCAGGAAGGATCATAGCCCCCTTGGGAGTGCAGCCCACCAGCACTGGCTCTGCTTGGTGTGTCAGGGAGCTGCTGCTCAGAGGGGAAACCAACTCTGCACCCTTCCATATTGATTCCATTTGAGAGTTATGGCTTGATTTCAATCTGCAGGCACCCAGTCACAGCACATGGGGGGACAGCGGGACAGACCCTGATGAGCCTATGATGGCATCGTGCCTACCAAGATCTCTGGGCTGCCTATGTCATATCCAGAGAGGAACACCCAGCTTTGCTCTCTGCTCTTTGGGAACAGGCAGGATGGGAAAATGTGGGGCTGAGCCGTGGGATCCCTATAGCTCAGATAGGGACCACTCGTGCAACAAATAGACTTGCTTGGCGCCAGCTCCAAGGAACTTGGAGGGAGGAACAAGGGAACTTGGCTGGGCTGCCTTTGTGCCTGCGTTTCATCTCCCGCCTGCGCTGCCTATGTGGGCTGGGGGAGCACTCCTCGGGGTCATGTTTGTTATGTTTCCAGGAAGCCCCTCCAGAAAAAACATCCTTGAAACACAGAGGTTTCCCTTCTGCCGGCATACAAATGAACCCCAAACAGAGCCCACTTCAAAGCGGCCAGCTAATGAGCTGGTCTCTCCCCCTCTCCCCGCCCTGGTTTCAGGAGGGCCCTAACGATGCTGTGCTATTACAAAGGCACCAGCTTTGCGTTTTGAGCCTGCTCAGTGGAAAGAAATAGGGGAAAAATAGGAGGAGAGGGGGGCAGGGAGCAGTGGGAAGCATGCATGCCAGCACAGGCAGCACTGGGATGCTTCCCAGTGCCCTGGTGCCCGTGATGGGTGGTGGAGCAGCATGGCACAGAGGGGCTGAGAGTAAAATGGGGCTGATGCTGCCCTTCAATGCCACTTCACAGCAGTGCAGATCTCACTCTTGCACAGGGGAGTCTGCAGGGCACATTGCTGCGGGTTGCCCTGATGTTCTGGATTTTCCAGGGATGATGGGGGTAGGGAAGCGGATTAGATGGAGGGAGTGGAGCATTGCTTGGACCATCCCCTTGCATTGCAGTGGGCTTTTATTCTCCTGAGCCAGTCTTTTCAACTTTTGCTTGGAGCTGCTGGTGCTGGCTGTGGTGGGGGTCAGGGATTTGGCACTAACCCTGCACCATTATCCCCATCCCTCCCCGTTCCTCCTCTCCCCCACCTTGAGGTTCAAATCTCAGTTCAGACTGAAACCCACTTGGCCGTACTTGGACCAGCATCACTCCCCAGGGTGGCTGCATCTCCTTCCTGCATGGCCCTTGCCGTGGGTAGCTGGTGTGGGTCTGGACCCCCCCCGCCTCTCCCAAGCCCCGTGGAGCTGTAAATACTTCCCTGAATCCACAGCACGAATCATGCAGTGAAAGCCGGTAGCAGGTGTGGGAATCAGCTAAGAGAAAACAAGAACCACAGGGACTGTCAGCTGCAGAGCCAGAAGGAAACCCTGGGTTGGAAAATGGGGTTTGCAGTTTTTCCTACCAAAGTATTTTGAAGAGGAAACAAATGCAGATGTTCTCTTTGCTTGCTTTGTTCCTAAGTTCTCTCAGGTTTCTGACTGGTGAAAAGCAGCTTCTTCCCCCCCCACAACACCATTTTCTTACAAAAAAAAGGTTTCCTGCTTTCATTTTATCCACTATATTATTTTTGCCTGGTTGAGGAAAGCACTTTCTGCCACAGAAATGTGAAACAAAGCTAACTCCTTTCTGCTCATGATCCATAACTATCCACAGTGCTCTGCAGTGCCCTGTATCAGGTGGAAGCTTTTCCCATCCAACAAACAGGGTGTTTTCCTCAGGAGCAGCTTTCCTGCATGCACCCAAGGTGAAAGGCTTTTGGTTCAGTGTCTTGGTCTTAGAGGGTTCCTATACCCAAGCAAAATCATTTTTCAGAGGAACATCCAGGTCTCAGCTGTTATTTTAGGGCTGCCCTACTCTCAGCAACTCTTACTAGCCAGAGGAAACAAAAATAATCCTGTTTATGAGAACCTCCATGGTTTCACATCCTCCACCCTGGAGCCTTTCAGCTGCTTCCAAAAGAGAGAATTATGTGGATAATTTTGCCTTGAGAGGACCAGAGGTTCCTCTGGACCCTCTCTCCGGAAGTCTTATATCTCAAGGGCCTTCCATGCGTATGGGTGTACTCCTGCAACACCAACGGTAGCACAAGATGATGGTGTTGGGAGTTTCACCTGCACGTCTTCCAGTAGGTCTCCAGGTTTCTTCCTGCTCTTCACGCAAAGGATGCTCCAAACCCCAGGGCCTTGAGCTGCTGTAAATCAGTGCATCGCTCTCAGGCAGCCCCAGAGCCTTCGGTCTAGTAGGTGTCATGCAGCAGCACATGCAGAGAGGAGGAAACTCCTTCCAGCATCCCCCATCTCTCCAGTATAAATAAATAATCTGCAATCTCAACATATTTCCACCCCCGAGGGCTGGAGCAGTGATGAATATACCCAGCCAAGACATTGTTCCACTGCTGGGTAATAACAAATCTTCGATTCCTGGCTGGCTGTTAATGCTTTTGTGGATGCTCAGCTCTGCTTAGCCGGGCTGTGGGAGTCCCTCCGGCAGCCCCTGTGGGCACCGGGGCAGTGGATGGAGCCATCAGCCCCTTAGAGATGTTGGCAGTACTACTGATTGGCCCCAGTATTGATTTCTACCTTTTTTCTCCTCTGTGCCCTCCCGTCCATTGCTCCTCATTCCTCTCTGTTTTTCTCTCTTGATCAAGGAGTAAGTAAATAGGAACAGCAGGTTTGATGTGCCTGGGCTTCTGCTGTGTGTTGGCTTGGGTGGTTACTATGGCTCTCACACTGTGCCATCAGCTCCAGTGCTGGCCAGAGCTTGGCCAAAACCATCGCCTCTCCTACCAAACGTGTCCAAGAGCCATGCATCACCCAGCCCTGCACCCTGTGTCATCCCTGGGCAGACACCATCATGTGAGGAGGGATCAGTGGGGCTGAACCAGGGCAGGGAGGGCTTTCCTCTGGCTGAGTGCAGTCTCTGGGATGAGGCTTAATTTGAAGAGGAGGCCAAGAGTGTTTCTGGGCTTGGTGGACTGCTGGGAAGCAAGTTTGGTGGCCCAGTAGCTGCTGTCTACATCAGGCGACAAACAATTGGAACTAGATGATCTTAAGGTCCTTTCCAACCCAAACCATCCTATCATTCTATAAAATGGGGATCCAGGCTGGAGACAAGCCTGTGTCTCCCATCTCCTCATGGCAGCATCCCCCCTTGCCCACATTGGATCCAGGACGGATATTCAGCAGCTATGAAGAGGAAAAAACAAACAAACACCCAGATCCCCCTCCTCATCCCCACTGCCAACGGAGGAACAAAACCCTGCAGCAAAGGGCCCTCAAGTGAGTAATCTCTCCTTCATATGTGTCCCAGCATCCCTCCGCCATGCGCCGTCCTGGTAGCCACCACTTGAATTAGCACCAAAGGATTATGGGAGGCAGAGTCATTAATCTAGGTGACAAACAGGACTCTGAAGGAATATTTGCACCCCGAAATTGAAAAGATTAGGCCATATTTGTCAAGGATTGGTAGGCTTTATCGCCTCCGGAGCAGATGCTGTTAAATATTCATGAGCTGCATAAGTGGGAGAAGACCTCGCTAGGCCTGATGACTTTCAGAGAGAGGAGGGAAGGGGGGGGACGAGGTGGGGGGGGACAAAGTAGCATCAACATGCAGTGGTGGTGCTGGTGGGGAAGGGGACACCACTGGTACCGAGGTGGAGGTGGCTGGGGCAAGGGAGGGGTGGGGAGATCCCATCCATCCCTCTGGACGTGGGGCGTTGGGTGCAGCTCATCCATGCCAAAAGCCCCTGGCCCTTGTGCAGGCAGGTTCTGCCTTTCCTGCTCTGCAATGGGGAGTGGATCCGGACAGGTGGGTTAAAAGCAGTTGCAAGATCAGGGTTGGGGTCACTGTTGCTGTGTCTCGTCCCCCCTGTCCAAGCCTTGCAGCCAGCCTAGAGGTGGGTAACAAAAGGTGCCTCAAAGGACTGGGTTATGAAGTGAGCTGGGCTTGGTGATGCAGGACTTTGGGGCCACGAGGCTGGGACGTTGGATGTCCCCATACGCATCCCCTAACACATAAATGGGTTCGTGACAGGGATCTGGAGGCATGCACAAAGCATGGGGAGGAAGGACTTCAACGGTAGTGGGAGGGTGGAGAGGTGGGGAGAGGAGATGAATGGGGAAATGGGTGGAAGAATGGGTAAAGGGTCCTGTGGAAGGGAATAAGTACATAAAATGCAGACAGAGAGAGTCTTCTCCTTCACCTCCCAACCCTTATTTCCCCTCAAGTTTGAAAATGACCTTTCCAAGAGCTCCTGTTGCAGACCCCAGATGGCTTTACCCAAACTGGTTGATGGAGGGTTGGGATTGACAGACATCCCACTGCAGGGACTTCAGCTGCACCTCTGAAATCCAGCTCGCTGGGATCAAACCCTCCCACATCCCTTGGAGTTTTCCAAGATGCCAAATAGGCTCCCGGGAAAAAAGTGGAGTCCCAGGTTTTCCTGAAGAAGCTGGAGACATGGGAGCTGCTGTCTGTGTCTTTCCCACTCAGCGTTTGGCAAGGAGATAGGTAGGAACACCAGACCCATGTGGGAAGGCTGAGGGCTCCCCAAGTTTCTCTATCTTTCAAGCACACATGGATGGGTTTGATCCAATTTAAACCAAAACTCCCCCAAAACTAGGGATAATTTCAGCTTGATTTTCAGCCAGCTGTTTCCCCTCGTGTCAGTCAACTGATAAAGGGAAAAGCCAGGGCTGGCATTAGGAAAAGCATCGAGTAAGCTGCAAAACCAGCAGAAAAAGCCTCCATTGCCAGGCTGGTGGGGCGACAGACACTTAATTTAGTGCAGCCCAGGGATTTTTATAATGTTAGTGGAAAATCCTGATTCATCAAAACCCTGGTTCTTTGACAGAACAGGTCAGTCCCACCAACGTCGTTGTTGGATTTAAAGAAACCCCAAACCAATAACAGGGAATCAGGTGAAATTTTGTACCCAGCCTCATCCGAAAGGGAAAAATTGCTGATGCGTGAATTTAAATTGTTTGCTGCCCAGGAGGTGATGGGTGACCATGGATTGGGTACCTCTGAACCCTCCAGCACTGCAAAACACCGTTTCCCAGGATGCTGACAACAGGCAGGGGGGAATAAAACCCCCAATGAGAGCGCTTGAAGATGCTGCATAATCCACTCCCCACTGCCCCAAAACCTCGGTTCCATCTCAACCTTCAAGAGATCTTCGTCAAGTTCTGGCTTCAATCTGTGCACAGGAGCCTGCCTCTCCTCCTCCCGCGCTCCCCAGGCCCCCGCCAGCCTTTGCACAATTTAATGTCTTCTAGCTCTGTCCCTATTTGACAAACAGGTGATTTTGCTAATGAGGAATAAATGAGATTCACAGGATGAGAGCAAGGGAACAGCAGCTGTCGTGAGCACAGGATGTGCTGGCTTTATTAAAATAATATATGGCCACATGCTCAGTATTAGGACTCGCAGTTTGAGAACTCCCATCTCATCCCTCCTGGCTCCCCCTGCTTCCCTGCTCCTGCTTCTCCATCCTCAGCCTCTTCCCTGGAACGTTTTCCAATCAGTGAATTACTGGCTGGAGAGCCTGGACCATCCCAGGCTATGCATATGAAATACATCCTCCTGCACAGCAGCCCTGGGGTTGGACTGGAAGCGAGGGAAGGGGGGGATGCACACGTGTGTGTGTGCACACACACGTGTGCATAGGAATAGGGAAGGGAAAGGGAAGGAAAGAGGAAGGGGAAGGAGAAATGGAAGGGGAAAGGGAAAAGAAGGTGCTTTGAAGAAGATTATGATGAATTCTGGTAGCTACTCCTGGAACAGTGGGTGATGCATAGACCATCACGGGCAGAACAATGTGCAAAGGCTCATTCAGGCATGGGGATGTGGCTGGTGGCCTCATCCATGAGGGAGGTTGGGATATGGCTGGAGGATGATTCTAGGAGGATGTGGAGACCTGTTGGACAGGAGGGAGATGCTCTGGGTTAACTCCAGCACAGGGCAGGACTGTGGCATTCTAAGGGTGGTGACGTTGGGCAGGGCAGGATCAGCCCAGTGCTGTGGAGCAGCACGTAGGATAGTCAGTGGATTGAATTATTCTAGAGGAATGCTGCAAGGTGGCATTAGATTCCTGCAAAGATAAAGCGAGTGGCAACCCCCAGAAAGGGAGAGAGGGGTGGGGAGAGATTAAAGGAGGAAAATAATATATATAAATAGATGGTTAAGGAACAGAAATCGCACGTCAAGACTGGAAAACTGGGATACTTGGAGGGAGGAAGGCAGAGAAGGGGGATGAGGAGAGGGGCCATGGGCCCCACGTGGGTGGAGACGTGGGGATATGGAGCCCACTGCACCCTGTGACACCTCCCCGGTAGCTGAAGAAGGAGAAAAATCGCTGCTACTGCTGAACCCAGGGCACCATTGTAAACCTGCTAATCCCCAGTTACCAGGGGATCAAGCAGTCCAAATTGTCAGCTGCAGCTTTAAACCGGTATTTCTGTGCTCCCAGAATCTAAGGTAAGGAAGCAGGGATGCACCAGTGAAAAACCCGACCAGACCAAACATCTTGTAACCTCCCCTGTACTTTTGAGCTTTTACAATGAAAACGGGAACTTATTTGTATGTTGTAAGAATGGTTTCACAATTGTTCATTGAAAACAATCAATTACTTTCAATGATTCCCCAACTTCCTGGGCAATATTTCAAGGTGATGTGTATGCTGTTTCCATGACTTTAAATTGTGTAGTTGGTTTGTGTAGTTGGTTGTCATCACCTCCCAAAAAAGCAGCTTGCTTCAGCCCTGGGCTGAAGCCCTCACCCAGGTCCCCTTTCCAGGCTTGAAGGAACAAGTGAAGGGATCATGCTGGCACAATCTCCATAAGCAGCATCACTTACCTACAGCAATATCTCTCAGCAGCCTCTCGCATCAGTATCTGGACCACAAGCCCTTCTCTACCACAACATACACCAAACCTCCGATCTGGACATGCTTTCCAGCATCCCTAAGGAAGCACAGACCCCAGCTGGGTTCCGGGGGCTGAGGCAGATACGCATCCCCTTGGCTGTTTGCTCAGGTGCCCTCCTGCTCCCTCCTGCTCCTATGCAGCAGCTCCGGTAACAGGGAGCGCAGCCCCGGGTAAACAAGTGCTCAGTGAATAATTCACTCAATGAGTGACAGAAGAATTGCCTTTAACAATTTGCTGGGCAAATATTATTTGACCATTTCTAGAGCTGCTTGAAGAGTACAAATATAACCTGGGAATAATTCATTCGACAAAAGCAGGCTGCAACTCATCAGATAAATTATTGACAGGGGATAATGCAGCCCCATGTAAGGGTGTCACAGCAGTCACCAGAGTCCTCTTGTCATAGAAGCACAGGTCTACGCTTTGGTCCTGGCTACCCTGCTTGGCCCAGGGTCTCCAGAGATGGTGGTCACACCACTGCCTTGGCAGCCCAATTGCTCAGAGGGGAGCTGGGCCCCATCTCTCCTGCTCCAACCAGATAATCCCTGTGTCCCCGTGTTTCCGAAGGATTAAGCTCCCATATGAATGCTTCTGGGACCCCAGAGAATGAGAGGAAGCATCTCAGCTTCTGCATGAGGAGACACAGGGGTGGAGGAGGGGATGTGCTCCAGCAGGGAGGTGGGAAACATCCCCCCTTCATCCCCAAGGCTCAGGTTTTGGAACAAAAAGCTGGAGTTACATGAAGAGCATCCCCTGCTGAGGCCCTGGGGCTGGCACTCCTGCCTCTATTGAGGCAGCTGCGGCATGCATGGCTCCAGGTGTTCCCACAGTGCAGATGGAGCCCAAATCCTCTCCCTTGCACCTTTGCCCGGGGCACATGAAGCTTAGCAAGGTACTGGGGAGCTCTTGGTGGTGTGGAGGGGGCTGGGGAGGGGAATCACCCTCTCCAGCTGGATAAATGGCATGAGAAGGGGAGCACTGAAGGGTCGTTGGCACAAATCTGTGCCCTCTCCCTCCTGTAGGTAAGGCAAGGTGTATGGTGGGGCATGTGGGGGGCTCAGCCTCATCCCACCACTGTCTCCACAACCTGTGTGGTGCTGATCATCCCTAAGGAGGGACCAGGCAGCCTTGATGTCCAGCAGCTGTGGTGGCAGTGGGGCCATGAAGTGCAAATCTCTCCTTGGCCCAAACCATCTCAGTGTCCTCTCTAATGGGTGACCCCTGAGTTGTCCTTCCCTTGGGGCTCGCTTGATGAGGGCTGTGGACTGAAGCCACTGAGAAGCTGCACTTTTGGCCAGTCTGTGCCTCAGTTTCCCCAGGGGTTTCCCTCAGTGCAATGTTACTTCGGGTTAACTCTTCCATGCTGGGAATGGTCAATGATCCAGTGACCCAGAAGAAACCCCTCACTCTTCTGTGGGGATCAAGAAGTCCAAATTGTCAGGTATCATAAAAACAACGAAACACAGAAAATAAATAGAACAATTTCTAACTTCAAAAATGCACTTAAAAAGATCAGAAGTTGAGGAAACTTGATGGCTGAAAGTTGGAAGTCTTTGGGAAGTGAAATGAAAAGCAAGCTTTGCTTTCGACCAGCAGCACTAGAGGGGTCACCACACATCTCCCTGCTGGCTCCACTCCATTCCCATTCCACTGAGCGATTAAACCTAGTATTATCTTATTTATTTTGGCTTGCCTCCTTGCCAGTCCCCTGCTGTAAATTAAATGATTGCTGAGTTAGATTAGCAGAAAGCATATGTGGAAATTACCTTTTAATTTCTTAATTACATTGCACTCACCTGCAGCTCAACCTGCCAGTGTAAGGGAAGTGTGAAGTTAATTTCCATTGATGTATTATCTGCATTCTTATAAATTAGGATCCTATTAAAGAGGAAGCGTATCAAGAATTCCTTGTTCCTAATTAGACTGTGGGACATGGATGGGATCTGCCTTCAGGCTCCAGAAATGTCTTGCAGAAACCAGGCTGGTCCAGGTCTGTGGGCTGCTCCAAGAGGTGTCACCACAGGGTGAGTGAGCTTTTCTGTGGTTTCTAATGTCAGCGAGGGTGCAGGAATAGGAGCACAAAGCCCACTATTTCCTCACCCCCAGATTGTTGTCTCTTAGGGATGTTTTAGCAGCAAGCTCTTATCGAGTTGCTTTAGCCACTGGTTAAGGCTACAAAAGGCTCTGGGGTGTTTATGAGGCACCTTCTGACCCCAGTACCAAATGAATCAGAAATTCTTATTTTTCCCACCATTTCTCTTCCTATTGGGCTGCGTATCACGGCAAGGACGAAGAAGCCTAAGCCTGACTTTTTACAATGACATCCAAGCCTCCTGGTCCCTCACACCACCCAAGGAAGCTCAGAAGGAGCACCAAGTCCCAGCAGTGCTCAGGCAGCCCATGGGAACAGGCTGCAGGGGGTTCAGGGTAGAACAAGTGGAGCCCTTCAAGACATGCCTCATGTTTAGGGCCACACCATTGAGGGGCTGCTTGGATACTCAGCTTGTACCAGTCCTGAGGAGCTC
Source organism: Amazona ochrocephala (assembly GCA_039720435.1). Taxonomy (NCBI): domain Eukaryota; kingdom Metazoa; phylum Chordata; class Aves; order Psittaciformes; family Psittacidae; genus Amazona; species Amazona ochrocephala. The sequence continues at coordinate 3,349,104 of CM077891.1, read as the reverse complement.
AGAGAGGCACTTTTTGGTGACCTACGGTTCTGTACTTCCAGTATCTGTTTTCTGCTTCCTGACGCAACAGACTTGCTTCATTCACTCATCTGGGGACTTGGTTTCTTTCTTCTTTAATCATGTTCTGTAGTCGGCAATGTTTTTTGTGTTCCCTGTGTGGTGTGCATCAGAGGAAGGGGAGATAGCAAACTGATTTCCTATGATAAATCCATTCCTACTGTGCAACAGCTTGGTGAGGGGACCCAGTCGTTCATTGCTTGTAGAAGCTATTTTGGCTTGACTTTGTGTCCCAACCTAAGCAAAGCCAGAGTGGCAGAGTGACCTGGCAAGGCGGATGATGCAGTTGACAACCTGCTTCTGCAGGATAACACAGCAAGTCTCACAGTTTTGTTTGCAAGATAAGTTCCTCTGAATAAGCTCAAATGTAGGAGCAAACTGAGCAATTCATTCAAAGGAATGATTGCTGGGGTCAATCCTTCTATTTCATCTTTATCTGATGTTACAAGCAGAGCTATCCTGGGGTCTATCCTGAAGCCTCTCCCGTTTCATGTGCTCCTCCTGTGCAATATGGGACCTGGAGGATGAGGTGAGAAGCTCATCATCAAGTTTCTGGGTCGTTCATCCTGCTGTGGGGTTCATCCTGCTGTAGGGCAGGGCAGCTTTCCAGAGGGATCTAGAGGAACTGGCCAGCAGGAAACGTCGAATGTTATAAGGACAAATGCAAAACCCTGTTCCTGGGGTAGACTAAAGTAAGCAAGTGAAAAAAGGTGTAGATAAATGAACATGAGCTCAGGGGAGGGATGCCAAGATATTCAGGGGCTGGAGGGAGGAGAGGCTGAGTAAAATGGGGGTGTTGAGGCTCTTTATAGAGTTGTATGAAGAGGAGGAGGTCTGTATAAACTAATTCAGGGGAAAATCTGATGGGATATAAGGAAATAAAATTCACTGTGAGAATAAATGAGTGGTGAAACAGAGGCCAAAGGAAATACTGGGATCCCCATCCTCAGAGGTCCAAACACTGTCCACACAAACGCCTGATAAACCTGGCCTGAATTCAGTGTTGGGCTTGCTTTGGTTGGAGCAAACACCTCCTGAGGTCCTGTCCCACCTGAAATAGCCTGCTTTTCGGTGGTGTTTCTGTGTGCAAGGGACTGAAATTGCCTCTTGTGCTCTGCCCAGCACATCAAACACAGATGCATTTTTCTGCTTCAAGCCTTGCCAACTGCACCTGAAAATCATCAAGAGGTGGCACAGTTCAGTTGCAAACCCAATAAATTCACTTCAGAGAGAAAACATCCAGTAAAATCTGAAGCTAAGACAGAAAATGCCTGAGATTTTCTTCTCTGCGTAGTGCCTTACCTCACTTGACCACACTGCATTCATTTAAAACTCCTCATTCCCCACCCAGAGGTCACATCACCTATTAATCATGCTGAAGAGCCCCTCAATTATCTGAAACCATGATTACCCCAACCCATTCCACATCCCCCATGACATTTGGATAACTGAGGTTGTTCTGTATTATTATTATTTTTCAATTGTGGTAATTATTGTACATTAAACCATTAGCATTCATTACTCCTACAGTGTGTAATTAGAACAATGGTGGATGGATTGCTACCGACTCTAATGAAGTTTTTATAATTGTAATTTATGGTCGTCAAATTACCTTTCTTAAAAATGAAGCCTAATGTTAGCCTCTTAAGTTATGGGGAGGGGGTGGTAATTACTTCTAATTGATGCTTCTTGTTTGCCCTCTGTACAGCGCAACACCGATCCAGCCCTACTCCAGGTTTCCACCTACCCTAGGCTTTGAGACCGCATCATTGCAAAGCAAGTTTGGGGCTGTTCAGCCTGGGGAAGAGAAGCTGCGTGGAGACCTCAGAGCAGCTTCCAGTATCTGAAGGGGTCTATAAGGATGCTGGAGAGGGACTCTTCATCAGGAACTGTAGCAATAGGGCAAGGGGTGTTTGATTCAAACTGAAACAGGGGAAGTTCAGGTTAGATACAAGGAAAGAAGTTCCTTACTGCGAGGGTGGTGAGGTGCTGGCACAGGGTGCCCAGAGAAGTGGTAAATGCTCCATCCCTGGCAGTGTTCAAAGCCAGGCTGGACAGAGCCTCAGGCAACATGGTCTTCTGTGAGGTGTCCCTGCCCGTGGCAGGGAGTTGGAACTGGATGATCTTAAGGTCCTTTCCAAGCCAAAGCATTCTATGGTTTTATGATTCTATAAGTTCATTGTGGCCTTTCCAATGACAGCGGGAAGGGGTGAAGCATCCAAGGGATCACAGCAGGACTGCTGCTGATTCGGTGGGAAGAAGGAGGTGGCAGAAGCCCTTGGGCCAACAGCCCTTGTTGGGTCAACAGGCAGCTGCTCGTTGGCTGTCGGGCGGGCGTTATAAGCGGGGAGCGCTGACCATGGTCCTGAACGGCCACTCCGTCGAGGAGCCCGCGGGTGAAGATGGGCATTGTTCAAGCGCTCCTGTTAGTCTGAGTGTCGGGGAGGGGTGTAATCCTGCCCTTCAAGTGTGATTTTTGTTGCGGTCGTGAGTTAAAAATAAGATGCGCCATTGCTTCCCGGCGGGGGTCTGAGTTTTGCTTTAATTGCCTCCGTTTGAATCAATTTAGGCTCAATTATGCTCCTTCTTAGGTGTAATTGAGATGTTTGTGCCTATCTGTCTGAGGTAGATGCAATCATCCCCCGAAGCACTGCAGAACAGAGAGGGAGAGGACTGCGACTTGATCACCTTCCTAATGGGTGGCCTTAGGTGAGCTCAGGAGGATTCCCTCAACCAGCTCCTTTCCTCCTGGCTGGGGCTAAATGTGAGCAGAGAGGCCCCAGGCAAGTTAGGAAGCTACAGGCGTTGGCACCTTTTTTGGGTTACAAAGTTCTTCAATTGGCTCATCCTACCCTGCCCTGAGATGTGCCAGGCCCTGGAGGAGACCAACAGAAGAGCCCTCACCACTAGAAGGCCTGAAACTTTAAGCTCCACACCATATAAACACTATCAGGAGCTGTTTTTTAAGCAGGTGATTTTGGACAGTGATTCCCATATGGATGGGATGGGCAATGATGAAAAAGCTTCAAGCTGGAGTGTCCATCTCCCATCAGGATGTCCTCAAGGCACAGGTATAGGTCTCCTGATCGGCTGGAGTAGGAAAGTTTTGCTCCTACACAGGAGGAGAAGGTGAATTTTCACTGCTTGAGAAAACTCCAGTAACAGCTTTAAGGTTGTTTCTTTCTTAGAACTATCAAGGGAATTAAAAAAGAGAGTTGAGGTGGCCTTTTGGGGGGGTTGGTGGTGGTTTTGGGTTGGGTTTTGGTTTTGGGGTTGTTTTGCCTGCAAGAGGACATTTCACTGTCATTTTCCTGCATTGCTGGGCTCTAAGATCAGGCTCAGGAGGAAACTAAAGGCTGATCCTAACACTTCTGCTTCAGTTATTCAGCTCTATGGTCACAATCAGGGAGCTGGGCAACAGATGGATTTTCCAGTGGTTTGAAACAATAAATTAAAGCATTTCTCAGTTTTTGACTGTACTGCAGGAACTTCATGTTTTCTCTCTTGAGTGCAGCATAAACCCAATACTTAAATCTAGCTCCTTTAATAAGGCACTAACAGTTTCTCTTCCCCAGCTCTAGCAAAGATGGGAAAATATGGAGTGGAGGAGGATTGCTGCAAAGTGTCACTGGTGAGTAGTGGGTCTTTTGTGAAGGATGGTTGATGCTTCTCTAACAACCCTATTTTTGACTTAAAAACAGCTTACAAGCCTATGTAGAAGTTATAAACCCAAGGAGTGTATTTGTAGGTCTCGGTGTGTAGTCCTTGGTATGAAACACCACAAGTGCCTTTCTCATCCAGAGACGAGTGCTGGTGATGGGAGGTTGGGCCAGCCTTTCCCTCCTTCCTCCTGCAAGAATCATTCTCCCATCATCCAGTTCTGAAGTACATGAAGAAGCAGAGAGGGCTGATTAACCTCCTGTGAGCAGCAGCACTGAGAAGAGTCCAAGCACTTGGGTTTCCCTAGGCTGCAAGCTGCAAGCTAAGGGCCATTTAGTCTATCCAGTTCTGCACAGTGCCCAACACAGAGTGGGCCTGACTCTATCTGGGGCCTCCAACACATTGCCCCTAGACGCCTCTTGCAACAGGTATAGATAGCATCATGCTGCTGCTGCCCTCTGGCTTCAGCAGGCGTGTGCAACTGAGCCACCAGCACTACTGGTCCAGGTCTGCACCTGACCAGAATTTCATAGAATTGAGAACGATTTGGGTTGAAAGGGACATTTAAAGGTCATCTAGTATGAGCCCCTGCAATGAGCAGGGTCATCCTCAGTAGATGAGGTTGCTCAGAGCCGTGCCCATCCTGACCTTGAATGTTTCCATGGATGGGGCATTGACCACCTCTCTGGGCAACCTGTGTCAGTGCCTCACCACCCTCATTGTAAGCATTTTTTCTTTATACCTAGTTTGAGTCTATCCTCCTTTAGTTTAAAACTGTAACACCTTGTCCTGTCCCTACAACCCTGCTAAAAGTCTGTCCCCATCTTTCTTATAAGCCCTTTAAGTACTGAAAAGCAACAATGTCTCCCCAGAGCCTTCTCCTCTCCAGGCTGAACCAGCCCAGCTCTCACAGCCTGTCTCCAGAGCAGAGCTGCTCCAGCCCTCACAGCATCTCCAAGGCCTCCTCTGGACTCACTCCAGCAGCTCCATGTCTAATTTCTATGGGCAGTGGTGGTCCCAGTTCATACCAGCCGCAGCCACCAAGGTCTCCTCACCATGCCAGCTGAAGAGCCTTCGTTGCCAATTTAAGCTGGTTGGCCTGAAATAAACCCATCTGGTTGTGCGTGGAGCACCCACCCTATCCCTGACATAGGGCATGGATGAAAGCCCCCCGTCCCTGCACCACCACAAATACTGTTGGCTTTGAGCTTCTGGCACTGGCCTGGGCGCAGCTCTGATTAGATCGCTGTCACCAGGGAACAGGAAGGTTAATTGCCATTCTCTTTGTGTGCCACTCGGAGAGGAGACCAATTTCAGCTCAGTAGCAACAAAGTGTTGCCTTGCTTGTGTTGGATGGGGGCAGGGGGAAAGCAAACCAAAGGGGGGAGGCAGGGAGGGAGGGCAGTGGGGTGTTGGACAAGCCGGGTAGGATTGTGCGTGGACTTTGAGCAGAGCTGTGTCTTGTCTGGTCTAGCAAAAGAGAAGTGCTTAACAAGTATTAAGAGACACAAATAATTCTCCTTTTCTCCTCTGGCCCATTATTTTCTCTCTTTCTCTTTGCTTGTAAATCCTGCTTATCGCATCTGAATAGCAGAATGGTTTCACACCGGACCTTTAATCTGGCCCAGAGCAGCCCCCAGAGGGGCAAAGTGGCTGAGGATTACCTTTTATTTGATTTGATTTTTTTAGCTTTCTTCCACTCCTCCCCTCCCTTCTGGGTTGTTTTTTTTTTTATCCCCCTCCTCTCCCTTTGCTCTGCATTTGTTCTTGGAAGGAGTGAGGAGCAAAGGCTTAAGGGGGGGAAGGGGGAAAAAAAAGAAGCGTGTAGGGGGTGTTACAAACTTAAGGGGATCTGGATCTATTCAGAGCGACTTGTCCATAGCCTTGCTGCTTTTGTTCGCCTGCCATTCTTTAGCTGATTTCTTCACTCTAGTAAAAGCGCTTTAATTCCCTTGTAGATACCGAGAATCCCTCCTTCTCCTGCTCTCCCCTCCTTCTCCTCCCGCAGCCCTACGCACCCTCTTTCACTTTCTCAGACTCTTTATCCAGTGTCCTCCTAACCACCAACAAAGCCCAGAAATTATCAAGTTTTCTTTGAGCAGAATGAAAAGAGGGAGAAGGAGCAGGAGGAGCCAGAAGAGATGGGGAGCAGCATGTGCGTGTGTGTTCAGACATGTACTTCTCTATGTGTGTCCCACCTGCCCCATGCTGGAGGTGTTTTCGTCCCCTCCTGACTTTTCTGGTGTGGTTTTTGATCCCAGGAATCTTTGTTCATGGTCTCTTCAGCTTCAGAGGTAAGACATATGGCAAAGCCCTTCAGGAGAGAAGGGCTGAGGAGTTTGCCAGCATTGGAGGATGCAGAAGAACCCCATCGCACCCCGGCTAAGGGTTGCTGGAGTTGGTCCTAGCAAGTGTCACCAGGAGAGCAGCATGGGCTGGAGACCCCACCACGGACCTGGAGTGCGTGTAACTGGACCATTAAGGTCAGCAAAACATCATCCCCACCAGCCTATCGACACAGAGGGAGAGATTAGCCTTCTCCCACATTTTGGAAGGAGATCTGCCCATAGAGGGACCACCTCAGAGCACCAAGTTCATAGAACTGCCCTCCGCAGACACTCAAGGGAGATGCTGACAGTTTAGTGGTGAGAATACCAGCCTGTTCTCTGTTGCAAGCATTCTGGATGAAAATAGCTCCTTTGCCCATCATTCTAAACCTGATGCTCAGGCAGGCCTTGTGCAGGACCACAGGGGGCCTGACCAGGAGATGCTTGGCTCCAAGTGATGGTGCCAATGCTTTAGGCATTTTGAGGACAATCTCACTGTATTTCAGGAAGCAACATCATGAGCAGGATTTCAAAAGGCAATAGGGATTTTGGAGGCTGCCCTTGCTCTAGCCAGAGGTTCAACCACGGGGAATCAAAACCCAACCACTGGAATCAAGGTTCAACCATGGGGAACCAGAATGAATCTGCTAGTGTTCAGTGGTTCCCCCCAGAGGGGTCTGTCTTTAGGTGTGAACTCACAGCTGATCACAGTAACTGGTTATCAGCCTTTGTTAACTGATGAGTCACCATGCTGAGCTCTCCACAGAAAGAACCATCTCCCATCTTGGCCAACACAAGCTGGCCTACAGCTCTGGTAAGGGTTTGTGGATGCTCCTGCTGCCAGTTGTATTCCATACCCAGCTGGCACTCATGAAGATAAGAAGCCTGGTAAAGGGGAAGGGATTGGCACAATCTATTGGGGGGAGTTGCTGCCTGTCTCACCACAGGGAGAAATAGGTTCTGTGCTGGTTTCCAGTGGCATGTGAACCCACTGGCAGGATCCCCGTTGGTTTCTCTCTGAGATGTATTTGTGTGTAATGAAAACCAACACTGTAACTGGCACTGGGTCTGCAAGCAGGCCAGTCAGCAAGAAACACTGGGACCAGCCCTGGTGTTTGTGAAGTGGTTCTCTGAGCTCCAGCACAGCCGGTGCTGGGATGTCCCTTGTCTGCCTCTCAGTCACTTGCTCCCTGCTCCCAGCTCTGCACTGGGGAGCTGGGACTGTGTGATGGAGCCAACATATGGCATTGGGAAAGCCTGGGGAAGACACAGGGAGAGGAAGACTAGCAGTAAAGATGTTAGGCTTCCACAACGTGTCTGTTCTGGCCTTGTCTCTCTGGTACCGAAAAGGGAGATGTGTCTTACATCCCACTGCGAGCTGCAGCTGATGAAGTGTAGGGAATATTTCCTAGTGCTGGTTCTGCTGCAGGAGGTGGTAAATTCCTTCCTCTCCTCCTATCCCACCTTTTGACTTCAGTGTAAATCAGAGCCTTGGTCTCATGCTAAATACATTGCACTGAATCAAAGTAATCTTCACAGTGAGAAGGTCCTTGGAGCTGTTTTAGCACTTACCACCATCACGATATTTTGAGCTGAACAGGTTGTACCTAGCAAGTGTGTGAGCTAAAAGCACACATGTGCCTGTTGCCACAGCTCAGCTGAAGAGCTCTTGAAGAGGCTCTGGCATTGAAAGGACCTGGGTCATCCCAGTTAATTACCACAGGTAGTAAACCCAAATGTATGAGGGCCAGCTCCACGGGAGCAAATGGGGATACGCAGATGAGCTTGATTGCTCTTGATTGCCCTGACCAGGGTCTTGATTGTTCTTGATTGCCCTGACCAGCCTCTACAAGGCTACACCCCTCCTGCCCAAGGCCCAAGAGCTCTATTTAAGGGTGGCCCTGTGCTTTTCCCTTTTTCCATAGGCTATGTTGTAGGTGTGCCTGTCTCTGGCTATGCCTCCTGGATGGATCTCAGTGCTAATGGACCTGCACTGTAAGTACCTTGTCTCTTGCCCCTGACTGTCCCCTGGACCTGGATTATGACTTTGTCTTGTTTGGGAGTGTTGTTGTGTGGTGTCATGATCATCCTACACTAGGGTCACCCTGGGTTCCCCTTGCTGCTATCTGATGAGCCTCTTCCCACCCCATGAGCATCCCATGAGGGATGCAGGGATGGGATCCATCTGGATGGAGCTACAGACCAAGCACACAAGCAGTTTAATAATGAATGATGCATGTATTGCCAGCAATGAGCAGTTCAGGCAGCAGTGTGTGTAGCACCTGGCCTTCAAAGGGTGAATGAGCATTAAGGTTATTCCATAAAAGTGAGTCCTGCTCTTGCAGGAAGGGATGTTTTATGGATGGAGTTGGCAACCTGGAGCTAGCATTTTTGCAGTAGTTGGCCAATGGTAGGAGATGATTTGTGGTACAGTTCACTGGGGTTTTGGCTTAAGGCTGGAGCAGACAGAAGTGTGCTTGGTGAGGAGTATGGGAGGAGGTTTAGGAATCCCCAGCAGCAGAGGGACAAGGAGCATCAACAGTAATTCGGAGACGTTTCAAGGTGGGAAGACAGCCCACTTTCTCAGCCAGTTTCTAGAAGAGGTGTATCTGGGCTTGGTTAAAAGTCAGAAGGAGGTGGGCACCACAGGTCCCACCCTCTCCGCTTCAAGCAAAAACCATCATGTTTGGTTACATGCACATAAGCAAGGAGATGGCGACTGTCAAACAGGGATGGTTAAAGATCATACTTGGTGTTCAGGCACTCAAGACCAGGTGGGATGATGGATATTCATCCTGGAGATAAGCATCCTGATGAATGTTCAGCCTGGAGAAGAAGAGGCTCTGGGGAGACCTTAGAGCAGCTCCCAGTGCATAAAGGGGTTAAAGAAACTTGGAGAGGTGCTTTGGACAAGGGTCTGTAGGGACAGGACAAGGGGAATGGTTTTAACCCGCCAGAGGGGAGACTGAGATGAGCTCTTAGACAGAAGCTCTTCCCTGTGAAGGTGCTGAGGCACTGGCACAGGGTGCCCAGAGAAGCTGTGGCTGCCCCATCCCTGGCAGTGCTCAAGGCCAGGTTGGACACAGAGGCTTGGAGCAACCTGCTATAGGGAAAGGTGTACCTGCTTGTGGCAGGGGTTGGAACTGGATGAGCTTTAAGGTCCCTTCCATATGTGTCCACACAGCATCTTCAGGTTAGCCTTGGTAACTTCCAGACTGAACTGCAGCCGGGAGACAGGTCTGATATCAGCATCAGAACCCAGAGTCAAGTGAGACCAAAACCAAAAACTACCTTGGCTTGCAAGAAGCAATTCTCTGCAGCAGCTGAATCCCAAGTCTTTTGGAGCACAAGCTTCTCTGTTGTGATACCCGAGTCTTGTGTTCTGCAGTGCCCTTGGTGTCCTCATCCGGAGTGCAGCCCTTGTGAAAGACAGCAAATAGAGCCCAAAGAGGTAATGCTGACGGCGAGTGAAGGTTTTCTTACGCAAGCCACCTTGTCCTCCCGTCTGCTCTGAGGAAGGCATGTTGGTGCAGAAAATGCTTCTGTCATGGGAATTTCACTCTTCTTCCTCTTGGGAGGCGTCATCTAGCCTCTTTGGAGCCCAGGCTGGGGAAGGATCAGGGAGGAACACGGGATGCAGAGGAGGAGCTGGAGATGTTTGCTAGCAAATACAGGACTGTGTGCTTAAACACTCTTCCTCTGCCTATCCCTACCCAGCAGTGTTTGCTCAGCAAACACCTCTAATTCACCAGCTTTCCAACGTTTGATTCAGTCTGCGAAAGCAAACCTCGTATCCCACGTCCCCAGTGGCCCCTCTCCTTTCCCTTCCCCCATAGATGTGCTGCTCAGCACCAGCCCTCTGCTTTTCCCAACATTGCTTGTTCTTCCCTTCCACCTCCCAAAAAGTGGGAGCTGGTTCAAATCAGGCTAAGGTGCACAATGTTGTCAGGGGTTGCAGCAGCCTCCTACGCAGCAAAGTTCTCCTGCTGTGCTGCCAGCCCCCAGAAACATGGGAAAACACAACACTCAACGGTGTTTTCCTGGGATGCCACCCATGCCCAGCACCAGGCTCAAGCCAGCTGATAAGGGATAAGCACAACCCTCAGAGGCTTCATTGGGGTTTGGTCATGAGAAGGGTCATGAGCGAGGTAAGGTGGAGGTGGAAGAGGGAAAGCTGGTGTGGGGGAGGGATGGTTGCTCTTCCCTTTGGAGAGAGGCAAGAGGATTTACAGTGGGGCTGCAGGAACTGAAGCACTGATTGCACAAGGGGGTCAGCATCTCTTTTGCTTTTGAGTGGTTATTTGTGACCAGTAGCCCTCCAAAAGATGGGGCTTAGACCCTGCATCTTCACTAGCCACAGCAGTGGGAAATGGTTTTCTTCCTTGACTGGAAGACATCCAGTAAAGGAGTTGTTGTTATAAGTGATCAAACTACCAGACATTTGAAAACAACCTGAATCCACCATGTTCATCCTTCTTATATAGGAGAGTCATTGGCTACGATAGCGGTACTACAGGATATAATACAATGGTTGTGGAGAGATCAGTACATCTATCAGGGAACAATCAGGTGCTAAAATGCTTTGACAACTCAGAAATGTTGAGTTTGAGCAAGAATATATCATCCTTTTCATTTTGGGGCAACGTTGAGAATATTCTGCTCCAAAATTGCCGTTAATCTGTGCTTGTGGTTTGGCCAGGAATTTGAAAGGACTTTACTTTTGGGAATGTGTTTTATCAGCCATGCTGACCTGCAGGACTGAGGTATTGGGACTGCCTGGCTCCAGGTCTGCTTGGCCAAGAGACTTGAACCATGGTGCTGTTGCCAGATAGCTCACGCTGAGGTGCTGTGTCTTCACAGTGTTCCTCCTGATCACACTTAGAGCCAGTGTTGTGAATGGTGCACAGACATTTCCCTTCTGCTCAGCCTCTGATCTAACTTAGTACAGGGACACGTTGACTCAGAGCCAGAACCAAACCTGAAAGCTTGGCTTGCTTGGTTTGGGTTTGCTTTCCACTGTGGCTTTTGCTATAGCTGTTGGGAAAGCTGCAATTCTCGGCCACTCTCTGCTGGCCTTCATCCTGGCAAGACCTCATGCTATGGGCATCCAGCCGTCCATCACCCATGCTTGAGTTGCAAGCATGGGGGTACTAAAGGCTGCAGCGGGGAAAGGAGTTGGCCTTGGTAAAACAATCCTATCTGCATGGGAAGCATCCCCCTGTCACTTCAAACCAACTCCAGAGCTCAGGCTGTGACATATGCTCCCTTCTCGCCTCCTCTCCTGCCTGTCTTTCATCACAGGTCCTCACAGGAGGCCCATTAAACACTTAGCTGACCTTGGACCTCTGCCTGTGACAGCTGCCCATGAGCATGCTTCCACGCTGGAGCTGCCGCCGGTGATTTACCACGCTGCTGTGCCGGAGCCAGCATCGCTTCCATGGGAAGGGAGGGAGGGATGCAGCTGGGATGGCATGGCAATGCCATGGGGCAGCAGCAGGCTGCTCTGTGTATCTGCTGGCCAAGCTGCCCCTCTAATGCCCCTCCGGGTTGAACCCTGCATCTCAATTTTCCAGCTGACTACACTCATTCCTAGTGGGAGGGGAGATGTAGATTAAAACAGTCCCAGCCTCTGGCACTGGGGATAGAGAATGACTGGGGAGGGCTATTTTTTCCCCTCTCCGTGTTGTCCTGGTGGGACCAACCCTACCATGGAGGCACTTCTGCATGTGAAGGGGTGGTATGTGGACACAGCTGGGCTGGTTTTGCATCAGGGAGCAGAGCGGAGCCCCTCTGACCATCCCATACAGGCTGCTGTCCAGGGCAGCATCCTTTGGGCAGGGCATTAAGCCATTGTCAATGTAGCATTTGATTTTGCACCCTGAATCTGAGCCATCACCCCACCATCTCCTGCTCTGCATTTCAGATTACCTGGCCTTATCTCTAAAAAGACGTATTCCATGACAACCTATGAAAGATCTTCCATGGTCTTAGCAAAGTTTGAGGACTCCCAAGCCCATCCTGCCCAATCTCTGGGGTCCTTTCCACTACTGGACCCGAAAGCCTCAGAGCAGGTCCCAGTCTATGTTCAGCATTCCTCAGGGCTGTCCCAGGATGTTCTGTTTGAGTTTGCAGTGTGAAACACCGGGGTTTGGGAATGGGATGGGAAGCAAGAAATAGGTGCCTCTGTCAGGCTCTTTGTAGGCAGCTGGAAGTGAAGAAGCCGTATCAAAGAGTGGAAAGTCCTGTAAGGTGCTTCAGCCACATCACCAGTAGAACAAGGCAATGGCGAGATGCATCCCAATTTTGTCTTAGCTATATCTGGGAAGAGCCTTAGTGAAAAGGGGTATTAAAGCATTTCTAGCTCTACCACACCATTCATAGCTTTCCAAGGCAGAAATACATGTTCTGCCATCACCAGCCATGCTTTCTCAGGTCATATATGGTAGTAATGAGGTTTTCCTGGGAGCCTGACACCATACAGTGAGCTACCAAAAGGAGGAGACATTGCTGCTCTGTGTCCCAGGGGAAATTAGTATATACGTGGGAAAGGCTGGAAAGCATGAATCTTTCTGCTAGCTGCAGGGTGGCTGCTCAGGGAACCTCTCCAAGAGCTGGGAATTGTTTCCCTACAGACTAGCTGCTCAATTAGAACAACCTGCCCCCAGTGAACCTATTTTCCTACCCTGTCCTGATGAGCAACCCTCATCTGAAGCTTGGGTATCCCCTGTAATGAGCTGGCACCTATTTACTCAACCCAGCATCTAGAAATGCCCCAGGGAGCTCTTTATGATGATGTCAAGGGGGCAGGTCCCCAAGACTCTGGTTTCTGTCACCGATCAGACCTCGTACTTGGAGGTCAGGGATGGGTGGTGTATTTGCAGTCTGAGATGTCTTTGCGCCCAGAAGAGAGCCAAGCTGTGATTTTCCAGACATACCCTTTGATTCTAAATGCGTTTCTGAGTGACATGAGGCACTTCAAAGGCAGCTCGGCTGCAGCAGGCAGGCTTGCACCACTCCTACAGTATCTCTGTTGGACACAGCAGAACTTGGGGACATGAAACTGAGGATCTGAAAGTTGGTGTGCCTTTGAAAAACCTTCACTTGGAGACTTTGCTTGCCATAGTGAGGAATAAAAGAGCATTTGGAGATGTGCGGGGGCATGGAAGGAGGAAGATATGAAGGAGAAATGTTGCTCCTGATGCTGCCAGTGCTGTCTTGGTGCCTTGACTCTGAAATAAATGCCCCAGTAGGTGCTGGGCTGAGACCTGCTGGTTTATTTCTCTGCTCAGCCATGAAACCCCATCACCCTTTGCTTGGCTTGGAAAAGAAACTCCCTTCAAGGCTTTGAGGTTTTGTCTTCATCCCTACTGGCCTGATTTCTTGTCGTGGAAAGCTCTTCAGAAACAGACCTGCTTAAGCTGTAGATGGGAGATGCTGGTTGGAGCGGTGGGATGCAGAGGGTACAACCTGGTGTGGTTGTGGCCATGAATTCACCACTGTTGTTGCAGGCACAGAACACTCTGTTTTTGCTGGCTGGTGCTGGACATGCATTGTTGAAGCTCTTCAGAGTCTGGGCATCTCCTGGGGGCAGCAGCGCGAAGATGGAGCCTATATGTGAGCAGAGAGGAGATGGACTGGTGCAATGGTGAATGCTCTGTCCCTGGCAGTGTTCAAGGCCAGGTTGGACAGAGCCTCAGGTGATGTGGTCTGAGGTGTCCCTGCCCGTGGCAGGGGGTTGGAACAGGATGATCTCAAGGTCCTCCCCAAACCATTCTGTGATTCTATGATGGCACCCACTGTCAGGAGCATCCTGGAGCAGGCTGAGATGACCTTTTCCCACTGGCTCTCATATGTGGCTGCTGAACATTGGCTGGAAGAGACCAGGAGAAAGGTGTTCTGGCTCTGGCTGTGCCTTTGAAGTGTGCTGCCCTGCAAAAGGACTCCTCACCCCTCCTTTGCGTTATGATTTCCCCCACTCTTTAAATTCATCTCCCTTTGCCATCCAGTGCTGTCCCTGCTGGAAAATTACTCTCACAAAAGCTCCCTCAGCAGTAATTACCTAAATGGGGGGAAGGGAGGGGAGATCCATTTAGAATCCACTTCATTGTGGGATTAGCTAATTAATTAACGGTTTCACTGACAACTCGAAGGGGAAGAGTGTGTTAAATAGGAAAGCTTCCGCGCTTGATTTATGTGATCTGACACCCGTGCTCTCTCTTTGCCAACTTGCCATCCTGCCTTCCCCCTGGCCATGGGGTCCCGGCTCACTGCCTCTCTGGGGATGCTGTGGGGATGGTCCCTTTCCTTGTGCTGCCAGAAGGCTGGGCACGTGTGCCTGTATGTGAGGAGACAATGTGGAGGTGGATGGGAGCACCATGGGGTTATTCGCTGGCAGATGAAGCTGGAGGGGGCTGTGGCCACTGAGCTGGCAGGGCCACCCATCTGCCTGGCTCTGGCACAAAGAGCCGGGGAGGAGGAGGAGGGTGGTCCTGCCCAGCATCCTCCACTGTTACTGGGGGAAGGAGGTTGTGCAAAGTTGGATCTGAGCTGTCTCCATCTCCAAATTGTCTGTGGTGGTTGCAATGGTCCATTAGTGTATGCTTGTGGATGGGACGTGGGGTATGTGCCCCTGACTATGGATGAAGCTGCTGAGTGGCCCCATCACTGGATTAGTCCTCTCCTCTGCCACAGGCTCCCTCCACAGCCCTGGGCATGTCTCTCAGCCCTTTAGTGCACCCCCTCCTTTGCCCATCACCAAGTTGTCATCCTTTGGCTTGGCTTCCCAAGGAAGGACCTTGGGAAGTGTTCTCTGTACCAAACCTGCTCCTCACAGGGCTGGCATCAGTGCTGACCCCAACACAGTATCCCTATGGGGACTCATCCTTACCACCGCGTCTGACGAAGGCCCCAAACTGCACCAAGGATGGGGTTGGCCAGGATGGCCGTGCAGAATTGAGGACCAGAGAGGCTCCATCCACATGTGGCCATGCCCGCCTTATGGGGATGAGGAGCATGGGGGATACAGGCTGTCCAGGAGAAAGCTGCCTGGCCAAGGCTACGCCATGCCACAGCTGGAATGAGTTTGTTTGGCCTCAGATAGGAGTAGCTGCACTGAGCTGGAGGACAGTGACCTTAACTCCCCCTCTCAGGCATCCCTCACCTTGGCTGTGCTCTGCCCACCTTCCCCTCTGTTCTTCTGTGAAGTTGGGGGTTCTTGGAGCAGGTTGAGGTCCAGGGCTTGCTCTGTCCACCACTCAAATTCATCCCCCTCTGCCTGGTGCCTCTCACCTACACAGGTATCTCGAGGGACAACCAGCTGTGTGTTTGGATGGGAAGAAATGGAACTCCAGAGTTTCCAGCTGGATTTGTTAGTTTGAGGCAAAGGTTGAAATGTGTGTTGAAAAAACAGGCTTTTCTCCACTCCCCCCAGATCAATTTGCATTTGTTTGTTTGTTTGCATTCTGCAGAGGCTGTAATTCCCCTCGGAGGGAACAAAACTGCCAAGTTTCACACCTTCCATGGAGGTGAAAATTTCTCACAGCCCACAGATTGCTTTGGGGAGAGGTAGGAGGTGGGGGAGAGCAGCAGGGCTGGGATTTCTTCCACTTTCATCTGCTTCTGCAAGGATGAAGGGGAAAAATATGGAGTAACAGTTGTGTTGGGGCTGCCCCATCCTTCCTGCAGAACTGGAGGGCATGCAGTGGGAACAAGGTGGGACATGTTGAGTGATGGAGAGCCTTTAGGGCAGATAGCTGAGCTCATCCTGACCTCTCTGAGGTGTAGGGCTGGAGTGATGCTCCTGCCAGCACCTGGGGCTTGAGCTGCCCAAACCCTCTTGCCATCGACTTTGAATATAGTTTGAGCCACTTGAACACCGGAGGCAGGCAGTGGGTTAAATCTAAACCTAAATAAGTGTTAAATGCCAACTAACTTACCCAAGGCAGTTCTGGGGCGGTGTATGCCCATGTCTGGCAGGCCTGTGCTTCCCCCCCTATTCCCTGTGTGTTTCCCCCCCTCCCCTCCAAGCACTTTGATTGCTTTTTTTGATGGCTTCTAAATAGAGGCGCCCGCTCGCATCTGGGAGGAAAATGAAACAGATTTCATTTTTCACACGCGGCACAATGGCTGCGCTGACAAAAGAGGAAGGCGGCCCATTGTCCTGCTCTGCATCTTCACATCCTACCTCTGTCCCCCGAATTAACCCCTTTCACCTCCGCCTTTGTGAAGACACCACTTCGGAGCTGCCGAACAAAGGCTGCAGAAAGCCCTCACCGTGTACTGGGGGGGCAGGCGGTGGTAGGGGAGCAGCGGGCTTGAGGCATGTTGGTGTCCCTCATCTCACTCCCCAGGGTTGGTGGTGCTGCCCCTGTCCCCTTTCCATCAGTTGCTCCATCAGGTCCTACCTGCATCCCTGGTGGTGAGGGGTGAGCAGGGGGCACATCTTGCCTCTGCGCCTCCTCTTTCACCAGGGCTTTGCAGCAGCAGGATCAGACTCGGAGAGCAGCTTCACCTGGAGGAGTAGGATGCCTTCAGCACCATCTAACGCTGGTTGTACCGCACCCAGCTCCCCTTTGGGTTACCCCATTGCCCTGTGCTCCTCCTCTGATGCCCCATGGCTGAGACCTGCTAGACCAAGACCCACAGCTTTGGTGACCTCGTTAACCACATCCTCCTTTGGACCATTAAGGGCTCACTGGGCCTTGTTTTGTTTCTTCCATAGCTTTTTATTACCAGCTCTATGATGATTTGGCTTCCAACACTTGGATCCCAGCTGTGCAAAAATGCAAAGCTAAGGGGGGTGGGGGTGGAAAGAGCAGAGTGCTTTTGAGCAAAGCTCAGAAGCATTTGGGGTTTGTTCAGGCCAGTTGTGAACTGAGACTTGTGCCCTCAAGAAGAGCACAGGAGGGCCGGCAAGGCTGCTGATGCCAGGACCAAGTTCCATATCAGCACAGGGCTGCAGCACAGCCTGGACAGCAGGGTTTTAAATCCATGGGAAAGTGATCTCGGAGATTTCAGCATTTCTTGGAGCCAGGGGGAATCTCAGGATTGTGTTGGTTTATCTCCTCGAGGTCTTATTTTGGGGAGGATGCTGTATTTTGTGTTGCCTGATCACTCTGCCTCCCGTGCTCACATCTATCTGACAAGCCGTTCTGTTCAGCGATGACACCGTTGAGATGAAGCCTGTGATAATTTCCCCTGTCCCTGCAATCAATGCCCTCTCTGCAAAGGCTGCCTTCAAGCTGCATTGGTATTTTTAGATGATAAACCCCACGAAATCACACCTGGAGATGTGGTTTTTCTCTTTCTGAGCTCAGTCTTTACAACAGGGCCTGGGCGTGCTGTGGTCAACTGCTCATCGTGGGGTCCTGCATTGATTTGCTGCCAGCATCAAGGGATGTTGACTTGCATTTGAGAAGGATCAGGCCAGGCAGGAATGTGGGGGGTTTGGTAGCAGTGGGATTTCCCTTTCCTAACCAGAAGGTCACCATGTGCATTGCAGAGAGGACATGAACCCAGCCAGCCTTGTCCCTGGTGGTACCCAGGGCTGTGCAGTCCCTCTCTGCCGTTGCCTTGTGCAGTTCCCAACTGCAGCATCCCTTTAATAGCAAGGGACTGTGCTCCCACCCGGGGCCTGCAGAAGGTTAGATAAGAGAATACAAACCACAATGCTTGCCCTTTTTTTTTTTTTTTTATCTTTCCTTTTTTATTATCTTCTTATGGCTTTAGAATTATCTTCACAGACACTACATGAATTTAGTCAGGGCAGGTAAGGTCACACACAGACACAGTTGCTCATATTTATGTATATTCACCAGGCAAAAGAGATAAATGGGGAAACAGATACAGAGGGGAGGGGAGCGGAGACAGGAGGAGGAGGGAGGATGGGATGTGTTGACCACAGGGTAGGATGAGGAGGGGCAGCAAGTGGAAATGGGCATTGAGGCTGTGGCTAAGGTGAGTTTGAGAAGGGTGTCATGGGTGTGGTGGAGGACAACAGCCAGGAGGAGGAACAGCCCCTGGGGAATGGACAAGGCCATTTCTTGTGCCTGCAAAGGGAAAGAGGGCAAGATTTTCCTGCAAGGCTGGTGGAAAACCACTCTGGAAAGTCTTGGAGTTTTGGTGATGTTCTGTCTTCTGGGCTTGTTCAGCCTGGAGAAGAGACCTTAGGGCAGCTTCCAGTGCATAAAGGGGCTCCAGGAAACCTGGAGAGAGGTTTTGGATGAGGGCCTGTAGAATCATAGAATAGTTAGGGTTGGAAAGAACCTCAAGAATGGCTTTACCCTGCCAGAGGGGAAACTGAGAAGAGCTCTTAGGCAGAAGCTCTTCCCTGTGAGGGTGCTGAGGCACTGGCACAGGGTGCCCAGAGAAGCTGTGGCTGCCCCATCCCTGGCAGTGTTCAAGGCCAGGTTGAACACAGGGGCTTGGAGCACCCTGCTCCGGTGGAAGGTGTCCTTCCCTGTGGCAGAGGATGGAGCTGGATGAGCTTTAAGGTCTGTTCCTACACACACCAGTCTGGGATTCTATGAATTTGCATGTTTGTGACCATAGAAGCCAAGCCAACAACCTCATCGTTGGGCTTATGCAGCAGGTCGCAGCTAGTTCAGGCTTTGATAGCTCACTAAAGATACCAAAAAGATGAGGTGAGATGATTCTTACTTCTGGTCCTTGGTACAGAAGGCAGTGCTGTGTTGGGTGATGTATCTGCGCTCTGCCTCCCAGGTCAGATAGGGATAGGGCAGGGGTAGCGGGCAAGGGAACAGGGCTGGGCACCGAACCATTAATGGCAGTAGCCTTCCTGGGAAGCTGGTTACCTGAGCACAGTGTGATGTTATTTCAAGGGAAATATATAACGCACCTAAAGAAATTGTACAGAAACTGCAAACAAAGCATGCACAGGAGGATATAAAGTGCCGAGTACAAGGGCACCCACCGATTATAACTTGATTTAAACCCACTTAATTCACTAAATAATAAATGCAGATTTACCAGAGGTGTCAGGACTAAAAGCATGCCTAACAATGCGCTTATTTAATAACTGTTTGCTCTCAATGTCAGGGCACCGTGTGTAGAAAATACAGGCAGCAAAGCAAAGGATCTGAGCTTTTTAATTCTTCCCAAGGCCTGGTATATCTAAAGGAGGGGGGTGTGAATCAAGGAAGGGGAGTCAGAGATTGTAATGATCCAGCTGAGATGAAAGGTGGCTTCCTTTTACCCAGGGAAATAGGAAATCTCTATGGGTTGGACTTGCCTCTGGGGCATTCAGCTCCATCCCTGGAAGCCCCCTGCTTCCTGGTCCATTAAACAAGGATGCAAATTTTCCCACATATTGCATAGTGCGATGGGTGCTGAGCCCAGGTCCTTGGAGAAATGTGTGGACAAGATTCCATCACATGCCAACTTGTAGTTTAGCCTGTAGACAGTACTAAAAGGCCAAGAAAAGCTTGTTCAGGAAGACCTTCTGCAAAGCTTGCTGAGAGGTATTTGGTGGAGCCTCACATCAATCCATGTTAGTAAAATCAAAGTAAACAACTCCACCACCACAACCATCACCAGGACAAGCTCATTTGAACAGTTTAGTTCCCTTAGCATCCCTTCAGTTACAACTGAGCATCCATGAATATATTGAAACCTTTGAACCTGACCAGGAGATGAACTGAAATGTTCAGCCCTGCTGATGGCCCCACATGTGGTCACGCACAGGAAAGGGGTGATTTCCCTCCAAAACCCATCTCCTGGCCTCTCCCCCATTGCCTTCATGCCCAGCCCTGCTCAATTTGTGTGGGAAATTCAGGCTCAGGGTCTTGTATATCCTCCTTCTTTGGTCTTCATATACAAACTCAGCCTCTATCACCGCTGTTGTCATGCTGGTGAGCATGAGCTGTTCCTTGCCCAAATCTTCTCCCCCCAGGTCTAGCCTCATGGCTCTCTGAGGTTCACATAGGGCCATTTTCAACAGCTCTCCAAGTTCCCCAAGCACTTACTGTGCAGGTTGATGTTGACAAGAGCTTTGCAACAATAGCTCTGTGGTGACATTGGTAGGCGATGCCCACTTCTGCAGGCAAAACATGAAGGGTCTGGCAGGGCTATGATGGGACCAGCAAACCTGAGCCATGGAGTGACCCTGTTTTAGTCATCTGAGGGGGGCTCAGCATTGAAGTAGGCTGTGCCAGGGTAAAAGGACGTATATTAATGGATTGCCCTGTTGCTTTTGAAAAGGCTAACTTGGTGGATGGCCTATTCCATGTGTAAGGCGTGCATCTCCAAGGCCACCTTTGACTCTTGCTTTGGGGGTGGAAGCTTTGCTCCTTGTATCACCTTTCTGCTGAGCGTGGTGTTGACACTAAACCTCTGGGCTGGATACAAGGCTGTTGTGCATTTGCAGCACAGCTGAAGCTAGGGAACTGGTGCCTCAGGCAGCAGAGGGAATGGGGATGGTGGAGTGCTCAGCTGGGTGACCCTCTCGCTCTGCATCCGGTGATGCTGGAGGGATGCAGCATGACATGCCAAGCAGTGATACCTTGCTTTTAAGTGGCTGAAACCAGGGAAAAATGAAGCTCTAAAGTAAAATCCAAACATGGCAATACTCCCTGCTTTCTCCAAACCCACTCTTTGCCTTCTTATGGAAATGCTGCTTCCATGGGGCTGGTGGTATTCACACCACTCCCAGCACACCTGAGCATTGCAGATCCAGCTGAGGGACTGGGGAGGGGGTGTGTGTGTGTGTTCCTACATCCCTCTCCATGCCCCCCCTAGTGTGTCCATCACTATGAGGAGCTCTGATGAGGACAGCCTCTGCCCTCCACAATGGTACCAGCCCTCTCCACCCATAGCCATGGTGCTCGGGGAGGGGAAAGAGGAGCCCGTGTTTCTTTCTGCTCTTTCTTCATGATGCTTGTCCCTGAAAAGCCAGTTTATCTTCCCCAAATCCTGTGCCTGTCAGGGCAGCGATGCACAAAGAGCCCCCAACCCCTTCCAGAGCTGCAGCGGAGGTCTCTGCTGGGCTCCTCTTCCTTATTCCCCCCCTTCCTGCCTCCCCACCACTGTCTCCCAGCCTTATCTTCTGTTGTCTTCTCGTGGAAGAAGAGATAAAAGTAATTCTTATGGATGCTTCTCCAGCAAAAGCTTGCCTCCTTCCCCCCTCGCCTCCCCCAGCATCTCCCTGCTCCGTCCAGATAAAGGGTGAGGACCAAGCACATGTCATTTTCTTTGTGCAAAATCAATATTCAGCAAAGTTTATCTGTCCGACATAGCAGGAAGCGCTAATTTCATCCACGTCAATTACTTTGATGAACGCTTCCACTGTTCAGGGTGTGAGAACAAGATAAAAGAATTGCTGAAATAAAACACATACACCCACAAACGCGTGCCCTCCCCGCTGCCCCCACCCCAAATCACCCCTCCCATGGCTCTATGGAGCAGAGCAGGGATGCCAAAGCAGAGGTGTGAGGGTCCGGGATCCCAATGGAGGTGCATGCAGCTTGTCTTTACAGGAATGAGCCCAGTTTGGGTGGAAAAAGGCATGGTTTGGGTTGGGTGAGAAATCAGAGCCGCTCAGCTCTGGGTACAGGGGCATTGCAGGTACGTTGCTTGTGTGTTTGTGTGTGGCTTTTGATGTGCAGAGAGGAGGTTACGGGCAGGGCCAAGGATTTCCAATGTGCTGCTTGCTGCTAGTGGTGGTCTCGAAGCAGAGAGCAACGAGGTGCCCGTGTGCCTTGTCACAGCTGGCAGCACCCTAGTGGGGTGATTTAAATGCTAGAGCAGAGCGCAGGTGGGATGGATGGAGGGATACAGTCCCAATCAAAGCTTGGAGATCCACCTGCAGAGGGTGAAAGCTGCTGCTGAGATTATCCAGGACAAAACCTGGCTCTGATGCTGCTGCACGTGATGGAAGGAATAAGAGGAGCTCCTTCTGCCCAAAGCTGCTGGTTCCAACATCCACTGCCTCAGCCTCTGCATGTGAAATGGTGCGGAGTGACTTCATGTTATTGCTACCACGGAACCGAATAAGCAAATCTCAGGGCCCAAGTCTTCAATTAACCAGCCAGGCTTGATTTTCCCAGCAGGGCTGAACACACTGAGGATGTGGCCTGGACCTTGGAGACATCAGCTCTGCCCCTCCACTGCTAAACCTGTCTGTTCATGCTACTCTCATCCCCAAATCCAGGGCAGCAGGAGGGGTTCAGCCTTGGTACCCGCTGCTCTCAGGGCTCAGTCTTTAGACGGTTGGGTTTGGCTTTGTTTCTAGAAACTCATCCCATTAGCGCTGGGTTTGTTGGATCTCTGTGGCAAGCCCCTTTCTCCTCCTATCCCAAGCTCAGCGGGAACGTCTCCTACCTGAGCATGATCTCCCTATCTCCATGTGTTCAGCAGCCCTGGCAAGTAAGTGTACAGATGTCTTCTTCAAACAGCTCTGATGCTGCCCATCCCAGGCAATTTGTCAGCCTTGTGCTTCCCTCCCAGTCATTGGGTGTGCAAGGAGATGGAGCAGCCGCTCTCCCATTGGGGTCCAGGGAAGGATGGGGCTTTTCCATGTGGGTTCCTTGGGTATTTGTCTTGAGAGACAAAAGCTGGCACAGTTCTGGGTAAAGTCTCCTCCTCGGTTAAAACTGCCTGATTTTTGCCCCGTTTTCTTTTGGGAGGCATCCAGGAGCAGGGCCGACCTTGCCCCATTGGGCTACTTGTCAGCAATGCCTCCCTCCCTGAAATACCTCACCTGAAGCAAACAGAAGTCAGGATGAGGAGAGGGGTTCTGCTCCAAAATCACTGTGCTCCACTAAGCCTTGGTATATATATGAAGTCATTTGAGGCATACAT
Source organism: Amazona ochrocephala (assembly GCA_039720435.1). Taxonomy (NCBI): domain Eukaryota; kingdom Metazoa; phylum Chordata; class Aves; order Psittaciformes; family Psittacidae; genus Amazona; species Amazona ochrocephala. Next base: position 3,326,245 of record CM077891.1, on the reverse strand, counting down.
AGATCCCAGATGGCTGGGGTTGCATGGGGTTGGCCCCACAAGGGACAAGCTGGACCCAGCTCCCAGCAAGAGAACAGCAAGATGCTGGTGGTGGGGTGCCATGGGATGCAGCTGAGGTGCAGGGCCATGTTCCCACTGCCAGGCCCCAGCTCCCAAGGGAGATGCTGTTTGCTGGGGGATTGCATCCATGCTGTTTGCCACATCCAGGTGATGCTTTGGGCTCATTGCTAGTGGCAGAGGAGAACGTGGCTTAAGCAGAACCATGTGCAGGGGCTGGGAACGTGCACTGGAGCGATTTTCACAGCTCAGCTCAGCACCGGGAATTTGTTAAGTCACGGCAATTTGCCAGCCCGTGGTGGTGTGATCAAGAGGCTGTCCCCATTCCCCAGCCAGCTGCGTGCATCCCTGCTATGCCAAGGCTCCCTAAGCATCCTCCTGGCACCTGCAGCATCAAGATTGCCCCTCGCTTGCCCTGTGAGGGGCATTTCTAACCCAGCTCGGTGTTAAAGCAGAGCTGTTGGGCACAGGTATTGCCTCAGTCCATGTGTTAGTGGGTCCCCCCATTTGCACTCCACACCCAGATGGGCACAGCTCTGTTGGGTACCCACGCCATGGAGGATGTGCTATGCTCATGGGGCTCCTGAAGAAGGCTTTTGGGGAGCGATCTGAATTGGTGGCATCTCAGAAGCAGGGGAAAGGACTGGCAAGGGACAAGGAAATCTTGGCTATTCTGGCTGGCAGCAGGGCACCCCTTTGCTGGGGGGGGGGGGGTGTGGTTCTGGGGGTGCCTCTCTCTCCACTGGCTACAGGGGGAGCCAAGGCATCGAGCTAAGCCAGGATGCGCATACTGTCCATGGATGAAGGTAGGCAAAGCAGATGGTAATGATGTGCTTCCACAGGGACCTGCTGACGGGTTTGGGGACAGCTGGGGCAAAGCTGCCAAATCCAGAGTATTTCTGGTTTTCTGGGGAAAACTGGGAGTGCGACATCTCAGCACCCCGCAAGATGTCCCCATTGGAGCTGGTAACCTGGTGCTCACCCATCCCACCTTTTGCCCCCATGTCCTGAAACAAGGGCTTCCCCACCATGGCAGGAGGACGTCCCTGTCCCCAGCTCTTGCTCTGTGTGAGTATTCAGCACAGGGCCAGGACTGCTGGTGATAATGAGAGGTCCCAACGATGCAGTGCAGGATCCTGACCTCCCATACCCCAGACCCTTTCCTCCTCCTCCAGCCTGATCCAGAAGGTCCCGTCTGTACCGAGTGCAGCCAAAAGAGACCCCAAAAGAGATGACTGAGTTAAGAGTGAGCTGTGCAAATGACAAAGTCCTTACAGCCAACACAGCTCCTGCAGGATGCTGCCCTCCCCAAAAGCAGAACAGCAACCAGAGCAAACACACAAGCCAAAGCCTTGTAAAGTGCGTGGTGAAGAACGATTTCATTTTGGAGATCATTTCCAATCATGTAATTATTTGCTTGTTGGGTCGGGGTGGGTTTTTTTGGTCTTTCTTAAATCAGACATTGTCAACAGCGCTTCAAGGGTTTTACCATGAGTGCCAAGCACAAAGTCTCTTTAATTTGCTTGGGAAGAATAATCCTGCCCTGTTATGATTTGGAACAAGCAGAGTCTTGTGTGTAAGTGTATGTGAAGGGGAGACACCAAGCCTCCATCTGAATTATGCAACTTAATATATCAAGTGGACCATCCAGGCACAAGGCTTTGATTTATGCGCATGAAGTCAGGCTTAGCTTTAACTGGGGCTGTCCAGCACTGGGAGCTATGGGAGCTTGGTGCCGATGTGTCCCTAAAGCCTCCATCCTGCAATGGGGTGAGGAGGGATTGGCTCGGGATGAAGCCCTTCTGAGGATACATGGATCCATGCCCCGGCTCTGAGGCTGACCCCTCCCCCCAGCCCCCCTCTCCCTCCCTGCTCTCTCCTGGAGGACACAAAGCTGAGACTTGGATTATCTTCATTTCCATATGGAGAGCGATGTAAGCCCGTTCAATGCATGGCCGGTCATTTTGTTCACAACTTTACAGCAAGCGGGAGCAAAACCCACTGGGGAAATCACGTATTCAGCTCCTCTCACCTTGTGTGCGCACGCATGGATCGGGAAAGGCAGGAGCATAGCTACAATGGAGCTGCCTCCCTGTGCTGGCTCTGACCACCCTGCATCTCTTGGTGCTTTTTGGGGTTGAATTCCACTTGGGTCCTGGGGGGGGGGGTGGGTGGGTGGGTGAGAAAGATGACAGGGCTGGGGACAGCGTTTCCCATCGAGGGGTGGCATCACTGCCACCGCATCCCGGGATGCTGCTGCCCTCCGTGCCCCTTGGCTGCATCCCGGGGCAGACCCAGGCCCCTGTCCCCCTTTCTCCATGGCCTGGCAGCCCGGAGCTGCTCCATGCCTGTCCCCACCGGTGTCCCCTGCGATGTCCCCGTGATGTCCCCGCTCCTCCTGACCTGCAGCCCCCTCTGCCGTTCGCTGCTCCCGCCTCTGCAGCCGCATCCCGCAGGATGCATCCGGCAGGATGCCGCTTCCCTTCCATTCCCACCGTGTCCTCTCTATCCCTGCTGTGTCCTCTCTGTGCCATGGAGTCTGGGCACACCCGGTACAGAGCTGCTCGCTTCTTGGGCCCACGGTGTGAAGAAGCAATCAAAAGAGCCGAATTCCAAAGAATTCAACCCAAAATGCCACTCCTTAATGTCCTGTCTGTGGGAAAGGGGGGAGCTCAGGCAGTAAGGACCAGCTGGGGCTTTGAGGGGGTGCTGAGGGCACAAATAGGGTTCTGTGGGGAGGCTAAGCTCCCCATCCCCAAGACAGACCTCAGCCTGGCTGAGGATATCATCTCTGGTCCCCAGCAGGAAGCCTGGAGCATCTTGGCTGCAGAAGGGGTTGGGGTTCCAGCCCCCAGGCCATCCCTAAGGACACCAGGAAGGGTGTTTGCTGGCTGGATGAGGATCCTCTGCCTCTCTGTGACATTCCCCTGCCATAACATTTAACATCAGGTCCTAAGGCCTCATTCAGGGGTGTGGGATAACTGCGTGTGCTCCGGAGGGCAGGCGCATCCCCTGCCGCAGCGCAGGGCCAGCCCCAGGACCACACGGCTCTTCCCTTGCCAGCCTCTGGAACCCTGCTCCACTCCCTGGATTATCCCAGACTCACCCCAGACTGGAGACTTAGAACATTCCAGGCTGATTGCTGGGCCTGGTTTTGGAAGGGGTGAAGCTGGCAGAGGGGGCATCACCCCTTCCAGCTCCATCTGCCAAGGAGGTGATGGGCTCAAAGGGAGGATGCTCTGGTGGGGCTGGTGAACGCTGGGAGCCAGGAAGCGAGTGGACAGAAGTGTGGTGTAGCACTGTACTAGCCACCAGAGAAGTCAAAGAGAGAGCCAGCAGCCTGGTCCTCCCGAAAGTTGGGATCCCCCCCACCAGCAGCTTGGCCTGGATCCCACAGACAGCAGCCCCCCAGCATCATGGCCTCCTTTTTGGGTTTTATCCCTTTCCTTTTTACCCCTTTTAAAATTGTTTTTATCCTTTTCCTCTTTTTTTCCCTTCTTTTTTCCCTCCTTTTTAATTCTTTCCCCCCTTCTTCTTTCCTTCTTTTTCCTCCCTTATTATTTCCTTCTTTTTATTCTTCTTTCTTCCTTTTTCTTCTTTTTTATTTCTCCCCTTTTTCCTTCTTTTTTCTTTCTTCTTCCTTTTTAATCTTTTTTCATTCTTTTCCCCTGCTTTTTTCCCCCTTTTCCTTTTTCCTCCTTTTTCCTTCATTTTTCCCTTTTCCTCTCCGACCTTCTTTTTTCTTTTTCTCCTTTTCTTTTTCTTCTTCTCCCCCCCCCTTCCTTTTTCTTTCCCTTTCCCCACTCCCCCTTCCACGCTGCCCTCCCCTGGTGTCGATGAGGCACACGGGTGATAGGACACGGTGATAGATCTGCCTTGGCCACACTTTACAATAGCTCTCAGACAGTCTATTAGTCAGCAATTGTCTGGCAGCAGCCTGGCCCGGCCCGTGTGCCGCAGCTGATAATGGCCAAGAACAAAGATGGCAGCTGCTTTGGAGAGGAACAGATTTGTGGCAAATCGAGATAAAATAAAGACGAAGGAGAAAGGAGTGGAAGCGGGGATAAAACACAGAGAAAAGGGGGAAAGGAGGGAAGAGGAGAAAGCGGCCGGGGCCGGTGAGGGAGGAGGAAGGATGCTGGGAGGCCGTGGGAGCATCACCGTGCTGGGATCTGAGAGGGGAGGAAGGGAAAACACCACGGGAGCAATGGAAAGGCTGGTTGGTGTATATGGGAACAAAACCACTTCCAGGCTCCTGGTGTCAGAAGTGCAGATAAGCACTGACACAGAGGCTATCAGGTGGCAGGGCTGGGGGGTGATGTCTCTGGCTATGCATCTCTGCCTGTATCTTGGGGATGGGGGGGGGTGGTCCCATGAGGAGCTGGACAATGCCCAGGCAGCAGGAACTGTGTTCTGCAGCATTCCAGGGCTGTCTTTCCTTCCCAGTGCATGGATAAGGCAGTGGGGCAGCCCTAGCAGCACTTGGACCCTTTTGGGTATGGAAAGCATGGGCTTAGCTTGGCTGCAGGGTCACCATCTCCTGCAGGATGGGATGCAGGAGGTAAACCCAGTGAAAACAGGAAGTGGGCTGAGAGACTCATACGGCTCCTGAGGGTTTGCACACAGGGCTGTGCATGCAGGAATTGCAGCCAGGAAAGGCTTGAATGCAGGAACTGCATGCAGAGTTTACACACAGGCATCTATCTGCCCACCCAACTTTGCTGGGACACTTGAGCTCCTGACAGCTATAGGAATGGCTCTGAGCTCCTCCAGGACCCGGCAACTGCTGTTTTCCCTCCCCAATTTAGGGACTAAGGAGACCACAGCAGCCAGTGGAGGTGATGGAGGGTGTCTTGAGGCTGACCCCAGTGACCACAGTCACCCCCATGATGCTCAAGGCCTGTTGCTTATCATTCAGAGCAAAGGGTGGATCCAAATCAATTGCAGGAAAAAAGCAATTAAAAAAGGTGGATGTTATAATTCAATTCCAATTTTTTCACTGAAGTTGGATTTTTTAATTTCAGTGAATTCCACTTGGCCTTAAAAATTTAATCAAATTAAAATTACATTTAATATTATGGTAAACCTCAATTTGGTATAATCCATCCACATTCGAATGAAATATATATATATATGAAATGTGATAGACATATGTGAAAAGATAAGTGCACATATTTGCGATTAAAGTTTTAAGGGAAGTTACATCCCTGAACCATCGAAAGGCAGCTGCTAAGTACTTTAAACCCTGAATTGCCAGAGTGGCTCATGCTAATAGCATCCTCTGTGCAAAGCTGGTTCTCATTGCATGTTGGGGTTCTCAGATAGCGCAGCTCAAAGAGGGGTTTGTCCAAGGCAGGAGGGCGATGAGAAGGTTGAAGGCAGGAAAACATGGTTTTGTATTCCCACTTCTCCTGGATAAACCCATGGGAGAGGTGAAGTTTGCTGGAGGGGACTCAGTTCAGGCCTGGCTGCAGACAACACCTCCGAGAGTCTATTTAAAAGGCAAAACTAATGTTTGGGCAGTGCAAGGCCCTTTTTGGTACATATTCATCTTATTGAAGGTTTTGTTAATGTATGTAAAAAAGATTTGTGGCGTCCTGTTTTTGCACATGTGAATTGAATGCCATTTCCCACCTAACTGGTGCTCGATGTGATGGAGAATTAATAATCACCCGTGTGATCCCTTCTGCTTCCGTATTTGGGGAGCAAATCCTGGGGTTCCTCCAGTCTCCCACATCCAGAGCCCTGTGGAACCACAGGTGGGTGATGTGGGGCTGCGCATGGACACAACAACGCTGATCTAGCCAGATGCTGGATTTCCTCATCTTGCTGGCTTTTCCAGCATGGTGATGACGGCTGCCTCCATGACTTGGACATCATCCCCAGAGCATCCCGAGCTGCCATTTTGGATGGAGCCTTCTTGTTCCCGTGTCCCTGCTGCTGGGGATGCTGGCACCAGGCATGGACTGGGCGATGTGAAAGTCCTGATGCCCATCATCTCCAAGTGCCCAGCTAATGGCAGCATCACTCTCACCCATCTTCCTCCCTCCCTCCCTCCTGCCTCATCCTCGCTTTGTCCTGGGAGCCTCCCCCAGGGCCCAGCTCTGGGTTAGTTCAAGTCTAGCCTATTTAGATAACCTTCTGGTGGGTCTATAGAGAGCCGAATATCCCTGCTGGAGGATCTCACTACAAATGAGCCAATCCACCTAATCTCCTTATCGTTGTAGGCCTCAGCCTCAGGGCCTGGTTATCTATATGGATAAAAGAAAAGGGACACTGCACAGCACCTATCCCAGCAGAGACCCCTCCCCTTTAATCCTGCCAGGGTTGTTTCTCCCTTTATCCCCCTATTGCAAATCCCCAGCGAGAAGCCCCCGGTGCCCCCTCATGCCTTGTTCCCTTCCCTTCACGCCTGAGCAGGGAGGCAGAAAGGATGCAGGAGGGCTGAGCATCGCCAGGATGCTCTTATCATCAACACCTGGAGTGGGAAAGCAGGGATGGGGGGCACAAATCCCCCCAGCCCCAGCCGGGAGGGAGGCTTAGAGGGGCTGGGGGCTGCTCCCCTGCCCCTCGGGAGCTCCCTGCCTCATAAGTACCTTAATCATTCAGGGCCAGGAGTCCCCCGGGGCGCAGGCTAAGCCCTGTGCATTCCTGATGCACACAATTAGGGCTCTTTCTCCCTCCCTCCTCACATTTTCCCCCTTGCTTTCATTCCTGCCCTCCACCCTTTCACCTTTGCATTAGTTCCCTCTCCCCTGCTTGGTCCCCAGCACATTCCCCCTTTCCCCATCTCCATCCCCATCTATTTCTTTTCAACCCCCTTCCATTTTTATCCATTTTTCATCCCTTTTCCCCTGTCCTTCCCCCATCCCATCTTCTCCCTGCCCTGTTTGCACGGCTCCTTCCTCCAAGCCCCTGCTCCGCTTTCCCCTTTTTCCCTCTCTGTTTCCTCTTTGTCAGTCTGTTCTCCATCCCTCTAATTTCTGATTAATATGTTCTTAGCCAAGGAAAAGGGGAGAGAAAAGAAAGAATCTTCTAAATAAATCATTGAGTCATGTGAGGAGCTAATCTCCAAGTGACGGCCTGTGTTTATCTAGTTTTTAGCAGTGCATGTTAAATAGTGATAGGGGACTAATTTTTTTTCCACTGGAGCTGCTGTGAAGGGATTTTTAACTTCATTTCCCAGAAAGAAAAATGGTGAAAGCAGAGATAAGGCCCCCGAGCTGCTCTTCCCCTGAACCGTTAGCCAGTGCAATTAAACACCATGCTGCAGGAAGGGCAAGCCCAGCCCAGGGGGGCAGTGATTGATGCTGAGCCCAGTCCTGCATCCCTGGGACCCCCCTGGACCACTTCTCCCTCCCCTGATGTTCTCTGCCACCTGCTGGTTGCCTGGCCTTGGTCTTGTCACTTACTTAGCACATGCTTCTGCAGGACCTGGTGGCATCTCCAATAGGGTTTGGGGCTGGCTGGGGCCGTGTGTGAATGGCGCTGGGTTTGGGTTGGGTTGGGTTGGGTTTGAGTCGGGTTGGGTAAAAAGCCAGGTTGGGAAAGGAAACTTCTTGGTTTGCAGGAAAAAGGGCAAATATTTCCCTTGGAAAAGGGCCAAACCCAAACACTGTCACTTTTCTGGGGGAAAATACTGCTTTTCCCCTCTGCACTGGACCCTTTGGCAAAGCTGACCTGAATTTTGGGTTCTTTCTGGATCCTCCCCCTCCAGAGATGAGCATACCTGGTATTTTTTACATACACGTTATTCTCAGGATATACTTCACCTTTCCACATCCCTTTACCCAGGGGTAACCCTTCCTGCCAGTGCTCCATCCCTGCTGCAGGAGGATGAGCAGGGTTTGCTGTCCAAAGGGGTTTCACCTCTTCTCATTCCCTTGCCTCCAAACCTTCCCAGGAGCCCAACATCTTGCTGCAAACCCCTCATCTTCCAGAGAAGCAAAATTGTTCTGGTTTGGTCCCATCTGCCTTCTCCCAGCAAGTGGCCCCACTCCCACCATCACCTCGATGCTCCGCTGTTTTCCTGCCTCTTTTTGAGGGAGAACGATGGGATGCTTGGGCAATTATTTCTCTCTCCTGTAGGCAACAGAGGGAGATGGCCGTGAACACCCCCAGGGTGGAGAGTGGGGATGGATAGGAAGATAAATGGTGGGGAAAGGAGGCTGGAAACCATTGCTGTGGGTCAACTTCTTGAAGGAGACCTCTTCTCCTTGCAACAGCTTCTCCAGACATTCCCTGGAAACCCACCCGCTCCCTGGGCAGCTGGAAGAAAATATTAAACCCCCCCTAAATTAATAGTTCTTAATGCTCCAGGCAGCTCTCATCATGAGGGAGCCTGGGAAAACCCCTGGGAGCCACCCAGACCTTCTCCCTGGACCACTTTGGAGCCTCCTGGGTTGGGTGGATAATGAGTGGGCAGGAGAGGCGGCTAATTTCCACTGAGAGCTTGGAAGGGGAAGCCCACAAGTGATTGCAATTAAGCCCTGAGCATTAAAAACATGGTAATAAGGGGCTACGTTGAGGGGAGGCAGAGCAGTAATTTAAATGATAGCCAGCTCAAATATGGAATGTCTAAATGTTCTCTCAGAGAGATTTATATGAGCATGGGCCTACCTTGCTCATTTATTTCCTTAACTAGCTCCTTATTGGTGTCTCTGCCTGCTCTGCTGCTGGGAAGAGGGATGTTGGTGGGAAGACGGACATAAGGAGGGATGCTGGTGCAGGGTGGGGGCTTCCTTCTGGGTGGGAAGCATCCTTCTGAGCCCACAATCTCAGTGCACCCCACTAAGGGTTGGGCAGTCCTTTCCACATGGGAAAACTGAGGAAGGGGGATGCTGAGCAATTTGCCCACCTCAATGCATCTGCAGCTCATTGATGCAGCCAGAAACACTTGAGTGGTGATGGAGGGGTTTGGGTCTTAGGGGATCCTGGCACCACAAAGGTTTGTGGGCAGCTGCCCTTCCGTCTTGTTGTGCTGGTGAGATGGGCTGCCCTGCTGTTATCTGCAGCCAACAGCTTCCCACCCTGGCCATGGGGGATCAGGTTAAAAAAACCCTGGATTTATCCAAGACGTAGGAAAATGGGGAAGGTTTGCAATGCACCAGAGTGAGGGTGGGAGTGGGGCCACTCGCTGGGAGGAGGCAGATGGGACCAAACCAGAACAATTTTGCTTCTCTGGAAAGTGAACCAGAGGATGAGGGGTTTGCAGAGAGATGTTGGGATCCTGGGAAGGTTCAGAGGCAAAGGAATGAGAAAAGGTGAAATCCCTTTGGACAGCAAAGGGGTCCTCATCCTCCTGCAGCAGGGATGGAGAGCTGGCAGGAAGGATGGACCCCCACAACGCTGGAATGGGAATATTTTGGGCACCAAAATCCTCCCTCCCTCCCTGGTTCATCACCCTTGGGGAAGGAGGTGGCATGGGGACCCCTTCCCTCCCAGCCCCCCCCCCGGCTGCTCTCCCTATGGAGCATCCCTCGTCTGGGAACAGCTGTCGGAGAGCTGAGAGCTAATGGCTGCCTGGAGAGCAGTTAGTGGATAATTAATATTTGCAGCACAGAGCTGTGATTGCTCTACATCTTCCTGCTGACAGTGGCGCAGGGAGGGAGCCCAAGCCTGCGGCTCAGTGCCCATAGAGCATTAGGGAGCTCAACTGGACCCATCGCCCTGAACACTTGATCCTTAGCCATGCATGGGAGAGGGGTTATGGGTGCAAGGGTGCGTTGGTGAGGCAACCGCTCTTGGTCCTTCCCTCCCATGGCAGCACCCAAGTAACCTGCCCTTTGGTGAGCTTTATGGGTGTGAAAATGCTCTTCTTCCTCATTCACTTCTGTTTTGCTTTGCAAGTATCATGAAATCCCAGCCTGGTTTGGGTTGGAAGGGACCTTAAAGCTCATCCAGTTCCAACCCCTGCCACGGGCAGGGACACCTTCCACTAGAGCAGCTTGCTCCAAGCCCCTGCGTCCAACCTGGCCTTCAGCACTGCCAGGGCTGAAGCAGCCACAACTCCTGTGCCAGCGCCTCAGCACCCTCACAGGGAAGAATATGTAAGTATAAAAGTGCCTCTGAGCTCCATTGCGAATCAAAGTCAGCTCTTTCCCTTCCCTGCCCTGGGGGGAGGCAGGATGCGGATGCTCTGTGCACCCAAAAGCCTCTGTCTCTGGGCAGTCCCATCCCACCCCCATAGGGATGAGATGACTGCTGAGCCCTCAAACCAGGGAAAATAAGGCAGAAAGGCAATAGAAGGGATAAAAGCCTCCGAGCAGTGGGTGGGGGCTCTGTTATCCTGCTTTATTAGCCTTGTTTTCCTAAGGTTTCTTTGGTGAGGAGCAAATCCAGGCGTCCCTGGCTGTGAGCGGGTTTGCTGCAGCTCGCGGCATGCAGTTAATTCCCTGAACTGTTTAATTTAACAGCCTCTGAGCGTGCAGACATAACACTGGCACTTGGCTCTTCCGAGAGCGGGCTCGGGACCCAGCCAACAAAGGGAAAGTGCAAATACAGTACTTGGGAGAGGCTCAAATCCCGCTCCATTCCTGCTCCATCCGCTGGCAGTGGCTCCTGGGGCTGTAAAATCCCAATCCAGGGTGGTGAAGCAAGATGAAGGGAGCCTTGGAGAGTGCTTGGTGAGGAGCATCCCCTTTGGATGGGCCTTCTGCTGGCTCTTTACAGGGGTTGGAGGATGAAGGCAGCCGGTGCTCCATCCGCATCCCATGCCTGCATCCCTTCTGAAATCATGGAATCACAGAATATCTCCGGTTGGACCCATAAAGACAATGGCGTTGGATTTGATGCTCTGAGATCACCATCAGCAGCTTTGCTTGGGTGTCTCTGTGCCTCAGTTTCGCCATTGCCATGGCACTATAGTGTTACTTCTCAGATGGATAAAACTGTAAATATTCAGAGCTGAGCACCAAGGAAAAGCCTGTCCTTGCAGGGTATGGGTGGCTTTTTCCATAGGGATAACGTTGCTTCCCAGAGGCTGCCCAAGGTAGGGGCACAGGGGTTATTAATGGTGGGTAATTGCAGCCTCATGGGTGCTCTGCAGTGTCAGTGGTGGGAAGCAAACCCACTGAGGCAGAGGGTGTGATGTGCTGAGGAAGAGGAGCTGGAGAGCGAAGAATAAGGAGCCTTATTCTTCCCTCTGCCACCGCCTGCCTGTGTGGCCTTGGCCATGTCCCTTGATCCAGTCCCTCCTGGATGAAGGGTACAGGGTACAGGGATAGTCTGGATGCTACAGGCTCCATGTATTGCTGCTGCTTTAGTGGTTAATAGGAAATTATCACCCCCCAATCCCTCCCTCCCACTTTGTAACTTCTTCTTGGACACCCCACGTCACCCATTGCCTCCATCACTACTTAGGAAGAAAAGGACCATTTTCCAAACGATTATTTCCCAGAAAAATCCCCAAAGTCTAGAATTTTCCTGCCAACATTCTCTATTGGTAAAACAAAGCCCCAAACCCAGGAATTTGAAAGGAAAATCCCTGGTTTTAGTGCAAGCACTGAAATACCCCCCTCTGGAGCTGGCACAGCCACACAGCGGCTGTCCCAAAGAGCACGTGGGGCTGTGTCCTCAAGGACAAACAGCAGCAACCTCAGTGAATGCTCCACCACTGATTTATTGGCTGGGGGGGGGGCATTGCTGGGGGGGTGTGAGGGGGTGTCCAAGCAGAGGGATGCTGCTGTCTGTCCCTGTGCATCATCTCTTGCTGGCTTTTGGGGCTGGGGATGGCAGAGCTGTGATGAGTTGTGCAGGTCTCAGCATCACCCAGAAGCTGCTTCACCATTAGGTAGGAGAATGAATTAGAACAAGCAGAGGATGCACCTGGAGGGGAGAGTGAAGCAGCTCCTCAGCTGAGCATTCCCTTACCTTGCATGAGGATCCTTGTTGGACACAGGCACAAAGAGCTGCAGTGGCTCCCGTGACTGGAAAGATGCAGGGAAATGTGGGAAGCCTTTTAAACCCTGGTGTCAGCCCTGGAAGGGGGAAAGAAAACCCTTGCACTGGTGCCTGTGGTTAGGGCAGCACCCTCCATTATGCTACTGATGAGTTGGGATGCATAGAGCCATAGAACGGTTTGGGTAGGAAGGGACCTCACAGATCAATCAGTTCCGATCAGTTCCAATGAGCAGGGACATCTCCCACTAGAGCAGGCTGCAGCAGGACAATGTGATGCTGCAGGACAACATCTGACCCGATCTCACCTCTGGACCCATCCCCAGCCTTCCCTTTAGGAAGCAGAATGCAAGCAGGGGTCTCTGGGTGTACCCAGCCCCTCACCCAGGCACCCCTGAGCCTCCCCATGGCCGATGCTGGGGCTGAACAAGTGGGACATGAGGCTGCTGGTGCCATCGCTCCCTGGATTAAAGCAGCCTATAAATAGCGGGGTGGCTGCGAGGGGCCGCTCCGCTCCCAGTTGATCCCCCCGCCTCTGGTATTATCCATCCAATTTCCAGCGCAAACCCCGGAGTGCCTGGGCTTGCACACGCGGGAGTTCACACCTAGAGAACAGAGCCTTATCTCAGCGCTGTGTGCAGGACAAGGCTGTTTTACTCCTCCCTCCATAACCCTCTTAGACTTAATCCCGTCTTTAATGCCGCTTGGAAGGGGGCTTTGAACGGCTGTGCAGCCTAACTGGCTCTGACCTCTGCGGCTGCTCTCTCATGCCCATTTGGAGAACTCCGACTTTCAAAGAGATAACAGAAGCCCGGCAAATCCTCGCTGGGAAGCTAAAGCGATTGTCACACTTTAGGGGAAGTTTACTCGGAAAGCAAACTTGGAACAGCTTCCTGGCCCCAGCCGGGGGGGTCCTTGTGCTGGGAGGGCATGGGGGGACACACTGAGTGGCTTTGGGTGATGCTGGTCGCTGCTTCAGCCTTGGGATGGAGCGGGTGAGGGATGCTATCACCTTTCCCAGGGTGGGATGCAGAGTGGGTGCTCCCAGCTCTCCAGACCCATCTGTGATGCTGTTCCTCCCCACAAAGCAGCACCTATCCCCAATATAACAGAGCAGTGAGCTCCGAAAAAAACCACTATCCCCTCCATTGCTAAGAGCACCCCATCCTTGGCTGCTCTCCTCCAAACCGCAGGAGCAGCATTCCCAGTGCCCATCCTAGAGTAAACCCCCTCCCTGCAGCCCCATGAGGTCCCCGGCAGCCCCGGGAATTGACACCTTTCTGTTCCGCTTTAAATTAATCAAATCCAGAGTCCCTCTATTAATACTGCGGTGAGAATTAAAATCATGCAACGCATTAAAGATGTAATTTAAAATTAATAACTCATAATTATTTATCATGGCGTATCAGCGGGGCTATGAATTTTCCCTTCTCACCCGGCATTCATTTCCTTCCCTTCTCTCCTTCTCGAGCCTCTAATAGCTGCCGGACCATTATGAATATCTGCAAGTGATTTTTTGGGAGATGCTTTAGATATAACATGCTTAATTCTTTATTTCCCCCACCATATGTATTGCTTAGGGAGGAAAAAGGCTTCTCTGTGCTGAAAATAAGGTGGATGCTGAGCCTGTGATGCTGCTAAGGGCTGAAATGAGGGTGCGGGTTTTGCCATGTGCTGATGGCTTTGGAGGAGCCTTTTCATCCAGCTGTGCTCAGCCCCAGCGGCTGTGGAAAGCCTTGGAAAGGCCTCAGGAATGAGGGTTTTCCATCTCCACCCTGCTCTGGACAAGTGTGGGATCGCCGGGAGCTTGCTGCTGCCCTTCCCCACCAGTGCTTTCGGGGGGGAAGCATAATGAAGTGCAAGATGGATTCATCCCTGATGGCCGTTCTCCACTGTGCCAAAGGGGAAACTCGGCCATTTTATAGGGAAAACATGGGGAAAGCAGCAGCAAAATTGAGGTGGGAGGACGAGAGTGAAGCCCAGTGTCCCTCTCAGCACCACACCGGTCCTGCACTCCCCTGCCTCCACCAGCGAGCAGGGAATCGCATCCCAAACAGCGACCGGTGAAACCTCATAGGAGGGGGAAGGAAAAGAGAGGCAGGAGCAGCTCTGTCCCTTTAAATATAAATAAATAGATAAAGAGTGAAGAAATGCAATAAGTGTATGCAAATGTGCGGAGCTGAACATCGCTGTCTGTGAAACAGATGAGGGAGAAAGCGCTTGAAGCTAGAGAGGAACGAGGCAGCCAGCGCTGACCTCGGGGTTAATAATTTTTACTTCTCCATCTCATTCCCTCCATAAAAAAGCACACAAGGAGAGGAGAGAGGGAAGAGGCGGCGCAGGAGGGAAGGGCTGGGATTAGGGAGCCGCAGCCAGGGGAGCCGGTCAGCACCCATGGATGGAGCTGATGCGGCGCAGGGCTGAGAACTGGTGCTGAGCAGGAGGCATCACACCAGGAGGTGCAAACGCCATCAGAGATGCAGGTCCCAGCTCTCCTCTGGGTGAGGGTGGCCATCGGGAGCGAAACATCCCATTAAATACTCTGACTGTGGTGGCTGTATCAAAGCCGCTGCATCCCACGTGGCCCAGTTCGGCAGATGTGGGTGGTGATGGAGGGGAAATGCTGCAGCATCCCCTCAATGCAGTGCCAAAAGCTCTGCTGGGAAAGGTTGCTTTCCCCTCCAATCAACAGTTCTTGATGGAAGCCCCAAATTCCCACCAGCTTCAGCATCCTGCATCCCGTGGCGCCTGCATGTGCTGCACCCAAAGGTGACCTCAAAAGTAGATGCACCAAAGAGGATAAAACCCTGATGTATTTATGCATGGAAATATTCCTTAGCCCCCATCAGTATTCCCCAAACAACCACTTTGGCGGTTGTCTAAATGAAGCCTTAAACTTTGCTGTGGTGCCTGGAAAGCCCAAGAGGGTGCTGCCATGTTTGCTGACCTGCAGCTGGCTTTGCCCATTAACCAAACCAACATTCCCCGTTTCTTTCCAACCCAGGCTTGGTTTTAGCTCCAAAACCCCTAAAATTCCTCCCTGGGTGCAGGCGGATTTCTCCATATGACTATTTCTAAGCTTGGCTGGTGTGCGGGGGTATCCAGCAATCATCACATCTCCAAGTGTTTGGAAGTACACACTCAATTCCTTTTCCACATTACACAGGACCCTACTCCTCACATAATGAACTAAAGGAAATGCCCTTTCATACTCCGGATAACGCCAAAACCTCACCTGCAGCTGCAGATGGGGGTGGAAGTCCCAGCAAAGGAGATCCCAAACACATCTCCCCCTTTCACATCCTGAGACAGACCCTGTGGGGAGGCTGTGGGGGGCTCTGGGTCTTGCTGCCTTTTGTGAGTCCTCCCAAAGCTCCAGTCACTGGGTGAAGCCCACACATCAGCAGCAGGGTCAGAGCCTTGAGATGATGCTTGGCTCTCACTTGGCTGTCCCCTGTCTCTGTGGCCTCTCACCAGCCTCGTCACCATCAGCCCTCCACACCTGCCTGCTGAAGGCAGCATCCTTGCCGCAACCCAGCAGCTTGCACAAACCTGCATCCCACCCTGCATGCCTCACACGGAAGGTTGCATCCCACCCTGCATGCCTCACATGGAAGATCGCATCCTACCCTACATTCTTCCCATGCAAGCCTGCATCCTACCCTGCATCCCTCACATGGAAGCCTGCATCCTACCCTGTATCCCTCCTTGCATCCCTTCTACGCAAGCCTGCATCCGCCCTTGCATCCCACCCATGCAAGCCTGCATCCCTCCTTACATCCCTCCCATGCATGCCTATATACCACCCTGCATCCCTCCCATGCAAGTCTGCATTCCTCCTTGCATCCCACCCTCAACCCTTCACCACATCCCTGCCTGCATCCCCCCCTCACCATTCTGCATCCTTCCCGACCTCACCCTGACCCAGCCCAATCCCTTCACAACCCCACTCCCCCTATGCCCAACTCCCACCCCGCTTGGCTGCTCCTGTGACCCCGCGACCATCACCGTGGTGTCGCGCCGGAGATGCTCGGGGCCGTGCCGAGGAAGCACCTCCTCTCCCCCCCCCCCCCATGCTCGGGCACTAAATGGAAGCAGCAGATCGATCCCGAGTGTGCCAAACTGACACGGAGGCTCATTAGGGGTTAGTTTTCATCCTCCTGCTCTCTGGCAGCCTTCACATTATCCCATAAAATTTATTTACTATTCCATGAATACATAAGCAGCAGGCAAACGCCGGCTTTTTATATATTTACACTGTATATATTTCACGGGAGAGTTATGTATGTCTCTGAGGCAGAGTGGAGGGAGCGAGAGGGGAAGCAGGAGCAGAAGGAGAAAGCAGCTGTGAGGGAAGAAGGAAAGAAAACCGTGGGGGAAGGATGCGGATGGAGCATGCTCCACTGCTGGTGCAGGGTATGAGAGGTGGCAGGAAGAAGGAAGCAGCTCGGAGCATCCCTCACCCCAGCCCATGGACCTGCCTGGAAACCCCCCTGGAGCTGGGGACACCAGGATTTGGGGTGCAGGGAGGGTGAGCTGAGAGCATGGTGAGGACTGCGCTAGGGTTGTGTGATGCCACTGAACCCTTGGGTACCCCCCAGGCCCCAAAACCCCATTTACTCCAGCGATGCAGTGGGACTGTGCTTGCATCTGTTGTGCAATGGGGCTGGAGCATCACCCTGCAGTGATTCCCAAACTGACCTCAAGGCCACGGTGAGGGGCTCATGCCTGCACCAGGATCCATCACATGAAAGGATTCCCCAGCCTGCGGCACCTGGGATGGGCACACATCAATCCTGAGCTGCAGTGAGGCAGTGCTGGACGGATGGGCTGGAATTCACTTCAACAGCTGGCTCCTGTTCTCTCCTAAACACACTCCATATTCAGGAATCACTTCATTTTGAGCATATCAAAGTCTGGTGGCTGTGGAGTCGAGCATGGTTTGGGGTTTGGGGTGAGGGGAAGAAGGGAGAGACAGAGAACTTCATCCATAAGGTTTTGCCTTGGTAATACTACATACTCCTTTAAAACCTATTGTGGTGTTGCTGTTAACCCCACAAAGCACAACGGGAGTGATCTCAATCTCATATGGCTTCTCCCCCATTTGTTCCCCAACTGACTTGATTCTATGATTCTATGCTCAGCCTGGCCAGAGGAGGAAGATCTGACACGCTCCCTAAGTGGGTTGGCTCCATGACACTCAGCTATTGGGATGCTCCCAATGTCAGTGCTGCCAAACCCCAGTTCAGAGAGAGGGAAATAACCTTTGGTTTTGCCTGAAGTTGGTCCATTTAACTTCAGAGGAATACACTTGGAGGAGCCTGGCTGCAGTTATCGCTCTTCCTAAGCCAGCTGTAAGATGTGGGTTCCCATCCTGCACAGGACCAGGGGATCACAGCTTCCTGCAGAAGACAAGCACACGACTCAGCCAGCTCCATTCCAGCAGGATGGGATGTGGGGGATTTAAAGCCAAAGTGAGGAGAACACCAGGAACACAATGCAATAGGTGGCATCTGCACAAATCTGTTCCTGGAGCTCAATCCCAGCATGGTTTGGGATGGAAGGGAGTTTCAAGCCCATCCAGTTCCAATCCAGTCCCTGCCACAGGAAGGGACACCTTCCACTGGAGCAGCTTGCTCCAAGCCGCTGTGTCCAACCTGGCCTTGAACACTGCCAGGGATGGGGCAGCCACAGCTTCTCTGGGCACCCTGTGCCAGCGCCTCAGCACCCTCACAGGGAAGAGCTCCTGCCTAAGAGCTCATCTCAATCTCCCCTCTGAAATGTTAAAGCCATTCCCCTGTCCTCTCCCTACAGGCCCTTGTCCAAAGCCCCTCTCCAGGTTCCCTGCAGCCCCTTTAGGCACTGGAGCTGCTCTAAGGTCTCCCCTTCAGGAGCCTTCTCTTGTCCAGGCTGACCCAGCCCAGCTCTCTCAGCCTGGCTCCAGAGCAGAGCTGCTCCAGCCCTCGCAGCATCTCCGCAGCCTCCTCTGGACTACATTCAGTTTAATTCCCCTTTTAGCATGCGCAGAAAAGCCAGGTCCCCCATCACCAGGAGTGGGGCCACCCGTCTGCATTGGAACTGATCCTGTACCTTTGCCTACAGTTGTATCTGATGAAGCCATCAAAGGATCTTCTCCCCCCACACAACTACTTGCCACCCCCAAAGCTACAGAAGCACCTTTTAAGGCCTTTCCACATCCACCAGGTTTGGTTGATGGTTGGTCAATGGGCTCAGAAGAGGATGTTGGGAAGGGGACAGACCCATCCGTTCGGAAGGGGCTAGAGAAGAGCAAAGATTCTCATTTCCAGAGTGAATGTGAGGGGAAAAAAAAGACCAGGAAAGAAGAAAGCAGCTTGATGGTGTTCATTTTAACTGTTCAGCCACTTGTAGCCTGATGCCATTAGAGAAAATAAATAGACAAGAGCCACTCGAATGGTACGTGCAGAGGAGATGGGAACAGAGACAAAACAAGTGCTGGAAGACAGAAGGAGCCACTATGGCTTGGAAGGAAAGCGAAGGGCCAGAGTGATGCTGCTGCTGCCTCAGCTCCTTGTCAGCTCCAAGCTCCCATAAAACCCCCTTTAAAAGGCTGGGTAGGATGAAGCCACTCACACTCTGCCCAACCTCCATCCACTGCGTGGCCATGTCACCCATCACCTTCAGGCAGAGCGGGAGGGATCAGGGCTGGATCCTGCTGCTATCAAAGCATCCCTGAGCTCCTGGCACTTGATGCTGGTGCCAGTGATGGACGAGGGGGTTTGACACAGCTGGCACCATCCCTGCAAACGCCGCTCGATACCTCCCAGAGCGCAGCCATTTATACACTGTGATAGATGATGCTATCAAGGCCGGGGGGCTGCAGCTCCTGAACCCCCTCCCTGTGCTGGGAACTGGTGTAAATTTGGCCAAACAGCTTCACTAATGTCTGCTTTATGATGCCCAGGCTTCCCCGAGCCCTGTGCTGTGCCCTGACCTCAGCCTCTCTGCATAGGGAAAACCAGGAGGGAGATGCTAAGGGGTATTCCTCAACTGGGAATTGTAAAGCAGTAGCAAAGTGCAGTTCTCCCAACACACCCTGCATGGACGGGGTGGGTTTTGGAGGTTTCCCATTCCCCTTGGCACAACCCAACAGCCAAACCCTGTGCCACCCCTCAACATCCCATTGCCGGCAGCAGCATCAGTGCCTGGTGATCCTCCTGCTTGTGAAATCACTGGTTCCAACTCCTGATGCCAATTACCAGCGATGGGGCTTCACACCCCCCAGCTTTACACCTTCCTCACGCACACAGCAGGACCCAGCAGCTCTGCTGCAGAGGCAGCAGCAGCACGGAGCCATCTCCTGGTTTCCCATGGAGAAATGAAGGTATTTCTTCTCTCAAGCTGCAAGACGACGACACAAATGGGTTTCTTCTGTGCAAGACACCCACTTTCTCCCTCCTCCCCACCCTGTATCACCCTCCCACCCACTGACAGCAGCCCTGGGTTAATCCCCATTACACTCTAATACTGTGCAATGCTCTTCAAGCACCAACTAGCCCAAACCTGGGCTCCCACGCTGCATATTCATGAGTGAGGGGGAGATGGAGCAAAAGGCTGGACCAGCAGCTATGGGAGAAGGGGAGAAAGAATGAGAGAGAAGGGAGGGATGGAGAGGAATTGCAGGGGGGATGCAGCACCAGAGGGTCAGAGCAAGCAGCACAAGGTGAGGGTGGAGAAAGCCCCCTCTGAATGGAGAAGCACTGAGGCTGCTGGCACATGGTGATGGAAGAGGACTGGCCTCATCTGGTCTCAGTGTCACACTGTCCCTCCTCCCAGTGCTCTCTGGCAGCCATGTGCTCCTGACAGGCTGCAGCCCTATTGATGCCATTTGCTTCTGCCCTGGAGGCTTTTTGGTGATGGAAGGTGCCTCTGTTAATACAAGGGAAAGCAGCAAATGTCTGGAGATCTAGAAAAGAGGGTTCAGGAGATTGATTTGGCCACTCTCGCTTTGCTGCTGGGGGTGTGGAAAGGGTTAAGCACAGGTTTGCTCTGGGAAACGGGCATTCACATGGCAGCAGAAGTGGATCAGCTGGATGTGAAGCCACTCTGCTTGGTCCCCGGCCTTGCCTCCCTCCTGCCATCACTCATCTTAGCACCACTGTGCACCGGGGCCATGGCTGTGAGGAAGGAGCAAAGGGGGAACATGGTTGTTCCTCCTCCCAGAGGCGGTGAGGATGAGCAAACCCTGGGCAGCAGGTCACAGGGTTTGGGGATGCAAACCCAAGCAGAGATGGTCCAGGCTCTGCCAGCCACCGGCTCCAGCAGCAGCAGCAGCTCCTGGCTCCCTGCACCTTGATCACAGCCCTTTTGGGACTCTTCATCTCAAGCAAACCCTCTCCCGGAACATCTCCATTGACCTCCAGTGGTGTTTCCAGCACCATCACCAGCTCTTGGGTCCTCTCCCAGCACTTGTGCTGGATTTGGCTTCACAGTGTTGAAGCGAAGGGGCTGAAGATGCAAGCTTCCAGAAAGCCATGATGCCAGGAGAAGTGACACCAGCATCACCTCAGCCCTCCGTGACAGCCTTAGCAAACACTCCAAACATCAGCTGAGCTGCAAAGGCAGCTTTTCCCCTCGCCATGCCCCCACTGAAGGAAGAAGGGAGCAGAGAGAGGTGATGGGGCTGCCTCTCCCCAGCCTGATGTGTGCTTTCCCA
Organism: Amazona ochrocephala; assembly: GCA_039720435.1. Lineage (NCBI taxonomy): Eukaryota > Metazoa > Chordata > Aves > Psittaciformes > Psittacidae > Amazona > Amazona ochrocephala. The sequence goes on along the minus strand of CM077891.1, from coordinate 3,305,595 downwards.
TGGAGGGTGCACATTTGAAACACCAAACTGATGACCTAAAAGGAAAGGAAACCAACGCTCCCAGGAATGCTGAAGTGGCTCCTGTGGCACTGCTGCTGGAACAGGAGCATTTGCCAGAAATACTTTGTGTTTCATCAGACACAGCAATATATTCACTTTTATGTCCCTTCTATATCTATATTACCCTGGGCCACTTCAGCTCAGGAACCTGCTCCTCAGTGCTCTTCCAGGGGGATCCAGAGGGATCAGGGGCTGGTGCAGGGACAGGGTGAGCCCTGAAAGCAAAGTGCTGCAGGAGAATAGCAGCACAGAAGCTGTGTTTTAAGTGGCTCAAAGCTTGGTGGTGAGTCCATCAGAGATGTTTAATTCTCTCCTGATCCAAACCAAACCCGGTTACTTTTTCCTCCTGGCCCCATCTAAATGGCGAATCCATTTCTGTCAAGGGCATTCCCAGGGAGAGCTGGTGGCTTGCATGGTGAGCGCCAGGGACCAGGAACAACACCTTCCCGAGGGATTCTGTCATGACCTTCTATAGGCACACAGCTGCATTTTGGGCAATGCACAACCAAGAGCTTCCCCCTTCAGCTACCAAAGCCACTTCTGACACTTGTCATGCCATCCCCTGGGACATGGGTTGAAGTCTTCCCCATCAGGGCATGGACCTGGGGTCCACCAGCACATGTGGGCACTGATGATTCCTCTCCCCATTGAGGGGCATCACGGCCTGTGGGGAGGACAGGAAGGGTATCCCCAGGTCCATGAGCTCCTGTCCATCACATCCTTACCACGAGGGACAGGGGAATTGTGGCCATGCTGTTTGTGACATGCCACTGCAGCTCCAATAGAACTGGAGGCTGGAAATCCTGCATGTCAAGTGTGCTCATGAAGGAGGCTGATGCTGCAGGAGGAACCACCTAAAGCAGCCTGGAGGTGCTCCACCACGGCTCAGGACCACATGCATGGCAGTGGCTCTTGTCCCTCCCCTTCTCTCTCACAACATAGGATGGGATGGAGAGCAGGAGATGTGCATGAAAACGGGGAGACACCATTGGCTGGGGGCACAGCCCCGCTCCAGCAAACCACAGCTTCAGGAGCTGGAGGGCACAGAGGAACATCCCTGGCCTGTGCTGGCGACCACATCCAGCACCAGGGCAGGATATCCTGGTCCTGTCCTCCTGCCCAGCCTGGCTCCAGGGGCAAGGCAAAGCAAAGCAAAGGAAAAGGCTCCTGTGATGTCTGCGAAGGGATGGGGCCAAAGCAACTGCATCAGCACTGAAGGAAGGGGCAGAAGAAATCACCATCATGAGGAGCTCCTGCGGCATGACTGAAATCCTCCCATTAACCGAGTCCCATCCAGCTGCAGGGCAAACTGCCTATGATTAACCCTTACTCAACTGTGGCTTGGTTTGGAGGGAGGGAAGAGGAGGGAGACGTTTCCAAACACCATCGAGGGGGAATCTCAAGATCAAAGTGTCAGGTTGTTTTCCTGTGGGAATTGATGGGCAAATCTCGCCCCTGCATGGAGGAGAGAACAGCTCCTCTCCTGTGTCCCTTGTGCCTGGTCCAGCTCCTGGTGAGGGGATACCCAGGTTGCCCATCGGGCAGCACACGGCCAACTACAGCAGGGGAACAGGGATGCACAAGGCACTCTTGAGCCTGCAGAGCACCAGGATAGTCCCCAACAGGAGAAACAGGGCCTGAGCATCCCCCTCCACCACCATCATGGACTTAAACCCTTGGACCAGAGCCAGAGGTTTCCCTGCCTGTCCCGCTGCTCCTGCTCTGGATGGAGGCACTGACTGCCAGGTGAGCCTCAGGACCCCCACTTTGCAACCAGCCCCTATTAAAACACACAGAGCACATCCCCAAGCCCCACAAGCCTCCCAGGGCTGGAAATCAGCAAAGCCCATCCCAGAGTCCTGCACATCTCCACTGGGGCAATACAATAGGATGACCTGCTTGCTGGGTGCCCACTGCCAGTCAGAGCTAACCCATCACTTGGATTAATCCCAGCCAATCCCAACACTGGTTTAAAAGCACCACATTGGTCTCAATCCTCAGCATCCTCACATCAGCCCATTTAGGCCAGCAAACAAAAGGTGAGTACTGGGCTCCCCAAACCCACTTTGCTGCTGCCCAACCACCTCCAGGCTGGGTTTGGAGCCGTGCAGCAGCTCTAAGCAGCGTGCACAGGGGGACACCTTCCACAGACCTGCCCCTGACAAGCCCATTCCTGTAATGTGTTTGCACTTCCCGCATGTGCCAATTAAAGGGGTGTCACTGACAGCACCCAGCTGGAGCGCAGAGCTGGCTCCAACCCAGTGCGGAACAGCATCGCTCTGCCCTTGGGTACCCAGGGAAGCAAACAGGGATCTGGTTCCAGCTTCCAAACTCCATTCCATTTGCAGATGTAGAGCTATGGAAGGTGGGGGGGACTCCAGCTGAGCAGGGTTCCTGTGGTCCTGATCCATTCCAGGCTCTGTGCACACAAAGGACAGGATCAGTGATTTTGCTGCTTGTTTAAGGAGCACCTCAACATCACACTATAACAGTCACCAAATAAACCAGGGAACCCAGCCATGTGCAATGCCACAGACACAGCAGATGTTCAGCAGTGATGTTACAATCAGTGAGTGACCTACCAAAACCACACAGAGGTGTCAAAGAGCATCTTCCAGCCACCAAGCTGAGCCCTGAGCATCCCTCACCTCAGCTAACACCACCAAGAGACCTGCAGATCCCAAACCTCATTCACTCTGCAACACTTCTGTTCCTGCCCAGCTCATCCTGCAGGCATCCAGAGCCCACCACGAGGAGATGGAAAACCTACACCAAAGCTGCTCCTTACATGCAAGATCCATGATCCCTTTGATTGAATTCACCCAAACCAATAGGCAACTGTGGTTTGATTTACAAGGGTGATGACAACCACGAAACAAAACCTGGAGTTAGAATATTCATGACCGAGCCACACACTAAGTGGTCAGGAAAGGTTTGTTGAATACATTCAAAGAATTAATACATAGGAGAACATTGCAATTCCCTCTTTGCTCGTCCACAAACAGAGAGAAGATAAATTCATTAGATTAATATTTGTTGAGACTTATTAGTTTAGCTCTAATTTCACGATCAGATGGCAGGTTCTGGAAGCTGAGAAGCAAGCTCTAAAGATTCATTGAGCCTAAAGCATGGCATTAAAGAGCAATTGAAGTCCTTGCCAAGAATAAAGTCTGTCCTAGCTGCTGCTCTCAACACCATTCTCCCACCACCTGGGACTTTCCTTCCTCACTCAGGGCTCGGGCTTGGTGATATTAAAGCAAAGAAGTGGCTCCTTCAGCTGACTCGACGGTGGGATACTCAGTGGATCAATGAGTACTGGATCCCTCCCCAAGCACATGGCAAAGCACCTCCATGCTCAGCTGATGGAGCTTCTGCCACCCTGCAGCACTTGAACTAGCAGATGGCAGTCAAGAAGTCCCCACCAGTGCAACCAAGCCATGTCCTGTGGGTAGACAGCAATAGCGAGGCAGCACAATTGCCTTCTCCAAGGAGTCAGCCTCCATGAACAGGGTTGCCTCCCGGTTTTGATGGTGGCCTCTGTGCACCACTCATGAGACCACAGAAGAAGGCCCAGATGCTTTTACATCATCACCTGATTGAATTGGATGAGCAAGACTGGGCTCATCTGAGAACCAGAGTGAACTGCAACCCCTCTGCACCAGAAGGCTGCAGCCAAGCAAAGATCTCGCACCAGAGTTGAGACTTCCCTGCATTTCATTACCACCACTCATCCAATGAGCCCAGGAACTGCAGTTTTGGCATGACAGGAACATAAACCATGTGGCTGACCCCATCTCAATCTCCATTGCTCCAAACGTGAAGTCCTCCATGACCCTGGAGCCAGGAAAACACACTCCATCACAGGGAAGACTTTGTGCAGCAAAGACGACTTCACTGCATGCACCAAGGAGCCGGGAAGAGCAAGAAACACCCAGCATAGAGTTGTCCAGCGAGATCCTTGCCCCAGACAGCTCCTCTAAATGGGGCTAGATGGTGGAGAGCTTACCTGGGCCATGGTGGGGAGAACCTGGACCCACCCCTTAAGGCAACCTGGGAATGACACTCCACTTGGAGCTAATAACACGCTTCATTCCCTGCTCCCTATGGAAACTTTTTAGGGAAGCACAATTGATTCTCAAGTGCTATTATCTCAATTAGAGCACTGAAAAAGCCGAGGGCCACATTCTCAGCTGGTGGAAGCCATGGGAAGACCTCAGCGTCCCCACACCAGCTCAGGGGCAAAGACAACCCTTCCAGGTGATGCTGTTGAGATATCAGCTCCCTCCCTAGAGCTCGCATGAAGCATCTTCCTCCCTGGCCTTATTTGGCCTCAAGCTCCCTCTTCTCCTGGCTGGGCAGGTCAGTCCTTGGTGGCGGGGAGGGCAGGAGCATCACCCCGAGGGGGTGACCCCCTCATCCCATGCCCATCCTGCTCAGGGCTGATGTGCGCCCAGGCAGCTGGCGGGGGGTGACCCCCGCGGGTCCCCGTGCTGACAAAAGGCCTCTCTGCTCTCCGCCTAAATGATTTAAATTCTAATCAAACATCATTTATAGCACATCTCGGAGCCGTCTCCCGGGAGCTGGTCCCACGTGAGCCGTTGCCAGGGCAACCGGGGGGTCTCATTTCAGAAATGTCAGATTGCATTATTGTCTTCACACTTCTCTGATAACCCGGTGTCTCTCCTGCCACCACCACCACCACCAACCCCCCCCTTCCCAGGCATCCCCCTCCCTTCCCGGCTCACCATCCCGCTCCTGGGAGGAAATCGCTGGCTCCGGTTCATTCCCATCCTTCCCATTGGGCTCCGCTGCCTGGTCTGTGGTGGGTTATTTGGGGTGGAGAGGAAAGGGACGGCTTGGTTTGTGTTGACTGTGGTGGGGTGGAAGGGGAGATGCTGCCCCCATCTCCCCCTCTGCATCCTCTGGTGGTACCCGGTATGCCAGGTTGCCACTGGGATGTATAGTGTCATCAACCAACACATAAAGGGACAAGGGTGGACAGAGTTCAGAGCAAGCCTGGGTGTCTGCCCAGGTGAGCCCCACTCACCATGGCAAGGATGAGCGCTGCAGCCCATGGACACATTCCAGAGCTGTGCTAAACAGTGTTCCCCTTGGAGATCATCACCCTGATGGCGGCAACCCAAAGCCATCGTCCTGTGCTGCGAGAGCTGCCCTGAGGTCAGTTGGAAAACAAGCAGCACATGGAAGAAGAGCAATTTACCACAGGGAAACTGCTGGTCTAAGGTAGCTTCCCCAGATCCACAGCTCCATGATGATCCTGGGCAAGTTCCTCCAACCAACACTGCTTCTAGCAGAGCCGTGGAGCCCAGGTCAACACTTGCTTCATTACTGCCTTGTAAAGTAACATACAGCAACCACTTGACTACGACCTACAAACCACCCAGGGCAGATCCCCCCTGCCCCTTGCATAGCACCATGTGGGAGCAGGTTGAAGCAGTTGGACATCACCTAGTCATCCAACTAAGGTCACAACCACACTGAGCCAAGTGCCTGTATGAGAGACAGGTAAAGTAACCACCAACAGGAAAGGAGAACAGACACCAGAAAGAGAGCACTGACACCTTACCCAGCATGAGCCTTCCCTCCCCACCTTAGTACCTTCTTGACATGGTGGTCCCTCCTCTTCCTCTGGTTGCTACCATCACAACCAAGACATGCTGCTTCTTGGAACAACAACTCAATTCAACCCCAGGAGCCTATATAAGCTCCAGGTTCCCCTCATTCCCTCATCTCCTGAAGGCACCTCCAACTCATTGCAGCCAGCTGTGCTGCTTTGGTCCTCCTCCAAGTTGTATCTACCCTTACGGTCCACCTCCCACCTCCACCTGCCCCAAGGTCCTTCCCTCCAGCTCCCAAAGGATGGTGCATTGACACCATGGCTGGCTGATGAATCTTAACGGATCCTGCACAGCTATAGCTGCCATATGCCAGTAGGGATTGCCCATGGAGCTGCTGGGAACAGTGCGCTGGGGGAAACCAGTCCCGTTTCCAGGGCTGGGAAACAGGAGCCAGGACCCTGGGGCAAAACTGGGGTGCTTTATGATTATCCTGCTGTGCCTTAGGGGGCACTGGGGGGATAAGCTGTGCCCAGGGTTGGATTCCAGGCTGTTTCCTGATGTGAGGGCGCACACAGCCCTGTCTCACACCATGCCAACACCTCCAATTCCCTTCTACCTCACTTCCCTGCATCCCACCTGAAGGTGATGGAGGCAGCCCCAAAGAGCTGGTAACATCCCAGGTGCTGGCATGAGCCCTCTCTGCTGTCCCACATCCCTTCCTCCATCCCTCCCTCCATCCATCTGGAGGGCTCCTCGGCTGTCTGACAAACCCCTAATGAACCTCCCAACACCGCCTCTTCCCAAAGAACAAACCAGCCCTGGCCCAGGCGGTTACTATTGAACTGAATAAGGGCCATAAATATGGAAAATGGGACTTTTAATTAAATAAGCAGCTTTTAAAAGGACCCTTGGGCCAAGGAGACTTTTGTTTAAATATGATTGATTTGACATGTCCTTTCCCTCCCGCTTTCCCTAGTGCTCTCCCTCTCCTGTTCAGTGCAGGGATGGGAAGCAAGCTGGTGCAGCGTGGTCCTGCTGTGGGATCCACTGTCCCAAACTCTGGCTATAGCCTCTCGACACAGGTTTGGGAGTGCTGGAGTGCTTGGGGGTATACCCAGGGCAGGGTCAGCCCTTCAGCTCATTGCAACTCATCTGATTTGAAGCTCTAAATCAGAGTGGGTTTCCCCTGGCCACCTTTACCCATCCCAGCAGGATGCGGCCTCTCCCATCCTCTCAACTATGTGTTTTTCCCTATGTAGCATCCCTTATAGAGGTGATGGAGGGGAAACTAAGGCAGGGAGCAGGGAATGACCTGCCAGGTCAGCAGTACAGGGACTTCACCCAGTGCTTCAATGCTGCATCCCCCCACATTTCAGCACAGAGGCTTTGGCTGCAAATGTGCACTAAAACCAAGTCTTAATGGCTTTGCTGTTCTTTGGCATTTGGGTGTTGCTCGCTGTAGCAAGCGGCACTAATTGCATCACCCAAGCGTTGCAGTGTGATGGGAGCAATGGGTTTATGGAATGCTATGGGCTGCTGGTGGCGCCGGGACCTTTCCAGGCCTGGGAAGACTCTGGGGATGTGTTGAGATGCAGGTGGCCCTGCCTGGACTCAGCATGTCCCCCCCTGGAGCATCTCCAGGCCATCAGACTCTATAAGGAACAGGAGCGGGGAGAAGTAATGGGAGGCTGATGGTCAGAAATTATTGGGAAAAGATGGAAGACTGGGAAAAGGACCAAGCAGGATCATCGCTACATCACGAGGTACAACAGCACTGGGTCCACATCTGCAGGACAGGATGCAGCATCCATTCCTTGCTTGAGCAAGGTGCAGAGAAGCTGGAAAAGGTACTGAGAGCAAGAAGAGACGTCCCCAGAGTGAATGGCTTTGGGCTGAAGGACAATACAGAGCAGAAGAGGCAGCCCAGAAGGGCTGGAGGCTGGTCCCAAGCTGGGGAACACTGCAGCAAGGGCTGCTCCCTTCTCTGCATTTCCCACCCTTGGTTCCCCCCATCCATCCCATGAAGGCAGGTTTCAGCTGAGAGCACGCAGGTCACTATCACAACCAACTTGGGAGAAGCAAAGCATTCCCTAGATCTGGACCTGTTGCTTTGAAGGGATTTCATGAGGGAAGATGTGGAGATGGCAGGGAAAAAAAGAGAACACTGACTTGGAAAAGAGCAGGTTGGGCTTTGCATCACACCTCTGTGTCCGCAGGCATCAAAATGCCTAGAAGGATGGTGTCCTCAGCGTGGAGTCAGCCTGTGCTGCTGGCAGGACCTTCCACTAGACCAGGTTGCTCCAAGCCCCAAAGGACATCACCCCTCCAAGTCCTGCTGGTCCCTGTGGATGCTGTGGATGCTGATGCCAAGGGGCCCCAAGAAATCCCACCCCAAACCCCAGCCCAGCCCAAGTGAAATGTTCGCCCCCACCACCCTCAGCAGCATTTTTATGTATCCAGGCTCAAATTAAGCTCCCATGAGCAAAACAAGTGGCACAGAAGAGGGCAATGCATCACCTCAGGAGGTCTGACACCACAACAGGGCTGCTCTTGGGGCCAGGAGGCAGAAGGCAGCGCTGGCCACAGCAGTGCAGAGATAGAGATTTCTTTTCTTTTAAAGGGATGTGATTCTCCAAAAGGGAAAAAAGAAGGGGAAAAAAAAGGGCTAGTGTTTGCAGCCAACACGTGTAATCTGTTGCAGCCCTTGTCAGACAAAACAGTTTTGCCATAAGACAGCGATTCCCAGAGGGGAAAGGGGCGAAGTGAAAATACTTTATCAGCTGCGTACATATGTAAAGCGGTACCCTGGTTGCAAAGCAAAGCCTCTTTCCCTTTGAAAAGCTGGGAAGGGAGAGCCGGGAGGCGATTGCCTGAGAGTGGGGACAGGAACGACAGAGGCACAAAGCGGAATGCGGCAAAGCCCAGGCCTCCCTCCTAAACCAGGCTTATCTCCGCATCAGAGCAAAGAAACTGCCTCGCCGTGGGGACTGGGTGTTAAACAAACAAATGCAAACAAACCTGGGATGTGGCTCTGGTTGGGAAACTTCAAATACACCCGAGGTTTTTAATGTACAGAATTATCATTGAATGGAGACGTTAAGAGCAGGCTGTGCCAGAGCCCCTGGGGTCAGCAGGGGAAGCATCCATTGCCCCATGCAGGGTGGTTTCTGAGATGAGGGGAGTCACATCCCTGCCTCGATTTAAAGCAGTGATCCTCAGGCAGGAGCCACCAGCAGTGAGGGTCCTTCCTCCTGCTCTGAATTCAAGGTCTGTTTAAAAGGCTGGGAATACCAAGACCTGGATGCATGGCATAAATCATCCCTTGGGCTCATTGGAGTGGATGCTGCTGGCAACAAGTGTGCTGGCTGCTGGGCCTCCAGTGGAGGCTTCTCCATCCATCCATCAGCGAGAGACCTAGGAAGATGGAAGCATAAAATGAATGTCATGTAGCAGCTCCCTGTCCCCATCAGTGAGACACAGAGTGGGACCCAAGCTGCTGCTGCCAGGCTGGGGGGGACACAAAGTGCCTGGCTCCATCGCAGCACAGCCGGTGGGATGGAGAGCACAGGGAAGGGATGAGATGCCATGAATACGGATACACGGGGATAGGAGGGAGGTAAAAAACAGGATGGGGGGAGGAATGGGAGAAAGGAAAGGAGAAGAAAGGGAAGGAGCAGAGGCAGTGGGAGAGGGAAGGAGCAGGCGCGCGTGTGCCCATCTGGGCGATGCATCACACTGAAATTGTCCTGCATTAAAAATTCACCAGCCAGTGAATTTCCAAGGGATTTGTAGTAATTAGATGACAAAATGCTGGCAAATCTCAGGCTTGCCAAAGATGTTACTCAGGGGTCAAAGACTCGACACTTTTGGCTGGGTAATTTGTAAGTGTCAATCACACCCAGCCATCAGAGAGAAAGGAGAGATCTAAGGGCTGAATTCTAACGAAGTCCAAGGCTCCTGCCTGTGTTGCCCCTGTCACGCTCCCTGTGGCCACGCTCAGCTCCAGGCACACTGGTCAAAGCACAGAGTGGGATGGGGGGTTTGTTGGCTGTTTAAATCTTAATAGTAATAATATTATTAATAATAATAATAATGCACACACCACACTCCCCCCCAGTTATCATTTTTCAGCTTCAATTCCTGGTGGGAGAAGTGCCTGCTCTGGTTTGCAGCTGCCTGGGGATGATGCGCTTGTCTCATTTATCATGGAACAAATTGGGATGGAAGAGACCTTAAAGCTCATCCAGTTCCAACCCCTGCCACGGGCAGGGACACCTTCCCCTAGAGCAGCTTGCTCCAAGCCCTGTCCAACCTCTCCTTGAACACTGCCAGGGATGGGGTCTATGCTCCTGCTGGGGGTGTAGGATAGTGAGCTGCCAGCCCTGCATCACTTCTGATTCCTGGTTAAAACTGCTCCTTGGACAATCCATCCCTCTATTTCCCAGAGCTTGCTTAGCCCAGGCTGACACATGGAGCTGGGTTCGTCTGAAAATGAAACTAAACCAGCTCCTGCCTGCAACTGGCCTCTTCCTGCCTCTCTATCAGCTGTTATGGAGCCTTTGGAGCCATCAGCATCACCACATGCACTGTTTGTGCCTGTCACCAAGACTGCAGCATGGGGCTTACTTTGGATGCAGGGATAAGGCTGAGGTTAAGCCTAGGCTTGGCTGCCAAGGGATGCCACAGAGGCAGGGTACGGCTCCATGGGGTTGGCAGCCTGGAGACCCAATGCATGGCTGGGACCGAGGTCTCTCACGGTGCTTTGGGTGAAGCTTATTTTGCATTTCGTGGTCTGATTTCTACGCTGATGAAGCAGAAAACCTTTGGACTGATCAGAAGGCGGCACCTGAGCTCTTCTCCAGCCCCAACAGCAGGACAACCGCTAGCATTGGTTACACCTAAGTCAGGAAAGATTTTATGCCACCAAACGTGTGAGAGGCAGGAGCACAATTTCCTCTCCATCTCTCATGTCTTATAAAGCTGACCTCACTACACCTGCTAAATCCCACCCCCGGTAGGATCCCATTCTTCAGTGAGGAATGGTTTAAGCTGCAGGGAAGAGATGGAGCGATGTGGGGGTGCTCCAGCCACCAGCTCTGCAGTGCTGCAGCTGCTGGGGCATCAACAGCATCCCTCATACCTCAAGATAAAACACTCTGCAAGCCCCAAACCCACTTCCCAATACACTTAAATAAGCCAAGTCACAGGGAAGGGGAAAAGAAGCCACGTTTATTTGCTCCATGCTACCCAGTGTGCTACACTTTGTGAGCAACCTCAATCAGGGGAGAGGTGGGGAAGGGAAGCAGAAAGAAAACTGCCTTTGGCCAGTGTTGCTGTGGTTGATGTTGAATCCACTGCAATTCTTTGCTATAGAACAAGTACCTCGGCCAAGCAGCAGCACGGTGCTCTCCAGCCACTGTGCTGCCCTATATAAAGGAGCTGAGGGGACTGTAGAAGTGGCTGTAGGTTTCTCCTCAATTTAAAAGTCATTTAGCAGCTGCAGAACACTGCCTGGCAACCCTGCAGGAGCATCCTTCCTTCAGCTACTCATCACCTGCACTCTGAGCTTCTATTATATGTATTGAAATAGCCCAAGATCTGCAGGGGTGCTTTGCAATTGTTTTCTTAATCTTAACTTTATCTAACATGACCCTAAAATGCTGTTAGAGGAACACGTGTCTGGCGTCTCGGAGCCTTTCCCTGTGAGCAGGGATGCCCCACAGGCAGCACCTCATCCCGGTCAGAGTCTGCTTCTGGTGGATGAAGACCAACAGCCCACCTCACACTCACAGGCTGGGCATGCTCATGCCCATCAGCATGGCCCCAGGGCTAGAAGAGAGCTTAGTGTTCAAGGCTGGGTTGGACAGGGCTTGGAGCAACCTGCTCTAGTGGAAGGTGTCCCTGCCCATGGCAGGCAGCTGGAACTGAAGGAGCTTTAAGGTCCCTTCCAACCCAAACCAGGCTGGGATTCCATGATTCTAATTACAGGCTGTGGAACATAGGATCCATGCTCCTGCAGGTCCAAGCCTGGTGACTGCTGCCCCACAGTGGGATGCTGTCCCTTTCCTGGGTCCCCCCCATTGCTGCTCTCTCCTGGCATCGTTTTCCATATCCCACTGATTCAGGTCACACTATGCACATAGCCAAAGCCTGTTCATATTCTCTCTGCCTGTCTTCCCAGCTCCAGTTTGGGGTGAAAGCCTCCCTTATTAGCCAATTTGGATACCTATTTACTGTGAATTACTCAGCCTGATTATTATTCATGAATGGCTAAGTCTGAAATCTCAAGCCCTGCCATGCAATTTCTCTCCCTTTCCAATGCATATATTTAGGGAAAGCAGGAGGCAGCATCTCAGTCACACGCAGCCACGCTCCAGAGGAAGGGAAGCTGCACGCTGCCTCCTCACTCTCCTGGTTTATTTCCCAGGGAGGAAGGTGGTGATGGAAGCTGGAATGCAGTGATGGTACCGAATGCTACCCATGGTGTGACTTGGGGGACGGTATCAGACACATTGTGATATTAAGGAGAAGCTCGTGCTTCCCGAGTCTCCAGCCAGCATCCCAGCCAAGCATCCCTGCGGGTGGCTGCAGCCTGGGATGATGTCAGTTCGCTGCTGTCCCCTTCCATGGTGGGATTATCCAGCTCAAGAGGCATCTCAGCTGTGATGGAGCCTGGCTCATCTGTGGCCATTGGATGGCAACTCATCCGGACCCTCAGACACAGTGAGGCTATTTTAATGCTGGCTGCAGGGAAGGGAATGGAGGTTTCTGTGTGAGACAGGGAGCAGCAGCATCCCTTGGCTAACCCTCCAGAAAGGGAGAAGCAAACGGGGTTTGTAATTGCAAAGGGCTGGTGGAAGGAGGCAGGATGACAATTGGGAGCTGAAGAAAAGCAAAGCCCTGAGTGCCAGTTAAAACAGGAGTTTGCTCAGCAGGGAGCCTGCCTGCTCTGGAAGGGATGTGGGAATGGGCATGGAGCACGGCTGCTTCCCCTGTGCTGTGCTGATGGGGAAACTGAGGCAGCAAGGGAAGGTCTTTGCCTTTGCACTGCTTCTTCCATCTCCAGGGAGCAGCCACCAAGGCCCTGGAGCTTCAAGCTGAAACCCTTCCCGTGTGTTTCCTGCCACATCTTGCTCAGGAAGACAACTTCCAGGATACACAGACATGGCAATTCCCACCTCTGTGAGACGAAAAGCAAAGCTGGTAGAGATGCTGCAGAGAAGGGGATGGCTGCCAATGCTAAAGGCAAACAGGAAGGCTTCATATCCCAGAGCTCCGGCATGGAGCCGGGCTGGAAAGCTGCAGGCATCAGGCAGGGGGATGCGAGCTCTTCCTGCAGCCCTTGCCAAGGGCTGGTGAGTGGCATCTACAGTACTTGCTGTGAAGAGATGGGCTCGGCTCTTTAGTGCTTCCTAGACCCCACTCCATAGGGCTGACCTGCGAGGAAGACTGCAATGGCACAATGGGAATAAAGGGATAAGAAGAGCTGAAAATCACGATCCAGTGCTGTAGGCAGGACCAGCGGAATGGTGATGAAAAGCCCACAGCTGGGCAGAGGGATGTTGTAAGCAACAATAATTCAAGCCCAGAGCTCACAGTGCAGGATGAAACCTCTCTGTCCATGCCTGCACTGAGTCTCAGGCTGAGTCCCATGGGACAGTGGGAAAAACCAGCACAGATCCTGGTCAACAGTTTTCCAAAGGCCATGAGTCACTTTGAGTAAGCAAAAAGGGCAGTGGAGCACAGCCTGGCTCTGGGAGCAGCAGGAAGCATCACTCATCCATGGGATATCCTCTCCGCACGGACTTGCTGGCTGTCCCCTTAAGTAGATAACAGCCCACACAGGCCTCTGGCAACAGGCAGCAATAAAGTAAAGCTAGTTTTACATTAAAACCCGTTAACCCTCTAATTCAGTAAAAAGGCTGCATTTGAATAATATCCTAATCCAATTCCAGAGCTGGCCTCGGGGAGGGGGATACAGTGGGTGCCTGGGGAACAGTCACAGCCGCTGCAGCTCCCACCACCATCCAGCTCAGTGAATGAAGCCATCACAACCCTCTGGGGCAGGGGGCTTCACCCTGGGGTCTGCAGACCCCGTGGGGACCTGGACCAGATCCCAGGGGTTGCAGGGACAGGACCAAGTGTGAACCATTGGTTTTGGCTCTAATGGGGACAGCATGTGCTGAGCATGAGCACAGAGAGACTCCCCTGAGGCCATCCAGTGGAGCCTGAAATAACCCATCCAGCCCCCAGCATGGCCAGAGCTCCAGCTCTTGACCTGGGTGATGACCAGCGGCAGAGGCTTGGAGCAGGCTGCTCATCCCCTCTGCCATCAGCACAGCCTGGATACAATGCATGCACCCCAAAAAGGACACCAGAGCAGGTGAGCATCGCACCCTGCAAGTGCCTAGGGCACATCAGGGTGCATGAGGGGTGACCCCAGCCCTGCGGTGTGAGAGCCAGCAAAAGGGGGAGCAGGGCTAAAGCTCATCATAGCCCAATTACAACCATTAAGTGTGCAATCACTTCTTACAGACACAACCTCTCTGATTTAAAAGAAACTATTATCACCCCTGAACACAACTGAGCGCGTTGCAATGGTGATCAGCTACGGAAGCACCGCCAAGGTTAAGGACCAGTGGGAGGCTATTTCCCAGGTTTAACTATGTGGACAGTTTAGAGTTTGCATTATTTTATCATTAGGATTGTTGGAGACAAGGGAGGGGGGAAGAAAGAAAGAAAAGGCAGTGGGGAGTGATGGATTTCCTGCAGGCCTACTTAGGCCTCCATCTGAATGCAGGGTAATTAGCAGGTATTATGCTCATTTGCAGAAGATTCCCCTTAAACCCACTGTAATTTTAGGGGTGCATGTGTGGGATTCTCAATCCATAACAAAGAAGTCGAGGCTTTGCTTGTGGAGTACGGAATTAACTCCAACTGTTCTCCAGAGCTGCGATCAGCACTTCCATAATTAATATATGGGCATCCCTCTCTATATATCTGTATATGCAGCTCCCACACACACACACATCAAACAGATTTCCTTGATACCACATTGCCTGAGATCTTCGCCAATGTCGAACTGCTCCACAAGATAAGTATCATTAAGGGAAAAAGAAAATCTTCATCATGTTTGAAGGTAAAGGGGGAGGAAAAGACCCCCTCATGGATGTGTTCCCGCCTGGGAAATAAACCGGTTTAAGACGTATCAAAGGGTTAAATTAATTTTCATTAAAATTTAGATTTGAGAAGGCTCCCTCTCTTCTCGGCTCCCTCCTCCCCCTTTGAACGTTTGACTGGCAACCATTTCATATTTCAATCTCGGCAGAACAAATTGAATTAGCTGTTGAAACCAAACTCTGCTCTGTTCTCTAAAGCCTACATGCTCTGCTTGCGCTAATCCTTTTCGGCGCCGCTGCAGACCTCAGAGACACTCAGCAAGAAACCTGCCCCGCCACAAAAGACAATGGAGAGAGGGGGGAAAAAGCCCACAACTGGTAAAAACCCCCAGGAAAACCCAAGCCCAACCTGCAATGCTGGAAAGCTTTGCTTTGACCAGGTGATGTACGAGCCTGGAAGGGCCCTGCCCCGCTCCTCCATCATCACTGAGGGCCATTGGCTGCATTGATCCTTGGTCCTTCACCCCTGGGATGCTCAAGCCCCGTTTCCCAGTGGTGACCCAACAGGACCATGGCACTGCTGCCCTGCACTGCTACATATGGCAAAGGGAGTGGGGAGCTGCAGAGAGGATGGGAATGCCGCTCACCAACATGGAGCATACAGAAACCCAAACCTGTCACTGTTCCAGCTGGTTCAGACACCCCCTTTGACAGCGATACCCCTGCCTCAGTTTACCCATCCGCTGCACTGGAGCTGCCATAAGGGATAAGTGTTGAACACCAAAGAGGGGGCACCCCTCAACTGTGGGGGTCTGGCTCCTGAGCCAGCATCCCCTGATCCCAGCAGCAGGAATGTCTGCTGGTGGGGACTGGGAAGCTGCTCGGAGGCTGCAGTGTGGTTTGGGGAACCAGCACGGGGTGTTAGAGCTCTGGGTGCTGAGCACAAAGAGCTGAGGGCCCTCAAGCCCACCAGTGCTGAACCCCACGCCCTGTGGGAGGACTGGTTATGGGAGGCTTGCAAAAGAGCTTGGAATCCCAGCTCCATCCCTCCCCAGCTCCAGCTCCATCCCTCCCCAGCTCCAGCTCCATCCCTCCCCAGCTCCAGCTCCATCCCTCCCCAGCTCCAGCTCTATCCCTCCCCAGCTTCATCTCTATCCCTCTCCAGCTCCAGCTCCATCCCTCCCCAGCTCCATTTCTATCCCTCCACAGCTCCATACTTTCCCAGCTCCATCTCCATCCCTCCCCAGCTCCATACTTTCCCAGCTCCATCTCCATCCCTCCCCAGCTCCATCTCTATCCCTCCCCAGCTCCATCTCCATCCCTCCCCAGCTCCATCTCCATCCCTCCCCAGCTCCATCTCCATCCCTCCCCAGGCTCCATCTCTATCCCTCCCCAGCTCCATCTCCACCTTTCCCCAGCTTCATCTCTATCCTTCCCCAGCTCCATCTCCATCCCTCCCCATCTCCATCCCTCCCCAGCTCCATCCCTCCCCAGCTCCATCCTGAGGCTGCCTGTTGGAGAAGGTGTTAACAGCACATCCACCTCAAGGCATCCTTAAATCAGAGCTGCTCCAAGGGAACAAATGTTATCTGGAAGCCCCGGCACTTACTGCAGACACACTGCATGAAGCAGGCAGTCATTTAATCCAACTTGGATTATTCCTGTGGTCACGTAAGCACCTTCCCTTTCATCAGGAGGGCCCTGGCGCTGTGCTCATGCCCGGTGCTTGTGGCAGCGCAGGAAGGCAGATGTATTAGCAGGGTTATTGGTGGGCTCCGGGCCCAGATGCGCTCGCTACTGAGGCAGCCAGCAGTGTTGTGGGTTGAACAGAAGTCTGGTAATAAGTAAGGTTATGAGCATCCCACTGGTAGGTGCATTGAGAACCGCCTCGCAGCAATAGGCAGATATTGCTGAGAGGAAAACAGCCTCGGCAGCAGTAATGTGCATCACACACACAAACACACGCCGGCGAGCGCGGGGCAGCTTCCCAGGGCTGGTAGAGAGAACACCTCCAACACCACGGGCTCATGGGCAGCAGCCCATAAACCAGGCCCTGGCACTTGAGTGAGATTTAGGAACTGGTGTCATTTCTGTGGCTGTAAAAGTGGGAGCCAGAACATGGCTCCCTTAGAATCGCAGTTTGGGTTGGAAAGGACCTTAAGATCGACCAGTTCCAACCCCCTGCCGTGGGCAGGGACACCTCACACTAGACCACGTTACCCAAGGCTCTGCCATCTACCACCTCCCTGGGCACCCTGTGCCAGCGCCTCACCACCCTCACAGGGAAGAACTTCCTTATATCTAACCTGAACTTGCTCTGTTTCAGTTTGAACCCATCACCCCTTGTCCTATCGCTACGGTCCCTGATGACGAGATTGTGCTGAGCACACACACACTGCTGGAGGAAGCACCACAGGGATTGCCACCCAGCACCCCCAGTCACATCCCTGTGGCAGCATGCCAGCGCGACGCACTTGTCTCTCCCAGCTCTGCATGAGTTTCTCAGCACAGGATGGGGTTTCATCCTGTGGAGGTGGGTGGTGAGTCCTCCAGTGGATAGGAAAAGGGGGGCAGAGTGCAGTTCAAAGGGATCTGGGAGCATCCCTGGTGTTTTTATTGCACTCTTCCAGCTGCTGTGGCTGGTGAACACGTTTCCTACTGGCAATCCGCGGCCACAAACACACAAAGGAGATCTGTGAGTCTCTCACCGCTCCTGAACCACACAGGGGGTCTCATAAGCAAGCTGGCTGAGCTGCACAGTGTTTGACCACAGGCAGCTATCTGGCTCCCCTCCTGCTATCCTCTGCCATCCCACACTCTCCAGCCCTGAAGATGCTACTCCATGAGGACACATGCCAAGGAGGCGCAATGCCAGCCAGGACTCGAGATGGCATGAACAGACCCTGGGCTGCTGTGGATGGAGTGAGGCTGTGGAGAGGCTGCTGCTGCGAGCAGGGGAAAAGCCTTTGCCGAACCATGTCCTTCCTGGTGGCAGCTGCAGGTCGGACTCCAAACAGGAGCTTGATATTTTTGGCTTCCCAAGCACAGCGAGGGCCAGTTTGTGACTTGACAGCGATTTCTGCTGCAGCAGCAGTTCTGCTGGCTTCCCCTGCAGCACAGCAAACACTGGGGAGCACACACACACAGGCAGTGCGTGCACTCACTTCCACACAGAGCCTAAACTGAGCGCACATCTAGACTGGACCCCCTGAGGCCATGACTATGAGCCTGCAGGGTGAGAGGGAGCAGAGGCAGGATGGGACCCTGAGCCTTTGCAATGCCACCTTCTCCTCCTGGCAATGTTGACCCTGAAGCAGCCCATTCTGATCTTTAGGGTCAGCTTTGCCCTGGTACCCACCTCACCAGATGCCAGGCAGCGGCTACATGGCCTCGTCCTTGTTGTTCTCCTCCTCTTCCAGATGCTCCAGGATTTCACTCAAAACCTCCGACTTCTTTCTCTTCTTTGGGGACTCTGTCCAGGCCCAGGCGGTAGCAAAGGGGAGAGAGGAGAAGAAAACCAAAGATTAAAACCTGGGCTACCTCAAGTCCCCTTCATCCCCCTCTCTGGTAAAAAGCCACTCCACTGTCATTTACTTCTCCTCACCAGGCAGGGCACCATGGCTGCAGGCGTGACTCCATACCTACCACCCATGCTTTGCTGGAAGCATTCAAACAGGCTCCTTGGTGATGTCAACCCTTCCTATTGACCCCAATTCACCCATTCCCTGCCCAAAAGCGACCGCTTTTGGTAGGCAAGACCAAACCTAGACACCAGCCTTGGTTCAACAATGCTCTTAGCAGCACATAGACCTACCAATACCCTTGCCGAGACATCTGATTGCTGCCTGGCCCCACAGCCCACCTCCCTGGCAATGCATGAAGGCTAGAGACCAGCTCATGCTCAACAACAGCAATGTCCTTTCTTTGCTTCTCCTGCCCCAAACCAACGGCACTGTCCTGCGACCCTTCCAGCATCATCTGGGCCCCTCACTACAAGAGAGACATTGAGGTGCTGGAGCAGGGCCAGAGAAGGGCAATGCAGCTGGTGCAGGGCCTGGAGCACAGTGTGATGGGGAACGGCTGAGGGACCTGGGGGGCTCAGTCTGGAGAAGAGAAGGCTCAGGGGGACCTCATCGCTGCCTACAACTGCCTGAGAGGAGGATGGAGCCAGGAGGGGGCTGGGCTCTGCTCCCAAGGAACAAGGGATGAGACAGGAGGAAACGGCCTCAAGCTGCGCCAGGGCAGGTTTAGATGGAGCTGAGGAACAATTCCTGCCCCAGAGGGTGCTCAGGCATTGGACCAGGCTGCCCAGGGCAGTGCTGGAGTCACCGTCCCTGCAAGTGTTCACACACTGTGGAGATGAGGCCCTCAGTGCCATGGGTCAGTGGTGGCCTTGGCACTGCTGGGGTAAAGAGTGGACTTGATGACCTCAAAGGTCTTTTCCAACCTAAATGATTCCATGATTCTATGGTCACACCCCTGAAATCACTGCGTGTACATCCCTCCCTGTGGATGCTCTGCCTGCAGGCGGGTGAGAAACCCCCCAGCACCCAAGCGAGCATCCCAACAGCACCAGGGGTGACCCCACCATTTGGTCCGTGTGCTGAGGCTGAAGTCTGTTCTGCCTCTCCTTCCTCTCCATGGGGAAGCAGTGCTCTCCCCCTTCTCCCCCCCCACGCCAGCGGCTCTGGCTTGCAAGCAGCACATGGAGAACAGCTGTTTAAATCCTGCTTTCAGACATCAAAAGCCTCGCTGGGTTTCTCAAACAAACAAACATACCACAGGACTAAAGAAAAGGTGTAAAATAAATAAATGGAACAAGCTGTGCATTTTCTTTTAGTATTACAGCTGCTGCGGGAGATAAACAACAAGTAAATGTCACAAAACATCAATACAGAAGAAATTAACCTGACAAAAGCTCGCATCCCCCCCCACCCCCCCCTTCCAACAATTCCCAACAATTTTGCATTTCTGGAGTTCCCATCTAATGATTTCAGTTTTCAATTAATTCCTTGTCAGAGAGCCAGATCCTGCCTCCCTCCCCTGGGGGCTGCAGGGATGCGGGTGCTGAGCTCAGGGGAGATGAGGCAGACCACAAGGTGCTACCCCAAGAGCCTCCGGTGGCTCTTCCCAGTTCAATCATCCATAGGCACAAGGGACAACCCACTGCCAGCACAGCAATTCTCCCTCCCCTTCCCGCTCCATGTCAAGCCTCATGCTCAGGGCTTGGAAATGGCATCAGATGTCCCAGCTCCCAAATCCATAGCAGGAAAGAGTGTCCCCCACTTGACACTCCTTCAGATCCTGAGAGCCTGCATGGAGATGATGAGGGGTTGCACAGTGGAAGGGGTGCTGGATGAACGCTAAGGGAGCATCCCTAAGCAGTGTGGTGCATCCATGGAACTGGGCCTGCATGGAGATGATGATGGGGTTGCACAGTGGAAGTGGTGCTGGATGAAGGATGCTGGACGGATGCTAAAGGAGCATCCCTAAGCAGTGTGGTGCACCCATGTGACCATGGCAAGAGACTGGGAGGGCAAAAGGCCTCCACCACATGCTCCAGATTGACCAGCTCAGCTGCAGCACCACCAGGGAGAAGTTGGAGCATCCCCTCATCTTCCTAATAAAGAAGAAAAGGGGGAAAAACCCAACGCAGGAGGGTGGGGAAGTGAATTGCTTTGACTTCCGTTGTGCTGCTCCAAGCTGGTTAAGGTTTGCCTGCTAAGGATCCCATTTGCTTCCTTTAAACAAAAGGCAAAGCCGGTGGGGGTGGGCTGGGAGGGGGATTACCACGGGATTAGAACATGGCAGGGTTGTGGATGCCACGCTAATCCTGCGGGGTTTGACTCTCTGGCTACAGCATGTGTTTGCATTAGTTACAGATGCTCTCTGAGAGAAAAAGAAAGCTATAATAAAAGAAGAAAGGAGAGAAAAGGAAGCCCAAAATGCTGGGAGGTGAGGCTGTAATGCAGCCCAGAGGTAAAAGGAGCAGTTGGGGGTCTGCAGCTCAAAGAAGGAACAGCCTGGATAAGGGGATGGGGATGATGAAGACTCTTCGCACCCCGCCAGGGAGTGCACGATTGGAGCCTGCCCTCTCCTGCAAACCCTCTGCTTCCAGCAAACAACTGAATAACCATGGGTGAGCTGCAGTGGGGCTCTCTGAATCGCGCTCACCACTGAAATACAAGTGCCCCCTCCTCACACATCCCTCTCATTCATCACCCCGCAGCCTCCACATCCCCTCTTTCCACCCCATCCTTCCTATTAAGAAAACCAAACCAAACCCACAAGTCATTCCTTCCCCTTCCCGCGTCTCGCACCGAATTCCCCATCTGTCAATTTAATTCTTTGATCGATGGGAAAGAGCAGGAAAAAATGGCCTGGCGCAGCTGGTTTCCCAAGTTAGGCCTGGCAGGATCCTGCCAGCCCTGCTGCTGACGCCTGAGTGCAATGTTTGTGAAGCGCAGAGAACACAAGTCAATAGTAATTTAGCTGGATTGGGAGCAAGTACCTTCCCTGCACGGACTGCGGGCTCCCGGGAGACAGGGAGCGCGCACACGCCGAGGGGATGGCTGCTCTGCTCACACGTCTTAGACAATCATAGAACCACAGCCAGGGGTGGGTTGAAAGGGACCTTAAAGCTCATCCAGCTCCAACCCCTGCCATGGGCAGGGACACCTTCCACTAGAGCAGGGTGCTCCAAGCCCCTGTGTCCAACCTGGCCTTGAACACTGCCAGGGATGGGGCAGCCACAGCTTCTCTGTGCACCCTGTGCCAGCGCCTCAGCACCCTCACAGGGAAGAACTTCTGCCTTAGATCCAACCTAAATCTCTCCTGTTTCAGTTTGAACCCATCACCCCTTGTCCTATCGCTATAGTCCCTGATGAAGAGTCCCTCTCCAGCATCCTTGTAGCCCCCTTCAGATACTGGAAGGTGCTCTGAGGTCTCCACAGAGCCTTTCTTCCCACAGCAAGGCTTGCCAGGATGGAGCTGTACCTGCAAACCATCACCCTGTGCTGGGAAAGAGAGGGAAGAAAAGGGAGATTGAGCTGCTCACACACCTTTCACGGGCCACTCAGCCCATGGCTGGCACATTCAGCTGCAGGGCATTGGGATCCCTTCATCACTGCTGGTTTCAAAGATGTCAGTGATCCCTGTTTTCCAAAGGGAGGATCCTCCTCCCCAAATGAGGACCAAGATGCTACTGGTGACAGGGTTCGTGCATCTCCCACTGCCCTGATGTAGTGTTTGCCATCACCCTGCTCCACATGACAGGCCAGATTAAAGGCCAATCACTGCTCCACCTTTCCATGGCTTCTCTTATCTCACCCAAGAGCAGATAAGTCTCTTTATCTACAGCAGCTTCCAAACCTTCCTCGTCTTGGGCTCTCCAGCCACCTTAGAATCACAGAATGGTTTGGGTTGGAAAGGGCCTTAAGATCATCCAGTTCCAACCCCCTGCTCCAGGCAGGGACACCTTCTACTAGACCAGGTTGCTCCGAGCCCTGTCCAACCTGGCCTAAAGCAGGACAAAGGACTGAGACCTTGCAGCAGCAGGTCCCATAACTAACAATCCATGGGGGGGTGCAATCAGAACTTCAAGAAGGAGCTGTTTCTTTGTTCTAATAAGACCCTCCTGCCTCTGGATGAACAGAAGATCCCCTCAAAAAAGAGCAAAAAGCCTTAAATCTCTTACAGACTGTGCTTGCAGGCAGGAGGTTTAGGGCTGCAGCCCCAGCATCAGTGCTGGGCTGTGCCTCCCTCCTCACAGCATCACTGAAACCATTATCTGGCAGCCAGTGGCCGGTTCTGGGGTCCTCACCATCTCCTGGAACATTACAAAGACTCAGAACAAGCCATAAAGAATGACCTGCAAACAACACAGAATAGGAAAGATGCCCATTCTGGTTTATTGCATCTATTAGATCTATTGAAAGGATAGCTCAGAAGTGGCTTGATTGCCATGATGAACACCTGCACAGAGAAAAGATTTCAGAGCCCAGACCTCTCTTTAACCTAACAAATAAAGCAGGGTGAGACCTGGGAGCTGGAAGCCAAATCTCTATAAATGATGCTGAGAAATAAGGTACATAATTGTAGCAGGGAGCAGTCAGTGGTAGGACACATCTAAGCCAAAAATGATGGGGGTGACATTGAGCCACTGGGTGAGGGGTTCTGGGTGCTGCTCCTCAAGACACTGGCCTGAAAGACTAAGGTGGCTCTTTCAAAGCTGCTGTGATCCACTGGGATGGAGCAGGATGAGCTCATGGCTCAAGTCAACCTTGCCATTAAATCCAGGTCACTGCACTGTCTCACTGGACCCAAGTGATAACAACCCCCCAGCTTTACAGCAATCTTCTCACCTCTGGTATCACTCTGCGGCCTCTCCTACACATAGAGCCACCACGTGCTAACCATGGTTAACATCTGTGCACCGCTGTTGTGCCTGCAGCTGACTAAAAACTTCAGAGAAAAGAGGAAATGGAAGCAGGAAAAGAAGGAACCTTTCAACATACCCAATTCCAATTACATAGAACTTGGGAGAAGGGTGTCTGAAAGCCCTGTGAGATGGGCAGGCTCAGTCCTTTATTCTACTTTAACCCTTTCACCTCTTCTGCTATGTGCAAAGTCCTTGGTATGCTCTCTGGTTGTTTTCATTCCTGTGGAATAACCAGGAAAAGGGCCAGGAGCAGCAGAAGCCAAGTGTTAGTTACCCTGTACAGATGGCACAGCACTGCCAACACGGCTTGATACGGATGACAATGCTGCTACAGCAAGACCAGCCTCTCCAAACAGGAGCTTGTGGTGCTGGTCTCCAGGTGCTAAAGGATCACAGAATACTTTGAGAGAAAGGAAAAGCAGAAAAAGACTCCCATGGGATGGCAATGCTCAACGCTGTGAAGAAAGTTAGCGCAGGAAACAAGGAATAAGATGAGTTGGATGGTGGGATAAGACCCACCCCATTCACCACACTATACCTTTTGAAGGTATCTGCCTCCACATCCTGCTTCTCAGATGCTGGCCTTGGCTTGGGGAGCAACAGGAGGACAGCAGCAGCAGCTTTTGGTGGCAAAGAACAGGTGAAGACACCAGGGACCTTGCTATTGACTCTGTTGCCTAAGCCTTGAAGATCTCAAATTATCTTTTCTCTCCCTTTCCCATCTTGGTCCTTCCAACCTCAGATAAGGGACCTTCGCAGCCTGCAAAGTGGAGGGAAGACCCTCACAAGTCTCCCACTGAGGCAAGAAAAGAAACTTACTGGGACATCCATGAACAGTATGGGGATGTCTGAGCTGATCCTGTGTCTTATGGGCAGAGGAGGATAGTGGGGTGGAAACAGGTATTAGGAAACAGCGAGCTTGGTTTCTGGTCGACAGAAGCCATTCTGCACCACCAGTGAAATGAGATGCAAGGTCTCAGCCCAGCTCCTCAGTAGGCTGTGGGAGCAGGGAGGACTCAAGGCAGGGTGACAATGGTGCATGCTCCATCCTTTCCAACCCAGTTCCAAGTGGGAAAATCAACCTCTGGCTACACTGGGGAGGAAATACAAAGGAGCATCCCCACGGGGCTGAAGGCAGAGCAGTAGCTGCAGCTTTCCCCTCTTTATCACTATCACAATTGCTTCCTGCACACCCACAGCAAAAGGGACAGGGTGCAGCTCCCTTCCCTCCTCAGGCTGCTGCCCATCCCTGTCAAAAACCCCTTGAAATCAGGAGAGGGCACTTCCTCAAGAATCCCACCATGGAACACCAGCCTGCCAGTGCAGTGTGGTGCTGCTGAGACCTCATCCCAGTGCCCACCAGTGTGCCCCAGACAGGCTTTGTTATGGAGATGTGCTCCTGGCATATCTCCTGCAGCAGGATTAGCTATCAGCAGTCCTGCAGCAGAGGATGTGTGTGTGCACCAGGCAGGGCTGAACTCATTGGATGTTATTTCTCTCCCCTTGAGATGGGCTGGAGCACAGTGATGACTGCTGCCTTCAAGCACCTTTTCAGTCCCTAAAGATGGGGAGTGATAACCTTGCTCCTGGAGTCACTGCAGCTCCAAGGCTGCATTCCTCCTGGGATGTGCAAATGCTCTCCCAGATGCTCCACCTTGGTGAAGAAGACCCCAGACAAGGGGGCTGGAGCAAAGGCAGACTGCAACCAGGAGCAAGCTGAGCCTGGGGAAGGTGGGAGGTGGCAGAGCTCACAGACAGCATCTGCTGTGAGTCTGCGGCTACCAGAAAGCCAAGACTGGTTTTGTTCCTCCTAGATTAAGCAGAGAAGGAAGGGGAAAAGGAGATCCTGAGTACAAAATGGAGTACATGAGACATCACATCTGCTACCTTCTGCACCCAAGTGGAGATTCACATCACTGTGATTAAGCACTGGGCTTTGGGTGGGCACATCCATCCCCAAGCTGTGCCCATCCTGCTGCCTCACACACGCTCTCAGCAGCATTGCACTGCACATAGGCTATTACCCATGTCTGGACACTGCTGTGCTCCTTTTTGGCACCACACTGGAGATCAGTCCATGGATTCCAGCACATCCCACTGTGCCCCACACCTCTCCAGTTGTACCCACTCTCCACCCTTCCACCACCAAAGTGCAGCTTCCCAGCCTGTAACAACCAGCGCTGAGCACACCATTTCGCAACCAGGAGGCTGGGTCCCTCTGGAGTCAGGCTCAATACATAAGCAAGACTTGCTGCTCTTCCATTCACAGCCCCACATCCGCCTATGCCAACCCCCAGGACGATGGGCACGTGTGTGTTAGGGAAGGGAGGCTAGGAGGGGATGGAGGAGGAAAAAGCATTGATCCCGAGCTTAGCCCTCCAGCCCAGGGGAGCCCTTCCTACATAAATATTTGCCAAGCAATGCGTTTGTGCCTGTCGATGGCTGTCAATAGGAGCCTGCAGTGCTGTTATCTGCCAAGCTGTCATTCTCAGGAACCTGATCCAAACAGTCCTGTCCATGTCTCAACTGATGGCCAAGTTATTTGTCCCTCTTCATCGGCCATAGCCTGGTCCCCAGCTACAGAGCACCCCAGGGTGCATGCGGATGGAGTGAAAGCATCGTGGCTGACAGGAAACATCAAGATGCCTCTGCACTAACAGCACACAAAGAGTTAATGGGCTCACATCCATGCAGAGAGCTGTCAGACAAAGCCATGGCCTGGATGCCTCCTGCTTCCCCCTGCATCCTCAGGCTCCAGCATTTCCCTGCCAGCTCTGGCAAGCTGGTAGTGGCAGGGAAAGGGCTTGCGTGGACCAGCAGCATGTGCCAGACGGGATTGTGCCAGGCACGGATGTAGGGACAGGCCAGAAGGATGCTGCTGCCTTACCATGGAAATGGTCTGCTGTTTTTCGTCTCAGGGCTTCCACTGTCTCCTCTGTGTCTGCCCACTCCAAGACCAGCCTCCGGCCGTACAAGTGTGTGCTGTGGCACAGGGCGTTGAATGCTTTCTGCAGAGTTAACAGGGAAAAAGAAGATCAGAAGGGAGAAAATAAAAGCAAGCTCATATGAGACAAAGCAAAGATGTCCCTCCCCCTGCCCTGAATCTAAAAGGCCACCAGAGAACATCCTGCTTTGCTCTGATGGGGCAAGGATTCATCTCTATCAGTGGCTTTGACTCAGTCATTTATCTTCTCCATACTTGCAGCAGAGCAAATACCCACCACCATTCCTGCAGGCTGCTGCTGCTCACCAGGGAGCAGGCTCAAATCCAGCCTAGCAAGCAGCTCAAGGTTGGCCGCAGCCCTGCATCGCCCTGGGATCACACCTGAGCTGGGCTGAGGACACTTAGGGCAACGTAAGTGCATCAACTGCAAACCAGGGCTGGGATTAAGTCAGGTCATGAGCTCTGCAAACTCGCATCCCTGGAACAAATATGGCAGCTATAGGACCACAGAAACACATCCTGCTGTCCATCAGGGATGGGTGCTCCCATCCTGAGCACCACAGGAACACATCCCACTGTGCATCAGGGATGGGTGCTCCCATCCTAAGCACCAAAGCTGTCCTGGAGAAGTCAAGACCACAGGAACATATCCCACTGTCCATCAGGGATGTGTCCTCCCATCCTGGGCACCACAGGAGCACATCCCACTGTCCATCAGGGATGTGTCCTCCCATCCAGAGCACCAAAGGAACATATCCCGCTGTCCATCAGGGATGTGTCCTCCCATCTGGAGCTCCAAAGCTGTCTTGGAAAAGCCCATTTGTTAGTCAGCAATTTTGAACCACTTCTATGTCCCCGAATAACACATCTCTGGGCAGAGGGGCCCTTCCTACAAGAGGCTTTGGTTGCCCAAACCATTCCTCTGCAGGCAGGACCCTGCTTGAGCTCCCTGGTTACAAACCTCAACCAAATGTCCCCCATTTCCAGTGCCAGCACTCAGGAACCTCCATTTTCTCCCTTTCACTCATATAATTCCAATTGACTATAAAGAAGAGCAACATGGAGCACCAGCTCCTCACTGTGCCCACCATCATCAGCTCCTCAGGGCCGATCCCAGCAGGGTGCTGTGTCCCATTTTTGGGGGGCAGATTCCTGTCCTAAGGGCTGCAAGCCTGGCTGGTGCTTTTGCAGCTACAGCTGCGTTTATTTGCCACTGCTGGTGTTTTAAAAGCCCATCTTCCAATTAGCAGAGCAATGTGCTGGCTTAAATAAGCACGCAAGGGGAGGTGGCAGTGGGCAGCTGTGCTGGCACCAAGAGTCATTGCCAAAGCCTGGCAAACAACTGCAGCTCCGATCACTGGATCTCATTTGTTAATTTACACTCCTTAAGTTCTCACTTCCTGTAGCACAAAGGAAGGGGAAGGTTGGGAAACAAGCAGAGAGCCCCAGCAACCTCGATGCACTCCACAGCAGGTCGTGGAGGAGGGCAATCCATGCTGAACGTGTCCATAATCACAGTGTAACGTGTGGTGCGTGGTGGGCTCTCATCCTCCAAGTCACTCCCTCTGCCACATCTTCATCTGCTCAGCCTAGTTTGGAATAAGGCATCCTCTGGTTTTGGGGGCAGCAACGGGAAAGGTCATGGAGCAAGAAGGAAGCCAGATGTTGCCATTAAGTTGTACTGCATAAAATAAACCCACAGGGAGAGATGCATCTGCCACTAGCCTGGGGACATGGGCACTTCCCAGCCAAATGCACTCCCTAAGTGATCTGGCGTGCACCCGGGAGAAAGCAAAGCTCAGGATGCCAGGGTGAGATCCCAGGAGACCCTTTCAGCCCACTGCTGCTCCAGCCCACGCAGGAAAGGAGGAGAAGCCACATATTTCAGGTGAAAAACCTGCAGAATCCTGATCCAGCACAAGAGGGACATGGAGCTGTTGGAATGAGTCCAGAGGAGGCCACAGAGATGCTGCGAGGGCTGGAGCAGCTCTGCTCTGGAGCCAGGCTGAGAGAGCTGGGCTGGGTCAGCTGGAGAAGAGAAGAGGAGACCCTAGAGCAGCTCCAGTGCCTAAAGGGACTATAGGAAACCTGGAGAGCGGCTTTGGAAAAGGGCCTGTAGGGACAGGACAATGGGAATGGCTTTAACCTGCCAGAGGGGAGACTGAGATGAGCTCTTAGGCAGAAGCTCTTCCCTGTGAGGGTGGAGAGGCTTTAAGGTCCTTTTCAACCCAAACCAGTCAGTGATTCTACAATTAAACATGCGAATGTCACTTCCTTTGGAAGCAAGCTGAACCACGGAACTTAGCTCTGCATTGGTCTGAGAGGAATAAAGACTTCTTCAGGAGTCGAAAAAGAGGAACCACCGATGATTTAAAAGACAAAAGGATGAACGGGACAAATGCCATCCCATACATCCACACTGCTGGAAATCTTCCAGCAAGAGGAGAAAACTCGCCACTGCTGCTATTCCAAATGAAAAGATAGGTAGGGAAAAAGTACATTTTAATCACACGAGCAATATGATGTGAGGACAAGCAGGTTGGCTTCCAAAGACATCACCGAATGGCCAGAGGTTTGTTTAGCTGCACCTGAATTAGGGATGAAGAGAGGTGTACACCCACTGCCAGGTAACACCATAAGCTGAAGAGCGCTGGCAATCCCCCTCACAGGTCTCTTCTGCTTCTCGAATGCTTCAGGGGTTGCATGAAAACCCTATGGCCTTCCACCCCTAGGAAACAGCAGGCACACAAACCCTCTTTGTGAGTATTACTTTGTTCCTCCCACTGCTGTCTTTGACATGAGCTCTTCCCCACTGCCTGGCTTCGCATGTGCGTGTGCTGTGATCTGTTAAATGCTCACAACACAGAAGACAGAGGGCTGCTAATTTCACCTGATGGTGGCGTAGCGCTCCCAGTTGAGTCCATTCATCACCCTGGGAGCTGTCAAAAGACCCAAGAGACAGCCCTGGCTGCAGACATCACCGTGGGAAAGCCAGGCTTGAGAATGTGGCTCTGAAGGATGAGCAGCTGATGGGATGGGGAGAAGATGCTCCCACCAGCAGCGTCCTGTGGCCTGCCTGAACATCACCTTCCCTATAAGCAAGGCGACCTCACTGCTCTCCTTGGGCAGAGCATATGGGGAGGCTGAGGGAACCCAAAAGGACAGTTGGGAGCAGGAGCCCCACATCCCTGTCCTGGCTTTGGAAAATCTCCACATACATTGCCACAGCAGTTGTGATTGCTCAGAGAAAAAGACAAACATGAGAGGTCACAAGCTTTAAATGCTCAACAAAGCCCTCCTAACTATTCCATTACAAACCCATCATGTTTTATAAGATGCTGAGAAGCGATTTCCACATTACCGCTCTGAGCAACAACATCACTGACAGCCACAAGCTATTCAGCACCGAGGTCTCCAGGCCCACTCCCCTCCTCTCTCATTTCACTAAGCAATAAACTCGGAGCCAATTATGGCCCTGTTTACAATATTCAGGATCCTATTCATCAATACCCAGCACATCCTCTTGCAGACGGCCAATGGAGTGTACTTGATGTGACACTTGTGAGACAATTAAATCCCTCAAAGAGATGAGGGAGATAAAAAGAAAAGGAGAAGGAAGAAGAGCTGGTTTGCTGGAGAAGAACAATGTCCCCCACAGATGCTCTTCCACAGGGCAGCTTGCTCCCTGCACGCTCAGCTCCTGTGGCTTCCATGAGCTTTGGGAATGCTGCCCCAAGCTAGTGCCCTCCCAGTGCTCCCCATGATGGTTGGGCTTCCTAACACTGAGATCTCTATTGGTCCAGCATGGCTGGAATCAGCCACTGGGTCCCCATGGGGCTGAAGAGGGATGGGAGGGAGACACTGAGCCTCTGCCCTGTCTCCTCCTGAAAACAAGCAGAAAAGCGGGTGCTGTTCCATGCACCCCCAAACTGAGCAGCAATAAGGACACACAAGAGGGACATGGAGCTGTTGGAGTGAGTTCAGAGGAGGCCAGGAAGCTGCTGCAAGGGCTGGAGCAGCTTTGCTCTGGAGCCAGGCTGAGAGAGTTGGGCTGGTTCAGCTTGGAGAAGAGAATGGGAGACTTAGAGCAGCTCCAGTGCCTAAAGGGGCTACAGGAAACCTGGAGAGGGGCTTTGGACAAGGGCCTGTAGGGACAGGACAAGGGGAATCATAGAATCATAGAATAGTTTGGGTTGGAAAGGACCTCAAGATCATCGAGTTCCAACCCCCCTGCCATGGGCAGGGACACCTCACACTAAACCATGCCACCCAAGGCTATGTTCAACCCCACCTTGAACGCTGCCAGGGATGAAGCATTCACAGCTTCCCTGGGCAACCCATTCCAGGGCCTCACCACCCTTACAGTAAAGAATTTCTTCGTCAGATCCAATCTAAACTTCCCCTGTTTAAGTTTGAACCCATTACCCTTTGTCCTATCACTACAGTCCCTAATGAAGAGTCCCTCCCCAGCATCCCTATAGGCCCCCTTCAGGTATTGGAAGGCTGCTATGAGGTCTCCACGCAGCCTTCTCTTCTGCAGGCTGAACAGCCCCAATTTTCTCAGCCTATCTTCATACGGGAGGTGGCTTTACCCTGCCAGAGGGGAGACTGAGATGAGCTCTTAGGCAGAAGCTCTTCCCTGTGAGGGTGCTGAGGCGCTGGCACAGGGTGCCCAGAGAAGCTGTGGCTGCCCCATCCCTGGCAGTGTTCAAGGCCAGGTTGGACACAGGGGCTTGGAGCAAGCTGCTCTAGGGGAAGGTGTCCCTGCCCGTGGCAGGGGTTGGAGCTGGATGAGCTTTAAGGTCCCTTCCAACCCAAACCAGGCTGGGATTCTATGGGTCGATGATAACCAGCCAGGTCCCTGTATGCATCTTTCCATTTCCTTTAGGAAAAGATTAATTCAAACACCAGGAAGAAATCCTGAGTGACTGGAGTGAGGCAGAGGTTATAGCAAAGCAGCTCCCAGCTGGAGATTGAGCAGAGCCACAGGCACAGGGAGAGGAACCAGTTCCCAGGGGACTCACTGCACCCCATGCTGCCCAGTGAGCAAGGAGAGGACAAATGCTCAGCAGAAGGAAGTTTGAATTAGGATCAATACAGGACTAACAAAGAAACTCTATGTGCTGTGTTATATGGGAGGTCAGACTGGAAGGGATGATCTAATAGCCCCTGGTGATCCTGGATCAATGAATCCTGTCTAAAAACATAAACACAGGCTCTGCTTGCTCCCCCTTCTCTGTCCTTCACCTCTGGTCTTGAAAATTCAGTCTCAGGGACTTAGTGGAGCCATGTGGCCCCTTCCCTTCCCTTGCCCCCACAACTATTCCCCTTCAAGATACTGTGCAAACTGCCAGGAGCCAGCAGTGGGGATGAAAACTGCCCTGCTGTGGTGCTGGGAGTACCCACACAGCAGCTTCCAGCAGGGCTGAGGACCATTCTACTGTCCAGGGCATGAGAGACCATGCCTGCTCCTGAACCACTGGCAAAGAGAGAACATCACTATCAGAGAGGCTACAACCCTCTTGTTCTTCTGCAAATATGGAATTTAACCATATAGGAAAGCTCCAAAATAATACAAATAGACAAGAGCATTTTGAACAGGAATCTATCTCGGCTGCAAATGCTATGGAATATTTAGCAGCAGAAAGTGAATTTGATTGCGAAGACTCTAAGATATTGGAACAATTTGTGGGTTTTGGTTAAAACAAAACATACTTTCTACCTCCAGGAGCTCAGTTCTTGGTGTTGAGAAAGCATCCTTGGCCAACCTGTGGCACACCAATCCCCTCTTCTGACCAAGACAAATGACTGTACTCCAGAACTTGATCTTTGGGTTTGTGTTCTCTCTGCTTGCCCATCCTTTTGGCCAATTCACAGCCACTGCTTTACTGCACCATCTGAAAAGCACCGGGGGAAGGCTGCTCACAGGGGGTCTCAAAACACACAGAGGAACTGATGAACAGTGGCCTTGCACAGTTTACAGCAGTGAACAGCCACAATATCCAAAACTCCCCTAAACCCAAGGCAGTAGTGGAGGTGGGACACGTACCCAGGTTTCCTAATGTGTTTATGTTGGTCAAACCCATCCCTTTTCACCTGGCTTCTGATAAACCTCAAAAATAAGCCCCTGCCCTTCTACAGTACAAGAAGTTTTGGCCATTTTATCAGTTGCACCAAACCTGTGCCCATTACGGCTTAGGTTTGGTTTCTGTCATGTAACCTGGAGCTTACCAGCTTTGCTGGTGAATGGTAACAGCCTGCCCCAACTCTGGGCTAAACCTCAGTGCGACAGAGCCTGCAGGCTCCCTTCATCACCTTCTGCTCTGAGACCAGGCTGGGAGAGCGCCAAAGAGGAAGATTACATCTCACCTTGGCATCCTGCTTGGTGAGGAAATCCACGAAGCCAAAGCCCCGGTGGGATCCTGTTCCTGCCATTTTCTTGGGCAGCCGGACAGTCTTCAGCTCTCCAAAGGTGCTGGGAATTAAAGAGGGAAAAACAAAGACACTGTGAGATCGAGGGAAGAACCATCAGTTCATCACAAGCCACAGTGCTACTGGTTGCAGGCCTTCTTCAGGGCAGCTGAAGAGCATCTTCAGGTTACTGCTGCTCCAATCCACCACCAAACCAGGTGAATTTGCATCTCTGAAGAGTGCACAGGATACAGGCACGAGCCAGAGCATGGCCCCATGGGGACCTGTTCTCTTTCCAGGGTACCTCCTCCATCCCCAGAGCCTGCTGTAGCCCCATCCCTCTACTCCACAGATGCTGGGCATCGCTTTCAAGACTGCATTTCCTCACTTTAACACTTGGGTACCTGCATTTCCAACCACCCAGCCTCTTCCATGGGCTGGAATAAACTGCTTTTACTTAAGCTTGCTGAACATAGAAAGAGGTGAATTCAGCAGACCCAAGTCCTGCAGAGCAACCCTCAGATCCAGCAGCATTTCAGCCAAGTGTTTGAGTGCCAACAGGGCAGAAAGGCAAGGAACAGGGAAATAAGGTGGTTTCTGTTTAGCTGGAGGGTGTGGGGTAGGGCTCAGCCACGACCCAAGTGGACACCTTGTCATGGTACGCCTGTCCCTAGAGAAGGAGCTTGTCACTTGAGCACCAAAGCATCCAACCATCCCACTAGCCTGGACCTTGTCCAAAAAGCCTGAAAACAGACCCAAAAGAGCCCTCTCCAGTGCCATCCCCTGGAGGAATTCCAGGACAAAGCCGATGCTTTCTCCACATCCGAGCTCCTGCTTCCCCTTCTCCTTCCCTCCCCTTCCAGCCATTTATCAAACACATATGTACAAACTGCAGGCAATAAATATTTAATGTGGGCCAGGTCTGACTAGATGTGTTATTTCATTTGAAAATCTCCACACACACACACGTGCATACACAAAAGGAACCCAGGATGCAGCAGTGCCAAAGAGCACCTGGGAATAAACACAGTAAAGGCCATAAATGCTCTCGTGAAATGATATAAGCTAAATCCTGGGAGTTAACCTGGTGCACTGGCAGCATGACCAGGCATTCATCTCCCCAATTTCCTTAGGCAACGTGGTGTGTAAATGTACCGTTATGAAGCTGCAAAATGAATCTGCACGTCTCCTCCTCAGTGCTTTCCCTCCCTCCTGCCCGCTTCGAGCTGGTGTTACACAAACAAACAAACCCGAGTGGAGGGGAGGGAGCAGCCTCGCCTGTGGGGATGCTCAGCCCCGGGAGCAGCAGAAGGGGCCTCCTGCATGCGGGTGCAGGCAGTGGGGGTCCCAGGAGCTCTGCGGGTGGCTCCTATAGCTTGCAGCATCCCTGCCATAGTTGGGTTAAGGAAGAGGTAATGAGACAGCTCCTGGCCCAAAGAGGTGACCACCTAGAGAGACAGCCCGTGGTGGCATGGGCAGGGGGTGCTTGCTTCAGACTATGGAAAACATCACAGGCATTGCCTATGGGGAGCAGAATGTTTGCTAAATGGGAGGAGGTCTCAGACAACACTTACTCTGTGCACTACGACACTACATGTCTCCCTTTGACACCGAGAACCAACAGGCAGATGGGTGAGGATGGGTAAGAAGGTGCTCATGGGGTGCCAGGGGCCGTGGTGACCCACCTTAACCCTGGGCAGAGACAGAAGATGATGCTTCATTCCTTCATTCCCAGCTCAGAGGCACCCATGCTGGGAGACGTTTGGAGGTGGTGGGGACCTGATCCAGAGCAGGTCTGGCCACGAGCATCTCCCTGGGCATGCAGCTGCGGGGAGGAAGGACAGTGGTACCCAGCAGCTGCTCCCAGAGGGATGGATCCATCAGGAAGCAGGCAAAGCAGGGGGGCGAGGGAAGCCGAGGGGCACTGCGGAGACAGGGCTGACCCCACCAGGGCTGCCAGTAAAACACCTACCCCCAGCTGTGGTGCTAATTAGAAACCACAACACAGCAATTACCAGCCCAGGAGCTGCGAATGAAGTGGAGAGCTCGGGCCTTTAATGTTCCCCTCTCCAGTGCCAGGCAGAGGCTCACACCTCTCTTTTCCAATTATTTCCTCTGGATTTTGGGGGGGAGAAAGGCAGAGGAGGAGGGAACCCAATTACCCCCCGCAGCGCCAGGCTCTTGGTACCCAGGGAAGGCAGATGCTGCATGTCTGCTCCCACTTTGATGCTACAGCCTTCCAGCTCCAGGACGGCTGTGCATGGATTGTGCCATGGGCAAAGGCACAGGAGGAAGGATGGCAGAAGGAAAAGGGACACAGGCAAAACCCGAGCAAAATGACAGGGGAGGGCAGAAAGCAGCTTTAATACAGGCTGCTAAACTGCAGCTCGACTGTAAGATCCCACTGAGCTGCTTTAAACCACGCTCTTCCTAGGGTGGGGATGGCAGAGGAACTCACAGCAACTTGGGTCTGGGGTCCCTGCCACCTCTTTCCCCTTCCACAGCATGGTCCCAATGGGCATAATCAGCATGAAAATGCAGCAGGGACGGGGATTCTCAAAGCTAACCAGGGATGGAGGGGGTCCTGAAGCCAACATCTCTCTCCTTGTCAAACTAAACAGAGATCAGAAAGCGCTGGCACCAAACCCCTCTGCCAACGCTGTGCCAGGCTCCTGGCCCCAAGCACCATGGTTTACAGGGAAGGCCTTGGATTTAGCATGAGTGGGAAACCCAAATGGCTTCTGGATTTGTACCCACCAGCATCCAAGTCTTCCCCAAGTGCTCCTGAGCTCCTGCACCAGTGCCAGGGCTCAGCTCCAGCACAAGCATTGAAGGACTGGGAGGTTGCAGGAGCAAAGCCCTTCCCTTCTTGAGACAGTGACTTGTTTGTGGAAGACTCTAAGCTCCTTTCTGATGAGTCCTGCACCCACATGCTTGGCCTGGGGCTGGGTTTCTGGCCAGGCACCCCTGCAGTTCTCGGTGGCACCGCACCAGGCTGAGATTTCATCTGCAACAAGTGCAGCAAAGACAAATGTCCTGTACAACCTCCCCACGGAGCTGCTCGCAATGACCATAGAATCCAGCCTGGGTTGGGTTGGAAGGGACCTTAGAGCTCATCCAGTTCCAACCCCTGCCACAGGCAGGGACAACTTCCACTAGAGCAGGGCGCTCCAAGCCCCTGTGTCCAACCTGGCCTTGAACACTGCCAGGGATGGGGCAGCCACAGCTTCTCTGGGCACCCTGTGCCAGCGCCTCAGCACCCTCACAGGGAAGAGCTTCTGCCTAAGAGCTCATCTCAGTCTATTTCCCGAAGGGATGTAAACCAGAGAAAGAGGTTTCCTTTACAGAACTTGGCAACCCAACAGTGCTCGATAAGCTCATAGCTGAGGGCACACCAAGATGAACACGTCTTTGTGTTTGCGACTTCAAAATAACAACCAGGGCTGGACAGGTCTTGGCTGGTCCCAAGGAGCTTGCAACTCACACTGGTCTGGAGATAGCTGTCTCATGAATGAGTATGTTCAACCCACTGCCATGGCTGCCTGGGGCAGTGATGGGGCCAGGCTTGGACACTGAGTCAGACTTGGAAGGAGGGGGCAGAAATGCAAACAGAGCCTGCTGGGAGAAGAGGAGCCTGGAAAAGAGGTGGTGGAGTCAGCAGGAGAAGATGGTGCTGGCACTCAGGCGATACTGGGTTGGAAGCACAATGGGCTTGGTATCAGGAGAGCAGTGATGGAAAGGGCGGGAGCTTCAGGGTGAGAACTTGGGGGTGATGCTGGCAGAGGAGGGAAGAAAGCTTCTGGAGACCACCTGTATCCCTGTCCTCGCCTGGCTGCTTGGCCATGCTGATGAAGGATGGGCAAGCACTTTCCAAGTGAGCAGTGTGTTGTCCACCAAGCCAGAGTGTGCTCTGGTTAAGAGCAATATAATGTCCTACAATTAGCAGGCAGGACTTGCCTCCCAGCTGGCCTGTGCTAGAAGGATGTAAGTACAATACCAAGGAGTGATGCTTCTCTGATCTGCAGCCAGCTTATAGTGTGGAGGAGAAATCTACATCTCTTCCCTCTGTTCAGCCAGGGAAGCAAAGGGATGGCTGCAGCACCACTGGAAGCACAGCACAAGAGCACCTGATAGCAGGCAATGCCATGCAGAAGCGCTGGGTCTCTTGTGGGTGGCAGGGAGGGGATGGCCTTTCTGGCATCTCTGGGAATACTGCACGTTTCTGCTGAGCTTGGGATGCGTGAGTCGTCGAGGGAAAGGTCCTCCAAATCCATCCCACACATTTCCAAGCCCTGGTCCCACTTGGGATTTCAGAGGACACTGATTCTTGTTACTATATGGGGAACGAAGGCAGGAGGTGATGGAGCAGTGTATCCATGGCAGGTTGCGGGGGGGTTTGCAAACCTGCTGCCTCCTTGGCAAAGCTCTTGCTCTTTGCTTTTGTCCCCCATCAAAACTGCCTCTATTAATAGTGGTTATGGCAATTAGCACAATTAACATAACTAACTAATAAAGAGTGACAAAGGGGAATGGCTTCAAGCTGGAAGAGGGCAGATTTAGAATAGATACCATGGGACCATCCCAGGCCATTCACTTTCGGATTGTGTGTGACCTTGTTCTCCTGCACCCCAGGTGCTTCCTCACAGCCCGGCTTAGTGCAAGGGATTTACTAACCCTTGTGTGCTCCCCTGCCCAGATTGCAGGTGTTCGGGAGCAATGACAAGGGGGAATGGCTTCAAGATGAAAGAGGGGAGATTTAGATTAGATATTAGTGAAAAGGTGCTCATGAAAACCTCTAGCAAGGTTGCCAACCTTCCCATGGGTTACTGCCTACTGCCACCACCTCCTTCTCTGTTCTCGCTGCCTTCTCACAGAGGTTTGTGTTAGAAAGGACCTTAAGATCATGCAGTTCCAACCCTCTGCCATGGGCAGCGATGCCTCACACGCCATATGCTACTGACTCCATCCTCCCTGATGACTGCTGGCAGCCCTAGGCCAGAGCTCATGTGAATGAGCCAGGCAGCGTAACCACTCATCAGACATGGCTCTGGGCAGGGAACATGAGTCCAAGAGACACAAGTCTTCCCTTCCCTTGCTGCACCACCTCTTCCCCAGCAGCAGGCTGCAACCACTCATCATGCCAGCAGAATTCACCCAATCACTTTGCAATGGTGATCTTAACTGTATTATTTCCGCCCCGTCTTTGCCCCCAAATAGGACCTTCCTTCCCCCAGCAAATTACATCCCTACCAGTCTCTGCTTCTGCACTGATTTGCTGATTATAAGGGAATGAGGAGGGAAATAATGGTCCTTTTTCTTTCTTCTTCCTTTAGGAAGGACCCTGGCAAATGGTTTTGCCCCTGGGCTGAGCCATGGCCAGTTCCACCCCCTGCATGAGCGAGTTAATGAAATAGGCAGCGGAAGGGCCCTCCCGCCTCCCGCTCCGGGACTTCACTGACTCCAGTACAGCTAATCCCATTACAAGAAAATAACGTGGATAATTCAAGCTAATGAAATCGTTACAAGAATGTGGACAGCCAGGGGTGGACATTCAGAGCCAATTTAACACCCCTTGGTGGTGTTATCCCCAGCACAGGAAATACCTGAAAAGAGGAAGGGAAAGGAAAGAGGGAGGCGAAAAGAAAAGAAAGCCCTCCTCTCTTGTTAGCTTAAATCCTGTTAGAGCTGGAGGAATTAATCTGCCACCAATCTCCCCTATTACTGCTATCATCATCATCAGGAACATCCTGGTAACCTCTGAACACACATGAGGGCAAAGCGAAGGCTCCGGACACCCTCACTGAAGTGCAAACTGCTGCTGCCTCCATCTCTGGTGGAGTGGGGCAGATGATGGCTGGAAGGACTTTACAACACACCAAGTGTCCTGGTGGACCCCAGACCATGGCTGTATGGATGAAGTGATGCTGGGAAGCAGGTCCCCACCTCAAAGCTGATCCCTCATTCCTGCAGTGGCTCCTTACCTGCACCAGACAATCCTGCTGGATAATCAAATCCCCTTCAAAACCCCCATGAAAAGGCAGTGGTACACAGTGGGAGGACAGCCACGTCTGCACCTTGTTCTTTCCTACATGGATCATCAGTTTTTCCAGCTTCCCCTCCCCTTTGCCCAGGAGCATCGTCTTTGTTTGGAGGCCTCTTGATCTGCCGCCGCAGCAAAACTGGGTTTCACTTGATGCGATTCCTCAGTGCCAGCCTTGTGCTGCTGGCAGAAGTGCTGCTTTATTCTCCCAGTCCTCCCAAAGGACCCCTTCCTGAGGCCAGTTTTGGGGGACAGACCTGGCCACCCTGCTCAGAGCTTCCTACCCATAGCCCGGCCCCCCTCTTGGACACCCTTATCGAGGGAAGCTGAGCAATTCCATTGTGAACCACTCTTTTTCGCACGGAGCATTTCCAGGCAGGAGCTGCCAGTCACGCTGCACTTGCGGATGCAGTGGGGAACCTCCCCCACACCTAAAGGATGTGCAGCCCTGTCTGCTTGGGGAGCCTCACCACAATAAGATTTCAGAGCAATTCAAGCCTGTGTCCTCAGCTCACGTGGGATCATGAGTATCCAAAGGCCTCCTGTGTATTCAGCTGGACACAAGTGATTCCCACTTGTCCTTCTCCTGCGCTGCTGGGTGATGGCAGGACAGTGAAGTGGAGAGATTCCCAAGTCTAGAAGAAGCTCCAGGCCTCCCCAGGAGACAGGGATCTCTCTGAAACAAAGGCTTCTGGAATAGAAAAGTGCCATTTAACACAGTTCTACATAAAGGGCCCACAAAAATTGGGAACAGCATTTTCAAGCCAGGAGGTTCTCCAGGACCAGGCATGACCATCAGATCCTGATGCGGGAGGAGTGAGCACTAAGAGATGTTGCAGCCCTCAAGCTGCTGCTAAAGAATAGGGGAATGAAGCAGGGATCCCAGGCTCCTCTTCAGCTCTGCTTCCCCATACAGATGACCTCAGGATTCCACACCTCTCCCATTATCCCAGCTCACTGCCCACTGCTGTCTACCAACCTTACACAGACATGTAACGCTTTGATCCATCCTTGAAGGTAGAAGAGGTACTCATGATTTAACCCGTGCAATGTGAATGTGAGCATCCTTGCTACGAGACAGAAAGGAAAACCCCCATCGCAAAAGCAGCAGAAAAGCTGGAAGTCATAAAAGGACTGGGAAGGAAGCCTGGAAAGCCAGAGAAATCACCCAGGGATTTCTCTTTGATGGGAGAATTGAGGCCAGAGAAAGGAGCACAAGCAGCACGTTGGCTGTGGTGATGTGACACGTGGTGTCCAGCTCATCCCATGTGGAGAGTCTCTGATGTGTCACCAAGAGGAATTTTCCACCTTTCTGTCCCTGCAGCACAAGTAACACCTCTCCCTATCCTCAGGCTTTATTTGTGCCAGACATGTTGGAAACTTACAGCCTGATTCCCACTCGGCATCCCCCCAAATGAGGCTGGTGGCAACCAAAGCTTTCCACAAGCAGCCCTGCACGGGAGTGGGACAAGCCTCCTAGGATGTGCCTGGCAGGAATGGCCCCATTCCCTGTCTCTGGAATGCTCTCTCACAAACACATCTAATTGCATCCAGACGGCGCTTTCGGCACACCTGCCACAGCAACTGCTTATCTTACTGAGGACTTCAAGAGCATCATCTGCAAAGTTTGCAAGGAAGGGAAGGCAATTAGCATTCCCTGGCTAGGCACAAAGATCCTCCTGCTTTATCTCCATCCTGGCTGCTTGGCAGAGCATCCTTTGGCGCTAATTCCCTCCCGCTGCTCCCTGCACATCAGCTCCTCCAGTTGGAAACACACAATGGTGTTTGCACCCAGAAAAGACCCAAAAGCAAAGCAGGGTGGTTGTGAAGGGAGGGAGCAGTGGTGGCCAAACCTGCCTGCACCAGGAGATGCACCAGTTCTTACTACCAGAGAGACACTGAGGTGCTGGAGTGGGGCCAGAGAAGGGCACTGGAGCTGGTGCAGGGCCTGGAGCACAGTGTGATGGGGAACGGCTGAGGGACCTGGGGGTTCAGTCTGGAGAAGAGAAGGCTCAGGGGGGACCTCATCGCTCCCTACAACTGCCTGAGAGGAGGATGGAGCCAGGAGGGGGGTGGGCTCTGCTCCCAAGGAAGAACGAATGGACCAAGAGGAAACGGCCTCAAGCTGGGCCAGGGCAGGTTTAGATGGAGATGAGGAACAATTCCTTCCCCAGAGGGTGCTCAGGCATTGGAACAGGCTGCCCAGGGCAGGGTTGGAGTCACTGTCCCTGCAAGTGCTCATACACCGTGGAGACGAGGCCCTCAGTGCCATGGGTTAGTGGTGGCCTTGGCACTGCTGGGGTAAAGAGTGGACTTAATGAGCTTAAAGGTCTTTCCCAACCTAGTTGACTCTATGATCCTATGTCAAAAGGCAGCAGGACAGAGCTGTGCTTGAAGGAGGAGAGTCCAGGGAGAGGAGGACCACTGCGATACACATGGTGGAGGACCTTACAAAGTGCACGTTTTATCTCTTTTCTTTAAGGCTGTCAATGTGGGGAAGAGGCACCTTGCCCGTGGCAGAATAAAGTGATGCTCTGCCACAGATACAAGCTGAGAAAATAAACTCATCTTGGTAGACACATTGGCCAGGGCAATGTGGTTTGGAAGTAGAGGGGAGCCTGCAAAGCTCCCATGTCCCTATCCTTAAGCCACCTTCCCAGATTCCCCTCCCCACTGGCCTGGCACATCTGCCCCAGCCCCTTCCTGCATCCCTGCTCAGCCTTGGCACCGGACAGTCCTCACCAAGCTCTTCTCCTTCATCCCCTGGTTCAGGATTCCCTTGTCCCAGCTAAAGGCTTCATTGGGACTCTCCTACCTGCAAGTCTTCGCATCTCCTACCCCTCCATGTCAGCTCAGTGCCCAGCTCTCATCAGGGACCACCAGCTGACTCCTGTATCCATGCTGTAGGTTTAAATCGCACCATGGTATCTCCATGATGTACCCCACATGCTCCCCAGCATAACAGTGCTGATCCCAGCTCCAACACATAGAATAGTTTGGGTTGGAAAGGACCTGAAGAGTGCCAACCCCAGCCATGAACAGGGATGCCTCACACTAGACCATGTTGCCTAAGGCTCTGTCCAACCTGGCCTTGAACACTGCCAGGGATGGAGCATTCACCACTTCTCTGGGCAACCTGTTCTAGTGCCTTGTCACTCACAGTAAAGAACTTCTTCCTTATATCCAACCTCAACTTCCCCTGTGTAAGTTTAAACCCATTCCCCCTTGCACATGGAGGAAGCCCATGAGATCCACCTAGAACACAACCCTGGGGAAGCTGGTCCAGCTTTTTGGATTGTCCCTGTTCCCTCTGTCTTCTGCCTGCAGACAACTAAACAAAGTTCAGCTCTTTTTGGATTTATTAAG
The DNA here is from genome assembly GCA_039720435.1 of Amazona ochrocephala. NCBI lineage: Eukaryota > Metazoa > Chordata > Aves > Psittaciformes > Psittacidae > Amazona > Amazona ochrocephala. The sequence continues at coordinate 3,263,636 of CM077891.1, read as the reverse complement.
TTTTGGCACAGATCTTCCTAAGTTATTTAATGCTCAATATATGCACAAACGTGCCAGTGACTGTGTATACCTCCATGTGTTTCTCCTAAGGAGCTGTGAATTCACCTACAAGGCTCCTGCTAACATTAAACCCTACTCCTTGCGGATGTCTCAGCCAGCAACAGCCTCTCTTGGAGCTTATGGTGAAGCAGGATCAGCAACATGACAGCTCTGGCCCTACACCTACAGGCAGCCACAAGACCCTTCCTCTCCTCACGATCCAAGACCAGAAGCCAGTGGCTGCTTTCCACCACTTAAACGGCTGCTTTAAAAACATAGCAAAACATTTTACCCCTTTCTCCATTTCTATTCCTTAAGAGTTGCTTCTGAGGGACCTTATCAAAAGCTTCCTGGAATTCCAAGTAAATTAGTCATTAGGCAGGTTTGCAGAACAGTAATTAGGCCACTCCATGCCCCTGATGTATTATTTACCTGAGCAGATATACATAATCAGGCCTCTTCTTTATAACTGGTATTACACATAGTAAATTCTACTCCAGTCTATCGTCTAATTACACAACTAGGCTGCGTGCTAAACAGAACGAAAGCGATTCGGAGAACCGAGCAGAAAGAAGGGGAAAAACCACAACAGTCATTGGTAGTTTTTAAACCCTCCATCACCAGCACAGCAGCAGATCTTCGAATTTTAGTATCCCCCCCACTTCAGTCACTTCTAAACTGGTGCTGCAGCCAGGTTTGCTTGCTTTACTTTGCTGCATTTAATGCTACTCTGCAAGGTTTTAATGTTGTGGGAGAGATTCAGTTCCTTACTGAGATTTGGTTTTAACAAGTAATGTTAAAAGGGGCTTTTCTCTTCGCTGTTAGGCACTGATTTGCTGTGCAGTGGAACCAGCATCACATTGTCTTACAGCCTCCCTTTGCTCCTCCTCCCAAATGATGACTATTGCTCAACAGCTTCCCAGTGGCAGGGGCAGACAGGAACAGTATGACCATCATGGGAATTTAGCCTGACAGAGCTGGCTCCACAACAAACTGAATGGGGCAAAATGAAAGGGGGGATGAGATGCCAACACATCGAAAAGCACCCAGCAGCCTCCACGTGCCTTTCAGCCAAGCAGGATGGACTTGGGTCATCCCTTGATTTATCACAGAATCACTGAGGTTGGAAAATACCTTTAAGATCATGGAGTCCAACTGTAAACCTAACTCTGGCAAGTCCACCACTAAACCATGTCCCTAAGTGTTATCTCTGGGTACTTCGAAGAGGGAAAAGGGGTAAGAACAAAAGTCTCCAAAAAATTCTGTGTATTAAGAAGCTTTTGAGTAAAAAGCTACATTTTGACTAGAAAAGCAAAAAAGCCTTCACAGAAAGATCTCCCGCTTCCTTAACCACTTTTTAAACAAAGAAGCTTCTATATCCACAGAGCTTTTTCATTTATCTTTTTCCCATCTTGCATTTTTAATTGAGCTGGAAAGGGATGCACATCACCACAGATCAGAATTCCCAAGATCACAGTATGGTTTGGGTTGGAAAGGACCTTAAGATCATCTAGTTCCAACCCCCCTGAATCTGAAAATCAATGCCAGTCTCAAAGCCAACTTTCACCTTCTCCGACTGCAAAGCAAGGTCTCAGCTCTTCTGTAGGTCCTTTCCTACTGTGCCAGCCCACAGGGCATTGCACAAGCAGAGTCATGCCTATCCTGCCCTTGTTTCCTCGTCCTTGCTGATGGAGCAGTGTGATTTCACCTAACTAATGGCTTTTCTTCTTGATACTACTGTAATTCCTGACCATTTCCTGGGGGAGACAAAAGACATTCAAGTATAGAGGAGAAAGGTCCAGCTCTGCCAGGACAACTGACATCTCTTGAGCCTTCCCCATCACACCCACCTCCAAGGACCACGCCAGGACCAACCCACCCTCCTATGGTGGCTCTCACTGAGATGTACAAATGACCACAGTCATGACCCTTATATCCCAAACCTCATGAAATCTCAACCCTTGCACAGACTTCAATGAGAGCTTCCAATGCTTCCAAAGCCTTTCACAGAGCTTGTGCTCATAAGCCACAATTCCCCCTGTGCGCAGCACCTTGCAGGACCAGGGCTTAGAAGCCACCAAGTCACTGCAGTAATCACCAGCAGGTCAGGATTTCAAAGGAACCCACAGCTCCCACAGAGCTGAGATTTAGGGATTTATCTCCTCTGGGCTCTTTTGAAAACCCTGATCAGAGTGCAGCTCTGCTCAAAAATAAGTTATGCTAAAAATAGTGCTCACAAGAGGGCCTGGTACCAATCTCTGCTCCTCTAGGATTCTTATGAGTCAGCTCGTTTCAAAGACAAGAGGAAATCTGTACAACTAGCAGAGCAGTAAACATGGAAGGGAGATTGAGCCATACCTCACAGGTCCCCAAAGGCATCCTAGGACATCCTTTGGAGAAAGCAGCCTTGCAGTTCAGATACCGGCTGCATCAGTCTATTGAATCTCAGATTCGACTGTAGAGCCTCCTGCACTGAGCTGGTAGAGAGTAAATATAGAAGCAATGAGGTATTTATAGGCAGCCAGCTATTTTAACACAGCTCTGTTTTAAAGAGAAGCCTTATTTAAGTCTTGTCCCTGTAAAGCTGCAGGATGACTTAGAGAAATAACCAGCTTAATTATTTTCATCAGGAGAACAGAGAAACACATAGGGAAGATCAAATGCATGCAAAAGCATGGAGGAGCTTGAATGAAGTGCCTCTGTTCTGGTGCCTCAAATGCAACGAGGATGGTGAGATCTCCTTAGCGCAGATTTGTCTCCAAAGAGCCCAGCCCGACCGCAGCTGAAGTCTGCCAGGAAGCAGAACAAGAGAAAGCATCAAGAATAGGAGCACATCAGCTCGCTGGGAGCCACCACGTCATCCTGCTGCCCTGAGCAGCACAGTCTTCTCCAGAGATACAACCAACAGTAAAACGTCAGACTGCCCCATTGTACTCTGAAAGCAAGGAGAGCAGAGCAGTATTTCTAGATGTACTTATTTGACACAGAATCCCAGCCTGGGTTGGGTTGGAAGGGACCTTAAAGCTCATCCAGTTCCAGTTCCCACTTCCACTAGAGCAGGGTGCTCCAAGCCCCTGTGTCCAACCTGGCCTTGAACACTGCCAGGGATGGGGCAGCCACAGCTTCTCTGGGCACCCTGTGCCAGCGCCTCAGCACCCTCACAGGGAAGAGCTTCTGCCTAAGAGCTCATCTCAATCTCCTCTCTTTCATCTTAAAGCCATTAATTTACTCCAATAATGTTCCAATTCGCCCATCCCCAGAATTGGAGCTGTGTGTGTTACCCAAGCTATGATGGTGGGTAACATCTCTTTTTGCTCCTGGTGTGCCCTGTTCTTGGGCCACCCTTTTCCAATCTACACCACTACCACTTGCTGAAGCTCAGAGGCTATTTTATGCAGTGGGACACATCTTCATATGTCACTGCAAAGGGACAGGGAGCAAATGCATAGTGCAATTACTATCTCAGCCACCATGGGATTGAGCAAATTCCTCACAGCAGGAACCTTGTTGCTCTCCACAGCACAGGCTTCCCATCACGGCAGCCAAGACAGATCCTCCCCGTGGACACAGAACGAGCCACCAGGCACATACCACCTCCTCCATGGAGGGTGATGTCCCAGAGGTGGGGACATGCATCCCTGCACTGCTCTTGCCCAGCATCTCACTGCATCAGTGTGCAGCCATGAACCCTGCTGATGCAGCCTTCCTAACTCAATAAATGGACCTGGATGAGGCCAAGTGTCTGCTTCAGTGCTCCCCATCCCCTGCCTCAGCCCTCCCAACTTAAAGCCTCTCCAATGAACTAAATTAAACCCCCCAACACCATCCCACAGCCAGAGCATTCCACAGCCCTGCTCTCCAGCCTGAGAATAACGCAACAGAGAGTTCAAGAGGGCAGAACAGTTCTAAAGCAGCATCCAACACTGAGCAGGGCATCTGTGCAATGGGGTGCAAGCTCTCCCCATCATCACCCCCTTCTGCTGTTCCCCTCAGACCTTCAGGAAGGCTCCTCACAACGTCCTGGGTGTTCACAGCCTGGGATGAATGTGAGGGAGAAACAGGGGACTACGTGAGAGGAAGAGAAACCATGTTCTGCTGCAGCTACCAGCAGACCTGCACCAGCTGACCTAAACAAGCTGGAATGCACGCATGGATGCCAGCAGGAAAGAAGAAAGGCAATGACACACCTGAAAAACAACCTGCTAACAGGAACTGGGGGCCAAAACGGACAGAGTTTGCCCCTTTGGGGTAACTGGCTGCCCATCAGGGATATCCTGCTTGCAGGGAGCAGGAGGCAGAGCAGGGACCTCATTTCTCCTTGCTGCAAGGCCAGGGGCTTTCAACACATCCTCATTTTTAGAGGTGAAGCAGCTAGGTCCAGCTCTCCAGGCTGGTACACAAGCTGCCATGCTCACATTGAGGGATGAGATGGGAGCAGGTAGTGACTCCCCAAGAAGAGATGCTTTGCTTGAATAGAGGCATTTGCCAAGTTACAAGCTTTCCTCTGAGTCTTGCATCAATGTCAAGCAGTAGGGCTCAGGAAACCACATCCCACCATCCCCTGTCTGCCTCTGAACAGCCACAACGTGCCATGTACCACCCAGAAGCAACATCTCTGCTTCCAGTGGAAGATTCCCATATGGGAAAGAGTAAAAACTGATGGTAAGAAGCATCACTGTGGGCTGGTCCCACACAGCACGCCCAATGACAGCCAGCTTTACTGTAGTACTCTAGCCCTGCAAAAGGAGGTTCAAAGACCTTTTCTGCCAGCACTTGCTGCTTGTGAGGTCAGGGCAAAGGTGGGGAACAGCGCCAGGGAGATGCTAATGTCCCCAAGAGATGTGTCTATGTGAGTTCACACATTAGAGGATGGCCTTTTTGAGGAACAGGGGACCTCAGAAAGGAATCAGAGCCACAAAAGCATGAGCAAAGCTGATTAAAGAGATGGGAGTAATGCCTGGATTCATAGATTCTCTAATGTTTCATCAGCATTAGAAAGCTCCTGGGGTACCAGAGGCTGGTGCTGCTGTGGCATAGGATTTGGGTCCAGGGCTCTGCAAGCAAGAGAGCCACAGGTCCCTTGGCACTCCCCTCCCAAGGCTGACTGCAAAGCTTTTTAGCTTCAAATAGCACGGGCCATCAGCTCCCTGCTGCCAAGGGGGAAAGCTGTGTCTCTTAATGCGCTCCCTCCTTCCCAGCTCTGAAACACAGGGAGACCTGAGCTGCTGCTGCTGCATTTTACCAAGCACTGCAAGAAACGTGGCCATAGGGCGCATGATGAGAGAAAAGGGGAGGAGAGGATCCCTTCAGCTCCAACCCCCACAAAAGAGCACACGTGGAACAAAAAGCTGAGACACCTTCTAGGGATGAGGATAATAAAACCTGCTGGGGACAGAGCAGAATCCGCGCTGCCGGTGAGCCTTACAGCAGGAGCGAGCTGCAGCCGGGGTGGGCTCGGGAGCGCTGAGCCTGTGTGGGAGCTGTCAGAGCCCCAGCCCGACTTCGTGTGACGGCAAGAAGTCCCTGCAGAGGTGACAGCTCTGGCAGCTGCAGTGAGCAAACAGCTGAAAAGGGGGAGAAATGAGAGAGGAGGCAAATGCAGAGATCACTGCAGGCAACGCTCCTTGCACTGAAACTGGAAAGGGAGGCAACTGGTTAAAGACCAACTTTAAAGCAGCACCCTCACTGCCCACAGGTAGGGCAGGGCAGGTTGGCAGCCCCCCTCCCTCCTTGTCTGCTGCTGCAGACCTAATTTCATGGGGGTTTTGCAGAAGCAGCGGGGTGGAAAATGATCATCGGGAGGCAGCGCGTGGCGAAGGGCCCCCCACTCCCCAGGTCCCCCAGCAAGGTGAGCAGCCCCGGGTTGGGACCACAGCAAGGAATGAGGCTACCAATGAGCTTTCCAAATCACAGCTGTGGTGAAGAGGGGGAGAACCTGCTTCCCCCCCGCCATCCCCATCACCCTCTTGGATGCTGACGAGAGAGACAGCGCAGTCCTGCGTGACAGCGTGAAATTAATATGATGTGGGGGGAAGCTGGCAGTGAGTAATGAGCACCTGAAATACCTCATCTCCACCTCCTCACCCCCCGAGCTCTTTTAACCCTTTGGCTTCTAGTAGGGATGAAAGGGTGGGAGAGTGAGACATGGGTGAAAGAGAACCAAAGAGGGGTGGTGCAGCCCACTGGACAATTGAATTTGCAGGACACAAATCCATTGCCATCAGGCCCAGGCTGCCAAGGTGCCAAGCTTGGAAAAGTCATCACTGCTGCCTTGCCACGTGAGGCTCCACAGAGAGATGCCTCCCTAAAGACTAATGGGAGGATGAAGCAGGACCAAGCCCCCTGTCCTGCAAACATCCTTCAGCAAGGATGACCCACGAGGGGCCAGCTTGGTGCACACAGACCACTGATGGGCAGCCCCTCTGCTACCAAGAAGCAGAACAAAGAAGGTGGTTTTCCCAGGGTCAGCTTCCCTGGTCTCCAATGTAATCTAATGAGAAGTTGATCAGAAAAGACATCCCATCTTCAAGGGTGGCTTCTGTGAACTCCTGGATGTCTCTTAATGGTCAATCCCATAACACCACCTCCATAAGACAAGCCTCAGGAGCTTCTTCATATACTTAACTGCACCAAGCTCTCAATTGAAGATCTCTTCTCCTTTGCCAGAGGCCTGGAAGTGGTCAGGATACTACTGGGGATAAGCAAAGGGCGGTGAGCAGACAGATGGCCAGCCTGCTCCTTTCCTTAGCTTGATTTCTTCAGGAAAAGCAACACATGGGCAGAAGCACAGACAGAAATGCTCATGGTATCACCAGCTGCAGAAGCCAACACGGTTCAAATGCCTTTGGCAGGAGGTCTGCCCCGGGGGGAGGTAAGAGCCTGCGCAATGAAAGGTCCTTAATTGCATCCATATCCCAAGGCTTAAAATCCACTGGAGATGAGAAGAGGTAGAAAGGCTTGAGGCTAAAACAAAATAAGAATGCAAACAGAGATGCAAATAAAGGATGCAATGTCATCCCGAGGAGAAAACTGTGATTCATTAGAGGCTTGTTCAGGGCCTTCTCATCGAAGCTGAGAAATACCCACACGTATATGGTAGTGAAAGAGAACAACGTCACTGCAAGAGGAATGCAAGAGAGAAGAATTTTAGGATGGAGGAAATAACCTTGACTCCTCCTTGACTTAAAGACACAAGCTCAAAAGTTCGTCCAGTGTCATTTCAACCTAGTGAATTCTGCCAGCCCCCAAAGGAGTCTCAGTGACCAAGGGACAACTCCGAAAATCAGCAAAAAGTGGCTACAACATAAGGCAAAAAACTCCACCTTTTCCCTTCCTTATATAGAGAATCACAGAATGGTTTGGGTTGGAAAGGACCTGAAGATCACCCTCTGCCAACCCCCTGCCATGGACACCTCACACTCGATCATGTTGCCTAAGGCTCTGTCCAACCTGCCCTTGAACACTGTCAGGGATGGAGAATTTACCCCTTTTCTGGGCACCCTATGCCAGCGCCTCAGCACCCTCACAGTAACAAACTTCTTCCTTATATCTAACCTGAACTTCCCCTGCTTCAGTCTGAACCCATCACCCCTTGTCCCATTGCTACAGTCCCTGATGAAGAGTCCTTCTCCAGCATCCTTGTAGGCCCCCTTCAGATACTGGAAGGCTGCTACAGATGCACACATTCTTTTCTTAGCTATTCAGATAAAAGGAAGCCTTGCAATACTAATAGCTACTAACTAAAAGGGTTATTTACAGGAGACAGCAAATCCTATAGGCTTTGGGTTTTGCTTCCTATGGAGGAACAAAGGCCTGTATGTATGCACACGTGTCAGCACAGAAAGAGGCAAAAGCCCCAAAGTAAAAGCCGAGTCACAGCTGAATAAGACATTTCAAGAACAGTCCCTTCCCCATCTCCTTCCATCTCTCCAAGCCCCTCTATGCTGATGAGCATCAGAATCCATGTGTAAAACTAATGAAGTTCCATCAGGAGCCTGGGGTTGGTGCCCGGGTGAGAGATGCTTCAGCAGGAGTTTCAGCCTAGAAACTCCCTTCATGCGCACTGGATGACTGGACTAAGCAAAAGCAGGCAGCCAAAAACCCCTTAGCAGAGGTTTTGGGTGAGCAGAAAAGGGGACCTGTGGGTATGGAGTATGTGGAGTGCAGAAAAGAGGGGGAAATAGAACAAAATCAAGTATTTCAATGAATATTCAAGCCAGGGAAAGAGATGGACTGAAAAATCTTCCTGCTCTTGGGAAGATCCACCTTTTAAAGCAATTCTGTCAAGATAACACAGAGTTAAACACTTCCTTATCTATGTTAAACACCTTTATGATTCAAACTGGAAAACCAGCACGGAAAACCTATTTCACTCTCCCCCACCCCATGGCTCATTTTGGACAGGCAAATTAAAGTGGCCAGTTACATTTCTGGTCTCTGAATATCAACCCAACATTGCTGTGTTTGGGTTTCCAGTACAGAAGGAAAAGGACTGAAAAAACCCAATAGTTTAATTTCTGCTTTCTGAGATAATAAGAGAAATAAACCAGCAGATCCCTGTATTGTCACCCGCAGCTCTCAGCTCACGAGGCTGGTGCACATACCTGCTGCTCAGAAAAGCACCCACATTACACAGAACCTCAGCCTGGTTTGGGTTGAAGGGACCTTAAAGCTCATCCAGTTCCCTACCATGGCGAGGGACACCTTCCACTAGAGCAGGGTGCTCCAAGCCCCTGTGTCCAACCTGGCCTTGAACACTGCCAGGGATGGGGCAGCCACAGCTTCTCTGAGCACCCTGTGCCAGCGCCTCAGCACCCTCACAGGGAAGAGCTTCTGCCTAAGAGCTCATCCCAATCTCCCTTCTTTTATCTTGAAGCCATTCCCCCTTGTCATTGCTCCCAAGCACCTGCAATCCGGGCATGGGAGCACACAAGGATTAGTAAATCCCTTGCATTAAGCTGGGCTGTGAGGAGGCACCTGGGGTACAGGAGAACAAGGTCACACACAATCCAAAGGCATGGCATGGTGGTCCAGGGATCCAGCCTAAGGGGAGAAACTTAAATCTTCCAACAGCCCTCAGCAAAAGACAGAAATGGGGTAAAAACAGAGAACAAGGGCAGAGGGGAGCCAGGTTATGTGACGGGAAGACCACAGCAGCCCAACACAACACACAGGACTTGCCGCAAAGACCAGCCCTGAGTCTGCTGGAAGGCAGGAAGGGCACCTTGGGTGACCTGGTCTAGTGTGAGGCGTCTCTGCCCATGGCAGGGGTTGGAACTGGATGATCTTAAGGTCCTTTCCAACCCAAACCTATGAACCTATGCCACACTACCAAGGGTGCTGGAGGGAAGGGGAAATGCGGCAGTAAGGAATCTCCATCTTCAAATCATGTGGGCAGGTGGGTGAGAGGGGCAGAGCTGCACCAGGTTAAAGCTTCACTCCAGAGCAGCACCCTGTAGCCTCCCATGCCAGAGACGCTCCTCCTCAGACACTCAGCAGCCCAAAGCACAGACCTGGCATTCCAATTAGAAAGCTGAAATCCAGCAGCAACACAAAGCTCCACATCATCTGCCGGCATCGTCGGAACCTGCTCGTATTTACATCTCCTGAGGATGTGGCCTTGAACCAGCTCGCTGATGCTTCTACCAGTGCATGCAGTCCTGCAGAGCTCTGGGCATGGCTTTGCACCATGAAGTCAGCTTCTAAATGGGAACCAGACATTGTTATCCCTAGCGATAAACCGAAACAGGGCAAAAGCGCTGTCGGCATAGGAATCCACCCATAAGTTGGAGACACCAGAGCCCATACACGCACCTATGCGCTTCAATGCAAGCCAGCATCACCATCAAGGGCTGTGAGCTCAGGGCTCTCAGTAGTCTGGAGCAGGAGCTGGGAATGGCTTTGGAGATCTCAAAGGACTGATCACAAGAAAGGACAGGTCACTGTTTGAAATCACCCATCTGCTCCCTGGAGAACACACTATGGGGGACCCCACTCAACACCAAACTAAACTCACAGGCACCATTAGTGCTGTCCATGCTCAAACGTGTATTGAGATGTGTTCCAGTTCTTGCTCCTACAACTGCTTTTTACAGGTTTCCACCTGAAAGCGTGCCCCAGCAAGGTACACACTCCACAGTCCTTCCATGTGTCGCCACCAACATCTCAATTCACAGGGAAGCCAGAAAGCTGGGATCCAACACTGACCCAGTGGTGGGTGCAGAGCAGCCACCGATGCTGGCTGCTTCCCTGGGATCCTTCTGCTTGTACAACACTCATTTTCGGGCACCCTCTTCAAGCACAGGCTTGCAAGCATGTTACTTTGGGATGAGTGATCAATACCTGCCTGGGTAACAGGAGCAAAGACTCCATCAAGGAATCCAGACTGGATCAGCCTTTCTCCTCTCAGCTGCACATGGCTCCACTATGGGATTTGGTTCATCTGACTCCACATCAACCAACAACTCAGTTTGCTGGTCCACAGGCACCACACTGTGAAAGACCAAAAGGCTCTTCCCTCAGGAAAAGCACCCTCCTGGAGACAAGCAGTGATACATTGCTCTGGGGAACATCTCTGTATTCACTGATAAAGGAGCTGAAACTATTAGCTTTAAACCAGTAACTACACATAGTTAGGACAAGAGACATTTAGTTGGTGGGCTTTGCTCATCACTTAAACAGCCACCTCCTTGTTCAAGTCCTTCAGACTGGATCTAGCTGTAGACTCACAGTTGGACCATCATGATAAATTGACTCAAAAATGCAGTTTAATCTGTTCATGGAGCTAACCCAGATGAACAGAGCATGAATCCAGCAGTGGTTTCTCCCATGAGGAAGGGCTGATGATCTGCTCCACATCTTCCCATCAGTACTATAGCCCAGTGTGCCCAATACCTGCACATCTACAACCCTGCCCTGTCTTCCCCTGCCCCTCAAATAATATTCTTAATATTTTATGGATGTCAATGAAATTTTGGTTTGGCTGTAAAGGGCTGAGAGCATAATAAATAGGAAGTTTTATAGTCCTATGAATCAATATAGCCCTATGATCCTATGAATCGTGTTTGCAATGCACATGCCCTTGTGCTGGGTGCTGGGGGAGTTTCCAGTTGTTGAACAGAGGAGAAAGAGCTGCACTTTGGCTTTTCACAGCAGGGTGCAGGATGCACTGGGGGACATCACTCCCAGCAAGTGATTCAACCAGGAGGAGACATCTGACCTCGGACAGAGCTGTCGATGCAGTAGGATGGCAGCAGGACTGGGCAATAGGGAATCACTAAGCCTCTCCCACCACCTCCAGCTGGGCTCAACAGCTCCCAGCAACTCCATCTTCTCCAGCCACAGTTGTGCAGCCCCAGCAGACCCTTACACCATGAGGAGATGCTCACCGGGACTTCTGCAGCATTCACAGGCCATCTAACTGCAGGGGGACAGTATGGACAGGAAAACTTTCAGGAGCTAAAGGGGAAGCAGCAATGGATTCTGAAACATTTCTAGCACATCTAGGGGTTTAGAAGCAGAAGCATCACTTGGATGACACCACACTGCACAGCAATCAATGCTTACAGCACTGCATCCTAGGGCCGTTTGCACTGGATATTCTAATTAATACTGCCCAGCACTTGCTTAACTCACATGTTTATGAAGGGACTGAGTTCCCCCCCCCACACCTTGCCTTTCAGTAGCAAAGACTTCTACAGCTTCAACAGAACAACATTACTCTGGGAAGGAGAAATTGTCTTCAGTCATGTAGACTCCATTACTGGGAGAAAGGTGTGAACAGCAAGCAAGCCTGGCAGACGGATTCATTATACCACCATGTCCTTTATAATGGGAAATGAAAAGCCCATTCTGATAACTCCACTTTATTATAATAGGTCAGAAGAAGTGAAAGGCATCATCTTATAAAATTAACTTCATAAAGACTGCCTTTAAAAGAAATAGAGCTCTCTGCCAGTTTATCCACTGTCTGTCTCTTCAGAGATTTTTCTTCTTCTAGAAGAGACATGACTCCAAAGCCTTGTCCCCCAGCCTGTCTTCACTTTTACCCTCTATCAGAGGGAATAGATCTGTTTTCTCCTAATCAGTGCTTGACATTTGTTTTGCCAGATGTAATACATGCATTGTCTTTGTCAAGAGGGAGAAGACAGTCAGCAAAGGAGTTAAAATTAAAAGAGACACCCACCCCTGAAGGTCTTTGCAGGAAGCAGCATAACTTTCTTTACAGGAAAGTCAGAATATGGAGATAAAGGCACCTGATAACCAGTTCTGTGCTCTGGAATAGCTTTCAGTTGCTTTTTCTTCCAGCTTCTGTAGTCAAACTGAAGTCCGGTCTCTCAAGTGATACTAATTGGTGTGATTTAACAGCTTAATGCAACAAGTTTGGTTGCAGTTCTTACAGGTGAGAGGCAAGGGATGGCCAGATGGACAATAAACCATCTTCCACACTCGTGGTGCTGGCCCCTGATGTTGCTCTGAACTTTCACAGACTCACAGAATGGTTTGGGTTGGAAAGGACCTGAAGATCATCCAGTTCTGACCCCCTGCCATGGGCAGGGATGCCTCACCCTAGACCATGTCACTCAAGGCTCTGTCCAACCTGGCCTTGAACACTGTCAGGGATGGGGCATTTACCACTTCTCTGGGCAACCTGTGCCAGGGCCTCACCACCCTCACAGTAAAGAACTTCTTCCTTATATCTAACCTGAACTTCCCCTGTATCAGTTTGAACCCGTTACCCCTTGTCCTATCACTATAGCCCCTCATGAAGAGTCCCTCCCCAGCATCCTTGTAGGCCCCTTCAGATACTGGAATCTGCTCTCAGGTCACCACACAGACAGATGGGTTAGCGTCTACTGCAATGAGTCAGCAGGGGAGGGCTGGAAGTGCTGGTTATTGCAATATTAGGATAATTTATAGATACGGCCCCAACAAGGAGTTTTAAAATACATTTTGCAAAGCAAAGAGGCAACAGTGTCAGCCCTAAAACATGCTACTTGAGATGCAACTCTAATAACCGCATCCTTAGGTGGTACAAGCATCAGTTATGTCAAACTCCAGGCAGACACCCACCAGTATCTATCCCTCAGGTTGCATTTGATTGGGTAAGGATCTTTTATGAAGTCTTTTTCTACACCTAATCGTTCCCCCTTCGGGGACAAGAAAACATACATCTCCTGCTAACATTATATGCCAACTGGAAAACAACCTTATTTTTAATATTCATGCTGTAGATAGGGGGAAGGAGGATGGAAGAGGATGCTCTGAAACAAACAGTTAATTGGAACTTCCTGCATGGATCTAATGGGATAGATTTTAAAGGAGCCTCATTTTCAGCAATTGCCAGAGCTCCAATCTGTGAAAATGTGGCCTTTCAGAAAGCTCCAATTCAGCTTGCCACATCTGGAGTTCCTTTTGAGAGAAAGTCCTGCCTTAAAAGCCCCCCAATTTGGGAGCAAGAATTAGCAGCCTTCATGGGATATCAGTCCCTTTGTCTCTCCCCCCCTTCCTATGGCTCTCTGGAAAAGAACTAAGGACCATTTATCTTTTGTAATATTTCCAGGTAGTAAAAAAGAGAAGACTGGAATAAAGAACAAAAATTGGGGGGGGGGGGAGGGTGTGGAAAAAAAAGGGAACACACCCACAAAAGCTAAATCTTCTCACCTAGGTATTATAGGCAGCCCCTATAAGTGAAAAGCATTTCTCCCTCTAAAGAAACTAACACTTGCTGGGTCTCAAAAGGATGAAATTAAAAATGCCTTGATGGTGCCAGAGAGGCCAAAACCTCCAGCAGAAGATGACAGGACATGCTCGGAACCGGTGCCACACACCCCAGCAAAACCATTGGGTCCGCTGTGGAAGGTGGGCAACGCCTAAGGCTCATGGAGCCCCACAGCAAGACGTTTGTTTTGCAGGCAGATGACTTCAGCTGTTAACCAGAGCATCCATGACTCCCATATGGAGACAGGGAAGCACCACCTCTGTCCAGCCCATGAATTAAACTAGGTATGGCCCAACTCCAGAATTAAAAAGGATCATGGAATGGCTGGGGTGGATAGGACCCTAAAGCTCATCCAGTTCCAGACCCCTGCCATGGGCAGGGACACCTTCCACTAGAGCAAGGTGCTCCAAGCCCCTGTGTCCAACCTGGCCTTGAACACTGCCAGGGATGGGGCAGCCACAGCTTCTCTGGGCACCCTGTGCCAGCGCCTCAGCACCCTCACAGGGAAGAGAAATGTGAGGAAACACATTTGCTTTGACTCTCCTGCTAACTATGACCTGGTGGGAAAATCAGTTTAAGATTTACACCTACTCATAGATCTTTCCCAAGGGATTGCCTGGCCTCCTTTCTCCCAGGAATCAACCTCACTGCTGGGGATGGGCAGGAGGAAACTGCTGGGGAACACAGCTCCCCAAACCTCCTGGTGCTCATGATGCAGGGGATGGTGCAGAGCCTTTCCCCTGGTTTGCATGGATTACACAAAGCAACTGGGGAAGGCAAAGAGCAAAGAAGTACATACACAAGGCAGCCACGGTCTATCTTCACCTGCGCTAAGAACACGACCAATGGTGCAGGGCAAGTGTGAGTCCTGAGTGATGGATCCATACACAATGATACTAAATAACATGATAATAATGACACTAAAAAGCATAAACTCAGGGTAGGATTTCATGTACTGTCCGTGCTAATTTTGAAGGCTGAACAATCTTTAAAATCCACTGTTCCAAACACCCTGCTCCCTTGTTTTGCTGTCCCAGTGTCATTAACACCTACAGTGGGTCCATTTAAAAAAGGAAGACACAGTTCCTTGACAAAGCTCAAAACATGGAAATACTGGTTTGGGGAGACATATATATATATTATATATATATATATATATATGAGGGGGTTGAAACTAGATGATCTTAAGGTCCTTTACAACCCAAACCATTCTATGAGATGTATATATATATATATATACACACATATGTAAACATATATTTGCATAACAGATATATTTGTCTGGGTAACATATACACGTATGTAGAGACAGTATGTGTACATATATTCATGCATTAATCTTTCTCTTGCCCAGGCAATTGAGAAAAGCAAAAGCAAGCACAGAAGGAAGCAGGCTGGAGACAACATCAGCTGCAGGGCTGGAAAGTGGGTTTTGAGCATGTGAAACAACACAGGAAAGATGCTCACCCTGCAAAGCCTCTCACCTCCATGGGTCAGGGCTGTCACCCTGCATGGTGATGCCCAGCAGTGCGGCCTGGTGGCCCTCAGGCTGGCTGTCCCTTGCTGTCCCTAGTGCTGTGGCCCCAGCCAGCCTTTCCTGGGCAGGCTAAGAGTGCCCCCTGCAGCCCTGCTGCCAATTGTGAACTTTTTCACAATTCCAACTAAATAACCAAATAGCAACAAGACAGGCTCCTAAATGCAGGAAGAGCTCCAGAGCAAGGGCATCTGATTTAAAACCACCCCAAAAAAGCAATCCAGGAGGATGAAGTGTTTTGTAGAGCTCCGTCATGCCTGGATTTAGCTGCACCAAAGGGAAAGAGGGATGGCAGGGGTGGACAGGGAGGATTCTGTGTGTGTGTGTGTGTGTGTGTGTGTCCATACCGAGCTGATGGCTTTTGTTTTGAGGGTGAAACCTCCCATCTCTGAATACACCAGGTAAATGATGCTCACACGTCACTCCGGGAGCGCTGTCAACAGCACCCCTGGCTTGAAGCTGCATGCTCCTTGCAATAGACATCAGACTGCTCCTCTGCCCCTCCTCTCTGCTGCACTGAGGTGCTAGACAATTCAGGAGAGAAAAAAAGCATACCAACCCCTCCCCAGTCTGCTGAGCTTGTCTGTCCCCATGCTACACAAAGCTCTCAGCTCCTTGAACCTAACCCAGGCCCCAGAAGGCAAATAGATCCCCCTCGGTTTGCTTGCTCCAGCTTCATGAAGGTGATGTCTGTAGCCAGACACTGATGGGTTTTGAATTAACAGTGCCCCACTGCTAAGAAACTCAGCACAGCAACTTGCAAGTCCAGAGGTTTCGCCCTGTTTCAGTAGGGCCTCACAAGGCTGCACAGCACAAGCAATATCTTCTGTGTGCACAAACACATCTTCTACAGAGATCTTTACATTGTGCCTACCATCACCCTTCCAGCAACACAGGTCCAAGAGCCAAGTCACAGCATTCAGTTAAATCCCCAGAGCCTACCCTAAAACAGCATCACGACACACAGCATTCCTTGACGCATTATATCTTGGAAGCGGCCTACCTGCACTTAGGAACCACTGGCCTTACCTGTGGTCAAGCCAGGAGAACATCACAGGTTAATAAAATAGGTAGAACTGACTATGTGTAGGGAAGAGCATAGTTTCCCTCACAATGAACAAATCACTGCCCTGCAGGTCCTCACAAAGCAGTTTCCACTGCATGGCCTGAGGAGGTTTCAACGGGATAAGCAATTCCACAGTAGATTCCCTTTGGAAAGAAATGCCACAGCCCTGACCAAACCAAAGCCCCTGTCTTCTGCTTAGACCCACACGGAAAGCCTAACCCAGTGAGCTATTACCCTTGCTTTCCAGATGGACAAACTGACAGGTGGAGCTGGACACCAATTCCCCCAAATTCCTTGCACAAGCCAACAGTGGAGCTGGGACAATGGCCTGGGTCAATGAGCAGAAGACTCTCATCCTGGGAGCAGAAAAGACGCTGTATATTACACAGTTCCACCTCTTTTCCAGGATGCATTACAAGGCTTAATGAATCACTGCACAAAAGGCTGAGGATGCAAAGAGAACAGCCATCAGCCAGCACACAGAAGGATGCAGGCTGGGATCCCAAAATCCCTATTCACACTCAGCACTGTCCCAGGCAGGTCTCACAGGTATTTCTTGCTGGTGAGGGTATAAGAGGTAGCACAGTCCCACCCCCTTACAGACACAGGGCTGCCAACCACAGGGCAACACCCCACAACTATGTGAGGCACAGGCAGTGAAACCCTTATGGAAAGGAAAGTGAGTGACAGCTCACAGTGGCTCCAGCCCAAACACTGGCTTATGTGAGCTCTGCCTCATCAGCAGAGTTTCTACATGGTATAACCTGCCAGGCCATTGCCATTTACATTCAGTAAAAGGCTCCTTTACTTCCACACAGAAAACAAAACCTCATAACCTTTACAATCCAACAGCAAGATCCTGTATGAAAACCACACCAGCTCCAGCCCGGAACACTCCACAGACCCAACAGAAAGCACATTCCTACCTGAAGAGTTCCCTGATCTCCCTGATGGTGGCCTGGAATGGGATGTTTCGGACCAAGATCTTGGAAGTCTTCTGCTTCTTGACAGTTTGCTTCCTTCGGGAGGATTTCACAGCAGGCCTGGGAAGGCACCAGAAAGAGTAAGTGAGGACGACTGCAGAGCACTGCATGCTGGCTCCTTCAACAGCAGGAATGCAGAAAATGAGCCAGTACACATCCACATCCTCACTGGCATCTTGCTGCTGACAACAGAAATGCCATACAGCACACCGAGAAGAAATGAATTGATTAAAATCCTACATCTGAAAATCAAAGCTTCCAGCTTGCTGATTGCGACCTTGGTTGAGATTAGACAGCACTGTTGAGGTTAGCCTGGACTCCCATTTGCCACCCACTCTGACATCAAATCTTGTCCATTCAATTCTCAGGAGGATGTACTTACTATTTGATATACATTTTTTAAATAGCTCAGTGTAAGCTCATTTTGTTTCCTTTCCTTTCTGCCTTAGAAAACAGCAAATGAAATATTTAACAATTATTAGTTTTAACTTCAGAATCATATTGCATATAGACACGAATTTACCTACTACAAAACACGGTAGCTTATTTCATTAAGCAAAGCATTCCATACTGCAGGCTGGATACCCACTGAAAGGACTGGATAAAGCAAAAATGGATGAAAATGGTTTATTAAAGACTTGAATACAAAGTGCAGACAGGGAGCTGTCAGACTGCTTCTGGTCCCCAGGGACCAGGTTTTCCAACACATTTTGACATTTAACAGATACCTCCTCTAGTGCAGCTCCCAAAGTGTCTACAGGTCTACATTTTAGGTGCCTACATTCATCTTCAAACATCTGGATTAGTTTTCAACTTTGCACTTTGAAAATGCCATCCTGAATACAAACTAGGAAAGAAAACCCTTCTAGCGTGGAACCCTTCCCGTGTTGGAAGCAGGACTCGATCTCCAAGTAAATCCATCCACAAGTAACCATCTCCTTTGCACCCAACTGCCCCAACAGAAGAAGTTGAATCCAGATTTCTTTTCAAGCAAGAAACCAACCTTATTTGTCTTGATTTGATCAGTCAGCAGCGGAACATTGCTCTTAAGCTCCTGTTCTCCCTGATGAACTAGGGTAAAAGATCTTATTACCCAGAGAATATTTGTCTTCAAGAGCTCTTTAAACCCACTGCAACTCAGGCTATCACTTGATTTTGCAATGCTGACTGAACTGTCAAAGCAGAGGCTTTAGAGGAGTCTTTTCCTTGAGCGTGGAAGAAAACTCCAGTGCCTGGTTCTCACTTTGGGCTCATTTTTGGGGTCCCTGTGCGCTGCTTCATGATTTTAACTGGAAATATGTTATTTAGTGAGTGAACACCTTTGCACCAGCTATTCATCATTTCTTCTTGCTTTTCAAGCAAGACTGGCTAAAGTGAGTAGATCACAACAAAGGCTGATGTGTTCAATAGTCAGAGCACTGCTGCTCCCATCCCTTGTGATGCAGAGATGCTAGGTAAGAAGGGAGGAACCTGTCAAGCATTACTGCAGCTGAAGTGTAACCATGTTACAGAGGTGAGACATGAGCTTTACCTGACAGCTCTCTCTGAGATTTTCACTTCCAGTTTATGGCCATCTACAGAGCAGCCCTAGAAGTTAAAACAAAGAACAGAAACATGAATAAATGAATTCAAGAAAAAAAACTCAATAAATATTAAAATCAAAGCCACAATAGCTTCCAAGCTTCCAGTGCAGCATTTCACATCCTGCTCTTCCCTATATATCCCTCCCCTTCTCCCTGCCAAATAGTTCTCTGTTGAACACCACTCATGTGAGGCAAGGCTTTGATAGGAGGCTGGAGACAGCTTGGAGACTGGACAGGCTGGAGACTGAAGCAGCAGCCAACATGCCTGATCTAGCTGTCCATCAGCCTCAGCTCTGCTACTAAACTGACAAAGGTCACTTCAATGCTTTGGGCTGCGGTTTCCTCTGACTCTTCATGGCAAGGACTGTCTTACTATGTGTTGTGGAAAGAGCCAAGGATGTCTTGTTGGCCAGCAGTAGCCAATACAGCAAGGAAGTCCTCTGTCTCTTGCTTCCTGCACTGAGAACAAAGCAGTCTCTTGCCTAATCATCCCCTGACAGAGCCCTGCTGCCCACCCCATCCACAAAACACCCATTTTCCTTGCTTTCTCTCTTCCCCAGGATTCTGCCTTTCAAAAGGATGGAGAACACACATCTACCCAAGACTACTTAGGCTGTGGAATGCGAAATGACCACCTGCTGAAGGTGGACATCATGGGCTGTGCTCACTGAACACACATAGTTTACACAGAGTAATTCCTTCACATCTACGTAGAAAGGCATCACTCCAGCTCTCCCACCTGCACCACCCAGGTAGTGTGGACCAAACCCTTGGATGTTTCCCTAGCAGCAGAGAGAATGATTTACTCCTCAGAGCGCAGCCAAGCCCTGTGATGTGTGTGATGGAGAAAGCAGGAGGCTAGAAGACCCTAAACTGTCCTTTACGTACTCCCTTCCTTCACAAGCCCATGTTGGAGACTTCCCCATCTGCACAATGTAACCCCTAGCACAGACATCCTCAGCTGCATTTTGAACTTCCCAGTTCATTCAAGCCTTTGCCTACCATCTCTGGAAAGAAATCCAGACTTGACAATGCTTAAGCTTACCTGGAGCCGGCGCAGGGCTTTCTGGGCACTCTCTGGCTTCTTGTACTCCACAAATCCAAAGCCCATTGAAAGCAAAGTGCCTGCCAGAAGAGAAAAGGGACTCATGAAGCTAGCAGGAAACAGTGATATTAAGCAGAAGATTTCAAAGCAAATCAGGAGCAAGCACTGATTGTCAAAACTGGAGGTGGACAGAAACTAATACCCTATGCAAAAGGCCAGCCTGCTCATGCCCTAACTCCGATGCTCCTCACGAGCACCTCTTCCTTACTGGCTTGTCCTGAGACTTGTTCCTCATGACTGAAATGAGACCTTCACTTGGAAAATGTGCCAACTACCCAGAAATGGGTGTGACTTTCTGTACTTCCCATCATCGAGAAGTGCAAGCTCTGCATTTCACTTAAGGAACAAAGTGTCTTTCAGGTCCAAGGCACAAAGGACCAAGCACTTCTAGAAACTGGGTGGGCAGCTGCTAGTTCCATGCCAGAGGAGAAGATCTTTATTCCACCTCCCTGCACAGCAAAGGTCTGCAGCACCTACGGTCACAGCATTCTTCTGTGACTATACTGGCCAGTATGGTCACTGGCTAGTACAAGAGCCATACCTAAGGCTGAGGATGAGGAAAGGAAAGATCCCCATGCAAATACATAACACCCAGTTTCCAACTTCAAAACCTCAGGTGTAGCAGGCTGTAGAGATGGCCCCACAGTAAGAGGGGGATTGCTTTGTATCCTGTGTAGGGTATCCCATGCAAGCAGAGCCCTCTTAGGGCAAAAATCCTACAAAGCTATGCAACTTCCTAGCCTAAAAAGAAGGAAGACACAGTCCACCTAGCCAGTGCTTGCCTGAAGCAAACTCTATCCTGTCCAACAGCCCAGAAAGCAAGCGCAGTCAATGCAAGGGGCATAACCAGTCGTCACCACAGCCTGCTGGCAGGCAGAAGGCAAAGGAAGCCCACTCAGCACAGTACTCAGCCAGGCATCCTTGAAGATCCCACTGTTATCTGAGGATAAAGCATCCTGCGCACGTTTCATCGTTGTGGGGCACTGGTTCCTTTCAACTTGCATCCTGCTTTCTTGTGTGATCCTGAAGGAGATGGCTTCTCTATCTCAAGATCTCAAGAGAAGGCCACGTCTCCATGAATCCCACAATTCAGCTTCACCTCCTAGGCCAAACCCCAGGGTATTTGAAATGGCTGAAAGCAGCAATCACAACAGCCACTCTTCTAGAAGTGCTAAGGATTTCACCAACGAGAACACAAATGCTCAGCCAGCTGAATGCTGAAGCAATGCCACACCTGAGCCCCCAGCAACCAGCCGAGGGATGGAACTGAACAGCAGCATCTAGAGTACCTGCTTTGTCTTTCTTCTTGGATATCGTGCAGCTCTTCACAGCTCCCACTTTGGAGAATGTCTGCAAGGAATTTGGACACGTGATTCAGTTCCCTTTGTCACAGGCTTGCAACTTGACTGACAACGTGGCCCTCTTCCAGAGCCAGGCCCACCTCCCCCCTGTGCACACACCTGATAAGCAGCCAGTGCAGCTGGGTCCTTTCTTACACCATTATTTCTGTACAAATACATCCTCACACACAGACTTGGAAAGAAATCAATAGACACATTCCCAGGAACCTTCCACCACTCCTCTGAAACAGCACAGAGATCTGGGATGGTGCTGGAGGGATGTTACAGGTTAAAAGAAGCCCTCAACCTGGTTGGGACCTTAGCGGTGAGTGACTCCTGTGATGTCCCTAGAACACAGCTCTTTCCAAAGACATGCAGGAGGGGATGGAGGGTAGCAGGGGCTGCAAAACCATAGCCAGAGGCAGAAGAAGAGGGACAAGTCCCAGCCCTTCTCTGAACACTGACATTTGGTCCTGGATCCAACTGGACCAGACTCTCTACACAGTACCACAGCCCCAAGGTAGAGGAGCATGGGTCCAGGCTGACATTGCACCAGCATTCTTTAGATAGCTACAAAAAGTGGCAGAGACAAGAATTCCCAGTTGCTTTTCCCTATTTTCCTATTACCATCCCACATGGCTTTTGGAACGCTACCTCCCCCGGATGAGGTAAAGCAGCACAGAAAGCTCAGTGTTGGCAGAAGCTTCGATGAAAAGCACATCTCACTGAAAACAGCATCTATTTATTTATTGCCTCCACACGCAAAGCAGTATCACAGCTGCTAAAGTGCTTGTCCCAAGGAGAAGCACTACAGAAAGCATGGGAAATAAGGAGTCTTAAAAGATTTCCACTGCCTCCACCTGTCCTGAGGTGGAATTAAACCCCAGCAAAAAGGGTTCAGATATATTAGTCTTAACTGGCACCTGAAATCCCAAATCAGAGGGTCCCAGTCCCAGTATAATCCAGGGCTCCCTCATCTCCCATTAGGTCATACTGGCTGCAATTTAACTCCTCCAAATACATTATCCTCAGCACACTAGGTGGAGAATAGCTTGCCCCTTGCCTTCTACAGCGGAGTAGAACCCTTTCTTCTAGCCCATGTTGGGGGTAAAGGCTTTACTCCATTAGGCATCTCAGCCTGGCCCCCAACCACACACTCAACCCCTTCCACTCCATCCAGTGGACTATGCTAAGCAAAACCCAGCCCCTTCTCCTTGCTTATGGCTCACCTCCTTCAGTGTGTCTTCTGTGGTGGCAAAGTTCAGGTTTTTGATGAACAAGGTACATCCAGGAATGCTTTCTTCTTCCTCCTCCTCCTCTTCTTCTTCTTCATCTTCTTGTGCTGCTGTTTCCTCTGTGCCCTTCGTAGCTTCATCTGAAACACAAAGAATAAACTCAACTTTGTTAAGATGTAACAAAGCTTGCCCACTGCCCCAAGTGATAGTTAATACTCCAGCCGGAGCAGGCCCCTTCTCTTTTGGCTCTTTGCACGTGGACATAGACTGAAGCAAGCTCAACACAGAGGGGCTGGAGCAGCTCTGCTCTGGAGCCAGGCTGAGAGAGCTGGGCTGGTTCAGCCTGGAGAAGAGAAGGCTCCTTAAGGGGAGACCTCAGAGCAGCTCCAGTGCCTAAAGGGGCTCCAGGAAACCTGGAGACGGGCTTTGGACAAGGGGAATGGCTTTAACCTGCCAGAGGGGAGACTGAGATGAGCTCTTAGGCAGAAGCTCTTCCCTGTGAGGGTGGTGAGAGATCTGTTGGACTCCATGCTCCAGCAGAGGCTGCAGAGGGATTAAGCCCTTATTAGACATCATAGTATACACTCATCCACTGATTCTCCAGCTCCTTTCCCTGCTACACCACTTGTCTTTCAGAGCAGCTTCATCGCCTACAGCACAGATGATGGATGCTATCTGTGCTCAGAAGGGCTAAACCATGGGCACAGGTGACCCTGCACTGGGCCAGGGGTACACAGGAACCCCCCAGCTCCATCCCAACGCACCCCCAGCTGACTTTCCCTTGCTGCTCCATCTGGTTGCCCAGCACCAGGCAGCCCAAGCCTTTCTGGTGGGTGGTCCAACCCTCCATGCTCCAGCTGGGGGGGTATTTGCCAGTAAGGCTCAGGAAAAAATCCACTGCCTCTGAAGGAGGCTGGTTTGAGGAAAGAAAAGGGAATAATTCAGTGACACAGGAGTGGGATGAAGATCTGCCTCCATCTGTGACTGGCACAATCCCTTCCCAGATTCACAAGCTGGCAGCAAAGGCCATCTTCAGCCCCAAGCAGCCTTCCAGGAGCTCCTTCACTTCAAACCTTTCATCTGCAGGTGAAGGTCTCAGTTATAGGGAGATACAGTGACCCCCCACCTCTCCCTGGCTCCAGCCTTCCCCTGTGCAGCTGGTTCCATCCCCAAAGGGTCAGGAATATCAGCACTGCTGCTTTACACAAAAGCCAACCAGAGATACCTCTGTTCCAAAGCCAAAGTTCTTACCAGGCAGCAGCCTTGCTTTGCTCTCCTTTTCTGGAGCCTCAAGGGGTTTTTTTGGAGGGGCTGGGCTGAAGAAGACATCCATTGGAGCCCATTCCAGGTACAACGGCACAGAATGAAACTATGAAGAGAACACAGAAGAGAAAAGAAGAGTTGGAGGGCAAGACCTGAAGAAAAACCTCTGCTCTTATTTTCCTCTCACTCTGTAACGCAATATGGCAGTGGAAAAGCTCAACAACTTCTTCAGCTGGCTAAATATTCTCTTATCAAAGGAGAACCTACATCCAGCCTCACACAGGACCCCAGCCTGCCATGTACCACACTCTTGCATTGTGAAAGGTATGTCAAACCCTTGTCAGGTCACCAAGCCTTTTCTAGATGTCACAGCCCACTCCTCCAACCATCTTTTGAAGGTTGAGAGCCCTACTCAGCCACTGCTGCGTAAGGATGCACTGGGCATCTTCCTAAACCCAAGGGATAGATGGTAACAGCAGTAGCACTGGGGTAACTCCTCTCAGAAGTCCTTTCTCCGTCACACTGGCAAGCACTCCATTCTGCAGCTTCACAACCAGCCAAGATCCCTGCTGTCCCCTGCCCCTCACCACGCTCACCTTGGAGTAGGCCAGCTTGGTGAATGCTTGCTTGGCCTCAGTGGGCTCAAGGAACTCCACAATGGCTGTGATTCCTCCTTCTGGCAGCAGCACCCGGCCCAGGCTGCCGTGTTTGCCAAAGACATCCTCCAGCTCCACCACACTCGTGCCGGCTGGGAGGTTCTTCACCAGGATCACCCTCTTACTGCGCTCACCAGCGGCCTGCCACGGTCATGGGGGAAGAGAGGGGAGATGGGACTTAAAGCAGCAAACCCCAATATCTTACTATCTGAAGGTTTCAGATCCAACACATCATTCTCACTCCACATCATCCCTTTCTAGGGCCCAAGGGGCCAAGAGCCACTTGGAACACTTCCTATAAGATCCACACCCCAGCACAACTTCCCTGACCCACAAATGCTCATGTTTGGAGGGTTCAGCTATAGATAAACCCTGGCAGGGACAGGGGTTTCTTCTCTGCCTAAACAAGCTGACCATCATACTATAAGCCATCATACTATGTATTTCAACCATCCTGAGGGCAGCTGGACTTTCAAATGGACAGAGGATAAAGGTCGGACCAGATGACCCTTGAGGTCACTTCTAATCTGGCATTCTATGATTCAATGACCATTTCCCAACACATGTAAGAGTTCAATCCTCTGAGATACTGAGGATTTAATGCCTAATTTCAAACAGTGCTGAGGACACGTGGACTAGACCACTGTGTAAGAGGTAGGTCCACATCACTGCCTCCAGCTGAGCATCTCACCTGGCTGAAGGAATCCAGGCTGACTCCGTTTTCAATGAGGAACCGGCGAATCTCCTGGACCAGCTCAGTTTCTCCCAGAGCAACCCTCACTGCCACGCTGTCTCTGCTCTCCTGCAGGGAAGAATGTCACATCATCTGATGCTCCTGCTGCTCACAGAAGCAGAAGCAAAGGGAATTTTGCAGAGAGCTTGAAGGTAAAGTGCTCCAGCTACTCTGAAGCTGCTGTGAGCTTTCTATTAGGGGTCAGAATGCTTCCCAGGGTAAGATCAAGTTTCCAAGAAGGATCTGAGTAAATTCCCTCAGCTTCTAGTTATGTAGAAATGCAAAACTCAGCCACAGAAAAGCAGAGTGCGAAGGAGGGCTGGGAGTGTCACATTGTCTTCCAGTGACAAAGGGACTTTCAGGCTCAGATCCCACAGAGAAGTTACAGCATCACTGGTCTCTCAGCCTACATGATGCTTGTTGATGCACACAGGCTTTTGCAGCATAATAAGACCAGGAAGGCCCTGGGCATGAGAAACAGATGGGAAAGTGATCTCCCATCAATACCCCAACTCACATGGTCCAGCACTTGGCTTTTGGAAGCATTGTACTTCTGAGCAATGGCATCAGCCACGGCATTTGTCCCCACAAACAACGTGTTCCAGTTGTGAGAGCTGGAAAGAGAAAGAAGAGCCCGGTTCAGCCCCTTCTTCCGCTCTGTTCAATGCTCCTGGAATAAAACAGCTTTGAATGCCACCATTAGCAGCCGGGGTGAAGAGTCAGAGGGAAAGAAGGTAGTTAGAAAGTATCAGCCACTTCTTTCAATCTCATTTGACATACAGAAAGACAAAGCTCCTATAAAGTTTTAGAAATAGAGGTGGTCCAACACATGGGAAAACCCCAACTGATCTGAAACCACTACCCTAAAGAATGACAGCATCAGACCAACCTTTATTAGACAGCAGAGAAAGAACTTCATACCCAAAGCCATTCAAAACCACATTTCTCTCCATTTCTGAACTACTAGAGCTACTTGGACAGAGGAATCAAATAGGTAAGAGATAAAGCAAAACGCTTTATTGACTTGAGTAATCTATATAGCTCCTGCCAAGACCCCAGATGCATTCCTGCCACTTGGGAATCTGGCAGGCTGTGCTGTCTTGCCCATGACAAGACACCTCTGTACCTGGCACTGTTGGCTTTGTTCTTTGCCTCTTTCTGCTTTTTGTAGGAGGAAGACTCTTCTGCATCTTCATCTTCGAGTTTTTCCTTTCTGATAGTAGATGGTAAAAGATGCATCATTCTACCCTAGAAGAAAGGAAGAAGAGGTCCAGCAGCTCTGAAGTGACCCACAGAAGTTCATGAACTATACAGAGCAGAGGCAATTTTCTGGCACCTTTCCTAGTTAAGCAGCCTAGGTGGAAGGAGGGAACCTTCCTTCCCAAATGAGACATTACTGCAAGTCAAAGTAGCCACACAGTGTGAGAGACTGAGATTCAGACCTCCTTCTCTACCTCTAGTTCAGATTCTAGCACCTTTAAGGCTGTTCAAACCCAGTTACTCCACCAAAAGCAACCATGTTCCCATACAGCAAGGCAGAAGTGACTCAGTCTGTTCAGCAAAGCACAGAAGCAAACACTTGGCCATGTTACTAACACACATTCCCACCATCAGAACCATCAGTCACTGTACCTGGAACACTTGCCCGTCCATTTCTGCATAGGCCTTCACTGCATGCTCGGGAATCATATAGGTGATGAAAGCAAAGCCTTTGGGTTTCTTGGTCAGTCTGTCTATAGGGAAATGGATTTCTGAGAGGGGTCCTGCAAAAATAAAGGCTTTACTGTGACACGTCCTTGCACAGCCACTACATGCTCTGAACTGGCACCTCCTGGCCAGAACTGGGGAGGAGAGGAGCAGGGAGAGCAGAGTAGCTTTGAAAGGTGTGCAGCAAGCTACCAGCTTGTATAAGGAGCTGCTGCTGCAGACTAATGAGGCAGGTCCAGCAAAAGCAGCCCAAATCCAGTTTGTGCACCATGGGAAGACAGGCTGAGAAAGTTGGGGCTGCTCAGCCTGGAGAAGAGAAGCTGCATGGAGACCTCAGAGCAGCTTCCAGTGTCTGAAGGGGGCTACGAGGATGCTGGAGAGGGACTCTGCATCAGGGACTGTAGTGGTAGGATAAGGGGTGATGGGTTCAAACTGAAATGGGTTACGTTATAAGGAAGAACAACTTTACTGTGAGGGTGTTGAGGCGCTGGCACAGGTTGCCCACAGAAGTGGTAAATACCCCACTCCTGGCAGTGTTCAAGGCCAGGTTGGACGGGGCTTGAAGCAACCTGCTCCAGTGGAAGGTGTCTCTGCCCATGGCAGGGGGTTGGAACTGGATGATTTTCTCCTCTCTTCTCCTCCTCCCCATCCCACCAGGACTTGGAGCCTACCCTGATTGGCAAGAGCTTTTACTGTTATACCAGTGATGAGATAAGAGGAGTGAGGGCAGACACAGCAGTATGTGCTTTGAGGAAGGAAGAAGGGAGCCAGCACCAGTTTCCAAGCCAAGCATCCAAACGCTATCACCCCAGGCAATAAAGATGATGGGACTGGTCCATATTCAAGAGGTCTTGGGACACAGAGCTTTGTCCATCACACCCAGCAAGAAAACCTCCATGTACATGAAGGAAAGATGCAGCCCTGCAAGACCCAGTCCTGCAGCAAATACTTACCATACTTGGAAAAGATCTTCTCCAAATCCTCCTCAGTGCAAGTAAAGGGAAGATTCCTGACAAAGAGTCTCCCTGATTCAGACAAGTCCTCTTCTTCCTCATCATCTCTCTTCCTTCTTTGCCATGGCTGGTTATCAGGTTTTGTTGTAACAGTTTCTTTTGGGGTATTCCTGCATCGGAGCACCTCAATGCATCGTCCACCTGATCCACAAACACACACAGAGGCACATCAGTATCAATGTGCAAAGAGCCTCTGCCTACGGCAGCGACACAAGCGATTCGAATTCCACAAGCTTTGAGCAGAATGCTGCCTGATTTAGGGTGGTGAGGCACAGGAACAGGTTACCCAAAGAAGTGGTAAATGCCCCATCCCTGGCAGTGTTGAAGGCCAGGTTGGATGGAGTTTGGAGCAACCTTGTCTAGTGTGAGGTGTCCCTGCCCATTTCCTTTACTATTTAACTCATTCCACTAAGAGCTAAGCCAAGAGCAGGTTGCAATCACAGGCTTACAGAATTGCTTGTACAAATCCCCTGCACTATCCCAACCAGATTTAAACAGCATCATTATTGTACCAAGATACACTTCAAGCACATGACGAAAACCAAGGGCCAAAGAGCAACATGCAAAGCTCAGTCGCTTGCCAATTCTACACTGCTCTTGACACAGCACCTGGTTTACCCCATGTCAGCTGAGCAGGGAAAACCACCCCCACCATCTCGCTGGAATACAACAAGAGGAGATGCTTCTGCAGTGAACACTTCAGCAGCTGAGCACCCTGCCATCAACATCAGCCACAACAAGAAGGAACAAACAGCCCTTACCTATGCATTCTTTTCGCTTCAAGGCCCTTTGCACTTCTGCTTCACTCTTCAAGTCAACAAAGATGTAACCTTGAAGGAAGGAAACGTTCAACTGAGCATCATGTGGGGAACACACAACCACTAATTGGCTAATTAAGGGCGAATTGGGCTTTCTTTAATATAGATTCCTACAGATAAAGCAGTCAGCTTCCATTAAAGTTTCAAGCCAGCTTGAAAATGGCCATGTCAGACCGGAATGCTGCCTTTTCAAAGCTTATTCTCTCCATGCAAACCAAAGAAGCCTGATTTAACAGCTGAAGTAGGCTTTTACAGGTATCTCTAAGAACAGCTAAAAGGCACATCCACTGTTAGGCTATGAAAGGAAAGCAGCATACAGCAAAGTCCCCTGCAGCTCTGAAGACTGGCTCCACACTCTTTCTGGTGGGCACTTCCAGTAGCCACAACCTGTCTGGAGACCCACCTTAACTAAAGACTGCTCTGCAACTGATACAGCAGTTATCCCAGAGGAAGAGGCATTCCTTGGCATGGTTTGCGATGTTTAGGAAAGTTCCAGAGACAGATCAAAGGAAAAGGCTCCTGCTGCTACTCCTAAGGATGCACAGCCAACATTACTCTGCCCATGGCATCCTATGGACAGCAATTAGGGCAGCAGAGTTGCAAAGCCATAGAAAGGTCTGTAAGAATCAGGGCAGGAGTCAGTGATTTGGAATGGCACATGAAAAGAGCAGAGGTGTGATTGAGAGGTCCTTCAACTCACAGATCCATTTTCCCCCTTCCACATATAGACATTACCTGTATTCTTCCCCTGCGTGGGTTTTCCTATCCGGATTGCCACTGGCTTCAGAGGCAAGAAGAAGTCACGAATCTTTTGCTGCAAGAAGAATTGGAACTGCTTAAGTTCTCAGATACAGGAAGCAGCAAGTTTCAGACTTCGTTTTTATATACATACCATAAAAAACACCATCTGCAACACACAATTCTCTGCACAAAGCTTCCCCAATTGCACTTCCAACCCTCAAAACAGCTCCATAAATGAAGACATTGGAGCTATTTTGCAGAGAAGCCTCCGCAAAGATCAGGCTGAGGAACACCCTGAGAACACCCCTGAGCCTCCATCTCCAGCTCAAAAACAAAGCTTGCCTCACTGATGTTCAAGGGAGCACCACGCAGCTTCACTGTGTATGGGGTGCTGGCTTCTGTTGAGCTGCCTTGGTTCTGCACAGAAGAACGGGGTAGAGAAGAAGAAAAGCTGAGCGAATACCAACAAAAATCCCAGAACAAGAAGCTGGGCTTGTCCAACAAACAGGAAAGAGCGGGAGAGCACATCAAGAGATCCTTGCAATTGCAGCAGCCTGGCAGGAAGTGCCAGGTGAGGGTGCAAAGTCTGGCTGAAATAGTCAAGCCCAGTCACTACAAACGGAGCTCTGCAGAACAGTGTTTCCTGCAGACAGAGAGGACACTGGAAAAACCAAAGAAGCATCTGGAAAGGGCACTAGAAGCACGTGTTTGGAAGCTCTGTCTTCAGGAATTCAATCAGCACTAAAGAGGAGATCCAGCAAACCCTTTTACTGGCTCTCACCCAGTGAGGCAAAAAACTGGTACCGACAGTGGTCCCACAGCCTTCAAGCTTTCAGTTCATCCCTGGAATGACTACCGGACACATACTATCCCACAAAGCTCCTGCTTTAGATAAAGACATGTCTAATTCAGCTGTACCTCTAGTGTGGATCCTTTCTTCTTCTTCTCCACTGGTGTATCTTGCTGTGTCTGTTGGACTTTTGGCTTCCCCTTTTTATCCGTATGGGTGCTGATTGTTTCCACAATGCCCGAATCCTCCTCACTCTCACTTTCCTCTTCCACCTCCTCCTCACTCTCTATTTCTTCCTCTGTACCGGATGAGGAGGAAGAATCCTTCACCACTTTAGATTTCAGGTAGTCCATATCTGAGAGGTCTTTGCTGGCAGCTGCCTTCTTGCCTCCTTTCTTTGCTGTCAGAGGAGAGACCAGAGAAGTTTTGCACACAGATGCTGCTGTTCTCTCCCCCCAGTCAGGTAAAAGCCAAGAACCAACACAACCATAAGAACCACCTTCCTCTGCTCTACCTGTTCATGGGAAGGAAAGGCTTGTGAACAGCAGAGCAATTTTATGTCAGCACTTCCCAACTGACAGTCTGGATCACTTGTCTTTTCAAAGCAACACAAAGGAGCTGGAGGAACTCCATAGCAAAGTATTTTGTCTCAATTTTAACTAAATACTTCAAGCAGACCCCAGAGAAGCCTTGTAATTAATTGTTCAGTTCAGGTTTTGCAGGGAAAAGGATGGAGGAAGCTGTTGCTCCAAAACACCCCTCCAGCAAAGATCAACTCATCGCACTTACATTTGAGTTACCCAAAGAGAGATGAGGAGCAGCAGGGAAAATGCCATTCACTCCAACAGAGCAGTGTAAGGGAATACCACGTAGGAAGGGAGAAAGGCTCCAAAACCATATTCATCACTGGTGCAGGGACACTGCATTCTAAGAAGACATACACCAGAATGCAGCCTAGATTCCTCAGTCTTTTAAGTTTACTGACTACTCCACTAAATACAGTTTTCCTTTCAGGACTCAAAATACTGAACTCTGCCCCTTCCAAACAACTCTGATAGGGCCCATTTGCAGAAACACATGTCAAAAGCAGAGCAGACAAATTCATAGACATCAGCTAAAGGTTACTAAATAAACAGAAACCACATCCAGCTCTGGAAATCCTGGAGATGAAAGTGGCTGCAGGCTAGAAGAGCAGTTAAGGGAACGATGCAGATGTTTGCCTTGTTATTCATACCCAGACACTGCCTTAAGGCCCTAGGGGAAAGCACAAATGCCATCCCCATAGTATCAGAAACTGCATTTCCCTGAATTTGGGAAAACAAGCATACATCCACAGCACACAGAATAAGTCCCATGCTTCGGAAATGACCACCCTGATTACACTGTCACCACGTGGAGGCAAGACCTTGAGCCAGGTCCTGCCAGCACCCTGCTCTCACATTCACCACAGTAAAGGGAAGCAAAGGGTGATAGTTCCTTTCAGTACCTTTAGTTTCCTCCTCATCTTCAGAGGGTTCATTCCCATCCTCGCTCAGCTCCTCAGACTCATCTGAATCAAAGTTAAGATAATCAGCTGCTGACTTTGCTTTTCCTTTCTTGGCCTCCTCTGCCAAAGTGTCATTAGCCCAAGTGGCCACCTGAGACCGCTTCTGGTGAACCACCAAGAACTCCTGGAATCTCTTATCTTCTTCCAGCTGTGGAAAAAGAAACCAAGCAGACAAGCTGTGAAGAGAGACACGGGAGAGCTTGTAGTGAATTAGAATTCAAAGGTATCATCTCATGTCCAGCAGTGTAATAAAACAAATCCCTTAAGGGAAGTTCACTTCACACTGACAAGATGAGCACTTACAGTGACTCAAGTCCCCTCAATATCATGGGATCAAGGAATCTCAGTCCTACTCTTTCTTTCCTGTACTTGATGTTCAGAAAGTACTTTAAAGAAGAAGCCAAAACATTAAAAAGAGAAAAAAAATGTACAAGTCAAATGTGACAAAACTCATATATGGTTAAACCCCAGCATTTCCAAAACAGGATGGTCCTGGACAAAGTGCATGGGCACACAGGAGGAGCTAACAGTTAAAAACTGGTCCCCAGCATCAGGATTATTACAATAAGGGTTTGTTACAGTAGAGTTGGACTGACATGGAGTTGGTTAAATCATACACCTTGCCTGAATTAACAGTATGGGAAGCAGGGTACAGAAAGGAGCTTCTCAGCTCTTGCTCTTAATACAAGCTAGCAAGAAGGTACGGATTGGAGTTCCACCTCAACTCACCTCCTTTAAGTTTTCTGTTGGATCTTTCTTCTTTTTATCCTAGGAAAAGACAAACAAAATCAAAAACACCTTTAGAAAGGCTTATTAGAAACACAGTCAAGATCATTTCAGGTAACCTAATGGTAGAGGGAACACAGATCCTAAGGCAAGAAAATACCAGAACCAGGACTCCAACACCACTGTTCCAGCTACTCCATCCCCTTCTCCACACACTAGGCTACCCTTCTCTTTACCAAGTCACTGACACATAGCAGAGCCTCAAGGAAACAAACAAGACTCACTTTCTTTGTGCCTGCAGGAGCTGCATTTGCCACAGGTTTCTCAGTCTGTTTTTCAGAGGCAGGGACCTTCTGAGAGTGCTTACTCCATGCCTTGGGTTTTGAAGGGTCACCAAAAGACTTGCATAACTCAACCTGAAAAGAATAAGATCTTCAGTTAAACGTATGCTCAACACACTGTAACTGCTGGCTAAGCCTTGCCCTGGAACCTTTCTTATACCCCTGACAGGATGGAAGGGGTGCGTGTGCGGGAGAACAGGCAACAGAGCTACACATCTCCTCAGCATGGGGAGCAGTTTGTTGTGCTTGTTTAGGCACAAAGAAGTTGTCCTGGTTATTGTGAATCATACTCTGTCCAGAACAGCCAGATAAATGGCCTGAGAAAAAAGGGGTTAGGTTCAAAAGCTCAGATTATGCCAGCTCAATATCTGACACTGCTGTTCCAACCAGCACTGAAATCACTGCTACTGCTTGAATACAGCTCATCCCAATCAAGTAACTGCTCCAGAGTCCAGCCATGAGGTCTGGCATCAGGCTTTGCCCTCTTGCTACACAGGACTTCACCTTTGAGCTTCCTTGGGCACCAAAATCTCCAATAACAAACTTCCTTAAGAATGAAAGGAAGGTGTTCTTAAAGATCCACTCACTGTGATTCTGGATGTGTCTATGAAACTCCTGTTGAAGTGGTTCAGTGCTGTCCGAGCTTCCTCTTCAGACTTGTAGCCAATGAAGCCAAATTTCCTGAACTTGCCCTCCTTGGTGAACTTCAAGCAACAATCAGTCAGTGTGCCAAAGGCAGCAAACAGCTTCTGAAAGCGATCTTCTTTCATCTGGGAAACGCAGGAGGACAACAGGAAGGAAAATCAACACTGCAATACAACCAACTTGTACTGGGCACTGGTGAGGCTGCACCTCGAATCATGTGTACAGTTCTGGGCCCCTCACTACAAAAGAGACATTGAGGTGCTGGAGTGGGGCCAGAGAAGGGCAATGGAGCTGGTGCAGGGCCTGGAGCACAGTGTGATGGGGAATGGCTGAGGGACCTGGGGGGCTCAGTCTGGAGAAGAGAAGGCTCAGGGGCGACCTCATCGCTCCCTACAACTGCCTGACAGGAGGATGGAGCCAAGAGGGGGCTGGGCTCTGCTCCCAAGGAACAAGGGATGGGACAAGAAGAAACAGCCTCAAGCTGCACCAGGGCAGGTTTAGATGGAGCTGAGGAACAATTCCTTCCCCAGAGGGTGCTCAGGCATTGGAACAGGTTGCTCAGGGCAGGGCTGGAGTCACTGTCCCTGCAAGTGTTCACACACCATGGAGACGAGGCCCTCAGTGCCATGGGTTAGTGATGGCCTTGGCACTGCTGGAGTAATGGTTGGATCTAATGATCTTAAAGGTCTTTTCTAACCCGCTTGATTTTATGTTTCTAACTGGATAAACACTCTGCAGCCAAGCCCAAAATATTTCCTGTCCAAGGTCTTCCAATGCACTGTAGGAGCCACACTGTATTGTGGCATTCTGATTAAACCCCCACACACCAACCACCAAACGCCTTCACTCCCCCCTAGATCCACTCCACGTACAGATCTCTGCCTGCAACACTCCTGCAGCTCAAGGCTGCACCCCGAGCCCAGGGTCCAACAGTGCTGCCCTGCCACAGTTATCTCTCAGTTCAACCACAGGCACTGTGAGACCGCACGGGGGCCCCAGCACATCCCCACAACCCCTTACAGCCCAGGACCTCTCCCTCCGCGTTGCCCCCCGCCTCAGACCCATCTCTGCAGCCGGAAGGCCCCCTCTGCCCGCAGCCATGCGCAGACTCACCCCATTGGGGAGGTTCTTCACGATAAGCCGCGACATGGCAGCGACAGGAACCAGTCGCCACAAGGGAAAGCCCCACCGCGCTCAGCACCGCACACGCCTACCTCTGGGCGCCGCCATCTTCCAGCTGAGTCACGTGGGAGAGCGGATGCAGCGCGCGGGCGCCAGAGGCGGGACCCGGATGTTGGCAGCCGGTCCTTGGCAACGGGCCCCTAGCAACAGCCTTGGCAGCGCGCTCCTGGTAACGGAGGAGCCAGGGGGGGATAACGGGGAGCATCTGGGAGCACAGAGGGGACAGGGACCGGCCGGGCATGGGGGAGCGGGGAAGGGGAGGCAGAGGGGACTCAGCTAAATACCAGCACAGCCAGTGGGGGCTGTATTGCAGAAGCTCCCGTGGACAAGAGAGGCTGAAATAATGGAAGAAACACCCCCTGTGGGTTATTAAACACTGAGGGTCCTCTCCTACCTGAGCATCCGGTGCTGGAGGGTGAGAGTGTGTTGGTGAAATGGGACCGTTCTCCTTCAAGCATCTCCTCTTTACAGCCCTTCAGCTCAGCCTGTCTTGAACAAGGGGCAGTGAGCTGAGCCCGAAATCTGACTACACTGCCATTCCCATGGGAAGAGACGCATCACAGCTCTCAACCTCTGCACAACGCTCACTAGTTTTTCACCCACCAGTTTGGCTCCACAACTGATTTATCACAAGCATGGAGGCTGCCTCTGTCTAGAGCAAGCCACCCAGCACTGCGGTCTTCCACCCCACAAATACCATCTCCTAACACCCCTTTTGAGGAAAGTCCAGCAGGCTGTGACCTTCCTAAAGGGTCAAAGCAGCAGGGAGTATATCCCAGACTGGTTTGGGTTGGAAGGGATCTTAAAGCTCATCCTGTTCCAGCCCCTTCCCATGGGCAGGGACACCTTCCATTGGAGCAGATTGCTCCAAGCCCCATCTCAGTCTTCCTCAGTGTTTTCAGCTAATTTGGGGTGAACAGGAAACCCAGCCACACCACTGCTACATCCCAGTGTCCCGGCAGGACTGGGGTGCAGGCTCGTTAACTGGAGAGCCCATCCTGTGTCCATCTTCCTGCCCCCCATCAGGTGAGCAGCAAGCAAAACGTGAATTTTCCAGGGAAGGAGATCTGTGGCAATGGCCAGGCTCAGTGCACAGGAAAGAGGGGGTGGGGTGGGGGGGTGTTGCGGATGGGTCTGCTCAAAGGGAAAACCCCCAGTACAAAGCCCTTACCCCACAACCCTGACTGGGGTACCCAGGAGAAGATGCTCCTGTTGCCCTTCAAAGAGGTATCCATCAGGTGTCATTGTACCAGGGACCCATCTCCCTCCCCTCCTTGCCCTCTGCTCCTGCCTTGTCCTTGTCCAGGCTGTCAGGATGTCACTCGGGGTGAAGGCTGGCACTGACAGGGCTATGATTGCACCATCACTAACACATCCAGCCCTTGCCCTTGTCACTCCCATCCTCTCTCCTTCCCCATCTCTTCCTCACCTTCTGCTCACAGCCAGCAGCAGTTCCCTCTCCTGCCCATGCTGGCTGGACAGCACTGTCCTTGCCTGCTCCTGCCTCCTAACCCAGCACTGCTGGGACAGACATGCCCTGGACTTAGCTGGACATCCTGCTTTCAACAGGTCCTCACCTCCAGCCACACCTGGGACTGCAATTCCCCTCCTACCAACCTCTCCTGCCATTGGGGTTGATCTTCCCCAGCAGAGGATGGGTCCTCTGAGAGTGTCTGGGACCAGAAAGAGCCAATTCTCCAATGAAGCTTCGGAGAAAGGGGTTTAACTGAGCCAGGTGCCCAAGCAAAGAAGCTTCAGGGTCCACGTGGGGTTTGCAATGCTCAGTTTTGCTAACCCCGCTTCTTTGAAAACAACAGATTTTAGCCCTCTCCTGATGCAAAGGTTCAACACAGAAGCACAAGCTCTACAAATACTGACTTTAGATTTGATCTCCTTTGTGGTTTCTGCTCCTCAGGATGAGTCAAATTTTACACAGATAAGAGCTGGATCAACATCCTTTATCCTGGAAAAATGGAGATTTTGGGGGGTATCAGAGGAACAAGAGAGTTGCTCCTTCAGTAGGAGGTTCTGCTGTGCTGTGGAAGGTCCTTCCCCAAGGCAGAGTCATTTATGATCAGAGATCCCAGCCCTGGGTAGACAAGAGGGAAACTGAGGCCCTGTTTTGAGAAGGCACAAAGGAGGTTTTGGAAAGCAGTTCCCACTGCTTGAATATCTGTCCTGAGCATCACCCCTTATGCTTCTGCTGCTGGCACACAGCATGGGGAGGGGATAGACTGGGAGCTGTGCAGCCAGCTTGGGTGCAGGTTGGACAGCCCATGCCCCAGTGCTGAGACTGGCAAAGAGGATGGATAAATCAGGGTTTGTTGGGTTTTCCCCCTCTCCCCGTGGAAACTGTTGTTTCTGGCAATTCCAGTGTGAATACTGCTGTCCCTGTGCCACCAACTGTCCCTGCAGCAGTGCCGGCCCTGCTCCTGGCGAGGTGTCCCCAGCTGAGGATGGGATGGATGCAGCAGCCGTGCCAGGAGCTGGGTGAGGAAGAGAAAGGAAAAGCAACTGTTCCCTGGTTTTAAGCTGGTTAAGAGCAGTGAGGGGCAGAAGGTAACTGGGAGGTGATGTGCCCAGCAAAGGTGACATAACACCAACCCACAGCCACCATAGAGAGCACCTGATCTGCCCTCATGTCCCCCCAGTTAGCACCACATTGGTGTGTCCAATGGGCTGGTGGCAGGGTCAGGATGATGACTTCAGGGTCAGGGTGATGTCCCTTCACCTTCATCCTCCAAATCCCCCCATTGCTTGGCAGAAGGGGGGCCCAAGTCTCTGTCATCTCCTGCCCAGAAAGGAGAGGGAAGTCATGGTCCTTTGCAAGCTCCATCCAGTCAACCTGTCACAACACATTAGGGGGCCAGCTCAGCAGCCAGCTGGACAGGGGCTTGCACAGCATCAAAGAGCAGGGGTCACCTTGTTGTAAAACGGTATTATGGGCTGCCTGCAGCCAAGCAGCTGAACTTTGCAAAGCAGGGTTAGGGCAAGGGACCGCAGTGTAAGAGGCATCGCTCTATGGGGAGAGGCAGGTAGAGGTGAGGGGCAAAGGGTCCCCGACGTTGTGCTCCGGGAGGTGGATGCACCAGGGGTGAAGTGCTATGGAGAAGGAGAGAAGGAAAGAAGCTGCCGCAGATCCTGTGTATCCCTAAGGATGATAAGGGAGAGGTCAGATGCAAAGTCTTACTGCTGTCTTTGGAGAGATGCTTCTTGGCCTGTAGCCCCTACAGTGTCCAAAGGGGCACCAGAGGTTTCTCCCTGATTTCCCCACTTGCACAGCCTGTCATTCATGCCATCCCAACAAAGAGCTGTGACTTCAAGTGAGGATGCTTGCTGTGACTGCCCTGGGCTAGAGGCAGGCACTGCCAGCTCTGCCTGAGAAGGGCAAGAACAGCCCCGAGGAGCCCTTCATGCCTGTCTGATCAGGAGTGCCTTGGTTACCACTGGACACTGAAGGTGAACAGGAAAGGTAAGATCCATCTGAACCAAGGTCACCCTTGCTAGCATCCCCCATGCCAGGCAGCCATTCAGGTGCTCACGGGATGATGCTGAGCAGGTTTGAAGTTTATATGGGGTCCTGAGCATACCCATAATAGAGCAGAGGGGGAGAATACCCTCTCTTGACCTGATCGTCTTTTAGATGTGGATAATGAACAATATTCAGCCTCAGGGATTACCACAGAGGCTGTAGCCCGACTGAGGACCTTCTTCAGCTGATTGCAGGAACCCACAGATACCAGCAGGGACAGGGATGAATGTGACCCAGCTCCACTCACTGCCAGGTTTTGGTGTGCTGGCATCCCACCGCGGCACTCTGCTTACAGTGTTTTGTTAATAGCACCATTGGAAATGTTGCCTGAACCTCCTGGGTTTTGCTGCTGGAGATGTTAGTTTTTGGGAGCAGAGATGCCTGGATCCATCTCCCATGAGCAAATTGTCCTGCCCAGTCCTGAAGAAAGGAAATAAAAGGCTGCCTTTAATGATACAGTTGATGCCTGGAAATGCAACGCCTGATTCACTTGCCTTGTACCCAAGAAAGGGCCAAGGGAGGAGCAGGACAAAGCATCCCTCTGAAGGGCTCCATCGCTGGGAATCTGGGATCTGCTTTCATCCTTGCTTGGGGTATGTGATGGCTGTGGTGTGTCTATAGACAGCAGAATATGGATTTCAACCAACTAAACCCTCCCCTGAACCTGCTGCCTCAGCTGAGGAACTGGCCTGCAAGCATGTCTATGGCTCTGCTCTCTGTGTGTCTGCAGTTTTGGGGTGGAGATCATGTCCTTTCAAAGCCTCAAAGCTAAACTGTAATGCTGAGTAACGAGAAGCAGGTCTGAGGATGAAAAAGGGGAGGAGAGCTTTTCCTCATCATGTCCTCATATGCTGGCACCAGGTAGGCTTGCCATGGAGAAGGATTCAGAAAGGACTTGGGAACCCAGATAGCCCAAGTCCTTTGCATCACAGGAGGTGGGGAGCAGAGGTAAATCACGTGCACAAACAATGAATCATCCTCCAAGACACAGTTGATGGGACCTCACTCATTCTGGAGAGGAGCCACCACCAGAGCACATCTCGGACCTCCTTCCTCTCCCTTTGAAGCAGATGATGCTGGCAGACCTGGAGGAGAAGATCCTGAGTCAACCCCTCTGCCCATGGGCTGGTGAGGAGCATCACCACCAACCCACGTCTCCAGCAACATCTCTCCCTAACAGACACATCCATGGTGCTCCAGAGGGGACTGTGTGGCCCTTGGTCCTGAGCCCACACCAAGTGCTGACATGGGAGTGGGTTTAAAGGAAGGGTTCATCCCATCTCCCTTCCACCTAAGGTCATGGGAGATGCTGGCTGTGCTCTTCCTGCTGCTTCCCCTTGCCTGTCCGTCCATCCATCCATCCATCCATCCATCCATCCATCCATCCATCTGCACTTCCACCACTTCAGTTTCCTCAGCCTTTCTGTACTTTTGGGTGTGTGCAAATGGACTCAGGGGAGGGTCCAGGCAACAGCTGCCTTTGATCAGTGCAACATGTGGGAGATGGAGCACTTCAGGAATGCCGACTCCTGATCAAAGGTGGGAACACAGTGACAGCCAGGACTTGGCAAAAGCCCATTCCTACTAATCCCTGCCGGGGAGCTGGAGGGCCAGATCAGAGACCCACACAAGCAGGCTGGCCCTTGGCACATTGATGGGATCAATCCATGCCGTGACGCAGGGTGGCAGCCAGGAAGGTCGCTCCCATCTGCCCCATAGGGCTCTGTCCTGATAC
This sequence comes from Amazona ochrocephala, assembly GCA_039720435.1. Classification (NCBI taxonomy): domain Eukaryota; kingdom Metazoa; phylum Chordata; class Aves; order Psittaciformes; family Psittacidae; genus Amazona; species Amazona ochrocephala. The sequence goes on along the minus strand of CM077891.1, from coordinate 3,223,603 downwards.
AGGTATTATCCTCTCTGCAACAAGGCAAGCAATAGGATTTCTATCCCTGCTCCTGCATGCCAAGAAACCCTGCTTGCCCCTGCCAGCATCTCCAACAGCTCAGCACACACCAAACCCTGCAGCTCCCTTGGAGAGGATGCCCAAAGGGAAGCAAGTCAGTAATGCTTTAACACTTTTATCCCCTCCATAAAGATGAAGTGAGGTTTGAAAGGCCTCTTGCTCTAAAAACAGCTGGGAGGAAAAGGGACCACAAATTATCCCCCTCCTGATACACACCCAGGGTTTGGGGACAACAAGGACACAGTCTGCAGCCTCCCCTCCATCCACAGCACATGGATGGCAGCACGGGCAGCCCCAGCTGCGGGATGGGTCCCAACACCAAACCTGTCCAATGTCACCCTCCCCTCCGTGGATGATCTTATCTCCCAGGGGGCTTTCTCCTGATAGCCTTGGTGGGAAGCTGGGAAGCCCATCCATATGAAGCAGGTGGACTCAGACAAGGCATTGTGTGAGCCAAGCTCAGCCCCACTGATGTGCAGCCAGCTCTGCTCCACCACGATGCTCAGCTCTTTCATTGGGACCCACATTGATGCTTCATCCCAGCAGTTTCAACCCTCATGTTCTGCTAGCAAAAATGATCCCCCCCCATGTGCTTCCTGCTTTCTGCATCCCCTTGTCCTCACCCCCCACACCTTCCTCCACCCCATCACTGTTTAGGCATCTCTTGGCCAGGGCTCCTCTATCATGTTAAAAAGGGAAGCTTTTAAGAAGGGCCGATAAGGGCTCCTCCTGCAGGGTCACCCCATCTCCCGAGGCAGGTCACAGGTCGCTTCCTCACCACACATTGCCTGATAGCGAGTCAATCAAGGCCGGGGTTATGGAGACAGGATTTATCAGCAAACCCTGGGAAAATCAAGACATGGAAGCGACACCAGGGTCTGGCAGGGATGAGCCTTGTTTGTGTGTGGATGGAGAGCTTAAGAGCTGATGAGGCTGGCACAGAGGGAGGTAGGGGGGGGACTTGGGAACAAACAGAGGGGGGAGCAGACCAGCAGCTCAAGGGTTGGGCTCCCAGCTTACTCCAGAGTGGTGATGCTCTGTGCTCCATAGCAACCCGAAGGGGCTGCCACACCAAGTGGGAATGGCTGAGATGTCCCACTCTAGACCAGCCTGGGAAAGGGAAGCCCCAGTTCTGCACTGGTGGGACAAGGTGATGCCATCCCCTGCGCCTGCATTCTCCCTTTTGGTGCAGGCACAACATGGGGTTGGGGGGTGCCAGGTCTCCCTGGGGAGTGAGTGAACCTTCAGACCCCTAGGAAAGACTTAGAAGAGGAATGAGCTCCCAGTAAGGGGAAAGAAGGCAGAATGAACAGCCTGATCAGCACTGCCACCTCCCCATGAACACAGTCATGTCATAAAAATCCCAGCCCAGGGATTTACCTATCCCATAGACCACAAGTGCTTTTTCCCCCCCCACCTGGTAACAAACCAGCCTCCATCTACAGCTATGCCTACAGTCCTACACCTCAGCACTCAGAAGCTGAGCATGAAAACCAGAGAGCAGAAAGGGAAACTGAGACACAGGGAAGGGAAAACCTGGGGCACAACCACAGCCTCCCCTTGCCATACACAGCCTATTTTCACTCCAGCGCTAGGAGCAACCCAATGGCCACACCAAGATGCTCACTTTTAGTGGGTTATAGAGGTGGCTGGAGGCATCCCAAGCTGCAGAAACAGCCTTTGGTGCAGGGATGCAGCTGCTCCATCCTATCCTGGGTGGGCAAACCAAAGCCAGTGCCTGGGCATAAATGGAGGGAAGACTTAGGAGAGCAGAGGCAATAGCAAGAGAACAGAAAGCATCATGCTGCTCTGAGGCAGTTTGGGTGACACCTCAGGAGAGCCACACACAGCAAACACATAGATGGGCAGCATGGAAAAGGCAAGATGCAACAAGGGACAGCAGTGACAAGAGGCCATGGGGCACCCCCAACCAAGGACCTGCTACCTACCCAGGCTGACCTCCCTCCCCAGCCCCTCTCACCACTACATGCAGCTTGCAATCACTTCTCCTTATCAGAGAGGCTTAGCAGGGTGAGTATTGAAAGCACCTGCCTCCCTTGGATGGGAGTCAAAGGCCCCAGTGCTGGGATCCTGCACAATCATTCCCTACCAAATGCTGCCTGCAAGGATGTAAAACACCCTCTTCTCCTCAGCAACCTCCATCAGAGCACAGTGCAATTAGGACAAGCAATGCCAGATGGTTTATTAGCCACAAAGCTGGGAGCTGACTCTCGGTTTCTTGCTCCAGCATGAAGGCATCAGAAGTGTGTCTATCACAGACATGTTTTCCCTGCCAGCACACTGAAACAGGGCGGGAGAGGTTGGATTTCTTTGGGAACGTGGCACAAGGATGCGTTCAGCACATGGAGAGATGGGATTAGATTAGGTTGTGGCAGATAACGGAGAGATTAGAGCTGTCACCTGAGTTAATAGCTCTTTGTAGCACGAAAGGCCAAACAAGGTGCAGTGCCATGGTCCAAGCCCCACCACTCACCCTCCTCACCCAGCAGAGCATCAGAGCACGATGCAAAGACCTTAAGTGATGTCAGCTCCACTGCATCCCAGGGCTGCTTCTTCCTTCCACCCCTCCTGAAGGACACATTCACTCCCTAGGGAGTCAGCTTCACTCCAGCATCCTGGCATAACACACCAAGCCTCTGGCTTCTCAATGGGCTCATGGCAAAGCCCAAAGTGCATTCAGGGCCCTCACACTCTTTTCTAAGCCAAATCAGCAATGGGTGGGTATTGCCTTCTTTGACCAGGCCAGTGTGGTCAGGCACCACATTGCATCTCACTTAGGATGGGTTTTGGTGGACTTCAACGACAGATGTTCCAGTGAAGGAGGAGCCCACACCTGAACACCCGCCAATCTGAAGCACTGAAGAGAAACATGGGAATTCCACGAGGTTTTCACACTGAGCATAAAACCATTTGGGGGCTTTTGCGCACTTGAAGCCATCAATTTGTCTCCCCATCCCTGCACAAGCTCCTCTGCTGCAGCACCAGACTTGCTGCTCTGAAGCATCTCTTTACAGAGATGCAAAATCTCTTTTTGCCAGGGATTTCACTCCTGTATGTGGCTTTTTATAGCTCCAAATGCCCACATCATGGGCATCCATCCTCTCATTCCTTACAAACAAGAGAGCTTGTGCCAAGCCTTGGATGACAAAAACACCAGAAACCCCAGCTTTCATACCAGGGGTTCACAGGCTGATGGTGAACCAGTCCAGCTCCTTAGAGGGGCTCACCAGGCCGCCATCGGGAAGCAGATTTGAGTTCACTGCATTTACTCTCCTGTTTCTCTCAGATCAATAGGGACAGTGCCCCCAGCACTGGGAGGTGACCTTGGACTTGACTAGGATGCTGTGGTCACAGATGGAGCCACCCCCAGCTCCACACTGGAGAGTGCAAGAGTGTCCTGCCTGAAGAGGACTTACAATCTTCAGCTCATCTCCCATCCACACACAACTGAGGCCATAACTCTTCTTTGGAGAGCCTGTTGCATCTCCTGGGTGCAGCAATGTGCAGGAGCAGCTTCATCCGACACTTCTGTCTGCTTTACTGAGCACACCTACAGGGATATTTTGGTTGCAAGGAGCAGCTTCATCCTGCCTGGGGGATGCAAATACCCTCCAGGCAGAGCAAAACACCACTCAGCTCCCTCCTTTCCCTACAGCTTGGTCTTCAGCATCACCACCCATGTGCCAGAGCATCCGTCTGAGCTGCTGCACCCTGAAGGCACTTCACCCTCCCCAGTGTTTACACCCCCTAAGCCACCACATGAACCTCTCACCAGACACCTCCAGCAGTTTATACACCGTGCTGGGCTTCCCCACCCATGGGAAGGGGGATTTCAGTGCCCTTTTAAGTGGGGTGAAGTGTTGTAGCAGAGCAAGCTGGTGAGAGGATGGGAACAAGCTGCTCCCATGGGGGAGAGCACTGGAGCCCTCCTCCAGCACCCAGGTGCTGTCGAGTGGTACCCAGCTTCACATCAAGCACCGAGAGAGCTGCAGGGAAAAGCACAGGATCTCCAAACCTCATGCAACACTGGGCACAACCGGGATATCTGTTTAATGGATTTTGGTGCAAGAGGTTTGGGCTGAGCTGGAAAGGATGCTCCACACAAGTGCCTCAGCACTATGTGCAGGGAGAGGTCCCTATGCTCCCCAGCATCCTGCCTGGAAGGGGTTAGGGGTCCCCCAAAGCAGATCTGTTGAATCACAGTGCATTCAGTGCCCTCATGTTTTTCCCTAAGCAAATTCAGTCATTTCAGCAGCCAGTGTGGCTGAGCACCACGCTGCATCTCACTTAGCATCAGCTCGGCAGGAGCAAAGAGGACTTCTCCTGTACCAGTGAAGGAGGAGCCTTGGTTAGAGCAGCCTGGGAACACACAGAGATGCTAAAGCTCACTTTGATTTTGCAGGGTGATGCTGCAACTGCAGCTTTCTCTGCAGCAAACACAGCTTGTGCAGTTCATTTTCCTGTTGGCAAGGCTGGATGTTGGAAGCTGCCAGGCAAAGGGCTCTTTGAGGGAGGAACTACAAAGCAGGCTGACACCTCTAATGAATTACAGTAATACCAGCTCGTGGTGAACTCTAAAGTGCCTGTTTACACAATCACTGACCTCCCTTCACCCGCACTCTTGTGTGAGTCCCCTCCCCTGCCTTGATGGATCACAGCTGAATGGAGGCAGACCCCAGTGTTTATCATCTCCCAGCACTGGGAAGGGAGGGAATAACAGAGTTTCCCGGCATGCGGGCCACCACCAGTGATAACGTGCCCAAACATCACTTGATGTGGGAAATACCCTCTGCACCTTCTTTGGTACAACTCTGTCTTTGGGGGAAGGCCCCATTCAGGGGAGGAGGCTTTCGACATCATCAGGCAGTGGTACCCACAGTGAGTCCCTCCCAGGCCAGGGATGGGTGCTTGGGCCAGGGCTGGGAACAAGGTCAGCCCCTGTGCTTACAAGGGCCTGTAGAGACAAAGGGGAATGGCTTTAACCTGCCAGAGGGGAGACTGAGATGAGCTCTTAGGCAGAAGCTCTTCCCTGTGAGGGTGCTGAGGAGCTGGCACAGGGTGCCCAGAGAAGCTGTGGCTGCCCCATCCCTGGCAATGTTCAAGGCCAGGTTGGACACAGGGGCTTGGAGTAACCTGCTCTAGTGGAAAGTGTCCCTGCCTGTGGCAGGGGCTGGAACTGGATGAGGTTTAAGGTCCTTTCCAACCCAAACAAGGCTGGGATTCTATGACTCTCTGCACAAGGGCTGTGCAGCTCCTGGCTCTCATGGCTTGGGGATTGCTGGCAGAGCTGCTCCCTCTGACAGGCTCAGCATCAGCCTGGAGGGAGCAGGTTCTTCATGAAGCCCTGAGCTTGGTGCAAGGTGAGAAGCTGGTGATTAGATCAAGTTAGGGGGAGAAAGCAAAGCCATCAGGGCAGCAATTTCCTCCTACCACCACATTTCCAGCCAGAGCTCCCTCAAGGCCAGCAGAGATGTGGGCCCAGCTCCTCGCCTTGTCCGAACCAAGACAGTAAAGAGGAGCTGGACATCCCCATCTAAGGGGATTTCGGGTGTCCTCACACCTCTGCTTGGTCTCATGCCCAGCAGATTCCAGTCCTTCCTCTCTGCTGATCTCCCATCTGGTGCAAGCAGAGCCTGGTTAAACACCACCGTTTCCACCCTCTGGACAATCCCATCCTGTCCCACCTTCATCCCCAAGGAGGACATCCCTGTGCCTGGATTCAGACCATCACACACATGGATATGGGACCAGCAGCATCCCTAGGTCCCCTCTTCTGCCCCATGGCACAGTTACAGGAGTCCTGGGATTGGGGAGCATCTGCAGCATCACCCTGCAAAAGCCAGAGACCCAGGCAATGAGAGCTCCCACCAGCAGAGATGTTAGACCACAAAGTCCCTGCTGTCCTGCCTGGCCATGTCCCAGCTCTGACTGGACACTGGGTTAGAGAAAGGGCAGGAGGATGTTCTGTGTTACAGCCACCTGGCTGCTCTCACTGTGCCATGGCTTGGTTTCGCTCCAGCAGTAGGGGATGGTCTTCAACACAGCAAAGCTTTCCCTCCCCCTGTGCTCAGAGGATACGAGCATCAGTGCTGGCCCTTGGGGAAGATACTTCTCTGTTTCTCTGCTCACCCTCCGACCCCTTCGTTTTGTTCCAGAGTTATTTTTGGAAGTAAAAGCTTTTTCCCCTCACCCTTGCCCTGGCGCCCATCTCTCTGCCAGCCAAAGTGGCACGTTAAGCCTCCTGCCCAGCCACCCAGAAAAATGGTGGCTGAGGCAGGGTAGAATTAAGCCTTTCCATCCACCCAGCAAGCAGGAGGCCTTTGGGACGCCTGTTCAACCCATTAACCCTCTGCCAACTCAGCTACCCAAAGAGGTGCTCTCAAACATCGCTAGGGGAAGCACCTGCCCTCCACATGGGTCTGTGGGGTGGAGGAGGGCTGTGACCCCCAAAATAGGGGCTTATCCCATGTCTTCTTCCCTACAGCACTACAAAGCCTACTTGATCCATTATGGCTTTCAAGTACCTACAGCCCCTCATCATACACAAAATCCCAACTGCACTCCAAGTCCTGCTTCCACTCAGAGTTGTATGAACCAAGGTTCCACCCCAGAAAGCTGTGGGGACTGACAACAGGAACCTTATGCCATCAAAAGTACATACACAGAGCAGATGAACCCTGCTTCATGCTGCTGACAGAGGAGGGATGTCCAAGCCAAAGAGCAGGTTCCAAAACCCACAGGGTCACTTCATTCATCCCCTCCTTGCTGTAGGAGCTGCTCTGCAGTGCTGGCTGCCTGCAGGCATGGACGCTGGGCATTGCTGGCTGCAAATGATGAGGAGGAGGCAGGTCCCTGCAACTCATGGGGATGTGGATGGTGACAGGAGGATGCTGGGAACCAGGGGACAAACCACACTAGAGGGGAATGAGAAATCCCTGAGTTGTGCTGCAGTAACACAGTCCCAGCCATGCCCCCTGCCCACAGGGGAACCTTTTCCTCCACACAATAAGCAGCAAGATCAAAGCCCTAAAGAGCCAGACTCTTGTAAACCCTCCCCATCTCCCAAGATAAGAGCATGCTTGCCCCTCCTCTACATGCCGAGCACAAAGACAGGCACTGGCTACAGTTCGGGGCGTGATGAGTTTTCAGAGCTCTGCCCTGGTGTTCCATCTCAAACCAGATTCCAAAAAGACAGAGTCCATAAAGACCAGAAACAAGGGGCCAGTCCAGGCACCTGGATGGGCTTAGCATCATTCTCCTCACACCAACCAGCACTGGGCACTCAGGCAAGGAAGCAACATACACACAGACTTACTCCTGCCTCACCCATCAATGGTCTGGGGGTGTCCCAAGGGATATCCAAACCACAGTGTTTAACATACCCAGATAAATGCTCTCTTCTTCCAGCAGGTTTTCAGCCCCTTTTGACCCTACTGATATTTCTGGCTTCCGTAGCAGTGAGTTCTCATTGATTACAAACCCTCCACTAGGCTTTATGTCTACTGGGTAGGACAATGGCTGCAGAGCATCAGAAAGGACTAAACTGAGGACTCCGTGTTCCCGCATCAATCCCGATCCCGGCTGCCGCCGCAGCCCAACACCGCACAGCCCCGGCGAGGAGCCGTCGCCACAAGATGTCACCCGCGCCCTTCGCCCGGAGCCCCCCGAAAGCCCCGGCGAGGCTTGGGGGGTCGTGCCCGGGCATCCTCCGGCTCCTCGGGGTGCTCAGGCCCGTCCCCTCTGCGACATCGTGGGGTACCAAAGTGCATCTTGGACTCAGCATCTTCCCGTTTCCATGGAAACGCCCTGGCTGCGGCGTCTGCTCAGTGGCCGGCGCTGGACCACGGGATGCTCAGCACAGCACCCTCAGTCCCGAACCCCTTCTTGGGCTGGAATCATTTGTCCTTCAGGTTTGCATCCACTCAAAGACCTGCAATCCATTCTTTTTAGGTCAAAATTGGGAAGAATAAGTTACTTTCAATCTCAGAATCATAAACTTTCAGCTCAGGGGTGCAGTAGGAGGTATCTGCACATAAAAACAACAAGCAAGTAGTACCAACCTCAGTGTTAAGATGCAGCAAACCTCAAGTGCTTTTTAGTGACCCCTCTTCCTCCCCAAACCCTGGCTGGGAGTACAAGACCTACCAACAGGTAACAGCCTCAGTCTCTAAGTGGAATACTACAAGCACTCAGGGAAGGATGGGCAGGCAAAGGTCTTTCCTCACTGCCCACAGCCTCCATGGCCAGCACAAAGCCCTACTTGAGCCACAGCAAGTGATAACAGTGGAGGACTAAGGGCATCCATTGTAGAGAAATGACACCTCTGGGGTTCAATCAAGCCACATTTAATGTCAGAATTGCTGCTTTGCTTCTTATTTCCACTCCCCACTTTAAGTCCACTGTGAGGTTTGGGTGATCTCTGAGCACTGCAGGATTTCCATCCTGCTTTCTGCAAGCGGAAAGGCTCAAAGTGAGGGAAGAATTTAAGTGTTCTGAACGGCTTTTCCCTTGAGAACACACTAGCAGACTCAAAGGGGATAAGACAGTGAGCTTGCACGCATGCAGAACAACTGGGGGCAGTGTTTCCAGCACCAGCTTCTCCTGGCTGCCCTGAAAAACAAGTGCTTAATCCCACCTTCTCCCCTTTGCCCATAGGAGAACCAGGTGGACAAGGGAAAACAGATGGTGCAGGGATGCTGGGTGAGTATTTCGCACCTCACGGCCCATCAAGCCTGCTTTTGCAGCTCAGCATTCAAATGGGTAACCCAATCCTTCCTTGGGCCTCCAGGCTTCAGAGTGCCCAGTGATGGTGTGGGCAGTGAGAGCAGACAGCGCTCGTCCTTTCTCACAGCACAAGAAAAGGACCTAGAGGTATTGATCAGGCAGCAGGGTTGGAACAGGAGAGATTCTGCCCTTTAAACCTGTAATCCAGTTGGAGAACACCCTGCCACAAGGCATGGACACCAACTGAGAGCTCAGGAATGCTGAGAAGTTAAAAGAACTGTTTGCTCTCTCAGCCTGGGACATCCCTCAGGCAATGTCCCCAGTCATGTACCGCCAGGACTGCAGAGACTGACCACAGAAGCCTGCTCAGATAGCAACCACATCCCCTTCTGTGACCCCCATCCCAAGGAAACTGGTTTCCCTTCTTCATCCCTGATCTCCTCCAAAACCCCTATGCCCCACAGAGCTGCAGCTTTCCCACAGCAGCCACTGCTCTTCCAAAGGGAAGAGCCAGGGAACAAGACCCACACAGTGTCTGGAAGGGCTTCACTCAGGACCATCGCTACCTACTGCACCAGGGGCTGAGCTCAGTAGTGCCAATTACAAATGACACATGAAACATTCTCCTTGCACCTTTCCCCATCTGCTCAGGACCCACTGACTGCTACAACACCCAAAGAGAAGCAAGCTTTGGGGTTTCTCAGTCTCCTTGGTCCAAGCAAGACCATGGAGACTTTTGGCTTGGATATTTGAGAGAACTGACTTTTTTCATCAAAGACATTGCTGTGCTAACGCCTGCTCTCAGCCATGCTCCTAGAATGAGCATCCAGAAACCTCCCCTGTGCCAGCAGAGATCCTGATGATCACTGCCCCTAACCCCACCTTGGTGCCAGGGCTCCTGTGCCACCACTGCATGCAGCCAGTGCAGAGCTGCGCAAGTGCTACACTCAGTGCTGGAAGACATCATGCTCTTCTCTCACAGCCCAAGAGATAAGTAACTGATCATCATGCTGCTCTGTCTGAGGCTGCTCCCAGGATTTGCGCCTGTCTCTATAAGGCAGCTGGACAAGTTGTAACGCTGCTCCTTTGAGTGATCAGAGTCACCAGAGCCACATCATGCCCTATGAGATGGGAACACGAAGCTACAGTGAGTAGTCCACAGCCTCTGGTAGATTGGGGACCATTGCCCTGCATCATGTAGGTATCACTGCAGACCAATATGATACCCGCAAGATCCCACCAACTCTCGGTGTGAGAAACCTCAACAAGGTTCCAAAATCCCAAACCCAGGGCTCAAAGCATCACCAGCAATAAAACCACATGAACCAGCAGCATTTTGCCCATCTGATCTTATAGCAAGAACAAAACCCTATGGAAAAAACCCTGCATCTTTTCACACTTGACCTTCTCTGCAGCAATACATTAGCCTCTGTGTCCAGGCTCTTTGCTGCTCGAGCCATAAGTGGGATGCTGCTGTGTTTATTACAGAAGCAGAGGGCTCGGCTCCATCCCTGGAGGCTCTGTCCCCCACTGCTCTTTAGCTCAGGTTGTGGTGTTTAATGGACTGCTTTACAAAACTCAGTCTGTTGTAAGCCCCTGCAGTGTCTTATAAAAGTCAGCCCCTACAATAAGCCACAAGCTCAGCTCTGGGGCTTCACTGCTCTGCTTCACAAACAGGTTATTACTTGGAAAAGCCCCTTGCTGGAAGGAGCAGCACTCCACAAGGGCCAGTCAATGATGTCTTTTGATATGTACAATAAAAAGGCCCCCACACTGGAGCTCTTTCCCAAGGAACAGTTGATATTCGTTGCTCTGGGGTGTCTAGAAGAGAAGAAAATTACTGGCCCATTAACAACTGCCCCTTGGCCTGGGGTTTTTTTCCAGCTTCAAAACAATGTGCTCAGAATTGGCAGCCAAGTCAAGCTTAAACATTTGTTTTGCCTCAGATTATTTGCAACACCCTGTAAACTCGGTGGCTTTTCACTCGCTTGCTAAGGGGATTTCTCTGCGTTATTCCATGTGGCTCCAACATATGGAACCATAAAGCAATCTAGCTCGTAGCTGGTGTCATGGAATATCTTGGGGGTAAGGGGGGAACCTTGGGGAGGAGGTGTGGGACTCGGCTCAGAGCAACCTGGCAGAGACCTTGGCCTGAAGGAAGCTCAGGTTTTTATGAGCCAGGAAATTGCAGGCTCAGCTTAGGCCGTGCCAGTTGTCCCTATGTGTTCACGTTTCACATCGTAACTTGGGTCTCGGTGGAGTTGTGGAGGAAGATGTCTGTGGGGACAGATGGCAGCTGCATGGGAGGGTTGTTCCCATCAAGAAGTAGGCATCAAGAGATGGCTCAGAGGGATGCCCATCAGTTGGTGTTTGGGGAAACATCTAAGATCCAGTCAAGGCAGAAAAGGAATTCATCCCATTTCCACTGCCCACCCCACAATCACCAGGAAGCTGATGAGTTGGGAACAAGCTGCTGAGAATCCCCATTTACCAGGGGCATGAATGAGCCTGGAGCACTTCCCAAGGTCATCAAGGAGCAGAGACAAGCATCCTTCTGCAAGGTACCAGCTGTCCAGAAACCCAGTCTACCCAGGACATAAGGGTAGGGAGAATGGATGTTCTGTAGGGAAAGAGGTGTAGAAGCACACAGAGAGGTGGGACCAAAGGATGGAGAGCCACATAGTCAAGCAAGAGAAGAAAATCAACACTCACTGGTCTGTAGAGCAAGGGGAGTGGCCAAGGAGATACCTGAAGAGCACTTAGAGCATATTCCTCTCTACCTCAGCAGAAGATTCCACCTATGCCAGATTTTTCCAAATACGCTTTCTCTGCCTGAAAATTTGACCAAGCTCAGGGATTTCTGGCTGCCCCAATGTCTCTAATGCTAACATGGGCACTGCTTGTGAACCACTACACTGTTGGCAGCAGTGACCCAAACACACTGATGCAAGACACATTAAGCTGAACAACGCTGGGCATGGGCAGCAAAGCTGGTGTTTCCTGGAGCGCAGCATTCACAATGGATTTGCTGTGTTGCCCACAGCCACACGCTGCTCACCCCATTCCTAAGAAATGGGTGCATTTAGCCTCCTAGTTAAATCAAATGCAGAAAGAGAATCAGGGTGTTTCCCAGCTTCATTTGTCACTTCATTAATGTTGTTCCAATGCAGTTTAGGGGTGACTTGTACACCCCAGTGATGCTCCAGAGCAACCCTGCTCTGGCTTAAAGCAGGAGGTGAATTCTCTTCTACCTCTGCTCAGCTGCATGGACAGCAGAAACCTCAGCCCTGCCTCCTGCCCTTGCCCAGGCTGCCCCAGCTCTTCAGCACAGAGACTAGAGCAACCTCACCACATCAGATAAGTCCCTTTGGGCACTACTGCGAGGTCTCACCAGAGCAAAACACCCACCTAGGCACAGATTTTGAGTCAAGCAGTGGCACAAAGAGTCCAGGAGGCTCAGCCAGAAGTTTCCAGTCAAAAACCTTCCTGCATAGTGAAGAGATGAGTGGTTCTTCTGCCTGGCTTCACTTCTTGCCCGGGGGTCTGCCAGTGGGTGACAAAACCTCATTGTCCTTTTGAGACACCCCTTATCTACCTGCTCATTGCCTTCAGCTGCCCTGTTTGGCGATGCTCCATTCACAGTGCTGCCGATGGGTCCTGGGGAGGAACACCCCACATCCAAGGTCCAAACAGACCTTGCCCTATGGCTGTGGGCCCAGAGAGAGCACTAAGTACAAACACCACAAGGCAAAGGGGAGCTCAGCTCTCCTCCTTTGCCTCTCCTGGGGCGGGCGAGCAGAAGGCTGGAGTTTGTAAAGCGGCATCCCGCTGTCATCACTGGCATTTGTCAAATGAAGTGACCACTCTCGGGACAGGTACTATTTCAAAAGTGGACATCACTTGCAGAAAGTGCTAATGTACAGGGCTGTCAGGTCCCAGCCTCCGCAGCAAGATGAGTTCTCTGATGTTTGGGGGAGAGATAAGGTGACGGCAGGGACGGCAGCCTGGGCTATTTCTGCCAGTCACTCAAAGCACACACAGACCTGGTCCCCCAGCAATGTTTGATCAATAGCCTCCTCCTCATGTTGTTGCTGCTACAAGCAAGTCACCCAGTGCTGGGAGGTGAGCTCCAGCCTGCTCAGCTGGTCCCCAGCATCTCCCAAAGCTTTCGCCCTCCATCTGCACTCCACAAGCAGAGCTGGGCAGCAAAGGATGGAAGCTGAGCAGACAAGATTGGAGGAAACAAGCCCTTGGTTAAAAACAGAGTTGAAGCATAGAGCAAAACCTTTACAGAGTTAAAGCTTCATGTGTTTTGAGTCACTCCCCAAGAAATCTGCAGTCAAGGACTTACAGAGCTACTAGTTATAGTAGCTTCCACTCCTGCTCCTCACTCCAAGTGCTCTGCTCCATCTGAAGCATATGAAGGACTTCCTCAAAACCAATATCCCTCTGGAGGTCGGGAGGGGAGGTACAAGTCTTTACCCTGGTGTCCCTCACATCCTATTCCCAACCAGGGCACAAGGTACCCAGTGACCAGAGCATAACCCACACTGGGTTCATTTGAGCCTCACCTCTCCGTATTTAACACCACTCCATCAGAGAAAGTGCCTCAGTAAGGCCACATAAAAGCTGCCGATCCATCTCATTTTAGGATAAAAATAAAATACAAAGAAAACAAACCCAGAACTCAGCACAACCAGCCAAGTCCCAGGCTGGAGGCTCTTCGTATTTATAGAGATTATCCACCTGATTTACTCTGTTAGATCCAAAACTGCTCCAGCTGGAACAGGAGCTCTTCCCTTTGAAGAGCATAGAAGAGCTTCTCTCTGATGAAGATACCCAATACAATCACCTCTAGAAGACAGGGAATGACCTAATCCTGTCCCATGGTCACTAAGGGCTCCCGACCAGACCATTCACCTGCAGCCATTGCATCTGCACAGTGGGACATCCCCTCCAAACACTGCTCCACGAACCCCAGCAGTGCCCAGGACAGAACATATCTAACCCCAGAATAACAAAAAGAAGCAAGAAAACACATACCCACTGTACATCCCCTCCTCCCCAGCTCAAACCCCCCACATACCTTTCTGAAAACACACCTTGCTGCCACCCAACCACCACCAGCAACACAGCAGCTACTGCAGCACTGGGGTTTCTATACAATTTACCACCCCAGGGAGCAAAAGTCCTGCCCTTTACTGCAACTAGCAGCAGGTTGCTCAACTGATTAACCTGATTTCCTTCACTCCTTTACCAGCTGTGCTGGTTAGACCTCATCCCATTCTCTGTTCAAATCAGAGCGGAGGTCGTCTTAGCTGTGTCTCTGCTTTGTGGAGCCACTGGTCTGTATGGCTGGAAGCAAAATGATACTTAGAATGTATTTTCCTTATATGATATAGTATTTATATTAATTTATATATATTATAGTATTTAGCATCCATAGTATGGCATTTTATACTTAAATAGCATATTACATATAAATAGCATATTACATTTCAATAGCATAAGCGAATGAAATACAAAGAACCAAAAAGATGCCATAGGAACACAGAAGGCACCTTACTTGTTGGGCAGCCTTTTGACTGTTCTTTTCTGCAAGTGATAATTTCAGGGAAATACAATGGGGAAAAGAAATCCATCTTCAGTCAGAACACGGGTTTTTTATGTAAAAATTCCAACCTGTGGATAAGGGTTTATCTATTTATTTATAATGGAAAAAAAATCATTTATTCCTTATTAATAAAAGGAGATCATGATGGGAGGACAGAGCTCAGTATTGAGCTATAGAAATAAAGTGAATTAATAAAGTACCCCAGAGAAACTGCCCGAGTCCTTTACCAGGGTTCTGAGCCATGCACTGGCCATGGAAGGCTCTGAGCCTCTGCAAGGCAAAGCAAAAGCCAGCTCAAAAGCTGAAGCCCTGCAAATTCCAGCGGGAAGCGAGGCGCACATATTTGAGGATGATTAACAGCTGGCACAGCCCACCGTGGGAAGTGATGGATTCACCATCTCTGGATGTCTTCAAACAGCAGCTGGGTGCTCCCCGGGAGCACTGTCCTGAGACCCAGCCCAGGGGCTGTATGTGGTACTCACTGCACTGGGATTGCTACCGTTCACCTTTCAACCCTCCCCAAAATACCCACTTCTTGGATGCATATAAACTTCTGATTGTCCAATGTATAACTATCAGAGGCAAGTTTTCATCCTTCCTGTGAGTCTTTAGGGCAGGAATGCCTTCCATGAAGGGCTGTATTGTGCTCAGTGTGATGAGTATGATTTTAGGGCTTTAAGGCATCGTTTGTATATGAATTTTCAGGGGTTACATACTTTTTGGTGAGGATAAGAGGTCTGGAGGTATTTCATTGCCAGCAGGCTCCATGAACATATTGACTGTCCAAAACCTCTTCAAATTCTTCCATGCAAAAGCTTATTTTCATCTGGAATAAACATAGGAAATTACAATATAGGGCTCTGAAGAAGGAACTCAATCCATAAGCAGGGTATGGACCAGACCAGGGTATAACCAGACCTCTGTATCACTGTACAAACAGCTTCAAACACACATCACCAAGGGTAGAACATGAATTTTTAAGCTAACTTCTGGGAGAAGGATGAGTTCAGTCAGGGACAAGAAGCCCAAGGGCAAAAGTTGCCATTACTGAGGCATCTCCAGAAGATGGAAAATCAGGAATAACCAGCCAGAACCGGCACAATGAAATAGAGAGAGGGGAAAATTATCTGACCAAGGAGCTGGGTTGGATCTGTGGGCATGAATCCAACAGGTTTTTTAACGACATTATTTGGGCACTGAAATTGAAGTGCCCCAAAGAGCTGCCCTTTGCCATGACTTGCAGCCCTTTCTAAGACTCACATTTCAGAGCTGACCTGAGCATAAGCTGCAGGGAAGCAACATTTGGGTGTTCCTCCTCTCTCCTCCCCTTGCCAAGGGTCAGCCCAGTGGCTCTGCAAGCCCCAAAGAGGAGAAACCCCACCACCTTCCATCACAGCATCCTATTTATCCTCCCCAGCAGGCTGATCCCCCTCCTGTGCCACTGTCCCATCTCGGACCACTTCCACTCAGCTCTGCTCTCTTTCCAACCCCCCATCTTTTTCATGTTCTGTTGGCAATGCTGCAGGGAAATATCAGAGGCACCCATGTGGCCTCCCCTGGCTCAGAAAGGAGGTACAGGCTGGGGAAGAAACACCCAATTATTTAGCAGCTGTCAAGGTTAAGCTAAATAACCCCGGGATGGGGAAGGTTGGGCTTTGTGTGTATGAGCAGGAGAGGCCAAAAAGCATCTTCCCTGAGGCAGCTGAGGAAAGCACAACCCGTGAAGCAAATATATTGCACCGGGCTGCCCGGCGGGACGCCGGGTTTCCAGGAATGAAAAGAAGCTGGGGATGTCCTGGCAGACGCCGGGGCAGGGCTATGGGCAGACGAGCTCTGCCCATTCATCAGCACCCGTCAGGCTTCCCGAGCCGGCCATGGGATAAATCAAACCGCAAGAGGGGAAGGGAGGCGGGGGGGAGAGAAGTGTCCGATGGGGAAGGTTTGAGGGGGGAGCTGCGAGAGGGGGGAGAAGAGGGACCGAAAAGGCAGCGTGAGGGAGAGGAAAAACTAGATCAAAGGCAGAAATTCATCAGAGATAACGGAATTATTTATTTTTCCTGCTGCTAGCGGGGATTTTTTTCTCTTTTTCCCCCCTTTGAGGCCCCCCAGGCCTTCTGGGCTCCTACGTCTCCAGCCAGTCTGTTATTCTCAGGCGTCCCATCACCCCCACCCCAGCCACAAAGCAACATGCTCACTTCATCACAAGGCTCTGCTCTGCACAGCGAGACCTTTTGATCTCCGTCTCTCCAGTGTTTATATGTGACAGTGCAAGAAATGTATTTACAGTATACGGGGCTCTGTTAGACACTGCCTGCCTTCATTTGAACATTAATATTGGGAGCAGGGGAAGGGGAAGGGGGGGAGCAGCCCTCCTTTAATTCACCCATCATTTATTAAAATGTTTATTTGGAAATCCGCAAGCCCATTTATCTGGTTATTACTCAGAGCAGGATCAAATAATAACTCAGGTTCTCTGTGTCACACAAGACAAACCAAATATACTCTGGATGAGGTCTTTCAATGGCCCGCATATCCATCCTCACGCCTGGCACTTGGCCGGCTGTAGGGCCCTGGGTGGGCTCGCTGGACCTGTAATGCAGCTTTTCATCTCTCAGTTCACAGGCTCAGATCAAGCCTGAGCCTGTTGCTACCGCTGGTGGTGCCCCTCAAAAGCACCCCTGATAGTGGTGGGTGTCTGCATGGTCAAGGGGGACCCGCTGGAGCTTATCCCCAGCTCTGCCTGGCTCATACTCTGCTTTTAAAACTGTCTCCTTCCATCCCCATCACCTCTGCCGGCAGCAGATGGGTGTCTGCGGGAGGACCAAGCCATGGAGGACCCCATCAGCGCAGCCAGTTCACTATCGCACATCGGTAGCAGCTGGAGCTCTTGGAGTCACTACAGAGCTCCCGTTCTCAGACCCTCACAGCATGGGAACAACCCTCAATCTCAGGGTTTCTTGGATGAATCTTATCTTTCTGGAGATGAAGATGGTCCACGGCCACCCAGAGCCAGTGATCTCCTCCTCCCCCATCCACCCCACCATCTTCTTCCACCATTCTCTTCCCTGCCTCATACTTTCTTCTTTGTTTCGGGTTGCCCAACACAACCGCATGTTGAAAGATAAGATTTTGAGACATGCTAATTTTAAGCTCTCAGCTGCTCTGAGCTGACCTGTAAGGCCTCATCCAGATAGTGCAAGAGCCACTGGCACACATTTCTTGGTCTTCAGAGGCTAAAAAAAACACTGAAGCCAATTTCAAGTGGAATTTGGTGCTAAATAAGTTTTGACCGAGCAGCCTTTGGCAATGAAACAGCAAAAAGAAGATGAATGTGGCCAATTACACATGGTAATGGTGGGCTGCAGACCCAGCACAGCTGGTCAGGTAGCACTTTTTATAGAGGCCCAGAAGAGAGGCTGGAGGTGCCAATATGCAAAATGCTTTGGAGAACATTAGTGCTTGAGGAAAGAAATGATTATACTGTCTGGTGCAAGGCAAAGTAAACTCAATAGATGAGACTGGACACACGTGGGCTCTGTGCTTCATCCACCTAACTCCATGCACTTCACATCCCTCCTATGCTGCTGCGTTACTCTCTACTACAAAGGCTGAAACAACCATCAGATCCCAGTTTCCTCTTCAGTGCTTGACATGGTGATGTGCTTTCCATCAGCAGCTGCTTACAAATTAAGTCTGAAAACTGTGTTGTGCTCCAGAGGATGCAACAGGCATTACCCCAAACCCAGCTTGCTTGGGATCGCCAAGTAAGTGCTGAGATTAGCACCCACCTTCCATCAGCACAGCTCCATGGTGCCCCGCTGCCACACACAGCATTTCTGGGAACCCCAGTGGTGTTCTACAATGGTATTTAAGTACAAGATCACTCTGCCATGTGCTCCCAGCACAGGCCAGTCCCAACAGGAGCCTCAGCACATACTGAGTGACCAGACATCCATGGGACACACAGCAAGCACCAGTAAAATCACCCCATCTCTAAAGCCAACAGGGCAACGCCTGCAGAGGGAGTTGGGCTTGTCCCATCCTGGAGTGTGATATGCTAAAATGAGTGAGGCTGGAAGATGGCACCGTCACATACAGCACGGCAACGAGCTGGGACTGCCCTTGGGGAACATCCCATCCACTGGTAGCATCCTGCAGCTGACCCAGAGACAGCACCCGTGCTCATCAGCTAGTTACAAATGTTCATGTTTAATGCTTGTTTTTTCTACATGTGGATTTAAGATGCATACGATAAGGTGTCATAAAAATATCTGACAACAGAGGAAACACTGAGCTGCTACACGCATATTCTTTTGACACTATTTGTAGAGTTGTCTTGATTAAAGCCTGGGTTCTGTAACAGAAGCCACCAGCAGCAGGAGCCCTGTCACCCCCCAGGGGACATGGTACTCCATGGCCCTGGTCCACCCTGACCTGGCGATACAGACTGGTTGCCAGTTGGGTGGAAGGTTGGGCTTCAATCACACCTATAAAAATAGCATTTGGGAGAAAAGAGCTTTTGGGTAAAATGATATAAATTGAGGGGAAATCTTGCTTAAAAGAAAAATCATATTCACATTTTCAGAGGAAAGGGAATTTCTGGCTTTCTGCTCAATAGATCTTTTCTTCTGAAAATGGATTTGTTTTAGCTATTTATACGCATGTGCACGGAGAGAAAAAGCCATTTCAGCTTCAAGCATTTGCTGCATAACCACATATACATTACATGCAAGTGCAGCGTTTTGACCAGATATCAAATGATTCCAGTGCCTTCCCCCTTTCCTGCCTTATGCTTTGTATACAAAAAAAGCTTGCATTTTGGCTTCACAACTTCATTTACAATCCCTTTATTCCTCCCAACCTACTCTTTTCCAAGGAGTAACCATTCATTTTGTACTCCTTACTATTGAAATCCTGGAGCACTTTGGATCCTTCCTGTGCACACAGATGTAAAACTCCCCTATAGCCCCAATAGAGAGACCTCACAAAACACAAACTTCATAATTAAGTGCTTGGAAAAGGTTTGGTTTATTTTAAATATATTTTAATTATTATTTTACCTTCCCTTTTAGTCTCAACTCTGCAGGAACGGGTGAGTCACAGCTTTGAAATCTGCACTGGATGCCAGCTGAAAACAGAGGCTTTACACGATCAAATTGACAGATGAGTCAAAGGCAGCCCTGCTACGCACAGACCCATCCATATTCCTAGTTAAAAGAAATATTGCATTTTTAAGGGTAAAGAAACATATTTAAGAGATAAAGGAAAAGAAAAGTTTGCTGGTCATCAATTATCGTAATAAAAGGGGGGGGGGGGGAGAAATTCACTTTAAAGACATGTTAAAGCCCCCTAATCTTCAAAGAGATAAAGGAGAGCGGCTGCCCTTGAGTGAACCACATCGCCAGGAGGCAGCTGTGGTCCTGGCGCTCCAGAGAGGTTGGTCCAGCCACAAAATAAGCCCAGGATAAACTTGAACTGAGTGTGGCTGGGCAACAGGGAAAGAGGGAAAAAGAGATCCAGTGGTGCGTGATGACTTGCAGAGATGTTGGGAGAGCCCTGTACATGGGGTGACACAAGGGACATGAAGGAAGCCTCGTTGTGTTCTCTCCAAGCCCTTCTTCCCCGGCCAGGCAAGCATATGCAGTTTGAGCTCAGAACAGCTCAGAAGACAAAATGTCATAAGTGCCAACTGGCTGTGGACCTACAGGAACAGACCTCATCCACAGCCTTCTGAAGTCAATGGTCTCCAGCTAAGTTCAGATTAAGCTCTTGGGTCATTTTGTTGTCTGGGAAGAGCAAAGGATGGATGAGAGGTGAACTGAGATGGTACGTACCTTATGCTTCTGAGCACAAAGTGGGAATACAAAGACCATTTTGGTCAGGAGAGAACTATCACATCTTTAGATCTTGTGGTCACCGCTGTGAAAGTCCAAGCCTGGACTCTTCGAGCAGGGCTAGTTTTAGAAGATGCAGCACAATGGAAAATTGTACACAGATTTCTTCCCTTTACAAATTCTGTAGCTTGAATTCAGACAGGGAATGCTTCAGAATCCCTGTTCAAAGCAGCCCTCCACAAAGCCTCCTGCCTGTCCAAGCAACGTGGGGTGCTGCATCTACAAATGTCATTTCATAGCCCACCTTTTGTTCCACTCTAATTTCCCCATGACAAAACCATACACTCTCTTTTCAGTCTGAGACAGCAAAGTTCAAAACTCCAGGAAAACCAGCACAATGAATGGTGGCAAGGCCAGGTGGCCTGCGTTCTTCTGCTGGAAAGGTGATGTGCATTACAGCCCTTGGAAAGAAGCCCATCAATTGCTGAACCAAAAATGAGACCATGAGCACTGCCAAGTTTGGGCTACTGGTAAAACTGTGGAAGCAGAGAGATGTGAGTCTGTCTGCTTTGTGTTTGCTGGCTGGAGTAGAAGGATTGCAGCAGAAGGGTCTAAACCTTGGTGGAAGGAGTGTACCACTCAAAGCCAAGCAGTAAGAGTCACCAGAGGGGGGAAAAAGATACCACCAGGAGGTGAAAACCTGGGCTCAGCAAAGGCAGGTGATGCCAGCTATTTGGAGAGCCCTGCTGAGTGGTGGCATGGAAGGAGATCAGCACATCAAAGTGCTTGTTCCTCCCAGTAGCCTCAATGGTGCTGCTTTGTGGAGTGCTCAAGAAAATGGGAATTTGCTGCAGCATGCCTGGATTATGGATAACACACTGTAACTGCATTACTGGATTATTAATACTAATACAGAAGTGCTCCACATCCATCCATCAAGCTGGGCTGTGTCCACCTCATCAAGTTTTCCAGAGTATCTTCCCTCAGTTAGAGGAAAGCTGGACCAACTCCACCACGAGCCATCCAGGTCCACGTTAAGGCTTAAAGAAAACCACAAAGCTCACTCCAGTTTCTGTAGCCCTGGCAGATTCAGGGCATGCAGCCCATATTATATAGCTGAGCTCAACTAAGGATATTAGAGCAAAGCTGGAAAGAAACCTGCCAAGGAGAGATGATGGGAGACCCATCCCAAGGTGTGGAGGCGTCCCAAAGCATCCAAACAAGGTATAAGCAAGTTAGAGCACAGAAATAGCTGGATACTTGCTGGTTTGGCTGACTCACTTTGCTCCTTGAGTACATGATGTGGAGATCAACCCCAAGGAGCAGAAGACTGCAGGTGTCCAAGCTTTGGAGAGCCATTGCAGCCACCAAGTCTCATTCTCTTTTGTACCAAAACATGCCTCTTATCTAAGTCTTAGTGTTCACACTCAGCTTATGATGTGCCAGTCTCTCACCCTCATGGGCACTCGAGGCTTTCCGAAGTTATTCCCAACCTCAGAGCCCACTGGTGGTGGGGAGAGTTTATCATGAAGTTCAACACCAGGATTTTTCTTCAGCTTGCAAGCCAAAACTAACATAAACAGCTGGCTCCTCATTCGTTATTCTAATTCCACCATAAACCATGCCAAAGCCAGTCCTGACTGAGGTTTGAAGTGATTTATTGCCTTTTCAACAGGCAGTGTCTAATGAATTGGGTAAGCTCATGGCTCAGATTTATGCTGGAGGAGCAGCTGGAAGGAGCTCACCGTCAGCACAGCCTCTGTCGGCTGGTGTCGCTGTGCCCAGAGCAGCAGAAGCACGACTCTGCTGCCCAAAAGGGACATGTCCAAGAATCCCCTATTTCCCACCACATGGAAGAGGCTGCCTCTATAGTATTTGTGTTAGCACTGAAAAGAGAAAGGGGAAGGACCGTGCTCTGGCTCAGGCTGTAGAGTTGGCTTCGTGGTGGGGATTGGAAGGAGCATTGCCCACTGACAGCTCATCCAAGAGACGCAGGGCAAGAGGGTCTGACATCACACTGCTAACAACACACCATCAAGCAGTACGTGGTGGGTCCCACCACCACATCAGAGGTCTTGCCAGGGTGGATGGGCAAAGAGGTCCAAAGCCCCTGGTGTCAATGGCAGTTATGCCTGGTGTTTCATCCCTGCCCATGGTAGAGGAGTTGGAACTGAATGATCTTAAGGTCCTTTCTAACCCAAACCAGTCTGGGATTCTATGATTCCACTGTGGAGAGCTGAAGCCAACACTCAGCCTGGATGCACTTGCGCAAAGCCACTGCTTCTCCTGAATCCACTTTCCTTCTCCCCTACTGATGGATGAAGCCATTCCCAAGCTTCAGCTTTGGCAGGCACCATGTGTAGCTAACGAAAAGTTTCATCTGACCAAGGAACTCCAACACATGTTTTATCAAAACAATTCCCAGCCAGGTTCACTTCCATTTGCTCCAAGATCCCTTTGCAAGACCTGCTTCAGCAAGCAGGATAGCCATGCCATCTGCAGTACATATCACAGCCTGGTTTGCCTCCAGCTCTCCCCACCAGAATCCCCCTGAGAAACGGTGTGGGCTTTGGATGCTCCCAGCTAATCCCACTCAATATAAAACGCATGCCAATTTGAATGTTTCTAAATCAGGTTAAAAACCTGTTTCCCAGGGAGGCTGGTGCATGGAAAGCTCAAACATTAACCCTTTGGCATCCCACTGCAGCTATTGCATAGTTCCTCAAGGAATCCTGGTTTTACTTGAGATGTATCTATTTTAACCACAGCCAAGGCCACATGTGAAGACTGTACAGCAGCATTTTCCAAGTTACATATCATCATTAATGAATACAGCAGTTTTCCAAGGGTACCAAGCAGCTATTCCACATCCTAGGCTGCAAGAGGACAAAATGAAATAGCCAAAAAGCCCCAATTCCAGTTACAAACATCATTTTCTCCCTAGACAGAGCAGAACAAATGAAAGCGTCCATTAATCTCACCAGGGAGAGCTTCCAAGTTAGCAGTAACACGCATTGTGCAGAGACACCTGAATGGCTTCAGGTGATGTGAGATCTTCCACTCAGGCTCGTAGTCATGCTCTCCAGTGCCAGGGCTTCCCTAATGCCAGGAGTGAACACAGACATCTATTTAGTGTATCCATCCTCTGGGAGCCCTGGGAGAGACGGAAATGCTGCTCCCAAACGTTAGGCTGTTGCACACACCTGATCCTGGGTTGCAGGGAGGTCTTGGTCTGATGCCTCGCTCTGTAGCTCACTCCTGTCCCTGAAGGGCATCTTCAAACCCCCCATGGGCAAGATACAAAGGGGAAGGAACCAGGCCAGTGTGGTCCATGGCTTCTCATCACTCCCATCATCAGATCCTGAAGGACTCCCTTTGACCCTCTCTTCTTGCCCAGCAGCAGTGGCTTAGGGATTTCTTGGGAGCACAGACCAAGAGCAGACAGTCAGCGAATCCATGCGGTCCCAGATCCAGCAGGGCATGGTTCAAAGCACAGTACAGCGATTCCTTATTGCTCTATCAGTCCCTGATACCAGCCAGATGCTTTTCCTTAAGCTGTGTGATCCTTGGGAAACTTGGGAGTCTGAGAAGCCCCTGCTCAAGCTGCCAAGGTATTCAAGCAGGACAAGGTGACTCTCATCCACACCATCCCCCATAGGCTTTCAAGCCATGGTGTGCACCACATCCTGCCTTCCTGCACCATGCTGTGCTGGAGGCCATCCAGTTTGTTCCTGCCTTGTTTTCTCCCGAAAGCACCAGAAGGAACAGTGCTACAGATGTGTGCAAGGAAGCAACCTGGATTCCACATCAGGGTTGTGAGATGAGGGATTTCGGTCCTTCAGCTTGCTTTGGCCCAAGTGAAAACACATTTTGCCTTGCTCCATGGACTGGACACTATAACGACACAGACACTTTCATGTTTCAGATGGCTTTTTCTTTTTCCTTCTGCCCAGAAGGCTACATAACATTAAGACCTGGAATTTGGGTCCTTTTCACGTCACCAGAGTACTAGAAGGTGCTGCTGCCTCCAAGTGTCTCCAGGCTGCTTGGCAGGAGATGCAGAGAGGAGAAGAAACACAGAGCCTTATCTAGATATCGCTGCTGTTCTGGCTTGGCTAAAATCAGACATAAACCAGTTCAAGGCTTGAAGCGAGGAGCTCCTGTGGATTTAGCTGTGTAAGTCAAAGAGGTGGCCATACTCTGTCCCTTTCTTGCAGGGACCACATGTCTGCACGATGGCTCTCAAGGGCTTTTCAGCTGCCCTTTTGCACATCAGCCAACAGCAGCAGGAATAAAGCCTGTGAATTCCTTCCCTTCACCCTTCAGTGCCAAGTATCACTGCATTCCTGCAATTCATCTGGTTGTTGTGCACCCCAAATCGCACCCAGCTCTTCCTCTGTCCTCAAACAACTTTAGGGTGCATTGCCTTGCTGATCTGCCCAGATAACCATCCTTTTCACTACTAAAGATGTCAGGGATGTCTGTAGCAGTAATGGTGCATATGAGACCAGCATTTACATTACCTACCCTTAGGTAGGTCATGTCTCTCTGCCGGGAGGGGACTGTTCTTCTTGCACCACACAAAGTCAGTCACTTGCCCTCAGCTCCCCCAGGACAGGGATGTGCCCTGGGTTTTCTCTACCTTCTTCCTTATCTGAGATGAGAGTTGCCAGCAGCCCAGCACCACGCTCCCCCAGGAGCTTAGGGAATGCTGCAAGCCCTGTCTGCTATCCTCATCCCGGCACACCAGCTCTGTCTTATACCAACCACAGCAGCTTTGCCAGAGGAATCAGGTTCTTCAGCCAGCAGAGCTGATCAGAACCCCCTCCATCCCCTGCCTTGTGTTGCAGATAGAGTGGGGGAAAAGGTATCACAGCACGTTCATTAACCAGGTGACATTAAAACCCAGCAATCTCCCCCACCTTCCTCTAGCACAACCGCTGCGATTTCAATTACATGGAGGGGCAGGATTTAGTGGGCTGCTGGGAGTGGACTTGGCGCACAGATTCCCATATCTGGAAGAGGCCTGTCCTTTGTGTATTGTGTTATGAGACAAAAGCGGAAGAAAACACCTGGAACACTGAGGCCGTGGTGGGGGGGAGAGATGCTGCCACGGCTGCTGTAGGATTTGGGCCAGATTTGTAAAGCTCCTTGGAGACCATCCACCTCTGCCAATGGGACTATGTCTTGAAGCAGTAATGTGATGCCCACAGAGCTGGATCAGGGCTTGCTCTGGACGCCCAGAAACACTGGACCAATCTCCCCTGAACACATGCGGAGCAGCTCTGCCTTATGTTTGCCGTGAGGCTGCTGCGCCCCAGAGGCACTGACTTGCTCCATATGTCAAGCAGAGTCAATCTCTGCCTGGGATGTGTTGGATTTGCTGCATACACGCAGACAGGACCACCTCCTTTCCCATGTGTTGACAGGGCTGTACTCAAGCACCTAAAGATATATAAAAATGAGCCTGGTGGGATGGAGCGCGGGGCCGAGCTGCTGACTCCTACTGAGCTCACAGGCTTGCACCTTGCAGACCTGCTTCCTCCACATCTCACCCAGTACTTCATCCTCCCCAAACCATAGCACCCTTTTTGGCCAGGATAAGAAACTCTATCAGGGAGCTCTAACAAGCCTTCAGCTCTGCTTTACCCATGGGACACAGCACAAGTATCTTTTGCAGCCAAGAAGATGGATGAGGGTAGAGAGGAAACACAGATAAACCCTATCCCCTAGCTCTTCATGAGAAATCCCCCATTGCAGACATGAAGAGAGAGGTGAGAGGTTTGTCAGACACCCATAATGATTTCCCCACCCTCCTGAGTGCTGCATTGTTAATGTGAAAGCAGAAACGTGGAAAAAGAGTCGGAGTTACAATGCAAAGACACTGAGCATCAGGGCAGGGTCCCTCCTAGCTCCTCCGTTGCCCCGTTGCCCCATGCAGCATCACTGGGACTGACGATGATTTGGGGGCTCCAAACAAGCTGCAGAGCACACGTTTCGCTGTGTGAGACACAGCACCTCCCTTCCTACTGGGAGGAAGGGAAAGCCCCATAAATAAATGGCAATAGGAAAGATATTACAGGTCCTCCCAGAAAGTGCTTGGAAGCCGCGTCGGAGGTGAGGCAGGGGGGAGGAAGGGAGGCTGACTGACAGCCTGATTTAAGACCTGCCTGAAAAGCAAACAAAAGCAATTGAAAACTGCATCATCTAGGAAAACTTAGTAGGTTGTATTTTCACAAGTGAGGACTGATGGTAAGACCAGCTTAATCCCCCAATGGACTTTCCACACCTCCGCAGGCTGGCTGATGGGGCCAGCTGGTTTGTCTTGCAGCTGATTGCTGCAATAACATTGTTGGGCTGGTGCGATTGAAACAGGATGGGCTGGGAGGGAGCTTGGTTTCCAAGCCTCCCCCCGCTCTCCAGCCAGCCCTTGGTCCCTTGCACCTCTTGGCCTTTGCAGTGATGCTCCAAGTGTCCAAGCCTGGGCAGAGTCTCTGCTCACAGGCAGCTGGAGAAGAGTCATAGAAGGGTATGGGTTGGAAGTGACCTTAAAGCTCATCCAGTTCCAACCCCCTGCCACGGAAAGGGGCACCTGCCATTGGAGCAGGTTGCTCCAAGCCCCATCTCAGTCTTCCCTAGTGTTTTCAGCTAATTTGGGGTGAACAGGAAACCCAGCCAAGAGGCAGGAATATAACTCATGGCTTTATCTTTCCTACTTTGGGACTGACCTGGGAACCTGCCAGGAGGAACATGAGCTACAACACAGGGGTCTGCCCATACGGTGCTTTACACAAACAAGTTTTACAAGATTACATCACGTACATGCAGACAAAAAAAGAAACCCAAGGCATTCTGGAACTTTCTAATGATAATAGTTCCATTTGCTTTGGGATGGGACAAAACCACTGAGCTCCCTCCTGCTGATTACAGAATACCAATGAATTCCAGAAAAGGAGAGTGAAAAATATCACCTTGCTTACACCAAGTGATGTTCATTGCCTGTGACTCCCTCTTATCCCCTTCCCAAAGCCTTCACTGAAAATAGGAACCAGAATGATGTTTCCTTTCCCAGCATCAACCTTGTTAACAGAGGAAAAATAACCTACACTTTTTAACCAGCTCAACTCATCTCCTGTACAGATCAGGCATGAACCTTTGTTACTGAACCCTAAAACTTTCTGTCTGCATGTGGTTTAAAATCTATGTCTGATGGTTGAAGAATGAAAGGCAAAGTAAACATGCTCTTACATCCATTCTTTTCAAAGCCATCTATTATAACATACAAGCTGCAAAAATATATACGTATGAGTACAGATATATAATTAAATGAGTATGGGAGGTGGTTCACCTGGGATAGTTGAACATTTAGGGCTGACAGCCTAACAAGTTCCTGCAGGGTAATAAGCCTAAGTCTGGCATCTGGGAGCTCAGGGGATGTCCATATGATTAAAAGCAGCTGAGGCATCTTTTGGGAGCTGAGCCTTAAGGACCAGACTGTGAAGTTAAGGTTAACTCCATCAGCTTAAGTTATTTGGTCAGAGAAAGGATGTAACTAATACTTGAAGTTTGCAATAGGTAAGGAACACGTTTGCAGCCGGTGATGTTCGATAGTCCCAGGACTGATAGGATAAGATAGGACTGATCCCTTCCATGCTACAGCCCACGATGCTCCAGAGGGATCATATGGCTGCCTGTGCACACCAATGAGCTGCTGCTGTCTCCTGCTAGCAGGAGCACCCAGTACTCTCCAGATCTGAGGGCTCTGATCAGACACCACCATCTCTGCATCCCAGGTACTGCCACAACATCTGGAATCCAGACCAGACAGAATTTGCTCCTTCCCTTCTCTGAGAGAGAAGATGAATGAACCTCCCTGGTCAACCCTGTTCAAAGGGACAGATTATATTTATCCATATATATCAAGGCCTCCCCCTTCATCTAGGTAGTGTATGGAGGACCCGGTCTCAAGGGAACCTGTCCTCTGCTCAATCCCCAGCAAGTGGCTGCACCATCAGGAGAGCATCCTCTGCTTCTGCTCTTCAGGAAAACCCGCTTTGCTTTCCACTGGAGCAGGAGGAGGCTGCTGCTCCCGTGGTGACACTGATGACCAGAAGGAAAAGCAGATTTGCACAAGTCGCAATGCTTTGCCCAAATGTCAGTGAAATTTTCACCAGGAGAAATTTGCTTCCTTCAAACAACAGCAAAATGCTTTTGTTTCCGCAGGCAGGAGGCCTTCCTCTTTTTTCCCCTGCTCTTTCTTTGCCTTTCATGATGACTTCTTCAGCTGAATTACTGCTTTTGCTGACAACTGGGCTAAAAAAGCCGCTATTTAGGAGCTATCATTTTGACTTAGATGGTTTTTACTTCATGAAAACATGACATTGAAGCCCAGACCACCAAATATTCTGATGCTTTCAAAGCAGAAAGCTTTTGGAAATACAATTCCATGGTGATGCTTGATCTCTTAAATTCATCTCCATTTTACTGTGGAACAAAGCAGTTTGGCCCTCCTTGGCTAAGCCAATGCATTCTCTTCCTCATGTGCTCAGGTCTCTGTGCAACCAACAGGAGAAAGGGTTGAGCAGTTTTGAGCTCCAGGGGTTAAGTGAGGAGCAAAGCTCCTAAACCCATAAAGCACCAAGGATGACAAGTGACAAAGAGGATGCTGCAACCACAACAGTCAAAGGTTTGGCCTCAGAGCCAGTGCCTCAAAACTGAGTCAACCTTCTTCAACCTGAACTTCCAGTTCCAAAAGCCAGGTCTGCTCCCAGATACACACAGCCCTGCTGACTCCATCAAGCCTGACCCATCAAACACCTTGATTTTCCTATTTTGACAAGGAAATAAAAATAACATGGAAATACTTAATCCACATCAATGGACTGTGTTTTATTTCTATCATTGAAAGCCTCACTCTGGAACAGCACCTCCAACTCCTCCTTAACCCTGTCTAATAAATTAACTCATCACTATTGCAACAAGTTACAATTCCTCACCACTTCTGTAAGGCCAGGGAAGTATAAGGAACAGGTCAGAGAAGTGTAAGGAGCAAAGCAGGACTTTAAATACCTCTTTTCCATCATTATGGATTCCTCCAGGACACAAGTGGATGCCCTCCAGGGGTGATGAACTCAGGGTTTCTGTAACTGCCTGCAAAAGAAAGGTGAGTTATTGCAGACACATCATGCTAACTGTAAAAATCTCTATTCGTATACTTATGGGATACATAAATGATACATATACATATATTCATATATAGATGAACAAAATCTGATTGGAGATTTTAGGGATGAGGAAGAATCCCAGCTTCCCCCCACCCATATCCCATGGGTTTGGGTGACTCTCACTGCACCAGACAGGGCACAACAAGTAGTTCTGGTGGACGCTGTAAATGCATGAAGGAGACCACAGTGCTGTCTGGGAGGGCAAACATGAGATGAGGAGGGGAAAAGGGCTGAGTATGGAGGGGGGTTATAGCATCACTGCTAAAGTGTGGATGCATCACCTTTGCCTGGGAACTGAGGTCCTGAAGCCCCTGTCAGACAGCCATGGCTGCAAACGGCTGGAGGTAGGAGGTGAGGGAAAGCCCTGGGGAAGCTCTGTGCTGCTCAGGGACAGGGGAAACCTGCATCTCCCAGGTCATTGGCACATCAGACCCGAAGCACTCGCTCTGTCTCTTATTGCCAAAGACCTTGAATTGCTGACCCTGCTTCTTCACCCTGCCCAGAGAGGGATTTAACCTCCTTTTCAGTCCCGCCTCATACCTGAGCAAGCTCAAAAGCCAAACACAAAGCAAATGCATCACAGCTCACGCTCCCAAACCCTCCTCTCCTTCATCCTGAGCCTGAAAATCCCTAACACCTCACTCTGGGTCTCGCTGGCTGGGCCTGGCTCCAAGGCTGATGCATCTCCTCCAGGCTACAAGCATCTCAAACGTGTGACCCCAGCAACCTCCCCAGCTCCAGCTTCTCTCCCCCCAAATTCCCTGTGGATGTGGGGGGGACGATGAAGAAGCACAAAGCCCCAGAGCAATGGGCTTTGCTGCACTTTAGCTGTGAATGGAGGGAACAGAAGAGCAACTGCCTCGAGAAGCAATTGATTCCACAAGCCTCACCTTAGACATCTGCCTGAAAAATGGAAAAGCGGAGGGGAAGAGGGGAAGAAAAGAAGGGGGGGGGGGGAGAAACACAACCCAAAGGCCCCACATCTAATTGATTTCCTGATGGAAACGGCTGTTTTATCGCTTGCTATTTACTGAGCAGGTTTCTGCTCCCCAGGGGTTGCTCCCCTGCTCCCCCCTCCCAGCCTTCAGCGAGGATGAAAGCTCCATCCGCTTCCACTTGTGCTGTCGGCAGCCCCCAGCCCTGATGGAGATGGACGAGCAGGTTCAGGTTGTTAATAGTGCTCACGCGTGGTCCTGCCCCTGCTCCAGAGCCAAGCACCAAAATAGGCTGATTTCTCCCTTAAAGTATCAGCTTTCCCTCGGCTGTGTCACACACCCATTGAAAACTGAACAGTTCTCATGCAGAAACCTAGAAAAGCACTCGTTCTTTTTCAGTAAGAGGAAAAAAATGCTGACATTTTCCTCTGAGGTGGAAAGGGGGGAAAGGGATTTTTGCCCCAGGCATCCTTAGCTATGACACATTGGTGCTTGTTTTCCTGCTGCTGTAAATGCCCTGAAGCTGTTATTGACTGTCCCTCAGCTCCCAGTGCCACCAAGGGGACAGTAATAACCATCAGGTCCCCAGCAACAGCACCTCTGACCCACCTCTTTGAGAAGGGAAATACCCACACAATCCTTGACTGCTCTCTCCCATCCTCTTCCAGCAAACGTCTTCCCTCCCCAAATGGACATTTGCTCGTAAAACCAAAGCATGACTTGTAAGGTGGGATGCTCCCCAAGGACAGCACCATCCCATGTGATAGGGTGGGACTGAGGGTGAATTCATCCTACATCGGCTACTGAAGTAATGCAGATACATCCAAGGCTCATGAGCCACAGCAGAGGTGTGCAAAAAGCATCCTCTATATGATCTGTGTAGGGGGAGTTATTTTCTCTCCCCATCCCTTTCACAGAGCAGCTACAAGCTGTTCCAACACACAAAAATAATACCAAGGAAATTCATTGCAATCACTGCTATCAGCCTGTTCAATCCATCTTCACACCCTGGGGTCAGCATCATGTGGCTCAGTGTCTGCTCCCCACCATCCCTCTCCTCCTCCACAGCACCAGCATTTCCCTGGCATTCCTGTAAATGGATTTGCTTCAAAAGAGAAACTCACACATGGATAAAGGTTCTTTAAAATGGGATTAAAAAAAAGCACTTTTCTCCTGGATTTTTTTGATGTTTTTTAAGCAAACTTATCACGAGACAGATACAAGGAGTGGGTTTTGCTCACTGCTTTTCAGTGGTGAGACCATCAGATATGGGGAGATTTTGGTGGGTATTTTTAACAAGTGTTCCCTTTAAATTCCTAAAATGCCCCATAACCTTGTCTGAAACACTTATCTGAAGTCAAAAGGTTTCATTAAATATACATACTATATATATAAATATTATATATATATATATAAAAGATATCTATATATACATAAATTCTCTCCATAACATTTCAGTTTCTGCATTTCCAACCAGCTTTCACTGAATGCAACATTTCTCCCCTCCACCAAAGTCTTAATCCAAAATCTGGACACATGTAGCACTCCAAAATACCCACATCAGCAGATCCAGCTCTGATGCCCAGAAGCTTAATGGGGTGATCTCTGTCATCTTGCCCCGTCTTCCCCAGGGAATCAAAGCCCTGTGTTACACTGCCCTTTAAAGCATGGATATGACTGCTGAAGGGGGGTTCCCAAGGGATTTTGTGCTCAGCAGCAGGTAGGTGGCCTTTGATCCCACACACTGCCCTGGACAGAAGGGCTGGTGGGTAAGACTCAGTGGAGACGGGCTCCGCAGCCATTCCTCCTTTTCTAATTCCCTTCTGAAGTGCTGGAGCCACTGTCACCTCTCATTAAAAGCAGCGAATGCCTTTGGGTTCATTTCCAACCAGAGCAAACTGGATAAGAATATTCATCCCGGTGGGGGGTGGCAAAAGAAGGCACCTCCTCACTTCAAATGTTTGGACAAAAGATTTGCTCTCATTAGGGCAGGAGATGTTGCCTTTGTCAAGCTGGCAATGGGGCTTTGTTGTGTCTGAAGTGCTGCTCGTCTCCCCCGAGAGCATCCAGGCTGTAAGTGGGGCTGCGCAATGGCTGGGGAAAGAGACGGAGGGACAAAAAGAGAAAGGAAACCTCCAGATCTCCCATTGTTGCACACAGGCTGACCTCTAACTGTGTATTCTGCTGCAGAATATACCACAGGACATCTGGCCTCCCAAAAATCAGGATCAACATGCTGAGCATCAGGCGATAGAACCCCTTAGTGGTAAAAGCAGGGGCAAATCCTCCCTACTGCTCAGGCTGAGGGGTGGTACCCACTGCTCCTGGAGAAGTACTTGAGGTCACACCAGGAAAGCCCAGTATTGAGGGCAAAGACATTAATTCAGCTGAAAGGATCTGAGCCGGACAGGGAGACACAGAGGTGTCCGTGAGTCCTTTTTGCCAATAAATTGGGAGAAAAGGGAAAGGAATGGGGGCTGATCACACTATGTTCCTATTTTTCCTTGGAACCATATTAATTTTTCCCATAGTTTTCAACGCTTTTCCCAAAATTTGGTATTTCTGCTTGCTTTCTCCCTGGTATGCAGGTGACAAAGATGCTGCAAAGCCAGCCGGGAGCATGGCTCTGCTGCTTGGAGATTCCCAGTCTCAGGGACATGAAGAAGCAAGGAAAAGCGCATTTTTCCACAGCAGAAGGTACTGTTCTGTAGCTGGCCCCATCTCCTGGGGAAAGGAGTTTAACTTGCAAGTTACCTGCTACCAAGTTCAAGGATCACAGTATCTCTCTGAAGTCACTCAAGGTGCAGACCAGGAGATGGAAGAAGGGATGTGATGGGGGGAATGGGAAAGCCAGCACTCCTAAATCAGAGCTTTGACTGCCCAGGGTCTCCAGGTATTGCATAGGGTA
Organism: Amazona ochrocephala; assembly: GCA_039720435.1. Lineage (NCBI taxonomy): Eukaryota > Metazoa > Chordata > Aves > Psittaciformes > Psittacidae > Amazona > Amazona ochrocephala. Next base: position 3,190,283 of record CM077891.1, on the reverse strand, counting down.
CAGGAAACTGATAACAAGACAATAGCATTGACTGATTGAACATTGCTGATACCATGAATGGATCACTAACTGCAGGACCCAAACTTTCCTCCTAGCTCTGTCATACATAGAAAAGGAGTACCAAGAAGCAAGAGCTGGTGTGAAAGGAACAAAGAACTCCCCAAATCAAGCAGGAAGTGATGGAAACACCAACCCACAGAGAATCACTGCAAGCCTTTCCTCCACCAGGAAGAACATTGTCAGCTAAAAGATGCAAGTTTGGTTCAGCCTCAGGTAAAGGGGGGAAATTAAAAGAAAGTGTTCAATTAATTCCTCATTTATGGCCAAGAACCCAATATATTGCTTCCCTTGCTCCCCAATTCACCCACTGTCAGTATGTTTAGAAACAGGTTGGAAATTAATGCTCTTCCTGTAGGTGACTGTCAGAAAAGATAAGGGATTTCTTTGGAGGGTCACTTTTTCATTATTGTGTTATCATTACTGCTCTGTGGAACCACAAAGCTACCCTGGATCCACACATTCCTAGAAGCTGTTGTGTCAGATGTATCTATGCATGTCATTGGGCTAATGAAGATTTGGGAATGTACAGGTTCTCACCCGCTGCTGCAATGACAACACAGCTCAGAACTGCAAAACTAGCAGTGGGACTGGCGCTTGGTGCACTGGAATAGGACAAAAACCAGAGAAGATGTACAAATTCACCTCACCTTATGGAGACCTCCATGTGTTAGCTCCTCCAAGGAGGGAAACAGGCACTTCCAGAAGGTGAGACACCTTATCCTGCTCCAGGCACCTAAACCCTTGGAAAGCTCGTTTCACCAAGGTTTTAGATCAAAGGACTTTGTGCACCAAGGCTAAAGCTGCTGTGATTGACTGTAAATAGTGGACTGGGAGAGGTGACTGCAGTCAGACACTGGTGAAGATCATGGTTGTTACCAATTTCAAGCTCAAGCTGGCTCATTAGAGGCACAGCTTTCTTTAGCTCATGGCTTTTGCATAGAACTAATATATAAATATTTTAGTTATTAAAAGCTTCTTTTCCAAGTAAATAAACGTTGCATTGCCATTCTGTGAGGATATTTATCTGTTTTCAATAGGAATCCAAGGGGGCGGAAAGAAAAAAGGGAACAATCACATTCCCAATGTTCCCTTTCAGCTTACACCTCTTTTACCACTTCTATGTTCAAAAAGAGAGATTATTCAGTCACTCTTTAGCCTTCCCAAGTGCTACAGAGATTCCCCCCCCAGGTAAAACCAGGCACTTTAAAAGAGAAACACATGCTTCAGCTCTCAGAAATCTGGTAACAACCAACCCGCTGCGCATCCCTTGAGGATAACTTGATGGGACAAAGCTTGACTGTGATGGGACAAACAACAATTGTCATGTTATTTCAGAAAGCTTCTTCTAAGATCAAGATCAAGCAGAGCCTCAGGAAACAGGACACACAGGACACAACCCTCATTTGACTCCGAGTTCTCTCCAAGTGTGTACCCTAGCCCATCCCTGCTTCCAGTTTTACATCCTAAAACCAGGAAATTGAGCATTGACAAACACTGAGCACAACCTTGGTGGTGGAGCATCTTGCAGGGTATTCAGGCTGGGCAATCACAACACGTTGAAGTAACAAGCCAAGATACAGACAGGTCCAGCTGCAGCACATAAACCCCCCCATTTATTTAGGATACAGCACAGTACCATACACCAGAACAGGTCTAATATGGAGAGGTTGACTTCCCACAGTCCCTCCTAGATCCATCCCAGCTAGAGCAGACCACATGCTGTTTGGTCCTGGAGGAGCCGGGTATGATCCACACTGGGGAAGTGCTGAGTTGGCCCTTAAGTCTAGGCTTCCCCTTCATCTCTCCCTCCTCCCTGGCCAAGCTCCCTTGGCTTCATTGTCAGTACAATGAAGATAAATGAAGGATTTTGCCTTTCCTTCTGCTAGGCTGAGATAACTCGATTTAAGAAAATGACACAAAGAACGTTTTGGAGTTCCAAGTGGAACTGGAAAGGCAAAGATCAAAAGCACTTGGTAAAAAAGTTCTTGATGGAGGCTCTCCTTCCAAAAACAAAATTTGGATCAAAATCAGATCATTTTGCAAGAACTCATCAGTTTCTATGAGGTTCTTGAAGAGGGTCTGAGTGTTTGCCTCAGCTTTCCACAGGCAGTGATGGAATGTTTCATTTCATTTTGGATGTTATTTTCTGGAGCATTTTGTTTAAAACATGTTAAACTATTTCATGACAGATTATTACCTATTAAATGTCAAAGGTATTTTGCGCTGGTAAATTTAAAATATGTAGACAAAAGCCCAAACCAAATATTTTCAGGAATTAAAAAGGCAGATTTTTATTGAAACAAATGGAGCTTTTAAAAAAACCCAACCATGGCCAAGAAGCATTTGAGACTTCCAAGAAATTTGTTTGCTTTTGTCCAATTTTACTGTATGAAAAATGCTGGTTTCCGATTGCTTTAAGGAAGGAAAACAACAAAACGAAGTTTTCACAAACTAAAAAGTGCAATTCTCAACCAGCTCTCAAGGTACTGGAAATTTTCAGACTCAGACAGGAGAGGAGGAAGAAAGGATGCTCATATCCATCAGCATATTGAGGCTCTTGGTTGAGCAAAAATGTGGGGCAGTTGATAGAAAAGACTTGGTGGCAAGCCAAGAAAATGGAATTGGTGACTAAAACTTCCCTTCAAACGCCAGAAAGTTGCAAATGCATCCTGGATTCTATAGAACATCAAAGGCATTTTACCTTTCTGCTGTGGTAGACAGAACACCTTCGTCTTCAACGGGCAACATCTTCACTTGGCAATTCCAAGCCATTATCTGTGGGAAGTGAAAAGGATAAATCCTCTTTGCTGCTTCTTTTTCTTAAGCTTGGGAAAAAGACAAAGAGAAAGAAGATAAAGAAATGTCCTCGTGCTACAGCTTCTCAGCATCCTCTCCTGATGAAGACTTTCTGTGGGAGCTGAAGGGCAGAAGGCAGGTGACAGTCCTCAGTTCATAACAGATGGTTGTGAACTATCTGCGCAAGCTTGGTGGCTTGGCAAGTGTGGGTTTACAGCTTGCACATGGGGAAAAATGTGTATTAATGCACATGGGGGTGGTGGAAGCACTCATGCAAATAAAGCTGAGATAAAAAAGGGCGAGTAACAACTATTCCTTTGTACCAGCATGAGCATGCTGCTTGTGGATAAGATTTCACAGAAATGAAAGGCAAACTTCACTCCTCAACACCCCCAAAATGCACAGAATTCTATTTAGAATAATATTTCAATATTTAGAATCACAAGCCACCTCTGTTCAGAAGGAACCCTGGTCTCTACTCCAACCTCCTGCTCAAACCAAGGTCCACACCGAATTCAGACTGAGTCTCTTGGCTTTGTCCAGTTGGTCCTTGAACATGTCCAAGGATGGAGATTCCATGACCTTCCCAGGCCTTCTGTCCAGCAAAAAGCTACAATCTCTTTCCTAATGTGGTCATATTAGTACCAGGTTTTCCTTCATGACTAATATCTTTTTCTGGTGTGTTCTTTGGCCTGGTTGGGATTGTCAGATCCAAAGACTATCAAGTACTACATGACACCACACTCTGCATCTCTTTGTTGGGATGGAGAACTGATCCTACCACAGCACTGTACTTTCACCCACTCTACACAGCTTCAGTTTTTCCCCGCTGCTGATTCAGCCACCAAGCAAAACAAAGGACATAATATGATGGTGTGGTCACCCCTCACCTTCTGCCAACATCGCTATGAAGTCAGTTCATATGATATGTCTCATCCAGAGCACATAGCGAAGTTTTTATTGGCATGAACCTGGTCTGCCTGCGTTACTCACCCTCTAGCAGAGCTACAAGGCATTCCCTGATGGAGTCACAGCATGCAAGTGAACTTCTTACTCTGTTATTGCCTGTTGGGCTTATGGCACCACCATAAACGTTATGGTGACTTTATAGCAGTCAGGGTCATGCTGGAATGACCAATGCTGTGATAGAGCAATTCCCACCCTCCCTTCTCTCAGCCCCTCAGCTGAAGTCCCGACCTTGCTTCCCTTCTCCACAACGAGACTTGTGCTGCTGTTTGAGGACTCCAGACCTTGGCTGTGAAAAGCCAGCCCTCTCCCACTGAGCAGCTGACTAATGCTGGCATCACCACTACTGCTTCTGTTCCTCGTCACCCACCTCTTGTCCTCTGAGACAGACCTATTGCTGTGTGTTCAGAAAGCACTGAGAACCTCTAGGAATTGTTATATCCTAACATTATTGTTTATATATATACATATTCATATATCTGTGCTTTCAGACAACTCCCTTAGTTGTTGTTCCCAATCTTGGTCTAGTGTGAGGTATCCTTGCACATGGCAGGGGGTTGGAACTAGATGAATCTTTCCAACCCAAGCTATCCTGTGATTCTATGATCTCCTCTGGAAACAAAACTTGCTACTACCTGGAGAAGGAGACCAAGCACCAAATGCTGTGAGTGGAGGCCAGGAGAAGCAGGAGCTTCGTTAAAGTGCTGGAGTCCAGAACCAGAGAAAACCCAAGTGACATCTTCCCAGTGACTCCATCCTCAGATACCACTTGTCTTAGGCTCCACCAAAAGCTGTTGCCTTGAGCCTAATTAAAACAAGAAAGAGATTATTAACCTAACTAGAAGTGGTGAATGCTCCATCCCTGGCAGTGTTCAAGGCCAGGTTGGACAGAGCCTTGAGTGACACGGTCTAGTGGAAGGTGTCCCTGCCCATGGCAGGGGGTTGAAACTGAATGATCTTGAGGCCCTTTCCAACCCAAACCATTCTATGATTCTATGAGTTCTTCATCCTTAATGCAAAGAAAAAAGAAACATGAAGCTTTTTATTGAAGGAGTTTGGATTGGAGACCTCTTTACTGTTTCCAAGGCTTGGAAATGAAGACAGTAGCCCCAGGTGATGAGCTCTTGGTGAGCAGAGTGCAGGTGAACCCCTCAAGCTACCAAGGAAAGCTGCTTCTGTCAGGGTGCTGGTTGCAGTAATAGCAGCAATCCAGGGCCAGGCTGTCAGGAACACATGTGGAGTGGGTGTTTAGACTGGATATAAATGATCCTCACAGCTCAGGCTGGAGGTTTGATTGCCCTGACAATTCCACCATAGCTATGGCTCAAAGTGCAACAAGTTCTTCAATGTTTTCATTATTTTTTCATTTGGAATTTTATTTCCTAATAGTAACAGGACACCCCTGGGCAATGTGTTTCCAGGGGATTATTGCCTCCAGCTTTCTGCCTTATGACACATGCCATAATTGCCAAGAAATGTACAACCTGTCATATCTCATTAAATGTGGGTCATACATCCATGTAATAGGCACAACAGATAGAGCAGAGCCATAAAATTATACGGCCATTTGGTGGCAAAAGTTTGTACAAGCAGTTCCTCTGCAGCTGGGCTGGCTCACCTTGGACCCATCCTCAATCTCAGAGCTCATACAGGTTGGTTTTGCTCCCACTCTGCCCACAGAACCATTGCAGAAGGTGCATGAACAAAACTCCGTGGCCTCATGATCCTCTGCTTCCCCCCTTAGCTTGGCAACGTTCACCCCATCACTAAGAAATGCTCTCCAGGCAAGCTCAGCCCTGGGGTGACTCAAAAGTCCCCTGAGGACCTGAAAAGAAGCAAGTCCCAAGTCAGACTCCTTCTACCTTTTACTACCCACAGTCTATAAATAACCATTCACAAGACAGCCTGGAGCACGGATGAGGAAAAAGGAGAGAACACAGAACTTGGAGCACGAGCTGCTTTCTTCCAAGGAATGGTGTCATTCCGGATTAGTTTTATAGTTTCAAGAGTCTGGGCGCATGGCACAGGAAGCCAAATGTCTGAAAACAGGGGTTTGACCCATGTCAACACCATGGCTTTTGGTCAGTTACCAAGAGAGAGGAGAGTGATAGTCAGCAGGTGACCTGCAGGTAACGTTGTCCTTGGCCAACAAGGTTGGGTGAGATGGGCAGGACCCGCATTCAGAGTGGCCTCACAAAAAGCCCTCAGCACTCCAGGATGCCTTAACCAGAGGTGTTTCACCATGGCCAGGAAAGGCTGGTGGTTATGAGCCCTGAGCTGGTGCTTGCAGGGACTCAAGCTCCCAGCACTCTGCTGCTCCCAGGGTAGTGCAAATTTAAGTCACTCCCAAGGGCTGAATCAATGGACAGACTCTGGTGCTTTTTCTCAGCAGCACACAAGGTTGAGTTTAGTGCTGCCTGCAGCAAGCAGCAGGGAGAGCATCAGCACCCAGCTGAGCACAGGATGAAGCTCAAGCAGACGAAGAGTACTTTTAGAGTCATACAATCAACTAAGTTGGAAAAGAGCTGTAAGATCATCAAGCCCAACACAAAAATGCTCTTCAGATCAGAGGTTCCTGACTTACCAACTTGCCAAAGAATCAACATCAAGATGAAGACCAACTATGCAGAGATAGTAGGATATAGGGGACCTCCCTAGAAAGCTGTGGGGCAGAGAGCCCTTCATTATGAGGGGCCCAAATCCTTTCTTGGTTGGACTTGATGATCTTAAGGATCTTTTCCAACCTAAATGATTCTATGATTCTTGAGATGCTGATGGATCTAAGGGATAACATAAGCAAGGAGAAATCCCTCATATGCATCTGACTGTAAAAGCTGGTTATGAGGTGCTGTAGAAGACACTCTTAAGCCTTTACCATACAACTGCAAATGCCTCTCTCAGGCTGGGAACACTCACAAGAAGGCTCTGAGAGCTGGACCACCAGGAAGAGCACTACCTAGAGCTAAACCAAGATTCATGGCCTGCCTGGCAGGCTCTGTGGCAGTACAAGCCTTCCCCTCAGCTCTGAATAGCAGCTCTGTGCTATGGGTGGTAAACACCGCTGCAGGCTGCTCTTCCAGCCCAGCACCACAGCAAGGCTCAGCCCTGCTCAGTTAGTTCAGGATGGAGATTTTCCTGCTTGTTTGGCTGGAGAGAGCCTGCACTGACCCACAAAGCCTGGAAGAACCCAGGACCTCGCTCTTGAGAAACACAAGCAGGGAATAAACTCACAGCAAGGCTTTTCATCCCCAGGGAACTCCATCTTACATGAGCCCTGGAACAGCATCACAGGGGCAGAGCCTACCTTTCCCTGGGAAGCACTGGCGATGGGGCTCACAGCAGGTTTTCCGTGTGCTATGCCTTTAAGCTCGTTGTACTCCTGCCTCCCGTTCCAAACAGCAGCCTTTTTGTTCTCCAGGCTGCTGCGCGTTGCGGATGTTTGCACCATGCCCCCTTATGCACAGAGTTTGGAGGCTTTTTTAATCTTCCTCACTGTTCTCCATAATCTAAAGACATTCAGGTTAAAAATACATGGCTGAAGTGGGGGTTTTCCAGACAACCTCCTCCTCTCTCAGAAACCAAAGGTACTTTCTCAGCTGGGCAGAACCAGCCTCCCCCAAACAACAAAGGCAACTTATTAAGACATAAACTACAATTACGCACAATCAAACTCTCCTTTTGATGCACAGAGACAAATCCTCTTTGCTGCTATCCTCAGATAACAAATGAAGTGCCCGCATCGCTGCTGCCTTACCTGCTCACACTCAAGTTTCCCTTTTTTCTCTTCTCAAGAGCAGCTAAACATAAGTAACGGTCTTCCCAGTAGCTTCTAAAGGCTTTTCCTCCTTGCCAAGTTTCCTCCCAGCTCCCAGAGGGCAAACAGCAGCCACACAGCCCCTTTTGTGCTGCAGGGCTCAGCTAACAGGCCCCACCTGGCCCTGTAGGCAGGAGGGATGCCCTCAGCCATGCTCCAAGGGCTGGCACACCATCAAAGCGGGCTTTGAGAGGGAGCTGCTGCTGCTGGGTCTCTGATGGCAAAGGCTCCTCACTGAGACCCAGTGCTGGGAAGGAGGAGGGAGTCTGCAGGGCAGAGGCTTGGACAGCCCATGGGTACCGAGGCTTGGGATGCTGGGGAGGATGCTGCTTGCAGGTGGGAGCAGGGCATAAAAGATGAGCCTCAGAAGGGGAAGGTGGGTTCTCAGTATTTCTCTTTGAAAAGCAAAAAATACAGACCTGGGTCTCACCAAGTTCATTTCCTGAGAGCTGAAAACCAGACTCCACAATGGGACTTCCTCAGCCCTTTACTCTCTGAGTTGTAAAAGTTGAGATGCAGGCACAGGGTATAGACAGAAACCAGCTCCTCATCACATCACCAAAACCTCCCCATTCCCTCTGCTCTGCCTGTAGAAAGGGATTGCTGCTGGATTGCAAAATCCACTGGAGCCTCCAGAGTACTGCTGACAACAATCAAAATCAGCTTTAAGGGATGCTCCTGTCCCCTATTCTGCTTGTAAGGGGCAGCACCTGCTGGGGTAGGAATGGAAACACCATCCAGATCCTGTGGTGTACTCTGCAGCAACTGAAGCCCCAACAGCTCTTGCTCTGCAGCCTGGAGGGCTCAAAAAGGGCTCAGCAGGGTGGAAACAGGTCCCCTGTGCTGGTTGCTGGACCAGCGGCTCTGGATGGTGATGGCCACTGGGGTCTGCGCTGGGCCAGAAAACTCTTCTGGGGGTCACACAACCAGATAACAAAAGCCTGAAGTCACCTGGGGACAGGTTTATGTAATGGAGAAAGAAATGGCCAAATCAAACCAGCTGAGAACACCAAATCCTTTGCAATGGCTTCCCTTCCTCTTCCTTTCTCACAGGTTCCCCCATTATTGCACTGATTCTTTGGGTTTTTTTCTGATAGTCTCTGACTTTGCTATATTGCTTCCTTTTCCTAGTCTTTTTTCCTCCTTCTTCTGCACTTGTGGCTTCTTCTCAGCGAACCATGGCCCACATTTCATTTCCCTCTTACCTGGCTTATGTGTCTGCTGTCTGTGCATGGTGCCAGGGTCTAGGCTGTGGTTTGTGTGTGTTGATGTGTTCCCATTTCATCTCCACTGCTCTATTTTTCTAAGGAATAAAGAAAAATTACAGTTTTCTTTAGTGCTGCTTTCATATTAAAAATCCCCCACACTTTGAAGTCTTATCTGATGCCCTCTCTTCTCCACATCAGGCACTACAAAGGGATGTGCGGGGACCATAATCTCAGTGCATGGCAGGGTGGCACCACTGCCCATTCCTGTCTTAAGCAGACCAGTGCCGGAGAAAGAGCCCAAGATCTCAAACACCCCCAGACAGGTCTGCAGAGGAGGTGATGACAACATATCCCTGCCCATGGCAGAGGGTTGGAACTGCATGATCGTAAGGTTCTTTCCAACCCAAACCAGTCTATGATTCTATGTTTCATCCTCCTGCAGCATCTTCTCTTGCCTGGAGTTTTGGGACCACTGCAATGAGCAGATCACACCAAGGACATGGTATTTCAGGCTGTCAGCAGGCTCAGGAAGCCTTCACTTATGCTTCCGTCATGTTTCCAGCCCTGGCAGGAATGCATTTATCCATAACTGAGAAATGAGACTGTGATCTCATGTCTGCGATGAAGCAGGTCCTGACAAGTCACACAAGCAGTTCCTGTTACTGAGGGACCAGAATAGCAACATCCAGCCCAGGACTCTGCTAGTGGATGGATTAACTTCAGAAAGACACTTTGGGAGCACGCACTGGGAAGAGCAGGATATTTTTGGTTTCTAAAAGGTCCTTATGTATTAAGATAAAGGGGGACAGTAGAGGAAGGTGGGTAAAGGTGCTGTGCACAGTTCTTCCAGCACCCTCGAAAATACATGGTCATTCAAACCAGGTTGGAACAGACTTGGAGCAACCTGCTCTAGTGGAAGGTATCCTTGCCCATGGCAGGGGTTGGGACTGGATAAGCTTTAAGGTTCTTTCCTACCCAAACCAGGCTGGGATTCTATGATTCTCCAGCCCCTCTCTTTCTTCTGCATTTCACAAGGTCCTCCATGGAGGGAGGGCCCTCGATCCATCCCAGGAGCTACACAAACTCCAGTCCTGTTATATATATCCCTCCATTCCTTGAGCTTGCCTCTCAGTTTCCTCTGTACCATGTGTTGGGGGAATGCTCACACAGTGATGCTCCCATGCAGCCTCACTACCGCTCTCTTGGACCCACTGTCACAAGCAGCGCCAGGTTTCTCAGGTGTGGGATGTGCACCATCAAAACACAGCACATCTCATCTTGAACAGGTTATAATGTTGGTCCCTTCTCCCAAGTAACAAGTGATAGGATGAGGAAACAGTCTCAAGTTGCACCAGGGGAGGTTTAGACGGGAGATTAGGAAACACTTCTTCACCAAAAGGCTGGCAAGCATTGGAACAGGCTGCACAGAGCAGTGGTGGAGTCACCATCCCTGCAGGTACTTAACAGACTTGTTGATGTGGTGCTCAGGGGCATGGGTTAGTGGTGGCCTTGGCAGTGCTGGGTTAATGGTTGGACTCAATGATCTTAAAGGTCTTTTCCAACCAAAATGATTCTGTGAACATGCATTTACAGCAAAGCTAGGGAATATTCCAGAACAAACTTCCTACCCCGATTATTCTCCAGAATCTCAAATCTGAGATTCTCTGCCTGGGGAAAAACATCTCCCAGACTGGGAAACAACCCACGGGAGGTGTCAGCACACATCAGCCATGCCCGGGGGCTGTGAGCCAGTGTTATTTCACCCCAAAGCATGGGAAAATCAACCGAAAACACCCCAAACACGGCTGTTCGCGACCCACCCGACATACAGGGCATCACGGACACTGGGCTGCCGAGCGGGTGAGCTGCTCCCGGGTGGGGATCACGGACCAAAGGGGAGCGGACCCGAGCTACAAGGATGCTGGAGGGGAGTAGCCCCTTCCCGGGCCGGGGGCCGCTAGAGGGCAATGGAGGAGTGTCCCAAGCCGGGAGCGCCGGCAGCGGGATGCTGCGGGGGATGCTGTCGGGAGGGAGGGATGCTGCCCAAGGAGAGGGAAACCACAAGGACATTTCGAGGCAGCTTTCTTTCCTGAATATATATACACACACATATATATATATATAGAGAGAGAGTGTCTCTTTCAACTTTTCTGCTCTGTTTAAGCACTGCAAGTGGGGAAACGGAGGGGATGAAGGCACCTTTAGCATCCATGCAGCATTCAGGACATCAGACACTCCAGACTCTTCCATCTCGGAACTATGACTCCAGCGCAGAGCAGAGAGCACAACTCCACGTGAGCTGCCTTTTATCCTCTGCTCATTAGGCAGATTTAGGGAAAACCTTCCCAAGATGCAGGTGTCAGCAGCTGGTTTCCAATTTGCTTGGAAATACTGGAGCCACCCTCTCTGATGTGCCTCTGATTTCTATGGGGCTGCGTTTCCTTGTTCCCACAATGTACCCTGTCACCCTTTCATGGGATGTTCCTTTTGTCCAGTCCTGGAAACTGGCTGCTCCCAAGTACAACCCTTTGCTCACAGCACTTCTTTGGGAAGAGATCTGCCCTGCTGCTTCCCCTCCACCACAGCCTCATCACCACAAAGGGGGTCACAGGAGGAGCACCCCGGCCCTGCTGGCTTTGTGCCTGGCCAGTCCCCAGCTCCATCCCCTGCTCTGGGTGCTTCCCCTGGGTGCCACCAGTCCCTCCATTTATCAGCCCGGGGCGGTGGGAGATAGGGGAGGAGGCTGATAAGGCTTCAAGTGGCAGCGTGCTGTAAACATTCCCACTGGTGCTGTTAGATTAGAGTGCTGGGAAAATGCCTCCAGCCCCTCGGCCCACCAGCGCAGTGGGCTGGGGTTGGGGGGGGCCGCAGAGCTGTTGAAAAGCACCAAAGGAGGAGCCGTGTAGGAGCTGAAGTGCTTCTCCAACAGGCTGCAGGGCTGCTCCTCGGTCTGACCAGCAGCTCTAGCAAGGCTGGTTTGGCATCCGACCCTGCAGGCAGTCTCTATGTGCATCCATGTTCACTGCCGCCTTTTCCCAGCTGGTGTATAAACCCATTTCTTCCTCCCTCTGTCTCCACAGCACTGGTGTCCAGAGGTCCTGACTAGCTGGAAGACCACTGCTTGTGTGCTTTAGCTCTTTTGCAGGAGCTCTGCTTTCATACAAACCTCTCTTTTCACGTACCTGGAGGACTGGCAAAGAGCGAAAGGCTGCGGTTCTCCTTTCCTAATGATCTGTACCCATTTAAAACCCATTTTCCACCAGTATAAACAATAAAGTTTAGCAGACTGTTCCCCAATTCCTATAACTTCATGTGGAACAGGGAGTGCAAGCTCTTCAAGCAACTTGAAGGGGCTCTTAAATACAATTTCAGCCTGGTTTGGGTTCAAAGGGATCTGTCTACATTCAGGTTTGAGAATGCTGATGGTTGTCAGGGTTTCTCATATTGGCTCTGCAAAATAAGGCTCATCAGCAGTGCCATTGCTGGAGTGCCCAAACAAAACACCCCTCCAACCTGCATCCTGAGACCATGCAGCCTGTGGGTTTCAAAGAAGCCTTGCTGATATCAGAAGAACATTACCTGGCAGCACAACAACCCTCTCCTCTCCCAAATGCCTGGTGCATGGACACTGGCCCACATGTAGGAGGGATCCTGCCCTGAAGTCTTTTCCCATTCATACTGAAGCATTTTGAATTCCACCACGGATTTTTCTTCCTCGTCAGGGGTTGAATCCAGGTCCCCATAGGACAGTGCCAGGATGGATGGTCTTATTCTGAAGTGATGCTGCAGTAAAAGGGGACCGGACCAGATCCAGTCATTGCAGGCAAGTATAGGGGTACAACAGAGCATAGGATGTACAGGATGGCACGTGTCAAACAGAGCTGGGGCTAAGAAACGGCTTCAAGATAGAGCTGGCAGGACAAAAACCCACAGGAAAATCTATCCATGCAGTTGGTACCACAAACGCCAGGAGAAATGGGTGCACTGGAAGGAGAGGGGGCTGTACCCCTGCAGAGCCCGTGGTACCCGAGGCCTCTATGGGGCTCCCACACTGCAGTCTGAGTTATATAGAAGATTGTAACTGCTCAAGCTCTGGGACTGGCACATCTGTGCTAAGATGAGAAAGAGTCTCCTGTTCTTCCTCTGATTCTGATGCACCAGGGACTGATCCAGACATGGTGGCATCTTCTTCCTGTGCAGCAAACCAGCATGAGGAGGTGACACCAGGGCCAGGCAATAACTGTGAAGCACAGAAGCAGTAGTGGCTCTGCTGCCGGAGTCACTTGGAAGGAGGTGACATGGTCTCAGCATCCCCACAAGAGCTGGACACTCCTTGCTTTGTCCAGTATCAAGCAGCATCCTTCCTTGTGCCACTCCTGTGAGCGTTACCCTGGACCTTCATCTCCAAGGGGTGAACAAGGAGCAGATCTTCTGCTTGACAAAAGCTCTCTGTCCACCTATTCCCTTTGTCTTTAGCCCTAGAAGGACCCTGACACATTCCTAAGCTCAGGCATATCCAGCAGTGAAAGATCAGTGCTCAGCAGAGCAGCCGCAGCTGCCTTTCTATGCCGCTCGGAGGCAACCTTACCTCCTGCTCCGCATCTCCTTGGCCTTCAGGCAGCTTTCAAAGCTCACAGCTAGGCAACACTGAGCCATGGGAACCTCCCACTCCCACTTTCTCCCTTAATATTTCCACAGTGAGTAACTCTCCATCCTTTCAGGGCTCTCAAATCGATTATTTTTACATTTGCAGTGGATTCCCTGGCCTTGTTATTAATGAAAACCTCCAGGAAGGCTCCTCAAACACAGCTTTGACTTTCTGCCCAGGACCTGTGGACAAGGGGAAAAATAATAAATAAGGCAACATTAATAAAGCAGGAGGTTTCTATTAAGTCTGAGGGACTGGATGCTCTGGCTTTCTTGGATGCTGAAATCCTCTAGTGCAGGATAAATCTTATACACTTCATTTTCCCAATCTCTCCTTCGATGAATTTCAGGAGAACATTGCTGGTATCAGGGTAAATAATGTCCTAACTGCAAACGTGGGGTCTGCAGTGGTGTGGGGTCAGCCTGGGGGCTGTGGCATCCTCCACTGTGGTCTGCTCATGGGCTCAGCCCTCTCCTTGTAATCAGGGGGTTGAGCTCAGTGTTTAATTAGCCTCAAACACAAGTAACATACAAGCCAATACAAGTAACAAGTGATTCCTCAGAGGCTGGGGGAGGAAGAGCCTGACCTAATGCTATGGAGATGTGCACTAAGTCCCAAGCTATGCAAATCAGTGAGCTCCGTAACTGACCCCACCTCGGTGGAAGCAAACCTCCCCAGCACTCCTTGCCTTCTAGCAGGATGCATTTCCCATCTGCCTGCAAGGGAACTCTCTTTCTGTGGGCTCTGCTGCCTTCTTTGCACAGCACCTGCTTTTTCTACCTCTCTGTTCCTCCTAAAGATTCCAGATTTCCCTGGTAAAAGCTGTTATCCTGAAGCATGCATGCCAGCGCTTGCTGCACAAAGAAAAGGGGGCAAGTCCATGGGGTCCTGCAAGCCCAAGGTCAGGCTGGGAGATGACTTTCCTTTGCTTTTATGCCTTTGCCTGCTTCACAGAGCATGTTGAACTTGAGCTAAATGCAGCACCATCAGTGCAGATGTGTAAGAGGGGGTTGTGTCTTGTTTTGGCACCGACAGCTCGCACGCAGGCACCAGTCTGCGATGGATGCTACAAGTATGGATGCAAAGGTCACCTTTTATCTGTATCTTGGCACCTCTTTCACCTTGGATTGCTGGGCATTGCTAGAGATGGGGCTGCTGTGCTTGCAGAAGACATGAGGAACTGCTCGTTGCCTTGGGTTGCTTTGGGGAGCAAATACTTAGCTGGCTACAGTCATAACCTTCCTAGGGAGCAGGAGCTTGCATGTTCTTCACAGTCACTCAAGCCAGTGGTTTTAACCCAGCAGGACTCTGAGGTGTTGCTATGACACAAATGTTGATGCTTTCTGATAGCACCAGAGTAGCAGAGGTACCTTCCTCTTCCCTTAAAAGTGCCAGGCCAGTCCCAGTCTGCAGAGGCAGCAGAGTTCAGCCAGCATCAGGCAGGAGTTCACAGCATCCCAATGCTGACACGCACATAACCCAATCTCCCTGCAGTAAGTGCTAAATGAGAGAAGGGGATGGCATCAATTCAAATTAATAAGGTCCAGTGTAGCTTCTAAGGCAGTTGTGGGGCTTGAGGAGCCAACAGTGAAGGGCTCTGGCCCAAAGCTGGGAATGTAGGGCTGGAAAGCACCATTTGGATGTGAGGCACCAATCCACTGGCAGTTCTGAGTAGCCGAAAAAGGGGTATTTTGGACTCTTCATCCAGCTCAGAGGCCACTTTGTCTGCAAACACATCCCAACCCACTCTATAAGATCAAGGTACATGAGTGACAGAACAGATTCATATCTCACTTTGAAAGCCACAGTGGCCCTGCCTCAGATTGTGCTGTGTTTGTCCGATGTTACACCCAGAACCCAAGGTGTAATTGTTGGATACAAAGGTTAGAAAGGCCATCGTCTCCAGCTGAAGTTTCCTCTAGGGGAAAGATGCATCCAGGAGCAGTGCTGGGATGGGCAGCTGTGGATTTTGGATGGAGATGGAGATTCTAGGGCTGGAGCAGCATGGATCTGAACATTCCTAGGGCTGCCAAAATTGCAAGAGGTTCTTGCTGTCCTCTGCCTGTCCAGGACTGTGAGGGCCAAGAACAGAGTTTGGAAGCAGTGCTGTGCACAAAGTGCTTGGCTTTTGGGATGGGTTGGTAGCTGCTATGACTTAAGATGCTATGTGGCTTCACACACATAGTTGGTAAAGCTCCCTTTCATTTTCCCAGTATCCAAACATAAATCATGTCCAGAGCCCTATTCCATCCACCCTCACAAATCAGCAACCTATCCTGCTGCTAATGAAATGCAAAGGCAACAACATCTTCCTAACACTCATCTTCTTTGCCCTCCACCTTCCTTGATCCATCACAGTCAAACTCAATGTTACCTGGATGAAATATACAGCCTGCTCCTCTCAGAGATAAGGGTCCAGGGATGATGCTGTGAACAATTCCCATCCTTGGTGTTTCCATCTGGCCCATGAAACAGGTCCTTGAGCAGATGATGCAGCTTTGGGGAAAGCATCACACCACAGCCATGGAGTGGCTCACCAGATAGGGCGAACAGCACTGAACGATGTTTCCTCCCTGCAGGATGTGCTGCTAGAAGCCCTGTGAGGAGCTTGGTTATAGGATCACTCCCGCTCCATCCCCCTAAAGCAGTTTAATAGGTCCCAGCAGGACTCATATTCATGTATAAGCATGTGAATTTAGTGGAAGGGGCAGAGAGAGGATAACTCCCTGTGAGTGGCCAGATGCAATAAACGCAGTCACTAACCACTTTTCAGAATACACACATAATAATATGTGGGATTTGTATTTTTACCACCCCAGTGGGATTTTGGCAAGGCAATAGGATTTTCCCACCCTGACCCAAATAAATGTTCAGGAGTGGAAATAACAGATTGCTTTTGCCTGAAATAACCATGTGCTCATTCCAGGGGGATCTCAGCTAAGCAATCCTTGCTTCTCTGGACCACTTACATCTCACAAAGCTTTCCCCTTTTGTCCCCTTCAATAAGGAGCCACTCACATTGGGTCTGCTCCAAATTCCACCAAAGTGGGTGGGAAGTCTCCATCTGGCTCATGTCAGCAATCCCTCTGCCCTTAAAATACCCCAAAGGATGGGTGGTAGGGCCTTAACTATTCTGGCCTCCTTGGAAAACTCTTTGCCCATGTTTCAGACCCGATCCCTGGAAGGTCCCTCCATTAGGAATGGACACAGGGGACTGATACACAGGAAAGGGGCCCTCAGTCACTCTTCCTCCCATTGTAGGATACCTTTAAGGTCCCAGCCCCCCCAGCTGCCATAATAGTCATATACAGTTATTTGTATGGCTATGTCAGTGGCCTCCTGATCTCATGAGCTACATCAACTCCTTCTGTTCTGTCCTTTCCATATAGCAAAACCAAACTACTCTCCTCCTCCCTAAGCCCTTCACAGGAAGTAAAGGTTGATAATGAAAGCAAAATTAAGATTCTTACATACCAAAGGATATAAGGTTATATTTGCTTTAGGATTAGAAGGATCTATTTGCTTTACAATAAAAAGGATATAAGAATAATACTCATAAAAAAACCCCTCTGTTCAGGGTTAAATGACGTAAGGATATATTTGCTTTAGAATTACAGTAAAATTAGGATTTTTATATCCTAAACCACTCTTCTCCTCCCTCAGCTGCTCCATCAGGAGCAAAGGTTGAGAATTAAAGCGAAATTAGGAAAAACCAGGATTTTCTGTCTTCCAAAGGCACTTTGAATTGGATGCGCACAGCGTGCAGTGGTCCGACCTGAAGCTTCCATATGCTGACATATGGCACAGGGCTTACTAGGACGACCAATGACTTTTTGAAAACTAAGGTGGTTGGACTGTGTGGTCCCATGGTAAAAAGTTGCCTTTGGTTGTTACCTCTTGAAACCTGTGCTGTACCTGAGCACACAGAGCCCTAAACCTTCAGGAGCATTATGGGTTTCAAAGCCCTTGGTGTGGTCAAGATTAAAGAATAGAAACGGTCATGCCTGCAGCGTGTGGAGACCTCAGGTGGTTCATCTCAGACTGGTGGTCCCCTGCCACCCCCAGCTGCTGCTGAAGGATCATCATCTCAGTTCAGGTTCCATAACCCTGACACCAGAACAGCTGTCAGCCCCTTTCTCGCCCTGGATCGATAGTGACCCAATCTCTGCGTTCGATGGCATAAATTATGTATCTCTAATTGGATCGGATGCTTCCTTGGTCCCAGTGAATCAATTAATAAGTATTTGCCATCAGAGTTCTTGGTGCTCTCCGGAGAGACTTGTCACAGCAGCACCAGTGGAAACTGGTGCTGGAAAGGTTGGGAGGAGGAGAAAGAACTCTTGGGGGTTCTTTCTTTGGAGGACAGGCTTAGTTGCAATGGTTGTCAGGTGTCTGATCTGGAAGGAGTGGCATAAAACCTTTGTTCTTACTGCAAGGCTTTTTTCCTTGAAAGCCAAAGCTCCTCGAGATCCATGTGAAACACAGAGAAGTCTTAGGTCAGCATCATTCACTCTACCTCTCCATCACTTTCCTGTTCTGCTGCTTATAAACAGTTATCCTGCTATTATAACCTCAAGCTGCTTTTCATCTGCCCTGTAACTCTCTTGACATGTTTGGGGTGGGTGAACAGCACAAGGATACTCTCATGCTGATACACTCTTGGGTAGCAATGATCCACCACATGCCAGAAGCTGCCTTCAACAGTGAAGGATCTCTGAGGACTTAAATGTTCTCATTTCAAGTCCTGACAATATTTAAGCATGTGTTAATGGTTTAAAGAAGCCACCCACTAGAGAAAGTCTCATCTGTCAGGAGCAGTTCCTCTAAATTTCATCATAACCAAATTAAGGCAACCCAGAATGGAGCAAGTTAGAGCGAAGACAGGAGCACTGATGGATGGTTTGCGCTGGCTGCTAAAATGGTCCTTTGAAAGCTCCTTGAGCTGAGGTTCCGCAGATCAGCGTTTGTGATTCCTGAGGAGAAGCAGGGCAGCCTGAAGAAGACTGAACTGGATTTCTGACCGATCGTGCAGAGCCACACATCAACACAATGCCTGGCAATAACGCTCCTCATCCCACAGATCATCAATATGCCATATGAAATCAAATCATGGGCTGCCACAGACTGTGATGACTGGCAAGACTCAGATATCACCTTCAGAAGCACAGCACAGCTTCTGGAACTGCATACTTCAAATAGAAGAATATCCACCACCACTGCAGGTCCAGATCTTCAAAATTCAGAGCCTTTGTTGCATTTTTAGCTACAAGACCACAGAATACCCTCACAGCATCAGTGTTCATTATCCCTGTATCCTGGATAACTTAAATGGCCTGTAAAAATCCAAGCAGCACTTCTAACAAACTCCTTAATGCTGCTGCAACTGCTCAACATGAGAATCAGCAAATATAATACAAAGAGATGTTCCTCCTAGCTACAAGGAGGGCCATGGAGATGAGGTATTAACAAAGCCAGGCAGGGAACCAAGTCAGTGAATCACTGCTAAAGTTATCCGCAAGTGTTGTTCATTATTCCTCAGGAAACTGAGGCTCTTTCAGGGCAGAACAGGTGTCAGTGCAAAGCAGGATAAAGGGCAGAAAGTTCCTACCCTAGTCTGGGTTCATTATATATCAAAGTATTTGGTATGAATACTCTTTGGTATGAGACTAGCCAGCTTAGGAATATTTTAATATAAGAAATGGGGTCTTTGTCCTGCATCATGGTAAGCACAGAAGTGACATGCATTAAGATTAGCAAGGAGCTGTGGCCACAATCATAGAATAGTTAGGGTTAGAAAGGACTTTAATATCATCTTGTTCCAACCCCCTGCCATGGGCAGGGACACCTCACACTAGACCATTTCACCCAAGGCTCTGTCCAACCTGGCCTTGAACACTGCCAGGGATGGGGCAACCACAGCTTCTCTAGGAACCCTGTGCCAGCGCCTCAGCACTCTCACAGGGAAGAACTTCTGCCTAATGTCTAACCTGAACTTCCCCTGTTTCAGTTTGAACCCATCACCCCTTGTCCTATAACTACAGCCCCTGATGAAGAGTCCCTCTCCAGCATCCCTGTAACTCCCCTTCAGACACTGAAAGCTGCTCTGAAGTCCCCACACAGCTTCTCTTCTCCAGGCTGAAGAGGCCCAGCTTTCTCAGACTGTCTTCATAAGCAAATGACTTGGAATAGGCAAGAAAAAGGGAAGAAACTCACCCCAAAACACATGGCTGGACAGACCTGGGACCTGCTGACATCAGTGACTGATGTCCTCACCAACTTGGGGCAAGTGGCTGCATCTCAAGTTTGTGGCTCCTACAGAGCATCAGCACAGAGCAACACCCAGGAGGGCAAAGATATTATTCTCCCCATGGGAGAGTACTTTCTCCATCCCATTATAAAGCTTTTTAGCCGCTACATCAGCCTTCTCCATGCTGATTTCAGCAGATGTTGTGCTAATCAAGAACAATGTAATCTCAGTGCCTTAATATAGTGCTGGGGTGCGATAAGTCCAAAATTGCTGTCATCATCAGTGTGAGGACGATCTGGTCATTGTTCAGAACTGTCCTCCTCTGATGATTACATGAAGGGGAATGTATTTTCTTCTATCTACTCCCACTCTGCTTCCAAATTTAAAACTATTCAGACATTAGATGCTTCTGTTTTTCTAAGGGCTTAATAAGAGGCCATGATGCAGATGTTCCAATAAGGCCATGACAAATTGTAAGTGGAGAAGCAATATTAAACTTGACCAAGGATGCCAAACTCAGCCTTGTTTGTAGAAGTGCAGTAACAGTCAGAAAAGGGCTGCAGTACTTCTGCTAAACTAGCTGCTACCACTATGGGCTGGTGAGGGCAGAGTGGATGTCTTACAGCTCAAGCAAATACTGCAACTTAAAGCTGAAAGCCCAAGATGAAATACAGGACTTGTGGAGGAAGCAAATGGGTGAAGGGGTGGCTTGGTTTCTACATTGGCATAACTAAACTGAGACCAGAGGATGATCCTGGTTTGGGTCAAAACAGATATCAAGATCATCCGGTTCCAATCCCCTGCCATGGGCAGTGACACCTTCCACTAGAGCAGGGTGCTCCAAGCCCCTGTGTCCAAACTGGCCTTGAACACTGCCAGGGATGGGGCAGCCACAGCTTCTCTGGGCACCCTGTGCCAGCGCCTCAGCACCCTCACAGTAAAGAACTTCTTCCTTATATCTAACCTCAACTTCCCCTGTTTCAGTTTGAGCCCATCACCCTTTGTCCTATCGCTACAGTCTCTGGTGAAGTTCAACACTTCCTCACCCAGTGGGGACAGGTCCATGCCTACCAGCATTCACCAGCTTCAACCTTTTGAAGGTGAGAAGCCATTAAAACATGTACACAACTACTGATGCCCCATTTCATCCTCCCAGAGCACCTCAGGAGGAGGCATATCCACCTGCAAGTAGGTCTCAGGCACTTTTTCCTTCTTCTGCATCTTCTTTTGTACATCACCACATAAAATCCTGCTTCCAAATCAGTTCTCATTCCAAACTCCAGAGCTTTCCAGAACAACATGCCTGCTATTCTGGAAACCAGCTATTAAAATCTCACTGTCCAGGCTTGCTTTTACACTTCCAGCTTTGCCAGCAGCCATTCTGCGCTGGTAAAGCTGGCAAGGATGAGGGAGGAGCCAGAAAACAGTTTACAAATGCCTCTATTATCCAGGGACAACAGGAAAGTGGAGATTCATCTAAGTTATACAGTCCTGGGGAAATGGTAGCTGGGCTCCTTTTCTTCCAGACTCCCCTGGACAGCTAAATCCCACTCTAAGCTTATGAAATATTGCCTGCTCTTTATTTATACATCTGATGTATTTGCTGACTGCCAGAACAGACATCTCCGTGGCTCCTTCTTTCTACCCCTGCAGCCTTTGGATCTGAACGCAGCCCTGATAGAGCAGAGGAGAACACAATGGTAACTCAATCTGGCTTGTTCAGTGTAAAATGTAATAAAAAGGGGGCCCAGAGACTGAACCTGAGGCTGTAAATTTTCCTCCAGCACTGTGCCTGTTGCCCTCCTCAGACCTTCCTTCTTTATCTCCTCCCTGCTCTGCCTGGTCCCACCACTGCTGCCACTTTGCCTTGCTGGTGTAGGCATTTCAAAGGAGCTGATCCAACAGGCTTTAATTAAATGGCAAGGGGAAGGTGACTTAGGGAAGGTGAAAAATAGGATAGACTTCACTTTTGCCAAAGCCCAGGCGACTCAAGGGAGGTATGTCTGATACACACAACAGGCTCTGTTGTGCCCCATGCAGACAGAAAAGCCTGGCAACACTCATCCCCAGCTTGTGTGCAGCACCCTGAACGCCACCATAAGAAGCTAATTACAACTTAACTAATGGATTCATTATTTACTGGAGCATTAAACCCCATATGAATTACATATTGTTCGACTTCCCAGGCTCACCTGGGTCTACTTTCTACCAGCTTGTAAATAAAAGGATGCGAATAACAAACCTTACCTGCTGCCAGCTCCATGTCCTTCATGCTCATACTTTGCTATCCATTTTCATCTTCCTTGTCTAGAAACAAATCAATATCACATCAGTTCACACCTTGTCCTCACTGTGTGTTGTCATCTGAAGTAGCTGGTGGCCAGCAGAGACAAAGCACAGGCTGGAAGCTGGCATGCTCAGTTGGGATGGGGGATATTGTGGCTCAATTCCCCGGACTGCCACAAGCAACTGCTGTGACCTTCTGCAGGTTGGGAGGTTGCTAATGGCATTTGCAGTGCAACATCCCAACTCCTTGGATAGGACTCAGTGCCACCCCACAACCTAAGATAGGAGAAAAAGGGTCCTACGAGGGCTTAGCAGATAGGGATAGAGGCTGAAGCTCGATGTGGGCTTTGCAGAAAACTCTCCCAACATGAGTTTCTTCAGCAAAGACTTCCATCTCCAAGTGGAAAAATAAAACCGAATCCAGTGGAAACCCCCACAACTTTGATCTAGAACAGATGGTTTTGTCAGTTTGAAGTTTTCCTGGCAGATCAACATGAAAGAAGAGGGATGACACTGCGTATTTTAGTCATTTGAGTTGCACAGCAGAAGAGTTAAGGGCTGGGGGACCCTAGATAGATACCAGGGCAGAGATAGACCCCACTTCACAGCTTCACTGTAAGCACCCCTTGCTCAGGTCCCTGATACCTCCCTCACATCTCTTGCTGCCTGAAATCCCTCAGGCAGAGCATCCCAGCCTCCACAGGCAGAGACAGGTACCCCATCCTGCACCCCTGGGAGCTAGTGGAGACAGACCCAACACCAGCCTTGCAGAGATGGAGGATACCTCTCCTTCCCCTCCATCCACACCAGCCAGGGCTCCCACCCTACAAGCAGGGCTCCTGCACTGGGTTACCCAAATCTTCCAGATCTCCTTTGCAAGTCACTGGCTGCAAACAGTGCGCAGAGGCAGAGGCTGCTCCACCTCCAACCAGCAATGAAGTAAAGGGAGAAAACACAGTCTTGCTCATCATCCCTTCCCTTTATAAGGTCCCTCCTGCAGCCGTGGCAGAGATCCAGGGCTGGGATGCACTGCACCTGCAGCAGAGCTGTTATCTGTGCCCAGGCACAGCTGTAATGAGGGAGTGAGGGAGACTGAATGTCCCAAATCACATCATCTCTATTGCTTTGTATTCAACCATCCCATGACGCATGCTGCAATAAATAGGCAGACAAATAGCTGTTTCAAAGCGTGATCTCCACAAGCTGTCTTGAAAAGAAGTTATCTCAGCAGAGCGTTAGCTAGAATTACCCCTGTTCCTCACTCCTCTGCTGCTTCCCTTGCTGGAAAAGCCCTGAGCCAGCACCTCCTGATTTACGGTGCTCAAAAACACAGCTTGGAGGCATGAGGGGAGCTGGTTTGAAAACGCTTTGTTTGTAGAGACATGGATGTCAAAGTGGGTTCAGCCCCAAATTTTACCTCCAGCATCAGGAAAATTATATTACTGGGTGGGTACATGTCTTCCAGAGTCTAAATATCTGTTATCACCCAGAGAAACCAGGCTGTACATGACAATATTTGGGACCCCCTCCATCCCTCTTGGACATTCCTATCTCGCAAAGAGTGGGACAATGCTTGGGTCTTGTGAGACCTCACTTGGAGTATTGTGTACCGTTCTGGTGTCCTCAACATAAAAAGGACATGGAACTGTTGGAACAAGTGCAGAGGAGGGCCACGAGGATGATCAGGGGACTGGAGCACCTCCCGTATGAAGATAGGATGAGAAAGTTGGGGCTGTTCAGCCTGGAGAAGAGAAGGCTGCGTGGAGACCTCATAGCAGCCTTTCAGTATCTGAAGGGGGCCTATAGGGATGGTGGGGAGGGACTCTTCATTAGGGACTGTGGTGAGAGGACAAGCGGTAATGGGTTAAAACTGAAACAGGGGAAGTTTAGATTGGATATAAGGAAGAAGTTCTTTACTGTGAGGGTGGTGAGGCACTGGAATGGGTTGCCCAAAGAAGTGATAAATGCTCCGTATCTGGCGATGTTCAAGGCCAGGTTGGCCATAGCCTTGGGTGACATGGTTTAGTGGGAGGCGTCCCTGCCCATGGCAGGGGGGTTGGAACTGGATGATCTTAAGGTCCTTTCCAACCCAAACCATTCTATGATTCTATGACTCCCTCCACCCCTCTTAGCCTCTCCCATCTTGGCAAAGAGGAGGACAACATCTGGGACTCCCTCCATCCCTCTTAGCCATTCCCATCTTGAGAAGAGTAGGACAGAGCACGCCGGCGTGCCTCTGGAAGCCCATTACTGTTTTATGGAGGTCACCCTCACCTAATTATGCCACTGTTCCTCCCAGCCCCAGCCTGACCCTGCCTGATCCTGAAACGGATTAACATGTCTTGGTCACTTGAGCGTGCGGTGTGTGTCTGCTCCGGGAGGGCAGCGGCTGAAGGGCTGCCCGTATCTCAGTGTTATTTTGACCTCGGCCGTTTCTTTCCGTGGCGAGTCCTTCGCAGACCTGTTGAATGGGGCTTTCATTTCGCTGACCCCAGGGGTCATCTGTTTTCGGAGCATGAAATATGGCTGCCGGTGGACAGGAGGGAAGAGATAAACTTCACTGAGGAGCCTTAACAGGCCAATGAGCCGTGACTAATGATGATTGTGGTTTGTCTTTCCAGGGCATAATTTATTGGGCTGCTGACCACTTAGTGCACTGGTTGGGGAATTAACTCCTTCGGGTGCAGGCTCACGGAGCTCTGCCCAGGAGGGGTTTGTCTCTCTTTGCTCATCCTTCTCCCCTACTGCGGGGGAAATGAGCATTTCTTCCCTCATCTTTCCCCCCATGACTCTTCCTGGTTGTTTTCATAGAATGGTTTGGGTTGGAAAGGATCTAAAGATCATCCAGTTCCAACCCCCTACAACAGGCAGGGGCACCTCACACTAGACAATGTCACCCAAGGCTCTGTCTAGCCTGGCCTTGAACACTGCCAGGGGTGGGGCATTCACCACTTCTCTGGGCATCCTGTGCCAGTGCCTCACCACCCTTACAGTAAAGAACTTCTTCCTTATATCCAACCTGAGCCTTCTCTGCTTCAGTTCATGACTTTGTTCCGACCCCCAAAATGGTTCTTACAGCTTTTCCCCGAGCAGATCTCCCATTGCAATGTGCTGTCCCACCCCCTCAACCATTTCTTGCAGCCAGAAAAGGAGCCATGAAGCACAGCGACTCTTTCAGGTGGGGGACCTGGCTGGCAGACGGCTGACGCGAGCCACAACTGCCCCAACAAGGGAGCTCCGTGTCAAACACTGCTCTTACATCTTCATCACGGGGCTCTCTCAAAGCTGCAGCTTTCTCCTGGGAGGAAAGCCCAAGCCTGACAGCACGTTCCTGGTCATGCTGCCATCCATCTCTGTCAGCCCATGGAGAGATGGGGAGGGACGGACCAGGATGTTCCCTCCCAGCTGCAGTGTGGGCAGCCTGGAGAAGGATGGCAGCAGCCCCACGGCCTGTGCAAAAGCAGGGTCAGTGCTAGGATCTAAGCCCTGATTTCACCTGGTTTTTGGCTTTCTTTTAGCATTCATCTGTGGAGGGATTAATTGCAAAAGGTTGGGTTTGTCATGGTGGGCAGCATGGGGAGAGGCTGACGCCACAAGGAGCTCGCTGGAAATAACTCATTTCATGCACATCAGTGTTTGTGGTGGACCTTGTCTTCTCCAGGGTCCTAAAAGGTTGATAGGGAAAAAAAGCACAAGTTGTAGGAGTGCCCTACAGCCTTTCATTATTTAAATGGCTAAATTCTGCCTCTGCATTGTTTCACTGCCCACCGAGGTCAGCCCCATCACTCAGTTTGAAAGTGCCTCAGTTTCCCCACCTGAAAACATGGGGCAGGGGGAGGATGTTAACACTGATTGTCCATGCAGTGTGTTTGAAGATCAGTAGGGTGAAAAGGATCTGACACGCGCTGGGGAAGGGATTTGGTGCAGGGAAGGCAGCTCCCTGCACCCCACGCTTGTCTGGGTGCTGATGCAGAGCCATCCATCATGGAGCAGTGCAGGGGCAGAGGGGACTGTGGAAATCACAGGTTTGGTAAGAGTCCTGAAAGAGCCGTTTCCAAAGCAACCATAAAGTGAATCAATTGATCGAATTCTCGGTCAAGTTGTATTTAAAACGCTGATCCCATAACTTGGAATGAGAGTGCTCTCCTTTAGACCACCCCCCTTGAAAGCACAGGAAAAAAGATATCAGAAAGTCTGGTGGGAGAGTGGAAGAGTCCCCCAAGGGCTCTCACAGGTCCAAATCTATTTCACTCTTTAAAAACCTGGAAGTATTTACATATTAAGAGGCATTCACAGCCGGAGAATCTCCCTGCCTTTGAATGCAGGGAGCTATTTCTGCAACAGCAGTGCCCACCAGTGGGCGTCCTTTGGGATGTGGGGACTTCAGGAGGGCCAAAAACTACAGGGATAGAAGGCATAATGTGTCCACAGTGGCTGGCTGGGACACAGAAGGGAGATGGATTGGTGGCACAGCCACAGGTATCCCTGCATCCATTAGCATTAGACTTTTCTGCCCTTCAGAGTGAGATCTGAGAAGGACTTGGACATTTGAACTGGTTTTCTGCTGATTTACAAACCAAAGCACAAGGCATCAACCTCAGGCCTTATGTGCAATAAGAGCACTGTTATAGACCAGGTCTGAGCTGCAATACCTGTACACCCATGTGCATCAACACACCACATACTGACCTGGTGCTCTGCAAGTTCAATCACACTAAAACTCATCACTAGCCCCTTAGAGAAGATATTCCTATCCTATCCAGGCTGGCTGAAAGCTTCTGGAGAGGCACAGGAGGACTGCAGCTTCTCCAGTAGTCACCTAAAAGAAGATTTCAATGGAAATCGGGGGGCATCACTATCCAAAACCCAGAGCAAAAGCAGTGTGAGCTCCTAACCTAGATGAGGGGTTTGCGTGAGGGTGCTGAAGCTTGCCCTGTAGTTAGATGGGTTTGGCAGAAGGAGTCTTAGGAAGAAAAGCGTTTTACATTGATGTTGCTGGGAGAAATTAGTAGTGAAAAGGAATTGTAGGTAGAGACTAGGAGCCTCTGTGGGTGCATACCTTCTGGTTTGCAGACTTATATTCATGAAACTGCTTATCAAAACCTAAAAAGGTACCAGAGTTTCTTATTTCTCTCCATATTTCCTGAAGAAAGAAAAGATATCTGGAAAGAAAGGAATAAAAAGCCTCTCTTTCCATTCCCATGCAGCATTCTGGCACCTCCTGGGCTGCCTTCCCAGCGCTGTCCAACTCAACATTCCACCTCCTGTTTGATCTCTCCTCGCAAGAGCCCTTCCTCTGACTATTATTGTTATCACTAAGTAGTGCCCAGACAGGAGAGACAAAGTCACACTGATGGGCTCTTTTCCTCCCAGGTGGAGGACCACACACGAGCACAGCAGCAGCACAGAGCAACCTGTGCCCTGTGAGGCAGGAGATAGGGAAGATGCACAAGACGTGTGAGAGGTGGCAGGGAATGTGGAAATAAAGATGTGAGAACGTGAGACTGAGGCAGCAGAGAGGAAAAAAGAAAGTGAGGATAAAGGACGGGAAGCAAGGCAGGCTGAGAATGTGAGCTCACTGCATCCCACGGTAGATGCAGACCTTTAATGCTCTGCAGCCACAGTGATTAGCCAAGACATGATCCAGCCTTTGCTGGCCTGATGCAGGGTAAGAGGTCAGCAGCAGGCTGATAAAGCAGAGTATCTTCAGCTCCTCTTGGGGGGTGAGGCAGCTAAATGAGACTGCAAAGGTCTCCGAGCAAACAGCCTTGTGGTGCCCAAAAGGCATCAGTAGCCGCTGGGCTCAGCTCTGCCTTTGCACCCCAAAATGGACCCATTGGGGTGTGGATGCTGATGAGTCTTGCAAAGAAAAAAGACAGCTGTTTCTTCGTATGTTTTGCTCAGATGGTGTTGTCAGAGAGTTTAATTTGGGGAGGGGGGGAATGGTGCAACTGTGTCCTTTTGAAGTGATATTGTTACCTGCTGTCACGAAACTGTAATGGATGGGAAGATGGCTCTTGGCTGGGCTGAAATTCCCAAGCCCAGCCTTGTAAAAGAGGATCTGAATGTAAAAGAGAGGGGGAGATGTTTAACAGAGCCAAGACCTGAGGATCAAGAGGAGAGAGGAACATCCCAGCACCTCAGGTTAACCCTTACAGTACCAATTTCTAAGGCTGACCTGGATAAATCACAGCTAGGAAATAGCATGGAATAAAGCAGGAAGAAAGATGTTGAGGTCTTAACAAAAAGAAATACCCTTCAGAAACATCCCAGCTTGGTTTCTGGAAGAGGAAATGTAGTTTCCCTTACTCTGAAGCTTCTGCTTTCTCCTCCCATGCTCTGGGGCAGCAGCACAGCTCCCAGCCCCGTAGCCAGTGGGTAAGCAGAAAGCTGCAAAATCATTAACTCCACTAGAGATGCTCTTGCTGGTTTGGATAAACAGCCTGCTGTTGTTCTACACATGTGAGTTACTGTACGAGTTGGTGAAAGGTTCTGGATTTATAGCCTTGGGAAATGATTTATTGTTTTAAGGCCACAGCTGATAAAGCTGGGGAAACGCCAGGGTGCGATTTCCCTGTCCCGCCTCTGGCTCAATCCCTGCATCCCGCAGCCGCCAGCCATACAGAAGGGGGAGAAATGCTCTAAAGAGAAACCACAAAATCCACTGGTGGTAAACGCTGTTTGTGCAGATCTGGGTCCATTTGGGCACAGACCCAGCCAATTTGCTCTGTTTCCAGTACTGAGCATCTTCAGATAGGCTCTATGATCTTAAGGTCCTTTCCAACCCTAACTATTCTATGATTCTATGGGGCAGTGCAGGGGAAGAAGGGATTGTGGAAATGACAGGTTTGATAAGAGTCCTGAAAGAGCCATTTTCAAAGAAACCATAAAGTGAATCAATTGAATTATCAGTCAAGTTGTATTTAAAACACTGATCCCATAACTGGAATGAGAACGGTCTCCTTTAGACAACCCCCCTTGAAAGCACAGGAAAAAAAGATACCAGGAAGTCCGGTGGTGGCTTCTCAGCAGACAACCTGAAGCCACCTTCTGGCACTCCAAGCTGTCCCACATAGAATCATAGAACGGTTTGGGTTCAAAAGGACCTTCAGATCATCCAGTTCCATGCTTCAGGATAACTCTTTTGATTCTCTTTCATCCATGCAAAGCTTGGTTTGTGGTCAGGTTGGCTCTCCCCTCCCATGATGAACGCAGACCATGCAGCACCCATTAGCAGGACCCAAGGGACCTCAAATGTCTTCTCACAATCCCCCACCCTACCTTCTTCTGCCTTCAATACTGCTGTCAAGAAACAGGATATATGGTCTCAGAATGGTGCTGGAGAAGCTGCCCAGTGTCAAGATGAAAAGACAAACCCTCAGACCTGACAGCAGCACACCACAGGGATGCTTTATCCACAGCCATCTTTATAGCATCATTAGTGGGAACTTGAGCTGTTGGAACTAAGGTACAACCTCCCCTAAATCCAGCCGTACCTAGAGCTACTTTTGCCACAGGCACCAGGTTATGCTCATTGGAGGCTACAGCTATGCAAAATCTTACTTAACACCAAAGTTGTCTTACCTGTGGTATTCCTCCTCTGCCTATTGGGAATGCTGGGAGGTTTCAGTCATTAGTGCCAAGCAATTTCACACACCTCAGACCGCAGCACTCATGTTCGTGTGGGACGTTGCTGCTACCATTGTACTTACCCCTAACTCCAGTCTCCTGTGGGATTTGCTGCATTAAATGAGCGCATGGGTTAACATACCTTGGATGTAGCTCTGTCCTGTCCAGCCATCTCCTGTACAAGAGAACCATGTTGTATAGGAAGGGCCTCCTCCCTTCACACTTTCTCATGCATTAGGCATCCAGCAGAAAGAACAAGGAAAAAGGTGAAGAAAGTCTGTCCCTATGCATGATGTCCTTGAAGGAGGAATTTACACTCAACAGGCTCTTGGTATGAAAAGGAGAGCGATGCTCCAGCATGCTTAGCCCAGCTCCCTGAGAACTGGTGGGGCAAGGGCTGTCCCCCCAGGACAGATGCAGTGGGGATGGGCTATAAGTTGCAATCAGGCATCCTTACCTGATGTAGTCATATGAGAGCATCTTCGTGCCCCCTGTCACTGCTGGAGCTACTTCTGACCCTGCCATCCAGCCTACATCCCTCTGAATGAGGTTATTCATATGTTACAGGCTGAAACTCAGGTTTCCAAAGTCCTCATTAAACAGACTAGGGTTGGCTTTCCAGAAAATGGGTAGAAAGGCAAATGTTTCCCTTTACAAGTGCAGTGCCTAGAAAAAAGACTGATCCTGGCCTGTTCTAGATAAGGGAAAGAGTAGGTATGTCCTAAATATTTCTATTACTTCAAAGTTCATAAATCTATTGGTTTAAAACTGTCAACAAGAAAGAGGAAATATGAGCTAGAGACATGGTTATCACCAGGAAAGGAATTTCCTCTGAAGGGAGAGCAAGACAGTAAGTCCAGGAAAGAGGGACAGATAGGGAAATACCTCTATGAGATGTTAGGAATCTGGACAAGCCTGATCTATGAATACCTTTTCATTGACTCCAACAGACTTTGTCTCTGCCCAAGCACTAGAGAAGGGTGGTCAGGGAAGACACATTTTCAACTCACCAGAAAAAACAAAGTAATAGAAATGGATTTATTGGTATTATTTTGTTGGTTTGTGTTGGAATTTTTATTTTCCTTTGAAATATTTCAGGCTTCTGTCAAAAAATCCGTTTGTCCAGCTGGCCTGATCCTGCTCTATTTGGTATCCCCAGGGGCGAAAATCATGTGGCAAAGAAGTGGTACAGTCTGCAGGGCATGAAGAAAGGATTGAAACCATGGGAAAGAGAAAGGAGGAATGCAGACCATGGAAGGACGGCATTAGACATGGAAGACTAAGGAAGGACCTTTTGGTCTCAGCCTAAAAAAGGGGAACAACACAGAAGGGAAGAGCAAGAGGGAAAAGCCAGGCCTGATGAGTGCTGAACTCTGTGTCTGCTTTCTGTTCGTGCAGGGTGAAACAAATGGAATCACCCCTCAGAAGCAGCTTTTCTGCTCAGAAACATCCAAACCACCAATGATGCTCAGCTTTGCTGCCATCAGTATCTCTTGAAACACAGCCCCCCTTTAAGACTTTGAACCTACTGATGCTGTTCCTCCTTTCCCAACACTGAACACGTCCGGGGCACTGCTGCTCAAAGTAAAGGACACCTAAAGATTCAATACATACCTAAACAGTGATGGGAAAAGGCCAGAGTTTATATTAAAAGTGCTCAACACCAAATCAGAAAGCTGCAGCAACAGGATCTGCACATGGAGTAGCACTGTGATTATTATCACTCCAGAGGGTGATGGGGTACTCCTGTGATGGTGCTGAGGACCAAAATATGTGCTTCCCTAGAGGTGTAGCAACAAATCCTCAAAAGATGGGATGTGGCTCCTAACTGGAAAGTGTCTGCACTGCCTGCCAATGCTAATGGTACTGAAAATGGGGCATCTGAGATGATACCTTCATTGTACTCAGCATGCTGGAATGGTCATGGCCTGGCCTGAGCAGATGGAGCCTCCCCATCACCCCTTGCTCTGGACACGACACTGCCTGGTGCATCCACTCTGGAAACACACTGAGGACTCCAGTTCCCAGAGCTGTCAGAGCAGCACTAAATCCACCAAGAACACGTTCAAACAAACACATTACAACAGATAAAGGATCAGATAGTTTGATGCCTCTGCCTCCTACCTGAGAGCCACACAGCAGCAGAATTGCACCCAGCCTGAATTTCATCCTCTCTCTGTAGGGCTGAAAATGGTTCTTTAATAAGCCCCATCCTTCCCCACCCTTTCCCTTCTCCTTTTATCTCATTCTGCCTAAAGTCACCATCCTGTCTTAGGGCAAAGTTCCCACTGCTGCCAACCCCTCCCCTCCGTTCTTGTGATAACCCAGTGTTTTCAGCCTGTGCTCTGCTCTGGGGGTAAGCAGTAACTTGCTCATAGAAGAACTGTTTACATTTGAATATAAGTCCAATTACACCAGCCATCTAATAGTCTGCTCTGTATATGTTACCGAGTACTTAGGACCAGTTTTTTGAAAGCCATTATGCTCATGTGATTTTCCTCAAAGCCTTTCCAAGGGATTTTGTTTTGACAAGAGGGCATTAAGGGGGTGAAACTGATAGCATAAGTACCACTTACAGACTTTGATCAGCTTGGGTCATAATTCTCTGGGAGAAAGTCTTGTATATATTAGAGAAGGAAATTAATTTTATTGCCGCTGTGGCTTTTTTTTTCCTGCTGGTAACGTCCAAGCACTTGTGCTCAGCCAGTTTTTGTGCAAGCCCCCTGTGTTCGGAGCTGAAGTACAAGGTGATCTGTGCTCCTGCTCAGCACAGGAAAGAAGGTATCAGCGAGAGGTTCCCCAAGAGGATGGTTCCCTCCAGAGAGGTGATGGATGCGCTATCCCTGGAGACATTCAAGGCCAGGCTGGATGTGGTTAAGAGCAACCTGGTCAAGTTGAAGGTGTCCCTGCTCATTGCAGGGGGGTTGGGCTAGGAGAGCTTGGAATGCCCCTTCCAACCCAAACTATTCTGAGTCTATGACACCATCCCACAAAATGGTGAGAGAGACCTGCAAACCTCTTCCTTCACATGCACTGGAATTAGATGTTATATGGATCTGTAAATATGGACCTCACTGATACCTACAAAATATTATTTGGGATGCCCAATTCCCAGGCTAATGGCTTGATAAGAGCTGTATGAGAACAGACTAAAACATCTTGGATGTTTCTGCAGCCATGACATGAAAAATGATCAACTTCTGCCTCCAACCCAGGCGTTACACTAGGGAAAGGAGAAGCAGAACTGATTGGCACTGAATATTTTGGGGTGAAGAGATGTTTTCTCATAACTTACTCTGCATCTCAGGGCCTGCACACACAGGGGAATAGCTGACAATCTGGCACAGAGACACATAGTCCAGGCTAAGAAAGCAATCAGTGAACTGGGTTGCACCAGCACCACAACCTCAAGTTAGTGAGTGATGGGAGCTCAGATGCATATTTAAAGCAGGGTGGGTAGATAGGGTGAAGAAGCCACATTCTGCAGGAAGAGTTAAACTTGGCCATTGGTGCTTTTGGCCAAATGAAGAACACCAAGGAAGAGCTCAGCCAGTGGGGAAGTGCTGCAGTACCGAAACTACTGCACACCTGAGCTGCTCATAAAAGCTACAAAGACAAAAGAATTGTGAAAATCGCCCTTTGCACTTCTCGTAGTGGTTCTGTGGCATGGTCAGGGGTGTTCCTGCTGTTTCCCTTGGTGCCACTCTGAAATGAAGGGACAGGAGAGCACGGACAAGCCATCTCCTGGAGCCAACAGCCATCTACGGTTGTCACACATCTCAGCAGCACCTCGTCAGCAGGTAGGAGCTGGCTGTGATCTGTAGCCTGCATTCATCGAGGAGGTTCCCTCCTTAAACACAAGCTGATGATGTCACCCTGAAGTGCAGAGTTGTGTGAATCTGTTCCCTCCTTCCCAAGACTCCCATGTGTTGGTCTCCTCCACCACAGGAGAACAAACTGCATGTGCAACCCTCTGTATTTACTATAAAATTCTTTTCTGCAAGCTATTTGGAGTGAAATTATTCCCACTTTGCATTGGCAATCCAAAGTGATGTCTAGTCTAAGCTAAAGTTTAGTCTAACCATAATGAGAAGATGATTGAATCCTCAAGAAGAGTCTTTACACCTCCTTGGTCATCTCTAGAGATGCCAAGGAGAGTACAAACAAAGCACAAACAGCTGACACAGATGCTTACCTTGCCTTTAGCTAGAGCCAGAAAGATTCCTATAATCATTTGGTATCCCTACAGTGATCCAGAAGCTGCATCTTAAAGGAGAAAAGCAAACAGAAAATTGAACAGAATAAACCAGACACACAAAAAACCCTGTAAGATGGGCTTGTAACTTGGTGGAACAACCCTTCAAAAGGCAGAAGCAGCATGTATTTCCTATGTTGGCCCATTCAGCATGATTGCACGTCACCCCAGCTGAAAAATAAGCCCTGAGGACTTTCCTCCCGGTGATATCCCAGTCTATCTTGTCAGATAGAAGACGTTTATGGCAGCTTGAACGAAGCTTAGATGAACTTCTAAACCAGTCCCAAGCATGATCCAGTATCTGAAGAGGGCCTATAGGGATGCTGGGGAGGGACTCTTCATTAGGGACTGTAGTGAGAGGACAAGGGGTAACGGTTTCAAACTTACACAGGGGAAGTTTAGACTGGATGTGAGGAAGAAATTCTTTACTGTAAGGGTGGTGAGGCCCTGGAATGGGTTGCCCAGGGAAGTTGTGAATGCTCCATTCCTGGCGATGTTCAAGGCTGGGTTGGACAGAGCCTTGGGTGGCATGGTTTAGTGGGAGGCGTCCCTGCCCATGGCAGGGGGGTTGGAACTGGATGATCTTAAGGTCCTTTCCAATCCTAACTATTCTATGATTCTATGACACGCACACCTCCATTGCTAGGGGCAGTAGTAAATAGATGCAAAATGAATACGGGGATCCATCTCACCTGAAGTCTAGCAAGGACCTAACTTTGGATTAGCAGCTATCTAGCCCTAACTCAACTCACACGTGAGCATTTCACATGAAGGGAGTGCTTTAATTCCTGCCCAGGCCAGCCAGCCAAACAGTGTAAACCTGGGTCTGAGATCTCCCTGGAAGCAGGATGCTTTAAGCAGTATTGGGTCCTTTGACAGGGCAATACATCACTGGCAGGTACTGAAAAGAATAACCCCTCTGCATCCTTACCCCCACTTCCTGCCAAATCCAGATTGGAATCGAGAGCGGAAATGTTTGTGCATCGCTAGTGAAGCTGGTTGGAAAATCGTTGTCAAAACAAATTTCCATCAGAAAATGACACCCTGTTGGCTTTGGCAAATTTTTGTTCGGGAAAAACATGGAGAGAGAAAGAACTGTAAATGTCAGTGTGCCCTTTTGACATTTTCCCCAATGAAAAGGATGGACTTTCTTGCTTCGAAATGACTTTTCCTTGACATTCATCTTCTATATTCAGCTCAAAACAAATCAACTTTTCTACCAAAATGGAACTTGTTGACTACTTTCAGAGCGTTTTCCCCTCTTGGAATGGAATATGCAGAAATCCTAGGATACTGGCTTTTTCCCAGTTCAGAATGGCATCAGAGACAAAAACAACCCTTCAGTTCTTTCTGGTGAGTCGAGATTAATTCTTCATGCCAGCCAGGGCTCTGCACTCTCACCTGGATTTCTTTCTTTTCTTGTTCATCCTGGAGTGATGAGCTTATCTTCAGTGTAACTTTTCCGTGAATTTCCAGCTCTAGCACTGCCTTTCTTTCCTGCTTCTCCTCTCCCAGCCCCAAACCCCTCAGAAATCATAAAATTATAAAGTGGTTTGGGTTGGAAAAGACCTTAAGATCATCCAGTTCCAACGCCAGACCAAAAGCAACTTGGGTACCACATATTCAGCTGGAATCCAGCAGATGTGAAGTGTTTCCTCTGGAGATATCCCCATACTCCCAACCTTTCTCCCAGGGTTCAGCTATGGCCCTTAGCTTGGCAGGAGCAGCAGTGGCCCTCGGTGCCCTCTGCTACTGCTGCCAGCCATAGAGGTGACTGTCTTCTCACATTCTGCCTTCACCCACACGCCCTTTCTCCAACAAGGACTCTAATCCACGAGGATTTCCCTTTCCCTCTCCTGTGAAAAAGCAAAACCAGAACAAATGTTGGGAGAAAAAGTCAAGTGTGTCTTCCACAAAACCAGCCCCAGCTTTTCAGCTCAGGCATTGTCTGGTGAAATGTGATCTACCTTTTCCTCTCTGCAACAGGTTCCCAAAACAATTGAGGATTTAATTCAAAAGAGTGTAATAGAGGTGCATTTTGCTTAAGCTCAACCATCTGCAGTGAAGTGTCTCATCTCTGCTGACTGTGCGGCTGTCCTCTGCCGTCAACAGACAGTAGATCTACAGGGAGAGGGAT
This sequence comes from Amazona ochrocephala, assembly GCA_039720435.1. Taxonomy (NCBI): domain Eukaryota; kingdom Metazoa; phylum Chordata; class Aves; order Psittaciformes; family Psittacidae; genus Amazona; species Amazona ochrocephala. The sequence goes on along the minus strand of CM077891.1, from coordinate 3,154,237 downwards.
CCCCACCACATCGCTCCATAAAGGGCACTCATAGCTATCTTACAGAGAGCTCCAGTTTGCTAAGACACATGGCATGTCATTTTTTACCTTGGAGTGCAATTCCAGGCTCATACCAGCTTTGGCAAACAGGGAACTGGGACTCTGCTCCATCACCACAGTGTTTCCCAGCTTCTTTGCGGTAAAAGAAGAATGGAAAGGTCTCAAATACACTCTTGTGTGACCTCAGCAAATGCAACTCCCAGTTACTGAGCACTGACATTGCAAACAGATTCTGTAATGAGCCTGGAAAATGAGCATCCCTCAACACAACGGCCTCAACTTCAGCTGTTTTAGATACACACACTGTGAGCATTGAAGGTCGCAAGTGCACGTCAGCAACCACAGAGTAACACAGCTCAGGTGCAGCAGAGGGATTGGCCTTTACCATGCCATCCTGCACAGTAAAGCTTTCAGTCCATGGTGATCAGAGCCCTACAGAGCCATAGGGATCATTGCGAGATACCTAGGGGAAGCAAATCTATAACCAGGAGCTTAAAATGCCTGTGCAGGGCTCATGGAGAATTTGAAGGGGGGGAAAGAATCTGCATATTGGGAAGAGATTGAAACCAGCTAGGCTAAACCCCTATTTTTAACTCAGCTGAAGCTGATGAAATGTCTCCCTCCTCAGCCCTACGTCTTCCCCACATGCAGTAGATTTATCTTGCTTGAAACTATCTAAATGTTCCCACAGGGACTTTCCAATGCAGGTCTGCTCTCCAGCAAACAAGCAAGCCTGCAAAGCCAAGCCATGCTCAGGTCCTGCCTTGCCCAGAAGCGCAGGAGGTTTTGAAGCCAGTGCCAAGGATTTCCCTTGGGTTTGCAGCTGATTCAGACTTAGGGCCAAGCTCCAACTGTATGTCACCGCAGGCAAAACCGAGCACCTCAGAAAGCATCCTTCCCTCCCATCTTGGTAGCCCTGGGGAAACTGCACCATGAAACAGCATTTTGACACAATTCAGCTGCTCTGAGGGCTGGATAAAATGATTCTGAGCTTAGAGCCAAAAAGCAACTGCATCTTTTTGTGGCCAACTCAATGTTCCCTGGGAGCAGTGGGTTTTACCAAGGGGTTACAGGTTGCTGGACCTCCCCGGTGTGATGAAACTCAGCTGCTGGAGGCAGGAGAAAGCACTTTAGATAAGAGGCCAGAAGAGGGGAAAGGGAAAAAAGGAGGAAGCATGCTGGGTATTTGATGCTGTCAATCACAAATCTCACACGGTCCCTATGGAAGATGCTGGAGTTCAGAGAGCCTCAAACATCCACACCTCTGTCTCTCTGGACAGCACAGGCGATGCTCTCTGCTCAGGTGGCCATGCAACACATACAGGACCCTCCTCGGCTGCTCCACACCTTCCCCAGGGGACATACTTCCAGCACCGGGCCAGTGACCCTCAGCAATGCAGGGAAATTCATGCTGACAAGTTACTGACAGCATCAAGCAATGCTTGAGCTGCTCTGTGGACCCCAGCACTCCCTGCTCCCCTCCACACACAGGTGGTAGGAGCAAGGGATGTGTTCTGAGGTCCCACCCAGCCTCGCACTTTCCTTCCTGCCACTTCCAGGTTCCTTCATTGAGGACAATCAATGTGTCCCAGCCTGCCCTCCCCTCACTGAGGAATGAGGCAGCTCATTGCTGGGATAGAGGAGCAGATGCTGGGCTGGAAAGGGAGCAAAGAAGAGAAACCCTAGGCTTCCTGTGCAAAGCGGCCTTTCAGCATTTGGCTTTCTCAGTGTGTCTCTTGCTGGAAAGGAAGAAAGAAGGGGAATGGAGCTGAATAGCCATTTAAACACACACATTTACTCAGTAGATCTAATCACTGCTATAAGCCAGTCTAGACTGCAGATCTGCAGAGCAGTGCTGGATGCTACTGAAGGATCTAGCCCTAAACATGGTCAAAATATTTAACTATATCCTTTTCTTCCCCCAAAAGCATCTCTGTTGTAATGTTAAAATGGCATCATTCCAGCCCTTGTGAAGGGAAAGCTGATGCCAGAGAGCTGTGTTGCCCATACTGAGTGCCTTCAATGGAAGGAAGGCAGTTGATGGTGATGCCCAGGCACCAACTTGCAGGAAACACTCTGTGAAAGTGTGGTGACATCTCAAGGATGCAGGAAGAAGTAAGGCCAACCACATTTTGTGTTTGCTTTGCATTAAGACCAGTGTGACCAACTGAACTTCGCAGTAGCAGCCCCGGAAAAAGGCAGCACTTCTTTTGGCCAGCTGAAGAGTAAAACAATGATGCAAATTAAAGGTTGCATAGTTTTTGGTTTTCTTGGATACAAGGAAGCGCTCAGGTGGAGATCTCTGTTTCCCAATGTTCTGTTCATTTTGCATGACTCAGGACCCAGACTCTTCTGCATAGACATGCAGCTAGGGAAGCAGGGGCACTATGAAGGAGAGAACAGCAGGGATAGCAACCCAGGGTTGCTAACATGAAGTTAACCTCCATTTACTGCCAAAGGAAGCAGAGGTCCTATATTTCTTTCCCACCTTACTTTGGATGCGTTATCAAGTCTTCCGTAGCTTCCCATCCTTCTCTAGTGGCCACAGTGGGCACCTGAAAGCCCAGCAAAGGTGACCTCAGCCCCAGGAGCAGCAGGAGCAGGGCTGCCCCACAAGAGGGATGAGCTGGGAGCTGAGGGTGACCCTGGCACAGGAATGCCCTCACCAGTAGGATGCTATTCTGCAGGGTCTGAACACAGCAGGGCCATTGGCAGGCTCCAAGTGAGTGATGAATCAGGTTCAGAGCCTACCCAGAACAGAAGACAAAGCCAGGGACATGACTTGAGGCAAAAGATCTATCTAGAAGGGATACAGACAGACTACTACAATAGAGGTATTAGGTCTAGACAGGACAAGAGACAAACTACTTACAGATCTGAAGTTCACACAGAAGATAGGGTAGAGAAGAAATACCTTGAGCAGATGGCTCAGGTACACAGCAGAGGCAGGGCAGGACAGGAGACAAACTACCTCCATAATATGTCCACAGTCCACCCAGGAGGCCAGGCACATAGAAGGCACATGTACCATGTAGCCCAGGGAAGGAACAAAAGCTCAGAGTTGCCCTTAAATAGAACTCCAAGTCCATGGGAAGAGGAGGAATAGGTGGAAACCTCAAGTGAGGCTGCTCAGGTCAATCAAGGCCAGTCAGTGCCTCAAGAAAACCAGCTTGCAGATGCTTCTGCTGTGGTGTCTGGTGTGGCCAGGGAGAGGCTGGTGGGGCAACATGAAGGGTCCCTAGGTCAGAGTTAGGATACCTCACTGAGGGAACACCTTCCAAGAGCATCAAGGACCTGAAAGTATCCTGTTGCCCAGGCCTGTGAGTCAGGCTGATGGGGAGCCAACAGAAGGAGCTGATGTGGCAGATTAGCTGAATGGTGACAGATGGGACTGATGTGCCATTTCTACCCTTGACACCACAGAAAAAGGCCTCTTCCAACGCCTGAGCACCCATCATCAGAGCAGAGGTCTTTCCTTGGAACATTCCTTCCCAACTAATAGACTCATAAAGCTGATTGCTTCCATGGCTATTAAACCTCCTCTGTTCCCTAAGCTCACAATGCTGTTCTGGGCATCTACACAGAAGAAAGGAAAAACACAGCAACCACCATAGCTTGTGGAAGACAACCCTCAAACGCATCTCTTAGAGGATGACCAGACTTTGAAAGCCTTTGGATGCCAGAAAAGGACTCTTCATCAGGGACTATAATGATAAGACAAGGGGTGATGGGTTTAAATTGAAACAGGGGAAGTTCAGGTTAGATATAAGGAAGAAATTCTTTACTGTGAAGGTGGTGAGGCACTGGAACAGGTTGCACCAAGAAGTGGTGAATGCTCCGTCCCTGGCAGTGTTCAAGGCCAGGTTGGACAGAGCCTTGTGTGACATGGTCTAGTGTGAGACATCCCTGCCCATGACAGGCGGTTGGAACTGGATGATCTTAAGTTCCTTTCCAACCCAAACCATTCTGATTCTAAGGTGCACAAAGCCTCATACACCCTGAGACTTCAATTGTTGCTCTGCATCGTGTTTCCATCAAGTGTGCGGAGGGAAGCAGGCAGGGGAGCGGAAACTCAAAATGCTATCTGCCGCTTGCACAACTGAAGGCAGCTTCCAAGAACACATTGACGTATTGTACAGCAGAGGGAGGCCTTCCGAGCACGCTTTGACTTGATGCCAGGCTTAGGCAGTGTGCTGCTTTGTATTAATTTGTGTAACTTCATGAGGAAACTGTGCTTGGCTTGTATGTGAATTTTAAATGAATTGTTAACACGTTTTTATGAATGGAGGAGTTGGTGTTAGCTGGGGGGATTGGCTGCTTGTTGTTTAAAGCAGAGGAAATCAATCATGGCTTTTCGCTAAATAAAACTTTATTGAGCGGTAATAAACAGATACTTCCAAAAAAACCATTTCAAACCACATAAAAACCCAAGTGAAAGGTGCTTGACTGCTTCAGCATGAATCACAGGTCAGGAAATGTGTATCTGTATTAAAGCACCTCATGGGTTTTCCTAACATCAAGAAGGAAGATGCATTAATGTGCTACATCATTGTCTTAATGGAGGATGGACCATCTGCCTACGACCCAATGTCTGGGGCCATCAAGAGACTCTGTAAAGCAGCAGTCAGATGCCAGTTGGGAGATGCTCTGATGCAGGGTGTTTTGCTGTGCCAAAGGCTGCTCATTGCACTTTGTAAGGCAGGAATACACCCACTTGTCTGTGCTTTCTGCTTCCCATCCATTCTCTCCCATCCCTTCCAGAAACTTTTGACTAATAAGATGGTTGGGAAACACAGCCTCCCACATCTATTTCTTCATCCTTCTTTTAGCAGTGGCAAAGGGGATTGTGCTTAAGGTTGCTGCTAGGGAGTAGGGAAAAGAGAAGTGAGAATACTCTGGGGGTTTTCCTGTGAAGATCTGGAGCAAGTCAACTTTAATCAAAAGTAGGGGAGCAGCTCTCACTATGATGAGTCCCTCTCTCTTCTGCTACTGTTGGAAGAGTGGGGTCACAGAGCTACAGAAAAGCCACTTACACTAAGGGGAGGGCACTTCGGTAACCTTCGCAGTCAAATTTCTCCTCTCCCTCCATTCTGCAGCCTCAAGAATGATAAACTTCAGATGTCAGCATGGATATGAGAGAGAAGAAAGAGGATAGAGCTAAAGAAGAAAAACATGCAGGTCTACAGGATCTCCAAGGCTTTGGCTACTACATGGCAATCAGGTTTCCATCACAGGGAGCAGAGCATCTCCTGCAGTAGAATGAAAGCAACCTCCTGACTATGTAATAAAGGTGTAAATAATAGAGAGTAAAGAGTAGATCCAGGCCAAGAGAAACCTCAAGTGGAGAAAGTTCACACTGCTGCCTGTTCCTGCAAGCTGAGCTCTCCAAAGCCAAACTCTCCCAGCCAGGAGACAAACCAGTTCTGCTACTTTCCCTCCTCAAAATCCAAGTCATTCATCTTGGAAGGGGAAATTTGGGCTGGAAAACCAATGGGCTGGATCTTGATGCTTCTACTACAGGCTTGTGTTACAGTGTTATTCATAAAAGGTCCTGCAGACTGAATGACCAGATCCTGGGTTGTTTCCAAGGCTTATTTAAACTTTTCCATCCTTTTCTCAGTCTCGTGTGACTTTGACCAGTGCATTGATTGATGTTGCTAAAAATTCATGCTCCTCCTTCCCACCTCACAAAGTACGTGTTTTGGAATGTCTCTGGATTGCTTTTCAGAGTGAGCTTCTCACTTGATGGAGATCACTGGGTTTTGTTGTTAAATAAGTGGATTACTTCAAGAAAGCAATTCCCTGGTCTCTGCCCTTGTGTGCTGGCTGCCACTTTGTGGTGGTTGAGGGCAGAAGACAGATCTTCAGCGCTGATCATCTCATGAACACCTCAAGGAAATCACAACGTTGTTCCTTCAGCTGCAGAGGCCGGTGTTCTGCACATGTGCGTGTCATGGCTGCAATATCTGATGTTCCATAAACCAAAAACTTCAACTGGAGCCTTGCCCAGATCACTGGATCATTGTGTAGCATCTCCATTTTGCACGTATCCCTGATGCTGATGGGTGGGACTGGCAGGGTTCCTTCTTTGTCACCAGGTGATGCTGCTTCTCCATTGCATATCCCAGCACAGCAGCATCAAATGAGCTTTTCAATCTCACCTACTGTTAAACTTCAAAGGTAGGGATAGCAACTAGCTTTCCAGACACCTTTAAAACCAGGAAGAAAAGGGCAGCTCTTCTAACACGTCATTCATCCATTCCTACTTAAGGTATGGCTGCTGCTGGGATGGACTGAGTCACCCAAGGAAAGCACTTCTGTTTCTCCTCTAAACTTAAAAGACCATCTTAAAATATACATCACATTCTTGCATCACAAAGTCCAGAGCGAAGCTTGAGCTGTCCATAGCTGCACAGAACCCAGGACATCCTGCATTGTTTTGTGGGCTAGAAAGCACAAGGCTTATTTGTGACTTTAACCCTCATGGCACCTGTGGGCAGGAAGAAATGGCATCTTGAACCTTGCTATGGGGTTAAAAGGAGAAGGGAGTGCAAGAGCTTTGAGGGTTAGAACCAGAATTTTCACTGCACATGGACCGGTGCAGTGTGGGATTGTGGTTTGCCTGAGCATAGGAAATGCAGCATCACTCAGCAAAATGGAGCTTGTGAAGACCTTAGGCTCTTCTGGGAGACAATTAAATTTGACCACCATAAACTCTGGGTTTTCTGATGGAATTCAAAACAGCCAACAGATCCAGGACATGCAGAGACGAGTCAGACCAGCAATGGTTGTTGTGTAGGTTGGGATTTGCTACCTTTCCACTTACCTTCCATAGCACAAAACTGCACACTGTAAGGCAGAAAAACATCAAAACCAAATTCTTGAAGCCAAAGCACCTGAGATGTCAACATCACCAAGGCGCAAACTCATTTGCAATGTTGCAAGACTCAAGGGGTAGAGAAAGATGACTTCAAGCAACTGTAGTCTGCAAAAGAAGATTGTAAAACCCATGACATGAAAGAAAAGTAGAAAAAGAAAGAATAAGAAAGAACAAAGGTCAGGTTTTCACTCTGTGCCTTCTGAGCTCATAAAAGGTCACATTTCCTGGCTATTTTTGTGAGTAGGAGTGTTAGAAATGGACTTTATTTAAAGAAAATGAAAGCTCCAGTAATTATACAGCTTCAGGAGCCAGGTCTCTAAGAAAAACACTGAGTATTGCAAAAGTTGGCAACTTTGCCTGTGGAAAAGGACTGAGTCATGGTGGCTTTTTGGACTCCTTGATGGAGGAGGAAGACCAGCACAGCCACTTTGGAGTGGTGGTGAACTTGCTCAGTGTGGCTGTGGGTCCACGGCCATCTCTGCAGCATCATTGTGCATGGCTATGATGGGAGACACGGAGGGTGCCATGGCTGGGACTGGGGATGCAGTGTCTGTTGTGCCTTCAGCTACCTGCCTGCAGTGCAGAAGGGACCAAAGTGCAGCATCTGGGGCAGGAGCAGGAAGGTTGTGGACGGGAATCCCCAGGCTTGCAGGCACAATGTCTCATTCCACCCTGAAAAAACGTGTTAGAGAGAATTCCTTGCAAACCATCAGCTTGCAGGGAGGTAAAATCCCTCTTTTCCTAGGCAAAGACTTTGAAATACTGAACTGTTCCATCTTTAAAGGGATGCAAACAGACACGGACTTATCCTGCCCAGTCCTAGCAGAGAAAGGTAGAGGGAGGATCAAGACATTAAACATGGGCAGCACAGCAGGAGAAGGATATGTTATGCTTGGCTTGAAGAATGCAATCAATATTTTAGCAGTCCCAAAGCTGTGGTGTTGTTCTCGTACCTAATGTCCTTCCAGCCTACCACCTCCCAAACCAGCTTTGTCCTGCATATGTCCCTGGTCCCAGAGCATTTTAGTTACATCACTTCTTCAAGCTGAGCCCCTGAGAGTCAGACAACCGCTTCAAGTCCACTCTTATTAAGTAGCCAGATGAACCCTGGAGTCAGGACTTGGTTGCTATCTGGGGCCTGGAGGAAGAACCAGCCCCTGTCTCATTGCACTGTCTGTCTATGCATCCCCCAGCAAAGCTGTTCATCCTGGAGGATACACAGCAGGCATCAGGAAGCCTCTGAAGCCATCAATTGCATGGCAGCAGTGGGAGAGAAGAAAGCACTGGGAGAGAAGCCACTGGTTAATGATGCTGTGTGTGGGAGCAGGATAAAGACAAGCAGGGAGCCAGAGCCTGGGAGCCAGCAAGCCATTACCCACCCTGGTGGGATGTCCTGGGTCTCCAAAGCCATGCTGCAATCCATCTCAAGGAAATGGGGGCAGCTCATTGCAGGGATTACTTCCAGGCAGGCAGTTGCACAGGCCAATGAGCTCCCCATCGATTTGTGACTGCCCTCTTTCCCAGCAGAGGGAGTTTGGGAGAGCCTTCTGCATTGATCCGACCTGTTGTTTCTGTAATGGGGCTGCTGCCAGATGAAGTTCACATTAAAGAAAATGAATAGTTGTTATTTGCAGATGCGATGAAGCTTCCACTGCTCCAAAGCATTGGCACCACATCAAAGAAACGATCCTCTTCTCCTTGACAGCCCAATGAGCAGGGTGACAGCTTTGCTTCACCTCTCCGGTATGCACCATGTCATTGCTGACGCTGATCAGCAATGTCTTGTATTCGTAGTCAATGCATTACAGTCAATGGCCAAGATTCCATGGCTACACTTAAGCAGGAGCAACCCAGAAAGTCCCATCACCCTTTGTGTGATCAGATGGGCCATCTGTGCTGTAAAGGGGGAGACATTTGGATCAGGAGCTTACAGTTGGGGACATCTAAAAGCAAGCAGTTGCAGGGCTCTGCTCCCCTGGGACACCAGAGAGGATTCCAGCAGGTCCCTGTGGGTGGCAAGGCTCTCCAACCAGAGTTTCTGACTGGATCAAGGTCTGTGGAACATGCTCTCTAGCCAGAGGTTAGGTGCTTTAATTTGGATCCTACAAAGCCCACCCTCAAAGTCCTATAACTCATGCAGTCATTTTTTTACGTAAACTCATTTTCTCCATCACTTCTATTTAATTGGCTCCACAGGATGAAGAGACATTCTTATGTTCTCTTACAGATCCCTACATTCCCTCATATAGCAACCGAAGACACTAATAACTCCATCTAATGACAGAGTGAGTGATCCCTGCTAAGGGCAATGGCTGGGTTTATTTATGTCAGCCAAGGGCTGGGTTTATTTATGTCACCTGCTTTGCTCCATGCAGGGCTCCAGCCAGCTCCACTTGGCTTTTTTTAGCAAGCACATTTCATTTTTCACTCCCCACTGTCATCCCCTTCCCCGTCTCATTCAGAAACTTCACCCACTCCTTCTATCACAGCCCGTCCCTCTGCTACCCTGTGATATAAATCAGCATTAATTCTGCTGGGAAAATCCTCTAAATCACTCATTGTCCTCATTATTATTATTTATCTTAGCCTGGAGGTGACACATGCAAACCAAAGCTCTTCTGTTCCACTTGCAAGGATTTTAATGGGCTTACAGGTTTGGCAACCCAACTGCAACACCTTACGCGGACTTTCCTAATGGAAATGGTTCCGCATCCCTCAGTCTGGGTCCATGGGTCCTCTGTGGGATGTCTCAGAGCCTGGCCTAACTGCTCCCTTCAGGGATGGAGTTAGGATGAAACGCTCAGGGACACATTTCCGTGCGAGCACTTGGGGATCACTGTTGCGAAAGCACTGTCTGTGTGATGGAATCTCCTAATTAAAGCTTAATATATGTATATGTCTATATATGTCTATACATTTATGTATATATGTATACGTACATATAAAATTTACTGTGTGTACGCAAGGAAGGGCACACAGACAACTTCTGTCTGGGATTTTCGGAGTGGTTAAGCTGGCAAGTGTTAATTGTTTTCCCCTCTCATTTAGCTCATAAACTGGAGGAGTTCAAGCTCCGTAGTGCAGCAAAACCAAACAATCAACTCAGCCTTTTTCCTCCTCTGCTTCACCTGATCAGGAAGGATGTAAGAGAGAAACTGAAACAAAAAGAGGTAGAAGCCAACTTGCCTTCCTGGAATAAACCCAGATCAGGCACAGAAGCCAACGTGGCAGCTTCTGGTTTGGAGAGAGTCCCCACATTGCATCTGTACTGCTGGCAAGCAACCTAAAAAGCCAGCTCTCTCCTTCCCTGATGCCAATCACACTGCATCTCCCTACCCTCACATCTCCATACTCTGTATTTTCCAGTCCACCTCCCCTGTGCTGTGGCAGGACAGGACCGGCCCTGCACAGCCGGAATGGTGTGAGCTGACCTCCAGCCCCCCCCAGGAGCAATAATGCATGGGAATATCGATCCTCGCACTTGTCACTCCCGATGGACGTGCCACCGCTGAATCCCTAACCTTTAGCTGTGCCTGGAGTCTGTAAGCTCCCACCCTCTCCTCCCGCCAGGCAGAGAACACCATGTCCAACAGCCTATTAGCAGGAGAACAGCCTGTCCCCTGTCAAAACACACAAGGTGCCACTGTCCCCATGGGAATGCAGGCAGCTGCTGACAGCACTCTGGCTCTGCCTGCCTGCCTCCCCTGCCTTCACTGCTGTCCCGCCAGCACCCCAAAACCTGCAGCAGCACCACAGAGCCCAGCTGAAGAGGACAATGATCGTGTAGCTAGCAAAGGGAGAAGAAAAAGTAGCTATCGTCCACTTGCTGGCTTCAGGACCCACTTTCCTTGAGACATAAAGGGGAGACCACTGGGCTTCATCCTGACAGCCCTCCTCATCACCTCAGGGAAGGTGTTCAGGGTGGGATGCATACAAAGGGAATGATTTCAGGATCACACTATGTGCATTTCAAGAGCAAGAGCCTCACTCATTCCTCTTCTGCTTTATAGAGTTATTCGTAAGCATCAACATCCTGAAATGAGATCAGGAATGTTTTTATAGTTCCTCTGATACAGGGAAAATGATGCAGATGGAGTTTGTTATCTGCCTTCATCTAAGTGATTCATGTTTAGGAGGTACCCAAAACCCCCCTGACAACTTCAACCAGTCGTTGACTATTTCAATAGAGACATGACCACACCACACATGGGTCCTGCCTAAACCTGGATCTAGAGACACCCAGACCCTGGATGCATCCTGGGGGCTCTAAGGCATCCCTGATAGAAAATTGTCATTTCTCAGCATGTAAAATGGGATGCACACAGCCTTGGCAGGGATAAATCTATTGGCAAGTTCATGTTCACAGTCGGTCTCAAATCACTATTCACAGGAATTAAGGACTTGTTAAACTCTTCAAATTAAACTATTTGCCTGAAGCTTAAAGCTGTCCTGCAAGGCAATTCCTTTTCCATATAGCAAATCCCACTCTGCTACACAGGGCTGCAGTGCACCTATATGGTGAAAGCCCATGTCCTATTGCTCAGACAACCTTTCCATCACTCCAGCCTCTGGACTAGACATCTGCCAGGGCAGTCCCCAGAGCCACACTGTTCACAACACTTCTCCTAAGGTAGGTCTGACACCTTACTGTGGCTCCACCTTTCCTGTCCTGGTCCTAAGTAGTCACTTCATAAGTCCAAGCTTACCATATGGTGGGTTAAACCCTGTTAAAGTTGAAACTGCTGCACTGCTTTCCTCCAGGCTGTGCTCCATGTGGGAGTTTTCCCAACCAACATCCCTCTGGGATGAAGCACACAAGGTCTGATGTCAACCCAGACCTGAATTTTTCAGTCATTTGTAAGGAATCACATCGTCTCTGCGTCACTCAGCTCTCTCCAGCAATAACTTTTGAAATCCACGGGTATATTTCACTCAACTCAGACTGAAAAAGCCCCAAAAGCATTAGGAGTTGGCTTGGTTTGATGGCCATAGGCACCTGGATAGAGGGAAAACTCCAGCCGTGGCTAGAGCTCAGTGCAGCAATTAGATGCTGGAAAAGGCAGGAAAGATATTTGAAAGGTCCCAACCTCAGGAAATGTTTCGATCAGAGCTCACACCTTATTATGCACGTGATAATCTAGCCATAATACACAGAGCCACGGGAAACCAAAGCTCCGTAAGTCCTACTCCCCATGGATCAACTAGGAAAAGAACACCACAAACGCAAATAAAATACAAGAAAATACCTTTCATAAAGCAGAGACCCCTGGAGCAGGCACTTCTGAGACTCCTGGGGTAACAGAGATGGGCTTGGGTCTACAAACACCATTGCTAAAACAGGAACAGAGACAACAAAGAGGATTTCCACCCAGAGCTAGAGAGGATTATAGGTGCCAAGGTCCACTTGAGTGAGACTGAGGAAATAAAAACCTTTGAGAAGCTCTACCTACTTGAAGGAAGGCTTGGATTAAATAACAATTCTTGCCTAGACTGGGTTTTTTTATTCCACTTTAATTGTATTTCTATGAAAGTTGTTACAAGACCAGAAAAAAACCTTGAATTCCTATTAAAACCCAGTTTCTCTAACTGGAGAAGATCCCCTTTGCAAAAGCAGTAGCTTCGAGCCAGTAGCAAATGGGGTTTGATTGATTTGATCTTGATTACACCTAGAAGACTTATTTTTGGCCAGAGTTCTATTTTGAAGCAAAATAAGTGGAAATTCAGTCAGAACAAACCACTCTATATTTTTCTAGACACAACTCTTTTGGCAAGCTCAATAGTGGAGAAAACCCACTTTGATTTGTTGTTTTACAACAAAGTGTTTCATTACAGACCACATGTAGTCAAAAATATCTTTCCATTTTCCTCAAAAATTATTCTCAATATTTCTTGAATGTAAAATTAAATTAATTTCAAATTAAATAGAAGATTTTTTGGCCCAAGAATATTGCTTCTTGTTTTCTAACTCATACAGAAAAGCTGTAGCTGCGCTGCTGTCCATTCTCCTGCAAACCGGACCAACACAGTTTCTGTCCTCAAATCCAAAGCCACAGGCTAAGTAGCAAAGTCTAACACGCTCTTTTGCATGGATTTGAAGTTCAAGTTTAAACATTACTTGTTCCTCTAGGTTATATGCATGTGTGTAAATGTGATCTTAATGAGGGTTAAGGAAGAGGACACATACTGGCATTTCCATTTAATGTACCACTGATTTGAGGAAGCTTAGAATCATAAAATAGTTAGGATTGGAAAGGACCTTTAGATCATCTAGGATGAACTGTGACCTCCTGTTTCATGGTAAGCTGCAAGTCCCAGCCTTCACTGGAGTGGCAACCTGAGCCAGGAATTCCCTCTGATTTCCTACTCCAAGCACTTGATTCCTCCTGCTTCCTTTAGTATTACATTTAACGATCCCTGACATGCTTTTGGCAACCTCCTCAGAGATAATCAGGTTGTAGCGCTTGAGACCAGCTCTGCTCAGATAAAGCAAAACTGAGTGATAAAAACCAGCGATGTATTTGCAGATCAGAGGCAGAGCAGCGGGAAGCACGTTGTGTTTGGGGCTTTTGATCAGATGAGAACGTGCGTTCCTCCCTAGTGCTGTAATACAACAAGCACAAGATTCTTCTCTATCAATTGTCAGGCCAGGGTTAGATCTGGAGCCTTCAGCCCTGTCTGCAAAGCTCAGCCCCTTCCCTGGTGTATTGGTGACGGCTCCCATTTTCTGCTCTCACAGATATCTCTTAGCACAAATCATGCCAAATACCTTCTGTCCTAATAGACCTCAATTCTCTTGCAGCTGCTCTTCAAATCTTAGCCTTCCCAAGGGTTAAACATGGAAGTTTTACTAGAGAACAGAAAATTTAGAGTGAGAGAAAAGTGGGGCGAGGGGGGAAGAAAAGAGAACTAAAAAGAAACTAGCAACAACAATATGAATATAAAAACCAAAGCAACCCAGTTGCTGGATCTGCAAAGATCTGCACTCCAATTCTATTGATTTCATTACACCTCTGCTGCCTGACCCATTAAGCATGGCTCACTGGTAAGGTGTAAGATATCTAAGTTGCACTTTGTTACATCCTTAGGCATCTCCTGTGCCTGGAGACGTTCAACACCTCCCCAGCTTTGAAACTTCCTTATCTTAGTCACAAATTCACAAAAAACTCAAAATGAAAGGAATTTGTGCATCGCCCAGTTTGAAAGCACATCTTCCAGTCTGTGTCTTGACTCAATGGGGTTGATACCAGCTGGTATTTATCCAACCTTGACCATCAAAGGTTGGCTGTCCCCAAGATATACCTGTAGATAGCCTGAAGGGACCGACACCTCAGATGATCTCTCTTCCCACCTAAAAAAGGCAGTTGTTTTGAAAAGGTGGCCCCTCGGGCTGCTGCTGTCCCTTCACTGACTATGGATGGTCTCACAGGCCTCAGTGATGGGCTCCAGACATGTTCTCAGAGTTTGGCAATCAAAATATATTGAGGGACACATCAAGGTTGCGTGTCACAGCCTTTCCTTATGGAGCAGTCCCAGGGAAGGTCCTTTTCAGTGAAATACAGGAACTGATTTGCCCAGATGCTTTTTTAGAGATGTTTTCTTCCACGAAGAACTGGCTCCATTTCTGTGCCTGCGTCTTACCCATGTGCTCTGGGATGTTATTGTCCCTTTTCCAAGACACAATGCAAGAAAGTTGGACTCTCTCTGCCCTCACTACAAGCACAAGGTAGGGGGTTATTAACACACACCGCTGCACAAAAAGGCTACAGACCAACCTGCCTCTTCACCATCAGGCTCTGACCAAGACTACGGTGATACCCCGATACCATACACGTGACTTCACATTATTTGTCAGGCCAAAAACCTTCGCCCTTTATCTCTGACAAGACATCCATAAATCCCAAATAAATGTCTATAAGCCTCAAGCTCCACCAAGATACAGTTTAATGGAGAGAAGAAAGGAAGGATATGGACAAAACCCAATTGCAGACAAACCCAGATGCAGACTTGACTGGGACAGAAATAACAGAAGATGCTGCAGATCAGAAGGGAGGGACCAAGAGAGAAGGAAAACCTGAGAAGCACAAGTCTAGCCTACATGAAGTCCTGCCTTTTCATCCAGGGTTTACATGAAACCAAATGCAATTGTGGCGTCCTGGGTGTTCTGAGAGCTGTAAATCAGAGCCTGCTCAGTGCTGTGATGAAAACTTCACTGGAGAAAACTCTTCCACATGCAAAAACACTTTGGAAACACTCACCTCAAGTAGGTCCCATCTTCCAGTGGCAGAAATGCTCTGTCTTTCCCAATTTTCTTCCCAAGCCTCTCGGTATCCTTTCCAATACGCCATGCCTTTTCCTGGAAGACGATTAGGTCAAGGGTTTTCCATATAGTGGATAATTCAGCCTCATGGGTCAATGCACAGATTTTTATCTCAAGTCTGAGTTCCCATCAGCCTGGCAGCTTAAGCTCTGACTACTCGTAATGGATGTGCCTTTCCTGGTGTTTCTGCTTGATTCTGCTTTTTACCCAAAGTGAATTGTAGCCACTAGTGAAAAGACAGAGTGAACTTATCCTGTGGGAATGACTCTGTCTCTTCTGGTGCTGGGTACCTTAATAAAAGGTGCTGGCTAACTGCAGCCTATTGCTTTTGGTTGGAAATATTACCACTGGCAATACCTAAATTGCTACTAACTTCAAAGAAGAATTTACTTGAGAACTGAAGGCCTCCTGTAATTCGCATTTACCACTGCATCTCCCAGGCAATCCCTGCAGAGGAGCAACAGTGGTGGTTCAGTTTTATTCCTCAAACAGCAGAGAATGAAGAGCACATTGTGGAAACTGCTTATCATAGCCCAGGATCAGACACTGTGCAGTTTTTTTCCAGGCAGATCTCGGCTATTTCCTTGTTGTCCCCTCTCATTGGAAAGTCTCTGTTTCTCTTCCAATATTTTGGATCTTCCACTGCTAGTCTCACCCAAACTCAAGCAACAGCAAAGCTTTTGGAGCCTGGTTCTGAGGTCTGTTGTGACTTTGGATGGAGGTGACTAGGGCTTGTCACTTAACCTGCTCTGAGTGTGACACCTGCTGTAATCCACCCTGGAACACTCCTGAAGAGACACAGGAGAAATACTTCAGATGTATTTCCCTCAGACCACAATATATTCCATATGCTCCAACTGTGGAGGAGAAGGGAGCTGGTACATTGAGTTACCTCTGGTAAATCCATCATTCCCAGCTGGGGGTGGGGGGGACACAGGGGGAGCTTATCAGTGTTTTCTCTGACTTTCCAGCTGGAAGAAATTTACAGCCAAATGCACACTCCTGTTGCAAAGGGGGGATAAACCCTCCCCAAACGTGCTTACAAGCCACTGTTGTTATCAGAAGATCAGGGGGCTTTGGATCACCTTTATTGCTGGCCACCAAGGGCTCTTTTGGAGCTTGCTCTTCATGGAAGCCATTAGGAGAACTTCTCCAGAAAGGGGCTACGGCTCTGCCCTTTGTGGATCAACATCGTCAGCCATCCTCTTGGAAAGCACATTGACATGATCTAGGTTATCTGTGAACATACATCTTTCTGAAGACTGCTGACAAGGCAGTTTTAATCCCTTTTCTCCAAAGCTGCCTCTTTGGGAAGTCCATAGCCAAACATCTTTTGCCTGTACACTGCAAACCCACTTTCTGCTAGGGTGTTTTCAGATCCCATAGCCTCATCCCATTGCAGGAGCCATAGAGGATTTCAGGTGCATCACTATGGGATCCTCTTTGCATGTGCTAAACACTAAATGTGGCTGGGACCCAAATGTCTGCATGATCTGTGGCTTCACTGGGATCTTACCATTGAGCAGGAAGCATTTTATACCTAAAATAGGAGGAGGGCCATGAGGATGACCAGGGGACTGGAGCACCTCCCATATGATGGTAGGCTGAGCAAGTTGGGGCTGTTCAGCCTGGAGAAGAGAAGGCTGCATGGAGACCTCGGAGCAGCCTTCCAGTATCTGAAAGGGAGCTAGAAGGATGCTGGGGAAGGACTCTTCATTAGGAACTGTAGTGAGAGGACAAGGGGTAATGGGTTGAAGTTTGAACAGGGGAAGTTTAGATTGGATATAAGGAGGAAGCTCTTTACTGTAAGAGTGGTGGGGCACTGGAATGGGTTGCCCAGGGAAGTTGTGAATGCTCCATCCCTGGCAGTGTTCAGGGACAGGTTGGGCAGAGCCTTGGGTGACATGGTTTAGTGGGAGGTATCCATGCCCATGGCAGGGGGTTGGAACTGGATGATCTTAAGGTCCTTTCCAGCCCTAACTATTCTATGATTCTATGAAATTCATCTTCTGCTTTTGATAGGCTGGCAGCCATCAAACATCCAGCTACAATTTTAGTTCCTGAGATGTTGATAGGAATTTTTAATTAAACAAGAGGAAATTTTAGAGGCTTTTTATTACTTACCTTTCAGCAGCTTTGCTTCATCCTCAGGTTTGAAAAGCCACCACTGAGCTCTTGCAGTTCCACCTTTTCCCATGGAGAGGGTGAACTCAGCAGTGGTGGGAGCTCTGCTGCAGGTCCTCAAGAGCTGCTGGGAAATGGGGACCTAAGGAGGGCAGCAAGACAATTAATTGTTATCAAAACAGTTGACTTACTTATAATCACTTTTATAACCAAGTTAATTATAGTAATAATATAATAATAGTGATATAATCTAATAATCAGGTTAGATATAAAGAAGTTCTTTACTGTGAGGGTGGTGAGGCCCTGGAACAGGTTGCCCAGAGAAGAGGTAAATGCTCTATCCCTGGCACTGTTCAAAGCCAGGTTGGATGGGGCTTGGCCAACATGGTCTAGCATGGGGTGTCCCTGCCCATAGCAGGGGATTGGAACTGGATGATCTTAGGGTCCTTTCGAACCCAAACCATTCCATGATTCTATAATACTTTAACATCAACTGTTTATATCTAATTGATGACTATCCAAATAGTTCTCTAAACTGCAGACAGACTAGACCATGCTTAAGATGTCTGCACCTTTACAACTAGTTTTTGCTTCTAAATATAGGACTGTACTAAAACTGAAGAAGAAAAAAGAAAGATTGCATACGTGCTGGTTTTCCTCCAGAACAATTTTTTTCTGCATTTAATTTTTTCCAGCTACATAAAAATACCTCACTGCCGATGAGTGTCTGTAGAATAACAAACCTCATCTATACCTGTGCGTGCACATGGCCTGTGATTCCCCCCATAAAACCTGGTCACCATTAAACCAATGTTTGCAACCCAGACTTTGTGAAAGCCAAATATGAAAACAAAGTGTTCATCATAGAAAGACAGAAAGTCCATGAGGAAGCAGATGTAAAACTCAGGCTTTCAATACACTCTAGCAAATAACCAATGAAAGAATAATGACTTGAAGGACGCCCAGCCAAACTCCATGCTGGCACAACTCCATCAAAGCCGGTGTAGACAGGCCAGCAGCGGATGTTTCCCACTTCGTCAGTTGAATGTGAAGAGTTTATTTTCCAAGTCACCCCTCCTCTTACTCAAATTCCCTGTCATTGATCGATGGGTGTCCTAAAGATGCTGAGTGGAGAAATCTGTTAAGTACAGAACTGGTACTTTGCTGGAGAAGAACAGAAGGTCTCCAGTCTGGAAATGGCAAAGGGATTTCTTCAAGTGGCTGCCAAAAAAGAAGATAAAAGAAAAATTAGAAGGTAGAGGCTGCATGTTCTGAGGACACTGCCAGGTTTTTCAAAGGATAATCCCAGTAGATACAACATTCTGCGACAAAAGTCCTGTTGTGGAAACACTGCCAAGTTTTTAAGCATCGGCATTTAATCTCTTGGCAACAACATGAGTCCAACTGTGCTTTTATTTCTGTTTTTTTTTCAGTCGCTAACAACGTATTTGCACACATGATAGCAGCAACATATGGTCTGAAGAAGGTTAATTTGCTCTGCAATTAATAGTGGCATGCAAATCCACACACAGCTAATGTGGGCTGAACCAACAGACAGAAAGTCTTTTATGTTAGAACTGAAATAAGGAGAGAAAGGGAATATGTGCCAAGCACCTGACTGTTTCAACCTGATTTTCTTTCCAGAGCAGCTGATGAAGGCAACAACAGGTTAAATCCAGCTCTATTAAGGCAAAACTCCTAGTTTTTTACAGGTGAAATTTCGTGGGATTGAAAAAAGGTTTTAAGGAGGTGGGACCCAAAAAAGGACTCAGGACAGGATTTTCCCAGGCAGCAGAGAATGAAGCCAGGATCCTCACACAGCACCAGGCAGCAGGAGCAAGGATGCACTGGTGGGATGCAAGATGTAATGAGAGACTGAGTGGGAAGAAGCCAAGACGCAATGGCTGAAAATGCTGACGGTACACTCAGAATTGAGTAAGGAAAGAAACCCCCTTGCTATTATTATATCTGAAACAGTCAGAGTTTGGTAATATATCTATATAGAGATAACATTATTGCAGTGCTATAACAATAGAGGGACTTTGTATAGACATAGACTCTTTTATCTGCAATATATATACCAAAGAAACAATATCAAGCCTAACTGTGGCTCATTCTCAGCAGCCCATCACTGCTGATCCTCTGCTCCCTCCCACTGCCCATCCTACTCTGTCCTGGCTGTTCATCACTGAGCCCCAGCCCTTCCATTCAGACAGGAGCCGGTCATGTGGGATTGTTCACGTGTCATTTTATTTTGCTGCAAGCCCTTTTATGAGCAGGCAAGGCTGGATATGGAGAGCTGGGCTTTGAAAATGGGCCCCCCGTGGAGGACAAGGAGGGAATAAAGCCCTACCACTCCATGCATCGCATAGGGCTTTTGCCTCGCAGCAAAGCAGCAGGAGCTGGGGAGAAAGGGAGCATAAGGTCACCGGGTTTTGAAGGGGAAGGCTCTACTCACAGGGGGAGGGGGGACATTGCTGCTCTGCCTGGCGATACTATTTCCTGGGTCTTTTATAATGATGTGGTTGCTCAGGGTTATTTGGCTTTAATGAAGCGGTTCATGTCCGGTTTGCTAATCGCGTTGGAGAGGTGCGGAGCTGCCCCGGCTCACTTCTCTTCATCAGAAGATGGATGATTTCCATCTTGGCTAAAGGAAAATGAATTGGATGAGATTATTTATATTACACAACCACTCACTAGGTGTGGTATGCCAAGTTGTCCCCAGCGGGCCATGGATGCCCACAAAGGGAAAACACCCAATTCACCTGACATAGCTGAAATCACTTGTCTTTAGTCTACGAGGACAGAGACAGGCTGATCCTGGGAAAGGACCTGTGTCCCTCATGACAACAGACATTTTGGGATTTTCTCAAGCCCCAGCTTCTGGAGCCGTATAATTACAGGGAAACTCAGCTTTAACTGAAAGAGAAATAGAAGAAATGAGGAATGGTTCCCAGAGTGATGGTTGGAAAGGCTGGAACAATGTGAACTTTTAAAGCATCAGCAGATAAGTTCCCCTACTACTGCTATGTTCATTATTATTGCTAATGACACCCAGAACATTTTCATGTCCTTTCATGATGCATCCCAAGTTACAACCTTTGAATGTTCAAATTCATACTCCAACATTGGGTACCTGGTTCAGCTGCAATGGGAGGACAGGCTGCCACAGAGAGCTGGGCAAAACCTTCACGGGAATCAAATATAACTCTGGATGGGGCAGGACTCAGGACCACTAAGAAAAGCGACCGGAAACCCAGAGATGAGCCTTAGTCGAGGTTTCCACCATCCACACCTACCAGGGGGGAAGTGAAGCAGAATGATTTCCCCAACTGATGGTTTCATCACTTAAAAGGATTCCCTGTGTAGCAGCTAATCCAGGCCACGCTACGTAGCACTGAAAGGGTCAGCAAAGACCAGCACCAGAGCACCCAAGGGGAGCACATTCATGTGCATGGCTGCAAACAGTAGCCTCCTGCAGAGATGGCCTCTCTGCCATGCTCTTGCCTATCTCCAAAGTGAAATGGATTAGCAGCTCACTTTCAATCAGGCTGAATTATGAGTGCAGCGATTTGCTGGACATTTTACATGAACCAGAAGATGTGTTATCTGATGAAAATTGCTTAATTTAATATCCTAGCTTGACAAGCAGTGAACTGTACATCTCCTGGAGAATTTACCAGTGCAGGTGATTTTACTTAGCTGAAAGGATTAAACAATCGGACCCCCTTTCTTCCCCCCAAAACTCACAGCAGAAAACCGCCTAGAGAAACTCTGAGGAGCTGGTGGTACCAAGGTTTCCAGTACCCTGAGGAAAAGCAAAAGGTTGGGGGTTTCCAGTCGAAAAACCTTGCAGAGTTACATGGTTTTTTGCCTCTGCCACCCCCCAAAAAAATCAGTTATTGGGAAGGAAAGGTAAAAGTGCCAAGAAGCAGATTGGATCTAGCTCTCAGAGTTGCCTTGAGGACATAGGACACGTCCCTCTACCATATGAAAACCAAGCTTCAGAGCAGGTTGCTCTGATAGAGGGAAAGCCTTCCTGGAAGCCATCTACAGGATGGGGAAACAGTGGCAGACCTCCATCTCTCATGCTCAGGGTACCTCAGCTTGAATGAGCATGGACTGATCCCAGCCTCTCTGGGCTCTCTTCTTCTAGCAAGCAGTTGTTAGTCCAGCTTTGCACAGAGACAAATGGGTGATGGGGGGTGGTGTGTGAGATTGGTCTTCAAAGGAGGTAGAAGCTCTCCCTTACCAGGGAGCCTTGACAGGCTTTGCTCTATGGCCCATGAGTAAGAAGCCCAAGGCTGTGCTTGTTTGCACAAGGAAGCTCTTACAGGCTGAGCCATAAACCAGAAACCAGGTTTGAAACAACAGCAGTACAGAGCAGAAGTGCTCCTCAGGTCTTTGTAGATTCCTTGGGAAGCAGAAATTACAGAGAAAGCATCCACTCCCCTGATGTTTCTCCTTAAACCACAGTCTGCAAAGATGGATAAACCTTTCCTACTAACTGCACTGGGGAAAAGAAAACAGATGGACAGCTCTGTATAAACCAGACCCTGCCAAATCACTTGCCATCAGGCAGCTGAGAGCTGAGGGATCCTGAATTATCAGTCTCTCTTGAAGATCTTGCCATAAACTAGTCGTATGTATTCCCCACACTTTGGTAGGAGGCTCTTATTGCTCTAGACATAATACAGGGATGTAATTATGCAGACATTATCCATGCTGGCAATCTTATCCAAATTCAAAGCTTTTATTACAATTGAAGGCTATTATGATCTATGGTTATGTTTTTAAGCAGCACATAATTAAGTAGTATCACTTATTGTCGTCGGACGTTGTAGAAGCCAAAAGCATAAATGGGTTCAAATAACAATTAAAGACATTGAAAGCTCCATCAAGGGTGATTATACACAAGGATACGGATATGACCCATAGCTCAGGAAGTCCTTCAGCTGCAAATTGCCATGAGTTGGAAGGACCATAGGAAATATCACCAAGAGTCTTGCCATGGTCTTATATCCTGCCCTAAGCATCTGCTGCTGGCACCGCTAGAGACAGGATATGGGGCTAGATGCATCTTTGGTCTAAGCCAGCACATCCGTTCTGATATCTACACAGCAAGACCTCTCTCTAACAGATCTACTCTTTCCAAAAGGCACTAGGCCAGGACAAGCCTAGACTGTGGTTAAGACCCACAAGATACAGACCTGACTTAAAAGCTGTATCTTCTCCTGTATCTAGAACACTGAGCCCGAGCCTCAGGTCAGGAGATTGGCACATCTTCCAAGCTTCAGTCTCCAGAAGTCCTTCAAAATGGAGTTTTCATTAAAGGAATTTTCTGTGAATTAGATGAAAACCTTGAAAAACAAATGTTTTGACATTTGCTACAGTTTCCTGGTTGCCCAAGTTGGCAATGCTTTACATTAAATAAATATCACGGAGAACATCAACATCACAGAACATGCAGCTGAGTTTTCCACAACTGTGGTGATGGCCAAAGTCAGCATAGCCAAAGTGCAAGAGATGAGCTTCAGCTTGAGGAAACAAACTTTCCAGGTGAGTTGTGTCCCCTCTGCGTTTGCAGGATTCACGAAGCAGCTCCCCTTCAAGGGGGTACTCAGTGGACCTTTGATTTTACCTTGTGGTGGTGTTTTTACATTGTCCCAAGCAAACCCAGTGTCAGAAGATGTCAATTTGACAGAGCTGCTCATCGACTTAGTATTACACTAGGGGAAAATCTCTTTCATTTCAATCCAAGTACTTTAAGAATGATCCAGCCAAGCCCTTTGCTGCACTAAATCGATGCAGCCAGGAATAAATGGAGGGAACAAAGCTTTTTGATACCCATTGAAGAGCTGCTTCTAGAACAACCTATTTCAAAACATGTCCACTGTTAGCGACACTTTGATGTTCATTAAACAGGGCAAAATTTCAGACATGCTTTCTTGTGATCAGTGACCTACAAGGAAACTCCCAGGGCATGGCAGAAATTGGAGTTGTTTTTGCAGGAGCATGGGATGCCAGATAGGTGCTGGAGTCTAATCCCTTTCTATCGCAGGGGATCTAAAGCATGATCACAGAGAGCAAAGAGTCACTGCAAGGGATGGTAAAGATAAAAGTCTAGTTGTTGTTCTGGAAGTGAAGCAGTAGCTCATAAAACTTATATTAAATCAAATAGGTTGATGTCTGAAGAGATAAAACTTTCACAGGGCAAGAAGCACCATTTCAAATGGATTCACATTCCCACAAAAGCAATATAACCATGCAGCAGCTAGAAACCTGCTGGGACCAACCTTGGTATAACATCAGGTTGGGGCTGGGTGGCAGGGGCTGAAGATCCAACTTATGCTAAGGTCATGCATTTAGGCAGAGCTGACAGCTGTCTTTGTCCTGGAGGAACCAGCTCTTTATTCACACTCAACGTGGTTTAAAAACAAGTAAAAGGAAATAAACTCAAATGTACTTGGACAACCTGGAACTTCATCTTCTTGAAACAAACAGCTGTAAAATGTGGCTGATTTCTCAACACTCACCTTTGGATTAACGTTAGCAATGGTGCAGGAGGTAGCACAGATCTCATGCTGCCTCCTCTGCATGGCACAAACCCAGTGGTGAACGTTCAGCAGCAGCTGGAGAACAGCACATCTGGAATTTCCCAGTCCTTAGGTCAGGGATTTCTCCAACCACTACAGAAACTCGTTTGTGTAATAACATCAGGAGCTGAAGTGAAGAAAGCTGTGTCCAAACCTAACAGTGCTCGGGCATCTAATTCCCACTGGTGAAAATTAGGTGCTTAAAAGCTTCCAAGAACTCTGACAGGATCTGGTCAGCCACGTGGAGGTTGTGTACGGGAACAGAGGGTGAAACTGAACATATTTACAGGCATTTTTCAGAGCTGTAAATGATGGCACAAAATGAAACCCAAAGGAAAAAATCTGGCCCCAAGATCCAGGCTTCTGCTCTTTAGCAGGGCGTTATTTTGCAAGGACAGAGAGATGGCACAACCAAAATTAGCTCTTTAACTTGCTCTTAAATGGAAATCAAAAGGAAATCTTGAGAAGTCTCAACATTCGGCCTCTGAAGATTTTCCACCCGCTGAATATTTGGCCAGCCCAGGCCTGAAGAGGATTTCCCTGCAGTGTCTTGGGCTGGCTCAAGAAAGCCTTAGTGTATAATACATGCCAGGCTTGTGGGCACAGAGGGGTGGGATTACACAGCACCTCCCTGCCATAAGCCTGGGAGCATGCACATCAGATTAGGCAACACTAAAGGGGAGGTGACAGCTCTGGAGAGGCCACAGCACTGAGAGGCAGGGCAAGCTGGCTGAATCAGAGGGTAGACAACAGCATGGCCAAAGAGAAGCATCTTGCCAGCACTCAGGTGGGGAGGAATGACACACAAGTTGTACTGCAGATGGAAGGCAAAGGGGATGGGACAGGCTTAGGAGAAGGCTGGTTTAACATCTTGCTCTGGTTTAGCAGCAAACAGAGCAGTCTCAGCACAGCCTGTTGATTTAATCATGCACTTCACAGCCCCATAGGAGACCCAAGCAGGTTCAAGGCACTGTCAAATACACAAACAGACAGACCTGAAAAGCCTGACATGGTCCAAGACACCATCCTTGAATAGGAAATAGTTTCCCAAATTCCTACACCTCCCTGCTTCACTGCTGTAGCTCCATCACGTTGTCACCTTCTGTGTGTCCAGATGGGGCTGAGACATGTGTCCTGCTGAGGACATTGCCCCAGCCTGACCTTAGTTGCATACCTACACCATGAAGGTCCCCCCAGCCCACTGCAGTGATCCACATTAGTCCCTCGATCCCAGTAAATCTTCCTCCTTCTGCCTGAGCCCTCTCCAGCACACTTGGGCAAATCACCCCCTCTTATTGGTAACCCAGGCATAACCAGGATGGTCAGACACCACCAACAGGACACTGCTGCCCCAGCACAGCCCACCGAATACTGGAAACTCTTATTTCCCTTGTGCCAGGGAGATTGAGAGGTCTGTTCCATCAGCAGCTCCAAGACAGAAGCACAGACTAGAGAACAAACGTGTTGGCAAGTGATTGAACACGGCACAGAGCTGGAAAATAAGGTACTCTAGAAAAAAGGAATGGTTTAGGCTCATGAGAAGGCAGGGTTCTTTTCAAGTTTCCAGGCAGATTATACTAGCCAGTGCATGTACCATTTATCACCTTGCCCAGCAATTTACAACCCGTGGGGTTTGCTCTTTTTAGCCTAACAAAACGCTGTTGGCTTTGCTTGCCTTGCTGGGGTAAAGTCACCAAGCTGGCACAGGTCAAACTGCTTTCTGCCTATGTAGAAGTGCTTATATAGCAAGACAACTTCATTACAATAAATTTGCTTAGGCAATTGAGCCAGCTAAGGTCTCCTATTGCTGTCCATTGAAAGGAACCCAAGTTCTTCTATCGTCACAGCTTCAAAGTAACTCCTGGGTGAAAAATCCCTGTTTGGGGAAGGAAAAGGGGAGTTGATTTTGTTTGTATGGCTGATTTCCTCCTCTATTTCTCGTTTGACTTAACAAGGGAATGTGTTCAGGTTGCGCATGGTGACTTGTTTAACCACTGAAACACCCTTTTCAAAGGCACAGCCTCTGCTCCAAGCAGCCAAGCTGTGCGTTTACCCACTGCTCTCCAGAAATCGATCGTACACAGCCAGATCCCTTCAGCCAAGAATGCAGACCTGTCAAATCTCAGGCACCGAGCAGGAGACATGCAATCTGCTCTGACCCTCTGCTCCCTTCCAGCACAGCCTGGCTCTTCCCTGCTCCCTGACCCCAGGTGCCAGACACAGCCCCACTTCTGTTTGGCCAAGCACCCATGCCTGGTGCTGGGGGTGGCTGCAGTGCTGGGGAGTGGTAGGGAACCTGCATCTTGCTGCTGGAGGATACCCAGTGCTCAGATGCTTCTTTGGCCACATCTGTCCCCTGGCTCTCCCCTGGTGCCCATTCTGTCTTTTCTGCATGACCAAAGCATTGTCTTTTGTGAGGGTGGTGAGGAGCTGGCACTGACTGACCAAGGAAGTGGTAAATGCTCCATCCCTGGCAGTGTTCAAGGCCAGGTTGGACAGAGCCTTGGGCAACATGATCTAGTGTGAGGCGTCCCTGCTGATGGCAGGGGGTAGGAACTGGATGATCTTAAGGTCCTTTCCAACCCAAACCATTCTGGGATTCTGTGATTCCATGTCAATACTGGAGAAATCCAGGAATGATCCATCTCCAGTGTGTGAGCTCTTTCATCCTGGCTTGTGCCGAGTATCCCAGAAGAATGCAGCTGTCTCAGTTCAGGCTCAATTTTGTAAAGCAGGAGAGAATATAGACTCTTCCCTTTGCTTTTATTCCCCCCTGATTTATTTATTCATTGCATAATGGCTTGTCCACAAACATCCCAGCTTGGTTAAATCTTTGACATGTAAAACATTCCCAGAAATTCTTGCTGCCATCCAGCAAGACAAATGGGTGAGACTCGGCTTTTTTTTTCTTCTTCTTTTTTAAAGGAAAAGACTCCTCACTTTTCTTCTGTTTTCTTCTTTCTGGTGTGACTTTGTCTCTGTCTTTCCCAAAGCAATGCACTCATTTATCAGGCTTGTGAGTTCTTAGGCATTGGCAGACTCGGCGGCTTTCCGCTTGGCTCAGGGTTTTCAGCCACCATATGGAACGAGTTGCACGTTTTCACTCCTTATCAGAGTTTAAGATGGAAATATTTCCTTGGTTCTTCTTGGGGTATTTCTGCAATTGCACACATGCTGGGAGCATTTAACCCTGACATTGCTGATGAGTAGCTGTTACTATTAAAATGCCATCAAAGATTGAACTGAAAATCTTTTACAGTGAACTACGCCAGCAGTTTGATTCTGTTCTTGGTTACAAATAGTTCCTTTAATAGCTTTGGAGTTACATGCATATAACAGAGAAGAATCTGGCTAGCTGTCTATTTGTCTGTCTGCTTGTCTCTCTAAAGAGACAATTTTTTTTCTCCCTTTCTGCATATTGATCCAGTTTTGCTGTAGTGCTGTTGTAGGAGCAATGGTCTAAAGAGGTAAGAAAAGCTATTCCCTCTCCACTCTGCCTTTATTAAACTAGATGACAGCTGAAGACAGACAATTTTTCAGGCACAGATCTTCCACTGCTATACATCTAGCTGAGGAATTTTCAATCTGTTCCATGCAAAGTCATGCATCATACTGAGGGTTTGCTCCATCCCCTCTTTTTAGCACAGGCTACCAGTTAGCACAGTCATGGTAAAATGGAGTGTGAGCCCAGCAAAGCCAGTCTCTCTACATTGTGCAATAGAAGTATGGTCCTCTAAGATCATCACTCACTAGCCTAGGAAGTCCAGAAGATGGTAAGAAAACAAGCAGTGGAGCAGAGATCAGGCTGCCCCAAGCCTCAGTTTACACATCCATAGGTCTGCCATGGAGTCTGAGTAAGATCTCTCCTGCTCTTCCCCTGTGCTGTCTCTCCAAACAGCAGTCCCATTTTTTGTTTGTCTCTTCCAGCTCTACACCCAAGGCATAGGTCTTTCCTCATTAGACATTCAAGCCTAGAAACTCTTGGATGAAATTAGTGATGGATGCTTCCTCAACAGATTTGGGCACGTATTAATTTAGAAAGAATCCCAGCAAAATACAGAGACTAAATAGGGTGCAAGACCTGGATCTTAGACCTCAGTGCCTCTTCTTCAAGCTATTTTTCAAAGAGGTGAGGAACTTCCAGTTTCCCACAACAAAGGCTAGAGTCTGGATCAATTCAGTCCACGTTGCATTTGACAGCTTGCTGAGGCTCAAAGACATCATTGGACTCTGTAAAAATAGACTTTTACACTTGTCAATTCTGCTTTTCTCATTGTATGTGGTTTCTGGACATGTTAAGACTAGTTCTCAGTTATCCCAAAACTTAGTCCATAGTGGTGGAACACAATAAGCTTTCAGTGTGAAGGGAATTGAATATGACTTTTAGGCTCAGGAATACTGCCAGAAGGCTGTAAAACAATGTCATAAACAGAAAGCTGGTGTCCACATATCTGAGAGTGGATATTAGCCCTTCATTTGGTTGTTATTGGTCAAGTTAAATGCTTTCTTCTATATTGGCTCTACCTGATTTCTATGGCTGGCCTTAGAGAGTTTCACTGCAAGCACCATGTTTTTCCCACAAGCTCAACATTAGTCCCACATTGATTTCCATGTTAAATCCAGTGGTTTCAGCATTAACTCCAGCTGCCAGAATTTCACTTTTAATGAACATAGATCACGAGTCTCCAGGAGTTGTTAAACCCCTCGTCCAGTTTCCATGGAAATCGTTGCTGATACTAGTCTTTCCTTCTTTTTCTGTGCCTGCAGTTAACATAGTGGAAAAAGAAACATGTGAATCCCTGGTTTTCAACATTCCTCTCTTTGTGGTGGAAAAACAAATACGTCTGAAAGACTGAGAAAATGAGGGAATCTGATTTCCAAGCCCAGGGTCTAAGGCTGGAGGAGCTGAAGCCACCCTGATGCTACAACCACAGTGGGAAGGTGCTGGCTCCCTGCACCTCCTCCTTGCCTTATATGAGATGGGGCAGCGGGTGCACAGTTTTCATTTATCCATCCATGTTTGCATGAATCCGGAGACAAGGGAGCTAGGCAGAACCATGTTCTCTGGGGTAGAAGGTGGAAGATCAGTCTGAGATTAAAGACACTGAGGTTACTGGCAGAGGAAAGTTTGAGTAGAGATGGTGTAGATTCCCTGAAGGACTAGAAAGCAAGCACCTACTTCTACCAGCCAACAAGGCACATGCACCACTTAAGGTGGGTGTAACTACTCAGCCTCCCTGTTTAGACAGGATCCTCAGCCCTCTATGAATAGCCAAATCTGGGCTAGCCAAAGAAGTTTGCTTCTTTTTCCTTCTCACTAATGAACCTGCGAGAGCACTACAACCACAGATCTCCTTGGACACTTGGGTAAAGTCATAGGAAAAAGAACACCAACCCATTTGCCAACTTTAACCTCCATTATAGGAAGGCCAAATATTTTAAATGTCTTATTCAACTTCCCAGGAGCTTGTCTCCTCCCACACCAGCCTGTTCAGTACAGAGGCAGCTGACCCAAAGGAGAGCTTTGGGTTGAGTTCCTAGCAGCAAATGACATTTCCCTACCTATAGTGCCTGGGAAGGCACTATATTAGCACTGTCCAAGTCCATTTTTTCCTTATGTTCAAAGGAAACCCTAGATATGTTTTCTAAATCGCTTTCCAGTTCTTTCAGTGAACAGGAGGCTTTGAAAACACGTTCTGAAATCCTTCTCTTAGGCGCAATGCATCTGCTCTTTTTCTTCTCCATCTGGAGAGCAGCACAGGTACGCAGACTAGACCCTGGCCTTTGGCCCACATGGTCCTTCCAAGTAATTTTTGGACATGAAATGCAAAATCAATCCAAAGCTCACTCCGCAAAGGGGTTTTATTTCCATTTGAGTCCACTTCAAGGGTCTGCAATGGGCTTAGTTATGTTTTTTCCCTTTCCAAAAGAATAGTCAAGCAATTCCAAGTTTGGATTTAGGGAATTACTGGACTGTTGCTGGGAAAAAAAGAGAATAGCAGGAACTGAGTCTCTTTGCTTGTATCTCTAGAGCTGAGTCTTGACCACTAATTGTACATGAGATTAAGTCCTCGCTGTCATTCTCTAATTCAAGATCAGACTCCTGGACTGACTTCAGACAGTTGCACTAGGCAGAACTAAGAGTTGGCACAGCCAAGCAATGCCATTATTCATTCAGTGGGAAAAGCAGAGCTCTGTAAGTGACATTGGCTGGTAGACAGCAGGCACCTCCTGGAGGTGAGACGTGACTGCTGGCTCTGAGATGGCACACTCGTGGAGCCGGGACAGAGGGTTCAAACTGACACATCCAACACAGGTAATCTACTGCCACTTCTGCAGTTAAAATGCAGAAAGGGAAGAAGTGAAGGGAGAGATGCTCCTGTAAGGAGGAAAGAAGAGATAACTAATGAAGCGATGTGCCAGATGCTTCAGGAGAGAAAGAAGGAATCCTATCTACCTGCAATCTTAAAACACAATCATACCAGTCCAGGAGGAGTATCTCTCCCAGCTTTCCCCAAGGATCCAAGTTCACAAAGCAGGTGTTTTGGCTTTTTGCAAAGCACTTTAGAAACTCATGGAAGGAACAAGTGAACTGAAGTGTGGGAAACCAAAGAAGCCAAGGCTTCCTAGCAGGGCAGCACCGCAATGGGTTTGGGAAGAGGAAACCAGACTCCGGCTTCACCCTCCTCTGCCAGGTGACAGTGACACTGTGCCCAAGGGGGACAGGGCCACCAGGAGGGCCGGGAGCACAGTTCCTCTTCCTCCCAGGAACACTGGCTGGGAAAGGCACAAAGGAGGAAGGGGCTCAGGAGGAGAGTGGGTGAAGCACGTCCATGTGCAGATGAGAAACCAGGAGCTGGCTTTTCCAAAGTAAATGCTTGGCCTTCCAAGATTGACATCCTGCCTCCCCAAGCAGCCAGGACATGACTCCTCTCATGTAATGAGCCACCCTTTCCATGCACAAAAACACTTCTCCTTTTTCCTCCCTTTTGGGGCCAGATGGGAGGAAGTTTTCAGTGTTGGATTCAAAATAGCCAATGTCTTTTCCAGTCATGGTAGGTTCTGTCGTCTCCCTATGTAGAACACAAAGCCTCTGCCATGACCTAGAATTAGAAAAGAATTCCTCGATAAAGACCTTTTTTAACCACTTCCTTTTAGTTTATTGTCCCCTGCTTGAGCTGGGGAGAAGCACAAGAGGAAGGATGAAACTAGGATTTTTGTAGAGATTAGCAAGATCAGATACAGACTGAACTAATTCAGATCAAACACCAGTTGGTTGGTGACTTGTTGACCTGAATTTCAATGGTAGACCCCTTGTCCCTCAGTATATGGCCCATTTTGCAAGGGAGCTGATCACGCATGACCCTTGTTGATATCCAGGTTGTAAACCAGATTAATCCAAGCACAGGAAGATGGAAGCCACATCCTAGAAAGCTTTCTCTTGCGGTTTCTACAGCCAGACCTTCCCTTTTCCCTCATGAATTGCCTTTCATGTTCATCTGGGCACAAGAACCACCAAAAGCTTTTCCCTTTTTGACTCAAAAGCAATGGGTTTTTTCTCTCAACTCACTTGGGCCAGCGAGGAAGTTTCCACGCATTTTCCCAGGTCTCTTTAAGAACAGAGCAGAGCCATTCATGGAAAGCTATTCTCATCTCCTTGCAAGCTGAAATGTTTGCTTTGGAGGGTAGAAGAGCGCTTGTGTCAGTGGGGTGGAAAATGGGGATTAGGTATCCTCATGCAGCTATTGATCTCCTGGGTCCACCTCTGTAAAGCAGTTGAGCAGGTGCATAGCTAAATTCACTGCTGAGAAACAAAAACACACCATGAGCATGTGCTAGATCAAGCACAAGAACAGAGCTGCTGAAGACACAGTAGTGCAAGCTCAGCATGTGCCCAGCGATGGTTTGAAGCATCATATTGCAAGAAACACCATCATCTTCACCTTCACTTACCTTGTGGCCGAAGGCTGGATGGTCTCCGGAGGTCAAGGGATCTAAACAAAAAAGTTAGATGTTTAATATTTTGGGTTTTACGGTCTAAGGCTGGTCTTCAATGTTCTTTACAGAGGCTATCGCCCTCTCACGTGTACCTCCCCAAGTACGGAGAAACCAGAGTGTTTGGCACTCACCAATGCTCTTGCAAGCCAAATCCCACATCTGCTGGCAAAGTTCCCCACTCCATCACCTAGCATGCTTGCCAGTCTCTGTGGATATTGGTTTGGAAGGGATTTGCCATGAGTAAGATGAACAGTAAGAATAGGCAACAGTCAGTGAAGAACTATAGAAGCCAAAGAGGGGCTGCATCTGATGAGCCACAAGCCACCCAAATCTCCTTCCTTCCAAACAGGAGGAGGAGGTTGTCTTCATTTTCATCATCCCTGAGCGATCCATGGAACTTCCTGCTAAAGAATTCATCATTTGCTAACACTGGCATGTCCACAGCTGTCTTGTACTTAAAATGAAAAGGAGATCTGGACCAAAAGCCTTCAGCTAAAGCATGATCGTGTCAGTGATAAATATGCCTCACTGATGCTTCCATTCCAGCAAATTTGGTTGAAGCAGAGATGATTTACTTTTGACTACAGTTTTGACCTAGTGCCCGTCAAAGAGAATGGAAAATTTGTTCTTGATTTGCAATGCTACATCAGGATCCTGGGTGTTGAACCACAGAGTCAGCCCTGGGGAAAGCCTGAAGCCAGTCGGTTTCCTTTTGTAGCACTGTATCTCTCTTTCTATTTCTAGTGCACTTTAAAGTACAGGAGGTTGTGTGCTTCTTATCACTTCCAAACAGTGCCCTAACACAAGAAGCAAGCAGCAGACAGGCCATGCCAAAGCATGAGTTAGGAAACAGTCCTAGCCAGGATCTCTTTTTATTGTTGCTGTTATTATTATAGTAGTGTTGTTGACTTTGTCTCTGCTTTAAAAGCATGTAAACCAGCATCAAGAGCAAAGAGCAGAATAGAAATTGCATTTCTGTTGATGCAGCCACTGTTTCCCATTTCTGTTTATCTTTCTGTCTGGGCATACAAGAGGCTCAGAACAGAAACCTGACTCTCTGCCAACTTCATGTCCTCACCCAAAGCCAGTGCATCATCTCACACTGCTGGAGCATCCCTACAACCATGCACTTTATCTGTACTTCTGCTGTGGTACTGACCTGCAGTGTCTCTAGGAGCCAAAGGACATGCATGTTGCTTTATGAAAAGCCTGGATGGGTAGCTTAGATTTGATGCTTACTTTTAGTAGCTAAAATTAGATGACAAAGTCTCCCAGTCCTGACTGTAAGAAAAGTTGATCTCTCTGGGAGGTAGAGGTTTCTCCTTGTGCTGGTTTTATGCTGGGATACAGTTAGTTCTCAAGGAAAGCATGTGTGGGGATAAGGTTACACTGCCAGCCATCCCATCCTGCCCTGGAAAAGCCCCTTTCAGATTTAGGGAGGTCAGGACACAGATCACAGGAGACAGTCCGTGGACAGTTCTCCAAAGGGGCTGTGAGCCCCAAAACACATCTCTGTTCCCATTTATTGCATTCCATCTCCCTCCACACTTACCTTCACTCCTTTCCCTCTGAGCTTCCTACACCCCATTCTTTTTCCATGAAAATATCTAGATGGGTCTTAAACGCACATAAGGCCTTTGTGGCCTTCTTGGCAAATGCCTCCATCATTCTACTGCCTGTTAGGGAAGAGCTTTGCCTGGAATCCCCTTTTGACTAATGGCCTCACTGACTGCACCTCCTCCCCAACACCAGTGTGAGTTTTTTACCCTGCTCAGTCCCTTCAGGACTCGTCCTGATTGCCCTGTAGGACAGTAACATCCTTCCTTCCAACCACAAGCAAAAGCAGTCATTCTTTTGAGCGCAGTCACTCTGCCAAGGTGATGCCATAACTATTATCTCCCTAAGTTCCCTGATTCCTTGCTGCAGAGAACCCCAGTGTCCCATATTCTTCTTCTAGCTGTGGGGTTTACCCCATTGTAGCTTTAGGGCTGAAGGCATCAAAAGATTTCTGTGATTTGGAGATGGCTTTATGCCTTCCTCCTTTCTCTTTTGCTCTAATAGTCTGGCTTCCCAATATGACCTTGAGAGCATTCTGATGTCTCATCATATGGTTTCAGAAGTGCACATTTTTTGTGCCAAGAAGAGTGATTATTGAACAGGAATGAAAGACATCTTGTTATTTAGGCTCTGGAGAGCAGAACAGAAAGCAGCAGCTTGGTACCTCGTCTTGAGTAAGAGCAGAAGCAAAGTCTGTAAAGCTGTCTGCCCCTCTGCCTCAATCCCTTTTAGACACATCTTTCAAAGCTTCACCTCCAAATGTGAAATTCCAAAAGCTACAAACTTATCAAAGGAAAGGGAACACAGCCCAGTCATTATTCCTGAGAGAATTCCAAGTGATATGAAAACAAATAAACCCAAAGATTACATTACAGAAAACTCTCCTGATGCATTTGAAAGACAGTTATATATATCATAGGGCTGCATACTCCAGACCCTTGGGCATTGCAGGCTCCAGGGATGCTCAAACTCCTTCATTTTGCTAACATTAATAAGATGTAGCTTGAGGTCATTGCTCACACCAAAAGCCAAAGTTATCCAACTTCTCCTATCTGCTCCCCTGCATTTATCCAGCTGTAAAACGCTGTGTATTCATTTAGCCATCTTTCAGACATGGTCTAGTTATTCATCAGATCTTAAAATGGAGGCTCCAGTGCCTTGGACAGAGTGTAAGCACTTTAAAGTGGGGGGGTGGATTTATCAGTCATGGTTTTCCTTGTGGCCATTGTTCCCTGGGAGTTCTGTGGCTTACATTCAAAGGAAAGGCTGGTGCCAGTGGGCTTGACGCTCAGCCCTGGATTAGGAAAGCTCTGAACAGAAAATGAGGAAGAGAATGTGGAAGAGAAAAAGAAGGGGTAGAAGCCCCGGAGGAGATGCAGAGGAGCAGAGATGGGGTGAGAACACAACCCAGTTGTACTTGCTTTCATTTCTGCCATTACCTTTACTCCAAGGGGAGCCAGTCTGCATGGGCACTAGGTCAGACCTACAAAGCACAGCAGACTAGAGGTGAGAGGCATTGAATTCATGCTTACTGGGATATAGGCACCCAGGTTGTACCCAAATTTGCTGCATGATTCCCAACCAACATGCCCACAACCCAAAGGGCTACTCACCAGCTCCTGGATCTTCAAATACCATCTGCCTGATTTCAGCTCCATCAGAACATTGCTTCTTCTTGCACCAGAAAACTCAAGTCCCAAGAGACATCCTGAAAGCCCCTGAAATAACCTTCTCCCAGCTGAAGAAGCCATCCCTCCACCCCACTGAATTGCTCCCAGCTGCCAGGAGGGAGAAGCATGAATGACTGATGTTGGCTGAATAAATAGGTAGATGGACAGGCAGACAGATGGAGAGATACAGGTATATACACATATACACAACCATATGCATACGCATTGAGTTGGATGCCTAAAGAGAATTACAGTTTCTGCCCCACAGCTTATTTGACCTCATATTCTGTTTCTCCCTCGCTAAGCTAATAATCTCACTTGTGGAACCTTATCAAGTGATATTTGACAATCCAGTAACTATATTGCATCCAGGAGTTCTTTGTCCCACACCATAGCAGCAATATCTCCAAAGAACTCCTACTAAAGCCAGGACCACTCCTCATAAATCACACACAAACATTGGCCGGCTCTTCATCAATCTTCCCCAGGTGTTCCCTCACTCAACCTTACCACCATCATCTACAGGCTTTTCCTGGCAACTCTGATTTTCATTCTTTCTTCCTAAAGCAACCGCCTGACCATGTTCAGGGGCTTTGGCTTTTGCGTGTTCTCCACAGTGACACCCTGCTACCGTTTTTCTTTACGCACAAATCTGAATGGTCCATAGAGACCTTCTTTAAATGTCTCATGAGGTTGTATCCCACAAAGATACTACATTAGCACCTCTACTTCAGTGTCTGGTTGTCCATCAATCAAACAGATAAATATATTTGATAGACTAAATACCATATAGGTATAAAACTTATACCTATATATAAATATATATAGTATATAAATATAACATTATATATAATATATTTATATATTATATATAAAATGTATAAAAAAGCCATATCAATATTATATATATTATATATAATATATAAAATGTATCTAAACTATTAAATTTTGGACATAAAATACATTAAATCAGCATTCTCCATTCCTTTTACCTATCACCACAGCATGAAGCTACATTTCTCCAGGAGCCCTTCCCTGGTACCCAAAGCAATGCCCTTGAAACATTTTCTGAAGAGAGAATGCAATTTCTCAACAGAATAAGTTTTTAATAGAATAGGTTTTTAACTGAAATTGCCTGCTGTATTTGAAGACAGTTGACAAACCATTACAAAAGAGTGAAACATTTCCCTGCATTGAATCATCTTGTAATGAAAAGGTTGAATTTTACCATAGCTTCTGTTTTGGACAGCTCTGGGAGGGTGCTTTTATCTAACTCTCACATGAAAAACACTGCTTGCTACCAAACTCATCCTACTTTTCAGTTTAAAAATCGCTTTTAAAAGCATTGAATGCATTTTTGACTCCGATTTTGGGTAATAGCTCAGGCTTAGCACTGCACTGACAAAGTTACATGCCTTTCAGTGTGGAGCTGGCTGACATCCAGGCAGCTGAGGGCATGGGCAGCAAAGGTCATGTGTGCTTGCAAAAGACCACGTAGCCATCCCCTGAAACCCCTCTGAGGATTTCTCAGGAGGGATTTCTCAGCTTAAATGCACGAGGTGGTGTGAAAAAACCCCAAACCCAGCCCATTCCTGAGACAGCTTTGATAATCCGTCACAAACAGGAGCTTCCAGTATGTAAAAGGGCCAACAAGGATGCTGGAGAGGGACTCTTCATCAGGGACTGTAGAGTCAGGACGAGGGGTGATGGGCTCAAACTGCAACAGGGGAAGTTCAGGTTAGATATAAGAAAGAAGTTCTTTACTGTGAGGGTGGTGAGGCAGTGGAAACAGGGTGCCCGAAGAAGTGATAAATGCTCTACTCCTGGCAGTGGTCAAGGCCAGGTTGGACAAAGCCTTGGGTAATAGTGTGAGGTGTCCCTGCCATTGGCTATGAGGGGGAACTAGATGATCTTAAGGTCCTCCCCAGCCCTAACTATTCCATGATTCTCCATCCTCCCTGACTTTTCCCTACCTCCCATCAGTCCCCTGGTGAACCCTTGCAGTGGTGGGATGTGCTGGGTGACAGCACCACGTAAACACATCACCATCGGTGTGTCTGCGACAGCACACAGTTTAACCTGCCTCTCCCAGCCTGAAAAGCGGTTCCCAGACTGGGGGCCACGGGGCTGCTCTGGGTACACAGGCCACTTCACAGTGGTATTTGAAGCGCTTGAATGCAGCCCGGAGAGCTAAATGCCTTCTCCGGGGCAGCACACGTGGCCCCATGCAGAGCCAGGAGCTTCTGATAGGCACATGAGTGGTTTCCCAAAAGCCTGTGCTGAGCTGGCACCATCATGTCCCTCCACAGCCCTTTTGGGCTGGGAAAGCACAATAAGTGTCACAAGCTGAGGGGGAAAAGCCTTTCAAAGCGATCTCTCTATTGCTGCCCTGTAGTCCTCTGTTTTCGGTCAAAAAAGGAAAAGTTGATATTTCCCAACTTGATTCACACCCCCACCAATAAACTCTTGCTGTGCGTAGAAAGCTGCGTCCCACTCTCCTTCTCTCAGGACAATTTATGAGCCCCCTGCTCCAAACCATCACTGAAGCTGCCTAAAATCCTTGCACTGCCCCAAAAATCTGAACCTATTTGGGATGTTTGAGCCCCAAGGATTGCCTAGAAAAAGGAGGAGAAAAACCCACTCCTGTTTCTAAGCAGCTTTAATACATAGCCGATGGAGACCAGCTCCTCTAAAACTGAGCCTGTGGTGTCTAAAGTGTTAGCCACTTGAGATAGCACAGAAAAGTCATGGTCCTTTTTATATCTATTGCCTAGTTCTGGAAACCATCCTGTGAGTAGCCACTTGGACTTTAATAGGATGAATCATTGTTAAAACCATCATGTGCTTATAAATGTTTACATGAGTGGGCCTAAATGGAGATACCATAGGGAGGGGAGGGAGTGGAGAGGGGAAATCAAGCTTAAAGCTGCAGCCATTGCTAAAAAACACTTGCCTGGAGGGTTTCAGATCTGCTGCTGCTTGATTTGAAGTTAAACTCCCCCCCCCCCCCTCCCCCAGGTACAGAATTATCAACACCAGCACATGGGAAACACCCAGAAGTAATGTCCTCTGCTAATAAATGACACCACTAACAGTAGTGCCTGACGCAGAGGTAGTAGCAATAGTGGAAAGGTAAGTCATTCAGGGGAATAAACGCTTTCCAGCATTTGGAGTCACAGGGCTATTCACATTTTGGGAAGGATTCATGGAAGGGTCTAAACCTGCAATGAGAAGCCCATGTTCATCCAAAAGAAGTCATTGAGAAGCAGCAAAGAGCAGCCTGACAATGCCTGTCCCCTGAAGAGCACCCAAAACAAAGGTACATACAGATAGAACAGTTAGGGCTGGAAAGAACCTTAAGATCATCTGGTTCCCTCCAGTAAATGACACTGCCATCGTCCCCAATCATTCATCTGCTATGTCTGTCTTTTATCCTTTATTCAAGGTATCATGTTGCGTATGTGAGATCAATTCTAGCCCTTAGATCAAAGTTTAGGAAACTTTTTGACACAAATTCTTACAAGCACAAGTTAGTTCAAAACAACTCAGATAGGCAGGGTGGGTTTAAGGGCATGGTAAAAAAAGCTTAGGGCTCAGGGTTAGTGGTAAGGTACCCACCAGCTTCAACAGCTTTCAGATCAAGCCTTCTATGAGATAAACCTTAGGCCCCTACCAGACTTCTCTGGCATGGGATCTGGGAGGTTTGCCGTTGGCTTTGAGACTTTGAATCAGGGCCAAGTGATTGCAGCTCTTGGTTTAGGGGAAAAGGAAACAAAGGAACTAAGAGCTTAAAGGATTAAAAGGAAGAGCTAAAAATAAAGTATCAGCAATGCCAGACCCCCAGATTTACTGCTTTCCTTGCAAAGAGGATGGGTTTTCCTGTTGTTTTACTGAGGGGAATCAGACTTCTGCATGACTTGGAAGAGCAGGACATCAACAGAAAGCTTTGTGATATCGCTCTCTGAGAACAGAGTTGTTCCTGTTGCTTTTCCTGCAACTCATCATCTGGCTAAACATAGAGAAGAGCAAATGATTCAGCCTTTTCCTGGTGAGCATCTTCACTACTTCAATGAAGAATTACCCATCAGTGTCCAAAGATTAAACAATTAAAAGATATGAGGCATTTCTACTTGTGCAGCCTATGATGGTAACCTAAAAGCAAATAGCCCTGTCTTTATGTCTTTCTGCATTTCTGTCCGTCTCCTCCCACCTTTTCCTTCAGCTCTACATTGTCCTTTCTGTATCATCCAGAGAAGATATTCAGGAAACAGGGATGGAAAAGAGGGTGTGAGAGCAGTAAACTGGGAGACACCAAGCTGATTGGAAGGGATGGGGGGTGGGAGGATAAGGATGGGAGAGTTGCATGGATGCTGCTGTTCTTGAGATGGCAAAAGGTAGTCCCACAGGTACCATGGGGTGGAGTTATATTGTCACTTATAAATTGGGAACTAGACATGGTTTCAGCTGCAGAGGCTCCAACACTGCAGCAATCCCAGCTCCTGGGTGAGCATCAGCCCAGCAGGCATGGCATGTTAGCAGAGCACCTACAGAGCTTTTCAGCTTCACTTGCTGTTGACATCCAAATGCGATGCTGTGTGAGGCCTGGCTCATAGCAAGGATTACCAAAATCCTACCTGAGCCTTTGGACCAAGAATTCTAGTTTTCAATCTATCTGATCATGTCTCGGGGCTTGGATAACCTTCTGGGGTCCTTCGGATTGTATCTCCCATGCAGTCCCTTTCCAGGTCACCCCACCACAGACGAAGAACAGAAGCAGGTGCCACAAGGACACCATTCAGCCAGTTATGGCTCAATGAGGGATTTTTCTGGGAATGAAAGAAGAGCAGAGAACCATGTTCAAACTTTTCTTGAGCAGATAGTTCACTCCTGAGAGGGAACCCGGCTCTTGGACCTACAAAACTATACACACAGAGATATGTTACATATTTATTCAAGGCAGAAATTGGCCAGGAAATAGCTATAAAACACACATTTTGAATAAAAGGAGGGAGATTTATGGCTCTTTTGCGAATCTGAGTCATATCTTTCTGCATCCCCCAGGCAGGAATACTCTAATCACTAACATACTCCAAACATGTACGCACAGTGGGCTGAGAATTGCTTCCTTCTGGCCACAGCTCCAGCTAAAGACGTGATAGGGATTGAGCTACTTTATCTGACAGTTGGTAAATGAATTGCCAATTCATTCTGAGCTCGGAGGGGGATTTTTTCCCTTTTCAAAAAAGGGGTCCTTTTATATATGTCTTTGATCAGTCAGGGCCTTGACAAATTATTTTCCAAGGAATTTCTTGAGCCCTCATGCCACGAGGAGGGAGGAAAAAAAAAAAAAAACCTGAATTTGCTCTCAA
The DNA here is from genome assembly GCA_039720435.1 of Amazona ochrocephala. Taxonomy (NCBI): domain Eukaryota; kingdom Metazoa; phylum Chordata; class Aves; order Psittaciformes; family Psittacidae; genus Amazona; species Amazona ochrocephala. The sequence goes on along the minus strand of CM077891.1, from coordinate 3,113,687 downwards.
AGTAAAGCTTTTATGTCTCAAAAAATTACAGCAACGTAAGGGGTTTTCCTCCATTTCCCCTCATCTCCTTCACTTCAAGAAATGGAGGCAGGTAACCTGAAGAGTTTTCCATCCCACCTAAAGGCAGGATGCAGATGGGAAGGAAGCACGGCCAGGTCTCTCAGCCCAATTCCTCCCCAGCATGGGGGAGCACCATGAACTCTAGCATAGACTGAACAGAAAGGTCATGGTCATCAATGACACTGATAAAGAGGCCCTTCAGCACTGGTATGAGCAATGGGAGCAGAGAGCAACTCAGGGTTATGTCACCAAGAAGCTGCTCGCTTGCCACATTAAGCACTTTGGAAAGGTTGGGATCCAAGAGAGCATCTCCCTCTGGCACTGCTGGCATCACATCTAAGTGTGAGGATAAATCAGTGTTTGCTTGCCTTTTCCCAAGCAAAAGGAATGGGGGGGGAGAGGTGTCCTGAGTTTGCCACTTTACTCTTTTTATCCTGTCATTTAATCCTCTTCTCCAGGCAAGCATCATGTCCTTGACTGAATCCCAAGCGATCCAGACAATGAGTTGCACAAGCCAGGTCTGCACTTTCTATTACCATTAATGCACAAATAACTCATCCCCAGTTATCCCACCCATCTGTCCCGCAGGAGGGCAGGCGCCCAACAGCACAGGATTCAATTAATGCATTTCCACTACACTGAACTTCATCAGGACGGCTCCAACTGAAAATAAAACCAAACCCACAAGATGCTTTTTTGAGCCTGACCCTGCATGGGAACATATGTAACCTGTCTACAGGAATCCTCCTACTGGAATCCCAATAGCAACCCCACTGCAGACAAGACTGATGGATAAAGCCTTTTGGTTAGGGGCTAGCTGGGCCCAAGAGTACGTTGTAGCTTAATCTTCTAAAGAAATTAGCCTAATCAAATCAATGCGGCTGCCTCTTGAGGATTTTTCACCTTCATGAGTGAAATCCAAGCACCTAAAGAATAAAAGATTTCAGGTTGAATATTGTAATGGGTCCTCAGTATGAAGACATTGGGCTTGAAGAGTTTTTCAAGCTCATTCACTTTTTAAATAGTACCTGTTAAACTTCTCCTGGCTCACAAAGCCTCCAGATTTGGCTTCAGATTAAGCCTTAATATAGGTTATATATAGCTGCTGTTCCATCTCAGCTAGCCGCACCTCTCATACACAGGGCTGCCTCCCCTGTTCTTGGAAGTCAATCCTCCTGGAAAGAGCAACAGCTGTCTGCCAACCAGGAATAGGAGACAGAGCCACAGATGGATGTAGCCAACGAACCAGGATGTTCCTGCACCATCCATCAGTAGGTGATCAAGTTGTTAAAGTTGTTCTAAAAGCTGCCACGATCAGATGAGAAAAAGAGATCTCACACACAGCTTTCCTGCACTTTATTAACAGCTGTGTAAATACGAGTAAAATCCAACCAAACCAACATTAAAAATAATCCCACATAAGAATCAGCAATACCCTGGGATATGGAGATAATCCTGCTCAGACCAAGAGCTCACTTCCTTACCGGCAAGAGTCTTCAAATATTGGCATGGACTGAAACACAGTGTCTGAAAGGCAGACACTAAGAAAATATTGAAGGCTTTCTTTGGATTGATGGGGTTTTAATGCTATAGCACAGCTAGGAATGAGGTGTCCCTTTTGGTTCCTAGTGCTGACATTGCCATGTTTTGTTCTTCTTTTAAATACTGATTAGAGCTGAGCAACATTTTGGGATGTTGGGGTGTCGTGAGGTGAGAACTGTCTTTCTTCTACAAAAAAGATTGCATCAAGTTACCCTTACGAAAGGATTCAACAGCCACTATGAGACCTACCTCACCTCCCATCCCAACAGCACTGTTTTGTCAAAGCATAGCAGCTCTGATATTTCCTATTCTAGGAGACACTTTGCATAGAAATGCACTTTATTTTTTCAGGTGATTTGTTTAAAAAAAGAGGGAAACATACAATTGGAATAACAGACTAGTTTGGGTTCGAAAGGAGTTTAAGGTCATCCAATTCCACCCCCATGCCATGGGCAGGGATGACTCACACTAGACCACGTCTCCCAAAGCTGCGTCCAATCTGACCTTGAACACTGTAAGGGATGGAGCATTTACCACTTCTGTGGGCAGCCTGTGCCAGTGCATCACCACCCTCACAGTAAAGAACTTCTTCCTTATATTAACTTGAACTTCCCCTGTTTCGGTTCAAGCCCATCACCCCTTGTCCTATCACTACAGTCCCTGATTATTTCTTAGCAAGCGAAGCAAGTGATGTCCTTTAAGCCTAAGCAGCATCTTGGTGCTGACTCAATGCACCCAAAAAGAGTAATTATCCACACTGGTCCAACAATGGTTATAATTTCCTTTGAAAAGTGGTTTTGGAGGCTTGGAAGGTCACCCAGCAGCCTCATCTGCGGCCCATGGCCCTGGCTATGCAGTGCTGCCTCCTCCCCTCACTGCACAGCCTCAGTGTAGGACACTTGGACATGAACCAAAACAGAACCTCATTACTTGCTCCCCATGTAGGCAAGTGCTACAGTCACTGCCAAGCTGGTTTCGTCATCACCACCTTGACTGGCATTCACCCAATAGCAATACTGGTGCCTGTCACTCAATGAGGCTGTTAAAGTGTCTGTACAGGCACACGCACCCATAACTCACTAACCAGCTCCAGACTGCTTACAGCATCCTGGACCATCCATGCTCCATTGACCCTCTGCCTTCAATTAAAAGTTCTCAGAGTCTGAAATTCCCTCTCCTTCCCTGCCTAGGAACACTGAACATCAAGCTCAGGCAGGATAGCCAACACTACTTGAACAGCAGCAAATACATCATCCTAACTTAGCTTTTCAACCAGGCTTCAGCTAGACTTACTTTGCCCAGATACATGATCCACAAAAACCATCCTGTGTTTAAGTGGGCTGCAGTGTTTCCTATCAAAAGCTCTGATGAAGAAGGTGCATGCAGATGTCCTCAGGTTTACAGTGATCTTGAGATGGAAAATATTGGAGGACACCCCCCAGCCTAAGTTTCTGATGAAGGTCAGGGCCTGCAACTGCCTTTGACAGTCACCCATAGTGTTCTCCAAGTCCAAATTGGTGAGGTATGGACTGGATAAGTAGAAGACAAGGTGGGTGGAAAATTGGCTGGACCATAAGATGCAAAGAGTGATCACCCACCGCAAACATCCAGATATTTGTTGACTACAAGCAGCATCCCTCAGGGGTCACTACTGACACCAATGCTTTTTGATATCTTAATACATTAAAGAACTGGATGATGGGACAGAGCACACGCTCACCAGGTTCACAGATGATACAAAAGTGGGGGAGCAGCCAGTACACTGGAAGGCAGAGCTGCTACTCAGACAGACCCCAACAAGCTGGAGAAGTGGGACAGCAGGAACCTCACCAAGCTCAAAGGCAAAGCCCTGCCTCTGGCATGGATAATCCCATCCAACAGGACAGGCTGGGGCTAGAAAACTGCTTTACAGCAAAGGACCTGCAAGTCCTCATGAGCAACAAGTTGAACAGGAGCTAACCATGCAGGCTTGCAGCACAGAGCAGCTGCACCCTAAGCTGTATGAGCAAAACCAAAGCCAGCAGGTCCAGGGGTGTGATCATAAAGGACGTACTGGATGTCCAGACAGCGAGAGCAGGAAAGAGAGAAATAATGCTCCATCGTGACCACCTCTGTACATTTGATAAAAACATTTCCCTAAAACCCCAAGTGCAAACCCCAAAATTCTGGTTCATTACAGCCCAGGGCTAAACAAAATCTGAAGTGAAATACTGATGACTTTGGGATCCCTAGAGCTAGTAATAGGGATACCACAACAGCACAGAGCCCTGCAGTGATACAGACACACAGGAGATCTCCACGTGCCAGATCACACAAAGTAGAGAAAGAACAGCAGTAGATCATTACCATCACAATGATAAAAATTGTAATACTTGTTTGGCTTTATGCAACAGAAACATCTCAACACCAGCAGTTATAGATACACTACTGGAGCCCACAGTCCCCTGCTATCAAAGGGCTCACTCTACACTACAGCAGGTTTCTGCCCCCTATAATTTAGGGCTGTACTTTCTGTTCATAATCCAAGCAACATTTTTGACCTTGAAGCATATTACAAGTCATTTGTGAGGTCTTAAGTAGAGAGCAAACCCCTCCTGCCTTGTAGCATATTACACTCCTCTGAGTGAGAGCACTGCACAGGTTACATAGAAACCCATTCATTCCAAGGGACCATTTTCCATCTTCTCATCTCATCCCCAGTTTTTACGTACTTGTACTTAAACGTGCTCCCAACAGCAGCATCAACACTGAACTTACAGTACCACCAAGAACTGTCAATACAAAACCTCCACAACAAAGCCCAAGCATAGTCTTCTCTCTGCCTTTAATCCCTGTGGTGGGAGGACTCATTCAGGTGGAAATGATGCTGGTGAGAAGACTTGGAGAATGTCTTCAGCTGCTGCTGCCTAACTCAGGGCACCTGCAGACCCCAGAAGTCATTCAATGGCAATGAAAGACCAATGATGGCAGTGGAAAAACAATGGCAATGAAATTCCAAATGGGCATTGCCTAGGCATTCCCAGGAGAGGGGCTGCCAGGGCACTCAAAGAAGCATCATAGCCCCACCATCAGCCCTTCTGACTGACAGTAGGAGCTGGTGCATCGAAATGCCTTTATTTATCTTGTGGAAAAAACCCTGGCAGACACTTGCTGACTTTTAACTGTAGTTTACAGTTGCTGAATCATAGAATCATAGAATGATTAGGGTTGGAAAGAACCTTAACATCATCCAGTTCCAACCCCCTTGCCATGGGCAGGGACATCTCACCCTAAACCATGCCACCCAAGTCTCTGTCCAACCTGGCCTTAAACACTGCCAGGGATGGAGCATTTACCACTTCTTTGGGTATCTTCCCATGTGCAGGGTAAAGCCTTCAAAACCCACAGCAAAGCACAGTCAGATCCATCCACTGAGGCTGCAAGATTTGTTTCATCCAACCAAAGGAAGCAGAAGACATCGGAGCCGCCGGGTGTGATGTGTTCCAAGTGAAACGTGTCAGTATTTCACTCAGAAACGGCTGCAGGTTGACAAATTTCCCTTGAAATTTCAAAAGAGCAAAATCTCCTAAACATAAACAAAATATTTCAACTTTTTGAGGGTGGGAATTTATTCAAGGCACTTTCTGAACATTTTCCATTTGCTCCAAACATTGACAATTTTATTACTCAAAAAAATGCAGCACAAGTATTCACTTTTCCAAAGAGAACTCAAAAAACAAGGTGGGTTTTTTGCCTGGTGACGAGTACTAGACCCACCTCCAGACAAGCCATTGCTTTTCTCTGTCTGACTTTCCTCTCCAGTAAACTTTCCAATTTTATTATATAGCCTAAAACCCGATGAAGAACTAAAAACAGGGTCAGGGGAGTAATGGGGGGACTCAGAATCCCTTGAGAGTCTCAATCACAGGACTCCAGGAACTGGAAACTTTAAGAGAGAAGGGAAAAAAGGTTAAAGAAAAACCCCAAAAACACTTTTCCAAATCACATGAGACCCATCATAAAATTGCCAGAGTTGGCAGCACCATAAAATCTATGATATTGTGGCCTGGATTTATGGGCAAGAATCCTGAGGCTTTGGGATGGTTTATTCCCTCAGCCCTTAGGGCACAAAGGCAGTTTTAGGAATGGAGCATAGCCTGGAGCAGCACTGAGTAGGCAATGGGTGAGTTTGCCCCTCTTGAGCATCCTTGTCTCTAGGAGAAACATCACCAATGCAGGTCTGATCTCAGGGGGGAAAAGCCACCTCCCAAAAAGACCCAGCATCTTTGCTGTTGAAGCTTGAAACATGGAGGTGAGCTGATAGGGACAAAGAGCTCTCTGTGAGCCTGCTCGGGGCATCTGCAGCCTCCCCAGGTACGAGCCGTGGTAATTCAGGGAGTGTTTTAGCCCAGGAAGGCAGCTGAGAAAACAATGTTGTGACCACAGCCTGGGAATCGACGTTCACTCTTGAAGAGATGTTTTTAGCAGAGGTTGGGTTTCTTTCTCTCCTTCTCCTCCTGAAGGAACTGCGCAGCCTGCACTTATTTATTACAGTTCATCTATAAAGCCCTGTTTTTCTTTTGCCTAGGGATGTTTCACGGCTACTTGCCACCTGAGCAGCAAGCTTGCGCCAAGGCTCCTCACCAAAAGGGAGAGTTTTGAGATACAGAGGTCCCCAGCCCGTGAGGAGGAGGATGGGTCACCGTTGGCTTCACCTGCCACACCAGCCCTCCTCCTCCACTGACTTTACAGCTTTCCCTTTGGAGCCCAGCTCCCTCCTCACCCACGGACATGGTTCACTCCCCAGCAAGTCCAGCTCTCCTGGACACTTCCACTGTTTCTTTCCCCAGGCCCACAACAGAGCACCCCAGGTCCAGCCCATTCTCAGCAGCTCCAGTGGTGTTTATGGGAAGCCACCAGGAAATGCTGAGGATTGTTTTATGGCTCCTGGGACTTGGAGCCAAGAAGTGGCCATGCTGCATTCCTTTTACCATGCTTGGATGGTCTTCCTCAAGTTTCAAGACTTCTTATGGATGAATTTAGCTCTGAATAGGGTGAATTTTGCAACCTCTTTTGTCTAGTTCTTTCAATGACAGCAACTCCTATCTATTTTTTCCCTATTTTTTTGTTTAACTATCATCATTATCATTATCGTATTCTGCTAAGGAATAAGTCAGTAAGAATAGAAATACAGGAAATCACTTCAGCCTGTTTGTAGCAGAAAATCACAACCAAAGGGAGAGAACACCCTCCTTGGCAGCTCCCAGTATTGTTTTGGACCAGCTGGGAAGAAATACAGCTGTTTCTCATGGTTCAACATAGACCAGACATGTTCACATCTAGACTGGGAGTCACCATGGGCCTTTGAGCAAGTCACTTTTTCTTTCACGTCCTATCTGATTCCTCACAGTCCTGCTCATCCAATTGGAAGAGCAGGATGTGCTCATACGGTGCAACTGGGTTCCATCAAAACTAAAGACCAGGAATGCCATATTGAAGCAGTAGCCAGTAACAAACTCTTCAAGAAGAGGAGGAGAAGGCTGTATAGCATCTTCCCATCCACCTTTGCCTTCATCCCAGATTTTGCTAGTGTGACAGGTCCATCCTCCTGCCACTGATGGCTTCCTTGCTCCTTATGCCATCATGGCTCCACAAGGCTGGTCTTGGGGTTCTACGTGGCTTTTCAGCAGCCAAAACCCAGCCATTAGAGCCCATCAGGGCATCACAAGCTCGACCAAAGAGCCTCAGCATTTCCCTGAAGAGACAAAAGAATAATGTGAGGAAATCAATCAAGCTGAAAACTTGAGGCCTTCCAAAGCTTGAGCAGTGATTTAACATGTGAGTTTAGTTTCCTTAATACCCTAATTTAAGATGCATGACACACATTTCTGGTAAGACCTCTTTACTTCCAGAGTAACCACTGGCCATTTAATTACATGTAAATGACCATATAGTGATAAGATGATTACATGATCAGCAGTGGGGTAACAGGGCCTGGGAAGTATAATGCAATTGACAGCTCAATACAGTGTAATTTTTTATTCCTTAACTCCAAATGCAATTTACTCATTCATTCATCTTGGTCAACTGCATATTCGGGAGGCACAGCATGTGATTTACTGAGCAATGCAACACTTGAGTAATTCCCTGGGGGTGGCTGCATGAAGACAAACAGCTCGGGGTAAAACTTGAGGTCCCAGCCATGCCCGCAGAAGGGTTGCATGATGTCTATGTCTCCTTCTGCTGGCAAACGTAGCCAATACCCAGAGCGAGCTCCCAGGGTAGCACAGCATCATATTTGACTCTGTCTAACCCAATCGTTATTAAACTCGGTTGTTGCAAGCAGAAGACAGTAAAATCAGAGACAGCTGAGTGATGAAAGCTGTGTTGCAGCCAGCACTGGGATATTTCCAGCAGACACCATCTCCCCGGTCCTGCCTGTCATGGGACAGCAAGGTGGGAGCATCACCTTTGAAGGTGATGCAAAGCCAAGCATTGAAGGGCTGCTGCTGCTAGGACAGGCTGGAGACACCTCCTCATTTCATTCCCACCCTCCACTTCTTAGGGTGGCCATGGCTCACCAAGGAGACCTTTCTGGTGGATGCAATCTCTTTATTTCTCTGGAGATGATTTTCCCATCTTATTTCCAATCCATGTAGCAACCAGCATCCTCCCCTCCTTTACTGAGGCTGGGACACAGCCTTACCCTTCCCCAGGGCCAGACATCCCCCACCAACCCCTGAGTGGGAATGGGAGGTAGTTCTGCCTCCACAAGAGCTTCTTGATGCCACCCCAGCACCCACCTGCATTCCTATGGTTGCTTCTAAGTCTGCCTTGATGGGAAAGTGACCCCAAGGAGAGCATATCCCTTAGGGATAAGTTGGGCAGGAAGGACCTGGGGGGCCCAGGCAGTTCTGTAGTGGACAAACACACAGCCTAGACACAGCAGGCTCAAGTTCAGCCCATCACTGCTGGACAGCTGGGATGCTGCACCTCCTGCAGTGCATCATAAATAGATTATAAATCAAATGCATGGGTATCAAGCAAAAAGAACTAAAAAAGCCCACCTCAAAACATAAAGAAACTAAAAATAGGGGGGCAGGTCCCTTGCTGTTTGGTGTGTTTGGTATGTATTAGACACAAATTGGCGCACAAGGGTATGAAAGCACAGCTAAGTAGGGACCATTGCTTTCTCCTTAGCTACACGGCTTTGGACACCTGCTTGAAATCCCTCCCCTGCACATAGCAGCATTCCCACACATTCCCACCCCCATTCTCAATTGCTGACACATGGATATACCTTTTTTGTTCATTAGAATTGCTTTTAATTAAAAATATATGTAAATTATATAGAGTGTGCACAGCTTGGAGAGGAAAAAAGAAAAAGAGAAGAAAAGAAATCAAACTTCCATTTCAATCAGAACTGTAACCCCTTTGAATCAGCTGCTTCGTGACAGGCTGAGTTCTTTGAGCTCCCATGTATAAATAAATAGCACCAGGAATTTTTACACCTGAAACAATCTGCAGTAGACATGTTTACTTACACACATTTGCTGTTGCTTCTCTTCTTGCCTCCCCCACTCCCAGCATTTCATGACTGTTTTCTGTTCCTTTTTAAACGCATTTACTGAATAACTCACTGAACACACCCAGATCAGTACTGGGTTTTCTTCATGAGAGAAAGGAAAAGAACACACCATAAAATGAAAGTCCAGGATTGCAAACAAACATATAGGCATTTTCATGAGCAAACTTCTTCCCTTCGCTGCCTGCATCCTCTCCCTCCCCTTTCCCGTCATTGCAGCTGGCTCAGAGCCTTGCTTTCCACATGCTGGTGAAACCCAGCAGGAGACAAGCCGTGAATGTTTCTCCATCAGAGACACCCGATGGACCGGGAAAGACCAGGTGATGGGAAGGAAGGAAAGAAGAGTGAGAGCATTACATGCAAGTGGGAAATGAGATGTGTTTATGGGGCTGGTTCCTGCAGAGATGTGTTTGAGGCATTCATAAGGAAACACAGCAGCCCGCAGGGAGGGATTCCACTCGTGGTACAATGCCTGGGCGAGGTAGGTACCTGCTTTGCTTATTTGTGGGTTTATAATACCTTTTCCTGTTGAAAAGTAACAGCAATAATACTGATTTTAAAAAACAGAAAAAGAATAAAGAAACACCACTCCAAAATCCACCCTTTGTTAAAAAGGGACGGTGTCTATTTTTCCTTTTTTTTGAGAAAATTGAAAGAAAAAATATATATATTATTATTTATTATATAACATTGTCAACATCAACACCACAAAATAAAAGTAACATCCTAGTTGTTTTCGTTCAAGCATTCTGATCGTGTTGAGAAAGGCAGCAGGAGTTTGGTGTCCCTTGAAGAACAAAAAGAGCAGGAGGGCAGGGAAGGGGACAGGGGCACAGGGCTGGCTGTGGCAGCAACACAAACTGGGTGGGGATGGTGGCAGGGGGGACATGTGCCAACCTGTTGGGTTTTCCTTCGAAACAAAAGAAAAAGGGATGGAGGAGGGGGGTAAGTCACACCGAAATGGCTGTTTCATCTGTGGCTTCAATCAGTGTTCGTCCCTCTCGAGTGCTATCGGTGAACATTCAGTTAAAGGAGTCTTGCAAAATACTCTCCTTTTTATTATCGACAGGGTTTTTTTGGATTTTTTTTTCTTTTCCCATTTTCCTTTTCTTGTTCACTTTTTTTCCATGGTTAATGCTCTTGCACCTTCCTGACCCCCTTGTTAGCTGTTCTCACTCCACTCTGGCACCATTCCCACGCCATGGACCGAGTGGTATTGGTGGGGAGAAAGGGTTCGAGGCACGCCGTGGGAATACAGGAACTCTGCCGGCTGCAAGCTGCTGGGGGGGGACTGGATGCCAGTTTGAGGTCCACACTGCCGCACGATGGGTTGATGAGAAACAGAGGTTTGGTGCTGAAACATGCTATGGGTATCTCCTATTTGGGGGGAGGTATGGTTGGCCACGCTGCTGAGCCGGGGCATCAGCGGCCCCGAGGTGAAGTGGGCAGAGAAATGTTGATAGGGTAACCTGTCCATTGGCTGCATGGCAGACACTGTGCAACTGCTGTAGGATGGCACGCTCGGCCATGTGTTACAGCTGATGTCCTCCAAGCTGGGCACGGGGTCCGTGGGGGGAGCGGAGCTGGCATACATACATGCTTGGCGCTGGGCTGATTCAGTCCTGTATGAAGTATTCAGTCCCTGCTGCTGGGGGTAACTGGACCTGTAGAAAGGATCCTCGTCTGCTGGAGAGGTTTCCATGTAGGGCTTCTTGTAGGGATGCTCGGTGGTGGAACATTCCTCATCTGTTGGGAGATAAAAACTCCTGGTAGCAAACAACAATACTATGCCCTCAGCTGAACCTCCCTCTCCACAGTCCTCCTTTTACCAACGACACAGTCTGCACAGAGCTGATCCAAACATGTCTTTCAGTTATGGCAGTGTAAATACAGATCCCTTCTTTGGAATCCATTTGAATCAATCCAGCTGAAATCAAGTCTTGCACTGCTGGAGTGGGGAAGGATTAACTAGGAGCTCTGGGAGGAAAACCAAGGCAGTAAGATCCTGGAGGGATCCTGAAGCTTAGCTTGCCTGATGATACCCTGTGCACACCCCTGAGCTCTTCGTCTCCTCCTGCAGCAGCACTTTGACCAGAGGTGTAACATCTGCCTATGGATACGGTGCACCTAACTGAGGTCCTCACTCCTAACCGAGAGGCTCAGAGCTGATGCTGCTGAAAGCCTTTGCAATGATTATTTTCACAACAAATGAGACAGGAATGGAGATCACAATAGAAATTCCCCCCTGGAGAGCACCAGCTATGGCACCGTTGAGACAATCAGATTTGGAGTTTTACAGGCCCAGTCTTTAGCTGTGCCAAGGAGAGCTGGGCACACAAATCCCATGCAGGGAGCCAAGTGTAACAGCAAAGAAAAGTAAATTTCACAGCTAGAAACAACAACACACAGCTTGCCGAGCCCTTTGTTTCCTGCAGCATCCCAAGCCAAAAGAGGGAAGGAGATAAACAATTTAGGTGAAATCTCTAGGGTGAAGCAAACTGAATAAATTAATATGCCCTTATTTATTCGTTCGCAGGGTCATCAAATGAAATCCAGCTTTGCTGGAATGGATGGCAAAGTTCCCAAGGACAAGCACTTCACCAAGAGATTTTAAGGACAGTGAGGCAGAGGGGAGCTTCTTCAGACTCAGATTAACTTCGCTGCTGCTCAAGGACAAGATTCCTGGAGCAGGCAGAAACACATCCACCCCACTTCACTTGGAGCCCTCTTGGCTGCACTCTTTCAAAGGGAGGGGGAAACTGAAAGAAAACCACATGAAACAACCCTTTCCACATTTTCTCAACCAACATCTTTTGAGCTGCAATTTTTTTTCCACCCTGAAAATACAAAGGGAAGAAAAAAAAACCCAAAACCAGCTCCACAAAAAAGACTGAAAGCATCTTCCTCCTAAGAAACACTTGCAAAACCACAGGTACACGGGTGCTGGGCTACTCCAAGGCGAATGCCCATGTCTCACCTTTAGGAGATGCAGATGGGCAGTGTGGACACCTCTTGTTTCTTGTCAACATACTTATTGCTAATACACCCATGTGCTTTCTCCCGGAAGCTGAACCCATTCTGCTTCTAAAATAAATCATTTTTCCCTCTCAGGTGTCTGCCAAGCCCAGCTGGAGCAACTGCTGCTGTTAGTCTTCTTGGCCCAACTACCCCAGAAGACATCAGGTACCGAGGTACACACCATAGGGACCTTCTCCTTGGTGTCCTTTGACTTTGTAATAGACCATAAATTGAGCTGGAAAAGCACAGTCCCATTTCATGCTTTCTTCCTGACAACAGCAAAATCTGGCTCCTTAGTCCCAGCAACACAGAGCCCTGAAAATCAAGTTATCTCTCTCCTCTGCCTTTGCTTAAATCGGGACAGAAAGTAGGATGGGATAAGTGAGCAATGCCATAATACCTTTAAAACAGCTGGAACAGCAATCAGATGGATGCAGAATTGTATCATCCTCCTTCATCAGGGTCATTTTATATAGGAGAGATGGAGAGGATGTTATCCCCTGAAAGACCAAAGCTGGAAGCACAGGTCTAAGCTCTCTCCAGAACACGAGTCTATCACAGGAGGTACATCTGGAAGAATAGTCTGAGCCCAAGCTTTTACAGACAGCCTCAAAGTTTTGGATCCCTGTCCCACCACTGAGTAACAAGAACACTAGGGTGGAAAAACAATGTCTTGTAAAATGAAGCATTGTTCTGCTAATAAAGTTTTCAGCATTAAACCGCATTACTCCGCTGGCATCAGACATCATTGGCTTGGGGTTTGACTGTTTATTTTATTTCTATTTTTTTAAATATACAACACAAAGCAGTCAAACTCTGGTTTTCGGTTGTGCAAAACTGCGCCTGACTTACAACCTCAGGTTGCTGATTTTTCCATTGAGCCCAGACATCCCACTGCCAGCCCCAGCCCAGCCAGGCAGAGCCACTTTAAGGATCTGCTTCCAAGATTCATTGCAGGTGAAGGGAGAAAAACAAAAACAACCCAAATTGCAGTGGAAACCCGGTAGGTGCCCTCTCTTCTTCCATAAGTTGTTGTGATGGCTTTGCTGGCCTCTCTAGAGCCAGCCCCTCTGATATTGTATCAGGAAAGGGCATCATCAACTCCAGGCTGTAGAGATGTGTAAGGACACCATATCCATCTCCAAAGTGACAGTCACTAATGAAGGATTACAGTCTATCCTAACAGCTTTTGCTTGCCCTCTTGCCCCTGTTTCTGATGAATTTCCCATCTACATAACTTCAGAGTGCTGGATAAGGAGGAGAACAGTCCATCTCCATCATCACACGGAACGATACAGACCAGAGATGCTGAGCTGGTGCCAGCAGATGCATTTACACTGGTCCAGGCTCTCTGAAAATACAGTCTGATCTGACATTGTCCCACCACTCCTCGCAGAGGAGACCAAAGTCACCACACAGCAGGCAAAGCACCTCCATATGGTATACGGAACAGATCTGGGAGTGGAAAGGGGACATATTCAAGGAAGAGGGCGGCAAAAACAGGACAAGTCAAACAGAGCTCTCTCACAATGCTGAAGGCTGCTGTTTAAATTCATCCCCACCTGCTCTGGAGCCTGGACAGTCTGTGCCAAAGGCCATAATCCTCTCCCTGAAGATCCTGTCAGCTCCTCAGCATCAGTGTGAGGAGGACAGAGGAGATAACTGGTCTGCTCTGGGTTTGATTCCTGATGTTGATTCCCCGATAGCACTTCACTATCCTTTTCCTGTTGCCACTGAGCCCTCAGAGGTGCTGGGCACTTCTGGGGGATGCTGACCATCCTGAGGGATGCTAATCATCCTCTTCTTTTGTTGCTATTCTTGGAAGACAAGGGTGGCGATCAGCTCTTCTGACCAGTCCCTCAATACTGCTCAAGCCTCAAGAAGAAAAAGGTTCTGCCAAGCAGGAGAAGCTGCCAGCACTTGGGAGAAGCTGCTCCAAAGTGGATCCAAGGAAAACGAAGCCTGCAGAATGGGGTGGAAACTGGCGCTCTCGCAAGGAATTTGATGATCTATCTAATGAAGGAGCTTGAGCGAGAGGATAAGCAGTTCCAAGATTTCCGGTATTTACTACTTCCAGCTGGGTTGTAAATACCACACAAATGGCTTTTTAAATGGAATTTTCCCAATTCCATCCAAAAAGAAATGCAAACATGTAAAATCTCAGGACTAGGGGGTGCACTGGGCCCACCTCTTCCCCTGGTGTTAAATCAAGAGAGCTGCCTTTCCAATTCATGACAATCAAGTCCCCAGGACAGAAGACAATGAAGAATGGGACCAAACTGGTTTGGTTTTTAAAGTTCACCCACACTTCCAAGGCATGACAGTAGGTTCATCCCAACTTTGTGAGGGAGACACAATGGGTGATTATCACTAACACTGTCGGTTTACCTCGTCTGGTTTCTAGTATGAATCTAACATGAGCCTGAATAGCCAATATCAGCAGGCAAGACTGACAAGGGCTGTCAAAGACAACATGAAAAAGGCAAATTCAACCCAAATTAACATCCCTAGAGGGCAAATGAGACTTACACCATAAGACATGAAACCTAAGACACCCTGGTTATTTCAGCAATTACACAGTTTGACATGTCTGCATTGCATTGCATGGGAATGCAACAGAATGGGTTGTGGGGCAGAGACAATCCAACACCAAAAGCTGGAACCTCTTCCAGAGAAGCAGTAAGTTGCCAGCACTGCCTGCAGAGGCACAGGAGGCACCTCCCAATGGGAGAATGGGATGAAGCCATTGAAATGAAGCCATTGAAACTGGAGTGCCACAAGCAACGTGGCTACACAGCAAGAGCTGTGTGCACACCAGTCCCCAGGTATTTCCCCACCATGCAGACAGGCTCTTCTTCACCCTTGGTGTCCCAGCAGCCACCTTGTTCTGGGTTCCAGTGCATCTACCCAAGCAGCAAAAACCTCCGGCTATAGCATAGCTCAAGCCTTGGCCAACTCACTGAATCTCTGAACATCAGCAGGACAAGCAGCATGTCCTCCAAAAGGAGATCCCACACCTGACTTTTGTCGTACAGACTCTTTGAGAGAAGGAAAAGCTGGGTGGGATGAGAAAGAAATGAGTTCAGTCAACAATGAGCTCTCTCCACCCTGACAGTGCCTGTTCTTGAGGAGAAGGGGGAAAGGCATTGCTGTATCTCCACCAACCTCATCAGAGCAGGAAGGAGATGAAAGATACATTCTTCCCCATGGTCATGTCCAAGATAGGTGGCTGAAGGATACGGTCCTCACTGGTTAGAGCCAGTGGGTTCTGCCACGTCCCTCTTCTCCCTCAAGAAGAGTGCCAACATGACAACTTTTATAACCTCCCCAGGGAGAGGCTGATCTAGTTGCCTCCTGTTCAGCATCACAAGCATCCCAGAAGTCTGCCAAGTGGTTGAGATTGTGTAAGGCTGGGAGGGAGCAGAGGTTTAGAGGGATGGCTTTTTAGTTCACAGGAAATCTGAGGGAGTGCATAACACAAGGGAAAACAAGCCCCAATGCCTTAATTGGGACGTGGGGCTAAAATGAAAGACAGAAAAGCAAGCTGCCTGCTGGTAAGTCCTTTTGGGCTTCTCCAAGCACAACAATGAGAGAGGGAGAGGTGGAGAGCAACTAGGAAAAAAAGCCAACCTCTAACCGGTCTTTGTTGCAGCCTAAAAATCCACATCATGAACTGAGACCACTCCTTGGTAGGAGACAGGATTGGAGTTAATCCATCCTCTCAAGACCAGCAACCTTGCAAAATGTCATAAGAAATCTCAGTGTGGACCTGGAACACAATGCAGGATAATTCTTGCCCTGAGGACCTCCATTCCCCAGGATCCAGCATGTTCGGAAGGTGCCCTGGAGCAGCTACCCCATTGCACCATGCTAGGGTTATTCCCAATGTTGCAAACTCACACTCCCACCTGGGCAGCAGGAATTGCAGATTCAGAGCTCTGGGATGTGTCCTTCCTTCCTTCCTAACCCAGAAGAGCATCACCTCCCTGCAACAGAGGAGTCTTCAGAGATAACGTCCCCTCACAGCCCTGCTGCTCTCCCCTGATGTAACTCCATATCAGATCTCCAGAGTGAATCCATCTTCACTTGACAGCTAAGAACAACACTGTCAACCACAAAGCTAAAGCTTTGTCTTAGGTCACCAAGGAAGTAGAAGTTGAAAAATGTGCCTTCAAGTTGCTTGAATAGAGACCCATTCTTAACTGTGCCTAAACCAAGACTTGACCTCCTGATTGAAAAGGATATAGGGAAACATCATGAGATGTCGAAGCTGGAAGGAGTCATATCTGAGACACTATCTTGAAAATGGTATTTGCTACAGCAGATACAGACACCAGCTGGTCTCAAATCCAGCTGAATTGCCCTCTGCCCCTGCAAGTACTTCTCCATCCCTATAGCCTTGCAAAAAGGAAATAAACCATTTAAGATAAATCCTAAACTGACTGAAGAGGAGTCAGTGTTTGGGGACTTGATGATCCAAAGCTTCCAGTCCAGAAAACAGACAGAGGTGCGTTAGGAGTGAGCATACTCTTGCTTTCATGTTTTCTTAGATGGTGATGCCTGTTGGAAAGTTGTGCAGAAAAGTAGGAAAGCACGAGAACTGGGAAGGAAAACTTGACATTACACTTCGGAAGAAGAAGCTGGAAAAGGAAGAAAAAGAGGAATATTATAGGCAAGGTTATTTTCCCTAAGTTAAATAAAGACCCTTGCTCGATGCTAGAAGAAAGTGCCATGCTCAGTCTGCATTCGAGAGGATACGTTGGATCACGCTCTGATTTATCTGCACGCAATTTCTCATCTCTAGTGACTTCTCTTTTTTCCTCCTTTTTTAATTAATTTCACTTTGCAAAGAGCTGCTTGGCAGCTTATGTTGGCTCTCTGTTTCCCATTAACTTTGAGTTTCTTTCCTTTAAGCCCGGGTGGCTGTTTTCGATTTGCTGGATGCATGGGAAGGGGAGAAAAAGGCACAGGGAGGAAAGCAGACTCAGGCTCCTGAGACATCCAGCTTCATGGAAGAAGCCAGTGGTATCGGACAGGACACTGCTTTTCTTTGATTAAAGCATTTGGCGGCTTTGATAAAAGGCCCTTAACTGCTTGTGCCACTCAAGCCATTGGAGAGATAATGAGGGGCCATCAGCCATATAGACAAGGAATCCCTTTGCCAGTTCTGATGCACTTTCACAAGGGCCACGCAGGCCAAAAGGGGCCAGGGAGCTTCTTACAGGGCAGATAGTAGTCTCTTTTGTGACAATAAGAGGAAGTGAGATAATTGGGGGATTGAGGGAAACCACCCATGGAGACACCACTTAGCGGGAATCCCAAAACTGGAAGGAAACCTCTGTTGATTTCTTATCACATTACAATGTGGAGGAGAATGATGAATTGCTCTGCAGTGCGGGGACATGCAGCAGTCAGAGATTGTCCAAAGGGTTTGTTGTTATTTGGGCCAGCTTGTTTTGGTTAGGTTTTGTTGAGGGGAAGAGGCGTGGGGAAAACTCAGCTCTCAGGGCAAAGGAGCACCAAGGATGGATCACAGGCTGAGGGACACCAAGGCTGAATGGGATTAGCCTTTCCATCACCAGCAATGGGGCATTGCAGCAGCCCAGTTGTGTCAAAGCACCTCAGCAAGGGCTACACACCCCATCTCTGACCTTAGGGGCACTGGGAAGGCACTGCAACTCTTTCTTCCCCACCAAACAAAATGGTGATGTCTAGCATCACCATTTCTAACCACAGCTTTGCTATACTCCATAGGAGCACATGGGTCACCTGGGCAGCTGGAGGGGTCAGAAAATGAGGCCTCCATTCATCACTGTTTAACTCGATCTCAGGAAAATACTATGATTTCTCAACTTTTTTGCCTTTGTATTTGTACACAACTCACACATTACAGCATCCATGGGATTCACCAAGGATGGGAGAGAGACTTCCACTGCCCTCCTACCTCATCTGCCAGCACTTCCTGGCATCCGCTACCTTAGCCTGTGTGTCTACACTGCACGTCCCAGTGCCCCAGGGGTTATGTTACTAAAAATAATGACATGTGGCTGACTCATAGGACCGTGCAGGGAAGCGGGAAGGGATCTGCTGTGGGGACAGGCTACCAGGCTGGAGAAATTCTTGGTGCATTCAAATGCCACAGTGCATGCTGACTCCTGCTAGCTTTTCCTGTGCCATGTAGACTAAATCCTGAGAAAGGGGAACTAGGATAGGCTGCACCCATCTCCTGCCCACCCCATAGGGTTGCATTCAACCTTGGAAACTCCCTAGATTCTTCTGAGTGGTTGAGGTAGAGTTGATCTAAGGCTTTTGCTATCTCAGTCCTGAAAGTGCGTTTGCATCTAAGCATTCCCATTACTTTAGGAGAGGAAAGAAGAGACCACAAACTGCTCACTACTACATGAGGACAATTATCCCATGGATAGCATGGGGCTCTTCAAGCCAGGACGAGCTGAGCAGTCAGTGTAAAGCCCTCACAATTTAATCCCTCAAACTCTGTCAAAGCAGGTCAGTCACACCAGAGGGGAACAAACATGGATATCATGATTGTCAATCCCATGCACCGTTCATTAGACCGAGCATTTAAGTGGAATTGCTTTCTACAGACAACTGTCTCCCAACTGTGAGACTCTCAGTTGAAAACTGTGCAAAACCCAAGCTGTCAAGGTATCTCCACTTGGAGATTAACCCTGTCTGAGGGGCTATGGAGGCAGATAAGTCATCTTTATCTCTGGCACCAGCTATCTTACTGAATGTGGATTCAATGTGGGTGAAAGGCACTACCACCCCTCCAAACAGCTCGTTCCTAGCTCAGCAGCACAAATGGGGCTTTAGACTATGGTGAGAAGAGTTTCCCAGCCCAGCCTGGGGGACCTGAACAACCCTCATCTCCTGCTTATCCTCATGTGTCACCATAAAGCAGGCTGGGGCTGTCCAGCCTGCAGGCAAGAGGAAACATGAGGAAACAATGCTGAGAGTCATGTTAAGAAGAGGAAAGCACTGACTGGGGAGCAGCCAATGTCTAACCTTTTCTCTTGGTGCAGTGGTAGATCTGGCTGTGCTCCTGGGAGATCGGGTAGGGGTTGGCAGGCGGGAGCAGGTCCTGGGAGGTGCTCGACACCCCATTCTCGCACTGGTACTGGGAGCTCAGATTGGAGGAGGCAGAAAGGACCCTGGTCTCACCACTGAAGGGGCTGTGATTCGAGGACACTTTTTGTCTCACTGTGCTCCTGGGAACAACCGGGTACTCTTTACTAAAAGCAAAGAAAGAAACAAGACATCAGAAAGTCAATTAATAAATAGATCAGTGGGTTAATAAATAAAGGCAGCTCCTTAGTGTCATGACATTTGTTTAGACTTTCAGGCAGAGACATCCCTCCCAGGAGACTGCAGCCCAGTCACACTTCATCCATGCAATACTCTTCATTTTGCTTTCCTTTTAGTATCTTTTCCTTTAGATTCGTAGCTCTTCCACCACAACTGCACTTTTACATCCCTACATACAACAGATATATGCAGTTACATCAAAATACACAAGATTTATATTTACATATTCTAGTAGCATTTATAAAATACATACTATTTGTATTGTATATGTGGATGTGCACGCGTGCACATAAAAACCTCATTTCTGCCAAGCTGTCTTGGAGATGGGTCAAATATTTAAGTCTACTTTTTCCCCCTTATGGCATTTGTCCCCATTTATTTCCCCAGGGTCTGCCAGTCTGGTTGTCCTGGATGGGAAATCCCTGGACCAGAGAACAAGCTCCACTTCAGAGCACTTAGGAAAGAGAAAGAAATAAATCACTAAGTCCTGCTGCACACCAGAGCCACACACCTCAGCGGAGCCAGACTAAGAGGGGGAGCACTAATGGAAAGTCTGGTTCATTCCCTTGCTCCGAAATCTGGTTTGAAGCAGGGATGCTTTGCCAACACTGGCTGGAAATCCCCTCTCCTGCAAGACCCTATAGTGTGTTTTGGAGACATCTCTTCAAGCACATCAGAAATGTGGCCAGACAAGATTATTCCTGCTCTGCAGGAGAGATAAGTGAAGCTCAGAAATGTCTCAGAGCCTTCAACCAAGGTGCAAACCTCCTCCTGAGCTGCCTTCATGGCTACTGGGAGCTCCCTGAACCCAAGTACTTGCTAAAATGCCTAAAGACCGGGTAGTACAGCAGCACCTCACAAAGTACCACCAGGCCTACAGCAGCCATGACCCAGATCCAAGATTCCAATGCAAGCTCTCTTCTTCAAGGCTATAACAAGCCAACCAAGCTGGCTTTGAAGTACCCTACTCACCTGCCCAAAATCATTCTGCTGGAGCAAGGACAGATCCTTAAATCCCACCAGCAGGCTCACCTTCCATGTGAAGGAGAAGCCCTGAATCTCCAATCTCAAACCCTTCAGAGAGGACTTCTCACTGTAGCAACTCAGAACTTATTTACGAAGTTTAACAATAGTATTTACATAAACCTACTCAACAGCAGGGAGCTTCCATCCAAACCACTGCTGTGGTGGCTGCCAGAAACATCAGCAATCAGACTGTAATGGAGGGGAAACTCACCCAGGAGCTCAAACCCAAATGTCTCTCTCCTTGTGCCACAAAAGCTTTCCAAACCCCAGGCACTGGTGGCTTGCCAAAGAGAGCCTATTCCAAAGGTGGGGTTTCTTCCCCTGGAAGCACAGCAGCTCCTCCCCAAAGGAGCATGGCTTTCCACCCGCTTGGATGGGCTGAAGAGGTATCTTTTTCTCCTGAAGTCCAGACTGTGCACAAGAACGAGATGGGCTGGGAGGAAGCAGACTTATCCCTCAGATACACAAGACAGTGATGGAAGCCAGGGTATGTGGTGGGCTTCAGAGGACCTCTTTGCCTGTGGACACCCCATACTAGCATTTCCTCCCTGGGAGCTCTTGCTGCTGGAGCGTAGCTTTGGTGTTTCTTTCAGGAAAGTCAATAGCTGTGGCCTTCAAAACTCCTATGACCTTCAAACCTTTTAGGTTCTAGGGGATTTCCCAACCCCACCATGTCATGTTCTTGAGCTGCCTGCTCTTTCACACAGCAATGCTCATGGAAATAATACCAGCACAACACCCCAGAGCTGCATCCCCACCATGTTTCCTTTCCAAGGGCACAATCCAGAGGAAGATGATACATGGATCTTGCCCTCATCTCTCCTCTCATGCTGCTGCATGGATTGACTGGTTCCTTTTTCCTCAGCTCCAACACCACCAACACCAAATGCCCCAAGAAACAACAGAGCCTCATTATTACTTTCAGTGGGTACCTCTGAGCTACAGTGGAAGAGAAAGAGAAACATACCATGACATGATGCCACATTATGTTCTAAGTGGCTTTTCTGGAGGATGTAGAAATTATTGTTTTCACAGTTTGTCCCTGCATCAGTGGGGGAAGAATTGGATGTGTCTTTGGGATGTGGGATTAGATCTGCCTGGAGGTTTCTTACAGTAAATTCTCACAGTAGTTCACAGGGACCCCATCAATGTCAGACCCTCGCTGTGTGAAGCACAACACGAGCACTAAGAAGTCACCCTCATCCTAGATACTTCTCACCTAAATCAACACTTTCTCTGAGCTGAGACGGGTGAAAAAACAGCCACCTGATTGTTTTTTCTTTATAATCAAAGTTGCCTTTCCATAAACAAGCTGTATGCCTGAAACAGCAATATTTTTACCCTGAGTGCCAGCATAGGTGATGTCAGGATCCCACAGTCCCATTGTGCACTGGGGCCCGAATTCTTTTCAGACTGCAGTTCCCAGGGGACACAACAGCCTCCACAGCCATTTGAGAACTGTGGTGTTCTGCAGGAGCCACAGTGGGAGCAGAGAGTCACACTGGAGAGTGAACAGGTTGGAGACACCAAGTTTCCAAACAGCAGTTCCCAGGAGGTATCGCAATGACTTCTCTCCAGACTGAAATATTTCCATTTCAGTCAAAACATGTTGGGTGCTATTTTTGCCAAAAAATTCTACTATTTGTGGAGGGAGAGGAAGGAAAGTATTTTCTAACCAAATAGCTCAAATGTTCTCTGTCTTTCAGCTTGCTACTTTTCTGTACACAAAGGCAGTTACCTCTGTATTCCTACCTGTTCCTTCCTTATAGGAGCTCTAATAAGGAGATATCTTTGGTACCCTGTAAAACAACATCATAGCATCATAGAATCATAGAATCATAGAATCATAGAATCATAGAATCATAGAATAGCTAGGGTTGGAAAGGACCTTAAGATCGTCCAGTTCCAATCCACCTGCCATAGGCAGGGACACCTCCCACTAAACCGTGTCACCCAAGGCTATGTCCAACCTGGCCTTGAACACCGCCAGCGATGGAGCATTCACAACTTCCCTGGACAACCCATTCCAGTGCCTCACCACCCTCACAGTAAAGAACTTCTTCCTTACATCCAATCTAAACTTCCTCTGTTTAAGTTTGAACCTGTTACCCCTTGTTCTGTCACTACAGTCCCTAATGAAGAGTCCCTCCCCAGCATCCTTATAGGCCCCCTTATATCATAGAATCATAGAATCACAGAATCAACCAGGTTGGAAAATACCTTCAAGATCATCAAGTCCAACCAATCCCCAGCACTGCCAAAGCCACCACTAACCCATGGCACTAAAGGCTTCGTCTGCAGTTTGTGAGCACCTCCAGGGATGGTGATACTTGTCTCGGTTTGGGCTGCCAATCATCCTGAAGCATTTATACTGTTTCCTGAGCCCACTCTATATGGAGTGAACAAACCATGTGAGTTTGTCCTTCTGTCTTTCAAAATGTTTTGGGGCGGTTTTTTTTTTTTTTTGCAGTGCCTAAAAGTCACTATTCCCAAAATAGCTGGTTGTAATCCTGAGCCAGTTTAATGGAATGAAAGGTTTTGTTCACCACCAGCACAAAAAATGACTGATGTGTCCAGAAATTTTGCTATCCCAAAGAACTGTAGCTAAGTAGGAAGGGGGTGAAATAAAAAAGGCTAAAGCTGGATTTACACAGGCAATGTAGGAAATTGTCCACACAGCAAGAGACTGGGCCAGAATGTCAGCTTTACATGGGGGTGTTAATGGGCCACATTTTCTTTTTTGCATTAAAAATTGTAAAATTAGAAGAAATTGGTTGGGGGAAAGAATTTACAAGGAAGGAAACTGTCGCTGGTCTATTTAAAGTCTGTTGGAGGCTAATGATGAGTATTCAGTTACTGTAGTTGGTGTATTACAATAGCAGAAGGGGACGGGAAGGAAGGAGATCCACATTGCGCAAGGCGCTGTACAGTCTCTGCACCATCAGGCTTCCAGCTGAAGGGCCACCAGGAGAGAATATGACTTGGATTTTCATTAAACCTTGGAGGAAGAAATAAGGGATGAGGTCCAAGTCTATAGAAAAGGCATTCACTACAAAACCCAGACTCAGTTCTTAACTTCCACCTGGCCACATGTTTCCCAGACCTGTAGAATTGAGCACTGGTTCTGCAAAACCATTTCCTATGAACACACACATTCCTCTTTAGAGTTCATCAAATAACCCTGACCCTGCAGATCAGGTCTTACAAATTAATCTTTCCTGCATTTCCCTAGCACTTACACCCAAATCAGACCTCTGCCAGGTGGAATTAGTGACCTTTGTCTCATTTTCTCTCATGACATCTTCCCCCTGGGCAAATAACACTGTCACCGTGGTGCACTCAAGAGCTCCATGTGATCACTTATGCCACAAATTCATATTTAGCAGAGAAATCAAAGGAGTAAATTCGAGGTTTTGTAATCTCAGAACTGGCTGGCCCCTGCAAACTGATAAAAACTATGAAAAAGTATAAATATAGACCTTCACAGGGTGACATCCAGTCAACTTTCTTGCTTATGACTGTGCTGTAAAACAGTAATAACTGTCAATGTCTTTTCATGTCAGACTTGAAGTTTCCTAATGTACCAGCCAATGCACAATAAATGCAGCTGCCAGACAGAAAACTTGTTCAAAATCTCTTTGAAGATCCACAGTTTATAATCAGAAGCTTCTGCACTGAGGCGTCCAACCCCTACTGACCCTAAGCAAATTATTGTAGAAGATGCTTCTAATATTTCTGCAATAAAGCATTATATTCCAAGGCTTTCCATAGCTGCTGCAGCTCATCGTAACAAGACTCCAAAAGACTTATTAAATGTCAGGTCCCAAGGAGCATATGGTATCTGTTTGAGGTCAAGATGAGGCATGATATGGAACAGGATTAATCCATGGTTAGTTGCTGCATCCTCTGAAGCCCCCAGGCTGGGCGCTGTCTAGATCTTGGTCACGATGGCAATTCCTAATCTAAAATCTGATCAATCAGCGGCCAATCGCATCAATTCCTTTCACTCTTTCCAAATTGCCAGGAGAAATCTCCTTAAAATTAACTGCTCCTTGGTCACTCACTACGAAAGGACAAATGTTTGCTGTCCTAGCAGTCCTGTCCCCTTTCACACACCCAGCACCTGTGGATACAGGGGTGCAGAATCAGACTCCAATTCCAGATGTGCAAATATAACTCAAAGGCATTTAAGTTTATATTTCCCAGGCCACCAATTGTTGTCCTTCCTGCTGAGACTTGAGAGTAGGAGAGAAATGGAAGCCAGCCATAACAGATATAGAAAGAGGAAGAGAAAATGTAACTGTAATAAGTATACCATCACCCAGGAAAAAGAAACAAACCAGAAAACAATTGTCAATTGTCAAGTGCATTCTGAAATGCTTATTTCCAGCATACTAAAATAAAATCAAACTATTCTCATGAGGCACTTGAGAGATTTTGTACTAGAGAGTTTGAAGTGGATAAAATCTACAGCAGGGAAGGACTTGGTAGGAAAGAAACTACTGAGTACTCCCTTCAGCCTTACCCTCAGATCAAAAATGAGCTCTCTTTGCATGTGCACTGCCCACAGAAAATAATACCCTAGACTGGACAAGTCAAGTCAAAGTGCTCATTGTGGAAGACAGTAGGGTGTTCACTGCAGCATTCTCCACCAACATATCAGATGTCCTGTCCTTTTTTGCCAGAATGTGAAGGGATCCAATAACCCTGTTTTGGGTGCATGCATGGTACACTAACAACCAGTGCTTTATCTGAGCAGTGCAGCCCAAAGGGATCACTGTCACAAACCCAAGAAACAGCAGTGAAAAGAACTAGCTAGAGATATAGAGCTATCATTATCAGACAGATAAAAAGCTGGATTCCTGCAGACAAATGCCACTGCTCCTGTTGGACTAAGATGAACATAAGAGGAGCTGGAGAATGGATGTTGGCCAACAGAGACAGCATCATCATCCCTTCATGCTGTGCCAAGCTTCTGCAGATGAGGTCCTGCTGGGCAGATCCCCAGAAGAAGAGGCAATGAAGAAAACTGCAGCTACCCTGTGTTTCTTGAGTTGGTTTTCTTCCTTTAAAAGAGCTGTTGATACCCTCCAGTGAAGCCTGTAGAGCCTTATTTTGGATTTCGTCTTGATTCCATCAAATTCTATAGAGTACAATTCAAGCCTACAGTTTCCACTGGGGCTTTAACCAGGAAAATTTTCTTAGAGACATTTCTAGAGGAAAGCATCATCTCTCCAACAGACGTTATAACTCCAATTCTCACACTGAAAATGTTTCAGACAGCACATGGCTCTTGAGAGATTTCAGAGCAGAACATGGGAAATGATCATGAATGTGAAGATGCAATGAGAAGGCTCAAGAAGAGAAAGGTCATTTGCAGTGGACTGAGACCTACTTGCATCGAACAGACCTATCAGTCAAACATGATGTTAGCAGGGTACATAACATCGAATGAACTACACTGCCGCTCTTCTTTGTCCAGTGGATAGTTCTGGGTCTCTGTCTTACTTTGAAAGGTTTCAAGATACCCCTCAAGGGAGCCAAGATCCACCCTTTCACACAATCATCTTCCCTCTAAAAGCTTTCCCAATGAGAAGCTTCAAAGACAAATGGCATTAATTTAAACAAACAGTAACAGTGGCCTGAGACTTTCAGCAGTTTTTCAGCACCCACAATAACTGCTGAAGACAATGGGAGTTGCAGATGATGAACAAAACTTGGTTAAATGGTCCAACAGCATTACAGTTCTGCAGCGCTCTAGCCCCAGACCCACAAACACTTCTCCCCCACTGTGTTTTGGCAGTAGCAGATTTAAGCTACAACTTGCACGCAACCTTCCAGGTCACCCAATAGCTTTGGTTTATTAGTACAGTTGCATTGACATGGGGCATTTTTAGGGCAAAGTCCTACACTAGCATCGGCAATGCAGATCTCTGTTTCGCTGAATCAGCTTCACCCTCTGCAGCTTTCTGCTGCGTGTTTTGCACTTGCTATCCACACTTAATTCACTTTGGCACAGCAGAAGTTCTAAGCAGAGGCAAAAGGAATTTTCACAGAGATCAAAAAGGAATACTTTGCCTAAAACTCCCAGTGTCACAACTACATCATTTTACCTGCTTTATGTTTTCAATTTCAGCATGAACACAGGATACAGATGCCTTGTAACTCGCATCCCTCTACACAGTTTCCTCAAGTGTGTTCTCCTTTTTTCTTCTTTTTTTAACCAAGAAAATGACAAACTTTATCTCATGCTCAGAAACTTGAAAACTTCAAAAAGCCTGTTCTCCCACAGCACTCATCCTGTCAAAGAACCTGCTAGAGGGGTCCTGTGTGTCTCAGGAAAGAAAGGCAGCAGGAAGAAAATTAATATGTATCAGAAACTAGTATTCACTGGAATTTGGATCTCCTTTGGAACTCATGGCTATTTTTTTCAAGTGAAATCATCTGCTGCTGAAAGGCTTAATATTGCTACTGAATGAAGTTTTCTACCTGGACAGACTTACCAGCTTTTCTTCTGGGAAACAGAAGAGAAAAGCCAATACAGAGACCTTGTGAAGGAGAAAACCATGGAGAGAAATGGACTTGCAAAGACATCCCCATCTGCCCAGATAGCCAAAGCTCACAGAAGCAAGCAGAGATGGAGGAAGAATCCTTAACAAGGCACCTGAGACCAAGCTCTGAGCTCACTCTTGGCACTGGAAGTTGTCTTTCTTCTCTGTTTCACCTTCTTTCCTCTAAATCTCTACTTTTTGCCTGAGATAGACATTCAATTGATGAACCACCAGGCCAAGTCTCCACCAGCGCCTAAACCTACTTCTACTTTACTCCGTTGCAAGACCTGCTCTGAGCTGAGCAGCAAACTGATTTCCCTCCCATTGTCTGACAGCTAAAGGTGCAAGGAGACCACCAGGTCTGGCCACATGATAATTCAGGATAGACTTTATCTCATGTAATTTTAGCTATTCAAAAGGTAGGTATCTACATTAAGCAAATTGTTCAGACTGCATATGAGAAAGCAGAGGGAAGGCTCTTCACTCACCCTCCCATTCATGGAGTGAGGTCTCAAAAGAAAGCAGCTTTGCTCTCTGGAAGCTCTCATCACTCTCTGCTTAACACAGAAGGAGCCCAGACACCAGCTCAGCCCGGGGGCACTGCTTCTAGGCAGTATCTTCAACCACCACACACATACTCCCATCCGATCCAAATCCCACGCAACACATTAGGACCTAAAGGTTTAGTGCTGGGAGCACATCTTCACCAGGGCTCATGCCTCTGAGGCGGCTCCAAGGTGTGCAAGTGTGGGGACACGCTTTGGCCATAGCTGGGGCAAATCCTCCCCAAAAATGGGATGCCACAAGCCAGTTCATACACCTGGCTGGGGCAGCGCTTTGTCTGCCGGAGTTTGCTCCTCCCAGGGCTGGTTTCAGCTGGAGATGCCCCTCTGCAATTCCTACGCAGGGAATTAAGAAACATTTGGGATTTAAATAAAGAAAACATGGAGGTTTAAGTAAAGATAACACAGAGCACGCAAAATTCATTCCCTCCATGGAATAGAGCCCCTTAATGAGATGATCAGTGACCTAATTTATATCAGGTCACCAGTTTTCGGTACAAAAGGCTGTTGTAAGAAGTGCTTTTTCCAGCTATATTTTTTTCCTACAGGGGAGAAACAGCACTATAAACACAGCCCACCCTATTCTCCAAGGTCATAAATAGGCATCACTCCTCTGAAGCCAAGACAGACTTACTTGTACTTGCCAGGTGGGAAGTGGGTACATCACTGGGAAACAGCATCAATACATAGGCACACACACATACATTTGTATATTAAAATATATTTTAATATATATTTAACTATATTTAATTATATTTTAATGTATATTTAAATATATTTTAATATATATTTGTCTGTTAAACCTATATAAACCACAAAGGTAGGTCATACTTCTCTAGCATACTCAACCTTGAATAGCTCTTTATCTTAAATACACATTTTATATATATATGATTTATGTATGTTTTCCTCTGTTTTTATATATAATTTTGCCTGTATTCAGATATACATAAAAAGGCACGAAGGTGGTCACGTATTTCCAACCTTGAATAGGTCTTTATTTCACTATAATAATCTTATCCTGCTCTCCCTTAAAAAAAAAGACATCTTTGTAAAGCTACACAGTCATTGCTATGCTATCGGTACCGAGGATAAGTTATTAAGGAAGTGAGCATCAGAAATCATCCTGCAAAGTCAACGCTGTGGATTTTAACCCTTCCAACCGTGCCAGGTCTGAGTGGGTGTGTTTATGGATTCCAAGTGTTTCTGTTCACTGTATCATCAACTATGACCGCAGGCCCGCATAAAAATGCCAAGCAATTTTTAGCACAAGCTCAGCACAGCTAGATGCCATGCTCTTCATATGGCATGAAGCCCTTCTAATAGTCCTTACTGTTTTAATTCCTCCCTCCCACTCCAAAAAACCCCCACCATGAATGTAAACCTTCAAATCTTTCCATTGACCGTAATGAAAGGGTAGTTTTGCAGCAAAAATGTGTGGGGGGACATCGTTACTCAAGTTCCAGTAGAGGCTGGGAGGCTGGCATGGGAGGGAAGGGAGGGAAAAAAGCTGTTTCAAGCGGTAGTACACCCATAAATAAAGAAATATTGACATATTATGCCAGGATGTATGCTGTCGTTGGAAAGGGCAGGCAGGGAACACAGCACACATTCAGAAGACTGCAGAGATTATTTAGATGGAGAAGAGTAACTGTTGTGTATATACATTTTATATACCTATATATATGTAAAAAATATATATCATATTTTTTACATATATTGGATTTTCTGGGTCTGAGCCTGAAAATATTTGTACACAGGAGCACGTCTGCCCATTTGAGTAGGGTAACAGGTCTAAGTGCTCACAGGATTTCAGGCATTATTTGTTGCCCGCCAGCATGATATGCATGGCTAAGGGCAGCCATGCTCAGGTCACCATCTATGGCAACCAGAAAAGACTCCTGGATCCATACCAGCATCTGCACTCCAGCCCTCAACGACCACCTACAGCCAGCTCCCAGGTGGGTGGTGGAGAAAGCCCTCCCAGCAGAAGGTCACAGCACAGGTCTCTACAGCCCTCCACTGACAGCCAGCTCTACTGGTCCTGGAGAACAAGGGATCTGAGTTGCTCCTGCCCTCCTGGATGGAAAATGCTATATTGAGCATCTCCATCTGCCTTAGGTATAATCATGGATATGGCGCTGTTCCTGCAAAACATTTGCACCAGGAAGGAGCTTGACACATGGACGAAGCTCCAAGTGAAGTGAAAGGCATGAAGTTAATTATTGGCGGGCCCTGACATTTAGAAAAGGACTTAAACAGGATCTTTAAACAGGATTTAGGCTTGATTTTCAGCTTAAGTACTTACATCCAAAACTGACATTCAGAAAGGTCTCTTCAGCCACCTGGCCCTGGAGATCCCAACATTTCTAATACCTCCCTTCTTCAACCTGAAACCATCATGTCTGCAGTCCTCCTCTGCACTTCCCAAACTGACCATGTAAATGCTCCCCTCCTGCCAAAGACCCTCTGAAAGCCAGAAACCAGCACAACACAGGTCTCTGCACTAAGATCTCCAGAGGCATCTGGAGCATCTTTAACAAACCTGCTCCCAGAACAAGGCTATAAGCTTTGTCTTTAAAGCACTGCCAGCTGAGGAAAGAAATACCCCACAGCTCTTCTGCAGTAGCCTGGTGACCAGAGCTTCTCAGAGCTAGCCTAAGTCTCTTGTTGTTTTAAACAGGTTTAAGCCCACACACAGCCTCAGAGCCATCTGCTTAGACCAAAGCTAGAGGTTGTTCTGGATGGGAACAAGTCAGAGAGGAGTAAAAGATCCCTACGGCCAAGAGGACAAACCACAGGTGAGATCCTGCCTGTGTAACCCAGCAGTTAAAGCATTCACCTCAGAGTGGGAAGTCCTGGATTTTGGCCTGATGGTATTTCAAGAGCTTGACATGAAACACACATACAGAAAAGGGACTGCCACTAAGTCCTGGCTAAGGTCAAGACAAAGGCGACATGCAAAGAAAAGCCCAGGCAGTTCCCATGGTCCTGGGCAGATCCCCATGTCAGAGGCATGAGTTACCTCTGCATCCTGGACATCCTGTGGAGCTCCATGTCGTCGCTGCCGCGGAAGCCTTTCGCAAAGGGGTTGTTCTCAATCTTTAACTGGGTGATCTGAAAGGGAAGAAATGCAACAGGTTCATCACAAGTCCAAGGCATGGTCTGGGAGAAAGGGGATATTGTTTATTAAACCCAAGCCAATAGGGATGTGGTGGAAAATACAGCTTTCAGGAACTCAAGTCATCCTCCGGCTCAGGCACTGACCACTCCAGATGGGCCTTCCTCTACATCGCTCCACTGGAAAAATGTCTCCTGTCAACAACCCCTCTCTTCAATTAGGCTTGTCCCATAACTAACACGTGGGACTGCACACACACACAGAGATTTCTCCCTGGAGAAAATCTGCTTTCTTAGAGTTACTTTCATTTTGCTGTTGGGACGGAAAAGGCTGCACTGACTGTAGGACCAGGGATGAAAGTCACATTGCCTGAACACATCCCACCAACACAAATAAATACTTTCTCATCCATGTGCAGCCATGACCAAAATCTTACCTCTCTAACCCTGTATCCTGCTATTCAGGCTTCTGAGGCTCACCCTTTATGCATTTCAGACCAGCTAAATGTAATCCAGGTACTCCACATCTGACATCCCTCCACAACTAACCCCACACCTGTAAGCAATGCATGGACCAACTTCCAAATTTACCTGGAGGACAGCTCCATCTCTTACCATCATGTCTTGAAAGAATATTTGTCTCCCTATTCATTCTAGAAGGAATTAACAGGGACTAGCTTGTTCACTTGGTTGGTTGCCTTCAGCATCTAAAGCTTGCTGGGGTTAATCCCCCTCAGACTCCTAACTTTGATCCTCTTATAATGTTTAAGTATGTTAGAGAACATACGCTTATCCAAAGCAACTGAGGTGCCGTCTTCTCTTTCACACACCCCTCCTGAGGGCTTAGGTGAGTAAGTTTTCTCAAGCCAGGTTTTGTCATTAAAGCCAATAGTAACTGTGGATCAGCAACACCCTGAAATGCCCTAGTGATATCATACAAATTCTCTCTGGATGTCAAATGTGATGCAAATGCTCTGGGGTCTTTGCAGAGAAGGACTGAATCTGGATCAGATGTGATCTAGCTGAAATGCCCTGATATTCAGGCAGAAGAGGCAACATTTCCCCTTCTTCTCTTTCTCCATCACTGCCTGGCAGTCCAAGCCCTTAGCCAAGAGTTGGGAAAACCACTTGCATTTGCCCAGGAGAGAGAAACCTGTGTTTGCCATTGGAGGAACTTCATGTGCTCACCACATTTTATGGAAACACTGTCTTTCCTTCCTATTGAAAGTTGGCCAACAGGAAGGAAAGAGCTCAAGATTAATGGTGGGAGAACAGAGAGAGGTTCATGTTCACCAAGTCCAGCACACACAACTGGACCCTCCTCTTTGCCAAAATTCAAAGAGAGAAACCTGGCTCGGCTAGCGTCAATAGCAAACCCTGCCAGGTGTCTGCACAACCAGATTATTTTGCTGTTTTCTTGTCTTATAGCATGTTTTCTTCCCAAAGGCTATTTGTTCACTTGCCATTTTTGCCTAATTCAGCCTCGAAACTCACACAAAGACCCCTGTCACCCCTACGCTTGCCCCCATGGGCATTCCTATTGAATCAGGACCTAATTTAGCACCAAAACAGGGCATTGCACTACTTTTTTTTTGGTCACACATTTCAGATTTCAAAGAGAAGGGTAAACAACAAATCTATTTGATCCGATTTGCCATTCGAGCTGTTCCCTAGCAGTAAAATGGGGGCACATTTAATAATTAAAAGTCCTTAATAATTAGACAACCAGTTGAGTATTTTGCAAAGAAACTACCTACTGGTTTCCCCTATAGAGGTGGTGGTACTCGTAGAATTAATAATAGGCATTATTCAGGTTTTTGACTGTTTCTAGGCAATTTGCCTTCTGAAGCACACTAAATGTACGAGTTGTCCTCCCTTGCAGAACCCAATGGCAATATTTGCTCGCATAAGTGAAGTCCTTCACTGAGCAAGGATTTACAGCATTGGCACCAGCACGCAGATGTACAAAGGGCCAGATTCATCCCAACCTAACCGAAGGCATTTTAACCAAGGCGCCTGCACTGGGAACTTCGTCTCTCAGTGTTCCTGCTGGAATAAGTGGTGGGAGATAGGGACTGCCAGAGGGCACTGGGGCTCTGAGGTGGGCAGCATTGCCTTCACAGGTCCCCAACGCTCTCCATTCACTGGAGAAGGAGTCGTCAACGTGCTAGCCCCTGATTTAAGGGCCTCAGATGAATGCTGTGTCTGATGAATCAAGCCTTTATATCATAGAATCATAGAATGGTTTGGTTGGAAAGGACCTTAAGATCATCTAGTTCCAACCCCCTGCCATGGACAGGGACACCTCACACTAGACCATATCACCCACAAAATGTCAGACAAAATATCATATGGGCCTCAATCTTGTCAATACATTACTTCATGAGTAGAGAAGTCCCTAACCTGCATCATGAACACACTTAACAAGCAAAGGTGTTAACATATGTGTCGATAGCAGAATGCCCCAAGTGAAACATAGCTAACTTTAGCCTCCTTAAAATTAGCGATCTGCTAGATTGAAGGCATCTAGAAACCAGGAGCTAGAGAAGGTTTTAAATTAGGTCTCAGCATTTTGTTGGTCTTCAGACAGATTTTAGGAGAAGCTTTCTGAACGAAGATTCCCTAGATGGTAACTCAAGGCATTAGCCCTAGCACTAAGCAGGAAGAGTCCATGCCAGATTTAACAAAACCCTACACAACAAAACAAAAAATAGAGTAGAAGGTGGTGAATCCCTGCTTTAGAAAACAGCCTGGGGAAGATATTTTGTTTGGCCAGTTTTTGTCTGACTTACAAACTATTTCAGAGGTGGAAAAGCAAACGAGTGGGTGGAAATAACCTCCTTCTGGATCAGCTTTGCCATAGCGAAACTCTGTTTAATTGACTATAACTCATTGAGGGGGGAGAAAAAGCTGTCAGAAAGTCAAACGACAATTACATCACGAAAAATAAACCAAAATACAACGTCCTGCAAAGTCATTAAGGCAGAGTGCCTGGGGCTAAATTATATAGCACTGATGCAATGAAACCATAGGGCTACATCTATGCATTTGTTACTCAAAGAAACTGATGGCAAAGCTCACTGCTGACCACTGATGCAGACCCTTCTGAGATGAGAGCTTTCCAGAGTGAAGCCTCCTAGACTGATGCTTTTCAGGGTTTGTATGACCCATGGGTTCATCTTCACGTTAACAGGAAGCAACAGTTCCAAATGAAATCTCAGCACTGCTCCTCTGCACTCTTTTCTTTGGGCTAACTGACCACAAAGCACTTCTGCTGAGACACTTCTAATGGCATCTTTAGCTCCAGCATGATGAAATTTTCACCTAGTTACATCAAGGGAAGACTCTACAAAACTGAAACATTCCATGCCGGGTGTATGCCCTGAGCTGGATTTTATTTACTTACTTTGCTATCAACCAAATTGGTCCCACTTCTTTGGAGCACTTCATCTAAGAGAGAAGACACTACCCTGACCCTCTCAGGCTCTTCTGGAGGCATTTCTGAAACTGTCTTAAAGGCTGGGTATTGTAGAAAAGGGACTTCACGTTCTGCAAAGGATGCGGAACCTTAGTTTCTGAACTCTTTTCTTGTGAATGTGAGTGGCAAAAATATCACCGTTCTGGTCACCTCATTCAGTGATGAAGAGATTGAGTTGCTTACCCTCAAGCTTAGCACACACGGAACTCCCCATGTTGTGGGGATAACGCATTTTCGCTGCCCTGCAGGTGACCATGGTCCTGTTCAGCATGGCAGGGCTTCAGGTTCAAAAGCACAAAGCGTTTTTCTTCTGCACTCTCACATATCCCAAGTGGAAACCAAGTCAGTGTGGAGGAGGAAGCCAAACCAGAGAGGAGGGAAGGAAAGAAATAGCTGAAGACAAGGTGCCTGCTGAGACTACTTACAGCTGGCTGGGCCAAACAGAGGAGCTGGATGGGAAGCTGGAACTCGGAGCCCAAGGTAAAGGCCAAGGGAAGGGGGGGCTGCTGGCAACAGAAAGAAGATGACGAACCCAGAAGCCAGTGAAGGAAATGGGAGGGACTGAGAGCCAATGGCTGGTTAAAGGTACTGGTCTGAGACAGAGGAGCTCATTGAGGAGGCTATTGGCCGAACTGGGAGACAAGAACAGAGGATGAGAAGAGACAGACCTTGCACAGTGTTGGATTGGTGGTGGGAAGGAGGTGGGTCAGAGGCAGGAGTGAGGCTGGAGGGAGAGAGGATTTCTTTGAAGAGCTTGGGAGGGGATCTAGATTGAGGACCAAAAGGGGTCAGTGGCTCAGGACTGGCTGAGAACCCTGACCCATAGTTGGCAGGGGCAAGACTGAGGACAAAGGTGCAAAGGGAGACAGGACTGGTTCAGACACAGGTTGTGAAGGATGCAAGACCTATTGAAGGAAGCCTGGAACTAAGTCTCACACTGAAGCCTGGAATGGGGCTAAGCGTTTGAAAGTAGAGGTGTGAGGAGCCCTGGAGAAGGTCAGTGAGGGAAGAGCTCACTGCAATCCTGAAGCAACCAAGCGATGCACAGAAGCCACCAGTCCTGACAATGAAGAGGAGATGCATGATCCCACCTCCCTTAACTCTTGGGAGCCCTGCCTCTCTCAGCACCTGGGGGACCCGCCTTGGGAGAAGAGCCTTCCCTGGGTAAGGAAAGGGGCTCCCCATTCTTGCCTTGGATATGGGAAGACATGGGACCAATGGCTCCAGGCTGGGCAGGGAGAGGAACACAGCCCTGAGGGCTGCTTTGGAGTGCTTTACAAAGTCCAGTCTCTGTACAGAGGCACTCCATGGAATGCCAACTGGGCCGCTACATTGATGACCTCTATTGAAGTGAAGGAACTGCAGCCAAATACAAGAACTGAGCCCTCAGGACAAAGCATCCCAAGCCCTGCAAGATACCTCAACAGGGCGACAAAAAAACACATGCTCAGAGGAGAGACACCAACTGAACAGTGCTCTTTAGACACAGCGGTCTTTCTGAGGGTAGGATGAACCTCCAGATTCAGAAAGCTCCCCAAGGACATTTGTCTATGCCCACTGGCATTTGGGAGTGCATCCAATTCATCTTCAGCCAGATCCTTCCCTGGTCTTCTGCTTTGCTATGGTGGACATAGTATTTCTGGGTGCCGATAGCATCCCAGCTGGGATTATGTTTCCTTAAAGGAATTTGGGCTACCAAGAATGTTAAATAACTTCGGGGCAGGGGGAGGAATACTGGCATAAACCTGGATATCCTGAGGAGGGAAAACCAATATAAAGCCCAAGTCCAGCTAAGGGGGAAAGTAGGTTGTAAAAATTAATGAGAATAATTGTTGTGAATTCTTGCTTTTGAAAGAACCCTCATGAGGGCAGAACCTTAATTATTTCTGTCTATTAGGGTTCATTTCCTGGTCCTAAGCACTGAACTAGTACCTAATAAATACAAGCTAGTAACACAATGATTTAAGCTACAGCAAAACAGGACTTAACTGCAGGGGAAAGTTAATATTAGGGACTCAACCTGATTGCAAGCACCCATTGTGTAAATGGCAAGGAAATGAAATGTGCATGTGACCTGTTTTAACACCTCAATATTTTGGGGGGTTGGGGGGGTGCAGAGAAGGGGGAGGTGGTCAACTGAGCTGCTGACAACCGCACTGAAAACTTTACCTAAACTTTCTTCATAGCTTAAACCTCCTTTTGGGCAGTGAGGCTGGGGAGGAGGTGATCCCAGTGTGCTTAAATATCTTTTCAGGCTGCCTAAAATATCAGGGGAAATAAGCATAAATCCTACACTGAGATTGCAGCTGTGCTATTGAAAAAAATTGAGGGATCTGAACTCGGGTATTTCTCTAAGCTCTGTAAGCATAGGCTCAAACTGTGGGCCAGTCATACAATTAATAATGTAGTTCACGTATAACGTAGCTCTTGAAACCTAAAACACAAGAATTTGTGTACATATATGTGTAAAATACATGGGTGTATGAAGCAATGCTTAAAATACTGTGGTGAACACAAGCTGTGATTGTGCAGAGAGGAAAGTTTGCACGAAGGATGCACTACAGGATGGCAGAGAGGGATGGCTGTAAATGGGAAAAAATAGGTAGTGCCTTGACAAAGAGAGGTGGGATGGACAGGCAGACTCCCCTTGGGGAGCTCAATATAGACACACACAGACCAGTGGGACTGTGACCATCATTTATGCAACAGGAAACACAGTCTGCATTGCAACATGGGAAGATGTTTCGCCAAGCAACATCTCAGCTGGGAAAGCTGAATTTGGGGGTCCGCTTGTGGTAAAGACCCACTTGCCACCCAAGGATGTCACCCCTTGCACCCAGCCAGCATCTGCAACATCATCTACACACCACCTCAGCCCCGCTATTATTCTCCATCTGCACTGGGGCAAGCTACAGATTTCATTCCCTTCCCTGGAGGGAGATGCCATTTAGGGTAGCTCATTCCCTGGTTTCTTTTTATGGCTCTATCTTTCTCAATTGGGCTTTATCTTGGGGCTACAGCCACCCTTTACTCATTTTCCCCAGTGATTCAGTGCAGCAAGAGGAGGAATGCGTGTGTTAGGGAGGGGAGGGGGGATGTAAATGTGTGTAAAACGTGTAGGGGAGTGTGTAAAATATGTAGTGGTGGGTGCATGTGTCTGGTGGGATGCGAGCGTGTGTGTCTGTAGGGATTCATGCGTTTGTCAGTGCGTATGTTTTGACAGAGACAGATACACAGATGTCATTTCTTATCAAACAGATGTTGTTGATTTACAATCAAATAGCCCTGCTCCTCCTAATATGGCACTTTTCCCAAACTACTGTACTTCTATGTTTCTGCTTTGCTTTTATTTGCATGATAATTCCTTTCTCTATAAACCAGTCCTATTTTTCATCAAAGGAAAGCAGTTAAATTCAGGTCTGTTTTCTCAGAGGGAAATGCCTTTAAAACGAGCAGTGTGTCCTGTTTTATTAACTCCCAGTTCTATTAATATTATATTCTTTCTCCGAATCCATCAAGCAGAAGTTAAACTTGATTTTATAGCATCCACAGCGGAGTTATAATTTCAGGCATAATTTGGCGGGGACTCAGTTTGGATTCAGTTTGCTTGTCCTGGTCGTGCCAACAGCTCCTATTTTAGAGGGCAGGGAAGTATTTTCTTTTCTCCTTAGTTACGGTGAGACACTCTTTCTTCCCCAGCCCTCTACCTCTGCTCTCTGCAACTGCTTTGCCAACTGATGGCTGGAGATAACACAGTTATTTTGCCTAGGTTTAGGAGCTCCTACTTGCTTCTCCAGGAGAGCATCTAGGATTTAGCCAGGGTGATAAATGACCTTTCTCCATTTGAAAAACAATGATTTCACTCTGTCAAGTGCAAAGGAACCATCCTACCTGTCCGTAAGTACAACTAAAAGCCTGCATAAATTGCTTTGTATGCGACTGAGGGAAGAATTTGACTTTTTTTCCCCATAGGAAATTGGCTTTTCCCGGGGCTCTCTGCGCTAGTGATGGTTTGCGGGCAGCAGTGAGGGGCGGCTGGTGAAATACATCTGCTGACAACTCCCACCCTGAGCCTTCATCCTCCTCCTCCTTCTTCCTCGAGGGATGGGGAAGCCCCGAAGAAGAGAAGCAGGGCTCCCTGAGGGAGAACCAAGCCAAGAAAACCCTTAATTCAGCTACATTCTGGTTTGTTCTGCTTTGTTTTGCTCGGGCAGGCGGGGATCTGATCTCAGGGTCAGAACCTCCCTTTCCTTGCAGGGCCCCCCCGCTGCCACCAGCAGCCCCCGACAGAGGCCGGGCCCTTCCCCGGGGCCAAGGGCCGGAGCGTTATCGGCTCCCGGTTGCAGGGGGAGAGCGCCGGGCTCCCCCCCATCATCACTAGGCTGGGACCGGCGGCGGGGGGGGGAAGATAAAGGCAACTTCCTCGGTTGGTCGGCTCCTCTTGGAGCAACCCATCCTGTTGAGCTAATTCCCCCCCGGGTCTCCCTGAGCCCCGTCTGTGAACGCTTTGTGCGGCCAGGAATAACAGAGGGGGTGGGACGGGGCGGTGGTGAGAGGGAAGAGGGAGAAGGGAAAGGGAGAAAGGAGGGGAGGCAGAGGAAGAAGGGAGGAAAGGGAAAAGAAGGTGGCAAGAAAGGAGGAGTGGGGAAAGGGAAAGGAGAAAAGGGGGGAAAGGGAAAGGAAGAAGGAGAGAGGGAGAGAGAAGGAAGGAAGGAAAAGGAACCATAGGGGGGAGAGTTAAAAGGAGAAAGGAGGGAAGGAAAAGGGGCAGAGGGAGGAGGGGGACGCGTCGCCGGTGCGAGGCCCGGCCCAATCCCTTACCTTGTGGTTTTGGTAGGAGGTGACGGCGATGAAGGCGGTCTCCGAGAAGACATGGGTGCAAAAGGCGGTGTTCTTGGAGCCGAAACCGTTGTTCTCGTCCGCTTTCACGATGTGGAGCCTGGGCTGGTATTTGTGCATGGAGTTCAGGATGATCTGGGAAGAAGAAAGAGGACATCCCGTGGGAATGGAGGGGCACAGCGCGGAGCTACCAGGGGAGAGGGAGAGGAGGAAGAGGAGGAGAAGGGCCCGCAAGTCCTGGCACCCTTTTCCCCAACACTTTCGCTCTCCTCAGCCCTCACCTCCCCCCAACCCCCCCAAGGGCTGATCTCCATCACTCCAGAATCCCCCACCCCAACCAAGCAGCCCATCAGGGCCGGTGGTGCTGTGAAGGTGGTGCTCATTCCCTGCTGCTCCCCCCCTCTCCAGCCCTGGCCTGTGCAGCTGTGTCCCCCCGGGGAAAAGCGGAGCTGGTCCCCAAACACCCGTGGGCATCCTGAGCTTGCTGCTGGTGGGAGCAAAGTGACAAGAAGTGGGGGGCTGAGGGATTTAGTGTGTGCGTGTGTGTGCCCCCGCAGAGGACGGGAGAGGAGGAGGCCGGGGATCGCGCTAAATTCAAGATAAAACGCGGGCCCTGCTCGGTACCGGGTTAATCTCGGGGGAAGGTGGCGGGGGGCCGCCCGGTCGCGATAATGACTGCCGGACCCTGGCGACAGCGAGACGCAGCGCGCCCCGCCGCCGCCTCCCCGTCCCGTCCCTTCCCGGGGGTTTAAGCAAATTGCTTTGACATCCAGGAAAGTCGTAGACATCAACGGTGAACGATCTAATGGCTTTTAATTTCATTACAGCGACTCTAATTGAGAGACTCCTGGCGCAGCTCCTCCTCTGAAGTCCCTCATTGTCTCCCCAGCGCCTTCCCTTTCTTTAGAGGGACTTCTCCACAGAGCCGCCTGTTCTCAGAGGGGGATGCCGGGCCCCGGCCCCCAGTAATGCCCCCCAAAACCCCACCGAAGGGGTAGGAGAGATCCCCCCTACGGCTGCGCTGCTGCGGGGTCCCCCCTCTCCCCTCCCTCTTCCCGGGGGAAGAGTGGGAAAAGTGCTGAGCCCTGGAAAAACAGCTCTTGCAAAGCACTTTGTCCCCAGCTCAAGACAAATAATGAACTAAAATTGACATTAGAAAAGGAAAATAAGGTAAATGCACCCCTCCCCAGCTGAGGTGAAGAGGAGCTAGTAAAAGATGCTCAGCAGTGGGGTGGTCTGGTCAAGGGGGCTCTCTCCAACAGCTCCCCCCCCCCCCTTCTCAGCGATTACATGGGCAAGGATTTAATAGCCCAAGGTTTATCATTAAAAGCGAAGGAAAAACAAAAAGGAAAGAAAAAAACCCAACACTTGGAATAAAAAACGAAACCAAAGTGTTGAAACGAGACTGGAGGAAAATATGCACTTGGAAAGGGATGGCGGGATCTGGACTCGCATACCCGTTTAAGTAATTATATATATATTTTTCATAGAGGGATATATATTATTCATACACGCGCATATATATTCGCTCCGAGGACCAAGCATCTTTGGGGAGCTCCGAAGGAGGGCTGGTTCTGGCTGCAGAATTCACACAAGTTTTCATGGCCCCACGGGTCCAGCAAAGCCCTTTTTAATGTCTAAGAAGCTCTAGTGGGATTTCAATTACTCTCGTTATTATTATTATGGTCTTTAATTATTGTTGCATTTTCTTTGGATAGAGGGATCCGCATGGTTTCAGGTCCTATTTCCCTCGAATAATCGTGCCTGATTGA
Organism: Amazona ochrocephala; assembly: GCA_039720435.1. Taxonomy (NCBI): domain Eukaryota; kingdom Metazoa; phylum Chordata; class Aves; order Psittaciformes; family Psittacidae; genus Amazona; species Amazona ochrocephala. The sequence continues at coordinate 3,072,828 of CM077891.1, read as the reverse complement.
TTTTACTTGTTGGGCAAACTCATGGAGGCAGGGAGCAGATTTTAACGCTCCACGAGTCCCCATGAGATTAAAACCAGGTAGTTGAATACTCAGTGAAGCCCGGCGAGTTTCTCCCACTCGCGGATTCCAGCCCTTGGGATCTGTAATCAAATCCCACGCACTGCTGCGAAATAGCCCGGTTTTAAGGTTTATGCTTCCATTTCGCTGGGAGGATCCTTCGCTGGGGTTTACCCCACTCTCTCAGCCAAGAGAATAACCCCCCACCAACACACTGGATTTGGAGATGGGTGACATTGCCATGACCTTGGTAGCACTGGCAGTGGTGGGGGGACCACGGGTTGGTACGGGACACGCTGTGGGAGAGGACTGTGAGCACACTTTGGGGGGGGGGACGGTACCCCTTTCCCCCCCTTCTCCCGTACTTACATGTCCGAAGGGATCAAGGTGGTTGTTGGTGAGTTTGAGCTTCTGGAAGGAAACCAACTGCCGCATCCAGTGGGCGCCGGTGGCCGGGGAGTCGGGGTGCACGTACAATCGCCCAGGCATAGCCGGCTCTGCCTTCCCCGTCACGGACCTTTGAGGAGGGGGGAACACGGGCACTGAGCTCCGGCCGGGAAAGGGTCCCCTCCCATGGGCTCCTGCTCCCCATCCATCCCCTCCCGTGGGCTCCTGGTCTCCATCCACATACACACCCTCTCCCGTGAGTGCCCCACACACACACCAGGATGTCCCCACGTCGTTCCTGGGGAGAAAAAGCGTTTACAAACGCTGCTCGGGAATCAATTGAGCTCTCTGGCACCTCTCCCGCCAGAGCTGGCTCTCGCCATTTCCCCGTTTAACCCCATCATTCCCCCACACACCCCACCCCGCAACTGCCGGCGCCCAATACTCAAAGATAGAGATAGTCCCCTTCTTATAGCAATTAAACTATCAGCTCCACAATAGCCAATAATCTCATCGTCAAACAGGATTACGGTTACCATTAGCTAATGGATGCCTTTCCCAAGGACCGTGGGAGCATCCCCAGAGGCTCAGATGAAGCCCCTGCACCCAGCATCTCTCCTTTCCAGGGGAAAAATCAGAGCTGAGCACCTTATTCATGGGCATCCCCAGCCCAGAAAGCCCGACAGAGATCTCCTCCTTTCCCCACGCATGCCTACCATTTATTATCTGCAAATTTATATCTGTGGTCATCCGCTGGTACAATATCCATCAGCAGAATGTACTTCGTTTTTGGATTAAGTCCAGTGACCTTCACTTTGTAACTGGGGAACATGCGCCTATTAAAAACGATATAAAACAGATAAAAACACAGGTTAAAAGCGGAGAAGGGAAAGTTTTCCAAGGTGGTTTCGTGTGGGTGTTTCCAGGGGGGTCATTTAACAAAAGGACAAAGCCACATTCTCCCTTCCCGAAAGGCCAGGGGAGGGCTGCGCCCTTCCTTCCCCTTAGGGGGGATGTTTGGATGCTGCTGGGTGCCGCTCCAGCCCCCAGCTGAGGCAAAACAGGCGATTCATTAAGGCTGAACCGTAACAGGAGGCTGGTGAGCTTGATATTGACCTACTCGTGCGCTTGCTGGTTTATTCCTATTTGTGTTCTTTGTTTCGACTCTCCTTTGAACAAAATCTGATCATGAGAAGTTTGGAAACGAGTTACTTCCATCTACACATGAGCGGCTGGAACAGGAGGGGAGATTTGCCAAAGAAATAGATAGAAAAATATTTATTTTAAATACATATATTTCAACCACCTCTATGTGTATCAACGGTTTGATGTGTAGATGCTAGGAAAGCACACCCCAACCTACAGACTCTCAGGTGTCCCACCAAATACGTGCTCGGGGGACATCAGCGAACAACACCTGACAAAGACTTGGAAACCACTCGAATACACGCTGAGGAACAGGGGCTTTTCGAAATAGTTTCCATTACTGCAAGGCAGGGACTTAAAACACTCGGTGTTATTTTAGTTTGCGCTTTCCAAATATTTAAAAATAAAGCCGATGAAAATGTATCCCTGGACTTAAAATACGCCTAAACAAAACCCCCACACCTCTAAAAATACCGCGCTCCCCCCTACCCCAGCCTCGGGCTCTTATCTCTGCCATAGGGCAGCTGGGCTGGGTTTTAATGCCGGGAGGGGAAGAAAAGGAAGGGGGGGGAAGAAACGGGGGTTTACTTTAGAGTATAAGGGAGAAGAAATCAAATTCCACCTGAAGAATGATCTGTAACTCCATTGACAACACCTGACCGGCGGGAACACGGCCTTCTCCAACAATAAACACGGGAAATTAGAGGAATGAGGAAACCGATTGCGTATCTCCCCTGCAGCCCCTGCCCTGTAAATGTCTATTTTATTGCTCTCCAGATGAGATTTCTGTCCACTGCGCTATTTCGGTTGGAATTTCTGCAAGGTGGTTTCTGTCTCCCTCCATGAGCTTTTTTTTTTTTTTTTTCCCCCTTTTTCTTTCCTTTTTTCCCCTTCCCCACCTCCCCCCATAAAATAGGGTTTGGGGCGGTCCCTCCGCTCCCCCAGCCCCTGTCCCTCTCCGGGTTGTGAGGTTCGGATTGTTCCCAGCAGCATCCCCCCTTCCCTCTTTGTAGCCCCTTTCCTGGGACACAAACCCCTTCTTTAAACCCCACTTTCCAGCAGCAGGGAGGTTCAAGGCGAAGGCCAGCCATCAGACAAATCCATCTGCTAAAACTTCATACAACCACCTCTGTATTTTCATTTACTTACTTTTCCCCTCCTACTTGAAGCAAACTCTGGAAGATCACAACAAACGCCAGAGGCCAGAGTAAAATGAAAGTTTGACTCTGCGTTGTTGATTGTGCCCTTGCAAACTAAAGCTACTACATTTCTACACATGTAGAAGGTTTGGGAGGGCTTTTTTCCTTCCCTTTCTCCGAGGGTTTTAACTCAAACTCATAACGAAAAGAGCCTCTCTTGGGCTTGCCCCAGTTCAGAGACTCTTTTACTGCATCTCGCTGCCTTAGGCACCCTTCAATCTAACAATCCTCCAACACATTAATATCAAAGATAACATTAAACCTCCCCAAACGCGCTCAAATACACACGTAAATATCTGCGGATAGCGTTTACTAAACCGGTCATGGAATCGATTACGCGGAATCCCAATAAAGTTGGATTTGCGAGGCTGTATATTTTCCTACACTCCCACACAAACACACACATTCAGAAGCGTGTCTGGACGCACTTAGAGCCGCATGCTATTTATTTGCGGACACATCTATCTGTGCATCTAAACAGCTTCACGATCAGTATATAAACAGTAGCTTTAGACCACATTGAGTTTTAAATGGGGTGGGTGGGTGCTCTGGGTGTGCTCGCCTCGGTGTAAGCAAAATAAATATGACCTGTCGGTAAACAGCGTAACGCATTGCGAAATCGCAGATGGGCTGAGCTACTCCTTTAATTAAGAATATTATAATAATACTGATAGTAATGATAATAATAAATCGCCCAGGGAGCTGCTATAACCAAAGTTATCCTCTGGCCAAGCGGTCGCAGCTCGCATTCGCCTGGAAAGCTTCCAAAGGCCTGAAATTGGGATTAACGATCCAACGTTCTGGTTAAGAAAGAAGACAGAAGAAGCAGTTTCTTCTGACTAGATCCTCGCAGGGACGGTTTCCCGCACTCCCGGGGCCGTAGCACACGAGCACGGATGTGGGGGCTCTAGATACCAGAGATGCGACCGGACCGATGCCAGGCAGAGCGGGGCTACAGCCGCGGACACCCACCCGCATCCACGCGTGTGTGTGTGTCCCCATTGTAGGCAACTTCCCCCCGCAAACAGGCACACAAAAGGCCTATTCAGCCGCCCAGAAACGAAGCGGAACGCGCCCCCCCCTCCGCTTCTTACCTCCCGGCCTTTGTTATGATCATCTCCGTCCCCACTTCGTGGAATTTCAGCCACAGCTCCCGTTCGTGCAAAAACACCTTTATCCCCTCCATGCCCTGCGGAGGGGGAAGGCACAGACCGTCAGCCCGGGGTGGGTAAGGGGCAGGCCGCCGCGGGAAGCTCAGGGAAGCGGCTGGGCGATGAGGGCCGGAGCTCGGGGCATTCCTAGGAAATTCCGGCAGCTTGCTCCCTGGCAAAGCTGGGACAACGGGAATTCAAGCCTAGAGGCGCTGGTCGTGGGACTGAGGCAGGACAGTGCGGGCCACTCTGTCCCCAGTGTGAGGTAGGCAGGGCCGGGAGCACCGCGACCGGCTCTGGGCCGCTCCTGGGAAGGAGAAATACCCCAAAGCTTTGGCCCAGGCGCTCCAAGAGCGGTTTTACACCCGCCAGCTCCGGTTCTGCCGGCCGGAGTGATGTGGGGTGTCCCCTCTTTCCCCCAGCCCGGCTCATCCCTTTCACCCACAGCCCCAAGCAAGGGCCGTCCGCAGAGGGGCCCTGAGATCCCAAGGTCGGCGCCGCGGATGCCACCGTGGAGACTACACATCCCTACGCCGTGGGGTGGGAAGCAGAATGGAGTCCCCTTTCAATGAAAATGGAACCGAAGCCCCCAGCAAAAGCTTCAGGGACGCGGAGGGCAATTTCCAAGTAGCCCCGAGCCCCAGGGCTAATCCCGGTACCCACACTCCCGTGGACGGCACACACAGCCGGCGACGGGCTCGTACCAAGGGGCTACCTGCCAGGGTTAAGCGGGGCTCTGAGGAGGGGCTCCGCAGCCGCCGAAGGCGATTCGACATCTGTGGAAGACCTCTTCTCTCGGCCTTCCCTTCCTCCTCCTCCGGGCTGCCCGGGGCCGGGGACAGGGGACGGCTCCCTGCCCCGCCAGGAGCAGGAAAGCCGAGCAGGGGGGGATCCTGGCCCGCTGCTTCCTCGGCCCGTTCTCCCCGGCAGCGCGGAGGTCAGCTGGGTCCCCCGTAGGGGCCCATCCCTGTTCCGGCCTCACGCAGCAGTCGGGGAGAGAAATGATGGAGGGTATGAGGAGCACCCCAAGGGTGTGAGGGGTCCCAGGGTCGCTTTGGGGGTGCCCACGCATGACACCCCCTTGCCTGCCCTCAGCGCCCTTTGCCTGGGTGCAGGCAGAGCTGTGTGTGCACCAGTGCGGCTGTACCTGTGTGTGCATGCGTATACATAAATATATATCTGTTTATATCTTGCACAAAGATGCACAGGCATAGCAAATACATGTTTGTGGATGCACTTTATGTGCATTCGTACCCTCACGCATGGATCCCTTCATCAGCAGACTCCCCTCCTCGGTATTTTGGGTGCTTTTCCTCACGCACCCCAATGTTCACGCATGTGCTTTCCCGCTTGAACACGGCCCCAAATAACACTAAAGCAGGATGAGGCCCAAAGGCAGGTGGGAGTTCTCAAGCCCGTAGGGGCCTAAAACTACTCATCCCCGCCCAGAGCTGCAGCAGGCACCCTGCTGAGCTGATGTTTGGGGGGGAAACGCCGAGAAAAGGGGGGAAACACAAATGAAAGCAAGAGAAAGAGGAGCGTGGGTCCTTACCTGCTGCGTGAAAGCTGCCTGGGGTGACGTGGGGGACTTGCTGGTGGCCCCCAGCTGAGTGTCCTGCTTGGCTTCAGCCTGGAGCTCCTTGGCCTCCGAATCAGCCGGAGTGGTGGGGAGCCCGAAGCCTTCCTCGCTATCCGCCATGTTACGAGCTTCCTTCGCCGGATCCCCCACTGCAGGCACACATGGGGAGAGAGCAGAGATAAGAGACGCATAAGTCAACGCTGACGTTTAATAAAATATAGAGCTATCTATACATTAGCGATGGGAAAGGCAGCCGGAGCCCTAGGCAGGGCTGCCCGACAAACCCGCGCTGCCCGCAACTCACTTCCAGCTGCCCGGGGAGGGAACGAGGCCCTTTAACTTTGGGAGAGAGAGAAATAAAGACTTTTATTTATTATCGCAGCCCGCAAGGGATGATAGGATTTGGGGGGGGGAAAGGCGCGGGGGAGGAGGGGTGGGGGTGCTGGGAGGGAGGGGAAGGAGAGGCGGTATTATTGAATGCATCTTTTGGTAAAGGTAAACAGCGTATTTTAGGTCTGTCTGGCAGGACGAAGGGAGCAAGGCACCGGGGGGCCGTGGGCCGGACAACTCATTGCAGAAGTGACTCTGGAGGTTTGGGGCTCGAGGTGGGGGGGGTAGAAGAGACTCCCCCGGGCCTTAGACACCTCCAATTGCCCCGGGCTCGCTGCTGCCTAGAGGGCCGAGAGCCCCTTCCATTGCTCCCAGGGAAACGGGAGCTTTCACCCCATTCCGGTAGCGACCAAGCAAATGCCACCGATAAGCCAGGCCCTTTATATCGACCCATTCGCAAAGAAAATTCAACTTCTGCCATCTTTTTACTGGAAAAAATAAAACAAAAAAATAGAAAAATAAAATAAAACACAAAAAACAAATATGAAATAAAAGCCTTTTCTCCCCCTCCCCGCACAGCCGTGAGTAAAGCAAAGGATGGACGAGATAGTTAAAATCTAGAAGTATAAATAAACCAATCGGCCGAGACACTGTGCAAGGTAACGTGCACTCGGGCTGGTGGAATTGGGGCTGAAGGGAGTTAAGCCGTAACACTGAGAGTCACAATACACCGAGAACGAGCTTCAGAAATATGCAGTTTCTATCTGACGCTGGTAACCACAGCGAGTTCTAAAAGCGCTATTTTGACGTGACTTTAAAGGCTCTATCAGGAATGGTAAAAGTTTCAAAGCATCCCCCCAAAAAACAGATAAAAGATAAAAGCGATTGAATTATCTGTTAGTTTTTGTTCTTAAGAAGTTTAGAGTTTTAGTAGCTGGGGGGGGGGGGAATTTCTCTCGTATGTTTCAAAGGGGATTCATTTTGGAAAGGCCAACCATATGGAGGCAATATTGGTTTTAAGGACATGAGAATGTTTTGAAATGAATTCTCCTTCTCCCTGCAACAATATTCAAAAGCCTTAAAAAAGGAGAGAAAAAAAGAAAAACAAACCGGCAAATCTCCTTTAAATGCAGAGGAAAATGAGGGAAAAGAGGGGGGAGAAAATTATCTTCCCTGCTAGTGGTGGATAATATACATATGTACATATATATAATTTAAAGGGACAAAAAGTGAAGGGATTCCGGGTCTGCACCTCTGGAGCTAAAGATCACGCACAAAAACGGCCCGGCCCCCCTCCCTCCTTCTCTCTTTCCCTCCCTCCTTCCCAAACGCTCTTTTCCCACTGCACACCAGCCACGAGCTTGATACAGAGTGACTGAAGGCGAAGCAAAAGCGCTACCGAGCGCTGAAAGTGCGCAGAGGAACGCGGAGCGCTGAGGAAGCCGGTGTCCCGGGCCCGGGCCCGGGCCCAGCCAGCGGGGGCAGAGCAGCGGCTCCAGGGACCATTTAAGGCTTTTCTCTTCCCCTCTTCCTCCTCTTCTTTTTTCCCTCTCCCTGCACTGTTGTTTCCCTATTTTTCCCTTTGCTGCAGCTTGGGAAGTTCCCGTTATCCATTTTTTAATCGATTTCCCTCCAGCTTGGAGCTATTATTCCCCCTTGAGCTGCCAAAATTAGAAGAGAGAAGGAAGAAAAATAAATAGTATTAATAAAGAGCGTTTATTAAACAAAGAAGGAGCCAGCTATGGCAGCACAGGGCAGCCCGGCCCCAGCGAGCCCGCCGCATCGAGACATGATGAAGCAAATATAAAAATACTAATAATATTCATCAAAGAAGGGGGATAACGGCAAAAAAAAATAACCCAGCAACTAAGAGCAATTGGGGATCCATGCCATCTCTTTTTTTTCTCCTCTAAAGAGCTGCTGAGAAGAAATAGAGCTTGACAGAACCAGGCCGCGGTGGCTGTAGGAGGAACGCATCTTGCGCTGCTAAAGTAGCACCAAGTGGGTTTGCGGAGGAGCAAAAAAGAAAGGGGAACGGGAAAAGAAAATCCCCCCTTTGCTTTTTTCCCTCGCCCCCCCTCCTCTCAACCCCACACGCGGCCGCGGAAGCCCTGGGAGAGCAGCTGCCCCCCCTTTCTCCTGCTCCCCCCCGTCTCCCGAGGCCTCGCAGCTCCTCGGCAGCGACAATCTGTGCCCAACAATGCCCCCAGCCAGCCCCTTTCTCTCTCTCTCGGTCACCCCCACGCACACACGGATGACAGACACCGACGGACATACATGGCAATGGAAGAGCTGTTACCTTGCTGGTTGAATTCCATGCAATCAATGCATCTCCGTACATATAATGTATGTGTCTATTTTCCCCCTTTGCAATGGAAATTACAATGTGATCAGGCTTCGCGTGTGCATATTTCCTTTTATTTATTTATTTGCGGATCAGCATGTGAAAACCCATCCTGGAAGAAAAAAAATCTATCCAATGCAAGCCTGCTTGCTTGCTCCTCTCTCTCTCTCCCTCTTTCCCTCCCTCCCCTGCTCTCTCCAAACACTTCCAGGTTGTCAGACGCAGTAGGAAGGATCCTGAGACTGAGATAAAGCCCCCACCCCCAACTCAGCCTGATCTGGAAGATACAGTTTTCTCCACCCCACTCTTTCTACTCTCTACCTTAAAAAAAATAAATAAAAAAAGAAAATAAAAATAGCAATTGAAAAAGAGGGAGAGGGTTCAAGAGAGGAAAAAGAAAACGGCTCCCTCGTGGAGAAAAAATAAAATAAAAACGCAAAATGAAGGAGAAAAAAAAAAGTTTCGGGCTGGTGGCGACCGCCGCTCCTCCGGGCAGGTTCGCGGCGCTGCCGCCGTGGCTGCGCGGAGCCGGGCGCGGAGCGCGGCGGAGAGGAGCGCAGAGGTGACGTGGGCTCGTCCAGCTCCGTCCGCCAAGTGCCGGGACCCACTACCCAACCAGCTGGGATCCTGCTCCGGAGAGACTCACCCTCGCACAGCCCTCCCCGCCCCCTCCCCCCTAAACCTCCTTTTCCAGCCTATTTTTCTGGCCGGCAAACAAGAACAAGGCACAAAGACAATCATCAAACTCCCCAGCAGCCCTCCCCCCTCTCCTTCACCTCCTTCTCCTCTCCCTCCCTCCTCCATCCATCTCTCCCAACCAAAGAGAAAATTCAGCGCCTGGGAATATCCCCCCTCTTCTTCCTCCCCTCCCTCACCCCTTTAAATAAATCGCTGGCTCCACTAACCTCGCAAACCCCCACCCCCCCAACACCCCCCTCCTCAAAGCCAGCCTAGAGGTGTGGATTTAAACCCAGCTTTATACTTGCTAATGCTCACAGAGGCTTTTTATTGAGGTGGGTAAGAGGGGATCCCCCCCTAAATGGACTCACTTAGGCATAACCTGGAGGGGGGGGGGGGGGGGGGGGAAGGGGAAGGATGAAAAGCGGCCGAGTGGGACTGAAAAAAACCGCGAAGATGGACCCCTAGTGGGGTTGTGGCCCTTCTGCCCGCTTGTGGAGGCAGCCAGGCTCCTTCTCCTGCCCTTCCCCATCCTCTTCCTCACCCTGCGCAGAGCTGCCCGACTGCGGGCCGCAGCCCTCCGGAGCTCTTCCCCGCGCTCAAATAATCAACCCGTCAGGGAGGAGCGGGGATGTGGCTTTATCTGCATCTTCCTTCGCTCCCTTTTTTTAATGTATTATTGGGAGGGTAAAGTTGAATAGGTCAGCGCAGGGTAAACAGCCTCCCTGTCGCATTCTGCGGGCTGAAGAGAACCAGATTGGCGAGGCGGATTTTTGATAAGACTCGGAATAAATGGCATGGTTTAGATCTGCTCTGCCTACCCTCCTCCTCCTCCTGCCCCCACCCTCTTCTCATCAGTGTGTCCCATCCCTGCCGTCCCCCCCCCCCCCCCAATAAAATAAACCCCTCACCCTTTTCTGCCTCTTGCTCGTTTCTTTTGCATTTCGTGGAAGTTTTCAGCAATCCCGCCCTTGCTCCCAGCTCCCGCAGGGCGTGATAACACCGGAGCCCCCTCAAAGTTTGAGGTGAGGAAGGCAAAACCTGGGGGTGAGCGGCTATTTGGGAGGGTGGAGGGGTGGTGGGGTAGGGAGGGCACTCTTTCCCATGTTCGCCCGAGTTCAAGCTGCTACTTGAGAAGAAACAGCCAACAGTAAACTGTTGCAAATAAGAATAATAAAATCACTGCACTTGTAGCCACAGAGAATAAGCCAAAGAATGCTACTTAAACAAACAGAACAAAGCTTGTCCCATATTTCATTATTTTTAGAGGGAAAGGAGCCGTGGAGCTTTTCCAAAAACAAATAAACGAGGGAACAAAACGGGCGGCTGTTTCCCCGGGAAGGAGGCGGCGGCGGCCGGAGCAGCCCCGGGGCCTGGGGCGGGCGGCCCTGCCGAACCCTCTCCCCGCACCGCGCTGCTCCGAAAAGTGCAAAGCGGGGGGTGGAAAAACAAGGGGGAAATAAACAGATATCAAGGAGGAGCTGCCGGTGCTGGGGGAAAGCCGCGGAAGGAGCGCGGTGGGAACAGCCCCGAGCGTCAGCTGTGAGCATCCCGCGAGGTACGCAGCTCTCCTGAAAGAAGAGGGGTTTCTCTTAAAAATTCCCAACGAAAGCTGCGAGGAGAAAGGTTTCTTGCAGCCGGTAGCGAGGGGGAACCCGAGCTTCCCTCCCCTAGCTGGGAAGAAAAGCAAGAATTGAAAACCCCTCAAGTTTGGAAGAGCGAACCCGAGCACGGCCGCTGCCTGGGAAATCACTCACCTCTCCAGTGCCAAACTAGCGCTCACACACCTTGAAGACAAGTTGAAAACGATGCAAATAAATCGAATTTATTTCCGTCTGCAGGTTGGATGGGGGTAAAAAAGAAGGGGGGGGGGGGGAAGCTGGGTAAAGAATGGCAAGTCCAGGCTCTCCAGGACCGTAATGTCAAGGCGAAGGAGCTTTCCAGCTAGAAGCCGATTTGTGGTCTCGGACAAATTAAATATTACTGTTTATTACCAGCCATACTCCGATAAAATAAAGCGAGTTCAAGGCGATAGCTGCTATCTCACGAGCTTTGCTCCTATAGGACACGGAGACGTCACCAACCACGCAACTGGCCTGTTCTGTCATGGTTGACTGCAGCAGAAATGGAAGGTTAATTTGTATTATTCTCCTCTTTTTAAGGCTCTATCAGTGAGATTCCTGCTTTTTTTTCCCACTTCCCACCTCCCCCCCAAAAAAATCCATTCAGTGCAATGCAAAACACAACGAGGCTATGAGTGTGCAATCTCTCTGTATAGATGCGTGTGTGTGTATATACACATAAATATACATATATTCACACTCCGAGACATATAACACTTATGTATATATGCGGGTGTGAGGCATTATAGATCATATATATATGTTTCTCTATATCTATATGTGTGTATATATATCTCTATCTGATATATGTATGTGTATCACCCAAGCAGGCATGGATTCGCTGGAAACTCCAGGAAAACACGCTCCTTCTTGAAATGGAAAAGGAGGAAACCAGCAGCAAAGTTCCCATTCACCAGGAGCAGCCCAGTTCATCCAACGGTATTGGCATTGTTCAGCTTAATTTAGTAATTTCATTGTATTTTCTTTAAATAATGCTCTTAGAGCGAGCAGAAAACTTGTCAGATGAATGTTCAGGCGCTTCTGGAAGGCAGCACACTGGGCTATATATAGTAAATGATAACCCGGTTATTTGCACAGATTCAAGTGTGCTTCGGGAACCAATTATTTATTCTGATTTAAAATCAATAAATAAAGGGGGGGGGATAGTAAATCGAGGCGATTATTTACCAAATAAGATTGACAAGGGAAGGGAAAAAACGAGAAACCACCCTAAAAAACACCAAATGCCTCCGAGTACAGGCAAGAGCTGCGAAAGAGCCGTCGGCGCTTCCCCGCGTCCCATCTTTCCTTTAAATTGGAGTGATTTGGGATGCACTCGCGGCCGCTGCAGAAAGACTTTACACACGGGCATCCCCCCCCCCATCCACTCACTACTCCCCCCCCCAAAAAAAAAAAAAAAAAAAAGAAAAAGGTGCTAAAACGCTGCTTTCTCCTTCAGAAAAAGAGAGGAGGAGAAACAGGGAGAAAAAAACTAAAAAGCAACACCTATGGAGCGAGGAGTTCCTGAACGTTGCGGACGGTGAGTGTTCCCTACCGAGAGGGCTGCAGGCAGCAACCCCCAACCTCCCCGGCAGACAGAATCTGCCTAGATTGACCCGGTTCCCCCAGGCTGAGCGCCCTCCCCGGCTCTGCAGATCCCGGCGGGACCCAGGCCCTCTGCAGACAGCACCGAGGCAACAAAACCACCACCAAAAACCCCCAAACCAGCAAAAAGAAATTGGGAGGGGGAAGGGAGAAAAAGCCCCCTTGTACCCCGAGAAGTAAAATCCTTTTCCCCCATCCCGACCTCCACCTGAATTAACCCCCGCTCAAAGGAAGCTGCAGCCGGGAGACAGGGAACCGGCTCCTGCGGGCCAGAGCCCCTAACCCCCTCCAGCCTCCGCCTGTAGATACACTTATAGAGGTATAGGTGTGCGTGCAACCCCTGGACACGCGGTCTACAAACGCACAAGCGACACCTTCTCCCCGGTCAAGCGCGGTAATACATTTTATACCTTCAGATTAAACGCGCAACATGAACGGCTGAGTGCAGAGCTGAGTAGACACTTGTCTATATACATGTCTGTGAATATATATATATAGACGCGCACATCACAAAAATCATATATTCGCGCATCAGCGTTAATGCAACCTTTTGTACACTCGCACAATGGCGCAAGTGCAAAGACAGCCGTTCCCCGGCCCTTACACACGCGCAGATGTAGATATCTACCTTTCTCCTATGGTTTACACACAGGCGGTTTGGATGTGCACAAATATCACTCTGCCCCCGCCCTCCGCGCAGCTCAGTGCAAATCTGTGCACCCCCTAAATGCGGGCGGGGTGTGTAAATGTGTGCACACCACCTATGCACCCTACTCCATATACATACATACACACACATAAAGTAGACATAAATATCTATACAAAAGCTCCCGCACGCATAGAAACACCAGAGCGTCCATCAGCAGCCACACATCCACCTCACCCCCCCCTCCAACTTACCTCCCTGGGTGGGGGGGTGCGTGCTTGATTGGGGGCCCCCCGAGCCTTTTGTACATACACACACACTCTCGATCTCCCTTGCTCAGCTCCCCGCCGCAGTCAGAAGCGCAGGATCAGGCCCAGGCCCCGCCGCCCGTCCCCGAGGCCTTAGGCTGCGGGGAGCCCCCGCTTTTTGAGGCCGCATGGCCGAACCCCTCTGCCCTTTTGCTACCTTCGGAGGATGTCCCTCGCCCTGGAGGTTTCTCCTATCGGCTATTCCCTTAGAGAGGTGGAAGGAGAGGGGGGGTGGGGGTGGCCGGGGTGCTGGCTTACAGTGGGGTCGAGGTGTCAGCAGTAAGAAATAGTGCCGAGCATGAACTCACCCCCCACCTTCCCCCAACACACCCCGCGCTTTAAAATCGCTTATTGGGGCTGCTTAACCAACTCGAAAAGGCTTTTGCCATCCACTCGTAGCCAGCGGCTCCTCGGCAGCCGTCCGGGGGCCCGAGCACCCTGCCCCGGCCGGTACAACACCGGTTCTCAGGCCTCCGGCAGCTTCGGCTTGCTCATTCCCTTTTCCCCCCCGTCCCACCCAGAGATTCCAAGGCAGGAATTACACCCTCACGCCCCGTTTCCATTTTTTAGGCAATTTACTTCCACTTTTTGACCATTTCTCCTTTTAGTCCTATCTCCCTTTTGTTGGCCGTGTACCCGCTATGGCGAAATACGCACCTGGAGAAAACAAGTATTTAAAACAATCATCCTCTCTGGAAGCTTTTTACTCCATTCACTTTGTATTTTGTTGGTTGGTTTGGAGGTTTTGAGGGGATTTGGTTTTTTCCCCCCTACCTTAGGGGCAGCGCCTGCATTGATCTCTTTGTAGCTCCGATACAGCTCTCCCCATGTCTATACTTCCATGACAAAACCCTGCTTTTAGCGGTCTAGAACTCGCTCAGACGAGCCTTTGGGGTAGATACCTGGGGTCGAGCTTTTTGCTTTAACTTGGGGGTTTTGTAACTACAGGTGAACAACAGTTTTCTTTTCATGTTTGTGGTTTCGGGTCCTTTTTTTTCCCGCCCTTCTGTCTACTTAAGGACAAAAAAAAGGAAAGAACTTTGTAATCAAGAACCGTTCCCCCCTCCCCTCAGCCATTCATTTCCCAGGCAAAGTCCTGGCTTTAAAAAGGTGTCGAAAAAGTGCAGCATAAACAGCCAGGCAGAGCCAGGGCTGCAGAGTCGCACAGGGCTGCCCTTCGGAGCCTCCCACTCGTGGGATGCAGGTCCCTTTTTCTCCCAAATGACAAGCGGGGAAAGGGTGAGAGGGTCCCAAAGTCAAACTAGGAGCATCCCTGGAGCAAAAGGGATCTATATTCTAGCCCCAATTTGCATACAAAAATCATCTCCCCCGGAATTAACCGCAGCCCGGGAAAGCCGGGGCTCGGCCCCCATCCAGCTGCTCCCGTGGCCACAGTGCTGCTCGGACAAGGGGGAATTAGGCTGCATTTCTCTTTCCCACCCCTTTCAGAGAGCCTGGCCAGGTGACATTTTGGCACGGGGTGCCCATCGGGTTCCCCTCCCCGCCCCTATCAATGACGGATGCGCCGATGGAGAAGAGCACGTTATCGATACCGGAATGGAAAGGCTAATCTGCTCTTGCCAAACAGGGCGTCAATCAGGGCGTTATCTCGGCCCAAAGGAGAAAATAAAGGCAGATAAGGCCTCCACTCTCGCCCTGGGAAGAAAGCTAATGGGGGCAAGAGGGGGAAAGTCTTCAGCGCCCTGTGCCTTTCCCTGAAAGTGATCTTGCAATGACCTTGAAGGGGGGGTGGGAAGAGGAGCCCGGACCGAAGGGGTTTGAATCAGTGCCTGAATAAAGGCCACACAAGCGACACCTGTAATTGTTCCTTCCTCCCCTTCCTTTTCCTCCCGGAGCAGGACCAGGACCGGCCCCCGCTGTGCCACGGCTCTCCCGGAGCGACCAGCTCGGGCACCACACACCGACCTCACGCCAAAATCTTCCTTCCCAATTCATTTTTCCCTCTCTATTTCCTTCTTTACAATTATTTTTCCCTTCTTTATGCTTCCTATTTTTTCTTCCTTGTTGTTTTTGGTTCTCCTCCCTTTCTTGCCCCCATTCGCTTTCTATCCCCTGCCCTAAATTGTCGCAGAGCGAAAGCGCAGCCGAGCCTGGCCGATCCGTTACGACCACGTTATCCTTTGTATTACCAGAATACCCAAAATTTCGGGAGTCGAAGAGGCTCCCCGGAAGGCCGAGAGCGGCCCCGTTGAGCGGAAACAACCACGCTACCCTGCGGCATCCTACACCCCATCTTTTACCCACGTAGGGAAAATACAGATTCTGTAAAATCATTCAAACAGCGCCTGAGAAACTCTTTTTGTTCTCTTCGGGAATTAAATGCAAAAATATCTAAAGGAGAAAGAGAAAAGGTGCGGGGGGAAAAGAGCATTTACCCCCTTACATGGGGTGCCAGGCCACAAGCTGTAAATCCGGCCCAGCTGAGCGGCCGCGGATAGTTCCGCGGCAACCAAAGAGGAGGGCACAGCTCCACGGGTGTGCGGGGCAGCACCAGCGCTCTTTCCAGCCTTATCCCACCGATCGGGATTCCGATCCTGAGGATTGCAGGTAGCTTCCCCCCACTGTTTTTCCACGCAGAGGTGGAGAAAGGAGCTGAGGATTTGGATGCCAAGAGATGCTGGTGTTGGCAGTCAGTTTGGTGAACGCGATTTTTATAAGCCCGTGTGCTATAAATCGCCACAGATTTATACCTGTTCCACGCATATTAAGCGACCGTGTTGCATACTTGCTCGTCCGTTTGGTCTGGTGGCTTTAAGCACAGAAAATGCTGTTTTCACGCAATGGAAGAAAATATTTGGAGCTCATTTCGTACCTGACTGTTTTGGGGGGTTTGGGGGAAGAGATGGACATGCATCTTTCATTGCACCAGTGTATGTCTGCACGGGGGTTGGGGGTAGAGCACATCTTGGGTACTCAACGCTTATGAGCTTTTTCCAACGAATAATTCTGGGGCTTAAGGAATTAACGCTCAAATCTCAGACAAAACTGTCCCTCGGTGGAGCCCGAGCGGTACCTGCGGGGCCGAGCCCGGGTCCATCCCCCGTTGGGCGGGGGGCAGAAGCCACCAACTTCCCCGCTCCGCGGGCCGGAGCAGCCGCCGTTCAAGACAATGTCTATTTTCTGTCATTAATAACTCGGTTTTTTCTCTCTCTCTCTCAGCAAAAAAATCTCGTTTGGATCCAAGATTGGTTTTTATGATTCAGTTGGACAAGACGGAACACATGTTAGTTTAAGCAGGTTCATGAAATAGCTGTAAATCAAATAAAGTTTACGAGTTTAGCAGGAAATACTGGAAAGATGAAGAAAAAAAAAGACCCCGTCCGCAAAGGCAGAGACCAGCAGGGCTAAAATAGTTGGTGGAGTTCTGTCCTGCTCTGTGTTTCCCTCTGTTCTCTTGTGCATCTTGCCGATTAAAGGCCTTGAGACCCCGTGTTGGCGCCAAGTGGCATGTTATTAATCAGTTATCCCGAGGTTCAGTCCACATAAGAGAGAAATTTAATCACCAGAAACCAGACCCGACATAAAAGAGAAATCTAAAATCAATTCCCGCCAGTTGCTCCCCCCCCCCCGCCCTTCCCCACCTCCAAAGCGATCAGAACGAGCAGAAGCAATCAAGATCTCGCTCCTTCTCCCTCTTAATTGCAAGGGGAGAGCTGCAGCTTTGTCCGCGATTTATCCCGAAGAGCAATTGGGGAAAAAACAAATAACATTAAAAAAGGAACCTAAAAAGACCCCAAACAAGGACCCTTCATCACAACCCAACAACTTTGTCCTTGATCTCACTATAAAAACGTGATGGGGGAGAAATATTCCAGGCGGAGCCTTTTATAATGGAAAGGGGGGTGTGGGGGGGGAGGAATGGCATTTATCGCTGTTAAAATGATCTTTGAAGGCTCCCAGGGTAAGGGCCCGTTGAGGGGTCCCTCCACCCCAGATGCTGGTCCCAGCCTTTGCCTCCTTCCTCCAGCCCAGGCTTCACTCAAGGACGGGAATGCTGGGGATATATCTCCCGAAAGCTGTGTGTGCGCCTCCCCCCCCAACCCCCCGGGAGCTGAGCGCTTCCTGACCCACCAGCAGTGCCTTCTGCCAGGGGGTTTTAGGTGGGAATGTCCAGGTTCGGGTTAGGCCGTCTAGGTTGGAGGAGCCCTTGACCCTTCTTTCTGCCTCCGGGACAGGGCCGCAGAACAGGTCCCCTCCTCCTGGAAGGGACCGGAAGGGACAGCAAGGGAGAAAGACCAAACAGCCCATTCCCTGCCTGAAAAAGCCTGCTTGAAAAGCGGGGAAAGCTGAGGGCTTCGGCCGCGCAGCTTCCACGCGTGTTTTCCATGGGACATCCCCCCCCTCCAGGTTTCCTCCCAGCTGCCGGGAACGGCTTGTGGAGGGGGGGCTCTCATTTGTCCCTCATCTGCAGCTTGGAGCCGTGAAGGGCACAAATGGGAGGCGGGAGGCCGGCGGCCTCCCCGGGGCTATATTTGGAAAAGAATTTAGAAACACTTCCAACAAATCTGTGCGAAAGGTACGGGCCCGAAGGGACGGGCAGCCCCGGGGGGTGCATCTTCCCCGGACCCCATGTCCTCCCTGGGCCACCCCATGTTTCGGGGTCTCCCAGCCGCGTATTTATTCCTGAACAGATAAAGGGCGCAAGGAAACACCTTTGCCTGCCCCAGCAGAAATAACCTCACCCCGCTCTCTCCCCATCCACGATAGCAGGGTTTTAGCAAAAGTGTTCCCCCCCGCCCAGTGGGTTTAAGGTTCCTGAAGAGGCTCTAACTTTGCGCCAGCCAGATTTGCTTGTTTTGCCTTAAAAAACCCATCGCCGGAGGGTGTCCTGTGGGCCTGGGAGACGAAGGAGAGCCGCTGCCTCTCAGCCTCCTCCCACCTGAGCGAACCTGCTTGGGATATTTTAACGAAAACCGTATTTCTTTCCGCCGCATTTTTCTCTCCACCAACACCCCCTCAAGACCCTCGAAAGCACTGATTTGATTTGGGTTGCCTGATGGGTTCCTTTTCCCTCTTGATCGTTTTCCTACAGCCCAAACAGACTGGAAACCACAGAGAAAATAATCAAAGTGCGGCATGTTTTCCCACAGTAGGAATGCATGTTAGCACTCTCTCCACGTCTCGATCCTCTGTTGGCGTGTGGCTATCCATGCAGAGACGCCTCCAGAGGCAGATGCACAGATGCAGGAAGGCTTTTGGGTGTCCACAAACCACCCGGACTTATGGACGTGGGCAGCCCACGGCCTCGGGGTGAGGGTGCCTGCTTGGAGCTGAGCGTTTCGATGTAAATGCCGGGAGACACGCGCACGAATGGGCATAGAACCAATTTGTACCCGCGCACATCTGTGTATTTGGCTGCAGCCCCTGGGGTGATGCTAGCAAACCCATAGGTACAGCCCCCGCCAGTGCACGTGGGTACTCCTTCCCCATTCAGCCCTAATAACTCATCGGCTTCGCCGCCGCGTGGCTGAGCCCCCCCCCGCCCCGTCGCCGTGATGCTAGGGAAAATGGTGGAAAAAGAGAAGGAAAGGAAAGATTTGGGGAAGGAACGGATGGAGGGGGGTAGAGGCAAGTGGAAAGGATGGACTCCGGGGGGGGGGGGGGGGGGATGTCCAGCAGAAAATGGTTTCTTAACACCCCACTCTCGCTGCAAAGCACATCCGTAACTCCTCCTCTGTCTGCGGAGAGGCTCCGCTCCCCCCGTCCCGGCTCCAGCAGCTGGGCGGCGTAGGTAGCTCCAGATAAGTGAAAGTGGTATTTTTATAGGCTGATAAAAGAGACTTATCTCAGCTTTCCCGAATCTGACAAAGATTCCCTAATTGGTCATTTTCCCACAGCAGCATCCCCAGACCAGGGCCCTGTGGACGCTATTTTCAGCCTCCAAAGGGGGTGTCGCGTCCCCGGCTCCCCGCTCGTCTGCTGCTCTTCCGGGCTCTTCCTTCTTCTCTCTTCCCGAGAGCCCGAGAGCGCTTCTCCTCCTGCCCGTTCACCCGCATACGCTGAGGATGGGGTGGATGGGGAGGCTCCCCCAACACTTACCAAGGGCTCTGCCACAGCCCCCTTTGCAACCCGGGGGGATCCTCCATCTGGATCGGCCTCAGGGGCGCGATTCCCAGCAGCATCTCCCCTGCAGGAATCAATCCCAAGGGACTGCCCACCGAGGAGGGCTCATCACCCTCCATGTGTTGGCTGAGAGCACCCATAAACTGCGTATTAGGTCATTTTGTGACACCAAATGTATTTTAACACTTGGAAACGCCTTCCCCATCACTCACAAATGCAGGTTTAAGTCAGGTGAAAACTCTCTGCTATGGGTGGACGAGTGGAGACGCACAGAGTTCTGCACCAGCGCCGCCTCCTCCAACCCACTGGGTGCTGAGATTAAATGGGCATTTATTCCCTGGGATTAAATACAAACAGCAAAGTGCGGTCACTCTTTCTCCCATGGCTTCCCAGGGAGCTCAAGTCCCTCTATAACAAACTACAACCATCTCACCACCAGCCCCATCTCTGTTCCGTGAACCAGCTGGGATTTTTTCTCCTCTCCAATACATTTTAGTCACCAGGTTACCAAAAAAACCCCAAAGCACAGAGGAAATGCATGTCTGAACAGTCAGCCCTTGCAGCCAGCTTGCATCGCAAGCCTTGAAGCAAGCTGGGAAGTCACCCACTACACTTATTTCTCATTTTCCTTCTTTCTTTTCCTGGGGAAGGGGGAAGGGACCTGGGGATTAACGGCCCATCTGACCTACCAGTGGTGGATGCACATGAATCAAACACAATCAAAGGCCCCAGTGTCAGCATTAGCTTGACCTCTACAACTGGCTTGGGGCTCAGTAAGCAGTGAGGCCTGTTCTGGCCAGAGCAGCATGAACCTTCCCCTGGGTTATTAATGCCTCCGGAGGGCTCTGTGCAGCCTGGCTGAGCCCATCAGGCTGGGGTTACAGCCACCTCAACCACCCTGGGGTGCAGGGCTGGTGGGGATAGACCCGGATCTGCCTTGCTACGGCAAGACCAGCCCAATGGTCATGCTTGGTTGAGTGAAAACAGGTCTCAGGGCTTTAAACCATTCACTCAAAATCATGGACAAAAGGAAGGGAGGTGGAGTTTTCTTGGGGTGGGGGTGTCTGTTTTCTTTCCATTTGTGGTTTTGTTGTTCGGTTGTTTTTCCCTTGTTCTCATGTCTTTCATTGTTCCATGACTTTTTGGGAATGATTTCCCTTGATTGGTTTTGGAAGATGTTTCACATCTCATCAGACCCTCTGCAACCAGTAGAGCAGGGCAAGGCCAAGCCCCATGGGAATAGGCAAAGTCCCAGCTCCACGATGCAGTCATTTGGGACCCACATCCCGGCCAATGTGCTCCATGCAGTGATTAGGGATCCGCATTAGAGATAATGTGCTTCAGACCTGGCCCGGAGGCTCAGCAGATGCTGAAGCATGGAGGAGCTGAGCTTCATTAAAGTCCAAACAAATGCCTCATGGCAACTTTGGAAACAGGAGTGGCACCTGAGCACGTTGAATACTTTTTTCCTTCATGTAGAGGAACAAAGAAGAACACATCAGTTAGGTCCCAAATCAACTCCCCAGCAGGAAAGCAGTTTGTCTGTAGAAGCTGGTTTTGATATCAGTATTTCAGAAAATTCTCTCTTTTCAATGAACTTATCCCTCACCCAAATCATCAGGATCATCACTGCTCTGCAGGAGCAGTCCCCAGAGGGGATGTATGTGGTCCTATCAAAGCTTCAAGCCCACTCCCCATTTAAATGTCATTTTTAATGGAAATAGTGTAACCTCCTCTTCTCCCTGCCTAGTCCAACCTGGGCTATTTTTATTTCTTTCATGCGTGCTTTAACATTGACTTCTGCTTTTAACCTGCTCCTTCCAAATATATATATAAATACAATCCTCCTATTAAAAGAAGATGCCAACACTCTCTCAGCTACACTTGGCTCTTCAACTCCAACAGCTTGGCTGTCATTAAACCTTGTTATTTCATTTTCTGCAACAACTGGATGAGTAAAGGCTTGTGTGGGAAGCACAAGCTGGGTAGGGGCTGCTGGCTGGAAGGGCTGGCACCAGTGCATGGACTGCACTCCTCCTGGCCACCCACAGCAGATTCAGGGCCAGGAAGAACCATGAAGCTGTAGCTGCTTGAACTGATTGTCCTGCCTCATCAGTGCTGGTCATGCTGGAAACACCGCTGCTGCTCACTGCACTCCCTCTGCCAAAGCCTTTCTGCAACCCAATTTCAGAGGAGCAGCAGGAGTTTGGGTTCTAAACAGCAGCCACTGCCCAGATGGTTGTGAGCCATGAGCTGGAGAAGCTCCTCAGTGCAGCCAGAACAGAGAACAGGTTACTGGGATGGAGCAGGGAGGACAGGTCCACCCATGGCCAACACCATAGAGGGTTAAGAAGTCCCTCACTGGGGTCCTCCCTGCTCTGCAGCACCCATGGAACTGGAAATACTAGTTCCTTGCATGTATCAGTGTTGTCACAACACAATCACAGGACAAGATCAAGAGAGTGAGGCATCCACTTCAATTTCAGTGGATGCAAATGCTTACATTTCTGACAGCTTTTTGAAACCCTGGGAGTAAGAGCTGTTGCTCATCCTGGCCAGTACCTTCTGAACTGGTTTGGTGGTGTCTGTGCAGTCCCTAGTGCATAAGTGTCCTTATTACACCATGCAGTCTCAACACATTCCACGCTGGCAGACGATCTCAGAGCACTACCCTGGGGATTCCCATCATGTCAGCCCTGATACCTCCTCCCAGTAAAGACGTTATCTCAGGATCTCAAACACCAGGAGCATGGAAAAAGTCCAAGACCTCCAATATTGGACCATTTGTTGAACAATTGTGGATCTATCTGTAAAATTATGGAGTAGTTTGATGTCTTTTATGACGCCATTACCTAGTACTAAGATCTTTGGTAGGACAAGTACTTTGAGATCCTGCGGTGGGCTCATCCACAGTGGAAATAGGGTGCTTCAGCATCACACAACTTTGCAAAAGGATGTAAGAGAACAAGCGAGACTCTATTATTCCCTCCCAGCCCCTCTCTTAACTCCATCCAGAGCATAGACCTGGCTACATTGTAAGTCTGGAAACTCAGCATCCCTCTAATTTGGGTAAGTCTCACTGGCAAATGCTCTAAAATCCATCTGCTTCCACAGACATGGTTAAACTGCAACCTAGATAACTCTCACCGCAATTGCTGCCATAACCCAGAACAGAAAGTCAAATCAAAGGGAACAGAGATGGAAAATAGAGGAACAGGGAACTGCAGGAAACAGAAGCAAATTTGCCTTGAGAACAAGGCTTTCAGTATCTGTTAGTTGGATTTAAGTGGTACTTAGGACTTTTACAAGCCCTGTGCATCAGAGAGAGTTTAATGAGAGACAGAGAGTAGCTGCTTTGTGCTAAATCAGCCATGATGGATGCACCAACCCTGGGCAAGGGTCCTCAAGCCAGAACCTCGAGTAAACCCTCCAAAAAGCTTTGCCTTATTTGCAAAAACTGAGATAGATTGTAAGCTATAAATCCAATATACCACAGCTGTATGGAGAGTGGTGAGAAAAGAACAGCAGCTCCACCTAAGCAATGCCTCTTTCCTCAAGAAAGCTGGGCTATCTACAGTGAGTCCTCCACGTAGCACCAGTCAGGTTGTGGTGGGATGGAGGTACCTCACTCATCGCAGCATTTCTGCGCAGAGCTATAGCCTTTCCATTTCTCCTTCTACGGGAAGTCCTTAGCACACATTTGGCGCAGTTTACAGGATGATGATGACAATGTGTTTCTCCTAAATAAAATCCATTTTTAAAGAGTACATGTGCAATTACTTTGGGTTTTGGCCTGTATTCAGGAAAGAATTTCCCCTCGGGCCAGATTTGGCAGGGACTGGTAAGGTTTTCTTGCTTTCCTCCATAGGGTGGGCCATGGTCCACTTCCTAAGATCATCTGGACATTTTCACCTAACAATTTCCCTGCTACTGCTGGGACCTGGGACACTGGCAATGCCCTTGATCTCTCCTGCATGTTCAAGTTTTTGTGGCTTTTGGTCTTTTGTACTAACGGTCTTAAATTTGTTATAGGGTGTTGGGAAGTGTTTTATGGCCTGCAGCGTATGTGGTGGATGTTCTGGGGACTCCTCTGGATTAAGCGGCTATTACATGGTCACCTGTAATTGTGAGTGCCTGTACGCGATGAGGCAGGTGGTCCCCTCCCTTATCTTCCAGTAGCAGGGCTCTGACATCCAACTATAAGGCAATTACACCCCCAGTGTAGTCACACATGATGTCTCCCCTTGCTCTCATTTGAAGTGTGATGCATATAAACCAAGGTGATAGGGGATATTAGGATAATAAACAAGGTGGAAGTCCCAGGACTGGGAAATCATGAACCCTGGATTCTGCTCCTGTCTTGCTACTAACCAGCTGCATGGGATCCTTCCCTTGTTCACACTCTCTCAATTAGACAGTTAGACCATTCTGGTTGCCCCGGGCTCCCCCTAAAGTCAAAAGAAAGGTGTTTTATCTAGTCCCCATACTTTCCTGCAACAGCAGGGATGATTTCCCCCTACCCATCTGCTGATAACAAAGAAAACCTCAACAACCAGCTTAAATGAAGTATCTACTTTTTAGTTCTCATAGCCCTGATGAATATATGTGAAGAGCTTAGCACTGTAAGTCTGAACTCAGCTGAGCCTCTATGGAACAGGTAACCAGGACAGATTCATCCGTATTAATACAAAACTTTGGAAACCAAACAAGGCATGAAGTGGTACAGCACAATGGCTCCCACTATGTGACACAGGAGTATATGTTTGGTATATGTTACATCCCTGGGTATGTTATTAAGTTCTCCATGCAGACAAAGAAGGACAGATGCTGCTGTTGCCTTGCTGGTTATTTCCAAGAGTGGAAGCTAACAGATAAAAGAGACATCCTGCATAGTAACTCAGTCTTCAATTGCTAAATTTCAGCCTGGGCAAACAAGATGCCTGTGAATGGGGAATACTTTCTGAATGAGGCATCATCCTGAAGCTCAGACCAGCTTGATCTGAGCTCTTCTGCTATTTGCATCTCATCCACCTCTCAAGAACAGCAATAATTTTGTTTCAAGCACACCATGCTCCTTTATATCCCTATATCCCTATGCTTTCCCACCTAGAGAGGACACTAGATAATCTTAAGATCCTTTCCAACCCTAACCATTCTATGATTCTATAACGCAGACAGCTTCAATATCACCTCTAGTAACACAAAACACCCGATGGATAGAATTGCTGGTGCAAAGCCATAGGTCTCACTCAAGATCAAAGGGTTCTGTGTGCTCAAGTCCCTGGCCATGTCCTGAGCTCCGTTTCTACAAACACGTTCTGCACAGCTGGGAAATCTGGTCCAGAACTGGCAACAGAAACACCCCCTCCTGCTACCAGATCCAATGTGCAGCACAGATATATTCCTCCTAATCCTTCAAAGAGGAAAAACAAGCAAGCATACAAATGCCAAAACATTAACTACTCCCCAAATTACTCAGACTACTGCTAATCCGTATAAATTTACAGCAGCTGCACTACTGGAAGTGAGCTCAGGCTTTAGTAATTACCAGGGAACATAATTTTCTACAGTTCTTCTGAACTTCTAGAAATCTACAGGAACGTTTCAGTATACTAGCTAACTTCATCAGCATTTCTAAGCCTTCTTTATTCTGCTCGTACTGGGGTAACCATGAAGCTCACAGGCATGAAATCCACAAATGCATTCCCTCTCAAAGACTCCTGTACGCAGCAAGTTCAGCGATGTGTGTCCAAAGAACCACATAAGGGAGAGGGTGTGGAGCTCTCTAGCCTGGTTTCCTACACCTCGTTCATCAGCTCTTACTGATCAGCACAGATCAATGTTGAGGGCTTTGGAGGTGTTCAACGTGTTTGGGTTTCGTTTCTCAGTTTCCTGGTGGAGTTACTGAGCAGTGATTCTCTGTGTACATTGTGAAGGGCTTGGTCTCAGCAGAATACAATGCAATGCAGTTTTCTGGCAGGACAAGCTCTAGAGCTGTTTGTCACTGTTCCTTAGAAAGGTGATCTGGGTAACACCAACCTTGAGTACCAGCTTGAGTTTGCATCATCTGTTAGGTTCTGCTATCACCTACCTGCATCGGCATCTATGAATCTCAGCAACAGCTTCTGCAGTAAGTAAAATATAACCATCAATCTAATACAGCATTGACTAGCAGAGCATTTTGCTATGTTGGGTCACCGCTATTCCGATCAAGCAGACTTTCCTTCCTGAGTAATTCTCACACATTTAGATCCCACTTCCTGCTCCAGATCTGGAGATAAGATCATAAATAGCCTGTGTGTGCTTAAAGAATGGATACTACAGTAACAGCAGGTAGGCAGACAGGTAGACAGACAGACAGACATGATGATAAGCCATACATCTGGCATGTAAGTATCATGGCAGTGGAATTACCATTCCCCAGCCAAGTTTCACGCTTTGGGGAGTTGTTTTGACATGCTGTCAATGCCGCACCAGAATAACCTGATTTATTTCCCTCCTTCTCTTTGAAAAGGCCTATTTGGTGCCATTTATTTTGCACTCACTTACTCGCCATCCTATCAGGAGGGGGGAGGTCAGCAGGGTCACTCCTAAGAGAGTATCACGTTCTGTGCAGAATAGAGAAAACGCTCTAAGTTAGCGGGAAGGGAAGAATTCATGCAGGGGCCTCCTTTCAGCCTCTGCTCTCCCACAGTGGGCTCGTATACCTCTTCCCTTCCCACATCCTTGCTCTTCCTTTCAAATGGAAAACCCAGTACCACTGTTGCTGTTATCCCACCAGCAGCAATCCATCCCCCCAAAGAGCCCGCTTCAGTTTTGCTTCATTTGCGCCTCGCCAAGCCTTGGCTGGGAATTCTCAGGGCTCCCATCTCAATCCGTCCTCCCTGTATCGCATAATAAAATCCGTCAGGTTTTTTCTGTCTTTGCTATAAAATAGATGGCGAGTCCCAAGAGGCCGTAAGAGGAACTGAAGGCACAGCAGCAGACAGGAGAGGCACACTGCTTGCTTCAACAAGGATCAGTACAACGGACTAAGGTGGGTTTAGGCAGAAAGTACATGGCAAAACCCATATTGGCAGATACACACTTGTAAACACAGTCCTCATGCCTGGTGTCCAGTACACATTTCAGGTCTCACACTGGCTTTTCTCTGAGATAGCAAAGCTCACATCCCTCCCAGACCCACCTCAGCTACCCCAGACAGCTGCCTCTGGAAGCAATTGGTTATGACAACAGATCTGCTGCTGAGACACTTTGAACCCACAAACCAGTGCAGTGAAAGCTGACTTGATGATCAAAATGCAGTAAGTTCACAGACAGCACAAGAGAAAAACCATGAGTGGGTAAAGTGACCTTTTCCTTCTTCTGGAATGTGACATGGCTGGGCAAGGCTGGGGAAGAGAAATCGCGTCAGAGCCTGATGGATCCATCTGTAGTAGGAGGAGTAGCCCAGGGAAGCAGAGAGCACAGCCAACTGTCCAAGCCACTTGACTTCAGCAGCAGAGGCTCAGACCTGCTCGGTAGCAAGGCAGGATGTCCCTCCTGCTGAATGCAGTGTGTTTTATCACTGCCTGCTGCACATAACTCTCCTTTTGCACCCTTTGCTCGACAGTTACATCAGTCAGGAATGTTGCCTACACATCCTACAAGCACAATCAAAGTTCTAAAAGGACAATTTTAACCCGAAACTTCAGTTGGCGCCTTTGCTTTGTTTAGTTCATTAGTTGGGGAACGTCTAAGCTTAGTACTAGGGCGTGACTGGCCTGGGCATTAGATCATGGAATAACACAAGGTCTGTGTGCAGCTGAGAGCCAACACTTGACACCTGCCTTCCTCGTTCCATCTTTGCAGCCTGGAACTTCTGCTGTTCTGGCCTACAGGCCTCCATTCAGTTCATCACCCTCACACTTGATAGCTACTGCCTGTCCTGATGTTTCCAAACACATGAACCCTGGTCTTCTCTACATAAAGGAGTGAGCAATGCACTCGCCATGTCGTGTGTGTCTCAGAAATCAGTAGGGCACTGGGGGAGTTATGTATGGTTGAGATAAGTGTAGAGGCAAAGCATAGGCATCTATGTAGAGGTCTCCTTCCCCCCAGGCTGAGCTGGCAGTAAAGGAGGCAACCTTGTTGTCTCAAAAATACTATTAAACCAAGGAAAAGCAGTAAACAGTCAAAAATAGAAAGCAAATACTATTAGGAACAATAATAGCACCCCAGAAGTAGCAATCGAGGTACCCAGGATCATGATCTAAGGTAACATAAAAATAGCCATGAAGTCCAAGGGAAAAGAGGGAGATATTTCTAGCATGCACACTTCAGAATTCCCTCTGGAAACGCAGACTGGTTTGCTTCATTTCCTCTTCAGCTTTTGCTGAAATATCAAACAGCACAAAAGCCCCCTATTTGCACTGAGAATACAACTGTTGAGTGCATAAGTTCTCTCCACGTCGCATTAGGCACATTTCCGTTCAGCCACTAACCTCTTTCGACTCCCATTCCTATTTTGAAAAGGAGAGAAATCTGAACTGAAGAGCTGGTTTTGACAGTCCTTTATTTGCAAATCTGCTTGTCTTTCAAAGGCATTTCAGCTAGGAAACTTCACTGAATGGGAAAACAAAGCTCTCACCAATTCCTGCATCTGTCTAAAGCAAGGACATCCCTGGAGGAGGAACTGAGCTTGTCAAGGAGGCCCTCTCCTCCTGTTCCCCACTGACATGCCCTCTTTTCCCTTTCCCACTATTCATCCTGAGCTCTTCCACATCCTTATTATTTAAAATCCAGCTGCTTTTCCAGTCTCTACTACCCAGACATGTCTCCTCTTCCACTCACAGAGAACTTCTCCCAGAGCTGCATAAGGACCATTTCCTATTCCATGTGTTCCTCTTAAATTAATGTAGTAGCTAGAAACAAAACAAAAAGGGGAGGAAGAATGGCAGATGGGCTTATAGAGGAGCTTTCAGGCCATAAACTGAGAGCAAAG
The DNA here is from genome assembly GCA_039720435.1 of Amazona ochrocephala. Lineage (NCBI taxonomy): Eukaryota > Metazoa > Chordata > Aves > Psittaciformes > Psittacidae > Amazona > Amazona ochrocephala. The sequence goes on along the minus strand of CM077891.1, from coordinate 3,044,709 downwards.
ACTGAAAACCAATGCTGTAAACCCAAGAAAGGCTGAGGGAGAAGAAGACAGACTTTCTCATCGATTCACAGACCAAGGAGCAGGAAGGGATGACGGTTACATCATGGTAAGCATAGGCTGGTTAAGATCCCTCAACCAGGCTCTTGAAGACAACACTTGAATAAATACTTCAGTACCCTTCTTAATTACTCTTTTTATTACCGTGCTTTGGTTACCTCAAATGGGGTGTGCAAAGGGATTACTAAATAATGCTTTCCTTTGTTAACCTTTCTGTCTCCTTTTTGCTGCTCTGCCAAGACCTGAGACCCTCCAAAACAAACAGAAAATACATGAATAAATAAAGCCTTTGTCAGCTTCACAAGGTGTTGAAACAAGAGCGGTGCAAAAAAGCTCACTGCTGTTAGCTTAATGGATAGGAGAGTACATCCTCAGAGTTCCCATTACAGGATCTTTTATGGTGATATTGTGGGGCTGAGTTGCATGATCTTTCCATGTGTGATTCTGTAGGGTTTTCTGCAGCTCAGGGGCTATGCCTGGCTTCTTGCAGTAACACAGGGCTGATAAAACCCTCAAAGGGATTGAGTGCCCTGCTGGCAGCAGTGCTCAAACTATTTACCTTTGACCATTTGGGATCCACAGACGACATCTTAGTAGTCTGAGCAGAGTTGCCTGGCTTGCTACCTTGTTTTAAGCCTTGCTGTTGTATGCTGAGCTGTATAATCTAGGCAGCTAAAGCAGCATAGCGTGTGTTCCAAACATCTTTCTGTGACAGCAATATTGCTACAGCGACAACATGGCCTCAGGCATGGAAGGAGGTGGTGTCCAAGATCACTCATGGCTGAGAAGTTGTCTTCAAGACAATCTTCTCCATTAAATTGTGGGTCTGTGGAGAAGCAGTGGCAAGAAGAATGGTCAAAAGGGTGACAGTATGAGCATGGACCAGCTCCTAGGTCATGCAATAAGAGAAGGGGCTGCTGGATATTTTGCCTGTCCTCTTGCAAGACGACAACAACTCCTGAGAGCACAGCAGTGTGCTGCGCTGCGTGCATGGTGTTTTTCAGCCCTCATAAGAAGACACCAGATCTCCACATGACCTCAGGGAAAGCTGCAAAGGCTCCTGCCATGAGGCCTCACCCTCCTGGTAGCATCTCAAGCTTCTTTACCCACCTCAATCTCCCATGCATTGTTGGGGCTGTGAGCCCCTGCTGCAGGGTGCACTGCTGGGGTGCTGGGGAAGCACCAAGACCACCTTGTCCAGGGCTTTTCTTCCCCTCTTCACTTTGTATGTACATCACAGCCCCCTTTCTTGCCAGTTTGCTCTTCTCTGCTGTGAGAGAAAGGGGAATAAGGGAGTTTCAGTGCCCAAACCCCAAGGTCCTTCTGAGGGCTTTCTCCGGCCACAGAAAGTCCCTTCATCATTGCTAAGATTAACATAAAAGAAGCTGAGGTTAATATCAGAGAAGACAAGCTATAAACTGAGAATTACACTTTAGCCTAAATAAATCATCGCCTTCGAGGCTGGGTGGGAAGCCCTGGGACCCGCCGGGGGCTGGGAGCCAAGGGATGCGGTGCGCAGGGGGCTGAGTACTGAGGCGTCATCCAGCTTGTTGGGATCAATCTCCCTGCTGCTACCTAGGGGGAATCTGCCCTGCTTTTGAGGGACTCCTAGAGGGAAAACCTCCCCCCCTACCCTGAGCTGCTTCCTCTCTCCCTGCGGGAAATGCCCCTCTAATGATTCCCCTGCCTCCCTGCTCTGCAGTTTGTCAGGCCGGCTGACTTCAAGTCCTCCTGCATCTGTTTCGCCTGGAGAGCCGCGCTCGCCTACGTTTTAATAAACCCTATAATTTACACATTTCCCTCATACCCTGTAATTTCACCACCCCAAGACGCGGCGAAGGGAGAAAGCACAGAGCTGGAAGCCGCTCACGGGAAGCGCTGCCAGAGAATCAAGCAATAAGTAGAAGGCTTAAATCTGCAGCAGTAAAATAATCCAGGGGAGGGAGCCAACAATGACTGAAAAATAAACATCTCCCCCTTGCAAAAAGCCTGCAGCCAGCCCTGCTTCTCGCAGGCCAACGCTGCCAAGAGACCGGGTGCACTGGGAAACGCGCCTGGGGACTCCAGGAAAAGAAACAATAAATTGATGTGGGTTATATGGACCCCTTTTATAAGGCAACTGTTAGCGGTAACTAAGTTTAAATTTATACGTTCAATAAAGTCTCTTCCCTCCTCTTCCCCCTCCCCTTCACCCCTTCCAAGTGCCAGAACCACTCAAGGAAGCCGCCACACGCTTCCCATTTGAAAATGTGTTATTTGACCATTTTTATTCTCTGCTTTTGTTCTCGTGGCTGCAGCCCCTCCAAAGGCGAGGGGGGGCATTTCTGCGCCGAGATCAAAGCGGCCCTGTGTATACACACACTCGTGCAAATTATGTATTTGTGATCAAGTAACACAGCATCAGGAAGATCTAGGCGGGCATGTGGGAGAGTGAGATATTTACACAGGCCTGGCCAGAGGCAGAGGCATTATTTCAAGTGTTTCTTCGCTGGTGCCAAGTCATCTGTTCACATGTACGTGTGCACGCGTAAAGATGATGGAGAGACCAGCTTGCCAGAGCCAGGAAATTCAGCATGAACCCTTCCCTGCGATTCCCCAATATATCCCATCTGGACTTGTGACACTCACCAAACCTGTGTGTCCCTCCCACTTGGATTGTGTCTTGATGATGGTGCAGTTCAGGGTCCCCATGACGGCAAGACACGACTGTGCGTGAACAGGGACAGCAACACACGTTGGCTTCTCTCCCTTCCCCACTGAGGCTTTATAGCCCACATAAAGGAATATATATATTTCCCCTATAAAGACATGGCTTAACCAAAGGATCTCGGGTTCTTCAGCATCAGAGGGAATTCAAAGTAAATAACTAAATAAATAAGCAAAAAAAAGAAATCTGTGCTCGCATGTGGACTCCCCAAATGGGAAACAAAAACGCTGTTGCTCAAGTTTCGGGGCAAAAAGGGTAAAAAGCAGAGGGAAAAGGGTGGGCTAACTAAAGGTGAGGGATCTTCTGGGATCCCAAGCTCCCCGGCAGTGCCACTGCCTGTCCTTTGGGTGCTGCGAGGACATCTCATCCCGGGACACCCCAGGGAAGCCAAGCATCGGGAAGAGGAGCAAGAGAAAAGCCAAGTCTGGCAGCGCGTTTACGATGTAAAAATCACGATAAAACTTACACTGAAATTATTTCAACTCCAAGCCAGGGCGGGGAGGGAAGGGGGAGGCTCGAATTGACTTGAAATGTCCTTTCCAAGCGGGTGAGTGCCAGAGAAGACGGCGGGAGGCTTGGTGCGTGGTGAAGGTCCCCCGGGGAACTTTAAAGCAGAAAGTCTCTCCTCTGCGCCAGCACAAAGCCTGGGAGGCGCAGACTCGGTGGAGCAGCTCCAAAATAGGGCGCAAAAGCACAGCGCCCCGGAGCACAGGGAAACGGGGGACCCCCCCCCTAAACCCCACTGCGGGGAGAAGAAGGGGACCCCGACCGGCAGCGTTCCAGCCTGTGGCAAGGCCACACAGCCTTCAGCATCGCGGAGCATCCCCGGCCACGCTGCATCCCCAGCTCGGCCGGCTGCGAGGCTTCTCCTCCCCCCTACCGCTTCCCCCCTTCTCCTTCCACTCAATCTGCATTATTATTAGTAGTATTTTATCCTAGGAAAAACAAACGTCTCCCTCCCTTCCCACCACACACCGGGGGGGTTAAGGGTGGCAGGCCCAGATAACAAAGCAGCTGGTGTGGAACGAAGTTGTAAGGAAATAATTGATATGTAATAAGGCTGAGTGAATCTATCCCAAAGAAAATATTGCGTAAGCGGTTATGATTAAACATGCCCGGGCGAAAGGCGCTCTCTCATAAAGGAGTAATGGAGCTAAGGAAACAAATGATCATTGGGAATGTTAAACACAGAGGGGCATTTCATCACACAAACATAAATTCAGCTTGAAAGAGACTTGGGGGGGGGGGGGGATAAAAAGCCCCCCTTTCCCCTCCGCCCCACATTACCCTCCGGCCGCCGTTTGAAGGCGCTGGCAGCGCGGTGGGGACCGCGGGAGACCCCGCCGATAAAGGAGGGCCCTATCCTGCCCAATCGCTTTAGACACGGAGCAGATCCGAGCCTCTATCCATCCCTATACGCACCTCCCCGGAGCGTGTGGCCGGGTTGCGGTCTCCCCTCCGTTTCCCCCCACCCCAGGGCTCCGGGACGCGTAGCAGGGCCGGATCATTCCTCCTGCCGCCTGCGAGAAGCCGCAGCACCGTCCTCCATCCCCCGCAGCTCGATATTCCCCTGTCTACGAGGGGGTTTCACCCTTCCACAAAGGGATATCCCCGAGCGGGCAGCGCATCCCGTAACCAAATCCCGGGACTTTCCCAAATTTTATTAACAAGCGACCAAAAAACCTAACCAGACGAAAGCAAAACCATTATATTATCCCAGATAAATGAAGCGAGGGGAGGAGAGAGAAGGAAATAACTTCTCAGAGCCTCCCTTCCTTTTTAACATCGCCCTTCTCTCCCGGGTAAATCCCATTCCCAAAGCCAGGGAGCGCGTTAGCACGGTGGGAAAGTTGCACCGCGTACTGCGGAGCCAAAACCTCCGCCGCTTGACTTGTTCGGAGCTGGCGGCTTTACAAGGCAGCAAAGTGCTCTTGGCTGAAATCCTCCCCACCAGGCACAGGAACACGGGCTCGGGAATTCGTTAGGAGGGAAATCATTTGCCGCCCCGGCTAATTTGGGGTGATTTTGGCTCAGGGGAACCGGCTCAAGCAAAGCCGGGACCAGCTCCGCTCCCACCTGGCTGCAAACCAGGCGGCGTGCCGGCTTGTTAGTAAGCATTTCAACCAATTTAAATCACGGTTCCTATTCCTCTCCCCCCCCCTCCTCCCCCCTTCTAAAACCAGCTGAGGTGGGGGTTTGCACCCACTAAGGGCTGCAGGACCGGCCCTGCTATTTCCCCAAACCCGGGCTGTTTGTGGGGCTGCAAGAGCTTGTTTTCGTTTGAATTAAATCCGGGGAGGGGGGGAGAGAAAAGGAGAGAGGAGGGAGATATTTGTGTAACAACTTGAAATAATTTACCCCAGAAAAAGGAAATCTGGGCAAGAGTTTATCAGGCAGTTCCCTTTGCCAGCATGTTTAAAATGTATAAGTAATTTTAAAGTGTGTCTTCACTTAATATATTTTCCCCTTTCTCCTTCAGATGACAAGGAAGACCAGTGATTGCAAGATGTCTACAGATAGCGCCCTTTAAGAGTTTCCACATTGTATGGTTGGGGGGGGGAAATGTGTTTGCGGTTCGTACGTCCCGGCCGACAACTTTCTTACAGTCTCGGCTTACGGCTCCCATTGCTCAGTCTGTAGCCGGCGGCTCTGGGGTTACGCCGAGCTCCCTAGGCAATCCGGGGGGGGGGGGGGGGGGGGGAAGGAGAAATGCAGGGGTGTTTCTGTGTGTCTAACGGGAGAGAAAAGGATTTCCTCCCAAAAGATGTAAAGAAGAAGGGGGAAATTCCCCCAAATCGCGCCCGAAATGACTCCCGGTAAATCCAGGTTTAACGGTGGCGCTCGGTTGAGTTTGATGTGGAAATTCGGGGGAGCAATAAAGAGAATTTGGGAACCTTTGGGTGGGGTATTTTGTGGGGGGAAATAAAGCGGTTTGTAGGTGATATTAACGAGGCACCCATTTCTTGGCAGATGCTAGGCTGGGCTGCGAGGCAAAACTCGGTTACTGTTAGGCTAGGGATTAAAAACTATTATCGTTATCGCTACGAAGTCGGAGCCACTCGACTGACATATTACAACCGCTTCAACAAAGGAGCAAAAAGCATTTCCCCCCCCTTTTCCTTTGGAAAAGGAGACAAATTCCCGGTTTTCCAGGCAGAAAACACTTCTCCTTCACCCATAATTTAAATCACGAATATCTCTTGCTCCGAAGAACTCTTGCAATGCACTTGCTGGAGAAAACACGACCGTGCCTTTTGCAGAGAGAGCTCCGGGCCGGTGTGAGTGTCTGAAGAGTTTCCGCAGGGCTTTCCTCCAGCTCGGAGGGAACATGTTTCATTCCCGGTTTCCTCCCTGCTTCTTCCAAAGGGGAACAGGGACCCCTCTCCCACCCCTCTGTACTCAAAGCTTTGAATTAACCTTTGAAGCCAGAGGAGGAATGGGCCGATTCATTCCTTTGGCTTCATGGTGAATATTAAGATTATCAGGAGAAATGAGCCGGGGTTTCTGCAGGACAGAGCTGCCTCGCCAAGAGAAAGATGGAGAAAATTGCCCTGGGCTCCAGGAAAAATGTATTTCCTTGGAGGAGACAGCAATGGCAGCGCGGATTTTGGTTGTGCACAAGCACCTACAGCGGGATCAGGCGGGACAAATAACATTTTGCCAAGGACTGGGCACAAAGACGGGTTTCTCGGCGTGTTTCCCAACGGGAGCCATGGAACCAGCTGCAGGATCGGGCTCCTGACACGCCAGATACTTAGCTCATTTGGTTGGGGTTGGGAGCGGACATCATCTAGGATCCTGAAGCCCATTTTATCCTGACATGAGCAAATATAACCCAGAAGTTACTCCCATTTTAGACGCATTTAAAACCTCGTCGTAAAACCAGCCCCGAAAATGCCGGCGTGAGGGAGTTGTTACCTTGTGTTACCAAGTCGATGTTCCTTCTCCAGTCACTGCTTTTACTCCAAATCACCCCAGTGTAAGGACATTATTTCCTCCCCCGTGAAGACCTACCTCAGCCCTACTATCGCTTTTAGTTTTAACTCATTTGTGAACGGGCAGGAAGGCACCTTCGAGCTTTGGGTCACCAAGAAAACCATCGAAAGGCGCTTTCCTGATGATGATACATTTACTAAAATTAGGGAAAACAAGAATAATAATAATAAAAAGCCCTTTATTCGTCCCAGTGGCCCCGGGGTTGCTTTTAGGAGCCGGAGGCTGCCCCTCGGACCCCGCTCCCCCCCGGCCCATTTTGTGCTGCTTGATTGACACCGAGAGCAGGGCAGCAGTTTATATGAATCATGGTTTTCATTATTTTCGAGATGGAGGGAGGCGGAAATAGGAAAGGAGTATGCATATATATATATATATGTATATATTTATGTTGAGCTACTTCTTGGGCAGGAGCACCGGCAGAGGCAGAGATGCTGGATGCAGCCCCGCGCTGCTCGGGACCGGCTTTCACTCACATGCGAGGTCCCCACCGCTCCACGCTTCGGCCCTTCCCCGTGCGGGGAAGCTGCCCCCCGCTCCCGCGGAGCCACCTGGAGGGACGAATCTGTCCCTCAACCCTCCTTGACAACCTGCCAATGCACAAACAACGCCAAAACACAACAAAATGTATTGTAATCCCACACCCCCCACCCCCCCATCCCAAATCTAAAGCTTTGTGCCATCCACGATCAGGAGATGCTGGATCCCACCGACGGCGCAGGAAAGGGGAGGCGGGGAAAAGGGGTGGGTTTTTCCTTTGATGAATTCCTAAACAATTCCTATTATTACTTTCTTTGCCAACCAAGGGTGAATAAAGGGTCCAAATGGTGAGATTTGCTTTTCAAAGAGTAACATGAAATCAAAACACCTGTTATACATTAGCCCTCTCCCACTTCCACCTCTCCTGTAAATGAAATCATTTACATTTAAGGAAGAAAAAGAAGAAAAAGAGAAATAAAAAATATAAGAGAGAATAAGCACATTGTTTTTTTCCCCTGACATATGGGATCAGAGCTGGAGAAGCAGGCATCATTTCAGGTGAATAAGTGAATAATAAAGCATTTGGGAAGCGACCAGGCAAGTTGCACTGGAGCATCTTTAGGCACGTTCACATCAAAACGCCGGCAGAGGCAGCCCCGGACCTACCCCCAAACTCCACTCCCAGGTACAGATACTCTGAGGGCAACCAGCACAGAGGCAACCATCAAACCCTCATAACCCCAGCCAGCGCACTCCAAAGCCTCCAAACTCAGGGATGGGGCCCCAGCACCCCCTGCCATAACGAGCACGGGTCCACCCCATGCATATCAGGCCAACCCCGCTCATGCATCCCCATCACGGCTGACCCCACTCATGTCCACCCCATGGATGCCAACCCCAGGCATGCCCCTGGAAGCCCAGCCCAAGGGAGCTGAAGGTTGAGACCCCAGGCAGAGGCAGCCAGGGGGGGCCCAGGGGAGCCCCTTTACCTTGGCAGCAGGCAGGGGCTCAGCAGAGGTCTCATGGATGCCAAGGCTGCAGTGCCCCTGGCAGCAGGCTCAGCTGGCTACCGGCCCTATTTCCGCTTGTAACTACGAGGGGACCCAATGCCTCTCCTCGATAAGGTATCACAGTGTCTCTGCAGTCGGCGGTCAGCACCTTAGCTCGGAGCTCCACGGCACCACTTGCAGCCGTGCCGGGACAGCGGGGAGATGTCGAGGCATTTCTGGGAATAATCACATCACACAAGTGCTTACATTCCGGCTTCCTTTCTCTTTATCCCTACCACCAAGTTTGAAGTCACACCTTCTACCGGATTGTTTAAGGTCTCTGGGTTGGAGTGGGGGTGGGTGGCAGTGAAGGAGTGTGTGTATGTGTTGGGTGGGGGGGGCTGCTGGTTGTTAATCTATAGGGTTCCTCCAGGCCAATAAAACTACCATGGTCAGAAATTTCTTCTTTTCAATAGAAACGTCTCCTTCATCCCCTCACCCCGACCCCTAACCCTTTCTGTTTGGTTTTTAGCTTGGACTTAAGAGTCTGCAAGGTTGGGAGTCCTGAAAGCTGCTCAGATGGAGCTGCAAAGTAACAAAAAGGCTTTGTTTCCCCTATACAGTCATGTAGGGGTTCTGGAATACGCATACACATTGTGGAAAATGCACCTGGAAAGGAGACTCTATAAAAGTATCTCAGACACAGACACAGGCACCAGGATAGGTCTCCCAAAATGCAACTGAAGGCCTTAAATCTGCAGCATCTGGGAGGCTTGATATATGTGCCGATATGAAAATAACCCACATTAAACATCTGTGAGTGTGTGCACACAAATACCTCTTCACACGTATGATACACACTATACAAACACAAGCATTTGTCTTCATTACCTTTAGCTCTTAAAAACCTGAAAGGTGGGATTTCGATGGGGAGCTGGGTATCCCACTGCTGTAAGTACCTGGAAACTCAGACTTTCCTTGCAGAAAATCACCCACCAGGACATTTTTCATGGGGTATTTCGCTATCCTCCCTCCCTCTGCTCTTTCTTCAGGTTACCTATGGCTTTGTGCTACCATCTGCTGCATGCTGTGCTTGCCTCTGTGTCCCCTTCTTTGAGCAGCAACTGGAGATCTACCTGGAAATCTTATGACCAGAGTGTTCATTCAAGTACCAGGACAGCAGAGCCCAGTGCTAGTGGGTCGGTTGAATCCCCTCTGCTTGTGTTTTATATCAGACACTGCTCTTGTCTACCAAGCAGCAGCAGTCCACAAGATACAGCCTGGTTTATATCTATCTATGCACATATATATACACATACATATATATGTGCATATACATATATATTTATAAATAATTTCCCCCCCTCCCTTAAGACACTGAACTTTGCTATTGCACAGAAATAGCAGGTTTGAGCAGTGGAAGCTGAGCATGAGGTACTCAGTGCTCGCACACTTTAATGGGGAAGGTAAAAATCAAGCAGATGGAGACAAGTGCTATCTGACTAAGAAGCAGTGTGGACTATTGCATGGCTACTGTCAGAGGGCAAAGCCTTTGGCAGTGCCCTTAATCTCACTGTCATCCTTCCCATCCTTCATTTAGGTCACTCTTTACATACTGTAACTACCCTGGGACCAGTAACTACCTCTGCTGCATGTAGCTCTTGGACAAAACCAGAACCCCCATCACATTAAAGCTCTGCTGTTTTCTAATAAATAACCAGAGCATATGTGCACCATGCCTATCACCACAAAACCAAGAGTTTGGCTTGGATTTCCAGTTATCACCCAGTGCCAATAATAATAACAATAATAATAATAATAATAATAATATGAAGGTTGCTTTGTGGATTCAAACCTGCCAGAAAGGCAGTAAGCCAAGTATTACACTTGTGGGAGGTATCTTGCATAGTACTCCAAGGATCTTTTGTTAGGTCTGGCCTTATTTAATATTTTCATTAATGACCCCATAAATGGATTACACAGCTCATTAATAAAATTGGCAGATGCTACCCAGTGAAGGGAGCTCTTCAAAGGCAAAGAAGGATTAACAAGAGGGGGGGAAAGAGGATAGAGAAAAGCAGGAAGAAAGGATATATAGAGAGAAAGCACAGAATTATTTGTGAGGATTAAATTCAGGGAAAGGTGGCTGGAGGATTATTCAAAATCCAGATTCTTCAATTGTGGTTTTATCCAAAATCCAGTAAAAATAAGTTATTAGTCCCAGGGAGAGTGTGGGGCAGAAGGTTAGCCTCAAGTTTGTAGTAAGGAGTGCTGGGAGGGCAGGTACTGCAGCAGGAGCTCTGCTCACACACAGAGCTGGGCTATAAGGGACACGTACCCTACTGCTGGCCAATGGCCCAAAAAACACAGAGGAAGTTTAAGAACATCATAAAGAAATGCTCGTGCTGAAAAGGGCAGAAAGGACCCTCAGTTTTGAGGGCAGGAATCATCAGCTGCCACACGCAGCTGCTGCAGAGAAGCACCCCCATCTTTTGGCCTTCCCCTGTGCTTCTGCCAGGTCTCATCAAGTGGATCTCTTACAGCTGGATCACTTGTAGTTTGGCTTGTGATAGTGATGCAGGAGATGCCAGATCACAGTAGATAGGATAGAGGATGCTAAGCTTAGACCTGGTCTGCCCATCTTTTCATCTGTCATGGGCGTCTTGTGTAGCATCTGAAAATAACGGCCCCTAGCCATGAGAGGTCTGTGAGGATGAGTATAAAGGTGATGCATGCAGAGAAGCACCACTTGCTCTCCTTCATGGAATATCTGGGATCAGGACAGTTGCCCACCCCTTGGCGCACTCTCCGCAGCAGTGACAGGGTGCTGGTGGGACCCAAGCCCACATCCCACTGCTCCATACTGTGGGGCAAACAGGAGCCTGACAGTAACCTGCCCAGGAATGATGAGAAGACACAATAAGCACGGGCATATTTCAGATGAATAAGCTGGAAAATCCTCCCCACAAGAGGCTGGCCTGAGAAGAGTGAAAGTTGTTGCACCTCCCTGTTGACCAGAGACTTAAAATGATTCAGAAGCTCATGAGCAAGTGAATTGATCAGGCACATAGTGGAAACAGGGGGACAAAAAGAGGATGAACAATATGGGCCAATAGTGTTTCTCCTTCTCTCACCTCTGATGGCCATTTTGGGATGCTAGACAAATGCAAAGCAAGAAGCAACACAGGCTTTCGAGCAGTCGCACACACGCTAGCAGAAAACCTTAGACACCAAACAAATCCACCAGGTGTTTAGAGCCCCTCTGTCAGGACAGAGTCCATGGATTTAAACTGTACAAGGGATACGACTGCAAAGTCGCAGATGTTCCACTGCTGGAAGTCAGAATGGATCCAAAGAAACCTCTAGCAACATAGGATGGGCTGAGGATCTGATGCATTAGATACTCTAAGGCTGTGGATTTAAGTGTGTCCTGCTTACAGACACAGGTTTATATGGGCAAAGTATTCATGCCCTAAGCTTTTACAGGCCATTGGACACTCAGCTTTAGGTGATCTGATATGCCAAGGACTGTAGCTTGATTAAAATCTGCTTCCAGTTGTTCTTTTCTTTTTCCTGTATACTAATGAGCCCACTACTTCCAAAAGACAAATGAAAGAAAATCAAACACTGGACTCCATTTCCCATTGCATTACACCTGCTTTACATCACACAGACACACACAACAAAGGAAAAATCATCATACTGCTAACAAACCCGACTTGTTTTGAAGAACCAAACCTCTCCTCTAACCCAGACCATTTCATGGCGATGCAAATCCCTAGAATCCTGAGTATTTAAACATTTTCTCTTTCCCTTTCAGCACTTGCTGTTTGTTTGCTTTTCTCTTTTTCACACTGGCTCACCACTACAAAAATCTTAGCCAAGCTATGTAAAGCCATGAATATGATTATGGCCTGCTAGTGTAAACAGGCAGGAAGGGGTAAAATCGTGTTGGGGTTTGTGTGTGAGAGAGAGAAGGATCCAGATCCAGTTTATAAACATCCATCTCCAGTAATGAGTCCTCTAGGAAGAAATGAAAAATAGCCCAGGCCTGGTAAAGTCAATTAAGTTGCTTTTAAATAAGAGGTTACCCAGAGAGGCCAAGAGTTAACATGTAAAGGCTTATTGCCAGTGCTGTAAAAAATAAAAGGAGGCTTGAATATTTGAAGACATTTGGTTGCTATTATAAACAAGTGGATCTAATAGTGTGGGTACATTCATAGACTAACTGTAAGTTGGGCATCTTATAAGGACACATTGAAAGGAAAAACTGCAAGGTTCCCTAGCTAAATAATTCCAAATGGGTCATTATAAAACCCACTGATACAACACGTGTGGTTAGGACATAGGGCATTTATAAGGAAAGCTTTTCAACCCAACCAATAATGAGCAGCTAACAACAAGAGCACAGCCAAAGGTGTATGTAATCTGCAGGGAACACATGGCAAAGCTTTTCAGTGTAAATTCTTATAATGACCTGGAGAGCAGATGGCCCTGACACCAGTTCAAGCCGTTTGGGAAAATCAACTCAGGTTTATCAGATTCTTGAGACTGAGGATTGGGAAAGGGAGATTGGTGACAGCACCTTCCAGGGTGGAAAGGGCTGTATTTCAAAGGACATAAAAAGAAATGAAAGACAAAAGGAGAATAAAGATGTTCCTCTTTTCTGCTGGAAAGTCAAGCAAAGACTCACTTTTGTTTGGGTTTCTAGGAGATTACAGTGGGCTGCTAACATAATCTGAGCACAGACCTGCAGTTCTTGCAAGGTAACTTGGAGGTAGAGAAGCATCATAAGCCTGGGCACCAAAATCACCTTCTCCCAGAGCTTGGAGCTGACCCACATACCCTCTCCTACCCATGGAAGCTTCCCAAGGTACTGTGGGCTGTCAACTCCTCCCACTGTAAGCAATGACATGGCTGCTTTCAGCTCCAGCTCCATCAGGATTGATCTGTTGTCACCCTGTGAGATGCAGCACATCCATCTGTACCAATGGAGCTGTGTCCACAGGACTTGCTAGTTTTCCAAGGGGAAACAGTCATTGTTTGACTGGCATAACTGACAAAGCCACAGCATTACTTCCCACTGGCAGATTCAGGATTAGGAGTTTTGACCTGGACAGACCCTACATGCCACAGCCTGGTGAGTAGCTCAAGGTTGGCCACTGACATGGTCTATTCATCCCCACACACCATGTATTTAAATATCTGAGTTTCTCCTCATCCTTCACACACTCATCTTTGTATCATACAAGTGAGGAACACTAGATAGGGAAATGATGTCCAAGGAAACAAGAGGAGCCATGTTTTATGACCCTAGAGAGACAAACTCCCAGCTGGGAAGCTTTCAGAAGTATCAGTATAAACTCAAGCATTAAGCTCTCACAACTACCCTATAGCAGCAAATTCCCCCTGCCCATGTTAGACCCAGAGGTGAGTCTGCCCAGGTGAGGCTAAAACGTAAATTCCCAGGAGACCCAGTATCCCCACACACCTTTCAGCACAGCAAAAGGGAATGTGGGATCAGAATTCCCACTTTGAAATTCAAATCTGAGCAACAGATCCCTCTGCATGGCTCAACAACCTGCTGCTTCTGCTCTGGAGCCCAGCACTGATTTCCTGCATGCTCAGTAAGCAGCAGGAGAGCAGGACCACGTGCCCTGCCTTTCCCGAGCCTCCTGCCTCCTTCACACCCGCCTGTCAGCTGGAAGGGAAAGCTGGATCAGCAAACACAAGGTCAAGAGAATTAACGTCACCAGAAAGGAAACGAGGTCAGAGTTAAGCAGTGTTCTCCTGCCTTGACTGCAGGCTGAGAGTGTGGATGGGGACAATTAACTCAGCAGCTTGATGAGGAGTCTACATCTTCAGTCCCCTTTTCCTTCAGAGGGAGGTGAAGGAAAGGAGGGACACCAGAAATCACTGCTGCCTTACAACACCCCCTGAAGGACCATCCAGGAGCACAGCCCCACCATGCATAGCCAAGGGCAGAGCCCCAGTGATCTCATAGCAAAGGTGTCTCCCACCCTGGCTGCCCTCTGGAGCATGTTGTGGGATGGCACAGGAGGAGGTAGGAGTGCAAACCTGCCTCTGTTTGTTTAAGCCAGCAGTAAATGAGTGCTGCAAATCTACCAGGCTGACCCTGTGGTTTCACTGAGATGTTTTCTGGCTTTCTGGTCTGGGGTATTATACACACAGGTTTCCTTTCTAGCCTTTGATAAACAGTTCTGACCAACTACTCAAGAGGAACAGGGTGGGGAGAACATTCCCAAATCCCAGTGCAAAAGCCCCAATGCCTCCCCCACCTCAGGTAAACACTGCTCTTGTCACTGAAGTCCTACACATGGCTCTCAAGGGGAGGAACTCCCCTCCCAGCCACTGTCCCTTAATGCTACAGGAAGGGTAAGATGGGGTGTCATTGAGCCTCTATGAACTTGGGCCAGTGCTATCGAAGTGGAGAGAAGACACTGGGGAGAAAGGAAAGCCCATGGGTTGAAGAAAAGTCAAGTCTAAGGAAATTCCAACAAAAAGTGTCCATAAGATCTCTAAAATACGGGTCCACAGCCCACTCTTACCCTCTGGAGACCCCACCATCACCTCCAGCCAGCAGGCACAGTGGGGAGCAGACATGGTTTAGGCAGTGCTTCCCCATCCTCTGCCAGCAGAGCAGGTACTTGGGGCTCTTCCAAAGCTGTGGTGTTGGGCTCCACCCTGGAGCAAACTCACAGAATAAGGATCTAAATAAAGTCTTATCGGATCTATGTTGTGGGTGAAAAGACTTCTCTTTTAGGGATGTGCTTAGTGTGACAGCAGCCAATGCTACAGGTCATAGGACCTAGGGTTATTCCCAAGGGCTCCAGCTCGTTACGATCCCTCAGTGCTTGGACTACCTCCATAAGGAAAGAAGATGAGCTCTACCTGCCTCTGTTTATATCTCTTATCTCTGTTCATAGTTATTTGGTGTTTGGTCCAATTTCCACTATGTTTAGCAGCCTGCTGTTAATCTGATAGAAACCAAGTTCCTATGCAACATGGAAGAGGAAAGAGTCAATGCCCTCACAGAGACAGATGTGTGAATTTAGCCACACTATTGGACATCAGAGAACCCACGAAGCATCATTAGAAAACCTACACACACAGCAATAAGTTCACTGGACACCAGAAAATCCCTCTTTAACAATGTTTGGCAACCAAGCTTCTTTTGTCTTGTTACTTATTTGTCCATTCCAAACACGCTTTTAAGATCTCCTACTGCAGAGATCACTAGGGAGAGGGGAGTCATGCTATGGAAAGGCTGAGCCACCATTGCCCATGCTGACAGTAGTCTTTCTGCTTGTCAGAAAGGAACCACAAGTCAAGCTGTGGGGTAACACCTTATGCAGCACTACTGCAGCGGTAGGGAGAACCATTATGTGTAACACAGAGGGTTGGCTTTAGGCATACATGGTTTAGCAGGTGCCTTGGCAGCCGACTGCCATGCAATCAAAGAGTTGTCATCTATGCCGGCATCCCAAGGAGCCAGCTTGGCTGCTGCTGTGGAGGGCAAAGAGCTGCCATGTCATGCTGAAAAGCTCCTACAGCAGAAAAGCCCAAATCCTCCAGCAGCAGTGGTGAGCCAAGACCTGGTGGACTTCTCAGCTCCTCCTCTTCCTACTACCCATGGCACAAGCAGCCCAGTACCAGCCTCTCAAATTTAGTTTGCCCTGCAGCACTGAAACCCTCAGACCTACTTTGGCTGTGCTGCTCCCCAGGTAATACCTGTCACATGTATAAAAGTCACTACATCCATTTCATCCCTTCTTTCGCGCACACAGCATCTCTCCTAAATCCCCCTTGTGCTAATACAAGAGCAGGAAAGAAAAAAACAGAGATGTGTGTCTGAGTTACAGTTTGGCTGCTGGGTAGGGCTAAATCAGGTCCTCCTGCAACTGGATCATCTCATAAATCCTTGGATTCTCGAGGATAGCAACTCTCTTCTTGCCTTCATTCCAACCTCATCCCTGGGACACTACATATGAAGCAGGAAGGACCAGGAGCTGATCTGTGCCTGTATGAGCATCGGCTAGTGCTACCACTTGGTTTTGCATGTGAAGGTGGTGCACAGGGACATGGACAGAGCAAAAAAGTTGGCTCTCAAAACCCCCCATCCCCATCCTTTGCTTTTCTATGCCTCATTTTCCTCATCTGCAAGAGGAACACCATGACTCTTCCTATGGGAAAAAGCCTCTCCTATCAGACAAAAACCACTTAGTATTGCATCAAAAAAGGAAAAGTGCCCCTAGAGGGAGATCAGGCAGTACAGGGTTGTCCCTACGCCTCAGCTTCGATTAGATCTTCCACCATGGAATAAACAACTTTCACCTTGCTGTGACCCCAGGGAATCCTTCAGCCCTCCTACGTGGCAAAGCCACCAGCATTCCCTCATGGAGCCAGGGAAACCTGGAGCCCCCCACTTACAAGAGGTGACCAGGCAGCCAGGACTTATGGGTCCCACACCTGAACTGCAGAGCAGCTGCTCCCTTTAGCTGAAATAAGGATGTGGAAAAGAGGCGAAGTTATTGTGCTTCACCTACATATATAAAATAATTGCACTAATACTTTGGGATAAAATATATGACATAGTACGCTTCATAGCTGAGATACATGTATTCACTCTGCCCATATATTACTTCTATACTCCTTGTCAAGCATCTTCCCCAAGCTGAGGGGGAGGAATCCATCTGAGCTACCAATTAAACTCAGCTCTTTTAAAGGCACTATTATAGGAAAGGGGAAAAAGAGAAACAGATAATTCTGTCAGCACAGATGTCTCCTACGCTGAGGAGCTTGCAAAGAAATAAAACTTGAGCCGCTCTTATACCATTTGCAAAGTTATAGACTGTAAATAAACAGACCCGAGCAGTTCCCCCACCTATGAGATACCACAAGTCAGTGGACAGCACTGACAAGCCCGAGACTTGCTGTAACTGGCTTATCTTTCTAATCCTCTGGATTATTAATAGTAGTAGGGCTGTGATAGAGTCCAGAGGCCATGGTGTGACAGACACCACCGTGTGAAGCATCCTACAAGCGCACGGGGAGAGGCCAGTCCTGCCACTCTGGATTCGTGAGGCAGAAGGATGGGACAAGGCATGCACAGAAGGATTAGGTGGTGCCTGAGGCCATGGGGCATGCTAGTAGCAGAGGAGAAAATGGATGTTTTCTCCCAAGCTCTTTGAACCCCCTCCAAGTTCAGAGCAGGATTCCCACTGAGCCTGTTTCCCATTTTCCCCTCCACAGTCCTTTAGGAACATGGTTAAAGAAAGTATTTGCAGCAGCCTCCTTTGGCTTGGTCATCCCAAAAATATTCCAAGGCAAAGAGGATCTGGCCATAAGGTGGTCAGCTCAGTACCTGATCTGACACAAAATCCAGTTCCTTTGCCATGTTTTGGATGGGGTTAATCTGCTGTCATCTCAGCCAGCTGAATCTGTCCACCGCATAGCCAGTGCCTGCAAGGTCTGGTGCAAGGAGTACAGGAGAAGTCAGCAACTAGGGAGATGGAGGCAAGAAGAGGCAGGGATTAACCTACCCCTCTCCACAGCAGCTGGCTGACACTAGAGCTGAGCTAGGACATCCAATCAGGCACCAAACTAACAAGAAAAAACAATGAACCAAATTTCATTCAACTGTTCTATTCACAGGGAAGTGAGTGGGGAGTGGAAGGGGAGTCACTGCTCCTCACTGGTATTTTCCAATTTCTGTCCCCCCAAAACCCTTAAATCTTGTGATGATTTGTATACTGGTACATACGGAGGGAGATACCTGGAGCAACAGCACCATGCAGCATCTGCTGTAAGATCAAGTATGCAGATCCCTGCAAGACAGCATATGCAGAACTGCAAAGAGTCATCACCCTGAGTCGGGGGCTGCAGTGTCTCATTACTGAAACCAGAGACAGGAAGAAGATGGGCCAGGAAAGACAGATGATGCCCTCTAGGATGGGATTTATATTTCTGTAAGTAAGCTCCTGACCACCCGCAAAAGGAGAGCCTGGAGTTCAACAGGAGCTCACAGCAACGCCAAACCCACGGTCTCTGCATGCCTCCTGCCCACATTTTACTCCCACACATTGCATTAGAGGGAACCCTCTTGCTCCTAGCTCTACCCATACTCCTATGACAACACCTGGGTAAACAGGACAACTCTTCCTGCAGGTAGATCTCCTAAGCTACCCACAGCGCTCGGCTGGATCACCTTCCTGAGCCCTAGTGCATCACATTGTGCTTTGAACACCCTGCTTCCATCCAGGTCATGGCTAAATTCCACATTGCCCTCTTCCTGCATCCTCCTACCCAAAGCTGAGCCTCCGCCATGGATCCGCTGTCCCTGAGAGCATTTGCTTTGCCTCTTGCTCATTTTACTTGGCTCCTGCCTCAATGCCCACAAAGCCTTGAATTTCCTGCTGGCTCAGGACTGCTCAAGCTCAGCCCCATTTCCTCCAGAGGCAAATGGGTGCATTCACCGTAGCAATAAAAACTGAGCAACATTCTGGGCATGGGGCCTAATCCAACTCCCAGTGAGGCGGAGGAAGGTTGTTCTATTCAAGGGGGGAATGCTGGGTGGAAAAGCAGGAGGAGGGTCTGAGATGCAGGGATGGGACAGTGACATTGCCAACCTGGTGGACCTCTTCCGAGGTCACTACTGGGAAGGCTGCAATTGGTAAATGCGTTTTCCGTTGCGTGGATGCCCCCTTGTTCTCATTCATGTTTTCTCAGTGCTACCTTGTGCTTCTTAAGCAAGCCATAAATTCAGTCATATGGGTTTTCTCTGTCCTCCTCTTTTTTTTTTCCTTGACATCTATTTAATGACTTTTCTCTCTAATATATGGCAGGCATTTTCCTTCTAAAATACCTGAGGTTTAGGACAGGTAGTAAATGGAGACCTCTCACAGAACCACTGGCCCAGAACCCAGTCTTATTGGCGCTTAGAAAAGGAGATCCATTTTTCCTCTCTGCTCTTCAATTAGCTGTAATGTTTGCCTTTGAAACATAAAATTAGAAGCCTTTTTGGAGGCACAAAGCAATATTATACTGCAAGACACATTTTTATGCTCCCCTCCCTGCTACCAGTTTAGCACTGCAGATATATTAGACAGCTGGTTTCTAGGCACCGCTCTCTTCCCAAGATTTAGGGTCCGACTTTCAGTTCCTGTGAAAATAATGACCTCCCTTGCTCTTTGTAGTCCTGTGCTTGATCCTACTCATATTAGCAGGACCTTTCAGGTCGAGTACTACAGGATTTAGTGCTGGAAAGCAGAGGCATTGAGCAGACAAACAGCTCAAAGTCCATCCGACTGAGCCATTCATTGAATACATAAGTTCCTGCTCAGTACAGTCAGACCTTTTTGCATATCCAACAGCTACTTTCTTAAGGAAAGGCATAATAACACAGTCACTCTCACACAGGCAGATATCTGTTTACTGAGGAATCATAGGCCAGGCATGGGTAAGACTGGTCACTGCTAGGGCGTGGTGTTTGAAATCCCATAGATCCATTCTTGAATGAGGCTGTGCTGAATGCAAGACTGGATCTAATGCCAGCCCTTTAAGCTCTAACTCCTGCCCAGACCATGCTTACCAGTGGTAGCCTCAACCCACCATTGCCTCACCAAGACAAAGCCCTGGCACAGGAGCCACATCCAAAGTATCAGAGAGCTGCATAAAGCTCACAAATCACAGCTTGGCTACTCTTAGTTAAAAAGACCAGAACACAACTTCGTACTTACGCTGAACCTGAGGGCACGCAAAACCTTTCCCTTTTCAGTCCCCCCAGTCTTAGGAGGCTTTGAACCTATCACTGCTCCAGGTAGGCAGCTTAAACTCAAAGTATAGCAGCTGACACTTGTGGCTCTGGAAGTCCCTGCTTTGATCGCCATGAGGCTGTACAACAGAGTCATGGCCACCCATGCTTCTATGAATCTATAGTCAGGTGGTATTACAAAGGCGAACCAACCAAACTCAGAGGAACAACTCAACTGGTTGTACTCAGTGGGGATATCCAGCTGGTCCATGCCATTCTCTTCTTGGCATTGGCCTTGCTGTCACAACTCCATAAATAAACACATTTTAAGGCAAAAAGGACTTGACGTTCCTATTTTCCTAAAGTGGTTCAAATCACCCACAGCATACGTGAATGAAAAATGTCCCAGGATGGGAGCTATTGATCTCAGGAGGCAGTGACTTGTGCTCCATGTTGGATCAAAGGGGAGTACAAAGCAGAGAAGAGCCACTTTCTCCACTGCACATTGAAGATTTTCCAGATGTCTTTTATGGGAAATAATGGCACTCAGCACTGTTAACAAAAAGCAGCCAAATCACAGGAAAGGGAGGCTTGCCTCTTTTATCTCACTAGTGTTACTCGTCCATCTCTAGAGCTAGCTGATAGCAGAATGATTGATTCAGAAATTACAGGAAAAGGAGGAAAAAAAAGTCAATGAAACCACTAAGACATATTAGCGGATGTACCTGCCCCAATAATTCTGTGTCCTCCATTCCCATTCGCCTTCCCTATTTGGTGGGACTCAGGGCACATGTTTAAGTGACATGAGTTGCAAAAGAGAGAGGAGGATGAACAGGTCAGTAGAGCTTCAGCTGATACACCAGGACCCCAGCATTTCTAGAGAACCCACTAAAACCTAGAAACACCCATGAGAAATCATGACATACGCTGCATTGATATTCGCCAGCTCCAACTAACAGAAAAATACCTCCTTTTTTTTTTCCCCTAGATTTCCCAGTGGGCACAAAGATGATGATTTTCTTCACTTTTTTCTTATTTTTGCTAGAAATTTCACACATCCCTCTCCTCTTTGGATGTTGTAGCCTCTTTTAGCCTGAAACGACAGGAGGGGAGACTTCTGACAGACAAGGCACTGAACCAAAATACAGAATAACCTGTGTGCGTGTGCGTGTTCAGAACAGCTCAACCTGAGACTGGGCAACACTGTGAGCCCTCAAGGTCTCCGCTCTGGTCCTGGGGTCCTCCACCACTTGGCAGCCTGTTTGTCTCTCCTACCAGTCCTCAAGTGTTTGTTCCGTGGTTGTGGGAGCTGTTTTGTGGTGCAGACGCTCTGGGAACCCTTCTGGGGCCCATTATGGGATTGCTTGGGAATGCAGGGCTGAGTGGCCAAGGTGGTTCCTCTCAGACCATCAATGCTTCTAACATAAAGCAGGTGTGCTGCCCTACTGCTCTCAAACCTTTTGAAGCTCACCAAGTGCTTCAAGTCCCTTACTTTGCTGAATACAGAAGTATTTTTCCGTGCTTCCCCGGGTCTTCTCTAAGAGGAAACGATAAAGGCAGCTGAACTCAACAGCCAGCCCAAGTGCCTCCAGTCACATGTGAGCAGCGAGAGAAAAGGGACTAGATTTTAGGGGCGATGAACCAGAGTTGTCTTCCCTGTCTTCACCCAGATTTGTGAGGGTTCAGCACTTCTGAGAACGGCTGTGTTTCTATTTAGGTGCCTAAAACCGCCTGGAGATGCATAAATTTAGGTTTGCCCCTCCAAAGCCTTAGTGCGGAGCTTGACATTCAAGAGCTCATTGAAAAAACATGGGAGTTTATTTTGTGTGTGTGTGAACACTGTTCATTGACATGTCTGAGGAGCTCCAAGTTTTCCACTCCTTCGGAGTTGTTTCAAAACTATGCGTTTTCACCCAAACCAAACCAAACCAAGCGGGCTGTTTTCTGTCAAAGTGGCAAAAACCCCGAGCCACTTACAAGACACGGCTTGAAAAATCCCTCAAGTAAGGAAAACGTTAAATCCGAGGGAAAAGAAAAAAAATCTTCAGGAAAAGTGAAGAGAAGTTAAACCCAACTCCTTCAGGAAAGAGAATTTTAATTAAAAATAATATCCCGGTAGATAATTTATGTTTCGACGTAAGGATTTAAATTGCAGAAGCAGCAAATTGGACCTTTTTTACAATGCCATCAGCATCCAAGAGTGGAAAACACCAGATTTCAAATTCATGCATTCTATATTTGAACATCTTGTTTCTATTTAATAGAAAAGGCCTTTTTCTCCGGGTTCTTCTCTTTTTTTTTTGCCCCCCTTTCTTTAAAAACACATATAATTCATCCTAATACATTACGAACGACATGCTCGGAAAATATTAGTAATTGAATTGAAATGAGTTTTTCCTAAGAGCCTAGAATCGAGGGGAGAAATTCCTAATGTATTTGTGAAGGAAAATAGAGGGGGGAACAATGAGACAGAGAGGTTTTTTTTCCAGGCACTCTGAGAAGTGGACTATGGGCTGTGTGGAGTCTCTCTGAGCATGACAGAGAAAGGATTAAAGCAGGTGACACTTTGAACTTAGCTTAGATAAGTGACCCTCAAAATCAACAGTCCAAAAGTTTAGTACACAGATTCCCTGGCCACATCTAATCGGGTCTTCGTCAAAACCCTTCCCGACTTCAGTAAGTCAAATGAAAATAAAGAAGACAGGTTGCTCGGGTTATCTTCTAATATTGTTTTAGCCACTTATTAGCACTAATGGACAATTAGTGGCCGGCACAGATATTTTGCTGTAATACGAAGCAGAAGGAAGAAATTCTTTGTTTGCTTCTGTGTGCGGGAAGCTCTTCTGTGGTTGAATGTATAAAAATAGCAGCCAGAAAAGAGTGTGAAAGACACTAGTTAACCAGTCCAATTTCCAAAGAAGAATATAGTTGGAAACAGATCCTGCTACAGAGTTAAGAAATCCTCCTGATGCACTTGAAGCGTAAGGAAGTCTGCACTTTATAAACAACCAAATATATGCCCAGGATAAAAGGCGAAGCTTTTTGAACTCCTAGCTGGCGTGTTAGGAAGACCTTTAATGACATTAGCAGTTCTTCAAAACCAGAAAGGCCACATTATTTCTGGTCCTATATGGTCACCACATGTAGCTTTATAAAGGGGGAAGGGGGGGGGGAGAATCCTCTCTTCATGCCAATAAATAACTTGCCAGAAGAGAAAATATTTACCACTGCTTTTCAAAATTCTTTACGCATGCAGTAAAATCCTCCTCTGAGAAAATGAGCCCGTAAAGAAAACCCAAGGCGTTTCCTCCAGCACTACCGGTGGTGCGGGCCCGGCCACTCGGCTCCCCTCCGCGGGGCTCCGCGCCCGCTCCGCTCCCCACTGCCCAGCCTCGGCCTTTAGTCCCCTCATTAACACCTCGGGGTTGGTGCGGTTCCCAGCGCTGGGGAGGCAGCTGGGATGCGCGGACACCAGCGATATAATAATAATAAATAATAACGAGAATACCTGGCACTAGCTGCGCGCTTTGCCTCCGCCGCCCGGCGTGCAGGCAGGGCGATCTCCTGCTCCGGGGAGGCGCTGCTGACCATGAGCACAAGATATTAATGGAGTTATAATTGAGGGCTAACAGTCCCGTCCAGCCGCCGCCGCAGCTCGGGCCGGCTCCATCCCTTCCATAAGCAGGAAAATTAAGTTGGGACCTAAAGCCAGAGAAAAGAGCGGATTCCTCCTGCGCCAGGCTGAGGTTTTGGGCATAAAATTATCTATTCTCTGGCTCCGAGCAGCAAGAGAAAACACGCCGTCACCCTGTGCATCGGCTGCTCGGGCGCGGAGCTCCCGCAGTCCCCCTCCCCGTCCACGGACCGGCTCCTCTCCGCCTGCGGGAGCAAAGCCTCTCGCCGCCGAACCGGGTTTTTTTTTCGCCTTTCAGAGAGATCAATGGTTTGTTTCTGCTTTGGGGGAACGATCTCAAACAAACACACAATAAATCACCTCCAGCCCCGGCCCGGCCGCTCCGCGGGTCCGCCTGGCCTGGGCACGGCTGCTCTCTGGGCCGGAGCTGCTCTTCATCCCATTCCCATCCCGCGTAAGGGAGTTTCAACAGCCCCGTGCAGCTGCAGGGAACGGAGATGTAATACTTTCCCTACAGCCCTCGCCTTTCTGCTTTCCCTTCTTCCTCCAAAAATCCCGGTTTCCAATCACGCTCCGCGTTTCTACATTTTATTCTCATCCTAAATTGAGCAACTTTTTTAACAGCAAAGAAAAAAAATAAAGCTATAAATATGCGAAGGATCCCAGCATTAAAACCAGCCATATTTTAACCCCTGGATCGCTTCTTTCCCCGAGCAGCAAAGCACAAACTGCTGTTCCCTCGCGGCAGCCGCACCGGGAGCTCGAGAAATCGGTTTCTGCGGGAAATAAACACGATAAACAAACCCCTCAACGGGCAGAACACTTTATCCTGGGCACCAGGCTGCTTCCCATCTCGTAATTCGCCAAATCGTCTTAATACGAAGCAGAAACATATATATATACACACATAACGAATTAAACATTTAACGCAACTTCTTTTTGTCCCTACAACTAAATGCGAAAGGCAGGAGAGAGCAATAGCCCAAGCGGAGAGACCTGGTATCCCCAGGAGCTCTCAAACAATTGTAGTTTTCCTTTATTCTCCCCCATATCCAGCCCTCTGGATACGATGCCCGCTCGGGAAGGATAGAATAAGCTCCTTCATCCAGAGAGGAGATTCCAGACCCAGTGCCACGAATTAACTCTTTATTTTTCACTTAGTTTAGCCTATTTTCTTTACGTTCTGTCTTTTGGAGCCGCTCTCCTCACGTTTGGCTGCACACACGTTTGCTTTCAGCCCGGTGCCCTCTTAGCTCAGTCGTTCCTATCAAATATGGACCCCAATTTATTACTCTCCGTACTCCGAGATAAGGCACGGAGCAGCCGCCGACGCAGTAGCACCCTGCCCCATCCCCGGCAGCTCCCCACGGCGGAATCGCTTTTACCGAGGAATTTCCAAACGAAAGATACCCCTGGAGCAGGATATTTTTGGTGTAATATCGCACAAGCCTGAGGATGTCCTAGAGTTTTGCATTTCAAACGCTGAAAGCTTTAAAATTCTCCAAAGCTGTTTGCAGAAGCGCTAAATTACCCGAATAATAAATAGATGGTTTATCCTCACTGTCATCTTTTACATCTATTTTGGGGGGTTCTTATTAGTTTTTCGGCTGGGTGAAGGGAAAGCAGCCCCAGCCCGGAGCGCTGGGGTGGGTGAGCTCAGCGCCCTTTTCCTTCTGCCCCAGCAAACGCTCCAGCTACTTTCCAGGAACAGGAGGGAGAAAAAGCTCTTTGCCAAACTATTCGAAAGAGCACTTCAAAATAAATGAGTTGCCTACTAAAACTTAATGTTATACAAGATGTCTATTTGTCTATATTAGATTTTAAGCAGCTGTTCGTACGCTCAAATCCACTCTCCTCCCTAGAATTTAGCTGAAGAGGAGGAAGCAAAGAGATAAAGCAGAGCATTGTTTATTTTCCTTGCTCCTCTTAGCTCCCTCCCCCCCCCCCCCAATTCGCTGGAGAGAAGCCTCCGCGCTCAGCCTGCGCAGAGCTGCGCGGCTTTGCGCAAACAACGCCCCGTCATTGGGACGGGACCGCTTCCCCTAGAGCGAGGTTTAAATCGTTTCTTTGTTTCCTGAAGTGCTCCGAAATACAGAGAAAAAACAACTGAGGGCCGGGAAATAAGGGGGGGAACGAGACAAAAGAGGAGCGGGGGGGTCCGCTCCCCCCCCACCCCCAGCTGCAGCTCCCGGCCTTATCGGAGCCTGGCTCGAAGGGGAGATAATTTGGACCGTGAGAGTGGTGGATGTGGGTTTTGTGTCCCCCCGTCGCAGCCCCACAGACGGGATCCTGCCGCCGCTCCCCCCTTGAGCTCGACGGAAGAGCCGCCGCCAAGCTGGGGGGAGAAACCCCCAAAACTAATACACGAGAAACGAGTTTTCACCGTTAGAAACGGCGGGGTTTGCCGGGGAGCCGCGTCAGGAGGGGGCCGGGGAAAGCGACCTCCCCCCCTTAAAACCCGTCCCCAAAGACCCCCCGCGGCCCTGGCCCCATCCTCATCACGACAACCCTTTCCCTTGTTTCCCGACCCTTCCCGTGGCTGTGGGACAAACCCCCCGGGAACCCCGGCTCCCCAAGCTCCAGCATTTCTCTCATAGAATCAGCGCAAGCGACACATATCCTATACATATTATATGCGTATATCCACATTCTATAGATCCCCTCACTACACATAACACACCCCCCACACACACACATACACTTCCTGCCGAGCTGAGCTATTCCACTACGCTTTACTTCACTCTTTCTACATCCCTCATTAATCTCGCTTGCCAATTTAAACCTTCTGGTTTAAGCAGCCCTACTGCTGCCTGGATTTTTAGATATTAATCTATTTATTTTCAGGGAAAGGGGCATTTTCCACACTGCTCGCAGACTCCCATCCCCTCCAGTTTCTCGCTTGGCAGGATGGGACCCCTAAAATTCTTTCCCCGCATTGTTCAGTAATTAGAGAGCCGAGGTCTGGAGGGAGAGGTAATAAGGGATTTTTTATTAAACCAACTGACATATCGAGGGAGGGGGGGAGATAAACCCGCCGACACACGAGCCCTTCTTCGAGGTTTAAATACGTTTGCTCGAAGCCAAAATCTGCTGCTTTTTACTCGGGGAAATAAAACAAACCCTACAAGCGGGAGGTTAATAGCTCGAATGAGAGGCTCGGGCGGGGAATGCAGGATCGGCTCCCTCCCCCCATTAATAGCCTTAAACGACTTTACATTTTTATACCCGGAGTTGAGTACTCAAGGACTCAGAGCGTGTTTGTAAGACTAGAAAGATCTATTGAGAGACCTTCTTTTTTAATAGCGCATTAATGTTTCCCAAGACTTCATATTAACTCAAGAATCACTGAAGGTCGATTTGTAAGTGTCTGGACACTATAAAAGTGTTTGTAAAGCAAAGTCAGTTGCGTGCATTAAAATAAGGAGGTTCCTTTGTGAGATTTCATGCCAGGCCAGGAGCCCTTTTAAATGCTATTCAACTGCCTCATTAGAAGGAGCTAACAGGAGTCAGGCCTCCTCTCTGCCCCCCCCCCCCCCCCCCTCGTGTCCTCCCCCCAGATCAGCCCTTTAATACCGAGACTGGCAGATTAGGGGCTTTTAAAAGCTGGCTCTGTCCCGGATAGCCCGTTTCCTATCCTGCTATTGTGACAGCTCTTCCCTGCTATCAATTACATCCCACCCTAAGCTAACCACCCCTCCCGCTCTCCACCGAGCACCTCTACCAGCCCCGGGGAGCGAGATGGATCATAGAATCATAGAACATCCTTGCTTACCACCCCCCCCAGCAGCCAAACAAAAATCAAAAGGGAAAAAGATAGGATGCCTGGTCCCAAAAATCCATTTCTGAATAGATTAACAACCCCTCCTGTGTTAACACCAGCTCTGTTCTTTTTCTTATTAGGTCGAGGAGATGAATGGGGCAGTGGGGGGAGAAGGAGGGAAGCGGCGGGGGAAGGTTGGTCACCATTATCTGCACTCCACATGTTCTCTGTGGGTATATATAAAATATACGAATGGAGTCCCCTTTAAGTAGTTCTTTTATGACTTGTTTTAACAGAAAACACAGAATAAGCCAATGTTTGATATTACAATATAAAACACATTTGTGGTATGCTAGGGGCTGGCTTGTTCCTCCCTCCTTCTCCCAATTCTGTTCTTCACCCAAAGCTGGTCCAGACCCCACCACCCTTAATTGAATGGGCACAAACCTTCCACCTCCTGAAATAGAGTGTCCTCCTGGTATGCAGGCATGCAGAGGCTTGAGAACAAAATTTGGGCTTCCTCTTGAAAGAGAATTTGGGCTTGCAGCTCATATGAATACGAACCTCCAGGTTTTTATTATTATTGCTACTAGGCATAATGTTAGAATCATAATTCTCCATTTATATAGGGGCCTGGATTCAAAAAGCCTATTGGAGCCTGATAGAACAGAACAACATATAAATCTGAAATCAAAGCCAAACATGTCCTCATAAAAAAGAGCCCAATGCAAAAATCTGGTGGGGAAACAGCAAACCCATTCTCACTGCCATACCTCAAGCCCATAACTACATATTAATTAAAAAGAACCCCAAGCTGGCTACAAATACAGTCCCTAATGCCATGTGCAATCTTCAAAGTGTGGACTGAAGTGCCAAGTGCCAAGACAAAAGGTACAGTTGGGAACTTGCTTGGGGCAGTTGCTGTTGCAAACGGTAACAGGATTGTTACCAAGAGCTGAAGCAGCCATTTCACCTACAATAAGGTCTGGTCTTTGCTCTAAACCTAAACTCACTTTCCCTGGAAAGCCTGCATTTTAAATTCTAATTTTAATCAGAATGGCAAGGTTTCCTCTTACACTGGGAGAAGTCCCCATGTGTAATTAGAGCCAGTTGCTAGCCATCACCATTGAAATGAAGTAGGTTTGGTTGACATGGTTCTCCAGGGCTAGAGCAAGGTCCTTCTTCAACCAAAGGAGGAGGATTGCTGGAGATCAGTCCCCTGAGGAAGCACAGGGGGGCTCAGACACCACAGGGGAACGACAAAGGGCATCAGGACAAAACAAAGCAGTATGTGCGCTGATTCAACCTTAAATCTGAGTTATTACTGCAGCAGAAAGGGATCTTAATGAAGGTGGAGCATTACAGGGCATGGCATGCCACAGCCAACCCTCACTTTGGGTTTCTGCCTGCCCTCAATAAAGAGGGCAGCACCTTCCTTACAGTTCCCTGCCCTCACGGGAAATGGATACAATCCCCAATTTTCAGGGCCAAATAGTCCTTTCTATTCATGGGAGCCCAGCCACCGAGCCCTGATGACAGTTGTGTCTTAGCCTGGAAGGCCCCAATTCAGCAATGTACCCCATCAGCAAACCACTTCAACACCTGCTTAACTTTGGGGCTGGATTAAATCGGCCTTCAGAACATGCCTTCAATTTATGACTAGTTTAAAGGAGCAGGGACAAATTGCAGGGGGCGGAATTTAAACCCCATCCTGTGCTGGGACCTCTATGGGGGAAAGCAACCCCAAAATCAAAAAGAAGGAGGACTTGGGTGAAAAAACACAATTTAAAAAAGGGTGAAAAAGTAAAAAGGATGCAAGTCTCCTCAAATAGATATATTGTAAAAGAAAAGCCTCTGCCCACCCCCTCCCCCTGCCAGCATATTTCAAGCACTTTGGATGTTTGTGTCTGTCTTCCTTTCAAGGAACCCTGAGCACATGAATGGGCAGAGCAGCAGAATGAATGGGACACTTCAAAGAAAATGAAAACCATTACTGGGAAATCTGTTTATAGAGAGGATGAGTGATTATGAGAGAAGATGCCAGCAGAGAGGGAACACAAGTGAGGGTGCTCTCTGCACAGTACACAACATAACTCAGAAGGGTACAGACCTCTCCTTAGCACTACACCCTTGTATAAATTGGGGGTGAAAAGCTCTCCCTCTATGCCCCCCCCAGTCTTTCCAGCAAGCCCACAGCCCCCTCTGATGTCATGGGAACAGCAGCATTCCTGAGCCCCCCCATGCACCTGCTCCTCAGCCCCCAGTGGGGTGACTCCCCTCTCCCTCCCCGTGTCGAGATGGGATGTTAGAAGAAGTTATTTCCATCGCCTGGTGTAGATGAGAAATGGATAAACATCATGTCATTCACTTTCCACGAGGGTAAACTCCATTTACCCTCGACACCACCACACAGAGACCCTGCCCTGAGAACTGCAGGTTTTATCTGAACCTTACAACATTCTCA
The DNA here is from genome assembly GCA_039720435.1 of Amazona ochrocephala. Lineage (NCBI taxonomy): Eukaryota > Metazoa > Chordata > Aves > Psittaciformes > Psittacidae > Amazona > Amazona ochrocephala. The sequence continues at coordinate 3,014,852 of CM077891.1, read as the reverse complement.
CTGAGTCTCATCCATCTCCACTATTGCCTTGTGCTAAGTTTGCCAAGAGCTCTGTGCTGCATGTGCACTGCCCTGGGACCAGAAAGCCTGTACTGGTTCCTCTGCATCCTGTTGTAACCTTTCCCAAATCCATCCAACTCAGTTGCTGGAAGCCAAGGTAGCAGCTGGGTTTCTCTTAATTGAGGAAGAGATGGGGAAAAAAGGGGCTGACAAGTATCCCCTCTTGGCACTGATCATACAACCAGCACAATCTTCCACACAGGGAGCTTTAGAGATTTGCATGCCTCCATTTAGCATCTAAAGCATCCAGGCAGATCTACCTAAGCAGAACAAGTGCTCCCTTGTCATCCTTTCCTTCATCAGCCTTGCTCAGCAGAGAATACATGCCTAGATACATGACAGATGGACAAATGCATTGGGTACACCCAAAATCAGTGCTGTGGTTGAATCTTGCTTGCTGGCAGATAGAGAATAGAGAAAGGCAAGCAATACAAGCCACAGTAATGGTACAGAAAGGCCCTATTTAGGAACCACAGCTTTATGCTAGAGCAAGGAGGTGGCAGTAGAAAAGAGCCCTCAACCACCCTTGTTGGTTTTGGCATAAAGATGCAGAAAATATTTGTGCTTCTTCAAATACTAAGAATATTTCTGCCATGAGCATTGTGGTTTTCACAGCACTCTCAGAAGATGCAGGCAGAGCATGTGATACTCTTGCCTTAGTCCTCCAAGAGCTCAAGCAGTGATGCTAACACAGCATCATTCAGGGCACTAGCTGATGGAGCCACCAGTTTTTCCCATGCCACTGACTTCTTCAGGAGGAGGCAAATTCTTCCTAGACTTGTCCAGGATAACTCCAAGAAGACCCCAAGGAAACTTGATGCCTTCACACTAGAATGGCCCACATTCTCCGGAGTCCATTTAGCAAAGCAGGGGTAGAGTTAAGATCATGCTATTGCCTGAGTTATGTTCCAAGACCTCCAAACAGCATCATGCTCAAAGAAAAGCAACATCTGGTGGGTCACTGGCAAGCATAGCTGGGGAGCTGCCTAAAGTCCTTCCTCAGAGTCTCTACTGACTTAGCATTTGCCCATTCCTTCCCTTTCCATAGAAAATCACTACTTATCATACTGGGAGTGAATCAGATCCATTGCCCACCCAGCTTTTGTGGAGGATCCCAATGCTGCCTTTCACGTAGGTGGTCACCATCAGCTATCTGCCACTCAAATCATCTCCCATTACAATTTGGACTTCAATAATCAGAAGTGAAACATGAAAGTAGGGAGTAGGCTGAGCTCCAGCCGAGCATGAAGGCAGCAGCTATGCCAACTCGCTTTCAGTGGCTCATTTCATCTCCTGCTCTCAAGAGAGGGACAGGGAGCACAAGTGAGTGATGGATTGGCTCAGTGTCAGCCCTCCAACCTGGATCCCAACTTGTGGTGCTTTTATCTCCCATACAATTCCCCCAGCATTTTGCCAAAATGATAATCTGACTTTTGCCTATAAAGAGGTTTTCACCTACTTTTACCCATTTAAGAAGCTGACTTTATCTGCTTGATCTGCAAAATGGACAACTGAAGTGTCCTTTCTGTCTTTGTGCCTGGATGCACATAGAACTAGAAAAGCCCCAAGGCAGCACAATTGCTCAGCTGCCTCTTTTGAGATTGGGTGCACAGTGCTCCAAAGCAGGCTGGTGCTGTGCGCCGACTTCCATAATCCTTGGTTATCCCCCAAGGATACCTCCAGCTTCTTACAGAGAGACCCTTCAGGTAGACCAGCTACCAGCTGGTACCACAACTATAGGTGCCAACAGGAAAGAAGGAAACACAAGTACTTGCCATTCCTTGTTCTAGGGCAACCTCCCACCAGCATCAGTCAACATGGGTGACCACACAAGTGAGGGAAAGCTGCCAGGCTCCAGCTCAGCAGCACAATAAGAAAGCACTCAGGCTTCACTCCCATGGTTTACCATGATGTCACCGAAGCCCCTGGTCCGTGTATTTATCTAACAAGAACAAATGATTGGGAACCACAAATTGCAAACTTATAAATATGTCTGGAGAGGTGACATCATAACAAATGAGATGAGAACAGAGCTCCAATGGCTTATGATGTCATCACAAGCCCTGGATGGATGCACCCCCCTTGGATACAATTCCACAGCTTTATTTTGTTGGGGAGTGGCTTTTAAATCTGAAATAAAGAATAAAAGACTTCAATCTTATTTCTCTCCTTGCACTCCTACCTGAGGCCAGCTCCCATGTTTACCATCTTCTCTGTTTCAGAGCTATCAAGTCTTCTCCTAATACAGACTACACCCTCAAAAGAAAGGAGTAGTGATTTAAACTAGGTAAATAAAGTTGGCTGAAAACTTAAGGATAGATGAGGACATGACAAACTCTTTGGGTTTGCTCCTCAACAGCTTTTGAAGAAGGTTGAAGTATGAGAAGGGAAAGAAATAAGATTTTATGTTAACCCAGTATTTTACTTGAACCTATTTGAGAGGGATGCTGAGCATTTCCAGGTTCCATTCATTTTCTAGAAACACTTAAAAGGCCACCCTTAAAAAAAAAATAAAAATAAAAATCAAGGATTGAAAGAAAAGTTTCCAAAAAGCCCAAATCTGTGACTTAGATGCTGAAGCACCACTGAAGGAAAAAGAAATCAGTGGGATTCAGGCTTTGACATCACTTTGATTCCTGCAAACTTAACATTTGCATCTAAACATGCTGAGATATGTGGCTAATGCTAAGATATTACATACAACTGTCAGAAGGTCTCAGAACAGCACAAACATCCACATTGCAGGAAAGTTCAGCAGGATTTAGGATACCAAAACTTATTCAGCTTTTGGAAATCCCAGTCCCAAGCTGGGTAACTAAACTGGAGCCAGCACTGGAAGGGAGCTCACTCTGGTGAGGGAGGAGGTCTGCAAAACCAGTGCAGCAGATCATCTCAAGCCAGTGTGTTCCAGCACCATGTGAGCCAAGCTTGATGCCTGGGGTCCAAGGATGGACCTGAACAGCCTCCCCAGGTCACCCCCAGCCCTGTTAGTAGCTTCTCCCCATCACAACACTGAAGGTTCAAGTTTATTACCCACAGCTAAGGTGCAAGAGGGACAATTCCTGAACAACCACCTGTGTAATTGTCTCAGGGAAGATCTGTGCCAAATGTATAAAGCCTTTCCTCTTGCTTGACTCCCAGCTGGTGTTTCCATAGGACACCAAGCCAGGTTGGCATAGCAGCTCTGGGGTTTCTTCACTGTGCTCCACGTGCAGACCTTCTCCTGCCATAAACAGCAGCAACATCCCCAAGTGGAAACTGAAACCTAAACCCTCTCTCCTGTAAAGCTGGAAAGAGACTGGTGTGGGAGGCAGGAATTGGCCCACTGGGTAAAGTGTAGAATGAAAGCCTTTGCCCCAAGCTTTGCAGACTCCAAGTCAAAAGAATACAGCTGGGTCCACATCAATGGAGTAAAAGTGAATTTACTGACAACAGCTTTGCTTTTCTTGGGAGGGTTTTTTTCAGTCCACTGAGCCAGTTCTGCAGGCCACATGCTGCAGTGATTTTTGAGAGGCCAAAGCTGTGTTTCCTTCCCCTCTGCACAGGCTTCCTACATGAGACGGGCATGTCCTTTAGCACCTCTGTCCAGGTAGGGAGCTGCGGCACAAGGTAAACATGCTGCAGGGATTAGTACAACACAGTTTAGAGACCATGCAGTCTACATGCATGAAAACCTGGGGATCTCTAGCTGAAGTTTTGCAGAGGTTTCCTATTCCTATAGCCAAACAACATCAAACTTCATCTCAAACCCTGGGCTTTTAGACACCCGAACCCATCATAGCTTCTGCTACAAACTAAAGGTTCAAACCCCTCCAAACTTCATCAGCAAAGTTTTGCTCCAAGATCCAAGCTCTAGGTTTTTAATGGTGTATTTACTGATGAGGTGAAATATGAATCTGGTTTTGACTTTAAAAAGCCAATTGTATTTTGGGGGCGGAGGGAGGGGGGGAAGGGGTGCTCTGACCTGACCCGCTAATCTCTTTTTCTTCCTTTAAAGTTGTCTTCTAAATCTGCACATTAAAGGTGATTAGATACCTAAGGGACTTCCCATGTCATTAGTTAATACTTTAGAGCTTGTTTTGGTTCCAGCTAGCAGTAATGCAGAGCCCTTTTGATAATACATCACCCTGCTCAAATATGCCTGCACAGTCTCCAGATGATATAACCCCACCAGTGTCTGCCTCTGTACAGCTCACAGATTGGAAGGGTCGGAGACGAGTTTAATTTAAAGATGAGCCGCCCTTGGGCTGCCAAAGGAAATGGTGTGTCAGCTACGTCAAAAATAGATACTGTTGTGCAGATATATGGAGGGAGAGATGGACGCTGCCAGTGCTATCAATTACCTGGATTGCCTTTAAATGTCAAAGCAAATCCTTACCCATTCCTTCTCTAAAACCTAAATCACTGAGAGAGACAAGGTCAACCCAAGCAGGCTGGAATGCTGGGAGAGGGAAACATGGACATAATGTTGCGTGTGTGAGGGGATAATTTGGGCGCACACGTATTGAAGGAGCATTAAAAGCATATTGACTCATGGATGTGAGTTCTGAAATAGCATTGCTAGGTTTTCAGGTGTCATCAAAAAATATCAGTCCCCAAAAGGAAGATCCCTCCCAAGTCAATAAGAGTGATCCTCTGGACTAAATACATTCAGAATTCTCATGTCACTCCTATTTTGCATTGTTTCAGGTTTGCGGGGCTTTAGGGGTTGCTTTCCCCCTCTTATTTTCCTCCTGTGGGGATAGAGGTGCCTTTGACAGATTCAAAAGAAACCACACAAATCTAAGCCGCCTTTGGGAAAAACCAGAGCAGACTATCTCTGTATATACTTTTCCCCTCTCGCTGCTGAGCAAATAATACAAGCAGAACACATGTGCACCTACATATCAGCATCCCTCAAGGCAGACCTCCTGGGAAACAGCATGAAATGATCCCTCGGGAAGGGCCCCAGCTCTTTTGGGAACAGGATATGGGGAAATTGAGGAGTGGGGGGAAAAGGGGAAATCATCAAATCCTACAGGTGGGTAAATAAAAGGAAAGAAAGTTTATTACAATAGAGAGGCAAACATAAGGTTTAAGCTCAGTCTCTTAAGAAATGAGGTTTCTGCAATCAGCCTGCACATGGGATACATATATAAAATATAAATAAAATAAACATACTCATCTCCCCCGTCTCCAATAACTTCCAAATTTGTTGGCCAGTTCCAACCCAGCTTGGTGGAGGGGGCAGAGGTCTTACAGTTCCTCTAAGTTTTATGAAAATAGGGCCCTCTCCTGTATCCTGAGACCTATTAATGCCCACACTGGAAGAAATTGTTGAGCTCACGTTGCAGCTTATTAGTAATATTATTAGACACTGGAGAATCCACAGGGGAGAGAGAAATATTAAGAATGCTCCAACTGCAGGAAAAGCTTCAGTTGGAGTTTGCACCTTCTTAGACACTAGAGGATCCAACCACAAGACACCAACTGGTTGAACCCCCATTTCATTGCATCTCCTGCTAATAACTACTTCTTTTACATAAAGATGCGTTGTGTATTCGCAGCCTGGCCTCACAGAAAAGTCACACCAGCCAATTAAACTGAGTTGTAATTTACAGTTCCCTGCTTCCTTCACCTTCTTTCTAGGAGGGATTAGTTGGCTACGCTGAGACACAGAGAAGAATGTAATCACAGGGGTATATTTATCACCTGCATTTTCACTGGGGGTACTGGCTCGATTTCCATACCCTTCTTCCTCTAACAGGATCATCTCCTTTAGATAACTCCGCACCAGGCCAGCAACCAGATGTACATGAATCACTGATTTCAGTGCAGTGCATCCAAGAGCCCAGCCACTTCCCATGCATGGGCACAGAGGGTAAAAATGTAAAGAATTTCAGATAAACACATTTGGAAAGGCACTTAGGGCTACTGGATGGATGAAGGCGAGGAAGGCAGGGGAGTATTTCTGCACTGAACAGGCAAAGAGGGACACTACTCATCTCTTGAGGCATGTTAGTGAGCTGCTCTCTAGCTCTAGACACTTGGAACTTTGGCTGCTCAGAGACCCTCAAGTACTGAAGACTTTAAAAAAGGAGCCCTGTAAGAGCAGGGTGGCCTCAGAGGAGATGGAGGACATGGATCTGATCTATGTTAAGTCCTATCTGACAGCTATCCCTGGTTGAGTTCCAATGGCTTGCCAGACTGGGGCAATACTCAACACGAGTGGGCACAAGGCTCCCTTAGCACCGTGCCACATGGATACTGCACAGAGGAACACCTGCTTTTGCTACCATCATATACACACAGGACCAAGAGTATCCAAAGACAAATACAATCCACCTCAAAGTTTTCCCTTTGTTTCTAAAGAAAAATACTGTGAAAAAATATCTGTGGAGCTTTAGATGACAACCATATGGTACTATAACAGGGTACAGCCCTGACTTGCTCCCAGCCCTACAAGTCCATCTCCAGCATCACTGGGCATCTGCTCAGGACACGTCAGCTTAATTGTCCCCTTTGCTGTCCATTCCCACAGCACAATGAAACAGCTCCTTCCTTCAGGGGCTGTTTGTCCACTTGCGTCTGCCTATGACAAGCTAGGGTTTTTTTAGGTGTATCTCTGCCAGCTGAGAGTTAGGATGATGCAGGTGGCTGTGGGAATAAGTCAAAGATTCAGCAATGGCCTGAAGCAGAGCAAGCAGAAGACAAAAGCTGACCAGTACTGCTTTCACAAACACCCTTCCCACAAAGTGGAGGATCAAAGGTTATTATGGGAAGGAGACCTCACTACTACACCAAAACTTTAGTTGATCCCATGGGAGCCAGGACGCTACTTAATTTCAGCAAGGCTGGGAGCTGGTTCTTCCTTCTCTCCCCAAATGCCTCTGAAAAGCCTGGAAGCAACCACAGCCCATCAGCTCTGCAGAGCAAGTGCAGCACAGGCTGGTCAGAGCCACCTGCCCTAAGCACCGTGGGCTCTGTTCCAGCCTCCAGAAACCAGTTTTGGGGTCAATGGGAAGTTCATCTTGGCCCTCAGGAGAAGGGAACTTACCCATCCAATTAACAGCTAGAACACTACTGCTTCTTATATGTGCAGACTCCCAGTGGTGTTGGGGTGTATATGAATAATTGATGGCCAGATGGAGCTGTGGTTATCAGTATGACTGCAATGTTGTGCTGGGAAGAAATTCCCAGTCCATAAGGAACAGAAAATGCCTCTTTCCCTCCTCACACAGGAATACTATGACTCACTATCATGCTCTTGTTGCTCGTTCAAGCTTGCTTTCATGCACCGGACACAGCCTCCCATGATGGTCTCCAAGCTTTTCACCCGGTATGGGCTCGATTCTGCAGTCTCAAAGTTGCAATTTCCCCAAGAATGCCTGGAATTTCCCCCTTTATGCAACACACATTTGGCAGGTTCTCGCTTTGATGAGTGAATATCTTCATTTACCAGGGGAAGTATTCCCACACACATGCTATCTCTTTGAACAACCCAAGCCACCAGCTTAAACCCAAGGCAGATGAGTTGCCCTTCCTCCTTCTCAGAGCCTCTAAAACCCCAGAGATTTACTTTTAAAGGGTGCATGTTTTGATTTAAACCTCACAGCTCAAAGCTGACTGTCTTCTCTTCCATTGCTCATCTGCCATTTTGCAGAGTATGGGATTTTACCAACCGGAATAAAATCCTTTTTTATTGTTATTAAATTACCCATGCTTCAGAGATCCTTATTTTGCAAGTGGGATTCCCATTTCTTGGTTTATTAGTTGAGGAAAGGGTTGCTTTCATGTTACACTACTTGATAAAAGACAATATCAAAGAGAGAGAAATTGCACAGTGGTAACCCAAGATTGATACTTTGGAATAAGAGCTCTCTTCAGAGCACACCTGTCCTTTGAGTTTTACACTTCTTATTGAAGAATGAAGTTGAAGAAACTTATCCAGCCCGAGTGCCGTATTATTACCAGAATAAACTAATCTTATTTAAAGATAAATAACAGGACAGCCAACAATGTCAAGTCATTTCTCTCCCAGGGCACCTTTTCCTCCTCAGGTCCTGTTAGGAAGATGTGAGAGCACATACTGCATGGACTCCCTTCCCTGCAGGACCCAGTGCTCTCCTGTGGTTTGCTGATTTGGGGGAGTTATGATCTGGAATAGCTGAGGATCAAGCTGATCAGTAAGAGGAATCTCTGGATTCATGCCAACCAGCATCCAGCAATGAAGCCCTCAGCTGTGGGTGGAGAAGTGAGGAAGAGAAGAGCTTGTCAGCACAAGGCTACAAACAGCAGCTCTGACACCACTAAAGCTCCATCTGCCAGCACACCACCTCTCAGCTTCAAACGCTTATGGAAAACCCCTACTTTTAAGACAAAGCATCCTGGTTTATTCTGGACCATACCTGAATGGTCAAGCTGTACTGGTCACTCCTCTACTGGGCAGCAGAAACGGCCCCTCTGCGCAGAGGGGGTTGGGGCAGCGCACTGCCATCAGCAGGGGAAGGAGGAGAACTGCTGGGGACAGAGCTGGGACTCTGCATGCACCACCACGAGTCCGGGTTTTGCCTCTGAGCAATGCCTAAGCTGCTATTTTGTTAGAAGGATTCCCCGTTTTGCGGCAGCTCACAATAAACTTTATACCTCCAGGGGTCAAAATTATTCCTTTTTTGTACTTGTAAATTCCCAGCAGCATCCCTGCTCTATCCCCAGCTCATGGCTTCTTTTAGTAAGAAAGGAAAAAGACAGATATAATATTGTTTCCAGAGAGTCTTCCCATCTGCAGAACTCAGTGAGGATCAGTGTTCAGTGTGGATTCAAACCTGCATCCAGGTTTGCCTTGGCCTGAGCACTAAATGCCAGGCAGAGGATGAAGTGAGAGGCTACTTGTGAGCGAGTTCCAGCGTAGCAGAGCCGTCAGCCCAGTTCAACACTCCAGCAAAATCAAAGTCCAGAAGAGATCAGAAAACAGGACTTTTGTCTCAAAAAGAGATGCCATTTCCTCTTGATTTCAGGTTGAAAGCAAAAATCAAAGTCAAGATCCTAAAATATTTTCCAGAATGGAAATTCTGAAATATTCCAAGATGGATTTTTGTTTTGCTTTAATGTGTGGGCCAAAAATCAGAACCAAAATTGAGTCAGAAGAAAAACAAGGGGAACATAAATATTCCAATTTCAAACTGTTTCGGAATTTCCTCTGGAATTTCTGAATTTCCTCAGTTGAAGTAGACCTGTTCCCACAGCATCTTCCTCTGCAAGACAGCCACTTATTAAGGAATCTTCTCCCTGTCTCCAATTTGGAGCAAGAAACCAAATATCTCCTGCTCAAAATAAATTCAGAGAAATCAGAGTTGCAGCCTCACAACCATGACAAAAATACACCTAAGTCCTGTAGCTGGGGAAGATAAAGCCATCCTTGCGAATTTGTCTCCTCTGTATCCCCTTTGTCTTAGTTAAGGGTCCCATCTCCAGCATTCAGGGTACAGAAACCAAGACGTCCCCTTGGAGACCTGCTGCTACAGGTTAATAGAACTCCCTGATGCGCTAGAAGAAGATGAGCAAAACCCAACCGGCCTGTGAAAGCCATTGGAATAAACATATCCCTGTACCACAGTAAAATCAGGACTAGGCAGTGACACAGGGGGTGCCATTCTGACCTTGTTTTAAGCTGCAGTGTGTTGATTTCTGACTAGAAGGGAAAGGGAGGGAATCTTTTTCCTGGTGAGCAGAGCAGTTGGACGGCTTGGGACAGCGGCAGCATCGCCCCCAAATCCGCATCATTTCAGTGCCCTCTCGTGGCCACCGCTCCCCGCTGCAGCCGGCCCGGCCCCGGCTGGTGGCCCTAGGGCAGGAACATCGCCAGGGAGGGATAAGGGGAACGATTTTCCCAGGGATGCTGGCAGGACCTGTGTGTGCTGCTTAGGGACAGCAAGATGCGGGGCTGTATTTCGGTCATTAGGTCAGTTTCTCCTCTCTAAGAAGGTATAATCTCTTTTCAAGGCTAACTTGAGTCTTCACCTCCTGTAGCAGTGACTTTCACCACCTCATTAAATCACACATTAAAAAGCCTCTTTTCCACCTGCTTTCTTGACAGAGCCACCAAGGAGATGAACCTCTTAGTATTAATCCCTTCCTGAACTGCTTCTTCTATCTCAAACTACACAACACCAGGCGCATAGCAGGACCCTCCACTGGGCCACTGCAGGTAAAACAAGCCATCCTCTTCGAGGACACCACCCCTGGGCTATGTCCTTTCAGGTCTGTCACTTAGTGCCACAACAGGGACCACATATGGAGGAGCATCAGGTGTCCATCAGAGCAGTGGGAATGAGTGATGTTGCAGAATGGAAATGTGCCTTCACATGCATACAGCAAGGATTCCTGCCTCTTCCCTCAGCATGTTGTGGCCTCTCCAGGGCAGCCAGTGGAGGAGGACCACAAGCACAGGCGGCATTCCAACCACAGCCAGGTGCTGCCTTGGCTGAAGGGAGAGGCTTAGGATGGGAGCCAGTGATGAAAGTCTCCCTGCAGGCCTGCCTGATGTCTTGGTAAGAAGCACAGCTTGTACATGCAATGAGATGAAGCCATGAGCATCTAGAAACATGTTTGTCCTGGACAGAAAGATATCAGGAAGGACTTTGAGGACCTGCTTCCTCTACAGCAGGACATCCTGTAAGACCTGAAGATCTGAATACCCCTTCACCATTATACCACGTTCAAACAGGGATGTGGGTACAGGTTGCTCAGTTGTCAATACCTTGACTGCTGACTTACTAACATGACCCAGTCCCTTCACAAGGGAGAATAGCAGCATTCAAAGCCTTTCTGGTTCTGTGCATGGCTTGGCCTATTCTTCCAGCCTATTTTGATGACTTGCTCTATTTCCACAGCAGGCAGGCCTGAAAAGGTACCCTGCCTTTGAATTTCTGTCTAGTTCTAATAGCATCAGCGTTATGTGGTCCCCAGAGACCTCTAAATGATCCCTCTTGTTCAAAGAGCTTTGTTTCTCCAGATTCATAGCACAGGAACTCCAGACTGAATGTCATGAGAACAGATTAAATACAAACCTAATCCCATTCTGTTTGTGGTGCATGACTCAAGAGTTACCCTCAGGAAGAACAAACCCATGTCCTAACCTAGCAGGACAAAATCCATCCCATACGGCCTGTTGTGGACATGGCTTTTCCATGCATTTGCAAATCAATTTCTCTCTGCAGTTCAAGTGTTATATTCTCAGATATTCTTTGCATTCATGACAACTGCAGATTACTCTTCAAAATCAGCTGTAATACACTTACAAACAGCACAGGAATTTATAAGAGAGGGATGCTCTCTGGTACAAGTTCAACTGCTTATTTGCGCACCTAAGAGTTTCATCTTAACCAGCATGTTAACACTTCTCCTCCCAACACTGTTAAAGGTTAGTCACTTCAATTAAGCTTCCCATGAAAAGCAAAGTACAAATAGCTCTGCAAAAATAAAATATCTTACAGTGTTCTCTATTTAGAGGATACAACAAAATTCCACATGGTCTTGGGATTTCTATAGGGGAGCAGGACCCCACCTTGAGTGTTTTCAGTACAGATATGCTTCCGGTTTTAAGAAGTGTTTTCTGTGATACCCTTCACCTCCCCCTGCCACACATATTTTAAGGGGAAAAAATACTACTTTTATTTAAAGCTATTATTCACTTGAGAGGGAAAATAAGATTCCTATTACACATTGTCAGCCAAGGAGATGGTATTGTCATTGTACAGCTGATTAACCAGGACAAGAGGAAAACAAAGAGGTTAGGTAGCATGTGCCCCCCCCTCCTTTCCACATTAATGCCAACGAACTAGGAATGGCAGGAAGAGTGGAGGAGTCCCCCAGGCAAAGCTGGTTTGCTCTACAGCTCTCCAAAGACAGAAGGACACACTAAGGAAGGTCAAAAACCTCTGTTTGGTCACCTCCATTATTGGCTCCTTTAGCAAGAGTCAGGGTGAATTCAGTTCTATTGTGCCTTCCTCCCATCCTCCCCTGCACACACAAGTATTTGACAGCATGGTGAAAGCCAACTTTGCTCTGGGTCCTGCTGAATAGGAAAGACTACTTCTGCACAAGGGAAAGCAGGGACAAAGGACCAGGGTTTGGGTATGTGCTGCCATCTCATACTCAGATCTAGCAAGGCTGGGGGAAGGAGTGAATCTCTGGGGTTTTACTATTTTAAGGACTGTTTTTAGCTTCTCTCTCCTTTAACCTTGTCTCAAAGCAAGGAAGAGGGGAAAGGATCAAGCCTTTTACTTCAGCTGGCAATACCTCAGCGCCCCAAAATCCTCCACATTTAGCCTGAAACAGGTTATTCCCAGTTGCTGGTAGACACATTTGGATGATGACCTTGTTCCATCTGACCCGAATACCAGACAGGACAGGACTTGGGACCAAAGTGTGGGGAAAAATCCAGGCTCTTCACCCTCAGCCAGGGCTGGAGATCCATGGAAGCCCAAGACCCAAGTACAGGTTTGCTTGTGAGTGATGTAGGTGGGAGGAAAACTCTCTCTGACACGAGCCTGTTCGCAGCCAGCAGTAAATCCACCTGGGAGGAGCAAGAAGTAAGAGCAAGCGCTTTGCAAGACAGACCTGTAATGCCAGTTATACAGCACCTATGCACAGAGCTGAGCCTGAGGCTACACTCTCACTACTCTCCAAACATCCTAGTTTTATGCATTTCTTCCAAACTTTGATGAAGGATCTACTCCTCAGACCCAAATCCCTGCCTGAGGCATCACAGGATGGAGTGAAAGTTTCTTTCTGAGGTTGGATTTCTCTGTCTCCAGCCTGTTTGTGCTGTCCCACCCATTTCTCAGCCCTTGCCAGAAGCATAGGTTCCTGCAAGCTTGTTCTTGTGTAAGGCAGAGCCTTGGAAATGGCAGAAAACACGCTTTGTTCCCAAGTTCCTCCTTAGTAAAGGCTGGAGGTGGAATAAGAGGACATGCCCCGGGAAACGCAGCTCCAAACAACCCTGCTTGTCACCAAACTGCCACGTTCTCTGGGCCTTTTCCAGCCATGCAAAACAAATAGGGAGGAGACAAAGTGCTCCTCGGTGCTGCTTTAAGTCATTGCCCTGCCAGTACAATGCTGGGGGCAGAAGGAATAAAGATGCTTTATTCGCAGCCCTGTCTCCCAGCTCCTTGCAGAACAGTTGGCCCTCCACACAGGTTCACCCTCCTCAGCCACAAAGCCAGCTACATGACCTCAGACAAGTCCCTGCTGTGTCACCGAGCACACAAGATGCAGAGGGTGAAAACAGACTAAACCCCTCAGGACAGAGACTGGGCATGCCAGTGCCCAGCACAACAGAGTTGGTACCACTTCTTAGGTATAACCACACTGTTTGCAAAGCCCTGATGCTACCAACTGTGTGAAGAGTATTTGCAGGAGGAGAGGCACCCTTTAGCTGCCTGGTGAGCAGGGAGTGAACGTGGAGCAGATGAGCTCTGTGGTACCGCATGTAGAGAGCAGCCCTGATGGCTCTCAGCCTGCCAGACTTGCTGCTGGCACAAAGAGGCCAAGGTGTTTTCCTCTTACTCCACCCAAAGCTGGAAGAGACCAGACACTTCCTCACAGGCAGCGCGGAGCCCCGGGCAGGCATGCAGAGCTCACCCACAGCCCTTCCATCTCCCTTGCCAGCAGAGACTTCCCAGGTGAGAGATGAAAAGCAGATGCCATAAACCAGCTTGGAATTCAAGTCCTGTGAAAACAGCTCCCAAAAAGGACTTTGTATTGAAATAGAGGGGCTTTAGCAAGAGCCTTCAGATCAGACATGCCACCATCCTCTCCTCTGCCCTTGCCTCCAGGAAATCACTGCTCACCTGGCTTCTCTCCAATACAACTGTCCTGATTGCAATCTATACTACAAACGCTGGTTGCTTTCTGGCAGAGGTAATTTGCTGCTGTGGCTATTGCACTCCCCGCCAACTGAATACATGATGGTGACAAAAGGATAGTCTCAGCAATAAGCTGCATCCATGGAAGAGGATGTTAGTCATGGATATAATACAAGGTGTTCAGCTGTCAAGACATTGCAATTGGGCTTGCATACCTGGTTGTTTGAGGCTTCTTTGAACATCCCTGGCTTTTAATTACAGTTTTTTCTATATTATTCTCCCCACACCATGCTGTGACTCATGGCTTCAACTCCTAAGCAGACCAGGGATTTCCATGATTGCTGGAGCTGCAGGTAACACCCCCCCATATCAGACCTCCAGGTATACACCACAGGGGAAGCACAGATCACCCAGCTGCATGGCAAAGACACAAACACAGGGAGATGTCTCCTTTAAAGGTGTGGCTTTGGTGCTGCTGGTATTAAACTCCTCTCGAGTCTCTGCTGGTGACTCAAGTCACATGAGCAAATTCAGCTATCAAGGGTCTGAAAGTTTCTTGTTGGTGTCCTCAACAACATGATGCTTTACCAGAGGATACCCAAGAAGAACATCCATGCATGCCCTCCCCCATGGCACATTCCCATGTCCTGCAGCTTCCCAGATAGAGACGATGTCTGGCTCATTGACTACAACCTTGGGCATTTTCTCCAAACCACACTGCTTCAAACTGAGCTAAGATGCAGAAATCAAAGATATTTTCATTTTAAGCTTCAAAGAGGATACTCTGAACAAAAAGGAACACTTCAGGAAAGCATGTACAAACAGGGAGAATCTGGTCTTTCCCCTGGCAGCCTTGAAAATGCAAGAAAAGAATTACAGTCAGGTAACAAAAAGGATGCCTTGGTGTGGGTACAGGTCTTCATGAGAGCCCACTGAGTGTTAACCTGCTTCCTCTGCAGAGGCAAAGCCCTGCACAGTGATACACACCTGGTTCAGGCAGCGGCATTTGCTTCAGGAAAGCAACTCTTTGTTCTCTAGACCATGGGAGAGGAGGCAGGCGAGCATCTGCTTCTCTAGGGATATGGATACACAGCCAGATACTGCAACTTAATGGAAATGTTCCTCTGGGTCAGAGCCAATGACTTTCTTAATGTGTCATCTTCATTTCAGAAAGGAAGAGGGAATCACTTAACAGCCTGTGAGCAGGGAAGCTCCTGGTGAGCAGTTGTATCTTGAAGATCATGCCCCACACTTGCTCTGAGAGCACAGCTTTCAATGCATGCAGGCCAGTCCTGTCCTCTACTGCCTGCAATAGCATCGCTGCAACCTCTGGCTTCACTGGGTCTACCTGCTCAACAAGGGTGAGCAACAGAGCATATCCACAAGAGAAGTCTCTCCTCTCTAGGCAGAGATGCTCTCCCTCTCCATCATATCCTGCGGGAATATTTTCTCAGCTACTATAAACTACTGAAGAGATCACTCTGCCCCATGAACTTCTCTGAGGCAAAGCTGGACTGCAACCCAGCTCTTCATCTCTGGAAGGGCAGCTGGGAAGTACCTCTATAACTAGCTCTGACTTTCCCCATACCATGTAGAAACTCATAGGGTGCCCAGTTAACCTTGTCACAAAGTTGTAGCAACAAATCCTTGTAGTACCAGCAGTGTTACTACTCCAGCTCCATCTTAATAACCAGTAGTCTGGCCTTATATCTGAAAAATCAATCAGTGATTAGCTCATGCTATCAAATTCTTGTTCCATGTAACCCAGCTCCTGAACTGATCTTTAAGCAGCTTTCGTCCCAAGTAATTTCCAAGCAGAACACTAAGTCACTAATCTCACCACCCAGAACTCATTTCACAATTAAGTCTTTTTACTTCTGCAAGACAAAGACTCCTTGCTCTAAGTGAGGAGATCAGAACATGGCCTGCAGGGCTGAGAGCTTGGGTAACACCTAGGGAGCACCGATACCCTCCTGACATGACCCTAATAAATAATAATGAACATGGTGTAGGTAAGGAGATCATTATAGACACCTAGAGACTTAACTACAGGTGTGTTAAGTACAGCAAAGCTGTGAAGTGTATTAAGGGATTTAAGAGTCTGTATGGATCGTTGAAAAGCAATTACCCAGGCAGGGCAGAAGACAGCACCCCTCCACTGTCTTGTTTCTACTATACAGCGCCCGCTACTACAAAGCAACTGCTTGAGCTGCTGTAGGTGCCAGCCTTGTAAGACAGAAAATGAAGATCCCATCCAACTGAAACCAAAAATGTTCAATAAACCGAGAGCAGATTGTCAGTCAGAAGTCTGGAAACTGCTACAGCCTCTTCAGAGACAGTAAATGTCTAAGTACACGGTATATTCCGGAGTCAAGAAACTAAAGCATCAGTTCTCACTGAAGCATGGAGCTCAGGTTCACCTTTCGCTTTTCCAAGAACCGCCAGCTCAGAAACCCTGTCCTCATATTTCAGAGGACTTCATGCAGAATTAAATCCATTTCTCAGCTAAGAGAACTGCTGTGTGATCATTTCCATCCATTTATATCCCAGTCCTTGTTAAGAAATGCCACTCACTGTAGCACGTTCTGTGTTGGAACCCATGGTCTAAGGGGCATCACCAAGTTGCATTCAGTACCTCAGATGTATTTTCTGCTGTAAAGCTGCATGATTATGTTCCTTTGGTTTGAATTCCACCACCCCCTAAGGTAAGGAGAGATGGGGAGAACAGCAGAAGCCTAGAAATGGAGAAAACCATCCCATCTGCCAAATCAGCAACACAAGAATCAGAGTTGTCAGGGTTGGAAGGGATCTCTGGAGATCATCTAGTCCAAATCACTAAGCTGACAAACTCTACCCACTCTGAGCCCCTGAGTCAGCTCCTGACAGGAAGGCATGGGAGTTCAGTTGATGGGCAACTGAGCCTAAGAGCACACAATGAGAATTTTCACTTTTTAACCAAGAAATGCTGTCCCAGTGTTTCTGGGGAAGAGATCTGGGCTAAAACCTGAACAGTTAAACCCAAAGCCGTGATCCAACCGCTGAGCTGCCACACGAGCTCATGATACACTCCTTTACGCAGCAGGAAACACTCCCAGGAGTGTTTTCAGAAGCAGAACTGCTTCTGTACAGCAGCCCAGGCCCATTCAAGAGCCAGCTACTGCAGAAGGACACAAATGTGCTCCAGAGAACCTGGCCCTGAAATCCCAGCATATACTGGTGAGCTAGACATTCTACACACCGTAGCTATCAGAACCACTTTGGTATCATACATAGTGCCTAAAATACTCATCCAGTGCATGGG
Organism: Amazona ochrocephala; assembly: GCA_039720435.1. Taxonomy (NCBI): domain Eukaryota; kingdom Metazoa; phylum Chordata; class Aves; order Psittaciformes; family Psittacidae; genus Amazona; species Amazona ochrocephala. Next base: position 2,997,644 of record CM077891.1, on the reverse strand, counting down.
GGACCCAAATCGAGTTCCTTTCTGAGAGAAATACCTAACTGCATAGAGCTGCAGTCACTGAACTTCACAGGGTTTGGTGGGGAGCTGCCCACCTTGCTCTGTCCTTCATTCCCATTGAAGTCAGTGAGCTTCTAGAGAACACAAAGGCAACAAATTCTAAGCCAGCACCCCTTTAACAGCAAATCCTGCCTCAAAACAAGAAGCATTCCTAGGTTTTTTCTGCTTATACCTTGTTACTTTTCCTGTGAAATATAAAAGGTAGATTTTAGCTGTCACTCAAGGCTATGGCATTTTTCAGTGTCATCCAGCTATGGGTGAATGATTGCTCAAGTCCATTTAAGCCCTATCTGCTGATAGTTCCTGCTGCCAACCTGCATTGCCATTACATGCCCAGTGCAATTCTTCAGATGTGTGCTTACATCAGATTCATTCCAGCTTTCAGAAAGAGCACTCTGAATTCCCTGGAGCATCTACATCTGGCCTCAGCCCCTCTGAGGAAGGTTTTTGTAACTCAGAATAAGAAAATCAGACCATGGATCTGCTTTTCTCTCTCAATTCCCTCCCACCCCACACACAGAAGAGTGGGAAGAACTGCTTTAGTCCAACTTCTTTTTCGTTGAAAACAGACATCAGTTTTGTTTCTACTAAATGCTGGGAACCCAGAGGTAAGTTTCAGCAATAAGCAGGACATGAAGGCATCCACTTCTTGCCAGGACTTTGTGCTTCTCTAACAGCTTCAAAAAAGGCAAAAAGAAACTAATGCAGAGCCAAAAAATACCACTTAGCCTCACATGGGATCAGATCAAACATCCAAAGGCATTTGAAATTCCAGGGAAAGCTTCCTCATTCTTAAGGACTATACCAAAACATACAGAAGGAATGAATTTGGTTCCTTGCATGTCTCTTATGATTTACCCCCACGATCAATGTAACCCAGAAGTTTTGAAACAGAATATTCCAAGTGCTCACCTACAGCCTATGGGAGACATAGAAAACTCTTCAATTAAAAGATAATAAACCATGATATGTGCAGCATTTGTTTGTCTGAAATTCAAAAGCGTTTTCAGATCTATCTGCTTAGCCTATCTCCTACAAAAGCCATAAATCTCTCTCCCAGCTAAACCAAACCATATTCCTACGTTTAAATCATGTGAGTGAGCTGAAAGACCAGAGGAATTTGCAAGCACCAGCCCTTTTCTTCCTTGCCAACATACCCTGTGGCCTTTGACAAGCTTCAAAATCCAGCTTTCAGAAGTGCAGAGACTACTTGTCTTTCATTTGGGAAAGACGCTGCTGCTGACCTGCTGGTATTTGCACAAGAGCATGCCAGGCTGAAAAGGATATGTCTTGATCCCATGAATACTATTAAAAGGCAGAGATATGCCATGCTTACCTGGCTGACAGCCAATACACATCTGAAAGGCACCCTGGATACACAATTGGGTGGAGAAAAGGAGTCACTGATAATTAATCAAGTAATGCGAAGCAGACAACTGAGCATCAGATCAAGGCAAGAAGCACTGAGCACAAGAATGGTAAAAGAAGATTAAATCTGCTCAGTTTGAGCATAAAAAAAAACAAGTGGCACATATCCATACTGGCTGCATCCCCTAAAAATTCTAACACACCACCATCCACTCTTCCTGGAAAAACACCTTCTCAGGGCCAAAGGTGATCCTGCAATACAGGCCCCATCATAAGGGGAAATCCTCCAGCAAGAAAAAGGCTATCTGCAGCAAAAAGCACTGTTCCGTTCTCATGAAAGTCAAAGTGAAGAATGATGCTCATAACAAACTGAGCTTATTGGGTTTGAGTCCAGAAAGCATCCTTCTGCAAAGACTTTGGGATATGCCTCATCACACACTACACAACACTTAAGTGGGGCATCAGATGCCCTGTTGCACCATGAGGATGCCAAATCCAAGGCCTCATCTTGACAGGCAGGAATTCAGGAAACCAACAAAATATCAGAGCTAAACGGTCTTTCAATCTCAGCTTTTAAATGAAGGCCTTTACTATTCAGACTTCAAACACTTCAGAGGAAGATACAGCCACCTCCTAGATAGCTGGAGATGCCACCTAAAAAGAGAACAATACTGTCTCCTTGCTAATCAAGCCACTCAAGTTTGTTTCAGCAAAGGTTTTAAACTTTCACCACCCAAAACACAGCAGTGCAGAAAAGGAAGAGGGAAAGCAGAAAACTGAGAACAAGGCAAAAAAATGCCTGTGAATTTAAATCACTTCTGCAATCCTCAAATAGTTTTGCATCCCTGAGGATCCATCATCCCTCTTCCAGACAAGCAGCAGTGAGGTGGTCTCCCCTTTCAGAAAACTTTGGGTGATAACCAGCAAGAACATCATGTTTAAGCTTTGAGGACTGAGCATTCCCATAGGATTCATGGATGGCAATGCTGAGCCAGAAGGATGCATTTAACAGCTGCTTAAGTTCTGGTACCCACACTTATTTCCTTGTGACAAAGTCCAACAGGCAGCCTTCAGATGTTGTGTAAATAGCCAGTGCCCTGGCACAACTCCTTCTCTTTATGATTTCTTTTACACAATACCCAAGTGTTCCATAAACACTAATTATATCTCCCGATTCCTCTAAATGAGCTGCAAGTGCTTCACAGATGAGGAAACCTAGGCAAAGCCAGGACTGGTGCTTCCCAACAGCACATTGGAGTGCATAAGCAGGCTGAAAGAGCTTTACGTCCTCCCACAAATGAGGCCCTACTTAACATAAGATGGTACCTTTACTGAGAGTTAACACTGGTGCCACCTCAAATGTGACTTGAGGTTTCCACACCATTAAGGCAGGAGTCAATGGTAGGAGCTTCTCAAAGCTTAAGCTCCTCCTAACACTGCATGGATCTTCACTTCCAGCATCTTGGTGTAAGCTGCACCGTCTGCTGAACTCTTGAAACTGTGCACAGAATTCCTGGAAAATGGATCCCATCCCAGCTCTCTAGCTAGATCTTGCAGATAACTTCAAAGCAATAACAGTGCAACCAATTCTGTCATGGCACAGCTATTTCTCCTTGACATTTTGCCCCTTTACATTACTAAACAAGCTGAAAGTATCACCTGGGTTTGTGTATTCCTGAAGATGGTTCTGTCAATCTTTGTGTACTTCCCAGGCTTATTATAGTGCCAGCAAACACCAAAAGAACCAAGAGCACCACAAATGAGGTTGGAGTCCAGCAGTCTCCAGGTGAGTGCTAAATGCACAGAGCTCTTATTTTATGATGACTTATTTGCAAAACAGGAATAATAAGCCCCAGCACTAAAGGTACATGCATCTGGAAGTCACTTTGGTACAGAGCACTCCTCTGTGCTCTGTTATCTACTAAACGTAGTTTTGCAAGGAGTGATAGGTGTTATGAAGAGGAACTGAGAGATTAAACTCAAAAGCATTTTACAGAAGGTAAATGGACACAATATAACTGGCAGAGCCAGGCCTCAGGTCTTAACCATATGTTTCCTCATCACCCAGAGGAGGATATTTAAATAGCTGCAGGTAAGTGGAACATGACCAGCTAAGCTCCATTCCTTCCTCTGGAGCACACAGTAGTGAGAAGCACCACAAAACCACATCATCTCACATCATAGCATGCTGCCCAACACAGAAGGCATTTCAAAGCCAACGGAGCATGCTAAGGCTAGGTAGTACCATGCATTCTGCATGTTGAAATGAAACCAGCCTTGAAGAGAGGTTCATAGGTGGTTCTCCCTAAATAAAACTGCAACTACTGGATTTTTGCTAGGTCTTGTCACTTCCTCAACAGTTACCCATCCTTATTTCAGACAACAAACCAGTAACAAGCTGTCGCTGGTGGGGAACACACCCACACCTCACTGGTGAGCTCCAGTGCCAGCACTATGACATTTTAACCCAGTACTCTGAGAAGCTACACCGTTCAAGCTGGAAAAGTCCAGGCACGGAGGATGTTACGCCAGCCTACAGAAAGGCTTGGATGTCACCTGAGCCCAGGTTTTGCAAAAGCCTTCAAAGTAGCTTAACAGCCTTAAAAAGAATTTCAGCTCATCCAAGGTTCCACATCTGAGCTAATTGCTTTAGCTCTAAGGAAAACACAATGAGATACTAAATTTGCTGCTGATTTGCTCTGTCATTTACACTCCTGATCCCTTTTCCCCTCTGATCTTGGGGTTATATTAGCACTGTTGAAGCCTCCCAGCACCTGTAGCCAACAGGCTAATCCTAACTATTCTATGATTCTATGATGTGAATACACTGAGGATCCAAAACAAGCCCTTGCCAAAAAGCCAGCAGCCTGCTAGCAGTGCCTGGAACAAGCCTAGAGTATTTTGGCAGCAATCAGCCTGACAGCACATTTCCCCCTGCATCTTCCAGTTACTTGCTCATTGCACTGCAGCTCAACTATAGACAGCAGCCCATAGCCTCTGCACCACCCTTACACCAGCTCTGCAACTCGGCCCTTCCACATGATAGGAAGCCCCATGAGTGAAGGGAGGAGGGTTTATCATTTATGGCCCTGCAATGCCTCTTAGGGACAAGAGTCTGCCACAACAGGCAAGTTCTGCGCCATTAACCAGGGGTGTGAGCTCTCTAGAGAAAGGAATTTGCCCCAGAAGAAAGGTAGAATATGCTGCCGTGAAATAACACTTAGTTCAGCTAACAGTGACTTAAAAATATCCTCAAGTATCAGAGTATTATATGCATGACAGAGGTGAAATGCTCAATGCTACATAACTTGTTCTGTACATAAAGGTCTTATACCGGGAGAAATTCTTTTTGTGGGAACATGTTGCACCTAAATAAGCTTGGGTAAGAGGGAAGAGGGAAAAGCAACTTCACTCTCACTACAAAGCACAGCTGACAGGAGTTTAATAGGCATCATTAACTTATTTGGGCATCAAGATCTGCAAACATTTACTGTGCTGACATGAAAGCACTGGGATTTCAGGCATAGGTCATGCTTTTACACTGTGTGGCACAAAAACCTCCACTCTTGAATAGCATGAGAAGGATATAATAAGATCAAAAGGCCAGGACAGGCTACTTACATCAGATCCATTTCAGGGGCACGAAGATTCACTGAAGGTAAAATTTGCATCCTGGATTAACACTAGCTTTATGATCAAATCGAATGAGAAGCACAGATTTTCCGCTGTTACTACCACCACTACTCAGGAATAAAGTGGCCTGAGCCAACCCAGCAGGCAAACTTCACCTAAACTCACAAAGAAGCATGTGCACACCAGTCTGTTTTGTAATCGGAGTGGATTATTGCACGGCACCTTGCATAAGGTTTACACTCCTAAATTCCATGCTTAGACTTAGCAAGCCTTGCATTAATTGTGGCACATACATATACCTCCAACCATATACTTTATACTCCAGCATGAGTATGGGTAAAAGTTACTCCTGGGGAGATTCCAATTGGACACAAGAAGAAAGTTTCTTACAATGACAGCAATCAACCATTGGAATAATCTCCCAAGAGAAATGGTGGACTGTCCAGTGTTAGATAGGCTGCTGAGACATCTAGTCTAGGTCATGCTTTGCCAAGAAAGGTCAGAGCAGATGATCCTGAAGGTCCCTTCCAACCTAGGATGCTATGATTCCCTGAACAGGAATTTAGAAGAGGCACCAAGAGAAAGCAAACCATAACATGCTATTACACAGTAATGTAGAGATCCAGAGGAGATCCAGCTGCTGTAGGCAAAGTGGGGTTTTGACTGTTCTAGTCACATGTCCAATCTTCCAGCACAAGCTGTGGGCTGAAAAATCCTACTGCAGCTTCAGTTTTTGCTTGCCACTTCAAGACAAATAACATGAATTCTAGAGATTAACAAGCAATAGCATTCACCTGACTATGTTTGAACAATGAAGCAGGAAAAGCTTTATGCTATCTTAAGTGAGCAAAATCATAATAAACAGACAGTAGCTGGGAGAAGTTTTTTCAAGGCATCCAGAATGGGCTTTGTCAACTCTCTGGTCTGACAGCTACATGGGAAAAATCCTTTAGAAGTCATGAACTTGACGCTGGCCCTTGAACCTAGGCTGTTGGGCATGTTGAACACCAAGAGCTTGGTCCAGATGGGAATCAACAGAGCAAAACTGATGGAGGAAAACATTTCCAAGCTATTGCCAATTTGTACAAGGCCTCAGATGGGGGATATGACCTGAGCAGAAACACCAAGAAGAGGGACTGCACCCTGTATAGGCTGAGTGGAAGCCAGAGGAGCTCCTGACCTGGGGAAAGCTCCACATCCAATTTCTTCTCAGTGCAAGCAGCATGCAATCAAAGCAAACTTCTCAGAAGAAGGTGAAAGACACTTGTGTCACTCTTTGCAAATGGTCGTATACAGTACTTGCTGCTCATATGCCAGGCAAGAGCATGGTTAGCTGAGACAACATCATGACCAGGGCTGGACTCTAACACAGCTGGAAAATGAGTCCTATCACTATGGATCCAGAACAAGCCTTCCCAGTGCACAACGCAGCCCACCTCCACAGAGGAGCAGTTGTTTGAAAGCTCTGCAGCAAGGAGAAGATGCTTTACACCTGCTATTTCCCTCTTTGGCAATGCAAAGAACCACAGCGGCTGGGAGGCAGGTCTCCATCTTCAGAGCAGTTTGACATGCTATTTGTTTTATCTGCCTTTCCTGCAGGACACGGAATGACATGTGGCTTGTGGCATTACACAGCCTTCAAAAGCTTCCCCCTGCCATTGCAAATTAAGGAAGGAAGAGCACACTAAAACAAAACAGTCTCTAAGCAGAAATGCTGCCTCCGGGGAAGTTACCTTGCCTACTTCTCCTGCCTCCTCCACCTTACCCCTTCATAAAGCTCAAGTTCAAGTCCTAACAGGCACCACTTTTAATGTTCCAAGCTGCACAAAGCAGCATGGTACACGTGCTTCTGAGCCAGAGTTCAACGCTGCCCTATCTCCTCCCACTTCCAGTATCTCCCTTCTGCACCTCTCTTCACCCCAAGTTCCAGGACACCTGTTTAATGAAGACTAATGTGTACCCTCCAAACATGCACCATATGCTGCTTCTGGAAAAGAAACATCACCTCTTTGTAACATTAAAGGATCGTTTTCCCCCACACTAAGCGCAGGAAGTTCAATTACTTCTTAGACAGCACTGTGTGCCTCTTCCATTAAGTCATAGAAATCACCCCAAGCCCACTTATGAAGGAGCACAACTGGTTTTTTTCTGTTTTTTCCCCCAAAACCACCTGCATGTGCCAGACTGCTTTAGGCATCATCAGGTAGCCATATGTATAGGATATTAAGAGGCTGCAAAAGTAGGGATAATGCTTCATATAGCATTAGATGGCTTGAACATACAGCAACTGAGAGGCTGATATTTGTCTTCCACAGCATTTTGTTGATGATCATGAGCTGAGAATTCAGATTCTGCTCCGAATTGGCCAATATTTGGAATATTTGAACTGTTGGAACAAGTCCAGAGGAGGACCACGAGGATGATCAGGGGACTGGAGCACCTCCTGTATGAAGGCGGGCTGAGAAAGTTGGGGCTGTTCAGCCTGGAGAAGAGACGGCTGCATGGAGACCTCATAGCAGCCTTCCAACACCTGAAGGGGGCCTATAGGGATGCTGGGGAGGGACTGCTCATTAGGGACTGTGGTGAGAGGACAAGGGGTAATGGGTTCAAACTGAAACAGGGGAAGTTTAGATTGGATATGAGGAAGAAATTCTTTACTGTAAGGGTGGTGAAGCCCTGGAATGGGCTGCCCAGGGAAGTTGTGAATGCTCCATCCCTGGTGGTGTTCAAGGCCGGGTTGGACAGAGCCTTGGGTGACATGGTTTAGTGTGAGGTGTCCCTGCCCATGGCAGGGGGGTTGGAACTGGATGATCTTAAGGTCCTTTCCAACCCTAATTATTCTATGATTCTATGATAATATTGCCAAAAAACTCTTATTTCTCAGCATACGGAACAGAGGACAAAAAAATAAAATAAAAAACAAACCAAGACAGGCAACATGATTATCAGTCAGGCTGTATATAACCAAAGATCTGAAACTCTCACTTGTCTAAATGAGTTTAAACCACTCTTGCCCAGGTTCCAGAAGGAAAGCAGCTTAAGTTACCCTTACTTGTGGTCTGGAGAGGCTGATACATAATCAGATTCGCCACCTCAAATAGGTGGTTACACCACCTTAAGTACTATCCTTGCACTTCATCATTTTGGGACCCGTAGGCAGCAGAACAACATAGCCTTTAGGTCATCCTAGCCCTGTCTCCTCTCACTTTGACTTCAACCTACTTCTAACACTTCCAAAGCTTCCCCTCACACCATGACTAAGTACAAGAGTAAAAAGCACAGGAGATGCATATCCTAGACTTTTCCTCACATTAATTACTTATTCCCTTGCCTTGAATGCCCTTAGCACTTTGGCCTATAGTCACTGGCACAGTACTGGGATTAGCTGGCTGATTTTGCCCCCCGCTGCCTGGAAAGGCAGGAATTTACACTCTTTCCCCAGTTATGGATCAATCCTGCATCTAGCCATGGGAAAAAAAGGTCTTTGCAATCTGTAACAGCTTTATGATTTAGGACACGAAGCCTTGCATTGATAACAATCAGCCCTGAGACTGCCTTTTGGGAATACGCCAAATTCATATTTCTGTCATTTTCCCCATCTTGCATGTCCATATATCCATTTATACTCATTTCATTAGGAAATTGCCCTATCTATTTACTTAGCTATTTGTCAGCGTGGCTGTCACTTTAATTACCTCTGTCTACATGGATTGCTATTATTTGTCTTGTTTGCAGCACACCATCCACAAAAATACATTCTCCCGTTAGCATAGACACTGATGTTATCTGTGAGCCTGACCTAGGGAGCAAGGCTCTTAGGAAGACAAGCTGTTTCAAAGCAGATTTGTGAATTACACTGTCTTGTTAAGAGCTAGCATCAATGACACCCCTGGAAAGGCAGTTATCACAGCTCCCCTGAACAGCAAAGAAGCCTTGCACCACGGGCATCACTCATCTCCAGCTACATGGGGCACACGAACGCAGTAATGAGTTCTGGCACACCCATCCAAGCCAGTTACAGTCCATGGACACACACCTGAAGCAATAGGAACAGGCACGAAGCATGGAAATGTGGCTAGATTTGGGTCCATCTCCAGCTGCACATACCCTCTTGCTGAGCTTCTTTCACATTTATCTGTGATTTCTTCTTGAAATTAATAGCTTTCTTGCTCCACTGCTTTTCCTTTTCCACAAGGTGGAAATCAAAGCCAAACACATTTGAATTAACTCAAATACAAGAGCATTTGACTGGATTCAAGGAGAAGACAAAACACCTTTCACCTATAAGCAAGCACACAAACCACCTCACATACATAAATCTCCACACCTCTCTTGCCCATCTCTCCTCCTCCTCCAAGGTTCCCATGACCAAAACATGCTAGGATGTGGCAGGGATTCCTTGTATGCCTTTGTGTGCAGAGTCTCGTGCCTGAACACTTGGATCAGAATGTCAATTATGGGAATATCCCATTCCTGTCTCCAGAGAGGAATTAACCTGTTAATTCCAGTTAACCTGTGATGCCATGCAAGGTGCTTGGCGAAGCAGCAGCCCATTATCCACATGGCCTTGTTCAGCAATATTGGCTTCTTAAGGCACACCACCATGATCATGCTGTCCACCTGAGGTGCTTTTCCCTGTCTGCTTCATCACACAAATGAGGATTGAGTCAGACCTTGGGCACCAGCTAATGATTAGTGGCAGGGCAAGTATAACCATTTCCAACACATCATTCCAGCTGTGGTCAGTCCACATGTCTCAGCTTCTGCACACAGCTTCCACCCATGAAGCCATACACAGCACCAGATAAGTGGCTGCACACCTATTCAAGCCTCAGCTATAACCCACTTGGAAGTACACACCTGTGCAGAAGCCTGTTCCCTCAACTCCTTGAAATATAGCTTATAAAACAGCCCAGCTCTAAGAGCCAGACCCAGGGTCAGAAAAGCATCCTGACTGGCTAGGCCCATAGCCCACACCTGGCAGGTACAATGGGGCAAGTATAATAGTGGGACTCTGTTTCCCACTGTGTTTTCCCAGCCTTCAGCTGTCTGTGGATAGAGTTTTCAGTGCCCACATGCACATCCAACCCAGACATTTCAGCCCAGATCTGCTGAAGTCACACAGCTATTCTGTCTGCGTTTTCTTAGTGGAAACACCAGCTGGATCACTGCCCACCTCATTGTGCCTTGCAGCTTCTGAGCCAGCCTCACACTTGTGGGGACATGGTTTGGGCCAAATCACATTTCCTAAATGTCCTTTCATTCTACCAGGTTATTCCCCAGCCAGATTTGTCCGCTAATGTGGCCCACAGACAGCAAGGTCAATATGGGACACCTTCAGCTGCTGAAGGTGCAACAACTCCTTAAATCTCAGCAGGTATCAACAGCAAGTTTTGTTCTCCCTGTGATCTCTGCAAGAGAAATGCTTAAAACAGAAGTATTCCTAGAAATACCTTCACAGGCTGATCCAACCCCGTAGGACAAGCTTAAGGGTTCCGCGCAGAGCCTAAAGGCCACAAGAACCAGGCTGTCACATGGAAGGAGCTGCTGAGATCAAGGGCGTAGCCAGTGTCTGAGGTCCCTTAGGTGGGAAAATCTCAGTGAAATAAATGCTAAGCATGATCTTTAAGGCATGGAAAAGTGACAATCTTCTCTTTAAGGCAGGCAAGGATTTTCACGTGATCTTCTCCCAAGAAGTACATGCATGGGTGGAGGCTGAGAAAGAAAACCCTCAACCCTGGAACAGTGGAGTACTGCCAGTTGTGATGGGTTTGCGATAAGCTAGAAAACATCCATAAGCATTCAACTTCAAAAGCAGGGAAAGAAGGAGGGGAGCTGCACAGAGTCAAATGCCTGGGGCATCCCATTTTCAGGCAGCGTAAGGAGCCTATTTTTAGAAAGCCTGTGTACACCTATGACAGTACTAAGGCTGGAAAGCCATTATTCATTTAATGGTCCCCTTCTTCACACCTTTACAGGTAGCGTTTCTGCAAGAGCCACTCCAGCCTCTCTATCCTTAAGGAAAATTATCTGCAACACATTCTCCCCATGAGATGCACCATGGATACAAGGCTTTGCTACTAAAATGCCATTTCAAATGTAGATGCAGACAAGCTTCTAGTCAGGCCCCTGTTTCCCCCTGTAAGGCAGACTCCTGCCCACTTCCCATCTCCTGCTGTAGTTTGCATTAGCCTGTGGGAAAAACAGCCAGAATACCCAATGGAGACCTACAGCTATGGTCTGCTATGTGAGACACCAACCAGGTGGGAAACCTGCTCATGAAAAATAGGCACATGAGACACCTGAACTGCAACTACCACACCAGTTGCTTCAGGGGCCTTGGGAGGTAGGTATCAGATCCAAACTGAGATTTTCCAACATTTCTTCATGTTAAAGAACCACCAGCTCCAAAGATTATAACTTAAAAAGCACACACTTTGTTCGTGTCTAAGGCAGCATTGCAGGGAATGGGAAAAGATATGGTTTGGGGCTTAAAGTGCTTGGCTCTATTTTTTTGTCTTGTTTTGCTTCCAGCTCAGAGGGACATGTAACCATCAAAGCAAAATAGTAGTGAAAAATGGAGCTGGGTTCTCCATCCCACCACTGACCAGTTTCAGATAGCTGAATATAAGAAATTGGCCAAAGGGAAGGCCTGTGGGACACAGCATGTATACACAGCCAGAGCAGAGATGATCATGAGTCAGCCTCACAGCAAGACACCCAATCTCTCCAGCATCTGAGCCTGGCATCCGCTTCCTCCTGTCCAGACCATCACCAGCTGTGAGCATGTAGCAAACATCCCTCCAGCTGACCAGCAATGGCAAAAAGTAGGATGCTACAAGACTTTTCCTTAAGCGAGATGCTACCTTTCACTCCAAGGAGCCAACTATCTTCATCTCCTGAAACAATAACTCATAACAAGCTTGCCAGCTATCCTCTTTCATTCTCCCCAGCATATACCAAATGTTAGCTAAGCGATGGAGTCTCCAAAACATGAACACATGCTTCCAAAAATGAACCACCTTGAATTCTATATTTTCCAATCAGGAGAAATTCCACCAGAGCAAATAAAGCTGCATTGCACACTCCCAAAGACAATCCAAACTGATAGTGTTTTGCATCTTAACCCATGAAGCTGCCGAGTGACCCAAAAATCCCAAAGTCTCCTTAGGAAGGGAGGTTCAGAATTCATAGATGTCTTGTCGGGAAGAGTTTCCAGTAACATCACAAGTGGTCCAGAAGAGCTCTCAGCCCCACATGCTTTGGGTTGACAGGCACCAGCTCAGAGGAGAGTTTATCCAAGGGCTAAGGTATCTCATCTCCCTGTGGCAAGTTTTTCCAGGTGACTTCATTGCTGCTGCTGTCACAACAGGACAACTGAATACATACAACAGTGCAAGGTGGCACTGCTCCACCCTTCATCCTTACCATGGCTCCCTGTGTTTCTAAGCTTCCACAATTTGTGCAAAAGCCCACAAAGTAAACACTTGCTAAGCAGCAAGGTGCTGTCCATTGTCCTTGCATACAGTTATGTATAGGTACAGTGAAGGTGGAGATAAATGAGGAATAGAAACCCACTTCTTTCATTTCTCCATTGCCTGAAGAGAAGCTGTGTGGAGATCTCATTGCAGCCTTCTGATATCTGAAGAGGCCTACAGGGATGCTCGAGTGGGGCTCTTCATTAGGGACTACAGCAATAAAACAAGGCATGATAGGTTCAAACTGGAACAGAGGAAGTTCACGTTAGATATAAGGAAGAAGTTTTTCACTGTGAGGGTGGTGGGGCCCTGCAATAGGTTATCCAGAGAAGTGGTAAATCCTCCATCCTTGGCAGTGTTTAAAGCCAGGTTGGACAGAGCCTTGGGTGACATGGTCTAGTGCAAGGCATCCCTGCCCATGGCAGGAGGGTTGGAACTGGATGATCTTAAGGTCCTTTCCAACTCAAACCATTCTATGATTCTATGATTTCAATTGTCTCCCCAACTTCATCATCAAAACTGCTCTGGGACAAACGCATCTCTTTTACCACAAAGCAGTAGGACATCATTTTCCCTTCCAAGTGGCCATGGAAACACAATTCAGAGATTCCTGCCTGCTCAAATATTTCAGGATGGCAAAGAGAAATCTTCTCTTGGAAGTTCCATAGCATCACTTTAAATGAGAACTGTGGTTTCAGCTCAGCATTTTCTTCTTGTTTGCATGCTAAACACTCTTGGATGGCATCATGTTTCCCAGCTGAACCCAACCACATCCCTGCACCTGCATAGCTAGCAGCAACATGAGAAGTCTTCAGCAGGCAATTCAGATAGAGATCTATTCAAGCAGCTTTATTGATGTTAATGGAGTTACTCAGGATTTACACACACGTAAATCAGAGCACAGGTGGATGATAAATTCTTGCAACTGGCAACAATGTAGGGAAGGCCAATTTCACCCCTGGTATAACACTGCTGATGTCAAAAGCCATGCACCAAGCAGCAGCTGTGTTCATAAGCCACCTTAATCAGGCAAATAAGTTAATTGCAAATAAGCCTGCAGATTCACACAGCACCACTTGCTAGCTCCAGCAGAGAGCTGCACAGGTTCAGGATCCCACTCAGATTATGTCACAGGTTTACTGCTTTCAAGTAGTGCCTTATAATAACATTTTATGTAGACTTGGACATGCAATAGGCAACCACATTCATGCATGGTCATCTCATCCTTTGCTGGGACATCACCTTTGGACACGGATCATTTTGTAGTAACAGTTGTATTTGTAGGCACAGCAGATGATGTTTGGGGAAGTATAACCCTCACTGGCCTTCAAAACAAGCCTGTCAGTCTAACATGCAACTATGGCAGCTGGTAAAGGCTTTAAACCAAAGACAAGCAGAGTTGTGGTAGTCCTGTGCACACCACTACTCATCCCTCAGTGCAGCTGACTTGAAATCAGGACACTTTGTCCCTGTATTTTAAGCCTTTGCCTTCTTATGTTGGTGTTGGCTACACACTTCCTTATGGTCACTAAAGACCTGACAAGTGTTGTCTTCCAGGTTCAGGGGCCTATAAAAACATCCCAGTTTCCTGGATCTTTATATGAGCAAAGAAGCAGGAAAGTCAGCTCACAGTAGGGGTCATCAGTACCACAAGAGGAGTTGAGCAGCAGTTGACTAATGCTCTCAAAGACCAGTTAACCAGTGGATCCTGAGAGTAATGATAGCCTAGGAAGGACAGGCAGAAAGAAATGAAGGTCAAATACATAGGAAAGATGGTAAATGGCCAAGCTACACCTTCCTCCCCTGGCTGCAAGACACCTAGAGACATGTCTGAGCAGATTACAGAAACAGGCTTTCAACCCTTCCAAACAGCAAATTCATGGGCAGATGGCCTCAAGATGTCCTTGCTTCTCTACCTGGCCACCAGGGTGTATTCACTCCGCAGAGGCCACCACTCTCACTCCCAGGGCTCAACCTCCTACTCCATTAATTGTTTGCCACCCTACCATGACTAATCTGGATTTACAACCCGGAAAGTGGTAGGGAAAAGAATCTGATCAAAAGGATGATCCTTACAGCCAGAAAACAAGAAAGAGCTGTGTAGCCAGTTGTTCCAGGACACTTAATCCATCATACCTTCTCCATTCTACCCTTGGGCTTAGGCTGAGTCAGTTGTGATTTGCTTAAAACCATGAGAATTCCCTCCTCCTCTCAAAAACAAAAAAATGCCAGTTATAAAATTTAAGGAGAAAAAAACAGGGACTCGCAATACACTTTTACGTTATGAGTCAGTGGCTGGTGATGAGCCAACTGGCAGCTCTCCATCTGTGGCATCTCTATGCTTCTGAATGCCAAAGCAAACACTTCCTTTTATCTAAAAGCCTTTGCATTCCACTGGGCAAATGTGATCTTATGCTGCCAGTTACACTGCAGGTCCAGGACCACTCAGTCCCACACAACTTCCCTCAACCTCTTTTGGGGCCAGCTGCTACAAAACCACCTGAGTTAAGCCTTGTTGCAGTATCGCTTTCCTATTGGAAGGAAAGTGGGAGTTTTGAGTACAAAGAGAAGCAACAGAGATGTAGCAGAGGCCAAGCCAGCAGGAGTCATAAAGCATCACTCTCTTTTTATCTGTTAGAGGTTATAACAAAAAAGCAAGAGGAAATGCCCAGTTCATGAGTTGCTCAAGTACCCCAAAGAGGCATTATTCTCCTATCCCAAAAATCCCAACTTCTGCCATTTTGGGTCCATGACTTGCTCCAGCCTTGAGATCCAGCCTTCGCCAAGACTTTTTTCCACTCCCAGAAGCAGAGAATTTCCCTTGGCTTCTACATCTAACACAAGCTGGGCTCAACCTTTCTCCAGTGCCCTCAACACCTTGGAAGTGATCCAGTATCTCCCGGACTCACAGAGCTTTTCCATTGGTTTTACTGAGTTCTGGATAAAGGCCTTAAAGATGTTTTCTTGCCTTTTTTGCCCCCACAGCTTAGCAGAAGTCAGAACCACTTCGCAGTTTTACAAGAGCCAGCTGGTGAAAGGTTGGATAACCAGACAACACAGCCAAACCCAGGGGAGTCTACAGAAACCCCTATTTGGGGACTTTTATGCCAAGTTATTGCTTACAACCTTCTGGTTTTCAGGAAAGGGCTGTCTATAAGCCAGAAGTCCCTTTCCTCTTTATCTAATGATCAAATACCCTTTTACAAGACAACCCAAAGACACCAATCAGATGGGCATTTTAGCTGCAAGTTCATGGGAAAAACAGCAATTATCTGCAGAAGCATCGGGTAGGAAAACTGCTGAGCTTGCAGAGTGGAATTTTTCCTCACTCCTAACCAGCTAGATTGTGTTCATTCCACCCTAATTATTCTATGATTCCATGATCTTGAGCCTGCTTTTAGCTGAAGATTGGACAATGATCTAAGTAGGTTGTAGTAGAGAAGCTTTCCCGGCCTAGCAGGAAACATGAACACCTCAAGACCCCTTGAGATTCCTTGGCAATGAGGCACAAACACATGCAGCACCTCCGTACACCAAGCAGGCAGAATTCAGAAGTCTTAGAACAATGATGTCCACAAACCTGAAGCAGAACATTGTTTTCCATCTGACTTACAGAAGAAACCCCTCCTGCCTTTTTTCCCTGGAGTATAATTCCAAGAAGGAACTAATCCTGTAGCCTCCAAACCAGACAAACAATTTTGGGTGCCTTATATAGCACCCAAAGTTTGAAACCCCTTCTGAAAACTGATTTCAGAGTCTTCATTCAGCATGTTGTAGGACAAGGGGAAAAAACCCTTCAGAATCCTTATCAGCATCTCACACAGATGCTGTCACTAAGAAGAACCTTACCATGGGGGTCTTGAACCAAAAAGCATGGTGAAATGCCAGGCAAGAGGCTGTATCACATAAATGCTTTGCTTATCAAACACTGGGTGCTCTTCTCTAGACCACAGATAGCATCCCAGGTTACCAGCCACGTCTTTCCTGTGACTTCCTCCACCTTCTGGACAAGCTCACACACCATGCACCATAACAGGGAGAGATTTAGAAGAACTTAACTCTTGGAGTTACAGGCCACTTGAAAAACCTGCCCTAACACAAGTCTATTATTGTACGCCCTGTTTACTTAAATTCATTCCACAGCCTGGGAGACTTTGCACAAGGAAATTTACAGCTCAAGTTAATAGAGCAGAATGTAAAACTGCTGGCTTTTGGCTGAGGCTGCGAGCGAAAGGACAGGCACAGGTTGTGACTGGGGGTGTTTTCACAGGGCCACTGACACAGAATGTGTTTTCAGGGAGTATTTATTTTAAATAAGGAAAGTTTATACAGCTTGAGAAAATTATTGGGAAGGAAATTAAATCTCGTTCTGTTGCTCTTCCGTCTCACCTTGACACTTGCAGTTCTCCTCCCTCCCCCAGGGCTCCATTAGGGCAGGTTTTACTTGCAGAAAATTGCCTTCCTCCTGCATTCTGATTTACAACCAGCTCATGGACCAGCCTTCTACACCTATTTCAGGAGAGAAGGGGCAAGGCAAGACCCCCTCTTCCCCTACTCTGATCCCAGGCTGCAGTTTGGGAGCACAGGGATGCATGGTATTATATGGAGGTTGTGTCCCACCCCAAGCAGTCTGCAAAGGGATAGGTAGAACCCATCAGTTGGGACCACCCCTAGACAAAACCATCCTCAGTCAAGCCGGGGATGGGAAGCAACCAGCTTTCTTCCAAATCTCCTTCAAAAGCAGCATAACCAATGATGGGAACAGCTCTGCTTAGGAAACCACAGCACCATCAGAACTGTTGGCAAGGATTGGGTTTCCCTTTACCATCACAGGCATGGCACAACTACACAGGGCAAGCACAGCCTGTTCCCCTCCTGCCCCAGACCTCCACACCCCAGTGGGACAAGCCAGAAACCCTAGCATTATGCACAACCAACCATGCATCAGGAACATTTGATGCAGCCCTATTGGTATTTAAAGGCCTTTTTCTCCATCATCCCAAGAGTTTCTTCCCCACTTTTCAGTGATATTTCTGAGGGTTCCCATAAATATGGCAGTAAAGAGTTGAACACTGGACATCAGGTTGGTAGTATAGGATGGGAATAGCAACATAAGGCCAAAAGGAGCCATTTGAGGCAACAGCACCCCAATTTCCTCCAAGCACAGCTATCCATACTGTTCTCCATCCCAAAGTGCCCACTGAATACCCACTTCCCCCTCCCACACTCACCATGCACACAACAAAGCACTCCTTAATTCCCCACATCGCTAAAAGGCTTGAAATTCAAGACACCAAAAGCCTCACGATGCATTATGCAATTAGCTGGGTGAATTCATATCACACATCCGCCATAGTGCCTAGATCCAGCGGATCCAACCTGTGCTGCCTGCTGCCACCTAATAAACTCAGCAACAACCAGACTAACAAAGTCTGGGAGCCAAATCCTCGCAGTGACGTGTTGGGTTCACTTGCTTAATCCCACAAAACTGAGTATTTGTTCAAGCTCTACAGCAGAACCTGCACCCCACGCAACAGGTTCACCTTGGCTTCAAACACTTGGGAATCGTTCCTACTCTCTTCTGCATTTTCCCTTCCAGAAATCCCTCCTCCCACAAGTAAAATGCTGGCTGAGACCTTCAGGGAATGCATTTCGCTTCCCATCACACACAGCAGCAAGACAGATTGACTCAGCAGGTACTTGCTACAGCTCAGCTGGAGCTAAACCTCCCTTGACAGAGAAAAGGAAAACCCAATGCACTGCAGCTTCGCTGAATCCCCAGCCCCAAAGTGCTCAATAGCAAGTTTCAGTTTATCTGTCAGAAGGAATTTAGTCAGTGAACAGCTATTTTTCCAGGGTGCTCTCTAGAAACAGTGCGGGGAGGAAAATAATAGAATCATAGAACAGTTCAGGTTGGAAAGGACCTCAAGATCATCCAGTTCCAACCCTCTGCCATGGGCAGGGACACCTTCCACTAGACCATGTCACCCAAGGCTCTGCCCAACCTGGCATTGAACACTGCCAAGGGTGGAGCATTTACCACTTCTTTGGGCAGCCTGTATCAGAGCACTTCACCACTCTCACAGGAAAGAACTTCTTCATTATATTCAACCAGAACTTCCCCTGTTTCAGTTTGAACCCATCACCTCTTGTCCTATCACTACAGCCCCTGAAAAAGAAAGGTTCTGAATTGATGTTCAGGCATGGGCAGGGGTAGGATGAAGCTTTTCAGTGGAGAAGCTCCTGGCTACAGAGACAAGGAGTCTCAGGCTTGTCAGTCCCTTTCTGAGAGAGCCACGCTTTCCTGGATCTATCTATGGCAGCCCAGGGCATCTTTTTCCAGCAGATGTTATTTCAGCTCGCACTGGTTATATTAAGACCTAAAGAAAAAGGATACTTGTTCTACGGCTAAAATCTGGATAAAATGTCCCAAACTAAGTTGAGTTCAGGCACATGGATGGGTTTCATGGGATGAAAACTGCATCCCTCATCTAAAAGTGCTATCACAGACAGCTGATGGCCACATACAAAACTGCGGCTTCCCTCTGAAGGTTGGGTTCCTTTTCTGATCAAGGGATCTTGTGCCCTTACCTTCTGTCTTTGACCAGCTCCTAAATTGAACTTCTCCTAAGAACAGAGTGGTTCACTCTTGTGCTCAATCAGTTCCTGCTGGCATCAGCAGGTATGACACACAGCTCTTAGGATCATTGGGGAGCCTCAGCTTGTGCCTTTCAAAAAAGCAAAGCCATCCAAGGGACCTCAGTCCTTCAACATCCATCATTTCTCTGGGAGACAGGCGGCGGCAGCCTCATCTTGTAAATTCACACTATAGATTGCACAGGGCTTTTCAGAGCACTTGAAACCCAGTGAGTAGCTCTGACACCCTCAGGTGTTATTAAACCCACTAAACAGGAGAAAACCTAGGAAGGAAACCAGACAAACCCTTGGACCCATACCAGTTTGCCTCAGGAGCAAAGCTTGGCTTGGAAGAGCAGCACTGCTTGCCTCAGGCTGCCTGAGAAGTCAGTATCAGAGGGAAGAGGGACACAACTTCCCTGTCTGCAGGAGAGCAGGTACTTCCCCAGCTGGCAGCAAGGTGTGAGGCAGGGAAACAGCCTCACAGCCCAAGGGGAGCCTGCATCACAGCCTGCCCTGGCAGCGCTCACACCAGCCCGCGGCAATAAAACCTCCAAGACCTCATTTCAGTGCAGACTTTTGCGCCAGCACATCCCAGAAAGCAGACTTTGTGGCATCTCCAGACAGCTCCTTCCCTGCCTATGTTTCCCCTTGTAACTGGCTCATGAAGCAGCCAGCTCCTCCTGAAGGACCACCAGGTCAGGCTCACACTATGGCACAGCACCATTTTACACTTCCCCAGGTTAGTGATTTTTCCTATCTCATCCATCTGTGAAGCTCCATTTATTAAAGCCTTCACAGGAACTTATCAGCACTCCAGAGAGAAGTGTTGCCCCTCCCTTAACTACTCACAGCTTCACATCCCTCCTGGTTCTGAGAGGCTCAGGTCTGAAGCACATTGCAGGCTTTACACTCCCCTCCTAACCCTGGGATAAGACCATTTGGTCCCTCAGAAATAAGCACATGTACACCACTTTTCCATCTAGATGACCTGGAGCTATACTAGGACCTAAATATCTAGCTGAGGTCTTACTTCAATTAGAAGTAGCAACTATAACCAGAACAAGACACTTGGTGTCCCCTTGCAACATCAGCCTTTAAGGTTCCCTTGTGGAGTAGTAGAAAGGAAAGACGTCTTGCTTCAGCATCCCAGCTATGAGACTGTCCCCTGAAGGGCAGCCATGAGCCCAAGTCCCACTGTCCAGACACCAGGGATTTACTCATCACAGGGCTCTATGTGTCATTGACCCTAAAGTGCAACTTCAGGCACTCTAGTTTGCAACTTCAGTTGTTAGTTTGGTTTTAGAAGGGCTCTTCTTGTGGGTTACCCAGGGCTCCAAGAAACCTGGCTAGTTCTCCAACCCGATTAGAACTGCAGCACTCAGACCCATGACCTATGCCGGCTATAGAGCCACCTGCATGTGCCAGGATTGCTGGGCTGCCACTCACCTCACTGATAGGTGCTGAGATAAGGGCACAGCACTACAACAGGCAAGCTCATGACCCTCCTATAGGGCACAACACTACAGCAAGCAGCTCACACCATTCCCCAGAGAAGGCACCACACCTCATGCTTCCCTGCACCCCAGAGCACGCTCCCATGGCACAAGACCCATCACAAGGTGCTGTGAGAGATGAGGCTGTGTGGGAGCTGCGAGTGCTCCCGTTGTCCGTTCCCACCAGCGGTGCTCCAGCAGCTGGGCTGCGCTAACCCCAGTCCTCGCCCGGAGCTGAGGAGCCCTGAGGGGTCCGGCCAGGTGCCGGCTGGAGGCTGGTCCTCCCCGGCACCGCCTTCTCCCTGGGGCCATCTAGTGGCATATGTTAATATAGTTCCTTCAAACGCAAGCACGTTCACCTGGGGTTTATGCAAACATGGCCCGCTCAGAGCTTGATGAACATCCTTCTGCATCCAAACACAAACTAGGACCTCCAGCACAGCCATCTCCTCCTGCAGCAGCTCCCCAAGCCCTTCCCCTGCAGACCAGGAGCAGCATATGCTTTTCCCCTCTATTTACTATCTTTATGTGAAAAGCATATAAGGTTTCTTAATCCTAAAGGATGCTTTCACAAAGACAGTAGGCTAATAGTGAGAAATCATCTGGGTCACCAAGCCGGGAACCTCACAGCCAAGTCAGAAGAATCAGGACTACTAATTCTAAGGGCGTTTTTTTCCTGCTTCAAAAGCATCCCCCAATCTAACAAGGCTACACCAGTATCAGTGAAATGCTGATGATTTTCCTCCATAGAGCAGTGAAGCAAAGTACTGATGTCTGAGGACCCTGTCCCCAAAGATATTTGGATCCCTAACACAGCATGAAACAGGAGGATGAGGGCAGCCCTGCGCCTGCACACAGGTTACAGCTCAACAGGGAAGCAACACCAATTCTCTGGACACAACAGAGCAGACAGTGAGCCCAAGAACAGACAGGACTGTGGTTTTGACCCTGTCCCATTGCTCTGTATCCAAGGAGCTAATGTGAGCAACCACAAGAGCTACAGCAAGCATCATTCATGTACCTACCCACCAGTTTCATACTGCTGACCTTTGAAGGTTCCCTACTCTAGATCAGGTTGATTTTCCCTGCTCTTTTCCATCAGGTTAACTGGATGAAGCTGGAGTCAGCATCCAGATCAGTTCTCCCTGCTTTTGAGCAGACAGTCTCCTAATCCCAGATGACATAAGTTGGATCTGACCTTCCTGAACTGGATCATCCAGGCAGAATAAGCTTCACATTCTTCAACCAGTATTATCTCCATCACCTTCTCCACCTCAAGGAGCAGTCTGTATGACAGAGAGCCTAAAGAACATGACATACGCTGTCTTTGGGCTCTTTCGCACATAGACAGCCAAGGAGACATGGCACATGCCACATACAAGATTCTATTCTTTCTGTTCATCTTGGACCCTTTAAAGGCTGGTCATCCTCGAGACCTGTAAAGAGGCCCTCAGGTAAAGCCTTTGCACCATTTTTGGTGAACTCTCACTCATTTAAACTGCATTTTTCATGCCTACACCACTGATACTCTGCAGTGCTAGAAAAGGAAAAGCCCTTCCCACAAGAATACAGGCTCAAATTCACCCCCAAAATTTCAGATCCCTCCCCTGTGTATCCACAGGGAAGTAACTCTGGTGTCTAAGGAGCACAGAAGAGTCAAGGAGCATAGAAGAACATGAACACCCTGAACCCCCCTCTCAGGAGAGCATCTCCTTCCATCACAGCACAGATTCCAGGGCAAACGGGCTCTTCACCACAAACTGCAGATAAATCCAACCCCAAATGTATTACCTTCAGGAAAAGGTAGACCTCAGAAATAGTGCAGGAATAAGGCTTATTTTTGGTAAAACAAGTAGGTCTTACTGATTGAAAGCCCTGTTTGGTAACTCTAGCAGAAGGTCTCATGGTTATTCCCCCATGTTCTTCAGAGCCGGACTGCCCCAACTCAGTTTTGCAGGCCACTGAGCACATCAGGAGAGAAACTGAGGCTATCTAGCACACCAACCACGAGCATAGTGAGAATCTAAACTGAGCAGCCCCAGTTTCTATCCAATTTTGAAGACCTTCATTCAGGTCTACTCAAGCACAACACAACTGACTGACCCAGTTTATAGCCCATTTTGCACTTAGACCTCCCATCATAGAAAGGGTAATGGGCTGGCCAAGGTGGGCACAGAGAAACTCACCTATTGAGAGGCAAATAATGGTATTCAGCCAAAGCTTCAAGCTCAGAAAGGATGGCTAAGAGCAGATAACAAGAGCAGACACCAGAAAATGAGGTGGCTCCATCCAGTCTTTCCCTCCACACCTTTCCAAGGTGTTTTTCATCGAATCTCAGATTATTTTAAAGCAGAAACATCACAGTTCCATGGGTATAATTTCTTATAAACAATATCTATTTCTACTCCTCTTCAGACCAAACAAAACAATAGTCTTGAGTAACCCCAGAAGCTCATCACAGCTACCACTCTAATCCTGCATGCTGGTTACTGACAGTACATGTCCCAGCACACTCACAGCCCCAAGTGGCACTCATTATCAGATTGTCCCAGTTTTACTGTGATGTGCCTTGCCAAGGAGGGAAAATTACACACTGATGCTTTACCTGACTGAGGTCCTTAGAAATAGGAAACACCATAGGTAGTTTGAGGACTTCTCACATAAGAAAGCAGGTGTTGAATGGACCAGCCAGGCTGGCAGATGAATGCAGGATGATAAAAGGCTGCCAGGCCAGCTCGAGGCAGCATGTCACTTGTTTATCAAGTTCCTTCCCTTCCAGCTAGGCTCCTGACTCTGGAACTGGAGCTTGCCACGCTCATCCCCGAGTTTCAACATCCTCCTCAAATCCAGGCCAGCGCCTTTGTTCTCCAGCCAAAGAACTCCAAAAATCAAAGAGCACAAGAGACTGATACCACAAGACCCCATGTATAACTCAAATCTTTCCACATCCACTTTCAGGTGCAGAGCAGATTGGCTACAAGCTCTCCTCAAGGACACATTGGCACCTGGGGACCAAAAATCAGGTTGACTTAGCTCTAGTCCCACACACAAGAGAGGGTAAGTCTGGAAGAGCCTCAGCAGGGGAGGAAACCAGCTGGATAACTGCATAGGCACCATGGAAAAACCCGGACTCCTGGATTCTTTAATGCTTTGTCTTACTAGCACTTACAGCCATGCAATGGAAGCCAGCAAACACAGCATCAGCTGAAGGGCCCAGGCAATCCAACATTCCAGGGAGGAGAAGCAGCATATGAGAAGCTTCTACCAGACCCAAACACCTCCTGCCCCCCAGGTTTTTGCACACAGACATTGCAGATTGGCACAGAGCACCTTTCTCCTTCACACTTCAGTTCCATGTAAATCACATCACTTGGGTCTCTGCTCATCACACCAGTCCCCACAGAAGCAGAAACCAGGGCACCAAGCACCTGGAGTCCTCTGAGCCACAAGGAAGACACATCTAAGACAGCAAAACACCCTCCTCACCACAGCTCTTAAAGGCAGCAAAGAAACCACACAGTGACTGTTTCCAGCTCTGTGCTCACACCAAATCCCCATTGCTTCCGACACAGCCTCCTACCTCCAGAGCTCCTCAACAGCCTCTTACAGTTTCTTTGACACTGCAGCCATCCAGAGATAGACCCTTTTATGGCCTGAACCAAGCTTATAAAGACTCAGGGCCCTCTTCTTCCCTGCAGCAAGTTCACATCTTAATTTTAACTTAATCAATCACAGCTAGTTCCATTTGCTCCTGCTGTGTAATGGCTTGCACCAGTGCAAAGCCAAGGTCTACAGCATGAGGGGAAGCCCCGTTGCCAAAGAAGGCAGTGAGAGGCTGGAGACATGTCAGGTCCTGCTCAAGGGTGGGAAGGTATTTGAGAGGGATCGTTCAAGTGATGTGCTAGGAATAAAGAGCAACTTTCAAAGCCCCTTGGTATCTGAGCTTACAGAGCATCTCCCCCCTCTATTTTTGTAGGAAAAACAGTTTTTGGGTGTTGTTGCTATTGCAGCTCATTTCAGTGCAAGAGAGCATTGGTGCACAGTGCCCAAAGCCATGGTCCCTGCAATGAAAGCAGGTTGGGAAACATCACCCTCCATCACTATGGCCTCAGGGCATGGGCACAAGGGTGCTCTCTCAGCCCCAGACTACGTGGTCAGACCAGACCTTGGCTGTTATTTCTCCATCAGTTACTCACATTAACACCTAACACTGATGGAAATACTTTCTGAAGGGAAACCTCTGTGCACTTGGAGTGTCTCACCCCCTGAATGCACCGGGGTGATGTGATTCAAGAGGAAGTTGAAAAAAACAGCGATTACCTGTAGAACAGGGTTATAATTCCATAAATAAATGATAAATCAGTGTGTCTCCTCCTAGCAAGGAGCTGAGGACCTGAAGCTCCTCTCAAAGGCGCTGAACTGAATAGCCATTATTCAAACCGATCACAGCTACCCAAGTGGAAAGGGCAGCTGTGCCTTCATGTTTCCTGACACTTTTCCTTGTGCCTTACACCCTTCCTTACTGAAAATGAAGTGATTTGGACTTGAGATAACTCATTAAGGAAAGGCAGGATGGCTGGTTTCCAGATTACCTAACCCCTGTCAATTCAGATCAGAACTTGCCACCCAAAGAGCAGAGTGGGGTTACTTTGATACATCTCAAATTAATCCTGTGAAATCACTGCCCTGGCAGATGCAGAGTTGCCCAGAGGTCTGATCACACAGCTCCACTAAACAGCCCTCAGACCGTCATCCTGCCTTCCCTATCCACCGCTCCTGGAAGCACTGGGACCTCCAAGGTCCTTCAGAAGCTTTTCAGGCTGCTGGAACCTGGGAATTGCCTGTCCTTCCCTGCCAAACAGCTCGGCCGCAGGCATGCACGCACACAATTCAGGAGCCTTAATGAGAGTGTGCACCAGCCTGGGCACAGACAATGGGCATTCCTCATCATTCATCAGAGACAGTCAGAAAGTAGGACAGCGCTTTCTTTGGAAGCTCTGCTAGACCTCGAAAGCCGCTTCCCTCCAGGAGCCCAGGGATAAGGTCCCTTCTGCACTGGTCCAGAAGTTTCATCACTGATACACATGTGTCTGCCACCAGTTTCTTAAGGGGGGCAAGTCTTTTCTTCCTTCCCTGTGAAGGCTTTCTTCCCCTTTGTGTGACCACTGCACATTAAAAGGCAATCAATATCATTCCCATTGTTTACCCTGAAGTTTGATGCATGTCTTCCTGCTTTTACATCCTTGTTCTCACATTTTAGTGTCCCCCAGTTCCTCCAAATCAAGTTGATCTCTGGCCTGGAGAGAAGTGTTTCATGCAAAAGGACAGTTTCTGGGGTAGAATAGATTTGTAATGAGGGAGAAGGCAGAAAAGAGAAATAAGGATATAATAGGACACCGTGCTTATGAAGAATAGCTCTCTGTGTGTGTAAAAGAGCAGAAAGTGTAAGACAAGTTGGAAGAGTACGAATAAAATTAGGAAACAAAATAGGAAAAGATCCATTTTGTGCTTGCACACAGCTGTAAATGTGTATGAGTGAGCACGTGGTGAGGCTAGCGCATGGGAAAAGCAAAAAAACAGGGAAGCAAAATAGCTCAGCACATGCGGATGTGTGAGGGAGGGCAACAGAGACAAAGCAAGGGCAACAGAGACAAAGCAAGGGCAGGCTTGTGCCATGCAAACAAGCCCACTAGTGCATCCCCAGGAGGGTGATGGCTCATTTTAAGAGCTCTCCCGCTCTCGAAGCACAGCTCCACACGCACCTGTAAAACTCTGGGAGGTTTCCTACTAAAACGCCAGGCCTAACCCTGCTTCCCTCCCAACACCCAGCACCAGAGTTTGCGTTAGGAGGCCACTGAAACCACCAGGCGCCGTCGTGCCAGAGTTAATGGCAATTTGGACACAGACTCTCAGCCCCCTCCCTTTTGTAAGTGAGCAGGAGGAGGGTGGGAATGTGAATTTTCCAGACAAGGAGCTGAAGAAGAAGAAACACTTTCAAGTCGCGTTTTTTAATGCTGCTCCTTGCATTCTCTGCGCTTCTCATTGCCAGGCCCTTGGGGATGCTCCGCACAACCCCGCTCCCCTTCCAAGCTTTAAAGAGGTGCTTCCCGGGGGGCAGCGGCTGCAGGGACTCCAAGAGCAGAGCCCTGCCCGTGCTGCCGGACAGTTCCCACCAGGTGGCGCTCCAGGAGCGGCTTAAAGGCGCCACCGGGAACGGGAGCGGCCCCAACGACCCCCTCCGCGGGGGACACCCCCAGCATCAAGGCACCGTCTTCTTCCTTCTCCTCCTCTACCTGCGGGCTGCCGGCAAAGTGCATCCCGGTGCTGCCATGAGTTCATGAATCCCTGATTTCACTGTTTCGGGATTTCAGGACGGCAGGAGGCAAGGCACGAGGCCGGAGCCCCCCCCGCATCGCTCTGCCCCAGGTTCGGGGTCAGCCCGGCAGAGCTGGAAAACGCTCCCTCCCCGCTGGTCACTCCTCCTGGAAGCATCTGGGAGTAGCGGGATGCGGAGCTGGGATGAGGTTGAGAGGAGAGGGCGAAGAGAAAGATGAAATTTAAGGATGAAATTTATGTTTTGTCTCTCCTCCACACTCTCCCCCAGGGGAAATGTTTGGCAGACGGAACATCCCAGGAAGCCCGCTGGAAAAGCACCGGGGCTGCAGCGGAGCTGGGAATGGGGTGCAATATACTTCCCGTTTCCTGGAGCTGCGATGGGCAGCAAAGGACCAGCAGAGTTGCCCCAGGCGTGGCGAGGTAGCCCGGGTCTGCTCGTCGAGCTGCTGCGTTCAGAGATGAACTTACTCAGGACCCACGACAGCCAAGATAATGCAAAGCTAATAGGGACACAGAGATCAAATACACCGGTTCGAGCCTCCCGGCCCCAGCCTGAGTGTGGCTCGGCTCGGCCAGGCGGGACAGACCCCGACAAAGCCTGGCCCGGAGCCGGGAAAGGTTATGAGCGGGTTCGGGGGCCGGGAAACACGGTGCCCGGTGTCTCACACCGCACATGTCTTGTGCAAAGTGTAAAGAATGCGCGCACAGCCTCATCTCTTTGCATTACCTTTATATAACGACACGTACATATACGCAGTTGAGCTATATAAATATTTGAAATATGTAAAGCTGCTTAGCTCTTTATACACATTACGCACGGACAGAGTTATAGCTAAATAAAGCCATGAGCAGCTACGGAGGAGTTCTGGGTTCTGCACGTGGTTTTATAAGCGGAGAAATGCGCCGTCGAGAACGCAGCCGGTAGAGCGGGGGGAGACCGGAGCTGCTTCGGGCCCTGGTCGGCAGCCGCTCACCCGCGGGCTCGGGTGGCCGCTGCTGCAGCTGGGTTTTGGAGGTTATTTTGTTCCCCTCGGTCATTGTTAAGAACGTTGGAATATTGGTGCGGTAAATAAAGCCCCTGCTGACCTAAGCCGCCGCTTTTCCCGAGAGGAATCACTTCGGGGTGCAAACCAACACCCCTTTCTTTCAGACCGAAAGAGCCGCGTTTTCGGAAGGGTCGTCGCTCGCTGCGCACCCCCACGCGTGTTTTCCTCCTCCGCGGTTCACCCGGACGCCCTCCCGGGACAGGTTATTCCATCGCTTCTGAATCGATTCCTGTTGAGGAATCATATTTAAAACAAACCAAAGAACCACAGGACCACCACCGCCACCGTGGTGCGGCTGCAGACTTAACCCCCCCGCTAATGACTGACGGCTGGTGCCACTGAGACAAATAAATACATCGTAAGGAGGGCAATGGGTCGCGAGTCGTTTTGGCCCTAAGGTGAGATTTAGCAATGACCGCCCATTAAAACAAGCTTTTCACTTTTCCTAGGGGCAGCCCCTACCCCCACCCGCTCCAGCCAGAGAAGCGGGGGAGCTTCCTGACCCCGATTATGTTTGTATTCAAGGTTTGGGGCTTTTTTGTCTCCCCGTTTGTTTTTTCGCTCGGAGTCGGGGAAAATGGAAACCGGCTGAAATAAGACTCAGAAGAGCTGAGGAGCTAAAAAGGGCACCTCAAAACTCTACGGGGAAGGCCATGAATGGACAGCAAAGGAAAGCTGGGGGGGGTGAGGAATTAATTTTCGAGAAACCTGTGGAAAAATAAAGGCGAGAGCGCCTAGGAAATGTTTCCCGGCAGAAGGAGTATAATCCTGCCAGAAGACCCTGATGTTTCCCAGGAAGCAGGTAGCGTGGTGGCGGGGGGGCGGCGGGGACACCACCCCCCCCGTCCCCACGGAGGAATCAGGGATGTTCCTTCGCTCTTTACACGACAGCATGGGGCAAATCCTTCCAGTTCCCTCTCTGCTGCCTCCTCCTGCCCTAAAGAAGGCTCCTTATCCCAGCTAGCCCTCAGTCCAGCCGGTGGGATGCCCCATTCCGGCCCCCCAGTCTCCTCGGCCGACGTCCCCCTTCCGCTCGTACCTTCAGAGGAAGGAGCAGGTCTGGAGCGTGGAAGCATCCCTGGCTTTTTCTGCCCAGTTGATTTCCTTGTTAACATAATTTTTGTCTGCGGCTCTTTGGCGTCTTGCAAGGAAATAAAGCTTGAAAGGAGTGGGGAAAGGAGGGCAGAGGGAGGCTGCCCTGGGAGGGGGTCGGGTCGGGCTCCGCATAGCCCAGCCCGCTTGGTTTTCTTTTTTCAGTGTCCCTCTATTAAGGGCTTTATTTAGAAAGAGTGAAGGGGAAGCTGAGTTCAGTGAGGCCAACGTGAAATGCCGCAGGAATTATGGCTGCGGTTACCTGTGCTAGAGGTTGGACCCTGCTTTGGCTGAGAGCGTTAAAAAAGGGGCATTTTCTCCAGAATAATCAAATAATTTTAAAATACGAAAAAAAGAAAAACTAAATAAAAGGCAAAAAAGTGCATTGGCAAAGGGAAAACCCAAAGATGCTGTGTGCGGGGCGGCTGCGGGCTGAGCTCCGGAGAAACAGCGGGAGAGGGGAGCGCAGCTCCCGAGCCCCGCAGCTGGCTCGGCCTCAGGCGGGCAGGACCCGCTGCAGCCCTCCTCACCCCGAGTGGGTCGAAGAGCTGGAGCCAGGAGTTACAATAAATAACGCCTTGAACGGCCACTTCAGTCTAAGGGCTTCGCCTCGCCGTGTTTTTACACGCCTTAATTGTTCGCTAATAATGCGGGGTTTGGGGAGAAGCACGTGGGAAGTTTGAGGCTGGGAAAAAAAGGAAAAGGAAGAGAAGAAAACCCCCAAACCAACCCCATGCATCACTCCCCCCCCAATCGGCTCTCTGGAGCCGGTGGCTCTTTCTTCCCGCTCGCAGTCTGCGGGGCTCAGGTGCTCTGATGGGGCACTGCGGGGCTGGCTGCGGGTAGCTCGGCGAGTCAGGCCGATAACGCGCTGCTACCCGAGCTGGAATGTCTCAGCGTGGGGCTGTTTGTTCCCTTCTACGTGCCTGCATAGCCTGTGGGGGGATGAGGGCGCTGGGGTGCCCCAAGGGATGGGGGTTTCTGCGCTGTAGGTGCCGAAGGAGGGAGGTGTTTTTCCCGCCCCGTTTCCCCCCCCCTCCCAAGCTCACCCCGGCCCCGCCGTGCCGGCGCCTCCAGCACAGATCCGCCCGGCCGGGTGCCCCCGCTGTCGTCGTTCCCCCCCCTGGGCCGGGGCGACAGGGACCGGGGAGGAGCGGGCTGTCCCCGCAGGGTGCGCAGCCGCTCGTCGCCGCCCCGTCAAGCACCAGCGCCTCAAGGCAGTAGCCACATCAGACCATTCACCCTCTCAAGACAACAAACAACCGATCCGCCCGTCCGTCCGTTCGTGCCTCAGCCAGGGCACTCCGTGTCCGTGTGCGGAGCAGCGCGCTCCGGTCACCGCTTCGCACCGGGCTGCGCAAATAGGGGGTGCGCCCTTTGCGCGTCCCCAACGTCCCCCCCAAGACGCTGCGGGTTCACCTTGACCCCGCTTTTGTGATGGCATTTTGTGGGGTGCACGGCCCGGGCCCCGCTGCCTACCTGGGCAGCGCAGACCCTGCTCCCACCCGGCATGGGATGGAATGATGTGCTCCGGCAGACGCACGGCTGCTAAATCTCAAGCAACTCCTCTGATTTTTTTCCTCCTTCTTCGCTTCTCCTGAGCCCCCCCCCCCCCGCCTTCCCAAAACCTTTTCCCGGTGCAATCCTGCAGCCCGGGGCGAGGGAGGAGGCGAGATGCTCCCAGCTTCCAAGACTTCTGCGAAAAAAACCCAATCGTTAAAGAAATCAACCCTTTATTATTCCTACCCCCCCCCCCCCTTCCCTTGTGAGGAAGCTGGAGAGGTCCCTTTGATCTGTGAGGCCTGGCGCTCTGCGAGCCCGCATGCTGCCTGGGTGCGGGGAGGGGGCCCGGCTACAATGGGACCCCCACCCCTCGAGCTAGGACAAGAAATATAAAGGGGAATACAAAGGAAAAGAGGGGGGAAAGAAAAAAAGGCCGTCCAGGGTACGGGAGAGCGACCAAAAGGCTTCAATATTTTATATTCCTGGAAGTTGTCGAGGCCAAAACCAACAACCCGCCTCCCTCGGAGTGTTTGCAGAGGGCAGGAGCGTGTGTGCGTGTGAGGGGGCCGGGAGCATGGCGGGGGGGGTGGGGACGGGACGAGACAGGACACACCTCATAAATTTTCACTTGTAATCAATCAATAATTAACTAATAGCGGAGCGTGGCCCGGCAGGACGGTGGCTGGTGACAGCACCGCCGGGCCCCGCGGGGGGCTTGGTATCGGTGTCCGCGTCCCGGGGGACTGTGGTCCCAGCCCTGCTCTCCTCTCCTGCTTTCCCAGAGACTTTGGACTCGGGGCTAAACCTCTCGTGCGTTAAACCCCAGCTCCGCTCCCAGCAAAGCGAGTCGCACCGGGGGTCTGAGGTGTGTGGGGGGGACCGGTTCATCTTCCCACACCCCCCATCCTCGAAGCTGCCGGCGGGTGCCCCAGGTCCGCTCCGCACTGCCCGGGCTGCCCGAGAGGTGGCGCCGGCGCCGCGCAGCCCCCCCCGGCGGCCGGACACCCCCCCTCCAACCAGCGCCGGGTCGCCTGCATCAGCCATAAAACCATTGAGGATATCAAGACAGGCGCCAGGTGAGTAATAGACAGGATAATCCAGAGAGATTGCTCGCTGTTTACCTCCATCCACAAGCGCCACAAGAGTTACTCATTAACGTTACTATATACAAATAAGATACACAAGAGATAAAGCCGTTTGCAAGTCAGAGTTACACCTGCGGTACACGGATTTCTTGCAAGGGCATGGGGAGGGGGAGGTCAGCGTTAGGCCCGGGGGAGGGGGTTAAATCAATCAAGCTGCAGCCTCAGCCTTTAAAAATATAATGATAAAGGGAAATAAATCGTAAACTCCGGGTTTGCGGCGCCTCGGGGCTGCGGCGCGGCTACCGGGCTCCGGGGCCGGCGGGAAGGCGAGGAGGGAGGGGGTGTTCGGGGGGGTGTTTGCTTTTTCTCTGAACACCAGAAGCGAATTTCCTTGTCAACTGCAAACACCACCCCCTCTCCCTCACCGCCACTCTCCCTATGTAAGAGAGATTTGGGGGGGCAGCAGCTGGGGGGTGGGGAGAGAATAGGGGCTCCCCCATCACTCCTGAAGCCAACTGAATGGCAGCGAAGGGCCGGGAAGGGCCGTAACACTGGAGGGATGCAGCTTCGCTGCCCCTAAGGCCAGAGCTGAGAGAGGAGGAGGAGGCTGAAGGTGAAGAGAGGAGGGTTGCACAGCCCGGGGGGGGGAGGGGGCAGCAGGTCCGGTGGAAACCGGCTTGTGGGGTGCAGGCCGAAGGCTGGCTGTCTTGGATCGGGAAGGGAGTTATTTCTTCTGAAAGACTCTATCCCTAAAACCCCACCTGTCCCAGAGCATCAGCTGCAGTGGCACTAGTGGCACTTCCAGCAGCCATCACCATGGGCCACCCGCTCAGCCCAAACCTTTCCCCTGCTGCAAGCACCTTGGGTTTAACATACACGCACCCGCCAAGCCGAGATGAGAATGGTTCCGTCCCCCCATGAAGGGGGCTTGAGCTGAATTTGATGTGCAGGGGATGGGGGGGCTTGAGGACCTGTTAAAAATCGGAGTTTTCTTTCCATTTTCCCCCACTGAAGCTCCCTTTATCTCGCCGGTGCAGGAGCTTGGGGCCGAGGGCCGAATATCAAACAGGATACAGGCTGGAAGTACATCCTTACAATATTTATTACTGGCGAAGGATGAATCACTTTCCAATATAAGGGCCAGTAACTGTTGACGGGAGCCGGGGGGGGAATCTCTTTAGCAGAGAGAAATATATATGTTGTGCTAAAGGATGTGCTCATGGGCTGGCAAATGTACAGGCAAGAGCTGCCAGGTCTCAGTTCTCTTCTTAGTGACCTCCCAGGCCACTGGTCCAGCCTGGATGCCTGCCCCCCGTTCCAGCTATTTTCTACTTAATCTCAACATATCTCGCCCAAGGGCGAGAAGGGGAGAAGCCAAGGGAGGAAAAAAACAACAAACTCCTGGATTTCCAGGTGATAACTGACTGGAAAAGCCAATTCCTCTGCCCGGACGGGAGGGAAAACGAGCCCAGCAGCTCCTGAGCACTTTACCTGGAAACTTTGGAGGAGGGCTCTGCATTAAAATTTAACCGATCGATTCTCTAATTCTTCACTTTTGCGTTATTAATTTATGACAGATAAAAGCATAGCTGAGCCTTTCTCATTAACTTTTCAAACGCCACTTAATATTGTTCCATTAAAAGAGGTGACTGAGTAGCCTCTGGATCGACTTTAAAAGAGAGAGGGATGAGGACGAAAAAGGTACATTAAACAGCTTGCTTAAAACTCATACTTTCCCACCAACAATTCAAACGACACCATCCCGACTGGTTTGTACTAGCTCCTTCCAGGAGAAATAGCTTAATATTGGGATGGGGGATGGAGGAGAAAGGCAGGCGAGGGATATATATCTTTCAACC
Organism: Amazona ochrocephala; assembly: GCA_039720435.1. Lineage (NCBI taxonomy): Eukaryota > Metazoa > Chordata > Aves > Psittaciformes > Psittacidae > Amazona > Amazona ochrocephala. The sequence continues at coordinate 2,964,055 of CM077891.1, read as the reverse complement.
CCTCCATCCTCCCAGGCACGTTAGGGAGGGTTGGGGTGAAGGCATTTCACAGTACGCCCAAGACATTTCAATAAAAATTTATTGAAACTTCCGTGACTTTTAAAAGGGGGAAAAAAATACAGAAAAAAATAAAAATAGAAATAGCAAGAACTTCTCAACATTTATATAACACAAAATATACCTTCATTAGTTTTGGTTTTTCCTTTGAACCAGCTCTGAGCACCTGACTTTCAAGCCAAGAAAATATGCACTCACTCATACAAAGACAACGATAAGCACAGTAGTAAAACTCCATCGTGGGGCTGGTTGGGGGTTTTCTTTTGAGACACACCAAGGAAATGGGGGAAAAAAAATAATACAAAGTAAAGACACTCTCAGAATCTTCATCTTTTTCCTTTCTCTCAAGCCGCTGGAGAAGCCTGCTGTCGTGTGTATAACTTTCTGACTGTCGATATCCTATACGGAAAGTAGCGCTTTGAACACTGAAGAAATCGAGGATTAAAAGCTACCAGGGCACACAGCCTTTCCTTTTAATCTTTCCTTCTTCTTTTTTAAAGGTCTTTGATTAATTTTGCTTGTTTCTGCTTAGCCTTTTGCGTTCGGCTCCTTTACAAAAGGACGAGGTCAGGTTCTCTGGGGTGAACTCCGACTGAAAACGTGAGCCCTCAGAAACGGGGGGATTTCTCCTCTGGGTCGGGGTGTATGCTTGAAGGAATTACGAGCTTGAAATGAAAACGACTAAAAATAAAACCAGAAGAGGAACAAAAGAAGACGGCTGCAGTCGTATTTACAGAGATATATACAATGTCAATAAATTAAAGTTTAATTTCGAGTATTCATATTCCACGTATTTACAAGAGTTATCAAATAATTACATAAATACTTTGTTTTAATTATAGTGTCCACTCTTTTCTTCTTCTCAGTATGTTTAAACCTTGTTATTGCATATACAATTAAAGAGGGAAAGCTGTGATAAACCTACAGTCAAGCTAGAGGGTTGGAGATAAAATAAATTCACTTCTTTTTCTCTTTCCAACTACACTTCTTATTGTTGTTGCTACAGGGAGAATGGTTTAAGGTAGGTCTTATTTTTGTTGTTTTTATTATTATTATTATTAATACTTTTTTCCCTGGGATTTGAAACGAGCATTCAAAAAGAAACAAAACCCCGCCGAAATCAAAAATAATACACCACCCCCCCTCCCAAAGAAAAAGCAGACTACTATGGAACATGCAAAACCAGCCACCGACTGGCTCTCAGGCATCACAATGATATTTGAAACACACAGCTTCCCTTAATATTGACTAAGGGGGTTGTCGTTCACAACCCGCCCAGGAAACAACTGTTGAAGAACCGATATGCGAGTTACTTACACACTTTTCTTTTGGAAAGAAAAAAACAAATCACTTCTCTTGCTTATTTTTTATCCATACTTTTGTTTTGATTTTTTTTTTTTTATTTTTGCTGTAAGGGTTTTTTTTTTTTCCTGTTTTTTTTTTTTTTTTTCTTTTTTTTTCCCGGTTTTTGGTTCGTTTCGGGATTGTTTTTACACAGTTTAAAAAATAAAAAAAGAAAGAAAAGAGGATGCCACAACCCCGCCGGTGACACGGCCCAGCCAGGCTGCTCCCTGCGAGCAGCCTCCGACCCAGCAATCCCACCCCGGCTCCACTCTCCCATTCTTAACCCTCTCCCCCCCCCGGCTCACCCACTTCCCCTGCTTCGCCAGATACCTTTTAGTTGATAAACTCTCACGCAACACCGGGGGATTTTATATTAAAAAAAAAACATAAAGGTGAACAAAAAGACAAAATAAAGGGGGGGGGTAAAAAACCCCAACGAAACAAAACTCAAACACTCGCGGGGCAGAGGATGTGGTTTCTTTCAAACAAAGTGCACTGCGAGACTGATTTGAAATGAGCTCCCATAGGCGGGGGGGGGGGGGGTGTTACGGGGAGCCGCTGCGGGATCTGTCCTGCTTGGGGTCGAGCCCGCTGACCAAGCGCTGGATGTTCTGCAGTTCGCTGGTGGCTGCCTCCTTGTCCGCGCTCAGTTTCGGGGAGAGGGACACGGAGCCGGAGGAGAGGGTGGACGAGCGGCTGGTGAGATCTGAGGCGGAGTCCAGGGGCACGGAGCCGGGGCTGGCGGCCAGCCCCGCCGCTTTACCCTCGCCGGAGCCGGCTGCCAGGCCGGGAAGGGCGGTGGTGAGGAGGCTGCTGCCGTCGGGCAGAGGCACTGGCAGCGGGTAGGGGCTGTAGCGGAGCCGCGGCCGCACGGCGCTGAGGAACGGGTGCCGGTGCACCGAGCTGGAGGCGGCGCTGGAGGCAGCGGCCGCCGCTGCCATGTAGGTGTAGGGGTAGGGGAAGAGGCTTCCGAAAGGAGACATGGCCAGGCCCTGCGGGACGGGGGAGGAAAGAGAAGGGAAAGGGTTACGAGCCTGCACTTCTCCCCCTTCGGGGGATGCTCCACGGCACCCCCACACCGGCATCCCCACCACACACACGCCACTGGAAGAGCAGACAGTGGCCAAGCTGCTGCCCACGGGAGGGGATGCAGACCCATCCTCCCAGTGCTGAGGCCAAAACCATCCGGATCCCCAAGGCAGATCCTGCTCTGCACGGCTTCCACCCCCCTAGCTTCCTCCCACCCTCTTCCGCGGGGAGGTCGTGGCCCAATAGGGGCAAAACGTGACAAGGGACATGCTGACTCCCCCCATCTCCTCTGCAGGGAGATGTTCTTTCACTGGGTGAAACGCTCTGGCCCCACAGGTACAACCATACACACCCCACCCTTCCCCCGATGGGACGGCCCCACTCCATAGAGCTTCGTGCTGGGCCGCGGGTGCTGCCAAGGGAGTAAGGGTAAAATGCGGGTAAAATGCTCGGCCCCGGTGCAGCGTCACAGGAACTAGAGGACAACGGGGGGGAGTGTGTGAATAGAATTGCTCCGGGAGTTCACGTTGGTGCCCTGCTACCTCCCTTCCCCCGGGACGGAGCCCCCCTCCTCCGGGGTGGGGGTGCGGTACCTGAGAAGCCAGGACGTGCTGCTGCAGATGGAAAGGCAAAGCAGCCGCCGATGCCCCCGAGAGTCCCTGGGCCGCTGCTGTGGCCATGACCGTGTTGTCCAGTCCCGAGACACCGGCGGATGCCCCGGAGACGGTGGCGAGCAGGGGGCCCATCCCGGCGGCCATGCCGGAGAAAGCGCCCCCCATGGCGAACTGCCCAGGATGCAGCAGCAGCGGATGCCCATTCCCCAGCGGGTTGAAGAACTGCTGTCCGGCCAGGGCAGGGGGAAAGCCGAGGTTCTGCAAGTGTCCCTGGCTCAGGTGGGCCGTGCTGTCGGTCTGGACCGTGAGGGGGGCGAAGGGCTCTTTGCCCAGCAGCCGGTTCTCATCTACTTTGGGACCATCCCTGAGGGGGCTTTTCAGTTCCTCGCCGCTCAGGCTTCCCCCTCGTGTGCTGGAAGAGATCGTAGCCGGGCTGTGCCGGGAGTCCGGAGGGGCTTTCTCCGTCCTCTCTCGGCTCCGACTCCCCGCAGAGTCACTGGGGAAAAAGTGGCTTTTAGAGGGGCTGCCCCCCTTCTCCCGGGGATCGTCTCCCGTGGCCGCGGCAGAGCTGGCGGGCGCTGGGGTGGTGGCTGTGGTCGTGCTGATCTTGCTCGTCTCGTTGGCTTCTAGCAAGGGATCGTCTTTGCTGTCTGCATCGCTGTCTCCCTCGCTGGGACAGAGATCTGCAAGACAAAGGGAGCCCGGGGATGGGATCCGGCGCTGCACGTCCCTAAATCCCCTTCGGGCTGGGGAGGGGGGCAGAGAGGCTTCCTGGCCGGCCAGAGATTGAGGTGTAAATACTTCCTTTTATTATGATTATTCTATAAATAAATAAATACACCCCCTGCTCCCACCGCTCACCCTGTCTAAGCCAAGCCAGAGTTTTACTCAGCGCAGCAAAACTGGCTGCGAAACAAAGCAGCGGCCCTAAGGAGGGCCCCCTTAGGCCGAGGGTCTGGGGGGGGGAGCATGGCTGCCTGGGGCATCGGCACCCCTCCAGCCCGGGAGCCTCCTCGCCGCTGGAGAGGCAGCGAAGCGGCGGGGCCGGCCCCGTCCCCCCGGCAGGGCTGGGGGGCCTCGGGGAAGCCTCTTCCAAGAACTTTTCCCAAGTTTTCAGCCTTTTTAACAGGCTTTGAACACGGGCGCACACACAGACATCAGCCTCCATCACCCCCTTCCTCCTCCTCCTCCCTAAACTCATGCACGGCCTCGCTGGATTCCTCTGCACTTCATCTCCTAGTTTCAGCGCCCCAGGTGCGAAGCTCTGGTTTGCTTTTCGGGTTCCCTCCCAGCTCCCCTCCCCTTCTCTCGGCAGGACTTTAAACAAACGAGTAAAGCAACAACAAAAAAGAGGTTGTTTCCTCCTCCCCCTGCCCCCCCCCCCCCCGGATGGATTAATACATGGGAGAGAGCTGCAGACAGCTCCCAACCCCGCATGGGGAGGAATCGAGGGTGACTTTTCTATAACAAAGTTCGGGACTGTATCCAGGGGAAAGATCCTTCCTCTAATAACAGATTCAGAGAGGAATATTAATGGAGTGACTCCAGTTTTGAACTTTTGCCCCGTGGTCTGTCTTTGCTCCCTTGACTCGAAGCTGGCTCTTTTCTGAACCAAGGAGGGGAGGAATGAACGTGCAGCAGTAGGAGAGGGAGGCCGGGGGAGAGAGAGAAGGCAAGAAACAGCAAGGGGGAGAGAATGAGAGAGGAAAAGGGGGGGGGGAAGGAAAAGATGAATGGAAAAGGAGAAAGAAAGGAGAAGGAAAGAAGAAGGAAAGAGCAAGATGGACAGAGAGGGGAAAAGAAAAGGGGTCAAAAAGAGAAAGAAGCTAGAAGAAAGAGAAGACAGTAAAGAGAGAAAACAGAGAAGAATGAAAGATAAAGGAAAGAAGGAATGAAGGAACGTGGGTGCTGGAGGGCAGCGGTACAGGCTGGGATCTATCCCCCCGCACCAGAGCCAGGGCCTAGGCTCTCCTCGGGAGGGACCCGGGGGCCACAGCTCTCACCTTTGAGGCTGGAGGTGCCAACAGCAGGCACGGCAGGGCAGGAGGACTGGGCGAAGCACTTGAAGGCAGTCTGCTCGTTGGAGGACTCATCCGAGGTGGGGTTTTCCTTCTTCTGCCTCTCATCATACACTCGCATGGACTGCAGGGTCAGCTGCTTCCTATGGGCACATGCACCCGCTGGGTGAGCGGATCCCGGGACCCCCCCGGGACCCCCATCCCTTGCCCAATCCTTCTTGAGTTCCTATTTGGGGATGACTAGGGGAATGAAGGGCCAAGGTCCCCTAGAGGGGGGAATGCCTTGGCTGCTAATGAGAGGAGATTTCTTGGAAGCAGTGAGCAGCTCCTTAGCAAAGGCAGATATTAAAGACAAGAGGCCGAGGGGAGAGGGAAGTATTCCCTGGAGATTAGCTTTTAAAAGGCGAGGATGTTCCAGAGATATGAGCCATCTTAATGGTTGCTAAGATTGCTAGGAAGTGGTTATTTTGTTAGGCACTTTATGTAATCTTTTCACCAACAATTAACCCGGAGTAAAAGTCTATTTATATTTAGAGAGAAATTAGAAATCATTTCCGTCCTGTGGCTCCAGCGTTGGCTTTATTTTCACACTGGCGGACACAAGGAGCTGGCATGTGCATGTGTGTGTACTGGGCTCAGGGCTAGGTAGAGAGAAAGGCCTCTTGTTTTACATTACATTTCTAACCTCCCCTTTTTCTTTTTTTTTGGGGGGGGGGTGTGGATAAAAAAGAGGAATGAACAGATTTATTCGTTATCTAAACTTCGAGTGCAAATGGCTAAATAAAAACAAAATAAAGACATATCCCCCATCAAAGAAAACAAAAATAATCCCTTTCTCTATTTTTTCCATGATTAAAAATGAAATTCTTGAGCCCATTAAAACAAGTCCTGTCCATCTGTCTACCTGAGGCACAAACTGCATCCTGCTGCTTTCAGTGAAAAACAGAGATTCTTCTATCATTAATTACTTCCATATTCACGAGATACCTCTGTCACAACAGTTTATTTACATGCTTCTCCTCCATATATCAGTCTTTTCGATACAGTCCCCGGGAAAACACCAGAGACTGAGCCAGCGATCAGCTCTGCCCTCACTTCTCCCTCTTTCCCAGTCCCACATACTATAATGTAATGTTTCCTCTCAGAAATTTAAGGAAAACTTCTTTCTCCGGTGATATCTGCTTAATATACCACCAGCCCTTTGGCAAGCCATTCCCTGTGCCATGAAAACAAAAAAACCCCATGGAAAGCAGGAAAGACTTCCCATGCAATCAGCTTGGCATGATTAATGCCAAGATCCTTATGAATTTTGGCGGGGGGACGTGTGGTTTGGAGGCAAGGCAAGGTGATTTTGACCTCTGCTCGAGTTCTGAGCTTTATCCACAAAACCCCAGCAAGGCACCTCTATATAATCTATCCAGACTCACCTTTTTTCCCTCCTTCCATTCCCGGTGTCCCGAAAACCTTTGGCAAAGGGGTTGTTGTCAATTTTTAATTGAGTAATCTACAGGAAGGAGAGAAATAAAAATCAATAGATGAGGGGCTGGGACAGAAATAAGGAGATTTTGTGTTAAAAAACAGCAGCAGAAAGACCTCTTTCCCCAGTGTCCCCAGTGCCTGCAGGATCCTGGCAGGATCAGAACAGGTAGGGGTAGAGATCCCTAGTTTTGGTGTGAAACTCTCTTTCCCCGAGCCAGTTTGGATGCAGCTCATCCCAAACCCCCTGTCAGGGCTGGCTAGTGACCCTAGGCTGCGGTGGTAATGAAAGAGCCCCGTGTTGCTGCCACCGCCTCGGAATTAATTGACCCGTGCAATGCGATCCATGCAAGTTATGCCTGTGCTTAAAACTCTTTAAATGCCATAATTAAACCGCAAAGGAATCATGCCCACCCCATCCCCCTTGCTATAATAAAATACTTTATATAATCGCATTATGCTCCGCGTGTGAGTTGGGGCGCTGGGGGTGCCAGGAGCCAGTTGATTTTGGGGGGCAGGGGGTTGGTAGTGTGTAAGTTTTCTGGTGGATGCTTGGGGTTTTCCTTGGGATTCAGGGAACGACTGTTTCTTCATGAATTGGAGGGACTGGGGGGGTACAGGACACCCCATGCCCCTGCATACAATGAGCGGAAGCTGAATCAAAGCCCAGCCGGGGCTCCCGTGGCTATAATGGGATAAGGACAACGGGAGCCGGGATGCTCCACTCCCGGTCCCGGACCGGGCTGGAAGTGCCGCAGTCCGTCGTTCGTCCCCCCCCGTCCCCCCCCCCCCCCAGTTTGAGGGCAGAGCAGGACGGCGAAAAGCAAATCCCTATCCACAGCTGAGCACTGGGCAGGATCGGCACCGGCCACCGCGTTACACCCCCCCCACCTCCACCCCCCCGCTTCCACCCGGATCAGCGAAGAGCAGGAAAACCCACTGCTAAAACCCAGCAGGATTTTTAATCCAGGTGATCCCGGCCGTGCCTCCGACCGGCCGGCGAGGGCTCCCGCCACTCCCGCACGCCGCTTTCCAGGCGATTTCATGGCAATCAAACAACTATGCTCGTTTCGGTCCTTCAACCAAGCCGGCCCCAGCTGACAGACCGGGGCGAACAGCCCTGTTGCTAAGCCCCAAAGCAAAGTCTACTCTCTGTACACACGTTTTCTTTCCATTTCCTTGCAAGCCCCCGGCCGCAGAAATGGAGAAAAATAACCCGAACCCCGAGGGAGAAGTGGCTTTTTGGAAACCGAGGGTAGAAGGGACAGAGTCCCCTCTCTTCACCCCTTAATAGCGAAGGATGTGAAGGGGCAGAGAGAGGGACGGGAAGCTGCAGCGAGTGCGCGCTGCACATCCAGACCCTCCTCGCTTACTGCACACGCGTGCAAAGTTCTAATTTATAGAGAGGGAAAAAAAAAAATCAAAGCCCCTTTTTTGGCTCTTTCACTTCCTCCCATTTGACTTAATTATCATAAATTCACCGTTTGCCACTCTCCCAAATATACCACCTTGGTCGCAAGCGACAATAAACCAGCAGAAACGGGAAGGCAGCATCCGCAACGCGGCAAAACTTTCTCACACCGGCTCTTTCAGACCTCGCAGCTAAATTCGAGCGAGATAGCCCTCTCTGATCAGAGCATATTTCTGCACCACAAAAAATAATAAAACACTGCAGGATGCAAGAAAAAAAAATCATAATATAATAATAATAGGAACCAGACGTGCGCTCCAGCCTCATTGCCAATTGCTGTTAAAGGAGCTAAAACAGCACAAAGGCCAGGAAGAATTACAAAATCTCCAGCCCCGCTGCTCTCCCCCTCTGTCTTTCGACACACGGAGCTGATTCTCCCCCCCCCCCCCCCGCCTCTTTTTCTCCTTTTCTGATGCATCTTAGATTAAATTCACACCGAGACAACGATCGCGATCCCCCGCCCCATCCTACCTCTTTCCACATACCGGGGAGCGGTACCAGTGAAATAAAAAGGTTAAGAGCCCTAAACGGCCTCCCCAACCCCCCCAGACCTCCCTTTTAATTATCTTCCCCGAGTTCAGTACTAGGAGGGTGCCCGACCCCCTCCCCCGGTGCCTTCCCGAAGTTGGATCAAGGAGATTTGGGGGGAAAAGACGAGGAGAGGATGGGGAGGGAGGGGAAGAGAAGAGCGGGATGGGCTTCGTGATTTTTAAGGGAACAATGCAGAGTAAAAGTTCTCTTAAAAGCCAAAACACGTAAAACAAATCCATTCTTAATCTCCTTACCTTATCATTCTGGTATGCGGTCACTGCGATGAATTCAGTCTCCGGGAAAACATAGGTCCTGAACGTGCTATAGGGAAGCTTGAGAATATCGTTGGCTCGGACGATGTGGAACCGGGGCTGGTACTTGTGCATGGAGTTTAAAATGGTCTGGGGGTGGGGGAGCAGCGGCCGGCAGCAGAGAGCGGAGAGGGGGGGAAGAAGACGGTCATCAGGAGCAAGCACCCCCGCCTCGCACTTCCCCCAGCCACCGGCACTTTCTCCTCCTAATTTGCCTTCCCTCTCCTTCCTCCACTCACTCCTCCTCCCCGCCGAGCACACTCCAAACACACGCACACGCCTTGCAGCAGCCAACAAAAAGCACTGACAGCTCCAGCTCGCCGGGGTTAGGCTCATCCGCTGGCCCTTTCGGAGGGCAAAAGGGAGGGAAAATCCCAGCATAGCTCTCCTAGGAGAGGGGGAGAAACTACCTCGGCTATGGCCGCAAAGTGCTTTAATTTCAAAGTGAAAGAAACAAAAAACGAAATAAAAATTAAACCCCAGTAAAAAAGCAGCAGCAGCTACAACAGCAACACGACCACGAGAGCCTTGGCTAGGTCTAATTGCTCGCCCCAATCCACTTAAGGCCTTCTGCGAAAGGCAAAAATGTATTGTCTAATCAAATCACAGCCAGCAAATGCAATCTTCGGCACATTAGAGATCCCCCGACCGCGGTCACCACCAGCAACCCCCGGCTCCGAGGTGGAGGCTTGCCCAGGAACAGAAAGAAATGGCAAGGATCGTCAGAGCACTTATCAGCAGGTTTGTTTGATTTCACTCTTAGGGTAAGTTTTTATCTCTGCACACCCGGTAAACGCAAAGGAGTGGATAGACATGAATGGGCAACTTGACCTCTGATTTTGGTCCCTGTTTATTTTCACTCCGGCTTGCTTTACATTATCCAGATTAATATATATTTAAATGTTTGCATACTTAGGCCTTTAAGCCCTTTATACACACACAAATACCATTTTCCTATGCTTAAAAAGCATGTTCGACTTTATTAAAGAAAATAAAATAGATATAGAAAGTCACCACAGCTCTAACAAATACCCAGTTGTGCTATGCTGGGAATATACCTCTCTAAAGTTAATGCTGAATGGCACGGAGAGGTTATAGAATAAACTCGAGCATTTCATCCTGACCTCAGGAGCACTGAAAATCAGGGAATGCTGTAAACCAGGCCGAAGCACATGCCCTGTGTGCGGGGAGAGGGCTTATTCCCTGTTTCCCTGCCACGGGAGCTGCGGGCCCAGGTCTGGCTGGAGCAGTAGGTCCGGAGCTAAGGAGGGGGCAAAGGAAAGGGGAAAAGATACTCACAAACCCGTGCTTGTCAGAGATGTTGTTAGTGAGCTTCAGCTTGTGAAAGGTGACGACTTTGGACATCCATTGTTCGCCGGTGGCCGGGCTGTCCGGGTGGATGTACATTCTCTTTGGCATTTCAGGGTCAGCTTTCCCGGCTACCATCCACCGGGAATTATGGAATTTGTACCTACAATCATCTGCCGCCACAATATCCATCAATAAAATGTACTTGGCCTTTTTATCCAGTCCAGTGCATCTCACTTTAAATGGAGGAAACATTCTCCTATGGGCAGAGAGGGAAGGGGTGGGGGGGGTGGGGGGGGATGTGTGGTGGTGTGTAAAGAAAAGACAAGACAAAAACAAAACATAGTTAATTACAGCGTTTTAAGAAGCTCCTGATTCTCGGTAGCACTTCTACCAAGCAATCGCTTCAGCTAGAAGCAGCAGAAAAATCATGTGTGTGTCCCAGCAAAAAGCCTCCCCCCTCCTCCGCCCACAGCAAAACGGTTGCTCAAACGCCTCAAAGTTTCAAGAGAAAATGGTCCCTGGGATGGGAAGCAGAGGGGGAGAGGTCCGTGTTCCTTAGGAATCTGCAGGCGCCTTCCCTCTGCCACTCCTGAACCCGCAGAGCCCCAGCTGGGGCTCTCGGCTCTCCTTTTATTTTCCTGCTAAACAAAGAAATGCCAACAGCTCGCACCCCGATAAAATAACTATTCCGCATGATTCTGACCCAATCCACCGGTGGGGAACTGGAAAGAGGATGTTTTCACTTTACAGAAGAGGAGGAAAAATTAAGCAGCCCCTTCTGTTGAGGTGGACAAGGCGGCTACGGGGCTCCCCCACGCCGGGGACAGCCCTTGGTGTGCGGGGGACTCCCCGCATCGCGCTGCCCGGCCAGGCTCCGAGGTGTAACAGGATACCACAAATTTGCTGTTTATTATATCGAGCGGTTGGCATTCAGCAATCTCAACTTAAAAGGAAACACATGACTTTGCAACATGTAAGAGCGCTTAACACCGGCCGAGGCTTTCGCGCAAAACTTTTGGACCATAATTAACACAGGAAAACTCCGGGAAAGCAGCAAAATGAGCGAGGGGGGTTTTATTCTTTCCCTCCTTGCTGCTCCTAGTTTATTTTGTCTTTCCCCTGAGCCTGCAACTGGTGCCCTGCAAGTAGGTGAAACTCCGGCAAGGCAGCAGAAGGCCATCTAAGAAGACTTTTCAGGAGTGGCTTCCTCGAGTCATTTTCCTGGCAAATTACATGCGAATTGTTTAGGAGGTTTCTAATAAAGTTCCTTAGAAAAACACCCGCGTGCAAAGGGAGTTTCTCCCCTTCTGTGTCATCCCAGCGATAGGCAAAGTTGTAAGAGAGCAGATGTCAATAGAGAGAGGGATTTCAGGTGGGTAAAGCTCTAAAAGGCAGAAGCGCAGAGCACTGACGAACCGGGTGGGTTCATTCATTCCCGGGAGAAGGTTTCACGAGCGTAGGGACGAGAGCTGCGGGGCCGGGACCACTGCGTGGCTTTGGCAGCTTTTTGTGCTTTTCCAGATAGAATTAGTCAGCACAAATGCACGCCTGGATCCCAGCAGAGAGAAGCATAAGCGAAGCGACCGATAAGCTGAACCTATCTGCCCTCCTGCAGCTCCTGCCTCGCCAGCAGCGAGCCGCCGCTCCAAGGAATTTTTCCTCCTTTCCCCCTTCTTTTTTCTGAAGGAAGAAAACCTACGTGCAGCAGGGCTGAAATCAGGCCGGCTCCTTTTCCAACCCCAAGTGATTTTCTTTCTGCTCCCAGTTTTCCCCAAGTAGCATTAAGCTACTGAAGCACGAAGGGACCCCCTTGCTGAGCAGGGCCGGTTCGTGGCAGAGCCTTTCCTCGCAGTGTTGCTGCCCGAGTTGGGCTCGGATCTCCGGCTGCCTAACATTTCACACAATTCCAGGTGAAAGGAGCTTTATGGAGAAAGCCATTGGTGGAAGAGCCTTTCTCTGGAGCAGCCTGGTGGGGTGCTCAGGGACTGAGGGGTGAGGGGTGGAAACAGAAGAAAGACGCAAACCCCCGACCCAGACCTACCTTCCCGATTTGGTAATCACCATCTCCGTGCCTCTTTTATGGAATTGCTCCCAAAGCTCTTTGGCTTCCAGATGCACTTTCGGATCATCTTCCACCTCTTCTTCTGGCTCCAGAGTTTTTAAAGGCCTCAGATGGGCTGCTGCCTGGTGACCCAGGGAAGAAAAGGGGATACCAGTCTCTGCAGCCCCCACTAACTGATCCATGATGGGTTTAGCCAGAGCCCCGGGAAGGGAGAGAGCGGCCGCCCCATTGGGAGGCAAAGCCAGGGCCGGGAAGAAGGGAGGCTGATGTCCCAACACAGCGCTCATGGCAAAGTCCGGTGCCCGGTGCGGTAAAAAAGGATGATAAGCCATGCTTGTCCCAGGGATTACTGGATCTCTCATCGGTATATTCATCCACTCCACTCCTCGGTCTTCCTACTGCTGGAGTAGTCCCGGAGTGGTTTCTAACAGCACATCATGAAGAAGAAAAATTTAGATAATAACAATAACAGCAAGAAAGCACCAAAAAAAAAATAATATATATATATAGGGTGGGGGAAAACAAGCTCTAGACAGTGCAGTACATGGGGGACAGGCAGAACTTCTACAGCCTACAACTTCCCGAGCCGGGGCACATCCCCAGCCCTCGGGACAGCGGATTAACAGGATTGTTCATTATCAGTCTTGCTTTTTTTTGTCTTCGGTCTCTGCGGTTTGCCTTTTTTTGTGAGTGTGTGTCCTGAGTGGAAGTCCTTGCGCTGGAAAAGAAACGCCGAAGAAGGGATGGGGGGGGGAAAAATCCACTGGGTTAGCTGTCTGCTCCTGTTGCCGCAGAAGGGCTGGACAAGCTGAGATCCCCTTTTTCTTCTTCTTCTTCTTCTTTCTGTTAGTCTCAATCCCTCGTCTCTTCTTTCGTGGCGGAGGGTGACGGCTCGAAGCTGGGTTTTCTTTTTTGGGTGGCTGGCTCTTCCCCCCCCTCCCCCCCACCCCTCCACCTTTCCTCCGTACGGTCAGGCTGCAGAGCAGAGGCTGGGAAGGGAGGGAAAGCAGAGAGAAGGAAACAAACCCACCCCCCCCCTCGCCGGCCGAGGAAGGCTCCTGAGCAACCTTCAGCAGAAAAAACTTGTAGGGAAATCTCGGTTTTGCCTCGCCTTCCCCCCTCTCCAAGAAGGAGCTGGTCAGGGTGCCCTGATTTCCATCAGGATCTCTTCTTTCTTTCACCCTCTTCCTTTTCCTTTATTTTTTTCCCCTTCTCTTTCTCTTTCACTCTACCTTAAAAAATAAAAAAATCTGGAATAATTATACTCTTGTCTCCTCTCCAGCAGCGCTCCAGCAAAGGAGAGAGGGAGAAAGAGAGGGAAAGAGAAAGGGGGGGGGGGGGGGGGAGAGAGAAAGAGAGGAAAAGAGAAAGAGAGAGGGAGAAGGAGCCTCCTCAGCTCTGAGAATTCCCTGTGAGTCTGTGCTCTGCGTGCACCAGATTGTATGGATGTGTTGTGGGTTACAAGGGAGCTGGAGCCTCCTTGATTGGCTCTTTGACGCTTTCGGACCAATTGTGAGGCTCCATAGGCGTGGTTTTGACAGGTCGAGTGGAAGGGGGACAGAGCCGAGTTATAAAAAGAAGGTGTCGGAAACTGTAACGCTGCAGCAAAGCATCACTAGTACTCCGGGCCGTGTGAATATGTCAACATGATCAGAGGGGAGGGCGCAGGCAGCGCCGGGGAGGGCGGCAGGCAGCACCCGCCTCTCGGGGGGGGGGGGGGGGCGCTTGGGGGCCGCCTCCCCCCAGCCCCGGCTCCCCGCGATGGCCGGCCCGGGTATTTCCAGCTCGCTCTCCTCCGTCCGCCTGCCCCGGTAGGAGCTTCCCAAGCAGCGGCTGCTGGCAGCGCTGGAGAAGCGGCGAGGGCACGCCGGGAGTTGGGGAGGGGGGGCTCCATGCATGATGGGGGGGTCCTGCTCTGGGTGCCCCCCTCCTCCGCCGCACCGAACCCCAGCTCTGCCGCGGCCCGCAGAGGGAGGGGGACGCACGGTGCGCTCCCCCCGCCCCGGAGCTCTGGACCCACCTCGGCCGGCCACAGGGCCCACTGCGCTGCACGCCCATCCCCGCCGCGTCGCGACTGCCGCCGGTCCCCGCAGCCACCGGGGTTGGTGTTCGTCATCCCCCCCAACTCCCTTTGCCCCCCTCTCCAACGGGAGAGTCGGTTTCTTTAAATGAGACAGGACCTCTAGGCCGGGGGCCCGGAGCTTTCCTTCCCCCCAACAAATCTGGGGGTGAGCTCCGGGGGCTGGGAGCCGGCCCGGGGGATGGCTCTGCGGGTCCCCCCCCCGGCTCGGGGCTCTGCTCCAGCTGCCCCAGCGGCCGCGGCCGCCGTTATTATTGTTGTGAGCGGCTGCAGCGAGGCGAGCAGGGGCCGCAGCTCGGCTCAGCCCCGGGCCCTGCTGCTGCTGATCCATAGGGAAGGTTGAGGGAAAACGGCTGGAGAACGGGATTTTATTTCTTTCTTTTTGTATTATCCCGTTTTTTCCTTTCTTTCTTTGGCGCTGATGATTAAGGCCACTCGGCTGGCACCGGCGCCGAGAGGGTTACGCTCCCACACCCCTCCTCTTCCATGAGGTGCGCGGGGAGGAGACGGGAAGTGCGGCTTTCCCTGCGCCCAGGCCGGGGCAGGGCCGGGGCAGCGCCGGGCGGGGGGGCCCATCCGCGGGTTGCCCCCGTGCCCTGGCCCTCCTGGAGCCAGCCACCCCCCTGGGAAGGCATCATGCGTGGGGCTGCGCCGGCCCCACGGAAAGGGAAGAAAGAGCCAAGCAGGATCCGCTTGGGAAGTTTATAGGGGGGGTGGGGGTGGCGAGGACAGTGCAGAGGGGAATTGCGGCTGGGTGGGTGCGTGTCGTGGGAGCCGTGGGCATGGAGGGCACGGGGTGCCCAGGGGTGTCAGGCGGGATATCCCAGCGTTGGGAGGTGCCGAGTCATCTCCCCATCACCTTCCCCGCCTCTCTGGGGGTAGCTGTGGGGATCTCCTGACACCCCCATCCTGCTTTAAAGAAGGGAAGCTAATCCTCCGGGAAGGGAGCGGCGGAGCGCGGGGGCCCGGCGCTGGCTGCGCGCAGATGGGAGCGGAACCTCTAAAGTGATTAGCTCTTCTAACATTGCATTTTTGACGCACATGGTTAAGAGCGCTTGGCGCCAGCTTGGTGAAGTCCCTGTAGTAACCAGCGTCTAGGATCGCTTTGCATTCACCAAAATATCTCCCCTTTGGTCGAGGGTGGGGGTGGATGGAGAAAAGAGGAGGAGGGAGGAAAGGAAGCGGGAGTAATGCGTTCAAAGAGGATGGGGGGGGGAGGAATCTGATGTGTTTCTCGAAGCCAGGAGCTTGGCTACCCGCGTGGCGCTCGGCTGCGCTGTGCAGCTAGCTATCAACCAAGGCAGCGAGTCTTTCCAGCCTCTGCTCGGAACCGGTTCTCGGGCTCGGTAGGACCCCCCGAACCCTTATCCCTTCCCTGCAACAGAGCCCGCAACAAACGCCCGGCGGCTTCCAGAACTTTGCTGCAATTTGCCTCAACCGGGCCCCGGGGACCAGGAGGTGCCCGCGGGCTCCAGCAGGACAGTCGCAGCCGCTCCCAGCCCCGCCGCGCCCTTACCCCCGCGCCCGCCCCGCCGATGCGCTCTCTCGGAGCGGCGGCAGAGGCCGGAGTCGTTGCCGCCCTCCGCGTCTCTTCCGCGCACCTTGCGCCGCGCTCGGCACCCACCCGCGGAGGAAAATAAAGTGTTTTGCCGCTTATGATTTCCAATTTCAGCGTCTGGCTAATGGCGTGCAAACTTCCGCCAGTTCCGAGTGACCTCCCCGGCGAAGCCCCCTGGAGACTCGTATTATGAAGGGAGGCTGCACTAATCTAAGATCAAAAGCGGGAAGGTGCGAACAGTCTTTGTCTCCCTTCGGCCGCCTCATTCCCCCTTCTGTGTGTGATAAATCTACCCTGGCGCCGACTGCGCGCTGGATGATTAATTTGCAAGCAAACAAAAGGGACCTGATGGCCAGCCATCTTAGTTAAATATTGGCCAGTGCTTCCAGCTACTTGTTAGCCGCCTCTTTGCCAGAAATAAAGAAGCGAGGCAGAGAAATAAATAAATAAAGAAGGAGGCCGGCAGAAATAGATGGTGAAGAGAAGTGGAAAGAGAGGGTAAAGGAAAAAAGATAAAAATAAATGAAAATAAGAAAGATCAGTGCTGCCGATGGCAAAGGGCCGGGAGCGGGGCGGAGGTGGGAATGGGGCTGCTCGCAGAGGAGGCAGGGTGATAGCACACTGAGATAGCCGGCTGCCCCGCGCCTCCTGGCCCGTCTGCAGGCTGCGCTTGCACCAAGGCCGACGCTATCTTGGCTCTTCAAAGAGGCATGAAAGGTCTCCGCTGTCTCCCCAGAGAGCGGCCGGGGCTCTCTAATCTCGGAGCACAAGAGCTAAAGGCGGGGAGAGGGGAGGGGAGGCTCCCACCTTCCCCCGCTCCGCTGTCGCCAGCACCTAGCTGGGTTTTCCCTGGTTCAATCCAGGCCGGAGGGAAAGCGGAGTTGGCCAGACCATGGGCCTTTGGTGGTGGAGCGGCTGGGAGAGCCCCACTTGCTCAGATTTCACCCTCCTAAGCAACTTTTAGCGTTTACACGAGAGCTCGGGGCGTGCAGTGAGCCTGCCCCGTGTGTGTGTTGGAGGTGTGGGAGGAGAGGCTCTGGCTCTCTCCCGGTGGCCTGAAGAGCCAGCTGGAGGAAAAGGAGGCAAGAGGCAAATAAAGGCAGCCCAGCTTTCGGGGCCCACACGTCCTCTCCCAGGCCTCCGGGAGCAGCTCCGAGGCATGTGTGCATGGGTGGAGGGGCTGTGCGAGCGCTCCATGGCCTCTGCGTGTGTGTACGTGGAGATGTTTGTGTGCGGGGTGTACGACCGGAGGGGATTCGTGCCCTGGGGATCACCGCAAATCCCTGTTCCGACAGCAAACCCCGAGGTGTCCCTTGCTCTCACTGCGTGCGCTGGATGCCCTACCGGAGAGAATCCCTGGTGCGTGGTAAGCAGGGCCAACGCGCACAACGTAAGTGGGGTTTTGCATCCTACTTCTGCATTTCCTTATCACGCTGCCTGTCCCCAGCATCCCCAGGGGCCCAGACCCATCCTTCCTGCCAGCCGCCCTGTACCCTGCAGGATTCATCCCTCTCCTCCTTCCCTTTCCCCCGGCGACGCAGCCTCCGCTCAGGCTCCAGCCCTTCGGAAGGCAACACCCCACCGTGGCTGCGCTGTGTTTATCCCAAGCAAAACGCAGCGGGCTGGTTTACTTTGGCAGGTTTGCAGTAAATACCGGCTGGAGCATGGGGGGCATCTGGTGAGCGGTGATTACACACTTCTTCCGACGGAAACTTCCCGGCCCTGAGCAGGCCCTTCCCCAGCCCAGCAAAAGGTGTCAGTAAATGCGGGCCGTGTTGACACAGCTCCATCCTAGAGTGGCACTGCAGGCCACAAATATAATGAAGCGGGTCCCTTAGGGAGTGAGTCTATACACTTGGACTGTATAAACTGTTATGGACAGTGGGGGGGCTCACTACTGCAGTTCTTTGCCTTTCCCTTTGGCAGAGCCCTTCCTCCAATTGACAGTCGAATCTCACAGAAAGTGTGGCCTGAAAACTGCAAAATAACCTGCCGAGTCCAAAGAAGCATTAGAAATAGCAAGAACAAGGAACCCCACATCTCTCTCTGAGCAGGCTGGGCCCCACTGTGTCCAACCACAGTCAGAGGGGCTGTTCCCATCTCTCTGAACAGAAGCAGGGGGGAACAGGGAGGGTCAGGTACTCTTCCCAGTGCAGCTGAGCTCAGGGCTCTGCAGGACCAGTGGAAGCCCAGGACATGCCTTGCACATGCCTTGCTGGAGCCCAGGTGAAAAAAGAGAGGAAAGCAGCCTCTGAAGAAGTTTCTCACCCTCTGGCCCTCACTGGGATATGATGAAAGGCTGTTCATATGTCCGGCATAGCCCAGCTCAGTGTGAACAGGGTGGCACTGGCCATGACAGAGCTGCTGTGGGGTCAGGCAGCACTGTCCCCCCAGGCCAGAGTTACCTCAGCCCCTGGTCCCTTGCTCCTCCTGAGCCTCCCTGGTCTGGCCAGCTCCTGGTGTGAGCCAGGGCTCCAAGATTAAGATCATGAATTTTTGCCCCCCTTCACCAAACATCACTCATGCTTGGATCACTTGCCCTGTCCTGGTTGCTCCCCTCCTCACAAGACCTGTGATCACCTTGTCCCTGTCCCCAGGCAGCTCTGATGCTCTTCAGTTGCTCCTGCCAATGGGCAAAGAAAATAAAGGAGCACCTAGAGCCAGTTCCTGCAGCTTCCCTTTCACCTCCCAGTCAGGCCCTGCCTCACTGGCCCAAACACTTCAGGGCACAGTGAGGTGTGGGGCTGGTCTTCCCTCTGCAGTTTGCATGTCTTACCCGTTTTGAGCTGTTTTTGCACTACTCTGCTTTTCCTTGCCACAAAGCATCACCCGCAGCCCCAGCAGCCCTTTCAACCCCCCGGTCTTCTCATTCTCACCAGTGTGTGGCTGGGAGAGGTGAAATGAAAGCTCCCTCCCTTGCCTTCTTTACACACATTTTTATGCTTCTACTAGTGTTGGCCGAGCAGAAATTGTAAATAGAGTTCACTATTTGGATAAGAGTTTGATTTTCTTTTTAATAGCCAGGCATATACATACAGTTTGCTGCTCAGGAAGTAGCACTAATTGTCATTTCCTATAGTCAAACAGATCTATCTGTTCAATGCTGTCTTTGTGTGTCTGCATAAGAGGGAGAAAGAGAGAAGGAGTGGGTACGTTTATTCAATTATTTAAACACACACACATCACACCCCCAGGACCGAGGAGGTACGGGTCCTCCCGCGGCAGCCCTCCGGATGCGACATCCCCCCCCTCGCTTCCCCACAGACCCCGTCGAACAAGGCACCAGAGAGTACTCGGCGAAGAAACCGCTTTTACCTGCTTTGACCATCAACCGTGTTTTTTAACAACCCCAAACCGGAGATTTTCCCATCTCCATCCCCATCCCTGCCTCCCGGGGTCTGCTCTGCGTCCCCCGGGGCTGCGGAGTGGTGCTGGAGCTGGGGCGGTGCTGAGCACCGCCGGGCTCACGGTACCACTGGTCACAACGATGTCACCGGCTCACGGTAAACGCCGGGTTGCATCAGAGCAAGGAGGGGATCCGGGAGCCCCTGGCACCGCCGCTGACACGCACTTTACTCCCGTTTTCTTCGAGATGCCACCAACTCACCCGGCCATCGATTGATACCTCGGCCCGGGGGAGCTGGGGAGGGGCGACACACCAGCTGTTGCAAAAGGACATGGTAAATCTAATAGGGGCTGCTGTCAATAGAGAAATGACAGAGAAGAAGAATCGGCTTCTTAAAGCCTGCTGAACTAACACTCATCATGTAGCCGCGGACACGTATTCTCCATCGCAGCCTGGTATCCATTACTATTTTCCTTACTAGGTTTCAATTAAACAGAGCCATAACCCCCACACGCACACCCCAAGGCAGGAGATACATGAAAGAGAAGAAGAGGCAACGGACAACTGCTGCCTGGACGCGATGTTTGTTCCCAGCCCCAAGCTCTCGACATGCCCGAGCAGAAACACCGCGGCCCGAGCCAGGCAGGGCCGAACCGAGCCGTGTCCCCATGGGGTGGCCGGGGCCCCGCCGGCATCGCCCCCTCCTCGGCAGCTTCTCTGCCTGTGGGACTTCAAAACCCGCTAAAAGTCGATGTTCCCAGCGCGTTTGGGTAGCGAGGAGCTCCGGGTCGCAGCCGTGGGGGACCTACAGGGTGACCGTGTCCCCAGTAATTTCATTTTACCCTTTGGCCTCTGAAACAGAGCCCAAACTATCCCTGGTGCAAACAACAGAAATCTGAAAACCTCACCGGTTTTATAGGGGAGGGGAGAAGCTCTTTATTTTTCCCAATGTCTCAGTTAGGAGGTTTAGGAGCGGCAGGGACCGTGAGGTTTTTTTCCCCTTCTCTGCAGCCCCCCTCTGTATGTTTGACCTCTGGCATCTGCCTGCACGGGGCGAGAGAAGGGCTTCACCCGCCCTGCCCTCACATGGGGGCTGCAAAAGGCAGCCGAAATGTGCCCCCTCCGCCCTGGGAAACTTTCGGGTTACTCTGAGAAGTTGGCTGCTTCGGCCAGCCTGAAGGTGACACCCGACGTGCAGGGCATGAGGCTGCGGGCTCCATGCGAGAGGCACTCCAGAAGATGGTGTTGGCAGGAGAAAGCCCTCTCCTCCTTTCCTATCTCTCCTCAGCTCTCCCTGTTGCAAGGGGACAGCTCCCCGCGGCGGCTTGCCCGGGAGGGGGGTAGGCGGTCCCCGCGGCTTTGGGGGCTCCGGTCAGCCCTATCGACAGCCCCCGGCACGTCGGGGCACCAGCAATCCGCTGAGCCGCACCAAATCCTTTCCTTCTCTACATCCACACAAGATCCAGCAAATCCCTCGGAGAGCATTCCCGTGGGGAGCACAACAATATGAATGTATTAATAATAAATAAATAAAGAAGGGGGGGGGAAGTGTGTGGGGCTCTTCTCTGTCTTTAGGGCGTGGGAGGTTTTTGCAGCGCTGTCTTATTTTAGTTTCATATTTTGACCAAACTTTAGATTGATTTCCGGAAAGCGCAAAGGAGCACACATGGGAAAGTGAAAAAACCGGTCCTTCGAGGTCATCTGAGAAGGGGAGACGGGATCTGTGTTCTTCCCCCCCCCCAAAAAAAAAAATAAGAGTAAGAGAAGGAGAAAGATCCCATGTTTTTATAGTTTAAAAGTACTTTGAATTATTTGCTTTTAATGGCACACGTGGCTGCAGAAAAGACAGGCTCTGCTTTCGATCTTGCACTTGCTCCTCGCTTTTCTATACGTATGTATGTGTGTGCACACACATCCATAAGCTTTCCAGTCCCCACTTTCATAGCCAGATTTCTCTCCCCCCGTCCTTCCCAACCCTT
This sequence comes from Amazona ochrocephala, assembly GCA_039720435.1. Lineage (NCBI taxonomy): Eukaryota > Metazoa > Chordata > Aves > Psittaciformes > Psittacidae > Amazona > Amazona ochrocephala. Next base: position 2,942,868 of record CM077891.1, on the reverse strand, counting down.
TTCTCCTGGACCAAAACCAAGTCCCAGGCCACTCTTGCTCCTGCCGTAATTACTCTTCTGCTGGGATTCAGAAATCCGGGCAGAGCCGACTTCTGCCACAGCGTTTTTCTGGAGCAGCAGGAGTGTTGTGAGAATTTATTAAACCCAGATGATGCGGGAGTTGGGGCAGACGGAAAAGATTTCCAATTAAAACCGAGCGGAGCAGAATAGAGCCAAGCTTTGCCTCGCAGGTGTAAACAATATTTGTGCAGCTCTCGCTCCGCTTTCCGGAGGGGATCCTTCCCCCTCCTGTGACGGGGATTAGAGGGGAAAGGTTTGGGGGTTTGCTGGAGAACCGACGGGCTTGCCCCCGCCCGACGCCGGACTCTGCGACGCAGAGCGAAGCATCCTTCCCCGCGGTCGATGCGCGCCTGGGTGGCTCGGTGCCTGCAACCCCCCCGGAGCCACCGGTAGCCACCGCCGACCCCCGATATATCCCTACTCACCTGTAGCTGCAGCCGCTTCTTTAATGGCATGGACTGAAAGAGAAGCTAAAAAGCTCACAAGCGGGGTCGGAAAAGCGGCGGAGGAAATTATTTTCAGTTAGAAGGAAGATGGGTGTCTGGGACAAAGTAGACGGGGAGCCGGGGCATCACTTCTTGATCCTTTGGATAAGAAGGGGAATGCGCTCCCGGCGAGCAGAGCCACTTTCTCCCCACTTTGGGACCAGTTCTTGGGTGGTTTGGGGGCTTAAATGGGGCGGGGAAAGTGATTCCCGGTTCATCAAGAGTATTCAGGCTCCCAAATCATCTCGGGGGTCCTGAGAGCCACCCCACCAAAACAACTTTTTCCTCGTTAGAGTGAGGCTTGACACACGCTCAGGGTTTCTGAGGTTACAGTCTAAATAAGGGAGAAAAGCATTAATGAACGTTTAATCCGTGTTTTCTTTAAACACCATTAGGACAATTGTCCGGATCCCAGGCCAGGGGAAAATGCTGTTCAGTGGAGACAGGAAGGCGACGGTCTGGAAGGAGAAGGGGGCAGCTTAAGAGCGAATAAGTGGGTGCACCGTGCATGGAGCTCACCTTCTGTAAAGACAAGGCGTGATTAATGCCCACCACTTGTGGAGCCGTTTGCCTCTGCCCTGGCGCGGGCTGCAGAGCAGCACAAACCCTGTTGCTCTTCCCCCCGACAGCAAAGTGAGCAGAGCATATTGTGAAAGACTCTGCACGATGGGACGGGGGTGAGAGAGGGGAATAAGTGGGAAAAAATAGGAATGAAAATACAAGACAAGCCCGTCCCAAGAGCTGAAGTGGGCAGAGTATTACATGTACAAACATCCAAACAAGATTGGAGCAGTACAAAGCGTCGGAAAATCCAGAGCAGCCACATAAAAAGAGAAGTTAAGTAGGAAGTGGTGTAAAAGTGTTGTCATTTATTTTGCCTTCCCTTACAGATGTTCTGCATAAAGCCGTATCTTAACGAGAGAAGGGAGGGAGAAAGGGAGCAGACGCCGAGTGAGTCAGGGGGGTCCCCGCGGAGGGCCGGGCTCAACCCGAGGAGCGCTCCGCGGGCTCCGACCACGGGATGGCGCCGGCTCTCACCTGCCGGAGCGGAGCTCACCTGAGCGGCCCCGCTCCCCCCGGCTCTACCGGTGCGGCCCCTGCCCGGCTCTACCCTGGGGATGTGGAGGGGGGGAAGGCTCGGGCGCCCGGAGTGGAGCAGCGGCACCGCTCATCTCCACGAACGGCAATAAAAGAGCTATTAGAAGTGACAGCCAAGCGTTTATGGGCTGAGAGACAATGCGTGCCACGGCGGAGAGCATCCCTGCCTCCTCCACCCGCGAACCGCGGGTGACGCAGAGTAACCGGTCCCGGGGGTGGGTGGTGGGGAAAGGGGGGGCGAACGAGACCGAGGGAGATCAGATCCAGACGGTGGGAGTTTGGCCGTCGGAGTTAGGAGAGCTGGAGGCAAGCAAAGCTGACCAGGAGACAGGAATAACGCGGCTAGGCGAGAGAAGCGCTACACCGAGTTTAAGGAGCGGGAAGGGAAATACCCAGTCTTACAAACCAGCTGGACTGAAAATAGCCACTACCACCCCTGTTACACTTAAGGCTGGGGTAAACTGTGCAAGATCTAATATTTCAGGTGACATAAGAAGGGAGCAAGCACCCTGCCAAAAGCGTCTCTTGTCCCGCAGCGCCTCCTCCCCCGAAATCCAGTGACACCCCCCAAAAAGACCCTCCAAACCCTCAAGGAAATAAATCCAAAGTCGGGCCTCGCTGTCACCGGCCAGCAAAGGGGGTGAGGGTGGGAAATAAATCGCTTTTCATGAGTCCTGCTCATCCTGGTAGTACTCGGGAAGGAACCGGTGGCCCCGGAGCTCCTTCCCCGGACAGGTGCCCCCTCCCTCGCCACAAAGCCCCAAATCCCACCCCGCAGCAAAGCGCTGAGGACAGTAGCTGGGTTTAAGTACAGAAAAGAGCCTGTCTGCTTCTTTATTAGTGTCGAGCCTACTCTAATTACGAGAAAACGCTGCTCTCGGGCTGAAACGACGCGTTGTCTTATGCTTGTAAAATGCATTTCAAGTAATTCTTCTCTGTCTATAAAATACAGAGGGGTAAGGGGGGGGAATATAAATAAACCGCTGTCCATTTGTTTAATGCTATTTTAGCCAAATTGACTGGCCGGATTGGAATTCGACATAAAAGCTTTAGTTTGCAGAACATCCGCACTGTAACGTCTAGGAGACAGGGCTTGAGCTCCAGCGCGACGGGCACGTTAACTGCATTAAAACCCCTCCATACATTTTCTAGCTTTTGTTTTTCTTTCCCTTTTGTAGCACATCCATCCACCCGCTCTCCTCCCCGCCTCCGGGCGCCCGCGCCTGTTTTTCTGCAAATGAAGTATTTTACGTGATCGATGGAAGGAGTCATTTGGCCCATAATTAGGTCAATAAAATCAATGTTTATTCCTCTGATGGCCTGAAAGCTAATAAATTCCTCTTTTATATTCGCTCCCTCCGAAGATTGGAAACGAGCTCCTCCAGCCCCAGCCACGGCGCAGTGGAGCTGAGCGGAGAGGGGTGGCAGCCCCGACCGGCCGGGATCGGATCACTCCTCCAACCGGGGAGTCCCGCTCCCAGCCTTGCACCATCCCAGCCTCTGCCCCCCCCCCAAAAAAAAAGCCCGCGATTTATCCTCCAAATAAAGGGTTTATCCCACTCCTATCCCTTCCCGCTCCTTTCGAGATGAAACATTTTGCAGTGAATCCAGATTTAGTCTGCCCCCATATCACAGCCCCCCTCCTATCTCGCAGATAACTTCATTTCACTTGACTCCCCTTGGAGCCCCTGATAAAACCCTCCAAGTCTCTTCATGAGCACCCAGGGAGGGTTGAAGGTGCCTTGGAGAAATCCTATTAGAGCTGTGGAAAGTAAAGTGCTTTTCTGGGACAAAAAGAGCGCGACATTTGTATTTTGCACGCAGTAATAGCGAGGCAAAAGCATCCAGGTCCTAATCAGATCAATATAGAGACACACAAATCTTTGCAAAGGTTTAGCAGTTTACAGTGGGTTCCAGACCTTTGACATACATTGCGGATTAATTGGGCACTGTCAAGAGGGGGGAAGAGGAGGTGGGATTCCAGTTAATTAGTCGAGAAATGAATGAAAACTAAACATTATCGGAATTGTCTGCGGGTCCCGGTTTGTTAGTGGGGATTTGGGGATCAGCTTTTGTGCGCCGTAAATTGGATCTGAGTAGCGTGGTGCTGTCTTACACTGTCGTTTTGTGAACTGGCGACAGCTCGAGTCCATGGGAAAACTTAAAGGGAACCTGGAGCCGGTCACAGAGCCTCATTATCTCATGTCGGATACCATCTTTCAGGGAGAGCGTTTAATCAACAGTGGCACACAATCCTCCCCTCGCAACCTGGGCAAACCACAGCACCTTCCCTTCACTCCGCCCTGTAGACGCCAGCCCTAAAGAGAGAGAAAAATAATGACAGAGCCCCCTACCCCTTCCCGAGTGGGTGAAACTGTCCTATGAGCTGGGAGGCGGTGGCAGAGACCCCTGCCCCGTCCGGAACAGTAGGAGTCCCCCGAGCAGGGGCTGCCCGAAGAGCGGTGGGTCTCCCGTAGGACACGTGGGGCTTCACCCGTGCCTGTGTTTGAAAGGCCGTGTCTCCCCAAAGGCTTCCTCGGGCTCTGCCATTCCCTAAAGGTCAGGGAAGGAGCCGGGCCCGTGTCTGGAGGGATTTCTCCCCGCAGAGCTGGACGGGGCGCTTCCCCCTGCTCCCCCGTCGAGCAGCCTCGGCCGCCCCGCCGCAAGCCCGGCACCGCCGTCTGGTTTCTCTTCTTGCCCGGCCTGTTTTCCTTAGGGAAGTCAAGGCTTGTCACCCGCGGCCTTCCCGGTCCCCGCGGCCAGGAGCGGGGCTCCCCGGGAAGGGCAGGGCGGGCAGGCATGGAGCCCCGCGGGCCCAGGAGTCCTGCCAGGCTATCACCCGGCTGGAGGAAGGGAGTTTCCCAGGCACTCTTTCTTCCTTCCCTCCCTCCGCCGTCTGCCCTGAAGGATCCAGCTGGCAGGAAGCGGGGAGAAGTGAAAAAGGAGATGGGAAGCAGAGAGGGATCCGGCAGCACCTTCCCTCCAGCCGCAGGAGAGGACTCCTTATGGGGGGAAAAACCTTCGGCAATGAAAGCAAATGTTAATCCTCGCCGCGCCGGTACCCTGAGCACAGGGGCTCGGGGGTCGGCAGCTACACGCCGTGGTTTCCCGGTTCTACACGGGGGCCCGTCCGGGATGGAGCAGAGAGGGGGAGCCCTCAGCCCGCAGGAATTCACAGCTGGGACGTGGGGGTCCCCTTGTATTCTCCCCACTCCGAGCCGCTCTGTGTGCTCCCAGCTCGGGGAACACAAAGTTAGGGGTCTCTAGGAGGATCTATCGGCGGGTCGGTCCATGTCACAGGCTCCGGCTACGTAGCGGGATGGGGCTGGGAGGTATCGAAGAGCGGGGGTCTGGCGGGCAGGGAGGAAATGGTTATGGGAGGACTGCGGGACCCGGTACCCCATCATCTCCCGGGGTTGGGAGAGTCCGAGGGACGGACCCATACCGTTTCCATCGGTATAACCCGCTGCACCCCGGCGCTGCAGTTAGCGGCAGGACCAGACAACGATCCCCGTCCCGCGGGCACGCCACACCCCTCCTCAGGGGCTGAGCAGCAATGGGCCCCGGGGACGCGAACCACCCGCCGGGGCCGGGGCAGCCGCTTCCGCGCTCTGCTACCGTCCTCCTGGCCAGCAAACAGGCCTCCCGGGTCATGTCTCCGTCGGCCCGCTATCCCGGGACTGAGCCGGACAGAAACGGGTGGCAGCTCGCAGAGGGGCTGCGTCGGGCATTTCCCCTGGTACAGGGTCCGAAAGAAACCCCTTCCGGGGTGGAGGAAGGGGAAAATGGCTGGGAGAGAATGCTCCGCAAAAAGAGCCCATCCCTTCACTCCTCACACCTCCCTCGGGAGGCGGCGCGGAGCCACCCGCGGGCCCCCGACAACCCAGCCCAGGCCGGAACATCTTCCGGCCAGCAAGCGGGCGTGCTCAAGATCAACCCTGCTAACAAGCCCGTTGTCCTCTTCACCCCACCCCCGCGTGTGAAACATTGTCATTAGGCGTCTAATATCCCCATCGCTTCCAGGGGGGAATGGGAAGAGGCTGCTCGAAAAAAAACACAAACAAAAGAAAGTGTGTGAACTCCCAGCGCCCGTATGCACTGCACAATGCAAAGCGGGTTAATATCAGTTAGCAGTTCTGCAGTGACCTGTAAAGTTGCCTCTCTGGAAAGATTCTTGATGTATTACTTAACATGGCTACACAGTTATCTGTCTCGGCATTAATGCGTCCATTAAATCACTGTTGAGTAGCATCAACCTACTCCCGAGTCTTTTCGTCCCCTGGGAATATGGTTTCTAAACAGGATCAAACATGTGATGCTGACAAGTCATGAGAAGTTATAATTAATTAGAGTTTGCTACATCCACAGAATGGGTACTTGGGGGAGTGGGGATGGACCGGGCCATTAAGGACTTCAGCCGGGAGGGAGGATCTATAATATTGAGTTGGAAAACAAGAAGAAGTAATAATCAAAGGTGGCCAAAGAAAACTGCAAACCTTTAGCTTTCAGAACTCAGTCAAGATTAAAGTTGTTCTTGATGGGAAACACACCATCCCCTCCTTAATGAAAACCATGAGGAGACTGATGCTGGGGATGGCGTCTTAAAGAGGGAGAGAAAGGCCTCGCTCCAGGTTCGAGGACAAACAGCCAACAGCACAGTTTGCAGGGGGAAGAAGAGAACGAGAGGAAGGAGCTGGGTGAAGGGACCCGCCTCGCCTGGCTGAGCAGGGAAACCGCATCCAGAGGTCACGTCCCCACCCGACACGCACTTTGGGGTCGTTTCGCAGATGTTCCCTTGATTCAGAAAGGCCTGTAGCATCCCCCCTGCCTGCCCCAGAGCGCCCTGGAAGCTGCCGAAACCCCTCTCCTCCTGGCAGACAAATGGCCCCTCTTGCCCTGGGCTGGGGCCAGCCTCCAGCCCTCCCCCTGCCCCTTCTCTGCTGGGAATGGCAGTTAAAAATCAGACTGCAAACAAGTGGATTTTGGTCTGGGCTGCAATGGCTCTTATTTGCTTTGCTTTAACAAATACCTGGGCGGTGGGTGGGGGTGGGGGTGGGGGTGTTTACTTTCAAGCTGGCTGTAAAAGCCCCGCACGGGAGGGGAAAGGCAAAGGACCGGGTTACCCGACAGCATGGGGTGTGTTTTCATGCCCTTCGCGAGTCACAACGATGGCTGAGTTTATTTGCTTGCTTTCTGTAGTAAATGAGAGCCCTACAGGTGAGAAGATGCTAGAAGGGTGGAATGACAGGACAGATTTACACCTGTCCTTCCAGCTTACTTTGGCAACCCCTGTAGCCTACAGAAATGACCGGTGGTGCCGGGTAGTCTGGGGAAGCCAGCAGGTTCACTCTGCCTTTTTTGTGTTGTTTTTCTCTCTGTCCACACGCCCCACATTTCTTACTCCCTTCCTCCTTTTTCATATGGCATGACATGAACCACAGAGAGATCACTCCACTGATAAGCTCCCCCCAGCCACCTTCTGCCTCAGCAAGACAACCCATGGAGCCCCTTCTTGACACCTCCTTGGTTGTGCAGGGTCCCCAAGCTCTGCAGCCACCACACAACAGCCTCCTGCTATATCACTGGCCTCCTCCAATTCTCAGCCATCCCCTCTGAGCCAAGAAGGCAGAGGAGAGATAACCCCCTGTATGTCCTGTCTCCCCCCAACCATCCCACCTCGATGACAGAGGCTGTCCAGATGCCTCTGGAATCTGGCTGGACCTGGCTGCCATCTTCATCTGTGGAGAGGACAAAGGCTGCATTCCCCATCTCCCAACCCAAGGGCCTGTTGCCACCTCCTAGTGCCTGCTGAAAGCCCTCCTCAAAGCCAGCTTTCAAGTGTGGCGTCTGGTGGAGCCAGGACCACTCAAGCCCCACATTCAGCACTCCTGGACAAAGGGCTGGCTGCAGCCATTCAGGCTGAGGGCACGGGGGGTGTTGCTGAGGGTCCTGTCCCCTCTGTAGAGAGGGATGGAATGAGTTTTGTTTGCTCACAAGATGTTTTCCTAGCCAAAAACATCCTGTGAGCAAGCAACGCAGCCCAACATCTCATCACCCAACCTCATGCAAATAGCAATTAACAGGACCTTTGGATGCTTTCTCCCACCATAGGTTCTTAAGTTATATTCAAAAGAACCAAGCAGAAAAGCCACATGATGTGGCAGTATGTAACTGAGGTCTCCTGATGGATCTCACATGCCCATGTTAGATGATCACATTCTCAGAACAGAGCTTCTGGGCAGCAAAGTGCTCAGACATAGGATGCACAGGGCACAGAATGCCACACAGAGAAGAAACACCAGGTCCTAAGCTGCTCTAAACACCTTCATCTGAAGTTTGATAGGTGCTGCATTCTGCCCGGGATCTCTAGCTTCAGTCCTTCCCCTGCAATAGGCAACGGAGTCAAAGTCAACCCCTCTCACAAAAAACCCACAGGTGTTTCATCTCCCCTTGCCTATTCTTGGGCTCATTCCAGTGATGATTTCCCAATGACACAAAGTCAAACGGTTTCAACAGAAAAGACTGGGAATGCCTCACAGGAGGACTCTTGCCTCCCTGGGGCTAGGAAAGTATAGAGAGCCTGACCCAAATGAGGCAAGCACAGGGATTTGCAAACAGGTCCCTCTGCTCATGGCGACAGCCCTAAGCCCTGGGCTGGGGTTATAGCCAGAGGCAAGCACTCGAGATTCCTCTAACATCTTTGGGAACATCTAAGGGTTCGGCACTTCTGACAATCTCTTAAGGCTTCTTCAGATGCCTGGAGATAGATTTCACAGCTTGCTTCCTCTTAATAGCTGAGTTTCAAAGTCTTTGGCCAGAAAAATAGGCTGTGCAACTTCAGAGTGCCTTCTCTATGATAATTAAGATTAATAACTCACCACTTCACCTATGATGCACCCCTATGATTACATAGTAATCATGAGATGAGTATCTGCCATGCTTCACCACAGGGAAGAAGATGGATAAGGATATCACAAAGGGGTACGGAGTGGAGAGTTAAACCCTTTATAGCCTGGAAGGAGCAGGGGTGCCTCTCCCTACTGCATTCCCCTTTGGAGGCTGAGGCTTACTGGGATGATTCTGCAATGCAAATATTGCAGGAAGCAATGAGGCCTAGGATATCCTGTGGAAACTTAAGGAATTAAAGGTTTTGGTTGATTTTTGCTTTTCCATTCCACGTTTTTGGATACCATTTTTGCAGACTAGTTACAGTGAGCACAACCAAGGCAAGAGTCAATGCCCTGATAACAGTGGCAGCAGAGCAGCACAGAGCAGGGATGTGCCTGTTTTCTCATCTGAATGTGGATACTTCAGCTCAGCAATTTTCATGTGACTACTCTGTAGAGTAAATGCCTTTCAGGGAAGAGGCAGAGATGCTCTTTGGGATTGGCAAGGGGAAGGAGAGGATGGAATACAATATTATTTTGAACAGCCTTTTTCCCAGCCACTTGAGTTGAGAGGGTGACCTTTAAAGGGAGGCATCAATCCAGGTGCATGACCATGCAGGGTTACACACTGCAACGCATCTCCTCCATGGAGGAACTTACTCAGCTGTTGCTGGCCATAATTTCAGACAGAGGGTGCATTACATCTGCATCTGGTGACCTCAGATCAACCGCAAAGTCAAGTTCAAGGTCTTGTCCTCATTGTTTTAAATGATCTGGACTTTGCCTCTCAGAGAAACCACTTCTCCTCCTGTACTCTGGGATCACTGAAGGCACTGGAGTTTATACCAGGAGGAGTTTGCGAAGGAAGGAGTGCTGACAGCAGGCTTTGCTCAATGAGAGGCCCTTTGCAACACAACCTGCTTCTCACCTCCATTTACCAAAGCCCGGATGTGGTTACTTCCTGGTGGAGATCCACATTTTTTTCCACCAAGGATATCCCAGATGGGAAAGCATGCACGTTCTGCCCTGTTGCCCTGTCAGGTTCCAAACACGATGGATCTCCTTCCTATTACTGCTCCCCTTCTGCACAGCATACACAACACATCCCAAGCATCCTGGAAGCATTGGGTTTGTGGCATCTCTCCAAGACAGAGCCTATCTGCATAACCATGTCTGGGAAGTCCGCATGTGTTCAGCCGAGACGTAATTTCCAGTCATGGAAAAGGGTGTGCTCAGAAACCTCAGACCTCTAAGTCTACTCAAGACCTGCCACAATCAGACAGTTTGCCCAGCCAAAGAAGCCCTGAAGATGGAGCACATGGCTGAGAAACATCAGATTGGAGGAAATTAAGGACATCCAGAAGACACTTCCAAATGTGCAGTTTTTCTTGCGTGACACACAGGGTCACTCTCGTCAACAAATATCCCATTTTAATATTGCATTAAACTTTCATGGCGTACTTTGAGTCCATGATACAGGCACAGTCAACAAACCTAAAAATCAATTAATCAGTCCCTAAGCGAATACCCACTGAGAGAAAGAAAGGCTCCCATTAATTTCTCCAGACTTCAGGTCAAGCCCTAAATGTATAAAGATCAAAAGACCTGGAGATTAGCATTGAGCAAAGTCATCAGCAGTGGGATTTCCAAGGGTCACACTCAGCCCCTTGCAAGTAGATGGGCAAAAAATTATTGACCCAAGATTTCTTAATTCCCTTTTATTTCCAACTAGGCAACTCTTGATTTTGTTGTTTCTTTTAAAGGAGATGGTGAAAGAAATTGTTTGCACTTTTCACCACAAGTGATAGTTTTCCTAGGGGGGTGTGTGTGCAAGGCATCACTCCTAAGCTCCTGAGAAGATGAGTGACAGCCAAATTGCCTTGCAGCCTCTTTGCACATCTCCCCTGCCCAGGTTTGCGCCCAGAACAGGTGGCTTTCACACGTAGCACATATTTCTCCTGGCTGAGTGTTAACAGTGAAATCAAATCCTTTCCTTTGACCTAGGAATTTTGATGGGAAAGGGAAGTGTGTCTTGTTTGAGGGGGGTGTGGCACTTCTTTCCACAGGAACATTTGTCATTTCTCTGCTGAAAAAAGCCAGCAATAAGCCATACCCTGTGCCTGTTATTATCTTGTGAATTCAAAGTTGTCTTGTTTCTAATAGGCCCTTAGCAATAATGCAGGCACCTCATCATTTATCAACTTGCACTGACATCTTCCTTGATGCAGAAAGCTCCCGAATGGTACTTCTAAAAGAGACTACAGCAAAATGAGCCGTAAGGGGTCTTGTAGCCCTTCCTATAGTTAAGCAAAAGGAAGACCTGAGGCATGTTTTTTATGCCTTTGCTCACGAAAAGTGACAATATCAGACACCCTATGTGCTCCTCTTTCAAATCTATTTCCAATGCCAGGCAGAGTATTGGACAATGAAAATTGACCTCCAAAGGCCACATCTCCCTCTTCAGCAAGAGCAAAAGGGATAAGACACAGCAGTGTGGGCAGAAGAGCCCTGCTCCTACCTCTTTCCCATATCCTGCAACCACAATGGAGCCAGCATGGTGCGGGGATGCCCCTTGCACTGGGCAGAACTGGCCCAAATTATTTCCCCTTCCTCCTAAAGCAAAGCAGAAGCGAAGGAGTGAATCACAGCTTTGACCTACAATTTGAAGCCTGCCTTTTTCCCAGGGCTTTAAGGAAATCTCGTGTTAAATCCATAACTGAGTCCTAAGGGAGACAGGCAAAACATCCTCTGACCCAGCTGACCTCCTTTCTCTCCCTCTCTCTCAATCTGAGGAGATGTTTTTCAAGGAAAGAAGCCAAAAATTCAGCTTAGGGAAATGAGCAGAGCTTGGCTGGGTTGGAAAGGTTGAGCTGACTTCGGCCAGGCAGGCGCTGCCTCCTAACCTGCTCCTATGCAAATCCCACCAGCAACAGTCTCACTTGCCTCCTGGTAGCCAGGTTTGTGCAAATACAGTCTTGCCACGAATCCATTTGCAATGGCCTTAAATGACAACAGCTGATTTTGATGCTAGCAACAGTAAATTTTCCATTTTCCCCTCAGAGGGTTTGGCAATGCGATGTTGATTTTCTTCTCCAAACCTTGCCTGGCAAAGGTTTCCCTATCTCATAGCCTCATGCAAGTACAACGCTCTGTAATTACTGGGTCCAGAGTCTTTCATTCAAGTGCCTTCAAGGACTTTGAAGCATGAAGGATTTTGACTCGGCAGCCCCTGAGGCAAAAGCCCAAGGATTACTTTACCCAATTTACTTATGAGTAAACTGAGGCACAGCAGAGAGGAACCTCTAATTTTCACGAGTCTGTTCATTCAGGGTTCCTCCTTTTCCACACTCCCAACTCAAAAATGCCCTCAAGGCTTCAGTATTCAGGACTGCTGAGCAGCCAAATACTTGGCAGGAGGATTTTACAGCACTCCAGAAAGTCAACTCCATCATCTTCCAAACCACCCACTCAGAAAGAAATCAGGGCATCCAAAACTGGTGGTTTGTTACACTCAGCTGATAATAGGGTGTGTTATTAATGAGCCCCAAATCTCAACCTTTCTGCACATTCATTGTAGACATATCTAGAGGGGAAAATAGGAAAACAGGTAATATCTTCCCCCTTTTCTGCCCGAGAGCTCAGTGTGTGGGCAAAGGGTGGGAAGAAGGGAGGTATTTTCCAAACAGCTTCACATGAGGCTCAGTGCCTGTGCTTGCCAGGAGACATCTCTGTTGCAAGAAGCACGTAGGGCCATGAGCACCAGAAGAGAACAAGCATGCCCCGGTTTTCAACACATCTGTTCCCATTGCCCACTTTCAGTTACACTAAGGCTGAGGTATGAACTCATCATCCCTTGTTTGCCCCCAAGGATTCTGCACAAGGGATGGACCCTCTGTTGAGTGGTTTCTTCAGTGTCCACTAATGTGTAGACACCACTGACAGCTATATCAGCTACTCTGGGTTCTAAGCAACTGTCCCCAGTGGAGATCCTCAGGTCCAGAAGTGAATGCTTGCTACAACACCCACTGCTTTAGTGGGAATCACTGATGGTCTCCTTTATCCCACTATTCCTCTATCCCTCCTCTATCCCTCTATCTCCTCCACTTATCCCACTAAAATGAAAGTTTTAGGAAACTTTCACCCCTTGGTCAACTTTGACTGAAACCAGCATTTGCATTCAAAAGTTAGTAGGGGAAGGGGATGGAGGGGAAAGGCAAAGCTACTTAAACCTCCTTTTCCTAGCAACTGTCTGAAGAAAAAGGAATAACTGTGTATTATCCACTTGCAGACAGAGAAGAAGTTACAGGAAAGAATCCATCAAAGAGGGAAAGGAGATTCAGGTATTCAAGGACGAGTTTTCCAAGCTGACTTATGAGTTTTCCTCCACAATCTCATTGCAATAGACACTGTGCAAACACACAGTGAGAGACAATTTCCTTCAGTAGATATATTAAAATCTAAGCTGAAGAGACAGAAAGAGTGTGGGAGGGAAAACAGGAGAGTGAAGGAGAATTGAACTGACCCACCCAGGGTTACATATCTGGTCAAGAATAGAGGCAGAGAGAAAGAATCCAAGGCTCCAGAGTGCCAGTCCAACACTCTGTCCTTCAGACAAGGTTGTTCCTACATACCCCTTTGATCTGCTCATAACACCAAGGAGCAAGGGCCACCTCCAATCAAAATGAGAAGCTAGGCAGCAGCCAAAGAGCAGCACATGGAGAAATACCAAGAGGAGAACATCTGAGGATGCCAAATTCTTGTGAGAAGAAAGTGTCTGTTGCCAGCAAAAAAATGATGGTGTCACATGCGGGCTGGAGTAAATCAGCCTGCCAGGGCTCTGCTCATTAAGCATCAGCAGGATCTGCTCCACGCTATCAATCACTAGTGGTAGAATGGGGGGGAGCTATGAGCTCAGTCAAGGCCATACCCCAATTAGGAGAGCACCAGCATGTGGTCCCAAGCCAGTGATCTGGATGAGCTGAGCAGGGAGAGAGAAGGGTGATAAAAGGAGAAAACAGCATCAAAATAGTGATGTAAATTAACTACCTTGAGTAAAGGAAAGAGTCCTGGTAAAGGTGAATGAAACCTTCTTTATCCCTATGAACCCCTGAAAGAGTTAACAAAATAGTAGGAAAAGAAGAACAGAGATTCTAATTTATGGAGAGGTTCAAAGGGCTTTTGATAAAGCCCTTCAGTAGACTCTCTGAAGGAAATTTTATAATCATGAGGTTGGGAGATAAAGTGCTGTCATAGATTAAAAACTTGTTGAGACAGAAAACAGAGGAGAAGGAAATAAATGGCAAATGACCAGCATGGAAATAATTTAGGAGAGGTGTCCCCAGGACGAATTTGGAAAGTGGTTAACTGTAGTATGACTTCATGACTAATAGCAATTAGACTGGTAGAATAATAAATAGAAACATACTAACAATGTTGAGCCTGTACCCATTGCCTGCATCTGCTGCATAGAATAGCCTGATCTAGAAGAACACATCAGTCCTCTTTTGATTACTTCAGGGATAAAACAACAACAACAAAAGTGTTGTTTATTCTCATTCACTGCCCATAAAAGAAAGAAATGTTTCAATGCCACCTCTCTGCCCCCATGCTCCTTCCATGGGCAGCCATTCCCAGAGCACACTGAGAACGAATACCTGGAGCTGGGAAAGTGGAGGAGCAGGATTCTTCTTTGGCTTTCAACTGCAATAAAGTTTTCAGTGATTCCCACCCCCTCACTTCTCCCTCCCTTCACCAACTGCCTTTCCTGAGCTCGTACAGCTGGGACCACTGGCTGAGAAACACCCAGGGCAGAAAGCAAGCATCGTGCCTCAGTGGCAGCTACAAACCAGTTAAGCCAAGCCTAGGTGAGAATCCTTGCAAATACCAGGGGAATCCAAGAGTGTTATACAGAAGGGTGGGATACCAGCAAATAAAACTGAGCAGCAGATAGGTATAAGCCTGAACTAGACCTTCCTCAGTCAGTTCCCTGAGTTTGAGAGGGACGAGAGAGAAGTGGTTCTGCCACCAGTGCCACTTGAGACCTGCTTTTGCTGCCCCTGGGAAGCCCCAACAAGCCCCTGCCTGCTCAGATGACCAGGTGCACCCCATGGCTTGGGCAAGGAGCCCTCCAGAGCTGAAAGATGCTTTTCAAGGAGTGAGGATGGGGATCTACTTGGCAGCAAAGCGATTCTCTTGCAGGCTGTAGGTGCCATGTGTGGCACACAGTACATGGACAAACACCAGGACTGCTGTGGCATCTTTTCTCAAAACAGATCTAGAAAAGATGACAGTGAAAAGCCCTTTTCCTTTTCCTACTTCCCAAACACAGGAAAACATCAACTACCTGGTATGTTTGCTGCATGCTGGCTGCCCCCCACTTCAGCAGCTCTGCTCCAAGACTGAGGCTTGGAAAAGAACCTTCACACCATACCCAGCCCCTTGTTATCCATGGAAAAAGAGCAGTGTGGAGAGGAACCAGATCGCACTGTATGTTTCAACCAGCCTTTAATCAAGGCACATGATCTCAAAATCATTTGGAAACAAATGAAAATTGATATAAGTTAGGCATGCTGAAGGCAGGGAAGGGAAAGGCTGGATGCGGCTGCTGCATGGGCATGAAAGGCGGCATGGATGGATGTTCATGGTGGGCCCATGCCCTCCCTGTGCCCTTGGGGAAGAGCAAGGCAGTTGCTCTGAACAAGAAGGTGCTTGGCATTTTGAAAGGACGGGGCTCTGAATAAAGAAGCGACTGCAGGAGTATTGATTGCACAATATGGCTGGTTGCCTGCCTCATCTTTGTGAGTCTTTCTGTTTCTTCTTTCACCCACAACGCCAGCCCTTTTATGACAGAATGATTTTAGTGAGCCTAAACACAATATGCCTTAAAGCTGTAATTCTGGGACTCCTCGAGCATGAATCATATGATGCACGGAGCTGATAGTGGGGGCAGAGGCATTTGCTTCATTTCCAGACAGAGGGATGGAGTCAGACTCCATCCGGCTGAACCAGTGCTACCACTGCTCCACTGCTCCCGCATCTTTCTCCAAACACCACGTCAAAGCAGGGCCAGGTACCTGTATGAGCCCTGTTTACTAAAAACCACCCTCCAGAGCTGCAGCGTGTCTGAGGAATCAAAGCACGGTGCTGCTGTCAAGAGCTCAAGGCATTCCAGTCCCTGGTCTCTTGCAAAATCTCATGACCTTGTGTAGGCAAGGCCAGAAAATTCACTTGTTTGACTTCATTCTCAGACTTTCATTGAGTTTGACTCAGGGAGAAAAAAAACCCAAACCATAAAGTAGCAGAAATAAAAATGATACCAAAGGGAACAGAGTTTGCAGGGAGGGAAATCTCTCTGCCCTTCCATCCTGCCTGGAGCTATGGCTACTGGAGACCCGGTGGCAGAGGCACTGAGAGCTGTCACTGTGTGCCATGGCAAGGCTCACAGGCAGGACCATGCCTATCCCAGGAAGATCGGTAGCAGGGGCTCTGCAGGGCACCAAGGGGAAGCAGGGATGGGCACAGGGGGGTGCTTGCAGCCCAGTGCTACATGGACCCTCCTTTGGCTGCAGCCAAGGGACCATGGTGGCAGCAGCTCTAGTAGCAGCCATTGAGTTTTATTATCAATACTTTATCATTTTTTACCTATTCTTTACTCCTTTCTAAGCCCATCAGATGTGAATGCATTTACCCAGACCTCCCAGAGAAAAAGCAGTAAGGAAAACCATGGGACAGGGGTTTGAGATGCAGGGAAGGATCTAAAAGCATGCACAGGTGCCTTCCTCTGAGCAGGATTGTGCATTTCTCCGAGGCCCAACGCACACTGGCATCATTCCACTGACTCCAGACAAACCATACTACCTCAGGACTGGATTTATTTCCCTCAAGCAAATGCTCATAACACTTCTTTTTCCACTCACTTTGGTGGAAAACAGCACTATTTCCACTGTCTTCCTGTTATACGACACACCTCTGACACTTCGTTCCCGTTTTATTTCTGTAGCCTCACGCAAAAGGTCACTGGTGTGAAAAATACACCTTTTTTACTATTTGTAGGTCATAGGATTTCACAGGTATGAGTGTCCGTTTATAGCATAGGAGCAAACAGCTAAGAACATATTTTGATTACCCTTTAAAACGCGCAATAAAGGTGTTAAAAGGAAAGAGTGTTTTTACATGCCATGTCAAGCTGTAATCTACTCCATATCTCACACGCACGCTCTTCCAGCAGAGTGCGGTTGTTTCAAGTCTGTCTCCACTGTTTGGGTTTTTTTCTTTCCCTAAGTAGAGCTTGTATAACCAGCAAAGGAAAAGCAGAAAAGCATATCTGCAAAGGGCTTTGGAAAGCAGCAGTTCAATGTTGTTGTTGCTCTCCTGCCCCAAGGAGTTATGCGTGATGCTGCTATTGCCTTCCCATGGGAGGTGATAAGAGAGTTTGGGCTCATGTTACCAGCAGAAACACTGGGCTGGTGACAGCGAACCTTTAGGGTCTTGTGAGCCAGGAGCAGCTGCATGCCTGATCCACAGTCCACAGCTCTAACACTCAGCTTTCCCCTGACCAGCTGTGTGCAGCTCTATACATCCCTGCTTCAGAGTGGGAGATGGGGACATGGGTCAAGCTGTGGGGTCTCTTGGTGTGAGAGTCCTTCAAATGCTCAGCTTCATCTCCAGCTCCTTCTCCAACACTGGAGGAGAATTAGGGGGCTACAACTGGAAACAGAGGAGGCAGAGAGCTAAGCAAAGCTGTTGAAAACACTTTGGAGATAAGCCTGGGTTTTGTCTCCCTTTGGCTGAGAGCTCTAGGAAGAGCAAGAAACAGAATACTTCTTCTTCCCTTTAGCTATCTGTTGTGAAATCTGGGGGAGGAAGATGCTTAAATGCCATGTATAAAACCATCCCTTAATCCCCCTCCCTCTAGAGACAGAGTTGTCAGGAGTGCCTGTCTCCTAACCCCTCATGTGACACCTCCAAGACACAATTAGCATTAGCCAAGATTCCCAGATGATCAGTCCCATCCCCACATCCCCTGCATCCTGACGCTCCATGCCCCTACACCCTGCTCAAAGGCCACCCGCAGCCTTGATGCTTCTGCTCTCCTCTAGCCCGGCTTAAAAGGCACAAAGCAAACAGGGTTCCACTCCTGATCAGTTGAAAAACAAACAAACGGGGACTCTCCTAACACAGGAGAGCCCAAACAAATAATTATCACCTCCCCCTTGACTCTGGCTAGCGGGGCCACAGAGCCGGCTGCTCTTTCTGCTTCTGTGTGGTCTCCCTTATAGACAGGCGAACATAAAGGACTAAGTCACTGAAACTTAACGAGTTACTGCTCGTTAGCTGAACTGCATTAACTGCCTGCCTGCGTGCTCCCTATGGATAGTTGGGGCAAACCCATTTTATTTGGATCAGGAATAGGCTAGGGCAGTGTTTTCCAGAGTCTAAAGCTGGTTTTGCTAAGAGGTTTGCAAAGGTAACTGGAAAACAAGCCACTTGTCACCAGGGTTAAACAACTAACTCAGGGATGGGAATAAAGGAAAGCATTAAAGAAGAGAGGGAAATCACTGGGCCTAGAGCATGCCAAAAGCACGCACTGCTGGGTAATACAGCCCCACTGATAAGTGGTAACTCGCAGTGCTTAATTGCATGCAACTACCTGTCTGGGCTTTTATTCCCAGGGTGTGATGAGTGCCTTGAGTCAGTGCTGATGGGATTGCAGCAGCCATCTCTCTACACCCAGCACAAGGCATTGAGAAATAAAGAAGCGAGCAATTCATATGCCCACTTCAGCGTAAAGTTTCTGCATTTTTAGAAGCACCCTAGATGGAAGGTTTGCCTATTCTGGACAAAAACTGTGCTCTGGCTACTGTGAGTCTGCAAACTGCAATGCTTTCAAAGGAATGTGGAAGCACGACAAAGATTTTCAGGGAAAGGAGAAAGGCAGAAGTTAGGTGGGGTGAAAAGGGAAGGAGGAGGCTCTGCTCTGGGTGACTTCCCATTTGGGATGGGTAAGAGCAGCCCCACAGACAGTTAGTACCAAGAAGCTGGCAGGCTGTGGCTTGTTGGCGTGGCCCTGCCCTGTGTCAGCAGAGCTGCAGCTGGATAATTACACTTCTCTCTCTTTCTCTGGACATTTGCACAGAGCTAAAGCTCGAGGCAGAAACCTAAAGCAAATTGCATGGTGGCATCCGGGTGCTAATAAGGTGCCTCTGTGTTTGGGAGCGTGAGAAATAAGCTGGCTGGGCTTTAAAAAGCAGGAGGATGAACGGATGACAAACGTTGTCACTGCTCATCCCAGGGGTATGGATGTTCCTGCTAAGGAAGGCTTTCAACCTGAGTTAACCTGTCAAGGCATTCCCTACCCATCTCTGGTAGGAGAACTCATGGCTGGACCCTTCTGACATGGTGGTCTTAGATGTAAGAGCAAGGCTTTGGCATGGGAACACCAGCTACAGCAGCACTGCTTGAGCCAGGCTCCTGCCCAGGAGGGATTTATTTTTACAAACAGGTTTTCTCTCCATCAGCAAAGCTTTCGGAGAAGCGGATTATTTAGGAAGATGCGAAATCTTTGGACTGCTGACTTGGATTTTTCCAAAGCCTGACTTGGTTGGGATCTCTCACCTTCTGCAAAAAGAGGGTAGAAATTTCATACGAAATCCAAATGTATTTTATGATTAATTACTGTTGCCAGCTCTTTCCTTTTTAATAACTTCTGAGTTCAACAAAGCAGTGCCCTTTTTTGCAGAGGATGTTTGGTACAATTTGTCTAGATACTCAGATGCCAATACAGAGGTATTCCAAGAAAAGGAGGCCCTCTCTTCTGTCATTACAGGCAATACATTTGCTATCACATTATTAACAGATAACCCCCCTTGGTGATCAGCAGAAGTGAACATCAATTTTTATTGGTACTTTTGTATGTCTTTCTCTCTGCCATCTATCTAATGAACTCACCCCAACCAGCATCTCCAACTAGGGCCCCACCATCATTTATACTGCTGGGCTAATAATTCAATTTTCATTGGAGCAGGAGTGGGGAGATGGAAGGAAAGAGATGATTTTACTAAATTGCTCTACTTTGGATAATGTTCATCCTCTGTCCAGTTCTGATTTATATCTGCCATTGACAGCTTCAGTTTCTTAGAAATTAATTCCCTGATTTTAAAGAAAGAAAAATACCTTGACTGGATGTGAACGGAGCCCAGGAACAGAGGGTACTTGATGAGCCTCAACCGAAAACAGTCAATAAAGCATCCCCCAGGGATGCAGGATGGGAGCAGCGGCAGCTCCACTGCAGGCAGAGCCCTGGGTGGAGAAGCTGATTTGTCCCCCTCCATCCATCCCTGCCCTGTGGCACTGCCCCAGGGCGCAGGGAGCTCCACTTCAGCAGCTCCTCTAGGGTTGCTGGGGGGGGGGGACACGGCACCCCAAAGCTCTGCTGTCCTCCTCCTCAGGCACCCAAAGCAGGGTGCTGTCCCTCAATGGGTCCCACATGCACTGCCCTGGCCTGCTGCAGGCTCTGGGGGAAACGAAGAGAGAAAAAAACCCAACCGAGGTGCCATTAAAGTTAATTGTTTTTATTGCTGGTTTAACAGTGTCTTGTAAATCTTTTAACGATCCAGCCCAGGAACACCAGTGAGGCCTAAACTGGAGGAGTCGAAGCAGGATGAGCAAGGGAGTGGGGACAGGGGACAGGCAGCTCTTGCTCTGGTCCCATTCTCCGTCCACACCCCGATCCACACCGGGCTGGAGAGCAGCGAAATCTGGGGCTGTGATGCCCATAAGAGTCTCGCCGGCACAGAAGGGGCTGGGATAAGCCCTAAGATATTCCACATCCAGGCAAGCCCTGAACCTCCCTTCCTGCCCTGGCAGAAGGCTCGGCTGGGCTCATCATCAGTGTTTGCTCTTAACAGAGGCGCGGCAGGGACCCACACATGTCCTGCTGCTCGGGGGTTGTCGCCTGCCACGGACAAGGCGGAGGAGCGGGGACACCTCGCAAAGGTCCCCGCCGAGCACGGGAAAACCCCTTTGATCTTGCCAGGAGAAAGCTAATCCCATGTTGTGATACAAGTACCAGATGCTTCTTGGAAGAATTATACTGGGGCACAGGGTTAATGCTCCAGCTTTTCTTTAAAGTGTCCTGCGGATTATACCCCGATTAAAAGGATTGTTCCCCAAACGGCTACAGTGTCAGCCCGGCTGTTGGTGTTCGTGTTGATACACGGGGCGAGAGAAAGGACATGGGGGGGAACGGGGTGTTGAGATTTATTTCCTGCCTAAATAACCTTCCCCCCACCCCGCTTTGCCCGACTCCCTTACGAGCTCGCTGGGGGTGGGTTGGTCACTGTCGGAGCTGCTCATCCAGGAGAGAGGGAGAGAAGCCGGGAAAAAGGGTGCTGAGAGGGTGGGTTTGACATTTTTATCAAGCCGTCGCATCGGATATTCATCCATCCCTTCATTAATCCGCCTATGAATGAACTCGTGAAATCGGGGCGGGGGAAAGACACGCACAGAGCCGGTAAAGGGCTCAGCTCCCGCGCAACAGTGCACCCCGTTCCGCGCCCCAAATCAGTCCCGCTCAGCGAGGGGATACGGGAGAAAAGAAGGGAAAGAGAAAAGGAAACACTTTGCTGCTTTCGCTCCCGCCGGTAGCGAAGCCGCAGGTCCCCCCCCTCCACGGGGAGCCGCTCCGCGCCCGCGGAGGTGGTGTATCCTTCGAACCTCCTGAGATACCCGCGGAACGGACGCATCTCCCTTTCTTCCCTCCCAAGCTCCACTGTTTTTGTTGTCTCTGCCGCTTTTAGGTCTCAGCCCCGCATCCACCTGCCCATCGTCACCCGTGCTGCTTCCGCGCATCCACCACGTATCTATCACTCCTTCACGTCCAGCCCGGGCCGCTGCCACGGCTGGGCGGGTGGGGGATGAAGAGGGCTCCCCCCGCGCTCGGTGCCGCGCTCGAGCAGAAGATGATGTGGGGAAGCAGCATCTTCCCAAAAGCAGAGAAAAAGCAGCAGCTCTGAGGAGGCACCAGCACAGCATCCCCCTCCCTCCCCATGGTGAGGGTGTTCCTGGGGTCCCCTCCTTCGCTTCTCCCCATCTTCCTATCCGGTAAAGGAGGGGATCAGCAGAAGAACCGCTGTCTCCTGATGAGGGAGCATCGCACCTCTTATTTTCAAGGGGACGTAAACGAAATCGCTCCTTCCGAGGCGGTGAGAGGAGCGTTTCCCCCGCCCGGGGCCGCCTGGGCCCCGGGTCTTCCAGTGGGCTCTGCCTCCCGGCCCCAGTTGTTCCCACATAACCAGGGCTCCTTCCCTCGAGATTTCACCCCCTTCAACTACGGCCCTCCCTGATGAATAAAGGTTTGGTTTCCCTTGGCACCTTCACAAAGGGGTTGAGCCCTGCTCACCCAATACCCCAGGCTGCGGGTCCGGGCCCCCGGGCCCCCTACCCGCGGGCAGGCAGCCCCGCAGCCAGGCGCTGGGGAGCCAAGAGCTCCTCTTCCTCGTTACAGGGCCGAGGGCTGTCCACAGAAGCCGCTCAAGTGCTTTCAACCGCCTGAAAGCAACCTCCCCCCGCCGTGTGCTCCTCTTGCGCGGAGCGCAGCGTAACCCCCGCGATGGGCGGCCCCGGCTCTGCCTCCTCTCCGCAGGCAGCCCGGCGCTGGGACGGCAAGGCCCGGGAACGGTGCCCGTGTCTGGGCAAGTCCCTTCTCCCCTCTCGGGGGAAGAGCAGGGGCAGCCCCCGGCCCCTGGCCGCCCCCCGACTCCCGGCCTAGCAAGTCCCAGCTGCCTGTTCGCTGCCTAAACTCGGTCCATCTCCATCAGCATCTCCGCATCCTCTAAGCGCCCAGGGCGAGCGCGCACCCCCTCATCTCCATCACTCTGCATAACAATGTGCTGTCTCCATCAAGCGCTGTAGCGAGCTGCCTGTGCAGCCACAGGGAGCACCCGAACGGCAGGTCACCCCGGTTTGCATTGACTCCTGCCTGTGCCCTCAGCCTCCCCCGTTCCCTCTTCTCATCCTCCTTAAGGCTTTCACAGCTTTTGCTCTCTGCCTGTCTTTTGAAGGATTTATATTTGAGTAAAGAATACCAGCAAGGGAAAGGGACACACAACAGAACCGCTGAAAAAAGGGGAAACATATCAAGGCCTGATAAAAGGGGGAAACCCCCCTAAAACATCCCAGCAGAGATCTTCAAAGCAAGCTATTTCTCCACAAGTTGAGCACAGAAGGGATGTTTTTTGTTCCACATTAAGTGTTGGGAAGGCAAAACCAGGGTCCATAACTGGGAAATTATAAAAGGAAGTAAATCCATCAAAGCAAATGCAATTGGGAATACAATTAGGCAGAAGGGCTAGAAGGACAAGAAAGGAGGGAGGACAGAGGGAGCCCTGCCGCTGAGTGACAATACGCAGGCAGCGCAGGGGAAAAACACCCCAGCAAATGAGATTTTGTAGGAGGCTCTGAACAAGGAATGAAATCGATGTTAAACCCAGGGCGGGAGGCGGGGAGAGGGGGCTGCGGACGCCCCCGCGCCCCAGGGCTGGGGCTGCGGGGGGGGCTGAAGCAAACGGCTTAGGTTTGAAGACAAAATCAGCCTTTTTTTGGTGCGAAGGGACAGCGGGACAGCGCTGGGGGAACGGGGACGGGGAGGGAAGAGCCCCCACCGCAGCCGGGGACACGAGGTAGGGCGGGCAAAGAGAGAAAAGTGCCACCCTGGCAGCCCCAAATCCAGCGCTTCCAAACCCCTCTTGGCCAAGACTCCCCCACCTCCTTTCCTAGGAATTAAGGGAAGGGCTTTTGCCCTATCCCTCCTCCCAGCTGCTGTGCGGAGTGCTCCTGGCACCGGAGAGGGAATTTCGGCTGTCAAGGAAGCGGCGAGGAATTAAAACTATCCAAACTCTCCAGGCAACGCTTATCCCGACTTTTTCCCGTTTTTTGTTTTTGGGGGCGAGGGAGGGACAGGAAGGTCGGTGCTAAGAAAAGTAAGAAGGTTTTATGCGCTGTGATTAAAAACCGGCCCCGTTTTCTTTTGTTTCTAGTGTGATCTATAGCCCAGCTCTGGAAACCACTGCTCTACATACGTGCGCTTATTTAAACAGCCTCTAATTAAGACATCTACACGCGCAGAGCCTGACATGACATTTATTGTTCGGATCTTTCTTAAAAACAATAGATCTCCCGTCAGAATTTCCTATTCCCTGTGCTTCAACTCATCACCGTTTCCACCGGGGGGGAAAACCGTGTCAGGATAATCAGCGCTTTTCAGCGGCAGTGATTTTGTTTCGATCGGGGGGGTTAAAAAGGAAAACGAGCAAAGGTAGTAGAAACACGCAATTACCTTACAAGAGGGTTCGCACAAATGAACTTAATGAGTAAAAGAAAATATCTGTAGTTAAAGGCTTTGCCCCCTCACTGAACCAGATTAACAGTATTTGTTGCTTTTCTAGCTACACAAAACTGCAGTAATGAAAAATAATCTTGACATCATTTAACTTCCTTAAGGTATCTTTCCCCCGCAGACGCTCTGAAAGCTATTAAACAGATGAGACGAGGTTGTATTGAACTGTTGCAATGCTCGCTTTAATCAAAATTAGATGGAATCGCTTAATTCAGTAATTAAGGAAAGCTCCCATTTTCTTTATACAAACCGCGCTCATTAGTTCCTAGCATCAGCAAACTTCAGCGCTACCAACCCGTTTTGCTCCAGCGCCAGGAGCTGGAGACAGACACCGAAAACGCTGCGGACACAAAGGCTTTAAACCCCCCTT
The DNA here is from genome assembly GCA_039720435.1 of Amazona ochrocephala. NCBI lineage: Eukaryota > Metazoa > Chordata > Aves > Psittaciformes > Psittacidae > Amazona > Amazona ochrocephala. The sequence goes on along the minus strand of CM077891.1, from coordinate 2,918,574 downwards.
CAGTAACAGAAAGCTGGGGACCGAGGGGTTTCTTCACTTCCACTTTCCACAGGCTCCGGTCCCAGTCCCCCGGGGAGGTGACACCCCGGTCTCAGCCCGTTCCCATCGGAAGAAGCGAAAGTGACTTTAGCTCCTTGTAGGAAATAAATCGGACATACCGCCGCACATGGGACTCAGACAAGATAAGCGAGTAGCCTGGACCACAGCATCCCAGAGAGGCATGTCAGCCGCTCGTCCCTCTGGAAGGGACCAGGAGCACAACCCCCCGACCCCTTGGCTCAGGTCACAGCGGTTTGGGCAAGTTTTGTTCAGACCCCACATTCTGTGAAGCTGCCACGGGAGATCGGGGTAGACCTGGGCTGCGCCGTGCCTAGTGTAACAGCGGAGTTTGTATCAGACCGCTGTAGTAGGGATAAATCAGATGCGGGTCCCGCAGCCGCCAGGCCCCCCCCCCCCCCCATTCCCCCAGGAGGGACAGTGGAGCCCTTCGTCTGGAGCAAAACTGGGTGCTCACGCGTGACTGGCACCCGCAAAGTGGTTATGTGGGATTTAGGGAGTGGTGGCAAAGGTGGAAAGCCTTTTCTGGAAAACCAGGTGTGTGTGGGAACCCAAAGAAAACAGAAACGAGAGGGGAAGATAGAAAAAAAAGAGGAAAAGGTGGAAAAAAGGGGAGAAAGTGGGAAAAATAACGGGGGAAAAGAAGGGGAAAAAAGGGAGAAAAGTGAGAGAAATAAGGAGGAACTATATAGGAGGAAAAATAAGGGAGGAAAAAACAAGGGAGAAAACAAGGGATAAAAAGGAAAAAAGGGGAAAAAATGGAAAAAGGGATAAAAAAGGGATAAAATGGAAAAAAAAAGGGGGGTAAAGCAAAAAAAAAAAAAAAAAAAAAAAAAAAAAAAAAAGGAGAAGAAAAAAACAAAAAATAGAGAAACAAAAGGCAACCCCCAGTCCTGAGAAACTCCCAGCCCCAGCCCTCCCCCGGCTCTCTGTAACCCAGGAGAAGCCCAAGGAAATAAAAGGTGCGATCCAAAATATTAATAACAACCCTCCCCCCCCCCCCTTAACTCTCAGCCAAGGCTGGGCTGGCTGCAGAAGGCATAAAACCCGGGAGCAAAAGGTGGGCAGTGGGTGTGAAGCACAGAGCAGGGGCCAGGAGTGCTGTCTTCCCTCCCCCCCACCCCGCACTGGGTGCCTAATCCCAGTGCTCCCCCTCCCTTTCCCTCCTCAAGCTCCGTTTTGTCCAAGCAAAGTCACAAGGTACCCACGGCTGGCTGTAACCTAAGAACTGGGCATGGCTGGGAGATTATTTTTCCATGAAGGGCTGCCCGAAGATGCAAACGTGCCTTCTGATGAGTTTTGCACTTTGGGTTTTGACTGAGGCATGTTGTGGAGTCATCTCCTGCTCCATGTCCTACCCCCGTGATGGTGTTCACACACACACACGTGTGGCCACAGTGCTCATTGCAATACCCAAGGCATGTGTACCCCGACAGAGGACCCAAGGTATAAAAAGAAATTGAAGCTTCTGCTCTGAAACTGATCTCCTTTCCCCTGGATCACACTTTTGATCTAATTTGTTTCTCTGTCCAAATGACTTGGCTCAGCCTTCCCCCTGAAAATTTGGTGTACAGTTGACATCAATCATGTCGCAGTCTAGGGAGGGATAAGGATAGAATATCAGAGAGGTGACCATGCATGCCACATGATTCAAATCATCTCAGCATTGATTAATTGGGTTCAATCTGAGTTTCAGAATCATAACAACTGTTGTTCCCCTTCACATAACATCAACAGGGCCTTTAAAGCAGAGTATCCATTTACTTCAAGGCATGTGATGCATTAAGACCATCATCTTCTATTAAACCTTAAAGGCTGGACGAATTTTAGACAAACTCAATTAGCTCAAGATGGTTCTGCAGTGATTAGACGCTGTTACCCCCTTTCCCTTCATCATGGATTTTTCTACCCCCTCTACTATTTAATAGGAAGGACAAAGTATTTCAACACATGCAAGAAGCATTCATGCCTTGAGCCCATCCTGACTCTGCTCTGACCGGTCGGGTAACCCACTTAAAAGCAAATTCCCTCTAAAACTTGTATAGGAAATAGCTCATAAAAGCATGACCTACTTTTCCCTGGAGTTAAAGAAAAACTCTTTGGATACCCAAGAGTTGGGGCATGAAGCTGCTATCAAGGAGGAGCAGACAGAAAACTGTGTTTCTGAGGTGGCCAGGATCTTGAGTTCAGGAGAAAGGAAGAGCCAGGCAGGACTGCAGGCCCTTATAAACAAAGTTATCCCTGCCCCTACACCCAAAAAGAAGTTACACTTGGGTTAGATAGCTGCTTATCACTTAACTACAGCTAAATCAGGAGAGAAACACCATCTGGGCATGCAGGGGGTAAGCAGGGTTTGAGATGCAGACTCCTTCTGCACTTCAGGTTTCCATATGTTAGGAAAGATGAGCCATATTTGTGTGTGTTTGATTCTTATCTAGCAGCTGGGATCACTCATCTGGGTTGTAACTGAAATAATAATGATTAAAGAAAAGCATGCCTGCCTTGTAATGTTGCAAATATGGGCCTCCACATCACATCTATTCAGCCCCGATTGAGGAATGACCTATCGCAAATGCAGCCTTGAGCAATCAGAGGAATATCATCTCTAATTACTGTTTTGCAAGCTGAAACTCTATTAAGTACTTCCCTGTTGTGCCTATTATGACTGGCTCTACACTTACAACAAAAGCATCCTTCTTTTTTGTAATCTTTCCACTTTGCATGGGAACGATATCCTTGTATTCAGCTCAGGGATTGCTTGCCTTTTTGTTATCTATTTACTTCTTAAGGAAAGCTTGAAGACTCTGGCTGCAAAGGTTGAGATGAACGTTGTATGGATGCTCCTTATAGCAAGGGCAGCCTAAGAACTGTGCTTAAATCAATCCCCTGACTTAAAACACGAGTATATTCAAGCAGAGAAAGTCCACAACCAGATTTTTAGATGAGTTTTAAGGCAAATTTACCTTAAAGCTTTATCTGCACAAACTGTCCTGGTACAAGTATGCCAGCAATGAAAAGAGATCTATGAATTTCACATAATACGTATGGATATCCCAGAACAAAACACATACAACACAGCAGAGCCTTGCTAGGCTGAGCTCTGGGGATCACATTGCCCTTGAGAGCACTGAACACTCACACCGCTCACCCAAGTACGTCACCTTGAGTTGTATTTTGCTTTCTTGGTTTCAAAATCAGGCTGATTTCTGGTTTTGACTGACTTTACCACTATAAACAGTGCAGCGGGGAATAAAACAAGCCCCAAATAAATGGTAACATGAAGTACACTACTGGAAAAGCATAAGTGATGATGGGAGAAGGCAGTAAACACTCCAGAGGGACAACCAAGTGATGTTCAGCTTTAGGATTGGGATTCTGGAGCAGGCAGTCATCACCGTGTTCACAAAAATTAATCAAGCAAATTAATTAAGTCACAGTGCTGGCTTCAGGCTTCAGGATACCCAATGAGTTGGTCAAATAACAGAAGCTGCTCTCCAGACACTTCTCAGGTCCACGTGTGTTTTACCTGTCAGTCACTGAAGCTCAACCAGAGTTCTGCTGTCTCTGGCTTTCACATCTAAAAAAGCCATTTCCTCTTTCACAGGTCTAAGCCACTGGGACAAACACGCTTCACAGGTACCCAGTTTGAAAGCAGTGGAATAAATAGATGAGTACACAAAAATGGACAGTTTATGATTTTCACGCCAGGCGACTTCCAGCTCAGCCAGAGCAGAGGCAGACAGTCTCCACCACTGAATTTGTATGAGACCTATAGAACATCCTATGATTGCACCTCAAGGGTGAAACCCAGCAGAGGTCCCTCCCTGACATCAGTCAGTGGCTACTACTGACATGAGTAATGCTGGAATATGTGAAAGACCATCAAAAAAGAACTACTGATAAAAATGTACAGCCCCTTCCCCCCAGGCATTTCATATATATAGCCCAAAATAGCAGATGGTCTTTTCTTTCTTGCTAGACAGACCAAGAGCAGCATCCCCTTATGTCCTAAAGTGAGTTGAGACAAGAAACATCATAATTTGAGATGAACTTCAAACAGAAAAAACAATTGGAGATTCACATTTCAGCCTTCACATCCAGACTAGCAGGGAGTAAGGAGGCAGGGGCCATGAACAGCAAAAAGCCACTCAAGTTGCTGATTCCCATTTCTAGGAGCCAAGGCTGGTGGCATGACATTAAAGACCAAATTGTCCATCACACACAGGAGAGAGTGCATGCAGGATTGTACCAGGCAGCCCAGCACTGACCTGCCACCCTTAATGAAGGTGTTACAGGGTCACAGAAAAGCAGAAGCCCTTTCCTATGGGATCAAATGCCTGGAGAACGGTCTACTCTCCCAGAGAAGCAAGCATCTTCCTCAGCCCTTTGTGGTCCCAGGGATGGCGGTCTCAGGTGCTGAGTGGATAAATCCCAATACTGAGGCTTATTATGCTGAAAAAACAAACCCTTCTTTTTAGCCCCCAAACTCTACTTATAAAGATTTCCCAAGTGCTGATGCCACGTGAAGAGGTTCTTCATCCCCCTGTAACACAAACCATCCATCTGCGTGGAGTGGATTCCTTGAGGGTCGTTTATTTTCTCTCACATCTTTTTCCTTCGTTCACATCAGCTGCCTGGTCCCTTCCCCCAGAGCTCTTATGCAAAGTCTCAGATGGGAAACTGGAGACGGATGCATCCCTGAGAGCAACGCCGTTATCTCCTAATCTGTGCTGGGAAGGGAATACAGCAGCACCTGTGCTTCTCTGGGCCAGTTCCTGGAGCTGACCCTCATGTTTCCCCCCGTAATGATACCCACTGTCCATTGTCTCTATAGGCTGTGATTCTCACCCTGGCAGGAATGGGGTAAGTACTCACAGTAGATTCCCCTCCAAAGCAGATGAAGGCGAGGAAATGAGAGAAGGAATGCACTGAACCAGACCTGGATTTGAACTTTTAAGTCTCCCTCTTGCTAAGCATAACTTTTCACTTTGAATTTGACTGATCCAGTAGCCATAAGCTAGAGAGAAAGAATGCATAATATAAGGATGTCTCCACCCACCTGGACTTTCTGGGAACTCCAAGCTGGTGCTGCCCCAAGTTTCTTCTGAGCCTCAATTCATTTAGCGTTCACCAAGTGAACTATTCCAGGAATGTGCAAGGATCAGTCCCCTGAAGAGCAGCGCGAGAAGGGGGAGGCTGTATAGCTACAGAGCATTTCCCCCAGCTTTTTAAAGCAGATCTCCTTTCCCGGCCTTCTAGCCAACCTTCCCTATGTGACCCAAGAAGTTCCCCCTAACAAAAATATAGATGTAACCTTATCTAAAGTGAGTGCAGCAAATGTACTACGGATAACGTGTAATTAATAACAGAAAAATAATGTTTCCCCTGTTATTAAATCAAGGCCTCCCCTGACCTCTCACCCTCGTATACGTGCCTTCAGTTTTATGGCAGCAGTGGACGAGGTTATTGTGTGTCCGTATGCGCACGCACATCCGAGCTGGCAAGGGGCTCACCTCACTATTGCTGGAGCTAGTTTAGGGATTTCCCCTTTTTTTAAGGTTAAAAAAGAGAAATGCCTCCAGTAGTTTATATGATGCTTGGCCAGTGAATGAACTCAATCAGTCTACGAAACTAACCTGGTTCCACTGAGGAAAGATTCTGCCTCACAAGTCTCAGTGTAACACCACCTATATACGCACGCGCGTGTGCACATGGATTGCTTTTGGGCTCCCTAATGCGTGTCCAGGCTTAGGTGGATGCTCGAGGAATGCATCAATATTTTGATATATTTGCAGCATGCAAAGAGAAAACAAGGAGCAGTTGAATTCCCTGGAAGGGCTCAGCATTTTATTTGGTTGTAACACAGTAAAATCGCCACTGCTCACCAGGCAGCGTTTCTTCCCTGGCTTTTCTTAATACCTGCAGACACTCAGCCCCCAGCCATCAGCACTGACAAAACCATATTTATACATCGGGCAAGATGAACTAGGGAAAATTAACAAGTATGGACCTGAAAGTGCATCAAGACTTTAAAGATGCTAATAAATACGAGGCCAGTCTGGTTTTCTCTGCCATTCCTCCCCTTCCCCTACATGCTGATTGCCAGTAATGCTATCTAACTCCAGAGGTCATCGGGCTTGTCCGATGTATGGGCTTCCCTCCTGATTCATTACATTTGATGCACAGCTCTTCCAGGAGTTAACTCAGCCAAACCTTTGGGTTAATGGAAGCCACACCAGCTCCTAATCCAGTAGTTTGAATCCTTCTGTTTGTGTTGGATGGATGCTATGTGAAAGACTGGTCTCCCAGGGTCAGAGAGGGTCCTTCTGATCATCATCAGCAGTGGTGTGAACCCCAGGTCGCATGCTTTCCACCCACCCTTCCAGATTTACTGGACAGCAGCAATGGTGCTTGCTCACCCAGGCAAAGACTTGCCACGAGCCTTGGGGACCTGCCATTCCCCAGGGACAGAGGGAAGGGGCAGGACTATGCCCCTGTCATCACACACGACAATTTGGACGCAAGCCCCCTTCTATTCCTGTGTTTACTTAATTGCCTAATTCCAAGGCAAATAATTTCAAGGCTCAGCCTCTCCTCCAAATGTTTTTCCCTTTGTCATTCTCTGCAGCACTAACAGAAGCAGAAATATTAGATTTCTTCAACATTTTCAGCCCAACACTTTCATTTAAGGAGGTGGAAACCCCTTTGCCTTAAACACACAAACACAGCCAGCCCCTGGGTCTCAGTATTTATCCATTCAGTCCCTGTGGTTTGAATGTATAAATCAGTGCAGAGATAAATGTGTCTTTTGAACGGCAGCCGTGCATGCAAGCGCTCCAAGGTAAATGCTCCTGTAAAAGCAGGTATTCATTTCCTCCATCCTCCTTGCTCATGCATTAGCCTGCCATGCTTCTCCAGCTCTGCCTGCAATACAAACCCCAGAGTCTGGAAAGTGGGAGGGCATGGTGTGCTCCCTCCTCTTCCAGAGTCATCACTAACTTCGGTTTAATCATTCAATCTAGCTAAATCCTGCCCTGTTCCTTGGACAGAGTATCAAGCATCACACTATAAATACTGTGCCCTGCATTGCCCTAGTGCCCTCCCTTCCCTCAAGACATGATTTGAGGGTGTATCACTTTCTCATGGGCTCTACACCAAAAGCAATCCCAGCCCTAATACCTGCTCTGGGAAAGGGGAGAAGCAACATTCATCTTTTACTGATAAGGGGATTTGTGGGCATCCTGTTTGAAGGGGAGCTTTCCCCAGAGGGTAAGGACACAGGCAGTACGTGATACATGTGTGAGGTGTGTGGGGGCCTGACTTTTTTCCTCCTTTGCTCTGTATTCCCAGGGGAACATGGCTATTTTAAGAGGATAAGGAATACTCAGGGGGTGCCTCCAAGCCTAGGGAGTGCAGGCAGCGGCCCAGCTTGCTGGGGCTATATAGTCCTGCTGCTTACCAGCTGCAAACTGGCTTTGCACTGGGCAGGATAATAGCTGACATGGGAAGGTTAAAATGGGATCAAGGAATCAGGGCACCCTCCTCCAAATGGCATAATGGAGATGATGGAAATGAGTTAACCCCATCACCTTCCCCACTGCTCTGTGTTTAAATCCCTCTTCAACTGGAGGAGGGATGCACGGAGACACGCTCCTCTCCCACCAAAACCTGCCATTTACTTTCTGCTTTAATAACTCTTCTGTGCCCACACAGGACATGAACGGCTGCAGCTGCTTCAGAAAAGGCACTTTTCTGTCTTCCTAAGTCACCATCAGGTCTCATAAATCCTAAAAGCATTTTGTGGAGCACCAAAACAAACCCGGCGTAAGACCCCCTCCTTCAGCTGCTTTCCAAGCGCAGAAATACTTTCAACGTCAACAAAATGCTTCATTTCAGTAAGGGTGAACTCTTTCATCTGGTTTTGGAGCCTCTTTGTTCAATTATTTCTCTGTGGATTCCCCCCTGGAATGAATTACAAAATAAAATGCAAGATCCTAGCTTTTTTCAGTCTGAAATCACTTAAATAATACATTTTGCAAAGAAACGCCCTACTCCCATTGGGTTTTTCAGGGGGAGGTGTGATTTCTTACTGATTTATTTTAATTACACAAAGTTTTGCCATCAGCAGTGACATTCTATAAGAGGAAAACCTGGTTCTATCAAAATAGCGCTTTCTGATGAAACCCAGTTCTGCTGCATTTCCTCTCTTTGCAGAGATCAGTCCCGGGGACCACCCCTCCTAAAAACCCCTCTCCAAGAACTATGCACAAACCCAGCCAACTCCATTTTAGAAACAAATCTGCTCTGTTTACTGATAAATATTTATTCATTTACCCAGGAAACATGAAAGGCAAAGCCAGCATCTGTATTTCGAGTATCGCTCACTGGGAAACATCACCGAATACACTGGGGCACAAGCCTCAGAGAGCGGCTTCTAGATCACTCCCAAATTTGCTTGTACACATCAGCTTTTTTGCCCCTCTTAAAATCAAAGATGAAATTCCTATTTACTGTGGAGGCCGTGGCTGAACACTGAAGCCCTCCCCAGCTGCTCTGCAGAGTGTGACATTATTATGGCTCAGAAAAAGGCAAAAGAAGGAATTAACATCCCTATGGGGAACACCCAGCATGGGAAGGACTGAGGGTACCTCCTCCTGGTGCAGGGGATCTCTATAGGACATCCGTATGGGATTTGCAGCCATTCCCATTTACAACACTGTCCTGTTGCAGCTGTTCTGCCTGATTTTTGGTGAGCTTCTTACTTGTGATTTATGCCAGCTAGTGAGAGATGAGGTCTGCATGCTGCCGTATGGTACTTCTTCAATTGCTGATGTTATGGGCAGTTACTGGAAAATAGTATGTCTAAATAGACCTTTGCTGCAGCTTATTCTATCAGATGAAGCTGTGGTTTCATATGGATGGAGGAAATTCGCTTCAGCAGCAGAGCTCTACAGAATACAATTAATCAAAGCATAAAAGGAACTAATGCTCATGAATCCACTGTAGAAACGTACCTAAGCAATAAAGTCCCTACAATTGTAAATCTCAACCCGCAAAGTTTTATCCCTTGTACTTACGATTTAACTTTGCTTTCCCTCAAGTAGAAACAACTCCTGGTCCGAGCTCAGCCTCTGGTCTGAAGGCTCATAGCTGAAGCCTGCCAATTCTGAAGTGTCTGAATAGGCAGAAAATTAAGGATTTTAGCTAAGGTACTTGGTTGCCAAACACCAAACCAGAACTTTGTCTTTACTACAAATTAGGATTTTTCTTTCTATACAATATATAAAAAAGTAGATTAATAGAAGAAACAAAGCCCTCAAAATACGGGGAAAAGCAAGTATTCCAGTCAAAATCAAGCCCCAAAATTATGGGAAAAGACAAGTATTCAAGTCAAAAAAATCACATGAGAACTGGGGTTTTGATGTTTGTTTGCCACCAGCTATGAAATTCGTCAAAATTGAAGGAAGTGCCCCCAAATAAGAGTGAAAACGATGCCTTTGGGTTTCTTCAGTGCTTTAGGAGATACAGACAAAGAAAGAAGAGAAACTCTGAGGTGGCAGCTGAGAAGCTCCTCAGCTTTCAGCACAGAGGAAGGCAAACATGTTGTTTTGCTTACTTTCATCATCGATTTCAGGAAGCCGAGAAGGCTGCTCAGAGAACGGTTCTCCAGCCCCAGCTACGATGCAGCTCCAATAATAGACAGCGTAGGCAGATGCTTAATCATCTTCAAATCATGTTTCACTATGCCAGACCTAAAGCTCTTGGCCTGCGGTGGTACACAGTTAAGCTCTTGTTTAGCTGAAGAGTTGCAACAGGGCTTGAAAGCAGTTGTCCCAACACCCGGGCAGAGTCAGGCCCTTGATACACTGGGATTATGAGCAGTTGAGGGCTGTGATTGACAGGCAGCTTGGAAACTTCCCAAAGGAGAGGGGCTCTTCAATTACAAACACTTTGTAGGTCTCAGAAGCTTTTTTCCCTGCTTCTTGACTAATTTTTCAGCCTTGAAATTAGCACTCAAAATTTGCACTTAAAATTTGCAGCGAATAAACATTGCACACCCAGTGCTCTATGTTACATTCTCACCTCCAACACAGCATCCAACCCCTCTAAGATGCAAATGAGGGGATACCTCTCCTGGGGGAACCACTGTACCTTCTTTCATGTTCCAAATAAAATTGGGAATATGAAGATTGACTGATGCTCACCATCAACCTCCTATTCCTGCTAGAGCTGAAATAAGAGCTTACTTGGGTCTGAAACTCACCCCCTTCAAGGGAAAATGAATCTGCTGGTCTCCAAGGAAAGGCTGTAAGATATCTACGTGTTCAGCTGGGCCATCCATAACAGCACCCAGCTGCACTCCTGTGTGCAAAGCCTACTATTGCTGTGACATACAAGTGAATAAATACCACTGCAAAGAGCTGCTGCTGCTCACAGGGCTGGTGGAAATGGCACAAGGTGGCAAGGGAGGTGGGAAGGGTTAAATAAGCCATAAGTCCATTGTGACTGGAGTATGGCCAAGATGTGAGGGCTGATATTCCTCCGTTGGGATGGGTGCCACGGAATCCTCCCTCACTGGGAATGCTTGCAGCCCTGCTCTCACATCTCACCCAAAAGGCACTGCAACAGCCCAGCAACCCCAGTTCAAGGCAATAATGGGGTGTTGAAAGGGCTGGCAACTGGTCTATCCTGCAGCACATCCCACCGTGCTGCTTTGGGAAGAGCTGAAATGATTGGGCAGGTCAAGGGGCCAGCACATGTCCCATCCCTGGCACAGGCTGCAGCCAGCGCTGGGGCTGGCTATTTCTTGCCAGCAGCTTCTCTTCAAAGATTCCCTACAGAAGGCAAGCCTAGGAATGCCTTCACCCATGCCACAGCAAGGAGACACCGCTTGTTCCCTCACCGTCGGCAACGTGCCACGTCTGCAATCCTTCATGCTAAATTTTCCGCTGTGGCTCTTATTCTCTCCCTCTCCCATGGATATATCAGAGCTCGCTTTCATCCAGCTACTCCTGGCCTGGTGACAGTGAGGACACAGCAGTGCTGAATGCTGTGGTGTGGCGATGCCAGCAGTGGACACAAGCTGGCATAGACATGCCGGCCTGGTCCATGTACTGCTGCTCTGAATACAGCCACCAGGCTAGCTCCTCCTCCCCAGCAGCCTGGAGAGGGATGTCAGCATGTGGACAAGGTGTACAAACCCAATAAAATTAACACCCCTTTCCCCCTTACCCTCACTGCTTACTTTGGGAAACAGGATACACAGGGATTTTTCTGCTCAGGACTACCTGGATGCTTTACATTGAGGGATTTTTAATAGTTCTTTCAACTGCTTCTGTAAGTTTTATTCATTTTGGGATCATATTATATTCAGTTGTTGGTTCTTAGCCACAGGGAATAACCTCCTCCTCCTTGCTCCCAGTATTATGAAAACTCAAATATCCACTCAGTTGTTTGACTGCAGAATATAAGTTTTAGGAGACTCATAATGATGTGGACACTTAAAGATGCCCCCGCTCATAGTAGGGGGGTTGGACTAGACGACCTTCGAAGGTCCCTTCCAACCCAAACTATTCTATGATTCTATGACTTGAGACCCACTTTCAAACAGGCTGAGCTGTGCTAGCATCGACAAGGCTCAGGATCAGTCTATGGCAGAAAGCCCCATCAGTTCAAAGTCTATCGACTTAGATGAACTAAGCAAACTCCTTAACAAAGGCTCTTTCTTTAGGTTCAAGGTTAACATGTTTCTGCTTGGCTCCAGCTACATTTGGAACACTTCTCTGCAATCATCCTGGACCAAACCAAAGCGAGCAGCAGAGCTCACACAGCTTGGGGTTTCTTTAACCCATCTGGGTTAACTAAGTCAAACCAAGGTACTGCCAAACCCCCTAACTGCACGCATGTGTACACAGGGTAAACGATGGTTGGCTTAAACCTCTGTGAAAGATGCTTAAACTAACAGGTTTTACCTCGTATTTGTCATAGGCCAGGAATACCCCCGTGGCTGGTTAATGCACAGCAGCTGAGCTCCAGTAACCTGATCGTGTGTCTGAACCTGGTTCAGAGACTGTCATACACAAATTAAACCGCTGCAATAAGTCTCATGCATGGGGAAAAGCAGAGGAAACTTGTGTGTGCTGGGGAGAAAAGGAAGAAAGAGCCCAGCAGTCCTGCTGCAGTCAAAGCCCTGGGCTCCCACCCAGCCCTGGCACCTGACTCCGCAGCATCGGAAAGCCAAGTTTTCCTGATGCTCCTTTTGGGAAGGATGTGGCTTTTTCTAACTTCATGTAGTTACTCCTGAATTACACCAGCATGAGCAAAGAGACCTCACTTCTGCACTGGTGACATCCATCTCTGCAAGAGTACAGGGCTCTACATCGCTTTTAGCATCGCTAAGTCAGAGCTGAGTAGGTAAACCACAGTTTTTCCCTCCAATCCCCAACCAGACTAACTTCATTCTGTATTTCCAACAGGAGGGATTTGTTCCAGTACCCAGAACAGTGCCAAGCATTTCAACAAGGTGAAAAATATGCGCAAAAAACCCCTCTCATAAATACCTCTGCTCAACTCAGGGCAAGCCAAGCAGACGGAAGCGTGACATTGGCGTAGCGAAATACTCCGGGAAACAATAAATGCAGGATCCAGAGCAAGAAAAATACGCTCAACTAAAGCCATTCAAGTAGGAAGACCAGATGGCAGGCTGCTTCCCTCCCTGATGGCACTTGTCCATCGCACTGTCACAAGCCCTGCGCCACCCTGAGCTCACCTGAATGGGTGCCAGGGGCTGGCAGGGAGCGTTGTGTGCCGGGGAAGAGCCAGCTCTGCTAGAGCCATCGCCAGGCAAGCACGGAGCTGGCTTTCTCTTTTTCAGCTGTGCAATAAGTCGGGTAAGGAGCGTCAAAAGTAATGACCTGGCCGGCGTTGGAAGAGAAAGGTTCAAGAGTTCAGCTTGGAAGCAAAGAGCCAGGGTTTCCACTGAGAGAGAGTAACCACGAGCAAGGGGAAGGGCAGGGGGAAAATCCTCTTGCTTGCAGGAAGTGCCGGTCAGGGTGCCTGCCAAAAGGGTCTGCCCAGGTGTTACTGAGCCATAGTTCACACGCCCAACATTTGGGGGTGAGGATGGAGCCTGGCTGCCAGCTCAACAGTGGGAGCTTTGTCTTGGTAGAGAGCGAAGGAAAAGGTGATGTCTCTTGCTGGGCTGCTCCAGGCAGCCCTTACAGTAATCCTACTGGTCCAAAAGGACTTTTGGGGGGATGCAGAAAGTAGTATGATGGAAAAGAACAGTGTTACTTCTGGGATGGACAGATGAAACCATCGTGATAACCTCACTGACTGCAAAGCCAGCACACAATCTCAGCGTGGCTCAGGACCCTTCATCTATTTTTGGAGAAGACACCCAGATAACCTCTCCCCATTACAGAGTAACTCCATCAACCTGGAGAAACCAAGTGCAGCTTTATATCCTGCTTCTTGGTAGGGGGGGATTTTCCTGCCCTCGATAATGTATGGAATATGCAGAACTGTGCAGGTCTGCAGATGCCACCATTTTGGCTGCCTGAGTGCAATTACCCCATCTCAACCCCCAAGTGTGGCCCTGGGTGCTACACAATGGCCTCAGGTGACATGCTGGAAAAGACCCCAGCTGCAAAAGCCCATTTGGTGTCACAACAGGGTTTGTGAATTTGTGGGTGACAGTCTGCAGAGGAGACGGGACATGAACACCTCCTGCACAGATGCTCAGTGCCATCTTAACCCCAGGTGAGTCTTGGAACCACAGTGGGCATCCCCCACCCCAGAGGTTTGTTTTTTAGGGTGCCGCACACCTGCAGCACTACCACACTTAGCCCTTTGATTTAGAAAGGCCATTGCAGATGTGTGTGAATAGAAAGCACAAAATTGTACAGAAGAACTTCTAAGCCCCTTCAGCAGGGATGGCAAAGGCAGCCCTACTCTCACCAGCAACACACTGGGTAGTGAAACAGCCAAAATCACCACTGATGCTCTCTCCCCTCCTCCTTCCAGCTTCCTTGTCAATACTTAAGATTTCTGGGGAACTATCCATTGAGATTTTGCCTTCCAGGAGAAGCTCTAATAGGATTGACCCCATCACTCATTCCAAATCACTTGCCTCCCTCTTGGGAAGAGGACTGCCTGGTTTACTCTTGTTTCTTTCAGTGGACTTCCCAAAGCAGGACCAAAGTTTGTGCTGCTTTTGCACGGAACGTGGGAATACCAGGCATCATTGGTGAGATCTAGAGGAAACCAGGGTTTCGCCTCTTCCAAACAAGTTGAAACCAACCCCTCTTGGCCTCTACCCCTCCAGACGGCTTCTCCACGAAGGAGCTATTGGAGGCAAGCACAGACTGAGCAAAGGCTCCTCTCGCTAGCACACCGGCTCCCATCGAACTCAGCGCCTTCCCCGCGGTGCAAGCGCTGAGCAGCCAGTGCTTCCAGGATCAACAAGACGTTACATGCAATGAGGACGAGGTGCTCGATGAATCATTTGCAAAGAGGGGGATTTTTTTTTAATAATAAAAAGAATTTACATCTCGCTGCAACACCTACAAGACAAACAGACAGACCAAACCATCTGTGAGCTCTGCTTGCCGTGCAATTGCGCTCTACCCAGCTCATAAAATCCTGCTTAGGAGATGAGAATCCCTCTCATTTAGTGCCTAGCTAAGGTATTTGCTGCCACAAATCAGCAAGAAGTGCCATGTCCCATAGCTAATCCTGCTGATGTTGTATTTGTGGTCCTTCCTTTAATTTGTGGTTAAAGGCAATAAAATGGAAACAAGGGTATTTTAATCATTCAAATTATGTCCCCATCACTAAGCACATATTCCTACCACACTTGAAAAGTACGAGGCCTGAAAACAGTAGGTAGAAGTCCTGAAATAAGCTTTGGTACAAGACCAGCCATCCACACCAGCCCACCACATGGGATCTGCAAACCAGGGAATCACTGCAGCTGTGGAGCAGCAAAGCCCTCACTTCTGATTTCACCAGGGATCCAGGAGCACACAGTGGAGAGGGAAGAAGGCAGGCCCCAAAATCCAGCACTGCTCATTGAAGTCTAACTCACTTCTTACAGCTTAACTTCATGCAGAAAAAGGCACTGAGGGTGGGGAAGCACCACCACACCCTCTGTTATTCATCTTTTACGCTGTCCTTCTGATTCTTATCAAGTGGAAAACCACCTGAAGAAGCAGCACTGGGGAAGGTGAAAAATTCTGCTGCACTCTTCATTCTAAAGCCATGTTCACATCACCACCGAGAAAACCATTAAGGAATGAAAAAGAAAATCACAATAAACCCTCAAGCTTCTTTCTCATCTGGTCAACATTCCTGCAGTGGTGTACATCTGTTCCCATCTCCCTGGAAGAGGGCAGAGGGGGAATAATTGGGATATCCACTTAGCGTGAAGATAAAACCCTGACCGAGATGGCCCAAGCCATGGGAAGGTGTTTTCCCTGCTACAGGCTGCACTGACCAGCCCATCCCCACCGGGATGCTCCCACCCCCAAAGGCCTTTTAAAACCTTTCCAAGTTCCAGCCAGCTTTCCAGATTTACGACGTGTTTCACTTTTTGAACACCCTTGAATCAGACTGGGGTGATGAAAGCCTGATAGGTCTGTAGATAGCTTTTTGTACAGAGAGAGTGTAGAAAGATATTGCCCCCCCATATACACACATGCACTCATCTTCCCCTCCCTTCCCTTATATGTGTCTTTTCTGAAACCTTCAGCCAAGTCCATCTATGCCAAGAACCTTCCCACACTCCATTCCAGCCTCTGCTTTACTGAAGATAAATTCAGAGACAGTACCAGGGACCACAGCCTTTGCTGAGTCTTAATAAGACTGCAAGGAATAGGAAAAGAAAAAAAAAAGAAGGGGGGGGGGGAAGCAAAAAGAGAAAGAAAAATCACAGCAGTTCTTGTAACTAAATCTGTTGGAGTTGTAAGTGTGGTAAATGTGTGTTCCTGCGCTATTTGGACGCCTCTGCCTTGCCTTTAGCAGCTGCTGTAATAAACTTCCCAGAAAGTATTGGATTCACTGAAGTGTTACTAGAAACCCTAACAGAAACCTAATGGAAATGATTATCAACATAGCAAACCAAGAGATAAGCCCTGCGACAACAAAGAGAGATTTCAACTAGATTTCCTTGACTTGAGGGAGAAAAATTGCCCTTTGCATTGCAGGGAGGGCAGAGGAAGAATAAAAAAAGGGGGGGGGGGGGCTGAGATCTAATTACAAGTGTCTTGAAATTCCTTCTGCATAGAGTTTCCTTCAAGAGCTGCCAAAAAAGCCGACTCTGGGAGATGGTGTTTGAGGTGCAGCTCGCTCTGCTCAGCTGAAGCGCACGCGGCTTTGCCCTGCGATGACAAAACATTTAATTACGACTAGCCCGATGTCTTCCACATTTGGAAACGGGATTCTTGACACACATAATATACCCCATGCTGACATGACTATTTGGCAAAAGCCGAGCCTGTGATCTCACATTAATTGCTACACAAATATACTTATTGTGGGCATGGGTTTTATATGGCTGAAGCCTCCATTTGCACATGTTCACAATAAAAACACTTCCCCCCCCCCATAACGATTAGCTGTTTTTTAACTTAGAGTTTTAGTTTCTTTTTTGTTGAGATGCAGTTTTAATGGCATGAGAACTGTCTGTCGGCTTCCATTACCCCTTTGTTCTCTTCATCTCTCGCTTTATATGTATTTTTATAAGCCTTTTAAAAACAAGGCTCCTCATTCTTAATTCTTCGCTCTCTTTACCTTTGCTTTTATTGTAGGGCATCAATAGAGAGAGAGAGATTTCCCCGGATTAAAACGTGGCTGCCACTTGAAAGCAAGTCCACTGACAGAGATCTTGCAAGATCTCTCAATTTCTTCCATCTAAGGCCTTTTGCAGGGAGACAGGAGGATGGTGACATGTCTCCCTTTAAACTGGCAGCTGGAGGTGAGATATCCATCAGCCTGTGGGCCTCACCTCACCATTTGCTCCAACAAACCCAGCTGAATGCATGCAAGCATCAGCCCCAGCATCTGCATAGATTTCTCCTTAGTGGCATCATAAGCTTCTGAGGTCACAGCTCCATGATATCATAGAATCAACTGGAAAAGACCATGAAGAACATCAAGTTCAACCTTTACCCCAGGACTGCCAAGTCCATGCAGTGAAGAGATGTCAGGGGCCAGAGGCAGGCTGTTCATAGGGTTTCTTATTTGGTGTCTTCCTGTAGAAAGACCCAGGATCTTCACCTCATTTCCAACTATCAGACCCCATAGAGGGAAACCAGGCTTTACTTTGGCTCTCAAACACTTTGCTAAGCAAAACAGTATCAAACCACCAATATCTACCTATCTCCAGCTCCTCCATGGCACATGTGAGCTACTAATTCTGGCTCTGTGCTAATTTGCCCAGTGACTCTGGGTCTCCTATCGAGTCCCCGTGACCCTTTCCAGAAGCAAAGCAACAGCTAAACAAAGCCACAAACCTCCATGAAGCTGAGAAAACTCCTATTGTGCAACAGGCTTGGTGATCCAAAGCCGAAAAAGCTATTTCAGGCTCAGAGCTAAGATGTCCATCACCCTGCTCAGAGGGGGAAGACTCCAACAGCCCTTGAAGAGCCCCAAAAAGGAGCTCCCTGCAGGTGGAGGTCCCCACCATGCCCTTTCTTCCATTGAAAAAGCTTTGCTGCACAGCAACAGCTGCAAGTTTGGGTTTCCTTTTTTTGCTGTCTCAGTACAAAGAGACTGTTTCTTTAGATAGATCAAGGAACCAAAACCATACACAAATCACTCTTCTCCTGGTAAGGCAGCAAAGCATGCCCGGCCTCGCTTACGTGTTTGTGCAGCACTGCCATGCATGCAGCGAGCTGGATGCAGCCTCCCTCCCTGCAGACGCTTTCATACTTAGCCCAGTGCTTGTCTAAGAGCCATCAGCTCTTTCAAACAATGACCAATTTGTTCCCTGGGGTGGCATTTCCTTATGATTCATCCCACTTTGCCGCAGGCGCGAGGGCTGGGATGTTAATACCAGAAGGATACACTCACGTGCTGGCCTGAACACTGCTGCAAGAGTTTCCATGACCATCGTTTGCTTTTTCTCCCCTTCCAGGTGATACCCAGACCCTTGTGGGTGCTGGGGCGGTTTTCCCACAAGCTAGAGCTGGTTTTTGAATGGAGAAGCCTCTGTTCCAAACTCCAGATTTTGCAGAGTCCCCGCTGTAACGGCCTCTCGGAGTGGGAATTGCATCAAACAGCAGTTGGGAGGGTGGGTGGGGGGAATAAAAATTCATTTCAGCAAGGCAGAAGTGTCTCCCTTGAACAACAGGATGTCTTTTGTAAACATGAGGCTACCACAGCTGTCGGAGATCTGAAGTGCTGCCTTCAAATGCTTCATTTTATCATTGTTGAAACGGAGCGAGAAAGCTGAAGGGATCAGTTTAGCCTCTCCTCTTCCCCTTGCGCTGCCAAAAAACCCACCGAGAAGGGTGAAGCCTTTTTACTTTAATGGAAGTTCATTTTCCAAAGGGCAAGTATGCCTCTAAAAAGGTTGCAGGCACTTCCCCCCCCCACGCACATATACGGAGCTGCCAAGTCATAATTTTAACAACAAATCTTTTTATTTGCCTTTTTTTGTCTTAAATCCCAAGCACTTGGGATTTATGCAGTGTATGGGAAGCAGCTTTCCTGACGGGAGCGAGTTTTCACACGCGATGTTTGTGTGGTTTCAGCTTTTCTCTGCAAAGGAGCAGTGCAGCGACCAGCACACAAGCACAAAGGGAGCAAGATGAAGGATTTTCAGTCCCCTGATTATCCAGTATCTAATCACAGTTGATGGTTGGGGGTTGGCCACATCACACGCATCCAGCCACCCAAGCAGCTCCAATAGCATCTGCAGCCTGGAACCTCACACTTCATCTGGGGTGTCCACAGCCCATTGGTACAGTGCAAGGATTCCAACCAATAAATTATCTTTCAGAAGTGACTTATCATGGAGACACATTCATCTCCATGAGCTGGACCAAAACCAGCTCTACTGGCTGGAAGTTCAAGTGAGGGCACGCACATTCACTATTTCTTTTAACCATACAATTTTGGGGTTGCAAAGCCAGACATTAAGCTGGCTGAAAGTCTAGTCCTGCGAAGCATTCCGAGCTGGCAAAGTTTTACTACTGATTTATGTGGTGCAACAGCTCAGGGGCTGGGATGCATCCATAACATTTGTTCCATCTGTCGTCAATGCAGATTCTGTTCTCCACTGCTCGTGTTGGCAGGGCTTGATCCGAGATCTGTCGCTCTCGGTGGGGGGGTGGGGTGGGGGAAAGGGGACGAGAGAAGAGGAAGCAGAAATCTCCCATTGGTGTCAATGGCTTCACAGGAGGCCTCAAGTTCTTCAGATGCCGCTTAGCATTGTTGCTGGAGTGATAATCTTTGGCAGCCCATTTAGGAGAGGAAGGGAATGGGTGGTCACTCTGAGTTTTCAATACAATTACAGATTCAATGTTCACCATTGGTCTCATTTCAGGCCACACACGTTTGCACTAATAAAGGATAAAGGTCCAGAAAACCATCTAGTACTCTTGGTCACCTATCCTTGCTCCTTCCAGGCAAGTCTTATCCATGATCAATCCACACAAAACACTGACTCCTTTCAGAGGAGTTAAAAACCCCGCTAATTTGTGAGTTATCTTCCAAGATTATGAGCAATTCAGCCCTAGAAGCCAAGGGAGTGTTTATCTTGGGCACAACAAAAATGTCCAATCTGCCCTGGAGATCTCTGGCACGCCTGGGGCTTGCTGAAGTCGACAGGGCAGGAAACTCCATCCACAAAGCAAGTGCTGAGCACCGTGCTGGGATTCACACCAAACCTAAGAGGCCTCTTCTGCAGAAAAAGATAGCTGAAGCGTGAGCCAGGCTGCAAGCCAAGATGCTCTTCTTCCCCTTTTCCCTGGGAGGACAGGGGATGGTACCCCCCATGCACAACCCATATACGAGGCTGCGCTAGGGGTGCAGTGATCCTCCCCACTGAAACGCTGATGATGCGATTCACCTCTGAATATTACCTTCTGGTTCCTCGCCGTTCCAACGCCTCCGACATCTACAGAAAGCTGGAATTTCCTGCCAGCTTAGTGGTGCAATTTCAAATGCTTTTTGGTTTTCGACTGCGCTCTTTAATCTCCAGCCAGCTGGGCCCATGCGTTAGCGTGAAGGCTGAAAGCTTCAGAGCTTTGGGCAGTTCGTTTTCCAAAGATCTCACCTGTGGGTGGAATGGTTTGCTGCAGCTCTGCATTCAATTAAAAAGAAACACACATGCAAAAACCATGTGTCTGAGCTGCTGTGTCCCCACTGCAGCATGAACAAAGCTGCAGGCCAGCTCTGTGGTCTATTTTCCCTTCCAGAGAGGGAGAGATGCAGATTTAGCTCTTTGTGCCAAGAAGAGCAAGGAGCAATTTGGAATAGAGAGCTGCAGGGGCTGGCAGGCACAGCGTGGCACAGGGCCATGAAGGTCCTCCTCAGCCCCTCCATCGGGGAAGGATGTAAATTGAATTAACCTGCCTTACACAGGCAGTGGGAGGATACCTTGAAAGAGAATACATGCTCCTTAAGTGTTTGTCCCATTAGACAAATGGACTTAACTCCCCTATTTCCCCTGATAGCTGTGAAAAAGGATCCCATCATAGAATCTACTGCATTATTTGCAGCCCTTGGCATCACAGGAGACTTGCAGAGATGATGCCAGGGACACCATCTCTAGCAGAATGAGCAGCCCCTAACTTATAAGAAGGCTTGGGCAAGATGTTTCACAGCTCCAGACTATGGGGACCAGACCATCAGCTGATGCAAGGTAACATCAATGCTGAGAAGTTAATAAATTGGTACCAGGTCACATCAGCCAAGGATGTGCCCAAAGAGCACTAGAGAACTAGAACCAACACTTGCACCTGCTGGAGCCATAACACAAGTATTAATCTTATGATAAACCAAAAGAGGTGTGTGGCAGAGAAGAGAGAGAGGTTTCAAGAAATCCTGTTACCCCATTCACCCTACCATTGAAGAAAACAATCTGTTTATACAAAGAGATCTGACAAGAGCTACAGCAAAATGGATGAGGAGCTGAATATGTAAAAGGCAAAATCATCACTGAAAATGAATTCAATTATTCGGCTTTGCTTAGAGAAGCAACAAAGTTTCTGACGTGTTTGTTATTCAGGCTGTCATTAGAGCTGAAAGATGCCTCAATAATGTTGAAGTTACATTTTTAACATCCACTCTCCTCCAAGCAGTTTGCATATTTTCCACTACGTTAGCTGATCAAGCCATTAGTTACAGTTACTTAAAAATAAATGAGCTCTATATTTGCCTTCCTCCACACTCCCCACTGTGGAGCTCTACAGCAGGGGAAGGGGGGGGGGGGATCAGAGAGAAGAAAAGTGTTTTGTTAGCAATGAAACAACCCGACAACAACGAGAAACGCTCAAGTTTGACTGTGGATGGCAAGTACATCCAAGAAGAAAAAGCAGAAGCATCTCTCATCAAGCGAGGAACTGATAAAGTCCGAAACAGCAGCAAAAGATGCAAAATGAAAAGCATATTTGCAAAAGGAACTGCAGTTGGGAGCTTGACAGCATCTGAGTAAATCCAGTGAGAGCAGAGGCAGGGTGGAATTTCGTTGAGTGTGCTGATACGCATTTACTTGCCAGAAGGAGTTTTAACTAGAGCTATTCTTCCTGCTCTTTCCCCTTAATCCTCCCTCCTCCCCGTAAAAAAATACTGTCAAGTCAGTCAATTTTCATTAAAATGTTTGTTTTCACCCATTCCAGAAAAGCAGGTAATGTTCATTCTCCTAGCCCTTCTTTCCCCAAATCCAGCCATGAAAAACCCCAAACCAAACCCAACAGTTTATATTTTGACTGTGGAAACCCAGAATCTGAAAGCATTTTTTTTCTCTGTTTTAACTAAACTTAAAAAACCTGCAGAAAACGAAGATATTTTTTCCCATGCAGAAAATAAAGGCATCCCATTTTCCCAACTGGATTAAAACACACACTAATGAACTTTCAGGGTAGAGGAAAATCCAAGCATGCCAGGAAACTAAAAAAGCACATTGCACTAATAGGTCATTGGGCAATTCTAATTCAATTGAGCTTGACTGTGGGATACAGATTTATCCAATGTATTGACCACCGGGTCAGAAGAACAGCCTTCACACCCAGCACACAGCAAGTTGCCAGCTGCTGCCCTCTCTGTATGGCAATGTCCCACTGAGATCCAGCAGCTCTCAGTGGCAGCTCTATCAGAGAAATAAATAAACCCCCCTTTCTGCAATACAGAACCTTACTGATGGCCTCCCAAAGACCTCTGGTGTAATAATCTACATATTTTGGCAACAGAATAAACCATCTTTGCACCTTATACCGCAGAATAAGTCATCTCCAGGTGATGTTCTCAGCTCACACTGTGCCACCAGTGACTACAGAGCACCACCAGCTCACCTGGCCTGTCACAGCTCACAGCCAACTGTGAGCCACAAGTTCTTCCGTCAACAAATAATGGACTTAACACATACTTATGTGAAGAAATCCAATCCTAGTTGCTAAACACCCTCCACCAACCCTGCAGACCAACGATGGTCCAGACTGTGGCTTGAAGTCCCAGCATTACGGGTTTCTCCCTGACTTTGGAGCACACGCTGCTGCCACATGTGGCTCAACAACTGGGGTTTTCCGACTTGTTGTCTGTTGGTGGAAGATGACGTGACTTCCAGCATGGGTCTGGAGAACAAGATCCTAGGAGGGCGTCCTGCAGACCCTTTGTGAACTGTTTGAGGGTTCTTACAGATCTTTAGAAAGACCCTTACTTGCAGGGGGAGCTCTTGCCCTTCTTGAAAGTATCCCCCCAATAAAGTCTGCATTGCATTCAGCAGCTGTCACATGCTTTCAGAGCAAATAAAACCCATGTTTCTGCAGGTCATCTAACCCAGCAAGATGGGGAAGACTCCCCATATCCACACATTGGATGCTACTGCTACATCCCAGCACAGTCAAACTCAGACACTGAGTTTGAGCATGCTGAAGACACACTATCCAAGCCCTGGATACAGTAGGCAGTCAAAGTGCCATGCCGGGTTTTGATCAGTTGTCCCAATTCCAAAGGGCCATCTTTGGGGGTCAGCCTGGCTTAGGCAGCATACACAAATCCCACGCATGCGTCCTTCATCTTAACCACACCCTTGATGCTGGGGTGTGAGAATGCTCAATCCCCTCCAGCTACAGGGGAATTCCCAAGCAGATGGTTAAACTGGATTTCCAGCTTCTCTGTAGTAGCAGAATGGGGGTAACTCATCAGGGCGGAGGTACGGAGCTGGCTCACATTGCCCAGTGCTTTGCGCTCCGAGCAAGTCACAGGTCTATCGGTCACCAGGGTTTCATTAGCTACAGATGAGGTCATCCCTTGGCATCCGCAAAGCACCTCCAGACCTTCATGTAAGCCTGGTAATTATGCAGAAATACTATATAAATAATGAAACACATTATGGAAATGCAGTGTGTTTTGGCTAGGGGAGTCATAGGCACCTTCTAGGAACTGGAGTGTTGAACTTCACTAAAATCCTTGAGGAAGTGAGTATCTAATTCTCTTAGACCTTCTGAAGGTGCTAGGCACACTAGTATCAGAGTGTCAACTCCTGTGCTTCTGGAGTTCTATGGCTCCTGTGAGGCAGGAGCAGCAAACTGAATGCTTTGGGCTTAAAACAAAGGCCTGTAAGTCAATAAAGTTCAACAAAATAAAGCCGCTCATTTTTTGCTGTCACTCACTGGCTGCTGCAGTGTTGACTCTGAAGGGTGGGAGAAAGGAAGAGGAACAGAAAGTATGTGAACAGAGAGAATGAGACATCAAGGGGAGATGGCAGCAGTGGACACAGCCCAGCCCTTGCTGATGGGTGTGAAATGAAGGTCAGGGACTTGGGAATGTTTCCTGGGCCAGCAGTGCCAGCCAGGGAAAGATCTAGGACCTCCTGTCCCAGCCCTGGAAGTCTCCTCATGTACAGATCTCCAGCAGCTGCTTCTTCCCATGGTGGGATGAAGGGTAAGCAATTAAAAACAGAATTAAAAGGTAGTGAAAACAAACTCACAGCATTAACAAGCCTCTCTGCTTCAGCTAAAGCCTTTGTGCTAGGGCACAGTAAGCCACTTACGAATGCCTTTCCTCCCTGGGCTGGTTGCATTTTCACAGCTTTATTGATTTCAGGTAGCGAGACCCCAGGACAGAAGACCTGTCCTGCTATTGATTATGCCATGAGCCTCAGTGTGCAGGCTAGGATCTAACTTTTCCTTCCTCTTCCCCCTCCTAACAGAAGATTTATCTCTTTGAGACCACTAGGGTGGATGAGAAGAAGAGAAGGTGAAACACTCCTGCATACTTCATCCTTTCCAGTCCCGTGGGTCTGTTCCTACACCTCAAGGTAACAATCCCTGTTATCATTTGAGGAGCACCCATCACTGGAACTGGCTATGCTCTTCCAACTCTTCACTACTTTTTTGTAGGGACATCTGGAAAGACTATGGAAATATGTTCTTTTGAACCCTCAGGGCTTTTTGCCTCTATTCTCAGCACTAAATCCTGGCTCAGAAAGCTCTTCTCACAATATTTTCCATGTTCAGTGTGTAGAAGGGTAGAAATATGTAGTAGAGAGAGCAGGGATGTCTACAAGTACCCTCAAGGCTCTTTGGTTGTAAGGTTTAGGGGCCTCCTTCCTCCCCCAGGCTGATTTGACCAAGCCCGTACAGTATAAGCACCAAAACAAACCTTACAGCCCACGCTGAGTTAAGACACATCTTCTAAGAAGAGTCCAACCGTCAAATCACTGAGGGTGTCCACGTTGCAGGGGGATTTAACACCTGCATACAGCTCTGAACCTTGCATCTACCACTTTGATTAAGCCTTGCTCTGAACCCGTGAACAAGGACAGATCTTTGCAATCCACCACCAGACTTCAGGCCAAGGTTTTCAGCTGGGGTCAACGCGCTATATTGATTCATATCAGTGGAGCTTTACAGATTCATTTTAGCTGAGAATCTGGCCACTTATGACTTAAATAGTTGTCTGAAATGCATCCAACAGGAAATCCTAAATCAAGAACACTCTGCATTTTGAGAAGATTCCTCTCCCTCAGATCCAAACCCAACTAAAAGTTTTGCAACTTTTTCCATTTTAGGAATAAGAGGCTTTCTTCTCATCTCTTCCTCTCCTCCCAAACAAATAATCAAGTACACAGGAGCCCAAAATATTCCCTCCCCCCCCCCTCACTTTATGCAGCAAGCCAACACTGAAACCAGCATGTTTCAAACTGGCCAGCTGTGTTCTGACCAGCTGACATTGGAGGCCACAGCCGGGACAGCCAAACAGGCAACATTCCAGCTGCAAACAAATGAGGCAACACCTTCGGAGAAGGGATCGAACTTGGGGAAATGGCCACGATTCAATTCCGAGCTTCCCTGCTGCTTTTCCAGTGACAGCTGGTGGTGAGGGCCAGATTCTCAGTGGGAATAAACGGGACGTGCTGCTTTGCCTTCCTTGGGTCTGTGCCAGTTTACACCAACTAAGAACGTGGCACAACCTGGTGTGTGTTTGGGCTTTGCTCTGCTGTCCCCCTGTTATCATCCTTCATCTCAAAATAGCTGCATTATAGGAGAGGGAAGGAATAACAACCAGAATTTCTCTGGTCCAGAAATGGTTTCCTGGAACTTAAGTCTTTTTTTTTTTTCCTGAAAGGAGATAAAGTTGCTCATTGTTTGTCTTGGCTGCCTATAAACTCATGCTGCTGAGAGCAGCCTTTGATCACAGGGCTATTGGGAGGCTGACCCTTGACAGCCAATCCACTCCCTGCTCTTTCAGTCTCAGCAGCCCAGGCCTGACTTCCTTTTTCATAAAAAGCCCTAAAAAAAAGAATTACACACGTATTATCCCACAGCCTTTGCAGCAGTTTTGGGATCCTGATCTAACAAGCTCACAGACAACTTCGGTATTAGGTTATTCTCTTCCTCAAAGGTTCCTGCGATGGGAATGGGGAAGGAGGGAGCTGGTGATCTCAGATGTCCTGCCACAAGCGGCAGCAACTCCATCCAAGCCTGCGGTGCGACAAACGCGCATCAGGGTGTATCTAACAAATGTGCTCTTCCCAAGGGACAGATCGGAGCCCTGTCAAATGCTGCCAGAAGCCTACTTTGCATCTTCTCAGTGAAAAGCTTTTGGATATTCGTGCAGGATTTGTGTGTTCCGGTGATCTGGTCAGAGCCCCCAGCTCTGGCTGGTTTGCTGCACATCCAGAACATTTTTACACCATGTGTTGCCCAACCGCAGAGGCTACAGGCATAAAGCACATTCTCTTCTAACACCTAGCAGGGAGTTTTTCTACGTAAGTCAATCTGGGCAATGTGACTCATTGCTCCCACACTTCATGGAAGTAGCAGGCTTAGTTTATTCTAGCATAGCCCGGCAAGGACAACCATATTCCCAATACACTGGATTTACAAAGCTTGTGTAAACAGTCTGAAGCGTGAGCATGATCAGGGTGATGCTTCCTAGCAATTCCCTACACAAGATGACAGCTCAAGACCCTGTCTTCCTCCCCAGCACAATGACATGAAAAACCAGTGCAGTTGACCTGTGAGACACAGAGTAGTAAGCAGGGATTCTGAAGAAGAGGCACACATCTCTAATATCTTTTTATTTACCAGCATGAACAAGTAAGTTTTGAAAGCTAGGACTCAGATGATCTGATATATATCAGATGATATCCAGAGGACTCAAATAATACCCTTATCTCCTGCTTCTTATCTGGGATTCAAGCTTTCATATTCTTTGCTCTTGAATTCCTACATAATGTTCGAGCTATTAACATCTCCAGTCCAAAATCAGTGCCACCCACATGTGCAGCAGAACTGGCTTTAAAACGAAGTTCCGCTGGGACAGAAATACATGACTGCCAAGCTACCGCTTACACTAGAGTCAGGAATGAGACATGTTCATCTTACGCTCAATTTTATCTGATACATTAGCTATGAAAATTATCAGGCAAGCCAAATGTTCAGACCAACGTCTTGCTGTTGCGTCTGGCCACATAGTTTCAAGTCAAGTTCCAGTTAGTTGTGGTCTGAACAGATGCAACAGTCAAAAAAGCAGCTAATTATTCCCAATTCCCAAACAACAATACCAAGGCATAGGAGAGAAATATGTGACTGGTCTATAGTCTCTCAGAAAACTTGTACCAAGGCCAGGAAGAGAATTTGGTGCTTCCATAAACTAGTTCAGCTCTAGCCACGACACTTTCCCTTCCACTCCAAGTCACCTATGAAAACTGTAAGTACATACTTAAGCTTCCCATTTCGGTTAAGATGAAGCTGTCACTGGCGAATATGGGAGAGCACGGTTAAAAATCACATGAGCCATATTCACCTCTGCTCCTGTGGGAGCATCCTGGCAACAGAAACACATTGGCTGGGATACATCGCATGTTCACAAAGCCAGTTGCAGTGATCACTGCCATGTGTTTTTCCCCACATACACCAAAACTCTTCCCAGCCCTTCTAAGAAAACCTAAAACAAAACCTGCAACATACCACAGCAGAGATCCAAAAGTATCACTGGTGTTCTAAAGTGGATGTGTGTTACATAAAAAACCTCACAATGACAAAACACAGATGCAAATCAACCCCTTCTTACCTCTCCTCTCCCCTCCAAACCCAATATTTTTTACCTTAAGTATTCTAGGCTGTTTACTCCAGCCCCACCAAGTGTCTCTTGTGAGACCCCACTTGGAACACTGTGTATGGTTCTGATGTCCTCAACATAAGAAGAACATGAAGCTGTTGGAGCAAGTCCATAGTAGGCCATGAGGATGAGCAAGGGCTGGAGCACCTCCCATATGAAGACAGGCTAAGAACATTGGGGCTGTTCAGCCTGGAGAAGAGAAGCAGCATGGAGACCTCAGAGCAGCTTTCAGTGTCCGAAGGAGGCTACGGGGATGCTGGAGAGGGGCTCTTCATCAGGGACTGTAGTGATAGGCCAAGGGGTGATGGGTTCAAACTGAAACAGGGGAAGTTCGGGTTAGATATAATGCAGAAGTTCTTTACTGTGAGGGCAGTGAGGCCCTGGACCAGGCTGCCCAAAGAAGTGGCAAATGCTCCATCCCTGGCAGTGTTCAAGGCCAGGTTGGACAGAGCCTTGAGTAACCTGGTCTAGTATGAGGTGTCAGAGGTGCCCCTGCCCATGGCAGGGGGTTGGAACTGGATGATCTTAAGGTCCTTTCCAACCCAAACTGTTCTATGGTTTTATGATTTCAGAAGATCCAAAATTAGCCATAGGACAAGCACACTGCATGAATCATTTGGATGTCACAGCTCCATCACTCCCTTTGGGAAAACAAAATTAGGGCTTGTAATCCTGAACATTTTGATGCTCTTGAAGGTTGGGCACATGATTCCCATAAAAAGACACACCTAAAATCCAACCAAGTAAAGATGCAGGAAGGGTCTGGCTGTGGGGACACTGTGTCTAGGATTCTCATAAATGCATTTTTCTTGTTAGACTCTTACCAACATATGTAACAACATAGAAAAAACCCGCCCTAACCCGCTCCACTTAGTTATTCCAGGATGATGTTGCCATGACAAAACACCTTTGTGCCACTCTACTCATTTGTAATGGCATTAGCAAAGTCCACCCTGATGACCACGAGGTCAGCTGTATAATAAGTTGAACTCTGACCCTCTAGTTCCCTTCAGTAGACACCCAGAGCTAGAGGGGATGGCAGGAAAAGAGCTGCTTTCCCTACTGGCTCCTCAGCTCCAGAGGGAGCTGGGGCTGCTGAGCAAGCTGTAGGGATTGCTTCAGGCCTGTGGGATGGAGAGCTGGACTCTCAAAGGAGGGTGACACGAAGGTCACTGTGAGACCTCACAGCTCCAAGGACTGGACGTCAGCTCCTAGAATAACGAGCATCCAAGCAAGGCACAGATGCTTAAATCCAAGCTAGAAACTGCCTAAAATAGGCAAAAGGAAACTCAGAGATAAATATTCACATAAACCACACTATCCTCCAGAAATTCACCCACCAAATGATGGTGATATGCATTGCTCATGCCCTAAGAGACCAGGAATCTTGGAAACTATTATTCTGTCCCATCCATAGCAAGGATTGCTCATAAGGGCTCTGTTAGTCAGATAATTTGGCACCAGTTGGCTTCTCCTCATCAAAAAGAAAGTAGCTATGTTCAAAGCTCCTAGGAAAGTTAACTTTGCTCCTCTACTATCAACTTTAAAGATCAGGGCCATGGATACCAGATGGGACAGCCTTCCTGAGGGCTGAGGGACTTTCAGGGTCAGATGACACCACTGTGCTGAGTTCAGCAGTTCATCCACCATCAGTTGGCTACAGGAAACCAACAGCCAAAAAGATGCTTAACCATGGGCAGAAATTGCTCAAGTCAGTAAAATACAATTTGAAGGTGTGGACCTGGAGTTCTCCTTTACCATCTGACATTTGGGTTTAAGCATCTTTCTGTTACAAGGACTTAACATCATTTTCATAAGACCTCCTTCGTTCCTCCTCTCCAACTATGTAGCATAGATTCATTGCAGTTATGATTATGAGGTCACCTTTTGCTCCCTCTGGGCTAGCCAAGTTCAGAGGAGACCCTTCAAAAGGCCAGGTTGGACAGGGATTGGAGCAACCTGTGCCTATGACAGGGGATTGGGACTGGATGAGCTTTAAGGTCCTTTCCAACCCAAAGAGATCCTATGATCTAGTTCCTGCCTTTGGCTCTACCACAAAGCTGGAGGATATCCAAAAGGGAATCCTCTATGCTCTGGCTTTCTCATCTGGAAGATAGGGCAACGATCTCAAAATCCTTAAGGAAATCATGCCACAAGCAGCTAAAGAAGTAGCACCAACCAAATCAGCATTTTATGATGCTACATAGTTATGACAAAGCAGCAGGATGTCAATGCAATTTTAAAGTGATGGAAAATACATTGACAGAAGCCATTTAAAAGATGGAAAAAACAACCAGTTTCACATGAAGTGAACACTGGGAATGCTCTCTCCTCTTTGCCTTCCCTTCTAAGCAAAACAAAACCAGAAGTGAACTACAAGAGGGACCCGTTGTTTCAAGTCTGAATGGAAAAATCAGACAACTCTCCCATGGCACTCATGGAGCAGAGGTTAAGAACGAAGGGCACAGCAGAAAGGGGAGATGCAAGATAAGCTGCTTAGATTCACATCTCCCCATTTCCTCTGCTTCGTAAGAACTGGGTCATATTATAAACTTATGCAAAGGTGTTTACTTTACATTTTATTTTGGGCTTAGCCATACAGTTGTCAGCCTGTATCAACATGTCAGTCTGTTTGTGCAAACAATCATTCCTTCATGGAAGGATTGCAGTAAAAACAGGCAAAATGTTATGACATGCAAAAAACCTTCCTAAACATGACAATAAAAGAAAAGCCACTAGAAGAGGGTATGTTTTCCTTCCCAATTACACTGCTTAAAACAAAAGAAATTATTCTGTATATATTTCTTCTTCCTCAAGGATAGTACAGGATCAGATCGGATCAAGGATAGCACAGGATCGGATCAGAGCGCATCATATGCTTTCAGAAAGTGCCTCGCTGCAAGGTGGATAGATTTGCGGGATGGGAATGAGGGAAGAGAAGCAGAGCTCATCAGCACTGTTCACATGTACTCCAAGCCACGTAATTCCATGACCCTCTCCATCTCTTCCCCATATAATATCCATGAGGGTTGGGAGAAACAGAAATAGCAGAGATTAGTGGGAGAAATATTAGCCCTGTTGCAGCCCCTTCAGTCTCTTGCAGAGAATGTAAGGAATGGGTGAGAGAGGACAAGGAAGGGATAAAAGTGGTTTGATGGTGGAAAGGCAGCTGCAGAGAGCAGGGAAGAGGACTGCTACAGCAACATTATGTTTGTCCTGGCAACAGCTCTTGGCCACGCTGCTTCCCTACTGATGTGGCAACATCTGGCCTCACTCTATTGTATTCTCCTTCTTTGCTGTACCAGACTGCACCACGCGATACTCCTCCATGCTCCCCCACTGCATAGCACCAGTGAGGAAGACAATGGTGTCACAGCTTTAGGAGACGTTGCATGGAGTCTCCAGTAACATGCTTGCGGGTCACAGGGATGGAGAATCTCAGACCTGAACACCAAAGCCTCATGATAGATACATGAGTTATGTTGCGGTGATGCTGTGCAACAGGCAGTTGTGCAGCATCCTGCACAGCTGGAACCCAGGGGCTACACTGGAGCTGAGATGCCCTCAGCCAGAACTATCACCCCCAGGCCATCCATCTTTGACCCCTCTTCACACCTCTCACGCAACGATGATTTTACAAATCCTAGAGGCAGTTACAGTATTAAACCAATTCTAGACTAGCTCCATACACAGTTTGCCCAGATGAGACTAAGGCTCAGGCCAGGCAGGGAAATGCATCTCTCCCTTCTGATTTTTCTTACTTGGAAGCATAACTTTGTTTGTCAGGGGCATCGGCTGATATCTTCTTCCAGGAAAAGAGAAACAGTGGAGGCTCATTCCCTGCTCAAGTATTGATATTGAACAGGTCTTGAGAGTCAGGAATTGCATGGCGTAACACGGAACAGTGCAGGGCTCGCTACAGCCACCAACTCACCTCAGCAAGCCAAAGCCCCTCTTCCTTAAAGCTACTTCACTCCTCCCACGAATGAGGTTTCCTCCCTGCCCTGTGAGGTTAAGGGTTCTGCACTGGTGTCAGCTAAAATATTAAGTGGTAACTTAGGAGAAACAGCTACTCCTGTATAGATTCCATAGTGCTCGGTGCAAACTCCAACACGCCTGGAGCTGCCAGGCACTGAGATCCGCTACCAGAGCCACCAAGGAACCACCCAGGCACTTGGCACAAGCTCTGCTCTTAACGCAAGGTTCAGCTATGACTAAGGGAAGTGAACTCATATCCATAGATGCCTTCGGCTAGGAAACACTGTTTGAGGCTTCTCCATTACCCTAGGAGCTCTCAGAATCCTCCAACAAATAATTAAAACCATTCTGAGTGTGAAAATCACCCCTGAATGAGACACAAAACTCATGGCAGCTCCCACCTTACCTTCCTGGCTGCAGAGCTCCCCCAGGCAGCTGGCACAGCTGACACTGCTGCTCTGGTGCACCCAGTGTGGACAAGTAGCCGTGGCTGAGTCCTCATCAGCTTCTGGATCCCATCCAGCATTATCCCACTGCAGCCCCAGCCTTGCCCTGCTTCCCCCCTCGCACAAGGAGCCCGGTGCTCTATTCCTCCACAGCCTACAAAGGGCATTGTGGGAAGGCAGTGGATGATTCCCAAGTAACTCATGTCTCAGCCGGGCAGACAATTCAGGCGAGATGCCCTGTTGGTACTGCAGTGGCCTTTTGGGGGCAAAGCCCTGAGATGAAGACAACTCCTAAGTGCTACGTCTGCAGGGGAACAGACCCAAGCCATGAAGAGAAAGAGGTTTTTATCCCTCCCCTGCCTGGCAGCCTGTATCTTTATTGCAAGGGATTTCAGCTAACGTAATGAAAGTGGTAAGGGCATGGAGGGTAGCTTATACACAGGCTGCAATCTTGTTATTGTCAGTAGGTTGAAGCTGCCTGGAGTCAAGAATCACTAATTAATTACTAAATGAAATGTAGCTTTGGGGGCTCAGGTCCTCCTGCTCTGCACACACAGTATGTGAGAGAGGAGATGGATAGCTCAGGCACATGGCTCATTCAGCTCGGCACCGTCCTGCTCTTGGAGCTGCGGCATCAGCACAAATGACCCAGCACCTTCATTCTCCAGGGCACACTCAGATGTTCAATACTCCTGCAGTGACCAGTGGGATGGCTGAGGGTATCACAGAGCTCCCCTGAATGCAAGGATTTCTTCTTGCTGAAACATCTGGCAAACTTTGTGGATGAGCTGCGCTCAACTGACAGCCTCCCTTGGTCCTCAGAGGAGAGAAAGGGCTCTCGTGTCCCAGAGCATCCCCCAACACTATGGTGCATGTAGTATCTAAGCCACCTTCTTCAGGACTACCTAGTATTCTTGGGGGTGGTAGGAAGAGTTGGACTACAGCACTGATAGAAATCAGTCACTGTCTCCTCCTGAAATGTACGGTTTCCCATTCCCTGCCACAGCCATCCATGTCATTCAGACTCAGATGAGCTGCGGGTTGGGTTCTGCCCAGAGCTGGTTCATCCCCAAGGGCACCTGCACTGCAATAAGTTGAACTGTAAGCTGTTCACTGAATTCTCCAGCTTACTATTGGAAACTTGGCCAAGGCTTTGTGAGCAGATGAGGTGGGAACCGGTACCTGACCATATCACAGCAGAAGGAGATTTAAAGGGTAAGTACAGAGAGAGCTCTGCAAGTCACAGTGAAACCTGCCTTGCACACGCTGTTCATGCTAGTGTGGCAGAGCCCAGGAGTGCAGCAACCACGCTTTTAAAGCCCAAACCCAATGTGTGGCTCCTGCATTTGGTTCCAAGAGCTGGCTGAAACTTCAAGCAGTCCGAAGCCTCAGAGTTTATCTCTGCAGAGTCCCTGCAGCTGCTTTTGAGACCTGGCCCATCTTCAAAACTGGAACTGCTATTGGTAGTTGTCTTCCCAACCTATTAGAGGGAAAAGGTCTTGGCTTTTGCTCAGGCTCACCGAGAACCTCTTATCACAAGAATCTATATTAGAAAACTAGGACAAGACTTCAAAGTTATTGATAAAAGGAAGCCAGTGACCTCATGTCATTTGAGGTTTCAGGTGATGCATTTCCACAGTGAGAATATTTCTTTTGTATATTTTAGAAGAAAAGTTTCTTTTTCTGCATAAAGTTCTCTGAAGAATTGTTACAGTTCTCAAAATGCTCTCATCTCCTCAGCATAACTTCAAATCTGCAGAGTTTCACATCAGGCTGGAGTTACCAACCACTGAAGTCAATGCAAGTGTCTTCCTGGAGGGGCTGGAACAAAACATAGCATTCTGGCAACACCGTTATTTCCCCACCGAGGGATGGAAACACAGTTTTAATTCTCTTGATTCATCTTCCTGCTTCATTCGGTGTCTTGAAGTTCTACTGTACACCCAAAATGCAACAGAGATCAGATGTGAACCAAGCCAGCCTTGGTGTCGTTAACGTAAGGAGTCTACCATCCCATTCCCTGCACTGTCGTCCACTGTCCCAGCCATTAAAAGCATTGCCTGCTTCCTGAGAGAGCAAATATGTTTTGTAGGTTGACCTTCACTCATCAAACACAGGTTCTGGCAGACCTGTGAGGGCACAGGCAGAGCAAACTGCACAGCAGCTTGTCTTTCCACATGCAATAGCGCATACACCAGACAGTAACACCTCAGCTTGGTGAAACAGAAATAGACTCATTTACACAGACAGGAGACACTCAAACACACCCACACGAGCCTGCACTGAAGCTTTGGGTGAAGGTGGAGTTGTAGCTGTGGTCACTGAGCTACCTGAGCACTGTTCTAGCTCTGCCTCAGACTGTGTAATTCCCATTCCTTTGGAAAAGAGAGCAGTCCCACATCTCCGAGTAACAATTGGAACTGTTGCTTCACCTGAAGTAAGCCAGGAACAACTGAAGTTAACAAATACATCATAAAGGCACTGCACTCAGTGTCTGGTACGATAAAAACACAACACATCCTCTCGGAGTGACCTTGCAAAGTGCCTAAAAGCAGAGAGCATGATGCAAGGGAACTCAAATTACCCAGGCTTAGAGGTGTTGGGAGAAGGATGCAGCAGCGTCCTGTTGGCTTCTGATACAAACTAAGTGTTACATTGCTCCTGCTCTGCTGTTTTCTCTAAACCTGCAGATTATTTAATATCAAAGGTGAAGGCTGCAACCTGGATGAGAAACTGCAGGAATTCAGAGTGACCTGGAGGGAATTACAGGAATGCTGCTTGCTGATCAGATTAAAGGGAGAAGTGGCGGGGCTCCCAAGGGTCTTCTTACTCAACCTTTGCTGCTGACAATACTGTGCTTTGTCTCCGATTCTTGCTCTTTAAAATGATTCAGGTTACGGCACTGGAAATGCCTCTGCCTCCGGAGGCTTGCATCCAGCCCTGTTCCACTGGGACGGCAGGGACCTCTCGGTGAGACTGAGGGTGGATACTCAAGTGCCAGCCCTAACACATATTTTTGCTTCCTGTTGCCCTTGATATGGTCAAAACTCTTGCATGCCCTTTTCTAAAAGAGCAATAGCATTTTAAACCATTCATTCGAGGCCAAAGTTGCAAATCATGCTATGAAGAAAGAAGATATCCCCAAAGCTTTCTGCAAGTCTGCAACCTGGGCTGGCTTCAGGGCTGTATTTTAGCAAGGGCACCCTCATCATTTGGGTGTTTTCCCTCTTTCTTTAGGGCCCAGGCATCATCTCTTACCTCTACACCCCAGTCTGCTTCTCCTTCTTGAGAACTACCTCCCAAAAGAGTGGTCAGTTATCTTCCTGCTGAATTCAGCTGGCTCAGAAGACAGAAGGGCAAAAGAAGAGCAGCTCACCAAACAGAAACAGGAGTTAGGCTGCTAATGCAGTAGCTGTTCATATGCTAGAAGCTATAGGAAGACCCCAGAAAGGCAGAGGTTGATGCGACAGATAGCAACACCATCGCACAGGTTCAACAGTTCTCTGTGGTGCTCTCAGAACAACAAACTGAACTTTTTTTTTCCCCTAAGAATCCTTTTAAACCCTAAGGGCCGTTTAACACATTTGACAGGACCCAATACAGATGTCCAACAGTTCAACCTTAACAGCAGCTCCCATCAAGCAGCTCCACTCTGCATCCACAGGTCAATGCCTCTTGCTTATGTCTCCAATGAAATAATTAGTTCAAAAGCTCACCATGGTTCTGCTTATTTTCCCATTCAAAAGCCAATCCCAGGATCCAAATACGCCTCAATTTGGAGAAACTCAATGAATTCTACTGTATGTCACAACCACCCATGACTCACTGCTACTCCTAAGCATCTCGCAAAGGCAGGGCACGCGAAGCCAAATCCATCTCTCCAACTCCAATGATGCTACTTCAGCAGGATAAATGTGACTCACTGAGCTGCTTGCTGTAGGCCACATGAATTTGGTGCACTTCCTCCTCATCTGCAGTTCTCTCTCATTCTACCCAATGCTTTTAGGTAGCAACTTTTGGTGGAGAACCCTTTGATCTCTGAAATTTCTGCTCCATTTCTGTGGCAACAAATATAACCCTTGCGATCATGAATAAACCCTATTGTGTTCCTCCCATTGCCTTCTTCCCCTAACTACTTTCTACCTGCTAATGTTAGCAAAGTGAGGCCATCTGCACGGCTTCCACCAACCTTAAGAGATAGATTAACTGAAGAAATTTGCCTTCCTCCCCTCCTCTTCAGCTCCTGGAAAATGAAATTGCTCAATGACTCGGAATAACCCCCTGAAGGAGCGCAGGTAATTCTAGTGTTCATCACTGGGATGAGGATGCTGTGGTTTACCAGCCACCTCCTCACCCCTGCCTCTTTCAAAGGAGTTAAACAGAATGTTTCGCTTGTTTTGGTTTTGATCCCTGCATCTGCATCGTTCTGGTTTTCACCATGAGTCCAATGAGCAAAATCAGCCTCGCTCCATCCCTCTCGCCCCCAAGGAGAGTTTGTAAGGGGGATAAACTGACATTGCAGCAGGGTGTAAATGGGTTTGAAATGCATGGAGGCAACTGAACATGAGCTGCAGGGCTTCGGGTGTTTGGCTGCCTTGGTGGCTTCCTGGGGAAAGCACGATTCCGGGGGAGCAGCACAGCAGGGCTTCGTCATTACCCGCTGTGAAACTCAAGAGGGGGGAAAAGAAAGCAAAATCAAAGGAGAGCAGGAGGTGAAAAGAAGGCAAAAGGGTGCCTTCAGGGCTCCTTTCATGCATCTCGCTTCACAATCCACCGGTCAAGGCTCCTAAGCAGGAACAGAGACACTATTCAGGACAAATCTGGATGTTATCCCAGGGCACCAGGGACACCAGTAAAGGGAAAGTTTTGACAGGTGAAATGACCTTAATATAATTAGCCCTGCCAGCCCCTCCTTCCTCTGCCTCCTTCACCTTGCCTTGAAAACGGTAGTCTTTTAATGAGCTCCTTTTTCTCCTTGTAACACAATACCACTGGTTCTCCACTCTTTTGCTCGCCCATTTCAAACAGGACATACATGATCTCCTCCATCCTCGCTCCCCCCCTCTCTTTGCCCAGCTAGATGGACATCTAGAGATATTGCCATTGATTCTTCTGCTGCTGACTGGGGTGGGGTTTTTTTGTTAAAGGCTGAAAGGAACCCCGGTAATAGAATGATTTGGCCTGCGAGTCAAATCCCCCTTGATGAACAGTCAGACACAAATGTCAATAACAATTAGATTGGCCCAGGGCTCCAGTCACTTAGGACTTCAGTTTTCCATCTACAGTGCTCAAAATGAAACCCTCAGTGCTGTGATCTCCAAATCAAGTTTGGCATCAGGAATGAAAAGACATCAACAATAATAAAAGGCTGATGGCAGAATAAGAGCAAAAGACAGACAATAGGGTTGTGTGTGCGTACACGCACATGCGCGCATACGAGGAGGGAAATAAAGTGGGAGCTGATGTAAAAATCCATCAAGAGATGAAATCAGCCCTGCTTAAAGAAGGATCTAAATCGCCTCAGATTCCCCTTCCAGACAAGTTCAGCTCCTCTGGGCTTTAAAATTTCCACCTCCTGCTGTCCAACATATCAAGCACGGGAAGCAAACGAAGGGAAGAAAGCCCTTAAGTGCAGGCTGTATTTTTTCCTGTTCCTAAATTGTAAATATACAGTGGAGGCAAGAAATGCCCAATCTAATTAAGAGCAGTTGAGAAGTATGGAGACAGGGTCCTCCCAATGGGAATGCTGCAGGTTAAAGAGGTTAAAAAGAGGAATGTTCTGCCTAATGAGGGAAGTTTAACATTGTGCGCACACTTCCCCACTGGCGAGGCAGGCTGGGCAGGAGGGGATTAAAGACCTGGAAGACGCGGCTCCGTGGCAAGAGCAGGTGTGTGCAGGCAAGCCCCAGTGATGGACTGAGTGAGGGCAAGATGTTCTGAGGTTTGTAACTCGGTGTAGCAGCTCAAAACATGGTCCTGAAGGGAACCTACATTGAAGCCATTATCCTGAGTTAAAAGCCAGCTTGCTTTGCTTCCCACTTCACCCTGCAAGTGTAGGGCTCAGAGGTGGCTGTGCCAGATCAGCCATCATCAGCCCCTTGCTGCCTCTATGGGGACACCAAGCTAGGAAATAGCTAGCACCTTGGCACACAGTGCTAACTCCACTACCAGTGATATTGCTCTTAAGGAGAGGTAATAACCAAAACTGTTTCAGTTCTTGTTTCACTGCATACAAGCTGAGTCTGCACCGACGGCCACGGTACCAGAAAGCAGGATCCACAGCCTGGCTGTGCGCCCCACCTGCGGGGATGCTGCATCCTCCACCTCAAACATCTCCTTTCCACCATGTATGCAAGCATGGAGAGAACCAGCAGGTCCCTCCTTCCCAGTGGCTGCGCACCAGGATGGTGGCATACTCCATGGACTCCATCCATCTGCTCTGCAGACACAGCCCATGGATCTGGGCTGCAGATGAAGGAGTCAGAGAGATATTGTTGGGCGAATGGAAAAGAAATCACATCATGTAAGACAAGCATCAGGCAAGTGGAAACTCAGGACTGGAGATTTTACAGAAGAGGATTTGAAAGGATGCAAGCCATCTCCATAGAGACACCTGTGGGCACTCATGTGAAGTGTAAAAGCCATTTCCTATAATGCAGTCCTTACAATGAAATATATTTAGTCCTGTTATTTGGTGATTTCTGATGGCACATTCAATGCCTCGTGGAGCACAAAGTGAGCTCACACCTGCACAGAGCATGTGGATGTTGTGCTACAGTAGGACCTTCCACCTGCTACTGGCACCAGGAAAGCAAAGATCTCCCACCCCCTTGGCCATGTTTTAGCCATGAAGAAAACAGGAGGATGCAAGATGCAGTTCTTAACCTACACTTCATTCCCTGATAAAGCACTCAAACGTTTTCTAGCTGCAAAGACCACCTTTCCCCTTCTGGGTGGAAAGCACCGTCCACACAGGCTGTAGCTCAGTATTATTAGGTGGCTGCAGGACACACTCCTTGGCACACAGAGAGGATGAATAAAGTACCTAAGAAAGAGTATTTTTCCTTTCCTAGACTAATTCTTTGCTGTGATTGCACTAAGCTTTTTGACTAGCCACAGAGTTTAGGAGAAGGTTGGATGTGCCCTCCTTAGATGTGCAGGTGTGCAGCTAATCCCTGTGTTGGGGAAGTCAGCAGTGTAGCAAGAGGTTGATCCCCACTAATGAAATCATGTCCCTGCTTTGCTTCACTTTACCTGAATGGGCTTCACTATTAATTCTACCAGAGCATGCAGTGTGTTAACCTACATTGCAGCTGGTTAAACACACAGAAAACACTGTTTGTATTTACTTATTCATTGCTAGAATTAAAACTTTCTCAATAGGGTCTTTGAGGGGCGTTCACCTTCTTCTCAAGGCATTTGGAACATCAGACGTTTGCCAGCTTGTTGAGTTTAGACTGAAGAACTTCATATGCAAAGGGCAAGGAAGAAGAGCAGAGAGCTGGTTGGGTTTTGTTTGGGTTGTGTAGTTGCATAGTCGCTAGGCTAAGAAAAAAACACCTCACTCTTCTGTAGTGGAATTTCAGCTCCCTGGAGATACCAAATCCCAGCTCCCATTTCATGCTCCCATTTCACCTTGAGCTGATGGAAAGCCTTCATCTCCAAACCACTTACAGATGAAACAAGCTGAGGGCCCACAGCTATCCTGACCATCTCCCTGTATGGGCTTAGCATCTTCAGCCATGCTCCAAGGGGCAGGATTCCTACTGCAACAGCCCACATCTACCATAGATATCCTGCTCCCCTACACCATCCTGAGCTATTACCCTCACAGCCCCTGTGACAGAGGTTCTGCCATTAGCCCTGTTTTAGAGACTGGAGATGCAAAGAGTGCCACTTCAGTATCTTTCATGAAGCCTCAGCTCAGGGTTAGATATTTCCTTCCCACAGGACAACATGCCTAAACCCCAGAGCCAGATGCCTTGCCTAGACACAAGGCGCTAGTGGCAACGCACACATCCCAGCCTTACTCTCCTTAAGCTTTCAAAATGCCTTGGCAACCCCTATGGTTTCTGCAGCAGATTAGAGATGAAACAGAAGCGCAGAAATCCCAACAGAAGAAAGCTGTTTCCTTGGAATCCCAAGATGGAATTTAACAAAATACCTTAGGAAAACTGAAAATGTGAACTTGAGCAGAGCGAGCCATTTGGTAGCACCTCCAAGGGAGAAGACAGGATCTCCCACCCCTATGAACCTCAGCCCCATAACAGGCAAGCGCTGTCCATGTGGGGACAGCGGTGGCCAGCCTGTGTCCCAGCTTTGAGAGGGCCCTGAG
Source organism: Amazona ochrocephala (assembly GCA_039720435.1). Lineage (NCBI taxonomy): Eukaryota > Metazoa > Chordata > Aves > Psittaciformes > Psittacidae > Amazona > Amazona ochrocephala. The sequence goes on along the minus strand of CM077891.1, from coordinate 2,877,966 downwards.
CAGAGGCAGATGGCCTGCAGACTGCTTGGCGACATGTCTCCATCCTCATCTCTCAGTTGTGGCCGGGTGTCCCCGCTCACGTGGCAGCAGAGGGGAGGGAGAGCGCCTGGTCCTTGCATGCACATGGGATCACAGCAGCTGGGGCCAGGAGAGCTGCCAACCCACATATGGACTTGGCCTCCTCCCTGGCATCACCACCCATTGTGGGACTCATTGGTCCTGACCAGTGCCTTGGCCCACCAAGGCAAGACTGCTGAGCAGCTCAGCATCTCCGTTTAAAGTGCTTTTCCCCATGTTCCTTCCCCAGGATAATGGCTGTGGCCCAAAAATGTTAGCAACGACTTCTTGGGAAGTGGCTGTTGCTGCAAAAGTAAAGTATCCGTTCTTGCTAAGGAACTTTTTTCATCTTTGAGGGGAAAACACATACCACATGATTTCCAAAAAGGAGCTGCTCTGGTTTACAAATACAGTACATTAATAGCTTTGTAAACATTTATTCAGTATGACAGCTGACTGCAACATGTGGCATTAATTAGAAGACTCAGCAATGTAGCGTATTAAGAGCTAAGTTAAATCTGAATTAGCTGAGTTTGTTGAGACTAAACACCCGTGGGGGAAGTCCTCGGATCTAATACATTATGACTCACTTGACACGGGAGACCCACAGGCCCGATTCCCAATACACTGGGGGGCCTTTATTCATACTCCATCTCTACACAAGAGCTGCAAACTCTCAAGATACCATAGATCAGAGGGTGTTGATGTTGGGATGTTGCGACAGAATGGGGCGCGCGAGTCCCTGGCTCCCAGCTCCCCTAAACCTTCCTAAGGAGGTAGCAACACAAGCTCCCTTCTCCTTCCCAGACACCGAAAAAGAGCCCAGACAAGAAAGGAAAGGATTTTACATTCCCCTGGGCTTAAGGATCTTGCTCAACAATCTCACACGGTCACTTTCCCAGGCATGGGTGACAACAGCTTCTCTGCCATACATGGTTGATGGTGCAGCCGCCTGGGGTGCACTGTGTCACTAGTGCCATGAGGCACTGGCTGGCAGCACTACACATGCCACTGCACACGAGCTCAAACTTGCAACCCAAGTTTGCTGCTCTGAAATCAGCCAACTGCTTGTGTTTTAGCTCAGGGGATCAAGGCACCTTCTGGCTCTCTGCTGCCTTGGCAGGGTTTCAGGGTGGTGTATTTAGGAGCTGCAACACAAGGAGATGGGGAAACCCTTGGTTCCTCTTCTCAGGGCATCACCAAACTCCTGCCTCTCACTTGGTTCATCTGAAAAAGCAGTGAGAAACACTTGCTTTGCTATCCTTCAGTTATCATCAGGACTGTTACAACTGGCAAAGCACTGTGAAATGCACAGAACACCATGTGAGCATACCAGCCTTGGTGGGTTTTAACCTCAGCTGCAACAGGCTGAGTCAAAGCCAGACAGCTCCCAAATGTCACTGGTCAAACATCATCCATTAGGCTATTTCTACCTTTCAAACCCAACTCTTGTGTCATTTGCATTATGTCAAATGAGAGCAGCTTGCTGACAACCAGTGAATTTACATCAGAACTGACTGAATTTCAGTAAGACCAGAAGCAAGTTCTGCATCTCAGATCAAAGCAAGAACTATAAGAGATTATGTAGTAGGGTAAAAATGGACCAGCTCAGCCCAGAGTGTTGTCAGCTACCATGTCTCAGCTAATCCATGGTAACAAATACACCAAACCCTGTTTGTGTGAGAACCTCATATAAATATGTTGTATAAAGTGATAGATATTTAGGATAAGCACAAGATAAACCATCTCAGTTCACATTCAAGCTGTTGCAAGATGATGCTTTAAGAGATTTAAGACACCGCAGTCCTCTTCCCTCTCATGAGGGGTTGGAAGCACAGACCATGAAGTCACCCATCAGCACTTCCAGCAGGCAGGAACTTTGAACCTGAGCTGGGAATTGAAGCAACAGAAGCAATGAGGTCCTTTCCACCAACTCCATGCAAAGCAGGCAGGCAAATATGGGCTTGGGAATGAGCAGCTATTTTAACTGCCAAAGGTTTTCAGTTCACAAGCAATGCCTGGCCAATTCAGCTTGAAAGCAAAACCAGGGACTGGTCACAACCAGCTGGTGCCACAGGATCCTGTCCCAATTACTGGCTCACAGAGGAAGGTAATGAAGGCGAGAAGCAATGACAGACAAGTTGGTGTTTCACCAGCAACATGTGATTTCATTTGGAGGTCCCATGTAGGCACAGACACATTGAGCAATGCAGCTGTGAAACAGTCTGAGCAGGTCTGTTTCCACCTTACAGCATGAAAGCAAACTTTCCTTGCCCTGGGCTCCTTACCTTGGACAACTGAAAGTGTATTTGATTACAAGCACGGATGAGAGCACCTCCGGAGGTGCTGAGTCCCCACAGTCCCTGTTGATTTGAGCCCTTGTTCTTAGAGCCAGATAAACCACCTCAAAAGCAGTCATGTCATTATCTGTGGCAGTTCCAGCTTCACAGATACAGTATTGCTAATATTAATTGCCAAAAGCAAATAAAATAAATCCCTGCATGGGTCTGTCTTCTTCATCATCCTGGATCAGATACTCCCACTCTTATCCAAGTCTGTCCCTCTTCGTCCCTTCACACATTATTTTATCCCCCATATATCTGCCAAATGGAGAGTAAAACTACTAAAGTGTGACTTAAACAGCTATTTCTCTAATTTAAGCCTCTTTGTCCTTATTAATGTTGCATCAAGGTATGCTCTCCATTGGCGGGCAGCAACTGCTGTTGAATTAGGTCACCAATAAAAGTGAAAAACAGAGGACCAGAAAGTAAGATGTACATTTATTACCAAATAAATTGTATCATGGTGCTTCTATTATAATCTTAACCTGAAATAAGAGAAAAGGCTGGTCAAAAGTTGAATGTTTGCATGGCAACTATTTCTTGAGATATCTACATCTCAAATTGCCATGAAAAGCCAAAACCAGACTTTGGAGGAGATGAAAACTTGTGAAAAATCATTTGTTGTGACACTCTTCCCCATTCTTCACAATAGGAACTAATTTCCACTTCAGCATTTCAAATGGGTCTCAGCCCTTTTGTCCTTTGTATTATAAGTAATGTGTAGTATAATGAAAGGCAGAATTCAGGCAAGAAGCAGCTTTTCATCTCCTCCTAAAAGAAACATTTTGGTATGTTCCATATTTTTTCCAGTAAAAACAATTCTCATAGGAAACAAAAAAAACCCTCAACTACTACAGCAGCTATTAGTAGAACTAACAAACACCAATGATAATTCTCTTTCCATGGCAGTTTCAAAGCTATCAAGGTCTGGTACACAAATGAAGTCTTCTCTTCTGTAAAAATCAAACAGAATTGCCAACTCATGACTTTAACACAAATCTCTGGATATTCGAGATTTACTTAAAGGCCTCAAGTCCAGGAAACAAGCAATTACACGAGAGCCTCAGCTCTCATTCGAAGAAAAATGTAAATTCAACGAAGCCAGTATCCTTGCTGTTCCAAGGAAAAGCTTGGAAGTATGACCCAAGTACAATCCAAATACACAAAATCCAGAAGCCAAATAAATAGACTTCTTCTGTATTCTATCTTATTAGCTTTTGACACCAACTGCCTGATTCTGAAGCATTTCACGTTAGCAGAAACGACCACTGAATCTGATTATGACCCTTCAGATCATCTCCCTCTTCCTCTTTTCTCCCTTTGCCAGCACTTCTGTAGAAATTGAGGTCTGAAATGCAGTTGCCTTTGGAAGGTATGTTTGGAAATCCAGTGATTTTGCCACATCTTTCTGAAACAAAGGAAATTAATTTAAGAGCATCAGGAGGAAAAAGATGACTTTAATGTACAGTCAAACCTGTCATTCCTAAGCTTGAAGAACAAAATCTTACTAACAGCTTAGACACAGTGCTGAACAAAGAACAAATCTCCCAGTGGCAATTAAGTGCCTAATAATGCTTTTCTACACAAGCCTTCTCCATCAGGCTCTGAGATCAAGGTCTGCACACCCAAGAGGATAGCGGCCACATGGGACCACTAACTGCTGAGCAGCCCTGGTGACCCACACAAGTATGGGGTGAGGCAGCAGCATGTTGCATCTACCTCCTTTTACGCCATTAAATCAATTCCATTTGCAGTCAGAGGATACAGGCAATTCATCCGTATGACTCTTCTCATCCTAATGAAGCTATTTGAAATAAAGCAGGTGAATCAGGCCTTAAAAGTAGATGTTTCCCTTGACAGGCTAAATGTAGATCTCTACATCTTTGACTAGAAGTACAGCACATTTAAGGTGTAATCCCTGTGCTCAAGTACATGGAGAAGACATCTCCTATGATGCTCGAAGTTAGGGATGATGAATCTTGTGTACCTTTGTGATATGTATGTATCCATCTCTCTGATAAGCTTGGAAACTAATACTTGCTTTATTGCAGGATGAAATTAAGGATCTCAAAGTGACTACTACAAGTTTTGTATAAACTAACAAGCAGGAAAAGGAAAACACATGATTAGCACCCATGTTTGCCCTTGCCAATAATAGTCAATATGCAAAGCTCAAGTAGTGCCTTTGAAATACTCTGGAGGTAGAAAGTTGCATATCAAAACCCAATGAAAATTTAGTATCTGCGTGTTTGTATACTCTCTATACGAGTGTATATATATATATACTTGATGTCTTATTGGGCCATTCCAAATGCTAAGACTTTAATAAAAGCAGTAACACTGCAAGGTTTCCAGCAACACTTACAGTGAGACCCTCATTTTACTGAGCAATACCGAGGGTGCCAAGCCTGCTTTAATTCTACTCTTTCAGTCAGAAAGAGCATGTCAAGGCTTCAGAGCATTGCCAGTACAACCAGAACCTCATTCAAGCTTGGCATCTTTCACCAGAACCGTTGCGCTAGGAATATTCCTGCAGTGTGAGTGCTTGTGCCAGCACTAAGAGGACTTGGGAAAAGTTCACATGCGTGTGCTGCCCCATGCATTCAATATATCCATGCTCTGGGAGGGGACGGAGCTCCAGGTGCAGAGCTATTCTAACAACTTCTACACATGGGATTGAATATTGTCCACTTAAATATCCCCATACACAGAGACATCTCCCTTCCCATTGAGGAAGGGACTTCAATACAGCCTGAAGCAATCTTTTACCCATCACCAAACCTGTTGCCGTACTGGTCTGTCACCGTGGTTCATACTAAATCCAGTAACCTCAAAGGTTAACCACTTTCCCAAACTTCCCAACCTCTCCACATCTGCCAGTAGCGTGAAGTACAACCAACAACCAGCATAACACATAGGCTGTTCTTCCTACAGAAGCATAGCTGCCCATCATAAATGTAGCTCCCACTCCTCTATTCCAAGGAGTAACAGATTCAATACTTTCTATTTTGATGGTCTTTAACACTGCAGCGCAAATCTAAAGATAGGAGCCAGAAAAAGTTCCAATTGCAGAAGACTCAAAACCTAGAGAGTCAGGAGGCCTGGTTCTAATCTTCGATTTAACACCAGGGTGTAACTTCAGGCAAGCCTGGGTTTCTTTTTCATTCTTTGATTGTTTTCACTGTACGCTCTTTGGGGCAGGAACTGTGTCCCATTGTGTTGTTACAGGGTGTGGAACAATGGGCCCCTGACCTCAGCTAGGGAATCAAGAGATTACGAGAATTATTTAGAGGAAATCTGCGGTTAAAGAAGGAATTGGAATCAGACCTCAAGTCCCCATCAAGTGCCAGGACCAGATGACTATCCTTTTTTTACCCTCATTAAAAAGAAGTCATAATCCACATTTATTGTTGTCCAACATTTGCCATTTTTCACACGTCTCCTCGCCTGCCCAACATCTAAGAGCCTCCGCCTTCCCCCAGCTCTGCTGCCACGCTGCGGCAGAGCCTCTTGCCTTGACAGCAGCTACAGTGGCGACTGCAGCTCATTCTGCTTCTGATAAAAAAGGGGTATCTGGGGAAGGAAGCAAGAGAAGGAAATCAAAAGGAAATGCAAGGCCTCGCTGTGTTTGTGTGCGCGCATGGGGTTCTTCAGCTGTGCATCGGAAATTAATCCCAGCCAGGGTGAACTCTGTGTGGTCCCACTAGCCATCCAAGTCAAACTCCAGTTCACCCTGGCTGCCAAGCAGAGTTGCGGAGGAGAAAAGGGTTCAAGACAACGTGGAAAAGGAACAAAGAAGCCAAAAAGAGTGAGCTGGTGCTATTATTCCTCCAAGAGACAACGTGGAAAAGGAACAAAGAAGCCAAAAAGAGTGAGCTGGTGCTATTATTCCTCCAAGTTTTCCACCCCCTTCCCTTCTTTTCCTTTTTGTTTTTAAAAAAACCACCTGGATTTCTAGATCTCCAGAATCCCATTAAAGGGCTTTTACTCCTTCATGAATTGGAGGCATTTGATGAAAAGGGGTAACGGGAGAGAAGTGTGTCTGCTTGTGGGAGGGGATGAGGAGGGGGAAGAGGGGGAGATAATGGGGCATGGGAGCCCTTAATTTCTCCTGTCTCCCCTGCCGGTAATAGGGCTGGATGTAAACACTGCTCTGGTGAATGTTGGAGAGTGATTACAGGATAGCTGGGGAAGGAGGAAGCATTTTGAAACCACAAGGAGGAAAGCAGCTCTTTGATGGAGGGTTACTCATTTCTTTCTTCTCCGTGCCCTCGTCCCTCGAGCTGCAGCCCCCCTTTCCCTCTGTCCTCCACCTTCTGTAAACACAGCAGCACAAACGAGACACGGGCCAAGCTGTTAAACATCTGAAGGCAAAGTGGGCTCAGCAATAGCTTTCACTCCATAGGATACAAAAGAAGAGGCTAATAATGCCGTAATAGGCCTTTCTGGTCTCAGCTGCAGAGCCAGTTGTCCTAGGCAGTGCACAAGGAGCCCAAGAAGAGGGAAGACACAAACTGGATGGAGAAACCTCCTGGAGCTGGATGTAAGTTCAGAAAATGAAGGCAGTGTGCTCTCAGCAAGCACCATGTAGGCAACAAAGTGCTGCTGGCTGAGCAAACAGCAGCTCCAAGGTGTCCAGAGATGACCTTACCAGAGCAGACCTGAGGTTCACCCAAGCCAATAGCTGCTGAAGGAGAATATCACCATCCCCTACCCCTGAATGGATCCTGGGGCTTCATGTTCAACTTCTGACCTAGGGAAATCAGCTGCTTTACTCTGCTTTGGTTTCTCTCATGTGGAAACTGGGAGGCAACTACTCCTCTGGGAAGAGCTTGTGTCCAGTGGCTGGGAAGAGTTGGGCTTTACTGATCAGGCTGCATGTGGACGTGCAGTGCTAGAACAAACCACCCATGAGGGAAATCCCTTGGCATAAACAAGTTCATCATCTGTCCTCACACACAAGGCTTCCATGTTCCTAAATAGTGGAGATGTTTTTGCAATTCCCGTCTAAACTCATGGGAAGGGCAGAAACAATCTGGCTTTTGGAGAGTTTTACATGGTTTGGGGCAAAAGTCCCTACCTTACCCCTGTTAGTCCTGCAAGGGCTGCTCATTGCTGCTCTCTGGGCCATACTCCTCCAGAGCAGAGCTGGCAGGAGCTCAGTGTGCATCCCCAATTCAGTGCTTGCTTTCCAGTACACATCAGTGAGCAGCTTTTCCCTCCCTCAGCCAAGTCCACTCCTGGCAAAGAGCAGTGATTTTACAAGATCAAGGATGCATTCAGCCTTCAGGTCGTTCCTAACCCCTCCAGATACTTTAATGGGAGTTAAATACCCCCGATTTTACAAAATCCCATAGGCACTGGGTATCTAAGTATCCTAGCCTTCACCCAAAGGATTTGCATGGATCTCGGATGGTGATTCAGATCTAATCAATCTTTAACTGAATATAATCTTTTAATTAAATCTCCTGCTTAATACATCCACCCCCCAGCACCTAATACTTTTTGCCCTGGGCTTGTAGTATTTTCTTGCACGACGGCACCACCACAAAAGCCTCCATTTAAACAACTGTAAATGATGAAGAGTACACATCCTGTACTAAATACACATGGTTTACAAGCTGGAATAAATATATCAGACCTTTCTGTTACATGTACAGAGCAATATCTATAGCAAGGTCATTATTTGGCTTTGTTTATTCATGTAAGTTTGCTTAACCAACATATATATATAAATACAAGGCAACTCAAAAGCTATTTATATTCAAACCCTGAGGAGTCTTCTGTTAGGTCTCCTTCAATGCAAGAACTTGTGCATGAACTATAGAACCTGACCAAAATGGTGATAACAATGTCCTTCAAATGAGGTGGAGTCACCCCAATACTCCCAGACACCTACTCACTGCTCATCCTTCACACTGTTTTCTCTCTCGAGCACTCTTAAGCTCCATAGTCCATACATTTATGACAGTTGAGATTCTAGGCTAGAATTAGAGACTTACAACTGTAGTGCAGCTAAACCCCTCTCTCGTAGTGATCACGGCTACAGAGTTCTCTGCTGCTTTTGGAACTCCCCTCCTTCCCTCCAGGTCTGTGTGTTTCTGGTATCTGACTAAACCTCTGGAAGGTGGGAAAGGTGAATAAAAAGTCTTAGATTTAGCTACAGCCTGAATTGACCATTTTTAAATCCCTCTGCTAGATGTAACTGAGGTCCCATGAGCTCCCAAGCCAGTAACAGGCAAAAAAGATACATAGAGACTTGCAGCAGCCTCAAGCAGGACAGGCAACACTTCTTAGTCATCTCCAGATCTTACCTAGATTTGCCCTATATGCTTTCTCTATCCACAGCTACCTGGACCAAGACCCAGGTCCTGAAGCCTGCAGTCTGCAAATATTATCTGAACCATTCTCATCACCAATCCCAGAACCACCCCATCATCACAGGGATTCACATGACAGGATCCTCTTCCTGACAGTAAACCAGACAGATCGTAGCTCTCCATCACCAGATGTTCTCCCATCAATCTGATCTCATAAGAAGGGCTGGGACCAGTTTCAAGAAATTCAACCCTCTAATGGGGGCTAAGACCTTCTTTTTCCCACCTCTACCATTGGAAAAAGTGATTTTCCACCCTGAGACCTCATATGAGAGTCCTCCTCGGAGCCTGGGCAGGCAGAGTGAAGGTGGTGTGGTGCAGGGGAGCACCACTCTAGCAGGTAGCAAATGAGAAGATAGACACAGGCAAATGAAGCAACACAGAGTAGACAGCAAAGGGTGATGCACAGCAGGACAAAAATCACTACAGTATCAAAGCATAATAGTTTGAGGGCTGTTTGATGCCATGTGCCTTTAAAGCCACAGCATGTGGTGGCCCTGGCATTTCAGCATTCTCAGCACCAGAGCCCTGTACTGGAGAGATGCCCTCTCTCCACTTGAGGCTTCTCCGCAGCAGCAACTGGACAGAACCAGCACAGGAACCAGCGAGAAGTTTGCTGTCCTTGCTGTCATAGGTACCACACTCTTATTACCCTCCATCATACCCCTTTGCTTCACCTTCTCCTCTGTCCAAAGTTGGCACATGCTGTTAATGCTACTTTTGTTAATGAACAATCATGATTTAGCCATAAAACAATAAATGGCGCCATGAGCTCATTAGACATTAACACCACACTGAAGTTCAAGCATGTTATCTCCAGCAGAATATTACAGGGAGAGCTTATCATTTGGGGAAAGCTGAGCTGTGGGCTCCTGGGAGGGTTCAAATGTCATCTGTGGAAAAGGAGGACGGGAGGCAGAGTAACTGTAGATGATCAATCTGAAAGAGGCAGTAACTGAAAACTTCAGATATGAAAGTGCATTAGTTCCCACAAACAGCTAAGGATTAAACCCAAGCACAGTTATAGCCAGGAGCATGCAGTCGGCCAAGGTGCTGTAAAGGCGTGATGTTATTACTTCCAAGGGATGCCATTAAAACTCTGTTTACAAACCTAATGTGCCAGGGAATGGGTCAAGGAAAGAACTATTAGCAACAAAGCTATTTCATCTCTTTTATGATCCAATGAGTCATATCACTTCATACGCTAGAACGTGAATAATGAAAACCTCAAGCCTCTTGATTTATACACGTGTCCAGGTTCCTGTGTTCTTTAACCTCAGATGCCCTTTTAAGTGGGATTCATCCTAAATCAAATGGAAGATGGGGTGCTATCACCCACACTCACTCCTCCCACTCACTAATTGAAATGGTGATTGACATCCTGGTAGAATAAAATACCAGTGCCCAGTGATGGATGGCCAGGGCAGAGGACAGGGTCAAGATATAGGACTCTATCATCCTCCCCATATGGGATGGTCCCAGTTTCACCTAACACTCCCTCTGGAATGCCAGAGACAGAGTCACTGAATAATTTAGGCTGGAAGGGACCTCTGGAGGTCATGTGTCCATCTGGACAAACTTCAGTGCGGCTGATCTGAGTGGATATAAGATCCTTTCTTCTCACGACACACACTCCTATTGCTACAGCTTCACCAAAGGCATGTAACCATGATCCAAACAGTGCCAGAAATCACATCAGAAAACTGCAGAGTCCAAATGTGTCGAATACTGAGATCTCCCTTAGAGGAATGCTGGTCGCAACAAATTCCTGACATAAACCATGTGGGTTCCCAATGGAAATCTGCTGCATTGTCAGGCAGTTTATTCAGCCCACTGCTGAGCAAGCCCGACTTCCAGGTTCCCACATCCCAGCGGGATTTAGGACTCTGTGAAAGGTAGATTGTTCTGCAACCAGAGTCCTGTGTCCCCAGCCTAAGTCCAGAGCAACTGTCACAGAGAACGTCTAAGCACCACATCAACCCTGGAGCTCTGCAATGGCCCAGCTTCTTCCACGATGAACTGCCGGGACTCAAGGCAACTTTGGAGGTGGATACAGAGCTACGGGGAGCATTTGAAGAAATTCAGAACACAACTTCAGTCTGGCAACAAAATAAATAATCATCAGAAAACCAAGGGAAAAGAATCTGCTTTGTAGCTTTTTGTTTGTTTCTTCATTCTAAGTGTTTCACACACATTCCAAACATGAAGCAAAATCTCTGATGGTGCCCAGCAAATGCTGCCCAAGCACCATGATACACGTTCTCACTGAACTCCTCAGTGAGAGAATTAGCACTTTGCAGGTACCATCTATCAGTGCCCAACAAGCCTCCAAAGGTAATTTCCCCAGGAAATAAACTATTCTAAGAGCTTCACGAGTATGGAAATAAGGAAAATGAAGTTTCCCTCCAGCCTGGCTTCCCCTGCTCACACAAACAGTTACAGAGAAGTCTGGTGAAAGCACTTAGGTCAAACGTCTATTCCTCTTGAGAGGTAAATGTCTCACTAGATGTGAGCACATTCGTAAGGAGGTGGCTTTCACTTTGAGCTATGGGAAAAATTTGGAGGGTGGAAGAATCTGTTGTTGCTTTTGAAAGAGTAACTCAAAAGCGACTCACGGCTACAAAAAAGAGCAAGTTGATTCCTTTGAATAAACTCAATTTCTACCAATATCATTACCAAAAAGCTCTATATTCCTGAAATGGGAAGTTTTACAAGTTTTGTTTTCCCTTAATTCCCAAGATTTTCAGGACAATTCAAGAAAATACCACTGAAACTAAACCAAATCAAAGGCTGTATTTCCATCCTTCCTTGCTTTCATAGAATCAAAGAATGGTTTGGGTTGGAAAAGACCTTAAGATCATCCAGTTCCAACCCCCTGCCATGGGCAGGGACACCTCACACTAGACCATGTTGCTCAAGGCTCAAGCCTGGCCTTGAATGCTGCCAGGGATGGGGCATTTAATACTTTTTTGGGCAAGCTGTTCCAGTGCCTCACAGTACCAAACTTCTTCCTTATCTCCAACCTGAACTTCCCTGTTTCAGCCTGAACCCATCAACCCTTGTCCTACCACTATAGTCACTGATGAAGAGTCCCTCTCAAGCATCCTTGTAGCCCCCTTCAGACACTGGAAGCTGCTTTGAGGTCTCCACACAGCTTCTCTTCTCCAGGCTGAACAGCCCCAACTTTCACAGCCCGTCCTCATAATGGAGGTGTTCCAGCCACTGAGCATCCTTGTGGCATCCTCTGGATTTGCCCCAACAGCTCCATGTCCATCTTACCTTGAGGACACCAGAACTGTAAACAATACTCAAAGTGGGGTCTCCTGTGAGCAAAGTAAAGGGCCAGGATCACCTCCTTTGACCTGCTGGTCATGCTTCTTCTGACGCAGCCCAGTATACAGTTGTAATATTTACACCAGTATCTGGAAGGCATGTGCAACCCTGGAGGGTTTGAACGTTTTCCAAGATGCACAGTATAATGTACTGTATATCTCTGAGCCTTGATCAACTGCTTTTGCTGCCCAGCAGAGAAATCACTGTAGGTCATTCATGATTTTCTGCTCTGTCCCACTATTGCGTCCGCTCCGTTCATTTGCTACAGTGCTTACAGCTTCATGATGGGCGTGAAGCAGTTTGAGACACTGAAAATGCTGCTTTGTTGCAGACTTGAGTTCTTTGCAACAAAAAAACCCCAAACAGACCCATAGTGTTTACAGATATCCAACCCCTGGAGCCCACCCAAGATTTAGACCACGGTCATGTTTTTCTTGTGATGGGTGAATGCAATGAATCTTGACATAGTGAACATTACATTCTGCATTACAATAAAAAGTTTTATTGTTGTTTTTTCCACAGTTGAAGCCAGGAAGAAAGAGAAGCTGGGCTGAAGGAGCCAGGCTGTGTTTGAACTTCAGCAGTTTAAGAAAGCTGAGCAACCTACCTCTTTTACCTTGCCGCTGCTTTTAGTTTGCATTTCCTACCCTATAAACAGTATTTGAAATTCTTCCTTTTGATAAGAAACTTGCACCAATGCAGAACAGAACCCAAAATGTGAATTAGAGAGATGAGAGCTGTACTAACCACCCCTTTGGAAGAAGATGCTAACAAGTGGGATTAAATAACCTGAGCCTACCAACACATGAGTAATGATGTTCCACCTTCTGCCCTAGACCCAGGGTTTCAGGATTGGAACAGATCATAGAATCACAGAATGGTTTGGGTAGGAAAGGACCTTAAGATCATCCAGCTCCAGCCCCGCTGCCATGTGAAGGGATGCCTCACACTAGACCATGTCACCCAAGATCAGATTTTTTCACTTTGATCAGGATCCAAAGCATACACCTCATCGGGCTCATCCTGCAACATTCCACCAAATGCTGATATACAATACACTCCAATTCAGGTTTCAAATAAATTAATCTACATTTTAGACACTATGTTTGAAAATGGGCTGAGGTACCTAAAGGTATTTTCTACTCCTGAAACCAAGCTGGTCAAGAGCTGCCCATGACCTTCAACAGCTACAGTTAGAAAGCTATCTCCAAGACAAGTTGAATATGGGATCTCTAAGAATTCTTGGTGAAAACTTACTCAGAGATCACTTCAGGACAGGAATCCTATACTGCCATTCAGACCAGACTTAGACAGCTGTTGGGAACAGCCAATATGCTCCTTACAGACAAAAGCTTTCCTAGTATCACAAAAATGAGACCTATTAGTTCTTGTCTGTGCTCAGACCCGGAAAATTAATGACTACTGTCTTTATAATACCCTTTCCAAGCCAGAAAGCCCTCCTAATGCACAGTGTAACCCAGGAATTTCCACATTCAGTTAGAACCAAAAGCCATATAGTTCCAGTTAAGAGCATTAGACACCAGCCTGCTATCTCCATTCTGTTTGGCAGGACCACACATAAACAGGATTGAAATATTTATTTTCACTTCTTTGCCATACAACGTCAAACATAACGGCCACATGTAGTAGTTAACAACCTTGTTGCAAGATGGGAGCAACCCCATTGAAAACTGGGGTTTAGCTTTAACCTTCGTATGATGCTATTGATCACAGAAAGTCACAAATTATGTCATTTCAGCAATGGAAGTGCTGCCAGCACAAGGATTAGCAACATCGGTTGTAAGGAGCCACTTCATTTAGAAATAACATGTAGAAATGCACAGCGCCTAGAATTGCAGTGATTAAATGGATAACAGAGCTGAACAGACCGGATATGGATCACTTCTAGTTCTCCACTTCTATCCAGCAACCCATCATAAACTATCCAAAGTCCTTTGGTCTTCATTTCTCTCACACCAGAATATTTAAACAAAAAAGGATGATCACTCATTGAAGTTCCAGTAGTGGAAAGCCAATGAGAGATAAGAAGCTGGCTACAAATTCCCAGACTTGGATGTCCTGTTTCCAATTCAGGCTATGTTAGGGAGAATTAAGAGAAATGCCAATGAAGTGACTCCAAAGGGAAAAATTAAAGCAGATCTACAGAACATGAATCTATGACTTTTTCTGATGCAGACGGTCCATACTTATGTATCCAGTTTCACAAAATTCATTAGTCCCTACGCCCCCGAGTAACGATCGGTCACATATCTAAGGACCAAGACTTCAGACTGAGAGCGCAGCCGGTGTAAAAGTGTTGAAACAGAGCAATTCCTTTCAAATTTACTACAATAAAAAAGCTTAAGTGACCAATCCCCATGTCAAAGTGTTTTGGTAATGTTAAATCAATTTTTTAAAGTAAGCCTGAAGGACACATAGTTCGGCATTTTATTCCAATCGGGAACAATCCCTTTCTGTCTCTCAGAGTACAGGATTTCTGAGGGAGCAAAAATTCCTCCTTGGTACCTTCTGTACTACATATGGCTACAAGGAGGTCTTTGTCATGAGTTTCTAACACTTCCTTTGCAGTTCGAGACACTTAAGCAATTATAGTGCTATTGTCTCTTTCCTTTCTCAATTCCATGTCAAATCTGCTAATGCAGAAATGTTTGAGAATAGAAGTTGCAATTCAGCTGCCATACCCTTCCTTCAGCTTTAGTTATACTAACATGTAAAGCTGAGTTCCACTAAGCTTATTACTGACAGAGTAGTTGGGGTCAGTTTTAATCCAATCCACCTCCTGTAAGCTGTGACCTCCCCAAAACAGGCCAATCCACCTGGAAAAATTAATGCTTCTCTCTTTCTTTCCACATTAAAGTAATGACATAAAATAATCAGATGCTGGAATGTGTCTTGGCATGAACAACAAACACAGGCAGCTAGCTTTATTAGCTGTTGCTCTGGAAGAAAGCTCCAAAGGCCCTACACATATTTACTAATGTGCACTGTGAATGACCTCAGATCTTCCAGGCCAGGCCAGGGCAAAAGCTCCTTTAAATGTCTTTATAACTCACTTTATACTTTACTTCATTACTAGCAGAGAAGGATGGAAAAACATTCCCATCGCCTGGGAAACTTGTGGAAAGGAGGATGATGTATTGCAAATGGGGACTTGGCATAGGGATGCCTGCCAAGCCGCCTGCCATGGTGCGTGGGTTTTCTTCAGCTGGTAGTGTTTAAGGGGCCATGCTATTTCAGGGACAGGGAACTGCTTGGGATCAGTGCAAATGCCTCTGCAGAGCTGGAGGGTGTCATGGTTGCTTCTCGGTCTTGGAACCATCAGCTTTTTGGTGGAAAGTATTGATATAGACTCATAGAATGGTTTGGGTTGGAAAGGACCTTGAAGCTCATTCAGTTCCAGACATGGACAGGGAGACCTTCCACTAGAGCAGGTTGCTCCAGGCACCATCCAACCTGGCCTTGAACACTTCCAGGGATGGGGCAGCCACAGCTTCTCTGGGCACCCTGTGCCAGTGCCTCAGCACCCTCACAGGGAAGAACTGCCTTATATCTAACCTGAACTCACCCTGTTTCAGTTTCAGCCCATCACCCCTTGTCCTATCACTACAGATCCTGTGAAGAGACCCTCTCCAGCATCCTTGTGGGCCCCCTTTAGATACGGAAAGGCTGCAATGAGGTCTGAAGGGTGCTATAACATCTATATATCCTGCTTATGGGATAATGGGTATTTCCTTGGGGTAAGGCAGTCAGCAGCAATTTTGAAAGCGTATCTTGATACACCAGCAGCAGAACGTTGTTGTCCCAATGCCTCTGGCATCACCTTGATGGCCTGGTTCTGCAAGCCCTCACTGCATCACAGAAGGAATCACATACACAGAGTTAACTGAAGCTGCTGAAGAGCAAGCATGGAAGCAGAGGGGTAGAGGAACTGGCATGTTCTGTCATGAAGCAGAGTACTGAGAAGCTAGCAGGGATTTACACCAGGTGACTCAGGAGCCAAATCTGGTTTGTTCTGTGGCAGGAAAATCCCAAATGGGAGGAATTTACTTCAACCAGCGACACACTTGCACAGCATCTGACCAGGTAGAACTCTGTTGTAAACTAGGACAAGATCACAGGAGGGAGGATGCAGTAGTATAAAAGAAAGAGAGAATGATATTAAATTTATACATGGCTACACAAGAGAGAAGAAAAAAACCTCATCCAACGAAACAGAAGAGCTGGGTCACAGCAGATAAAGCAAAGCAATGTGTAGATTGAGCTGCAGATGAAAGAAGGAGGTATAAAGAGTAGGCTTTCCTTTGAGGAGCTGGGATCGGCTCAGCTCTGAGTTCACCTAAATCAATCACACTGACCAGCAAAGGCTGACGCCAGCCAGTGCTCAAGTACTGCAAGAACACCCCTTGCTGTTCAGAGGCGATACCTGAGACAGGAGCTGCTCCTACAACAGCCATCAGAAACCATTGGAAATGGCCATGTGCTCTGCTATGGAGAATCTGAGCAGGAGCTACAGCCCCATGAGGACTTCAACAGTAGTAGAGAAGCTGCTGCACCTCTTCATCAGCCATTCACCAGAGAAGTTTCCATCACTTGGGTCCCACTCTCTGGCCAAC
This sequence comes from Amazona ochrocephala, assembly GCA_039720435.1. Classification (NCBI taxonomy): domain Eukaryota; kingdom Metazoa; phylum Chordata; class Aves; order Psittaciformes; family Psittacidae; genus Amazona; species Amazona ochrocephala. The sequence continues at coordinate 2,861,223 of CM077891.1, read as the reverse complement.
CTATGATTATTCCTCTGTCAAGACTGGGCACCAATACCACTGACAGAGCTTGCCTGCAGGACCGAGAAAGTTTCCTACTGGCCACTGCAATAACAGACAGCTAGCAGCTATCTGGAGGTGTTTCCAAGCCTATAGCATGTTGCAGCACTAGACCCCCAAAACACTTAGTGAAAGCAGTCAAATATTCCTGTTTACACTACAGATTGACAAGACTCTGTCCTGTCTGCTTCAAGTTCATACCACAGAGCAAAGTCCAAGTCCCAGCTCAGTGCTCTGACAAAAAGGAAACATCACCCCTATCTTGTATGAGACAGACCACTCTTGTTCATGAGCATGTTGGACCATGGGTGGCAACTCTGGCCATAAACAAAGCAATTCACTGAAAGATAAAGCCTGATGACAGCTTCTGATATTTCAGATGTGCAATACATTGAACAGCCTGAACCCTGAAAGGACTTGTCTCCCAAAGAAGCACCACTGCCAGGGCCTGATGGACCTACAACACAGGAACTCCATCCATTCAACAGCACGGCTCCCCATGATGTCAGTACACATAAGAGCAATGACAAGTCTCACGGTCTCTGGAGGGAGGTTTAGAAGTCTTCCTCTTTGAAGATGAAGCCTCAAAGTTTCATTTTCTCCCCAATTCTCAGTGTTGCATACACAATATTTTAAAAAAATAAAAATAAATCCAACATTTGCATAAATAAAAATATAAATGGCATCCTGTGTTCTCTCCCACACCCCATTCCTCCTCCCTCCTCTTTCCTCATTGTTTGTTCAACAGGATGTTGGCTTCGCTGTGAGGTACACCAAGCCATCTGTCAAAAACATGGAAACAGTTAACGCGCGCGCACACACACAGAGGTTGGAACGACATGTTACAGAGCCTATTGAAGGTCACAGAGCCATAGACTGTGCTTTCAGAGAGCAATCCAAGCCCCAGAGCTGCGTCTGCTTAAACCAAATTATAGCTTTTCCCTTTTCACAAAGGGAATGGCACTTTGCTGGAGTGGAAGCTCATCTGGGATACACCAGGGCTAACAGGATGGCATTCTGGGCAAAGCAGACTCTTCACAGGAAGATCTGGAGCAACGTGGTCTTCTCGAATTCAGCATGAAGACAGGCTGAGAAAGTTGGGGGTGCTCAGTCTGGGGAACAGAAGCTGTGTGGAGACCTCTGAGCAGCTTCCAGTGTCTGAAGGGAGCCTACAAGGATGGAGAGGGACTCTTCATCAGGGACCGTAGCAATAGGACAAGGACTGATTTAAGAACAACTTACAAAGGGGAAGTTCAGGTTAGATATAAGGAAGAAGTCCTCTACTGTGAGGATGGTGAAGCCCTGGAACAGGTTGCCCAAAGAACTGCTGAATGCTCCATCCCTGGCAGTGTTCAAGGCCAGGTTGGATGGAGCCTTGAGCCTTGGACAACCTGATCTAGTGTGAGGTGCCCCTGCCCACAGCAGGGGGGTTGGAACTAGATGATATTAAGGTCCTTTCCAACCCTAACTATTCTATGACTCGATGCTCATACATATATGAAGGCATGAGGGAATGGGAGTGACATACGAAAATTTTTGGAGGTCTTTCTATTGGAAATAAAGGATAAGAATAAATAATTAAGAGATTTCTAAACCTCACTGACCTTTTGCAAACCTCCTTCTTGAAGTTAAACCCTCTCTTCATACAGTATTGCTCTAGGCCAATGGCTCAGCTGTTGCCTGTGAACATTACAGACTCCTGACAGACAAGTTAGGGAAGAAAGAGCTACCCCATTTTGAAACGAGTGGTTTGATGCCACATCTTGATGCACTAGACCCTCCAGAGGAGGGGGGAAGACAGAAATATCTGATTCAGAGCTAGAATCACACGTTAGGTTGACTTGCTTGGCAGAACTTCCTGCAACTTAGTACATATCTCAGTCCCGGGCTGAAATACCCTATCTAGAAAGGGACCAGTAGGTCACTCTGCAGTTTTTCAGTCCTTGACCTCATTGAGGCCATGCAACAGAGCTGCCAAGTAGCAACGGTTGCAGAAACATTTGTTGTTCTCCCTTACTTGTTCAGTGGTAGGAGAGAAGAGCCAGATGGCTGGACCTGAGCAATGCACGTGACACCGGAGGTAGAGAGCTAAAGGTGAAAGGGTCCATAAACCCATTCCTGGGAAAACATACAACTGGAAACAAATGCTAATGAAAATTGCAACATTCAGAGCTCAAACGCCTTAAATCATCACATTTGTTTCATTTAAAAATGCAGGAGGAAAGAAACTAAGAAGGCTCTGCAGCACGTTTAACCCAAGGCCGTATTTTCCAGGCGTGTCCCTAATGAATTTCCCAGCACAGGTCTACGAAAGCAGTTATAAATTCTCACTAAGCAAAGGTGGAAGAGTTGTTTTTACAGGAGCACACCTAGAAAGCTGTTCTCTCCTTCAAAAATGCCATCGACAAAAACCTTCTAGCATTAGGAAATGTATTTTATCCCTTAAGAGCTGAAGTTAAAGGTATTCAAGTCAGAATATTTCCATTGATTTTCAACTGATTTCTACCCGCTTCCAACCTAGCCGCCACCAAGAACCACAGTAACCCTTTATTAAAAGGGTCTTCGTAAGGAGCAGACCAAGAGACACCAAGGATAACAAGATATAATGCTGGTCACCAGGGTCAGGTTTTTGCCTCTATTAGTCAGAACAATGATAAAGGAAGGAGTTAGGCCTTTATGTTTCATTCAGCCTCAGAAAACCTTTTGGAGGTTTTATCAAGCCATGGAAGTGCTAAACTAGAGCCCAAACTCCCCAGTTTTGGGGGCTTCACAGGGATGCCCATATTCTGTTCATAGCCCCAGTGTGCAATGGTCATAACCAAATCGAAGGCAATGCTTTGAACGTTAGCACTGATGAGAATTAGTTGAAACAGTTTAACAAACAAAAATACAACCAAAATGCACAACAGCATGTGGGGACTCGGGGCTAATCAGAACCAGGTCCCCTGTACTCCCAGCTCCCACTCAGTTTTCAAGCACTGAAAATGAAAACCTTCCCATTTTTAAGAAGCTCCAATATTCTGACAACAATTTGACTAAAGTCAGAGACGTTGCTTTTGTTGATTATTTCCCCCAAGAAATACGGGACTGTCTCTTGAACACAGAGAACTTCAGTATTTGGAGAAAGAATAAAGCCCAAGTAAAACTATATCCTAACAGCACCTCTGGTACCTCCCCAGGACATAGGGTTGAGCACTACCTGGTCCAAGCTTCACGCACTCACATTTCTACCTGTGGATTAACACCTAAAGCTCAAGGCAGGCTCCTGCAGAACCTTTGTGCCCTTGCAGCAAGAGACTTGCGAGTCCTTTTAGAAGCCTGGAAAACTTTGCTAATACTGTAAAGACAGATTAACCCAGAAATTGAAAAGCCAGATAGACCACATGCATCTACTCTGCACAAACACATGCATTTGGGGCACTGCTGAGGAATAACATGGCCCATTAATCTTCTCTAGTGTTTCCCAAGGAGCCCACCAAGCTTAACCTGGGCATGGCCTCACATCTACGCAAGTCAGCATGAAACAAGGTCAGACTTTAACTAGTGCTCAGAGTAAGTTGTAGATGCAGCTCATCTCCTGCTCATCACCTAAACCTACAGCTGAGTGTGGCCTCATCTCCTCTTACCCATTAGTAGGATTAATGCAATAGGAAAGGTCACTGTTGGTTTCAATATGATTGGAATGAAGGAGGCTTTGCATAACGATGCCCAAAACGGCTCAGCTCTGGTAGACGCCTGGTCTTATCTCTCCTGCTGCCCTTTGTTTGCAGATGGGGATGATACTTAAAGACTTCCAACATACAGTTTGCCAAATCAGTAAATTATGGTCTTATTCATGTATCCTTCCAGGCCCTTCCACATGCCCCAGGAGGATGGCAGAAGTTACAGGACCCTCATTTGTCACTTTTGTCATTTGTTGTTTTCCTCCAGTGGCTCCCCTGCCTCTATCTAATCAGGGGGACGTTTCCTGTCTTTGTTCTCTACCATTCATCCTGCAGGAATGATGATTATCATCAAACAGCATTAAAATAGAAAGCCTGGAGCCAGCATCCAATTAGCATGGAGTTAGGGAATCCTGGAAAGGCACAACGGAAGAGACCATGGGCACTCCAAAAATGGGCATCAACTTACGTTCCATTCAACCACAGCATCATCTCACCTTCAAAAACAAACCCAGGCTTCAAATCCATCTTAGGCCAAGCTTGAAACCAATGAATGCCACATACACTTGGTACACAACCAGTAGGCCTAGAGAACAAGGCGAGTGCCAGTCCATCCACCAATTTAAACCTCACATGACTGGGAGACAACCGCTCACATCATGGGAAATTATTCAGATTTCCTTTGTGCATCACATCCCTGGTGCCAGGAAGCAAAGTCAATTCTCTCCTGAAGGAACAGCAAGATAACGGAGAGTTCCTCAGGGTGGATAGATTATTTTAAGCCTTAGATCTTTATTAGAAAAGAACTATTTCTGCCTGTTGCCTGCTCAAATTCCTCACATACATCTCATCATTGTTAGAGTTGGAAGAAGTTCATACTTGTACGTAGTTCACAAATATGAATGACAGACCTACATCGAGCTGGAAGACTACAGCCTGTAGCGAGAATTGTGGATATGACCAAAATCTGGCTGACCCATCCATTTTTCCTCCAAAAGTGTCCCTTTCAGATATTTTGTTTTCCTTCCTAAGAGAATAAACACAACATTTATGATTGCGCTTTTTATTTGTTTGCAGAAAGCCCTATCAGCTTCCCAAACCCCTTCGCTTTGCCTTGATTTTTAACTGGAAAGTAGATTCAGTAAGCTAAAGAAGTTGGTAATGTCTTTGTTAATGTTTTCAGGCTGAAAATATTAATTATTTGAAGTGAGAAATAAGTATGTAGTCTCTTAACGCTTGAGAAATCAGGATATTCCCAATCTTTCATCAAACTCTTCTCATTTAAGTCACTTAGAACAGTGCAAGGAAAGCTCAGCAGTGCTCCTGCTTCCCCACAGCCAGGTTAGTCCATCACCCTGCAGGCACAAAAGTATGAGCACAGCTGATGAGACACAATACCCTGCTGTTCCCCTCTGCATTAGCACAACCTGAGCAGCAGCACATGCGACAATCCAGGTCATGTGCACAGGAACCGGCACCAGGTTGCACCATCCCTCCTCTTCCTCCAAAGTACCTCTAGTTTAACCTGTTAAATAGGAGAGATAGGATCATAGGATCACAGAATAGTTTGGGTTGGAAAGGACCTTACGATCATCCAGTTCCAACCTCTTGCCATGGGCAGGGATGTCTCACCCTAGACCATGTCACCCAAGACTCCATCCAGCCTGGCCTTGAACACTGCCAGGGATGGCGCATTTACCATTTCTTTGGGCAGCCATTTATTGCAGGGGTCCCAGGACCTGTGCATCACAATGGAAACATCAAATTAACCTCAGCAGAAGCTGAAGCTGGAGAAAACGTTCTCCTAACATCCCATATGAGAAATCCAGCACAATCTGCAACCCCCTCCTGCATCACCGTCTATTGGTTCCAAATCCTAGATATCATTTCAGCTCATTTTAGGAGGTAATTCCAAGTGTTGACCTCCAAGAAATGGGGAAATTCAGACCAAACTGTTGGGTTCATCACTTTGCTGTTGGCTGGAAAAGAACCCAGTCAGGTTTAAAAGCACAGTTGCATTGACAATTTGAACGTTTGCTCTTGTGATTATGATCGGCCTATTTATTTTCTTTTTCCAATCATTTTTTCCACTTTCGAACTGGAAGATAAGAAGTGCTTCCATCCTTAAAAAAGAACAAGACTGCAAAAAAGGGAATTGCTTTTTTCTTACTCATCTTATCCACCCTGGCGCCAAACCCTGCGCTGGTGTAAATCATGTACTTGATGGGAACTTTGCTCATTTATACCCAATGTGAATCCGGTCGCCAGTGTCTTCAGATACTGATCTTGTTGTGTTTAATACTGCATAAACACATAGGATGATGCGTTCCCTGTCTTTAAAAGGTTTGTTTAACTTTTCATGTCTCATCTTCAGTCAGAAGAGCAAACAACGGGAGGGAAGGGTGGGGAAAGAGGGAGATCCTAGCAATGAGATCATGCAATACAGAGTCCGGTAAACTCAAGGGTGAGAAGTCTTTCAAACACAAATCTATCTCTGCAAAATCAATGGGAGGAAAAAAAAAAAGAAGAGGCTAAATTTAACCCCTGTTCTATTTAAAGCCCATTTGCGGCAGCTCACATAATTGCATTCTATAAACACAATTGTGTTATATTTACAGTTCAAAACAAAACATAAACCCTTCGGCTACAAGACGCAAAGTCCCACCCTGCTGTGGCATCTGCATGCTGAAAGAGGCATAAACAGGGAGCAGTCCTGAAGCCCAGTTCTGTGCGGGACACCCATCCTGGCTGTGGTGGCCACCCACCTTGGCCACAAAGCAAATCCACGCTCCAAGTGCAAATGGCTCCCAATTTGCCACATGGACCCAGTCCTCTTGGGCTGACCACCCCACTGCAGGTGCAGCAAGCTGTGGGCATCTGACACAGGCTGCTTCGGTGGTGCCAAAAAAGCCACTGGCAGCAAGGTGGCACAGCGGGAGCTTGAAACGAAAGCAAGGCACCAGCCTGCAACCAAACCACAGGATATGACCCTTGCTGAAGCTACTTGGCAGAACTTCCAGTGCTTCAGCAAACAACGCTGGAGATTCCTACAGGAAAAACACCAACCATCCTCCCACTTTGCTGCCTACCAAAACATCTGCTTGCCAGAGACATCCAACCCTGCGTGTGTCACCGCTTTGAGTCACATGGGAGGCCTATACCAGTTTCTCTGCATGGGTTGCATAGAATTAAAGTGTACAATAGGGTGGGAACATTCAGCACCCAACAGACTATAGACGCAGAACTCTGGCCATCAGTTCCCATAGTGCCTGCTGTGCTCGGTGGTGGGGCTCAAGGTCACTCAAGGGCTTCCCAAGGTGGCTGAAGGATCGGTTCGGTTGTTGTGCAACACATGATGCCGTCTGCGGTTGTATCAAAATAAACCTTGACCAATATGATGCAAGAGTCTTGGCATGGAGATGCAGGTGTAAACGCTTGCCCCACAGGCCACAGAAACATTACCCAAAAGGAGGAGGATCTCTTTGGGAGAGGTGTATCAGGAAACCCACAAAACCCCATTCCATCCATACCACTGGCCTGGTTTCCCCACTCCAATTAACTCACAAATCAGGTTGGATTTATAGAGGACTTTCATATTCAGACTCATGCATTGGACAGAGAAATTCCTCTCTCTGGATCACTGGCACATGGACAATGAGCTCCTTGTCCTTACTCCTGCTTCTATGAAGCTCTGCTGTACTTTGATCCACATTGGGTTTTCTCGCTTTCCCTAAACTTAAAGATGACCTTAATTTCGCAAACACTCTTCAGTGCAGGCAGCATTTTGTGTCCCCAGTTGCTCCAAAGCATCAGGCTTTGTTTTCTTTGCTAGGGGGTTGATCCTGTTTAATCCCAGTCCTCTCACTTCTTTGCAGGCGGATGGGACCCAAAAGCACATTAGTACTCCTTTCTTTTCAGTTGGCCTCTGCAGTTTCTACTTGACCGAGGTATTTTGCAGCTGATGCTTAGCTCTGCTCCAGCTGTTTCTAGGTGAAAGAAGTGGCTAATGGGATCAGGGACCCGACCTTGGCATTCCAGGCATGTAAGCATTTAATTTTGCCACCCGATTTATAACCTACCAGACACTCCTGTGGCAATACCGCTTCACAGCAGCATCACAGCCACCAACCTGGAAGTGATAGACATTGCTTTTTAAAGACACCAGCTCTTCAGGGAAAAGCTGGAATCCAATTATAAGGAAAATTAATTTCTTTTTTGCCCATCATTATCCTCAATCGGAAAGAAATCTCAGGCAGAATGAGTAATCAGGCTCCAGCCAACACAACCTCAGCTGCTGGCAGCAGGGAGGCAGCCCAGGAGGGGTGAAAGCAAAGCAAAATAGTCACAGATCAACCCCCCAAACAGGGGGCCCCCATGCAAACTGCTTCAGGAAAAGCAGGGGGCACTACGTCTGTCCCCCCCACAGAACACACAGAAGCAGAATAAAAGCTGCTTCCTGCCAGCAAAAATTAAAGGAAGGTTTTCCTTGTAGCTACACCACCTTAGAAATACATTCTCAGAGGGGTCCTGCATCACTGTTCAGTGGAAGTTGAACTCCAGCTAGAAGCATCAGCAAGAACCAAGTTCAGAGCAGGGAGGACAGAAAGATGGACAGAGAGAAGCTGTGGGTGCCTACACATCCACACACTAAAGCAGCAAAATCTTCCCCAAACGCTGCTCTCTCTTTGACTTTAGGCTCTGGCTAAATAATGCCGCATTGTTTTGTATCAGGTTCTGCTCTTGCAGCCCTGCTGTGGCACAGAAACAAAGGGGGCTTCATGAAGGACAAAAGGGGACTGTTCTACCTAATGAGGACCAGTTGAGAGGTATGGAGACAGCACCCTCTCACCATGGGATCGAGGGCTGTGAACAAGCACTATCCTCTGACTAATGAAGAGCAGTTGAGAGGTGCGAGCGGGAGATGAACAGGAGCAAAGAGAGGGATGGTCTCAAGGGATGCCAGTGCTGCTGCTCTGTGAGGAAGAGCCTGGGAGAGGGAACACGTTTAGGTTCATCTGTCACCATGATGGCTCCTGACCTGCCAACCTCCCTGGCCTTGCTCTCTGACCTCCCAATCTGACCTCTCCAAAGAGGCGCTGGTGCTCAGCCAGAAGTCCTCTATTGACTACCTGTCAGAGGGCACCTGCTTAAGGAACCCCATAGAAATTAAAGGCACAAAATGAGTCACGAGGGACTGCTGGAGCTGGGAAGCCAGCATTAGTCCCTGGCTGGTAAACCAATCTCCCTAATTATCTGTCAGAAGAATCTCTCTTCTTTCTATTTTCTTTTCCCCTTTCCACCCCCCTTGCTGTCCCCTTCCTGGTCCTCTCTTCCCTTTGACTCATTATCTTAATTTCACATTAACCAAAGGGATTAAAAGCACCTTGGGAGGGGAAAGAGAGGGGGAAGGGAGAGGCAGAACATAAAGAGACTTTAAAGGCTCCCATGCCAGGTCCTTGCAGGAGCTCAGGCAAGTGGACCAGGACCAGCAACGCCACAGAGCTGCCGCACTGGGTCATGTTTTCATGACCAGCCCCCATTGCCACAATCCAATGTAGTATAAAGAAAACAAACCTCTGCTGGAGCAGTGTAAACCAAGCCCTGTCCAAGGGAGGATGTATGGCTGTTCTTCATTTCCCCAGCCTCCTCCCCTGCAGTGTAATATTATACAGCTGCACTGGAGCGTCTTTGCTATTTGGTGGTGGTTCTGGTCTTGGGCACATTGAAAAGGGCTGGCGTGGCACCCAGGGCACGGCTGCACTCAAGAAGCTGCTCTTTGTTCCCAGCTGAGTGGGGCTGGACAGGACTTCGTTGCACCAGGGCTTGAGGAATGGCACCATCCTCTCCATCACTGGGGCTGCAGTCTTGCGGTTGAGGTTGACCCCCATTGAATGAAGATTCCTGACCCACAACCGCTTTAGTTTTGTTTTCTTAAATGACACCAAGGAACATCATCATTCACCAGCTCTGGATCCCTTTTTCTTTTTGCAATGTCAACGCGGCTTACAGCCTGATCAGTGCAGAAAGGAACTGGCTGATCCTCCCTTGCTCTGATGGGATGTAGCTGGGAGCACTGCTGCTCCCCATCCCACAGCAGGGCTACAGATGGCACAGAACAAGCCCAAAGGTGGACATGTTTTCATCAGTTGCCTCTGACGCTTTTTGGTCCTTTGACACACAGAAAAGCACATCAGCTGGACACAACTGAGCATCTGTCCCATAATGCACCCTCACTTTTATAAGGCCTAACCCAAGGGCATTTCCTTTCCCTGAAGCTCTTGATCCAGCATTCCCAGTCTCAGTTAGTGTTGCATCTGAAGTTCAAGCACCACGTTACCAAGTTACTGTTGAGACCAATGATAATGCTATTGCTTTTTCAAACAACTATTTTTCTTTCCCCATCCCATAGAGGAAAATGAGGTTAATGGTACTCACTCACCCACCCTCCAAGGAAGCCAGACTGAAGCCTGCACATCGACTTCAGAAAAGTCCAGCAAACCCACCTAGAAACTGAGTGGAGACCTGAGCAATGCTCTCCTACAAATAAACAGCACCAATATAACACCCAAAATCCCCTCTTGAAAAGCAGGACTGTGTCTTCCATGCCTGCATCTCCCAACAGCCCATGGTACCCAGGACAGAGGCAGAACAACCTGATGCGTCCAGCCTTAAAAGCTGTAATTCTATCAAGACAATTATTTATTATGCTCTGACGCATCTTCATTACAATAATAGTGAACAAATGGGGGAAAGTATAATAAAATAGGCTGACAAAAGCCCCAATGTGGGGTGTAATTTGTTCCCAGCTCCAGTGGTTGCTCTGAGAAGCAAGGCCAGGTGGGTCTGACCGCTTTTCCCCAGAGGATCACATCCCAGGGTTTACAAGGAAGCCAGCTAGCAGGGAATTTTCACATGGGTCTAGGTTTCATTATGAAACATTCTGCGCTGTACTACTCCTAACCCCTCTGAAAGCCAGGACTGTGTTTCAGTTTTATTCACAGATCTGGCTATAGCACATTACTTTCTTAAAAGGCCAAAGATTTACTAGTATATAACTCCACAGCTAGTCCCACTGAATTCCACAGGATTACTTTTGCATCCAAGTATTAACATTAAGTGTGAATAAAGACATCAAACTACAGTCTTAAGTGTTGATGATTCATCGGCAGAATTCCTAGAAGGGAGGGAATCCACACAAGCCTCATAGCTGTGAAGTGACCTAACTAATATGCTGGTACGCAGCTAGGAAAGCTGCATCCACTGGGAGAAATGGGAAAAATATACTGCCTAGTGGGGAAGTCACTGCAAGTGAGAATGTTTCTTGCCCTGTTTCTGTGCAAGGTAGTTACGGGCTGTCAAATAGCCCTTATTCCTTTGCATGGCTGCTCATACTGGGAGCGCCAGCGCAGCCGAGGGGAGGCGAGACTTGCTGTTCATTCCTGTCCAAGGGATGGGGGAAAGGAGGAGCTCAGCAAGGCACTGGCAGCTGCTCTCACCTGCAAGCAAAGCTGAGCTAACCCACAGCAAACAAGTTCACTCCACTGTAGATGGTTTAAGCAGGAGCAATGTATCTCTCTCTCTCCCTGTCCCAAAACATCACTAGCAAGCAAATAAATGTTGGACTAAAGTAAAGGTCCTGGAGCTGATGCTCCTCTCACACTCCAGATCAGGTGTCCCCGGTCACACCAGTCACCCCTTAATGAAACCATGAGGGCTTGGCCTCTGTTTTATTGGGTGAAAACATTTTCTCATGGTCAAATGATAAGGAAGCTTGATGCAATGGGCGACAAAGAATGAAAAAAGCCCCAACCCAACAGTGGTGAAAAGACATTTTTCACATATTTTCTGCCTGTCATCTTCCAGGAAACTGATAAAACTGGTTTCAGATGTAGTTTTCATTCAAAGTGCAACCACATATCTTTGGATTGAGTAAAACCAAGCCTCTAGCACAGGCACTGAGGGAAGGCAGCATGCCCTGCTTAATGGCCCACAGCCGTGAGAACAGATTGTAACCAAAGCCAGGAAAGAAAGCAGCAGAATTCCCCTTCCCCACCGGCAACTACAAGGGAGATGAAGCGTCTCCAAAGAACTGTCTGTGCTTGCATAGGTCTGTGGTTTTACCAACAGTACCTGCTGAGAATCATTGTTAGCTTAGAAGCAAACCAACACAAGGAATTTAGGAACATGGACATGTAATTCAGCTTCACCAATGGGAAAATCATCCTCTGTGCCTCAGTATGGAAACACCAATGGCCTTGGAAACCACACAGTGAGCAATGACAACTCATCCCACCTTGATGTAAGGACCCTTCACAGCTCAGTCTGCCTTTTTTCCCCCATCAGGTACATAGGGAAAGGATCTTTCTTTATCCTCCCAGGTAAACTTCATGTATTTAAACCAATATAATTTGAACTAAACCCCTCGCAGCAGAGCATTAGGATGAAAAAATGGATCATCAGCATTACCCATGGAACACACTCAACAGCCCCAAAGCTGGGGGAGTCATGGTCTCAAAAGCCTTGAAAGTATCGTTGTTTCAAACACATCCTTGTGGATTGAAAGCTGAACAAACACCACTTGCTGTAGTCAAAGGCATCTTTCCTGAGGAGCATGTCAAGGTTTTCAACATTGGCTGCTCTTGGGCACTGCAGCCAGACAGAGCGCAACGTCCCTGAACTGTCACAACTTCCAGTTCCAGAGAAAAAAAACTCACTGAAGATTCCCAATTGGAGAAAAGCAGCCAAGATTTTGAAGCTTTCTACAAAGTAAAAAGTCCCAAATTTTTCCATTAGGAAGAAAACCACATATTGCCTGCTCCAGTAAAACTAAAGCCCTCTCATGCATGAGAGCAACTCAGCTACAGTTTAGCGCTGAATATGACCATAAAGGCAACCAGCTCCTCCTCCACGCTCCCTCTCTGGAAGTCACCATGGTGGGAAGTCCTACCTTACTTCCAGTCACCCTACAAAGCCATGGTCTATGAGTTCCTTTTGGAAGAAGCATCCAGGCATCACTCTTCCTTTTACAAGTCAGTTACACCTCATGCCACCAACCCCCTTGCTCACTGCAACACCAAAAAGTTTATTTACTATTACAGAGAAACCAAGATGAAGTGAAATGCTAGTGCTGAAATGACAAGATCCTAGCCCATTGAAACAAGAGCCTTTGATGTTATCCAAACAAAACATGAAAGCTAAAGGAAGTCACGCCAACTTCATCTGCTGGAAAACGTAGCTGAAGCTGACAGCCTTGGAAAACGTTTTGATTTTAGCCAAAATCTGGTTTTTCTTTACAGTGTAACCTGTTACACAGAGTAGAGAGGACAGTTTTAATGGGAACATGCCCAACAGAGCCCCATGACCCTGCGTACTGTGCTGAATTTTACCATAGAAACATGGCTACACCTCGGAGGGTACCTCCAAAAGAAGATAAGGGTGCAAAGACCCAAGTTCCTCTGTCCATGCCCAAGCTGGCTCCCTTCCAAGCAGTCTGGAGTGGGTCAGGGCCACCTTTTGTCTCCTTGTATCAGCCTACATGGATGTATTTTATTTGTACAACAGTAATGGAATCATTAGGAATCAAATCAATAGGAATTTGTAGATTTCCAACAGTCAGTCCGGGAGAATAATCCAAATATTCATGCTGGTGCTGACAGTCCCACACATCTCAAAGCTCATTAGAAAGTGCAACGCTGCACATTTCTAAACCCAAGCATTCCTTCCCCTCCAATATCTCGGAAATGAGATAATACAAGGGAGAAAGAAGGAACCAGCAGCAATATCTCTACCCTGCATGCACAGTAATGATAAATCCCTAAAGTCCATGTTAAGTGTAAGAAATCACACTAAGGTGGACAATTCCTCAAGCTCAAGTTTCTACTGAAGTGTCTCCTCAGCTAAGCTGTGTTGGAGCAGGTTGGGGCTCAAGTTCAGTACAGATTCAATAGTCAGAAATAGCAAAGCGTCAAGTTTTACACATAAGGAGGAAAACAAGCGTAGTTAATGCCATGGGCGAGCAAAGCAGCTGAATTAATGGTGCCTCAGCCTGCTTACAATGTGAAGCGTCCAGGCTATGTGGGTTGGGTTTCTTGGCCTTAATGTTGCATTTAGACTACTTTTGCAAATGTAATAGGCGAGAACTGTCCCCTGTGCTCAGAGGACATGCGGCCAATTTGGCTGCACAGCCTGAGCTGTTGCAGAGAGGGATGTGATCAGAGAAATCCCTGACACAGGGCATAATGAGAGGAAGAATTCATTGGAGAACAGAACTGCTGAGGTGCTCTAAGGCTTAAGGATGACCTCTGTATTGTGCGCAGGACCACACAACTCAATGCTCAGTGCTTTGGGAGTCCCTGTTTCTTAAGGAAGTCTTGCAGAAGAGACATGGTTCCTGCTCTAGCTGTACACTTACACATGCTGGGCTCCAGAGTCTCTTGACTTAGGTTCAGCCATGTGACGAAATGGACAATGACAAGATTAACACCTGCATTGGGACCTTTAAAAACCCTGTTCAGAAGGCCACAAAAGCAGCTCTCTCTGCTTTTGGTACCAGGAGTAGAACAATTCACAACCAGGAAGCCTTCCTCCTTACCTTGCCACTGCCTTCCCTCCTCCTGGGACTTCCCACATCTCCCAGACAAGAGCTGCTGCAGATGTGGAGCTTGCTCCATGCAGGAGAGCCGCAGCTCAGCTCAGAAGCAAAGCCCCAAGGCATTGTTACAGGCCCTTTCTGCCAGCCACAGAGATGCAAAGACATGCTATTGTGAATAGAAAACAAGTCCAGAACGCTGAGTTTCTTAATCAACAAAAGGGAAAAACAAGACTCCTGCTTAAGCATCTGAAGGATGCATCTGAGCTGCTGAAGTCCTTAGTCCAAGTCCCCCACCCACCTCCCTTTAGATGTTCCTCTGCAGCATTCCTCTGTTTTGGATTTTCTTCCCCCAGACTCCTCGGTCATCTCACTAGCGGAATGAATGATTCATGTTAAAACACTGAAATGAGTTTGAAGCTAACTTGCAATGTAACAGATCCTCTTTCCCTCCTGGCTCCCTGCGTGGCGCTGGCTGAGGCTCCTGTGCTGCTGCTCACCAGCTGCTCCCCTCCATCTCCGAGGCAGTGCTGCTGCTGCCTTGGGTAAAGCCATCCTCACCATGCCCGCTGCTTGGCAAGGCAGTTTTACCTTGAGGAATGTGCTTAAATTCCAAGCAAGGCTGGTTGAATGAAGGCCACGCGGGGTCCCTCAGCCATCTCCAATCTGTGTGCAGTGGCTAAGTGCTGAAAAGGTAAATGGTTAAATGAAACCTTGGGATCTCCCCCCCCTACACACAGTGCCAAGTGATTGCTGAGCTCCTTAGCAAAAAGAATAACAAGAAAACCCACAAGAGGACGTGTTCCAAATCAGCCGCACAGCACAGCAAATAAATTCAAACACACAGGATTACTCCTCCCAACACTATAAATAATAAAAACAATATACCTAGACTACAGAAACAAACCCGAGTAAGAAACAAACATGCCTCGAGCCATAGATTGATCTATACATCTGAGGATCTATCATCCCTCTGTTTCTCTCTCTGTCTACTTTGGCATGTGGCATTAACCAGAGTTTGAGAGACGACCCTTCAATTTGCTCACTCTAAAGCAAGTCTGCCGTGCCAGAGACTTAACAGATGATATACTCTGGCTCCAAGGAGTCAGCCCTCCGGAGTCTTAGAGCGTCCCACTCCAGATCCGGGATAGAGCAGGACTAAGCACAAGCACGTAATACTTCTATCGCTCCCCTTCGATCTTTTGGACTTGCGCTGTTATTTACTACCTGGTCTGGCTGCTGGGAAATCTGGGGAGGACACAGAGCCTCCCTGCGAGGACCCTCTGGAGTTGTGGTATGCCCCAGGCTATCTCCTGGATTACCGAGTTTTCCATTGTGTTTTCTGGGGGAGATGGCAGGGGAGATTAACAGGAAAAACATTGTCATAAACCCCAGCCGCTGTCATGACTCACTGCTTGGCCCCTCATCCCCCACCAAGGCAACAACAGCCCAGAGGCTCAGCTGCGTGCTCTTTGCTGCGGTGCTTCGAGATCATGGGATGCACTGTGGGCTCCCCTCCTTGAGCCAGGCATGATGTGGGGGCCAGTTCCCATTCCCAAACCGTGGCTCCTTCCTTCCAACCTCACTTGCAACCCCTCGCTTCCCCTAAGCCTGCCTGGGAGGCTTTGTTCTACTCACTAGGTAGGAGGGGGAACACTTCGATCTGTACACAGAGTTGGAGAGAAAGAACATGATGTCCACCCTAAAACCCAAACCCTGGGAGTCATCTGCTCTGGCTGGGGATCAAAGGCTCCGTTCCATTTTTAACTGCTGCCCTGCCCCACCTTACTACTGCAGTGCATCCAAGCATGTTTTCCCATCATTTCATTGTGTGCCAGAGGATAAACAAAAGCCACCCCCTCAGTCCAAGGGAAGGATGCATTCTTGAGAACTGCTAACCCTCCTCTACAGATAAGTGCCTTTCCCACTGCAGGCTGCGACAGCTACTGTAAACCTTGACCGAGCCAGTTTTCCTGAGCTTACATGACAGAAGGGCAGGCCAAAGGAGATGGATGGCTTTATTTTTGTTAAGAACAACATCTACAGATGTTGGTTTTAACCAAAAGATGATTGAGAGGCAGCGGGAGGGGGAGAAAGAACAGGCCAGAGATACATACAGACAAGTAGTATATACAAAGTGCTTAAAAATAATGCCAGTCGGAGCTGACATCACTTGTTTACTGATGGCCTGCTTGCGCCTGGCTCTGTATAATCATGGAAAAGCCAGTGGGGCGCACGGGGCCTCACCCCACCCCCACTTTGGTCCATAGATTCCTGCATCAGACTGTACCCATTCCCTGTGGGCAGGGCCAGGGGATCCTCCTGTTAGACACTGGATTAGAAATGCCCCAAATGTGGGGGTTACTGAGGGATGCTCAGTCTTGCATGCTTCATCGAGGGATTAGCATCCTCCATGGATCGCTGCCTCACGGTGAGGGATCCCATTGTGGACTACAACCAGCCCCATGGCTCAGTCATCTCCAACCGGTTCTTCACCCCACCACCATCCCTCACCATGACTTTGAGCAGAACCAACAAAATCTATGCTCGGACACCTTCAGTAGAAATCACCTTTTTCCAAATTATGTCCTAACTATGAGGTCTTTGCAGCACACAATGGTAAAGAACGCATCCCCCAGGCAAGAGCCTTTTCCTCAGGCTTCGTCTGAGGGTCCTTTTTAGATCCACAGTGGAAAGAGCAAGGGCAGATGTCCTAACTGAGGGAGAAGCAGAGAGTACCTCAATGGTCTAAATCCATTATCAGATTCAGCACAGGGCCAGCACCCACAAACTCCTGAATTTTTCATCTTGGAATATTTGCTCCTTCATTTGGTTTCTCTCTACCTCAGTTTCCCCAGCTGGCAATGGGGATGATGGTGCAGCCCTGTGCAATAGTCACTGATGCATTAATAAACAAATGCTTCTAAAATGTGCTCCAGGTTCCACTTAGAACCACTTTGGGCAGGGGGAGAAAAGCCATGACATTATTTTAACCAGAAAGCCCTGTGCCATAATGACTGCTGTTTGCAACACATAAATCTCACACACATCACAGCTTTGCTCAGGGGCGAGCATCCAAGAAGGAGGTCCTTGCCACAAAACATTATTCCTTGTAGACCTCAGCACAGATGGAAGATGTCTACATAAACCCACTGCTCGAAACCGGCCCACTGCTTTCCCACCTAACAAGTTTCTCACACACTGCACATGCCAGGGTACTACCTGATAAAGCTCCCAGCTAGAAGCAAGTGGGATATTTCACTCTTGGACTCATCCAGTCATTGGCAGAAGCTGCCAACAAGGCTGGCCAGCAGCCAGGCTCTGTGGTGTGTTGGTGTGTTTGTGTGCGTCAGCCGCAGATACCTGACTACCAGGAAACCGAGTGAGACCATCAACTCATTACACATAAGCCATCAGATGGTAACAACTTTCAGTCGCTGGGATTGACTCGAGCTGCAGTTGAAAAGGCACTGGTGAGATGAAAGGCTCCGTATCCCATTACTAATCCCCTGAGCTATCCAGTCCCCCAAATTTTGTGGAAGTTTTAAGTTTCACCATGAAATGTTCATAAAATGAAATGCACATTTGTTGCCAGCTCTACTTATTCCTATCCAAGCATTTCCTCCAATTCCTTCCAGTTAGAGACTCTTTGCTGCTGCTGCTGGACACTGCTCCTCTGCTCCCACCTCCTGGGAACCCAATGCTTCACTGGGTTTCCCTCCAGGAACCCTTGGGCACTTGTCAGCATGTGATGACCCCTGCCAGTTATCTATAGAGGAGCAAACCCTTCTCAAAGGGCTGTCAAGAAGTTAGAGCCTTTCTAGAAACACTCAGGGCTACAGAAGGGTCTGGGTCCAACATCTGCAGAAGCCCAGGGTCCAACTCATGCTGTGGGTTAAGGCCAAGCTGCCCTCAGCACCCTCTTCCCCCACAGCAAACGTTCTCTACCACCCAGCAGACGGCTGTTGCCTTGTCCACGCAAGCAGCGAGTTGTGACTGCGTGCGTCATCCATTGGGGAATCTCGCTTACATTTTGAAGGCCTGTGTCATACAGCTGAGCTCCGGCAGAAGGTTGGGAACAATGTGGGAACACAAGCAGAAACATCCATGTCCCACTGGAAGGCCTTTTTTAGTTCTTTCCCCAAATCTATCCCACCCCCAAAGAGGAAGGCAAACACAATGCTTATTAGCAGCAGGGAAATCTCACACACATTTTCTCCAGCTACAGACCAGGGGGCAAAGCGCATTTAACATCGCTCACATGGTGCAGAGCATCTTCACACCCATGCAAAGGCTGCTTCTAAATCAGAAACAGTCCCACTAAATATGGACACTGCAGAAACCAAACTGGGTTGGGGATATTGTTGCTTAAGAGAACAACCTCTTCCCAGGGAGATAATGAAGAGCAAAACAGCCACAGGAAGAGAACGGTTGTAACAGAACCGGATGAATATGGTTACATCCATTGGGAAGCTTTTTTGGAAGCATAGCATCCTCCCTTGTGGAAGGGTGAGAAACCTTCTAATAGTTGTTCAGCAAAGTGCTGTGGTCATTTGTGGGAATTCTGCACATGCCCTGGTAATGTGTCACTGCCCGCATCCACACGCACATCCCCAGCTCCACAGCTTCTCCCTGCGGACTCACAGCTGGGAGAACAGGAGCGTGAGCTCTAGGGCAGGAACCCTCTCTCCAGGGAGAAAGCCCCTCAGTAGCACTCATGAACCAAACCAAAGCCATTGCTTTTGCCCTTACCCCTCTTTTGAAAGCTGTTCTGTGGTCATGGAGTGTCTAAAGACACCAATGTCACGGTTAAAAATACTACACCTACAAATTACAACGTTTTGGGATGCCCGCAAACAAGTGGGCAGAGCTGATGACAGTGTTGAACTGAAGCTGCCAAGAACCAAGTGTTGGGAGGGTGGCTGCTGGGCTAGTCACTAGGAAAGGCCAGACTCCCTTTTCCATGCCTGCAGCACCCTCATGTAACCTATAGCTGCTTGAGAACTCGTGTTGAGTTTCAGCAAACATGAGGAAGAGCTTCTTGACATTGAGGGAGTCAGAACACTGGGACAGGCTGCCCAGGGGGGGTGTGGAGTCCTCTCTGGAGACATCCCTAACCCACCTGGATGTGTTCCTGTGTAACTTCTTGTCTGGGTGGCCCTGCCTTGCAGGGCGGTTGGACTAGATGATCTCCAGAGGTCCCTTCCAACCCTAATGATTCTGTGGGAAGAGCTCACCACTGCCTGCTCACTCATCCTCCTACTGCTGTGCCTACATTCCCTTGCCTTTTCCAGGGTCAGATCAGGCAGCAAAGAAGGTGCAGAATGGATCAAATCAGGAGAACATTTCTTCTTCACCAGCGGCCTCATTTTCCATGGTGGAGCTCACCCTGTGGCAGTGAGAACAGCACAAGGGAGGCAGCGGGAGTGTACGGTAGCGCCAAGGGCAGGGCAGCTGCCTATAGCCCCCCCAGTTACATGTTATGGGAAACTGAATCTTTGGGGTGGTATCTCACAACTAGCTGAAAATGGTGTACAGCCTGTTCTTCCACCCCTTGTTCCTCCTCTTAGCACTGCTTTTGTATCCTCTTTCTTCTGTTGGCATCAGCACCCAACAGACCAAGGATCTCTGGAACTGTGCCCACCAACAAAAGGGTTATTTCTCTTCAAAACTCCATAGGCTTGGAGTAAAGTCACAACTCCAGAATGCTTTAGGCAGATATTTAACATAACTTTTAGACCTAACTCAGCACCAAAGCAGCCAAAGTGGTTCTTTGCCTTGAGCAGCATCACCCTACAGCCTTCAACAGGACTCTTGTGCCTATTCCCATTCAAAAGTGACTGCTCAGCGTGTTAAACTACAGGCATGTACGTCTGCACGAGGCCAAAGCCAAAGACAATACTCTTAAAGCAACATACATCATCAGTCTCTGGCCTGGAGAACAGAATTTCACTCCTCCAGTGGTCACAGCATTTCCCTGCTTCTCCAATAGACTTGTGGCTCCTTGTGGAAAAGCCATGGCTCCACAAACATTTCTCTCAGTGGTAAGCCCATCACACTCCCCCTCCTTTCTCAATCACCAGCCACTCACTCCCAAATCCCATTCACCCCTCAATTATGCCAATCCAACTATTTATGGAGCCACACGGTGAATCAGTCAGGGGAGCTGATCCGGCAAGAAGGAAAACAACCTTGCGGAACAGGAGAAGGAAAGAAAGAGGGAAAGAAAAAGCATTCAGTAAGAAGGGCTTTTAACAAGAACTGTAAAAAACCATGGGAAAAGCTAGAGTTTTAAAGGGTAACTCAGTATTGCAACTATTGCCCTCACATCTGTTTACTGTTATCCCAGCGCAAGTGAGGTTCCGGATACCGGCACTACAGGGGCTGAGGCATAACAACGCGTGGCACTTGGCTTTGCTGCTCCTATTAGAGCTGATTACAACTGTCGGAATTTCGGTGGTGTTGATCATGTTTGGGGGAGGGAAAAGGGGGCTTTCAAGCAAGTATAAAAGACCTGGAGGAAAGTTCTTACAAGGACCTTTCAAATGTTTCGGGTTTAAGTATCTTGCAGCTACGTTTTCCCATCTTGATTATCCAGGGGGTTTATCTCTAGGGAAAAAACACTGGGTTCATAAAACCCTGACAACCCACCACATGAATCTGTATGGGTAAAGGGAGATGTTTGGCACTGGAGCAGTGGGGGAAGCAAGACGAATGGAACAAAGTTAGTAGACAAATCACCCCAAAATGCAACCTTTCAGAAAGTGCCTATTTCTTTGCATGGGAAAGCTTGATATAAATGTATTCCTCTGTCCCCCCAACCCCTCCTCTCCCTTCCCCTGACACAAACCTTATTCTTCTATGATAAAAATACTGGATTTATGGAGTCATAAAGGCTGACAAAGGCATCAATCCACATTTTAGGACCTGAAGCCTTCTCCTACCAAAGACACAGCTCTGCTCTGACACTCCATCATCACTATCCCAACCCCACTCAGCAGGAGCATAAGCAGCTCTCTTAGCAGTAGGCAAATCTCCCTTCTGCTTGGAACTGGCAGGAGGAGTCTGGCTGTGGAGAGACAAGAGCGGAAAGGCGGAAGAAGGGAATTTCTGTGTTGTGGGACACTTTCAATTTACTCAGTTTGATCTCCAAGTTTTCGTGGTCGTGCTGAACAAGATCATGTTCGAGTTTCCCAAATGACTAGAAAGGGAAAGCTTGTTTGTTCTTTTTTTCCCCAAGCTCCAAGGGTTTACCACGGAAATCCACGGCTACAACACAAACATCAAGCAGCCAGAGCAAAGGAACAAGCCGAAAAACACCACCACATATTATCTCCCACAACAAACACTGGTTAGCAGGAAGCCACGACAACGGGAGGCAGAGCACAGTGGTGTTCTCCATGGCTACATGATAACCAAAAATCAGAACATGAAAACACAATGACCACAACAAACAAGCAGCCAAAGACAAAACAAGCACAAGGACAAACCCAACACCACACATTACAGGCAGAAAAGATGGCTACAGCCTGCAAGCATCTCCATCACTGACAGGCACATAAGTCACTGTCAGCCAAATCCACAGCACTTCCCAGCGCAAAATGCTCCCAGAATGTTATTTCATATGAGCAGCCAAGAAATCACCCCGTTACATGAGAATTAAAGTAAGACTCCAAGATGTTTAGAACTGTTATCTTATGAAAAGGGAAAATCGTATGGCCTATGATAACAGAGCACTTCATGTGATCAAACACATTTCCTGGCCCACCTAGGAAACTAAGGACACACCAGTAGTAAATGAAGAGATGCTCCTTGTTTTCTGTCTATGCGCCTTTGGGTTCTGAGAAGAGGTGGGAGACACGATCAGTGGGGCAACTCCTGAACAAAGGAAAAAAACCCTGCAGATAAGTATGGAGACCACCTCCAGAAACATGGAAGGATGACTAGATACAGCAAGGCTCACTGGTCATGCGTACAGAAGACTTCATATCAGCATCAACTGGGACTGACAAAGAAAGCTCACAGGTAACTGGGGAGAAGCTGAGAATCAAGAGAATGAAATATGGTTCCCTGCAAGAGGGCAGGGGTTGAGTCAAAGCAGAGATTGTGTGTGCTGAGTAGTTCAGGTGCATGCATGGTCACAGAACTCTAAGGGTAATACATAGGGAAAGGGGGAATCTTTGTGCACTCTTAGAATGATAATTTGGTGATAAAACAAAAAGGAGGAATAAAAATAGTCAAGATCGTTTTGTACTTCCTGAGTCTGGGCAGTGGGAGAACAGGGCAGCACATCACACACAAGAGGTACCACCAAGGCATCCAAAGCTCACAAGAAAGCTTTTCTCTCCTCCCCCCTCAAAGAACAGAACAGCATAATAGAAAGGCTTTCTGAATTACAGTGCGCTTTAACTGTGGTGTGCAGACTGCATCCATGCCAGGAGTCCTGCAAAGCCTTGCTAATCCTGCTCCACAACACGGCCCTGTCCTGCCACATGATGGAGGTGGCATGCCCCAGTGGCTCATGCTTGGGCACAGCATCGGACCTTCCCAAACCCTCCCTTTGCCACTGGCTACCTGCTGGAAAAATCACTTCCCTGGCTATTGAATGAGAAGAACAACACGTACCTAAGCTGTCGGCATTAGATTAATGCTTCAGGTAGGACTTGGGCTTCTGTCAAAGCCAAGAACATATACGGCCAGTCAGTCTCTGGCCCCACATAAAGTACAGAATCTTTGCTCTGGCCTTTCATAAAGCAGGCAAAGGTCAAAATGGTCCAGTAACCTGTACAAACCTTTCCTCCCTGGGTTCAGACAAAGACAAGTCCCTGACATCACAAACCAAGCAGCTCACCCTGTGCCAAGCCAGGAGAGCAAAGGAGAGTGTGGCTGCCTCATATCCTCCTCGCTTTGGGTCTGGGAGGGATGACGCTACACACAGGGTGGCAATGGTGGGCTACGCTCCCCCTTTCCAACACTGCATGTCCTTATTCTCCTTACTTGTATTCTCTAACTGCACCTAAGTTTTCTTATTTTCTTCCTCCTGCTGCAGACGCTCTGCCTACAAGAAGGAATGCGACTCATGTCAGCATCGAGAGAGACCACAAAGAGGGTGTCTTGAAAGTGTTCAGCATTTCCCAAAGGTTCACAGTCTGATCCCAGGGTCCTAACATGACCCTGGCAGTCAGGTCTCCAGCTTCACTGTACTGACCAGAACACTTGCTGGAAGTTCCCTGCCATCACCACAGGGACACTGGAGATCGTCACATGCAGCCTCAGCAGCTGAATCTGGTCTTCCCATAGCAGTAGCTCATACACAGCTAAAGGAAATGCCATGGCACTCCACAGGTTGTATTTTGTAGGGGAATGCACTGATCCCACTGAGAATGTTCAGAGGATGCACTCAGCTCCCTTGTTCTGCAGACAGCAGTTGACTCCCCCAAAGTCATACGCAGCTTAAAGCAGGCAAGGGACAGGCCTAACATGCACCCAAGAGCCTTTTACAGCAGCCTCATTACTAAAGCTAAACATTTGTTAAACATTTCCTTTATGACCTCTGGTTTTATGGGGTTCCCAGCTATTGATGCCAGCCAAACCCCCCCAAAACAAGCTTGGAGCAATCAGTGGTGCAGCACTGGCAGGGATGGGAGATGAGCTCACACAACAGCAGTGCTGGCTCCGGATGCTGTGTTCAGCTGCCGGATTGGCAGCAGTGTCTGCTCTAAGTGGAAGCTGCTCCCTGCACCAGGTCTCAGCTCTCTTGCTATAAGGAACAGTTAATCTGATTTTCCTCTCACCTAAACTGCCAGTATTTTAGGGTAGGGCAAGCTGTCTGGGACAAAACCATAATCCAGGCTTATAAACGAAGCGTGGCATGAAGTGAGAAACGCCTCTTGATACTGCTTTATATGGCCATACTGAAGCTTGGGATGCTGAAGTCCAGATTGAGACACAAAAGGTCAAATTCTTTTCCTTCTGAATGAGATTTCCAGGTGGTAGAAGAGGCTGAGTTACTTAACTAGATTTGTGTAGATCTTGTAACAGAAGTCATTCATATAAGGAAAACCAGGGTGTGTGTGTTGGGATTTAGACTCATCTCCACACCTCAGTAATCTGGTTAGGCCTTGGGAAGAGATCCCAGTGAACTGGCAAAAACAGAGGTCTGGGAAGATGCTTCAGTTTAAGGTC
Source organism: Amazona ochrocephala (assembly GCA_039720435.1). Classification (NCBI taxonomy): domain Eukaryota; kingdom Metazoa; phylum Chordata; class Aves; order Psittaciformes; family Psittacidae; genus Amazona; species Amazona ochrocephala. The sequence goes on along the minus strand of CM077891.1, from coordinate 2,836,749 downwards.
AGAGCTCATCCCACCTCCAAATTCCAGTAGAACTGCCAGGATTAAGAACCTTCAGAAACAAATCCATCAAAGGCCTGCTTTCCCCTGGAAAATGCCAGCAGCGCAGATAGCTACTTGTCTCCTTATGATTTGACACAAATGACACGATTATGGCATGTATAGCATAGGATTCCATGGGACTTCTCTTATTTTGCCTAGTTGGGAGTGTTTTATCAGGTTAAATAAGGGAGCAGAATATGAATAAAGGAAAACCTCTCTTCCAGTATTTGTATCTGAGCCCTTTGGAATGTGCTGTTTTTAGCTGTTCTCCTGCCACTTGCATCTTTAGAAGATAAATGATTGTTCTGGGCATCTTGGAGTAGAAAACAATGTAATTCTATTTAAAAAAGGGGTAAAACCCAGTGATTTCCAGTGATTTGGTAACAGCATTTGACAGTCAAATAACTCAGGGCTCAGAGTCCCCAAGTACCTATTGACAAGGGAGCCAGAGCTGGCTTCCAAGAGCCTGAGAACTCCAAAAGGCCCAGAATAAGGTTGTAAAAACATGTTTTTGCAACCTAAATAAATGACATCCTGTAATGCAAAAACCAGTTTTCAAACTCACACACATCTGCCCCGGTCCTCCCCTCGCTCTCACACTCACTCGCCCTTCCAGAAAACCTATTTATTTCTCCCACTGCTCTCAGGATGTTTTGTTTCTTGTTTATCTATGAGCATATCCACTAATAGCTTTGGGAGATGGGGTGATTAGATCTAGGCAGGCTTTTTTTGCACTGCTTTTTGTGGAGAAGAGAAGTCTTTTGGGACTGCGGCATATCCCAAATGCATGCTGATATTGCTAACTTAGGGGCTTTATATTCTTACTCTCTGCTAAATCCCAAACCATCGCATTGGCATATTTCAACACTTTTAGAATTATAATTTCTATTTGAAAACACTCCTTTGTATTTTTTTGCCCTTCAATAGCATTAAATGGCATTAAAATGTCAACATTATTGCCGCGGTGCCAGACACAAAAGAAAAGTCACTTCTCTTTGGGGATGTTTTTAACTTTCATTCCAAATCAATCACTGCTTAATTTTCTCTTTTCATTGCCAATATATTTAATTATTTTATACAGGCTTTTAATTTTTTGTTTGGTGCTGCCCAACACCAGATACAAAACAGAAGCTGAAGGCATTTATAGAATCCCAGACTGGTTTGGGATAAAGGGATCTTAAAACTCATCCAGTTCCAACTCCTTGCCATAGGCAGGAACACCTTCCATGAGAGCAAGTTGCTCCAAGCCCCTGTGTCCAACCTGGCCTTGAACATTGCCAGGGATGGGGCAGCCACAGCTTCTCTGGGCACCCTGTGCCAGTGCCTCAGCACCCTCACAGGGAAGAGTTTCTTCCTTATATCCAACGTAAGTCTCCCCTATTGAAGTTTGAACCCATCTCCCCAAAACTCCATGCTTTCCAAAGAACAGGTAGAAAAATGAACATTAATTAGGAACATGGAGCAGTATCTTACCCTCTCTATATAAATGAACTGCACTGATTAAGCACTGCATCCCCACAAGAAGTAAACCTGGCAGGTGATCCTATCAGCAAGGAGGCAGGAGGTGGAGGGGACCCAGCTTTTGCAGCCTTTCGTTTGGCCAAATACTGACTATCACGAAAATATGCAGCACCAACACAGAGCTCAGCAAAGAAAGAGACACAACAGAGGGACCAAGGCCAGGCTCCAAATGTGGAAATAGGGGAGGGGAAGCCAAAGAATGTACCATTGGCAATGCTGTTTCAATTAGCACAGCTAACCAGCAACTGCACGACATGCACAGAGCACATGGGCTCCACACGCAGCTGTGACTACGGCACATGAGGAAAGATCCAAGTCACAGCCACCAGTGTGGCAAAGGGTGCCAGTCACCAGTGAGGTAGGAATGGGCAGAAAGCTGGTGGGGACCTCCTCACATGCACAACCTGTCCCTGCTCTCTTGGAGTTCACCACTTGCATGTGTTTCTGCACATCCACCTCTACCAACTGTATGACATGGGGACGTTCCTACCTTTAGTCTCTGTCTTGCCTCTTTCTAAAGGAAATCAGGAATTTCTGAAGCAACAGGTTCTTGGGCTCTGAGGACAGTGCCTACCATCCTCTTTAGTTAGAAACATAGAATAGTTAGGGTTGGAAAGGACCTTAAGATCATCCCGTTCCAACCCCCCTGCCATGGGCAGGGACACCTCCCACTAAACCATGTCACCCAAGGCTACGTGCAACCCCGCCTTGAACACCGCCAGGGATGAAGCATTCACAAGCTCCCTGGGCAACCCATTCCAGTGCCCCACCACCCTTACAGTAAAGAATTTCTTCCTCAGATCCAATCTAAACTTCCCCTGTTTAAGTTTGAACCCGTTACCCCTTGTCCTCTCACCACAGTCCCTAATGAAGAGTCCCTCCCCAGCATCCCTATAGGCCCCCTTCAGGTATTGGAAGGCTGCTATGAGGTCTCCATGCAGCCTTCTCTTCTCCAGGCTGAACAGCCCTAACTTTCTCATCCTATCTTCATACGGGAGGTGCTCCAGTCCCCTGATCATCCTCGTGGCCCTCCTTTGGACTTGTTCCAACAGTTCCATGTCCTTCTTATGTTGAGGACAGCAGAACTGTACACAACACTCCAAGTGAGGTCTCACAAGAGCAGAGTAGAGGGGCAGGATCACCTTCTTCATCCCAAATCAATACAAACCTTCCCAATTTAAAATGATACTGGATAAGGGTGTTTAGCGATTTTCCACTGGACATGTTGCTGGGTGAAGGAAAAATAAGATAAAGAGCCAGACACAATAGAGACCAATCATGAATTACTTTTTTTAAAATCCAAGATTGAGAAATTTCCACCTTATCTGCAGCTGGTGGAAAAACAGCAAAATCCATGTGCATTTTATCAGAGAGGGGTCTGTTTTCCCTTGGCTTTCCAAACACCATTGAAATAACCCCCTCTCCCAAATTATCACCCTCCAGTTCTACATGCCTTCGGTGAAACTGTCCCTTCAGGCCTTACAAGTCTGTGGATTGCTACCTCCTACTTATCTGCCTCTAAGTCCTGCTCCTGCACCAATACATATACCCATGTATCTGTCACAGCATGTGTCTAAATCCACACGATATTCTTCCTTCTCTTTTTCACTGGGAAAGAGGTAACAGGCAGGCAGACAGGCGAACACATGTAGAATATTAGCTCCGGGTCCCCATAAGCTTATCTTATCAGTTGAGCCTAAATCTTGACTCGGAGTCTTTTGCTCTGAATTGCAAGTGAGCTGAAGCTTTAATACAGAAAATGTGGCATCGGGAAGAGAACCCTGACATTTGGCTTAAGAGCTCAAGAGCTGCGCTATCAGCTCCCAGCCACCTCGCTGCTGAAACCACAGCCCAAAGGAAAGATGAAGCCGTCTGTCCCCCCCAAATCTAAAGGAGAAATAAAAAGGTTGAAAGGGAAAGAACCAGCTTGGGCTAAAATGGGAAGTTTCAGATCTCGCAGGAGGAATGCTGCCGAAAATGAGAACCATTTGAAAGCTCTGGGGGTTATAAAGTGGAATTCCCACTCATACAGTACACAAGAGTTATTAAGTGTGTATATGAGACTCCTGTTTTACTTCATGTACATGATTATTTTATACAGGGAAGTTTGGAAAGAATTATAGACTGAGCCTGAGGCCAAGCCAAGAAGCGAGATGAGCAGCAGCAGCAGCTAAAGGAGAAAGGTTGAGCTGGCAATGGAGAAGCAGCCGGCCAGACAGGGGTTATTTATAGTGCCTGGAGCATGGGAATGTTAATTGAAATCAATCAGTGGCCATGAGGACATGAAGTTGGAGTGTCAAAGTAGAGCAATTAAAAAGCCCATCTCAGGGGACCAGCATGTCCTGACTTGATTTTTTTTCATGGGATGGAGATTAAACAGCCATTTAGTTCAGAGTGAGGAAGACACAAGACGGTTGCACTGCACATAGCTAAGCCAGGAACCGAGTCAAACTCGACTACTGTTTAAAATCACCCACTGGTAGTACAAACAACTGTGCTTTCCCTTGTGGGGTATTTCTAACATGAGAACGGTGGGTAGAGGACTCTGATAGTGTTGTAGCATACAGGAAAATGGCCAATTTGCTCAAAAAGGGGAAAAAAAAAAAGTTGCTTTAAATTGTATTTAAGTCCCATCCCCTTCCCTGTTTGGCAATGCTGACATTTGGCAGCTCTGACATCTGACCTAGGGCAGACAAAGGACAGCCAAGCACTAAAGGCATCCTTCAGTCTGCTGCTGTTGTAACTGAATTGTGTCATAATTAAGTAAAAATGGTATTCAAATACAAAGTGGGGACATTGCAGTGCCCTGCATCAGACAAAGGAGAATGACATTTGGACGTTGATAGGACAAGGGGCAATGGGTTCAAACTTGAACAGGAGAGATTTAGGTTAGATATAAGGAAGAAATTCTTCACCGTGAGGGTGATGAGGCACTGGAACACTGAACACTGGAACAGACTGCCCAAAGAAGCTGTTAATGCTCATCCATGGCAGTGTTCACGGCCAGGTTGAACGGGGCTTGGAGCAACCTGCTCTAGTGGAAGGTGTCTCTGCCCGTGGCAGGGGGTTGGAACTGAATGAACTTTAAGGCTCTTTCCAACTCAAACCATTCTATGATGAGGGTGAAGAACCTTAAACAGAAAGCTATCAAGAAGCGAGCTAGCACATTAAGTGGCTGGGAGGTATCTTGGGCTTTGCCAGATACCAGGCAAAGACAAGAGGAAAACTGAATGCTTTCAGAACCAACAGCATCATCTCAGTGAAGCTGGGTGTCAAAAGTGGCTTCGGTAGCAAAACTGATGCGAAACTAGTGTAAGTGAGGAAGGAATCAATAGGGATTTTAATTGCCCTGGTTAAATTGTTGACAGAATGCTTCCCGTGTCTGCGCCTTCAGCGAGGTAAGGCGAGCGCCCTGTTAGCTCTCCGATAAGGCCTCTGTGTGCTTTGTGTCCTTTGAGTTATCAGGGAGATAAGCCCTGACTGACGAGGTTACAAATATTGGGAAATCCACAAACTGTATTTTAAGTGCTGCTGGAAGGGGGAGGATGGAGACTTGGCAGCGCTGCAGGTTGTTTGGAAGAGCAGAACGGACTCTTTTCCTCTTTGGAAGGCCTGGAATCGACTTCAGGAGTCCTGAGGGAGGATCTCCTCGACACCAAGCTCACCCCATGCCTTCGAGAGAAATCTGCACGCGCTTCAGCTGCATACAATTCATCAGTTACTCACTAACAGTAAAGGAGTTGTAAAGTCACCATCCATTCATAAAAATCCACAAAAAAGCATCTTCTCTTCTCCCCCCCCCCCCCCCCCCCAGATTTTTTGGGTTTACTTTTAATTTTTAAAGAAAAATTCTGCACTGAAAATTGCATTTTCCACCCTAAAAAGGGCTGAAAAGGAACCAGATTAAACCCAGGAGGGTTACAGCTCCATTCCTGGGAATGTTAATCCTCCATGCACTAACACGATTCCCTTTGAACCAGGACCTTTTGCAGAAAGGAAAGCCTCTCTTCCAGATTCCTCCTGCTCTCCCCAACCCCATCCTAAGAACACAAGCAGCCCAGAGTCCCCAGGAACACACAAACATTGGCCATGACAATCACCTCTGGATCATCTCTCCAGCACAGCTGGATCTCTGCATGCCAGACCTCAGCACTGGCCAGCACTTTGTACATCATTAACCCTCCTGATGTTGCAACTTCAAGGCAGTTCAATCTGACTGCTGGCAGTAAAACAACCCCAAATCTGCTGACACCAACACATTACAGGGCGAAGAAAGCTTCGGGATTTTCGGATCGGCAACAAAGGGTGATTCTTTTCTTCCACCCACACTTTGGAATTTGGATGATGCTGTTGACTCAGTTGCGTTATTCCTGCTCATGAGAGGAGGCTCACACAGGGAGTGTTTCCCGAGGTGCCTTCCCTAAGCAAGCAGGTGCACTGAGAACTTCACAAAGCAAATGCAATAGGTAGAAGGTTGAGGCTCAGGTTCTCAGCCCTCTGCTAGGAGTGGCTTCCTATAGAACTTTTCCAACACTCAGCAGCCAGAATGCAGAGCAACACGAGTGCAATTTGGCATCACAGCCAGGATTCCCAGGACTGAGTCAGCAAAATGGTTTGTGGCAACAAGAAGAACTTGTGTGTTACAGCTCACGCTGCTCTTCTGATCCTTGAGGAAAGGCAAGGCAGGAAAGGAGGGCATGCATGTGTGTACGTGTGAGAAAGAGAAAACCTCTTTGACAGAGGTTGCTGTAATTAAGCTGGGGTTTGTTTTACCAGGGCACCCCCACCTGCTACCCCTCGGCCACCCAAGTTGCAAGCTGTTTTGTTGACTGGAGGCGTTTCCACTTCGTTTTCATAAGCAGGCTAAATTACAGAGGAATTTTCATAGGAAAACCTTGCATTTGAAGGCATTTCCAGCACCGCAGGGACAGAGGAGTTTGGTGTCTACGAGCAGAACATGCGAACACATGTGATTTTGAGGGCATATAAAGGGTGTTGTTCTGTACGTGTAAGTGGGGGCAATAGAGATTAAGGGGACAAAAGCAAGGCAGGAAATTGCATGGCTCACTGGGACTAGTCAGACTGTAAGTGTGTTAATTTCAGCCCAATTTACATTTCCAGTTCTTTGAAACATATTCATTTTACATCCAAGACCAAGGAACTGGCACAGATGCAAAGGAGTGGTGCTGCCTCTGTGTTATTTCCTCATGAGCATCCTGAGGCCTCAACTGTGGCATCATTTAACAGCAGCATTTCTCCCTAGTGTTATGGCACGATGGAAAGGACAAGCCAAAAAGCTCTCATCAAGGGTTCATGGGATTATCTGATTAAAATTTTCCTATCAAATGAGGGACTTTGCCCTGGCCTTTCTGATACTCCTCCAGCCCTGGATCAGGAGTTGAATTAAGGTCACCACACCGTAGATGTCCTTGCACGTCCTCTTTTAACCAGTGATTAAAATCAATCTCAGCAAAGACAGAGGTATCAGGATATTGGTTTGCGCAGCAGCTCTAACTAAACCCAGATATCTGGAAATACCACAGTGCCATCGAGATCCATCCTTTGGCACATGCCAGATCCAGGACACACATGCTGCACCTCCAATAGAGCCAGTGCATCTTAATTGCATTTACTATGTGCACCCCCCTATATGATTGTGTCAGGAAACCCAGGCAGGTATGCACAAGCACTGGGGTTTATCACTGCTGTTCCCAGTGACTTAGTGCAGATGGATCAGGGTATTTCAGGAAACCCTAACATGGGAATTCACCTGCTGGCAGCTGGTTTCCAAACTCACTTTCAGGGAAGGATGTATCATACAAACACATACACACAGACACTTCCAGACACACACTAGCTATTGCACAAGCTGAACTCTGTACTACACTATCAGTATGATTTGTGTCTTTTTCAGGAATAAGGTATCAACATTTCCAGCAAAATAGCTTTCATTTAAGCTTGTTTACCAGGTGATGCTCCCTCCTTCCTTAAGCTTCTGAGAAAACTACGTGTAAACAGGAGGAGAACTGAGCTGATTCACTACAGCCTCACTCCATTGCCCATATAACCCTCCAACTCAGGATTCAACAGCCCCTAACAGATGGGAAATGGTAGAAGACCTTGTGAAAGTCATGGGCTCAGAGAAAGATGCTAGAGGCAGTTGTTCTACCTCTGTTTACAAGATGGACTTGTTCTGGGATGTGCTTCCTCTACCTCGACACTGAAATAGGCAATTTCAAAGCCTTTTGGACTACAGGATGCCCTGTTTCTCCAGATGTTTGGGTATACTCCAATATGGCCACGCTGGTTCACGTCATTCAAAGCAGCAACCCGCACCCAGCCTGGGAACAGCTTCTTTAACTGCCAATGCAACTGAGCTTAGGCTAAGGGCAAGGGTGATCTCAAGGTTTTCCCCTTTGCCTGGGTACCCCGAAGCTCATCACTCCTCTGTTGAGGAGAGCAGTCCATGCTTAGAACACAGCAAGTTTGATCTGAGCACAGGTTTGGATCTGCACACAGTATAAAGTGCAGGTGTATCCCAAGAGTGACTGGACAGATTTAACTCCGTGACACACCCCCAGAGATATTATTTAATGCAGGTAAATGGTCTGAACATGGGTAATAACTGCAAGGTAGATCCTTACCCACCCTCACAGCTTCTTCAGCTTCATCATCTGATACTTAGAACCAGGCTTACATGGGTGAGCCTTCCACTTGAATCACTCCTAAGTAATACCTTGAAGACCTCACCTCTTAGGACCATGGTCATCTATACCCAACTGCATCCACATGAGCAAGGTGCAGGGCCTGCTGTGCCTGACACGCTGCCCTCCTGCCCCAGCTCTTCCAACTGAGCAACTGGTGCTGTTGGATGGGGGCAGAAGCACAAGCAGCGTGAGCCAATGCCCATGGTGGCAGGCTGCCCGCATTCATACCATGCTTCTCCCCAGTGCCATGCCAAAACCAGCAGGATCTCTCTTTACAGAGGAGCTATGCCACAGAAACTATTCTGTATGTGTAAGATGCTGAATAGTGAGAGAGCTCTCAACCCTCAATACAGGGGTCTGGTGAAAATGGCACACCTCTTGCCATCATAAATGGCAGGCTCCAGCTTCTGGATTTGCTCCTTTTGCTTAGGAAGCCCGGAAAGGGCAAATAGCAGCTGCTCACAATCCCAGCTAACTTGCTTACACTACCAGCACACCAAAGGTTTACCTTTCCCGTAGGATACATATGGCACTGTGATGGTTTGGAAACAGGCAACAGCAGAGAAAACTGCTAGGAGAAGGTTAATAGACTGCATTAATGTCATCCTTTGCTTGGGAAACCCCATCCCTTCAGTACAGAGGGAGGCACAAGCATACAAAAAAACACCTCAAAAAGATGAGAGCCAGGATTACCCTGGTTTTATCTTGCTCCAAGCTGGGCTCAGCAGCATCCAAGACACTGCTCAGCATGTGTGCTATCACAGATTGCTCTTCAGGACTGACCTAGAAGCTACCTAAAAGCAAGTTGGCTCAAGAGCATGTTACTTGACAAGCTGTCCTCATGAGCAGCTTTCAACACCAGAAACACTCAACAGCAAGCATGAAAAGGCCCTCAATGGCTCAGGGCTGCTCTTCCATCAGGACAGCGGGATCCAACACTGGGACTGCAGGGAAGGTTGCTTACAGAGAGTTATTTTCCTCCTGGGCTCCACACAGACCAGAAAACAGTGGAGAGAACCAGCACAAAGCCCTCTTCCACTGAAAAGGACACGAACTACACCTGCCTACAGAGACCCCCAATGAGTAAACCCCTTCAAACCACCCCTGGGGTAAGGCTCAGAGAAAGCAAAGATAATACAGGAATAGGAGGCAAAGTGAAGGCTGATGCTAGAATAAACGTGGGGGATCAGCATCCCCTGGTGTAAGGCTCAGCCTAAGGACAGGATTAGGTGAGTTCATCCCCTCAAGACCTTTTAAAGACTGATTTTCTCCTCCTGTGGACAGGGAGGAGGATGCACGTGCAGGTTACCAAGCAGGGGGCATGACACACTGCTCTCACACCATACCCATCAGCACAGGAGAACCTCACCTAGTGGAAAGCATCAGGTTCCCAGACTGAATGATCTGCAAATGATGACCAAGCAAAATGCTGCCAACCTTTCTCAACAGGTAGATCAAAGACAAAGTGGCTCTTCTGTCCTGGCTGGTGGACATCCCTGGACCTCCTGAGACTCCCAGAACATGCCACAGGTCTAATTCTGGAGTTTTTTTTTGATTCCAGAGATTTTTAGCTGGATAAGGATTTAAGACAAAGCAGCACAAAGGCTCCAAGCCGATTAACAGCACTGGGATGCTCCAGCTCAGCCTAGTGGTGGGGTGGAGGCAGCAGAGCCAAGAACCATGTCTGCCCTGACCTTCTGCTCTTACCAGCCTTTCCCACCTCTGTCCCTATGTTAGGAAACAGCTGAGTGACCCTTTTGAGGGATAAACCCCTGGGTTTTATGCCTGAAGGACAATTTCTTTCTCTTTCCCTGCAGTTCCCTCCCACTTCCTCCCTCCTCCCTGAAAGACAAACGACTTTGCTGGAGGAAAGGGTGAAATTTCATCCTGGATCAAGCCCCACGAGCCGAATACCCATGTGACGGCTCACAGAATGTGTTTTGCATGCAAATATCATACACGCAAAGTGAAAATGAGTCATTTCACAGCACCTCTGGCTCTAGGCACTGAGTGACTTCTCCTCTGTGACTCCTACACTTGTCTGCTTCCCCTCATTCACCAGCCCAAGCTCCTGCGGTTTCCTCGCCACGTTTGCTTGCTCCAATCACTTTAGGTAGGATATGAGCTAGGAAGGAAGGAGGCAGAGGTTTCTTTTTCCCCTGCTTAGATTTGTTTTACATTCTGGTTTTTACAGCGTTGAGGTTTTTGCTCACTGCTTTTGCCATCGGCTTCAGTCACTGTGTGTTGGCTCCCAAAATCCAGAGAGGCCAGCACTTTCCAAAACACAGCAGTGGTATTTGTATTGGCTTCTGAACTTGCTTGGGCATGGACATGGCTTGGCTTGCTCTCCCTGCATACATGAGCTGTTTTCTTTCGTTATGGCTGTTAATTGTTTGCTTTTGAGATCGAGACATGGGGGCAAATCCATTTTACAGTAGAAGCGATCAAAGAACAGGAGGAAAAGTTCAATTCAGCACCAGGATCTTGAGCTGATCACAAAAGCTCAGAGATCAAGAGCAGATTGAAGCCTCTGCGCTCCCAGTAAGCAAGCGAGGGAGAGGGGAAGCTGGAGGTTTTGGCTGCTTGGATGGAAAAACAAATACCCTCCCACAAATGAGCTATTCTCACAGCCTTGTATTAGTGCTGGCAAAAGCCACCTAGGAGCAGCCTCACTGAAAGCAAAGGGTCTGAGGAGATCAGAGCAAATCTTAATACCTTGAAGATGACCCCTCTGCAGCCACGCCTGGGCTAAGATGCGCAAGAGCCATGGAGGACAGTGAAAAGCACAATGATGCACATGAAACTCCCCCTTCCCCTCCAAACCCCCCAAACCAAACTCACATCTTATTTCTCTTAAATCAAACAGTAGCAAAAGGGAACCCAGGTTTCACTTTGAAAAGCAGAGCTGTAATATTACGGGACCATTTTCCCTGGCAGCGCTGCAAACCCCAAAGCCAGTAAATAGCAGAAGGAATAAAACCCAACTGTAAAAGGGACCGACAAGCCTTAGCTCTCACGCAGGCGTCCAGCCTGGCTGAACACAGGGAGAGGTTCTGAGCAGCCATTGCCTTCAACCACAGAGCTGAAACTATTTGTGTGCTGTTTATCTCCCACCCCACGTCCTCCCCCCTTGTTCCTCCGCACCGATGCCTCCCTACAACTGACCTCCTCCTCCTCGCCAATCAGCCAAGCCTGCCAGCATAGGGGTTACAGCATGACATAATTGCAACATGAATAAACAACATTTGCCATTAAGGGATACTTTTAATGAGAAACAGAGCTGCGAAGGGGAAGCATCAAAGTGGCTCACGGAAGGAAACCGCCTGGAACAAAATCCTACTTGATGCCCCAATTAATATGTTCCCTAATTCTATTTCCTGCACTTGTGGTCCCGCAGCCTCCTTGCTTTAATTTCTTTGGGAGGATGGAGAGGAAGGAACCTGGAAATGCAGCGTCTTCATGGCTGACTTGATGTGCAGGCAATGTTCATATTAGAACAAATTAGAGAATTAAAAACTAACCGACGACAGACTGAGGAAATGTCATCCCCAGGATAATAGTATTAATTGAGACCTGGGTTTTGCAGGCCAGGCCAGCTTAAATACAAACAAAGCTGAAAGCTGGAGTAATAAGACTGGATTAATTACACTGGGAGGTTTTTTACTCCACCCGTGCTCTGCCCAGCTCCGATCTTCAAACTCAGTGACACTGTTGTGTGTTAGCAGCATCTCTTCTGCACAGCAAAGGCAGATGTTTGATCAGCTCAGAGAGGTCCACAGAGTTTCTGTGCCAAAGGATGAGCAGTCCAGTTGATCCAGACTGGTGCCGACACAAACGCAAGCGCATCCTAAGTGGCTTCTCACACAGATCCGTCATGTTGTGAATGAAGTGCAGCTGAGCACCTTATGTTCCCCTGACCTTGAGTTTGACTCCAAAGAGAAGGGTAGAGTCTACTGTTTGCATTAGTGTTTAACACATGTACGTTGGATATGGCTGGCAGACTCTACATTCAGAATCTAACCTGGTCCATGCATCAGCTGTCACTCGGGCAGGTCTGCGCAACAATTCCCTGAACCCAGGTGGAGTCACAGGGATATATTCATGGTAGAAGAAATGAAAACAGTTCCTATTGATCCAATAGTCCAAAGCTGAGCATGGAAGAAGGAGTGAAAGAAACAACCTTAGGAGAGACAGTTTGGAAGATGAACCATCTGGTGAACATCTCTGTTAAACCTTCACCAACAACTTGAAGCTAAACAGAGGCAGAAGACTCAGAAATGATGTAAGCTTCTTTTTGCCTGGATTCCTATGGAGACAAGACTGGTGTGATCAGAGCCTGTCCACCCACAGTTACCTCATCATCTTCGAGTCACACATCTTTATTTAGTTGAAATACTAACATTTCCAACAGACTAAAGGTCTCCCTTTTGCATAGCTCACACAAGCATTGTTCTACAAGGAAGCCAGGCGGAAAAGCATTCCCATAGCAGTCCGAAAGTGGGAAAACCCAAACTCTTCACAGCCAACAGAGAATCCTACAAGGTGGGAAAAAAATAAAATCACAGCAATTCAGGCTTCATTTGCTCATTAAACAATTCCTTTTAGGAAAACTCTTCCTTTCTGTATGAGCCCGGGCTATTAGTTAGATGAGAGCACATAAAATTATCCCAAAGACAATTGTTGCCTTTGAAATGCTGGCAAAAAGGGATGAAAAACTTCTGTGAAATCTCACCCAAAGGCTTGCTTGCTGCAAAACCTCAGTCCTCACAAGAGGTACAAAGAGCCTGAATGACTTCAGCTAAAATCCCTAATTATCATCAGAGAAACAAGGAATACCTTCTTTCACCTGGGAAACACTGCCTGAATGATAACTGGCTTACAGGATATCCACTAGTGTATGGGACAGAAAAAAGAGCAATCTGACGTGGCCATCATCATTGGGCAGCGCAGGCTGGGAGAGCAAGCAAGTTGCAAAAGCACTACTTAAAATCCTCATGCACATTTCCAAGGCCTTGGTGCCAACACTGCAAGAAAGAACATGGGGGGATACTACCCCCCACATTCCAGGGATACCATCAGCTGGGGTTCAGGCTGAAAGAGGGGAGGAAAGAGAGAAAAGTAATAAAGACCAAAGAGGTCAAGAAGCAAAACCCTCCTGGTTTGCAGCTGTTGAGAAGTTCCAACAAGGTGCTAAAAGCTCTGCTTACACATTACACTACTCATTAGCCTCGCCAAGTGAGTGCTGCAGCACAGCTATTGCAAATAAACTTGCCATGGTATGGTCTCACCAGGCTTAAAACACCCATCACCCTGTTCCATCTTGTCTCCTCTCCTCCAGGGTTTTATGGATGGGGATGGACTTCTGCTCCCAGATGCCCTCACCAGCAGTGTGGACGCTGAGCCTTGGGCTGCTCTCCCTCCATCCACTCTAAGGATATCATAGGAACAGCCCCACATCCGCGTCACACCGACTGCGGATGGCATATGCACTGCAGCCCACCAGCCCTTGCTTTCCCCGTTCTCATTTTGCTCAGTTGAGATTTGTTAGGGAGACCAAAGCTTTTGTTTATGGATACAAAAGACAATGACAGCTGGCTTCAATTCTTGGCACGAGAAGTGTTTTACGTTGAAGCCAGTCGTTTCCTCTTCAACCCCCAAATTTTTAGCCAGATTTTTCCCTTTACCATCAGCCTTTCACAAAGTTGGTTGGGTCCTTGCAGCATAATTTATCAATATTTTCATTGAACTTCCTCACACTGTTTGCAAACCACCAATGTCTGCTTGCCCCCTTCCCACAGCTGCTGCTTTCAGAAAGCAAAGCCCGCTGTAATCAGAGCTACAGTGGCTGATTTGGGAAATGAGTTTGCTAAAGAGATTAAAAGTGGATCTTGCTTTTAGAGCGTTTTCAAACCCTGTAAAGCAGAAACAAGCTGAAATGACAGCTTTGGAAATCTTTCTGATGAAATCTGTCACCAGCTCCCACTGCAATTTGTTTTGTTACTGAGGAAAATCCTTCTCCTTGTGGAGTTGCACATTTTAATCTTTTCCACATTGAAAATTGATGGAAATTAAATTTCAAAGCACATTTTACAATCTGGGCTTGAGCCTTTGCAGGGAATCTCAGAACATAACACAGCATTAAATGGAAAAAAAAGGAGTAGTTTCTGAACTCTTGCAGGCTCTGCTATCCAGAAATAATTTCATAATGGCTTTATTAAATATCGCGTTCACTAGAAACACTGGATTTCCCACTTACTGAGAAAATATTTAACAGATGGGAAACCATTACAATGGTACATGATAAAGCAAGAATCTAGGCAAGATTCGCCCTTGGTTTAGGTGGAGATGAGGACTATTAAAAGGTGCAACCTCCAGCTGGGCATTGGATGACAGGTCAATTTTAGCCATGTGTATGATGCTCCCCAGGGAGATCACCTGCACCAAAGGTTTGGTACTGCAAAGCTTTCTACAACACCCTGATTTAAGATGCTTCCAGTCCTTGTCAGTCTGCTAGCACTGAAGTCAGCTCCCTGAGGACAGTCAGAACAGTCATTTATCCTTGGCCAGGTCAGCTCAAACACCGTTAGGGGGAGTTTGGAATAGTGCTGGACTCAGTTTTGGAAGAAGACCTGGCCCACCTAAGAAAACCACCACCAGTTTTCACTATGGTTTCCAGATAAGCGCAGAACTAACACTAACTTACCTGGTCCTGTCACTATATGGACCCAGGCGAGGCTCAAACTCACTGCTTCTAAGCAACTTTTCCAGGCCTGGGGATTTGAAAACATGATTCACTTTCGGATGAGACACATTTCAACACTTTTTAGACCAGATCTGCTGTCTTTCAGTCAGTCCCCAAACCCTCTCATCCACCTAAGGGGAAACACCAGCAAGTCAAAAGCTTTGGGTATAGAAAACCAGATCATGAAGGAGGATAAAAAAAAAAATATAGATGCTTCCACTGCTACATCAGCATTTTCCTTCAGTGATTTTCCCCTACCTTGCCTATTGCTTGACACATCATTACCTGGTAATAGGTCTCTCAGCTCTGGGTGGGAATGGGAGTGCTGGGAACTTAAGGATCACAGCAAACCGTGTGCTTAATAAAACCAGAGATGCATGTCTGGAAAAGGTAGAGCAGACACATAGAATTGCAAAAGAGGCCCTTGCTCACTCGATCTGGGGCTGAGCCCTGCAGAACTGTGCAATACCTCCTGCAAGCAGTGGGAGTGAAAGGTGCTCACACGACGTTCCTGGAGCAGTCGCTCATTCATTACTTGACTCCTGGTTTTACTATTCTCCTTAATGGACTCCACTTCCTCTCTTTTCCCCCCTGTATGTTTGCATTAAAAGCCTCGGCCCTCCACATGTGCTGACTCTCAATTGAGAAACACCCCATATAATCACAGGGAACTTTATCTCATCTGCAGCCTGCGACACCTTCCCGCAGAGGATGTGCTTTGTACTGTCCAGTCTGGCTAACAAAAACCCTGCAAAACACAACAGAAAAAAAAGAGACAATCATTCCCCTTGTTTAGATTTCACTGGAGCTGCCAGAAAATCCAGCTGCTGGAAGCAGACTCAGTGTGTTTGGGAACTATTTTCCTTCAAGTTGTCTTCTCTGAAGACTTGTGAACATTTCTGTTGCTGCCTTTTCCCAAAAATAAACCCAACCCAACGCGACTTAAGAGGGGTTTTGCCGTTGTTTTTCTCTTTCTAAACCTCAAGAAGGAAAAATCAAAAGATTCGAACAATTTATGGTTTAATTTCTCACACAGATTCAGGTTTTGACTGATGGTCAGGGTTTTTTTAAAGGTTTTCCTTCTTTAGATGAGCAAACTTTGAACACCAACCTTCAAGCAGGTATGAATGAATGAACAAGTTTATCTGGGTTGCAACCTTCCAAGGCACCAACGTCACAGCTGAAAACTGGACTGATCGATCCTAACATAGGCCACATATTTGAGCTAGTAACCCTGTTCAGCTTGGTAGCTCATGGAGAGAAATGGACCACTCAAGACACATGCAGAGCAACTGCTCTTCTGAGCCACCTTCTCTCCATTGGGGCTTATGGGAGATGACATTGGCTGGGTGACACTTAGCTGTCAACTACTAGGGAATTGAAGCCTGTCAACCCCATTAAACACTCCTGGCCCATAGACAACTCAATACTCAACAGCTGAAGAGCCTGCCTTGTTCTTTCTTTACCTGAAGACAGAAAATACCCATGAGGGGTTTCTTCGCTTCTTTCCACAGCCCCCAAAAACTCAGAAGGCAAATTTCCAGCCTCATAAACCCAGACTGGAGGAGTCATTCCATAAATCTCCCCTGTGCTATCAGCTGCAGGAGATGCCATCACAGCCTGATTTCACCCAGCAGGCTGCCACACCACCAATTAAGATTGCTTGTTGCTTTAAGGATCAAACTGATCCTCAGACAGCACCAGAACTTCACCTTATCCAAGTGAAGTGCTGCATGCTTCATGCTTGCTGGGCTGAAGCAGGGATCCATGCTCTCCTCCTCAGCCAGTGTTAATGTGGCTTCATAGAAAGCATTAATATTACAAACAGTGATCCCACAAAATATGGGCATTCAAGTCCAACCGGTTTAATTTGGCAATGCATCAAGAAGATCCAGGTTATCAGATTCTACTACATCTGGAGCACAGCAACTCCTTTTGTGCAAGCTTAGCATTTCTAACCCGGCCCCAGTGATCTCCAGGAAATGCGGTGCCCTCTCTTCAATCCCCCCACACAACAGTTTGTTTATAGTCCATGTATAAGGCAAAAGCTTACTTCAGATGCATGGTTTTAGGAGTCATTTCACCTGTAAGAGCTCAGCTGTCGGGCTAAGAGCTTTGCATGATCAGAGGACCACGGAGTTGGGTAGGCTTGGCAGGTGAATGAGAGCACACTTCTAGAAACAACAGCCCAACTCAGGCTCCTTCTGAACTTGAAAGCAATGCGACTCATACAAACTTCCTCCCCAGTGCCCATCAAAATCACTCCCAAGTAATAATGCCATGCCTGGAGATGCTAACAGCTCTTCGAATTTCTACCGTTCCAAACTTGATCCTCCTTTTGGGTGGCCCTCATCACTCACGTGCACTTCAGCTGTCAGCTGTTGGAGGCAAAGAGCTGGAAAGTGGCCACCACTTAAAAACTTGCAGGTGATCTAACCTCAGTCTGTGCATCTGTGAAGAAGTGAATCACAAATAATAACGGGAAATGAAATGTCTCAGCCCTACATGACTCAGTTTTCCGATCTGAGATCACTTTCTTCATCCTTTGTCCTTACCAGTTTATAACACTACACTGGGAAGAAGAAAGAGGGTTTTGAAGATGGGAGGTTCTGTGTATTCATACTTTATGGTCATTTGGTGTGTGATGGAGCTGAAAGACCCTTATTCTATCAGCCACACAAGCCAAACCTCACCGGCTGGAGCCACCATGGGGCAGTGCCCTGGCTGAAGGCCCCTACCACTACCCCAGGGCACCTGGCCAGACCCCATCACCACTCAGGAACTTGGCTCCCAAATGGGTTCATTAGATGTGAATGGCTTTTACATTAGCAGCTATCAGGCCTGCTCCCCCCCCAGCCCATGTACCACCCCTGTCACTTCCGCACGCAGCAGCACAAGCCTGGCTTCAAACCTCCAATTTGTCTGTTTAGTGTCTTCATAAAGGAGGTAGATAATGAAAGAAAGAGGCTGGGGGAAGGGGACGGGATGACTAAAGCAGTAACTCGTCTCTTTAATTTCTCTGCCCCCCCCCTTCCCATACATCCCCTGGGGACACAGCTTCAAAGGGAGCTACAAATATTTACTAATTCTATTAACAGGATACAAATTGTTTTCAGGGGAGCATCAACCACACAAAGCCATGTCAGCCCCCCCCACCGGCACAGCCCCCCCACCCCGGTGCAGCCACATGCACTATATAGGCAACGATTCCTTCCCGCCTCCCCAATTTTTCCTAAGTTCAAGATGAGTTGAAGGGTCAAAAAGGCAAAGGGTGTTTCAGAAGTTGAGCAGACAGCATTTGGTAAGGGGAAGGCAGTGGGAGGGGGTTGGGGGGGGAGAGAAGAGAGAAGGAATCTGGCATGCATTAGGCTGAGCAGTTCCAAACATCCATCCTCCACAGACTTGTTACTTTCTTTCTTTCTCACAGGATTTTTCTCCTTTTTTTGTAATTTGTGGTTTATTTGAGTTTTTAGGGGTTTTTCGTATTGGCCAACAACTATATTTTAATTCCCTTCCCCCACCCTCTTGTGCTGCCTGCTTGCCTCCAAAAGCACGCGCTCACTTGTGATATTCAGGCTGAAGCACTCGGACATATCCTACATCCTTTGCCAAGTAGCTGCTGCAAGGAGCTTGCAATAGTTGCTGGAAGCTTAAAAGGTGAACAAAATGCTCCATCATGGACAAGCAAGGAGTGAGATGCTCCATTCCCCACCAGAGCATGGCAGAGAAGGAATGATGCTCACTGGCATGGGTTTGTGTCCCAACGTGCATCCCACTGCTTAGGCACAACAGGAATGGTGAGCAAAGGGAATAAGGTCATAGTCAAAGGCCACAGTTGCTGCTGTACAGTTCAATGGAGTATAATTAGAGTTAATACCAGCTAAGCCTTCGGCTCCACAAAGTCTTCCAGGATGTAATTTTCCACAGGACTTAAATGTTGACCCATATCTCGTTATGTTTTATGAGCCCAAAAAAAGAACAGTGCAGGCTACATATTTAGAAGAAATAATACTTCCCAAATGTCCAGCTACCTAAAGCAAATCCATCTGGCTGACTGGACACATGACCGAAGCCCTAAGCCCTCACAAGTATGTCAAGATGACATCAGTTGGGACTGCAGCATAAAGCGAGATGGATCTGACTTCTGCACTCTACATCCTCAACCTGGAAGGGTGCGGAAAACTCAAAGCCAGGCAAGACAGTGCTGTAGGACAACAGCATGGGAAATGACTTGTAGCAGGTATGTCCCTTTACTGTCACCAAATTGTCAGGTGTGACATGAAGAAGATTGCTCTCTCACATGGAAGTGATCTCACGGTGAGGAAAAGGCTGTGCATCACTTCCTTTGTTAACCTTTTCTGGCATGCCAAATATTTTCACTTTTGTTCTCGGTCAAGGAGTACTAAAGATGGAGTAGAGTGTTCAGCACATTGTGGAGGAGCTGTGGAAGAGGACCTGCCTTCTGCCAACCAGATGTTGAGAACTGAAAGCCGTGGTACGTGGCGATTAAAAGAGAACAAACAACCTGGCCAAAGATCTCCTCAATCTTAGCTACAAATCTCGTTTCTTTGCTTCTCCTAGGATATAACCCTGCTGGTCCTCCAGAATTCTTTTTCACCACTAGGAAACAAGTAGATTAAATTCCATTTTAGTAGAAATCTCCTTCAGAGAAATATCCAACCCAAACCCACGCCCTTACTTTTGGAGCAGAGATGGAAGGGCACGTGGAGACCTCATAGCAGCCTTCCAATACCTGAAGGGGGCCTATAGGGATGCTGGGGAGGGACTCTTCATTAGGGACTGTGGTGAGAGGACAAGGGGTAATGGGTTTAAACTTAAACAGGGGAGGTTTAGATTGGATCTGAGGAAGAAATTCTTTACTGCGAGGGTGGTGGAGCCCTGGAATGGGTTGCCCAGGGAGGCTGTGAATGCTTCATCCCTGGCGGCGTTCAAGGTGGGGTTGGACATAGCCTTGGATGGCATGGTTTAGTGGGAGGTGTCCCTGCCCATGGCAGGGGGGTTGGAACTCGATGATCTTGAGGTCCTTTCCAACCCTAACTATTCTATGATTCTATGAACGCAAAAGCCACAAGTAGAGAGCCCAGATGAGAACAGGGAGAGCACTGCACCCTGTTGCATGTCACCCAGCTTCAGGCAGTTCTCTCAGACACACATATTAAAAGTCACATTGCCCCTGTCTCATCCACGAAAGAAATAGGTACCTCCAGAGGGCAATTTAAATCTCAGGTGGATTAAAGTGCCCTTTGGCACAAAGCAGTTCAATAGTGCCTGAAATTAGCCAGGATGAATCCGGGCCTTAATCAGCAAATGGACTTTTCATTCCATGGGAAGCATCAAGATTGCAAATTATTTTTCATTCCAAATGAGAACAAAAAAAAACCAAAGCACCCAACAACATTTCATTCACCCCGTGATTTATTTTTAAGTTCATTTGAGTTAATCAAAACATTTATTTTCAGTCCCTTCAAAACATTCCCATTTCATTTTACACAGCTTTAATTTCTCTAAATATCATCTGCATTTTGGAAATTAAAACTTCCCCCCCCCAAGAATAAACTCCTTTGGTTTGCAACTACTCAAAGCTCTGACATTATTTCCCTCTTAAATGATTTAAAACAAAGATTCCTGAAAATGCATCCCATTTGCACATAGAAAAATAATCAGTTTTCATCCAGGTGATGACATTTCCTTAGAAGAAACCAGTCCAGTGGTGTTTTCTGAACCATTTAGGGCTGGCATGACTTAACTACCCTATAGAGGAAGATAAGTCAAGGACTGGACAGGGCTTTGGCGAGTGACAACTCATCCCAGGGTCCAGAGAAGCTGAGCACTGTTTGCTTTTACTTGCAGCAAATGACAAGGTACCTGTCTTCCCCCTGCTACGTGCTATCGTGTTTGACTATTGCCTGACTAATGGGGCTCTGTTAGGAATATCAATGTACAGCAAGAGGCTCCTAATGCAGAGTTCAAGAGGGAAGGAAGGAGGAGAGGAAATAAAAAAGCCCACCACCAAATGACTTCTCTGATAGTTTTCAAATGTTCAGAATGTCAATCTCTTGGCAACACCTGCACGTGGCACATAGACCTTGGCTTTCTGGAGTCCCTGCAGCATCTTTTCAAGTCATCTACGGGAGAATGGAAGGATGTGGCCTTGGAAAAAAACCCTTTAAGTGCATAAACAGCTGTGGCCACATTTCCTACATCTGACATCTCAAGGTTGCTGCAAGAGGGGAGAATAAGGACAAATCAGGCTAAGAGGCTCTCCAAAGGAAAGTATTTGCCATGTGTTAGTTTTTCATTAAAGTGTTCCACAAGCAAATGTCTACAAAGATTTTAGTTGCTTTCTGGTAGCTGCTTTTTGCAATAGCAGAGGTGTAGAGGGTTTCCGTGCTGCCTATCTACAAGTACCTGTGGATATCTGAGTACACACTATATAGATGTTTGACTAGATAAAGTTATAGATGTGGTAAAATACAAACAACTTCACTTATATGAGTGCACTTACAAGGATGATGAGCATTAAACAAAGTGACCACAACAGTCAAAACCATTACTGAAGCATGGGCATCATGCTGATAGAAGATAATCCTGAGGGTAATCGACAGCAGTTTCAGTTACTGCTATAGCTACACTATGTGTAACACTGGTATCACACCAGTATGACTGAGGAAAATCAGTTCCAAAGTGGGAATGAAGCAACCCTTCTCCTGAGCAGATCTGATGACACCTATGAAACAGTGCAATGAATCCAAGTGGCTGGTGTAGCCATTAGTGCTTTCTGGTTAGCTCATTGTAACACAGAAGACCTGTACAATGCATGCTAGTACTGAATCAAGTCTGCACGAGGGGCTGGGGGACTCATCCCAGACCAGGAGTGATCTCCAAAACAAAAGCAATAAGGCCAAGCAGAACACCCTCAGTCTGGAGGGAGCAGAGTGACTGGAGCTCTAATCTGCGCTTCCTCCATGCCTGGCTGGAGGGGGAAGCGAGAACCATCTATCCACACATCCAACATCCACAGGCACTGAGACCTCCAGCCTCCACTGTGGCCTCAGTCAATCCTCAGGCAGCAGAGAATAGAGAAGCATGGTGAAAACATCAGACCGCATCGACCTCCAAGGAGCTGTTGAAGTGAAGGCTCATTCCTTCCCACAGGCTGCAGGGAAGGACAGTGGCAGGCTGGCGGGGAGGGCACCAGAACCAGTGCCTTGAGCTGACACAGAATCTGCCTACTGAAGGATGAGCTTGGACTGATGGCGTGTGTACCAGTGCAATTGCCTTCCTAATCTGTCTTGCTACACTGCAGAAATCCAAGCTCTGATTTGCTCCTAGTGTTCTATGTGACTAAACCCCACGTTCCTCACACTCTCAAACCCAGAGATAATGCTGGATCTGGGATGCATCTTATAAGTACAAACGCAAACAAGTCATTTAATAGAGACAACTCTGAACACTATTTGCTGAGCACTTCATCAGGGAGCAGAAGAGCCGCTGTGGCAGGTGAAGCCAGCTGTTGTGGAAAATGAACAGAGAGCAAGAGGCTGAGTCTCCATCTATTCCCCTTGCTGGGCTCAATTCTCCATAATCCTTAAAAAGGGAGGAAGCAAAACAAAATAAAGCCTCTCTGCATCAGCCTGTTTTGGCCATACATCCTCCCTTACTGCAATGGCACTCAGACCATCACAGCAACCCAATGAAGTGTTGCTGTAATTAAGGTTTAATGGAGCTGCAAGACTGTGTCATAGCAAAGAGCCTTATAACAGAGGTGGAATGCAATTTACTACCCACCAGGTATAGAGCAATAAATCTGCAATATTTATTGGCAAGAGAGAGAAATGTGATCCAGAATTCCATATGCTGGGTTGGGGGAGGAGATGAACATCACTTCCAAGGGGAAAAACTTCCTCTGGCTGCTCTTACCCTTTTACTGTTGTGTCCTGGAATAGGGGTAGTATATCCCTATCCCTGTTGCAGCCCTTCCCAAGGACCCCACAGCACCTTCCAAGCTGCAGGCAGACAGCACTGAGGGCAGGGAGTGGCAGCTGGTACCCTGTCACTTCAGGAGGGAAGGGGATGCTGTAGCTAGCACATCTGGCCAACCCTGCATTCTTGCAATTTGAGCCCCAGGATAATGTGAACACAAAACCTTGGGGCCAACCCTACAGCTGGTGCAAGCTAGCAAAGGCATACTGATTTGCACCCACTGACTAGCTAGCTTTGGGGTTTTCTCTCCCCCTTTTCACTTGAAGCATGCGGGCAGGCAGTAAGCTGAATGTTATTGGATTTATTGCCCTCTGAAGAAGGAAAGGCTGAGTGGAGTGTGTGGAGCTGAGCCCGCTATTCCTGAGGAATGGAGGTATTCCTAGCCTGCTGCTAGAGCCCATTAAACTATCCTTTCTGCTCCTGAGACAAGCTCTGGGGAAGCATCTGTTGCACTTCAGTGCACTGGCAAATTTGGATCAGAAAACAACATCACCACACTTCAGTGGTGTATTGAGGACAGTGATGCTGTGGAATTAATGGTGAGAAGATGCCACTGACCAGTCCTCAAGGCACGCAAGTGGTAACTAGAGAAGACCCATCTTTCTGCAAGGCCTTAACCTGCACAAGTGGTGCCATCAGAAAGCACGTATGCATGCAGAAAGGAGGCCTGCATCCAGCACAAGCAACAGACGGCTGCCCCTATTCATTTCTAAGCTGAGCAGGGATACATGCGTAGGAATAGGGCATACCATATTTTTCACTGTCCTGAGGTGGATGGCCACTTGTTAATGTCTGAGAAACCCTACCATTAGATAAAAGCAAAATACAGAGCTACTACCAGGTGGAAAAATCACCAGAGAAAAGCCATAGTGCCCCACTCCTGGAAGGTGCTGAGTACCTATGCTGGAGACTGTGAGAATGACAAATAGCTTGTCCTTCCCAAGGGACTGGATTAGTTGTTTCCTATATGTCTAACAGGCGTTTTCTCTTCCAGCAAAACAACTAGCAGGTGGCTAGCCCTGCCTTCCGAATGGGCTGTGGCAGATGCTGGGCTGTGCTGAAGGGGAAGCTAAGGTTTCACATCCTTTAATTCCCTGCTAGCTAACTGGGTTGTCGGAGGGTCACTGAGATTTGTTTGTGTGCATGTGCAAGTGTCAGAGACCAAGCAACGAACAAGAGGGAGTTTTGCAGCAAGATTAATCCTCTACCAGAACTGGCTCTGTCCCAGGGGTAACTCTCAGAAGTGCTGGCATAAATCTACAATTAATGCTGTTTGCTTCAATGGAGTTGCTTGGGAAGTAATTGACAGCAATGTTTGGCCCACTTGGTGCTGATCCCATGGCTTATGCTCTCATTTTCCCTCTCTGAATGGATTTCCCACATGAATTTCCTACTCCTCTCCACAGTTCAAGTATTTACAACCACAGAACTACATGTCTCTCTAGGAGCTATTCCCAATGAAGACCTCAGAGAAGATGGATTGGCAGCAATACAACCTGTACCTGGTACCATCTGTAGCAACTTTGTGGTGACCTTAGTGCTCTGGGTCCTTTCAGCCAGGAGAAGGCTGAGGTGACAAAGGCATGGGGCCCTTCATGTGGTTTCAGCATTTCAATACGAGCACGCTGCAGACTGGCAGCTTTCAAGATAGCACCCAAGTTCACTGTAGACGTGCCAGGATGATAACCTTGGCCATATCTGCAGAGGCAAAGGTTTCAAAGGCTCCTCATGGCTCTGACTTCCAAGTCGAAAAGTCCATCATTTTCTGACTTAGGGAACCAGCTGGACATGCACTTGAGGGGGTAAACCCCCAAAGGCACCCTGAGAGCATCGAGATACCCAGAATGCAGACCTCTGTCCTAAAAGGTGTTGTACCAGCAATTCATCACTTGGCGTGGCAGCATGCCTCTGTGGTGTTGGTAGCCATCTCCCAGCCTGTGCAGACAGCAAAACCCAGCAGCTTTAATCTCGTTTCTTAAACAACTCAGAGCAAGCTTCAACCTCCCGGTTTGCATGTCTAAAGGTTTCTTTGTGACCCTACCGCATTCAAGTACCATATTCACATGGGACAGCAATAGCCTGTGTATTGTACTGACAGGCTTAACAGAGGGCAAAATGAGTTGGTTTCCTTTTCCATCCTTCAGTTTAGACCATAATTCTAAGGCACTGCCAGGTCCCGCCTGGCCGCCTTGGTGTGCACCTCTAACTGCTGTTGGCTATGTAGTTTTGGGAAGCCAGGGTTGTGTGGAAAGCTTGAAGCCTTATTTCCTTGGCAGGTAGGACAGGAAAACTCAAGGAAGCTGAGACCTGTAACATATTCTTTGCAAGAAATCTCACTGGCTGACCCAAGCTTTCCACAGTGATCAAGGTCGGGTCATACTAAGGTGGAGAGGGTACGCAGCGACCCCTCTTCAGCTCTCTCAGTGCTACAGTGAACTCACAGGACATGGCGTTTCTGTTTTGGCCCATTACACTCTGCTTGGCTTCCTTCATGGACAGTGAAAAGTGCCAGAGGCCTCCCATGACTCCTTTCAGAACCCAAGACCCTTCTTGGAAGTGGCAGAAGACACTGGGATTGTCCCAGCCTCTTCTCCCAACTGCCCTGAACTCCCGCACTGCACCATCCTCCTGCCCTTTCCTTTCTGATGGAGCCTGATCATTTTCACAACAGCCACTTTCAGCCTTCAACCCCCTATGGCTTCAAAGCTGATACCAGACTGCCCATACTGGTCAGCTCAAAGCCTCCCTTTTGTTGCTCGAGGTGATCTCCAGGGCATTCTCCTGAGTCAAACCTTCACCATCCCCCTGAGCTCCCAGCACCAGGGCCTGGCTGAAAGGCCCTGAGGGCCAATCATCCTGAAATAAGCCATTTCTGCCCCAAGGAAAGCTCTGTCTCTGGCTGAGGACACAGTTCCTCCTTCCTGAAGGCACTCTGAAGCCTTCTGTGTGCTGCCTAAACACAGCAAAGATCCTGTTACTGGGTTCGCTGTTTTTCCTCCCTCCTTCTCACTGCCTACAGAGCCAAAGGCCCTGTTTGTTTTCCTGTTACTTATCAGAAAGGTTTATTTGCAATTGCTTGAGAGGGGGAAAAAAAAACCCTCTGTTGCCACAGGCAGCCAAGCTCTGTGCTCAGGAACATAATGGCTGGAGCCCGCGGGCCCATATGCTCGCCATCCTGCAAGGTGGAAGGCCAGCTCTGATCACATCCAGCTGCTCAGGATACAACTGATCAGGTATGGCTGGATGTCAGAAACACAGGGGCGGGTTGACGGGGGGTTGTGGCAAGGAGCTATTTCAAGTGTGCTGCAGAACTGGGAATTCTCCTGTTTGGAGATGTCAGGGCTGCAAACGCAGACACATACACAGGCCTCCCGAAGGGAGGGAGGGAAGCAGGAGGAGGAGGTTCTATTTTCCCTGTCAGCTGCTATAGCATCCTCTGAGCTTCATGAGAGAAAGAACTAAGCTTTCATACTGCACTGAATAATTCCGGCATTTTTAGGTTCCTATTTCCTCCCCCCTGTTGAATTAAGACCTAGGAATTCAGCTTGTTTGTTGTTGCTTTTGTTACTGAATATCCATGAAAAGCTCAATGTCCCTGGGAACTAATTAGGTATTAACCCTGCATTATTCCTGCATATCAGCCATGGAAACATGCCATTTGGCTAAGTCGCCTTGAAATATGGAAATATTGAAGGATCAGGTGGAATGGCTAAATATAAGGTAACAAAAATGGGAAGATTGCTGGTACAGGGAAGGAAGGAATATTTCAAGCAAAAGTAACTACGTGGTATTGGTTTCTACAGTTTCCAACAAATTCTGAACAAAACTATCAGATAGGAACAAATCTGCAGGAGAACAATGAGGACTCGGCTACCATGAGGAATTGGGTCTGAGAGAGACGTGGGGGAGGCTGGGAGCTGTATAGGAGCTGCTTATATGGGATCTACTCTAGCCTAACCTCATCTTCTTTCCTTGTTTAGCTCTTAGCACCTCATCACATCCCTGACGTTTTGGGGCAAGACACTTCTGGAACGCCTCAACTAGATCATATCTTCAAAGACCTGAGCCTTTAGTGTATACTCCTGTATTTTGGAGAACCTACTTCCATGCCTTGCAACCTTTCCCAGCACACTACCACCTGACACAGAAGCACAGACCACTAATGGCATGATCTAAATCAATGTGTACATATCTATATTTTATTACTCAAACCACTTCAGGAATGTGCAGATAATTCACTCTGAATACTTACTCATCTATTTCCCCCCCCTCAAAACTCTTCCCATTTGACTTAAAACCCTCATTTGTGGTCCAAGCACCAGCACACTTAATCAGACCAAACAGGGCCATAGAGCAGCTTTGAAGAGACCTTAAAATATCTCAAGACTCTAAAAGTAAGCCATCGGAAATAGGATTGCTCTCATCCAGAGTAAGCTACACCCCTCTTGCTCCTTCGCCTTAGGAGAGACAGCAGAGCTCTGACCCCTGCAGTGGCAGGGGATACAGAACCCTCAAACCTGACTGTTTTTACAGCACTGTGTCAGCTCAGACAACCACTGACTCCAGTGAACACACCACTGAACTAAAATGTTTGGATTTGACAAAACAAACTCAGCGGCTGTTTAGACTTTGGCTGATCAGCCTCACAATGCAAGTTTCCTTTTCAACTTCCCTATTTATTCTCATCCCTGCCATCGTGCAATTAGGTGACCACAGCCAAATCTACTCCCTTCTTGCCCCTGAATCCCCATCTCACACATGCAGATGGCCAAGTGCCTCCCAGTGCGTGCTTGCACAGAGCCAGCACAACAGGACTGTAGACTTCTTTGGGAAGCCCTCTATGGCTGTAACGAAAAGTTATTATTGCAGTTCGTTGCTTGCAAGTTTTGTACAAAGCATTTCCCACAAACCCATGATGGAAGTGAAAGGCCCCATTTTAATTGTCACTGGGTTTACAGAATTCAGTGGACCTCCCAAAACCACCCTTGTTCTGCCTATTCCAATAACATAACCCTGCCTCTGATCACAGCTACACGCAGCTTCCAACTGCCCATGCACAAACCAGACTCCTGGAGTGCTCACAGTGGGAGGTCTATTCGCACATCACATTAAAAGCAGACAGAATCAATTAAAGCAAAAAGGATGGGGTCTGCTGAGATGACAGAAGGCATTTGGGGTAAAATCTCCCAGCTGAACGCAGGAGATGCCATTGCCCAGGCTTTCTTGTTCCTCCATGGGAGCTGGGACCCAACAACATCTCTGCAGATGATTTCTGACTGCCAGTCCTAATTTCTTCTGCAGTGGCTCATAGTGCTAAATAGCAAGGAAGACTGAAGTTAAAGAGCGATCAAAGAGGATATGAACATAGGAAGTGATCAGAGGAGGGACTTTTAGTAACTAGGAGAGAGCTGAATAATAGCTGCCCTTCCTTCCATTACTCAGAAATGACTAATCCCTGGGGAGGCCCTAAGAAAACTGAACTCTGATTTTGTACATTGCACAGATGAAGATACCATTCCTCCTGCTGAAGGCTTATTCTCCACCTTATATCCCTCTGCAATCACCACCTCAGGATCGATTCTATGTATTTACACCTCAGAAATGCCCACTGTGCCCATTCCTGCCTTTTTCCTCTGGGTGCCCCAAGGCCATTCCCTTGTGCCTTCCTGAAGCCAGCCCCGCTTGCCAAGGGGAACGGCAGAGCACTGCAGTCCATACCCTCAGTAACGGATGTTGGCTTTGTAACTTTAACCCCCCTTCAAGCCACACCGCTCCCTCCTTCCTCACCAGGCATCTTCAGTCTACATGCCATGCAATTTGTTACCCTCAAGGAAGGTCAGGGTCCTGCTGGGTGCTGTACAGCTCTCAGCTTGGGGCACTTAGTTACCAATTTTTAACTCGCTAAAGATGTTGGAGCACAGAAAGAACAAGGCAAAGAAATGGGATTGAGAGAGGGACTGATACAGAGGCCCCATCTTGTCACAGAGGAGTTTCACTGTTGCCACCTCCCTCTCCCAAATTCTCCAATGTCCTGGTAACGGGTACAGATTTCCAGGAGGACAAACACCTATGCAAGCTCCTGAGATCTTCAGCTTTCACTGGGAGCAAGTAAGTAACATTAGCTCCTATGCGCTTTCCTTGCTGGGCTGATCTGTGGTGTGAACATCCTCTAATTAGTCATTTAACTTCAGAACTAGGACTCCCAAGAGAAGATTTCAGAGGGGAATTCAGAGCTCTTCAGACTGAAATTATCAACTGCCTAATGCAATTGCTCTGCATCTCCTTTTCATCACCTCCCTCAGTCTCCCTCTTCCCCTTTGACTATCTATGAAAAAAAGGCGGTATGAATACTTCCCATGCCACATCAGCATCTCAGCTGGAATCAAAGGCCACAGAAAAGACTCTGAACAACGCAATACATAGAGTCACAGAATCATAGAATAGTTAGGGTTGGAAAGGACCTTAAGATCATCCCTTTCCAACCCCGCTGCCATGGGCAGGGACACCTCCCACTAAACCATGCCACCCAAGGCTATGTCCAACCCCACCTTGAACGCCGCCAGGGATGAAGCATTCACAACTTCCTTGGGCAGCCCATTCCAGTGCCTCACCACCCTTACAGTAAAGAACTTCTTCCTCATATCCAATCTAAACTTCCCCTGTTTAAGTTTGAACCCGTTACCCCTTGTCCTCTCACTACAGTCCCTAATGAAGAGTCCCTCCCCAGCACCTCTATAGGCCCCCTTTAGATAGTGGAAGGCTGCTATAAGGTCTCCCCGCAGCCTTCTCTTCTCCAGGCTGAACAGCCCCAATTTTCTCAGCCTATCTTCATATGGGAGGTGCTCCAGTTCCCAGCAGCAGTTCACCTCATCTCACTAGGTTATCTGTTCTTCCTGTTCAGTATAGTGCCTATAACAGCTTAACGGACTCTGTTCAGAGTTCTCCATGGGTTCTTCCCCCAGGCACAGCACTGTATTTAAGAGGAATGGATAGTACCTACTTACAAAAAGAAAAGAAATCCTTCTATGTCCTTTGAAACATTCTAGTGTCATATTAATTACATTTTGTTCTGAGCCTTGGGCACCCCAGCATTGCAAGGAGCTGCTAATAGCCATTTACATAAGCACAGAACACTGTTGAGCTCTTCCCACATCATAGCTCTGGCCACCAGAAAGCTGCTATGTTTTCCTGAGAACCTTAGTGAGAAAACACAAATCATCACCACACACTATCAAGAATTCCAAAGGATGTGGGGAGAAAATCAATCTATAAACTAAAAACCAGCGAGCTTTGCCTCAAAGTGTTTTAAGCAAGAATCCCTGTGCTAGAAATACCTAACCTCAGAATTAGACTGCAGGAGGTTTGCCAGTGAGGAATACCATCTACCTCTGATAATAATGGTCCAGGATTTTCTCCTCCCAAGATTCATATAACATTGAGAAGATGAATCAGTCTGCCAGTCCAGTCTCACTGGACTAGAGTCTTCACAAGGCTACAGCAGCCCTCAGCAGCAAACTGTGGAAGGAAAAGGTTACTACAAGGCCCACTGGGATGAGTGGGGGCCCTTTCTAACTCCTTAAAGAGCACTCAGCTCCCTATCCATGCAAATACTGGGCTTCGTTTGCAGACCTGACCTGCACTGGTTGGCATAAGGGGGAGCGAGGAAGCCGCCCCCAGCCCTCCACCTGTGGCCACCCAGGACCATGGACAGCACTTCCCCCTGCAAGACTGGGACACACAGCAATCCTGCTCTTCCCAACAGTGGGAGAAGTGCAGCACAGCTTTCAGCAAGAAGCTTGGTTTGCTTAGTTACCATGGAATACAAGTTGAAAACATGAAGTATTATGACCTGATTGTGCTCATCCCAAGTGCTGGGGCTCTTCAGTGACTACACATTAATCCAAGGAATGCCATTGTCTCTGCAGGTTCTGATGAACACCTTGAAACAGTGAAGAGAACTGTTGTGAACAGAAACCTGTTCCCCTACCTATGCCCTGATAATAACCAGGATGTAATGATAGCAGAAGAATGCCTATAAACCACTCTTTCAGCTTCCTCTATTAAGTGGCTCTGGCTTCCAAGACACACTTAAAAGACTTCTTGTGCAAAGCCGAGTTTTATCCACCTACATACTCTATTTACTCCATATGTCCACTCATGCCACACAAATTCACCAAGCAAGCAAGAGACAGAGTGACATCATCTCATTTTGTGAGGTGCCAATGCCATTTTACACAACTGAATTTACAACCATGCTACACTGGATGTATGCATCACTGGATATACACATCTTCCCAGGAGGAAAGGAATACATCTCTGTCATCGCACTGCAAATGCTCTTAAGTACCTATGCCAGTCTATCAAGAATATTAATTCCCTCACATTTCCAATTCCACACAGTTGCCTTAAAACAAGCAGACCATGAGCCAAGTTCAGCTATCAGCAGTCGCTTTTACTTTGACAAGGAGCACATCACTAAGGTACTACAAGACCAGCACTCCTATAAGGCGGCTGCATTCTCACTCAGCATCCAAAGTTCAACTTGGAGGATAAAGAAAATGAGAGAAATGGCTAGTGACAGTAAGCCTTGATAGGGTCATGAGCTTTGCAACAGCTTCAACATATGGGCAAGTGAAAACATCACTCTCAAAGTAAAGGGACAGAGGAAAGAAATAAATACAGGGAAGGGGGAGAGGAAAGAAAAAGGAAAGGTTGATGGACAGTTGAACTTGTTGAGGGTGAAATCAATTAAAGTGCATCAAATCCAGAATTCATGCTTTTTCAAAGTGACAAATATGCGCTGGAAACTGAGAAAGACGAAGGGAAAATAATGTCTTTGACCTCCCGGAGACCGGCTGTTCCTTCCGTCAGAGGAGCCAAAAGTGAAGTGAGATGCGTTCATGATAAATTGTAACAGCCAGGCAGCCACCTTAAAAAAGAACGAGGTGAAAAGGTTACAGAAGGGACCCAAAATGCAAAGAATTCAACCAAACATCAAGATAAATCAACTCAGGCCCTTGTGTATGTGTCCCAGCCTTCACAGAGCTGCTGCAGCTCATCTCAATTTGTTAGCCTTACTTAAAGGGTAAGAGACACACACACACATCTTCTTTACAAAAGGGCTTGAAAACATCGTTACAAAGCATGAACTCACTTCAGCCTTCCAAAGCTAAGGGATGCAGTGACCACACTACCTGCCAGCCCCTTCATGGAGCTGTTAGGCAATTAGAGCATTCCTTTGGCACACACAGGTGTCACTGGCAATACTGTGCAAGCTCAGCTGGGCTGGGTTTTAGAACGCTTCCAAAGAGCTTGACACACCTCTCTCCTAATGCAACTATTAACACTTGTGAAAGCTTCAGTCTTAATATATCTTATTTTCTCTTGCACTTCCATATTCAAAGCATGGTCCAGGTATTCATCTGGATGCTTTGACCAGCACGGCAACTTTGGATATTTTCCCTTACTGACAACCAGAAAGTATTAACTCTGATGATCACTCACATGCAGAACAGCTGAATGCAAAGCTAATCTATCTATCTATCAATAAAAGAGTAAGCATATGAGACCTACTAACAAAATCTTTGAAACATCCCTTGAAACAGCGTGTTCTGCTGAGAACATACATTTTCAACCCATTAAAATCATAGAATCCCAGCCTGATTTGGGTTGGAAAGGACCTTATCCAGTTCCAACCCCCTGCCAAGGGCCCCTGCCAAGGGAAGGAACACCTTCCACTAGACCAGGTTGCTCCAAGCCCCATCCAGCCTGGCCTTGAACACTGTGAGGGATGGGGGAAGTGCCCAAGCAATCATCTCCATCAAGGTGAAACTCAACATTAAAGGATTATGCAACTCCCTTGACAGCCGTATTTGCCACATATGGGAAGATTTCTCAAGTGGACACTCAGTTGTTTTGGTCACAGTTTTCCTCGTAGACCAATTCTAGGCAAAATGCTTCCCTGGTGATGCATCCAACGGTTCATGTGAACTGCAACGAGCAGCATTTTAGGGAACATTTCCTGCAGTTCTGCCCATTTATGCACTTTGGCAGGATACACCCAATACAACTCCCATTCAAATGCTCCCACTTGGACTTTAGATTGACTCCCCACTTTAGCTCATCAAGTTTTCAAACACTGGGTGTTTGTAATACATGGTCCTTCTTAAACTGTTCATACACAGCAATGGACATCACCCTGAGATCTTCCAGCAAGAGTTGTCCAAGCCTTTCTGACTACTTGTGACAACAGCAGATGGACCTTCGAAGAAGTTACTGAAGAAAGCAGGTTTGCTCTCCTTTCCTGAGCTACTACCAGCACTGAGGGACTATGTGAAGTAGTCTACAACAGTTCAGCCTGTTTACACTGCTGACTGTTCTGCAGACGGTCATGTTAAGGTAGCCCTAAGCATGGGAGCTACAGGAAATTCCCAACTACAGCATGGAATTTGCAGTGCCTGGGATCTCACATAGCATTGAGCGCTTATTGTTGCGCATGCCTGCACTGAGAGGAAGTTTGCATTGCTGTTGGTGCTGCGAGGAAGCTCAGCTATCAAGTCCTAGCTGGCATCCTCACAGCCCTCCCTTCAGAAAGCACTGGCGATCATCTCCCAACACAGATGCCCACCCCACTGCTGTTTCATTCTTCATCATGACAACCTTCTCTGGATGGTCCCTTCCCCGAAACAGCCTGATTCTCTCAGGGAGACACGAGTTCACATCAACAAATCCTTCCCGACACTGCCCTGAAGCACTTTCGCTATGATCAGCTATTCAGAGTGATGGGACACACTAGTTAGATCTCTCTGTGTGTTTATCAATCCCTTCTCAGCCATTTCCCTCTGTGAACCCGTCAAATCTTTTTCTTCAAGCTCTGTGGGAACAGTTAGGAGCTATCTCCTCAGAGGTGCCTGCCCTGCCACTTGGATTTCACCCGCCTCCTGGAGAAGTTGGATGTCAGCACTCAGAGACTGGCCCGCACAATGCAGACGCAGCAGCAGGGTTGCTACCAGAGATCTGAGGGTGATGGGATCCTTATGAAAGACCCTTATAAGATCGCTTGTCCCTATGCAGGAGAACAGCAGTCCCCTTAACCAGGGGCAGAGGAGGAAGAAGAGGAAAAGCCCAGAGATCAAGTCAAAGGAGTAAGAAGCCTGTAACACCCCAAACCAGACACAAGCAACTTGTTCTGAGTTGAGCCAGGGCAGGGAACAAGCTGCTCCACCGGAACATAGGACCTTACAGTATTTTAATGACACAGGACAAGTGTATTGGACTTCACGTGTACATCAGTTTTCAAGGCTCCAATGCAATGACCCTTTGCCAACATAGTGAAAGACCTTTAAATGGTACCGAAAGAGGAAAACAGTCCATTACAACCCTGTGATGAATGTAAATGAAACCACATACCACCACCGATATACCTGGACCTTAAAAGTTCCCTTTTATTCTTCCAAGGAATTTACTGCCTGAGGTGTCACATGTCTTCCCTTTCACACAGGGAGTATCAGACAGTCTGTTTGCCTTATACTGATGCTTGTAACCTCCGCAGTTGGCAGTGAATTGCCAGCCAGTGTAAATCTGCCTAGCTGCTGTCCTATGAAACTACACTCTGCAGCTTACATGCAGTTTGATTGTGCAGATCTAGGTCAGCATCCTGCATCCTGACAAACATCAAATGAGAATGCTTATTTTTCCCTTCACACTTGTCAGCAGTTGAACTGGTTATCGTCCCCATTCTGCAGTCAGGAGAATCCAGCACAAAGCAGTGAAGTGACCTGGCTGAGACCACTGTGCAGACCAGTGCCTGATTTGGAAATCAAGCCCAGATAGCAAGCTTCAGGTCCTCCACACCCCCAATCAGGGAATCATCATGTTCTTAAGCCAAACTTGCAATGCTTTTGGAAGTAATCTGTAGATAGCACCACTTCGATTTTCTCAATCATCTACCTGATGAGTTTACAATCCCTAATGTCTCCCAACAAGTTACCTACTCCTTGCTTGCTCACCAACCAGAATAAGCTCTCAGGGATTTGAATCCTTTCCTTTAAGCCCTACAGGATAGGGCAGGAATCTTACAGAGCAACCCTTCATGCTCCATTTCATCAAATGTGCTGGATGCAAGCACAGGGACAAACATGAGATTACAGATATGAAACCAACAGAATATTTTACCATCCAAAACTGGGAGTTCTGTCACTATGACTGAATAGCTTCTGCTCCCACTGCTGATATCTCATGTCAGAAAGGGCACATGAGAGAGGACCAAGGGGCAGAAACAAAAGGCTTCACTAAAAAGAATCTGGTAGCTCCTTATCAGACACATCCACAAGGGATGAAAAGGAAGAAAATAAAGGTTCCAAGGAATCAGACAACAACTGCTACTCTTTTACTCATCTGAACAGCAGCATTTCTTTTGCTTTGGTTTTGGAGTTCTGCTGACTTTCACTAAACTGCTTTCATTCATTGCATGGAATCTTCCATCTATGCAGTGTTTCGGTTCTTTTTCCACCATCTCTTCAATTCTTTCTCTATTTTCATGGATTTCCAAGGCATTTGGTGCTGAAATATTTTGGGTGAGTTTGGAGCTTTTACTTGTTAAAGGAAGAAACAAATCTTTTTTTTAAGCTACTGTTTTGTGATTGCTCATTATAATGATGAACAAAAATGTTCCTTTTTTAAAGGAAAACCATCAGTAAAATGTGACTAAATGAAAGCTCCTCTTTGCTTGACATTTGGCTTCACCACAACTGCTGCCACACAAAGCCAGGCTGCAGCTCTGGGATTTTGGCCATGTCAATGGTGAAGTCTCATTTTCAGAGGGACAGTAAAATTGAATAGAGAAAACCCACCTAACACAAAACATCAAACCACAACCAACCTTTTTCCTCCTTAAAGACTGCCTGAAGAGAAGAAAGACACTTATTGCTTAGAGACCAGCCGCAGTACGCCACTAACACACACCACTTGCCTCCACACATGGAAAACCAGAGCTGGGGCCTCACTGCTATAAGTTCATCTGCTCCCTGGGAACTCTCAGCCCAGTGCTCCTGCCTTTCTCCCTGGGGCAGGTCAACACCTTCATAGAATCATAGAATGGTTTGGGTTGGAAAGGACCTTAACATCATCCAGTTCCAACCCCTGCCATGGGCAGGGACACCTCACACTTGACCATGTTGCCTAAGGCTCTGTCTAACCGCGCCTTGAAACAGCAGTACCACTCCATCACCTTTCCTGCTTGACCTAAGGAGGTTTCTTGCCAGCATGCAAAAGTTGCTCCATTGCTCTAGACGCAAAGATTAAAGACACCCTTAAGTTCTCATTTTCCTCCACTCTGTGTGACTCCTGCCTCACACCTTGCTTAAACACAGACTAGTGATTTCCATTGGGATGCAAGCCATGCTAGGGTGCCTAGGCAGTCCTGATGATGTACTTTGCTACTGATACAAATTGATACTGATGTGTGACTTCTGTTGCATTTGTTGCCTTTTGAGCACAGGCTAGAAGTTTGCACCATATCTTAAGCCATGCCCTTAGCCCCTTCCACTGTAAGAAATAGCTTGAGCACAGAAATGTCTTTGAAGGACCTGGAGACCTCCTTATGTCATCAGCCAGCACAGAGCACAGACTTTCATCCAAGGCATGTATAGAGGGGTTAAATGCAGCCCCCTCCAATACGTAATGTTTGCTGTAGATACCAAGACCTGATCCTAATGTATGACCCCAAAGCAACACAGATGAATCAACTACAGATTTCAGCATAGGATTGTCTTTCCTGATCACAAAGTGTTCCATATTGTTAAGTGAAATATGTCACAAACTGAAAGAAGGCCATTTCCTCCCAAATTAAATCTTAGAATTACTGATGGAAAAGGGAATTCAGGAAAAGTGCTACAACACTATGCCATGCATGCAATTCAGCTGGTTTAATTCACAGCTTTCCAACCTTTGGCAACCTTGACTTGCATAGATTAGTGAAGGACCTGAAGCTTTAACCCCTACCTTCTTCCCTCTGGTACAACTTCCTACACTAACCCTCTGGGATATTAAATCTTCCACTTGCCATTTTCTCCTAGGCAGAGAGGATATGAATTTCATAACTCCTCAGCTGGGCTGCCATCAAGAGCCATGAAATATGACAGGAAACCAACAGCATGGACTTGGGAGCACTGTGTGCACGCTCACATGAGCTGCAGGACTGGACAAGCTATTAACAGCAGCACATGGTGCAGCTGCCTGGAGCACAGAGGTCCACAGGGGTGTATAAGGAAGGGCATGCTTACACTTGATCACATCAGACAAGGAGCAAACCAGAGCAGCACAAAGCCAGCACTTGGGTCAAGGCTGTACACACACAGGAAAACCTGTGCTTAGCAAGGAGTTACTCCTTACATTTGGCTGACTTCAGAGGTTACGAAGGTACTGATCTGGCAGCTTAAAAGGGCTGTGAGAGGGAAACAAACCCTTAATTTACAGATGTAACAGCTACAGGAGCAAACCACAGCATATTTCCTACCTGAACTTGTGCCTCTCTGCCATAACCAAGGTGATGGGAACTGGTGAAGTCACAGTTAGACTGAAGCAGTCCTGCTTTCCTCACCAAGAGCTCTGCCAATGCAGATGCCTTTCCAAGGGTCACAAAGCCCACCATGGATCATAACAGCGACAAAGTGTTTCCCATGAAAACAGTCTGGCTGTGGAGCAGCCTTCCAGAGGTGGCTAGCACAGATAGCCAGCACCTCACCACCCTGAGGACACAGGCAAAGCTTTCCTCCTCCTGAAGGCTATTTTATTATGAGCAGGCAGTTTATGCAGATACCCCCTCTTAATGCAAAGCACTGTGTTATCTACTCCTTTCCAATATTCAGCATCAACTTAAATTCAAAGCTAAGCATTTTTAATAAGCTAACCCAGTATCACACTTTACCCTTACTACAGTTTTTACCCCCTTAAAATAAGAGTGGAATAATTAAAGAAATCCCAGAAGGAACCCAATGCTGCTGCCAAACAGTTCACTTCTGCAGATGATACAAAGCTCCAAGACAGACAGCACAGCGTGCCCCCTGTAAAGACTGAAACAGAAGAGGAGGAGATACTTTGCAGGGGGTTGCAGAGTTTATACTACAAATGCATCTGAGTACTGTGACCTACCAGAGTTCAGCTATCCAAAGCATGCCATTACAGCTGGAACAATCAATAACTGGGGAAGCCCCTTAGTGCTTGTATAGAAGCTTGGGTCATGCAGAAGGGAGAAAGCAGCACAAGACCCTTCTGCCACACAGACATAAGCATACATGAAAATGCATGTAGGAAAGTGTTAAGGAAGAGCTACGTGAGGTCTTACACAGTATGCATGAACAATGTTCATGATGCACAGGATATCAACTGCAGCAAAGCATCTAGAAAGCCCTTAGCAACACCGACAGCCTCTTCCATATCAAGGTTCACTTGCATGAAGGGCCCTCCCTCAGTGGCACCGCAACAATCCACATGCTCATGCCACACCACACAGAACAATAACATTTATTTAACAGCCTGTATCAAAGGCTGTAACAATAACAGTAATTGTTTTATTGCCATAGAGATCCTAGCACTAAAACTGATATGCTTAGTTAAGGAGAAAGAACTAGAGACAAAGAAAGCACGAAACTGCTTGTTTGCCGTACCACAATTAGCACAATTATTGCTATTCAGTCTAAGCATCATAATCAGCGTTCCACCTGAATATGTGTGGTGAACCACCAAAAGAACCTCATCACTTTAAAGTAATATTTGAGAACTACTACATACAGACATCAGCATATTTGGCCTCTCTTCAGCCAAAAAACCACTTGATCCACACTCCACATTTGGCCAGAAGGCAAAGGAAACAGCCAAGTCTGAAGCAACAAAAATCAAAGCTCAACATAGACAAAACAGCTCCCTGTGCACCCTTCTCTTCAGCCACAATCCAACAGAATCAGGTCTGCATCTCTCAATACTTACAAGTTACCAAGCTTCAACATTCTTCTAGAGAGAAGGTTCTCAAAGAACCAGCTTAACACTCTGACTCTTAACATGTCCACCACCCAAGCCAGCAGAGAAGCACCAACACCTCTCCGATGAGGCCCCATTCTGCAATCCTGCTACTCACTATTACACACATTTCTTCTTATTCAGTCTCTGCACACCATATTCCCAACCGCACGCAAAGTTCTCCTACTCACGGTTAGGAGCAGGTCATGCCTTTCCTCCCATCTCTTTTGGTCACTTCTGTTTCCCTGGGATCCTTGTGGCAAAGGTGGCTTTGAGCAGGCAGCTTATTTCAGCCAATTAGGAGACTTCTGTAAAGTCAACCTCACCCCACAACAGGTTTTCCTCATGACACAGGAAAAGCTTTTCTCATCCTGTAAGAAGTCTGTGAAGTCACTTGTATCCTTCCCACTTGCAAAGTTACATCGAGACTGAGAACAATAAAGAGTTCCCTTATCAACACAGGTTGGCTTCTTTTCCTCTTCTCAAACCAACACAGACACCAGATAACACACCCCAGTTGCAGAACCATAGGGTGTGAGCTCCAGCATAAAACTACTCAACTTGGATCCTCCACAAAAACACCAAGGGAGAAACCAAATCTAGGATCATGCTTATAAAAAAGAACACAGCTGATGGACTGAGCTTAAAACCAGCTCCTGGACCAATGAGCAGAGGCTGGGGGACTCAGGTGGGGCTAGTCAGGGCAATAAGGTCTTATTGGCTCTATTGGTGCACACAGGTTCTGGCAAGTTTTACTTAATTGCTGCCAAGAGAAGACACCTGCATATGGCCAGGGGACTTTAGAGAGGTTACTAGATCTCTTTAAGCAGATTTTACTCCTGGAACAGCAGTGTAGAAGAAATGGGCTGCCTGTCCCTGAACAGCCAGATTAGTAGGCTATCATAGGCTCCTGATCAACCCCCATTGCTACCTAGGAGTTCAAACCAAGGAACTATGCTGAGCTTCAACTGGATGAAGCCTATGGACTGGCACATAATTCTGGCCCTAAAAGATCCTGACTACTGTCTCTTACAGCTGAAATTACTCTTCGCACTTTATGGACCCAGGCTGGGGCTGGTAAAACCCACCTGACAGACAGCACTTGTGTGAAACCCTCCCAGCTCACAGTGTAAACCCGAAGGTGAGAAAGCCCAGAAGACCAAGGAGCACAGAGCCTGTGATTCATGTTCCTCACCAAGGTGATAGATGTCTAAACCCACCCTTCAGATGGCTCAGCCTGGCAGGGATACCATGGCTGGGTCATAAGCTATTTTTTCACTTGCTCTTTGCCTTTTCTTAGCCCTTGAGTCCAGGAGACGAGTGAAGTGCATGAATAAAAGGAATTGTCTTTTTACAACAGTCTTTTCCTTTCCTTCATACCCGTCTTTCTCTGTATGCATTCCTGCACCCTGCCATCAGTTGTCTGCAGACAATTCCTTGGCACTTTGTACTCCCTGCTTTCTCTTCCAAGTCACCAGTAGCATCCTCCCCCCAGCCCTGCTGTGGCAGCATTTCTGCACCAAGAAGATAATGAATACATCAAGGCTGTCAAAGTCACGTTGTTTTGGCTGGAAAGAGGCACCCTCCTGCTGGGTGAGATTACTTCCCACCACGATGTATGCCTTTCCCCTTACTGACAGCTCTCCAACAGGGAGTAATCGGTGTCCAACTGAGAGGAGCAGGCAGCTAACATTGCTAAATGGCACTTAGGACTGATGAGGGCAGGGAGGAGGAAAAAGCAGCTTAGCCTTGCTCACAGAAAGCCCTCTCTTGCTGGTGTAGTCTGTTGGCAGAGACACAAACTGGATCTCCTTGCTTGCTCTGCCTGTGATTTCCCAGGCAGGGGGTGGCAATGAGAAATGGGAAACTAATATTCCTGCTTGAGTCTCAGGGCAAGTGTCAGCCTTAATCCTACAGATGCATGACACCTGGAACCAGTGGCTCCTGGTGCCTGAATGTATTAGTGAATGTGAAATTAAGAAAGGCGTGAAGAAGGACAGAGAGGAATACCTCTCTTTGTCCTTGGGTACCGGTGTTCTTCTAGAGGCCCCCAAGGAACAGATGCCCTGGCAAAGACTCACCTTGAGCTGCACTCCCAGCACAGGACAGATTGCTGGGACAAGAGCTAGTGGGAAAGAGGCATTCACTTGGGAAATAGATTTCCCACGGGAAAAAAGTCATAAAGAAAAGGTTTGGTTTGTTTGCATTTTGGAATTGTCTCAGATTTTGTGCAGTCTCTGAGGCATCCAGGTACTGTGAAGGACAGCCGTTTTCTCACCTGCATCAACTCCCCACAGAAACCTGTCATCACTGGGCTGTTGTTCTGATTATGCCAGATGAATTAGCTTTGTATTCCTGGCTTTTTTAATTAAAGAAATAGAAAAGAGTAAAATGATCACTGAGACACTGTGATAAGACTAAGCAGTATTATAGTGAGTCATCTAGAGCTTCTCCACCTCTAGACCAGCCTCTTCAAAGACACTTAAGGGAGTCAATTGCCCATATCCCACTAAAATCCTCTCTGTATGTGGTTCATGAAGCTTTAAACCCCTTTCCCAGCCCCACAACCTCTGTCCCTCACCTCTCAAGTCTCTCTAGTCCATTATTCTTGAGGCTGGTTTGTGAACAATGTGTTCACTTTCCGTACTGCCTAATGAAGATGTTCCTGTCCCTGAATATTACATCTGCTGCACACTTAATGGAAAAAATAGCTATTATTATCATTGGTGGTTCAGATGAGTTTCTTGGCAGCGAGGGTGGTACAGTTATGTGGACAATCAAACAAGCCAGTGATGATTGCCAAGGCATTTTTGAGGAAATCATTGCTGTTTAAACTCTAATCACAGCAATACCTCATTTAAAAGCATAAAAGCTTTCACCCAGCAGACCTACCTTTACTTTCTTCTTTAATAGCCAGACAATTAAATAAATCTCCTGACACTTAACCATCATTTACCCAACAGTCAGAAAATGGATTCGATGCCTTTGCATTACTTAGATTATTCAAGCAAAAACTGAACAAGTACAAGCAGGTGAAGGAAGATGTGTGAGATCTTTTGCTGCGCTGCAAGAATAGCATGGTATCTTCTGTAGGGGCTAGGGAGATTTTCTTCTCTTATTCAGACACCAAGAGAGCTCTTAGCATTACTGTTTCCTAGATTTTAATGTATTTGGGAAAAGAAGGTAGTTCTACCCCCTTTTACAGGCTGGAAAGTGGAGTACAACACAGATAAAGCCACCCTGAAACTTTGTGTCTCTATCTGGTGAACCGTTCAAAAAGTAACCTTACCTTAACCCTGGTCCAAGCTTTATTTTGAGAGCATTTCCACTAAAACTGATACCTGGAAACTTCAGTGCAAATGTGGATTAAAGCTCAGCGGGAAAAATGTCTGAGGTCTAGTGTGTTTCTTCTGGCATCTTAGGAAAGGCAGCATTATCTTAAAACACAGCCCCCAAATTAACATTGAAGCAACTGTGAGTGACCCTGCGCTGGTACGAACACCAGCTACTGACAAATGATAGACCTTTTATTATCCCTGATCCCAGTGGTCCTCTTAATTCCTTCTCCCTCACTAGGTTCCTCATGTGAAGAGCATGTTCTTCTGATACCAGTATTCAGAAGCTGATGCTAAATAACTCCTAAATTTATTACCTTCTGCCAGCTGTCAGCTACCAGCAACTGTAATGGGAGCATCTTTCTCCTTTTCAGGTAACAACAAGGATGATACAAAATTCTTGTCTTCTAAGCAGTGTCTGAGTTCAAGATGTATCATTACATATTCATTAAGCTATGCTGAATGTCACAGTCTCCTTTAGAATATGCTGTTCAGAAAAAGAACAGAAGAAAACATTGAAAGGAAGGCAACCGATCCAGACTCTCAGTCATTGATAACTAGATAGATGGTGAATTGTTTCCTGAGCTCTGCCTACTCCATTTTTAAAGAGCTCCCACAGATAAATCTCGGAGAGATGAGTCTTGGTTTTTCCCTCCCTCCCAGCCCTTGTTTTGGCAGGAAAAAAGCCCTTCACTTTATAAAGATGTGTATGATGGGCTGGAAAGAGTTAAAGCCTCATCTTCCACTCCTCCCTCTTTATCGTTTTAATTGGCTGTTCTGATGACCTGACCACCTCTTTGATAGACATCAAACGCCGGCCCGTGAAATACAGAGCATGTCAGCCTGCCGAACAAGGGTCAACCTGATTGTCAATAAGGCCATCAATCAGAGCTGCTGGCACGATGGATCCAATCCAGGCCAAAAGCCCCAGCTGGAAATGAAAGAGCCCCGCTGATGATAACACAATGTGCACCGTGCAGCCCGACAGCTCACAGAAGGGTCACTGGCCTAGAGGCCAGGAGGCGGCAGACTTCAAACTGGAAAAAGGCAGCGGTGAGCAAACAAGAAACCCCCAAAACCAACAGAAAGAAATCCACTTGGCTAACCCAGTGGTGGCTCCGAATCAAAGCAGCCAAGTGAGGTGAGAGAGGTGGGAGGACATGAGGGAAGTCAACAAGGGAGACAGTGAGAGGTGCCCTTAAGGGTAGTACCTACCCTCCTATTTCTCCTGTTTCTCCTCCTGTGTATCCCCATGGGGGAGGAGTGACACCACCACGAGGAACAGCACAGCTGCACAAACGTGCTTTCCAAGATGAAGTGAATGAGGGAATAGATCTATGGTAAACCCAACCATAATTCCTTTCT
This sequence comes from Amazona ochrocephala, assembly GCA_039720435.1. Taxonomy (NCBI): domain Eukaryota; kingdom Metazoa; phylum Chordata; class Aves; order Psittaciformes; family Psittacidae; genus Amazona; species Amazona ochrocephala. Next base: position 2,793,022 of record CM077891.1, on the reverse strand, counting down.
GAGATTGTTGGTGGCTTCCATCATGAGGCTGTAAGAACATTTGTGCTATCAAGGGAGGAGAAAGCATGGAAAAGAAGAAGCTAAAGAAAGGGGGAAAAGGGGAAATATCTATTTCTAGTGAGAATGCTGGCTTATGTTGGCCGCAACAGTTTACGAAATTACTGCTTAACATGCCCATGTTGTGATGTCTGCAGTAGCTCTAGCAATGACTTACTTCTCTTTGGACATGCACCATCACCACAAGCTGCCTAAGATCTTCTGTTTATAAATGAGGCATAAACTAGGGGTGATATTTTACATAACTCTTCAATAAGAACCAGCTCTAAGACACCAGTCACTTCAGATGCAGGGCTTTCTGAAACACAGCAGGTAGTGGGGAAAAGGATTCAAATGAAGAGTGTCCTCTTGCAACACTAAGGAAAGCCTGATTCTTAACCACTGGGAAACTAAATGGGAGAGAAAGACCTAAAGACACTACCCACCTTGAGTATTCTTGTGGCTCCATCATCCCTTCAAGGGAACATCATCCCAACAAGAGATCCTCCATCATCCCAACCAGGCCAGGTTGGATGGGGCTTGGAGCAACCTGCTCTAGTGGAAGGTGTCCCTGCCTGTGGCAGGGGGTTGGAACTGGATGAGCTTTAAGATCCCTTCCAAACCCAACCAGTCTGTGGTTCTATGCTTCTGTAAAGGGATAAGGTTAGAATCCTCAACAGACACAAGGTGCATCTGCGAGGGCAGAAAACTCAAGATGAAGTGTTATGCCAATTCACAGTTATAGCATATCCATCCCTGTACACCAACATGTTTGCATACACTACACACGTAGCAACACAAATGTGTACACACATGGTGTATGTGCTATTTTGAAACACAGGAGCCTAAAAGCAAGATGGATAAAGACAGAAAATGGCACTTAACAGGTTCCTGAGAACCTGCTACACACATACAGTCACTAACTGGTCAGTGTCACACACAGACTTCACTACTCAGAGCTGTGCCCATTTCCACCTACACCCCCAAAGTCAAGTCCGCGTTTCCCTGTTGCTCTGAAGGTGACTGCTTGCTGCTAAATGCTCCAAGCCAACTGCCCCGGCTGCTGTGTGCAAGTTTCACACCCTCCAGCCTTCCACCCCTGCCCTCTGTTGCACCTCCCCGTGTCGCTGCTCACGTCTCGGGGCTCAGAGCCTGCTGTGGTGCAAATATTTGCTTGCTCCGGGGGGAGGAACACAGTGCACTGGCCTCCAGGGGCAGGCGGTCGGCATGTTTATTCTGGAATAGCAAACACCATGGAGAGCAAAGAAGAGAAAAAGCCAGATAAGATAAAAGTGTGTTACCAGGTCTAACAACATAAAATCAACAGAGACCACAGAGGAAGAGTTATCTGCAAAGACTAGCAAATCCAGCAGCAAGTGATTCTGATAGAGGAGCATTTTTGCAGGCTGGATCACTCAGAAGACTGCTGAGATCATAGAATTATAGAATGGTTTGAGTTGGAAAGGATCTTGAGATCATCCAGTTCCAACCCCTCTGCCATGGGCACGGACACCTCACACTAAACCATGTCACCCAAGGCTCCGTCCAACCTGGCCTTGAACACTGCCAGGGACGGATCATTCACCACTTCTTTGGGCAACCTGCTCCAGGGCCTCACCAAATGATGAAGTTGTTTGTCTCTTGAGTGCCCAATATCAAGCCATTGTGAATCACGGTCTGTGTCTTGAGATGACTTACATAAACCCATGTTCTCATGGTCTTTTGTAGTCTATTTGGAAAACACACTTCTGGAGTTTATGCCCTGATCTGTTCTGCCCACATCATGAACCTATAACTGCAATCAGCATCTTCACAATACTGAACAGAACCAAAAGACTTGTGCACATGTTAGAAGATAAGATTCTTCCAGAACAAGCCATAAGGCTAATATCTGCTTGAAGAGTGGTGTGAAACACTGCAGCAGTGGGACTGGATATTTCTTCCAGAAGATAGATTCACCCAGCTGTGCATCTCTGTCATTTAAGAAATATCCACATTTGCTGAAGTTTTAATTCATGCATGTGACTAATTTATAAAGTGAAACAAACTGTACTTGTAAGATGAACTGCATAACGATGAATGCAGGGGGAAAATATAGAGAGGAGGTACCAGAAGAAGCACATGTGAAAACCATATGGAAGGGTGTTCCACCAGCTTGGAAGCAGATGGAAGAAAACATTGTCCCTGGACACTGTACAGAGTCCTCCTGATAACACATGATAAATCATTACACTGAGTGTAAGCAGGAGGGTGAACATCACCACATACCAAGCTCTGCAGGGACAACAGGACCACGAGCTGGAGGACATTAGATAAAAGGACAGCATTAAAAGCTCAGATGTTACCCTCTTGTGTAGATCTAATCTGGGCAATTATCAGCAGGGACAGCCAGAATAGCTGCAGAAAGAAACAAAAGCACAGCAGCAGGGTTTAAATGGACGGCATAAAACCACAACATAGCCAAGTCTGCAATAATGGGAAGCTGAACAGGGATATTGGAGCACTGTTGAGATATTCATCCCTTCAAAGAAGATATGAACTTAGTCCTGCACCCAAGCAAAAAATTATCTGTGTGACCTTTGGCAAGTCATTTAAGGCCATCTGAAGGCATACTCCCATTCACTCCAAAGCTGCATTTCCCAAGGAGCCTAAACCCCTTCTTCCACACTCCTGCCTGCTTGACTTGAGGGCTGTCTGTGACAGCATCTTCCTTCTCAGGAAGGACAACTGTTCCTGACCTGATTTTGACCGGCTCAGAAGACAGGACAGCAAAATACACACAAATGACACTCAGAAGTGGGTTAGACAGAAGGTGGCTGTGCCTAATAATCAAGAATTTATTTATAGTCATCAGTATCAAAAAGCACTGATGCCTGCAGTAGTCCTCCTCAAGATAAATGGGCCATTACACTGACGTGGAGCTGCAGATTGCAGATTGACAGCTAGTTAAAGCTTTCCATCCAGCTGAACTTTCCAATCCTGTTTATGGCCTGAAAGGTCATTCCCGGCCATGACTCCTCTTCTCTTGCCAGTCTTTTTATTTCTTGTGTCCCAGGAATTCTCCTATCACAGGGAGGGGAGCCTAATGATAAACATGACTACTTCATGTCCCCATGTGCCCAATTATCTGTGCAAACGCCAAATGACTACTTGCCCTAAGAAAGGTCTGAAATCTCTCTTCCAAGCGCAGTGATTTTCTTTTTAATGGTACAAGCCTGCCTAAGAGCCCCCAGAGCAGTACCCGTCCTTGTGCACGGACACACACACGGACAAGAAAGCAACCAAAACACATCTATGCAGGACCACCAAGGATGACCCTTAATTAGACCACCCAGCCACTTTGTTGGCCTTATTTTGAGGAGCCAAAATCTCAAAGCATAAACCAGTGTCCTCGCTCGGGTTCCTTGGCCTGTGTTTTAGACCACTGCGTATCTCCAGTGACTTCCTGCTACTGACCTCTCCTAATAAATCAACCTCCCTCCCTCCTGGCAACATCCTGTTCCTTCCTCAAAAAACCTCCCACTCACAATCCCAAGGTTTGATATCAATCTTAAATAAATGCCTCTCTGGACTCAGCTGCATTCCCTAAGCCACCTTATCTCCAGCCTCTCTAGAATGGCTGCGGTTCAAGAAGCATATGCAGAAGCTTCTTAGGCCTTTTTAATTCCACCCTTACGTCCTCTTCCTTTTCCCCACATTTGCTTACAGAGAAGGAAACTTTCCTTCAGCAGAATACACATTGCTCAGTATGACTTCCAAAAGGGAGCAATGACAACCCCCAAAAGAGACAGTGCTGCATTTTTCATATGAAATACAGTGAAAAAAGAATCCATGGGAGAGGTTCTGCTCCATCATCTCCCTTGCTCCTGCTTCCCTCACTTCACAGTTTAGGTGAAGAAAGACTCTGTCAATATATCTACCCATTAGAGTCCCTTCTTCAGCATTCAGCACTAGGGGACCGACAGTCTCCTCCATCTGATCTTTCCAATTCCCATCCAAAGTCCAGCTTGAACTCATACACTCACAGAATTGTCTGGGTTAGAAGGGACCTTAAACTAGGGTATCTGAGTCAGAAAAGCATCACCGTTCACTTCCTAGATCACCACTGCAGAGAGCACAGGCACCTACAGCAAGTTAGTCGGGACAATGGGGCTCCTGGTCACATCCTTCAGCTACAAAACTTTAGCTAAAGCAGGTTGAACCCACGTCCTGACACCAGTTATGTCTCCAAAAGCCTATGGAATAACTCACAGCCAAAAGGGACCACATTTGATCCAGCAGTTTCTCTTTAATTCTCTATGTCTTAATATTTTGACAACCACAGCAAAACCTGGTTCATGTTGGACTTCATTTAGTTTCACTCAGGAGTTCTTTCCCCATACATTCTATTACTTCATCACTTCTGTAGCCCCTTCTGTCAATGTATTTACTCCCACCTTCAATACCTTATGCCTGGTGCCTTGCAGGTTACCACATTCTTCCAGGTTATGGTATTACTCAAAAGCAACGAGATTTGCCTGCTTAAATTTCACATTTACAAGGTGATACTAGTGCTTTCCTGCTTAAACACTCTTGTTTTCATTTTCCTTTGCTCTATCTTCATCTTTCCTTGCCTTTCCAGAGTACCAAAATGCCCATATCATCTAACCAACTCCCTGGAATCCATTTCAAAGAGGAGCTGTTTCTCACTTGAGAAGAATTCCTTGGGTCTCCTCAGGCTCGCGTCTCTTTTCCTTTAATGTAAGCATAACTAATTCATTAGCAATTCACTTGGTAATGAGCCAATGATCATCTTTAAGAAAAACAGCAGTGAAATAGCAGATTTCCAAGTTGGAAGAAAAAGCTGGAGAAGAAGCAACGAAAGCAGGCTTTAGTCAGAAAACCAAAGTGGGATGAATAAGATGGCATGGCACTCTCCTAAAATGCCCTCGGAGTTTATAAAGTAATCTTATTCCAGCACACACATCCCTCAGATGCCCTCCTTCCCCTTATCATCCAACTCACTCAACCATGTCACTGACATATGTACTTAGCAGCAGTTATCGTCAGTGGCACGTAAATAAATGGCAGGTATCAAAGAATCAAGGTCGCCAACTCGTCATGAATATTTCAGAGAGAAGCAACATGAAAAGCTCAGATGTCTCAGCCTCTCAGATTTCCAACAGAAGGAATAAAACACAAAGCACACACACACACAGGGTCTGCTGGCTCAGCCATCACATGCACGTAGCTCATTTCAAGGCACTACTGCATATGTTACAAGACAATCTGTCACATTTTAAAATATATAAATATCTATTCTCTATCTCCTCTGTATAATGTGCAAACTCTAAGCAGCTGGCAAGAGGGCAGTGGTGATTTAATGCAAGAATACTGTGCTTTGCTGAAGGGGCTGGGGACGAGATAGCTTGGGTTGTAACAAGAAGCCTCTCTGACAAAGGCGCAGAGTGGCATCTTTTCACACAATTATATGTGGGTCACATTAACCTCTGCTGTGCAGGATTCCCTTGAGCTGCTTCTGTCTGCATGTCGCTACAGAGAAATCCAAGCAGAAATTCCCCTCTCCCTCTATTTTTTACAGGATTGGGGAATGCAGTAAAAGGACGGAGAGGGAAAAGGGGTTCCCAACCTGCCACATGCAGGCTACGAGCATGAGTTGCCCAGTGAACCCAGTAGCAAACTCCACACTATGGGGCCTAGCAGTTCCATTAATGAGTCGTGTTAATCAATGGCCAGATCTGAGATTTCAACTTGTGTCACTAGAATATTTGGATATATGGCTATTTATAGCCAAACAGACTTCATTAAGCTTCACTTTCAGCTATGGTAGGCTGTGTTTAGAAAGTATATGAGTTTTGTCCTGTGGGTGCAGAGAGGTTTTGGAGATACAAAGTTTATCCTGTCAAGTACAACTCAAGTTTGCAAATGGAAACTTCATCAAAAGCACCATAATTCCTTAAACAAAGCAAGCATTTCTTTAACCTAATAATTTGGGTATTCACTGTTCTGGGTTTGCTTGGGTCTTTTGATGTTTGCAGGGAATTTCTTTATCATACAACTCCATTGCTGCAGTGGCAAACTTTCAATGGGATCAATTCCCACTTTCTAGTGCCCTGAAAGTCTGTTCTTTTTATGGATTTTGCCTGTTTTCCCAGGCATCTCACCATACTCTTCATGGTAACTCTGGATTCAGGTGGTTTGATGAGGTATATAGCAAATGATCTTTACATTCCATAATGGATTTAAATGACGAGATCTGCTCAATAGGAGAATATCACTGCAGAAACCCTGCTTTCCTTTATATTAACGGGGCTTCTTTCTTAATGAACTCATTATGGAAATGAAGTAAGCACTCCTTGCAGTGACAACTGATACTTACACTGTCATTCAACTCCAGTGATTTTATTCATTCACACATTTTCAATACCAATGGGCTGCAGGGCCCACTTTCAAAACATGGGAGGCTGGAAAGCCTTTGAAGATGGCTGGAGACTGGGAGATAAGGACATAGACTGAAAGTGTCTGCCAAGACAGCTTCAAGCAAAGATTAAGACGAACAATTTTAAGGGTATTTGAGCATTTTTCACTTATTGAGATCAGTTCTAAATCATGGTGAGATAAAAAAGTACACCATGGCATTACCAGACTCAGGAACTGTGCTCACCTTTCACCCTCTGTCGCTCATTTCCCTCCATGCCAAAGTGCTCTTTCCACTCATTTGTGCCAGGAAAACTCGGTGTGACCAGGTGCTGAACCAGCCAGAGAAACTTTTCCTGCTTTAAATACACAAACACACACTAAACCTTTTCCCCCATCAAGCTGGATGGCTCCTCCCATCTGGTTCCCAACCACAGGAGCAGTTGTGCCAGCAAGTACAAGAGGCCAGAAGACAACAATGTCTTAAACCAATGTTACCACCAAGCAATTTGTAATTGCAAACCACAGGCTAAATCTCAACTAAAAGCTTTTCAGGTTCAGAGTGAATACCTCTATTAAGATGAATTAAGCAATTCATGGTGTTCAGAGCTGCAGATTCAATCTTTATTTTCAACACTCACCCCTGTAGCACAAATGGCCTGAAAGAAACCAGCCAGGAAGACCATTAATTCCAGGTTTCTGTAGAAGAGGGGTTTTGGTGTGTATTTTGTTTAATACAAAAGCATACCTCTGCAGGGCAGCCAGTACCACAGTGACTCCTCTATATGACAGAGACACCAGAACTACCTTCAAGTTCACTAGTGCAGGTCCTGATAATCACCTAGTCTCAACAGCACAGGCTTAGCATGGACTCTTTGTCCTGACAAGATTACTTGCAAATTAGGTGAGGAGGTCAGAGGGCTGCCCTATAACCACAAAAAAAGGTAGCTCCAGGTTTATACCCTCTCTATTTTTAAAGCACTTTCTCACAGGGCATTCACTTCATGTGCCACCTCAGTGCCAAGTTTCACTCACTCTTAGGCCCAGTTTAAGCCCAGAATATCTTTAAATGCCTTGCTCAGGCTGAGACTGCACGTGTGTGCTCACCTAAGTCGGGTGTCTTTCAGCTGGAACGTATAAAACAGCTCCTCATCCGGGAAGACTCAAGTGTGGTGATGGTTAATGCCACGCAGAAACTGGATCACTGGAATGAAAGACATGTAAAACTGAGGAGGATGGGAGCAGGTTTTGCCTTGAACAAACAATAAAGTGGTTTCTAGATGTTTGCACATCATATCCCTGTGCTGGATATAAGAGCCTGTCCCATCTGGAGGGCTAAACCAGTCAGATGAGGTTATTGTGAGAACAATTTTGGACCAGGATCAGAACATCCTCGTCCATCATGCTTTGCAAAGGGTCTGTCTCTAGTTTGTCATGCGGAGGCATGAGCTGCCTGTCACTGAAATGAGCAGAGTACTGAGGGATTTCCCACGCGAGGTGATCCAGACCCCACGGACTCACATGAACCCATTCCAGATGTCTCAACAGTCTGTACTGACACGTGGCACAAGCATGCCCAGATGACAGAGGGAGTTGGAAGAGGTTTCACACTTGTCTTTAATTCTCAGCTTTGTCGGCTATTTGGAAAACACCCTTCTGGAGTTTATGCCCAGATTCTGGGAATGTGGGAAGCACTAACAAAAGCAAGGCTGTCTGGTTTGGGCCATTGCATGCTCTGTGACACAAAGGCATAGGGGTAATACCCTCTTTATCTTATGTGCATGTAGAAATGGTGTTTGACCATAACACGTAGTTGCATCAGACATACCCTACAGGTCAATGTCTGCAGACAGGGCACAAAAGCAGGCATACACACTAGACTGACCAAAACCCAGTGTCATCTTCCAGTACTGTCACAAGGGCAAGAAGCAGAAGGACTTAGAACAAGAATAAAAATGCCACACTGGGCAAGAGGCAATCTAGCTCAGTACCTGATCTCTACCAGAAGGCATGGGCAGGCTGCTTAACGGAGAACAGAAACCCCAGGTCCTCCTATGACTGATCTTTCCCTGTTACACCTAGCTGTCATTTTTGCCATTGATGGAGTCACCCTCCATTTACACATCTAAGTGTGCTCTGAATATGTTTGTGCCTTTGGCCATTATATTCCTTGTCAATGACTTCTGCAATCAGTTTAGCCACTCATGTCACAACTCATTTCCTTTTATTTGTCTTAAACTTGTTACCTGAAGGATTCTTCTGGTCCTCCTGACTCCAACACCTCCTGATGAGAGCTGTTTAGGGAATTTTTCAGTGCAATTCCATTGGGAAAGGTCAATTAAGTTAAACTGAAATTTCTCATAAGAAGAATATAAGAGTTTCCAAAAGAGCATGTTCTCAGGACCTGCAAGGAATTTCTTCTGCCACTGCACTACATGTCCTGTTTTTGGTGTTACCATGTGTAATGTGGGGTACCTGGAGTTTCACACTATGTGCAAGTATTTAATCAAGCGTACAACATCAAATGCTTCCAAAAAGGCAAGTTACAGATGCCATCCATTATATCTGAGTTAGTACACTCAGACCCAGCATGGAAGACTCTGGTTCCAGTCCATGACCTGAATAAGGTAGACTTCAGCTTTAGTTTCGCATCTCACAGCCACATGCCATCAGCACTAGCTTATTCTGAGCTGACTGAACTTCTTATTCTGGTTTAGAATAGCCATGTGCTTGTTCTAAACTAGAACAGATATGAAAACCCTTTCCTAGTTCTACTCCCCTATGTGCACTTCCTGTTCACTTGACCTTCACTCTTGAACTTCTACATCCCCAAATATGCCTTTGCTTCTCCAGCTGCCATCTACCCGCCTTCCCCAAACTTACTTCTTCCCTGTGCCTCCATAACCACTGAACAAGCCTTGCCCTATCACTGCAGTGAGATCTCCAGCACTTGGATCCTGACATTCTCCTTCCCTGACACCTTGGGTCTAATTCTGACAAAGGTAGATGAATACAGTATAGATCTCTTCATCTGAGCCACTATCATTAGGAAACCTTTACAGTCATAATAAGAAATAGAAATTTCCAAGGCGTGATTCAGATTATCTTGAAGTGAATCACTAAACTGAAATATGGAGACTAAATCATGCCACCATCTACAGTGTGAATACTTACACTCACTTAGCAAAGACAGAAGGTGTGATTATTGGTTTTTAGGTCTTCTCTTGGCCACGGGAGAACATCATGCAACCCAATTTGTTTCTTGTCACTTTGGGTGCTTTAAAAGGAGTGAGTACTTTCTTTCCATTATCCTTAGTTTCAATAGCACTGTCTTATGACATTCCTTCTTTTTCAGTCCCTTTTGAATGGGCTTGTTTCCCACCACTTACACCAGCTGGTATCCCACAAACCTACTACCCTGTAGTCCTGCCACTGAGCCCCTTTGTGAAACCAGCTAGAGATGTTCTCAGATGCCTGAAGTGACAAGTGATGTTGTTTGTACAGACAAACCATTCAGGTACCCCAAATATTAATTCAACTTCTTGGCACAGACACAACCTCCCAGCACAGAAACATAATGATACACACAAATAAGAAACCAACTCTCCACAACTAAATCAAAGCTGTGGAGAAAGGTTTTATTCACCATTTCAGGAATATGCATTTCTTATAATCCTGTCATATAAGCAGCGTTTGTAAGACTCCTCTTTGCCCTTTCAAAAGGATGTGGGGAAAGAAATGGTGACATTGTGGGGCTTTCTCTGAGAACACCCCATCTCACCTATCTCAATAAGAATCTGAACCCCAAATCCATTGCTCTGGTGTTAAAACAGCCTGGGACAGTCCCACAGGCAGGCAAAAGCCATTTAGGACTAGAGTAATTCTGAAAGCTTTTTAGGTAAAGAGCTGAATTGGTTTTTGTCTGAGCAAATCTGATGTATAAAGAGGTAGCTCCATCAGAAGGTGACATAACCCAGATGCCACAGTGACTTGACACTGACTTTACAGCACTCTAGAGAGAGGAAGCAACTTCCCCTTGATCAGGCAACACCCAGGACCTCTCCTGCATCACTGAACACTCAGAAATGCCCCATCCCACTTACCTCCCCCTAGACAAAATGAAATGTTGCCCCCTATGCATCATCCATCAAAGCCAGGCCCCATAATTAATAGCACCATTTGCTCAGGGGATTTCAGCAGGTACTGAAATCCAAAGCATCAAAGCGTGGACAGTCTCATCCTGGTCTGGCAGATATAAATATGCCAGGATGACTTTCACAGACACATGACTTGGGAATCGCTGTCCCTCTAAACATGGTTTTAAAGGTCTTTCAAAGCACTGAGATACTGCAAACTGTGTTCTCAGCTCCAACACAGATGACACTAACAAAACACTGTTCCATGTGGAATTATGTTTCTGGGGGGGTTTCAAGACAAGGTTTTGGGCTGGAATTGTCTCCACAAAAAAAGGGAAGAGCCACAATTGCAACAAATACCCAAGCTCCAAACATACAATAAACGTGGAGCAGTGAGGTAGGACAGGCCTGGTTGTGATGTCTTTTCCTTCGGCAACGTCTCCCATCACAGCAGCAGCAGCAAAGGAGTGGATGCTGCAAAGAGACTATTGTCCATATCAGAGGTTCAGTCCAGACTTTACTAAGCGACACGGGACTTAGTCAGAAACCTTAGCACCACAGCATGGATTGGCTCAGCCCAGCACAAGATCTTGAGCCTCCTGCTTAAAACTCCTCAGCTTCTCTGGGACAATATTTTGGGGCCTGTGGTTTTTCAGCAAAGTGGAATTTAAAGAACAAACCCTTGGTTCATTACATCATGGCTCCAGGAATATCTAGGAACATTTTACATTGGATCACATCTCCCCAGATTACCTTCTGAAAGCCTTGCGGTCAAGTCACACGGCTGGAAACACAAGAGTGATGTGAGTAACCACTGAATAGCTCATAGATCAGTTCTCTCATGATGCTAGCAGAGAAACTTGGGAGAGGCATCACTCCTCCTTCAAGGGAACATAGTAATTAGCTGAAGGAACTGCTATGCCTATGGAGATACAGGAAGAATGGCCTGGAGCTAATGCATGCTTAATTTCACTTCCCAGGAATTCTGCGTCCAAGGCTGCCTGCAGTGCATGAGTATTGCCCCTTCTTATCTACCCCTCTATGTCTCAGTTTCCTCTGGATTTATTATCTCACCTCCTGCCTGTGTGGTTTGGAAGGTCTCGGGGGTAAGAAGCAGAAAGACCCATCGTTTGCTGCGTGTTTGGTGCTAGATTTTGCTCCCAGTCCTGGTTCTTTTTAGAGGTGAACCTTCCTTAATGAGAGGGTTCACATCTGAAGCTTGGCTAGATGGTTAGAGTGGATGGTCCCTTCCAGCCTGAAGGGTTCACCTGTCAGGGGACTGGAGCACCTCCCATATGAAGATAGGATGAGAAAGTTGGGGCTGTTCAGCCTGGAGAAGAGAAGGCTGCGTGGAGACCTCATAGCAGCTTTCCAGTATCTGAAGGGGGGCTACAGGGATGCTGGGGAGGGACTCTTCATTAGGGACTGTAGTGATAGAACAAGGGGTAATGGGTTCAAACTTAAACAGAGGAAGTTTAGATTGGATATGAGGAAGAAATTCTTTACTGTAAGGGTGGTGAGGCCCTGGAATGGGTTGCCCAGGGAAGTTGTGAATGCTCCATCCCTGGCAGTGTTCAAGGTCGGGTTGGACAGAGCCTTGGGTGGCATGGTTTAGTGGGAGGTGTCCCTGCCCATGGCAGCGGGGTTGGAACGGGATGATCTTAAGGTCCTTTCCAACCCTAACTGTTCAATGATTCTATGATTCTACGATCTTACATCTTTTAAACACAGAGGAAAATGGCAAATCACAGGGAGATGGAAACACCAAGCTGCATAGGGAGAGCCCGAGGTAAACTTTTCCAAGAATCCATTACTTTAAGGGGAATCTCTGTTTCATCCTTGTATGTTCTGCCTTCAGGAAGCACTTAGTTTCGCAATCTATTATGAGCTGTCTAAGCCCTGTGCTTTGGTGGAGTACTGTACTCTGCCTTTCAGAGACAAAGTGTGAACCTTAAATCCCCATGTAAAGCCGCGTAAGCCCAATTTGTGCATTTAACAATGCAAGGATGGGCAGAAGGCAATCTTAACACTCTGACCTCAGGAGACTTCTCCAGTCAAAGACAAATTGAGACACAAGAACCAAGAATTCTGACTGTGCTTATAATCACTGGTTCAGGCTGCTTCTCATTGAGCAATGTCACCATGAGACTTTTGCTCAACTTGAGATAACAGAAGTGACAGGAGCTTTTGTTGGGATTGGCCCCTAAGCTTCCCTTGTCACACCATAATTAGCTGGATTGTTCTATTACAGTTGAGGTACTTCATTTGCAAGTGCATTTGGATGGCTAAGTCAAAGATAAGTCTCGAAAGCAGAGTACTACAATGTTACAAGCCCTAAGAATGAGATGTTTCTCTTAACTAGGTGCCTCATCCATTTTGCTTGCTTTCTGTTCCAGACTAAACTAAGGTCTTTATTTATGCCTTGAATACTCAAATGAGTTAGAGCTTTTGTTGTAAGCACAAGAGCCAAGGACAGTTCCTGTCCCAGAGGGCTGACTACCTAACAAAGGTGACAGGTAACACCAACACTGACTCCTCCTCCTTACAAATCAGGAAATGAACCATGAGGAGATGAAATGACTTGCCTGGTGTCATTCCAGCTGAATCAGAACTCACAGCACTGGGTAATGACTCAACCAGCAGACCATCCTACTCTCAAACAGTAACTGGAGATTCAAACACGAGTAGCCTGGCAAGGGATTAAATGGTTCACATAGCTGAAGATCTCTGGATACCCCGAGGCTCTGCCACAAACTACCTCCCTTCCACACCTCGGCACAGGATCTTTGTCAAAGCAGCTCAAGTCTGGTATTGTTCTCAGTGGCCCATCTGCAAGCTTTGGCATTAACTTCCCGGTAGGTACCTCCCTTTCAAACTGGAATCCAATTTACAAAGCCTTTAATTTTAAACTTTCTCATCACTGACTTAATAAAACTAAATGACAGATAATGGTCCCAGAAGCCAGGAGCTATTAGATCCTTCTCAACACTAATAAGGGCTGATCAGTCGCTTGTGCGCTCCTTTTCCAGCTCACGAAAACCCAGCTCCCCAAGGACTCTGCAACCAGGGAAGTAACAGGAAACCAACCAAGGGTAGAAGGGAAAGGAAAGAATAAAAGACAAAAAGGAGGAAAATGTTGATGTGAACACTTAAACCTGAGAATGGGTAGCAGGATCATTGCAGATAATGCCTGCCCTCTTCTCGGAGTTCATCTGGGGCCCACGTGCTCGCTCTATTTCCCCAGCAGGGCACTGGGGGCTCTCAGAGGCACTACAGGCATCGTAGGGACGCAGAGGCATGTAGCAAACCGGCTCTGATTTCTGCCCAAAGGCATCAGTGTCATACCGGTTGGGATGTCAGCTTGGGAGAATGTCAAGGCAGCAGTCACAGTGCGCTGTCGCAAAGAGAAATAGATATCATTTCAAACACACAGCTCGGGAGAGAGGAGGGAGAGGCAGAAAAGTGAATCCCATGATGCACTTTTGGAGGGGAGAGAGGGAAAAGGAGGCTTAACTCTGCTCTGGCCATACCAAAGGAGGCTGAAGTAGAAGATGGTCCATATCTTTATAGCCAATGTGCCACAAGGCTGGGAAGGGGAGGTGGGTGCTCCAGAACGGACCCAATTCTTGTCTCCTTTATACACTTCTGGTTAGAAAACAGTATCTGGAATTGGCCTCCTAAGTCTATTTAAGGAATTCCTTGGCTAGCACAAAGCTTTAGTCTTTGCCTTTAGCACAAAGGAGAATGACAGTGGTGTGGTTGCAACAAATGGGGCTCCCCCAGTGGTTTTCTGTCCTCCTCAACTTATACCTCCACACTTTAGTGATAAATGAGGCTTAAAACCCAACATCATTGCTGCATCTTAGTAAGAACCAGGCCTTACAGTCTTCACATTCTAGGTCCAAAGCAACCCCGGCTTACATACATCGAATTACGCCCTTTTCCAGAGCAGGGTGGCTATTAGGATGGTATTAGATCTGCTGCTACTTCTTCTTCACAGACTGTACTTCTTTCATGCTGATTTTCTACCCTTCAGTGGTTGCAAGGGCATTTGCCATCCAGTGCACCCAGTTGGAGGGGAAAAACTTCTTTGTTGAAGGGGAAAAAGAGAGTCCTCACTTCAGTTCCATTCCCGTGCTAGGAGAACTGGAAAGAGCAAGTTATCCATTGCAAAAGCAAAGAGTGAAGGCTGCTATTTCAATTTACACCAGCATCCCTCAGACCAGCTGATATCACTACCCAACAAGGAAAACGAAGTCCACAAGAACACAGAAGCCAGCTGGTGACAGTTCCAGGCCAATCCTTGTGGCTGGGACAGAAGGAATGAACACAGGAGGTACCTGGGGTTCAATGCAAATCAGGGCTAAGGATTAAATCTGATGGATTTAACTCTTTTCGGGTTTTGGGGCTCCAGGTGGTAGTAAATTGTGATCATTAGTGGCAGTTGTCCTTCTATTGCTTTGAAAAGATACAATTCCATGAGATACCTGCCAGGAGTTCTGCCCACACCAAACAGCGGCAGTGCCACAACATTCCCAGTATCTTCATCTAGGTTCTGCCAACCATATTTTCAAAACAAACTCTTTCCAAATAATACCTTTTAGTGTCACAAAAATGCCATCCAAGAGGATCTGTATTGTAACAGAAGGAGACGGAGTTAATTTTGGGGAAAAACCATGACATTTCCAAGAGCTGATTATTCCTTGTTCTCCATATATCATTCGTTTTCTGCCTACGTGCACAAAGGCAACAGCACCAAAGAGTCTCGGGCTTCATCTTTGAAGGCATCCTAGTGGAAGGCTTGGAGACAACACAGCAAACTTATCTTATTACCCCCACCACTGATGTCTGTGCTGTGTTTTTGATATACAAAGTCTGCATCACAGAAAGCCCTGGAGCCTGTTGCAATATAATTAATGTGATAGGAAATCTTGTACTGGAGCACAGCCAGGATTTTCATCACACTCAAGCCTCACTCAGTAACCACTGGACTTTCCATTCCTCCCTCAGCCACCCACCTTATTTGTCTTTGCTTCCCAGCTCCTCTGAAGCACCTTTTAAACCCTATTGACATGACTCTTAGCTATAGTAGCATGCAGGATCCACGAAGGACTCTGTCTGGAGCAAATTCCTTGCCTGCTGGCTTGTCTCTAGCCTAAATCAAGGCTCTCTTATCCTTGTGTATGACACTAGCTCATATAGCCTTGAAACCTCTCACTTCCCTATTCCCTTCAGATAGTTTTATACTTAAAGTGGTTCCTCCTTACTCACCCCTGTCCTTTCCCTCCCAAGTCTGGCTTTCCATATAAAACTCTTCCAGGTTTTCTGGACACGGGGAAATCTCCCAAGAGCCTGTATTATTCTGGTTATCCTATACTTTTCCCTGTTCTCTGGTTCTCTCTCAGATAATAAGGTGCATACACTGTATATTACAGCTGTAGAAAGAAGGGGGATTTATACATATGGCTTCTTCTACGTGTAATACACAGGCCTGGATCCTCTCCCAACATCTGCTCTTAGTCTGGACAAAGGGAGTGAAAGATGTTACAAGGTTTGTAGCTTGTGTAAGAAAGATCTCATGAAGAATTGCAATAGCATACTCCTAACCCAGGGGAAATGGGTATGGACAGCCTCTTGGAACGGGGTGTAGCCTTGACAGGGATGCTTCATCTTGCAACACTAGCTTTTTCACTGCACTCCTTACTAGTAAATGGCAAATAGCACTTGTATTGCTTCCTACAACACTACAGTGTTGGACAGATGGAAATATCTGTAGCCTGTAACAGATAGGATTAGTAAAGAGGCTTGCCACATCCATATAATAGATGGACAGCAGAGTGGAGAAACTGGTGTCCTCCTTTATGGGGTTGCACACTTATTTATCCGAACCTTTTCTTATTCTTTTGGGAAAACACAAACTACTCCTTTTGCTCTATTTCTACCTGCTGGTCACCAATGGGTTACACCAAGCTGTCACGCCAAGCAGGGTGCTGGTTCACTTCATCCCAAATCTGTGCACATAGGGAAATGTAAGCAACCCCTTGGTGGTAGTTTTGCTTTAACCTGACTCGGCTCTAGAGCAACGCAACCCATTTCATTAATTACACTTCCCTGGCCCCAGATTTAAAGGATTTCTATTCCTTATTGGAACACAAACCTAACTGTGGGTTCTCTCACTCTCCATGTAAGGCCCATTACTTAGATAAACTCAAAGGACTGTTGGGCTTTATATCCCTGGCTTGGGCATGATCATATTTCATGTAAATTCCTGAAGTTTGCTGGTCAACTTGCTTTTCACACATGACAACAATACAATATCCACTATAAAGCCACAAGTTTCACAACATCCAGACCCCAAAAAGCCTTAGATGCCCAGCTGCCATGGGAATCCTGAATATCAGCCCTCATGCATCTCAGGTGGGGTGCCCAAAAGCCAGGGTTACTCTAAATCTGTACCTGAAAGTTTGGATAACCATCTAATTCTGTTGGAGCTTTATCTGTGTTTGGCATGCCTGGATATGCTCTCTTTGTCTGGCCCATACTTTTGTCCTCATGGGATGTCAATGCTTCAGGCACTCTCTCAGCATTTCAGCTTGTTGGAGCAGCATCTGTGGGCGGACCTGCATGAAGAGTCCAAGCAAAACCCACTCAAACAGTAAATCTGAGATGTCTGAGGTGCACTGACATTTCTGGGTGGGAAAACAGAAGTTCTTCCCCTGCAATATGGCCATGCAGGAGCAAAATCAGGCACAGCAGGACTTCTTTCATAAACGCTATTGATCTTAAAACCAACCATTTCTCAGCCAAGCTTCAAGTATTTGGTGACAGAATATAATGGCCAAGAAGGTTGTTTTATGAAGAGGTCCCCATCTGCAAAAGGGACACAGCACTACAAGTCTCTCCCTCTCCTCCTCTCACCATTCACTGTCTTTATAACATAAATTATTACACTATTACATTATTATTATTTAAATTATTATTAATATTTACATTATTACATTATTACATTAAATATTATAACATAAATTATTACAAGCACTTCACAGAACGAACTAGCTAAGACCTCAGTGCAATGACTTCATCTGGGTCCTGTAGGAGTGGTAAATAAGAAATAACAAGAGAGGAGATGTTTGTCCCAACAAATGGAGACCAAAAGACGAGATGCTCTAATTTGGATGAATACAGAGTAATGCTCACCCCGTGCTGTGGCCCACTTAACTTGAAGAGAGCTGTGCAGCACATGCACGACACAGCTGGATTCTGGGTTGGGAAGCCTGGTCCTGCGGAAACAAGTTTGGCAGTGAATATTAGCAGCAGAATCTCACTGGTTGGTACAAGCTGCGAGCTCCTCTTAGATTCTTATTTCATTATGGAAAAGCACATCTCTTGGAAAACCTCCTCCCTGTTCTCCTGCAACTTTCCTTCTTGTGTTCCCAGCACTATTTAGGAAGGCATAGCTTTCAAAGGAGAAGCATGGCCAGATGGTGTAGGGTTTTGCTAATAAAGAAGGAAACTTGGGATGCATTTGTGTCCCTTCAAAACAACTCCAAATGTGGATTTTGAGGCTCAGCATGAAAGGAAAGGCTGAGGGCCTGGATTGCTTTCTAACTGATATCTACCCAGTCACACACATGACAGACACTTATCCTTTTCGTTGCTTGTTGTCTGTTCAAACCACACAACAGTGTCATTGTTCAGATGGCAACTTCACAGCGAAAAGGCGATGGGCACATCCCTCAGCTGGAATTGGCTGCAGTTCAGATTTCAAAGCCCACAGCAAGTTTTTTTCACTGCAGCTTTTCTCCTGGGAGCATGCTGACAAGCTGAATGGCTCACCCTCAAATGTGCCAGCCTGTGATACAATCACCAGTCACCCAGGATCTTCTCCAGACCAGACAAAGGTACTGCAAGGGCAGGCAAAACAGATGCCTTGCAAAGACCAGAAATGATGCGGTGTTTACTGGGACCCTCAGCCTTGTTCCTGCCACTCACCTGGACCAGCTCCAGGCGTTCAGAGTTCACACTGGACTGACTCCACATTAAATGACAATGTAATAATTTATGTGTGTCTCCATGCTTTGGTTTTAAAGCCTGCAATTGGAAGGATACAGGGACACAGTAATTCCCTTGCTGAGTCAGACCTGTGGGCCCATTAATGCAGGATCCTGTTCATTACGCTGGTGAGTGGATAGTTGACAACATAGTTCTCTCTGCTCTGGTATTTGGGAAATTGTTGCTTGAAGAAGGATGGCAAAGGAAACCTGAATAGCCTAGAGTAAATAAAGAAAACCTTGTTGAGAAACAGGGAACTCCTTCTGCAATACTACTTCTAGCATATTTGTATACTATGAACAGCTCAACCTCTGTGTGTAACTGCACTGTTGGGGTGAGGAAAAGAAAGGAAGTTCCAGCTGGTGCATAGTTATGTACTTTCATTAACTACTTATGTTTAGCTTTGGAGAAAAACCCCAAATTCTCACTATTCCCGCCACAATTTCATTTTGGACCCACTAAAATACATTGGAAATGTCTTCTATACAGCTAAGCACTACTAGGAGAAGAAGCAACAAGCAAAAAGTCATTTGGAAAGAAAAAGAACACCTAAATATAACCCGTGTCTTCAACTCGATCAGGCTCTCCTCTGTTATTCCTCTGAAGACAAAAAAAGGGCCAAATCATTATGATTTCCTCAACAATTTGAGTTTTGCCAAACTGATGTTTTCCAATGGGAATGAGACAATGAAAGTATTTCTGACCAAACCTGTGTACCATAGTTACTAGAGAGCATCTGTGTGAGCTGCCATAATTAGGACAAGGTTTAAGAGAGAATTAAGTTGCTGTGAGGGCATTCAATGGTTGGACATGGAGTGTAAGACCATGTGATTCCTACTTCTGTGTTTTCACCTTCAGCTTTCAAGCTGTTGGTAAAGTCAGTAACTATCTTATTGTCAGCCAAAAGACCAAGCTTCTTATAAAGGAAACATATGTATCTGGCAGCGTCTGCCACGAAACTTGATTCTTATTCTGTCTTGTTTAGCTGTTTGCTCTTAAAAAGTCATTTACTGGAAGCAGATGTATCTTAGTTAATCAGCACAAAGATGACAAAACACGAAGGATATTTATCTTGTTTAGGTACCATTTAAACTCCTACATAGGTGACCAGAAATTCTTCTTACCAGCTCAGGAGAGTCCACATTGGGGAAGATTTTCAGTGCTAACAGCTTTTGCTTACATGAAGAACACTGCAGAAGTCCTTTCTTGAGGCCTCATGATAACCCAGCTGCCAACATCAACCAGTCTGAGGAATCTGAGAAGGGAATGAACAAATGTGGAAGGGTCCATGCTAGATGGTGAGCTCTGGGACAGCCTGAAAAGTGGTGCTGTGCAGCTGCCCTGCCTTTAGTAGGAGCTTCTCCACACAGTGTTTCTTCTACAGCTATTTTCCTGCCCGTGGCAAACTATTCCTGGCCTACAGCAGCAGTGAATTGCTTCCTCCCTCCTATCCCTGCACTGGCTCAGCTGCTTGGCCAGAAAGCAGAGGTATGTTGCTGTCTTCTTTCTCTCCTAACCCTTTTCGCACCCAGAAGCTCTTTATAAGCATTCCCACCTGCTCCTCCACACTCGGATATAAGGTTGAGATAATATCTGGAGGAGCACACTTCTTATTCCCAATTCCCCATAGTAGGTGCTTTGCTTTGTTGCTCCTGGAGCACAGGGAGACGTTCACATGTAGAATTCCCACCTCCCCAAGTACATTCATTTTTAAATTGTCCCAGTCCTTTCAATCCTCTTCAAACACTCAGTTTTGGTCCCATTTACAGCCAGCTCATTCCCTGAATCCACTCAGCTGGTCTGTTCCTATGAGTTACCTCAACACCGCAAGCGCAACTGGATGACACGTCTCTGTGCTGCCTGGAAACGGCTTTATACATGGCTGAGGGTTAGAAAGGTTCTTATCTGCACACTTCAAAGAGCCTCCTCCCATCTGACAACTTGGTGCCTCCCCTGGATGATTCGAAACTCTTATTCTCCACAGTTCTAAGCCTTTTGATCTTTATAAAAGCCAGGTCATAGAACAGCTCATACTCTGTGTCTTGATGGATGCCATAAACCCTGAGCCATGGCCTCATTGCGCCTCAGTACCTCTAATCTTGTAGAGTATCTTTATGAGTATTTTCTTTGAAGGGACAAAATCTACCTTAAAATCTAGTATCAAACGCACAAACATCATTATTGTGCCTGCAACTGACATTAGGAAAAGAGAAATATAATCCACCATGTACTAGGTTTTCTCCCACCAGTCCAACCTTTGTGTCATTCACATTTACATCCTCTCCAGCATAAAAGCAGATGGAGTTTGCAGGCAGTTTCACTCTCTGGGCAGTGCTGCACATGTCAGTACCACCAACACTGTATCACAAGCATCACAGGCCAGTATTTTAATCTAAATAAAGATAATGCCATTCCAGTGTCTTTAAAATACATGCATGAGTCTGTTTCTTTTAGTATCATTTTACAAAGGCTGTTTAAAGTGCACGGCATAAGCTTACTGATGATTCAAGAAACTTATATTAAGAAAAATTCTTACATTAAATGAACTGAGAAGATCAAAAGCAGAATGAGAAGGATTTATTTCTACACACTATCACTGCATCTTCTTCTATCTATGTGTCACTATTGCTGAAAGGGCTTTTCATCACCTTGCTATCTTAGGGCCTGATCTCCATCCGTAGCGCTGAACACCACTGAAGGGCTGAGGGCCCTCGCAACTTCACTGGTGACATTTGGAGCCGAGAATGCTCCTCAGCCCTGAATGAATTTCATCTTTGCCAGGTCTGGCCCCGGTGCGAGGGATACCAAAATGATCTTTCTGCATTTACTAAAGGTAGCCAGGACACAGAGAAAGAGGAATTATATCCTGAACACAAGACATAGAATGGTTCCTGAGCTGAGGAAGTTGCATGGCACACTGAAGGAATGTGCCACAGGTATGAAATGAGGCTTATAAGATCTCAAACAAGAGATAGGACTGTAACCAAACTCATATTTCCACTAACTCTAGAAGAACTAAAAGAAGCTCTTTTGCTTTCCCAGCTTTGTTATCAGTGTATTTCTGCATAGAGAGATAGAGGCAGAAATTGTGTGGAGATGAAGGAAAGCAAATATCCCTCCTTTACTGGATATGCTACTCATGCAAGATGTGCAGGTATTTCAGCCTTGCTCTTGTCTGTTAGAAGAGGAAGATCGAGCTATGCCTCCCTTTCTCCACAGAAGAACAGTGAATCATTGAAACTCATGGAATTTTACCATTTAAGTCAAGCACAACACACATATTCCTTTACAAACCATGTCATGGAGCGAGTTCCCTCCTTCCCACTCAATCAATACTTGTACAAGGACACAAGGGTTGATTTAGTTTATATGGTGACACTTCATATCTCATGGACTATTCCCCATCCCTCATCCACAAAAGTGACAACACGCAAGTACATCCCAAATCGTGGGGGAAAAGATGATGAATGTAAGGGGAATCTATTGGAATTATTTTGCATTACAAAATAAGGGAGAAATATTTCCAGTATCATTAAATTTCTCATTTGTCCAGTGCATTTGTCCAGATCATGAGAATCACATCAAGGAAAACGACAACAAAAACTCAACACAAGATTGAAGAGGAAGAGAAGAAGGAAAGCCTGGTAAAATTAACAGTACCTAAGAATTAAGATTACCCAAGATGTTATGTTCAACAGTTTCCTTTTCTTCCCCTTTAAAGGGTAGGTCAAGGCAAGCAATGAAATTTTAGACACAGCAAAGACAGACAGGCAAAGGAAAGAAAGAAAAAATCAAAGGAAAGGAAAAAATCTGAGGGTCTATGGAATGACAGTAGAAAAAAACATGGAAAGGGTAGGAGTTGTCAGAGACATGAAGGCACCTGGTACAACCTTCATCGATAAAGGCTCAGATCCGTATCATCAGGAGACAGCTCCGCAATCCGAGGCCTGATTTATGACTTTCAGATTGCCAGCGGTGACATAATTCACTGGGCAGCAAGACTGAGGTCAATACACGTTTAAGTAAAAAGGGCTTTTGTAAGCCTGTGGGGTCAATCAGGAAAAGCTGTCATTACTGGATGGGAGGGTAGAGCAGAGAACGGCTGGGCTGGCAGGGAGAGGAGAAGGGACCAAGCAGTCAATTCCTGTTAAGTAACTAAGGCTGCTTTACTGCTAAACAGCAGTCTAGCAACAAAGCACATCCTGGAGCAAGTGAGCCAAAGGATCTACCCCTTTGGAAAGAAGTATCCTGTCCTTTCTTCACCTATATCAACCTCCTCCCAGATTCAGAGAGGACCCAGATTCCAATCCTTCCTTCAGAGACAGAAGATCCACAACTGAAAAGACTCAAATCACCTGAGCCGAGTTCAGCTCAAGCAATCTAAGGGCCCTGTGTCAAAAGCATCCTGCATCATGGCTTCAGCACCCTGTCCAACTTGAAAGGTAAGGCCTTCCAGAAGTTCCCAGTTTTATTTACACCTACCTTGTGGTTGCTATGATGTCATTTACTGTAAGACACAATCCTTCTGCATAGCAACCATCTATGTATTTATATTTAAGCTGTAAGATTCCTTGTGGAGTGTTCTAGGGAAAAAAATTCTGGCATCTAAACCTACTGACATAGATTATGTTATGTTCACCCCTCAAAGGATAACACTGTCTGGTGTAGACAGGGTTAGCGAAATGCTCCCTAGCCACGTCTGAAACCTTCAATGCACATTTCTGACCCAAGCCAGGCCTGTATATAAGAGAAGACAACTGGTCTCTGTGATCACTCCCTACTTCCTCCAAACTGGGTCTAGTAGCTCATGTTCAAGATGCCAAGATGAGATCAAAGCCGGATTTAGGAGATTGAACTGGAGTCTCCCCTCTTCTGCCTGCACCATCCTAAAGCAGCTGAATCCTTTGCTTAATGCGCAGAACTCCAACAGAAATAGGGCAAGAATTACAGAGGAAAAAGTGTCCTGCTTTAGCAACGAAGGTGGGAAAGGCTGCCAAAGCTACGTAGCTAAATTTGACAGCTTTTACTCCTTGTATGGAAATACAAAATAGCAAGAAGGTTGAGAAACAAAAGATAATCCAGCTGAAAGTGTTCATGGCATGACTACAAACACAGAAAGTAACTATAGAAATCCATCTTCTCATAGACTGCCTACAGATAGGCCTGGTAGCTGGAACACAGGCTCTGAGTAAGCTCTAGACGGCTGCCTGCGCAAAAAAGCCTGGGAAGTTGCTCTCTGGCCAAGCAGGCTTGGAAAGTAGTGTTACTCACCAAGAGTGTACCAGAGCTCTTCCAGAGAGCATGGATGTGGCCATCCAGTCCAGCTTGGTTTGGCACAAGAAGGTGGCTGCATAAACAGTGGTCAGAACGAGATCCAAAACCAAGAGCACTGAAGCCACAAAGTGAAACTGGCATGAGACAAGAGACAGGCCGCCTCGGACAACTAACTGAGGCACGACATAGCAAGTTCAGGTTTGCTTTCTAGGTGCAGGCCATGAGTGCTGACAGGGCTGGTGTGTCCAAAGGATGCTCTGAAGAGTAAGCACAGGTTTCACCCATGAGCAGAAATGTGTATTATGACTTCCCAATTCCATGCAAGATCTCACTGACTCACCACATAAGCTGGTTACTGTGTAAGCAGGGATTAACTTTCCCTCCAGCAAACTTCCTTACGTTGGTATTTATTTCTTTGCCTTCTTTGGCTGCTTGAATTTCTCTCTTTAAAGTACAAAACTGACTTATCTTTCCATACTCAGAATGTTCTCTGCTGTGTGCAGGATGGACTTTAGCATGCCAAGAGCATCCTCCAGAAACCCCCTTGCTGCCCACCTCCTCTGCAGTTGCTTCCTGGGGCACTTGTGTTTCTGTTCCAGGTAGCTGGGTCATTTCTGTAACAAAGTAGTGTGGAAAGGACTTTTATAGAACCATCAGGCATCTTAAAGAAACAGATCGTAGCTCATCCATTTCAGACATAAGCTGTCTTGAGAAACAGGTATGAGTTGTCAGTTCAGGCCTCTGCTTTGAATAACTGAAATGTAAAGTAGCAAACAGGGGTTAGAAGCATTTGCTTTCAGCGTGAGACTCGGGAAGCGCTTTCACATCCATGATGATCAGATATACCTCCCATCCTGCTGTTACTGAGCATTTAGGCCAGACTTTCAGAACCTCAGCTGTAAGGTGCATACAAGTATTTTCCTCGTCATTATTGCAGAGGCCGTAAGTGGCAAAAGCAGCTCCTGGTTTGGAACTTGCGGGAAAGCTCGTTATCAGTGGGGCATCCTTGAAACAGCAACCAAGAGCATTAACTTTTAATATTTAATGTAATCTTCAGGCTCTGGGAGAGCAATGTGAGAAATATCCCGTAAAAATCTATTAGTGTTAATAAAATACCACCCAACAGGTTGTCCATTATCAGCAATTAAAGTTTTCAAAGCAGGTCAGAGAACTCCCTGCAATGATTTGTGTGGCCTTTACATCCGTTCTTCTCCTTCTTCCATTTTTTTCTTCCTTTATTAAACTTTCTCAACTCTTTTTTTTTTTCTCCCCTCCCTCCCTCCCACAGCACAGTCTGAGCCCTAACCAGTGAATTATAGCACTAATGAGGTGTTTATACTCTCTGCCCATCAATCACAGATGTGTGTGAGTGAAAGCACCAGCCCATAGTCGGGAAGTGCTGCAGCCTTTGCTGCAGCCAAAGGAGTATTAGACTGTAGCTAGATAAATCCCCTGCTCTTTTCCTTAGTTGCTTTTAGCCTTAGGGCAGGAACAAATACACTCCATCTGATTTTCTACACCACATAAAAACGGGGACATCCTTGTAGCTCACGTATGTAACCTCTGTCCCTCTCATTTGTCTCACTCTACCCCTTAACCCCAGCAATGCATCCTGGAAAGTGATAGCCCAAACAACCAAAGGAGCAGCTAACATAGAGTACCATGAAATAAGGCAAGAGCTGTCTGTCCCCCCCATCCTTCTGATTCTATGCTCTCCTCATCTTTTCCTTGGCTATATCTGGAAAGGAAGGCAGATCTGCTAACATGCCACTGGTGGCACCCTGAAGGACCAACACTCAGACCATAATTAGGAATCAGTTAATTCAAGAGTTGTTTCATTTCCTAAAAAAGCAAAACCAAAAACCAGACTTGGATTTTTTCATAGTGAGGCTTTGGCTTTCTCACTGGCAAGGAATTCATCATAAAGAAAATGAAATCTAAACAAATAAATACCCATGTTCATGGAGAACTCAAATAGCTTTACACCTACACACACGGAGTAATTAAATGAGGTCTCTGTGGTCTCAATTTAGCATCAACTAGTTAACAGTGGGGCAAGTTCAGATGTGATGCTCACCAAGAACTCCTCAAGGTATGTTTAGCGCAGCCTCAAAGTCCCTAGGAAGAAGACAAGGAGCTTGTGGCTGGTGTCCCAAGCAGCCCTGCTCAGCAGTTGGAAGTCTCCTATGTCATCCTTAAGAAAAGGAGTTCTGAGCAAAGAGAAGGAGCTGAAGAGACTCAGCCATGGCTCCAGGGACTAAAATCAGTTCTTCCAAAGCAGCTGCCTCTGTTCTAGGTTGATTCATGCAAACTCAAGTGTATCCAACGTGTGTCATGGTGGGGGAGCCCAATGCTATATGTGCAACGCTGGCAGCCTCCTGCCCGAGGAGCTGTGGTTTTAACCTTACCTCAGCACAGATTAGGGTGGAGCAAGCCGTTTTCCCTCATCCTGATGAACGATTTGTAGGTAGGGCTTTTATATTATTCTTCAAGAAATCATGTTTTCACTTGAATGGGATTGATCTCTGTGGTGCTTTTTGGAGCTGTATTCCCCTCTCCTGCTTCCCATCTTCCCATCTTCCCCCCATTCCAATGAGAGAAATATTCTCTTCTCCTCACACTATCCTGATCTATCTCTGTCTTTTTCTGATTCATGCTCTGTTCCTGTAAATAAAGCTCTCCCTGTATTGTGCTCCCTGCCTGCACCCTCAGGTGCAGACCCATCAAAGACGGTCCCTTTGGCTTTATATCTCTATAGAGGCTCCGTAGCTGAGCACTCATCACCACACTGCCCTTGGGGACAACGGCAGCCTCAGGGCTGCCATTTCACTTCGGATGGGACAGGAGATCTCTTGTCTTTCCCCAGGTTCATGCCTAGCGCAGAGATTTTTAATGCTTCTCCATCTGCAACCCCATATCACATTTGGAAGGAAGCTACAGGTCCTGGTGCTGCCGGTTCACATCTACTGACAAAAGATTATGTTCTCCTCAGTTTCTTTTCATGAACCCCTTTTTAGTCACTCATGGATCCCCTCGGCCTAACGGTAGAAACACTTGGATGACATTTTCCAGTGCAAATAAAAGCCTTTTGTCTGCCCAACTACAGGGTCAGATCCCCACAGGAACCTGGCACAGACTGGAGGGCCATCTCTATTGCAGATGGGGTTAACTCACCTTCTGGCAACACAGATAAGCACATTGATAAGTGGCATCAACAACAACCCTATGGCCACACTGCTTTTGGTACTCCAGCAAATGCAACTGAAGGTAGCTCGGGTGCCTCATCCTCCCACTCTGTCTGCAGGAAAGACATTTCTTGGGAGGGAGGAAGGATGAGAGGGGGAGAGAGGGAGACAAACAAACACTGGGGTTTGTGGTAAGCAGCGGGGAGGGGGGACTTGGCAGCTCTTTGTAGCACAGAAGGAAGTCTTAATACTTGGAGCCAGTTGACTAACCTCACTGGTGACCTTCCATCGTAGGCGCCAGTGCTCTCACACAGGGGAAACAAACAGAAGGAGAGAAAGAAACAGAAGCTGAAAGCAAACGGTGCAAACATCACTGCAACATAGGGACGGATGCTCCTGTCACTGATAATGATGTCTATAACCATAGGGGGAGCACCAGGAGGGGGAAGCAAACTCACTTCGCTGATGCACCTCATAGATTCCTGTTCCTAAGGGTTAAGTTTCTATTGAAGCACCAAAACAAGCGGTTGCATTTTCTCAGGACCTTGGCACACTGAGAAACTGTGGCTTGGAGTGTCCCAAGGGCTGTATGCAAACCATGGGGTAGGTGTTGTGCAGGCTCAGCCCTGAATCATTCGGGCTGATGACACGACCAGAGCGCACTGCAGCTCCCTGACTCACATGCCCAGGATTCCTTCCTACGGAAACCAGAGCGTGGGAGGGGAGAAACCGGGAATGGTGCAGAGCCACATCTCACAGCTGGGAAGAGAGGAGACGGTCCTCGACACAGGAGTTGGGAAACACTGAATATCCCACAGCTCAGCTAAAGCCCCAGGGAACTGCTGGGTGAGAAGTTCCCCAAGAACTCAAGTTCCTATAAAGCTTGTCCTGTCTGACATCCCAGGCAACAGTAGGACAGAGGGAACAGGGATGTCCTACTCCACGGTGTCCATGAACGAGGCAACCTCTTTGCATATACTTCACATATCCATTCTGTTGCTAGAACTGAGCACTCAAAATCTAATTTGACACTGGAATATTTTAAATGTCTCTTTTAGCCCCTTTGTCCTGGGCACAAATGATTATTTATAGGTTAAATTCATGTAGAGACCTTAGCAGAGCTAAGCAAATGTTTCCTTCCATCGCAGAAATGCATCCACCCCTGAGGAGGAATAAAGTAACCACTTAAAAATGCAACTTCTATGGTGGAAAATGCATCTTCAAGTGTGGATGATACCCACAAAGGTTCCAAGACAATATGTGCAAGCACATGGGAGATAGACATCCCACCAGCTCCTCTGGTGAACTCTTCTGCCCCACCTGTCTGCCTGCACACTCTACCTTGGAGCACGGTCAGCAGAGAAGAACGTGCCTCCACGCACACCACAGAGCCTGGGAAAGAAGGGGGAGAGCGTGGGCAGCACGGTGGTTTATGGGTAGGAATTCCATGTTTAGGACAATCCTTGGAGTCAGCTGAAAATCATTAAGTTTGGTCACTTGAGTGCTTTCGAAATCCATGCCCCAGCCATGAGTGTGAAGCAGGCCTGCTCCCGATGATTCATGCGGTGAGCACGCAAGGATCACACATGCAAGAGGACCCACACAACTGAACCAGCTGCGTGAGGTGTAAACCAAAGGAAGAAGCCTAATGAAGAACACCCTTAAATATGTCACGTGTGACACTGGCACATTCCACATCATTTCTCCTTGCGCTGCAGCCAGGATGGCAAAACACGTACCCTCCAAAGTCAACAAAGGCTTTTGGACAATGCCCAAGAATCCGTACGTTGGGCTTACTCCAGCAAAGCAAGGGAGAAACGACCAGATCACAGCCAAAGGCTGTATTGCCACAACAGTGGATGAGCATGGAGCCAGCCTGGGCAAGCTGGAGTGACAGACATTGATTCTGTACTGCCAATACAGCATCCGCGAGACCTGCTGAACTTCCTCTGCCTGTTGGATTAGACTACGTACGGAAATAAGAGCCAAAATGGGAGCAGGGAGAAGAAAATGAGGGGGAAATCACGCCCCATAATTTTAAGCTTCTAAAAGGTAGGGATTCATTCCAAGGTAATTGTTTAAGTTCACTTTACATGCAGTGGAGAAAGAAACTCCTTGCCAGAATGGAATTTCTCTCATCTTAAATTAGGTGGGATACGTGTTCCTCCTTGCTGTTCTCTGTTAACAAGAAAGGAAACCTAGACAATTAGTTTAGTCTGGATACTTTGCTTAACAAGACTAAAATTACAAGAGAGGAGTCTCACCCTTAATGTCCTACCTTGGCAAAAGCAACAGAGCCAGGAGTGCGGCTTCACTCCCTCGTGCCCTGGCAAACCATCTCCTGCTTCTGCCATCTTTACTCACATTGATCATCACCCAAGCCCTTGAGAAATCAAGGCAACTTCTGACATGAGGATGCCAGAAAGTGGCAAATTCTAACTTGCAGGAATAAAGGCAGGAATTTAGGGAACACAGGGATGAGAGCTGTTTGACATCACAGTTACTTCAAAGATCTTTGCCAGTTGCGTGAGGCGGTGACAACTTCTCTTCAAACAGCCTATTTGTCATATTTCTAAGCTGCATGAATTAGCAGGTCCTGGCACTTCTCCCAGCTGAGCGCTCCTCCCAGCTTCCTCTCACTAATGGGCACAAGAGCTTGAGCCCATGAACCCTTCTTCTCCTTCCCCTTCACTTGTTCTCTGCTCCCCAGCACACGCAGACCTGTGGTGAGCACAGCTCAGCCATTCTGTGCTGGAAAACAAAGCTGCCAACACGCGGGGCTGCCTTCAATCCCTGAGTGCAAAGGAGGTGCAAGTCACCTCCTCCGTGCCAGGTTACACCAACTCTGCTACCCATGTCATGCCTGGCCGCGCTCAACAGCTTCCAGCAGGCTGCACTGATACAATCGGTCTGCCTCAGTCCTGGAAAAGGAGAAGCCACGAAAAACCACCCTGAATCCTGCCTCTTCAAAATGCAGTTCCTTTCTTTGCCTCCTTCCTTCCTTTTCATTTCTGCAATTAGTTCTCCCCCTTCCTCCTTTTCCCCATCTTTCCCCTTTAACAGAGGGAAAACACAAGAAAGGAAACGCAGGCAGCCAAAAGCTCATTAACATACTTGACCTTTCTGAAGAAAATTAATTCCAAATTCCCACATACCGGCTGCGTTGCTTGGTTTTGTCAAAACGGTGCCATCATTAGGGAGGAGAAGAGATGGCTCAAGGGGACGGGGTGTCTGCCACCTCAATGGAACTTGCACCGAGTTACTGAGTGCTGGCACAAATAAAGCAATGACATGGGCCATTCTGTCAGCTTTTCACATGAAATTAATCTTCGTTTCGTTGGCTGTGTAAATTTTTATCACCATGGAGTGGGGGGTGATGAATATAGCAAAGCATCCTGACAGCTATGGCCTGAAAACTCGAGGTTGTCTCAGCATCTTAACCGCAGTGGTGCCGGAACAATTCTTCTCATGTTGTCCCCATGTGCATGCACACGTGTGTGTGTGTGTGTGTACATGTGTGCATTTCTGCCTGGACATGGGAGTGATTCACTGATACTCTCTTTGGACTCGAATGTGCTGTGGCCTGGGAAATGCTTGGGGTTTGGATTTCCTGGCTTGAAGGCAATGGCAAATGAATTACGGCTTCTCTTTCACTCTCTGAGTCCCAGTCCAAAAGCCAGTTTGGATCCCGGCATGCTCTGCTGGGGTTGACAGGATTTCCTCATTGATGATCAAAAGAGCAGCTCTGTCTTCTCCAGTGGCTCTGTAGCTTGTTGCTGTTGGTGTATGTCGCGTTGCAGAGCAGGTAAGGACATGACATTGTTTGCTGCCAGCAAGGATGTGAGAATAACACACCTCTGTGGTGCTGCATGCACCTTCCCTCCTCCCAAACAGCTCTGAAACACACACATGGATGCACTGACACAAACACACTCTCAGACTGAGCTCAGCTACGCACCCACAGTAGGAGGCAGGATAAGCATAAAACCACCCTGACTGTACCCCAAGACCCACATCCACAAACACAGCAACACACGAACCTGCAGACATCCCAAGATTGCAGTTTACTCTGTGCTCTATACTTCATCTGAGACAGATAAGAGACTTAAGCCTTGAGTCCTTATAGAGCAGCAATACAGATATCATAAACAAGCGTGTTTCTGAAGCAGTCTGATTGATAATGGCTAGAAATAAAGGCACGGAGGCTTGGCTGAGATGAATGACCAGGCCTCTGGCCACTATCACACATGCTGCATTTGGCATCACTTGCTAGTCAAGGGCACCAACTGCTCTTTTCAGAGCAATAAAGAGCAAAGCCAAACACAGCCACCCCCTGCATCCAAGCTGTCAGTCAGAGGCAATACGCTCAGCAGGAATTGTGCTGCTTACACTTATGGCTTCACTGGGAAAATCAGGACCTGGCTCCTGAATGTAAAGCTTATGTCACTTCCCAAATGAACCAGCGTTCATCCTGTACTAAAGTGCACTCATGCCAAAGTTTGGACAATGATAGAGGCATGTGCTGACAGGAACTTCTCCACAGGACTTGCTGGGTGGAAGGATGTACACACCAAACAAGAAATCCCTTTTCAAATGCACATGATGTCTTCATACACATGCCCACTGAGGGTGCACACAGGAGGACATACAGAGGTGGATGTTCATGTTTGTGTATATTTGAAGTTAGCTCACAAATAATTGTTACTAAAGTCGTAGAAGTAAACATATGTGGAAACATATAACAGATGTCAAGCGCTGTTTTTAGTTAAGATATTATCAGTCCTAAGCCATTTCACCAAATTCTGCTCTTGAGCAAATCTCTACTTAGCGCCAGAGTGCAGCCTCCCTGACACTGAGCCACAGGTAGCTAAAAACCAAAGATGTATACGTCTGACATCCTTGTCTGAAAGCTTTCACAGGTCACCCTTCTATCAACCTCTGGTTAACCACCAGTATCACATGTACTCCTACACACCAGTGGCCCTTGCACTGTGAGGAGTAAAGAAACCAAAGCCTGTGCTTCATATCTTGTTGGGACAGATGAAAAGTCTTAAACCTTCAGCTCCTCCAGCATCAGTGGAGAGTTTATGGATAAGTCATAGAATCATGGAATGGTTTGGGTTGGGAGGGACCTTAAAGCTCATCCAGCTCCAACCACCTGCCACAGGCAGGGACACCTTCCACTAGAGCAGCTTGCTCCAAGCCCTGTGCAACCTGGCCTCACCTCCCATGCAGGCTGACCTTACAGGCACAGAAATAGTTGGCTGAGAGGAACAGTCAGTTCTTGAGTCTTTATCATGATCCCCATCTAAATAGTAACAAACTAAATGAGGAAGAATCCCTCTTAAGAAACACCACAGCGAAACCTATGCTCTACTCCAGATTTTCTCCTGGTTTGAAACTGAACCAATTGTGACAGCCACAAAGACACATCACCTAATGGCCACCTTATGGGTGGGCACCTTACCAAAGCAAGTGTTATGTTAAAACATCATCAGAAACAGAACAGAATTTGATGCTGGGGGAATTCTTTAGCCGAATATTTTAGTCACCTGAACATCACATTATCCAGACCTGGATTATCCCAGAGTTCAGCAAATGCTTTGGAATGCAAAAAAATGGGAAATGGCTGCAAAAAAGTCGGTTTCCTTTAGATTTTTTTCTTAAAATGAACCCTTGCAGTTGTTTCTTCTGCTTTCCCACTCACCTGAGGGGCTGTGCTCAGGATTCCTCTTTGCTTGAAGCTGAGAAGTGTACAAACAGGGATTCTCCCAAGTAAGGTCTGAAAATGTGCTGAAAAAGATACCCTTTCCTTTCAGTGCATGCCTTGCAAGATAATAGGCAGGTAGGAGTCCCTGCAGAGTCTGAAGATCTTTCACACATTAAGTACTATGAGGTTTTAAACCTGTGATTTGTGGATGATGGGGATGAATCACACAGCTCAGCCTCTAAGTGCTCAGCTATTACCTCCACTGGGGACCATGTTACTGCAGGAGCACTGGCGCTGATAAAAGCACTGAGAGCATCGTTTGTCCTTGGGCACACCATCAGTGGATGTCTGTCTCATATTCCTTCCAAAACACAGGGCTTGGACAAAGCAGCTACGGCTGGGACCTGTATGGATACCAGCCACTGGGAAAAGGAGGAAATTTCAAATGGCTGAATCAGTCCCAATACGGGGAAGGAAGAACATTCAGTAGATCTCTGAGGCCAGAAAGAAGAGCAAAGATGTCACAACCAAAGAATTATAAAAGAGATCTGGTAGGTCATTGAATCCGCCTTGTTCTCCTAAAGCTGGATCAGCTTTTTTGACCTCCTGAAGAGAGTCATGGAACTGCTTGAGATCTCAGATCCACTAAGTTTTACCCCAGACTGGTAAGGAGAAGAGCTCAGGGTTTGGTTTTATGACTTACTATATTGTCATCAGTCCAGCCCCAGCCAAGAACGTATGGACAACTAGCTGACCTAAGTAGCTGGCAGCAATGAGAGCTAACAGGAGCACGGGACAATCATCCCTCTCTAAGTCGTTAGACCCCATCTGATCTAGACCTGGTTGTGAGCCTGCAAGCACAAGGAAGATGCTGATAAACTTGAAATCCAGCAGAGAGCTACCCTGACAGTCAGGGGCTGAAGCACAGGACCTATGAAGATGAGCTGAGGGAAGGGAGTTTGTCTCCTTCGTACATGTCTTAGGGGGCAGCCTTCTTGATAACACTGCAGGTATAAAAGAAAGACTCAGGCTCTTTGCTCAGGTGTGTGGCAGAGGAGTAAAAGACATACATTAAAGGTCAAAAGAAAGGGCAAAAATTGAAGGAGTGAAGGTTCTGCCTGAATATAACGAAAAGAAAAACTAAGCTATCACATCTCTGAGCCAGGAGGCTTTAAACATTCTGACTGGGCGAAGCTCTCATCACCCTTTTCTGAATTCAGTGTTGAGTCTGCTTGGACTAAACCTCAGGAGGTCCCTTGAGGCCCAGTTTACTCATCTCTTCTTCCAAATTCTTTTCAAGGTGTGCAAATGTGTCTGTATCTATGCATGCATGTTTGCAAGAGAGAGGGCAATGTGTAGCGGGGCAGTATATGCATGTCTAAAAGAGCAGGTTGGAGTGTGTATGGGTGTGATTGCACACACTCAAACAAGAGGTTTTCTGCCTCTATATGTATGCATGAGTACAGCAAATGAAAAGTATTTGTGCATCTGTAAGCAACTGCATGTGTACTTACACATCAGTGACATTGCTGCATGACGGAACATGTGTATGTGCACACACGGGAGCTCAGGAGGAGAGTATGTTTCCAGCTGCATCGCAGAAAAGATCTCTGCACTAACAAGAGCATCCTTCTCCCTCTTGCCAGCCCTTTGTGGCTTGTTGAAGTAATGCAGTTTGTGAGGGGGGAAGTCTTATATCTTGAGACAAACCACATACCTCCAGGGTGTGCATCCAGCCTGGAAAAGAGTGGAAGTGAGACAAGAGAACAGTCCAAGTCTCTCTGAGGTGTCACTGTGCGCACACTGAGTGCAATGACTCGGTCCCATTGGAAGCGATGGGGTGAGAAGAGAGAGCGAGCTTCCTTGAGAGGGCTTCAGAAACAGAAATAGGACAATCCAAACACGCTTCCACTTGAAGTCATTCCCCATGTACGTTCCCAAATTGTCAGGGATCCTCTAATATGATCATAGTTGGAAAAGGTGTTTAAAACCATAAATACAGAGGTATGCGAGGTGCAGTATTAAAATGTGGTGTCAGAATACACATGTAAAGTGATAAGTTTGTCATCGAGTGCTCTTAGCCTAAACATTCACCAAAGGAGGTTCTGGTTAATCTCTGATGCTTTAATAACCCTCTTGCCAACCTGGGTAGGAGCAGAGAAGCAGCACTCCCAAATTCCACAGAGATGAATCACTGGGTAACCCGGGGGACACTGGTGATGCTGAAGTGCAGGAGAATTGAAACAGATTGCCAAAGAGCAGAAGGCACATGCCAGAGGAGGGAGAGCAGGGGGGATCACAGCGTGTTCAGCAGCATCCTGCTTGCAGCCTGCGAGACACAGTAGCAGGAGACGGGAAAACCCCATCCAAAATCTCCACTCTCCAGCTTTGACTTTCAGCTCTGCCTTGCCTGATGCTGCTCCTGACCCAGTTGGTTTACCAAGCCCTGCTGAAGCTCTGTGTTGCTGCAGTTCATGCACTGTATTCCAAGCAGTACACAAGCCAGGGAGCTGTGCACCCAGCTCATTTCATCTGATAGGATGGCTGAGGGGGAACTTGTAAGGTGGAGATCAGAACAAATGATTTACCAGGGCACTAAAAGATCAAGGCAGTTGCGTCTATAGGATCTCAGAGCATCTAAAGCCTGAAGTGTTATGGCACTATGAGATCTACCCCCAGGCTGCCAACCTTGCTCCAGCTTCTTGGAGTAAATAATTGTCCTGATCCTCATTAGCCAAAAAGTAAAACACCTGTTCCAAAAGCTCATGCTCCCTCAAGGAAACAGGCATCGATGAGCATCTGCTTCTCAAGAACACAGAGCCATGAGAAGGATAAAATCGCTATTTCATATTTTAAATAAGATTCCCTGTTGCAGTTCCAGCAGCATGAAAAGAACCAGAAAAAGAAAGGCTTTTGAAAATGCCTCTTCAATATAAACCCCGATTCTCTCTCCAGATTTCACTGCAATTCATAGAATCATAGAATCATAGAATAGTTAGGGTTAGAAAGGACCTTAAGATCATCCAGTTCCAACCCCCCTGCCATGGGCAGGGACACCTCCCACTAAACCATGCCATCCAAGGCTATGTCCAATTCATTCAATAGATGATTATCCATCTTCATTCACACTTTGGTCCTTTTTGATATCCCTTACAAGTCATAGCTGTTTCATTGGTAATGTAGCTGTCATGACAAAAATATCCAGTTTCCCTTAATGAACATGAACCCTGGGGCTAATGGGGCCATGCCGCCACGTTGGTATCGGACTGTTTCACCCTCAATCATTGTGAACCATTTCCAACTCCATAAGAAGTCCCACCAAGTCGGAAACATGATGCTCCTGAGAGGGCTGTGAGCAAATTCAATATGTCAGTATTTGAAATGCCACAAGTCTTTTGCTGCTGGAGTGAAAATGGCCGTTTCTGATTGCAAGAAGGTTGTACCTTACTCATAAAACTCCATATGGGCAGTCACTAGAGGGGGCCAGAAAGCCACCTTGAAACAACAGGGGCTGGAAAAATCAGTGTGAAGGACAAGGACTTGACTTTTACTCTCTCAGTAGTCCGGTGAGATGAGTAAGGCAGGCCCCAGTGCCTTTGCTTACAACAGATGCCATTTACCCCATGTGCAGTTCCATTTAAATGAGTGGACATCTTCAAGAAGAAGAGCACTAGCCCCATGAGTAAAGGTGACACAGTTTGGTCTTTAAATAGCGCTACCCTTTATATGACCTTCCACAATCATAAAATTAAGTCTGGAAAGACCTCCAGGGCAAAATCAAACTGAGTTTGTCAAAATGTGTTACAAAGAATATAGCATGTAGCCAACCTAAGTTGGAAACATGTCTCCAAACAGGAAAGAGTTGGGGGTCACAGAGGAAACGCAAGAATGGCAGAAGCCAAGTCCACAGTGATGTGGGAGGCAAACACCATGCAGGGCATCTCAGTGCTCCCCTAGGGTCCAAGAAATGGATGGGTTTTGTTTCAACAGGAGCACTGAAAATCTTCAACCTGAAGTAGGGTCTTGCCAAAGCCAGTACAAGCACATTGAGAATCCAGCACCTTGACGACTTGACAGGCCAAGCGCACAAAAGATGGGGGAGTTAACAGCAGCTCCAAGGAGTGGCATAGCCATGCCTGGAAATGAGATT
Source organism: Amazona ochrocephala (assembly GCA_039720435.1). Classification (NCBI taxonomy): domain Eukaryota; kingdom Metazoa; phylum Chordata; class Aves; order Psittaciformes; family Psittacidae; genus Amazona; species Amazona ochrocephala. The sequence continues at coordinate 2,756,062 of CM077891.1, read as the reverse complement.
AGCTTTTTGAAAGCCACATTAGTGCTGATGGGAACTTGCCATGTAGATGCACTGCAGGATACTGCCAGCATCCAATTACTTTCCGGTTGCAACAAGAGCATCTTTTCTATTAACTCCATTGGGCGCCACAACAGCAACCCCGACAGCGTCTTCACTCACTACTTTTTGACCATTGAATGCACAGCCCTTGGCTCTGCTAAATAAGGATAACCACTTTAACCAGGTCTCTTGGCAAGCTGATGCCAAACCAGCAGTTGTCTTTGCTGAGTGCCACCAGCAGCATGTACCCCAAAGCAAATGACTAACTGGAGCCCCACAAACCCATCGACTGAGCTCTCCTCACATGCAGATGTCACCAGGCACACCGGAGGGAAAGCATGACGTTCTGGCTACGTTAAAGTCCATGAGGGCTTTTGCCATCAGCTCTCGAGGTTTTCACCCTTTGGCCCACACACACAAGCGATGTTCCTGGAGAAATCCTAAGGGCCTTTTGAAAGGTGACCAAGAAAGTCAAGCTCCCTGTGAGGAAACACCAGCTTCCTATGAAGGACTTCAAGGATAATGTCTACAAATCCACAAGCTGAAGAACTGTGCTCAGTTTAAAGACAGCTCTGAAATTGCTGTTGTAAAGATACACCTTGTGCTGGGAAGAACACAGCTCCCGCCCTTCAGTTTAGCCCTCCATTTGCATAAAGCCCATACTGCAAGGCTATGCCATAAAAAAGTCTGATTTAAGTTATGAAAAGCTGTCAGTGATGAGAAAGGAAAGATTTGCCTTTCAACTCCTTTCTCTTCAACTGTCTTTAAAAATGATTCACAATAAAGCCAAAATCTAAGCAACTACATGATTAGAACTGAGACCCACCATAAATCCAAAGGCTTTTCTTTCTGTTCTTACCTCCTCATGCAGTATCAGGTTACCAGAACAGAACAACTGTACGAATCCAGAGACAGCCAAATCTGATGCCCGAAACTCAACTGCTACTTGCTTAAAAGGTAAGTGATATCTCAAGAAACACATGTTGGTTGTGTGGCTTAAAACAATGGATCCTTGTAGCAAACCATAAACCTCTACTTCATAAAAAAGAAGTTACATTGTCAAATGACATTTACCATAAGCAGCAGACTGTCAGGGCACAGATACCACGTGCTGCAATACTTCTCTGGGGCTGCTCAGCAGAGGAAATGAGGAAAAAAGAGCTGAACAGTTCAAGCACTCATAGGGAATTGAAAGAGGATGAACAGAGACTGGGGGTTTCCTCCTGATCTTTCCCAAAGAGAAAATTACTGACTATAGAAAGTGGAAGGAGTAAAGGAGAAGGGAGGGAGAGGGAGGTTTGAAAAGTGTCTTATTTTCTCCTCACATTCAGCCAATACAAAGGTTTCAGATAGTGCTTAGAAGATTTTAATTTTGGAGAGGGAAGGACAAAAAGTAAACGAGAACCCAGAAAATCTGGGGCTTGAATGGAAAATGAAGATTTAGGAAGTAAAACCTCGTAGCGTTTTGATAATAATGATGCTCTACTATGATAACTACCTGGCAGCCCTATGCGTGTTCACATACCAACTGCAGATCCACAACAACCAGGCATCTTTGGATGACATTAACCAGGTTGGCAAATGTATTTTGCCAAAAAGAAGTGTTTAATTTTTAGCTTCCAAAACCATTATATCTCACCAGCACTAAAATACAAGACCCTGCAGACCTTTTAAGTAGAGACATACAAGGACACAACAGGGAAGAACTGAGACAGTTCAGATAAACCAAGAAATCTCCTGCTTCTCTTGCCCATACTTAAAAGCAGACACAAGCTGTAAGCGTATGAAATTCAGAACCATTTGTTTCGAGTGCCCTCAGTTCTTTTTTCTTACCTGAACTGGAAAAGGGGAGAGAAAAAGAGAACTCTGCACAAAAGATAGGTTTGCTCTACATCTCTATAGAGGAGTCTGAGTTTTCCTTACAGTCTCTGCATACAATCAATGCCGCAAGTCTGGGAAGTTTGGTAAAGTCTGGATCCACATCCTAGTTTCACAGAGACCATATATGATATCCAATGCATGGATCTATATAGCAATTCATGGATTCTTCTCCATTCTTCAGAAAGTACATACTTACATATACTCTTCAGACTGGTACATAGGCATTTCTTGTTGGGAGCACAGGGCTAAGTGTTACTGGTTCCACTACTGAATCATTGTTGCTATAGATACTGCTACAGTCACATTATAGTTTCCACAAAGATGCTTCAGCAATTTACTCTGGTGATTAAACTGCAGCCATTTATTGCACAGAATAAATAACAGGGCAACAGTGAATTATGGGGCTACAACTCCATCGATGGGTCCCGGTGACATCATAAACCACAAGAACCAAGCTCGAGTCATCAGAACTCCTGAGATGGAATTATAAGCTCCATCATTCAAACTGCGCTCTTTATAAAGTTATTTGATATAATATATGGAGCCAACAAAGCGAAAGAGAGGGAGGGAGAGGCAGAGACAGACTGTCAGGCTCTCAGGCCAACCACATACTCTCCTGGCCACCACCAGTCTGCAGCCAAGATTGGGAACAGCTGCCCCAGTGCACAGGAGGGACAGGCTGCCAGGCATTCAGCACAGCCAGGTATGTGTCTTCTGCTGGGAGCGCTACTCAAGATCAATGCTGCCTGTGGGACCGCACGGCTCAGCACGGTTCTGAACCCTCACAGCCTGCCAGGAGAATCTGGATTCCCAACAAAGGTCTCTGGGAGCACTGGTGTTGCAAAGTATAAAGAGAAGAATGAACAAGTATGAAGTACAGCACCACTTTCTTTGCTAAATCCTTTCTGCTCTGTCAGACAGAGTGGGGTCACCTCTCTCCTAAGCTCTGATGAACCCCAGAGAGAGCGGGCTCAGGTTTTAAAGAGTTAGAGCACTCTTGCCTCTAAGCACTGAAGTAGCATAATGATGTTTGCCTCGTGGCTCTGCATCCTGATGGTATCAATGAAGGATCTGTTTTTAGAACAGACCAAGACTTATTTGCTGGCCAAGTATTTTCTTTTCTCTTGGAAGGACACGGGGCCAGGTTCTGAGCACGTTGTAAACTGCTGACATTGATTTAAATGAGCTGAGGCTCTGGCTCCAAGCCTACTGTGCTAGGACAGCATACACCTGCAGCTGATGACTGCAGAGCTTGAGTAACATTGATTGCTTTGTACGTTTGGCCCATTAGATGTTATTTAAAATCCTGGAGTATCAGAGAACAGAACAATCTATAAGATTAGTGATAGCAGATGGATCTTCTCACTCGTAAAAGTTGTTTGTTTGACTTCAGTGCTTACCAAAAGTTGTATTTAGCAACTAGCAAATGAGAAGCTTTTTCCTCCTACTCTTCTGAAAGCTTCATGCAGCCAGCTTTTTGTTTCGTGATGTATTCAGGAACAAGGAAGATGTAAACCAGTCATTGCAGGCTCACTCTTGAACAGCACTTTGCATTGCAAAAATGGAAGAAAATCTCTGCTGGGAAATCACAGCAGCAGTGCCACAGCAGTTCTGAGCTGGGATGAATGAGATGGTGACTGCCTGGCCATCTTCTCCCTCTCATCACCATCTCTCAAGCACGTCTTTCAGATCAGGGAAGTTAAAGACTCGCTCTTACTCTAGTTATTACCCTTTAAATATATACTTAAGGGTAGCATTTTCAAAATCACTCATCACTGACCTAAAATGTGATGCTATTTGAGGTCAATGTTGTGTTTTCCACTGGGGACAGTTGGACCAATGTTGAGTACTATCAAAATTTCCGTCCATACATACGTATACAGAGAGGGAAAGAGAGTGTACAGTGATACATGTATCTTAATGTACCATACCAGACAGAGACAAAACCACACTTTTAATAGCTTTCTATATTGATTTCAGAACTATTTCTCATGCGACTGCAACATTTGCAGACTTTAAAAACTAAAGCTCGACTTCAAAACTGATGGGCTTGACTGTAATCTCATTGTAAAATTATACATTTCCAATGAAGATAATTACCCCAATGGAAATGTAATCACAAACAGGTAATTTTGACTCATCGCCCTCCTCTGTTCACCTTCTTACAGATGGGAATTCGGGTGCAGATACAGTTCAGAACTGTTCATACCCTTTGCAAGTTGGCCAGAGGAACTTTGTAGCGCTGCACATGCCTGTATCAGACCTAAATTTACCCCTTTTTATCTACCTTCACCTTATCTCTCTCCATCACACATACACACTCACTTTAGGTTTTGTTTGTGCTGCTTACCCTTCACCTTGTACTTTGTATTTGCCACAGGAGGGATGTATCAGTACGGGTGAGCCAAAGATTAACACGAGCAGCCTTCCCTGCTGCTGAAGAACCCAAGGGCAGTGGAACACATCTCTCGTGGCACCTTCTCCATTAGCAAAGACATTCCACGTAAGCTGTTTAAGCTGCTCTGCAGGGCAGGCTGCTGTTCTCTACTTTGTTGTAAGTTTGTTTTCTGAAGGATGGGCCCTTTATTCATATTGCCTTAGAGAACAGGTATGTTTATGGAAAAAAGCTACACAGCAGAAGGATGATGAATTGCTGTGGTTAATTAGTAATTTACTAATTGCATATTCTAGCAACCCTGCAGGATCTATACTCTACCACACTAAACACAGCATCTGCACTTTCCCAAAGATAGCATTCCAAGCTCCCCAGCAGCACTGCAGTGGGCAAGGCCTCAGAAACACCACGGAAAGGGTAATTTCACTCATGGCATAAATGCAGATAAGATAGTGATGACAACAAGATTGCCAGCAGACATTCCCCCTTCATGTGAGGAAGAAGTTGCCACATGTATAAGGCGAGACTATTGCCCGTGCTTTCACAGAGCACAGACTTTGGGGTCATTTCTAAAGGCACTAACACTGTTATAGGACAACAAAGCAAAAAGCAGAATCACAGCCTTGGAGTTCAGGACAGCAGAATTTGGCCTTTTCAAGGATCTACTTGAAAGAATTGCATGGGATACAGTCCTGGAGAAAAGAGGGATCTAGAAAAGCTTGGTTGATTTGGAGGGATTCCCTTCTCCAATCTCCAGAATGGTTTGTCCTGACAAGCAGGAAATCAAGCAAAGGAAGCAGAAAGCCTGCACGGATGAATATGGAGCTCCTGACAAAATTGATACAGAAGAAGAATACAAGAGGTAGAAGAAGCAGGTCAGATGACCCAGAAGGAATACAGAAACACTATCTGAACATGCTGAGCTTGAGTCAGTAAAGTCAAAGCCGATCTAGAGCTGAATATGGTGGGCAACATGGAAGGGATTCTACAGGTACACCAGCAGCAAGAAGAAGATCCAGGAAAATGATAAATGAGGCAGGGATATGGTGAAAAAGGACCTGGAAAAGACCAATTTACTGCATGCCTTCTTCACCTCAGTCTTTCCTGGTAAGCCCTGAGCACCCTGATCTAGCTGTCCCTGCTCTGAGCAGCAGACTAGAAGATCTCCAACCGCCCCTTCCAATTCAACTACTCTGTGATTGTATGGATGGAGCAAAGGAAAAACACTCTTTAAAACACTGTGAGGAAATCAGGCCTGAATCAAGGAGATGCTTCCATAGAGAAGGATGCAGGATTTGAAACACGAATCACCTTTTCCTTTGTTCCACACAGAAGCAGACAAAAGCCAAGAAGGGGCTTAAGTAGGCACACCAAAGGTAAGCTCAAGCCTAGTGTGTGTGTATGTTGTGAATGTGCAGCGCGAAAGGCAGTTGGAGGAACGAGTGAAACACAACATACCCTTTAAAACACAGGGTCTATTGTCTTACCTGACCAAATTTGCCTTAATCAGGTGCTGGCTCCATTTCACCTCTTGAACACAAGCTCCCAGATTTGCAAGCATGCAGTGAACTTTACCAGCAAGCAAAAACAGCAGAGAGGAAAAAAACCCAAACCTAAGTTTAGCCTTACCTGAGCTTGCTCTTTCACTTTAACCCCTTTGCCCACATCACAGGATGCTTTCACCTGGCCAGAAAACTAAAGGAGAGCAATAGAGAAATCAAATGCTAATAGGAAGAAGTGAGAGCAACGTAAACTGCTTGTTGTTCTGGGCATGCTTTTTCTTCTCCTCCTTTCATTTCAATTTGCAAAGACAGTGAAATGGAAAATGTGCCTCTAATTATTACCCCTGTGCTGCCTAAAAGCCTCTCCAAACTTTTAAGTCTCCTCAAGTTTCAGGTCCTCTTTTTCTCCCTCTCTCTTTCTCTCTCCCCCTTTTTTATTTAAACTAATCTAAAAAAGCTATAAAAAGCCTCTGACACTATAAATTCCCTTGTAAACCCTTGGTTTATAGGTTTAATTGCCTCATTTTACTGCCTTGCATGCTTTGTTCCTTCAGTATTTAGAGAGCTGCCCCAGTATTTAGTACAAGCAGGCTACCTGGGGAAAGAAAGACAATCTCAGAGCCCTCTAGTAGAACTTGGCTGTGGTCAGAGCTTTGGCACGGGCAGCACCCTATGGAGACTGAGCCTTGAAATGGCTCCACTCAGACGCATGCATGTGGGAAGTTGACCTGGACAAATATGGAGACAAACCTCAGCACTGGGAAGTTCAAATGTCCCTTGACATGGGCTAAAATCATGCTCAAGAGCCTCGAGGGTATGAGAAACCCCACACAGAATCTCTCAGAGGGGAAGGGGCACTGGGGAAGATGCTTTTGTATTTTTGTTACGTGAATAGTTTCTTCCCCATGCATTGCCAAAACAGTGTTCAAGAATGGATTCTTTATGTTCAAGAATCATACAATAGTTAGGGTTGGAAAGGACCTTAAGATCATTCAGTTCCAACCCCCTGCCATGGGCAGGGACACCTCCCACTAAACCATGTCACCCAAGACTCTGTCCAACCCGGCTTTGAACACTGCCAGCAATGGAGCATTCACAACTTCCCTGGGCAACCCATTCCAGGGCCTCACCACCCTCACAGTAAAGAATTTCTTCCTCATATCCAATCTAAACTTCCCCTGTTTCAGTTTGAACCCATTACCCCATGTCCTATCACTACAGCGAGGGATTCCCAAAGATTCCTAAGGGCAGCCTCACACTAGGTAGCATACAAACAAGGATAAACCAGTGAGATCCCAGCCCAGGTAGCTCCCTGCTTAAACAACTACCCTCTTCAAAGGGCAAGAGGGGTGAGTACGAAAGTCCTACCAAGACTCCTCCTTGGTCTTTCGCGGTCTCTTGGTCACAATTTTGAGCCCAAAGCCTTAATGTCCAAGCAAACAGGAAAATCCCCTTTGGCTTCAAGCATTTCCTAATCATGTCACTATCTGTTGAACTGGCTTCCACAGATCTTAGTTGGACACTGTGGTGGTGTGAAGGGGAGAAAAGATGCATAGGGACTTCACATGGAGAGCTACCAGGAACCTGTGTTCTTTTCTCAGGATCAGGATAGTCAAATGGACATGCAAAAACAACTGGCAGCATCCACAATATACGTTGGGTTTTCTCACTAAAGAACATTTACAGCATGTTTCTGTACAAGTATTGCCTAAACACCATCAAACTGCAGCAATGCTGTGAAAGCTTCATTCACTGCCTTGAGTCTTGGATCCAAGACCTTGATGTCTAGCAAAGCAAAACAGCACTGCAGACCTTTCAACAGAAGGGTAGGGTGCTTTTCCCCTCAAACAGTGATCCCAGAATCCATTTCTTAGCTCCCAGAAAACATAAGATGACACCTTTGGTTTCACCTCAGTTGAGAAATGTCTGTGATTGCCATATCCAGGTGATCTGTTAGGAAGGACAGACTATGCAGGGGTTTATTCCCAAACTCCTTCTTTCACCAGTTCTAATTCAAGCATGGGAAACAGAAAATACTAGAAAGAAGGGAGAAATAAATGAAAGCCTAAAAGCTTTCAAACAGTTTGGGTTTGGCTTAACTGAGGAAATGGTAAAAGCATCCAAATGTGGCTTTTATTGGCAAATTAAAGGGTTTTTTCCCCCTGTTTTCCTAAAGAGGCAAGGCTTGTGAATCAGGATGCGTATGCATCTTGCACTACTTTTTGGTTTATGGTAACTTCAGAAAATGTTGAGCATTCTTAACCAAATATGTCAGAGAGAAAGAAGGCTCAGGATTATCGAGTGTCTGCAAGTTCCATAAACACAGATCAGCCAGTAAAGGAGCAAGATACAAATTTGGTTTCCCCATGCTTAATCTAAACCATACAGAGAGTTCTATTTCTTTATGCTGCTCACCAAGTTACCACCCTCTAAAACGCTTCCCCCAGAGAAAGGGATATGTACGTTGTGTGAAGAACTGAATTTGCTTTTTGTAGCAGCTGAGGTAGAAGAGTAACAACCTATTCATTTTTCCAGGCCACCTCATGTTTTATAGACCTCTATTGCATCGCCCCTCAGCTACCTTGCAGACTGAAGGTCCCGGTCCATTTAGTTGCTCTAAATAAATATGATGGTTTTCCCTCTCCTCTGGATTTCTTTTCTTAGCTGGGTTCTGTAAAGAAGAAACATTCCCTGCTCATTGAAAAGGAACACTATTCCCTGTGAATGAGCAGATCCTGAAAAGAAGACATTGCTTCTTTTAGCCATGAAGCTGTTGGCAGCCGGGCGGGCAAGGGGAACAACGCTAGAAGCCTCAAAAGGGAAGGCAAGAGGAGGGAGAAGCACTTTTTGGAGGATCAAAATCTGGAGGACAAGCATGTTTAAAACAAATGAACTGAAGAAAGAGCTTGTTGTTGGTGAAGTTGATCCTTCGTGCTGCCCTGCTATCTTGTAAAAGGAGTTTTATTTGCCTTTTTGTGGGAGTCCTGGGAGGAAACTATTAAAGCAAGAGGCTTTAGGCAGTTTGTGGGGATGTGTATATAGGCATACGCATGAGTGCGTGTGTTGGGGCGTGCATGGCTGTGTGTTTTCTCCCTCCCTTTTACAAGGGCCAGTCAGGTCACAAGGTTAAAGCCAGGGGGGACTTATTTTGTGTTGTAAGAACTTTTACAAAGTGTAAAGGATCAAAGTAATTAGCTGAGGGTGAGAGCCCGAGACTGTCAGAGAAGTAACGCAGCCTCAGCCCAGGAGTCTTGATCGCAGCCGGCCAGCCTGCAACTCCAGATACTGGGAATCACTTACCCAGCAGGACTGTGCAGCACGGGGTGTGCTGCTAGATAGGAAACTTGTAAGGGAGAAGAAAGGCAACATTTTGGATGGAGCAACTGCAAAATGCTCCAGAAATGCAGCTGAATGAAGCACAGGAGCTTTTAGGTGCGAATATTCTAAAGCCAGCTGTCTGCTGCTGTGAGAGCTGCCAAACCATGCTGGCACTCTTGAGGAGCAGGTCATTGCTTCCTGCTTCCAGCTGGCCTGGAAAGATTATCTGAAAGTGAGGCAGGACTCTCAGGCCTTCAGTTTGGTCTTTCGAAGCAAAGGAGCAAGGAGGAAACAGGCACACAGGGGGATGAAGCATCAACACCAAAATAGCCAGCCCCAAGGAGTGGGTCAAAGCTGCCTCCAAGTGCTAGCCAAGCCCCTCACTACTGGGCACTTTGTTTTCTGTGCTGGCTCTCCTGGCTGCTTGTTGCTCTTGGGATGCTCTCCTAATGCAATTCCAGTCCACTCAACAGCACTGACACCGAAAATGACCAAGACACAACTGGTCTCTGTAGTGTCTGAGCAGGGAAACATCTCCTGCTATATCATGTCCTGAGCTTCCTCATCAAACTTACAGACCAAGAAGCACCTGAGCCACTCTCTTCCAGACCCTACAAGAAGCAACTTTGCCTCTAAGCTCTCATCACTCACCTTGAGAAAGAACCTTTGATGACACGGATCTTCTCTGTCTACTGAAGTAGCTCTGGTTTGTATTCCCAGAACAAGAGGTATACGTGCATAGTACTCATTTCACAGCAAGAAAAACAATTGCTACTTACACTGCACAAGCTATCTGGTTGTTCCAGTTTCCCCTTTTGCTCCTACTGTACAGACAAATATCGGGAAACAAGTGCTGTACACAAGTTTTTAGGAGAACTACAGAGGTGAGATCAGAACTCGGGCCAAAAAGACTGCTTCAGCTCCAGGGGTGGCTTATAAGCATAAACCACCAAGCTACAAAGCACATAAACACAGACTACACCACTGGAGAGCATCCAAATCCCTGGAGTCACCCACAGTTTTGATTGTCGGTAGTAACTGGGAGGAATGAATTACATCCTGTCTTAGAAACAGAGACCAAGGCCTTCCTGACGACCACAGAATGACTTGCTGGGTACCGTACCCTTCATCCAGCTAGGCCACCAGATCCCTCACCTCTCCCAGGCTTGTTCAGCAAGAAGCTGATCAGCTGCCACTGTTAGAATTCAAAAGGATAGGAAGGAATTACAGAATGAGAGCAGAACCCCCAGCTCTCTTCATATCGCAGCCTGTGATAAACTGTACATCCTCTTTACCTGGAGCACTGGGATGGCAGAAGGAGGCGGCAATTCTACACCCTATCTGCAGCTACTGTGTGGAAGACAGGCATTTACTCACGGAAAAGCTGCTTTCTTAAACGACTACATTAGTTTTATTAAATGTTCATCATCAAGATTTCACCTTTCCTCCCCAAATTATGTTCATCTTTAGGAGGGAGAGAAAACCTGAGATGTCTAACCACAGCTTTGGCTCAGAGCCGCCTTCTGTCTCCAGCCCCTGCGAGGATGAGTTAGCGCTCGGTAGATGTTATTGATCTCCAGTCACAGATTGTCTGGCTGCACAGTCCTTGTGTCTCCAACCTTACACTGCTCCACCCACCTGAGATCTTCCTTCCCTTGGCCTCCCCATCCTTCTGAGCCTGTTTGAGATGCAGAACGTAGAGCTGGCAGGTGTGGCTCCACGATGGCCGGCAGTCATTCATCACACAGCTCTCAATAAGCTAATAGCCCTAATGTGTGAAAATTGATTTCTGGGGTGAATGCAAAAATCCCAGTGATTTACACTCTATTTCCAATTGATGAGGCTCAATTGATTCCAATGAGTACTAAAATATTTACCAGAGTGAAAGGTAGGGGGGTGTGTGTGGTGAAAGACTGCGAACAGGGTCATCACTCACAGAGGCATCTCAGCCGTGCTTATGAGCAGCACCGTCAGCCTGTGGAAGGGCCCATCAGGAAAAGTATTTGGTCAGCATTAAGTCATGAGAAGAAGGAAAGCAGCAACAAAAAGAAGTTAAAACTGATGTGCCACAAACACAGCCTCTTTCAGTTTTGAGTGAGCTCAGATTCCTGTAAACCCCCCGAGTTCTTGGATAAATAACCCCTGGAAAGCACCTTCGATGCTGTGTCCTGCCAAGGCCAGTTTTGAACTCAAGCTGCCTTTGCCCTCTGACTCTCACTGGCTCCATGAACTCCGTTGCAGCAAGGCTGTGCTCGAGGTTCATAGGAGAACAAGGTCCAGTGAGCTTCCCAAATGCCTAACCTCAGCCACCATCTGCTCTGAAAGTGAAATCTCTCCAGAAACAGCTTCCCATAAGACACGTGCTTGTGCCCCACAGTTTGATGTGCCACACAGTCTGATGTGCCCAGGGACAGCCACTGAGTGGGCCAACACTTCCCACCACCTAATCCCCAAGTGCTGCTGTCTGCTACTCAGTTGCATCAGCAAAGCAGACAGCAGCACTCAGGAGAAGGTGGAGAAGGGAATGGGAAAGGACTAAGGTTGAAGCAGTCTACAAGCTCACTCGTTTGTATTTTCCTGACACCATAGAGGACATATTACCCTTATCCCCCGTCTCTCCTTCCATCTGAGCTTGAACCAACAAACTCAGCTTTCAGCTTCCACTGATCTTTCCCAATTCATCCTACCCTTCCCCTATTTGTCAACCCTCCCCTTTCCTCACCTCTATTGGGTAAAGTTCTCATTTACCACATCAAAGGTTAGCCCTTGTCAGACCGAAAGCTTTGAAATACATCTCAGCAACTAATAATTTCCAAGTTTGGAGCTGCCCCCATATCTTTCTTCGTCACTCAAAACAAATGCACAGCAGAGGCGTGCAAGCAATCACAGAAAATGCCAGAACCCAACCTTCTAGCAATGGGGCCAAGAAACAAAGTTCACTCTAGATCTAAGTGAGAAACTACCAACAGTCACTAGGTAGTAACTGTTCTATGAGGCATGGGGGGGTCCTATGTGCAATGGGGTTTTCACCCATCACACTCTTCCTAAGACACTCTTGAGACCTTATCATAAGGAAGTGGAGGTGCTGCCCCATTACAGCCTTCATAACCATGCCTGCACTGGGGCTACACCTGCATCAGTAAATGTGACAGCATTGACTCCATAAACGCAGGTCAGTGCCAATGCATGGAGCCAGTATCCCCTTGATAAACACTCCTTGAGTTTATCATGGCACGATCTATTCTGAGATCATTTCTAAGCCACTGCTGTACATTTCCCACACAGGTCTGACTTCTCTGAAGTTTGGAAGACACTGGCATAAGCAGAGTTTCTCTATTTCTTATCATCCATCTCCTCACAACAATGAAATGCTCTGGGGATCATGAAACAGCAACAAAGCTGACTCAACTAATGCAAAATGTCCTATTTCTACCAACTTCCCCATGCAGCAGTGTCAGAAGATGAGGACCATAACTGGCACCAAGCTTATTCTACAGAGTGCCCTGGCATAGCCCGACCCCAGATCTACCCCATCAGCCTACAGGTAGATGTTGTGCCAAGTCCTCGGCCCATTAAGTTCAGGACAACTTTGCCCGACCACCCAAATGAAAACCTGCTTCATAATCAGGTTTATAACCATTAAAGGGAATGCCCAGTTAATAAGGACTAACTGTCATTCAGCTTCACAAAAAGATGATGCAGTGTTTAATCAGCAAATGCCCCCATTTGAGTTCTCGAGGTGAAAAATGCTATGCAAGTGCAAAGTGTTTTTTAAAAATACTGGAAACAGAGTTTATAAATAATAAAAGAGGAGAAGTTTCCATTTTAGCCTCTCTCTGTTCCTGTGGCCATCCCCACTCCCCTCTCCCCTGCTCACTCTGCATAGCTGTATAGAAAATCAGAATCCAATCTCAGCAAATCTTATTGACTGTCTCCTGTCACTCACCTGATTAAAGGTTCCACTTACATCCAAATGGTTAGAGCCATGACTCTGAGCCATTCATAAAACTCGTATTGAAGGATTAGCTTTCGCAAACTTTGCCTTAATGATTATGCATTCTATTGATCAGCGGGGGGAACTATAAAAATTGACACCAGAATAAACTTTGAAGGACTGCTCTCGCTCAGCAGAACCATGATCAATTTGAATCGACCGGGATGATAGGGAAGGGGGGGGGGAAAACAACCTCTCTCCATTAGCTGGGTGTAATCCTGATTAGCTAAATGTTTCAGGGTTTTTTCTATCTGCCCCTTTGCTGAAGTCCAACAGCATCTTAGTGAGATGCAGATTAGCAGACCTTGAAGTTAACTCTCTGAAATGCACTGGTGTATGTTCCTTCCACCTTTGCTCCATAGATATGCCCTTTCACAACTGCTTTGATGTTCAGATTTTCTTATCCCTGTTCCCCAGTTAAAAACAACCCGACACCCCGACAGTGATTATTTTGTTCGTGGAGAGAACAGGTATTAGTCACCGATAACAAAAAGGAAACAGCATGTTACTGTGGCATTCATTCCTAAGGCCAAGCAGGAATTCTTTGGAATTCTTTTCCAAACCTTTTTGGACTAGTGTATGTATACATTCAGGTATCCAGCTTTGGCTAGCTTGGCCAAAACAGGAAATGACTTAAAGGGAGACGTGCCCCAAACCATGACTGCTTTACTAAATATTTCACTTGCTTTAATAAAAGAAAAAGGAATACCTTCTACCCACAAAATCTGCTTCTCCTAAATCCATCATGGTTACAGCGGTAAGAATCCTTTCATTGTGTTTACATGTGCACTCTTTTCTTGAGCAGAATGTGAGTGTTTTCCAGCTTCTACAACCTACAATGTGTACACAACTGCCTTTCAAAATGCAGCTGCAGATTACAGCTGAGGATACCCATTTCCACTTCCTCATATTCCTTGTATTTCACTGCCTAATCACAATCATTGAAATGTCATTTCAACATAGCCATCACCACTTGATCCCACCTCAATATTCAGCATTGCCAGCTCATGGTACTGAATCTGAAACAGCAGCTCTAAAGATTAGTGTATGCATCTTCCCAATGTATTTCAGTTCCAGTGCCTGCAGAGGAAGAACAGCAGGAGCTTCCTGAGAGGTTTTACAGCAAGAGCTGCATCCAGAACTTGGCTAACATCTCCCCATAAGTGCTTGTTCTATTCCAAGGAGTATGGATAAGATCCAGTTGAGGACAGCAGATGTTTTCAATCATAGAATGGACCTTATCTAGAGCCCAGCCTTCACAGCCGCTGGAGTCCAGCTCAAGTTTACATTATGCTAAGATATATTCCCAGACTCAGTTCCAGGTGGTCACTGAAATGTTGGTCTCCTTTTTACTATGGGATTACTCTCAGAATGCACCCATGCATTTGCTCTTGTTTGACATTCGTCCGAACTTTCCTGCTTGGTATCCCAGACACTTGGGTTAGTCTCAGTAGACAGGCAATCAAAGAGCAGAACTGAGAATGAGCTGATAAAAACGGCCGATTTACAGAAGTAAGACTTTTTTCAATAAAATCAGATGGCCAAGACAGAATTTTCCATTAAAGAAAAACATTATAGTAATTGGGTAACTGTGTGCAGCTGAGCAGGATTCATCTCACTTGATTTTAGTAGTCAGCAAATGAGGTCTATAACCTAGACAATCCTCCAGGCTCTTTGCTGAGCCAATGCCACAGGCATCTCACTGGGATAATCATAGAATAGTTAAGGTTGGAAAGGGCCTTAAGATAACCCAGTTCCAACCCCCCTGCCATGGGCAGGGACACCTCCCACTAAACCATGCCACCCAAGGCTGTGTCCAACCCTGCCTTGAACGCCGCCAGGGATGAAGCATTCACAACTTCCCTGGGCAACCCCTTCCAGGGCCTCACCACCCTCACAGTAAAGAATTTCTTCCTCAGATCCAATCTAAACCTCCCCTGTTTAAGTTTGAACCCGTTACCCCTTGTCCTCTCACTACAGTCCCTAATGAAGAGTCCCTCCCCAGCATCCCTATAGGCCCCCTTCAGGTATTGGAAGGCTGCTATGACGTCTCCACGCAGCCTTCTCTTCTCCAGGCTGAACAGCCCCAACTTTCTCAGCCTATCTTCATACGGGAGGTGCTCCAGTCCCCTGATCATCCTCATGGCCTCCTCTGGACTTGTTCCAACAGTTTCATGTCCTTTTTTTTTGAGGACACCAGAACTACAGCCCATCTGCTCCAGGTACCTTCTGGGGAATGAAATGGCTTCACCTTCTAGCATACGGCAGACATCATCTCAGGGTAACAGGTATGGGCATCTGCATGGACCCAGAAAGAAGCAACAAGTACGGTCAAAGTAAGCAGCCGAAGTCCCTGTGGTGAACACAGACAACATTCAGACTTAGTTCTCAGAGGTCTCCAAAGGCACGGGCTCCATGAAAAACCAACATGATGTGCCCAGTAAAAAACTGGTCTGGCCCAAAGATAAAGTTGGAAGCAAAGCTGGTAACATGAAAAGCTGGACTAATGTAGCTTAAACTAAAACCATGGGTGGATTAGACTAATTGGGAACCAGAGCCAGGCGCATTCAAATTAGCAGTTAAACGCTCAAAGGTCATGGTAAGTAACTGTTACATCAAACTAGTAGGAAACGTTGTACACTGCTTACTTCTGGAAGATGTGTGAGCCGCTTAGAACTAAATGGATTCAAACAGACTGGCTTCCTTTGCACAATAACTCAGACTATAAGAGACATCCCATTGACCTCACATTCTGTGAATCTGTGAAAGGAGGTTGATTTCCATGGCTGGACTAGAAAGCCAAGTAAGAAAAGTATCCTCTGATATATGCAATTTCAATAAAGACATCAAAACCTGTCTACAGCGCTTCAAGGAAATAAGAACAAGACCTATCGTAAATTAAAACATGGCCAGTATTAACTGCATGAAAGTTGCAAGTAAAGGTCAAGTCAGTGTGTTTTCATACACTCCTTGAATGTTATTTATGTCAGTAAGTGCTGTCCAGTATTTGTTCTGATCCCAGAGTTTTCTAACAGCTTCTAAAAGCTCTCCAAGCAATGAATTTAGAGTAGATGACATTCTCATTAGGTTGGAGGCCTGAAAAGAATATATGGAAAATCATTAGGTTTTGCAGCAGACCAAAGAAAGAAATCTATGGTTGAACTTACAAAAACAATACTAAATGATGCTACAAGCAGAAGTGATCCATGATGGATGCAGGCTGAGTAAAAATGACTTAATTGCTGATCCAGAGAAAAGAAAAACAATAGCTGAAGTGTTCACACAGCAAAGCAGATAGAAAGAGATATATAGGGCTGATAAACTGATTTGGCAAAATTGATTCCAAATCTATACCTGATCAATAAGTCCTTGTGGAAATTGTTAGATTATGAGGCTGCTGGCATTCAGTAAAAAGACATTAATAGACATCGAAGCAGTTAAAATCATTTAACAAGAGAGTTTAAAAACGCTATGACATGACTAAGTCGGTTGCATTGGAAGCGCTGCTCCATACCAGTGCAAAGTATCTGTCAGACTTTCAAAGTAATTTCCAATAGTGCCTCTTGTCTGAGCTTAATACAGTGCTGGGGATGGCATGGAAGGGTGCTGACTCGGCACACAGGCATCTCCGCGCCTGGCAGCATCTTTAGCCTCTTTGTCAGTAAGAAATAAGAAGGAGAAGAAACTCCAGGGTATGAGTTTCCCAGGAAGCTGGACAACATAGATGGAAAAGTCCTCCTAAACCCAAGCAGTAGTTCTGCTTCCAGCTCTTTTGGGAACCTTACGAGTTCTCAAACTTGGAACCCCAAACATAGCTTCTGTTTCAAATTGTTCCTTGGCTCTTCCCTGCTCACCACACCTCAAACTACTGGAAAAAATATCCTTTCAATGAAGAGCTGAAATGGTGACTGCTGAATGAAGTGGAAAGCTAACCCCTCCAGACTCTTATCACCACCACCGAATCACCCTGACCAAGAATGAAAGTTGTTGGGGAATGATCACGAGGAGAGGCTTCATTTGAGCTTTTGGGACACCAGCAGATAGTGGGGTGAATATTTATCTTTCTAAAGAGCAACAGGATAAAAAAAAGCACATTCCCTTTGCCAGTGATAATGGATGCAGTGTGAGCTAAAACCCCAGCAGTTAAAAGCTACATTTATTATCACTCTATCTCACACCAGCAAATTTATGATCCCTTCCAGACCTAAAACATCAAAGCAGAGCAGGAGTCAGAGCCTTTTCAGACTGTTGAGGGCTTTTTTTTTTCCCCTTCTTCTTTTCACATAGATTGCTTTATTTATTTTTTAAAAGGAGGTGGGCATTAAAACCAAAATCTGACCTTTGATCCCCTGAGGCAACTCATTACTTACAGGGGCAAATAGGGAGCTGAAAGTTTTTCCTGCATGAAACCATAAATAATTCTTCCCTACATCCACAAATCACTCGAGGTTGGTAAAGTAAATAGTAATTGGTGGGTTTCTCCCTAGGGGCAGGTCTGAAGGGGGTTGTAGATTAGAGTTAGGGAGATTTTTTTGTTGAAGAAAACCCCTTTAAAAACCATGTTCCACTCAATGCTCCAGATGCTCAGGTAACATGGGAAGTTTGGAGGTGTGTGTATGGCAGGGTTGTGAGGAGCAGAAGGGTTTGCTGCTTTGCTTAACTTAAGTAGTTTCTCCTGTTGGAATTGAAGAGATTGACAACTTTCAGGCAAAGGGAAGTACTGAAAACATTAAATGCTCCGTATTCACAACAGCCTTTTCTGTCTATTACCAACAAGGTTTAAACAAGGAACCTTCACACCTCTTCCTGTAGCTCCACTGGTTAGTTGGAAGAGTAGTGGGCTATTGCATCCCTGCTCTGCTTTTGTAATGTGCTACTACAGTTACACATGATGCACACAGAGCACACGTTATCAACTTCCACTGTTAGATACAATTTACTCTAAACATATGAACTCTACCCAAGCTCAAATGTCTTTTCAACCATCACTGTTTCAACTATGATCAAAATTACTTTGTTCAACAACTGTCATACGTAAATATCTAAGTAAAAGTAGAATTTCCATGCTTATAACTGGATGAATACAGTTGTTGGAGCAGACCAGCTAATCAAGAGAGAAAGTCCACTAATGTTATCGACACTAGTTGCAATCTCCCCTTGCTGGACCAACGGGACCAGCCTGTCATCAACCCAGGACTGGCCAGTGATGCACTGTCACAGCCCAGTGATTCTCCCTGCTGGAAAATGATTTAAGAGCTTGCTGATAGCATGCCAAATAAAAGCCATCAAATGCAGACATGGTAAGTCCAGAAAAAGGGATGTGTAACTGTTACGCTTTGATGAGAAAGGTCAGAGTCACAAGGATAGAGAGAAAAGGGAGTAGAAAACTGGATGTTTATAAATGTGACTGATGCATCTCTACCTGCATGGAATGAATACAGCCAAACACTGTTACTTGCAAGGAGAAAACTGGTCCCAAGCCTGGTTCTATTTCCAAGAAAAACAACAGGTCATAAATCTGTATTTAATAATTGAAACAAATGGCCTGACTTTCAGCCAGGCTGAGCACAAGGCACTGAAGAAACCTGAAGTATTGATTAAGACATGGGGTTTTTCCACCTGGCCTCTGACTCCTTTGAAACTTCCAAACTCCAGTGCTAAAGCCACAAGGAGTTTTATCTGAGACAAGATTAGGTTTGAAATTCCTCATGTTTACCTTCCAGCCTCCTCAGTCCCAAGATCTAAGGCAAGCACTCGCCAAAGGAACCACCACAGGCTCTGCTGAGGACCCAGAAGATATTACAGTGAAACATGCGGGAGTTGCACTAACCTTCTTCCAAACGCAGCCTCTGTGGTTCTATACCCTATAGCAGCCATAGCTGGTATATAAAATGGCTTTAACTTGCACTACTGAGGATCAGAGGAGTGGGAACACTTGAAGTTTCCACCTCTCTGACCCACAGCTTTCCCTCAACAAGATTTTCATCCTGGGGTGGGAATGGCAAAGCCAGACACGAAGCTGGTCCTGAGTTACTGCACTTGACATAGAGAATTACTAAGGTAAAACAAACCAAGCATGGGTTTCCTTTTAATAAACTGGGTTGAAAAATACCATCCATTCAGGGTGTGCTTCACAAGGAGCTCAGTCATCCCTCCTGAAGTCAGGGCAATCCAGGCCTTTATTTCTTAAGTATATAACAATAAAGTGATTTATTTTCAATCTCCCAGTGAATCAGGAAATTGTTGCTATTCCCAGACAGGGAACAGAGACAAAGGAAGATTAAACACCCAAATATCACACTAGAAGCCTTTGGCAGAATAGGAAACTGAACTCACCCCTCCTTTCTGAAACGTAGCTCGGCTTCATACACATCAGACCATCATTCCAACCCTCACGTGATGTGTAGACACATACGCCTTCTGCAGCGCTCCAAAGCACAAAGGCAGCAGCTAGTAAAAGATCCCTGCTGGCCCAGACTCAGATCCTGTCTGGACTGAAGGAACAGGTTTCTGGTTTCAAAAGGAGCTGGGCTGAAGTCGCTTTCCTTCACTTGCAACCTTTTTAACAAAACAGAGATTTTTCTCCAGCAAATAAAGCCATAAATCAGGACATCTCCTGAGGTTCTGTTTTTTTTTCTTCTCCCTGTTTTTTTCCCTAGTTAGTGTGCCCTCCCTCCCCTTTCCATCCCTCCAGACTTACTTCATAAACATTAGCTTTCAAGCATCTCTTCCCCCAGAGGACATATCATAAACATCATGTTAAATATTTAGAGCAGGAAACCACCTCACTTTTCTAGCTACATAAAAGCTATCTTGGGAGGGTGCATTTTCTGTTCTTATGTCTTTTATTTATTTATTTCCTAGTGCAAATCATCTCAACAATCAGTGCATTTGCCAGGGACGTTTGACAAGCATTGAGGAGCCCCCTTGTACCTGGGCAAAGGAAAACGCTACTGGACACTCTAGGGAGTTAGTGCATCTCATAAGCATCCTGCTCCTTGTGGGACTTCCACAGGCTTTGGATAGTCACAGTGCACAGAACTTGGAAAAGGAACTCAACTAGAACAAACTAGGGCCCCTTTTCAGCACTCCCAGCATCCACTTCAATGTCCAGCTTCCAGCTTGCTTACCTCAACTGTCCTAAGAGTTCTCAGGAGCCACTAAGTTAACATGTAGTGAAGATGTTTAATAACAACCAAGCATTCAACACCGCCAAGAACCCCTTGCACTCAGCTGTAAACCCTGGAAGTTCCAGGCTTGATTCAATGCTAGCAGAACTCAAAGGTACATGGCACAAGAACCTTTTGATGACTCTCCTGTGTCCTCACCCTATTTGCATTTATATATTCAGACCCAGTGCAAAGGGGCCAGTCCCAGTTTCAGGCTGTCCCTTCCTCATCTGCACTGCTCCTCTGTCCTCCTCACCCCTCACACATACAAGGCAGAACCTCAGGACTCTGGCTGCTCTCTCAAACACAATAACCTTCAAGCATTTACAGGCCTGTTTTCTCTTCCCATTCTTTCCTTCAGAATGCACGATGGTAGCTCCAGGCTGGGAGCTGGCTGTGGACAGAACGCGTTTGCTCAATCACTGCCTGTGTAAAACAGAGGCTTCCTTTCTATTCTGAGAAAAGGGGAAGAGGTCAGATGGAAAGACATCAAGGGGGAACTCAGATGGAGAGCAGACAGCTGGATCATGCTGGCCCGCTCTGTACCCTCGTTGGGGCAGGTGCTCCCCCACCCTGCCACAGCAATGCCTGCTGCAGGGACCCTGCCAGGGCAGTGCTGCCCTAACACACACATTGACTGCCACCGCAGTACAGCAGAGGTCTTAACCAGACACCCAAAGCTTCAGTTATCCCAATTCTTTACGTAAGATTTCACAAAACTAAGCCAAAGACAAAGAATATGTATTTCTCCCATACACTGCCTTGTGGCCATGCCCATCACACCATCCTGGATTTTGCTCTGTCTCCCTTTGGAAGTTCCCAACTCATATACTGACTCCTCTAGCACACAAATCCATCCCCAGAAAAATCTCCCCTTTCCACACTCTTCATTACTCTTGTGTCTACTTTGTGTGTATGCCCATCAAGTGCTGGCCTCTTACTCTCTCCTTCCTGCACACTGCTCATCTAAACTACATCTACTGAACTCAAACCCTTTCCTGATAAATGTTAAAGATCTACAGAGACCAGCTTATTTACTTTCTTCTAAGCTTCCAAATATTTGATAAGAGGCTGCCCATAATAGGATGCAATAGTCCAAGCTGTTATCGAAAGCACCAAAGCCGTGGAGAAAAGAAAGCAAAAATCAGTCCTGCAGCCCCCAAATTACCTTTCTCTTCCATCGCACATTGCAAGGTCACAGTAATTCACTCCACACCATCAGCCCCTTCAGTCTGCCTGGCTGAAACTCAGCTCAGCTTCAGGGGAAGGCAGTGCAACAGATTGGCAAACTATAATGTCCTGCTTCAGTCCTATTTGGAAGATTTAAAAGGTGCAAAGGGCTTGATGGTGGCTTTTCAGATGTGGACAAATCTCACCCATTGTACGTAGGTGAATCAAATTTGCAGTGATGCAAACTGGAAATCCTTGCCAAGTATGCACGCAAGAGCAAGAAAAACAAAGATCATAAAGATTTATGGATTGCTTTAAAATGCATTCACCCTAAACCATGAGCGGCTCCTAAAAGCACTACCAACCTGGCTGAAACGTTGTATGTACATGAAGGACTCATTCTGCTGGAACGAGTGCTTGAGTGAAGATCAACAGAATTAATGAGCTAAAAACTGCAGGGTATTAGTTCAGTACCTGAGAACAACAATAAAATTAGAAGGTTTATGTCTTTGATTTCTATGTTTAAAACTAAGAAGGGTTACTAAGGACATATGGGACCACAGTGGTCCACTTCTGCGTGCTGATGTGTAACACATCCTACTGAATCGTTTCAGCTTGTTTCTGAGGGCCACAATTCTGGCTGCTTCAAAATAGCTCACTTCAAAAAGAGAAACTAGGTAGTGTAAAACTTCAACGGTGCAGGGGCCGATATCCTCACGCAGACTTGAACCTGAGTATCCAAACTCCAAGCTGGCAAACAGAGCTAATAAATCACTTCACAAGAACGAACCCCGTTGTCACAGTCCTACTGCTTCCTGCTTTTAGTCAGGCTAAAACCAAGGACAAATAACAACTTCTACAGCATTAAAAGCATGTCCACTTCTCCCAAGCCTGAAGTGGGATCATGAATAGAAGTGCGCGAAACTAAACCGGGCAAACATCAAAAAATAACAACAGATCATATTTTGTGATCATTTTGTTTCAGGCAGGAAGGCTGAGGCTGGTTCTAATTTGCATCTAACCAGTTGGCCAGGCCCTACCTTATATATTATCTTTGGAATGTGAGTCATTTTGTTGGCTTAGTTATTTCGTCTTCTGTAACATGGCACTCCTGACTGCAGTGGTATGTGGGAGCTATTTTTATTGGGTAGCAGTGAAAGGAAGTGATGGATAGAGCTGGTTGGGAACATTTCAACAGAACATTTTTTCATTCAAATTTCCTACTCGCTCAAATGTGAAGTTGTTCACACGGAGATGGCTGCTTCCAGCAAATCTTTCTCTTTCAAACACCAAAAAGTAAAGGATTACACTCAAAGTGGCCCATTCTAGTGTTTCTAAAGAGAAAAGTTCAACTGGCCAAATTATTTGGCTTGGAGATGAAAAGAGAAAAACGAAGTCAAAATGTTACTGGAGAAAGACCAGCCAGGCCTGAGGAAGGAGCCATCCAAAGCAAAGCTACCTCTGGCCCTGCAGAAGTATGCACTTCAGATTTAAAGCTCTTTAAAGTTTCATCTGGGTTCAGAACAGTAGCTCCCTTTTTCACAGCCTCTTCAAGAACTTCAGGAACATCCAAACCTTTGTATTATTGATATTTTGGCAGAACAAGCAGCACACTGTAGGAGCAAGGGCTTGGAAAGGCAGGATCCTTCAGATACGTCTCCATCAGGGTCATGTTGGTACTGTAGCACGCAGTCCCTACGTGATGTGGTGCGGTCAAATGGAGATGGTAAACCACATGTTGGAAACCTACCAGTCCCAGGTGCCCACAAAAGCCAAAAATTAAAAGGGTGTATCCTCAATGGATGACCAGCCACTCCTGAGACCCTGCCTTTCCCTATGGGGTTTTCCTAACAGCTTTCAAAAGCACGGCCAGCTACAACTTAAGCAAAGCTGGGCAGTGATCTAGGAAACTCTTCTATTATAGATGAGCACCAATAAGCAGCCAGTGATTTGCTGGAAATTATGAAGTATAAATAATTGAGAAGCAGGGAGCTGGCCCAGAGGTACCCTTCTCTCTTGCTGATTCCTCTTAATGCATTTCCTTGATGCAACTCCCTGCCGTGTACCTAGCGCTGTAGGGAGCAGCAGGATAATGGCCCTTGAAGAATCTGCTGACCTGCTTCTACACAGAGTTACAAATATGGGAACATCTACCGAACCAAAAGGTGCACCTAAGGAAATAGGGTTAACCCAGTGAGCCCAACTGTCACCCTACTTCCAGTATGGAAGTCAGTATTCACCTGAGTTACATAGGGGCTCTCCAGTTCTGGTTGACCGTGGTGCCTGGCAGCAGCTTGTGTGAAAGAACTTCAGTACATATTTGCTGCTGCTTTTTCACGGTGTCATGAAAGAGGAGATTCAACCAGTGCATCACTCACATGGGCTGATGCTCAGCTGTCCTGCGAGACAAGAGTGCTAACTTCAGCCTTCCTGATCTTCCAGCCTTAATAGATATGGTCTACAATGGCTTTTCAAGGAGATGAGTCCCAGTATGAGGGAAGCAAGCCTTTCCTAGGGCCACAACTCTTGGGCAGGGCATGAAATAAACCCAAAAGGCCTGGTCTGCAGCTCAGCAGGACCCAAAGACAACAGCACTGCAGAGAAGTTACTTCCCAGATGAGCAGGGCTTCAGCCAGAGCTTCTCCCTCAATGCAAGAGGAAAGGACCACAAAGGATACTCGAAGAATCAAGAACACCTCCCCATGCTCAACCATGGGCCATTCTAAGGGAATTTTCTCATTAATGCCCATCAGTTCACATCTGTCTCACACCTTGATGCTAATGCACTTCTAATCTGTGTAATAAAACTGGATGCTGTCACGAGCCATGTAAAACCTTTCGTACTACAAAAATTGAAGTCTCCCTGATAACTTGTTGTAAACCAGTAACAAAGCACTGGGCTCAAAATCGTCTTTGCTTTCACGAGTTTTAAGTGCGTTTCCCTTAACTGCAGTGAAAATCTTTAGGCTCTTGCACTGCAAAAAGAAACAACTGACTTATCTCAGGTGTGAAAGACGGGAACAGGAAAGACAGCCATTGGAAACCTTAAAAGAAGGCGCTTCATCAGGAGAAGGTTCTGGTTAGACTTTCAAAGCTGCTAAGGAAAGTGGGAATTAAAGCATGGAATGAGTCAGGTCTAGCTTAGACTAAAAACTGAGGCTAATTCCCATGTATTTTCTTCATAGCCCTGCTAAATGAGCAATTTACCTTACTAAACATCTAAGAGCAGGCCTGCGAAGTGCCCTCCGGAAGAATGTGATTGTTCTCACACCACAATGCTCAGACTTTGACTTCCACATTTGGACAGGCAAAGGAAGGAGATCAGGCTGACTGTCTAAATACTCTTCAGATACTTTTCCAGTTCTAGCACAACAGACAGGTCACCGTGAACACTGTGCTCCTCTTTTGATGTCCAGAAAACTCACATGTACGGGGAAAAAGAAGAAAAATGGGAATAAAGAAGAAAAGAGACAGAAAATGAAACCCCAAACCACAGGTAGCGGGAGAGAATGCTGGGGACAGCTGCTGCTTTGCTTATGACACTCAGGTCCACATAAACCCAACCCTTTTTCACTAGGAAAAGCTCAGACATGAGGATTTCTAGGGATTCCTTAATGCAGCAGCACTAGGCTGGCATGGATTTCAGATTAGGTATTTCACCTATTCTTCTAACGGGCTTAGTTCATGCCAAATCACTCCACTCACTCCTGGCACAATATTCTCTTTCATATGAAGACGATGACAATAATTTGAAACCAGGCATGTAGGCACGGTTCTAAACAGAGTGATTAGGATCTTTTGGGAGAAGGATCACCTCCTCATCCCATCTGCTTAGCGCAGAGGACACCAACAACTTGCACCGTGGTGAAGACACAAAGACAGCTTACTGAGCAAATAAAGCAGATATCCACGGGGGCTCCCGGGCATAATGCAGATTTCTGATTAAAGAGAATACATTCTGCCCCCACAAACACACAAGCAGCCTCATGATTGCTCTGTGGGAAAACTGGATGAAGGAGAGACTCGGAAAGGAATGGGGCGGCCGCAGGAACCGCAGAATCCTGTGTCTGATGCGGTGGCTGCAGGAGGGAACTCAGAGCTGGCAGCGTCTCCAAGGCCAGCATCAGGGCAGCATGGGCTGATGAAGTCTGAGTAGATGCCACAGCTCGTAGCTTTTAAGATCTAAGTAAACAGTGTAAAGGGACATGGAACCAGGGCTCCGTATGCAGATTTTTCTCCATTATGTTTCTGAGCTGTTTTTTCTCTTTTTCACTCCCAGCTATGGAAGACGCCAAAGCTGTTAAATATCAAGCGTGTATAATGGGAATCCCATGAGCCGGGGGAATGGCCGGGATTCAAGGATATGTCCAGAGGAGAAAAAAAATAATAGAAAGAAAAATAATAAAGAGAGAAAGAAGAGCAGAGACGTGGGTGGAGGAAAAGGAGGAGGAGGGGGAAAGCTCAGACCCAGGACTTCTCATCAGCTGTTCTGTTATTTAGGTCACCACTTAATGGCACCAGAATCATTTTTATTATTGTTGCTGTTGTTATTCCTGTTATTAATTACAGCTCTTACCCTTGGTCCTAAAATCTCTAAAGAACATAGGCTCTTTTATGCCAGATACTGCACGTGAGCACTCACACTTCTGGCCAGAGGTCTCCTCTGTGAACTGCGCTTTGTGTAGAGCCCAACATGCTCCCAGCCCGGCATCAAAGGAAAGGGCCAACCCCCAGGACCTCACCCCTGCACTCCTCAACCCCTCTTACAACACTACTGCCACTGGAGGAATCTTAGCCCTGAACTGCTAGGTGTTGCACTATTTTCTCTTAAAGATGGGTTCTTTCTGGACACCGTGTCATTAACACATTAAGATGAAAAACAAAGCTCTAATCTTAAGGTCTGGAGGTGACAGCGTTGTGTGTGACAGGAGGGGAGACTGTGGCCAAGGCTGATGTCAAGGCAGAATGCAGTCATAAAATGAGATGGGAGAAGACTCATCAGTACAGTGGTTTCCAAACCACTAAAGACTCCCCCAGTCAGGCCCTGATAACTTGCTTGTGTTTTTCAGGCTGGCTAGCAACCCTATCCCATAGGATTTCTCTCATGGCAGCCCCAAACCTCACAACCTACATACAAAGTAGGTATGCAATTGCCTTTTCCTATACTACTTGTATGCTTCTAGGATACAGCCTGAAGGTGGAAATCCCATCACTGCCCCAATCTACAAGGAACATGTATGACGAACAGTGGGGTTGGGAGGAAGAAAGGGTCTTGCTATTGCTCGGGCTCCAGCAGCAGTGGCTGGAGGAGGCTGCAGGGAGCAAGGGCATTGATGGGGTCACTCAGTTGTAGGAACAGTCTCACTTTTTAACAGTTAAAAGCTATTAGCACGTGCACCCAAAGGATAATGAACACACTTGGCAAAGATCTTGTCTTTGTGTTTGCTCCCATTTTGGAGACAGGTTCTTTGTTTCCATCCCAGCCCAGCACCATCACTTGGCAACAGAAGAACCAGACAAAAAGCTCACAGTAAAGAGGGATATGCTGAAGTTACAGCATCTCATAGAATCATAGAATCGTAGAATAGTTAGGGTTGGAAAGGACCTCAAGATCATCGAGTTCCAACCCCCCTGCCATGGGCAGGGACACCTCCCACTAAACTATGCCATCCAAGGCTATGTCCAACGCCACCTTGAACGCCGCCAGGGATGAAGCATTCACAACCCCCCTGGGCAACCCATTCCAGGGTCTCACCACCCTTACAGTAAAGAATTTCTTCCTCATATCCAATCTAAACTTCCCCTGTTTAAGTTTCAACCCGTTACCCCTTGTCCTCTCACTACAGTCCCTGATGAAGAGTCCCCCCCCAGCATCCCTATAGGTCCCCTTCAAGTATTGGAAGGCTGCTATGAGGTCTCCACGCAGCCTTCTCTTCTCCAGGCTCATGTTACTTCACTAAAGATTGAGGTGAACTTAATAAATGCCACTTGTCTTGTGTTATTTTTAAGCATGATACATAAACTAGATGTTATTTTCTGCATGTTAGAAATGGCAGAATTGAGGTTCAAGGCCAACAAAGAGCTTTATGCAAGACTACAAAAACTGAAGCAGAACCAGGACTGGAACCCTGATGCTATGTGTGCCCATTCTAACAACACTGATCCCAAAGCAGAGCCTTGGAAGTCATTAACCTACCTTCAGAAATCATTATATCTGAAATCTACTATGAGATTTGGGCTTCGGATGGGCACTGCTTTAAAAAAGTTTAATTAAAGAAACCCCAAACAAACATAGAGAAACCCAATTAAAGACCCCAAAAAAGAACCACAGACTTGGAGTCTCTCCAATAACAAAGCACTTCCAGAGGCTGGACCTTTACCACTGAGCACACACTCACACACTACGCATTGTGCAGGCCTGCAACACAGCTGGCAACACCGTGGATGGGTAAGACAACCAGAAAGAAAAAGGAAAGGCTCTTCCCTTCTCATTCCACTCTATTTGCCTTTCTATAGGCAACATTATGCAATAGAGGAGGGCAGGGGGAGAAAAAGCTCTATTTTTATTTCCTTAGCCACTTATCTAAGCAACACATCAGCACACGCAGCTTCGTTCCAGTCTATCAATACTCACAAAGAGGCTCCTCCTTCTCACCAGCATTTGAGTCTCTGCTGCCTTGCTTCCTTTGCACAGGTACAGCTGAAGTGTGGCTGTTGCTGAACCCCAGATGAAGCTGTCTGGTCTCAGCCCAGCTCTTGGTAAACAAGTGACTGTTTTCACTCCATCAGTCAATGTCAAATCTCACGCGAGAGCTGGACAGCAAAGTACACTGTGAAACCCTGTGGCTTCAGCCACAACACACTGGCCATGTCCCGAGGGGCAGCCCCAAGGCATAGTTTGGAAGCGGTTTACATCTTGCACAATGAAAGAAGGACAAGGAGGAACAACAAGTATTTCCCCTCATCTTGTCACTAAGAAACCTGAGGAGTTGCTGCCTCACCCCTTACGGTCTCACATTCATAATGAAGCTGTAGGAAATGAACAGTTTAATACGAAGACAAGACGCAATAAATGTACTGAAGAAGGATGGAAAACCGTATTTAGCAACATGATGAAAATAATCTTCTCTTCATAAACAATCTTCTCTTTCCTTACCTGCTTGAAATCTCTCAATCCTCCACCTCCATTTCAGGTAGAAGTCTTCATGGAGAAAAAGGGTATCTCCCTCCCCTTCTTTTCCATAAGGTAATCCATGCTGCTGCTTCAGACAAGCCATTATTCATCTTGAACCTGTCCATCCCTCCCACTGGGGGCTCCAGATAGATTTACCAGCAAATCCAGTTAGTAACTCGTGCCAGCCATGGCACTGCAACATTCCCTGATGCAAAGCTGGGAAGAACTATGTCCATGTGTGTGTGACAAAGAGCGTATGTGTGTACATGCGGGTAGACATGAATGTCTTTAGGCCAGAAAGGGAGAAAGTAACCAAGGAATTAGACGCAAAAGTCCCTTTTACTCTCACAGCCAAACTACTCTCCCAAGCGGAGGAGTGGAGAAGCTGTAGCAGAAGCAGCTAAATGATACTAACAGCAAAGGATCAAGTGCTCAGCAGATCTCCTCCATGCCCCAAACTTCCTGGTGCTGGTGTGAAGGCAATTGTCTGATAACCCCTGAGATCCTCAGCAGATATGAAGTATGGGCAGCCACAGAGCATCGCACAACTTTACCGCAGTGTCTTGTGATGCTCAGTGACAGCCCTGGTTCACTCAGCTCCCATTCCACCAGCAGCTTCCTCCCCTTCCCTGGGGTCAGGCAGTTGGTTGTGTTTGAAAACCAAATGCGGCCAAGATGAAAACTGCTGTTGCCACCGCTGCCACGTGTGACTCAGGCAGCAATGGCCAGTTCACAGCGAGCAAAGTTACAACTGATGTAAAAACAAACAAGCACAACATGATGCTGCCTGTACAATGTTGTAGGCCCAGGTTTGTCTATAGTGCAACACTGGCAGCCACGCCACCAAAAAGCATCACTTTTCTAGGAAGACATTTCTGATACCTGCCTCCAGAGCCTTTTACCTTGAACGTGAGACAAGATATTAGAGAGGCTGAGGGAGAAAATACTCAGAGGCTGAGGCTGAGTATTTAGAAGACCACGCAAGGAGCTTATGAACAGGCAGATGAAGATGTATGTGCATACCTGTGTGGAAGGCATGTGGGAGTGTGTGCCCTTGGTGAGTGTGGAGACACACTGGAGTGTTCGTGTGCTGTTGCAAGCACACAGATGGAACTGTTCTGAAATGGCTTCCAATCAATGGCTCACCCCATCAGTCACTAACCCTTCCACTCTGGGTTCACTGTTCTCCTATGGCGAGCTGCTGTAGCCGTACCGGGAAGGTACAAGCTCACTAAGTGGGAAATGAGCAAGTGTCACGAAACAAAATCAATAGCCTGGAGCCAAAGCTGTTTCTCTGCCTTTCCTGTCTCCGATTTGTGTGTGTGCATGCATGTGTGTGTGAGTGTGACTCCAGGGCTTCTTTACCTCCTCCATTCCCTTCTTTCCCCGCCACTGCCAATGTTGCTAATGAAAGCTGGTGTCCAAGCCACCAGACAAGCCCATCACTGCAATCAGAGCAACCGTGAGAGATAGCAGCCTGAGGGCTCATCAAGCTGTCCTGACGCTGGCCAGCCTCATGCACATGAAGATGCCAGTCTCGCCTCTCTTCCATCCCTCCTCCTCCTCTTTGGCAGCCCAGTCTCCTCACCCTCCTCCCCCTCCATGCTCCCCTTCTCGCCCTCCCCCTGCACAGCACCAGAGGAACGCCAGCCCAGGCCACATCCCCACCGCTGTCTCTTAATGCTTCTGATAGAAAATGCCCAGCAGGCTGAATCTTTCCTAGAAAAGCAAGGGCAGGTCGGAAGGCATATGGTTGCTGTCCTCTAAGCTCGGGGTGACAAGGTCTGTGATGCTGCTGCATCCTTCCCAGGCGGAAAAGGGGGAAAAGAGAGAGAGAGAAAGAGAAAAATCGCCTGCTTGGGCTTTGGGAAATCACAGGCTGCTCCCTGCAGTGAGCAAACCTCTCTGACCCTGTGCCATACTGTTGCGCACGTATCACACCACACCGGTGGGCACGTATCACACCACACCGGTGGGCATGTATCACACTACACTGGTGTGGCAGAGCTGGCCTGGTCTTGAAATGAGAAACAAAGATGTAAAGAGTCTGAAATCTTTGGGTATTTTTTAACACAGCCATGGTCTATTCTACCCTCTGAAGTGAACAAATGTGGAATAAGAGAGTCACAGCCTGGTTTGTGTTGGAAAGGACCTTAAGGCTTGGCAGGGACACCTTCCACTGGAGCAGCTTGCTCCAAGCCCCTGTGTCCAACCTGGCCTTGAACACTGCCAGGGATGAGGCAGCCACATCTTCCCTGGGCACCCTGTGCCAGCGCCTCAGCACCCTCACAGGGAAGAGCTTCACAGTGAAGAATGATCCTGCTGGAAGCAGGAATTACCCTGCTGCTCCCTCAGCCAACTGTGCTGAGTGCCTTGGCTGGTCTTGGTAGTAAGGGCAACGTGGCCTCTGGAGCATAAAGAGACCACTGCAGGGGAGGGTGAAGGTTGGCACACGAGAGCCAAGGGCTGCTGCCATCTTGGAGACTCACTTTTATACCAGACAACCAAATTCACTGGCTGAGAAGAAGCAGAACAACACTTCTTCCACTTGCTTTATGGAGTCTATGCAGCATCTTCTGTCCCAGCTATCTCTGTTATTGGCATGAGGGGAAATCTGCAATTCCAGGTTGTGTTTCACCCTGAGGTACAGGATGAATTTAGGATATTACAATGTAGGACTTTTACAGGGTTGTCTTTCAACAGCAGCATGTTCTCATAAAACACAGAACGGAACGACACATATTTCCTCCTTATAGGAGCACAAGGACTCTTCTTTCATACAAATGCTTTCTCTCAACATACGAAGTCACTGAGCTCTCTTACTACACCAACAAAGTTTCTTTGCAAACCATAGGCTTCACCTTTAACAATCCATATCTCCTTTCCACTTGCTCAGCTTTCGAGGTCATATGTTGAACAGATTAATCACACTTTGAGAAATCTCTTCCTTTTGGGCTGATGCTAGCAAGGATAATTACATGGAATTTAGAGCAAAAACACACCGAACAGGGCTTGGGTTTGTCTTCCCAATGGAAAGTTAGGCCAAGAAAAAGAAACTGCTCTTTGTCCAGAATAAAAGGGCAAATAAAATCATTTCCAGGCTTTTAAAGATGCTATTACATATAGTGAAGTTGAAGAAAAATTACTTGATGACAGTGGCCTTTTAAAACTCTACAGAGAGCAGAAACAAGAAGCAGTTAGCCAAAGGCTATTCATATTTGCTACTGGTACATGTGCTGATAGCTCCTGCTTTAGCGAAGTCCATTCACAATACATTCACTGTATTCATAACACAGAACAATTCCCTATAATCCTACTCACCATCATCTCCACTGGTTGCATACAGTAGCTTTTGACAATATTTATCTAAATGGCATTCTAGCATGCTGTAATACCAGCCTGCACTGGAACGCAGTGCAGAGCACGGGCAAAGTGAAATGGAAGGGAAGTTTGGGAACTCGTTTTGTTGTCTTGTCTTTTAAGGAGAAAATGTCTCTATTATCAAGATGATTTGTGGCCTAGAAGTGCAGAAATGGATTTACAACATGGAGCTACAACATTACAGATGGAGTTACAACAAATGCCACTGAGCACCAGCACCCTAGCATTAAACCACAGCACTGAACAAGATTATCTGCTATAGCTGGCCTTGAGCCAGAGGATTCCTACCTGAACTGGGAGTGCATTGGTTTGGACAGCACCGATTCCAGTGGGAAAACCCAAGAGCTCACCAACCGTAACAGCTGAGATGTGTTCAGATGCAGTCCAAGATAGACTTCAGATTCAAATTTCCCAGCTTTGATATGGAACAGAAAGGGGCTGGTACCTGGAAATGATCTGAATCAAATCAGACCATTCAGAATCCCTGGAAATCTCCAGTGAGATTTGACATTGTAATAGGCTGGTGTCTCTCAAGACCTCACTGGATTCCCATCATGGGTTGGCCTTAAGCCTGTAGCTTAAACATCCAGCCTTACCACCCACTCCAGAGCGCTGCTCTACTGATAACCACTGCTCTACCTTCAATAGCTCTTTCACCCAAGGATCTGAGAGTGCTCCACCAATCTCAGAGATAATAATTCCAACCATCCCCTTTCTTGGAGGCACGCAAAACTTATTGCCCTTCTGTGGCAGATACATTACTCACAATGAGTCAACATGAGATGGAGAAGGTCAAACAGTAATGAAGTGGCAGTGGTTTGGAGGAGAACCCAGAAGTCCAATAGCCCAGATCCACATTTAATCTACTAACCTTCCCTCTAACCAGTTTTTATGTTGCAGAAGGAAAAGCAGAAGAGTAACGACTGTGACTTACCAAATGGCTAAACACAAGCGGGGAAAATAAAAAGTCTATTACAAAATGGTGAGCACTTCTGCATGCGTTTCTCTTGCCTTGTCACTAAGAATTACAATCTGCCTATATGCCTAAGCTCATTGAGAACTTATAATAACGATTAGAGTGTCGGAATTCCCTTGGAGATCTGAGCAAGATCTTATTTCCTGAAGTAGCTGAGGGAGAGGAGATTGCATCTACAATTTGCCCATTCCTTCACAAGCACTAAAAATTTGGATGGGTTTTCAATTCCAGCTGAAGGGGCAGACAGAAGCCACCTGCACAACATTCCCAATAGCGATGATGTGTGTGACACTGCAGCAAAGGCAAGGATGATAGAATCTGACACTGCTCCATAATGGAAACTCCTAACATCCGTGACCATAGCTCTTGGAAAAATGAACAAAACCCCAAGTCTAGAACACCTGAATGTCTTTGGCCGATGAAGGTCACTGCATCCTCCTTCACCTTGGCAAGCGTGTGGCTCACTTCATGCCTGGAGTCTCCCATTGTGATGATTTCTCCATCTTATGCCCTGCTAGAGAGTGACCCAAGACGCCAAGGAATTTCAGCTCCCTCTACTTTCCATGGGAGATGCAAGCCCTCCCCCTCCACCAAGAGGGAGAACTGCCCCCTTGAAGGCCACCAAAAGAAGCCTTCAAGCCACGTACAGAGCCTGGCTGCAAATGTCTCAGCTTTGTGTGTTTCCTGGGCCAGGAAGGGGTTAAAGCCATCAGGGCAACAACAAAAGCAAAAGATCCTGAACATCATTTCATGCAAATGACCTTTCAGTGGCTTCCTGTTGGTTCACTGTGCTCTTGTCTGCCAGGGCCCGGGGGCCTTCAAAACCTGGGGCTAGATTTTAACTCATCTCCCCTTATCTGCTTGACTGACTGTCAGCCTCGCACATCTCCCTGCTTGTGATGAAGGCCTTAATTAGTGCTTGTCTGTTTACCCTTTGCCTATTGCCACCTCTCTGTTCCTCTCCCTCTCCCTATTCTCCTTTCTCTCTCCCTCGCCCATCACCCTCGGGCTTATTTGCTTAGCTGGGCATCTCTTGTTTACTCGGTAGGGACGGTAGAATATATGTAAATAAAGGAAGCCCAAACTCCATTAAAATAGATCACATAAGAGATATACAAAAGATCAACACAGAAACATATTTGCACATTCAGAGGCATTGTTAAAGCATTGTTACAGCTGGCCTCTTGCTTTTGCAAACTAAACCCTTTGGTTACCTTCTGAATTTAAATGCAGCTAGGAAATGGAGCTGCTTTTTCCCTTTTCCCTTCCTTTCATTGGAGGCTATGATCAGAAGCCACACAAACAGTACATGATGATCATGCAGCACCTGCCTGATTTGCTGTTCCACCACCCAGCACTAGTGTACGCTGCCCCAAGAGGGCTTCTACTTCAAGAATGCATGCAGAACTTGTTCAGCTTTCCTAAGATGCACAGAGAGGGGAAGCACAAGGATCATGTATGGTTTTCCTCCAAAAAAATATGCTGGATAGCAATTTGCCATCAAAATAACTCAAAGAAACTGGAAGTTGCAGAGGATAAAGAAGTATTAAAAGACAGGCTGAGCATCCACCTTCCCAGCTTTACCTCTTGTACGGTTTCTCAGATTACACGGTCCTCTTATCGTAGAGGGCTGATGGATGCACAGCTACAGTCAGAAACTGCTCCAACAAGAGTCCTGTGCTCAGCCTGGCAGACACACATATATACATATCTGACAGGGGCCTATAAGGATGCTAGGGATGGACTCTTCGTTAGGGACTGTAGTGAGAGGACAAGGGGTAACAGGTTCAAACTTAAACAGGGGAAGTTTAGATTGGATATGAGGAAGAAATTCTTTACTGTGAGGGTGGTGAGAACCTGGAATGGGTTGCCCAGGGAAGTTGTGAATGCTTCATCCCTGGCGGTGTTCAAGGCCGGGTTGGACAGAGCCTTGGGTGGCATGGTTTAGTGGGAAGTGACCCTGCTCATGGCAGGGGGATTGGAACTGGATGATCTTGAGGTCCTTTCCAATCCAAACCATTTTGTGTTTCTATACTAGGAAATCAGAACTGCCTTGAAGATGTTATTAAGCATGCCAAAACACAGCATGGAAGGGTAAAGGCAACATCATGCAGCAGTTTACTGGCAGACTCACAGACAGAGCCTGCATCCTCCACATGTCGGGCTAGTTCTTACCCATTGGACTTTATTTACTGGCCTTGCTGTAAAATGACATGTTACAACTTGCCTCCTTCCTACAGTGGCTCATCAAGCATAGCCTGGAATGCCTCTTCCTCCCAGGGCGGTAATCACAGTGCCTCTTTGCCCCGTAGCCCCAGCTTCAGACACCTCCTCCAAGCTGTCTGATTCTTTGGCACAAGAAGAAGCCATTTGAAAACCCATGCCAAAGTTGCCACGTGGCCAGGACTGCTTACAGTGAGTTTTATTATGTGTCTGCCAGCCTGATGTACCACTTACAAACTGATGGAAAGCTCTGATGAAAACAAAATTGTGCCCTATTACAGAGGGGGCAGTCACAAAAGCAGGAACTTGTGATGCTGGGCACAGATTGATGGTGGTTTACATTAAACATGGACTAAAGTTAGGCTGGGTGCCGAGAGCTGTATCTTATGTCCATTGAAAATAGGATGCAGCGTGCATTCTTACAGCGACGTCAGGCAGCTGGGAAATCTTAACTGCAGAGCTTCCCCTGACACATTCCTCCCTAATAAAAGCTGCTTCATACCCATAATAGGGCTCATAAAATTCCCTTTGGAGCTAGATGCTTAGTAAAAACTCTGCAAGGCTTACAGGACTTCACTGCGAAAGCGTGTAGGTGTTGGGATCAAAAGCAGACCTATGACTATCCACTCAAACACACAATGCAGGCTGGAGTCCTGGGCTGCTCGGGCGCTTGCCAAAGGACTTTCCAGACTTAGCAAACATCACAGGAAATAGCAAAGTTCAGGGGCTGCCAAAGAGCAAAGGACAGAAGAGAACAGTTCTCCCATTAGCAGGTAAAAGCCATCAGCTTTAACGGGAGTAATGTGCTCAGATTATGAGAGAGGCAGGGGAAAGGAGAACTGGATTGATAAAGGAAAGCAGGGAAGGAAGCATGATGACAAGTGGGGAGGGAGAAGGAAAGCAGAAAAGAAGTTTCTGACAAGGAATTATCAGAATAAGTCATATGTGGGAATAAGGCACACACTGTAGTGATGTCGGGAATAGACAGGCAGATCCAGAGGTCTGAGGCTAGGGAGAGACAGACAGACACAGGAAGATCTTAGCATAAAAAGAGAAAGGAATGTGGTAATGCAGGGATAGATGGAGCCGGGGCTGGTGAATGTCCGGAAGACAGTCACAGGCCTGGCCAAACATGTCCTGACCTATACAGCAGTTCAGCTCTATACATGAGCGAAACAGCTGCGCCAGAAGCTGTGCTAAGCAAAGCTACTCACAGAATCAGTCACAGAATGGTTCGGGTTGGAAGGGACCTTGGAGATCATCCAGTCCAGCAGTTCTTAGGCAATGTCAGAACTCACTCCATTCGCTGCCAACAGCACTCCAGTTGCTGCTCTCTTCACGGGATTTACTTGGGATTAGGATCCTCCTAACAGGTTCAGTGAGACTCATGAAAGTAGGGTAAAAACATCCAGGGAAAGAAACAAAAAGCCAGCGCTACTTCTTGTGACAGTTATTAATATCGCTGGCTTGGATCTTGGGAGACCTGACATTTTTCCACTGAAACCTGTAGGTGGATCCACTCCCAGTTAGGAAGAGTTCATGAATCAGAGACCCAAGGTCATTTTTAATTGGGCTCAGAGACATTTCAGGGTCAATTTGCAAGTATTTGTTAAAGTTGAAGTTTTAGAGACTACGTAGTCATTAGCAGGGTGTGTTTGCAGGCACACAATTACCTGCATTGCAGCAGATGATCAGGATTGCTACCTGCCTGTTGGGGCCTGAGTTGTAAGATTTTAGTTTGTCCTGATAATATCTTCTAAGACCTGAACGTTGCAAGAGGTTGCATCACTCCATGGGTTTAAATAGTAGTGACACACCGGGTGAGAAACACCACGCCTCGATCTCAGCACTCAGTATGACCCAGGGCAGGGAGCCATTCCTACTAAGAGGCATTCCCCTTCAGCTGCCAAGGTAGAAAGGCTGGAGTCTCCTTACCCTACGCATGGATCAGGCCCAACTCTGCTCAAATCACTAACATCAAAGGAGAAAACAGACCTCGAATGTGTCCTTCTGCATGTGCTCTTTCTTAAGCAGGGTCCCAGTGCACATCTGATCCTACACAAAATCTCAGCAGAAATTAAACACCAGGCTCTGTTTTACAGTGAGAACAGACCTGGGTGGCCTAAGAGCAGCAAAAAAGGAAGTAGAAGAGGCCTGCTTGTTTCTTCTCTCTGCTCAGCTCCCTTGAGAGCAAAAGAAGCTGCTGTGGGGTATCTGTGTGATCAGCAGATTCACACAGCAGTTCTTGTGACAGACTAATTATTGCCTGGGCACAGTCTCTTGACATGGGTCAGGGTAACCAGGAACCGCATGGGCAGTCAATAAAGACTGACTCCAAGAGCTGCCCTTACATCTATTGCTTTCCAAAACATAAGAGTAAATAGTCAATTGCAGATAAAACCCAGCCTCAACCCCAACCTGATACAGCTAATTGAGGGTAGAATTAACAGACATGGGCATTTACATTATAAAGCGAGGCAGTAGTCCTGAAACCCATCATCCTGTCTCCTTGACAGATGATAAAATAGTTCTGCCTTTTATTGGGCATCTGCCAATAGCTACTCCCTCTGAAGCAAACATCAATGGCTTTCTGACCACAAAGCCAGTGTTAGTTACCAGGTACTGAAATATAGCCCAGGAATCCGTGATTCCAGAGACAACATTCAGCGCTCACTTGTACAGCTCAGAGGGGTCGTGATCTCAATCCTGCCTGCGCTTGTCTGCAAAAAGTTAGCCAGAAATGGAAAAAAAAAACCCAAACAGCCTCAAAACAGCATTCAGAAATATCAATTTTGAAAATCAGTTGAAGAGCTGGAAGAAAACTAAGGAAAGCCTATGGAGGATGTTTGCTTAAGACACACCTGGGACCTTTTATTCCTCCAGAGCTCTTGGATATGATCCATTTAATCCATTCATTCTGCTTCTTTTTGACACCCAAGTGCCTCACCTTTATCACCTGAACAACAGTTGCTGTACAGCATCAGGCTGTATTGAAGTCCCTTTCTCAATGGGAATGTCCTCAACATAAAAAGACATGGAACTCTTGGAAGAAGTCCAGGGGAGGCCACAGGGATGATCAGGGGACTGGAGCACCTCCCATATGAAGATAGACTGAGAAAGATTGGGCTGTTCAGCCTGGAGAAGAGAAGGCTGCGTGGAGACCTCATAGCAGCCTTTCAATACCTGAAGGGGGCCTATAGGGATGCTGGGCAGGGACTCTTCATTAGGGACTGTGGTGAGAGGACAAGGGGTAATGGGTTTAAACTTAAACAGGGGAGGTTTAGATTGGATCTGAGGAAGAAATTCTTTACTGTGAGGGTGGTGGGGCCCTGGAATGGGTTGCCCAGGGAAGCTGTGAATGCTCCATCGCTGGTGGTGTTCAAGGTGGGGTTGGACAGAGCCTTGGATGGCATGGTTTAGTGGGAGGTGTCCCTGCCCATGGCAAGGGGGTTGGAACTGGATGATCTTCAGGTCCTTTCCAACCCTAACTATTCTATGATTCTAAATTATGTCATTTAAAAGACGCCTTTTAACCCCCTGCTTCTGAGATGCTTGAAGAGTTTTTGGATGCGTTACATCCTTCAAATACATTCCCATGGCTAATAAGTATTCCAGACAAACTGAGAACATTTCCACACTCCCCAAATTAGGTTTCTATATATAAAAGATGAAGTTTACTTAATACTGAGCCATACTGACAATGCTAACACTAACAGAGGTGCTTCAATTACTTTGCCACTTTTTCCTCTAGAAACATTGACTTCTGTATTTATAATATTCAGTCCCCAGTTACATACATATTTCTAAGCTCTAGTAACTTATTCACTTCTTTCTTTTGTTACTAAGTGTTGATGCATTCAGTATTCAACACTGTAATCTCACCTATGCATTGGAAACAAATCTTAACTCAGCCAGGCCAACACCACTGGATTCATTTAGATAATTCACAACATATTAACAGAAAAGTTCTCCCATATAAGACTTGACGGAAGTGGGATGCTCAATGCTACAATCATCACTTACACCAGTTTCTGAAGTGTTACTGGCCACTCAGAAGTACAACTAAAAAGCAGTGGTCTCAAGGACCATCTCAGCAGGGAATCCTGCAACAGCCATGCACTAGCACTGCCCAGGCTGTGAGACAGACTTTATGAGGGGAAAACCTTTCACAAGTTCTTTGCCCTGTGCCAGCTGGCAGCCATTGCTCTGACTCAACAGTTTCCAGTTAAGCAAAATACAACTTTTCTATATCCAACTAATGTCCACCAGGGCAAATGAAAGAGGACAGAGTGCACAATGCACCCCTTTGAACTTCTATAGATGTCTGACATCCGAGGGACATTTCATGAACACACATCACATGAGTTACAATGCCCTACAAAGCAAGAAGTCTCCAATACCCAATGTCATAGCATAGAGAAGAAAAAGACAGTTACAAAATTGAGTCCATGGGTGGGTCAGGAATAAAACCAGTATCTACCAGTGCCCGAATTCAACACTTGCTGTGCAGGGTCACACTGTGGATGATGTTCCAGCATGCATTAACCTCCTGGTTTCTGCCCAACAACACATAGTAAAAGCTAAACCTCATAATACATAATGCAGTAACTCATAATACATACATAACAAAGGATAACACTCATCTGTCATTGCTGGGACTGATAGAAAACAGAGTGGCTGAAGAGAGTGGTGGATCTAAATAAGTGTCCCTGTTGTACTCTGTACTGGTCTTTCACTGCTCAAAGAGATGGCAATACATAGAGTGCTCCAGTTCTACCTACCTTTAATTTCTTTGATGTGAGCAGAATACAGATAAATAATGGCAAACCAGTCCTGGGCAGATGGATGGAGATAGCTGTGATCTAATTTCACCTGCAATCCTCACTGTCAGGATGAAAACCTTTCCTGGTACCATCAAATCCTTCAGACATACTCAAGAAGGGCTGTAGCCCAGCTAAGGTGCCCCATTGCTCCGCAGGGAACATCCATTCAGGTACAGGTAAAACCTAAGGGGTTTATATGTAATATCATGTAGGTCCTCTTATTGTTCTAAAGTGCTCTGAAAGATAAAGCTGTCATTAACACCTCGATTAAAACTGTGATTAACACCTTGATTAAACCTGGTCTAGAAGCAGTTTCTGTAGGAATTGCCATCATCAAGCTCCTTCACTGCACTGAATGAGAGCATGGAACTGAGAATTCAGAACTACCCAAATCCAACAGTCCTGGAGGGAACGACAGCTTGTTTGGTAGAGTTTAAAGGCTTTGTTCTGATATCAGCAGTTATGTTTGTATTGGATTTAATTTTGACTTAATAATAAATACAGGACATAGAGTGAAATACGTGGATCTCAAAATTAGACATTTATCATGTCCTAAAACCCTGAAATGGAATTATTACCAAAACATCAGGTTTCAGCACTGCCAACGTTTCCCATTTTGCTACTTGTGAAAATCAAGGATTTGGGTTTCTCCTGCAGCAAACTCTCACTGAGACTCTTTGGATTTGCACAGAACTGCACATTACAACAACTTGCTCCACTGGTCTTTAACACTTTCTACTTGGGCAAACACTTTCTTCGCCCACCTTCCCTTCTCCCCTGCCCTCTCCTCTTCTCCCTCACATGGAAGCAATTCCAAAGGGAGTCTGTAGTCAAGACAGAGACTGTTTTGTTTCTACTTTCATGCCAGCCTTGCTGATGCCATTACCTTGGCTTTGGAAATGGAGCTTGGGATCGCAGCCAGCTGGCACTGCTTCAGTAGCATTTTCCTTTCTGGAGCTTGGCATCTACCACACCAAAAAGATACTCTCCTCGATAGGTTGCAACACTTTGTGGGAAAATCCAATTACTTGACAACATCCCTTTCAAGTTCACAAGGGCTCACACTGGAAAATGAATTCAACATTTTCCTCCTGCCACATGCAATCAGCAATCACACCCTGCCAGCTTGCTCTCTGGTTCTGGGTTTGGTTGGGCATGAAGGGAAGGTTTGGGGTTTAATTATTACAGTTTTCTTCTTTGCAGAATAAC
Organism: Amazona ochrocephala; assembly: GCA_039720435.1. Classification (NCBI taxonomy): domain Eukaryota; kingdom Metazoa; phylum Chordata; class Aves; order Psittaciformes; family Psittacidae; genus Amazona; species Amazona ochrocephala. The sequence continues at coordinate 2,714,808 of CM077891.1, read as the reverse complement.
AAATCCAAAGAAACAACAACAAAAGCAAAAATCAATGAACCAACAACAGCATAATGCAGTGAAAGAACAAGAGAGGAACAAGCCTGGGGACAGGAGCCGCCTTCCACTGTGTGGAAGTCAGCATAATAACTCGTTTTGGGAGGTCATCAGTGAGGGATGAAGAGAGCATAAGGAATTGCTTCTATTCTACATGGTGTAAATTCATTTGTGAAGAGAGTAGCGGCACGAGCACAGAAAACATCCCTGCCTCTGTGAATAAGCCTTCAAGCCAAAGTGGCACTGGCCCTTCTGTTGAGTCTGTCCTAGTGCATGTTACTGCCCATCCAAATCAACAACAGTGACACAGACAAGCTTCTTCAGGTGTCAGGAATGACATCTGTGGCTCTGTTTCACACCAGCTTCTAAAACCTGTTAGAGAATGACTGTTACCTTTGAATCATCCCAGGCAGAATGGAACACTGACAGCGATGAACGTTCCTGCGGTCTGCCCCATGAACGGGTGGAGGCCCAGCTGTGTTTGAACTGAGCTTTTCAGTCTGGCTCCAGCAACTCGAACACACACCTTAAGCTGTAGGGAAAAGAGCAGAAAAGAGGTACAAGGTTTCAATTCAAATCCCCTTTCTTTATGAAATCCCGCGGCCCTCTGACTTGCCCTGTTACCAGGATTACTGCTGTTGCTTTTGAACTTCTTTGAGCAAAAGCCACTATAGTTTGCCATCTATTCTGCAGATACCTGCCAAGACAGAAGCTCCAGAGGAAGAGGTGATGGATGGAGACACGGAACCTGTTTCCACCTAGAGATCTATCACACTGCGCCTTTAGCACCAGCCCCAGTTAAACATGCTTTTGTTTTCCTACACCTAACATCATTTCAAAATCGGATGGCTTAAAAGAGCAACTGAAGAACCACCCTCAGATAGTGCAAAGATGGGGATGCCTCCTGCAGAGCGTCTGCACTCTACAGGTGGGAATTTGTTTGCTGTTAGGCGCTTCTAGCTTTATTTTAACATTGCTCCCCACTCCCACCACTCCTGATGCTGGGCTCCAGGCAGAGGTAATGGAGAAGGAGGAGAAGCTCTGACAAGGGAGTATCAGTGGAAGAAGTGGTACCATGAATTTTACTCTGCTGGGTGTGATGCACTCGAGTGCAGCTGACAAATCTAACTGCAGGAGACTCTCTGATGCTCTCTCCCATTACTGTGTTACTCCCTAGAGCGGCAAGTGCCCTATATCTGCGGAGAGCTATGAGCCAGGGTTTTCTGCACACAATGCCAGGGTTAGTCAGGAAGAAGAACAACAAAAACGTCTGACAATGAGAAGCAGACTCAGAGAGGGCATTTTAAAAACTAAAGACACGCAGCCATTTACTGCACACACTGAAAAGCCCTGCCAATCTGGCGCTGACAGTCTAAAAAAGGCAAGACTAGTGAAACCAGATGATATAAAGATGGGATCTCATGCCTATCGCCACCAGCTTGCCAACTGGAATCCAGAGCCATGATTACGAGCTGTTGCTGTGGCTGTGACTAAAGTCACTGCTATCTGTTGCCTCACAAGCTGGCTTCAGTGAATGTATCTGCTGCTTTGTATTGCCAGTGGATAGCTGGCTCGTGCAGTGTGGAGCCATGGTTTGCATTGCTGACCCCCTGCCTTGAGTGAAGGTCAAGTGGAGAGTGGAACAAGAACAAGCTGTCCTCTCAGAATTCCCCAGAGCAGCAATATGATGTAAAGAAAAAGACAAACAAAGGCAAAAAGGAAAAACTCCAAAGGAAAATGAGGAAACGATCCCAGGTAGGAGGGCAGAGCCGCAAACGGAGGCACCGCACGTGGGGTGGAACTGTCAGATGTGCCTAAACCTACAGTAACCAGCTTTTACTTCCCACTAAAAGGAGTTCTACAACTCCCAAGGGATTCCCTAAGCCTCAAATTTACTGGAGAAATATTTAATTGACTAGCAGCTACTGGAATACGAGAGACAGAAAACATAAAGAAACTGTGTTTAGGAACTCCATCAATAATAAAATCCATATAAATGTTTTTCACTTCATCCTGTCAGGATGTAGCCAGTGACTGTACTTAGGAATAAGCAAATCATTTCCCAGGTGATTTTGCTGCAAATTAATCAAATGAAAAGAGAATAATTTCAGGTTAACCGAATTGCCTTAACCATAAAGGTTCTGATGCACAGAAATGCAACCGGGTCAGGGTAGATGCTTAGCACCTGGCAGGATCTGGCTTGACCCAACCTACTGCTTTACCTTGTTAAAGCTAGTACCATGTTCGTCTGAGGTTATGCTCCCTCAAAACACGGATTAAATGAGCAACCAACAGATTCAATCCTCTTGGCCCTCCATCTGTTGTGATATATACAGATAAGTTTGTCTTTTAACCTTATCCAACAATATTATTCCCATCAGTAATTCCTTGTCTAGTGCTTTTCCCTAAGGAACTAAGGTAGATATTAAATACGCAAAATTCAAACAGGATATACATCCTACACAGAGTATTCCTAATCTGATTCTGATACAAAATAATCAAGATTCGTGTGCAGATGTCAGGACCTGCTAATTCAATATTCCAAATCATCTTCTGCTGCTTCCATGTTTCTTGTCCAGACTAATCCTAGGAGGTAGCAATGAAAAGGGATATAAACTCAAATCAAGTACAATTAAAGAAAGCTTCTGGGTAATAACATGCAATGCAAGACATTTCTCATTACCTGCTTCAAGTTTGCCAGCACAGACTAACCCCACCTGAGTCTACTTTACACTCTAGGCAGAGAGGTACTCTATCCATCATCCACCAGCTCAACATGGGGCCATCAGAACACAAGCACAAATACCACGTTCATCTCTAAACACGTTAAGTTCCTAATTTATACTTTGTCTTGGAAGATCCATCTGTCCAAACCTCAAAAGGAATGACTCTACTTTTCTCACCCTCTACCAAAAGGAGCACCCTAAGAGTCCAGTCTACCAGCAACCATCAGTCGTCATTATCTTCAACTTTCACACCAAGACCATCTCCTACACACAGACCAGAGGGTCTACAACACAGCCAATATCATTCTAACTTCATGAGGGCTGCACTTCTGGTGCAGACCCAAGCTTCCTCACCACTTATATTCAGCAGGGCTTGGCTTGGACTGATTGTACTGCCTTTTCTGGAGGTCTGAACTTCACTGCATGACCTGAACCCTAATACCAAGGAGGTGCAAGGCTATTAATTCAGCCCAAGACTCAAGTATTTCCTCAGCATTGTAAGTCTAGGTCAAACGCAGAGCAAAACTGCCTGCTGCCTCATTTAAATATTCAGTGAACACTGCAAAGATTAACATTTCCTCTCTTGAATATCTAAATATTTGCCCACAATCCCCCTGCTAATGAGCAAAGACAAGTGCTGGTAAGTGGCAAGCAGCATCAAGCCCAGAGTCAATCAAACGAGCACAACAGGCCCTTCAGCACCACCACAAGGCCCATGTGAGTTACATTCAAAGCTGGTGGCTTGCAAATGGCCCTTCTCTCCCGCTAACTCCCCCCCCACCATACATCCGCACACATTCCTCCCTCTCCTTTCCTCTCCACCCCCTTTTCCGCTCCATAACCCACTTGGGGGCATAAAAAACTGGTACTGAGAAACCTGCCAACTGCTTTAGACTTTGGAACACAAGCTCCACTCTTGTCAGCTCTAAGCCTTCCACACAATGGAAAACATTACACATTTCAGTAGCTAACGACTGCGCTGCTCATTTACATGTCGTAGGCAAATACTAACAAGGTCGCAGCCAGAAAAGTGCGGTCAGGAGCTGCTACTGCTCCTGGCAAGAGGTTAGTGCCTGGAAAAGGACTGCACAGGAAGCTCTTTAAACACCTTGGAACATGTGCTAAGCTGCTGAAGTATGAGGTGTGGTGACAGCAAGGTGTTGAAACAGTGCTTTTAAAAGGTGCCAGTCATCATTAACACATCTCCGCAGAGTATTGGCAGCCAAGTCCATGCCAACACCTAGAGCATCTTCTTGAAGGGTGGGTGGGGAGAACAGAAGAGGAAAGGGAGCAGGTGTGGGGAAGACAAAGGAAGAATACAGAATCATCCAGAGGGGGTTCCCCCTCCTGGTCTCACGCTCAGAGATTTCCATACCTGCTTCACAAAGAGGTTTAGATGCACTTCCAAGAGCTGCACTGTCCCTTGTCTGGGCAGCCCACAAGGGAAATGGTGAGCTGTCCCTGCCTGTTTCCTCCAGCGCTTTCTGGCACTGCCTTCATTGTCCTTGCTCCTTTAGGGATCAAGTATTCCTGTTACTATTGGGTTCTGTGAAGCAACTACCCCAAGGCTAGGAGCAGCATGCTTGTAACCTCCCATGCCAGTGGCACTCCCATGAGTAAGTCTCAGTGAGATACTGAAACAATACTACTCAGAAGCTGTTGAGTAGCCAGCCACAAGCTGTCAGCTTCAACAGCCAAAGCTACCAGCAAGAAGTTGTTAGCAACACACAGAGAGGCTCAGCCCAGTGCTGCTTAGGGGGCATCACCTCCTACATGGCTGGAGACAATATCTACCTAGGTAGGGATGAAGCAAAGCCAAGGAAAGGAGCTCCCACTTACCTGTACTAAGGTACCCCTTTTGCACTCATATAGATGACTGCTGCTGGCAGCAGTGCAGAGGAGAACGTCCATGACCATGGAGAACCCAACAGCAGCAGCGAGCTGAGGATCCAGGGCAGCCACCACGTGCACATTGCCTGTTTCCTATTGCTCCTGTACCCCTGCAAAGAGACACAATCCAAATTCTGGAATAATTTGTCCAAATTTGCTATTTTTTGGACATAATTTTTCTCAACATTTTTTCCAGTTTCATGCAATCCTATGATTAGTTCTGACCTTCAAATAAATTCTGACTTTACTCCATCTACTTTAGAGGAGACCCAAGGCACCAACACATATAAACCCTTAGGCAGACTTGCAGCAGCAGCAGTCTTTTGCCCATTACAAAGACTTCTTCAAAGAAAACTATCCAGACCCACAAAGTATCCGGATAGGAAAGTTTGTGTGAATGAAAACTGCTCTAACTAAATATAATTCTATTTCCTAAGAGTCTAAAACCGTATCACGCATCAAAACCTTAAATATTTATTTGAAATTATGCACCCTACTTATTCCATATTCTAAACCTGTGCAGCAGAGAGGCTGTAATTGTAATGGATTTAATAAAAGCTATCATATTCCATAATTCAGCAGGAAAGCTTATGCGTAGCCCCTAGATGCTCCTAAGAATAGCTAAGTTTCTTCTTGTTGGTGATTGTTCTAAGAACTGAAAGAAAGAATTTATACATCTCTCTCCTGCTCCTTTTTTCTCCCCAAAGTACTCAAGAGCCACCACATCCCACTGATGTGCAGAAGGCTCCGTTCCCCTCTCTTCTAGGAGCTTCAGAGCAGATATTTCATTAACCCTTACCAAGCACAGCACCCCTCATACTTAGCAACTCTTACTGCTAGGTTTCTAGCAAGTTGCTACAAGTAGGTGACCAAGTCCCCCCCCAAAATCACATCTTCTGTGACAGTGTTGCCAGTATATTCCCTTATTTCCCTCCTAATCACATAGCTTTTTGGGCCCAGGGTCCAATCCTGGGCAAATCTGACCAGGGGACAGGGATTCCAAATGAGTTTTCCAGGTGAAGGGAAGGCACTAAAACTCCACAGCTCCCCTGGCACAAGCAGCAGGTCCCTACCCAAAAGCTCCAAACAATATGTTTTCTACCTTGCTCAGCACCAGTGTGGTGAGGGCACAGCAATGACAGAGGTCATAGAATCATAGATACAAGTCCGCGGGAAAACCAGGCTTCATTAAATCCACTGCTCATGCAAAACCTGATTTCTTTATTCATCTCGTTCTTATATACTTAGACTTGGTAAAGCTAAAGCACTAAAAGATAGAAAAGCTAGTTTTTTAAAGAGACATTATGGGGGTAGGCACCAAATTGCCCTTAAAAAGGCTAAGCAAAAGTGACTTGCTTAAAGATACAGAGTGAATTACCAAATCACATCTTTCAGCATCCAGATTTTAGCAAAAATCACTAAAGCTTTTCTGTTAATTCTTATCTTACCTGTGGATAATCAGTACTGGAGGAGAAAGGGGAGAATAAAGATAATAGTAATAAAAGTAAAACCCCTTCTTTAGAGCCAGGGAGAGGAAAACTGACATCCAACTGTCTCCTTCTCTTGCCGCCTCTCTTACACTCGCATAGGCTCACATACCCACCTTGTAAACATGCTCCATCAGCTTGATGGATATATGCCACAGCTGTTCCCAGCCCCATCGGGGGTTTTCCTCATTCATCTTCAGAGCAGGGACTGTCTCTTCTTTATGTGTCTGTGGAGTCCTTAGCACAATGAGGCTGGGGCCTCCGGGCACTATCATGACAATAAATAATCATAATTCAGGAGTGTGATGTTTTCACATCCCAAACTTACATTCTTCTGAGCTTCCCATCACACATACATCCACAGACCCACCCACTCTGTGTCTGAATTTGACCTCTGCTCTTGTTCAAAGCTGAAAGCCTCTGTTTCTGCAGGGGCTCAGGTTCAGTGGGGGAGTCCTGGGAAGCCTGCTCAGGTTGAGTCCATTCCTGTGAAGCCAGGTGGGATGGGATGGCCATTAATCTGTTCACACCTTGTCAACAAGGGGCCTGATCTGAACACATCCTCCTTTAGCTTTAGGAAATTGCTCCAGATGATGGCAAGGAGCAATGAAAAGATGCTGTGCAGAACTGAAGAGAGAGCAAGGAACATCTTACACATGAGCAGTTCAGTGCATCACTAATTGAAACACTGGGACTGAGAGGAGTCTTTCTCTACCCGTAGGTTTTAGGCCCCCCTAAGTATTTGGAGGGTTGTTATTAGTGACTCCAAGAAAAATCATCACCTTTTTTCCTGCAGAGAAAGATGAAAAACCCAAATGACATTAATACAACTATGCCCCTGTAAATATGCAACTGGTGCTTCAGTGTTGCCTTCGCTTCACTTCCCCTTTCTCTTCTCTACCCTTAATCCCAGCATTATTTTCCTCCCCTCATCTGGTCTTTTCTCTCTGTGTTAAAACTAATGGGTTTACCACATGTTGGAAGGCAGCAAAAGGAAGTGGTGAAGTGACAAATGGGAATGTTCATGCTTTAATTTATTATGACAATCGTGCCTGGGTCCACAAAGTAAACTGAGTCAACAGAGAAGGACTTTGTGCCAAGTTATTTATCCACCTCTCAAACTGGGGAGCTTTTTTCCCCTAGCCAGCCGTGCGACTGGTTAAATTCATCAACGTTATTGATGAGCAGAAGCAGCAGGGAATTTTCTCACAAAATACCATGTTATTGAAAAACTTGGATTCCTCCAAACCAAACCCTTTTTTCTAGGAATGGTTTGGTGGCATCACATTGCCAGACCCACGGAGGAGGAGGGAAAACAGGGAAAAGAAAAGATTGGGAGGAGGGCGAAGTCTGAACTAATCAAAACATGCTGCTTGAAGACTCATGAAGCCATTTCTTGCTGTTCAAAAGAACTTTCAGTGCAGTTTAATTCCAATTTGAAATGTTTAATTCCAGTTATTTTCTATTTCTCAGCCTTTCCCAGAGATGCCAAAACAGAACTTTCCAACCAAGCGCAATTCCACATTCTTCCCCTTTCCTCTGTCAGCATTTTTCAGGATTTTCACTCCAATCTGGCACAAGACAATTTCCCAGCATCTCCACTTCTATCCAACTATAGTCATGAATGCACCCTAGTAACTGAATGTAAGCCCAGCTACACACAGCTCTCCAGCATGAATGGTGGACATATTTGTCCAAACTCTCCATGGTTCCTCACTGCAGCAAAGCCACAGGACAAAGGTGCTGCCCAACATACCAGCAGTAAACTGGGCACTTGTTCCTTAGTGTCTGTGTCTCCTTTATTTCTCAAATCATATGAAAAGTTGTTTCTGGGCAGGCCAGAGTTCAGCTCAGGGTCCCGCACCCACCGGTTACAGCCAATGTCTAGGAAAGACTTTCAGGGCAGGACAAGCACACAGTGTTTCTGCTGCAGGATGCTCCTCCAACCTCCAACAACTGGCATTTCAGTTCTCAGAGGCAGAGGAGGCACCTTTGGATTTAACTGCCCTCAAAAGAGCTTTTTCCTGGGAATCTGTTTTTAACCCTCTGGCTTTTGTCTGATTCTTACAGAGTCTCACAGTAGATTACCAGGAGCACTGTACTCAATGGAGGTCATGGAAGGATTTCTTTCTGGCACAAGTGGTTCCCCAGCTAACCACAGCATTTAGCTTTCAGATACAGCTTTCCAGTGGAAAGGTAGAGGAAAGTGGATAAACCCCACAAGAGAGCAAACGAAATGCTAAAAACCTTCAGAAAACAAAGCCTGCAAAGAAAGGGTGAAAGACCTCTGTTTCTGCAGTGCTCACACGGAACATGAGCGCAATGCCCTGCAGCCCTTCACTCATCCTCATGCAGCTGAGCAGGGATCTGCATGATACCTCTTTAAAACACTTCTGTGTCTTTCATACTGAATTCACATTCCAACACCGTGACACAAGCTCCGAAGTAGCACTTTAACAACCTGCAGTCAAAACAAGCAGGCATTGTTTGCCATCCTGCTTGTACAAACGCCCTTGCTACTGAGCTGGAACGTACCCACATCCGGGTGGAGGACACCAGGACTACCAATATATATCAAATCCAAGAGAGGAGAATGGAGCTTTGATCCAATGGGTATATCAATCAAAGCACCAGAGTACGCCAATGCAGAATAAAAGTCCTCCAACAATTTCTGTGCTTTCCTGGTAGTTTTTGATCAGAGATTATATACGTTGCTGTTGTGAAGCCTTTGCGGAGCCCACCCTGCAGCACCTCAGAAGCAGTACTACGCAGGACATCCGAGAGGCTGATCCACTGATAGGAGGGTCATCAGTAGGTTTTGTTTCTTTGTTAAATAGATTTTGGCAAAACAAAGTTCCAGAGAGAACCCACATGGTGCTCCCACACACGTCTCTGTTACCTTTAGCGGAAGGGGAACAGTTTGCATTTGTTGAAGCTTTTGTGTCAATAGGCTGCAGAATCAGGCAAATGCCACCCAGGCCATATTTTCAACCTCGTCTTCAGCTCTGTGACAGTTGGAAGTCTACAGGTATCTGCAGGAGGGAAGGAAAATGAAAATTGGAATGCTGCACTGAGATTAGAGGTCAGACATCTTCCATCTCCATCTTACCATAAATGAAAAGAAACTGGCATTTCCAGACCACACTTATCTGACCTGGTTTGGATGGTGCCTTTAAGATAAATTGCCTCAGAAATGTCTTTTTCCCCCTAGCCAGTGAAGTCAGCCCAGATGCAGACACCTACACTGCTGCTGTCCGAGTCTGGACAGCTGAAACCCAGCTAGGTACTGAGAGTCAGAGGCTGCTGGTGCTCCAGACTGAGGGGCTACCACTCCTCAGCATCCTCTCATAACCTAGAGCATCATCCTCGAAACCAGACCAGGATTGTTATCTAGTACAGCCCTAAGACAACATCCGCCTTTCAATACATCCCTGCAAACCACTCGTGCCATTGCTCCTTCCTGTATTTGCTTTGTGAATGTTGTGATACAACAAGTTTGACTCATTAGGGATTAAGATAAGGTACAGCAGGGAGGCAGATTATACTACAGCTAACTAGCAAGATCCACGCTAGTGGACTAGGCAGACCCTGGGTCTAATCCCAGTGACTACTCCTTCCTAAATATGGGCCTTTCTCAGTCTCCTTGTATCGTCTGTGTAACCCACTGTCCTCTGGAGACGATGCTGGACTTTACCTAGTCAATTTACCTGCTGCCCAGCCTACTGACCTGTTTCTCTGGCACGTGAGCAAAGTGGCAAGGTTCCCCTTTGGTACAACTCCCCTGAAGTTTCAGCTCATATGGTTAAAAAGCAAACCACTGTATTAAGATTTGCCTCCCTCTGATAACACTAAAGAGTTTAGTTCAGAACTTCCAACTGAATTCATTGTACAGCCAAGCATTTCTAATCAATTCCCTTAATGATCATGCCTAATGTTTGACTTCATTACATCACTTTTGCAATAGTTGGACTACAGAAGAGTGTGTCTTTCTTTCAGTAAGGATCACTCAACACTCGCCCTTCTCTTGAAGTGTACAGAAGCGCTGGCCCTGGGGAAGCTCACCCCTGCCCCAGCACTGCCAGAAGGAAGGGCCATACAGAACAGCATCCCATGGCTGGAAGTGGAGGAACTCCCACCTTATCTTGCCCAAACCTTTTCCCCAAAGGTTTCTTTACTCACACATCCTGAACAATACCCTTCAGATATCCCACACAATAGCCAGGAAACTGAGTTACTCCAGTCCTTGCCTTTCTACAAGGGATGGTGCAGAAATGCATTCCTAGCTATTTCCAGAATTAAAATGCTGAGATAGAAAAGCTCTAAGCACTTTGTTTCTTTTTAAAAGAAAAAAACCCCAACTTTGTAGGGTTGAGAGACTCAGAATTAAAGATGCTCCTGACATTTTTTCCTGTGCATCACTCAGCCCAATCTGTTTAATGGGTCTTCATCAGTGATTGTGATTGCTGATTCGTGCTGGCCACATCATTCAATTGGACATGGCTTTGAAGCAGAAGAATAATTATTTCCCATCTTCCAAAAGACCATTTAATTCACGCTCCCCAATCTCTGGGAATAGATAACCCATAGCCCTTTTAGTTCATTAACTCTCTGGGGCTGTCATCAAAGCACTGTCAGCTGCTCAAGCAGAGCTTGTGCAGTGAGGAATCTGCAGAAGAGCAAAGTGGCTGAAAGCCTGTAGTGTCCCTTTTGCCCATGCATTCAGCACGTGCATTTCCTACCACGCATCCCTGCAACATCCAAACAGCTTCCCAGAAAGGAGGGGGGGGGGAAAAGAGGGAGACGCACACGACTTTTATTACTTCTCCCTCTTTCTTCTACCAGACCATGATCAAGTGTGTGTAATCTAGCAGCTGCTGTACTAAGGAAAGCTCAATGCCAACAGAGAGAGGCAAAGCAAAACCAGACCTCAACAAAGCCCTGGGGAAAGCAGGGGTGATGTGATCAGCAGAAGCAATAGAGTGCTGGTGCTCGGGATTCAGCAGGACTGTATCAGTGGAAGGATGACTCCAGCACAACTCACAGGGAAAGCCAGAATCTAGACAGGCCACACCTAAGGCTATGCAGTCAGTATGGACCACAACAGAGGCATCTGAGCTGGGCCACCTGCAGCAAATCCAGAGGTCAAGTTAAGAAAAGAATCTTCTGCCAAACTGTACTTATTTCCTCTCGCCTCCCACCACAGATATCAGGATGGCTTAAAAAAAGGAAGACAATGAAGAAGTGAAAATCCTGCTTTAGGCCAGAGCAGAGGCTGCTTCTGGGAGGAGCCACAAGCTCTGAACCCAGCTCTTACATAGTGTTTTCGAGCCTAGATTTAAAAGCACTCTGCAAAGTGCCATCACTCTGCAAAGTGCCATCACTCCTTTGTGGAACAGGGGAACCAAAGCTCCAAGTGCTGGGAGGAAGCGCTCACAAACACACCCAGTGCCTAACGGCAGGCCAGGCCCAGGCAGCCTGAGTCCTGCACCCTCGTCCACGGTCCTCTTACCTCAAACACCTCTATTCCAGGATTCATTTCGAGCACTGAGTGCACTTGGAGCTTTCTCTGTTAGATAGGAAATGCACAGACATTGCAGACAAAGAGCTCCACCTCTCTCAGATTATGAGTGGAAAGAATTTAGCTAAGAGGCTTCAGTAAATCAGCCTGAAGCCTCCTCTGCTCAGTTTATATTATTTATCTCCCCATCCCCTTGACCACAGTCAATTCTTAAAGGCATCTTGGCAGTATGCAAACACAGAGGGAGAGTTTACTGAAAGTACCAAACATGTTCTAATTGTTTTCTCCTGCACTACTCTGCTAAAACTCACTCTGCCTCAGACTATTACCGAGGCTCTTCAAACAATCTTGCCCTTAATATATGGAAAGTGATGAAGTTCAGCAATGGCAGGACCTCTTGAATTCCTACCTTTGCTTTTTGCCATTGAAACAAGACTTTGGTTCAGTGTCTCCAGCAGCAGTAGAAGACAATAACCTTGTGTCCTGATCACAGGATACTGTGAGGTTCGCTTAAATAATACTTCTAAAAAGGCTTTGAAGATGATAAAGCGCTCTAGAAATATTCAGTTGGATGGCAATTAACTGTTTGGCATGTGGTTTACTTGTAAGTGCAGAAATACCATCAATGAAAGTCAATACATTCCTTTTCCCCTTTCTCTCCCTTTGACTTTCTCAGCTATTCCCCAGGTCTCTGTCAGCGTCCGCTGAATTTTCAGAAGGGAAAAAATTGCTTCCTAAAATGTTCAAAAGCTTTTCCTTGGTTTGTTATTAGAGCAATTATCTAGCATAACACAGTGAAACAGCGCAAAGTATTCTAATGGGAAACAAATGTGCCAAAGAAGTGACCAAACTTGGAATCTTTATTGAAAAATGAGGGGAAAGCGATTAGTTGAAGAGGCAGCAACGGAAAGATTTTCCACCTGGCCTTGGGCAACACATCAAACAGCCCTCAAAAGGGTGCTATTTATAATTGTTGTCTGGCTGCCTATGGACCCCGGTGTCTGTCAGTCTGTGTGTTTGCTCCCTCCACCTCCTCTCTGCCACGTGTCCTGTCCGTGAGCTGTTTATACAATGCACTCAGTAGTGAGGGATCGGTAAGCGCTCAGACATGCAGAAAGGATGCTCATGTCTCACCCCTTTCACTCCAGAGTGGCTCCGTGGGGTTCAGTGAGTTGCAGTGGTGTAAGCAAGGAGAAAACTATGCCCCAAGAAAAACTGTTTTCTTTTTACCCCCCTCTGCTCACAGTACAGAGGCTTTTGAGCCATTGGCATTACTACAACAGCAGACACACACAGGAAGAGGCAAGGGTCCACTGAATGATATGTAACATACAATATCTTGCCTGGTCATTTCCTAGAATCATAGAAACACAGACTAATTAGGCTTGGAAAGGACCTTGAGATCAGCCAGTTCCAACCCCATGCCATGGGCAGGGACACCCCACACTAGACCATGTCGCCCAAGGCTCTGTCCAACCCGGCCTTGAACACCGCCAGGGATGGAGCATTCACAACTTCCCTGGGAACCCATTCCAGTGCCTCACCACCCTCACAGTAAAGAACTTCTTGCTTATATCCAAGCTGAACTTCCCCTTTTCAGTTTGAACCCATCACCCCCTGTCCTATCACTGCAGTGCCCGATGAAGAGTCCCTCTCCAACATCCTTGTCGGCCCCCTTCAGATACTGTATTCCCTCCAGTAAAATCAGTTCAAAGTGGAGGCAAAACCGTTGCCAGATCAAGAAGGTCTGATTTCACCTCCACTTTGCTCTGGAATAAATAGCTCTGCAATTTGTAGGTCAAAGGCCCATCAATCCCAGTGAATTTGCTTTGGTGTAATTCAAGAAGCAATTTCATTTTGCAAATATTGAGATGATTTATAAGAATATCCAGCAAAGTTTTAGGACCTTTGGCATGGCAAACAAAGGATGTGAAAGAGTCATAAAAGCAATTTCTCACTGCTCACTAATGGTCATTTATCACTCTCCTTTAACTGTTTCACTTATTCAATTTAAATTGGGGAATAAAAAACCCTGCTGAGTATCTAAATCCTCAGCTAGGAGAATTTCTCATAGCTTAATCGAGGCTTTTGGAGATAGAATCTTTAACAGCAACTGAGTTGCTGCTTTTTCTGTGAGAGGTAATAAACTCCACAGCACAAATACAAATGGACAAGTAACTGAAAAGGTCTGAATCACAAGTTTTGCAAACACCACTGTGGGCTAAAATTCAGTCCATTGAGGCAGCCAGGAAACACAAGCAAAAAGCATATTTCTATCTGAATAGAAGCAATAGATCTGTGAACAAATAATGGGCAGCACACTGGCAACTGGCGCTATTCTTAGCGACAGACTTGGCCACTCTTAGAGAGGCACAGAGAGCCCCATGGGCATGCCACAGCTTCATTAACCAAAATAGGCACTTTTGAAGTTCAGGCATGAAAAAGAAAGTCTGATGTTATCTCTGTTAGATTCCATTTGCCCAAAGGTGTCCGAACCTCAAAAAGGGGTCAGATGTTCAGTACAGATAACCACACGAAGTTTAGGTGTATGGTTGAAGTCTATCCAAATTATCCCAGGCTCTCGAGGATGAAGGATGGGAAACCTCTTGAGAATTGTTAAGAGACACCAGCAGAAGCTTTCTGGTCCATTCTGCTTTCACTCGGATCATAAATACTGCAAGAGCAGCCTTTACTGTGGTATTTTAATGTTTCCAATCTCCAACTTCCCTCAGCTCTACTTAGAGCAATGTGTTTCTAAGTGCACACACGCTTCAGGTACAATTCTGAGCCCTCACTTACCCTGATTCCCACACAACCACAGCAACCCATCCCATCATGACAAAGCCTGAGATACATAGGAAAAACTCCATGGAGGCAAGGGATGGGTGTACCGTTCATGTTCTTTGCCTGGACAACAAAGACCCAGATGAGGAGAATTTGTCCAGGTTTTCCTCTTTGTCCTTGCTTGCCAACACACATACATCCAGTGACTGGGAGCTTCTACTCCCAAAGCTCCCTCAATTGTGCTTTCAGGAGCACCAGTGGGAGTGAGGCCACACAAAGTGTTCCACTGGGACTCTGAGAAACTGCACCAAAGGGACTCGCAAATCTACTGGTGGTCAATGAGACAACGGTAGGGTTGAGAGCAGCAGACGTAGTAAACCACAGGGATTTTACAGTCTTAATTGAAAGACAGTAACATATTCCAAAATCGCAGTTCATGATCAAATTGCCATAAAAGTGACACAGTTTTGGTTAAGTTCAGAGCAGAGAAAGAAGAACAGGTTTTCCTCCTAAGTTCAGCTCTATGTTTCAGGAGTATACGGGACACTGACTCAGGGGAGGACTCCTCAGTGGTAGAGGAGTACCCTTGAGATTTATGACTTCAACAGTTATTACGTAGAGAGAAAGGAAGTGAGTTGCCCCTTGTCACACACAGCAAGTCAGTGGTGGAACCAAGAAGAAAGCTCTTGTTCTACTTCTCATCTTGTTCCCTTCACAGAATCAAACTGCACAACACCAGGATGAATGAGATTTACTTCAACAACTCCATTATTACAGGAAGCTCACCTACAGTAAATCTGCTCTGTATTTATTTCAGATATACATTTTGAGTGCATGTCTAAGCTTGCCATGGGCATTCAAAGAGTGGAGCTCAACTGAAGATGCCATTCTTAGTACAGACTCAATCTCAAGTTGGAAGAGACCCACAAGGATCATTGAGTCCAGCTCCCTGCTGCTTGCAGGACTACCTAACACTAAATCATATGACTAAGAGCCTCATCCAGATGCTCCTTGAACTCTGACAGGCCTGATGCCATGACCACTTCCCTGGGGAGCCTGCTCCTGTGACCATTCTCTCTCAGTGGAGAGCCTTTCCCATCTGAACTTCCCCTGATGCAGCTTCACTCCATTTCCTCATGTGCTGTTTCGGGGATGACATTCTGCATATCTCATCATGAGGAGCAGGACAGCAAGACCAAATTCCACCCTGGTGCATACAGTGAGCAAATGACTCGTGCATTGTAATCATGGGGGCGAATGAAGCCCTCGGTACATTTTCTTGCCCATTTAAGTACCCAAAGAGACACAGAAAACTGCAGTCGGACCTTCCAAAATCTCCCTCTGAATGACGCAGCTGCACAAGAGATCCAGGGGTCCGGAAAAGAACCATCCGACGTCTGTTCACAATCCTGCTTCAGTTAGAGGCCAAAGCCTGGGTTTGTGAGTAACCTCCAACTTCATTACACCTTCTCCTTCTCTTACTGCCACACCCCAGGTCCCTCCTCCTTTCTCCAAAACCAGCCTCAATAGCCTCCAGCTATTGGAATATTCATCACACTGGAATATTCACACAGGCACGTCTTCCACTGAAGGGTGACTGCATAGGCAGGGTTTTCCAGGAGACAATGGCTTCATTTTTTCTTCTCCTGACAGAGTTCATAATGGGATGTAATACGTTGCGTGAAGCACAATGAACATCAGCAGCATAAACCCCGGTGGAAACCATAAATCTTGAACACATCATCTGGATTCTTAATTCCAGTCGCAGGAAAGCAGCCACGGCTGCATAACCGGATGCTCAGACTGTCTTAATCAGCTCTCTGACCACTGTGTGTGATCAGAGAAATAGTTCTACACCAAAAAGAGGTTTTCATAGTTTTCAGAATCACTTTGGAATGAAGGAGAATGTTTATGAAGGAGCAACAGGGCTCTTGGGCCAGGTGAAATGCTGTGAAAATAGCCCAGCTAATGCCAGTGACCTGTCTACAGTTGTTCTGCATGTGAAATGGGTCCTGCTTTCCCGCTCATCTCCTGTCCATGTCAAAGCTGTTTCATTTCAATCCTTTCTCCTGATAGATCCACTTTTCATATTCATGCACGGTCATCATACCTATTTACCTGTGTGACCCTAAATCAGAGCTGCACTCGGGTCTCCCCAGCTCTGCTAGAGTGAAGAAATCATCAGTAAGAGCAATACCGTACCTAGACACGAAGACACTTCACTGGAAGTCAGGTAACCTGCATTCAAGTCCAAGCTCCACCACAGACTTGATGAACACGGTTGGCTGAGTAACTTAGCTTCTGTTTTGCTTCAGACTCCCCCTTTGCCTCTTGTCTCTTGGGATTGCAAGCTCTGTAGGACAAGAAAAATGTTTCCCTGAATGTTTACTCAGCAGCCAGACTTCATCGTGGTAGGGACCAGGAGTTACCATCTACTGCAAGGAACTCTTATCTAACCAAGCTGTCTTCAACCTGTTTGGGACAGTGATTTACTATCTGCAAGGGAGGTTCTGGTAGAGAGAACACATTCTGACCTGACTTCACACAGAGACCATTAGCTCATGTGCTGGAATCTGACTAGATCAGGAGCGCAGACAGCAAACCTTAAGTATCTTACTAGCTAAATAAATAAGGAAGCAGTATTTCAGTCACCTGTGAATTCCTGTCTTCAAAGACAACCTCCAGCTTCCTCCCCCATTTATGGCCCTGAGAAGGAACAGCAAAATCCAGGGAATTAATTGTTTGTGTCCAGTTTTGCCAGTGGTGTTGGTTTCCCATGATGGCAGCACACATAGACCCTTGTTCCTGCTGATAATAACAAGAAGAATACAAGATTAATATCAGAAGTATCTATGTTTTAGAGTTATTCATTGTGGCGGTTTTGGTTTGATGAATAAATCTGGCAGCTTCTACACACGGGTCTCAAAGCTCATTTCAAGCATTCACAAAACACATTCCTAACACCTCCATAAATCAGTTTCATCTTGGTTTCCAGCACGTGTATTTAATTGAAAGTGTCATAGCATGTATGAAGATAGGCTGAGAAAATTGGGGCTGTTCAGCCTGGAGAAGAGAAGGCTGCGTGGAGACCTCATAGCAGCCTTCCAATACCTGAAGGGGGCCTATAGGGATGCTGGGGAGGGACTCTTCATTAGGGACTGTGGTGAGAGGACAAGGGGTAATGGGTTTAAACTTAAACAGGGGAGGTTTAGATTGGATCTGAGGAAGAAATTCTTTACTGTGAGGGTGGTGAGGCCCTGGAATGGGTTGCCCAGGGAGGTTGTGGATGCTTCATCCCTGGCGGCGTTCAAGGTGGGGTTGGACATAGCCTTGGATGGCATGGTTTAGTGGGAGGTGTCCCTGCCCATGGCAGGGGGGTTGGAACTCGATGATCTTGAGGTCCTTTCCAACCCTTACTGTTCTATGATTCTATGATTCTATGATTCTATGTGCATGGAAATCAGGATTAAGATCAGGAGGCACCACACTGGTCTTAGCCAAATCAGAAGCAGGTAATAACCACCTAGCCATTACCAGACCTTAACTTAGGAACTCAGGGGGACAATTATCTCAGTTAACCTGACCCCCTGCACATCACAGGCCAGAAAAGCTTCTTGAGTAACTCTTGCAGAGAAAGGGCCAGAAAGTTCCAACAATAAAATGCCAAGAAAAAGAGAACTGTTGCTGCTGCTCCTTGCCCCGAGTCCACACTTCCCCAGGGGACAAGCACCAGGTCCTGTGGGCAGAACTGAGGCTGTGCTTTGCTCATAAAACTAAGGAGCTAGGAGAGGAAAGGAACAATTTGCTCTCAACTGGAAGCCAAGGCAGGTCCCTCTGCCATGGCTCTGCATCAAAGAGCTGCCAAGTCTGGGAAGAAAGGCAGCACCAGGCTTTTAAAGTTCTTCCACATGCATACAAAGCCCAACAAATCCATGAGTTTTCCAGTGTGTGCCCATCATGCTCTCATTGCTTTTCTTCCTTTCCCTCTGCTGCTGCAATTATTGAAGAGCTCCCCTAATACTCACTGGGAAGTACTAGTTCTTCTCACTGGGTTGCTACAGGTTTTCACTCTTCCTTTCCCACATTATTTATTTAGCAGATAAGCTTCTAACAAGCAATACGTAAATCGAATGGGCCCCCATAAGAAACCAGTGAGACAAGACACAGCAGAGAGCTGCCTCCTCAACAGTTCTTCCCAACCCTTTCAGCCATGCTCCCATCGGAACTCCCAGCAGCAGTGATACATGCTATTTCCATCTCTGATGGAAATGAACCCTGCTGGGTTACATAAACATACATAGCTCAAAAGATGTCACAAGTCTGACCTCTGCCTTTCTTTGCTGGATTTCTCAGTGTACGACGCTGGCTGTCGAACAGAATAAATGACGGGATGCACAGAGAGCAACATCAATGAGACCCAAGGAATTCAGGCCAAAAAGAGACAACAAAAGACTGTGGAAATGATCTAAGGATGTCACTTGGCAACTGCAGGATTACTGTCTTGGTATGGATGTATTGGTTTTGAAAAGCTGATAATTGTTCATGTGTGTCAGTTGAGATTAGACCAGTTGCGATGGTATCAAAGGAGACAAAACCTTTTTCCACCCTTTCCAACAAGAGGGGTATGACCATGCTGGGCAACATCTCTGCTTGTGCAACTCCACTAAAACAATGGAGTTTTAGCAGTGATGAATTTGCTTTATTGTTTCTGTGGGATTAATGCCAAAGCTGCGATAAACGCGCTGCTGTCGGAGCATCTCTGCTCTGAGCTGTAAGGTAAATAATGCTTTGATATGGTCTCTCCTGCAGACAAACATCTGGATTTCTACTCTTTGCAATTTAGCTGCATAGCCAATGAAGATATTATTGTTGCAAAAAGCATTAGAGGTTTCTATAGCACTGGCCATATGCAAGTGATCTTCAGCAGAACCAATTTTAAAAGGTGGTTTTAGTGCACACAGAGAAAAACATGAGAGAGGTGCCTCATCACTGCTACTTTTTATGCCACTTACTGGAGTGAGGTTCTGATACATCAGCTACCAGACAGTTGTACAGATAGTCCCTGGAGGGTTTTATAGGTCTGACACAGGGAAAAGAACAAAGTCTTACAGGTCTTGATGCCAGCAAACATCAAGAAGTGATATGCCAGTACAAGGAATGCTGTACAGCTGCTTTGTTGGTATGATGGAAGCAGACTTCTCCAGGAAGCTAAAGCCTCATGGCCTGGCTTACAGAGCAGCAGGTCAGTCCTGCATCAGGGGAGTTCAATCCCCATCAGCTGCTACAACTCCACCGACAACAGTAGCCAGGTCACTGCGTATTTTCTAATGTTGGGAATTCTGATCTAATTAGGATTGGACTGAGACCACCAACTGCTTTCACTCAAGTTACACTTCAACATTCATTTGCTTTTATCAGGAATTAGGCCTGGGATGAAAAATCCCACCCAGTGACCCACCAGCCATTGTGTTTTCAGCTTCCGAGGGAGCTATTTTTGCTCCTTCTCTATGGAATAAGACTGAATCAGAGGACTTTCCTGAACACAAGGTGTCTGACCCATGCTCAGATAGTAAACCGTGCAAGAGAGATATGTTTGGTTTCAGCTGTACTCTTTCTTTTCCTTCCCTATTTTGAGGTCTTTGCATGGAGGTCAAAGACTGGGGGCTTTCCAGGTGCTGGAGAAACATACTACTGCAATGACAGTGCTACTGGTGGCAGGTCTCCTCCCTAGGAATGATGCTGCCATTAACACTGGGGATTACTCTGAGCAATCTCCTGTGTCTGTGTGTTTAACCTCATTTTTCTCACCAGATATCACTACTTCATTTCTATCTTCTCAGCTGTTAACAGTAAGGCGATTAGCACTGTCCCTGCACCCCTTCCCTTCAGTCCCTTGCAGATGTTTCTGATGAGAAAAAGACCTCTGGGGACTTGTGTCTAAACTTCCTGTTGGGGTGAGAAAGGGACAAAAGCACTGGCCTGATCTGGACTGCTCTAATTTGATTCCCAAAGAGGGAAATCCCTTTTCATTTCATGCATTCTTATCGCCCCAAGCAGTGCAGCTGTGCAGTGGAATTAACCTTGGAGGACACTGCTGAGTTACACAGAGGAGCATCCTGCATGGGACTGCCCATGACTCTACTTTCCCACTGCTCCTCTCCCGCCAATCCTATAAAGATGCTGCTTCTCGCCTTGACATCACTTGGAGGTCATTGTTGGTCCTAGCATGAAAAGGAAGTGAGGTGTCAGTATTAAAACATAAACCATTGTAACTTATCACAGTCCCAGCATGTTGTTAAGTCTTTAGCAAGTGGTTTTCAACTTCACACTGAAGTAATGAAACATGTCCTTAGACTTCCATAGTAGTTTAGAGGGGCTATAAAAGGGACTACTCTATCTACATCTAGCTTGCCTGCTTCTTTAAGTATGTTCTGTCATTAAACACAGACTTCCGTAAGACCTAAGCTGCTGCTGAAACAACTGAAGATCTTTTTTAATGACTCATATTTTAGAACACCATCTAGGACCACCGAGTGTGTTAGAGCACAAGGAAACAGACACGTTGTTCTTACCTGTGGGGTGCTTTGCCTCAGCATTTTGCTTCTTCCTTTAGTGACAATCCTGATTCCCATAAAGAGGCACTCAAAGAAGAAAGGTACCGCACTGTGGCTCTAGCCGGAGAGACATTTCCTTCTGACACACACGGTGACAGTCTCGGGTCCCAGACACAGGACAGACCATGCACAAGCAAAGGAAGATGCATCTGGCTGTTCAAATTTAGAGCATACAGAAACTAAGTAGGATCAAGGGTGTCATGGAGCCACATGACTTTGAGCACCATGAACAAGGAATGCAAGACACTAAGAGAGCAGAAAGCAAAGTGAACTAACGAGCAATGTTTGGCTTAAATGATATTAATGCCATGATATCAGCCTGACATCTTAAAATATACACCACCATCTGCTTTGTTGTGGCTTTGAGGGAAGCAGAACATGTAGGAGCAATAATCACACTAGAGTGAAGAGTTGAGATTGCTGTCATTCTTCATAGCACTGCAGAGTAAAGAAGCAGCACCCAGGACAGAAGGCTCCCTGCATAAGGTACCATACTGGGAGACCATATTCCCAATGGACAAGTGGGGAAGGGGAACCAAGTAGCCAGGCAGAACACCAGCTATGTCTCAGGACCAGTCACTCATTAACCACTGCACCATTCACCCAGCCCACTGCCATTCCAGGGCAGCTGTATGAGAGGAAGACATACATGCTCTGTTAGCAGATGAACCTGTTTCATCCTTCTCTCTCGCAGTCAAAATACATGCAGAGAGAACCTTTCTGTTTTAACTGTGTTTGTGGGGAAGGAAAAAGCCCACAGACTGTTTTGTTCCCCATACCTTAGCGTGCTTTCCCCAGGTTGGGGGAAAAAAAGAATCCACCTTGAGAAAATAACACCTTGTTCCTGCACATATTGGCACTTGCACTGCTTCCATGTCATGTTTGCTCTGTCAAAACAAGTCTTCCTCGCCCCTCAGGGTCAAGCCAGCTTTTGAAAACCAAGCTGTCATCTCCAGGCATCATCATTAGCAGTAGCCAGATAACAGACTACGAGTTCACATTCCAGAATGGTTATGACTGGTGACGAATGAGCCAGCTCGGAGACAGAAGGTATTTCCTACAGGTTACACTGACCTTCCAAGAAACACATTTGCCTGACTTAGTGAAGGTGGCAAAGAGGACATAGGAGTCCAGAGGGTTGAAGGAGGAAGGGAGAAAACTCTAATTACAACAGAGGAGATGCTGCACAGCACAAATCATTCCTGTTCAGTGGAGCTGTGTCTGTTCCCAGAGTGCTGCAGGTGCCTTACCAAAGTGGAAGTAAAATAACAATATACTAAAACAATATGAAGAGACTAATACTGTCAACAGAGGAAAACTGAGGTAAATGCAGCAGACTACAGGATGGTAAGGAAAAAACATGCTAAATGGTGTGATGGTTTATGGCTCTTTGACCTGCACATCACAAGCATCAGGATGACAAACCATCACGGTACTCAAAGCAAACCAGGCTTAGTGTTCACTCCACACCGTCATAATCCTAACTACAGACTTTCTACCTGAGGTAGGAACCAGACATTGGAGCATGGAGAAAGCCAGAACCTATATCCGTAGCTGTGTCATTGCTGCTGCAACTGCAGGCATGTTGTTTTGGTACCTCTGGTGTATTTGAATACACGCCATGCCAAACAAGCAACAAAATCTATTCCACATGTTACATTTCAAACAGCCATACCTATAGTTATGAGATTATAAAAATCCATCAATTGATAATACCTGCATTCCCAGAATTTCATCTGCAGCTCTGGACCATTCAGTGTATCTAAAAAGCATTAATTCACCATTTATCACTAGCACTTGTAACCACTGCTTAAGTATGAATTACTCATATATTAGTCAGCCTAGCATATATCCTGTCAGTCCCACCTCTAACCTCCTCTAGGCAGAGCCAGTGCTTGAAGCCTGATGTGAGTTTTCCAGTTCCTGAAAGGGCCACAGAAGGCATTTTGCCACTTTCTACCTCTGATGAGGTAGCCCTGAGAGAAGGCTCTACAAAAGGTACCACATTAAACTACAGATGCTGTGATAAACTCAGGATGAGTTATTCCAATGGTGTCAATCTCTATAGTCTTAATAATCTGGTATCAGACAATGGCCACATCCTTCTTATGCATTAGCCCATTTATTGGAGACAACAGTGATGCAGGAGGCACTGAACAATGAAAGATCATCTTTAGCACTGGATAGTTTAAAATGTTTAATCCAGGCTGAGATTTTGCCAAATTAAATGCACTTATTTAACTGAGGAAAGAAATGGAGCCTTCAGGCCACGTGCCCTGCTCCAGTCGTATGTAAGATGTTGGATTTTGCAGGTATCTTCCAAACCTCAGGGAAATCTGGAAGGAGGAAAATAAGGAAAATATTTCTCTTAAAAGCTGCATCTTTCCCCCTTTCCTGACACAAAGCTGCAGCTCCGTCCTGAACCAGAAACACGCTGAGAGAAAAGTTTTGACTGTGCTATTTTAGGATTTCCTTCCGCAGCAAGAAAAGGGGAACGATAAAACCCCCTTGAACTTCAATAAACATCTCTGAGGGAAAGCTCAGATCTGTTCTTGTTGTTTTCTGGCCTGATGCCTACAATTTAAAGGGCAAGGAAAGCTTGGTTTCAAGCAAAAAAGGGCAACATCAGAAATGAACAGGATTGTTACCATGAGCAAAGTTTGTCCTGCATTGCAGCACAGCACCTGGAACTTCTGAACTTCTTCCTACAATAAGCAGAACCACAGAAATCACTTTTTAAGATATTAATGTGCATTTAATGAATATATATTCAGAAAGATCACTAATGACAGCAGTGATGTGTATTTGTGATCATTCTTCATGAGGTTCTTCCCTGTGAGGATGCTGAGGCGCTGGCACAGGGTGCCCAGAGAAGCTGTGGCTGCCCCATCCCTGGCAGTGTTCAAGGCCAGGTTGGACACAGCGGTTTGGAGTAACCTGCTCTAATGGAAGGTGTCCCTGCCAATGGCAGGGGCTGGAGGTGGTGGAGCTTTAAGGCTCCTTCCAACACAAACCAGGCTGGGATTCTATAACGATTCTATGATTCTTTAGCAATTTGTTGCACAGGCATTAAGTAAGGTACCCTCTTACCAGGTATTAACTGACTTGGCCAGGTCAACAAGTATTCTCTGAAGGAGCTCTGCATGTGAGTGAAAGGTTCATTTCAAGTCTTGCTGAATGAGGGATACTCACTTTAAGAAGCTCATGCTTAGCCACTGCTACAACTAGGAGGAAGCACCAGTTTTGGAAGAAGGACAGATCATTTGACCCTGAAGCAGCAACAACCCTGCAGAGACCCCTGTTTTGAGTCCCCATGTGCTGCAAACACTAAATATAGCCTTCTCTTAGTAATACTGAAAAGGAATGTAATAAATGAAACTACAAAATCATGACCCAAAGTGAGAAAACAGAAAGGATGAAGGGAAGGATGCTGTCCTTACCCCTAGTAGTCACCCTGCAGCACAGCAGTCAGATCAGCTATGTTAATATCACTTTTCTTTGAGTGCTGCAGTCATTTCTATTCCTCTTAACCCTCAAAGATTCTCCCCCTCCCCACACACTACATCCCATCATATGACTAATGAGTTTGACCCTTCTTCAACCCCTATCTGCAGTCTCTCATGGCTCCGTCCCTGTTTGCTTCCTGCCTTTATTAAATCAGATGGGCTGTGTGTTCTCCGAGTCCCAGAGCCAGGGAAACACAGAGAGACAGAGTGCTGAGGGCCATCCTCAGCCTGCCTCCGGGCTGTGTGCCTTCATTTCCTCACTATATCACTGCATGCATGTGCCACTCCATCATTTTTTCCTTACTTTTGTGATAAAATCACTACTTCCTCCTACTAGGAGGAAATCACTACTTCCTCCTACCAGGGAAAGCTCAGATCTGTTCTTGTTGTTTTCTGGCCTGATGCCTACAATTTAAGGGGCAAGGAAAACTTGGTTTCAAGCAAAAAAGGGCAACATCAGAAATAAACAGGATTGTTACCATGAGCAAAGATTGTCCCGCATTGCAACACAGCACCTGGCACTTCTGAACTTCTTCCTACAATGAGCAGAACCACAGAAATCACTTTTTAAGATATTAATGTGCATTTAATGAATATATATTCAGAAAGATCAGTGATGTGTATTTGTGATCATTCTTCACTACGAGGTTCTTCCCTGTGAGGGTGCTGAGGCGCTGGCACAGGGTGCCCAGAGAAGCTGTGGCTGCCCCATCCCTGGCAGTGACAGGAGGAAGAGGAGAGAAACGCAGGCCTCTTCAGAATGGCATTCTACACTGCAGGACTGCACTCTGGGGTTTCAGAGGTATTTATTATTGCACGGCCTTACTGCAACAAGGGCCATTCCTTCAGCTCTGTCCCTTGCCCCACTCCTCATTTCTCTCTTCCTGTCCTTTTCATTTCCCTGCACCTTTCACCTTTATATTTCTTCTCATTGTTGATGCACTCTGACTCTCTCTTAGCATCAGTTACCTATTTGTTAAAGGGAGATCATAATCAAATCTCTGGCCACTGGATTTCTACCATTCTGACGTTGGGATTATGGGGCCTTTCATCTCACTGGATGGATAGTTCACTCTGTTTTCTCACCTGTGTTTAGATAGGGCTAAGAAAATGGGCACAAAACTTCATCTGGAAGTGACTTGTTCTTTCCAACAGAAAGCTCCAGGGGAGCTGGGTTAGTATACCTCACTTCTCCCATAAGCTTTGAGATGTGTTTGAGCCTTAGGAGACCAATCTACTTGGACTTCTGCAGAACTGAGGACCTGAAGACTTCTAGTCCTTGTCTCGCAGGAAGCCCAACACCTGGACTGCTCTGGGTGACGGTTTCAATACCTGTTAGAGAATAGTTTCAAAATCTGGGTATTTAATTTCTAATCTGAACAAACTCAAACGTAAAACTACCACCAAGCTTCACAAAACCCGAGCTACTTCCTTCTGCATTGCTCCGACACAGTATTAATTCTGCTTACGGTCTTACAGCCCAAGGATCTGATGCACCTGAGGACAGCATTCACCTGTTGCCGGTCCTGACAATATCTGACAGTTAAACATAGAGAAGTGAGAGATGTGTGTCACCCATTATAATAAGTGGGACTTGAAAGTAGATCCTGGAATTGAATTCCACACTTTCTAGGGTGGCGGATGTATGAATACTGCATGGAAGATCAATAAATGATTACTAGCTCTGTTAACAAGTGGCTAATGTCTTGTTACAGACTTTTATAGAGTCCAGTTGGTCAATAGGTTGCATTTAACCATGACTTATGATCACCTATATCACGTAATAACCATGCCTGTAATATGCTTACACAGTCTATTCATCATGCATTAATCCTTTTAAATTTATTTATGAATATACTCTTACTCTAATGTTTCACCAAATGGAATAATAACAGCTTGCAAAAGAAGAGCTATGCATTTTGCAGCCACGTTTTACCTAGCCCAAGGAACAGATTTTGAACCAAAGGCTTAGGTCAAACCCATCCCTGGCGATTAGATCCAAAGCATTAGTTCAGGGTAAAAGTATTCAGAGACTCCCTGCATGCAGTCAGCAGGAACCTGGATCAGCCACCTTAGAGGACAACAGCAAATGAGGAAAACCACTGAGCTGTATTCTCACAGGCAGGACAGGTTCAAAAGCTCTGCAAGTACCCGGTTCCATTAAGATTAGGGCCTTGCACACCCTTCAGAGAGCAAAGGCATTAAAACACAAGACGTGCTATCGACTTTCTTACCCTCCCATCACCGGAGTGGTGAATGCAAATATCAGCTAATGTATATGTAATTGTGAGGAGTGTCATATTTTGCCTATCAGCTTCAAAATCAAGCAGTTGAAGGGTATTTCAGAAATGCTTAATGGGATTTTCCCACCAGTAAACCCTCTGCTCAATGGTACATTTTAATAAGGGCAGAATCAAAATCTCATTTACGGACTAAGAAGGCTGTACTGAGGGTAACGTTAGGGGAGGCTTTGCCAGAGAAAACAGAAGACTTAATAAGAGAAAGGCTCAAGAGTATTAGTAAGAAAAGTTGTGAGCTGCCTACAGGCTTTTTCTCTTCTGGTATCAGAGGGGAAGAAAAGCCCCTGTGGTTGATTCATTATGCTGTTTCATTTCTTCATATATAATTTACATGCAATGTAAATATGGTAAATTATTATTTCTGGATTGCGTTCTTGGGCCCTGATCCAAAGCCCACTGAAGCTGAAAGATAGACTTTTAGGTTGCAAAAACTCAAGCATTATTGAGAAAGAGGCCTATTATACACCAGTACTCAGTAGGGAGGAGTTTATATTCTAGCAAGGGTTAAAGACTCAGGCTCCAGCTCAGCAAAATGTTAAGTACATGCTTAACTTGAAGGTTACACTCAAATCCCAAGTGGATCTAAAGCACATGCTTAATTGCTTTGCTGAATCAAAGCAAGTACAGATTCTTATCTGAATTTAACTGCAACTGTAATCCGGACTACTGGGTGGCTGCTACCACAAGGAGCCTTCCTGAAGAGCTTTGGAACTTCCTCATTCTGGATCCACCCAGCCACCAAAAACCCATAAGGAACAATGACAATGACTACAATTGGTTTTCAATTTCGGGGGAAGGAAAAACCTAAGTTCTGTATTAGTTCTTAGTTATCGACCTTAGTCATCTGCATCAATTATTAGTTCTTAGACAAAGGCTTGCATCTGCTCTTCTTTCACATTAACTTCTCTGTTCATCACTGCTGGTTTGATTTTCTCATCTTGCTGCCCCAAGAGTTCAGTGGGTAACTCCTCCCACCTCAGAAGCAAAAAACCCTCCTTCTTTAGGTGGTAAAGCACAGCCAAGTGTCTGAGATCTCTGTGCCTTCTGATCCCAATAATCCAGTGTTGGACCAAGATGACCTCAAAGGTCTTTCCTTTACAATCTTACAGACTTAACAGTTCTTTTGGATAAAAAGCAGTAATTCAGATGCAGCTTATGGCCTGCTATTCTCCCCCTCCTTCAGCTTACATTCACTGTCTTGCATCAAGGTGGGAGAATACAGATGAAGGAACAGCCTTCACCTCCTAATCCAGTGTGATACATCCAGTTTCTCTGTAACTTCACTCTCCCCACACTTGAATCTTAAGGCAACTTCACAACTTTCCATCCTCTCAATGCTTTTTATCAGGTGATGAGAAACAATTAGTCCTGTTCCTGAGGTTAGGAACGGAAAGTCTTGCAAGCTTAACCACGGACAAACTAGTTGCTCCTCAGGTTACTGCGCAAGTATAAACAGACTGGTCTGCTCCCGCATGGTGGCTTTTGTGTCTTTAATGGTCTTTTTACAATCCATAGTTCAAATCTCACCCACCTGGTCACAGAATTTGCCTGGGATCCCACAGAAAGCCTGTGGCAAAGCAGTACCAACGACTTGGTCATAAATTCATCAGTTCCTAGGTTTGCAGCCCCAACACTGAACCATCCAGCTCTACCATGTCCGTTGCTTTTAAACTGCTCCCAACAGGGCCTCCTCAGAAGGACAGGTACATGTCTTGCAGCTCAAGAGGTCCGAAACCCCCCCTTTGTATTTCTCCCTAGGGTGCTTTCAGAGTGACTTTCAGTTTTTCTCCCTTGTATATAAATAGTAAGTCTATGAAGAGTAAGAATGGCTGCAAATAAAGAAATCAACTTCACATTTTGTATGTGAGCCCAAGTGTTTCATCTCAGGCTCCCTGCTCAAGCCTTCCCGTCACCCTGCAAACTCATAGGTTTGAGAGCGCACACACAGTGCCACAACCCCTCAGCACTCTTCAGGTGGCCACGGCTGCTGCTGCTTTGGGGAATCTCTAAAGATCTCCAAAGCTGTACAGTGATTTGTTAACATCATCAGGAATGAGGAGAGATTGCAGGGGAGAATTCACACATATGAAAAGCAGAGAGACAGCTCTGATCTGGGGACTGGAGGGCTTTCAAGGTTACCATATGCCGATGGGTTAATCCCAATGGTCTGGAGGTAGAGATGAGAACTGTTCCAATTATTTGATTAACTTGAAAAGGGGAGATTTTTACACCTCTACCTTTTGGCATCCCTACCCTGTCCCCAGCCAAGGAGAGCCAGAAAACTTCCAAGAAAGCCAGCTCCATTCCTCTGACTAAGAGATTCCAAAAAGTGTTGTCATCTTGGCTCACTTAAGCGAGCTAATTTTGAGAAGGGAAAATCTGTGCCAGCAGTACAATAATTGCTGTCGGGAGCCTCTTTAGCGAAAGGAATCTTTTTTTCTTGGACATGGAAACTGGGACAGCCATGGAGAAATAGCAAAGCTGCATTTTGTACCACTGAAACCGGCTGACAAACGGGCAGCAGCTAATTCCCTCTCAGTTTATCGTTTCCTTAACCAGCCTCTCAGAAACACATTGCAGCTGTCAGTGGTCGCCCACGAGAATGATTTGTGCTGACCCGCTGCAAATGACCAGCAGTCAGGAGCAGAATCATAGTCAAAGTATTTGCAGGGCATTTCCCTTCTCCCTTTTTGCCCAAGTGAAACAGAAGCAGAAGCTGTCACAGGTGCTGGAGCCTCATTCGGAGCACCCCCTCTGTAAGGAGACAGAGAGCTTCAAACCCTACAGGCAGAGCTCCCTCCAAGCATCCCTGCAGAACGGGAAGCATGGAAGTCCCAGCCATTGGATTAAGGCTCCTCTTGGAAATTTCTCTCTGTTGTGGAACCATCAGGGGCTTTAAGGGCTCTAACACCCCAGTGTGTCCAATAGCGTCTTTCCATTAGGAAGTCTGAAAGGAGCAGCAACTCCACGGCAATTCAATCTCATTTCCAAAGCTCTTCAACCAACCCACAGCTTAACCTGCCACAGCCACTGCTTTGGCTCTGGCTGCCAGTCAGCAAAGGGAGGACGGCACGGCGGGTATTTCCCTTTTACAAAGAGAAGATAATTCACCATCCCTGAAGGTGCAAGAAGCTCATGCTAATAAATCAGGGAAATTAAATGCCAAGGATTGCATAGGTGCATGGCTTATATCTCATAATCCCACTCCAAAGGGAGCTTTCGTGCTGCCACTCCCTAGCAACCCAAGCAAGCAGCTTGTTTTATGACTCCCTTAGCGCCTTCAGGTGTGGATGGCTGAGGGAGGTGCTGTGTGGGCCATAGGAAGATTAACAGTTGTGCTCTGTAGCTGAGGGGCTGCAGGTAACGTCAGGGCAGAGCCCTACCCCAGAGGAGCATCTGCTTTGCCCCCCCTGCACGGCACTGTGAAGCCACAGGCAGGAATCACACATCCAAGGCACCTTTACTGGTGTTTCCAATGGGAAAGGCTGCCTCGTGTTCCCAGGGGGTGATGCAATTCAACACGCTGATTTCCAGCCTCAAAAAAAGGGTGTCTTTTAAATCCAAGTGTCTCTAGTTTACACAATGTGCATTTGAATTCTAATTAAAGCTCATCAATTTGCGCAGATTGTGATGCTCACACCTTGCTCTAGGAAGCAATATCCTATTGCTATATATTGTTACACATGTATGATCTTCATGTAGCAGAGTATTTTTTTTCCTGGTGAATCAAAACCCACCACATGAGGTAAATCAAGAGCCTGCAAAGGGCTAAGCCAGAAATTGTTGTTATTTAACGACTGGCGCGATTCCTTGGAAATAAATTCTCTCAGGAATTACAGGAAAATATGAAGAGTATGAAAATGAGGGATTACTGAAAAGAACAAAGACCATCCGAAACAAGAAGGGAAAACCACTCAACCTAGAAATGAAGGAGCCTGGCAAAGCTCCTTCCAAAGCCGCTCTCCGCTGCTGCCCTTCCAGGCCAGCTCGCCAGCACAAGCCACAAGGATCTGCTGTTCTGCAAACTGTTTACGTGAGACAAAGCTGGGCTGATACCACATCTGGGTGCCAGGCTGTTGTGAGCAGTGATTACACAGGGTGCCACGCATGCCTGCTTCTGCTGCTGTTACCTTCTTTAGCCCATATGCAGAAGGTCTGATGTGTAAGGCAACAAACCAGGTGGTTATTTGTAGGCGTTCCATGGTTTCCAAGTTCTTCCTGCAGGGCTACAGAGACCATTCACCTCTGACAGGATCCTGTGTGAAAACCTTGCCCTTTAACACCCAGCTCTAACCCAGGCTGCCGTTCAGTTCTGCTCTTGGCTCCCAGCAGGCCTGCTGGCTGCAGATACAGGCCAGCTGGGGAGGAAATTGCAGTGTACTGCTCTCGTGCCAGCTTTTAGGTGTTGCAGACTTACTCATCCTCCTACCATCAAGCTGACACGTTCTTGATCTGCCCAGACTCGAGCTGGCATGGCTTGGCGAAAGACATTACTGGTCAGCTCCAGCTGACTCATTCCCAGCAGTGAGGCAGTCAACAGAACTGACACACAGACATCCTACACCGAGCTTAAACTTTGCTTTACCTCTACCGCAACAAAAGTGGTTTCTCATCCCTGTAATTAAGTACACTACAGGGATCCTTTCATAGTTCTGGAAGTCCTGGTTTCTTACAGCACATGATTTAGGAGCTATCCTGTTATGGAAGACTCTCATTTTCCTGCAACGTCCTGACCCCTGAACAAGTGTCTGCATACATAATATTTCCTGACACCACTCTGCATTATCTCTAGACTGCCCCAGTTCTCAAGTAGAGGTCTCTCAAGCTTCCTTCTCCATTTGATTCATGACAGAAGTGCTTCTGCCCCTTTAAAATCTCCATGGGTACCTTAGCCAAGGGCATTCCCATCAGTGGCCACTTGAAGGTCATTCGGACCTTCTGGCTGCCTTTGACAATGCCAGTCTTGTGCTAGCTGTGTCTTCAACAGAGGAAGGTGGGCCAGCTGCCAGCACTCATTTGAACTATGCAGGGAACACCCTCAGTGCATATTTTCCTGTATCAGATTCTTAACAACCAGCTAATGAACAAGCAAGCGTATGCAGGTATCTCCCCCATCACAGCCAAAGAGGAAACAAGTGCCCAAACTGTCCTCATGCACACACCCCCCTCTGCCACCTAAGACAGCAGAAAAACCTCAGTGGTGACAGGGAGAAGCTGGAGCCAATGCAGACCCAGCTGGATCAATTCAACGTCTGTAGAAACAAATCCTAGTTTAAATATTAGTGCTCAGGAATACCAGCTAAAATGAATGGAAGAAAGAAAGGCTTGTTGTGTATGGCTTGCAAAACTTCCTGATGGTCAATTTATATGCACTCCACATCTACTTACAGTGAAATGAATGTCACTTGCTGTTTGCTAGAATGACAGTGTGTGTGTTGTTAAGTCCTGTTGTAATGAAGCAAGCAGTAACTGAAAGCAAACAGCTCAGCGGTGGGTCAGATTTGACAGTGTTTCACCAATGTTATGAGAGGCTGCAAAATCTCCCAGGCCAGAATATGAGAGAGTTCCAGCATGATCCATATTGCCAAAGATACCTTTGGGTTTTTTCAACTGACATAAAACCTCCCAGTACAAACATGCCTTTGCACACCTAGCTTGTAATAGTCTCCCTTCCAACTAAAATTGGTCTAGCAAAGCAAATATAATCCTACACTATAAAAGTGTTAGGCCACAAGATTCACCACCCATGCATGCTTCCCAGTATCTTGAAGTTGCCTGCATGCCAGCTGTGCTGCAGGCACTCTTGCATGGGCAACATTTGAGAGAGAAAACAAGGCTGAGGACATGAGAAAGACCAAGGGTGTTCTTTGGGACCATTCTTCATGGCCAGGGCTAGGACAAACCACTACAGTTCTGGAGCTGTTAAGTGCCTGACGTTCTGCTAAGATCTGTCTTCTATACAGCAAATGGGTGCAGTAAAGGCAGAATCAAAGTTCAACTTACAATATGATGCTTTATGGACAGAATTTCCTGCCACAAGGAGAAGAGTACATGAAGAAGAGGTACCTCTAGCATTTACTGCATGTTTCCCTGGAAGGAATTTGAAAACAGGGGTCCCCAGACAGTAACTCCCCTCTTCTGTACATCTGGGGCTAGAACTTGAGCTAAAAAATGAATCTATCTGTGGGCCCATAATTGCAAAGTTCTTCATTCGGTGGAACTTGTGCACTTTCATCTACAGCATCTGGTATCGATTTCATTTGCAGAGGCCGTTGATTGACTCCAGTATGGTGATTCCCATGTAAATAGCAATCATCTTCTGACATTACCATCGTTAGGTGGGAAGGAAAAGGAAGAGCAGACAGGAAAAGCAAAATGATCACAGGCTGCTTCCAATTTCAGTTGCTTGGTTCTGGATACGAAGTGGTATCAATCCCAATGTACAAGCTGGACACTATCAGACTCCCAAGCTCAGAGGACAATAGATCACAGGGAAAAATAAATGACTCGTCTGCATAACAAGTTAATAACAAAGCAAAAACCAGGATCGATGCCTCCAACGCCCAATAGTGCATGAACTGAGACACCAAAAAGCAATTCAAGGTTAACGACTATCACTCTGAACTATATCCAAAATTGAGGCATGGAGTCAGACTATTGAATGAGCTGAGAGGCAGATTCTTAAAGCACTCAAAGCCATCAAATCAGCACCTGGTTTCAAAGAACTTACATCTATTGAATCCCTTAAAGAAGGGCAGATTTCCAAAACAGGTCAGACACGGACAAACTAAGCAACCATAAAAGTCCATCCAGTTATCCAAACGGCTCAACAACAGCAATAAGGACTTGAAGAAGATCCCACTCCCACATCCAGCAGTCATGAAGAGACACCAAAGAAATAACCAGACCAGTGACAAGAATCACAGTGATGCAACGGTGGCATTAATCAAACGGCTGCAAAAAGAACACTTGGTAAACTGCACCCAGTGAAAACAAGTGGAGAAGTGATCCCTAACACCACTACTGAAGTCTTCTTTTTCTGATACTCCTGAAAACACAAGGAAACAGCTTACGGCATCAGTTCTAGATGCTCACCAATCCCATATTGCTGTCATTTGAAGCCCACTCCTAACCTCATATACCTCACTTCACCTCCCAGACCCTCTTCCTGATTCTACTGGCATTAACTCCAGTTTACTCACATACAAGGACAGAAGAAATCTGAAGGAAGCTGACCTTTGATTAACAGCAAATAAGAAGAGCACAAACATCCCCCATTCACTGAGGGTTCTCCCTGTTCCTTTTCTTCCTTTGAAGCTGCTCCTCCTTTGGAGAGACTCAGGTCTTTTCTTCAAACAAAAAGCAAATATCTGGCTTCATACAACTCACTCCACCAAGTACATGTCCAGCAGAAGACAGCCTTGGTGGCTATAACAGCCCCTTTATCTCTGCATGAAAACCAACAGATTTGGACCACTTTTAGTTTAGATTCATGTCCAGAATACCACAGTACTTTTCCCCCAACTACAGCTATTTCCTACTAATGTGGCACAGTGAACTGCTCAGCAGAGCGGGCAACCCAAAAGTTACAAGATGAAGAAGACTTCACCTGTTGTCTTTTCCCAGCAGTTTTATGGGGTTTTAACTTCGCAACTCATAATATTCCTGAAACATCTAATCAAGGCCAGGGAATTCCTGCTGTACTTGAAAAGTCAAAGAACCTGCAGGTAAGAAATCGGATTGTCAAGGGTTTACAGAGATTTAAAAAGGTTTTTTTAGGAATAAGAAATATTTAAAGAAATATCAGCTTCCTGTTAGTGAAAATCTCTGTAGAAGAAAAAGATAAATGCTAAGTAAGACATTAAGCAACACATAAAGCCATGCAGAAGGGAAAGTTTCTGGAGTTACCACAAGTAGGAAGTCATAAGGGTTTTATAATACCCCAGCTACATTTTGGAGGAATATAGATTCCAGATATTTGTTTGCCAGACCAGACTGCCAGCAGTTGGGAAGACCTTGGTAGGTAACATCGTGAGACAACCCAGTGATGCCATGCATGGTGAAAGAAAGCATCCCAAGAGGTGTCATCATTGAGGAGCTGAAGGTAGTACAGGCAAATGGGAATGTTTTCCCATTCTCCATACTTCAGTAATGCAACTGATGCCAATGGTTATGTGAAAGGAACTGACCTATCCATTTATAGCAAAAGGCCCTTCTCCAAAAGACATACTTGTCCGAGACAGTGGACTTACAAGGAAGAGTCTCATTGTCAATCCTTGGTGATTCACGTATGGACTTTCCCGCTGTTCTCACAAGATTCCAACTGCAGAGAAGGTCAAAGGGCCAAACCCCCATTTTGGAGATCTAGGTTGAAGGTCCAAAGTCCAAATGAATGTATCTTCCCACAGCATAGAACTTTCAGAAGTGTTTAAATAAATGAGGTGGAGAAACCCTCGGTAGTCAATCATCCTTAGGTTTCTAACTGCTTTTGACTGTGCTACTCCGCACCTGACTGGTGCTTTGTGCTCTCCTCAATGCATCAATATATAAGCTCAGGTCATGGACAGATGGGCGTTACAAAGCTTCCCCAAATATTAGTGATTTATTCCCAGTCTCGGAGATATTATTTTAATATATCTTACTTTGTCAATATAATTGTGATGGAATGCCCCTTCAGGTGAGTTGTAAAGCTGAAAAGAAAAGCGCCTCTGTCGAAAGCAGCAAAGAAAGGAGGAAAAGCAAACAAGCAAGATGTGTTAGATACTGCCTAAGGAACACCTGTGTTTCAACAGTAGTTAACTGGATGTAGACACACCATCTATCAGGCCCCGCTCTCTCAACACACGTCTCTGACACACGACTCAGGCATGGCAAGTCAGGCACAGGAACAGGGACTGGGCTGTTTCGGTGGGAAATACAATCTAGACTAATAAAAGTACTCTTCCCAACCTTTAGAGAAGTCGGTACGTGGAAAAATCCTATGGGAAATGAAGGCATACATACATACTGACCGAGGTATTATAGAATATACTGTCTAAACAAGAATATCAGATTTAAAAACCCAACAAAACAAAAAAGCAACAGAAATAGTGACACAATTTAACCGTCTTTAAAGATCACAATGCAAGGAAATGCAAAGCCCACTGTTAACTATCACATTCATTCTCTCCTACAGCATGAGCAGTCTTACACATTCCTGCATTTTCTGTGAAGTACAGGACTGAATCAAGTATCCTCTACATGAAAAGATGTTTATCAGAAGACAAACATGACATGCAGCCAGCCCGAGAAAACATCATGGCTCATAATTTGTGGGGTTTGACATTTTGTACAGCCTTAACGTTAAATTAATCTTGTTTTATTGCATTGAACTGAGCAGTAGTTGGAGCTGACAGCTAAGTTGCTACCACCATCAGAGCTTCGGGAACTGAATCTCATTTCATTTAAGCCAACCCTCTACAAGCTTCATTGGTTTTGGTAGAGCTACCAGATCATACCTTCACCATGACACAAAATGAGACTCAAAGTCTTTCCAGGAGGCTTTCACCAATTGACAGAGAACCCATTTCAAACGGGCTTTGAGAGGAGCAGTTAAAATACCTTAAATTTCTGGGCTTCTCTTGGAGCTTCTTCCAGTTGCAAACCCTAAGCACTTCCCCAGCATCTCTGGATAGAAGAAATAACCAAAGTCAACAGCATCTTCCACGAAGAAAACCCACACCGCCTTTATGTGCAAATTGGGCCCCCAAGTTCACCTCCCAGGAGTGGTGGGATGAATTCCCATGGCTGACCCCCACTGGCATTCTCTCAAAGCCTCATTCTTACATGATTCTCCTTTGAGTAGATCACAAAGATACACAGTAAAGGCTAAGAATAAGAGTATAAAATGCAAATGCCTGGTTTTCCTTTCGCTTTCTCCCTCTCTCTTTCCCTGCGTATAAATACAGCCTCTCTCTAAATATATAACTCCGCATCTTTGTGTAAGGGGAGCCCAGGGCTAATGCTGAGCTGACAATAGTGGCACTAATGCTAATGAATTGTGATTATTCGGATCGGTCATTAAACTAATGAGCCCATCTCCAAATTAGCGTGGCTGCTGCAGCCAGTGAAAATTTCATCAGATCGGCTTCATTATTTCAGACGTGGTGCACTTGGGCAGAGTGACTGCGGGAAAGGAGAGCGGGACCCTCGGCTCCTGAGTTTATCACTTGACTGCCAGAGCATGAAACAATCGGTGTGATGACTTTTCTCTTCACTGGGGGGTGAGGGTGTGGAGCAGAGGGTGTGTGCATGCGTGTGGGTGCGTGCGCTGCTCCAGCTCTCCCTCATGTTCCCTCCTAATTAAACTAAACCCTCCTCTGCCCTGCAACTGTTTTGGTTTTTCCACGTCTTCCCCACCCCCTTCGACATCTTTGCTCTCTTCTCTTCCTTCCCCCAGGTCCTGCTCTGCCTCCGTCTCACAGCCTTCACACGCATGACCAAGGAGCAGCTTTCAGCATCTGAGGCAGAGGCTGATGAGACTTCCGTGAGCTATAGAGCAAAACTGTCTCTGTCTTTCCCAACTCCAGCCTCCACACACACACACATACACATACACACACACATTCACCCTCTTTGCCTCCTCACCCTCATTTTCCTCTTTATTTCTGAGGAAAACAAACAAAAAAGCAGCAGATGTATCTCCTGGCAAAATTGTTTTATCTGTTCATTTTCCTCCCTTGTTGTCACTTGGATTGTTGGCATTTTAAATCTGACGGGGAGCACAGGTCCTATGACTACGCACATTTCTACGCACAGGAGCATGGGGCACACGCAAGCAAGCTGAGGACACACGGTCCCGGTACACGTAACCAAAGACATAAGCGCACACTCAAATGCAAACTCAAGATTACCTTTCATGGTTGTATTTTGCAGTACCTTTTCACCTGCGCATTAATTAGAAGCACATTTATGGGTTTCAATGGCAACACTGCGTATTAACCACAATGTGTCTACAACCACAATTTCTTGCCTTCTTCCTCCTCCGGGTCCACCACCATTCTAGGAAGAAAATCAAGCCCACCTTGGCAAGAGAGACTCATCCTCTACAGACACCCTATTGGCACATGTCTATAAGATAAAGAGACTCATTAATTCCTCCAGTGACTGAAGGAGAACAGAACAATGTAAGGCTAGGCTAGATGTGGTTCTGAGCAACCTGGTCTAGTTGAAGATGCCCCTGCTCATTGCAGGGGCCTTGGACTAGCTAACCCCTGAAGGTCCCTTCTAACCCAAACCATTCTGAGTCTATGGATATAAAAACAACACTCCAAACCCAGGATGTAAATAGTCCTGCAAAAAGATCAGTGCTCTTCCCTTAGTAACTGTGTTCACAAAGACAAACCTCACACTGCTTTTGGTGCTGGATAGCTCTGCTGGAAAACTTACAGAGTAATACACCTTGTCAGCACAAACATAATAAAGCACCAGCCATCCCAACAGCCAGGAACAGGAAAGAAGCCAAGGCAAAGCACTGG
Source organism: Amazona ochrocephala (assembly GCA_039720435.1). NCBI lineage: Eukaryota > Metazoa > Chordata > Aves > Psittaciformes > Psittacidae > Amazona > Amazona ochrocephala. Next base: position 2,676,431 of record CM077891.1, on the reverse strand, counting down.
AGAAAGTAGTGAGTCACTGTCCAAAATCTGGGAACACATGCAAAGGAAGAACAGTGATTTCAAACAGCACTAGCTACTCCTGCTACGGTATGTAGTAGATTGAGCAGGTCTTCTCTGGCAATGGTACTGAAGACACCTGGAGATCTTGCATAGGTCTCATTCTTCAACTTCTAGCAAGGATTTCCCCTCAAATGCTGGCATTCATTTCCCATGCCTAAGAGCTTTCCAGATCTAGATTAGTCACCTAGATTCCCTTATCTGCAGAAGACAAAGAGGGTGCTTCCAAACGGTTACCCCTTGATTTCAATCACACATCTTACATTTCAAGAGAGAATGAATACTCCCTGCAGAACAGCCTATTCTTCTTCAGTGATTATATTAGTCATACAGACAGTTCACTTTGACTTGATGAAAGTTACATGTCTAAAACTAGGTAAGATGAGTTCTGGACCAAGGGAAAATTAGACATGATGTATCTAAGCCTGACAAGGTTTTTGAAGATCTGAAGCATCTAGGTGCATGAGATTGATCTGCAACAGAAATTCTTATAACTGAAATCAGACACTGGAGATAAAGTTGACTGGCAGCCGACCAGGCTGTCAACAGCATCAAACACAATTGTACAGATGCCTTCTTAAGAAAGGTACCAGAATGATATTCTGCCATCAAGCATATGAGCTCTAAATACTAACAGGAAAGCAGAAAGTCTATGGATCTAATGTCATCAGTTCAATGAGGCAAACAAAACATATGCCCTCTTAGTTGAATCTCAGCTTGTTTTGCTGCTTACTAGATGTCAAGCCTCAGCATGTTACATTTTCCACTTTGCTGAAGTATTTTTCCTCTCCCTTTCCATCACCCATTGCTTCCATGGCCTATCTAGTCCTCTCTTCTTGTGCAAAACACAGCATAGGTGCCTCCTAACAGACACCTCATCAAAATGCTCTTTGATTTTGCACAGAGGGTTCTATATAGACTGGTGTTATCCCAAACAACAGAGCTCTCAAACAGGACCTCTCTGCAGTCTCCTTCCTCTGGCCTTGTTGAGAGTATGAAGTGGCTCAGAGTGATCCTGCTCCTCCTCCTTGGTGCCCCGGTAAGCCTTCAGAGCTCACTTATTCAGTAAGACATTGCAATCTAATTTTAGATTTGAAGAACTGCAAAGCTAAAAGACAATTAGTCTGACTAAGGCTATATGAGATAGCAGCTCAGAATGGAACTGAGGTCTTATGACTGATAGTTTCACCTATTAGTCAAATCTTCCTTTCAAGATCCAGGTTGATTACACTCAGAGAAGGATTTTTTTGGCTGGCCCACGTAAATGATGTAAAGAACATTCTGGATGTGAAGTACTAATAGTAATGACAACCCATTGCTTATGAAGAGCTCTGTCACCACAGTCTAAGACTTTATCCATTCCACTCTCCAAAACTATAGCATACACCTGGAAGTGGAACTCCCAAAACGTGGTGCCTGCAATAAGAATTAATCCCTTTGTTCTTCAGTGCAGCAAGAAGGGAGGTGAAAGCGCTCAGCAGCACGCCAAAGAAAGGAGTAACTCAGACATTTAGACATTGGAGGAGCCAAAGAAGACACAAGGTGAAGTAAAGCTCAAGAACTGCAAAGCAGCCTTGCTCAGCCAAAGAGAGCATCTGCATCTCAGTCACTGCCTCCCACTTCTACCTTTTGTGAGAGACACCTCACAGAAAAGGAGCCAGAAAACACTTTCAAAGCCACGACCATGGAAAGGCATTTAGGAAAACATTTCTTGAAGTAAGGCTGGATGACCCCACTATCCTTTAAATCAACACTGCAGAAACAGGTCTGTTTTGCCCAGGAATTAGTGACAGTCAAGAGATAGGTGTATATATAGCTACACACGCACACAGAGAGCAGGTTTGCTATGAGAAAGGTTCAAGCTCTCACATCCTATCGCCTGGAGGAGGCCGGGACATTTAGATCGTCCTCTGAGAGGGCCAGGGAGACCTTTAAAAGATGACACACAGTTTGGGAGCCCTCAGATTCAAAGAGACAGGTATTCCAATGGCCTTCTCAACTCCCTTTTCAGTCGTCAAGACAAAACTTCACTGCAGACATGAACTATCCCCTCCTCTAAAAGGCCTCGCAATAGATCTGTGTCAACAGTGATTAGCTGTTGCCTGGCACGTCATCCATTTGCCATTTGTTAGGCCAAACATGCCAACATTGGTAATCTAATCTTTGGCCAGCAACGGCCTCTTCCAGGTTAAATGTATTAAAGGAGTCGAGGAAAGCAGGCTTATTTCACAGGCTGTGGCCTGCAGCTTTCTAACATGGCCTGACCCCCCTTCCCACCCCTTTCCCCTGGAGATTGCAGGGGTCAGGACCTCCACAGCATGGAGCTGAGTAAAACACTAACAGAGAGAGATGAGAGGATATTGGAAACATATTCTGCAGGCCTCAGTGCTTTGGAAATCTGAGAAGAACATGAGGCGTTAAGTTGGAGCTTTCACTGCTGGGGTGTGCATGCGTGTGTTTGGAAAAACATGTTTCAACAAGAACTTGATAAAGATATCAGCGAGGCAAGGTTGAGGGGCTTTAACATGGCAGCAGCACAAAACAGGGCTCAGAGCACGGCAGAATCCATGTTACGAGACACCTGAACCCACAGGTCGTGTGTTGGGAAGAGGAATGGTTGGGTTTTAAGGGAATACGTTTGGTAGATGAAGTATATCTTCTCCAGGAAAAATGTCTACATTTATCTGCCACAGATTCCAATACATCCAGAGCTGACAGCACCGCTTGGTGCCCTGGGAATTCTTATAACCCAGGATTCTGTATCTGAAACCAAGCAAAATAGCCACTGGGATCCTCGATGAGCTGCATTTTCCCTCTGGAGGTAATGGAACTCTCCTCCAGAGGTGTCACATACCTGTTGGGGTGAGACCCCTTGCGCTCCGTCTCAAGCACAGGAGTGGACTGAATTCCCTAATGGGGTAATTTCACTAAGGTTAGGGGTGAGACGTGAACAAAAGGCTGCAACCCAAGGCAAGGTACACAGGAGCAGTGCTGGAGAGCAGAGCCGGGCTCTGCAGCACTCTGACAGCAAATTACCGATGAAAACTCTCCTGAAAGACTTCCCAGAAAGTGCCATTGCTTCAGAAACAGCACTCAGGATGTTCCACAAATGACCCCAAAAAAGAGGGGTTTCCCTGGCTGCAGTCCACCACAGCAGCCAGGATGGTGCTGGTTCCCAAAAAGCTCATGGACACGAGCTGCCCATTCTCATTATTATCACTGCTTTCATTTGCATGTTTCTCGCCAAAGATTAGCTTGGGACAAGCATATTCCCTGCCCAGTCAACATCCATGTACTCAGAGGTTTCCTCCTTACACGGATAAGAGGTGTACCAAGTACACAAGGACCATTCAGACGGGAAGACAACTGACATGATGGAAAGCCTCAATTTTGAGGGCCTCAGCACAAAATCCTATTTGTGTCTTGGAAAAGGGTTTTTCCTTTGGGAGAAATTTTTAATCAAGCTAAAATATTTGTGGCCAAATGTGGTTTGTTCCTTGACACGGAGCATTCCCAGGTGCTCGCTGAACGCTCACTTCAGGAAGCCAACTCCTTCTTTGTAGTTTGCTTGGTGGTAATGTGCATTTTGTATCAGTTATTTCTTTGGTGCTAATTCACTCAACATCAAATAGGCTGCTGACACCAGTCAGTGGGTAGGAAACAGATCCGAAGGTGGAACCAATCAGGGAAGGGAGAGTGCTCGGTGCGTTGGATTTTGCTGGCAGTTTGGTGCTAGGCACATACAAAACCTGACACCCAAAAGAAGGCATTTAATACCACTGATGCTAAGTGGAACAGACAGGACATAGCAGCTGCAAGCAAACTTCACTTTCTTGAATCTTGTGTTCCTGCTTAACATCCCTTTTAAGAGAAGAATGGATTGGGGGAGATGGCTATGATCTGTCGGAAGAGATGACAGACAAGACAGAGGCTTCGGGGGGTTGCTAAAGGACAGTGTCTCTGGGCACTGAAAGACAAGCGTCATCCTATTCACCAGTTACACTTAGCATAATAGTCTGGTAGCTCAGGCATCCCAAAATCGCTATATAGATTGAATTCTCATTGCTTTGGCCTGCCCTCTCAAATACCAGTGCTAAGAGAACAAGCCTTTGCAAACGAGACCATCCCGTGACACTCAAATGCTACAAGAACATTCTCTGAGTTGTGCACTGTCTGACCCATGCTTAGAGGCAGAAAAGGCAGAGTTGCGCCAAAAAATCACCTCACTTTTCCCAAGTGCTTGCTTCAAATACACGTTAAAAACTCAAGGCTGAAGCACCCATTTTACTGAGAAAATCCACCTACAACACAGATACGTAGCCAAGATACTTTCCCTGAGAAAGATCACATTCTCATTTGGGTGTGATTCAAAGACCTGAGAGCTACAGGAAGTATCCCATTTAAATTGAGGACTCGGGAGAGACCGAAGCAGAGTCCGGCTGAAACGCCCCAACCATAAACCCCTCAGGACAGGTCCTTCCTCAAGTCTGGAATCTGGAAAACACTTGCCTTACTCACACCCCCTTCAAATGATCTGCAAGATCTGGCTCCAGAGCTTACATCTCCCTGAGATTCCATTTCTCCCCCAGAGTTCTGGAAATGCTTGCTGCTTTGGACAACGCTGCTCTTTTCCCCATTTACCAGGTGAACTCTCTACGCAAAGCCAGAGCCCAGTATGACTCTATTTATAAATATGTTTACTTGAATGAATTTGATGGGATAACTCAACGTTTCCTGGTCTGGCCAGAGTCCATCCTTCAAAACACCATTTTCTTTGCTGCTTTCTGGGTTGGAGTTCTTTTTAGGTTGTTTCTGGTTTTTGAAGGGGCTGAAACACACTGAAAGCTGAACCAGACCCAAATCTGAGACCTAATGGTGTCAAAGAGGTTTGGAATCACATTTGTATGAAGATTACTTCAATTAGTGTTTACTGACTGCTGTGCCTTTTGGATCAGGCCCTTGAACTGCAGGCATGCTGTTTTGTCAGAAGGAAGCTGTTTAGGGTTCTTTAGTGCTGTTAAGAAACAGAAAGGGAGCTGCAGGGGTGAATTATTGGCATGACATTACTCTTGGGACCCCAAAAAAGAAATCCTATTAAATGGAGTCCTTGTGATCTCATCGCTGTGTATTTCACGACTCTTCAAGAGGTTCTGTTAAAGTCGTTCACAGAAAACTTCCCCTGGAAAGGCTCAGGGGAGAAAGGGGCTGGATCACCACTTGGTCTGTTTAGCATTTACTGCCTCTGAAAGCAAGAGGGCTTTTTTTTCCCTACCAGCAGCACCACTGTCTAAAGATGCCTGGAGATTCCTGGAGGAAAAAGAGAATGCAGCCAGGATGCAATATTTCACCACATGCTCCTTTTCTAGGGAGCCCTTGGGTCACAGTACACCTTCACATGGTAGAAGTATACCACTCACACTGTTCCCACTGATAACAAGCACTTTGAATAGACATAGCCAGAAGTAACACTGGTGTAACCAGGACATACCTTACTAAAGGCCCAAAATCTTTAATAATCATAATCCCTAAGCAGAGGGCCATGGAGAGCTGTCTCTGGGATATTGCTGATACTGGTGCTTCCACTCCCTGCATTCCCTGACAACCAACCCGGAGATTTTGATACAGTTCTCCTTTACAAAAGGGTTCCTTAGGTAAGAACACTGCTCACTACCTATCTAATCCCTGGGGATGTTTTCTGTCTGTTACAGACCCTGGTTACTGATTACATTACCTCAGCAATTGTAGGAAATCAATCCTGCCCAAGACGTGATCTGGAATCACTCACCTTTCTCCCTTTCATTATGTTTTCTCACTCTTTTCAAGCACATCAGTCAGGGTACAGCCAGAATCTTAAAACCATTCTTCTTAGTGCTGGCACAGTGGCACTCCCAGCAGCTGCAACTGCAAAGAGGTGGGGGAAGAAGTAACAACAGCCTCACCGGAGCCTACCCCAAGGCTCAGTTTCAAAACTACAGACACAACCCTCCTGGGCAGGATGGATACAGGCAGCAAAGGACAAGTCGGTGGGTTGGAACCCCCAGATTTAAACAGGGAGCCAAGGACAAGTCTCAGCGACACAGCAAGAAGAAGTAAAGAGCTTTTCCAATAGTGAGTTCATTTCATTGCGAGCTGCTATGGTACCTTGATGAGAATGGAGCAGAGAAAGCTCGAGAGCTTCAGCTAGCTTTATATTCTGTCAGATGAAGAAAAAAACCCTCACACTGAAGGAAAACATACAAAGGAAAACACAGTTCAACGTGCTCCAAATGGTGTTGGGCTGAAGTGTAAATGAAGCAGAAACTACTCATAAGTTCCCTTTGCTCACCAACACGTATTAGCAGAGAGCTCCCTCACCTTGACCTCCACTGTGGGGTGTTTCTTCTTACCACAAGCAGGTGATCTGAGCAGGCTTCACTGACTGCCACTGAAATGGTGACATTGAGGGACACAAAAGGCTGGAAGAACTTGAGGAGGAATTTGGCAATAAACTGTGTGCTGTTCTCAGGCTTTTGGGGCTTTTTTGACGATGCTTCACAGCGTTCATATTACTGTATCAGACATAAATGACTCCTTAAAAATTCACTTGTCTCTTCAGATTCTAGAGCAGAGCACACAGGATCTCTGGCAAACACAAGCAGTCTTCCAGGAAAACGGAGAAAACTTGGTATTCCTGGTATTTGTAAAACACAAGCAATATATGGGGGGATTAAATAGAAAGCAAACATACAAACAGAGACTCCTCAGAGACTTTCATTCTACAGAAACAAACTAAGGCCAACCTCAACAAACAGACACAGAAACGAGAGGGAAGTCTTTTACAAGTCATCTTCAACCACACATCTGCTTCTTGGCTGGCTGCACAAAGTCACCATAATAAAGCTCCTCTTTTCCTGTACCAAGCACCAAACTCGGCCCAGATTATAGCTATAACCCCCCTCCTCTGCAGAGGATGGAGGCAACATCCCAGAGCAGTGGAAAGAGTTCTCATTTGAACATGACTTTCTCTGCACCTTCAAATGAGAAGGGAGGAAAAACAAGTGTTTCATGCTGGGGAATACTAAGCAAGATATAAAATATACTCAAAATAACAAAATGATCATCTTAAACTGCGAAGTGGTTTGGAATTCAGCTGGATCCAGGTCGCATTGGATTTTGCCTTCAGCTGTAATATAACGTAGGGACCTCTGCACGTGCGAGTGTATGACAGCCCCATAGTGTGATCTGGGTGAGCTACCAGGTAAGGAAAACAGGACCTTATTCCTTTTTTGTTTGGGGCTTCTTTTCCTTCCCTCTTCTTCTTTTTCTCTTCTCTCCTCAGAGAGAGGGGAAAGATTTCTCAGTGCTGCCAGTCCCAGGGGTGCACATAGGGAGAGGGAAAACAGGAAAGAGAGGGTAAGATTCTGGTTCACTGGGGTTATAAAGCCCCAACAGAACAGAACACATTTGGGCTGCTCCACTTTAGGCACTGTCTAAAGGATTTTTCCCTCTGATAATCTGTTCCTTCCGGTGAGAGTGCTCCATACGTGAGCTTTGCCTGTAGCTCCCTTCACCTCCCATACGGACAGACAATATATCCTGAATACCTCCTTGATATATGGCAATTTCCAATCACTGTGCTCACTTTTGCCCACATGTTGATTGGAATCTATTCTGAAGCTGATGCATGCTTATTTCCTGGGTTGGGTACAAAGCAGGGGGAGCTCACAGGAGTTCCCTTTCCAGGGAATTTTAAGCAATGACTCTAAATTACAGCTGCATGGAGGGACCTTCCGATACAAATTGTTCCCCCAACTTGGTAGTAAATCACAGGGCAGACATCTCTCATGCAGCTGGAAGAGGAGAGGAAGGTGGCCTTTCCATCAGGAATAGCAGTTACAAAACATTAAGCTGAGAAGTAAGACAAAGGAGGATGACTAAGGAAGTAAATGGAATTTTATCCATACAAAACCATCAATTTATGGAAGTGCCATGATCTGGGGAATGGAAATGTTTAAGAGAGAAGGAAGAGTGAGGAATCCCTGTGCTTTTTATATGACACTACTTTTAGCAAGGCTTTCTCATGATTCAGTACTGATGAGACATGTAGTCCAACCTGGGTTTTGTATCACCTTGAATCTCATCCTTAACACTAGCAAGATGCAGGGAGTCTCTTACAACCCATAAAAGAAAACTCCTGAGAGCTCGCAGTCACCACCTTCACTGCTGCAATAAGCCCAAAGCAAAGAACAAGGAATTCCCTATAAACGAGACAAAGCCAAGCAACAAACTGAAGTACAAGATCAGAACCCGAGGATGTGACAAATGGGATCCTAAAGACTGTTTCATTTCAGCTTCACATCCTTTCTTGTTCCCTGGCTCCTGCTCACAGCTGCTCTTATTAGAAACAGTCAAGAGATTTCATTTACTAAGCAAATAGCTTGAAAAAGACCCTGGGCTGTTTCTTTGTTGCTTCCACACAAGGTGCCTGCCTTTCAAAGACCACAACCAGAATCTCCTCAGTCATTTCCATCCAACTCAAATTAAAACATCATTAAAAACATTCATTTCGCCATTCTGTCTTTTCCTGAGCAGCAGGAGCAACACGCGTTTCCCTCACGGCATCCCTATTTGTACCAGGAACAGAATCGCTCTTTCCTGCCTTGTAATGCTTATTCACATGAGCAAATACTGAAATCCCTGAGAATTTGGGAGTCTCCCATTTGTTAATTTATTATTGAGAATTAGCCAAGCAATTTTTGGAACCCTTTCCCTGACCTCTAGCTAACAAATGACTTGTTACCAACCCCTCAAACTTACCACACAATTAAAAGATGATTAACAACTGACGAATGAGCTACAATTGAAGAAATTAGGTTGCAATTAAGAAGACATTTAAATGAATGTTTGAAACTCCTCGGATTATAATTAGAACCAGATCAACGACGAAGGTCACTCCGGAGTGGTGTTCCTGTGGCATCAGAGATCATTCAGCCAAGAAAGCCGTGCTTTCAGTGGGGTTTTAGTGGTCACTCTTGGTACGGGATCATGCGTGGCTCAAATCCTCCTCAAAGGATTAACTGAGTCAGCCAAAGCCAGAGGCTAATCTTAAAACCGACCCTAGGCCTCAGGCTTTAAGCTGCAGTCTTGTCAGTGGGGTCCTTTCAGGAGCAAAAGTTGCTGCATTTCTCTCTTCAGGGCAGCTCAGGGCTCTACCCAGAGGAGGGAAGAGTGATGACAGCAGAAGAAGAGAGGAGATACCGGAGTCCATCCATCCATTTCTCTAAGGTGCAATCCCTTGGCACTGAGCGACTGCTCGGATGTTACCAACCATTTTAGCCAACTAGAGGAGTGTTTTCAGTCATGGTGACAGAGAGTCCTTCATCAACGTAGTCTGAAAGCAAAGTAATTGCATAGAAAGTACTGGGGCAAAGGATTATTCTTGTCTGTTCTGCCAATCTCAGCCATATTTCAGGGCACTCAAGGTAAAGGATTTTCAATCTTTCCAGGGGGGTTGGACACCCGTTTCAATTGGCTAAAGGCAGCTTTGAGAATCTCAGTTAAGAGCGGATACTTAAACAGCTCAGCACATTAAAAGCCATCCCTCACTTAAAAAAACCCACCATCGATATTTATTCAGTTTATCATTTATGCACAGCAATTGCTCTACACAAAGCCAGTAACGACTAAATTCAAGCCAAGAAAAGGTAAAGATTCCTGTGACAAACCTTTGGCCTCACACAAGAAGCTACATAAACCAAAACCTAAGGAACACACTTCAAAAAGTAACCAACTACGGCAGCGCTGTCAAACACCTGAACCTGGGGTGATCTCCTGTGGTCTGGACTCAGCCCTGCAGTCATTCCTTGTGCTGCTGACCAAAACACGGCCTTTCACTGCACTCCTGTTTCCATCCCCATTGTTCCTCATCACCGAAAAGACAGGACATCACAGTTTTAATCAAATTATTACTCCAGAAGACTTCATCTTCAGTGAATTCTCTCCATTTTCCTGCTCAGGGGGACAAGTGATGCCTTTCCTCTGGATTTTGACCATTTCCTAGCACACAGCCTTACCAAGCCCTACAGACCTCAGCAAGCAGCAGGACACATGGCTGTGTCTGCTGCCACAGCAACACACGTGCCAGGCAAGTTGGTTAGCAGCACTTGCGCCCCAAAGATGTTGTGTCAGAGCCTCTGACAACATCTTTGAGAAAGACTAAAGGCTCCATTGGCCATGCTGATGCCTGCCCACTGGAATGGACAGGTCTGTATACTGGAAGACAGCTGCTTCTTCAGAGCCTTCAACCTTGGTGTGGGGAAAGACATTGGCACCTTTTGCACCATGTCCCATTAATCATTTCACCCCGAACCCAGCTCCTCACGCTGTATCCTCACCTAAGGAAGGATAACGCAACAGTAATTACTGATTTGCTATTAGCAACAGCTTGCACTTTCACCTTAGTTGTCACCTCAGGATCCCTAAGTAGATAACAAGAGATGGAGCAATATCCCCAGAGCTGGCTCCCCACAAGCACTGACTTATCAAGAAGAGGGCTAGGCTAGGCTAGCTGCAGCTGCCTGCAAAGGGCCTCTGCATAAGAGTTGTTCTAACTCTTTGCAGCTCATTTGTTTCTTGGGTTTTTTCAGGCCATAGGCTGAAGGCTCGCTCTAACATCCAAAACCTGTAAGACAAAAACATGAAATAGCTCAACTACCATGCCTGGTGAAGGAAGTGAGATTTTCAGGCACTCAGTCCCTGTGCGGGAACCGGCCATCTGAGAGCTGATGGAACAGGTAAAGCTGGATGTACGTTTTTAAAGCTGAAGGCTGCAGGTATGCGATGTACCAAGGGAACTCTGCAGCCTCCCTGCATGGAGCCGAGTTCAGCCTGTGGTTTGAGCACCAACTGACGTCCTCAGGCTTGTTCCACAAAGCTGAGACAACACTCAACTCAGCTGAGTGGTTTTGCCCTGAACAAGACAACTGTTGCAGAAGAGAGAAAGCTTTGCAGATTCAAAGCAAAGGAGCCGCAAGGTTGATTTGAAGAAGCTGAATCTGACACTGGAATAGAGCAAGGTGTGATCTACAAACTAGGCCAAATAGGCATTCCCAGAGAAAGTAGAAACCATTCGGCCAGGAATAACTACAGATGTCTTCATTCACGTACCAACAAACACAGGAGGAGGAGAATGTATGGGCAAGGAAAAAGATACTTTGCTAGACAGGAGGAGATGAAAAACTCTCTGTTGCCCCAGACCTCTTCAAACCAGCATCACTAGCCCTTCTCTTTCCAGAGAATTCAATACTCATTGAACTCACTATCAAACTGCAAAGGGTAGGTGGGAAAACAAAACAAAATAACCCTTTGAGACCAAATGCAGAGCTGATGTAAAGCCTATGGAGTGGTTCCAGCTTCCCCTAAGCCTGAACCGGGCTCCCACCATCCACTGTCCCTTCTGATGTCAAATTGATGGATTACAACTTCCTAATGCAGGACTGATGCATTATGACATCCTAATGTTGGGACGATTGATTGTGACTCTTTTTTTAAGTATGGCTTACTAGGCAATTATTGACACCATCCATGCATTAGAGCCCTAATTCAGCAAAAAAGGGCTGACAGGCCAGTGCTGTGGGAAAAGATTAACCTATTCTGAATTTGATAGAGCAGGGTGAGACAGGGCTTGTTCTGGGACAGGGCCACCCTCTCATTATAGGCCTTTGGAGACAGCAAAAACTAAACAGTTTATGCCACATCTTGAAGAAAATTGCTTTATCCCTTCACCTTTAAGTGGATTCAGACGCTGCCAGTTGACTTGGGAGTGCTTTGGGGTCAGTGCACACACGCCGGAACATGGAAAGGGAAAAAAAATCCAAATCAAGGCAAAAGAGAGGTAAAAGCAAATGCTGTCAGCTCCTACCCTCTAACATCTGTGAATAATGGAAGTGCGGAACCAAGGCTGGGAGCGGGGAGGTGAAGGGAGAAAGGGATGGTTGTAACAGTGACAAACAAGTCTAAAGGGACTTCTCTCCTCTCAAATGTCACAGGGGGAAGTAGACAGGAGACGGGGGAGGTAAGGAAGAGAGAAGGTCACGGCTGTAATACCCAGAGCGAGTGGACAATCAAATGTTTGCAGCTGGGCTAGGAAATGGCAATCCAGTTGCAGAGCACATCTGGCTCCCTTGCTGCGCGCCATGGGGGCCACCTGGTTTTAATCATGCTGGGATCACCTTTGAAAAACAGAACTTAATCATAGGCCTAGTCCTAGCAGTAGTGTTACATCCAGCCTTCTCTCCAGGGGAGCAGAGGGCGGGAAGCTGGGAGAAGATGGGTTAGAAAACAAGAGAAAAAGAAAAACACAGGTATTTCTGCTGCGTTTTGCTCAGTCAAGCCTGGATCTTGTCACCAATTTCCTCTTTGTCAGGCTAAAGGAGTCTTTTGATTTTCTGTCTCTTTGCATTTGATTCCAGCTTCGTTTATGCTTTCCTTATTGTTATTTAGACAGTTACATGTGTGGGTGCTAAAGAGCACAGCAAACAGAGGAGATGCTATTTAAGGCTGCATCGCCTTTCCACTCCACCTCTTCCCACCTCATACATGGGCAAATGTGTTGTACTTTAGATTAAAAGGCTTTACACCTTTCTTGGGTCGTCTTCAAGTACTCAGCAAAGACAGCAAAGGCTCAAAACAGGCCCAAACAGCCTCATCCTTCACCATAATGGCCACGCTGGGTCAAAAAGGAATTCTGCCCCATCCACTTTCTGTCCAACACCGGCTGGTAGCAGATGCTCTGGAGAAAGATTCAAGAATCTTTACTCCGTATAAACACAGAGCAACCAGCCCCAGCACCACCTCAGAGGTATCCAAATTGTAAAGACACGCTTTCTGTCCCAGATTAATTCAAACCAACCAACACATTTTGATCTGAAAAAGGTGGGGGGAGACATTGTAATCTAACCTTGAGCATTGTGCATCTTGAAAGGATTTTGCTTGCAAAATACCCACATCATTTCCTCTTCTAGTCTTGTATCAACCCATGTCAGGATGGGATTAAAAACAAGCAGCAAACCTCAGCCCCCTTCATCTTCACTTTCTTTAGCTCCTCACGTCTATAATCTCTCTCATTCCTCATCTCTAGAAAAGAAGCATCTGAGCAGCCTGTGATAGAGTTCACAAGCATCTTGGCCGTGACAGAGAACAAGCATCCATTGTTTTTCTAATACTTCTCCATAATAATTTGAGGGTATCAAAGGGAGGTAGCAGGTGTCAGGTTCAGAATACCAAAGGCAGGACTTCTTCACACAGACCTCTGTCACTGATGGACCTCAGTGCCACAGGGTGTGACAGACATCAAAAGCTGGATACAGACAAGACTGGAAAAAAGGCAGGAGTCAATCTTTGAAGCTTTCCAGGGACAGAGACAAAGGAGTTGGAACCACAGCATCCCTACCCATAAGTCAGACTTCAGTTCTTGCTGACTTGTTGCAGGAGCAACATTAGGTTCGTTCATAAAGCCAAACATGCTATTTCTAGGCAACTCTCACTTGAGGAATTAGATGATCTTTAAGGTCCCTTCCCACCCAAACCACTCCATGATTCTATAATAACTCTATTAAAAAGAGAAATGCAAAGGAAGATTCATTAGGCTCACAGATGTTTTCACAACCATAGAAACCCTCAGTTCAGCTCCTCATACTGTTGGACCAAGGAGCATCCTGGATACAAATGTGCATGAAGACATGACCTGACAAGAGTCAAGATGTGCACTTTACACCTTTTGGTAATGTGGTAATGGAAAGAAAACCTCAAACCTTCAGCTGTACTTATCAAATAACTAACCTTTCTGTTAGAGTTAAGATTAGATCAGGAACAATCTTCTGTGCATGCAGTTCATTTTGTCACAGATACTGGGGTTAGATTCACTGGAATGCTTCAACTACTTCACACTGTTGTCATGCTGCAAAGCAGCTTTAAACTCAGCTTAACCACACCGACCACAAGTTGGTTTATATCTCATTAGAAAAATGACTTAATTTCTGGTGTAATCTGGTACAGGAGCTCAAATCTGCAACAGCAACAGCCTCCGTATTGTAATATAATCTAGAAGTACTATAATAAAAATAAACATAGTCAAAGAGTATTTTACAAATGTTAATTATTACTAAGGGAGAAAATCCTGTTGGGTAGTTATGTGATAGTCATAGTTATCTTATTTTACAGGCAGAGAAACTGAGCCAGAGATTATGAAGTTAAGTGACTTGCCCAAGGCCATGAAGAGAAGTTAGAGCACAAGGACTGATGAGCAGGAATTCCCAGCAGCCCTGCAGGCTACAGAGTCCTTTTCTCTGCATCTTTCTACACTTCCCAAATCACTTCCATTTGACTCCAGTGGCTTCAGAAGAGATTTTCTGATAGAAGACCTGCCTGACAGAACACAGGAAGAGTATGCCACTAAGACTTACAAAAGTTACCTTGATTTTTAGGAGGTTGGCTGCACATTCTTTCTCAACGTGAGCTTGGAAGTAGTGTAAGAGCATCCAAAACACCTTGATGCAGCCAAAAGGAAATGATATGATTTCTCTGTACCTGTCTAAAGCTAAGCCGTGGAAACAGCCCGAGATAAGACCTGATGCTTTGGTAGCCAGCATAGCACACTTGTCTTTTTTTCCATACCACAAGCCTTTCCCGTCACAGCTGCTTTTGTACTGTAAGATGATAGGAAGGGGAGACAGCGACTGCTCACATAGATGGAAACACAAGGCTCGCTGTGCCACCTGCAGGGCTAGCTTGAAAAGATGCCTGCTGTAGGGATTAGCACCGTTGTGGAAGTCAGGAGCCGCTGCTGCTATCCAAGATAGAGCAGCTCTGCAACATCTAATCAGCCTGGTGAGCAAGAACAGAAAATGGACTATGGAATGATCCTGTCTCATTCCTTGGGATGTTTCACTCCGTTCCTGCCTGGGCTCACCTACCCTGGAAATTTATACTCTGTTGTATGGAGGAACCTAAAAAAAAACCCAAATGCAGATGATAACCAAAACCACAGTGACACAGTTTACATACAAGTACTGCGGACCCCTCTCCTACCTGCAGCTACCTTCATTTCCCTCTGCACCGAGATGCAGCTCTTCCCCAGGACTTTCACATTCTGTTTTGCTTCTGATTTAATGCACTTATTAACTAATTATGGGGAGATAATATTTCTCCTAATGCACACTTTTACCCAGGGTTTGCTGCAGCAAGAAACCTGAACAAAGGAATTCAGACTTTGACTTAAAACTATTCGAGCAAAAGATCCAAATTCTCTGCAAGGTTAAAAAGCAATGTTCCATTTTGACTGAGGCTTGTTTCACTTTCTTTATTGCTTGTGAGAACCTAGAGTGAAGGACAGCAGCAGTCAGAAGCTGAAAGACATCTATTAAGTCATTGCGCCTGTGCTCAGAGTGATATATGCTGGACAGGCAGTCCAGAATAATGAACTCCTCTTCATTTGATCCTTCTGCCAACATGCAGTTATTCCCCGACACACTGACTGCGGGTGCTTTCTGCAGCGTAGTTTTAAGTGTCCCAAGAGATAGGGTTTCTACCACTTTCACTAGAAAATCGTTTACATAGCCTAGTGGATTTGGCCCCTGGGGAGCCTTTTTTATTGTGTTTGGTTTCACTAAGAGCCTTGAAGGTGTTGGTCAGTGATTGATTATTGTTTGTATTGTGGTAGCACCTAGAGGCACCCGCTGAAACTGCAGACCTGCTGTGCAAGGTACTGTGCATCAGGCAAACGAGGAACTGGCTCTCACCAAACCCCTCTGCAGTAAGAAGAGTTCACGCAAGCAAAGAGGCACAGAGAGCTCAAATGATTTACCGAGACCAAACGGTGGTGTGTAAACAAGGTGAGGAGCAGAAACTAGTTGCTATAAATGAGTCTATTCCTGCATTCACACCTCGGCGCAACAGCTCAAACCCCACCTTGATAAGAAATGGCATCCCCATGGGAGCTGTTTCTGATAATAAAGCACCAAAAATTATGCTACAAAGTGAAACAATCACCCCATATCAACCAAAAGCTACTAGGGATGAGGCTTGTTTTACACTGCTCCAGTGCTTCAGAAGTCCCTTGCAGACAGGTTAAGGCTCCACGGCACAGCTTTCCCTCAAGCCATAGGGAAAACAGGGAGAATTCTGAGGACGGTAACAGAAATGAAGAAAAATAAAGTGAGTATCAAAGGTTAAGCCACCAGACGAGGTTGCAGAAGGCAGCCGATTATGTGATCCTCTTGTATTTTAATTCAGTTCTCCCCTTCCCACTTTAAACAAATCCTTTCTTTTGGAAGCCAATGGCCTCCTTGCCATTTGTTCTCAGATGAGGTTTATTATGAGAAGCAAGCACCCAGACTAAATCATCATTCCAGAGTCAAAGCAAATCATTTGTTGACTTCTCAAATGGCAAGGGGGACATAGGTATTAAGATCAAGGTTAACACCTTCATTCAACCAGGCTTTCCATTCAGTTAGGGAATCACTCAACAGCTCTGCAAACAGAATCCAGGATCTCATTGATTTCACTACTTTCTTCCTTCCCTATGTAACTCTCATTCACAGCCCATCAGAGAACAGAAACACAGCACCACATCTGAAGAAGAGAAACTGCTACCACGCTGTGGTGTCTGTTAATGTGATGGATGGTTAAAACAGGAGTTTCAAGCTTGAGATGCATAAACAACTGGTTTTGCATTTTGCTCCCATTATAGAGAAATGAATGAAAAGAGATTAAGTTGGGCAGCAGCCCAAAATAAACATATTTTCTTCAGTGAACTGAAAACCAGGAATAAGCAACAGATTGGCCTCAAACAAAACATTTCATTTGACCCAGGGAAAAAGAAACTTCAAGAATAACACTGAAATCCATTTCTAAGTTCCTCATTTGAAACTCATTCCCTTTCTCCGCCCGGTGTCCAAGAGTTTTGACGGGCACATGGGTCTCTGCTTTAAGCAATGTATTTCAACACCTACTTGTGACATACTCCATTTGAAAATCTGTATTTCTTGAGGAGGAAAAGAACAGAGAAGAGGAGATTTTGGCCAACAAGTGACTCGGCTTTGGTCAGTGCAGGTTGCACTTGTCTTCCTCACTACTTCCTCACTCCTGACACAGCCAGTTTACTACACTGGAAAGCACAAGCACAATGACACTCAGAAGACCCTCTCTCCCCAGGAAACTAAATGCACATTCATAAAGTCTACTTATATTGCTACGAAGCAAAGAGCTTTCTGGGCTGCCCCTGGTGCCTGGACCTGCCTGCTGTCCTGTAAGAGATGTCCTTCCAGGGGGGTGGTACAGGCTGCTAGCAGTTTTGCTGGCAGGGCACCTCACAAGCTACACCTGAAGTTTCCTCATCATTAGGTCCCCCATTTCCCAAGAGCATTCCATTCCAAGAGGGTACCATTCTCCAAGAGCAAGGAAAACCAGAGAATCTGAGGATCTCATCAAAAGATCAAAGCTCCTTTTCTTGTGTCAATATTAAGTCAGACTGGAGTGGACACTGAGACCTACACTGAAATGAAGCACTGGAACTGAGCCTGAATGTGACGGCAGGACTGAATGTGTGTTAGGGGATGCTTGTCCTCCTGGTGTCTTTTCTCCTCTGATTCATCCAACCATGAGCATCATGGGAGAATGTACTTGGTCACAGCATATTCCCCCATCACTTGGACCCTCCTGTCTGATTCTTGAGGCCTGTTTATGAGGCTGAGAAAAGCTATCAAGGAGTCCACCATAAACCATGGTCTGTCTAAAATATCCACAAGAGCTCTCCCGAGTCACGAAGATGACAAATGTGTATCCAGCAAAGACTGCTCTCCACTCCTTCAGTTTCAGCAATTCAGAATCAACATTTAGAGCATCATGACCCTAGGAAGCCAAATCGTGTGTCCCCTGAGACCACCTCATTCCTTTCTCGCTCCCCCTCCAGCCCCCACATCAAATAAAGCCAAGGCTACGTGCGTCATTCTGACACATACCCTTCAGGAAGTGATGGGAATAGGATAGATTTTCTTCCTTCTAATGCCCTGAGTGTGTCCCTCCAGCACGAGGTCCTTCATTCCCACAGTAACAGCCCTCCTCTGCTACAGAGCTCGACGGTAATCTGAGGAGCCATGACCAATGTGATGTCGGATTAGCATTGCTCTGTGACAGTCAGCAGCATTTTGCTGGGCTCTTTAAGAGAATATCCTGCTGTGATTCACAACAAGTCTTGTGTTTGGGAGACACAGATCTCATCCAGCAGATTAATACGTGCTACAGTGAATTTCAGTATTCCTGCTTGGAGGTCTCCCAGGGGTTGGCCTCGATGGTGTGTGCTATATCAAGAGTGAAAGCCACCTGCTACACAAAGCCTGGGCTCTAACCCACCAAGACCCACCTTTGACAAAGGAGCATGCCCGACGGAATGAGAGAGGCTGGGACCAGGCTGGAATTGGGCTGAAACTGCAGAGGTGCTTCTCCACTGCTCCACAGTTTGACAAAGTAAGAAATAAGCTCATTATACTGCAGCAATTTGTCTAAAACGTGTTGGGTCACGTATGGGTAACTCTTCAATACATTCAGCATTATTCACTGACACATATTTGTTACCTTAATTACTAACTACAGAAAGTGGGGTGACTCACTTACAAGATGGGTTGGAGAGACCACTGGGTTTCCCAGCCTTGCATCGCTGGGTGGCTGGCAGCTGGTGGGAATGAACTGCAATGAAAGCCTGCTGCTCTGAACCTGCCTCTTCAACCAGTGCTATCTGCATCAGGTACCACCAACCCCAGAACACAGCAGTGAGCTGAAACCCAATGAGATATTCATAGCAGTCCGAATGCGAAAACCCCCATTGAGCAGTGTATGATGGAATGCAGGAACTTACATTTTTGCTTGGCAAATGCCAAAGTGCCTGAAAAAACTGCTGCACCCCTAATACGCATCAGCAGAAGTGGAACGAACAGGGGGAAATAAGAAGAATGCAACTGCTGTCACTGGAACATGCCAAGAATACAGGGCTTAACACCTCTCCTCTTGTAAAATGGGTTTGGTACATCCTCAAATGCCAGAACCCTGGTTTTGCATCTCCTTGGGAATTAATGCTTAGATCAGCACAGCCCTTGCTAAATCCAGCGCTGGCAAGCGCTTCCCTTTGAACCAAAAGGCCAGAACGCCATCAATTGGAATACTCTGGTTTCTCGCTGTACCAACACAACAAATCCATCTAGGAACCTCCTGCTAAACCAGCCCTGATGAGTTTGCAGCAGCCAGCAATGCCCAAACCCAAGGCAATATCCCTCCAAACCCGTTCTTGATTAGAGCAGAAGGACAAACCCACTCAGCTGTGCGGCGGCTCCTCCTTTTTTCTCCCTCTGGCCTCCCACATTTCAGATTAAAACAACAGAGCATCTGGCATTTACCGAGCGTCAAATACTTCTCCGAGACCTCCTAGAACAAACAGGCCCCGGCTGCTGCCTCCGAGCTGCTGATAGGTCTCCAGCATTGTGCAAGGGGTCAGACTTAGGAACTGTCAACAGCTTCCTAATGTATGCTCTTTCTCTGGGAAAGGGGGTCCCAGGTTTTATAGCCTAATAGATTCGTTAATCAGAACACACACAGGCTAGGAAAGCCACTGTTTGTTTTCTCTGACAAGTTTGGCATTTTCCTCCTGGGAGCCAGGAAGCTTTAAAGGCATAAGGCTCTTCTACTTAACGGGACGAGAAAACCAGTCTGGACAAACTGAGACATGTCATTGTGGCTGCTTAATTCTGAGCCAGAAGGTGCCACTTTAGAGACTTTACAACAACATCAACGTCAAGGGAAAGGAAATTAAATTCCCCTCCCTCTCCTCCCCTGATGTCTCCATTTTCTCCAGGCTTCCACTTCTGTACCTAAGGACAGATTTGGCCCATCACAGGCACAATATATGGGATTATAGTGATGATAATGATGTTCAAATCAGAAAGTGGTTCCAGAGGGAGTGCTTAAAGCTAAGCAAGACTGTCTTGCGCAGCAGTGGCAGCATTCCCGCAGAGCGCTCCCGTTCACTCATGGCAGCAGTTTAAAACACAGGAACATGAAATGGCAAAACATAGTGAGTAAATCTGCTAAATGAAACTACACACCCACCCTCAAAACAGCAGCGCTCGAAGTGGGATGTAGGCTCTGCCATCCGAATAGGGACTTACTATAAATAACTCGCCCATAATCACAAAGGGGAATTCCAAGGGTTTCCAAGGCTGTGCAGCCCATCCACTAAAAAGAAAGCATTTTAAAACCTAGGAGCTGCCACACTTTATTACACTTTAATGGCCTAGATGAGACAAGAAAACGGCTTTCTAAGATTTTATGTCATCAACAGGGAAGGAATCAACAGAGGGAGCTCAGCAAAAATCATTCCAGCCTCTTCTCCTCATGTCCTGCTGAACAGTGACACTTTCTGTCCTACAAAGTCATTCCAGCATCAGGATTAAATCCCCTGGGTCTGAAGGGACAGGCCACTGCCTCCCACCTCCCAGGTGTTTGTCCCAAAGGATGGAGCCTACTTTGCTATTTCCTACCCTGTTTCTCTAAGCACCTGCTCTAAGGCACTGCCAGAGACAGCTTCTGGGGAGATACGGATCTTTGCTGTCTTGCAATCAGGTCTGAGAACCTGGTTCATGGGCACATTCCCAGTCTTTCTCCTTCCTTCTTCCCTTTGACTGGAATCCCGTGGTTTCCATCACCTCTTCTGACTCTAGCGCTCCAGCCACTAAAACACTGCACGATAGGTACGGCCTAGATCAAGGAAGGCAAAGGAGTGCTTAGTCCAACAGCAATATCTGGCAGGAAGAACAATCAATTATCATTCTTGGGAACGAGAACTCACTTTACCTTTGGGTTTTAAGCACAGCACACACCGCCCCGCCAAGTCATACAGTCATTCCTCCTGTCACTGGTTGAAGCAATGCTTGTATCTTGCTGAAGTCAAAGCATGTCCCATTGAAGTTACAATGAAACACTGTGCTTAAGTGCTTTGCTGAATCAGAGCCATCATAACTATCCATTAGGCTTTGATCTGGTTAATGTTTGTCCAAATATGGCCCCACAACAGGAAAGCAATGAGCCATTATTAAAAGAGGGAAGGACAGCTGGAATTATTTTCGTGTACAACTACATGCACAAACACACACCAAGTAACAGATTGAAAAGCTGCTCTTGTTCTTCCTCTGATTTTGCTTCTCTCATTCCCCTAGTAACAAAACTATTAGTTAGGGTCTTACTTTGTCCCTCCCCCTCTTAATGTACTCAGTGCTCATCCAACTCACACACACAGTTTATCTTGGCAGAAAAAGAAAGGGAAGAAGAATCCCTGCTCAGGGGTGGAGGGGGAGAGGTGTTTGTTCGAGGGGAGTCACCGCAGTCATCACTCAGTCACTGTAGAACTGAAGAAGGAGAAAGACTAAGGAGGCTTAACTCTTCATTCTATTTATACACGAGAGAGATATGATGGCTATAACTGAAAGGTAAGTCAGTACATACTTGCCTCTTCTTCACTCACACACACAAATCTGGTCTGTCCGTTTCTGAACAAAAAAGCTGGCCCGTTCCAGTCCAGCTTCTTGAAAAGCAGGTTAGGGGCCAGAATATGCAGTGTGGAGACCTCTGAGCACAAAATGGGGGAGAGTTGACTCCACCCGTGACAGCAGAAACAAAAGCTGAGACAAATGGAAGGTCCGGCCTTGGTGAAGTCAGTGACTTTCTTCCTCTTTCTGGGCTGAACATTCCCTACTGTATCAGGGGTTACAAAAGGCTTCTTTGGTGTAACTTGCTAACACGCTATCCATCATGAGCTAATGGGCATCCGCCACCGCACACCCCTCGCCTCCAGCCTGCATGACGGGGCTGACTAAGAGAGGTGCCGGATCCACCTTCAAGCGCATGGGCGGCTCCAGCACTTCCACTTGATGGACTGCTGCAGAATGACACCATTATACTCTAAATCTTCCTGAGCTCTTTCTCTGATGACAGGAGTTGAGGACTTTAATTCACCTTTGCCATTGCAAGGATACCGCATGTTCTGTTTGGACAGCAGAGGTTTAAGAGATAAGCAAACAGACTTTGTGGTATGTTCTGATTAGAGAACACAAGTAAAAAGGCTCTCTTGATCTGCCTGATTAAGCTATTATAAATAAGACAGACATTCTCTTTCAAAACCCCTCTTCCATTCACCCACAGTCGGCACGGAGCAGGTTTTCAGAGGTACAGAGGTTTCAGACTAGCTATTTCTCCTGACTTTAGTGAGGGTGGCCTGTCCGTGAGCGACAGTGCATGTGCCCCCATGTGTGCTTACGTGTATTCAGCCCTTCAACATAACTTGTTTTCAAATGGAACCTCGTAACACTGCTCCACCTCAAGGAAACATAAATATCAAAGGCAAGCTTAGCAATAGCGTGAATAAAGGAGCCGCTTGCCCTAAGTTTGGCATGGACAGGAGGTACCACCCTGCCCGTTTCCTGTTTTCCACTAAAACTAGTGCAAGAAACTCCTGTCCCCTTGCCCAAATCCCATCCCAGCAGCCGTGCTTCAAAGACACTGCCCTGGGGATAGGAACTTCAGCACATGCACATCAGGGACATCCCACACGAGCTGCAGGCAGTGGGTAGCAAAGCGAGAAGGGAGACTTAGACTGTGGAAGGCTCTGTGTGGGACATGACCCTGTGCCAGGGCTCCTGAGTGGGGCTGACAGACCTGAATGTGGTCAACAGCTTCACCCATGGCTGACCGTTGGAGACTGGGCCTTGTCTGCTGTCACAGTGGCACAGCGCTTCTAGCCTTGCTTATCTCAGACATAGCGCCCGTCTCTGGGCTGGGGACACAGCATCACTTGCACCACTCTGTGACTGCTCTGAACATCAGTGACAGAAAGCGTTGAATTCACATTATCTCACGGCAAGTTCAGATCCTACCTCAGTCTTCAAGGAACAGCCATCCAGGCAGTGCTGGCAGAGAAGATACCAAACCAGGCCACAACGCATCATCTCCTGGCTACTCAGGAAGGAAACCAACCACCAAGTGCCCCTCAGGACTGCTGGGTTGGACACAACTCTGGCTACAGCTAATGGAAGGCCTTCCAGCCATTTCCAGAAATGTCTTTACAGATCATTGGTTTCATCAGATCCAGTCTAATCTCTTATTTTCTGTGACTTTCTTAACGAAACCCTTTTCCCATTCAGATTACAATTCTTCATTTCAAAGCAGAACAATAAAACAAACTGGACCCCCTTTGCCTCTTCCCTAACACTTATTCTAGTAACCCATTTTTAGACCCCTGACATGTAAATATATATGTTCCCAGAGGAATTTCATGCCACTCTGCAATGCGAACTCGTTAGGGCACTATCTGATGACACACCCAGATTTATTGCTTCCCATGCTCTGGCTAGGGTTTATTTTCCGATGTAAAAAACCAAGCCAAAACAAAGCCATAACAAATAAAATAGCAGCTATTTGTATATTTGGCTAAAAATAATTCATTTTTTATGAGCTGTGCACCAATGTAAGATTTATTTCCTTTGTACACAGTTCTGAGGCCAAACCCACTTCTTTTTATGGGGATTGGACAGAAAGCTGGATATGCCACCAGTGTTTTTAAAGCAACTTATTTCTAGCTTCTTTTTGGGTTGATGGAAACCTCACCTACATAGTAAAACAAAGACTTTCCCCACAGAAGCATTCAGGATGCTCAAACCCAAGATGTGACAACATCTGAAGACCTTGATGAAAGATTTCTGTATGAAGGTCCTACAGATCTATGCCACCCATCTGCTCTGTTTCCTAACAGTACTTCCAAACATTTCACTCTCATTTAGAGGACTGAGCACATCTGAAGGATAAGCTCCAGTTTTAACTAAGAACTTTATAACAGATCTGATTTCAATGGAAAAAAATGGAGAGACAGCTTAAAGAAAACATGTACCAAGGTGATCGCTCTGGTCTTGATCAGATTTAGGAAGATGGGATGAAAGAAAGGAAGCAAGCAAGGAAGGAAGGCGCAAGCGGCCCAAGCTCTCAGCATCCTTGAGGGGCTGGACCTAGTAACAGAGCACATACCATTGCTTGGATACCAACAGCATATGATGGGTGCCGAGGCTGGACAGGAGAATGTATTGGTCCATGAGGTTTTCACAAGCTTCCAGATGTTTCGCTTCCATTGAATCCAGGAAGAAAGAGCCATCTGAACACCTGTTAAAATCTGTCTTAACATTTACCTCCAATTTGCATATGGGACCAAGTATCTCTGCATTTCTCTAAAGGTTGGTTACCTCTGGCTCTATCTGCAAGGATTTCCCATTTCAGTTCTACCTTACTCGGGGTATTGCTGCCATTTACTGTCAAACACACTCCTGTGTTCCCTGTCCTTGGCCACTGACCATAAAGCTTAGTCCAGTTTGAAAGTTTGTTAAATCTTCATTTAGAACATAAATGTGTCCATATTGTTAAAAGTGCAGATAGGCACTACTGGAAATCCAGCTTTTGTCTATGTGTAAAAATACAAGAACGGAGCTTCTCAACAAACCTGCTCTCAAAGGAGGGCTCTACAAAACTCACTGCCTCAGACGTTCATAGTACTGACAGCCACACTCCCTCTTACTCATTTGAACCCTCTCTAACAAAGGAATGAAGATACTCTGTTATCCTGATTACCCTTCCCTGCGTTTGGAGTAGGGATCTGGCAGTGCCTAACTCATCATTGGGTTTTCCTTAGTACCAGTATTACTCTGGTAATATGCATGAGGAGGAAGAGCATCTTTCTATGAAGCATGAATTCTATATGCAAGATCCTAATTCAAAAGGAATTTGACACCCTACTGAACGTCTCCTCCTGGCCAGGGCACCAGGTCAAGTACTGCAAGCTGTGATAATGAGGCTGGATTCTGACAATTCTGACCAGCAGCTGTTGTCATCCTGACTGCTTCTAAACCATCAAGAAGACACTGAATGACTTAGGCAGGGTTTATTTTTGGTATACAAATGTAAAGGAAAATGTAATTCAATGTCACGATGTCTGCCACAGTCTCCAAGGAAATCCAATTGCAGAAGCACATGAAGCATCTCCCCAGCCCCAAGTGTGCTTTCTCTAACCAGATTTTCTTGTCTTAGCCACTCAGGTGGGATTTCTTTGGCTATTCGTTTTTTTCTGTATTATTTTTCAGTCCAGAAGCTGGAAATTCCACACCTTTCCTACAAAAGCTTTCCTGCCCCGAGGAAAAATTCTGTCATCAACTGATGCGGACATTACATCTCAGTAAGTGAGCAGCGGTGACAGAAGAAAGGCAGGGAGTGGGAGACACAACTGAGTGGGAATACCAGCTCCAGCCCTTTTCTTGTGTTTCCTTCAGGGCCCCACCATTTAAATTGCACATAGGTGTCCTCACCTCAGAGCAGTTACACCCTGTTTACACCCCTTTGCAATGCTTTAGCAGTGCCACATGAACCATCAGATCTGTCACTGCCAGCCTCCAGGAGGGACGTCAAGGCTCCAAGCCTGGGAGGCTTTTAGAAGCAGCACACAGTATCCTGTCAGAGCCAAGTAAGAGGCAGCCTGCACTAAGCTGCAGTGGTATGTAAGACACTGCATGTTTTGAGAAGGAACAACAAAGCACGAGGAGAAAGCCATGCCATTAAAGCCTTAAACTGGATATACAAATTTCAGCTCTGTCACACAACCTATGCGACATCAAGCTTGCAACTGACTGTTTCTCAGTCTTCCTATCTGTAAAATGGCAGTAAGAAGCTTAGTTTTGTCTTTTAAAAATGTGATTTTTGCATTTTTGAGACCATCACTCATTCTGGGTACACTTAACAGGGACTTCAGCTGTGGCTTTTAGTTGCTTTTGTACTGACTTATTGTTGTAGTGTGGCTTAAGATAATGAAGAGACATTTGCTCAGACTTACCCCAAGTGTGCGTGGACAGCTGATGGCTGCACTCAACGCAGAACTTTGCAAAGGTCATTATAGACTCTGAACATACGGACCCCTTTGCCAGCTCAGCACTGACAGCTGCAACTTCAGAACAGTGACAATAATGGCCATGGGATCATTGTGCTATTCCAATCAGCATTGCTAAGTAGAGCAGCAGAAAAGACATACAGAAACAAGAACAAAGCATAAACTTGTCAAGTGCAAAAACTACAGTATGGATTCATGTTCCTGCCCTTTATATCTTATTTATGTTCTTGTTAAATTATTCTACAGGGGGATTTTTAAAAGCCAAGAGGGAAGAACACTGTCCATTTATTTCTCTAGGTCATTTACGTACTTATCTATCAGTTTTCAACTGAAAAGCTTACTCATTTCATTCACATGAAATCCTATGGAAATCCTTCTGAATACTGTAGAAGTCCACTAAATGTCTGATGAAAGCTTCAGCCAAGGCATGTCACCAGTGAAGTTAAGCTGTGATGCCTTGACACTAGCAGAAGATCAGGCTCAGGTAAGTCTGGTCTCCACTATTCTTCTGTGCAGTGCATCTGACAGTACTGACAGAAACACACTGTTCTGGTTCAGCGACAGAACCAGAACCACCACTGGCCACCGCTAACATCATCCCTGCAGGTCCATCCTACCCCAAGAACTGCATACCGGGAGAGGCTGCAGGTTCTTACACCACTTTGGGCAATGGGTATGAGTCTGAAAATCATGGGTAAAGTCCAGTGAGATGTTAAGCATCACTCTGTCAGAATTGAGGGACTGAGATCTAAGTTTCTGCAGCAAAGGCTGCCACAGAATGGGAGCCCCACAACACACTGCATCCTATCTAAAAACCATCAGGTGTAAGGCTTCACAAGCTGTGCCCAAAAACCTGGACCATCTGGGAAGGGCAACACGGTAACATTGGTTTTCACTTCTCTCAGCGGCATTGGAAAGCCAGGCAGCAGCACAGCAAGGCTGCACTCCACGACTAGACCTTCAAACAAGCTCAGAGACAGAGATTTAAGGATTCATCATCCAAAATCTGAGTTGCTATTAAAGAGTTCAGATTCTTTTAAGCACAGAAGACATTGCATTACGTAGGTGGAAATTACACAAGGATATTGTGCTCAAGTGCTTGGAGCGGTGTGCTAAAATATTTACCCGTTGTATCACTTGTCTTTTCACATCTCTTCAGGCTCAGAGGAAGTTGTAATGGATTCAAAGAATACATCAAAGGAACAGAGCTGCAAGAATAGCCCACACATCCCCCTGGTAGATATGTTTTACTACCAGAACTGTTTATGATTCTGAACAGTGGAACAAATGAGGCATAGGAAGTAAAAGAGGAAGAACCCATGAGTTAAAAAAAAAGGGCAAAGAGACAGAGAGCATGGGTTTTCTGCACTGAAGTCTGCAGATACTTTGCTGGGAGGAAAAGGCCTTGGGGTGGTAGAACTGCTTTTTTCCAACCAGTCATCAGGATTATTATTACTAACTTCAGAGGAAACAGCACTGGGCTTATATCCCGGAGCCTTCACTGCTTTTGGTTATACCATGACAGATTTCACCATAAATCAACCATCACCAAAGTTAAAACAACTCTGAGTGGTGAGTGTGGAGCAACACTGCACACCCGTGTAAGGAAACACAGGCACAGCCAATCTATTGAGGCAGCCTCCGGTTCATGTGAATGCCTGACATAAGACACACGCAAAAGCTAGAAGAAAACAGTATGGTCACAACAGTTCTCTTGTCACTGGGATGACATTTACTCCTGACCAGCCTTTACGATGGCACCAGAAACGTACTTTGCCCGAGGGTGAGAAGGAAACATCTAATTAAGCACTCCTAAAACTCTGGTTGTCAGGATTTAAACCATGCTTCACACTGGGGAGACAAAACTGCTCTTTGTGGGAGCTTGAACAGCACTGGACTAGGGAATGGTCCTGAAAACCAGCTGAAGTGGAAGATAGCAAGAGAAACAACAGGAAACTTGCTCAGTTAAACTGACCTCTGTTTTCCTCAACAAAAAGTCTTGCTGAACCTCTCTTCTCCCCACTCTCTGTAGCTTAAATCTGATTCAGTGTTTGCTGAGCTGGGCTTCCCTTAAGCTTTGCGTCCGGCAAGCTGAGTTCTTCCTTCAGTTTTGTCACACTGAAGATGAATGTTTTGGGGGTTGTAAGCAAGGAGCAGACCATCACAACCAATGTGGTAACTAGCACAGTGTGATACCAGAAACAGGATTTTCCCTACTTCTATGAGTGTCAGCACTCATTTTTCTCCTGCCTCTACTGAAACCTCAACAGATAGAGCAGCAAAGCCTGCGGCCAGCATAAATCCTCTGCAGAAACCCAGGACTATAAGGGTCTTTTGCAACACAACCACTTGTCACTGTCTCTCCGTTGGAAAGCAGATCCCTGAAGATCCAAGACAAGATAGCCGCAATCCTCCAGTATCTAAAGCTATCATAAAAGTTTATGGGCCGCACCCGCGTAAGCCTGGTTCTGATCTCTATCCAGATTGGCTCCAGCTCTTTAACCTCCCAGTTATCTTCAGATCAGAAGAGAAGGGCTGAAGCACTAAATGGTGCTTAAACTCCCACCCAGAGCTGGTGGGTTAGATCATGACTCCACAACATTGCCCCATGTCTTAACTAAAGGAGGGAAGGATAGCAAACCTTGGATACCTGTTATCCCACAGCTTACGTACTTGGCCTAGGTATAAACCAGCTGGGCATACACTTCAGCAGAGTTCCCGGCATAGCCAAGTTGAAAACAGTAAGAAAATGGAAAAATAAGAGTGGTTTATGCTAGACACTGCTAAAAAGGAAACACAACGGCTTAAAGAAGAGGGAAAACTCTTAGAAGACCTGGAGCATCAACCACCCTCCCAACAAGGCCCTGTTTCATTGAATTTATTTTCCATTACTTAGGTCATTGGTATGTGCATTTCAGCACAGGTCTTAGAACTCTGCTGATACTTTGACTACCAACTTCAGGAAACTGGGATGGCTCAGTTATAATTATTCTTCCTTTATATGTTTCTTTATATCCTCTCCCAAGAGATCCACTATTACACACGAGGCTAGACAGGCCTTAGGACTAACCGTAGGGCAATCCTTAGGAGCTCAATCCACATTGATGCACTGAAGGCATATGCACACAGATGCAGAGAGGATAAAAACCCGAAGTCCTGCAGCCAAGTAAGAACCTCCCACTGCAATGCCTGCCTCCATACTTGATGATCAAGTATACTGAGCCTTGGATATACTTGCAGTAGAGGGAGAAGCACAGCTCACAGACTGCCAGCCACTTCTGTATTCTTGTACACTCCCTGTATTCTGGCCAATGCAGGTCAGTCCATCTTGTATTTCCTCTTCTGCTCATCACTTTTTTAATCTCATCTCTACATATGTCACAGTCTACTCCACTGACAGTCATGAGCAGGGTGTTCCTTCCCTTGTAAAGTTCAGGAACACACCACGGCATGGCTGGAGCTGTGGTGTAGATTTGGTTTCCTGAAGAATATCCTCTTGTATACTACACCGGAGACTGACATTACTTGTTGACTCCAAACAAACAAAGCCTGCCTACAAGACCAGCTGTGATACCCAAAGTCCTACGAAACCAAAAGTGCTGTTATTTGAGGACTACAGTTATACAGCAAATGACTTCTAAAGTTAATCAGGAAGCACTAAGGTGGCATTTATGTGGCTGTCACGTGGGCTTACCCAGAAAGGTCACTGTCACTGAGCAATTAGCTAATGGAGCACTTCCAGTTACTAAGGACTGTCAGAACTCAGTAGTCAGATCTATTC
Source organism: Amazona ochrocephala (assembly GCA_039720435.1). NCBI lineage: Eukaryota > Metazoa > Chordata > Aves > Psittaciformes > Psittacidae > Amazona > Amazona ochrocephala. The sequence continues at coordinate 2,646,597 of CM077891.1, read as the reverse complement.
AGAATACCTGAGAACAAAGATTATCTGAGTCTACAGAGAAATCAGAATGTAGATTTAGAAACCAGTCAGTAAAGCACTTCCTATGGCACAGGGAAAGGCAATTTATTTCTGTGCCCAGCATTTCTTTTGAAGCACCTGCCATTCCCATCTTCACAATATGGGATATTACTTCACCTAGTAATACTGCTGGGAGTAATACTCAGCGTAATAAATCTGGATCTACCGCACACAGATCAGAATTAGCGTCAGACTTCCCCAGATGTCACAAGAAGGTTTTGCTTCTCCAGGGTTCTGGATCATACCTACACAGCCTCATAGCCTGAGCATCTCTCACTTGATTTCTGCTGGAAGACTCTTCCTTCTTTTCTAATCATTACATTCTAAATCTTGATATACTAAGTTCCTGTAAGATGTTTCTCATCTCCCTGGGGAGATTCCTGACTAACACAGTTCCAATGGCTAAATTTGCAAAGGCTTCCAATTCAAGCTGAATTCTCTCTCTCTTTACACATCTGGTAACACAGATTCCGATCTTCAGATGAGCACTGGGCTCTTGAGCAAGAGAGTGCGCTTCTATACAGACTTCTCTAAGAGCAACACACAAATGGATGCTCCTGAATTGCCTGGATACCATCACATGGAAGATTTGGAAGGGGGACACGTAGATCGAGGAGGAAGACTACAACACCGGCTGAACAACTCTTAACTTGGCCTGGGGTTTGACAGAGCAAAGAGAAAAGGGACACACAGGAAATGAATGAAAGGTGAAAGTTCATCTCCCCACCATAAATGAGGGCAGGCCACAGTGAGGGCTGGAAATCAATGCGCACATTGTATGCTGTTTACTCATCCCTGCATGCAGATGAGAGAGGCATCTGATTCAGCACAGGGCAGCATGGTGCCTGCCTCCCTCTGCTCCCGCACAGCCAGTGAAAAGAGCCGATACAGACTTGACGGCGCCAGCAAATGTGCAATAAGATGTTCGTTGCCACAGTGCCCATCCCATCACCTATCTCCATTCACACTCCTCCTTATTGCTCACCTGATAAGGTGAGACCTGACTGTAACTGCTGGGTGTGCTGCAGAGCAGCAGGGGAGTGGATAAGGAATATCTATCCCTCGGCTCAGCACAAACGTGTAGAAGTTTGCTCAGGGTTTTATGAGGCATGGAGCAAACCAGCTGCTTTCACTGAGAGCTGAGGTGTTAACTGCTGAGGTATCGGGAGGTAGCTCCTGCCAGCCCATGGGGTCTCTCTGGACAGGTCAACACACAGGCTTCTGTGTTGGACTGAAACAGGAGTGAGGAAGGAAACTGTTCCATGGTGGAAGGTGAGACACGGGTAGGGATTTCTTCAGGTTTTAAAGGGCTGGAAAAACTTCAGTCCTCAAACAGAACACACACACCTGGGGAGTGAAGGCTTTCCCAGCCAAAACTCTTGTTCTGCACCTCTGCCTGGCATCGACTTTTCTACAGCTCCAAAAGGAATTCATCTGACTCCAGATCTACAGCATAGAATCACAGAATAGGTAGGGTTGGAAAGGACCTTAAGATCATCCAGTTCCAACCCCCCTGCCATGGGCAGGGACACCTCCCACTAAACCATGTCATCCAAGGCTATGTCCAACCTGGCCTTGAACACTGCCAGGGATGGAGCATTCACAACTTCCCTGGGCAACCCATTCCAGTGCCTCACCACCCTACAGGCTGTCCAACGATGAGAGGGGATTCTGTGATGTGGTTGCAAGTCCTGTAATGATCAAATTGAGATTTCTGCCTTATTTTGTATCCGGGCCACGGAACAGCTCTCAAGTGGTAAAACGTCTTGGGTCAGGAGCCAGGCATTAATCAGATGAGAAAGCTGCGATCCTGAGCTCTTCTTAGTGGGCTTTCAATAGTGCTGAATGCACACACACAAGAACAGTATTCCTCACGTTTACTGGACACTCAGCCCTGTCACCTGGGGAAGACACATGTTGCAAACTCCAGTAAGAAAAGCCATAAGGAGGATTTTCACCTCATTCTGTCTGCACATAAAGCTCATTCAAAGGAACAGGCTAAGCCTTGGCCTCTGCTGAGGCTGCCCACAAAGGTGAAGGGATGGTGAGTTTTTGACAGCAGTGGCCCGGCACTGGGATAAGATCTGAGAGGCACCTCACCAAGTCATGTCAGTCAGTACTACATTATAAATGGAGGACTCACGTTGGCTAATGCAGCTTTCCAGCTGTGCAAACAAACTCCTAGAAGCTTGCACTACAAATCCCAAAGTAGTTGGGGAAATAGAGCAAAGAACTCTTATCCCAGCAATCCATCAGGCCCCTTTGCTTCGCAAGGCACCTGAGCCATGAAGGGATGCTGAATCCCTGCTCCCCACATCATCTAAGCCATGAAGGGATATCTGTTACTGCAGGACTTAGTGCTGCCATGGGATGGGACAGGCCAGCATCTCAGTGTCTGGATAAAAGGACTTTGGGTATCTTGGTTTTCTCCTTCTGGTTTAAAGAAGTTATCTATTACCTAAGACACTGCAGCCTTAAACCACAGCCTGCTGGTGACTTGAAGATTACTTTTTGCTAGCTCCCAGAGTACGGCCAGATATAATTCTTCCATGAGGGACAAACTGGGGATAGAGAAACCTGGGACTGTCAAAAATGGTGAAGAGACAGAGACTGTGGAAGGGGAGGACTGCAGATGGAGAAAAGGTAAAGAGAAGCTGGAATTTCTGAGAACTCCAAGGGTAGAAGATCGAGTGGAAAAGACGGTGCAAAGGGGAATCTGGAAGGGAGAGAGGGAATAGAAAAGGAAAGGAAAAGAAAGGAGCAGCACCAGCTTGTAATGGGAGGAAAAGGAAAGGAAAAGAAAGGAGCAGCACCACCTTGTAATGGGAGCGCAGAGCACCCTAAGACAGGTGTCTCAAACCTCAAACAAGCACTGATATGTGAACCTATGAAAAGTCTGCCCTTATCCTGTCATAAAATAGACCAGTCCTGGACCAAAGCTGGAAAACACCACCTCAGGGCAGTAAATCTCCCATTGATAGGGTCTGGCAAACACAAGCTTCGAGGAAGGTTGAAGTCAGCTCTGAAGTATATAATGACTCACTTAGGATTGAGGGAATTGGAACGAAAGGTGACACTCAATATAGCAGCAACATTAATAAGTAATCATTGGCTGCAAATGTCTGGGCAGTTATAAAACACTGGCAAGACAAACCTCCATCTCACAGCACTGGCTCAGCTACAGACAGCAAAAGGTTCTTTACCAAGTTACCCTGGGAGAGTCCTCCAAAGCACCCATGCTGATAGAGGATCACAGGTACCTGCTACACCTCAGCCCACACCTCCGTAAAATCCTGTCATCCAGTAAAGTCAGACCCCTCCTAGGGCTCCCTCCCAACCTTCCCGAAGATGCTTGTCAGTCCTTGAAGGGAAAATTATTCCTGGCCAGCTCCTGCGTTTTGCAGCGTGTTTTAAACAAGCCAAGGTGCTGGGAAGTAACACACAGCATCGCAGTAACCTGAGAAATGGGCTTTTTCGGTCATTAGAAATGCAGCTAAACCAAATAATAAATACAGCGCAGTGACATTTATGGTGAAAGCCGCCAGAGCTTCGGAGGTTTCCCCGCCTGGTGCCGTAAAGGCCTCCCCAGCACCAAAGGCATTTAAAGCTAAATTAAAATCCTCATTAGCTGCTCTTGAGTGTATTTGCATTGATGAGGTCCCTGGTGGATGTGGTTTTTATGGGCATGGAGGTAAACCTGTGTGGCATAACTACAGAGAGAGCTTTCAGCTGCGCTGATGTAACCTGCATGTGATATGCCAGTGATTGAGCTATTCCATCCTAAGGTAACAGAGTACGAGTGCTCCATGCCACAGGATAAACAAACAGAAACCCCACATGGAATTGTCACTGTGCTATCTGATTCAGAGAGGAAGATGTAGGTTTAAATATAGGAGAGGATGTTTATCCTTAGACCCCAATACATGAAGAGCTCAGAGCTATTGTTTAAGTTCGTGATGAAAAGGCTGACCAGGACATTCTGTCCCGCTCTAAAGTGATGGGGATACAACCTGTCTGTGTGAAGAAGTGGCCATCATCACCCCTTCAGAACCGCTCACACCACAGATTTCTAGCATCAGCTGGATTTCTAATGTAACTGTGTTTAATGTAACACGTGACAGTGATAGGTAATACAGAAAAACCTTACAGAGATAAAGCGGCTATGAGTTATGGTTACAAGAAAAAGGAAGTTCAAGCAGAGCTCCTGAAGCACCTTTCCAAGAAAATGAGCTGTAGGTGTGAGTTGGGATGAAAGGAGAAAAACACTGGGAGAGGCACTGCAGACAGTGCAGAGACTCTGGGAAAACAAGCCCTTTGGGGACCTCCAGATGTGTGGTTTGATACTAAACCCCAAGATAGCTGTTTAACTGTGGGTGTCTAATTTCATATTAGAAGATCACTGTATCTTGCACATATATCTTCATTACCATGATGAAATAACCCTCTCAACATCCTGGCCAGGTACTGGAGATGAAACTCCCTGCAGGGAGAATATCCACTTGATGTTATGCCATTTTGCTCAGTAAAGGCTCTGAGTCAAACCATGTAACAGGCACCGTAGCGCAGGAGAAAGCTGACATTCAAATACAATGCAGAGCAATTGCATTCTACTTACGATCCTCCTCTGACTCCTTGGGACACAGAACTCTGCTTTCTGTCTAAATAGGTTTGGTACATTTTATGCAGCTATTGCCACTTTCCATCTCCAATGCGACTGCCTTTCTGCACAGGGTAAGCACCTGTGTGCATGTTTTACAAGCACGCTGCTTTATCCTGCTGTAAATGGGTCTGTGGTTTGCAAAATGGTTCTATAAATCATTAGTTAATGATAATACAAATATGAATAATGCAGGAGGCAGAAGGGCAAGAGGCACCACTCCATCTTCAACACCATCGCGGATGCTTGGATAAGCAATGTGCCCACAGAAATCATCCCTGCCAAGAGCACAATTACATAGAGAAATGCTGAAGAATCACAAAGAGATTGCAGGGCTTTATCAATAGTATGCTAATGCAGAGGAATTTAACCCTTTAAATCTTTCTGTCCAGTACAGTCAAACCCAGGTATTCGGACTCCCCAGTTCCTGTTCCCTCAACAGCGCTTCTTCATGGCCCATGGAATTATGAGATACGCTGCATCCTGCTGTTAGAAACCAAACTGCAATTTGGGAGTTATTCACAAGTTCACAAAGAGAGTTTTCCAGTCTTATCTTTATTAACTGTGAATTTATCTCTCCTCCCAGATACAATGTTGAGAGAGAAGGTGAGCTGGAGGGGGTCATTCCTGCTGTACAAGGGTCAAATGCCATAAATGGCCCCGAGTGTGACTGTGTTTCGCTTGTGCCCTTTTAATTGCCCCCATTAAAGCACACATTAAACACGTAATCCCTGTGACCAAAGGTAAGAGGGAGTTTGGGTGTAAGCAAGCAATCACTCGATAAGACAACAGCATTTCAAAACACCATAAATTAATTCCCTAGGCTAATTTCCCTAAGAGCAATGCAGATAATAAATCTCATTGTTGGCGTTAAGGGTGACTGAAGAATCTGCTTCATGTGCCTGCCAACACGCTACCGGAGCAATGCCACAGAACTGAAGCTTGCTGGCTTCTTCCAGGGAGGAATTAAACAGTAGACACGTAAAAACGTGCTGCAGCCTGCGCTGCTGGGGCAGGTTGCTTTATACTGGGTGGGGAAGACAATAGGAAAAGGAAGGTTTCACCAAATGGAACCGAGCAGGGACATTTCACATGGCAGACTGCAAGAGATGCTCCAGGAACAGGGGCAGAAAGTCATTCTGGAAGTCACAAAACATCAATCTAAGCCACTATGGATTAATGACTCAAAAGGAATGGGTTGCAGGGGGAATTTAAGGACACGCATTGTCCTTAAGCAGCATCTGGAACTCCCCTAGAAGTTTAACAGAAGACCCTTTACACATCAGTTACAAGAGGTCCGTAACAGCCATTTCTCTCACAAACACCTTCACACCCACACTGACACTTCTGCTCACCACCTTTTCTTCATGAGTGTAAAATACCTCCAAAGTCTCCCACCTTCACTCCTGTCCTTCCAATACACATCTGCTTGTACAGAAAGCCAAAACAGAGCACGAGCAGACTTTACAACTTGGAAATCTGTCCCACCTTTTCTTTTGGGTGTAACTGAATCCACTTCATCCCTCACAGTGGCTCAACAGAACTCAAAAGAATTTGCAGAGTAAAACCAATAGGGTGCTACACAGGCTTCCAGCATGAAAAATCCCTATCCACCAAATCAAAGCTAACTCTAATCTCCATTATAACAGCTTAAATTACAAAGCAGCCAGTTAACAAAAGCCCATGTGGTAGCAGTATCGGATCAGCCTCCACAAACCATATTAAAGACAGTTAGGAAGTGACAAGCGATCCCCACACCTCACTGCATGCTCAGGCAGAGCTCTGCTGCTTCGAGACCACATCAGCAGTGACTTCTGGTTTTAAAATTCAGGGCGTTTTGACTCAGATTATGAAGAACATCATTAAGGGCCACACAACACTGAATTTCTGGCATGCATCTGGAGGCGCATCTGTGTGCGAAGAAATAAAGGAAGTCAAAATGATAGCCAGTATATATTCCATTCATATATACACATATATATACACATTTAGTTGTATATATTTCCCTAATCATATTGCATAAATATCTATTTATTAGACATACTATTGTATGTGTACATCAAAATACACCGAAGATCTTCAAAATAATGTAGCAAACTGGCCCGTTTCCTTACAATGATTTAGCTCATATGGTACAACATAATGCATTTTAAATACCATGGAAATCTGCCAGTTTTCCAATATTTAAATATTTGTGATACATCATTACAAACATTTCACAGAAGAAACATATGGTAAATTAGGTATTATATCCAGATGAGTAATGTCCAGCCCCTCTGATCATGTATGAGAGTCCTGCATTTTCACTCTACTGAATGGCCTGCTTCTGGTTTGGAGTCTATCACTAAGATTTCGTCAAGTAGAACGAAATGTTGCTTTTTAAGATTAAAAAGCCTTAGGAGTGACATGTGAGAGGTTCAGCAAGGGTATTTCCCAACCCATTCATTCAGTCCCATCTGAAACACAGTATTACTTACTTCCACCCTAGACATGCGATTCTGTTCCTCTCTCCAACAATTCTCAATCCATTGTGCCAGTTCAGTGCCTATTTCAACAGAGAAGTACAGGACCCCTATAACACTCAGTTCCTCCAAATTTCATGCAAACCAGCAGCAAGGGAAGATTCCTCCTTTGGAAAGACTGCAGCACAACTCACCCTCATCAGAGAAGCTCTGCAGCAGAGCTATTACTTCAAGCGCTCACAGATTTTACTTAGAGCTTTAAAAGTAGCTTTCATAGAGTCATGGAATCAGAGTGGTTTGTGTTGGAAGGGACCTTAAAGCTCATCGAGTTCCAACTCCCTGCCACGGGCAGGGACACCTTCCACTGGAGCAGCTTGCTCCAAGCCCCTGTGTCCAACCTGGCCTTGAACACTGCCAGGGATGGGGCAGCCACAGCTTCTCTGGGCACCCTGTGCCAGTGCCTCAGCACCCTCACAGGGAAGAGCTTGTGCCTCATGTCTAATGAAACTGATTCCATTTGAAGGAAGGAGATGCCTTCTAGAAAAATGCTCATTTCAAATTCAAATGAAATTAATCTTCCTGTGAGGGTGATTTTGATAGCAGTTTTTTCAACCAGTCAGGCACTTTCAATACTCTACTGGGGGCACTGCAACTGCAGGATATTGCAGCCTCGAATATTCAAGTCACAATATTACCAATACAGACAGAAATGAATATAGGCTTTCCTTCTTCATTTATACTCCCACCTCCTTGCCAACACCTCCTCTGCAGCTCCCTCCACTTCTCTCTAAAGATAGAAAGTGCATATGCACAAGAGAGTAGGAAAGATGCTCTTCTGAAGAGCCCTCCCTATTGAAACCCCTGCAGCCAGAGGGGTTGTGCTTGTTTACGCGCAACCTCCTTCTGAAAAGCTTTTGAATCCTTTAACTGCCATGAGCACCTGAATCCAGGATTACCCAACGCTGAGGGAACTGTGACTCTGGTCAGATCATGCTCTGACAAAGGTATGAATCGAGTAGTGGATGCGACAGAAGGTCGATGCGGGAGACGTCAGCAATTTAAATGTATCAAAGAACTAAAGTAGTTAAAAGAGAGCCTGGAAAATGAATTTAGGTCACTTCAGACTTTCCACGAAGACCAAGATGCCAATTAGCACAGGAGGAGCCATACACTTGGCCTCAGGAGTTCTCTCCTTATCACAGGAAGGAAGAACGTATTTGAAGATGGAAGACAACGTCAGACAATAGACAAGCAATTCCATAAATGGAAACTCACCAAGGTCAGGAGGAGGGCAAAAATGCAATATAATGTTAATTATATCCACGTGCAGGATGAACAATACAGAGCTGCCAAGCTCCTCCACAGAGATAGTCAAGATTCGCCCTGATACACACAGAAACAGGAATCCAATTCCACAATTCCACTTCACAGATTTGCAATTCATGGCTCCCTTCACATCTTTTTTTTAGCACTTATCATGGCCACTAAAATTAAACTGTTTCATAAGAGGGGTAAAGATTTGGGATCTGTTTGACCTTCTCCACATTACCAATGTTTTGCCGCCAAGATCTTCCAGCGCCACAATTACCCAAATGCTTCCCAAAAGGATTCCTGAGCTGTGTGTGAGAAAGGCCAATTTGGAAGTTCTACACATTTCAGCATGGATTTTGGTCCTTAAAAGAAAAAAGTGCAGACCATATGTGCACCTGCACACAGATACAGCCATCACAAATGATCAGTTGAACACAAGACCCAGGATACTCTGGGTTGTTACTTATGAGGACTGGGCAAATAAGCACCTAAGCTCTGATTCCATTCACATGGGCTTCAAGCAGGCGGAGGAGTAAGCAATGACCATGGAAGACTGCAATGCATCTGCAAGTATATTAAATCCCGTGGTGAAAAGGTCTAGCAAAACTCATCCGAAATTCCTATTCTAATGAGGAATTAATTTCAAAGACTGGGCCAAAAAAGGCAGCAACCATTAAAACAGCAAATGCAATTTGAAATAGTCCATCCTAAAGGACTGAAACTCACAAGAGAAACGAGAAACTCCAAAGCATCTGGCATTGCACCATATCTGCAGGGAAATACCAGGGAACTCTTTGCTCAGGACTTGGTAAAGGATTTAATCTGTCTGAAGAATAAAATTGCAATTGAAATAAGAAAGACAAAGCGGATCTGTTCACAGCACACATCTCTGTGCTTACCAAAGCTATGCGTTCCAGTTGGCCTGCTCACTGAAGCTCTCCTGTGTTACAGGAGAGCCTGACAGCAGAACACAGTACACCTGCTGGGAGAATATAGTTTCAAATCCACACAGTTACATCTTTAAACAGGCTTTTACCCTGCATCATCCGCAGTGGGAGGCAGATGACACTCAATGTTGCCTGTTTTCCATTTGCAGGCCACTGGTCACAACTTGTTGCAAATGACAGTGTTAAGGTACCACAACCCCCCAACACCTCAGCAGAGCTCCATTTAGGAACATTTGCTGGGATTCTCTCTGCCTGCAGACTCCCAGTTCTGTTTTCTGAGAGGCAGAACCCTAAAAGCAGCATTTCTAGGGATTGGGAAGAAGATGGATTTCTGGCCGGTAACAGAAGTCGCTTCACGCACAGTAACTCTCAGCCTCCAGGCAACACCCTTTCGCTGCAACAGATTCAGTTCTGAGGAAGTCACTGTCAGTATTGATCTATATATCACAGGCACCTTGAACATCCAGCTGACGCCAAAACTTCGTGTACTGGGTGTTACCCAAGCCCACAGTGAGGTGCAAAGGACACAAATGGAAAGAGGAACAGACGTGCAATGTTCATGGAAGGTTATCTGCTGAGATGGACACCCTGCCCCAGTATGACATCATGCCGGACAGCTTGTAACTCGTGTTCACCCAGCTGGAATACCTCTGTAGGACTGTAGCTGTAGAGAGGGGAAACCTGAGCACTAATGTTGGCTTGACATTAGGTCAATCCCTGGTAGGTTTGGGCTGCAAAAGGCAAAAGCTCCTGCTGTGCAAGTTGTGGGAGGGTCTTCATGTGTTCTCATTCAAGAGAAACTACATTTAAACTATGTGATAATGATCTCAAAACAAGTTATCACCTCGTGGCTCTGCCAGCTCAGACTGCTTGTGAGCACACACAAACCAAAAGCCATGGAGAAGGGCTGAGCAGCAGTGAGCAATACAATGAATAATACCAGAACAAGATAATGGAGTTTCCAGCTCAGTTTCGCACATGCCATAGGTTCATCTTAGCACAGCTGATACCCTTCTTATCAGCAAAATAAAGAATTAGTAACCCAAATGAAATTATAGTGATGCAAGGGATGAGACAACGACACAAAGGTTGAAGAATCTGTCTTCTAGGCCCTTTGAAGAGCTTTCTTCTTTGATAATCACAGTGCAAATGCTGAATGTTTCATGTGTGAAAGGTGAAACTTTCTGTAAGCGCCTGGAAGAGGTGATCAGAAATAACAGGTAATATACTTTAAAGAACAGAGTCTTAAATGGAGCATGGGTGGAAATGAAGAGAACCAAGAACTTTGGGGCGTAAAGAAAGAATAAATCGATTTTTACCCTGTTAACAGGCAACTGTGGTAAATGTTCCAAGAGGTTGCCTAAATCAGAACACTGAACAATCACCATCACAGCACGGCACTGGTATTGCCTTCGGCAGCAAACATTCAACTGGCCTAAACAAACCATGAAAGATACATTTAATTCATGAACACTTTTATAACACTGCCACCACATTTACCAGCAGGAGTTGGGATATCTCCCTGTAAGTGGCACCTGTATCTCTGTTTTTACTAATTCTGTGGCCTTCAGCACCTTTCCACACTTGTAACCAAAGGAATTCACAAGAGCATGTGCACAAGGAGAAATCTTACCTATAAATGCAATATTACCTGGCTCCTTGCAGACACAGGCAAACACTGGAATGGTCAGGCCCATCCTGTAATGTTGCACAGCAATCACCTTTTTGAACTATGCAATGGAAGTGAGAGACTTTTACACTGCCAAAGCCCACAAGAGAACCTGGGGCAGCAACAACAGCAGCTGCTGTTGAATCATGCACACACAAGGGTCACGAACACGTATTTGCTCCCTGCAGGGGGTGCGGATGCCTTTGCATTCAGACAGAAATGGGAACCAGCAGTTAGGAGAGGCTGGTCACTGCTAGCAAGGACCACAGGAATCCTGCTTTCTGGAAGATCCAGGCTCTCTGGTACATGCCCCTATGGTCACCGTGCTGGGACACCAGCCTGGCTCTGCTGCGGAGAACTGGATGTGGTGGGATGCAGCAGGGGGTCCACTTATCTTCTCTTCCAGGTAGCTGGCAGCACCAGCCTTCCTCACAAGCACTGACTGGGAGTGGAAGGTGACATCCCCCTGGAATCTGCCCACAATAGAGCAATTCCTGCTGCTTTTTCTTGACCAGAGTCCTGCTAATGAGGAACAACCCTGAGAAGCTTTGCGCTCTCACCTAACAAGCTACTGTTGATACAGCTGCAGGCCAGGTTTTTGGTGCCTTTGGGGGTTTTATTTTGGGTTTTTTAAGGGGTCTATTCAATACGTGCTAATACATGGCACAACTTTCCTCATCTTTCCAAAGGGTCAGTCTGATACCCTTAAAGTGCCTAAATCTTGCAGGCCAGGCTCACCAACTGCTCCAGAAACCAGAGTGTTTCAGTGTTCCTGCTCTGTTCCCAAGGAGGTATTTTCACACGGGGGTCACTGCACAAGCATCGCCGTCCCCTCCACCCCTCTGCTCCCCCCAACTCCACCACAAACCCGGGGCGATGCTGGGAATCTAACTGTAAATGACACTACCAGCTGAGATGTAATGGGTGTTGGAGCAGCAGCCGTTTCCTGTCTCGCAGGAACCTGAACGTACAGGAATGTGGGAAGACTCCAGCGAGCCTCCTTAAGCAGCCAGAGCGGGCTGGGAACTAGAGAATAGATAAGGGATGCCCTTTCCTCCTCCACCCACTCCAGCAGATAAGCATCATATGCCTCAGACATCTTGTCCACTGATCTGGGCTTTTCAACTGTGGCTCAGTATCTTCGACTCTTACCTTCCTTCCTCTGCTCCCAGCACACCCCCTGCTTAATGAGCCAGTCCACCCAGTGCCTGATAACTGGAGCGGGATGGACTGGGGGGGCTGTAAAGGCTTCGCAGCCAGCAGACACCTGTCTCTACCTGGGAAGGGACACGGATAAGAGGCTGGAGCTCCACAGACAGCAAACCTCTGTGTTTGAGGAGACAGGTGTGCTCTAGTAGATGGAGTCAGAGCCTGTTTGCTCAGGCAACATCCATGGGCCAGGCTCTAAAAGCAATTGATTTATAGTCTGTTTGGAAACCAGTACAATCATGGAATTGCAACACCTCACTCAGCACGCTGCAACAACATGCCACTGACCTGGTCAGACGAGGAGGACATGCTGGTAAACAGCAAAGCGATCAAGAGGTAAAAAAACCCACACTGAGGATGTGCTGCTGTGCTCAGAGCTGCATGCAAAGGGAGAGACGACCACCACTGTGATGTGTTTGCTATCTGGTCAGACAGCCCAGAAACAGGGCCAGAAGGCAAACAGAAAGGCACCAGGTTTAAAGTATGCCAGAGGCAGTAGGAAAACCAGATCACAGATTCCACATCTTCTGTCTCTGGAAGGCACTAAATAACTGACTCTTCTGCCTTGCAAACTTCAGGCTAAGATAAGGACAGTAATGCTGGCTGCGTGTCATTCCAGAGCATCCCCGGGTGCCAAGACAGAAGGCAGCAGTCAGTTAGGCAGTGAGGGAATTCAGGGCCAGTAGAAACTAAAGATAAAGGGGTAAAAATCTTAGAGAATGGATCTGGGGAACTTTAGATCCTGGGTACAGAAATAACCTTTCCACCTACTCACCTCCCCAAGAGCCCTGAGTAAAGGCTTCCAAAGTTAGTTCAGCTAAAACAATCCTGAATCTATCTGGAGATGCAGAGGACCAGAAACTTGAGCCTTTTACACTCTTCCAGGGTTTCTTGTTGCTCATCTGAGTGTTTGTCAGGGAGGTTGTGCAAACGAAAGAATTCTGAGACCCTGCCTTATCACTGCCTCTGCTGCAGGAGCAAGAAGATAAGAGCAAGAGGACTGGTCCCAGCGGAAAGACCCTCAGCTCTGGCACTGAAGTCTTCCTTTTGGGTGAAGAATTGCTTGAAACTACGGAATGCTGCATTGGTTTGAATGGAGAAAAAAGCAACAAACCACCAAGCAACCCAGATTCAGCCACGTTACAATGTTTTCCTTTGGAGAAGAGAACATTATTTTAATGCCATCTTTCACTTCCTCCCCTGCTATAAAAGCCTTCCTAGAAGAGACTGAATGGCCCAAGCCCTCAATACCTTGTTCTTCAAAGATTACTGAAGAATTCAACCAGCCTTCCAGACCCTGGTACCGTCTTACTAAGCCTTGCTCTTACCATTCCTTGTCTTGAACTGAATATTCAGGGTGTTCTGAAACGATTGCCCAACCCTGGGAATTTCTCCTCTTCTACGTTTCATCTGGCATAAAATGTAAAGAGCTGAAATACTATTAAAGAGGAGGGACTTGGGAACTTTCAGTGTTGCATATCCAGCTTCAATGAAAGGCAGCAAAAAGACAAGCCTTATCTGAGCAAGTTTTTCATAGAACCATAGAATCCAGCCTGGCTTAGGTTGGAAGGGACCTTAAAGCTCATCCAGCTCCAACCCCTGCCACAGGCAGGGACACCTTCCACTGGAGCAGCTTGCTCCAAGCCCCTGTGCCCAACCTGGCCTTGAACAATGCCAGGGATGGGGCAACTACAGCTTCTCTGGGCACCCTGGGCCAGCGCCTCAGCACCCTCACAGGGAACAGCTTCTGCCTAAGAGCTCATCTCAGTCTCCCCTCTGGCGGGTTAAAACCATTCCCCTTGTCCTGTCCCTACAGGCCCTTGTCCAAAGCCCCTCTTCAGGTTTCCTGTAGCCCCTTTAGGCACTGGAGCTGCTCTACAGTCTCCCCTAAGCTTCCTCTTTCCATTTAGTGTCAAAGCTCACACTGACCACTTCTCAAGACAACCCAAGCTATTCAGCTCTGCACCATGCATGAGTGTGTCAATGAACATATAGCGCACAGCCCATGCACTGGAATTGGTACCCACAGACCTGTCTTCTCCAGACAGAACCTGAGCTCTTCCAGCACCAGCCTGCTCCTAACACGAACTCACTATTATTACACCCACAGAGCAGGGGTCACTTGCTGCTGTGTGCCCAGTTCCAGTGGCACCCTGAGAATGAGGAGTGTCAGCAGCCCGGAGGACAGCACATTCTGTTGCCCTTGCCTGCCCCTCGCCCTCCCCATACACATCCTCACACACGCTCCTTTGTCGGCCGCTCTTGTTTGGCTGTGATTGACAGACTCCTGAATTATGAAAAGGTAGAAAGAGCCTGGGTGAAGCACAGGGGTATTATTATTGCAGTTCGTGTCCCCCACCCCCATTGTATATATCAGAGCAAGAATGCTTTTACACAGGGAAAAAACAATACAAATCTATAGAGTCCTCGAAGGAACAGTTTTTATCCCCCTCTCAGCAGCCTGTCCTCAGCCTAGTTCCCTTTTCAAAGGGCTGCTGGCTCCTAGCTGTCTGCTGATAGGGAGGATTAGCTACACAAATGGCATGGGGAAAGAGTCAAAACTGGAGGGGAGCACAGAGCTCCTGCCCACCCAGGCAATTTGTTCACATTCAGCCACCGCTCCATAAAAGAAGAAATGCAGGTGCTGCAATATTGCCCTTCGCTCTGGCTGCGCTGTCCCTTGTGAAAGGCAAGAGTCAAGTGTGCTCAGAAATACTGAGAGGGGAAAATAAAGCAGCCCGGGTTTTCAGGCTTTCTGCCTTTCCCCCCATGTTTTGGTGTAGGGGCGGTGTGTTCAAGTTGCTCTTTCCACACACAGACATTTCAATCTGTTTTCACACTAGGTGCTTCGAGGCAGAGTTTTCAGACCCGGATGCCAGACATTACAAAGCTGGGCTGTGTAATCCGAGTTAGTCCTTGTTCCTGAAGTGCTGAGCATTTCCCTGTCACTGCCTTCCATGGGAATCTTAGAAGCCAGGTTACTTTCTTTGAGAGGCACAAAAATGATCTGGGAGGTTCTATTTTAGACACCAACGTCGTTGCACACATAACCAAATCAATGGAGGAGTTGGGAGGCTGGTTAAAAACAAGCAACAAACGAGATGACACCAAATACCGTTAGATTTGAAACGGAATCTTAAGATCTATCAATGCTTCTGCTACACAGGAAGTTTCTCCTTATGTTTCCCATTCAGCCTTCAATCTCCTCTTCTACCTCTCATCAAGAGCAGCCATCTTGCAAACTTGCTTCCTAAAAGGGAAATGAGCTACAAATCCTCCACTAACCTCCTCACCACCACCTAAATCTACCTTCCTTCTGTTTCTGTGTCTTCAAAATGCCATCTTGAGCTGAGCAACTTCTCAGCTAAGGAATCTGGTGATGCCACTAACCAAAAGCTAGAAATAAAACTGAATTCAGAGAAAACAAGAGCATGAAAGGACATCCGGTCACCAGAAGGGAAAACAGCTGCTTTGACACCAAACACACTGCTCAATCAGCCAGCCTATTCTTTCTGCCCATAGGGAAACAACAAGGTGGCCTGGGGTCCTTTCTAGGAGGACCTCCCAGTGCTGTGTCAGCAAACTGGGTGCATGCTGAACCGTGTAACTATATCCCAAATTCTGAGTTGAGGCTGCCTACAAGGAGGATCCAAATGCCAGGTCTGACAAGTACCCTGGACTCAAGTACAATGCAAGCATCACTAGCAGGATTTCATCCTGACCACTTGCTTAATCTGGCAATTATTTGCACCTCCTGTACAGCTATCTGTAGTTATATTGGCCTAAAATACAGTGAAAGAGAATCAGAGGAAAGCCACTTTCATTTTTGTTGCAGCCAAAGTGAGTCCAACATCTCTCTCCTTCAGCCAAACCCTTCCCTGCTTTTTATCCCACATCCACTAAGTCACATAAAGAAAGGTAGCTCCAAGGAGACACTCCTGAATGAAGTGGGAGAAGCAGTTAGCTTCAGTGTGCATGTAACAGGATGCACAGCAAATTATGTTACCTGAGAACACAGTCCTGAGGAAGAGAAGCTGAACCAGGCTCCTCCACATCCTTACAGCCAGGAACAAGTAGAAGCACACACTCCCAAAGGTCACACGCTCCTCAGGGTGTCAGCTGCATGTGGCACACAGTTTACTATCTGTATAACACATCCTCTGGTTTGGAGGTGCTTTCTGTCTGCACCAGCTTACCTGGCTGAGGGAGAATTATTTAGAAGCTCAGCAATGTTTTCACTCACCAGGGAACGAGCTTGCTTTGGTTTGAGACTGAAGAAAAGACCATTCAGGTGCCGATAGTCCTCTGATGCCTTCCCACAGCTGCTCCCCATTGACCAGGAAAAGAATGTTAATGCAGTTTGTCAAACAGAATGATGGGATATTCTTCCTGACACGTAAGGAAGAACATAGAAACAGCACTGTGAGCTCTGTGTTTCTAGCTGGATGTTAAGGTGGAAGGTGTTCAGATTTGGGCCAAACATCACAATCAGATGGGCAGAGACAAATTTTTAGCCATTGTTCCAAGTCACACAAGAAGTCACTAGCAATGTCATAGATAGAACAATGCCTTCCTTCCCCGAATGCTGACTTTTCTTTGGAGATATATATATATATATTCAATTTGGTTTGGAATTGTTTCACCTGTTTGTCATGGTCACCACCTTCCTAATGAGACCCTCCATAGGGCTTTGAAAGAGAACTCTTACCCAAATGCATGCAGCACCTTGGGAAGGAGCTGATACTCCTGGTCAACATGCTACACCCCATCAATCACTCCAACCTTTATGATGCTTGCTCTGTTACATACCTACTGCTTTCAAAGCTCAGCCTACACTGCTGAATCAGCTCTCCCACATAGCACAAGAGGTTTTGTGTGACTGCATTATTTTGGGGACAGAGGTTCCAAAAAGGCACTTAAGTGCCTAATTCCTGCTGAAGAACTATGAGGCTTGGGAGCTGATACCTTTGAAATTCCTTCTTGGCTCCAGCAGGACAGTTGTATATACACTGTGGAGTTCTGTATTTATTTCCCAGCAGTGTAAGAAGTCATCTTCTCACCCGTTTTAAGTACACGAGCACAAGTAGGCCAAGGCCTGCCTTCCTGTTTCAAGAAGTGAAAGCGCGTGGGGCAGGCTGCCAGAGGACTTAATATAGTCTCAGATCTAAATTTAACAACAATAACATGGCTCCAGTCTGACCCTACAAAGAAAAGTTTGGAGAGAAGAAGGAAAAAAAAAAGCAATTCTTCACAAATTAAGAAAACAATAAAGGTCCCTTTCAAGTGTCAAGGAATATTCTTAGCCAGCCTGCAACACCTAAATCAAGAGAGAGGTTGTTAAAATGGTATAATACCAGGAAATTTGCCTACAGGGTCTACTTCCTCCTTGGAGACTCCGGCCTAGAGAGCCGGAGTCAATGTGCTTGCGCTGGGGGAGGTGGGAGGGAGAAACAGGGACCTGCCTAAAGCGACTCTATACAAAAAGCCAAAGCTGGATATCAACAGCCAGAGTCTCTAGATCTAAGATGATACAAGCAGTCTTCCTGGCCCGCGATTCCGAGTCACATCAATAGCCTCTTTAATCCTTTCCCACCCAACATTTCCTGAGAGCGACTGCAAAAGTCAACAAGTTCAAACCCAGCAATAGAAACTTCGCGCTTGCACACAATGCAGCAGAGTGATAATGCGGCTGTATTTATAGCACAGCGCCTGCCCCCTCCGAGGGGTTATTAAAGATCCTGGTGGGAAGAAAACACAACTAGAAGAAAGTTATTCAAGTAAGTTAAAGATACACCTGAAACCTCCCTTCCTCTCCCACCCCTCTCTGAGGTCATAACATCACAATATAGTCTCCTAAGCAAGGACATTCCTCCGGGACACTCTGATAGGGAAAGTGTGAACAACAAAAGGCCATTGTTAGCAGGGAACGGTGGTGCCACTTAGACCCTCGTTCAGCTCCCAGGGGGCTGGGGTTTGCGTTATGCAGGCTTAAAAATAAAAGGCACTAGGACAAGGGACAAACAAATAATGAAGTCATTTCCATTACCTAGACCAGCAAGGGGGTTGCCAAGCAGGGGAACCGGTTATTGCTGGGTGTTAGCAGCATCTCCACCCTGGGACACCCACCTCCTCCACTGCACGCTTTTCACAGCAAGATTCTTCACACTGAATTACTTGAGGAGTTAAACTCTGACCCGGAATGAGATGTGGATGATACCCTTAGAGCACTTACAAAGCTAGCCATAGACATCCAAGATGCCTAATAAACCTATATTATAATATATAATAAGCTAACCTCAGACACCTTACAGAGCTTCTCTATCATGAAATTCTTCCTTGTCCAAGGCCAATGACACTGAATTTTCAGATCCTCCACAGAACAGGAATATGCCTTTTAAAAGAGCTGTGAGGCTTTCACCGGGCATCACTCCTTAGTTAAAATAAGACTTTTAAAGGGATACCTCAGCATAGTGAAGTAGTTTGCCCTTGAAGCACTACTCCTGAGCCATAAGGATGAGCAGTTACATCACCTAATTCCAGCTATGAATCTGAAATTTGCTTGCATGACAAACACCATCTCTCTTTGCACTGCTGATCCTCTCCACTGATCCTTTCCCAATCACCTGTAGGAGAATTTCCTATGATACCCAAAGAGGAGCTGTGAAAGGGCTCAAATGGAGTCACTTTGAGCCCAAGTTAAAGTGGCTGTGTTAGTGGCTGGCAAGATGTGTTAACCCAACACCAGCATCTCCTCTTGAGTCAAACCCTTTGAATTAACAGCACTGCTACATCAGAGTGGAGAGTTCTTTTGTGTGAGTGGCCCTCGTGCTAAGGGGCAATACTCAAGGTATGAGCTAATCCTGAAGACAAGCCTTTGGAGGTCTATCAAGTCAGACCCCAGGCCCAGTACCCTCCTCCTCACCTTCCTCTATGATACATGACAGTTCTTAACTACATTTAGACAGCCTGTTGGAGAGTCCTGAAAAGATAACACTTGCCTTGTACTGAACCCATATGCTCACCTCCACATCACGTATACCTCCTTGCAGACTGAAAAGAAGCAATTCTGTGTTTAGTGATGAGTAAATGCCTGGGCAGAGGGAAGTGAAGATGGCACAAATTCATCTTTGCCATCTGCTCTTCTTGCACTAAGTGCTGCTTTAGTTCACAGCAGGAGCAGTCTCAAGTACACCACCACGAGTTTCCTCCTAGTCCTGGCTCTGTTCAGCTGTGAAAGCTCTGATGTTACTGGAAGCTCTGTGCGCATGGTGAAAGGAGGTACCAGAGGCATCAGTAGTATGCTGCTTGTTCCCTGCAGCTCAAATCTATGCTATGGACTGACACCTGAAATCCTCCCTCAAGTACACAGAGAGGCCTGGGGAACCTCAAGCACATTAACTTGTATTGATTTGCCCCAAAGTTTGAACATGAGAAGTCCGGAAGGACGATGCTTCCCTGCAGCCACGGTTCTTCCCACCCCAGGCTTACCTTGTCCCCAAGTGGGAAGAGTAAGAGAAGGCACTATCTGGGACTGAAGGAGAGTAAAACCAAAACAGAGCACTCTGAAGAGCTGAATTACACTACTTTCTACCTCAGTTCAATGTTGCTTCTTCCCCCACTCCTGCAGTTTCCATTCCCGATAGCTGGAGACAGGACTTGTATTGTAGAACCTTACTGGCCACTACTCTGAACAAAATGCAAACTTGTCCCGCTCAGTAAGGCGCCCAAGCAGGCAACACAGGAACATATCTTCCTTATGTAACGTACAACACATGTATATGTGCAGAAAGCATTTTGAAGACTAATTTCACTCCCAGGGACAAGTCCTACTCATTGTAATTTCATTTTTATGACTATTTACATATTTACCTTGCTTGCATTAGAAACCAGCAAATCCCAAAGCTTCGAAACTCCATAGCCTTGATTCAGCAGTCAGTTGAACAAGTCAGTGCCAGTGGAGACAGCTCTCAGAACTGGGTTGCAAGCTGCTCTTTCCCACAGTATTGGTGTCTGGAGTCATGTGAGTACACACGATTGTCAGATCTCATCAGGAAAAACAAGAGTTTCTAATCGTCACGGTTTCAGCGGACAGATTGAAGACATAAGACCCAGGAGGAGCAAAACTCAAAAGGCAAATGTAAAAACAACAAATGATTTATTTTCTGTTCTAATCTCAGCAGTTTTAAGCCAGCCTCCATTTCCAGCGGCCTGATTCATGTTTTCAAAGGCTTGTGGTTCTCAATGCTCTAAAGCTGAAATGCCAGAATGGCCCTCTGAATGCTTGTGGGTCCAAGCTAGCTGAGTCCCTGCCTCTCTGTTCCCCTGGTAGGCTGGGCTCAGTTTGGTGCTGGGACCATGTGTCCATGCTGGAAGTGGTCACTTTGCAGTCCAGCATGTGTGCTGTTTTCCCACTTAAGAATGATGTTTATGTTGTGCTTTTAACACAACATAAAACGAACGCTCACCATAAGGCACTACTTGTGATGCGTATTTAACACTTGATTTTATTCCAATCACAAGCCACTAGAAAATCCCACGTGCCATGTCTGTTCCCATTTGCCTTCTGATTGCATATTTAACATATGGTTATTTTAAGCCATAATTCATTATCAGTAATCATGAGAAAGTTGCCCATGCTAATCCTGAAATAAAATAACAGAAAGTAGTTGTTCCACCCAAAGACAGTCCTCTTTTCCCCTCTTTTTCATATGACAGTAACAATGTTCATATCTACCGTTTCCTGGAATAAACGACTGCCATTAAGCCATACAGCAGTCTCAAACTCTAGTCTCAGCTCTGTCTCATCTATGAAATGCTTTGTGATCCAGAATGATTCTCCCTCTCCCCACCTCCTTTCCCCATTTATAAAACAGCATTTATTTTCAGGTTGGGTGGGCTGAGAAATACAGGTTTAGGATGTTTCAGTATGCAAATAAAATACTTATATGTGCTAAGCATCATTTCCTTTACTACTACAGTAGTACTAGCAGCTGGGTCAGGATTAACTCTGTAGCAATGAGAACACCACACTATGCAATCACTGCCTTGATACAACCTATTACTAAAGCCTGAAGGTTGCTTCCACACTGACACTAAGGCTCCTTTACACCATTCTAGCAGTTAGAAAAGAGATTTCAAATGTATATAATCCTTCAAGTCTCTCTGGTGCTCCTTGTACCAGGATTTTAGTTGTAAGGCAAATTGGACTCTGAACTTCTGTCTAGTTCACAGTCAGTCTCTAGAGGAGATGCAAAAATAGAAGGCTCTAAAGCTGGCTGCTCCCTAGGAACCGAGCTTGCCCTGCAGGGTCCTGTAAGGCTACCTTTAGGTAACAAATGGTTTGCCTTTACTCACCAAAGCCCCTAAAACCAGATGCAAAACCTCAGAAGAAAGCTATTCTTTTAATGAATTACTTCTACTTAAGGTCCTGTACATAACAAACATTTTCTGCCTAGGCGTAATAACACTGACATACGCAGTTGGGCTTCCAAACTCCTAGCTTGGCACCTATACGTGATTCCCAAGCTCCCATGCAAATGCAGCTGATATTTTGAACACAGAAGCTTGGAAATCTCTGAACCCTGAGTAAAGGGGAAGGCTGTCCTCTACAGACACTGTCAAAAGACTCTAGAGAAGACTTCATCAAAACCTCTGCACAGGCCCACTGCAGGTGATGGCTACTTCACCACATGAGCAGCTAAAGACAGGGGAATACATGCCTAGACTTGAAGAAGATGCACTGCTGTATCTTTCTTTACATTCTCGTTTCATTTGGAAGTGTCTGAATTTTGAGGAGCATTTTCTAAGTCAACGGAGCCTTCTGCAGCGTTGCAGTCAGTGACATGGCAGCTACAAAGACGACTCTGGGGTGGTTCAGGATTCACATACAGTTCCGGATATGAGGATCAAATGCGCCACACAATGAAATACATTTGTTAAGGAAATTGGCACTGCTAAAAAAGAAACACTCTGTGGAGAGCCAAGTAACATCTAAGGCTCCTTAACCCAATTAGCTAAACACTCTGCTGCTGCTGAATAAGAGAGAACAAAAACCGCCCCATGTAATGGAGATGAGTGAGTCTGGGGTAGAAAGGGAGCATCTTGATAAAGGGGTGGTATCCTCCTCGCCTGCCAGAGCTATTAGCCAAGAGTCTGCTGAGTCTAGACAAAGGTTTGGTTTTGAATTGAAAGGGGAATCATTTGCAGAGAGTAAAGCAATTTAGGTTTTGAAAAACAACCATGAATTTTTAACTATTAACCCAAAAGAGAGACAAGGAGCCTCTGCAGGCACAGAAGGCTTTTAAATATTACCCGCTGCCACAGGAGGTCATTGAGATTGGAGTGATTTTAAGATCAGAGAGCTTCATTAGGCCCAAATATTTAATGTACCCGAGGGCTGGAAGGAAGAGATGAGATTGGTGGAGCTGGTGATGTGAAGGGAGTATTTTGTGCTGAAATCATTGGTTCTGCTCCATATGATACTAACAACAAGCAGCAGCTGACAGTCACGAATCACAAGAGGGGATAAGCATGAAGTACCAGATTGTGCCTGCTCATTGCATGACTGCACAGAAGACAGGGAGCAGAAAGCTTGTTCCTTGATTTGAGTCTCCAAGTGGATTCTAGATCTGAAATTACTTCTCATGCAAGAACTTCTTTCTCACTTGACTGCTTTCATATAGACACAACGCCTGGGCCAGGCCTCTTCAACCATTTATTTAGGTGGGGGTTTTAGGAGATCTGTGTTGAAAGAAAGTTAGAAATGAGGAGGCTGAAAGACAAGACAATGAGGGAAAAGGGAGAGAAATACACCAAGCGCAGCACTAGGAGGAGGTCAGGAGTGAGACAAGGGATCCTGTAGCGCAGGGATGCACACAGTTGCAGCCCCAGAAGATAAGGTCTGTACTCCCCAGCCCTGTGTGCAGCCCTGGGGAGAGAGGAAAATGCGCCCCAGCCTCCTGTTCATCCAGTATGAAGATGGATCAGTGGTAGACTGCACTTTAGGCTGATGAACAACAGGAGAGAAGTGATCTGGAGGCTTTAGCAGCTTTTTCCCCTTTCTGAGATCATACACAGAGATGAATAATACATCTTCATCCCAGCTCACCCTGGACACAATGGCAGTGGTAATCAAGGGTGGCTTTCCCTGCTTTCAGAACACCTCCAAAGGGACAGGCAGGTGCAAGCCCATAGCCCTGCATCTTCATTAACACAGAGAGCACTAAGGCTGCAGGCAGGCAGATGGATGGGAAAACGCATGGTCTTGCTGCAAAGTAGAGAGCTCCAGTAGGAACTGTGACTCTTCCTAAATAGTTTCTTCGGAATATTCTATGAACAGCAGGGAAAACCAGTTTCTACTGCACAGAGCTTTACAAACAAACCAAATCCATGCATCTCCCCATATAAGCTGTTGCCTTTTGAAACCCAGAGAAGCGCCAACCCCCCTGTCTCAGTGTCAGCACACTGATGGAGGAAACCCCATTGCTATTAGGTCCACCACACACAATCAGCAGCATATCTCACACCAAAAGGGGGTCCCTGCCTGGGTCCAAATAACTGATGGGTTTAGGCAATGCAGACTTCTCTTCCAGGTTGTACCTGAGGAAGCTCAGTGGGGAAGGGCTCTGTACTGACCTCACTGCTGTATGCCAGAGCCATGTAAGCTTATAAAATTAGCACATGCCCCTTTGAATGAGTGGTTGTTTTCTTTTAAGCCCCATGGCAAAATGTTATAGGAGGCTGGAGATGAGAGCAGGGCACAAAGCAATGGGAAAACAATGGAAGAATGAAGAAACAGCCCCATCACCTTCTGTGGCTCTTGTGTCATGCAGAGGAGCCTGAAGGCATCTGGTCTGACCTTGGTTTCCTAAAGCAAGAATATAGTTGGACTTCCCTCTTTGGTGGTTCAACAACATCCAAATGCTCTATGCCACGTTGGTCAACAGTTCTCAACTATTAACCGTTTGGCAGATGGGGAAACTGAGGCACTCGAAGGGGAAGAGGCTCTCCTGATGTCGCTCAAGAGTCTACCCACCGTACCCCCCAGACTGTCTGTACAACAGTGCCTTCTAGTGGATAGCTAACACAACGCATGGGAAAAGGAGGTAGGCATGAGACTGCAAGAGAACAAAACGATATCTATCTAGGTCTAAACTGCTGCAGGCATTTGTCTTGACTCCCGTCCTCTAGGAACTGCTCTTCACTTGGCGGTTCTGCTTTTCATATTCTAACGAGCTCATGTGAGACAACAAGGAGTCACTCTGGCCTTTGAGGATCCCTGCTAATCAAGCATCAGGAAGTGTTCCATTTTAGTAGCCACCAGCAGATGAAGCCACATGGCTCTCCAGAGGTCACAACAGGGCAATGGGACAAATATATTTTTCGGAAGGCAGAAGGCATTCAGTCTGTGCTTTTGTGTTCTCCTGACAATGATTGTGATGACGCAGCTGGAGTGGGAAATGGCCCAGCATAAATCCATCCTGGCGACAATACTCTGCAACAAAAAGCGTAGAAGGAGGCAGGCATGTTTAGGGTAAGGTGGAGATAGTCATCTGGTTATTATTCAGAGGCCCCACTCAGACACTACACTGAGGAGATCCTGATTGTGTCACCTTGGCCCCATACCGCACATATCCTTTGCAGAAGAACAATGTAGACAGAAGTCTCTTGGACCATATGAAAATCTGGGAGGCAGCTCTCAAAACAGGAAATTACATTACACACTGTGTCTGCCACAGTCACTAATGGGGCTGCATTGTGCAGCCAAGTAGTTACAATTACAGCTCATCTCCTTGAGGAAGCTTAGGCAGCATTGCTGGAGTCAACCGAGATTCACATCCATGGAAGAGAAGCGCAAAAGACAAACTGCCATGAACAAGGCAGGAACGGCTCTGAAAACTATGTCTTGAGATGGCTTAACCAGCGAAGAGGATGTATTTCACCCAAAGGGGGTTCTCCTGGACTATGGTGTAAGCAGCTCATGTTCACACCTAAGAAAGCTGGGAAAGTCAGCAAAGGCAAAGCAGCTGATCAGTGGAGAGGTGGTCAGGAATCCATTGATGACAAGACCCTCTATTGGAAATGTCAATTATCCCAACCAGAAACTCCCCCCCCGGGAATGTAGCAGCACTGAAAAACTAGCGGGAACAGCATTCTCAGGTTTGAGAGCCCCAGAACAGCTAATAAGTCACTGACTGGGAGAGGTCCTTGAGCTTCAGGAGACTCAAGTTTATGGCTTCTCTTCCTTCCCCCAGCAGAGCACTGCTCTGTTATCTGTGCTGGAGGACAGTTTGCTCCCAAGGAGGCTTTTGCTCATCTGCAAATCTCACCCAGCTCTACTCTCTCACCTTCCATGTGTCCATCTTGGCCACCAGACTTTGGGCTGTTCCAGGCTACTTGTGTCTTTCCTAACCCTAGGGCAACGCCAAAATGGTATTTGGAATTTGGAAACACCCAAAAGCATATTTGCCTAGGACAAATACCAAAAGGGCATTTGGAAACAGCTGAAGTCACTCTCCCTTTACAATAAGACTGTCCATACAAATGAAGAGATATAATTATACCAAGGAAAACTGAACCGCCTCTTGTGTAGAGAAGCCATCGGGGGACTGAATGAAGACAGGTAACAGACGAAAGAAGAGAGTCTTTTCTTCTAACAGGCACTGCAGGTACAACAATGTCCTATGGAAAATGCAGTTATAGAGGAGCGTATGGTGAGAGCTTTCATCAGTCCTCACTGATGTTTAGACAAAACCAATTATAATCATAAACCTTAACTCTTATTAGTGTTTTTCACCAATAGCTCCCAAAAGACTTCACAAACAAACCAGAACATCCTATGGAGAAGAAAACGGGAGCACAGGAAGGCAGAACCTCCATGGATGTGCAAGTGTCAGCCCTTGCCCCACACCAGAGACTTCCCCGATGGAACTGCCCTAAATCACAAGAGGGTACCGAGGGCTCCCTGCAGCAGCCCTCCAAGCAGGAGACCAGGGGCACTGCCACGCAGGCAAAGCCAGCCTCTTCATCCCCATGGAGTTCATGACATGGAGCTTGAAGTGGAAAAGCCACACTTCACATCTGTATAATCAAAGTTCCTGGGCTGAGGATCATCACTTACAAATGGAACACGCAGCAGATACTGCAATACTGATTTGCTGATACACCACCAGCAGCACTGATGGCATTTGTTGCATGCTAGGGATCTCACTTCTTCATGCCTTTGCTGGCAAAACGTTGTAAGTAGACCCAGCTTCAGGCAAAGACCATGTTTTAAGTCAGCTCCTAAAAATCTGAGTTATCATTAAAGTTATTTCTGACATTGAAATTTTCATGAAATCGATGCTTTCTATCAAAATTTAAACACCAATACAAAGCCTGATGCAAATGTGAAGATGCTTCATACCAGAGTGCTTCATTTCCCATCCCACACAGGACCAAAGAGATGAAAACCCCCACGCAGAGACAGCAGTAGCTGCAACATAAAGACTTTATCATTTTAACCATCACACAATCCCCAGAACAAGGCAGATCATAGAATCATAGAATCATAGAATAGTTAGGGTTGGAAAGGACCTTAAAATCATCCAGTTCCAACCACCCTGCCATGGGCAGGGACACCTCACACTAAACCATGCCATCCAAGGCTAGGTCCAACCTGGCCTTGAACACCGCCAGGGATGGAGCATTCACAACTTTCCTGGGCAACCCATTCCAGGGCCTCACCACCCTTACAGTAAAGAATTTCTTCCTCATATCCAATCTAAACTTCCCCTGTTGAAGTTTGAACCCATTACCCCTTGTCCTCTCACTACAGTCCCTCACAAAGAGTCCCTAGACAATGACACAATCCTTGTGCTGGAGATCCATGGGCTGGTTTTCAGAAGCAACCAAGAACTGCCAGCAAACCAAAGAGCTCCCATGAGAGCTTCTGGGTTTCTAATACTTCCAAAGATCAGTTCCCCGGGGTATGTGGATTTTGTCAATCCGGTATCCCAGCTCTCAGCAGTACCACAATTACCCCGAGAAACATGTTCTAGTGCAGCAGCTAATCCAAAGCAAGTGAGAACCTTCTCTGCTCAGCTTTCATAGAGGTTGAAAAGGACAAGAGAGTGTGTGGCTGACCAGGCAACCACAAACAGGAGAGGTGACTTCTAGTGATTTTGCCGTGCTCTTAATGCCTAAGCAGAAACCAAGTAGAGCACATTGCAAAAACATTCACCTGCCCCATCATAACCAATGCAGCCACTGTACCATACAAGACCATCTTACACGCTTCCAAACTCATGGTGTGTCTGTCTGACAGAAGATAGCTCACAGATCACACATCTCTCTGCTAGGGCTTCCTTTGCAAGTGCTAATTCATATAGTTCTCATTCCAGCTTATCAGTGTAGCAGTGGATGTAGTGTGGTGGCTATGACATTTCAGCACAGATACATAAAGATACTTGTGGGGGTGCAGTTAATTTTTAATGAGCTTTTCTGATATTGCTGTCACTGCAGCCACACTAAAGAAAGGCTTTCTATTGAGCTGGGAAGGAAAATCGAGAAAAACTGCTATCTGCCTGTCCTGAAGCAAAGGATTCCATCCCTGCCTAACTCCTCCAAAAGCCATTAATTCCCCACTTTTACTTTAGACACCAGGTTGAACTCACAATTGAGAAGGTTTCTCTGTTCTTAACTTTGGCACTTGTCTATTGCCCTTGGAGTAAATGCTTCTGGATTTGCATTTGGTGCAGAGCATTGTCACCTCCTGCTCCTTGGCTGGGTCCATTGTGACACAGGAGAGGTGCTAATCCTCTAGTAATTAGCACCTCGTTGGCAGGTCAAGCCAAGGTCAGGAACGTGGCCTTGTTTAGTTTCCAGAAGAACTCTGGTTTGCTCCTTGTTTTCATTAGGGCTGTGAGATGTTGAGGTGTTCCATGCTGATGCTTTGCAGAACAATAACCACCGTAGGCACCACTCAAAGCAGCTCATCTCCAGAGCAGAAGGGATCTCAGAAGAGTAAACCAGTGATGACTCTCATCCTGACACTCTTAACCCTCATTATTCAGCTCATGACAGGATCCCCAATATACCTGACATTCAGTTCTGGCTAGAGCCGGTCTTTCTCCATGCATGGAAGTAAATGTTTGCACACACTTTTTATTGCGTAGTAGACAGAAATACATTCACCTGATCAACAGTATCACAGGATTTATGACTCCTGTTTGAGAGATGGTGGCAGTGATTTACACAGTGAGCCAGATTTAGGACCCCAAATCGTCCTTCATGCTGTTCCTAACAAAGGGATAGGACAATTCAAAGAACTGAAGAAAATTCCATTCACCTTCAAACCAGGCAGCAATGTCATCTTGGGGGAACTGGTCTTCCTTTAACAGTTGCTCTCTGTAGGAGATCTCCTCCTCCTTCAGCTGCTAACCTATCCTAACCTGGATGAGGAAACCAGGCCCTTGCTGGCTTTTACCACCTAACTCTCAAACAGAACCAGCTCTCCTGGCAAGTCTTCAAACTGCCCATACATCTTTTTACTGTCTCTAGAACACTTATCACTCGAACTTGAGGACTCTGTTTTCAAGCGCCATCACCATAACTAGTTTCCTTGGCAACACAGAATAGGTCCATCAGCAAAGTAGACTATCCCAACCCTAACCAGAAACATACACACAATGTGCTATGTACACAACGTGCACATGGAGCTTTCATCTTCACTGGGGATCTAACTGCTGCTGGAACATGCAGGGGAAGTTTGAGAGAGCCCTGGATCCTCCATGGCAAAAAGCGGGCTCTCCTGTCCCATGCCTTTCAAAACACAAAAAGATCATTTAGACCCTGACAGCCTTCCAAAAAGAGGCAATTGCTGACTTTTAGGGATGGAGTATGGTAGTGCTCATTTGGAAGGTTACATTCATCATTCACAGCTATCCCATGTTTACTGAGCCTTTCAGAGCAGGGTATCACAGTAAATACAAAGCATGTGGGAATCCTGCTTGCATTGTGCCTACAGCTCTGCTCTAATCATAGGTGACTCTGGCGGGTTATGTGTCATACTGCAAAAGGGCACTTCCTGGAGGATCACGGGCATCCAAACATCTTTAGGCTTATCCAGAGAATGCTTGTGAATGCTAGCAAATGGTGATGCTTGTTTTCATGCAAAGGCCAGGACAACTGAGCTTTCTAAGGGGTCACATCCCTTCTTCTAAAACTCCCTGTCTGAATCCTCGTTCTCCAGCAACTTCTCATGGCTCTGGAAACTGCAGGCACTTGCACGCTCCTCCACCTAACAGCTGTCACAAGCACTCTCACTCCCACTCCCCCGTCATTCCCAGGCTAATCCAAAGAGACTGCAGAGGAAGAAATGCGAGGACTTAAATCAGCACCAGCAATGCCAAGGGAGCCGTTACTGCTCGAGTTCACTGTTATTGAGTGGTCTCTATTAAGATCAATGAACCCTTGTGCTGGGCCCAGGACACAGATTATTAGCTAGGAGCCACGTTAACTATTCCTGCAGTGCCTCTAATGCTCCAGCATCCATGATCACCGGTTTCCATCAGGAAAAAATAAACCCTGGTTCATATTTCCTACATCTTCATAGCGACTTGCTTTGCTATCTATTTGTGAAAATGATTTTCAAATATATAATATATACAACACAGCCTTAAATTTTTTGCAGATTTGGCCAGTGTTCAATATTTCAGCCTATCTGGAATGATCCAAATATGTTTCCAATATATTTCAACACATAGAGTTGTCATATACAGACCTGTATATATTACTTATTAGTAAAACTGGCCAAGTATGTGCTATTTTTCAATATATTTGCTCTATCGCCTCATATATTTCAGAGACATGATTGTACAGCACATTTTAGGAAAGATATTACAAATGAAAAGAGATCATTTTTCTCTTACAGAAAGGATGTGGTTTGCTAAATCATTTGGAAGACAGAAGAGAACCTGAGCTGGATTGCTGCACCACCTGGAATGGGCTCAGGGTACAATGCCCAGGAGAAGAACCAGAGTAGAGGTTTCTGCAGTGCCTAGAATAACCTGTTAATGTGCTGCCTAATAGCTGTAATGCTTGGAAGAGCTTTTAGATGCAAGACTAAGGAGAAAAATAACCTGGTGTATCTATCCAAAACGGACTTTGGGTTCCAGAAACAGGGAAAGATGTATGTTAGAGATGACAAAACCAATTCTCCTTAAAATTACACAGTGTGACTGATCCCATCTGGACATGGGACCTGTCATGCTTCCTTTCCCACATTTCACAGAAGCTTGGGATTGGTCATTCAGATCGAAGGGGGCCATGATTTTCAAGAGAGCTCACTGGGTTTTCCAGGAGCTCAGCAGCCAAGGTGCAAGTTTCAGAAGTGCAGCACCTGATACAGGAAGCTTATCTGGGGAGGGAAGAGCAAAACCAAATATAACCAAACTTACCAACCTTGTTTTGCTGCAGTGTTTGGATGCTGAGCTCTTTTGAGTAGCTGGTGGATGCTGTTCATTCAAGTAATAATCTAAACCCTTGCATCTGAGGGAATAGATGATTGTGGGTCACTTCCACAGAAACTGATGCCATTTCCTGCCTTCTACACCACTGACATGGCATGAAATGGGGGGAGGGAAATAACTAAATAAACCCCTGAACTATAATCTACTGGGCCTCAGAAGAGTGATGTAAAAGTTCTCCTCTTCATCAGAAAAAGCAGCATTCTCGAGCTCTACAGAAGATTCAGGGTTACATGCAGGTAAGGTACAGCAAGACACTCACCTTTCATCTCCAGCAAAAATGAGATTTCTACATTCAAGCACAGACTGAAAGGGAAGTCACCACTGGAAGCAATCCTGCCTTGGAGCTGGAACCCAAAGGCCTTTGCCACACCAGTTGCACAGCCTTTGGGCTTAGAGATACTAGTGACCCAAGACTCAAGACCTCTTTGGATGCCTGCAAGCAGCAGTGGCTGCCTGCCACCTCGCTGCCTCTCCTCCGAGCTGCAGCTTTAATGCTGACAAGAGTCGAGCTGGCCTGACTCAAGCCCCAGAGCCAGGCAGTGACCCAGGAGATACCTCTGCATCATGCAGGCACATGCTCCTGCAGCTCTGAGAGGTTAAAGGTCGCTGGAAATCCAGGAATAATGACTCCTAACAGCAGCATCCGACTGGGATATGTGATCAAGAAGAAGAGGAGGAAGAATGGAATATGGAGAAGCAGTTTTCTTTTGTTTGATCACCTTTGAATTTCATCTTCCAGTTTCTTTGTAGAATTGGCTAATCTGGAAGAGCAAACAATATATCCCAGGGACTGATAAGAAAAGCCCATCTGGCCTCTTCTTATCCATGTCTTCCCCATTTCTAGGTTGCATTTTATATAAATATAATTCACAATTATATATATAATATATATAATTATACAATTATTTAAATATAATATATAACTCGAAGTCAGAAGGGAAGTCTGACTCCTTCCGGAACAAAACATCCATGTTCACTACAGCAATTATGGAAAGGGGAAAAGAAAAAGAAAGAAATTATGCTCTCGCTACTATTTTTTGCTTCATGTGAACACGAACCCTGCACAGACCTCTGAGCGACCCCCCTGTCACTCCTGTAAGGCTATTGATGGCTACAGAAAATGCAAGAACAGTTTTTTCTAGACTTGCGCCTTCCTTCTTTAGCAGTTCCCTTGTTGCAATCTTACAAAGTACAGATGAGACTGATGCCTACCTTGAACCTAGCTGATAAGCGTCCATCCCCTTGCAATGAGTCCTTGCAGCCTAAACCCCAGAGAGGGATGACAGGGGTTGTTCCCTTTCCTCCTCCGTCACAAGGACAGCCTGATACACTGCGAAGAGATCGACAGTTTTGTATGGCATAGTCAGTGGGTATTTCTTCATGTTAGCACTCCCAAATGATACCCAATTCCTTGGTTTGTGGGTAGCCTGTGTTTGTTGGCTGTCTCTCATTTTATGCTATGCCCTTCACACGCTTCCTCTTATCCCAGTTGCTGGGGTTATATTGCAGCTGACACCCCAACTGCCCCTGGACACTAATCTAGAAACAAGGTGGCAAATGCAGGAGTTGGAGAGCTGGCAGCCTCCTCCTCCTGTGCTTTTGGCCCAGCATTTCCAACAGGCCAAGCTTCCAGCACTCTCTGCTGCTACTTCTAAGCATGGCCCTGTTTACTTCTCAGATGTTCTCACTTACCATAGAGCTCCTGGCAATGATGACTGTCATGTTTCATGTACTGCCCTCTAGGACCCCATTGTTGTAAACTTAAACTAGCTCTTTAGTGTGAAAAGGATTTGCAAAGCACCAAATTCTCATTTCAGTAACGAATGGGCCTTTGACCTTATTTTGACATGAGCTCACATCCACAAAGTAAGCTGCATTAGCTGCTTAAGCCCAGGGGGAAAAAAGATGACTCTCAGGTACTATGGGCACTCCGTTTTTACTGCAAGTGAAGAGTAAATGTAGAATTCTAACTCAAAGATGTGTCCTATGGGGTTTTGGGGCATCTACAGGAAACATTGAGGGTGGTCATGAAGTTTGCGAGTTGAAAGATCATTTCAAAACTGAGAGCTTATTTCCTGGGAGCACTCAGCTGCTCAGAGCTTGGGAAACATCAGTTAAGGAGGAGTTATGTCAGCTGCATACAGAGAAGCATGGCATATAGATAAGTATGTAGCTGACATACTTGTCTGTACGTAGCAGCAAATTGCTTGACCTTCCACTGCCCATGAATTTCACATATATTCCATGTCCATGAGTATTTCATGCTCACAAGCATCCAGAAACAAAAAAAAACAAACATAAAATCATCAATGAGCATACTTTAAGAGTGCAAATAGAGAGATGAAGGCATGAAAAGGAATAAAAAGGGAAGGGTAGGGGAGAGATGTCCTATTTTCTATCCTATCTCTCAGCAGAAGACACCTTGAGGACCTGAACGAACCAAGTAAAACAGACTGAGACAGTAAACATAAGCCACAAAAACCTCAATCCTCACAGAGACCATTAGAAGGAGAAACTCACAGGGTTTCTCCATTCCACCTCACCCTACTCATCAAATATTGATAGGAAACAGCAGTGGCAATTGTTAGCTGGAGCTGGTAACGGAAGCATGAAAAGTAAAAATCAATGGGATATTTATTTGGACAAAGAAAGGCAAAAGTGGGTGCGCTGTGACAGTGTCTGCTGGCAAGCGCAGGGATGGATACATCTAAGTGTTACTTGGTGCACACATAGATACACTCTGACATCTCTGAAGTCACATTTCTACATCCAGAGGGAAAACACAAATGTTCAGAGAGAGAACTCAGACATTTGTGTCTGTATCTTGAGAAGGGCAAATGTTCTGCCATGGTCATGAGGGACTGTGTGGCAGCCAGCTGGGTGAATGGGCTTGCATGTACATTTGTGTTGGCTGCGTCGTTTCTTGCTCTGAGTACAAAGATGCATTTTCATTTTACTGGGTTGTAAAGACACTCAGAAAACCTCTGTACTTCTCTCTATACACAAGCGTAGATCATGAACTCCTTGATCTTTACTATGCACACGCTATTTAGCTAGCTATGTACTAAGCCCCAGCTTTCAACTAGAGTGTTCTCATGCACTAACATTAAAGCAGCACTAATGAATAGCTATTAACGATGTAAAAATTACCTTCTTGCCACATGCTGGCACGTGAACCTTCAGAGCAGTGATACCATTAGATCACCTATGCAGTTTGAGCAGCTCAGTAAGAACTTGCTTGTCTAGAAGAGAAGCCAGAGGTGAGTTAAGAGCGCATTTTAGAGGTCTACATTGAGTGTCTTACCTGTATCACACACAACAAAACACTGAAGGAGCAAATTCTTCCACTAGTTAATGGGAGAGTGAGGTCTTGGGTTCAGATACTTCCTGCTTCCACCCTAGTCAGAATTACAGTAATCACAGCCTTACATAAAAGCAGTTGATCTCTGCTTTTTCAGCCTGGGCTGGTTTAAGTAGGAAGCTGAACAGAAGGTGTGAGTCATCAGACCTGTCAAACCAATCTTCTTCAGCACCAATGAATTTACTTAAAATGCATGTGCAGAGGAAAGGCATGGGATGGAGGGAACAGCTTTAAGGAAAAATTATTCTGCAGTTTAAGCCAGTGGAATTGGGTTCTTCCCTTTATTCTTTGGTCACAGTTGCCTTTCAAAGCAGCACTGCAACATAAAATGCAGAAATCCCCTGAAGGAAGAACACTAAGACCCAAGTTGATAGAATGACTCAGTTCTTCAGTTTCCCACATTTGGCACTGACCTATTGAAGCTAATACAAAGAGGAGAAACCAGCCTGTCCTCTGCTGAAAGCCCTGGCTCCAAGTGAGCGGAGACTCTGGATTAGTTCTGTTCTGGGGTATTAACCCATTAGAAGGGTTAATAATAACAGCAGTCTCCTGTTACTTGGATTCCATTAGAAGAGCAGCTTTTCTTGTTTTCCCAATTCAGAGAACAACAAATCATCCATTTTTTCACTGGAGTAACCCCTGCACACATCCCTAGGCTGAACTAAGGGAAAGCTCTTTGGATATTCTCCATTCACAGAGCACAGCTGGATAGATGCAAAGGTTCATGAGAGGCTCAGCATGATGCCAAAGGGGAGTTTCATGCTCAAAGATGTGAATTATCATTTACAGGATCTGGACTTAAGTCTCTTGCACTATATACTTGGAAGCTGATAGAGGACAGAAGTGCAACAGAGGTCCTGCCCAAGATCCTGGCTCTAGGCATTCCACTTCATGTTCAGTTTAAACATACCAGTATGTCCATTCCTGCTCAGTGAAGCACCAAAGTGCATGCCCACCTGCGAGCACCTGAGCCATCATTCCACTGACTCCATTCCACTTTGCTGATTCAGATCCAGAAGCTATAGAGCAAGGAGATCCCTCACACCACATTAGGAAGTGATGCTCTTTTTAGCGACACAATCTCAGTTCCACAACAGATTACAGGAGAGATCTATTTAACCCAATAAATGAACTCAGTGAATTGAGCCCTCTGTGATACGATCTCCGTAACATGGCCAAGCAGGGGGTATTTGGATTGAACCAAACTGCATTGGTTAGGTTAAGTTTAGAGCTGGATTAAACCAAACTAAGACGACAAAGGGACAGTCTCCGTGCTCCTAAGCAAATGTTCCTGTTGCTTTCTTTCCATTAGCGCTAGTGATCCTGCCAGCACCCAACTAGCCAAGTCAGCTTTCTGATTTACAAAGTAGCAGAGCAAAACTAGGGGAATAACAGAAAGAAGGAGGTATCAGAAAGCTGATTTACCATGTGTGTAAGATCACTAGTGTTGACTCAAGGGAAAGCATGAAAACTCACCTTAGAAGGCAGGAAAAGGAAGGAAAGAAGAGAACATAAGCACAGTCTTAGAAGAGCTTACACCAACCATGCAAGTGCATTTTTTGTCAGCTGGCTATGAGCTAGCCTGGGTATCTCAGCCCAGCACTGCACTGCAGAGCTATATCCAGAGTGACAAGGAAAACAAGCCGTTTAATAAGTAGCGTTCAAGCCCTGGTGCTAAAGGTATTTTGTAGACCCTGTAAGATCCACCAGTAGCTCCAGACTAAATTCCACCTCAGTCAAGGAAAGAGTATGAGGAACCTGCACAAGTCATTAACTCCTTTGAAGAAAAGACTGAACTGAGAAACAAAAGCCATATACAGCATTGTTTTGTCCTTGGTACGAGTCTGGCCCAATATAACCCTGATCTACAATGCTTTGCTTTTTTGCTTTTCTACCAAGCATACAGGTTCTTTTAAGGATGTCATATACTAGGAGTTTGTATCTGCATGGAAGGGATGAGCATATTCTGATTGTAAGACAGACCTGATTGTTCATGAGCTTGGGATTTGGAACTTAGGTTTTGCAACAAATCACTCCGGAGCTTTCACTCACTTTCTGCCTTCCTTAGTAAAAGTGACGTGCTGTCAAATGAGTTTAAAGGCCTCATACATCAGCTCTGGGCTTCCATTTGGAGAGGAAGAAAGAGGCAGAGAACTTTGGATGTTTAAGCCTTTCACCCCAGAATCTGCACATTGGGATAATTTATAAAAACTTAAAATTGCCGAGATATCAGGACATTAAAATTTCATTGCAGATTGAAACTGTTACCTGAATTCAGTGGCCTGTAACATATCTGCGGATTCAGAACATCCTACCAAGGGATCCTGTTAAAGTACTTTCTGCAATTATTATTTAATATTGAACATTTTCTAGCAGGAGTGCCTTGAGGCCAAACAAGTTAACATTGTGTTACACACCACTCACATGTAACAGAATTATAACAGCTCAAGGATGAGAGCTTAGAAGTTGTTTCTGCATTGTCTTAGGCAGCACTGCAAGGCCCAAGTGTCTTTCACACTTAAGGTCTGGTTTCAGGAGGAACTAGGGACATGAACATCCTGTGGTTACTAATGAGAGTAAGATACCGATCATGGCTTGCTCTTCTGATCACACCTCCCCTTCCCACTCCTTTGGGAAAGAAGGATCCATGGTAACTCCATGATCCTGTTGAAAACTAATGGCAAACTAAGGAAGTAAATTGGTTTCAATGGAATCAGGAGATTTGTTTTCAAATCCAGGTGACAATCATGTAATTATTTGAGCTTATTCAAAGGAGATGACAGAAACATCCAGCCAGGAAGGAGACTGTAGTGCGTGCACTGCCCTGCTTCACACAACCACACCGTCTTAAGTCAGGCACCAAACTGCATCACAAGGTTGGTGGGTCCTTCTCAAACAAAATATAGGTACCTGAGACACTTTGAGCTTAAAACACTGAGGGCAGAAAAGCTTAAAACATCATTCCTTGGATTTTCTAACCAAATGGTAGCACCCAGAATACACAGCAGGGTTCCCAGACTGCCAGCTTCTTCCAAGGATCTATTAAAGGCTGGTATACCCTACCATCACTGGTAAAGTTATTCACTTTGGCT
Source organism: Amazona ochrocephala (assembly GCA_039720435.1). Classification (NCBI taxonomy): domain Eukaryota; kingdom Metazoa; phylum Chordata; class Aves; order Psittaciformes; family Psittacidae; genus Amazona; species Amazona ochrocephala. The sequence goes on along the minus strand of CM077891.1, from coordinate 2,609,323 downwards.
GAATATTATACCATATACCAAATTCCCACCTTACTCCAGCATACCACCCTAGCTAGGTGATAGGCAAGTCACTTCTCACAGGAGCTCTGCTTCCATCCCGAGTTTATTTAGATTTTCCCTGCCTATTTAGAGACTCAAATCTTAGAACAAGACAGCATGCAGATACAGTTCTCAGCTTCAATCCTGATCTGAATCAGGTGTCCTAGCACAGATCACTATTCCTATACATATCAGAAAAACCCAGTGAGGGAGCTGCGGTTTCGCTGGGGAGGAAGGCTGAGATTTAAGGTGTGTCACTAGTGCAGATTTGGCCTATTCTGTGTAAAAAGCCCGATACATGTATTTTAAAATGACAATTTATTTATAATAGACAGCAGATGTACTGTAGGATATTACTTCCTGCCCTTTGCAATCTGCATTCTAGAAAAGCAAACTACATGGTAGTAGAATTCTTTGGAAGCACAAAGAGAACAAAGGATTTGGGGAGGAAAGCATCCAAACAACACAGAGTTCTGCATAGCAAGTTGTGCTGGAACAAAGAGCTGCTCTTCAGGACCTGCACAGATGAAGGCTTGGAACTTCAACATAGCAAGAAAACTTACACACATGGGATCTGATCAGCCTGCATCAAATAGCCGAACTACCAATGTTAACAACCTACCTCCTGCAAACACAACTCCGGCCTTTGTCACAGACATTTCGAAGACACCACTGTCAACAGCAGACCTGCTCCTATAGCAGTGCAGCACATTGCAACGTTTCAGGCTTAGGATGAAGATAAACTTGTATTTTTATAGAGCAAAAGCATGACCTTTTATCTATCTTGTTATAGCAACTTAGTAATGGAAAGAACAGAGGACATTTTGCCAAATCCACCTGTAAGGTGGGAATGCTCAGCACCTCCTATCCCAGCTTTCTGCCCATTCCCCCTTGCTAATCCCCCCTTTAGGAGCTTACTACCCAAATGACCACATTGATTTCTACTAACACAGCTTGCAGAGCACTCACAAAAGCATCTCTGCAGGCAGATCCAAGACAGCATTCATCTCCAGCATGTGTTGTGGGGATAATGAGCCAGAAGAGGGTCAGGATACAGTAACCCGCTCCATAGACACTGTATATCCACAGAGCACATGTCTGCCTACAGCACAGTTGAGCAGAGAAGTATTTGAATATACTGATAGAGTCTATTTTGTTCAAGAAAGAAAAAGGCATGATGTGTGAAATATGCAAATCCCATATAACTATACAGCTATGATTATGACCATACTAGGAGTACAAATACCTGTTTTAACTCTGCCACGTGTATCTGCACATTTAATACATCAACACTTTCTATGTGAACAAGTCTTACTAACATCTGATATATGTAAAACCTCCACCACCAAGTGTGATCAGAGCTTTATAGAAAACAGCACCACGCACCTGCACCAGTGTTCATCCTGGCCTTGCAGGTGCAAATCAGACCTTATCCAGCTTCAGGGTAATGAACATGATCACAGCCTTAGCTGTCGTTCTGCTCAGCCAAAACTGTCATGCAATGAAGGCCAGTATCCACCTGACAGCCCTAGAGCTGGAAAAGCTGGATCTTTGCAATAAAGAATGAAGTAGCAATAGCAGAAAGCAGAGAAAGTACAAAGAGGAATAAAGCATCGTTAGCAATTCTCACAATTAATTAAACAAAGCTAAGGAGGAAGAGGAACAAGGCACTTCAGATAGCTCATGGCTGGGGCTGCAGCAGGGGGCTGGTATTCTCCAAGGCCTTTTGTGGGTTACCACAAAGAGAGTTCACAGATCTTCCACTCACTTACTTAAATATTTGATATGAAATTAAAGCCCTATTCCAACTTTTATGACCACTGTCTCCCTCACTCTCCCCTCCTCCTATTCCCAGCAGACCCCTTCATCCTTCACATGCCTGTCCTCAGACCAAGACATCAGCACAATTAGCACCAGCCCACTGGCGCCAATTAGCAGCCAATAGTGTCTATACCCTGGGAGGGGGGGATGGAGGAGCGGGTCCTGTGTCTCCAGCCTGCCTTCACACTCAATTAGATTAAGTGGAGTCTCCTGGCTGTGGTTGGTTGGACAGTTGTTGCAGTAATTGTGCCTTCTCTGTTGCTGCAGGCAATCTCCCCCTAGGCTCTCCGATACCCCCTTTATTGACTCCCTGCATTGTCCACTTACATCAACACACTCTTCTTCAAAGGGAAAAGAGGGGAGGGCAGCAAAGAGGAGTGGGGAGGGGGGTTGTGGGATGAGAGAGGAAGACCCCAATGTCTTCAAGTTTTCCTTGAGCCTGGCATTCCGGGGCTGTGTGGCTTTGGCCTCCCCAGCATTCAACTGTGATTGTTCACGATGACTGTCACATGGCCGAGCTTCAAACAGGGACAGAGCAGTGCAGCTCCAGTAACCAGCCTTGCTGGCGACCCAACTCACTTGGCATTTCACAGGGGAGCGCCTGACATCCCTGTGGGAATGAAACACTAATAACAGTCAAGTTTAGCTCTGAGTGAAATGAGCTGGTGGTTTCCCATTCCTGCTCTTGGCCAGTGGCAATGAGCAGGATAACTGGAAGGGATAACTGGATGTACTCTGAAGGAATACTCTTTGCTTTCATTTTACTTTTCAGTTCATGAAGGACAACTTCTACTTAGCAATAAACACAAACCTTTGCTCTTCTTGTGTAGATCCAAGTGTCTTCCTGTTTTTAAGAGGACAGTCTGACGCCCAGTAGGATTCATTTCTACTTTGACACCTATTTTAAGAGGAGTTGAGTTGTGTTCCGGAGCTGCTGATCTTCTCATACTGACTACAGAAGAGCTGTGGTGAAAGATCATCAAGCAATTAGACCAAATGAGATAAATCCCACCCTCAGTACAACAACTGCTCCAAGACTGCTATTGAGGTGCAATTTAAAAGCAACAGAAACACGGAAAACACATATTAAATCCTAAATATATCTGATATCAGGCAGGGGAAGAATTAATTTTCCGAAGTAAGATTTTTCACAGGATTTAAAGAAATATCGGCATATGTTGATAATAAAATACATTATTCTTGGGAGGGAAAAACCCCAAACCCAAAACTCAGGCCGGACTTTGGTAAAAATGAATGAGCAGGACCAGTTGGTGCTTCCGTATCAAATATACCACAGGGAAAGGAGAAGGGAGGAGGGGGTTGCTGGGAGGATGAAGCACATTCTCAAGGGGTATAAAGCAAGGGATTTCCTCCTGCCATAGATGAACAAGTCCTATACATTCCTGGACAAACCTCTTCCATCAGCTGTCTGCTGCTTCTGTGTAAGTCACAGATGAGAGTTGCTACCCCAGCAGAGGACTTGTTAGTCCGTGTTCATAGTTTGTGCAATACCTAAAAAGGATTCTCTTTTGCTTTATATCAAGTTTGAAGATATTCCTCAAGATGCTGGCAAAAAGGAAATTATAGGACTGATGCAGAATTCCTGAGGGAAGTTCCTGCCCTGTGTTACATTTTTTGGTCAGCTTACATTAGCCTAATAGACATTTCTGGTCTTCACATTTCTGCTGTGGACAAGGAGAGCTTAGTAGTGCAAGCACCAATTAGCTAAGTCTCTTAGGAAAGAATGGTTCAGGCTTAAGCAGGTACACAGAGTAGTTCCATCTCCCAAAAGGTTTCTTTCTTGAGCTAGATTGTTTTGAAAGGTCCTACTGATATAATCAGTTTGATAGCATTGCACCAACTTCAGCCCAAGATCTGTTTAAAAATATCACTTGAAACTATATCGCATGCTGTATTAGCAGAAGATGCTTCAAGTTTCATTTTTGTTTGTTACTTCACAATCTAATGATGTACGTGGCTTTGGTCAGGAGCTGAAATTGAACTTGAACTATATGGCTGAATATACAATGCTTTAGTTATACGAAGTCAAATGTTATTTTCCAGAGTTATTCTACATTATGTACTCTTCAATACATATACCTCATATAATACACATGTCATATAATATTAAATATTTTTTATATACATATATATATATATGTAAAATTCCCTTCATTTTAGTGGCGTCCTCTACTAAGAGCAGAATCACCCACACATGATCCAAGCAGTATGAAGGAAGGCAAACAGCAGCTCCATTTCTACAAACTGATGAGCAATTTCAGCTCACAGGCTCATTTTCAACACTGCTCTGGTACTTCCAAGCTTCTCTTGGAAACATATTGCTGGATTTCAGACAGAGGACATGCATGATATCGAACATCCAAGGCCAAGTCTATTCATCATCTATACCGCAAGCCCCCCAGCTCCATTTCCAACAGCCCGAGTGCTGCCTGACAATCATTCCCACCCCACTCCCAGGATGTGTTTAGAGCACTTCTATGCTGTAGTCTATCAGCACAAGATGCCCACCAGCATTATACACCACACAAGCCCTAGTTCAGGCTTCCTGACTCTTTACACTTCTTTTCCCATCTTCTAACTTGAAGTAGATGTCTCATTTTTTCTCTTCAGTCAATAGGCTACTTCAAGAGTAAGATTTAAAGTCTTATATTAATGTCAGAATTACTTTCTCATTTTTTTTCCCCTTAAACCCTCTATGCCAGAGATCCCATCCTTCATAGCTCCGGGCTATGGTAGGTTAATCACTTCCCTACACCTGCTAGCGCTGTCCTCTGTTACTCCTAGAGCTCTTTTTGTTCTGGTCCATTTCCAAAGTGCTTTCCATATTTCTCCTCTCAGGCCCTTCCAACTATTTCTGTTTCCTTGCTGTTTCATCCTCGTCCTCGTTTTCATTCTTTTGCCATATATTTTTTCTTTTCTTTCTTTTGCTCTTTTCCTGTTTTTTTTCCTCCTCCTTCAAAATCTCTCTCCCTTTTCTTCCAATTCTTCCATCTCTCACTACATTCTATTCCCCTATTCTTTGCCTTCTCTCTTCCACCTTTTCTACTTGCCTATTGCTCATGAGAGGGTTGGGGAGATTACTGCCTTTTTGCTGTGATCAGGAAACATTTATTGACATCAGAAACATCCTCATTAGCTCTGGACAGGTGGGAACCATCTTTGTTTCCTGCAGGCACCATCTCCTGTCTGCTCCATAACCCACAGTGACAGCTGCACAGCTCTGACGTGGAGATATCTTCTCCTCTCCACCAGTTAGTAGGGCCCCAGCTCAACCCCCCCAGGTGGTGAGTAGGAAGAGGCTGATGGGCAAAGACGACCCCAATTAAATTCAGTTAAAACTCTTTCCTCTCCTTTGGACTTTGCAGGGATTGGAAGGTCAGGCTCAAGGGCTAAACATTACAAAGCTCTCCCAGCTGACTGGTGCTGAATGACAGGAGTCAAGCAATTAAGAGTGTGAGCAACAAACAAAGGAAGAGAAACAGAAACAGATTCAAGTTTCTGCCCTCTTATAAGCAGTAGAAAATTCCTATTTTTTACCTCAATTTCACAAAGAGATCCATGAAAAGGATCCACTGCCGATCAGGATCTGGTTTTGTTCCTGCTTATCACATTGCATGTAGGAAAACTGCAAGGAAGATGCATTTCATCCATTTAAACTGACATCAGAATGAGACAGGTCACCCCTTTTCAAAAGACATTTTTGGCTCCAATAGTACATGTGTGTTTCCTGACGAGGCATTGAGAGGTGCATGCTAAACCCCACCAAGTCATTATTTCTGAAGACAATTCACCATAGAAAAGCTAGTTCTGAAAGTAAATCCCTTCCCTTCACACTACTAGAAACTTCTAACATGACTCTGGTTCTTAACTGGCAGACAGCATCTCAGGGGTCTACTGGGCAAAGACCCCCCCTTCCAATTGCTGGTCATTTCCAAAGCAGAGCAGAGTGCAGTGCAGAGGTAACCCAGCTACCTTTGAACAAGCCAACTGGGATACCAGAGGAAAGGCCAAATTGCTTTGCACTGTGCTCGTGACACCACTGCTACGTCACACCCATTTCTCAAGCCAGATGTAGTATAGTTTAGATGAACCTTCACTGCTTCACAGGCAATGCTGCAGTGACCAGAGGCACATATAATCTTGGATTCTAAAACACTGAGCTCATCCGATTTTTCCTTTACATCTTAGGACAGCAACTGCTATAGCAGGACTACTTACAAGTCTTTGGGTATCAGATTTGGCCAATGCCATCTCCAACCTGATCTTCAACATTCCTGAAGGGAACAGGGGATACACTTGACCACTGACACACATTTAAGGCAACTGATTCATCCCATGGATATTTCCCTCAGAAAGAAGTCATATATTGGACCAAAGGATTTACTGATCTGGAGATGTTCCTGGAATAGATCCTGCTTCAAAACCTGTTCAGGCAAAATGACGTTTTGCTGATTTCAGTTGATTTGGGATCAGAACCATGGATCAAGGGAAGCTGGCAGAATTAAATCCCCACCTTCAACCGCCCTTTTAGTCCTTACATGAGTGAAGAAGCATTATCCCATATTGAAAAATGATTTCACTCCCCCTCATCAAGCTGTAAACCTGCAGCTCATTCTCCTACTATATGAAGCAGGGCAGCAACCTTCCTTCCGAATCAGGAACCACGAGAAAGATTACTCTTCTCCTAAATGCACTGCAAGGGTATCTCAGACACATCTTGTCAGCACTTAAACATCCATGACAGGCTTCCTGCAACATTTTCCAGGTGAGCACCCTCGCTCCTTCTGCCGTGTCACACGCTCATCATTCACCACTCAGCCACGGCGGGAGCAGCCTGTTGACATGGTTCCTCTCACTTCTCCTGGCCCCTGGAGCTGACCTCCTGTCTCCCCAGCTAGATCTCTACTTAGGGCTGGGTCACTGGATGGTGTTAAAAGCCTTTCTCTTCTTCTCTCAGCAACCAAAGTTGGAAGGTGGCAAACGGGAGAGAAAACACTTCAAGTTGATTTTCCTTCAGGGGATGTTTCCTGTCCAATGGGAAAGGCTCCCCCGCACAGGCACGGGATGGGAAGGATTTGCAGAACCGCAGACTTAGGCTTTTGGAGATTTAGGAACTATCGTGGCAGTGACCATATTGCCAGATTCTTCCCTCTCTCAGCTACAGGCACACAGCAAAGGCAAGGAGAAACGATGAGATAGGAAAAGTTCCCTTACCAGTTCTGCACTGCTGATGCTACAACTCAAGAAAACACCTTCTCTGAAGTGAGACAAATCCATGTTCCAGGATGTTCTGGCATCATGAATCCTTTTGTTTGTCATGCCAGTGTAAAACTCTGAAGTGGTTGGAGATTTGATCTTGCCATGTGAAATATGTTAAATTAAACTTAATGCTCTGTCACTGCCTTCCTGAGAACATGACAAAACACTCTCCTGATTGAAATGGCACTCTCTTTCGTGCCTCCAGCAAACTGGTTGAGAACCTCATGCGATTTCAAGGGGGCTTTGTGTCAAACTGAAAAGTGCAGAAGTGAGCTAAGGCATCACTGCAAAGATGCAGGCACCCACCTTCAAGCACTGACTATAGTAACAGGTCCCCGCAGCCCCACACAGCCTCACTGGGGAACTCCACCCAGGTACCTCTGAAGCTCCATTTAAGCTCAGGTCCTGTTCTTGCCTGAGCTGTGAACAGAAAGACCTGTGGTCCTGTCCTTCACTGAACCCGATTCACTGGCTGGACTTCCTGGGTTGACCTCAGACATGATGCACCATCTTGCATTTGTCCCACACTGCAAATCAGGCTGAGAATAGCTGTTAGTGTCACCAACCCTGTTGTTAGTGCTGTGGGCCTACACCCTGGTTAATGAGGACACTGTCCCTGCCTGTTCTATGGTCACCCTCAGCTCCCAGCTCATTTTCCCCTATGGAACAGCTCTGCTCTCACTGGTCTCAGATAACCCACACCCACCCTTTCCCATAGTTATTCTATTATTATTTACTCTTAGCTCACATAAACATAAAGGTAATGTTTCACCTCATGCTTTTCCTAAAGGTGTTCTCCAAGGCCTATTCTATTTTCATTTCCTTTATCTCAGCAAGAGTTTAATACCTTTACATTGTATTCTTTATGAAATAAACAGGAGCACATCATTCATGTGCTAATCACCTGAAGAGAACAAGTCTTGCACCCTTGTAGGGAATGAAGACTCAACCACTCTACTGCGGTTCACACCTTGTTTGAATGGTGATGTGCTGCACTGTAAGATGACTGACCTGCCCATCGTAAAATCACAAGACTCTGCTTCAAATAGCAAAGAATCAAGACTAAGACAAATTCCAATCAAGAAATGAAAATTCTCCTCTTTCAAACCCAAGCCAATGAAGTAACACACAGTGTACACCATGGAATTGATTTTGCCCTGCATCCCTGAGCTTGCTTTACCTACATACAGTGAGTACCCTGTGGGGGTAAGGCTTTCATAGTCCACTTGGAAAAGCCCTGCCAGCCATGAAGTCTCCAGTGGCTGGGACAGAGAGGACAGCTCTACAGTCCTTCCATGCAGGAACTTACACAGCAGTGTGCAGCCCTATGAATGAGCTGAACAAGAGCGACCACAGCTATAACATAGCTTCTTGAGACACGATTTCTGCTGTGGAAAAGGAACAGTTCTCCACTGAAACTGCTGAATACAGTTGTCATGTACACTCTTCAGCTAACTCTTTGAGATACTGACCACAGCTTCCCTGTGTGCAAATTCAAGCCAGCATGTTGAAGTATTCTGCCAAACAAGAGACACTGAAAATACCTTCACAATATGGAGCAATTTAAGACCCGGATCCACTAACTTGAATATCTGTATTTTCTTTATCATTTCTCCATCACATCATTTTTCTTTGGCCACTGCAGGTAAAGGGATTTCCCTTCATATGACACAAAGGGAGTCAGTAGCTGATCCTCTTGTGAGCGGAAACTCGTACCTTTGCCAGGTTGTACTACAATCACTGCATTACATAAGTCCCCCACCAGAACTCCAGGCCTAAGAACAGGCACTCACAAGCCATCTCTCACTGTGCTGCTTGCTTTCCACGCAAAACATGGCTTTGTAACCACAGAAAGAATCTGCACTAGAAGTGGGCTCCCCCTTCCCAGAAGCAGTAATCAAACAACGTTTCTATGGGAGCCATGCCCTTAAACGTGGCTTCCTCTCTCTGCTCAGAATGATGTGGTTGGGAAGCTTCATCCAGCCCATTGATCTCTGCCTTACAGCACAAGCCATAAAGTGCATTGGCAAGCGAGCAAAGCTGCAAACACAAGTGTGTGAGCATCCAACATGTCAGATCCTCAGTGGGTTGGCATAAACAGGGAGGGTAGAAACATCCCATCATTTCAGCAGGCACACTGATTTCTCAAGTGGCTTTTTTAAATAGGTCATGTGCCCCATTCAGCAGCTCCAGCTGATGCTTCCAAAAGAAACCCATTAACAGCCTCCCCTATGCGCTCCTTATTGTTTGCACAGCCCTGATGGCCCCATCTGGCATCATCTTAAAGCCTCCTGGTTAGAAGCAAACAGCAGCTTCTGGTTACAGTGGCACAGGAAGTTGCACCTTTCAGCCCCCTTTAATCACAAGATCTAACTTTGAGAATAAATGTATGCTGTGAAGCAGGCAGGGTTTGGAGGTGTGGAATCACCTGCAGTCTGGTTGACACCACTGTGATGCTGAACTGAAATTCTTTTCCTCCTCCCTACAAACACATCAGCATCCACACTCCAGGTGTCTGGGTCACCCCATCATTTGTGGTACCTGGCAGGCTGTGGTACCCTGAGAGCCTCTTTCCATAGGAAGAGAAGAGTGAACCTAAGCATATCTGTAGAGCAACTGAAGAGATCAGACTCTGCTATTCCAACACTATGTGCTGGTGTGGGGACTGCCCCACATACAGGTTTCTGTACAGAGCTGTTACAACACATAGTACCTCCAGAAAAGCTTGAACATCTGTGTGTCATCTGTTGTGTTGACAAAGGCTGCTCAGATATGATGCAATGATTCTCCAGGTTACTCCAAGCAGCTCCCAATGCTGTTTCCCTTAGGCAGATTCCAGCCAGTTTAGGCAGCAACACAGTAAAGATGAGCAGGACAGGCTTGAGCAGAATGAGAATAGCAGTGTGCATCTGAGGTCCTTGAGTGGCACCTGCTGTGCCTGTGGTGACAAACCGGTATGACTGACTGATTGGTCTGCTTTACCTGAGTGGGCAGACACAGTCTGACCTGGGACAAGCCTCTCCACTTGGGAGGTCTCAGGGTGGCTCTTGGGCTTCCAGACAAACACCAGTTTATCAATAGCAGATGCTGTTTGGATACTCTTCCGAAGGCCATATCCTCTCTAGCCTTGGCCCCAGCTTCTCCTGTTACGGGAGCTAGGCACACCTTTTAGAGGTAAGCTTCAGCCTAGCCAAGCATTTAAAAGCACATATGCCCTGCTCCACATGTGCATGAATTCCCTCTGAAAGCCTTAGCCCATAGGCACCTTCTGAAAACAGACTCCATGCCATTAAGAGGCTTCCAGCACGCTTCTGGGAAGTGCAGCCAGACAGCAGGGTTATTATGAGAGCAAGAGCCAAGGCAGGAAGCTGCCAGTTTGTTTTCTACCCTCTCTCCTTTCTTCTAAAGACCAGGGTTGCTGAGAGCTGGCTGAAAGGCCAGAGACAGTCTGCAGTCGGCTGGGCTTTACTAAACAAAAGTTTACTTTCATCCACTGCGCCGCGGCCGCTGGAGTCACTTCCTCCTTCCTCCAGCCTTTCTTAGAGGCGAGAAAACAGTCGGCTCTTTCACCACGTTAAGAAACCCATTACAATCAATTTAGGCAGTGCACAGACAGACTCCGTGTCTACTGTATTCTGTTACCACAGGCCAGGGGGAGCGGGGCGGTGGGGGGAGAAGACCTAGTGCCCAGCCTCCCCTCGCACTCTCCTCCGTAATGGAAAGGATGCCGGCGCCGGCAGCTATTGGAATCACGCTAACAAATGAAGCTGTCATCAAACACCTCTTGGGGGAAGTGGTGGGCAGCAGGGGGAGGGTGTATTGTGGGCTGCAGTTGCCTTCACAGCAGCGGGCCTGCTGGCTAATTGCTCAGCATGGAGAGCGCACACTTAAAGCCCTATCGTCGTCGTCAATAATGGGGTATTAGGTGCCTCCTGTTCGGCATGGCATTGATCTGTTCCAGCTTTCCCCTGTTGTTGTGGTGGGGTTCGGGGGGGTTTATTTTTTCTTCCCTTTTCCCTTTTAAGTGTTTTCTGAGGCTGTGTTTAGCGTGAGTGCTGCTTAAGTGCTAATTGTTACACCACAGATTGATTGGCGACACGATGGCTTGCCAAGTTTCTTCTCCATCTCCCCGGGTGGGGTGTGGAGGAAGGGCAGAGGGTGGGGGCCGAGAGGTGGGGAGAGAGGGAATCCTTTTGCACTCACTGACTTCCTCTCTCAGTGTCTTTCTGAGCTGGAAACTTTTGGCCTTGCAAAGCTCCTCCTGCCAGTTTCCATTCCCGTTTTGATGCTTTCCTCCTTGCTACAGAGACTGTAACGCGTCTTCCCGTTATCCGAGATTTCCTTGTTAGGACATCATTCTTTGGGCTAAGAAGAATGATGCAGTGACAAAGAGTGTTTTGCTTTTTCTTTAAGGAAAAGCCCAATAACCCCTCTCCTCCCCAAAGAAAACTGGGAGGGGTTTCATTCCTCCAGATATTCCCTTTTGCTGCCATATTTGTGCTTCCAAAAACCCGCAGCCCTAAGGCCAATGGTGAGGTGCAAAGACAACTGCATAATAAACAACACAGCAACTCCATGGCTCTCTAGAAACATCAAACATAGAAGAATAGAATAGGATCATAGAACGGTTTGGGCTGGAACGGACCTTAAGCTCACCCAGTTCTAACCCCCTGTGATGCCTCACACTAGACCATGAAACTCAAGGCTCTGTCCAACCTGGCCTTGAACACTGTCAGGGATGGAGCATTTACCACTTCTCTGGGCAATCTCTGCCAGGGCCTCACCACCCTCACAGTAAAGAACTTCTTCCTTACATCTAACCTGAACTCCTGGGCAGATGCTGGAGCCCAGATCTGAAACCTGCCCAGGGAAGCTAGAACAAAGATCCAGAGCATACAGGTACTGGATGCAACACCTATCCTGGACAATGTGAATCATCAGGAATGGGCCACCTAAGATTAAAGAAGATGAAACACGTTTTCATCTAACATGTTCGAGAGCTGCTCTGCTGAAGAGATCCATCAGCCAAACTTTTTCTGGCTTCGAACCCTTTTTGCTGTGGTTGGCCACCAAACATTCAGCCATTGCTAGAATACAAAAAGAAAGTGTCTCTGTGAGGTTGGTGAGCACACTGTACAATTCCCAGCTCATTCCTGGGGAAACTGAGGCAGGAATGGAAGCTAACTTGTTTAAAGACAGCATTCATGTCAAAGCTGAAGGTAGAGCTCAGAATTACCTGAACACAGAGCCCTCTCACACTGCATGTGCTACACCTCACCAGCTTTTGGGACAAACACCAAGTGTTCTCAGGTACCACGCTTGCTGTCAGACACTTGGGACCTGCATCCAGGCCTCATGCTCAGTATTAGAGTCAAATAAGCAGCTTACCACACATACCATGTGCAAAACACTGCCATTTGTTCTGATTTATCCGAAGCAACTCCAAACAACCATCGTGGTTGCTACCCAGTGTCAGCTGGAAGTGCTACTGGGAAACAGACCTTGTCATTTATCAAGAGAAGCATGTTGTGGACTGAAAAAACTGACGATGAAACATTCCCTTCAACTTTTGCCAGTTGTATGGAACTTGGAATACAAAGGCCTGCTCTCCAGATACAGCGTTTGTGGTGATTGAATTAAAAGCATCGATTTTCTTGGAGCATAGTGTAAAAAAGCCCTAATGAAAGACACAGCCTTCAACTTTGCTTTATAATTAATATTCACACCATAAGCACTTGAACTTGACCAAGAAGCAAATGCAAGCCATACAATCACACTCAAGTTGCAATCTGCTTTCGAATTCAAGCATACAGGCACAGGCATTTTGTCTCACTGATCCCTCAGCTCTGAGGTCTGGCAGCTACCCGGAGTGAAGGCTGTAAGCAACAGCTTCAGCATTACCAGCAGCAGCTTACTGGTGGCCACTCATTTCCTTTAGGAGATGAGGGACATCCAGGACTACACTAGCTCATCCCTCTGAAGAGAGCAAGGCGCACGCTCCTCAGAAACTAGGTCAACCCATAGCAAAGAGGGGAAGTTAGTCCATCACACTCTTGCTAACTCTACCCCTACCAGGCTGTTAACTCCCCTCCCTCTGGCTGCAAAATGAGCAGCAGACTGCAGTGAGAAGCAAGGAACACTCTTAAAACACTGTCCAAAGAGGCACAGGTGTAGAAGAATGAGAAACACAGTAAAACACAGACAGCTGAGGCATGAGGACAATGGCACCTTTCCTGATGTCAGCTCGGGCAGGCTGGTTCGTATTCTGCTCCTCGTTGATGGTGTGACAGAAAGTTAACACAGAGACCATGGTAAGATGAAAAAGATGCACAAGCATGATGGTGATCACCTGACTCACAAGACACCAATCACCTAAAGTTTTCCTTCACTTCCAAGACTGCTTTCTGTGGATCGTCAGCACCTTTGAAAGTAGGTCATAAAAATACACTGGCACACACCTAAGAGAAGCTTCCATTGGAAGGTCAGAGGGGAGGGATGAGGATGAGAATTGTCTCAACAGCATTTTCTGTACTTAACTCTCAGGATGACAATAGCAAATCTGACCTCATTTGGCAACTAACCGCACGCACAAATTCCAACCACAATTTCCCATTACCATTTGCAATTAGTAACATATTAACTTGTACTCTCCAAAAAGCATCTGTTCATTCCATCAGCAAGACACCCTCAGCAACACCGTGAGGAAAGAGACCCACAGGTACTGCTGACAAATTGGGATTTACAGAAGGCTTTTAATCACACACACATCAGAAACAAGAAAACCCAAACCAATGGAACAAAAATAACAAACCAGGGAGGAAAGACAGTCGTGCAACGAGTGCACATACACGGAAAACTCTTTTCTGAGCTGCTCTTGTCCAAAAACCACAGAACAAATTGCTGAGGCTTTTCCCCACTGCACAAAGTGCCTTTTAGCATCCGAGGTTTTCTCCTGAGGGACAGGAGCAAAAGGGAAAGACAACTGGCGTCGAGCTGCATATTGTCTGAAGATGCTGTCAAGAACATCATAAGGAAAGAGCTGTGTCTGAGGTCATCAGATTAGAGCAGAAACAAGGACCGGAGCAGGGGCCAGAATGGCAAGGGAAGGGGGAGGCACAGTGACCTGTGTGACCTCTGCTGCACTAACTTGATATAACAAATAGTTCTGAAAAACCAAATACTGTTAACCCTTTTAAACTGGGTCATTCCCTGCTGTGGATGGCTCCTAGAGCACAGTCCTTAACTCCTTCCTCCCCATCTGCTTTCAAACACCTCCCACTGACAGTGCTTTATGCCATGTTACATTTACAGCTCTCACTACTGGCAATGTTGGTTTAAAAAGAATCTTGCTTAAGCCAAATGAAAAGACACTGTGGATTCCAGCTCCAGATTTTAGCGAGCTTGTTCAAGGCAAAACCCAGCCTCTGCAAACACCACCATGATCCGTGTCTTGTAGACAAGCTCCGGTGTGCATGAGAAGCCCAGTGTTCCTCTTTGGTGATAGCTTCACCCCCTCAGAACTGAAGGGACATTCTCAAGATCTATGATGATATTCAGTGCAAATCTCTCTTCTCTTGCGAGTGAAGGCAAAAGCAATGACTTTCCCATCCTGCCTTGGACTCCATAGAGCAACAAGTACAACCCGAGGAGGGGAGGATCTTCAAGACCCCAATCCTGCCTTTTCAGGGCCCCACTTACCCAGAGCTCTTTGCAAACCCCAGCCCTGCATTTGACCCACGTAAGCCCTCATGACTGTTGTCTAGCTGAAGACCAAAGCAAACCTCTGCAAAACTGGGCTCCAAATCTTTGACAAATGGCTTTGAGGACACCTTTGAGAAAATTCTTTTGTGTATGCGATTTCTAGGATATTTTGTATAGAATCAGTGAGGTGCGTTGGTCCGGCTGTGAGGTGCCTTGGTCCGGCTGTGAGGTGCCTTGGTCCGGCTGTGAGGTGCCTTGGTCCGGCTGTGAGGTGCCTTGGTCCGGCTGTGAGGTGCCTTGGTCCGGCTGTGAGGTGCCTTGGTCCATCTGATTGCATTCCTAACCACAAATTAAAATGGAAAAAATGATCCAGAAATTTCAGAACCCTGAAAACCACGTTTAAATCCCACTCTGGTTTTAAACATGGATAACCACTGCAACAGGAAACCCAGATTTTCCATTACCATTCTTCTATTCCTAATGAAATCCCTTACTTTTCTCATCCTATTATTACTGTGGTAACCACTGTTTAACATAGACAGCAATGCAGTTTTCCACTTGGGTGCCTGAAATACATTTGCAACTTTGAGACACCGACAGCAACCCAGTGCCACTCCATTCTCATCCAGAGGTCAGGCAATTCCCTTTTGCCACAGCAACCACAGATAAACCATAGCAGGGAGGGCTGGCAGCTCTGCACTAGTGCTGGCTCTGGAGAACCTTCCTGGGAAGGGCCAGTTCTCTATTGCATAGGAGTAAGGATGGCTGGCAGGATCCTGACCTGCTGTCCCCCTCTGTTTGAGTGGTGCTTGGATCACAGAACTTCCAATAGTCCCATCCAACTTGAATTATTCCACAGTTCTGTAGAGAGATGAGGACTGCTCTGAAGAGCAATATGTTAATCCTGTACCAGGTGTCTGAAATTAGAAGATGAGGCATGTCTTGGTAAATATCTCCCTATGTGCAACTAGACCAGAAAAATGTGATATTATCGGTAAGCTGTATACTGTACCACACTTTGTATAAAACAAGGGGCAGAAATTGCTCCTGGGGAAAGAAAACCCCAAACAACCAACCACAAAACCTTCCTGACCACTGCAGCACACCAGAGCACAAGGATCTTCATAGTTCTCCCTAAGCAAAGGGACTTGTAGTGCTCAGGGATATTTTTACTGCCTGCCTTTTTATACCTCAGTTATCTAAGTTAGGGACAGGACTTCTCCCTAAAGTCTCTGTGCAGACAGAAGAAGGGGGCAGGCAGGTTTCTGTAGAGCATTCAGAGCAGGAGCATAGCATGTGCAGTTAGTCTCCTCATAGATGACCTTAAACTCCTTTCCAACGCTAACTATTCTATCTTATCAGTGCAGGTAGATACCTAAAATCTGGGTAGTGAAAATATGCCGTCAGTCCCAAACATCAGCAGATTTGTTCCAGTAAACCCGTCTCCTGCTTAATTACAGATGAAATAGTGTGTTTGATGAAAAGCAAAAACCTGCAAGTAGGCAGAGGCTGACATGCAATTTCCATCAAGAGAAATGACCTTCAGTCTTCCTGTTTTATCTGCTGCTCATCTAAAATTGAAAAGGACTGATGCGACCATGGTAGGCATTCAGTTACTTCTGAAGAGCTCCTTCTCTGTGTCTATGAGAGAGACTGGGCAAGCCATGTAAGAAGCTGGGAATGATTAAAGGGTAGCTCTGTCTCCAGGCTCTGCCATTCTCAGCTCTTCTGCTCGGCCTGACAAAGCAGCTGAGCAGAGGAAAAGACTTTCAGGAATCAGACAGAAATTCCTTATACAATTGCTCTAAGTCAACGAACAGAACTGGATTAAAAAGGTTTCACTGACCTTAAGCAAAGGATTTTGCCTACAGACTGTGGCAAAAACCTAGCAAAAGGTTCTGTTTGTACACAAATCTTTCTCGTGATGGTTACAAACACCCCAATGCTCTTCTCTTCCCCTCCAACCAAAACAGTGAGCTGTGGCCACAGGCAATGTCAGCTGCACTCCCATCCAGAGCACATGGGCAGGATAAGCACTACTGAGGAATGGCACTGGCATTCCACCATGATTGCTACTGCAAGTAAATGGGACAGCAATTGGTTGTTAAAATAATAACTGACTTTACAAAGGTGATGTTAGTGGGTAACTTATTGGCTCATTAGAGTACTACAAAAGCTGATAGAGCCTCTTAATTACTCAGCCATGATCATGCTATCCACCTGCATGGTTGCAATCCCCTTGCACCAAGTACCCACCACCACAGATGATGCCCTCAGACTTCCCATCAGGAAGCTGTGTCAATTTCTGTCCATGCTGCAGAGGCCTCAGACTTGTCTGATTCCCTTTTGCTATCCTTCCTCCCCAGCTGTCCTTACCCTGAATAAGGTGAGTCCAGAACAAACACCGCTAGGATCTTCTGCCTTCTGGTTCACTTATTCCCACCTTCAGCAACTACCTTTTCCTTACCAGTGAAGACCACTGCATAGGGCACTAGGACTTCACAGATTCCTTACTAACCACAGTAAGGAATAAAGCAGAAGTACGAGGCTGACTTGCTCTGGCCTGAACTCAACTGCTCTCTGCCCAAAATGCCTAGTTAAAATTCCATGAGGTATTTAAGCATGTCATGTCTGCTTAAATAAAGTCTGCCATTGATCTGAGATGACTGAGACTCCTGCTCTTTGGTTAGTTCCAAACTTGAACAAGCCCATCAAGAGATAAATGAAATGGGGATCCGGGGCAAACTCAGCGCTCTCATAGGTTAATGGTTTCCTTCACAGTAAGAACCAACAGATACCAGCTTCAGAGCAGCATACATGTCCTTCCCTCTATGTGCTCTGGGCTGTAAAACATCTCATGAAAAACATCTTAAAACATAAACTTTGAATCTGGAGTAAGAGACCATTAACCTCAACCGTTTCAGAGTCCAAAGAAGGGATGAAGTACTCGAAGTGTTAGGTGCAGACAGGATGTGTTCTCAAGCCATGACAAGATGCTCGCTCTCATCTAGCATTGATGGGGGATTATGTTCAGTAGTGATCAGGCTTCCTCACCCTTTCCAGCCTGTTCCACTCCAGTGACAGCTCAAAACAAAGCTTCAAAGTTTCACCTTCATTTACATCCAGGAAACACAGGAAGTCAACCCCATGACTGCTTCCAGCGCTTTCACTCTGAGAAGGAATGAGCTCCATGTCCTCTCCCTCTCACCACACACTTGTTAGAACGGAAACATGCCCCAGCAGCTCACTCCTGTAACCTGCTCCCCTTTGGTCTGAAAACAACCTGAAGCAAAGGCCAACAAGCCCAAGTTTGGCTCAGCCACACAAGAAGTTTACACCTGTATTTCAAGCAAGCCCTAAAATGCATTAGCCAGGAGAGGCATGATCCTGAGAATCCCAAGCGAGCCTCTGAACTCAATAAGCAGCAAGTGGAAGGATCAGGGCCTTCCATTGTTAGTGCTGCTGTAATTACAGTTACTATTCACAGTAAGATTTACAGTTCTCAGACGAGCTTAACAGTTCCAACACAAAATGCTATCTGACTACAAGAACAGAGTCTGTGCAATGCGCTTCCTCCTTCAGCATCAGGTAAGAAGCAAACAAACTCTTGCTGTCTTTAACACTGGTACCTATAGCAAGTGCAGCAGCTGATCCCACTGCACTCCAGTTATAAGAAGGACAAGGAGCTGTTTCTTTCTGCCTTTCTCCCCCCTCATCCTCATCCTCCTGTTTCCATCAAGGAATGTCTCCCAAACCCAGCATGGGAGGAGATCCCCTTGGCCCTGCCTCTCTAAATAACGGTGAAACTTCTCAGCTGCCTATTGCGGGATGATTAAGAGGGAAGGGAGATTCTAAAGCAGTCTGATGAGAGTTTACAGGTCGCCGGCTCCCTTTCCCTGCTGTCAACCAGGGGGCAACCCTTAATGGGGTGAAGCGGCTGCAGGAGACCACAGGGCACGCTCTTCAGCCCAGCCTCTAATGAGGGGCCATGGGCTCAGCTTGTTAGGAAGGACCAGGCTGGGAGTCAGGGCTGGAGCCTGACAATAGCTCTTGAGGGGCCATAAGCCTAAGCACTGGTGCTCAGGGGAGGGGGAGGAGGCAGCAAGCACGGCCTCGCCTCACTACTCCTTGCCTCTTAAAATCCCATTACCTCCCTTTTATTTCACAGTAGAGACTGGTGGGGAGGGAAAAGGAGGGGGAGATGTCCGGGAGGAACCGCCTCCGTCTAGTGCCTTCTGTCAGCAGAGGTCGGGCCCATAGGATCAATTTTTTTTCTGTGGATGTGATTTTCTTGTCTCTGCCTCTCTTTCTTTTTTTCTAAGCAAGAATACGGGCGCCAGGCTTACAAGAGGTCCTCAAGAACTGTCAATCAGGGGCATGAAATATTCAGAGAGCTTAATCTTCTTAGGGGATCTGTAGAGACCCCCTCATGGGGCCTGAATGCTCTTCATGAACTTGCAAAGAATGGGGAAGGGGAGAGAGGAAAATAAACACAGCTGAAAAGAAAGAAAAGAGAGACATCCTTAGACAGACACCCTCATATCTCGGGGCATATTAGAAGAATTTCAACAGCAAAGACCTTTTAAGGCCCAATTAGTGGAACAGTCTCCCTTCTGACTGGGAAGATGGAAAACCACCTTTGGGTATTCCGCATTGTGGCTATTCTGTTTTCTGCTCAGCAGGTAGCCTGGTTCATGGTATTCCCAGCTCAACCATGAGCTGGTTTTTTACCTTATACAAGTTACTGCTGCTCCACAGATTTTGGGCAATGCACAAGAATTCTGTCCGTCTGGTCAGACGATGGTCAGGAACAGGCAACTGACCTCGTGGGTAGGCTGCAAGCTGCATAAACTTCCTTTGAGACCTGAGGAATCAGGCATGGATTTTTTAAGGTACTCACACAGTTGAAAGCAAACTGGTCTTTAGTTATTTAATTCCTTTGGCCTAACAGCATGGACCTCTATCTTCAAACGTATTGTGAGATATAACTGAGATATGTGAGTTATAAGAGCCCTTACAGCTATCTAAGATAGCTGTACATTAATACCTTTTGCTATAGAAGTGAAATCTTGACTATCTATTTTCAAGGACTACCTGGGGAGACTACTTCCTATACAGAAGTTGTAATGAGCTCCCTGCAAATCGACTCCTCCACATTTCTCTGTCTACTTCTCTATATCTCTACTTAAACATCCTAAGGAAACTCCTTACGAAGAATGAATACTGCCAATAAAATAGCTTGTGGCAGGTTTTCGTCCTCACAAAGTCAACTGTATCTTAAAACTTCATTACCCACTTCTACAACTATCACCCATAACAGGTCACCGCAGCGCCCCTCAAAGAGAATCAAGTCCAGCACCTTTGTCTTTTGTAACACAGTCCAGCCCTTAAGCAAAATACTTATTAATATGAGCACACACAGAGAAACCTCCTATATTTTTCCTTTTCATCAGTATCTGAAATACAGAAAGAAATTCTATGCCTGCTGCAAATACCATGACAAAGACAAACTTCAAATAACCCTGGGAGGATGATCCAGCGTTTCAGGACATTAGTCGTGAACTGAAGCCAATGTAGGCTTTGAACATAAATATCTTGGTAACCACTGGGCCTTCTTTAAGTCAAGAAAAAGAACTTATTTCCATCCTTCAGCTGGTTCAGTAAATCCTACCTTGGGAAACAACAGTGCACAGCGTGTGACACCTGAGGATTTGGCCTTTACTCTCACCCGCCTCGCCTTGACATGTGTAAATGCTGACACTAAGGAGCAAGAGAAAGTAGTTTTCCCTTCAGGAGATGTATCCACTTACCACTGTACAGCAGTGAGTCAGGACTGTTACTTTCCCCCCACCCAGCCCTCAGGGGAGAAACTACCTTTGTGCACGTGCTCATGTGCCTTACAAAAACGGGGGGAGAGCTGTGCTCACACAGCTTCTCATCAGGGGATCCAGGAAAGCTGGAAGTGTTTCCTTATTAATTTGAAGGAGTATCAATAGGACAGCTACAGTTAATTCAGCACAAAGTGGAGCAAGAGGAGAAAACCCAATAGGCAGCCAGTTAAGCAAGGGGAACACTTATAGTATAGTGTTTAGGAAGAGAAGGTGCCAGTGTGGGTTGAGAGAGGGGGGTCAGTGCAAGAGCAAAGGCACAGTGCATTTTTTCCAGTGGTGGTAACATATTAAAAGGAAAGGAAATAAGACGAGAGGACGCCACCGTCCCCCTCCTCCTCTCCTCCTGCACCTGGGGTCATGCTGTGACCTTTCAGAAGACGGGATGTTAAAGCGACCTTTGTCAGTGTGACAGAGCATCCAGCCCAGCTTTCCATGAGGAGACATGGGAGGCCTACAGGCAGTGCTCCTTCTGTGGGCAGAGGTCCTGACCTGCAGCAGCACACTCAGAGAGATGTCAGGGGCAGGCTCCCCATCCCCAGCTCCTCTGCTTTAGGAAACACAGATGAGAATACAGGCAGGCAGACAAAGAGCCTGCTCTTAAAACTTTCTCATCCTACCTGTCCCAGAAGTGGCATTGCTTGGGAGCTCTGTGACAACACTCCTCTCTCTTCCTCTGTCCTATCTCCGAGTCCCAAAATAGTCTTATGAAAATGCCACAACCCTCAGATGCTGGATTGTCCTTCACAGACACACCTGGAGTCCTTTCAAAGATGAGAGAGAGGGGAAAGGGCCAGAGATTCTTTGCTCCTTTAGTTTCACCACTTTACAAAATCGAACAGCCCCACACACCTAAGTGGATGTGCTGATGAGGCACCCATGAAATGGGTGGTGGGTGTCTGGCTTCTCGCTGAGCTCCTGGGCTGTACGTCTATTCCTAAATACTCTATGTGCACAAGTGCTACTGGGCTACTCCAAGGCAACATTCACGTGCTCACGTTATTTCTGCAGTCACTTGCACAGCTGCAGAAGAACAAACAAAGGCCCAGAAAAAATAATCCAGCAATGGGATAGACACCAGCTTGTTGTAAATATGTCACTTCCACGCAGCAAAGCAAGCAAACCCTGGAGGACTTCAGGAGAAAACATGCAAGGAGCAGCCTGACACTGGGTCAGCCCCACACAGAACACAACTGCTCTCCTGCCACTCACAAAGACAGGCACTTCCTCCTTTCTTCCCCTGACCCCGGGTTTTGGCTAAAGCACAGATCTTCTGAATAAACACATCTCTGTTGGACACACAGTTCAGGTGCTGGCTGCTCCAGCTGTGAGTGCCTCATCTCCTAAGCTATGTCCTGGAGGCATGAGAGGGCAGAGGAAGCAGGGCAATCTTCAACCTCCATCTCCTGCTGCCCCACGACCTCTGGGCTGCCACTGTTGACCCTGCTGGGGTTGCAAGGGGTTGACTAATTTGGACACGTTCAGGCAATTGCTGTCACCAGTTTCCTGCTCTGGCGATCAGGGAGGGTTTTGCTGTAGGCAGGAGTCAATTATTTGGCAATCTCGGGATCATCGGAAGAAACTATTAGTGTTTGACATTCGGAAGGGAAATGGAAACCAGCCCACCCCTCCCTTCTGCCCGCTAAACCAGCTTCATGTTGAACTCTGCATAGCTTCTGCCTCATACAAATCAGCGCAACAATGGCTGCTCTTCCACAGTGTCAACGGGCCACCTCAATAAAGGTGGTTTGGCCATGAGTCCTAACCTGCTATCACAGAAGATGGCCATCTGGGCTGCAGTGGAGCCTCTGGAAGCATATGTACAGTAAAAACCCCTCATGGAAGACATGAAATAGCAGGCAGAGGAGGGGACACATGTACAGAAGCATTCACGAGTTTGTTAGAACCAACACAAATGGAGCTGCTGCTGCACATTCCATTTCCTGACTGACACCACGTGGACAAAACTTGTTTGAAGCTTGAAAATCATATTAAAGAGAAGAGCTGTGCCAAGTGGAAGGATGGCAAACCTGAGAGCTGTTCAGCAAACCCTTGCAGTCCATAAGAACAAACTTTGACTCTCAGAGACTTTTCCAAAGCTTTATCCTAGGCTTCCTATGAGATGCTGGGATGAGACTGTTATCCCCAAGATTCCCCTCCAGGGATTTATGCAGAAAAGAAGAACTATCTTGGAAATGCAGAGAAGGGACCAAGACAGTCCAATGTGTAACATAAGCAGCAGGAGTCATAAACCAACAGCTCTGGTTCCAATTGTATTGGGAAAGAAGGGAATATAGAAGAGCTCTTGCTAAACAATCTCTCCCAGAACGAGCAGAAAAAGAAGTGATGCCTCCTGACCAACAGGACAAGATTTACAGCTTGGATTTATCTCTCCTGTCTGCCTTAACTGCAGAGAATGTAGTACTGCTGTTCTGCAGGTGTGCGTCGAAACCCCATCCAGAATCAAACCCTCATTGTACCTCACACCGTACAAATATACAGAGGCGTTTTGATTTTCCCTTGCTTTAATATGATGGCTTCAGGTTTGAACTGTAGATTTTCTATTTCCAAAGCCTTAGATAGATTGACATCAGTGAATTCTCTTTAAAAATCATGCTTTTAACAACCTGCTCACACTGTAGCCCAAGCAGAGCTGAAATTGAAGGCCACCCTTCCCAGGAAGGATTGATAGAGGAAAGCTCTTGCTCCAAGGCTTATACAAGCCAGTTTAGCAAGGAAATGCCTGCCATGACTTACACTGTGTAAAATGGAGAGAACAAAAAGAATTTACAGTTTCAAGACATCCACATTCCCTGCTTTGTAACCTCAGATAAAGCCTTTTCTGCTCATCAAGAATAACGCATGATGGAGTCTAACAAGGGGCCTGTTGGTGGCGGGTTGCTCTCTCCTCCCCCCGCCTTTATTACTACCAGTATCCAGTTGGACCCTGTTCCCCCGGGACTGGCCAGGATTTGTCTGTATGCAGACAGCTCTGATGTGGCAGCAGGGCAGACTCTAAGCGGTGGTGTGATTTAATAAACAGACACTTAAGGCAGTTTAAGCTGGAGTCAGCCCACTTCGGATGGCCCTCCCTGCTAATCTAACACTGGCTGCAGCCCCCGAGCTGGCGTCTCCCTGCTCATTAAGGAGAAGGGGTGTGTATCCATGGGGGGGGAGGAATTCTGGTTTCACATTGGTGCTCCAGAGATTTTATTACACTGTGCAGCACATTTCAGTCACTGCGCTGCAGAGGATGCTCAAACAGAAAGGGGGAGCCAGGGTATGCCAGTTGGGAGCCTTCCCTGTTGTTATTTTCATTCATTTCCTTCTCTTTTTTTTCTCCGTTTTGGTGGGGAGGGATGTGACAAAAAGGGACAATAATTGCCATTTACTGCAGACTTTGAGGAGTCCTCTTCAACCATTACAGATTAAATTGCATTCTGCACAAGTGTCCATCGGCCCCAGCTCCAGACTCCAGGCTGGTTAGAGGGCAGCTGATTCAGCTGCAAGAACATTTTGCTCCACTTCTGATCTGTCCTAATTACAAAAAGGATGCTCTTGCCTTTAACCCCTGGAGTTCTCTCTTTCCTATTAGTGTGGAGCAGTCCCTCAGCCAACTATTCCACTGGCTTAACTGAGTTACCTGAACTGTCAGCTCAGAGAATCTGCGCAGATCTATATTGCCTGAGTGTGTGTGGCCTAATTTTTCTCTCTGACCCACACAAAGGCTTTCAGATTACAAATAGAGAATGGCAAAACCAGGACAGGATCAGGACTTGCAGAATCTGCCTGATCAGGTTTTAGATTTCGTAAAATCAAATCTAAAACTAAAGAAAATATCCACACTTCCAGTCCAAAGCATGAATAGCTTGAATATACACGGCTGAGCTAGTTTTAAGGTGGTAAGCATCAGTACTCCTAGCAGTATAGCAAGAGGGAGATGCAGAGTCTAATATACTGGTTTGAGAAGATCAGCCTATAGGCCCACAAGGAGTAGATGATGGTTCTGGCAGTGCAAACAGCAATGAAGCCATCATTAGGTGTCTCAGGAACAGTACTGACAGCACGGCGGTATAGATACAGGGTAAACACCTCAACTGCAACCACAAAGCAGTGGGTTGTCCTTTCTCCTTCAAACGGTAACCTGCTCCATTTTAAAACCTATCAAAATGGATCTTTCCATGTCTTTGGTTACAATGTGATGCAACAGGATTCAAAACAAAGCAGCAAAACAATGTGGGCCCAATGCTGCTCACTTCAAGCTTTATTTTGGTGCAACTCTGCCACTGACTTCAGCTGATGAACTTCTGAGTGAAGCTGGGCTACAGAAGATGAGAATCTACCTTTCTGTGATTTTGTCCCTTACAGCCCATGCAGTGAAGCATATGCTTCAGCACAAACTCTCCACACCCCTTCCTACCACCAAACTTCTGCCTTTTCCTTGTCTCTTCTGCAGCCCCTTTCCCCAAAGAGGAGCATTTTACTCCATGCTTCTCTGAAAATCTGCATTGTGTCAGTGTTGCCCAGGAGTGCCATGAGCAGTTGTGGCCACACAGCACCACAAATGAAGCCTGTGCCTTAGCACCACACTGCAGCCAAAGGGAATTTCATTGAGTCACATATTTAACACCAGAAGGAAACAATAATGCCATGCTGCCTGAAATCCTGCAAAAACATGGACTATCCAAAACCCCTGCAGTGAAAGGAATCATCCTCCTTCCCCACTACATAAACTCAGCATTACTAAGAGCACTATCTCATGGGTGAAGAGCAGTTTAAGACAGACACACAGTCTCAGTCTGCACACTCCATGTGGCGATGAATCAACCACATCCTAAGGCGACCCATTCCAATGGTGCTTTAACCCACAAAGCTAACATCCTGCTTTGCCATTC
Organism: Amazona ochrocephala; assembly: GCA_039720435.1. Taxonomy (NCBI): domain Eukaryota; kingdom Metazoa; phylum Chordata; class Aves; order Psittaciformes; family Psittacidae; genus Amazona; species Amazona ochrocephala. The sequence continues at coordinate 2,583,699 of CM077891.1, read as the reverse complement.
CCAGTGCCTCTTTGTCCTGAATACAAGCAAGTTCAATGTTCAGAAACATCTCGCTTTAGTGATACTGACAAAATCAGCTTGCCCTTACAGACTGTTATATTTTGGCTGATGGCACCTAAATGGTATTTTTCCTTTTAGATGCTCCCTTCCTTCCCATAATTTCTGTGGTCTGCACTATATATTCCATTCATTCCATGAGCCTGGGGGGGTTATGTTTTTTTCAATTAGTTTACTTTCTATAGGGTGTTTCTTAGAATCAACAGCCCTTTAGCCACTGGCAGTGCCTTTAGAATGCATTAGTGGACAACATAAAAGGGAGGGGGAAAAGAACTTCCAGAAATATCCAGGGAGAAGAGCAAGCCTGGAGTGTGTCTCCTCCAGCTAGTACTGGACAGCTCCTCAAACCAGGCTCTCCTCCTCAATGCCTGTGGTACAGGGAGCCTTCTAATACCCATCTAATATAAAGCATAGATTGAGCTGCCACCAAATCCAGCAGTCTGCTATTACCAGTGACTATGAACGTGGCTCAGGAACACTGTGCAGAAAGCTTGCAGTGAACAGCCTAGAGAAACCTTTCACATGAAAGAATTTCTCCTCACTTACATGCAGTGGTTAGAGAGTGAGTGCTGTCCTGAAGCAACAGGTTTGACATTCCTGCCGCATCTTACCTGTTAGAAAAATGCCTTCCTACTGTACTTGTGGCGTTTTCATTACGCCTGCTTTCTATGTCACTTAGGGAGAAGTTCCTAATACGCTTTCTTGCATCGTTCACTATATGAAGAGCATAGTTATTTCTTTTGGACTCACCCATCCTCTTACAAAGCACGCAGCACAGAGGCACTGGTCAGAGTTGGACATGTGCTGCAGTTTGGATCCCATTGGCCAGTTCTCCAAGGCATGATGAGCCAAATCTGTTGTCTTAGAACCACATCTCTGAAAAACTACAAATTTGCTACTTTGGTGGAGAGAACATTTATCACTGGAACCTTAAAACACCGATAAACCAAAGTCTATGCAAGATTACAGCTTTCCCAAGTCACATGTAGAGTGAAGGAAGGGGCACCACTCTGTGCTAATTCCAACGAAGTATTCCCGAGAGGTACACAAGGAAAGGCTTGGTTTCAAACACAAATCTTCTTGCAGAACATAAAAAAGCAGAACTCATGTTCATGTCGACCTTCCTTGGCATGGAGATGACTTGATGGCAGCTGGTTGAGGGTTTGAAAACTACAGATGAACAAAAGCATCCAGCAAGAAACCTTGATGTCTTCTAGTCAGATCCTCCACAGCTGCAGCCCAATAGTCATGGACAGAGTAAAATCAAGGCCCTAAAAAACCCATATGCAGCTTTTCAAAGCCAAAGCCCATTTCAAGAGGTATTTAATCTTCTGAAGATGTAAATCAGGGTCAGGAAGATAAGTGGTCTGCAGGGCTTCTCCACACACCAACCTTCTACTACTCACCTAAGTGCTACTCACTAACCACTGTAACTTACTAACTGTAAGTTAAAGCAGTACAAGCTTCCTGCTGCAGATCCAAATACACACATTTAATTACTCCTCTGTGAAAAGGGAGAAAAGAGAATTCTATCAATGTAAAATTATCTTCAAAATGGATGCTGTGCTTCAGTAAATAACAATGCAAAAAGATCACAACCGTTGGTGAAATATTTATAGTGGTAGCAATTTTGTAAGTGCAGGGGTCAGACCCATGAGGAAGGACCCAATATAAGCAAGATACTGCATGTTCCCGAGTTAGCTGAGCTCCTGCAACTGTTCATGTGTGGGTTTAGCTCACCTAATTTGGACAAATGACAAGCTGAAATCAATAGTTACTTAATGAGTAAATACTTTATTGACTATTTGGTGTTATTATTTTATATATTACTGTTAGTGCCAGGAGGCTGGGGAAGAAGAGACAGAGGAAAGTGTATCACAGTATGTGTGCAAGGTGTTTGTTTAAGGAGCTGAAGAGGTGAGAGAAATGCTAAACAAGAGTAATGGAGGGAATGTAAACTGACCCTGCAAATCGCCATGTAAAATGGAGTTGAAGCAGGTGAGGATGGTGCTGGGGAAGCGGTAACGCCACCCAAACCAGCTCACACTGCAGAACCACCTGAGTATCGATGCCACCGACCATACTCCATGTGCTAAGGGCTGTGCTAACCCCAGAGAAAAGAGCTCTCCCCATGGGGAGACAGCAGAAATAAGTGTGAAGAGCTGCACCTCGGGAAGTGTAAGAAAGCATTTGGTCAAAACCCAAATGCAATTCATTCTCTTCAGCACTGCTATCGTTTCCCACCCACATTCTGTGAACTCAGATCCTGGCTCAAGGGAAATAACTTCTTAGTTTACACTGCAAGCATGTTAGAAAGAGCAATAGCTATGCTGGGTGGAAGGCAAGCCTCCAGTTTGAGCAAAGGAAATAAAGGCCAAGCTTTCAGCCATTTTGCGCAGCAGTTTCCAGTGCCCTAACACTGAGCTGATCGTGTCAGTATCTCAAGGTCCCCAGAGACGGTAATCTTATGTGTTCAGAGAGGCTTTAGTTCATGCAAGGTCAGAGTAATTGTGCATGATTAATGGTTTATCTCTTCCTGAAAGCCTTACACAAAGGCTCCAAACCAAGTTAGCCGTAATTCCATACTCCTTACAGTCCGCTTAAAGGGGCAGCATCCTATTTCCTGTCAGTGGGGCCAAGCAGGTTGACTTTATCTATCAGAATTGGAAGCGGGCCATGTGGCCTTTGAAAGAAGTCCCTCTCCCCCATCCAGCTCTCTAGGAAACACGACCACACTGTAAAATAACAAAGAAAACAAGAAGTCCGTCCAAATTCAGTCTAAACCAGCCCGAAGTCTGAAAAGAAACCTCTCTGTAACAGTCCCCAAACCTTCTGCTCTGAGATTCTTTGCTTGGACAGAATTGCTCCTTATCAGATTGCCAGAGCAGGGCACATTAGAATCACCTCAGAATGTCATTTTTAGTCTGCAGCCTTATTTTGTTACAAAAAGGATCATTTTTAATCAATTACAGGTTGGTGACCGTGGGCAGCCAAATAAGCTGATTAAATCATTATCTGCAGATAGCGCTCACAGATAATTCCTCAGGGATAGCTGCAAGTTTAGCTCTTTTTTTGTTGCCACAAAGCATTAAGAGCAGCCTGATTTCCCTGAATGCTGTCTTTTGCTGGGGATTTTAACTGGCTGTTTCCAGACTATAGAGCATTTGTGAACTGTTCAGTTCAGCTCTTCAGTTATACACAGTGTGTAATTGGGCACGTAAGTCATATGCTGTTGTTTCTGCTCTCTGACTGGATATCCAAAGCCCTTTACCCAAGAGAATAGTGAACGGTTTTGTTCACATACCAAATCTCCTTGCTCTCCTGTGACTAAGATGCTCAGATCAAACACAGCATTCCCTGTGGTTTTCTGCAGATGAAAATCCAGGGGCATCAAGTTTGTTCACTAACAGCAAATGACAAGAACATGGATGAATCAAACCAGCACTTTGCAGTTCAAATCTGTATTTATATTTTGGGGTTTTTTTGTTGGTAAATATAGTTTCCACCGTCAAATCAGATTGAGCTTTAATTTAACTGGGAATTTGAAATAGTATATGTTTTGCTAGGGAGGAAAAAGGCATTACAGTATGGCTAGAAACTTCCACACAACAATAACAGGAGTTATCCATAGAAAATCAGCTAGTTAGCCACTGTAAAAACAATAGTGCCAGTCACAGACTGCTTATCCTTCTGCAAGTGTGCTAGGAACAGCGTGTCTCAGAAGGTGGAGGAGTTGAACAATATCATCAGGTGTCTTAGATTCCTACTAACAGAAACGAACTGCCTGAAAGCTACTGCCAGAAGATAACTTGGATGAAAGAGAATCATGACCTGTAATATTCTGCTCTCAGTGGAAGAGAGACACAGGACTACAAAAGAGGAAATGCCAGCAAGCAGGGGGAATTGGCCTCTTAGAAAGACTTCCAGTGGGAAGCAAAGTAGAATAAAGCTGGAACTTACTGGAACAGACTATATGAGCACAGCAGCAAATTGACAGAAGGGAAGTGGAATGTCTCTGATCTTAACTTTTTTAATTAAACACTAATATGGAAACAATAGCACAAGATTAATAGTTAATATCAAGGAAGAGCATACGAGAGTAAAAACCAAATCAGGGACAACTGCAGAACAACCCTGTGCATAAATGGTATTAATCCTGATGTAATTCTGGAGGACAAGGAAGGTTCTGGAGAAACAGAAGGCAACAGAGCCATCTTCAAAAGCCCAGCTCAGTAAACTACAGATTACTTATTACAAACTACTGAAGAGCACTGCCTAGAAAAACACAAGCACTATTGAAATAATCAGCTTCGAAGTCACAGGATGATGAAACCTGTCAACAGAGAATGGTCAGGAACAAATCATGCTCCATTTTATTATGCTCCATCTAATTGAGGAACAGTCCCAGTGATTAGGGGGGAAGAATTAGAGGTGATTTACTCTGGAAAGTGAAGTTAAAAAAGCAATGCTTTTAATCCTTGCTCACCTCATGTTTTCAAAGCATAGAAGTGAAATAAAATGCAGGTTGAAACCCCCACAATTTGGGCGTACAGCTATCTGGAAAATCCTCTAAAATCACCAGCAATTTGCTGTCAAACTGACAGAACACTCTGTGTGTAGTTCTAAACACCAGCTCCAGTTCCATCAGTCATTAGCATAGACAGCCCTTAGAGATACACAGCAACCATTTTGGAAGGTATCATTAGACATCAACCACCAACAATCTCAATTACTTGGGGAAAAAAAGACTGATTGTATCCAGATGGAACAAAATAGACAAGTACAAAATGTTCTACATGTAATAAACAAATTCAAACTGATAGGAACATGTAGGAGCAATATTCAGAGAAGGGTCTTCAACCAACAGTACACTGCAAACTGAATTTTGATCAACAAGTTGATGTCATCAAGGAAGGGGAAGGGAAAAGTAGGAGGAAGACATGTCATCCCCAAAGGTACAGAGGTACAGATAGTAGAAAGGTACAAAGATACAGGGACAGAGTATCATTTTCCCTGCAGGTGTGAGCCATACCTCAAGTTCAGCCAAGGTACCCAACTCACTGCAAGGCAGCTGTAGGCAGCCAAGAGACCATCATGAATGATAAGAAGACTCTAAAGCATTGATGAGGGAAAAAAATTGGTGGAACTGTGTACGTTTTCCTTCCAAAAGAGAGAACAGGACATGATTATTCTTTTGTAGTATGTAGTTATGAAAGACTGACGTTCATTTCATTTCTCTGGCCACTTGGGTACAACAAAATGTAACCAGCTTTGCTGCACCAGCAAGAATATTTGGGTTTGATATTAACCTAAGCATCCTTAATTTCCTAGTAAAACAGTTAAGCAATAGAAAAAGCCAGCTACATAGGCAGGAGACAGAATTCCCTTTGAAGAGAGGCTTTAGACCAATTTGTCTCAGGGATACTATGAGTATGCACTCACAGGCATGAGTAAGATAACACTCAAACTACTGACCATAAATTCACTATGGAGATTTCTACCCACCTGAAGATGTTTGTCCAGCTCTGAAAAGGACCAGCTTGGTATCTGGGGACTTAGGCTGAGGGTTAAATAAGCAGATAAAGCTGAGCAAGGCCTGCGTGATTCCTCTGACTGCATATGCAGGTAAAAACCCCTTTGTGGCCAAGGTGCAAGAGTAACAAGAACAGCCTGTCTGCTCCTCCTGATTGCTGCAGGTGTGTTCTGGCGACACAGACCTGGACTCCTGGTTGCCACGGTGGTAAGTTCGGTACCTGGCCTGAACCAGATGACCCAGCAGCAGGCAGGCATTCAGGATTTGGGTCTGATTAGTGAGCCGTAGATTTGTGAGGTTCACCAGCAATAGAGAATCAGGAATCCTGAATCAGCTTTCAAGTCCCCCATCAAAGCATCCAACAAGTTTTTCATCTGGCAGCATTGGACCCAAAAGCACCATACAAGGTCACAGTGAAGGATTTTCTCTAAACACAGCATTATATCTCCATGTCATAAGCAAGCACTGTCTGGTATGTGGTCAAACCCACAACAAATGGTGAGCTGCCATGTCAGATTTCCCTGCTTTGATGGTTATAAAATTCGCATGTGATGCAGAACAGATTCAAAGAGGAAAAGCACTGCTTGCATCTTCAGCACACATTTTCTGAAGCAGACCAGAAGTTGTATCAGCTGGTGACCTATTCTTCTATAGAAGTTTGAGTTAAACAGGCCAGAATCCCACCTATGCTCTGTTACGAATGCTCCCTGTAACAGAGGGATGCAAGCCTGGCTGGGGATGCAATGTCCTTTCCAATATGGTAGCAATATATCTTTCCAAGCACTTTCCTTTAAAGCGTGTTACAGTTACCAACCATGTGAACAATCCAGCTCACAGTTGCCATAGGGCCTGGGCCCCAATTTCTTTTTCTTCTTGTCTCTTTGGGGTAAAGTACATTTTTATGCCAGATTAACCAAAGTGCTGCTCTTCTTTGATCTGCAGTTCAGGCCACGGTTCTGACTGGAGAAGGGAAAAATAATTCACCAGGGTGCTCCTAACTTAACAGCAGCTAAAAAAGCTTGGGTTTCCAAGGTTTCCCCCATTTCCTTTCCAGGAGAGACCTCAAGAAACTAGTAACATGTTAAATACGTTGGAAAAGGTTTCTGGTTTGCTCTTCATTTCTTTCTCACTTGCTCTCTAACTTGAATCGAATACTGACCTTAGAACAGGCTCCAGGTGAACCATCAGAAGGTGCGTAAAACACTTTCAAGTTATTAAATAACTACAGTATCCTACCCCTCAACTTCCCTTTTCCACCCTGCTCCTCCCTGCCGCTGTTCAGGTGTGTAGCCCTTCACAGAGCCCTTACACGCAGGACTTGGCAGGACCCACAGCTCAGGGAGTTGCAAAGCAACTGCCTGGCATCATGGACCACAGCACTGTGGTCATCCAGCTTCCCCAGCAAGATGCTAGCCCCACAAGGAACACCTTTAAAGCCAGCTGAACTGCACAAGTGAGTTCCATTAAAAAATAAAGTCAGTATAAGAAAGAACAAGCATTACTTAAAAGTACCACATCTAATAACATCTCTAAAGAGGAAGAAAACTCTAGTAGGAAGCTTCATCCAGACTGGTGTAGATGATGTTAAATGACACATATTCCGCACTGCTTATTCTAAGCCTCAAATCTGCATTCACTTGCTTGCATTCAGCCATCTCTAAACCATTTTAAGGACTGAAATAGCAGTAACAGCTACAGCTGAAAAGAAAACTTCATCAGTTCTGACCTTAACTAAGTCAGGCATAACAATGAAGTCCTACAGGTAACAGGAATAAAGTTAGCTAAAGAAGGTAGATTGAGGGGTCTTCTTGCAGTGAGGTATGTTAGTCTAATATGATGATGACATCTGCTTACTCATGGCAAAATCAACATTAAAGTCTGCATAACTCAGAAGCATATAAGCAATACCAGGTGCTTGAGTAGCACTTAACCTGGTGTTGATTATATCGCATGTGTAACCCCAAGCTCTGTCTTTCGGCAGAAAAGTTGCCAAGAACTGACTCTCCAGTGGCACCAGAGGATTTGGGAACAGCTCATTAGTACCCTGCAGAAACAAAGGATTAAACTGTGCCCCCAGACATTCAGCTCACACCATTACAAAGCCATTCAACTGAATCCAGAGCTTTTTAGAATCATCAGGGAATGGGACACTGAGAAAGTTAGAAGGAAAAGGTGAGAAAGCAGGCAGTCATGCCTACAAGGGGCAGAAGCTGGGAAACTAGAGCTCTGTCAGTACTGCATTTTACTGCAAATCAGAAACCATGTCTTCTGTAGCCCTACAACTCCTTTTCTCCCTTTCTTTCCTGGTTTCCCTCACTTAGAATTACAGAACTCCTCCAGTTGCAGCTTGGCCTGCCTTCTGGTTCAGCCAAACCACATATTCCTTCCTGTAAAACAGCTCAGCTGTTTCTAAGCCAGTCCTGAGGCAAACCCACCTCTGCTTCTCCCTTAAGTGGATGCTTCATTGTACACCAGAACAAGCCCATTTCAACAAAGCAGGTTGCTATTTTGCAAGTGGGAAGTTCAGCGTATGAACCAATACCCCTATACAATATACAACTGAGCAAGGCTGGGACTCCATCCAGGACATCAGAAGGTAATGTTTTTTCTGTAGCAGTACTCAATGTGCTATGCAAGTATGTTAGCTACTTGGTGTGTTTCATTTTGGGGGGTTTAGTTGTTGTTTTCACTAAAAGGAAGAGTCATACTGTGCCGAAAATTGACTCTTCTTTTTGGAGTGATACAGGGAGCTGCTGCATTTGACTTCTTTGGGCCTACGGATGAGTGACAGAGCAGTATTTTGCCCCGTTGCTGTATGTATTTTAGTAAGAACTCCCCAAGTTTGAAGCCATGGTTTCCAGGCTCTGAGTTCAGCTGTACTAAATGGGCACAATCCTGCCTTGGAGCTGGTAAGGAACTGATGGACGCCTGAAGCAAGCAGGCTGACAATGTCCAGAGAAAGCTCACATCTTTCCAGAGATTCAATCTTGGCTGAACTTTGCCATTCAATCTACTTCAAAGGACTATTCCTACCTGCTCAGAGAGAGAGCTCTGCAGCCTCAGATCATCTTTGTTCTACAAAGTCAGACAGACAATGAGAAACGCTCTCCATAACATGCTTTGATAAGAAAAAGGGAATGTTATTCACATAAAATCCTGGAAAACAAAATGAACTTGAACAGTTGCAGCAGCTCCCGACTGAGATGGTGACAGCCTAGAAAAAACGGTGGGGTTTGAGACGTTGTCTTCCCAGGAAGTTTCGGTGGCTCAGTGAATAGAAAACACAAAGACTCCCAATAAATTCTCAACTATAACTTCTGATTCCATAGCAAGCACTTACACTCACATACAAACTGTCTTCACATTCCCTAGGTGTACAATAGGACAAGCTAAGTAGTTGTTCCCTGCCATTTAAAGGTAAGAAATCTTTCTCCAAGGTGATGTACCTTGACATGCACCACACCAGCCCCACTTTGACAGTGCTGATTTTGATGACAGCAATCACTGCACAAACATATATTGTGTTTTCCCTTAATCCGTGGTACAGAAAGGAACTGGTTAACAAGAACACAGGAAACTCCTTACAAATTGGGAGTGATGGCAATTTCCTGCAATAATTTAGGATATTTTCACTTGCTTGGTTGGGTTGGTAACTCACACCCTTAGGTTGAAATTCAAGAACCTAAAGTCTCGACACACAATCCAGTGATTAGTAATATAGAAGGATGTGAAATATACTGGACCAAATTCATCAAACACCTACATTAGGTGTAACCTAAATGCTTTTCAGACAGGTCTTTGGTTTCACGACACTATTGGAAAGCTTGATATTGGAGAAGAGTCTTAGAAAATGGACTCTGCCCAAGAAAAGCTGCCACTCGGCCAATGAGAGTTGTGTGCAAGTACAAAGAGCTGAGCAAAGACTTTGAAAATCCCATCCTAAATGGGATCAATGATTCAGGGCCCACGGACTGACTTTTGGAGGCAGAGAGGGCATTTAAGCATCCATCCTACTCCCATCAGCTTCCTCAAGGAGGTAGTAAGTTCTCCCTTTGCCATCTGTAAAACCTCTCTGTATAAATCCTAAACTACATAAGCACTCGCAAACATGCTATTGCGAGCCTCTGGCTGCAGGGTAAGTCCTCATGGTTATCAAGCAGCACACAGCTAGCTTTCCAAAGCACAGACTAACCTGAGGTGCAGGTTAGGTGCTGAGCTCTCCTGGAAATTCGGGCACTTCATTCTGCTGCCAAAATGTGCACTGGCCAAGCTGTAAACATTTTATCATGCAAACATTTAAAGACCTGACTCCGACCTCCAAAATCTGTGTATTAGCGACTGAAATCAGAGCGGGGAACATTTAAAAAAGCCCCCATGCATTTGGATTAATGGAGTCATTCAAGATTCATTTTCTTTATGAGCACAGCTTTAGCTGATTCTTCACAAGAGAGATGTTTCTGTGTTTAAAGATAGAATATGTGGCTGGTATGTGCTACAGCTGAGGAAAACAGGAGGAGAAAGAGCCAGGCAAACACCCTGAACTCACTGTTGTGAACCAGATGCTTCCACCTCACAGCCTGACATAAACCACATGGTTGGATGTCCAAGGGGCAATGTGTCATGCTTCACTGTTGCATTGTTCTCCCCTCCAGCAGCGAGTTGCATTACAATCTGTAAAGTAGTAAACCCACATACACCATTACGAATAGTCATGGAATGCCCTGGAGTGACTGCAGCAGAGCTGGAACTGCACTCTTGGAGCCCCTCAAGGAATTTCAGCTGTGGCTTGACTCTGGGGACATCACTTATCCTATCAGCTGAATATCTAGTAGACAGGTAGATGTGGGCCTTCACACAAGATGTGACAAGGTGTACAGCTGCTTCAGTGAATCCATGTTTGCTGGGATGAGGCTTTAGGGGCTTTCAGTCCTAGAAAACAGCAGTCATCTCTGTGCTATCTGACTTCCCATAGTCTGTCTTCCACAACAGATCCTCCCTTTGTCCAAGGGAGGAAGCAGTAGCTAAGGCCCAGCTTAGGAGATCATTTTGGAAATGAGCATAATTCAGAGCTTCTTCCTGGCCAACCCATGTGGTTCCTCACATGTGCACCACTGAAAGTGTCCCCAGTCCACATGAGCAGCCTAGGATGGACTAACAGCATCCATCTCGCTCCATGAGGATGGCTTAGGGAGATGCCACGACCACCCGGTGCAGGGCCCTGCTAAACTCTATAGATACTGCCTCCTCCTGAAGCGGTGCCGATTCCCACCCTCTGACGCAGAGCTGTGCCATCCTCCAGCTGCACACGGCAGTGTGGCTTGTCCTGCTGGTTGTCAGGAGGAGAACACAAGGTTTGCCAATCCTCAGCTCGTGGGCTCCACTCCTGCCCTTTCAAAAGTTAGTAACAACATGGCTTGTGGAAGCCAGCACTTTCCGTACACTGGTTAAGGTACAGTAATACACATCTCCTCTGGGAGGTCCTCTTGCTTCCTTTTTCCTTAATTCCTCATTGCAATTCCCAGCACATTGAGCAGTTACGAGAGCAACACAAAGTGAAATGGTTTCTCACCGCTGGTGTTTGTGGCAGCAAGCATCTTGTCCTGCAAAATCAGCCTAGCAACTCCTCCCAAGGCTTTCCTGGTTTTGTGGGTGACAATGGCTATTGAAAACCGGGGAAAACTAAGAACTGCAGAACATTCCCAGCATCTGAGAATTATCTCATATTCTCACAAATCTGGGACTGAGATTGACCGTGCTTTCTTCCCCCTCTGTAAGTCCGTTCTTAGATCTTACTCAGAGCTTGTATTATTTGCTGCCGGAACTTGTGTAGTTTGATGCTCTGCCTTACTCAAGCGTTCACAGAACTTACTCATGGGCCAGATTTGTTCTGAAACCTCGAGCCGTAGGCTTCAGGCAGCCCAACTTTCCTCAAGTTTCTGCCTTACCTGCAATTTAAAATGTGCTCTGCAGGCCCTATCTTCCTTCACAAAGGACAGTGCAGGATCAAGCTGTCCCAGTGAAGCAGCATGCCTTACAGAGCAGTAATTCCCTTAAACTGCATAACATACATTGGTGTAGCAATGCATAGCCCAGTACTTGGGTAACACAGACAGAAGCAAACTGGGTCAGGCTCTGTGCCCTGAAGCAAAAGAGAATTGCCTCCTCTGGTTTCCCAGGAATTAAACAATCCCTCTCCGTTTCACAAACCCATCAGCTGAGAGGACTCCTTTACATTCTCCCCAGGAACAGCCAGCAAGTGTCTAGCTCAGCAGATTTGCACTCCATTACGTTGACCTTCTTCCACCACCTCACATGCTCATGTTCAAGACAGGAGCTGCTGTCAGCCCAGCCATACCTGGGCAATCACTCCGCAGAGGGCACAGTGTTCATGCCTCTGCGCGTGTATTAAAGCGCCGCAGCCGCCTAATTCTTTACAGCTTGCACCTCTTAGCCCTCGTTATGGCAGACAGTTGGGCGCCCCTGTACAGTTAAAGATCACAGGCCTTGATAACCTGGCTCTTTGATTTATGACAGCCCGGACCTTAGTGATCACCTAATGAGGGAACCTGGAGTGTCAACCTGTTTATTAAATACCCAGAACCAGCTGTAGACCCAGCCAAGGAAGTAAGTTAATCATATTTCTCATTTATTTTGTGTATCCCTCTCAGTCCCCAGCTCTCCCCATTCTCTGCTCCATTCTGCCTGGCTCCCTCTTTTCATCTCAAAGGGGGAGGGATTTCGGACAGGTCATTTACACGGAGACTGTCAGGGGGCCAAAATGTTTGCGATTTCCTACTGATTTCTTAGGTGTTTAGAAGTTAATAATATTCAGCACCTCATGATTCTTTCCTAGATGTCAAACAAAGACATGAAAGGCAAGGAACCCCAGAGGAAAGGAGGGGGAAGGAGGGAAAAGGATGGAGCAGCAGGGGCAGGAGGAGAACAACTTTCCTTTTTCCCCACAGTTTGACAGAAAACTGCATCCAAGAAAAAACGGGCCTTTAGTACCAACACAAAGAAAGCACAAAGAATCGTGCAAACATCCCCCTTGCCTTGAGTGAAACACACATTTCTTTGCTCTTCCTCTGTACTACCTTGGGCAATAAAAACTAAGATCCCAAAGGCAAAGATGCAACCTGTAAAACTACTTTAGATTTATGAGTTTTCCCCTTCTATCCCCATTCATGGCTCTCACTTGCCTAATCCATTCAGGTTTTTATTTTTTAATCCCTTTGAAGGAACTTGTGAAAGACCAAACTTGCTAAAAACACCACTGAATCCATCCACCTGATAGGACACAACCTGATGGGAGACATGCAGGGAGAAAAGATATCCGGTATTATAAGAGCAGACATCACATAAATAATCTGGATAACTTATATACAGATCTAGGGCACAAAGAGTGCATTTATGTTCATATTAACATATTGTGATGAACTTTATGATCCTTGAAAATTTAATGACGCTCAGCTACCACCAGGTCAAATACTTTCACTTCTCTTTGACCACAACATATCTCTTTCTTGAACTAGAAGAGTTTTGAACACAAAAAAGGATACCTCTTATCAGTGCGCACAGGTTCTGCTATCTCACAGGATAGAGCTGGCCCCAGCAACTGTGAATGTGCCTCTGCGTAAGCCTGTCTGCCCCATCTGGAAAGATAAACCTCCAGAACTGAGGCAATAAAACCCCTCACTTATAAATACTTTGGTGAAACACAAATGCAGAGAAACTACTCACATACCTGCTCTGATCCCACGTGGGACCTCGAATCAGCCCATATCCCTTGTGCTGTATTCAGAAAGGATGAGGCAGCTGGCACAGAGCACCAGAAACATGCAGTATTTAGTGTTCTCAAACACTAGTTCCCTTACCTTTTCCTTCATCCAAACCAGCAGTGTGCTATTTGAATTGCAATCAAATCTCTTCTGAAAAGCTGAAGTACATTTCTGCATACTAGCCCTGAGGTCAACCAGGGCTGCATACCACAGCCAGCAGGTCCACAACCACGAGAACAAGGTAAAGCCTCTGGGCTAGCTGTTGGGGGAAAGACATTACTTGCCTGTGCTGTCATCTGAGAGTCCAGAATTTAAGAAGGCTATGGGATGACCCTAAGCTTTTAAGTTGCAAATGTCAGATAAGTATCTTCACTTGTGGCCCAACAACAATCAGGTATGATTCCTAGGTCTGGGCTCATCATACTGTAGGCTGTGCCCGTTCATACCTCTGCTTCTATCACAACCTAGGAAAGCAGTAGTTGTCTTTTGGGGAAGGAGCAATGAGCCTGCATATCACCTTTTTTATACTGACTGAACGTTGATCCTTCTAATAGTGCCTTCCAGAGCCCTCAAGCAAAAAGCTTCCCCACCTTTCACACTGACTAGGTGAGGTTGCAGACTGCAACCTGCAAGGTTTTCCACCAGTGAACTAACAGGGATGGAAAACATGATGATTCCTTGTTGTCTGCAGCTGCAGCAGAAGCAAACCTCCTGACATGCCAATCCTGCAGGTCTCTCTCAGTGAGTTGCCAAGACCTCAGAAGTCAAGCTGTCTGAAGTCGTTGCCTCATCCTTTCAGGCTCAATATTGCAGAATTAGCCTAAGAAATCAAGTTCTGCTATTCGCAGAGGCTCCACCTTGCCAGGATGATTTTCAATCAGACACCTGATCTCAGCCAAGCATCTCTGCAATTCCAGCCCTCGGTGTTTCACTGTTGCACCCTTTCCTCCCACCTGAGGCAGCACTCAAGGTTATAGGCAGCTCTCACTTTAGCGTGCACCTCTGTCTCCTTGTCCATCTTCCCAGGCTTGCTACCACACCACTAACAGGCTTTTGTAACTCAAAGGAGGAGCTCAGTGAGCCTTCTCTGAAGAGTCTGAGACTGACAGCTTTACCAATTCAACCTCACTGCCTACTCTCACAGATGAGTGCTTCAAGCAACCAAACTCATGCCCTCTCTACGCAACACAAGAATCTCCCTAAAGCTTCCTCTTGGCTCACTCACTCACATTGGCCTGAAGAGCCCACAAGGGCAGCCCAGAGTCCACTTTCTCTGGTGCTTCGTCCAGCCTGCTTGGAAATGATGGGGAAATGTCTTCAGTTGCTGCAGATTAGCTTGGTTTTTAGCATCAGAAACCTTAACGCTTTGCTTGGTTTCCTTTTATCTGCCTCTTTATCTGTTTAAATTTAGCCTGGTTCTGATACACTGTTTCCCAAGTCTGAGCCAATATCTGTTATGCACTACCCAAGGGGGATCTTTCTCTGCCACTTTCCTTCTTCCTTCAGTTTGGCTTATCCTCTCTCAGGAACTGAGTCTCCCTTGACCCAAAACAGCTCTCCTGCTGGCAGCTGCTGCTACCGGAGGTAAGATGTCTTCAAGGCATGACATGAAGGAGACTGCAGAAAATAGAAGCAAATCCTAAAGGCTGCCTGTGTCTACATAATATATTTATTTAATTGATACGCTCTCAGCTTTCCTTTACAGAAATTGTCAGAAGCATCAAGCAAAATTGCCTCTTGCTATTCACTGGGTTCCCCACAGCAGGCAGGTAGCAGATGGGGATGGGAAGAAATTGCTAACTGACCTTATTGTGTGGAAATGAGCCTGCAAGCACTTGCAGGAGGAATGTTTCAAGGCTCAACTGAGAAATAATAATGCAGACATTGTAAGCAGCTAAAGTGGGAATCAGGAGCAAAACAGGTTTGTGTTGAGAAGGGACTTGAAAGGAAGAGAATGTACCGAGCGGCTGCTTGCATCAGAGGGCAAGCCTGGGGGTGGCTCTCTAGCTGGGGACGCTGGGGGGAGGTTGGAGGGGGAGGAAAGAGTTGTTTTCCTTCCCTCTGAAGCCCCTGCAGCCAACATGACTGGCACCTGTCACTCAGTCCCTGTCTGCTGTGCTCTCTTTCACTCAGATGCTCCGGCTGGCATTGAAAAGAGCAGAACGTGTAAGGAAGCCACTCCAGGCAGCTGCCTCCAGGCAGGCAGGAGCAAGCATACAACGCACAGAGCTGTCACTAGCCTGCTGTCAGCCAGACAGTGGCAGCTCTAGAAGGGCTGTCAGATCATGATGGCTCCAATGGGTCAGCAGGGACATGCCTTCCCCTCCTCCCTGCCATGCTCCCTGCCCTTAATGCTTCTGACTGCGGTGTAGCCTCAGAGGAATAAAGGGACCCTTGTAGCTAATCAGCCCACACTCTCCCCCATCACAGAGCCACCTTAGGGGAGGAGACCAGTCTAAGTCTTACCCACAGCCATTTCGGTTTAAAGCATACCCTTGTCACTGCTTTACAGCATGATGGGGTATTTTGTGTGACATGCTTCACAGATCATTGTCCTGTTTGGTTTTAACCCCTCAGCAGTCCTACTGGGAGAAAAGATTTTCCATTCTAGATGAGGATCTGTTGCAACAGTTCTCTAGCAATCAGATCAGTGATAGCCGGGCCACAGGGGCAAGACAAGGAGCTGAATCTTTACAACTGGACATGAATAAAGCCTGCTAAAAAGATCTTGCTTTCCTTTCCCCTTCTGTCAGCCAGAATAGCAAATCCATTCTTGTTAACATCCTTTCAGAATAGCAGAGCATTATCTCATGAGAAAGTCTCCAGGGCCGGCTATGACTGTGATGGCAACAGCAATGGGCAAAACCAAAGTCAGTGGTTTGGCTGCTCACATGACTTGCAGTGGTAATGCTGGACCTTCGCTTGCTCCATGGTATATCTAGCCATGAAGTCTGCTAGTAAAAAATGCCCACACCCCATAGCACAGACCCGGGACTTCTTACACAGCTTTAAAAGCAAGAGGAACATTCTTCCTTTCCTCAAGCCTTCAGTTACAAAGACAAGGAGTCCCTCGCACAAACTGCTTCAGCTACTCGGGCACAGAAGTCCACTTGGGCCAGGCTTCTGCCCTGTCTTTTGCTTCCCCCCACTCCATTAGCTGATGCTCCCTTTACACTCTCCTTAAACACATCACTCATTTTGCTTTTTCCCATTTGTCCTCATCACTAAACCCTGTACTCCAAGGGGAAACACTGAAATCCCATCCTCCTCTTTCTCATTTAGCTTCGTTATTGCATAACTGAAGTAAAGCATAGGCAGAGCACACTGGATTTCAAGCACGTCAGTGGTTTCACTGCAGCAAACCCCTTCTGTCTGTCTTGAAGTTCACTCCTAATCTTGGCAGGCAATACCCACAACCTTCTCACCTTCAGCGAGACCGAGTTGGGTTCCAAGGTAAGGCGTGCTCTCCTAGAGATCAACTCCATAAAGCTATACAGGCAGCTTAAGACACAAATCTTGGACCAACCTTCTTATCTCTACAAGTCACTTTGAAGTCAAGAGGAGACAGGTATAACTCATTTGGTGCTTTTGTTAAGATCACCAGGCATTTCGGATAGCTATACAGCTTTGTAAATCTGGCCCTGAGGCTCAGACCCTCCAAAAAGGTATTTAAAGCTTCCAGCCTCCACTGCCTTCAGTGCAAGATCAGCACCTTAATGCTTTAGTAAATCCAGTGCTCATGCCTGAATCACTTCTGAAAATGGTACACAGCGAAAGTCAATAG
Organism: Amazona ochrocephala; assembly: GCA_039720435.1. NCBI lineage: Eukaryota > Metazoa > Chordata > Aves > Psittaciformes > Psittacidae > Amazona > Amazona ochrocephala. Next base: position 2,566,547 of record CM077891.1, on the reverse strand, counting down.
CACACAGCAGAGCACGGGGCAGAGGTCCCTAAGCTGCTAAATCCACCACGAAGCACCACAGGCTGCCTGGGTGCCATGCAGATCCTGGAGCAGCCCAGCCACATTAGCAGGATACCACACTCCTGTTCGTAAGCCCCACCTGGTGAAGACTTGCCCTGAGGCTCCCATGTCACTTAGGTGCTTTTAAAATGTTGCCCTTCAACTAAATCCAGCTCCCAAATCAGTCTAATGACAATTCTGCCCCCTTGGCTTCACTTCTCTTCTGAAACGTTTCTGCGGCTGGAATTAGCTCACACAAACGTTTGACTTGTTTTTCTCTTGCAAATACAGATAGAAACGCATAAATCAAGGTATTTGCTCATGAAACACTCCCCCAACCAACTTGCATACAGAAACACAATGACTTGGGGGAGTCCTGACAAGCAAACATTCAACACAAGCTTGCTGGGCGGCTAATAAATCTGGCTCATTTCTGTCTTTCTCCCTCAGTCAGGAAGGAACCGGCTATTTTTAAATCTGGATTCATGTATGTAGCCAAATATAATGTTCTTTCTTCTGTGAGAGAGAACAGGAAAAGATTTTAAATGTCCGAACATTTCCTAGGCCAGCTTATCTCTCTGTCACTCTCCCCAGGAGAGACCCACTGTCTGCCTTGGCTGCTCAGGCTGTAAATTTGTTTTATTGTTATTATTGTTATTTTTTCGGGCCAGAGCTCTCTTTTACTATGTGTTTGCACAAAGCCTGGTACAATGAGACCAGCCCACTCTGGGTCCTGCCGTTGTAGCAATAACAAGCCTATGCTGCACGGGTATACGGCAATAGGATGCCGGTTACCCGACAGGATGAGCACTCAGGTCTATGCCTAGGAAGTGGGCACCACACCAGCAAAACGAACGCCACAAAAACTGAGATGAAGCTTTCTCAGACATGGGGAGCTTATGTACACCCGTGTCTGGTTTCCTCAGACCCCAGCCCTACTTTGTCAGAATCTTCCCATACTTCACATGTAAACAAGTACTTTTGTACTTTTCTGGCCTGTGGCCCACGCTGTCTGGCAGTGATAACTACCAAAGCTGATGCACTCGCTGCAAATGCCTAGACATTGAGGCAGCCAGACACAAGCCTTTCAAAACACATCATCATTAAACAGAGGTGTGGGTGGGAGGAGAATTCAGATCAGAAAGACACACCCAAGGTTACCACATTGTGTTCTAATTTTAACACTTCTTATGACCCAGCAGCAGAACCTCTCTGGTTTTAGCTCATAATATCTCCAAATCCAGGAAGCCATTATGATTCTCTAGGGTCAAAGGTTGCTTGCATTGTAATTCACTTCCTCCTTTGGAGGTTTAATTTTGGAACTCTTTCTAATTGCCATTGTATATGACATCGTCTTTCAGATAACCATGGAATGATTTTTCTATTTGTTGGCTATGACTCAACCAACCAAAACAAAAAGAAAAAGCAACCCCTACTTTCTTTGGAACAATTACTTAACAGCGACACAGACTTTGCAGAGGTTGCTCAACAGCCTCGGCTCTCAGCTCCAGAAATGGAAGGGTGGTACTTGCCATACCGAGGGTGTAAGGACCACATACCCCGAGACACAGTGCCAGTCCTGGAGCTCACTGCAGGCATCAAGACCTCTGATCTCATTAGTGACTGTTCCACAAGCAGTTATAGAGGTAAACCTGTTCAGTAGCTTTGACCAACACTATGGCTACCTGGTTCTCCACTGATCGGCTTTCTGGTCCTTCATGATTCTGTATGCTTAATGACTGTATCTGCCACATCTGTCTAGGGCCCTCTCCTCAGACAAATGCCCTGATTTTGTTTTGGCCCTACCTAGGGATACAGCTTAATTTTCATAAACGTGTTCTCTGAACTCTTATCGCTTCTCTTCTTGGCCCTTGATATTAACCTAGCCACAATATCCACTTCCATTTCTGTTCCCACCACTGAGGACCTTTCTGTAATGCCTGCTTAGCAGCACTTTAAGAATCATGAGGTGGCTGATGCTACACGAAGGAAGATGGAAGAGAGAGAGAGCATATGTCATCCAAAAGAAAAGCACCAGGAAATTAATGGGTCCTGTCTAACCCTACAATGCTGTTTTATCTCTCAGTTCCCCTGATTTCTTGCACCAATAATTTGACAGCTTTGTTACTGGTTATTATTGTTCAGTGGCATCAAGAAAGCTTGAGTGTGCCTTATAGTATGCGTTGTGCAAACAGCTAGAAAATTACGGTTTCTGTCCCAGGAAGCTCAAAGGCTGTAAAGACAAGGTGGAAGAAATAAAAGTAAAAGTGATTCAGTCCAGACCTATATCAGCAAAGGCTGATCCCAGAAGAGAAGGTGCTTTGCTGATGCTTCTGGTTAGTACAGTGGCTGCACAGCCTCTGAAGCTCTTGGGATACTGTGTTAATAACGCTGCCAAATACACGAGAACAAAAAATACATTTAAATCTCTGTGTAACTCAGTTTCTCTAACAACCTTTAGCAGAGGAAAAAATCTTCATCGAAAAGAAGCCTTGTTTGCATCAGGTTTGTGCCCACCACTTAGCACAGTGGAGCCTGAATCTTTCAATGGCAGCGGTAAGCACTATTATAACTGTTATATGTAAAGACAAATAAGGATATAATAGATTTGACCAAATGTAAGCGAAAAAAATCTGGATTCACTACAATTCAATTGCTTTTGTTCCAGCCCCAGTCACGGATGAATGTTTTGCTCACAGAAATGCTTCACTCCTGCAAGCATTCAAGTGCAATGGACTAAATCCTTTCAGACAGGAAAAAAAAAGAAGTTAAAAACTAGCCCTTTAGGATTAACAGCCTGCAGCATGCTAAATCCCAACAGGGCACCCAGTTGTGTGCTGTGTGGAGGAGGATTGTCTGTAGAGGAATTAAAACACTTCCAGCCCTGTTGACACCCTGAACCAAAGAGCAGGGGGTGGGGTGTGAAGGAAGTGTTAGAAGTCGGAGTCTGCTGGAGAAAGTGTGAACAAGCCAATTAAATCCTGACACTTCTGGACAAAGAGGTCTCTTAGGAAGAAAGAGATTAGCACCTCCTGTTCATCAAGGAGCAGCAGCCAGCCCAGCCCCACTGCGACACAGAGGAAGAAGCTTTTCAGGGGCTGTAGGACTGGCTGATGTATCTCAAGTAGCAATGCAAAGGAATGCCTGTCCTGCTGTCATCGTGGGATCAATGTTCGCACCACCGCTCCCAGCAGCTGGCACGGTCACACACTATAGTTTGCCTTTTTGCAGCTTGAGTGTGCGTAAAGCAAAACAGGAGAGAGAGGAGAGCTGCTGAAATCGCTGCCACACTGTTGGTCCTGCTTTGGCAAGTCATTCCCTACTTTATCACCAAGCTTGTGTTAATCATGTCTATCAGCTTCACCTATAGTGCAGCAGACTTCATCCACCTATTCCATTTCCCTTTCTTCAAGCCTAGGAGCAACACAACAGTAACAACAACAACCAAAAATAGAGACAGCTATAATCACCTCAGTATTCAAACGCATTTGGACCTGGGCATTTGTTCTGGCCTATTATGGATCTAGGGATGATTTGAAGCTTGGTCGAAAATCACCATGATATGTGCATCAAGACCATGCTGGATCTTCAACTCCAGAAAGACCCTGTGGACCTGTGAGTTGGGCTTTTAAAGGTGTCAGTCTAGAAACAAAATCACGATAGTCGTGACAGTGGGGTGCAGTATTCACAGAATCATAGAATCAACCAGGTTGGAAAAGACCTTTCAGATCATCGAGTCCACCATTACCCCAGGACTGCCACGTCCACCACTAAACCATGTCACCACAAGTTAACCTTTCTGTTACCAGAAAGTAGTGCAGAAAACAGCATGCCTGTGAACGAACTGAAACAAAGCAGAGGGATGCAGCTGGTCCCCTACAATTCCTTACTCCTGGTTTAGAGATATAAGAACTTCATGTCAACTCATACAGTTAACGGATGTGGAATCCCTCATCAATCATTCTGTGAGCGTGAGATAACCAGACTCTGCAAGAATTCCTCACACCGACTGTCTCATTGTAGATACCCCATCACAAAACAGACTATAGGACCTACAGAGTTTATAGTTGTGCATGCTTGAACGTTTCGCTACTTCAGACATACCAGCAACTTTCCACTAGAGATATTACCTCCTTTATATATGCAGCTTATATCATAGAATCAATTCCTACACAATGAAAGCTTGCAAACAAAACCAGGTCAAATTTCTCAGTTAGGGCACTAAATGAGGCACCCAGAGTAGTGGGGATTGCTGAGCTTCTTGCACACACTACACTGCCAATTATACTTTTATTCCAAGTACAATTCCCAGTGTTCTACACCTGACAGCACCCTGTTGTTCCCCACTGAAGCCTCCATAAACCACCACTTTCCACTTGGTTTACATATGGCACTTGCAAATCTAGCCCAAATTTGACAAGGCTCAGTACAACCAGAGCTCTAAGATGAATGCCTCTATGTTTTCCTAACCAAAGTCACCCAAAGAGGAGGTGATGCAGTTATGGGAAGACAAAATTTCTTTCTTCTTTAACTAGAGAGTCAGCGGCTGACACCCAGCTTCCTTCTCGTCTCTTTGCCTTTTACTTTCACACTAGTTTGGGCTGCCTATTGCCACCAATGTGGAAAACATTTCAAAGCACCTTTTCATTCATCAGCTACCACTGAACATGCACACAAGTCCCTAAACAGTCATTATTCACATGAGATTGTGTAAAAATCAGAATCCAAAATTCACACGTAGGTTACCTGATGCACCCTTAAATAAGTGGACTTCCATTTAACTTGGCTCAAGGACCAAAACCTATGGTACATCTTCATGCGTTCCAGTTCAGACACTATGTAACTGTGGTTGTGACTGGAGACTTGAGTTCAATTTCTGATTGAGGTCTCAAGTGAACTTCATACAACTCGAATTAAAAGGACTTGTACAATTTCACTGTTTCCTTGAACCCCTGCACACCTCATTCCCTTACTCTTGACATAATGCCAGAGAAAGCACAGGTTGAGTAGCTGGGAGGAAGCAAGAAGTCCAAGCTGCTAATGAGGGCTGATCAAATGCCTGACATTTTCTATGCCTGTCCAACCTATGAATTCATTCTGCCCGTGTTCATGTTCCTTTGCGCTTCACCTTCCATGAACAGCCCAGCCAACCTGTTTCTTTGCAGGAAAAAATCTCAGAAGCAGCCAAGTTCATAGTGTCACAGCCTGGTTTGGGTTGGAAGGAGCCCTAAAGCTCCTCCAGTTCCAACCCCTGTCACGGGCAGGGACCCCTTCCACTGGAGCAGGGTGCTCCAAGCCCCTGTGCCCAACCTGGCCTTGAGCACTGCCAGGGATGGGGCAGCCACAGCTTCTCTGGGCACCCTGTGCCAGCGCCTCAGCACCCTCACAGGGAACAGCTTCTGCCTAAGAGCTCATCTCAGTCTCCCCTCTGGCAGGTTAAAGCCATTTCCCTTGGCCTGTCCCTACATCCCTTGTCCAAAGCCCCTCTCCAGGTTTTCTGCAGCCCCTTCAGGCACTGGAGCTGCTCTAAGGTCTCCCCTTAAGGAGCCTTCTCTTGTTCAGGCGGAACCAGCCCAGCTCTCTCAGCCTGGCTCCAGAGCAGAGCTGCTCCAGCCCTCGCAGCAGCTCCATGATCATCAAGTTCTAGAGAAACATTTAGAGAAAACTTGTTGAAAAATAATGTTAAGATTGTCAAACTCAAGCTTCATCCTAGCATCCTGTTGGTCCTCAGTGCTGCTGCACGTGTTCATCTTACCAGGGCACAGAAAGATGTTACATGACCAAACTACCCAACAAAAAAAGACAGGATCAGTTCACTTCTGAACTTTGAGGATTCACATGTGCCAACATTTTCCAACCAATCATTAAAAACAGTCTGTTCTGGAAGACCAGGAGCTATTCATAAAGAGAACTGCTTTGAAAAACCTCACCACTAACCCGAGCTCCATTCACTAACAGAGGATCTTTTAACTTCCTTTCAGTGAGTCAGTGTTAACCAACTGCAGAGGCACATCAACGAGTGGCAGCCTAGACCTAAACCACTGACATTTTAAGTCTGCGATATGGGCTCAGGCTCAATTTGCATTTGAACCCTCTGTGCCATCTCAAAATTCGGTCTATTTGGCAATGAAGGACTCTGGCAATGAAGAACTTTGCCTTAGATTCACAGGAGACCTTTGGAAGTGGTTAAGTCCTAACCACGTTCTAGGAACACAGAATGAGAAGAATCCTAATTCACAATATGGCTGCTCTTACTTGGCTAACTTGAGAGTAGTACCTCAGCTGTAGATAACTTCAGTTGCCTCAGGCAGTGAGGCAGATAAAGTTTCCATGTCCACCCTAAGAAGTTCTTTCAACACCTGTTTGGAAGCTCTCTGAAGTTAAAAATTATCCTTCCATTAAATCCACAGACATCAGATTAGGTGAACACAAAGACACAGGAGAAGGTGTCCTTCAGTATGTACATGACTCCTGTGAAGGAACTTTTTGTCTTCCAGTTGAACCAATTGCCGCCTGTATCAGAGATCATTAAGGAAAAACGAGTTAGCTTGGGCTGCTCAGTATTTTGATTAAAAGCCTTCAAAATCTTTCTCCTTAGGGCCCGTATTCACTGGGTCCCACTGTGTTTAGGTCTTTTCCCTTCTCCTCCCGCATTTAATCACAACATTACTAATGAAAACAAAAAAGAAACTCTAGCTGGGCCTTGCATGATTTAGGTACCAAGTAAACAGTACTTAACAGTTCTAATTGAAGGTCAGTAAATCCCCAAGAGATTAAATGAATCCTGCAGTGAGATGTGTAAATCTCACTGCCTTTTACGGCGTCCCAGCCAAGACCCTGTGCTCAGTTGTGCAAGACTTAATAAATGTGGTATGCACTTAATCAAAACCATTTTGCCACCAAAGGGGCAAAGGGGTGTAAATCACAATTACTCTTGGCACTAAACCACTGGCACAAAGAGGCCCACCAATGCCAAACATAATCAGGGGCTGGCTTCTTGCTCCTAGTTAGCTGTCTGGCACTGTCCGCAGGGCTGAGCGCCCGTTCTGGTGCTCAGCAGGGGAAATCCAGATGGGAAAAATGAAAAGCTAAAGAGGACAGCGAATGTATAAGGGTTGTGCTTCTCTCCTTCTCATGCTCTGCTTGCCCTCTGCCAGCTCTCACCCCAATTTAGTAGCTATTAATAAGCTAAAACATGGAGCTTTGGCAACAGCCTGGTTCTTTGCAGCTAAACCGTGTAGATGTAATAATCCCATCAAAGTTTATGTCCCACGTTGTGTTTCAAGGTTTAATAGCTGGTGCACTGAGAATACGCTGGAAAAAGTCTCTGAGAAGTCGGGTGTTTTTAGAAGTTGGTTTCTTTTCGCCAGTCGGGAATCCAGAATGGGCAAAGGAAGAACCACTGATGGCTCATGACAAGTCACCTTTGACCTGTACCTCAACCAGCTACCGAAGCAGAACTATGGGACAAAGACACTGCGCTCCTCAAGAGTGTAATAATGTCTAAATCCAGATGAAGACAATGAATGGAGGCTCTAACACTCGGTTCCAGTGCTGAGGAAGTTCAGAACAGCTACAGGGTAGGTCACCACAGTTTACTGGAAAGAGTCCTGGTGATGCCAAGCAGCAGGGGAAAGACAGGAGAACCCCAAACAAAGCCACAGAAATACCTAACATCTGCTTAGAATTCCAGCAACACAACTGGAATGATAGAGGAGATCTAGTAATGCTACCAAGTTGCAGTTCATAAAGCAGATTCAACCCCTAATTCAGCTGTAATCTCAGAATCTCTTGGTACTTCAGCTTCTCAAGGGACTGATCCCTGGTCTGGTCTAGTAACTCAAGGTGTTTTTCCTGGTGTAGCAGGTGGGATACATGCTGCCTAGCTTTCTAAGGTAGAGTTTTAAACATTAATTCTCAGCCAGACACTGCAAAACATGGGTCTTAGACACATCTGATTAACTGTTCTCTATAGAAATCCAATGGTTCTGTCAGTGAATTATAAAGAAGCCAATGGCTTACAACCCAAAATACTTGAGTGCTCCACACAGACCATCACAAGGTATACTGGGAATGTTTTGTCATGCACAAACAACATCATATCTCAGCAGAAAGAAATTAATATCATAAATATGCTGCACTATGTGACTGTGCTGCACCTTGACCCTAGAGGAGAATGACAGCTATTATGTGTCACTGCCTTATGCAAGCCTTTCACCTGTCCAATAGCATCTCTTGTGTTGAATACACAAAGCTTTTATCTGGTCCACCACTTACATGTAATGTCCTTTATGTACCGTGTTGGTTCTCACTGGGATGTGGCTTGGTTTAAGGCACTGAAGGCATTTATGCCTTGCAGAGATGCTTCCTCCGGCCTTGCAGGAGTAGCACTGTAAGACCATGCATCCTTTCACCACCTCTCCTGCCCATGTAACTCTCAGTTCTGTAAAGTTTTTCTTCCCCTGACGCAGCATTGTGGAACAGCAGCTGATATACATTCACAGCACATTAGAAGTCCGGAATAAAGGGATTCTCCAGCACCACAGTTGGACTGGGACAATATGCTTCTCTTCCCATCAGCCAGCAGCAAATAGCTGAAAACACACAAGCTGCACTTACCTTACTGCTTTCATTGTTTTCCTTGCCACCTGTTTCATTCTATCACTTCCTTTCACCTCTCATGCAGTCATATGCTCATTCCTTTATTTCCTTCATGCTTCCCCTCTCTTCATAAGTCTCCCATTTGAGACACTCCCACATTTTTCCCTCTGTTTTCTTCCTGCCTTGTCCCATGCTGTTCTTATTTCCCATTCTCTCACATTGCAGTTTCCCTTTCTCCCCCCTCTCTCCTTCTCTCCCCCCCTTCCCATCATCTTGCTTTCCCCTTCTACCTTCTTTCCTTCTCTCCTCCTCCCCCAGTGTGCCCGGAGCTTGAGCAGAAAGTTGGATGGAGCCTTAATTGCTGCTCCCCTGCCTGACATCAATCGGAGGTGACATCTCCTGCACGAGGAGCTGCAGCCGTCCTTTTGCATATTCCCTCTGTCTGAGCACATCAGGAGAGATGTCACAACCAGGAAGCTGGAAGCCATTGAAGAAGCAGGGAGCCACAGAGATCATTGTGAAGCTAGCATGAAACATTGAAGAGGTTGGTAAACTGTGCTTCCACAACGGGTTCTTCCAGTGCTTTCTGCACTGTTGGTCTCAGGCTCAGAGCATTTACAGGAACTGACATTTCAGAAGTTGCACAGCAATGTTACACCAGGGTTTTTAAACAAAACAAATGTTTGTGTTCAACTCCATTATGGCTTTGTGGCTCCCTGTGGGAGGGTGACTTTCCAGTAACTGAGCAAAGATGGTATTTCATAGCATAGGGAACACCAAGTACGTACACCGTTTTAGACCTAATCTTTGTGGAAATCACAATGCAGGGGAAAAGACCAGTGTAGGCAGCTGTATCAATGCATTCCACTTCAAGACCTGACACGGGAGCTTCCATACATGCCTCTCCCAGAAGATGCAGACGTTTTGCACTTCAACCCTCACTCCCACATGGCCTTCCCCCAGTCACTTAACGAAAATAGTTATTACAGTACCAGCATCTCCCTTATCAGTTATCTCTCCTCTGGACTCTCAGCATTTGCTATTCAACTCCTTAACCCCACTTTAATCCTGCAAATACACTTTTCCCCTCATCTGCTCTCAAGGCAACTACATAAATGCTAGGATGTTGGCTTGGTTCACATCACCATATTAGAGGGAACTTTCAGCAGTGGCTGCAAGTTTTCTCCCTGAAATGCCCTCTGTAGCTCATGTGAAACCACGTTTGAACTTCAATTTTCAGAAATATTAGGCCTATAATCGCAGAAGGGAGTAAAACAGTAAGGAAATGCTGATGTCCAAGTCCTAGCAGGAGTATTTCTTTTATATTATCCTTCGTATCACCTCCAAACTTGCACTCACGTATGCATCAGCAACTGATTGTGGTTCACACCATAGGAAAGTCAAGAGTGGAGTTTAGAGCAATAAATTTGCTTTATTTGGTGTCTCCAAAGGATTTACTTTAATTTTTACCTGTAATGGACTGCAATTGTCACATGTTTAAAAACCAAACTAATAAGAAATGGATAACTGTATTTTCTTGGCAAAGCCATCGAGCATCAACATGTCAGCGTTCCAGTTACCCACCAGACAGCGAGAGTTTCTTTCCTGGTTTTCAATGTGTTCCTATTTCAATCCTTTTCCTTTTCTCTGTGTTCTATGCTATTAAACAGAGGCAATACAGTGAACAAACAGACTATGCTGTGCAGGCATGACATTGTTAAACACGTACAGATTCAGAAAGGGCTTCACAGAGCATGGGAAGTATCCTTAGCACCACACTCCATATGAAAACACTGAGACACCAAGAAGGGAAATCCATGTGCTGTATGATCACAGGCAAGCTCAGAACTCCTGTTTCCTGGCCCACAAGTCACTATTAGTTCCCATCATACAAGCACTGAAAATTGCTTCATTGCACGCAGATTTGGGACCGAAGCTTGTGTTTTGAACTGCTTTTAGTGTGTGCCCACCACTACAATCCACAAGCACAGCTTTACAGTAAAAATACCCAAATAGTGTTAAAATATTTGCAGAGTACTTGAAGTGTACCTAGCTTACCTAGCTACTAAGTAGCTATTCAATAGCTATTCTCCTCCACCTTCATTCTGTCCTGATCAGTTTCAGATGGACTTCACTATTCATAATAAAAATCGGCACCAGATTTATCCAGTTCTGTGTTACCAACAGGCTTAGACCCTCTATCCTGTCAATATTAAAGAAACCAAAGCAACAATGAAACACACTACCTGAAACCCAGGAATAAACACAATACCCAAAACCCAGGAATCTCAGCACAGCAGGAAAGACAAAGGAAAAAGACTGGGAGCTACAGCAAATCAACACCTCCTAGAGAAGCAGTTAAAGAAATCTTTTTACCATACACAGGCTCTGCAGAGTTCCATGAGGCCATTCAAGTCCAAGTAGAAGGCACCGGTAGCATATTCCATGTGAATCCTTCGATGGAGAGTTAAGGCCCAGATCTACTGGGGGTGGAAATAGTGGGAGTCATTAAGCAGCTCTGAATCATTGACTGAGAATTGCGTGAATGAAGTTACCTAAAGATTCTTCCACATTCATGTCACGCTAACCTCTCCCGGGAAATGACATCTAACAATGCAAGACAGGACTGTGTTCTTCACTGCCCCTTAAATGAGACCTGTTGCTCTGGAACGCAGGTCCTCAGACACCATTGTCTTTAATCACACATTTACACTGTGCCACTGCGAAGCCAGAGAAAAATGTTATAACTGTAACCTGACAGCGCACAGCTCCAACACTTACTTCAATAAAGCTGGGCCCAGTTATTGTAAAGATCTGATCTTGCAAAATGCAGCCACTCATCAAGGTCTTCAGAATCCTCCCCTAACCTCAGAGTTTAACCCAGAGTTCCAGATCATAGTGCAATTTAAACATGGCATATGGGTGAGAAACGCAAACCTGCTTTCCTCATTTTAAACTGTTACACAGGACAAGTGCTCTCTACTTCTGGCAAAAGAGCCTGTTAACATGCTATTGGACAGAGGATTTCCATAACTTGCTTACATCACTAGAATAAAAGCAGACAAGAAAACCAGAGCAAAGAGTTTCTGAATGAATTACTACCATTTCAGAGCACCAGGCTGGCCTAGAAAAAGCAGCTTCAGGTTTGTACTCAAGTATAAAATAAAATGGGGAAAAAATAATAATAAGGAAAACAGGGAATTAAAGAGCCATGATGCCAAATTCAAAGGCTGGGCACACTGGACAGCACAGGTGAGAACAGATAGTGGCCCTCAAACTAAATGTATGTGTATATATGTGAGTATGAGCGCACATGCAATACTCTGCAGAGATTAGTGTACACTAGCTGAACTCAACAGTTCACCTACACCTCTTTGGTACTAAGACACATTACCTGATAGCACATACACAGCTGTTTGAGACTACACCTATGTGAACCTGAACAGTAACATAAGGAAGGAAGGATTTGACATAGGGATGCTGGGGAGGGACTCTTCATTAGGGACTGTAGCGATAGGACAAGGGGTAATGGGTTCAAACTTAGACAGGGGAAGTTTAGATTGGATATGACGAAGAAATTCTTTACTGTAAGGGTGGTGAGGCACTGGAATGGGTTGCCCAGGGAAGTTGTGAATGCTCCATTCCTGACGGTGTTCAAGGCTGGGTTGGACAGAGCCTTGGATGGCATGGTTTAGTGGGAGGTGTCCCTGCCCATGGCAGGGGGGTTGGAACTGGATGATCTTAAGGTCCTTTCAAACCCTAACTATTCTATGATTCTACGATTCGATGACATACTATGAGTAACAAAAGAGATGTCTTCCTGCACTGGGAAAAAGGTGCATGTTTCTTCTTTCCCTCATCGTAACAAAATAGGTAAAGTTGAAATTGTGAAGAAAATGCAATCCAGTAAGTGACTCCTAAAGACATTTCATTAAAGGAGTTAAACCATCAGCTGGAAAGTCTGCTTTAATGAAAGCTGCAAAACAATGCTGAAGGAGTTTCATTATGAAGCACCGGAACCTGGGTTTGTTGAGTAGCTGAAGTAAAAGAACATGGGGAAAGAATCAGTTTTAGCAGTTTTAAAACTTCTTCCTTTCAACCAGATGATCTGCAATGTTACACAAGAACTGTTACGCTGGAAAAACTGTAATCACCTTTCATAGCTTTGCTTTATAATGTTCTAAGGTCAGAAATGGTCGGGAAATGTGATTTTCCCATCTTTCTTAAGACAGAATATCTCTATCGAAATGAATCACTAGTTCCATCTAGAGCTGCCAACTGGTGGGAAGACTGCCGAGCTGTACACAGAACAGTATGTATTCCCTATTATGCATCTGTGGGGTTAGCATGGAGCCTTCCTCTCATAGTTCTGTGTTTCTAATTCAAAGATCACATTTTGAAAGCTTCATGCCATGCTATATTTGAAATCTCAACCAAGTAAAAGTGGTGCAGCACTTTCCCAGCAGTACTCCTGACAGGGAGGAACCATCCTTTAGTAACCTCAATTGTTTTCAATCCTTGAGCCGCAGAAGGCTACTTTAAATGTCAGTTATTTGAATTGTTTCACTGCTGATCATTACTCAAACACCTTTTGTTGAGTTTGTGTCCCACAGCCAGAGTGGCCATATCTGTATAGACTTTGACAACTCTATGCAAATTCCAGAAAGGAACAGCCCACGCTTTTCTTTCCTTCCCCATCACCTTGGCCTTGCTCTCCTAACAATGACTTCTTCCAACCTGGCATGCATGTTAAGGCAGTGGATCACATGAGTGAACTAGTCTGGTTTAAAGCTAGCCAGAGGAAAAAAACACTCAACCAAACTATCAATACCTCAGTCTAAACCAGTAGAGATCCTCACAAAAAGACAAGCCAGGACAACAACAAGGGGGGGATCTTTCCATGGCATTTTTGGCTCAAAAAGCTCAAAGAACTACAGTGTGTGTGCATACGCTTGCACATACCTATACAACACATGCATGCTGTATATCAGCTTCAGAGTTCCCATAGCTCCAGCTGAAGCTTCTCAACAAGACTTCTGTTTTCATACTCACGATGTAGATTTCTGTTTTGACAGGAGTAACCAAAAAAGGAAAGTGTGAAGACAGCTTAAGAGAAATAGTGTTTCGGTATCACAATCGGTAAGAAGGGACAGGCTTGATTGTGTACATTAGACATTTCCCCACCACCCCTTTCTCCTTCTCTAATCTCAGTGGCACTGCTACAGAGCTCTCCACCTCCCACTTCACTACAGAATCCTTCTCCCCAGAGCTTCATTTGCCAGCTCAGGAAGACATGTACATGAGGTGTCATGCTCTCACTCACCTCACAGAACGTGGCTCCCTGCAAACTTGTGCTAGGGAAGGCCAGAACCTGGGCATGAAGATGCCAGGAACAGTTCCTCACCAATATCAGATCAGCTATGGAAAGTAAACACTAGTGACAGTCATGGATCAGAAAGCCACCACAAGCATCTTGATATCCACCTATTCTCTCAATCATCCTCAGAATCCAATTGCCTTTCTCCCTCACTAGCCACCCTACACCCAGCCTAGCCATTCACTTTGCCACTCTAGGCAGCTTATAAGCATCAACAGTGAGAATAAAAGCAGTTATTTTCTCTTCCTCTCCTTCCTTGGGGCATCAAGGTAAGGGATTCAATTGGCAGCAACTGCTGAAAAGTCTCAAGGTAACACTGTGCAAGTCAGATTATTTTTATTCTATATACTACATACACACGTGTATATCTCTCTCATATATTATGAGTATATATATTTACGTAAAGACTGTTATTTGAAACACAGTTTCTCCTGTTCTTTCACAATGTGGCTGCCTCTGAGACCACATCTAAAGCTTCAGTTATATACTCAGGCTTACCCAGCGCATGAGAAGCAAGAAGCTGTACCGCAAAGGGAATAACAGCAATTCCAGCTGATCATTCTCTCCTGCCATATTTTCCACGGTTTAGGACTGAAGCAGCCAGTCACCCTCAACTTGACCTGACCAATGGCTCTGTGGGAATACCTAACAGGATCCACATTGCTCCCAAGAAGCTGCGCACACCGACTTGTGGAGAATCGGCTGAATACGGTGTGGTTGAGCACCAGAAATGTTCATGAACCTCCTGCTCTCCTACAGAAAAGTAAGAGCAGATTTGGGGGGTTGTGTGTGCTTGTTTGGTTGGGGGTTTTTAACTTTAGAATTGTAACCTACTCAGAGACAAAATAGGCAGCTTTGGTCCTGGGCAGTGTTGGAGAATCAATAGCTTGAAGGAAAAATACCCCCAGGTGGGGTAAAGAAAGGAAGAGCATCTTGAAATAAGCCATTTCCACATCATTGACAAAACAGCTAAAGACCTGAAGAGCTCTGTGTTCAAAAAGGGGTGCAGGCAGCAGAGCACAATAAAACCTAAAAGTTTCTCAGGAATACAGCCAGGTGATTAGTTCAGTCAACTCAGTCAGGCTGGAAGAGCCGGACCACACAAAGGGATGTTTGTCTGGGATTCAAGTGCAAAAATCCTTGCTTACAGTAATGACAAAAGACAACAAGTTAGTTTAAGAAAGTATCCTCACTCTCCCTCCACAGTGAGCCTCTCCAGTCATCACTGACATGAGAGCACTGAGTAGGATTTGCAGGCAAAAGTTACATTTCTCAAACCCTCCAAAGGAGGAGAGAGGAAATGAAAGAGTATATCAGAAAGTAGAGAAAAAGTATCGGAAAGCCATGCGTAAGTGAGCCTAACTTTACCTTTTTTTTTTGACTCAGATTTTAAAGGGCTTTAGAGGAAATGCTGAGCAAACACTGAAGAGTATTTCTTCAACAACGACAGAAGTCCCATCACAGTGGAGTGTACCACTTGCTATACTAGGTCCTAGACTAGGTATAGTCTACCAAATGCAGCCTGTGACCTTTAGCAGTACCCAGCAGCTAAGGGAAACAGAGAAAAGCAAAATGAATGAAGTAAAATTACAAGCTTCAAGTGAATTGAAAGAGCCCATGCTAAAGCAGAGATAATACACTGCTACAGTAAAGCTCCTTGGTTTTAGTATGGGTATCTCCATTACTACTGCACTGAATGCCCTCCGCTTGGGAAGGACAGGGACATGTCAGCAGTCCAAAGTGCCATCAAACATGCAGTCCTTGTAGGATTAAGGCAGGTCATGCCATTATACATTTTAGCACACAGTTAAACTCATGATTCTTCCCTTCGGCTTCTGTGTTTTTATCACACTTGAAAGACTTACTTCAACCAATCATCATCATGTGCCACACTTCTCTCCATTTTCCATTCCTATTCCCAAACCCCTAATCCATACGTGAGCACTGCCAGATAAAGCTCTGCTAAAGGACAAGCACAAGGCCCCAGCACAGATATGGAGCCTGTCCCTGCTGCTTAGGACATGTATCCCCTAGGAACACAGCCACCTCGACTCCCTTTCTGCCACAAGAGGTATCTGCACCTGACTAACAGAAGTTTTCAGAGTAGTATTACCATGTGAAGTTGAATATAGGCGCATATCCGTGAAGCCATGTCAATAGAAATTTGAGAGATAGCATATTTATGTATTCACTTCTGCATGTCCATATGCAAGTTACCCTTAAAGTCTTCTCTGGGATTCTAATATCCCATTAATCTCCAGCAAAAGCAACACTTAATACGTAAAGGATTCCTGTACTCCAATCTTCTTGAGAAGATTAAAGGGATTTTTCACTCTCATTTTCCCCTGGTGTGAAATAAAGGGTTTACTATGCCTCTATCAATGGGGATCATACAAAACGTCAACCTCCTATCCATCCCTCTTCCCTCCTCCTTCTTCTTTCAATTTCCCTTCCCCCCTTCTCTTTCACTCCCTTCTTAACCCCTCCCTGGCTCCTCTCTCAGCTCCACTGTCCCAGACAGAGCAGCTAAAGACATTAGCTGACAGACACAAAAGGCGGCAGAAATCAAATAAAAGGCAAACGCAGCAGCCGCAGGTCAGCCTTGTATAAATATTTATGCTGGAGGAAGGCTCAGTGCCTGAGTAATGACCTTGTGGCTGGTATTAATAGAGATAATGTGAGTCTGTAAAGACATGCTGCCAGAGAGAGGGAGAATTTGGAGGGCTATAAATCTCCGCATCAGGCTGCAATGCTAGTTGACCTTTACACTGCTCTCTCTCCTGCCTTCCATCTTTCTTCTTCTTTCTTCCCATAAGAGAGAAATTGGCAGAGCACATTAGCAAGGGGAGGAGTCCCAAATCCAAAGCATTTGCACAAGAGAAGTTGGATGTAAGTCAGAATTCTCACAGCAACAAAAATCAGTGATGAATCCAACACACGCACGTGTTCACCCACATGACACATGCGTACCTGCACACTCTCCCACACACACGCTTATGTGCTGCTCACAGATCACGGTCAGAAGCATACATTCATCCTTTCCATGACTTGTCTGAATGCATGTGCATATGTATTTGTATCTACACCAGGTATCGCATACATGTATGCTTACAAAAGTAATAGGAGCTCTCTCATACACCTCTTGTAAGCAGGGCAGAGAAGGGGGAGCTGCAAAGAGCGGCTTCAATGAAAAATTAAGGCTGAATTTCTTCTAATTTCTGCCACCTGTAGACCTGCAACAGGAGGCTTCAGGAGCTAAGGCTGCAATGGTTTCATTTCCAACAGCAGATGAGCATCCCAGCCATCTCAGCAGAGAGCTAAAGCAGCTACGATTCTTCACTGAAGTGCAGTCAGCCATGCCAGCACCTAAACCCAGGTCCTAATATGAGGGGATCCTTTGTTCATGGAACTGAGAAATTAAGTCCCTTCCCACATTAACAGTGGAAAACGAGAAAGTGAATCTTAAAAAGGAGTGGGCCTTGGGGCCAGGGACTGCAGAACTGCAGCAGAATCAGACCAGCACACGGGCCATGAAGTAGTGCTGTTGGCAGTGTTTTGTTCAATGTCAGTGCCCACAAGTGGCACTGACATTCCCTACCCCTATTTCAGAGATGAAAAGGAATAAAGGCACACGTGTGGGAAGGACTGTGCTGAAAATCTGTTCACAGAGGTCTACTGCAAAAATCTAGAGCTGATTATTGCAGTAGCACAAAAAGAAGAGGTAGGAGCAAGGTTTTAATCCAAGACAGAGTGCACCAACATTAAGCACTGCTGTCCTTTATCAAAAGCTACTCCTACAGCCACCAAAGTTCCAGTGGAAATCACCAAATTATTACAAGGTGACTAGGACCGAGATCTGAAACAGCCACAGCAATTCCCTTTTGGGTGAGCATTAGTGTTGAGTCCCTAAAAGATTAACCCTTTGGCTTTCCTCATGTATCACGTCATCTGTGCTTTAGTCAGGCATCCAGAAAAGAACACCACAGAATAGAGAAGCGTTCAAGCTAGATACGCTATAATATGGAAGAGAGAAAATAACAATTTTGTGGGTTTTGTTGGCTTTCCTCTGCAACGCTTGAGTAAAAAGAAAGCGAGAAGCCACAGTGAATGTGCATAAAGTTCCATTTGGTAGGCACTTAGTCCTTAATATAGATTTATGCCTCTTGGTATTTTTCTGCTGAAAAAAAACCCCAACAGAACAGCCAAGCTTATTAATATTTGATGGAAAAGTCATTTAGTAGAAACAGACTCCACAACCTTTTTAATTCAAACATCTAAAGGACAACTTTGTTATTTTCTTGTACACTGACTCCGGGTTGGACCAGGGGTTTGATGGGTCATGTACAAAATAAGATTGACAAGGTCTGAAGTGGGGACAGAGCATGCAATGCTGTTGGGGTGGAGTTCAGCAGCTAGGAGCCTCTGAGACTCACAAGCGCTACTCGACCAAGAGGCCCAGCAGGTATCAGCTACCTAAGAAAAGGTCTGAAGAGGACGGCAGGCTGAAGAGATGCTGCTGACTTCTTGGGAGAGAAGAACCATACAAGGCTCACTGTGGCCAGGCAACAGAACCAGAATTAGCTTGGCACCATGTTCATTTAAGAACATCGAAGAATTACTGCTGATGTTACTGACATTTCTGTCACCAGCACCAATCCTGGTTCTGTGGTCCCTGCAAACATGGGTATTTGGCTCAATCTTTACATAGGCCACACCTAAGACTCTTTCCTTGAGGTTCTGTTCATTTCCACTCTACACTAATGATTTCCCAACATTGCTGCTCTTCATACAGGAATCTTAAGCTACCATGGCACAATAGTGCTAACAGGTACCCAGAACATAACCCCCCCCAAACTGCTAAGAAGTCTGTTTCTGCCTGTTTTATAATAAAGCCATAGAACTGGAATCCCACAAAACAATCTCACAGCACATGGGCAGTCTTTCTAGTCCATATTGCATTCTACCTGAGCTTCAAAGTTTCACATTAAACCCAATAATTAGTTCCAATAATATTGTCATTTCTGAAAGGATAATATGTTACCAAATTCTTGATCCACAGTTCACCACTTCCATCATTTGGATCCTGACTTTCTTCCCTACAAGGCATTTGTTCCATGTATGACTTGTTTTGACTTTTGAGCTATGCTGTGACTACCCTGCAGGCCAGAATTTGCAAGTTCTTCACTAACACATGCAGACATTCCTAGCCCTGGGATATTTCAAGAAGATACTACCTACATACATGTCTGCAGAAGATGTGATTCTTTGGTTGGTATATAATATATGGTTAATGCTTAATTAGCCCATTCATGGATAATTCATGATTAGTTATTAACAAAAGCAAGAACAAACAAGAGTTATATGTTAAAGCTCTTAAATCATGGAACTAAACATGTCATACATAAAGGAGAATGCATGATTTATTCAGGAAGGCAAACGTGAAGCCAGGAAACCACTGGGCAGCACAAAGCGCCTCCACTCCAAGGAACTAAGCTTGTCAATCACCTCAGATATACACAAGGGAATGCCTGATGAACAGGCTTGTGTGAATGGCAGCTTAGAAGAACATAAAGGTTTGTGGCTTAATTATGCCTCTTCTGAGGAGGTCTGCATAGAAGAGAACAGGATTGTAATGGAAAAAGAGTGGCCCCAAGACATTCCAACTAGAGCCTGACACACCAGAACATCTTAATGGATAGTTTAGGGACTCTATACTCAGAAGCACTATCTGTATTTTTTTGGACTGAAAGAGAGCCAGATGTCATCAATACAGCCTGCTACACACTACTGTGTGCAGCAAGATAAGGACACAACCACATCATCCAGGGACAAGGAGCATCACAGTGTGTACTGAGTCATCTCCAAACATTAGACCCCTCCCAACAACACTTTCCCCCTGTATAAATAATTCCAAGTTAATCATAGCAGAGACAGGAAAGAAAGCCCATGACAGAGGATCATCATAGAATCATAGAATCATAGAATAGTAAGGGTTGGAAAGGACCTCAAGATCATCGAGTTCCAACCCCCCTGCCATGGGCAGGGACACCTCCCACTAAACCGTGTCATCCAAGGCTATGTCCAGCCCCACCTTGAACGCCGCCAGGGATGAAGCATTCACAACTTCCCTGGGCAACCCATTCCAGGGCCTCACCACCCTTACAGTAAAGAATTTCTTCCTCAGATCCAATCTAAACCTCCCCTGTTTAAGTTTGAACCCATTACCCCTTGTCCTCTCACCACAGTCCCTCATGAAGAGTCCCTCCCCAGCATCCCTATAGGCCCCCTTCAGGTATTGGAAGGCTGCTACGAGGTCTCCACGCAGCCTTCTCTTCTCCAGGCTGAACAGCCCCAATTTTCTCAGCCTATCTTCATACGAGAGGTGCTCCAGTCCCCTGATCATCCTCGTGGCCCTCCTCTGCACTTGTTCTAACAGTTCCATGTCCTTTTTATGTTGAGGACACCAGAACTGCACACAATACTCCAAGTGAGGTCTCACGAGAGCAGAGTAAAGGGGCAGGAGCACCTCCCTCGACCTGCTGGTCACACTCCTTTTGATGCAGCCCAGGATACGGTTGGCCTTCTGGGCTGCAAGCGCACACTGCCGGCTCATGTTCATTTTCTCATCAACCCACACCCCCAAGTCCTTCTCCTTGGGCTGCTCTGAATCTCCTCCCCGCCCAATCTGTAGCTGTGCCTGGCATTGCTCCGACCCAGGTGGAGGACTTTGCACTTAGCATGGTTAAACTTCATCAGGTTGGCATCAGCCCACCTCACAAGCGTGTCAAGGTCCCTCTGGATGGCATTCCTTCCCTCCAATGTATCAACCGAACCACACAGCTTGGTGTCATCGGCAAACTTGCTGAGGGCGCACTCAATCCCACTGTCCATGTCACCCACAAAGATGTTGAACAAGAGCGGTCCCAACACCGATCCCTGGGGGACACCACTCGTTACTGGTCTCCAGCTGGACACTGAGCCACTGAGCACTACTCTTTGCATGTGGCCATCCAGCCAGTTCTTTATCCACCGAGTGGTCCACCTATCAAATTGATGTCTCTCCAACTTAGAGAGAAGGATCTCATGTGAGACAGTGTCAAAGGCTTTACACAAGTCCAGGTAGATGACATCATCCCTTATATTATACAAGTATTTCATGCAACCTGGAAAAACTCCAAGAGGATTTTTATGAGCTCAACTCCACACTGCCTCAAAGCTTGGGATAAGACTGTCATTCAAACACATGGTTGAATTAGTCTGAATTATTTCTACCTCAAGTCAAAACTTAAACAGTGGAACAAAGCTTCCTGAGCCTGTGTCATCCTTTCTGAGCCATGCTTCTATTTGGACACACAAGCTTTATTCTTTTTTTGGAGAGATGTTTGAGCAAGTATTGCTGAGGTTCCTTCTCTACTGCTGAGCTACTTGCAAAAGGACCACTCCTCAAGCAAAACAACTCACCCCTGAAGATGAAGAAAGGTTTCTCCAGCAAATTTAGGTAACTGCTACGTATCCCATAACAACTAATATTCTTTTCCACAGAATTCCAGGCAGGAGAAACTCCACAGTATTTCAATGACCCATTAGAGAACACAAATACATGCACAAAGTCCTCAAGCAAAGAGAAACCAGATGCAAACTGTACAAGGCTGCTCCTATTGGCAGAAACGTCTCCATATAAAATGGTTGCTGAGCAATTTTGAACAATGAATACATTCCTAAAATATGTCTACTTGTGCATAATTCACGAACAGAAACAAGCACTAAATCCATTGGATAAATTGTGGACTATGAATCGTTTGCCCTGCTCTAATTATAATTCCATTTCAGTCTACTAATGGTACCATAAAGCATTTGAGTTTCACCCTTGTGGTTTACTGCCTCATTAGCTCTTCTTTGAAGTAATTAATGCTTTGTCAATTTACCTGAATAGAGCTCCCACGGCGGCTATGGGTCAGATCCAACCAACTCTGCATCCTGCAGACCTGGAACTTCTGCTCAGGTGGAAGACTTCAAACTCTTCAGGACTGAGGTTTCTCTTTTCTTGTCCATCCAACACCTACCACAATAGGCCATACCCACCTACATTATTGGCTACAGTTTTTGAATGCTACAATAAAATGCACTTAAGTCTAGATATGGATTACTGCATTTATGGGCCAATGACATGAGGATTAATTATTGGGGGGTCATGTTTCAGCCAGCACTTTGCAGCGATATGATTGTTTTCTCTCATAAACCCTCTCATGTAAACAACAGGCAGTAGATCTTGGACTGATTTGTCCAAAGTTAATGCCATAAGCTTAACTTCACAGAAAAAAATCCTCTTTTACCCATTACTCTTTTACTCAGCTAGCCAGAGAGCTCCCTATTATGCTAACAGAGGGAATCCCAGGCTTGGGCACAAAGTATACTTACAAAACCTTAGCAAGCCCCATGGCTGGATTCAAAGTGGACCACACGTGAGAAATTCAATAAACATCATTTGTCAGAAGCCTTTGTCGGCTCACAGCTGTATTTATTTATAGGCTCCCTTTTTATTTATAGGTCCTTGCGCTCTATATAAAAGCTTTGCAAAGGAAAAGTGGTCGTGATTGCAGGGGGAGGGAAGGCCAAGTATTCTACTGCTTATACCAACACCAATCTCTTTTCTAAGGAGAGCAAACATCTGAGTGCCTGCTTCATTTCCCATCCCTTTCATGTGGACAGTGGAGCTAATAGTTGTCCAGGTCTAGCCAAGCTACTGCTACTTCTAATTTAGTTACAAAAACATGTTAAGAACTACACAGTTCAGGAGTTGTCCGAACTGGGCATGCTGTGGACTCTTGCTAAAGTTAGATGACTTCTGTACATGTTAACCACTATAAGATATTCTCATCTAGTCTACAGGAACTTCTGTAGCACAACCATCTCCCTGACATTCAGTTTACCAAACCTTCCACTGGGCAATGCCAACGAGGTGAAACTCAGCTGAGTTCACGGCGTTGTGAAGGATGAAGTAGCACAGTCCTGTACCTCTGCTCATTACCTGATCTGTGTCACATCCTTAGATTCAAGTTTTCAAATACACTATCAATGGATCCCCTCTAAATGTTGAGAGTCTCCATTACTCTCTTGTAATACTTGTAGGATAGTTTAGTATTTTATTGCATTGCTGTGTTTATACTGCCTACTAGAGATGAAAATTACAGAACTATTCAAACCTCCTGAATCTCCTATGTAGAACTCATACTACCCAGATTAGTGCACTCTAAAAAACTACGACGATTCAAATGATTTTGCTATAAAAGGCTGTAGATGGCACAGTCTAAGCAAAGCAGAAGCACAAATAAAGAGTCCTATTCGTATTAGGACCTTACATGACAACTTTTATCTCCAAATGTGAAGAACCTCTAAGTTCTATCTGATCGAGATTTCTTCTAAACACTAAAAAGAAACATGATGTTCACAGACTGACTGCTTGTTTGAAAGAGAGAAGGTCCAAAATCCTGTCTGAGTTCTCAGTATACTCCAGTGATGTTCTGACATTTGTTTTTATGTTGCAAACTCTTACTAGAGGTTTGGAAGCATCTCTATTATCTATTCAATTGCTAGAGAACTAAAAAACGAGTGTACAGAAAATAAGAAGTCAGAAACAGAAGAGGTAATAAGTACTTTGCAAGCATTTATAAGTACTTTAGGAAGCATTTCTTTACAGAGAGGGTATGCTTCCACAGTGTGAAAGAGGCTTCTGGACAATGCCCTTGACATGCTAACTTAGATTCAGGCCTGGACAGCTCTGAAGTGGCCAGGCAGTTGGACTAGATGATCATTGTAGGTCCCTTCCAACTAAAATAGTCTCTTCTGGTTTATTTGCTTAATGTCTACACCATAGAGAAGTGCCCATCCACAAAACCCAACAGGATGTGTATGGACAGCTGGGAATGTCACGCATACGACAACTCACAAAACCAGTGAGATTCTGACATGGAAAAGATTAGTAAACAGCACTGTCAGAAAAATCCAACTTGCCACAATAACTGAACTTCAAAATACATGCAGCCATATAAAGCAATAGTACTTGAGGGTGAAGCCCCAGATATGAATATAGTTCTAATGCTGCATGGATTAATATTATCTTTAAAGGACAATTACACCCTCTCCATCCACTGGGTGCATCTATACCTAAATATGAACTTCTACATTTCTCAGATAAAGGTTACATATTTCAAGCAATTACATAAATTGACCTTATGTTGTAATAGGGATGTTACTAAGGTTTGCCCCATCAGTGCTGTCCTTATTTCTCCCTTTCCATCGAAATGAACACACAGATAGCAAGAAGTTTCTGAAAACTTAAAACAGGGAGACCAAAGCAGGAAAAAAACAGCTATTAGAGCAAGCAGGTGAAACATACGCAGAGTTCACTGCCTCTTCTTCCGCAGTGTCTGCATGACTTACGGACGGCCTCACCACACATGGCTAATGCAGGCTTTTTAACAAGTGAAAAACTCCACGCTACCACACATGATGTGGAACATACAGAGAAGAGTGGCGATACAGAATGAAATACTCAAAAAATACACAGAGAATCAAAGAGGAATGACAGAAATGGAACGGTTGGACTTCATGATCTTAAAGGTCTTTTCCAACCTAGTTGATTCTGTGATTCTAAACCTAAAACCTATTTGGGAACGAGTGGGGGTGCCATTTCCAGTGATTCATCCTTGTATTTCTCAGTGTTCACATTCCTGGTTCTTTCCTGAGCTTTACATTCAAGCGTCAGTTCACATAATGGGTAAAAGCCCTCAGCTACTAGCTCGTTACAAGCCTACAGACACTACAGGATTGCTTTTAACAAGAGATTGAGCAAGGCCAGAACTTTAGATCTTAAATCACTCTGAAAAAGACATAAACCTGGTTGGTTTTTACCCAGCACAATACTCACCATACGTTATAAACCACAGAAAGAACTACTGAATATTTAGAGTAAGAAGGGAGTTCCCCAGAATGTCTCTTTTTAACCAGGAAGAAGTTTAGGGGCTCCCCCCCCAATAAGATCATAGAATCATAGAATAGTTAGGGTTGGAAAGGACCGTAAGATCATCCAATTCCAACCCCCCTGCCATGGGCAGGGACACCTCCCACTAAACCATGTCATCCAAGGCTATGTCCAACCTGGCCTTGAACACCGTCAGCAATGGAGCATTCACAACTGCCCTGGGCAACCCATTCCAGGGCCCCACCACCCTCACAGTAAAGAATTTCTTCCTCAGATCCAATCTAAACCTCCCCTGTTTAAGTTTGAACCCATTACCCCTTGTCCTCTCACTACAGTCCCTCATGAAGAGTCCCTCCCCAGCATCCCTATAGGCCCCCTTCAGGTATTGGAAGGCTGCTATGAGGTCTCCACGCAGCCTTCTCTTCTCCAGGCTGAACGGCCCCAATTTTCTCAGCCTATCTTCATACAGGAGGTGCTCCAGTCCCCTGATCATCCTCGTGGCCCTCCTCTGCACTTGTTCCAACAGTTCCATGTCCTTTTTATGTTGAGGACACCAGAACTGCACACAATACTCCAAGTGAGGTCTCACGAGAGCAGAGTAAAGGGGCAGGAGCACCTCCCTCGACCTGCTGGTCACGCTCCTTTTGATGCAGCCCAGGATACGGTTGGCCTTCTGGGCTGCGAGCGCACACTGCCGGCTCATGTTCATTTTCTCATGAACCAACACCCCCAAGTCCTTCTCTGCAGGGCTGCTCTGAATCTCTTCTCTGCCCAACCTGGAGCTGTGCCTGAGATTGCTCCAACCTCACTTATGGATACCATATCCCCCTCCATGCACAGTATTTAATTCTACATACCCACAGAGAATACTAAGTACTTTATAGTTCTTTACCTCAAAGAGTTGGATTCATGGTACAAATCAACACAGTCTTATTATAGCTCCATTAACAACAAATTGCACCTGCTAAGGAATAGACCCATTAATTAATCAAACAAATTCATTTGGGGTTTCCACTAAAGATTATGCAGTAGCTTGAAAAAGGAATAAGACACAACAAAACAACCACATGGCTGTCATTCCCTCACCAACTGTTTTAAATCCTGGACATCCTTCTCCTCATGTTTGTTTACTGAGTACAGAAGTATCAACAGGAAGAATATTCCTGAATAGAAAATAACCCTCTAGCTCAAGATATACTCCACAGATCTGGACTTTGTGGGATCAATGAGAAAGTAGCAATTGTATTATATGTTGTTTCTATCTTGATGATCTTACTTGAGCAGTGAAGAAATTCCCCAGTTCCGGAACAAGAAAATCTTTTGCACTCCTCAACAGATGTATCATTTCCAGTAGGCTGGTGGCTTGCACTGTAACATACTGTTGCCTTGCCTGTGAACTCTTCCTACTTGGAAAGTTGCTAAATGGCCTTAAAGCAGATGCTGACTGCCCTCCAAAGAAAATTTGGAAGAGACACTGTGGTTGGAAACACGCCTCATCTCAAAACCTGGATGTGCTCTCAGTGAGGTACACAGTAACCTCAGCTACCAGCAGCGAAAGTCAGATGAGCTGCTCCTGTAAGCCAGATTCTGATGTCAGTCTCATGTAAATCCACAGCAATTCCAATGCAGTGACTGGCAACATTCCAGATGTGTTCTAATGGGACTAAGATCACAGACCTGCCTTCTGCTAAGAAACTGTTTTGGCTTACTTTACACACATCCCATTGAATCTGAATTACAACTCCCCATCATTCCCTTCCCACTGGACTGATTTCCATGAAAATGGAATCTTTGTTTCTTAAGGATTAGGGATTTCTCTTTGACCAAAATATGTTGTTGATCTGGAAACTGTAGCGGCAGTTCCTGCATTCCCCACTGCTTGTATCCGTTGGCAGCAATTGGCAGTGACACAGAAACATTCTTTGGCTGAGATGTGGGAGGGCAGAAGCACTGTTGGAAGAACTACTGGCGGGTAAACCTTCATGTTATTTTTGGCAGGTGTGTATTTTGCTGAAACAAAAGGCTTAAGTAGGCTCTACTGGAGCAGCATGGCCCGTGATGTTACATGGTAAGCGAAACATCAGGCAGCCCTAGTACGTTTGTTCAACAGTAGAAAGGACTCATTTCACAGCGGTTGACGCTGGGCTTGCAAGCAGCACAACAGAGTGCTGTGTGAAGGGTTATAAAGTAGGCACATGCTCCTTCCATGAACCAGTAACTTCAGATTCCAAAAAGAACAAAGCATGGACTATGCTTATTTGTCTTCTTTTTTTCTCAGCCTTTATCATGCTTAGGGCACTCACTTTCAGGCTATTCTGTCCAATGATGAAGACTAGAAATTCAGCCCTTTAGCTAATGACAAGGTTTTAATGAAATTCCAGAATATAACACACCCCAAATACTGAAAGATTTAATAACACTAAGGCAGATGCAAACATCACCTTTTCTTGTCAAGCCAGAAGAGATGACAGTAGCTCATGTGAACTTAATTGTATTTGGTCTGCATACCCTGCAGCACAATTAAATAATTCATTCTGCAGGCTCAACACTGCATAAAACCTATACATGAGACAGATTCACAACTGAAATGACATGAAAGTTACATATTGAAAGATCTGAGCTTGGGGCTTCAGCAGCAATCTCGTTACCTTGGTCTTCTGCTTCTCACTTAAACTACTGGTAGGAGAAGGAGAAAGAAAACAGGACACCAGTGCGAGGGGAGCTGGAAATACGAGCATGAAGGTGGACAATACTACTGTACTATCCTTTCCACCAAGAACTGTTGTCTGCACTGTAGCCCAACAGGGGAATTAAACAGCTTCGATAAGAAAGTGAATAATTCTCCAGTGGAAATTACAAGCGCAAAAGGAGGCAGATCGCAAGAGCTCAAGTTGTAAATTAAAGCTGCATGCAGCTGCCAATGGATTTTTAATGACCCCCAAGAAAGAGGCCACTGTTTGAGGTCTTCTTTAAATGACAGCCATTGCTAGTAAGCAGTGTATTTGCTCACAAGTGTGTTTACCTGTCAAACAAACACTACTATGTTTTTCATTGGTTCTCTGGACTGCCTACCCTCTGCCAATCATATCTGGGGTCTCCAAAGCTCATCTACTATCAAGTGGCCCAGTATGAAGCCTCGTCTTTCACTGAAAGTAACAACAAAAAGTCCAGGTAATCAGATAGGCTGATTCAATGGGGAAAAAAATAAACAAGAAGGAGGGCAGGACAATCAGCAAAATCTTTAATTCTGGAAGGAAAACATTCCTAACAGCAGAGAAAAATGAATACGGTTGCAAGAAAAAATACATCATTTTTCACAGCCACCTGAGATGCCTGAACTGTACGGACCCATCCTTTCTAAAGACAGATATTCTGTCCTTGCTTCGTCCCAGTGACTGCTCTTTTTCTTGAGCACTTGGTATGAGAAATAAGACAAGCAGAGCTACTTTGCAAACAATTGGTTCCATCGGCAGTCACAAGAATGTGCCTGCAATCCTAAACAGCGTAACAAATACCCCCCAATTCTAGAAATTTAACTGTATTAGAAAGAGAAACTGCAACCAGAGTTGCCAGATTTTGTGAGAGCCACTCCAAGCACAAACAGGATACCCAAACCTAGTGAGAAAGAGAGCAAGTAGAGAAGGACTAGATTTTAAACAGCCTACTCTGGAAGAGAGAGCTCATAAGCACTCCAATAGAGGAGGAATACATACTGACATCATAAAAGTTTCTCAAACCATTTGTGTATTTTATAGCATACAGCACAAAGCATTTTAACATATTGGGGTGCCAGCCATTACCAGTAATGCTATTAAAAAGAAGTGTACAGACACAGCATTTATTTCATCCTTTTCAGCACCTCACTTTAAAGCTAGCACTTGCTGCTGGAAGAAAGCAGATGAAAGAGTTCGTTTACCTCCACGTTAAGCCCGCCTCAAATACAATTTTTGGCCAAGGTTTTTAACAAGACTGTTTGAAGAAAGCTGATCTAACAACAGAAAGACTCTCAACCAGTTAGTGTCATAAAGCCTCAAGTAACTCGGAGACCTCTTTGTCCAAAGGGCTTGAGTTCCTTTTGTTTGAAGGAAAGACTTCTGCATATGTTTTCAAAAAGAGCAAAGCAACTAAAAGACAAATTTGTTTTGAACCCACCAACCCCACCATGCAAGCCACTTCTTACCTATCTTTTCCCTAAAGGTACTCACATCATTGCTTACTATTAGCTAAAAGAAGCCCTTTCAGATACGCATAGGTTTGCAAACAATCCACCTCTCCCAAGCTTGTCATGAGTTTACTGCTTACAAGCGATTGAGAGAGGAAAGTGGACAAACGTGTTTCACCGTGTAAGAACAAAAAGGAAAATGTGTACCAAAAACCTTGTGAAAAGAAGTTCCAGAGAGTTTTCAGGGCTTTCTAAGAGAAAAGCTAGCGGTCAAGCTATGAGGCGTAGAGTGCACATGGTGAGGAAAACTGGGCCTGAGGGGAACTTTAAAACCTCTGCATTAATTCAGATATGCCATAGTCCAATATATAAGAATATTTATCAATCTGTTTCTACAGAAATCAATAAGAGATAGGTACCTCATTATACTTAAAGAATTGGGGTTCCATCTGCTGACTTTTAATGAGACTCACACACAAGTATCTGTGCCACTCCCGGTAAGAGCACAGAGGAGTCATTAGGAGAGGTGACTTAGGGGCTTTTGAAAATGCAGCCCTACTCAACCATTAGCTCAGAAAGGGTCAGTTTCTAGATAGCAGCTAGTAAGAAGCCATGTTGTTCCAGCAGGAGTTACATAGAACTGAAAGTCCATAGCTGAATGCACTGGAAGCTGATTCTTACTCGGACCGTCTAAGGCATTCTGCTGGTACGACCTACTCTGATACTATGGCCTATTTACTGCGCAGCAAGTGAAGAGGGAATAATTCCCTCAGCTGGAGAATCAGATCTTGCAATGTTTTCCTTTACCCACAGAGATCTGACATTAGGCCCCTCAGAAACAGAAGCTGCGTGTTACAAGAGTCCTGGATGCCAGTTCAGCTGCCACAGGGACTGCTGTGCTTCTCACAGCTAGTGCCAGCATGAGGAATAAGGAGGGTCACGTAACATGGGTTGCACAAAACCAAGGTCCCCCACCTTTCTTTGTCTCAGTCATGGCTTCTGCTGACTCTGCATCCTCATACCCCACCCTCTAGCACATGAGACATTTTTACCTTCCCTATGCCTACTTCCAAATGACTTTATGAGGCATAAAGACTGCGATTAATTGCACTTACTTGAAATTCTAGGAAGCACAGGAATTGCCATTCATGTCAAACAATTACCTGAGCAAAACCTTTCGTGAGCAGATGTGAAATACCCTGACCATCATGAAACACTCATAACAATCCTTTACTATCACAAATGGTGCAGCGCGTTTGTTCATAAAGGGTCAGGTTCTTGGAACAATGCAGAGGAAACGCGTCTTTTGGGACACCAAGAAGTGGTTCTGCAACTGTTAGGACAGATGAGAGAGGAACAACACAACCAGCAACTCTCTTGGCAAACCTTGACTTTAACCTCTGCTGGGTGTTTGCTCTGCCAGAGGCAAGGTGGCAATCATGCTATTTCCTTACCTTGCAGGGGTGTTAGGCTCGTTAGTTAACGTCTTCACAGTACAAAGTAAATGCTGACTATTATTACTGGCGTGCTATGTACTACCAAGTCTCTCTGCTCAGTAGGATAGGCAACATATGCGGAAAATTGCAAATGTAACAGCTAAAAGCTTATTCACTTTACAAGTTACCTCAATGTTTTTCTTTTCAGCTGTCAAACTGCTTTATAAGAAGCAGTTCAGCTAAGCAACCCTCACCCCTTTCAATTTGGTTTTGTTTGTTTCCTAACCTGGAAACGGGTGTCTCTCTATTTCATTTCCAAGTCAAGCCTGAAAACAAAAACGCTTGTAGAAAAATCCTGTAATTACTGGATCTGATTTTCATTTGAACTTTGATCCTTCTGTATGGTACCAACAACTTTCCAAATTCAATGAAACTAATGTAATTACAATTTCTATGGAAGAAGGAGTGGGAAAGTTTTTGAAGGGCACATATATGATAGACTGCATGCCTGTAAGAGAAAAAAATGCACTTACAGGATTGATACACAGTCACTGGGACTGTAATATATGAACCAGCTTTCCTGAAGAACCCAGCCTCCATTTGGGCATTAAAATAAGTGGCTAGATTTTCAAAACCCCCTCGCTTCCACCATGCTGAGCAATTTTGATTATCTGGCCATAAAAATGTCTCAGTGAGAACTGCTGGGTGCCAAGCACTTTTGGAAATCTGGGCTCAATTGTGGGCTCTGAGCATTTAAGAAACCACTAGTTCCAAATGTAAATAGCGGTTGTATGAAGCAATGGGTGAGAGTCATATAAGAAGTATATATGTATCTCAAAGTATGTACTTTTTCTTAGTTTCTCTTCTGCATCCTCCTCTTGTACGTTGCCATGTAAAAAGACAAAATCATGTTGCAAATATTTCTCCTGAAATAAAAGCAAACCTCAGAATTAAACTGTCCCCTAAAATACTTTCTGCTTCAATGCATAGTTTCTCAGGAAAACTATATTGATGATCCTTAGTAATGTTCTGTCTTCATCTAAATGATGGAAGATGGTGCCAGCTGAGGATAAACTAGGCAGCATAAGGATAGCAGGGCAGGAGGAGCCGGAAAGTTATTAAGAGCTAGATTATGACAGACAACAGTTCATTACACATCTGGAAGTGACACTGCCATTGCAATCCCACTTTAACAACAAATACACAAGAAAGGTATACAACAATTTGAAACAACTAACACCCAGGTCTATCTCATACCAGTAACTGCACTTTTACAGGACAGCACCAAGACCTGTGCCATGTTCTTTTTAGCTGTCATAAGACTGCTTGGATTTGCTTTGCAGAAGCTACCTGCTTGTTTCAGATATTGGCTCGCTGCAGCCCAGCTTCTCTGAATAGATCTGGTAATGCCAACGGTTTCAGCGCTGACACTTAGAATCTGTCTTACCAAGCACCACTCCTTCACTCCTGCGAGACCCAGTGAACACGCTGCAGCCTGCTGCTTAATGCTGGTCAGGGAGACTTTGCAGAGCACTGCTGTTGTGAGGCTAATTCACGCTCGTGCCCCAAGATTTCACAGAGTATGTCCCTCATTGATACCTTAAACTGAACATTATGCTTCCTTTCCTACTGAAAAACAGGATGACAGTTTGTAAGACCACTCTGAGCTGCAGAGCTTCGTGGGGAACACGAGTACAAGCTGATCCCCTGGAAAGAACTGACCACAAAGCCATTTCAGCAGTCAATACTACCAGTGCAGTCCATTCTCACAAACATACTTTCTGCTGGAAACACTGTGTTTGTGAGTTAGGAAAATTATATGAGGAGTTGTGCTCTTCATATAACAAAATATATCACATACAATATATAATAAAATAAAAAATAATAGTAAAAGAACAAGTCTGTTTTGTCCACATAGCCTTACTGATAAGGCTTTTCTGACACTGAGCTATGGAACTAAAACAGAACAAAACACACTCATGTGATCTACATCACCAACTGCATAAAAGAATTGTGAGTGCTCAAGGAAAAAAAAGTGTGTGAAAACTATCTGTCCAGAACCCAAAAGCTGGAATATATTCATATGCAGCATTTGCTAGTATTTCCCAATTGCAAGTATAATTATATAAATGCTGATGGAATATATATATAGACAAAATCTGCCAGCACCATGTCATCAACTGCCTTAAAAATAGTTTTCTCAGCTCAATCTGTAGCTATAGCACAATAATATTGTCCCTAACTCCATCTTCTTTAATAATTCAGAAGAAAGTGAACAGATATCAATTGATTCAGAAAGTTGCCAGGTAAACAGTTACAGTCACGTTAAGAAGAGGATACTTTCAGCTAATCCTACATACCAGTCACTTTCCTTTTGTAAAAAATGAGTTGGAACTGTTGCTGTGTGCCCCAAGGGACTTTGCAGCTTTGTGCAGATGCTGCTAATCTCAATGGTCAGGCCAGAATCACAAAACAAAATCAAACGCCCCACACAGACACAGCTTCATTAAACATGAAATAAACTGGCATTAATTAGAAAAGCATTAGTAATTTAATGAGAAAGATGGACACACAGAAAAGAAGGTGAAATGGGAAGATGCAAAGAAAAAGACATGAGTGGCAAAAGAAAGGAAGAGTGGCATAAAACATTTTCTTCAATTGCTTTTCATGCTCTTCAGAGGGGAATACACAATTCAATGAAGTAACATTTGAACAAAGAGGATATTTTTGTCCCAATAAACACTTCATTTCCCTTAAATCTGGATGGCAATGCTTCCTCTTTCAAAAGTGCCTCCTATTGATTTGTAGTAGTTAATCCCCTCATTTTTAGGTGACTTTGCAGAAGGAGGGGGGAAATCAGGAAAAAGCTTTTTGTTTCTTATTTTGCTTCCCTCACTGTTCTCCAAGAGCTTATGAAAAGTACTTTCCTCTCTGTAACACAATTTCCAACAACCACAATTTAAACGTGCTAATGGAAATGCTGGAAAAAATTGCAACTTTTACACATGTGCCCATTCCTAAATTAAAACAATAAGACTTCTGTTGTGAAAACTCTGGCCAAGGCTTGTTTGCTCCCCTCTCCTCCACCCTCAAGCTCCCTGCCTTTCCTCCTCTTCAGGTGCTTAAGAAATCAAGTGGCTGTTTTGTGCTTCAGTGTAGTAGCTTGTAAGGCAAATGGATCAGATAGTACAGATTATGCCCTTTAGGCCTTTACAACCCAAAACAGTTTTTCCTTTTTAACTGTATAAACCAAACATTTCTTCAAAGCACAACTATTATTAAGCTACACCAAACTGCTCTCATCTGTATCACTCAGAAAATAACACTCATATGCCAGAAGGGGATTGGTGCACTCCCACTCACCAGCTTTAATTAGGATGAGGAAACTGCCTGAAGTTCAAGTGTGCAAAGGATTTGGAAAATTTCATTTACTAACATCGTAAACTGCTCACAGTAAGGTCTGTTGGATAGAAAGGGCTGTTAGACTTCTGTGCAGAGTGACTCTGCAAGGAATCTCGATGTCCTCCACAATCAACTGCAAGCATGCGCAGTCAGTGCTTGCACGTTGGGCTTACTATGTCCATCCGGATCAAGCGTGCAGTATAGTACATGCTCCATGGAGTACAACACGGCAGCTGCACCTCTGATACCTGCAAGCATTCAGCAACCACAGCAAAACTCAAATTCCAGCAGGGCTGTTGAATGTCAGGAAATCCTGGGCAAACAGGCAGAGCACAAATTTCCTTTCTGTTTATAAACAACATTTCTGGACAAATCAGACATACACTTATAGCCTATGCTGATACATCACAGATTATAAATGATCACCCCTTTGAAAAGAGAAGTCCAGGACTAGATGGTCCTTGTGTATTGTTTTATCGAAAGTAAACCTGCTTGCATTCTACTCCATTTTGCACAAGTGGCCGGATTTTCAGGATGGCTGAGCTGTCACTGAGGCTCGAATCACTAGATTGTGCTAAACCCACCTGATGCATCCTGGATGGAATAAATATTTGGAATTCTTATTTATTTGCCCAGGTGAGAACTGAAGCCTTCAGAAAATCTGCTCTCCTAATATTGGATGGCAGTCAGAAATGCACGTTGTTTTTTGTGTAAAATGGAACAAATCCTTCTGATTTAGGGCTAGTTAGTATTAGTTTTGCTTCCAATTTTTACTGGGCCAGAATTTTTGAGGTAAGCCCTCAATATGAACTCATTTTATAAATTATTTCTAGAGATTATCTTTTCCCACTTCGTTACAACTTTTAGCATTGAATTGCACTGCGAGTCCTATAAAAGGTAAGGATTGAGAAGTCTTTGAACTATTATGAATTCTTCCAGTTCAGTGGTAACTTCCATGTTTTATCCTAGAAGTAGCTACATTTTAGTAGTGAATGACAGAAGGTATCTTATTTAACCCTATCCTATACAGAGTGATTACTGTACCTTCTCAGGGAGAAACTCTCAGGAAGCAACAGCTCCCACGATGGCTGAGCAGCTGTGAGCAGAAGGCTGCCGAGTTCCATACCCCTTTCATTCGGAGAAGACCTACCAGTACAAGAAAATTCCCAGCATTAAACATCACAGAATTCCAGCAGCTTTCTGGGAAGGTAAGAAAAAGAGAACAGAGATTTTCCCTCTTCCCCACCTGTGCCCAGTAGCTTTTATCAGTAACTTCTCACACACACAGATTTACACTGTTCCTAGGCCCACTGTGCTCCCTCTCACTCACTTGTCTGATAGCCCTTTCTGTCCCGGCCAGTTCCCTTTTGCATTGCCTGAGAGGAAGATCCATGAAACAACAAGGGGTTAAACTTGCAAATAGTTTCTATCACAAGTGCATAGGAATATATGCAGGTCTGGGGGGTTTTGTAACTTAAGCACACTACTCACAATAGTAGGTTCTATTAGCAAATTTTTTTTGCACCATCAGTACAATTATGCCTCTTTCACCAAAAAAGAATCACGTGCACTGGAAAGTAATATGGTTATCAAAGCATCTTGGTGGAGATTTCCTTTAGTTCCATTTAGGTTAATTTCATTTAGTTTTGTTTCATTTCAATGCCACGAAAACAAGAAATGCAGTTATCTCTTTACATCCTCTCACCACAGACATGCTGGGCCCGAGATATAATCCTGAGAATAGCTCCATATTTTTCAAAAGTTGTATTAATACTTATTAATAATAAATGTTATGGAATTATATGCAGTATTAATTAGAGGCTCATTGCGGGCACAAAAGAGACTTTATGAGATGTGCTATATTTATGGATGGGCAGTCCTGACAAGCAAAGATAAAAGGCAAATCAATCTATTTTTAGTGCTCAGAGAAGATAAAATTGCAAATGTGCATGGACATGAATGTATGTGCCTGTGCACAACATGGAGAAGGAATTAGTGCCTTTTAGGTGCTCATCAGCATGAACATCAAGAGACTTTTCCGGACCTTTTTGGAGTCCTTTATAGTGTCTGAGTTTCACTGTCCAAAAATACAAATTATGGGAAGCCAGCAGCAGCCTTCCCAAATTGAATCAGCTCTGCATTCATGCCATGGCAGAGCATAAGACTCCATTTTATTTTGAATTTCAGCCCTGTGTTTCAGAGTACATTACCCTGCTCATTTTTCACTCAGTATACAATGATAAAAACCAGTTTCATCCTGGAAATACTCCATGTAAACGTCTCCCCAAAATAAAAACACAAATAAACCCACCACAAGTTCAACTGCAGCAGAAAAACGTAGGAAAACAATATTCTTCAGACTGCTTGGCTTCTTTTACAGTAATTGTTCTTCCAAACTCCATCAGTTTCTTTGTTGTCTATTATCACACATTGTTCCTAAGCAGGATTTGCAACGCTATGCATTAAAGCAAAGGAGAACACGAAGTGTGAATTTGTTTTAAGTCAGCAAAACAAATATCTAAATAAAGGCTTAAGTATATCATTCAGGATTTAAAAAAAAAGTATTCTGAACTTGCCCTACATATCTATGCCTTTTTAAAGCATATTTATGCATGTAGGATCCTATCTTGTTTCAACTGTTTTTAGAGGCAGCAACATCATCTGCATTTAGTAGTTAGCTGCCAGCAAACAGTCGGGATGGAATTTTAGTGTGCATTTCTTGCTATCTATTTTTGAACACTGCAAACATTGACGATACCTTTGAATCTGATTTCCTCTGTCACTGGCTTTTAACCTGAGAGAGAAAGGAATATGAGCTCTTCTCTCTTGTGTACTTTCATGATCTGAGATATATGGAGGCAGAGGGTCTGTTTAATAGGAAATTATTTCCTAGTATTTTCTGCCTTGCTTGGATTTCCTTTCTTTCTAGTATTTTTAGATCCCAAGATAAAAAACCCCTCGGTTTATTTGTGTTGTAAGACAATCCACCAAATAAAGCACGGATCACTGGGAGACTTTCTTCAATGAAAGGTCCAGTTTAACTGGTTCACTTTTAATTTAATGAATGGCTCTTTCCCTCAGACAAGGAGAAACCGCCACAGACATTTACAAAGAGACAAAAGCCAACACTGGGCTGTTTTATGTTAGTTTCTTTTCTTAAAACATTTGTTTTTAACTTGAAATGTTCAAGGCAGAACTTGCAGATACAAATCCTTCCCCTTATAGAAACAAAAGTGTTTATACAGCCCATGGTAAATAAACCCTAATTAAATGTATCCATCAACTACAGTTCTTTTATTACGTTTATTATTTGTTTTCAGAATCTAAGGTAATGTTTGATGGAGATTTAAATTGAAATCTTTATCATATTTGGAATGTCATTTTTTTTCTGTAGAATATCCCACACTTTTCCTCTTTGGAAATCTATCACTTCTGATATCTGCTGCTTCTTACTCCTAAATGCAGTACAACTTTCTGCCCTGTTTGGAAATATTTTGACATGAAACATAACGATATTATGCCACCAATTGCTGCCCCGAGTGTAGTCCGGTTGGTAATGACTTTGTGTTTTCTACCATACATTGTTTCCCCTTCTCCTCCTCCTCCAAAATTCAAATGCAAACAGCTCAGTGAACAGGAGAAGAAACAAAATGCATCAAAATTTAAAAATTAACAAGAAACCAGAAGCAGGCCATCTAATACAGTCCGGAATTCATTTCTTTAAGAGTTTTTACCAAGGTTTCCAGTGAAAAGAAGGAAAAATCCATATTTTGTTTTCTGCCTTTCTAGTGGTTTATGCTTGTTGTAGAAATAAAGTATTACAAATAGAAACCAGAGAGAGCGGGGGAAGCTCGTTTGGTTTCCCTTTTTCATTTCCTTTGCTGGAATACTGCTTTGGAACATCTGAAGACAAAAAGGATTTCAAAGTGCCATTATTCGCTTGCTGCTCCGAGGCGGCTGCAGCCGCGGCGGCTCGGAGGGATCGCGGTGTCACAGCGCCCCCTGGAGGCGCGCTGGCCCCGCGGAGAGAACCGGCGGCTTCAAGCCGCCTCGGGATCTCCGCTGCTCAGAGAGGGGCTGCGGAGGGGAGGGGGCAGAAATAACGCCCTGGCTGCTTCAGGGCGTTAAAACCCCCATTCTGCCCCACTTTATTCGGGGTCTGGCCTTAACTTCCAAGAGATTTTAATCTCCCACAGGTCTGGAAGGCCGAGGTGTGAGCACACTTCGGATCACGTAAAGCCATCATGAACAAGCTTTTTTTCCTGATAGTTTAACCATCATTATTAGAGGCTTCCCATCATTTTTTAACTGTTATGTTTAATGGTCTCATACTTCAGCAGGGAAAATGTTCTGCGTGTAAAGAAAAGTCTGCCACATTTGGAGATAATATTATATGCAATCATTTTTAAGATTCACCAAGTGAAAATCTGGTACTCACATACTGAGTTTTATTACACGATGAGATTTCTATTTGCCTTCAAACTAATGAAATTTAGTTACTTTTTTGTATAATAAATCTATCTGAAGTGTGGCAGACTGTGAGGATCCAGTCTATTGTTCCATGAAGACAAAATTCACTACCCAAGATTTCTTGGGGCATGCAAACCAGAAAACTAGTCGTGGTGTTTTGGGGATCAACAGATCTTCACATCGGCTTTTGTTCATCTGATAAAAATTGCTGTAGGGGCAGAAAGACTTCATTGTGATGTTTGAACATTTTAAGATGTATAACTAATCACAGATTTGGGACAATATACCCCACAATTTTTGTTGTTCTATATTTTCATTGTTATTGCCTCCACTGTTTGTCTTAATATTGCATGAACTCTTCCTTCCCAAGTCATCCTTTTAGGCAAAACAAGGCAGAAGTTCACTTCAGAAGGAAACATCACTGCTCAAAGCTTTAGATTCCTAGCACACATCTATTTGTTTTCAATTGAAAGGGAACACCAGGCTCAAGAATTCTTAAGTTACTTGAATATTTTGTGTGATTTTGGTATTTCTGATAATTTTTTTCCTCCTCTGGATATACTTAGAGAAAAAATAAAAATTCCTTCCATACATCTAATAGGATTTCAAAATGCTTATATAAGTGTATCAAACTCACCTGGATAATAACAATAATATTAATAATAATGTCATCTCAGAATGTGAGCCTGTATGAATACCATGCAGAAGGAAAAAAGCCAGCTGTGGCAGATAAAAGCCACTGCCATTTGTCAGTCACGTAGGTATGCACATACACAAATGTTAATCACCTTAAGAGTACAAGCTACAGTTTTCTTTCACATCAAGCAAGGAACAAGCATCTTGTTCATCCAGTCCTTCAGTTCTTGCACAAGACCTCCATTTCTTACACACACCTTCAGCTGACTACAACAGCATGTGGATCTAACCTAATCATTGTTCAGGTGAGGAGACAACAGACCCTATTCTGATCAGATCATTCATACTGCCTGACTACACAATTTCCAAGTACGTTCTGTACTTCCTAAATCTGCTATGAGACAAGAAACTCACCCAGCGGCTCTACACCCAAGTAGAAGCACACTAAGATGCTGAACCCCAGATAGCATTTGTAAAAATCACCCTTAGCATGTGTTTGATTAAATGATACCGCGAGAAGTAATTCTTCGGTCTCTAACAGTCATTTAAATACCGGTTGGAAATTACAAACTGAAGTAGCTTCAGTTAAACACAGCCGAATACAGGAGGTTTTCCTAAGAAATCCCTCCCAAATTCAGATTCCACCTCCCCAATAGCTGATGTTCTGCCTGCACACATAAATTATGTTTGTATATACTACGGCATTCTGGAAAATTTATTTTCCCCCCTCTTTGAGGAAATTCAAGACAATTTCATAAAGGCTGCGACACAAACCAAAAAAAGCCCGGAAATGCAGCATTAGGGCTGACGCTGCTCTTACCTCTCTCATGATTGTGCTTTTCCCCCACAAAATGTACTTACAATAGCATGAGGCAAGTAGGGAATATCAGCCTTAACTTACATTTCCTGGCTTCTTCCAGCTGGTGTCCAAAACCTTATTGTTGTTTCAGCAAAACTGAGTTCTTTTGTGTTCTGAGTTTGTGTTGTGCACAACTTGTATCTAATTATGAAGAAAACTAAAAGATTGAATAAGCAAAGTTCAGGTGTGTTGAAAAAACATAAAGGACAAACCATGGATTTATTTCCATACTAAGAATGTGGAAATAACTAACAGAAATAGCTACCAAAGGGAAACAAACCATTTGCTGTCATTATTGCCTTGCGCTATTCAATATCACAAAGCATTTTGAGTTACATTATTTACCAAGAGCACCAATGCAATGCAAAAAAAAGGCAGCCTCAATTCTCTAAAGACTTCTGCGTAAGAGTGCAGTCAGTGAAACATCCAGGTACATCTGAAACATTCTGTCCAAAAGCAAGCAAGCTACAAAGGGAAAAAGGCAAAAAAGAAAAATTGGACAGTTTGAATGCGGCTACTATTAGTTTAGTGCTTAATACTTCAATAACACTGAGTGACGAAAGACTGAACATACAGGTTTTCTCCATGTTGATTCTCTGCAAGTTCTTTTGCCTATTTTCTTCAGCAAAATGTTTAAACTTTAACTATATTTTAGCATTTGAAGCATGATATATGTGCATGTAAAACTTCCCAGTGTGTACATAGTTATTCATTAAAACAACCTTTATGGCACTCACAATTTATTCCTGCATTTTTAAGCTGCATGCAAAAAGTTTTTGGGCTTTTTAAGGGGAAAAAAATGCATTTCAGTTTGATTTCGCCGAATGTGTTGTACACCTTGACATTTTAGGTATTTAATGGGGGTTTTCTTAGTTACAAAAATGAAGTTCTTGAAATAGAGGTTTGGAAGAGGGGGTGGAAATGCTTTTAGAAAAAGGCTGGGGAGGGAGGGGTGGTATTGGTAAAAAGACTTTATTTTCTAAAGCTCAAATTCCAAAGGAGGAAGACGGGGAGAAATAGGAACTGAAACTAATTTACCTGCATTCCTTTGTCACTGCTTGGCCCTTGACTAGTAAATGATTCCTTTCACTAGCCAATAAAACCAAATCAAAAGCAGGCTTAGGGAGCAGAGGGGGAAGGGGGGGCAAAAGAGTAGGGGAGAGAATCAACTTAAACTTTGACAAAAAAGGAAAAAAGGAAGAAAGCAAACTCACTCCTCTTGCTTTCCAGAAGCTCTCAGGAGCTGTATGCCTGACTCCTGCTAACTTCACAGCATTAACACAACACAAAGACATTCTCTACCTGCTTTCCTGCAGCGCTAGCTAAGGTTATTCCATTATCCCACATGACAGATAGAGTTGCTTTTGTCTCCATTTAGCACTGGTCCTAGAGTTTTGCCAATTTAGGTACAGTGGAAGGCCTAGCCACTGCTTCAGAGGTGAATGGTATCCAAGAACACGTTTGCTGTGCACAAACCTAGTGCCTAAGCAGCGTTATCTCAGAGAGCCAGTAAATGTTCAGTGCAGAAAGTGCTGTATAGCAACATGATAGGAGAATCCAACAGCTCTGAAGATGAGTGCCTGGTATCAGCGGACATTGTGCAAACATGCAGTAGCTTCTGCCCGGGAGTGCTTTACATTACTGAGTAGCAAGACAGAGGTTCAGAGAAGGATGTAGGATGCAATGAGAGGGTCAAACACGTGTCCACATGTTTAAGGCATACAGAAGTCCACTGAAAGATACTTAAATTCTGAATTTAATTTTTACCCTATTAATAATTGTCATTAAGCAATAATTGTTGGTGAAAGAGAGAAGTTCTCCAGACCCACAAAACTGAAAGTGTGATAAGGAAATTCCTTTTTCTTGAAAGCACCACATCATATTCTTAGCACCAAAGGGGCTTCCCTAGAGCAGAGTATACAGCATTTTTCAGAACAGGATTCTTTTCTTCTATGCCTCTTGACTAGAAAGAACAGACGGGGAGCAGTTACAGACAAGCAGGTTGATAAGAAGCATAATAGACAAAAAAATGCCAAACACACATCTCTGTTACACACGTCTCCAAGTGGTAACAGAGATATCAAATGAGTCATGAAGTACAATCCCCAGGCGAAATACAGATGATTTGCTAAGACGGGCAGCTTCAGATCTCTCAAGGTGAGGCTCTTTTAAAACTTTGTGTTTGAATTTTCACATATTATCAGTTTCTGGAGAAAGGGCCCAGGGATAATATCTGAAGGGGGCCTATAGGGATGCTGGGGATGGACTCTTCATTAGGGACTGTAGCGAGAGGACAAGGGGTAACGGGTTCAAACTTAAACAGGGGAAGTTTAGATTGGATATGAGGAAGAAATTCTTTACTGTAAGGGTGGTGAGGCCCTGGAATGGGTTGCCCAAGGAAGTTGTGAATGCTTCATCGCTGGCGGCATTCAAGGTGGGGTTGGACATAGCCTTGGATGGCATGGTTTAGTGGGAGGTGTCCCTGCCCATGGCAGGGGGTTTGGAACTAGATGATCTTAAGGTCCTTTCCAACCCTAACAATTCTGTGATTCTGTGATGCCCATTCACCCTTGTCAGACAGAAACAGAGAAGATGACTCAAGTGCTCTAGCACCCTTCACATGTGCTACTTGATCAGCAATCACAGTGCTCCACCTAACAGCAAAGCTAGAATCATGAGGACTGAACCATACAAAGACATGCGCATTAGAAGCAGAGAAGAAATTAGATCAGACTTTATTGAGTTACCAGCCTTAAACTCCACTTGCATGTGGTCTCTCTAAGATAGAGGTAAAGATAGAAGGAAAACCAAATATTTATGCACTTCCTGCCTGCCTGAATATGTTTACTGGGCTGTGCCCGAATGACGTATGTTCATCTCCATTGCAGAGGAGAACAACATCGATGTAAGCACAACCATGTTGTGCTATTATTCTCCATATTTGTACTGTTAAAGACACAGGTCCATCTCAGGGAACTAATGAACCTCCTTCCCACACAAGAGGAAAAGGGAATTTTATAAGAGCAAGTAATGATAGACAAGGGGAGTAGATTTAAACTGACAGAGAGGAGATCTTAGGGGGAAGTTCTTCCCTGTGAGGTTGGTGAGGCACTTGCACAGGTTGCCCAGAGAAGTTGCCCTATCCCTTGGCAGTGTGTAAGGCCAGGTTGGATGGGGCTTGGAGCAACCTCATCTACAGAAGTTGTTCCTGCCCTTGGCAGAGGTCTGGAACTAGATGAGCTCTAAGGCCCCTTCCAATCAAACCCATTCCATGATTCCATGAAAGCATGCCAGTTCCTCTAACTTTGGTCAATCAGTAAAACCCTTCAAACTTCCTCCTCAGGAAAATGCTGCCCCAAGAAATAGGCTCTGCATCCAAACAGCAGGTTAAACAAGCATTCCTCCCCTTTTCAACTTTCAGTCTCAGAGAATAGTCAAGATTCCCACTAAACAGCATTTGGACTTTCACGCAGAGTATGCATAGTAAATTTATCCCTATTTAGTAGCTAATATAACATATACAAGAAAGAATTCTGAAACTTCAAAACTTCCCCTTTTATAGTATGCACATACACATATATACACACCAGCTTTCACAGGCCTTGTTTCCTAAATATTCAAGCAGCAGAATCACGAACGTAAGTGTAGTCTGGAACATTTTCCTATGATATTTAATATGGGAAAAAGAGTAGTTAGTATCAGTACGACAGAAGATTTCAGGAGCTCCAAATAAGATAAAATGAGAGCACTGTACTAGTAAGAACCAATGTTCTGTAATAAAAGTTTCCATTTATATTAATGAAGTACAAATAGAAAACTAAAATGTCCTGGTGTAGCTAGTCTCTGCCTTCTTACAAACCCACCTGCTCCAAGATGGGTGCACCATTACACGTTTATGGTGTGAAAGAAGAGCACAAGCAGAAGGTTAACAATAATAGCCGTTCTTCAGAGATTCATATACACCAAAAGAGCTTCAAAACACAACCAAAGATCTTTAAAGTCCCCAAGTCTTCTGAAAAGGAATATGGGAGGATTAAAGTAACAAGAATCTAACCAATATGTAAGAGTTATCTGTTGTTTTGTTTGAATGATCAGACATTGCTTTGGAAAGTATATCTATTCTGGTGTTTGAAGAATGGAAAGTAAAAAGTAAAGGGATTTGTTCCATGCCATATGAGCAGGTGGCCAGACAGGATCAGATACCATACTTCCTAAGTCTCAAGCTTGAATTCATCCCTTCAAACCTGCTGATGTGCAACCACTAATGTAATACCACCTAGTGTGTGTGTGCTTCTTTCTTCTTCCACCACTTTCCTCCTCCTGTGACTATGCTTTAGAGCCAAAGCTAATCTGCAAATGGTAAAGAACTTTTCAGTTCCTCCAAGAACCCTGAATGCTGAGCAGATAACATTGTCCTGATTCTTCCTTAATGTGACTCATGACTAGAACCTTCCAAAAACCAGTATGACAGCTATCCAGCTTGCACTGATT
Source organism: Amazona ochrocephala (assembly GCA_039720435.1). NCBI lineage: Eukaryota > Metazoa > Chordata > Aves > Psittaciformes > Psittacidae > Amazona > Amazona ochrocephala. The sequence continues at coordinate 2,522,093 of CM077891.1, read as the reverse complement.
TTCAGTAGATGATCAGCATTTCAGTCTTTGTGACTTATCTGTAAAATCCTGGCACACAGACTCTAGAGAATCTTTTGTGCTTAGGAAAGCTACTTTCCCTGAAACCCAGGGGACATCACAGACAGGGGAAGTAGTGCCTCACCTTCCCACCTTGAAGTCAGCAAATCAGCAAGCTCTGGTACCTAACTACTCAAATATTAGGAAGGATAAATGTCAGTGATCTAAGTCGTAATTAGCAAAAGGTGTAAGATCAAACACTGGCATAAAATACCAGAGATACTAGAGTGAAGCCTATATGCAGATTTCTTCTGAAACAGCAGAGACATCTGCCACCTCATACACCTGCATTCACCGAGATTTCAAACCTGGATAACAGCAGCTCTGGACTGGTACTACCAATTTTACTATTTCAGCCATGTACCACTGGAGGAAGGCTGCATCCCAGAAGCTCCATACCTGAGAATGGACTTGCAGTATTTCAGTGGAGAATTTCAGGGGCTTCCTATTCCCTAGCATCTCTCTCAACCAGCTATCCAGGCTGTCTAGGAATGCTTCTAACAAAAAAATAACCAAGCAGCAAAAGAAAGTTAAAATGGAAGAAAACATGTAAAAGATAAATAGTGTCACACCTCTCCCTGGTGGCTTACAGAAATACATCACAGAAGCATTAGCTTTTAAGTGCAGATGTTAATAAACAAGTACGTTTTTTCCTTCTGTCAGAAGACCTTGACCAGACATATGCATGTGTCAGATATTCAGACACATTTGGAGGAATGGAAATGAGAAGTAAAATGAACTACTAAAAGCAAATTACATCAGTAGGAATCTATGATGTCTGAGTCTACCTGAGAGGAGGTGTTAGGAGCTAGGTTCAAATGAAAGTCACTAAGCCCATAGCAGGGTTGTGTAATGTGAATATGAACAGCTGGAGGAACTGAGAGAAGTCATGAAAATCCAGTGTTAACACTGGCAAAATCATAGACATTTACTCCAACAAAAGAAAAGCTCAAATGATGGATTACATGAGGAACACATACAGTGGCCCAAAATTCTCTACTGAAGATAAATTATTATACACAGGAAAAGCACTGCCCAGACAAACAAATTCAGTCCGACTAAGATGTCACTGTATCAAGCACAGTAGGAAATTATAAGAAGTCATGGCCCCTGTCTCAAAGAATTTGCATTTAAGATGATAAAAGGAATCCACAGATGTTGAATAGTTGGTATTTCTATGGTCTGTTTGCAGACAAGCCATGGACAAAAACAGGGATGGAAAAAAGTAATTTTTTCCTGATTAATTGATCAGGAGAAAATAAGCACTAGTACTTCTCCTAGCAGACCTCTACAAAGCCAAGAATTGTGGGGTTTTCCCAAATGTGTCACTAAGCCCTTATAAATATTTTTAACAATAGGACTGTACAAATACAGATTGCTTTGTGCCTTCTTGGACAAAACTAGTAAGGCAGAGCTAGTCATTCATCAAGTCTAGCTGTAGGAGCTCCAGCATATAAAAGACCTTTAATTTTTCCCACCGAATTCTGCAGTGTTTTTAAGACTAACAAATTACAATGATATTTTATTTTGTGAAATAATCTTCCTTGCTCTCCCTAATCTCTTTGTCTCCACAGAGTCTATGATTTAATGGAGCAGGATGCTTCAAGATATTGCCAAGGCCATTATCTCTATTTGTATTAATAAACTTGCCTCCAAGACACGTCCACATTAACATTACCGCATGCACATGCTGTAAGACCCATTACACATCGAAGGCACACAAACTGCCTTAGCCCCTACGGGCAATGTTTCAAAGCACTATGCAAAAGAAGAAATAGGTAGGGCATGGCAAACAGATATACACACATGCAAAATACACTCTCAAATACACAAGAAAGCAGGCTGTGAAACCCATTTGCCAGGCTGTAAGTTTCCTCAAGCAAACAGGTCTGCAGGAAACTCCTGGAACAAGCCAGAGCTGGCCACACAAAAAGTATAACCCCTCCCTTCGGTTGTTACATTGATAATGGGGCAAACCCTGGCCAGAGGGCTTGAGGAATAGGAAAGCAGTAGCAGAAGATTTCAAGATCCAACTCATGGAATACCATAGTGAAAGGCTGCCTACTGGAGTGCAGAAAATACTTATCTCCAGCAACTTCCTCTGCAGTAAACACCCCGACCTAATGCATAAAATAGTTCGGTGAGACAAAGTCTTCCCCAGAAAGTATAGAAGTGCTTTTGCCAGTCATCTGTAATTTGCTTAATAAATAAATGCACAACAGGATAATATCAGCACAGACACATTCATCTTGAAAGGGCAGCAAGGTAAACAGTGAGCACCTCCATCTACCACGGTAGCCAGCCAGCCAGCGCCAGTGCTCTTTCTAAGCTTTCTAAGAGATGAGGTTGGTCAATTGTTATCAGACCTACAAGGGGAAACCACCACCGATTTCTGCCATAAATTTTTAGTCTGAGCTGCAGTGGCGAGTTCTTATTCACTATAAAAATACAACAAAACCAAAATGTTTCTTTTAGATCAACCTAATATCTTTCCAGTAATCATATTCTACCTACTCTACTCTCCACAGATGCATGCATTAAGCCAGCCTTGGCTTTAGTTAAGAGCAGACGGATTTGCAAACACTCAAGATCTTCTAGTTTTTCTGCTTGTCTTTCTGCTAATCAGGTTTGCTCCCCTTGCTGGTGCTTAACACATTCACTAATTCACATCAGGACACTTCATCTCCTTCAAATGCTTTCTGTAGTGTCCGTTCCGTTAGACCAATGTAAGAGGCAACAATGATTTTCCCCAACTCTTCTATGCTCCCTTCACGCCGTCTGTTTTGCCACTGGAGTAGAGCCCTGCAACACAGTGTATCAGCAGCAAAAGCAGTTAACCAGGTAGTTTTTCACACATTCAGCACTGAATTTAGTGATGACAATTACCTCTCTGCCATTTCATATCTGTTTCCTTCCTTTTGCCTCTGACCATTTGGTAACCACATTCTTTAGCATCTCTTGTATCCATTCCACCCCTGGCAGACACTGTTCAGGATGGTACAGTGAGCGCTTAAAACACCTGCCTGCTAACAGCTACAGAAGAAAAAATGCAGCCAAACAGTCACCCAAGCAGAAAAAAAAAAGTGCAGTTATTACCGTCTCCCCTTCAGCTGTAAGAAAGAGATTCTCTGGCTTACTACCAATGCATGGGTCCAATTCTCATCACACGCCAGGCTACCTCCCCCTTTTCTCTTCCCTCCAATTTTAGCCTAGAATAGAATTGCAGACACTTCATTTTCTCCCAGGAATTCTCAGAAATCTCTTCTGGACATTAGAGAGCTGGGGCAAGAAGCCATGCTGAAATAACCAACCTTTGGGCTTCCTTTGCATCTAGAGAAGGAAGTACCTTCCATACTTTGCCATTTCCAGGCCTTTCTTTGAAAATCCTTTCTTTTCTTTAAATAACAAGGGGTAGCAGCCAAGTGAAAGCACGGGCTACTTGATCCATTGTTTGGCCCCCAGCCAGGTTCTGCTGGTCCCGCTTTCCCTCTCAACCACTAGTTTTTCTATCGTTCCTGTAATTTGGGGAGATTAAGATGTATAGCCTGTAAATTGGCTAAACTTTTCCAGGCTGTTTTAATGAGACTTCATATAATAGGGTTGGTTTTTTTTTTTTTTTTTAATATTTTCCTTAACGTGACCCATATGGAAATAAAAAGATATATTTTTTAATGTATGCTAGATTATGGCCGACGTTTTCCTCAAATTAAAATCCATGCTTCAGCAGCAGCATACATTTTCAATGATGTCAAATATATTTTTTCAGCCAACTGGCTGGGGTCACCCTTATAACTCAAGTTTAAGTGTGCTGGATAATCATGAGAACATGCGAGTCTCTGTAGGGCACTGTGATTGCCTCGGCACAGCAGCAGTGCCTGCTCGGGAGCACACAGGACCTATTCTACTCTGAGGCACTCATGGAAGAGTAAGATGCAGCGTAAGACACTGCTAAAGCTCTGCCTTGGAGTTGACAGCCACACGGTTCACAGCAAGAACCATGTGGCACCAGCCTGTGTCAACATCAAGCTCTTACAGAGAGATTGCCAGAACATAGCAATCATGCTCAGCTATAGACTAAGCTGAAACCAGCAGGCACTTCCCTATTGACAGATGAGTTGGCCTTCATTTGGAGATGCCATTCCAAGCTTGTCAACCATTTGTATTATCCTTTTGTTTGGATATTCCCAGTGGTGCTCACAGGACCTAAACAAGGGCTGCTCTTCACACTGCTCACACCTACACTACTAATGTATTTATTTTCCCCAATATTTCCCACCTTGAGGATTAGAATAAAGGAGGAATATTAGTTACAGAGTAGCAAGTATTTGGGCCCACTTCCACCATCTTTTTTTAAGCCTTTCTTTAAAGCAACTCACACAGCTTGCAACTATGAATCAGAATTTAAATGGATCTCGGTTGATGTAACAACTTCAAGAAATACTTACCAAATGTTAAGGCAAAAAAGAGAACTGTAACGATTTCCATGTATGAGTTTTGGTTTCTTTTGTAACAACTCTTAACCAAAAAACAGCTGATAATGAAACCACAAGAAACGCTGGGCTTTCAGCTTTCATTCCAGCTTGCAATTGGATATTGCACTGTCATACAGTTCAGTCAAAAGTTCCCACTTCTATCAAAAGGAGGTTCATTCAGCTTTCCAAAACAATGTCTTTTGACCTCTTTCATAGCTAGCACTGAACACAATCATAGTTCAGGACTGAAAACTCAGATATTGCCTAAACTAAAAAGTTACTTGAGAGTATTGTCATTGGTTAGGTGTAGAGGCAGCTATCTAACAACCCTAATATAGATGAATTTAAGAGCAAAAAGCCCCAAAACAACCAACCCTCAATTTGCTTACACAGTTCATCTTGGGGAGGAAATCCTTATAAGCTACGCTGACACATGATTCTTTTAAAACAGCAGCTATGGCTCCACTCGGAAGATTCAGTGTTACTGTAGTATTAGGTTATTTATAGTGGCAAATCCTTTGTAGTTAATGCATAAACACCCACCCAAACTTCATTTACAGCTGAAATGGCAGGTAATTTAGATAGAAGGGATGATGTTACTTCAACTGGGATTCAAAAAGATTATGTGATAAGAGCGTGAGACTTCTCCTATAAAATAAAAGTGTTCAGTCACACCTGGCTCACCCAAGGCCCCCATCTTCTCATCAGGGCTGTGCTCCTCTCATCTGCCTCCCACTGTTTAATGTTTCATCTTCAGAAATATTCATTTCTCGCAGAGCTCAGAGCCTCGAGCAGCACTGTGCAACCCTATGAATAATGGAGTTAAACAGCCTCACTAACAATATATACATGGTTGTGCATACCCCCTGCTTCTCAAGAGCAGCGGACATGTGCCCCCAAAGGCTCCAGCCCTCAGGTTATTTTGTCCCAGGATGCAGATGACAAAGAGGGGAACTGGGGAGGAAAATACGGCTGAAAGAATCAACCAGGTTGGAAAAGACCTTTAAGATCATCAATTCCAGCCTTTACCCCAATGGTTTGGATCTGCTGAATACATTTCAGGAGAAAAACAGCATTTTGATGAATACTATCCAAGAAAAAATAAACATAATATGGAAAAATAGACTTTGAGGACAAAAAAGCCTTCAGGATTTTCACTGAAACGAACATTAAATTGCTTATTTTTTGATTCTAAGATAGCACAACCAAAAGCTTCATGTCATCAGTAACACACACCTCACAGACAACAAACGCACAAAAGCCACATTTGCTTTGAACTCACTGGCTTGTCCTCCATTCCTCACTCGCAAGACGCCATTCCTCATCCATCAAAGGACCTCAGCCCTCGAGGTCCTCCACATGGCCACACAGCACAATCAGACCCACGGCTGCGACTTCTTCCGCTGTGACATGCCGCGCTCGGATGGCCTCACCGCGGCTCGGCGCCTACTGTATCCCTCCGCCCCTCCGCGTGCTGCTTCGCGCCTCAGCAGCGCCCCAGCCGCCTTCCTCCGGTGTGGGCGGGTTCGACTCCGGCAGGGAAGGGACGGACCCCGCTGAGAGGAGCAAACCCGAGCAGTTCAAGGCAGGCTCGGGCCTACTTCTGCCCATTCCCATGTCAGGGATACCGCGGGGTGCTTGTGCAGGGGAGGGTTGTTCTGTTCCTGTGTAGCCTTGTTCCCGGCTCCGTGCAGGCCGCTATGAGGGGAGGGAAGGAGGGGTCAGGCTGGCAGGAACCGGAGAAGTGGTGCTGATGTTCGTGTGTGGCAGAGGGGAAATCCCAAGTGTCATTCTGTTGATTGATGGCATTGGAATCCTGCAAAAGGATAATACTGAATCATTTTCAGCTAGGAGATGAGGATGGCTCTGTCAGTAGTGTGCCCTATCAGTGGCCCAACTCATGGGTGAAGCCAGCAACAGTGCTTTAACTTTACTGACAGCTCCATTGCTGTCCACTGGAGAAGAATAGGGATCAATTCCTTCCCAAAAAAGCAAAACCAGCTTTGTGACATTTTTAAGCTCACTTCTGGCTTAGAGTGATCCATATAATTTTGTCACCATGAAAGGGCCTGGTTTCTGTTCCTGTTGTGGGAAGTTCTGCCTCATCTGCACTGGTGAGGGAAAAACATGAGCATTCAGACAACAGTAAAGATCGAAACTGAGGGGGGGGAAGAATCAAGGTGATTCCTCATAAAATAATTCCATAGGACTAAAATCAGCATGTACTGTGTGCTGTAATGAAATAAAGCAAAACCACAAGAGGTAATTGAGGCAATATCCTGAAAACAGAAAAATTCTTCCTGAGGTTCACATTGTCCTGAAGCTCTGTATTGAATAACTCACTGTCCATTGATCAGTGATAGTGGGTGTTGCAGTGGATAATCACTAAAAGGTTTACAGATTCTCTCATTAGAAATTCCAAACATCTTTCCTGTGTTTAACATTATGCCATAATGTGCCAGCAGCTGCCATGGCAGCATCACTGATCTCACTCCCAGGAAGAGGTAAAGGCACTGTGCAGTGCCTGAACCAAAGGACTGATTTAGAATATTTGGGGTCGACCTTAACATTTCTTTTTAGTCTGGTGTTTGAGACATGAAAATCCTGTGTGGTACTGGTGAACTGTTTGAAAGCAAATTGGTATTAAATTAGTGTTCCAGCCATTGGTTTGGATGAGCTCCTGTAGACCAGAGATGATTATTAACCATTCTATGATGAAGAGACTTCTGTGCGCAGTTCTCAAGAGAGACAGATATGTGAAGTAGCTGGCCATGAAAACAAGTTGAGATACCCAGGTTTTGGGGTGCAGAAGATTACACATGCATTGCATACTACTGTCCTGTTTGAGGTATCATGCATGCAAACATTTTGGAACCCAATTACATAATGAACTGTTCTGGACTTTATCAAACAAAAAAAAACTTAAAATGCCCCCTGCCAAAAGCTGCCTCTACACAGCAGCAGAAAATACAGCCCATCAGTTGAAACGTGATTGTTCTGCTGTCTTAGGTATATATGATTAACCCTAAGACTTCCTCTGTGGAAGGATCTGGTGCAAAGAACAACTTCTCACATTCATTTTCTGTATCATAATATCAAATCCTTGTACTTGAGTAAATCAAATTTGCAGTGAGCTAGCACAAAGCAGAGAGGCTGATTTGTGAAACCTCTTCAGCTGCAAGTCCTCCTTGCCTCAGAGGGAATTCCGTAACAGATCCAGGGGGCTGATTTCGTAGGCAATAGGGCTTTCTGAAGCAATAAGGGGGAAAGAGATGTAGTAGGTACTGGAATAGAAGATAGTGAACTGTTGTGTCGATATATCTGGTTTTGCAGTCATCTACAGGAGTTACTCATTTCTGCAGATTTTCAATGATGACTACAGGTCCCTTTACTTCATTTCTTCTAGCATGTACAGTACTACTTTCCTTATCACAGGGTTATTCTACATCACTGCAGGTTTGTATCCTCCAAAGAAGAACCAGAGTCACGTAGTCACAGAGACATGACAAGCTAAAGCAAGACTGCAGTTCTGATTAATGAGAAGATATTGCTTTGTTTTAGCTGAGCACCAGAAACATTTCTTAATGATGAGATGTGAAACTGTCTTCCAATGGAACATACAGAGGCCCTATTATTACAGTCACTTGTAATTACATTGTACAGAATACTCTGCAGGCAGCAGTTCCAGGACAAAACCAAGCTGACATTCTCTCTCCAGAGTTCCTGCACCTCACTACATGAACCATGGGTGTGGGTTAGCATGTGTGAGAATGCCTGTGATTTGCCAACTGTCTTGCCTAGGCTGTTCACCTGCGTATAATTAAGAGTTCATGTGCATAACATCTTCAGAACTCTCTGGAAGGCGATAAGTGACCTTGACTCCCACTGAATTCATTGAAATGAAGCAGTTTTCAGTTACAGGGAAGGGTTCCATGTACAGAATCATAGAATCATAGAATAGTTAGGGTTGGAAAGGACCTTAAGATCATCTAGTTCCAAACCCCCTGCCATGGGCAGGGACACCTCCCACTAAACCATGCCATCCAAGGCTATGTCCAACCCCGCCTTGAACGCCGCCAGGGATGAAGCATTCACAACTTCCCTGGGCAACACATTCCAGGGCCTCACCACCCTTACAGTAAAGAATTTCTTCCTCATATCCAATCTAAACTTCCCGTTTAAGCTTGAACCCATTATGGGAAAGAGGAGCCTTCACTCAGAATTTGAATAGAGCATTGATATATTTATTCCTTTTGGTCATCAAAATTTTCACACTGTATAGTAGTAACAAAGGCATTAAATTTGCAGTTAAGTCTCCTCATTCCATAGCTGAAACAAGAAACCTCTTCTGAAGTTAAAAAAGATTCTGGACTGTTTTTCTCAGACCAGCCTGTATCTGCTGGTTTCACTTGGGAATTGAAAGATAGAATGGAACTAAAAAACAGTGTGGTATCTCTAAATTGACCAAGACTCAGATATACTAGAAATCTTATTAAAATAATACGTTACATGTGAGAGTTCCATAAAATGTTCTCAATCAAACATGTCTAGGGAAATATCCAAAGCCGTCCAGGTAGAATAGAGAAAATGGTGAAAAGAGGGAGAGATGCAGGTTTATAGAGAAGCTAAGGGGTGCTGAACAGAATAAATCTCCAGTGGGCAACAAAAAAACCAAAGATCCAAGTTAGTGTTTTTGCCTGCAGCACTAAGCATTACAGAACACCTTGCTTTGGCTGATGATAGGAAAAGGCAGGGAAACCAAAGATTTTTGAACACTCAGCCATAAGGATCATCTCTGGTCTCTTTTTAGGCAGCCCAGGCAATGGAGTGACTTGAAACATCTGCTCTCTGATACAGCTGTACTCGGTCATATAGGCAAACTTGGATCTACCTGCCCAGATATCCAGTGTGTAAGAGTAAGTACTATAGACTCGTGCCACCTACCAGTCCTGTGTGCATGTACAGCAGGCATTGCAGGGTCATTCCTAATGGAATGTCATCTTGTTCTCCTGGTTTAGGTACTCTACAGTGTTACTATAATGTTGTTTTCAAGTGGTTATCCAATACCAGTAATCGTTTTCCACAACACCGATTGATTCTAGTGGAGCCTAGAGGGGAACCCATATTTTCTAGTGTTCATTATGGCCCTTCAGGAATGAAAAGAGCTCTAGCCAGACTAAGCAAGGCTAAATGAAAAGAACAACTATCCTTTCTATAGGACAAGCATAACAACTTCTAGTTATAGGTCAGTGGAGGAACTGACAGCATCGTTTCTTTAGGATACAATGATGTCAGAGTGCGCAGCTTTGGTTTGTTCACTGAAGGAGATTTTGTATTCCCATGTATCTTATCGTCAGCACTTTCAAATCAGTTTTATCCTTTTGAGGAAGGGAAGTGAGAGTTGGAGGCTGGGTTTTTATTAGACACAGCTGCTCTGGGGGACGTCATTTGTTCCTAAAGCTGGGGCTGACTTTCATATGAAACCCTTAGCAATGGGGGTGGATGCTGGGGCAGGGGGAATCACTTGAAGTAGTTTCAACAGCTGGGGGTCAAATTATAGAGGAAAAGTGGAGAGAAGTGAAATTTATAATCTATAATTTGAAACCAAAATAAGAATGAGACAAGCTTATTTGAAGGACTGGAAGGAAAAGGATGTGATATATGGCCTGATACAGCCAAGCAAAATGAACACTGCCTTTGCACTATTACTTTGCGGACAATCCAAAAAAAAAAAAAAGGGGGCCTATTAAGGCTGTCTCTGTGGAAATCTAATTAGGTCATACAAACAATCTCTGTTGTTAGTAGGAGCCTTTAACCATACACGGATGCCTTAAGAAGGCTGTGGCAGATATAGGAAAGATTCTGATCCATGAAAGAAATAAAAAGTGAATGCAAGAGGAGTAACAGATGAGGAACTGGCATAGAGGAAATCTATAAAGGGAAGAAGTAAAGAAGTAAGAGAGAAACACCTAAGAGCCAAATTCTTCCCTAGAGGTGATGTTATGCTATTATAGGGACATAATATGCTTTTTTTGCTTGAAGTTAAGGGAATAGAGAAAAGCAAATGTTAGGAAGCAATGCATTTTGAGGGGAAAAAAAATGGTAAGTTCTTCCAAAGAAAAGTATGGGGAAGACCATGTTAAAAGCATGTGCTTGCTTAGAGCAAGTGACTGCCTGTAGCATCCTAGTAAAAGAGACAAAAAGGAAAGATTAGTGTAAATTAAAATAGAATTATAAAAAGACCAGTGGTAGCACTTCTGCCTTCAGGATATCATGCAAGAAAGTCTGTGGGTCCGCACCCAGCACAGACTGTTCTCCGTCAGACTACACCACAAAGTGACCTCCTCACCCTTACACTGAAAGCGTGGTCCCTCTTTACACTTGTTATCTTCTTTCCTTTCCAAGCTCCCAGGTAGCAAATAACTATTTCACACCTATTACTCTCATTATGTCCCAATAATATTCTAACCACCTCTCTGGCAGCGAACCCAATTCCTGTACTTATTGTAACTACATGTTGAGTAATATTCCTACAAGCATATCCTAGAATTTTGAAAGAATTATGGACTTAATCTTAGCGGGATACCCTGTAGGCCAGTGAATGTTCAAGTTATATAGCACTGTAGCTACAGAGGGAGAATTCAATATCTGAATATTTGCAGAAAGCACACACTGAATGGTACAGTTGTTCATAACATACTTGGAATGTGCTGTTCAGTGACCAGTGAGGGTATGGTATTCACATCACCTGAGTCCTGTAACTAACCCACTTTGGGTGGATTTGCAGATGGGTTATTCACAACATATTATGAGGTTATGAATTATTTACAGTGAGGAATATTGCACACCAACATCTACAAGTAATAATGCATAATATGATATTTCAGAATGTCACAATCCACTTACAAACAGTTCAGTATTATAAAGGATCTGACTCAGTACTCAAAGTCAGAAAGAATCTTCCCCATAGGTTTTTAAGTCTCACAGAGTCACATACCAAAAGAATGATTCTTTGAGTCAAGAACTGAGAGTGAAGGTGCCATAATTAAAAATGGCACCTTCAGTAATCATATGCATTTTAATACAGCAATGCATGGCCCTACAGCATTTTTGCAGCAGGATATTTAGCCTTCCCAGCAACAAGTTGTAACAAACCATAGTGAAGTAAATATCTCTACTTGTTACCTTAGACAGTTTTTGCCAGTGCGTGTTGTCTCAAAACCAAGAGTAAAGTCAGAATACTGGTAGTCTCAGGAGGAAGCTATGAATTTTTGAAACAGCTCTGAAAAAAGCTTCAATAATGCCAGCTACTGAAGCAGAACTTTTTCAAACTCAACTATCTGAATAAGACAATACAGAAAAACATCCTCATTGTGGATCACTTCATTCACAGCTCTGACATTTGTTATTGTACATGCAAATGATGCAGTCAAAGAGCTGCCTGGGGGTTTAGCTTGCCATGAGTGAGCTGCATTTAGACTGAGATGGAACTTGTTTACTGTAGATTTTTTATTTGCCTGTTGCAAATAAAGCTGCAACAGTTTACCAAGGGGGGTTTAAAGAAGGCCAAAAATAAAAGAAAGAAAACTAATATGAAGTATGTATAAAAATGAAGCAATATATATGCTGATCACATACATGCACCCTGTTTATCAGCAGGTGCCACCACATACAGGAAACTTGAGGCAGTGATTTGGTAGCAAACAGAGCTGATATGGTATTTTATATATGACATCATCATTGCTGGATGGCTCTTTGGAATAAATAACCTCTTCCACATGTCCCAGAGCACACAGCTCCCAATATAAATTTCACTTGCTGTAAGACTCAAGGACGTCTTAAATCACCTTGGGTTAATAAGCAGCAGAAATAGAGGAGGAAGGAGATCCAGGGTTTGTTTTCATTATTCCACCAGAACTAGTTCAGATGAAGTAATTGTTAAATGCATTAGATACAATGCAGGTCAATCAGGAAGTAAAAACGTGAAGGTGGGAGAGACGTTTATATTGGGTTTACATACTGAAAACCTGGCGGGTCATAGTGCTGTAACTCATGTATTGCCAGGCTAGGCTTGGAATCATGAAAGCATTCAAGATAAGTTTGAGATTCCGTAATGGTTTAAAGAGCAGTGTGCTTGTCAAGTGTCTTTGAAAAGGTCTGTGTTAAGAGAAATTTTTCAGAAGAAAAACGAAGTTGAATATGAAACTTCCATGAGAATAAAAAAAAAGCCATAGTAATGTTTGAAAACCAGGAGAGCACTTGCATTCTTATGAAGTAGAATGAATTCCCATGGAGATGATCAGTGACGGACATGCAAAACTCCCACTTAGACTTAACCTGTAATTCTGGAGTACAAATGGTGCCTTTATCTCTTGCTGTTCCTCTGAATTTAAGGAGACCTGAATAGATGTGTTAAGACTGAATAATAGAGCAATGCCCATTTAGTTAGAAGTGTCCAGAGTAGTTACTTGTTCTTCCAGGAGCTAACAAGTGAAAAAGTGGATCCTTAGCCAATTTATGTTGCATCTCTTCTAAAAGAAGTTGGAATTATTTCAGTGTTATCTTTGCTTACCAATCTGCAAAACAAAGGAAATCGTCTTCAGAGCTTAACTTGTAAATGGCGCATTTGCATTTAACCTATCATTGCAACAAAATGTAGACCCTATCCTAGATACTTAGCTAGTGTTTCACTGAATTTATGAGGTTTGGATGCAGCTTCAGGCCTTGCATATGTGTGATGCACCACAGAGAACATCAAAGTTGCATTCCCTGAATTTTGATATGAATATTGATTAGTTTTCAGTGTCTAACAACATCTGAGGTCTCTTACTACTCTCCATAGCAGCACAAAATAGATCCCTCCCAACTTAAACACCTTTGGATATTCAATTGTCTTGGAAAACTGTTTGGTAGAGTCTCCAGAGCCCTGCTGCTCTTCAGGAGCAACTTACTGCTCACAGTTTCATGTGCACCTAAAATACAATTGCTGTATTTTAAATGTGATCACATACTGCTGAAATGAAGTGGTGCATTTGCTCCCATGTCATCCCACAGGGTTTGGAGTCAGGACAGACACTCCAGAAGAGTGGTGGGTTCTGTAGGAGATTCAAGTGTTTTGTGTATTTCTCTGTTCCTTCCTAACAGGTGATGATTTCCCTCTCCAAGTTGACCTCACACAGACATTCCACTTAATTCAGTACATAAGCTTCCCAAATGCTACTCCATCATCTGCAAAAGTATCTTTGAATAAAGACAATCTTGCCCTTTCCTCACTATCTCTGAATCCATATAGTGAAATGCCATCATGATGACTTTGGCCTCTCAGGCAGGTGATAACAGGGCGGAAGCAAAGATGCACAAACTTCTAGGCCAGTAAGCAAGAAAAAAAGGGGGTAGTGTAAGTACACAGGTGTAGAGAAATCATAAATACATAATATACAAGTTTTCCTTCCCCCCCTCATCCTATTGGGTTTTTTTCTCCTTATAACTGATAATAAGGAAGTATAAAAACACAAGGACCTGGCGTGAGTAGTGTTTTCCTTTCAGGACCTGTAGGGAGACCTTTTACAAGGAATTGCTACCTCAGAAAAGCTGAAGTTGGAGCAATCCACCTACTTCCTGTGAGAAAACAGAGCCTCAGCTTGCAAATGCAATGGGAGAAGTGACCAGTATCCAGACTGAGATTCCCTCTTTCTTTTTTACATGTTGCATACAGCAGTCCCTCATACTGAGATAAAACCAAGTTTTCCCTAAAAGTAATACGTGTAATACTGCAAAATCTCCTGGAGAGAGAACTTCCATGTCCACTATGTGGCTTTTAATAATACAATTAATAGCACATCATTTTAGTTCATGATGGAAGATAAAAAAGGCAAATCAACCTTGCTAACCTAAATGTTGAGTGGTTGTTTGATAGGTGTCATTGGCATGCCATGTGGTGTGCAGCTGAACTGCACCCCCAGAGAAGCTGACCAATGCCTTCCACTACATGGTGTTCCTATGCTGATGTGTTCACCTTACGCACCACAGCGAGGGCAGCTGCCAGAGGTGGAGGTGATCAGGAAGCCATGAATGAGAGACCAGAGGGGAGCACCTGGCACTGGGAGATCTCACTAGTAAGAACTGCCTTAAAATGTCTGTCCATGACAGGCAGTTGAGAGACACCCAACAGTTTTATCACAGGATAGCAGAGCACACTGATTTCACTGTTTAGGGCACACTAATGTCACTGTTTATGCTGTGGCATGTGCTTGCATTTTACTGCTGTTTGTCCATCTCCTCATTATCTGCCACACTTACCTGAATGCAGGGGCTTGTTTCACAGAGTTGCTTTGCGCGCATTCTGTGTCAGCCCTATACCATACTTTCCCCAGTAGGGAAGAGTTTCATTTATTTATCCCATCTCCCAGAAAATACTGGTAGAAACTGGACGTTTTAAAAGCTGTGAAGAGGAGGAGTTTCAGGAGTATTCCACTGAGTAGCCCTCTCAGGTTAAAAAAAAAACACAAATCTTTCTTTTAGGGATTTATGCCTTAGATGAGCATTTCACCAAGCATTTGCTATGGGGAAATGGTTCTTCCTGTCCCAGATCCTTCCCCACCTCAAGTGGCAGAGTGTGCCACAACCAGGGGCACAGTGGTGTTTTGGAGGTCCTCATCATGACTAGCTGTTTCATCTTCACATTCTAAAACCTTCCATCTTGGTTCTGTCTGTATTATAAGGATCCCAGGCCACATGGTACCATGCTTGAAATCACACATGCAGCAAGTCAAACCTTCACGTTAAATCTGTTGAGGGAGAGACCATGACAATTGCTTCACAGAAGCAGGAGTACTAAGACTTTTTTAAGTCTTAACTTGTTCCACAAACAGCAAGAGCCTTGTGTGGCAAATTCTAAGTATGCCGTTTGAGACTGGGCTCAAGATTATTAGCAAATGAAAAGACCTGTATGCTTTTCCATACCAGCATGGTGCAGTGCCTGGTGCATTGAAGCAACTGAGTTGGTAGATGACCGATGTATGCTCTCTGACCTCCCAAGAAGACAACCCAAGTAGTCTCTGACAAGCCTCGTCCTTCACACCCTGAGGCCTTGCTATAAGCCCTGTTCCTCCACACGAGTCAGGGCAGCAAGAGGAGGGCTGGAACAGAGGACAGCAAGCCCAGGGAAGTTTAGTTTAGCAGGCTATAAATCCCCTTTCCCCTCCTCCCCTCTTTATTGCCTGTCTTTGGAAAACACAATCCGATATAAACCAGAGAGAGTGGAAGCAGGGCAATAAAGCTGTACGGCAGGAGCCCCGAGTGTCGCCAGGGTGTTATATTACTGGCATTCCAAGTGGCTGATGTCAGGCTGCGAGTAGTAGGGCCCGCAACCCACCAGGGCAAATTCCCAACTGTCCCTTGCGGCCCTGTGACATCCCTTCTGCTCAGACCCCTTCTCAGTGCGAGACCATTCATCTCTTCTGGCCTTGACTATTCCCAAATTCTTAAATTATGGTTTGAAGGGCTCTGGTTTCAAAGCCATTCAAGTTGAGCACTCGGGCCTTTTGGCTGCAATGGTTTGCGTCAGGATGTTCTTGAAATGCACAGTGTGTTGTCCAAAACATGTCACATGATCAGTGCCACACAGATAAAGATTGTTTCCTAATATTCATTGGGCTGGATTAAAATATATATGCATTGGCTTATTATTAAAAAATTAGTTTACATGAATGTAACTCCTTTTAGATAGGGCCAAGAGTTTCAGAGCTGATAAGCACTTTTGAGTGGCCTACGTGAGGGGTAGTTTTCACAGGATGGGCTCCCAGTGCTTCTGAAAACCTTCTAAGGTACTAGAGGTACTAACCCTTTAGGGTCTCTTTAAGGTCCTATATATTTGGCACTTTAAAGACAGCTTCCAACTGTCTTTGCCAACGCCTGCTGTGAAAAATTGAAGAAAAGACATTTAACTACAAGGAATGGGGTATAAACATTGCTCAGAAACTCAGACCTAATTCCGTTCCCAAGAGCTTACACAAGTATGATTTCTTGGGGTTAGATTTCTTTCTCTTCAATTGTCTTACATTAGGTGTTTGCTATAAACCAGCTTGCAAAGCTTGTATAATTGGTGAAGTGAAAGAAATCTCTGGAAAACAATTAATCCTGCTCTTTTTAGGCCATGGTTGCACAACCAAAATGAAGCCTGCCTAAGTCATCGTGCATTGACTCTTCTGTAACTAATCTTATTCTCTCTCTTGTTGTTGTTGTTATTGTTCAGAATTGGTTTTCGCTGGATCGGTTTCTGGACTGGATTTGTTACGCAGCTGTATGAATTTTTGCTGGCATTGTGAAGCATGCTGCTAGGGACAAGAGAGCAGAAGGTGAACTTTTTGGGGACAGTCTCCTCTCATGTTGACTTAAGGTAACCATATAACACCAATCTCAGAGATGCATACCATGATGGCTTTGTTACCTTCTAGGGTTGCACATCTTTCTGTTGAATGAGTAGATGCAACAAACTCAGACTGGATACCTAACTTTAGATAACCAAAGTTTGATGAAGCCAATCCTACCGTTATTCATCGTTATAAGCATATTCCACTTCTGGGGAAGGCACAGCACCATTCAGCTCACCGAAGTGGTAGATCCTGAATGTATATTCAGAGCCCTGCACTCTAAATTCTGCCCCACTGTACAGATATGACACACATACTCTGTGTAGCTCCTGAGGATGTCAGGAAAAGTATCCAAATTAACTTTTGAAGTGGACAATTAAAACACAATAAATCCCTGTGTAGACACTTCCTGAGTATTGAAGAGGCCTTAATTCAGGTCAATCTCATTTATTTTGTATTGAAGTAAACCAAATCAACTAAAGGTCTCTTTAATCCTAAATGAGAGTGCCTGTGCAGGCGGGTGGAGGGGGCTTAACGCTCTTCAGATTTAATAGTATTTGATAGCAATTACTTAGAATAATCTCCTTTATGAGGTTTTTGGACACTCCTCTCAAATTCAGTAGTACTGTATAACCTTTTGTTAAATTATATGGAATAGTTAAAGATGACATTGAAGAGTTAACACTGGAAATTGAATTCTAAAGGGGTTTCTGTACATGAAATGTAGAGATTTTGAGTAGTGAAATAAATAGGAAAAGGACATTTGATTATCTCTCCATTCTAGATACACATTGCTCTCCAAATCATTTATTCTACATGTTTCTGCAAGTCTGCATACCATTTATTCTTAGCTATAAGCTAACTTTGGTTCAAGTGAACACAACACCTTCAAGGGAAAGGCTTCAGATGAACGATTGGGTTTCCTGGTATACATATGAAGGGAGGTTCTTTTCCATTCTCCATCTAGATGGATATTTAATGAACTGAATATCATACTATTTTGCATGAATATATAACACTTTCAACCCTGTGATCACAAAATGCCTTTTAAATGCCAATGAACAAAGCCTCCCCACAGCCCCTGAGAAAATCAGGTAAGCACCATAATCCCAATTTTACAGATTGGAAAGACACGATGCTGAGAAGTGAATTGTCTTGCCTAAGGTCACACACAAGGAGGTGATGACTGCATGGAATAAACCAAATTCTTTTAAATCCCTGTCTTGTGACTCAATCACAAGACTGCTCTTCTCTATTGTTTTATAACAAACCTTTATTCCACTATCTCCCTTTCCAGAAATTCTGCTGTCAATACAGGCCTTTCTGTGGTAGCCACATTGTCTGGCACTATCTGTTAAGAAAGATGGAGAAGTTGCTGGTCATATGGTTTAGTGCTGCCGTGGCACTTCAATATGGTGGGTTCTTTCTGCTCCTAATCCATTGTATTAGCTTCTGGCAAGTCAAACACCGTCTACTGAATTGCTAGGGGGGAAAGGTCAATGCATTAAGCACAGCAGATTAATACACTGCAGTAAATCCCAGAACCAGCACTTTAAGGAGCCAGTAATATTTCACACATGATTGTTCTACCAATTGATTGCACCATCTTGTGAGTGCGTGTATGTATGTGTATTTCTTTTACTCCATTTACGAGCTTTCCCAAGCTCCCCTGTTTAGTGGAGATTGCTGTGTCCCA
This sequence comes from Amazona ochrocephala, assembly GCA_039720435.1. Lineage (NCBI taxonomy): Eukaryota > Metazoa > Chordata > Aves > Psittaciformes > Psittacidae > Amazona > Amazona ochrocephala. The sequence continues at coordinate 2,503,497 of CM077891.1, read as the reverse complement.
CACTGCTTGCACTTTGATCAGGGAAATTCAATACCTGAGGTCTGGGCTTTATAGGAAAGCAAGGTCCAGATTAAGGGAATTAGCCACAGTATATCACAACTAATAAAAGAGTGATTGAGCCCTACCACAGTGCTGCCCCAGGGGATAGGAGGAAAAAGGGGAGGGGGGGCAGTTAGCAGAGGGGGAGGAAGACTTGCAGATTAAGCCATGTCCATAATTAGAAATGAATAAACCTGCTATCACATCATGCCTCTTATGGTTCTAGTAACTAAAGCAAGATCTTAAAACAAAAGATTTAAGTTACAGCCTTTTCTTTCCTTATAGACGTGAAATTATTTCCTTTTTCTTCTTCCCTTTCTTCATCTTTATTTTGTTGGTTCTGTTAACCTTGTCCATCCCCAGGTTGTCAGTGTGACTAAACTACAAATCCTTTTTAGGAATTCTGTGGAGAAATCAATCACATATTCCACTGATTCTTATGTTCATCTCACACAGTGATTACTGGGAGCTGCAGTTTCAGACACTGTACTTGAGGAGGACTAGGAGCTACCAACACTGCCCTTGAATGGATATTGGGGTTTCTCTTGAGATAAGGCCGAATAAAAGCTTTATGAAGACCTACCTATTCTTGTGATGAACCAAATCAAAATCATCAACCTTTCTTTCTCCATACTGCTTCCAAACAAATCACTCCAAATACACGGTTTGTCCTCGAACTGTTGCTAGGATAATTTTGTCTGAAGTTTTTCCCAGTAATATGCCCAAAGACAGTGTAAGGTCTACATATCTAAACCAGGAGGTAGGAGTAGTTATTATTTTCTAGACAGGGATGTGGAGGAAGGAGTGGTGAGAATCAGACTGCTGCATGATCACAGTTATTCAGTTACAAAAATACTTCACATAAACTGTCTTCACTTATGTTCTGAGCTTCATTTTCTTCAAATTCCCATGCCTATTATTTTCTCCCTGAGTTCTTCATCCAAACAGAATTTTGCTGGATTTTTTACTCATTTAGGAGATTTGCTTGAACAAGAAGTGGCAAAAACAGTAGGAAAACCAGTGCACAGTGTCTGGCAGCTGCTTTGTCATAAATCCGTCTGTGGCTGAGTACACTGTTATAGGTGCAGTTGTACAGAGGCAACTTTGATTTATTTCACATCATCCGAGTACTTCACTTTACATGCTCTTTGTCCATGATATTTGTTTGGAAAATATAAAAAAAGAACTTTTCTGTTACCAGTTTGCCTTCAGACATGTTTGTGTAGTAGATTTTGGTGCTTACGGATTTAAATCTGCCCCTGTACAGCCAAAGAATTTAAGTATAGACCTAATTTGACTGTAGTGTGCTTTAGGATCTTCCATGGAGTCAAGTGCAGGGTTAAATGCTTCAGTGAATCACAGCCACTTTAAATTAAACTATACCCATAATGAAAGGAGGAACGTGTTACTTACACTTTGAGTCTTGGAGAGCTTTAGGATTTCTGTGTGTTGAATAAATGTCAGCATCCTCTCCAGTGACAAATTCCTCTTTTTTATCATATCTCTTCATTTCAGTACTCTTTAGCACTACAACATGTACAATGATTACTACTGAAGCCAATGGAAAGAGTATGTTGAACTAAATACATATTTGATCGGGTTCCTAGAATCCATTTTCACATACTGTTTGTTATTTCAGTTTATTATTATGGTATAAAGTAGATGGACACATAAATAGATGTTCTAATTAGGCTGCTGTGCCTGAAATCCTTATTCATATGCCAGATAATGTATTTTACACTCAAATGGCACACCAAGTATTGATTCATCACAGTAATGCTTTACAGTGGGGTTTAGAACTTCTGACCATGCACAGTATTTTGAAAGCAGAAGGAATAGTTTTGTGTCCCCTCATGCCTGAGAGCTGAATAAATGTGCCCCAAGTTTCCAGAAGTCCATAAATAACCTTTTCCCCTGGGTTTCCTGCTTTCTAACACTTGTTTTCTTGAAGAGCAGGAATCTTTATGCCAAAGCAGACATTTGTGCTAGTCACATTCTCTCTAAAGAAAAGTGGATTCCCAGCCTTGTCAGTTTTGGTATAATTCCCAAAGGTGACACAAAAAATGAAGAGGAAAGAATGTTACATTCAAGTTAGAGTATGTTGTGAAAAGCTATCATAAATTCATGGACAAATGACTGGTTGATGTGAGCATAAAATCTTTGTTAAATATCAGTTCCTAGAAAGATTCTTTCCTGACACACTTGAGCCAATCTCTTGAATTGTTTGTCAGGAATGGGCTAAACTAAAGAACAAAATTATATGTAATAGTTGAGAAAGAGATGGTGACAGCATGAAAATGGTTTAAGCTTGCCTGAGTATGAGCAATCCCACTGTACTATAATACAAAAATAAAAGCCCTCACTAGGATGTTTTATTTAAATGACATTGGCAATAAGGTAGATACATTCACAGGGTTGTAATCACTTGCTTTTCATGTTGGGAAAGTCTTATTTGGTAATTTTCTCTTACGTAGACTGGTACAGGTTTTACCACACTAATTCCCCAGTATCACCCACGACTCCATCACTGGTTGTAGTTATGTGCTGGTTTGGATCATTTGCTTTCAGTATCTCATTATTCACCTACCAAATAACACAGAAAAGAAAGAAAACCCACCAAACTTACTGAAAAACAAAAAAAGGCATAGTTGTCATATCAGGTGATGCCTTTAAACAAAATAACCTATGCATAAATGGATCACAGATCCTTGGGCAACATGGTCTAGTGTGAGGCATCCCTGCCCATGGCAAACGGTTGGAACTGGGTGATCTTCAGGTCCTTTCCAACCCAAACCATTCTGTGATTCTATGATTCTGTGATCTGGCTATCAGTGAGATAAAGCTGTCAAGGGAAGTCACGTCAATAAATAAATGTGGAAACTTGTTTTAGAAGCCCATTTTCAATCATAGAAATAAGAGCAGTAGATGCTGTTATTTCAAATGCACATGAAGTTAACATCCCAGTCACATCCCTCATAACTCTCCAAGCTACTAGTGTAAGCATACTTCAGTCCTGAGACTAAAATCTTAGGCATAATTTTGTTGCATAGAAGCCAAACTCCAGGTTAGCAGAAGTTTCTCACCAAGAGCCAAATGCTGAAAGTCTTTATGTACACATTAACTTATCTTTTATTCATAGAACTCAGAAATTTAATTTTTTCATGATAAAACAAAGCAGCACCCACTAGCTCTTAGTTGAATATTAAATGAAGTTATTGATATGCAGAATGTATAACATTCATTCAGTACAGGATTACAAAGACAGCAGTTTTCTAACTGCTCTGATAAGTTTTTCCTACCCACAAACAATGTACATGGTGAAGGCTGAGCTGCTGCTGCATTAGGCTTTTATACCTACTTCTATTCAAGTGAATGGTAAAATTTCGGTATATTTGAACAATGTAGGATCAGGGCTGGAAGACCTGATATAAAGTCTGGTGAAGATTCCCATCAATCCCCATGGTCTTTGCAGCAGGATCCCAGATGAGTGCAAACTTGAAGCAGCTCTGTGGGATTATTTAGAATAACCCAGAACAAGCCTGTGACTGTAACTTAACCCTGGTTTATAAAGTGGCAGGAAATGAAGACACTATTGATGGGCAGAACTCAGGAAATTGATTAAAGCCCTCAAAATCTCTCTTTTGAGATCTATCCCCACAAGCAGGGGGCTGAATGCTACAAGTGATGATACAATGCCAGTGAGGAGGGCCAGCCCACAAGTCTAATAACTGCTTGCCAGATGGACAGATTGGTTGTCAGAGCAGCAGGAGAGAAATCCTTTGATTGCCAACAACCATAAGCTGAAATTCTGGCAAGGCAGTTCCTCCCTCACATGCTAAGGCTCAGATGTTGACTAGTGATCCCTGTTGAGGATGTGATACAATGCATATAAATTATAACTATTTAGATAGTTGGATAGGTTAGACATAGCTAGACATTAGAACAGCTCTGTGGAGACATCCTAAACTCTACTGAACGGAATGCACATGGCTGTACAGCAGCCGTCCAGACAGGACATTAAAATTAAGATGCTGTCATCTCTACATAGTCATGAAAGATACTTTTATGAGACTTCCACATGCAGCTCAGTTAGCAGATATTCCCATTTCCACCTAGACTGTATGCTCCTGTAATGCTTTAAATCCAATCTCAGCGGTACAATAATATTCGTCTCTCATTTTAACACTTTTTATCAATCTATCTCAATTTATGTCTTACAAAGGAAGCCCATTTGCCCTCATCATTTCATAGGGAGAGACAAAGTGATTTACTCACAGTCTCAAAACACTTCAGTTGCAGACCCAGCAATAAATGCAATCACAAGTTCCTGACTCAGTGCCCCTTTGCTGAACCACACTCTACTAGTCTTAAGTTTCCCTAATCACATGTAGTTAATTATCAAAACCCAAGTTATCTATTACTATACATACCAGTAATGTAGTGCTTATGAAGCTTGTTCAGCTCTTCTAAGAGACTCTAAACTTCATTTTAGTAACAGAGTAGGTGAGATTTTGACCTATGCAATGCTAATATTGTTCTTCCCTTTTTTCTTCGAAAAGGTCCCCTATTGAAGTCCTTTTCTCTATAGCAAATGGTCTGTCTGGGCTGTATGTTCCTCTTACATGCTCCAAGTATCTCTGTATTTACAGAACACTATAATCAGTTATCACTGTGGCAACTTAGTGGAGACCTTTTGTCCATATGAGTGATTTTGTTCATTCTTTACTTGAGCTGGTATCACTTCTCCTACAGGCAACATCTACCACAGCACAGGGGGTACTAATCAAAAGCTTGCTCCATAGTAGCAACTTATGACTAAGCCAGTAGGTCTCCTATTTTCCCTAAGGGAAGGTAGAATATGAACATGCATGTCTGTGGGTAATAGAAGGTAAGAAAACCGATCACCCATTTTTCCAGGTCATTTTAAATGTCATTGAGGAATATTGTCTATGAATGTGTTCTCACAAGATACTAAGAGCATTTTCAGTGGTTCCTTATATACTATACAAGGGAGACAGTGTTCAGAGGGCTGCCTTGGCAATCATGGAATGGAAATCTTTGGTTTGAGAAGCTGACATCTTACACCATAGAGATGGCTATCATTTTATCCTGGCAGCTACTTGTTCTAGGCTGCCACATTTGACATGGCTTCTCATCAGCATTATGCACTGGTAGACACTATGTGTAACAGTTTTTGGTCAGACTGCTATGATGAAAAGCCTTCTACATAGTGTTTCTGGTTGATCTCCTTTTGCCCAGGGGTAATCTTAACAAATGAAGTGCTGCAGTCAGGAGCAAATGTCAGTACACACACATTCAGAAAGGGTAAGTTTATTACTAAAGATAAAGTGGAAATAGCAAAGTCAGTATCTAAGTACAGTGATGCCTCCAGTACAGACTCCTCCTCTAAGTGCAGTGTTCTATACATAAAGCCTGCTGTTTGTATTAATCAACTGGTTGGTTTCATCTGGTTCTGTAGGCACTGTGCCCATGAGAATTCATATGAATAGGTTTAAGATTTCTTGGTTTTCCTACAATTCTGATGACAGGCAGGACAGTGGAGTTTAAGATATCACAGAAGAATCAAAGGGTATGAAGGTTGTTTGTCCTGCACACCTCTGATCTTGTGGAAGGGGAGGTTGGCTTGGACTGAAAACTAAGGTGCCAGTGACAACAAAAGGGCATTAGTAAAGGGGAAAACGGGATCCATGTACCTAAATTTGCCATGGTACCATGTAATCAACTGGAGAAATCCAGACTGCCATTGCATTGTATAAATTAAGACAGATATTTGGGGGGAAGCTTTTGGCCTTCTGTAGGCATGGACTACCTTGAAGCAGCAATAGGCCCGCAGCAGAAAAGTCCACTGAATTACATAAAAAGAATGGATGAGCTGCCTAGCATGAAGTGTCTCATGATTGCACAAGGGACAGAAGATTTGGGCAAGCTGCAAAAACTTGGAGAGTTTGGGACAACTTGTGTACTTGCCGTTCTGTCCTCACACGTGGCTCTGTATCATCCTTTCTCTGCTGTGGCAGTTCCACACAACAGCTCTACACCAAGTTCATTGTCTAAGAGCAAGATTCTTTTCCTTGAGCCTTCAAGGCCTGGTTGAGATGTACTGAATCCTGACCCTTTACCAGGGTTGTCTTGTCAGATTTTCCAGCAGGTACTCTAACAAATATATTCTCACCTCCCTGGGGGCAGGTTCTTAATTTCCTTCCTGCCCTGCTCCATGTCTCACTCTTGCTTGTGTTTTGCTCTTTATTTTGAGGGAAGGGGACTGGGTTTTTATGGTGGCCAGGTTAATCGTATCCCTGGTGGTCACAAAGGGGTTTAATAACAGGGCTGGGTGGCTGGTTTAATTATTTTTTCCATCTGTCTTAGGAGAAGAGTGGTTTAAATAAATACAGCCCTGGTGGAGCAGAGGGGTTGGGAGGGTAACATTTTGTGTTTCGCTTCCTTTGTCACCCCACCACCCTCCTTGCCCACCCCCTACTTTATTTCCTGCTGTGGAGACAAGTGACTTCATAAACTATTATTTATTTGTTAAAGATGTCTCTCTCCAGCACTGGCTTTCCTGCTGGGGAGATGAGTGTCTATAAAATATTGCCAAAGGTACCTCCTTCAAAGGTTTAGTGGCTTCCCCGATAGTGCACTACAAGTCCTGCTGCTGTAAAGTTGGGGGCTGTTTATTTTTCAACATATAAGAGCCTGAGTGAGGGAACAAGAGGAAAGTTTTGCTCTTCCAAGCTTTTTTTATCTGCTTCTACTTTGAGTCTCAGTTCCGTACAGCATGAGCAAGCTTCCAAGCCAGCACTGAGCCTTATGTTGTTTAACAAGGCTCTGGTTTAGCTCAACTTTATACCATGCAGATTTGCTAAGCAGGATCAAGACCTTCATTTTAAACTTTGCGGAACAATTTGTGAGCAGGGAGTCTTGCACTGGGCTGTCAGGCTTTGCGCCACAGATCTGAATATTAGATGGGCCAACTCAGATTTTTAGTGTCTCGAGGCAGGTTATTTTTTAGCTATACTAAACATCTTTGGAGGAGACTAACTAAAATAGGTTCCTGCTGCTCAGCATGGACTTTGTTCAGCACTGATTCACTTTTTAAGACCAGACATTTCCATTTTTTGTTCAAAATTCAGTCTGCCATGGTAAGTGCTGTATCCAGCACCTTTCTGCTTTCCTCATAGAATCAGAATCAGCTAGGTTACAAAAGACCTTAGAGATCAAGTCCAACCATAAACAGTCAATACATTTTACTGCATAAATACTGCACACTAACAGTATATATTATTACAAATGGTATACTTATTTTTCTTCTTCTCCAGTACTATAGAATTAGGAATTATTACTGTAGTAAACACGCATGTAACACAACCTTCATTAAGAGAATACATGCATTGCAGCCTGGTGGCACAGCCAAACTTAACATTCCAACTTCAAGAGCAATGAAACTGTACAGCGTCATGCCATTTACTTTTTATAACCTCACTGTATTTCATTGATCCCAAAGTCATGTACAGCTACAAGGAGAAACCCCACCTTTGGGTCCCATTCTTCCTTGGGACAAACAGTTAAGATAGATAGATTGGAGGTATGAGGTTTAAACACAACCAGAACTTGGTGTTTACATGGAAAAGTTGTTTATGGAGGAAGTGTGCATGAACTCATAAAGTTATCAGGCTTCCCAAAGGTGGTGCCAGTCCAGCTGTACTCACGACAACATAAGACAACACAAATCAACACAGTGCCTCTTTTAGATAATAACTCCTGTCCATAGCAAGTCTTGGGCCAAGTTCTGGTTGTTCAACACTGGTGTTGGACCTGGTACAACTGTTAAGCTCAGAGTGTGATCAAGCATATTTAGGAGCTAACTTTCTGTCTGAAGCGGAAGAGTACTTGGGAACCTTTCAAAAGTGATGATCTCTTTGTGGTTCTCTGCTTCCCCCAGGTGGAGGTATATGTGCTAGCAATTGACTTCTTAGGCTGGCATGCCATTTGTAGGTGGAACATGGGACTAGAGCAAGGCTGGGGAAGGAGCAGCTCTACAGAAACAAGGTTAGCTATGCTGCTGAGAGGTTTCCTCTGCAACGAGAAGAATAAATCATCCGGGAGTCCCCAAGATGAATTGGGTGGGAGAAGTAGCCTCCTGAAAAGAAGACAAGACTACTGGTAGACACAAGGAAGAAGGAATTCCTAGGTTAGGAAGTGTGTAGAATAAGATTGAGATGACTAAGTTATGTGACTGACCACTATCTGTCCACTATTCTGGATGAGTTGTGCTTAAGACTGGCTGAAGTCTTCCTTGATCAGAAATACATCTTCTCATCACAGGGTGATCCCAGTATTCACTCAGTGTGTATACATTACCTCTGAAAGTGTTTTAAGAGTATTTGTGTTCACCGCTTACATGAAATAAGAGGGAACAAGCCAGCAAGGGAGGAGATAGAGGGATGCACTGAGAGGACTGGTGAGAAGAGTTGAAAGGTAAGGAGAAAGAGGCAGACACTGACTTTAGAGAATCAGCTCTTATCTTCTTCTGTAGTTTCAGAGTTGGTTCAGTTCTTTAAGTCTGGCTTTACAGTATTTGAGACATCAAGGACTCCTGTATCATCTCACATTACAAGACAAGCCAACTGGATTGCCTCGGGCCACAGGCAGTCATGCCCACCCCAGGCAGGTCACTCTGAATGTAGCCGCTGGGAGGTGAATTCGTTGCCGTTTGTGAAAAAGTGCAGAGACGTGGCTTCTCCACTAGATACAGAGGGAAGGAAAGAGCCTGGAGAGGGGGTAGAAGATGCTCCAGGAGTGTAACTGCTGAGAAGTTACAGCAGTATCTGCTGCAGAGGTGCAGAGCACAGTCCCACTTTAAGATGCACAGGCCTTGTTTTGAACAGTGAAAATGAAAAGGAAATAGAGAACACTTGGGAAATGGTTCTTTACAACTCAGTTATCTAATCAAAGGAGGCCACTGAGCAGAGATGAATCAGTGTGTGATAAGAAATCAAGAGAATGAATGTTGGAACCGGATTGTTACCCAGCAGCAACTGGCAGCTGTATACAAATCTGAAGATAGATAACCATAATTAACGTTCACTCCCACAGAGACAATTAGTTACATGAATACAAATCAGACAACAGATAACTGAATGGAAATGAAATATTTCATTTCTAGGCAAGACTGAAAAAAGCTAGAAAAATATATGAAGTGATATCCTATGTACCACGAATAATTGTTACTTGAAGCTTTCAAATCCCAGCTGCTGGCGTTGTTCAACATTACAGCTCTGGATTGTAGGAAGACCAATGGACAATCCCAATTTTGTCAAAGCTTTAAAACAGGTTGAATCACATGAGCTGAACTGACTTCAGACTAGCTGCCACAGGAGAACTTACAACAGTCCAAGGAACTATTCATTCTTACTCATCCACCACATTTCTCAAGATCCTCTATCTGTTGAACTTCATTTCTGTCAAAATGAACACTGAAGTTATGCCAAGACTGAATTTAAGTGGTACTGCAGCAACCTGGTTAAGTCTGGTGACCAAACTAAGTTGGAACAGGCATATTTAAAGTAGCTGAATGAATATCAGCCCTGGCTTCCATTGCACCTGTAGCTGAGGTGTGATGCTGATTGTGAAGGACACCAGCTTATTGATAGATAGTGCTAATGAAGTAGTAAACAGTGCTGCATGCTGGTACTTGGAAATCTAGATACATGGTTGATCAGTATCTTGAAGATACAGTTTACCAGTGGAGCTGGGGAGAGAGTCTCAGTCACATTAGGTAAAAAGTTATTCGGTCCCTTCAGATTGTCACAGAAGTTAGGTCAAGTTCAGACCCAGAGTTTAGACCCAGACTCTAAAAAGGCCTTAGCTGTAAAATGAGCAGCAAAATGACTTCCAGCATCCTCTCAGAACAGCCTTATCTACAAGGGTACCTTAGGGTTCCTGGTTTTATCATTGTCCCAGATTTGGGTTTGGGTTTTTTTTTGCTTACATAGAATTATAAAATCAAATCCTGGGCCACAAATACACAGTGTGAAATCAGAGTATTCTGAATCATCCATGGATTTAGAACATTTGAGTCCAAAATTTGCATCTTACCTTAGCCTCACCACCACCTTTCTTGCTCATTGAGGCTCTGATTGGCGTCAAGGACAGTCTTCTATGTGTAATAACAAACACTTCAATATTTGGCCCATTGCAGTAGTCCTAAATTGTTTCTTTGGTTTTGAAGAGCCTGATCCTTTATCCACTAATGTTAGCAGAGGGATCGCTATTTGATATCAACTGGGAGGAACAGATCCCAGGGCGGTTGTTCTCAGACATATCAAAGCAACTAGTTTGGATTGAAAATAAATTAAACTGCGAGAGTCTTACATTTGCCAGGAGTGTCTCAGCACCACAAATCAAATCTTAACTGTGTATCTATGTGAAGTATTTCAACTGAAACCTGTGGCAGTCAGACAAGTTGTTGGATAACTGCTCTTTTTAAAACCTTTTTGTCAGAACGAGATTATTCAGGCAAAGGATTACTTAGAATTACTTTTTAGTGACTGAAACACAGTGATCTAGATTTATCCCAATTTTAATGTGGAGTTTCTCTGTATTTTCTCAAGGATGCTGGAGGACAGAATGTCACCCAAATGAGCTACTCCCTACACTAACCAGAAGGTGAGTGGACTTTACATCAGCATCCTTATTGAAGAGAAGGCTGAAGGATCACTTTTGTTGGTGATTTTGCTGCAATGTTATGAAGGGGTGAAAGAAGCTCTTTAAAGAGAGAATTATAAACCAGAATTGTCTCTGATCACATGCAACTTCAGAATAACAGGATATTCAGAATAACTCTTACTGCATCACTTTTAGATCATCCCCTTCTAGTTCTGCAGCACTTACTCCACCTCACCTTTTTTCAAAGTGAAGAACATTTCTGACCTTATAAATTCAATATGTAGTGCTTACATCCTTATTTTAAGAAGGAATAATTCTTCTGCTTGTCATGCTATCTTAAGTGGTTTACATATTTTACTTGTTGTGGAAATATTAGTGTGTTTATATATATATATATATATGCATATATATACACACACACACTACATACATAAGAGAAAAGTTTCCTTTCTGTTTTTCTTCGAAGTTTCTTTCCAGGGAAGGCAACTATTTCTAGGTTTTTATAAGCTGATGGAACAGGCTTGTCAAATAGTCTTTATGAGAGAAGAAACAGGAAGATGGCTTGCTTTGCAGACAGAGGGTTATTGGGCAATTATGGTTTTTATAGAGCTGTTGTAGGACAAATCACGGGCCTGCTTTTGCCTTTGATGCTACGATGCAGACGGCCCAATAAAGATCAGAACAAGGGAGGGCAAAAGGGGTCAGGGACAGAGCCTTCCCTTGGGGTCCCGCTTCTGCCTCAGCTCAGAAACCAGACACCCCTTCCAGATGCACTGTAGCCACTCATCATGAGGCTTCGTTGTGACCCTCCCAATGAGCTGGGATGTGAAAACTGGGGAGGGCTTCAGCACCTTTTCACCCTGTACAGCTATTTAGAAGCTTACATGGGTGCTGGTGAGAAAGCAGCCCTCTGTGGTGTCTTGTCAGAACCAAGCATATTGTTTGCTCCCATGTGTGTAAAAACCCATCATATAAACTCTAAAGCAGCTTAGACTGTGTGAAAAGAACTCAGGCGTAGCTGTACAACTGGCAAAACTCTCCCTGCATGATTCCCTGTTTTGATATCTATTTCCTTGTGTCCTGTCCGAACTCATCTTTCAGCTATTCTCCAACTTGTCACAATTACAAAGAATTCTTTTCAAGGGCAAGTAGTCCTATCAGTTTCTATTGTATCTCACCTTTATCGTAACATTTGGTAGTGGTGCCTGTAAGAAACACAATCTTGTCTTCCATAAAGTACAAATTAGTCTATGCCAATTCTTTTATGTATAAACATTGAGTAGAATTGTCTGTTTTGTGATGGGGATTCATCATCTGCCCATATGGGGGACACTGGGGAAACTGCAACTTTGAAGATGCTATTTCACACACCGTTCCTAATCTACAACCATTTCTGCTGTCATTTAGAGAGAATTCAGTTGGGTAGTTCATTCTCAATATAGAATAGATTAAATAAATGTGAAGAAAATGAAGTGCTTGTTCATTTAACATCAGCATTCCCTTCCTCAGCATTCACAGCAGCTCATGAGATGACCCTAGCTGCTTTTTTTCAACTTTATTTTCCTTTGAGATACCTTGATGGCATTAGTAAGGTAGACACCATGTCCACACAAACGTTAGGACCAGTGTACTAGAGTTATCTTTGGGCATATCCCACTATCCTCTCAGGCAGGTGTGACTGGGATAAGTGGCAGAGCTCAGAATTACCGGGGAATGATGCCTGTATCTTTGACACTTGACTGACCAAAGCAATAAAATGCATGCACAACAACACAGGTATAATTAGCAAATGCTTTGGACAGCAGATCTGTTAGAACAAAATTGTTTCACAGTTACAACTGTGGCTCAATTACTGAAGAGACAGTTCCTGTACCAATACCTAGTGAGGGTTTCTAAACTGATCTATTTTGATGAATTTCACCCCTATTTTCCTTAAAACTAAAGTATGTTTTAGCACCGAGGTTGAAGAGACTAGGAAAAGGAAATTAAGGGTAGGATAACTAGAATCACATAAGTATATATACACTGCGTATATTATGGCATACCCTGTGTGTGAGTAGTGCATTTTGACCCTTGACTTTCCCTGCTGAACTGCAGCATTGGAATTACCATCAGATTCAGAGCCCTGTATCAGGGCTCTGCACAGGATATACATATGAGCATGGAAACATGAATCCTGATTCCTAACTACTTTAGAATATAAGACTTGATGAAAAACTAAAGTTTCATGTAGAACAAAGTAAACGTTTGGTGCTCAGGAGACCCTACTTCCTATTGGAAGTCTGAAAGTCTTGACTATGGCTCAATACAGGGCTTAAATCTTTACTTCCAATCCGCGTGCAGCCCATTGGCTGAGCAGCAGGTCCCTGACAATCTGAAGAATTCCAAGAAGTGTCCCTTAGGCCTCTTCCAGCACAGTCGTGGGCATGAGCCAGACAGAAGCACCAAGTACCATGCCTGAGACATCTTGAAGACTTAAGTAACTGTAAACTCCCTGCCCTCCTCTCTGCTCTCTGCCTCTGCCCCCAAGTGATATTTGACTCTGTAATTCACCTACCTTTGGAAATCTGCAGAATGTCACCTGTGACAGCTCTGCTGACAAGCAGGGAAGATCAGAGCCTTTATTCTGGGTGATGAACTGCCAGCCTGTCAGAACAGCAGAGTATCTGCGCTGTGGTGAGGCAGGTCAGAGCTGCCGCAGGGCTCTGCATTCTGACCTGGAAAGGCTTGAAGAGGACTTTCAGCTGTACCTGTTCTTAACTCTCAGGGTCTGCAGTAAGTAGATGTGTTCTTGCAAAAGAGACTCATACTGATGTACAGAAATGATGCATTGCTGAGCGCACGCATGGGTTGGACAGTTTTAGGGATCAGGCTCCCCCACTGCCTACAGTCATACTCCTTTTCTGCAATAAGGACCTCCCACATTGGATGATGAATCGGTAAGTAGGGTCCAGAAACTGAGGGTGGGGTAACTACATCAAAAATTCTCTCTTCTCTTTTAAAAGAGAAAACACCCAAGTACGAAGCCTGAAGCATGGCATTATTTACCCACAGTTGTAACAGTTCGATCCGCCTGTATTTCTGTGTGTTTTAAAAAGGATCAACAGTAGTACGCTCTGTAGCCTGGTGGTCATGCATAAATTCCACTTTTCTCGGTAGAGTAATGTCATTAAAACAAAAATATCTTGAGTACTGACCAGGATGAGGGGAAATGTAAGAAAACCCTTGGCTTTTTCTTTCAAATAATGTAGTCTGTTTGCTTTCTCCTGTGCTTGTCCTTTTGGGCTGTGACCTGGATGACCATGTACTCAGTTCCACATTGCAACTTATTCTGGGGGGCAAACAGGAGGTGATGGAGGGAGAAGATGACAGCAATGTTAAAGGAAAGAGTAGGAACATGACATTTTGTTCTGTCATTGGAACACTGAAGCATTTAATTTTTCATTTTCAGTATTGTAATAGCACTTCATTTGATCCTTTAGCTCTGTTTAGATATGGAAAGGGAGGAGGAAGAGGAAGAGGGGTAGACTTTCTTCTATTATGTAGAGACATATTCTAGTTCAGAGTTAAGTTGTTACTCTTCAGAAGATGAAGGTAGAATAAGAAATTCCCAGGCCTGATTTAGAAATGTAGGATGTGCCTGGTACCCAGATTTTTAGATAAGAGCCTAATAAGACTTCCTGAAGCACCTCCCATTTGCAGTTTGAAGCATCTGTAGATGTATTCGAAAATACTCTGTCCAGAATTGGCTTTTCCTGAGCGCATTCAACCAAAAGGACATAATTTCCCATGGTTTAAGCCTCCATTCCTTTGTAGTTTCTGTGGTTTAAGCCTCTATAACTCACACAGTCGCGCTCTCACTCACTCCCCACTCTTTCTTCCCCCAGTCCCAGAGGAATGGGGAGGAGGACCAAAAGAATGCAACTCCCACAGGTTGAGATAAGAACAGTTTAGTAACTAAGGTATAACACAAACCACTACTGCTACCACCAACAATAATAATGACAAGAGAAATACAAGGAAAAAGAATATAATCGCTCACCACCCGACACCAAGCCTGACCAATCAATGCACCCCACACCGTGCACCCCCCACACCCTTCTGGGTCTCTGCCCTCCGTTTTTACATCCTGGACATGATGTGCTGTGGTATGGAATAACCTCTTTGGTCACTTTGGGTCAGGTGTCCTGTCTCTGCTTCCTCCCGGCTTCCCCTCCTCCCTGGCAGAGCATGAGGCTCAGAGAGTCCTTGGCCAGACCAAAACATTCTAAGCAGTAACTGAAAACACGGGTGTTATCAGCACTGTTCCCAGGCCCAAAGTCAAAAACACAGCACTGCAGCAGCTACTAAGAAAGAGAAAAATGGCTGCTACTGCTGAACCCAGGACAGTAGTGTTGTCATACAGTTTGCAAAAGAAAAGGACATGGCTGTAGCTTGCTGGAAACATCTACATTATTAAATACCATATATATTAAACACTGCACCCTTGATTATCAGAGGCCAAGAATTAACATTCTGTAACTCATCTTTGTTATCGTACATGGCTCCAGCTATTTACTCAACACCTTCTAAAGAAAGTAGAAGCCAAACTCAATTTCACACAATTCTTTCAGTCAAAACAGAAGGAAGAAAATAGCTTTAGTGACTGCAGCCACTCACCCTTATGCAAGTTACCTCTAGGAGTGAGGGTGTCTGGAATATGAACTCTGAAATCCTGTTCTGTATGACACCATCTATACAAGAACATCGTGTGAATGCTTAAGGAATTTCTCAACACTTCCTCCTCCAGCTTCACTGGATCTGCTCTTTAAAAAGGGAAGGATTTTATCTGGACATTTTGCTATCTATTCAAGACAATACATTCTGGGTTAGGAAAACACAAACATGTTTACCACTCATCACTCTTAGTAGGAAGCAGCTGAACTACCAGCTGAGAGGTGCCCATGTCCTTCAGCTTCTGTTAGGAAGGACAGCATCTCCCACAGCTAAGCCTCTTGATTTAAGGGGTGTGTGTGTGAGGGGTGTGGAAGGGGGGTGGGGTGTCTGACATCCAACTCAAGTTGTAAGAAACCAGTCTCAGATTACACTAAATTGTTGATTTTGTTAATAAAGGAGGCAGAAAGTTCTCTATAGAATTAAAAAAAGAATCAGTCCAACTCAAAACAAAACAGACTTCACCATTTTTGTTCATAAAAGCACTTACCAACACTCCTTTGCTTGTAACCTCTTCTTGAAAGCTTCCACCAAAGAACTTAGAAGGCCCAGTTTCATTATCCCTTTCTATCAGAGGTTAACGGAGCCCACATCTAACCTCTGATTGCCTGAACAATGGACTACAGTTAGTCTCTCTTGTGCCTAATGTTTTACTTAATAAAAATAAACCAGAACTAAACCTGAGTGGTCCAGAGCACCTCTTTCCCCAGATACCAAACAGCCTCCTGTCAGTGCTTTCCTAAGGAAGATGCAAGATAAAGGGTTAAATCAAGAAGTGAATGAGTGCTTAAGCCAAGGTATTAGTTACAAGGATGAAGACTTTGTCAAGGTCTCAGCTGTGTTAATCCCTCCCTTCAAGATCTCAACTGTGTGTTAATCCCTCCCTTCAAGATCTTAACTGTGTGTTGATCCTTCCCTTCAGTTGAAGCTCTTGTCATCTCAACATTAACTTTTGTCGCATCAGAATTTTGCTGAGAAATTTTCCCACCTTAATCCATTACAGATGCATTTTTCTGCATAGATCTTGACTGGGAGGTGTCGGTTTCAAAGCAGAGATGGAGGAGGTAAGAAATGTGGCTTTCTCTCAGGTGAAAACCTGTTACGAGAGCATTAGCCATCTATCTGTAACATCCCTAACTCCTGGGAGGACTGAGTTGGTGCAAGATTAGTTTATACTTCCTTGCCTTGTTTCTTATAAGCTTTTCATTTGCATCTGCTAATAACCATTGTAACAGACAGGATGCTGGGACAGATTTAGCTGTGATCTAATCTGATGTGACTCCACTTGTGTGATTTGATAGTGGCTCCAAGACACTGTCTCTCCAGTGAGATTTACAAATAGTCAGTGAAGTTTATGGAGCTGTGTTGCACGTAAGCGCTTGACAGAAGGACAGTGACTTTGTTCATCTAAAGGAGAACTGAGAGGCCTCTCGAGGCAAGTGCCTCAATGAAGAGCAAGTGCTATCATTGTTCTTTTCTCTCTCCCTAAATTTAAGACACTGAACTGTTAAGATCAGTTGCCTCAGGTTAGAATGTTTCTCAGTGATATAACAGGATACTCTTCTGTGGAAAGTCCCGTGTCTAACTAGTTACTACCCTCCCTGCTGTAAGCGATTTATTTAGAATGGCAGGAGCCGGAATTCCCCTTTCAAGCTTTCCATAGTAGATGAGGAAAACAGTGACTCGAGCTGGTTTTGCTTTTTTGTTGCACCCCTTTTCTTTAATTCTTTCTAAATGTATTTTTGCTTATTCATAGCCAAGTGCTTCGCCTGTGTCTGTTTTCTCCCTCCCCATTCCCTCAAAGGTACTAAGGGAGGTCACAAGTCAATTACAGCTTAGCATGTGAATGCCAAGCCAGCTGGTCTAATAGTAAAATGCAACAAACAGGACACAGCAAGATGTTTCTAGGCAAGTGTTGATCACAAAGACAATCTGCTACAACCAGTGGAAGGTAAACCTCAAATATACCTTTAGATATTACAGAATAACCTCAATGAGAAACTCATAACAGCTTGAAATGTCAGAGATAGAATCTTTGCTGCATTTTGAGCTGCTCTGCTGCTCTGTTGGCACAACAGAACCTTACAGGACTGGCAGAAATGGCCCAGGGGAAACTACTGCACGGGAGGGCTTTTTCTAATCACCCAGTCCTTATGTCTACACTGAAACTTAACAGGGGTGGAACTTGAGAGGAACACTGGGAAATAGGAGGAATATGAAAGTGTTGGGATGATTCTACACTAATGCTATGGAGCAGCCCCTGGAAAGCAGGTGTAGTTAGAATAGAATAATGTGAAGGTGTATATCAAAGTTAATATCTAGTATTAAGGACTAAGTGTAATTTTCCATATCTGTCTCTCCATTGGGAAAGGAACAAAAATATCTGCCTAGGCTTTTCTTAAACCTTTCCTTGTTACTTTCCTTTCTAATCACCTCTTTGATTCAGGTGTTTCAAACGTCTCTCACACGTCCTGCAGAACAGTGAAATATTATACCTGTAGTGTTTGATGAATTGAGAGAAAAGTGCTTAAACTCTTCAATTAGCTGCCTTTCCTTCAATCCATCTCCGTCCTCCTTGCCTCTAAGAGCTGTAAGTTACACCACATTAAACTCTCTCTTGCTATGGGGGCAAGACTTAAGTGCATGAGGTCAAGAATGGGAAGGAAAAAGGAAGGAAAAGAATGTGATATTTGTGCAACTATAAAGTAAGCAGGTTCAAAGTGCGCATTTTACAAGAAACGCACAATGTTATAAGGTCATTCATATCCTGCTAGCTGTGCTCCAAAGGCATGGAGGGTCTCAATGTCCTTGTATCCTGACTGAGCTCACTTATCTTACTCACGTCTGACCAGCTCATATGTACCTTATTTTCTTTCTCCAAGGCTTTTTAACAATCATCCAGCCATGTGATTTGCAAGTACCTTCCACAGCTATAGATGCCATCAGACCAGTGGTGCTGGATCCCCAAAACTGATAGATCTGCTTTGCTACCCTCTCATTTAGGGTTCTGTCACTAGACCCAGGAGCTGATGGGAACATGGCATAGGTGGAAGAATCTTAATCTTAAAGCAGCCCTCTGTTTCCCCAAATAAAAGCATCAGAGAGGGGCTTTCCTATGCTCTTTGTAGAAAGAACGAGCTGAAATCCCATTTCACCCTCCTGTTCAGGACTGCCTGCCTGTACCTGCTCCTCCTGCCTCTGCTGGTCTGGTGTGTGTGTTTGGAATGAAAGATTTTCCCTGCAAGCCACCCTGAACCTCTTATCTGGCCTGTCAGTGTCTTTTATCAACACAGGTTTCTCAGTGGGCCACAGTGATTTACTGTCCAAATAGCGCTGTTCTGTGTCAGAGATTGTGATTGAAAAACCTCACTTTGCAGCTACTAAGAATCTCTGTCTTTTCCCCTCTGTTCTTTTTTACCTTTTCAAATATTGTTTTACAAGCCCATTGCTATCTGCCTGACACAGGAGCTGTGCCTCAGGGCAGCATTTTCTCACCTCTAAGCCGCAGGGTTGCTTCTTTGATGCTTGGCTTGAAGAGCTTGGAAGAACTCCACATAGGGTATCTACCCTGTCTCCCCAGGGCAATCTACTCAGGTGAAGAAAGTTTCCTGCCTGGTTCAAACTGACATTCTGGGCATTACTTTTTTGTTTTATTTTTTCCCTTCCTAAGGCAAAAGAAGGAACAACTCGTACCTATTTGAGCCAGGACACAAGCCTTCCAATCTGGGATCAACGCACAAGAACATTCAGAACCTACTCAAAGGAAGCCAGGTTTTCTGGAAAGAGTAGACACAATCCTGATTTTCTGAATGCCAAACAAACGCAGTTCAGAATCTGCAGAGCCTTCCAAAAAACAAAAGATGTCTCTAAAAAGGGAGTACCAGTCTCCTTATCAGTGGTTGTGACTCTGTGTTTAAATAAAAAATGGTAGCTGAATGCAACCACAATTCCCATTCCTGAGCTGCAAAGTGCAGGATCTGGCTTCAGATACACATAGCTGGGGTATGTTAATCTAGCCCTGGTTTAGCCTGATTAGTCCACCTTAATCTACTTAATGCTACTTAAAACATTGGGATCCACTTCTGAACATCCATTTTGATCAAAATTTAAGAAGCTGGAGAATTAGAGTAACCTTAAACATTAAGAAGTCCATAGGTGTTAGATCATGTGTCAAGCCTTTATGTGACAGTCCAGCATACACCTGAAGTACATCCCTGAAGGCTTGCTTCATTTTGGCTCTAGTTCAGGTTGAGTGCCATCAGTGCATACACATCCTTAACTGAAAGTGACACTTTCCTGGTGGTCTCAGTAGCTCTCTGCAGTGCGTATGTCTGTTTCATTGAAACACAGGTAATGAAGATCCACCACAAACCACTCAGCTTATCTTAACTAAGGCATCCTGGAAAGCAAAGAATCAGTACGGGAAGTTCTCCTTGGCTTTTCAGTACATCAGCAACAGCCTCCGAGTTCATTTCTCTCTCAGCTCTTTAAAGGGCTGGCACTCTATGGTTGGTCTCCCATACTATGTTGGGAAATGTTCTGAATGTTTTTGTTGGGCACAAAGATTAAAGTAAGAGCTGAACACCAAAACATTTTATAAAGGCTTGACATTTATCAGACGCTTGAAAATGGCAACATTAACAGGAATGGGAAAATGCTTGTTGTTCGCTATACATGTCTAAGGTTAAACTTCAAGTGCTCAGGCACTTTGTTCTGAAGAGGTCAACCCAGCAATTAGGGAAGGGGACTGTGGTGTAGTTCCAAAAGAGAAAGAGACAGCTGTCCTTTCACTGCCCCACAACTTCAGTTACTACTTGTCAAGGTTCTACACAAAAAAGAAAGGTGATTTTGGGGCATTGAGCAAGCAAGCCAGACATCCTACTGCTTCATTTTCATTAATAGCTTTGCATTAATTGTGCTGGTTCCAAGATTTCATCCTGTCCCTGCCTTAAAGCTTGCATACTGAAGCTGTAGCCAAAAGGAAGAAGTGCTTTCTTGAGGGCCTTTCACCCTTGTGGAAAGATTTAGGTAACAGCCAATAAACAGATGCTGCAAATACTTTGTATCTTTAATTCAAGCACAAATAGGGCAGGTCAGACACCTCCAGTTGATGCTATTTCAAGCGCAAGGCAATGGAGATGTCTAGGCTGCTCCTAATTCCACTCTAAATGGGTATGCTCCCTTATTTCCCCCTCTTGTTTCACACTGAGGCATGCAAGTGTGTATTTCACTATTTGTCTCCATACTGTAAAAGTGTGTATTTTACCTTATCATTTTTCTCAAATGCATGTTATTATCTTGCTGTACACCTGACTGGTGATCTGACAGCCTATCATTTTCACATGTTAGAACACATTTTAAAGTGTCTATTAAAGGAGCCTGTTCTTAACACCAGCACCAGTAGCCTTCAACAGGGCTGCTTATTAATCATCATTCACATAAAAAGCTGTTTCCTTTGACTGCACAGCAAGCAGAAGCAAAAGAAAAGGGCAAAAAGGTAAAGATGCAGAGATTCTTTGTGATTTAGTTAAGTGCAGTTGTAGCTTGCATGCCATCTCAAGAGGCAGTCTTGTCAAATTCCATGCATTTTCTACAGAATTACTGAACAATCAAGGACAAGAGCTCCCAACTAAATGCGGCATTGCAGCTACTGCATGCAGAGCATGGCATTCAGGGGGTGGCATGGTTACTAAACATCCTGTAGCACTCTTTGCAAGTACGGGGGTACCAGTCCTGACATCCCATCTAAATTCCAGCTGCAATTATGTTCTCTCTGTTAATGTCTCATTGAATTGTCAATGGCTACATCATTCTTTCCTCTCTGTCCTGAACTATGGCTTAACATTACCCCATCACTTTAAATGGCTGCCAATTTCTGCCCTGAAGGTGGCTGCATTGGATTAATGTTACTCCTTGTTCAGCCAAATAACAAGCTTGAGCCCTTGCTGAAGCAGAGACCTGCTCCAACTGTTCTATTGGATTGCTCTTGGAAGGAAAGCAAACACGGACTTCACGACTGGCTGCAGAGTGTGCTGGTACCAAGAAAGTCAAGAGTACCTGTGTGTTGTGTTTGCTGTTTGACTGAAGGTCCAGAGACTTTGTGTAATCTGAAATGGGCAAATACATTACTGATACACTGTGACACTTCACAAACCAGACCAGATTAATAGCTCTCTATTTGTTTTCTTTCTAAAGCCAGGAAACCTGATCCTGAAGTAATAGTAATAATAATAAAAGCCCTTATGCTGAAAACTCTTTCAGTAAGAAACTCTTGACGCCTGTGAGATGCTTTCCAATTGACTTGAGTAAATTTTGGCTTGTGCCACTTAGCATCAAGCACAAATTTGGGTTTTCCCATTTAGTTATGTTTTCAAGCTTTGGAATTAGTATATGGCTGAAGTAAGAATGAGCTTGATAGTGACAGTAGATGTGTAGAAGCTTGATAGTGACATACTGTTGTGTAGAAGCAGAAAACAGGGACGTATACCAGTATGTAGGAAGAAAATTCTACCAGCTATGACTTGGATGAGTGACTCCATTTCCTGACACTTGAGGGCAGGAATGAAGACAATTTTTGTAAAGCACCTTGAAGTGTGCAGGTGAACAGTGTTAGACAAATGCTACTACCAGCCAAGCACAGGGAGGCCAGTGTAATAAACTCAGCCAAACTCAAGATTTAAACTTATATGTAAGAGCTGGTAATGTTCAAAAGTCTAAAAGACAACCAGCCCAAATGTCATATATCAAAATCCATGTAAGGTGCCTGTGCTCATTACAAAGAGTTTGTTTGATGTCTCTTATAAATGACAAAAATACAGTTGTCGATTAGGTGTACACTGTAAGGGAAATCTGGTAAATCCTGAAATCCCACGCAGCAGGGTTAACCTTGCCTGATGTGGCAGCAGTGGCGCTGAGTGACAGGTTTGGAGGGCTATGAACAGCACAATACTGTGACCATAAAGAACAATTTGTCTCATCTTCATCATACTGGTGAACTCCTCCAGACACCAGTTTCCAACCTTTAAGGAAATGATCATTGGAAAAGAGATGGCTAGTCTAGGAATTAAAAAGCGCATAACCACAAAGGAAACTGCGATGGGAGGAGTCTGAGCAGAAGTGTTCTACACTTTGTCTAGCAACCTGACTACCCTTTGCAAGTGCTTATCATGTAGTATTTATAAGAGCAGACTTGAAAGCAAGTTTCTTGGACTTCTTGTTTTGTGATTAATTCCTGCTCAGAACAATATAAACAGAGTATTTTTTGGATTACATTTTCCCATTGGAGTTTAAAGTTATAATGAAAACCTGACCAGAAAGACAAAGGCAAATATTAAAACCCCAAACAAATCAAAAATTCGACTCCATGTTCAACCACCTGCCTCAGCCACATGAGAAACAAGCAAATTATTGTCATGTAGTTAATGAATATTCCAGATTAAACCTCCTAAAAAAACAGCCCTTAAAATACCCAGGAGAGCAAGAGCTGGTCAAGTACTCAACTCCAGCTACTGGAACTGAAATGTCTGAAGGTGTTCAGCAACAAGTAGCTGTCTGGGTTGTCAGAGCAGGATGGGATTGAGCTTCTCAAGTTCTATTGAAAATTGCACAGGGAAATAGGAACAACTCATGTTTCTTGATAAAGGTAAGAGCTGAATAAGGAAAACAGCTCCCCCTTAGAAATTACCACCTTCTAATTGGTAACAACTGTTACTACAGAGTCCTGCTTCTGAAGATATGGATCTGTATCTAAAAACATCACCCAACCAAGCCTTAGGCCATATGCGTCTGCTAGAATGCACCTAGCAAAGGGCTTCTCCAGCACAGCATTTAAGCGTGGGTTGAACGTCACACAGAAGCAGCTATCATACTGAATACCACACCAAGGGCTTGGAGTCCTTTCCTCTTCTGACACAAAGTCACTTTTCTATAGTGACTTGCACACCAGTGGCAGACTCACTGTCATGTATCTGGACTATCAGTGCAAGAGTAGCACTTGTGATTTCTCCCAAACTTTGAGAAGCATTAATGTATTTAGTTCTGTAGGAACTGCCTGCCACTTTCCTTCCTCACAACTGCACACCCATTTGAGAACAGGGACCTTTCAAAAGAGTACCAAAAGACTACTTAATATATGAGATGCTGCTGCTTATGTTCTTCATGAAGCAAGAACTACAATTCTTGAAGCAAGAACTTCTGTCAGTGAAGCTTTTTACTTCAAGTCAGAACTGAATTTGTTCCATGTATATTAAGTATTTATGTCATCTGCCTGGAAGTGCTCAGCGTTACTGACTGAGAGATTGCACTGTTTCCTTGGCCCTCATGTGTGGCATTTCTCACCCTTCTCTGTATCTGAGCAGCATTTGAGGATGAAGACTTTCATCAACACTGGCATCTCAGCCAGCTGCTGGTGGCTGCCCTTGTGGCTCAAAGCAGCAGCTCTGCCCACGCTTGCAGCAGAGGGTAAGAAAAAGAGGAAGAGGAGACCCATGTGTGCAAAGTTGCAAAGAGGTGTTCCTTTTTGAAAGCTGTGGTGCAGCAGTTTGAAGAACTGAGCTCTTTATGCTTCAGGACTGCTTCATTTTGTCAGGCTCCTGATTGTTGAACCAGCAGTCAGCGTTTTAGTGTCCTCTGCAGTTTTTGTGCTGCTCGTGTCAGAAAGGATGTTGTTTGTCAGCCAAGTGCCCACTGGCACAGGCACTGAAAGTGTCCAAAATGCCAGCTGCAATTAGGCATTTCTGTCCTGACACCCCCCTGTGTGTGCATGGCAAGAGCAGCTTCTCTGAGCTCAGCAGTAACTAAACACTTGTCTTTCCTCAGATACTCACACTTTACAAATGGAGGCCCACAACACAGTTTCAGCATATTGACAGACATATGACCCTTCTGCACATCCATCCAGAGGTAGAACTAACCTCATTTCTGTCCTCAGCTTGCTCCAAAATAGTGATTTACTATGTAAAAGTTTACTTGACGCTTGGCTCCCCCTCTGTTACCAAAACTGCAGGGGCAGAATGTGTCTTTATTTACTTTAAAAGCCCACGTTCACCCAGCAGAGCAAGTACCATCAAGAAAAACAGTGCACTGGATGTTAGTGTCTCTGACTCACGGCAGAGATGACATAGGTCTTACTCATGCCCATCACCATTGTACACAGATAACATGTGACTGGTGCAGTTTAGCACACAATTTGGCCTATAAAAATTAAACTGATAAGGGGCTGAGGCAACTCTCCCTCCCATTTCAGTGTGAGCTACAGCCCATATGCATTTAAAAGGCAGAAGTTCTTCCCTGCGAGGGTGCTGAGGCGCTGGCACAGGGTGCCCAGAGAAGCTGTGGCTGCCCCATCCCTGGCAGTGCTCAAGGCCAGGTTGGACACAGGGGCTTGGAGCAAGCTGCTCTAGTGGAAGGTGTCCCTGCCCATGGCAGGGGTTGGAACTGGATGAGCTTTAAGGTGTCTTTCTAAGCCAAACCATTCTATAATTCTATGATTTACCTTGAGTTTTCAGAGCCAGCAGTTAAAGTTACCATCATTTTACCCGCAAAGTAAACACGTGATCCAAAGTCTTTTTAATGCAACAGAAAACAGTTGTGCCTTCATAGTTGCTTTCACTGCAGAATGGCCCAAGAGGCCATTGCTCTAGTCCCTGGGGTTTGTATGCTCTTCAGAGTTACCACCTCAGGTGACTTAACTTATCAGGTTGTGACATTCAGCTAACCCAGTACTTCATCCTATGCAAACAGAAGGTTTTTCTCCTTGCTGCCGAGCAAGCAGATTTAGCTAGAGCACATTTGCTCCCTTCAGCGATGCAGGAGGCAGAGGGCTGGAGCAATAAAATCCATTATAGAAATCTTTTTGTATCTCCTGGTCATGGACTTCTAAGAAAAGGAACTAAGAGGATCACTACTGAGAAGAGCACTATAATTGTAGCTCCTGAGCACCGCATGTAGAAGATTGCCAAGGCAACCAATCGTTCCACAGCAAGGGCAGAGGTAGTTGAGTTAAGATTATGTTGTTACAAACCCCTGCTGTGCATAATCGTATAGTAAGCAACATTTTTAAAAGGCTCTTGTAAAAAAAAAAAATAGGACAGATAAAAAAAGGAACAAGAGAAATTAATTTCCTCTATTTTGCTGCTTGCTCACTTGATTGAGGTACAAGAGCAAATTATATGCATGTTCTGCACCTGAGGACACTGGGGGCTGGCAGGGAGCAGCTAGCTGCTTTCTTCACAGATACAATGCAGATCCTAGTGCAGAGAGGGCAATAGGCTAAATTTATCTGCACAAAATATTGTTGCATTTCTAAGGTGCTTTTAAAATACAAAGTCTCTGGACAACAATGCTTCTTTAATGCAGAAGTTGAAGTCTTTGCTGGTTTTGTTACAGACTAGATTCTTGGGGGATTGTTTGAAGTCAACAATCAGTCAATAAAGTCAACAAAGGATCTTTTTGTGAGTATGGTTTACTCCTGAAATAGGAGGTTTGCAGATCAGATTGCTAAAAATTTAACGAGTATGTCCACAATATCCTTCCATCAGCAGTAAGCTCCTCTGAAGTAGTTCTTTCCCTAGCATCCCCCATCCCATTACTCCCAGCTACTTCTCCGAGTTGCTAGAAATCGGCTGTTACAGCTGTACGGCGATTCACAGGGCTAGATGATCAGCTGAAGCAGATATGTTTTTCTGGTTCAAAGAAATCTTTGTGATTCAGTCTATACTGCTGCCTCACATACAGTTCACCTGTATAACAGAAAGCAGCACTCAAGGCCATGACTAAGTACCCCTAAATTACATTTACTGCCAAAAACATCTGCCATAGTACCTCACTGAACAGAACTGAACAATTCTCTAATTCCAGACACTGCTTTCTTCCAGTGACCTTTCCTTGCACTTACACAAGGAATAATTACTGCTTCACAAATGGCTATTTCCATTGGGTTTGCTTGTTTCCTGGTTTGAGTCACGTTCAGTCACTGGCTCCTTTGCTGTTTGCAAACCAGACCAGTAGCATTCTAGACCCACTTGTGCAAATTGCAGTTTCTACAAGTTCAAGTGACCTTTGTTTTCTAGAGCTAGATTTGCATCCATTGGATTTTCCACTCTCTGCAAGAAAGCAAGCACCACTCAAAGAAATTTCAACCCCTGCTGATACAACACATTATTTAATGGTACTTCCTGTTTATTTCCTCTACATAGGACATAGAGCATCATTCACAGCCCAGTATGAAAGACACTACTCAGCAGCACCAAAAGGAGGAGGATCAGAGCACAATTGTGTTTCTCAGCCTGGCAGCAATGTGTGACATACTGAACAAATCACTGCTCTGTCCATTCCTCTGTCCGTCTCTTGCTTTCTCAGAAGTCATGGGGGTGTCACACAGTGACTTTACTGGGGGAGGTGTCACGTGCACAGATAACCTCCCACCAGCCCCACAAGAGTGCTTCCATGTTTAGGAGTTTGGCATGCATAGAAAGTCCTTTTCTTTACATGTTCGGAAAGTGGAATTGCCATGTGTATTCCGTTATCAATAGCCAACTGCATTTATTTTGCAGTCAGGTTCTTGTCACACAACTCATTTCCTTGATGTATAGGCCCTGCCTGTTAAAGCCAAGACAGAATCACCCATGAAACCAAACACATGTGAGCATCACAGACCTCATTTACCCACGATTGTCCTACAGTGATGTTATTTGTGCTGCATGATTCAGCAATTTGATTTTAACTGAACTTGGCAATGTACTGGAATCTTGAAACACAGCAAGAGTTTGATATACACTCAAGATCCTGAAAATTACTCTCCCTGTTTTGTTAAGGAATAGCATCAATCCTCCTGCCACAGCATGAAGCTTTGCTAATCGTTTTTCAGTCTGTCAAGTTACAGCAAGAAGGAAGGAATCCAGTTATGGTATAAGATGCAACATTGCATTAACCACACTTCTGTCAAGTATTTCTCCCCTGTGCTAACACCTATAGCATGGTATTTGACACATGCTTTATCAGGCAAGAATAATAGCGTTATCTGGTTTATTTCCTCCAAAAAGACCAGCAATCTTGATCTTGAATTAGTCCTCAGGGAGCCACAGTTTGCATGGGATGGCCACCTCTCTCTCAGCGCCTTTGGTGCTGCCCTTCTTTGTAGGCTTAACTATCTCTTTGCAGAGAAACAGAGGGGACTTCCTGCTGCTTCCAGAAGGTCTCCCTACGGTGTTAAGATAATTATTCTTCCTTCAGCACACAGTTTCCTCCTTGATGCTGTGGTAAGGCTAAGGCAGGGTATAAGACAGTAGCTTACTTTCTTGGAATACAAGTTCAGTTTTCTTCTGGACAATGCATTCTGAGAAGAGCTAAGACAAGAGAAAAATCTTAGTTGACACTACTAAGTGTTGAAAGGGAGAAGTGCATGCAACAGGGTAGAGCTCATTGAAGGAGATGCACAGGCTGGTACAAAGCACAGAGAGGTCCAACTATTTTTGAACTCATTATCCCACTGTCTGTATTTGTATAACCTGAAACCAACAACTGCAATTATTATATCTGAAAAACTAAACAAACCCTTGTGAAAGAACAGATGCTGGTTGAAAAACCCCACTTGGTAGAAAAACCAAAGCACTGTGGCAGCCTATGACTGTTGCCTGAAAGTTTGCCTTGGAATAGTCTTGAAGGGTCACATGTAATAAACACGATCAAGCCTGCTTTAGTGGTGATTACAGAGCTGATCAGTGTTCATACAGTTATCTAGTGTCAGACCAACTACAGAGCCTTCCTGGCCTGTTGTCTGATTTAGTGCAGTTCCAGCTAAGCACTGCGTATCACTTAGCCAGACGTTCCTTGTACTAAAACTAGACTTCAGCTCATTCTTAAACTCATAGGTTTCAATTACTTGCATGTTTGCCTTCCTGCACCCCCCAAATAAGAACTGATATTCAAGGAACTGGAAAACTAGTTCTTTAGTTACTACAGGGCCCTCATGGAAATTACTTCTTCCATACACGAGATGGCCAAAGATATAGATGGCTCTCTTAGGTAATATTCTGGACCTATGGGAGGATACTTGATTGTCCTGCAGTTCAAGTTCTACTTCAATATTGATGTTTTAAGCCTCCCTCCCTTATCATCCTCAAAGTAAACTGTCCTATGCCTATCTTTTCATTGACATACTCCATTCAGCTTTGCTTTTCCCTACCTTTGTTTTAGTAGACAAATGAGTCCCAGTTTCCCTGTTATCCCACTCTTCCTTTTAAAACCTTTCTTTAAAATTTATACATCCCCTTCAGCCTGGAATACCACATCTTTTCCATGAAGAATTCAGGTGTGGGGTTTGTTTGGTTTTGGTGAGGAAGGATGCTTTTATGTTGAGGCAGAACACTGCAGTTCAGGGTATTTAGGTTCTGCCCACAGGGCTTTTCACAAAGTTAGCTGGATGTGTAGCAAGTCATTACTTGACTTCTGTGGCACTGCTAAAAGATAGGGATAATACTTCACTATTTTAAGGTGATGCAGAACTAGAGTAGTGCTTTTGAAATTATACTGAAACAGCCTTCTTTCTCTCAAATAGAGGGTGCAATGGAGGCAGTGGTTTGCTATGTGTTATCTAGGTGCCAAATCTCATCTGGATTTTACATGGTTTTGCCCTGTGGTTACATAGGTAGGAATACTGGAAACATGATTATACACTGTGAAGTAAATTGTTCTTATTTGCTGTTTTGTACATAAAAGCTTCCCGGAGGAGCTCAAAAGTACTTTCTGCTATGTAAGAGAGGGTTTTACGTACCAATGAACATTTTATCCTCTTCACTGTCCTTATTGCTACCCCAAAGTGACTTATGTGTCACCTCTTCTTCTCAATCAGGTTACTGAGGTGACCATCTGGGGTGACATGGCCAACTCACCTAGATATAAGTACTTTACGAGTTACACTTCCAAATTCATCTGTACAAGCATTAGCTCAGGGCTTGGCAAGACCCATCTTTGAGACATGCTGGCTCACCCTTCACTTGAAGCTGACTGCAGCAGAGTTCCCCTCTGGTCTGACTTACAAACAGGACACAGAATTACTGTGTTTGGCAGGGCTTTTTCCCAGAACAGAACTCACAACCCGTGTTAACGTAACAGCTCTATGCCCACCTTAACCTCTCTGCAACCGTAAGAGCTGAACAGCACTAAGGTCATCCTGTTGGTGCTGCTTGGGCTCTTCTGAAACTGAGCCATAGAGCAGTTGACTCCTTTCAGACGTGCCTTTGCCTTCACAAAACCAGGTAAGCCACCTCTGCTTCTTCACTGCTATAATTACACTTCAACACAAGTTGTGCCTAAGTGTGCACCAGAAGCAAGAAGTATCTTGAGCAAAGCTGTAAAAGTCTTGCCTAGTTTTCCGGGCTTTACACTCCCAACCATGCACACTTGCTTATGTAAGCCCAAAGCGTGTACTAATGGCTGGGAATAAGAGGACAAGACTCCTGGGAACATCTGGTATTATGGCTTTGATTTGGCTCAGAGAAGTCAGGAGCAGTCCTCCTCTTGAGGCTGAACAGAGCATTCCCAGTCCAGGGAACACGGAGAGCAAGGCTAAGGTGTTCTCTGTAACAGCACCATGCACTTTACCCAGCTTATTCCAGAGGGTGGGTCTTGTGTTTATGCCAGTGAAATCTCACCATGAAATGAGAACCCATTTCCCATCCCTTACATTTGAAACAATGCAGATGGGGCTTCAGGTTATCAGGCCCAAGATGTTACAAACTGATCTCATTTCTCACCACAAGCTGTGCATTCTGATGTCTCTTAGGTCAACCTTTACCTCCCCAAATACATTAAAGGAGCAAAAAACTTATTAAACTCCAGAGAGAAACTGGTTCCTTTTCAGAGAGGTTCTGTTCCCTTTCCCATTCCCTGTGAATGTCATTGTATCTGCTGTTTGCTGAGCAGGAAATGCATTATTAAAGCAGTTTCTCCTCCATAAACGGCTTTGCATCTGACTGTTTCATTGTAAATCCAGAGCCACAAAGTCAGGCCACCTTGGGATAACCCAAGGTGAAACCTGACCTGATGAAAATGGCTCATGCCTCCCGGCCTGCATTGCAACCTGTGAGAAGGGCTTTTATTATTTATTCAAAACCTGTTTAAATCCCCCTTTTTCTGAAACAACCATTTTAAAAATATTAAAACACCACAGCTAAGCTGGGAGATTAAACAAGTTTAAAGCTTATCATTGCAGGTGGGATATTAGTTCCAATAAAACAGGGGGAGATGGCAGGCTGCGT
The DNA here is from genome assembly GCA_039720435.1 of Amazona ochrocephala. Lineage (NCBI taxonomy): Eukaryota > Metazoa > Chordata > Aves > Psittaciformes > Psittacidae > Amazona > Amazona ochrocephala. Next base: position 2,472,802 of record CM077891.1, on the reverse strand, counting down.
GGTAACTGGAGCCCCTTCTACTCAGTAACTAATCACTGAGAAAGCATTTGGTGCAGGAGGGGGAGAGCAGATGAGGGAGTGAGACAAACAATGCATCCAGGCTCCTGGCAACCCTCACTGCTTACCATGGTGATGCACAAAAGGGAGAATGCCACACAGAGAAGCGGACCTGGATCTGTCCCCATAACACTTGCCCTACATTCAAGTGCTCTGGGAAGCTGAAAATGTGACCTTCAGCTATTTTGTTCTGTTGGGTGATGCTGCAGCTGAACAACACTGTTCCAAAGCTGTCAAAAGGCTGTGGGATACTTACCTACGTCTGTTCCATCACGCATTTTCCTTTTAAATGTTTAGATATCAACACCTCTTTACTAGATCTTCACTCTTACGCTTACACTCTTCAAAGAGAGATACAGTATTACTGTGGGTGTTATTAAGCCAGAATTACAGCTTCATGAAAGAGAAATGAATTAAAACCCATCAGGCTCCAAAGTTTGCAGGGGAAGGACGACTTTTTAAAACATTCTTCCCCCCTCTCCTGGGAGTAAGATTTGCTAATAGGCCATTCCTGTTCTAAGGCACCATGCTTTCAGTTTTCCAGACTATAAGGAGTAATTTATAAGAACAACTTCAACATCCCACAGCTGGATCAACTCTTACCTTCTTTCCCCAGGGCTCCCCACAGACCCAGGCTTGTATCTAGTCCTGACATGCAGGGGGACCACAAGTGGAACCACAGAACACAGAAGGGTGAGCCCCAGCAAGCAGAGTGAATGGACACTTCTAACTCTGAGGTACGTACATGCTAAAGAGAAGGATTCTGCAGTGCTTAATAATGTGCTAAACAGAGGTCTTGTCAGTATAAATACTTGACCAACTGAGTGAGGAATCATTTAATGCCAAAATGTATTATGTGGGTTGCTTGCAAACATTTTGTCACCAGCATTGAAACCTGTATATTTGGTCAATCCAGGGCATCCTGCTCCACACCCCTCTATAGTGGGGAGTGTGCAATATTGAAACACCAGTGTAAGCAAGGTTGGAAGGGCTACATGATGGTCCCAAGTAAGGGGCAGTAATACCTCGGTAATTCAAGTACTCCAGCCATGAGGAGCTGTAGTAAGGAGAGTCTATCGTATATAAAACCCACTATGATCTAATGTAGCTGAAGATAAAAAATGCTTTGAACCACAAGGCTACTCCTGTCCCTCACTGTTGATTCTGAGCCCAACCCCCCCAACATTAAACCAGGAACTAACACACTCCACCAACACTCTGTCCAGGCAGTTGTTGAAAAGAGAAGGAAAGTTTTGACAGCAGGTAAATGGCTTTGGACTGAGCAGCTTTCATCTGGTCATCACTGAGGAAAGTCCTGGGTGAACATAAGGTAGTTTTAAAAACAAACCTGTTTCTAACAGAAGAATGTGTGCTTTCCCATGTATCACAGATACTGAGTTCCTTAGGCAGGCAGTGATTTGTATAAACCCAAATCATTAAATAGCCCTTGGCCACTGCTTAAAGTGAGACAAGTACCTGCCTGAGCTATGTACTTAAATTCTTAAGGGAGGAAACAAGGGGGGCAAAGTTAACAGAAACCTCAGAGAGCTGAAACACAAGTGTTGCATCTAGAAATACTTAGGAGAAGGAATCTGAAAACAGTAAACAAGGTGCTTTGATGTCTCAGTGGGGCCACCAGTAGGTATCAAGGACTGAAATGCATTGTTAGAGACTGATGGGAAACCCCATATAACCTTGCTGGATTGCTTGAAACCAGAACAGGGAGAGAACAGTACAGCACTGCTGCGGATCAGGAATGAGGGTGTTTGGAACCAGTACCAGGTAGACATGAGCATACCTGCTTGTAAGGCTGCTGCCCAGCCCTTGATGGTGCCATCTGCCTCTGCTTTTCATTAACACACATCTTTTGTGGGAATTGTTCAGAAACCCTTGGTTCTGATTGAAGGAGCACTCCAGCAAGTGGTGAGAGAACATTGCTTTTATTGAGTTAAAGATTTCCATGAGATTCCAATCAGTGTTGCAGTAGTAACTATATAGGGAAGATCTACATGGGCCACAAAGCATTCCTGTCTGTTTTCTCTTGGAGGATGGACTTTCTACTCATAGCGTTATTTGGGTTCATTTCCAACTACCAACTTCAAAGGACTGGAGAGATTACTCCATGTTTTAGGATTTTGGGTGGATTTTGGGCTTGGGCTTTTCAAAGTCTTCCTTCCTCCAAGTATGGTCTCTGCAGTCTGGGATGTTCCTGTTTTCGAATAGGCAGTTCATCCACATTCAGTATTCCTATATGCAGTTTAACTTTGAGGCAGACATAATAATGGTGAAGTAGACAGTTAATATGTCAGTATCAAGCTTTAAACATGCTTTATATCCCCAACAGTAATTATAAGCTGCTGCTATACATGAAGAGCTGAGGTAGGAAGTGATGATTATCCCCTGCATAGAGGCATACAGATAAAGCTCTCAATCTGATGTGTATGGTTATAAATCACTACTCTGGACTACCCACTGCTGCCCAATTTGTACTTTGAAAAAGGCACAGGACCAGCCAGTCCTGAGGATCTGTAGCACTGGGTGCTGTAGTTTCAAAACAGCAAAATGAGAGCATCAACAGCAAACACAGCCCAACAGATTTGTTAGTGACTCTAATGACACTCATGACACCTGGAGATCATGGGGTTATTGACATGGTCCCCAGGATCCCACCACTGCCTTCCTGTCTCATGACTCAGTCCCATGACTCCAAGACAGCTATGTCCTCAGGGAAAGTGTTATTTAAATTTGTGTCTGCTTTAATAAGAGGAAACCAGATCTGTATCAGATCTCACCCGTATGCTAAATCTCAGTCTTTTGCCAGACTGAGTCCAAAATCCCCGTATTTGAACATTTACCAGGCTTTAATACAAAGGATGCCAGGCAAAACGCACCCCACCTGGCAGCAGGTTCAGCAGTGGGCAGGTAGGGACCCACACCTTTAGCCCTGGCCTATCCCTGTGTGCTCATCAGAGGCACCGACATTTGCAATGTGCAAATGAGATTTGCACGGGGAGCTTCAACCTGCTGCTGTGAAGAGCGTCTCTGAGGAGGCACCGCGGGCAGCCTGGCTCCAGCACCTGTGGCTCGGGGGTCCCACGGGCCCCTTTCAGACACCCGGGGGTGGGCAGAGCCCCGCGGTGCGTTCCCCTGAAGCCGAGGCGGCCGCGCTCCAGCCTTGGGCTGCGGCGACACCTCCCGGGAGCTGCCGGAGCTGCCCGCGGTCCTCGGCTCGGATCCGTCGCTCAAATACCCTTTTCTTCATTCTTACTGGACATCTGTTTAACTCAGTCTTCAGAGAAGCAGCCCAGGCAATCCTCTGCTTTACTATCAGGAAAGTGTTCTGATCTTCCATACACCTTGTAGGCAACGAGATCCTAAACTCTTTTCTATGTAAGACAGCTGGAACCTAACTGCTAAGACAGTGGAGAGAAACTGCTTGAACAGTGGTAATGAAGAGCCCCATCACTTCTTGTCACACTGCAGAATTGCCCAGAGCATGTGCCTGTGTGGATAAACACAGGCAGGTCCCGAGAGCTAGATACAGCTCTACAGAGCTATATATCTATACAGGTATAGATAAGTACATGCACACACTAGGACAGTTGTTAAATCCTAGTTCAGGCCAAAGACTCTCCCAGATCATACAAAGCCTTTGTTCTGGTTACGACCTCTAGAAGGTGGTCTATGGGAGTGCAAGAGGCTGCTGGGGGACCCTCTGAAAATTCTCTTTTGGTGTGAGTGGGTAAGTCATTTCCCTACCAGCCCCTGCCTACACATTCCTGTTATTGGGGTGTGCTACGCTAATGGGGACAGAGAATTTAAGACCTCTGTCAAAGGCAGAGCCTTCCAAAGTTTGAGCAGCAAGAAAAAACACAGTGTCCTTGTCTTCCTAGAAACAACATGGCCTCCACTTAGCAAAAGCAAATGCCTGCCATAGCTCCCAAGTCATACACCAACAATGGGACTCAAGTCCTCTCTGCAGGTCCACCAGGTGAACAGCCTGGTAACTACAGTGCTCAGAAGCCTCAGCCATAGCTGACTGGAGGAACTTCAGTATTTGTACACCAGCACAGATCTAAGGATGCCCAAGTATCCTGATAAGCTCCCTCTAAACACAACCTGGAATTTCATGCAAGTTTCAACTCCCTAGTGGTAGGAAAACTGGATACTGACAACAGGAAATAGAATTGACTTCTTCATGCTCCTACAGAGACCTCTCCCGTCAGCTCAGTTATATCCTCTCATGTCTCCTCAGCACCACATTCCATCCAGGAATGGTTCTTGCTACTCTTCAGAAACAAACATGGGTCAGTATTATTACTTGCAGTATCACAAAAAACAGACTAAAGACTCTTAATTCAAACTGAAATGGGATTCTAAAGTGTTTCACAAACTTGCACACGTGCTGTCGGTTGCTGTGTAGTGAACAGCACAGGAGCACCGGCTACAGGACTATAAATACCTACTCTTGTTACCTTTTCCCCCAGAACCCAGTGTTAGAGCTGTAACTGCAAGAGTGTTCCTAGATGCTTGTTTTCCAGTCTCAGCCCTTCCCTAAAATGGCTTTTTTTTCTCCGTCCTTAACAGAATGGCACAGTCTTCATCCTCCTCCCCTGGTTCCCATCTTCTTTGGAAAATAAACAGCTCTGATTGTTGTGCACTTGAGATTATGAAAACATCAAGTCCATTAGTATTTGGCAAAGTGCTCTCTCATTTCCTTCTGATGTAATAATTGAGAGAGAGGGAGCAGAGCCTGCAAAGATAGCACAAGGCATGAGTTAATGACCTTCTCGCATGTATGTGTGGGCTCTTTTATAGGGAGCCTTTTCCAATCCCCATCTCGCCTCCACTCATACTGGTTTCAGCTGAAACACTGCTTCAATGTGGCTTTTATTATTTGATCTGATGTCCTTTGGCCAGCCTTCAGAGGCAGCTAAATGGCAGGCAGGTATGGGGGTCTAGGAGACAAAGAGCAAATGGCTAATGCTTGAAGAGGCCTACAGCACACAGTCACTCAAGCTTCAGTCTCAACAGCCAAACACCAAGTTCTTGTTGCCTGCTTTGGTTTCTGTTACACATTTAAGTTAAGGGGGAAAATGTGGCCTATTTCGCTGGCTGGGGAGATTCTTTGGGAGACTGAAGACCTGATAAAATCAGGACATAGATGGAATAACTAAGTGTAGAGAGGGATCAATTGCTGAGCAAAAATTAACTGAGGTCAATGGCTGCTACTCTATAAAGTGTTGGAGTGGCCACACACTTACTTGTTTGCCAAATTTGTGGCTTTACATTAGGTACCTAGAGTCAAATTGAAGTGGGATAAATTCCACTGAAGGGTACAGTGCTCCCTAACAGCTCTCTAGAGGCTTTATTTAAGTCCTCTGAATTGCATCCTGAAGCCTCCAGAGAAGTGTAGCTTTCCACATTAGCTTCACTGGAAGCTAAGCCAAAAAATGACTTCTCATTTGAAAAAATAAGATCTGAATTTGACAGCTCAAGGTTGGAGAAAATAAAGGTAACCCCTTGCCAGATGGTCTCGTTTGAGTGTCCCACTTTGAAGTGGAGTTACCAGGCCTCCCGAGCTAAAAGATGGTTACACAGGTACTCCTTCTCTACCACACAGAAGCCTACAGACAACTGAAGTCCAGACCTTCCCAGTACCATGTGACCTTGCTCCCACTGGATTCACTATAGTCAGCACCCTGGAAAGAGGAAGCATGTGAGTGATCAGAAGTAGACCTCAGTCTACTCAGTCAGATCAGAAGTACTCACTCCTGTGGGTTGGGGTTGTCTCAAGATTGACAGTAGTGCCAGAAGGAAAGTTACATATTTCCTTGGTGCCTAGAGAAGGAGTGCTTCCCCTTTCCCCCCACATCAGAGTGTGCATCCATCTCTTAGATTTGTATCTGCTTTAGTAGGTGAGGTAGACAAGTTAGTTTGATGCATTCCAAACTTGTCAGCAGGGTTTAGCCTGTTTCTTCTTTGCCACCAAGGCACCCTGGGCTTACATGTTCCAGGGCAAACCACGTATCCTTTGTGCAGCAGCATTAGGAGACTGGCGGGGAAGGGGGATCAGTTTTACCTTCTTTTCACCTCCAATTCCTAAAAGGAGCCGACAAATGGATTACAGGATTGATCTGTCCCAGAAGACACATGATTTTTGAAAGACCCTTTAGAAGGGCCTCCAGCTGATTTCAAGGCTGTGTAACAGTGCTTCCTCTCCAAAGTAATATACCCCCATATTTAATCATGAAAGATTTCATATCACAGATAAATGGTCTTTTTCCAGACCTAGCTGCAGGTACAGTTGTTTCCTTCTTCCCTGCACTTCCCTCCACTATATTTTATACATGCAAAGGCTCATACATTCTTCCTCCTTTCTGCCATGCTTACATGGCTTCAGTTTTGATTTCATTGATTGCACACAGTGTCTGCAAAGCTGCCATAAGTAAGTTGAATCCGTTGGGAATTCAAGGTGATTACATTTTTCTCCTTCAGATATATTGTTTTAGTTAAAAGCCACTCTGGCTGCTCCATAACAAAACCAGACACAGTGGGCCCCATTGTCCGGGTCTTGGCCAAGGTAGCGTGTATGGATTAAGTGATGAATTGCAAAAAGGGCCTAAAAGCCAAGCTGCAACTTCACAAAAAGGCCATTAAAGGTGAGCGCTGTCAGTAAAGTGCCCATTTAGAATGGCTTTTATGACCCTTGGTCTTCCAAAGCCATACATGAGGCACAAATGGCTCAGGCTCCCAGACTCTTGCTGCCCAAGTGACAAGAGAGGCCTTCTGCAAAGTGACACGTTCTCAGCTGACTTGGCTGAGAGAGCTGCTTGCTGCAGGGGTGGTGTTTGGAACAGCGTGGCTATCCACTCCCAGCTGCTGAGGGAAAGCAAAACCTTGGTCCTGCTCAGAGGCAAGTCAGGAGTCAAACAACATTGAAACTTTCAGATAGAAACGTCAGGGAAAATGGAAAGTCAAAGCACACACTTCTCTGACTCCACCCCCCCCAAATTTCACCCCACCAATTCTGCCTAGGATATTATTGATCTGCTTTTATACATCCCTTCATATGGTCTTCAGTGTATCTATAAGCTACTTCAGAATGCTAAGTGCTTATGAGAAGGAAGGTGGTAAGCCCTCAAAAGCAAGGTAGCACCACAGAATAGATAGCAAGTAGGAAAGAAGACTTTGTGTCGTGCAACTGATGGTTGGCTCCTCTCACTCCTGAGTCCCTGCCATCCAGGTAGCACTGCTGTCACTAGAAGCATTGACAGTTCCTTAGCAAGTCCTTCTTGGCAGCAGGCTTTTTACTGGACTGAAATATCAATCCATGGATGATGAAGAACAAATACTTCTCCCCAGAGCTGATTATTTTACAGGTGAAAGTAAGAAGAAAGGGCAGAGAAGGGTACCCAGGAGTATAGGTCTGTGAATCCAAGTTTAGGTCACCAGTGCTGAACTCCTGCAAAATCAGTTCCATTTCCTGTGCCTCAGTTTCTTGTTTAGAGAGATGTTAAGATCACTGCTGTATGAAAGAATGATGCTCATGGGCTTCAGTTCTGATCTTAGATTGCTTTCAAGACCCTGACTAGAAGGGACTATAAAGGACTGTGAAATAACTGTCATTTAGAGACCAGATGCTCACTGTATGATCCAAAATATTTCCCATTTTTAAGGGGTCCAATCAGGGGACCTATTTTTCCCATATGGAAATTAGAGTAATAACTGATGTTGATTGTAAAAGCAGAATATAGACAATACAGAACAATTTTCGAGTTCCTGTTGGAGCAATATAAGCAGGTACTACAGCCTGTTATACAAAAATTCAACACAGCTTAAAACCTGACCACATTTGCAGTCAAACTCAAACCCAAACTACATAGTCAAAGCGTTACAACACAGATAGACAAGTGTGTGTCCTAGAAACAGGCAACACAAGGCCAAAATAACCCATTAGCTCACCAGGAGAGAGCCCCAAACACTCTACTTTGGGTGGCCCCAGTAGGCCATCCTCACCACACCTTGTTTTCTACCTGAGGTAGGAAAGAAGAAAGAGCTTGCAAATGTAAGGTGGCATCCCCTGTGCTGTCCCTGGAACCTTCCCCTTTGTGCTTTGGACAAACATGTAGGAACAGCAGTCAGAAGCCCAGGCAGAAAGCCTGGAAACTTTCAAGCACTAGCACTGAGATACAAGGCAGCTGGTAAGCAAAGGCTGGTTGTCGATTTGGGGGAAGGAGAAGCAGTGCATTTATGGCAGCTAAACAGAAGATGGGGATTCACTGCTGACACACATAACACACACGCAGAGCAGAGCATGTCAAGGAGTTGCAAGACATCTCTAGATAAAAAGAACAGTCAGCAAATCAGGTTACTGTTATTCTGAATTCCTCCATCAGAATTCAGGGAGAGGTTTCCAAGACTGTTCTACTTATCAGCCCCTTAGAAGTCCTTGAGAATATGACAATGCCTGTGTAAGCAAACAACAAAGAAGGCAGAGGAACTGCTTACTTCCACATATTCACAAGACCACTTCTATAAGCCCCCATGAGCTGAAGGCTCACCATTCAAACATCATTTTACATCAGAAGAAAGAGTCTTAAACTAAGAAGCAGACAGTAGTGGTCCAAACCAAACCAGGCTCCTAACCAGGAAGCAAGAAGCTAGCAGCAAACCAGGTACAGCTTTGCAACCCTCGTACAGCTCCCTGGGAGAAAGCAAACCTGCTACAGCTTTGTCTGTATAAAACCACCCGAAACAAATCACCATGCAGAACAGCAGAAAAAATACCACATAGCAACACATACACAAGAAGTTTATCAGCACAAGAGAATTCTTCTTACCTTGAAAGCTACTGTATCTGGAAAGTAATCCCAGGGATTAGCAATAGTGCCTTAAATGGGGACTGCTTAGAGAGCTCCAAACTGCTTTTCAAAAAACAGCAAAAACCCCACAGCCTAAACCTGAAAGTCTCAAACAAGGTTTAAATCACTGGCAGCTGTTTGTATATATATCTATGGATACCTGCAAGGCTGAGTGGGATTGCTTAGCAAGGAGCCAGGTGGTAATTTGGGATTAGCAAAGACAGGTGAAAACCCTGCACAAATCAAGTTCTCCAGTGGGAAGGTAACTGAAGTGCTTGAGCCTTGCCCAGATGTTTTACTATAGCAACATATCTACACAGTGTCAGCTGTGCAGGACTTCCTGGGAAAGCCCAGGCTGGGCTGTCCCTGCTTCAGGAGGCAGGATGGATACTTCGAGGGTTTATTGCTCTTCCAGAAAGTAGAACCCTTAATTCAAAGGTATTTCACCCCTACCTGCTGCTTCTGCCCGTTTAAGGGTAATGGCTCTTTCTAGAAGCTGTCTGTTAGAGATGCTAAGAGACAAAACCAAACCAGGCTCCTAATCAGGAAGCAACAAGCTATTAGTAACCAGGTGTAGCTTTACAACCATTACACATCTCCCTGTGAGAAAGCAAACCTGCTACGTTTTTGTCTGACGTGTCCTTCCCAATAAAACACCCAAACCAAATCACCATATCCAACAGCAGAAAAAGCACCAACATAGCGACACACACATGAAGGGTTTATCAGCACAGGGAATTCTTACCTCACCGGCTACAGGGCACAGCAGCTTTTGTTCTTCCAGCTTTTGTTGGCTTCCAGGTTGACTTTGCTAGAGGGGAAACTCAGTTTATGCTGCAGCATTTGTGCTTGAGTCATTCCCTGCCCATGGCAGGGGCTTGGAAGTAGGTGATCTTAAGGTCCTTTCCAACCCAAACCATCCTATGGTTCTATGATTCCCAGCTGAATGGATCTTAGCTAGGGTTTGGTGATTAAATGTTCAATGTGTGACAGATACTCCTCTGAAATCCCATGGTTTTCTCAGTTTAGGATGTTCTAGTACAATTTTATCCTGTGATAAAATTGGAGTTATGGGAAGACTTCTGAGAGCACCAAAAATACATTCTGGCTTTTCTGTGTGAATGCAAAACCTGCCACTAAGACATTCTGAATAGCCCAAAACAACACGGGACAATGAAGTTCCCTTCATTGGAAGTTTCCAAAGAGGTCTGAGGAGGAAGCAAGTTTATTCCTGTTCAGAACAACCCCAGACTCTGAAAGCCTTTTACAGAATGGGACTTTTGCATACATATGGCTTTATAGACAGCCCAACATAATTTGAACTGTTGACACTTTATAGGCTAGGATTTTGTTAGGATTTTGTATGGAGTGGCAGGGGTCTACATGGTTGATGTGGAAGAAAGAATAGCTCAAAATGTTGTATCAAAATGTTCTTCTCTTTCATGTCTCCAGTCTGCGTCTGCCTCAAGTACTCACATTTGATCACCTATTCTTTGTCTTGAGCAGGAGGTCACATTTGCTGTAACAGTAACTGAGTACACTGTACCACCAGGCATAGAATGGGTTGGGTGGGAAGGGACCCTAAAGCTCCTCCTGTTCCAACCCCCTGCCAGAGGTAGGGCCACCTTCCGCTAGAGCAGCTTGCTCCAAGCCCCGTCCAGCCTGGCCTGGAAGCAGTCCGAGCCCTTCACTCAATCCCTTTTCTCCTTTGTGGTAAATTAAAGGTTTTGGTTTCAATAATCAAAACACCTTCCAAAAGTGTATTCCACCTGCAGCAATTCGGAACTGCTGCCCTTGCTATGGCATGCACATAAGGGCTGGCCTGTATTGCTGACCATGTACTGGACATTATGTAGATACACTGAGCTGTTTTCAGTTAGAAAGCACAGATGCTGAGAGATGTCAGGGCAGCTGTTCAGGCTGTAGGTAGTGTGCTTGCCTGCAGTTGAAGACAAGCTTGTGCCGAGCTGGCAATACACAATCAGCTTGGGGAGGGTTTCCTGAGCTCTAAGTCCACCTTTGGACTGCAGTGTTGAATGGCACAGACTTTCTAGAGCCTAAATTGCATCTGAGTTTCCTTACACGCTGGGTTAAACACTGCACAAGATGAAGAAGGGACTAAACCTAATCCTGCCTGTTCCTACCAAGCTTTACAAAATCCCAAGTCATAGCTGGCTCCCTGAAAGAAAACATGCTTCTTTCTTCTTCATAGGGGAGCTGAAAAGAGCAATGGACTTCTGTATGATGATCTGAAATCTGTGATTTGGTGGCCTTGTGAAATGTTAGATGGTGGTGGGCTGAGATATAGGAGGATCTGTAACCCAAAGCAGACCCCAGAGGCTGGAGCATTAGATACCTCCTATAGCTAAAGTGAACACTCGCTTCTCACTTCAGGATCAGTAGCTGAGAGGTGTTTCTTGGGCAGATGCATTTTACCCTGAACTATATTCCATGCTTCCTCCAGCTGTTGGCTGAATATATTCAGACATCAAGGAAGACAAGGAAGTTTGGAGGGCATCTCTTCCTCCACAGCATCGGTTCCTCTTCTAGCCCTGCCTTTCTGCCCCAGGCCCCCTGGCTTTGACTTGCACTGGCCCTTAAAACCTAAGTTGCTTTGGTGAGGGTGTAATTCTGAGCTGTAAATAAACCCCTCATTTCACCTCTTCCCTGAGCAAAGCAGCCAAGGCTCTAAGGGGGAATCTTGTCTTGTGATTGCAGTTGTTTGCTCTGATGCAGTTGTTTCCACACAGGCAGCCCCCTCCCGGCACCTCCCTGGACATACAGACTCTCCGCAGCCCTAAGAAAGCAGTTCTTTGGCAGAGTGCCTGTGTTTGGGGCTTCACTTTGACATGCCGTAGCCTCACACATTGCTGTGAAGGTGTTGGAAAGGCACCGCAGCCTCTCTCAGTGCCGTGCTCTTTAAACTTTCCACTGATTAGGGGCCTTTTAGCACTCAGCTGCCTTTTCCTAATGGATTTTGCCTTTTCATTGGACTAAGGTTTTTTTCCTTGCAGGCGTTGCCAAGGTAAACAGATGTGGAAGCTTTTTGGAAATCAAGGAGAGGAGAAGGGGGCAGAGAATCAGAACTGGTCCAAATGCATCCAGACAAGCACTGTATAGCAAACTGCGTGAGGGCCAAGTTCTGCCAAATTTCCTGGGAAAAGAGGGCCGTTTGGGGAGAGCCAGGCCCAACTGCAAGGTCTTCTTTTGGACCAAAGACACCATGCCCGTGTCCTTGAGCCTTCAGGGGGAGCAGGGTGTGAGCTTGGCGTCCATCAGCCCCTTTGTGATTTATATCCCAAGTCCTGAAGCCAGAGCAGGCGTTGGAGTAATTCAAACCGTGCAGAGTTCAAGCGTGTCAGTGCCCCGCTGCTCTGGAGCTGGCAATCAGGCTGCAGGCAGCTTGCGGTGTGGGCACCCAGCAGGCACTGTCTCTAAAGAACCTCCCTTCCTCTGGGCTGCTCTGCTCAGTGCAATCCCCACATCTCTTTGGAGATGTTCAGAATTGAGTCCAGGCCTGAGCACCTCTGTGTCAGCCCTGGACACACTGTAGATGTGTAAGCGCAGATGTGCGTGGCTGTGCAGATGTGTGTTATGGATGCTGCATTTATAGCCTGCAGGTTTTTCTATCAGTCAAGCAGGGCATGTGGCTCTGAGAAAAGTTGTCCTGGATTTCCCAGTTCCTTCTCCAATTCCTTGACACAAGGTATGAGAGGAACAAAGCAGCCCTTTTGTGTATGAAGATCTCCTTTCCCTGTCCCATCTCTGCACTGATCTGGTCCACAGGGCAGCCAGCTGCTGAATCCCTGCTTCTCTGCTTCCTGCTCACATTAATTGCCAGAGCTCAGACTTCTCTTCAGTGGATCCTTGCCTCTTGCCGGAAGCTTCAGCTTTGTTTCATCGTGTTTCACCTGGTCGAAGATGAGCAAGCTCCCTTTGCAAGTGGATTTTCTTCTCTATGCCCCATGCATCAGCTAGAGCATGATTCATGGACAGAGGCTTTGGCCTGCTGACAGCCAGGCCTGCTCAAGGGCTAAGGACTAGCACAGACCTCCACTCCCCACAGCAGTCCCCGGTGTCCAGGGACAGGCTGTGACTTTGATCCGTGCCAGGGATTCCAGATGGACACGTCCACAGTGCTGGCCCACAGGCAGGTTTCACACAGCATCGATGGGGTGTTAACGATGCTGCCATCTCAGCCAAGCTTTCAGGCAAGGGCTGGGAGAGGAGTTTGTAACAAACCCTGGTGCAATAGAGGCCCTTCTACCGGTGTGCAGCCAGAGAGTTACCAGCACACCTGAGAAGAGGAAGTGAAGGTGCTGTACCTTCCTGTTACCCACCTCTGCAGCCATTGGATCTCTGTATTTTCCTAGAGTTTAGCTTGAATCAGGGCAGCTTTATACACTGAGGATGATGTCCCATGGTCTGGGGTATCCCTTGGTTCAACTCGGGTCAGCTGTCCTGCCTGTGTCCTCTTCCAACTCCTTGTGCCTGCCCAGCCTCCTCGCTGGTTGGGAAAAGGCTCTGTGTAAGCCCTGCTCAGCAGTGAGGAAAACATCCCTCTGTCATCAGCCCTGTTTCCAGCCCTTAGCGGTTACTGCGAAGGAAGCGCACTTTGTTCCAGCCCAAACCAGCACATCTTCAATGGGATTTGTTCTCTGCGCCTCTGCAGCTCTATTACAGTCTTACTATGGCTGAGTGGCTCCAGGAACACACAGAGGTGAAGGCACAGGCGAAGGTGTGTGTACAGCAGCTTCACTGTGGGTTCTGTTTATTCTCTTCCCCTCACTTTGATTTAACTTCTCAAAAGCATTGCGCTACTTTCATGCATGGAAATACCTGCAGTGACTATGAGACCCTTGCAACGTTACTTCCTCACTTATCTTATACCCTAGGGCTGTACCTGCTTTAGAGGCAGTTCCTCATCTGTTTGGCATAGTTGTTGAATAATTGCTCACCATTCCGGGGTCTTCCTGTAAGTGCTTGCAGGAAGTTTCAGCTTCCATCGGCCTGAATAATTTTGTATCATCTCCCTCTATTAAGTACACTTTGCTCTGCATTCTTCTTTCTGAGGGTCTTTCCTTACAATGACACAGAGTTCCGGTCAGGAGGATCAGTATCATGATTGTTGCACAGACAAGGAGTAACAAAGCCAACAATCTGCCCAGTATCACACCTGACTTTTAGCAGGTGTAGAAATAGAGCTTAGCTCTCTCCTCCCATTCCAATGCTTGTAGCATGCCTCCCTTCCCTGCTGCCTAAAGCTGGAGCTGGTCTTCTGTATAGCTGTAGACTTGATGACTGAAGTGATGGTTTCAGAGGCTGAGCTGGTGGACAGCAGCTGCGCCAGAACTGGGAACAGCAGCTCCGTTCCATTACTGCTTGGCCTCAGGCATACCGGGATTATGCATTAATGCCCTGTGCCAGCCCCCCTCAGCTCCACCAGTGCCATGGGCTGCCGCTGGCATCCCCTGGAGCTGTGCAATGGGGACAGCACAGCACTGCCCTGCTCTTGCCAAGCATCGCCAGGAAGGAAGGGGCCGGGGGGACAAAGCCTGATGGGGGCTGTGGGGCAGGGAGCAGGGTGTCCCCTGCAGAAGCATCAGGGGAGGGAAGGAGGGAGTGGGGCTGAGCCCCTCTGCCTGGCGCCTGCAGAGGACGAGTGCAGTTTGGGGTGGAACTTGGCTGCTCCGTGGGCACATGGGGGTGCAAGTCCCTGTGTGATCCCGGGCCCAACCGAACCGCTGTGTCCTCCAGCTGTGCACAAGAATAAACCCCACTTTCTGTGCTTCTCATTTGCGCTGAGATTTTGCTGTTGGGTTTTCCTCTGCAATGGCGTTGGTTAGAAATGTTACAAGTGATGTTAGAAGTAATAAAGTAATTGCACTGGAGAACCCTGCAGATGGAATCTTGCGGAAGTAACAGCGGTCACCCCAAGTCGCTGATCAAGAATCGCTGCTCTACGCCAAGGTTTGCACTGCCTGTATGGACAGAAGACTCAGCAATGCAAGTTGCCTGAAGTGTACCAAAAGCAGAGGCGTGCTGGGACAATGACATCTACCTCCCAGCTGGTGGAATGGAGCCAGCGCTTGGGTTAGCTGTTGAAACATTAAAATTCGCCTCCTTCCTTCCTGAAGTCACCCTTCTCCCGTGCTCCTCTTTCCCTGTCTACGTTCTCCCTGCCTCTGTCTGAAACTGTTTAGGCATGGAAGGTTTTGCCGCCTTGGTGGCAAGTGTTCCTGTTCACTTGAGTGTGCCGGAGCAGGAATCATTCTTTCACACAGGCACAACGTTTCCCTAGTGTGAAAGACCCAACATCAGAAACGGAGTGCTGAGAGAAGGGCAAACAAGTGATGGGGGCACCTCCGGTTCCCCTGCTGGCAGCAAAGCAGGGATGTCCTGTCTCCTGCCGGCATTCTGCTGCACTAGAGGACCATGTGGGTCAGGACAGGACAGGTCTGCTCTGAAGCATGGCTTGTTTCAACCTGGACTCTCTGTGAGTCCAAACTCACCCTGAGACCGGGCTGGGCGCTGCCTATTCCCATTCAGGTTCCTTCCTTCTCTCCTGCCCGTTGCTTGACCAAGTTGTGCACTGGTGTGTGTCACCGCAGCCTTCGCAGCTTTCGAACAGGGAAAGCAACACCGGGGCGATTACTTTTAACTCTAAAATGCTGCTTAACCCGGTGGCTTGGAGGCCTGCTCCCAGCACCTTCCTTTTGGCACTTCCCTGCACCATTACCCCGCAGGGATTAACAGCCTCTCCCTGCCGTGCCCTGCACCTTGCCCCGTCACCTGCTTCTCTCCCGCTTGCCTTTTCCCCAGGCACTAATGAAATTACCACCGGGGCCGATTACAGGCAGGGAGGAGCCTTTTGATCACTGAACCCACCTGCTCGCGTGGTTGCCCTTTAATGATCCGGCTCTGGAGATGCGTGTGCTTCAATTTGGGTTTTAAAGCCCGTTCCCGGAGGAATCTGCAGTTCCATTTGCCGTCAAACCGCGACCCCTGCTGGAAGCCGCGGGATGTGGCGGCCGTTGTTCATGCTGGGGACAGCCCGGGACACAGAACGGATTAGATGTGATTTAGCTGCCGCCGATAGCAGGAATCACAGAGACCTGAACCAGTTCATTAAACACGACTGTTAAAGCAGCTTGGGATGAGCTCTTGGGCAGAAGCTCTTTCCTGTGAGGGTGCTGAGGCGCTGGCACAGGGTGCCCAGAGAAGCTGTGGCTGCCCCATCCCTGGCAGTGTTCAAGGCCAGGTTGGACACAGGGCTTGGAGCAAGCTGCTCCAGTGGAAGGTGTCCCTGCCCGTGGCAGGGTTGGACCTCATGAGCCTTAAGGTCCCTTCAACCCAACGCATTCTGTGATTCACCCAACTGCAAAGTGAAAAACCCAGTGATTTTCTGTTTTTTCTCTCTGGAGGATTCATTTTCATGGACTTGCTGCATCCTGGGAGCTGTGTGCACGGGGGGGGGGGGGGGGGTGTATGTGTGTGTGCCTTTTGAACTGGGATTGTGGACGTCAGGATCAGCTGGCAGGAAGTTCCCAGCTTGAGGTCACGGTGATGCAGTTCCCAGTGGTGTTCGTCCCCACATTGGGACCAGTTTGATGTTTTCTCAATGGCATAAGATTGAAATGGCACCGGAGCGCTCGGGTGGTGGGACAGGGTTACACACGCGTCTCCCTTACTGTGCAAGGAAATGAATGCCATCTGTGAAGGCCCCAGCCCTGCTGTGGTGCCACGTGGCCTGAGTCAGCTTCCCGCTGGCCTGGGTCTTTGAGCAGGCCCCAGCTGGAGGGAGGATCCCTGCCTGTGCCGTTAAGGGATGTTGGGGTGTGGATGACAATGTCCCACCGGAGCAGGTGAAATGTCTGTCAGAGAGAGGGGCACGAGCAGCAGGACAGAGGCCACGGTGTTGGATGTAACAGCGGAGGAGGAGACTGATGAAGACCTGAAAACCAAGCCATGGCGTTAGCAGCACCGGGGCCGGGAATCCCTTCTCCCATTCCACCAGCTGTGGGGGCACACTGTGGAGCAGGCAGAGGTGCCAGTGAGCTCGGGCAGGTGCTGCCCCTGGTTTGTGTTGCAGGACCACAGAAGATCCTGTTCTGGAAGGAGTTTCTGTTGAGCCCCAGCAGTTGCAGTGTCCGTGCTGCCTCTCTGGCCTTGATGCTAAATACTGTTCCATTTGGGTTTGGTTTCTTCCTGGTATCCTGATTCTGAAAGGGTTTAAGTAGTTCCTACAGCACAAGAGCAAATGCTTATGCAGACAAATGAGCCTGTAGGAACACTTATAGCTCATATAAATCTAGTTACAAAGCATTATGAATGCTTATAGCATGGCTGGCAAGTCCCAGCCTGGAACCAGAGCAGGGGCTGACGCTGCACTGAGGGTCTCAGGTCTGGGCACTGCAGCTCCCTCAGTGGCAGCACACAAGCTGGTGTTGTGTCTTCTGAAGCGTATTTTAGTTTCATTCAAACAGCCCTGAGGTTTGTACATCCCGTGCAAGCCCCGTGGGTGCAGCGTTGGTACCTGGTAGGCTCAGTTAAGTGTAAAGCAGGGCCTCTGCCCACATAAACATTTGTTAAAGCGTTGGGGCTCAGTTTCAAAATAGGGAAGTGGGAGCAGCATCGTTTTATAAACACTCTTTGTTGTAGAAGACCCAAGATTTCCTGTTTGGGGATCGCGGGGCTGGTTCCGTTCCCACTACACACGGGGAGAGACTGCCCATAAACCTCATGTTTACTCGCAGGGCTCCTGATGCTTTCTCCATGTGCTCCAACTGCTTTCGGGTGGCCACAATGCTCGGCCAAGAATAGAACTGGCAGCTGGAAAAAGAACAGCAATTGAGTGTCAGCCTCGTCTTTACAACCTGCTTCTTCACTGGTAGTAAGAGACCCCAGCACCGTACCATGCGTCAGTCCTACGCGTTGTTGTCACACATCAACTGAGATTTTGGTGCTTTCATTCCATTCTGCTTTACAGCCCCCATGGAAGAGGATATTTAATTGGTAGCTTCTGTCTTCAAAGCCAATGAATCAGCCACAAAGTGCTCTTCATGTAAAAACAGTGCCGTGCAGTAATTCCATGCATTTAGAGCTCTCAGTGGAAAGCTGAAGTGGAACTGCGCTGTGAGACCTTGTGCGAGTGAATTGTACCGTGCCGTTTACTGCAGATCTATCAATAGTAAAGTGAAATAAAGCTGAAAGCTCGAAAGATTAAAACAGGGCAAAACCAGAGAGGCAGTTTTCAGAACTTAATGTCGGACTGTGATTCGCCAGCAGGGAACTGCAGCTACTGAGGAAATCCCCAGTAAGGCACCCACGAAACCGAGCGGCAATTCCTTGATAAGAGGGAGCTGTGACTGATGCGAGTGCAGGCTCCGTCCCTCCCAGCCAAGGAGTTCCTTTGGTGCCCTCTGCAAGGAGCTACCTACAGCCATCGGTTCTGCGAGCAGTTGGGGTCTGCAGAAACACTCACCTCACGTTGGCCATCACCACCACTGACAGTGGATGGGTCCCGCCAGAGGCACAGGTCACGGCTGATGGAGCAGAAAGGATGGTTGCAGTTTTTGCTGTTGGTTTGCTTGTTTAAGAGTAAAGCAAGGGCTGGGGTGTTTAAAAGATACTTCGGGAGGGCACAGAGCTGTCAATTCTTTAAGTACAGAATATTATGTATTACCTCAAGATCCTCTTTGAAGTTTTCCTATGGGAGAAGAATGCGAAATGGACCTCAGCTCCTGTTGACGTCTAACACTGGGAAAGGGTCTGGTTGTTTAGGAGTTCCTTGCACATCTGTGTTTAGAAATGAACCTGCTACGTACAGAATGTGTCTGTTTGAAGGGCCCTGGCTCAAAGCAGGTGGGATTCAATCAAGGACGCGTCCAAGTGAGTCTTCAGCTTGTCCAGGATGGGGGTTCTGCAGCTCCACTGAGCAGCCCAAAGCGGCAGATGTGGCTTCATGTTCCTCTTTAATCTGGGGCCACTGCACTGCACTTGTGTTTGTCCCCCTGCTGCAGTGGGATGGATCCATCCCTGCAGTGGGATGGATCCACCTGCAGCACTTACCTGCTGCATTGCTCTCCAGCTGTGACTGGGAAGCTCTGCGAGGACCACTGCAGCACCAGACCACCCCGGGCTGCTTCCACGCACCCCTGGGCAGAATTCTGACTGTCCACCTCAGCAGTTCCATTGGTGGCACCAACACCCTCGCAACAAACGTGATTTTCCATAGCGACTCTTCCCTTTTGCTTTCACTCCCACTGGAAAGCCCTGCCAGGTCCTGTTGCAGTGTGAACCTTCCCACATGCCCATGTGAGTGGGGCGCTCGTGAAGCTGTGGCTTTCCCACCAGGCAGCACATGGAGAAGGCAGGAACCAGGTTAGTTCAGGGAGGGCAGCAGCGCCTGTCTCGGAAGTGAATGACTACTAAAGAGCCTCTAAATGGCTTTCAGTTCCTTTCATAGCACCCGGACCCTGCACTACAGGGACCTGAGAGTTAAAGCAAACCCTTGTGAGAAGAAAACTCCACCAACAGCTTCAGTAATTCAATAATTTATTCATCTAAAAAAGTGTGTAAAAGTATATAGCTCTCATCCACAAGGTATATATGAATGACATTTAAAATGGAGGTCTTTATTATTACTGTTTCTTTTATCAAAGTCTGTTTTTAGTGTATTGTACCAGCGATAACTGCAGATCTAAAATGAACTTCACATTGGTTTTTTGCTGTTTTCTCTCAAATTGTCGCCTGGATAGAAAAGAAGCTTCACTGCAAAATGCTCCGAGAAAAGAAACCAACCAAAAACCCAAAACAAAACCAAAAGAAAGAGAGAGAAAGTCAGAACTCCCCCAAAATGTACAGCTTTTACAGTTAAAAAAGGTTCGGAAATATACATCCAAGCATGCTGCCCCCCCCCGCCCGGTAGCTCAAACAACTGTAATAATAATAGTTCCAATAACTCGGATTTAGGCAGGAATTTCCCAAGGTAGAAAGAAAACCAGGAAAATAAAATACCTTTCTGCACTCTGTAGGAAAGCCGGGGCTTTACATTTCAGCTGAAGTCAGTAAAAAACTCACAAGGAAAATAATGCATATTTAAGGGAAATATTATACAGAACTTTTCACACTGAAGTACATAAGGGTTTTTTTTTCTTTAAAATCTATTGCCATTCATTTCTTTTGCACAAAAACGTATAAATATGTCACCAGCTTCTCTTAACTTAAAAACATTAAATAAAAGACACCGGATGAAAACTCCTCCTCGCGCTGCCCTTGGTTTCGGTTTGCGGTTTGCTTAGAACCAGGTTTGCCGGGGCAGAAACGCCCCCGGATAAAAACGGCCCCGTTAAAAACAATAACCAAAAATAAGAATAATCCAAAGTTCCGATGAATCCTGGGAACAAAGAACCCCCAAATGGTAAAAGATTACAAATGGCTACTTTACAGTTCGTCCTCCCCAAGTTAAATCTGTTTATACAAGTTTACAATCTTCATCTTTTTATGCTCTTCAAAAGGCCTTGAGAATTTTCTTTTCTGATTAAGAAAAAATAGTCCTGCAATATTTTTAAAGTCAATTTTACACTGTACACATTAGATACAAACGCTTTGCTATCAGGTTTGTCTCTTTTCACCTATACATTGCAAAGAGGATACCCACACGGGAGGGGTGGCGCAGAGAACAGAAGCATCCATTTACAGGTCACGTCTCTGCCTCCCCCTTCTCACGACACAAGCCATTTTTTTTCTTTTATATAATTTGCTTTAAATGTTACATTATCTCAAGAAAAATACTTTTTAAAATCATAGATTTTCCTTTTTTTTTTTTTAACCAGAACACGAAAGTCTTTTGGAAGAACTTTAAAATTGGTGGGTTTTTCTCCACAGATAGACACCAAGGTCACAGAGCCTGATCAAAGTGCCCGACCCCTCCTGAGGCAGCCCCTGCCCGCTGCACAGTGCAACAACAAACATTAGAAAACGGAGTTTAAATAGAAACCCCTTGAAGCCTGGAATGAAGGAGTCATAAAAATACTTCAATTAGCCATTAACCTTTACAATGGCAATCACTTTCCTACACAAAGTCACTTTGCCACCACAGTGGTAGAACTTCAAGTACTAATTTAATGATAGAATTTTTAAAAATTATTTCTTTGAAATAATATTCCTATAGTCAGAAAAAATACACCAGATTTGGAACTGATTTGTGTAAACAAAAACCATCCTTTTTGGATATGTACATGGACGAGTCTGCCCCCGCTCGAGGGCGACCTGGGTTGCAGTACATACTTCTCTAACATCACTAAATTTACTGGAAATATATTTCAATCATAGCTCTACAATAGATTCATTTACCACTTTCCATGGGCCCTCACAGCGGGCTTTAAAGTATTTTTCCTCCCTACCTCTCACTCACTCGCTCTCTTCCATTAGGTAGTGTTATCCTTCATTGAACACTGGCCGTCTCGTGCTTTAAGCAGGCTGAGTGCAGGTGAGAAGTCCTTAGGGCACAAGGGTGCCCTTCCCAGACTGCGTGTCCCTGCCCAGCTCGGGTTGTGACGAGCTTCAGGTTTGATTTCTAGGTCAGAAGAGTGAGAGGTCTGTAGATAAATAACCCTACAGTGGAACGGAGCTGGATTTTGAAGAGATTCGACTGTTCCTGGTCCTTTATAATTTAATCCCTCCCCTCCCCAAACCTCAAAATAAATAAAGTATCTCCAGACCATTCATATCTACATGGACAGGTAACAAATGCATGCATTCATCCCAATCCACTCTGACAGGAACTCCAGGTAGACAGAAAACTGCAATATTTATACGAGACTACAACTGTGTGGGGTTTGGTTTGGTGGTTTTTGTTCTGTTCCTCCTGCAAAGTCCCGGCTGACGATGATCAAACAACGAAACAAGTTGTGGACAGCCCAAACTGGTCGCGCTACAAGGCATTTTCCTTGCAGGGCTGAAACTGCTCTTGGCTGTTTCTCACAGTTCCCAATGCAAAAAGATACTGTAAGTGTTCCTTAAAAAAATAAAGTATCAAAAAAAGCATCACACTGACCAGTCGTTACTGGGCCACCAAACTAACACTGCCTTGAGGTTACTGTGTTCACTGTTCTTGGATGTCCCCAGGGTTTGGAGTGAAGCTGCCGGAGATGTTAACGGGTACTTGAGTTTCGAACACTGCAGAATTCACATGTGCTCTTGGAGGAACAGAAGCACAGCACAGGACTGGTCTGAAGAGAAGCAGAATCGGGATCTTTGCAGGCTGTGGCACGTTTCTCAGGTCGAGGGGAGAAGAAGCCAGAAGAACAAGTGCTTTTCTATCTATTAGAGTATATTCATGATGGCATTGTACAACTGAGTGAGCACCACGAAGTGGACAGGAAGGCAGGAGCTGCGATCCTGAGTGGCAGGATTACACGTAAGCCAGGACAGTGCATTGTACTGCTCCAAAACGAACCTGCAGAGAGAAACACAGAGACATGAAACTGGAATCATTTACTCCTTCCCCTCCTGTCTTCTCTAGTGATTTTCTTGGAGGTGTCCCTGATTCCTCCCAGAGACAGTCACGTAGACTGCCTGGCTGGACTGGTGCAGGAGGAAACTCCCTGAAAATGGGAGAATGGGAAGCAGGAATTTTTAGGTTTAAGATGTGTGAACTTGAATGAAGCTATTCAAATGTAGGCCCTCCCCAGCACACAGTTGAGATTATGGAATCACAGAAGCTCAAATCCCACCATCTTCAAGGCCTGGAGTCTTGAACATGTCTAAGGACTCTCGGGGCACCCTGTGCCAGCCTTTGATCACAGTTTTTGATGCTCATTTCCTGGTTAAGCACAAGTTTGCTCCCTGCCCGCTGCCTCATAGAAGAGATCTTTCAGTCCCAAACATGTGGGATGGAGGCAAACACAACCCTGTATTAACTCAGGAAGAATATCTCCTTTCTATCCCAATTCCTAAGATACTAGTATCAGAAAAGTACTATCATCTCCTTCCGTAAGTCAGTTTGGTTTGGTCAGTAAAAATAACGACTGGCACAGGCCAGATTAGCCCACTTGGTAAACAGAACACTGTGGGAGATGAAAAGGTCCCCCTGGAATTCCAGAGCTCAATCCCCAGAACCTTAGGGAGGAAATGCAAATCCCAAGAGGCATTACCTCAGGACATCTGATGTAGTTTTAGAGTCAAGGGGGTGAGGAACTCGCTGAGAATTTCTGGCAGGTAGAAGCTCATCTGTCTGCGCTACAGAGATGTGGTGATGCAGTGAGGCCTGTGCAGAGGAAAAGAGCACAGATTAACTCTTCATACAGCACGTGCTTCTAAAGATTCACACTGAACAAATCCATTCTGAGTTGTCTCAGGACACCACGGCAAGTTGGGGATTCTGTACTGACCCCACCATGACCATTCTGTTCCATGAACTATTCTGGGACTCTGTGTGTATTTCCAGGTTCCATAATGATCAGACTTCTGAATAAACTCACTTCTCTTTCTGACCAGAATCAAGGATCTTGAAAACAGAACACTGAATTCTGGTCTAGATGTCAGCCAGGGGAGAAGTGAGGAGGGGAAACACTTGGGAAGTGTCAGGGGTTCTTCTGGTACCGCAGTAACAAACCGTCCTGGGTCTTCAAACTCCGCAGTAGGAGCCAGTGACAGAGGACCATGTGGAGGTGGGTGTCTGAGCAGATCACACACTGCCTTTGCTCTCTGCTGGCACGCTCTCTGCCTGCCCTCCCTTTCTGCTGGAGCAGGGCTGCTGCATTAGTTTACACAGGAGCAGGAAAGGAATTTCTTATTGATCTTGAGCAACCATGTAAGCCTTTCAGTGGGCAGCTGGATACGCCACACAGCCTGCCAAGGTACTACCTCTTTTATGCTCCTCCAATTGTGGCACACGCATTAGAGATGAAATACTTCAGCATAAAAATACTTCATCCTAATCAAAGATGACTTCAATCTCTATGCCTCACATCTGTGCAAGTTTCTTGATCGCAGCACTGTGCAGTGTAACAGAGACAGACCCCTGCTCCCTGTCCCCTGTCCAAACCAAACCAGCATGTTCCCAGTCACATTAACTGTTTAATTCAGCCTAGATCTGAGAGCCCAGTTGTGCTGGTTTGCAGTGGTGGGGCAGGGAAGGGTGATGGCTCCTGCGCTGGTGCAAATGGAGTACAAGCTTACAGAGGAATTCCTAACGTTGCCTGGAGCTCTGCTGACTGTGTTTTACTGCTGGAACTGGAACACGCTCTCTGGATTACTCATTCACAAAAAAAGGTAGTTTTTAGTTTATCACAAAACCTCATCTCTAGCTCCAAAGCCACGGTGGCTTATTTTGTGTAGTATTTTGAGATCTCTGTTTTGTCACTTGAAGGAAAAGCACACAGGGAAATCTCTCCCTGAAGAGCACAGAGTAAGGAGTAAGGTTCAGTATTTGCTGGTGGAGGTGCTATGCAGCCTGCCATGCCAACTGCAAGTCATTGTTAACATCAGTCTCAACACAGCTTTTTTGCATGAGGAAAGAATTGAGACCCAGACACCTTCACTGCTGACTGCCTCACAGATGTGGATGAGGGAATTCACTTGAGCGACTCACAAAAAGGTTTAGTATTTGTTACTTATGCTGGGAATGTGTGAAGTGGTACTAACTTTATTATTCTACACGTTGTTTGCTCTAATAGTTACGTGATGCTATTCAAGGCACGTTTTTCACCTTCTTTCCATGCTCACTAGTTCCCTTTTTGGATGCATTCAAATAAGCAGCTGTATGACACTCTAGAGGGATCAGTGACTCTCTAGTAGTTGAACCAATTCTGCTGTATACATCTCACAAGCACTTGCATTTCTGCAATGGAGGGTATCAGCTTCCCTCGGAGACTACAGACTCCACTGTGCAACTTTTACAACTAGGGAAATAGTAGACACATAGAGTAAATGCTCTGTCTGGAGGTGCTGCTCACTTTGTGTCACAACTGGGTTATGGCAGAAGAGACCTCTCCTGTCTTAGGCTGACTGAAAATGAAAGCTGGGATACCTCTGTAACATCAGACACAGCTGTGATGATTCTGTGTTTAGAAGCTGTCGAACTATTCCATTTTCAGGTAAAGGCCTTTAGCAACAGAGAACTACGTTTTAATAGCCCAAGTAAATTCAAACCTAAAATTGCATTTCCATTTCCAGACCTGTCACAGCTGTGGTAACATGCAAAGAAAATGGTAACATTTTGAAAGAAAATTCATAGTGTATTACTGGAACTCTAATTCTCTTTCCCCTGGGAAAGGATACCAAGACAGACCTTCAGGAAGAGGGGACACTGGTTTTGGGCCTGGGGACAGGATGACCAGAACCACTGCGGAAGATTCTCAGCTTTGGCAGTTGATACGAAGTATCCAAGAGCAAGAGGCTGCTGCTTCAGTTCTTCAGGGGCTTCTCTGGAAAGGAGGCGTTCCCCTTGGCTCTGAAAGAAGAGTTGGGAAGGCAGGTTGTTGTTACTCCATGTTACACATCCCACTCCAACAACACTGATTTTGTTTACTAATTGCTCACTATTTAAATCAGTTGCGTTATTAATGAGCTGTCCTTTAATCATTCATGAATTTTAGTTGAAGTTGCTTAATCCCTTCCTTTTTCCCCTGTAGCTGGGCTCCCCAGGCTTGTGTCCCAGAAGCCCTTTAGATGGTCTTTCAGCCTGTGGAAGGATGTGTTACACACTCAAATACGGAAGAACAGAGAGTGTCTGCATCTTTTTAAGTTTGGTTGTGTTTGCTTTTTCAGTTACTTACGTTGAGAGCTTAATCAAAACAGGGCACACTTGCTGCTCCTTGCTGTGGACGCAAGACGCAGTGCTCTGGTTTTATTTGTACTACTGCACTGGGGAAGCGTGGGGGGAAAGGAAGTTAACTGTCCTGCTTCTCAGCTTACGTCAGTCATTTATTCATGCGCTGTATTTTTTGCAGTATTCGTTACTCATATCCTCATTATGCAACAAAACATTTAGAGAGGAGAGAGTTAAACAAGAGAGCAGCTGTAAAACTAAATTAATCAGTCTTTGAGTCGCTGCCTATCAGCATGGATGTTTGTGATTTGATTTCTGGAGTAAAACTTGCCTGAACCTTCCATACTCGTGGCTGTTGGGTAGCAACCCATGCTGCTGTAAGCCAGTTTACCCCATCCCGTGTGTACCTGCACACAGCCTCACCTACCCTGAACCACAGCACCAAGCCTACCGGGATCTCCTCAGCTATCAGAAGGGGTTTCTACTGTTCTGTTCTAGAGGACATTCCTATTTTAAACACATTTGGGGTTTTTTTTGGAAACACCCTTTATTGTTTTGCTCCATCCCTGACAGTGTTCAAGGCCAGGTTGGACAGAGCCTTGGGCAACATGGGCTTAGTGCGAGGCATCTCTGCCCATGGCAGGGGGGTTTGAACTGGATGATCTTAAGGCCCTTTCTAACCCAAACCATTCTATGATTCATAGAGGAAAAACCCAAAAGATGCCTGTGAACTATTTTAGCTTGTAATGTATCTCAGAAGAACTGGAATAGCAGCTCCTTTAACCCATAAACATCTTCTAAGTCAACAGGTTAAAAGACTCCACTATACAGAAATTGGCTTAACCACACCACCTTCACTGCTAGCCCTTCAAACAAGTCCTTCTCCAGCAGCAATGCCTTGACCAGGAATCTGAGACAGTTAAACACCCCATAAAGGCAGGGGAGGCTGCAGCTCAGCCAGCTCAGGAGCCAGGCAGCCAAGTGCCTGCTGAGCACTGAGGACACGCGGCGCTGAACCGCAGCAATCAATTACGGGTTACATGGACGGAGGCGCGACCTTCCCCGACCCACGAGGTAATGATCACACGCTGCTGCTTTTGTAAACCCAAAAATTACACAGCAATTACCAGGCCCCTGTTAATGGTTAAACTGAATTACTCTGACAGGTTCGTCTAGAAATGGCTTGTCCAGGCCTCTAAGCTCTTTGGTCATTAACCTTCCAGTGCTGTTCTTAAAGCCACTTGGATGGAGTTCCACAGAGAGTAAGTTCTGTAAACACATCCCTGAAAGTGGTACAGAACAGAGATGGTTGAATGAACTCAATGAGAGAGAGAAGTTGTAATGAGTGACGAACTGTGATTTATGGCTGGAGGGTTTAGTAACAGCATTTAGAACTTTTCATTTGCCACATACCAGTTTGAAATAACCAAGTGACAGCAATGTGCAATTGTACAGCCTTTGAAACGTGGGTTGGAGTATCAACATAAGGAAAGGTGGTTGCGTACTAAGATCACAAAACACAGTGTTAGCGTTTCTGTGGCTGAGGCAGAAGGAATTTTTCACTCTCAGACTGTATTAAGGTGACCACTGAAAGCTGAGGACTTTTTCCTTCCAGGTGGGGAACTAACTCCATTTAGTTAGTCCTTTTCAGGGAGGGACAATTCTTCTCTTAACATCTTTCTTACATTTAGAAAAATGCAGTGCTATGTTACAGAGGCTGAATGAAGCACCATACAGCTCAGCTGCAGGAGCAGCTCCTGGAGGTATCTATTTGGTACTGGCTTTCATAGCAGATTTACAGTTAAAGCCACCAGTAACAGCCACAAGATCCAGTTACATGTATTATACAGATTTATATATAACTTTTAAATGCACAGAGTTATCTGTTTCCTGTATACAAGTCAGCCTGTTTCTTTAAGAAAATACTGTATTATTTAGTAAAGAAGCAATATGCTACTGCCTTAAATGTCCTATTTCTAGAATAAAACTTCTCCACAGGGAATTCTGAAGCATCATACTTCTCCACACTTGTGATGGAAACCATTCGAAGAGTACAGTCTCTTTCACAATTACATGGACGAGTAAAAGAGTTCCATCAAACATGGTCCAAAGCGTGCTAATGCTGCTTCAAAAAACCACCTTGAATTACCCAAAAGAATTTGCATTTTAAGTAATCTCTGGGGATGGAACCAGCTTTACAAAAGCCACTTCAAACAAAAGTAACTTAGCAGCACTGTAAGTGCTCTGGGCTAAGTTTTGCTGAGCAAACAACATTTGCATAAGCACCCACAGCACCTGCAGAGTCCCTATGGGCAAGGTTTATTACTACCAGGATTAGCTCCCTTCTGCCCCCCTAGAAATTGCTGTGAACAGAGCTGCCATCTGCCTTTCTCCCAAAGACTTGTCACTTCCTGCCAGGGACATTCCATGTGACTTCCCAGAAAAAAACTTGGATGAGTACAGATTTAGACAGGGCCACACAAAAACAAAGCTTCTCTCTCCTCTCTTGCTTTCAATTATCTTTACACTAACAATTAACTTCAGAGATGTACAGAGCCAAGGCAGAGGCATCTTCTACAACAGTATTTAACCACCGCCTTCAATAGTAACAGTCATTTCCGCTGCTATTGACCTGATTATGTTTGAGAATCTACAGGAAAAAAGGTTTTGTTGAAGGATTTGGGCCTTTTTTTGCCTTTTATTTCCAGTAGCCTGTGCTCTAAAGTGCTCCAGCCTTACCCTGCTGTGCTGGAAGTGAGATCCCACTCCAATGCCAGATGGTGATCCAGGGGAAGGAACTGGGGAGGAATTTGGTGAAGAGTGAAGATTCCCTGTTATTAAAATTCTAATGTCATTGTCCATGTCATCTGGGAATGGGAGGTCAAACATGTCATCTGGAAAGGAAAAGAAAGAGAAATTATTCCCAATGTGCTGCTGCACTCATTTTTGTCAAGAGATTTGGGGGATTTACGAGCACGCCCTTTATTTTATTCTCATACTTTGTTAACATTCTGCTGAGGCAGATGAAAGCTGAGACAAACACCTGACTGTTCGATTCACTGCAACCACACACACTTGAAAGGAAAAGCTGGCAGACATCTCTTAAACTAATGAAGCTGAACAGTGGTCAGAGATGAACACAACTCCTGTCACAGCAGCTTCATCAAATCCAAATGGATCTTCGCAACAGAAAAAAATGACCCTTCTCTGCAGCCGGCCTCAGAAATCCATCCACTATACACTTGGAATCCACCACACAAAGCGAGGTGTGCTGATCACGGCATGTGCTGCCCTTCAGGCTTTGGCACTTGGCTTCAAGTATCCTGCAGCAATCCCAGCAGCTTCAGAAGCACTGCTCACAGGATCCATAAGGGCAGCAAGGCCCCTGCTCCCAGGCTGTGGAGTTCCACGACTATTTCAGATACTGCATCAGGATTTCCTACAATGCAGCTTTTAATGTTTTACTTTCATCTCAGGAATTAAATAGAGTTGTATTACCATCATTTGCTGGTTTTATTTGG
Organism: Amazona ochrocephala; assembly: GCA_039720435.1. Taxonomy (NCBI): domain Eukaryota; kingdom Metazoa; phylum Chordata; class Aves; order Psittaciformes; family Psittacidae; genus Amazona; species Amazona ochrocephala. The sequence goes on along the minus strand of CM077891.1, from coordinate 2,443,583 downwards.
TTTATGTTAGTATGTGGGAAGGATGTAAAGATACAGTGAAAATGTGTTTGCATTCTGTGAGCAGCACATTCCATCTCTCAGGCATTTGCAACACTGGTTATGACACCACAAGTGATTTACACGATGGAGAGCTAAGACGTTAAAACACAGCAAAAACTTACAAGCATCATGATATGGTTTATAGGGGTTTTTCCCTTATCCAGATTTCTCAGTAGGCGAAGGCATTTAAGCAGTATAATGACATTTGAAGTACATTTCAGGACCCAGAAAGGGACAGTGGGAGCCATCTGAATTAGCTGGACTAATTAGAATTGCAGCCAAATTTATGCTAAGACACATGGAGCCCTCAATAAGAGCTCTGCATTTCTACATATTGAAATCATTTCTCTTGAAAAAGAATCCACTCTGCATGAAAAGGGAAAGGCCACGTGTGTGTTGAACTGATTTCACCTGAAGGCCCAGGGTAGAAATGCACAGATGGTTGTTTTTCTGAATCTTCTAAAGAGAAACAATTCATTGCAAGAGCAATGAATTAACTCAAGTTCATTAACTTCTGTTCTACAACCTCAGTAAACAAGACAGAACTAATGTCATGCTCTGCTTAGCCTCCAAAGCATAAATGAGATGGCTAATAGCATAGGAAGCAGTTTAATCATTAAGTAGAAGAGAGTTAAGAAAATTAAATCTAACACCCTTTTGGAAGCGCCAGCTCTGGTCCCTGGTGCTCATTAGCATCTGGAGCACTCCAGGGCAGGTTAATGCAGGTTAAATATTTGTCAGCACAGCACTCAGCAGGGCTCTGGGGCCTGTAGAGGGCAGCTGCTGCAGTGTGGGGAGGGGTAACTTCCCTGCTGTGAGGCCCACTGGAATTCCAGCAGGAACACATCAAAGCAGACTCTTTCCTTAAAAATAGTGGGCCCTTCTTCCTCTCTACACTGTAACTTCCCTCTGCACAAAATACTTCTGCTGGAAATGTTGGGGGTTACTCTTGGTTTAAATTATTTTATAATCATCTTTAAGGACTTATGGCAAAAGAGTTAGGAAAGATATAAAGTAGTACCCAGAGTCTTGCTGACACAAACTACAGGGTTGCATACACTTGCAAAAGCACAAGCTAACACTGAGAGTTCTCATGTTGGTCTGCTCTGCCTACTTTAGAAGATCCAAACTAAACCACAAGCTGCTTACACAACATGCATGAAGTGCACCATTACTATAAACCTCATGTTGACCTCATCGAGTCACAGCAACAAGAAAAAGCATTTTCAAGTCCGTGCCATTTTGCACTGACTGGTCCATATTCCTTATGGAATAAATCAGCACAGTTCATGAAAACAGACCTCAGAAAAAAACCTTGTCCTGTAACTGTAAAGTACAGGGGTGTTCTCTTCAAGTTGAACTGGATGCTATGGTGTCTATGGGAGAACACTGGGTCACTCAGGCTTTTTATTCATGACTGGTGCAACTCTGCTTATGTTCTCAATAGCCACGGAGCACAGGTGAGTATCTCACCTCTTACACGAGCCACTGCTTACTTACCATTAGTAGGGCTGAATCCATCCTCATTGGGGTAATTTGCTGGTGCTACCTGGATAGTAGCGGAGGTTGGGAAAACCAGGATGTGTGTGCAGGAGGCGTCCTGCGGGGTGTTCAGCTGAGATGACTGCAGATTTAGCGCGGTGCTCCGGCCAAACACCGAGCCCATAGTGACAGCATCTGCCAGAACAGAAGCAACAGCAGAGATGTTCATTTCCATCACCTTCAAAACAGGTGCTCTGTGTTCAAGTTACGTTTCTGTGCACCTAATCTGGGCTTGCAAGCAAATACACATTTGAGGGTTCTTATCTTAAACAAATTACTAGAGGAGCTTGAAATCAAGATCACAAGTTGTACAGATAATATTGAGCTATGTGAATTCCCATACAATGCCACACCTTTCCTTTCATTCTGCTGCCCTTAACCAATGACTTCCCTGTTAAATGAGCAAATGAAGTTTATTTTGACACGCATGTCTGTGTAATTATGAAATATACCCTACTTCAGTTGACATGAGGATAGCAAAATTTGCCATCTATTTTCTCACATTACAAAATCTCTGCTTTGAAAATAATTCAACTTGATGAGTCATAGTCATGTTCAAGCTTGCTTAATTCTGCTGCAGGGAGTATTCTTTTATTTCTAAACCTAAAAAACCCCACAGTAGTTGGCAAGGATAAGTCACCACGTACATTAAAAAGCACATGCATACATAATGCAACAAGTAAGTAAAAGGAACCCCAAAATTTGAATATATTTCAACTCAATTCTGTGGATTGCTGCTTATAATAGAACTTTCTAAATACTGCAAGCATCTGGAAAGGCAAGCAGATCTATCCTTACTCCCATCTGTACAGACTCCTACTCTTTCACACTATGGACTCCTTCAGAGGCTGAGGTTGTTCTTGCCCTAAGACTACATCATCACAGTCAGGTGATGGGGACTTATCTCCCCCAGGACACAACCCCTTCCAGGAGGAGCCCATTGCTTTGACAGGGACGGTATATGCAGTACTCCTCTCCCCTGGGAGCTGCACTCCCAGCATAGTGTCTCTTCATGGTATTCTGGGGAATTCTGCCAGCTCAATCTATTTTCTACCACGTTTAGCCATGGTATTCCAGGACTTCCTGTTGGACTCAAAAGTCTCCCCAAACTAATGTGCTTCTGTGAAAAGTAAGGTAAATAAACAGTGGGATAAAACTTACCTGGCATGACGACAAATGATCCCTGTGGCTCCATGGCGACAAGGCAGGCACTGAGGATGGAAGGGGAGTCTGCTGACGAGATGCCGCACATACGGCACACCTCTTTCAGTTGTTTGCTGATTGTCTGCAGGGAACATTCCCCAAGGAGGATACTCCAGTCTGAAAGGAATAAACATTATGATAGAACCACATTATGCAAATAGTAAAGTATTAGTAACACTTTGCAGCATAGGGCCCTGCAATCTGGATATTCTGTGCTTGCTCCATGGGGTTTGTTGGTATCCCATGAGCTACCTGCATTACTCAGCCACATCCAGAAGAGGATGTATGTCTTTAAGAATGGGTCTTTCACTCCACCTGTAGCTAAGGGAGGTACTGAGGTGGTGTGAAATGGGGCACTGGGCAGAGTTTAGGAATCAGAACTAAATCCTGTTTCTATTCTGTGACAGAATAACTACTGTTCAGATCTCTTCCCTAATGTGACAAAACCCACTTGGAAGTACACTGTGCAAATTCTAGATAACCTACACAACATCTACAGGACATGAGGAGAGATGTCAAACCGGGTGTAGAAAGAAGCAAATTGTTTCTGCAATCAGGGAGGGATTATCACTCTCAGTGTTCTGGTTTTAAAGGCTCATGATCAGGTCTGTGAGTCATTCAGCTTGTGCACTAGGGCCATGTCTCCACTGCAAGCCAGGACAAGGGGCAGTGCTGACACTTCCTACCTTTCAGCTCCCCGTGGCCCAGGCGGCCGAGCCGCCCGATGACAACTCTCCACGGCAGGGATGTCATCTGCACAATCCCAACACACCACTCCCACAGCTTCTGCAGCCCGATCTTCCGTGCAGACAGCTTGCTCCTCCTCGACCTGGAGGTTGAGGAAGACAGAAACCCAAACCCAACAGTAAGAACTGAGTCCAGGACAATGTTCAGTTTCTGTTCTCTAGAATTACTTCAGTGCTTGCCCTCCGCAGGAGTCCTGACAGTCCTGGGGAGTGCCCAGCTCACCTTTTACTAACAAGAAGCAGAAAAAATATGTGCCTGCTGTCAGTACTATTACTGCGGTGACACACAAGAGATGCCAATATGCTGAGCAATATACTGGTTGCTCTTGAAGGTAAGAACTGAAGGTAGGATTTGTAAACCAAGTGTAACTCAGTATCTTATTTCCTCTGCAGTTTTTAAGTTATGAAAATGCCAACTGAAATGTTACCACTGTAACATTATCATGATTACAACAGCAGGGAATATGATTAGAAGGGATGTGCAAGAGCCTGAGGAGCGAGGGATGACAACTATAGTCCTAGATGTAATGTAAAAAAGGTAAAGGGTTTTACCTGTTTGGTAGATCAATATTAACTATGCAGGTTTCCAACAGTTCACCATGGAGGTCAGTGCAGGATGCCAGAAGCCAACGCTGATCGTGAGACAGACAATAGCCCACAAAGAGCACGTTGTATTTCTGACTGGCCTCTCCAAATGTTTCTCCCAGCTCTGTCTGTTTGTCTTTGATGGGTGCCAGTATGAATGGAGGTGAGTATAGCTGGATTGGGCTGGGCCTCTGTAAGAAAGTCATCAGCAGGTAGATCAATATTTAATGTAAGAAACACGCAAACACAGATGTCAGTGAGTACAGGAAAATGGGATTCTGAAATGATTAATCAAATCAAGGCATTCACAGCCAAGAGAGGGAGTGGGAAAGGGTTGTTACAGACAATCCACTTCTGTTGGCTAAAACTGATGCACTCCAAACTCATGATGGAGATGCTCAGCCTGCCTGGGCAACGAGGTCCAGTGCTCAATCACCCCTACAGTAAATAAGTTTTCTTGTGTTTCTTCATTTAAACAGAATTTCTTGTATGTCAGTGTGTGCCCACTTGCCTCTTGTTCCACCACTGGATACCACTGAGCAGAGCCTGGCTCCATCATCTTCTCTCCCTCCCAACAGGTGTTTGTGTACATTCATCAGAGCCTTCCTGGTAGGACACTGCAGCTCTCTCAGCATCTCCTCAGTTGCCAGATGCTCCCGTCCCTTCATCATCTAAGTGGCCCTTTGCTGGATTTGCTCTGGTGTGTCCATGTTTCTTGTACTGAGGAGCCCACAACCAGACCCAGTACGTCCCAGGTGAGGCCTAACCAGTGCTGTAGAGAACATTCACCTTCCTTGCTCTGTCAGCACCCTTCCTACCGCAGCCGCCTGCTGTGGGCTTTCTTTGCTTGCAGGGACACCTTGCTGCCTCACACTCATCTGCCCGACACGACCTTCAGGTCTTCTTCCACAAAGCCCCAAACCACCTTTGCTTTATAACTCCCCTCTGAAGAAAAACCCATGATGGGCCTGACCAGACAGGCTCAGTAATTTAGAACTGGCCAGGGTATTACTTGTTGAGCCGAAGTTGGGAAGTGCAGTGCAGACTGAGAGCAACACATGGACAATGGAGAAAGTTGAGATCTGGCTATTGAAGTATGCTAAGTGCAAGCTGCTTGTGGAAACTGTTCCAAAAAGGAAATTAAAACATGAAATGCAAAGTGCAAGTTAACCTGCTTAGAGCAGAAGTCAGTTATGGTGTTTTCCTAAGAGACATGGAGGGGGCTCCTGTTTCTGCCCAGGTCACTTCCCACAAGCATACTCCCCTGGCAGCAGTGCCAGGAAGGGAGATGTTTGCAGGCGTCTTGCAAGTTTATTGCTCTTCCCCTTACACCTAAATAGCTTGAAGTATGACTTCAACTTGCTGCAAAATCCATCCTGCCCAACAGGTACCTTTTAGAGGGAAGGGTGAGGAGAGAATGTGAAGAGGAGACGCCTGAGCTGATACTGCTTTTAGGAATTCCCAGTGAGAGCTTAGGGCTTTACGTGAGTAATGAAATGTGCTGATAGGCTGGGTTTATGATGGTTCTGAATGCCTTTATCTCAAGGTAAGTGTTTAAGTGTTTAGTTGGTCCATTAAACCTAAATAAAACAGTCATCCTTATCTTTCAAAGAATGAAAAACATCCATGGAAATTATGATGGATTACCCTTCCTTTGAAATCCCTGCAAACCCACAAACAGGGCTTGAATATTTACTGTTTAAAAAAGAGATGCCAGATAAGAACCCCACTGAAAGATGGGGAATTCTCCAGTACCTCAGGGAATTAATATAATATCTGTAATTAGGTGCAGGAATTTATTTCATACATATGTGTATATAAATAAAGGTTGGACATAAACACTTTCTTGTAGGACTGATACAGACTGAGATGACACAGTGTCTCAGGATCTGATTCCACATTGATCTTTTACCCTTTTACTTTATGACTCAAAACCAGAAGCTTAAAATGATTTTGAAAGTAAGTAGCTTGCCACTGTTCTCACTATTTTCTATTAAGTATTAGATTACCACCTCCTTTTATGTTATCATTGTCTTTGAAGAAATATTCCTAAAAGTATTTTCTCTTCTCTTTTTGTAATATTGGAGAGAAGGGGTTACAGTTTATTAACAGGCTTTCACTTCTTCACTCCAGTACTAACCTCTGGGTTTTTGAGGGTCATCTCAATGCTGGCAGCTGGTCCAAAGCCTGTGAGAGACTTGATGTGAATCTGGGTGGGCAGTGGCCTCCTGCATTGGCAGTACACTGAAAAAGCCAGCGACTTCAAGTGCTGAATGTAGAAAACCTGTTCATCCTTCATTGTCTGCAGCATGTACTGGCAAGGCACAATCTGTACAAGTCATATAAACAAGAAAATATGACTGAACATCTTCAAGGAGCTGTTCATTAATATCAAGCCAGACTCACGCATTCAATAGTCATTTCACAACCAGGCACTTTGTATGTGGTGTATTTGCTTTACAGTACCTGTAGCTTCCTACCAGGGCTACCACCCTCTTGCATGAGCACCCACAACAGCCAGCGACTGTGTTCCTTGATACAAACCTTCAGTTCCCACTCTGGTGATGCATTTTAAGGCTGTAAAATCTCTCAAAACTGAGACTCTGACCACCCAATATAATGGAAGAACCTCCTTACAGCACAAGAGTAACTGCAGAGCATGTAATACATCTGTAGTAGCTGACAGTGGAGCAGAAACTCCAAATGAGTGTCACTTTCTGTGACATAGAATCATAGAATAGTAAGGGTTGGAAAGGACCTCAAGATCATCGAGTTCCAACCCCCCTGCCATGGGCAGGGACACCTCCCACTAAACCATGCCATCCAAGGCTATGTCCAACCCCACCTTGAACACCACCAGGGATGAAGCATTCACAACTTCCCTGGGCAACCCATTCCAGGGCCCCACCACCCTCACAGTAAAGAATTTCTTCCTCAGATCCAATCTAAACTTCCCCTGTTTAAGTTTAAACCCATTACCCCTTGTCCTCTCACCACAGTCCCTAATGAAGAGTCCCTCCCCAGCATCCCTATAGGCCCCCTTCAGGTATTGGAAGGCTGCTATGAGGTCTCCACGCAGCCTTCTCTTCTCCAGGCTGAACAGCCCCAATTTTCTCAGCCTATCTTCATACGAGAGGTGCTCCATCCCCCTCATCATCCTCGTGGCCTCCTCTGCACTTGTTCTAACAGTTCCATGTCCTTTCTATGTTGAGGACACCAGAACTGCACACAATACTCCAAGTGAGGTCTCACGAGAGCAGAGTAGAGGGGCAGGATCACCTCTCTCGACCTGCTGGTCACACTCCTTTTGATGCAGCCCAGGATACGGTTGGCCTTCTGGGCTGCAAGCGCACACTGCCAGCTCATGTTCATTTTTTCATCAACCCACACCCCCAAGTCCTTCTCCTTGGGCTGCTCTGAATCTCCTCCCCGCCCAATCTGTAGCTGTGCCTGGCATTGCTCCGACCCAGGTGGAGGACTTTGCATTTAGCATGGTTAAACTTCATCAGGTTGGCATCAGCCCACCTCACAAGCGTGTCAAGGTCCCTCTGGATGGCATTCCTGCCCTCCAATGTATCAACCGAACCACACAGCTTGGTGTCATCGGCAAACTTGCTGAGGGCGCACTCAATCCCACTGTCCATGTCACCCACAAAGATGTTGAACAAGAGCGGTCCCAACACCGATCCCTGGGGGACACCACTCGTTACTGGTCTCCAGCTGGACACTGAGCCACTGAGCCCTACTCTTTGCGTGCAGCCATCCAGCCAGTTCTTTATCCACCGAGTGGTCCACCTATCAAATTGATGTCTCTCCAACTTAGAGAGAAGGATGACATGATAATCACTGAATGACAAACCCCATCATCTCCACAAACGGAGCAGACTTTTACCCAGTCAGGTGTTACTTTTCTGAAGTCCACTTTCTCGTTCATCCTTCATTCTGGGAAGGGCACATCATTAATTACATGCATAATGTTATCAAAGCGTACCCCAAGAAGTAACTACCAGTGCCTTTTAAAAGCAATACCCTAAAAAAAATATTGGGAAATTTTAATTTCTTTTAATCCAAATCCCTGTATTCAAACACCTTTGATTTTTTTTAACCCTATCCCTCTGATCCCCATCTGCATTTGCAGGCATCTTTGCTCCATCATCTGGGTGGGCTTAACTTTGCTCAGGCAGGGTGGGTTCCACAGCTTGTGGTCAGAATTAGCGCTTGCTTGCTGGTCCTCTGGCAACCGGCACCACCCTGTCACCCTTAGGGGACACGGCACAGAGCAGAATTAAGGTTCTACTACGATTTATGGGGTGTTTTGTCTTTTCTTTTAAACAGTGAGATCTTTGGAGCAGAAACCATCAGTACAAGATCTACGGTGCAGCCAATGCTGTGAGACCCACACAGATTCTTCCAACAAATATTTTCAGCAGTAATAAAACTGAAGCGTCACTGAAGTTTTACTGATCTGTGGTTGAACCACTGGAGCTTTGGTCACACACTGTAGTTACTAAACTTGACTGCGTGTTTTTAAGGACAAGCTCTTTACCCAAGACTTTCAGAAGCTGGGCTTTCCTGCACTATGTAGGAGTTGGAATAAGTCTGTAAACATTTGGGTTTGATTTATTTTGGAATAACTGTGTGTGTGTATACTGTGGCACAGCTGCGAGAACACTGTGCTGGTGACTAGCTCATGTTACCTTTACTTGCAGAAAAACGTCTAGGATTTTGACATACACTGGCAAAATGCCCCATGTTTTGACAAACCAAGGGGAAGTACCCAGGAAATAAACAGTACTTAGAGCTGGGAAGCACATCAGCTGTCTTGCATAGACTGAGATAACAGTTTCTACACGCAGTTTGCATGGTCTTGTATTTCAGCCATGGCAACATCAGGGGCTGGTTTGGTTTTTGCATCTTCAGGTCTGAATCAATTGAATTCCTGCAGTCTGTCACAATATGAAGTTGTGAATCTGATTTTCACTTCATCCCCAAGACTGAAATAGTTTGGTGACAGGTTCCCCAATCACTTTAGGGAGTGATAAGGTCAGGATTACCAGAAATGACGAATCTATTCCATGCCAGATTTGAGACACTTGTAACAACTTCCAGTTCCTTTTTTTTCCCTTATAAACTGTGTTTAAGCCAAGTTCAACACACATGAAGACAACATACAGACATCATTCATGTGCTGCTTCTTGTGTGTGTTGCACACATACACAATTTCAATCTCTGGCCTCTCCTTTTCCCCCCACTTCTTTACTGAGCCACTGTGACAAAGAGGCATGGAAAACAGGCAGTCTGGGCAAGAGGCCAAGCTCTGCTTCTGACTACACAAATCCAATTCTTAAGTAATTCCATAGTAAGTAACTATTATTATATGCCAAGTTACATGGTGAATTATTTTTAAGAAGCAGATAACAACAATACAATACTTAAATTATACACTAAATGTCTGGTTGCACATTTCTTTTGGATTAAACAGTATGAATCAAGAGCATAGCAAAAGCAAACAACTCAACATGCAAAGTAATCAAAGGAGCAACTGGGCATTTTTGGCAATGGCAACCCAAGTTGCAACTTAAGTAACTAAAATCCCTCTTAACGAAGCATCCAGCGTATATGATTGCTACAACCACGGAACAGATTTGATGCAGGATACCATGGCTGCCTTACATTAATTTCCTCATCAAAACAAAAAAGCAGGTTGTTTTCTAATATACAGACCTGTACTGTCAACAAAATAATCTGTAAACGTCACCTGAATTTTATATATTGTTTTATATATTTATATATTACCTTCCATTCTGTATCTTCAGTACAGAGTAGGTATGAAAAGCCTGTTGCTATAGAATGACTTTCCAGTTTGAAGATACAAAGGAAGGTAGAATTACCTGGAGAATGAAAGAATTCCTCATGTTCTCAGGCAAGTTATCCAACATTTCTGTGTAGCATCTCATTAAACTTAACAGCCAGAAGTTGGCTGAGGCAGATTCTTCGTCTGCAGTGTAGGTGAAAGGATCCACCATGTAGATGACAACAGCAGGAGGATAGGCATTGCTGTCTGCAGACTCTGGCTCGGTGGGAATCCCGATCCTCTCCCTCTCAGTAACACTGGAGAGACACATGATGTTAGAGTCAAAGCGAGTTACAACTGTTGATTACTGCTTGCTGTAAAGGTGTGCAAGGCCAGAGCAGAGGAGGAAAAGGGGGAGAATGAAGTGATCCTTATGTTCAGAAGCAAAAGTAAAAACGAGACAACAGTGATTGAGGGGAAATCACTTCCACCCACAGCAGTTCTTAATCCAAAATACCAGTTACCAATTATGCTTTAAAGACACCTACCATAAAGTCTAACATAATCTTCATTTTATACAAGCAGAACAGATTATGTCTGAAGAATATGGAAAAGCTGACTACTATTAGCTGACTACTATTCCTTTCATGCTGGTTTTGGGGGCTGTTTAGGGTTTTCCTTCAGGACAAATGGAAGGGGGGAGAGAAAGGATTGAGAACTGAGAAGTGCCAAAGTAACATTCATGGAGACTCAAGTCCCCTGTTCGGTTACAGTGAAGTTCCACTGCTAATGGAAGGAGCAACTGGACATTTTTGCTTGACAAAATTCTTTTCCATGCCTTAACCATGAGTAGGAGGCCCGACATCTGTAAGTGATCACAAGCAGCTCAGAGTTCCTTTGTCAGAAACCATGCTGCAGTGGCTCAAGTGCTGCTCTGCACAGAGCCAGCAAACAGATGTCTGAAGGATAACCCCAACTACAACAGGATGTGGGCTTTTCACTTAAGATACAGGAACTCCCTAACATATATCACAGCTATTCGTAATAGGCATTATTATAAGAGTAATGAAAAACATGTTCACTCAGGAAGTTACTTACATAAGATGTTAAAAAATATTTTGCTAATGTTTATGTTTAATGGACTATTTATAATGAAGTCTTTAAATAAGTTGTGCTGCTGCAGCTTATTTTAAAGGAACAGCAATATAACCCCATTTCCTGACCTGACAGTGCACCTGCTTGCAAAGCAACACCCGCAATGCAGGCACATGGAAACAAAGCCATGGATTGCATTTTGTGTCTGTTGCTGGCAGAGGTGCAATGGTGTTGCCCATGTGAGAGGCATTCAGTGCCACAGGAAAGGTCCTGCAGCACCTGACCACTCAGGCCAAGTGAGCAGATAGGGCACAGAGCCCCAGAGACACCTCGTATTTTACTTGTACTGCAAATACCAGGTGGGACATCCCAAGGCATGTCAAACGCAATGACAACACCACGATCGTGCACTTGAACAACTTTGTTGCTTGTTAACAAAAGGGGAGGTTTGTTTTTTCCAGCTCCCCTTTATCAGCAACTGCTGTAGACATACAAAACCAGGTCCTGCTCCATTTACATCGGGCTACTAGCCCCGCACGTGTCAGAAGGTCCTCTTTTGTTTAGGATTTACATAAGGATTAAAGATTACAGGTTGTATGGAACCAGGGTAACAACAGATTTAAGCAGATGTACTTGGAGTCGTTTGAGCACTGAAGTCACTTACCCTTCCTGTCCTTCCTGTTGCTGCTGTGGTGCATTTTGACCTGACTCTACATCTCCTCCAGGACCTGTGCTTCCTTGTGAGCGCTCTGCTGCGTTTCCCCCACTGCTGGTGTTTTGCCCTGACCCAATATTCCCACTAAACCCTGGAGTAGAGGTAGTGGTCATCTGGTTAACGCCAGGTGTTGCTGAAGATGCTGACAGCTGTGGCACTGAGGATCCAGAGGATGAACTGCTTCCTGCTGGAAGGCTAGTGGTGCCACCACTGGGTGTGGAGTTAAAGGAGTTGCCTGTCGATGGTGCCCCAGCAGCTGAGAGACACGTTGAGTTTGAGGGGACAGGTCCAGTGCTCCCTGGTGCTGTTGGTGCCTGGCTTGCTGGCGCTGGGGTTTGGTACTTGGGTGGTAGCAACAGGCTGCTGTCAAGCTGCAGAGTGGCTAAGTAAGGTGCTGGAATAGCAGATGAAGAGGAAAGGAGATGAATGGCAGTCTGTCAGGTCAAAGTGAACAGCATTAACCATAAAGTCACATACTACTGCACTTTTAGAATATTCTAAGAGTATACAAATGCTACATGAATATAAGCTCCATCACAAGGATTTACTTTGGCATCATTCTTCAGCATCTGATACAGATCAAGTCTTTAAAAACAGGAATGACTTTGTGGAGCTTTGTGAATCAGAGTTGCTACTGACACATCATGATCTCTGGCTAGACTGTGTTATGATAACAGCAGCTTTATACAGTGTTCAGCTTTGCAATCTACTACAGTCACTCTGTCAGACTCAAAATCCAGAAGTTCTTTTTACCTGAGCTACAGTAACAGCAAACTTGAATACAGTCATTTCTGCTTCGCGGTATCAGGAAAAAAGATACCACATTGATCATAAATGAATAAAATATCAGGAAATGAATATTTATTATTTGTTTAGTCTCAGAGGTGGTAACTCACCAGCAGGGGAAGTTCCCAACACTGCTCCTGCCAGATGCCTCAGGTGTGAATTGAGCACCCAGCTCCTCAACCAGCCCTGCACATGCTGCACCTCTGCATGTGAGCCTGGCGTATTTATATTAAGTAGTGCTGTAGTAATATCTCCCTTCCAGTTATGTGGAAAATTAGAACTAAAAGCAAACTGAATGAGCCACAGGGTCATTTGAGATAGATGAGTCCCGGCCTGTTCTGTCAAACATTCCTCAAAGGATGCATGAGCACTCTGCAGGCTGTAGAACTGCCCAGCTAACTCCCATGCTTGTTTAGACTTCTGTCCAAAATCAGATCATCAGTCCTCACAGTAACAGACTTCAGAACTGTCACACCTTGTTCAGAACAAAGGCAGGAAGCACTTTTCAAGAAACTACTTAAAACCTCCTAGCTATTTTTAAACAAAAACATAGTTTGCACCTTTCAGCTCAAGCACGAAGCCTTTACATGGCTGATGCCATGGTCGGTGTGTGCCAGCAGTGACCAGCACTGTCTCAGCAGATGTATTTCCAGTGATGTTCTGGATGGTCTGTGTCTTGTGCCAAGATCCCATTTCTCAGTTACAAACACAAGACATTTACGTTGCCTTTGGATCCACTCCGGAATGAACAGCCATGTCTCTCTACCCAGGTGAAATCTGGGAGCAATGTTAGTCCAGCGATTCAGCCATGCTCAGCCAGGACCTGTCTTCTGATACTCCCCCAGCAAACTTTATACCCTCCCATATACTCAGATTCTACTCTCCCTCACCAAACAAGTACACCTGATGTTCTAACAGAACAAATACAGCAGGTTGCCATAACAAAACCAGAAGACTAATCTTTTAAACAAGATCACTGTTTCAAGATGGAAATAAGCCTACAGGTAGTCCAGAGGAGACCAGGCCTTTGGGGTAACGTGGTTCCAAGTGCCTACACCTCACAGATCCAGGCCCCAGTCATTGAGGGTGCTGTTACTTTTTTAACCTGCGCTAACTCGCTCCTCCTTTGCAGAGTTTTAGTGAACTCATTTCTCAGATAAATACCTGTTATGCTTCAAGGCACCAACTCCAGCATGCTGACACATACAAACCACATCGATGTATGCTTGTGTGGAACATCTTTGGGGCATGCAAACATCTTACACCAAAGTGCCTTTACTAATAAGGTAAGAATTGGTTTTTGGATCCCCGATATAATCACCTTACTGCTGAACAACAACAAACCTTAGAAAGTAGGCAAATTTATCATGGATTAAGAAACTAGGATAAAGCCTCATAATACCTTCTTTATTTTTTAAGAGATCATAATCTGTACCTTAAGAAAAAGCCCCATTTCCATCAGTAGGTATTCCTGATAAAGGGGAGCAAGTAACCTCTACAGCACCTACAGAAACCACAGGAGCCTTACCTAGGTGATGCCGGCAAACTTGCGCGTAAAGTTTGAGTCTGGAATGATTGTCACACTCCTCAGTGCCCCAAGGCTGGTTGAACCATTCGCTGACGAGCTCATCCGTTAGCTTCTGTGCCACGCTCTTCCCCACCCGCATAATCCCATCACGTAACACTTTGCAGATTGGTTTGTGCTGGCCAAGTCTACACATCTGTTGAGGAAAGAAGAGATGCTTGTAACTGGATGCTGAGCACCTGAGTGTGCTCTGCAATCTGGTTTGTAGCATAAAGCCACCAGCACACATCTGGCGGCTCCTTAATAAATACAGAAACAAAAGGCTACATTTAGCTGTTGACTTGAACTGCACTTACAGCAAAAGCAAGGTCACAAAGTGATCTTACAATTCAGTAGTACACAATGTGCATGATAAAAGAAGGAAATGGCTTTAACTCCAGCCTAGCAATTACAAGAAACAACCAATTCTTTAATCTCCTCCTCAGCCTTTAGGTTTGGTCTGGCCTTTACGTGTTAGGTTGCAAGTGTATTAATACTAGTGTTACAACCTTGGTAACATAAGAGAATGTGTACTGTAATGAGCAGATGGCAACAAATACCCATAAATGCACAGAAAATCACAGTACGACTCAATCAGACAGTACTCTCAGCATCTGAAAGTGCAGAAAGTCCTCAAAATGAAATAAATCCTTATTCAAACAATTGTTACTTTAAAAACCACAGATTTCTCCCGACAAACATGCAGCAGAACAGAAATGACACGTAAGACGCAATAATTCAGTGTGGTTTGTCTTTCCAACCTCGTATACAGCACTCAAGTCCCTGAAGAAAGTTTTGGCTCCATCGAGCAAGGCCTCATTTTCTGGACACACCACAATATAGGCGACATCCCGATGGCCCCCATAAGGGTCTAGCAACAGCCTCTCCCAGAATGGCAAGGAGAATGGAGAAATTGTCAGGAAGTCCTTGTCATAACCCACTAGTAAAGTCGGGATTGGAAGAGGCTCAGGAGATTCCTCAGAGCCTTCAAAGAGAAAAAAAACAAGAAAGAAGTGTTAAAGAAGTGATTTAACTGCAGTGGGTTCTCTAATGCACCAGCATTGGGTTCTTTTACAGGAATACTGGGAATCAGTCACCCCTTGCCATCCTGAGCCTCCCAGAAGTTTGACCACAGAGTGGAAACAGATCAAGGCTGGATTGTGCCTGATAACCCACGTTCTCCCCCAGCCCTTTTCCTTGGGAAAACATATTTAACAAAGTAGAAGAAAGGTTTATATTGTACCTAAGAAATGTCATAAAATCAAAGCTGAGTTGGCCAAAGCAGAGGGAGCTGATCCAAGCTCATCTACATTTAAGCTTCCCTAAAAAGGCACAATAAACCATCTTGCAGTGTACTGTAAATACAGGTATTGCCCTTCCTGAGGCTTAATCTTGTGGTTTTCCTTTGTCATAACCATAACCACATCTCACTCAATCAAAAGTAATAACACGAATACATAAAACCCGATTTTACACTTTTTCATCTGCCTCCACCTGGCTGTGCAAAGTTACACAGTAAAACGTTTAAAAACTTATTCCTTTGTGTACACACATAGCAAAGTTATTGTAATTGTACAAACTGTCTCCTGCTCCTCTCCATAAGAAAAGCCACGGAGCACTTGCTGGCCCAGCAGGGAGGGTTGCCATCAACCTCTAAGCAAGACTGCATTGGCTTAGACTGAGATAAATCAGAGGTGAGAAATACACATTTACCCATGAAATCTATTTTGTCATTTGCATTTTCCAGAAGAGTCACTTACAGCTGGGAAATACTTAAATCTGAAAGTTCTTATTAAGTCTATGGGAAACCTTAGAACAAGCAAACCTCTCTGTGGAGAAAGCATACCCACTTCTTGTGTTACCCACTTTCTATAGCTCAAGGTCCCTCTTCCCCACTGTGATTTGGTACAATTTCAAGAGCTCTGCATGTGATTTATACACCAGGAGCTTCAGCAGCACAGGCTACAGGCCAGGCTCAGATGGGGAGCTTGATCCTCACCCAGCATTTCTGCAGTTGTGTGCGTCAGTCAGGAAGGGTGAAGCCTCCACTCCAGTGTGCAGGGGTGTGCTGCAAATGCATTCTAAAGCCATGTGAAGAGCCATCCCCTGCCCCCAATAGATACAAAGAGCCATTTGTTCCAATGTTTTTCCATAAGGAAGTGCATTTCTACAAAACCATGCTTCCATTTGAACTGTTGGCATATACCACAATGTAAATACCATAGGTTCCTCGCCCTGCCATCTTATGGAACTGCTGCCAGGTGAGTGGTCCCTGCACATGCTGGATGTTCTCCCAGGTCCTTCCCGTTCGCTTCTTCTGGATGGCATCCTGGAGGAAGGGCTGCAGGGACAGCAGCATGCGCACCACGTCCTGGGAGGAGAGCATGCTGATATCCAGGACTGCAAATGACAAAGGAGCAGCAGTCATTTTCAGTGAGGGAAAGGAAGGATCATTTGGAGGTGGCAACAGTTTCTGGTTTATTGTTTTCATAGTGCTCTCACAATGCCCAGATGTGCACAGCTCTAATTAGCTTAATGGGATTTACTGTGGCACTGTCTGAGAACACTTCTGAAATAAAGCTGTCATCACAGTCCTTTGCACATACCTTTCACTGCTGCTGCTGTTGTCCAGCTCAGACTGTAAGAAGCCAGAGCATCTTCAGCATGTGATGCTTCATTATAAAATCACTTTTGTTTTTCTTGGTGATACATTCATACAAAGCATTTCTTTTCTACTGACTTTTCCAAAACACAGGGGCCATAATTCTGCCTTCCCCCAATATTTGAATTAGTTTTGCACCTCTGCTGCAGACTTCTAAACATCCACAGACTTTTTCACAATTTAGACCACAAAGTCTAAGGGACAACCAGATTATTATTGGTACCTGGGAGGTAATTAATAAAGCTTTCAGAACCTAACTTTACTTCTAGAATAAAGGTCTTAAAGAAGCCTTTCAGTACCTGAAGGGGCTGACAGGATATCTGGAGAGTGGCTTTGGACAAAGGCCTGTAGGGACAGGATGAGAGGAATGGCTTTAACCTGCCAGAGGGGAGACTGAGATGAGCTCTTAGGCAGAAGCTCTTCCCTGGGAGGGTGCTGAGGCGCTGGCACAGGGTGCCCAGAGAAGCTGTGGCTGCCCCATCCCTGGCAGTGTTCAAGGCCAGGTTGGACACAGGGGCTTGGAGCAACCCGCTCCAGCGGAAGGTGTCCCTGCCCATGGCAGGCAGTTGGCTCTGGATGAACTTTAAGGTCCCTTCCCATCCAAACTAGGCTGGGATTCTATGAATATTTCCATGCATATCATCTCCCATGTAAGACTAAGTGGTTCATGATTGGGAAGTTTTGACCAAATTTAAAGAAGTCATGAAAAAATTCAAAAAGACATAAATCTGTTTGGACCCATACCATTGCTGTGAGGCCAAGAATGTACGGTGGCACTTCTCACGAGGGCTTCATCCACTTTTCCACCAGTGGGGTTGTCCACGTACTGCCTGCCTTGCTCCAGGGCATTGAAGCATTCTACCCAGGAGTCGTTGCTGTCTGCCTGCAGCCTGTCATAGCTCCAGTTCATGCACGGGAGCGTCTGACGGTTGTTAGAGGACATATAATCCAAGCAGCTCAGCGACGTGAAGGGCTGCGTGTGCTGATTCTGGAGGAGGAGAAGAAGGCTCATTGGAGGTTCCTGGGTTCTTCTGGCTCCCTCACCCATCTGAGAGATCAGGTTGCTCTGACATATCATCAGTCGTCTTTCTGCAGCCTGGCCAATGTCTGAGGTCTTGCCAAAAATATCCAGCTCATCCTCAATGAAGAGCCCGGAGTTGTAACCAAGTTTGCGGTTCATAATAGCGCTAAAGCCACAGGTGCACCGGTACTGATCCTCATTAGATGAATCCGGGATGTATAAGCCAACATCTGCACCTTTAATATTCATGTTACAGGCGCATATACAACAACTGTCAAAGTTACGGTCCTTGAAGATGTTCAACACGGAGTCTGAGAGAATCAAGGTGACGTAGAGGCTGTGGGCTTCCGGGATGGGCTGGACAGTGCCCGGCTCCACCGAGTTCAGCGGTCGTGTCGTAGAAGGGGTAGAAGCAGGTGAACCTTGATCTGTGCTGTCGTATTTTACAGATCCTTGACCACTCGCAGTACCCCCACCTCTAGGAGTCCTTGGGGTCCTGGGCGTGCGAGGGGTAGGGACAGAGAAGCGGGGAGTTGCTGGTGATGGCAGAACTCCTGCACCACTGTTGCTGGCTGGAGCAGTACTATTTAGTGTCACTGGTGTATTCATCTGAGGAGTGTTCATCTGAAGATAGTCTTGGTCGGCCAAACTCCCAACACTAGGCACATTGCTGCAAGAAGTAAATGAGAAACAGTCAAACACCATCACAAACTGGGTGGTTGTGAAGACATATTTTGACAACTTTTAAACACAAGGAAAGGGTGAAAACAGAAAGGATTCACTGTAACTGTAGCAAAGAACACACACTCTGCTCATAACCTTCTACTCCTCTCAACTAAAACTGAAATTCTCATCATGAATGCCACTGTCCCTTATCACTCTAATAAAGAAGTGCCATCTCAGGCACTTAGCTCTCTTAAAGATGATACCATGGCCTAAAACCCAAGTGCTCTTGAGAAGAATCGCTACATAAATTATCAAGTTACACCTTTGTGATATCTGTAATTTTTTTTAGGGAAAACAGAGAATTGTAGTTGTTGTTTGAAATACAATCATCTGTGAAAAGATAAAACATCAGTGGAAAGAAAATACTTCAGAGGCACTGAATCATATAGTTAGGGTTGGAAAGCACCGTAAGATCACCCAGTTCCAACCCCCCTGCCATGGGCAGGGACACCTCATGCTAAACCATGTCACCCAAGGCTTTGTCCAACCTGGCCTTAAACACCGCCAGGAATGGAGCATTCACAACTTCCTTGGGCAAAGTGTCTTACTTGACTTTAGAAACCATGACTTTAAATCACTGTCAAGTCACACATGTGGCACATAGACTCCTCGTGGTAGTATTCAACTGGCAACAGGATTCCACACACTACAAATTAAATACTCATCTAGGATGACAGAGTCTCCAGCACAACATGACATGTCCATCACAAACTTTTAGTCCAGTAAAACTAAGAAACATATTTCTGGGTCATCCACTGCCACAACTGGGGTTTATTACCTGGTTTTGTCATTTTCTGCCAAATTCAAGTGACCAAAGAACAGCTGGTACCTTCCCATGAGATCGGTCTTCAATTTGGAATGACTCATATCAAGAAACAGGGAATATGGTGCCAATCAAAAGAGTAAGAGCTTTACTTAACTCTTCTCTTTCCAAGCTGCTAATAAGCTGCTCACTTTTCTTGAATTCAGTTCATATTGGAGTAAGAAAAAGTGTAAGAAAAGTCTCTTGATAAAGTAGAGAAAAAGGTTTCTCTCATGTTTGTCTGTTTTTGCTGTGTATTTTGTGTGCTATTTAAAAGGAGTACTACTTTAATGCTCACGTATCAGTAGGGACTTAGAAAGGAAAATAGCAAAGTCCTTACTCCTCAGAATCATTTTATTACCTTGAACAGATGTATGTCCAACTCAAAGCAAAAGAGGGAAAAAACCCCATGAACAAAGGTTTGCAGGAGTTGTGAATCTGAAGCACAATGAATACCTCAGACTGATAAGAAAAGGTGACCTAGAAACCTTGATTGGCAATCAGCACTCTGTCGGAAGCCTGCAGGAATAATCTCCACTCTAATTGGATTATATGGAAAACGAAAGAGTTTTTTTCCCCAGCAAATACCTGAAATTAATAACCAGCTCAGGCCTGGTGAATCAGTTACTACTCAAGAAAACCCGGCAATTCAATTACGCTCCCTAGGCACTATTAAGGGTTTACAGTTTCTTTTTTTGCAATTCTTTTGAGAGCACTGAAGGATCCTCTGGAGCTGGAGAAGGATTGATTTAAAGGATTTACAGACTGATTTAAAGATACAGGCTGCTTCCTCTAGAAATGAACTCAGTGCAGAATTGTACTATCACTGCATCTTTGAAGAGGCTTTATTAATTGAATGGTGCCAATTCTTGACAGCTTTCAAAATCTCCAGCAACTAATTTCTCCCATAAACAAACCGATTTTGTGCAAGACTATACTCACTTGTAGCCATCTCTAATGAAAGTGGCTGCAGGCGGCAAAGGAAGCTGTTCAATTTTGGGAGGAACAGCCCAGGACGGCCTGAACACGCAGGCATCTGGGATCTTCAGAGGTAGCAGGCACTGGCTGGGCAGGATCTTCAGGGGTGCAAAGACGGAGGAGCCCATGAACGGTTGAAATGATGGAACTTTGTGCACGTAGGAAAAATCCTGTAATATCCAAGTGACAATGTTTACAACAACACAGTGAGGTTGTGCTTGATATTTGCATGCTCATTTTTAGTTAAAACCTACTGGACTGTTTGAACCCGCTACAAATGCTTCTTTGGTTTCAAAATTAAGTATATAAATAAATATATATTCTATGAATAAAAATATTCTACAAAACATTCAAGAGCAGTTCCTTCAAGGAAACTCAGCTGAGGCTCCTTATCATCCTGAGATGCTGTACAGCTTTAGTGGCAGCAGATTTCACAGTTAGACTCATTTAAGATGAGCTACGTCTGAATAGTGTACTATGACATTTACATACTACTTAACATTAAGCACCTAATGTAGGCACTTCAATGACTGATCTTTGCATAAATTCTATACTGACAATGGAGAAAGAGGCTGAGTCACTGTGTGAAGACACCTCAGGTGGCCTAAGTCAGCCTCTCTGAATAACTCCCCTGCTGGGGATTAATATAATCCAAGTAGTAACAGTGGACACTCAAACATGCCAAATACAAAGCAATCTAGTAAATGTAGTATCAAATAGAAATATAAATGAAGTGCAGTCAAACTGGACTTCCATTGACCGTCACGTTTGTTTGCAGGAATGACAAGAACTTCAGCCAGAGTTTCTAGAGCTAGTCCAGGTTTCTTTCTTTCAGAAAAGAGCTAGTCCTTTTGAGGCACAACTGCAAAGTCAAAGCCATGATTAAAACAGTAAGAGCAGTCTCTCTCAGAATGTCAGTATTTAACATCTCATTAGATCTTTGCAGTTTTACCCTTGCACCTTGTAAAGCATTTGGAGATGAGGAATGTGTGGATTACTACCTTCAGCTGCTGAACACTCAGCAAAGCAATCTACTTCCATGTTCCCAAAATGATTAGCAATGGGTTTGGGTGCTTGTTTGCCCCACTGGCATATATGAGCAGGTGTGACACACTTAAAAGCAAGTAAACTGTGCTGCTGGAGATGTTATCAGGCAGAATTAAAACATGTATTTTAATACTCCTAAAATGGCTGTGGGGGAGATTGAAATATCTTCAGTATCAATGATGCTCTAAAATCTGCTTCCACTCCAAATCTTTCAGCTCAACAAATCCCAGTACAGATTTTCATTCTAGGCCCAAGTCATCCTAGTCCTAAACCAACAGTTCAAGGCACAAACAGAAGACAAAAGACAGCAGGGTCCATGGCAAGGCAAAGTCTTTCAAATCTTACATAAAATTTACTTTAAACTTCTATAATGGTAGAAAAATTGGTAGATACACAAACTATACAAAGCAAAAGCTGTACTTCAGCAAAGCCTCTCAGAAGTTAGGATTGAAAGAAGAACTGATCTTCCAGCAACAGCACAGACATGCCAAGCTTTCCCAGTGGTTACCCCTGTTCACCAGGGGCACACTGATAACCAACTCCTGCCCACTTTTCAATGTCCCTTTCTTAACAGAGTCCAGCTCAGCTCTTCCAAAGGCACCAGCTCAACATGCAGCCCAGTGAGCTGGTAACTCCAGAGCCTACTTTCACAGGCTTTAGTGTAACACGGAAACAGAATCCCTGAATGCAAGAAGCTGCTGTGTGGGGACAGGGACTTCCTCCTTTCCTAGGGACAAAGCAGATGCTGTCATGGAGAAAGGCACCCTGCAGAGTGCCTCTGCTTTACTTTCAGTCTGCCTAAGGTACACTGTTACTGCATGTGGGAGAATTCACTAATCCTCAGCTGGCTAAATCATTTCCACTAAGACAAATGTACTGCAGATAGATGTACCTGCTGGTGTTCTCATATTGATACGCAGCCACTTTTTGTCCATGCAACTGCAAGTGCTGCAGCTTTCTGTGCACAGTGCTCTCAGCAATGCAGATGCTTAAAAATAAGCCTCCACTTAATTCCAACATTCACAGGAGCACAAAATAAGAGGGAAGGAGGTGGTGCGGGGGAGAGAAATGGCTGCTGAAACAGAAGGAACAGGCTATGGCAGATTAGGGACAGGGTGGGCCTGAAGGAGAAGAAATCACGGTTGGGGACTACCAGGAAGACAGAGCTATGGTTTGTATCTCCCTTTTTATTACCTGTGTTCAAACGAGCTCACTGCAGAACAAAGGTGTTATTTCTACAAGGAAATGTGCATTTCTACATACCTCCCCGCTCAAGCCATATGCATGGAAATATGGGAACAACAACCTCTGACTTGAAGTGACAGAAATTGGCCCAATAAGCTAAGTAATGCGGAGTACACACAAGCAGGCAGAATGATTTTATCCTACCTCTTAACCTGTGCTAAAGATGGAACAATGACATACAAATCAATGTATATTTGGTGCTTATGTCAAGTCCTCTATGTGATGCTATGGAGAAATGAATACATCTTGATATGTAAAGCCGGGAAGGTGAGTACTAGTACCCAGCAGCAGAGTCCCCATTTAAAAATAGTTCTTAGGTACGCTACAGGACTCAATAGAGGAGTAACTATGTGACATTACCTGACCTGTGTTATACAGAAAGTCAGATAAGAATGGTCCCATCTGGCCTTAAAACTTGTGAAGTAACATCAGCTGAAGAAGAAACAGAGCAAGTTCAACCCCTGGGCTTTCTCAGAGATTTTCAACCCTAACCAAAAAAGGCAACATTTCAGAGAGAAAAAGGCAGCCTTTCTACATGCATGACTTTACCCTAGCTGCATCCCCAGAGCCTGGCAGCAAGGGGAGCCTATGCATAAACGGTGCTACAGAGAAATTATCTAAGAAATCAATCATTTAACAGCTACTTAGTCACAAGTATGATGGGTTTTCAGATATGTACATACTTTCTGTTAGGCATAGGGGCTCATTTCACATATAATATTGTTTGGTTCCTGAGAACACCCAGAAATATTACACACATAAAATTACCAGAAGAAAAACACCCAGTTAAAATCAGGGAAACAATTCAAAAGCTTTTTTACTAGAAGATTAATTTTTTTTTCCAGCTAAAGGCTGCCAGATACTTTACATGGCTCCAGCTCCCATTTGTTAATGTAGTCTGCTATACACACTACATGTGACTTGCTTACCAAAATCAAACCACACAGAGGTGAGATTAAAAGAACACCACGTCTTTTGGTATGTTACCTTAATTTCTTCAGGTTTAGGGCTACCTAATCCATCTTCCACCTCCATTTTAAACTCCGCAAGCTGTGTTGGAACCATGTTGACCATAGGGCTTTCCATCATTCCCAAGGTAGTCACAGTCTCTGAACTTATCCCATCTTTATAACTCATTACTGGGGAGAAGGCAGGGTGTTGTTCTAGAGAAGGTGGTGTTGGGAACATCCTTTGGAGATCTGCCACAGCTAAATATGATAAAATGATGCACTGTTAATCATTGAAATACACATACTTCAATAGAAAATCCAATAGAACAGAAGAGACTGACTCAATACCAGCTCTTATTTCATCAGTTAAAACCTAGCAGAGCTTCTACTGATTTACTAGAGCTCTGACACCAGTATAAACCTAGATGAAAAGTTGACTCCTAGGGATAAGTTCCAGAAATTCCTAGGGATACTTTGCAAGCAGAAACACCAAACTGGCAGATACACAAATTCAATGTGCAGTTTCAAGAGCAACAAAATAATATTTCATAATAGAAGAGATTAATGACATTAATGCAGAGGTCACCCCAGCAACTGTTACTAAGGAGACACAGAGAAGTTTCTTCCCATTTTTAGAGCCAATACCAAGCCCTAAACCAGGAGGCTTTTGGAATTAGGGTGCATTTAGCTCTATTTTTCCACTGCCACAGAGTCACTGTAGCCTCATTTGGTCCATAGTGACAGAACTCCTGAAGGAAAGCTCCCGTTGCTAACACAAACACAGACGATTTTGCTTAAGAATCACACTGCCAGGCATCCAGAAGTGCCAAGTGTCAGGGGAAGCCACATAAGTATCATTTTGCATCACAACACATTAAGCCAGGAAAATCCCTAAATTACTTCTCAGTAAACGAACATCAGGTAATCATCCATTGTATGGTGGTGTTAAGGAAAAAACCCAACCCCAGCAGAAAAGCTTTACAGAGTGTAGTGCAATCAAACAAGAATCAGAATAAAGTCATGTATTTTCTCCCCAGCTACCAGTTTCCATATTTATTTTGCTTCCAGTTCAGAATACATCTTTTCCTGACTTGAACTGGGACAGATACTCACTGGACATAACCATCACTCTAGTGAATTCACCATTAAAATACTCAAATGAGAGAAGGGTGAATTCCCACAGGTGTCTCTTCTTTAATACTTCTGCCCACTTCCATTTCCATTCCTAGATATACAGCCAGCCCAAGCTGACAGGACACAAGGACCTCCTTGTACTCACTAACGCCTGCAGCCTCAAGATTATGGAAACTTCATTAATACATACAGATGGGTTTCTGACTGCTAAACACCGTGTTGTGGAAATCCAAATGGTGCAACATAATACTACTGTCAAAAACTAACTGAAAAAGACAGAAGTGGTGGGATTCAAATTATATGTAGTATATGAATATATACACTGATAGTGTATATTTTGCAGGATGCTGCAGCGTCAAGATGCATCTCCACTCTGCCTTAACAGAGCCCAAACCTCTCTTTTGAGCACAGAGGTGAGACAGCCAGTCTATTTAATTCTTTAGTTGGTAATAACAGCCTAAGCTGAACAAAGTCTTTCACAACCTGGAGCAGTAAATAATGGACCATGAATTCTTCCCACTTAATTCTTCCCACCCCCACTCCTTTCTCAGTCTTTGTATTTAAAAGACCTTAGTCTTTTCCTGATATAGGACAAATTAATGTTGGGAAGAGGTTCAGTAGAATGGAAAAACCCCTATTTTCTACCCTATGCTAGTATGAAATATAACCAGCAGGATACCAGCTGGATTAGTTACTGCCTGTGTTTTTCAACAAAGAGAAGTGTGCTTTAGAAATTGCAGAAAGGGGGACAGGAAGGAAGGTTAAAATGAAATGTGGTCAGTAGAAATTTATTATGATGTACAAGGCATTTCAGTTCCCTGCAGATACTGTTATGCCTCAACAGCTGGTGTCAAGGTGACAGCCACAAAGCAGCAGTGAAGTGTATGTAGTGAACGGATTCCTCACAGCTCTATAGTTCATCATTTCTCACACTCACATTGACTCCAGTTAGCAAAATTCTGCAGTGCAGATTCATAAAAAAGTTTAATTACACAAAATCCCCCAACCCTCCAGCAACAGGCTAACTATCATTATTCATTTTCATGCATGTCATGCTTGAGAAAGCTTTGCATATTTCAAAAAGCTATGGATCAACTAAACCTGTCAAAATCCAATCTCTGTATACTTCAGACTTCTACATTTGAGTAAATCAGCAGAGCTTTTATGGGTCCATAAAACTCTGACTCATCTCCTTCAGCCTGGCTTTTTTCTTCTCCTCTATTTGTTCTCATTACCAGCTGAAGTTAATGAGAAGGCATTAAGGAATGATTTGCAGAGAGACTGGATTTCTGCTTATAATGGCCACAAAAATCAAACCTTCTTCCTCCTCACCACTAAGCCATTTGTAATTCATAACTTGATTGGTTAGTGCTATACCAAAACAACACATTCCAACTCCCACTCATACACACACACAAACAGTTCTCTTTCACCTCGAGAGAAATGCCACCTACATAAACAGAATCACAGATTCGTTTAGGTTAGAAAAGACCTTTAAGATCATAGAATCATAGAATAGTTAGGGCTGGAAAGGACCTTAAGATCATCCAGTTCCAACCCCCCTGCCATGGGCAGGGACACCTCCCACTAAACCATGCCATCCAAGGCTATGTCCAACCCCGCCTTGAATGCCGCCAGGGATGAAGCATTCACAACTTCCCTGGGCAACCCATTCCAGTGCCTCACCACCCTTACAGTAAAGAATTTCTTCCTAGATCCAATCTAAACTTCCCCTGTTTAAGCTTGAACACATTACCCCTTGTCCTCTCACTACAGTCCCTCATGAAGAGTCCCTCCCCAGCATCCCTATAGGCCCCCTTCACATACTGGAAGGCTGCTATGAGGTCTCCATGCAGCCTTCTCTTCTCCAGGCTGAACAGCCCCAACTTTCTCAGACTATCTTCATACGGGAGGTGCTCCAGTCCCCTGATCATCCTCGTGGCCCTCCTCTGGACTTGTTCCGACAGTTCCATGTCCTTTTTATGTTGAGGACACCAGAACTGCACACAATACTCCAAGTGAGGTCTCACGACAGCAGAGTAGAGGGGCAGGATCACCTCCCTCGACCTGCTGGTCACACTCCTTTTGATGCAGCCCAGGATACGGTTGGCTTTCTGGGCTGCAAGCGCACACTGCCGGCTCATGTTCATTTTTTCATCGACCAACACCCCAAGTCCTTCCAACTCTTAACCCAGCACTGCCAAGGCCACCACTTAAACCATGTCCCTTAGCACCGTATCTACACATCTTTTAAATACCTCCAGGGATGGTGACTCCACCACTGTGCTGGGCAGCCTGTTCCAGCGCCTGATCACCCTTTAGGGGAAGAAGTTTTTCCTAAAATCCAATCTAAACCTCCACTGGTGCATATTAAGGCCGTTTACGCTTGTCCTATTGCTTGTTACTTGGGAGAAGAGACCCACCCCCACCTCACTACAACCTCCTTTCTGGTGCAAGAAAGCCCATATATCTCAGAGAGTAAAAGTCATCATTCCCAATAGTTGTTATCACATTCCTTGCCATTTTAATCATGCACTTCCACATCTACATTAAACCCTGAAGGTGATTTTAGTCTGAATTTGTCAAATGCTGAATGCAATTTTCTTCCAAGACAGGTTGCACCATAATGGCTAATTGGTAAGCCAGAGCTTTAAATACTTTGAATTGCTTAAAAAGAAGAATGATTTGTACTTAAAGAGGGATATGGTAATGGGGCAAGGACTAACTGAGATTAAACAGCGAGTTGAGAATAGAGGGGATAGCTTCTAAATGGAGATTTGCAACAAATCTCTCCCATACTTCCAATCTAAGATAGTAATGTCAAAGAAGAACATCTCAAATCTCAGTAGGCATATTAAAAATACGTGTCTATTAACATCCATTGTTTTCATTAGTATCTGCTTATCCTCTTAATATTGGCACCTGGTAGTTACAGAACAAAATAAGCACACTACCTCTTAATCCTAAAAAGTGACATTTCAAGCCTCCTCCGTAAAGGCAATATGGTAGTTGGAAGGAGATGTGAACTGTGGACAAATGGTAATCAGTTGTTACTCACTTGGTGGGTAAGGTACTGCTGTCCTGCCATCCTTCCCTACAGGCCGCTCCTCAGACCCCACTGCCGGCATTTTCGATGACCGAAGAGCTGGTGATACAGCCTAAAAGCAGAATGATCACATACCATCCTAAAAATACCCAACATACTGGAATTCAGAAGCTATTACAGATCCTGAAAACTCTCGGAATGAGATCTCACGAGAGAAAAGTGTGCTGTCTCCTTTCCCATCCACTCCCCCCAAAGGAGTCTGGATTTCTTTTTCCTCTCTTTCAACACTACAACAAAACAAAACGTCCCTGAAATATTTGCCTGTCTATACCCTCCCATATAGATACATACATATAAGCATATGTATCTACAGACACACAAATTGTATTGAAGATGTTATCACAAACACTCAGCCTGAAATTAATTTGACTACTCTACTTGCTTCCATGTTCAGACTACTCTGAGATAACAATGAAAATACAACACAGAGTAAGAATGCCATAAAGTATCACACAGGGACAGCTCAACATGTGCAGGTTTTAAGGCAGAAGAATGTTGGGTCTGGCCAGGCCAACTTGACATAAAAAGGTAATTTATTTTGACTGTCCTTTAGCAGATTTGCATATGAACGGCAACATCTGAGTGCAGTTTGTGTGGAACCACAGAACAGGGGGAATAGGTAAATAAATTGGTGTACTTGAAAAGTACTGCCCAGACACAGCCATCAGACTTTTAAACACTATTATCTACTATCAGTCAGTACAGGATCATCTCTCTATGGTTGTGGCTATATTAGATTAAGCTTAAATATAGTAATTATTCTAGTCTTTGCCTTTCCGTGTGTCTCAGGTTTTTTTCCCTAGTAACTGATGCAAACCTGCTTTGCCCTCTGTATTTCCTAATATTCAGCAACTATTCCTCTTTGCACTGAAATAAACTGCTGTAGGAATAGGAAGAAAAATGCCCCAGAGAATTACTGAAACCCAGTAAGGTTGAATTTATTTTTCTTTGGGCAGCTTCTCAGACAAGGTAAAAGAACAAATCACTGGTTAATGATTCTGTAACCCTCAAGAGAACACAAAACACTGACAAAAGCAAAGGACATGAAACTAGATGTAATGCATTTATAAAGCTTTACCTGTGGCAGTATTCATACAGCCTGCGAAACCAATGCCAGAATCAGCAAGGTAGCTGTATACAGGTTCCCCCATGACTAAAAAACTGCCAGACAACACAAGCTTTGATATAACCTACGTGATATATTCCTGAATTATATATACACAGTGATGATTTCTCACTTTGATGGATCTCCTGAAAGGATACCTCTCTTTGCTATCACTTCTTCCTAGTTAAAATCCAAGCCTGCCTACCTGGAAACTCTCTCCTATCTATTAGGGAGAATCGTTGCCCCCTGGGATTCCTTCCTGCTCCCCTCTTTTCTTGACTAAGGTTTAACTCTACAGAACACTCAGTCCTACAAAGACTTACACCAAGCTCATCTTCATCTGAGTTATCAAAGATATTATCTAAATCATGAAGTGATGGAGCCAGATCTGTCACCTGTGTGAGGCTACCAGAGCCTACGCGGCCTGCAGCATTGTCCTGCCGGGTGTCTGTCAAAGAGAAAGGGAAAAACAAGAAAAATGGGAGCAAAGTTGAGAAACACAAGAATGCCTTTTCTCAGTTTGACTTTTCACTCTAAACAGGGGACAAGGAAGAATCACTGAGCCCCCTCTTCTATGATGTAGCTTAGAAACTGCTTTGCAGGCAGGTTTTAAACAAGAACTGATGGTCTATCAGGAAAGAATGAAGGCAGCTACTGCTCAACTGCAGTGTTCTTCAAAATTTTAAAGTAATTATGTTATTATAAATAGGACAAGTAGAATCAAGGAGATTTTTCTACCCCAGGAGCTGTA
The DNA here is from genome assembly GCA_039720435.1 of Amazona ochrocephala. Lineage (NCBI taxonomy): Eukaryota > Metazoa > Chordata > Aves > Psittaciformes > Psittacidae > Amazona > Amazona ochrocephala. The sequence goes on along the minus strand of CM077891.1, from coordinate 2,413,987 downwards.
GCCCTGATGTTACAGTACAACATTCAGTATGTGATTTTTCCTGTCAGATTTTGTTGAGTAGTTTTGAACAGTTTTGCTTTGAGAATCGAATTGAAGAGCTTTTACTCACCAGCCTTAGGAGCAGAGCTGAAAATAGACATGGCATCTTTCCCATCAGGAACTGGTGTAGAATGACCCGTCATGGGGATTTCCTTCGTACCAATTCCATCTTCTGACTATAAAACAAAATCCAAGAGTTTTTACTAGGCATTAGTTAAAACTATTTATCAAGGAACAACTGTTTTCCTATGTTAAGCCACACTCAAGGCTCTGGATTAAATGCTTTGAGAAGCAAAAAATAATTAAGAAGGGAAAAGAACACAGTTGTTTGCTGTTTACCTACATTTCAGGAGAACTATGGAGTAACTCTGTGCACTATTTACAAAGGATTCCATACACATCAGTCAACCCTGATAGCCCGCACAGAGAATTGGCCACCTCCATTTCTCCAGGAAACATCTATTTGAAGTGTGGTGGTTACCTGCACAAGAACAAGTCTGCGACCTCCAGACTGGCTAAGATACATAAGAAGGATCATGCACATGGGGCAGGTGATGACCTAAGAATGGTGATCAGAGTGTTTTCTCTCACATATGGAAGAAACCCTCTAAGGAAATGTTCAAAGCCAGTACAGTCTCTGTGCCACCAATCCTCTCAGCAGAAGGCTATGTTAATTTTGCCCAAGGGAAGAGATGCGAGTTTTGCAGCGAGGTGATGTGTCAAGCAAGGAGAAGGAAAAAGACCATTAAGTTCTTTCATCTGTACAAGGTTTAAAATATTTTATTTCTTAGCTTAAATCTGGCACTTGCTGCTGGTCAAGCTGAATATACATGAGCAGGAAGCATTCCTTTCCACAACAGTGTCTTCATACGCAAACATGTTGAGAAGAATACCAGCAAATACCAGTTCAAAATTACCATTTGCTGTGAGCCAGTGCAGGACAGAAGCACATCATCTCTGATTCTGATCTGAACAGGCTACTTTCTTCCCGAGAGCTGCACAGCAAATCCTGTGCTACAGGAAGTCCCGTAAGAACATTAACAATAAAGACTCTGGATTTCCATGTTACCTTGTTCTTTTTCTGAGGATCTTTCTCAGCTCCAAGTTTGCATTTTTTACTGCCAGTGAAACTGTACTTGATATCACCATCTTCAAAAGTGTAAGGATCACTCGCATCTCCCCAGCCTTCTCCAGGTTGTTGTATTAGAGGCAAGGGGTCAAGATAGTTCAGTGGCTGCACTGGCTTCTGCTCTTCCAAGATTTTAAACCGTTTATTAGGTTGTGCTAAGAGCCTGAAAGTGAAAATAAAGAAGCAAAAGCCATCATGAAACAAAACAAACACCTTTTACAGCAAGGAAATATAACAGCTCTTAAGATCTGTAGCTGCCATACACAAAGACAGCCCACTCCATCCTCCTGAATCCAATAGGAGTATATTCTTTCCTCAAATAAATGATGCATTTGCCTACATTTAGAATTAAATATCTTACTGTATTAAGAACTACTTTGGAACAATGAACAAGTATTAATCTTGTCACTACATCAATCAAAACACTTTGAAGCACACATAACCTTTTCAGCCCAGCAAACTCCACTGTAATCACAAAAGCAAGGTTTTCATGACTCAACCCTTTTTCCTTAACTAATTTTAGCTGATCCATTTTCATTAACTACTCTCTGAAGTGCACTTTTTTCTATTCAATGCCAGAATGCAAAAGTAACTTTTAGGCCAGCATAATATGAATTCAAATTCTCATGCTAAAGTTATAAATAAATACATTTGCATAGAAGAAAATCCATATTTAAAAAAATAATGAAGAGACAGCTAAAATTCCATCAAATTTAGGCAGTTCATGTTTTTCACGGAGGAAAACTCTGTTCACTGTTGTTTTTCTAATGTAACATTTATAAAAGATTCGAATTTGCCCTTTTCTGTGTACAGACCAGAGAGCCCATTGGGGTTCTTGTTTTCCATCCTGCCGAGACTGAAGTTAACAGTAAAACTTCCATCAGTTTCGAATACCCACGGTGGGTTTCCAAAGAAGCAGTATTATTCCATATGCAGTATCAGCTACTGCCCACAGCAAGCAAGGTGTAGAGCAATTTTAAACATATGCCACTGGACAAACCACACTGAAGTGCCTCTACAGTGCCCGGAATAGAATTTCCCTCAAACCAAGCATTTATATACCTGGAAGGCTGCATAACTAAACACAGGTGTTCTTTTTTTTTAAATGGCCAAAAGACATGAGCTTAATGAAACTCTTACATTTGCTTAAATGACTGTGTTATAGGTTACAAAAAAATCAATCAGTTCTTATCATGTCCAACAGAAAGTCAGATATGAAACAAAGTAAGACACACTGTAATGGCGTAGGTCTACTTCAGCATTTAATGTTACCTACTTGTTTCAGTTTCAATTGAAAACAGTTTGGCCATGCTTGGAAAGGTAGTAAAGCAACCCCGCAGATCAGCTGGCATTCTCACCTCTTCAATGCAGTGCTGTCCGAGTTGATTTCCATCTTGGCATCGTATCTCTCACATGGAAGATCTGGCGGCCTGAACTCCGGATCATCACTGGACGGGACGCTGTAGGTCCTCCACATATCTAGTGACTCATTGTTCTGAATTACCCCACAGTATAATGCTGTCTCACTGACCTCTGCCATCAGAGGTAACCTCTGGCCAACGAGGACTGTCCTATCATCTAAGGTGGGCAACGGCTGAAGCTCCAGCCCGCTGCCATAGAGTGCTGGGTTTACGGGTACAGAAGGTGGGTCCAGGTTCTCTGCTTCCTGACCTCTTGGCTGGGGGCTGAGTGTGGGAGGCAGAGGGGAAGTAGGGGAATGGGGTGAATCCATAGGATTCATATTCATTTGCTTGCTTGGATTTCTAGCAGGTACAGATAGCGGCTTCTCATATTTTCTGGAATTAGGGACTTCTAAAGAGGGCTCCATTCCTGCTAATCCCAGCTTCTGCCCTGATGTGTCCTGCTCCATGCATAGCTCTTCAGTCACAGAGGGCCGATGGTGAAATGGCATCATAGGCCTTTTTTGCAGTTTATCTCCTTTTTCCTGTCTCTCTGTTGTTTTGTGCTTCGAAGAGGCAGGAGGTGGCAATGATGAGGAGGATGATGTTCCCACGCTGAATCCTGGCTGATTTATCGTTGGGGGACGGTTGGAGCCAGCAGCACAACGCTGTTTGAAAACCTTGTGCCTGAAAGCAGATGCAGAAACAAGTCACTGCACAGTTTAGACAGTTACCTGAGCTAATGGAAACAAATCAAACCAAACCAAACCAAAAACACCACAACAGAACCCAAAGCACTGAGAAATCTTATGTCTATCCCTGTTCTTTTAACAGATTCTGGAACGGGCTCAGGATCTGGACCAGGTCAGTCAAGCCAACTCAGCTGTAGTTTCTCTGCCCAATACAAAATAGATAAAGACAGTCTCCATAAAACAGCTTACAAAAGACAGATCTATTGTTTATAAAGCTTAGGACTGTTCCTATGGAAGGTAATATAACAAAACAATCCACGCTCCTGTCGCTTTCATTACCCTAAAGAAAGCAGCCTTGTAGATAAAATGACTGCTGTGGACCTAGCCACTACTCTGGCACACTCTGAAGCATCTGTTACAAAAGATAGAGAGTTGTTTTTGTTAGGTTCATACACTCACTGCATAGCAGGATGCTTTCGTGGCAGCTTCCTCCCCCTTATCAGGTAAGGAAACACAAGAGCAACTTTATCCCCAAACCAAAACCAAATCAAAAGAAAGCAACTACCAACTGATGAAGAAAGCATGAAGAAGAATTTTAAAACATTCAAAACAAACCAACCAAAACCAAAACCAAAAAATTAACACACAAACTATTACTGGCTTCATATTCTAATAGGGCTTTTTTTCAATTTGCACCCAGTATCTTTGAAACTGGGAAGCACAGGACTAAAATTCAGTATTTCAGATTCTGCTAAGCTGTGTTTTCATCATGTGGCTGATGGGTCTGTAGGGACAGGCCAAGGGGAATGGCTTTAACCTACCAGAGGGAGCCTGAGATGAGTTCTTAGGCAGAAGCTCTTCCCTGTGAGGGTGCTGAGGCGCTGGCACAGGGTGCCCAGAGAAGCTGTGGCTGCCCCATCCCTGGCAGTGTTCAAGGCCAGGTTGGAAGGGGCTTGGAGCAAGCTCTCTAGAGGAAGGTCTCCCTGCCTGTGGCAGGGGTTTGGAACTGGATGAGCTTTAGGATTCCTTCCCACCCAAACCATTTATGATTTTGTAATACCCAAGGACTTGACAACAGGGACATCTAACTCTCCGTATTTTTATTGCTCTTTTGTGTTTGTGTTTTTTTTTGTTTAGTTGTCTAAACAACTTTCAGCTTTTTTAAGCTATGACTTATTGTGCTTAGTATTTACACCTGCTTGAGGTGAACTACCATTTGAAAAGAAATCACTCCATCCCTATTATTGTTTATAAACTACAATATCTAGGACAACAACAACACATTTCAAACCACATAATATGTTTTCACTCACACAGAAAAGCTACATTATCACTAGCAGACTACCAGACTGAAAAAAAGCAATTTTTACGACTTTGCTATGAAAATATCCAAGTTTTATAGTATAGACGGGCTGTCATATGGTACAAATACAACTTCTTGTACTTGCTATATCATTTTCCTGTAACCACCATGTTGTGTAGCATTGTCCTGGCTGTCTTTGTAGGCTGTGCTGTTATCAGGACATGGTGCCAATTCTCTGCTGCAGCAGATGGTCTTTAGCTGCAATCACCCATGATGTGGAGCTAATGTCTTAGTAACTGCAGATTTGCCTTAAGCACGTTCTTGTAACATTAACTGACTAAATTTTCCATCATTCACTGTATTTTAACCGACTGCAGGAAATTATTTTAGACATTCCGTTCTTCAACACACAAAGCTGGGAATACAGAAGATTGCATTTGGTGCAGAGTACCAGACAACCCTTTAAGACTGATTTTTATGATCTTATCTTGACATTCATACTCTCATCCATACAATACACAGAATGGACACAGTAATGACTGTAGCTGCATCACAGTCACTGGCTGGTTTCTGCAGCTATACACAAAGTTCTTATTGCAGTTTGAAATCAGGCACTGTTTTCATTTCATGGATAATGTTTTAATTTCCCAGTTGCTGTATTTACTAACTCGAGCACGATGTAGTTATCACTGGAGGTATGAAAAAGTGTGAAATTACAAATGCAGCTGAACCTTTCCATAGAACCAGGTTTTCCTTGTCCGCTACTGGTTCCCCATGCTTTCCAGGCAATGCTTGACCTCAGTTTTCCATAGGAAACACTTGGTACCTTGATAAAACATTTCTCTGTTCCACATTCTGGAGTGTATCCATACAAGCAACATATAATCAGATATATAATGTATATATAATATATGTATAATGTAAAGAGCTGCAAGAGAGCAACACTTTCACTCTGGATACAGCACAGTCTCCAGGCTGAACACTCCGGAATTTTAAGCATTCTTCAAACATGACAGATAATTTAATACACTCTTGAAGTGTTTGTGCAATAAGCTGTGATTTCTTTTTGATCAGGTGACAGTGACCATCCTGCAAAGGTTTTATATTCTCTTGGGTAGTTTTTGGTGTCATGAGTCATGGCAGACATGGAGTAAAGTGATTCTTGGGGCTATCTTTCCTCTTCCTCCAGAGACAGTAGCACTATCCCTCAGTCAGGATGCTTGGAAACTTAGGCAGCTTTTGCCCCTCTTCATCGCGAGTCTTACCACTCCAAACTTGAAAGCTCACATCTCTGAAAAGCCTGAAGGATGAGTTCATTACGAACAAGCAACGTTTGAGTGATTCTACCCACATTCCCTAACCTAGAATCATTTTTTCACTCAACTACTGCAAGTGACAAAGATACGAGATGTGCATTGATCACCTGAACATGAGTGATGATCACAGTTTTGATAGTAGAGTTTCCTCTTCTCTCAGCTAAAACATAACTCCCTTTTGTAAGTGTACCTGTGCCAAATTAAACAGGGCTCTTCCAATATGATATATGCTTACTTTCTTCAAAGCTCACCTGGAACAAGAACAACTGACTCTTTGGACTGGATCCACAAAATCCCACGACACAGCGTTGTTAGGAACTTCCTCTTCCATATTTGCAGTTGTGATTTGATTCCTCCTGAAGAAGATAAAATTGGTTAATAGTTATCACCACTAACATTGTAAAAAAGCATATGCACAAATGCGCATCTGTTCTCCTTAAATACATTACTTCCTTCTACTTCACTCTGGAAACAGAATTCTGTAGTTAACAGTAGCTCCCTTTACTACTCCTTAAAACTTAGTTTGATTTCTATGGGAGGATGGTACCAGCTCTATGTCAGATAGCTCTGTCTGGAGTCTGAGCACAAGCAGCAAGAGGCAAGCAATTTAAACTGCATCTGGAAATTCTTCTGACATATCCAATGAGAAAATTACACAGGAATAGTGAAAAACAGAGCTTTCAGGGCACACCATGCCATGAATACACTTTAAATCTCCAGTAATGAAGGCCTATGATACTAACAACACGAATTTACCACACCCTTGTCAATTGGAATTTTAGCCCAACATGTAACACGCTTTACAAATGTTATTACCCTTAAAGTTCTAACTATGAAATACATCCTATTTGTCCTTTAGTCACCCAACTTTCAGTCTCATAACAATTACAGCTAGAAACTCCAATCAATAAATCTGACACCAGCTAGCTGAAGGCACATTTGATAGATTTGTAACATCAAAGACCGTCACAATTAAGATACACAACTACAAATACAATATTAAGTGCCAAGAGTTTTCAGCTGAATGCAGGAACAAATTTTCTTTGATAATCTGTTCTGCATCATTAGCTTTGATTAGTGGCCAAAGAATTCTGTGAGGAATAACATTATGTAAGGCAAAACTGTTACGATGTTAACTATATATATTCTGTGTTTGTTAATAACAAAGCCATCAGGACTGCTGCCTTACTTGGACTGTGATCTGTTGAGAATGCACTCCTTCCAGACACGGTGAACCATTTGATTGTGAAATTTTGGAGTAATCTTGCCTGATTTCTTTGGACTGTGAACACTGACTGTCCCCTCCTGTACAGCTGAATGGCTGATACTGCTCTGAGCGCATCCACTTTCTCCTGCAATATAAATAAAGCATTGATGTTACAGCTTATCTTAACACTCACATTTGATATTTTTTCCTGAAAAAGACTTTGCCTGTTATACGTTAAGAAATCCAATAATTTCTGTAAACTATTTCAAAGCAAGAATCAGTTTTTTAAACTCAAGATAAAACCCCACTGAAGAAATAAATGGATGAGTGTGATGCTATTTCTTTATAATATGACTGAATTGAAATACCAGAATCAAAACATGCGTTGGTGAAATCTTACAATTGAGATGTATACTAATACAGAAGTTCTGCAACAGTTGATCATTAGTGTATACTATTAACATAATATGAGAAGTTCTCAGTAATGCTGTATGATTATCAAAGAGATAACAAATGAAGATATTACTTCAACATGTTAATAGCCTGAAAGTTCTGATTTACATTCTGCACTTCATTTCTTTCCATCTGTGCTGCAGAAATCTCACCAGCAGATGTTTCTCTCTCTTTATGAAATGTGGTTTTGTTTTAGAATAACTGAAACCTAAGACTCATCTTTACAGACTCAAACTACAACAGCAGAGGGAGCTTTAGGTTCATTTGGCCTGGTAGCTGAGCAAAACTGCTCTGGATGGAACAGTAAGGAAGGAGATGTTGCATTTTAACAAGGTCAGATCAGTGTACAGAACACTTCGTCCTCCTGCTTGTCGCAATTTAAGAAGCTTTAAGAATGAAAGGCTGAAAGGATTCAGTGCTATACATCACTGTATCTAACTGGGCAATTCTGCTGATTTCGATTAGGTGACTTTCAAAATACAACTTCTGGAACTGTGTACAAGCTGTCCAACCCTGTGTCTTTGAGTCTTCGTGCTTGTGTATTTCCTTCTCCAGTCAGAGCTCTAAATTTCTTTCCCAGGCTTTCAAATGTTCTGTAAGATTATGAACTTGACAGATGATCAAAAAAAAAAACTCCAGGTCAAAAATTCAGAATTACTAAATCGGGTCTCCTCTGAGGGGGAGGAACGTGAGTATATAAGCAAACCCAACTTTAACACACATGCATATATACATCGCATGCGGCAGTAGCAGGAGAGTCACAACTGCCAGGGAACAAAAGAGGTGTGATGGAAAGGGGAGGATAGGAGGCAGGAAAGGATAACTAAGGAGCTAGAAGAGCTTTCAAGTTACATTAGAGTGCATTAACTGTTGTTTTCCAAAACCCTGTAATCTGTTTATACTATACAGTTCAGCAGTACATGGCATAATGTGAAACAGAACTTCATAGCAGGCCAAAACATTTTGTACTCACACACTGACACTGATTTTTATAAATGAAAATCACTGACAGGATACTGGAACACACACAAATAGCTATGTCATGGAATGGTAGAAACTGGAGGGCACAACCAGCCCCTCATCAGAGGTCACTTCACAACCCAGTCTCTTTCTACACATTACTAATTCCCTACTTTCAGCAGCAATTTGTTTCATTGTGTACTTGAGACACAATCACGGAAAATATGGTTACCTGAAGAGATTATCATCTAGCTCATCCCCTGCTTCAAAGCTGGACCAACACATCTAACTAACCTGTTATTTAAAACATGCACACACCCCAACAAACCCCTAGGAAACCCTCAAGAACCCACCCACCTCTCTGCTAATGGACATGCTGTAATTTCCAACCAGCCAGTTTATTCTAATGTGTCATTAATCCTTCCTCAGAGCAAGTTTTTCCTCATGTTTAGCCTAGTTTTGCTTTGCTCCAGTTTTGGTTCGTTACATGTTGGTTGCAGACAGATTATTCTTTTTCTCCTGTTATGTCTCTGAAGACTATTCCACCGTTTCTCCTTCAAGTTTCTTTTCTCTAGATTAAACAACCTCAATTCTTTCCATCTTTTCTGTAGGTCCTGCTTGCAACATCTATAATCACTCCCACTGCACTTTCCTGGACTCCATCCAATCTGTCCACATCTTTAAGTGTTCAGAGCTGGTGATGGTACTACAACCACATTTTCACTAGTACAGGGCAGGACAGAAGTATCATTCATGTGCCTCAGACTAATCCAGTTTATGTATCCCATTTACTGATTCTGAACTGCATGACATGGTTTTCCATTCCATTTCTCCAACTTTTCAAGGCCTTTTAAAATGGTGCCTGATATAATAGAAAGGAATCCTTTCATTGTTGACTGAAGAGGCACCCCTCTGATCCTAATTCATATTGTCCTCAAACAACGGCAGAGATCAAACACAGACTGTGCCTGCCAGACTGAAAAATATGAACACTGTTTAGATATTACTAGTTTATAAATATTCTAAAATAGAATCCCCTTGTGATGTTGTACAAGTTTAAGAGGGATCTGAAGCATTTAAAAATACAATAGTACATTATACTAGGCATCAATACTTCATCAGGGATTGCTATTTACAAGTCGATCATCTTGCTTCAGGTAGTACTGAAATGCTTCTTGCTTATTTTAACTGTCAAGTTATATTGGAAAAAAAAACACTATTCAAAGTGAACTTAAATCTCTCATTTTATATTATTAGCAGTAATTACTGCTAAGTAAGACTGACCCTCTCGATGTGACAGAACTATCTAATAAAGGCTAAGCCAGCTTGGTGGCTCCTTGGACCTCAGTGAGGCTCTAACAAGGATTCTTTATCCCCATCTGTCCAAGCTCAAGCAGAAGGTAGCTGCCCAGTGGTGAGTGGTTTCTAATGTGAGTGGTCAGAAGTTGCTCCGTGATGAGTGGTCTCTAATGACTTTGCTCATGTGAATCAAGTCAGAGAATCTCCTCTGAACTGGCACAGTCAGTTAACAGGCATCTAGAAAGCCTAACACATGCCAGCATTTGTGAAATTACTATCAATAAAGGTTACAAGGAGAGCACGAAAAAGCTGCGGGAGGAATCTTATCAACGCATACAAATACCTGACAGGGAGAACAGAGAGGATATAACCGGTGGTATCCAGTGAAAGGATAAGAGGTGATGGGCATAAAATGAAATACAGGAAATACCATTTAAACATAAGAAAGAACTTTTTCCTATGAACGTGGTCAGCCGTTGGCACCGGTTGCCCAGAGAGGTTGTGCAGTCTCTGTCCTTGGAGGCATTCAAAACCTGACTGGACAATGTGTGAACAACCTGCCCTACCTGACCCTGCTTGGATAAGACAATCTCCAGAGGGCCCTTCCAGCTTCAGCTGTCTTTTAATTCTATTAACAACTGGCAAGTCTGGAAAGAGCAAGTTCAGAAGACACTATACACAGAAAAGTTGTAAACATGCCTTAAACCAGTTTTTGAGAGGAAGGGGGAAGGGAAAAGAACCCCATAATTTCTTTTTTCTACATCAGATATTTTCCTTTATTTTCTAACTACTTATTATCTCAGAAGTTTGCACTCAAACATTTCACTCCTCTCTTCCTTAGTTCTCATTGGAAATTGCACTCCTGAATTTATTACAGCATAACCACACAGACAGCAACTAACCAAAGTCTTCTCTGTATTCCAGGTGATGACAGGTTTTAGATATTTACTGCAATGTCTAAGCAGCAACAGGACATGCACATACATTTCAACAAAGGATATTAAGGATCTAGTACCTCACAGAACAAGCACTTGGGTGGCTTCTGAAATTAGAACTATCATGGACCCAAATACTTGAAAGGGGCATACTCTATCCAGACAAAACATATAGCTCACTTGCGAATATCATGCATCACTGTCTGCCAGCTGTGTGTGATGCAAGACTGTGGCAGGCCTCATTTAGGAAGCCCAGCTCTTTCTTACTAGTTCCAGGGACTTACACATTTCTTTTGAATGGTCCTTAATTAAAAACCAATTGTGATGGGCAAAAGGAGCACCCACCAATTGCAAATTCTTATACCAACAAGAATTCTGAGTTAAGTACTGTATTTCTAGCTCTTAACAAAAAGAGAACATATTCCTATATGTTTACTGTACTCTTACCACAATGAATAAACACCCTCCTCCCATCCCAAGGCAAAAAAATCAACACTAACCTTTCTAAATAACTGCCAGAATCCAGCCACTCAGGTATTGGCACTACTGCACAAAAATAACGCATCTACAGAAAATGGAGTTTAACTGAATTCACAAAGTTTTGTTTAAAGATGCGTCCTCTTCAGGGGTGTTTAAAGCATTTGCTTTCTTTTAGCAGACTTACAGAAGCAGCACTCTCCTAACTTTCTGTCTATTGCCTGTCTTTAATCTGCTACTGTTCATACTTGCCCTCACTTATCATGAGCTATGCAAAACTGACTCCAGCCTCCTCACTTGCTTACCCATAACAGCCTGCTCTGGAGAAGTGGGTGGAGTGAGCGGCATCCCACAGGTACTAGCAGGATCCTTCACGCTTCCAAGCCCCTGCTGTCCCACATTTATATGGCCTCCAGTGCTGGCAGCATTATGTGACACAGGGATGTCACTCTGGGAGATGAGAACAAAGGCTGAAGGATATACCATCCTCACACCACCTACGAACAAAGGGAAAAGAAAATCTGAAATACACCTGGTAATGCAGCAGCTCCAGCTACTTCAACCTATTTCCAATGTCAATTAGACAAAACTTATTATCTGAAATATAAAGAGCTAAGGAATTTCACATATGAATGTGCATATAACCCTCTGTAACCAGTACAGAGCTGAAATAAGGAGCCTGATACTGTGAATAATAGCATGTGGGATACAGGGAGTACAGAAGCTTGAGGCAAAATAACTAGTCAGATGTTCCAGTGTCAGGAGAGCTACAATAGGATATAGGAAAATTACAATGGCTCTTTCTGATTAATTAGATTTTGAAGAAAATAACCCTTCAGCACAATACTGAAACTCACCAACAATAACTTCAACTGCCACAGGGAAATCGTTGTCATATCCCAGCTCTTCTTCCTCTTTCATGCCTTCTTTTTTCTTCAGCACCATAGGATAGAAATACTGCCATTCCTCCATCAACTTCCGAGTTGCTGGGTCTGACATCTTGTACGACTGGCCCGTGAGTGTACCATTTAAACCATAAGGACTCACCAACACTGCAAGGTAAGAAACAACAGTCCTTCCAGTAGGTTTATTTAAACTGTGGATTACTGAGCCTCTACCCCTCCAGCTTGAATCACTGTTCCATTCACATCCTATTTAAGGATCTGTCTTCAGGGGAAAGCTACTGCAAAATCAGGTGTGAGTTTAAAGCCATGTTCCAGTACAGCCATCCTTACAGAGCTAAACCCGTACCTTTTTGCAGTTTAGTTTAACAATCTCCACAATGGACTTGTCCAGTCACACTGAAACAGCAAAGGGATGACCATACGTGGAAGTAATAGAGGCAGATATTCAACAGGAGGGTTTTTAACAGGAGCATATGGTGCTTGAGATTTCTCAGCATTAAGAAGGAGAGGTAACAGTATATGCAGACAACTACAGTCATGTGAAATCAGGAGGACTCCTTGTTCAACATGTATTTCTATTCATACTCAATTTTGCTTTTAGTCACATTTGATTTCAGAGAGCAATGAATTTAGCTCACTGAAATCAAACCTTCTATGAATTAAATGTCTGAGCCTCTGTCAAAACTTTCTACCTAGAAACAAACTGTTTTTCAATAAAGCTTCTATAAATTGACATCTTTATAAATGCTCATTTTATAAGTCTCTGGGTGTATGTTTTATTTTATAAAGATTTCTTCATTTATTTGCTTTGAAATTGTAATTTCAGTCTGCAGTGAAGACAGTGTAACTCAATGACTCAATTATTCTAAGTTTTCTTGACACAGAGAATCACATCACAATTACATTATGAATTTAATAGGCTGTTATCTTAATTCTGTACACCCCTCATTTCTTATACTGCCAAATAGTCACAGATACTTTGAGTTTTTCATTGTTCCACATACACCCCTCTTTTAAAAACAAAAGAGTTGTCAATCTCTGAATGAAAAGTACTCCTGAATTCGGTACACTCTGTATTTGTATTCATGTAGCACTGAAGTTCTAGATCTGAGCCCACTGACCTAGACATCATTAAACAAAGTCAAATAAGTGGACTCACTTCCTTAAACAGTAAGTCTTTCTAAATAAAAGTGATAATTTCTGGTTTATTTACTATATGCATGTACCTTTAAAAACAAAGTTAATGAATAGAAAGCTCTGGAAAATTCCCATTCCCACATGGTTGACTCTAGAGCTGAAGTCTTAACAACATCTTCCCTTATGTCCACAACTTCCTGAACAGAATTTAACCTGTCTGAAGAGGTACTTAATCTTACTTTACTCACCTCCGAAGGTAATACCACCAGGACTGAAGCCCCTGCCATGCATAAGTGAGGTTAAGCACATGAAGTTCCAAATCCAGTCCCCTTACCTTGGAACGGTGACGGTGAGGACTGGGCCATATGGATATGCTCTTCGTTTATCAGGTAGATTGGCTGGTGCTGAGCGATCTCCACGCTTGTGCACACATTGCTTTCCCCATGGAGAAAGAATGTGAAGGCACACGACAAATGTTCACTGGAAGAGAGGGAAGACAAACGAGAAAGATATTCATTAGCATGTTAATGAACTCGTAGTAAATAGTGATTCCACAGCCTTGGAGGCCAAACATATATACTCTTCTGTTTTGTCACTTGTGCCTACTAAGTACACAGTCACTGACTGATTGCTAACCATATACAATAGAATGACCAGTCACTAGACAGCTGTTTGACAATGTTGGCAGCTACCTCAAAGGTTTGTTTTCCTACTTAACAGAATCACAGAATCAAAGAATGGTTTGGGTTGGAAGGGACATTAAACCTCATCCAGTTCCAAGCCCCCGCCACAAGCAGGGACACTTTCCACTAGACCATATTGCCCCAAGCCCCATCCAACTTTGCCTTGTCGGTCTCCCCTCTGGCAGGTTAAAGCCATTTCCCCTTGTCCTGTCCCAGCAGGCCCTTGTCCAAAGTCCCTCTCCAGGTTTCCTGTAGGCCTCCTTAAGGTACCTGTTCAATTAATATGATTATAAATGGGATTTTAACCGGGATTCAAGTAGTAAAAATAGGGCTCTTGAGAAATTCTTCAACACTTTCAATGAGTACTAGCTGAAAAGAAATAAAAAAGGAATAGGAAAGATTTTTCTCTAACATCTCATGAGAATCTCCATTTAGGAAAACAAAAGTACATGAATATTACAAATAGTTGACAATGGTCTAAACTGAACCACGGATTTGACACTGACAATCAAACTTAATTTGAAATGAATGGTATTGAAAATGTTCCCACTTCATTCTATCCAGAGAATGACCTCCCATCATAGCTATTTGCTTAAATATTCCTTGCCACAAAGCCATAAGAAAGAAGAAAACAAGGTGCATTCAAAGTTTTTATCATCCTTTTAATCAAGTTAAAATTCACAGAGCTGAAGGGGTAATTCTGCAGCAATTCTTCTGTTCAATACAAGAGCTGTGCTTAGTTTTAGAGCTGTTGGCTTTGGCATCAGGCCATCCATAATGTAAACTGGATTCTAAAGACAGCTCTGAACTACCCTCACCAAAAAGAGAACACACAGGGAACTGTAACAGTTGCACTTTAGTACTGGAAGTCAAACAGCTGCTCTACTACTGTCAGCTAGTTATGAACAAAGGCACTGGTGGGCTAGAACAGGAAACCAGTTTAATCTTGCTGAATTTCTGACTGATTCTACACATTGTGTAGAACAACTTTTTGTCCTGCACTGTAAGTTACTCTTCTGTGAGCCTCAAATACTACCACAGAAACTGAAAACAGTGGTCAGCTGAGGAAAACATGGAGAGAAAAGCATACTTAAATGATAGTAACAATCTAACTTCCTTGGTGCCGCGACACCAACAAGGACATGGGACACAGTGGATCACAGTCTGCCATGGGTAAATCAGTATGATGCAGGTATTTCTATGCAGCTGTCTTGCGCAATTTATCTAAAAATTAAATAAAGTGAACAACAGATTTCTGCACATACAAGAAATAAAAAAGCAAAGCCCAATTGTTTCATCAAACCCCACTAGTTTCCAGCCCTTAATATAAAAAAAGGTCTTAATAAATAAAAAAGCATGAGAAATGTGGTCTAAAATCAAGCAGGGATCATCTCTCCAAAAAGTTCAGCATGCAGCAGGTCAGCCTTTTGGAAGCAGGTGACAAAGCTATTAGTAAAGTAGGCATTTGCAACTCCTGGTTTTAGGATGTTACACAGAAAACCTCCTGGTTCTGCAAGGGTTTAACTGTGAATGTCTCACTTGCTTCTACTGACCTGACTCAAAACCCAGCCACCTGGGACCACCCAGGCCTCATTCAAGTCTCTTGCAAAGTGGCCGGGTATGAACAAATCACACCCACTCTTATGCAACATTCACAGGTACCCATAAACACTGTGAGAGTAAGAAACAGACAAAATCAGAGTTTAAACGATGAAGATGAATTTGGTTTTGCAGGGAATGGAATGCATTTCATTGACTTTATCAACCGAGAATCAGCTAACACCAAAATTAAGCATTAAGTTTGGAAAACTAAATGCATTTACAACTAATTACAGGCAAAAAGATATATAAATACAGTACTGGCCCATTTTACTTTCTCACAAATAAGACAGATTAAAGAATAATAGCAATGACTATTACTACTCATGGCCAGCAACAAATACTTTGTTAGGGAAAGAGGGATCATTTCTAGCACTGGATCCAAAGAAAATCACACTCAGCTATGCAAAGAGGATCAAAAGATGTCAGTCACTCAATCACTCCTTTGCTTCAGAGCACAGGTACCAAGCCCACACAGTACAAGAAGCAAACCTCGCCCTGCCCCAGGCCTTCTCCTGTGTGCTCTCCATCCAGCCAAGAGAAGAAACAGCTACACAGCCTTTACACTCCCTCTGGTGCAAGAGCCCCTGCTCTGAGCTCAGCTTTCAAGACCAAAAATAATCAAGATCAAGGCCTGGAGACTTCCTGCATTCCCAATAGGCTTCTGGCAGATTCCCAGTAAAACTTTTACTCTACTAACAAATACGAGTTTCGTTTCAAGCAAATAGCATCAGCACACTGGGTGATGTATTCCACTCAGGCATGTACATCCCAGCCTCCTGATATTCCTGTCTTTAGTCCATTTCACACAATTCCTGAAATACCAAGCTGCAGAAATCATTCTTGCTCCAAATAGGAGACAGATCTCCCAGTATAGTTCAAGTAGAAGAAAACTCACCGAGCTAAAGCCAGTCAGCCTGCAGGAGCAGACTGAGCACCGAGGCTTTACTTTTAATAGCCACTTAGCTCTAACTCCGCAGCAAGACCTACATACTTCAAAGTAAAGCTCCAAAATATAGGAATTGTTCAGGTCCTCACTAGAATCTTCCAATAGGGTTTTTATCAGCATCCAGTTTTCTTAAGAGACCTACGACTCTTTGTGCTACCAATGGCCCCATGAAAAGCTAAACACAAAATTCAGATCAGGTTGGAGTTTCTAAAATGATCCATCTTCAGACTGCTTCTTTTTATTATCTTATTTAAATATACTTCAACCTAGTTCAAACCCCAAAGCTGACAGGCTTTTGTGTATTCACTCCACTATCTCTCCAGGTTGTTAAACTTCCCCATTGCTGTACTCTTTCTTATCTCTCTGAAATCAAACTATCAGAAACCATCGGAGAGGCATGTGAAATGGCTTCCAAACTACTTCCACTGCTCTACAAAGCGAAAATACTCAGCCACATACCCATGAACTTAGCATGACATACACTACAGACGGATTAATTTAGCTACCTATCATTTAGGGCTTGAGGCTTTTCATTTCTTCCTTTCCTTGGTTTTTGTTTCAAGCATACAAAACAGTGCCACCAGAGACAGTGGTAGCTGCAAGCAGTTTTCCACCAGGAAATGTGAACACAAACTTAAGTAAAACCTATTATTTTAATCCTATTTTATAACTCTCTTTTCATCCTATTTTTATACCTCTTGTATTTATACTACACAGGCATTCTTGTCTGTTTATACAAGTACCTTTTCAGAACCCTTTCTTTCCATTGTAGGTGACTGATGGATGCCATCTTCCCAAATGGAATATATAGAGAACATACGTTATTTCCAACTACACCTAAGGCAAAGGTCTCGAAAATGCTGAGCACTCTTGAGCCAGCAGAACACTAGAGCATACACTTTCATAAATACTTCCACTCTATTCACTGAGACTTTTTTGCTAAAACTGAAAGAATTAATTATATAAAAGGCTTTTATATAATTAATAGAAATACGAAGAAAACAAAAATCACTCCTCAAATACACAGTGACAATTATTCTGTGCTATTTCCCTTTATTTTATTTTAAATGTGTTCTGGGTGTTTAGATCCCTATGTTTTACAAGGAAGGGAACTGATAAGGAAAAGAAAATAGTCAATGTCATAGAATCGTTTGTAACTAAAGCTAAGATCTACGTCCTTCTCCTAAGTATTGCTGGTATTTTTTTGCCCATAAACCAGAAAAATCCTCAAATAAAGAGTATTTACATAAATCAAACTTCCGTTTTGGCACCTGATCACTTGCAACTGACAACAAGTGTCTTTCAAATGTCTCCTCTGGGATCTTCATTACCTTAAATAACCTTTGAGATGCCTAAAAACGCAGCTGAACACCTTGTCAATGTAATGTTTAGGACCTCCCATAACCTTTATGAACACCAATCCCTCAGTTACTAGAAACGACTTCAAGGAAATAACATTACATTAAATTTATTTACCTATAAAAATCAGATGAGGATTATGAAAACATGACCATGTTTAAAGTGCACAACACTGGCAGAGAAAGGAGAACATCTGATGGATCCATGTATTTATTCCATTTGTTAGTAGCTTTATACAAATACCCAATGGAAGCCGCACTAGCCTGCATTCAAACTACAGAGATGATTTCCACACAAATAATGCAATTCATAACTGAGATTTGAATGCATGCACTAAATGTGTGCCTGTGTCAAGGTGCAGTAAAACTGCACCCTGCAAGAGATTTCAAAATACCTCCTTTTGGGTAATAAATAGGCAAATCAATTACTTCAGGAAAACAGTAATTCAAAAATGCCAGTAACAATTACTGTGGGATGGAGGGAAGGCACCAAAAAGAATCACAGACTAACTTGGAAGAACATCACTGACTATTTTCTGTACTAGAAGGATAGTCCAAAACCAAGTGTATGATATGAATTTTCTCATTATTATTTTACTGCTTTTAAATCGTTCATTGAAAAGCACTTTTACACTCTGAGAAGCACTTGCTGCTCTGCAGGGTGCAGCTTCTACACTGGGTTTCGTCCCAAACACTGAAACCAACTCACACACCCAGAAAGCGCAATGCAAATAGTACTGACACTAAATGTTACTTAGAAGAAACTGGTGAAAACTTGAGAATCCCATACTTGTGACATTCATCCTGGTTTTAGAACAATTTCAAGGATGGTTTAAATACTTATTTAAATACTTATTTCTCTATAGAGAAGCTTGAGCTCCCCTGCCCTGCCACCAGGCTGCTGGCATCTCTCCTTTAAAGCAATTGCCCATAAAGCCACTGACTGAGTACAATTAATTCTATTTTATGACCAATAAATTGGATTGCTGTTCTAATTCCCCTCAAAATTAGGCTTGGGATCTGAAGGCCCCCAACTCACTTACCCTGAAACAGCTTTATCAAGTCTGATCTCGGAAAGAGGCAGCAGTAAGCCACATGCATTAGGAAAACAGTCATACCAATGACACTGATCACTTAACAGACTGTAACAGAGAGGGCATGAAAAGGCTCTGCACAGATTTGGAACATGAGAGTAAGTGAGAGCAGAATAATGTCCTTTAAATTTGTCTAAAGCCCCAGGACAGCTCTCAGCAGGTCACAGTGGTGGTCTGGACAGGAGATGGCAGCACCTGGACACACCTACAGCCCATAACCCTCTTGAAGAGGTGACAGTAAGTTCATAGCCCAGCATGCAAATTGCCTCTTTTTAAAGAATCTGGGAATAAACATCCTCAATGAAACTTGAATTTGAAAAGCTCCCACAACAACCAAAGGCTGGATGTAATGGGAAGAGAGAAGAAGAGCTTTCTGCTTTGATTTTATGGAAGTCAGACCCTCTGTTCCAACACAGTGATCTATCCATTTTCCATAAATAAAATGTTGCACCCTCCTCATGCCCAGGTCTCCACTACATTTCTCTAGGACATAAGATGGTCCAATTTAGGAGCTACAGGGACCTGCCGGGCAGCTGTGTTAGCAGAAAAAGCTTCTTTGCATGTATCAAGACAGCAGAAGAGGACTTGGAAACTGAGACTTCATCAGTAGCAGCAAATAAAAAACACTAGGACATGTTCTTCTGGTTCTTAGGGCAAATACCACGCTCATATAATAGAATCACACAATGGTTTGCACTGGAAGCGACCTTAAAACTCACCCAGTTCCAACCTCTGCCACAGGCAGGGACACCTTCCACTAAAGCAGGTTGCTTCAAGCCCCTGTGGCCAATCTGGCCTTGAACACTGCCAGGGATGGGGCAGCCACAGCTTCTCTGGGCACCCTGTGCCAGAGCCTCAGCACCCTCACAGGGAAGAGCTTCTGCCTAATGTCTAAAATTTCTTTCTAATGTCTAAGGGTAAAACCTCTCCATCCCAAAAAGGGAGGTATTCACTGGAAGCAGTCATTGGCCGTTCTATCAGCAGGACCTCTCCTGGGCATTGCTTTGGAAGAGTGCTAGCTGCCAATGCTCAAAGCCAAGTAGGCAGCATGCAACATAAAGCAGTCTGGATGACAGCACACCAGTTCTGGAGATCATGACTTGTCTAGTCCACTTTGTAGTATAGACACAGCCTGAGAGACGAAACATTTATGTGGCATTTCTTCTGCTTGCAAGTAACCCATAACATACTCTCTGCCTACCAGATGGAATTTGAATGTTGCCCAAGCTGAAAAAAGACAAAGTTATTCAGAAGTTCAACTTCAGTAGTTCACAATATACATTCAAGAAACATGGCATAATGAGTAACAGTTTCTGCAGAAACCACAGCTAAACCAAAAAGGAGAAGTATTTCCAGACATGAGGCAATTCCAGAGTTTTCTGGATGCAAGAGCCTTGCAACAAATGACAGCACAAAGCTGTCCACATTTCTGTACTGGGTATGAATCTCACATAGCTGCTTCCTCTCTGCTATGGCCGCAGATGCAGGCCTATACTCAAATATGTCAAACAGCAACTTAGAGCCTATTCTTGCACTTAACCACTGGTCATTGAAGACCTGCGGCCCAGCTGCATCCAGCACGAACTACGTGTTAGAGCTGGAGAGAGTCCCTTCAGCAGGAGCTTCTTTGAAACCATGTGTTGTGGCCATTTCACGGCATCACAGGACTTGAAACATCTTTTCCCCATGTGATACACTGTTGTCTCCTGAATAAGGGAAACTGGTAACTGGGAGAAACCTGGATATTCAGGGAAAACAATCTGTGTTTCTGTAGCCCTCTCTGCCCAAAGTCACACATTTGTGCATGGCAGAGAAGAAACCATATTGCTCTGGCAATGATTCCTTTCCTCTTTCTTTTGTTGTCTCTGTTTCTCACTCCCTCCACCTTTTCTCCCCCCACTCAAAAAAAAGAGGGGAGAAAACAACACCAGCTCCCAGAAGCACCCAGGGCTTTTAATGATTGTGTTTTATAACTCAATATGTTGTCTCACATATTCTGATGGAATTTTTAAATGCATGAGATGTGCTCACAGCAACTCACTATAAATATTAATTACCCTTAGCGTTTTCCAGTGGTGGAGTTAAGTACTAAGATAACAGTTTCACAATGCAGCGAGCATTTAGATAACATTATCTAAACACTTTCTGTGTTACAGACTTATTATCTCAACACCTCCTCAGTTGTCACCACCACAACCTCTTGCCAAAGCTAATATATGCCTCTCTACTGAGATTCTCTCCCTGATCCCATCTCTCTACCAGCATTGTATTCTTCCCTCTGTATAAATATATGCACAAGATGACCTGCCAGCCTGGAGGGATGCTGGAGTTTATACTTCAAATGGATACATCAATCTGCAGCGTGACAGGGCTAACAGCAATATGAACACCTCCAGGAAGTCAAGGGGAAACTGCTGCACATCACATTAGCTAACATTTTGAGGAGTAATTATATTGGAGTCTCTGTACGCACAAGAGCCACTTCAAGTCTTCGCTGAAGAAAAGTACCTTTTGTCCACGTACAACATACGTAATAACCTTCAGTATGAGCACAGTACAAACTGCTCTGAGCTTCCTGCACTGGCTGTTTCTGATCTCTTAGAATAAGTTAGTTCCATGATTGGTTTTTGAATGACCTTAAAGATGGACTGGACTGTACCTGGAACAATATAACAGCTTACACATTGTAAGCAAATTACACTGTGACAGTGCTTAACCTTAGGAGAAGTTTTCTCTTCAGGAAAGATCATTGAGCTTTCGCCAGATGACTTCTGCAGGGAGCAACATGCTCTACAGTAAAAGTCATCTATCTCATTCTTTCCCTGGAAATTGTATCGATAAAGAAATAAGCATACTTTTGCAATACATTAAAGCAGTGGTTAATATTTAGCTTGGTTTTTTTATTAATGGACTAAAATGTATAATTAGCTCCTCCAGTTCACTGGCATTGTGAGATTGTCTTCCATGTAAAACTGAAGTAGCAGTTTTATTCCTGTGAGCCTCAATGAAATACTACATCATAACAGGTGAAAATCTCCCATAAATATTCACAATAAACCTCTTATTTTTCTATATTTAAGAAGTGCTGCATGTTGAACATGTAAATTTATTGATTTATTAATAGCTGCACATGGGTATAGAATGTGGCTTGTCAAAATATGCTGTTCTGATCCAAAATTTGCTTCTCATTATTTTTAGGATGAAGTAATTCCTAGACTGTAAAAGAAATTAGCCAAAATGACCCAACATCCCTGAATAATTAAATTAGGCAGCAGGCTGCCATGACCACCACAATGTACTTCCTTTCACGAATCCAGGGACAAATTCCACTCTTCATATCTATTCACATCAAAGGCATCATGGAGTAACAAGGAAGGGTGAAATGCCTCTGGATCAAGGATGTTTGTCCTCATACCAAATATGATGGCATGAGAAGGTTGGTCAATCAAACTGCTAATACAAATATTCACGAGTTAAAATCAGGGGGGTTTAGTTAACACATCATGACTAGAAGCACAATCCATTCTAAACAACTTGACATGATTCCTGCTCTGCAAATGGGACATGATGCCTCTCTGTGACAGGATGCCACCTGCAGACAACACTACAGGAATCCAAAGAGTACTAACAAACAGGTAAAGAGTGTTCATCTTCCTACTAATACTCAAGAACATTTCAGATACTTCAGGTTAGAAAACAAACTGCCTGCAGAGAAGAGTACATAAACAGAGAAACAGTTACCCTCAGTAACAGAAACCACCTACATTTTCTGCTAAATTACAGTTTTTTGATAAACCCCAGCTTTTACTCCATCCAATCAATATCAGATAAAATTAAAACAGGTCTCAGGCACCCAGAAAACAAAATTTCTGCAATGAAATCCCAACCAACAACAGCCTGCCCTTAGCAGCAGATGGGAAGTGGTGTAGTCAGCACTATACCACACTGTGCAGCTCGAGGCACTAATGATTACTGAATGCATTTATGGGTTTTAACGTTTGTGTTACCATTCAGAATTGTGCTGATGCAGAACTACAACTATTTTGATTTATTTAAAATGTCAGGACCAAAAAAATTATTCTGGAAGTTTGTTCTATTCATTATGAATATAAATTCTTTGTGATCAGACACTGGATCCTGCCCTGTTTGGGAAACACAACAATTGTGACCATATTTCTATTGTAATACAGGATAAAAAACAGAAGAAACATGAAGGTTATTAAGGGTGCATTTAGGTTAATGAACACACATTTTTAACTGAAATTATGAGCTTCTTCAGATATACAACCTTACCAAAAATCAGGGACTTGCTTATATCTGTACCTGCGTTATCAGTTATCCTAAACCCAATAGCACCTGCTGGTAACAACTACAAAATGAATACAGTTAACTAGGAACTTGTCAGAAGGGATGCAGTCTTTCTTGCTTTAACATACTCAAAATACCAGCATCGGGAAGAACTGCCTATAAAGCTTGTGAAATCCCTGCTGTTATCACCCTTCTGACATCTCTCTCTCCTTGTCTGAAGTGCTGTGTTTTCACACATAGTTTGAAATGGACTCCTTTGGAAAAGCAATTTCCATACAAGACCTAATACTCTTTAAAAAAGAAATGCAGCCGGATGAGCCTATATACTCAATGTGACACATAACTTATTCATGGCACATGAAAAAGTTACACATTAAGTTACGTGTGGTATCTCCAATAAAACCCTCTTTCTGTGCTGTTAGTCTTCTCGTTTTATTAAATACCGTACGGGCATAAAATCACCTCAGAACTGTCATGAGCAGTTGTGCTCTAGAGATCAGGCCTGGAAACATTCCTTTTGAATATTAATAACTGAATTCTGGAACAAGCCTGACTGGCACTGATGGAGGTTTGCCAACCAACTATTCCATTTTTTCAGCCTAAGGCATAAACTGACCTTTCCTTAAAAACTCAGTACTGCAAAGCTTAAACCCTGGCTCTCCTTAATTTAAGCTTTCCTTGGTAATTTTATCTCAGATGACACAGCTATCAGTTACTTCATGTCACAAAGTGAGCTGTACTAGTATCATCAACTGGCATACTTGCACAATGTGGGTCACAGACCCACATATAGATGAAGCTCTGGAAAAAGGGGCTTCCCCTTACTGCCGTAAAGATGCTTTCGGCTATCATAAAGTGGGTAAAAAACTCCTCCTTTCCATCACTATTTGTGTCATGTTGCTCTAGAATTAGAAGCTGTTGCATGCTGGTGATCAGTGGGCTACTGAACTGTCCCTTCTGCCAACCCACCATGCCACCTATGCTTTGCTGGAGCTCATCCCCAGGGAAGCAGAGTCCTCCTTCCCCTCTGGAGAAGGGGAAAAGGGCAAGGGAATGTTGAGAGGTTTGACATTTGACACACGACAGGCACTAGCATGCATTGAACAAGTCAGTCTGTAAAGCCTGGGTAATGAAAATAAGAACACTGCGAATTAAGTTTCCATCATTTCACTATTACACCCTAACTGCACTATTGGGATAACTCAAATTAGTGATACAATCATGTTCAGCTTCTAAACAAAGAGAGTGTTTAACACACAGGTATGTAAGAGGATCAAACCACACTTACATTAGGAGCATCATTTTCATAGTATCACTCTAGAAGCAAATCCACAAGCCATTCTCAGTCCCACAGTAATTGTGTAAGACAATTCCTTCCTATATCCTTGTGGCAGAGATTCACTCAGAGCCACAAATAAGTTTGTCACCACATCTTTGCTCTGGACTAGATTCAAACATGCACATTATTGAAAAGACTATACACACGGGATAATACACAAATCTGTTAACACTGACATCAGGATGTGGTTCTGAGCAACCTGATCTAGTGGAAGATGTGCCTGCTATTACAGCGGGCTGGACTAGACGAGCTTCAAAGGTCCCTTCCAGCCCAAACTCTTCTATGATCCTAATTTCTTTTATAACAAAACATCAAAAATTACCTCAACTCTGCCTAGATGGTTATGTCACAAGAAGCTCTGGAAGCTAAAAAATGTCATCTTCTGTTTTGCCTTAAAATAGATTTGATCTCACCAGTAACTTGTTAGAAACGACTACTGTCACTACCCCTGTAACTTGAAAACTCAGATCAGCATTACTGTGTGTGTTTTTACAGGGCTCCTGTATAACTGTGGATGCAAAGTCTCAAACCCCACATTATTTGTTTATAGAACACATGTAGCCCTCTTGGTACAAATAACACAAGCTGAGTTTTTCAGGAACCAACACTTCCTCAGCTGGGAACACCGAGTTCAAACCTTCACCCCAGTACTGTTCACACAAAGCTGGAGACACCTAAACAACTGAAAAACATAAGGACAAAACCAGCTGTAAACAACTCTGCAACAACCCTAACTAGAAGGCAGAAATAAAAGGTGAAATAACAGGTGAACAGAAGATGATTCTCAGATTGCTAACAGCATGAGGAGATAAATGAAATAGATAGTAAGCCACTGCCATTTAAGCGGTCCTGCTTGCATCATGTGTTTCTATACGTGGACGGGTTGTGTGCAGCTTGACAGTTATTTTGTCCAAAATCTTCACAGTTTATAAGACCATTGTACAGAAATCCCAAAGACGAGGCTCACAAATAATGAAAACAGATTTCATAAAAGAAAAAACAAATGTTTCTTATCATAATAGACCCTGCCTTCCTGAAAAGCATGCAGTCTTCTTTCTCATTGCTTTTTGACTAATGGAAGAAGCCCTGGCATGGTAATATCAATCCATAGCAATTCACAAGTTAATAGACACTACATTCAATTTGCAGTATCTCCATTTAAATGACTTGTTCACTCAGTCACAGAGATGCTCTCCAGACTTGCATGCAGGCTCTGTCACCACAGTTAAGATACCAGACCACAAATACATGGCATACTTTTGACATAGAAGTTATAAAAATAAACCCACAGCATATCAAATGCCACTCCTCCTCTTAGCAAGGCCTCAGAACACACGCTTATTTTTGCTGTCTGCTAATGTAGGTTAATGCACCCTTCTTCCCCTCACCCCCACAAAGCTGGATGCTATTATCCAAAGTAGCATTATATTAGATTAAGGCCATTCAGAAAGGGTATTCTTGGGAAAAAAATGGCAAACTGAATGGGAAGAAGGGACATAAGCCCATATTTTGTTGTCAATAACTTCATTGAAGATGAAATTACATTTATCATTTTCAGTCACAAAGCAAGTACATCAGCAGCGAAATGTGGTTACTTAGTTCCTTCAACACAGAAAAAAGAGGAAGAACATTATTCTCAAAAATCTAAAAGCCATTAATGCAGTTTTGATTGGTGCTTTCAAACCCCCGCTTAATGTGGGAATTTCCAGGGAAAAGTAGAAGAAAAAGCATTGTATCATGAGTTTTATGTTCCAGATTCACACAACTGAAGTTGTCAAGTATTAAACCCATGAACCCATCTACCAGAATGAGCCCATTTCTAGTTTTTCTGGCAAATAAACCTCACATTGGGAGCTCGCTACTGAAACAGCAGCCTTGCTCTTACAACAGGCAATCTGATCATCTTGGATCAATTTGAAGCTGACAGCTGGAAACAGACTTTGCAAGTGCTGGAAGACTTGATTCACCTCTATGTTCATTCCTCCCCCAACACAAATCTTCTGAAACCTCTATATGATTATACACCTATGATAATAACCCAGTATTTAAATTACAGATCATGAAGAGATATGAATCTTAATGGAGAGCTTCAATATTCCTAGGACTTGAGCTAAACTCTCACAGTTTGGCAGGAGGACAGCACTACTGTGAAATGAATGCCTTTTTGTGTCCCTGGAATGGAAAAAACCAAACCAACCTCGACTACACCTTAACTGAATGAAAGAAAGCCAAAACCACACAGCAAAGTACCTAAATCTCCCTGCACTTCTTCGTACTGCATGCCTTGCTTAAGCATGGAGTATTTGATGTCTTTCACACTTCCATTAAATTACACAGAATGGACCCATGTTTTTCAGAGACCTGAACCTCATTCGTTTTACAGCATGATCTTGGAGGAAGTTTGTTCTCCTTTGCTGGATTGTTTGCAAAAGAGACTATAAAAATATGTAAATACCTACTAATATAGACTAAAATTTGTGCCGCTATTAGCTGTAGCACTTTGGAGTTGCATGAAGTTCTTTCACATGTGCCCATTATGCAGTATGATCACAATTAATGAAACACATTTTATCATTCAAAACAATATTAAGCAACATGTACAAAACACTAAAGCCATGACAAATGCATTCGTTTATCCACAGCATTTGTGATCTTTGCACTTGGAAAGTACAGTTTGACTAATTTAGAGAGCAATGAATCCCTGTACATCTAACTCAATCTCTGAATCCTCTCCAAATAATTTAACTCCTGCATGTTGACTCCCATCTGATGTCCCTGGAGAGTGAACACACTTGAAACAGGTGGCACACAAATCACGTTGAGTAACAGAGAAAGGACTGCATTAGCAGGGATACAGAGTATTGAAGACTCCCAACTCAGTCAACCGTATTCACTCTGTTCTCTCATGCTCCAGCTCCCCGAGCGACATTTTTTTTCTTCCAATGACAATTACAGGTCCCAGATAATTACTTTAATTAGTTCTAGACCTCATCTACCCACTGCGCCTCTCTTCTCAGGTCTGCAGGCTCTAGATCACTTCAGTCATCTGCTCTTCCATCTTCTGTAGATGTAAGTTAATATCTGAATTAATTCTGGAAGGTAACACCTCATCTTCCATCTCATTTCTTGACTTGAAAGCCCCAAATTTCAGGCTCTGCAATAACCACCTTCCTTCTAGAATTCCTCTTGCTGTAATACAGTTTTCATTTTTCCTTGCCAAGCACACCTACCTAGTTCAACAAACTCAGTCACACTGTATTGCTTCAAATGACTTTATGAAGACTGTAACTTCATTTGTTCATGAAGTACAGGAAAGTAATTTCATATCAAAGATAGGGAGAGATGGATCTGTCAGCCAAGGCAATCATTACTCAGATGGGTTACAGAGGCAATGGACATCATCCCAAACCCTAGCAACACAATCTTACCAGGGAAAAAAACCCCAACCCATTACGGTTTTGGCCTATTAAAACCCCTCCCAACCTCATCAGTGTTAGAACTGGTAGGACATTCTACTTTCCCACAAACTGAAATGAAGGTAAGATTTCTTTGTTTAAACAAAAAAGTAAATTTGAACACAAGTCAAGGAATTCACGTCTGCTTGAAGCCGCCCAAGCAAACAGAGTTTGAAAAGAAATAATATTCCAAAGAAAGTGTGTTTAAAAACATGTTCTGAAGCCACATGGAGCTCAAATGAATAGAAACTAAATGAAAATCTTCTTTCTGTACATCAGTCCAATATTTCTTGTATTTTAAACATTTACACAGAAGTATGTTGAACACATTATCTGAAACTGCAGAACGTCTGTTCCATGAAGACAATTCAAGAAAATCATGAGAAGGAAAAACAATGATTCGATCACACCAGAAGCAAGATTTCCTGTTTTCAGTTCCACCAAGTAATCTTCTGAGATAAATTATTTCCTCCTTAGTTTTTTCCCTTGAATTAAGCACAAGTTTCCATTTGAAACTGCTGCTAAAATGAAAAGAAAAACACCACACACACAAACCCACTTCTGCAGCGAGAAGTATTTTCTATAAATGCCTGGCATACCAGTTCAGTGCCTTGGCAAAAGTGGAACTACAACTGGTGCTGCAGATTGTGCTGAACCACACAGAAAGCTCTTGTGAACAGCAGCCATTCACAACAGGACACTCCAAAATGAAATGACCACCAGAGAAAAGAAAAGCAGGATCATTTCTTGAACCCTGAGCAGGCTCAGGCTTTAAACCCCAGCACCTGTGTCTTGGCCTACGTTGTCATCTATACTGCTGACAGGACCACTGCCATGTCAAGCAATTCCTTCAGCAGGAATGTACTGCAATGGTCAATTTCGCACTGAACTCTCATCCACGTAGAAAAACAAAATGGTTGAAGCTTTTGGCTACTTCTGTGACGGCACATGTTTGTTTGCAAGTGAAAAACAATGCTCTGAAAACCAGCTACAATCCAAAACTGGAAACAAAACAAATTATTCAAAGATCTGATTAGTCTATTAGTTGGCACACAGAAAGCACCCTGCTCTCACATGTATAGGCACTGTGTGTGGAGTTCTGTGTACATGTAATTCAACATGAGCTCCAACGCAAACACACATATAAGTAGCATGCAGGGGGAAAAGATGCAGTTTGCCCTGATCTTCAAACCAGCCTCACCAGTTAAATAGTGAGAGGGAATCTAAATGAAAGGAAAAGCTGAACTCCATAAACTCTACATGGAAGCTGTTGTAAAGTAAAGCAGCCATAACTACATG
Organism: Amazona ochrocephala; assembly: GCA_039720435.1. Taxonomy (NCBI): domain Eukaryota; kingdom Metazoa; phylum Chordata; class Aves; order Psittaciformes; family Psittacidae; genus Amazona; species Amazona ochrocephala. The sequence goes on along the minus strand of CM077891.1, from coordinate 2,384,651 downwards.
TATTGATGGAGCATTTAAATTGCACAAGGTCCACAAAATTTTCCTGAAAACCCTCCAGACTTCATTATTTCTAACAGGTCACTGAGATTTGGCAGGATTTTCCTCAAGGTCAGAAACATTCTCTTCATGCTTTTACTTAAACACTGTTAAATTCTGACTGAATTATAGGGTGAGGAAGAGAATAAATAACCACTTCCCCATCCTGGTTCCTCCTCCCCCTTCCTGGCAACTTGAAAGCCAGCCAAAACCATTGAAACTCAAGTCCATGCTATTGCCATTACCATCCTGTTCCTGAAGAATCCAGAAACAGGGAAAACACAGGTGTTACCAGTCAATGTTGGAGAAGGGAAATGAGTTAGACTGCAGACACATCAAAATCCCTCAGTATAGTCTGCAGCTTCAGGATCCCAAGTTTTTTGTCTAGCCTACAGAAAATGTCTCACACCATAACTGATAAAATGGAACTAACAGAAAAGGAGTTAAAACATCCATTCCTCTATTGGGTTGGTTAAGCTTCTCAATTCTGCAAGTCACATGAAGCAAGTGTCTGAATCCTCAAGGAATAGCTGACGTGTTATGCTTTATCCTGTCGTGACTTGCTGTTTCACTGGAGCTTGGAATAAGCAAGGCAGACGGAGAATATTTTTCTTTGTTGGCAGTTCAGAATTCCTGGAGTGGTTCAGGAATCACTCCTGAATGTCTTTCCAGCACCTTCATTACCACGGAAAAGAAAGTGCTGTGGTAAAAAGCAGACAACTGGAAATAACCCAAAATACTGAACGGAACAATTGAAGATTATCCCAACCAGGGAATTCTAACACAACATCAGCAAGAGTCTCTGTTGCCTCTTCAAACTTTGGTCTCTGTGTGGGCACATCTTTCCCTTCCTGGCGTGGACAATTATTTCATGCAATGTGCAGCCTCACCCAGGACTCAGTCTCTTCCCTAGAGCTCCCTTTTCAACCCTAACCTGCCTGGATCCGCATCTCAGCAGTTACAGCTTATGTTCTAACCTGGTACCTCTCTGCTCCAAACGAAAGGGAGCTAGCAGCAGAAAGTAGGAATTTCTTGGTAGAACTGCTCTTTTTTTCACCCCTGGCATCTGAAGACAGGCAGAGCCTCCACAATATTGTGTTTATGTGCCCTATGAAGGGGGGAGTCGCTTCCTTTTGAAATTATTCTGGTAAATGGTGGGATTGTTCAGGAGTGTGATTGCCATCAGGAAACACGAGAAGGTTTTTGAAGATGCGAGTACAATAGGGCTGCATAATCCTAATGCTGTTCCCACAGAGATGTCAGGCTCCCATCACACACTTAAATAGCTGTCTGCACATAGACTTTTATCAAGCTCCTTTGTTTTACCACAATCAACCACTGCATGAGACACATTCAACTGCTATAGAAAAAAAGACACATAAATGCATGTGAGCAGAAGAGCAAAGTCAGAGCAAAGGTTATAAATTGTGGTCTTTTGTGCGAGATAGGTTGGTTGATACAAGATTGAAAATGAATGAAAGGAGTAAAGAACATGCAAATTATTTCACTTTTTCCTCTAGGGCATATGATTTCCTCAATAGGCAGGTTACCCACCCAATGCAGCTGAGGACGACACAAGCCTGCTTTGTCAAAGCCTAGTGACCTATTAAAACATTCCACTGCAAAATGAGACTGTTTTCAGGTGTTACAGAAGGTCTTGAGACACGGATACACCATTATTTACAGACAGCAATAGATACACTGCACAGAAAAGGAACTACCAGGTTCCTTTATTCTGTCTTAAGAACTTTGCTGACCTTACTGCTATCAAATGACAGATCTGGCCTATGGACATGTCCATGTACCAAGAGAATGGCAAAAAGGTTAAGTCCACACTTGCACTTCATTCCATAATTTAAGTCTAAAATACAAGAGGTAATTGCTTGCACAAAATTGGCACAGAACGGAGCCACATAATGTTGTTTAAAAATACCTGCAAATTCACTCTATTATCAATCTGAGACGGAAAAGGGGCAACGCTGCCCTGGGAACATCACAATCTGCATCTTTACTACTTACACCCTGCTACTATAGCAACTGCTACAGTGTTTTACTCTACACAGCCACTAACTGGCAACAGGGTGTATCAAATCCCAAACAACCTCAACCCTAAGTCATGTCTTACCTCAACCATACTCCATGTCTGTCTTCTTGACCAAACTCCAAACCACCAGAAGCACTAGTCCAGCAGTTTTAAGTTATTAAATGTTCTTCTGCTCCAAAAATCAGCAACACATTTTGACAGGAATTGCTCAAACTTCAAAAAGAGAAAAAAAAAAGCCCCATCCCCAACACACTCCTGAATTCTCAAGAGGCACTAACAAGAGGTACTTCAATAGCCTGTAAGGATCAAAGTCCCAACCTTTCTTGCACATTTGGTAGACTATATTTTCCCCTCTTGAAGTCACTGTTAGTTAAGACAGGCTTTCAGAGACAAAATAAAAGCTTCCCTGGAATAGAGTTCTACACAGTCCTTGTGTAATAACTAAGCGTAAAATTAATGTTCAGAGTGCCTGGTTTTTTGCTACACCGGCCAATAATACTCAAGTGACAGAAGTTGTGAACATTTTATGTTTAGACAACCGGCAACTTGTGAGGACTATCAGTAATGAGACTATGTGTTTCTGTCAGTGTGTGTGCATCACATAGATTTCTAACATTACATTAAAAGCTACACATTTGTATTTCACATGAATATAACTTTCACAGTATCCCAGGGACACTTTCCACTAGATCAGGTTGCTCCAAGCCCCATCCAACCTGGCCTTGAACACTGCCAGGGATGGGGCAGCCATTTTCAGGTGTAAAAACCGTAATGAAATATAGCTGACACTTCAAAACACTTGCTGGCATAAAGAATAAAACTCTAATCCTTTCTGCTCCTCTCAGCCCTAACTACACTGATAAAAGCCCTAGTGGAGATGGATTTGTATGACCCAAGAGTTATCTTTTCCCTTCATGATTACTTGAGAACTGCTTTAAACCCCGGAATACAATAATTCTTGAAAATTTATGCTATACCAGCATTAGGTTTGGTGGTTCATTTTTTCCACAAACTCTAAGTAGAGAAAGATTTTTCAGTAGTCAAAGCAGTTCAGCCACTGCAGCCAACACTTAGAAGGGGGGATGGTGAGGTGCAAGTATTGAAAACTCATCTTCGCCATTACACATCCATAGTGACTGCTGAAAACAAGCCACCCATATTCATCTTTTAAAACACCTGCCAGCAAAAGTATACACATAATCATTGGATAAACTACATGTGAACTGTCAGAATAAGGTCACCTAAGTGAAAAACCAAACGTAACTGGCTGTAAAACACAGATCTGTCTGGTTTTCAGGAGGAGAGTAACATCCCTTTGCAGTACAAAATTACTGGAGTAAGACATATAATGGTTTAAAGAAATGATCAGTATGGGCAAAACTGGCAATGACAGTGCCTTGCTGCAACTAACAGCTAGTATTGTATCTAGCTACTGATGCCCACATATGGATTAGTGCAGTATACACACTATAACTGTTGCCAAAGAATTGAACCATATGAAAGTAATTACAGCCTGGATTCCATACGGCTTTGTTTTTTCTTAGGCAAATACCAAGATTCTTAAAGTACCTAAAAGCATGTTTCTCATGAGAACTCTGCAGTTAACTCTGTTTTTCCTCACAATTTGTTCTTCTATAACATAACAAAGGCTGATACTAAGTAGCATGATTCCAATCCAAGCTAGCCCTAGAATTTCCATTTCTAATCCTCTCTTCATAAAGCAGAAAGGATTTCAATTTTCCAGCAGCCACGGGAATTCTAGAGAGCAGAAGGAAACAAAAAACCCAAACCATCCAACAAATCACTTCAGATAGATGCCAGATTTCACTTCATGTGGAAGTTCAAAAAAAAAAATCTAGGAAAATTATTTAGAAACAAAACACAGTCTGGTTTTGCACAAACTCTGCAGATTTAATACCAAGGCAAGACACTGCTGTCAAATGGCTCCAGCAGGTTCTATCTGCCCTGTGTTGGGATCAATGCATGAGTTGAGTGCGAGGGAAGACTTCCTTCAGGGTTGAAAGGGTAATTTAGTTTCTATGGTCCATTAATTTCTTGGCTTCTTTCCCCAGTCTGCTCATCAGTGTGAAGTGCGGTGATGAGTTTCAGAACATGGAACTTGAAACAGCAGCTACAGAATTCCTTCACACAATGACTGCAAAACATCTTACAGAATTAATGTAGCTCTGGAAATTCCTGACCTAGAATTCATACTGGTGTCATGCATCAGGAGCCATTTTTACCTTTCAAACCGACAAAGTCAGTTAATTACATTATCTATGGCTTATTCATCAGCATTTAAGCCAACAGCCTCCACACAGTCAAACTAGTTTTGCTTCAGCTGAATTAGTAACAGATGGAGAAAATACATTACCCTCAGTCACAAGGTTAAACAGATAATTATGAAAAAACACAAGTCTTCAATATTATCTGATCCTATTAATGTTGCATGGGCAAAGAGTAACACATAGCTGAGTTTAGGAGGAAGGAGAATAATTTAGGTCACTTGAAGAAACTCATTTCTTTATTATTGCTTTCCTTCTAGAAGCACAGACTGCAATCACTGAGCTGAAGAAACTAAATTTGGCACCAGAAAGGCACATATAGGCCATAATGAGTTCTAGACTCCTAGAAAAAGTTCCTGCTCCACAGTAGTATTTAACTTAGTGTAAATGCTAACATGATTTGACCCCTTTCTACCACAAGGCAGGATGAAAACAAGGCTTACATTCAGTTCTGTTAGCCTACGTAAGACAGCTTTCTACTACACCTTTATATTCACTGTCTGCAACACAAATAAAAGCCAACCCTTCTCACATGGAATTAAGTGGCCTGGGTTGAAAAAGGATAGCAACAGAAAAGTGTTAGGAATAGTCAGAAAAAGATTTAGGATTACCCTTCATGCATTCCCACCCTGTACCTCAGGGCAGAATCATTGCTTTTTTAAACTAGCAGCAAAAAGTGGTATAAACCTGAATAATGAGTAATGCTTCTGTTAGTTTCCACTTTCAATCTCAATATTTTAAGTAGATTCTCCTCAGAATAGAAGAAAATTTTAAGTAAAACCAGGCATAGTTAAAATTAAGTTGAATTCAACCACTTCCTGGTATTTGGCTGGCTTCATTGACAACACTTGACAGGAGAATATAAAACTTCACTATTTCCTGCAATCCAAGACGACTACACCAGAACTTCCTTGTCAGACACATCATTCCTAACCCTTGGTGGCACTTGGGTGTGTTGCAAGGCCTGCCATCCCACTCCAGAGGAAACGTCCTGTTCCCAGCAGTGGAATCGGATGGTGACTGTTGTTCCATGCAGGCTAGTTTTCTGTATCAAGCTCCTCTTGAGAGAAGGGTAAAGAATTCCAGCAACAGATACACCTTGTCAGAATCCAGCACAAGATCCATTTCATCACTACCTGAACCAAGCAGCTCCAGCTGTTGAGTACAGCACTATTTCAACACTGCTGCCTACCATGCAGTGAGCTGCTAAACATACCAAGAGTGAGTCAGTAAAGGCTTAAGTGTGCTACAAAGAAAGAAAGAGAACAAGTCCTTGCCTTGCCTTCTTCTTGTTAATTTTGCTTGTCTTCCAGTTTGCAGCTTAACACATATGGACAAATTATTACACAGATGATCCCAGCAAGTCTTATGCTTGAAGGTGGTCAGATTGCCATCTCTTGGAGATCAACTCCAGATCTCAATTGCCTTACATTGCTTCAGCTATTTCTTCTTGTGTTATCTCAGCCTTTACTGGTAAGGTGGCTGCTGTGTTTTAATTAATTAACCTACCACAATGGGATTTTGACAGATGATACACTAATTCTACAGCATACCTTCTTCTGAAGATGCAGATATGTAATATAAACTCTGCATCAGAATTATTTATTTCCTTGGGAAAGAATGAGATGACCTGATTCCTTTCTTACTTTCAGCAACAAACACACTCCCACTATTGAAATGACTTGGGTGGAACAGCTCTGCTAACACTTTTCAACCGTTTGTTAACATTTTCATAATGGTACTGTTGGAAGGCAAAATTTTAATCAAGAAGGTTTTGTTAAGATTCTTAAAATGCTACTATGAAGACTATGTCAGAGCAAGTGGAAACAAGAAAAATCTAAATATTGACTTAAATTCTTAAGTTACCTGGCCAGAAAATGCACATCTAAAATTAAGGTCCTAAAAATATGACTATATTTTGAAAGTGCTGCTTGAAATACAAGCTATGCTGCATGCATTCTGCCAACATAATAATCATGCAAAATCAAATCTTAACTAGAAAAAGAAACAACACAACAGTGATGAGGAAATTTAGGTTAGCTATGAGGAAAAAATTCTTTACTGTGAGGGTGCTGAGGCACTGGCACAGGTTGCCTGGAGAAGTGGAAAATGCTCCATCCCTGGCAGTGTTCAAGGCCAGTTTGGACAAGAGCCCTGGACAAGGGTGAGGCATCCCTGCCCATGGCAGGGGTTAGAAGTGGATGAGCTTTAAGTTCCCTTCCAACCCAATCCATTCTATGATTCTATGATATTTCTAAACTCTCACAGAGAGATATATATACACCCATGTATTACCATCTCAAATAATCATCTGTACAAAATCTAAAGGTCAGAGGGAGGAGGGATGAAACAGCAAACAACGTTCATCTTGTAAGTATAGCCAAACAAACAGTGTATGTCAGAACCTAATGTCATGTTGGGAAAGTTTTAATATTGTATAGGTAAATGATTGGTATACAATTAGCAAATTAATTGCAAAACCATGTCAATAATAAGTACTAGCATAAGATAGCAAAACACGAGTATGTAACATGAATACACAATTTCATCCAGTTGGAAATAGGTGACCTTTAAGGTCCTTTCTAACCCAACCCATTCTATGATTGAATGGTAATTCTTGGGTTTATGTGTTTTGGCACATACGGAGGGGTTTTATTATTACACGTTCAGGACTGCTGAACGGCTTTGCAAGTGGAAAGTCCAGGAGTGAATTAGGCAGCTTATATGCTGGTTAAGTCTTTACAGTGTTATTATACAATCTTATATTCCAAACATAGCTAATACCTACTTCAGGAAACAGTCCAAAGAAGTTGCTCAATTTAAAATGGGAGATTTTGATTCCATGATCAGATCAGAAAGCTGAACTATCACTGGCAGGCTGTTTGGCTGGGGAAAGAATCTCTTTGAAGCTGCTCATGAGTTTGGAATGTACAAATGAAGACTGTATCCTAATGCAGCCAGACAAGGAAGTCAGGACATAACTTTAAACAATCATGTGGTTACAATGGCTTCAATGGAATGTGAGATTCTGAAATTATGCGCAGCTCAAGTGTTTTTTAAATAAGAACTTGCAGTAATCAAACTGCAGATGAAGGAGTCAGAGCACTATTAAACCAGCACACATCATATACAATACTTCTTACATGATGTTGTAACTGAAACATTGAAAATGCATTTCTTATCTCATTATTAGCCTGGTTCAGGGCACTTCTGCTTTCTACACCACAGATGTCTGCTACTTATGCTCCCAGTGAGAAACTCACCCACAAACCCCTGTTTCCTCACCATTACTCTCAGTAGTTTATTTTCCTTGTCATTACTCACGAGGCTTACCTCATGATAAGTCAAACTTATATTAACATGGTTTTATTTGCAAGCAACTAATTTGAAAGAAAAATAAACCAAACAGTGGTTAAGTATTCCTTTGCTCTTTGATTTTTACTTTTTAGTATGGTTTCTTTGTTGTATTTGGGGTTAGTTTGGCTGGTTTAGGTAACTTTGAGTTCTAGGGCATTCCTGTATAGTAGGGCCATGGCTGGGATTTTCCAGAACATACCTTCAGACATACCTTTATAAGGTGTTATACGTAATCCCAGTGGAACTGTTCACATGCAGAATTAACTAGTAGTGAAGTGTTTACCACATATTGATCTGTAAGCAATACCACTTGGCTTAGGAAATTCAAATTAAGTCAAACTGCTGTTAAAGAAAAAATTCTATATAAAAAAAAAATTATTCAACAATAAAAGAACAGCTGTCCATATGAATGTCAGTTTTTCACTAACAACATCTGAAAATTATTTTTCTGACCAAAAAAAACTAGTTAAAAAGAACAGTAGCAACACAGATCTATCTATAGGCATGTAAAGATGATGTAATGTGGGTGCATATGTTGCAATGGTCCTACAAGCAGAGTGTGGGCAACTGTGGGCATCACTTTCGTACCATTTTTACAGTTTATTTTAGTATAAGGAGCCTTTAAACTAATAAACAAACAAAGCAAGAAACCCAAGCGGTTCTTAAAAAGATAATCACATACAGATGTGTCATCTGTATTATGGCAGAAACTTTCATGTGATTTGCTCAGTGTCATTCTTTGCTACATAAAAGAGGCCATCTAGTAGCTAGAAAAGCCATTATCATAGGAATTCCCTTCTACTTCATTGACAACACAGATAAAAGCTCCTTAGATGGGGTCAGGTTTGCATGGTCAGCAAAAAAAAAGAAAGTAAAACCAGTTTTCCACTCCCACTTCTCCAGGGAAGGCTGAATATTAGGCTATTAGGTAGGCAGATACATTATTTTATAGCTAGCAAAGCCCTAGGGTAATAAAGAATGAGTGCAACTGCCACAGGCAGCTTTACAGGAAATTGTGTGAAACAATGACAGATGCTTCAGAATTGTTTCAAAACAAAGCAAGGCAGGAAGAGCAGTGTGTCACCTGAGGGCCTGCTCAGGAACTGTACTCTCCAGCATGCTGACAGAACCTATGTGCATAAAAACTGTATTTGGAGATGATGTACACACACAGAGCCATACAAATGCAAAGCTAATTTGTTCTGTCCATGGCTAAATATTTTAACAAATACGTATTTTAATTGCCAGTCTCAAAAACAGATGGAAAAATCTTCCACATTTAACAGAAACTGCTGGAGACTGACAGGAGAAAGTGACAAAATTAAAGCTTTCATATAAAACTTTCCCATAAAAGGCTGAAGTCCTTCAAAAAATACTCAGGCACTTAAAATACTAAATCTCAAAACCTTCAGTTGGATTTAATGTTCTTTACTCACTTCTGAACACAGGACTTACGTCACTAACTAACTTTGGAGCTGAATTCTGAAAGCAATTGGTTTCTGTAAGTCAGAAAAAGACACCAAGCAGGATCTTCAAGCAACAAATAATGCCAAACTCCAACTGAAATGAATGTGAAGGAGGTGCCTAAACATGTCTGAAAACCCTACAAGCAGCTACCTGCATGTTAAATCACACAGATGCTATTAACTGCCCCCCAAAACAAGTTCCTCAAGATTTTTAAGTACGATGGAAAATTATCTTACAGATTGCAGCAGAGTAGAAGAGAGAGGAACCTTTACACAGCTCAGCTGGCAATCTGCTCGCCTTTGGCAGCATGACATTGATCTTCTTATTCTGCAGTGCCATCTGACTGTTTAACAAATAAGGCTGGCTCTCTCTGATCTCCTAGTTGTTTTGTGTGTGTAACTAACCACACCATTTTCTTGCTTAATAGATGTTTACATTTCCAGCATACTTTTGGCTGTAAACTGCTTTAATGTATTTGCTTTAATATGCTACTACCATAGTATGCAAAAATTCATTTGCCTGGCTTTTAGAAAGACCTTTATAAAAAGTAATAATATTTAAAAGCTAATAGTAAAATCACATCCCTAAAGTCAGCTCAGCACTGTTCAAAACAAAGGAGTGGAATTTCAGTAAAGTATTGTTTGCAAAGTGTAGAGACAGGTGGAATCACTGTAACATTGCCAAGTGCGTAAGCACTCGATTCCCATTGTGATTCTAATCGTTTATTAACATTTATAGAGCTATTTTTAAAAGACTTTGGTCCAGATCAGTCCCCCAAATTACAAACTTTGCCATTTACATATTACTGAACAAGCTCTGAAATTTTTAAAACAAGAAACAACTGTATCTCAAAACCTCTTGTAACAGGATGCAGTGAAGAAAGAACAAAAGGCCCCTGGCTCCAAACATGTTCTGAGTTTCATTTCTCGAGTTTGGCACAAAGGAAATGTATGCTCAGCTTTATTAAAGCAGTCCACACCAAAACAGGAGCAGAAAAACAAAAGTCCAACTCCAAGTAGTAGACAGATCTTGCAAGCACGTAAGTAGCATAAAGCATGCTGTCAGAAAGCAGAAAGGTACTAGGAGAGTCTAAAATAAAGCAATGCTATTTTTAATATTTTGTTGCTGTTGACTGCACTGTACCAGAAATAGATTCTAAACTAAGTATGGAGGTTTGGGGAAGAGTTTCTTGGGCCATCTGTTCTCCAGGAGGGTTGGATTTGTTCTGTAATACCACATAAATGACAAAGCTGCAGTATATGAAGCTGTTCTTACAAATGAATATGTAATCAAAAGAGCTTTCATCAAAAACTATGCCATAAACCAAAGTCAGCCCAGTCCCAAAAGAGCAGTTTACAGTTTTCAACTTGAACAAAACAAGTTCACCAAACTAACACTCTTATTCCCACATCTGTTAGGGCAGTGTACTGTATAAGGACTGACTAGTTTATTTTTCAACTCAAAATCATCTCCATTCGCACAAAACAATCATTCAAATTTAGAACCTTAAATAGATTTTTCTCTTTATACTCCTCAACCAGTCATTTACATCCAAAATGAACCTTCAAAGATCAAAAATGCCACAGAAAGGGGAAATGAGAATACGGCTGAAATTACCAATGTTTGTGTGGCATGACTGAATGTTAACCTCTCTGTAAGAATAGCGGCCTCAAGAAAAATCAAGCACAACAGAAAATCCTGCTATTTATTACTTAAAGCCATACTGCTTTATGCCATTCACTAGAATAGAAGAGGGATTTAGTCCCATTAATAGTATTAGTGTTATGTCCTGTAAATAAAATTGTGAAACCCAGGGTGGGGGAATGAGTAATTACAGCCACTGGAGAGAAGAATTTCCCAGTGAACAGTTTTACAGTATTTAATTCCTTCATTTAAAAGATGCTTTTCTATGGTGACTTCTACCTGGAAGATATTTATTTCTCTATTGATTTTTATGATTAATAAAGATCCTGCAGGTTTGGATTAAACTGTGTTAAACAGGTCTGTGGGGGTAGTTTATACGTTGCTCCAGCTTAGTTTAATTAGTTCGTTTAGTTTTCTCATTTATACAAATGCTACAGCTACTTAAGCAGCTCTCCTGAAATCACTCAGCCTCCTTTGATTTCTTCCCAGTGTTGAGACAGTCCTTGACTTAGCTTTGCATTAAGAAGAAATATCACAATTATTAAGGCTAAATAATGACAATCAGAGGAAGAGGGTGAAGAGCACAGCAGCAAATTCTGCTACTTTTGTGATACTGAAAACACATGAAAACCAGAACCCAAGTCAAAGAACTGCAGTGCAACTTCACAAAAGTTAGTGACTAGATGAGGGGGAAAACCCAAACAACAAAACCCACAAATGAAATTCAATATAGATAAGCATACAGAAAAGGTGCAGAAGGATAAAGAAAAAACAAGCAAATCATACTTGTTGATTAGGAATTCTGGCTTTGAACAAGAAGGCCAGGAAAGAAAGTCTTGAAACTATAGTTAGCATTTCTACAGAGGTACACCAGGTCAGAAATAACAAAAAAAACACAAACAGAAACCGCAGCGATGTTCAGGATTTGGAAAGGGATGAAGAACAAAAGATATGATTGCAACAGCCTAGAAACACATGAAGTATTTGCATATAAACAGGTGCTATTCTGAATCTTCTCCATCTCAAGCAATGATGGTAGAAGGACGAGATACACAAGGAGGTAAGAAGAAAGGGAAGAAATATGGAATGGTTTCCATACAGAGAACAGCTACAGACTTTAGGAGTCTTCACTGTGAAGGACATGAACTGAAGAGAGAGAGAACAGATGTGAGCTAAATGCAAAAGGATTGAGGCAAAAAAGGATATAGACAGTTACATTCTCTCCTTCATACAGGAAGTAAAAGACCTACCAGTACACTAATGAATGAAAAATAAAAACAAAAGCCCCAGACTTTTTTCCACCCACTGCATAGATGAGCCATGGTATTAATTACCAACAAGTATTTGTGCATGCCAAAATTCAGTGTGGGTTCAAACTCAATTAAACGCACAAAAGAAAAATCCATCAACAGTTGTTAAACACAAAAATATGTCAAGTTGTATTGCCAAACTCAGCAGGAAGCTGACCAAGTGTACAGAAAAATAACTGTGTTCTTGGCATGACCTTCAAGTCTTCCCAAAGCTGTTCCACTTTTGACCACTTCTGGAGACAACTTTTAAGTTAAGGGATTATTTAAGAGGAGTGTCTTCCTTTTAAGAAGAATATTTTCTTTTTAAAAACAAGAAGCACATAATAGCAGACAGCTTCCTGCGACATCCACAGTGACTACGCTACACTGCTTAACCAAGCAAGCATTTATCTTGCTTGGTTAAATGCCATATGTGTCCCATGGCTGTGCCCAGAGCAGACAGGATCTGAAACTCTTCAGGCAACATTTTCCCTCCTTTCTAAATCATTTTTTTTCTAGGAACTGGGTGGTACAATAAATAATTCCACCATATGCCTCTGTGCTAAGGAACTGTTCTTCAAAACATCAGATCATCATGGGGTTTAAACAACATTGTGTGTGCACGCAATATTTCTATGTAATCTGAAGACCAGTAAAAAGGTAATTCCATACATTAGGCATCCAATTTCATACATTAGACTGTTGGATCCTTCAAAAGAGAAAAAAAGATATTTAATGTTCTTCCTCCAGATCAACAGATGGAAATTATATAATTAAATGTACAGACATCATCCTCCAAAACACACTTGCAGCCACCATGTTGCTAAGAACTGGTAATATGGTGAGATTAAAGAAAGAGGAGATCCCCCAAAGTAGTTTTTGCAGCTTACTTTCCTCACACATGACAGAAAATTCCCTTTGCTGGTCGGAAATTCACTCAACCCCTGAATAATCATCATGTCCTTCTAAGATTCTTCTCCTTACAGTCCTGTCCTGGCTGCAGCCAGTGGGCCCTTGGAAAACTGAGACATAAATCTTCTGAATCGTGAGACCATATTTTGGAATTCCTTGAATGATTCACATGGCTACCTACAAGGTGGTGGGGCTTCCATTTCTCATGGAATGTCTCCCTGTCCCCCCCATCCCTGCCCCAGGGAGGAGATTCCAAAAAGAAAAATTGTCAGTATGACAGACTGATAGAAAAACAGGGGAGGACAATTGCTCTCCCTGCAAATTTCAATTTTCCCAAATATTCTGGCATCTAGTAATACACTGCTGACTTAAAGATGGCCATCGTGATGCAAGATACCTGAAAGAAACTGCTTCTCAGTCCAAATCTGGACTGGTTCTCAGAAATTCACAGAAAACTTGAACAACAAGCCAAGAAGAAAGTGTGGCGAGAAAAGGGGGAAATCTACTCATGTAGGAAGAAAGCATCTTGAAAGTCACAGACACAAAAGGTTCACACCCATACCATTAAACCCAGTGATGCATGAGGAATGATTGGGATTTTTTCTTACAGATCACCAAGGATCAAAGCCATGGACACAGGAGTGATTTGAGATCAGAGTACACTTCACCTGCAACTCCCAGGGGAGATGAACCCTGACCAAAAAACTGACTGAAGCAGTTCTACACAAGTTCTTTGTGATGGCTGTAAGCTAACCCAAAAGTAACACTATAAATCCTGAAGGAGAGTATCCACATCCAAGTACTGTCATGACAAATCTGCAGAGGTGTAATTACAGCACAGCAGCATGGACCACACGTTTTACCACAGGGGAAAGCCATGATCCATCCCCTGCTGCAATGACAAAACGTCATGCCAGTAGATGGCAGTACGTAGCATATTATTGGGAGAGAAGATGAGTTTGTCAATACTTGCAGATGAGCTGGTGCTGAGCACCTGGAAAACAGGTTTACTCCTTAGTAATTACTCAATCTTCATTTTCTTGTCAGGGTAAAGTCTAGAGAGACTAAATTCAGTCTCATTTCTCACAGGTATTTTTATTATTTACTGATTTTTCAGAAAGAAAACATAAAGAGAGTATCAGCTATGAAACAGATGACTGCCGACATTGTAAGCCAGAAGCAAGAGTGCTATACAAGTGGAGATATCCAACCTGGAGGGAATCTACTCAGCTCAGACCCAAACACAGCAAGTGTCTGCTGTTCTCTTTTTCAAAATTTGACCCAGTGTTTGCTCACCTGTCCAGGATTTCTCAACTTCTCAAGTGCATAAAGTCACTTCTCTGTCAAACCAGGAACACTTGAAAGTTGCCCAGCATTTGTGATTGAGAAATGAACCGCTCCACATGTGCTTTTCACCCTGCCTCCAGCTTAGACCCCATCCTGCCTCACTCAATGAAAAAGCTAGACCTTTTCTAACACAAGGTTTTTCAAAGATGAAAAGTCATAGAATCACATCCTAGTTTGGGTTGGAAGGGACCTTTAAAGCTCATTCAGTTCCAAGCCCCTGCCAGGGGCAGGGACACCTTCCAATAGAGCAGGTTGCTCCAAGCCCCATCCAACCTGGCCTTGAACACTGCCAGGGATGGGGCAGCCACAGCTTCTCTGAGCAACTTGTGCCAGTGCCTCACAACCAGTCACCAGTCAATACTTCTTGCTACAATATAGAGAAAGCACCCAAGAATAAAAAACTGGTTTCTTAATACACTTTAATAATCAAACTCTATACAGTTTAATAATCAAACTCTGTACAGTTTGTATCACCAAGCCTAACAGTTCTAACTGCAGCTCCTCCCATAATAGACAGGTTTGAAAACAAGTATTACTGAGCTTGGAACAGAGTTCAGTTACAATGATTATGTAGGAGAAAACTAAAAACCCTCAGAAGCAAACAGAGGGGATTAAGGTGAACAGAAGCACCCCAAAAACCTCCGCGCATATTACACTTTGTACTTTCAAAATGGACTGGAGCCATTCTTTAGAACTTGCTCTGCTTTACTCAGTTGCCAAATAAATCAAAGCTCACAGATCCACTCTGTAATTACTGTACAACACCAGATTGGTCCTTTGCAATGTTCATGAAAAGAATGGCCTACAGCTCACTACATCATTATTAAAAGGAAGAACATAGGTTTACCTTACTAGTCCTACACAGAAGAAATGGGTTATACGGCATTATTTATATCATATAGGATATACAAAGTGTTCAAGTTTGCTACCTCCTAAACTCGTAGTAAATTAATACCAAAGACAAGCTTCTTTAAAACTGCTTTTATACTGAATCTGAAAATTTAATAAACAAAACCACTAAAAGCATTCACGAGGCTAATTCAGTTTTCTCAACTTTATACACGGCTCCAGCCAATTATATTTTAATAATGAGCATTTCCATAACTTGTTTGATATATTACTCACAGCACAGTTCATTTATATCTCACATCATCTGATGATTTCTTGAACAAGCACCTGATTGCACAATGCCTAGGAGATAGCGTGGGACTGCACAAAGATTACAGCATTTTGCAACGCTTTAAAGTACTTGTTCTATAGATTACTGAGTTGCACAGAACTGCCCTGGCACACTGCTGCAGCTCATGTCCCAGAGAACTCAATACAGTATGTGCAATCCAGTCTGATTGAGAGGAAGACAGAGATGCAGGAAGAAGGGGACAGAAAGGAGAAAAGAGTCTGAATTGTGATTTCTGCCAGTTAAAATTAACATTAATGTTTGAAGTTGTGCTAGCAGATAAATCAGAATGAAAGGGTTCCACATTAACTAAAAGGGAAAAAACCCCAAACCCAACAATCAAACACTGCAGCACAATTCCATTTTAGTCTGAGTCTTCAGGTAATAAGGGTTAGTAACATTTTTTAAAGTGAACGGAAGTCTTGGAAAACGGACTTTCAGAGGCAAGAACCCAGATAACTCTGCTCTGCGAGTTGCATTTCAAGATGAAGTTATTTTAAAAAGGTATAAAAGTGTCAGGAAAATAAATGAAAAAGGTATTACTGTTGACTGAAATTAACTGGAATTGCTTTTAACTAAAGTTTTCTATTTTTTGGAGACGGACTGAAGATATTTTTGGCTTTAGGCAGCAATTTTATTTGGGAATATGAGCAACTGCATTTACTTCTGAGCCGGACTGAAAACAAATCCTACAGTGCCACTGTTTTTGCAGAACTCAGAAGGCTACACACTGCCCACAAGGATTTTACATCTGTTTAAGCACAAAACCCAGGCTGATTTTCAGAAACTCAAGAAAGCTGCTGTCTTATTTATGGCTCTTGCAGTTCAATAAGCAGAGCTATAGTTGCAAGTACAATTACAGTTGCAAGAGAAGTATTCAAATCTAAGGTCCCCTAAATATCTACAAAAGCCCTTAAGTCAATTCATTCCTGATACAATAAGTGACAACACTTGTGTTTGGCAGACAGTGCAACTGGGAGTCCTGACAAATCTAATTAACAGCACATCAGGGCACTTAGTTTATCCTTTATATACAGTGCCAATAGCGAGTGTATAATGAGAAAAGAAGCTTAAACATTAGCAGGACTTCACTAATTGGTCACCAAGTCCTGATTAAAGCAGGCTTCCTATGTAATTATTGGAGTTCAAGTGCCTGACACGAGTGTATCCAAAACCACTTAATGAAGATACTAACTCACTTCTAAACTACAGAAATAAAAATAAGGCTCAAAGAAAAGAAATGGACAACAGAAATACACAACTCTGATGCTCTTGAGCTATTTGCCATCTGTGTAACCCCAGTTCAAAATACTTCAACTGTTTAAATAACTGTCTTTTTAAACAGTTACAGAAGTCTAAAAAAAAATCATGTCTGAAATGACATCAAATAATGCAAATATTTTGAATATATGTAGACATTCCAGTAACCTTAGGCATACAAAGATATGTATACAAAATAAATGCTGCCAGCAAATAATAACTGCAAGAGAAGGCTTTACAAAGTCCTGAAGTTAAAGATGGCAAAAGTATTTTTATGTATTTGTTAATTTACGTTCATTAAATCAGTAAAAAGATCCTTAACTTCAAAATGATGGCGGTAACTGATCCGCATTATAAACTGGGATCCACAACAATATGTGCCCTTATATCCCCCAAAATGGGGAGGAAGATGACGTAAATGTGTGACTGGCTGCACATGGAGATACACATATACTAACAGATGTCCCCTATATCCTGGCTTCCCCAAATTCCTACAAGAAAATGGCAGTCACAGAATCACAGAATCACAGAATAGTAAGGGTTGGAAAGGACCTCAAGATCATCGAGTTCCAGCCCCCCCGCCATGGGCAGGGACACCTCCCACTAAACCATGCCATCCAAGGCTATGTCCAACCCCACCTTGAACGCCGCCAGGGATGAAGCATTCACAACTTCCCTGGGCAACCCATTCCAGGGCCCCACCACCCTCACAGTAAAGAATTTCTTCCTCAGATCCAATCTAAACCTCCCCTGTTTAAGTTTAAACCCATTACCCCTTGTCCTCTCACCACAGTCCCTAATGAAGAGTCCCTCCCCAGCATCCCTATAGGCCCCCTTCAGGTATTGGAAGGCTGCTATGAGGTCTCCACGCAGCCTTCTCTTCTCCAGGCTCAACAGCCCCAACTTTCTCAGCCTATCTTCATACGAGAGGTGCTCCAGTCCCCTGACCATTTTCGTGGCCCTCCTCTGGACTTGTTCTAACACTTCCATGTCCTTTTTATGTTGAGGACACCAGAACTGCACGCAATACTCCAAGTGAGGTCTCACGAGAGCAGAGTAGAGGGGCAGGAGCACCTCCCTCGACCTGCTGGTCACACTCCTTTTGATGCAGCCCAGAATACGGTTGGCCTTCTGGGCTGCAAGCGCACACTGCCGGCTCATGTTCATTTTTTCATCAACCCACACCCCCAAGTCCTTCTCTGCAGGGCTGCTCTCAATCTCCTCCCCGCCCAACCTGTAGCTGTGCCTGGCATTGCTCCGACCCAGGTGGAGGACTTTGCATTTAGCATGGTTGAACTTCATCAGGTTGGCATCAGCCCACCTCACAAGCATGTCAAGGTCCCTCTGGATGGCATTCCTTCCCTCCAATGTATCAACCAAACCACAGTCATACACATACACTGAAAATAGATGGCTTCAGAGTATTTCAGAAGTAAAAAGGCAACGTAAAGTCTCCGGCTCCTCACAAATAACAAACTCGTGAAAGCTTTGCGAAGCTCTGTGACAGCACCTTGAATATTTTTACTGGCTCAACTACAGAACAGGAATAGTGCTTTAAAAGGCAGTGGGCAGATGGTCTTTCTCTTTCTCAAGACAGAAAGGGATAAGAATTCTACTAACAATTCATTTCAAACTGGTAGATGTTGATGAGTAATTTCTGTGTGGAAGCTCGGTAGGAGCCAAACAACTGGAGCTTACAAACATCCTTTCACAAGATTCTGCCACGCCGATTCTGCTGCACACCCTCCTGGCTCACGTCATCCTGCTCACCTTTTGAAATTTCAGTATGACGTGAGGGAACCACCATCTACACTGTGGCTGCCAGAGACACACAGACATCCCAAAATACAGTGCAAACACTACAATGCACTGCACCAGCAGGAGCCCCATTTTGAGATAATGCTGCATCCACAGAGAGAGGTCACTGCGATAATACAACTCCTGTTACCAAAACAAAGGTATACTTTCAAAGAAGGAATTTAAAACTCATGTCTACCAACAAAGGTATCGGAGGACAGGACATCTACCAACATCCCTTATGGTTTATCTTAGCTGTCTGGCTCAGTTCCATGCACTCAGCAAACAGCTGTGTAAGATACTCCACAGCATCATTGAATTAGCTCAAGTGGGTATATGCAGCACACTAGAAGCTCTGCTCCAGTGACATCCTAGCGATGACCCCACACAGGGAGCCCTTCTGCTATGCACAGGACATTAGCTTGATTGGTAAGGGTCAAGGAATCTGAAGAATCAGTGCCTGGGGTTGCATTGCCACTGTCTTTTTAACACTCTTGCTCCTGAAAAGGAAGATGAAAAGGTTGGGTCATTGTCATGAAGAAAGTAGTCTTCAGTGGTAGCTGTTTCCTGCTTCACTTACTGAAGGACAGCCAAAAAAATTAACAGCTGTAGCTACATACCATAATGTAGAGCTGTGCAGAGGTAATGCGAACTGGGTCATATATTTAACATAGTCAATGAAAATTTTACAGCTCTGTGAGAGTCCTTATCATCTTTTAGAAAACACATCAGACCACTGAATATAGAACACTCCCTAATTCACAGCTTACCTAGAAAGTTACTTTGGTAATGAAGCACATGAACATTAAGACCTTCAATCCAAAATGCTGTTTTCCTGCACAGTGCGCTAACATTTTCAATCAAGAATTTTACATACAAGATTCCTGGAATATGACAAAGTGACCCAAGACCACCAGCAGCATATATCCACCATAGATAATAATAATTAAAATAGTAGTGCTCGAACAGCATTTTCGCAAATCATCTTAATTGTATCCTTAAATAAACCTGTCTTCTGTCTATAAAACAAAAATACACTATATTTATTAGCCATATTAATACACTTGAATATAATTATACTATTTTAAACATTTATATGTACGGATAGCAATGATGTCAGCTTTTGCTGAAACATGCATGTGAAAACACTTATTTTATAATCTCTATTTTATATCTATCCCTTCTGCTAAAACATGGATGGGACCCTATCCATTGGGTACTGCACCCAGTATGTCAGAATAGGAAAGAATTAAGTCAGCTTTAGCACACATTAGATTACCAATTAAAAAAAAAAGCCCAACAACACAAAAATTACCCCAAGAAAGCAAACACCAAAAGTCCAGCCAAACACAGCTGTAACACGCTAATCCGTGTATGATTTTACTGAAACCATTAAGTAAGACTGAGAAGAAACTCAGCAAAGATGAGTACGACGTTACAGAATTTACACCTTAAAAACAGGAAATTATTTGTCTGCGAACTAAGCCTTTTAAACTGTAGTAGAAAAGCTTATTTTTACAGGGGTAGGAAGACTTAGTGAAAAATTCACTGTGTATTTCTTATTCCTCAGTATTTCTGTCACATTTCTTTTGACAAGTCAGGAATAAGCATACATTATTTAGAATTAAATCAGACTGATTTTTATTATTTTCCTTCCTAGTCATTCCTCATTTATGATGGTTAGTTGGCAACACTGCATATACATAATACTACCAATATACCAATTTCAAACTCAACCAATCATGTTATTGAATTTTTTAAAACATGGTTAAAATGTAAGTACACACACTTGCAGAATTAAAAAAATTATAGGGCTTATTTTTCGCAAATTCCAGAAAATAAAACCCTCCAGTTTTAAACTCAGACATTGCACCATCAATCAGTTACAATTTCCCAGCTGAGGAATCAAAATCTTATTAAACAGATCACTTAAACTTGTTTTACCACCAAGCTCCCACTGAATTATGCCATCGTGTGATGAAACTCCCCACTACCATTTGCCAAAGACATTATCTGTGTAATGGCATATGCCAGGACCAAACCACCCCATCACATTCAGACAAGCTGCTCCAGCCTTAGGCACTAGTTCCACAGCTTCCCAGTTCCTCCTGGCACAGCACTGCAGTTCTTCTCTAGGGT
This sequence comes from Amazona ochrocephala, assembly GCA_039720435.1. Classification (NCBI taxonomy): domain Eukaryota; kingdom Metazoa; phylum Chordata; class Aves; order Psittaciformes; family Psittacidae; genus Amazona; species Amazona ochrocephala. The sequence goes on along the minus strand of CM077891.1, from coordinate 2,363,897 downwards.
TCACCCAGTTCCATCTTTTCCTAAGAGACACTGACTGACCAGAGTTCCTAACATGCAGAAAGGGAATGCAGCTTGCAATGTTGCTTGCAACAATGCTGAATGTCAATTTCGGTATCACTGATCTAGATATTCATTGGCCAAGTCCTATGACTACTCCCAAGGAACTGAAGGAAATTATAATTTCCAGGCTCTCAAAGAGGAAGCAGTGCTTAATATGTCCACATCTTCAGGTTTTGATGGCTCTGATTAATGCCCAATTTTGACGCTTGCGAAGAAACGAACACAGCAATTGAGCAAACCTGGGTATGGATGTACTGACTCACCTCTCCAACAGTAGCAAAAGTTGAGGGATGAGATCTGAGGGGGGAAGCGCTGACATGTGAATCCTTACAATACTCCACTTACCAAAATACATACAGCCCATGCATTCATAACTCAGAAATTTCTATATTCTATCGGCATCATACCAGGTTATTAACTGTCTTATGGGACAGCAGTAAACAGAAATCTGTTTGGAAACTGCAATTAAACAACTCTTACTTCATCGCAGCCTAACTGCAATTCCGCTCTTCCATCTGCACTGTTTCAAGTGCACAGAGGGTAATGTGGCTATCTAGACACCAATCCTAGCAATCTGCCTTCTCAGCTAGTAACAAAAATATATCTATTGCAAAATATTTCACTGCTGGAACATTTTTTCTTCTTAAGAATAAAAAAACTCTTGCAGACTTCCAGAAGCAGAGATGACCCATCAGTTATTTAATCTACAAACTATTTTTTTCATGAGTTCTTTACATTTAAGCAAATTAAAGACAGCTTATGTTCAGTTGGCCATATACATACAAACAAACTGATATTCTCCCCCCAATTTCCTCCTACATGCCAAGAAAACAATCACTAAAATAATTAGCAAAGTTTCTTGCATATGATGGTCATAATTTTTTTTGCCAGGAAGATGTTCAGCATTTTATGGTGGTGCTTTCTGAAACGAAAAAATCCATGTGTAAAACTTGGAAATTGATTCTGAACAAGACTGTGAAGAATTTTCACTGCACAGTGGAAGGTACTATTGATGCCCTTTTTCAAATTCTGTACACTGCAAATGCACAAATCTCCTTTAAGAAGTTGTGTACATAAAAAAGCAAGTTTGCCATTTTCCAGCAGCAGTGTTGAAACCTATTTTAGACACGCACTGCTGTACAACAGATAATAAACCATGAAGATTTACTTAGTAAGTGACACGTAATATTAAAGACACTGAGGAAAGAAAACCCGCAAGTTCTGTGCTAAATTTCCTGTCAAAAGCATCTGGTTCACGCTGTAAGCAAAACAAAACAGCACAAGGATCTGTCTAACTCCCTCTGCTGTTCCCTCGCTCTGCCCTAAAGGACCTGGAAAGCTCTTCTTGCACAGTGTTTCTAATGCTGCCTCAGAAGGTCATCCAGTATTTGCATGCCTTCTTTTCACACCTCAGCAGTAACTAAGTCACAGCCGCTGCCTTGCTCGAGTTCATCTTTGACTTCATTCTAAAAATCAGAGGCCTCCCCATGCTTGTCCTTTAATGCCATTCACAAAACTCACAGGCCATGAATGAACTTACACCTCAAAAAAGCCAGCCACGTGAGGTTTAACTCCTCTCCTGTTTATTTATGCGCAGTCCAAGACTTTTTAATATATTCCTGAAATGAAGTTAGTAACTCGAGACACTGGAAGTTTGAGGTGACTTAACTTTGCCACAAGTATCAAAGCAGATTTATAACTATTTGTATTTCCTTGCCACAATACCACCTGCTCAGTTTTTCCTCCATTGAAGGGAGATATATATCTATATTGATCTATTGATCGATCTATCCATATTTTTCCCCACTCAAGGAGAACACTGCATGCGTTTTCAGCAGGGTTTACCCTTGACTTGAACCTAATCACTGTACGTACATGCAACTTATTTCTGGGATTTTATACATTAACATGGGTTTAGCTGCTATTTTTTAAAACACCACTGGTTTTGGTTATGAAGGCATTGCCCATAGTGCTAAAATACCTAAACACTCCCAGCCAGCCTCTTCTTCCTCCAACTACTCCTTACTGCTTTATCCACAGCTTAGAGCAAGAGTTTCACAAAGAATTTATATGGTATTAATGTTAATAATTTCACTTATGCAAAGATACCTTTTTGTGCTATACTGAGAAAGCAAGCTTAAAAGATTAAATAAAAAAATGTCTGGAGAAATTAGTCCCCAAAGCCTCCTACTATCTGCTGCTATGTCCTGCAGCTGACTCTACTGTCAACTTTTGCAGTCTCTACCACCAGCTTTCAGTAAGATTAGTTAAATCCAATGATATATTTACAGCAAAAAAAATAACAACCTGATAAAACCCACAAAACCTTTCTCAAATTATGTCATGGTTGTTATTGCTAAATAAATGTTTTTTTTTTAAATAGTGTATATCCACAGAATTTACAGTGACAATTACTTTACTAAAAAAAAAAAAAAAAAAAAAAAAACACACACAGAAAAGTAAAAAAACCCTAAATAGCCCCAAACACAAGCTAACAACCCCACAAACCAGCAATAAACATTATCTTCCTTATATCAAGAGTCTACCCTTCAACCCTAAAGTTCTCAATAAAAACCTCAGTTTTCTACATAAGGATACTTCAAATGCAACTTCAGTTCAAGACAAATTCATTTATTACATTTTCCAGACCAGATATATTTGTGCATACTGTACATATATTTACAAATGCAATTATACCCCAGAGACTGTACAACTGACTCGACGTTACACACACTGAGAACTAAGAACAGAACCTACTAATATGCCAGAATTCTAAAGTAATTCATGCCAGTGAATGCTGCTGGTTTTGACAGACACCATCTACTGTATCAGATAATCCACTTCTTAAATTGATACCCACCAGGAACAGACATGAGACTCACAACCACATTTAATCTGAGCACTAAGGTTGCAAGAAAACCAACAAAACAAATAGCTTTTGCTGACAGGAGCTGTCTCCCTTTCCCAGAAGCTGGAAAAGGCACCATTTCTTATTATCACTTCAAGGAATTAATCTTTCAGAAAATTCAACTAGATCTTGGCATGATCAGAAAAGCAGCAGAGAAAACACACAGGAGGAAAGTGGTTAGATATACCTAGGATAGAGAAAGGTATGGAGAAACCTGGATCTTCCATTGGCTTCTTGCTATTAGACTGACATGAAATCAAAAGTTACACATATATAGTGTAAGTCTACTTGGCCACAAAGAGTAAGCAGCGCAAAAAAGAGGTATCCTCATGCTGAGTTAATGCTTTCTGGTTTTAGAAAGCAGACAAATCCGTGTTCAATTACTGCATTCTATCTTAAAAACAACTGCCGTTTAAAAGTACCTGCTTAAGACAAAGTCTGGTACAGAATGAAGTATTTGAACTGTTTTGAGCATTACTCTACAACAGAGGAAAGACATCTCTGCTCTAAGACAATGCAGTTGAGATACGGAGATGAAAAGGAGAAGGTATGTATGATCTACAGAATGATTTCTACCAGTACCTAATTCTGCCATCAGACATGCTACTGTGACTGCAGCTACGCTGGATGAAGTTGCCACCCCACTTCATCTCCACTTGCTCATTACCTTCAAATCTTCCAGCATAACTGCATGTTTAGTCACTTCCTAACCCAGTTCTGTCAAAATGATTCCCACTAGAAAATCTGTGTTTCAGCTTAACTCAGATTATTTTTGACAGAACTTGCTTAGCGGATGACTATAAATGCAAGTACCAGAAGATGTGAGAACATTGTAACCTTTAGAGCTAGGAGAGGAAATAGCAATGAGCAAGTGGAGACTAGCTAGTCCTTTTCACCAGTGATCCTGCTACAAAAGAAGTGCATTAATCAGACACAAAGGTCTGATTTGACAGCCTGCCTAATGAGTACAGGCTGTGTATCAAGGCCGGCATCTTTAAAGGAAATAAATAAGTAAATCTATACACCAGTTATTTTACTGATTAAATGTCAGGTTGGGGTTAAGCATCCAGAAATTCAAATAATTTGCTATAACTACCTGGAATTCTGTTGCATAATGACAGAAACAGGACGATAGTATTCAAAAGATATTAAAAAAATGTGGTATTCCTGTGGAGTTATGGGATAAATACCAACCTCACCTTATCTTAAATCATCACAAGACCAGAAAAAAAATCACTAAATTGCTTTCTATGTCTTACTGATGTGCAAAAATATTGTGTGCGATTTTACTTGTTACATGGTAAAAGTAGAAAAACTATCACTAAGATACAGCATCAAATTACCATCATGTACTAACACTGACAACACTGATAGGAACAGTAGTTGATACAGAGATCCCCTTACCTTTTATTAACAGGCTTCTCATCCTTGTCATAGGGTCTTATGAACCATTTTCCAATTCTCACAAAGTTTTTATCCATCAAGCACCTAAAAAATATTTACAACAACGGTTACTAGTTACATTTTAGGATGTAATCAAAAGCAGTCTTTGAAGACAGTACATCGAAGGGATTAAGCAGTTGAATTTCCATCATATTGAAATCAGCTTTGTGGCTTTTGGGTTCCATGTAACTTTGCCACTTTCTGTTTTCCCACACTAGTCATAGAGAATCACTGTGAGGCTGTCCCAGATGCTGATCATCACAGATGCATTTTTCCCTCTGTCTCTGATTGGATCTTTTCTGCTCCATGCTACTCTTTTTGCTGAATGATCCATCATCCTATTCTTTGTGAACAAAGACAATCCATAGAATGAATTCCTTTCTATATACAGTGTTTCTCTCAGAATTCATGATAAAAAAATGCATTCCTGTATTTTTGGTATGGAATAGTATAGTAGATGAATGACAGGAAACTGTATTAAGTAATCATTAACAATGAACCATTTTTCTTTCACATGATCCACAGCATGATCTCAGGTGTTAAAACTTCCATAATCACCATTTCTTCTCCTGGAAAACTTCACTCCAACAAACACACTCCCACACGACTAAATTTAGAGCAGTAAGCTACCCATTTTCTGTGGTCCCTTCAGAAATGCACAATTACTTTATAGAAACTGCATATTCTGTGGCTTTAAAAGAAAAAACCTAACAGTGAGGATGCAAAGCGATCAATAACCAATTTAGGCTGACAAGTGAAGGAGCGCTGGATGTCTCTCTAAGTCCACCTGTAGAGATGAATCACACTAGCCATATGCCAACACAATTTCAGTATGCCTCATACATTAAACATGCAGTTGAACATACCTCCCAACGGATCACATACACAAATTTGTCACAAAGGAATATTTTTCAGCAAGGTAAATATTATGTTTCCAAAATGCCGAAAAACTGATCCTTTGTTGCTAGCGGTTTATTTACAATTACGAGCAATAGATGAACTTTGCCTATACAGGTCTTATCAGTATTTCTTTATTTAGATAAAGAACTACTCCATTCTTCAAAGTTTTCCAATGGTTTATTTCTATAGCAGTTGCTAAAGAGTAGTCAAAACAAAACAAGATTAAAAAATCACATGAAGCCTTCTGGGAAACTACATGCTACAAGGTTTAGAAAAACTGTCTGATCTACACTTCAAAAGCATACCTAGAAGACAGATAGGAAGTGGACAACGTAGATCCTCATATGCTCCTAATTCTTCTGTGTAAACTTGGCAGGGTTTTCCAAAGTCAAAGCTCAGCTGAAGAAAATTCTAACAGCACTTCCTCAATTAAAGCAAAAAAAACCATCCAGCTCCAATGAATATACCAGGATCTTAAACTGAGTATGAAAGCCAAACCAGCAGAGAACTAAAGACGCTGCTCTTGTGCTGGTGGGGAAAAAAGCATGCTTCAGCAACTGTTTCCCTAGGAAATACTTGCTATCAGAGAAAGTCTGTCAGTGTCAGCGCACTTCATACAAACAAAAGGAAGCCTGTGAAGTTTATACCAGATCCCTAAAGAAAATAATCCCTTCTAGTAATGAATACAATAAACTCTCCTCCATCACACGCACAGAGACCCTTTTCAGCGCCACATCATTATGTCTCACTGGGGCAGGTTTAACTGCCTCAAACTAATGCTGCTTTCCTAGGAAAAAATGGGTAAACCTGGCCTTAAAAATCAGCCAACCCTCACACGCTAAACTAAATCACAGGTTACTTAAGTGTAATGCATATGAAGTGGGAAACACAACTGCAGAAGCATGGATCTCAAAGATTCGGCTGAGTGAACAACTCATGACTGCATGGCATTATTTTTGCTCTGTAAGCACTCAGTGGTCACTTGTCCTGAAGATAAAGCTGGACAATGAACTTGAAAAAAGGCCATAAAAGCCCAAACGAGCACACATTTAAAAGCAGCTATTTAACCATATGAAATAACATAAAGGACATAAAATCCTCTGAGCTCCATGGCTCGGCTCTCCAGTTAAAGCCCAGTGCCATGCTCTGCCCAAGCACCACAGTAAAGCCATTAAAGCACCTCCTTGCCACAAACTCTCACACTTCTGTTTTTTCTAGGAAAAAATACACCTGATAAAGGCATAGTAACGATTATTAAATAATACTGTAACATTTTAAGTATTATTTCCTCAGAATTTGTAACATTTCCTCTATTGAAAATTATCAAACTTCTGCCCCCCTCTCCCTGTCACAACTCCCCCGTCTTCACTCACTGAGGCGCTGGGGAGGAGGGGGGTGTGGCGGTCCCTTCCACCACAGCTCTTCCCGCCGCCATTTCCCTTCTGCCACAGCGGCTCTTCCTTCGCCCCTTTCTGCCCCGGCTCTCCCTCAGGCACGGCTCTCCCGCCTGGCGGGAGAGGCGCTGCGCGGCGGAGCCGGCTGGAACCGGTTCCGACCGGCCCGAGGCGGCGGGCGGCCTCCCGCAGCCCGTACCTCAAGAGGGCAGCGGGCGCTGTGCGAGGCGAGCTCCACACAGCCACGGCCGTGACAGGGGCACGGGGGGGACACCCGGGGGTGCGGGAGGAGAGAACGTGCCCTTCACTAACAATGAACAAAAATATAGCAATGAAAAATATTCATTTTTTTAAATAAAAATAATAATTAAAAAAAATCAGAAAATTTCAAGCGCAGGCAACAGCTCTGTCACTTTGTGCTAAGATAAGAAGAAATGTGAGAGTTCTTTATTGATGAAGCTTTACGTAAACAGAGGATACAATGGGTTTTAAACAGCATTATTTCTCTTTTTAAGATTTGCTATAGCAAACAATAAATAAAGAAGAGAGCGAATAACTTAAACTCAGCTATAATGCTCTGGTCTAGTGGTGGACTTGGCAGCCCTGGGGTAAAGGTTGGACTTGATCTTAAAGGTCTTTTCTAACCCAGTTGATGCTATGTAAAGATGAGGTAGCTCTGGTTGGAGACACTTGACAAGCCACCGTCCTAAGTCAACTTGATCTTGACCTGTCACCTTGGCAATCAAAGACTACCCCTGAAAGAAAGGGCTCTGAAGCGCTGTCAGTCACAGCAGGACAGAGCCATTCTGCTGACCCCAGCAATTGTCTTCAATTGAGTTATTCAGACAAAAATAATAATTAGAAGTTTATTCCACAAGCTTAAAGAGTTCCAATGAAGAAAAATAGCCATTATAGGAGTCATATGTCAAGTCTGGGTACCATGCATTGATAAACACGTATAAAATCACTTTTCCCTTTTATACTGCTAAGCTACAAAACAACTAGTGTATATTCCAGACATGGAATTGCATTTTTATACTGTTATTTGCTCCAAGTAGTCGATTACTTATGTAAAAAATCCCCTAAAAAGACAGAAGAGACAGGAAATGGCAAATAACTATTCCTTGTACCTGTGCGCATCACTTGCTAGCATACAGACAGGTCACTAACAGTCAAGGGGACAGCTGTAACACCCATGGAAACACCATCTCAGGAGCATAATGCAAACGTGATTACTAGTAAATCTCCAGCAAAGCAAATGCAATACTGAGACAAGATAAAATGATTTACAATTAGCTTATTTGCTGAAAGAGAAAATATTCCGTGCTACACTTTGTAGAATTAATGTACCACAGGGGTACAGGTGAGGTGTACTGTACGTTGTTGCTGCTATTATTGTCGTTGAACAAGCAGAAAAAGTGGGAATAGCCTAATAAACCTGAAATATAATACATGCAGGTGATGATGACCTGAAGTAAGAGAGAAGGAATAAAATGCAATAGCGGAAGACACAGCGTCATACACTGAAGGCCTAAGAACAAGATAATCTTCAGTAAGATTAACAGCTGATAGCTGGATTAAGTTGGAAGTGTATTAACTAATCACATAATAACTCTGCTTTCAAGTCATATATACATATGTGTAAATGTATGATCAAGACAAAGGAAAGTTATTGCAGGATACATAAGGCCTGTCAGAATCAGAACTGTTAAGTTTCACTTGACTATTGTACACAAATTTAGTTAAATTGTAACATGCATGCAACTAAAGCTTTTAATGTTATCTGTTAAGATACTATTTAACCTCATCAAAGGGGTTGGAGGTCAGATACAATTACTGTGTGTAAGCATATTCTGTATAAGCACCTCAAGAAGGTGAACACTTTCATTTGTTGTTGAAACAGCTCCTGAGCAAGAATGCACCAGAAATATACACTGATGTTATTCATTGTATTAGCACTGAATGAGTCTGCACCACATTTTATGCTACATTATCAAAGTCAACAACTTAAGGGATCCGTCCCTATCCTGCCTCTCTTGCACTAAAGTTCTACTTCTTAAAAGATGGAGTTTAAAATCAATAAAATATAAATGCTGTGTAGGCATCCCACAGTATTTAAAATACCAAAATGAAACACTTGAGTGCCATGGAGTTTTTCTTACCTTTCCAGAAGATTATGAATTGCTTTGAAGAGCAGGGTCCTACACTCATAGGAAAGTCCATTCTCCCACAGTCCTTCTTCCACCACTACAAAACACAAAATGTCAACACGCTCAGAACAGGGAAACACAAACATCTGTATAAAACACAGCTCCAACAGCTTTAGTTTTCGACAGCAGCATGTTTCATGAAACGGTTTCAACTACTACCTATTGCCAAAGTAGCTTTGATCTTTACTTGCTGAAGACGCCAAACAAAAAACCACAAAAGCATAAACCCAAACACATTTGCTCGTAGCATTCCGTATTAAAGTAAGGGGGTGAGGAATTCATGATCATTCTTTGCCATGACAGATGAGAGAGCCTTCGAAACTTAGCCCCAGATGCAGACAATCGAGAAACAAAGCGAATCATTAAAGGTGTAAGATCAATTTATATAACTTGAACAGTGTTAGGCAACTATACTGAACCTCTGCTGTCCTCACTCCATTGCTTCTGGATGCTAAAATTACCAAGAGTAAAACTATTTTTGGCACGCCTGTACCAGACTCTAAATCTTACTCAGGCAGAAGATGCAATCTCAGCTGCAGAGTAAAAACAGATGATTAAACAACTTTGTCATGGAGTAAGAATTCGTTAATTGAGCTCTGTCATTTCAACTTTACAGGAATACTCTGCGGATCTTTAGAAATGCAAACATAAAATTCTACAGCATGTTAAGGACTGAATACTTAACACCCCTCCTTGGCCAATTTAAAGGATGAAACCTTCCAACAGCATGTCTATCATGCAGAGATTATTATCTAAGTATAGTTTACTCTACAATCAACTTTAAAGAAAAGCTTCTAAGGGGTTTGTGCTGTATGAAAAATACTTCTACTGCCAACAGCCTTCAACTGCAGCTTCAAAGCCTCAAACCCCAGCATCATTCATCATTCTGCTGCTTCTCCCAGTAACTGTAAGTCATAGAACCTCAAACAAGAAGCAGCACATTTTATGAACGAGTACTGTTGTGATATGCTAATACTGGTAATGGAGTCTCTCTCCTTTAAAGAATGAAAAAGCCAGGGCTCTAGTACCTAAATCACCTTATCAAATAGCACAGTTGCCTTCTCGGAGGACTGAAAAGGCAGACTTGTGCTTTGGGGCACTAGCATGAGCCAAATCTCTTTCCCCGTAAAACCATTAAAGGCCCTTTAATGCTTGCAAAACCTTACTGACACTGAGCAATGTGCCATAGCTGCTTACTAGACAGACCTCACATGGCCTCAGATTGCATGTTTAAAACAGTATTCCTAAGAAACTTCAGAATCTCCATGCATTTCTGGAAGTGTTAATGTATAAATTCTATACAGTTCAGCTGAAGCCCGGAAGCTGTAAGACTGCTTCAGTCTTGCACTTCCACACTCCACAACTCTCAGATGTGTAAACAGTTCTATGTTACAGTATGAGAGATCACACTTGAGGTCACCCTGATGCAAATAAAATGACAAAGTTTTAGACAGTCACAAAGCTGACACAATCGGCAGAAGTCAAAAGACATTCACTATTACACTGCACTGAGCACTTCTTGCGTTCCACTCTAATGCCATCAGCGCATCCATGCCAGGAGCCAGTACTGTCCCTGCATTAGGAACCTCATGCAAAATGGAAAAGGCAAGAATCTATTCCATGATTTTACAGGAAACATCTCACTGCCAGTTCTGATGTTCTCAATTGTAACTCACTACCTGCTTCCAAGTACTCATAACGACAACAAACTAATGGGACCAAATTCTTTAGGCACGGAAAGAATCTATTCTTTTGTCCTGCTAGCTGAGACTGGTACAGCTCCTCTTTGGGATGTATCATCCTATGACTCTCACACAAACTAAGACCCCTGGCCCCAGGACTGGTGTGACATGAAAGGTCAATGAATCCCAGCAGAAGGGGCTGACAATAAGCGAATGGGAAGTGGCAGCACTCTTCCCAACACACAGTTATCCTGCACTCTGGTGACTACGGAAGGGACTTGTCCAAAAGCCTAGGAAAAGCAGGAAAAAGCAAAGTTAAGCTCACAGTGCAAGTCCTCATAGGTATGTCTCTAGGGTCAAGTGTGCTAATAAGATCAGGCTGGCTGAGGAGCAGTAGTTGAGTGGGACAGGGAAAAGGGCAAAGTCTCAAGTGGTATCATCCCTCAAATATTCTAATTTTCCAAACTGGCTTCTCATTACTCTGCATTCATAAATTACACAGAAATTTAACTCTTAAGGATATCACAAGATATCTTCATAACCACTTTCCTGTAATGATGTCTTTAATTCCCAGATATATTAATGCACTATTCTTACTGCATTTACCTATAATACTTCTTGATCCTACTCAAAATGTACTATTTGAAAGGGTGTATATATGGTTGTTGCAGTAAAAACGGGCATAAGAACTGCAGCATTTCACTTCCTCTCTGCTCTTTGGCTTTCTGATCCAGTCTCCAAAAGAAAACAGCTTAAATAAAGGCAGCAAGTTACAATTTCAGATGGTGACCAGTAACAAAACTCAGCAAAACACTAGAGATGAGACTATCCCTGTGATTTCCCAAATTCCTTGCACCATAACAGTGCAACTAGGTGCTGTATTCCAAAGAAGATTTTAAATTCTTTATAGAAGACAGTAAATAACTGTCTGCCTCTGCACGTATAATGATTTGTGATGCTCAAGGCTTTCCACTCAAGCCCTCATCAGCCCCTCAGTGCTGCCCGACAGCATTTTCAGGTGCAGAGCTAACAGAAAGCAGGTGCTGCATAGGTTCAGAAACATTCTTACACCAAGCACTTATATCCTGTCCTGAAGTTATTTTCTGTTACTCTAGTTGAAATATTCCTCTTTAGAGCAAATAAACTGGACACTACACAGCAGCTGTGAAATCCATCTTCAAAAAAAAGAAAACTTGTAAGGGAAGAATGAAGATTGACTTTTAGTATGAGAAAGAGTACGACAGAGCAGGTAACTACTTTTTCCTCCATGAAGTAAGAGAGGAGGACAGGAGTTCTGGAGAGGCAGCAAGGCAGATGGGACAAAACAGTGGGTCGCTGCTTCCTAGGACCTGGGTAGACAAAGCCATCACTAATCTGATCTATTGTTTGCACAATCCCATGCTGAATAGAATGTCAGACTGGATGACCTCCAGGAGTACAAGCTCCTTCTCACTTATGTGATCTGTGAGATCTACTGATCCCCTACAGTGACAGATTTATGTAGATAGGTATCTGTATCTCTATCTCTCCAAGTATATATATATTGTCTGTATATGCTACCTTTTCTAGGCAGATAAACATTCCAGAGTAGTCAAGGATAACAACTGGCAGTAACATTTATTTACTTGTAAACCAGGCAGTTCATCCCCTTCTCACTGTATGTCCTGCAAATAGAGGGATAACTTTACCACTACACCAAAACAAGCAAATACTGTGTGTGTTTTGTTGTTGTATGTTTTGGGGTTTGTTGGGTTTTGTTCTTTGTTTTTCTTTCCAATGAAATCAACCTCTTAAAACAAACAGCTAAGTCTGATAATAACCTGTGTCTGAAAATCTGGATTCTTGCAGAAAATCAAGAAGATAAGCTCACATCATCTCTGCCATTAACTGTATTTCTATAAACTGCTCACTTGAGACAGTCTAACTTGTTTATCATTACTTTATCATTCTCATTGTATGCTCTTTAAATCCATGGCAGATAAAGAGCACTAAAGCAGCATATGGATCCAAAAGGAATTGTGAAATTTTCAGTATCTTTCAAGAGTGGACGAAGATACTTTTTCTAAAAGAAAACCTATTTGAGCTTTGCACAAGAATATTCTATTTATTTACCTGAAGAGGCATCATTGTTTCAATGTGGAAGGATTAAGAAAGTGAAACTATAAACAGTCCTTAAAATTTTCATGGAAAGCTAATAAACCACCAACGCAATACTTTAACAGATCCAACGGCAATAAAATACTTCGGTGTAGGCCAACAGGGCACTGTGCATTCCAAATAATAGCTACTGCTACAGCTGAGTACCTGCTACCATTGTCCGATGTGCAAGTGTGTACACGAATAAGGTAAAAAGCCTTTTGGCCAGAGCACATGAAGAATACAATGCAGCGTGTTTCACTTGCAACCAAACCATCCACAGACAAAATACTTTTCATTGTCTCATTGCCAAGATACTGTTGGCAGAAATAAGACCGGCAAAGCGAAAAGGTGTATTTGACACTTCTTGTCCTGGATTACAACTGCGGTGCTAAATATCACGGCTAGTCTCCATATAGAATGGGAATTGTCCTTACCCTTCACGCATATCAAGGTTTTAAATGTTTGTTAACATTCACCTTTCACAGGTCCAAAAAAAAAGAAATAGACCATTTGTCCTCATCTTTAAGTTTATTTTTGCAGATCAGATGTTAAAAGAATGGAAGGTAACGACAATAATTGAGCCTTGCTCTGAAAATTCATAATTTAAACACTCTTAATGAGCAGCTTAGTTGGCTTGGGGTCTGGTTTCATCTTCAAGCCAGAGATATTAAGGTCTTCAAAGCGTCCAACAATTTTTATGAAGCCAGCCATGTTCTCAAATAAAAAAGAACCATTATAAAAATTTCAAGGAGAGAAGTCACAGCCAAATATCAAAGCAAATACTTCAATAATTTTAGGTCTCCCAGCAGAGATACTGGAAAGATAATAAGATCTCTGTTCTGCTTCAGTGACCAAACTGACATGTTTAACTTAAAAGAAACATCGGGAGGAAGGAGAGAAGGCGAGTTGAGACTGCGCTGGCACTGCAGAGAGAGTGGTACCTTTAAGAAATGCAGCCACAACCATTTTAATAATTCAGGTCACGCCGCCTTCTGCAGTTTAAAAGTAGAATTAGTTTCAAAGAATACATATTTCCTCAGAGCTATGTTACATATTTCCTTTTAATGTATCATATTGCAGCAACAGCTGAAATGAACGTCTAGACATCAAAACCAAGCCTTTATTCCCACCTACTGTTTTGTTACCTCAGGCATCAAAACTAATGAAACCTATTATCCAGAACACTGACTTCAGTTACCACATCGGCCACTGCAAATACGAAAAAACACTCTGGGACAGGACCAGTTATTCAGCCATTAAAATTACTGAAAATCAATTTCTTGCTGCACACTGCAGAAATACCGACAGATTAAAGCAGGACACATGGGACACGGAGATGACTTCGAGGGCAGATTACTGTGTCAAACTGCTGAGGAAGGGAAGGTCCTTGGCTACTCGGGATTCATATTCAGAGCAGCAGATGCTCCTCCTTACTCTTTGATATTGCGTCTTCTTGTTACCGTGAAACATGAACAATGTGGGGGTTTCTCTCTGCATAGATCCAGTTTTGAAAAAACACGCAGCCAAATAACTCGTCTAAAATCAGAAATTCAATTACTAAAAGCAAGCATTTAACTTCTCGGTTTAATTTTTATTAATGTGCCCTAAAAACAATATTTCAAAGGCCAACTAGCATTTTGAAGCATCATTTCTTCTGAAAAAATTGAGTTAAAAGAGTAACAAAGCAAAGCAATGGTACATTAATTCTGAAAAACTATATTATAGCCATAAAAATCCAATTAAACTCACTGCTCCTGATCGATCATTGTTACAATGCCATTGATCACCTTGTAAAATCTGTGTTTGAAGTCATTAGTGATTAAATTGACTTATTACTAAATCAGATTCAACCCACTTAGAGATCTAATTTCCTTGCACTGGTTATGATCGTAGGGAAATTGGACTTCTTACTCCTACAGTATTGAGAATTCATCTTGGGTCTCCCTCTACCAAGTCAACCCATCAGCAAAAAGAACGGATAGAGATGTTCACCATTTGATCCATTCATGTTCATTTATTTGCAATCAGAGATTACAAGCATTTACAATCAACATCCTTCCGAGGTATCCCTAGCAGCACCAGGCTTCCAGGGAAACCAGACTACTGATGAGGACTACTGCTGAAGATTGCTGTTCAGAAACAACCCAAGTTTGCATTTCAGTGGACCACCATTTCCTATACAAAACCTGACACTTTGGAGCAGAGTTGACTATGAAACTGAAATTGCAGCACTTGAGAAAGACAAATAAAACCTTCAAAAGCAGCAGCTGTTGGGTATCGCAGGAATACTAGGGGCTTTAATTCTGTGCATTGAAACGAATTAGCATAATAGCTATTTATTGAAAAACAGATGGTAGGTAACTATCTGCACTTAAGATTACTCTCACACTACTTAAAGTATTACTTTCATCGCTTCCTCACTCCCCGTAAGGTACAAAATTGTTTTCATAAAATAGACATTAAATGTTACAATTCCATCCCTCTTCCTGGCCCATACTCTCATATTCCTTCACCCCCGCACAATTGCGTTTGCCTTCCCACACTAACACACCACAGCACCAATCGGGCCTGTGGGAAAGAACAAGTGGGAATGGCCAGAGGGCACACTGAAATGAGCTCTTAGGCAGAAGCTCTTCCCTGGGAGGGTGCTGAGGCGCTGGCACAGGGTGCCCAGAGAAGCTGTGGCTGCCCCATCCCTGGCAGTGTTCAAGGCCAGGTTGGACACAGGGGCTTGGAGCAAGCTGCTCCAGTGGAAGGTGTTCCTGCCCAGGATAGGGGATTGGATCTGGATGAGCTTTAAGGTCCCTTTCAACCCAAACCATTCCAATTCTGGGATTATCTCAGTACATGGTTAACTACACAGCGTTTCAAAGGGCACGAGGAACAAACCGGTCACACAAAGTATGTGACCACTTGTACTGCTTTAGGAGTTCACTTCAAACTATTTAAAAAATCCAGGGTAATATCTAACTTCTCCAAACCCAAAATTGTAGCTATGAAATCAGTACAAACATTGCTGTCTAATTGTAGCTCGAGTCTGCTTTCAATGCAGGAATGCAGCATCAGCTACGCCAGAGCCGAGCAACTCGCTTCAGCAGTATAAGAGACTCCAAACCAAACAGTTAAGTTTGGTGTGTGGTTTTTGCTTTGAATGCTTTCCACAGTCACCAGCTCTGTCCCAAGAAATAGGAAAATGAACATAAATATGGCAGAATTTTTATGCGGTTTCCACTGTTTCCTACACTAAAGCGGGAAGTTGTTTGCAGTGCAAAACCTGCTCTCATGTGCCAGAAAATTCCCTCAAATCCCTGATTTACACTGTGCCATTTGTCCCACTGGCTGTTTGTGTTCAGCAGTTTTAGTTCCAAGCTACCTGGTATTTCTTTGCAGAGGATATTCCCTATAAATGAAAAGCATTAACCTCACCATAGTGGAAAGGGACTACGAAGACTGCCCCCATCCTCCTCTGAAGTGGCTCCTTCAGGGCTAAGCAGTAAAGAAGTACTTGCTTACATTTACTCCTGGGAGTTTCCAGCATTTCCTCCCACACGCCTGAACTTCTCACTTTCTGTTTCATCTCATTTCCCTCTTCAACTCTTCAGTGCAAGGGCATTAAAAAATAGTTTCTCAGAAGAACATAAAGTAACCCAAAAATATTGGAGGAAATGAAGTTTGTCTTCAGTATTGTTGTGCTTTCCTAAGGCCAGGAAGCAATTTCTACTCTGCAAACTTGATTTGCTCTCTTATTTCCCCTTCCAAATCTCCAAGTTCTCTTCATTTCCTCTCATTTTCACTGACTACACAGGACTTTCATCCAGTGCAACCCTCATTCTGCACAGCCCCCCACCTCGCTTCTGCCTTTTGATCTTCCTAGGTTCAGATAAAATAGAACTACGGGATTATATCTGCATCAGTAAGATCTTCCTCTCTGCACTGATAACACAATGAGAATGTGGACTTTTATCTTTCTTCTCGGAACAGGAATGTTGTTTTTCAGCAATAGCATGGTGAGCATACTTCCCCATCCCCTGCAGCCAAGGAGCTCTGCTAGCAGTTACAGAATGTACGAGGGCAGCGAGTCTCTAAAGAGACATTAGAGCAAGTTCAGCCATCACCAGCATAACACAAGGCTTGTTCTTAGGAAAAATGCAGTTCATATTAATCCATACTTGGAAAGCGAAAGGAACCAAAAGTCTTTTCTCATTTTTAAGGTATGCAAGATGTCATCCTTGAAATACAGATGCATCATTTGGAAAGAGGTAATGCGATCATTTCTTCCCTCTTCTCAAACACAGGTTTGCCTTAGAAACAACTGCACAGCTCAAGACAGATGATTCCATTTCCCACTGCGGTTCGGAGGAGGAAGACCCTGAGACACCTTCCACTCACCAGCCCTGCCGAGCCATCATCCCCGTGGCTGCAGGGAGAGCGGGATGCCCGGCAGCTCCCTGCCCGCCCCACGGCCAGCACTGACGCACTCCTGCAAGCTTCTTAGGGAGCGTTTTCAGGAGGCTCAGCCCTGGCTACAGGCACTGCGTAGCATGACCAAGAGAACATGGAAACACGACTCATTAGACGTGCCTGGAGTGATAACAATGGAACTGCTTCTTGCTGCCTGTCATTTCTTACATGTCGTGGAGGCTAACACGTTCGGTTACACAATAAGCACAGTAACAGACAGGAAAAATATAATCATCTTGGAGAAAGCCAGCTTCTTGCATTCTTACTTGCTGCTTTCCAATGTACTTGCAGGCTGGCACCGTTTGTAATTGATCTGTTAACATTACAAACATAAAGACAAGATCTCCATCCTATCCAAAGGCACGTTTACAGAGAAACTCAAGGGTGTCGTGTTGCCTGGTCTCTCCATGAATCTTCCTTCCACCACTTAGGCTGTACTGCGTTCAACAAAACCCCATAATAGTTCAATCTCAGTGCCAGGCTTATTTGACCAAGCAAATATTTGGTTTTCCATTGCTAAAGTTTGAGTTTACTCTAGTGTGTACAAATTAAGAGTTGTGCTATTTGCTCTCAGTTCACACTTCCTCCTGGTACCACGTCATTACTCACAGCCCCCAGACTACTATTTTCTTCTTTTCCTTTATTTATTTTTCCCAACCTAATGGTTATAAAAACATTAATTTTCAGTGGAAAGCCTTCCTTTCCTTAACCCACTTGCAATCCCATACTGCGAGAACACAAGACTGTGATTTAACTACGGAATACAGGACGTATTTTTACCACAGCCTCCCATTTTAAACATACATCATGTACCACAAGCATGTAACAGCTGAAGGTTGTAGGTGCGAACTAATTCCATTCTATGTGGAACGTATTAGATGAGTTCTCTTCATGGCTTCTTTTTGAAAGCTAGACAGAGACTCCAGCAAACATTTGCTTCCAGTTTATCCATCACCTGAAAATAATGTTTTAAAGCTGATTTTACTGCTTGTGTTCCTGCTTCCCCACCGGAATTCAGTGTAATATTTTACACAGAAGTGACCTACAAAACTGACTCTGCAATTCCTTTACTCAAAACCTCATTGAAACCCAAGTTGAAGCCATTTCAAACCCCACCCACCAACCACCCAATTTCAAATAGAAAGTAGCAGCAACAGGCAGAACCCAATGTAATATTGCTGGTAGGTTTTCTGAATAAGCAATGCATTTCAGCTTACAACGCTTACACAGGCCTTAGAAGCAGAGGGTCAGGCTTCAGCAATTATGAGTATCACTGCAAAATGTTTATGGTCCCATTTGCAAATGCAGTTCTGTGTTCTCAAAACAACAGGGAAGCTTCCAGCCCAGTTCTGCTACTAGGTTTTGGGAAAAGAAGGCAAAATGCGTCTTAAATGTAGGTATAAAGAACAGCCTCAAAGAAGTCCTTTTAACAAGTGACAGTGTGACCCATTCCCCTCACATACATGTCTTTCTTAGCGAACAGGAGACTTCCAAAGCCACAGGCACAAAACACAAGCCCAGAAAAGACTTCAGAGACAAGACACCCACAGCTGTCCCATTTTGTTTGTTCTTTACTGGATTTCAGCACTCCCCATGTAGCACATGAGAATACTCAGTGCTCTTCTGCACGCAAATCCTGGAGTTTACTGCTATTTAAAGTGACACAGGAGTGAAACAACACCTTCTGACAAACACCACTGGGTTTTGAGTTCCACTACAGAAGTGGCCTGATATCTGGGGAGCCGAATGCGCAGCAGGTTGATAATACACCTTTGTCATCCCCCGAGAGCCTGCCAGCAGAGGGAGCCGCACGGAGCCGGGCCCGACTCCGCGCTCGGATCTGGTTTTCGGATTAAGTAGAGGCTACAAGATCACACACGCTAAAAATAAACCTTCAGGAGACAAAAAAGGCCACGTTCAATCACAAACATATTACAGGAGGGCAGGTTTGAGTAGGAACAGTTTCTACTTTCAAAGTAAAAGCCTCGATAAGAAACAACTTCAAAAGCAGAATAACTTCCTTGAAAAATAATCGAATCAGTGTCCCGCATTAAATCTGTGCAATAATCCCTTGAGAGAGGCTAAATGAGATCTTTGAAAATCTCTGTGTCCATTACTTCTGTTGTTTGAACTGAAACTCACGGACTTCAGACATCTCTGATTTGTAACTGATATTGTTCCACACATATGGTTTTTCCTGGAAAATTCCCCAATTTTTGCATTTGAGTCCAGAACACCCACACCCCCCATCCCCCCTGTGTGCTGGGCTGCATCCCCAGAACGTGAGCAGCAGCTCAGGGAGGGATCCTGCCCCTCTGCTGTGCTCTGGGGAGACCCCCCCTGCAGTCCTGATCCAGCTCTGGGGAACAGCACAAGAGGACATGGAGCTGTTGGAGCGAGGCCAGAGGAGGCCATGGAGCTGCTGCGAGGGCTGGAGCAGCTCTGCTCTGGAGCCAGGCTGACAGAGCTGGGCTGGGGCAGCCTGGACAAGAGAAGGCTCCTGAAGGGGAGACCTTAGAGCAGCTCCAGTGCCTAAAGGGGCTGCAGGAAACCTGGAGAGGGGCTTTGGACAAGGGCCTGTAGGGACAGGCCAAGGGGAATGGCTTTAACCTGCCAGAGGGGAGACTGAGATGAGCTCTTAGGCGGAAGCTCTTCCCTGTGAGGGTGCTGAGGCGCTGGCACAGGGTGCCCAGAGAAGCTGTGGCTGCCCCATCCCTGGCAGTGTTCAAGGCCAGGTTGGACACAGGGGCTTGGAGCAAGCTGCTCCAGTGGAAGGGGTCCCTGCCCAGGGCAGGGGTTGGAGCTGGGTCAGCTTCAAGGTCCCTTCCAACCCAAATCATTCTACGATTCTGAGGTTTTAAGGCCACACTTACTCTGGCTGCCACAGTGATGAAGGACTGGGCTACACTGAGGAGGCGTTTCGTAATGCTGAGCTTCACTAGCACTACCTTTTACTACAAAGACTCTGTTGGCAGCGCCCTTCAATGTTGGAATCTTCAGCTATAAAATTAATGTCTGTGGATGTGCTCAGATTCCTCCTCCTCCGCCACAGAGCTCCCAGAGAAGCCCAGCACACACTGGTTGGTGCGGCAGGCCAGGCACGGCAGGGGTACAGACACCACACGTCCCAGTCCATGATCCTAAAAACTCCCCACTGGAACATAACTGCCCTCCCTCCCTTGCCCCATCCTCTGCCAGTCTGCCTTTTCAAGCAGGGAATACTGCAGGTGCTCTTCTAGAAGCGGCCAGAAAAGCCATTTCTTAATCAGCATATTCTCATTTATAAACAGGGAAAAGAATCAAAATGAAGATGACACAACATGGTGTACAACAGCGGGATGGAAAAACATGAGTGAAGGACTGGAGAGCCGTCCTGGAACTCCATGCACAGTAACAACCTGTGCATCCAGATTTTACAGACTACCTGGAACCACCAAATATGACCCTAAGGTAACAATTATTAACTTAAAACCAGTCTTGTTCCATAAGGACCTCTTCCAGGAGTTACTGCAGACAGAAGACTCAGCTGAGAACGATCCCTGGATGAGAAGCACAGAGAGGAACAGCCCAGAAAGAGACAATGACTTTGTACTTGACCAAGAAAGTGACACGACTTCCCCCTTCTTTGTACTTGGAGCTCCTTTTAAAGCTCAGGTTTATGAAATCTGAGAGAACACATCTACAAACCAACCCCCTTCAGAGGCACCCCCTGCGCTCACTGCTGGAGCTATTTCACATCCCTGTGTTTCAACAGGAGCCCTCTCCCGCACCACTGATTCTGCAATGCAAATGTTGCTCACTCTGCAGCCTGTTGCCATGGATATTGACATGATGTCATAAATCCTTACATCTTCATTGCAGACACAAAATGAAGGGGCTGGTAAGCAGGACAAGAATAGGAACTCATCTAAGAAAGCACATCGAGGAATCGGCAACTGTTGTATAAATCACAAACAGAAAAAACCCACTGCAATTTGTATTTTTGGTATTGTTGGATATTTCTCCATATAACTACCTAACACAATAAAATTAGCTAGTTTTATTCTTCTTTTATTGCACTGTTACCTCCTCAGCAACTACCGTAACAACGCTGCTGTGATTTAGCTTTTCACCCTGGGTGAAAACATCTTGGTTGCTTCTGAACTCGCACCTTAGATATCAGGCAGCGATGACCCATCCCAGCAACGTCAACATGACTCTCACCTCCTTTTCCTTTCATTCCAGCTACTTCTGGACTCGCCGGTTCCACCCACTGCACATGGAGCACCTCAGCAGTGTGGCAACTGCAAGTCCTCCATCTCCAAACCGGGTTGTGGTCTCTCCTTAAAAGTTATTACCTACACAGAGTTCGGAACTTCTGCTCTCCAAGGACTCCAGGAATAAATCGTAACAAAACTTGCCTTTGCCTATTAAGAAGTAGTTAAGATTATAATAAATTAATCTGCTTTATCTGTAGATATACCCAAAGAGAGAAGAGTAATTTAGTTTAATTTGAAGGGCAATACACTATAAGCACACCCAGTGCTCACAGCCAATTTACAGCTTTCAGAATGAAGAGAATCCAGGATTTATCTCATTTTCAATTAGTTAAAACTGTCTCGTTTAATCTTTTCCCCAACAGTTCAGCTTTTCTGAAAGTGGATTTAATTAACTCAAAAGACCCACAGCAACTGGGGAATGAATGGGCACTTCTGCCTGCCCAGACGTGCCAAGCTAGGACCTACAGAGGAACCAGACCATTCACATGAGGCAGGGATCAACGTCGACCCATTTCCTGCCTTCACAGGCACCAAGACACCAAAGATCCACCCAAAGATGGAGGCAGCACTATTGCAAGGAGAGTTCTTACCTGTCTTCCCCACTCCACTATTGTGATGCTCCCAGCCTGCTGTGAAACCAAGTTCTTTGTCCACCACTACAGAGCATTCCCTTTACCAGCTCAAACAACTGAAAACACCTCAACCCTGACCTAGGTTTCAGAGGTCACATGGCACCTCTACCCAAGTCAACCAGTTCAGTGATGAGTATAGAATCATAGAATAGTTAGGGCTGGAAAGGACCTCAAGATCATCCAGTTCCAACCCCCCTGCCATGGGCAGGGACACCTCACACTAAACCGTGCCACCCAAGGCTATGTCCAACCCCACTTTGAACGCCGCCAGGGATGGAGCATTCACCACCGCCTTGGGCAACCCATTCCAGGGCCCCACCACCCTTACAGGAAAGAATTTCTTCCTCAGATCCAATCTAAACTTCCCCTGTTTAAGTCTGAACCCATTACCCCTTGTCCTCTCACTACAGTCCCTAATGAAGAGTCCCTCCCCAGCATCCCTATAGGCCCCCCTTCAGGTATTGGAAGGCTGCTATGAGGTCTCCATGCAGCCTTCTCTTCTCCAGGCTGAACAGCCCCAACTTCCTCATCCTATCTTCATACGGGAGGTGCTCCAGTCCCCTGATCATCCTCATGGCCTCCTCTGCACTTGTTCTAACAGTTCCATGTCCTTTTTATGTTGAGGACACCAGAACTGCACACAATACTCCAAGTGAGGTCTCACGAGAGCAGAGTAAAGGGGCAGGATCACCTCCCTCGACCTGCTGGTCACGCTCCTTTGGATGCAGCCCAGGATACGGTTGGCTTTCTGGGCTGCAAGCGCACACTGCCGGCTCATGTTCAGTTTCTCATCGACCAACACCCCCAAGTCCTTCTCCGCAGGGCTGCTCTGAATCTCTTCTCTGAGTAACTCATGTACTCCTTGAAACACCATGTAAAGTGCTCTTCCCCTTTTCAAACTTACCTGGACTGCACATGACATGGAAAAATCCAAGCCCTCCCATTCAAATCAGCCACCCAACGTTGACCCAACAAGTTCAGACAACAGAACAGATCTCATCTTTCACAATCCAAGGTGACTTTCCCTGGTCTTCTGCTTCCCCATTCAACCTAATGAGGAGTCTTCAGCTTTTTCTCCAAGTCTGTCACTACTTTGCTCCTAACTGTAATTCGTTAAATACCTTTTTGTTGCTGTGCCCTCACCCATGTGGGGGGAAGAAGCATGTATAAAGAGAATAAATATATATGAAAAGAAGCACTTGCCATTCCAATCTCTGACGCTCAAATGGCTACTGAAGAGCTGACCAAATAGAAAATCAGAAGAGTTTTTGAATGTGTTTTTAAAAGGGAGGTATTTTGTAACTGAGCTTTACAAAGCTTGCAAGATGTTCTAACTCCCTGTCTTAACCTGTTTAATTCCCTTGCTTATGAGATCTGCTGCTACTACTACAATGACCGACAAACAGTAACCCTCCCCTCACAATTGCTCCCAGCAAGCTGCATTTCTCTGTGATCACATCAGCATCAGTTACAGCAGATACACACATGCATGAGGTGTTCTGGAATATCTGCCCACAAAGGGTCACCTGCAGTGTTTCCACTCCTATTTTTAATTCAGTAGCTTAAAGGGCAAACCAGCCACAGGCTGACATCATCCTGGTTGATGCTGTCTTCCTCTGGGTACTGGAAACCAGACAGAGGAAAAGAAATGTCATGGCAAGAAAATAATTGGGGAACGGGGTGTGTTATCCTCCACATGCCAGCCCCCAGCTTTATGTGCGGAAGGCTCCAGGGAGACCTTAGAGCAGCTCCCAGTGCCTAAAGGGGCTCAAATAAACCTGGAGAGGGACTTTGGAGAAGGGCCTGTAGGGACAGGCCAAGGGGAATGGCTTTAACCTGCCAGAGGGGAGACTGAGATGAGCTCTTAGGCGGAAGCTCTTCCCTGTGAGGGTGCCGAGGCGCTGGCACAGGGCGCCCAGAGAAGCTGTGGCTGCCCCATCCCTGGCAGTGTTCAAGGCCAGGTTGGACACAGGGGCTTGGAGCTACCTGCTCCAGTGGAAGGGGTCCCTGCCCATGGCAGGGGTTAGAGCTGGAGGAGCTTTAAGGTCCCTTCCAACCCAAACCAGACTGATTCTATATACATTAAAAAATATTGAAAATGGAGGTTTTATTTTATTTAAATGTAATCCTGTTTAAAAACACAGCTCTAAGATTATAGCTCAGTCTACCTGCTTTTTTTCCTAGCATCTCGCTAAATTACAACTGTATATTCACGCACCCCAGAAGAAAGACCTTTGTTGTCAAGTAGAAGGACCTACGAACGGAACTCTTTGGGAAGACTTAATTGAAATCCAAGCTGACACTGTGATCCCAGCAATCCCTGTGCGCCCTGAGCCGAATCCCACTTCTGGCTGACCATGCAGCCCACGTCGCCACGCATTAGCTTCAGCCAGCACTTGCACAGCAGTGAAGTGTTCCGTCCTTTTGTGCTTGCCTCGGGCCACAGCCTCCTCCCATGTACATCAAACCCACCCCAGCGGCCACTCCTGAAACGCAGCGAGGAATTGCAGGATCCTGACTGCATGTGACAGGGAATCCGTGGGATCATGACCAAACACAGCGCAGGAGGGGGAGCAGAAATCTGTTGTGGGGCTGTTATAACATTTAGATACTGCAATGGACATCCTAATTTTACCCTTCTGTCAACAATTTGAGTCAGAAAGTAAGCACACATGCAGCTATATACCCAAAAGACACAGCAAGAGCTGTGGCTGTTCTTCATGCGAGCAAAAACAAGCTGATTGTACAGCTATGATAAATCCTCCACTTCAGAACGCCTACAACCGCACACGCAAGTTCTCACCTACTTCCAACAGGAGCAGAAAAGCCCTATTTAATTGACTTTGTCACGCTAGGGATGCAAAAAGCAGCTCCCAACTACCACAAACCACACACACTCTCCTCCATTGCTAAATAGAAATCACAGTGCTCGAGTTTAAGCTGCAAATTAACAAGGAGAAATCCCCCTCTGGAATCCCACCTCCAGCTGGCAGCCCTGCTCAGCCTGAGCTCCCTGGGCCAAGGAACTGCATTAGCTTGTAACATTCAAATGTAATCTGACAGCAAATGAAACTTCCAACTGCAAATCCCTGTAAGCGCTGGGCTCTGCTTCCTTCTCCCTTCTTCCCCAAGCAGGATACGAACAAGCTGGAAACATATCCTGGTGGAAATTTACTAAGTTATATGGTATTTATCCTGATCAAAAGTGATGATCAAAGGTACCCAACAGATCAGTGACTGATGGCACTGACAATTTCATTCATTTTCCTTTAGCCTTCCTTCTTTCTTTGACACCCACACAGCCTGCAAGAGTCCCTTGCCTTTAAGCACCACACATCACAATTCCTCCAGATATTATTTTGCTGGCATAAAAATCCAGACATAATACATTTAAATTTCCACAAAACGTATCTAGGCTGTTTCAAGCAGGTAGCAAACAGGGAGATAATCCCAGTTTAATAACTCTAGATGTAATTAATCTGAGCATCTTAAACTGCCTTACATAAAAAACATCCCCTGCATCAATCTCTGTGCTCCTTGTCTGATCACAGCTTTCTGTACAGCTCTATCTGCGCCCCAGCTGTACTTGACCCCTCAATTCACCATCACCAGCACCACACTGGTTGGGTATCTCTTGGAATCAGCTTTCAATATAATCATGGCACTGATTTCCTATACAATTAATTCTGCAGACAAAGACTGGCCCAGTGCTCTGCAGAAACCATCATGAGAAGCAAAATACATCTTCATTTCACAGATAATAACCAATACCTATGTTGTGTGGCACTTTTGGTTTAATTCTTTATTACACTGAAGCATTAGCACATTCAAATTGCC
This sequence comes from Amazona ochrocephala, assembly GCA_039720435.1. Classification (NCBI taxonomy): domain Eukaryota; kingdom Metazoa; phylum Chordata; class Aves; order Psittaciformes; family Psittacidae; genus Amazona; species Amazona ochrocephala. The sequence continues at coordinate 2,337,972 of CM077891.1, read as the reverse complement.
AATAGGCAGCTTCTAACTAACAAGTATAAGAGAGGATTTACTGCCTACGGAATTGCACCCCCTCTGTTTTAGTTAAAAACCAGGGTCACTACTGCTGGCGTTTATCTCCAAAACTTACTTTCAGCCATCAAAGCGGTGGGTTTTACTGTGCCTTCAGACAGGAACAAAAAGCAGGTCAGTGGGGGTAACTCATTGATGCTTATCATTTACACAGTAGTTAAATCAATCAAGTTCTGCGTAAGGAATAATTCCCAAGACATCCACCCTAAAGGAGGATCTTTTCCAAGACAGAACAGGAAGAGACAGACAAATCATTTAACAAGTAGCTCATTTCCACCAGATCTTTCAGCACGCAGCAAGAGATTCGCACTGCAATGGGAAAGCCAGATTGATAAGCAGCGGTTTAGACCTAAAATTCTTCTCATTCCCAACAAACTCCCAAAGGATTCTCAGCAAGTCTGTAAGGCGATGGATACGATGGATACTTGTTCTCACTGCTGTCAGCTTCTGCATTTCACAACACCCGTTTTGAATGTTTTCTCTTTTGACAGGACATTACCATTGCACTGCTATAATTACTCTGCATTTCAGGAAAGAAAATCTACCCCCCTCAGCTTCCTCTTGGTCTCTCTGCATTTTAAAACATGTTTTATCATGACATCAGGTACAAACTAGACCAAAAGACTTAGAAGTTACTGCATCAATTCCTCCTGCTCACTGCATTCAGCCAGCGCTACTACAACATGCTTCTCTCAGACATGTACTGCTGCATCTGCTGGCTTTGAGGACAAGGTTAAGGACAACATTTAGCACTTCCACATACGTAACAAGCTCGTAAGCTGTCCTCAGACTCACGTATCATGACGTTGGTAGTGCTAAGCTCCTCATTAACTGACAGCTTCTCCTTACTCCAACCGCTGCAGAAGCACAGAACTATAGAGATGACTACACCTTCTCCCTGCCATGTATCCTCAGCCAAGGACACCTTGCATCAACAACATCAATGTGCAGCTGTTAATTTACATTGGAGAGGTTTAGGGGGAAAAAACCCTCATACAGTATATGAACATTAATATTAAAGGATTATACCAGAGGCAGATGTTCATGAAATAGAAGGAGATTAAATCCCCATTTCAGTCTCTCAAGACGGACACGTGCCCTGTGCGCTGTTTCTGTGTCAGGAGTCCATGCTCAGGCTCCACGGCTGAAGTTTCCTTCAGAACAGCGCACGGTGCCCATCAGGAGACATTGCTCCCCAGCACCAAACCCAGTAAGGAAGGAGGGTGACAAAACACGCGCTGGCAAGATTCATGGAAGTTTCTTTGAGTCCACTGCTTGCTTAATCCTCAGCAACTCTCACATCCAAGTGATGAGTTCCAAACATCAGCGGCTGCGTCCTGCAACACTGCCTATGGGGCAGGAGCAGTATTCCTGAGCGACAGACCCCCTTCCAAACCAACATGAAATTCCATGGTAACTGAGAGATGGATTTAGGTATGTGCTTCAGCGACATGCCGAAGGATGGGATCTTCACGTTTTGCTGAGTGTGCTAGGAGAACACTCAAAGTAGAGCTTACAGAAGGACAGGAGATGCTTCAGAGTGCAGACAAGTCAATAACCTGCTTTGGTAAGTTACAGAATGACATCCACACAAGCTTAGTTATAGAAAAAATATGAATTAGCTTTTTATTTGGCTCATTTTTAAACTATAAATTAGGAAAGAGAAGTGGCAGAGGCATCATCCCATAAGTCTTTCATAAACCCTTACTTGGGTGTATCAAAGGAAGATATGTGTGTGTATATATATATAAATTAAAAGGGTCTTACAGTCTTCACCATCCTTCAAAAGCCACTAAATCAAATGTCAGATAAATTCACTGTTCAATAAAATGTTAGAGGAAGCTCCACAGACACTTTTTAACACAGAATTAAAGAAAAAATGGGACAGGGAAAGCAAAGAAGAGAAGGAAGAGAGAAAAAATACTAAAAAATTAATAGGAAAAAGAAAAAAAAGGGGGGAAGTACGTAACATATCACCAACCCCCACTGCTCAGGAACAGCAACTTCTGAAGTCCGAGAGATTCACATCAAACAAGCGCACACTAAAACCCTGGAACACAAAGGCTTGGCCGTGGAAGCTGATCACTTGGTGCTGGCATACTACCCAGTGGATCCCAGAATACGTTTAAATCCAAACAAGGGAATGGGAGGGAAGAAGCTCAAAAGCAATTCGCTATCTGTCCAGGTTGAAATATGCCCCCAGTGCAACAGCAACATTTTCACTCTGGGAGCTGTGCCCAAAAAGAACCCGTGCCCTGTAGCCCCTCCCCGGTATGGTATTTCTAGCCAGGAAGCCCCTGCAGAAGCACACGTGCCTTATCTATGCTGGGCGTCTTCTCAACAGCTACAAACACACGGCAGTAGTCAATGTCCGCAAGAACCGCAGACGCGTCAGAAGGATCCCGCTGCAGGCTGCTGGCAAGAACCGTCCTTCCATGAGGTTAAGGAACTGGTCGAGAACTACAGATTCACCAGTCAGAAAGTACGGGAACACCCTCCCCTTGACGGGGCATATGACCCAATAAGCACCTTCACAGAGTACAGACCTATTCACCTCTTTCAGGCTTCTAGATTCCTGGAACAAGCCGAGCTGGGACACCAGGAAGTCTCAGTGTGTGTGACAGTCTGGTATGCTCATCAGCTGGAGACAGGAGAAATTTGAACACCTCTTTGATGCTCCTTCGAATCTACCCATACCATTGGCTATACAAACTTGGCACCAGAGAGGAGAGGTTTAGGATGAATAAGCTGTTCGAGGGGTGCACATTGATCTTTTCACGACTATTAGAGAGGTTTTGCTGTTCAAGGATCAGCTATTTATAGCTTATCTGGGCTGCATCCACATCTTCAATTCTGTAACAGCTTCCCTTGCCTTTTGAATTAAAAACTCAACTTTACTCCAACTGATCCTCGAGGGGAAAGCACTAAATGTGCCACATCCTGCTCTTTGTTTCCAAGCAGCAGTGTGAAATAATGCAAAGAGCTCACACAGCCCTGGTGATTATTGCATATTTCATTAGGACTCCAACACTCCTTGTCCCACTTAAAAGCTGACTCCATGCTTTTGGCCATATGGAGTTAGTTAAGTAGGCCCTGTGATTACCACTGAGAGGAATCTGTACCATACAGATTCTCTGACAATTCTCAGTATTATCATTATTATGCTTCCATTTTCTAAACCCCTGAAAAGTACCATATCTAGAATATCAATGAGCCCTGAGGTTTCATTTATCAGAGATGCAATGGATTTTGAAAGTGGGACTCTCAACAAGTGCCTGAACAAAGGTGCAATGTGCTGTATTTATTTTTGCACATCATTTTTAGTAGAAACTTACAATCCCAGCCTGGTTTGGGTTGGAAAAACTCACCCAGCTCCAACCCCTGCCATGGGCAGGGACGCCTTCCACTGGAGCCGCTTGCTCCAAGCCCCTGCGTCCAACCTGGCCTTGAACACTGCCAGGGATGGGGCAGCCACAGCTTCTCTGGGCACCCTGTGCCAGCGCCTCAGCACCCTCACAGGGAAGAGCTCCTGCCTAAGAGCTCACCTCAGTCTCCCCTCTGGCAGGTTAAAGCCATTCCCCCTTGTCCTTGCTCCCCTTGAGCTGTGCGAGCAGAGGGGCTCCATGCTGTGATCCCAGGAGCTCACACACGCCATTGCCTGCAGAGAACTCATGACATTTACAGGCAGCTGTCAGCAGAAAAAGGATGTCCTGTACCAAGCTTTCTGAGGTCTTTGGCCCACCTAATTCCACAGACTAATCCTGATCATTTCTCAGGACACACTCAACCCCTCATCATGCCTCCATCCGAAAAAAAAAAGAGATGAAACTACTACTTGCTGCTGAATTTTGTAGCCAAGAGGTTGCTAGTTCAAGGACACAAAGCAAACCATAGTCTAGATGACAGAAAGGGAATTAACAGGCAAAAGGTCTGGAAATGACAAAAACTTTCCACATCTCATCCAGAATTTCTTCTAGAATCACTTGTCTCCCTTCGCTTTTCTCAAGTACCCACATACCTACCAGCTTCCCACAGCTTATAGAACACTCCAGCCAGCCTATTCCCTATCCTTTAACTCCCTATCCCTACTCCCTTGAGGAAACACTCAAGCCAAATACATTTCTTGCACTTCTGTTCATAGTAAGGGTTCTTATTCCCTTATTACTGGCCCACAGTAAATGTTACATTTGGCTGCACAGAGAAAGTAAGTTTGAAGGGGATGGCAAGAGGAGGTGAGGAACAAGGCACAAACAGAGAACGCAACTTTCACAGGGCTCCTTCATCCCCTCCTGACAGGATAAGCCCCCAGGTTCAGCATCCCAACATCATCCCATGAGTGCTCCAAGCTGAAACCTTCCCACGTTCTACCATTACCCTCATTTTGAGTCAACCGAGTCAGAGGAGGGGGAGAAACAAATAAAACCTCCCATTTCCTCAAGAACCCAAGTAGGAAAACTCCAGAACAGAACAGTATCAGAAAAACACCACTTGTTACGGGCCTTATCCAAGCAGCTGAAATACACGGGGGGGTTAATCTCATGAATTTCAGCATAAACCATACCACTTTTGAAGCATTAACACTATAAACACATCCCAGCAGAGCACTACCACGTACCTTCAACAGTACGCACAACACAACAGCTTAACCCAGGAACTCTGAGTGGGAACAGCCTGTTTTCAGAAGTTAAAGCAGGAGACTGTGATTCTTTAACCACGAGGGATTTCTGCACTGTTCTCACTCTGGCAGGCTGTGGATACCCTTCACAGAGGATAATTCCAAATCTCGGGTTTAGAGTTAAGGATGGGTTTATTAGTTATCAGAACATGATGTCTTTCTATCCAGCAAACCTCGCATTCCTTCTGTCTTCTTTATTCAGGCCAGGAGATCTATAAGAGAAATCTGAAGGTTCCATTTCAAAAGACGGGGGGGGTATTTTCTTTATTTAATCATTATGCCCAGCAAAATGCTTTGAGTGCTCACCATCTGCAGAACTTCCCTTCAAAGATGGGTTACAAAGAGCAGACTTCACATTCTCCAAGATGCAGTTCAACTGATCTCACCTTCGGAGAAGCAGGTGGGTTTTTTTGCCTGTTCGTTCTCTTCAGCCTATTCAAAATGTCTAAAGAGGAGAAAGTTCTCCAAAATTATTCAATAAAACCAAATTAATCACAAATTATATTGACATATGTCAGGGGGTTTAATACCGTCTAATTTATACCAGCATATATTCGCCCCTAAATCCTTTTCCTGAAAGGTGCTTGGTGATGCTCTACTACTTCATGGCTTATTATAGCCCCAGTATTATAATGGATCTTTAAAAGCAAAAGGGAAGGATTTTATGCAGAAAAACAACACTTGCAGCATATGCAGGAGCCAGTTGAAGAGCAAGCACAGAATTAGCTATACAGATATTTTTTTCAAGTTTGACAGTTCAGCCTTCTGTGCTTGTCATGCATATGCCACATTAGAAAAAATAATGTTCTTATGTAGTAGTGAACACATGTTTATTTAATGGCATCTGCCCAGAGGGATGATGTATTTTCTGTTAGCATTCACTGAACTGCTTCTCTCAAACCAAATCACGGTTGAAATATCTGGGTTAAAACTGATCTGCAATGGTTGCCTTGTTGAAAAAGACCTTTAGAACTCTCAAGAAATCAAAAGCAGGGGGTTTATACGCACTTGCATTTAGTGTGCGGTAAAATACCCACATCTGAGGAGGGAGAGTAAACGAAACCAAAATGGGGTTTAAATACTGTAACATTTATGAGCAGACAATATGGTTTCCAAGAAAATACTGCGAAATCTTATGCTGCCAGTTCCCCCAACCCCACCCTGGCTCTCAAGATCCATCAATGTCTTTAAGCTAGAGCCACAAGGAAATAGAACCTAATGCTTCAAATCAGAACAGTTTGGCTTGGATTTGCCTCGTGATTTGTGGGAGGGTTTTCGCGGGGGTTTGGTTTGAGAGGGGTTTTTTCAGTGGGGTTTCTGTTGGTGGTTTGGTTTGGGGTTTGTTTTTCAATAAAGCAATGGAGTATTTTCTCCTTAGGGTAACTGTTCAAAGAAATAATCAAAATGCAGAAAACAAAGGTTATTGTACAAGACATTCCTTTAGGAGACAAAAAAAGATAGGAAGCAATGGGTAAGACTAAGAACAAATAGAAATGAAAAATCCTGTCTTTTATTCCTTTTCCTCTTGTTTGCAAAGTGATGCCTTTAAGTAATCCAATATTTGAGCTTCAGCACCGTCATCCATGAAGACCAAACAGTATGAATTCATTCATCTTAAAAAGAAAAGGAATCCCCAGCCTCTCCCATCCATGACAAACACACACATGTAAGAGACTGGAGCCATTAAAAACATGATGGGATCATTCAGAAAAATCAGGAACTAAAGGCTTTGTGTGGTTAAATAACAGATTCCAGTTTGACTGCAATAAGTGACAGGAGCCAGAAGCACAGTCAACCCCCGAGCTCTCCACCGCTGGTCGCCTCTTGTACACCACAGCATCCACAACACCCAACATCCAAGCTGGACCCGAGTGTACCTGTGTAGCTACTGCTAGAGCAGAGGGGCTTTGCATCAGGCAGAACACCAGTCCTCATGCACAGAGCCACAACGGTGCCCAAAAATTCACTTTAGAGCAATTCAGACCTGTGGTGAGGGACAATTGTGCACAAAACACCACCGACTGTTTCAAACGTTGGAGGGAACGGCCAAGAAAATAAGCCTTAAAAAATAATAATTAGAAGAGTCAGGTCTCTGCTTACGCCAGAGGAAGGAAAACAGTTACTCTCTTATGAAAATACCCTAAAACGTGTCCTATCATCGGGTGAAGTGAGTTACATCTACGGCACTACATTCCTTCCATGAATTTCAGATACACCCTAAATCCAGCTACACGCTATCTGACAAATTAGACAGCAAGCCAATGCTCAACTGCACAACCACAGAGCTAATGCTGTCCATTCCTGTTCTGGCTCTCTTCCAGAGGCAGTAAAACCCCCCAGCTGTAGCTAGCTTGCAGATCAGGAGCAATAACAGCAGATTCCTAGTGAACAGAATTCATCTATGCCTTCATGTGCACACACAATCTGATAACGGCAGCTCCAAATGCCACCCTGCGAGCACAGGGGAATTACGTACCTTGGTAGAGGAGTGCACTGTAATCTGCTGTTGATTTAATCTGTGCAGGTCTGCTAAAGTTATGACTGAACATTTCGGAGACGTGCCTAAGCCTCCTGCAGAAGGCAACGTGACCAAGCTGTGCTTACTCAGCTCTTCAGGGGACAGCTCAGCCATGCTCTGCAGCCAGGACACATCACTGCTGAGTGAGGGCCCCTGCGCAGCACCCAGCCCTCCCGGAGCCCTTCTTCATAGAACCCCAGCCTGGTTTGGGTTGAAGGGACCTTAAAGCCCCTCCAGCTCCAACCCCTGCCCTGGGCAGGGACACCTTCCACTGGAGCAGCTTGCTCCAAGCCCCTGTGTCCAACCTGGCCTTGAACACTGCCAGGGATGGGGCAGCCACAGCTTCTCTGGGCACCCTGTGCCAGCGCCTCAGCACTCTCACAGGGAAGAGCTTCCTCCTTGTATCTAACCTAAATCTTCACTATGAGAGTTGTGGGACGCTGGCACAGGTCGCCCGTAGGGTGTTTCAAGCTCTACGACTTTACAGCTTAATATCTGCGCCACAACACAGGCTGGCTCTGAATTCTATCACTGTGTGCAACATCTCCTCCCTGGCTTCTACAGCCTGACCCCTCTCATTTTTTCCTCCCCCTATTTCTCCTCCATTCTGTCTTCCCCACCTCTTCCTCAAACTATTTTCCAGCTTCTCTCACAACCTGCAAGCACACAGGCCTTCCAATCCCTACCGATGACAACGATGGGGGCAGAAGAGCACATCTGGAGGCAAGGGGGAAGGCATTAGCTGTTTCTTCTGGAAAGAGATCAAATTCAAATCAAGATGATCCTGAAAAGAGCTGGAAGTGTCTGCTAGAGTCAAGAGCACCTAAGATTGCCAATACCACTCACAATATAGGCTAAAGGGGAAATAGCTCTGGAAATGGGAAAGAAACTGCATGATTAATTATTGTTTAAACAGAGTTTCTGCAATGCACATGATTGCAGAGTTCACATGCCATAAACAATATGTCCCCGTCTAAAACATCTAAACAATCTACACATGTAACACACACAGTAATTACAAACACCATGTTGGGTCTCAGTATAGCCTCAAGTGCTTAAAAACAGCAGCCTGACTATGTAAAACTGTAACCCTGGCCCAGTGGCCAAAAGCTGTGATGCGTAAATAACATTTCCCCACAGAATCCACAGAGGCCTGAAAAGGACATTTGCCATGATGACATTTTGTAGTGCTCTGTAAGAACAAGCTGTGTTTCTGCGGCTACAAGGACAAAACAAAGGAAGCGGCCAGTCTCCCCCTTTGCTCTGCCTTCCTCCTGGCAAACACTGCACAGGGGGTGCTTCCAAGACCAGGACTGAAAGCTAAACTCCGCACTGGCGAAGGAATAGCACAGCTTCAGAACAATGCTTTGTCCCTTCATCAATATTAGCCTGGAGATTTGGGGGCTTCTGTTACTTCTGCATTATTTCCTATCTTTCACTGCTACTGTTAATAGTGAATTAACGATGAGCACGAAGATCCGGGATTTCAGATGGATATGTGAAGCCGAGATGTTTGGCATCCATTAATTAATCTTTAAGAGGTTTTCAAGGATGAAACAGAGAAACAATAAGGCACTGAATAAATGGATATTTAATTCCCTTAAGCTCTCATCTTCCATTACTGAGAGAACACTCAGTATGAGGAAGTCTATTCAACGAGAAGTATCAACATACTAAAAACACACCAAAGCTGTACATCCTAGAAGTGCTTCCTTCAGAAGCAGCCACTAACTGTGATTAATTTACACTGATCTGTAGTTTAAAGAAAGAAGGCACTGATAAAATACTGTTTCTCACTACTAAATGTAAGAAAAAAAGCCCACAGAACACAGCAGCAGAGATGCTCCTTCCCAACACTGTGCAAATCAAAAGCTACATTTACAAAGACTTCATGTTATCATTCCATTTTCCACTTGAGCACTGTCAGCATCCCAGTTACTGCCATTGATGCTTTAAAAACATAACTACATTCTGCATCTCGGTTTCACCTCTTGAACCACGCTTTTTGTTTGCTGAACCTTAAGAGAACACCAATTGCTTGCACTTTAGGTGGCTGTTAGGCAAACAGGCAACAATTCCATCTACAATGACACCAAAGGCCGCTCCATTTCACCAACCAGGTGACATCAGCCAAAAGAGTTTCAACCAAGTTTTAGGTGATGGTAAATTAGAGCAAGAAAATAATGGCTCAAGAGTTTCTATCTTCACCCTTTCACCAGTGCTTTCAAACCTGCCATTTACATAGGCATGGACCAGTCAATGAGTTGAGTTTTATGTTATTCATGTACTGTTCTGAGGGTTTGCCATCGTATGTACTTGGTGGTTTCTACTCCTCATTTTAACTCCTTAAGTCTTCACAGCCTTCTCTATAATCAAAAGAATACTTAGTGTAGACACTGCCCATGGGTCATAAAACAAGTACGTGTGTCTCATCTATAGAAGAAATATTCCCTATGTACCTCATTTAAAGCTTACCTAAAAGAAAGAGCAAGATAGATAAGCAAAGTGTAAATCACCACCATGATCTCCTGCCACTGTGCACATCCCAAATTCTTCTAAGTGTAAGACTGAGGGGGTTATTACCCAAATACACATTTCCAGCTTTGCCCTGCCTTCGGGTCCAAAAACCAGGCACACCACTCACATTTTACTACATTTCAGCGGGGCTTCACAATGTTATAATGAAAAACTCATTCCAGGACACAGAATTGGCCAAAAAAGCTGAAACAGAGGGGGAAGAAGTGCTCCTATTAAATACTATGTGTGTTTACTGTGCTCTGTGCTCTTGGAATGGAAATTCCACTTTAAACACTAGTCACGGTACCACCCCTAAGAGTTTTCTGGAAGACTATCAACTCATTAATGGAAGTAAAGGGACTTTTCTTATTACTCAGCATATAATACCTCTGAAGGTTTCAGAAGTGTTTGGAGCTGTTCTGTGGGTCACACCAAAAAGCAACGTATCCTTCTTGTTTGAAGGTTTGTTGCCCGTACCCACTTATCAGGTCATCCAGTTTGAACTCAGAAGCACTACACCTACATAAAATAATCATCTTTTAACCTTTTTTATTTGGAATAGTTTAGCTCTATGTTACTAACACTTTCACATACACAGTCCTTCAAATGGCTCTAGGACATAAAAGCTTTGGAACAGCCCTCCCGAAGGGAAGGAGCATCTTGCCTTTTGGTTTTTAGTTGTGAGTGAGGTCATAAACCCCAGGAAGACAGAGCTGCCCCAGCTCCTCCTGGGAAGTGGCCAACAATGAAACCCAACATTGCTTCGGTTTTCCATCTTGTACTTTACCCAACAAACCATTCCAGTGTCCTCAAGGTACAAAAGGATATACCAATAACCACAGAGTTTAACACAAACTTTCCTATTTGATGTATTTATCATAGCAACACAGAGCCAAAGCTCAAGTCGAGCTTTATTTGCATGCTTTGCCCCAAAAGCACACTGTTGACCAGAATGAAACCAAGGCACACCACCTTCAGAGATTCATTCACAGAGATTAAAGCTTCATCCTTCGATTCTTTCAGTTACGTGAACAGAGCTGGAATTAAACAGCAAGAAATAGCATTTCTGGTCCCAGCTCCAAGCTTCCCTCCGCACAACAAATGATCTAAACAGTTCCTGAGGTTTCCTTACGGCTCCATTCCAAAGTTTATTCTGATTGTGGCTCCAGTTTTCCTGACCCAACTTCTTTGATCACTTCTGCTTCTCCAACATAAGCATGCCATTTACAAAGCAGTCCTCCTGCTTTGGCAATTGCAATGCTACTCCATGGGAAACCTTTCACCTTGCCTGGTGTAGCTTTTGCTAGGCCTTTCCAAAACCTCTATGTTTCGGGTAGCTGCAGATGCAGTTTTATTAATACATAAATATAGTTTCATTTACTCTTGCCTTCATTTACATTCTGGGGCTGCTATTACAGAAACCCAGCCCCTCTTCTGTCCCGATGGCAAGAAGTTTCCAACACGAAGATGTGTGCCAAGGAAGCATTCTGGAGCTTTTCCTCGGATACTCAATGCTCTGAAAACAAGGAACAAGCTCTGGCCCATGGAAATGGGTGAAAACATTGTTCACCACACCAAAGCCAAGACCTGACTTCGTGCACTAAAAAGATACTACTCCTGTGCTTGCAGGACTGAATGTAGATAGGACAGGATGAACTGGCCTTTTAAGATAAAGCAGGTTATCCCATTTCTGCCTAATTAGCAACTTCCCCAGCAGCAGCCTTGAGTTTCAGAGCACAAAGTCACACGATGGACCTTTATGTGATGGTAATTTGGAGGAAGTATTTTCCTAACAGAGGAAGCAGATAACACGCTGTGAAAAATGGCTCGATTCTATCTCAAAGCTTATTCACTCCCTTTTACCAACTTCCTCTCATTTTCCACAACGTGATTTCTAAGTGAATGGGCTCCTCGGCATGGCCAGGCCAGGCTCTCACCCAGGCCAGCAGCACACCTTCAGCAAGAGTAAGACCCCCACAATGATTTCTTTCTTCTTTAAAAAGTACCCTTAGAAAGTCAGAGAATATTCTGATGTCCATATTACAAGACAGAAGGCAGCAGGCACCTATGAGCAGCTATAGCACACATTCTTGTAGAGGAAAAGATCTAGCCCAGCACACACATCTCTATCAGGCAATGACTGTGTCAAATCCACCAGACAGCCCAGGATCAGCTCATGCAGATAGATACAGAAGGTTGTCAGTGCCTCAAGTCTTTTAATTCTGATGTCTTTAGTACAATTCAACCTACAATACTCTTTTTGTCCATTTCACATCATCTTGAGACTTGACTGCTCTATTTCAGGGAATTACAACTCTAAATTCAACCAGAAAGCAACTCCGGCCCATGAAAAAGGAAGGAAGCAAATGTGAAAGGATTGAGAGATGGCAAATGCTGTATTCTTCTTTTAAGGCTGTATTACAGAATGGTAACTAAATGCTTTTCAGGATATGGAAAGGGGTCAGAGCACAATGCATCACCACCAGTGAATGTTCAAACTGCTCTCAATAGCAAACTGGATGTTTCAGTTCACAGAACTCTCATCTCTTTCGTAGTGACACACTACAGGAAAATCCTCAGAGCTGAAAACCTGCTTCATGAAGAGATAAACTTTAAACCACGTAGCAAGAAAAGCTTTCCACTGAAACATGTACTCATCACCTTCCCAGACGTGAACGTCCCACAGACAGTACATTGCATGCAGGCTCAACAGAAGACTAAATCAAGTGCATCCATTTGTCCATAGCTGATGGACAAGATAGACTAGTTAAGGAGAAATCCTCTTCTCCTCAGAGAAGATAAAGAAAACAGACAGACTGGAACAAGCTGCCCAAGGAAGCTGCGAAGGCCCAATCCCTGGCAGTGTTCAAGGCCAGGCTGGATGGGGTTTGAAGCAAGCTCTCTAGTGGAAAGGTGTCCCTGCCCACAGCAGGGGCTGGAACTGGAGGAGCTTTAAGGCCCCTTCCAACCCAAACCATTCTATGATTCCATATGCTTGCCCAGGTCTAGAAAGCAAGCTGTGTATTTCAATTCTTCCAAAGGTTATTTTCAAAAGCAGGATTTAAAGGATTTGAACTATTTAACATTACTCATAGGTGGCAAATCCAAATTAGGTTACACTGAGCGATGCAATATTTATCATTGCACTGTTGATGCCACTTAGGAAGAAAACAGCCAGTATTAAATCCATCTCCATATACACTTTCGAACATTCTGTGCTCAAAGCAAAGAGAACCTCATTTTGTGTTTGTGGGCACAGACACACACAATGCCTATCATTAGGGCAAATTGTGACATTTCCATATGCATACGCATGCAGCTACACATGGGAAGACCAGGGAATCTGCTCTGATCACACAGGTTGTGTAGGAGCGAGGAACTGTCACATAAAATCTGGAATCTGTTCCCGATCCAACTGTTCCACTTCATCAAAAGCAAAGAGACTTCTAAGAGCTCTCTTGCTCCTTCTGACAGCCAATTTCCCAAGGAAAGAGCAACTGTGCTACCAGATCTTAATAATGCACAGGGCCTGGAGAGCTTTTGCTTAAGAAAAGCAGGGAAGGAAGGAGGGAGGCTTCTTCTTTTGACAAAAACCAGCAAATGGCCTCCTGAAAACAGCAACAGCAGTTTGTCCTCTCTGCATCAAAGTCTGCAGACCAGGAGAGAGCCAAGAGCAGCGCCACATTTCTCATTGATTCAATGTATTTAACACGGCTTTTTCATGCCTGGACTCAGGTACAACACTCCTGGCTCCAGCCTATTGCTTTCCATACCAAATGCTTACCATACACAAGCGCAGCAGCTCAGATGGCTCCTGCACCTCTTAGCGATGTTCTCACTCCATGTACAACCTTCTTAGGAATCATTACAAGGACAAGTACCACCGCAGCCCGTTACTTCTAATTCAGGCAAAAAAAAGCCTGGTAAGAGATTTATTATCTCAGAATTACAGTAAAAATACACACCATAATATTTTTTTGGCTATGGAAAAACCTTCCCATAATGAGTAATAACCATTGCCTAATTCCTGGAAGAATAACCAGTAAAATAGCTCATGCAGAACAGGACGATCCAGATTGTCAGATTTATCCGTCAGGGTTTGATTACAGAAAAATTCCTCTTCAAGTTCTGTATTAAACGAGACAAACTTTTTCTTATGGAACAGTGGAAATTTCCTAAGGAATCTGTAATAGTGTAGAGCTCGGAAATGTTCAGCTCCATTCTTCATTGTATTAGAACCACATGCTGCTGCAGAAGAAAGCAAGAGAAAGAAACCTGCCAGCGCCATTCAAAATGAGCAGGTATGAGAGTGGAGCTCCGTGCTGAAGGTAACACAGCTGTGCAAAGCCAGCGGAAGCCTCTCCAAGCGCTCTGATAGTAAGACAGTTTCCTACGACAGTTATTTTCCTATTCTAGATGCTTTAAACCCCCTTTCCCTTGTATTTCCCCACTGTCACAGAGGCTGCACATCCATGCACTTCTGGCAGGGGTCCCTGTCCTCAGCTGCTTCTCACAGCTTCAAGCATGAGAATAAAGTCTGGTTCAGATCCTCCCATGGAGCTCCCACCTACACGCTCCCTACACACTGCACCAGATTACTGACACTTTTCAGTATCTAAACTGTAGCACATCAATACTATAAATTCAGTACCTGCAGTGAACTACAGCTGTGCTTTCAGGCTTTCTGAATGACAGAATGGGTTGTGTTGGAAGGGACCTTAAAGCTCATCCAGTTCCAATCCCTGCCACAGGCAGGGAAACCTTCCACTAGAGCAGCTTGCTCCAAGCCCCTGTGTCCATCCTGGCCTTGAACACTGCCAGGGATGGAGCAGCCACAGCTTCTCTGGGCACCCTGTGCCAGCGCCTCACCTAGACGTAAGGAAGAATTTCTTGCATATATCTAACCTGAACTTACCCTATTCCAGTCGGAACCCATCACCCTTTGTCCTACCACTGCAGTCCCTGATGAAGAGTCCCTCTCCAGCATCCTTGTAGCCCCCTTCAGACTCTGGAAGCTGCTCTGAGGTCTCCATGCAGCTTCTCTTCTCCAGGGTGCACAGCCCCCATTTTCTCAGCCTATCTTCATATGGGAGGAGCTCCAGGCCCTTATCTGGGGAGCTAACAGAACTGGGAATCACAATGTGCCTCTTCTTCCCCAGTGATCAGGTCACCTACCTGCCTGGTAGCTCAGCCAGCCATGAGGGTGGCTCTTAAGACGGACGATGTGCAAGTACTACTTGCACTGGTTCATGGATTTGTTTGCACCTATTTCATGTTGTCTGTCATGTGGACTCTGGCAATAGTTCCCATTCCCCCTAATTCCCCAAGGACCCAGGAGGAAGGAGCTCACGGATCAGGCCTCCGACAGGAAACAGCTCCAAAGCAGCAGATGCAGGCTTGTGGAGGAGGCCCATTCTCTGCCAGAAATAACCCTTCCCGGCTCCACCACTTCAAACAACAGGTTTACCTTTTTAAGCACTGCCTAAAGAAGAAGGACAAAGGGGAGTGGAAAGGCTGGCACATTTGTGCCACAAAATAAGCTCAAACTCAACCAAACCGCCAAGTTCAAGTCTCCTTCTCCTAAGCAATTCTGGAGCAAAAGAAAAGAATAGATTCTAAAAGCTTCATCAAGAAACCCACCAGAGAAAATAATTTTTGCACTGTTTCGTAATCAATGAGGACCAATAACAGCACAAGGACAACAACAAAAGCACAATAAATGGGCTATCTAGGAATGGCTGAAACTCCACTTTATACATCAGTGCTAAACGGTTTCTTTTCTTGATCTGTAACTTGATTTCAAAGCAGAAATATGCCACTGTTTGCTTTCTAGCTCTTGTGTGCAGTTTGTTTCCTGTCACTTCTGGAGGCAGGTAAAACCTTTGTTTCCAAGCCCATAAATCATCAATGAATAAATGAACGCCTTCAGGGTCTCCTACTGTTTGAGGGCATTCCAAGCATCTCCTTTGTCATTCTCTATAAGGCCACAAACGGAAGGAGGTGGAAGTGAGGTTACAGACCACCAGTTTACTGGAAGGTATCATACTTACACTGAAAACCTGCTACTACAGCTTTACCCAGAGAAGCAGGGTATGACAGCTACAACATCAGGAATCATTTTCATCAGTTCTGCATTAGCTCGATGGGTGCATCCAAACCTCAGCAGTTGAGCTCAGAATGTGCACAAGTCAATAGAATGGGCAAAGGATGTCTCAAAACAGCAAAGGCCACAGCTGCAGAAGTTGCTTTAGTACGCTGCTATGAACCAACTGAATTTCACAGATGAAGATTTAAGCTTTCAAGGAAGAACTATTTAAAGCAATAATTACGTACAGGACAAGGACTGCGAAGGACGCTGCGCTGTGCAGCCTCTGCTACTTGGGAAATGAGTTACTGGAATTCCAGGCCTTGCTGGAGAAGAAACTCAACCTTGACTGATCCAAATACACATGCCCTAAAACTATCAGCCACTGACTAAGACAGGCAGATGAACTTTGATCATCAAGCTCTGGGAAGCTTATATCTCCGCTGAGAGCTCTATAAGGGAATACAGGTTGCTTTCTCCATGAGTCCCGACTGTGCTTCCCAGATCAGGCACCAGCAAACAGGAAAGCAGACCTGGCAATTCCAAACTCCTCAACAGGCTCTACTGCAGATGTATGAAAAAGAAGCATTTTGTGCCCAGAAGCACAAGGCCAGAAGAATGATGGCATTCTGTACAGTTCATGAACTACTTTGTCCTCCACTGTCTATGGCATGGAGAGAAACCATACACAAACCAGCCCTGCTAGGAAACGCAGAGTTTCTAACACTTCCACACAGTCTGCCCTGCAAACAAAAGACGCATTTAATGATTCTGTGCTGCTTTAATATTTTCCTGTCTGCAGTTCACATTCCTATTGTTTAAACTGAAAATGCAAATCCTCCTGTCTTGATGCTTTTGTCAGGGAGACAAAAACACTTCTGAAACTTGGAGACACAAAAAGATGCGCTAAAGCAGAAGTCGACAGAGCAAGGAGGCTACAACCCAAGAGCAAAGGGATGCACCTATATAAAGGCTCTTTATCAGGAGAACATTAAAGCTGGAGAACGTGATTACTATGCAGGAATTACTCTCGTGTACTAAGCAACACCTGCTATACAGAATTGAAATAAAAATGAAATAATTACACTGTGCTTTAACATTATTATTAGATTATTATTACAGGCTGGAAGACATTTTTCGGTTGACTTCTCAAAACAGTTCATGGAACTCGGATACTATTTCCATCCAAATGCAATCCACAGGGAACTGCTTGCTCCGGACAACATTAATACTCCAACTTTAACTTGTTCCTCAACTGTTTCATGGGGAGTTCTGTCAAAAGCCCACCACCCAATGCAGTTATGGTGTTTGTTCAACACATACTGGTACTTGCAAACACACTGTGGAAGACGGTTAAGTTTGAAACAGAAGCAGCCAAGGGTGTCTAAATTAATGCAGCTGACATTGTCCAGCAGAGCAGAAGATCAATCCCATCTTGGCAAGAAAGTCTTTGAAATGCTGTGACTATTCTAATAAAACATAGTTTTAAAAGAACCACATAAAGAGTGTCTGTAAACAGAGGTTCATAACTAGAAACAGCGACACAGGTGACCATTAACATCCGACATTCACAAATTACCACTATTTTCCACCAAAAAATAGAATCCTTGTGGTAACAAAAGCTCCCAAATCAAGATTTATTGGCAGCCACTCAAGTAAGAGCACTGGAAACCCTTTAACAAGTAACAAGTGCACACCTCTTCTAAGACAAAGCACTGCAAGCAGTTATTTCAACTCCATATGAAGCACATCATCTGGTGTATGAGCACATGCACATACACCACTCGTAAGAACACTCAAGTCTCCCTGTAATAGCTAACATCACAGCAGAGATATTTGGGTTATTGTTCAGCACAACACATACAGGTTTTCCAAGAGTGCTTCAGCATCAGCCTTACTATACCTTACTACTTCTTACCTATCCAATGATACTGTTTCTAGACTGACTAAAAGCAGGTTTTATGCTTAGTTTCACCTCATTCCCCCCTTCTAAAGCACTAAGCACAGCTACTGGGGAACCAGCAAATCTGATTTAGAAGCACTCACTAACATGCAGCACCATTAATAATGACATAATGCCTTAAAACTCTCCCATCCTGAGCCCACAAAGGTGGGAGAAAGTCAAGTAACTGAATAGCTTGATTATGAAATCCAAGCCCCATCTCGCTGCAGCTTCTTCCCTAACTGCGAGACCATCGCACATAAAACTTGACTTTTCATGAGGATAAACAAAATGGAAAACTGTTTTTCTTCCCCCTCAGCCTTTAAAAGATGATTTGTTTTCCATATGGATACCTGCGCTGGATTACAGCTCTGACAGAACTACAGGTGTGCAATATGGAAAGCTACAGGAGGGGGAGGCTTAGACGTGAGTAGATGTTTCTTTGTTGTTGCTTATCAAAAACCTACCCATAAAGAAGGAATTTTTGCTTCTCATGTTTGACAAATCCCTGCCTGCATTATTTGATCACAAACAAATCCAACAAAACCTACTCACAGTATGCTTTTAACAGCTCATTTTACCCTGATTTACATTTTAAAGCGTCCACCTACACATGACCAGTATCTGCTAGCTCTGAAAGATGATCCAACTGTTTTAATCAAGTCCATGCCTGTTCAAACTCAGCTTTTCAGTTTTAGCACTGAGCAACACCTAAAATATGCCTAGTAAATGATATCACTGTATTTATTACAGGTAAGCCATTTCATTTTTCCCCCCCCACAGACATTACTCAATCAACCGCTTGGGAATACACAGGCACCCTTCAGACAAATGATGCTTCTATGAACACTTTTCTCTTGATAACCCTAAACCCACACAGGTTTAGATTCATCTGTGATGTCCCAATGGATGGGAAAAAACTAAACGAGTGTTAATGATGCATTTCTGCTCTTTGAAGCACAGCAGATAGCCTAATAAAACAGAACAGTGCATAAAAAAGGACTAGGGTATCTCACTCAACCTTCCAATACCTAAAGGGACTGGCAAGAAAGCTGGAGAGGGGCTTCTGACGAAGGCCTGCAGGGACAGGACAGGGGGGAATGACTTTAACCTGCCAGAGGGGAGACTGAGATGAGACCTTAGGCAGAAGCTCCTCCCTGTGATAGGCTGCCCCATCCCTGGCAGGGTTCAAGGCCAGGTTGGACAGAGCAGTTTGGGTCAGAAGGGACCTTACAGCTCTTCCAGTTCTTATCCCCTGCCACGGGCAGGGACACCTTCCACTAGAGCAGCTTGCTCCAAGCCCCATCCAGCCTGGCCTTGAACACTGCCAGGGATGGGGCATAATAATAGCTGATATACTACAAAACTATACAACCATTTCACATGTGGCCTCTCCTGGAAACCTACAGTGAAATAACACTGCACCCACCTTTATCCCCAGGATGATACTTTTTTTTCCAGCTAACTAATGGCAGCACAATTTCTGAGTTTCAAGGAATTATGACAGGAATCTCAGTAGCAGGAGCTACAGATCCTGCTTTCAGGGCCAGGGAAGCAATTGGCCATGCTGAAAACCCTTAAGAAACACTTACCAGACAACGTGAGTTCAGTGCAATAAAAATAAAGAAACAGCTCCCAAAGAAAGCACTGCCAAGACTGCGCTGAATAATAGGTTATTCTGTGTCACGCTAAGGGCAGTCTACCTAATGAATCTGCACCTCAGCCAGCAGCGCTCGCGCTCAGTCCTGTCAAATCCTTCCACTGAAGCCCTGGACTGCCATTCCAGTAGTGCAAAACTGAGTTTGCTCTACACAGAAAGCTGCCTTTCTGTTCTTAAAATGCAAGTTTGCGTCAGCAACAAACTAAAAAGGCAGTTAAATGGTGTGAGCAACATGAAATTAGAGAGCACTGGAGAGGGACAAGGGATGTGGAGTTAATACATTTAAAACAAACAGCAAATTAATTAGCTTTACTTTTTAATCACTTCAGAACAGAAGACAAAGAGGGCATTTCTGGGTTACCCAGTGAAGTCACGGCAGGAAGGCAGTGCCATTCGTAAGGGCTTTCCCCAACAGTGGGATTCACCCACTGACATGTTAGCTGAAACCTTGCATTATTCTGAAGCCTGTCTGCATTCAGGAACTCTAAAAGCTTTCCAATCCAATGACCACTTCAAAACTGAGCGTACCTGCCTGGGACTCCTATCTGCCTCGAAAGCCTGCTGGCATCCTCCAGCCTTGTGAGGACAAGTCTTTCTGGCACAGTAGCCAAATGCAGATCATTGCCTCTAATGCCAGCCCAAACACAGGCTCATATTGAGCTCAGCATTGGTGTTACCATTGCCAACGTCAATATAGAAAAAGCTTCATTAAGTATGATTTCAGCTGAAATTATCTCTGCAAGGAGGCAGACTCACTAGCACAGCACTCTTCAGACTGAGACAGAGGAGACCATGCCCAGAGCAAAGATGCCACTAAGTCTGAAAGGGTTTTAGGAACGGCAAACTGGCAGGAGCCCTGATTTAATACGGATTGAACCTGCCTAAATGGCACTGCATGTCTTCAAATTGGCGACGGTTTGCAAATTGCTGGGAAGTGCAAGTGGGAACTCGGGGGAAATCACACAATTGTCTTTCATTTTCACAATCAAAGCTATCCAAAATGTAAAGAATACCTCTGACGCTATGTTGATCTCAGATACTTGGATCAAAGAAACTTATCGTTCCTTAAAAGCAGTCTGGTTTCTTGTTAATCTGTCCTACTTAAAATAAGACAGAATTACAAAAGCCAACTCCGTAACTACAAATGTCATTCACCAACACCTCTGCTTCCACAACGACTCATTTCTGAGAAAGGTCATCAGTTTGGCTTGCATCCAAAGTATCTGACTGATGACAGCTTCCAGGAATGCCTCATCGTGAATGAGAATGTGAGACTGTGTCATCCCTTCACAGGAAAGGAACAATGCTTTAAGTTATAAATAGAGATTTTTTAACATCCCTTCCTGAACGATGCATATATTTATTAACTAGTGTGTTATGTGTGATAGTAAGCCTTGGGCCTGTATGGAAGTATGGACAACACCATTTACCTGTAAGAAAAGCACTGCACTTCAGTGATCACCAAGGAGTCGGCCTGATGGACTTTCAGCGATGTAAAAATGTTCACACAGCTTTGATAGCTCATGAAAATATGGGTAATTAAGCCCACATCTGTCCCAGAACAACAAGAAAAGGATGGAAAGAGAAGAAAATAATAAACAAAAGCAAAGTCACAGCACTCGTGCCAATGGAAGTGGCTCACAACCGGTACACACAAATAAACCTGGCACAGGCTATGAAGGGAATGAATTCCAGATGTTTGCACTTACTGTTCACTCTACTAAAGAGATCCCATTAAGCCCAATAATTGGTAACTGTCTGCATGAGAAGTCCTTGAGCAGGTGTGGTGATCACATCCTGGTCTCACCTTGAACAAAACACTCCAAATCTCACTGATTCCATTTACAATTATGAGCCAAACTCATCCCGTGTAAGATGATATTACTTGGTCTGAGCTAATGAAGGGATTCCTCAGAGGTACTTAAGCCATTACCTTGTGCATTTTATCTTTGTAATGGTTTGAATGCAATAAACATTGAGAACACCTAGTGAAAAGCAGGTAATAAATGCTTATTCAATAAATATAGTCTCCAAAAAAGGTTACCTAGTGCCGCCCTGACCATTAACACCCACGGCATCCTTTAAACTGAATTCCAAATGACTGCATTTACATCAAGAAGTAGCTATTTATGTCAAAGCTCTTATCCTGATGGTGACCTGGCAGTGCCTTTTGGATCAGATGCATTTCAGAACAGTTTACAACATCAGAAACCCACCAATCTGTATTGTCCTAGAGGGGAAAAACAACTATTCCAAGTCTGCTGTCAGATGTCACCCAAAACTGGTGGGCAAATCGCAATTCATGCTCCCTATAACCATTGCTATCAGGTATCTATTCTATTCAGTGAATCCCTTCAAATCAGTGTCGTTAATTCTTGGCCAAGAATAAAAGATAAACCTAACACAGGAATTATGCAGATTACAAAGGAAACCCTTTAATGCAATTCTAGAGGCTGTTATTCAGTACAAAGACTGTATTAATTCCTTTTTAGTAGAGTGCCTTACACCACCCCTGAGGCTTTACTGCTGAGGCTGAACTCACAAGTGTTATTAGAATACAAGTACCAACATATTTTTCTTGTTTTAAGTAGCATGTTCTCATCCAGTTTTCCCTTACATGCTGTCTCTGGACCTACACATGTGAGCTGCAGCAAGGTGTAACCTCAAACAATGACTATGATCAAAGAATTTCTATTTTGAGGGTTTATTCTTTATTTTTATCTCTTTTTTTAAAGAGAGGTTTTAATAAATCCCTGCCTGTTGGCATTTTGAGTGCATCAGACAGCTCACCCAGGGAGCTCAGTCTTCATTAGGCAGTGAAGGACTGCTAGATATATATATATATATAAACGTTATATAGGTAGACGAAGACAGTGCTAGTACCAGTTGAGAATTAATAGATGAAATCCAGGAGCCCTAAGAGACTAGCAAGTGCGAGCAGTAGTAGGAAACCAATGAAGACTGATGTTATATAGAGAATCAGCTCTCCTATCCTTTAAAGTAATGGAGATTAGGGAGACAGGGATCACTAACACCCAACAGATTTAGGGTGTTAATTACTCACTACAAGTTACCAGGTAGTAGCTAAATTCTGAAAGCTGAGTGCACTTCAGACGAATATGGTGATTCCATAATCCAGAGATTACTACAGATTACTGGAACTGCAAATAAAGCTGCTGCCATTTCAGCCTGGGCTCACTTCAAGAGCGGCAATTCCTCCCCGGAAGACATGCCAGAGGATGTGGAATCTCCCTCTGCTTCACTGAGGCAGTGAGGTGCAGCACTTCAGTGAGCTTGGAGCAAACAAAGACTCAAACACCCCCAGACCTCCCAGTCCAGAATCCATATCACAAATACATCAGTATTTGTACATCAGTGGACCCAGGCACACACCTTGAGCCCAGCGCAGCAGCTTCACTCCTCAGCAGCAGTTTCCCATCAGCTCCATCGCAGTGAAAGTCAGAAGTCTTACTGCTGCCAGGAATTAAATCTATTCTACACGCTCTGTAGCCAGGGGATTCAGAATAGAGACTGAGCCATGTCACAGGAAAGAGGGGACCCTAACAAAACCCACAGCCCTTGTGTATTCGTCTGCCCGAAGACACCAACCCCAGCCTCCCTGCAACAAACATCATCCCGTACCAGCCAGTCAAACACATTTGTCTCATTCTAACACTAACACACTAATGTGTTTCCAAAGTGCTAAATTAAAGCAGACCTTTTAATAGGATCTACAAACTTCATAAGCTAAATAACATAGAATTTGGGCCCCACTTAACACAAATAAAGCTCCCTAATGTGACTACACACATTAGATCACTCGCGCTCACCAGCTCCCACTCGGGTTTTTTCTGCTGACAGTATTTCTGAGCTTGAACAAACAAACATATTCTCAAAGTACAGTCCAATATTTGTACAGCTGACAGAGTTCTTCCCTCACTCAGCATGAAACCCCAACAGGGAAAACAAATACGCAGTTAAGATATAGAGAAAGCGCATCAACTGTCACCTGCGTTAGGTAAGGAGCACCAGCAGCCAACAGAATCCCAACGCACACTAAACTACACAAACAGATCTACAAAAGCAGCCCATGTTTAAGCAATATGTGTTCCAATTCCTGCAATAACACATATAAACTTAGCATTGGAGTCTATCACCTCTTACTGATGGAAACCTGTAAACTCTGGGTAAGGCAAACAAAAAGCACTCACCAGAGCTGGTTTTCTGACTGGGTAACCTCACTGCAGCAGTGCTGGAACATAAAGACCAGGCTAACAGCAGGGCTAGAGCTGTGCGGTACACACTGGAGAGTACTGTAATACACATTTAATACATTCAAAGCAATAAAATGACCAGGAAAACTCTTTCTAAAGCAGTTTAGAGGGTTGATCAAATTTACTGAAGGGAAGAAATGGTCATGAGGATGGGGAATGCTGCCAGAACATTCTTTGAGACCACAGTACGGTCAGACAGTGCTGATGGAATATTTATTAGCAACCCAGATCCAAACAGCAGCAGCCTCCGAGCAGCAACAGGTTCGCTTGAAGTGCCGGTCAAAGGGGATGCGGAACAGGACGAAGACCACAAAAGTTGTGAGGATCAGCTGGAAAACCAACGTACAGTATTTCATCCTGACAGAAGTCAATATTTATGCTGCCCAAGGAATTCCTTTTCATTTCAGAAGTGTCAGGGAAGCTGAACAACACTGACACACACAAACACAAACACAGAGGAGCAGTGGGAATGCAGCGGGGTATTTATTGCTACCAGCTTCTTACTGTAAATAATCTCCTGCCAGGCTCAGTACTTGAAAGCAACTTCTTGAACAATATCCAACCATCATCTCTCTTTTGGTGTGGGATGAGGAAACATCCATTAGTCCACTCCAGAAAAATGGAAATATTTTAATGCTCACATTTCTGATGAGCTTTGAAAAAGGCCTTCAGGGGTGGCCAATGATTTCATTACGGAAAAAAGAGTTCCCCTACGAACTGAAGTCCCAAACACCTTCTTCATCAGCTTAATCCTCACATGCGAGCACAGGATGCAATTTACCTACAGTAATAATACTTTCAATAACAGAGAACACAGAATAACACAGCAGGAAAACCTGGGCTGAAGCAAAGACTTTCATCTAATGGAACCAAAGGTAAAGGAAATTGGTTTTCACTATTACCGCTTTTCTTTAAAAGGTAACTTTTGGGCTTCAACAAGAGGGTTTTTCTTAAATACAAGGTTTTGTGCTTTGTCTGCACACAAAATGACTTGGGCTGCCCTCGGCGGGGGGAAGATGCTAAATAATAAGCTCACCAGGAGATAGGGCTCTTCTGACTGCAGAGAGTGTTTGGAAAGTCTAAGGCTATTTTGGCAATTCAGAGTCTTAAGCAGCACAAGCTATATTTTCAATCCGTTTGAGATTAATTCACACACATTCTCATTAAAGAAAGTGGAAGTTCGGGAAAAATAATAAGGTCAAAAATAGAAATTAACTAGTGTTTGATCACTTTCATAAACTGCTCAGCTCTATTTGCTCCTATGAATTCTGTAATCCATAGTAAGCAACAGTAAAGACAGTCAGATGAAGATATGAAAGCAATCCCAAGATGATGGATTCACAGAAATCTAAACCCCCCCAGAAAACCAGAGGGGAAGTTCATAATTATTATGACACAAGGCAGCATGCACTGAATCCCATGCAAAACCGTGAAGTCTTACTGAGGGAAAGCCAAGGGCTCAGATATATGGGAAGCGGAGATGTTTATCTTGCATCTACCTGCACCACTCATAGGTGAGACTGAGCTGCTGAGAAGGAAGAACTGCTGTGAGCTGGTAAAGCAGAAATGCAAACCCCAACAGCGGTCAGCAACTTTCAGAAGTATTTTGCCCTGCTAATCCTGAACTGTTCAAAGCTCTGAGGCAGCTCATAAACCCAACCCTTTCATTTGCGCAGTGGATGCTCAAGAAGTCACGAGGAGAAACACCGGCTTATTTGGCTCTCTCATTTATATTCTGATACTGATTTCCTCGCACCTAGTAGATGAGCACAAAAAGCGATCAGAAAAGTACCCTGAGTACTCTGCATTTCTAACCCTGTTCTGAATACAATTTAAATCTAAAAAAGGGATTATGCCATAAAATGGTTTTTACAAATAGACACTCCAAAAACTACAGGTAATGACAGCCTCTTAAACACCCCAATCCCTGCACAGCTTTAAACCTCCTCTGACATGGGAAGCAAAATAGCTTTTAAAATGGTTTCATTTTTCAAATCACAGATCTTTAAAGGGTAGGCTCTGGGAGAGGCACAGCATTTCCATCAGACAGGGCCTGGCGTATGGTTTCCCCTACTAAATTACAGCAGTAGATACTGGGAATAATTGGGTGTCCTGGGGATTTTTTCCTGCAGCAAGTTATTTTCATGTCATATGTGTTAGATATATGCTTATAAATACATATACAACTATCATCATGGTTTGGCTTTGCAAATGAAGATCTGAGAAGGGTTTTACCCATGCTTACTACTATATATTTAATATATATGTATTAAAAGACCAATATACATACATTACAGTACCTTGAAATGATTCCCTCTTATGTTAATAAAAAAGTCTTCTAGGCTTTAATAATAGGGAAAACCCTGCGTCACCATAAGAGGTTAAGATTAGGGTGCAAACACGGCCACTGCACAGCTAAGTAGGAAAAGAGCTGAAGCTCCTGCAGATCTTAGACTTTTCCTCAATAATCTTTTTCCTTCTGGGTATCATGATACAAACAAAAGAGTGTTATTTCAGTGTCTTGGCTTTTTGTCAATCTAGTTAATACCTATTCATTTCCTTTTCTCTTTTTTACCTTTCTGAACAGCAGTCCCACCAATAAATTCACTGTAGAAGCCAGAAGCGAGCTGGCCCATTGGGGGCTGAAGTGCTACATCTGCTTCATGGAGAATTTTTATTTGAGCCCAGGAATGCTGGTTGCTCAAGCAGACTAAACACATTTGATTCATTTCTGTGCATTAGGACTGGGGTGTTGCAACTCTAAGCCAGGCTGGCAAGGTTTACGTGTAGTTCCCACACAGCATTACACAGCCATAGTCACATTAGCCTTTCCTTCTCCACCCTACCCCAGCCTGCCAGGAATAAAGTCTGAGTATCTCTAAAGCAAAAGAACAAATTCTGATTATCAGTGACTTCAGATTCCTCTAAAAGAAAGGGCTGGTGCTAAAGCAGAATTACTGAGGTCTATTATTCAACAGCCATATCAAATTTTCATCTGGGATGAAGCCTTATGTTGTTGTGTTGTTATTAACAGGCTTCTTGACTCTGTTCCAACTCTGATAGTTATCAGAATACACGAACGCACCTGATATCAGTGTCTACAGCAACACAGTCACAGATAAAGCCAGCAACAATCTGCTTGCCTAGAGACAAAGCTTATTCTCTTCTACAGATCGCAGTAACTTTTCTGCCACCTGGTTTAGATAAACTGCTGAAGCTTTGCCTGTTCCATTTGCACAGCTGCTCCCTGCACAGGAAGGGACCAGGCCAGGAATAGTTAATAACTTCCCTAAATGGAAACACTGTTGACTCATTCCTTTTCCTCACAACAGATTGCGTGAAGCCTCCGCGGTGCTCAAGCCTAACCAACCTTTTAACTAGAAATAGTAATCCTAGTTGAGATTTTCCTGTCCTGGCTCTAGTTTGTATTAGAAGTGCCCATGTGGCTTCTAGCCAAAGCTATAAAAGGTATGTATTAAAACCAAGTTTTGAGAGATATGGGAAGGGGTGGGTGGAAAATTTAAGCCAACCACCAAAACCTAATGGTTTTTACCTACAACAGGGTCTTCTCCTTTCCCTAATTCAGAAACATTATTTGTTCTCCCCCCACCTTTCCATTCCAGCCTTGGACTTGAACACTGATTCTCTACACCAAAAAAAATGGTCTCTATTGGCTTTCATAGCTGCATCTGCTTTGGTTCTCCTTCCAGCTCCCCAGTCATGCCTCCAGTGCCTCAGAGAAGATGCTTGCTTCCTATCCACTGTATTAGCAGACCAAAGTGAACCATTATTCATATACATTCATTCACCAAATAAATCATTAGGTGCAAAATAAAAGACACTTGTAGACTGTTAGTACTAAGACATGACTGCCAGAAACGGGTAAATGTTACAAGGGCAACCGGTAAAGCCTCAAGGCAAAAGAGGTTTAAATGAACTTGATTCATTTTGTAAACCCTTAAACAGATTCAACATAGAATTAGTTGTAGGGCTACAAATTGTTTCACTTCTTTAACTTCAATTTTAGCCAAGTGAAAACAGACACAAACCAAAGGAAGAATTCTCAGTCTAGTAAATCAATGCAATCTTTCTAGATAGCCAAAACATATGAAAAAGGAATCTAAGTAAAGAAACATTGGGCCAGAAAGATGCTACCTTTATTATTCCCAGTTCAAGGGTGGTAGATTTGGTTGCAACCACCCCCTCTCTCCATGGTTCACTTGTATTTAGCAGTGGGGAGAAAAAAACTAAACAAACCAAACAGCAAAAAGTTCACAACTCGAAAGTTCCATCCTTTGATTCATACATGAAAGAAAATACAGCAACTCTTCCCAAAAACTGGTCCCCATCCAATTGTCCAGGCCCTCTCCTCCCATTTTATCCCAGCCAGTTCCTCAGTCTAGTTCAACAGATGACTATGAACTAGTTTTGCTAGCACAAAGCAACGAGGGACTCAACCTTCTCTTTCCTACAGGTATCTGGGACTCAGACCACCCTGGTGAGAGAGATCCCAGCCAAACCTAAAGGCAGTATACTCCAGGAGAAGTTGGTTCAGATGGGGAACACCTCACAACTGAGTACTGTTAATGTCAGCAGTTAATGGGGTTTCAAGAAGCAGGTCTGAAATTTGGCAGAGCAGAACAAGCAAGGACTTGAAACGTAAAGAAAGAGCCTCTGGCTATGAACTGTCATTAAGTTGGAGGTGGCTGGAACTTTGGAGATCAACTGGAGGACACTTCATTGTACCCTTGCTCTCCTCTAGCAACCTTCCCCTAGATATTTGCTAGGTCATTATCACTTGAATGATATTAAATGGATCTTTGATCCTACATAAACCTGTCCAATCCCTGAACAAATCCCCCTGCTCCCAGGGGCTCAAACACTTGAGCTTGGGCCAACTCTGACAGTGCAGCCATCCAAGCATGAAACCAAGAGCTCCCAAGCCCCTGCCGAGGCTTCATAAGAAGCCTCACAAGCTTCATAAGAAGCTTCATAAGAAGCCCCAGCAGGGGCTTGTCCCCTTCTGCTGCTTGTAGCTCAGGCAGAGCCTAAGGGTGGGAGGCTAAGCTTAAGCTACAGGTACGTCTGTGCCTACCTATGCCTGGTGTTGTACTGCTCTAATTCTGATCCTGGCTTGACACTGGACCTGCTCCAGCACTATGGACTTGTCTGATGGTCTGAACTGTTGGCTGGTCACCACCTCATGGATCATCTATTCTTCCCGATCCACTATCGGGACAGTGTGACCTTGCTGGTGAGCCCACTGCTTCTGCCTGTCTTGCTGTGATTCTCTGCTCCCACCTTACGTTCTCCTCTGGAGCAGCAACCTTCTTCATGTTTATGACTATTCTTGTTGCCTCATCTTTTCTTATAGAGTAAGAAAATAAAGAGATCAAGGTGGCTTAACACTAAATTATGCAGGCATTCTACAGGGTGCATGGAAGACAACAACACTGACCAT
This sequence comes from Amazona ochrocephala, assembly GCA_039720435.1. Lineage (NCBI taxonomy): Eukaryota > Metazoa > Chordata > Aves > Psittaciformes > Psittacidae > Amazona > Amazona ochrocephala. The sequence goes on along the minus strand of CM077891.1, from coordinate 2,308,780 downwards.
TCTCCAAAGCAAAGCTACTACTACAGTCACACTAACACCTATCAAGGAAGAATCTATTTCTTAAAATACAGGATAAGCTTAATATAAAACCCCATCAGCTCAAAGTGGTATCAATTAATCAAAAGAAGCAGATTCTTCAACCTTTTTCAGAAATGGCCATTCTTTTCTTCCTTGCTAAGCCACCGCTGGCACAAAGGAAGTTCAAGCTGAATTTCATCCGATCTTCAAACCCAAACGTTAACTGTAGTTTAAAATAGTTGGGATTGGTTACTCCTCCTCAGTTCTACATGCCAGGAGGAAGCCAGGGATGCTGCCAAAATGAGCACCTCACAAACACCAAAGTCACCACGTACAACACAGAAATACTAAGATCACTCTATAATTCAGTATGAACAGGGTGCTATCAGCAAACTCCACGTACATTCTGGATTCACATTCACATCCCCACCACGTGTGCACTTTAACACAATCAAATACTCATTAAATGCAAACAGTCCCGCATATCTCTATGAAGCTGTTGAGCTGTTAATTGAATTTGAAGCAGAGAAGATGCTTCGTGTTCCATTCAAATGCTGGGGTTTGTATCTATTAAGTGTACATATTTGTATATATACATACACATACTCTCCAAAGTAACTCAAAAACATCAGCCAAACGGTTTCTGGCTCCCCAAGCGTAAGTATTTAAGCCATGAGCTAAGAATCTCAGCAATTCCAGAGAGGAAACACTTCCCTGAGCCCACAGTAAACACCATTTCTGACTAAAACACCTGGATTTATAACGAAAGCTTTTAGAAAGTTGAAAAATATTTTGATTTGGAGTACGGCTTCTGCACAACAGAGCTCTTTCACGAGAGGCTGCCAACCACTACAGCGTGTAAAATGTTACTCTGGGTTCCGTCTTACAGAATGTGGTGGGCTTGGGGCCAGAAAACACTATTCCGAAGTTATTTAGTTAGAGGAGTAGCTATCAGGCAATGAGAGGAGTCTGGGAACAGAGCGAGCAAACAAAGCCCCCCAAAAACCCCAACACCCTACATACAGACTGCTGCTCCTCACATCTTCAGACATGTCAGAGACCTTGTAAAATGCCTTCTCCTGGCCCTTGGAGCCAAACTCCTGACAAGGGGTTTTGGAAAAGGCTCCAGGTGTGTAGAAGCAGCACACCACCTCCAAAGGGCAACTTAGGGCAGAAATCTGAGCAAACTTAAACCACAAAACAGGGCTTGTACTGCGTTTGCAGACTGGAGATTAGCAACAATTCCTTCGCCAAAAGGTGCTCAGACATTGGAACAGGCTGCTCAGGGCAGTGCTGGAGTCACCGTCCCTGCAAGTGTTCACAAACGGTATAGAGGAGGCCCTCAGTGCCATGGGTTAGTGGTGGCCTTGGCGGTGCTGGGGAACGGTTGGACTGGATAAGCTTGAAGGTCTTTTTCAACCTGGTCGATCCTACCAGTAACATTATCAACATCATTTAATTGATGACCGCAGACATACAGACACTGCAGATGGACAGAAATCCCATCTAATCACTTCCTCCACAGTTCTGATGGTTATCGCTTCCCACACCACAACCTCCCCTCAGCACAGGGAAGCTCTGGCTGCTGCTTTCTGTTCTGAAGTTCAAGTGAATAACACCCAGCCTGTAGTTACAGCTGCCTCTTACCTGATGGGGGAGGTAGTTACTCTAAGAGGACTGTGACTGACACAGCGTAAGGAAACCAGTTCTGCTATTCAGAAGGACTGAAGGCAGTTATGGGTAAACCACAGTGGCAATAAAACCGTTAGCATAAGGATGTGCTTAAAAACATCAGAGATAGTACTTCCGCTTTTATAGGTAAAAAGATCAAATGCTGTATGAAAACAGTCAGTGCTTCAAGGAGTTTATAAAAGCCTTTCAGGAACGTCAGGCAAGACAAGAGAAATCAGAAAATACCTTCAGCCAAGTAAAACTGTGCCTACATTCACTGAAGCTATAGTAACCATCTGCTTTCTGCTGCCTCTGTACTTCTGAAGTGCTCTCCAGTATTACGATGTACAGACAAAGTGAACATAGAGGGGGGAAAAAAGGATTATTTACAACCGCTTCCATAGTCCTCTTTTTACTTCGATGCTCTATTTAAATATTCTGGCTGCTTCAACAACAGTAGAATTGGCTTTTGTGGGCTGAGCACAAAGAGCAAACAGGAGGAAAATTCTGCATTTCCCCCCCTCTCAGCCAGAACGCTGGGAGAAGAATGCAGCGCTTAAGCACAGGCAGGGAGTAAGCTGCTTAGCAAGCACACAGCTGCTCATACCTGGCAGGAAGCAAAGGAAAAACCCAAAAATACTGTGAGTCATCAAGTGCAGGTCCTAAATCTGGAAAAGCCTCACAAAAATAAACTCCTTCAGATGAGGGACGAGCTGGGGAGAGCAACACAAGGCAGATAAAAAGATTGTTATTTCCAAAGGAAAAGCTGTTTACAGTTTGAAAGGGGAAAGGTTTTTGGCAAGGCAGCTACTAAACACGTCATGTAGGTTAAAGCATCTCTTGTGGCCTGCTGGGGTAGAATGAGTGAAGGGAACTTCTACCATGTTCTTTTGAGGCACCAAATATTCAAAGGGGGTTGGAAGGAGTCATTTCAAACCCAGAAAAACCTTTAGTCCTCTCTGTTATCAGCACCTCTTACTGTATGCTTGCACCAACACACACAAATTCAGATCCTCGGACCAAGAATGAGCCAGTGATTTGCCCCACAGTCTAAGATTTACATCCTACTTTATCTAGGGAGGACAATCCTCACTTCCCAATTTTGCAGACACAGATACAATATTGGGGATGCTCTGGCAGAATAGCACATCTATTTTGTCAAGTCCTTACTTGTATAATTTCTCATCCATATTAGAAAACAGCAAATGAGACTCTATCATTCGTAGCAAAACAAAGGAATTTAGCGCAAAAAACCCCACATTTTGGTTCTTCACAGAACACACTGCTCAGACTATTTAGTTTTCCCCTTCACTATTAACTTTATAGTTGCCCTTAGTTCTTCTGAGAGATGTTTCTTGCAGCCACACACAGACTCACAGAATTGAAATTAAATAATGATGACCTTAAAATTGAAGACACTTACAATAGATAGGAGCTGGGAACCTCAAGCCAGGTGTGACGGGCAGGGGAAGAACAGTGTTTGCTGTTGCTTTGGGGAGCTTTTTGTGTTTTGAACAAGGTGTCATGAGAGGTAACTTATTCCTAAACCACCTACACACACAACTAACCAGTTACATACAGGAGCTACTGCTGCCAACATATTTCACTAAGACTCAGTAATCCATAACTGAATTTCCTTCAATTATCCTAGCAGAGATTCCTATCCAAAGCTAAAGCCTTGAAATCAAAACTATTCCTGAGGAATGCATCAGCTTCAAAACCTGATCCCATGCAGCAGTTCCATTATAAGCTGCAAAATATTCCCAAACTGGCAGTGGAAAGCCCCCTCCATGCCCAAATCGCCAGATCCCCTTTAAACTATCACAAGCTTCATCTAGTTTATACTCCCACATTTCTTTCCTCATAATCACAGTTACTTGAGTTTTGCTTCAGGTTCATTTTCAAAGGAAGTCATTAGATTTACAATTAACATTCCAAAGCACTTCTTGTTTAAAGTTCTCCCATCGCTAATCATTTACCCAGTGACAAAGCACGTTCGGATGTTCTATAAGCAGCAAGTCTAGACATGGTAAGTGCACAAGGGAAACCAAGCAAGGCTCACAGGCTCCTAAAACTTAGCATGAGAAGAGGAAAACCGATGTATTTTACAGGAAGGTTGTCAAGTTTCCAACTTCCTTTCATTCTGGCCTTGTGTTTGCAAATGACAGAATCACAGAGCGGTTTGGGTTGGAAGGGACCTTAAAGTTCATTCAGTACCAACCCCCCATCACAGGCAGGGACACCTTCCACTAGAGCAGGTTGTTAGTGGTAGAAATCCTGAATTTCCAATCCAAATCTGTTCAGTTCAAATAAGTTTCCTTTCGATATTTTCTTCCCTTGATGTCTGGACAGATTATCAGCAAGAAACAAGCTCCTTCTTCCCTCACTCTACAGCTTTTGGCTGCACAGCATCCCACTACAACAGAATTCCGAGAACAGGGAGCAGGACACTGACACAGAATAATAAGAAGAAAACCTCAACAACCCAAAAGCAGCAACAAGAAAACCACAAAACAACCAAAACCAGAACAACCAAAGAAGAAGCAAGAAAAGGATTTCAAACGAAAGGTAACACACAGCACTAGCGAGCCCTGCTACAGACATCATCAGATTGAGCAAAATAATTCCTTACACCCAACTGCAGTCTGATTCTTACTTCATCTCTGCTCACTTCATAGTGTTTGCTTAGGAGGTTTAGTCAATTTTTCCAGGCTCTCATTAGCTATTTACATACAGGCACACAGTCACAAATGCAGTGTTTAGAGTCACACTACATGCCAGACCTTCATGGTGTTTAATAGGAAAGTCACAGAGTAAATCCACAGCCCACCGTTCCCAGTGTGGGACTCTAGGGAATATGTCTACAGAGATGAAGCTGCGAAAGGTTAACACATTCCCACTGCCTTATTCTTCCTGAAGTTGATATTATCCATTACTGCTGCAAGTCCTGTCACTTGAAGCAGTAACAGACACCGAAGTGTCAGTACAAAGCCAGAAAGAAAACAAGACAAAGCTTAGAAAGAACATTTTGCAGTCACAAGGCACCTGTATAAATACTTCTTTTTAAGGAAAAAAACCCTCAACCAAATCCAAAACTTTTCCAAGTGAAGAATAAGCTCCCAAAACAACATCTAAATTAAAGTGAAGCAGTCTAGATAAACCCAAGGGAGCTCACATGCACTTCCACTGCATGATAAACGACTGGTTTCTGTGTTATCAACAGTGATTTTTCCCAAGACAACATTCACCACAGGACAAATATTTAATACCACTCAAAAGCAACAGTCACTGGTTAAAGCTGTTCCGCAAGACCAACAGCTCTGTTGAGCAGCCAGTGTTTATAACAAAAACGTGCTTTTTCTATCAGACAGTTTGTGCTAACTCTGCAACATTTACAGTTCAGTACACTCTGTACCGAGGGTACTTGCCAGAAACTCAGCGCTCCCAAAGCTTTTCCCTATTTGTTAACTCTTTGAAAGGAAAAAGAGCTAATCACAGCAGTTTGAGGTCCTTCACAAGTATTTAGCAAGGAATTATTCTGCCCGACAAAAAGAGGAGGGAGAACTAATGTAAATGTAATAGCAAAATCATCTAAACTATGTCAATCACATAAGCTGATGTTTTCCTTCGAATCCAGAACATGAAACCATTACCACATTACTTCTACAACTAAATCCAAGGGGACAAGAAGCCTTTACTAGTGCTTTTCCCAACTCTACTTCAATTGTCCATACAAGATCTTTTACATTTTAATTTGGCAGTATTGCCAACTGTTTAATATTGAATAAAAACGTACTTAATATTTGATAAAAATTGTTTTATTAATAAAAATCGGAAATATTTAGTATCTTTAGAAGAAGAGGGCGGTTGATCTTACAGTTTAACACTGATGTTAAGAGTAGAGAGGTATGTGTGGTGTGATGGAGGGAACACCTCCATGCTAACCATCTGCACACCTTCAGTGCCCACATTCCGTCACTGAACCGTGCAACTGCGCCTGAAACATGAGCACTTCCAGCATTTGGATGTTATTTCCACACATCTGGCAGTCTACATAAGCAGCCACAACCCTGCACAATAACACACATACAATCAATCCAACCCATCCTGGGGTCACCAGGGTTATTGCACACACCATGAACAGACTTCACTTGCACACAAAGTCCAAGATGCAGCAATTCTTACAGGCTCAAACCAAAGTATGCGACACAACTATGTGTTGTCACGACAAATACTGTCTCTTAAGGGAAGAAGTCCCCAAAAACTAGTACCACCCATGCAATACAACCACTGCAGACAAATAACAACCCAACTTACCACTGCAGTATTTAGCATAAACACCAGAGCCCTCTGGTCACCTATTATCTTCCCACTCTGCCAACTCCAGATATGCAAACCAGATTCCCTTTGGCAGCAACAAAGCCAGGATCTATTCCACATATGCTGAGATAGACCCCAATGCCAAAAGGGGACAAGAGGGTCTGAACTTCATCACAGCATCAGCTTGGTTAGAAAAGACCTTTAAGATTCAACCTTTACTTCAGGACTGCCAAGGCCACCACTAGACCATGTCTCATCTACACTACTTAAACTAATTCGTACCTGTGCATAAGGGCTTCTGGTTCAGTTCAAACAAACCCCCAAACCTCTTATTGCGTGGACTACAGGGCCTTCAACCCAACTGCTCTGACCTCCAGAACTGCTTTTATATCAGTGACTTACTAACATAGTTTATCACCTCTGATAAACTTAACCTACTTCCCCAAAGATCTGGTAATGTGGATTCTGGTTAGAGATGACTGTGCCCCAGCCCTTCCATGGTGTCTCACCCTCTTCCCTTGGCCACTGCACTGGGTAGTCAACCTGTCTGCAGAGCTGCCATTAAATAAACTACCAATACAGAAACATTATCACAGTACATACATTTCTGTAACCCTTCATACACTGACCAGAAGCTGCAACCAAAGTCATGGTAGATGGCACAAAGCCTTGTGAATCCAAACTTGCTCTGTGTTTTGATTTGGTTGCAAAATCCTATATTTCTGATGTATGACGAGGATTTACAACTGCAAATGCCCAACACATCACAGTGACAGACTGAGGCAACACTTACAAGTGGCTTGCTACATATTGACAACAACCATAGCAAATAAAACCTGAGTCTTGGTACTGAATACACTCTGTATTCTTTTTTAATACGTTTACACAAAATGACTCTTCCCACTTTCTTCAAGCTACAGACCCCAAAGGCTTTTAACAAGTTCCAGTTTGTGGGATTTCAGGGTTGTATTTTCTTTATCTATAATCTCACCCCAGATGGGGCACCACGAGCACACAGAGGGGTACTTTCCTGAGGCATTACTTTGTAGAGGTCTTTGTGTCATCACCCAACATTGTTAACCACACGAGGATTAGCACGGAGACTTAGCTGGGAGTGGTGCGAGCAACAACTGGGTGGCTGCTATTTTTAAACAGCTCCACACCACCTCTCCTCCTCTTCCGAATTTGCCCCCGCTACCAGATTGCAGAAAGGCAAGGTGAAGTGATAAGCAAGCAAGGCTTATTTTTCCATTATCGTTTGCCTTGCTCACTTGTTTATCACAATGCACAACAGATCATGGACCAGAACTGCCTCCTCCTCAGCCTCACATCCTGGATACACATCCTGCACAACTTCCCAAGTTAAAGTGCTGGGGAAACTGAGATTGGGTGGGCAGGGGGAAATGCTAAATACAAAAGCAGGCACCTTGGCTTGGCTTCATGTTCCTGGCTACATGCAGCTCGGCTGTACAGTTGTAAGTAACCACTGTAAGTAGCCAGATGAGGCTGAAACAGAAATATGAGAGATTCAACATTCAGGTAGAACCTATCCATTCTATTAAGCAACCAGGATAGGAACAAGCCTATCTGTAAGACAGACAAACAAGGTGGCCTGAACTAGTTTCTTTCCCTCCACAGATGTCAAGACAGGGGGTGGCGAAGTTGTCTATTTCTGTCATGCTGTTGTACTTAAAACCAAAACCACTTAATATGTACAATGCTGATAGGGATGCCCATAACAAGTCTTCTGACAGACTGTGCAGACATGAAAAACCATTTTTAGGACACACGCATTTATTCTTCATCATAACAGGTGAATTTCAATGGCTACCTGGGACTAGGGAGTCACAACTCCACAGAACTCCGAAGCCCCAATGTCAAGTGGAAGAGTTAAACTCCAGAAGAGCAGAAATGGATCTATTGACAATGCAACTTCAAGGCAGGAGAGGAATGAAAAGCTACAGCTCTGCCCCATATGGACAGCACTGCAGCCAATTAACACAAGAGTGTTCTAGCATGAAATGACGAGACAACATAATAGCACCAAAACCTTCTTCTATGCAAATCACTTGCAAATGAATGAACAGAGCAGTACTGTATAGTTTCTAGCTGTCATTTTGAACACAGCAAACCCTCTACTTCCCCAGACCAGCACTTAAACAAGCAGCAAACAACCGCGTCATTAATGTGATCACACAAACTCTCAAAATAAGACTTACTTTGAATTAACAGTAAAGATACAACTGATTGTATAAACATGCCATACTGAAAGAATGAAGCTGTGAAAAAGATCAAGTGGGTTGATGCTATCACATACCAGATACCTGAGGATTTCATCCAACAAACACACTCCCCTTTTCAGATGATGTGATACATGAGCAGCAGTTACTACTTCAAAAATCAGACAGGTATCAAGCCAGCAAAAAACCAGTGAACATCTTAACAGTTGCAGGAGAGAGGCAGCAATTCTGCAAAGCAGCAGCAAAAATTGTATCTGAAGCTACCACTGATATAGCCAAAGTATAAATGTCAATACCAAATATGATTAGTTGCAACGATGAGCGATTCCACTGTTTGGGAGACCAGCTGAAGAGTCACTTCTGACACTGCCTGAGGTTACGTGTCTGTTATTTCTGCTCTACAACGCTGTGGATCCATCTCTTCCAGCTTCGGTACTGTAGGCTGAAAGCAGACCCTTAGCCACGTTCCCAAGGGAAGACCCTCAGCCCATTAGTTACATAAACTACTTCTATAGTCTTACTCACCTCAGCAGGTCATCGAAATATATGCCCCAAGATTCAAAAACTGCAGTGCAATCGAAGCACTTTTTCAAGAACAGAAGAGCTGACAATTTATGGGCTATTCAGTTTTGCATGCTTTTATCAGGCTAGTTAGTGGAAAGAAAATGCACACATAATTACTTAATCCCATTAAAACAAAGACAAACGACAGCACGAAACTACAGAGCTCAGCACTTTGAGCAATGAAAGCCTCAGAACTAACATTGTAATGAATCATGCAGCCTTATCAGTGTGCAGCTCCTTCCACATCCCTCTGGTATTTTAGCTAAATCAGCATCATGTTTCTTGTATATACCATTCAGCTATATAAAATGGTATCTTTAATAATGAATAGCTATCATAGATTTTCCAAAAGAGGAGTAATCCAAGGTCTCTATTTTCTCAGTGTAGTGATTACATGTCAATTGAACCAAGCAATTAAATTCAGATGCAAACACTAAAAAGTCTTCTGATTTGGGGGGAACAGGGGAGCGTAAGCAGAAGGCCAACACAGACAGCACGTGGTCGTATGGGTTTGGTTTTTTCCTTTCAATACAGCTACTATGGCCTTCCTACAGAGTTTGTATTTTGGCCTGGTTTGAGTAACAGACATATACTCAGTTACTGAAGAGGGAAAGAAAAAGCAAACAAACATCTACCCAAGAAGATAAACACACAATTTTGCTGGTAAGTTTACTATTGGGAGTAAATAAATAAATGAAAGTGTTAAGTAATTGTAAAAGCACACAGAGAACGGAAAAATGAACTCATGTAGGCTCCCATTCAGTTCAAAAGTTACTTCCTCAAAGATAGTAATGGGGGTGGTAAATACATGTATACATTTAATGTATCTACAAGCATTGTGATCTCTTGGTTAGGCTGTTCACACACAAGAATCAGAGTACCTTAATTTGAGAAGTTACTAAAACACACATGAGCCATACTAAAGGCTGAGGATCACTCTGTCGCACAGAGGTGAGGCAGCTGTCTTGGACAGGACATGCGAGCAAACAGTTAAGAGCGCCTATGTGCAGTGTTTGCTCACCACTTTTGGGCTTACTCAGAAACTCCCATGGGCAGGAACCCAAGTATCAGCAACAGCGGCATTAGGAATCTGAGCATCATGGTGTGTTTCTTTTGAAACTAAGCAGGAATAGTCTCACAGGCAAAACATTTTCCTTCCCACTTTCCATGCCTTAACTGTGGTTTACAGCAAATTCATAATACAAATATTAGTGCTTACTACAGGCTGGTTAGTTTAGGGAAAAGGGAGAGAGGATGAAGCCACCGAGCAAGACCTCTACACACATTTGGGACATTGGGTATCTGTCCAGATGTTACACATCGCAATGGATAGCTTCTTCAGGTACAAAGTCTCTCTAGAGAGACCACTGGCACACATTGCTGTCTAGTACTCTCAACTTGAACTCACCTGCTTATTAGCTTCTGAACAGATTAGTTCCCCATGAACGGAAAAGAGAACAGACAAGCAGGAGCAGCTCCATTTAGACTCTAAACTTCTCTCAGTCTAAGCTGTACCTCTAAGTATGTGCAGAGTCTAAGACAGAGGACTGAAGGATCTTACTTAAGCTGGAAGCACCAACGAACCAGCAGATAAAAGGCAGCAAAACCACTGGCATCACTTCAGGATAACACTTCACGTTTTAGTGTGTCCTACTAAATAACCCAGCACCTCACTTAATCCTTTTTCACATTGCTGAATTACAACGTTTTACCCCAAATATATCCTTTCTGCATATATAACATAATACTCCAATATACATGCAGAGACAGGGTTCCCCGCATGAAGCTTATGGCAATGTTCAACACGATACACAACACAAAGGTGAATAGCACACAGGTTTAAATGGCTTGTCAGGCTCGAAAGGGAACTGCACTTCCTTTTCCCAGGAGGCAGGATGTACCAGGCTCTTCCACTTCAATTTTCCATGTGTTCTGAAGTGACTTTTACCACAAAAAGGAGGTAACTGCCCACATGAGCCACTGAAGAGCTGCAGCATATGTATCCTTTCCACTTACTTCTACACAGACAAGGGAAGATCCACCAGGTTCTGAACAACTGCATCTATTTCTTTTTCAGTGACAAAAACCTCCTTTTTATAACTGCAAATATGGGGCAGCAATCAGAACGTTTGCTGTTAGAGAAAATCAGCACTGGACGCCCAGCTGAGGGCTGCTGTGGATGGCAGCAGAATCCCTACGTTATTTTCAAGTTATTGAGAATACAACGTGAGTCCAAAGTAAAAATAAAACGTTATCTTTCAATAAGCCAATTGCATATTAAAGCAAATGTGTAAAGCATCTGTCACAAACACATATTCCTCTTGATAAGCAGCCTTTTAATGTGGCAAAATTCCCAGGCACGTTCAGGAATATCATGGCAAAGAGCAGGATTTTCAGGTAAAGCTTTCATCATTCTATCCCAACACAACATAGCCCAAAAATCACACTCATTGCTGTATCAGAGCAGAGAACACCAGCCGGACACAGAAGCCAGACTTGCTTTAGAGTCACACTACTCAGTACCATAGTATCAGAAGCAGCATCCTTTTCCTACAGAAGAGACAAAAAAAAATGGGGAAACAACTCCCCCACACTTCCCCCTCATTTGCCTTTGAGAACAGATCTCAGCGAATTTTGTTGACAAACGTTGCAAAATATTGCATAGAATAAATTTTACTGAACTCACAAGGGGCCCAGAAATTGACCTTCCATGCCCCAATCGGTTCCTTCCAATCCCCAAACCTCCAGACCCATAAACACATCAGACTCTAGGGCCCTCCTTGTTCCCCCCTGGAGACACAATAATAATGTCCATACTTTTAATCTCTTTAGAGAACTTGAAAGAATTCAAAAGAAATTAGAATCACAGACTCATAGAACAGTTAGGGTTGGAAAGGACCTTAAGATCACCCAGCTCCAACCACCCTGCCATGGGCAGGGACACTTCCCACTAAACCATGCCACCCAAGGCTGTGTCCAACCCCGCCTTGAACACCACCAGCGATGGAGCATTCACCACTTCCCTGGGCAACCCATTCCAGTGCCTCACCACCCTTACAGTAAAGAATTTCTTCCTCAGATCCAATCTAAACTTCCCCTGTTTCAGTTTGAACCCGTTACCCCTTGTCCTCTCACTACAGTCCCTAATGAAGAGTCCCTCCCCAGCATCCCTATAGGCCCCCTTCACATACTGGAAGGCTGCTGTGAGGTATCCATGCAGCCTTCTCTTCTGCAGGCTGAACAGCCTCAACTTTCTCAGCCATTCCAGTAAAGAAAAAACCCAACACTGCACAATGATGCTTTCATCACGTCTGACGCAAATTTTCCTTTGGCTGTCAGAAAAGGTGTTACTTATCTTTCAGAAAGGACAGCACAACCAGAATGTCACGGAACAAGCTCAAGTATGAAAAAGAAATGGTTTCTTGGAAAAAGGACATTTATTTCCTAGAGTCCTGCTTAAAATCTGCGATACCTGCCACCTCCTCTTCTTCCTTCTGAGACCAAGTTTCCCAGTATGTACTCCTTAATACAGGAACACTTCAGATTTCTCCAGAAATTTCAAGTGCTAGCTTTCACAGAATCCCAGCCTGGTTTGGCTGGAAGGGACCTTAAAGCTCATCCAGTTCCAACCCCTGCCACAGGCAGGGACACCTTCCACTGGAGCAGCTTGCTCCAAGCCCCTGTGCCCAACCTGGCCTTGAACACTGCCAGAGATAGGGCAGCCACAGCTTCTCTGGGCACCCTGTGCCAGTGCCTCAGCACCCTCACAGGGAAGAGCTTCTGCCTAAGAGTTCATCTCAATCTTCCCCTTTCTGGTTAAAGCCATCTCCCCTTGGCCTTTCCCTGCTTGCTCTAAGGGAATACAAAGACAATTGAGGTGCACTTGTATGACCAAAGGCAACACACCAGTCAACTTTCCAGTATCGAACAGACCATAGGTGGCTTTGCTACAAGTTAAGCTTAGGCTGCTCAGTTGAAAGTGGCAAAACTGAAAGTCTGGTTTGAACCCAGAGGAATGCAGAAGCATTTCAGAACTGTGCCTTTCCTCTAGCACGCACTTTTCCTTCAAAATACTAACATGTTAAGTATGGAAACAAATTCTGTTTACCCCTGTCTCCCTGGGAGCTCCAGTTTCAGCTGTCCTTATGGAGTGATGGCCACACGCAGTTGTTTGGGTGTTTTAAACAACAAACCAACATTTAAGCAACAGCAAAACTCCTCCTTTTTCTTACTGAAACCCACAATTCCCATGGGCAAACAGCAAAAGCAAGAACAGCTCAAGAACAAGGCTGAACTTTATGTACTACACATACTTATGTACTACTAGCTCAATTCCTTGGCACTTGCTCCTCCTCTTCATTCCATGTGAGAGTATTTTCTTGGTCGCATATTTACGGTATGCTGGGTTGGAGATGACATATTCCCACTTCAGCATCCCCTGGAGTTTCAAATGAGCATTAAGAAACAGACTTCATGTTTCAAACCCTTCCTTCTCAGTGTACCACACTGCTGCTCAGATTTCATGCCTGATCCCTGACACACGGAACCACAGATCAAATCTCAACATTGCCATACCTACGTCTATTCTATGTATTCAATGTTCTTCTAATATAGATTACAGGTAAATCATCAGCTAAGCACACATGTATAATAAAGCCACACAAGATGAAACTAGTTTCAGAACTGGGATTTAAGAACTTTGTATCAAGATTTACAACCTTTAAGAGCAACATTCAAATACAGAGAGTAACTTTTATGTGATGGAAAACACACCTCTCTAAAGTGACACCATGGCTTAACTTCATAAGAGTCATGTTTCTGTGTTTCCTATTTGTAATTCAGTAGCATCTGCTTGTCACTGGAAGTTCATTCAATAAAATGGAATTACCAAAGTGCAACTGGATGTGAACTTTATTTATTATCATTATTATTTGAGGGTGGCTTTTCATCTGCTTTTGAAGATGAAATGCCCCGACCCAGCTCCCTCTGTGTTCTCAGGACTACATGAAAATACCAACATTGGGAATGAGCTCTATTAATGCAGATTTCACTTCAAGCTAACTCAGATTTACTTCACACAGTTAACTGAGTTCATTGCACTGGAAGAAAAAAAGATTCCCTGAAGCAAAACACATCAACTACTATGGATGCTATTGCCCAACACACTGCTGAAAAATAAATGCTACTGATTGGATTTTTTCATTCCCCCCCACCCCCCCCAAGCAGCCCTTTTAAAAACACAGTCTTTTAATGATTGTTTAATTCTCATATAACTGGAATATAAATCCTTTACATGCTGCGTTGCTGCAGCTGCAGCAGAATGGCTCATTTTTCATGGAAAAAACCTCATTACGTGGTTCACCAAGTTGCCTGTGGTAATACATCAATTTTATTTACATTCAGAAGTTGGACTTCAGTATGGGCTCAACACTCCAGTTAACTCGAGCACATTTTATACAATGGTTCTCTCAATTCATTAATAATACCTCCCTCTAGCTTTTATTTGGAATGGATTCTGAGCTATTACAATCCTGGTTTGGATTTCCAGCCCCTTCTGTGCACTACCACTTGTGCAGCACCTTAAACCTACGAGGTTTGCGATCAAGTCCAGGCTTAAGCCAGGCTTACTGCAACGGTTCTCCAACAGAACCGGTAACAGTCCCCACAGAATGCAGCTATTAACCTTACACAACGAATGTCACTTGTGTTTGCCACAAAAACCACAACAGAAAAACAATAACTATTGGGTGGGCAATAAAACTTACAGATTCATTACTCAGCATTTCAACTATTTCAATTGATCTAAGCTTATATTTTGAACGCAGGAAGATTAAAAGATATGGTGTTCAGTAGAGAATTTCTTGGCTTCACCATCCATCGGGGTCTTTCCTTCAGGCTGTTTGCAGAAGGCAATTTGTTGCAACTAGTTATCTGTTGCAATTAGTAGTAAACCCTCCAAATTTACGAGTATGAACAGATATAAAATGTAAATTCTTGGTAGATAAAAATAATAGAAAATAGAAAGCATTAGGCTATCTAACTAGATTTCATTTAGTTTTATATCCAAGTAGATGTCACTTTTGCTACCTTTTAGACTTACATATTGCAGAGTATAAAAAGGGGGCAAAATGCAGTATGATAGAATGGCACATCACTGACTAGACTTGATAAAGAACTCAAGAATGCCACAGGTATTCATCTGAGCCTGCTCTCAACACTGATATTCACTGTTCATGTTGAGAGAAAAACCACTGAAGAAAAGACGACTTAGGGAAAAGTGCAATCTGACATCTAAATGGAGACTCTGATTTGATTTGCCTCAAACAAAACCCTAACCAGCGCACAGCCACGCTGTCCCGAGCCACAGACCACTTGCCAAGTAAAACCACGGAAGAAGCTGGGGTGGTGGGAAGAATATTTAGTTTAAAAAGAAAACAAAGTAAAATGAGGAAACCTTGCCCAGACACAGTAAGGCTCTTGTCAACTGCATGGGTATAAAAGGAGTTGGCATTTTCCCATGAAGCAATTCCTTAATCCCAAATGATGGTATAATAACCTCATTTAAGATGCCTCCTGAAAAGAAGAAGTTTATTTGGTCGAAGCTAAACTTCACCTGGCAATCACTGGCCACCAATTAACAGTGTCAAATATAAGGGTCACAGACCAATTCTGCAAGCTGAAGAAGTATGAATTCCCTTTTAAATCCCATCTTCTTGCCAAAAGAATGGAAAAACGTAACTTTGCTTTCCTGCCTTTGGAAATAATCTCTGCAAGGCAATTAAGAAAATGCAAATGACTTCTCTTATTGAAAGTAATCAAGCCAGAAACAGACTTTTCAGTAACTTAATATTCCAGTAAAGTCTTCTGTCACAGGACCCGACTTGCTAATTCCACTCTTAACTCAAGAACCAGCAATTAACCATTTTCAGATTTCCCTTCAAATTATTAATAAGTGGTACTCAGCTGCTTGATATTCGTGGCTTCTGTTCGAACTGAAAGCCTTCCCAAAGGCTTCCATTTCAGCTCCTGGGAGACTCCTTTTACTCCTTCTTTGTGAACTGCTTTCCCCTGTATCAGCTGCCCTCACTCTAAACAACGCTGAGCATGACAATAGTTACAGGGCTTATGTAGTTCTCTAGAGTACATAAAGCACATTGTTGTAATACACAGTCCATGCCTGCACACGCTTCAGCTAAGCCTATCAAAGCAGGAAACAAGGAGATAACCCTTTGGTAATTTCAAGGAAGTATCAAAGCCAGCCATAATGCAATTGTGGCAGCAAAACACTCCCTTCTTCCCCACTTTCATGATCTTACAATAGACTGAAAGATGTACGAGCACCTTCATTAAAAGCAACACTATTAGTTTGCATACCCATTGCACAGGAAGGGGGGCTTACTCTTGATTTTACACATTGCTTCACACATTTCAGATATGGTTTAGCAGACAGGAACATCTTCACCTTCCTTAATTAACATGTCTCACCACACGGCAACTAAGAACATATTTCCTATCTCCTGAAAGAGTTCCCAACTCCTTACAACTGCAGTAAATCAAACACAGCACCTTGAAAGAACCTTAAATAGACTGCTTCAAATATAAGCTGTAAGTAAAGGACTTTTCATTCCTTTTTTATCCTCCTTTACATTAGCAGAACAACACAGAAATTACATATTTCTTTCAAAGCTCAAGTTTTTCATCGTTTTGCTCTAACTCCCTAATGAATAGTGAAAAACATCATTTACTTAACATTTATAGGCTCAACATGTACTTCATTTAGAAGACTAAACTGATAAAATAAGCTTTGAAATCTGGAGGTTACCAAGCAAACACCAAGAACCCTACATGGAGATGCAGGAAGTTACTCCTCTCAGGAAACATCCTGGAGAACGCAGCTGGCATGCTCTGCTTTGCTGTAAGCAAAAATCAGCTATTTGCAGGTAGAGACACTACAGTCTGGGCCACCACTCCATGGTCTAACATGGAACATACAAATCTTTCTTACAGGAAAGTTCTTTTCCTCTCAACATTTATCAGCACACGCGGGATTACAACCACATCATCCTGATAGGCCATGAGTTCAGGAACAGGAATGAACTGCAGCTCCATGTTTTTCCTATCATTTTTAAACTTCCCAAGCTGTGAATATCATGAACAATAATATTCCAGGACAGAGTTCCCTAATAAAGTTACCTAAGTGATTCAAGCTCATCTATTCTTCAGAAGAGCTTCCCTCAAAATCCTGATGTTCTATATGCAATACAGCACCAAGATTATAGCGTTTTCTTGGGGGAAGCACCTCCAGCAGTTAATGGGTCAGGCGCACTATGCCAGACAAGACATAAAAACCAAAGGGTTTGGCTCAAAAGAATTCAGCCCACAGATAAACAGTAACCTGACAGACAGTACCTGCCCTTCACAGCCGGCACAACAGTTGCACTGAAAGAACAGCCACTCTGGTGTGTTTGAGGGCAAAAGGGCTTTAAAGTGAACTTTAAGTCAAAGTGATTCAAGACTGAACTGCAACTTTACCGGCACTTCAAGGATGACTGTCCCGAGAGTAGCAAAATGCTGTTTGTCTTCTCTCAAGGAGCTTTGTACTGTTCAGCTGCTATTTTCAACGCATACGATGAAGGGCCTGTCACAATACAAGGGTTTCATTTCCTGACACTCATTGCTCAGGCCAGCACCAACGGCTGGAGGGCGCAGATGGGTGTCTGGGCTTCCTCATGGATGCAGAAAGTTCCTCATATTCATTTGTCTTGTCCTTATAGCTTCAGAGGAGCACATGTGATAGCAATCCCAAATATCAACCAGAATCAGTGATTTCAGACAAGCAGCTAAGTTACAGCATTATAGATTCACAGACTGGTTTGGATTGGAAGGGACCTTAAAGCTTCTCCAGTCCCAGCCCCCTGCCATGGGCAGGGACACCTTCCACTGGAGCAGCTTGCTCCAAGCCCCTGTGTCCAACCTGGCCTTGAACACAGCCAGGGACGGGGCAGCCACAGCTTCTCTGGGCACCCTGTGCCAGCGCCTCAGCACCACCTGCATCCTTCTATGCCCAGAGCCTTACCCATTTTAAAGACACTGCCTGACATTCCTTCAGCCTTCCAGAGTCCACCTCCAGGGTCATGCTTACAGTCACCAAAACTCTATTTCCACTTACAGTACAAATCATAATCCCTGCATTATCCCTCGTAATTCAAGTGTTCTGCACCACAGATGCAAGGCAGCTGAATGCTGCCATAAACTAATAAGCAGATTACAAGTTTATAGACAAAACTGTCAGACAAAAAGGTCGTTGAAAGTGTCAGACACGAGGATTCTTTGCAAAAGCAAAGAAGACAATTCAGGAACAGGCATCACCTGCTGATAACCTGCCTGGAATGCTTGGGGTGCAAGGCAGGGGGTGGGAGGGGAGAAAAATCCCCAGGAGTCAAGTATAAATTCCCTCTGGTTCTCCAGATGGTATTTGGCCACCAAATGCAAATGAGATCACTGCAACTTGCAAATCTACAGCTTCCTTGTCAAAAAACCTGCCAACAGGAAGATACAACCTCCCCTCCACAACATTTCATCTGTAGAATTTACAAAACCCCCCTGTAAGGGGGAAGGCTTTAGCAGCTGGAACACTTACCAAGCCTCTTCAGGCAGTCATGCCATTAAATAGCATTCACCCTTGAGAAAACAAACTAAAACACTCCCAACTTTGTCGAACTCATTAAACCACTCCATGTTTTTCTCCCACTCAGTTGGGATTTTCTCCTATAGCAGTGGGGTTATTTCACCTGGGACAGAAGAAAGAACTTCCATCTTTCTGCCCATTTAAAAATCCAATCAGAATAAAACCCAGGACACAGGAGCTGAGACTGGCAGGAAAAAGAACCATAGGGGTATGTGCAAGAGATACCTCTATGAAAGACAGAGCCATCCAGCTGATCTGTTTATAACTGAGCTGTAGCTGCACTGCAAATAACTGGGTTTACTTAATCTCCCATGACAGCATTTAATTATCTACACAGTTTTGGAAAGCTGCTACATAAACAACAGTTCCTACTACCTCCTGTTTATAACTACTGAGTTGTTTTCCCTACGACTGTTTGCAATTCTTTTATTAAAGGCAGGCTGGTGTTTCCAAAAGCATCTCTCTTGAATGTTCTAAGATAAGGCAACCCCCACAGCTCCCAGGCAAAACTTAGTGTTTCTGAAGGAAAAGGCTCGGTTTGCACTTTGTATAAGGCAGTCCTAGATGTCATAAAACAGTATTTGAGCGACTGTTTGTCAGAAAAAGCAATAATTCTCATTTAGACTTGAATGCATGAAAGATCAAGACTTGTATTTAAATTGCCACTAAATATTTATTAGCCTAATGAAAAATTCCCTTTTAAAGCCCAAGTCCTAGGCAGGAAAAGAGAAATCCAAAACACTGTGAGCAACTTCATATTAATGCAATGTTACATTCTTACTTATCCACAGCAGTTGTTTCCTAGAGCTCATACATCTCCACAGTTAGGACCTACCAAGCTGGAAACGTCTCAGATAGACTCTAGTCTCCCACCTGGGTTTGTAGTGTCAGAATTCTGGGACTTGTGCTCCTAACTACAAGCACAAACACAAAACGAAAGCTCTGGTCATTGAACTATAAGCTATTGACTACAGTAATAAACCTACTCCTACAAACAAGACTTTCAGCCCATGCAGCTGATTTCATGACCAGGTTATATCAAACCATACCCACTATGGTGGCTTGGGGGGCAGTGAGTTACTAATGCTTCAGTACGTATGTATGTATGCATGGCCACATGCAAAGTCCCCTGTATTTCCAGGAGCATGCAAACTCAGGAAACTAGTTCCAGCTACCAAACATTTCAGTCCTGTGGTCTGTTTATACAATACAAAGCAAAATAGCCTTCTTTTGCCTTGCTGCTGCATGAAGCCTTGAATACAATGTCCTTTGTTGTATTTCAAGGAATCAATGTACATAAATGTCTCAATTCTGGCTGAATTTGATGCTCAATACTTAGTCAATATTGACGTTTGAACTCTGAAAGAAGAGAGCAAGTCAGCCCTATCAGCTGTGAAATTCATAACACTTAAACAATTTACACCTCTTTGAGCTATTATCTGATAAGTCATTATAAACGTTCCAATGTGCTTTTAATAGAGAGCAAGTAAACCTATCATCATGGGATTTATACCCATTACAAAAGAATTCCAAACCCTTCAACAGAAGGGAACGGAAAGGGAGAGAGAGGACTTCCCAAATTTCTGTAGGGTCCTGACACTTAGCAGGAGCATATTTCTACCTTCAACTACTATGGACTTCATTCCCTTCAAGGCATTGCGTGTTGTCCTCCTTTCTCCACCTCCAAACTCAACTTCATGTCCCATCACATCCCTCTGCACAGTCTTTTCCTCCCAGACAGGTTAAATTTGAGGGAGCACTGCATATAAGGATCACTCGGTGACAGTGCCGTTGTACCAGGGTAAATGTATCTCTCCAGTACAGCCGGCAGCAGTGTAGTGCTGTGACACACACCATGCTCAAGTGTTTTCTACCCCTGTGACACTGCTGCTGTTGACACTTGCAAGCAAGTGCTCTTACAGACAACTTCCAGATTTAATTCCACTTAAAAGTTACGGTACTGAAGGCTCCAGCTCCACTGCTTCATTAAATATTGGACAATAAGGAAACAGCATCAACGTGCTGCTACCCTCCACTTGCTGTACTCTGTCCCATGCTACACTCAGGCAGGTTCAGCTATTCATACATTTAAATGCTTCACCTTACCATTACCACTGGAAGTAGCATCATATTGTTGTAACCAAGACATTAGATATAAACAAGCTGTATCAATTTCCAACAGAAAACAGCTAGCACCTGCAACTCTCCTCAAATAAAAAGACACTTAAGTCCCATATACTGCATTTGAAATAATAAACTCTCTTTCACAAAGAGAGAAGCACATATTATTAAAGCTTTTCTGGGTTAGTAGAAATATTACCCATGCCTCCATTGAAAACAGGTGCCTCATAAAAAATGGATGTCAGTGGAATGGTTTGGTGCAGCACTTCCGAGCCATCTCTTTAATTATACATGATCACACAGCTACCTGCATGAAATACACCTCAAGATACACAGTGCTGCAGATCTGTGATTTCACAGGGTGCATTACCAAATAAACCCTCTGCTGTTCATGAAGTATGAAGTCTGTAGGTGGTCAGAACAGAATAACAACCAAGCAAACCATAACCCAGGAGCAAAACTGTGTGGGGTAGAGGTGGGGAGGTAAAGGACAGCTAAAGCACACCTGACAGATACAATATTCTGTACCTCTGAACTGGCATGCACATTTATCACAAGTAGCCAGTAGGTCTAAAGACTACCAGCATAAAAACTTATTACAAAATCCAAGGAACTGATCCTTATTACTGGTTTGGATGAGGGCATTTGTTATTATTACTATTACTCCAAGATTAACAAATTGTAGTTGCTTTTACCCAAGACACAAAAGGTAAAACAGGGGTAAAATTCATGCAGTTTAATATAGCAACACTACAGACAAATAGTCTACTCCCAGCAACAATACACAAGTGAAAAGAAGTTGATACACAATGGACACAGTCAAATCCAAAAAGGATCACAACAAACACAGTTCGTTTTGTATCATTCTAAGGCTACATACCCTGGAGACACCGAGGACGATCCAAGTTGTGCAAAACTTGGAATCACATGAACTTATCACTGCCACACCTTTGTGCCACCTCCCGCTTCCTTCCTTTCTTTTATTACATTCAATTGTTGCAACTTGCCTGAATTTACCCTCAAATCCTGTAGCAATACCAGCATGGCAAGTTCCAGCCCTGCAGATGTAACTGTGGTGCTGCTGAGTTTATCTGACTGCAGCAGAGGGGTTTTATTCCATCAACTACTACCTTATGCCAGAATTCATTTACTATTATCATCCTCTGAACTAGAATTCACTCTGATTTTTACAGCACATCTGAGACTTCACAAAAACCGAAGTCATGATGTCAGATACAGCTCGAAGTTCATTTCACATTTCATTTTGCACTTTATCTGCAGATCACTTGCAACAGAAAAGTCAATTTACAACCTGTTTTTTTCCCCTTTAGGTCTTAAAACAGAAACTGTGACAAAATCACACATGGTAGCAAGTTACAGCCTTTAATGACAAAGTTCCTTCTTCAATGGGAAAAAATAGGAATAAATCAAGAAACAAAGAAAGACAGTAACTTACTGTGCAGTTCACGATGTATCACATCCACAAGATTGGGTTCATCACCCCACCAGAATATCCATAGCTCCTTACAATCCGGTTTGACGTCCCGGCGCCACACACAGAGCAAGTTGGCCTGCAAGCAGCGGATGAAGCTGAGCAGAATTGGATCATCCTGTGCTGGGGCTGAAATGATAGGGCCACAGTCCCCATGACCTTCAAAGTTGTACCTACGCCATTTGATGCCTGTGAGTTCAGCCTGTGGGGAGAAAAAAAACCACCACCTTGAGTTATATTCATTGTACTGATTTGTTTTGTTTTTGTTGTTTAATTCCTAGAATTGAACTCTAAGCAGCCGAAGTTACTCCTTTTCCCTATTTTCCTAGTTCCCAAGAACTCCTATTCCCATATTTTCTTCTTCCCCCAGCCCCCAAGGAATAAAAATGTTAGAACAAACCTGCCTTACCCCTGCATTTAGGTATTTCATCCCAATTTGACTCATTTCCAGCATATTCATTCATTTTTGATCTTACTGTTATCTTATTGGGAACTTACACATTAGAAGGGAAAACGCAAACAAGCCAACAGAAAGAGGGAGTAAGGCCCATTCCCTGCTCTCTGTTTGGTGATCAGGTGAGTGCAGCGTCAGGCTAAAAGCTGACCCCCTGAAAGTCGCAAACAGTGCTACGGGACATAAGAAAACAAGTGACTTAGTGCAGATGGTGAAATCCAGGTCCACACTGCCCTGTTAGGTTTACCAGACATGCTTTTCATTTTAGTCAAATGAACTAAAGCAGAATAAGGAACTTTGCTGTTTCCCGTCTCTCAAGCAGACAGAATTGTGTTACTAACCGTCAAGGAATGAGAACAGGAAAATGGCTATTCAGATACTTGGGAAAGATATTCTTCTACACAGGCTGCAAAACCTGAAGGAGTGTAAGCTGCAGTGGAACTAAGCAATTGACAGGAAAAAGCTGATGAAGTACTGAACCCATGAAAGAGCTGCAGCTACAACCAAGCCAGCAATGGCTCCAATTTATTTTGTTGCTTTTCACCTTTAATGGCAGATACTCACAGCTGTCACATCCCGTTTCCCTTCTTCTCCTTGATGCCCAGACTGCTGCCTTTTCATCTACTTCCATTACCAGCCCATCACACTCTTCCTTGCCCTCCCCCCCCCCCCGCCCCCATATCCCCTGCCTGGTTTCCCCTTCAGCTTTAACTCCACTCCCAGTTTGCCCTATGACTGGTGCTTCACCCTCATCACCCTCCACCAGCTCTGGGAGCCTACCCAAGGGACTAGGGGGAAGACGCGTGTGACTTTTAGTCTAGCTAGCACGAGTACCATTATCAGATACAGAAAGAAGTATGCCTACAGTCTGTGTTCACACTGGGCTTGTATTCTGGTTTCTAACCCCTGTTACCACATTCTCGCTCCTGTTATTCCCTCTACGGCTCCATTTACAGTACTCACACCCTCACTCTGCTGCTCAGCAATAGCCAGTGTGCTCAGCTCTAAAGTGGAAAAGCCAGCTGGTCCACAGCAACAACATGCAAAAATCACATAGTACCACCAAGAAGGAGTGCATTTATACGCCTAAGGAAAGTAAGAGACTAGCATCACATACTCCTTCCATTTGCATCATCTGCACAAGGACATTTAACCTACTGGCTGTCCCGCTTTTCCAAAACACACCCTATGAGTCACATACAGAAGGATCCCCCTTCTCAAGTCTGCTAACTTGATTCATTCAGAAGTTGAAACTTCACAATCTAACTTTCCTTTGCCACAGTAACTGGCAGCAGGCTGTTACTTGTTCAAGAGCTAGCTGCTTCACTGCTGAGGAGCTAAAGGTGACATCTAACGTACCAACAGCACACATGCAAAATACACTTGTATTTGTTTGATCTTATAAACATGTCCTCTAAAACAGTTTCACCTCACTCTGCCTGTACATTGCCCAGCACAGCAGGGTTCTGGCCATGACTAACGTTCCTGTGCCTATGCCTCAAGGACTATTTCCCCAAATACTGATTATCCAGATTCCCTATTATAATATTACTATATAATATATAACTACTTGATTATCCAGATACCCAGATATCCCTCCCTTGGCACACAGGAAGCTAGTTGAGCTCTACAGGGAAAGGGTGCTGGAATACCTCACACAGCACATTACACTCTAGGAGAAAGTACTTAAACTCCTTCAAAACACATACATCTGTTCTACAGGCTTCTATATCTATAGCTTGGGAAAGGAAGGTGCAGAGTTGCTGAGATAGTATAATGAAACATCAGAGATCAGTGCCAGCACAGGCAACCTAGGAATAAAATCATGTTACATGTTTATGTCATAATCAACTAGGAACATCTGGTAGGTCTCCATGTGGGATAGGAGGATGACAAAGACAAAACCAAAAAACCCAAGGGAACAAAAAGGCTTACTCAACTCAATCAACACAGCAACAACTAGAGATCACCTGTCTGAAACAGCAAGCAAGCTCTTGCAGCTTTCTGGCAGCTCAGAGGTATCAACCTGTAACATCCCATCCATATAAGGGATTAAATACAGTCAAGAAAAGCATAGGGAAATCATCAGTGATGCATCCAATTTAATTCCACACTAATGAACTTCTGGAGTGTCTAATTCCACAGTCTGTGAGGAATGACAAACTACCAGAGCTGACCTGGATCACCAGTGAGCACCCACCCAGAAAGTAACTCCCAACACTTAGACAAGTGCTGGGGATTTTGGACCAATACAATAAGTAGCACGATAAAATTAGGTCTCTCACATAATCTCCCAGTCAACGTTGCAGAGATACGGCTCACTGCATTTGTTGGGGTATGCCCCATCCCTGGCAGGCTGGACTGCGCTTGGAGCAAGCTGCTCTAGTGGAAGGTGTCCCTGCCCATGGCAGGGGGTTGGGACTGGATGAGCTTTCAGGGCCCTTCCAACCCAAACCAGGCTGGGATTCTACATCTGTTTCTGCTTAAACATTTAACGGATAAGCAACAACACTAATCCCTTAGAACTTGTCAATGTAGTCCTCATGTTAAAACTGAATTCAGAAGATCTGAATCCGGAAGTAGTACATAAGAGTGCACCAGGAACACTTACATAGATCCTAGGCCTCTACAGATGCTTCACATATTTAACACACTACAGGGAAACTATCCACATCCATAAGGATTACTTTTACATTCACTGATTTAAACAACCATCAGTAGTTTTAAAAGGCCTTAATCTATAGCAGGGTTTTTACAGGCAGGACAGCCACAGCCTGTGGTTCTGCTGACTGTACTGAAGACCCAAAAATCAGTTTCATTTATGCTCAATCAGCAGTGAACGCAAGCTGCTACCAAAACAGGAGCCTCTTCCGCAACCCCAGCCATGCATTCTCACCTCCCAGTCCAACATCACATCTAGTGATCAGGCAATCACCAGGTGAATCAATCAGTTCACCAATTTAAAGATGAGAAACAAAAAGGAAAGCGTTTATCGCCAGCCCACGGACAGCTTCCCCTGCAGCCACGTACTCACCACTGCAGGCAGAAGAGCTGGAGAGAGAACACAAAGCTCAGAGCAGTGAGTGGGATCTTCCCTTTCAGTGACAGCTCCCATCAGATAAAACAGAACATTAAACTGCACACGGACACTGCTGTTAATGTACACTATGTACACTTCAAACCAACACAGCCAAGCACTGGTGCCAACAGTAGTTCTGGACAGGCCTGCCTTCCCTCCATCACTCACTCCTGCCATAACCAGCACTCCCACTCAGTAGGAGTCCTGCTGTTTGTACAGATTCAGACCGAGATTAACTGACTGGACATCAGAAGGCTAACACAAAACAGGTTTATTTCCTCTTCTCACATCAGTCCCCAAACCTCATTCATTAAACAGCCACAGAAATGCTTGCACAGTAAGACAGAGAACAGCAAAGCAGGTCAGGGAGGGCAGAGCTGCTCCTTTCAGTAAGGCTACTGGTTTTAGAGCAGCCTGAAATGCTCACTGAGATAGGAACAAACATTGCCAATCCCAGTACAACACCGTGAACAGGCTGACTTATGCACAACTGCTTAGAAATGAATGCAGAACAAAGCGATCCTCTTGCCAGGTGATGTAATCTACTGTGTCCCTTGCATCTTTTCCCATATGCATAGCCTTGGCTTATTGTGGTTGCTACAATTTCTTAACACCAAAAAGCCTGACAAAAAAAGGAACTCGCAAATACTTACAATTAAACAACATTGTTAGTAAACCATGCATTAATACTGGGAGTGCTGAGGCCCTGGAACAGGATGCCCAGAGAAGCCATGGCCATCCCGTCCCTGGCCATGTTCAAGGCCAGGTTGACGGGGCTTGGAACTGGTTGAGCTTTAAGGTCCCTTCCAACCCAAACTATTCTATGATTCAATGATTTTGCCATTAAGCAAGAGATTCTTGCTTTGGTTTATAGGAAACATATGTTTCGGAGGACTATGCTGTGAAGAGTTCAACTTTCCATATAAGAGGGACTTCCTAAAAGCACTTTTTTCTAAATCCAGTTAACTGCAATCAGAGCACAGAATAAACTGTAGGTTGCTGTTCTAAATGCACTGAGCCAAGCCTGAAATGAAACAGAGAAATCTGTTAGCCACTCTGTGGCTAACAGTAATACCCAAAATCTTTACTAACATTCAATTTTGGATAGTAAAATTCCCAAGACGCATCAAGATCCATTTTTGATGTATCCAAAAGCAGACATCAAAGTAGAAGAGCACGTTCAAACCCAAAATTCCACGCAGGCATCCAAAACACACCTAAGAAATAGTCATCAGTGGGAAAACACTCCCAGGCCAATGCTTTCATTCAAAAACATGGCCACAGAATGTCACATACGGCCCTTCAAGAAGGAGCTCTGACACAGGTTTCTCTCCTCCTGGGTCTTGACACAATTACACTCTGCAGAGAAACAACTATGAGTATTCAAACCAATGCACACATGCAAGAAGAGACAGAGAAAGCAAATTAGCACTTTCTTTTACAACCATTAATCCACTGCCCTAAATACAGACACCTTCACATGTAGCCGCAACAGCTGAGGGCTGTAACCAGTTTAACTTCAGGACAACAGCCAGAACTGTGAATTCTAGGAGAGAAAACACTATAAGCTCAGATTCTTTCCCCCTCCTCAGGCTTAAAACAGATATTAGACAGGCAGAAAGGGTCTTACGCTGACCGCACAGCGCTCCATTCAACTTGGCAGAGTTTAGGATGCTAAAAATCACAATTCCCCAGCAACACTTCACACCACACAACTTGATTCTGGCATGAACCCAGCAAGCCTGAAGATATAATTAGTGCTGCGTAGCCACTGTGACTATCTTCCTCATCTGCAGTCCTCGCAGATGGAACACAAACAAAACACATCTTCCACCTCCTCTTTTAGTTTTTTCTCATCTCCACCAAATGGTTTTGGACTATATATGTTGTATAGCAAATGAACAGAGCAATTGTAAATGAACTTCTCCAGAAGACTTGAGTAATTCCATCCATTTTAATACATAAAGCTCCCTTGGAGGGATTAAACAAGAATACAGACACAGCAGAACCAGAAAAAGGCAGAACATCAGCAGTTTGAGGAAATTGTTGTATTTGGCCACACCAAGTGTCAAGTGGAGCTATTTATTATTGTCCTTCTCTATATTTAAAAGAATGGCTAAAATCATATAATCTCATGTTATTTTTCCTGCTTCATGCAGTACAGGAAGGTGAGAAAAGCTAAGGCAGAATGAGGCCCCAGAGCGTAGAGAATTACTTCCAGGAGAGGAAGGATATACTTGAAAAAGAGGCAAAAAATCTACAGAGAAGGCTTGAAGGGTCTTATGAGCAGAGACCAATATATCCATCACACAGGCCCTCAGCTCCAGCCCGGCCTTTCTGAAAGACTTCCAGCATGGCACCAATCAGGCCAAGTCATCTTTCTCACTTCTCCTTTCAGAAACAAACCAAATCAAACACCAGATACAAAAACAGTTCCCAACTGTCCAAGAGGTGCTACTCAGACAAATTCAGGTCTGCGCACTGCTTCAAACATGAGCTTTTCCAATTCCCTTATGAGAAGAAGTAATGTAAGAAACCAACCACACCTCATCACTTAAGCCAGATACTTCCACAAGCCAGTTTCCATTAACCAAAGGGAGTATAAAACTGTTTTTATCATATGCCTTTCAAACCAAGGGAAGACGTTAAGTTGCCCAGGGTACCCGTATTCACCAGCCTCTGAAGTTCGGCGCAGTCTAAGCGACTCCTGTAATGTGGATTTGTGTTTGCTTCTCTATAGGGTGCTGTAGTCGTTAAGAATCTTTAGCCTGCAATTTATGCTTCAAATTCAAACATAAAAAATGTAAATGCCATAAATATATTTTCCAGTTTTAATAGAGCCTCATCTTAGAGAGCTTCATTCAAGTAAGTAGCTATTCGGAAGCCACTGGAGACTCATATTAAGGACTACTCACATGAGTAAAAATCTGCATAAGAAAGCCCTTAGTTCATAGTCCAAGAATTTAAACTGTAGTTAAAGGTGTCATGGGAATTACACCACCATTTTAATTAAATGCTATAAGATCTTGCAGACAGACTCAAGATTAGCACCATCTGTTTTGGTTGCAGTGTTTCATTTCACCACATCGTCCTCGCACAGCAACAAAACAGCATTTCACACTCGGCTCCAGCCATTTAAATCCCAGATAAAATTTATGTCATCTTGATACACCTCACTGGGAAGGAAGGACAAAAGGACAAATACAGGAGGACTGAGAAATACCCTCTAACAGTGTGCGCTTACAAGGGAGGCAAACATGCTTACAACAGCTCTTGTTTCCTGCTCCCACTGAAATTAAGCATTTAGTCACATCTGTCCAAGTCCCATCAAGTGAATTGACAGAGAGGCAAGAAACACATCGAGGAACAGAGGAGATTGCTTAACTAAGAAAGACGTTTTCTTCATAGCTGAATATCCTTCCTACACCCTGAGAAAGGTTTCTATTTGGATAGCACAACTTCCTATGGTAGGGCTGAAGCAGCAGCCAGCCCCTGCACACAGACATTCTCTGATCTTTTACCCCCATATCTATAACTCTCTCGGGTTGTTTTTTGTTGCTTTGGTCTTTTAAACCATCTCAACCCTGTGTAGACTCCTGCAATCAGATCACCTACAAAACTGCACATTAACATTCCCCTCTCCATCCTGGCCATCTCAAATAAGCAGGGAATGGTTTGTGTTCCCTTCCCTCAGGGCTTATCCCTTCCCTTAAGAAGGGAACAACCATATGGCAGGGAGGAGAGGTCTTATCGTGCACCAAGAGCTGTGGCTCAGCTCAAAATTGATGTGAAGCTGAGGCCAAGCTACTGGCAGACAGTGACTGCATAAACAAAGTTCTTCAGACTTCTTCATACTCTGAATTCAAGCATGGAAAAAACAATGAAACGGGCCTCACGTGGCCAACAGAAAAACTGTGCCATGCTTTGAGCCCCACAGAGGTGAATGACAAGCAGAGCTCAGCACTGTTTTTCTTAATATGCAACTGATGAACGGCTAAATGACATGTTGGACTTTAATCCTTTCCCTGGGTAAGCACACAGTCAAGTGGCTGGAAAAAAAGGATAAAGACAGACACGAACAGCCCTGTAAAAATGAAGACTTACAATAAAATCACCTTTTTTGTGATTCCTGTTGTTCATTTACTCATAAATCCAGCACTGAGCACACTCTGCATGCAGCACATGAGCCCGAAATGGCTTTCTGCTGGATCGATCTCTTCCCTCCATACCAGGCTGCCTTCTTACTTCATATCCCCTGGAACACATTATCTAAAGGCTACTACTTCAGAGCTGTTTGTGACAAGCAACAGCATTAGGGCTTTTGTACATCATCTTTAATCTTTGCCGAGTCTCAATGAATGATGCAGCTGTAACCAAAATCCTATTATCAGACATCTTTCTGATGGCCTTGTGTACCTGGAGACATTTGAGACACTACATCATAGTAGTGAGATCCTTCTAAAATAATAGAAGCCCACATACACCAGTATTAAAAGCCATAAACGAGCAGCATGAGCTGCAATGCCTAGAAAGGAAACAGCACTGACAGAAATGAGCTCTTTTTCCCTCTCTCCCAGACATCGGTGTGATTCCACCTATGTGGGAAAGGAGGCAGCCAAGAAGATGAATAGGTTCTTTCAAAGAAACAAAAGACTAGTCTCAAATGCAATTTGAGGTGGCAACTAAGGACCATCATCCAGCAGAAGATATAAAAGGACTCAAATATTAACACTCAAATTCCAACAGTTCTGGTAAATGCAGCAGCTCCCAACAAAGAAGTTTTGAGTGGCAAGCACAAAAGAAAGAGCAATCTGATAAAAGGGTCCAAATTGCTGGTATATAGCCCAACATTAACACAATTTCAAGGTTAAATATCAAAGACTAAAATAAAATGCAGGAGAAGGAAGGAAGGAAAAGGAGGAAGGAAAAGGAACACACAGTGACATACTGCGTCTTCCTAGAGTCCACTGCAAGAACAGGGTGGCAAAACGAAACCCAGTGCTACAAATTCTTACCAAAGAAACAGACGGTGACAGAGCAATCATTAGGAGATCAGGATCCACCTGCATCACCAACTGCAGCTCCCGTTCCACCACATCAAAAAGGAGAGAAAATTGAAACATGACGTGAATTGTCCAAAAATATATATCCCATAGGACAAAACGTGTTCAAGGATTAAGACTGTCTGGTCTAAAAGAGGGCAACTATGAGGGTCTCTAGAGGAGAGCTGCTGGTGCGTCCCCTCCAGGTATCAAACTAAATGTGCAGAATGCAGACTCAATCTGAGAACTGAACTTCTTGTGTCAGGACAAAGATTTGGGCACTAGTTGAAAATCTGGTTGCTAAATATCTACCTAGTTCAAGAAATCTCTTAACCAAACCCAGCATACCTGAGAGATTACTAAGGGAGTAATTACTATGTCTTTGACCTACTCCTGTGTCTTTCTCCAGGCGACTGCTAATGTTTACTGTGGGGAGTGCACTTTTGCAATAGATTTTTGGGGTTCTTCTCCCAGAAGACTGCAGCACTGCTAGGAGAGGCTATAGCAAGCCTCTAGGGGACTGCCCAAATACAAAATGCCACATAACACAGATTACTGTCGCTAAACCCAGCAGGTCAAACCACCATTGGCCATGATGGAGACAGGACATCCTGATGGACTTCCGTTCAATGCCATGTCATTTATCTAGGTACCATACTGGCATCTTGGAAACCTTTGTCAGCACATGAGGAGCAGCCTCTAAACTCTCAGGCCTGGAGGCAGTAGCAAACATCCATCAATGAAACAATAACAGTCATTCACAACCAAGTCCAGGAGCTCTTAAAAAAAGTCATTATAAAGCAACAACAAAATAAAAAGAACAGAAGATGAAATTTGAGAGAAGACCTCTGAGTTACATCACTGTCTTTCACCTTCAGTGAATGGCTTTGGTTAGCAAATACCCAGTCCCTTCATTAATTCAGCAAATCTCAGTATGTGGTTCTGAACCTGCACCTGGCTTGTCAGCTCTCTCCCACTGCAAAGGCCATAACCAAGTTCATCAGACAGAGATGTACAAGGGTAATGTGATAAGCACGACTGGAAGCCTCAGTCTTTCCTTCAGAAGGTGCTTTTGGGTCTCAAATATTCAAAAGACAAACATAAGGAAACCGAAGATGGCAGCAGCATCCTCTGAGATCAGCAGGAGAGCACAGCTCCCGCAGGCAGGCACTGCCACACACTTGTAGTTACTGGCTTGTGCACCAGGAGACACATGAAACGGGAAGATGTCATGCTAGAGTCTCACCACCAACCAGGAGAAAGGGAGAAGGAAAAGCCAACCTCAACAACAAAACAGATACCAAATACATACGAATCTAGGTGTCAGAGGATGCTATTCGCTGTCCTCATCATCATGGCTACTATACCAGAGCTATCCATGTACTTGGAGAAATTACCCACCCAATAAAGGCAAGACAAGCACTTTAAAACAAGACATGGTAGGGTTTGATTTGGTTTGGGTGTGTTTATAGGGAAGAAGCCAAATGATATTTACCTACATCAGAACTGAATGCACACCACTGTAAGCAATACACAACAGAAGTATGTGGTTTGAGTAAAAGGGACCTTAAAGCTCATCCAGCTCCAACCCCATGCACAGGCAAGGACACCTTCCACTAAAGCAGGTTGCTCTGAGCCCCATCCAGCTTTGCTACCATCTCCATGATCGAAGACAGAAGGAATTGAAGGCCTTCCTTCCATTTTACCAAGCCCTGTGTTTAGGTAGTGACCTACCCTGCACGTCAGGCTATGGACACTATTTTACAGAGCATGCTTAAATGTACCTCTGAGTTCCATTACACTTCAGCCAGTTTCTTCACAAAAGGGAATCAATTATGTTTTAACTTCTGAGTAGCTGATCGAGAACAGATCATAAAATCAAAGCTACCACTGCAATCTCAGGTAGCACACAAAAGGAATCAGAGAAATGTGCAACTTGCTAGCCAAGGAATCCAAAGAATTCCTCCCTCATTCTAAGGCAGGCTGAATGATGAGGTTTGCAGCTCCCCTTTGGGAAGACAGAAGCAGAACTGCCCATTTTCCAAACTAAAAAAGCAAAATAAATCCCCTCTTACAGCAAAGTAATCCAACACATGAAAATAAACCTGCAGTAAACAACGCAATCCTCTCTCTTCGCCCAACTTTAGCATTTTTGTATGGTTTTGAACTGAAGGAGGAAGGAAATGTCAAACATCAGAGTCATACAATGAACGATCAGATGTTTCCCAAACCAAGCAAGCTGACATATGGGCAGGAAAAAAAAAGAGGGGGGGAGAGCACAGGCTGGAGGAAGTAACAACCTGAGTAGAATACACTTTGGCACACTGAGTTAAAGAACACAGTTCCTTTTCTTGCCTTACACACAAAAGCATTGAAGAGCTCAGCACTAGAACGTTTCTGCACACCACATCCAAGCAGAGCTGCTCAGTGAATACCAGCGATGGCTCACGCTGTCCTTTTCCACATGTGTCCATCGCTGCCTGCCCAGAGGGGCCCTGGCCCACTCTGGCTGGGAAGGTGGTCACAGTGCATAAGTACCATCAGCCAGCCCTCGCTCTTTAACACCAACATTGTCTTGGCCAGTGATATCCAATACAGTTCAAACTGCACAGGCAGGCTGCCAAAATCCCTCAGCCCTTGCAGAAACCACCACCTGAAGGTTCTTCTGTCTGAATCTTCCTTAATGTAGAAAGTAGTAAATAAGCCCATGACATGACTGGTCATGTAGATCCATTCTGCCAGCTTTCTTACAGTAATTCCTGGAAGAGGAATCCAGCAGCTCCTGCCAGAAGGAAATTATGGAAATTCACAGAGCACTCAAGATAAAATGTTATTAAAATACACACACACACAATTAAATATCCAGAAACACTGGGCTAAAAACGTACCCTGCAAAGTCAGAACAAGGCAATTGAACCAAGCAACCTGTTCTGTCAGCAAAGGAATTAGTTTCGTACCAAAATACTTGACAAGGTCACTACAAGGTGTTCCTGGAATTCATTTTATAACTCACCCAGAACCACCTACAAGTTCAAGATTGTGGACATAAGCAGAATCCCAGACTTGGTTTGGGTGGGAAGGGACCTTAAAGCTCATTTGGTTCCAGTCCCCTGCCCCAGGCAGGGACCCCTTCCACTGGAGCAGCTTGCTCCAAGCCCCTGCGTCCAACCCGGCCTTGAGCACTGCCAGGGATGGGGCAGCCACAGCTCCTCTGGGCACCCTGTGCCAGCGCCTCAGCACCCTCACAGGGAACAGCTTCTGCCCAAGAGCTCATCTCAGTCGCCCCTCAGGCAGGCTAAAGCCATTCCCCTTGGCCTGTCCCTACAGGCCCTTGTCCAAAGCCCCTCTCCAGGGTTCCTGCAGCCCCTTTAGGCACTGGAGCTGCTCCAAGGTCTCCCCTTAAGGAGCCTTCTCTTGTCCGGGCTGCCCCAGCCCAGCTCTCTCAGCCTGGCTCCAGGGCAGAGTTGCTAGAGCCCTCGCAGCATCTCCGTGGCCTCTCCATCTCCATGGAGATGCTGACCACAACCCCTTGCGCATGACCTCCCAGCCAACTCCTTATCCAAGTGGTCTATCCATCAAATCCATGCTTCTCCAGTTTAGAGACAAGGATGTCATGTTAAATGCCCTGCAGAAATCCAGGTAGATGACATGAGTCACTCACTCTTCCCTTATCCACCAAGACCATAGCCCTGTTGCAGTAGGCCACCAAACTTTCAGGCACAATTTGCCCTTAGTGAAGCCAAGTTGCGTGTCACCAGGGACCTCCTTATTTTCCATATGCAAGTGACATGCATGAAATGAGACTCAAAAACCTGACACTAGGAGACTGCAGACTTTCAAGTCTAGTTTCTAGACTACATCAGAAGTCTAGTGTAGTTTCTAGACTAGACTTGAAAACTTCAGTAAATCAGAGAGGCCAGTAAGAGCATACATAATGGGTCTATACTGTAACAAACCAACACACTTTGAAACTTATGCCTCATAACTGTCAGCTATGAATGCTTCAGCAGCAAAAAGCAGAAGGTTGCCACTGCCTGGTCAGCAGGTACAGAACAGTTTTGTTTTCAACCCTCTGTTCTCACAAAATACTTTATTTTATGGGCAAATACAGAGCTATAAGAGGAGGCAACAACAAAGCGCTGACCATAGCATAGCATAGCTCTTTAAAGCTAAAAGATGAATCAAAGTTGTACTGAATAAGCTTTAAGTTTCCTTCTCCGAGACATGGATTGTGGTTACACAGCCACTTTGATCTCGCTTCAATCCATGCTGCTGCCAAAACTTGGTGGGGAAAGAGAGGAATAAGGGGCACACAGAGCTGACTAACGAGAGAGAAGGAGGGAAAAGCTTTTCACTAGGTCAGTTCCATGATCCAGGCTTAGACGTGAGCTTGTAAATCTTTTGGGGGGCATCAAGGCACGGACAAAGAGTGAAGGGGGATGGATAAAAATGAAAGAAGGAAAAAACCCCACACCTTTTCCTCTGTAATTACTATTTTCTTCTCATATACAGGAATAGTTCAGTACACGGCAACACTGGCTAAAGAAAGCAGAGTAAATGCCTAATAGGAAGTGATACAGAAATACGTGTTGTATCTTATGCTAAAAATGATTTTTAGAAGACTTTCCATTTTTCTCTGCTTTCCTAAGCTGATTAAACACATTCCTTAAGTACAGGGACAAGGCCTTTGTGTATGTTTGAGCTCATCTGTGTTAGTCAAATACACGGACATATTGCCTAGGGGTACCTTATCCAACAGCAGCACACAAGAGAATGTCCTGTCTCAAAGAAACAAAAGAGGGAATGCCACTAGAAGTTCCAGTCACATCTCCATACCCGCTACTGCAGTTCTGCTCAGGCAAGTGAATTCAGCCACACATGACTCAGTGAGAACAGTTTTTAACAGACTGCAGAAGGGAAAGGCAGGATTTACCAAAATGAATCCAAATTCACAGCACAAGAGAAGGGAAAGACTGCTTAAACCTTTCACACTTGTGAGGTACCGAAAACCAGAAACCAGGCATCACCTCATGAAGTAAAATGCTAAGAACCCTCCCGAAGTGAAAAGTTGAACTTGCTGTCTGCTATCAAAGGGGTTTATGTTCAGATGTCATTATCATTTTACAGCACAGCGCTCAGACTAATGCGAGCACCTGTGAGGAACTGAAGCCCCAGCAGGAGTCGATGCAAGCTGTCACTCTGAGTATCACAGCCCTGTTATCCCTGTGGTATCCCTTCACTACTAGGTGCAATGGAAACCTAAAGCAATGGGTTAGTAAGATTTTGAGGTCTGTTAGAGCAGAAGATACTTTTATTAGCTGGTTTCTCTTTGAAATTCAGTTGATGTCAGGAAACTTGGGGAAGAGGATCAATTTTTAAAGCAATGCTTAAGAGTTTAAAATGAAAGTGGCATAAAAAGCTTGTTCTGAGGAAGAAGGATGCCCTTGTGTAAATAACTACACCATATAAACAAAGCTTCTGGATTTGATTTGGGATCTTGTATTGAGAAGGGTTGTGCACTTTTGCCACTGGCAAGTGGAAACTAAACAGAGCTTGCTCCTAGACAGGAGTAGTTTTCTCCATATGATTTGCTCTACCACGGCACCAACAACTCACAAATCCCAATGTGATACTCTACACGAAGTGCACTACACACCTACAGAACAAAGAATACTAAACGAACACACACGGACTTGAAAGAACATGAAACTACACTTGTCAGCCTTCACACCACCAGTCTGTGAAGAGCAACCACTATTTCCTCAGTATTAGGAGGTTGTCTGTAGGATCCCACAAGCAAGTCTGGGAAAAGAGTCTGCAGGAGAGCAAGGCAGTAAGACTGTGGACACCAACTGGTAACCTTCCACAGATGCAAAGGAACAAGTAGGATAACTAAACCTAAGAGATACTGATTTCTAATTTGATGATCCTGGTGTATTCTGGAGTCAGCTGAGAGTGCCGAGTGAAAAGTAAAAGGCAGAGAAGGAATAGGGCTCAGAAGAATTGCATTGTCAAGAAGGAAAATAATCGAAGAAAGGTCCATGTACAGGATTAAAGAGCTCCTTCTTTGCTCTTTCACAGGAATTTCACAAGTGCTCTCAGAAGCAGAAGCGGGGAGAAAGTCAAAATGAATTCAACCTGGGGGTTTGAGAACTGGGGTTATGATGCCAATACTGCACAATGATCATGTAGAAAAATCCAGAAAGATGTATTTTTGATAGTATTACAGCAAATGAAAAGTTATGATTCTTAAGATGCAGTTACCCAGGATTATACACAGCTCCGGTGCATGGGTACATTGAGATCACAGGGATTTGAAGGAAACCTCGCTCCAGTGTTTCTCAGTGGCCAGCCTGCGATTCTTCAGCATGCCCTGCCCTGACCCAGGAGCATCATTCCCCACACCCCATTTCTCTGTGTGGCTTTCAGAAAGGTCAGCCCCCCAACACAGATCCACTGCCTGCACTACAAGGCTGGGCCTGCTCTCTGAGTGTCGCTCCAGCCCAACCCCTCAGCATATCTGGGTCTATTTTCTCCAGGCTCGCACCCGAGTAGATACCACTAAACTGTCAAATACTCCGACAAGACATCATAAAAACCTACGAGGAGGTGATTTAAAACCTGAAATAACCTTTTATTAGCAGGAAGTGAACAAGCTTTCTAATGGCATTTTTCTGCTACTATTTTGTTACCTAATAAAATTGAGGATAAAGATACTAACCAAAGGATCAAATACTTTTTGAAAACTGGAGGGGTTAATTCCATTTTTTACATATCTATACACATATACATGTAAATTCACACCTACATAGAATTCCAAACAAGCAAGATATCTACTACATAGTGATGTAACATCCTGCATGCCAAAGTGACAGCCACTGCTCAGAACACTGTGCTTACGAAAATACAACAAGCAAGAACAACTACTGGTTAATTTACTACTACTTCAGGATTTGGTTGGGCAATCGACCATTTACTATCAAGTCCCTGGCTGACAATTATGCAACACCAAAGGGTACCTCAGCAGCACCCTCTATGTTCTTCACTCCCTACTGCCATTAAAAACCTTTAACAACATAATTCCATTGCCATCTCACACCTCCTTGACTCCTTTCAGCTTCATTCTGAAAACAGCAACAAAACTCACTGATGGAAGGCAACAACTTCTGTTCCTGTTTGTGAACAGAAAGAAGTAACAGCAGCAGTGACCTTTACGGTTTGTAAATTTGCCTTTGACATGAACTGGAACAAAGACAGAACTTCTACTAACCAGACCTTCCTGGCAGCAGGCTTCTGTAAGAACACATTCAAACAAGTTCTCACGACACCTTCCACACCGGCTTCTATAAAGTCCTCTGTAAACAGGCCTCACTTTCCAAGAGCACAATCATGCCTTTTCCAGGCTGAAGACTCCTACAGTATCTCATCTTTCACCGCAAGCAAGCTACTCCAAATTTTAGGTCATTCCTGACACCCTTTGCTGTACTCATTTTTCCAGCTCCAGCATATGAAACGTTACGCAACTTCATCCCAATTTCAGAGACTGACTTGTGCCCTTGCTCCCACCACAGCAGCTAAGCCAGACAGTGGAGGAAGCATCGCCACACTTCACAAAGCCTTCAGCATCATGATTAACCCTTACTCACAGGAAAAGTCCAATTAATTTCAGTAGGACTACTTCTATGATGCAGGATTATTCACTGGAAGACTGTTTGCCAGCTGGGCCTGAAGTTTTAATACAAAGCATATTGCCTCAGAATATTTTGTCTCTAAATAGTTATTAGACAGCTCTTAATTAGTATTTAAATAAAACTGCCCCTCAACAATTGCTTATTAAATACTGTTTTGATCAACAGACACTGTTTTTCAGAAGTCACAGCAGACATTTTGACTACTGGAAGGACAGAGTCAGGATGGATACACTTGCTTCTATGGCTGTGCTAGAAATGAAGCCATTTCAGATGGAAGCATGCTTTTAATGAGCAAGCCTGTCACCTGCTGAGCACACCAGCAGAAGCAAGTTTGTAACTGAGCTGTATTCTGATGACAAACATGCAAAGTAGAACCACAGAATCCCAGCCTCGTTTGTATTGTAGGAGGCCATAAAGCTCACCCAGTTCCAACCCCTGCCACAGGCAGGGATATCCTCCACTAGAGCAGTCAAACCTGGCCTTGAACACTGCCAGGGATGGGGCAGCCACAGCTTCTCTGGGCACCCTGTGCCAGCGCCTCAGCACCCTCAAAGGCTTCTGCCTAATGCCTAAATAGCCCCGATAATATCTTACAGATGCTTTATATTTAGAGCTGCCTGTGGCAGCTTCCCCTGACAGAGTGCACAGACAGCAGCATCCCATTTTCTGGAACAGCACTGGATTCCCACAACACAGACAACAGCCCTTTGCATCTCTAAGTCCAGAAGGACACTCCATGAAACACAGCTAACCAAGCAAGATGCCACTAAGCATCTGGATATTCCAAACTAACTTTAAAACCTTAACTTCAGACTGAACTCTAAGTATTCCAGGTGAGGGGAAGGCAAAGGACACTTTCTGGACATCACTGATAAGACATGATCAGGTGCTAAAATGCTTTTAGGAAGTATTTTCTGTAAAAGGATTCAGAAGCAACAGTGGCACCTGACCTCTCTCTTAAGGCTGCCTACAGTCAGCAGGAAAATAAGCTCCAAGTCATGAACTGTTAAACCACCGTGAACCCAGTAACACAGCAAGCAGAGCTCTGCTTCTCTGGGGCAGGGAGATAGTGTTCCTTCTGGAGCAAAAGAAATAGCTGTGGTGAGAAACACCATTTAACCAAAGCCAAAGAGAATCACAGTGGATTACAGCTACTTCAGAACTGTAATCTTCCAGCCAAGAACATTTGTGATTCTCACCCAAAACAAAGCCTGTGATAAAAAAACTGTCAACTTCTAATAGCAGAAGAGTTTAAGAGATTTGTAATCCACCTCACACCAAAGACTGAGTGAATTCCCCTCAACAGTTGATTCAGTTTGTGCATGATTTGGTTTTGTTACACTGGGAAAGTAAATGATCAGCACTAGGCTCTCTCATTAGTAATCCAGACTACTGTAGCTTTAACACTTCATAAATCCTGTGAGGAACATGACAATGTGAGGTTACAGGGTCAGTGGTGCTAGCTACATATTCCCAGTCACTATTTCCTTTCTCAATATGTGTCACTGGAACATAAATCCTCGCAAATACTAACATCATCTGAAATAAATCACCTAATAATTTCCATACATGTTGTATTTAAAAACTACTTTGTTGCCTTTTTTTGCAAGTAGAGCCAAAACACAACAAAACACGACAGTTTCATACACAGCACCACATTACAGGTATGGATTCCTCCCACTAAATTACATGGGAGATGAAAGGGTTGCACATTAAAACTCATTATTAAACCCACTTGCAAAAGAATTTTGCTAAACTTATTTCAATGATATTACACACCCAGTTCCAATTTAACACTTCCCTGGTCTGGTAAGGCAGGAGCAAATAACAAGCAGCTCTAACCACAACAGCTATGAAATAACTTCACTGTATGATTTATGCTCACTGCACACCAACAGTACTTTTACCAGTGACAGATCTGCAGACGCAACTGCATGGAGAGTTTCACTTCTCCAGAACACACCACTCAATTCTGCATTAACAAATGGGGACTTCACAACTTTCCCGTAAAGGACAAGCCACTCACTCCCTTGCTCTGACAGCCAAAGACAATTGTCTCCCTCACACTTACGGCTTTAATTTCTTACTAAGAGCAGTATAATCACTGTAACAATTCCTGCACCTCAGTACACACAGCACTGCTATAAACTTAGAGTTATTACGCAATGCTATCAGGCAGAAAAGCACAGATACAGCTTTATCTAATGTAACAGTTCAATAAAAAGTCAAATATCAATTGTATTTATTCTAATGGAAGAGGAAGAATCTCCAGGCCAGTATCTAACAGTGACTACAGCTCTTGTCACAGATTCTTAAAAGGTATAATAAAATCCAAACATACATATACTAAAAATACACCAAACAGAAGGGCAAAGTAACAAACATACAACAATAAAAGGTTAAAAAGCATAAAACAACTAAAAATACAAATGATCAAGCTCTAAGTGTCTTTTTTTTCCCCTGAACTCCTGTAAAAACAGATCTCCTCCTCTCTGGTACAAAAAACACAACACATGCTCCCACCTCCAACTCAGGCAGAGCTCTGATGCAGGGAGGGGGTACCTACCACATGCACTATCCACAAACTTGCACCACAAGTTTCTGACCTACCTGTACCATTCCATGCCCCACAAAAGTCCCTCCTTCCTTCCAGCATTATCCCTGCACATAGAGCACTTAGAAAGCTCTTGATGATCAACTAGATCTCGCCCTCACACAGCTGCTGCCCAGCTAGAAGGGATAATGTCCCTGTACGTGTCAGGTAAACTGCAGCAAAGCATCTCCCAACGACTTTGCCCTTACACAGAAACAAGTTGTTTTCTTGTTTGAAATCACAACTCCCTAGCTAGCCAAAACTGATACCGTACTTTCTGCAACATCAAACCACAAGATACGCGTAGGAAGTTGTCAGTCACCAGGAAGATGGGCAGACAGCATCTATGCAAACAAGCTCTGCAGCACACTACATTTCCAACCACTGTTTTTCTTCAGAGAACCAAAAATTAGAAGGTTTTGGGGTTTTTTTACCTCTTGCCCCCAAGTACGATCGGTGCCAAGAGCAGACGATGCTGTAACAACAACTGACGTGCAGGCAGCAGAGCCCCGAGCCCAAGTCCGACAGACAATCACACTACATGACCGTCTACTGCTGCTGAAATGGCGTTTGTCATTGTGGAAGGAGAGAAAAACCCCGCAGTCGGGTAGGCACAAAGCAGACAGGGCACGGAGTGCCAGGGGAGGCGGGGAGAATGCTGTTTACCAGGGAAGACAGTCGGATGAGCAGGCAGCACCGGCGGGGGGGACACCGGAGGCGCTCGCCGGCTCAAAGGAGCGCAGCAGCCCGAGCCCCGCACACACTGGCGGCGAACCACGTTAAAGAGGAAAATAAACACGGGGAGCCGGGCCGGGGGAGGAGCCAGCGGAGGAGCAGCCCCGCGGGCCCCGGCTATAAAGCCCCCGGCAGCTGCACGAAGCCGGTAACCCCGCCTCCCCCGGGCACTCACCAGCGAGAAGAGGTTGGAGTGGCAGTCCTCCAGGCTGGCCCCGTTCGCCACCCAGTTGGCCGCTGCGGTCATGATCCTCGGCGAGCCCGGCCGCCAAAGCGGGGCATGTCTGGGCAGACGGGCGCGGCGCGGGGAGAGCAGCCGCAGCCGCTCCAAGGGGCCTCAGTCGGACGGGGTGGCCGCCGCGCTCCGGGCGCGGGCCCCGGTACGGGCTCGCGGGTCGGGGCGGCGCAGCCGGCAGGGGGCGCGCGGCGGAACGGGGGCTCCTCACGCCGCAGGGCCCGGTCAGGCGGGGAGCGGCGGCGTCTCGGTCCGAGCCCCTCAGCACGCAGTGGGGAACGAGCCTCCTCCGGTGCTCCAGGCCGCCTCAGCGAGAAGAACGGAGCGGGGGGGGGGGGCCTGGGGCCCTCCTTCGGCGTCCAGGTTTGGCCCCCCCCCGGCCAGGGCACACGTTGCGGCGGAGGGGAAGGAGAGGGGAGGGTCTCCTCCCGCGGGGCACGGGCCGGGCGGGGAGCGGGGGAGGGTCCCGGCCCCGGGCAGTGGCGGCGGCGGCGGGCGGGGGGCGCTGTCTCGCGTGCCGGCGGAGGCCGTCCCCTCCCCTCCCCGCCCGGCCGCCCCTCGCTGCTGCCGCCGCTGGCTGTGGGTGGATGGTGTTTTCCTCCTCCTCCTCCTCCTGCCGCTGTTGCCGCCGCCGCTGCCTTGTTTACGCTCCGTGCGGGGCTCCCGGCGCTGCGGGCGGCGGGCGGCAGCCCCGGCCCAGCGAGGGAGCGGTGCCCGTGCCCGTCCTCGCCCCGCCGCGCCCGGCGCTGCCCGCCCCGCGGCCCCGCTCACCCGCTGCTCCTCACACACCCGCCTCTGCCTCTCTCCACTCTGACAGCAATGGCGGCCGCCAGCCGCAGCTCGCCTCGCCATTGGCCGCCGGCGCACCACGTGACGCCAAGCGGAGGGCGGGGGCCCGGCTTTGGGGCTCCCCCTCCCCAATGGCCCCTCCCTCCGCCGCGGCGGCGCCCGCCGGGCCGCTGGGGGCGCGCGGGAGCGGGAGGGCGCGCGCCGCTGAGGGGAGGGGCCAGGAGGGGCGGGGCCGGGCGGGGCGGGGCTGGTCGCGGTCTCTATCCCTATCCCGGTCCCGGTCCCTGTCCCTACCCCTGCCCAGGTCCCAGTCCTGGCTGCCCGGAGCCGCCGCTGTCGCCGCCGCCTCTCCCCGCGCTCCCCACCGCGGCCGGGCTCGGGCAGCACCTGCCGGTTTGCACAGCGGACCCGCGGGGCAGCCCCGCCGAGCGCCCCTTGAAGTCAGGTTCCGTACAGCGCCTGGAACACGGCGGCAGGGAGAGAGCGGGCGGCTCCGCACCGGTGTCGGCCGAAACAGCCGCACAGACACCGGCAGCGGTGGGTTGAAGGAAAGGAACTCGAAAATACTGGAGTTAAACGAGTGAGATGCAGCCATCAATAGCGCCGGTGGGGAGAAGAGGAAAGGACGGACAGGAAAGAAAAGGTAAATACTAAACACGTTCAGAGACGGAGCCGGACCGGACCGGTGCTTCCCCTGCCCACAGCTCCCCTCCTGGGAGCGGGCACCGCTGGCTGACAGGATGCTCCGCAGGTGACACAAAGCAAACGTCCCAACTTCGCTGCTTAAAGATGAAGATTCTTTAACACTCCAGCTCCAGTTTAACTGTGAAACTCACGTTCTCAGTGATCTGATTCACTGGGGAAAGCCTGCGCTCCACGTCAGCTTTCCCTATGTGATTTTAATCATTCGGGCAGCTTTTCTGCAATTTACTTTTTTCTTTGTAGTAATTTCAGATTAGCGTTTATCCTAACAACTGAACAGCATTTGCTTTGCCTTCCCTCACAGCACCAGACTTCTAACAGAAGCCAGGGTCAAAGCATTTACATGAACTATATACACAGAGTGACAGACAGCACTTGGGCCAAAAGAAAACATCCACCACGACCAGTGTTCTCACCACTCACATTCCTCATTTGACTAATTCATTCCATTCCCTTCCCCATCACACTGAGCGGGAACTCTGTCTGGCAAAGCCTGGGCCGGTAGCAGTGGGAAGAACAGTGTTTTCAAGCACAAATTAAATATTCCCTTTCAGTTACAACTGCAAATTACTTGGGTTTTTACACCTATTGCTTGGCCAAACAAAGCCTGGACTCACCCCAAGGGGAGAATTTCCTCCTCCCTCAGTCCATCCAGGAGAACCAAAGCAGCACGAAGATGCTGTAAAAGCAAGGACCAAA
The DNA here is from genome assembly GCA_039720435.1 of Amazona ochrocephala. Classification (NCBI taxonomy): domain Eukaryota; kingdom Metazoa; phylum Chordata; class Aves; order Psittaciformes; family Psittacidae; genus Amazona; species Amazona ochrocephala. Next base: position 2,264,647 of record CM077891.1, on the reverse strand, counting down.
GCTCACCAAGGAGCCAAACTGCTATCGCTGCAGCCTGGCAATCCCCAGCCAGGGCAGTGCTTTGGACCATGTTACTCCCTTTCCTTTTGGCAACGTGTCTTATAAACAGAGACCACAATCTGACACTTGAAATGTGTCAAGCAACATGTATTAACCAACCCAAACCCACATCCTTCCGCAGCAAACCAGCTCTTGGTAAACACACTGCAGTGCCAGTTGTGGGTCTGATCACCACACCGGGGTACAGCAAACCTTTGAAGAGGTATCCAGTCAATTTCTGGGATAAAGGAATATCCTCCATCATGAAAAAAAAATATTTTCTTGTTATAGAAATATTTTGAAATTGAAAATTAGACACTGAGGAATTCCTCTTTCCTCCATATGCTGCTTACCCTCCAAATGGTATTTCCAGTTGTCAGCATTCCTCTTCTGGGTCTTCCAAGCAGAGATGACTTATTATGCTTACTTTTCTCCCAAAAATGTGGGGTCTAACACATGATTCAGATCTGTTTGTATGGGGAGAAATGTTAATATGCTCACACTCTCCAGGGTTCTCATGAGCATTAACTATTCTTGCAATTAAATATCTTTTAGTACCATTAAATTACCTGTCAATGAAGTTGAGGAGTTGCTGCCTGCATTTGTGAAGGGCTACCAGTCAAATGCATTGACCACATCCCTGCATTGCAAAGTTCACGTTGGTTTTAAACTGAAAACAGATGGCATCTCAAGTGGTTTGCCAGTTACTTGACGTTATATTATGTTCAGTTATCACAGACAGGAGGAATCATTACGCTCTAATCATTCACCTCACAGTAAGAAAGCAAAAGCTCCCTTGCTGTCCTCTGACAACAGTGTTATTTAAAACACAAATTGTTCCACTTACAAATATCTCATTCAAGTGACACTTCCCCATGCACATCCTAGATGGTATGTGGCAGAACATGTTTCCCAGCTCAGGGTAATCAAGTTTTGTTCCCTGTTGTCTTTTACTTCTTTTAAAGAATCAATCCATGAATATGACCAATAACACTGGGGTTTGTGCTTTAACAAAATGACCATTTTCCCATAGTAGCGATATATATGAACTTCTTAATTAATTCTGCCAATGTATCACTATATGACTGACAAGCTGCAATTCCAAAGCTTAGATGCAGAACAGAGTTTTCAGGCTCCTGGAGATCCCTGGATCCCATTTAGCGTTCACCATATGGAGCTGGTACATACTCTGGGAAGGAGCTGGTAACCTCCCCTTACAAAATCACTCCAAAGGGTGGTAGGCCAGTTATTGCATTCTAGAACAACTCACCCAGAGCACACAGTCATGATCAAACCAGTTCTGCCAGGAGGATGGCTCAGAAGCTCCCTAGACTTTGTTTTCACCAGCAGGTGTTGCTTATGCTTCAAACTAAACATGGAGGGAGAAACAAAGATGTCAGGAGGCTGAAGCAAAGCTAGAATGCCAAGCAGTTGCTTGGGTTGATTCTGTCTTCATGTACCACAACTTTGCTCTACTTTCATGTACCTCCGAGTCATGAAAGGAATATTCACTTGGGGTATCCAAGTGGGTTGAGCACTGGATTCAGAGAGGGCTCTCCCAGCTCTGGGTATGGAGAGTTTGGCCTTTTTTCCACCAGTAGCAGAAGTAGAGCTCAGCCAAGTTTTGCCTGGGTCAAAAAGAAGCAGTGTTTGACATTTCATGTCAAAGACATCTCATTGCCAGGGAAAACCTATTTTTACATGTGTCTGAGTTAGACACAGCATCTCATTTAGCCAAGTGTCATTTTTACTGGTGTCTAAAGTTTCCTCCCCAGTTGCCTACAATTCCCAGTAAGGGAAAGGACAGGGTGGAGAAGAATGATCTGAGCCCCAAATTATGAACAGAATACAAGGAAATAGTCTTTAACAATTCTACATATTAAAAAGCAACAAAGAAAATAACTTTCTTTACCCCCTGCTCCTGAGTTGCTCCTCAATGCATTCTACTTGAAGTAGTAATTTCATTGGTGATCAATAAAACTTGAAGAACTTTGCAAGTTCTTTATCTACGATTTATGTATTTTGTTATTGCATGTTCTTGTACTACAGCACAGCTGAGCAGCCCCATTTCAGGTGTGCTTCCAGTGCTCTCCCTGTCTGCTTTTTATGGTGTTGCATTCATTTAATTTCTTAAGTGTTTTTTTAATTCATCCAGTAATTACATTTTTTGGCCAAGTTTATAAATAAAAACTCATTTTGGTTTTAAACTAAAACCCTTTCGTTCCATAAACTGAAGACATAAGAGGCAAAAATACCCCAAACAACCAAAGTACTTCACCGGCATAAAGAAATTAACAGCATCTAATTTTAACAGAAAACATGACTAAAGATTTTCACACATTAAATCCATACTGCTTTGTGAAGGGCTTTTTTAAACACTGATAATCTACAGATTGCCTGTAAACGAGTGTTTTCATTTTATTAAGACACAGCAATGGCTCCATTAGTAAGCTTATTTATTCCTGGTAAAGATAACAAATTCCCTGAGTTTTAAAATAGGATATTGATTTTCTGAAGGGATGGGTAATTCTATCGAAGAGGAAATAGATACATAAGTAGAAGAGTTGTTTGTAAGGCCCATAGTTTAAGCCCTGCTAGTGATTAGACTCTGGGTTTTTGAAATAGTCATCCTTGCTCACCTTCAGTATCAAATAACACTACAAAAGAGACCCATGTAATGTGTTTACACTGTCCCTTACTATAGAAATAGCTACAGAAACCAAGGATTATTTGTAATCAAAATCAGTAACATGGACTATTATATAGTGCACAAAAGCAAGTCAAGCACAGCCCATGTGATTCCAAACCTTCCCAAGTGATGGTAGCTGAGGTTTTGAGAGCTCTACCATTCATCAGCATCTCAGCATCGTCCTGACAGCAGCAGCAGGAGGTGTCTGCTGGGACTTCCCTAAGTTTCTGTTTCCTTTCCTTTTCAGGATGAAGAGGAGACCAAATGCAGGCTGCTGCCAGATGTGAGGCCAGAGCCCACAGTAGTTACACTGCAGGGATTTCCAAATGCCTTTCCCAAGTAAATAGCTTCAGTTGACTAAATCTGTTGATGTCACTGGGAGTACTTACAGGAAGGAGCTTCTTACAAGGCACAACTGTTTCAGGGTCAGGATTAGGGGGTAAGAAAAGCACACGCATGGTAGAGGTCAATGTTTCAATGTATCTCTTGAGAGTTACCCACATAAAAATCCCCTGAAAACTATTGTATTTGCTCATGTGAATACTGTACTACCAATATCTATAAAGGAGCAGTTTGAGGAAAGATTAATGACCTGGAAGGCTGATTTGGGGAACTTCTCCCACCTACAAGATAATATTGAAAGAAATCTGCAAATTGTTGTAGAGGACTTAGGTCAACTGCAGGTCGTATCATTAGGGAAGCGAAGAGAGAAAAAGTTCAAGTTAATAGGTGAGTCGTAATGACAAGAATGAGAAGTTTAAGCTTACCCTGGTGAAGCAGATGTAAAGCTGTAATGGACTTCAAAGAAAGTGCTCCTGTATCTTTATCAAAAACCAGACAAATTATCTCCGTAGCTCCTTGTTCTCTGGATTGTAAAAGACAGAAGAGAGGCAGGAAAGGAAGCAGTGGTAGGTAAGAGAAGCCTACACAAGGTCTTTTGCCATCTAGAAAGAGAAAAGGTCACCTCTTACTGTACAGACGAAGTAGCAGCAGGAGTTGAGTTAGAGCGGTGGAGTGGTATGAACAGAGGAATGAGCAGTGAAAGGAAGGAAGGAGTCAAAGGTGCCTGACCTGTTACAGAGAGTAATACTGGTAGCATGATGCCTTTACTAGTGACAGAAGTGTGAGGGGGTCAGGAAAAAGGATGCCTAAATTTGGCTGTTTCAAGTTTAAATTGCCAGCAACTAATTCCAGAAGAGACAAGGAAGGTTGCTAGAAACGTGGCTGTGGATGGGAGGATAAAACCAGTTCAAGGAGCAGAGTAGATTGATTTCTTTCCTACATCATGGTGATATTCAGATGACATTTCAGGTATAACTGGTAGGGATGAAGCAAATAGCAAAATGCAAACTGTTACTTTCAAGAAAATGTACTGCTCAAAAGAAAAGATGTTGAAAGTCATAATAGATAAGATTCAAAACTAAAGCTTTAGGCAGTCCCATAGACAATGTCCCATTTGACAGTCAAACACTATTGCTGTGATAGCAAGTTTTCACTTGTGCTTTTTAAAGGCTGTCTGTGCCACAGAGGCCTTTGAGCACTCAAGGTGTACAAGGTCTAAATCTCAGTACAGCATGAGCTGGGCAGCAGACTCCTGCAAAGGCGGCTACCACAGGGAGCATGTTTATTTTCAGTTGGAGGTGAGGAGCTCTTCTGTGCATCAGCATGCCCTCTTGGCTCCTGTGAGACACAGAAATGCTCATTTAAATACTCCAGAGAACCAAAGCAAACGAGCTGCTTGGAAAACCAGAAAGAAGCAAATGACAACTGAAACTCTTCAGGAATAAAAGGGGAGAGCAATTTAGGCAGAGCAAAACAGCAAATGCTTTTTAATTGTAAGTTATTTTTGCACTCAGAATTGTGATGTTGGCTCAATACCTTGCATTACGAATAAACATACCTGAGTTTCTGAAGGATTTAATAATCTAACATGAAGCTCTTACTAGCCCTCCAGGCAGAGGATGGGCCTGTTGGGTCATGGTTTCATACCATCAAAGAGATAGATTCCATCTTTCAGATGTTGTTGTGCTCGCTTGGTAAGAATTCAGCTTATTAAAAGGTGTTAAATAAGATACAGGATAAAAATACTACAAGAGAAAAAAAAGAGAAGATTTCAGGCTAAAAGGCAAAGTAAATATGGAAATAACATTTGGCAAAGACATTCTGGGAACAAAACTCCAAGTTTATTTATTGGAACAGATTAGAGGCTAACTCTGGATGGGTGATGCAGCTCAAGGTGCTGTGACCTTGGAAGCAGCCAGTCAGGCAACACCCCACTCTGCACAAGTGGGATGTGCAGCTCTTGGCATGGGAGCTCCAATATTCAAATTGCCCCATAAATCTGAGTGGAGTTTTCAGTGTTTAGGAATCTTATTTTATCTGGATTAAAGTCCTCTTCCCCTTTGGCATTAGAAGGTGTTTATGGCTGTAAAAACAAGAATTGCAAAATACTGCCTTGAAATATAGATGGATTTCTGCTGCCAAACTGACAAGGTTTACTTTGCAGCTTAAAATTAAAGCAGAAAATCTCTGCCAGGGACAGGGTGGCCTTTCTAGACAAAGTGTGGGCAAATGGCATATCAAACACATCACTCCAAGATTTCTTTTTGAATTCAAAAAGTCATTTTGCTTTATGGTGGGAAAAGATAAAGTTCTTCTTCTAAGTCCTAAGAAATCTTCACTTTCAAGTCATGCTCGAGTTGTGTTACAAAAGAAGATAAATAAAAACTATGGTGTATGGTCTGCGATCACTGACCACGTTAGGGCCTGGCCTAATGTAGCTCTCTCTGTCTTCTGTTATCTTCCAACTCTCCTCCGCTCATATTAATTCTTTCTTTTATAGAGTTATTGTTCTTCTTGCTGCAAACTGTGCCATTTCCCAGCTGCAGCTTTCAAGTCCATCCAATAGATTCCACAGTCCTATAAAGTGAAGCACTATGAAGAAGCTTAAAGCAAAACCCAAACAGATTTGAATTTAAAATGTTACGTTACAATTATGATCCAGAAGAAGGAGCTGATAACTCTCAGCTACAGGTTATTTGGCTTTTGTACTGATGACAGGGGGTCCGATCCTGCAGTTATAAGCATATAAAAGCTCTGTGAGAGTCGCCTTTAGCACATCCTCACCATTGTTTGGGGGTTTGATTGAGCTCTGGCGTAAGTACTTTCACACACTGTTGGAAGAAAGAAAACGAGGATCATTTAGAAGACAGAAGAACAGCCTCCATGCTATCAAAGCCTTGGCTAGAGCATTCCTAGATGGCTATATGGAATGAAAAACCACTATCTGAAAAGGTATGAGAAACTCTTTCTAGATGACAGCTCTAGAACTTCACACCTTTAGCAACCAGTGTGCAGATTCTTTGCAAGTAAGGGTAACTTTAACATTTCACTGTACATAGAACCATCACTCACACTCAAGTCCTTACAGGCACTAACAGATTCGAAATGCCAGTTTGCCAGTTTTTCCTCTCCTTTTTCCTCTAGATTTCTTTTACTTATCATTAAATGCGTACCTTACTGTTGCACTCTCACAGTTTACACTTCTAGATTTCTGAGGCTAAGAAGTTGTGCTGCAAACTGATCTGAGAACAAAGCAGTAAAGCAGCTTTGGATTAGAAGAGGTTCCTGCTGTATCCTGAACAAAACAAGCCATAGGTGAGCACTTCTGAGACGAACAGAAACCAGTTTGAAGTAGATGCCATTGTCATGGGCTTCACCATTGGAAGAGGGGTTAAGGTTCAGACTCATATCCCTGAAAAGAAGCTATCTAAAACCTAAATAAGTCAGAGATATACTGACAGAAACGCAGGGGCTGTGTCCATGCATTCCACTCTGAGCAGGCGTACACACCTCAATCTTTGCAGTAATCCCTGTATTATTCACAGGTTTTGCCTGCTCTAGCTTCTTTCTTTGCTTCCTCCCACCCCATTCCAAACTGGGAATCTGAACAACTAGAGAGGACCCACTGGGGGCCCAACAGTAATAATAAGATTGAATAAGAAATGTTCTGGTTTACATTCTGTTTCTGCTCTGAGCTCATTAAGGCCCTTTTGTTCCCAACCTTAGTATCACGATTTCCCTTTGGCCACAAAGCTGTCAAGTTCACTTACTGCTCAGTTATAAGAAATGCAAATCAAAACAAATAGCAAAATGTAGCTAAATTCTGCCTTTAAAACACATACAAATTGTATTTTACTGGGAAACAAAACATATGAGAGGTGAATCTCTGTGAAAGAGCCACCCATTAAAATAATTTCCTGGATAGCTTTGATGCTCATTTTCTTCAGTTGTAAGCATTCAGTGATCCATCAGCTGCAGATAAATGTGCTGAAAGCTTTGCTGAAATTATGAGATGGAATAGAAGAATCAGAGACACAAGCCTTCCATAGTGCCCTGTGTTGATATCACTGTTTCCAATCCCTGTCATAGGAAATAACTGATTTCTCTGAGATTCTAAGGTTTCAACCTAATTTTAAAAGGAATTAGAGGGCAAATCCCACTCCACCACCACCACCTTATAAGCAATTACACTCATATATAATAAAATATTTCAAATGCTTTTAATTTAATCAACAGCTTCCTTGATTACTCAAGAACCTGGCCATCGCTTGAAATGTTTGCTTAAAGGGAACCTTCTTTTACACTGCTGGGCAAGCTCAGAGGTATCTGTTCTGCCTTCTGGTTTCCTGCAGCCCAGTGAATACTGCTTTGGGGGATTTCTCCGATACTCGTTTCCAGAAGAAACTGAAATGGTTGTCTGTATATGACATATAAAGAAAGGAATTACACAGTGATATTGTTTTCCTAGGTGAAGACCGATGCCTCATGTAAGACATACAACCTAACACCTACAGATCAACTCACTGCTAATTCTTCCTTTGACTGAGATTTTTATGCAGAAGATCAATGAAGAATTTGAATGGATTTGCAAAGCCAGAAGGAAGGAATAACAATGCTCTGGTCATATCAGGAGGCTGCTTTCTGCTCCTCACCCCCTACCTGTCCTTGCCTTCTCCTGGTTTACCTGCACTGCCCACTTTGCCTAAGAGGCAGCAGCAGTTCGCATGAGCAACTGCATTTCCTGCAGCCACAGCGGGTCCTGCTCCAGTCTAATCAGGGGTGACCTTCAGCTTTCTGGCACATGGACCTAACTTGGGCAAAGATCAACTCTGCTGATTTCAGCAAACCCTTCTGCTCCCATTAGGAAAGAAGCAGTGTTTGTACTTGCTGATTATTGCACATTTGTTGAGGCTTTGTGGAAACAAACTTATTCTGAAATGTGGTTTGGTTTTTTTAGTTAGAAGCATTGTGAGCGTTGCTAACAGATTTTGTTCAATGATTGACAAAGCTACAAATCTCAGCACACTGCAGTGTCTAAATCCTATCCTAGAACTCCAAACCAATATAGTATTTGACAAAACACAGTTGGTGTTCCAAAGTTGTATTTGGAAGAAATATTTTGTGTAAAATCTGAACTAAAATCATAGATGTAGAGTTTGAGGAAAATGAGAAACTTCAGTGTAAAAATTCTACTGAATCTCTAGTTTGGTGTCTTAGTGTTAAGCCAGTATGATGGACTGTATGAATGCACGTAAATCATCACTGTGGTGGTGGTGTAAATGTACTCAAACTTTACTAAAATTCCATATGCTGCAGACCACTGAGCTGCAGGCTGAGCACATCCCCAGTCTACAAGAAACCCCGAGATGGGCTTTTCATGAGGGCTTTTCCGAGAGGGAAAGCTGGAGAGGGCTTTGGGCAAGGGCCTGTAGGGACAGGACAAAGGGGGAATGGCTTTGACCTGCCAGAGGGGAGACTGAGATGAGCTCTTAGGCAGAAGCTGTTCCCTGGGAGGGTGCTGAGGCGCTGGCACAGGGTGCCCAGAGAAGCTGTGGCTGCTCCATGCCTGGCAGTGTTCAAGGCCAGGTTGGACACAGGGGCTTGGAGCAAGCTGCTCCAGTGGAAGTGTCCCTGCCTGTGGCAGGGGGTGGAGCTGGATGAGGTTTAAGGTCCCTTCAACACAAACCAGACTGTGATGTACGAGTTGGGCACACCACTCCTGTGTGCTTGTGATACCTGCTAAAATGGAAGCCTCCCCATCCCACTTCTCAGTGTGCAATGTTATATTCACTTACCTGGATATTATAAACTTGGAAGATATCAAAACTGAAGGAAGGAATTGGGAGCACGAGAGCTGGGTAGCATTTCTAGCCTAACCCTCAGCTCACTTTGTGGTTTTAGGCAAGGCAATTGGCTGCCGGATGACTCTCTGTAATACAAGTCAAATATTTTACGTAATATCCACAGAGTTTAAGTGAAGGATTACATTGTTATCATAAAAAGTTACTCTAGAATACTATTTTTGATGTAAAGATACTATTTATGAGCCAAAATCCAACTTGTAACTTTTGGACCAGGAGCCAACTTTCATCAGTTTGCAGAGCCTATGCCTGCAGTGTCTCCAGTGTCACACTTGCTTCAGTCCCAAGCCAATACTTGAGGTCAAATTCTCTCATCATGCATGCTGCCTGCGTGCTGGTGTGTGTGTGCTCTGGCTCCAGCCCGGGATTAACCAGCTATCTTTTTATCAAGGACATTGTGGCACAGGGTGGAATCAATACGCAAATTGTGCCTCTCAGGCAACAAGGACACAATTCACTGGAGGTGCTGGTCCGTGAGCACTCAAGCATGCATCCAGGAGGTATGCAAGTAAACAGAGTTCCTTTAAGCCCAGTATGAGCTGTGGGGCTTTAACCTGTACACAAACTTTGCTTCAACACTTGGAAAATCACTTTGGTGTTATGGGTCTATCAACCACAAAAAATCAGAGACACATTCTATAATGACTCTGGTGCTCCACCTCACTTAAACAGAGCCCACTTTAGGTGTGTAACATCACTGCAGAGTTTTCATGGTCTGTTAAAACAAAGCACAACAGATCAAGTCAGAAGTATCAAACCTAGTGTTTGGTCAACACTCCTTCAGACCAGTCTCTGTGAGCCGGGCAGTGCAGAAATCACTCCTGACCTGTGTTATCCCGACCACTCCTGTCTCTTGAAATTACTTCTACTCAGAAATGTCTGCCAGATTCTTCCCAGTGGACATATGGCCTCAGCAGGTAGGAACAGGTCAAAAGGGCTTTTCTTGCACTGACGTCAGTGGGGGAAGTGTGACTGAACCCAGCTCCCATCAAAATTAAGCATTACCTGACTGCTGCCTGGGTTTCACAGTAGCTGGCTTACATATTCCTACAGCTTCTGGAGAAATCTTCATACCCCATAGAAAGTGTCGCTGCAGTTCATTAGTGATAATACCAGTCGCCTTCTGCTAATTATTTGTACTTTTGCTTAATGCTGATAAATCTACTTGTTGAGGTATTATTACAAGCTAATATTTGTCTTGTAACACACATTAGTCATTACAATTAGCAAGTAGAAATAGATTAGTCATGCACAAACAATCCATAAATGAAGTATTTATGCCCCCTTTGGGGATGGAAAGGAAGGTAATTTGAGCCCTTTATGGTTATCAAGGGAAACCTGACTTGTCTCTTCTCTTCACAGTGTCGTTTCAGGGTTTCTTTTTGGGCAAGCAAAGTGGCTGTGGGCTTCCTTTGAAGTCCAGTAGCACCACTAGAAGCTGTGGTATGATTAAATGAAAACCATCAGGTGTAACCCTTTCCCAAGCCTTTAGTCTGCATTGCTCAAATAACTGTCACTCTTCTATCAAAAACCTTTTCAGTCCATGTATCTGCGCTTCCTGGGGCTGGAAGAGACCTTCCCTTCACGTGCATGAGTTTCGGTGTTTGTCTGGGCAGTGAACAAGAACACCTAGCCACAGACTTAGGGCTTCTATCACCTGAGAAAGCAAGACTGAAGATCACAAGCTTGGACTGAAGATCAGGATGTCACCATAATCCGTGTGAACGCGTCATCGGTGGACAAAGCTGCTCCCTGCATGGCTGCACTCGGGAGCAAATCCAAGCTCTGACCAGAAACTTCCAAGAGAGAGGTTGTGCAATGAGCTTATCGAAAAGGTTAGTCCCCAGGTTTGCTTAGAGGAGTTGCAAAAGCAAAAGGTCTGCACAAGTCAAGGATGAGGCAGCTTGTCGCTTTTTATTCCATTTTCCAGTGGCTTTTCTTTGTCACTTCTACTTAAAACTTATTAAGCCTCGCAAAAAAATCACTATCTGTGCTTTAAGATCTCCTTAAAAATCACTTTAAAATAATAGACCATGCCAATACCTAAGGCCGTTTAAAACTGAAACCCTGAGCCATTTCACAGAAGTAAATTTAACAACTGCATCAGTGTGTTCCTTCCTTCACTGCTCACCCACACAGAGCACAGGTAAGGGCGCTGCTACCAACTGCAACAAGTCACCCCGTCCCCAGCCCTGCCTTCCTTTATTCTCTTTGCTATCCCTCACTTGCTCTCATATCTGCAGAGCAAAACCCAGCAACTCACAGCTCTTCCTCAAGGAAACATTTTCTCCAGCTACAGAAGTTGTCAAGCTTCCTGAAGGAAGCCGGGAAAAGAGGAATACTGGTTGCTGTGTTTAGCATGAATACAGAAATAGGTCACATATTGTTTCTGAAAGAAACGGATCACCAGCATACGGCCCCCCCAGCTCATCCTGGTCTCCCTCCCTCCATCCCCGTACACAGCGCTTGAAGCATTCCAATATCCTTGCCAAATTCCCTCACAAATACTTTAATTCTTTACGTGCATGTCTCATTCCATCTGTTCCACATGCTCTTTATGCCATTTACATTCACTGGCAGAGTCTGCGAGATGACACCACACGGTACAAATTTGCCGTGGTTTAAAGCGGTTTTAGGTAGTGTGTAAGGGAAACGCGGAGCAGCTCTAGGTCCAGGTTTCCTCCTGGAGACCCGGGATAATTCAGCTACAGAGCAAACAGCACACGACTGTCACCAGCAGATCTTCACATCAGTGAGGGTGTGCTTGGGAAACATGACATTATGCCTCCACCTTGAGCAGAAAGAAAGGTTATCCTTGGCAGGATTTATGGAAGTGACGGCAGGGATAAGGGACTTTGTGCCCAAATACACAGCATAGGAAAGGGAAATGCGATGTAAAGGAGGAATAAAGCAGCGCTCAGTGAGTAACATGGTGTGTACACACGTGCAGAGGTACTCACTTGTGCACCCAATGCTCTCTGCCCGATCCTTTGCCACAGGAGCACACCACAAAAATGGGCCCACAAAGCGTGAGTCCTGGGGCTTTGCCTTTGGGAATATGCAGTTGGGTTTGGGGTTCTGCAGCACGGTCATCCCAGCTCACAGCCAGCTGGAAGTCTGTCTTGGAATACTTAAATGGGCCATTGCAAATGTCTCTTAGACACAGCAGCAGTTTCCAGGATAAGATTTGGGGGGTGAAACCAAACCCAAACCCACCAAACCTTCAGGTTTCAACAGAGGAACATTCATACAACCGGAGCAGAGCTCAGCTTGTGTCTGGCCATGTGCCTTGAACTCCTTGAACAAATTATAAGAAAGCTTCGAGCCACAAAATTTCAATTACATTCTAAGTGCTGGGCACCAAACCTTTTCTTTCACCTCCGTCAGAGTACCTCAGATAAAACACGCACTTAAAGAACATATGAGAGTCCAACAGAGATCCAGCTAAAAAGCATCCCAAAATCAGAAGCCTGGGCATGACCTGCCCTGCAGACAACAGCCATAGGGCACCTGCAGCACCCTGCAAGGCAGAAACTCAGGAGACCCTGTTACAGGGAATAAGGTATCCTGGCAGTGACAGCAGCAAGGCAGAGAGCTAGAAATCAGTGTTAGAAGTTCCCATTTCTCAGAGCATTATGCCATGTAATTACTTTACTACTATTACTAAGGTGTTGTGAAAATACCTCCCATATTTCATCAGAGGTCAGTCAACACTTCAAACCGTCCCTTTTCCCAAAGTGAGACACACAGCTTGCTGACCAGGCAGGACAGATTTCCCAATCTTTACCTCCCCATTTTTCTGCATTCCATTCCTCACCTTATTTTTCCTGTTTAGCTTGTGTGCTCTACCCTATACCCTCTTATCTCCTACCCCATCTCTCTCATTCTCCCCTGTCTGTTATTACTACACTGTCTTTAATGTTTGCCTGCTGCCCTTTGTTGCCAAGCTGTATAGTTTTTAACTGCTGTGAAAATGTTTGATTCATACAATTCATTGTTTCTCTTGCAAAGGAATCATCATCTAAAATAACCTGCATGTGCTTAAGCAAAAGCAGGGAAGGTGAGACTGCCATTCCCTGCTCACAATCACAGTTTGAAGCCTTGTAGGCTATGGCATAATGAGAAATAAGACAGATAAATAACTGCCCCTGTCTGGAATGGGAAAGGAACTAGAGATAGTCTCTGTACATTGAATTTTTGATACAGATTTTTTTATGCCAAAGAAAAAATAAGAGGATTCTGCAATATCCAAAACTCGGTCCTTTATACATGTGCCAAGCCAAGCCAGAATAATAAGTCTTTGATTCCTGACCACTTCATACCTTCCTGTTAAAAAGCAGAGAAGGATCAAGGGCTTGAGGTGATGGCATGAATTCAGCATCATATGTAGTTGGTTTGGTCTAAACCCGAGAGCTATCAGAGGTGTTAATCTGACAGGAAAAGAACTGAAGGTAGATTTAGATTAGATGTTAGGAAATAATTCTTTGCTATGAGGGTGCTGAGGCGCTGGCACAGGGTGCCCAGAGAAGCTGTGGCTGCCCCATCCCTGGCAGTGTTCGAGGCCAGGTTGGACACAGGGGCTTGGAGCACCCTGCTCTAGTGGAAGGTGTCCGTGCCCGTGTCAGAGAGTTGGAACTGGATGAGCTTTAAGGTCCCTTCCAACACAAAGCAGTCTGTGATGACTCCATGATTTACAATGGACTTAGACTGATGCATCACCCTGTCCAAAGGAAGGCACTGTTCCACCAGAATGGCGTTCAGCACATAACATTCATGACAAAAGTCTGTCTCCCCAGCGAGACAGTCACAGAAGACAATGTGCCACTCCTAGCCCAGCCAGCGAAAACACAGAAGCAAGGAGTAGGTATGAAGTCTCTCCCTGCAGCAAGGCTGTGCACCTCCTGCTTCTCAGACAGCTGACCTCCATGGCCACCTTAGCTCGCCCATGATGGAAGTGGCTCCAAAGCCAAGAACATTCTCCTCAAACTCACGTACCTACAGTCATCCTTTTAGAAAATGGTCTTTTGAGATGCTGGGGTAATGTCCCCTTTTAGTACAGTAACAACAAAGTGGGAGATGTCTGCCTGAGGAGGCTCAAACCCACATCTCCCATGAAAATGACCTAAGTACTAAATTACAGGGTGTTCTAGAAGGAGTGTTCTCCACCCATCCTTTGATGATAGCCCAGCGTGCAGCAGAATGAAAGATACATTGGGCCAAAGGAGAATTATTAAAGCCCAGCGATTAAGGCACAGACTTATTTTGCCTTGTTTTACCACTTACCTAATAGCACCATGTAACGCACTTTGCAGAAGCATGTTCTTTGATCCATAGAACCACCAAAACTGCAGAGAATTTGCCCATCCCATGAACTTCACAAGTTAATTTCCCTTCTAACATTGTTCTTTCACCTTTTAGATTATCTTGGCTTTTTTAGATGCCTACTGCTAATTACTGCATTATCTTTACATTTGGACATTTTATCCTTTGCATGTGCTGCTTGCACGTAATGGGGGAGAGAACAAAATCATGTCATCACTTCATTTAGTGTACTCTTGGGGGGAAGAAAACCAGGAGGATGGGATACAATAAATGATCCAACTCAATAAAACCATCCAGGTCACTATGTCTTACTAGCTCCAGTTCATCAACTTTAAGCTATTGTAGATCACAGGAGACTCACTCATGTTACATTTTGCCTTCTTTCCAGGCAGATTTGATATTTGCACTTCTTCACATCATAAAGTATCACATAACCATGAGTTATACATGGTGTATATAATTTATAGTTCCTTAAACTATTTTTGTGACCTCGTACTTAGGAGTCAGCACCACTTGAGAATGACAACTATGAGAAATATTTCCTATTCTCCATCTCAGTTGCCAAATATATACAGAGAAAGATAGACGAGAAAAGTTCCTAGTTCAAATGTGTCCACAAAGCCACAGCCAGGACAGACCAAACTGCCACGGTGTGTGCTCTGTCTTTACTGGAAATATGAGGATACGGAAACAAACTGCAGGCTTTTGTTCCAATGTTACAAGATTTTTTAAAGGAGAAAGACAATCTTCATTTAAAAAGTGGTGTGTCCCCCTCAAAGTAATTCTAATGCAAAAATGAGAATGGAGTAAACTCACAACCCAAACAGCTTATGAACTCATTGGTGTTTCTCTTTCACAAGTGAACCACAATGAGCAAGGCCAGTGGGAACAGCACAAGCAGCTACCTTCATCAGTTTAGGGTAGAGTTCAACATCTCCTGTGGTTTAGGGATAAAAAGTCTTCTAAATGGAGGGGGGTGGAACTGGTCATGTGCACAGGCACTGCTGAAACAGGAGGAGTCCGTTCAGGCAGGAAGAGGAGCTGCAGCGTGTGGAAAACACTCTCTGTATTCCCATGAAGCACCAGTCACACAGTGAATTGAATAAAGTAATTCCGAGTAGTAATCCCAGTGGGAGGTGGGCCAGAGGGGTGAAAGGAAGGGAACACATTTCAGTTGTGATTCAAGAAGTCCTGGAATCCTTCCTGACCCGCTGAGTCGGAATTTCTGACTCGACACCCTGACTCAGAATAGGAAACTGTATCCTAACTACGGGTTTCTTTTTATAGCATAAACTCCATTGCCAACTTCCTTCGGAGCACCAGTTTGTCCCTCCTGGTCTTAAAGCCAATCACAAAACACAAGTGCAAGAAAACGTGATCTCTGTTCCCCGCACAGAACACAGTCTTTATCTGAAAAGCAAACAAGAAGAGCAAAGCTTGTCTTTATCACCCATCTCAGTAAACACACTCTGCACTGATGGGCTTTAAAAGCAGCTGGCTAATCTTCCTCCTCCCCCTTTAAACTTGGCCAACATGAAAGGAGAGTGATCTGGTCCAAGAAATGCTTGCCAGGATTAGAGGCTAAATTGGAGATTTCTTGTGTAATGCAGTAACAGGGGATGGGAAAGCACTCACCAGCAGAGACAGTGCTCACAAGGATTTTCACTGCAGTTATTACACAGGAGGTAGGCTGTCCTAGAGCATCAGACACAACAACTCCAAGCTGGTCTGGAGCACTGGAATGGCTAACTGCAAACCCCTGAACGCAGGCTCGAGGTGTGCTCTAGCTTTGGCGCTGATTTCACCTTAAAAAGGGAAAGGTTTCAAATAATTGTGTTCCCTTTGCAATATTTTAGAATCAAAAAGGACAGTTTGATTTGTTCACATTTCCATTTAACATGAAAAATCAATAATGCATTTAAAAAATGCATATAAATCATGTAAGCAAAGCAATACCTCTCAGAACCTTCTCTGAGGTTGAGACAGCACCTCCTCTTTGAAAAGCATCCACATATTTCAATCATCATGGACCATTTAATCCCACTGTATCTTCTTTTGAGTGAATGATTAATGCCAGAACAAATGATATTCATTAATCTTTCCATTTCCTTCTTCCTGAGGCTTCTCTTTGAGTCTATGAAGAGGGCAGAGTTACCAGGCAGGTTCCAGCTCTCAGCGTCCCATTTGGGTTTGAAGGCAATGCAGGTATTCAGTGACTTGCCCAAGGTTATGAAAAGAATAAGAGAGTAGCAACCAAACACAAAGCACAGAACCCAGTCACCCACTAGAACTGGAAGCCTTTTGTCCCATCCAAGGAATCTAAAAATAACATCTCCATTAAGACCAACATTCCAGACAAAGGTGGATGTGATACTGTAGTGTAAATTCCCTGTTCTAGAAAGGAAATTAATTCCAAGTAGTTGGCCAGAAGTTTAAGCAGTAATCCAGTAATAAGATGAAAGAAAGTCTTTCTGTTCTTCCCACAGAACAAAACTTCCATGGGTTTATGTTATAGTATCTGTTTTCCAAAGAGATTTTCATTTTCCTGAATCCCATTCAATGTAATTCCTGCATGGAGCAGATTTTGTCACAAACAGGTGAAAGACTCTTCCATTGTACCGTTTAAACACAGGCAAAATGCATCCAATTTGCTTTTGTTCTTCCTTTTTTATCATTAAGATCACTGTACCCAGTGCTGGGTTCTGCGAAGACACTAACCTCGTGTGCATGGCCTCAGTGCAATGAAAGAGACTGAAGTGTACAGACTGATAGAGGGTGAGAGCTTGCAATTGGGAAAATACAATCAACAGCCCTCAGCAACCATTTGCAGCACGAGTTCACTCCATGGATGTGCCTCTTTCCTCTGCTTGCAGTGCCCGAAGAGTCCAATCGGTGTGGAAACGACTTCAGTCCTTGCAACAGGAGAAATAACCTCTCACAACAGCTAAAGCACCGTTTTCAGAGCTGAGGGGTGTCTCCAGCCCCACTCATTTCCAGCAGCACTGGGAGGTGCTCAGGTCTTGCTTGAACATTGCATTTTTCAAAGCTTCCCCCTGTATCTTTAATGATTTCCCACATCTGGCACCGAAATCTGAACTGACAGTCTCCTGCCCCCTCTTTTTCTCAAATCGTGTGTTTTAGGGAGGAGAGGGAAACCGATTCCAACATGGTGAATAAACAGTTCGGCTGGAAATTTCCACCAAAATCCATTTGCTTGGTGGTTTTAATTTTCCTTTTTCCATACTTCCTCAGGCATGGACACATGTCCATACCTTTCTTTGTATGGCTCTTTACAGCCAAAATAACCAACAGAAAAATCCAAACTCCATCTAGGTGAGATTTGAGGGGTTATTTCAATTAATATTCACGGCTGCTATTTTGTTAGATTTATTCATTCTAATTAGCAGTGATTTCAAGAGAAAACCCTGCCTGCATTGCTTCAAGGCACACAGAAACAGCAATTGGGACTGGCTTTAACACATTCTTCCCACACAGGGGAAGGAACCTTCCCCTGTACAAATACTGAGAGGATTCCTACCCACTTCATCCGGAGGGTCTCCTCCCTGTAGGAGTTTCGCACATTATGTTCAGCATGTGACAGAAGGGATGGGCTGGAGGACAGTGGTAGCTAGATTCAGCAGCCAACCATTCCAGCTGCTAATGGAAGGAGACACAGACAGCTTTAAGTCAGCACTGGAGGGAAATGAATTCTTCCTGCACGCTGGTAACAGCCCTGCACATAACACAGAGAGCAATGATTTGGATGTAATGGCAAATTTTAGGTGGTAGGGCTGCAGAGCAGTACCTCAACCATGCTAACCCTTGGCTGCTCCAGCAGATCACAGCCTATTCTCAGTTATTCCAGGAAGATTTCAGATCATGTAAGAACCATCTTAGAACAGTTGCTACCAGCACCACCTTTTTACAAGAGCCTATAGGGACAGGACAAGGGGAATGGCTTTAACCTGCCAGAGGGGAGACTGAGATGAGCTCTTAGGCAGAAGCTCTTCCCTGTGAGGGTGCTGAGGCGCTGGCACAGGGTGCCCAGAGAAACTGTGGCTGCCCCATCCCTGGCAGTGTTCAAGGCCAGGTTGGACACAGGGCTTGGAGCAAGCTGCTCCAGTGGAAGGTGTCCCTGCCCATGGCAGGGGTTGGAGCTGGGGGAGCTTTAAGGTCCCTTCAACCCAAACCAGGCTGGGATTCTAGCATTCTATGGCTTCAAGCTGTGTCCAGATCTTGGTCCTCACCATTCAAGGTGAATGAGGGGAACACTCTTCCCTCTGGCCTGTTCCATGTTGTGTGAGCTGAGTCCAGGCATGGAGCTCCCACAGCCCTGAGTGGAGGTTTATGCATGAAGTGAATGCAGCAAAGCAGCTGAAATCTGCTCTGCGGCGAAGGCATCTGCATTGCAGATTGGAGAGGGAAATTTTGCCCTAAGTGCCAAATCTCATCTTTGAAGAGCAAAACTATTTTTGTTTTATACAAGTGCAGAAAATGATCATTTGGGTAATATAGAACCAAGTCATGTAAAAGTGAAAAAAAAAAAAAAATAGAGTAATGTTCCTACCATTCGGCAAAGGATTTTAAGAGCACTTCATGTTTTAAATTGTTTTTTAAACATCCCTGTTCCTACACCTTTGTAAGACTGACAGCAACAACACAAGGCACATATATTCCTATCTTTGCTAATGTTTAAGATGACTTGGAAAACTTAAGCTCCAGAGGAGGCCGCAAGGATGAGGAGGGGCTGAAGCACCTCCTGTATGAAGACAGGCTGAGAACATTGGGGCTGTTCAGCCTGGAGAAGAGAAGCTGCGTGGAGACCTCAGAGCAGCTTCCAGTGTCTGAATGGGGCTACAAGCATGTAGGAAAGCGACCCTTCATCAGGGACTGTAGTGATAGGACAAAGGGTGATGGGTTCAAACTGAAACAGGGGAAGCTCAGGCTGGATGAATGGAAGTTCCTCCCTGTGACGGTGCTGAGACGCTGGCACAGGGTGCCCAGAGAAGCTGTGGCTGCCCCATCCCTGGCAGTGTTCAAGGCCAGGTTGGACAGAGCCTTGGGCAACATGGTCTAGGGTCATGTGTGCCCCTGGCATGGAGGGGGTTGGAGCTGTATGAGCTTCAAGGTCCTTTCCAACCCAAACCATTCCATTCTGTGTGGGGGTTACTGTTCATTACTGATGTGGTAAAAGACAGCTCCATTCAGGAGCAAATGATTTACCAACCAAGTTAGGAGAGATACTTTTTGATAGGAACAGTGCACAGTCATATCAGTAAAGCGATGTTTCAGGGCAGTTTAAAATGAGAATAAAAGAATGCCATGGGAAACTTGAATGTTGAAGTTCTAGGGAAGAATTTAGATGTGGGCAGGTACATTCTTCCTCGCTCCAATCTTGGGATAAATTTCAGATTTAGCACATCTGATCAGGACTATCATAGGGGCTGTGGGATATTTCATTCCATCTTTATTTCGACCACTGGTGTTTGAAAAAGCAGCAATGGGAAAATAAAAAGCTTCCTTTTGCTTTTATTCATACCTTAGATAATACTCTTCCCTTCCCTCCTTAATGACAACTCCAACGTGCAATTTGCTGCCATTTCAAAGCCCAGTTGAAGTATAGGTTTAACAAATACTTACGAACGGTTACTTACATTTACTGATACACCTAATGAGCTGAAAAATAGGTACTTAATGCTTACGAAGTAAGTATAGTGGAAGCTTTGAGTTATATTTCAGCTAGAAATGGGTTTCTTTGGTAGAATGTGTTTTGGAGCAACAGCTTAGAATGGAAAGTGTATTGATGGAGCAGTAAAACAGACAGTGCTTTGGCAGTGTCAATGACTGCAGGACTCCAAAAGAACTTGCTTTGGCAGATAAATTACTTTTCAAAATTGAATGTAGTGAGTCCAAACAAGAAGCTTTAGCCTCAATTGCAACACCAAACAATCCAGGAGAAGAGTGATAAAGGACCTGTGTGCAAGACAGCCCTTCAAGCAGTCCTGCTCTTTTCTGTCATCTGTTTGAATATGGTGATGCTTCAACCTGCACCAATGGAAAATGATATTAATTATGTATTGGTAAAATCCTGTATGTAAGCAACCATCTATGAATATCCCATCCTGACCTCAAGGCATCTCAATAGACTTTTACACAGGCATTTGAGTCTGTGAATTGCAACTTATCCTGGGACCTCTTCAGCAAACCAGTGTACCCAGCAAGAAGCAAACAAGACCACAGCCCCAAATCATTTTGCTTGTGTTAGCACTCAGTGATTCTGCTTTTCACCACTGGGCTTTCCTTTCTCTGGACTTTAAGTAGATATTCCTCCCAACAACCCCTATATGAATCCAGACTGTCTGTGTTGGCTTGGATGAAGTAGATAATGACTTCATCTGAGATTTGATGAAACAGTAAATGAAATTTGGCCCTGACATCAAAAGCATTTTAGGGAAGGGATACAGTTTGAATTATTGCCTGTAAACAATCCATCTGCCCCCTGAAGAAAGGGCTTCAAGAAGTGTTCAGTGCCCAATTTCACAAGCTGGGATGCTGTAATGTTTTCTGTGCGAGACTGCTCTTCATCATTCTCACTGTGACCGTCCCTGTTACATACCCTGCAAACTGTCAGTTCATGAGCAGATGAATCAGACCCACCTCTCCAGCAGGCACTGGCTGTGTCCTCCATCCAGAGAAACAATTACCTCATGATCTGCTTCAGGAAATGGAAACAAGGGAAGAAGCAAACTCTTCCCGACATGCTTGTTTTGAGCAGTGGTGCACTGCTCCCCTCCTCTATCAATACAGTTAGATCATCTTCTTTTTGCATCAGCTTACAGTACATTTCACTCTGTCAGCATGATATAATTTGCAGCAGAGGTGATATATCTCCCTTGCTGAAATAAAGGATCATCTCATGCTACTTAACAGAGCTCTGATTCTAATCCCATTCATCACTATTTTGTTCTGAAATCTACTGGAATATTTACATTAAGTAAAACAAAGTGATCTGAGCAGACAATCTGAAAGGGGAAAACAAGCTTTAAAGATGAAAACACTAGCTATGAATACAGCCCCAGAAGAGAACCCAGTAGAACTTTCAAAGTGGCAATTTAAACTCTTTACTCTTAATAATCTCTCAAAGATTTAGCAAGGGAAAAAAAGGGGGGGGGGGGGTTGAAAGAGCCAAATCAGAATTTAATTAGGGTGAAATGGCTTCTGAAATGCTTACATACCTCTCCTTTCATTTGGTCCGGGAATGACAGATGCAGTACATGAACTGGAATTCATGAGCGAGGCAATGAATAAGGAGGTGTGGGAGACTTCTCTTTCAGTTAACAGCAATTCAGGTTTTGACTGGGCTCACCCTCTGACATAGGAATACCCATGTTTTAGAGCCAAGATAATTCTGGGAGTGTGTCCTAGGAAGTAACAGCCAAATTTGCAAAAACTGATGCCTGGAATTCTTGTCTGTATAAGAAAAGCATTTTGCGAATGAGAAAGAATGACCAAACTGATGCTCAAATTACCTGTATCAATACTTGTGAATTCGTTCTGAATGCTACAATAATACCTTTTCTGTGTAATAGTCCTGAAGTTCTTTATAAGCCCCAATTATCTTATGGCATAGGGAACACTGTCCTCATTTCACATGCACAGAAATGGAAGAGCAAAGCCACCCAGGACTCTGCAGCAGTGACAACAGCTGGATTAACCAGTTGTCTTCAGCTCATAGCAGAGAGAAAGAAGAGAGATGTAAATCCGGACTGTTATGGATAAAATGGATGAAACACTACTATTTGCTCTTCCTCTCATTAGAAGGATCAAGGAGCCATAGCGAAGAAACTTAAATTAGTATAAAAATAGACAAATCAAAGATTTTTCCTCATAATTGATACTGTGCAATTCATTGATGCAGGATGTTGTGGAGAGACTTCAACCATTTCATGGAGGACTGACCCACTGATAGTTATTAAACATGATGGCTTATATGCATCCCTCATGTAAACTCCCATAAAGTACCATCCCATAAACATCCCTCACCATAAACTACCAATTGCAAGAAGCCAGGAGGATATAAAAGTAGGATCTTATCCTATGTACAGCCCATAGGCAGCTCCAGTTTACCCAGCATGGTGGTTGCTGGGTTTGTATTATTCACAGGCTGTACATACACAGAAGCCAGGTGAATGGCCCTCACATTCTACTTTGACTAGGAGTAGAGGATAACCACGGACACAAATCCCTGCTATCAAAACCTCAGAAGGAGGGCTGGATTCTGAATCAAATCCACAGCATGGCTTTGGCTTCTGTGTCCTGGCCCTGCGGCAGAAGCAGCCAAAATACCATGGGAATAATCAATCCAAAATTCCAAGACATTTAACGACTTTCAAAAAGAGTAATCTTTATACCTACAGCGTCTAACCCAAAGTCATCTAAAAGCTGACCTACATCCAGTCAGTTTTCTCCTTTTCTCCCTCCCTGCATCTACATTCCTTGAATGGGAACGAACAAACCATCACAGCGCTGTCCAGAAACTTGGACACAATTCCAGTATGTGTATTCAGATATGTGTCAGGTCTGGACACCTAGTAGGTTTTTAATTCCCATTCTGCTCTGAAGAGCTCCATTCTTCAGAGAGGAACAAGGCACCAGCTTCCAAGGAAGAAGTGGTTCTAACGTGGTAAACTCTACATTCCTCATTGAGCCCACGTGATGGTTATGTCCTACTCCAGAGAAATTCTCCTTCCAGCAGCCCCTCAGAGACAACCCCTCCTGTCCAGCACTCAGGCAGAAGAAACTGCATTCCCCAGCTCGCTCTGAGCTTTCCCCCACACTGTATACTCTGATTACTGGACCCAGTAGGATTGTTTCCACAACCTACTTCCTAGTACGTTTTCCTGCTGCAGAGTGATATGGCCCAAGTGCTACTTGACGCTGTAGTTCCACTGTGGCAGGAATTGTTCAAGTGCCATATTAAAGCCTGTATGTGATGGAATGGTGCTTGTGAACTCTGCACAGATGCATGACTGTCATTTCCAACAAAAGAGCCGTTAAAAAGCACGTTCTCTGCTGCTGGAAGGTCCCAAGACATTGCAGTGAAAGCGTTTTGTGTCATTCTCAGTTCCTCAGACTCATCAACCCTGAAGTCAGGAGAGAACAAAGCCAAGCAGAATTTTCCTCCTGGCATTATTAATTAACCTGCTGTTCCTGTGGGATTAGTATGCCTGTGTCCTCCTCCAGAGCAAATGTATGTTCTGCCCTTGATGAAAGGCAAGGTATTACCTGTATTACATGCAACTGCCAGGAAAATGACTCTGTCTGTAGCAAGGTATCTTCTGTCCTACCTGGTTCAGAGACAAAAAAGCCTAATCCTTCCCACTGTCTATGGCTATGATACATCTTTGTAAATTTATGCTGTCTTCAAATTGCCCTGGCCTCTTACATTCATCATTTCAGATGCCTCAAACACTCTAAGGCTCTAATGAGTGGTGCCATTCACTGTGGTCCTGCCTTTGGCAATACAGAGGTATGAAACTGGTATGTTTGCTCTTTGTAGGGCTGAACTTACCCAGAAGACACAGTAAGAAAGGTGGAGGGTTCACCTTTCTGGGTTGCTTTGCTTATGCTGGCCTCAGCTCTTGAATTCCTTCCACAAACCAGACTGTAAATAACAGATTGGGTCAAAATTCCCAGTCAAAGATTACAGAAGCCTCTCCTGATTCAGACAGACAACACTCACTTCAGAACATAACCCACTGCCATATATGATACAGGCTGAAGAGCAGAACGTGTCTGTGCTGCTGTATAAGTGCGCTGCCCAAGTCAATAGCACCCCTGCTGAAATTAGTGGAATGACACTGGCAGAATGATCAGTCACACGCTCTTTTACATGAGGGCTGGCTTTGATTACGTTATGCAGTGAGTGGATTCCTCTTGACACAGCCATATCTTTATTATGCCTGTCCAAAGGTCCATCCAAATCTTTAAGTCAGGCAGGAGCTGACCCAGCAGAGCTAAGCACTGCCATTTGACTGGCAGGTTTAAACTGACACTTCTTCTATGTGAAGTTGTTTTTCAGTATCAGCATAGCAGAGCTTTTCCTTGTAATTCTCATATAGTTTTAATTAGTGTCTGAACAGCTCCCATCTACCAGCTTTACCATATTACTGCTGCTTGACAGGACTGTAAAAGTGGAGATAAACCCAATAGCAGGAGGCCCACTGCCTCAATGGCCATTGGCCTCAACAACTAACAAGCAGGGAGAAGGAAAACAAGGCCTGAGCACCCAACCAGGCTGAAGACTCCCTGTGCAGGGACATCACTGGGTGCAGCATCCAGTGACACCATTTTCATCTCACTTTATGTGATGCCTCTTCCTTCTCCCAACGTTTCTCCAGTCCCTAACACCTCATAGTCCCTCCATCTCCTGCTGGACTTCTGAACCCCTCTGCAGCCCCTCTCACCCCATCCTTTACCCCATGCTCTTCTCCTGTGCTTTCTTCTGCTATGTGTCCCACAGGCAACACCAGTGACACTCAGTCCCTCCGCTGCCACAACTGCTCTCCATCTCCCTGTTCCCTCAGAACCCAAACCCTCTGCGTTGCTCTTCATATGAGAATAAATCATCCTAGCATCTCTAAAAATGGCAAATGTCATGTGCAGATGCCCAAAAGAATAATTATATGTACATTTAAAAAAGATACTCCATATGATTAAAACATTTAGTTCTGTCCATAGGCAGTAACTTTTCATCCCTTCATGGTTTAAGCTGAATAATTGCCTAAGGCATCAGTTACATAAAACCTGAAAAAAGACATATGGAATATTCCTTAAGAGAAGCAAAGACAAACTATATCAGAAACCTTCGAACAAGGCAAACATCTTGGGGTTATGATAAAATCAAAAGTGCCTATCAAAGTGAAATTCATCCCCTAGTTTACACTGAGCTTTCTGCATCATTCAAGTCCAAGGACAGGAAATTCATACCTCCCGCTGAAGGTACAATGCAATCCTCACACTATTACTCCAAAGAACAGGTAGGAAAGCTTTCAGGATGGTGTGTCCCAAAGAGAAACTCCCCAGGCTTCTCCTGAACCGGAAAATGAAGTCATTGGTGAATAACTGAAGCATTAACACTGGTTTAAGCTCAAGACATGAACGCTTGCAGAGTGGGCAGGCTGAAGCTCTTCCTAGCCTGGCTTATCTTCACAGTTGTGCTGCGCTGAAGCGAGTTCAGATGCTCTCTGCTCAGCCCTGCTAGGAAGCGCTTCCCTGTGAGATTCTGCAAGAACACTGAGGGACCAAGGGGACCAAGGGTTCCAGCCCAGGGGCTTCAGCCGGGCTGTAGCCACACAAACACCAACACAGGGCAGGATGAAACCACACCCAGAAAGTGAAACTCATCTAAACAGTATTGAGCAACACTGTAAACAGTTGGGAGCACTTCTACGAAACACAGTAGCAGTGTGCTCTTCCCCGCGAAGCATCTCAACTGCGGAAATCCGTAACAAACACTCTTTAAAGAGCTGTAGCCCTGAGTAATCCAGATGGCACCTGGCCAGTATCACTTGTACCGTAGGAGGCCTAGTTGGAGACGTATTTGGAACTAGTCTTGACTGACTGACACTCATCCTTCTCCCTCCTGCTATAAAAAGTACGCATACTTTGCCTGTGTGTTGTTTTTAAACGAGCTCTTCTTGGTAGTATTATGGAGGAAAACTAAATGTACACATTATTAATAAGTCATTGAAAATGAGGTAGTAACTGGAGTGGCTGCACTGTTGGCTTTTCATAACCCAAAGAAAAATACTAAGTGGTTGGTTTACTGCCATGCAGAAAACATTTCAAGGCCAGGTTGGATGTGGCTTGGAGCAAGCTGCTCCAGTGGAAGGTGTCCCTGCCCGTGGCAGGGGTTGGAACTGGAGGAGCTTTAAGGTCCCTTCAACCCAAACCAGGCTGGGACTCCATCATTCTGTGAAATGGCTTCACACAGGTATTTTTGAGGGGCAGAGCATGGTCTAAGCACAGACCTCAAAGTATAGGAGGCTGGAGGGGGCTGCCTTAGCACGGAGAGGTGCGTGGGGGAGCTCTACGGTTTAGGATAAGGTAGTGTATTGCCTTTCTTGAAAGCTTTATGTCTCTCTAACCCTGCTTTTCGAGCCCTTTTATCACCAAACATCCACACACCCACAAGGCTGCTCCCTTTCTTGTGAAGCAGATTGGTAAGTCAAAAACACCTTCTAGTGTCATCTTTGTGATTCCTTCTTTGTTCTCTACAACAACAGGAGCATTCTCAGGACTCAAAAACTGGAAAATCTGTTATAAATGAAATGTG
Organism: Amazona ochrocephala; assembly: GCA_039720435.1. Lineage (NCBI taxonomy): Eukaryota > Metazoa > Chordata > Aves > Psittaciformes > Psittacidae > Amazona > Amazona ochrocephala. Next base: position 2,238,057 of record CM077891.1, on the reverse strand, counting down.
TTTAGGCTTAAATGATTTTAAAACATTCACTCCCCATCAAACTACTGTGGTATTTCAGTTCTATGGTATATACAGTTCACTTGTACAAGGAGTTCATTGAATGCTTTGACAAACACATGATTGCTGGGCTTTCTTCTTCTGCTCCAGCTATAGCTTAACTCAGATATGATGATAGATATATATAAAGGGATATGACATGTTCAGAGGCTGTGGGGGTGCAGGTGCCTGTGAACAGCAGAGAACGCTGTGGCAATCAGAGTGCAGCGAGATGCTGTTTTGTTCAGAAACCTGTCATGGGTCCAAAACCAATGCTGGGAGGAAAAAACTGCCAAGCAGGAGTGGGCAGAAGGAACAGGGTGAAGTAGGAACTCTGAGCTGGATTACAGCATTCTGGAGTGACATAACAAGTGAGTGCATGTAAGTCCTTTAAGTTTCAGTAAAACAGCCACAAAATACATCTCCTTGAAACTCTTTGCTGGGCTCGAAATAAACTCTTCTTTCTGCAACAAGATTTTCCTGACTGAATATAAAGGGTATTCCCTCTGCTCCCCAAAATATAGATGCTTTCTTTCTCAGCATTATCTCTGCATGCTAGAAAGCTATTCCCAGTGTTGCGAACTCAAGAGAAGGAGATCTAAGACAAAGATGGTAGGGGACAGAGAGCCACATGCATCTCCCACTGCCCAGAGCAACTACTAGAGGAGAACCTAGTAACAAGCTAATAGCCTTAGGCGGATTTGCTTTTCTATGTACATTGCTACATTTAGGCCTGAAAATCATAGAATAGTTTGCATTGGAAGGGACCTTGAAGCTCCTCCAGCTCCAACCCCCTGCCATGGGCAGGGACACCCTCCACTAGAGCAGGTAGCTCCAAGCCCCATCCAACCTGGCCTTGAACACTGCCAGGGATGGGGCAGCCACAGCTTCTCTGGGCACCCTGTGCCAGCGCCTCAGCACCCTCACAGGGAAGAACTTTTGCCTAAGAGCTCATCTCAATCCCCCCGCTGGCAGGGTAAAGCCATTCCCCTTGGGCCCTTATCCAAAGCCCCTCTCCAGCTTTCTTGTCGGCCCCTTTAGGCGCTGGAAGACTGCAACTTTATAAGGAAAGGCTACTTTATAAGCAGACTGGCCTACAAACAGGAGGAGATTTGGGAACACCTGAGCCAAATTCTTACCCAGAACTTGGGAAAATAAAAAAAAGTAATAAACCCCCCAAACAGCCATTGTTTATCTTCTCCCATTCCCACGGGAACATGAAAGCCATCCTGAAGTTACCTTCTCTGAGCTGGTGACACCAGGCTTCTTCTTCCTCTTACGTGATTCTCCTGCCATTTTCATCATTCAAGAAAAGTTAATTTACCCACCCTGAATTTACTTTCTTTCAAGACAGTCATTTCAGCAGGCACGGCTTAGACCCAGCTACTGCTGCCATCCCTGCTCATGGTCTGCTCTGACCTTAGGCAAGTTATTTAACCCTGGAATACCTCTGTTCGCCACCCTGATGAACGGTGATGAAAACTACTTCATGATCATATGCTTTTCTTAAAAAGTTATTAAATACTTTGCAATTGCTGCCCAAAGATTATTCTTAGCCCTTCAACACGATCCCATCTTTCCCCAGATACAGAATGTAGCTATTGTCCAAGCTTGGTGCCCAGCCACTTTTGAAGAGACAAGTTCATTTGCTCGGCGGAACACCACCTTATGCACGTGTCTCGGCTGTGTGTCCTCCTTTCGCAGACACATGGCCCTTCCTGCATTTATTCCTTAAGCACAGAGAAATGCACATTTCTGGCTGCTTAGCCAGACAGTGCTTGTTTCTAGGTCAACCAACCATGACAGAGTCTTTGAAATGGGAACAAAATGCAGGATTGGCATATTTCATTTTTTAATGTTACACTGTCCCATTCATTGCTTTTTGCCAATCATTCACCTTCAAGAATCATCTTGGAATCCACTTGTTCTTGTGTAATGCTCCAATTACCAACAGCTGATCAAATAGCACCGTTTCTAAGGAGTGACCCCAGATTCTTGGGGAACTACAGAAGACACAGAAATGTGACCTGACCCGCTTAACCCTGTCTGACCTTCCTCACTGCGCAGCCTGACCCGACCTCGCTCCCTTTATTCCTCCCAACACACTTTAATAGAACCCACCAGAGGAAAGCAGTGGGGGGAGAAGGAGTCAGTCTGCCTTAATGTCTTATTTCAGAGAAGTGTTTCCTTAGCTAAACATTATAATTCTCAACAGTGATTTCCACATTGCTGGAACATTACCTCCCACCTCGCCGCTGTAATCAGCGCTTTGCTTGGTACATATTCAAAAGTGTTCTTGAGCCACCATGCCTGTGCCAGCAGCACCTTCAAGCAAACAGAACACATTCCTGAGTCAGAATTCCTTGGTATCACAGAAGACTTCCTTATTCTGTAGATAAGAGTGTTGTGGAATTTTATCCATTAGCCAGATAGACACTGCCACACTATTTAGATTTGGTAGGAGAGGATGGGGAGGTTGCAGTTTGTCCTCACATGTTGCTGCTATATAACCCTCATCATAACATAATAATACATAACCCTAAAGAGTTACAAGAGCAAACCACCCCTGTGAGAAAGAGCCAGGATTAGCAAGAAGCACACCACTGGATTTTAGCCAGTAACTCCTCATCACTTACTCCCTGCACAGAGATACTTGTGTCTTTGCAGGAGACCTGTATTTGCAGGCAAGCTCGAAAACTCGGAGACATAACAGATGTCTCCCTCCCCTTGAAGTTTTTGCTTTTCTCTCCACTTACATAATGCTAATTAATTTGAGCTGCAGATAGCTGAAACCTCTCTGATTCCTTGCTTCCAGAGCACACATTCCAGACTTGCTGCTCTCATAAGCAGTCTGATCAGCATTACGCTGTACGCTCCTGCCAAATACAGTGTGCTATTTTAGCTAAACCCCATGTCTCCTCTTGCCCCCGTAATATGAACTCTCCCTGCTTTTGAATGGATGTGGTGTGGCATAATCATTTACACTAAGAGGTACATGTTTTGCAGAATGTGCATTGAAAAGCATTTCCCAATTACTATAAAGTATTCTGCCCTCCCAAGGAGAAAGATCTTCAAAATCAGGTGCATACAGAAGGGAAACAAACCCACTGAAATGGAAGGACCCTGTGCCAAGGAGACCTTACGTGTGGAAATCCTGTTATAAGATGCAGTTCTACCAAAGGGTGGAGAGGAACTCCTGGGAATATCAAACATTCAATCTAAAAAATGGGTTACCTCATGTCACTATGCTGATCCGGAAATCAGGACGATTCCCTAATTCTGGCATCACATGACATGTGGGAAGAGCTGGCAGCACAAAGCTCTAGCGCTCCTCAAGCTGGGCTGGCATCAGGAAGGCCACGTCTGACTGGAAAGGGGATGCTGGAAGAACCAAGCACACACTGACCAGACTCCAGCACACCACCAACAAAGCTGGACCTCAGCACCCAATGCTAGAGTCAGCACTGTGAAGAGTCACGCTCCTTTTTAACTGCCCTCCTGAAGGGAGGTTTGGAATACCATAGCTCCTGCAGACATGGGAGTAGAGACTTTTGAAGAACATGAGAAAGGAAACTAGCTGGCCAAAAGAGTCCTCCTGTGTGAGATGGGTGCCAGCTCCCAAGACTTCCAAAAATATGTTCAAATAGTGCAATAATACAAAAGGAAAGAGTCATGGTATAAAGCTGGATACCTCATCTTGAAATTTCCAATCCCACAGCATCCTGTTTGCCTCCTCACAATATTACTAAGCCCAAATAACCTACATATTCCTGTTATCAGCAAGAGTCTGGACATCTGTTTGACTACTGAACCTGTATGCTGGGCTTCTTCCTCTTTATTCTGCCTGCCTGGTTGTTTCATGTTAGAAATACTTCAAGATAGATTGTCCATTTTGTTGTTGGGAAAGCACATGGCACAGAAATAATGTCACTGCTGCCACGTCACTTCATTCTTTCACTTTTTAGCAATAGAAAGAAATAGATCAAAGCATATATTAAATATACTTGAACTAAAAATGGGATTCAGCAGTCTCACCCTTTCTCTCTCCAGTGCACACCATGAAAAGAGCCCGTTTTGGTGAAGGGCAGAATCTTGTTCAAGAGAAGACCTGAACTGGAAACCAAACTCTGGAAAAGAAGCTGGACCAAGTCACATGTGATACACATTGACAACAACTACCTGAGGAAACCTGCACAGTAAACTCTTCCTCAGTGCCTGCCAAAAGCCAGTGTATCCATCTCTCACGTTACTGCAGGAACCCGCAAAGTAATGACCATTAAAATCATTTCTTTGTATTGAGGACTATCCTGAATCAGCCACCAATGAAAGAGTGCCTGAATCACACAGGTATGCTACTGTGCCAGCAAAGATCCCCTGATGGGCTGGGAAGGAGGACGGAGAGGGTTTACTGCTTGTGATGGTTCAAGAAAACTGCCTGCTGAATGGTACACATCTGGAGGAAGACAGTGGCTGTTTGGAGCAACTGCAGAGAGGAGCCTGTAGAAAAGTGGCAAGAGAAGGTCACACAGCAATAACCTGACACAGACAGTACTCCACTTCTTCATGCTGTGTTGCTTGGTCACTCTTCACACCCAGATTTTCAGTGTTGAGACCCCAGGCTCATTTCCACACTTGTCCGTGCCTTCCTCTCCTGTTAACTGCCTTCTCCTCCCTCCAATTCGCTGACAGAGATCTTCTACCCCCCAAAAAATCATAAATCATCATGTGTTTTGCTGCCATTGCCTTCTTTGATGGCATTATTTTTAACCCTTTGACTTTTCATCCATTATATGCTCCTTTGGACATATAATAATAACATAATAATCCACTATATGTTCCTTTGGATAGTAGAGGCCATCAACTAGGCTGATCTCCCCCAGTGGGACCAGTTTTGGACAATAACAAGTACGTTTGAGTGATCAGATACATTCTCAGCACTTCAAATGTTAATGACACAGGAAAATCCTGTTTGAAATGTCAGGAAAACAACTTGGCTGTCCTCGACCATCAATCTGCCTTGTCTGTCTGCTCTTAGTCCTACTTCCCTACATTCATACTCTGTCTTCTAAAGGCATTTTCTAAAACCAGAAGCTACAGCAGGTATTTCCTGCAAATATTTGCTTTCTCTGCTTCCTATTTACTCTTGGTTTTCAAAACTGGAAATGCCCTTTCCTCCATTTCTCTTTATCGTGCCAAAAGCCAGCCTAAATCTCTATATGCCAGCTTTCCAGGGCAGGATTAATTAGTCCTAAGCCAGCTAAGTCAGGACGATACAGGACAGTCATGGTAGTTAGAGCAGTTGACTCTGCCTCTGGAATTGTGTTATGGTCTTCCCAGACTGCAAGTGGAGCCCAGGGTTATAGCTCAGGGTGAATGCCAAACCCCAAAGTTGCCTAATCACTCACCTCCTCATCAGCCCAAGCACAAGATGCTGCCTAATGCCAATCAGAAGTGAAGAGTGAGGACATGGACTCTACTGGGTTTTGATGCTCAGGTCCCAGATTCAGACTCAGAGCTACAGAAGGACACTTCCAGGACCTGCAACCTGCCAGCCCCTCTTCTGGATGGGCTCCTCCTGACCTATTTAATGGAGCAGAGATTACTTTGATTTCAGTTCTGGCAGGCAGTACTCACCTTGCATAGAACAGCCTGTCTCTGCTGCATCTCTGCAGCAGTAACTCAAGATATTTTTGGCTAGAAAGGGACAGCCTGTTTGTGCATTCTAGTCATTATGACACACACCTGGAAGAAGGAGTTACGGGCTCTGATCCTGCTTCCAGGACTGCTCTTCAAGTTCATATTAATCAGTGAATAAAATCTATCACTTGACTATTGCGGTTTAACCCCAAGAAGGCAACTGAGCCCCACACAGCCACTTGCTCTCTCCCCCGACAGCGGGATGGGGAGAGAATCAAAAGGGTGAAAGTGGGAAAACTTGTGGGTTGAGATAAAAACAGTTCAACAGGTAAAGCAAAAGCTGCACACAAGCATCCCTGAATCATTACACTGTTTCCAGCACAAATCCATAACACAGTCCTCACCAGCTATAGTGAAGAAAACTAACTTTATCCCAGCCCAAACGTCTGGCCCTAAGGAGCAGAAGCGCCTGTACTTACTGATCCTTAGGTTATCTTTAGGCTGTGCTTGGCTCTTAACACTAAAGAGACACAGCGGATGAAATGGGAGTTATACTATCTGACTCATTACATGATTTGGCCTCAAAACCCTGGAGACAACCTCCCTCCAGAAGAGCCATATCCAAAGCAGAGCCACCTTCTTAATAACCGAGTCGGTTGGGAGAAAATCATTCCTTTTTTGGGACCGTTACCATTGTTGCCCCAAAAGAACAGGCATTCCCCGAGATTCCAGCAAAGCTACTGAGGGAGAAGAGGTAGTTTTTCCTCTCCATCATCCATTGGTTTTACAGATGTATACACTCAGAGACAGAAGACTTCACCACGGCAGTACAGTCCTTCCTGAAGTGGGAAGGGGTACTTACACCAGCCTGCCATATACTGCTAACAGAGATGAAACTGTTACAGATAATGAGAGCAGGGCACTCGGTGTACCTGAAACTGCAGAGGGAATCTCAGCAGGCAACACATAAGAACTTACTGTGGGCTGGAATCTGGCCAGCTCCCAAATTTCTCATCTCCTACACAAAGTGCTAATGCACAAGGGGAGGTCAAAGCAACACTCTGCAGTCTCATGAGAAGAAAAATGGCACTTCCAGGAGCACAAGACCCTCTACCACAGCCGTGAGAAGTGCTGCTGCCTGGTCCATTGTATATGTCCTAATGCTCCTGCTTTGCCACTGTAACTCCTACTCTGGAATAGCACAGACTACTGGCACCAGCTGTGTTTAGATGTACCCTGCACAGGCTCCTGTGGTGTTTCCAGCACGGAGGCAGAGACTTCAGGAGCACTGCAGTAGTTTGTCAGGAGGAATATGCTGTGCTGAATCCACCCTGTACAGATCAGATGAATAATACAGAAAAGGGCTTGAAGCAGTTCACAAAGGATCTAGTGCATAAGGCGCTGTTCAAAGATGAAGTTCCCTCCTTACCAAAGCTCATAAATATCTTTTAAACCTTAAGCAAATAAATTTGCCATTTTTCTGGTCGTAAAGAACCAGTTTTTCTCCAGACAAAGCTGCAGTGGCTCAGCTCATACAAAAATCTGGGGTTTGAACGGTTCTAATTCATGGGTTATCGATGGGAAAAGAGGAGGAGAACACACAACTCCTCATCTCAGCATACATGGTTCACTTGTCCTGCGCCTGCAGCTGTTCTGGCACAGCACAGCTTTGATCTGTGAACAGGCTGACGGGCTGTGTTCTTCCCACTCCTGTAAGAGGAGGTACTAAAGCTCATCATAGAAGCGTAGAATGGTTTGGGTTGGAAAGGACCTTAAGATCACCAAGCTCCAAGCCCCTGGATGCCTCACCCTAGACCATGCTACCCAAGTCTCTATCCAGCCTTACCTTGAACACTGCCAGGGTTGGAGCATCTATCACTTCTCCGGGCAACCTGTTCCAGCGCCTCACCACCCTCACAGTAAAGAACTTCTTACATCAAACCTGAACTTCCTCTGTTTCAGTTTAAGCCCATCACCCCTTGTCCTGTCACTACAATCCCTGATGAAGAGTCCCTCTCCAACATCCTTGTAGGCTCAGTAATAACCTGACAGCTCTTTCTACAGCAGCATTGAGGCAGATATACTTGATACCTGTAGGTATGTGCTCAGTCCTCAGTGTATCAGAGCTGGGAACTGGTCCTGGGTCAGCCAGCAGCAGCCAGACCATCCTTCTGCCCAGTTCCAACAAAGCACTGACTCTACACTCATATAATAAATAAAAGGAATGAATAATTAAAAAGCAAAACATGTCCTAGAGTTTAACAGCTCTGAGGAAGAACGTGCAGCCACAAAAGGTGCGGGTTTAATAATTAATTGCTGCTTTATTTAGCACAGGAGCAACGGTCTTAGATCAAAATAAAATCCTTGGAAATGGCCACTCAAAAAAGTGGGATAAAAACTTGGTCACAAGAGGAAGGAAGGAGGGAAGGAAGGAGGGAAGGAAGGAGGGAAGGAAGGAGGGAAGGAAGGAGGGAAGGAAGGAGGGAAGGAAGGAGGGAAGGAAGGAGGGAAGGAAGGAGGGAAGGAAGGAGGGAAGGAAGGAGGGAGGGAAGGAGGGAGGGAAGGAGGGAGGGAGGGAGGGAGGGAGGGAGGGAGGGAGGGAGGGAGGGAAGGAAGGAGGGAAGGAAGGAAGGAAGGAGGGAGGGAGGGAGGGAGGGAGGGAGGGAGGGAGGGAGGGAGGGAGGAAGGGAGGAAGGGAGGAAGGGAGGAAGGGAGGAAGGGAGGAAGGGAGGAAGGGAGGAAGGGAGGAAGGGAGGAAGGGAGGAAGGGAGGAAGGGAGGAAGGGAGGAAGGGAGGAAGGGAGGAAGGGAGGAAGGGAGGAAGGGAGGAAGGGAGGAAGGGAGGAAGGAAGGAAGGAAGGAAGGAAGGAGGGAAGGAAGGAGGGAAGGAAGGAGGGAAGGAAGGAGGGAAGGAAGGAGGGAAGGAAGGAGGGAAGGAAGGAGGGAAGGAAGGAGGGAAGGAAGGAGGGAAGGAAGGAGGGAAGGAGGGAGGGAAGGAGGGAGGGAAGGAGGGAGGGAAGGAGGGAGGGAAGGAGGGAGGGAAGGAGGGAGGGAAGGAGGGAGGGAAGGAGGGAGGGAAGGAGGGAGGGAAGGAGGGAGGGAAGGAGGGAGGGAAGGAGGGAGGGAAGGAGGGAGGGAAGGAGGGAGGGAGGGAGGGTCCTATAAAAGCCTATTAAATAGAATTAGGAAAAGTTGTGGGTTTTTTACAAAACTTGTAGAAATTACTTTCTCAGTTGCAGGCAGTGGAAGTGACCCTCCCAGATTTGTTCCATTTGCTGTGCCACCATTTCCGCCGCCCTGCTGCAACGTCACTCACTGGGCAGGCAGCGCTGCAGGAAGCCAAGAGCTTTCCTGCCCAACACTGCAATGCCCTTGCTCCTCACCAGCCCTTCCCCACCCTCCCTGCCTCTCACACTGCTCTGCCACCACCACCAGTTTCTGCTGGTCAGCTCCAGAAAGCACAGAGCTATATGGGTTATAAGAGAAGGCAGAACCAGCCAGTGTTGTGTCTGTCCCTGCAGGAAGCTGAAGGAGGGAGAACGAGGCAGAGTACACAACATACAGCATAGAAATGGAAAAAATCTTATGTTTTCTTGATTACTTTCCAATACAAAACCTGCTTACTTCATTGACTCCTGAGAAAAGTAACATCTCAGATGTGGTCTGCAATCCAGCTACCATACTCCTGTATTAGTGCATGGGATTAGAAAGTGAAAATGTGTTAAAATAAACCAGACTAATCCTGCTTTCTGGTTCCCTTTACCAGTTCACAGGCTAAACTATATGATTATAAAGGAGAAATAAACAACAATAGCTCCAAATTTGTAGCAAGAACTTAATCTTTATAATGATTTGTAGCATGGGTACAGATTTTCAGTGTCTTTGTTCCTGGCACTGCACCTTTTTCATTACTAAGAACTCGGGCCTGGAAGCACAATGACCTTTTTGTGTCAAGGATTGCTGCAAAGTAGCAGAGGAGACATACACACGGTGCTCTCACATGGACATACAGTGCTTTTTCACTGCAGCCTATACAAAACCAGAATACAAAACACATTCTGTCTAGTTTATTCTTTGAGGCCCCCAAAAGTAAAAAGAAAGACCTAAAATGCATACTTGGAGGAGTCAGAGTTACCTCAGTCTGATTCTCTCATTCATGGGCTCGGAAATCACTGCTGACCTCTTGGCTAAAGGGTATTAAGGCAGGAGTGGAGCCTCAAGGTGGGATGTACAGTCCAGCCCAGCAACATCCTTTCCCAACTGCAGCTTTAAGCTAAGCATTCATTGACGTTGTTTTATGGTATTCTGGAGTAATTTTATTTGCTTAACCAATCTTCAGGATCTGATTCTGAGGGGTGCTCTCTGCTGCATTTTCAATTACCTTGTAGTCATCATCGCACACCATTTGCTGCACTCTCCAAACCAATTCAGAAGCCAATCTAGATGGTAATAAAAGGGGAAAAGTATTGGAAAAAATAAAGATATTCCTCAGCACAGGAAAATTGAAGGCATATAACCATGTTGCTGCCTTAATGTTAAAAAAACCCATAAAATTGGCTACTTCCTCCCTCTGTTGCTCTTTCTCAAGAGGAGCCGAGTAGCTGATATAAAAGGCATGTTGCAAATCAAGCTCAAGCTGCACATGACAGACGTGGGACTGGAATAACAAGGATATCACAGTCTAAGATTCAGATATGAAGCAGAAGCTGCATGAGAACCATCATCTGGGATTACGAGGAATGAAATATGTTTGCAGAGTCGCAGGCAGCATTGCATGCAGAATTAGTACTTGAAAAGGGAGAATTCCAGAGCTCCAGATGAACAAGCAGGACAATGTGAGGAGCTTAAGTGTGCAGCAGCTGCTCTGTTTCACTACTGAGCAGTAAGTATGATAACCGTAATCTTTCCTTTTGACTGGCCACCTCATCTGTGGCACTTGCAAAAGCAGAGGCAGGACTGGTTGCAAAGGGGAGGAGTTTTACTTATGAGATAATTCTGCTCATGAGAAATAAATTAGAAACACTTGGAAAAGAGGGTGTGTAAGTTATTACTGCCTGAGGACAGCAGGAAATTATGAGAATAATAGTGTATGCATGTCCTTTGCTATTATTTACCTTGGCATTCAAGAAGCCATGTGTAGTTAGTTGCCAGAGCAACTTCCACATCACTCAGTACAAAAGCTACATGTACATTGCTCCTCTCTTACAGAGGAACATCCCACACACTCACCCAAAACTTGAAATCACAGGGCAGTGTCTACAAGGAAACCTGGCAGCAGCCTCAGGAGGAGTCTTCCTCTGAAGTAAATAAATAGCTTCAAGGAAAACACGACAGAATCATAGAATCTCAGCCTGGTTTGTGTTGGAAGGGACCTTAAAGCTCCTCCAGCTCCAGCCCCTGCCACGGGCAGGGACATCTTCCACTGGAGCAGCTTGCTCCAAGCCCGTGTCCAACCTGGCCTTGAACACTGCCAGGGATGGGGCAGCCACAGCTTCTCTCAGTGCCTCAGCACCCTCACAGGGAAGAGCTTCTGCCTAAGAGCTCATCTCAATCTCTCCTCTGCCAGCTTAAAGCCATTGAAAAGTCAAACCTGAATCTCTAAAGCACAGTGTCTGGGGGGTTTCTATCACTTGCTTTCTTGCTGAACCCCTCTCCACAGTGATAAAGTCCAGTTATTCTCCTCTTCTTATTTCAGAGTATTTAGTGCTCATCTACATTACAGAGTAGCCAACAGAAGAGAGGAGCAGGCAGGCACTGGCAAGCTGCCCACAGACTTCTGGTCTGATTCATGCTCCTGTACTCTGACCTGGAAATCCCAGTGTTCATTCCCCTTCCACAGGAGAAGAGAGGCAAGAAGATAGGGGAGAAAATGTCAAAACTAATCTTACCCAAATTAAATCTAAGGGAAGACTTTCACTGTCCTGTCCTTGTGTTTTCTTCCCTATACCTACGTTATCCTGCTGCTATTATATTGAATGTGTAAGAGCCAGATTATGGTGAAGAATTTCAGATGGAGCAAACAGAACAAACTCCTATTTAAACCTGTACAGAATACATCAGACTACAAGATTTTTCCTGTTGGTTTCACAATGTTTTCTATTTCTCACAAAGAGCCAGCTCCTGAAACCAAAAAACTTACAGAGCAATGTTCCCTGTCCATTAGAAGAGAGCTTCTGAAATGTGAAGAGAAGTCTGGAAAACTGAATCCTAAACGCTATCCAGCAAGGAAAAGGAATCTAGGACAATCTTTGTGGCTTCTGATTTATGACACTTTGAGCAGTCCATAGTCATATAAAAAGATTAAGTTGGAGTTCTTCCTCTCCTTTAAAAACAGGCTTATAAATCAGTATGAAGGAGTGAAACTGCAATGATGCTCTAGGCTCTTCCTGCAGAAGTTTTAAGCTGAAGTGTTCAGCACCTTCCAGAAATCCTTCCTGCATGCAAACAGGGCACATAAAACTCTTTCTATTTCTACGCACACCGAGTTCAAACTCGCAGTTGAGAATCTAGAAACACTGAAGCTTAGTCAATATTAATGCATTTTAATGACATTACCAGCTGTGAGACAAAGGTAAAGTAATAGTAGCAATGCCACCAACTAACATGAGCAACCATGTGGCCAAACACCCATGCAGTACCAAGGAAAGTGCCATAAAAAGTAAGGTTTATAACAGTCTCCCAAAACCAAGGCAAGAAACAGCATTAGGAGGCGCACCATGAAATTTCATAGGACTAATGACAACAAAAAGCTGAAACTGAAAGCAACGTTAGCACTGCTTTTCTGCAAGGATCCCTTTGTTTCCTCACCCTGTACGAACTACTATACATGGGAGAACCCCCCTGTCCTCTAACAGGATTCCTGCCTTCAGTACTGCTTCAGCCCCCCTGTCCTTTGTGTGCCATCTCTCTCCACATCTTAGGGCTGTACCAGGCCTTCATCTTTCATTCCTGCCCCCCATATCCATAGTGCTTCCCTTCTCTTTAACCAAAAATCCAATATAGGGTCCCAGGGACATACATTCCTGATTATAAAGAAACAAATCCAACCTTCCCCTCTGAAAAGGGCCAGACAATTATGCCGGTGGCAGTCACGAAGACAGAGGAGGTTACAGACAGCCACAGGGCACTGAGTGCTTGAACCACCCTGGTTATTCCTGAATTCTAAGATGAAAGTTGTAAAACCTTCCCCTTTTTAGAACGGGGCAAAGCCAGCGGCATGCAGCCACCTCTGCCTCACCTCACAATGAAAAGCAGGAACATTTACCTCCGGTTTCCTGCTTCTTATAGAATCATAGAATCATAGAATTGTTAGGGTTGGAAAGGACCTTAAGATCATCTAGTTCCAACACCCCTGTCATAGGCAGGGACACCTCCAAGGGGTAATGGGTTTAAACTTAAACAGGGGAGGTTTAGATTGGATCTGAGGAAGAAATTCTTTACTGTGAGGGTGGTGGGGCCCTGGAATGGGTTGCCCAGGGAAGTTGTGAATGCTTCATCCCTGGCGGCGTTCAAGGTGGGGTTGGACATAGCCTTGGATGGCATGGTTTAGTGTGAGGTGTCCCTGCCCATGGCGGGGGGGTTGGAACTCGATGATCTTGAGGTCCTTTCCAGCCCTTACTATTCTATGATTCTATGATTCTATGACATGGATGGTGGGATTGAGTGCACCCTCAGCAAGTTTGCCAATGACACCAAACTGTGTGGTTTGATTGACATGCTGGAGGGAAGGAATGCCATCCAGAGGGACCTTGACACGCTTGTGAGGTGGGCTGACACCAACCTGATGAAGTTTAACCATGCCAAGTGCAAGGTCCTACAGCTAGGTCAGAACAATCCCAGACACAGCTACAGGTTGGGCAGAGAAGAGACTCAGAGCAGCCCTGCGGAGAAAGACTTGGGGGTGTTGGTTGATAAGAAATTTAACATGAGCTGGCTTCAGTGTGCACTTGCAGCCCAGAAAGCCAACCATATCCTGGGCTGCATCAAAAGGAGCGTGACCAGCAGGATGAGGGAGATGATCCTTCTTAAGACTAACTTTTGCAGGGAAGGGAGGGAATTTAAACTTGAAGCTCCCTGAGGTTGTCTCCAGTAGCCTTGTCCTTGGAACAACAAGGAGATCAATCTGCAGAGCAATACATAGGCATGTAGGACATACTAATGACATCCCATAGCACACCATTTGCTCTTCTCCCTTCTTGATACCAAGTTTTAGCTTTAGTCCTCCTCTGACAAGTGAATTTTCACAAATCTGCTGTTGACAATCATATTTGTGTATGGGGAAAGAAGGGTTGACTTCATTGTAGGGATCTGGTACGGAAAGAAGACCAGAACTTGCTGGGCCTGATAATGTGAAGCTGAGGGGCAGGTATAGGGCTGCTCACTGCATTAACTATTGGGATGAACTGATATTTTGGTATGGGAGTGATTCTTGTTTCTCCTCTTTCTCATTTTACATTTAATTCTGACATTTAAACCACAGTCATTTCTGCTCTGCAAGTAAATTTGTATAATAGGAGCACATTAGTAGATCAAGGTGTACACTAAATGCAGTTCTGTGGTTCTGCTTTGGACTAGATTTAGCCTGGTTCCATGGACTGAGCATTCCTGGCAAGCATTTGGTTCAGGAATATCCATGAGACCAACCACTGTATTGGATTTTTATATTCCAGCTGCAGGTTGTGGTGCTCCTAAAGCAGGGTCCGCGTTCAAGTGTCTCCAAAGGAAACCTAGTTAATGCATTCTAAACCCAACCCCAGTGCATGGAGAGTAAAGATGATCAGGGGCTCACTTCAAAACTGCACTATTGCTCCAAATCAAAGCACTGATTCAGGTAAAGCCTCTTTCAGATGAAGAGAAATCACTGATGCAGGGTCTCAGGCAAGTGCTGCTCTGGTCAGGGTTCATTCTAATACCTACAGCCACTACAATGCATACCAGCAGCTCTGCAACTTCAAACACATAGCCATCCCTAATTTACTTAAGTCCCCCACAAATCTGTCCCCCAAACACAGAAAAGCCTCAGCTCACATACAATGACAAGACGGATGGCTTGTGGTAAGCCTATGTTCGAACAAATCACATCCGTTTCATGAATACACTATATCCCTTCCCTCACCAACAGGAAAAAACACAGCTCCTTATAAAAATATTTGGTATGCTCCCTTGCTATGTGTATGATATGAGGATCACAGAACATTACAGTCTAGGCTGTATCCTATCAGATTAAGGAATCTATATAACATCAAAAGGGGATGATGCACACTAAGCTGGCACAAAAGCAGTGCTGACCCATTTTAAGCATGACAAGACATAGAGGTAGAGCAGTTCCGTAGTCCTTCTATTAACACCAGTGGATCAAGGAGCTTTCCCTGCTTCTACAGCGTGACTGACCTGACCAGAATTTTCCCTGGGCTTCCAGTGCAGCAGTGCCCACATGAATCCTACCAAAGTCGGTTCCTTTAGTCCCTGAATGTGATGCAGAAACGCCCCATGGCAACATGAAGAACTGACCTATAGGGATTCTAGAGAAAGGGACCAAAGACCAAACCCTGTCTGTGACCCACTCAGCAAAGGTGCCAAGTGCATGAAAAAGCTGGCACAACCTGGACTAAGCCTTCACTGGCTTTGCCTCCTCAGCAACTCGACTGCTGTTCACGAACCAATGCACTTACTTGTATTACACAAGAAATCACTGGGGACCCGCAAGCTGAAATCCTTCCTTGGCAAAAACCGCTTGTGAGGCTGGTAAGAGGTTGTCCATGCGAAGAGAAGCTTTAGATCCACTAGCATTTTTCACCATAAGAATACAAAGAAAACAAATAAAATAAAACCAAAAAAAGATTATCAAGTGATACCTGCCACTAAGAGCACCCACTGTCAACTACAGCATAACATACATACCCCAGGCCGTCTTAGAGATCCTTCAGGATTCTGTACTGCTCAGCATTCTCCCTCCAGCAGCAGCTCTCAAACCACTGGAAGGGCAATGGTCTGGTTTACCACTGGCCTTGCTTAGCTGTCTGTACTCATCAGCCATCCTTCCCTTGGATGCAATGGGATGAGATCCTATGTAAGAGCCTTTTAGGACAACTCCTTTCTACTTGCCCTTGTTTGCTGCCTACAGACCTGCCCTCAGCAAAGATCTCCTCAGTATTTCTCCTGTCCAATCAAATCAGACACTCCGAGCTCAATGCCCTCTTATTACCCTTCCACTTCACACAGTGAAACGGGAAAGAAGAGCTGAGGCAACGGAATGAGAATACTTTGTTCTGCTGTGTAAAATGAAAAGCAAGAGGGGACGTTGTGCTATTTTATGGAATTGTGTTTTAAATCCCTTCATAAACGTCATCTATTTTCTACAACTAATTTAAGAGCCTCTTTTTCACCTATAAGAAACTCCCACCTCCTGTAATCTGTTATTTCTGGTGCATCCCGGTATTCCACACAAAATGCTCCTCAGGTCTGAACTCCATTTCTGCATTGACACTACCCACTGGAACACCAAAAAAAGCATCCTTCTCCCCAGGGCAGACACCCACTGCTATACCTTTTTTCCCTAAGAAAACCCCCAACATGTTTCTTTCATGTATCCTTCAATTGCTATTAACAACCAACTACTCCCACTCTCATATATGAGCCTATATATGCCCTGCATGTTGTACATCAGGATGAGACTGTAAATACATCCAGGCAGGCATCTGCTTAACCTACGTGTTCTAAAAAAAAAGGGGGACTGGGTCAGACTGGTTTGTTTTCAGCTGAGGGGGAGACAGGCAGAAAGAAAGGAAATAACCATAAGATAAGGGTGACAAGGGAAAACAAAGGACAGTGGACTGAAGGTAAGAAAGGAGACATGGAAAGGATTGCTGAGGAGCAGGACTAGAGAGCCAGCTAATACACTTGACGAAAATGCAACATTAGCAAGCACAGTACGATTTGACAAGTGTGAACAAGCCTACACCAATGTTAAAAAGCACTACATCTGGCAATGTGTCAATGTTTAAGCAGCACTTTCCCTCTCCTTCCCATGCTGGGATTCTGCATCCTTGATATTCCCTCAGATCCACTTCTAAGCTGCTTAGGTCTACAGGAATACATTTGTAGAGGTGGACTGGATGGAGGACAGATATAAATTGGTTGCAATTACAGTTCCTATCCCTCCCTCCCCAGGTTACCCTGTTACAAAAGAAGAGATCAGCAAAACACTGCACAATGCTGCTACACCCCCAAACACAGGGAATCATTTAAACCAGAACTGTTTGGGTTAACCACATGGCATTGAACCTACCTATCCCCCTGTGTGTATTACTTTTACTCCAGCAAATATATGGCAATGAGATCACTTGTCTTTTGGAAGACAGCAACAGTTCTGGGGCACTAAATTCAGCAGCTGCAGAGCCTGAACTCGAGCAAGATGCATATGTGAAAGGAATTTTTAAACTCTCCTCTCGCAGCTTTCTCCAGGAGCCCAGGTTGGTATTTCCCTTAAGGAAAACCAGGCTGCTCCCCTGTTCCGGTGTGAGGAAGCCTGTGTGTAGATATGCATGCAGATTTGATCACTGCAGTCATCAGTACGTTACCAACATGCACATACACACAACAGACACTTTTGCTATTTTCATGGACATTAAACTCCCAGATTTGCTGCATGTTAACAGTTTTTAGGTTTATCCCAGGGTATTTTCAGCGAAGGTTTGAACCTGCTCCTATGATTTAACCTGCTCAATCCCAACATTTTGTTCCTTTTACCTATGGGTGCACTGGTGGGTATCCATCATTCCAGCCGAGGACAGCAAGTCTCACCCTCTTACCTCAGTACAACCTAGAGAGCTCTATATTGAATAACACAAACTACCAAATCTCTTATGCACTTTGCTTTTGGAGCTATTATGGAAACAAAATATAAATCAACACTTCAGCCTGCATGAGCTACATTCAGTACTGTACAATGTCAATTTAAAATAACCAAACCCACAGCAATACAAACTTCCTGTTACTTATCAAGCTTTCACTCCTGTAAAACTCATGCGAGCAGATTGTTTTTAACTCTCATATGTTAAAGCATTTGGAAACTATCAGTCATTTGGAGGGGAGAGAGAAGAAAGGAAATTCCCAAGGTTTTGCATGCAGGGACAGGTCCAGGCCCTGGTTAACAGGTGCAACTGGTGTTGTGTTTGCCAGATTTAGTCTTGCTTCCAGCAGGACAGAGCTGAAAAATCATGGGCCTAATAAACCAGATTTATCATGCAGACAAAAATAGTCGCTGTCTCCTCGGCGCTGCGTGTCCTGTGCTGCTGAGGAGCTCCTCACAACTCTCTTGGTTTTGACAATAAAATGGTTCCCATGGCAACACCATCTGATGTCACAGAAACAACGTCCATGAGGTCATAAATCCTTCCAAGGAAACCACAGAGGAGGCTCAAAACTTCACAGATCTGCGACGGGAGGTTAATATTGGCTTCTTTGTCCTCTGTGCCTTGGTCTCACTCGCCTGCCTTTTCCTTCCCCCCTCCGAAATATTTTATTAAACAAAAAAGTGGACAGATTTGTCCCAGGAATTTCCTGTTGGCTCTTGTCCAGAGAGCAGAGAACACCAGCAGTAATGTGAACAATGCAAGTTCCTCCTGGGCTTGCTTCGAGCAAGCTTCCAAGTTCTTCTCTAACTTGGCTGCAATATGACAGTGCTTTGGAGAGGTTACTGGGCTCCACAGCCAGGGGTTTGTACAGAAACATTGCAGTTTTCTCCTTCCCCCTTCTCCAAGTTACAGGAAACCAACAGTTCATGTTAGCGAAATAAACATCCTACTACCACACAGTGGAGAATACTTTAAATGAGTTGCTTTGCAAGCCAAAAATACAAACATGCATCTGCTGTAGGAGGAAATGCAGGACATTGCCAATGTAGGTGAGATGAGACTGTCAGCCAAAGGTTATGTCAGTGGTCAGGCCCAGGCATTCCAAAGGGAAGAGCCGAGAACACATGCAGAGATCGAGTAGTTGTGAAATAACCTGCTTGCTGTTTGATTCCTGACCAGCAGTCAAAGTGCCCTCCAAAAGCAGCATGCCAGCAGCCCTGTGCACACACATGCCTGCATGCAGAAACATGCTGCTTTCTCCTTCTCTCCACCTTGGCAGCATTTTCCTCCTGCAACTATCATCTTTTCCTCCCTGCACCCCAGGAATCAGGCATCTATTAAGTGGTTTGTAGAGTTTAAATAAAGAATTAGCCAGCTCATCAAGAATCTGCCTTCCTAGTCAAGAGAGAAATGTCAGCAGGCTTTCAGGTCATGTGAATAAGATTTGAAGAACTGAATTTTTAATATGTTTTATATGTTAATGCATATTTAAGAGTACAGACGTGTTTTTCACAGCTTCCATCCAAGGATCTCAAAACATCTTTAAATGGGTTTCTAGTTTAGACTTCATTCCTTAATGACGTAACGCAAAAGACGTTCTACCAGTGAGAGATGTATTCAAGCACCCAAGTAGAGCATGGTGGCAAAAAAAACCCCAAACAATGTCTTATTGTCAAGCCCGAACACCCCAAATTTACCAGTCAGGAACTTGAAAAGATATTTGCTCAAATTAGAGACTGCATTAGAAGAATACTTTTTAGGGTGACTTTTTATTCCCAGCCTTAGCAGTGCACTGAGTTGCTAGTTCAAGCTTTTTCCCCAGGCTGAGAAAACTAGGAGGGTGCCCTTGACGTAATGAAATAGATTTCACATCTTTGCATTACTTCAGGAGCTGGGACTTTCGGAATATACAACTACCCTGAGACTCGATAAAATCCTGAGAGCTGGCAGCACCGTGTTTAGGACAGGAAGTAATGAGTGGTAATGCTTGCACTCAAAACTCCAGGGATAGGTAGAACACAATTACTAAAGTATGAATTTACACCAGGCTGTGCTTAAATAGGCTCTCTAAATAAAAAAAGGAAGTCTCTTAGGACCAGAAGAGGCAGCAGTTCTATGTGTGTAATACATCATTATCAACAAATACCTTGTACTTCAGCGTCTCCTGAAGCGATGCTGAAGCTGCAGGTCAGAACTGGCTTTGGGAAGACTTTCTACTCTGCCTTTGCCTCCTGCACTGTTCAGCATTCATCTGAGAAAATCCTGACTCAGAACAGAGATAACAGGATCACCACACAAACATCATGGCTTTTATGCTAGTGGGATGTAACAGAGTAATGCAAAGTATTGCAATCAACTGTGAATAGTGGCTAGTCCAGACACAGCCCCTCTCCAACCACCTATTTAGTAAGTGGAAGTTACATTAACTATACTATAGCATGATGCCTACAGGTACAGATTACTTTTCCATAACAACTAAACATATTTATAAGGTGGAAACGGGTGGTGGGGAAGTGCTTGGATGTGTACTTCAGACTGCTTTGTCTGTGGAGTGGAATTTCAGGCAGGGCTGTGGCCATCCTTCAGATATTGGCAGCAGAGGGTAATCACCAGTGCTGACCTAAGAGTGCTATATATATATATGTATATATACTTATAGCACATACGTGGTCATGGAAACCACCACAAAACTGCTGAATTTTCAAAACCATGATATACATTTCAAACTATTATATAAAGTGGCTTTATACTTCCCTGCTAGGGTGCACTAGCCTCTTTCTATACCATTCACAGCATAGTTACTATAGTAACTAATGCATTGCAAAAGAGAGGAAGAGGCTAAAATAAAAAAACCCAAAACCAAAACACCAACCTTAAAACACAACGGAAACCAAAGAAAGGAGCTGTCTTTACAAAGCCAAAATACACACTGGGAAGAATGCAGGCATAGCTTTATGGCTACTGCTTTGGAACTATCAGCACCGCCTCACTCAGGATGTTGTCACTTAAATTCCTGGCAAATGTTTAGTCCAACAGTGCCGTGGCACTTGGCACTGCAGGAGCTGGGCATACCTGGACTTTATGACACAAAGATGTTGTTGCCTTCATCAAGACTCAGAACTGCAAAACGAACTTCCTCCATCCTCCAAATTAATACTAAAAGCATTCAAATCCATGAAAATCTCCACAGTTTGTATTACATGGAATGAACTTTGGGAGGGGAGATCCGTTTCTGAAATCAATGAAGAGTTCAAAATTCCACATTTTCAAGTTTCATGTGCAAAGCTTTAGCAGGGAAGTGTGGGAGTGGTAGATCAACACACAAAGTCATAGAAACTGTTACATATTACATACCAAAGAGGAGAAAATGCAACAGAACATAAGGTTCTCTCAACTCAGGGATTAAAAAAGCTTTATGCATCACTTTACCTGCATGTATCTGTATATTCACACAGTGCAGAGTCTGATTTTCCACTACTACATGCAAATCTTCATGTAAAACTATTTTATCAGGACTGTACTCCTTCCCATCGCCATTCTACAACTACACAATGCAAATTAGCTGTGGGACAGTAAAACCAGGTACAAAAATAGGAATTCAAGTGCTTCAACCAATTCAATGTTCTGTTGCTTAAGGATATTCCTGATAAAGCCTATAGCTCTCTGTGTCAGCAGTTCTCTTTCCTCAGCCCTCTTTGATACTTCCCAATAGGAAAGCTACCATTTAGCACCTTATGGTCAAATTACTATTCTGTCCCTTGGCGTCTCCATGACACTGTCAGGAAAACCCACTCTCCCCATCATACAGTGGAGAGTCATTTCAAGGATGCTTCTCGCAACTGACGTTTCCCAACCACTTTTTAGAGGGTGTGAAAAGCAGCAAAACCAATTTCTGCCACATCTCTTGGGACTGGATAGGCTAAGCCATAAGCCATTCAAAAAGCCCCATGTCAACCACAACAAGCCAACCCACTTGGCTCAAAAGCAGACACAGAATACATGGAAAACTGCCATCACCATCAGTTAAATCAAAAAACATCGTAAACCACTTGGAAACTTTCTAAGACTTCCTTTCATTTTGCACATATTTTACAAACCTCCAAAATCAATCCAAGCTCAAAAACGAAGGTTTTGCCACCAGTTCGTTTGGATGGCTGCACCAAATGGGGCAGTGAAATCAGTTTCAGTGTACTTCAGGTATCTAAGCTTTTATCCCACTAACCATTGAACTAATGGGTATGGAAATCAACCTTGAACAACCAGTGAGGGAAGCACCGCACAGAAACTTGACTTGCATCCCCTTGTTCCCTCCTTACCTACAATCTCAGTGGTAGATTTTAGACTTTTACTACAAGAAGGAAAGAAATGGCATTTCCCAATCAGCCAAACTGCATCACATAAAAAGCACCTGACAAAATGTTCTGAGCTTTTCCCAGTGAACCTGGATCGACAAGTTCACCTGTATTTCTCATTCCTTTTGATTTTTCTTTCCCCTTCACACACAGCAAAGATAGCACATACTCTTCAGACAGTCTAATATTTTTTTAATCAAAAGGAAATTAAAGAAGAGGCAACGATGTACATCCCTTCTGGGGAAAGGAGAAGCTTCATTCCTCTCCTGTCTTAAAATAGCCTGATTGAACTACAATATTTGCATTACAATTCTGGGTCAGCTGCACCCTGGGATTCCGGTGCAGATCTGAGGCTTGTTTAGTTTTTATTTTCAGCCTTGTAGATTTTTCACATTATATCCATTCTGCTGCACATTCCTCCTGATATTCTATATCAGTGCAGTTTGGAATAATGGGAGAGATTTACTCCCTGGATATTTGGAGGAGGAAACAAGGCCTGCGGCAGTTTTATTCATTGGAAGTGGAAATCTTTGCTGCAGAGGATCAGGTGTCAAAGTAGACAAAAGAGCCTTTGATTCTTTTCAAACATAGATTCAGATTCTGCTATTCCCTACTTCTGTATCAAATCATAGTGCTCTTCAGTACAGCACTCTGGTTTTACCTGCAGTATAGAAAATGAAGACCAAGTCATGCTTATAAGGTGTCATCTGGTAAAACATCCCTGTCAACAACCGCTGAACAAATACCTCCTCTAGCCCAGCACAGGTTCCCAATTCATTTCACTCCCTTCACACATTGTATATCAAAATCTTGAACATAGTTTTATCAGACTAATTTGCAAGCTTATTCCCTGGGTAACTCTTGATCTGGTGATAGGTCTTGGTGGGTAGCCCATGCCTACACTTCAGGCTGAGTGACTTAGTAACCCACATGAGGTGTTTTTACACTTCTCTTCTGGCAGCAGTGACTCCAAGTAATGCAGAGACCTTCCAAGGGCCCATCTATGTAGAGCTGCTTTTCCTCATCTCACTCCACTAGTTTGTGTGTAAGAAGCAGAGCACTTGGTGAGCACAAAGGGGAATTCTGAGTATTAATTAAAGCTATTTAAAAGCACTCACTGAAAGGCGCTGCAAGAATTATCTGCCATGTACTGAAAGAGTGAACAAATCCATACAGTGACAAAAATTAGAGATTGAAGAGACTATCTGGTCCCTAATCCTGAGCTGCGCAGCAATTAGTGTATTCTAAGAATGTTATTCAGCCTCAGCCAGTGACTGTGCTTCTATTACTTCTATCGTATTTCTTAGAAATGTGCTTCTCTCTACGCCGACTCAGAGGCAAGAACAAATTTCATCATCTCATTTTACCTCGAGAAATTACACTCCTTTGTATCACCTTTAATAGGTTTTCCCCCGAGTTTTTGCCTTTGGGATTTATGCTGCACGTTCTGGGGTGGATTTTGCAACCTCCCAGCATTTGTGACTGTCTAAAACATTTTTGATTATCAGCCCATTGCTCCCTTATATTTCTCTTCCAAGCTGCACACAAAAAACTCTTTTGATTTGCCTTCATGAATCAAACCTCCAGATATTTTACCATTTGAGTTGATGCTGATACGATTTTCCCTTACTTTGTAACACTCTTCTTGTACTAGAACTTGTACACAGACTACAATGCATTTTAGGGAGGAAATCATTGCACAGAATCTGACTGGAGCAAATGAAAAAGAACACAATCATTTCTTTTCCAGAAGAAGCCAATGTTCCTGCCTCTGTACCACTGACAAAGACATTTCATTTTCATTAGATAGTTTGTCCTTACCACACTGCTGTAGTTTCAAAGTGAACCTGCTGGTGTACTCATCTTCCTTTTCTGAGAAGGGAAAACACTAGGATTTAGTTTGATAGCAAAAAATCTTTCCATTTATTAACATAAGAAATGGTCTAGACAAGGCCAAGCAGCTGATGAAGTGCAATTACTTTCATGATCCATTAATAATACATGTGCATGTCCTGTTATTTTGGTATTCCTTTATGATCATTACTGATACACTGATACATTAGGAACCTTACTCATTCCAACACGAGTGTGATCTGTGTCACGCAAACAGAGGGGGGAAAGGAGCCACTGGGCACTACTCCAGCTTCATGTCTGTAGAAGACATTTGATTTTCTGTAATATTAATTTCTGATGAAGAAGCCAGAACATGACACACATTCAGGACACACACCAAA
Source organism: Amazona ochrocephala (assembly GCA_039720435.1). NCBI lineage: Eukaryota > Metazoa > Chordata > Aves > Psittaciformes > Psittacidae > Amazona > Amazona ochrocephala. The sequence continues at coordinate 2,213,944 of CM077891.1, read as the reverse complement.
TCAATTAAAAGCTGGCTGATAGGGCTTAAAATGGAAAAAGGCTCCTCCTCACGCCCTGCCTGACATGAGTCTTTGCTTGGAGTGTCTTCTTGATATATGATATATATTCTACAGCAACAAAAAGATCCTTTTTTCAGCTACCTACATATGTACACAAAACAAGTCTTTCCCACTTCCCCTTTCCCTCTGTCTCACTGTCACACACACAGCTGAGACCTGAGATGGAAAAGCCACAGTTACCTCCTCAGCAGAAAACAGCAACAGCATTTCATGTATATTAATGAAGCCGCATTAAACATCTTTCACTGTGACTGAGAAAAAACAGTGTTTGAAACCCGTGAGTTACTGCGGGGAGGGGGGAGAGAGAAAGAGTAACATTATAGAAATAAACACAACAACAGCCTGAACAAGCCAAGGGCAACACACAGATTTTTCACTTCCCTCACGCTCGCATCTGTAATGGAGAGAACACATCACAAGTCTCATCAGGTTCTGTATCTGCCTATGAACACGATACTCTTGAGTACTTCTTTATGGTTTAATTTTGGTTAGTGTTATCATTGCTAATATCCACTCAGAAGCATGGAATTAAAATGGTTTTTGTTACTACCATCACCTTTTTCTGTTTGGCAGACTGATTTAGTCTTCCTTTCTAACGGGACTTGAAAGCAATATGATGTGCAATGCTTCTTGCGCCCGAGGTGTCTCTGCTCAGGGTTGCCCAAGGTGGTTTCATGGTTAACTTTCACTCCCTCTGCTGGCTCGTAGGCATCAGAGCACAAGTACTATTTTGTTAGGTCCTACAAAAAATGAAATGTGTTTACTATGGTTTTTCTATAAAAATCATAGTAAACATGACATTTAAAGGAAATTCCTAGCACATGAAACCAGTTCTGGATACACCGTGCTCATGTATTCCCAAGTTTGAATGTTTTAGTTTCCCTAGACCTTCCAAGTCACTCTTCAGGGCTTCCAACCAGCCATGTAGCCAGCCCAAGGCTGGCAGCCCAACAGTCAACACCAGTGCGTTTATTGCCAGGCTCAAATTCCATGTCACAGTGAGAATCTTAAACCATCCAACTTTCACAAGAAAAAGAGTACATTTGACATCATTATCAGCCAAGACTATGAAGATCCTTTGGAGAAAATCAGCAACAGTTAAAACTGTAAAGAGATACGTATGAAAGATGGATGATGAGCAATCCAGCAGTGTGTAGAAGAAGGAGACCAAGTAATCCCCTGAAGAGCAAGGCAAGCTCAAATTGAATGATCCAGTCATGCAGCCTACAACAAAGTGTTGCCAACAGCAAACATGACTCCTGGTGATAACATAGCCCTCTCAGCCCATCCTTCATGGCTCTTTTTTCCTTAATAATTGTGGAATTCATGCATATAAAACTAAGGATACTCTCAACTATTTCGTAGCATTATGCAAGAACAATCTCACTATCTGCATTTAAAATACAAAGGTCTTTTTCAACCTTACAGCTGGTCCTTCTGCTCTTCCATCATCGCAGCTGACAGCGCTGACAAGTTTATCTATCTTAACTGGATTCTCCCTAGCTCAGCAATAATTGCTGACGAGTATCTCTCTGCTTTCAAAACAAGCTGAACACTGTGTTTGCTGCAAAATCCTGTCTGGAGTGATCGCAGGATCTTGTACTCACCCTGGATCTGTTCTAGAAGAGCCTGGTTTTATTTCTGCTGTTCTCCAAGATAGAATTGCATCTCCAACAGCGAGACCAGCTCCCTCAGGGCTGCTTGCAAAGGAGCCTGGGAACCCACTGACACGCTGATGCAAGAAGCCCTGACCTTCTATCTCACTGTAGGTCACCTTCTGTCAAAGCCTTCCTAATACTGGGAAGATGCCAACAGCCCTCCTTGGAGTTTGTTGGGTCAGTATCAGCAACACCAAAATACAAGACTTTGGATCAAGAGATGTGGACACAAACCTGTTACAATGTTCTCTCAGTATCTATGGCAAAATGTACAGACAACCTGGTGGATAAAAAAAGAGAAAGCTCAAAAAGGATCAATTAACACCTTCTCATCACTTAAAACTCACAGCTGTTGCTCTGAGGTGGTCTGTTTGCAAAAGGCAGTATGCAGAGATAGGAAAACTGTAATGTCACATTGAAAGAGTGGTCACCACTAGCCACCACAACCAGTAACGACAGAAAAGCTTCCAGGAGCTACAAAACCTGAGGGCCATAAGAGGTGTCTACAGACAAAGGTTATGGTAATGACAAACAGACCTAATGCATTGCGTTCAGAGCAAAGCAAAATCCAGGCCTGTCAGGCACATGTGAAGCACCGCTGGAAGGCTGCAGTGACAGAAAACCAGAAATGGGCGGGGGGGTTGGAACTCGATGATCTTGAGGTCCTTTCCAACCCTTGCTATTCTATGATTCTATGATTCTATGATTGTATTTTTCAGCTCCTTAACAGATCCCATCAGATCAGACACATACATACAGAGGAAGTACATACACACTGAAGTACATACATACATAGAGATGAGAATGTTCTGAAAATGGTCCCTATGTTTGAACCCTGGTTTGAGTGGCTTTTTAAGAGACGCAAACATGCAATAAGAGTATGGTTTAGGAATGTTACTAATGTCCCTAATACCAACATCACCCAGCAGGTCAGTGCCCACTGACTGCAGTGGCTGCTCCTACAAGGTGACCTTCTGCTCTCTTGAGGTGGCAGTAACATGATCTCTGCAGAAGGGCACAGCTCATCTCAGAAAGTCACTGCAGACACAACCGCAGCTACCAAAACTGAAGAGCTTTGCCTTCAATACACTAAATGAAGCCCCCTTGACGCTAAAGTACTAATAAACTACCTCCAAGATAAGCCAAAAAAGTTACATAGGACTCTACAGGTATGTAAATAGGTAGAAAGAGTCTATCAGTTTTAGGGGCCAAACATAGCCCCATGGGTCATATATTCTTCAGACCCTAGTGTCTACAACACTGACAACCACACATTTAGAAATAACTTGTACCCAAAAGGAAGTACAATTAAGTTTACCACTATTTTATATATTAACTTCACTGGACAAGCACTGTGTAGAGCGCAACTTGAATTACCTGCCACATCCTGGCAACCTAACACACTTGAACGGATGGTACTTCACTTGAGACTGCTACCAGACTCCCCTGTGTTGCCATAAAGGTTGAGAAAGACTTGCTCAGCATTTACCTTGGCTCCACAGGATCAGTACAGAAGCATGTGCCAATATGGGACCAGGCCAAATGTGTAATCTGAGTAGTTTAGAAGCAGCCCTTTCTACATTTCACTCACCTTAATCTCACAGAGTCATGCTTTGGATCCCATTTTGGAGCAAGAACTCTGCGTCTAAATGAACAGATGCGCAAGAAGAAAAAGATGCACAAGAATGAACTTTCCTGGCCTTCTCCCACTCTGTCTATGGCAGATGGATAGAAATGGGGCAGAACAAAGCCCAAGCCCACCACAAGCCCAAAGGTACAACCTAGTATAAAATCATGGAATCACATCCTGAAAGAGCCCTTTCACCCAGTCCTCCCTGCTCTGCAGCAACATCGACTTGTGCTTATACAAATTCTTCTGAAATCCTTCAACTTCCCCAAGAAATCTATTTCAGCACTTTATTACCATTATAACTTCCTCAAATCTTGCCTGAAGATTCCCTGCCCAGCTGTAGACTGGTTTTTCTTATTCCATCCACCATGAATTGAAGGAAAACAGATTCCCTTCCATTGCATAAAGCACCAGCCCTTTATGCACTCAAAGACTTGTATCAGGTCCCTTTAATATTTGGATAAAGAACTGTATTTCTGCTTTTGCTTCAGAGAAAGGACCAACACTATTTGCAGAGTCTTCCCCAGGTTACTGAGCTCTAAATCTCCACCAGTAACCTGTACGTCCAGGTATCTTCTCCTTGTTTCACCTTAGAGCACACTCCAGGAGTTCAAGACCATGAAGATCTCTACCAATCTTACTTGTCAAATTGGATCCCATGCAGGTGCAGGAGGCCTTACCATGAAAGAAGGAATGGACTACTCTCAGGCCTGAATTTGCCATTATACTTCATTGATTCTGAATGTGATAGAGCCACAGCTGTTTATGGTGCTGCAGCTTCAATTCCTGCTGTTCCAGCTGGGATCAGTTGCCTGCCAAAGTGTAGAGCAGTTGGAAACTTTGTGGTGTCTGGGACATAGGCTTTATATTCACTGGAATTCTGAAGTTTGCTGCACATAAATCAGACATGTATGAACTGATGATTCCTCCCTCTTTGATGGAAAAGGTCTTTGTGAAGACTCTGGAGGCCACTCTCAGGTCTATGCTACTGTACAGTGTAAAGTCCACAGAGAAGGTAAAATATGGACAGCTGAGAAATCCCTTCTCAGTGCCAAGCTCATTTATTCATTTACCCAACCACTGCATGTTGCAGCTTCATTCAGCAGAACTCATTCTAATGAGGAAGAGATTTCAGGTAGTAATTCTGCTTTTTCTATGCTGCGTTGATGCTGAAGTCAGAAATGCTCAGTGAAAGGATTTCTTCTGCTGTAGGTACAAAACATAACTGGAACACTTAATAATACTGTAGGTCTCACAAATGGGAAACAGGACAGCAGTGATTGAGGTCTGGCCCCTAACTTCAGCTGAAAAGACACATGAATTTGTGAGGAGCAAATCACAGTGTCTCAAGAAAAAGTCAAAATCCATGTTTGCTGGAGAGACACTGTTCTAGTGCTTCAGGGGTTTGAATCAAAACTCTTCATGTGAACTCTTTGGAACCTCAGGATCACTGCAGTAAATCTGTAGGCCCACAGCAGAGTAATACAGAGTTAACACTTAGAGGTTTTAGGGTTTAACTAAGTAATCAGGGGGACACTGGTGCTCCCAACCTGAGAGAAAACTGAAGGCAGGGATTACCTTCTGCAACCTGCTCAAAATAGAGCAAAAATAACAGGAATCCTGATGAAACAAAAAAGCCTTGTTCCTGCACAGTGGTCCTGGAACAGCAGAGCATGAGTGCAGTGGTGGGGACTGCACTTGCTGGTGGTGCATTAGTGCTCCATCACCTCTGCTGCTGAGGTGAACCATTAGTTACTCAAAGTGCTCTCTCCACATCTCCTTCTGGGACAACGTACCCATCACTTCTGAAGGGTAGTTTGGAAGACTCTTCCCTTTCTGTTGGGACAGTCCCCTGGGTTTCCACACCTCATGCATTATGGATAGGATCTTAATGGAGACTGGCTGTCCAAGCACTACTTCCTGAGACTCTCAGCTCAAAATAGGCATTGCTGCTTGGTGCTTTCTGCTTCTCCTTCATCTTGTGTATGTCAGTTAGACTCAAATTTGTTTCTGTTCTATCTGTCTGAACCCCATTAAAACCCAATTCTGCTGATTACCAACAGCTTTCTCTAAATGAAACTCCTTTCCCTGTAAAGGTTCTCCCAGATCCAGAGGCAAATCAATCTGCAGTTACCTGACATGTTGCCAGCCTATGCCACTTGGACTGGTCACCTCACTTGGTACTGAGCTTCCAGTTCACCGTCACCTCCTTGGTGCTTTGCAACCTGCCACTGTGTTGTCCGTCTCTGCCTTGCTCAACCAAAAATGACAGTTCTTGGACATAAATGCCCTCAAATGACATCTCTTTAGTGTAACACAACGCCAGAATGTTCTCTGTAGTACTGGCCACACATGCATTAGTTCTAAGAGTCAGTGGTCTCTGCGAATGCACCAATGGTTTACCTCCAGACAGAAAAGAAACTTGCTTATAATGTATTTGTCAGTATCAATAGGCAACTATTATCTAACAACCTCTTAATGAAAAGTCTGCTGAATTATAATGAAGCTTTGCAGCTATGTCCTAATCCTCTTTAGCTAAGAAACTTGGGATATTTTAGGAAGGTTTATGGTCACTGTTGTTACAGATATAGAGGAATGGGTTCCTGTTTTCTCTTAGGGAAAAGTAAGAGGCAGAAATCTTTTTCTTCCAGAACACAAACAACCTCAGTTGTCTATGACTCCTTGGAAAAGGGAAGAAATAGCTTCAAGATGGAGCAGGGAGGCTCTCTTCATCATATCTTGTCCTGAGGATTACTCTAGCTGGTAAAACCAGCTGTTGTTTTGCAAGTTAAGTCAGCGCAGCTTGATAATAGACACCAAAATTGTCTACCCTCCATGAACAGAGGAACTTCTGCTTTCTCCTGGCTGTTCAGCCATCCCTGTCCTTTACTACAAGTGGATATCAAAACTATTCCTATTAAGATACAACACACTTTGACAAACAATTGGCAACAGAAGGTACTTCAGATATGGACAGTGACAGAACTACCTTTGAAATCAGGCAACCTGAGTAATGCTTGAACTCTAGTACATTGATGCTGAGATTGTTTCAACAGTCATGTTGAAGGACTGATGCAGACATGAACATTTCTCTCCCCAGAGAGGCTCTGTTGGGAAAAGGCTGATTCCCTCCTGAAGTGAAGGAACCATACAGTGATCTTGGCTGGACGTGGGTTTGCTGACATATTACTTGCTGACAGGTGCATTTTACTTGTAATGTTCTTAGCACGGTAAAGCATGTGCAAAAAGCACAATGTGATGTCCTCCTCCTCCTCGAGAGTTCTCACCTGACTGTTTTTACATGGAGGGATTTCCCTTTTTATCAGCCCCATATAAAGGCAGCAGTGGAAACATTTCAGGCTGCTCACAGAAATGATACCTAGCCTTTCCTGAGCTGCTCTGGTTTTACTGCCTGGAACCCACCCACAAAGAAGGAACACAGTCAGACTAAAATGATTAAGAAGCCACGACAGAGATATAGGAAGTAATTAAAACTTATCTGGTAGTTAGAAGTAGTGACCTCTTTGGAGCAAGACTATGCCTGGCTATTGTAAGAACTGCAGCAGGCCTTTGTTGAGCTATATAAATGAACAGCAAATGTAGTAAAAAAGTAGCAGATGATATAGTATAAAAGTTGTCCATTATCTGTACAACAGCTAACAATAAATATAATGGCATTTTATAAAACGCACACATGGAATTGTAGCACGACAAAGTGTGAAAATAGGCAATAAATTGTCTTTATCATTCAACCTTGGCCTCTCACCTGTGCTCTGTACACTAACCCTCCTCTCTAAGGATTTATTCGATTCCACACTCTAGCAGAAACAGTTGCTACTAAAAATACAGAATAGGAGAAACTGCCAGCAGACTCTTTTGCTTTCCTTTCTCTTCCCCTAGTTATACAGATCCAAAGTACAAGATGGTAATAGTCATTCTTGCAGTAATGCTAAGTTTAAAAGTCTATGGCTCTGATTCTCAAGGACTGGATATGGGTGCTGTAAAGCAACTGGCCCATTGCTGACCAGTCCACGGAAAGGCCTAATTCCTGAGACAGGAAAAGCAAAGCAGTCTCAAAGCACTTCCTTTCAGCCACTGGTTCCAGCTTAACGAAGCTTCCTGCTCATATCATGATGGAGAAAATCAGGGCTGCTGCTTTTTCCATCCATGAGCGACACAACTTGGCTTGAACTGTGGCTGCAGCCTCTGGGCATTGGCAAAGTTCACCTGAGTTCAGAAGAAGGCAGAAAGCCATATTTACTTTGGGGAAATCCTGAGTACAAATAGCATGCGTGTGTGCTCTGTAACACATGCACAATGAGCTCAACACATCTGGGATATGTAAGACCTCTGTAGCTTGCTTACAGCAGTGCCTGCTGTTCTGAACAGGCTGCTGGACTGCTGGAAATCCAAGGAAATGGATAAAACCCTCAAATACCATCCAAATAATATAATTTGGAGAGGGGAAAGACAACAAAGCCAAGATGACACACATATATGGTTGTCTTAAAGACAACAAAGCCAAGATGACACACATATATGGTTGTCTTAAAGACAACAAAGCCAAGATGACACACATATATGGTTGTCTTAAGATGAGGAGATAACACTAGTTACTCCTTACTTTAGCCAAGGTCAAATACATGAGTCCAATTTTCCTTAGTGTAACACCATTTTTTCTTTCTTACTTCCCTTCACTGGCTACCACTGTCACTTTCTTAAAGCTTTCAGCACTTAAAGACCCTCTATCCTGAAGGATATGTATGACACAGACTTACTGCTCACTGGGTGAACATTTTCACATTGGAATAAGCATATCCATATGGTGAGATATGCTGGGACAGCTAGAGCATGGAATCACCCCTCTGTGGGTAGGTAGGTCAGCAGAATCTCCTATGTGGGCAAGGCCAGGAAGATGGGCTCCATCACGCAGCCCCAGGATGACACTCTTTTCCTTCTAGATCTGGGAGCAAAAGGCAGTCTTTCAGTGTTAAGCTCTTTTTCAAACCTTAAGGAGCACGCTGGACAGAGCCTTGGGCAACACGGTCTACTGTGAGGTGCCCTTGCCCATGGCAGGGGGTTGGAACTGGATGATCTTAAGGTCTGTTCCAACCCAAGCCATTCTATGATATCCTCCTGTTCTACACCCTTGACCAACACAGAGTCAAACAGTTTCTAATGAACTCCTAAGTACTGATTTCTATGTCTAATGAATTTTTAGCTAAGAGCTTTATGATCAAACAGAAAGGCACTTTAGAAGGAATGGAAATGAAGGTACTTTTAACACCTCTGTGCATTATTATTCCCTGGCGTGATGGGTTGGTGACACTGGAATGAAGAGGCTGACAGAAGCAAAGAGCTGGACAGCACAGTTTGCAATGGCTTGGAAAGTTCTGTAGCACAAAAGGCAAACAGCAATATCAAGCAGACAGCTAAAAACAGAAGCCAAAGCAGAAAGAGGGGAAAAAAAGGTTGCTTGAGCAACACAAACACACATTTAAAAGATCTCATTGGTAAACCAGGACAATGAGGCTTTTGTACAAGTGACATAAATTATACAACGTAGTGCCTATCACTCTGCACACAGACCTGCATTAAATGAATTGATTTATTAGTAAATCAGGCATCAAGAGCTACTACAAACTGTCCAGGAACTCACACTGCTGCTCCCTTTGGATGGACACACAAATGACATACTATTGGTTCAAGTAGTCAGAACTGTATCTTCTCACACATGAACACCATAAGCTCTTTATAGCAAGGAGCCAGCACAGATTCTTTTTTTAGCCTTAATGCTCAGAACCTTTGCTTTTCGAACAGGACAGCTCAAATTCTATCTCCAGTTAACCACAAAGCCCCAAGTGCCTGTGAAAGGCAGGAGTGACATCTGTACGGTTGCAGAGGCCACAGATTGGTTCCATATTCCAATTACTACATCTCATTACAATGAAGAAAAAGCACTTCTTTTTTTTGAGTCACAGATGTGAACGAAAGATCTTGTGGTTAAAGGATTCACACAATCCAGGGGCCTGGATTTCTTTCTCCTTACCGCTACATTGCAGAGTTCCAGGGCAATTATACTCACTTTATTCCACTGAGTATTGGAAGACTTGTTTATGAAGCATTTTGAAGCCCTATTTTAAATGGCACAAACTACATGAAATACATTATAAGCAGAATTTTTATCATCACAGGTTTGAAAGTTTGAAAAGAGGAGGTGTTAAATTTATTCTGAATGGCTGAGGTGTTGTGTTAACTTTACTTTTAAATAGTAGGCAATTCAGGGATGCCAGAAATTCCACAAAATGTAATCCTTGATTAAATCATGGTTATGGGAAAATAGTCTGGACAAGATAATAGTCAATGCACACAGTTCAAACCTTCCACTCTAGGTGCAGTATAAGGAACAAGGTCAAGGGACATGGGCCTTCAAGCGTGGAATTACCCTCATGGCGCAGGAGTCCTCCTCACCCAGTGAGACCCAGGGGGACAGCACTCTTTCAATAGGGCTTTTCATCCTACATCACTTGGGAAATAACTGATGGACTGAAAAGAAGCTCATGAGATTTACTTAGAGAGAGGGTTTTAAAGGAATAAAGAAAAAACTTGCTGAGTCTGAATCTCCCACTGAGCCTCCAGAGCCAGAACACCTGAAATGCTCAAACATCTTGTGATTAATTGTTTTGTGAAACATAATCATAGAATCCCGGCCTGGTTTGTGTTGGAAGGGACCTTAAAGCTCATCCAGTTCCAACCCCTGCCATGGGCAGGGACACCTTCCACTGGAGCAGCTTGCTCCAAGCCCCTATGTCCAACCTGGCCTTGAACACTGCCAGGGATGGGGCAGCCACAGCTTCTCTGGGCACCCTGTGCCAGCGCCTCAGCACCCCCGCAGGGAAGAGCTTCTGCCTAAGAGCTCATCTCAGTCTCTCCTCTGGCAGGTTAAAGCCATTCCCCTTGGCCTGTCCCTACATAGAATCATAGAATCATAGAATAGTAAGGGTTGGAAAGGACCTCAAGATCATCGAGTTCCAACCCCCCTGCCATGGGCAGGGACACCTCCCACTAAACCATGCCATCCAAGGCTATGTCCAACTCCACCTTGAACGCCGCCAGGGATGAAGCATCCACAACCTCCCTGGGCAACCCATTCCAGGGCCTCACCACCCTCACAGTAAAGAATTTCTTCCTCATATCCAATCTAAACTTCCCCTGTTTAAGTTTAAACCCGTTACCCCTTGTCCTCTCACCACAGTCCCTAATGAAGAGTCCCTCCCCAGCATCCCTATAGGCCCCCTTCAGGTATTGGAAGGCTGCTATGAGGTCTCCACGCAGCCTTCCCTTCTCCAGGCTGAACAGCCCCAATTTTCTCAGCCTATCTTCCCTTGTCCAAAGTCCCTCTCCAGGTTTCCTGCAGCCCCTTCAGGCACTGGAGCTGCTCTAAGATCTCCCCTTCAGGAGCCTTCTCTTCTCCAGGCTGCCCCAGCCCAGCTCTCTCAGCCTGGCTCCAGAGCAGAGCTGCTCCAGCCCTCGCAGCAGCTCCATGGCCTCCTCTGCACTCGCTCCAACAATTAATTTCAAGGATATTCCATACACACTCCTCTTAAACCTGTCCCCAAAACAAAGGAATTCTGCAGGGCTGCAGCAGCTCCTGTGACCCACCACCTGGAAACGTGCGTATTTCCTTCTTCCAAAAACTCCCACTCCTCGTGCCTTGGTGGGGGATCTCCCAGCAGGCGAGTCACCCCGACAGAGCTGCCACTCTTGGCCTCAGGAGCTTGCCTAACTTGTTTTTGTCAGCAACAGATGCAAACTCCAAACTCTGGGATTTCCAGTTCAGTCTGCAGTTATCCATTCCCTCTCTCAAATGGAGCTTGCATTGACATGTTGCAATACACAGTTAACTGCAAAGGGAATGACATGCTGGTGGTGACACCAGATCTCTACAACCTGAACTCTGCAGTATAAACAAGAAGCAGAACTGAATCCTGTCTCCTGAGCATTAGTAGTTCCTGAAAAGAGCAAACGCTGAGGTGCTTTGCTTATGGTCACAAACGAATACTGTGAGGAAGTGACCGGAGGGCATTTCAGATTTCATGTTAAAGAAACAAAGCACAAATTGACTTTTTTTAAAGGTCAAGGGAAAAACTGGGTATCTCAAAGCTGCAGAGAATTTCTGTGTTCAGTCCTGTTTACATGGGGAGAAAAACAGGAGCAAAAGACTCACATCCAGCTTAACAGATGATCTGGTTTGGGACAAAGGAAAAGCCCGTATTTGCAAGAACGCCTGGGACTGCAAATAATACTGCGTGTAGTAATGTTCCTCGATGGAAACTCTCACTTTGCCCTTTCCCAACCCATTAGGACAAATCCATCCAGTTTGGTTTGTCCACAAGCTGAAGGTTCCAGTTTGCCACAGGTTTGTGAATTAGTTGGTTGTCTGCTGAAACAGGTATTTTAGATTGAAAATTCACTTTAGGCTAAAAATACATAATATAACAGACAAAACACATGCTGAAAGTGACATTTAACATTCCTTTCACATGGCCTCAATTGTCCCATGTGAACAGACTGAACAGCTTTGCAGCAATTTGAAACAGAAGAAGAAACCCCCCCTGAGTGTGGTGTTTTCAGTCAAACCAGTTTGAATCATTAGGCATGGGGTGACTTTCAGCCTCCAGCGTACTTTGCTCACCACTGCTGGATTCATGCTGCTGCAGTACACCGAGGTTCACCTCCCACATGTGAGATGAACATTCAGCCCAAGGACACGGCAGTCCCTGGAAAGGGAAGCAGGGTGGCTCTGGGGAAAGAGCAGCAACACCAATGAAATAAGGATGATCTGGGTGATCAGAAACGCACAAACCAAGAGTTTCCTGCTGCCTTCCCTATAGCCCCTCAGCCCTTTCCCTGCCACAGATCTGGTGTGTTCACTCGGAAGGAGGTTACTCCCTTCCCACAGAGCACAGCACATTTCACACAGGGCTCAACAAGCGCTTCAGAACAGAAGCCACTGCCCCCCAATGTTCACCTCCCTCCATGTGTACACAAGTCCTTCCTTCCAGCCCTCTTTAAATCTAGTCAGGGGGACTGGGGTTGTGGGGTGCTTAATCTCCGCTTCCCGGTTTCACATACAAACCTTGGCTTCAAGATTTGGATGCATTTCCTGCCCTTTTTTGTTGTTGTTTTAAATACTCTTCTGAAGCCAAGTTGCTGAGTGAATCGTAAAGGCAGAGAATTCCAAGAGCGTCAGCTTCTCTGCTGTTCCCAGGGCAAGTCTAGGCCAAAATAAATCCCTGCCGTGCCAGCAGCAGTTACTTACACTCAAACACAGGCATCTGCAGCTTCCCAGCCCCAACCATCTCCCATTGCCCTTAACAGATAAAGCCTCCTGAGAGACATCTCGCTTTGGCTCCAACTACACCCCTTCCCCTGTTAGCCTTGAGTCACTAAATAACCAGCAGGAAAGAAAATGGTGAGAAGGTAATATTCTGTCTTGGATTCAGAAAGCCTCTGCCCAGAACATATCCTGCTTCCCTACAAAGCTTTTCCATTCCCACCCTCATTTCTACTTCTTCAGAAAGGATCTGTTCCCAGTTGCAGAAATGGACGGCTTACATTGCGCCTTCCCCTCCACCACTTCTGCTCACAGGGAGAACTTGGAAGCCAAACTCAGATTCCTGCTAAGGAATTCAAGGAACAAATGGCCATTGCTTCACTGAGGCAGGATTTTGGTCAGACAGGACTGAAATCTGACACCTGGGCAGAGAAGTCTCACTAAGAGATATGTCACCAAAGTCCATCACTACACAAAAAGGACGGAAGAAGTTCATCTGAAAGGCTCAGCCATGGTAAGAAACCTGTTTCAACCACAACTTGATCAAATAAAGCAGAATGCCAACTTTAGAGATCTGTATATAATTTTCTCCAAAATGTCACATAACTTTACGAGTTTTCACTGTGTTTGCTTCATTCTTCTATCCAGTTGGGGTGAATCTGCATCAGTTGTGCTCACTTCCATTTTACAGAAGCATTTATTCCACAAATCCTGGAGACTATCATGTTTGCAGAGAGTAAAATCCAAATGCTCCCAGGCAAAAGCCTGTAGGGGAATGTCTGAGCATTTGCTCAAACAGCAAACACAAACAATACCAACACAATTACCCTTGGAGTCATTGTCGAATAATGGCACAAAACTGTCCATAAACTAGTCTGAGACCCAAAATCTCACAGATCTGGGGGAGAAAAAGGTCTGACCATTCATACTGCATAGGCAGCAAATAAAAGAAACTGGGAATATCAAAGGGGCAAATTATTCCCATTGTTGCCTAGTCATCTTCAGTACAGAAGGTGAGGATGTCCCACATCCTAATCTGCATGAGGTTTGCTTGTAAATACTCAGGAAAATACAACTGTCCCATCCATCCAGAGACACTGTTTCCCCATAGTTTGATTTCAACATCTCTTCACACTCCTCTCCAAGACCAGTAATTTCCTCCCTGAAAAAGAAGCAGATGAGTTGAACTGCTCTCAACTCCTGTTTCCTTTCCTTAGGGAAGGGATGTCATTCAGATCACCTTGATTCTGAAACAGCACTGCTTGATCTGAAACAGCCCTTTACAATATGAAGGCATCAGGGAAAGCATCTCCTTTGCACAATCATAAAGACCTGGTACTGGGTTTGACCATTCAGCCCTAGACTGAAGCGTCTAAGCCTCAACAAGAAGGCAAAGCTGTTGAGTCCTCATTCTCTCACACATACACACACACATGTGCTTCTCTGCAGTTGATTCTCTCTAACCACAGCTCCTCCTTTTGCTTTCCTCTCTTCTGTGTTTATTTACCAGCACACCCCGCTCCAAACGCCAGCCACTGCAGCAAATCCTCCAGTTCTCAACGGCAGTAACAGTAGAAGGGACCTTTTCATTCACTAAAACCATTCATTAGTCTCTTCCATCCCTGGTTTTCCCCCCATGGCTGCAGTCCCCTCTCACTTCCATCAGGATCCTTTTTCCTATTCCCTGCTCTTCTCTGTTTCTATATGAATGCGAGGGTTCATGTTCCAGCTCTCCCTGTGTTTCGCAGTGGTGCTGGAACATGCAGCAGGAATTTGATGGATGATCACCTGCCACAGCTTGTTTATTATAATTCAGACAATCAATTACACATCCCTAATGCTGGTTGTCCTGCTGAAAATTTACATGCTTGGCACAGACCAATGTGAAAATGGAATCTCATTTGCCAAATGTCTTTCCGTGGGTACAGCACGATGATTACAGTCTGCTTGGTTCAACAGTTGTGTGTGTCTGACAATGTCATCACTTACTGCTTGCCACAGGTCACATTGCTCTAAGGCATTATTTATTGTGTTGTGCAGGGTAAGGCTTTCAGAGGACAAAGATGTTGCATAAAGCCACTATGCTCAAGGCAGGCGGGCACCGTAGATCACACAGCAGGCACACAGCTTCAGCACCCATCACCTGCCTTTGTTTCTGCCAGTGAGAATCCTTATACCTCTCCACCTTCTTTTCTTTTATAGAAGAGTGCCTTGTATTAAAGGGCTGGTGAGCTCTTGCACTGACAGGCAGGGCTCTGGCTCTGCTGTTCATGCAATTAAATAATTCCAGGACAGCCAGGGATTTAATAAGGATCACTGAAAAAGGAGGAAGGGGAAAAGCAAAATGGGTTCGTAAGTGCTTTGATAAAATGCTGTGCAGGTGCTGAGCCTTCTGGGTAAGGGTTAAGTGTGTTTTACTGACTAATTGAGTGGTAGGGCTCATTCTTCCATCTAGGCGGAAAGGAGATAGGAGATCCTAGAAGAATATAGAGTATGGACTGAGCCTGTCTGAGCTTCAGATCAAATACTGGATTTGATTTGAAATAGCCAGAACTTCAGGAAAAGCAGGGAGGACTTAAGTGTCACATGTTAACTCTGCTTATGAGCAGGTTTAAGAACACACAAGTTTCTGTAAGTATAGGGTTTAGAAATCCTGTATGTGGGACGCTTCACCAAGACACCCAGTGTGCACGGACACATACACACACAAACATACGTAAGATGTAAAAGGAAGTTTCCTCTCACTCGACTGGAGCTAAAAGCAGGGGGAGGAAGATACCTTTCCTTACTAGGAGCCAAGTTCCTAACACCTTCCTGTTACCTGGAGAGAAGAACACAGGAACAGATCCATTAAATCACCTTGCTGACTTAGGCTTGCCATTCACTTACATAAACGCCAGCTGCTCCCATCCACCTCTTTCTGCTCAAGCCAGACAGACTGGTTTGGGGTTTGAACCTAAACTGCCTCTGCTCTGAAGCACCCACAAACTGGTCCTTCCTGGAAAACTCAGGTGGAAGCTGGGGAGCTAACTCACTGCTATTCTGAACGCCAGTCCCAGCGTGGAGGTGGGGAACTTTTCACTACTTCACTTATTAAAATGATTTTGAAGTATTCAACATCTAAACAATTAATCTAAAGATCTGTGAGCACAAAAATATGAGCATAATCTACAGAAAAGCCATGACATTTATCACACATAAAATAAACGGATTAAATAACAATTTTTTACTCCTTTAATCAACAGGACTAACCCTGAAGAGGGATGGCCTATTGTTCAGAACAGGTATATTCTTAAGGAGGAGAACAAGCAGTGAGTCTCCACAGGCAGTGAAATGGTGCAGTACTGATGACACTTTGGAGGATCTTAGGAGCCACCCACCAGTGTTTTCTCAGGCCTGTGTGCACATGAGGTCAGAGAGAGGCACTTTAGTCTTCCTCACAGAATAAGGGCAAAGGAAACTATTTAGTTTTCAGATGAGAGCTATGCTCCCTGAATGAGCAGATGGATGAGGTGTAGTTGCCTATCACAGCTGAGGACTGAAGCAGATGACTTGGGAAGACCCTCTGAAGCTTTTGCACTGAATGATATCCATGGGATAGGGTTCAGCCAGTCTGTGTGTAGCAGATCATGTTGGTTATTTAGTCATATGTTAAAATCTCTGTCTCGGCAGCACTGTGAGAAGTAAGATCAGTTGCAATTCCCACTGAGTCAACCCAAACCATGACAAAGCACTCTCACTTCTCCACACACACATATAACACACTCATACTCGCACATATGGATTGACTGGAGTGGGTTTGCTTTTAAGTGACATGTTTTTCAACAGAGGATCAGCACACTTAGTACTGAGGCTACACGTGCCTCTAATTTCACAAATGACACAAGAGCACGTGAATGGGCTCAAGTCCTTCTTACACAGCAAAAGGCTTCCTGTGCTTCTGTGAGCTTTGTATGAGTTGGCATGAAAAAAGTGTCTGCTGAGGGGATAGGAAGGAAATGGAGCAATCAAGAGTGTAAGGAATCACTGCTACCCACAGAGGCAAATGTTATCCTGGAGCTGGCTGAAGTGAATCATATTGAACCCTCAACCTCTTCCTTTTTTTTTTTGCCTGTCTTCAGAAATGTGCATTAGTTACAATTAGGAAAAGAAGTAAACAACTATTAGCTCTTATTGCTATGAAATCCCAATTGTATCAGACAGACGGGCTGGAATAAGGAAGGCCACCTCTGGTGCCTTATAGGTGGGATATGAAGCTGTGCTGAAACTTCCCAAGGGAGTGCAGCTTCATTACAACCTGAGTTGGTATCATAGCAGGGCTGTGAGGATTGAAACAGTGTGAGCTGACTTCAGGTGCTTCGGTAAGATCTCAAGATGGATTCTGCAAAACAAGGCATGTTCTGGGACACTTCTAGTGAGGATACAGCATTTCCCAAGCCCTGGGCTAAGTGCAGACGGGCTTGAACAACTGCAAGACAACTCACAAACAGGGCTGCCGTCTTAGGCAGCCAAGCTTGAGGACTCCTGCGCCTGGTTCTGAGGCAAGATAAGGGAAGACACTCACCAGCTTCAGCGCTTGCAGTAGGACCCACAATGGTCCTTTTGTGCCAGACTCATAATTCAGTCTGCTCTGCCTGGAACAGGAAGTACACCTTGCCTCTATGACAGGCAGAATACCTAAAGACAAATACAACTACATAGGTCAGGGAAGGCTTGTACACTCTCAGGGGAGAAGTTTTCTCACTCTCCTCCATCAATTACAAACCTGGGAGCTGCCATGACACTCAATTCCAAACAGAGATGCTGACAGAAAAATCCATTCAGTTAAAGAACTTCCTCCTCAACAGGCAAATGACAAAAGTGTTACCCTGTGAAACAGCCAAATTGCCATGTTTACAAGCAAAGTTCCTTTCCTGCTGCCCCCAACAGGCTCACTGCAACTGGAGGTTTCAGTTTGCTTATTACAGTGGACTCAAGTTACACAAGCCTTTAATTCCTCTTCACTCTAACTGGTATTTTGCTGTTCATGTGAGTCCCGCTGTGGTTTACAAAACACATTCATTTTTACATTATTATTTTTATTTTACTTACTTGTAGCACAGTAGTACTAAGAAGTTCTTCATCAACTCAGGTTTTGACTGTTAGACACTATACAATCACATGGAGGGGGACCACTATTATATCAAAGAGTTATAGTCAAAACAGACAACTCAAACAGAGTGCAAAAAACAGAGAGGCACACAGAGTTTACTTGTCCAAGGTCAAAAGCAAAGCTGGTAATACAATCTTCCTATTCTTATTCCATTACTCAAACCACCAGGCAGAAGTGTCTTCCTAACCTCTTCTCACCAGTTCCCATCCACCCTCTAACCCCCCAGCTCTGCAGTATGAAACATCCTACAAATCAGTAACACATGTGGAAAAGCCAAATGCTACCCCATGCAAAGGATATGATGAACCTGTCTGGAAAGAGTGACTCAAGACAGTTACGAGACATTGCATATTGTCCTAGGACTGAAGTATAAAAATGGCTGGGTTTGTTCTGCAAGGCTCATCTGGCACACACCGAAGGCTCTCTGCTCCGACTGAAAGAGGCTCTTGTTCCTCACAGCACCAGAGCCTTGTCCCGGTCCTTTCTACATGACTGAGTACTTTTACAGACATTAACAATATGCACACCATATATTTCTGATATAAAGACCATGTATTTGTTCCTTCTTTGTGGGCATGCTCCTCAGAGCAAATGCTTGGTGTCACTTGACTCTAACACCTCTATCCATGCAAACAGCATCTCTTCACTGGCTACAGGAGCTGCAGAGGGGTCCCACTGTTTTGACCACAGTATTCCTAGTCTTGTCTGCACTTTTGGAGCGTTAAGGCAGGAGATGTGCTGAGTCAGGCAGCTCTCCAGCTGCTCACCGGAAACACAGCTGGTACGCAGAAATAACCATGAAGGCAAGAACTTGCACTTTCATAGAGAAAACAAACCAAAAACACACTGACCACAAACAACAACAGCCTCCTGCAGCTATTGGATGAAATCCTGCTGCATACATGTCTCATTCTGGGCCATAGTCTGCGCTGAGTACTGCCCTGCTCTTTTTAGGCTGTGTCTGGGGGGCAGGACAGGAGCAAGAGCCATCCCCTCTCCTGGTTTTGGTGAGCCAAACTGGGAAACCTGAGCTCACTGCTTCATTAGGGAAGGACGGGGGAGGCTGTTGGGCAGGTGGACAGCTTAATAAGCACAACCCCATAGTGCTGCCCATCGCCTGGATTAGGTTATGGAACAATATCAAACCAGGGCTGAACGAGCTGCTGTTTCCTTGTGCCTGTGTCCATGTGTCCCCAGTTGTGCAGTGGCACCTGTTCCTCTGAATGTGAGCACAAGCTGTTCCCTCGGCGCTCCAGCACATACAAGTCACGACTCCCAGATTCAGCAGCTACTTGGATAATGCCCCAACTTCTTAAAGGGCTCCAACTCTGCTGCTGGTTCCCTCAGAAACAGCTCCAACAAAAGCCAAAGTCTGGGAGAAAGCAAAAAGCACAACGCAGCAACAGAAACCAGATGAGAGCACACAAGGAAAAAAGGAATTGGCTTATTTAAGTAGCCTGTGGAAAAACTGCAAGGGTCTGTGGACCTTGAACGTGACCTGCACTGAGGCACCCAGTACATGACAGCATTTATCAAGGTTCCCTAAGTTCCCAAAAGTGTAGCAGCTTCCACAGACATGCAGAGTCCCCTCATCTGTCAGCTGGGTGAAGAGGGGGAAGGACAGGCTACTGCCTCCTGCTTTAAAAGCCAGTGCAGGTATCACCCACAGCTTGAGAACGCCACCAACAGGGCTGTCAAGAACTGGCACAGGTTGCCCAGGGAGTGGTGGAGTCACCATCCCTGGAGGTACTTAACAGACATGTAGATGAGGCCCTTAGTGCCATGGGTTAGCAGTGGCCTTGGCAGTGCTGGGGTAACAGTTGGACTCGATGATCTTCAGAGCATCTTCCACCCTAAACGATTCTGTGGTTTCACAGCATATGCTAAACCCACCAGCGTTTTGGTATCCAGCTGGCAGTGTGCAAAGCCACCATTCAAGCTCTGGGCACAGTGCTCTCTTGGCCTCCAAACTGGCCCATTAAATGTCAGTCCTGACCAACCTTAATCTCATTTCACTCTTTCCAGCCACTGAGGAGTGAGTTGGCCTTTCCCTCACCATAAGCCAGGCTGCTACCGGGGGAATTTCACTTTGCAGCCCCCATACCTTCATTAATAACAGATTCATTCAGAGAGGCCCAAACTGACAGAGCAACAACAAATGTCCTGTGACAAGCTCCAGAGAGCATCACGTTAATGACCCCAACAATTCAAAGGAAAAGGATAATTAAATGTAGGCTGGGGAGGCAGGAGGCAGAAGCAAAGTTATAGTGGTCACATCTCCAAAAGGCAGATAGAAGATATCAATTTGCATAATAATTCTGCAAATAACAATGGGTGCCCAGACATTCTCTTTTAAGCTTTAATATTAATTTAATATGGAAAATATTTAATACAATTCCCACAGAATTTTTCAATTAAATTAATGCGATGGGATTTACTGGATATCTTAAGCAGAGAGCATGATTAACAGGAATACTGCCTCCACTACACTTAGATATGTTCTAAAAACTGGCACACAGCCTTGCTGTGCAGGAAGCCTTATTCTAAACTCTGGCATCCAGTTGTAATTGTATTTAAAAGACTTTTCCTGCTTAGAGATGAACTATTTCCAATTGGGATTTTTATTCTTCTCGTGGCTTGGAAAAGCAGTAAAGGGATCCCGAAGAACCAGAAAGACCTGAAGAGAGGGATTGTCTTGGGGTCAGTTCGTACAGCATCTGGGGAAACTGGGTCTGGGCTGAGACAAGACTTCAGCGTTGCTGCAATACACCTAATGTAACACAACAGCAGCTACCTGCAGGAGCAATACACCCTTCCTCAGATGAACACGAGGGAATTCCATAGTACACAAAGCCTGGCAATGGAGTGAGGAAGAATTTCAATGACACGCTGCCCATCCCAACCACAGACCCAGCAGCATAAACACAAACCCCGAAGTTCTAAGGACCGTAAAAATATAACCCCAGCACCCAACTCATTCCTTCACAGAACAGACATAACTGACTTTCAGATGAGCTTCCCAGGTTGCCCAGTCCCAGACAAGCCTGAACTGTCAGGTTGGATGAGGCTTGGAGCAATCTAGTCTACCGGAAGGTGTCCCTGCCTGTGGCAGGTCCCTTCCAACCCAAACCATTCTATGATTCTATGACGTAGAATCATAAGTCATTATCCCCATCCCTACTGATATCACAAATTCCCCTTCTCAAAGTCAAGTAGATTCCTGTTACCATCCATAGCCACACAACTGCACCCTGAGCAGCAGCTTGGGTGCCCGCCACTTTGACCATACTCTAATGCAGTCTTGGTGAGGGGCTCCTAAACATCACTCTCTATTTCTTCCTCTGGCTTTTTCCAGTAGTGCAAACCAGGAAACAACACAGAGGAGTCCAGCTGCAGATACGGCTGTGCATCACATTCAGTGACTTAATTCAGGCAAGAACTGCAATGGTAGATGTGGCCTGCGTATGTGCAAGTGTGACAGGGGCACTGCATGCAGCCTGAGCTGACTGGTCTGAAGTAGCTCCTGTGCCAGGAGAACCCTTGCTCGTGTGAATTCAGGCGGCTCAGTGCCATGTTAATGAGTGAGTGTTGTCAAGCAACTACATTCCAGATGTTAAAATACAGAATGCAGAGGCAGGAAGAATTCTGGTGGAAGCTCACAGTACTAGGTATGCAGTACCTACTTTTAGAAGCTGGGGATATCGTACATCAGATGAGCTCAACACAGTTGTATCCCTGATCGAATGCCTTTCTAGATTATACCCACACAGGAAGCTAAATTTTATCACAGAGATACCACACATACATTTCATGCTTCCTCCCACATAATCCACACAGAGATGTATTCAACAAGCTTTATAAATATTTGAATGAGAAGAGACTCCTGCAAATAAAGTAGAGCCTGGTTTTATTCTCAGCTTAACTACTACACAAGCCTGTTGTCCCTTTGAGCAAGTAGTAGACATAAGTTTCCTGCAGCAGTGTCTCCTCAGCTCATTCCTCATTTTGGAAACCTGTGGGCCTCACTCTTCCATTTCTTAGCCATTGCCCCTTCCTGAAGACAGTGGGAGCTGATATTCTGTGATCAGGACCCAATTCCCTCAAATTAAGCCTTCAAAAATGCTGACATTTGGAATGAGTGGAACTTTTGAGTATTACAGACACAATGATCAGCTTTCTAATTTGTAAAGCCAGTACAATATCGTTTTACTCATTTCAAAGTCATGAATCCTAATAACTATTTCTCCAAAGCACTTTCAGGTTGCTGGGCAGCAGGTGGTAGTGAATGTTAGCTGCTATTATTTATCTTGGGAAAATCCCATCAGCAATTCCATGCTGTGATATGTGGAAGAACAGCTTCCAATGAAGAAAAATTGCTTGTCACTTGCTGCTACAAGATGCTAGCGAGTTAAAGTGGAACAGGAGCCATATTGCTGTGTTTTCTGTTCCTTTCATCAAACACAAATAAAGTACCCCATGGAAATCTGTGAGCTGGAGTGATAGGCATCTCTTGAATGCTTTTAATTGCTGCCAAAATATAGGCTGAAGCTTTCACCAAAGTTAACAGAGACTAAATTTCCATGGAAAACATCAGTTCCATGGGAAAAGCAGTTGGCTTTTTCATTAGTTAAAATAAAAACAGCAATAACACACTTTACCTCTTCTGAAAATTCCACTTTACCTTACAACAGAGATACACACAGAAAATACTCTGCTCACATCGATGGAGAATGCAAGAAGCTCAGAATGCCACCTTACTTCTAGCACTTCATAGTAACATCATCCCCCGCCACTAGTAGGCAGATTTTAATCATCTTCTTTTCATTATTGTTACAATAGTGCCTAATACCAGGCAAGGACTAGAATCTCATTTACTCAACTCAGCAGAAAGCCAAAATGCTCCCAGCATGTTCAACAACAGGCATCTTTAAACCACTGCATTCAGAGCCTCCAAACTCCTGCACCACTGATGAAACTCAAGCTGAGTTAGCAGAAGATTTGCTCCCCAATTACAAAAATTAATTTTCCCTCATCGTAAATTTAATCAGTAAATGCTCCTCAGGCCAGACAAGAGGATCTCTCACTGAGTGTTTGAGGTCCTGTGCAGTGGAGTGTCAGCCACACACACAGCTTTGTCCACAGAGCTCAGTACCACTTTGACACTCTCACTAGTGTTAGCAGATTGCAGAGTCTATCTCATGCTATAGTTTGGCAGAAAACAGGGCTCTTATCTCCCCAGAATTGCAATGGGTAATTCTCTTCCTCTCATCATTTCTCATCAGCTCTCAAAGGAGGCATTTTTTGATCATTTCCCCCTCTTTCCATGAACCAAAAAAAGACTGAGATATCCAGGTACTTAAGGCATTCATGTGGAAAATTGTCACTACCTGCTCCAGACCTGTGACCTGACCTACATCTTCAACAGTGCAGGTGGATGCTCCCAACATCATAATCTCAGTATTATCAGTATGAGAGCATATTCTGGGACAGGTCTCTCTTGTTTTAGCTATGGGAGGGTCTGGACCTGAGGACTACCCTGACAGTGTTCCCCCACCACATTCTTGACAACGATGACCCATCAATGGGTGTTTTCTGAAACAAAACTGTTAAAATACACCCCAACATCCCACCCAGCCTAAAGCCTGTATTTCCTGAACACTGACCACTCCCAGTGGAGCCAGTGAATTCCCAAGATGTACAAGGAGCAGGATCATGCTCCTTGTGGTTAAAATTACTATTTTTTCCAGTTTTAAGTTTCACTTTCCCAGTTTCCAGAAAATACATGAGTATGAAAAGAATCCATTAATATGTCTAATGCTTTCCCCCTAAAACTACCATGATCTCACCACTTCCAAAGCCCAAAGGAAATTAAAGCACAGCTCAAGAGGACGGCACTGAAGGATACAACTAAAAACCCAAGAAAGCTGGGAAATTTCTGTGCAAAGGCTGCAAATCTAGGCTTGGAAAGGAAAGAAGCTTACAATGATCTGTTAATAAAATTATTCCAGTCTGAAACCTGAAAAGAGAAAGCCTGCCATTCAGCAAACAGGAAATCCCGGAATTTATAGATGACCCTGTTACAAAGCAAATGTTTTGGAACAAATCGCTCTTTCCCTAGCGCCTGTTTTCCACTGCTTTCCCTCCTGCACTTTCCCCTGTAACACAAGGGCCAGAGCAGCACCGTCTGGCTGGCGCTGGTAGTGGCGCTGCTCTGGCCTACACCCACCAACACAAGGGAAGGGAGAAACCCAGCAATGGACTGGAGCTTGAGAGCATGGCCGGCTCTTTTCAGCTGTATCAGCTAGCGTAACAACAGGTATTACCCTTACTAAAGCTCATCCAGCTCCAATCCCCTGCCACGGGCAGGGACATCCTCCACTACAGCAGCTTGCTCCAAGCCCCTGTGTCCAACCTGGCCTTGAACAATCCCAGCCATGGGGCAGCCACAGCTTCTCTGGGCACCCTGGGCCAGCGCCTCAGCACCCTCACAGGGAAGAGCTTCTGCCTAAGAGCTCATTTCAGTCTTCCCTCCGGCAGGTTAAAGCCATTCCCCCTTTTTCCTGTCCCTACAGACCCTTGTCCAAAGCCCCTCTCCATGTTTCTTGTAGCCCCTTTAAGCACTGTAAGACTGTTATTATATGATGAAGGTGACTGCCCAAAGATAAAAAATTGGGAAAAAAAGACAACAACCAGCCCAGCTTCCCTACTTCCCTACTTCTCTTCTGCTCATTATATCTCAAAGACTTAAAGGCACTGGCAAGACAGCAGATGTAAAAGAAAAAGGGAAAGTTCTCACCACAGTAACTGAGGTGGTCAGGAAGGAGAAACGCAGCTGGTGCCAGTCTGACCCAGAAAAGAGAAAGAGGCAGTACTCGTCTGCACTCTTATTTCCACCACGGCCATGAAGAGTATCCCACCCAACCTTTGGTGTCCCTGTCCCTACTTCAGTGAGATCAGCATCATGCTGAGGTTTGCAGGACAGGTGGAGTAGCAAAAGTGCCATGACCCAAACAGCCTGGCTTAGGAACTCCTCCTTCCCCACTAGTTTCACCTCAGCAGCTAGCAGGGCAGACAAATGTTTCCTGCTGACCCAGCGAGCATGTGTCCACACAACAGGGTCATACAGTGGAGACTTTCTGTGGTTATCTGTGGTTTTACAAAGAATAGGTGTGCCAAGGAGGGTCAGGCTCAGCTAAACCTGAGAGCAAAGCGTGTGCTCCCAAAGGACAGTGTTCACTGTTCAGCATGACCTAAGGATTTAACTCCTGACAATATGGAAACCATCTGTCAGAGAGAATCTTTATTCTCTCTTCTTTTCTTTCTTTAATCCTATCCCAGGACTGCTTAAAGTAACAAATCGAACTTCAAAAAATAAATCAAATAATAATAATCCACTGCAGCTACCAAATCATCTGGATTCCTCCACACTTTAAAAACCAGACCCTGAATACATCTCTCCTCAGCAAATTCACTCTGCAGCACAAAGCATTCCCCACAGGAAGTCTGTGAGGCTCAATCACTATGACACAGTCAAGGGAAATTTAGAGAGTCAAGGAAAATCGAGACTGATGTTTCAGAAGCCAGGACAAAAAGCATCAGCCCTTCTCAGGATGAAGCAAAGGTGCCTCAGCTAAGTGGGGCTGGCAGAGCAGCACTGAATACTCCTCACATATGCAATTACAGTTATCCCTCGGGGGGTTGCTTTTGTGGTGGTGTTCTTTCAAACCCTTCTCCAGAGTCAACAATTTGCCTGAATCTCTTCTTATTCATTTCATCTTCATGACTTCTGAAGGCATCTAACGAGGCACTTTGAAGTTTGCCTGAAAACAAAGCAGAACCCAAAGAAAAAAGAATAATAAAGAAAGAAAGGCAACCACCCTGAGGTGACATTAAATCTTGCTCCTGAAACTATAATCTTCAGGATTACAGCTCAGCTTTGTTTTGCATTAACAGTGTGCTATCTCTGGATTAATGACTTTGTCCTTACTATGTTAAAGTACCTTGGGGACCAAAATCCCAGATGTGGCACCTATGATATGGTTCTGCAGCTTTGACTGGCTGAATAGAGGCAGGGCTGGGGCTGACATTCAAAATTTGAGGCTAGCATTTTGTTATTTCAGGTTTTGTTCAGAAGAGTGCCTAAGTTACAATGCCTAGTTACTTCTTCAAACACTGCAGGTAGGACTGTGCAGAATTTACAGTGAGGCAAATTGGCAGATACTTGTGTTTTTCAGCAGTTTCAAGTTTACAGCAGTTTGAGTGTATCATCTGACCTCACACCTCTTGGCCAAGCCCACATATAAACACTTATAAAGCTACAGAAGCAAACACCATTAAAACCAGTATTTAACTTCAGTCCTTGACTCCCTCTTGAGTATCCTTCCACAAAGACACATACTTTTGAGAGTTGTTATTAAAGAAGAAATCAAAGAAGCGGAAGATCCATGGAGATGCGGCCAGCCTCTGCTGAGGCTGCGCTTGCCAGGTGCATCACCTTTGTGATTATTGTCATCACTTGAAGAATCTCTTCATTTTAAGGGGGGGGGGGGGGGGGGGAGAAAAAAGCTTTTTTATTTTTGAAGTAAGCTCTCATCATTTTGTTATACAACAGCTTTTGAGCTGTCTTGTGCTAGGCTCATTGTGCTGTGAGCTAGTTCATCCTGAAGGGAGTCTGCAGGCTTCAGCCAGTTTATTCAATCAGCTGCGCACAGATTGATAATGTAGATGTGGAATTGTCAGCCTGTCTGAACACTGACAGCTACCACAGGTATTCAAAGCACCTCAGCTCCCACATACAAACAGCCACCACTTACACATTGCCTTGCACATAAGAGCCAGTCAGGATGCTGTTAGTGGAAGAGCTACTGAAACAGGGAGCACGCAGAGGTAGCAGCCTGCATAGACAGAATCCGTTTTGGACCACCACGTGGTGTTGTGACACCAGCAAATGGGCTCCAAGAGGAGTTTGTTTTTTCACTGCGTATTTTGCAAAAGCCAAATCCCAAGAAGGAAGTGGGTCTTGGCACAAAGCAGTGTCCATACTGTTTCAAAATATGGGCAGGAACAGTAACAACTTATCTCCCTATTTGCCTACACTTTAATTTCTGCAACCACACACAGAAGGTAAGCTTGTAAAGTTTTTGAGAGCCACCCATTCTGCTGCTTTAACTGGCTAAAGCCTGACGGAAGCAAGAATAGAGCTGATGGTGGGACAGTTCCATGCAGTGCCTCAAAGTGTGTCCAATCTGACATACGGATGGGATTAAATTCCTATAGTTTATACTTTCACCCTTACTTCCAGAAAGCAGAGTTTGAAAGGGTCTCTCCTTGGCAGCACCTCTTCCTGCTGAAGCTGAAGCCTGAAATTTCTGGATCCTTGCATAGCACTTCCTAACTAAAATGAAAAAATAGGTCTCCTACACGAGCTTACAGTTAGTCTGCCAGGAACTGGGAGTTTTAAGTCAGTGCTGTGTGGTTTTGTAAGCAGTTTTGATGTGAACAGCACCACACGTACCTTGTGAGTCACATAATGAAGCTTCAGTGCTTGGAGGCAAGGAGGGCACAGCAAGCGTCACCTTTGACACTCTGCCCATACCTCTGCTGCTCACAACAAAACCTCACTGGCTGTGCAGTGGCTCCTTGGAAACACTTTCATAACTGCATGATATGCCAACATAGTATTTGAGACAGTCTGTACCTAGGCAGCACATGCCCTGCGTTCCCCAAACAGCAAATTCAAAGCTATCACCTGCAACCACTGTTCACCTTCAAGTTTCTCTCCAAATCTGTCACCTCCAAGGAAACTACACTGCATTAGGCATAAAATCTTACTGTAATTAAAATATCTTTCAAGATATATAGGCCACATTACTGAGAGATGGAATAGGGACAAATGGAAAAAAATCAGAAAGTAATTGTTTGCAAATGTGCATAGAAGATAAGTTCCTTTATGGCAGCTCAAAGCAGCATTTTGGGGAGAGAAAAGTTCTTTCTTCTTCAAGGCCTTGCTTTTCAAACATGTAAATATAAGCTGCTAATTCATTATTCTGATGTTGATAAGTAAGAAAACAACCTCAGAGCTTATTTATGTGCTTCAGAGAGCTAATTTTGCCCAAGTCTGCTAGAGAAGTAGCAATTTCATTTTCACAGCTGTTAGACCCTATTCTAAGACACACATACACGGAACACTCTCTTGGGAGTTTTGTTACTGTTCAACCTTAGATTAGAAAGAAGCTTTTTAGCAAGTATTTCTGAACTAAACCCATATGCCTGTCCTTTGCATATTTTAAATAGAACAACTGATAAGCAACATTGCAAGGCAGCTTCAGCAACAAGAACAATTAATTGCTCTGCTACTACTACTAGGAAAGTTATCACAAGTACTACATAGTGAGTTAAGAAATGACATAATAACATTCCCTCTATTGGATAAAGATGTAGTCTGAGCCCTACTTAAGCCCAAAGTGGATGATGGGGTTTGGTGGCCAAGTATCAGATGACTGTTAGTAGGTGGACTTTCAAAGGGGTAAAATGTAAGAGACAAAATAAGTTGGTAGTGGAGTTGTTTGCTACTGTTGTAAAATAACAACCATTTAGCCATCTATCTTAGTTAGGAGCAGCTAAATAGCAAGCTTTAGATTCAAGAAACTAAAGTATTCATCACAGAGGAAATTCATATTTCAATTGAGTTATTGCAATAAATAATAAATGGGAACTTAAGAAGCTGACTGTACTGTGGAAGCCTAAGTCAGAGATAAGACAGAAACTTCTATGACTGGGTGAGGGTGAAAAAACGTCTTTGTATGTTGATTTAAGCTCTAGAAACAGCAGGTATATTGACTTTGAAGCTTAAAAACAGAAGTCTGATTGAACTCTTGTGAAGCTACATGTAACTATTTTCTCTTCTTGGCAGCGTTACCAGCAATTCAATTCAATACCTCTGCTGCTACTCAGTAAATTTACTGAAGGGGAATAAGGATCCCATCTATCAGCCTAGAAAGATTTGGGAATCAACAGTATCTTCTGTTAGCATAAATAAAGCCTGGATCTGCAAAAAGTCATGGCCCTCAAACATCTTCTGTAGTAAAAGGTAAGATACTTCCCTCAGGCCCATTTTAATTAACCAAGAATCCTCAAGGATAAATGAACAACCTTTCTCAGTTTGGACTAGCCTTTTAACTGCAGAGAGAACTCCAGTGGTAGGTGGGAAATCTCCTTACACTTAGTTAGACGCTTGCAGAGGAGTTGTGGTGAGATCACAGCATTGCTCAGAAGAGGTTCTTGAGACCATGCAGGAGATTCACATAGACTTTAAGCATGCCTTCAATTCAAAACCTGCACACAAAGCATCACAGGACTGACCTGCAGCAGAACCTGAAGTCCCAGATGCACTATTCCTTGATCTTTTAGAAGAATCCCAAAGATCTGAATGTACAGCTGCATGGCAACTACAACTTCCTGTTTATACCAAACACAGGCTAACTGTGACCTAACATCATCCATAGGATGGGGTACGTACTTCAGGGAGGCTATTAAAATAAATACAACAATGACATCCTTGATTCCATGGCATTTGATACTGAACTTCACTTGCACCTCTGTGCTAGTAACTGAAAACTTGCAGATACATTAACCATGAAAAATGTGCATGCTGCCTTTCTTCATGCATTTTGTTGGCACTGTCTTCAAGATAACTGAATGCATTTGGCCTTAGTTTCACCCACAGCTGCACTGATTTAAGTAAAAGTGACTTCAAACACATTTAGTCAAATGCTGGCAGAAGTCTGTAAGATGTGTTTATTTTGGTTTAGCTTACATGGGCTGGGAATACACAGTAAACCAAAGTTAAACATGAGTAAGACTCTATAACAGAAATAAACTTGTCTACATTGTGAACGCTTAAGTAAAACTAGTTTAAAGCGAATCAGCCCCACTTTCCCCTCCAGATGAGGCCCCTGTTTCAGAGGTACTCTGTCTGCCTGTCAAGTACAAGGTAGTTTTGTGGGTTGGTAACAATTCTGTTGAGCATTTCTGAGACAACAACAGCCCACTAGGTATGTCGGGAGAAAGCTCTGGTAAGTACCCTAAAAACCAAACTAACCTCTATGTTCTGCTTAAAAGAAACCAAGTTTCTAAACTGCAGATGAACCTCTTACTGGTAAATTTCAAAATCCATTAATTGGCTTGGAAAAGAGCAGTGCAGGGGAGGAAGGCATTATAAATCATCTAGAAAAAGAAATACAGACCCTGAGTCTATCTCATTCTTGCTGGGCAGAGCACATACAAGCTTTGCTGGCTATTGAGTAATGCCTTTTTCCTTTTATATAGGCAATCACTACTGTATGTACTCTATCAATTTAGTGTCACTAGAGCAGAGTTACAAGGGAAGCAGGGGGCAGAGGGAGAAGGAAAGAAGCTGCCAGCACTGGGCTGCAGCTCGGCCAATACTTGATTGCAGGTATAAACATTACACGCTGTATCAGCAAAGCTGTAGAGAGTGAGCCATAAACCTCCCAGGAGGGGCTTTACATGGAAGGCTGACAATGCAAGTTCAGTCAGTGTGTTATTTGGAGACATCCTGAGCAGCTAAAAATACATAGCAACCTTTAGGAAGGAGGCAAAAGGGAAGTATCTTCCTCTTTCCAGTGCAAAGGTGGCTGGGGGAAAGGAAGGAAAGAAAGCATTATCAAAAAACACGTGGAATATCTAGCTTGAGGAGCTCCTACATGTGTGTCTGTAGGCAGGTAAGCCACCTGTGCTACCAGTTGTAGCAGTAAGATCCTGGTACTTGAAATGACTTCAACTGTGGGAAAGAGGTAGCCAGGGGCTTGCTCTAATCATCACTGCACTACCACCTTTAATAACTTGTCTCTGCTTGAGCAGATCCAGCACTCACACAGCAGCTATTAAAACTAAATTACTTTCATTAACAGAATTTCCACATTCTTTCTGTGCATGTATCCCAGCATCCTCCATAAACAAACAGTGAGCTTTACCATAGGAACAGAGACCAGAAAAATATCCCATTTTATACAGCATTACAGATGCAAAAGACTCCCCACACTGGGGCTTGAACATGTTCTCAGGAGTGCAAGCATGTGATCCATCATAGAATCATAGAATGGTTTGGGCTGGAAAGGACCTTAAGATCACGCAGTTCCAAACCCCTGCCATGGGCAGGGACACCTCACACTAGACCACATTCTCAAGGCTCTGTCCAACCTGGCCTTGAACACTGCAGAGATGGAGCATTCACCACTTGTCTGGGCAACCTGTGGGAGCACCTCACCATCCTCACAGGGAAAAACTTCTTTATACCTAACCTGAACTTCCCCTGGTTTAGTTTAAACCCATCACCCCTTGTCCTATTGCTACTGTGGTCCCCTCACAAGCTGCCAGTGTTTCACTGTGACCCATGGTCTGAATATGTTACTAAGGCAATAAAGAGCAGAGCAGTTATGAATGCAAGAACTTCAACATGGCTCTTAAAACCATGGCCACATTTCCAAACAATTCTCCTCTTGGTAGGATCCATTCAGAGAAACTGCTGGCAATGGGTAGTTCTTCCAGCAGCCTGTGCTGCTTCAAAACCTGCTCTCAGAGATAGATAGGGTCTATTCCTAACCAGTCACAGGACTAGAAATACTCTATAACAGAAGGAATGACTGGCAGGGTGCTTATTGCTGCTAGTGATGGAGAAGCCACAGGAAATCCACCTTGACTTTTAGGGTCTACCTGAATCTGCAGAACTGCACCTACAGGGTTTTTTTTCACCTGTAGATGAGGTGAAGCTGATCTGCAGTCAGCAAAACAACCTGGAATCTCTATTGCTATCATATTGGCAACCATCTATCTAGCAAGATACAGATAATGAAATGCAAAGTGTTAATTTGCAGAAGAGAAGCACCCATTAGGACAAATGTTCAATCATTCATTAAAACAAGAAAGGCAGAAGTGGGATCAGATGGTAGTAGTTATAAAGGCTTACACTGCCTCCAGTGTCAGATTCCCTTTAGAAAAGCATTTGTAGTTCCATCTGATTAAATAGGAGCTATGCTTTCTAACCTGTTTGCTCTAATGTGTATAGAGTATAAATCATAGAATCACAGAGTGGTTTGTTTGGAAGGGACCTTAAAGCTCACCCAGTGCCAGCCCCCTGCCACAGGCAGGGACCCCTTCCACTGGAGCAGCTTGCTCCAAGCCCCTGTGTCCAACCTGGCCTTGAACACTGCCAGGGATGGGGCAGCCACAGCTTCTCCGGGCACCCTGTGCCAGCGCCTCAGCACCCTCACAGGGAAGAGCTTCTGCCTAAGAGCTCATCTCAGTCTCCCCTGTGGCAGGTTAAAGCCATTCCCCTTGTCCTGTCCCTAGAGGCCCTTGTTCAAAGCCTCTCCCCAGCTTTCTTGTCATCCACATTCATGTATCAGAAAACTAGAACTGCCCACTGTCAGACCTCAGTCACCCTCAGAACTCAGGTCAAGACTCAGAAAAGCTTTTTTTATCCCACTTACCTGGACGGGAGATGATGGGATATCAGCAAAGTCAGGGCAAGATGGCACTGGTGGCGTTTTCATATTCAATGGGAGTGAACATCTCGGAATGCTACTGTGAGAACCACCTTGATTATACCCAGGGATCAAGTGAGATGATGTCTATTCAGACTAAATTATCTGCATTATTTTAAAAGGCCCTATGATGCAGGATGAAAGTACTGAATAACTACAAACATAACCAAGTAAATGGAGTCAGTAATTTCACTGAGTAGAGATTCTGCAATGCCATACAACACAGACACAAACTGCAATCTTGATATAAAAGGTAATTTAGACTGTGGCTCATGTTGTAACGTTGTCCTGGAAATAAGTTTTCAAGCAGTTCCCAGTGCCAGGAGGAGCTGCTGCCTCTGCTGTAGATGCAATGTGACATGAATAAATTACTCAGACTTCCAGTTTATCAGCCTATGCCATAAGGATGACACGCATCTCAAAGGTGGTTAAAGAATTAACTCCTTAATGTTTGTAAAACTGTTTGAGATTCCTCTCTAGACAGTGCTGTAGAAGGGCAGGTTTATTACTGCAGTCATTATAGCTTTCCATAGATTTCAACCCTGATAAGGAAAGCTCCTGGAAGAATGCACTGCTAGAAAACTTAACGCAGCTGTTAATCCTGGAAGGCTCCCATTTGCAGAATTGAGTCCAGAATGTGCAAAGAGTCGGGCTGTGAATAAAAATGACCTTTTACACACATTCTCAAGCTTTCACTACTTCAAAACTATGCAGCATCACATATATTTCAAGTATAAAGGGGGTATTCATGCTCCCAGATGGCCAGCAGGCCACTCCACCCATTTGCCAGGCTCAGAAACAAGGCAAAAGGAGTTCTAATAAAGCAAAAAGAAGGTTAACTGCAAAGCAGGGCTAAGGAAGGACCCAGGATTTGGAGTGTAGAACAAGAGTTTGGTCTTCGCAGAACGAGACTGGAATGCCTTAGCAGAGAAAGCACAGGTAATAGCGACCAAAGGTGAGGGGCCTCCATCTTCAGAAGCAATAAATATAATGAAGATCCAAACTGACAATGTGAATATGTCTATCTTTGCCTCTTTCCTGCCTGTACCATTTCCATGGGGAAGATGTCAGTTCTTGTTCACCTCTGTTGTGATTCCCTTCAAGTCTCAGCTGTTCCAGGGAAAGTAAATGGGGTTTAAAATTAATTATCAATTAAAATGAGGTTAATCAACACCAAGCTTGTCATCTATTATCCTTGTAAAGTGAGACAATCCTGTCCTCCTGCAAAACCCCTGCAAGGAACAAGGCCAATAAGACTCAGCAACAAAGCCTGTTCCCTCGTGACCTTTGCTATGTTTAGGAAGAACAGCTAAAATAAGCTCTAATCCTCAGCCAGGCCAAACACTGTTGAGAACAACTATACTTAACCCTTTTGATGCACTGTCATGCAAAGTGTCTGGCCAGCAGAACGTGTTTCTTACTCTCTACTGCTTGTTGCTATGTTTCTTATAATACAGTCACTGGATATGGGCTTCCACCATCCTAGCATGAAAGCAGTTAACTCCCCCAAAGCCCTCAGCCACTATATCAGGACATGTCATACTTTTGATTTTTTGGTCCTAATGGGGTATGCTGGCTTATACAGACATTTACACACAGCCTTTGTTTCAAACGCCTCCCACATTTGCTGTGGCAAGCTCCCCATTCATATGAATGGGATGACACAGGATATTTGCTAGAAAGCTGAAGAGTCTGAATACACTTACCTACAACTTTAAGTTGCCAGAGATGTGAGCAATCTCATCACTGACACATACAGTCTATGAAAAGTAACACTGCACACATATACAGAGTATGCCTGAGCTCTGCCCTGTGCAAATGACTTACCTGCCTTTATAGTCAAGAAAACTTTTAAGGAACCACTTAATTTTTACTTTACCAGTTCCCATATCCATAAAGTGGGAAAGTAACAAGGTAAAAAAAAAATACTTCATATAATTAAAGAGAAAATATCTAAGAATTCAGGATATAGCTGCATCTCAGGATTCAGATTTACACATATTCCTATTAACAAGGGGATAGGCACAGACATCTGACAGGATGTTTTGTGTCATGCCAGTGCTCCTTCAGGGGCATCCCTGGCTGATAAATCCCTGTGAGTCCCCAAAGCTTCGCTTGGAATTTTATTCCTTGCTACAAACATGGAGAAAGAGATTTTCAGAGGCACCAGTAAAAGAAGTCAAATCCTACCAAGTTGAACAGACAACACGAGCACTTGGCTCTCCTTTGCATGTTTGAAATTGCCCAGAATCAGTTTTGGACCTTGGGCCTTTAATACTGGATTAGAAAAGAATGATTTTTCTGGATCTGGGCATTGCCTGTCCTTGCAGCCAAAGCTAAACAGAACAGAGATGTGTCCCTTCTTTAGCGTCTCTTTGACCCCTGGTTTTGCTGTTCTTATTGAAAATGATTCAGTAGTGAGTGTGTGCATGCACTAAACTTCACTCTCAAAGTACGTGTTTAAAAAAACCCAACACAAGCAAGAAACCACAAGAACAATTTGTTCTCATCTGCCTCTGCAAGTTGTTAAGGGGAAGCTCAGCTGTTAATGCCCTAATGGGCTTTATGCGAGGAGAATCCTGCCAAGAACTGCCAGAGTGCTCCAGCCTTTGCCTTTGCTAAGGCTCGTTATGGCTCTTGAAACAAACGGAGTTGATCTCTACTATCTAGAGAACAGCATATAAGAGCATGCAAAATCAAGGGATTCCAAGACTAGAAAACCTTGATGCTCACCTACACAAAGGTAGACCCTGGCCTCTACTTGTAATAGGAGATGGTACAGAGAAGCATTGAGGAACAGAGTGCTAACAGAGAGGATACACAATGGAAAGGGAGACAACTGACAGCATGGGAAAGCAACAAGTTCTCTAATTCCTTCAGTACAGTCCTGTGAGCCTGACATAAAGATGGCAAAGGCAGAAGAGAAAGCAAATCAATATGGATGTGGCATGGTTTCACGTGAGAACCTGTGTGAAGCCTCACATGAAAACATGTTAGCCTAATGCAATTATGGCCTCTAAACAGATACCTTTGATACAACACAGATATCCACACATGGCTACTGGAAAATAGCCTTGCTGTTTGGCCAAGTTTTGTTAAAAGAAAACTTGTATTTAAGGGAAGCCAAGGCATGATAACATAAAGTTACAGGAAAGAAAAGAATTAGACTTTGCAGGGATTTACAGCAAAGAAATCCTGGAGAGTCCAGGATATTGGTGCCAGTGGTTTCCAACTGACAGGTTACTCAACTAACAAACTCCAGCCTAATACCAGCTCATGGATAAGCTTTGCCTGGGCCTCAGTGGGGCATAAAGCATGTTGTTTCATGAATTTCTGCTGAGGAAGCTCTAGTTGCTATCACAGCCAGTGGGCCCCACCTGGCTGCCTCCCTGAAGACAGAGCTACTTTGTAGAGCAGACCTTAGCAAAATTAGATGCAAAAGAGTGAATTTGGTATCTCTCTTGCATGGAAACAGGTCCCTGTTGGAGAGCAGTCTGCTCAGGATCAGCGAACAGACACTATATTCATTATCTTTGGGGCACCCAAAAGTGGGTCTTAAAATCTGCCTTCAGAGGCAGACTTATCTAACCACCTTCTAAAGATTTCACTAACCACCATGGCTGTGGGAAACACAAGGGCTGGGAGGCAGATGTGCACTCTTGGAATCCCACTGTGACTTGGATTTCTGTATCCAGTTACTGTCTCAACAAAGCCATTTGTAAAACGAAGCTGCCTGCACCCTCCCCCTTCCCTCTTGCTGCATTACTGGGATCTATTTTTGGTTGGGTTTTTTTTAAGTGTTCCACTTAGAACATTTTGTTGTGTTCTTTGCCACAGTGCTTAAGACCTCAGTGCTCAAGATGTAGGCAGCATGTACCTGGCTTCTTGCAGGGAGAGCTGGAATCCAAAAGGGGTTCTCCTTGATTTACAAATTACAGTCTTTTAAGTCTTAGTAAACTGAGTAAAAGCAGGGGAGAAAAGGCTTTTATTGTGCAATCTTTTGTGGATAACAAATATTACATTGCTGTATTTATTTCAGTCTAGTAAAGTGGGAACATTGCTACCCACCTATGCATGTGTACATGTACACAGATCTATTTCCATGGGTATAATACCGAAGATTTACACT
The DNA here is from genome assembly GCA_039720435.1 of Amazona ochrocephala. Lineage (NCBI taxonomy): Eukaryota > Metazoa > Chordata > Aves > Psittaciformes > Psittacidae > Amazona > Amazona ochrocephala. The sequence continues at coordinate 2,177,414 of CM077891.1, read as the reverse complement.
AACAACTGTTCCTGAACAGAAGCAGTCTGGAACACCTTGGTACACTTACAGAACAGACTGTATTACTGTTTTGTAAGGAAAATCACACTCTTATTCAATCAGTGTTACATACAGAAAACCTCCATGCAGACAAAGTGCAGGGTGCAGGAGGGAGCTGAGGGACCCTGCCTGCCTCACCACCACACTGGGATGCGCTGCTGGCGGGCCTGGGATGAGGTGTAGGATGCCCTCTAGTGATGCAATGTCCTACCTTTGGAAACAGCGTGGCTTTTGAAGACTGAACAAAACAGCGGCTCGTGGCCTAAGCAAGGAAAAGCAGTTGAAAGCATTAGTGGTAATTCCACTACACCCTCAGCCTTGGGGAAAAACGGGCACTGTGCATGCTGCTGAGAGTCCTGCTTTTCAGACAGGACTGGGTTTGGGAGGCTACAGGAGGAGCCTCGCACAGAGCACCTCTGTCAGAAGGAACACAGCTAATAAGGCTACTCAGCAGGAAGAAGGGAGGCTGACAGAAGAGTGGCCTGAGTCCTCTAACCTCTGGTTTATGACTGTATCTGGCATAACGTCTTGTTTGGGAAGGTGGATTTTAAAGATGGGCATCTAATGGGCAAGAACTTAAAAGCAGAAGAAATAGGTACAGGTAAGGCTGTAGACAGTTACTAGAGAGAGGAAGCAATAGCCCTGTGCTTGAGCGGTCAGTGGGGCACAGGCTCTTACGTCAAATCAGACTACAGTGTTTGGGGAATATACATACACATGGCTGCAATTCCTACTTGTTTATCATGCCTTTAGCTTCCATTAGACAGGTGATATTTACATGCACTGAGAACTGCCAATCCAAGAACTTGACTCATGTTGAAACCTATTTTCCTGCTTCTTATGAACCCCATGAGCAGTTCCTCCACCTGAGCCTGGAAAAGCAGTATCAATTAGGCCAAGGCTCTCATCATGCTGCAGGCACAATGCAAGCGACATTGATATATAATGGAAAGCAAGTCTGAAGCATACTCCAGAGACTTTCTGCAGCACACTGACATCTGTGAAGATGCTGTCATTTCCCAGCAGTTAAGCAGGTATGCTTCAACAGAATCCCCTAAGAATACTATGGCATTCCCAAGCTGAGCTGTTGCTGTCAGTACCAACTGTAATAAAACCCAATTTCTTCTAATTGTTAAGGCTCACAGGGTTAATGCTATACTGGAAGCATGATAAACTTGGCCAGGTTAGATGCAGTGGACCTGGCTTTATTTTCAGCTGAAGAGTTTATTTTCAAGATGTTTTAGAAGAGCCAGGACCAGGGCGGATGGAGTGTGCCCTTGTATGACTGGATCAGTTCCATCACAATTACTCGGTTCCACAAGAGGTCACTCACAATCTGTGCCCTGCGCCTCTGCCAGGACGCAGCAGCGAGCAGCCGCTGCCTCCTCTTTGGCACCAGAAGCATCATCCTTGTGCCAGACACAAACCAGAAGATCACTTCTTGAAAGGCGAGCTACAGCCAAGTGTCCAGCTGCACTGCCTTCAGAATGCGTGAAAAGCATGGAGCATTAGAAAAGCACTGGGGAAGATGGCAATTAAAGCTCATCTACACACTAAGTAGGATTAACTCAGTTTTGAGATACTACAGCCAAAGGAGATACAGACACACAGACTTGCATTGAAATAATTTCAGAATAAATCAAAACAGACTTTTGTTCATTTAGCTCAAGGTGTAAGCAGACAAGCCCTTGCTTTTGGAACCAAGGAAACAAATTAAACTTGCTCCCAAATAAGGTAAGATATAAATATTTTGATATGGGGATGTGAAATCCATCAAGCAAACTCCATTACATCATACAAATAATGGCAAATAACCTGGTGACATTCATCATTTTCTTTTAAAATGTCAAACAAGAGGGCAAGACTGACAGCAGCAATGGAGATGCTAATTCTAATAATGTCCTGGACTTCATGTAATTCTGATTACATCATTGTTTTTTCTCAGTCAAGTTTTGCACTGCTCAGCTTTACAAATAAGTGTTTCATATTTGATACTGTCTTTCTCTGTCTGGAATCTTCTTCTCTGCCACTTACACTTTCGCTTAGATTTGAAAAGCTGAAGCCCCATCTGCTCTGCTCCTGAAGATCCAGCAGTGCATTTAGTTTTGAATAGCCATTTGCCACAGACAGAATCATAGAATCACAGACTGGTCTGGGTTGGAAAGGACCTTAAGATCTTCTATAGTTCCATCCCCCCTGCAGATTCTTGGTTAAGTATCTACCCATGGTTAATATTCACAGCATGCTCGTTCCATCATCACCTTCTTTCCCCAGACATTGGTGCCTTCCAGTGACACTATCAAGTATGAAATACCATTACTCCTGACACATCTTCTATTCTTGTTCTTTCAGGTCTTTTGAACCCCTATCATTTACATAGCTTCCTCACTTTGACACCGATAATCCAAGCTAAACTTCAACGCAAGCCAACAGGGAAAATAGCTCCAGACCTTACATAACATGAAAAGGTAAATTATTTGGTATCTTAGCCGTTCAGCAGCTTATATGAAAGCAAATAAAACAGTGTTCCTCATTATTTGAAGCATAGCAGGCAATTCTTTTCAGGAGACAAGCTGCCTTGTGAAGTGAAATGATAGCTCTTCTTTAAGGGTCAGCAGCTCTTTCAGGGCCCTTCCCATTCCTCTGAGCCTCCATGAAATGGATTTTAAAACAGGAGATATAAAAGTCAAAATATTTGCCTTGCCTGTATGAGCAAAATTATCCTCCAACATAAAGATGTGAATATGCTAAATCAAGTTGAATGTGGCCTGAAGGGATGAAAAACAAAGGCAGAATTAATGTAAGAGCAAATGGGAAAATGGAACTTTTAAAGTAGCTCCTGTGGTGATTGCAGGGCTTGAAAACCACTTGAATACAGCCAGAATGTTCATCACCTCTGAGGAAGCATCTTGTAAAAACCAGGTTTTTAATAGCAGATCACTGAGGTTTCATAAAATCAGTTCAGTAATTAAAACTGCAGTTGTTTCCTACAGGAGCAGATTAAGAGCATTTCCATACTGGCTGCTTTGCTTCTAAAGCCAGAAGAATGACGACACTGTCAAAACCAGGTGCTATTGCAACAATCTTCCTCGATTTCACTTGGACTTAAAAATATAGATCTGTTTATGTTAATATTATGGTAATAATTTCTCAGTTTTGCTAAAGACGCATAAAAATTTATATGTGATTTCCCAACACACATGAATGTGTGGAAGTGGTCCCAAGGCTGAAATTCTCTATAATTGCCTTTGCGGCAGAGTTCATCCTTCTGACTCAGGTGCTATAACTAATTTATTACGTGTCTTATGTCTGAGCTTGTCAGCACTTAATTATATCCCAGAGAACTGGCTTGTCTGTCCTGACAAACTACCACTCTCCATGTTGCTGTTCTTATTAGGACATGGAACACTTGTAGCTTAACATAATATACCCAGTAGTACGACGGCAAATCAGCTCAGGGTGGCTGCAGCCTCCTGTCAGCCAGAGCTGGGCCATTGAAGAGGAAAAGGAGGTTGGATCTCTGTAGCCACCTGCAGCATTCCTGAGGCACCTGGGACTGTAAACTTCCATTTAGGACATCAGGAAACTGGCCAGGCCACTCACCCCCAACCATTGAGCTGGGAACTGCATTCACACAGGTACTTAGATACATAGGCTCTCATGTTGAAAACATCCAGTCTTACCAAAATGCATGTAGGTTAAGGCCAGTACATACCCTTAAATAGTTTTATCTGACCTTTTAAAATCAGTTATATTTCAGCCACTCGCCTTACGTTTAAGCCTAGTAACTTGTGTTTGGCTAAAGTATGTCTTTCCAGAAAGGTTTCTTCACACCATAACAAAGCGTGAGCTTCAGAATTAGAATAGTTTCTGTTGAAATGGACCTTCACAGCTCATCCAGTCTACCCCCGGCAATGAGCAGGGACATCTTCAACTAGATCAGGCTGCCCAGAACAACACCCAGGCTGGCCTTGAATGTCTCCAGGGATAGGGCATCCACCACTTCTCTGGGCAACCTGTGCCAGTGTTTCACCACCCTCATTGTAAAGAATTCTTTCCTCACATTCAGCCTGAATCTCCCGTCTTAGTTTAAAACCATCATCCCTCGTCCTATCGCAACAGGCCCTCCTAAAAAGTCTCTCCCCATCCTTCTTATAGGCCCCTTTTTAAATACCGAAGGCCACAATAAGATCTCCCTGGAGTCTTTGGGATCTTGGGAATCAGTGCAAGGTAACTTCATTTGGACAATGTTAAATCTTCAGTGGCTGCAACGACACAGTTCCACATGTGTGTGCCATTTTGCAGAATTATTCTGGTTTGGTTTGTTGAAGCTTTTCAACTGTAACTATTTCACTTCACTTTTGGCAGAGTTTTGTACCCTGAGTAGAGATAGGGTCAATCTGTTCATGACAAAAGGCTCAGTTTAAATTAGACACAGTAAAACACCCAGTCCAGGGCAGGACTACTTCAGTTATTCATTGGTAAATATGGTTTTTAGTTTCTAACAATGTGATACCACTACAGACCCCCAATTTTCCATTTTCCTAATAAACAGAACCACCTTTTGCTCAAAGCGCTGCTCCCTGTAATGCCCATGTTCTGTGCCCCTCTCTTCCATGGAAGCATTGAGACTGCAGGGAGGATCTGTATGTGTGGGGTTGGATGCTGTGATCTACTGGGAAAAGGGAAGCAGACATTCCTCCCTTGTGTGAAATTCTCTAGGCAAGCCACATACACGCAGGAGCAGACACAAGAATATGCTCTGTCACATAAACTTCTATACACACAGCAGCACTGAAACTGAATAGTTCACACAGCCTGAAAGGGGCTTAAAGAAAGCCTTTCTGGACAGTTTAGTGTCTATGCCAGTGAAGCCATTGGTTGAACTGATCTTTTTAATGCTTTGTGTGCCTTGGAACACACTTCTACTACATGCGGTAGTGTAGCTTTGAAGGCAGCAAAGCTTTTGGATTGGCACAGCTATAGTGCTGGGTGAATTGTAACATCCTGGAAAATCCCTTTTAAATGCCAGACTAGGCCTTGGAACACATCCAAGCATTTGCAGCAGGCCCAGCAAAACAGCTTTTGGAATTTAGCCTCCTTACTATGCAAATACTTAAAACGGTATAGAAAGGCACGTTCAGTAAAGCTAAAAGCACTTGAAGTCAAGCAGCATAAAATAACCAGGGACACTGGATTAACTGGTATAAGATTCTGCATGGGGAAATGATGTGCTTGCCTGCTGGGCGAACAGGAGAGGTGGGGGCTGCTCAGGAAGCTAAGCCTCAGCTTCATCATAAACACACTTCCAGCAATACCAATTCTTCCGCCACGGCTAGATAGGGATTTCTGGAGGAAAACTTTTTAACTAGGAGAAGTTTCAGCTGTTTGCAGCGACTAATGGTCCGAGTATCCCAAGTGCTAATTGACAATGAGAGCAGATCTCATCCCACAATGTGCTACTTCTCATGCTAGAAGAGAGCCCTCCTTTCTGGCTGCAGTTAGCTGGCTGCTGGGCAGAGGAGCTGCTTTGGTTTCAGGCTACCAGCTGGTAGGAAACTTTGTGATGATCCCCTACCATCAGTCACAGCCTGAGCAGGAACCCCTACAGCTATGAATGCATTTGGGATCTTCCCCAAAATCAATAAGCCTGCAGCTAAACCTATAGCTACAGATCCCTAAACCACACCTGGCTGGCTAGAAGTAGCTCATTTTCTTTTAGGTGAAGAGCAGCTATAACACTTCACGCCAAGTCCCTCCGTTATCTTTCCAAAGATAGCTTGTTTGCAGAAATTAAAATTAAGCCTGTTTTATATCGTATTTCTGGGTGTCAAAATCCATGACCATTGATTTAATGGTCAAGCTGTGGGCATTGCAAAGCAAGCTCAGTTTTTGTTAAGTATAGCTATATACATCTTTAAAGCAGCGTTTGTCCCAGGAATGCCTCACCCTTGCTGTTACACACTGTGTTGTGTCATTGCTAGCCACCCCTATGCTTCAAAGGGATATTGCCCGGTACACTTGTCAACACCAGCAGGTTTTACTAGTGTCTTGCACGCTAGTCTTTAGAAGTATTTCTGCATCTCAATGTTTGGAGAATTGTCTTTCTAAGTGCTAAGGTGTGGATCTATAACAAACAGTGAGTCTGAATTCATAGGACTACTTAGGATGCTTATTGCAACATGAGCTTAGAGATCAGAATGTGTGCTCTGGTTTCAGCCTTTCCTGATCTTCTGATGCCACCTTTATTTGATGTTGTCTTTGCAAGATGTAACAGTATTAAAGCGCATCCATGTCCTTCACTTTTCTTTCCACCATCTACTCCTCAATGGGCAAAGCAGTATCTCTAGGCACATGCCCATCACATCTCATGGGTTCTTTTTTGTGACTTACTGTAGTCATTACAGACCATTTTCCAAATGATCATAGATAAACTTGCATTTCTTCTCTACCTTGATTAGACTGAGAAGTGTCAGAGAGGCCTGGAAATATTTTGGGGAGTTTGTTTCTCTTGATGGCACAGATCATTACTGCTTGGGGGTGTGAGCCCTTCCCAGACTTACAGCTGTAGCATAGTTCAGTGCCTGTTACCTGGCGGCACTGTTATTGCTGCTCATCTCAGACACTCACAAAACAGACAGACTGCTTTAAGCCAAAGTGGCACAAACTAATGGCAATGAGGAAGTCACTAACTCTTTTACAGAGTTTTGAGAGCTTTGCCTAGTACTTGTTCACAAGATATAGATCACTAGTTATGAAGCCTTACTGATTTGTAATATTGGTACACAAATAAACTTTTTGAAACATACAATTCAACATCCATGACAAAATAACCTAAGATTAACACCACAGAAAAAAACCAAAGAAGTTGGTAAATAAATGAAAGGAAACCTCTGTGCTCACTAGAAGTTTCATGCAAACTGTCAATGGAACATGTAGGATGACGCAAGCTTGTATTTAATGCAGTGCTAACTGATTTAGGGTTGTTCTTGTGCAATTCTCATGTCTCTAAAAGGATCAAATGCCAGGGTTTCAGCAGCATACAAGGGAAAAAGAAAAAAGCAAGTGTGGATATGGCAGCATGGATGAGCAACTGATGACAAATTGAGCAATGCAAACCAGTTGTTTGCTGTGTTCTAAAAACCTTAAAGTTCAGAGTCATCATCCCACCAGGCACAAACCTGTTTCCCCCAGCTCCTGGGAAAGCTTGTTTTCCTGTCTAATCCTAGAGCAGCTGTGTGCCACTGGGACAGTGAGATTCTGTGATCCTATGAAGGTGATGCCCAGTGGCTAAGGCATAACATAAGCCCTGCTGAATACGAGGAAGAGAGCTTGAGCCCTGCTAGTGAACCTGGGAAATTAACATCGGGAAGCAGCAAGGTGCTGTTGGTAGATAAACAGCTGCTTTTTATACACAAGGTAGAACTGAAAGTCACAAATACACATGTCAAACCTCTATTTCTTGTGATACATCCTTTTGCCTACTTGCAACTTCCATTTTTGTGGCATTTATAGCTACTCAGGTGCCAAAAGCACTGGTAATGTAAAAGATGAGACTGTAGACAGAGCAATAATACTCTAATACACAGCTTGAGTAAGACAGAGATGAACCCCAGATTTATGTGGCAATGCAGTATCTACCCGTTCCCTTTCACAATGTCCCATGTACCATGCTCCCAGGAGCCCTAACTGCTTTGCTGCAGGTTCTGTTCAATGGGCAGGTCATCTTTTTGAAGTAGATGTTGACACAGACTGCTCAGTATTTCCTTACAGGTCAGGGAAAGCTTGAAGTCCATCAGCATAGAACACTGAAAATGCCCGGAGTATTCTTGCCTGAATGTGGTACTTGACACAAAGCCAAACAAAATGTCATCTACTGTAATAATGATTGTCCCAGTGATTTACTTATCGTTGCAAGGACATTACAAGCTCCATAGCTTTTATCCATAAGTTTTGAACACTTACGGTCCTTTTTTCCCAGATCATTAATAAATTTCAGATGTCAATCTCAATAGCAAGCCCTAGAATGCTCAATTATTATCTTTATTTCATGGCACAATGCAGTCATTCCTAACAACTATTTGCCTTAATACTGCATTTTGTGTGGAAATCACAAATTTAACCTCCTGTTCTAAGCGTTGTCATACAGGTGTTATCTTGGTGTCAAAACAATGAAGATTCCAGGCAACATACAAATTTATATTAGAGAGTCCTCCTCAGTATTTTTTGAGGTTCTGGCTTCAGGAGTTCCTCTGAAGATGCGTTCATAAAAAATACTGTTGGTCAAACTTGGAAACCATTCTAGAAGAAGAAAACCCTGCTACACTGGGGTTTTATTCTAGTAGGAAGTTTTCCATGGAGAATAGTATTTTGAGTGGTTTGCTGTAGCATTTTTACATCAGAGCATCTTCACTGGCTGTGGTCAGAAATAGGATGTTTGCAATTGCTTATGTGACATGAAAACTCAAAACAACCCTCGGTGGCTGCTTCACATTCCCTCCAAACTTGTAAGGGAGCCCTGAACCGAATCAGGGGTCAGCCATGTGTCAAGTCAGAATCATGGGCCCCGTTAGCCACGGAGCAGACAACTTTCCAGACTGGCAGTCTCTTTTGGTTTTATGCCACTATGCAGCCAGCTGACAAAGTTACTTTATGGGGTTTGGGGCTTTAACTGGAAGCATTTACTTTTGAAGCAACATGAAAGAAAGCCTCCAGTGTTTTCCCCTCTTTCTTTCCAAGTGGATTTTTAGGTCTTGACTAGCATATACAAACAAAAGATGATTGATGAGAGTATTCATCCTCTGCTTCTTGTTTCATTTATGAAACACTTGGGAAACAGAGAAAAAATGTAAACCAAACCTAATTCCTAATATTTCATGTGTAAGAGAGGAAAATTTTTCTGTAGAATGCTGTGATAGCTCCATCAGAATGTTCTATCTGGAAAATAACAACTCTTTGGGAAAGGGATTTGTTGGTAAGATGACTGACTTCCCAAATCCTTCCTCAGAGTTCATGATTCAGATCTGTGAGCCCTCAGAACCTGAAGACATTCAGGCAACTCATTACATTACCAGCACACCCCTGGTAGGATATTAGCAAGGTGCTTCATGGAGCACTCCTGGTCTGTTGATGGCAGAGATTAGCACATGCTGACAAACAGTACTCCATTCCTCTTTCTTCACATCACAGAGATTCCCACTAAGAAACTCTTGACACCTGACACCATGAAGACACAAGTAAACAATCAAGTTTCATAACTTCAAAGAAATCCATTTACTTCTCTTATACTCCATCATCCTAAGCTGCCAATGCTGCTCCATGCACACGAACCCCACTGCCACCCACTCACAGAGAAGAGCAGCACCTGGAGTACAGTTTTTGCTGATGGACAGAGCTGACTACGTCAGCAACAGGATGAAATTAAAACTCATTTATGCCAAACACTATGTCATTCTGAACGATGCAATCCTGTTTACTCTCACTGCACTTGCAGCCAAGCTCCAACTGCCCCAGATGGAGCAGATTAATTATGATGCATTCCTCCTCTCTGAATGTCATTCATTCTATAGTCCAAAATCTTCACTCATAACTCCATCAAGTGTCAGAAATGCTGATATTAAATCTCATTCTACAGTTAAGATTGGTGACAGCTTAAAGAGTAGGGTGTATGTTACAAGGTCAAAGAGAGTCATAAACTAATACAATAAACAAGGTTGGCTGCGCTCATCTTGAATCATGTGCCACTGGGGTACAAGTATCCCCCAGAAGGGAAGAGCAAACCAATGGTATGGAAGGCGGAATTGGAAAGACCACTGCAAAACAAGCATATTCCATTTTCCCTTTAGAGGCCTCCCATCTGGAACAGCACAGAGCAGAGGAACAGTTCACGCTGTTTGTGGCTCATTGCTAGCAGTAGTCTGCCATCTGCTGATCTGCGCAGCTGTGTTTGTAGCCTGCAAGGTAAAGCAGCCATCCATCTTTCCTCACAGCCTGCTCTTATTTCAGTGTACCCTGGTACATGAGAATATGAAACGCAGTGTCTACTCAGCTATGCTACAGTCAAGCAAAAGCCAAAGCCAAAACTACAGGATATCAAAGTGTAGCTGACCGTTACAGAGAGATGCCTGGACCTCTGTCAAAAAGCAATTCCCTAAACTTACAGCTTTGAACCACGACAAAAGAAAATAAAAATACAAAGACAGTTTACCCTAAAGTAGCTTCCTGCAACCAACAGAAAGTGGTTCTTGATACAGGCCAGCAAACTGCTGCCCTTCCGAGTACTGCTTGAGCTGCCAAGGAGTTCCATAATCTCACTGTTAACCCCTTCCTCCTCTGCAGGCAGTCCCTACGTTCGTGACGTGCCACATTTACTTCCCTCTGCTTGGAGCCAGAATCCTTCCAGCCATTCTTCCTGTGCAGGAGTACCGACAGAGCATGTGGGAATTCCACTCACTGCATGTGGCCAGCTGTACAATTCCATTATGCAAATGGCAATGCTGATAATTAAAAGTGTTTATCAAGTAACCACAGAGGAACAGGGCTCTCCTCCATGAGCAAACCACAGTCTGCATCATTATGGGACTATATATTGTGCCTATCTCTTATCTTTGCTATAATTGTCTTAGTACCTATCCAAGACACTGGTTTACAGTATTTTTCTGCAATATGACTATTGTAGGACACTGACAAATAAGAGGTCTGGCATTGGTGAGTTGGGATTTAAAATTTAGAGATAAGCTTTGAAAATTCAGCTTATTTCTCCCTCCTTTTCTAAGAAATTTGCTTTTTAAAGGTGAGAGCTTCAGCTGGTGAATAGAAGGCTGTGAATGTCCAGGTCCTATGCAGAAAAGAAGTTTGGGGCCTGTTATGGGACCTGTTGTAACCTTGGTGTTTTCTCAGATCTCTTTCAAGAAAAACAAAAAATACAAAAACCCCACAGAAAATCATAAATCAAGACAGTATCCATCAGCAATCTAAAGCTTAAAAGGAAGGGAGAACAGAATGAAGTACTAAAACTGGAACTATCGGACTTTCACACAGGACTATACCACAGCAGAGGTTTTTCATCCACAACCACTTTTTATAAATGGAATTGAAGGGGAAAATGATCTGGAATTCATCTGAAATGAAAACACTGGAGAGAAAACAAAACTGGGAGTGGGTTCAGAAAAGTTCAGTGGAAAGAAACCAAAGCAGGTCCTCAGAGAGGAGAGGCAAGCTGGGAAGACTGGAGAACTCGACTCCCACTTATCCATATGCCTGTGAAGCCCGAGCAGTAACACCATCCATTCCACCAGCCATGGGACTTAATCTTACACCTGAGTAACCAGATACTTTTGGAAGGAGGTGGTGTTTACTTTACATCTCTATGAAGAACTAATTCCCATTTCTTTGACGAGCCTTAAGGTTCCAGCTGGGATTCAACCAGCAGTTTCCTGGGGAATAAAAAACCAACCTACCAAGTGACTGTCAAACACACCAAAAAGAGTGTAAAACATTATTTGTGACTCAGAATTGCATTTGAACTGGCAAGTCTGAAATTCAATATTATTTTCTCAAAAAATGTCAAAACCTATTAACAAGTTGCCAAAACCAAATGATTTTAGCAATGCTTTTGGTAACCCTGATAAGACTTCAAGAAACCGTTACGGTCCACATTCTCCAGATAACCTGCATCCCAGTTGCTGGCATTTTAAAATAACAAAGATCTAGACTTTCTTTTTGTTCTAAGGAAGTTATTTTACTCCTTTTTGATAAAAATATGATACACTATTTCTTTATTTGTCTTGAATTTTTTTTAGAGGGTAACAACAGTGACATCAGCTTAACACATAAGCAGGAACCAGCCAGGAATAGATTTAGAGAGAAATTAGGGAAAGGTTCCCTATAGCCATCAGACAGATGAGGTTCTCTAATGGCTTTCCAGTTCTGCAGAAGAACTGCATTCAGCTCTGAGGCCCCCAAAGCAAGATGGACGTGCAACTGCTCAAGTGAGTGCAGAGGAGGCCACGGGGGCTGGAGCAGCTCTGCTCTGGAGCCAGGCTGAGAGAGCTGGGCTGGGGCAGCCTGGAGAAAAGAAGGCTCCATAAGGGGAGACCTTAGAGCAGCTCCAGTGACTAAAGGGGCTGCAGGAAACCTGAGGGGTGGCTTTGGACAGGGGCCTGTAGGGACAGGACAAGGGGAATGGCTTTAACCTGCCAGAGGGGAGATTGAGATGAGCTCTTAGGCAGAAGCTCTTCCCTGTGAGGGTGCTAGGGCACTGGCACAGGGTGCCCAGAGAAGCTGTGGCTGCCCCATCGCTGGCAGTGTTCAAGGCCAGGTTGGACACAGGGGCTTGGAGCAAGCTGCTGTAGTGGAAGGTGTCCCTGCCCATGGTAGGGGCTTGCTACTGGATGAGCTTTAAGGTCCCTTCCAACCCAAACCATTCTTTGATTCTATGATTTTGTAGTGATGACAAAATGGCACAACTATTTGTTAAAAGGTAGTAGATTTACTGAAGACATTGTATGACCTTGACATCAGGTACCTGAACTTGATGGCACAAGTTCAGATGGCTAGAACAGAAAAGCACCTGATGATTCTTCTTTACAGCCACACCATGAGTCCAGTATTTGATCCTAGGCAACTCAACCTCTGTGTGGCTCCCTTTCATAGGGATCTTGAAGGGGTTCATTGGATAATGCTATAAGCAGGATAGAACTCCTCAAATATAAGCAAGGTGGGAGAAAAACAGATTTACTTACATGTATAAAGAACCTTGACTAGTGCTGACAGTTGTTAATTGTCACCTCTGTTACTTTTTCCCATTAGAAAACATGGTCTTCAAAGAATTTAGTTAGAATTCATTGAATAATATTTTGAGGAGAGAGAGGGAAAAGGTGACAGAAAATGTTGCAGTTACTTTCAACTGCTAAAATGTGTCATGCTGGCAGCTTCATTTGGAGGAAAAATATAATCTCCAGTAAAAGTGATTTATCACAGTGACACATCTCAATGCAGAGCTCAGCAAGAGCCACTTAATACACACACACAAAAATGAGAATGCAAGGCAGAACACTGAAGAGAATAAAAAACCTGCACTTCTGATACCTTTGGAAATTACAGTCCTCTTCTCCTCCTTTCCCCACAAAAAAGCAGCTTTCCCACCAGGCTCCCAATCCAATCCTCAGTCAATTGCACATTATTCATTCATCTGATTATTTTTTTTCATTGGAAAGGGCTTATTCTGTTATGTTTGGGTTTTATTCAGAGTAAGTAAAAAAATTTATCACGTACAAATGTTAAGAAAAAAATGCCAAATGTTCTAAAGGTTTAGGTTTTAATTCAATTGAGGCTACCATTTTTTTTGCCCCCAGAAATTAGTTTCTTAAACCAAAACTTACTTTTTCTCTTAGCATTTTCATGTCATCAAAAAGCCATTTTCTTCGGGGAGGGGAAAAAAGAAAAGGATATAAAGCTTTTAATGAGACATTTTTAGAGAAAACAAATGAATTGCTAAGTCCTTCTGAACTTCCTGGCTAACACTGTATTTGTCACGCTAGCAATAACAGAATTTAGTCGGTCTGTTCTAAAAACACACGCTTTGCTCTCCCATGGAACAGCCAATTTTCAGGAGGTGTTAGCAGAGGAGGACCAGACACAGCTGAAGAGGTCTGGCAGCGTACAGGAGGCTGAGGCACACATCCCCACAACTGCACTCCCTCAAATGCTGTCTTCTGGTCACACAAGTCCAATCTCACTGTTCCTGTCTACAGGCAGTGAGTGAGGGTAATGACGTACAAGAATTACTAACTTGTCCTCTTCTGGCACCTAGCACTTGGAAAGAAAGTACAGTCTTGTCTTAGGACATTTTCCAGGCTCAAAAAAGATGATGTTCCTAGTTTGGAGGGCAGCACAGCTAATACAGTATATATTTCCTGATTCTGTGACCTGCTTGGTGCACAGACATGATTGTTAGAGTGCAAAAACTAACTAGAAGTGTGAGATTAAAACATACTCACTGCTCCTTTTCCCTCCGTGAAGGAATTCATTAAAATATTTTTCAATGCAAGATAAAAACTGGCCAGATGACAACTCAGATTGAAGTCATCAGGTACTGTCAAGGCTTCTTAAGAGGAAAAAAACCACAGATGTAGCACTTATAAGCACAGCATCTTGCCAGCAACAAGATTCACTAGTATCCAACTGTCTACTAAAGAATGGCTCTATTCACTCACCTGCAGCATAATCCTTACAACAAGGCCAGCTATTCACTCTTGTGCCCTAAGCAAAATCCTACAAAGCAGCCAGTTTTATTTGGCATCGGTTGCTATGGGTATCAGTGCATCTTGCTTTTAAATTAGCTCAGGTGTGGTTTAAACAGTAGGAATAAGGGATGTTGTGGAATTTTAGAAAGCCTGAGGACACAGTTTCCTTCAGGGATCAAATTTACAGATGCGATATTTAACAGCATTTCCTAGAAAAATAATTCCTCAGGAGGCACAAACTCTGTTGCTAGTTGCATTGTGATAAAAAAAAAACAGTAATTTCACTACCTTAAAAGTTCTCCATTTAAATCACAAAAAAAGAGAGAGATTTATGCAGCTTGGTCACAGATTTTCAGTTCTGTCAAACAAAAGATGGGGAAAGAATAAAAATAGCGGCAAAGCTATGCAGTGAACACAGCCTTTGTCTACTTCTCTACAGAGTACTCTAGTATAAACCAATAGAAACAGCATAAGAGCAGCAGAGTGTGTGAAAATTAAGTAAAACAAAGCACATGGATTAAACAAGGAAATCAGTGAAGTGTCAGAAAAGCTGGTATTTCAATACTGCATAGTAAACACTTTTAATAGAGTGATATACATTTATTTCTTTAAATAAACCATAAGTGATTTAGCAAATCATAGATCATTGAAGATCTTACTGGAAAGCAACTGAAAACGGCTGTAGCAATATCTTTTGCTGCCTTGTATACAAAATACCAGAACAATTGCCCAACAGATGCAAAAATAAACAAACTAACAAGTGATTAAACAGCTCCTGGCTGGGCTCTGTCTGCCAAATCTCTGCCAGGAGAGGACTTTTATGTCCATGTAATGAACCCTCAAAATTAGGGACTTACAAAGGAAACAGCTGCTTAACCATAATGGTAATTACCCCGGTCAGATCGCAGAGTACCCAGCCTTAAGGCTGTGGCTCAGAGCACCCATCTCCTGTAACACCCAGAGACATAGAGATGGACCCGAGTTAGTGTCATTGCACAGAGCTTGTGGCTGACTCATCTGTATTGTTTGTCACAGGACAGGGTGAGGAACAGGACGGAGCAGCGTGTTTGGCTTGGCTGTGTAGCAGGCTCTCCCAGGAAGGACCACAGGCTGGGAGTCCGCTGGATACAGGCCATGTGGCACCATCATAAGGTGCTGTGGGATGTGGGAAGCAACACGATGTGGCCCAGCTCACACATCCTACAGCTTGTGGCAGTTTCTAGCCCACACTGAAAGTTCGTGGGGTCAAGTTCTTCTTCCACTGCCTACTGAAGCTCACCTAAAAGCTGCACAAAAACACCATCTTAGGCTCCAAAAGCACACAGGTACTACCTAATACCTGTAGTATTAAGGCTGAAATTATTATCCCAACAGTCTGTGGACCTTGAAGCAACCCTGGGTGCAGCGCTGTTCATCTTACTGGTGAGTCTCATTCATCTCCAGAGAAGGTGGTGCAGGCCCATCTGCTTCAGTAGCAGTGGTTACGTAAAGAGAGAGGAGAGTGTTTCCTGTAACTACAATATATCCTTCTCTAGCAAACATTATAGTTGAGTCAAACCTAGATAAAAACTAGCTGAGCGTCTTTCTCATGTCATCTGGCAACTTTATGCCAGATGGAGTGGTCAAGCCTAGAAAGCAGGAATCCTGACTCTTAGTTTTCAAATTCTAGCTGCTAGAAAACAGTTTCCCATAAGTGCTATTTTCCATATTTATCTTGATACCTATATAACTATGAATAGTCACGAATACTCCCCAAATTCTTCTTACACTCATGTTAGTCAATAGATGGAGGCTGAGACTTCCCTTGCCACAGATCCTGCCCTAAGTGGTGGAAGCCACTGAACTGAAATGGACAAAGTGCTCCAGCTTGCACAGAAATTATTCTGATACATATACGCCCAATGTAAAATCATCAATTATTTATTCACCAGCTGACAAAGGGTACTACTTGTTAATATGTGCCCTATAATTCCACACTGGCACAACCAGTTTCGGCTCAGTGATCTGCAGGGTTAACTGCACAGCACCACCTATGAAGTGCGTCCATAGCACGTTGGAATGTTCATGCATAAACTGCTCATTCCAGCTAAAAGAGTATTTGGGCTGTGAAAGTTGCTGCAATATTCATATGCACAAGAGGGTGCTTTTAAAAATGTCACCTGCCAAATACATTTTCTGACAGAAATTGATTTCTGATATGATACTAGATCATTTCTGTCTGAATGGAGTTAAGCATGGCTTGTAAGAGAGCAGGACAGCAGTATTTCAGGAAGCAGACAAGAGATTAGAGACAAGTGACAATGCTGATCATGCCGCTGCAATTAACTGTCTTTCTTCCAGTCTCTCCTGCACGCTCCAAGAAGGGCTATGCTTTCCTCCTGCTGCTGAAGGTTGATTAGCAGTCAGGTGGGGAGAGGCTCTGGGGATGGCATGACGCATTAATTAAATCACTTCTACCAGCTAAGTGATGACACTTTGATTTATAGCAGAGCTCATTCAACTAGACACTGGCATTTCCTGGGCACCAAGATGAGGAAAAGCCAAGCTGGGAAGCAGGTGGGAGAAGAGGGGACATGCACATGAAGGAAAAAGAAGAAACTGATGTAAATACCTGCAGCTGAGAGACTACTTCTGAACCAGCATGCTTGCAGGAGCAGTAGGAATGACCATAAAACATGAGCTGAAAATCATTTAATTCACATGCTTATTAAGTTTTTAGTTTTGGCTGCATCTATAATAAAAGCTGCTTTAGGACAGACTCTTGTAAAAACCTCCCAAATTAAACATAACATGAATTATTTCGTAAGGCACATTTCAACCTGGCATACTCAGTTTGTATGAGGATAGACTACTCACTACAGACATGAGTCAGTGCCATTTCTGGGCACAACAACAGCAATCGCAGAAGGAGAAGGTAGAAATCTCCAGAAGGCAGCATAGGGCAGCAATCCAGGGGCCAGTTTTAGATGCTTGCCCCAGCCCACTCCTGCTGCATCTGACAAGAAGCTGTCTCCTAAACGCTGCGTTTCAATTTCTCCCTCTGCCAAAGGGCGATAACGTTATTTCACCAGCCTCTGTAAAGGGTTACCTTTATCCAACTTGATCTATTTCGGTTAGGATTTTGACATTTGAAAAGGCTAACTTAAACAGCCTTCCTATTAGAAAGCGTCTCCTTTAGCGACAAGTCAACATACTCTTCCTTAGGAACTCTGTGGTTAAAATCACAAACCTGCTCAAGGGAGAAAAATACTTCTACACCCCAGAATCCAAAATAGGTCAAAGCATGATTATCATTACAGTAATATTTCACTCCCACTTCTGAGTCAACCACACTTTGGTAATCCTTCAATTACTTTTTTCCTTTGAAAGCCTAAAGCAAGCATTTCAGAACACTTCAGGTCTAAAACACTCCACATGCTGTACAGGCCAGCAGTATTTTTAGTAAGCCATACCTTTATATTTTTGGACACAGGGGAGGTTTGTTTGCTAACAACATTTTGTGGGGTGAACTTCATTTAAATAGAAGATCTTTAAAATATATGCAAACTTGTAGCAAGAATCATTTTGGACCTCTTAAACTACACCAGGTTCAGTCTAGTTTCATACATGAAGTGGTAACACTTAAGAAAAACATCAAACAATAAGGTTGACTTAGAGGATGTGGCAACCTCTGTTGCTACAGAAAACAGTAGCCTCAGTCCAGTCTGAGGCCACGTCATGGTAGCTGCTTGTAAGAAGATGAAATAAAAAGTGAATTCTTATTCTCTAACCTTTCACTAACAAACAAAATAAACCACCTCTACTGATAAGGCTTCCCTAACAGTGACCAGCAAAATAACTGCTCTTATTGCAAATCCAAATTCTGATCAGAAGATCTCATGAGCCTCTTTGCTTGGCACATGCATCTTGTACATTTATTTTATCTCATTAACTTTGCTTATCTAAATTGCATTTCTTCTTTTCACCTCTCTCTGTGTGCTTTATCTCATTTATAGGTGTGATTACTGTTACACTTGATAATATCTTGAACTTTCCTAGCATATCCCCTAGGACCCCCAAGCGCTTTATGACTAATTTATTGTGAGAGTCAGACACAAGAAACCCTTTCCAGAAGCAGCAGCAACAGAGAAATTTGGATCATAAAGGAACTCTGTAGCACACCAGCACATAGATAAGTGTTTAACCAATATCATTTGTCCTTATTAATGTTGTATGATGTATTTGGATTCTTATGCATCATCAGCTCTTAATAACAAGAGACTTTATTTAACGCTGAATTTGGTATGTAGCTAGGCGGGGGTGGAGAAAAAAGCCAGCTTGCTTTTAAATAGATCCACATGCATCTCCTTTTCATCATTAGAATAAATTTCCAGAGGGGTGAGCAGAGGTTTAGCTGCATGACTCTCATTAACGTTAACTTTATTTCAGTAATGAGGTGAAAGTACAATCACTGAAGCTAATATAATCAGAGTGATGAGACAAAAGTCTGCTGCCATAAAATACTGCTGAAGAAGATGACATTGACAATACTGATAGGTAAGGAAAAATAGGTGTCAGCAGCAAAATGATGCAGTGAGGGCAAAGACCTTGCCTTTAGCTACAGTAGTAAAACTTCAAACTGACAGGAACTGCTGCACTGATGTGAACGCACTAACACTGGTCAGAGGACTGTCTGGCAAGATACTGGGTATGCCAACACTCAGCTTTGTTTCTTCCTAGCAAAAAACTGAGGAAGCAGGGGGCTAACAGTCCTGTGCCCTTAAAAGTCTTTTAGGAAGGATAAGGAAGATTAACGTAGTAGCAAAAAAGAAATGTTGAGATAAAAGAAAACGGCAGGTGTAAGAAATCCAAAGCAATTGGTGACAGCACCAGAAGACAATCCCAGTAACATATTGCTCCAGAAAGACCTCATATAAATGAAAAGTGGGAGAGCCATTGTGACATTGCACTCCATTACTTTAGCTAATAGAATGATCCTAACAGAACAGGGATGGGAAGAGTTTTATAGCAATTAGCAAACCTGCTAGCACCCATTTTTCTTCTGCACAACAAATGAAAAGCACACAGAGCTGTAAAAAGAAACTGTCAGGAAGGAAAAGTGGGAAGACAGACACTGAATTGGGTACCTCTGCAGAAATAAGAGTAATAATTACATTTTTTATTACAAAACCAGTATATGAGGAATTTTAGCTTTGCACTAAAAAATATATACTGTGATACTCTACTAAAGATATAGCACATAATCATCCACATGCGAGTACTATTAGTAGAGAAGGAACAGAGGAAACATAATGTGTACATGCACTCCATACAATTCTTGCAGCATTCAGTACCTCTGTAAGCAGCTCAGTATAACTTTATCCAGATACCACAAACACAAGGGGTTTTTCTGATCATGTGGAACTGATCCATTGCAAGATGTTTGTACTGAATTCATGATTTTAACCTTATAGCTACAAATGAAGTGTATTTATAATGACATGAACAAGATGCGCCCTTTCCATTTGATTTCAGTATCTTACCAACCCTTTGAAGACTGAAGCAGAAATGCTCCAAAACTGCTGATGCTCAGCAGTGAATCTAGGTGGTAAATCCTCTCACTCGCTGGATTAAGACAAAACATATTTGGTTTTGCCATCCTGGCTTGCTGCACTGTCCTAGTCGTTGTTATTGCTGATACCCAACCATAGCAAGAAGAGCCCTGATCAATGTCTTTGTGTAGACTTGAATTAACTACATCTCACTTTCCTTTGACAGCAATACAGATCACACACAGCTGCTGCTTCCACTATAAGAAACACGAATTCTGGGAGGCATATTCATTATCTGGCTGTTCAAAGCAACAGAGCATGCAAGCCTCACCCTGCCTGGGTTACCTGAGAAATCAACATCTCCGTCTGATTAAGTGACTGCCAACCAGTCACCTTCTCACTCTAACCTTGATGTGGCAGGACTGTGACAAGCACATATAGCGCAGCATCACAAAATATTTCACTGATGCTCACAAATAAATAGCTTAATTTGTTTTAATAGCCTGGTACCTTGCAGCATTTCCTCTGGTTTTGAGGACAGAATACATCAATTCTTTCAATGGAACCTACCTGAAAGCCAGCTGGCAGGAAGCCAGAGAGAATCCTGATGAGGTCCAAAGTTTTCTCTCCTTACACAACTTACAGCACTCAATAAATTCCAGAGGAATTCCACTAACCACCACTGCCATTTTTTCAGCTATAGGATTTGGGATCAGAAAAATTGACTTTACAAAAAGTACAGCTCCTTAACAGATCTTCTGCAGGTGAGTATTACTTGTACACCAAAAAAAACCCACCCTGAAGTAATATCCATTTTATGTATGGGAGCAACAAAGTCCCTGTAAGGTGAGGTTTTATTTCCATCGTCTTGCAGAAAAGCACAGCGCTGCCAGTCACCAACTCCCACAGTGTTTTTATGGGCCTTATAATACTGGTTGTTTTTTTTCCACTTGCAGCCGCTGGATGAAGGTGGCCACATAGAAACCTCAGATTTCACACAAGAAAGAGAAATGAAACCTTTACTGTTGTAGAGGGGAACTCGGACCTTTGAAACTTCATTATTCTGCCTTCAGGTGACAAATAAGCATGGTTCTCACTAATGTATTGTGTGAGTGGACCTGGCTTGTGATTGCTGAACATCTAGAGCTAGAGAAATCTCAGCATTCACCACCACTATTCAGGTTTGTGTACCATCAGTGAATCATCCCACTTCCAACTGCAAAGCTTTTATAAATAGAAACATTCATGATACAGACAGAACCCAGCCTGAATTTACAAACCAGCAGGACAGGGCATGTTGAGCACTGAGTCTTCCCAGGTGTCACTAAGCAAAGGAGATGACAGTTCATATATTGTCTTAGAAGTACTTTCCAGCATAGTGCTGCACTTCCGTACAGTGAGATGAAGGTTCATGGGTACAACCCATTTAGGCTCATTTTGAAATAACAAAATTTACATTAGCTACTCAAAAAATTAATTTATCTTGGCGCTATTTTGGGTATTACAACAAATCTCAGTGTATTTTTTTTACAATGAAGACTGATACAACCTACACCTTTCTTCTTTCTAAATCATATTTCTCCCACAAGCAAGCCTCATCTGCTGTTGGCAGCAAGCTAGGATATCGTAATTAGGACAAATGTTTTCTTCCGTAAGCTAGAGGTTTTCAGTAACTTTCAAAGAGATGCAGCAACTCTTACTGCTGCAAAAGAGCTCACCCAGTCTCTAATCAAAAAGCTCATGCTGAGAAACACTAGTTTTCTCTCCTGAAACTTCAGATGGGTTTCACTTTTAACACACGCTGCAACCACAACAGTATGGAATTTCGCATCCATACCCAAAGCAATGGTTGACTGAGACACTGGAAAGCTACAGCTAGCATCAAAGTGGAGTCAAAGAGAAACTGAGACGGCAAGCACAGCGAGATGCCCTCCCGTCTCAAAACCACTACCTCTCCCTACTTAGAAATGCAACGTTTCCACAAGAAGGGAGAATTTCCACTCCCCTGTTTCAACCTCCAGTAACTACAGACAAGGCCCAAGGCAACACAGGGGAAGGGGGAAGGCAAAACTGACATAAAGCAACAGCACAGCGCAGGCACGCATTGGAGCAGCTACCGCGACCCTGCCTTACCTCGTTTTATCGTGTTAGAGCAGCCATGGGGAAACGCGGGGAGGAAAGGGAGCTGCGGCTGAAGGCCGCGGTTTGGACGCGGTTATGGAGCTCCGTGAGCGGCAGGAGACCAGTCTGAGAGATGAGAGCCTCGTCAGGGGCCCGGTCCGTTACCTCAGCGGCCGCCTCAGCGCAGGGCTCCCCTACAGCACGGCCCGGGCAGCTAATGGAGGCGTGAGGAGAAAAAGGCGGTAAACGGCACAGAACGGGAGGTGGCAGGGTCACCCTGCGGCAGCGCTTCTCTGCGGGCACCGGCTCCGGAGCAGCCCCGGCCTCGGCCGCGGAGCCATCCCTTCACACCTACGGAGCCTGGCTGGGGAGGAGGAGCCTTTATCACCGCGTTGTCAGAGCGCAGCTTCCCCGTGGCGTGAGGAGAGCCGCCATGACAGCCCACGGCAGCTTCTGGGCAGAGCTTTCCTATTTCTCCCCTCCTATGAGGGTCAGAACGGGATTTTTTATCTTGTTTTATTATTTTAGTATAACGGTTGTCAATCGGGTTGCCCCGATGCCACGGCTGTTTTCCCACATTAGCACCCGCGACTGCCCAACAGGTTTAAAACCCAGGCAGCCCTCAAAGGTGAGTTTATTCCGTGGGTCTGGGCGGCCCGTCCAGAGGTGCAGCAGTAATTCCAGACGGACGCTCCACAGGTTTTCCTAGAGCAATGCAATCAGTTGTGCTCTGTGCTTGCAGGTCTGCCCGCCTCTCGCCAAGTGAAAGGGCCATCTGCCGGGGAGGAGACCGGCTTCTATCCACATGCTGGGGTAGCCTCTGCTGGCTGAGCCTCGCTGTTACACCGGTTGAAATGTGCTAGGGGTAAGCTTGTAAACTGACGCGAATTGAGCAGACAAAAAGACATCGCAAGAGGTGTTTTTCATTTGCTTACTCATACATAGTATAAGTATATGAGTATATAAATAGTATGCATTTGCTACTGCAGATGATTGGGATTTTATACTTTAACGTGTGTTTTTAAATCATCAGCAATTCAGATAAACTAGGACCCTGATCCTCCATGTGTGAACATGTTTACTTCCTCAGCACAACTCTTATTACTAAGCAGGTTTTTAACTGTATTTTGCAACTAATCTACATGCATACCCAGTGTCATCTTACACACCTGATGGATGCATTTTTATGCATATGATAAGGTAAATAGCTTAGGATGCTACTTTTTTTGTGTGTTAAAATAAGCATGTCCCACCTGTGACTTATACCCAACCTTATCCCACTTCTTCAAATGGGTACATTTCATATCTGTGTAAGATAGGTATGATTCATATCAGTAGGTACATTAAAGAAGCCGCATGAGGCCACTGTCAGGTGCCATAGGAATTACAAATATAAAGTTATCTTTTTGCTCTAAGGAGATTAAATCTAAACAGATTCTGTGCAGGGTAGGAACAGAATGCAGACAACTGACATGATTCTCATTCACCTTGATGCCTATTAGTGTGCCTTACTCTGTAGGTG
The DNA here is from genome assembly GCA_039720435.1 of Amazona ochrocephala. Lineage (NCBI taxonomy): Eukaryota > Metazoa > Chordata > Aves > Psittaciformes > Psittacidae > Amazona > Amazona ochrocephala. Next base: position 2,153,955 of record CM077891.1, on the reverse strand, counting down.
CATGTAGAGAGACAGAAAATATACAGGATAAATGAGAGCTGGCTTCCATTAGCTTAGGAAGAAGGCAGGTGCTAGACCTTATTTCAACCATTAACAGTAGAAACAAATGTAATTGTAATCTCCTCTACAGAAAACCTAACACTTGTCTACCATTCCATTTGCAACTATAGCCTGTGGTCTTCTATCCCCTTAATTGAAATACATATCAAAACAGCTTCCACAAGGCAAGCTTTTCAGCCAGAATTAATTTCTTCATTTTCTCTCCTCTGCAACCTTGTGTTATTTTACCATAGGCAAAACAGCAGAGCACAGCAATAAACATGCTTCAGTGTGAATGCATCCTGAGAACTCTTGTTTAAGACAACTAAGCTACTAAACCTTGATTTCTAACAAAAAAATCTGTGTCCATATGACTGCCTTGAAAATGGAAAACACAATGCAGGCAATATGCATGTTGCTACATGTCAGATCTTATTTGAGCAAAAATAGTAGATAGAGCTGTCTAATTAGACATGGATCAAAAATGAAGAACTAAGTACTTTCCCATCACTCCCTGCAGGTTTGGAAGTTGGCTTTTTTCCCCCCTCTGCATATAGTTACTTGTTTGCCTTGGGTTGTAAAGAAATGCAGAGGGCTGTTATTAAAGCATCAGTAATTTGCTGAACAACATCTTTTGTGGAACTTGCTGAGTTAGAAAATTCCTTTTCACCTCCTCCCCCACCTCTGCCTGATTAGAATAACTGAAGAACAAATATCACATTATGGTGGTAGGTAAAAGGATCTAGTGTGTTTGCAGTTTAAGTGACTAGCACAAGAGAACAAATCCTAAAGCCTGTCCAGCTAATTGACAAGGAAAAAAGGCATTTGCTTTTTAAAAGTATAGCAGAACAGAGGCTTATGTTTAGGATTTGCTGTGCTTAGTGCTTTATATTCAGAATTTGGTTCCTAATATAGTTTGTTAGAAAGTTTTCCAAGCAATTAGAGCCCAAACACATACAAGAAGGGGAGTGAAGAATTGCCACTACAATGAGTGAGATTCTAAGACTGCAGAAACAGTGATCCCAACTCATCAACTGTTTAGTGCTGGCCTCAAGCCAGAAGTCTGCTTTTACCTTATTAGAACTCCAGCCCATCACAATAAGAATTTTTATCCGGTTCTCCATGTACCATCCCAAAGGAGCAGTACAATAGGTTCTTTCAAGGCCAGTAGCTCAAGTTTGAACTCACCAAGGACTGCAGCTACTGCTTTGCTCTTCTGCCATAGTTTCCAAATCGGTACAGATAAATATGCTACCTGTTCCTTATCAGATGCCAGCTGCTACCATTTTTCACTACCATTATTTCTGTAAACTACAGAAATCAAGGAGCACAGAACCCATTCTGTACTACTACAGAACCTCAGCATTGACCTCTGCAGATAAAGTGTTCTCATTAAATCTGCTGCCAAACCAAGTCAACAACCTGAATCTTTTACCTGACAACCACAGAATCTCCAGGCCTTTTTGTAAGAGGGATGGACATCACTTAAACCTCACAGAAGGCTTACCAGGCAGCACAGATTTGACATTTCTCACCATATCTTCACAACATGAAGCAATCATTTGTGTTCCTTTCCCTGCTTGATCCACTTTTGCAAAGGGCCAGTTTGCAAAGGGCCAGTTCTTTCTGTGCACCATTGAGAGAAGCATGCTCTTTTCTTAGATTGAAATTAAACAGATTTCTTCTTTGCCTCTACTTGCTTGTCTTTATTACACATATTCAAGTTAGTGGCCTTCTCTGTTCCACTGCATTCTTCAAACTTGCAGTTTGGTACAGTTGCCTTTTAGTTCAAGGAAAGACATGAGAACAGGCAGTAGTCTGGAAACACAGATACATTTTTAATGATTTAACATATAACAGACACTAGTGGAACAGCTCAACAACCAGGGAGGGAAAATGCAGTTTCTGTTCCATTGAATGAACAATGATCACATTGCACTTCTGATCACATCCTGTTTTTCTAGTCCAGGAATTCCCACTAACGTTGTCTGAATTAGGTTGGTTCTTATGATTTATTACAATTACTGCTTCAAGCAGTGGTATCACCTGCTAAGGAATTAATACCAAGCTGGAAAAGAAAACAAGAACAAGTGGTCAGTATCTTGATCTCATGAGTAGTGGAGCAAAACCATGAAGTGCTGGAATACATCTCAACAGGAATAATAAAATAGACCAACCTGATGGCCTTCCCTGCGGAAAACAGTTAGGAAGTGCTGGAACAGGGGTGAAGAATGTTTAACACTGAAAAGAGAAGTAACCTCTGCTACCCTCTGAAGACAGCATTTTACACTGCATCTTCACACTGTATCGTGTCTGCTGCAGCAAGTTGCCATAGGGTGGCAGCAAAGGGGAGACAGATTTTCAGCTGGATAAACTGCTAATGCTTAAGCTTTTAAGCTTTTGGAAAAACAAGATTTTCAAGAGAATCTGCTGATGGAACCATTATCTCACTTGATTACTTCTGGGAAAGAACAAAGAAAACAATGCAAGTAGATTTTATCAGATGGCTGTAACCCTACTTCTTGTTTGTAGCTTATGTACTGGCAATAGCATTCTACAGATCTTTTTGCACCACTGTGTTTGGGTTTTTTGTTTGATTTTAGGGGGGGTTGTGTGTGTGTTTGGTTTGTGTTGGTTTGGATTAAGCTTCTCTATATTGTTTTATTTCAGTTAGGGAATGGGAACTATCAGTTTAAACAAACAAACACGCAACCACAAAGTCAAAATCACAGAGGAGATGGATGCAGTAAAAACAAGAGAAATGAGGCTCTGCATATAGAAAAGAACAGCCCAATTTTGTCTGGCAGTTGGACTTTGACAGTGACATGCAGGGGGAGCACAAATTTAGTCAGCATTTTACAGGTTCTCTACCCATATGCTCTGTGTTGCCTTAAAAAGGGAGATAGTTTCAATTGCAACCTTAGAGAGCTAGGAGAGATTGTGGGAGAACCACCCCTGTTCTAGTGCCATTCTGATCAGACTGAAATCCCAGTGTAACAAACATGTCAAACAGCAAATCAAAGCCATCACTGCTGTTTAACTGAACTCATGCAACACAGTTGTCCTCAGAGGAGGGCTTGCTCCATGTTCTGACATTCCAATTATTCCATGCACAAGGACATCATTAAAATGAAATCCCAGAACTCCATCCTTTCGCCTCCTGCACAACCAGGAGTGAAGTACATTTAAACTACCAAGGTCTGAACAAGTTCAAGCAGACAAATCTTCAGTGCTCCCTGTTAGAAAGTGCATTGGCAGAGAGCTGTTTACAAAAGTAAGGCTCCTCTTTGAGGAAACTGTTGCAGAGTAACAAGGAAAATGTTTAAAGATAATAAACATCCCACCCTAGGCAGATCCCTGCTCTTCTCTCATGCTATGGGACTTTGACAGAATAACAACTCCATTGGAGTTCTGAATACTTTAAACTCACTAAGAGGATCATAACCACTCTAGTGACAAATCCCAATACAATTCCTTTAGACTAAGGAGGGAAAAAAACAATTTTATCCAGGATCTAAGATATCCTTTCTACCTGACATAATAAAACAGGGACCGAAAGGCATCAACAACTAGCTATGCAAAGCATCAATACTTTCAGCTAGTAATCCATAGAAAATGAATAAATAATTCATAATTACATAGGTGGTGTACACGATGCATGTCAAGGAATGCTCCAGAGAGAGAAGCACAACAAACATGCTTTACTCTCTAAAAGCAAAAATCCTCCCATTATTACTGTCACGCTGGAAAGCCTCTGGACTGCAGATACACAACTGAACCTCCATGTCCAGCTGCAAAGCTACATTAGGTATTTTTCTCACGATGCTTTATAGCCTGGATCTACTCCATGCATCCTAAAATGTACAGGAAGTATTCAAAAATAGCACTAGTACAACACTAGTACCTAAAGCAGGTGCATAACAAACTGAAGAAAACAAGATTCAATCCTGCAGTCCCTTGCTCACACTGTACACCCCTGAATTTATCCCCAGAAAAAACATCAGCCATTTACACTGAGGCTTCTGTAAAGCAAGAGCTGTTGTCTTGCTCTTTTGGACTCTAATCTCCAGTTCCTCCCCTTTGTTGCATAGATCATGCAGCTTTCAAACAGGCAGAAGCTCTGGGGGATATTCACCATAGCAGTACTTTGCAATTGGATCTCTGTAGGTGTTCTCATGTTGCACGCTCTGTCGGGAAGAGAAGGAGAAGCTTTATCAGAACATACATACTGAAACAACACAACCCTTCCCTGAGGCCAGGACCCAGAGAACTTATACACATTCTATACAGTAGAGTGTTATCTGGAGTCAAACAACATTGCACTTCTGACATGTAAAAGACAGTTTCTTTATTACAGTGCTTTAATGTTGAACCACACCCAGAACTTCCTTTTCAGGAGGCTACCCAAGCACATGGGAACAGCTTCAGTATTAAAATATACTTAGGCAGTACTGTCAAATGTCCTAAGCAAGCAAGACATAATACAGCTGCTGTTTGAGAAGCGTGCATTTTTTCTTGACTAAGCTAGAGTTCAGATTTTATGGATAAAAATATAACTTCGGAGACATTTGGAACTATGTCCTTTGTTTGCAATCCATCCCTATCACTGTACTAAATACCCAAGCTGTATGACATCTCCAACAGCACTGAGTGCTTGCTTAGACCAAATCCTCCAATCAAATCCCCCAGGTAACAGAAGTTCATCTGTTCTTAAAAATAAACTAAAATTAAAACATACTTTTTGAGTTCCTATGCAGATGACTGTCAGCATATGATAAGTCTAGAACTGTACTATAAAGTAAATAGCATCCTTTAGCTACTGGGAACAATTCTCACTGTTCTCATCCTTATGAGAGCTTCCCCAGAACTCATCCAAGATCTTCACTAGTCACTGAACCCAGCTAGTCTCCTTCCAGTTAAGTACCTCTTTTCTAAAGACAGCGTGCAACTCATCCTGCCCTAAATACGCTCTTTGCCCTTCCTTTACTGCTGGTGTTACTATTTCACCTTACAAATCAAAGGATATTGCCTCACATTAGCTCTCATTCATAGCTTCAGCTTTTGCAAAAGTGCCCGTGTGCACACAAGCACAACAGACCAGCCATTCACAGGACTAAGCCCCATTTTCAAAGGGTATTTTTCCATTTTTGAGTGCTGGAAATGTATTTGTCTTACCTGTGATGAAGTCCTACATTTTGCCAGACACAACTCAAAGTGATCTTCCACTGCCATGAAGAGGTTTTGGAAAGCAATAGCTGCCCGGTTCAAGAAACGTTCCAGAAGATGTTGCTGAAGTGGTCAGCAAAAAAGGCAACAAAACAAAAAACTGTATTTCAACAAGGAGTAACCAAAGCCCATCTTAACCTACACAGCTGAAGTCTCAGAGGAATAGTAAGCAACTCCACTTAGAACTTCTAGCAAGCACTGAAAGGTTAACACATTACAGAACCAACAGAGTTCTGGAAGAGAGTCTAGAGAAGCTAACAGAACACAGGGGAGTACCAATTGCAAAATCGATACTGGCTGGAATAGCTTTTGTGCAATCAATTCCCTTCAACAAACACAATCCCCCTGGAGCTGAAACATCTTGTAAGGCTCCCGATATTTCCTCTCAATGGTGGGAAGGATGGACTTTTTTTAAAGCTTTATTTATAGCTTGCCATATGCCGGTTTTCCTCATCCTTCTGAGAAAAGGAACTGTCCCCTCTAAGGAAAAAGCCCCTCACAAACAAGCACTTTAAGCCACAGAGGAACCCAAGCAGCTGAGAACACCTGAAAAGCAGGAGAACATCTCTGCACCTTGCTGGGCTGCAGGCAACAGGAAACACAGTACTCATAGACACTGCAGCAGCCGTTGGGAAGGCAGCTCTCACAGCTGTACAGCTTCGTACTGGGCACATTGACATTACAACAGCCATTTACCAGTAGGTCCTTCCTCTCACAGATGTAACCTGAAAAACAAAAGTAGTAGTAACAACTGGCAAGACATACCCCTTTGTATGCTCTATAGAAATTTATAGCAATAATCACATTACTTGAGAGGAGGTTTATTTATCATTTAGGAGATTATGGTCCCCTCAATTTGACTCAAGTCCTAACTAGCAATAACACTTAGACACAGGGATGAGTTTCACAACAGCCTGGTTGTGAAATAATAGGCACAACTGCTATGTACCTAATACTTTGTAAGTATATTTAAAGTATTTAAAAGCAGAACATGTAAGCTCAGATTTCTTTTTGGCATGATTCATTGTTGTGATTGGAAAAGGTAATTGGTGATGTACTGTACTGGAAAAAAACTATGATATGTTCTTTCAACTGGCCTACGTCTAGATAACTCTGTTTAGTTCAGTATGAAGAGACTTAGATTTGTCCACACAGGATAGCTGTAACAGTCAGTTGTTCAGCAGAATCCTTACTGGTTTAGAACCACAGCATATGTCTTTACAGGAACTGTACTACCAGTGTTAGACTGTGAGAGCTCTCTGTGATGTTAGAGACCTCAGTGAATTGGCAGTAAGTATAACTGAGGTGGTGCTAAATTTAAATCAATGCAAATCACACAGATGGGGTGGGTTTTCTACAGCCTTGATTTCTGCTTGAGAAAGCTCCAGTGCCTGAGCAATAAGCTCACTGGGCAGGAAAGAGCTCCATGCACTGAGAACAAGTAGTTACTGTGCTTGGGTTTACAAGGGCCATATGAGCTCCTTAACTGTGACTGAGCACTAATGATACCACTCCTGAGCTCCCTCCAAGCAAAGCTGGTCAGGTCTCCCCTATTACTCTCCTTAATGTAGCTGACTGTGGGAATACACAGGGAGCTACAAACAGTTATGCAAGCAACTATGCCAAAGTGAATGGGTCTCAATGTGTAAGTTCTGTGCAGAGGTAACTGGAGTGCTTTGAAACTGAGGTGGGTCTGGGACCAGCAGAGCTGCACCCATGGCATGCTGAGCCCCTTGGACCCACGCCTGCTGTGCACAGTCAAACAGCAACATGAATCCAGTCTGTGGATAGAACACCAGCAGCTGAGACGATGCAGTAAGAATGTCTCAAGAAAGAGTAATTGCTACTTGAAAGGGCCATCAATAATCAGACAGGCAAAGCAGCACTCAACACTGCAATATGCAGAATAAATTCTTAGTATCAAGTATACCCAGTTCATCTGTAATGAGGAGCTTCCCCTGCACAGAATTCCTGCACTGGTTACTCAGCTGACTGCTGTTTCCCGAACTGAACTTCACCTTCCACATGATCGGCTGCTCGTGCTCCTGCACTTGGAGGAGATTCCGATCTCTCACCATCCTCTCTTCCTGCAAGGAAAGACAGTAATGCAGACAGACATCCAAACATGCAACTCCTGCCATTCCAATCAGTGTGCTTTTCCCACAGTTAGAAATGCCTAGCGGTATTAAACTCTGCAACAGGAATCTACAGTGTCAGTGGCATATGCAACATATTACTTGCAGTAGGTTACTTTTTGCATGACAGAAAGCAGCACAACAACAGGGGGATACAAGTTCACCAATGGCTCAGCTAACACAGCTGGATTCAGTCACTGCCACCACAGAAGCAGCACGTATTCTATTAAATAACCCTAGGTACACACACTCCTCTTCTGCAAGTTCCGCACCTGAGGAACAAGAGTTCCTCTGGGATAGGGATGTTTTACCCTCCCGCAGCGGCCCGGTGCCGAACCCCGCCGGCGGCAGGGGACCCCGGGGCGGGCACTGACCTGCTTGAATGTGCTGGTGAGGAAGTAGACGAGGGATAGTCCGAAAACGACGCCAAGGACCCAGCGCTTCCTCAGCAGCCGCCGCCACAGCACCGCTCCCCAGAGCACCATAGCGGCGGGCAGGCCGCGGGCTAGGCCCTCAGCCCCCCGCCGCCGCGCTCGCCCGCCGCAGGGACGGAGAGGAACGGCGGGGGCAGCGCTGACCCAGGACCGGCATCACCAGCTCCGGCGGAGAGCCGCGCCGAGCAGCGGCCTGCCTCCCTCCCGGGAAGCGAGGCCCGACCGCTTCCGCCAGCCGCGGGGCGGGGTAGGCGGAAGCCGCGGATGTGCGTGCGCTGAGGGGGTGCGGCCGCGCCGGCCGAGGGCGGTGCCGGCGCCGCGGCCCGCACGGGTAGGTACCGGGCTGGGGCCTCCTGGGACGGGTGTGCTGGTCCCGAGGACCGGCTGCTCACGGCCCCGGTGGGCATTTAGGTACGAACTCCAGCGGGAATCTCCTTACCCCACCGAACTGGACAAAAAAAGGCCTTGCCTACGCCTTTTTCTGTGTGTGCATATATGTGTATGTATATATGTTGCCGCATTTGTAACTCTATATCTGTATATCTGTGTATACATACAGTGTTCTCCATCAGGGACTGCAGTGATAAGGGGCAATACGTTTAACCTTAAACGGGAGATTCAGGCTAGATATAAGGAAAAAGTTCTTTACAATGAGGGTTGCAAGGCACAGGGTGCCCAGAAAAGCTGTGGCTGCCCCATCCGTGGCAGTGCTCGAGGCCAGGTTGGACACAGGGGCTTGGAGCAACCTGCTCTAGTGGAAGGTGTTCTTGCCTGTGGCAGGGGATTGGAACTGAATGAGCTTAAGGTCCTTTCCAGTGCAAACCATTCTATGGTTACACACGTGGACATGAGTGTGTGTGTGTTATACATGATGAAGGCAGAGCAAAGCCCAGCAGGCACCCAGAGAGTGTCTGTGCAGTGAGCAGGGCTGCAGGTCCCAATCTCAGAGGGAAATGGCCTTGTTGTATCATGCACGCGTGCGGGAGTTGAAGCACCAGGGGTTCCTGCTTCTCTCCTTCTTTCCCAAGGAAATGGAGAGGTGAAACTCACTCTGCTATGGTGAAAATGACTCTATGCATGTGCTTCTTACAGATGCGCCTGTTTGAGCACTGTGGTCAGGTGCCTTACAGTCACCCAGCTTGAAGGACCTGTGATGAATTTGAAATTTGGGCCATCTTGGATTATCTGAAGCACTCCGTGTGTAAGATGTCTGCATCCTTTTGAGCTTCCCTCTCTCCCATCATGGCACCTTACACCTCTGGTTAAACCTGTTCTTCAGGTACTGTTAAAAGATGTTCAAGTGTTGCAAGATGAAAACCCCTAATCTAGGAAAGGCAGGAGCAGTTGGTAGAGCTGAGTGCCTTTTGAAACAAAGTCTGTTTAAATCCTCTTAAATCTGTAGGTCTCTGGGCAGAACAGACAAATACATCTCATGAAGTCCTGAGTCTTCAGTACTTGGCATTCATGTCACTGTCCCCTCAATGGCTGATGCCAAAAGATATGTCTCCCCATAGAGTGAGAGACATCATTTGGGAACATGATTTCACCCCACATTACAGTCTGGTAAACTTCTAATGGCCTAGAAAAGAGTGGAGGATTTTCCAAGTTGCAGAGTTATCTCCACACTGACTCTAACTCTCATCATGTAGCACAAGAAGATGGACAGATTCCTTTATAAGCAGTGACCCCAAAGTTGTTCACAGGTAGGACATCTCTGCCTGCATGGGTCAGCCTGGCTTGGCCTTTTCATCATGTCTTAATTACCATTTTGGTTAAAAAGGGATAATACTATATATAAAGTTGACAGAGATACTGTCAGGCTATAAGTAAATAATTATAATAATAATATATGCAGTAATAATTACTGCAGGGAGGGCAGAAGTAAGTCTTGTTACTACAAATGCAGCTTTAAAAAATCTGGAAAAAAGAAAATCTTTAATATATGTTTTTACTGTATAAAACAGATCCTTAAAAAATGAATTTTGGTCCTGAAAACACAACACAAATTGAAACATACAGCTAGGGAATAAAAAACTGCTGGGAGTTTAAGATCAAAATCTGTAGTAGAGAGTGTTGGTAACTTAGGGCGTCCTCTCCCTAAAATGTGTTGAAAGCTGTCTTTTTCCTGTCATATATGATGATGCAAAATGTTATTTACATAGAGCTGTGTATTTATATTAACTGTCAAGGGGATGTGCGAAGTTGGTAGGTCATATTAAAACCTCTTGTGTTCTCTGTCAGTGGTGACTCAAATCCAGTGTTGTCTCAGTTCCACCCACTTCATTCATAGGGTTCTGTAAGACTGCATGTTGCAAACCGAGAGTCTTTCTCTGTTTTGTAAATGTTAACATTTTTATCTTCATCTTTTTACACCTTTGATACAGTTACTTTTGTGATTTAACTGAAATACACTTTCTTCTGTCACTGATTTGTAACTTATCTTCAGGGCTGGGCAAACTCCCTATGCTTTTATTGCAGGTGTACATGGTGAGCGCAACTGTCTCTTTACGAGCTGTGAACTGCATGGTTTGGGCTTTATCATAGGATAAAAATGGAATTTAATGCAGTTTTCCAGGGGCTAGTGGGTCACTGAAAGTAAAGAATATGAATGAAAAGGTGAAAATATGGGGGGGGAGGGGGAGAGAGGGGACCAGAAATAAATATTCTGTGTTTTCTATGTCTCAGCTTCCATAACTCTGCTTACAGACAGTTAGGAAATGTTACCAGAGCCATTGTGCCTTTACAGAATACAGATATATGGCTACATGTTTACTTACATACATTCATGGAGTGTGAAATAAATAATGTTGCAACTTTTGATATTCAAAAGTATTTAGAGCTTTTTACATTTAATTCAGTAGCTATTGTAGCCTAGGGCTGCGCAGGATCAAACTTCAATATTTAAAGGATGTCTCTCTCAATCTTCTATGAAATGCCTGTGTGAATCTGGACAAATCACTTGGAAAACCAGCCCATTCCTTAGGTTTTATGTAACTAATAAGCAATCTAAGTATTTGCCAGTTACTCTGTGCTGTGCCTTGGTGATGATTCTGTGTTCTTTGCTTTTGAATTAATTTTGTTTTTAAAAGGTGGAATGTGTTTGAGGTTGTTCCCTTAAAATTAGGCACTTGAAAGCAAAGATTGAAGTAACTAAATGAAGAACTTCCCTTCTTGTTCTAGGAAAAGTTCCTGAAGTTAATACAATTCCAATGACTTTCCATTTCCAACTCCAGACCTTACTTTATGCTGACAATTCCAGACTGAATGGAGCAGGAACATATGATCTTTTGCATATGTGCATATTACTTATGACCATTGTGCAGTGTTTGCTAATGGCATTTCTGTGGTTTAAAAGGAATGGGTTACTTGTTTGAATCAATATTGTCCTGACCTGACTGTATTTTTTCCTTTAAAATGTTTATATGTTTTCTTTTTTTTCCTCCCTCTCAGTTTTGCTTTACAAAGCAAGTTTCTTGGGAAGAGGAAGAAGGGATTTCACTTCAGAGTGAAATTGATTCCATGTCACATCAAGAGCTTCTCTGTTGTCCTCAAGGTCTCTATCAGAACATCTCATCACAAACCTGCACACTCCTTGTGACGACTGCCATGGGCTGCAAAAGGCGATGTGACTAGTTCATGCCCTGCTTGGAGACCTCTGTGTGCTTACATTCGCCAGCTGAATGCTGTTCCTTTGCAAGTGTGCTAAGAAACAAATGCAAGTTCGAGGCGGTCTTTCAGAGAAGCCAGTGATTTATGCCAGCCATGTCACTAGCTGAATGGGTCTCACACCCCTTTGACTCTGTGGGCCTTTGTTAGGAGTCACACTGGGATCTGTTGACCTCCAACATTAATGTTGAGTGTGCTGTGCTTTAAGGTTTTGAGGAAAATGCAGAGACGGCATAGCAGCAACACTGACAACGTTCCTCCTGAAAGGTAAATCCTTTTCCTCCTTTTTTCCTTCGTTTTCCTCTCCAGAGGGGAATGTTCTGATTCAAGTGTATGCTGTGGTTTAGAAAATAAAAGCTCAAAATTAAGGAAAGCATATATGTCCTGTGCATGAAGTGTGGCCAGGCTTTCTGCTTGAGTTTAGGGAGTTTAGAGACAGGTTTACTTTTCTCCTACTTTTCACTTACTGACTGCTACCATCATCAGTGTTTCAGATTTCATGGTCCAGTGTGGCACATAAGGAGACAGTTGGCTTGGCATAGGCAGGATGTTTGGGGGCTCTAGAACAATGATTCATGGCACAGTCCTGTGGGGATCCTGAATGCTATCAATCCAAAAAGATCCATCTGCATGAACAGGGGCTGTTTATACTTTTATTAAGGTATTTTTAAAGTCTGCTCTTCTAAAACTGCCAAGTACTGTGACTTAGTATTTTATACAGAACTTGAATTATCCTTTACATCATCCCAGAATCTGTATCTAGCTTCATGTATGTGAATATTTAGAAGTAGAATACAAATGCCTCTAATTCACTTCTGTAATTACAATATCAGCAAGGGAGGCTTGCCACTGTTATTGTTCTGGTACTAAGTATTCCCTTGTGCTTTCCCAGGGTTAGAGCTTGACTTCTAGTTTGGTTTTGTTGTTTTTTTTTTTTCCCTAAGAAGAAATTAATCTAATTGCTCTAAGACAAAGATGGAACTAATGAATTTCATTGCTCTGTCTGAGCTTAGATTTTAAGTGAAAGATGAGTATTTCATACTGGCTTTGCAAGTAATGCCATCCAGAGGGACCTTGACACGCTTGTGAGGTGGGCTGATGCCAACCTGATGAAGTTTAACCATGCCAAGTGCAAGGTCCTACACCTGGGTCGGAGCAATGCCAGGCACAGCTACAGGTTGGGCGGGGAGGAGATTCAGAGCAGCCCTGTGGAGAAGGACTTGGGGGTGTGGGTTGATGAAGAAATGAACATGAGCCGGCTGCAGTGTGCGCTTGCAGCCCAGAAGGCCAACCGTATCCTGGGCTGCATCAAAAGGAGCGTGACCAGCAGGTCGAGGGAGGTGCTCCTGCCCCTCTACTCTGCTCTCGTGAGACCTCACTTGGAGTATTGTGTGCAGTTCTGGTGTCCTCAACATAAAAAGGACATGGAACTGTTAGAACAAGTGCAGAGGAGGGCCACGAGGATGATCAGGGGACTGGAGCACCTCTCGTATGAAGATAGGCTGAGAAAGTTGGGGCTGTTCAGCCTGGAGAAGAGAAGGCTGCGTGGAGACCTCATAGCAGCCTTCCAATACCTGAAGGGGGCCTATAGGGATGCTGGGGAGGGACTCTTCATTAGGGACTGTGGTGAGAGGACAAGGGGTAATGGGTTTAAACTTAAACAGGGGAAGTTTAGATTGGATCTGAGGAAGAAATTCTTTACTGTGAGGGTGGTGGGGCCCTGGAATGGGTTGCCCAGGGAGGTTGTGGATGCTTCATCCCTGGTGGTGTTCAAGGTGGGGTTGGACATAGCCTTGGGTGGCATGGTTTAGTGGGAGGTGTCCCTGCCCATGGCAGGGGGGTTGGAACTCAATGATCTTGAGGTCCTTTCCAACCCTTACTATTCTATGATTCTATGTTTCTAAGTAGAGGTGAAGCTTGATGTCATGACCACTTCTAGTCCCCATTCTGAATTTCAGGGGAAAAGAAAGCTGTCTTCAGCTTTTTCAGTGTGATGCTGCCCAAGCCTCAGCACAGGCTGTGGGTTTTATGTCAGCAGGCAAGGCTGGAGCTTGAGAGGCATGTAAGGTTGTATGGGCCCTCTCGTCTGTAACATAGAGCTTTCTGAGTCTGTGCAAACTTGTAAGGGACTTCAGGATTGTTTGAATGGTTCAGATATATTCAGGATAGGTGTCTATTGCTGAATGCAAAGGATAAGCAGAGTAATCTCAATTGGTTTTTGTAAATGCTTCTGTTTCTTAACAGGGTAAATGCATATTGTCAGTACCCTAAGCTGGAGGTTTCCTAACTGCCGAATGAAAAGGCGTTGCCACTGGTCTTCACTTCTGTTAACTTCAGCAAATTCACAATTTCATCCTTGTTTATTTGTTTTTAAATATGCCCCTGATGAATTCTTTCCTGTTGAAAGCAGAGTCATGTATCCTGGAAGTATTGTTCCAAACAACAATTGCGTCTTTATCTGTGGCATGGGGTCCCACCCAACTTGCTATGTTCACAGACATAAGTCCTGTCTTGTGTATACATCTCTCAATTGTAATGTTAGGTGTAAAATCCGAGATCTGGTTGACAAATATTTTAAACCAGAAAGAGGTGTGTGATGTCTTGTTGACTTGATTCCTTGCTGGAGCCTGTGGAGAGACGCTGGGAATGGAGTGTCACTATAAAAAGCCTTATTAGGAGTTTACTTAGTGGGAGGTATTCCCAGAGAGGTTTGAAGTGATCTCCAGAGTGAGGTGAAAGGCAGTGCTCTGTGCCCTGTAAGATGCCTGGGGAGGCTTTGGAACCCATGGGAAGGAGAGGGTTAAGGACCCTGCATGTGCTGTCTCAGCTTGGGACCACTATTTCTAAAGTTAGAGATCTCCCAGGACTAAAATCAAGAGATACCGAAGCTCTGCAACATGCCTTATTTGTAGGCTTTGTCTCTTGCTGAGCTTTATTTATCCTTTACTCTCATTTTGCAAGTTAGAGAGGTGTTTGCTGCCTGCCTAGTCATTGTTCTGTGGTTACCCGTATTGTTCCCTGTGATCTAAACTTCACGTGTATTCACTTCAGTACCACTGAGTTCAGGTGAAGAAAGTCTATTTTCTTCTGGAGTTAGGATGAAGATTTTTAAGCCTTTCTTTTGGGAATCTGGCTGTAATCCAACAAGCTCAGGAAGGAATCAGTGCCAGACCTAATTCTGTCCAGTGCCCAGTAATTTGGGTACATCCATGTCCAATTTGCCAAGAATATAAAAATAAAACAAGTTCTCTTGACCCAGGAGCACATCCTTCACTTAAAATATTTATTGGGTCAGGGACCCACAAGCAGGTCTCAAGGTTTCTTTTCCCCAGTTGACTGTGTCTTGTTGGTGTTACTCCTCCGTGGGCAAGTAGTGATCATCCCTCAATAAAATCAGAAGATTTGGGGGGTAGGCCATTTCTTTGAGTTAGCTTGATTGATGTGGCCTGTCTTGGTTGTGCTGTGTCAGTTTACATGGGGCTTTTTATGTTTTTCTTGAACTATTAAGATCAGTATAGACGATGTTGATTTTGGTATCAGATGTGTTATTTCTTTGGTTCCTCTAAAAGTAAAGGGCATGTCTGGGAGCTCCGTTCCTTAGATGAACTTAGCGAAAGTTCAGGTTAGATATAAGGAAGAAGTTCTTTAGTGTGAGGGTGGTGAGGCCCTGGCACAGGTTGCTCAGAGAAGTGGTAAATGCTCCATCCCTGACAGTGTTCAAGGCCAGGTTGGACAGAGCCTTGGGTGACATGGTCTAGAGTGAGGTGTCCCTGCCTTTGGCAGGGAGTTGGAACTGGATGATCTTAAGGTCCTTTCCAACCCAAATCATTCTATGATTCTATGAAGGAACTGTGGCATTGTGATCAGTTCTGTCAAAGTACTCTGATCTTATAACCTGGTTACTGGCCTCTAATTCTGCAACTCTGACTTTCCAACAGCAAATAGAAGGAAAAGCATCTGTCATCTGGAGCCCTTCGTGTTCTGATAGTGTGTGAGGAGCTCTTAATAGACTACAGTTAGAACTGGGCTATAAGACTGAGAAGTTCTGTCCACTCATTTTGGTTTGATCACTTTCATCTCTATCCACTGCAGAAACCGGAGCCAGACAGTGAGTTCTGAGACCAGCGTGGATGAAAGTGGAGTCTTTGAAAGTCTGAAGGCTGAAGCTTCCTCCCCACAACAGTTGTTCTCAGGCCTGGCAGGCATCCCATCAGGCACCATCACAGCCACCCCGTTCCAGTCAGGTTTGGTCCTGGGCTCTTCAGCAGGAGGTGGGGAAGTATTCATTCAGATGCCAGCCCCAAGGGAGGAAGGGAGCAGCCGTACAGAGGGAGCCCCGTTCCACCACCGGCAGTCATCCCATCATTTCCACCATGGCCATCACCGGGGTTCATCTCTGCTGCACATGGCAGGAGGGGACCGCCACGGGCACGCTGAGGAAGGCAGTGATGAGCAAGCTGGAACTCCAGCCCCAGCTCTTTCAGAGTTAAAAGCTGTGATTGGATGGCTGCAGAAGGGACTTCCCTTCATCTTGATCCTCCTGGCTAAAGTTTGTTTCCAGCACAAGCTTGGTAAGCATCTATCCTTTCTGGATTGTAAGTGTATTAGGGAGTGGTTAGGGAGCTTTAGCATGCTGCGGTGTCTGAGGCATTTATCTACATAACAGTGTCTAGAGGTAGTCTAGCATGAAGGGGACATATTTAAATGCATGCGGTAATGCAGTTGATAAATTCACCTTACTGTCAGTCCAAGCTGTTTTCATCTGTGTCAGTCCCATCTGTTTCTTGTCCTGGCCTGTAGGAGACCAGTTCTGTTCCTTTTCCTAATCTCTCCTTGGCATTCCTGTAGGGACTGAGGATGTTACCAAGGCTTCTCCCTCAGACATCTCTCCAGGAGAGGTGGGGAAAGCTTACATTAGTGACTAGCAAAGGCTTCTGTGTGACACAGAAGGGTTCAGAGGGACGAGACACTTTTCTAGCTGGAAGGATGGAAGTTGCGCAATCAAGCCAAACAGCATCAGCAGTTATGTCTTACAGTTCCCTAAAGAATGTGTCTATATAGGTTTCTTTAATAGGAGGCAAGTCTTTCAGCCTCTCAGTGCTCATGTGAGATCCATTCTTCTAATCCTCCTCTTACATGAAATTATATGTGTGGCCTGTCTGAGGATCCTTACTCACTCTGGGAGTAATATGCTGAGATTATCATTGCAGGGAAGCCAATAATGCTTGAGTTTAGTCCACCTTACAGTTCTGTCAGTATTCCCCAAACCAGGTATTGATTCATGTCTGAAACATCTTGCTTGTTGAATTTGATCTCCTATGTGGTCGTGATAGTGTGCCTTGTCTTCTGCAAGCTGCTGAACTGATACTGTAACACTGTCATCTGGCTGAGTTCTGTTTGCACAACACAGCCACAACTTGCAGCGCTTCCCCTCCAGCAAAGAACCTGACATTAGGATTTAGTGTCTGTATTGGACTGGGTGGCAAATGCTCACTTCAGTAGCTTCATTTTCATTTGGACTGAATTTTAACTTTATATATAGAGTCCACACTGCCCTGGTTTAATCACTGTTTTATTCAATGCAACCAGAATATCACCCAGTATTTTTTTCCTGAGCTTAAGATGCTGACATCAAGTGGCTTAAGACTGAAGATCCTTCTGCTCAGCCCTGTGTACTCTGACAGTGTCTTTCCCTGCAGGGATTGCTGTGTGCATTGGTATGGCCAGCACATTTGCATATGCCAACTCAACACTCCGGGAACAGGTCGCTCTGAAGGTGAGTACAGCCTCTTACTCTCCTATGGTCCCAGGCAACATCACTCTGTACACAAAACAATGTCGCTGTTGAACCTTCTTTTGCAATGTAGGGCTGAATGCTGTTATATGCATACAGATCTGTCAGATTAAGAGTGCTGTGCTATAATCCTCACTTCCTCTTCCTGCTTCTCCCCATTGATGCTTTCCCACAGTTTATATCCTGCTCTTTTTGTTTTATTATGCTACACTTTCACAAGAGAGGAAAGGTCAGGGATATGGTAATGTGCTCTTGGCTCTGCCACTGCTGTCAGTGCATCTTCAAGCACTCCTCTGTACCTCAGTTTCCCATTATGTACCACAGAGGTGCTGAAACCCATTCACTAGTTAATGATGAGATTTAATTTATTGTCATTTAGAGACTGTTTTGAGACATGCAGCTGAAGGATTTTGTAGCTGTATTGCTTGTTAGTATCTTGATAATGCTCTGGTGATAATACGCTTAGAGTATAAAGAAACCAGATCTTTTCAGGCCTTGTAATCAGTGTCAGCAGAATACTTCAACAGCACTGAAAGCACAAGACTAGAATTGGGTTTCTTGGTAAAAATTACATGGGTGGCACAAGTGTGTATTTCTGTCTACCAGCAGGAGTGGAATAAATGTGATACAGTGCTGAATGAACAGATAAATTGCACAGTCGTGTAACAGATTGCTGTTGCTTTGCCATTTGCACCTTTGTCTTTCAGGCAGTGTGCCCTTAATCCACCTGCTTTAAATCTCACCCTAACATCCCTGGCTGCTGAGTAGCTACAAAGAGCTATTTTCTTAATAAATCAGCTCCCAGGGAAAATGATGGGGTTTTTCCTCCCAGGAGTAAAATTCACTCTGATATTACACCAGGCCAAGACCCAGGACAAGATCTTCTGCTATCCCCTTCAATCTATAACGTTCCATGTCTTCTGAAAATGAAAATTTACACTTCTTTTGACCTTTAATTATTTCTTCAATCAAAAATGCATGTTCTGAACCCCCATGCATCCAGATCACATTCACAGGTGCTGCATGCAGTGATGGGTTATGTTATATTTGATTTAGCTAAGCCTTCTGTGGGACTTCAGATCTATTTATAAAACACCCCTTTGACAAAGTGTCCTTTCAAACAGGCGACAGCTCAGAATTATAGGACAACATACGGACTTCTTTCTTTCTTTTTGTTTTAACCTCTTGTCAAACTGCATTTTGAATATCAGGAGAATTTAGATGTCCCAAGAAAGATCCCAACTTTGAAAACTGAATTCGGCAAGTAAGGCTGTCATTGGCACTGGTGTATTTGCTTGATTTGTCTCAAGTTACTTCATGTTAAAATGTTAGCTGTGTGAGAGTCATTTCTGTGTGTGTTTCTGTATGTTTTTACCTACAGCCTATTTCTGAGCCCTAGTTCTATGTAAATAAACTAACTATGAACATTTAGTGTCATATTTGTATCGCCTGGCTTGGTCTTGCATTTTTCAGCAGGCAAAGGCTCAGCACAGTCATTGAGACTTTGAATTTGTCCTCTCTGCTTCTTTCTTCTTGCTCAGGAGAAGAGATCAGTGTTGGTTGTCTTGTGGATCCTGGCCTTTCTCACTGGAAACACCTTGTACTTGCTCTACACATTCAGCTCTCAGCAGCTCTACAACAGGTGGGCAACATTTCCATTGCTAATGATAGAAGGAAGTGATAATTGCCAGGGGAGAAAAGAGGGAAACCCACTTTCCTCCACACTTTGGGAGGAAATGTGCATACTGACGGTATCTGCTGTCTTTGTTAATATCATTGTAATACCTTTCAATGGCGGAAAAGAGTGTGTGTGTTACTCCTACCAGTGGACTATGCTCCTACCAAAGAATGACATAACCAGGGCCTGAATGGGTCAGGGTGTGTTGATGCACTGCCATGTTGCTGCTTGAAACATGTATGCTTGCAGTTGTCTTACCTATCAAAGCAGGGTGGATACTTTTTTATAGTGGGGCTTCTGAATTTTGACCACTGTGACTGAACATAAAGAGAAGGTGTTAGAAGCAGGTAAGAGATTGTCCCACTGATTTTTGCGCTTCCTCTAATGCTTTCTTTTCAGTCCATCAAGCTTTGAGTCTATTACAGGAGGTAAACTGGAGATGAAATAATAATGTTTTACTCCTGTGTCCTCTGGGCCTGGAGGCATTTGGATCTGAGGTAACTAAGATAGCCTCCACTTTCAGATTGTGAATGAAGCAGTCCTCATATACAGACAAGTTAGTACCCAGAGATTTGGTTCAGCACTATCCCTGCCTATTATAAAGCAGGGATTAAATGACATATAGGAAGTGAAGATACAGAACTTAAGCAAGAGAGTGCTAGTAGAATAAATAGGAAGGAATGGAGCAATGTCAAACCTAGTTATGTGAGAAAAAGGTTTTTATGTTTGTAGCTCAAAAGATAGAAATTATCTTCCCAATGAAACACTTATTCGTCCCACTGAAGACCACTTAGAACTTCAGACTGAAAATACAATGTGTGTCACATGCATCAGTTGGGCTGTGGCTACATGGCTCTTGGCTGTTTTTTCTGTCATTTATTTCATTGCTTCCCTGCTTCTTCCCACTGATACTGTCTAATAAGTGGAAGAGTCAAGGTCTGCCCACAACCCTGGTATCCTTTGGAATTGCCCCGATGTATTTGGGTTTGATCATTGGGAAGCTATGTATGTAAGTGCTTCTAGGAAGAGATGAGGTATATGTGTGGGGCCAAATGTGAGCTGGCAAACCATGGGATACTGTGCGTAGGGCTTGTGGGAGGGAAGAGAAGGAACAAGTATGGCAGAAAGGTGTGAAAGCACTAAGAAGGAACTTGCCTGCACCACGGGGAAACTGTGTCTCTAAGAAGGTGGTTAAGGTTAAAAGCATGAATAGGACTAGTTTGAAATAAAGGCCAGATCATCTAAAATGAAAGGGTTTCAGCAAATTGGAGCCATCCTACACGCTGGTTAGGCCATGGGTTATTAACAGGGAACAGACTGGGCAACAACTTCACTGGCAAGCCCTGTTCCTCCCAGTGTTGTGGTGGTGCTTGCTGGGTCATGCTTGGGCTGATGTATCTATTGCTTGCTGTGTGGGGACCTGTGACTATTCACAAGGCAGGCTTGGGAAATCAGAAATAGCTGCTTTGGTTTTGTTTCTTTCTGTCTTATTTTTAATTTCCTGATTTATTTACTTTTTGCCTTTTTTTCCTAGTGCATGAATAGTAGTAAAGTCTCTGATTCTGTTTCTGTTTTTAGGGTGTAATTTTACCTGTTGTGCTGTGCCAGTGTTGTGAGTATTTTAAATTCATGTTCAGGCTTTTCATTCTGGGTTGGTTATTTTCCTTTTTGTTTTGTTTTATTTTAAGTTTTTGCTTTCTACGATGAGGCTTTAGTAGCTAAATTCCTGAAGAGGAATCCTGGTATTTCAGTCTCATTGCTGCTCAGGTCAGTAGCTCCTGCCCATTGCTATATGAAGTTCTGCTGTCTTGGTCTCCCCTCTTTAAAGGGCAAATGTTCAGCCCAGTCAATAACATTATGTCAAGAGAACTATCTTTCTGGATCTTTGTTTCTGGTAAGAGCTGCTACTTAATACAGTCCAGCTTTTCTTCTGCTTCAGACAGTGGCAAGCCACCATCAGAGCATGACACACCTCAATTCCTGATCTCTTTGCCACACTAACAGTGCTTCCTTTGTCACCAGCATGTTTCACATGCACAAGTAGCTTTAGAGACTGCTGCCCCTGCAGTAGTTCTACCTGCAGCAAGCCAATCTCAGAGGACATAGTGGTCTTGGCTTCCCCAAGGAATCATAACTACTGCTGACTTCAAAGGATAAGCTTTTACAATCAGATCTGATATAGCAAGCCTGTGGACTTTAATGGACATTGCCATTAGACCAAAGCTCATTCACAGTGTGAATTGCAGGTTATGGAGATTGCAGTCTTCCAAAATAGGTTTTGTATGTTTGGGTCCTGTTTTGTGATAGTGGGCAAGCCTGCTGACCTCAGTAGGAATGGGCAAGACCAAAGTCAGGAGGCCCAGAGGAACCATGGGACTAATCTGCATGTCTTATTCCTATCGCCCTTGGGAACTGAAGTTCAGTGGAGTTCCTAGGCTTTCTCTAGCCTGCAGTGGATAGAGCTGCTGATCAAGAAGCTTAAGTGAGGTTCTTCTTGCTGGTATCTGAGCCTTGGTGTCATGCCTTTCAGCCTTATATTTCTGAAACCCAACCTTGAGAGGCTGGACTTCTTTGACCTGATGTGGATTGTGGGCATCGCAGACTTTGTACTCAAGTACCTGACCATTGCACTGAAATGCCTAATTGTTGCCCTGCCGAAGATCATCCTTGCTGTCAAGTCAAAGGTAGGAGTCTCTTTTCTTCTTGCTAAGTAGATGTTTATCTTTGATAATCTGATACCTTTGCAACATGTTTGCAGCATGAAATATGGGTGGAAGAATAAAAGTAATAAAACCTCTGATAAAACTTGGGCAGAAAGTCACCTGGAGAGTCAGCTTTTTGGCTTTTGAGCCATCACAGACCTGAGCAAGGGTTTGGTAATCCCAGCAAGTAATTCAAGCCCAGAGAGGTAAACATTGCTTGAGAAGGAGTAGTTACTAGCAATGAGATAAAGGCTTTTCTGGTTGATGTTGTTCTAGATCTTGTTTTCTGAGTAATCTCTACAAAGAAGTATTTCTAAAGCACCGATCTCTTCATTTAATGGAAAGAAATTGCAAGTACTTGTCCCTTTGGCTTTCTACTTGGGTCAAAGAAGTAACAGCATCAAATGGAAGCTTCTGATGCCACAGAAGACGGCACCAGTTGTAACCATGGCCAGAGAAATACTTTAACTAAATAGCTAACAAATGTTTAGGAAAGCATATATAGATTAGGCCTAACTTTTTAAAGTTTCTCACCACATTCTCTTTTGAAAGCCCTTTTCATACTGTTTTTTGACATGCACATGAAATGCCTCTTCCTCCACTTGGTGGTAACTACATTTCAGTGGCAAATGTAGCAATGTGTAGTGTTTGCATTTGGTAAAGAAACTCTCTGGCAGCTGTTGGGATGAAAGGGGATGGAGATGCCAGATACCATCATTCATTGCTGAAAGTCTCAGGCAGGGCACTTAAGGGGATGTCTAAACTGGGAATAGTTTTGCTTAGAAATGACACGGGTGGCAGGGGAGTTGAGCAGTTTGTTCCTGCACAGCAGGGCTATGAGATGCTTATTAATTTATTTCTGGCAATTGTCCAGCTCTTTTTCCTTCTTCTATTATTATTATTATATTTTGGGAGATTAATGTGCTAGGTCAGAGCATAATCCAGCCTGGGGAGGGAAGGGAAGAGCGATGTGAATAGTCTTCCCAAGATAAATTGCAGTGTTGGAAAAGGTTCACAGCCTTTGCTTGCTTGTCTGAGAGCTATCCCAAGTACTCATTAATCCTTGTCGGGAGAGAAGAAAGAGAAGGGGGCTTTATTTGCAGCTACAGTGGGAGGCTGGTAAGATCACATCTGTCATGGGCCTATAATGACTCAGAGCACAGATGCTTCATTTTTAATACCTTTTTCTGGATAGCAATATTTCTCACTTTTTTTGAGTCTCTTTTTGTCTTAGGATGTTGTTGATGGTCTCCTTGTCCCTTGACATCTGAAACTGCTGTTACCTACCACTATGGATCTGGATTTATTTTTATCCCTCTCTCTACAAGGCATCCATTAAGCCAACCAGGGATGAGATCTGGTGTTACAAATTAAGACAGATCAAACTGGGATGGGAATGCTCCAAGAGAACCACAGGATGCCATAGAAATTGTAATTGGTAGCCACATAGCTGAGCTCTTTCCCTGAGCTGGGTGACCCAGCTTGCCTCTTAAGGCCAGCACAGTGCTACACATCTTAGTTTCACGTGAGTTTTAAGCTTTTTCTCAGAACAGTTCTATTGCACTTTAGGCACATTATCTTTGACCAAATTCTTATCAACTTATTTACTATCTGCTATCTTAATACTTGCCAGATACAAAGTTTTTCTCTTCCTCCCCATATGCTTGTAGTAGTGTTCCTGCTTGAAGCCGAGCTTGTAGTTTATGAACTTCTGGATGTCTGAAACATAATCATAGCAGATAGCAAGCTGCTGAAGAAATAAATTACACTCAGAGGAGAGCTAGAAGACTTTTCCGTGGCAGACATAGAGAATTTGGTGATGTAAGCAGTCAGAACTGTAGTTTCTAGCTGCCCATAACACAGAGCCTAAAGTGGAGGTTGCTGCACTGTCAGGGGTAGAGTTCAGCACAGCTTAGAATGGGATAGAGGTATTTTATCTTGAGCTTCCTTGCAGTACTTTGATCATTCCGCACTCAACCTCTGGGCATGCTCCTCATTTTGAAAGTTCAAAGGCATTCCAAAGCCAATCTGGCTTTTCATGCTGCTCCTTGAGATTCTGGTCTACTCTGAATAGCATGTGGCTTTCACCGATGCTTTCATAGCCTTTCTAGTACAAGGCATGCCCTCTGAATGTCCTTCTTTTAAGACTCTTACCTTTCCATATCCATTGCGAATGGAGCAAGATCAGATTCTTTCTTTTACACATCAAAGTCTTCACATCTCCCCTCAGCTTCTCTGTACACCACCAGTTTTGAGTCTTTTCTCTGAGGTCATTCATTGCAGATCTTTCTCTCTCTGGACTTTCTTGAGTCCCCCCATTTTCCAGACCATTTCTTCAGCTTATAAAGATGGGTTTGGATTATAATCCTTCTTCCCAGTGTTTTTCAGCCTTTCCCACTTTAGTGTCAGCTGTACATCTGATAAGCCTACTCTGTTGCATGAAGATCACTAATGAAAATAGTGAGTAGTACTCCACTCTTAGATACGTCTTTTCATTCTGATACTGAACACTAAGAATTTGGGCTAGAGCACTCAGTTATCCCAATGTGAAGTACTGGATCATGTATTCCTGGTATAACACCATCACAGGAAGGGCAACATTTGGTTTCAGATAGCATTAAGGGCCATCTTGGATTTATAGCATAGGATTTATGATCTGAGAGGCAGAAAAAGTCTGTCTTTGCAATCAGAATGCAGAGGACAGTAAACGTGATAATGAGTGCTTGAAATGTGAAGCATGAGGACTGCTATATTATCGGGATACAACTAACCAGAGTTCTCCAAGATTGAATTACTCAGAAATGGAGTATCTTTAAAGCAACCTCTCCAAAGAATGAAGGAAGATTGGAAATCTGGCTATTTAATCCCAGACTTTCCCAGGTTCCAAACTAGCTCAGAAAACAGAGGTGCCAAGAGAGGCTGTGAGACTACAGTCAGGCTGGAAGGCAGGGAAAGAGCCTGCAAATAGGAGACAAAAGCAGGAAAAGGAAGGGAATCCCAACATCAGATTCCAACCTTACACCTCGGCAATCAGAGGCTGTGGGAAAGGAGCATACCTGTGCCTAAAGCTGTCCCTTCGTCCCCATGAGCCGAGGGGCACATCCAGCTGAGAACAAGTTTTAATAGCAGCTGGGCTCATCATTTGTTTGGAAGGGGGGTTTGGCTCCCACCCTGCATGCTGAAGGCTCTCCATTAAGAAAGGCAAATAAGATCATTTGGTTCAATAGAAAATGAATTAAAGTAAATTAAACTGCAGGAGCCATGTGGCCCGCAGAGGCCTCCATTGTTGTACACACATAAACAGCAGCTTTTCATTTGCACTGCTAAGGAATGACAGCTTGAGGGGGGTGGAATTAAAAATAAGGAAATAAATAATAAAAAGACACAGTTGCCAAAGATTCCCTTTAGGAAATCCTGGGTGCCTGCAAGTCTCCCATCCCCTCCTGATGCTGTTGTCAACAGTCTAATCCTGGAGAATGGAGTGAAGCATGAAGGGGGAGAAGGAAAACCAAACCCAAAGAATTGGAAGAAACTGGTACCCCAGGTTTTGTATCTATATATTTCCCTATTGCTACAGGGGAGAAAGTTACCAAGGACACACTTTTTCCCAACAGACTTAATAGCTGATACGGAAGTATTTTCTTTGCATGCTCAGTGCAGATGTGCAGCGAAGTTACAAGGAGCTGCATTTCCAGAAGATGGAAAATTCAAAAGGAAAACACTATCATCTGTTTGTTGAAAACCCAGCATGAAATTACTATAGGGAACCCAGGTCCCAAATAGCAGCCCCCGACTCCTCCAAGGAAGATACCCAAAATGTTTTTTTCCTGGAACAGAAGCTCTCTGCTGTGGGATCCTGGAGTCCTCTGACGTCTGGTTTAGGGACCTGAGATCCAGGGAAGGAGCCCCAGACTCCTCCAAGGAAACTACCTGACATGATTTTTTCCTTTGGAGAAACATCTTTCCTCTGCGATCTGGCACAGACTCCTCCCAGACATATCCTGCAGTATTTTGTCTTGTCAGTTGTTTGAAAGATGGATCTAGACATTACAAATGAGATTTCTTTTGTGGCAAGACTGGCATTACTCATATGAAGATTTCTTTGGTGCTGTATAAGTAGTGGCAAGTGTACAAATACTCATCCACACTAGCGCTGTGGACTCCTCACTGCCTCATGGAAAAGACTTACTTCTGGTTGATTGGGGTTTTTTGATGCTTTTTTCTTTAAAGTACTGCCTCATCAAATCTGGTTGGAGAAAACTTATTTCTATGAGGCACCCATTCTTTATATGGCTTTGCACTTGGACTTTGGACGTTTTTAGGTGCATACCATGTTCCCTAGCATAGATAGTTTTGCCAGAGGGGAGATTGAGATGAGCTCTTAGGCAGAAGCTCTTCCCTGTGAGGGTGCTGAGGTGCTGGCACAGGGTGCCCAGAGAAGCTGTGCCCATCCCTTGTAGTGTTCAAGGCCAGGTTAGACAGGGCTTGGAGCAAGCTGCTCTAGTGGAAGGTGTCCTTGCCCCTGGCAGGGGGTTGGAACTGGGTGAGCTTTAAGCTCTCTTCCAACCCAAGCCTTTCTATGGTTCTGTATGATTCTTCTGCATCACAAGAAGAGCAAGTTGGAGCAGTTTGCTCCTGCCAAAGCATTTTCTCTAGGCCACAGCCTCTTCCAGAAGGCTCACATGAGGAATGAAGGTGCCAGAGGGAAGTTATATTAATTGCGATGATGGCAGCAGCCTCATAATGTCCCTGCAGCCTCTTTCATCATGCAGCCAGATAGTTATCACTCCTTTTACGTGAAGTTTGTGTACTTTTGTTCCAGCCTGAGAAAAACAAGGTCTCTTGAAGCATTGGAGTCCTGTAGATGCTGGTCAAAACCCCCAGAAATATTGAAGCAAGCAATGGGAGCAGGCACATAGATTATACTACAGAATATCTGGGTAAAGATCTTCCTGCTCCATGTCTGTTCTCTCTTGTACTGTGTGATATGCAAGTTAATCCTAGTCTTCTCTAATAGTGTGGCTAACGTGGCATTTCCAGCTAGGCAATGGGCTGTCCTCTCTGTACCCTCTCCTTGGTGATCTTGGATGCTACCTGGGGGAACTCACTCAAATAGATTCATTCTTCTTGGGCAGCAGCCTTAGTTTTGATCCTCTGGAGCCACAGGAACTACATGATGGTTCTTCAGAGACTTTTCCCTATTGCAGCCTGGGACAGATGTGATGTCCCAGAGTCAGAAGTGGGGGATTTATTACTTCTGAAAGAAAAGTACTAACTAAAGCATAGGATTAGGTACTGGGGAACTGGGGCTCTTTTCTGTCCCTCTCCCTAACGCACTTTGCAAGTCACTGCTAAAGAAGTTTCTAAAGGAATCGTTGCTCCTATGTGCCAAGTTTGACTTTCCAGTTTAAGATATCCAAGATGTGACTTTCAGACATGCTGTGCACCAAGTAAAAATCTCATTTTCCCCTCTAATCCCACCTTGGAATTACTCCTCATTAGTCTTGCATGGATTTTCACCAGCATCCTCTGTGCCACAATCCTGTTTACTGCTCCTACCCAACACTTCCTTATATTGGCAATATGACCTGAAATCTCAGCAGAGCCTGCTTTCCTCTCATCCAAATTGCCAGCAGGTCTCAAAAGTTGTTTTTCTAGCATCTTCCTGTTTCAGAATATGTCCTAATGCTGCTGGCAACAGAACAAGTGAGACTTGGAACTTCCCTTGAGTGCTAATCACAACTTACAGTTGCCTCATTGCAACTTCTCTCACTTCTCTTACATCCCATTTTAATTCCGCTGTGTAAAACCTTAGCATGCCTGTTTCCTTCTGTGGAGCACACGTATGCAAAGCCTTATGTCAAAAGGGACCACTAAGTCAGTGCTCAGACTATGTGGGAATTAGCATTGCTTCTGCAGCTGTAATTTACCCCCTTTGATGTTTCTGTATTGTGATTCAATTTTAATTATGCAATTCTATGTTATTTTTCTGTAAGACTTCTTCCATCCATCACCAGTGAAAGCGAGGTGAGGTATTGAAAGAAGCTGTTGCAGAAACTGGAAAGCAAAAGCATAGAGAACAAAGAGACCATTGGAAGAAAAGGAATATTCTACAAGTTGAAGTTGAATGCTACACTGGAGAATTCAATTCCGTCCTTCATTTGCCAAATAATTCCTATGTGATTCTAGAAGAGTCATGTACAGCTGCAAACTGAAGTCAGTGCTTTAGCTTTTAATGGTAATGTGAGCTATAAAATTAAGTGCTTTATGAAAAGTCTAATCCCAGACACCAAAAAAACCTTACCTTAACCTTAGTCTTTGTGTCTTGAGCTCTCATTTAGAAAATAGAGAAAATAGCTGTCCCTTATGTCAGCCAACAATGTGAAAGTAATGGGGGTTTAAAACATCTTTTACTGTAGCGGTATCATAAAGAGAGTGAATGCATTTTAGTGATAGGCTACTCTGAGTAATGCTTAGATAGCATGAAGTGATAGGGTGCAGATCTGCCTTCAAGTAGTGAGGAAACCATACTCACAAGTTATATGTTTAATTAGTACCACTCACCCTCTCTGAAAAAATAGAGTGATCACATCGTTACAGACCATAATGTATTGCCTGCACAGAGAGAAAATCACAATTGTATGAAAAGCCAGAATTCTGCTCTCAAAATAAGTACTTGCTTTAAAGGCTAAAAATGGTCTTTATGTGCTGAAGGAGATAGAGGAAAATAGAGGGTTGTACACAAGTCATTGGCTTAGTTTGTAACTGGGAAAAAAGAGAAATACCAATTTCCCCACATGGTATCATAAGGCCCATCAGAGTTGCTGTAACTGGATCCACAGCACGGTCCTTTGCCACTTGTGCTAATGAAGTGTTTGCTAACAGTAATAGATGGCTATCAGCTTTTACAGTAACTGAGGAAGCAGGGTAAGGAGTGTACTACCTTTTTAGCCAGGCTTAACTCCAACCTGTTGCAAGAGCTCAATGAGAGCAGAACAGAGACTTCTCTGGTATGTGGCTTTACTCTAACCAGGGGCTATACTTCCAGGTAACATCCTATTCAATCTCTGTAGTCCAGCAAGGTAGGTGCGCTCCTGCACAGCCCAGTCGTGCACTGGGGCTGGCTCACAGGCTCACCAGAAAGAGCTTTTGCTGATCTTGGAGAGCTGTTCAACCTCTGCAGAGTGTATTCAAGAGAAGATTCCCAAATTTACATGGATTTTTTATGAAATGGGAAGTCACCTCACAGAAGCAGGCCTTACCTTATTTCAAGCTTAATTCACAGTCAGATGTATGGGAGGAATAGTTGTATTTGTGCTTAATATAAAAGACTTCCTAATCTTAATGAGAAATAGTTGAAGTACTTCTAGCTGAGGTTTTCAGACAAAAAACAGCTTGAGACAAAGACTTGACTTTAGAAGCTTCAACCTGGATAGCCAAGATATAACAAAGTTGAAAAGCAGATGACTGACAGGTAGATTGGGTGTGCTTACACCCAGTGATGGGTGCCATCTGCTTGAAGTTACTGCTATCAGGTGGCTAGATTTTGCTGCTGGAATTGTAGGGAACAAGCCCTGTTCCCTAAGCTTTAGGTTCAGAAGGAAAACTCCATTTCTGCTGCAGTCCTTTGTAGAATTAATGCTGATTTTCTAGGCACCTTTCCTAGTTTAAAAAGGGCTGGTGTGTTGCACTGAGGACTGAGGTGCAGGACAGTACATTACTGTATTTACTGTAGCACTACTTCTCTAAATGATGCTCAGCTCCCTTGTATGGCTTCCCTCTTCCTCGCTGTAATCACTCCAAGCTTATCAATGGTCAGGTGGGTGGTTAAGTGGGTTAAGGGGCTGGATGGGGAGATGCACCCATTTAAAGCTTGACTTCAGTCTGTGACAGTGTAAATAAGTACCTAGCTGCCAAGAAATCCTGATACCCTGCAGTTACCACTGAGAACTGAAGGTTTGCATTAGATAAAGGGATTTTGAAAGCAGTGTAAAGGGTGGAGATTTCGTGGTCAGAAAATTGAAGTGTGTCACTTGTTGCATATTCATTTTAGAGCCACACTCTGCCATTTCCATTTGTGCAGCTTGTCTGGACCTCTAGGGCTACCTGTGACCCATCTTTCCTTATGCTTTGCTGTGGGTTCTGGTGTTTACATGCCTCAAAAGCTTCTGGTGTAGCAGAATTTCAGCTTTGATGCCCCAAGTGCTGGATCCAGAAGCTCCATCTGATGCAATGAGGAAGTAACCAGTGACCTGTCCCAGCCAGCCTGCCAGGGAAGCAAGGCTAAATAAAAGCAGATGAGTGCGAGCCTGATGGGAGGAACGAGTCAGAGAAAGCAGTTTGCTGCCTTTAGCTTGCTGTAGCTTTCATCAGAGCTGGTTGAGGAGGGGGAGGCAGAGAACTGCCTGTGTGAGGGAAGGAAGTGACAGCATAGTCATTAGCAGACTGCGACCCTCTGTCACAAGGGCACCCGAAATAAACGATGATTGCATTGAAGCATGAGGCTGGATAGAGACCTCTGTGCTAATTTAATAAATTGCTTGCATTTAGGACTCCAGATTGTTGCTATTCCATTTTTGCTATGTGATGCCACCTGGGATTAACAAGGAGGAGGGGATTGGAGGGGAGAGAAGAAGAAAGCAGCCCAGGTCCGTTAGCAACCGCTGGTGTGACCTCACTCCTTGTTCCCGGGGGCATATGAGATCATGAGCATGCCAGAGCCCTCTGAAGGATTCGATTTGCTCGGTGCAGCAGGACGGCCTGAGGAGTGAGCTCATCTCTGAGCCCCTGGGGAAAGGCATTGCTGCTGCTCAGGGGCTGCACAGGACTTAATCCCCACTCCAAATCTCCGCAGTTAACAACTGCCCTGTGATGACATCACTGATGACAAAGCTGACCGGGACAGCACAGCAGAATTCCAGGGGAATTTCCCCTGCTCCATGATCTTAAAAGGAAAGAGCTTGGACAAGTTAAAACCAAATCTGTCAGTCCTAATTGTGTCAGTGGAGGCTAAGCCTAGTTCTGCGCTCACAGCTTGCCCTGACCTGGGGCCCTGTCACCAGTTCTCCCATTTAAACACTGTGGGACAGAACATAAAGGATCCTCATTAAGACTGAGGAAGGGATAGGGGGTTGGAGTGGGTTTAAATTAGAGCCTTGCTTAGCCAGCTTTCCTAATCTTATGTGCTTTAAATAGAAATTATGTGGTAAGAAAGAGCCGTTTCAGTTGCTGCACCTCATGGCTGTGTAAGCCAGGAGGGAGTTTGTTGCCCTGCAGGCATCCTTCAAGGAAGGAAAGCTTTCCATTGGAGTGAACACCAGAAGGGCAGGGACAGCTTTGGTGCAGGTTTACAAAGGATGGCACCCATTCTTTGAGTCTCTTTTGAGAGAGAAGTGTTTCAACTTCCCCCCCCCCCCCCCTTTTTGTTCCTTAAGGTCTTCAGGAAGATTTGTTATCTTTGAGTTTAAAAAGCCTTGAGGGTTTGGGTTTTCTTTCAGCGCCAGTCTTATCTGTGTACTGTACAACACACAAGAGCCAACACACACCAGAGTGGAAGGATGCTGGCAAATAGATAATGAACTTGATTCTTTGGGATGATCTAGAAAGGTGTCAGGAAGAGCAGTGTCACCTTCCATTTAATCCCTGTAGCTTCAGAAGGGGTACATACCCTGCATTCCTTTTCTCATCGTTAACAGTATCTACAACTTATGTGTTATTAATTCCTGGAAGTCTCAACCCCTGCTTTTAGCATTCTTTAGCATTGTCCAGTTCAGCGATAAGGTTTATATCCATAACTTGCTCTAAGAGTTTAAGATGCAAAAGTGTAGAGTATCTGGATAAGTGGCAGAGCAAAAGGAACACTATGAAACAATGAAGTGATTTATCCTTTCTACACCTCAAGTTAAAGGGCTGCAAAGAAAGCTGCATGTCATGAATACTGGTCTCTGCACCGTTTAGCAGTGTGCAGGTGGACAGCAAACACAAGCCCTGCATCAACTAAGTGCTATTGTTTCACCTTTCTAATAGTAATGATGTGTCCCTTGTTTGGTTGGGTTTTACAGGGGAAGTTTTACCTGATTATTGAGGAGCTAAGCCAGCTCTTCCGCTCCCTTGTCCCCATCCAGCTATGGTATAAATACATCATGGGAGATGATCCATCCAGCAGCTACTTCCTTGGTGGGATCCTCATTATCCTGTACAGCCTCTGCAAGGTAAGTACCACCTCCCTAATAACTTCTGTGGGAGCTGTAGCAAGAGCAGAGAGAGAAGCACAGCTGAAAGGAACAAATGCACCTCTTGATTGTTGCTAGTACTATGCAGGAAGGGAAGCTGCAGCAGATGGGGACACCATGTGCTTTAGTTGCCAAAAGCCTTTTGCTTCACCAGTATGTGGGCATTGATGAGCTACAGGAAAATCTGTGAGTGCTCATGTAGATTGCATCAGGCTTATGAAGTCACTGCTGCTTTCTAATACCCTTGTATAAAAGCTAGAAGAGAATGGGAGTGGAGTCTTGGGGACCAGGACTGGGAGAGATGTTAACTGTCACTAAACTTCTAGATACAGCACCAGAAGGGAGATTGCAGACAGTTAAATGTTTCTCTCAAAGCTTTCCTCTGCCTTTTAAGGCAGGGTAGGTACTCTGTTAGTCACAATACTCAATGGAGCAGGAGGAGAAAGAGTCATCCAAGTCCTGATGAAGTAAACCAGGTAGTTCTGGCCCCATTCTGGCTGATACAAGTCCAGGATCTCAGCAATGGACAAGAGTAATGTTTCCTCACAAGCGTTAAGAGCACAAAGTCTGTCTGTACAATTGGAAATTAATAGGTGTGACTTACTTAGAGTCCCAAATCTGAGGTCTAGAATTAGTCGTATGTCTAATTGTGTGCATTGAACCCTGCCTAGAGGCAAAGCAGTAGCTGAATAAGGATATATATCTGTGCTGTCCGTCTCTGAGAAAGGCCAAGTGATTCAAGCTTGCTGCAGCCCTGATACTTGTCTGTGCTCAGGAAAAAGGGGCTATGGCTTTGCAGAAGCAGACTGAAGAACAGAAGAGAGCTGAGCTGAAAACAGCTCAAAGGGGCTAATGGATTTCTGAGTCATAACTAAACCATAAAATAGATCTTATGCAAGATGTGCCTGCAGTTGCATCTATATGTTGTATAGGAATGGAGCATTGCAACCCCTGCTGCCAAGAAACATACAGGTTTTGTAAGCAAGGTAGGCAGAGGAAGTTGTGAGAAGTGATTTGGTCACAGCAGGTCTGTGATCAAGCCAGAAGCACAGCAAACTATGCCAGAACAGAAAGAACCTGAGACCAGTGGAATTCCCTACACACCCATCCGTTCTCTCAGCTGTATGTTTCCTGCTCTTTACTCTGTCCTGCTGGAGATTTTTGTTGCCCGTTTCATAGATGTCATTGCCTGGCTCTATTTTGGACAATATCCAACCCTTCTAGCTTGAGAGGTCAGGTACACAGATCACAATTACAAAGAGAGATCTGGTGACCCTTCTTGCAAGAGTTACTCAACACCTGGAAAAGGGATTCTTATCTCCAGTTCCGCATCCCATTTCTTATATTTGGAGGAGCACTTATAGTGTGAAGAAGCAGTGGGGGCCATCTGTTTGTTGGCTCAAGGTGACGGTAGGAAGTCAGTCCACATGCTGGGGTGTCTGGGTCAATGGAATCTGTAGCTAGGCACAGGTATGGCTGTGGCTGAACTGGAAACCAGCACTTGCATAGCATAGCTCAGACATGAACTGCTGCCTCCAGACTGAGCGCAAATAGAGCTCCTGCCCCCATGGGCAGGGATTGTGGGTGGGCACCCAGGTGAGGCTTGTCAGGGCCATGCAGGCCTATTAATGCACTCAGGGCCCTGACACATAGGTGCCAGCAGTTCTTCATGGTTTAACTGGATGTTTCTATAGTATGAAGCCTTTACAGGTGGTGTTGTAATGATCTAGGTTGGAAAAGCAACCCCATTTTGGAAAGTCTTGCTGATCAGTTGTTTAGAAGGAGAGAGGGCAGCTGTTTACCAGCCTTAGCTATACCTTAGGGTAGGACTGAGGTGCACACCTTGTGAAAGTGCTTTGGCTACAGCCTGTGCCTTTGACATTCATGGATTTTTCCTTTAATTCATCTAGTTCATCAAAGATGTCCATGGAAGTATAGGCCAGCTGAAGGGTAATAAGTCCAGGAACACGTCCCAGGTCATTATGTGGCACCTGCTGAGTACCACACATGTGTCCAGGTTAGGATTAGACCTCTGCACATGAGAGACTTTGCTTGGAAGTGAAAGAAAAGTGGGAGCATGTTTCCCATACAGATCATGAAATGTTGGGTGTGTGCATCCCATCTACAATCACAGGAGTTGCAGGTCTAATTCTTTGTCTGAGACACTGAAAATATACCCAAAGGAGTCCACATGAGCAAAGCCACAAACCACATTAGAAAAACCACAGAAGCCAATTTGGCACTCAGAGCTTCTGTGCTGCTGGCAGAAATCCAGGGCTCAGCATCCCTTTTCCCTACACAAAGGGCAGGCTCAACTTGGAGAAGGGTGTATATAGCACAGCTGATGGGGGCTGTCTTGGTGTCCCCGTTTGGACTGTATAAACATGGATCTGTGATTTTGACAAGGAAATCCCAGATGTTCATCAGTAAGGACATTAAGTCTTATTTCTTCCCTGTCCTGAACAGGAATGCTCACTGTTTGTGAACCCAATTGCTGCAATCATATTGCTGGAAAGATGACTGATGCAACTTCAGTGCATGGGGTGATAAATGGATGTTAAACAACTGCAAGATGCATCTTTTTGGGGGGCTCTGGGAGAAGAGGATTGACCAGAGCCAGAGCAGGGATGTTAGAAGTCTTGCTATAAGCAAAGCAACCACAAAAAGCTCTGAATTGGACTGTGGAGAAAAGCTGATCCTTATCCTTGTTAGATGATACACAGTGTGGTAGTGGGCAGCCTCAAGTGCTAGTTGCTGACTGGAAGCATTACTACAAGGACCCTAGGAGCCTTTTTACATGCTGACTGGAAGCATTATTGGTGCCTTCATTTGATTCCACATCTCTTGCCCGATGATCTCATTGGCATTCCCTGCAGTGAGCCCACTTAATCACCCTGACCAAAAAGGGAAAACAATAGAAAGCCAACTCCAGGCATTCTGGTGCCTTTGTACTGGTGAGCCTTTGTACGTGCAGAGCTGGTGCAGCTCTGCATGTCCTGCTTCACATCAACACTGCCCTCATACCTGCTTCTCACCCAGGCAGGTTCAAAATGGGAAGGTCCTGTTATATCATCTGTCTCTTCTCCCAACTAATGCAGGGCTGTTCTTTGCAGTCATTTCTTCATGGAGTCATAGAATCATAGAATAGTAAGGGTTGGAAAGGACCTCAAGATCATCGAGTTCCAAGCCCCCTGCCATGGGCAGGGACACCTCCCCCTAAACCATGCCATCCAAGGCTATGTCCAGCCTGGCCTTGAACACCACCAGGGATGGAGCATTCACAACTTCCCTGGGCAACCCATTCCAGTGCCGCACCACCCTTACAGTAAAGAATTTCTTCCTCATATCCAATCTAAATTTCCCCTGTTTAAGTTTAAACCCGTTACCCTTTGTCCTGTCACTACAGTTGATAATGAAGAGTCCCTCCCCAGCATCCCTATAGGCCCCCTTCAGGTACTGGAAGGCTGCTATGAGGTCTCCACGCAGCCTTCTCTTCTCCAGGCTGAATAGCCCCAGCTTTCTCAGCCTATCTTCATACGAGAGGTGCTCCAGTCCCCTGATCATCCTCGAGGCCTCCTCTGGACTTGTTCCAACAGTTCCATGTCCTTTTTATGTTGAGGACACCAGAACTGCACACAATACTCCAAGTGAGGTCTCACGAGAGCAGAGTAAAGGGGCAGGAGCACCTCCCTCGACCTGCTGGTCACACTCCTTTTGATGCAGCCCAGGATACCGTTGGCTTTCTGGGCTGCGAGCGCACACTGCCGGCTCATGTTCATTTTCTCATATCTTCATAGTGTTCATAGTGTCTTCTTCCCTGTGTTCTGCCAGCAGATAGAGAAGTGGAAGCTTCGTACCATGTCTTCACTTTAGGAATGTTGAGTGTCTCCTCTCTTGCTCAGCCCCTTGATACTTGTAGGCAGTTGTTGTGGCTTAAGCCCAGACGGTAACTCAGTACCATGCAGCCGTTTGCTCGCTCCCCCCCCCCTTCCTCCCCCACTCCTGGAGGGATGGGGAGGAGAATGGAAGGAATGCAACTCCCACGGGTTGAGATAAGAACAGCCCAGTAACTGAGGTATAGCACAAACCACTGCTGCTGCCACCAATAATGATGATAAGGGGAATAACAAGGGAAGAGAATACAACCGCTCACCACCCACCGATCGATACCCAGCCCGACCGAGCAGTGATCTAACCCTTCTGGGTAACTGCCCCCAGTTCATATAGTGGGCATGCCGTGCTGTGGTATGGAATAACCTCTTTGGTCAGTTTGGGTCAGGTGTCCTGTCTCTGCTTCCTCCCAGCTTCCCCTCCTCCCTGGCACAGCATGAGGCTCACAAAGTCCTTGGTCAGAGTAAACATTACTGAGCAGCAACTGAAAACATCGGTGTTATCAGCGCTGTTCCCAGGCCGAAAGTCAAAACCACAGCACTGCACCAGCTACCGAGAAGGAGAAAAATGACTGCTGCTGCTGACCCCAGGACAGCAGTTTATCATCGTTTTCCCCCACTTTTGTATTCTGCCAAGCTGTAAATATTTATGTCCTTTAGTCTCCTTTCAGCAATCATTTTCTGCAAGCTCATTTTCTGCCCTTCTGTGAGCTGTTTTAGTGTTTAATGAGGAGCCCAGAATGAGGGCTGCTCACCGCATGTGGTTACATCATGTTTGCTGGGCAACGGAGGGAGGGCCTGGTGTGGCCCCTGCTTTTGGCCATCTTTGGGCATCTGCAAAGTACCAACGTGCCAGACACTCACCCCCTTCCTGGCAATTGAAGTTTCTCACTCTTTAGGTGGGAGGGAGCAGCCCAGCCTCAGTCCTGCTCCTCATTCCTCAGGTCATTCTTGTCTTGGTAGCATTTAGTCGCTGCTCTCGCTTAAATCACCCTCAGCAGCAAGATAGGCAGGGTATCGTCTGGGCCCTAAGTGTCAAGCTGTGTGGCAGTTCCCTTTTCCCAGAGGCTGAGGAAAGCTGCTTTCTTCTTCTTCCATGTGAAGAGGCTGCTGTTCCTTTCCTCTTTCCCAAGCTAGCCGCAGTGGTTTCTAACCTCACTTCTGGATTTCTCAGGTCCTCAGTTCTCGTGGTGGGAATGCTCCCATTTTAGCTCTTTCCTACTTACTAGGGCTGGACAATTTACCCCACCACAACCCCTCTGTGTGCTTCTCTTTCTGTTGGTAAAGTCACTGCTCTGCCATCCATCGTTACCAGAGCTTTTTTGGCCACCATTCTCCACTGTCAATTCGCATTTATTGCATATTTCGTGATCACCATGAGATCTTTTTTGACACCATTCTTACTTAGGATGTTTGTTCCCTTTGAGTATCCATTTGGAGCCACTGTTTCCGGAGTTTCTGGACTGTGCACACAAGTGCACACGCATACGCTCTGTGAAAAGTATCTAAACGGGAATGTTTTTATTGCAGTCTTTCGACATCTGTGGTCGTCTGGGAAGTATCAGGAAGGCACTGAAGGTCCTCTGCACCCCACAGGTAAGTAGTCACACACATTAGAGCAGTTCATAGGTGGCACTTTGTTACTGTTGAATGATGGAGTTGAAAATTGCTCAGCGTATCGGGATCACAGAATGGAGTCATTTGTTGTCCCATGGCTGGATAAGCTGCATCTCTTGTCAGGGGTGTTAGGGACCTTTTGTGGTATCCTCCCTGTCCCAGCTATGGTAAGAG
Organism: Amazona ochrocephala; assembly: GCA_039720435.1. Classification (NCBI taxonomy): domain Eukaryota; kingdom Metazoa; phylum Chordata; class Aves; order Psittaciformes; family Psittacidae; genus Amazona; species Amazona ochrocephala. The sequence goes on along the minus strand of CM077891.1, from coordinate 2,116,368 downwards.
ATTGTTGCTAGTCTGGCCTGTTTGATTGGAAACACTGTGAAATATGGATTAATCCACTGAGGCCGAAACTGCAAGAAGCTGACAAAAGCTTGCAGTGCAGAGTGTGAGAAAGACTTCAAATAGAAGGATGTAGCTCCTGATGTGCAATGACTTTAAAAGAGATGCTACAGTGCACAGAAATTATCCCAGGCATCACATTATACAGTCCTGATACTTAGATCCGTGCACTGAAATACTGTGGCATATTTTAAAGTGGTAAAATCAAAGACTGTAGAGGAAGGGGACACAAAACATCACTGATGTTTGCTGGAGCTGCCTGGCTTAATCTGTGGGTTTGGGCTGGTCAGATTTCCTCAGCATATTTCCATTTCCCCTATTACTGTTCCAATAGGAGAAGCAACATTTACCTTCCGCATATTTAAGAAGACAGGTGGGAAGCCTGTGGGTGCTGCTGCTGTTATTCTTTCCTCTATTGTCTAACTTGCTAATAATAATACCTCCTACTATCTAAATACCTCTGTAAATGATGCTGAATTAATCCTTTCAGCTCCCCGTTGAGCTCATTACGTTCCATTATCATTGCTCCAAGTGGAGGCACTAAAAGATGGAGTCAGCTCAAGGGGAAAACAATACAGGGAACACATTGCTCCAGACTCCCTCTGTCCTGTGTGTTGGTGCCCAAATCTCTCTTCCCTGTACACACTGATGTAACACAGGTGTCTTGCCCAGGTCATGCAGGGAATCTGGGTGTGAAAAACAGTGTCCATATGTACGTGTAGCCAAACCCAGATTATCCTCGAGCCCTTTGACACTGGAATTTTTTCCCACCTCTCTGTAACAGACCTATGGAGTTCGTGCCACCAGCCAGCAGTGCACTGAGGCCGGTGACATCTGTGCCATTTGCCAAGCAGAATTCAGGGAACCTTTGATCCTGATGTGCCAGGTAAGACCCCAACTTCCAATGCCAGGTTTCCCCATTGGCATTCACCTTCTGCAGCCGGGGAGAGGGACAGTCAGCCCGGGTACTTCTAAAGTAATTTACTGGGACTCAATCTACGTCTTTGTGGACATTTATTGCCCTCTTCCAGACAGGCAGTGGTTGGAGATTGCTGAGCCACTCTTTAGGGGCTGCTCACAGCTATTGAGGTGGAAAAGACCAGCCTTGTAGTCCAGAGACTGCAGTTGGCAGTCCAGATCTTGGATCTAGAATGCAAGGCATTTTTATCTGCTGTGTAACAGGCTTATCAAATTAAAGTAGGTCACAGTGAATCAAAAGTGCCTCTTTCTATTCCTGTGAACATCTGTGCAGATGTTATCAAGCTGTCAGCCCCAGAGATTCTATCTTGGTACGTGTTTATCAGAGTTGAGATTCCAATGAGTAGCATTTCTGCTGGCTCCACATGTGCTGAGGAGGTCTCAGCTTCTTACAGCTTCTCAATACCCTTCTTGCCCTGTTCTTGCTCTTACAGCCTGGGGCTAGATGGTGGTGTGTGCTGGGCAGTCGTCCCTCCTGATCCCTGTTTGTACCCAAGCCAGGCGGGAGGGAGAGTCCTGTTGTGGCTCAGTGACGAAATAAGAGAAGAAAAGGAGAGAAAAATGGCATTTATAGAGAAGGGAAACTGGAACTGAGGCTGCTGAGGCGCTGGTACAGGGGGCCCAGAGAAGCTGTGGCTGCCCCATAGAATCGTAGAACAGTTAGGGTTGGAAAGGACCTTAAGATCCAGTTCCAGTTCCAACCCCCTGCCATGGGCAGGGACACCTCCCACTAAACCATGCCATCCAGGGCTATGTCCAGTCTGGCCTTGAACACCATCAGCGATGAAGCATTCACAACTTCCCTGGGCAACCCATTCCAGGGCCCCACCACCCTCACAGTAAAGAATTTCTTCCTCATGTCCAATCTAAACCTCCCCTGTTTAAGTTTAAACCCATTACCCCTTGTCCTCTCACCACAGTCCCTAATGAAGAGTCCCTCCCCAGCATCCCTATAGCCCCCCTTCACATACTGGAAGGCTGCTATGAGGTCTCCACGCAGCCTTCTCTTCTCCAGGCTGAACAGCCCCAACTTTCTCAGCCTATCTATCTTCATACACCATATGACATTCACATGCCATCCCTGGCAGCTTTCAAGGCCAGGTTGGACAGAGCCTTGGCTGACATGGTCTAACATGAGGCATCCCTGCCCGTGGCAGGGGATTGGAACTGGATGATCTTAAGGCACTTTCCAACCCAAACCTTCCTATGATTCTATGTGAGTACAAAAAAGCAAATGCAATGAGTAGTGGGAGGGAAGGGGTTGTTTGAGCTAAGTATGGACAGGGGATTGAGGATGGAAAAATGGAAAAGAAAACCCTCTCAAGCACTTTGTTAGCCCTGATGTTGTTCCAATGTTTGCCTTTTTAATGCTTCTTTCTACTGCTATAGTAAGAAACAGTGAACATATCACTAGCTCTGGCCAACTGAGATAGTAGTAATGCTGGGATTTATATTTCTTATCAATCATGTGAGTGCTGCTACGCAGCTCCACTGTCCGCTTGAACCTGAATCATTCCTTGATCCCATGGCTGCCCTATTGAGTGTGACAAGGCTGGACCTCCTGGCCGCATCCTGACGATGCCCTTTTGTCTCCGCAGCACGTGTTCTGTGAAGAATGCCTCTGCCTCTGGTTTGACCGGGAGAAGACCTGTCCTCTTTGTCGCTCTGTCACGGTTGAAACCCTGCGTTGCTGGAAGGATGGCACCACCTCTGCTCATTTCCAGGTGTATTAAAACCAATACATATGGAATAACGTGTGGAGAGAAGACAAAGCTGGAAGATCTAGTGATCCCAAGGCCCCTGTTTAGTAGCCCATGGATTTATCTTAGCCTTTCTTCCAGCTCTGTTTCTCCAGGAGCCACACAACAACTGTTACTATCCAGAAACTTCATCCTCGGAGGCAAGGAAGAGGTGGTTTATGTTATGGCAAACTCCATGGCTAAGCTGCAGCCAAGATTTTGTCTTGAACTTAAGCGGTTGTAAACTGCCTGGGATGTTGCCTTTATTTCTCTCCTTTTAGTATAGCTAAATATTGCATGTACAAGGCAAGAGTACTGTGAGTTGCATGTGTGTAAGTGATGTACTGGGAAAAAGCTGTCCTCTGGCTCAAGCCGCTGTGAGATTTTTCACGTTAATTGGCTCTAGCATCCCTGAATCTTTAACCTCATAGAATTATGCCATTGCTGTTACACTTCCCTTGAGAACTCCTCCAGATTTCTTCACAACCTCCTGCCCCAACTTGATTTTGGGTTGGAGAAACATCCTTTCCCAGCAGCCGTGTTTTGGAATTGATTCCACAAATGGCATGGGGTGGAAATCTCAAGGAACTTGGGAAAGACCATGCCAGTGACACTGGAAACGACACTTGGAATGTTTTTCCTCTTTACTTTTCATGGTCGGACTTTCTGATTTCTTAGCCTATGTGGAGAACAGTGGGAGGCACAGAGAGGTTAAAGTCAAGCTTGATTTGTCAGGTGAAAAGGCAGGGTCCTAACCCAGAGCATCTCACAGATCCAGATCTCCCTGCAATGTGCTTCTCAGTGCAGCCCCTGAGGAGAGCTCAGTGGCTTCGTCCAGGGCCTGCCTGGGTCCAAACCCAGGAAACATGTGAGCCTGCACAGCACCATTGGTACCACAAGGACTGGGGCATCAGGGAGGCTGAGCTTCCTGAGACTGCCTGCCCTGAGGGCAGAATTACACAGCAGCTTCAGGAGCCAGCCTGGTTTAAACACAAGCTGCATAATCCACCTGTGGATGGCAAGGAAAAGCTCTTTGAGGAGATACCTCATGCTGTTAACAGGAGAATGACCGCACTTCATGCCCCCGCGGTTCCCATCTCTGCTGAGGCTGCTGCAGTGGCATCTCCACACGAATGGAGCTGTTTGTGAGATGGAGCTTTCACATTCACTGAACAACCTCTGCTTTGTGCTGCATGCCCAGAGAAAGCTCCTCATTAGGCAGCTATGGCATCTTCCCTGCTCATTGCTATGGAAATGGCTGTAAGGTTACAATCCACTTGAGTGGAGCATCAGGAAGAGCTGTACCTGGGGGAAATGAGCCTCTGTGTATGTACTGGCTGCTGCCTTCCCCTCCTGCTGGGAATCTCCCCAGGGAGAAGAATTAAAGCAAACAGGAGCTAATGGTAACAGGATTAGGGCTCAACATTTCTTTGGGAGTAGTTCAGTACAGCCAGAGGAGAAACAGGAGAGGTCTGGCTTGAGAGGTACAGGGAAGTAGAGGAGGGAAAGCTTCACTTGCCAGAACAAAGTGAGTGGATTGTTGTCAAATGGATCCCATGAAAGCGGGGAATCAAGCCAAGGAATCCAGTGGCCATCTCCAATGGGAATAGCCTTTTGGGGGATGGGGGAAAGATTTCAGGAAGGAAGGAAGGTTTTCAGTGGGCACAGAAACGTGTATGATAGTGTGGTAGTGAGGTTCGGTCACTGGGAAAAGGAAAAATGATTGGTTCTGTAGCAAGGGATTCACAAAGGTTTGAGCACCAGCTTGCGGGGCAATGCCCATTTGTTACAGGGTTGGTGATACATGCCCTGGAAGTGTTTGGAAAGCCACTTCTAACTCTCATCTTTTTCCTACATGCTCCTGGAAAACGTATTTGGAGGAGTGTATGGAAAGGTCGGTATGAGCCTAACACAATAGATAGTGGTTGATCCCATTTCCAGTGGTTTGTGTTTTCCTTTGGCGATAATGAAGGCGATCAAAGGGACAGGTGAGGAATAGATTTTGCATTCTTACAGTCTTTTTTCTTATGTTATTGAATGTTCTTTACCAGTTGGCAGCAGAGTTGCTGTTCAGCCCGGAAAAGAGAAGGCTGCATGGAGACCTCATAGCAGCCTTCCAATATCTGAAGGGGCCTATAGGGATGCTGGGGAGGGACTCTTCATTAGGGACTGTGGTGATAGGACAAGGGGCAATGGGTTCAAACTGAAACAGGGGAAGTTTAGATTGGATTTGAGGAAGAAATTCTTTACTGTGAGGGTGGTGAGGCACTGGAATGGGTTGCCCAGGGAAGTTGTGAATGCTTCATCGCTGGCGGCGTTCAAGGTGGGGCTGGACATAGCCTTGGATGGCATGGTTTAGTGCGAGGTGTCCCTGCCCATGGCAGGGGGTTGGAACTGGATGATCTTGAGGTCCTTTCCAACCCTAACGATTCTATGATTCTATTCAGATACCTCAGTGACAAGATGCAGCACTACGATCCTATGGGAGACCTTTGTTCCAGGAGATGCCTCCCTCTGGCCAGGTTCGGGTGCTGGGCCTCCCAGTGCTCCACTGCTCTAAACTGAATTGAGGTGAATGAGTGCTAAATAGAAGGTGAAATTTTATATGGTGGATGTTTATTCTACTGGAAGCATTACAAAGGTCACCTTAATTCCTGCAAATGAGGAACTTGCCACAGACCACTATTATAGAGCTGTGAAATTGTAACAACCCCCTTAGTCCCTGTTCTGGGGAGGAAACAGCCTGTGCTGCTCCTGGCGTGTTACGTGGTGCTTTGGAAGGCAGGATGCTTCCACCCTCAAATAGGACATTTGGACCAGAGAACACACAGGAGAAGCTTCAGCTCTAGCGACAGCTGATGAGAAACCACAGCAGAGTTCCATGGCTGTGGAAAGAAATTGTTCTCTCTAATTTGAGGGAGGAAATGAAAACCCGGAGCCTTTTTCACCATTGAACAGTCATTTTTGTTTTGGTTTTTTTAATAAAGTCATTATAAATATGTACAAAGAGTCTCAGCATAAGAAATTCCTTTTACAAAAGAGAGAAGCCCCATCCAGTCACAAAGAGGAGCCTTCCTGAACTCGGCTCAGCAGCGAGCTTCGCTTTGCTCTTGCTTTGGTAAGGGTGGAAACGTGCCCAGTGGCTCTGCCGGGGTTTAAATCCAAACCAGCCATGCTCAAGGCATTGTGTGTTCGCTGCACTTCACCTCCTGCAGCCTGGCTGCAGGCTGGAGACTGCCACCATCCTGTGGACCAGAGGTGAGGGGAACGTGTTTTGTTGTGACACAGTGTGGACTTCACACTGATGGGAACTGTGAATACCCATGAAAGCCAACTCCCACTGCAGTTGGCCTTGCTCTCTACTTGGGTGGCATCTGAAGCTAATAACTGTAACTAATAACTGTGGTTCAATACCCGATGCTTTCAGTGAATAGTTATCAAGCTCCAAAGTCACTTTCTGTAAATACTAAAAAACCTGTTAAATTCCTCAAGTATTGAGCAGGGTGAACTCTGAAGGACTCTGATGGGAATAACATCAAAATTCACTCTTGGATTCCAATAAATATCATTGGCGGGGGGAAAATCACTTGGTTTGTGTTTTATAGCTTTCTTTTGCAGCTGGGGAGTGGAAATCCTGCAGCTTTGCCTGGAACAGTCACACTGCCACAGGCAGAGCTGTGGTTTGGAAGGCCCAAGCGAGGGAGTGCACTGGGGTATGTGCTGACTGAGATCCATGTTACGCAGATGGAGAGGGATTCCAGCCAGTGGGATTGGCAGAGGGAAGAAGCACCAAAGTGTCTCCTGCTGGGAACAGGGATATACACCTGTACAGAGCAGAGATGGCCTTTGGAGTGAAAGGGCTTGCACCTTCAGCCCAGGGCAGAACTAAAAGGCCAAGGTAGGAGCAGCATACGAGGACTCCTCCATGCAGACCAGCGGACACCCCAGTGCTTCCATAGAATTCAGATCTGCTCTAAGGGAAGATGTGAAGATCCTGGTCACCTCTGTGGAGGTAGAATATAGCATGGGTCTGGGATTGAATCTGGAGCCACAGGCAGTTTGTTGCACGTATCTTCACTGTCTGTCAAGATCACAGATGTTTTAAAACCACGTGCAGGAAAGTTAACATTAATGTTAAGGTAGATGGACTTATTCTGTCCTCACCATCGTCTACATGGCAGTGCAGTTGTGCAGAAGGGAAAGATCTCCTTCAGTTGGGCCTCCCCATTTGCCATTCCCCTGTCACCTGTGTGATTCTCCTCTGCTTGCTCAGCCTGCAGGACCAAACAGCATTCCACTGGTTTCATCTTACAAGGCAGCAGGGAAAAGTGCCTGATCCCACAGCTCGTGTGCACATCCAAACTGCCTCAGCTTGACCAAAACAGTTCGTAATCCATTTCCTTCAAAGGAGCTGCTTCTGCTTCTGCAATGGAGTTAAGTGTCTCATCCTTTTAGCATGATACAGAAACAGAGCAAATTCCCACATCAGATTAAACTGATTTAATGGGTGTTCCTGATTTAAAGAAACTGCTTTAGTATGGGGCTTAGCTGAATCAGGGTCACTTCTGTATGCCTGAACCAGAGGCATGATGGGCTTCTCCCCACTGACAACTCACTGGTTTGGGTGATTTGCTGCATGCTTTCATTAGGTGATGCCTCTCCTGGGCACATGGAAGTGTATGACGGGAGCCTTGGTCCCATGCCATATTTTAACTACAGAAAATAGTCCTAAGAAAGAAGAGGGGGGAATGTGGAGTTAATGGGCCTCATCCTGTCCTGGGTGCAACCTGCAAGCAGACAGCAGTGCTATCCTAGGATTGATTTGGCCAAAGGACTTGTTTTAACAACAGGCTGGGGGAGAGGAGCTTCACAGACCGCAGCAGCTTTGTTATTCCAGTGTGAAGGCCCAGTGTGTGCTGGGAGCTGTCCTGGTGCAGTGCAGCTTTAAAAATTAATAAAGACTTTCCTCAGCCACATTATGTGGTGCTCTGTACAGACTATGATCTCATAGCCTCCTCCTCGGCCTTCAGCACAGCGGCTGCTGAAACCCAAGATGAGGCCTTTTCTCATTTAGAGAGCACTCCCCTTCTTTACAGAGGCACAACTGCAGAGCTCATCACAATCAATGACTTCTTGGCTGCCTTGAGGGAGAAAGCAGAGGAGCACGAGCGAGGAGCTGTGCTGGTTTCCTACCCATGAGTACGGTCCAGAAACCACCATCACACGGAGGTGCTGCAGCACAGTCAGGACAGCGCTAGGGAAGTACACAGCATGCTTGCTTTTGCAGTACAAACGTCAACCAGGGTTCAAGCAAGGATTTTAAAAAGGATAAAAACAGCCCTTGTCAAAAAATGGAGGCATTCAAGAATAGCAATTACAGCAGGAAATGTAAGGCTTCGACAAACGTACCCTCAGTAAGTAATGCCATTTATGTACAGTGAATGCTGGCTGCGAAGTGCTGGTTAGCTGCTTCTCTAGCAAAGCTCACTTGACCCAGCAACTAAGAGATGAAAGTCTCCAAAACTTAACCCGTGGTTCACACCAAACGTCCCGTTTAGAAAGACAAAAGTGAAGCAAATCAAGATGAATGCAGGACTCGGGGTACTGGACCTGCTCTTGTTTTCACTTGGGAAGCACCATAGGTTTGGTTGTTTCATAAGAGTAGCAATGGGCAGCGTGTCTCCTAATGGTTTTGATGACTATTAGGAACCACCAAGGACACTGATCCCTGGGAGTTGTGAGGCTTGGGGCTTTTACCAAAAAGCCTGTCCACGGAGGGTCAGGATGGAGGGAGATGAGCCCATCACTTTGCTGCCGAGGCTGGTCACTGATATAAGGGTCTTTCCCAAGGTGGGGTCTCACGGTAAGGACAGAACTTCCTTTCCTCTTCCTTCACTGGGCTGTTTCAGGGGAATGTCTGTGGGGAAAATGCCTCAAGAAGTGCCCTGGCTGCAGACCCCAGCAGCAGAACCAGCAGCAGCACATCCTGCGTGCCCAGAGATGGAAGAGCAGATGGAATAATGCATATTCCAGGTGAGAAGTTTATTAAACCTTCAGAACTCGGGAGCTAATGATTGTTAAAGGTGAGGAATATGTGGGAAAGGCCTCTGCCTTGCACTGAGAAATGGAAGCCAGATCCTGTGCCGGATGGGCTGGCACAAGGCTGCCTCTGGGTACGGGGTACACACATGGGGAGGGAGGATGGTGTAGGGGAGGGAAGGCCTCCTGCAGGCTGCATGTCCTGTAGAGCAGTCCCCATCGTGTCCTCCCCACGTCCTGTTCCAATCTGACTGTGCAACACTGTACACACAATTCCACTCCCTCGTTCAAGTGATCTGCTGAGTTCTATTTTTAAGACTGTGCCTGATCCAGCACCTGCAACAGTGCTGAAATCAGCCGAGGCTCCTCCTTGCGCTAGAAAGATGCTTACTTGCCTCAGCAGGAGGCTGAGCCAGGAAGGGGACAGGATGCTGAGTGGTACTGAGCATCAGGCCCCAAGTGGTAGGAAAATGATTTGTGGGTCCCCGTGGTTGTGAGACCACCGAAACTCTATCAATAGACAAACTACACGTAGCTACACGATCCCTCCCAACACTGCACGTAATCTAAAGTAGGGCAAGGTTACTCATTAGGAACAATCTGCTCTTTCAGCATAGCCCTTTCTGCTGTTTGAGAATTGACTGGGATCAATAATACCCATGAGGATGTGTGCAGGGGCCCAAAACACATCGAAGAATAGTTGGTAAAGGGCGAGTTGAGCTTTTACATTGCTTAGAAACATTTCTCCTGCAGTAGTGAAGAGCACAAGGTTTGACTTGCCTTGTTCCTTGGGTGAGGGTCAGGGGTTTTAAAAGGCAGGGAGCCAAACTTCCTTTGGAAATCAGGTTCCTGACATTCCTTTATGCCTTTGAACCCCCCCCAGCCACGGGAGGGTCAATTTTGTGGTGCAACCATCTGAAAGTGGGAGAAATGTTTCTAAAACCCTGCACACAGTGATCACTGTCAATAGCATCTGGAAGGTATCCTACATCTGACAGGTAGTTTTGGCTGCAAGAAAAAAGTGCTCTGTACTAGACTGAAAAAAGCCCTTTGCTTTCTAAAGACAGGTTCTCCTGTTATCCCCCGGTTTATTGATTAGTCTAGATGCAGTTCTCTTCCCTGGTTCATGGGATTTGAGGCTTAAGTCGCCATCGAGGAGGATACCCAGCTCTGGAGCTGTAGGTGATTCTGCACCAGCAGACTTGGACACGTCCACTGCAGTGAAAAGAGGTGGTGTGTCACTGCCACCCCAGCAAAGGCTGCGTCCCAAGCTCCCAACCATCCAAGGAAAAAGAACTGCCCCAAAGAAAATGAGTTGTAGAGAGTTCTGGGCTAGATTCTTTTGTCTTCATTTATGCAGAGATTGAAAGAAAGGAAAAGTAATAGCACCTTCTCAACAAGTATTATTTTTTTGCTATCTTGTGTATAAATATCAATAACCAAAATAGATTTTTCCTTGTCCCATGTTTCAGAACATCCTCTCAGGGAAACTGTAGCACCACAGAGAGGCACTTTAGCCCCAGACAAATATGAAATGTAGCACCAGAGAAACTAAAGTCAGAAGAACAGCTTATCTCACCTAGTGCTATAGCACTGAATATATACACACACAGACCGTCTGTCGTCCAAGCTGCCAAGCACCCGTGCCCGCCCCATGGCAGGGCTGTGCTCGTCCCGCAGCAAGCTTGGGCTCTCAAGGTAGTACTTAACTCTGGATGTATTTTCCACCCCACTGCATCGAAAGGAACGTTTATGCTGCCATAAACAAGGTGCAGTGGAGGAAATGCCAGTGTTACAGCAAGGACATCACTAATCTTTTGACTCAGACTGCAGGAGCACGAGTGCTCAGACCACCATCATCTACAAGGAATGTTGCTTACGTTCTCAACAAGGCATGCACGTCTTAACGTATGCATACAGGAGGGTTTACATTCTTCTATATATAAGCATGTATGTGTCTCTGGTTTGCTGCTGGGCCCTTGAACAGCTCCTTCTGTGCAAATCCTTCTTCACGTTGCCCAAAGCACTTCCAACATCTTCCACTTCTTTCTTTCTCTCCACTCTTCACAGCTGCTGCTCAGGCTCTGGATTCCCTGGAGGAAAAGGGGAAACAATTTTCTCCAAGGGCACAGGGTTCTCTCCAGCCTAAGAAAGCAAAAGAATTGCGTTTGGGTTTAATTATATTGATGCATTGGTTACAATAAAAGCTTCTTTGAAATTTATGCTTGAACCCTCCCGCTAAATTTACGGACAGGAAGAGGTACGTAATTTATGGGAGGATGCTTTGGTGGTTCAACACGAGATTTTACCCCTGTGCTACTGCAGGATGCCCGGTGAGCTCTCACTCTGCACTGCTCCTTTTGGGTGCTCCATCTTCATTTACATCACGTTAACAAAAACATTAACTTTTAGGGAAGCCATTAATTTTGTTCCAGGTAGGCAACAGGGCGCAGTGAGTACCACAGGGGACTGGAAGAGCTCACTCATTCCTGCTTCTGCCACTGATTAGATTTGTGGCCTTGGGCAAACACTTCTTTCAGTTGCTGCTGTAAAATGGGGGCAGTAATAACTTCTTTGCCTTAGAGGTGGGCTGCAAGCCTTAATTAATAAATTGCTCAGAGAAAGGCACCTATCTAAGTGCAAATTAGCAGGCGAGGCGCCCAAGGGGCAGCCACTCTGCAAGTCCCATTTATACCCAGGTTGTTGATACCAGCACTCAATGGGGTAGGTCCCATCTTTCAGGCTGTGGTGTCTGGTCTGCAAAGACTGTGGCAGTGAGTGACCTTACAGAAACCTCGGTGGAGAAATCTCTGCTGCCTTCGGGATGAGGTGATTTCACCCGGCTGGGAGAGGGGAGGGGGGAGTAGCTGACTGTGCAAGTGCATCAGCTATGAAGTCAGTGTAATTAGGGCTGGCAAACAGCTTTGGGACAGATTCTGAGCAGCATTACTCCATGTACACCCAGAATCACATCCCTGCTTTCTGCAGCGCTACCCTGCCTATGCCAGCGTGAAGGTTGTTGCGATTCAGTGGCACCGTCTCTGAGATGAACTGAATCCTCTCCTGTGAGGGGACAAGTGCTGGTGCTGCAGTGGGACTCTGAGTAACCCGCAACATCTCTGGTTCAGCCTCACCAGGCTCAACTGTATCTGCTCTATCCCCGTTGCTGCGAGCTCTCGAGCCGCTGCTGTGCACAGGATGTGGCGATTACAACCTCTCCCTCAGTTCACAGTCCGGCTTTCTGCTTCCCAGGAACCTGAAGCAACGCTGTAAATAGCTTGAAGGACTCAAATCAGAATGAATCGTGTGGGCTCGAAGCACGTTTCCGTTTGCCTTGCTGGGATCAATGCCCCCAGATAGCCACGCAGCTCCTGGGGCTCCTGTATCTGCGCACACAGACTCCACACATACACCCGCTCTCTGGAGTGCTCCAGGTATTTTAAAGGTCTTCTTGCAGAGCCACTTCGCATTTTGGGAGAAGGCAAACAGAAAGGTACTACTTGGAACAGCTATTTAATGTTCCCTAAAGCAGGAACATGGTAACACTGGCTACACAAAACCAGCCAACAGAGCACAGACCATCGACAACCTGGAGAGGGTTGTTACAATATTTTATATTAATTAATTAATATATTGTTATAATCTGGAGAGGGGCTTTGGACAAGGGCCTGTAGGGACAGGACAAGGGGAATGGCTTTAACCTGCCAGAGGGGAGACTGAGATGAGCTCTTAGGCAGAAGCTCTTCCCTGTGAGGGTGCTGAGGCGCTGGCACAGGGTGCCCAGAGAAGCTGTGGCTGCCCCATCCCTGGCAGTGTTCAAGGCCAGGTTGGACACAGGGGCTTGGAGCAAGCTGCTCCAGTGGAAGGTGTCCCTGCCCATGGCAGGGGTTGGAACTGGAGGAGCTCTGAGGTCCCTTCCAACCCAAACCATTCCATGATTCCACGGATAAGCAGCTGTCAGTAGGTAGCCCAGCAGGGGTTGAAATGTGTCCTGCTCAGCCTCCTGCCCTGCACACATGGAGTCAGCCCTTCCCGCAGCCCTGCGCTCACACACCGGCCTCCATGGATCTCAGCCTGCACTTGCACAGCTGCACGCTCAGGTCCAGGCCAGTGCCGAGCAAGGACAAACAGACAGCACCCTGCATGTCTCTAGACGTGTCCGACGTCACGAGGAGGAGACTCTGCACCTTAACAAAAGATGTCTTTATAGGGAGGTCTTCAAAACAAACCACGTCAGCATCACTGGGGTGGGAAAGCAGAGCACAACCAGAGCTGCGTGGGGCTGGGATGCAGAGGAAGAGCCTGGGATGTGGTTGCTTACACTCAGGTGAGGTATTTACTTGACTTAAACTGGATTAAAGACTTCAGGAGTTGATCAAAGGATTTCCTCCCAAGCAAACCCATTTAATCCCTGTTTATTCTTTCTCCTGTAGTAGCTCTTCCAATTGCCAGCTATGAACCCTTGTCCTCCTGTGCCATCTATGGCCGGCAACAGATCATCCTTACTGCCATTTTATTTTACAAACTGTCTCTCTGTGTCACTTAAGGTATAGAAAAACCTCTAAAACCCTGTAAAACTCGATAAATCCTAGAATGCCTTGAACTCTGAGTGACAAATCTGCTCTGGGGTGGGCAAAGAGCTCAGCACAATGTTTATGCATCTCAGACTACCCTATTCTAAGAGCTTTAAATGGCTCTTCAGTTTTGCAGCAGCCTCGTGCTGGCCTTTTGCATAAAGGTGTATTTCATGGAAAGAATAAAGGAGAACCCCAGAATCCTGGCCTTCAGCCCATCTTCCCATAAAATAATTCTGAATATCCTAGGCGGTGTTAAAGCCACTTCTGGGTGCATATTGGCTGCATTGCCAGTATCTGACTCATTAATGGAATATACTTTGAGCCAAATTCTGATCTCATTTACAGCACTGTAAATCCAGGGCAACCCAATTGACTTCAGTGGAGTTCCTCCAAATTTCCCACAATAGGCAGTCAGCAGACAGATCAAAACGTGGTACTTCGGGTCTGAACAGGCTGAGGAAAGCCAAACTGCATCCCATTGTAACACTGGGATGGAGAGTAAGTTGGAAAGAGCATCCCCCCTCTGCGGAGCTGCTGCAAATGTGTTTATTTTATGTGTCATAAGGTTGAAACCTGGAGGGGGGCAGGAGACTGGCCACTACTATCAATATTTTTCATGGAATCCCAGCCTGGTTTAGGTTGGAAGGGACCTTAAAGCTCCTCCAGTTCCAACCCCCTGCCATGGGCAGGGACACCTTCCACTAGAGCAGCTTGCTCCAAGCCCTGTGTCCAACCTGGCCTTGAACACTGCCAGGGATGAAGCATCCATCATTTACTTATAAAGAAAGAAAGGAATTACAGCTGAGTTCCTATATGAAAAATGTGGTGTCTATGGAAAACATGAAGTGATTAAAAATACCACTTGCTTTGAAACGTTTCATGGGACCCACCATTCCCTTTGGTAACGTGTCCCTCTTTTCCTGGTTATTTAGGGGAATGCAGATTTTGCTCAGCAAGTTGCTCTGATTCATTGCTTCTATTAAGCAACGAGGCTGTGAGACGACAAATCACGTTGGCTGTTATTTGCAAAACCATCTCATCCAGCCTCGACACATCCCATTGCTTTTAATAGATACAGGCAGCTCCACTTCCCAGTTCCTTTGAACTCTCTCTCCAGCCTTAAATCCTGCAGTTTTATCACACAGCTCGCTGAGCTGCTGTTTACACACACACAAAGCAAGCTGCTCTTCTTTGGGATGCTGAGCAGGATGAGCATGAAATGACTCGGGTAGGGGGTCCCTGCTCTCAGCTCAGCACTTCTTTGACTGATCTTTCTTCAGACAGGACACAAAGCCACGCTTGGGCACCACCTGTGTGAAGCCAGGGGAGAATCTGAGCTCATGGCCCCTAACGCAGTTGGCCAAAGGAGCTCTGCTCCCAGCTAACCCGTCAGCATGTAACTCCTTGATTTAAATGGATTACACAGGCAGCTCTGCTGGCACAAGTTCCACTCCTAATACACAAAGTAACACTTGTTGATATATTTAAAGAAAACATATATATTCAAGGGCTCGGATTGCTAAGGGAAGGCTTGAGATAGGGACTAAACCAGGCGCTCTCTGGCTTCCTTCCTCACACAGCAGCAGGTTAATGAGAGAACAAGGGCTGGGCAAGAGCCCCTTCAAATTCCCAAGCAGCCTGTATCCATGTACACTCACACTTCATTAGCATCTCTGTGGGAGACGGAAGGGTAACTTGGAAGACCAAGAAACAATTAGGAGGAGGTTTAAGAGGTAGGAGGAAAGAAGAGGAGTACTAGTAGCGAAGAACTTGGCAGAATGGCGTGTCGAGGAGACCTTAGCACAGGAAGATTGAGGAACCCAGACAGGGAAAAGAAGTATATTGGGGCTCCAATCTTTCCACAAGGCAGTGGCCTGCCTGGCTATAGCCCACCTGCAGGAGGAGGCATTTCTGGACTGCTGTTTGCTTTTGAAAACTCTGCTGCTTGTTTATCATGAATGTTAATGATGAAGTTTCCCTTGTGCAATGGAACTATGGCGGGGACCTTTGGCATTTTCGAGTAGGATGCTTGCCACTAAGAAGAGCAGGCCCCTTCTTCCTTCATTATCCAGGAGGGTAAACAACAGCACTGGCCTCTTTGTGTCAGGGATGCACACAGGGCACAACATGCTGAATGCCTGTCCTCGTGTGGAACTGCAGCTCACTGCTGAGCTCACAGCCTAATCCTGTGCGAGCTGCACTGCCTCTGGTCCTTCATTTCCTTTGCTCTCCTGCACAGCTCAGTGTGACATCTCCAGACATCTTATCAACCCCGTTTTAATACAGATAATTAACTGTACTGAGACTCTGGACAGAGTGGCTCTGCATGAACCTCGCAGCAAACAGTGGGGGGGATTACTGGCAGCACAGTGGGCACAGAACCAGGCTGGTGAAGCTGGCAGGGACAAGTAGGGCTTGATTTTAATACACTGCCACTTCTGAACTAATAGAGTGAAACACAAGTGACACTGGATGCCAAAGTGGTACATGACAACTATACTTCATGCCCTGGCTGGATATTTCAAGGTGATGTCAGATTATATATTACAAAACTGCCATTTGCAGAGCATCCATCCCCAAATCCCAAGCATGCTCCACAGATACAAGCTGGTCACATGCAGCAGCCCTAATCCTGCTTTCCCTAGCATCACCAGGAGAAGTTCCTTGGTACACAGGATTATTCCCTGAGCTGCACTGTTGTGTAAAGCCACAAGGAGCTGAGGGAACAACTACCAACCTTCCTCCTCAGAAACGGGATGTAGGCTCACGGCACCCAATGCAAAATGCTGTTACCACTTGAAAAGGCAGGAGGGGAATGCAAGTAGTAAACCCAGCTGAAACCGGCCTCTTCCTCTGACTTTCTATTGCTTCTGCAACCATCAGCTCACAAGACAAACGCTGACTGCAACACATTCGTTAAGTGTACAAGTGAAGTCTCCTCTTATGAGCCCTTCCATGAAATCCCTAGATCACAAGTGCTCAGAACCTGGACTTCCCATCTGGTTGCAGAACAATGTTATTATCAATGCAGTGTCTCTGAGGGCGGCAGAAAAATACAGACTTTGCTCAGAAATACTCTGCAGAGTTAAAACACTGCTGTCCTACCACATCCCTGAGTCCAACCCGGCTCACTGCACTGCCACTTGGGCTCTGAGACACGGTGGATAATCAGATACCTCCACTGGTGTGAGCAAGTTACTGTTCAGGACGAGCAGAAAGGATTCTTAATGGCAAAACCAAGCCATAAACTGAGGTGTAGCTGATCGATTTAATTGTTCTGGGGTTGCAGTGAATTCTCATCCTCAGCCTGGTCAATTGTGCCTTAGAATCTTACCAGGAGACAGGCAGGTCAGTCCACTGCACACAGTGACAACCAGGAGACTGTCCCTGGCTTGTTACTCTCCCGCATCTGGCCTCTTTATCCCTGCAACTGCTTTACATCACACACAAGGATCTTCTCTTCAGAGACTGACATTTGTATTTGTGTCCACGAAGCCCCGAGCATTCAGAGGCAGCTCAGCACATCCTGTCTGTGCAGCCTTTGAAGCTGTGAGGCAGGACTGTGCATGCTGAAGGAGCTCCCTTGGTGTGATGAGGATAACGCTTTGCTTTTCCGTAGTGTCTTTATCAAAGCAATTCACAAGCAACTGGTTATTGCTTGGCCTAAGTGCAGAGAGCCAGACAGAGGTGAGGGCTCCACAGAGTCAACAGCAGAAGAGATTGCGGGGGAAAATCAGCATCTGGCCAACCAAAGCTACATGAACCTTCACAAACAGCTTCCAAACAGCTTTGGCCTCGTGGCAGTGCCAGAAGTCTGGGCTGAGTATGTGCACTGATCCACAGGGTCAGAGAACAGGATCTCTCTGCCGGCCCGACCCACCGCCACCTTCTCTCCATGGGATGAGAGAGTGGGCAGGGAGGAAATTCCCTGGCTCGTTAGAGACAAAAGGACCCCAAGATGAAGGAGATCACTGCAGTCCCCCCATGGATTTCAACTTTTAGAGGCAAGCAGGTCGGATGGGTGGGTTTGCTTCAAACACTAGAATTAAACTGACAGGAAGGGAAGGAGGGTCGGTCGCTATCCCAGAGCCTCATACCTCTATACAATACTCATATGTTATAGAAATGGAGGCTTTGATTCATCAAGAAAAAACCCAGGTTCTGGTTCTGCTTTCAAAGCAAGCAAAGTTAACCAGCTCCCGACAGACACAGCAGCTGTGGCTCAGACAGACGACAGCGATGCCTCCGCATACACCAGTGCACACACACAGAGACCTGCTGGAAAACCTCAGTTTTCAACTCTCCTGAGAACCATACTCTTCCTCCACACCATTCATGTGTACTTAATGGCATCTCATGCACCTAAAAGCATGCAAGGCATTTTGCAATAGGAGACCTGATTCCTGACAGGCAAACTCTTGTTTGCCCAAGAGGTGCAAACAGCCCAGTTAAACAGAGTTGTG
This sequence comes from Amazona ochrocephala, assembly GCA_039720435.1. Classification (NCBI taxonomy): domain Eukaryota; kingdom Metazoa; phylum Chordata; class Aves; order Psittaciformes; family Psittacidae; genus Amazona; species Amazona ochrocephala. The sequence goes on along the minus strand of CM077891.1, from coordinate 2,098,515 downwards.
CAAGGTCAGCCCAGGGTTGGTGGCATTTTTCACCTCATTTTAAGCTCCTCTAAACCCTATCCAAGCTGTGGGATAAGAGAGGATGCTCGAAGTTAGACATGCATTTAAGGTCTTTCCTGAACACGGACAGACATTAAGGGACATACATAGGATACAATTTAAAGCAACCAAATAGCAGCCCTTGCTCCCCATGTCTGTGGGGGAAACCCATGTCCCAAAGAGCACTTCAGAGCACCCAAACCCCTGAGGTGACCCCACATGCACTCAGACTCCCAGAGCTGAGGGTGCAGAGCCATCCCCACCAGCGCAGGAGGTGTCCCCAGGATGACAATGAGGGTTAGAGGATCACGTATATCCCATTTCCCTGCTGCTGCTTTGCTTGGTGGCTCTGGAGTACAGTGGGAGCTCAAGGAGCACTGACTGGGCTTGGATGGTTTTGCCCAGCTGGTGGCTTGGGAACTCTTGGGGAAAGCCTCCAGCACTGGAGCAAGGCATTACCCAAAACTCAGAGCCAGGCACTGTCAGCCAGAGTCCTGGGCTACCCTGATGGATGGTCCTGTGGGGACACCCACCACTCAGGGACCTTAGTGATGGGTGCCCTGCAGCACCCGTGGGTCCAAAGCCCAACAGCGGATGGCAGGACATGGGACGTTCCTCCACTCACAAGGGGGCTGGAGGCTCTGCAGGCACGGGTGTGCAGTACAAGCACCCTCCACCTCCCAGGGCTGACAGCTGGGGCGATGTGGGACCTGCTCTGATCCCCAAGAGCCACCCTGTGCTGCTGCCGCTGCCCCGCTGGGGCCACAGGCTCACCCAGTGGGGGCATGGAGCTGGAACTGCCCCGTGAGAGCATGAGTGACCCGGGCGGAGGGGAGGGACAGGGCTGGAAGCCGTGAAAGTTTGAGGAAGGGAAAAGGGAGAGACGGAAGAAGGGAGAGAGGAGAGGGTAAAGGAGAGAAGAGATCGGAGCGATGTGGCAGTGACGGAACCGGCGCCCGGGGCTCCGTGCGCTGCCGTTACCAGCCGCCGCAGCCGGTACCGCGGACAGCACGCTCCGCCCGTCCCGACCCCAGCCCCGCCGCGCCGCTCCGGCCGCAACCGCGCCCCGCCAAGCCCCGTCCCCGCTGTCCCCGTCCCCGCCGCGGTGCCGACCTGTTGCGCGTCCCGCCTGCTCCCCGCTCCGGCCAGCGCCCCTCTCGCCTAGAGGCTCCTCCTGCGGATCAGCCAGGCCAGCGCGGCCGCGGGCGTGATGGCGCACAGCAGGCACACCACCGCGGCCAGGCGCCGGCCGGCCCCGGGCCCGCGGCCCCGCGCCTTGCGCCGCTGCTCCAGCTCATCGCCCAGGCGGCGCAGGCGGGCGGCGACCAGGCGGGCTGCGGCCGAGGGCCGAGCGGCGCGGCCGGGGCTGCAGGGGCAGGGCGCGGGGGGGGCCGCCGCGCAGCGCGCAGGGGCACATGGCTGCGCCGCCGCTCACCGCCGAGTGCCGCGCAGTGTGCGGGCGGGCCGGGCGGCGGCGGGCGGGGGCCGGGGGGGTTACATCATCCCCCGCGGGGCGGCGCTCGGCGGCGGGCGGGGGGACGGGGCGGTGCGGGGGGGGTAAAGGGGGATGGAGGGGACGGTGCGCGTGCGGTGGGAAACTTGGGGATGGGGGGAGGTCGATGGGACTGCGGGGGGAGGGGGCTGCGTGGGGGGCAGCGTGGGATGGAGGGACAGCGTGGGGGTGCAGGGGACAGCATGGGATATAGGGAGAGTGAGGAGACACAGGTGACAGTATGGGGATATAGGGACAGCGTGGGGGTGCAAGGGACAGCATGGGGATATAGGGACAGTGAGGAGACACAGGTGACAGTATGGGGATATAGGGACAGCATGGGGGTGCAGGGGACAGCATGGGATATAGGGTCAGTGAGGAGACACAGGTGACAGTATGGGGATATAGGGACAGTGTGGGGATGGAGGTGACAGCATAGGAATACAGGGACAGTGAGGAGACACAGGTGACAGTGTGGGATGGAAGGACAGCGTGGGGATATAGGGACAGTGTGGGGATACAGGGAATGCGTGGGGCTGGAGTGATAGTGTGGGGAGAGACAGACAGCATGGGGCTGCAGGTGAGAGCATGGGGATATAGCGACAATGTGGAGATAGAGGGACAGCGTGGGGCTGCAGGTGACAGTGTGGGGATAGAGGGACAGCGTGGGGCTGCAGGTGACAGCGTGGGGATAGAGGGACAGCGTGGGACTGCAGGTGACAGTGTGGGGATAGAGGGACAGCGTGGGGATGCAGGTGACAGTGTGGGGATAGAGGGGCAGCGTGGGGCTGCAGGTGACAGTGTGGGGATAGAGGGGCAGCGTGGGGCTGCAGGTGGCAGCGTGGGGACAGAGGGACAGCGTGGGGCTGCAGGTGACAGCGTGGGGACAGAGGGACAGCGTGGGGCTGCAGGTGACAGTGTGGGGATGGAGTGACAGCGTGGGGACGCAGCTGCTGGTGAGGAATGCAGGGGGCAGCGCGGAGATGCGGGAGGGCAGTGAGGGGATTACGCAGAGCTGGAGTGGATTTCATCACCCAAAGCATTACCGATGCTGATCACATTTTGGGTGGCCGAGGCAGGAGCACACAGCCCCCAGGCACTGACCCGAGGCTATGCAGAGTCTCCGAAGCCATCAGTGCACAGGAGCAGGGCTGGGACCCCCTGGGCAGGACCCCCATCACACATCAGCCCTGGGACAGCAGTGGGGGCTCCCTGCAGCTCCCTCTGGGGCAGGAGTCAGCCCAAACTGACCCATTTCCTTCTGCCTCGCAGGGAGGCTGCTGCCACCCCCTTGGCAAATCACCCCGGTACTGCAGAGGGGTCTGGGGGCACCCTGCTGGGGCTCACTTCCCAACATCTGCCCTGCCTGGAGCAGGCATCCATCCTGGTGAAGGGGCAGCTCCGGCTCCGCAGTCCCTCCACTGGCAGGGCTCGCCATGGTCACTGCATGCACCCGGGGCAGACCATCCTCTAAGTCCAAGTGATTGTTTCACAGGGAATAAAAGTCTTTAGAAGGGTTTGTACATAGAATGATGGAAACTGAATGGGCTGGGAAGGGACCTTAAAGCTCCTCCAGTTTCAACCCCTGCCATAGGCAGGGACATCTTCCACCGGAGCAGCTTGCTCCAAGCCCCTGTGTCCAACCTGGCCTTGAGCACTGCCAGGGATGGGGCAGCCACAGCTTCTCTGGGCACCCTGTGCCAGCGCCTCAGCACCCTCACAGGGAACAGCTTCTGCCTTATCTCCAACCTGGCCTTCCCCCGTTTCAGTTTGAACCCATCACCCCTTGCTCTATCGCTCCAGCCCCTGATGAGGAGTCCCTGCGGTAGCTCAGGTTTTCCCAGAATCCAAAACGTCCGTGTTCATTACATTGGGTTTTATAAACCGCACGGACAGCAACAAGCTACCAAGCAGAGGAACCAGCAAGTGGCCACCGAGGATGCTGAATGGCAGCCTCAGGAGGTGGACACAGGGGTGGGTGGATGTACACTGGCACGAGTGCTGGAAGCAAGGGCCATGTGTGTCACCGCTGTTGACCAATGAAGAACCAGCCATTTGACTGACTCGACTGACAAGTCACTTACCTGCTTCCTTGAGTGCTCCACTGAGCTTGTGCTGAAGCCTTCCCTCTCCTCAGGGCAGCAGCTGAAGCGACACGTTGGGTTCAGCCATCATTTGAAACACAGCCTCGAAGCAACAAGATGGGTTGGTGCTGGAGAGGTCGTCTCCTCCACAGCGCGCCATGGAAGCGGCTGTGGATGCTCTGACCAGCACAGCACCTTCCTAGGGCACACAATGGGCACAACCGCCCCTGCCCATGAGCTCCGGTTCAGCCTTGGCCAACGGGATGGGTGGAAGATGTGGTCCCAGTGGCGCCCATCACCCAGTGCCACAGCAGCGCTCCTGCTCTCCCTCGCCGTCCTCTCCTGCTCGCCTGGGAGCAGCTTTCCCCCATGGGCCGGCCACTGCTGGGAGGTGGCTGAGGGCTCCTGGCACAGCCCTGCCCACGGCCCTCGCTCGGCCACCGGCCGCTTCGCAAGGCCGGGGCCTCCCTCCGGCCCCTCGCGTACTGCGGGCCGCGGTGCTCAGCCCGCCTCAGGCCCGCAACATGGCGGCGGCCGTAGGAACCTTCGTGCGGCGGAACGCGCGGGAGAGGGGGCGGTTTCCGGGCCGGGCCGCGGGGGAGGCCGTGCCTGCGCCGGCCCCGCCGCCATGGCCGAGGGCTCGGCGGAGCTGGAGCTGTTCCGCCGCTGCTGGCGGGAGGAGCTGGCGGGGGGCGCGAAGCGGCGGCGGCGGGAGGCAGCGGCAGCCGAGCGGCCCCCAGCGGGGCCGGCAGCGGAGCCCGGGAGCCGCCGCAGCGCCGAGCCGGCCGAGCCGGGTTACCTGGCGCTCGCCCGCGGCCTGCTGCACGGCGGCGCCCCGCCCGCCCCGGCCCGCCGCAGCCCTTCGCCCGCCCGCCCCGCTGAGGAGCCCGCGGGGGATGGAAGCGGCGACGGCGACGATCTGCTGGGGCAGCTCATCCGAGACCTGGTAGGGCCGCGGAGGGCCCGGGGTGAGGTGCTGGGGGGGAGGAGCGGAGGAAGGGCCCGGCTGTGGCCGGGACAGGGCGGGGGACCCGGGTTTTGTGTTCCTGTGGCTCCTTTATACCCTGAGCTTCCTATGTCATCCGAGCAGGTTTTATCCCTCCAAAATGTGCTTTTCTTCTTATGAATTGGCTTTTGTTTCTTCTCTCCAAAAAGAGTTTGATGCTTATTTAGGCTACCTGATGCAGGTGCGGTAGTTCAGGCTGTTTTGCCTTGTGACATGGCAGTGTAGTAACAAAGCAAGAATTAATTAAATAAATGAGTTAATTCGGAAATAGACTTAAATACAGTTCTGAACCAGATCAAAGTTATTTTGGCGAGTCCTCTAAATGCGATAGAGGTTTTATTTACAGCGCAGGAAAATGAGGGGGGAAGCCCATTTTCTCACTTCGGAGTAACCAAACTGGGACTAATTACTGTTTGCTTCGAAGAATTAAAAGGAAGAGATTAAATTTCTGTCTGCGAGGCACAAATTAATCCATTTACAGAATTAGTGCTCCATTAGCACACAGGAGCCCAAATCTGTCTCAGAGGGATGGATTTTGGATTCATTCCAGTAGACTTTGAGAGAGGCTGGTGCTGACTTGACGTTGCCGCTCGTTTGCAGTGCTGCGCTCAAGACGAGCTGTGTGGATTTGGGGGCTGTGGGAAGGGGAGACCTTGATCTGTCTCTAATGTTAAGGTTGCATTAGAATGGGATTTGTACGAGCTGCTCCTTGTGCTTTGTGGCAAGTCTGTGCTTACAGTTTGGCTATAAATGCTCTTGCAGGTTAGTTAAAATAAAATCTATACATCTGGGTTTAGGTTTTCCCCCTTCTTTTCCACGTGAGAGCTGTCAGTCCTGACCGTTGTGTCTGTACTGCCTGTCTGTAGGCTGTCTGTCCTTCCAATGACACCTTTGGGTACATTCAGACAGACCAGGTTCTGCTGGCTGGATGTGAGTCAATTCCAATTTGGAAGCAGTACGTTCATAGTGGTGCTGTGCCTGAGCTCATAAGCCTCGAGCTAATAATAAGCCTTGCCGAATGGCTCATCTTATTTGTTTGGGCAGTGTGTTGCTCTGAAATGGTTCCTGGAGCTGGTTCACATCTGGCCAGAGATGTGCTCTCGGAGTTCCTTTGATATTTTTCTTTGGTGTCCCCTTTGGAAATGGATGCAATTTAAATCACATTGAACGCAAACGATCATCTTGCAAATCCACAGCAGGGAGTGGAGCCAGCAGTCCTCATGCGGAGGGAAAGGAGAGGAAAAGGAGCTGTTTGTGCAGGAAAATTATGGATGAGGAGGGAGGGGAGTAGGAGGTTGGCTGCAGGTCCGAGTTTGAGTAACTTTGGAATGAGTGTAAGGTTCCAGTGGTTATAAATGATGCTGTATTACTAAAAAGACCTAATGGGAACATTGCCCATATTTGTGCTGTCTAAACATTTACCTAATGTATCACAGAATCCCAGCCTGGTTTGGGTTGGAAGGGGCCTTAAAGCTCCTCCAGCTCCAACCCCTGCCACGGGCAGGGACACCTTCCACTGGAGCAGCTTGCTCCAAGCCCCTGTGTCCAACCTGGCCTTGAGCACTGCCAGGGATGGGGCAGCCACAGCTTCTCTGGGCACCCTGTGCCAGCGCCTCAGCACCCTCACAGGGAAGAGCTTCTGCCTAAGAGCTCACCTCAGTCTCCCCTCTGGCAGTTTAAAGCCATACCCTTGTCCTGTCCCTACAGGCCCTTGTCCAAAGCCCCTCTCCAGGTTTCCTGCAGCCCCTTTAGGCATTGAAGTATTGGAATTACTGAATATTAGGTGTTAGAATACCTTTTGCATTAAAAACTTCCATGCAGCCATGTTCTACAATGGTTTTTCCTGCATAACTACTTTTAGTAAACCCAGCACTGCCTGTATGCCCTGCTTCATCGGTACTGCCAAGGGTCCAGGTTTAAATAAGCAAGGAACATAGAAGAGACCTACAAAGAAACAAAGGTATTGGGCTAGAGAGGTGCTAAGGCACAGGGAGGGTATGGTCCTGATTTGGGATCTGCCTGATTTTCTGGTGGCAAACTGGAGATAGGTTATACCTGAGCATCTGATATTGTGCGTGGGGATCAGGCGTTCAGGAGCACATGGGGAGGGTACAGGAGCCAGGGAAAAACACCAGAGAGCAAACCATCAAAATGGGTGACATAGAAATGCCCAGAATGGGCTGGTTATGTTCACTCTCTATTACATAGTATAATGATTTGGAATATCCAGGCAGAAATGAGGGAGACAAATCTTGATGTGATGCCTGCAGAAAGAACATTTAATAGTTATGTAGTTAAAACAACCAGAAAGCATCTATGTATGCCATATATGTGCTGCATTTAGTTGTTAGGTTGAAATGATGGATTCTTTGAGTTTAAATTGGTTTTTTAGATACATAATCAGTTAAAGCAGCAACTCTTTCAGCATGTTGCATATTAAAAAGGCATTTATATGTTACTAATGAAAGACAAACCGTAACATGATTTTCATTCAGTTTTATGTCAAAATGCTCATTTTCCATCATCTGTTCGAAGTCTTGTGAGTGAAATTAATACTGGGCATATGTCTTCACAGTTTGATCTACTTGTTTGGTCTTTTTGATTCTTAAACCTTAGACAAACCTTTTCACTAGAACTTGTGTCTCGCCTTTCTCTGCCATCTGGCTATGGATAAACCTTGCGTTTTCCCTCAGTCTGCTTGTTAGCTCCACTCTGCCTTCTAATATCCTTTACCTGATGTGACTCAGAGAGAACAGAATAGCTTGGGTACTTTCAGCCAGCATGGTCTGTGTGATGTGCTGTTACAGGAGGGAGAGGCAGAATTGCCTTTGCCTTTTAGATGGCACTGAGGACACGACGTCCTTTCTCCATACCATGGTAAGTTTAGCTGCTACCTAGCTGTACATTAAGGAAGCCTAACAAATTATTGTCTCTCTTGCTTTTCAGAATGAAATAAATGAGGTTCCTTTCTTTGATGTCCAGCTGCCCTATGAACTGGCACTGAAGATATTTCAGTACCTCGGCAAGACGGAGTTGGGAAGGTGTGCTCAGGTGAGTGCTGCTGACTGCTTCTCCAATACCATGTAAAATGGGCAGGAATACTCCAGAAACAGTCAGTGATGAAAGGCAGATATGTGGTAGCCCTTGTATATAGCTCAGCTGATTGTGCTTTTGAGTGCTGAAAATACCTCCAAAGCTGAATATTGAGAAATAATAGTCAATGGTCTGGATTTAGAGCTTGCAGTTGAGTTAAATAAAGCATTTGTGGCTTGGACAAAAGTGAAGCCTGCAGATTTAAAATGAATACTTCCAGAGGTTTTGGGATTCAAGTGTGTGTACTTAGGAGCAAGTGAGTGTCTTGCTGCAATGTTTAGAACGCAACACTTTGCAGTCCTAAGGGCATGGCAACAAAGGTGTTCCTCCAGCTTTTCAGTGTGTGACCTGAGCCATAGGGACTGGAGTAGTAGCTTTTTGTCTGTAGTAATTTCATGTGAGGCTGAATTGTTAAATGACACTGATTTCCCATCACCCATCCAGGGATTCATAATTTTATTTGGTGATACTTTAAGATAATTCTTTCACCAGTCTGTACCCAGATATGGTTCGTAATGCAGTATTTATGTGTAGCTGTAAACTGCCTGTCTCTTCAAGCAGCTTTACTGACTTGAACACTCTCACACACCTGACTTGGGATTGTTCAGCCCACCCTACTGAGCCCCTTTATCTCCTTTCTTCGCATGCTGAAAGATTAATCTCCTCTCTGAAGCAAACTTACTTGGTGAGTGCTGATTACCGGGTGACCTAGAGCAGGATATTGTGGATATTCGTTGCCAGCTTCTCACATGGCCACTGGTCAGTGTTTCAGGCTGGTGTTCACTGAACTCTTAAGCACAAAGCACATCTTGCAACTTCACAAAAAGTGCATCTAAAACCATTCTTTGTGTTACACTTGAGCCATGCTCTGGATTGTTTGCAGGAGAAAGAAATGGCAACATGTAAAAACCGACAAGTGCCAGGCAGGGTACGGCTGTGCTGGAGAGGGTAAACTGGGCACAAGTATTATCCAAGCGGCACGTGTCTTGAAATCAGGGTTTTAAGGTTCAGTATGAGCAAGTCATGGTGTTAAATAGCTACCACAGTTGGTTACTGTTTAAAGCTTTGGCTTGTTGATGCCTTTTATGAACAAGGACTGTTACAAGAAGAAGAATTCCTCTTTCAGGGTTGCAGAGGAATAATTTCTCCAGGATTATTTTTTGGGAGTATTGTGTGCAGTTCTGGTGTCCTCAACAGAAAAAGGACATGGAACTGTTGGAACAAGTCCAGAGGATGGCCACAAGGATGATCAGGGGACTGGAGCACCTCCCATATGAAGATAGGCTGAGAAAGTTGGGGCTGTACAGTCTGGAGAAGAGAAAACTGCATGGAGACCTCAGGGCAGCCTTCCAATGCCTGAAGGGGGCCTATAGGGATGCTGGGGAGGGACTCTTCATGAGGGACTGTGGTGAGAGGACAAGGGGTGATGGGTTCAAACTTAAACAGGGGAAGTTTAGATTGGATATGAGGAAGAAGTTCTTTACTGTAAGGGTGGTGAGGCACTGGAATATGTTGCCCAGTGAAGCTGTGAATGCTCCATTGCTGGCGGTGTTCAAGGCCAGCTTGGACATAGCCTTGGATGGCATGGTTTAGTGGGAGGTGTCCCTGCCCATGGCAGGGGGGGTTGAACTAGATGATCTTAAGGTCTTTTCCAACCCTGACTATGCTATGATTCTAACTTGGACAAATCTTGAAAATGCAATATGAATTGCTCATGTAATTTCAGTAAATAGATAGAAAATGATGAAAGCTTTCAGATACACTTGAGCTTGTCATTTGAGGTAGGGAGACGTGATCAGTAAAGGCCCTATCCCATGAAATGGAACAGGGTTGCATTTCTTGAGTGGCTTACTTTAAGGTTATTAATTTTCCATCTCTTTTCTTGTTGTTGCTATTAGTTCTGGTTTGCTTTGTTTCCCTTGGGATGATCAGTTTATCTGAGGGCATAATAAAAAGATTGGCCAGTGAAGGGCTGCTCCTTTTCTGTGTGCTCGGGCTCCACTTGGTCTCTGTTTCACGCACTTTGGTTTCTAACCTGAACCTGGTCTCATAAGAATCGCTGTAACGCTGAGATGATTATCCACCTTTCTCATTCCCCTTCTCACACTGAGTCAGTTGGTCCTGCGTGGCAGCTGACAGGTAGCTGAGCAGATGCCTAGTGTTTTACAAGGCTTTCAGAATGAGATGAAGATCCAATGCTTTTGGAGCAGAGCTGGGTGCTTCTGAAGTGTTCAAATAAAAAGCAGAGCGATAAAAATAAATCCCATTTGCATTTTTCTCTGGGTGGTTTGGTTTTTGAAGGGTGAAGGGAAGCCCACTTGTGTTAAACGGAAAGCCCTGCTGCATTATGGTGTTATCGCAGAAAGGTGTTTTTATTAAGGTGCCTTGGGATTTTAGTGACATTGGGCCAGTTAGTGGAATTGGCATCAGGAACTATGTGAGTGCCATTGGATAAAGCCTGTTTGCTTACTTCTTCATGCCAAATTGGTACCCAGCTAACAGCAAAGTACCCTGACTGCAGAGTCTCTTTGAGATTTAATCACACCACAGACTGCTCTGGTGAACTTGAATTTCACCTTGGTATTTCCCCCCTCCCACTCTTCCCCACAGCTTTTCTTTGAGTTTTGGAATGAGTACTCTAAAACACGAACTATCTCTATGGCATTTTGAATACCAAAGCCATGTTCAGCATCTAAGTGAGCGGTGTCATGAGTTCCTGAGCTCTGGTGGGTTCACAGGAGTTGTGTGATACTCAATAGCATCCAACAGACCACTCCCTCTTGATATCCCATGTTTATAATTCAAGGAGAAATGTATCCAGGACTTAATATGTCAGCAGAACAGGCCAGAGTAAGGGCAAAATTTTCCCTCTGCGGTGTGGCAGCCCTATGACCACCTTTTGGTTCTGTTCTGACTGTCGAAAGATTTATCTGTGCTGTGAGTGATTCTCTACAGCTGCCTGACAGGAGGATGGAGCCAGGAGGGGCTGGGTTCTGCTCCCAAGGAACAAGGGATGGGACAAGAGGAAACGGCCTCAAGCTGCCCCAGGGCAGGTTTAGATGGAGATGAGGAACAATTCCTTCCCCAAAGGGTGCTCATACATTGGAACTGCCCAGGGCAGTGCTGCAGTCACCGTCCCTGCAAGTGTTCACACACTGTGAAGGCGAGGCCTCAGTGCCATGGGTCAGTGGTGGCCTTGGCAGTGCTGGGGAGCGCTTGGACTTGATGAGCTGAAAGGGCTTTTCCAGCCTAACTGATTCTGAGATTCTTGTGTTATTTGGGGCTGATACTGCGGAGACCCACAGTTAACTTCACTCGTGGTCTGAGGATCTGACCTTTACACTGTTAGCTTTGTGGCAAGGTGATATGTCTCATCTCAACTTTTCCATGTACTTACAGTTACTGCTTTCTAGTAAATGCCAGAGACTGCATGGGTTGCTTTTGTGATGTGAAGGAATCAGTGGGAAATTACCTGTTTGCATTTTCATCCCAGGGAAGGTTTGGAAATGTTTACCAGCACAGTTGTGTATGGATCTAGGACAAGGGAGACTGTTTCTAGGAATTTAAGAATGAATTGCCTTCCATAAATGGAGAATTTCAGATGCTTGTCTCTAGAGCTTCAGCAGTTTTCAACCTGTGGGGATTTTAGTGTTTATACATTTAAAAGAAGAAAATCTCATGTAGTTTTTGGGCATACTTTTGCATCAAGGTTGCATATGAATAAAAGAAATCACCCATCCTCCTCGTAATTGAGAGGGAAAGCAGAGAAACCAATGGATAAGGATATCCTGGGCTTAGGATGAGACTTAAAATAGCAGATGGACCACTTGGTGGGTAAGGAGTTGGCTGGGTGGTCATGCTGTAAGAGCTGTGGTCAGTGGCTTGATGTCCAAGTGGAGACCAGTGATGAGTGGTGTCCCTCAGGGGTCGGTGTTGGGACTGGCGCTGTTCAGGGTGTCCGTTCGCGATACGGACAGTGGGATTGAGCAGCCTCAGCAAGTTTGCTGAGGACACTGAGCTGTGTGGTGTGGTTGACGTACTGGAGGGAAGGGGTGGGGTCCAGAGGGACCTGGGCAGGCTGGAGAGGTGGGATTGTGTGAAGCTCATGGAGTTCAACAAGGCCACATGCAAGCTCCTGCCCCTGGGTTGGGGAAATTCCCAGCACAGCTACAGGCTGGGGGATTGAAAGCAGCCCTGAGGAGAAGGACTTGGGGTGTTGGTCAATGGGAAGCTCCCCATGACCCGGCTTCAGTGTGGGCTTGAGCCCAGAACCCCCCCGTGTGCTGGGCTGCACCCCCAGAGCGTGAGCAGCAGCTCAGGGAGGGGATCCTGCCCCTCTGCTGTGCTCTGGGGAGACCCCCCCTGCAGTCCTGATCCAGCTCTGGGGAACAGCACAAGAGGGACATGGAGCTGTTGGAGCGAGGCCAGAGGAGGCCATGGAGCTGCTGCTAGGGCTGGAGCAGCTCTGCTCTGGAGCCAGGCTGAGAGAGCTGGGCTGGGGCAGCCTGGACAAGAGAAGGCTCCTGAAGGGGAGACCTTAGAGCAGCTCCAGTGCCTAAAGGGGCTGCAGGAAACCTGGAGAGGGGCTTTGGACAAGGGCCTGTAGGGACAGGACAAGGGGAATGGCTTTAACCTGCCAGAGGGGAGACTGAGATGAGCTCTTGGACAGAAGCTGTTCCCTGTGAGGGTGCTGAGGCGCTGGCACAGGGTGCCCAGAGAAGCTGTGGCTGCGCCATCCCTGGCAGTGCTCAAGGCCAGGTTGGACACAGGGGCTTTTGGAGCAAGCTGCTCCAGTGGAAGGTGTCCCTGCCTGTGGCAGGGGTTGGAACTGGGTGAGTTTTAAGGTCCCTTCCAACCGAAACCATTCTATGATGCTATCGTTATCACTGTGAATTGAAAAGATAATCAGCTTCTGCCTGGTGTGGCTTCCACCTGAATGGCTTTGGATTAAATCTGGTTTGGCACTCCATATTGGACTGAACTGAAGGTCCAGATATTTCTAATTGAGGCCCCTGGCTTCAGCGAGTGAACTTTGACAATGTCTTTGTGTGTCTAGGGAAGGAAATGAACCTAATGAAACAAAGACAGTTATTTGGTGGAAAGGGATAAATAAACCTTCATTAGGGTTTGAGCCAGTTGATTTAGGTGGGATTAGGAGGAATTTAGGATTTAATGGAAGGGGTGGGCTTTGTTTGTTGGGGTTTTTTGTGTGTTTTTAGTAGCAAAACCTATGTGAGTGAAAGCCTGTGAAGTCCTTCAGACCATTATTACTTGCTGAACTATAAAACCATTCCTGTGTGGAGCTCAAGGGAAACCAAAGTCTCTTTGCTGAGAACTGTAGTAAAAAGATAGTAAGAACACTAAATGCAAAATGAAACTGGGAACTCTCAATCTATAAACAACTCTGTGAGATATTGTCATTGGTGGTTGTTGGAGTTTCTACATAGTGTAGATTTGGAAATCATTATGTTTGTAGTTTAATAAGAGCTTTGCACATCTCAGCTACTCCCCAACAAGCAGAATGTATGGGTATGTATAAATAAAGCCGTAATGCTCTGGCTTTCAGGGCCTCACCTGAAGCTCGAAGTCAAGCAGATCTAATAAAGCTGACTTGGAGCCAATGGCTGGTTTTAATGCGGCAGCTCACAGTGGTGCTGTAAAGTAGAATGCTTGAGACACTTTTATTAGTGATTTCTTGCAGCTGAGCCTCGCTCAGTGGGGCTTTTACAAGGGATTGTCATGCTAGTTTTGATGCAGCAAGAAAAGGCTGCGTTAAGGACCCTTTGGAAATCCAGGCTTGTAAAGCAGCAGGATTCAATGTAATTTGATTTAAGAAAATCATAATAGGCGAGGATCTTTATTCCCTTTGCATGTTTGTTCCTGAAAGTTGAAAAGGCAGCCTAAATTTTATGTAGTTCCGTCCCCCCCTTTTGTTTTAATACCGTCTTTATAAAATGCTTTTAAGACCTTGAAACTGGAAAGCTCTGAACAGCATTGTCTATTTTGGCAAACTCCAGAGGTGTGTGTTTTTTCTTCCTTTTTCTCTTTTTTCATCAAGCAAGGCAAACATTGCCATCACTTGGCTTTGTTTCCTTCTGCTTGGCCTCTAGCCTGTCCCCTCCGTGTCAGCAGAAACGTGCTGCTGGAGCAGGAGGGGGGCAGAGGTGCTGCTCATGTCAACCCGGCTTGGCCCAGTGCTCAACTCCTGCCCAACAGCTGCTTCGGTTTGGTGTGTCAGCACAATGCTGGGTGGTTTTTTCCCTTCGAGCACCAGTATCTGGATTTATATTGCTTTAAAAGCAAGTTGAGAGCAAATTCCCCACTAAACTGAAATGCTCTGAGGGTTTTTCTTTTGCTTTTGAACTTCCCGAGTGTGTCCCTATAGGGAGAGGAGCATTAAACGCTGCTTTTTTATTACAGGATGATGTATAATGCTAGAGAAGACTCCGTGCTGTTTCTGTCATTTGTAAGGCATTCTGATTGCCCTGTCCAGGTTGTTTGCTCTGTCAGATGATGGAAGAGGATTGCATGTGTCTGCTAGTCTGAATTAAGTTCTCTTGGTGATTGAGTATTAGTTCTGCTGGGCTTGGATTTTCCTGTTTGAGAGCTGCTCTTGTATGTAGGTATCTTTGGGCCCCTCACTACAAGAGAGATATTGAGGTGCTGGAGAAGGGCCAGAGAAGGACATCGGAGCTGGTGCAGGGCCTGGAGCACAGTGTGATGGGGAACGGCTGAGGCACCTGGGGGGTTCAGATGGAGAAGAGAAGGCTCAGGGGGGACCTCATCGCTCCCTACAACTGCCTGAGAGGAGGATGGAGCCAGGAGGGGCTGGGCTCTGCTCCCAAGGAACAAGGGATGGGACAAGAGGAAACACCAGGGCAGGTTGAGATGGAGATGAGGAACAATTACTTCCCCAAAGGCTGCCCAGGGCAGCGCTGGAGTCACCGTCCCTGCAAGTGTTCACACACCATGGAGATGAGGCCCTCAGAGCCATGGGTTAGTGGTGGCCTTGGCAGTGCTGGGAATGGTTGGACTGGATGAGCTTAAAGGGCTTTTCCAACTTGGTTGATTCCATGATTCTGTCAAATCTTAAAAACATATTCAGGTTGCTCAGTCCACCTTTCTCTCTTCATATTAAACTTTTCTTTTCCCTGGAAGAATATATAATGAAATATATCTTTTGATGCAGTCCTTGATTCCTAGTGGGATGCTGAGTTTTGACAGCAGTGATGATACATGTGCATCTTCATAGCAAGACCGACAGGCAACACAATGTAAGCAACATGGCTAGAAGATTCATTAAGCTTTCCACAGGGGAGAACTGTGCTGTTCCTTGCGTAGATACTGTCCCACTGCTTGGGGACTATATAGTACACACCATGTGTGCAAGATGTTTTGGCACTTATTGTGACCCAGGGAGACCTGCAAGACACAGGGTCATGTTGATGGGTGCTTTCTGGACCTCAGCTGCTGTCTCCCTGTGATGCTGCGGGTGTTTTAGTTGGGCTGACTCGCCAGTCTCGGCCTGGTGCTCCATTTCATAGAGCAGAGTAAGGCACGCTCTTCCAAGTCATCACATAACAAATTGTACAGATCACATTACAAACTGCTTGATTTATTTTCCTAGCCTCTGTGTAAGCCTCACTGCAGGCTTTGTTACTCCATGGCTTGTGTTCTGCATGGACTCCTAGCAAATCTCTGCTGCCAAAAGCGTCTCGTACTTTCAGTATTCCTTATGCTGTATTTTTTTTTGTGGCACTCCCCTTCGGTTTTAAATCTGAAGCAAGGTTTGCCTAATAATGATAAAATACAAATCCCGAAATAGAGAACAAGTGATAGTTCATCTTTCACTTCCCTCTGCCATGTCGTGTGTGTGGAACACATGGCAAGTGAACACAGAGCGATGGTGCTGTGCGAGTTTGTCTGAATGGAACGCCTGGATTCTTGGTGGAAGCTGGGGCTGCAGTGAACATTAGGTGCTTAATTGTAAGGTGCTTAAAAATGATGTCAATCTGAGAAGGCTTTCTCAGTCTTTTGGAAGCAGCGTACAATTGATTGCTGCTTTCACTGGTAGCAGGTTTCACTATCACCTCTTTTTTAGATTACAGGGAGCAGATTGCTACTTAAGTTGCCTCTTACCTCTTGAATCTTTAATTCTAAGCCCACAATTGCTTGTGATGAGGCTGTTCTCTCTGCAATGGGCAGCAACTTGGGGCTACTTGAAAAACTTAATAATTCATTCCTATTTATGCATACTGTAATATAATAGGTTATAAATCACTAATTCATACACCTAATCAGGCATTGTCAGTGGGGCTTTAGAGAGATTGTGGTGTGATCTGAGAGGTTTTCCTGGCTACAGATATGAACGTAGATTCGTATTTTTGCTCTAAGCTTACAATACTGTCTTAATTGTTTTCTTGCTTTTCTCCCTGCACAGTTTTCTAATACACCGATTTTTCAGTGTATTAGTGGCAGAATGGCCACTGAACACTGGTGTCCATCTTGCAAGGAGTTTTAGTGGAGGAGACATGTAGGTACTTTCAGAAGAATCCACAGAAAACAAGCCTTTTGTTAAAGGTTTTGGGGGTTTTATGCTCTCAGTAGCATAAAGGGTGAAAAAATATATTTGTTTAGTTAAGAATTTAGTCTCAGTTTGTGCCTATATTGATTTATATGTGTGTATTTCATAGAGTCATAGAACAGTTAGGGTTGGAAAGGACCTTAAGATCATCCAGTTCCAACCCCCCTGCCATGGGCAGGGACACCTCCCACTAAACCATGCCATCCAAGGCTATGTCCAACCCCACCTTGAATGCCCCCAGGGATGAAGCATCCACAACTTCCCTGGGCAACCCATTCCAGTGCCTCACCACCCTTACAGGAAAGAATTTCTTCCTCATATCCAATCTAAACCTCCCCTGTTTAAGTTTAAACCCATTACCCCTTGTCCTCTCGCTACAGTCCCTCATGAAGAGTCCCTCCCCAGCATCCCTATAGGCTCCCTTCAGCTACTGGAAGGCTGCTCTGAGGTCTCCACGCAGCCTTCTCTTCTGCAGGCTGAACAGCCCCAACTTTCTCAGCCTATCTTCATAAGGGATGTTACTTAAATAATTTTCTGTAAAATCTATGTGTTACTTGCAACTTCTTGCTATACATGTCTATAAATTTGGTTTATAGGTCAGCAGGATGTGGAAAGCACTTGCAGAAGATGAAGTGTTGTGGTACAGGTTGTGCCAACAGGAAGGATACCTGGTGGATACAAGCATCTCCTCTCATACCTGTTGGAAGCTTGCCCTCAAGAACTGCCGGGCCAGAGAGCGCACGTTGAAAACCAACTGGAAGGTAAAAGGGAATCTCTTTAATGGCATCCAGATGCTGTATTAAAATGGGAACCTGGTTCAAGGAAGTGGTGGTGAAAAGTTGGTCTTTTGTATTGCAGCTTCTTTTTGCCAGTGGAAAGGGGAAAGCTACTGAAGGATTTATGAGACCTATCCGTAGCTCCGTTACCTTTTCTTTCACCCCATTGACTGATTGCTTTTGGGAGTGAGTCTTTGCTTGCTATGCTGCTCCCTTGACTTTGAGAGAGACTTTTGTACCTCAACCATCCATTGATTATGAGAATCAGTCTTTAAGATGAAGGCTTCTTCCCCTGCTCATTACATACCTTAGCTTGAAAGAAAGCTATCATTTTGTTGTTGTTGTGATAGTTGTTTCTCTGCCTAAAGATTCTGAGTGATTATGAAGAGTGATAGCTCTTCTCCTTCATTTCCATCTGTAACAATTCCAGGCAGCAAGCATAAGATGCATGTGACTTCTCTCAGCTGCACTGCAGCTCATCAGTAGCAATAGCAAAGCTTGGAGTTTTCCATAAAGAAGCAAATTAATCATAGAATCAACTGGGTTGGAAAAGCCCTTTCAGCTCATCAAGTCCAACCGTTCCCAGCACTGCCAAGGCCACCACTAACCCATGGTTCTGAGGGCCTCATCTCCACGGTGTTTGAACACTTGCAGGGACGGTGACTCCAGCCCTGCCCTGGGCAGTTCCAATACCTGAGCACCCTCTGGGGAAGTAATTGTTCCTCATCTCCATCTAAACCTGCCCTGGTGCAGCTTGAGGCCGTTTCCTCTTGTCCCATCCCTTGTTCCTTGGGAGCAGAGCCCAGCCCCTCCTGGCTCTATCCTCCTGTCAGGCAGTTACAGGAAGCAATCAGGTCCCCCCTGAGCCTTCTCTTCTCCATCTGAATCCCCCAGGTCCCTCAGCCGTTCCCCATCACACTGTGCTCCAGGCCCTGCACCAGCTCCAGTGCCCTTCTCTGGCCCCGCTCCAGCGCCTCAATGTCTCTCTTGTAGTGAGGGGCCCAGAGCTGAACACAGTATTCAAGGTGTGACCTCACCAGTGCCCAGTGCAGGGCCACAATCCCTGCCCTGGCCCTGCTGCCGCACTGATGCTGATCCAGGCCAGGGCGCTGGTGGCTTCGTGGCTGACTGGGCACAAGCTGCTCATGCTCAGCTCCATCAATCAGCACCCCCAGCTCCTTTTCCATGAGCAGCTTTCCAGCTGCTCTTCCCCAGGCCTGAAGCATTGCATGGGGTTGTTGAAGCCCAGGTGCAGGACCTGACCTTTTGCCTTGTTGAACTTCATCCCACTGCCCTCATTCCATGGATCCAGCCTGTCCTGATCCCTCTGCAGAGCCTCCTGTCCTCCAGCAGATCAACACTCCTGCCCAGGTCAGTGAGTGTGTGGCAGTGCCAACACCATGTCTTCTTTCTGTGCAGAACCGCATCGGTGCTGTGAGCCAGCTGCGGTATGAGCTGGGAAAGATTCTGTGTGACGTACATTCCTGTGATGGAGTTGTCATTGCTGGGTGAGTATGAGGCTGCCTGGTGCTCGCTTACCCTGCTTGAAATCTCATGTACTGCTTTGAACACATTCAATAGAGACACTTGTCAGAGGCAGCAAGAATGACTTTTCCTAGCCGCAGTTCCTTTGTGGGTGATGGTGACTGTCCTTCAGGTTACTGATAGTGATGGTTACCTGCAAGTCATTTCGGCAGCACAGGGTTTTATCGTACTATTCAAAAAGCTATCTCATGTGCATATGGTCTCTGTAAAGTCTGCAGTACTTTGTGGTCAGCTGTATCCATTGTTCTGCTGTGAAAGCACCCAGAGTGTGTTAAATGTCATACACATCTACTGAAAAATGCTCTTTTCATTATTTTTTCCATAAAATCCCTTAATCACAAGGATGTTTTTGTGTGCTGTGGCAAGATAACTTTAGAAGGACTGTGACTTTATTCCATCTTTGTTTGCAGACAATCTAGGGAGGTGAAGAACACCCAAAACCCAGAGAAACTCAAACTTCTCTTTCCCTAATATAAAGCCTTGTCAGGACCTTGATGTAGTGGTAGCTCTTTGTTTGGTTTGCACTCTTAAATACGGTTTTAAGAACCTCACAAACACATAGAAGACATTACTGTGACTGCCTCAATAGATGTAAGGCTTTACTGCTTGAGTTTTACAGGTTCAGTAATTAGTAGCCCTCCAGAAGAAGCTACACGAGTAAATACAAATGGTATCATCCTATGGGCAAATCAGAGAACACTGTCCTCAGCATACCAGAGCTCCACTTTGATGGTAGCACTTCACATTAATGGTATGCTTATGCATTATGGGATTAGAGAAAACTGTTTATGAAGTACTATAAAATTCACACACTGGTTGTAAGAAAGGTGCTTTGGAATACACTGGGTGTAGGTAACTCCCATACACATTGATATGCTTTTCATAGAATGCATATGAGTTGGGTTGGATGGGACCTTAAAGCTCATCCAGTTTCAACCCCCTGCCACGGGCAGGCACACCTTCCACTAAAGCAGCTTGCTCTGAGCCCCATCCAACCTGGCCTTGAACACTGCCAGGGACGGGGCAGCCACAGCTTCTCTGGGCACCCTGTGCCAGCGCCTCAGCACCCTCAGAATGCTCTTGGGCAACTGAGAGCAGGAATCTGAACTAGGAGACAGACAGCTGGAGGAAAAGGGGAATTTTAATCTTTGATGATTGGTTTGGTTTGTGTCTGGTTTTGTTTTTTCCACTTATTTTCCATCTGCATTTGCAGGTCTCCCTTTCTCTTCTCTCTGCCATCCTGTTCATTGACTACTGCTTCTCTTGTGCAGTGTTTTCACTGCTGTAGTTGGTTGTGTTAGAGGAATGGAAGTGGTTCTGCTGAAGAGCCGTGTAGTCTGTGACCTCTGGAGGGGCAGTGCCACACAGTGGTTAACCTGAACAGTGGCCATGGAAGAGGCTGGAAGAAGTTGTGTGGCTGGAGGACCACAGATCTTAGGTTGACTTGTGCCTGATCTGGGACCCTTGAGGCGGTGCTCAGACACCGCGTGTCCCAGCCTGCTGTGGTCTGTGGCTGGGCTCCAGCTCAGCCCACAGCAACCTGCCTTCTTCTGTGCCCTTCAGCTTGGGCACTGTTTCCTGCCCCTGGCTAGGGATCTGCACTACTGCATCCATTCCATTGTCTCTAATGAAACCTCCTGTACTTCTTTGGAGCCAGAAACCCCAGTTGTTTCTGTGCTGCTGCCGCCGAAACCTTCTGCTCTTCTTTTTCTTCATTTTCTCCATTGTGTTTATATCCAAATATGCAATATACAGAATTTATAGAATATACACTATAGAATTTTATATAGAATATATAGAAGATAAGCAGAATAAATTAAGCATGTAAAGAATTTATAACCAAAGGACAACAATCCTAATTATTCGACTCACATAATCTGTGTTTCAGCTTGGTGTATTGTGGAAGTTGGGTTTAGGCAGTTTCACAGTGTTTCATATTGATTCCCCGCTTCCTCCAGTGTCTCCTTATTCTCTTGGTGAGTTTGCAGCAGTTGGCATGGTGAAGGGAGGTGGTGCCATTGAAAAATTTTGGTTCCTGAAAGGCTTGTGGAAATAGATGAGCAGGAAAGAGACCACTGAGGGAAAAGCCGCACATGTGTATCCATTAGGGAAAGCAATGTTCCAGGTTTCACTCGCATGACTTTTTAGTCATTTCCCTTCTCTGAGATAATGAATGTTTAGTAAATAGTATCTTTTTGTGAAGCTGTGAGCATATATCTGGTACAGCACCACAGAGAAAGCAGAATTCAGCAGTTTGATTTGACCTGCTTAGTAAATGAAATGATTAGAATATCAGGACAGGAAGTGACATTCCTTCCTTTGCTGCTTACTGCTTGCCTTGCACTCTGCTTTGGTACCTTGAGGTCTGTGACAGCATCTCTTAAGTTGCTTCAAGTAGAAAACTATCCCCTGAATCTTGCCCCAGAGAAGATGAATTCATTGTTCTGCCAATAATGTCTCATGGTGAATATCAAACAACACAGAATTCAAGTTGTAACTGAAACTTCCAAGGACATTAGGAAATGGTGCAGGGAAATCAGTTATGTGCATGTTCAGGAGGGGTAGATTGAGGAATTTGATGGGGGTTTGTTGTTTGTTTTCTTTAAACCCAAACATAACCCTTCCCTTTCTCTCCCTGCTTACAGTATTGTACTTAATGGCACTGTGCTTTCAAATCTGTAATAAAAGTGTAATGAATCTGGTGATCAATAATAGCTGTTGCATTCGTTCAGTACTGAAGAAGTAATTTAATAGCTGAGGTTAACAGAAGTCAATATTCTTCTCAGTATAAATATCAATTTTCTGTTACATTTAAGGATTATATCTCCAGTTTCACAAACACTTATGTGCTTATGCATGTGAATAACCCTGGATTACAGTGAGACTTGCTGTATGCATAAAGCTAGACTCGTGTGACTTTACAAGACTTCAGAAGTCAGTGATGATCTTAAGGCTGGTTTAGTGTGTGCATTTCCTGGGGGGTTCTCAGCAGTGGCCTGTGGCATCGTTTACCTTTCTTTCTTCTGTGGTCAGGCTGCTGCACTGGATCAAATAGGGCTGCTCAGTTTTTAAGAGGGTTTTTGCTGCCTGACTTTGGGGAGCAGCTGCAGCACTCTGGCTCGGCTCAGTCAGACCAGCCAGGCATTGCATTCTGTCTTTATAGCTGGAAACGGTGGCAGTGTATAGCAGCTGCTCCCAGGTTTCAGGATGCTGAAGTCGGGATCTTGGGAGATCAGAGAATGGCTCTAAAAACCAAACAAGGGGTGGAGAGCAAGGATCTCGTGCAGAAATCTGGGGCTGTTGTGCATTTGGAGTCGTCAGCAAGCCTGGGAACAACCTTTCTGGATGTGAACCTGCGCTGTGATAGACCTGATCTTGCGTTCTTCACTATCCAGCACAGTTCGAAGCAGTAAAGTGGGATAACTTTTGTTTAGAGATTTCTTATTTTACCTTTTCTGAAAAGGAGTTTGTGCAAGTTCTGAGCAGAGTGACCTAAAGCAGCAGCCGCAAGTGTGTCAGAGGCATAGTTTGCCTGAAGTGGTTCAGGAGGAGATCTCCTTTGTTAACATTATGTAAGGAGGCAAAGATGAACCGTGCAGGGTTAGCTCTCCCTTAGAGAAATGCACCTATTTCATGGACTCTCCTCTTCTCTCCGCGCTGCTGCCAAAGCTCAAGCCAGAAGATGGCAGAATATCAAGGACTGATTAAGCGCAACCTGAGCTGCGAGTGAAAGGTGGCTGCTAGCAGCTCCTGTTTCTCAGAGCGCCCTGCATTTACTGGCTGACATCAGATAATTCAATCCGGCCTGCACGGAGCATCTTGTGTTTATCATTAAAATTTCATCCCAGCGGTTACGATGCTTGTTTTCTGGGTCAGACCTTGAATCCCTTTTCATTTGAGACAGTGGTGTTTGTGGTTACCTCACTCCCAATCAATGTTGTATTCGCCAGCCTTTCTACAGTTACATGTCTCGAAGGATCTTCTCTAAAGGGATGCTGTCCTCCCCCTCCTCTCTGTATTCAATTCAAATGTAGTTTTAGCTTTAAGTCAGAGTTTACTTAAAGCAATTATATATCTGCTCGCTTGGCTTTTATAAATTACTACTGGTGATTACGTTCACTGTACCTAATGCTGTTGTATGCTTGGTTTCAGTGCTGAATGCCTGGATTTCTTCATTGTCTTTTAATAAAATCTTATATCTTTCAGGCAGGCACATGTTCAGGCAGGAAAACTGCTGCTTTTTTTTCTGGGCAGTATTGACAGCCACACTGATGGGCATCTGCAGGCAGAGGTTAGGTCCCCCTGGAGACACCGATCTCAGAGCATGTATCTGGTCCTTGTTTGAAGTGTGTTGTTGTTACACGGTGGATCCTGTGGCATAGCATGTTGTAGTGTGTTGTGAGACTGTATTGCTGTCTGTGTGGAATACTTACATGTGGCCATTCTTGAACTGTGTGGCAAACCTGCCTTGTGTTGGTGACAATCATCTTACCTCACAACTCTTACTGTAAAACCCCACCAAGTCTGCTGTGAGGCAGGGTGATGGTTTAGTGTGCAGGGTGTTAACTTTTATGCTTGCAGAGGGGCACTGTGGCTTTACTGCTGCTGTTCATAGCTCTGAAAGCTTCCCAAATGAAAACGGGAGTCAGTCCATCCTTCCAAATATCCAGATATATAAAGGTATCTGCTTTTTCTTTCTTCATTTCCTTGACTGAAGAAAGAGTAGTAATCTGTTAGTGAAGAACTCACATAAATGGAAATATAATGGAATATAAGGATATGCTTCTGCTGTGCTACTTCTGTTAGAGACCTATCTAGCAGATGCTGTGTCGAGTCCCTGGCCCTCTTACAGACTAGGCTGGGACTCAGCCTGTGGTTCTTCTCTTTGCAGTTTCCTCCTTCCCCCATAAGTATTGTCATCTTTCCTAGAGACTTCATTTTCTTGAGTTGTATCTAGTGAGATTTAGCTGCTCTGAAATGCCTCGATGAATCAGCAGATGAACACTTCCTCCCTTTCAGGGTGGAGCAGACCTAGCACACATGGTATTTCTCCACAAGATGCTTGATAAAGGTTATGAGAAGCAAAAGAACTTTCTAAACACTTTGTGTGCTTGGGGAATCATCTGGTTTAGAGGCAGTGGTAAGTTTTGATTCTCTCATACTGAGGAATGCACTGAAATGACTTTCATACAGTTGCCTTTGTTCTGAAGAGTCTTATGGGGGTTACAGTTTAAACACTGCAGCACTTCCAGTTTGGACCTTAACAGTTTAAGTCATTACGAGCAGCACAAGGTAAGTAGCTACTACTGTATGGTGATTGTCTTTGTTCTCTGTGATCACCCCCCAGTCTGCTTTCCTTATGTTCAAAGGTGACCTGCAAATGACTTACTGTTCTTTTTAGCTTCATAATGATGTGTGAAACTAGCCCGAAAGGCTTGAAAACACCTTCCTGCACTTTCAAAACTTCATGTCAACTCTCATCTAATTTGGTTTGGGTTTCTTTGGTTTTTGCTATAGGGCTTGTGGGTTATTCTCAAGGTATTTGTTATTAGCTCTTGCATCTTAATTCAGTGTGCAGACCTGAGGAAACCAAAATATTAATTAGTACTGAAAATGAATCAAAGTTAACAAACTGAAGTCTTGAACAGCCTGGATAAACCCCTGCCTTGCTTCATTGCTTAAATTGTGCTTGTGTAATGGCACAGCTTTGATAGGCTTCTCCCTCCCCTCCCAGCGTCTGAGAGCCTGGTTGTGAAACAGAGCAGTAAGGCAGAAGGTAAAATGCTTGCCTTTTTCCTTCAACCTTCCCTAAACCTGTTGTGTCATCTTCACTCATTCTCATCGTTGTTAAGAGATAATAAGTGTCAGACCTTCCTTTTTTTCAAGTGAGTCACCTTTAGGAGGGTTGAAAACAGGATGACATCATTTCAGAGAGGTCAGATGGCAAATTGCGGGAGTTAGGTAAGGTTGTGTTCAGTGACAGACACGTTGGCTTCTCTGTCAGTTATGGAAAAGAGCCTTTCAGGTGAAACCAAGAGCAGAAGCTTGATCCTGACTCTTTGACGGAAGATGCTTTGCCAGCCTGCCTGACCATGGAGCTATCGGTTTACCTCTAGGTTGTGCTGGATGCAGATGAATGCGTCCCCGCAGCGAGGCAGGCTGTGTGCTTAGTAATGCCCAGTGTTCTGAAGTTGCAGTCGTTATTTTTGAGCTTGTGAAGCCTGATTTTCTACTGAGGGCAGACAAACCCATCCTTCTTCCTAGTAAAGTTACCATTGCACTTTTACTGTTTCCCCAACCTACCGGCCCCTGCACTTTTGCCATCAGTGTCTGGGGTTCAGGTGATACTTATCCTCTCTGCTGTTTGCAGTATGTTGCAGTTTGTGTCCCTTCCAACACGTAACCATTCCAAGTTACATCATCTTCAAGTGGAGTTTTGTCCCCTGTATCTGAACCTGGAGCCATTGTTTCATTGTTGCATTATGTGTTTGTCCTTTAGGAAATCATAGGTCTGATGGAGCAGATCCTCCCCAAATTGCAACCCAATTTCTCTCGAATTCTTTTGAGGAAGATGATTTATTTCTTTTCCTCCTGCCATGACAGTACCCACAGTAATATGTTTCCTCAGTCAGAGTAGCTGGTTGAATCAGTGGGCCTGGGCTGATGCAAGGCACTGGAACTTTGATCTAAATGATGGGAGGTTCTTGGCCTTAAGGAAATTCCTAGAGACAGTTTGTGTTTCTCTAACTTCTGCTTTTGTAAGTGCTCATTAAAATGCTTTGCCTACCCTGTAACCCTTTGGCTTGATTCTGTTCCCTTGGTATGACATTTGCATCCACTTCAAATTAAAAAGGAGGTGAGGCACCAGAAGTACTTGGGATGGAAAAAATACTAATTCTATTGCAGATAACAACAATAAGCTGCAGAACTGCACGTTTTCTCCTGCAGCTTAACCTACTTTCTAGAGCTGTGGTTTCCTAAATAAGGCCGTAAGAAGGTATAAGCTCTTTGCAGCTCAGTATCTATGAGTGGTCCACAGATGGATGTGGGTTGATGAATTGGGAAGTCAAGTACCCAGCAGAAGAGTTTGGGAACTGATCATAGGGATGCTCAGAATGTGCTTCCTACATGTTCAGTCTTAGTGATTCCAGATCCGTTTTGGTACAAGTTAGTCACTTGTTTCATAGCTGCACTCATATCTCAAGCAACCCAAAATAGTGTTGGGATGAATTCAGGGACATTACTTGTTTGCTTCACGTTCTTCTACCAGTGTTAGGATTGTTTCAGATGCTGGGTTTGGTTTAACCGCATCTGTTTTTTCTTGTCTTTTATGGCATAGCTTTCTGCTATGCTCTGTAATGGCAGAAAATTTTGCTCTTTCTTGTTTCATTTGCATTGGTTATTGTGTTCTATTTATATTCCTTTCTGCTATATAAAATAGTTCTTTACTCCTTGCTAGTAGCCTGTTTTTCCTGAGTCTTTCCCTTAAGGAATCCCTTAGCCAGGCTACCTGTTGATTATATACATAGTGGCAAAATCAGTGTCTTCAAATAATTGCTCTGTGAGGTATCTAACACTGTAATAAGTGTATTTAAGCATCATTATGCCTCATTTCAGAGAAGACTTGTTGGGTCTTAATGTTGAGTATAAAGAAAGTAACAGAATCCATTTAATTTCAGTATTGTGTGTTGCCATCAGAAGTATCTTCCACCTTGCAGTGGTTGTGGTGAAGAGCTTTTGTTTGAAATGGAACGTTATCAATTACCACTTTCTTGAGCCTTATGGAGAAGATGAAGCTTGAAGCAGTTTGAACCAGCTTCCAAAGGCGTTTGGACTTGGGTTTATTTGGACCTTATTCTTAAGACTCCTGAGGGGGTAACTGACTGCATACCTTAATTAACCACATGAAGGACTGGTTGCTTGCTTATGGTGGAATAGGGATGAAAGGTCCAAGATGCTTGTTGCAGCAAGACCATGCAAAATACTCATTATTTTACTTGCTTATCAACGGGCATCCTTTCAAACAGAACTATAGCTGGCGACTGTTACTTGAGCAAAATTCCTACTGACTTCAATAAAACGCATTGACATTGTAAGGACTTCATAATAAGATCTGTTGAGTATTAACAGATGGTCAGTGACTGCCTGAAACAAAGTTGTTGGGTTTTTTCTTGTGTTTTGTTGATCACCACAGGTATCTGGAAACTGAACAGACTTTGCCTTCTGGAAATCAAACCTGACTGTGAAACAAAGGGGGTTTCTTTCCCTTTCCTTTTTATTTTCTTGCTACAGATTCTTTAGGGAAAATACGGAAAATATGAACTGATTTCTGCAGTGTCTTTGGTGTTCACACCAGCTTAGTGTAGTAAGACTTGCCCTGGCATCGTGTGCTTGAGGCAGCCAACAAAATGGACTGTCGCCGGCATCCTGTTTCACCAGAAACCCAGTGACAGCCTAGTTGACCTGCTTGTTGGAAGTGAGATTCTGCAGTGCCAGCAGTAAGCAAGCCATGAAGGAGAGCAGTTTGTCTTTGCTGTGCCATGGGCTGAATGAGGAGAGCCTCAACTGTTTTGAAAATGTTCCTGTTAACAGTTTTTCTTTTGTGTATTTGTCAGTTTATGTATTAGTTGCAGTTGTACTTTGCACAAACACTAATTAGACAGCCATCAACACTCAGGGCCAAAGGCTTACTAACAATGCAACTGTGATAGCAGGGTCTTAATTGGTTGAGTATAATTGTCATTAGGCAAGGATAAAGACATCTGGGGCTCTGGAGAGAGATCAGCCTCCCCCTCCTCCTCCTCGTCCCCAAATTTGTTCTGGCTATGGCTGTCCAACACAGTTGAGCTTTTTTCAGATGAGACTCTGTGTTTTGACCAGTTTCCTGATGTTTTTCTCCTTATGAAATCGTCTGCCTCTTCAGCACCACTTCATTAGAGCCATGCCCAGGCTCCATCTCGGCTTCCTCCCACATGTGCTCTGCACTTCACCACCTGCTTCCCAGCCATCATGGGACATCAGCAGCTTTTAACCCCTAGCTCTTTTCTCCTTCAGTCTTCTGCTTTCACTCATGTGAGAGGGCACGAGGAAATGGTTCATCTCATTATGACATTACTGCCAATAAAAAGTAGTTGAAATGCTTTTGATTAGTGAGTAGGTATTTTTATTATGCTACATTTGTAGATACCATATGAGTTTAATCTATTTCTTGTGCAGTTTCTGTATACCATATGCATTCCAGCTATTGTTGCTCCATTTCAGCAAGGTTTTTATGCGTATCTGTAAAGCTTAAGCTGAATTTGCAGACTCATTTTTACAGATGTATACATATCTGGCCAGAATTACCGAACTCCTTGTAAGGAGTATAGTTAGAAGATTACAGCTCTTGTCTTTCTCCTGCTGCTACTTTTCATGTGTATCCGCTGAAATGTTCAAAGGAACAAGGGGTGAAATGTAAATCTATTGGAGAAGCCGAGTTACTTGGGTGCAGAGTGTCTGTTGAATACTAAGAGGGAAATGACTGGGTCTGGTAAGTGGGGATTGGAGCATGCAGACCCCTGAAACCCAGGCACTGTGTGGATGAAACGCCCTGGAAGGCATCAGGGCAAGGAGAGGGGGAAACCTAGGACTGTAAGCAACAGCATTTTACTTGTGCTTGAGAAAGCAAGACTTTGGGCAGCCTTTCTAAAGGAAGTGAATCAGGTATGGTCTTTCTTTGGTTTGGCTCTGTTCTGAGGCAGAAGATTTGCATCTAAGGTTCTTTCATTCAGTAGCTGGTAACCCAAAGTAAATATTCATGGCGAAGTGTAGAAGTTGTGGTAGGAAATGAATAGAAATACTGAAATTATCTCGAAATAGGTTTTGTGAAGTGCAGCATGTGCATGCTGTTCTCTTCAGCCATCTCTGTTGCTATGGCAGATTTGCCAAGGATCTGCAGTAAAGTGGCCTATTTATTTTTTTACAGCAAGGCAATGCTTTAGTAGTTTAAAAGCCTTTTGTTGTGGTAACAAATTGAAAGAGTGCTGCTCTTTACAGCAGCACTGAAAGCAGGGAGTTGAACCTGTTAAATTTTTTAGTTCTGAATTGGATTCATCTGTGTTTGAAATTCTTCCAGTTCAGTTCTGGTAAAGGCCCAGTGTATGCTGGAAATGGGCATGTGGTGGTGATGGCCAACGGAGCGTGTTGTCAGCTGAGGAGGTGGTTTATGTCTCCCATTTCCCCATGCTGGCTCCCTGCCCAAACTTAGACCTCGGCTTGTGTTTCCATCATGGTCTTGTAACATCTCCAGATCCTTTAGGTTTGCTGCGTGGGACTGATTTGCTGTCATGCTGCACTGGGAAGGATGAGTGTACTTAGTGAGAAATAGTGGTAGGGATAGGGGAAGGATGGGGGCAAAGATGCCTGGCTGCCGTCCTCCCATTTCTTCCTGATGAACACAGAGCCCTTGTCCTTTCTTGAAGTGCTCTGGTGAAAGCTCTTCAGCATGTACCTGCTTTTAGGTTCAAACTTAAACAGGGAAGATTCAGGATAGATATAAGGAAGAAATTCTTTACAATGAGGGTAGTGAGGCACTGGAACAGGCTGTTCAAGGAAGCTGTGAATGCTCCATCCCTGGCAGTGCTCAAGGCCAGGTTGGATGGGGCTTGGACCAACCTGCTCTAGTGGAAAGCGTCCCTGCCCATGGCAGGAGATTGAAACTGGATGATCTTAAGGTCCTTTCCAACCCAAACCAGTCTGTGATTATGTGATTCTGTCCATCATGGGAGACGATGAGGATGAGGAGGCTACAGGGAAGTGTGATGCAGAGCCTACCAAGCAGAGACAGTTCTTGCTTTAAAGCAGGTCCCAGCGCAAACACATCAAGTCAAGTTTATTTCAAACTGATACAAACATTTGGTTGTTCCAGTCTGAGCTGTGCTGTAGAGGTGCTACTTTGGGTCTTTCAAGAGCAAAGAATGGTTCGAAGTAAATTTTGACTTGGTTGAATTCAGAGCTAAAATTAATTCAAGCACTTGCTGTGGTGCTGTGATGTTGGAGCTTTCATTCCGGATTGCAGTCCTTGTTATTTTTTATGGATGGTGGCATGTCTTGAGTCCCGAATCCCTTGTGTTGCATGGTAGGTACTAAAACCATAAGCAGTGCACTCAGAAAATTAGCCAACCCTGCGTCTCTTCTCTATTCCTGTCATTCTGTTTCTCCATCTGTTAGTCTCTCTTTTTACATTCCTGCACTGGACTATGTGAGAGCGAGTATGTGTATGCACTAGGAGGAGATGCTGTTCTTCCTTGCTTATTTGGGGATGAAAATGAGTATTCTGTCAACTCTACCACTATTTTATGTCTCCCTTGGAACTTACTTTTCTGGGTCACTTACTGACAGGAGAATTTTTGGCTTCCACCTTGGGAGTAATCTGCTACTCTTTGCAGTTAAGCTTGAAAACATGACCCCAACCAACTCAAACATAAAGGGAAACAAAAAGCAGCTCAGAATTAAAATGCTTCCAAATGTTATGTGTGTCTTGTTGAAGGGGACAGCAGCAGATCTTTGCAGTTATCTGTCCCGCTGTTTTATCTCTAAGTTTTAAAATCTATCTGAAATAAGCGCTTTTCGGTGTTGTAAACTGATGTTGGGGACTGATCTGGACTGCTTTTCTGTCCATCGTGGAATATTTTGCTTTGGGGAAGGAAACTTCTTTATTGATCTGTTCTTTTGAAATAGTGCTGCTGTAAATTTGGGTGAAAGCAGGATTTGAAGGGGGATTTGGGCCTCGTTTGCAGGAGGAAAAGGGAGAAGTGCTCTTCCCACCCTATTCTCTCGTACTGTGTAAAACACTGATGAGGAAGGCAGGTGAAAAGGACACACTTCTCTCTTCCCGATTCAGTGCAGAGAATTAATGTGCGTCTCTTTCTGCTTGACAGGTTTCACCGCCCCCTCAGGCACTTTAATTAGTTGTATGAAGTGGAGCATTTTCACCCAGAGATGTTGGGAGTGATCTGCTCAGAGTACCTGTAACCCCTTGCATGGTACTCCCCAGAGAACTGGGTAACCTGAGTCAAAGTCCAGCATCTTCTAAATCTCTATTAAGCACTTCACCTCCCTTGTAAATAACCGCTTTCTTTTTCCCCTTACAGGGCAGCCAGGTTTCTCACTGATAGATCTTTGAGGCTTATGAGAATCATTCTTTTGAAATACGTTACCCCCAAAAGATGGGAACAAACACGAAGCCGATGGGGCAGGAAGCATCCTGCTTTTTCCTACAGAATCCAAGTCTCAGCTATGGCAGAGAAAGACATCCGAGACTGTTTGACAGTGTTGATTGTCACAGTTCTGTCCAAACTTAATTATTGAACTGTTCCAAACAGCTATTGTACTGTGTTCTTTGTGACCAGTCTTAGGAGGAGCTTCTCCTCCCTCTCGTATGTCCTCTGTGACATAGAGGAAGCAGTGTTTTGGGGGGATTTCTTTAATAGGATGTTATGTGCCACAGCAAAGATGACACAGAACCATTTCTGTGTTGCTTGCTGTGTAAAACCTTTGTTCAATTAGATACATTCAGTATTATCTGAGAAGTGAGGTTCTGTTTTTGCGTGTTCTCATTGGCAAACTGATGCTAACTGACAGGGTTTTCTGATGTGTCAGTGAGAGAGCCTTCAGAGAAGGCAGTCCTTTATTCTAATAAGTGTTCATTCTAAAGACAGCACTTAATAGTAGTAATAAAATAATCAATCTTCAGAGATGCAGGCAAATCTGATCTGTTGGTGAGACATTAAGAAGTTTGTATGAGGAGCAGTGGATTGGATGGGTGCATGCGTATGAGTGCCTGTGTGTATGTACATAAATGCTCTTTCCTTGGCACAGCCACAATCAGGGATTTTTAAAGACCAAAAAGAAGCAGTTTGAAGTTTCGCTATGATGTAATTTAGACTCGTTGCTTAATTGCCTTTTCCCCTTTGAGCACAGCTCTACTTGCATTCTAGTTGTAAACCTAATGTTGATGGTTGGTAACATGTGGTAGCTCAGTCGTGTCATTCTTGTAGCTCCAGTTTACTGTCTTAGTAGACTTGATGTTACATTCAGTAAACAGGAATAAAAGGAACAAAGTTGATGGGCTTGTGTACAGAGTGTGTGTGTAAACAGGAGGAGAATCACTCCAGGAGCTTTAAATGGTGTTGGGTTTTAAGACACCTTTTGTTTCTTCCTCCCTCCTCCTGCAGTTCCCCTCTTCAGATGTTTGGGGATGAACAATAGCCTTCTTTTCCAGATACACATCAGGAGAAGTGAGGTTGTGGGACACTCGCACCTGGGACTACACAGCCCCCATCCTGGAAGCAATGCATGATCCTGGTGATGCTGGACCTCGGCCACATGTCTCCTTTGTGAGGATAAACAGCTCCCTGGCTGTGGCAGCTTACGAGGACGGTAAGTAACCACAACTCTCCTCCCTGTTGGAAAAAAAAAGGGCTTTACAAAAATGAAGCAGCTGTGCTCAGCTTTTTGTGTGTCTGTAATCCTGTATCCACACACACACGCACACACTTGCTTTTATGTGAGAAAGTTGGCCAATAACCCTAAATGCATTAGGAGGTGTTGGAACATGGCACCCATTAAAGCTGATGTTTAATTCCTACTGGAACTGCTGCACAAAGCTGGAGTGCCAGGCTGTCCTCCAGCCAAACTATCTTAAGCAAATAACTTGTTTTGCTATAAAAATATTACATTTTCTTCCACCAGCCTTTTCCTCTGCCCAAAACTCCCTTGGGATGCTGTGGAGCTTTGTGATGGGAACACTGGTAAACTTGCATGTGATTAATCTGCATCCTCTCTTGGCATAGAGTATGGATGCACATTTTCTTCGCTGAAGTGTTGGTTTGCAGTGGTGGGTTATTACATACTTTGACCTAATAGTTAATGAAACCTTAATAGAATCCTTGTTTTGAATACACTTAGATGTTTGTGTAGTGGGCAACATGAGACCAACTGGACATGGAAACAGCAATTATAAAAGTCGGGTTTGGACAGTGCTGGCCAGTTGGGATCCTAGGCTGACTTGCTCACAGACCTCAACTCATCATCTGTCTTTAAAATGTATGATTTGCCACTTGGAAACCTCTCCTTGGGTATGAATAAAGAGTGTTTTGGAAGGTAGGGTGCTTTGTACACCTATTGTCTTTGATCCTGGCATGTCTGCATGTGAAAACAAACCTGAAGATGGGTAATCCCAATTAAACCTCTAATCTCTGTGGTTTATTTTAGAAGTAAAGTTAATACTTTATATGTGAAAACAACTGTTTTGAGAGGATCAACATCCTTAGCTGTTTTTCTAGCCTCGATCATGCTGTAGTGGTTTTCTGTGGCTAAAAATTGTTGATGGGCAATGTGTTCTGCCAACAGCAAGTCTGCTATTACAGAAGACTCATTAATATTTACTCGAGTCATAGAAAATTATAACTGTGATAGTTTTAAGTGTTGGCTTTTTGTCCAGTGTACCAAACAATGAGGTTCTTTTGTTTGTTTTCTAGTCTCCCACTGACTAATCTAATAATTTGTCTGGGGTTTTTATCTGTCATATTCCTTGTTGTCAGTGCTGGGTGTGCTGTGACTGAAGTAGTTTACATAAAGCTTAGTGCTTTCTATTCTTTTGGGTAGAAATTTTAATGGGCTCTGTGATACGGCAGTTCCTCTGATTTGAGAAACCTGGTCAGAATAGATCAGTTTCTATGTGAATAGGGAATTGTAAAGGCTGGTTTTAGAAACATTGACTAACTGGAAGCTGGAAGTGTGTATTTACACTTTGGTGGAGGGAATGATTTTCAGCTTGGGGAGGGAGAGGATGACTTTGAAGATAATGTGTTTGATTGTTCTTTGTTGTACTTTTCCAGCTCCCTTTTCTCTTTGTTTGTAAGTTTGACTAGCACAGAGAAACCATCTGCTAGTGTTGGAGGTGGTGCTGTCAGGCAAAGAGTCTAGACTTCTCTGTCGAGTCCCTGGCTCGCAGACTCGCTCAGATAACATCAGTTTCTCCCAGTTCAACAGAGCTCACGCAGCGATGTCCTTGGCACCCGATCACAGGGAAGAGCTAACAGGCAGATTCTGCTCGCTCCATGCCTGCCTTACAGCACTGTTCTGCTGGTTCCGTAGTAGCAAACGCTTCCCAAGGCAGATGAAATATAGCAAGGAGAACGATTTGTCTTCCTGGGATGCCTGCATCCAGAGTGAATTGTAACTCCATGATGGTACTAAAGCAAAATTGAATTGTGACTTCTGGTGGATGTTTCCAACGGCGTCAGCCTCTGAGAAACAAGCTGCAAGGAGAGGTAAATGAGAGAAAAATGGGGGGGGGGGAAATGAAGTTCCCTCTGCCCATGCCAGTGCTCAGTGGGGGCACTGTATGTACACCTGGGGCAACGGGACTTGGCAACTTGATCCACAGTTGTGATTTTTGAATTCCAACCCACTGGCCTCATATTTCTTCTGCCTTGTTTCCTATTGTCAGCACTGGCAGTGCTCCAGTTTGATTTTACCACTAATTGTGTTGCACGTTACTGAACTGAAATGAATCAAATCAAAATGCTTTTCCTGGAGCATTAGATAAAGCAGGCGAGGGTTCTGGGTAATGAGCAGATGCTGCTAATGCAGGGACAGTAGAGGCCTTGCCAGGACTCCATCTGCTCCATGCTTGCCTGGCTTTGGCTGTGAGCCACAGCTTTTGGGAAACAGCAGTCTACTTCAGCCATCACTCTCCCCCCCTGTCCTCGGAGTCTCATAGTTTGACTTGAAAACAATGTGCTGCAACAAGAGAACATACTTTGGGTTCTTTATCTCTTTCTTAAGTGCTATGTTTCATACTCATGTAGGCACGGCAGGGAGATGCAGAGCTGCTGCCCTTCATGGTAGAGCTTTCAGACCTGTTGGGAGGAGTTTGCAGTACTTCACAAGTTGCAGAAGAGCAACACAGAGCAAAGGAAGGTGGTTTCTGCAGGGATCAGAAGTGCTGCTGCTTGTTGGCAGGCTCCAGGAAGGGAATTTTGGCAGTGTTACTGTCTGGGACTGGAAATCTGCTATCTTGTCCATTCTGATGCCCTTAAAGCTGCTCACAGGTATTGTCCCTTCTGTACCCTCATTGCAAAGATAGCAAGGGAGTATTACGTTTGGTGCCTTCTCCTAAGTGCAAGGATATGCTGTAGGATAGCAGGGAAAGAGGCTGGCTCAAAGAAAGGGAGAAGTTTTTGAAGGAAGTAGTGTATTTATTCCCATTGGATATGTGCAGATGACTTCGGATGCAGAACTCCTGGTTTGAGTAAATAGCACATGATTTCACATCAGGTCAGGGAGATCTGCCTCTGGAGTGCCCAAGTTGGGAAGAAAATACAGACTTTCTCATTTGTGCCTTTCCTGAGGGGTGGTACAGCTGATGTGGTTAAGGTAAGGTAAAGGCACACCTCATGGCTGAGGTCGGGTCTCCCGCTGTTGAGTAAGTAGCTTGCAGGACCTGCTGGAAGTTGAGAAATGGCGTTGCAGTGAATATAACATATAAAATCTCAGTTAATGAACACCCAGCATCTCTCTGCTGAGGTTAAGTTGGCCGTATGTTGGTTGTCCCTCTGGAAATGTGGGGAGGAAGTCACAATTCAATAGAAGTTTTAAGACTCAAGGCTGATGCTCCTTTCCACCTGGGCATTGCATCTACTGTTTGTACTCCATAGAAGTATGATGGTATCTGGAAGTTAGAAGGAAATAAATCAATGTTCCCAACTGGAAGAGAAGAATACATGTGAGAAGTTTTTTCAGGAGGTTTGGGTTTGTTTAAATCAAGATGAAGGGGCAAGACTCACAAACAGCTTCTGAACGTAGATGGCAGCTCTGGTCTTACCACACAATGGTGTTCAGAATCTGAAGCGAATGACCATGAAAACCATGAGTGTGTTCAGATTCCCTGCTCTAGCGTATGCAAAATTCTGTCTTTGCCTTTTCTTTTTCCCTCCCAGATAAAGCACACGTAGGTTGCTTTACATCTCTTCTGAAGCTGATAGCAACTGCTAGCCCTGTTGTCTTAATGTGGAAGAGCTGATGTAATGGGTCATTAGGAGCTGTGTGTAGCATTTTCCGCACCAAAGCACAGCCCTCCCTCTGCTTAGGCAGGTTTGCTGTTAGCAGGTAGCACAAGCGGGCAGCCGTGCTCTGCTGTGACGTGCTGTATGACACTGGCAAACACAACCAGTATGGTATTGACAAATGTGATTTAACACGTGATTTTGCCCAGAGAAGCTGTGGCTGCCCCATCCCTGGCAGTGTTCAAGGCCAGCTTGGGCGGGGCTTGGAGCAACCTGGTCTAGTAGAAGGTGTCCCTGCCCGTGGCAGGAGTTTGGAACTGGATGAGCTTTAAGGTCCCTTCCAACCCAAACCAGTCTATGATCCTATGATCCTTTTTTGCCTGTGTTTATGTCGCTTTTCCCTGTTACAGGATTAGAGTATTTTATAGGAGAAGAGATACCGGTGGCAGAAGTGTTGCCTTCTATACCAGAGAGAAACCTATCTGAAAACAGATGTAAAACCCAGCTGCTCTTGCAGGATGTCTTCTGTGCTTCCAGCTGCAAAGAGTGGTATAACTAGAGACAGGCACTGTAACGGAGAACAGCTTCCAGCCGTTCACCTTTGATCCAGCAAGAGATGTGTAATACTGGCTGATGCTTACTAAAGCTGGAGTACAGTCAGGGTCTGTGGTGCATCGTGTAAGGCACAGTTGTCTTATAGATAAACGGTTTATCCAAATACCTGCCAATTGAGAGTGAATTGCAATAAATGGACCTTTCATGAGGCCACATTTCAACAATATAATGGGTTAGAATTTTGAATTCTTTGTACAACCTTGGCTGAACTGATAAACAAGACAACTGGTACAGTGATTGTAGTGTTAAGTGTCAGCAGTTACAGCATCTTCATCAGCTTCTTGCACTTAACTAGTTTCCTGGAGCCAAGATGTAATACAAGCAAGCTGTAAACTCTAAATCGAGGAGTTTGAGGAGTGATTGTTAGAGTTCAATTGGAGTAATCACAACTGTGGTGCCGATTTCAGCATGCTGAAGAAGTGTTGCATATAATTTGGATTTAATGGCTTTCTAATACTGTTAAGAATACAATAGTAAAACCAAAAAAGGATACCGAAGATACCATATGCTTGTAACCTCAACTTCACCTTAGCAAAGATACTGCTTTGGAAATGAAGTGCTGGTCACTGCTGGAGGCAGGAAGATAGACTCTGAAGTAGTGATCTCATCTGCACTGGTAAATCTTATGCCTAATATTTTTTATGCTGCTATACTAATAACTAACTGTAATGGTGGCTCTTTTTTCCTGCTCTTACACAAACATGATTGACTGTTGCAAAGGCTTGCATGCTAATAAATACGTCTTGCTGTTTCTGCAGTGAAATACAGAGTATTCTGAGGAGCATTTTTAGACCCGATGGTTCTTTATCTATTGGTAAATACAGTGCAGTGTTTGCTTTTTCTGTGTAAAACCTGATGATGTTTTTCTGCTGTCATACAAGAATGCATACACCTCGTTTGACACTAGTGCCTTGCCACAGAAGGTCCTTGCATGCAAGTAGTTGAAGCTTCCAACTGGTAGCAAGTAAGAGATGATGGGGGATGTACATACGGAATTGTACACTCTTTTGGAGGAGGGGAGAAGCAAGGGGGACAAGCAACACCTTAGTAAGCAAATAGTTGTTCATCCTAATGAAAGAAAAGGGTCTTTCTCTTGCTCTTTGCATTCCTCAACAGTCCTTTTTACTCCTTATATTGTGCGCCTTCATTAAACAGATGTTAACTTGTGCGCTGACAAGTCACTTGTTTTTTTTGATGTTACCAAGAATGGTTTCACACCACATTGTGAATCAGATGTTGCACACACTGTGTTTTGTATCTTTTGGGCAGATTTCGCTATTGAGCATAATAACAATGGCTTTCTTGCCCAACTCCAGAGAGCAGAGCTCTGAATTCTGGGTTTCCCAGTTTGCTTGCGTGGTCAGAAGAGGGTTCTCTGACCTGAGTATGTTGGGGTATTTTGCAGAACTTTCACATGTTAATACACTGTTAAAACCAGCAAAATGCTCATCACGTAGATGTTCAAACAAAAGCAAATCACCTTCCTTTTTTCTCTTCACAAAAGTAGCCTTTAATTGGCTTAAACGTTCTGCAGAAGGATTGGAAATACCGAGAGGCTTGGCAACAATATTCCTCATCTGATAAAAAAGTCCAGTTCTAACAGCCATGATCTGCAATCATTACAGTCTTTTAGGATGGATGGTTTTTTGCTTGCTTGTTTAAATCAGCTGTGCTGGAGGTGAGACTTCAGCCATTCCCTTTGTCTCAGCTTGGAGCCAAGGACTCGCTGTGGAGGCACAAAGCAGCCATGCTGCAGAGAGAATCTGAGCTTGTGCTGGCCATTTGTATTGGTTAACTTGTGTTAAGCCTAAGTGTATGTGATGTGAGCTTGCATTCTGTTTTTCCAAACCAGTTCAGCAGTTATTTACCTTTCAAGCAATTAACATAATTACCATTATGCTAAGAAGTAATTTTGGGAAGTTCTGCTCTGAGCCCTTATGACTCCATCGGGACAGTTTTAGTTGGGACTTATCTTTTTGATGGAAGCCTAATTGCAGTTTTGGCTTCGTGTGAACAAACAGAGGCAGCTAATTGTTTAGGCAAATAGCAGATTAATTTAAATATTCATCCCTAATAAAACAAAAATGGTCCCCATTATGGCCCTCATTCCCATGGCGAGGAATATAAATATTCAGTGGGAATGCCATTAGACAGGGATCTTAAGGATTATCTGCATTATTTCACATTGGTAGCACTTTCCAGATACCAAATAATCTTTACAAAAGCTAACATAAATCAATTTAAACTCATTTAGATACCATTTCACTATGTGCAGTTTCATTACCACACTCTTGCTTCACCTCCTTTGGGACGTAGGAGGAGTGTTTGCAAACTGGCATTGATGCCCGTCCACAGCTGTCTGTCAGAGCTTTTATGTCTCCTTCTGAAGGAATAGCTATCATTAATCATTTCATCATTAATGGCTCAAGTAGAAGGAAGGCTTCTCCAGCCCTGTCTATCACATCTGAAGATTGCTTCTCTGTTAATTCAGTGCAAAGGTGGCCCAGAAGTCTCCAATTCTGTCTGGCCCTTCTGGTCTGTAATACACTCCCTGATTGCTTCAGGTTGCTCTTACTCAGATTATTGCTTTAACGTGCCACGCTTTTAGATCAAGTATTGGTGATCTAAGCTGGGTAAAAATGCATTTGCAAATGTTTTGTCTTTTGAATTACGCTCCTGTATTCCTTGGGATTTATATTCTTTAGCTTTTTGGACTCTTCTGCATTTTCTGTACTCAGAGCATCAGGATCAGGAGCTGGTTGTAAACAGTTAAGAGTGGTATTAAAGTCCCTGACCTGGTTGCTGTGTGTGCAGAGCTTCAGATTCTTCACTTAAAAGCTCCTCTGTGTGTAGCAGGGTGACTTCATTTTGAATGTGGGCTCTTCCTCACTATTTTTACTGACCATGGAGGGCAGATATGTAGTAGAACAAGAATTTGGGTATGTGTTTAAGTCTGATCTTCAAACGTGGCAATGTGGGAGAAGCCAAGCAGTCTTCCTCAAAATAGATACCAGTGTTAACTGAAAGTCAAAAATTAGGATTTATTTAGAGAGCAACAGAGCCTTTAATGCCAGAGCATGTGATTTTGGACAGCTTCTTCTGAACCTGTTACGTGGTGCTATGCTGCATCCTGAAGTTCTGGTTTCCTGCCCTATACTCTCATTTCTATATGTTAATTTTTTCCATTAGAATGCTTTTAAGCTTACATCTTTCAATGCTCTTTTAAAGTTTGTTGAATTCTGAGATAACACAGGGATTATCTTTTGTACACAGGGACAATTAGCATTTGGAACCTGATGTTCGGGCGGGAGCCAATCCATCATTACCAGCACAACCAGAGGGTACAGGCTCTAGCTCTTGGTTCGGAGGGTGCAGTGGTAGCAACGGCATCTGGCTTCGAGGTCAAAGTGGAAAGCCCTGATGACAGAGGATTCTGGCAAACCACGGCAACATTTGACATCCGGAAATTGGTGAGTCTCCAGCTCTGTTCCAGGAGCTCCTGATGCACTCATTATTTTTGGTACAGTTAAGAGGGATCTTAAGAAGATCTTACAAGAACTAGATAACAGCATTATCAGCTAGGGGCTGTGATTTAGAAGCAGGTTAATGGATGAGCCTTTCATCACTGAAGAGCAAGGGTGAAATGCTGGCTGAAGCTGCAAGTGAAAATGAATAGAAGTCCATATGGTGCAGGAGGTTGGCTGTTTTTAATAATTTTTTTTTGTCAACATTCAACTAAGTTGGCTCATTTTGTAAATCAGTTTTCTCGCGTAGAATTGGAGCTAAAACTCGAGGTCTCATTCCAGATCAACGCGCTCTGATTAATTCTGAGGCAGGATATTGCAGACGAGCTAATAGCATCACTTGTGAAGCTGTAACTAGTTGTGCAGCTTCTTCAGGTTGCACCTTCTGTCACTCAAGTTTTGAGACTATTTTAATTAACACTCAGAAGCCGTCCCATTCTCTGAAGTTTGATTATATCTCAGAGCATCCACATTTCTCTGAAAGGGGAAGGAAGTGTGTAGGAATAAATTGGCAAGGCAGCTTCTCTCCTACTGCAGGAAGCTGACTGGGTATGAAGTTGTGATTTAAGGCACACCTGACTAATCCTCCAAGTTAAGTCAGTTTTCCAAGACTTAAACCAACAAAATCCCCAAACATTTAAAGAGGTTTCCCAGTAACAGTGTTAGAACACCACCATGCGCTCTGTTGTAGCTGGATCCATTTTACTCTTGCATATTGCTTGCTGTGAAAGGTCAGTGTGCCATATGTAAAAGATGTTCAGGACGCCATGCTTCTTTCTAAGGTTGGGTTAGAAATCAACTGTGCTGTTAAGGAGCTTAAACCCCTCCTGTAGTGAGACTTTCCAAGCGGCATCTTAGCCATTTACTGAAATAGGGAAGAGCAACGCCATTCTGGTCTTGTGACAGAAAATAGGGAGCTGATATTTGGGCTGTCCTAGAGTCCTGTGATGACTTTTCTGTTAATTTAGGGTGTTTATATATGATTGCAGGTAAGCATCAACTATATCCAAGGCCAGGTTGGATGGGGCTTGGAGCAGCCTGGTCTGGTGGAAGGTGTCCCTGCCATGGTAGGGGGTTGGAACTGGATGAGCTTTAAGCCCTCTTCCAACCCAAGCCATTCTGTGATTCCATGATTCCACATTAGTTGCATGAACGTGTTGTCTCTTCTGGAGCACCATATTAACGTTCTTTGCTAGCCATGGTATTTGTTAGCCACAGTATTTGCTTTGTGCGCTTTGACCTTATGTCTCTCTGTTCTTCATCTGAATGACTCCATTAATTCTTGGTCCTTTCTTTGGTCCGACATTTTGGTGTGTTCTGTTGTAATGCGTTCTGATTAGTTTTTTAAATGGATGAAGCCTAATTTCATCATAGGAGCTAAACTTGAAAAATTCAGAAATAAAATGGATACCTGGTCTTTGTCTGAAATCAGTCCATCATTGGAACTGTCCAAGATTGCCACAGTCACATCGGTAGTTTGCTCAATTTAGCAAGTGGCAGTAGTGATGTAAAAGAAGTTTTGGCTGTAATAAAAATGAAGTCTGCTCTTTTTAGGTCAACTTCCTTAATCTGGTTCCAGATGTTGTGGGAAGTCCAGTGGCGGTAGCAGCTGCAGAAGACATTGTCTATCTCCTGAAAGCAGAAGATGCCGGCAAAACTCTTCATTCTGTCTATGGTCAGCCTGTGACGTGTCTCGATGTGTCTGCTCACGAAGCTGCCTTTGGGGTCAAAAACTTTGGCTGGTTATTGAATGAGCCCAACCAGGTATTGACATTTTTTTGGTTAAGGTGGTTTTTTGTACGTTCGTAATTAACAAAGGAGAAAAGGAGTTCTCACCATTTCATTCCCTGCTATTCAGTTTCTGACAGTAGAGGGCAGGCATTCTTTTAATGCCATAATCTGATGCTTCTCTTAGTGTTCTAGTGCACTAGAGGAAAGGAGCTGGTTCACTGTGAATACTTCGCATTCTCTGCTCCGCAGTGAGCCCCAGCTCATGTGTGCTGCAGGAGTGGTCTTTTAGGGAGAGCTTGTCTCAAAAAACCCACCCAAAACCTAAAAAAACTAGCCCAAAAATCCCAAACGTCCCTCAGCCTTTCTGATGAGGGCGTCCTGAGCAGTGTGTCCAGCCTTGTACATGCAAATGTGCCATCTCTGCAGGATGCTTCTTTCTTTTTCTGCACCTATTTGAACTAAGTTACTTCCAACTTGGTGAGGATGGTGTGAGTGTTGTTTGGCTTGTAAACCCAAATAGGTAGCATAAGTAATTGTATTTTTGGGGGGCTGAGAGTCCTACCTGAAACCCCACGTAGCTGATGGCAGCAGCCTGGACACAGCCCCACTCCAGGACAGGGACCAAGCTGCAGAAAGACCTGTTCCGAGATGCCTTGCAAAGAGTTTCTGCCCCTTTCCCACATCTTGTCTAACTTTTCCGCTCCCTCATTTCACTTTAGGCATGTGATGTGCTATTGGTAGTGAGGGAAGGAGAGTGCTTCAGGCAGGTGGAGAAACAAGCAGGAGGTGAGCACCCAGACGAAAAGAGCTGTGGTGTGTAGTGAAAAAATGCAGCATTTTCTTTGGCAAGCAACTAGAAAGCTTTATTTAGGAGTACCTCTGTGCTAGGAATAGATGTGTTCAGCTGCATCTAATTCCCCCTTAAAACTCATGTTCACTAGGGAAATGATGAAGCCACCATAAATACCTTTAGGGGTGAGAGATGCTGGGAGGCCATGCTGCCTTTATTAATTCCTTTGCTGTCCTAATCCAATTCTTCTCCCTACAGAGGTGGGAGGTTAGAAGGTAAAATTGCCTCATTCAGGGGCATTACCTCGGTCATTGCCTTTGGTGCTTCATAAAGGAATAGAGAAATCTACTTAAGCCCCCAGGCATCACTCTGTAAAGCTGTACATATTTCCTAATTTACTTCTGAACTCTTTGGTGTTTGCTGGCAGATTGTGTTAAGCAGAGCAGCAGTGTGCATCCTAATCAGAGACATGGGACCGAGGTGGCCTGGCTGTGTGTGA
This sequence comes from Amazona ochrocephala, assembly GCA_039720435.1. Classification (NCBI taxonomy): domain Eukaryota; kingdom Metazoa; phylum Chordata; class Aves; order Psittaciformes; family Psittacidae; genus Amazona; species Amazona ochrocephala. The sequence goes on along the minus strand of CM077891.1, from coordinate 2,055,686 downwards.
CAAGGACACTCGCTTGGCATTGCTGCACCAGCTGACATCACACTGGAAATTAATTACTAATGTCTATTATGATAATTCTTTGCCTCGCGCAGACGTGAAGGGACTTTGCATTGGCTCATTACAGTGGTCACCAGTTGACAGTCTGGCTTTAAAAGAGCTTTCCCTCTTAGAAATGGGATGATGGAGAATTCCAGCCCTGTTTTGCTGCTGGCTGGGTTGCTGCTGCTTCTCAGTTTGGGTTTTTCTTTGTTTTTCCTGAGGGATATGTTTTTTCCTTACTCTAAGCTCACAATCCCAAAGCTACTGCCTGGTAACCTGCTTTCTGATTAAAATAGTTAGGAAAACCACCTTCTTCCCCTCCCTTCCTCCCCTCTTTTTTAATCATTGTCCAATTTTAATGAAACTTGACAGCAGAGGAGAGATCTGAGGCGTAAATTTTGTAAGAACTTTTATGTTGGAGAGGAAGAAAACATCGAGTCTGTGGCATAGTCTTGCTTGCTGTTAGATGAGAGGCACACGTGCAGGAATGAAGGGAGAATAGAAGTGGTTCATTTGTGAGGAGTCCCAACTTTCACGTTGTTAAGTATCAGATGAACCAGGTATGATGCTGTTTCTTGAAAGTTGATCTCATTAGCGCTCCTGAAGCACTTTGGTTTATGTTAAGCTAAGAGAAATTGCTTCAGTGAAGGCTATTTCAGCTGTGTTAACTCCACATGGAATGTGTATTTTCCTTAGATTCCAAATTCTTGAAGTACTGAGATCTGTGTTTCCCATCTAGGCTCATACACGGCTAGTAATATGGACCAGAACCACTAGCCCTTGCTTTCCCTGTCAAGCTTAAGTGATGCTAATGACATCCACTAGACATGCCCTGGAGGATGATATCTAGCAAATAATATATTACCCTGTGTCATGCAGTTTGGAGAGCCAGGATCTTGATGCTGCAGCAGCATCACAAAGTCATGGCATCCATACATTTGCATTTTAGATCTGAGCATTGTATCTAAAATTAAATGCACAGATTTAAACTAGAGCTGGCTTTGGTCCTCTTCCTGTCAAGATATAAACCTCCTCAACAGGTAGCATTGTAACTGTCAGGGTTAACATCATCTCATTTCTGATGCAATTATCTCACTGATTGTAGGATGTGGCTGAAGCTTTTCTCATAGTTATATATTTAGGTATATAGGTATATATAGGTATATTTATAAGCTTCCCTGGATGGACCATCTGCTTTTAAATAAGACTCTCTCCTCCTCTAGCTTCAGGTGAGCTTTTCTGCTTGTGAATTATTTCTCTGAGATTTATAAGCGCTTTACCCTCTTGGGCTGGGGGAGCAAACCCAGCTTTCTCCTGTATTAGAATTCAGTTGAAATTGTTAAACATAACAGTTTTTGTAGAGAGAAAATAATCAACAGAGGAGGATTTTGGTGGTTTTTCTGCTGAAGAAGCTGCTTCTAGCACAGAAGAGGATTTTATTTTAAGCTCATGCTTTTATGCTTCATAACTTCTATGTTACGTGCATTATAAGGTGCAGTCCAGAGGATGTCTGTGGTTTTGGTTTCTTTGTGCACAAAATTGAACCTTACTTCAGAACAGGTAGATGGGGAAGAGAGGCATGAAGGGAGGATAGTAATGATTTTAGGGACTCCAACTTAGAAGGCTGGATGCATTGAAATGGGATGTCTTGGGATTTGCTTGTGCTGTTGCTTTATCTGTTTTGAGCTGCTGATTGGCTTGTACTTGATGAATGGCATTCGACATCATTTGTCTCGTATCATCATCAACTGAGATAATGCCTAGTTTTGCTTCTGTTTAATGGTTCCACAATGTTCTTCAACTGCTTGCTAATGTGAGTGTATCCAGTAGAATTAACCACTGGAAATGGATGTTACGAATTAATAGTAAGTGGAAAAACACATTCTAAATAATCCTTTAAATTGAGTTTCATACTCTACAGTCTCTCTCAGATGATATATTTAGGTCAGAGCTGCTTTATATAAGCCGTTACATCTTTCTTGCAACTTATTTTAACTAAAATCTTCCTCTTTGTCAGCTGATAAGCTTGCATTGGCATTTTTGGTGTCATGTCATAGAATCACAGAATAGTTCGGGTTGGAAAAGACCTTAAGATCATCCAGTTCCAACCCCCTGCCATGGGCAGGGACACCTCACACTAAACCATGCCACCCAAGGCTCTGTCCAGCCCGGTCTTGAACACCACCAGCGATGGAGCATTCACAACTTCCCTGGGCAACCCATTCCAGTGCCTCACCACCCTTACAGTAAAGAACTTCTTTCTTATATCCAATCTAAAATTCCCCTGTTACCCCTTGTCCTCTCACCACAGTCCCTAATGAAGAGTCCCTCCCCAGCATCCCTGTAGGCCCCCTTCAGATACTGGAAGGCTGCTCTGAGGTCTCCACGCAGCCTTCTCTTCTGCAGGCTGAACAGCCCCAACTTTCTCAGCCTGTCTTCATACGGGAGCTGCTCCAGTCCCCTCGTCATCCTCGTGGCCCTGCTCTGGACTTGTTCCAACAGTTCCATGTCCTTTTTATGTCTCCAGTTCTTGTTGAGTTCCAAAGACTTCACATCATTTTAGCTTGATTTTTCCTGTTTAAGAAAAGTGGGTGGTTTTTCAGTTTTATTAACCACTGCGGCCCATGTATGTAGTCCAGTTTTCAATTAAGTGATCTTTCTGAACTCTTGTTTTAATGCCAGTAGAAGTGCAGGTCTTACTGGTGACTGAATTGGGATGGATGGGACTTGCCCAGACGTTTCTCTCTGGGGAGCTGGAGGGCTGGGGAGGGGTAGTGGATCTTTGCAGGTGAAAGGTGTTTTAAATACCTTTTTCTTTATAAACTCTTCGGTACCATATAGGAGAGACAGAACTCTTCTTTCTGAGAATCTGAACTGTAAGAAATGGAGTCTACAGATAGACCAGAATTTGTCCTTGCCTAAATTTTGCATGACGTATGGATTAACCCCTCTCTTGCTGAAGAGTAACAACCGTCCATCGTGGCTTTTGCTGTGTTTGCAAATGACCAGAATTAATTTTGTAAGCTAAAAATAAAAGAATCCCTTTTGTATTGGCTAATGTTAAAAATGCCCCATCCCTGGCAGTGTTTAAGGCCAGGTTGGATGGGGCTTAGGGCAACCTGCTTTTGTGGAAGGTGTCCCTGCCCGTGGCAGGGGGTTGGAGCTGGGTGAGCTTTAATGTCCCTTCCAACCCAAACCATCCTATGGTTCTGTGTTCTGCTTTTATAGTTGTGTGTTTATGTGAATGGCTCAAAATTGGCACAGCTGCTTAGGTAAGTGTCTTAGGGTTTGAAAATCCAGCTGTGGGGTGTGCCATGAATGTTCAAGGGGATAATCAATGAAAACAAAAGAATTCAATCAGGTTGTTAAGAATTGCTTTGCCTTCCTTTTCCATTCTGAGGTTAGGGCAAAATGTGTTTCTGGACCAGGGCATGTTTTCTTAGTGAGTGCTGGTTCAGTGGGCAGACATGCTTTCCTTTCATCTCCGGGTACCTGAACCCTTACATCAGCCTTCAGCCACGAGTCAGATGAGTCTGGTGACCTCATTCCAGGTCCTAGCAGACATCTGTCCACATCACAAGCCCATCAAGGCTGGCATTGTCCCGGGCGCTGGCAGCCGGGGCTGCGGCAGTGTCCAGTGCTGGAACACCAAGGGTTGCAGGTGCATTGGCAGAGTCACGTTGCCTAAGCTCGCACGCTGCCTGCTTGCACAATGCTTGGCTCTGCTTCTTGCTACCAGCTTGGATTCGCACTTTTTAACTCCAGTCAGATGAAAACTTAGAAGGAAGAACCAAGCTGCACTTGCCTTTAGCTTCATATTAGTTTTTACAGCAGATGTATGTATTTGGAGGGCAGGACAGTGTGTATGGTGGCTTTTTGTGCTGCTGGATTTGCTGCAGGCTGCTTAGACCCTGTTGTTTTTGCAGTCCTCTGCGTGGGTCTTTAAGCATTGCTTGAGGGTGCTTGGTGCAGCTCAGCGCATGCGAAATGAGAGCTCTCCCTTGCCAGCCTCAAGTCACCTTTAGGATGGCATGAAAGTCAATTTTCCACATGCTCAGAGAAGCGGTTGTGTTACCAGCTTTACACAATGACTTCTCTCTGGCAAGAACTTGCAAAATAGTCTCTCTGGCTGATTGTCAAAAATTACATCATATTGGAGTAAACTGCTTTTAAATCAAACATCCATTATTCATGTATATTAACTGCTTTTATTTATTTATTTATTTTTTACTGGCTGTTTTGTGTATGATTTACTCTTTTTCTTTCTCTCTGTCTGTCTCCCTCAGCTGCTCCTTTTAAATCTTAGCTCATCTTGAAATTTATGGAGCCAGAACACTTATCTCTCAGCAGCAGTATCAATGTGCTGACCTTGCATTTGTTAACAGTCACATTTTGCTGTTGTTGTTGCAGTGCTATGTGCCACATTTACAGTAGGCAATTCAATACATTTGCACGGGGAAACTGTGCCCCTGAGGCTTGTAAGCTTGGGAAATATTCCTTTTCCACATCACTTGAGAAATAAAACTCAAACTTGCCGCAGTCTCTGCCATATGTTGTACTCAACTGGATGACTTCTGCCGCCAGTGCATGTGAAATGGCCTTAACTGCTTTTGTAGATACCCTTTGAATTGAATGGGTTTGACCTGTGCAAAAACCAGATCCCTTTTAATTCACAGTGGACTTGAAATTTCACGACCCTTTCATTTGTTGGCAATATTTGTGTGTATTGTGACTGTGTTCAGGCAATGTTTTGGGAGGATTTTTCTAAGCAGCAGAGGGATTGGGTAGAAGGAAAAGGGGAAGAAATATAATCTGAAATTAAATGCTAATTCTGTTCCCAAAGTTGCTGCTTGTTTCTCTGTCTCTTCGAACAACTCAGGGTGTTCTTTCAGTACTATTTTGATCCTCTGTCTCTAAAATGACAGACAGAAAACCTCTCTCCTAGGCAGTTCTTTCTGGGAAGGTGCTTCTTCAAGTGGTTATTCGGTAAGGAAAGGGATGGAGGGTTTGAGTGTGGTTTTCCAGTATACTCTTTGCCAGTATTTCTGATACTCCATTCAATACTTCATCTAACTAATAACTACATATACTGTATATAGAGTGCTGTGCCCAGTTCTCAGGTTTTACTCAGTGGTAACTTTTGACAAGAAGCAGAAATGTGATTGCAGCCGGAAACCAGCTCTTTCACAAAGCAGTTGTCTGCTGGCTTTCAGCCAGGACAGTGGGTTTGAGCACCCCTGCTCTTGTTGAAAGTACCACAGGCTCTTTGATAACAAGTGCTTGGGGATTTGTTGTTTTAATGTTGCATCCAAAAAAGACATCTCCAACAGCCCAGGATCCCAAAACACCTGCTGGGGTATTGAACATGCATGGAAGAGTTCCATCAACAGCATTTCCTTCAGTTCCTTGGTTTTTCTTGGAAGTATCTCAACCACACTACATCGACCACGCTTGACCTCACTTAGCTGCAAGATGTAACAAAGCTCACAGCTTGGCTGCTCTGGCTACAGGGACTTTAATTCTTTGTGAATTAATTTAGTCGTCCGGTTTGAGTTCTTGGACAGCATTTAGAGAGAGCGTCTCATACTCACTGCTCAGCAGCTTCGTGAAGAACACCAACTTCTTCTTTCTTCCTCTGCCTGGTCTCTGGAGTTTGCCAGCTTCTTGGTGCATCTATCTGGCCACAGGTTAAGACTTGCCCAGCTCATGCAGTAAAGAGGAAAATTAGTCTAATGCACTGTCTTAACAACAGAGCGAGTATGAGCATGAATAATTAATACCTCTAGTCTGTGGCAATCGGATAAAATGAAGTCCCATTTGCTCAGCCTTATTAAAAGAGAGAGAGGGAAAGGGGGAGATGGTAAAGGTTGTTAAGGGACTTGTAACATGGAAAGAATCGCCTCCGAGATGGATAATGTGTTTTCTAATCTCCGTGGTCTTTAACTAAACATAATGGTAAAGGTACTCTGGCTATTTCTGGCTTGTTGAATTATTCAGCGTTCTGGGAGATTGCCTGGCTCTCAGCCAGTAACTTGGACTTTTCATTTGAGCAATGTTAATAGGTAACACTTTTTATTTGTGCATTAGATTCTGATACATCTGCACAGAGTATTTAATGCTTTTCCTCCCTGGTGTCCCTGCAGTCCCTCTGGGGGAAGGGATGCTCGTTAGTGGGTTATCCCAGGGCACTTCATTTCACACCCAAATGCTCTTGGTTCACTTACCTTCACTTCGATACCTATTAGGTCACTGGGCTTGGGTGTCCATTATAGGATTATAAATACCTTTAAAAGGGTAATCCCTTTGCAGTGTGCCTTATAGGATTATAAACCTCCTAAAGATCTTATGCTTTATCTGCCCTTTAACATGCAGGCCCTTATTTCAAGTCCCTATTGACGAGGTATTTTCATTATTTCTCCTTGGCCTTTGTAAAGAAAATCCTTGTTGCCTTGGGGTATTATAGGAGAGGTCATCAGAAGTGTTCTAGCAACTTCAGGACTGTCATCAGTATGCTTTTAAACCCCCCGTCTTCAAGCAATTATTATGCAGACTTCAAGAAGCATTCCGAGTTCTTTCTGTTTCTTTACCTGTCAGTTTGTCTGGGTGAGGGTTTGAAGTTCATTTGCAGACCATAGAATCACTCAAGACAGAAGTTGAATTTAAAGATGGGCAAAACCTGGATGTGGAAAATCATAAAGAGAATCTTTCTTCCAATGATAGACGTAATTGGCTACAAATACATGTGTCAAAACTAACCCAGCAGTCTTTAGAATAAGGGAGGCTGACATGGGAAAAGAAGGAATTGGAGGGGGTAGAAGATTAGACAGAATCTTTCCTTCCAGTTTGTGGATCTGAACCTTTCTTTTTCTACAATCTCGTCCTTAAATGCAGACACTTTAAACTGGTGCCCACCTACAAGTTGTGTGAGAAGAAATAAATAATGCTTTGGCTGGTGCTACCTCCATATGGGGATGGCCACAGGTCTAAAATGGAGCATTCAAGCAGGAGAAGGTGTAATATTTGCCCCAGTGTGTAAAACAGGGGAGTCTTTACATGCTGTATGGAAGCAATTTTTCACTGTAGTCTTTCACAGCCATAACTGAATTTTCAAGGATGTATCATATGTTTATAGGATAGATGGGAGCTGTGGGCATTTAGAGAAATTAATAGTTTATGGATGTTCACTGTAAGTATTAGCCCCAGGGGACTTTGGAGAAAGCAGCAGTTGTCCCTCTCTGGAGTTCCAGTGTACAGCTGGGAAGGGCTGGTTCAGAGCCTCAACTGGGAGCTGGAACATGTTGCTCTTGACCTGAGCTTTTATTGTTCCTAAGTTGAATTCAGCAGTTTACTGACTTTGTCTTTTGTTCCTAACTTTCCAAGGAGGAATTTGGTTGCCAGGCACAGATATTAATTTCCTTTGCACTGAAAACCGCACAAAGTGCCTTGCCAGAATGTCATTATCTCTGGGTTTGGTTAGTGAGCTCTTGGAAGCTGTGCTGCAAGTGAGAACAGGTTGTAAATTGATCTTTACCTTCAAGACTGATGTTTTCAGGCAGTTTGTAGCAACTTTTTCCTAGCTATGGAAGTTTAAATTCATTTTTAGCTACATTTATGTCCAAAGTCTCCCTGCAAAGCTGGAGTCTTCCTTGCTTTACAGAGCTTGGCTAAAATTGCTTCAGTTTTGAGGGGGTAAAAATTACATGCTAAAGATTGGTACTCGAGGCAGCTTCACAAAGACAGGGCTGGGAAAGGGAGCTACTGGGGAGATTAGGAGTATTACAAGCAACTGAGGACATCAGGAATGAATGTGTTGGTTCTAGCAGGGAGCTGATAACATGTCTGAATAAAACTGTGCCTGCTCTTTAGCTGGGAGAAAAAGCAGGCAGAGGAAACCGGCAAATTCTCTGCCTTTCTTTGCCGTATTCCTAGACGTTTATGAAGCTTTTAATCCTATTGCCTAGGGGCGTCCATCACAAAATGATCCCCTCCTGCTCTCTTGACATTTCAGGTGCTTACTGAAATTGCAGAGATAGGAAGTAAAAGGCTGTGTCACTATCGCTGTTGTGGCAAATGTAGAAATGATATATGCAGATAGTGGAATATTTATTAAGCTGCATGTGGATATGATCAGAAAAGTACAAGTTAAGAATACTGCTGTATCCTTGACATAGTCATGCTGATGTTGCCCTGGAAGCCCTAAGTTCTTTCCGAGGTTTTAACTCGCATTGCTCTCTTCATGGTCATAGGTTTCTTTTAGATTAAAGGAGCATCACCATGAAATTCGGTGATGTTTATGGGGCTGCGGAGGCCCAGGTGCTGTGCTGAGCTCCAATGGGCTTTGGCCAGTACGTTTTTCTGTTTCTAAAAATATTTGCTCTGCTAAATTGAAAAGCCCAAATAACTGAACCTCATCTGGCCCCACAGGACAGACAGTGAACGTGAGTAGACTGATCACTGCACACTGGAGAGGCGGATGAGCAGACGAGAGAGAGCTCGTACCCTCTTCCAGGCTCTGGTCGAATCATCTTGGATGTTGCTTTAATCAGACTTGTTTTTATTCGTTCCCCATCTGAACTGCCACTTCACATGTAATGTTTCTCTTTATCTGTTTGTGCTGTGATCTGTACAGAAGCCATCAGCAGGGCCTGTCAGCACTGCGGCGGTGTTTGTTCTGTTCTGCTCTTCCATTTCTTCTGTATTTGATTGGATCTTTCTTGCAGGGTCCATCTGTCTAAACCTTCAAAATGTTAATTTTGTTTACCTTTACTCTCTCAAATATTAAAATTGGTGAAGAAACTGTTTGCTTTTCCATGGAAGCCTTAAAAGTTAGAGCTGGAGAAAATCCCCACGGCTTCTTTGCCTGCCTGAGAGCTATACCTTCTGATAATGGCTGGCAAGAGCCTTGCATCCTTGCTTCTTGATTCTTGATGTCTCCATTGTGAAACTTGATTTCCTTCTTTCTGAGGGTGTTGTTGCCTTTCTTAACAGGGATAGTTCTGTATCTTGGTTGTTTACCATCTCTGATGGCAAGAACTCTGCTTTACTTCACGCTGCAGCAAAATGTACTTGCGCTCCTGCTAAATTTAGCCAGTGTTTGTTCTCTTTCTACCAGATTCTTCTTTACAATCTGGAAACAAGTCAGTGTCTGAAGAAGATGGGCAACTCCATAGGTGACTTTACGTGTGTCAACCTCCAGAACAGTCCTCCAAACATGCTTGTAACAGGCAATAAAGACAGAAGGTAGGTACTACCAAGATCTGTAACCCATCTCAAGTTAGCTTCCTTCCTACCCTGCTGTCCTACATCTGGACCTGCTAGAATTTGTTTCTCCTCTAATGTTTCAAAAGCAGCCTGCCTGAACTTCAGGAACAAAATATTAGGTAATAGTTGGATGTGGCTGCCAGTTTGCTTTGTTTCAGAAAGCTCCATGGGAAGACTTTCTTTTTAAGCCATTTGGTGGACGCAGTTGGTGTATGGCCCAGCGAGACCACTTGGAATCTCTTCCACTTCCCCACCACCACCCGCAAAATGAGTTTGGCATTTAAAAGCTCACTTTCTGATATTAAAAAAATAACCTAAGGGATGAATCATGTAGGATGAGATGGGTCCGTCTGCCAAATGATGTCAAGAGTGTATTTCGGAACACTGTGATGTCCCTCAGGTGACAAAAAAAAAGAGACTTTCATATGAACAGATTCCAGCTTCTATTTAGCTGATTAGCAGCTTTCTCTTTAACTCCTTGGCTTGGGGAGTAGGATTTTCCCAGCACAATATCTGGTGCCAGGATTGGACGCGCTGGGAACAGTCAGTGCGAAAGGATTAAAGTGCTTAAAAAGACCCTTTGAGTCCAATTTTTAGATTTTCTTTTTTTGGCTAGTTATTTGTGGGGTCTGATCCAGTGCACCAAAGGAGATGTGGGATGGCGAGGAGCCAGTCTCTAATGGCTCCCTGTTCCTTCCCTCCTCCTTTCTGCACCGGGCATCGGGCTGCAGGTGGTGGTCTGGTGTGGTGGTGGGTATCAGATTGTAAGGCGGATACTTCCCTTTGCCAAATCCCAGACCTCTGTCCCGCCAGTGCAGCAGCTTGCAAAAGTGATTATTTTGTCAAACAGCTTTTTTTCCTTCTCAGCAAATAGGCAGCGCAACCAAAACTCACACTTCTTCAGCAAAGAGGTTAAGGAAATAGCTGAAGTTTGACAAGTGTAATTGAAACCATGAGATTTTGGGGTTTTTCTTCCTCTAAAAGCAGATAATTGATTTTCCAAGGCACCCCAGGAAAACTGCCTCCAATTTTGACCTCTTGCACAATGACGGGAGAGTTAATAAAGCTGATGTAGAATCATAGAATAGTTTGGGTTGGAAGGGACCTTCAAAGGTCGTCTAGTCCAACCCCCCTGAGGGAGCAGTTACATCAGGTTGCCCAGGACCACATCCAGCCTTGGTATCTTTTAAGTGTGGTTGGAATTTATTCCCTTCATACTAAATGTTTGTGCCCTTTCCCCTTCAGAAAGCTCAGTTTTTCAGCTCAAGCGTTGGCTGAGTTCAGGGGATCACTATTGCAAGAAGTTAGGAGTTGGCAGTTCAGCAGATAAGTCTGGCATGCAGGAGGCAAGGCCATGCATATCTCAGAGGTGATTTCCTCGTCTGTAGCTACAGGAAGGGCATGAATAGGTAAATGAGACTTAAACGTTCATGGCCCTATTATGGAGCAGTATACTAAATAGGGGCCTTGCACTGGGAGTTCAGGCTGCTGATGGCCAGTGGGAAAACTTCCTGCTTGAATTAAGTTCACATTTTCCCTAGTGTATGCTGTTCTTTTATTCAGAGAGATCTGACTAACAGGGAGTGTGTGCTGATGCACTGCACAACAGCATCCTTTTCCCTGGTGGTACCTATGGTGATGAATAGCGTTGGGAAAGCAAACATATGGCAAGCCCAGTGTATTGTGCAGCTGAAAGGTGTGGAGCAAAACACGTATTCCATGCTCTCCTTAAAGGCAAGTAAGCTCCTAAGGTACTCTTAACAGTAGAGCCTGGTCATGAGGATGAATCAAAGCCTGGTCATGAGAATACCTTCCTCGCAGCTGCCTTGAACCTGGATGAATCTGAAGTGCTCCCACTGAGCCCAGCTGCTGAGGCAGGAGACACTGGGCCATGCCAGGTCTCCATTAGAGCATCGCATTAAATTTGCAAAATGCTTTTTCCTTTTTTTTGTTAAAGCACATCTAAACAACTCAAGTGTGCCTCTAATTCTTCCCAGGGTGTGCCAGAATGGACACCTGCCTGAAACCTGGGTCCTTGCTAATGAAATAACCAGGGCACAATCAGATCTTTGTTTCCAACAGTGCTTACCAAACAGAAGGAGCTTTGATTGCTGTGCAGAACACATGCGGTAAGACAGGGAGAGTGCTGGGTGTGAACACTTCCAAAATACGCCATCCTTACCCAAAACACAGCTCTAATATGTAGCCAAAGCTTCTCTCTGCTGGAGTTGGAGAAAGCAAGAAGTCCTTTTCACCATCAGCAGCTGTTGTGATGGGGTTTTCCTATGGGTGACTGAAGAGCCACACAAAGCATGCTCCTCGCTCTGTTCCAGCATGTTTTTCCACATGTCAGATGGATGTTGCTCTGTTGGAGTTTTGGATTGTTCTGTTGCCTTTTATTTCAGTGGCTGAAATGTGTTATTTGTAAAATCATATGATGCAATCTCCATTTCAGAAAGGAAAAGGAAAGACTTGCAACACCATTAGGATCATAGCAGGGGTATGGAATAAAGTAGAGTTAATGTGTTGGAACAAGTATGTTTTGGCCTTTTCTGGAATTAATGTGTACCCGATGGTTTCACTCTCGATAGCCATCAGCTGGGAGGAACTTTCTCTGGCTTCTTTCCAAATCTGAGATCAGTATTTCTCCTGTTTTCACTTGCTGCATTATTCTTTTAATTCACTTGTGTACTTTATTTGGTCTCTTCATATATTGGGGTCAGAAAATCATACTCCTTTATGTGATGTGCTGGGTTTATAACTCAGCACGGTTAGCTTTAACTGGTTTTGTGGACTTGTTGCAGTGGTTGCAATCCTAAACTCTTTCTCTACTGTTCTTCTAGCTGAGTCTTCAGCCCGTTTCCCTTCAGAACCCTCTGTGTGACTGAGCAGTAATTTCTGCAAACCAGATGTACCTAAAAGCCACCTGCAGTCAGTAGCTGTGGTTTTGAAATCCGAAGAGATACTGATTGCTGGGTGCTTGGGGGTAGCTTTGTTTCAATACTGGTGATGAACTCAAGTATATAAACCTGTAATTCCCTTGACTTACCTTTCGAATTGCCACATTTAGTCTCTTCCAAAATCTTTGCAATAATAGCCCTTTCCTTGATCCTCATAATATTACCCTTCAGCCACAGTGGACATGGGTTGGGTGCCAAGGGGGAGGATGTGTTAGCAGCATGCCCAAAACACAGGACTTCATGCTTCAAGGCACTGCTAGCGTTTTGGGAGGCACAGATAGAGAAACTTAATCCAAATTTCACTTACATTTTATATCACCCATGACTTGTAAAGAGATTTTTGTCTCTGCCTCAAAAAATCTCTGATAGAAACCAGAGTGAAAATTCAGTGGTGGGAAGTGTGAATCATGGGATTTCTGGCCCTGTAGTGGCCATGGGACTACTGCTGTCCTAGGCCTATTTTCATAGCCCCAAAAAGTACTTGTGCTGTCAGAACCCACAAGCTGCATACCCAGAGCTGGTTTGATCTCTGTTCTTTCTTTGCTTTCCTTTAGGGTCAGGGTATTCGACCTCCGCAAAAGTGAATCCCTGTGCTCCCTCTATGCCCACCAGTTAGGAGTGTCTGCGGTCCAGATGGATGACTGGAAGATCGTCAGTGGAGGAGAAGAGGGTTTGGTCTGTGTGTGGGACCAACGGATGGGTACCAAGCTCTGGGAAATGCATGCCAGGTAATTTTGTCTGCATAGGATCTTGTTGCAAGGGTGTTTATAGGATCTGGTAGACAGGAGGAATGGGGGAATGGGATGATCCAGGACCAAAATGGTAACATCCCCTATCTAAAGCTTCTGAGAGTTCTGTTTTCATGTGATTTGGGAACAGATTGCCTCCCCCACCTGGAGACTTGTGCATGGAAATTGTTTCCCCTGCATTTCTCATGAAGATCATAGAATCACAGAAACATGTGATTCTGTGATCTTTACATAGAATCCCAGCCTGGTTTGGGTGCGAAGGGAACTTAAAGCTCATCCAGTTCCACCTCCCTGCCACAGGCAGGGACATCTACTAGACCAGGTTGCTCCAAATAGGCACTGTGTCTCTGGCCAGCCTGTAGATCAGTGTCTTCTCCCTGCCCCATCCCTATCCAGTGTTTACTTTATTGAAACTTGGATTTAAAGTGCTGGACTCCTGGCTGTTGTCTCCAGAGTGACTGGTTCTGGCTGTCTCTATGCACTATAGCCTTACACAGTCCCTGTGTTTCTGTTCACCTCGTACACACATTCAGTCAAATCCAGGTTGGTATTTAAATTTAAACTCATTTAGCTATTAAAATACCAGTTTGTACTGAAAGCACAAGTAGTGCAGTACTGCAAGTACAAGCAGAGATGAATATCCCGGAGTTGTCAGAAGGCTGTTAGTTGCTACAGCCAAATGATTTCCTGCTCAAAGCACGGTTCCAAAGGGCTTTGTCTGAATGAAGACCTGCAGGATTTAGTCCCTTGTAAGTCTGAGTGATAACCCTACTAAAATGAGCATATAAATCCTGATAACTTTGTCTTTAATGCATCTTCCCCAAAGAGGAGCTAGATGAGGTATTTACAGTCAGAGAAGTTCAAGCTGGAGCTGTCACTGATTAATGGGAGGTACCACCTTCTCTTTTGACCCTGTGAATTGTAAAGCCTGTTGTGATGTGGCTGATGCATTAAGGACAATCTTGCATTGACTGTCTCCTGGAGCACCACTAATGAGCATGCCAAGAAGGAGGGCAGATCTGAGCTTTGGGGTGTACTAAAAGTGAAACCATTAGATTAAGCATTTAAAATACTGTTTAATCTATATAGGGATCAGAAGGGATCACTTCAATCAAAGTCTTGCTTGGATAAGAAGGTGTGTGTGTATTGTTTTCCATGCTGTTAGCCAGCTGTCATGAATGGAAAGCAGGGGCAGAAGTAGAAAGAGGTGACAGGAGACAAGGAGATAAACTGTCTTAATCTGAGAAGATAAGTTACTCCTACTTGAACAGTAAATACTGTTCCAGTGGTTCAGGATTAGTTTACTCACAGTGAGAGGAAAAGGAATGAAGAGCAGACCTCTTAGTTTGTGCCATACAGTGCACTTCTAAATCAGCCATAGCTCAGTGCCTGGGGTGTGGGGGTCCTGGGTGTCCCCATCCCTCCTTTGGGAAAGAAGTCCTTACAGCAGCAAGACAAGCAGGCAGCCCGAATCCCTTGCAGCCTGTGTGCTGCCAAGTGTCTTAGAATCACAGAACCAATCACGTTGGAAAAGCCCTTTCAGCTCATCCAGTTCAACCATTCCCCAGCACTGCCGAGGCCACCACTAACCCATGGCACTGAGGCCTCGTCTCCACAGTGTGTGAACACTGCAGGGATGGTGACTGCAGCACTGCCCTGGGCAGTTCCAATGCCTGAGCACCCTCTGGGGAAGGAATTGTGCCTCATCTCCATCTAAACCTCCCCTGGTGCAGCTTGAGGCCATTTCCTCTTGTCCTGTTACTTGTTACTTTGGAGAAGAGACCATCCTCCTCTCAGGCAGTTGTAGCGAGTGATAAGGTCCCCCTTACCCTTCTCTTCTCCAGACTAAACAACCCCACGTGTGTTCTGATAACAGCCCACTAGATGGGGGTAAAAGCTGCGGTCATCTCCTCCAGACAGGAGGAGAAGTGCAGATTCCCAGCCGCTCTCCGTAGAGAGGGCGCTGGTTTAAATAAATTCTTATTTAATCCAGAGCGACTCCTTTCCTGCACTTGGATTTTAAGTCTGATGTAGGTGGCATCTCACCCAGTGCTGCGGGTTGTTTTTCAGGCATCCAGTCCGCCACATATGGTTTAATTCTCACAGCCTCATCACTGCGAACATCCCTGATGAGAAAAGTCTTCCAGGCACCAGCATCACAGATGATGACCTTACCGTGCACCACAAGTGAGTATCCCAGCTCTGAAGGGTGGGATCTGTGGCACTGGGAAGATCTGCTTCATCAAAGTGGCCCACTAAGCACCCAGGTCATGATCCACAGCAGTTATAGAGAAGGTATAGCAAAAAGAAGTTTAAAGGTAAGGCTTTCAAAACCCATTGACAATTTGACTCTTTACTTCCTGCCACTTCTTTTTCAGCAGGGGAATGTAAATGCCACTGAAGCCAGACAGGGAATGGAGCCCTTTCCTGCTCTAAATATTAGTAATGATATCTCCTGCTAAAGGAAAACTACTGGTATTTCAGCTCCAGGTTTTGGTATTTCCATCTCAGATGGCTCTTAGCATGTCTAATGAAACTACCAGTCTCCAGAATAGATGAGAACTGTTTCAGCAGATGACAGTCATGCCTCTGCAGTGCTGAAGTGAATGATTCACTGTTTGTTTCCAGGCCTTATTGGGTCCCTGGAAGGAGGCAGGAGGGAGTTTTCTCTGTTAAACCGCACAGACAGCCCTAGTGCAGGAGAGATTTATATTCAGCTTCTGAAGCATCAGATTCTGATTCTTCATGGCAATCTCTAACTTTGTTTCCCCTGTTGGAATATGTAGTTCAGCCATATGAAATGATGTGTCCTGGTTGTGTTTTGTGCAGGTATCGAGGAATCATTTATGCCTACGAGTTCTCAGCAGACCAGTTGGCTGTAGAAAGTGTCCTTCCAATCTGCCGCTCTTCCTATGATGAAGTGTCTGGTTACAACTACAACATTGGCCTTGCAGTTCCCTATGATAACATTTAGGTAACTCACTTTGCTTGGCTTCTGAGGTCCAGGCCTCTGCTAAGTACATGGCCGAAGGCAAAAAGGAGATCCCCGTGGGCTAAGAGCCAAATAGACGGGTTGCAGGCACGTGGAGCGGGCTGAGCATCTGCTGAAAACTTGGGGATATGAACAAGAAGAGATTGGATCTAGCACTAAAATATGTTGCTGCCCAAAAAAAACCTGTGGTGGAATGGAGAGAAGGGGAACAGTAAACAGTGTTCCTTCCTGCTGCTTGTGGGAACAACACTGCTGATCCCATCCTGGCAGAGGACATGGTCAGGAAGCGAGAGCCCCGAGTGGCAAACTGCTGGGGTAGTGGGAGGCTGGGAGCACACTGAGGAGTTTATGCCTATCCTGAGAGGAGAAAATAACCACCGAGGACCTGGAAGAAGCATCGTGCTGAGCCACGTGGTGGGAATTTCTTTCTTGTAATAAGCTGCTCATTCAAATTTTCCTTGGGGTGCATCAGAATGTGTCTGAGAACAGGACCATGCGCAAAAGGTGGTTGGGAGAGGGGAGTATGATGGCGAGAGGGCAGGGACGGGTGGCCCTGGCCAGGCTGGATGCTGGGACACTCAGCAGGCCATGTGCCTCGGAATGATTTTTAATTAAATTATTTTTTTAAGTCTCTAAAATAGAATTCATTTTTTTTCCAATTGTAACGTGTTTGTGAGGGGGTCGTTCATAAAACTGACCCTGTGCGCTGCAATGGAGGCTCTCATGGCTCAGCTTTGTGGTCAGGTTGGTTTATTGCTGGATCGTGCCCTCCCACCATGCACCTTCCACAGAAACTCGGGGTTCCAACACTGTCCTTGCTCCTAAGCTGGGAATTGCTCATGTTGGCATAAGGGACCTGAAGGGGTGAGCTGGCTGCAGTCCCTCTGTATGGGTAACTAGCGCTAGCACTGTGGAGAAGCATCCAGGCTGAAGGGTTGATGTGGTGAAAATGAGGAGTAAGGCTTTAGCTTCAACCCAGGTTGCACTGACATAAGTAGAACCAGTTTGGTGAATAAGAGCTCATATCCTGCATGGATATGTTTTACTGGTTTGAAACTATTTTATGGTGGTGATTTGCCCTTGTAAACTTACTGGTGCAAGCCCAGAGCCATGTAAATGAAGTTTAAACTGAGGTTAAGTTTTAACTTAACACCTCTTCGCTGGTTTAATGGAATCCATTTAAAAGAACAGTGTTGGGATGGGGTGCAGGGAATGTGCCTGAACCTGTAGGACTGGGGCTGGCTGGACGGTCACCAACCCTTCTGCTTGAGGCAGGCCCTGGAGAGCTTCATGCTGCAGCCTCCTGCCTGGAGGGGAGTTCATTGTCTTGGGCTTGGGGTGGTTTTCCATGCCCCCTATGCCAACTTTCACTTGGGGTTTTGGTCTGGAACAGCTTTCTCCTCATGATGGACTCCCACAAGAAGTGCAAGGGGCAGACGTTCAGTCTGACCAATAAAGACCAATAAAGCTGTGGTCTTTATCTCTTTTCTTCCTCTGCCCTTCTGGGAAGCCAGCTCCGTCCCTTTGCTGCTGACAGAGCAAGAGGTGTCATGGACCTGTGGTTTGGACAAGAGCTGAGCTGAAACCTGGCAAATAAACAAGAGCTTCTGTAGCATCAGCGCTGTTGTTGGTAGCTCCAAGCCTGGGACTTCTGCTGTGGCTGAGCAGAGAGAGCCCTTCCGCCGTCATTGTTCTCTTGCCTGCCGAGCCGTGACCTGCTGCCCTGTCTCATGGATACACCCTTGGCTTGTTCCCACTTTGATTCCCATTATCTTGCCTCATGATCTGGGGCCAGCTTTGTTCTTGCTTCATCTCCCTGCTGCAAGCAGCAGATACGTTTTGTCTTCTGTGTGTGTTGAGCCCATTTCCTGGAAGCCACCTCTCCTGCTGCCTCTTTGACCGTCGTCCTTGACCATCATAGTCACCGAGCTGCACCCATGTTTACCAAGGTGTTTGCTTTGTTATGCAGAGAAGACCTACGAGTCAATTCACCAAACATCAACCCATCCACATACTGGAAGGCATGCCATCATCTCCAGTGGAAGAAGTTCTGTGGCCCCGTTGCACCATTTAGATGGCTTGGGGTCTGGATGCGGTAGTGGATGGGAGGGTTGTCTTTTGATCTGTTTTCCCTCTCACTGGAATTCATTTAGGAAGGTTGTACCACAACAGCAGTTTGTGTATGTGTTTAAGTAGCATTCATAATGCAGATGAGGGCACTTAGGTTCTTGGAGAGTATCCATGGTGGGTGTTTCTCAAAAGGGATGTCCTCCTTCACTGATAGCCATTAATACTGCTCTGGAGTGGGTGCTGGAGTGTAGCAAATGCAGTCGTGGCTGTTCCCATCTTCACCAGGGGCAAGGTGGCATCTAGATGGAACCTCTTTCCTAATAAGTTCAGGAATGGAGTCACCATCTGGTCTTTGCTGGAGAGAGATGCCGCCTTTGCGTTTCCCATCTGGGCACTTGTTAGTGCTACCACTTTATGGTGGGTAGGGGCAAAGGTGGACTCTTGTCTCTGCAGACCCCTGTTGTATCCCCCAGGCAAAGGTTATTCAAGAAGGTTTCCATGTAGCTGCACAAGGAAGAGGACTTATTCCAGGGCAGTTTGGAATCACCATCCCTGGAAGTGTTCAGAAACTAGTTGAGGCCCTCAGTGCCATGGGTTAGTAAAGGTTGGACTTGATGATCTTAAAGGTCTTTTCCAACCTCGTTGGTTCCGTGGTTCTAAGGGAGCATCTCTACTGTGTCATGTGGTGCCTAGGGCTGATGGCGGGGGTTTGGGCTGAGGAGCTGTAGTCAGGACATGTTGGACCAGTGCTGTGGATTGACCCCACAGAGGTTCTGTGGGTGAAGGCTCACGTGTGGTGCAGCGTGCCAGGCTGGGTTGGTGGGGGCAGCTAAAGAATTGCCAAAGGAGGCAGTAATTTGGGATGAAGAGCCTCAAGGATGCTTTCTGGTTTCTATTGCTGATGGCAGTGATCCTTAGCAAAAGACGTATCTATTGTCTTTGTGAGAAGGATCCCTGGGTGTAAGTTTCTCCTCCAAAGAGAATGTATGATCAAAGGGGATGTCTCTGTATCGCAGCCTCCAGCTGCCACCAGGCTGCAGAGCTCTGTCTTCAGTGAGGAGAGATGGGTGACGCAGAGCAGAACAGCGTTGATGTAAAGGACATGGTAGGACACTCAGCTGTAGCACTGGGCTGTCCTGCCGCGTGTTTGGGTCCGAGCCAGCAGCACAGACCCCAAGAAAACGCTTTTTGCCTCTGTTCTGTGTCCTTGAGCACCTCAGCAGGGGGGAAAGAGGAATTCCCTTGTTGTCTGTTCTGCCATCCCTCTCTTGACACTGAGGAGTGGTGGGAGGAGGAACAGCGGCTGCTATTTGTGCAGGGGGGGACTAAGGGGGTCTCTGACTCCTCTCCCCTTCCCTGTACCTGTCCAGAGATGAAGGTACCAGAGATGAAGGTACCTCTGTCATTCCCTATCCGGTTGCTGTCAGAGGGGGGGGGGCACATGGTACCAGTGAGCCACAGTGGTGCAAAAAATACCTCTTTATGCCCCCTTCTGCCCTGTGCCAGCGCCTCAGCACCCTCACAGGGAACAGCTTCTGCCCAAGAGCTCATCTCAGTCTCTCCTCTAGCAGGTTAAAGCCATTCCCCTTGGCCTGTCCCTACATCCCTTGTCCAAAGCCCCTCTCCAGGTTTCCTGCAGCCCCTTGAGGCACTGGAGCTGCTCTAAGGTCTCCCCTTCAGGAGCCTTCTCTTGTCCAGGCTGCCCCAGCCCAGCTCTCTCAGCCTGGCTCCAGAGCAGAGCTGCTCCAGCCCTCGCAGCAGCTCCATGGCCTCCTCTGGCCTCGCTCCAACAGCTCCACATCCCTCTTGTGCTGTTCCCCACAGCTGGATCAGGGCTGCAGGGGGGATCTCCCCAGAGCACAGCAGAGGGGCAGGATCCCCTCCCTGAGCTGCTGCTCACGCTCTGGGGATGCAGCCCAGCATACAGGGGGGTTCTGGGCTCAAGCCCACACTGAAGCCGGGTCATGGGGAGCTGTTTGGTCTGTGCCTTCCCGAGCTCCACTGTGCTGAGGTGGGCGCTGTTAGTGGGGAGCTGGGTCAAGGTACCTGTTCCCTCTGTGCCAAGAAGCCACCTGCCTGGGGCACCTGCCTGCAGTCACGCAGGTTGCTTGGTCCTGCTCTTCCAGAACCTCTTCCATTGCAGTCTCTGGCACTGCTCAGCCTCTGTCAGCCTTCCTTGGTCTTTCCAACATGGGGTAAAGCAGCTTCAGTTTCTCCTGTTCCCCCTGCTCACCACTGTGGGTCTGCAGTGGAGCTTTGTGCCACATCACAGCTCCCAGCAGCCCTCACCATGCCCTGTAACAGAGCCATTCTCTTTCATGGGACGCTCTGGGCTCTGCAGGATTTGCCTGTGCTCTGTGGCACAGACATCACCCATGCCAGAATTCCCAGTGCTCTGCCAGGTTTTCCTGCACTTTGCAGATGATTTCTCCTCCATCTCACTGGGTTTTGCAGCATCAGCATTGCTCTCACTGCCTTGGCTTTCCACCGGGAGTGATGCTCCTGCCTGCCCGGAGGGACCCTTCCTGCTCCCGGCCTTTATCTGGATCAGGTTTATCTTCCCAGGTCCCTCCTGTTCCACTCTCCCTTTCATCTGCTCCATGCGCTCCCTCCTGCTCTCAACTTCATCCCGTTTCCCACAGAGAGGACAAACACAAGCGAAGGCAGAACACGCTGCAGGCAGTTTGCTTTGGGTCCTGCCTCCGCTCCCCCATCGTCCCTCCTCCCCTGCTTCCCACAGCACCCAACCAAACAGCTGGGAACAGCTCAAGGGATAAACGTCACCTCCTACCCAGGCCTCCTGCCCTCTGTTTCCCAGCCCCTGCTGGCTTCAGTAAGAGCTGATGTCTCCTCCAAGCAAACCGCATGTGGAGGGGGAGTGGGACCATGGGTTTAAACCAGCAGCAGCAGCCAGGGCTGTGCTTGGGAGGGGTGATTCAGGGGTGGAAAAGGGCCTTTCAGACACACACAAGTGCTGCCAGGAGCAAGGAATGCCTGGAGCTGCTCTGGGTGGGACAGTTCTGCAGCATCCGAGCAGTAATTCCTGTGGGAAGGTGAGGAATGGAGCCTGGGGATTTCGGGAGAACCTGGATGTGTGCATGGGGCAGGAGGGAGCACCCAGGGTCTGGCACAGGCGGGAGGAGGAATAGGATCAGCCTCAGCCGGGAGGTCAGGCACAGCCCGGTGGTGCTGATGCAGTGCAGCTGGGCACAAGCCCAGGAGATGGAGGTGGCCCAAGGAGCAAGAGGAGAGCCCAATTGAAGAGTCCCAGAGCCCTGGACACACAGACAAGGCTGTGGCTGCCATAGGGGCAGGAGGCCCTCAGGTCCGGACAGGCTGCACTGCAGGAGCTGAGAGCTCCGTCACCGCCGTCCCCTCCCCAGCACCAACCCAGCCCATACTGAGCACCACGTGCCAGGGCTCAACCACCACCATGGGCACTGCGTGCCGAGGCCGTGACGGCTCAACCACCACCGTGGCTGTCCCATGGCTTTGCCCGTGCCCAGCCTCCCGTGGCGGCATCCCCACGCATGGAGCTGTGAAACGGGCTCAGCCCCATCCCTGTGGCTCCCTCGGCAGCCGGATCAGCCCCAGCCTGTCCTCAGTGCCTTGGAGCAGTGCAGGTCTCTCCAGGACAGGACTGCATTGCAGGGAAGGGCTGCAAGGGACAGAGTGGCCTTTGCTGCTGCTGCGCTGCTGGCTGAGGAGCTGCTCCAGTGCAGAGGCTGTGAATGGAGAGCAGGGGCAAAGCTACAGCAGCCTCTGAGGGCAAGTGCTGAGCGTGCCCTGAGCCAGGGAGAGGCCGGGCACCCACTGCCCTTGGGGGGACGGAGGGGCTGTCCATGGCTGTCCATGGTTATCTATCCTCCTGCAGGCGCTGCTGGCCGTGGGGGGGCTGTTTTCCCACCGGGATAAGCTATTTCTGATAAAACAAACAAATCTTTCCAGCTTTCCTAAAAATAGGCACTGCCCTTTCGCATTTCCCCTCTCCCTTCCCAGCTCCAGCTGGGAATCCGCCCCCGTTAATGCCAGTAAAGAGACCTTGAGCTTCGGTGCCTTGTTCTAGTGGGAACATGTGGGGGCAGGAGCCACCCGGCTGCCACGTCCCTGTATCCCTGCAGCCTGTGGGGGGGCCCGGGCCCCAGCGTGGTCTCACACTGGATGGTGCATCCATGGGGTTTGGGTTAAACTGCAGTTATTCCTTGTGCCGCTGCCACCTTGAGCATCTCGTGGGATGCAGAGGGGATGTAACAGCCCTTCTGGGTGATGAGGACGCTGCCTTCACCTGGTGCCCCTCAGCATCCCCATCCCTGCCTGCACACGCTCCCCATGGCATGGGGGTCAGCCCCTTAGAGCACACACTGGGCAGCGCCTTCCCAGAGCAGCACATGGGAGAGGCTCAGCATTCAGATTTACGGGAAAATCAGGATCTGTGGGTGCTTTCTGCACAGGGAGAGACCCCCCCAGGCCCTGGGATGTGGATGGATGGATGGATGGATGGATGGATGGATGGATGGATGGATGGATGATGGATGGGTGGAGGGAGGGAGGGACGGAGGGATGGATAGAGGAATGGATGGATGGATGGAGGGATGGATGGAGGGATGGATGGAGGAATGGATGGAGGAAGGGATGGAGGGATGGAGGGAGGGATGGATGGATGGATGGATGGAGGAATGGATGGAGGAATGGATGGAGGGATGGAGGGAGGGAGGGATGGAGGGATGGATGGAGGGATGGGTGGAGGGATGGATGGTTGGAGTATTTCTCACCAAGGAGTAAAAAGAGAAATACATTTTATTACAGATAAAATCCTCTTATGTTTCTGGAGAGCAGAGGGCAGCCCCACGACAGGACAGGCACGTGGGACATAGCGCTTGGTGCCAGGAGCATGGAGCTCCTGCAGAGCCCCTTCATCTTCGTCCTCCTTTTCCTCATCCTCTTCCTCCTGCTCCTCCTCCGGGTGCCAGGAGGAGGCAGTGTCAGTAGCAGTGCGCGATGGTGTCCACGTTGAGGAAGCGGACGTGCATCTTGGTTTCGATGTCGATCCCCTGCCACATCTGCAAGGGGGAGGGGGGTAGTGGGATGGGGGGGTCCCCACAACCCCCTGGCACCCTCATCCTGGGGGCACAAATGGAGGTGCCACGAACCTTAAGGAAGTCTTCAAAGGTGATGCCCTCGTAGACCTGGTCCGGCCCCTATGGGCAGCGAGAGAGAAAAGGTTACGGCTGCCCTATAGGGCCAATGGGCACTGGGTGACCAGGGGATGGGACAAGCCTCCCATGGGTGCACAGTGCTGGCCCCACACTGTACCCTATGGCCAGCCCCAGATCGGTTCCCAGAAACACCACGGCTGCACACAGCTGCCTTTTTAATAAGCATTAAAGCCCCAAGCACTGAGGGTGATGCTTTATGGGGCTGTTTGCTTATGGCCCTGGGGACAGGGGAGGTGCCCAGCCAGGAGGGACATTTCCCAGCCCCATTTCGATGCCATCTCAGTGCCTCTGTGCCATGATAGAGCAAGGAGCCAGTTCCCACCATTTGTCCCACACAGATGCTGGCTGCCTCCATCATGGCCCCGTCGGCAATGGACCGGGCTGACTCCTTCTCCAGGTGGGGGTTCCCTGACAGCAGCTCCTCCACCACCTGCAAGGCAGGGGGTCAAAGCTGGGGCTGGGGATTCGGTGGTGATGGGGTGGGAGGGACCATACGTTACATTTCTGTACTCCTGCAGTGTGATCTTCCCATCATGGTCTGAGTCGTACATGTGGAAGAGGACTGGGAGGGACGAGAGGAGCAAGACAGGGTCAGAGAGCCCCTTCCCACCATCCATCCATCCATCCATCCATCCATCCATCCATCCCTCCCTCCATCCATCCTCCATCCATCCATCCATCCATCCATCCATCCATCCATCCCTCCATCCATCCCTCCATCCATCCATCCATCCATACATCCCTCCATCCATCCCTCCATCCATCCCTCCATCCATCCATCCATCCCTCCATCCCTCCATCCATCCATCCCTCCATCCCTCCATCCATCCATCCCTCCATCCCTCCATCCATCCATCCATCCCTCCATCCCTCCATCCATCCATCCATCCCTCCATCCATCCATCCACCCACCCACCCACCCGTCCGTCCGTTCGTCCATCCATCCATCCATCCATCCATCCATCCCTCCATCCATCCATCCATCCATCCCTCCCTCCCTCTATCCCTCCATCCATCCATCCATCCATCCACCCATCTGTCCCTCTATCCGTCCATCCCTCCATCCATCCATCCATCCATCCATCCATCCATCCATCCATCCATCCACCCATCCCTCCCTCCCTCCATCCCCCCCAGCCCCGGGCTTTGGGCAAGCCTCACATTTGAGTTTCTCTTTCCGGAAGCGGTCGAGCTGCTCCTCGTCCATGTTCATCTCGATGGGTCTGAAGTAGGACATGATGGTCAGGAAGTCCTCGAAGTTTATCTCATCCGCCAGCCCATCCGACTCCTGCCGCAGGTTCCTGCCGAGAGCAGCGCTGCTGGTGACAGCCAGAGCCCCCCTCTGCCCACCACAGAGCCCAGCGCATCCCTTGGCAAAGCTTCAGGACTCTTTTATCCCCAAGGCTCATCTCAAGGTCTGTAATTGCCATCCTGGCTCCATCCCACTCTTTGAGGAGATCTTTGCCCAGCCGCATCCTGACAGAGGATAAACCAATGCTGGGGATGTTCTTACCTCTTGTCGAAAAAGGCATGGACAATTTTCCCCCTTATTGGGTTGAATTCCAAATCGGGAATGCTGTCAAAGTTCTCCTTCCTGCAAAAGGAAACAGGGAAGTGGGAGGGAGCTCAGAGGGAGGGAGATGCTGCCACTGTCACCACAGGGCTTGGACAGGAGCTCCGACCCCATCCTTTCACAACCACCATTGAATATAAAGAGGTTTGACGTGAAACCCCCTTGTTGGCCCAGTTCAGGCTGAGAACAAGCCGCACTGCTCCCCTACTGCATCCGTCTGTGCTTGGTGGAGGTTTGTCCCACTGAAGTGGGTCTTTGGGACACTCTGGGACGCAGCAGCATGGAGCTGATGCTGGGGCTCTCTGCATGGCTCGAGCTGCAAATGCCTGCATGGTTTTCAGAGTTTTCCCAGGAATAATATCCCAAATGAGGCTCAGTAAGGCAAGAGAAGGAGCTTCTGCTGCCCGCCCTCCCCTCAGCTCCCTCTGCCCTGCACCATCCCACTGCCCTTTGCTGCCACCAGGGTTGTGCCACGCAGACACCGGGTTGAGCCTGTGCTGGTGCTTTGCTGTTGGGCTCCTATAAAGCAAAGAGGCAAGAAATGATCTATGGGTGGCGGGGAAGCAGAGGGCAGCTGAGCTGGGGACACCGATGGGATGTGCCAGAGCTTTCCCAAGGAGGTGGAGTTGTGGCTTTGGTGCACAGCAGCCTGCACAGATGTCAAGGAGGGGGAAAAGGGCAACGGCAAACCCTGCTGCGTGGGGACTTGTCACTGCCCTCCCCAAAACTGAGTTCAAAGCTGTGGGGCAGTGGGTTAAAAAGAACACAGGGGACGTTCAGGTTGGAGATAAGGCAGAAGCTCTTCCCTGTGAGGGTGCTGAGGCGCTGGCACAGGGTGCCCAGAGAAGCTGTGGCTGCCCCATCCCTGGCAGTGTTCAAGGCCAGGTTGGACACAGGGGCTTGGAGCAAGCTGCTCCAGTGGAAGGTGTCCCTGCCTGTGGCAGGGGTTGGAGCTGGAGGAGCTTTGAGGTCCCTTCAACCCAAACCAGGCTGGGATTCCATGGTCTATGGTTTAGCGGGAGCAACCGCGCTCCTGGATCACCCCTCACTATCTCATCTCCTCATGTCATCAATGCCACGCTGCAGAGAACCAGCTCAGCACGGCCATGGGATGACGGGGCAGGACGTGCTCGTGCTCGCAGCCTGGGGAGCCGAACATCCCACCCAGGCTCCATTCCCAGCCCCGGGAAGCGCCGTACCGGATCGTGAGCTGGTCCTGGCTCAGCTGCTTGAAGCGCCGGTGCAGGTGCTCGATCTGCTCAGAGGTGACTGTGGGGGGAAAAGAGAGAGGTGATGGGGGGATGTGAGCACCCTGGGCACAGGGCAGCACCCGGGGACCCATCTGCAGCGCCCGCGTCCTACCCAGGGACATGGGGAGACCTGGGGGGCACCAAAATCTGCCATGGAGGTTGTGCCCTGGGGACACCACCAGAGCCCACCACCAATAGACAAAGGGCTCCTGCATCTCCCCCAGCAGCAGGGCAGGGGCTTGGACACCTCTTGGCGCGGATGTCCCTGTCCCTGTTTCCCTTTGGTGGCTCCATGTAGCCCTATGGGGGGGTTTGAGCAACCTGGGCTAGTGGAAGGCGTCCCTGGATGAGCTTTAAGGCTCCTTCAACCCAAACCAGGCTGGGATTCCCTGATTCCATGAAACTCCCTGGGGGCTGCATGGCAGGATCCCACCTCCCTGCTCAGGGTCTTCTGCAGCAGACCCACCCTCCAAATAAATAACACCGATAAAAGGAACGACCAAAGCTGACAGCAGCAGGGGGAAGGTTGAACATAGAGGAGATGATTTGGCATCCAAAAGGCAAAGCCCAGCTTTGAAATAGCCCTTACAGCTGCTTGGAGGGAGCTGGGACGTGTGGAAGCCGCAGTCCATTGAGGTGGGTGCTGAGGCCCCTAGGGAGGCCCCAGCCCGTGGGCAGTGCGGCTGCACTGCCAGAGCATCACCTTAGGGCTGGTATCGGGGTGCCAGCAGCCCTGCGGAGCACTGAGGTTACGGCGCGAGGCTCAGCAGCGTCCTTCCTCCTCCCCAGCCCCATGACTCGGGGTATGTTTTGTTTTCCCAGCCATTCCCTGCAGGCCATAACCGAGCGCTGCAAAGCCCCGGGACGCACAGAGCCCAACTCTTGTGCAAATATTGACAGCGGCCGTTCCCAGGAGCCGGGGAAGTGGCTCCCAGCTTTGTCTGTAGGAGCTGATGGGGTCCACCCAGGCACCAGCTGGACCCATAGGCTCGCAGCAGCCCTGGCCAGAGCCAAGCAACTGGTCATCAGCCCTTCCAGTGCCATGGGGCAAGAGAAAGGCATCCCAAAGTCTAGTTGAGGGGCTGCAAACGGTTTGCTGCTGCGGCTGAAGGCCAACAGGTCGGTGCGGAGCTCGGGGCTGGCTGGCTCCCTTCTCTCTTTCATTGTGTTTAATGTCCTTTGCTCTGTCGCTGACTGTTGTTTCCCAGCCTTGAAATAGAACCTGTATTGATCAGGAAGGCTGAGCACTTCCAGACCTCTATTAATGGACTGGAAAACCCATCTGTGCTTGTCACTGGGGCCCTGTGCCTGCTCTGGTTTGCAGGATGAGGCCATTTAAACCCCCCTTGGACAGACTTTGTGGGTCCCCCCCGAACCCGCTGGCTCTGGGGCAGCGATGCCTGGGTGCACAGGCACCAGTTCACCCACATGGTGGTTCTCCCCTGCTCCCTCCCTGCGCGATGCTCTGCTGCTGCCCGCATCCGCATGGAAACTTTCTCCGGACTTTGCTTTCCAATTTTGGCCATGGAGAAGTGACCTTTTGCTTTCTGCCTCGACAACATCACCATGGGAGCAGCTGGGCCACCGGGCCTCCAGCATCTGCCACCAAACCCTTTGATCTCCCAAACACCCCAGACGAGGACATGACAAACATCTGGGGTCACCGGGTGGATGCTCGCGGTTGGTCCAGCCCCGCTCCGCATCCAGCCCCCATCCGCAGGGCAGAGAGGATGGATTGGCATCCCCACAGCCAGGTCCTCCTCCCACAGCCGAGCTGCAGCGCAGGGCCCTGAGGACTGCGCTGTCCTGCGAAGGGCAGCAGCGCTCGGCTGCTTTCCAGAGATAAAGCTGCACCCGCACTCAGGGCAATGGCTTTGCTGCCAGCAGCAGCGGCTCAAGGGCAGCAGAGGCTGCTGTATCCCTGAGAAACAGCCCCAGCACTCGGATGCTGCAGGCCCGTGCCCAAGCCCAGCAGCTTACGCTGTAAGGGGAAAGATGGTACTTAAGCTGCAGGTGCTGGGTTTGCTCTTTCCCAGCCTGCGGCGGTTTGTGCTGCTTCAGCAAAGGGGAAGAGATGGGCTGGAGGGGCTCAGCCCCGCACTGCGCCGGGCTTTGCCTTGCAAGACCATCTGGGGTGCAGGCAAAGACCATATTGTCCCAGGAAGGGCCACTTCGGGACAGGGGAGATGCCTCTGCTGCAGCTTCACGGTCAAGCATGCAGCAGCAGGGATGGGAACTGGCCCCACCGGCCCCAAGCAACCATGGGTACCCCCTGCAGCTTTTGGGGTGGAAAGCAGCGGGAAGAAGGCAATGGAACGTGCCACGGGCGCATCTGGGGACCCACAGGGAGCCCTGTCCCATCCCTGCAGCTCCCAAGGGACCAAGGCTGACTGTGATCCCCTCCCCAAGGCCGTACCCCAGCAACGAGCCCGTCAGGACCGTGCAGGTTACGGCAGCAGCAGCCGCAGCCCGGTGGCAGGGAGCCCTGCGGATGCTGCCAGGAATGCCCCCAGGTCGTGGGGGTCATCCTGCGCCTCACTCACACCCGCTCCCAGCCTCTGGTTTCGATGGGTGGTGCCTTGCTGAACCCTTCTCCGGGTGGATTCACAGGGACGTGGGAAGGTGCCTCCCATGGGCAGGTGCTGCAGAATGGCCTCGGGCAGCGCTGCCGGTACCGGAGGTGCTGCTGCGCTGCCCAAACCCCCATAGGATCAGAGCGGGTTGGGGGGGACCTTAAAGCTCCTCCAGCTCCAACCCCTGCCACGGGCAGGGACCCCTTCCACTGGAGCAGGGTGCTCCAAGCCCCGTCCAGCCTGACCTTGAGCACTGCCGGGGATGGGGCAGTTTCTCTTCCAGAGCTGCTGCTCACACCCCGGGGGTGCCCCCGGCTCCTGCAGGGAGGGCTGAGGTCACCCCAGTGGGTGCTGCCGTGCTCAGCCCTCACGGGAGGAGGAGGAGAGGGGAGGAAGGCGAAGTGACCATAGGATCAGTAGGGGCAGGGCTGGGGGGAGCTGGCGGCCCCTCTCAGCCCCGGCACATCCTTTGTCCGCGGGCAGCGCTGCCTCCTCCCTCCATCACCACCAGCTCCCGGTACGGCAGGAGCTGGAGGAGCCAGGCGGGAGCACCCCGGTCCCTGTGCACAGAGCTGGGCACGTTTAAGGGCATCCCGGAGTGATGGCATTCACCACCACCCCGTGCCCGGAGCCCAAGGCCACATCGTTGCTGCACCCCCCCGCCCCCTGGTTCTTTCCCCGCACCACTGGGCATTGGCACCGCACCAGCGCCGGGAGCGTTGCAGGGGGACGGGGGCTCTGGGGCAGAGCAGCGCGGGAGGGGGGACACACGGTTCCCTGCAGCAGTGTCGGGGGCGGGCAGGGCAGCGCTGGGGCTCACCCATGTGCACGCTCCACGTCCCTGCCGGCAGCGGTGCGGCGGGGGGGTGACATGGCTGCACCCCCCCAGCCCCGGTGACATGCCGGCACCCCGTGTGACAGCGATACACCCCTACCTTTCACCCCCCCGCCGCCTCCATCCCCCGGTGCGATGCTGCATCCCCCCCCGGTGACACGTCCGGTCCCCCCCGCGGGCTCCCCTTGTCCCCTCCGTAGGGCTCCACGGTTTGGGGTGGGGGGGGAAGCAGCGGGCAGGGCCCTGCCGAGGTGCCCCCCCCCGGGGTCCGTACTCACAGCCGGTCCTGTCCGCCAGCTCCCGCATCTCGGCGGGCACGGAGTGCGCGGAGCCCATGCCGGGCCGAGCCGGGCCGTGCCGGAGGCGGCGCGCCGCGGGCCGCTGCGCCGGGCTCCGCCGCCGCTGCCGCTTATAAGGGCGGGCGCGGCGGGGAGGGAGGCAGCGGCGGCGGCGCGGCGGCCCCGGGTCCCTGAGCCTTCCTGCTGTCGTTAGGCTCCAGAGTTAACAGCGTCCCCCCCCCCGCCCCACGGCCTGGGGTCCGGCGCGGATGGGATCCCCCAGGGATGTGGATGGGGGCAGCTCCCTTGTGGGCTGGTGGCACTGGAAGCCCGTGGCTGTGCCCGTCCGTGTAGGCACTGCATGGCTCTGCTGCACCCATGCCCCAGGGGAAGGGCAGGTAGTGCCCCCATGCCCTTCGCATGGTTTCCCCCACCCCAGGATGCCCTGAAGGAACCCAGCGCCCATCCAAACCCTTCGACTTTCCCCATCCCTGGGACGCAGCAGAGTGGGAGGAGAGAAAGGGGGATAAAGGGGCAACACGGGACCCCCCAAAGGAGAGATGGGCTGGGCTGTGAGCCCGGGGGGGTGCAGGGTAGCAGCAGGTCTGGCAGGGCCGGTGCAGAGGTGGGCGCTCCCGTCACCATCACTCGCTGCCAGATGAGGCTCAGACCCTGGCAGGGACACGTCAGCCTCCCACAGGCACCAGGGAAGAGGAAACTGTTCAGGAGACAAGGCAGGGGGTTCAAGACAGCTCCGGAAGCACAGCAGGCAGCAAGTCGGGGTGGTTTATTGTTTTAAAGCCAGACCGAAAGAGGAAAGGACCAGATCGTTCCCAGCCTCCACCTGCCCAGAGCAAACAAGATACCTGCTGCTTTAGAAACCAAATAAAGGAGAAAGGGGAGAGGCACCAGGCTGCAACCTCAGCAGTGGCAGGAGGACCCTGGGGCTCAGGGTCCTCACCCTTCGGGTCTGGGGCAGCAGTACTTCATCTAATGCGTCTTCTTGCCCAGCCCAGGCACCTCCAGCTGAAAGGAGCACGGTAGGAGAGAGGGGTAACAAATGCATCGCTCCATCCCTGCCCACACAGGCAGGCCCTGTGTCCTGATGCTGGGGAAGAGCCGCAAGCCAGGAGGTAGGGCCCATGGAGCTGCGACATCCTTCAGGGGTGCTCAGAACTCTGCCCTGCTCGGAGGGTCAGGACAACATCCTGAGCAGCCCAGTGTGAACGTGAAGCTGGCCCTGGAGGGATCAGAACACCCCCAGGGGCTCTCCTCCAACCCCCAGCCGTCCTTTCCTCCCCTCACCTCCTGCACACAGCAGCAGAGCCCCAGCGGGTGCAGCTCCCCATGGCTGCTGTGCAGGTCCTGGGGGCTCTGGTTGTGCTGTACCAGTCTGTCAGCAGCCCTTATGTTTGTCACAGAGACCACACTCTCTGCATGGCCTCAGCCCTGGGGGCTGCCAGGGTACACTGCAGTGCATCCTCACCGGCCCCATGTGTCGGGATGGATCCCAAGAGGATGGGGCACCATCAGCTGTCCTTCCCCTGCCCCTAGGAACACACAGTGGTGAAGGGCCCTGAGCAGCTCTTCAGCCCCTCTCACAAGCAGCAGCACACCAAGGCACTGTCCTGTGAGGGAGAACCAACCTCCCTCAGGAGGCTACTGCCCACAGCCCTTGCTGGAGGAGATCCGGGAATGGCAGTACCTGTGTGACATTCCCAAGCCCCAAAACCCAGTGGCACCACCGGCTCAGCTCTCTGTGCCACTGTCCTAGTGATCCAGACAGTCATTACTACCTGCTTCCTACCCCATCCCAGCCTACCTTCCTCCTCTCCGTACATCTTTCCCTCACCCTCCAGAAAACCATTTTAACATGATAGCACCCCAGCTGTCCTGTCCCCAGGACTCAGAAAGAAAAGGGAGAAGATGGAAAGGCTATCTCCATCTGCCTGTTGCTCCCTGCGGTAGGAAATTCACCCCTCTGTCCCCAGGAGACTCGGGACCAGAGGACTTTGGTACTGCACCAGACCAACCTGGCCAGGCTTGCTGCCTGGTGGGATGGTGGCAGGTCAAGCTGGACAAGAGAAGGGCAATTCCACCTTCTCCAGAAAGCAAAGGATCCCTTTTCCCCAAACAAGCTCTGCACGGACACGACAGATCACAACATATATGAACCACCTTCAACATACGTACATCCACGTGGACCCAGACATTACTTACAGACACAAGGAACTTTCAGGATCCACTGCTGTTTCCTTGGGGAAATGGTGACTGCAAAGATGCCTGTGCTGCCAGGGAGGGAGGGACAGAAGAGCCACCTGAGACACAGGCAAACACCTACTGTGACCTCCACCAACCCAAAGAGGTGTTACCCAGCAGTGCTGGACCTCGGATGCGCAGCCCGTGGGACCTGAAGTGCATTTCAAGATGTTCTCAAGCAGAGACAGAGAGGTTTCCTTGTGGCTCTTTTTCCTTGGCCATACTGGATGCTTGGGCTGGGGTTCCCAACAGCTGCAAATGAATACTGACATGGGAATTCCTCCTTGTCAACACCAAAGACTCAACCTGTAGCATGCAACACAGCCTGCCGCAAGAGCAGCAACAGAGGAGGAGGTGGCTGGCATGCCTGAGCAAACAGGAACAGAAAGGGGAGCCCTCACACATGACTTCCTTTGGTTTTGTCTGGATCCCAGAATTGGACTGGGACCCTGTGCTGATGTTGTGTGGTGCCTATTGCAACTCCTCCAGTCTCCTCTGAATTTGGCACGTACAAGGCTCTGTTGGCACTGACGTGGTCTGTGTGGCAAAGCAGGCAGGCAGACCTGTAAAACACTGCTGAAGGGATGAGAGACTTCAGTTACAGGGCTGCTGGATTCCCCGTGCACGTGTGCCTGTCCTCTACTGTACACTTGCCTCTTGCACCCCATGCAAAACTGGAAATGGCCGAAGTCTGTAGGTGGGGGAAGACTGAGAACCTCATGAAGAGCAGTTCCCACATTTCCTCCTTGTTCAGACTCTTTCCATAATATAAACCCAGAGTGGCCCCAGCAAGGTGGGCATAATGGGGTCTGTTGCTACACTGGGACCCACATCCTAAAGTACACAGCACGTTTACAAGTGGGGTACATGTGCATTGTCCAGTACCAGTTTCCAGAGCAACTTTGGGTAGCTTTCTGTTGGCTCCCATGGCTTTATATGGCCTGATCCGACACAGCACTCAGGCAGCCTCTTTTGCTAAGGACTCCTGTGAACTCAGTATGTGGCAACCCCCTTGATGCACTTGAGGGGGGCAAGGTGTCAGACTGCCTGTTTGGCAGAGAGGAGTAGGAAGCCTCAGGAAACTCACCAATATCTCTGCTGTTACAGAGCTGTGGCTGGGAATGCGGAGCCCAAGCCCTGCTCTGCTTGCCTGTTCTCAGCTACCAGCATCAACCTTGTGACTCCAAGGTCCCATTCCCAGCCTTGCATCCCTGCTAGGATTCTGTTTTCAAACCTCAACTAGGGTTGGAGGGCTGGCGTCCACCAAGAGATGGATTTTATGATTCTGCCTGATGACTCCTACCTGGCTTTCAGCTGGGTCCATCCTCCTTCCATTGAAATTCCTTAGTCCCTTCCTTCTTCCCTCCCTCCAAGTTCATCCCAGTACAGACTTCTTTAAACACAGATATTTACTTAGAGTACAGCACCTTCACCATTCCTCAGCACTAACCACACAGGGCTGCTCTTCCTAAAGCACCAAGATCCTGCACACCACCACCACTCCACTGGCAAAAGTGCTGGGCTTTCCACATTTATTTCCATATTAATCAGTGCTTAATATTCCAATAGGATGGCATGCAGTTCAAGCATTCTTTTAAGCGGAGGGCTGTGGGATTTAATGTGGGGATACCTGAAGTGGTATAATAGAGCATCCACCTAACTCTAGAGGGCACAGTACCTAGTTCTCATCTTTGAGATAACTACTGTACTGCAAGTGGACAGTGACAGGAGACACTAACTGCAGTTAGTCTATAGACATTGCTTCAGAAACCACAAAGATATGCAGGTTCCATGTATGCACAGACACCGTGTCACTCTGTACCCCTGTAATACCTGGCCCCAGAGGAAAACCTTTTCTGCAGTGGTTTTGTCTGGGCCTTCAAGTCATGTTACAATTCATGTGCCTTGAGCTGCTGAAGCTCTTCCCTTCTGAGCAGCAGGGTGTGCACTCCCCCAAAATCCATTCTCTTTTGGCAAAAAGGAAGAAGGCCTCAAGCTGAAGGAATTCACATCTCTCTTCCATGCACAGTCTGGTTGACTCCAGGGCTGGCCAGTTTCCAGTCACAATCCCACTGTATTGCATAAATACCTACAGATTGGAGATGGCAGCAAGTGGAAGCTCCCCCTACATCAAGGAGATTTTCCCCGAGGCTGGACAGTCATGAGTGGCAGCGTGTGTGGGATCGTATGGGCAAGTATCTAGTCCAGTGCCCCCCCAGATGCTTTGGAAGCTTCAGAGATGGAAGGCAGCTGTATGGAGTTTCCCACGACAAGCTGCAGAAACTGCTGAAGGAGAGGGTGAATGGAGTCAGTTTGCCGAGGTGAAAGCCATCCAGCTGGCCTTGGGCACTGCTGAAGGAGAAAAGTGGCCAGTACTTTATCTCTATACTGACTCATGGATGGTGGCAAATGCCCCGTGGGGGTGGTTGCAGCAATGAAAGCAGAGCAACTGGCAACGCAGAGGTAAACCCATCTGGGCTGCTGCACTGTGGCAAGATATCGCTGCCTGGGTGCAGAACCTGGTGGTGAAGGTACGCCACGTAGATGCTCACGTACCCAAGAGTCGGGCCACTGAGGAACACCAGAACAACCAACAAGTGGATAAAGCTGCTAAGATTGAAGTGGCTCAGATGGACTTAGATTGGCAACACAAGGGTGAATTATTTTTGGCTTAGTGGCCCCATGACACTTCAGGCCATCAGGGTACAGATGCAACATACAGATGGGCTTGTGATCGAGGAGTGGACTTAACGATGGACACTACTGCCCAGGTTATTCACGAGTGTGAAACGTGCTGCAATCAAGCAAGGCAAGCAGTTAAAGCCTCTTTGGCATGGAGGAAGATGGCTGAAGCACAAATATGGGGAGGCCTGGCAGATTGATTATATCACACTCCCACCAACCTGCCAAGGCAAGCGCCATGTGCTTACCATGGTGGAAGCAACCACTGGATGGCTGGAAACATACACTGTGCCCCATGCCACTGCCCGGAACACGATCCTGGGCCTTGAGAAACAGATTTTGTCAGGGAACTGAGTCAGACAATGGGACTCATTTCCGGAACAGCCTTATAGACACTCAGGCCAAAGAGTATGACATTGAGTGGGTATATCACATCCCCTACCATACACCAGCCTCTGGGAAAATCCAATGGTACAATGGGCTGTTAAAAACTACATGGAGAGCAATGGGTGGTGGGACTTCCAAACACTGCGAGTTACATTATTTCCATTCTCCTTCCCATCCCTCCGGGAGTGAAGACTAACCTCAAGGTTTCCATGAAACAGTGCCACGAGATTCAAAATCATCCTGGGAGCACTCACAGCTGTGCCACAGATCCTGCCCTGGACATAAACGATGAACAGACCAAAAAACAAAGCACAAACATGGACTGCACGTGTTTAGCAGGCAAGGGAAAGGGCTAGAAGCTCATCTTCAGCATTAGGAAAGTTTGTGTCATCAGCAAGGTGGCCAACTGGACCTCAGCGTTACCAGTGCTCTGGCTACCCCTGGAAGCTTAGCCACTACTGGGTTTGTTGCTGGGGCTCTTTCCCAGGCCCGTAAGGATATTCAGAATTGGAATGGTAGCTCTATGAACAATCAGACTACAGAGGTGGAGCAAAATCTGACCAAGAATTCAGACCGGAGGAGACAACAGTGAAACGTGAGAGACTTTAAAAAACTATCACCTGCATGAGATTAAAACATTAAAAAAACCCAAACCACAACCAAACAAAACCCACATCACTGCAAGGACAAGTGACTTCCTTCTCTGGAAGAGTCACTTCTTCCGTATTCCACACCAGGGATCTCACTGAGTTGACCTTCTAGGCAACACAATCACAGAACGAGTAGTATGTGCAAATCCTTCCAGAGGACAACACGCTTTCCAACATGACTGTCCCTGCAAGATCCTTAAGCTTGGCCTCAACTACCAATGTGTCCCTGTGCCTTTGGGCCAGAATGGGCAGGCAGGCAACAGAAAGATGCTATAGCACCAGTTAACAAAGTTCAATGCAATTTTCAATGCATTAAGCCAAAGGATTGTCACCAAACTTGCCTTCCATGCAAGTTTTGCAAAGAGGGTAAAGCTACACTCCAGCTGCTTCTGTCCCCACGGTGTCTTTTGCATTCACTCCTTGCCTGAATTGTAGATCTTCTGAACTGTGGCACGTGTGAGCTCCAGATCCTCTGGGTACCGAACTTCTAGCTCGGTATTTGCTAGGTAGTGAATGCCTGTAAACTCTGAGAAGTAGCGGCCGATGTCAGGGTGAGGGATCTCCCGAGGCTCAGAGTTGTATTCCAGGTTCTCTGTTAGGAAAGGAAACAATGGGTTATCACCTCATAACATGGCCTACTGCAAGGCAATAAATCCTGCACCTCTCTAAAGTCTTGTTTCTGTCTCTACAAGCACCACCTCTTGATGCTTTAAAGACAAAAAGCTAACCCAGCAAACTACAGAGTGCATCACTACAATTGCTCCAGAGCCTTATCTCCTAAGAGATGCTCACCCCATCTACCAGCAGTATGAAAACTGCTTTTATGCCTGAGACTACACTGTCTGATATCAGGTTAAAATAACAGGATGCTGGCCTGCTCCTACTCGTTCAGAGGTCCTGGTTGTAAGCACAGGGAGAAGCTGCACAGTGAGCTCTCGGCCACAAATCCCATGAGAGATCCAGTTGCCACAGGAGGTCCTCCTCAGTTGCTTCAAGGAGAGGCTGACTGCACAGGGCTGTCCTGGCAGAGGAGCTGAGGGCTTTCTGGCTCTAAGTCACCAGCCTGGTTTCAAGCTTATCTCACACAGCAAAATTAACTTCTCTAAATCCAAACTTCCCCAAGTTAAGAGAAAATCCCTAAGAACACCACACTGATTCCTTCCCATAGCAGCCCATTTCCTCCTCTGTACAAGATAACTTAAGCACAACAGTAAATAGTGCCGAAGCAGTGGCATTAAAACACAAAGTGAACCCAAGCTGAGGGCCCCTTTGCTCCTGCAGTGTTTGTATAAAGCAGTGTGACTGGGAAGCAGCCCAGCACTAAATCACATGTTCAGGTGCCCTGCAGCAGTCCCCAAATGATGTCACTTCTACCACCACAGTGCCAGGCACAGGTAGAAACAAAAGCTGCTGAAGTCCCAAAGTCTGACGGATCGGCAAGGTAGGGTGGGAACGAAATGGGATGTATTCAGGAATAATGCATGTCTCAAACTATTCAGTTCACTATAGAGAGCACACAGAAGTTGTATTAATCCATACAGGCGCTCTGAAGCTACAGTATCTCTGTGTGCAGCCAAAAGCATAAGCACTTTCTGCACTTCAGTGGGCTGGTGCAGCCCTTGCGAACTACCTTGTTTGTACACCGCACCACTGCAGAAGACAACTGACACTCCAATACGCTCTGCAGAAGCTGAGCGCTGAGCTGTGAACAGAGGGAAAAACACTGTGATGAAACAGAAGCTGGCAGGGGAGAGGAGTCTGAGTATGGCACTAGGTGGGAAGCCTGAGGAAACATGCTGAATAGCATGTTCTGAGCCAGGTAGCTGGCCTGGGCTGCCACAAAGCAAACAAAAAAGGTGAGAATGGACAGGTAGACACCAAACCCACTGTATGAAGCAGGTGGTTTAAAATTAGCTATAGCTCAACCTACAAATACACAGGAAGGACTCAAACTGCGGTGCAGTTATTTATAATAAGCTTGAGGTTATTTCTGAACTGTTTAGATAAAACTCTGCACTACTTAAGATTCTTTCGGTAAAAAACTATCACCCCTCCCCAAAGTCGGGTCAGTAAGTTATGAAATAGACCCTTCCCAACTGACCTGAGGATCTATCTTAGAGGGGATTTCATCAGCAAGATTCAGCAAGCAAGGACAAACCTTTCAGTTCTCCCTAGCAAAATCAAACCAGTTATATGCCACAGACACAACAGTGTCACCCACAGCTTGGCTAAAATACACTGTCCCCTGGAATCAGTATTACATTTTTTGTATAATTGCTTATAAACAAGTATAAGATGCATATTTTATTATATATTATGAATAAATTATTCTATAGTTCTTCCCTTTGAGGGTGGTGAGGTGCTGGCAGAGGGTGCCCAGAGAAGCTGTGCCCGTCCCTGGCAGTGTTCAAGGCCAGGTTGGACACAGGGGCTTGGAGCAAGCTGCTCTAGTGGAAGGTGTCCCTGCCTGTGGCAGAGGGCTGGAACTGGAAGAGCTTTAAGGTCCCTTCCAACCCAAACCATTCTATGATTGCATGGCTATATTTTAATATCAAGAATTTTTGGTCTTTAAGACCCTGAGAGGTCAAGTACTGCCTAATAAGAGCCATAAGAAGCTGCAATATTCCCAGTCCCCACTTCATCTACTGAATATAAAGCAAGTCTCAGGACAGTAGGAAACACCTGCATTTTACACCTACAAAGGTAGGAGTGTCCTGTAAAAACACCTCTTCATCACATATATGGTATCAGAATGTTCTAGAGAGCACCCCTAGTGAAACAGCTGAACTGCGTTTTGTTCAGCATTTCCACACCAGCAGCTTCCAGATCTCTTAGCAAAATACAATCAGGCTGTGCAGCTGCCCTGCCAGCTGGATGGGATGCCTCTGGATCAGAGGGAGAAGAACAAACATGAGGCAAAGGAACACTCTGTTTACAGTGTACAGAGTTACAGATTCATTAGTTTTCCTTTTGAACCTCAGTTCAACACTTCTTCCTGTGTCCTAACCTCATATTCTGTCCATCAGACAAGACTTTCCTTTCTTACGGTATACTGCATGAAGAATGAGTGACAGAGATTTCTACATTGCTTTGCAGTCGTAGAGACATTAATTTTTGTCCTGTTTTTATGAGAGGTGGCACTAAATCCACGCTACCTGTGCTCTTGGCACACAGTGTCTTGATGACAGCTGCTCAGAACCATGCCCTCACAAGCAAAGCTTATTTGCTCCCTCCCTGAATCCTATTTTGAGGTCCTGCCCAAAGCACAATATGATTTCACAGAGCAAGAGCTACTGACAGAGCTTCAGAGCGCAGTAAAAGATGAGTGACTTCTTTCAAAAGCAGCAATCATGGTTTACACAATAAAAACAACCATGTCCAAAACACACTTCTTGGGCAAGAGCAGATTACACCAGAGCGGTCCTTAAAATTCATTCATGGAGAGCAAACAAGGCAGGCCATGATTCAAAGTCATTCTCCTTCCTACCTCAATCTTAACTTACAGTTTATGTATCATACTTACAAGAGTTAATCCCTTAAACATCCCTTTCTCCTAATGCACTTCTAAAGTGGATTGTAAACACAGGAGACTTACTCACCTTGAGCAGCATATCTGCAAGAGCCATCTTCCACTAGCACATTGTAGAAAGGCTGGTGGGGACCATGTGGAAGGCTGTGGACGTTCATGTTCCGGATCCATTCATGCCCCATCATGCAAGCAGGATCCCATCCGTAAATCACACAGTTGTAGCCATATCTAAAGAAATAGCACAGCAAAGACTGTGAGAGCTCCAGAGCCAGCTCTTGTCTCTCAAGACTAATACAGCACAAACAGGACAGGAACCTCCTGTCAGGTGGCACAAAAAGACTGTGTGTGTATTTGAAGGCTGGAGAAAGGACCAGGAGTGACTGGATAAACAGACAGGAACAAACAGCTGACGACAAAGGAAAACTAAATGTGAGCAAGGAAAAAAAGAGAATGGGAAGGAGACTCTAAGCCAGCAAACAGGAGAACAGGAAACAATAGGGAGGGAATCAACCATCCTACTGTGTTGTGCAATGGCTCTGTGCCCATCACACAGATGTGGTAATCCCAGTACTGAACTCCCAGAACCAAAGCCATCATTATTTTCAGCATATTTATGTGATTCACCATAAGGTATTATAACTGTCACTGTTGATGCCCTTAAATATGTTCCACATGTCGACTCAGAGGAGTAGCTGAAGCAACACAGGGCTGGCATGTCACTCTGACAGAGCAGTACAGACAGGGACACAAAGCCTCTGTGCAATGCAGGAAGAGGGGATAATAATAGCACAGGGAAAGATCCATAAGCTGTCTTAGGAATCTTACAGTCTCTTTTGAAGTAGATTCTGTTCCATGGTCCCTCATCAGAAACTGATTACTGATGTTCCTTCA
The DNA here is from genome assembly GCA_039720435.1 of Amazona ochrocephala. Taxonomy (NCBI): domain Eukaryota; kingdom Metazoa; phylum Chordata; class Aves; order Psittaciformes; family Psittacidae; genus Amazona; species Amazona ochrocephala. The sequence continues at coordinate 2,015,492 of CM077891.1, read as the reverse complement.
AAAGCTCTGGGCTGTGGAAATTTTACCTCTGCAAGCAAACAGCAATGAATACACTTGCTCTCAAAGGACAGAACTGCTCCCATTTTCCTACACGGTGCATGGCATAGATGCAAATGGCATTTTCCATTCCATGTATCTCCTTGGCAGATAAAACCACATCTCATTACTGTCAGAACCAACACCTCTGCACTCATCCTTACAGCCTGCTAATGTGGGGAAGGTTTCAAAGAGCTCACCTCTTGTGTTTCATTATCAGCCCGATGGAAAAGCAGACCTCTTTGTGCTTCTCATCTGAACGGTGCTTCACCTCGGGTCCCACCTCCTCCTTCCTCCGCTCAATGTGCTCCAGGGTATGCTGGACTAAGTACCCAACAGCCCCATGCTGGGATGGGTCCAAAGCCTGAATGTGCTGCAAGATGTCGAGAACCTTCAGCAATCAAACCAAAAAGACAGATTCAGAACAAGTCTCTAGAGCAGCCCAACACATATATATATATATATGTACACATATATTACTCAAGTTAGCTGGGACCGAGCACCCAGGCCTAGAGCTCCACCACACGAGTTTTCCACACAGGACTAAGAACCTCTGCTCTAGGTACACACTCCCAAGTAGTTCTTTATACTTGCTTAGCTTGCAGAAACTGCACAGTCCTCTTCTTTTCTAATTGCAAAGCTCCCTACTTCCAAGGAAGGGCACTGTTGAGCACAATAACTTCTTAAAACTAAGTCATACAAGCTAGTCATGTCACATTTTGTGACCACAGGGCATTGACAAGACTGTTTCAAGGTTTCTGGAATGTTAATACTGCTGTTAGTCTCCCGACCTGTTGCTGTGAGGTCATTCCAGATGACTTCTGGTGTACTTGACAAAAAGCATTTTAGTTTAAAAGAGTTCCTCAGCATGTCTGTGGGAGCCTGACAGAGGAAAAACAGGGCAGCACAGAAGGAAGGGCAAAGAATCTCTGTGATGCTATACCATACAATAGGGAAAAAAAGATACAGAACCTGCTGTCTCAGGGTAACTAAAGAACACTAACTTTAAAAGTGCTCTCAAAGTAGCAAACCAAACACCAACCCACCCACCAACAGCCTCTGGCACACTGTCAAGCATCCACTGCCAAGTTTGTTAGAGGCAGGAAATACAAGTTTTACTCTTGTTTTTTCTCTTCCTCCTTGTTCTTAACAAAACTATTGTCTAAACAGGTTGGGAAAAGACAGATACGTCTGTCCGAACATCAAACACCTCAAGTGCTGCCACAGTTCCAAAAGCTGACACGTTTCAGCACCTGGCAAAGGGATCACACAAGGAACTTTTGGTCACTCTAAGTTCAGAGCAGCAGCAGTAGAATAGAAATCTCAGGGTGCTGAGCATGAACATCAGCCAAGAGGTGAAAAAACTGATTCAGAGAAAGAACAGGTGAGTAATAAGGCATGAGAAGAAGCAGCACAGCTCAGGCCTCTTGGCCACCTCAATCCTTTGGCTGGCATCTTGAGCAGGATGAGAGAATCCTGGAAAATCCTACAGAAAGGGGAAGGCCTGGCAGTGACCAGAGCTGCCAGATTCTTGGCTACTTAATTTACTGTTATTTGCTAACATTTAGGACAACATTCTGTGCAGCTTGGCTTGACTTTTAAGATTTTGTATCACTTGCCATAAATCTGGCAGACCTCTATTAAATCTGGTCTCTTCTGTCAGAAACAGAGCATTCTCTCTGGCTGGCTAAAACCCTACCCAATAGCCTGAAACGACTGGATGCAATACTGCAAAGTCCAAATTTGTACATTTTCAGTGCATCTGGCAATGTGCTGCAGAGAAATCACGTGTAAAACTCAGCCACGATGTATTATTTGCTCTGAAGGGCAGCAAAATGCAAGTAGGTAAAGCCTTGGTGCTTTACAAACACATCGAGTGCCAGAAAGGGAAACGAAGATCTTGCAGTGTTTTGTTCAGCTGTCCTCTATATATATACAGTTGCTATTTCAACTTACTGAGTCCCCCCTGTACACAATGTCTTAGCTTGTGCTGGTTTTAACGTGGTGATCCTAAAACTTGCTGCCATAAGAAAGCAAGGGCGAGCTTAGCAGTTTGTTCTTCAAAAAGAAGGCAGCTTCTCCAGCAGTCCTGAACTTCAGTGACCTTGGTGGAAAGAGCTTTATCTTCTGCTCAGCTGTCCAGCCAGTAATTCTGCCTCCTCACCCAAACTTCACTTTTGGAAATGGCACAGGCATTGTCCATGTGTGCGAGCTTCACTAAAGCAGTACAAGGAGCTTTCACCAGGGAACACGTCTCTGCTGCAGTGACACACTAAAGAAATGATACTTTGAGTTGTACACTTCTTCCCTGTGCCTTAATTCAGTGAAAGGCACAGAGATTATCTAGACATCTTAGACAACTTGCAAGACTCAGCACTTTCTTTCCCACATTCACAAGATAGCAGCACTCAAGTTGCTAAGGAAAAGGTGGTATCAAGAAAGAATCCCAAGGACAAGAATATGAAGTTGCTTTTTCACAAGAGCCACTGACTGTGTGGCTAAGGTCTCAGAGAACAGCTTTCGTTGTGTTTATAAAAGATAACTTCCTGTAAGTTTTTTAATAAGGTAATTGCTTTTATACGAGTCCAGCAAGAGTTTAACCACCACTACCACAATCCAGGCGTAAATCAGAATGCTCTTACAACTTACAGCTGAAGTCCATAGCATTGGTTGCAAGATAAGCTGTCAGGCTTGGGCAGTAAACCATAAATTATGACTCAAGACTTGATGCTGCTCACAAGTTTCCTCTAGGGCAAGCAAGCATCATCCTCCTTTCCCTGCTTCATAGAGTAGAAATTGATTCTCTGAAATGTGATAACTCATTCAATTGTATTTATCACAGAAACAACTCGCAGCAGACTGTAATGCAAGCTGACGTAGTCCAAAAATCAATAGACCAGTGTTAATAGTACTTAGTCTATCAGAAAACATACAACCAAGTGACAGGGTACCTTTTCTGGCCAGATTCCCAGGTGGAAGTATAACCTAGCCTGGAGCATTAGATGCTGCACATTGTCGGGATACATGGCCAGGTATAGATCCAACGAGTCTCTCAAGAGTTGGTAAGACTGATCAGTGCTTTCCCTGCCAGCAAAAAAGAAACTGAGTTGTAAGGCTAGCTCTTTAACCCCTGTCCCCAGTACCCTGATGTACATAGATAGTCACCAAAAATGATGCTACAAGTACAGGCAGGCTCATTCAGTAAGAGTGACTCCAGCACCGACTGTCACTCATAGCATCCAACAGCCTGCTCAGCAGGAAAAATGTTACAACATGACTTCTGATTGGAGTCTACCCTCTCACTTCATTGATATTCTACTTGGTCAAAAAACCCCACATAATTAGCTCTCCAAGACATCTCCTTCTGAAACTTGCTTTTGTTCCCCTACCTTAATTAACCCTAAAACAATCCTTTCACTCTGTGATTTCTGCCTATGTGATCATCAGGGGCAACTGAAAATAAACCCAGATGTTCTGCAAACCAAACATATCTCTAAAATAGCACATCTGAGCATGTGGGCTGTGCCTACCAGATCATAACGAAGGTCTCTAGTCTATGGTGGACAGTGCCTATCAGCTTTTCACAAAGCAAAAAGAGATCTGTCCATTTTCTCGATGAGAACTAGTTTTATTAAATATTCTTGTTTCCACACAATACCACTGCAGGTGATTAAAAGCAACTAGAGAATGCAACATGACATACAGAATGTAGGATCCCCTGGGGTGACTGACATCTTTCTAAAGCGCTCATACACTGTGAGGAAGAAGTATCACATAAGCAGACAGAATACTCTAGGCCCTTTTTTCCAGAGGTCTGACGATCAACTCACCGCTTGCCAAGGTTTAAGAGATTCCCCACCATCCGTTGCAAGACCTCTTTTGAAGTCACCACTCCATAGAATTCTTCTGTCACATGGTGGCCAATAAGGTACTCACACTCCTTCACTGTCAGCTGCTTCCCCTTCCCAAAGGCATCAATGTAGGTGTAGTCAAAGATATTGGTGCTTCTAAATAAAAAGAGAGCTAAACTGTGATGATGGGTCTCATGATCCAGCAGCATGCCCTATTTCTGTGCTTCCCTCAGCACTTTGAAGCTTGTTTGTTAGCAAGTTTCATTCATACTGCAGGTCTCTCCTAAAAAGAGATTACCTGATACTTTCTCTCTCCTCTTAGCTGCTGCTTCAGATAAACATATATGGGAAGAGACAGAATAGCTAAAACGACACTTCAATCCATCATGCCAGTTCTTTCCTTCAGATATTTTCAGGTTTGCTGTATCTACTGCTAGATTATATTATGACAGTGTACTAGAAAACATAACAGAGCCCACGTATATGACATCTGAAGCCTAGTGCCAAAAGGGTCACTTGGACTGCTGATGTCATTCAGAAACCACAGAGCTCTGTAAATTGATCAAGATCTGGTCAAAGACATGTTCTGCACTGACTCAGAGAATTAAATGAATGTCCAGAACAGCAGCAGTGGCCTGCAGCAACTCTTCTGTATGGAAGGTTAAATGAAATCAGCACCTTTTTTTCTTCTTTTCAGCTTTCCATAATTTTCTTAAGTAAGAGAACCATTACCTCATGGTTACTATTATTGCACACAGGAAATCTGTTACCATTTATCAGCAGCACAGTTCAGTTCTGGGAAAACTTCTGTAGAAGTCTGATCTTTTTCTCCATATAGGTTACAATTACAGACAGAAAATAATAAAACATTCTGGTATAGGTCTGAACTTGTAAATCCTTTTTGGCTTTTATTACTGTGGACATAACTTCAAAATTCAGCAGGTCACTTACCCTTCCTTCCCTTGACACCACCGCAGCAGAAAATGGCTAGGGAAGTTCACTGGTTCAAGTCTGACTCCCAGCTGCCTGGCAATTGTTAAATACAGCACAGACAAGCTGATGGGAATTCCTGTCCTGCGGATCAAAACCTGAGGATAAAAACATGGTATAACCATGAGGAATATTAAGAAAAACCAGAAACCCTCAACGCTTGATTTTACAAATGAAAATACACCAACTTGACAGAATACACACTAAAGGATGACATCATATTGACTTTACAGCATGTTGTTCTTGAGAGAGCATTATTTGTCCGGCTATATTCAGAGAGATAAACTCCACAAATAGATGTCTCAAGCCTTGCAGTCTCCTGTTTTTTGCCTAACACACACGTACCTGGTGAATGTATGAATTCAGGGAGTTGTAGTAATCCAGCTCATTTCCTTTGTATTTCAACTGCTCATATAGGACACAGTTCATAGCATCAAGTACCTGCCGTTGAAGCTCCACTTCTGGAATGAGGATCTCTCCTAAAAATACATGCCATGAAATAAATATTGAGAAAACAAGTGTACTTAACCTTCATGCAATGAACCTTACACCAGAATTCTGCCCAAGGACTAAGGACACTAAGACAATTCAGATAGTGAAGAGACTGGCTGGAGTTTACCATGGCAGTGCTGTAGAGCTCTGCTCACGACATGGCCTGGCTCAGTGGATCACCCTACAACTAAGCTGTGCAATAGCAATTCCTTGTTTCCTTCTGAGGCTGAAGGCCTGGAGCCTAACCACCCTGTGCCAGCATAGCACTGCAGCTTGGACATGTCACACTGCCCGGGCACGGGAAGCGCACTTTCACTGCTTGAGAGTTCCAGCTTGGCCACACCAGATATACAGCCACAGAGAGACCACCCATTCATCCATCTGACAGCAAACATTTAATAGCGCTTATTAAAAAACCAAAGAGCAAGATGCTGCCTGACCTTTGGAGATGTTAAAGCGCCTACCTTTTCTACTGCTGCTGGCTTTGAGACTTGCCGAGGAAAAGAAGTCAATCCCAGGGAGTCCCTCAGCTAAGCTATACGTATCAGGACTACTTAAGTCTTCAGATACAAATGAGGAAAAAAAAAGAAAGGAGAATTCCCCTCCTAATTCTTTTTGCTTAGACAGCATCAGATGGACTGACAACGCTGGGCTATTGAGTCCCTGGGGCTGCTGCCTGACTGCTGCTTTAGGCAAATGTCAGAATACACTTGCCAGGGGATAAAGACCAACAGCTCTTTAAGCATCAACAGCTCAACAGCTTCACCTTCTCTGCCTGTATTTAGGCTTACAGAAATGCTCTGCAGCAAAGCCTGTGTTTATGTACAGTACCTGCCTTGGAAGCCAAGCTGGGGTGCCTTGGGTTCCTTGTCCGCAGCACTTTGCGCACTTTATCTGTGATATCATCCACTTGTGCCTGGACACTTTTTAAGCAGATATCTGACAGGGGGTTACAGTACTGATCAATTAAAACAGCACCTGCAAAAAACAAGCTATATAAGAAACAGGACTTCAGTTTTTTCTTGGCTTAGTTTTCCCTGCTCTAAATTCCAGGCATGCAGCAAGCAATTGCAGCAGAACATAAGAGCTTTCCTTTTAAAATCTGCAGTCATTTATTGGATTTGTCTCATAAAATGCAAAGAATAAGCTGACATGAGAAATACCGATTCAATTCAGTATTCCCCTCTCCACCATCTGGAAGGGAAAGCAATAGATTTGTACATTGAGCAGGTATGCTGCTAGACCAGGCTTAACCAGCCAACCCTCTGGTCACACTGCATCTCCTGGTGTCCCCCCCACCTACAATGGTTTTTATTCGGAGCCTGAAATCATATCAACTTCACTATTGCTCCAGTTCTGACCCCTTCTTGCCACATTCTCCATAGCTATCATTCTTATAATTTCCTTTTCTGCTACATTCATCTTTCTCTTCCACACCTGCTCTCCATCTTCATGTCGGAAATCCACTGTTACAGAAGAGATTGTCATTTTCCCTCTGCTCAATCCCCCCTGTCAAACTTCTGCAAGAAAAAAATCTGCCCTTTCTCAAAATCTTCTGTTTGCCATCCTGTCACCACTGCTCTTTCCTTTTCTTTTCAACCTTCAGCATCAACTGTATTCATCTGCAAGAAGTTTGCATGGATGCAAAACTGCTCTTCCAGCTTTCCTCATGCTTTGATAGCACGCCCATGACAGGCCTGTATTCAAAGCTTTCAGCAGGGGCCCAGGCAATGTCTTCTTTCCCCACCTCCCCAAAGTGCTCCCCATGCTGACCAGGTGAAACTGCACAAAAGACTATGTGTTGGTGCTTTAACAGTACCTCGACAGCAGACAAATGCGTGTATTTGTGACCCACACGATCAAGTCACATAATTAACTGCTTCAGTTATTTCCAAAAAAGCCCACTTCTAGCTTTCCCTTCTGTCCCTACCATAGTCTCCAAACTCTATTGCCACTAACAAGAACCAGCTTTGGTGACGGGGACTCTTTCGTATGACATTTTTGAGGTATGTATCAGAGTAAGGGACTCTTCTACAGACACTGGCAGCTTTTGATCCATTCAGAAGACTATATTCTCCACAGAAAGCTTGAAGAGGAGAATAATCCACCAGACGGCGGATATGAATGGCAGAAAAGCCTTTTCTTTCTTCATATCAGGTGCATGTGCCTTCCCACCCTTTGATGGGACTTCCATCCATCCCCCCGCTCTACACTGCACAGCTTCAACAGCAAATAGCTCCCAAGAGAAAAATCAAAATGCACAGGCTCCAAGCTGCAACAATTCCCCCTGCCTGCAGGTTGCTCCTCACCTTTATCTGAGAAGCTCTTGGCAAAGGAGATAAGAGGGAGCTGACTTGAAATCAAATCAGTTGGTCTGGTAGGGCCCTATTCAGCCCATGAGCCACAGTTTAAATGCTTCTGAAATGTCAGCTAATGAGGATGCTGAACTACTGCTGATTTCTTCAATACGTTATTCAAGACTCAAATAGAAGTGTTTAACATTTTCTCCATTGCTTTTCAGCTCTCTGTCCACAGGCAGTGATTCAAGCACACAGCACTGTCAGAAGCTAATGTAATCCTGACATTCCCATACAACACTGTGCAACCACTGCAAGCTTTTAAGGATTTCAGCTACGTCAAAAATGCAAACTCAATTCCGAGTCATTGTCTAAGGGCTAGCTGAAATATAAGCAAGGAAGGCTCTTTCCAAGTAAAAGAACAATGATGGAAAGCTGCCATTAGGTGCTCTACATGGGATCTGTGCCAAAGACTCACCCTCCAGAAATGACTGCCGATCAGTCGGGCGCTGCAGATATTCCTTCAGGTTTTTCAGTATGTTCTGTTGCCGTAGGAAGTAGAGAATTTTCTTTGCATAGTACTTCCAGGTGAGGCCTTTCCTGCATGTTTAAATACAGAAAGCAGTACTGCCCTAAACAAGCACTTTAAGGGTGAGCATTTGGTTTCCCTTTCCCAGTGAATATAGGTTTACAAGTTAAGACTATTGCTTTGCTAAACTAGTTTGACAACACTGTTGTAAGTGAAGAGTCAATCAAAAATGTAAGTGTTAAAAGGAAATTTGTCATCAAAAAAGCACAATATAAGCAAAACATTGCTGCTATTGTCTCTGTTTTTTAACTTATCATCAATATGTAATTTTGAGAGGATACAGTTTCATGGGAAACAACACAGATCCTAACCAAAGCTGCTCAGGAAGATCTGATTAAGTCCTGATTTCATTCATAAAGCACTACCCTCTGACTGGATCCCTCCAGAGTCAATCTTAAAGTATCCTCTCACCATCAAAGCTCTGGCCTTTAGCAGTGGGCCACCCAGTGCCTCACTGAGCACTTTTACACCAAGTAGTTTGGAATGGCACAAAGCCCTGGCCCTCAAAAAACCCAAAGGGAGAATTCTACTGAAGCCCAGGCTCTGCCCCTGCTGTGTTTAAAACAAGACCAGTTTCCTTCTTCAGAAATCACCCTCTGTCCCTGCTTATATTTCCTCTCCTCCAGACTGCAGGTCAGATCAGCCTTCACCGTACTTCTGCACAGAACAATCATGACACTTTATCTTCTTTCCAATAAATCAGGATGCTCAATAGGGACAACTGCTTTATTGGGATATCTTCCAGGGAAATGATTTAGCCTAATGCTCCTGAATGGGAATAACTTCAGTTTAATCAGGGTGTAATTAGCATCAATTCTGCTTTATGGGGAGGCATTTGGTCAGGGCAAAGGCTTAAAGGCTTTTTAACCAGTTGTCAAATGAGAGCTGTTTAGTCCCAGTTCAAACAGAGAAGGTAATAAAATGGAAGTGAAAAGTCAAAAAATTAGATGATTGCCATTCCAGTTATGTTCTTCCAAGCTGTACTAACAGTCCCTTTAATCAAGGCTATCAGACTGCAACAAGAGCAATCTACTGCTGCTTTGTATCACAGCAAAATCAGCATGGTCTATACGCTACCAGCAGAAAAAGCTTCAAGTAAAGCAGTGACTTATCTTGCCCACTGTTAACCATGGTGATGAGAATACTCAGGCAGATGCAAGCCAGAAGTTTTATTTACCTGCTTGGCAGTTCACCTGTGTGAACAATTTATAGAGCTGCAAATTTTGCAATGGCTGAATTCAACTCAGTTGCTTATTTGCAGACAAAGATTGTACTGACCTACTACAGCCAAGAAAAGCAACAAGAGGCAAAAAATAAGATGCTGTAGTTTCATCACACAGGGGTTCATGCTTCTTACTGAGTATTCCTGCTTCCCTCCTGTTCTATGTCCTCATCTGCAAATCACTTCAGCAAACTGATCCAGGTTTAAATAAAAAAGGAATGTGAGGACGTCCTTAAGCCAAAACTACTACAGAGAAAAGGGTGCATGGAACATTGTTCTGGGGGATGTCATGAACTGACAACGAAACAAGCAACAATCAGTAACACAAAGCCAGAGGAACTCCTTCTTGTAGAACAGTCTTCATGGTTTCTCCTGAAAATATTACATTTGTTCTGAAACTAAACTCATAGGAATACTTCCCAGCCTTGGTAGGCCTAGGGATGTTGTTTTATGAAAGTTAAAGGAGGACAGAAGTTGAGGCCAGGCATCCACCACAGTGACCTTCCCCTTCAACCAGTGAAAGGAGAAAAATCCCTTCCATTCCTAACCCCTCACTCTCTTACCTTCCTTCCATGTTAAGGATACACATCAGCTCATCCTCAAAAAAGTGACTTGGGCACCCAAGAGTCTCAATGTCACTGAATCCATCACAGGGGACCTGCCAAAGCAGACAATGAATTACGCAAAGCACAGCAGATTCTTCTCAAAAGAATATCATTTCATCAGAGGTCTCAAAACCAAGTTTGTTCTAGGTTTTTAAATTTATGTATCCAGCTCAGCAAGTATTTTTAGTCTCTAGTCTATGGATTCATTACAAGGATCCACTGAGAGCCCCACAGCAGCACCTTACAGCAATCTGAACTAACCACTACAGAATTCAGGGCTCCTGCAGTGGGTGTATGGAACAGCACAAGCACCCTGGATCTTATGCTTATCTCCAATTCAGTGAACCTATGCTTGGTTGTGCTTTCAAATGACTTCTGAGAACTCACAGGACACATCCTTGCACAAGGCCTGCAGTGAGATAGACTCACAGGCTGTGGTATGTGTCAACAAACTATCGGTCCTTCAGAAGTTCCCAGAGCCAGGTCTGAACATGCAGCAATGACCAAAGAGCTTCTAAAGCTGTAGCAGCAGCAGCTGAATGTGATACCCAGAGTGTGCTTTGGAATCTCTGCACCTCTGCATTTTGAACTCTTTCCCTTTTTGGCTGGTGATGGAGCATTTTCATACAAAGTGAAGAAATACAAAATTTCTGATGGCATAGTTGAAAAGATGTGAAGAGAGAAGGAAGACAAACTAGTAAAAAACACTAAACAAGTAGCTAGGCTGTTGCACATACTTACACAGGATGACTTACATGTTCTGAAAAGAACCTTTTGGAGAATGAAGCTACAATTCTCTGGGCTTCCTGGCCAGCATTGTGCCGTGCTTTGTATTCTTCGAGCCAGCTAACACCATCTGTGTGACTATAGTACTTCAGCAGCGATGGCCATCTACACAAGAAGACATAAATGAATACATTCATTAGTATTTCCACATAACCAAGAACCTCCAAAACTGTGAAATGTTACTTGTTGTAAGCATATGATGTGAAGAGCTGAGACACTGCCAAGACACAGCACAACTTTAAATGTAATTGTATAAATGAAGCCAATGACTTGAGCACCAAAGCATAAATCCAACTGATTTTGTTGATTATTTAATGGTTAGTTAAAAATTAAGGTCTCCTGAAGCCTGTCAGCAGGAAACCTTCAAAAGGTCAGACTCTAGGTATTTCAATACCTAAATATCCTATACACTTTTGAGACATCCTCTAGAGCTCTGCAAGATCAACACAGCTATCACATTGGTAGACAAGAGGCAGTGTTTTATAATAAATAACAAAGTCTGGCATTCTGAAGCAGTATCGCATATAAACTAACTTGTCATCTAACAGAATGAGAATTCACTGTCTGTGCTCTTCCTCCTGCCTTGTGGGTTTAATTAAAGGGACGCACAAAACAGAGCTCCCTCTATTGCCCTTGCTGGTGGCAACATCTGCTGGAGGAAACCAGAATTCTGAAGTCAAACTGGGACAGCTAAATGCTTTTGCTGTTCATTCTTAATACAACAAATAATTATGAAGCCTCCCCTCCCCTTGTAGAAGAAAGTTGTACCTGTTTTAATGAGTCCAGAAGCACAAAAGCTAAAACACATTCCACAGCTTACTAAGCAGCGCTTCAAGATTCAATTGAACACCTAACTTCAGGTAATGTTTTGGCAGCTATTAGCACCAGCACCTTGTGCAATAGAAATCAGCACAGCAATACCCACAACTGCTCTGAACATACCAAGATCATCTGTGCATGAAACATGAAGAAGAATCAGTGCAGATGGAAGAAACCTGAGAGAAAGGCCTCTTGTAATTTATAGGGATATTTATGTCACATATAGGGATTCTGTTAATATTAACTGGTTTTTACAAAACATTTTCCTTTAACTACATGGATTGCCTTAGGTTCTTTGCAGTTTTGTTTTTTTATATATATATGCATATATATATACTTTCATACATCTACATATATTCATAACTAGAGAAAAGGCCAAATGCTTAAACCACTACTTCTGTACAAAAATCATTACCAACTGACCAAACCACACAGTTACGTCCACACACAGAAAATATTTTACTACCAGTTAATCATAAAACTCCACTGCAACTGCAGGTACAAAATAAAGCCAAAGACTAACCAAATAACTTCACATTACGTAACAATCTCTCTACTGATGGCTCCCCAGCCATTCACCTGCTGCTGAAACGTAGCCATGTCGTAATAACAATTACAATCATTTATTTTAGGATGAGAAAGAGTAATTTCTGAGGTTGAAATGATATTGAAAATGTTAGGAAGATGAAGCGCAATTACTCACGATGGAATCCAGCCAGGATGACAAGGTCAACGCGCAAACTCCTGCCAAAAGTTCTATTATCAAAGCCAGAGGAGGCCAGCAGCATGTGCTAATCACCCACCACACTCCATTTCAGCTGCTGGATCTCGCCCATTTGTAACATTTCAGGTTCACTTCAGAAATTAGAGGCACTGAATTGGTGACGGGATCTGGCCACAGCTCAGTGAACTGGGGAAGCTGCAATGGTTCAGTAGCCTTTTTCATCCATGAAAAGAGAATAATTCTCTCATTTGAGCTATTCTGGAAGGCAAGTGGCAATTAAAGAAGGCAATGCTGCTGCTCTACCTGTGCCAAAACACAGACAAAACCAGGTAGCAGATGAGCATGCCCTATTCTAGATAGGCTGGCAGCCCTAGTGAAGGGCTGAAACCAGTGCAGCATAAGCCATACAACACTCAAGCTTTACTCCTAGCTAACATGTTAACAGCTTCACCAATCACAACCCAACTTTGCCCTCATCAGGCACCCTATAACCACCTCTGGGGGAAACCAAACTCATGAGCAGCAAAAGTCAACCCAAAGGATTTTGGTTTCTGTAAAAATAGCTCTCCCAAAGGCACCACAAATAAGCACTACTGCTGCAAAGCGTCAGTCCTGCAACAGGACAAGCCTTGGCAGTTGTTCTGGAAGGCATTAGCTGCTAGTGGGGCCAGGGAGGCCTATCAACACCAGTGCGTGTGGCCCCATGCCCAAACCAGTGCCAGACCCCAGGCTGGACCTGGGGACTGCAGGTAGCCTAAGTGTCCAGATGTGGCAAGGGCTGCAGGGACAGATCTCCTCCGAGTGGCTCAGCCATGGAACCGAGGAGGTGAAGCAACAGCCCCTGCTCGGGGGGGACATCCACATCTCACCCGTTAAATACCCCCAAAACGCCACTGGGCTCACTGAGCACACACCTTGTGGAGCTGGGAAGGGTAAAGGGACAGGGATGGTGTGAAGCGGAGCGTTAGGTTCCATCACCCAGGGCGAACCCGGGCCCTCCCAGCCCAACGGGACCTTAAGAACCGCTCCGGTGCGGCCCGGCCCGCGCTGCCAAGGCCCGCCCGGCCCCGCTGCCCCCCCGGCCAGGCCGCGGTGCCCACCTGAGGCGGAAGCGTTCCCGCCACACCTTGCCGCGGGGCTGGCACGCCTCCCGCAGCCGGCGGCAGGTGCACGACACCCGCCCGATGTCGGCGGCTCCCAGCACGTCGCAGCAGAGGATCAGCTCCAGCAGCTCCCCCGGCAGGTCCGTCAGCCCCATCCTGTCACCGTCCGCCTCCGCCGCGCCCCGCGGCGCCCCCGGACCCGGGCCCGGGCCCGCCGCCGCCGCCGCCATCTTCGATGTTTACCTGGGCGCCCCCCCCCGCTGGAGGGGTTACGGAGCGTCTCCCGCTTCCGGCGGAGGCACTGCGCGGGGAGCGTCTGCCAAGTGCCGCCGCCTGAAGAAGCGCAGAGCGCGGCCGCCCGTTCCCTTTGTAGGCGCCAGGGAGCGTCCGCCAAGCGCCGCCGAGCGGAGCGCGCCGCCTCGCCTGGTTAAAAGCAGCGGCGGAGCCCAGGGAGCGTCTGCAAAGTTCCTACCCCCACGACAGGCGGTGCCGGCTCCCATGGTCGGACCTCCGGTCCCTCCGAACGCCGTGTGCTCCGGCAGTAGGAGACCGGGGCCGGTTCGGCGTCCCGGGCAGGCTGCAGGGAGCTGGATGGTTTGTGCCCGCCCGCCCTGGGCTCACAGGGTCTGGGATAACGGAGCCGCCATGGCTGCACGTTAGTACGTGGGGATGACACCGCCTCCATAGCTGAGGTGGCACCCGGGGTAACGCCGCCGCCATGGCTGTCGTGGCACCTCCACTGGGGCTGAGGTAACCCCGGCGTGGCGTGTGAGGTGACTGCAAGGTGGCTGCTGCCCTGCCCGGGGTAACGGCATGGCCATGGCTGAGGCGACACCGCCGCCATGGCTGAGAGCATCAAGGTATGAGATGACACCACTGCCGTGTCTGAGGTGCGACCACCACAGTGTCCGAGATCACGTCGCTGCTATGGCCAAGGTGTAACTGCAGTGATGTCCAATGTAAAACTACCTCCGTGTACCAGGTAACGCTGTGACCACGTTCCCCTCACCAGCCTGGCCCTGCGGGGCCTGCTGGGGCAGCATCCCCTCACTCCTGCACATGGATTCCTTCATCCCGTCTCGTGTTCCTTGCAGACAACTTAAGGATCTTTCTGCCCTGATCACTTCCGTGTCCTGCTGCTCTTCAGGGAGCACTGGGATGTCTTTAAGTAAAGGCAGATTTGTACCCCTCTGCAACAGCACGCTACCTCCCCATGTCAAAAGCCATGGCCACACTTCTGGTTCACTGCCCTGGCCACATGCAGCCGTTCTCTTTGCCCAGGTGTCTCAGGTCCTGCCTGGAGCACTGCTGCTGTGCTCTGCCAGCTCCAGCACCAAAAGCTGCCCTAGACTGGGTGCAGACATCCCTCCTTGCCTGGCTGTGGCATTTTCCTGATGAGCATGCTATAAACGATGTGAAACATGCCATGCTGTGACTCAGGTAACCTCACAAGAAAGTGTTTGTCTTGAAGATAAATAGATATTGCTGATTGACGCCACCATCCTATTTATAGTGCCCTGGCATTACAGGCAGCAAACCAGAGCAACGCTGAGACATCGGGAGAGCTGTTCCAGCATTAAAACCTTAGAGATAAGAGAAGAATGAGGTCTGCTGGGGTTTAGTTCACCTTTTTATTTTGACTGTAATGCAAACAGGCATAAGTATTCCATAAAATCAGAAGATTGGAACTATACAGAAAGAGGTGCATGCTTTAGAACAATGTGGATATCTTGCAAACAGAGCCAGAGTCAGTCCGAGAGAGGGGGCTGGAGTACATTGTACGAATGGCAGAGATTTTAGCAGCATTGAGAGCTCAGAGGTAGGGGAAAACCATGTTTGTAACCACTTAAAAGCACTGGTATGATCAAATGCAACACCAGCTCATCCATCCCTCCTCCCACTGTCCCCACCCCTTCGCTCCTCAGAAGAAACCTGCTCCAGGATCACACCAAAAGCTACAAAATAAGCTGCACACCCCCCCTCCACACATACCCGTCTTATGGGATGCAAAGTGAGAATAAAGACAACGTGCCAGTGCTAAATCATGGCATCATTTGATAAACCAAATGAAGGCACAGTGACATGAGGAGGTGCTGAGGGGAGGGAGGAAGGAGCAGGAGGACCAGAGAGCAGCGAGAGGTTGGAGTCCCTTCCAGCACAGCAGTATTTACTCACATGTTGAGGAGAGGTTTAGGAAACCTCTGCCATGGAAAGTTTGGGAGTTGCCTGCCCCAAAGCTGCCACCCTTCACAGACCAGTCCCCTTTCTCATCACGGCATCAGGGAAAAAGGCCATCAGGACAAAAACTAATCCAAACCAACCTTTGAGGCTTATGCTTTTCAAAGGTGCCTAAGGGAATCGAGGGACTAAATCCCTGTTCCTATTACAAAGATGAATTGGCACTGAATATCAGAATCCCTGGGTGGCTGGCAGAAATCAGGATTCTAACTCCATTCAATCTAAAAAGCAACGAGTCCTGGCTGAAAGTCATCTTCCTCTGTTCAGCTGCTGCCTGGGGAATTGTGCACGCTCTAGAAGAGCTGGGGATGGTGCTGCAGACCAGGGAATCTATTCTCAAGCTCTTTTCAGCATACAAATCCCAGGGCTGTTTGAAGGCATCTCAAGGCAGCAGAGCACGTTTAACCTTGGGAATTGTGGACATTTGCCTATTGTGTAGAATCCTAGCAAAGCAGAAACTGGGCATTGAATTTCCCCGGCTTCAAAGCCATCACTTCAATGCTGTGCACGGGGAGATGCTGAAACACCATCTTCTGTTTGCGGACATCCTGTCGAGTATTGTAAAACGCATTTTGTCAAGACATGATTCCATGCCACAATCATACAGAGAGAAAGAGAATAAAGCAGGCTCAGAAGCATTTAGCGTCTCTTGTTGGAGCTGAATATGTATTAAGGGAGTTTTGTTGCCCTGGAAAATCTTTAAATCTCTGTTAGCAATTCTTGTGAGAACAAAATATGTGATTGAATCCAAAACAATCTGATACGCTTTTTGTTGGCTTTCTCCACCCGAAACCAACACATGAAAACAAAGCAACAAAAAAAAGCCTCAAATCTTTTGCTCTTTTAGATCATCTCTGTCAGTATTTACCCTTTTACATTTTTAAAGCATTAAGGATACCCATGGAGATAAAATGCTTTGCCCAGTGTTATTCACCCACTTCCCCACCTTGGTGGCAAGGAGTAGCTGCAAGCCTTGGCCTGTGGGCTCCTGGCTAACGAGGGATGCTCAGGGCAAGGCTCACTGGTTTGAATCCCTTGCTTTTGAAGTGCTTCCTCCCTCCTCTGTCCCTGAAATCTGGCCAGGTAGGAAGATGAATAAGGCAGGAAAGCAGCAGCCCTCACCTTAAGGTGCTCCCACTGCTAAACAAGCTGCAACAGCTCTGCTATGGACTGACAATCTGTTGGGTTTTGTTTGCTTGGTTGTTCTTTTCCCCTGTGATTTCAATGGGTCAAACTTCCATCACAGCCAAACCTCTGTAGGGGTGGAGGCCAAGCCTTGCTAGTCTGCTTCATTCCTGGTGCAGCAGGAAAAAGGTGTATCTGCATCACAATGCTTAAGTATTTCATGAGTTACCCATGCTAAAAGCAAGCCAATGTCTGGGAAGGTCTGTTTTACTTGTGGAACCAAGTGCTTTAAAGCAGCAATCTCATTAGCTTTCTCCCGCTCCCCTGATTTCCTATTAAATACACACAGCCGTATGGAAGAAGCTAGAGCTCGGATCTCCCTGCTGAAGGGAGATTTCAAATGGATCACTAGAGTCATGCATTGCAGGCAAGTGCAGATTGACACACACAAAATCACTGCCATCATGAAACTGCTGCTGCTGTGAAAGCCTAATCCTGCAAGCTGCTGAAAGCCCCAGTGTCACTGAAGCATGTGGAAGGTGTTTTGTATCTGGGAGGCCTTGGATCCAAGTTCACAAATACAGTTTTCAAGAGCATTCAGCACTGGCCAGATTTTGCTCCTCCTGTTACAGCACAAGAAATCATTATACCAAAACCAAAGTTATAGCAAAGTGGAATGGTCCTGAAAATGTGTCTCCATCTGTTCCGTAAAGGGACCGTGCTCCCCTGTGGAACTATCAAAGCGATTGCAAAGTTACCAGAGCAATTCTGAAGCTGAGAGCTCGTCCCCAGTGAAAACAGGAGCAAAATCTTGGTTTGAGCATAAAAATTCATCTTCCAAAGAGCACTGGGAATTCTCTGCAGCTCCCCCACAGGTATGAATCAGAGGAGTGAAAGGCCTCAGAGGTCATCAGTTGGGAGGCAGCAGCTTTGGCTTGGTGCAAGTCCATGAAGCTTCAAGCACAAACTCTCCTCCTGCTGCCAGCTTAATGAAACCATGGTCTGCAGTACATGGTAGGTGTTCACAGACCTGTGGTGCTTCAGAAGGTGGTGTCGTTTTCACCCGCACCTTGCACTGCCTCCATACACCTATCAAACCCCTTCGCTGGGAGATTAATTGCAGAGCACAGCTGTAGGTTTGCTCTCAGTTATCCCAGGGGCAATTTGCCCCTCAAGAATTTCACTTATCAATTGAAGTCACTGTTCCTCTCAGCCCCCAGTCTCTGTGCGTGAGGAGCGTTTCTGGAGAGAGCAAGAACAGGAGTGCAGCCCTGGTACAGTAGTCTCTTCCCAGCCCAAGGCACTGCAAGTCCGTTGCCATTCCCAGGACTCACCCTTGCCAAGCAGCTCACTGCACCTTTTGGCTTGGCAGACAGGGCTGAGAAAGGAGGGATCTCCAGAGGGAAGTGGTAAAAGGAGCACGGGATACAGCCTAGGATGGGATGAGAGACATCGCGCACTAACAGTAAAGGAACAAAGAAGCAACCACAGTTAGGCTGGACACAGGTTCAAGCAGCTCCTGTCTCTTCCCATCTCCTCTTCTTCATGGGTGCAATCACTCAGGACACAACTGCAAGTTGTGTTGCACGGGTGCATTGGCTCACACTGCTCTGGGTGTAAACAGTCCCCTGCTCGCCCCTGGGATGTGTAGGCGCAGGATGGCACAGGGAGCATGGACAGCTCAAACCCCTTTCTCTGGGCAGTATGGACCTGACTCACTCAGTTCCTCTAAGTTCAACAATCTCAGGCCCACCCAGCAACGATCATGGAGTCATCTTTGCGTGTCTGCTTCTGAGGGCAGAAGTCTCATTATTTTCCTGCTGTCTCTCATAAACAGAGCAACAACAAACTCCCAGGCAGTCCTTCTGGGAAGATGAAACCTTTGAAGTCATCAACAAAGCAGGCAGTCAACACCCTTGCACTGAATGAACAACTTATTTTTCCCTGCTAGTGGACACAGCAGGTTGGAAAAACAGAGAATCATTTCCCATGAGTTTTCAAGTTCAGGTAATAACTCTCTGTGGACATTCGAAAGACTTACGAATTAAAATCTTTGCCAAAAAAACACCACTTCATGGTGTCTTGAAAATCAAATCTATTTGGAGAAGACCCTCTTTATGTTTAATATCTGGGGAGCAAAAAGGAGCAAAACTGCACAAAACGGGCCGTGGTGGACATCCCCAGGAGAGGAACTCGGACACTGGATCAGGCTGGGTGCCATCAGGCCCAGCACCCCTCACCTCAGGAGCCATGTGGGGCTGTGCAGGAGCCTGGGTGGGCAGCAGGCGCCTGGAGGTGACAGATCTGTGAACCAAGTGCCCAAGAGGCACAACCCCTCATCCATGACACCCTGGAGCAGCTCACAGCACTGCTCTGTGGCTGACCCCACCTTGCTCTCTGCTGCTTATCCGTGCCAGAGCTATTGTAGCTACCGCCACACGTCAGAAATGTCACACCAACACGAGCAGGGTCTAGACAACTGGAGGAAGAGCCGCATTTGCGGAATGATAAAGCAGATCCACAAGTTCATTTTCCCCTTTGCTGTGGAAGAAAATGAAGCACGAGGGGAGTGCGAAGCCCCTGCAGGTGAGAGGATGGAGAAGCTGAGATGTCTGAGACTGACTCAACAAAAAATAATGAATCAGAATTCGCAGTGGTGCAGCTTGTGAGGAGCAAATGGTCCATCTCAAGCAGAGGGAGCAGAAGGGCAGCTCAGAGCCCTGGGGGACATATGAACCAGAGTCATGGACCCTCATGGCAGGAAGAGTGTTTCTTCCCCAGGGCCAGGCAAAGAGGCTGCCCTTAAAACAGCATATCCCTTCCACAGGGCTCTGAAGGACTCACCTACCCAATGCCTGTTGAACTTGAGGGGGCTCTGGCTGTCTGTGACACAAGCCCCTGCACAGATCCCACTGAAGGCAAGGCACATGCCCCGTTCCCTCTCCGCTGTGCTTCCCCACTGCTTTCACTGACAGCTTGGGTGGAAGGGGGATATGGAGGTGGGAAGCTTTGGGGTACAGGGAAAGCAAGTCAGTTCATCTCAGACACAGACTCCAGCAGCAATTTGTCTTCCAGATGGGAAGTGATACAGTACAGAAGAAAACTAACTGCCAGCAACACGGGATGAGCTGGGAAGAGGATGAAGACGAGGGGATTTCTTAGGGCACTACCTGCTCTTCAAGTTGCCTCGCTCCTCCCACTAAAAGCAGAACCAGAGCACAAAGTCCAGAGCCACGAGCAAATCTCCCAAAAGAAGGGGATGAGTTTGATTTTTTCCCTTTAGCTCTGTTTCTGCAGCCACAGGGCTGGGGTTAGGACCAGGCTTGTTCTACGTTCACAGCTCTAGGGCTGTTTTCCACAGACGGCAAAGGGACCCAGCTCCCCCACCCCGCTGCCTGCCCTGGGATTAAGGCACAACCCACAGAGGGGGACCATGGGCTGCCGTTTTACCTCTCATATCCAGCTTTCACCTCCCGGTGACAACGTCCCCAGGCAACGACACAAACCTGCCCTCGCACCCGGCTCCAAACCCTGCTCTGGCCACAGCGTGGCAGCATCCATTCATATTTTCCACCACCCTGCTGGGAGCAGCAAAACCGAGACTTGGAGCTCAATTCAGTGCCTTTTGCTTCTGGGTTTGGGATTGGAGCTCGTTCAAGCATTCAGGGAGTCAAGGCTGCAGAAGATGATCGCAGTACGGGGAGACATGGCTAGCCAAGCAGCAGGAAAGAGCAGGGAGTCCTGGCTGAGGGTGGGGATAACGGCGCAGCCTGGGGCTGGGGGAGCCGAAGCAGCTTGTACCATGTGCTGGGAGAGCAGCGAACCTCCTGCAGCTCTTTGTTCTGACTTTGACATAGGGTGGTTAATCTCTGCCCTCTGAAAGCAAGCTCACCATTGCAGCTCCTGGACAAGCCCTCTGCTGTTGCCAGTTTTGGTGCTTTGCTCCGTAGAAGCGTCAGCATAGAGTACATCAGAGCAAGGACAGGAGGAAAGGATGGGCATCTCCTAGATCTGCCAACCCCATATCCCTGCCTCCAGAAAAAGCTTCAGCCATGCTCTGCTGTCCTTGTCCTGGCAATGAGGGAGGACAAACCTTTTCCAAGATGAGGAAGAGAGGAGGAGGAGGAAGGACATCAAGTCCCATATGCTTTACCTTGCAGACAGCTTTTCTCTGTTAGAGGGATGATACCTTCCTGTGCTCATGTTAACAGACTGCTTTTGGGGCCAGGTTTCTGCAGCAGGGCTGAGGTGTGAGCGTGCCAGAGCCCAGAGTCACGCAGCGTCTTTGCAGCCCATCTCACCTCCCTTCTCACATGTGATGTCCTGGCAGACACAGCTTGTGCCCTGGCAGCTGGTGCAGAGCCTACACAGGGGACTGGCTTGTCACTGAGATGCCACATGCATTTCTCAGGTCACTCCATGCTGGCACTTTCTGCTCCTGAAGGTGTGGAAGAGGCTGGGCTCTGCTGTCCCAGCACTGCTCATGGGACTGTGAGATGATGCTGTCTTTGGGCTTTCAAGAGTCCTTGGTCAGCACATCCTCACCAAGGAGGAGGAGCCTCAGTAACCCTCCAAGTGCTGCCTTCCAAATAGGAGATGCCTCTTGCAACGGGGTTGGTGTTGCTTCTCTCCCATCCTCGTGGATTTTCAGTCCCACCTGGGAGAGGGTTCACACATTCACAGCATGCAAAGCTCTGGAATGCAGCCACTCCCTCAATCTGTCCCATCAGCATCACTGCTGCAGATCACACATCTCCTGTAAAGCCTTCCGGGGGACAGCCTGGCCAAGCAGCAGTCAACGGCATGAGTGTTTCCCCAAGCATACACATCAGCCTGTGTGTTTGATGCTTGCTTCTCCGTGGGAGAACTCATGCCAGTAAAAGTGGGGACTGAGCAAAAGGAGAGGCTTGTGGGGAGCAGGGAGCAGAGAAGGAGGCAAACATAGCACAGAGTCCATTTAGGAGAAATCATGACATGAATAAAAGACATCCCACCCTTGGGATCAAAACAGACACTTGTATCCAGGCTGCTTGGGGGTGAACCAAGTTCATAGGCACGAGGGCATCGCACATCATCTGCCCCAGCTTCAGGCATATGCCCAGGGCTGTACAAGTCCAAAGAAAAGCCATGAAAATGCAAGGATTCAGCCAAGCCCTGAGCAGAGGAGAGGGGGAACTCTGGTCAAGCAACAAGACGTAGCCATTGCCCAGCCCCTGCCACCTCTGCTGTTCCACTGAATAGCAAAATGTGGATGATCACAAAGGTGATTTCATGCAGCTGCAAAATGCCCTCCTGAGAAGGAGAAGTGTGGAGTTCTGTTAAGAGCCACTGCAGGTTATAAAGCCATTGTACTTGAGTGGGGAAATCCAGGGAAGGGAAAGGGGGTGAAAAGAAATGGCCACAGGACAAGAGCAAGAGAAAGAGGAAGAAAAGGAAATAAAAATCATCATCATCGGGACACAAGGACAGGACGAGAGACAGAGCGCTTTCCATGGGCAGTTCCCCGCGGAAAAGGAGCCACCGTGTCCGTGAAATACAAAACCCTCCGGCTGGAGGGGGCAGCAGGAGCCGGGACTGGTTTGGCATCCCCTTGGGGTGAAGGGTCCAGTTAGGAGCAGAAGACCCTGCAAGGGAAAGGGGAGAAAGGCTGGGCTTAGTGAGAGCAGGGAGGAGCAGCTTAACACTCTGAATAAGGGCCTCCCCAGGGACCATGTAGTAGGCAGGAATTTACAGTGCCCTTTGCAGCTGTGTAAAGTGGACAGAGAGGTAACCTTTATCCCGACCTAGAGGTGGGAAACTGAGGCACTCTGTGTGCAGTGCGGATCCCAAAGTATGTGCTGTGTTGGAGAAAAACTCCTACCCGATCTCAGGGATGTTGGGAAACCCACTCTGGGTCAGCAGGGCACTGCATGGCACAGCCAGGAGTGCAGGGAAGGGATTTGCAACCCAGGTTACTGAGGGCCAGGACAAGGAGGAAGATCCATGCAGCTGCCCATCCTTTATCCTAAATAATCCTTCTGCTCAGCCAGGGAAAATCCCACCACGGCTGAGCTGAGCAAATGGCAGGACATGATAGAGCAGAAACAAACAGAGCAAATGTCAAGGTTTTCTACTTCCCTTGGTTGTTTTTGCAACAGTGGAAAGAAAAGTCTCTAGATCTTTCCTAACAGGGCATGCAGCAGCCTGGAGACCTCTCCCACTGTGGGTACCTGCTGCCTGCATCCCTTGGGCCAGCCAGGGACCCCCAAAGCCAGCACTGCAGCTGGGAAACCACCCCTCACCATGGGTGCTGCAAACTTGAAATTAATGGCTTTAAATTTGAACAGGGGAGATTCTGATTAGATATTGGAAAGACATTCTTCCCTGTGAGGGTGCTGAGGCGCTGGCACAGGGTGCCCAGAGAAGCTGTGGCTGCCCCATCCCTGGCAGTGTTCAAGGCCAGGTTGGACACAGGGGCTTGGAGCAAGCTGCTCCAGTGGAAGTTGTCCCTGCCCGTGGCAGGGGCCTGGAACTGGATAAGCTTTAAAGTCCCTTCCAACCCAATCCAGGCTGGAATTCTGGGATTCGATGAAAACTTCCTGGCCGGGGGCAGAGGCAGGCAGTAAACAGGACTCTTTCCCTTTGCATCACCATTCAGATGCGATTGTCAGGTCTGAGCACATTGGTCCAGTGGGCGCAATAACCCCGGAAGGCCATTGGCACATTTGTCCTAGCAAGGTAACAGCTATTTCAGAGACTGCCAGGCAGAAGCCACTGCTTCCAGTGCAAACCCAAATGCTTTTTCTCATCCTCTGCTATAAGAAGGATCACGCGAGTGCAGAAGTTAAAGCTCCCTTCCCCATCCCACACATGCTGGGGAAGCAATTGCAGGGGTTAAAATAAACGTGTCAACTCACTCATCCGTGTCTTTTTTGCTCTCCTCAATGAATGCAATAGACTCAGATCTAAGGCGGTTAGTCACTTCATACGTACGCAGGGTGACTCCAAAAATATCCTCGTGGTACCGGCTGTCATCCTGAAACATGGATGGGAGAGGGGCAGCGGGAATGAAGAGTGTTTACAAACAGTTGTGTTGCTGCGGCACCACAAAGCTCTGTGTTGTGGGCAGGTACCAAATACACAGCACATGTTCTGTCTGGAGGCACAGGAACGGAGCAGGGACAAGCAGGGAGGTGAAATGACCTTCCCCAAGTCACACTGTGGGGCAGTGGTGGAGCTCCACACTGCATCAGACCTCCTCATCGGCTGGCAGCCCTGGCCATCAAGGGGACAAGTAGCCTGGGGCCAGCCTGTGTGTGAGAGCTGGTTGTAAACCACTTAAAACAGTTCTGGGCTCCCTTAGCTACTGGATGGAGTGTGGGGACCTGGTTCAGAAGGGGCAGTCCCATAGGAATCAGGCTGAGTTATCCTCTTAAGGAGAAGCAGAGCATTCAAGCATTGGTCCTTTGGGCTGTGTCCCAGCCTGAGCTCATTTATGCTTCAGCTGCAACATCTGCAGCCACCTGTTTGCCCAGGAACATTGTCCAGCCAGGCACACACACAGAGGAGATTTGGGGAACCAGCACTCACTGTGAGGGTGCTGAGGCGCTGGCACAGGGTGCCCAGAGAAGCTGTGGCTGCCCCATCCCTGGCAGTGTTCAAGGCCAGGTTGGACACAGGGCTTGGAGCAAGCTGCTCTAGTGGAAGTTGTCCCTGCCTGTGGCAGGGGGTGGAACTGGATGAGCTTTAAGGTCCCTTCCAACCCAAACCAGGCTGTCAGTCTATGATTCTATGACCCACAAACTTCCTTGTTAGATTACTGTGATGGGGGGACACACACACTGAGAACTAAGCAAGATGAACAAGCCCCACAGGCTGCCAAGGGTGCCCAACAGAGCTTGTATCAGTACTCAGCACAGCAGCAGGCTCATCACAGGAGCTGAGGGAGCTTCAGAAGTGACTTCCACTGTGCACCCAAAGCTCCATAAGGTCATGCTCCCATCCTTGCCCAGTGCAGCAGCAAGGGTGGGAGCCGCTGTCCCCCTGCAGCGCCCATCACCCGTTGCCGCTTGCTGTGCAGGAGGAGGCATCAGGTGCAGTGCCCGTGGCAGGACACGCAGTGTCTCATGGTGCAGGCACTACTCACCCGCAGCTTGCTGATGAAAGCTCCTGCCTCCTCCACCGAGAGCTGGCCCTGCTGCCTCACGATGCGCTGCACCGTCTTGAGGACGTCCCCAGCCATGGTGACGTCCCCGCAGACGTAGATGTGGCCTCCTTGCTCCTTCAGTGCTTTGAACACAGTTTGGGCCAGCTGCTCCTGTAACACGTCCTGCACGTATTTCTGAGGGAGGAGGAGGAGGTGGGAGATGAGATTAACTCCAGCTTCTCAGCCCTATCTACCTGAGTGCTCTGGCCAGGTTTGTGTGCATGCGGCAGCACTGCAATGTGACCACCGCTTTGGGCAAGCATGCCCGCAGCACTCACAATGAGAAAAAAGAGATGGGGAAAGCAGCAAAGCACCACTCTGCTCTTGCATTTTCACACCTCCACCACATATCTCATTGGAGGCCTGCTCAAGGTGGTGGTGGTGGTAATTTGGACCAGTTATTTGTGCTGTCTCTGTGCCACTCCAGTGGGTGACATCCCTCCTTTTCCAGCTCCTTGGAAAGATGTGCCTTTCCCCTCCCATCTGCTCCCAGGGCAAAGCATAAGCAATGTGGGCACACATTCAGCCTGGTGCAGGGATGAGGGGCTGCAGTGTGGAGGGCACAGTCCTGCACACTTAAGCAACCAGCACACCCCAGGGCATGAGCTGCTGTGGCCAAGGCAGCATCATCTCCACACCGCACTGGGTGGCCATGGCTGCGCACTGGGACCTGAGCAGAGCCCAGCACACACCTTTGGTTTGTCCGGTTCCCGGGAGTAGGCTGTGTACAGCTCTCTGAAGACACCTTGGGTTTTGGCAAAGAGTGTCTCCTCTTTGTAAATGTGGTCAATCCTGGACTGCCGACAGCCAAACACCAGCACCATGGGACAAGGCTTCAGACCTGGGGAGGAGACGAGAGAAGCGGTTAGCCTGGAGACCACCAGTAGTCCCCTTCTGCAAGCCACCTCTCTCCAGATCTGCCAGCAGCCCCTGCACCCTGCACAACATTGCTGGGAGCCCACCCTGGCCAAACTGGGAAGGAGGGAAAGCCCACAAGGGGGAAGCTGATGCATAGCCTGCACCAGCGCATGGCCTGGGCTCACACAACAGGGATGCTTGTGCCAGGTTTGGGGGAGAAATTGAACTTTTTTTCCCTAAATCGTCTAAATGATCCATGTAAAATGTGTATTTTACACAAACATACATTAAATGAGCTCTAAAAAACAACACCAGCACTGTGATACTGCCACAAGAACTTGCAAAGCTCTACCGGAGGAGTCTCATGGAGTTTGGTTTGGGAGTTTGGGCTGACCTCCAAGCACTTGGGCGAGTCGCTGCTTCAAGAAGCCCTTGGCCTCTGCTAGGGTGACTGGACCCCCATCCGCACATCACACCCAGGCTTCCCAAGCACAGAAAGAGGAGGAGCAAACATGGACCCACCTTTGTGCTGGATTTCAAAGAGCCGCTGCTGCCAGAAGCTGCGGAAAGGGGCGATGCCGGTGCCGGGCCCGATGAGGATACAGGGCACCTGGGGGTCCTGGGGCAGGTGGAACCCGGGCGCGCTGCACACACCGAAGACACAGTTAAACCCCAGCAGGATGCTCCCTCCCTCACCTCTGCCCGCAATGAGCTGAGACAGCAGGCGAGGGAGGGGTAAAACCAAGATGAAATCCCAGAGAGCAATATTTTGGTGCAGAACAGAAAGAGGGACCCATTTGCTCACCAATCCCACCCTGTTTTGTCCTCACCCTCAGTGCTTTGCAGAGATCTGGGGGCAAAGAGCTCATCCTCCAAGAGGATCACCCCATCTTTTTCACCCTTTGCCTTCTATGACCACTTACCCTCTTACAAAACAGGGCACTACTTCATCGGTCTGTATCCGATTGAGCCAGGAGGAGCAGACTCCATGGTGGATCGGTCCTTCTCCATCTAGGAGGGGAGAGAAGGAGGTCTGTATTTGACACACCAGCCAACCAGTTGGCTCCCTGCTGCATCCCACATGAACACCTCCCCGAAACATTGCCATGGACCATTCTCCATAACAATGGACAGCAGTGTCATGGGTTGAAGGAATCTGGTCACTGCAGCAGCGAGAAAGGCTTTCAAATGACATACCTCTCTACCAAAGACCTTGTGGTGTTGCCCATGTGCTGATGCTTTTCCCGTGCTCCCCAAACCAAGCCTGTCTTCACTGACCCCTGCGTGAGCACTGTACCTCTTGTGCGGTAGGAGACCACTGCCACGGTGAGGTGGACCTCGCCTGGGTACATCTCCGGGGAGGAGCTGATGGAGTAGTAACGGGGTTGGAGGAGGGGGAGCTGTGTCAGTAGCAGTGTGGAGGGCATCTGCACCGAGGGGAACTCCTCCAGCACCTCCACAATGGTGGGGTTCTTGGACCACTTCCATTCCTCATACTCCTGCAAGCCCTGCAGCCAGGGAAAAGAGGGAAGGGGGGAGGAGAGAGCTGCAGTATCAGCCTCTTCCAAGCCGACATATCCTCAACCAATATCCCACCAGGCTTATGGCAAAGCTGGAATGGGTGGCAGTGTGGGATGAAAATGCCTTGTAGTTGCGATTGTCCCCAAGGCCTTAAAGAACTTGGGGTCTGAGGCTTTACCTTGCTAAGGACTTGCAGACGTTTCTTCTCCTTGTCACTGGTGGCCAACAAAGCAAACTGCTGCAGCAACAGGGGGGTGGGAGGGGTGGTGATGTCCAAATAGTACTTAAAAGCTTGGAAGATGGTGCATGGTGGGACACGGTTCTCATCTGTCCAGTTACTGATGACACCTGCCAGGAGGGAATCGAGCACAACCATGGGATCAGCAGAGCATAAGAGCCAAGGTGAACAAATCACACAGAATCACAGCCTGGTTTGTGTTGGAAGGGACCTTAAAGCTCCTCCAATTCCAGCCCCCTGCCATGGGCAGGGACAGCTTCCACTAGTCAATGAGGTATTGTCATGCTACAAGTGAGATGCTGTACAATGAGCATAGAGATGAGTCTGATCCTCCAGAGTTACTATAGTTTTTCTTCTCCTGTTACACTGTGCATGGCAGCAGGGTAGGAGGCTTATGCCTGAAATATAGTGTTGGAATGATCATAGAATCATAGAATCATAGAATAGTTAGGGTTGGAAAGGACCTCAAGATCATCGAGTTCCAACCCCCCTGCCATGGGCAGGGACACCTCCCACTAAACCATGCCATCCAAGGCTATGTCCAACCCCACCTTGAATGCCGCCAGGGATGAAGCATCCATCAAGATCATTTAACTTCTTTTCAGTCCTAGACATTGCTCTTTCCAGAAGAGTACAAACACCTCTAATTTTCCTGAAGAATAAGGAAATATCTGCCCCAGGGCCCTGCTCACCCATCAGGCTCTTGCTCTAAATCCCAAGTACAGATGAGCAGTGGCTCAAGCAGAGGAAGGTTGAAGGAGGTGCTCCCAACCAGGCAAACACAGCAGTGAGATGGGAAATGATATACCCTTGGGGCCACCTACCTCCCTGAGGAGCTACAAGGGGATGGGCAAGGGGAAGAGAAGCCAACCCTATGCTGAGGTGACCCTGGTTACCTAGAGCTGTGTTCCTCTCCTCCAGGAGCTCCACCTTCACCAGCTGGTTGGCCGGAGGGGCATCTTCAAGCCTATCAATGAGGGCATTGACCAAGTCTTCGTGGTTCCCTGGGAACACTCCCAAGTGGTCCCCGGGCAGGTACTGCAGTTCCTGGTGGCCATTGGTGTGGAGGCGCACGAAGATCGTCAGGCGGCTACGGGGAAAGGAGGAAAAGCAGGATGCGTTTGGGGAGTCCTTCAGGGAGCTGCTGAGCTCTGGCCTCAAAAGCTGTGGGGTGTGCTGGGCAGTGGTGGGGTGCCCAAGCCCTGGTGCCTCACTGTCACCAAAGTCATAGCAGGGAGCTAGAAAGGACACTGCAGTGCTGCTGATTCACCTTTAGGGACTTCTTAAAAGGGAAAACCCAGTTTAACTTCTAGCTTCAGATATTTTATCATAGAATCACAGAGTGGTTGGGGTTGGAAAGGACCTTAACATCCTTCAGTTCCAACCCCCTGCTACGGGCAGGGACACCTCACACTAGAGCAGGTTGCTCCAAGCCCCGTCCAACCTGGCCTTGAACACTGCCACGGATGGAGCATTCACCACTTCTTTGGGCAACAGGTTCCAGTGCCAAATACCCTCTCTTTGCATTCCATAAGTGCGGCCACCCATCATCCCATCCCTTCTACTGGGCAGAGAGCATCCTTTACTGGGCTCACATGGCTTCCAGGCTTGGTCAGAATCAGCACAAAGGTGGTCTCCATTGGGACAATCAGGGATGAAGGGATGTGTGCGTGGGTGCTTGGGTGCACCATGAGTGCATTCAGCTCCCAGGGCAGCTCCATCTCCTACCTGGACTTGGGGCTCTGCAGGTTCTGACGGGTGATAAGCCGTGCTGCGTAGACACGCTTTTTGTGGATGCTGTACAGTCCTGCAGAGGAGAAGAGTCAGTGAAGCAACGCAGCAGAGCGTGGCCAAGGCAGGAGGCTTCTGGCTATTGCAAAGCTGTTGGCTGCTGCTGCAGGTTCAGCCCTTCAGTCTGGAGCTGGTTGATGCCAGCCCCAGCAAACAGACCATGGGCTCAATCACCCTCCTGCTCCCATCTCCTTCAAAGCTCCAGTGATGCCAGGAGATCAGAGACCCCAAGGGAGGACCAAACACACATCCCTTTTGTTAATGAACCATGAGGAACTCAAAACAGCCCTCACGAGGCGTGGGGCCGAGCCCTCACGTGCAGACACGCACCTCTCGCTGCCAGCACCACCTGGCTGGGAGCAAAGAGCCTGGATTTGGGAAGAGCAAAGGCAGTGCGGCAGATCCTCAGCTGCAGGAGCCATGCTGAGGGGCCAGGTGCTGCTGGGCTGGACATGCCATTGCATTGCAGCGCTCGGCTGAGCGGCATTTGGACGTGAAGAGAGCTTGGAATGCACCCAGGTTGCCAGCTCTTTGCTTCAAAAAATGGGGTCAGGAGGAGGGAGGGCAGACCACAGACCAGCATCGCTGTTACAGACACACACAGGGGCCAGGCAGAGGGGCCTGAGACATCACTCACTGCTTCCTGGGCATGTGGTGGAGGGGAAAAGCAACACTGAAATTTTGTCAATTTAACACAAAGTAAAGAGGTTTGACCCCTTTGCCCCTACTTTAGCCCATTCTGTCTTCTCCTTCCCCTGCCCCATGTCCAGAGCCTCTTGGTCCTGACCCCATCTTCATACCTTGTGTGAGCTCCGGGGCCTCGGCCACGTAGGTGAGGCGAAACTTGCTCCTCTTCCAGCTCCGGTCGTTGCTGATGAGGGAGTTGTTTGCTTTCTCGATGTTGACGTCGTCCCCCACACAGAACACGTCGCACGCTGCCTGCAGCACACGCCGGGCTCTCAGGCATCTCCCCGCTGCCCCCAGGGAGCCCCACAAACCCCTTGTCCCAACCCACCTCAGCCAACGCATGGGGAAGGAGCCCCCAGCGCAGTACGGCTGCCCCAGTGGCTATGGGCATCTCTTGTGGTGCCCTCCCTTCCCCAGGGATCTGGGACAACACAGGGATTCAAAATGGTGCTCGCCCTTTGGTGAACACAAACCAGAGCACCAGCTCCACCAAACTATGGAAAACCTCTTTATTGCGGGCCAAGGTGATGGTTGAGTGTCCCAGTGTAGGGAAGGAGAGGCTGGGTTTTGATCCACCTCTAACAAGCATCATTGCTCTATCCCTGCATCCATCTCCCCTCCTGCTCCTCCCTGGAGCACAAGGGAAGTGGGTTACCTTGAAGACCTTCTTGGCCCAGGTCCTGAAGGACTCCTCTTGGCCGCAGAGCTCATCCCCTTCTCCCATGCGGAGGATCCTCTCTCCACCCAGCTCCTCCAGGAGCGTGTCCACCGCCCGGGCAAAGGCGCAGAAATGGGGGTAAGCTCGAGACCCCAGCCCAAACACTGAGAACCTGTGGAGAGGTGGCACGGCTGCAGCCACTGAGCAGGGAATGACACCACCATGTCCCCCTTCTGCCCCACCGTGGCCAACACCAGCACAAGAGTGCATGGAGGGACCTGCACATCACAAAGACACATCATGCTTTAGGTAAGAGGAGAAAGGGGCTCTGCAGGAACCACACAGCTCCCTGTCTGCCCCCTCTGCTGCCTCCCCCCATCCTGTTTACCTGACATTAGCCAGGGGCCCTGTGCTTTCAAAGTTGTCCCGGGAGTCAGGGCCATCGCTCAAGGATTTCCGTGCATCCGAGTAAGAGGAGACACTGTTGAAACGGACCTTGTAGCTCCTGTGAACAGCAACAGCATTGAACATTACAGTGATGACGCAGGTGCGTGTGGTTCCCACTGGGCTGTGTGCTCAGATTGTGGAAGAGACCAAACCAGAGCTCCGGGGTCGATATTCCAGAGCAGGCACCGTGATCAGTGGCTAGAGCAGAGCAGTGTGTTCACTCCACTCTTCAGTGGTGCCCAGCAACAAGACAAGGAGCAGTGGCCATAAACTAAACAAGAAGTTTCACCTCAACACAAGGAAGAATAACTGCTTTGAGGGTGCAGAGCACAAGAACAGGCTACCCACGGAGGTTGTGGAGTCTCTGTCTTTGGAGACATCTCAAACCCACCATGGATATGTGCCTGTGTAACCTGCTCTGGGTTACCCTAGAGGTGATCTCCAGAGGTCCCTTCCAACCCTGTGACTCCTGGGGTTAAGCCATAGCACCCCATACATTGCATCCCTCCATCTGGACCAGGTCTGTTCCATGAGACCCTCCAGTCACCTCCCGGTGGGCTGACCCAGATGTTGGCCACCACATTGTCCCCGGCAGCGCAGAGCTGCCAGGACCTCTGGCTTTACCTGTCCTTCCCTGGCTGCACACAAGGTCGGTGTGCTCCTGAGCTGATACTCTGAAGGGTTTTTCATTCATAGGAAGTAAAAACCATAAAATAAGATAAAAAGAGTGCGAGCAGAGGGATGAGGAGGGGGAAGGGAGCGGAGCAGAAACCCTGACCGCAGCAAAAGTGTTTCTGAATTGAACCATCTTCAGAAATTGCTCTCCACGAGAGTTTCTAAATATACTGCCGAGCAGTGAGGCGGTGGTGTGTGCATGAGTCACAGCAGACCTCCTGCACCCGCCGCCATGCAGAGGAGACAACCCCCGAGCGGAGTGATGCCAGGGTTCAGAGCCCTGTGCTCCACCTCTGCTCCACAGCCTCCTCCTGTCTGCCCCGACTCCTCACGCTTCTCTGCTTCACTCATCTACACAGACCCATCTCCTTTCTCTGCCGGCCCTGGGCCACGTCCTCACCCTGCGTTATGGGTGCAGGCTGGGCAGGGCAGCCCATGGTGAGTATGAAGCCCAAATTCCCCAGTCAGTGCTGGGTCCATGGTCAGGGCACCAGCAGTTTTGTTGAAATTAATAGGTCCTTATAGTGCAGGGCTCCTTATCTGGGGCTATAGGGATAGGACAAGGGGTAATGGGTTTAAACTGAAACAGGGGAAGTTCAGGGTGGAGATAAGGAAGAAGCTCTTCCCTGTGAGGGTGCTGAGGCGCTGGCACAGGATGCCCAGAGAAGCTGTGGCTGCCCCATCCCTGGCAGTGCTCAAGGCCAGGTTGGACACAGGGGCTTGGAGCAAGCTACTCTAGTGGAAGGTGTCCCTGCCCGTAGCAGGGGATAGGAATCGCATGATCTTATGTTCCATTCCAACCTGAACCAGTCCATGATTCTATGGCTGTTGAAGGATGGGCTGCAATTGAACAGCATGTCCATAAATAGGAATGACTTATGAACGCCTCTGAAAACTCTTGGAAAACCCATGAGCTAAGACACAAAGAGCCAAGCTGATGCTGCCCCTCTGCCCCAGACAGTCTCCTTCAGGCCACCTTGTCTCATGGCAAAAGCTTTCTTTCATGCTTAATGTCAGCAAAGCACTGAGTGTGCATCAGGACCCTCCCCAGCACAAACACAGGCTGGGGGAGACTGGATGGAGCAGCCCCGAGGAGGAGGACTTGGGGATGTTGGTCAATGAGAAGCTCCCCATGACCCGGCTTCAGCGAGTGCTCGAGCCCAGAACCCCCCCTTGGGTGCTGGGCTGCACCCCCAGAGCGTGAGCAGCAGCTCAGGGAGGGGATCCTGCCCCTCTGCTGTGCTCTGGGGAGACCCCCCTGCAGTCCAGATCCAGCTCTGGGGAACAGCACAAGAGGGACATGGAGCTGTTGGAGAGAGGCCAGAGGAGGCCATGGAGCTGCTCCTAATGGAGCAATCAGGGCAGTTAAATTGCTCAGTACCACTGGCCAGGGCTAATTCTTCCTTCATTGAGGAGCAGCCCTTTGCCAGCTGTGAGCATCCTGTGTTAACTCAGGAAACACTCTGGAGCAGAGCAGTGTCCCAGTTAAGTGAAATCTATTGTACTTAATAGCTAAAATAAGAGGACCTTCCAGATACTTAACACTTCACTGGCTGCAGCCTCTGAGGCGTGCGCTGAGATGCTCAAGGCTCATCTCCTAGTGATGAGGATCTGTAAAAGCCCAGAGCCTGTCTCCAAGGTACCAGCTCCAGCCTCCGTGTTACAAACATCACAGTCAGGATTTAGAACAGCTCTTATTTTCCCTAGAAATACTTTCACATGATGCCAAGAAGTTAAATTTGGTTCTCGAGCTCACCCCCACCTACATCCACACAGCTGAGAACTCCCTTCTACCTCCAAGTCTTACTATTTTGATGTCTCCTGGATGGCCCCAGCTCTCAGATCTGATGATTTGGGGGAAATTCCTGCTTTTATTTGGGTTTCTTTTTGTTTTGGGCTGTGTTTTTTCATAGATGCTGCCTCTTTACAGCTGAACAGAAATGCTTTAAACGTAAGCCAAGGAATTACAAGCTGGAGTCCATGGGGTGCTTGACTCAGTGCACCCGCCCTCCCTGGGACCTCCACCCTCTCCATCCAATGGGTCCCCAGGCTGATCCCATCCCTTGGACCTGGGCAAGCTTGAAACCTGCGTGAGGATTTCACACTCCCTTCTGAGAGGAGGCAAGCAGAGGCTGTACTGGCTGTGGGGCTGCCTGCTTGCAGGGGTTTGGAGTGGGAAGGGGAGGGGTTTGGAGTGCTCTTACTTCCTCTCATCCAGGTTGGAGTTGGGATTCTTCATCTCCATTAAGGCGCAGCCAAATTTCTACAGGGAAGAAACAAGAAAAGGCCATCAGTTTTGCCAGGCCCTGCAGGGAGCAAAGCAGGACCAAAGCCTGGGCCATGGCTCTGATCTCTGCTTGTTCCCAGCAGCCTGCAACGCTGTTGTACAGGACTGGACAAGGTTTTAGCTCCCCAGCCAAGGGGCTGGCACCTTTTGTGTGACACTGACATCAGTTGTACAGGATGGATTTAGCAGCAGCTTAGCTATCTGTCTCACAGCAGGGAATAAGTGGATAACCCTATTTCAGAACAGGCTGGAGGCAGGCATACACATCACCAGATATCAAACAGCTTCTGGACCCGTTTCGGGCCATTCCAGCTCCAGCTGAGCAAAAAGAGGATGCTTCTCCCCACTTGCCAGTGCCCAGCCCCTGCCCATGTCCCTGCTGTAGTCACCCATCCCTGTGCTCTGTCCTACCTCTCCATTCTCAGGTGGGTCTCCATTGCCAAAAGTGCTTGTGACCACCAGGACCACGGTTTCATGCTCTAGATGCACAATGTCATACTCATCCATGGACATCACCTGGAAGAGACAGATGTTAACCAAAGGCCTTTGGTGGGGAGATCTACCACCAGCCAGTCTCCTGGGATAGATCCCAGTGCTCCCTTGGATGAGAGCAGCATATCCTTGCTGACTCCATGCCACTGCACTAGCAGAAATCTCCACAAGGAATGGTGAGAACAAGAGCCTCAGGGAATACAGACAAACCATGGGCTATCACCTGAGAGGCAGTAGACATATGTATGCCGCAATGCCTGCAGGAGGATTAGCTGGAAAAACTCCTGTGCAGGCTCCAATCCGAAAAGGCCATATCCTAGGAGTTGCTTCCCTGGGCAGCGGGGAAGCTGCACATGCACTGGGCCATGTATCTCCTGGGGCCACCCCAATGCACACATACCCTCGCAGGGGCTGGGAGCTGGGACAATACCTTGGCGTCGAAAGCGTGCTTGAAGATCTCACAGAGAGTTTTTGCATAGACCTGCGACTTCCCTGTTTCGGTAGCGTACAGGATGGTTGCTTTGACCCTCTTGGCCATGGCCTGTCCCATCAGCTTGGCTGAGAACTTCACAGCCCTAGGAAGTAAGAATAAACCCTGGTAAGAGTCCTATGGAGCCAGGCTGAGAGAGCTGGGCTGGTTCCAGCTGGAGAAGAGAAGGCTCCTGAAGGGGAGACCTTAGAGCAGCTCCAGTGCCTAAAGGGGCTGCAGGAAACCTGGAGAGGGGCTTTGGACAAGGGCCTGTAGGGACAGGACAAGGGAATGGCTTTAACCTGCCAGAGGGGAGACTGAGATGAGCTCTTAGGCAGAAGCTCTTCCCTGGGAGGGTGCTGAGGCGCTGGCACAGGGTGCCCAGAGAAGCTGTGGCTGCCCCATCCCTGGCAGTGTTCAAGGCCAGGTTGGACACAGGGGCTTGGAGCAAGCTGCTCCAGTGGAAGGTGTCCCTGCCCGTGGCAGGGGTTGGAGCTGGAGGAGCTTTAAGCTCCCTTCCAACACAAACCAGGCTGTGACTCCATGATTCTGTGATAAGAGAACTTGCTTCCCTGTCAGTGCCTCTAGCCCGGACTATTCACACCACGTATTTATTATTCAATGAACAGCCTGCTTTAAAAAGCTGCAGCATCACTTTGTTGTTATTGTTTATACCAAACAGGGAAGCAATGGAAGAGCACGTTCACCTTGACTTCTCAGAGGGGAAGACTGGATGGGGGAGCTTGAACACATTAAATACCTGAATGGGTGTAAGCAGGAAAATGCTAAACCAGGTATGGGGATGATCTTTCTGCAGGGACAGAGCAGCAGAAGAATCAGGGGCAGCAGTTGCTGAAAGCAGTGACCACATAACCTCAAAGAAAAGCTGGAGACCAACCACAGATCCAGCTACAGGACAAACGGTATCTTCTCCTTCTCTCCATGTCTTTACATCCTACCTGGCTGCCCTTCCGCAGGAGGTGTCCTAGCCAAGCAGTGGCTCCTGTGCTCCACACATCACACGCAGAGCCCTGAGACACTGAGGAGGTCAGATGAAGCTGTCTGCAGCCCCTTTGATCTGCACTCCAGCGATGCTATGAACTTTACTCGGAGGAGCAGCCCTCCTGGGGCTCAGAGGTTGCGCATTCACTCAAGGGCTGTGTCTGGCCGCTGCCTCCTGTGCCTGCAGTCGTGACTGGATGCATTTGCTCCAGCTTTCCCCACTGGCTCAGCTCTGACAGCAGGGCAGAGGGGCTCTGAGAGGTCACTGGCCTCTAATCCTAGCCAAGGTAATGCAGCACTAGAAACGCTGGCTCCTTGTCTATGCTGGTGCTGCTGGCTGGGGTGGCATCAGTGGGAGCACAGTGATGCAGGACAAGGGAGGTTGTCATAAGCCAGTGTGGCAAGTTTGTTGTTTTAGGGCTGTTCAT
Source organism: Amazona ochrocephala (assembly GCA_039720435.1). Classification (NCBI taxonomy): domain Eukaryota; kingdom Metazoa; phylum Chordata; class Aves; order Psittaciformes; family Psittacidae; genus Amazona; species Amazona ochrocephala. The sequence goes on along the minus strand of CM077891.1, from coordinate 1,978,877 downwards.
AATCACACAATTTGCTGCTGTACAGATGCTCCTCCGTGTGATTCTGCATATTAAAGTTGTCCTTTTGCTTTCCCATGAGGGTAGTGTCTCTTTTCCCTAGAACTTACACTGGCCCCAGGGGAGGGAAGGGGCAGGTTTGAATGCTCTGAGTTAGCTGGAACCAGCAAAGCCTGTCTGAACAGGCGTCAAAATCATGTTGTGACCAGTGCCAAGGCCTGCTGGGCTTGGTCCATCACCTGATTAGCTCAGATCCAGTGAGGATTAATGGTGAATTACAGGAATAATTCCTTTCCCTGCATCAGGAACAGCGGAGATTTGGGTTTAAATTACCTGCTCTGCTCACATTTTTATAAAACCATTTATCAATCACACACACAAAAGGCATTGTTTCTCCTAACTCAATGGCTCAATCCATCTTCCTGTGCTCTCCACCAGCCCCAGGCTTGCAGCCCAGACCCAGGCACCAGTGTCAGCTTAAGGAACACATTCATCAGCTGCTGATCGTGTTTATGGATGCTCCACAGAAAATAGCTTACAGAAGGTGACAGCTGAAGAGTGGGAACAAACTGAAGGCAGGGACTTGGGGAAACTGAAGCGTGGGAAGATGCTGTGAACAGCACCAGGCCTCCTGCCAGCCTGGCCATGGATACCAGGGCAGACCCAGCCCTCCCCAGCCTTGGCACAGGGCTCTGCTGCCGTGGAGCCAACAGCTCCTACAACAGCCTCTGTGCCAATGGCCCACAGGGGAGGCTTTTGGGCCAGGATCAGCCAAATGACACTTCATTCCGACCTCTCTCCTGACTGGATGCTTTGGCAGGGGAGAGGGATGCGCATGGTCCATTACTAGGGGTCAACTGGCCATGAAGTGTGAATCTCAGCTCAACCCTGATCCATCTGCTACCTGTAGATAGATTCCTCATTCCTATCTCCCCCCAGCTCCTTGCAGATGGGGTGTTTGGGGGTTTAGACACACACTGGAGAGCAGTGCTCCTCAAGCAGCTAAAAAGTCAGCAAGAGATACAGACACAGGTTTCATCTTGCTTGTGCCAGCATGAACAGTGCTGTGGGTGATCATCAGTGGGTGATTTCTGTGCCCCAGGAGGCTGTGAAAGGACAAAGAGGCGATATACCCCCCAAAAGTGAGAAAGCCATTCCTGAGCATTGAAGACCACCTTACTAGAGAATGAACCAGCCTGGGAGAAGAGACCACACACAACACCTGGTACTCACCTGCCCACACAGCTTTTGGTGGTCTAATGGGGTGTTCAAAGGACTGCTTGTTTCTCCAAATGTCCCTATTGGCAGCTTTTGATCCAGGCTCACAAGCCATGAGTCTGCACACATCTGAAGGGCAGTGCTGTCAAACAGCACAACAAACACTGCTTCCCAAGACCAGGATCAGCCCCATACACTCCAGGGTTTTCCAGACCCACTGGTACTTACTTTGCTAACTTCTTAAAGCCAATGGCCCTCTTCTTGGTGGGTGTCCCATTGACACCTTTCCAGATATGGGTATTCCAGGGGTCCGGCTAGGAGAGAGAAGAGCAGCAGCAGCTGATGGACAGTGATCAGAGCATCAGGAAATGCTGTATCCACAGCACTAGCTGGCTTCTACACAGCTTTCCATCTCATGTGTAGGTCCCTGATCCTTGGAGCCTCCAGGATCATGGCTCCAGGGTTTCTTGTGGCAGTTGGACAATGGACTATGAACACAAAAACTGCAATATAATAAAACCTTGCTGGCTTGCAACAGTATCTGGGCAAATGATTTCTTCCCTCTGAAATAAGCATTAACAGGCAAAAAGAAGGCAGGCAACACCAGAAAGGGAGATGGGATGGAAACAGCTCTTTCCCCTGCCCAGCCCACAGGTTGGGTTTCTTATCCTAAGAGGCCCTTTGGGAAGAGGAGGCAGCTGAAGCCAGGAACAAGCTCACAGAAGCTAATTCAGTGCCCTCAGAGTCTGTAATCAGGGTCAGGAACCATCGGGGTTCCTGGTGGATGCTTATAGAAATGAACAGACTGCTCCTGGTTTGTGATTGTTCCTTCAGGGCTCTTGACTAGAGGTCACATTGTGTGAAAGCCACCGGAGCAGGGATGGTTGGTTCATGGGGGTGTGTTTGCTCTGGGGCCTTTTTCCCATGCTCTGAAGTGTTAAATACTCCAGCATTTCATCCTGCTGCTTGGCAGGAGCTCCCCCATCAAACTGTTGGATCCTGAGCTGGCAAGAGCCATTCACTGCAACCCGGATGCTGTAGACAGGAGGATACAGTGACCACCAGGTCATTTCCTCACCCATCCATCAAAGTGCAAAAGGCAAAGGGAGGAGATCTGCTTGATCCAAGGATGAAGGTTGGCACCTGAGCTGTCCCCTATTCTCATGGAGGGGCAAAAAGCCATTGCCTTGGGGAAAGGTGTAACATCCAGGGGGTCATTACACTACATTAGGGGTGTACTACATCAATTACACTTGTTCGTGGGCTTCACTGCCTGAATGGACAGCTTGTTGAAGGGATTAGATGGTGTCCCCCTTCTGCATCTTCTGAGCTCCAGCTCCCACCCTGCTTCTGCCTATACCTTTGGGCATGCAGCACTGGTGGAAGGCAGGGCGCAGACAGTACCTGGTACTCGAAGGAGGGTGTGAGACGGTAGTTGAGCATTTCCTGATGGAAAACTGGGGTGATGCTGCCCGACATGGGAGGGACAATCCACACCCAGTCAGCAGGACAGCCCCCACGGCATCGGTACTCATTCTCCATGTGCTTGATAAAGGACTCAGTGGCTGAGTGGTGATCCACAATGGTCACCTTGTCACTCTGTTGGAGAGGAAAGAGAGCAGAGCCATCAGCTCTGGGTTAATGCACCCCAGAAGGCAACAGCCAAGATCTAAAGCCAAGATTTTACATCTGGAGCTGTTTAACTCACATATTCCTCACTCCCATGGTCTTACAGGACTGTACCTTTGGAGATGACCCTGGTCTTCTCAAGCAGGCTGTAGAGCTGCCCTAGTCCTTCCTGAGTAGATGTGCTATGGGATGCTTGTTCCTCCTGTTATTTGTCATGGGTCAAGCGAAGACTAAGATGGCATTGAAGGGGATGGAGCATCCTCTGCTCAACCCCTTGGGGAACCCTTTCACAGCTTGCACAACTCAAGAAGCAGCTCTGATCTAGCTCCCACCCTCTGAAGTTGGGTTGCCAAGGGCTAGTTTTGCCACTGAACCTGTAAGTAAAGGCTGGGGGAGAACCTGGGCCAACTCTTGCTTCATGAACAGGAGAGAAGGGCTGGATTTTGCCGCCTTGGGGCACTCCCTCTTTACCAGCAGAGCTCAGATGCTGCTAATGCTGTCCTTGCAACATCCAGGCCACAGAGATCATTACATTTCACTGCAGGCTCCTGGAACAGCCGAAAACTAGGAGGGCACAGCCCAGTTTCAGCCGAGTGCATCAGCTGTCATTGTCCTTGGAGGGATGTCTCCATACTTGACCCATCCAGTCCCTGTGTCCCTCAAGCCTGACCCAGACAAACCCAAGTCCTGCTACTCAGTTACCTGGAAGCTGTACAGCACAGCAATGTTGATCTCCACCAGGGCCTGGTCCTTCCACAGCGAGGAGGTTTTCCTCATATCCAGGTTCATTTTCTTGGCCACTTGCTGTAATAAAACATGGTTGAAGGTGAACGTTTGTAATGGCCAAGAACCAAGACCAGCACGCTTTCAACAGAGGGCTGACGTTTTGCCTTCCTCTGAGAAGTTGTGGTCCTGCCTTTTCCTCTCCATGGCAGGAGCGTGGCCAGCCTGGCTTCCCTTCCTCCCCTAAGCACAGGAAGGTAACTAAATGCTGTCGTCAAGAGCAGTTGCTCTTTGTGGGAGGAGAGGAAATAGGTGGGTCTGTGAGATGGAGGTGATCCATGAGCTGTGAGGAGCAGACTCCTGCACCCTCCCCACGTCTCCATGCTGCTCACAAGCTCCGTTCATCCTCAGCCTGTTTCTTCTACCTGGAGTCCTTCCCCCAGACACTATCACAGATGGACATGTACACACACCCCCTCACTGCCACCCCTCTGGTTTCCAAGTGACTGGGAAGGATTCAGTCCCTCCTGCTAACACAGTGTGCCCCTCGGAAGGGCAAAGGAGCCACCCTTGATGGGTGCAGACCCCCCGCACCAGCACCTCCCCTTTGCATTGTCACCAAGCCATGGCAGAGCATCCCAGGCAAGTCCCTGGGGAGTCACCATGTGTCTCAGCACCCTCAATGTCCACCACATCTTAGCACTTCACCAGGTGCCTGCTGATTCATAAGGTCATAAGGGGAGATCAATAGATACCACACTTGCTTGAGTTAGATATTAACTGATCACAAAACCCATCACACCCTCCATACATCACACCCATTGCACATCCAGAAGAACATAATTGCCCTATGTAAGGGAGACTCGGATGTGCTGTTACTCTCCTACTCAAGGCAATGCTCTCCCAGTGCCCTGCCTGCTCCCCAGTAACTTCGCACACCCCAGAAGCTCCTGATCAACTCAAGGAAGGGGAATTACCTCTAGGATGTTGTAGCGAGAGTTGTCACAGTAGTCCCGGACCCCAATCTCTGTGCCCATGTACCAGCCACTGAAGGGGCAGGCGGAAAACTCCAAGCCACCAATCTCAAGGAGCATGTTGGAAACTGCTGGCAAACCATACCACTTGAGGCCCAGGTCCTTAAACCATTCAAACCTGGTGGGATACAACAGGCAGGGAATGGAGGAGGTTACTTTGCCACCAGCCACCGTGCGAGCAGAATGCTTCCTGAAGGCAGTATCTCCCTTAGTGGCTGGAGAAAGTGATATATCAGGCATTGGAACAGGCTGCCCAGGGAAGTGGTGGAATCACCATCCCTAGAAGTGTTCAGAAACCATGTAGATGAGACCTTTAGTGCCATGGGTTAGTGATGGCCTTGGCAGTGCAGGGATAAAGGTTGGACTTGATGAGCTTAAAGGTCTTTTCCATCCTAGTTGATTGTATGATCAGGAGTGTTACAGAGGGGCATAAGTCCTGGGAAACATCAAGAAAGGGGAAACCAGCCCTGAGACAAGGACACAACTTGCTTTCTACATCCAGGCTCTGCCAGGTTTACATCAGAGTGGGGGGAAGACCTGGAAGAGGGTCTTGGGTCAAGCACCCAAGCCATGGCAAGGAAAGGCCAAGCACAGGAGACAACTTAGGGTGAAACCAGATGGGCTCAGTCCTGCTGATCCCCAGCTTTGGGGCTTACTCTGACTTACTTGGGATGTCGGATGGGCACTTCCAGCACAAGCTCTGGCGGGATTTCAAAGAGCTCTGGGTCATTGCCATTGGCTTGAAGGAGCAGAGGCAGGATGTCGAAGCGCCCATGTGGTGCCTTCCATCCCTGCTGAATGCAGATCTATGGGAGAATCAAAGACGGGGTTCAAGCATTATGGGCAGGGAGTTGCATGGCACTGAACAGGGTCTCCTAACAGCACCTCTGCTCAGCCTTTACAGTGGGATAATAACCTCCATCCAAGGGAGCTACGACATGGGGTTGCCTGCCAACCCTGGCCAAGCAAGGGGGGACTGGAGTGCAGATGAGTCTAGAACTAGATCCTCAGGCAGGATCATGCTCTGAAAATGCTGCTTGTGCCTGCAATGGTGAAGGAGAAAAGGGGTGAGAAGAGCAGCAGGGTTTGGGAATGGCTAAGCAGAGCACTGGTGCTGTGCAGGCAGCAGCACAAGGCAAATCTCAGCTCTGATCCCCACTGGCCCAGGTCAGTGGTGGGCACACATCCTCCTGCAACAGCTCCCTCAGCACCATGAAGTGACCCTTTCTTGGTGAAAGGGGAAGGAGAGAAAAGTCTTTCAGTGCTGCAGAAACAGCTTTTATTCCTGGGGAATTATCTAAGGGCGAAGCAAATGCAGCTTCATTGCAGCGGATGTGACAAACCCTGCTTGTCCCAGCACCCTCCTCCATCCTGGGATGGTCAGGATGCATGCCCCCACCAGCCCGTGGTGCCCAGGAAGGATGGATACAGCCTCTGTCAGGTATGGTGATGGTACCTCCGTCAGCTCCACGTTGGCAGGGTCTCCCAGGATAGTGCCATCGGGCTGCTTGTAGCCGGCGTAGCGGATGAGCTGGGCATTCCAGATGCGGAAGTCGTGCTTGCTGTCCGTCCGCTGCGGGAAGATGGTAATAGCAGATCTGGGAGGAAAAGGCAGGGGTTGTCAGAGGAAGTGTTGTGGGGAAAGGTGCTGCCCCTGCCTGCACCACCCTGTGCATCACCTCTGCTCGTGCCCTGGGCAAGCCCCAGACATCTATTGCATTCCTTTCACTAGAAGATGCCGTGGCCAAGTGTGCTCCAGCTCTGGAATATGGGGTTTTTCCAGCAGTTCAGCTCCAGGCAGAAGCTGGCTGCTAAGATGGGGCTTCAGACAGAACCAGAGAGCAGCCCATGCTCTGCATTTAATGCAGAATATGGTGAAGGAGAATTAATGGAAAGGAAAATCTGGCCCTTGAGGTCCCACAGGGGGACCCTCCAAGGAGAGATATCCTTGGGCCAGCAGGACACCTTCCCTTGATATTGGGTCCCTCTAAAGCTCCGCAGGAAAGGAGCTGGCTACAATCATCCTGCTGTGCAATGGCTGCTAAAGGAGACACCATCAGCAGGGTTAATACACATGCAGAAGCCTTCAGCTATAAACCCTGGAGACTCCCTGGTACTCACCTGAGGTTCCCTTTGTTGGTGGCGTATTTGATGTGGTTGCAGATGTAATTGAACATCCCATGGGCTGTGGTGCAGTCCCGGGCATCAAACACCTGAAACAGTGGAAGCAATTGTGGTGATGCTACAGGATGCTCTGACTCCTTAGGACACAGCCAAGCAGAAGAAACACAGCACACGGAAAGCTCTAGATACCACCATGACTTGTTAGGTGTCTAGAGCTCCTTAACTATGCGTTCTCTGCCTGTACAACACTGGAATGTCTAATACAGCTGCCCCTTCTGCTTTGGAGAGGTGAGTCATCTGCTCCTGAGGCAAAACCGTCCTCAGTCTAGTGCTCCCAACCTGTCACTTATCCACCAACAGTTTGGGTTTCTGCTCTTTGTCTCTTGAAGATCAAGATTCAAAGCTGAAATAGGGTAGGTGTCAGGTCTAAGGGACACTGGGAGGATGGAGAATCATAGATTAGAATCATAGAATCATAGATCCTTAGTTTGTGTTGGAGGGACCTTTAGAGGCCATCTAGTCCAACATTCCTGCGATGACCAGGGACACCTTCCGCTAAATCAGGTTGCTCCAAGCCCAGTCCAACCTGGCCTTGAGTGTTTCCACGTATGAGGCATCTACAAAAGGATGGAGAAACCAGGAAGGAAGGTCAACAGCAGGCTTGAAGACAATTTCTTGCAGATATAGCTCCCCCCTGGATTCAGATGTGACAAAAGAAACAGCAGAAGAGAAGAGCTGAAGCTGGGAGCAAAGGCTCAGCCTCCTGGCCCCAGGCAGTGCCTATACCCCGTGTGAAGCAGCCACAGGAATTGCTCAGCAGCACTTGAGCTGTGTTCCAGGTTACACAGGGAGACGTCATCTCTGTACCACGGGATTCCGCTGGAGATGCTGCTTCAGAGCCTACTCTACGCTTCCAGCTGGTCAAAGGGCACTGAGCCAAATCTGCTTCTGCCGTAGCATCTCTGTACCAGGGATGAATGTGCCCTGCGCCTCTCCCCAGCAGGTTTTGGAAGCAGCATGTAAGATGCTGAAGCAGTATCTGACATTGGAAAATGTTCTCTAGGCAACCAGCTTCTAGTTGGGCCCTTTTCAGACACAGACACCTCAGCTCCACCTACCCCACAGATGCCTTTCCAGCTCCTGCTCACTTCCCAGCCTGCGCACCCTCAAAGCTGTTGAGGAGAGCAGGGCTGCTGTGTGCTGAGCACCCGCAACCGTACCTGTGCTGTGCTTCCCCAGGTGTTTGCAGAGAAAGATTTGCTGTCCAAAACTCCAGGGCATCCTTTGGCAACCAACCTGGAGCTGGCGCTCACCTGCAGCTTGGACCACTGAATCCTGCCCACACAGCGGGCTGCGTTCCTCCAGGCATGCTTGGCTCCATAGATGAGCTCTGTGTCCCGCAGCTGGTAGGTGTCAGTGGCTTCAATCTCCTTGGTCACTTCCTCCAGCCTTTCCATGTGGGCCTTGGAGCCAGATCTGCATGGGTGGGGAACAGAGGAGATGACAGCTGCCCACGGAGGCCGAAGGCATATATACACATTTGTGTATGTATGTATGCACATATGCTTAAGATATGGATGAAGATAGTAAGATATGCTGTCAGATAATGGATGACCAAATGTAAATGGGAGAGGTCAGTAGTTTGCAGAGGCACACACCGAATACTACAAGTGAAGCTCCACTGCAGAAGCAGTGGCACAGTCTCACCCTGCTTTGACTTACAAGTGTGAAAGATCAGATGATGTGTGACATCTCAGTATGAGCAGCAGCCTCGGTCTGCGACATTCTCCAGCCAACACTTACCTCTTTATAGAGGAGTAGTACTGGTCAATGAAGTCCTTAGCCAAGAGGAGCACCTCCTCTTTTGTCTTGGTATCTTCTGACTTGCGGACATGCTGGCTAGGAGTCATTACTGAGCCCATGCAGATCTGCTCTGTGCATGCAGTGGTCTGATGGGACAGAACGAGACAAGAGCATCTTGAGTTACTAAAGCACCTTTGGTTATATGAACTGGGCTGGGGGAAGTCAGTGGTTAGCTCTGCAGAGGTTGGAGACATCTTTGATAAACAGGGACATTTCCAGCTTATTTTTTTCACACCTATCGGTAATGTAATTGGCAATATTGGTCAAGCACGTGCAGACGTCTCTTGTCGCATTCTATACGGACAATTGGGTCTCACTAGATTCTTGACCAGCTTGGTATAAAGTCAAATGCTTCCCTTTATGTATCACAGGGGACTTTCCTCTCAGCCAGGTTATTACACCAGAGCTTTGAAACTCAACCACCAGAGACAAGATGACTCACCGGGATTCATCCAGTCCTGCACTTCCAGGTAAAGCACCTTGGAAACCCTGCGATACGCTCCATTGTGCTCAGGCAACTCTTGGCCAGGCCTACCTACAATACTCACCATCGCAGTCTTGAGGTGCAGGGTGTCGTGAAGCACGGAGCCTGTCTCCCAGTTCTTGATTTTCACAAACCGTGGGCATTTGGAAGGACTTCCATTCACTGTGCTCTTGGTTGGGGACTGCCGCCCGGATGGCGGAGGCTGGACAACATGAAGAGCAGGCACAAGGTTAGTGTTCATCAAGGAGATACAGAAGAAAGGTCACAACAAGCAGCATTGTGTATTAGTGGATGTCTGCACTTAAATCCTAGTGATAATACACTGAGGCAAGGTACATGATCCAAATATTTGGCAGCGTTTGGGATCCTACAATCAAGCAACCAACTCTCAATGAAACCAAGAAGTCATCTCCGTTCACAGGAGAGTCAAACCGGTAGAAGAGGAGTTAAAAACAGAGATAGAAGCAACTGAGAGGAGAATGTTCTGTTCAAGTTTCCCAGTGGAAGACTTACCTCTAAAATGTGTTAGATGTCTCTTTTTAAGGAGCATTTTAAGGAGCATCACCTGCTCAGGTTTTGCATGTGCCAAACTAATAGGAGCACAGAGATAGAGCTAACAGCTGATTGTTCCTCTGAGCAAGCCAAAGGCACAACTCCTTTGATATCAATGCTGGGAGATCATAGGGATAAGGATGAATAAATTATGCAACAGGAGGGCTGCTGGATTATGCACAGTTCCTTCAGTCTCAGCTCTGAAGCTCCAGCCCTCCCTGCTACTCTGCGTCATGGTGTGCTCATCAGCACATCTCGAGCTGTATGCCAACAAAAGGAAGAGCCTCAGCCAGCAGAGAGCTTGTAATGAGAAGAGCTGGCTGCAAGTGCTTGTGTTTGCACATGTTGCCACAGATAACATCTACCAGTTCTACTGTGACCCTTATTTGCCCCAAACACTTACAGAGCAATCAGTGTCTGCTGGCGTGTCATGGGAGAGTGGTGCGGAAAGCAGGGAATCTTGTAGGAATAAGACCTTATAGTAGGGTGCAATCCACACATGCAATCACAATGGTGTTACTGCAGGCTTCAAGGGGAGACCTTATCCCACACCAGAGCATCCTGTAAAAACCTGCTTATATTTGACATCTCTTAAAGTCTTCCATCTCTGCAAATCAGATCTCGGCTTGGACCGAGTTTGGATGTAGCCTTCCTATGTGAACCCCGTAGCTTGTGTCCCTTTCTAATCCATCTGCAAGGTTTGTTAAAGATGGCACCACCTTCAGCAGAGCTGTGCAGAGTCTCATCCTCCTGTTTGGTGGCCCTGGGCTCATGTCACAGTTGCAGCCCATGGACTGGCAGCAATAGTGTAAATAAGTATATTACCGCCTGAAGGACCAAGTGAAGAGCCAGCACACGGTGGAAGAAATTCATGTTTCAGAGCAAACACTTTTGCTGATGAGCAAAGACCCAGGAGGGAAAGCAACAGGGGCCGCAAGGATGACAGAAGCAGATGAGGCTACAGGCCTAACTTATTCCTACTTCGCCAGGCAGAGGATTGCTCTGCTCTTCTCAAGCAGAATGACGCCTGATTGATTGTGAGACAGATGCAGCACTACTGCATTGCCCTGGTGGCAATGTTGGTCCTATTTTTTGCCTAGTCCTTGTTTTTACCATATGTTCCATATTCTTTCTCCCAGAAAACAGGGATTTTGCTGTCAAGCAGCCTGAGGCTCACAGTGTAATACTGTGCACAGGAAGCATGCAATGGGAGCAAGAGGCAAAGGATGGAGGCGGAGGGAGAGCTCTACGCCTCACCCCTTGGTAGGACCCTCTTTGGTCCTCACAGCAGCTGAAAGCCGCTCTCAGCACACCCTCAGGCTGTGCTGTCATGGGTCTCTGCAACATTCCTCATGTCACAAATCCCATGAGCTTCCCTAGGAACATTTGAAGTCCTAGCCCCTGAAGCCAGATGACCACGCAGTGGATCTCAGCTTCTCTTTCCCATGCCACAGAAAACAAATACAATATTTCATGTACAGCCCAGAACCAGTAGTCAATTAAAAAAGCCCTCTAAATGTAGTCAAGGAAAAGCACTATTTTTAAGGTGGAGGCTTTGTTTTTCTCAGTTTTGTGGAATCTGGCCTGAATTATGGCAGTTTCTGGCTATTGCTTTCTGCTTGTTTGATGCTTTCAAGGAAATTAAACCATTCTTGAGCCACCAACAGCATCCTCTGCTCTCTGAACCAACCTGAGCCACCCTTAGGACCATGGGGGATAATCTCCCACCTTCCTTCTGGGTGTGATTGCTCAGAGCAGCTCCGTGAGACTGGCAAAACATAGCTGAAAACTGCTGCTGAGAAATACCAACAAACCAAATCCTCACCCTTACCTCCACCAGCCAGACAGGAACTGGAAGTACCAAGCAGAAAGTGCTGCTTGTATCCAGCATCACCTTCTTAGTCTGAGTTAGTTTTGGTTTGCTGATGGGCTTTCAATGCAGCTTAGGAGGCATGCTGCTAAACATCATCTTGCTGGAGCAGGCATGGGACAAGACTATGTTATGAATTCAGATGTAGTAATGACCCTTGGATCCTGGTGGATGCTGGCTGTTTAACATCTGCCTACAGATGTTCTGTCCTAAACCTCTCTCAGAGCTGCTCCCTTTCCCTTTTGTCTTTTCCATGCAGGAGCTAGCAAAGTGTGAATCTTTGCTGAAAGAGGGACACGATGGAATGCTGAATCCTTAGGATGCCAGCCAGACTGGAGCAGCAAAGGAGGCACCACCTGCAAGAAGCAGAGGTGCCAGGTCTGGCAACCACAGCACAGAGCAGCTATGGAGTGAGTGACACCCAGAAGAGACTGGGAAGGAGCTCTGTGCGTATGTGTGTATTTGCCTTCCCACACAGCAAAGCTGAAGCCAAACACTACCCCTGGTTCTGTCAGGGAGGTTGTATGAGATCTTTTCCTGCTATAACTAGGCAGCTGCGATGTTAGTGACTCAGGAGTGGGACAAACAGGGAGACTGATGCAGCAGTCAGGACGCACATGCATTATGCAAACATCTTTTACAAGGGAGCGTGGTGGTACTTATCGTCAGCACGCAGCTTGGGAGCTGTCTGAGCTCTTACAGACACAGGGGAGAAATGCACCCAGCCCCGGGTGCTTCTTGGAACCAGAATGACAAGGAGCATCCTCCTTGCTGCACACCTGAGTGAGCTCTCCAGGTCCTCAGCCTTCCTCCTGCTTCCCACCTGCACTTCAGGAGCATGTACTGCCCTGCTGAAATTCATTGACTGCAGGAGGACAAGGTCTGCAGTGTTAGCCCAGGGCATAGATATCATAGAATCATAGAACCCCAAACTGGTTTGAGTTGGAAGGGAGCTTAAATCTCATCCAGTTCCGACCCCTGCCACTGGCAGGGACACCTTCCACTGGAGCAGCTTGCTCCAAGCCCCTAGGTCCAACCTGGCCTTGAACACTGCCAGGGATGGGGCAGCCACAGCTTCTCTGGGCACCCTGTGCCAGCGCCTCACAGTAAAGAATTTCTTCCTTATATCCAACCTAAATTTCCCCTGTTTCAGTTTGAACCCATCACCCCTTGTGCTATCACTACAGTCCCTGCTGAAGCTTTGAAGTTCCTCTCCAGCTTTGTTATCAGCCCTTTTAGGCACTGGCAGCTGCTGTAAGGTCCCCATGTAGCATCTCTTCTCCATCTATTGTCATGCTGACATTCCCTTCCAGCCTGCATTAACCCCACTGGCTGAAAGTGTGGGTTTTTTGCTTTTATAAAGCTGTAAATCATCCTTACAAGCGTGGAGCTGACATGACTCCCTTCCCCTCCTAGCTCCATGGACAAACACACCACTGGTTACCCTGGAGCTCCTAACAAATCAAGCCGTGTGGGCTGTAATAGGACTTGTGTAGGACCTGGGCTGGTGCAGTCACAGCATTTTGCCATCACTCAGGTTTAGGGACATGGGGAATTGGGCTCCTGGGAAACAAGCAAAACACACCGCCCAATTTTGCAAGAAACAAGGGATATGGATTGATGCCCAACGGGTCTTTCAGCTCCTTATTACGAGCCTCAGTGAGCATTCCCCACCTGGCCAAGCTGTAAAGCCCATCAAATCCTGCTGTAACGAACAATGTGTATGAAAAGCTCACACTTTGCTTGGCTTACCCCTGTGTTCACAGTAGTTACTGCTGCTTACAAGAAGTTCAGTTGCCTTGACCGCATGCAGCCCTAGGGAATGACTGCGGGAAGCATGAGGGAAAACCCAGGCTGAATTCAGAAGTGCAGGCACATCGATTTGGGGATAAGGAGGATAAAAAGAAAGCTGCATATCTAGTGGGAAAAAAAAAACCTAAAGAGTTTATTAGCAGCTTAAGACTGGGAGGTTTGGCAGCCCTTACATGGAGAGAAATTAAGCTCTGAACATAGAAGGTTATAAAGTGCTTATAGTAACAGACACCTACATTCAAGAAGCTTAACGAAGGAGGCAAGACAGTGTCTTTCCAGAGCTGGGGCAAAGGGACCAGAGCTGTGACCTGTCCTTGAGCAAGATGGGCTTGTGATACCTGCCACAGTGCATTAACCGTGCAGCAGGACATGGGGCTGCCCAGGGACACCTCTCTAACAGCTGAGCAAAGGGTGATGCAGCTCTTGGATACACCCAACTGTGTGTAGGATGATAGCCATCATAAGGTTGTTTATGCTGCTGGAAGACCTGGCCGCAATCCTGAGCTGCAGCCAGGCAAGGGGAGGGTGGACATAAGCTCCCAATTGCATCTAAGCATCTAGCCAGGTTGGTTAAAGCCATTCATCAAGTCTGCCGTGGACAGGGGTATCTCAACTGCCATCATGTTCATCAACACCTTCACAGTGGGTCTCCAGAACTGTTAAGTGCTGCAAAAGTGGACGTGAACATTGCGTCAAAATGGTCCTCAGAGTGGTCCCCCGTGTCCTGCCCTGATGCTGATTAATCCCATCAGGGAGACACGTTTGCCTGAACATGCTTGGCAGTGCTCACACACGTCATGCTTTTCCCAAGGTGATCCTTCTGGCCTGGCAGGGTCTGCCTTTACGTCTTTGGCTTTGCTACAAACGGGGACCTAATCCCCTTTTGACAAGGAAGCCTGAGAATTTATGCCCGTGGAATGTGAGGAGATGAAAAGGCACCGTACAGCACATTATCTGAAGTGCTCTATTGAATTACCATCATATGAATCAAAATGACTGTAACGACGCAACTTGGCTCTTAGCCACAAAGAGAGACAACAGTCCCAAGGCTGGCGTCAAAGTCCTGGTCCCTGTGCTCCCATCCCAGTCTGACCCTCTGGATGAAGAGCATCATTCTGCAGTGACCTCTACTTTATACAGGGAATTCGGTTTCGTTCAAATGGTCTCTATGCTCCATCAACTGCAGCTCTTGGGATCAAAGGCCGTCAGGGTAGCATTCATAGTCCTTGAATGTTCTCTGTGGTGTGAGAGCCCACCAGGATGGGTTATGCACCCCCAAACCCTTTTCCCACCCAAACCAGCATAAACCGTGGGCTTTTACCTGCTCTGCTTCGGAGTAGGGGTTGTTCAGGACCACAGGAACGTTGCTCTTGTCCCACAGGTCACCGAGGACACGGTCGTTCTCCATCCCGGCTGGTAAAGCTTTCTGCAGCTTGTTTTCCCCTTCCCTGAAACTGAAGGTTTAAAAACCATTGGGGTCAGCTGGCTGGAGGGTGGTTGGGTGCCGGGACCGTGGGCCAGGTCCCGGAGTGGTATCTCCAGGATCTGCTCCAGCTGTTTCCCACGAAGGAGCAAAACCTCGCGCATCGCCCTGCAGGAGGGGAGGAAATGCTCTGCCTCGGCCAAGGCGATGAATCACCGCGGCGAAGGCAATCCAAGCACAGCAGAAATCCTGCTGCACAGGCAAGCACAGTGCTTGCAAAACAACAGGAAACCCCTGCCTGACACTGGCTGCACACACCAGACCCTTCGCACCCCAAAACCAAGTCGGATCCCTGTGGAAGCAAGCATGGCGCTGGGGGAAGGAGAGCCGCATGTGCTCGCAGCTGCAAAATCTCATGGTGAAACCTCATAGCAAAACCAGCTGGTGTTTATGAGCAAAGAGAGAAAAAAATAAGCCAAGGAAAAATAGGTGGCTCCCAGGAGGAAGAGACAGCAATCTCTCTTCTTCCTGACCTTTAGATGCTGCAAAGGCTGGTGAGTGCAAGCGATTTTCCTTAAGCAAACTGATGGATTGCCTCCACAGAGGATGCTGGTAAGGCTGGGGGCTGAGGACGCCCCCAACGTGAGCCAGTGTAAGTCATGATGCCCACAGTCTACCCCGCACGTCTTGCCTGGGGAATGTACCATGGGATGTCAGGGAGGCTGTTAAATGCCACCCAAGCAGGTGATGGAAAACCACTGCCATATGAGCCCGCATGAAGGAGAAAAACAAATGGGGTTTAGAGGCAGGATAGTCAGAGAAAGGGAGCTGTGGCATCCTCACCGAAGGTGCCAACCACCATGGTGAGGCTACACGTGGGAAGGAGCACCATGGGTTTAACTGCACAGGCCACAAGGCCAAGATGGGTACAGCCCTACAGCTCACAACCACTCTGCCCTTGCGCAACAGACCATCGAGGTAATGTGCTCTGGCAATTGCTTTGCTCCTGCTGTCAGCACTTGCAAGTCTTCCAGATGCCCACTGAAGTCAATAATGAGCCTTCCCATTAACGACGGTGGGCTTTGGGTGCCGACCAAAGTAGGACACTCACACTCAGGACATCATTCACACCAACTCAACCTTTTGACACCGTCACGGGAAGATGCAATACATACAAGACAAATTCTGTTTCAGAGTCCTCCTTGCCCCCCAGTTCGTATCTTTAGGAACAGTTTAAAGGAAACACTTCTCTTTGGATAATCTCCCTGTGCACTAGATTTTCTGTGTTTTCTGCCTCTACAGAGCAATTTTCAGCTGCCAAAACATCACGCTCAGCTCCTGGATACCTTCCAAACAACGGCTGCCTTAGGGTGATAGTGGCCAGCTTGGTGCAAACAGAGAGGTACAGTGCCGCAGGGACAGTTTCTACTGGGTTTTCTATGCCCCCCCCAAACCCCCAAGCCATGAATGCTGTTCTTTTGTGACTTGGCTGCTACGAATACGTGGAAGGGTTTCAATCAGATAAAGCACAAGAAACCCCACCCATTGCACCACACAACCACAGCCAA
Organism: Amazona ochrocephala; assembly: GCA_039720435.1. Taxonomy (NCBI): domain Eukaryota; kingdom Metazoa; phylum Chordata; class Aves; order Psittaciformes; family Psittacidae; genus Amazona; species Amazona ochrocephala. The sequence goes on along the minus strand of CM077891.1, from coordinate 1,962,580 downwards.
ACACAACAGGTCCTGGCTCTCTGCTGCATGGTGGAGGCACTGCCGGGAGCACTCGACAGCCACGCAGGTCCCCCAGGGCTGGGGCCAGCCATGTACCGACTCTGTCCTCTACCAGCCCATCCAAAGGGGAAGTTTGAGGGTCTCTTTGACACATCCAGCTTACCTCCATCTAGAGAATTCCCAGCATCAAGACATGGAATTACCAGGGTGAACACTCAGCATATCTGGCTCTTCCCCCAAAGTTAAGGCCAGCTATTAAGTATCCCAGAGAATACTAATTTCCATGGCTGCACATCCCTACTCTCTCTTCCATCATGACTAGGAGAGTGAAGGCAAGTCAACACCAAACCAGTAAGTACATGAAATGATGGGCATACATGAGCCATCTCTTGTAGCTGATGCTACAATGCTACAAGCACTTGTGAAGTTGTCCTCCCCATAACTGGGCCAAAATCATAGAATTAAAGAATCATAGAATGGTTTGGGTTGGAAAAGACCTTAAAATCATCCAGTTCCAACCCCCTGCCATAGGCAAGAACACCTCCCACTAGACCATGTCACCCAAGGCCCTGTTCAGCCTGGCCCTGAACACTGCAGGGATGGAGCATTCACAACTTCCATCAAGAAATTAAGACACAAGCACTAAATCCATAAGGCAATAGAAGAAATACCTTTGTTTTACTGGTGCCTGGGACTCAACAGAGGGAACCTGCTTCCAGGAGGAACATAGTGCCTCTCCAGGGGCACAGCCTTTGCCTCTATGCAGACAGGAGATGCTTGGGCAGACAGAACCCAGCATGCCAGGTATCCCACAGGCACCGCCAGAATGACACTGAGCACATGCCTGCAGGCGCCTGGCACAACTTGCTGTTTCCACGAAGGTGTTTGCCTGTTTAAAGCCTGTCCAAACGGGTGTTTGATAACGTGAGGGAACCTTGAAGAGGAATCCATCAATCGGCAGCAGCAGCCGGAGGTCTCGGCTGAGAGGCAGCATGGGGAATCTCATTGTCTGCACACCAGCAAAGCCATAAATGCCGCAACCTGTGCCAACTGCAGGGAAAAGGACCAGATGCTTGAATTAAGTCATCGCTGTGGTTGGCTACTTTGTGTGTTACAAATATTACTGGAGCAGGGCCCCGTTCCCATTCGCTGGCCTTGAGCATCACCCGACAGAGAGATGCATCATCCTGAGGAACAGTGAAGTCTAGGTGGGCATTAAAGGTTGAATGCACATGATCAAATGCTCCACATCCCATTGCATGTTTGCACAGGGGCAGAGTGTTGTGTAGTGTTATTCTTGATGAACTATATGACTGCATGCCCCTGTGCTCAGCTAGTGCACACCTCTCAAGGATGAGGCTGCCCAGAAGCATCCAGCTCTGTCTTTTGGAGAGAGATGAAGAGAAAAGCCCATTCGGAGCAGCCACAGCCTCACCCCAGACCTAGCCCAGATGGGAAAAAGACATAAAAATGAACAATTGCTGCATTTTACAGGTATTTCCTGCCTGTTTCATGTTTGCGAGGTCAGACAGGATCAGGATCTTTGGGGTAAGTTATTTTCCTCTCATAACTTGGCTTCATCAGTGCCTAGGAGAGACACAGGGTGACCTGCCCTATTCACATGAGGATGCTGCTCACATACTCAAGGACAGGGGCAGAATGGCCAAAACACCTGCCCGAGCTCAGTCTCCCGATAACGTTTCCAAAAGCACTTCATCAACAGGAGAGCCCAAAGGGCCGTTCTCACTGGTTCCTGGTAGGCGATGGGAAGGATGCAGCTCCCCCAAGGCAGCTGGGTTGGACCCCTACACAGCTGCCATGGAAACAGCCCTGTCTGCAGCCACGCAGGGAAGAAGGGAGCTTGCCCTTGGATCCCACAGGCTTTGGAGACACAAAAATCATCCCTTTATAGTCTTTGAGGCACTGGAGGCAATGCTGAAGATGTGTCCTTGGAGGTACTTGTTTGAACTTTCCAAAGGGCAGATCCAGGTTCCCGAGATCACTCTCTGACCTGCTGCCGGATCTATTAAATACTATCAGCAAGACCTCTTGGATTCAGGGCAGGTTTTTGGGAAAGGACCGCGTTTGAAGTTGTCTTTTGTTCTGAAAGCAAAATCTGTTACTTAAAAAAAGCAAGAGGAATCCTGTCCTCCCCCACTGGTGCAAAGGCAGAGCCGTGGATGCTGCCTCACCTCAGGAAGAGCATCTGGCTGTTGGGAGAGATGAGAAGCACCACTGTTTGCTTCTGACTAATTTGATGATGTTGCAGTGCTTGGAGTGATGCTGCTGAGGCAGCCGTTTCTGAAATCCCTCCAAAGCTTTTCCAAAAAGGAAACTCAGAAAATAATGAGCAAAAAAGAAAGTTTGTCACTTTGCTCCTTTGAATTTGCCTGGCAGAAGAATCTCTCTGATTTCTCGGGCAGAGATACTGCTGGCTGCTGCAATCCCCAGGGCCCGTTTGGGTGAACAGATAAGGATGACACTTCTGATGACAGCTCTCATGCCATGATGCCAATAGCAGCACTCTGCTGTGACCGTGGGGATGGACTCACCCCAAACCATGGGACTGAAAACCCTACACTTGAGCTTGGGAGTGTGTGGGAAGCTCAGACATGCACACCTTGGTTGGCGTGAGCTTTGGGAGAGAAATACCTTCATCTTACTTTCCGCCCATCTCCTGGTGTGTCGTTGGAAGTGGCTGCAAAGCTGCACTGCACATTGCTCCTCCATCCAGTGCTAAGAGGCTGGGGTAAAAGGCTCTTCCCTCACCTTTATTTTGCCCCACAGAAAACCATACTTCAGAGGGCACTGCATCCTCAGAAGTTAATATTCCCTTGCAAGTACACTCCTGTGGCAGCTCACAGTCCATAACACTGGAAAATCTAAATACCTAAAACGGGTTGACAAAAAAGCTGGAGAGGGGCTCTGGACAAGGGCTTGCAGGGACAGGACAAGGGGAATGGCTTCAACCTGCCAGAGGGGAGACTGAGATGAGCTCTTAGGCAGAAGCTGTTCCCTGTGAGGGTGCTGAGGCGCTGGCACAGGGTGCCCAGAGAAGCTGTGGCTGCCCCATCCCTGGCAGTGTTGAAGGCCAGGTTGGACACAGGGGCTTGGAGCAAGCTGCTCCAGTGGAAGGTGTCCCTGCCCGTGGTAGGGGTTGGAGCTGGAGGAGCTTTAAGATCCCTTCCAACACAAACCACGCTGTGAAAACTTGCTACTGCAGACTCCTCACCTCGAGGGTTAAAGCAAGGTCTGCCACAACAGCACGCGTTTGAGTGAGAGGCAGAAGTGTTTGGGCAGGATCTGGGATCTGCAGGGTGCAGAGGATGGAGCAGAGCTCCAGACAGAAGCAGGAATGTTGGAAGCAGAAGGGATAAGTCCCAAATGTGGGATGTACTCCCCAGAGGGGCAGTGGGGCCAGCATGCCCAGGGCAGGGAATAGCAGAGCAATCAAAGCATGAAAACACTTCCTAAACGAGAAAGGGGAGCTTGAAGAGCACCAAGGGAAGAGGACAGAAGCCTCACCAACAAGCACATGGCATGGCTTGAAGAAGGTCTTGTGCCCTGGAAGGTCAGAGCCTTGCTGTGATTAGGGACTAATGAACAAAGCAAGCCACAAAGAGCAGCTCCGGGGAGAGACCTATGAAATATGAGGCTGGTAAATACCATTGGAGTAGGCATTGACATAGAAAGACCTGGAACAGATCCAAGCGATCCCAAAGTCCCATCAGCATTGTTCAACATTCATCAGCCAGTGTCAGATGCAATCTACAAACATCACACTCGTCCCTTCCCGGCTATGCCCAAAGAGCATTCCAGCTTCAGCATCTTCTTTGGAGGCCAAACATAGTTTAGGTCTGCCAGGAGAACATATGGGATGTGGGTTTGTCTGCTGGGACCACGTACAAAGAGAGTATGGGATCCCATGGGATGAAAGTGCACCAGCACAGGGGCTGAGCACGTGAAAGGTGCTTTGGAGACTGGTCTGAGAAGGCTCCATGGGGGTACATTTGGGTGGATTATGCTGATGCTGGGCACAAAGTGCCTCTTTGGATTAGACTGATGTAGTCAGAGTGACGAGGAAGAAGGATCCACCGAGGGAGAAGGGGAGGGTTATGCACAGGCAAAGCTTCCTCCTTCACCACTGCAGCATGGCAATGACATGAGTGTTTCAGGGAGCCTTTTCATTTCAGAGGTTTCAAAGTTCTCGTGTCCAAGTGCAGAATAATGAAGACATCAGAAATGCAAATGAAATGTTTTGAGCCACACAAAGAGATTTTGGCGGCAGCGAAGGAGGTGGGAGGAAGAGAATTTTCTCTTCGAGAACTGCAAAATTATGGGGTTTGTTCCAGTGCAGGATGGAGCCTGAGACCTTCATAAACAGGATTCCTGCTCTCAGCACACTTCTCCCTCTCAGGGCTGCCGATGCTGCTTTTTGGACCAGAACTGCCATGTTTCCATCATGCTGTTCATGTTACGGAATAGACCTGAGAAGGAAAATAAATACTGGCAACTGAGCGGAGGGGAGGGAGGGAGGGAAGATGGGACATGACAATCTCCCTAGAGCGCAGAGGAAAAACAGACCTGGCTTTGCTGGCAGTGAGTGAATCAAACTCTATTTTTGTTTTCTAGCCCACGGTGAGCCTCATGGCAGAAATGCCAACTCTCATCATACCTTGCACCCCACTTCCATGCTCTGTGCTGTGACTGACTTCATTGCAGATGGCTTGAGCCAAGTAGCAGACATTGAGCTGTGGTCACAGCCCATCCCATGGGCACGCACCACGGATCCAGGGCACCTTACAGCTGAAGGGAGCAAAAGACAGGTCATTGCAGGGACTTGCAGTCCATGGGTGCAGCAGATGGAGACAAACTGACTTTTCCACCCAGTGCAAACTTCACGGTTTCCAGTTTTCCTTGGAATTAACATTAGAGACATGGATTGGAAGCCCGAAGCATCAGGTGTAATTAGAGTCACGTTTGGCAAAGCCCACCTTGAAGAAGTGTTCGGCTCCTTGTGAAACCCTCGGACGTGCACCATTCCTTTCTGCCCTAGGAAAGCTGTCACGGCTCTGCAAGCCAGACTCACTTTGACAAAGTGCTGCAGGCTATGAAGCTCAGCACCAGGCAAAGAGAGAGACAGAACAGGACTGGTACCGAGACCAGTATCTCCAGTTGGATCAATGATCAAGTGGTCCAGGCTGTAGGTGTCAAGCGCAACCTTGAGAGAGGTTTTACACCCTCTTGGTATCTAGGGAGAGCTCTGTTCTTGTTTTGATTAATGCCAGCCCTGCTTGCTCCCCCCCAACCTGCAGAAGTCAGAGCCTACGGCATGAGAGCTGCATCAATCTGACAAGGCTCACTTATTCTTTTGGACATCTCTTTGGCTTCAAGCAACAGTCCCCCCAGTTATCCACTCCCCATTGCTCCCTGACCTCCCTGCACTCCTTCTATGGACCAAGAAAACTTTCACTGCAGAAGACCTTCACGATGCCCCGGCTCTGCCTGAGACCAAGCCAAGGAGATGAATCACCTCCAACACATCGCAGCAGTGGGAGGGGAGGTGGCTGGAAAATGCCCTTTACCTGGCAGAGCGGCTCTCAACAAGTTTTCCCTGCAGTAAATCTCCTTCCCCACCTCTGTGCTCAAGCCCAGGGCTCCTCATTCATAGAGTCCTACAGCAAGAGCGAGGCTGCAGCTTGTCATTATGCAGAAGACTGATTTTGACTGAGAAGTGGATTTTCAGTCCCAAGGTACATAGATTATACAGATACTTCTTTAAATGGTATTGAAAAAGAGAATGAGCGGAGCCTTGGTGGAGTACCCACTTCGCTGATATTCTTCCTGGTTTCACATCCTTCAGTGTAAGTGAATTCAAAGTGTTTGGGTTTAATCTCTGAGTAAAAGTGTCTCCTCAAAGGCAAACCCGCACAATTTTCATCCCTCTCCCAGCTGGAACAGAATTCCCTCAGAGACCTGCAGCTGGTGGGATGGGGATAGTGGGGACACAGTTTGAAGGGTGAGGCTGTACCTGGTGTCAATGCTTGGGATTGTGTCCCCTGGGGGATTTGCTAGACTGCAACCTCCACTACAGCATCCTGAGCCAAAACAGAGGCACAGAGGGGATTTTTAAGCACCCCTGCACATTCTTTGGACCTGTAGTCAAGCACAGCCCTGTCACGGCTTCAACCTTTTGTTTGCTAAAACCAGGTTGCCCCGGGATGGATTGATACTGGATTAAAGGATGTGCAGTCCGAACAGGTAACCCTCAGCCTTCCAAAGAGAGTGCTGGGCTCAGGGGTTAAATTACCTCCTACAGCACAGCAGAGACCAAACCCAACCGCTTCTGAAACAGCCAGAAGTACAAGACCTGATCAGGGATGGCAGGGAAGGATGCCCCCAGCGTACCCTGTCCCATTGCTATTCCCAGACGTCTGCCACCCGCACTGAGCTGAGCAGATTTGTTTTCCCTCTGACTCAGTGTGACCACCCCAACGGGCTTTGAGCAACCGTGTCCTCCGCAAGGGATAATGCATCATTTGGGAAAGCAGGAATGAAGATGGAAAACACACAGTGTGGGTGTTGGTTTGTGATGGGAGCGATCAGGAGCTCAGCCTGGGCTCTGGCACCAAGCTGTGCACTACAGGGGTCCTGCTCCTCCCCACCTCTGCCTTTCCCCTCTTGTTGTATCTGATAGAATGGATGAACATAATCTTTTCCCCTCCCAAAGGAAGCAGGTGCAGGGGGGAACTTGGAATTACAAATCCCTCTGTCACTGAACCGAGATACCAGCTTTGGCGAACCTTTTACAGCCAGTCAATAAGCAAGGGCAACCACAGCCTGCTGCAACACTTGATGCTGCTGAAATGTGTTCAGGGACTTGGGGAAAGGCAACAGGAGAAGGCAACCTATTATTGCTAATAAACAGCCAGGAGGCAAGAGAGCTGGCACCAAGAAATAGAAATAGGCACTAACAACAGCTTCTGCAAAGCATGAAGGGCCACAGGGAGCTGCTTCGGCTCCGCAGCGATGGTCTACATCATGCTGAGGAAGATCAGGGGGACACCACCACGCACGTGGCCCCTTGCAGAAATAGATATAAGAAATGAAGCAGTTCCACCTGCATGATGGGACTTCACCCTTCTCAAGAAGCTATGGGGCAACGTCCCCATACGTCCCCACCCCTGTGATGCATGCATACATGTATAGAAATAAATAGCTTGATCTAGAAAGAGCAGAGGGGATGAACAGGCAGCTCCGCTGTTGGGTTTCAACAAGAGATGGCCATTTCTGAGCTCTTGGTGGGAAACATCTCCCTCCTTTCCAGAAAACAGAGCACCCGACGCAGGTCCCACTGCCCTTGCACTGAGGTCCCATTGGTTTCAGCTGGAGCTGGACCAGGGCTCCCCTCTCCTTTCCCCAAGCAAGATCCTGACTGCCAAAAGCACAGAAGGTTTTGAAACTCATCTCTCTTGGGAAGCATCATGCCCTGCCAGTCTGCCTTTCCTTCTCCCTCTCTGGCAGCTAATCAATAGCAGATTTCAACTGGAGAGCTCTAACGCAACGCCGCAAGGACAGGCGATACCATGAATCTTACTTGGCAGGTGGGGAAACTGAGGCACGGGATTTTGTTTCGACTTGAGATCAGTGAGATCAAGAACATGGAACAGAAACAAATCCCAGTCCAGCCTGTGATCCGCCACATCACACTGCTCAGCGTTCCATGAGACACAACTCTTGCTCTCTCCCCCATTTCCCACTCTTACATCTTTCTCTCTTTCTCCCACCATCTATTCCAAATCTTCCATTACTTTTATCTTCCCCTCATCAACTGTTTCCCCCTTTTTCTCCATCCCTTCCTTTCCATCTCCATCCTGCTGTATCAGACAGCGGCCATTTGTGGAGAGCTGCTCACCAACACCCAAACCAGCCGCGCTGGGTAGCCAAAACCACCACATTCCACCAAAGGTAAAAAAGTTATTCAGGGACCTACCAGTCCACCTGGACTTCTATATCTCTTGTCTCTACCTTGGAGGGTGCATCTCCATCGCTGTCCTTACTGCTGCTCTTCAGGAGATCCAGGACAGGCTCGATTTCTTTGAGAAGTTCGTTGTCTTCCACGCCACCGTTGAGGCAAGGGTAGCCACAGGCACCCACCTTCCCCTTTCCACTGCCCTGCCCTTTGCCACCAGTAACGACGCCGTTAACGTGGACCACCGGCTCCACCTCCTGCCCGATCTCCCTTGTCCACAGGGAGCCCATGGTGCGATCGGCTGCTGGCAGTGGCTGCTCTTTGCTGTGCAGGTTTGGGTTGGACAAGTCAACCGCCTTCGGGGCCGGGCAGAGGGGTCTGGTGATGCGGATGGTTTTTGGTGTCCCGTCACCTGCAAAAGTGGTCTCCAGGTGAGTGGTGAAGCCCTCGGGGCCCCTCAGGATGAGGACCACGTAGGTCTCAGAGGCGATGCTTCTCAGTATCTCCAGCGCAGTCTCATAGCTCACGTCCACCAGCGGTTTGCTATTGACAGCTAAAATGATGTCCCCAGCCTGGATGAGGCCACTCTGCTCTGCAGCCCCTCCCCGGATCAGGTCGGAGATGATGACGGGTGGCTTGCTGACGCGCTCCTTCACCAAGAAGCCGAGGCCGCCCACCTTGCGCTTGAAGAGCCTCACCGAGATGACGTTGGGCTGTATCTGCTGCACACTGAACACATTCTCTTCCATGGCAGCCCCTCTTTTAAAGCCTGCAGACCAGGACCTTGGCACTCGCTGAGCACAGAGGAATTCGCTGTCTGAGATGCTTACCCACGCCGGGGTGGGGAAGGGACAGCTCTTTGGCTTTCGAGTAACTGGCCTCACTGCAGAACTCCTTTGGGCTTTGGCTGCAGGCTGGTTTTCTTCATCATACTCACTGCTGCCTGTCTCTGTAATGCAGCCTGGGGAAAGCAGGGTGTATCACCGGCGGAAAGCAAGGCTAGGAGAAGGGCTGGGCATCGCAGGGGCTGGAGGGGACAACATGCCAGCTTCCAGTCAGCCTCTGGTCCTACGCTGGGCAGAGGAGGGGATGCAGCCCGCTCACTTCACCGACATCCCTGAAGGCAATGCACGAGCCTCTTCAGCTGGAAAGGAGGAGGAAAAGAGAAGCAAACAACAAAGGAGAAACAGAAGTGAGACAGGGCAGGCGTAAGTGCCGGCGCAGCACGGGCTCAGCACACCACAGACACCCCTGTGCATCAGCCCAGCCCCACACATGCCACCCCCTGGGCTGCCCTCCGGAGCCATGCTGCAGCTCCCCATTGCTCTGGGCTTTGTTTCCTCCATCCCTCCCTGCCAAAAGCAGCACCATCTGCTCGGCAGGGGATGGGGAAGTGCGGGGGGAGCCCGGGGAGGGGAAGCAGGGCTCAGACCCTCCCTGCTTTGACCATAAGGAGCCAGTCTGGCAAATGGGTAGAGCTGCATGGAGTGCAGCCCTGGTGCCGGCCGAGGATGTCCTCTCCATGTGTTTTCCAGAGTATCCAACAACCTGATGGTTGAGGTGGATCGAGGTGAGCAGGCAGGGGATGTGCGTCCCTACCCAGGATGAAACCCACTCCATAGGTGCTGTCACACCAAGAGGGTTTCACTCTTTCTAATAGCAGCCACAAGCAAACCACAGCAGTAGAAGACATTCAGCTCCCCTTACCCTGAGTTGCAGCAAAGCACTTAGAACGGTGAGTGCTTTTAAGCCTGGCTACAGAGAGCACAGCCTGGCTCAGCTCCTCCTCTCCCCATATTTCAAGCCTGGCACAGGGACACAAGAGGCAAAGCTCGCACTCCCCCGTGCCCAGCTCTGCCATCCAGCTCCGAGCAGCTCCCAAACAAACCGCTTTAGCTGATGGAAAACCATCTAGAGGAGAACATGCTGTGAGTTTACCCAGCTCTCAGGGGACCCTCATGCATCGGGGCGTGACTTTCTACTGCCCATGCATGGCTCGAGGAGCCACGTCTCATTGACTCCTGATGAGACCCTGGTTCTGACATGCCGATGCTTGCATTTGCCAACTTGAGCTCCGAAACCCCATTCTCTACATTCCCCTCCTGTTTCTTCGGTGCTCTGGAGAACGTGTCTCTCTGGGACCGTGCCCTGACATTTAGCAGTGCGCTGAAAGGCAGATGCGTTCTTTTCTTCTTTAAATCTGAATTTTGGGGAGAGAACAGAGGGTATGAGATCTGCAGGCTGGAGGCATTGGGGTGCCAAATAAAACCCTCTCCTGTCCCCCAGAGACAGCGCATTCAGGGCAGCATTTGAACTTTAAGACATCCAACCCCCCTCTTCCAGGAGCTCCCTTCAACTCCCAGATGGGAAAGGCAGGGATCTGAGGAGCAGGGCAGTGACAGCAGCCCTGGCATTAACTCACTTGAGCATTTTAATCCTCATGTGATGAAGGCTGCTGACCCCAGACTGGCTTTCTACAGGCGAGTAAAGAGTAGAGCAATTAGAAAGCGATAACCCAGGCTGATGGATTTAACCCCTATTGCCCTTCTCCTGCCATTACTCATCCCTGCAGAGCAGCAGCAATGTGAGAAGGGTAAATGTCACCTGAGTAGATCAGTGGGGAGTCACCTCCTCAAGGGCCAATTAACCTGGGTGACATAAGCCCTAATTGCCCACTTGTGGAATTATTAGGAAATGTGGGATAATTAGGAATTAAATTTATATTCGAAATGCAGCATAGTCCACACATAAGGGAAAAACGGACTTTCAGGGCCTCTCAGGGCGAGATGCAGCCACACCTGGTATGCCAGGAACGTGCGCTCCACAGCGGTTCCTGTGGCAACACAGATGGAGAATGGAACAGGGTGGATATCTTGTGGCTACTCTCTGCCCTAAAGATGGGAACTAGGCGGTGCAAGAAACTGATAAGCTGCATACTTGTTACCTTGAGCCAGCAGCCTGTCATCTTTTGACAGAATGCCATCCTCTGTGTGAACTTTGCTTCATTATAATGTCATTATAATGCATTTACATGCTAAAACACACTCCCATCTCCAATTGCGACCCCCCTCCAAAATGAGACCACCCCCCTCTGAGCATGCGCTCTGAATTTTTGGTGTCCTATACCTTCAAAACGAAGCAAGAGAGGGGTGCACCAATAACAATAAAGGTATGTATGACTAGAGTCACTCAAGCTCCACCTTGAAGGTGAAAAGAGTATAAAATGACCCAAGAGAAAGGGGGATATTGGGGAAGATACCATTGTGGAAGATAACATCAACAGACTCCTGGGACCAGTCAATGGTCTGGACCTCTCTTCCCCCCACATAGGGACACCTGTGGGTAAGATTTGCACTGTACCCAGTGCTTTCCTAGGAAAACTTAGAATCTCTGTAGAGTTACTTTTACTGTCACCTGTATATTTTAGAGCCAGGCTGTGTTAACTATATTGAGCGCTTGTATCCATGTAACTATTATTCGCATGTGCTTTTGCAGACAGTATCTACCACCGGCAATCCATAAGAACCTGTACCTGTTGCCTCAATAAACTGCACTGTTTTGATAGCCGATCGCAATAAACTGCACTATTTCGGTAACCGATCGTAATTTTCTCAATGAGCACGATTCGATCGGCAGTGTGGCGCACTATCAGTGAGTCTGGATCAGTAGCGAATGCAGCTGGACTGGTACTTGCATATTGGAGCCATTCCTGGCCCCTCTAATAAAGCAAGGGATTTATTTTTACCCCTTTAACTCAACACCACTGACTTCCCACCAGTGGTCCTGGAGCAGGACCTCTGCCAGCAGTGATGGGTTGTGTCACCTCACAGGACTTGGGGCAGCAGAGCAGGACATCTCCGGGTCCTCAGGTCCTGAAGGGCACGGAAGGTCACATATCTGGGGAGCATGGAGGGAAGCAGAGATCTGCTTCTATGGGGAAGGTCCTGTCCCTCTTCTCCTTCCTTTCCATCCCCTTCATCCCTTCCCCAGCCAGAGCCTGCTTTCACTGGTGACACTGGACACAACAGGATCCCAGCCAAGTCTTCTCTCTCTTTTGCAGGCTCTTTGGCACCGGTGCTAAACCACAGGACCTGGCAGATCTTCTCCCTGCCCAAGCTATGTCTTTTCCCCTCCCTCCTCCTGGGAACCCATCAGCACAGCCCTGCAACCCCCAGCCCCTCCACTGGTCCCCATTACAAACCAGGTCACCACCACCCTGATGTCCGGGCAGGTCCACCAAGAGCAGGACTCATTTCTAATGTATTAGCTGACACCAGAAGGACGAACCAGGCTTCGAAAGCAGTATAAATACCATGCGAGTGCAGGAGTGTCATCTTCCTTCATGGGGACAGCCCTGTTATTAGCTCTGGATTAGTCACCAGTTATGAATGTCTTGCAGCGGGTGAAGTCTGTATTCACATCATGCCCATATCGAAGGGTCTGGGGCCACCTGATTGACTGCGTGCCGCAAGCCCCTGTCACCACCAGGCATCCCCAGCAGCTCCGGCGGGCAGATGCTCAGCAGCTGGAGGAGATGATGCCTTTCAGCTTGCCTCAACTCCTTACTGCAGTGCTTGCAGGGGAGGGAGGAAATGCTGAGTCTCATCCACCCCAAATAGCTGAGAAACCCTGAAGTATTTACAGTCCCTCACTCTTCCCCCACCAGGCCAATTTCCAGTTCTTCTCTTCAAAACCTTAGAGCAAAGCTTATAATCTGTTACATACATGCAGCTCCAGCCTGAAGGATCCCAGGGAACAGAATTATTGCTGGTGCACATCATTCCCCATCCCCAAAACCTGCCTTACAAGAGGGAAGAGAAGAGCAGAGTAAATTCCAGGTGGTACCCAAGCACCCAGCCAGGGCTTTCTCTGAGACTGAAGTGACCAGCATGTCCCTATAAAAAAGAGGGTGACTTGTTCCTTCCTTTTTCTCAGCTGCTTCCCAGAGTAAGGAAGGTCAGAAAAACTCCAGAAAGCAGAGGGGCAGGCAAGGAGATGGAGGGAAACCTGTCTCTAAGCTCCTGACCCTTCTGTTCCTTTGGGGAAGAGTTGGACAAGCATTTTCTTAGAATCATTTAGGTTGGAAAATAACCTTCAGCTCATTGAGTTCAACCATTTTCCAGCTACAAAATCTCGCACAAACTCAGACTGATGATGGGAGGGAGATGGAGAAGCTCAGGAGTCACCTGGAAGCACAGGGAAGACTTTCACAGACACCCAGCATGGGTCAGAGCTTCCCCATGCCCAGCTCCCAGTGTGCCCCAGGATGTTGGCAGGTCTATTCCCAGATGGAAGCTGAAAGATTCAACCCCCCGTGAAGTGACGGGGAGATGGGGCTGTTTGCAGCGCGGGTGCACTCTACTCAGCTCTGATGAGCTGAGTTCTCCCTATGAGCATCATTAAGACTCTGATTTATGAACCCAAGAGCAGTAGCACATTTACCAGGTCGTACATGTGAAGCTACTGGAGATGTCAGTTCTAAGTCCTCAAAAACCCATGAGAGCAGTGTGGTGAGCAGGGTTTCACAGTGCGACTTGGGTGGAAACACTTATTTCACCCCTGAAAGACACAGGAGGTGGCCAAAACCATGGGCAAAGCCAGGTTCAGCTCCTTGTTGATAAACATCCATGGTCATTGCCATCCCACTCCCTGCCTCAGTTTCCCTCCTCTTTCCAAAGCATAAACCTAACTCAAATCACTGAAGATCAACAAACCCTGTAGAGCTGCAAACTTGTAGCACCCCAAACAAGTGTTAACCCTGATCTCAACGCCAATCCACACTGACAGCGCCTGTTTGGAGGCTTCCACCAGTGCAGGGAAGAGCAGCAGAACAGGCTCCCCTGTGGCAGTGACGAAGATATTTGCTTAACATATAAGCCCTATGAAAAGCAATAACAAGAAGCTTTTAGAGTGGCCAGATAACATTTCAAGCAACAAACTCCAGCACATATGTTTATTGGCTGATTTGATTTAGGAAGAAAAGCGGAGGAGAAATCAATCTTAGGAGCTTAACACAATCTCTTAACTCTCCCAGCCAGGGGCTGCAAGTGATGGTGAGTTAGGATGTACCCAAGATCAGCCCACAGCGTGGGCACTTGGGTTGCCCTTGCCCTCGCAAATCGATTTTGAGCCTTGTCTTCACCGTGGTAATGGCTTATATTTCTATGTGCCAACTTTAAATGGACACCATTGTCCTATTTAATTAGTTTTGGTGGGATTTATAGTGCTCAAGGAAGAACCCCAGGGCTGATGGATTTATGCCTGTTTAATTTTTACGACCCATGGAGCACCAGTGGATCTGATGAGGAGTGATGGGATGCAACATATGCAGTTACTGTAAACCTGTGTGTTTGTGCAGCCGAAAATGGAGCATTAAAGTGATTCACTGGCAGCCCGTGCCAGCAGTTCTGTGCTCAGCTCCCACTCGGCTCAGACCGACGCCACGATGTATCTGTGTACATGGCCTTTTAATCCTGACATTATATAGACAATGCTCCCCCACCTATCTCTAATTATCCACCTCCCACCAACCTGGCCAAAATCCACCCAGGAAGGAGCAAGCCCTTTTTCCTTCACAGCCAAACCACGCATTCTGTTTCTGCCTTCCCATCCCCAGCGCACCACGCTGGGAAGTGGCTGTTTCACCCCGGCCACAGTGGTTTATTCACCCCCAATAAACCTGATTTACACCTAGGAGTGAATTGAAGAAATGACACTTTGCCATCTGTGCAACACCCTGGTCCTACTGCTCAGTGTCCAGGGATGCTGCATCGCTGCTGGGCCACTTAGTACAGCCATGGGAAGCAGCAGCCTCGAGAAGGATGCTGCCAAAAGGATGAATGGTTGAGGTATCAGCCCTGGAAACCCCCTCACTTCCCTCACATCAGAAAGGCACAGATGTTTGCATTGAAAACACACCTATAACTGATAAAAGAGGAGTTAATAATGTAACTACTTGCTTTCCAGTACAAATAAATACATGTCCATTCCCTGAGAGGGTTCATTTGCCTCTGATCACGGGGTTGCTTTCCGGAAAGAAAAACAATCCATGGTTGCTCATGGCCACATCTTTGGGCTGAAGCTGCCCTAAAACCCCACAACGTGCACATTTATCCAACTCCTTACTCTTCATCCCAACTGTCTCACTCCAGGGAATAAACAGCCAGGAAAGCCTGGTCCTGCTGGCAGGAGCAGCCGCTGGCACACCTTGCGAGCAGTTGGATCATTCTAGGTCCCTTCCAGCTGAAATGCTCTATTCTCTATTCAGACCAGCATCCTGCACATTCTTTATCATGGAGCATCAACACTGGAGGAGGCAGAACTGCACCAAAACTTTGCTGTAATTTAATGAAGTTCCTCATCCCTCTTCCCTTCAGCCCATCCGATACAAACCATACCTCTCCAAGCAGACCTCAGGCAATCACTTTAATGTTGCCAAGACAACTGTGTTGACAAGATTCCCTTATTTTTTTCCCCAGATGACAGGAACAAGGCTTTGTTTTAATTTGGAGTTCAAGGCTTAGCAGATTTCAGTCACACGCCTGTCATTTCTCTTCTACTGTTTCTTGGCGCCTGTGGTGTGTGGCTGAAACAGAGTTTAGATAAACCCGTCAATTCTGCCGCTTACCCCACCTAAAACTGATGCTCTTATTAGGGCTCAGCCCATCTGTAAAACATAAATTTCACCACCATCAATTTGCCAAGGGGACTGGAATTAAACCAGTGACTCCAGGTTGACAAATGGGACCCGTGTTAACGCCACACCACTTTGTCCTAAATGACAAAATAGGTAGATAGGAAATAAATGAGAAAATGCCACTTGATGGATGGTCTCAGAATCCAATCGCAGCACGAGAGAGGGATTGTGGTTCCATTTAGGAAAGAACAAGGAAAAGGGAATTCAGAAATCACAGCGGGTTGGCTGGAGCTGCAATAGCTCCGAAGCCGCCAGCCGGCATCAATAGAGTCAGCGACAGAGCTCTCGGCTCAGAGTCAGCCCAGGAATTCAACTCCCTGCTCGTCTCAGCAGCTCACGTTCTCGTCCCCTCCTTTACTGCTGACTCCCCAAAATCCTTCTAGAATAGCATCAAATTTGCCTCCTCTAACAAGACAGTGGGAGATGCAGCCCAATTAGGACAGTAAATAGCAATAAACCTGATTGTCACCAACTTCTTCTGATAGAGTGACTCATGTCACTATTTAAAACCCCAGGAAAACATCGGGCTTCTTACGGCACAAGCCTGGGTTCCTCAGTCTGGAGGCACGAGCCAGCAGCTCCCTGTGAAAGCCTGCCAATGAAAAAGGCGATGGGATTCTCTCTGTCCCCCTTCTTCAACACCAAATGGGGCAGGAGGACTCGAGGTGAGATTCCCTGTTGATGAATTGGGTACATGGAGTCAGAGCAGAGCTCTCACCCTCTGTGCACCCGCATCCTTGGTGACTGTGCAAGACAGAAAGGAACATAATTTGTTCCCCCCAGTTTCTGTTTGCACTTTTCTTAGGGTTTTGCATTAGCACTTGTTGCCATAGTATCAACAGAGGCAGCAAAGGTCTCAGGGAGCCTCCTGGGACCCATTCCGTGTCTTAGGAAGGGCTCTGGCTCTAATTCAGGCAGGATTGCGGGAGATGGGTGTGTGTGTGTGTGGAATTTTCTGTTTCCTTTCTAACTCTTTCCTTGAAAATTAAATTGTGCTGAGGCACTGGCACAGGGTGCCCAGAGAAAGAAGCTGTGGCTGCCCCATCCCTGGCAGTGTTCAAGGCCAGGTTGGACAAAGGGGCTTGGAGCACCCTGCTCTAGTGGAAAGTGTCACTGCCCATGGCAGGGATTGGAACTGGAGGAGCTTTAAGATCCCCTCAACTCAAACCAGTCTGGGATTCTATGAGTGCATGAGAGAGAGGAATAGAAATAGGGCCTGATGCTCCTCGGTACCTGGGGCTTTTCCCCTTCTCCCATGGGCCAATCTCATGCTGGTGATGCTGCCTTTGCCTGCAGGACCCCCAGGCCCCTCTTGAAGACAGAGTTTTTGCCCATGCCAGAGGAGACGATTTTGGCTTCCTACGATGCTGCTCCTCAATAATGGTATTAAGTGGAGAGGCAGCAGTGGGGCAGGCTGGCATATCAGGACCACAGACCCCCTGCGCTCCAGTGGACTGGAGTCACTGACCACAAGATGCCACTGATATTTCCAAGGGTGCATTCATTCTGAAGGATGGGTCCTGCTCTCAAAAGACTGAGCTTTCATGACTATCAAGGCAAGGAAGAACTGCATCTTTTCAGCATGTCTGAAAACATAGGCTTGAGACTCTGCAAAATAGGGTTGGGACAATCCTGTCCTTGAAGAGCATTGCAAGATCTTGTCAAGCATAAGGAGTTGCCTTAGCATAAATACCTCCGGTTTTGTATATACACACAGAGTACTTGCAGGCTTCCACACTCTGCATATAGCACCAACATACTGCTAACATATGGGCTTTCCAGACTGTGTGTTTCTCATGCTCACAGCCAGATCCCAAGCACTTGCTTGGCATCACATTGGCACTTCATTCCACTTGCTTTACAGCTGCCGTGGGGGGTGGCAGTGCATTGGATCAGGTATCACACACAGCCCGTTGCAATCCACTTGGAACGAACATGTTACATCTGGCTTCAGCCAGAAAGGGGCTGACAAATCCTTCCCTCTTCAGGACACAATACAGTTATTTTTGGCTACGTACTAGAGATCAGATCACGCATATAGATCTGATTTAATGCACACGATACAATCAGAACAGCATGAGTACAGCAAAGGCATTTTAGCTTCATTTGGAGCCTCCTCTCAAAACCAGTCCTCTCCTGTTGGGATTGTATTTCTTTAGTAAAAATTGATGGTATCAACAAGTATCAAACAATATTCTCATTACTCAGGAGAGGTAGATGCTAATCTATGCGAGCCGAGCTCATGTGACTTATCAGTTACTATATATAGTTGTTTTCAGGCACTGATTTAGGCAATCTGGCAGATTTCCTAAGCCTTTGTACAGATACACTACTGAAATGGAAAAGACAAAATACACGAGCAAAGCAGGGGGTGGAAAGAAAAAGCTGAGAGGGGCAAAATGTCCCCGGGGGAGGACCAACCCCTCCCCATCAGTAGGCACACAACATTAACTGCAAGTGAGGATTCAGCCCAAACCCCTCTGCCTAAGATGGCCTCTCCGGTACTCGCTCACAATCGTTGCATTGACACAGGGAATAAGCAGGATTCAAAGGGCACAAGGACTTGTCACACTCCTTTGCTCATGAGGGAATGTAACGCTTCCCCCAGTGCAGGTGTCTGATCAGAGAAATAGCCCCTCAAACCCCAGGTCTGCATAAGAGAAGACTTTGTGCTGGGAGTTTGTTTGCAAACACATGCACGCGTTAAAACAGGAGAGTATGTAACTGAGTGTGTGGTATCTTTAAGGAAATAGTCTGGGTATTACGAGCGAGAAAGAAATAGAAGGAGGAAGAAATCGCTGATGCAAACCCAAATTCTTTACAATAGGACATCCTCACTAAGACCTTTAACAGTAAAGACATAGCCAACCAAGACATGCAGGTAGAAATCTCAGGGAGAGCCTATTTTGAACACCCCCCTACCCCAAAAGCTTCCTACAGCTTTTGTGTGATGATCCCTATGGATCCCTGCCTGAACCATCAGCATTTAGGGATGCAGAAAAGGAAGACGAGCTGGCATTTAAAGCTGTCGAGCCCCCAGCCACTGCAACTGCTCCCTGCAATCTCCCACGTCTCCCTCTCCAGACAGCCTGTGCTCCCACGGGAAGGAAGGAGACACTTCCCCTCCATTGCGGTGGGAGGCGGATCAGCTCCTCGGGGGCTCGGCGAGGTAATTGTCAAGTTGCTGCCAGGATTTCCTCCTGACAGTCATAACTTGAAAGCATTGGAAGAAAATGTCTGCACCTGGGCTGCGGAGCCGCTGAGCTAAGGCAGGGAAGGGCTCTGCGGGGCTGGGGCTGGCTGGGGCAATGCACGCTCACCCCAGCACCAGATGCTCCAGATGTGCCTCTACAGAGGTCTCTTTTTCTTCTGCTTTGACAGTAAAAACCAGAAGCTTTCTACTATCTACCACAAACTAAGCCGAGAGCGAGCCCACAGGCAGGGCAAGCACGGTTCATTCCCACTGCTCCTGCGACAACTCCCTTCTGCATTTAAAGCACACCCAAAGAGGACTATCGAGGTCCAGGGTAGGGAGAGGGAAGGGGCAAGAACCGGCCTGACCCTCTCTGGAGGACCGGAGACGGTGCTGAGCTGGGCATCCCAGGGCTACACTCGGGGGGCTGGAGCCGCATTAGGGAGCCTCTTCCCCACCCCGGGATGGATGCGGACCTTGCTCCCACCCCAGCTCCCGGGGGACAGCGGGGACACTCCGGGTCATCCCCAGCCCAGCGCTGGGGTGGTGGTGGCACCTCCTGCAGCCCCGAGCCCTTCCTGAAGGTGCCCGCACTGTCGCAGAGGGGATGTGTCGCGACTCTGTCGGGCAGCGATCAGCACTCGGGACAGCTCCGGCACTCTCCCAGCGGCGCGGGGGGGACGACAGTCCCAGACCCCCATCCCGGGAAACTGCCTCTGTCAACTTCCCCCTCCCATCTCTACGCGTCTGTCCGCGTCTCCGCCGGTCCCGGTCCCTTTCTTCCCCGGGCAAACTGTCCCGTCCCCCGTCCCGTGTGTGCAGTGTCCTCCCCGGTGAACCGTCTCCCATACAGGCGGCTCGCCCCGCCCCACCCCAACTTGCTGCAAAGAGTTACGGGGGAGGGAAATACCCATCAGCTTCGCTCCGTTCCTGCAGCCCCCCCCAGCCCGAAGGACAAGCTGGGGGGGCAGCCGATCACGGAGTTTATAGAGGAGCCCCGGGGTGCGGAAGGCAGCGGGGGGACACAGAAACACAGAGCCCCCCTCGCTGGACCACCAAAGCGGCTTTAGCCAGGCAGACCCCACCCATGTCTCCCGCTCCCATCCGCGGCGCGGGGCCCGGGGGCAGCCCGGCTGCCTCCACCGAGCCTCGGGCTCCGGCAGCCGGAGGCAGCGCCCGGCTGCCCGCTCCGGCGGGGCTGAGGACCCGCGGCTGCCATCCCGTCCCCGTCCCCAGCCAAGGGCACGGCGGCGCGGCGCAGCCCCGGTGCCCCGGGGAGCGCTTCAGACGGGCGCTCGAGGGAGCGCACGGTCCCGCGGGGCTCCGGGCATCCCTCCCCAGAGTTTCCCGGAGAAGCGGCGCCCGGTGCGGGGCTGGGGGCAGCCCGCCCGCCGCCCCACCTACCGTGCGGCGGAGAGGAGCCGGCTCCGTCCCCGTCCCTGTCCCCGCCCGGTGCATCCCTCCCGGCGGTTCCGGGCTCAGCGGACGGACGGACGGAGCCCGGCGCGGCGCTGGGCTCGGCTGGGCTGGCGGGGAGGGAGCCAGTCCTTGCTGCGCCCCTTTATCCCAGCATCACCGAAACGAATCCGCTTTGACGTCCAACCCGGGTTTTTATGGGTGTGGAGCGAGCCGGTGCAGCCCTCATTAGGAGACACTCTGCTCTCCAAATCATACATCTTTTATATAACCTCATTTCCAGCGTGGCTTTTCTTCCCCCTCCCTCACCTTACCGGAGAACACCGCTCTCCCCCTCCCCAATCCTCCCCCCCCCCCCCCAATTAAAGAGCCGAGAGACACCCCCCGGCCCCCACTTGTTGCCGGGAAGCTCCGCACCGCAGCTCGCCCAGGACCGGGGCTCTGCCTGCCCCTGCCCGGGGCTTTGCCTGCCCCTGCCCAACCCCGCTACATCAGCAACTGCCTCTGGGCACATGGAAAGCTGCATTCACACCCCCCTTCTTGCTCCCAGCCGGGCTGTGCCCTGACGACTGCAGGAAAGCCCCCTCTTTCCCTTCCTGCCAGGTCTGCCCCTGCCCTCTCTGCATCCAGGGCAGATGGCACCAACCGCGCTGTGATGTCCTGAGCACCAAAGCTGCCTGTACCTCTGCTGGAAGAAGCGAGCCTGGGCTGCACGCAGGTTATGGAGCAAATGGGCTCCTCCTCACCCCATCACCCCATTTCTGACTCTTTATCTGCCCCTGATAAGGCCCAGTGCGAGCCCAAGGCTTGACATCAGTCTCCAGGATTTACAATTGTGCTCATTCCCATGGCAACAACAAACACACAATTATAGATATATAGTATTATATAAACCCAAGTGGGTTCTTGGGCAGGAATATGAGGTTCACCCGCTTGCAGCCTCCTCCCAAGGCCAGAAGGCAACTCTCACTGGAGAAGGAAGAGGTGGCTGCAGCCTGGTGAAGATGCATGTCCCATGGATGCCCGGCGGCTCGGGCTCCCTGCCCCATGGCTGCTCTGGGGCAGGCAAATGCAGCACAGCAGGAGATTCAATCCCAAAAGTTCCCACAGGGAAGAGGAAACGGAGCAGCCGTGTTACCTCCCGGCAAGCTGGGAGTTTCGCAGAGGTGGTGAAAGGGAGAGGATAGGCAAATGTGGCAGCAGAACTGGGGATGCTTTCCTCATGCTCCCCCCTCATCACGCACCTCATACATCACACAGTAACACACTGTCTGGGGCTAACGAAAACATAATTAGGCCTATTTAGATGGAAGAGGACTAATCCAATTCTAAGCTACCCAACGACATCTGCTCTGATGCTCTGGGCAGGGCAACCTGCCCCGTGGAGGGATGAGTAGGTGCGCACCAGCGCTTCATGACCCTGTCCCAGGCTGATAATTCTCAGCCGAAGACAAGCACAAACCCTTCCCCTCTTTCAGTGCTCACATCTTTGAGCCTGGCCTTAGCGCTGCAGGGAGGCGTTCAAAGGGACTCTGTGCTGCCAAAGCCACCCCGAAACACAACAGGAGCTCCGGCCATCAGCACCTCACTGCTCTTCTGCCCTCCTGCCAGTGAGGCAGAACTGCAGGAGGCAAACCCATGCAGGGGAAGCAAACCTGAAAGAACTCACAGGACAATGCTCACTCCTGTGTCAGCTGGAGCTGTGCTGAAGTCGGTAAATCTGAGCAAGCCAGGAGCAAAGGGTCAGGATGAGAAGGATGCTGCCTGCCTGTGCATGTCCCATTCATCCCCCTAAGCCAGGAGCAGCCCCAGGTAGCCTTTCCCTCCAGCTGGTGGCCATGAGTCAGCCCTGAGAGGGAGGCTTGGAGGTTCATAAGCAACTAATGAGGCAGATGTTGGGCTGTGAATGGAGAAGGTGGAGCGAGACCCTCTCCAGCCCATCTGCACCCAGTGAGCCCGTTCCCACACAGCTCTTGATGTGACAGCAAATGTTTGCACCTTCCTTCCTCCAGCCAAGAGCATTTGGAAGAAGGATTTCTCCACAGGGAACATGTTCCTATCATCCTGCCTCATCCTCCATGGCTACAGGAAAACCCCAAAGAGACCCCAGCTCTGGAGAAGCCTCCGCATCCATTGAAGTTGCTCCCCCCCCCTTCTCACAGCTCTGAGCAAATGCAAGCAGTGCTACCAAGCAAGTTATCCCCCAAACCTGCTTGGGATTGGGAATAGCCTTTTCCCTGCCCCTCACACAGCTGCATCCCGGTTCCCCCTCTCTGCAATCAGCTCAGCTCTGCTTGCCTCTGGCCATATGCTGCCAGCAGTTAGAGAAGCCAAATATAAACCCAGCAGCTAATGCTTCCCCAAGTTTCCTTTCCCTCCGCCTCCCCAGATCTGGGCTCTTTCCCCTCTCCTGCTGCCATTCACCCTCACCCACCTCTCTTTCGGAAGCCGGGAATGCAATGGGAATGTGCTGCTCGGGATGCTCAGCTCTAAGATCCTTAGGAAAGCGTGGCCTCAGCGTAGCTCACACACAATATCCCTGGCAGCCACAGCTCTGGTGTTACTCGGCTGCTATTTCTATGCAACTCGAAATGTGTTGGAGGGATTACTGCCCTGGGAATAAAGAAACGGCTAAATATATTTATACTAAAGCTTAAGGAGCTATGTAACTGCACACACACACACACGTACACCAGCTGATGGGGGCCTGGCACAGAGACTGCAGTGATTTGGGACAAATCCCAGGATTGTCTGTCTGTGCTCCAGTTTAGAGCAGGCGCCTATGCTGACGCTTGCCTAGAGGTGGCAGTGAGCCTTCGCTCTTGTCCTCTCCAGGACCAGAGCAGAGCAGAGAGCACAAGGGGGGGCCTGGGAAGTCCCCAGCAGAGCTCTGCACTCTCTGCCGGCTTGGCCACTGTAGGCATAAACACAGGTACCGGTGCCCAGGCAGGACCTGCAAGGAGGAGTCCTGCCTCCTCCTCCCCCTTCCTCTGCACCCATGCCATGGCCACGCCACTGGCCCGGCAGGATTCCTTGGCATCGTTCCCTCTGCATGGTGCGTGGGGGAAAAGATGGGGGTTTGAGGCAACCCAGACTGCCCTTAAAACCTGCAGGACATGGCCAAGGGAGCTCACATCCCTGCGCCAGCTCCTGGACACGTTTTGGGGGTGAAGCTCTTTGCTTCCCATTTTCAGGAGCTGTAACAAGCCCTGAGCTACCAAACAGCCACGGCAGCACAAAGTCTTCCAGCACAAGCAGCAACATCAACTTTTCCCTGAAACCACCCTCCCTTCCAATCGGACACCTGTAAATCCCACCAAGCCCCCACTGTATCCGTTAAACCTCCCTGCGCTGGGGGTTAGGGTTGGGAATGCGCTGCTGGAAGGATTCTTTTGGAGCGCATCATGCAGCCTCCAAGGGTATAAAGTGGGTTATAAAGGGTGATCTCTCTGTCACACGTACTCGCGGGCACGCATGCACACACCAAATCTAATAAAAAGATATTACTCGAAGAGTATTTGGCTTCTGGCATTCAACTAAGCCAAGCTTCATACAGACACCACAGAAATGAAATTACGGGAGCACACAAACAAGAAATTCCAGGGGGATGAATTAATGTTTCATCACTATTACAAGGCTGAGAAATACCTGCCCATCTTCCCTTGTGTTTCTTTTACTTGTACTTCAGAACATGAAGCCCCTACCTTTAAAAGCCACCATAACACGTTTCCTCCAGCCCAAGCCCTGCTGCCTTCCCATCAAAATCAGAAGTGCTTTCATGGCCATTTTAAGGACGAGTTGGAGGGCTCAAAGCCACCCCGAAGTTCAAGGGCTTCCTGTAAATCCAGGATCTAATTTAGACAGATTAAAACCCCCCTGCGTGAAGACCTTGCTTCGAAGGCTGAAAGGGGTTCCAGTTACTTCTGGGTTATTCAGATGCAAACGCTGTTTTGAAACACAAGTGCCTGAGCCATCCACCAGCAGCTGTAAGTTTGGGGGCAGATGCTCGGCAGCTACACGGCTCCACTGAAATCAGCAGAATCCACATCATTAAAGCCAGCTAAAACCAGACAGTCCGCAGTGGTTTATACCATCCGAGTCCCTATTTCAAGCCCATTCCTTTCTAGTGGGATCAGGCCCCTGAATGGTACCTTTTAACCTTTGGATCAATTATTGGGGTAATTCCAAAACAGAAAAATCACCTTTGTGTCAACCTTGAGCAGCATATTGAAAGGTTTTATGTATTTTTTCCCTATTAATGACACATTTCAGAGGGCTGTGGGTTAAACACTTGTTCCAAAAGACCCAAATCTCTAATCTTAAATGAAAAGTTATCACCGGAGGACCTTGGGGTGGGTGGTGACAAACACAGGAAAGGGTCCTGCGTCACCAGTGCCCTGGGTAAATAGGGACGGGGAGGAGAGCGGAGGGCTTGGAGCAGGCTGACAAGCCTGATAAGCCAAATCTGCAAAGCATTCATTGCAAAAAAGAACACAAAGCAAACCCAAAAGCAGAGAAACAGCTGCTGGTGAGCTCTTAATTCCTAAAAAAGAGCAAGAAGGGCAAAAATAAGAAGCCAAAAATACTCCATTACCCACCAGCAAAGCCCCTCACAGGATGGGGAGGGAGGGAGGTGACAGCATCCCTGGTCCCTTCTGCAGACACGCTGAAGTGAAACAGCATCTTTGGGGTACCCCACGAGGAGGAGGGAGCTGTGCAGCCCCTCTGTCACATCAGCCGCAGCCTGGATGGAGCAGCAAAGGGAAGGTGACTGTGAAAGGCTGATCCCAGCCCCAGCAAAAGATGTGCAAGCGTAGGGGGACACAAAGGTGTTGGTTACCCACCTCTGTATTAGCGTCATCCGGCCACAGCCAAATGGCAACCAAGGATCAATCCCAGCCCAGACATCATCAGCTCCCCCAAAAGGGAGGAAAACCAAGAAGGCAAGAGGCAGAGCTGCGGATTTTCTCCTTTTCTTCCGCAAAGCAAACAAAGGCAAGGCAAGGCGAGGCAATGTTCAGGCTTCCCACTGACTGGGGAGAAGTTTGCAGAAGTATGCCAGGAATTCAGATTTCTCTCTGGAAGGACTTGAATGGGATCCTGAAACACTGCTGCAGTTTAAAGGTATTACCCAACTTCTTCTTGTTGAGCCAAGATGAAGGAAACCCTTCTTCAAACCACGCTGACAAACCCCAGCACAGCCAGGAGAGCTCAGCATCCCATGTGAAGCCCCAGCAGCAGGTTTGAACGTGCCAGGCCCTGAGTTCTCAGCTTGCTTTTGGTTTAAAAAAAGTAATTTACAGTTTTTGGCTCCCATAACCCAGCTCAGCCCCAGTGATTCACCTACCTCCAAGCTGCAAGATGCTTCCTGCGGCCAAATCCTGGCTCATGTGCAGCCCCTCTGGTTCCAGGCTCCTGGAAGCAGGGCTGACCCCACTAATGGGAGGAAATAGGGGCTGAGCAGCTCATTGGGGTCACCTGTGAGAACTTCCTTAGTGCTGGGGACCTCATCCTCAAGCAGCCTTGACGTCAGCTGTAATAACATTGACAGAGACTTTGCCTATGGTTGAAAACATCCTCAATGTTTCCCTGTGAGATCACCAGTGCCTCATGGATTTCAGCCCAAATTCCAGCCCCCTGCTCGGCATCCCGCTCATTCCAGCCACCTGGCACCCATTTTCATGCAACTCACCAAAAACATCCTGTTTTTGAGGTCTCAACCCTCCCATTAAATTTGGTGGAAATTAGCTAGGTTTGTTAGGATGAGGCGGGTGGATAAACCAGAGCACAGCTGGATGAGCCCTGTTTCCTTAGGAAAGAGGTATCAAAGGTACCCC
The DNA here is from genome assembly GCA_039720435.1 of Amazona ochrocephala. Classification (NCBI taxonomy): domain Eukaryota; kingdom Metazoa; phylum Chordata; class Aves; order Psittaciformes; family Psittacidae; genus Amazona; species Amazona ochrocephala. The sequence goes on along the minus strand of CM077891.1, from coordinate 1,936,466 downwards.
CAAAAAGAGAACACCCCCAAACCTTCTGTTTTGATGCTGTTGGAGAAAGGAAGTTGTGTCTATGTTTAAGAGCAGGAGGATTTCCGCCTCTCAATACCTCCTGTGGGTGATGGTACTCCACCAAGGGTGACATTGCTGCCCATAACTCCAACCCAGCTGCTTTGAGGGGCCTAATTTGTGTTTTCTTTGCTCTCAAACTGGAGTTACCCCCCCAGGATGGGCCAGTCCTAGGTAAGGATAGGTTTCCTGGTGGGCACACATAGACCTTCCTAGTCCTGGGATCCTGCTCAATTTGTCGAGGGAGGAGGTGAAATCCAGGGAAGTCCTGGCTCTCCATGCCAGAGAAACACTGGAGGGGCCCAACTGGTTTTATTTCCAGGCTCCTGCTTTTTCTGCTGCATTTTAGCACACTTTGGCTCGTAAAAGAGCCCAGATTGATTGTTGTGACATTAACATTTGACCCATGGTTTTGCCTACATCCCGCTATAGCTTTGGGCTTTGCTTGCGGATGTCCTCACCTTTCTGTACTGCTTTGAGCAGAGCTGGTTGGTATCAGCTCAACACAGGGCTCGTGACTGTAGGACTTACTGCTCCACACCTCTCCTGATCCACTTCTGCTCCCAGCCAGGCTCTGGACCAGGGATGATGGGTCCCACCTCACCCTCAAAGCAGGAGAAGCGAGGTCCCAGCAGGAACAGCACTGCCATCACCCTCAGGCTCCTTCAGTGGCCACTCCAGCACAGGACACGGCCCCTTTGCCATCAGGCCACTGGCAGCACATCAGCAAAGGGAGTTGGGTTGAAGTTGGGGTCCAGAGGGGTTGCAGCTCCTCTGGACTTCCGAGGTGTCTCCAGATGTGGCTGTCACCACCACACATCAGATGCGTTGAATCCCCCTCTCAACCCACTGCTAAATACTGGAGAAGAGCCCAGGAAGGAGGATGGAGACCCACAGGCTTTACCCCCACGCTGGCCAAGCACCACAGCTGGTGGAGAAGGACCAACCCATCCCTGCTGCACCCATCTCTAGCCCAGCAATGGTACTGCCCTTCCAAGGCCAGGATTGAAGCTGTGGGCCTCAGAAGGTACCACGAGAGGTGGCATCCGAACACTCCGAGTTCGGTTTTATTTTTAGCAATGTTATTTTCCTATCATCATTTGAGGGCTTTTGCAGCAGGAGCAGCTGATGGCCTGGAAACAGGCTCTGAGTTAGGAGTGGAGGCACCCATCCACGCAGCCCGAGGGAGAGCTTTGAGGCTGAAAACATAGTAAACAGGAAAAACAGCCCAACAGCTAAAGAGGCCACCTTGGACCTGAGAAGCACAACCCTGTGAAGCACTGGAAAACAACCATCCTCTTAGCAATCCTACCAATCCAAGTGGCGAAACTGAGGCACAGAAGGAGCTGGGGTCAGCCAGTGTGTTTGCAGCACCCCCAGGACCAAGAGATAGAGCTCAGGGCTTTCACTGCGAGGTTAAAGGACCATCAGGAATCCCTGGAACAGGGGAAGGCTGGAAAATGCTCACCCCAAAGCGCCAGCCACAGCCAGATAAACCCAGTCTGGGACTTGGCAACCCAAAAGCTTCTGTTTGCCATCCAGACAGAAATAAATTAGAGCCAGACATTCAAAAAGGAAGACCAGAAAGAACAGGAAAGAACCCCAAGCAAGATCAAGATCAAGATCAAACAAGAAAAGAGCTGTTGCAGAACACCAAGTCACAGCAGGCAGACCTCTCCCTGCATCAAAAGCTCCCAGCCCCAAACTGCTCCCCAGCAGAGACCCCACTGGAGCAAGAAACAAAACAAAGAAGCCAGCCCTTCCCCATAGAGAGCAGCTTCTCATTCCAGGGTCAAATGAGGCCAATTTGGGAAGTTTGGGAACACCTGCAAACAAGCTGATGGAGGAAGAGAGAGGGATATGGCATTAGCAGAGGCTGTGATTGAACTGGGTGCGTTACCAGTGGCTGAGCCTATGGCCAAGGTGGCATCAGCCTTGTGTGACCTAAATGTCATTCCTGCCACCAATGCCACCCCTTGGGGCTCGGCAGCTGGGACTCCTGCCTTGTTGGGGAGCAAGGGGTGACACCAATGCGCACCAGAGCCCCTCACCAGGAGTCGCTGTTTGAATCAGAAACGGTGTCTCATGGGTTTGTGGGGCACAATTCCCAGGTGAGGAGGTGTTTGGTGCAGCCATCCCTGCAGAGCTGGGTACAGCCCTTGCCGCCCAAGGAGAGCAGCCATCCCCATCAGCTGCCCAATCGACATGAACAGGGGGTGGTCATTGAGCTAACATCAGCCTCAGCTGTGGGTTTTCATCTAAAACCCCTGCTGTTTGCAAAGACCATGCAATGGATCAAATCCATCTCTGCCCTGACTTCATCCCACCCAAATCACCAGGAACACATCTTAATGGGTGTCGCAATGCAGAACAAGGACAGGACCAGCACCAAGCTGCCCCAGCCCAAAGCATCCTCCCCTGCGGACCGCCTGCAATCACAGCTGGGGAAGAGCAGGAGGCCGCTGGCTTTTCCCTATTGCATTACAAGTCAGAATACAACACACTTTGGACATTCTTCATGGAATACAGCTTTCCTACACAGAAACTGCTCTTTCTGGGCACGTTTTCTCCTCGATGGCCCCACAGCCTGTTTCAGCATCCTGCTGGTTCCTAAAGAAGCCTCTCACCTTCTCTGAATCTTGGAGCTATATCACCACCTCAAATGTGTTTTTCTTGCTCTCAGGGTCCTATCAACCCCCTGCAGAGGAGGACAGGGCAGCTATTGCCCTGAGTTGCACTCACGGGGCACAGAAGTGAGCTGCAATAACCAGGCACATCTGGGAGCTTTCAGATACAGCAGAGATAGATGGAGCCTGAGACAGGCTTCCCCCTCCCCTTTTACTTTCCCTCTCTTTATTTTTCTCTCCCCTCCTCGACCTTTTATTCCCAGTGGCCAAGAACATTTAGTCTGGCCGGGAAAAGGAAATCTCATTACAGCATTATGGTTCATTTAGCAGGTCCCAGTGGAAGCCCTGCAATAACCACTGGCTTCCTAACAGGATTAGCCAGTGTCTGAACCTCCCAATCTCGCTGCAGTCATCTCCACTCCCAACAGGCTCGAGGACCCCAGAAAACCCCAAGCAGCCACAGGAACCCAAGATGCAGGTGGACACAGAGAAGGGAAGATTGAGGAGAGCCAAAGACTGAGGCTGTTGGTGTGAACGTGGATGCTGCTTGCAGAGGTTAGAGCAGACATTATCCCAGGCCATGTTAGAGCCCTACAAATCCCACCTTTCTTTGCTGTCTTGGGTTCTGCCAGCCTTATGGCTCATTCTCACTCAATATGCTGCTTTCCACAAGGGTTTTGGGGGTATTGACTTCAGAAATACAAGCAAGACACTGAAGTAATGCAGGTTCTGCTACAACATTAAATAGGACATACCCTGTCTGCTGCACCGCAACCAGTACTGAGGTGCTCGTGTAAGTTGGTTGAGGATCCCCCTAACATCAGTCTTGGAGCTTAGATGAACATAAAGGTGTTTGGTTGGCATCACGTTGTTTGGTAACATATTTTCTGGGTTCAGCTCTCTGTCATTATGAGAGTAGGAGGGCTTAGGAAAAAATAATTCAGATGAAAACGTCAAGAAAGAAGCCAAATTACAATGGGCCACTACAACAGCAAAGACAAGGTTTTGCTTTCACTGATGCTGAAATCAATTTGCTTCTCTCATCCCTGTCCCCACCCAATACAAGGAAAAGGTGGTGAAAGAGCAGTAGGTTGGGTGTAGCACTGCATGTGAAACCATCTCTGCAGCTTCACAGGGGAGAACATCTGTTCCTGATGCTTCATTACCGCACTGATTTATACATGGAGAGGACACAAATGCTGTCCCCAGCAGCAGCCAGCACAGATATCAGGCTGAGGGTGGCAAAGCCAGCTTTTCCAAGAGCCTGGAGCTGCCTGCATGCTTGGGACAGCAGCACGGCCCTGGGCAGGGAGGCAGTGGTAGGAGCATTGCGAAACACTCTGCATACGATGGATGAAGATGATGAGAAGTGTCTCAACGGCATCCCTGTATGTGACTGAGACACTTCAGAAAGGAGTGGGAAACACGTGCAGTGTTTGCCTGGTTTGCTTCCCTTAGAGCAGGGAGGGACAGCACAGCTTTGGTTTAACCAAAAGCAAGAAACAAGAAACTCGGTTAACCAAGACTGTCAAGACCGTGCTGTCCACCACATCTTAGTGATGCAAGACGTGCATCTCCATCTCCACCTTTCTCCATCACACATCTGCTACAAGGAGCATTTGCCATGGCAGAGTTTGCACCAACCACTGCAGGGACATCTGGTCCCCTGCGATCCCCTGGGACCATCACCCACTATGGCCCTTCTCCAGTGAGAAGTGGGAGCCCTAGAAGGTGTTGGAGCTCACCTCCACATGCCTCTCCTCTGACAACAAGAGGAGCCCAGGATGTTGTCTCCCAGTTTTGATGCTCAGAACAAGCTGGGAAGGCTGAGAAGCATCATTAGTGCTGGAAGCAAGAAAAAGCCACACAGGGTTGTTTTTCAAGACAGATCCCTGCATCCCCATCCCCACAGCTCCCACACTGTTTCACCTCCACCAGGAGATGTTCCTTCATTAGCAAGACATTTGTCTGGAGTTGAAGGGATGCGGCATCCTTCACACCACTGCTAACAAAGCTGTGTGGGCAGGGGTTAAGCGCTGGGGCTCAGCTTGTGCTCACAGGACATTACAGCGAAGGCGGTGGGGACCGCTGGGGTTTTGCATGATCAGCCCAGGGGATGAAGCTCAGGTGAAGAGAGAAGCTATGGGAAAAGAGGAGGGAGGCATGAGAGCAGGGAAAGTTGCACGCACGCACGCAGCGTGTAATTCAGTTTGCAGCATCTCACTGAAGCCAAGAATTGAGTAAGAGGCCAGAAAGGAGGATGCGTTTACATGGCTAATGAGAACACAGGGGCTGTGATCAGCCCAGCCAGGAGGGTGTAAACCCCGCTCCTGGCCTTCCATCAGCCTCAGGTCACTGGGAACTCATATGGATCCCCCTGAGGAGGGAGGTGACAGATGACCTCCATCCATTCTGTTTGTCCTGGGTACCATTAGCTAGGTGCAGAGAATGAGCATCTCTGCAGAGCCCTAGGACAAGTATGTTCTTGCTCCCTCAGTGCAGAAATTGCCACTGGACCAGTCACTTTGGCTTTTGGGAAGCATTTTTAGACCCTTTTGGCTGCAAGCTGACCTGGCACAGGGCTGTGAGCATCCTGCCTTCCTCTGGCCCTTCTGCAGGGACCCCTGAGCACCATCACCCTTCCCAGTATTGCTCCTACCATTGCTGTGCAGGAAAGAAGTGTTACTTGGCGAGCTGGTAGTGAACAAATCTGACCTTCTAGCACAGCCACATGCAACATCCAAGAGCATCAGCCACCAAGAGGAGGGGATACAGGGCCTGACAATGGTTGGCAGCAAGTCTTGATAGAATTACACACTGGACACTGCCCAAAGCAGCCACACAGCTCCCCACCATCCTCTTTCCCATTTTCCCTCTTGTTGTTTGTTTGGCTATCCAAATATTTCTGAGCAGCAACAGAGTCTGGCAACCCCAAACTTTCCCTAGGGAAGAAGTTCTGGCATCCAGCAGCGAAGTCAGGAGACTCTGGAAAGTTGCTCTGAGCCTGTCTCATCTCACGACTTGACATATCACCGCTCTCCATTTCCCTTCCCAAGGAAATCTGATTTGTTCCAAAGTTTATAGTTTCAGTGACCTAATCCCAGCATAGTTGTTCCTGTTTCCCTTTAATTTACTGCTGCAGCTTGTATTAATTGATGGATTGCAGAGGGCTTGAGCCACGCTAATTGCTTTAGAAGAAGAAAACAAGAAGAAAGGAAGGGAGATGCGAGGTCCCTTGGTGGATTACAAAGGTATCCGAATGGGGAACCAGCAGCCACTAGAAAATAGCAACAGCTCCAAACAGAAGCAACTGTCTGGAGAGGTGGGGGCACAAGGAGCGTGATGCTGCCTGGAAACACAAATATCTTCCCTGGGATGACCTTAAGGAGAAAGGCAAGGTGGGGGAGAAGAGGCTGCTATGGGCTCTCTGCTCTGCCAGGGCTGCCTTCACCCTTGCTTCTGCTGCTGAATGACAGTGGGGATGACAGGAGTTTCCTTAGGACAGGAAAGAGGCAAATGTCACCCATCATCCAGCAAGGATGATGTAGGGAGCCACAGGCTGCTCAGTTTGCCTGAAGAGTTGATGGAGCAAATACTCCTGGAAGCTGTTTCCACCTATGATGGGCAAAAAGTCATTGGGAACTACCAGCAGGGGTTTATCAGGTGTAAATCATGGCCAATGCACCTGATTACCTTCCAGTTGAGAGGATTGGCTCTGTGGACCAGGGCAGAGCAGTGCAAGCTGTATAAGCTCACTTTGGCATGGCCTTTGACAGTCTCCTGCAGCACCCTTGTTGCCAAATAGTGGATAAGCAGGTAAATCAGGTTGCACTCAGCTCATTTTCAAGTGATACCAGATGGGGGAAGCAGTTGACATGCTGGAAGGCAGAGCTGCTACCCAGAGGGACCACAATGGGTTGAACAAGCGGCCCAACAGGGGCTCAGGGAAGTCAAAGGCAAACACTGAGTCCTGCCTCCGGAATGGGATAAGCCCAAGTATCAGCATCCAAATAGCTGGAAAGCAGCTTTGAAGAAAACGATCTGGAGATCCTGGTGGATAAGAAACACCACGCTGCAGCTTGGCCAACACAGATTGCTTCCTCCTCTGTATTATTCCCTTCTCTTTGGTACTTGCATTTCTGGATGGTGACCAGTTCAGTTCTGGGCTCCTGAGGATAGGGCAGATATGGACACACTGGAGGAAGTCTATTGGAAACAACCAACCCAGACAAGGACTGGACACAATGCACAGAGGGATGCTGCAGGAGTTGGGCTCCTTCTTCCCAAAGAAGAAGAGACCTAATGGTTGTCTGCAACCACCTAAGTGAAAGCTGAGGAAAATACAGGTGGAGGTCACCAGAGACAGGATGAGATGCAATGGCACAAGCTGGAACATGGGAAATTATGACCTACTGGTGGGAAGAAACATTCCCCACGAAGGTGGTCAAACACACAGCATGGTCATCCTTGGAGTTACATGGTCTAGAGGACGTGTCCCTACCCGTAGCAAGGGGATGGAACTGGATGAGCTTTAAGGCCCCTTCCAACCTTAACCATTTTATTGACTTGGCTGGGGCACAGTTCTTGAGCAACCACCTCTGGCCCTGCTTTGAGCAAAGATGCCCATGGCACAAGGCAGAGGAGGCAGGGTGCAAGGCAGAGCACTGAGATTGCTGCTACAGGCTGGGCTTGGAGACCTCATACAGTTTTCGTGCTTGGTTTTGAGCTGAAGCCAACAGAGACCAAGCCAGGGGAGGAAGGAGCTTCACCTCCACCAGGTCCACCTGATGGGACCACAGTGTTTCTGGTACCTGACACACAATGTGGTGCCTTGTGCAGTCATGAGCCGGGTCTGATCCCATGGAAACCTGCAGCAAGGAGGACATGAAGGCCCTCTCTCATCTCTGACACGATCTAAACCACAGCACCACTCATGTCTGAAAGTTTTCCAGGCAATAAACTTGCTCCTTGTTGTTATCCTGGCTGAAAGCCCCCCCTCAGTTCCACATGAATCAGCCCAGGCTCTTTCAGCACGACTCTCATGGAGAGGTTGATTTATTCAGGAGCAACACAGGGAGTTTCCAGATTAACACTAATTGCTCTCCCAAATTACTTAATAGTTTAAATTGCAGTCCTCTCCTTGGGAATCATCTCAGACAGTTCAATAAAATACTAGCATCGAAGAGACAACTGCAAATTGATAAAGTCTTTGAGACGAGGCTAATATCATTGCTGTCTGGCAAATGTATTCATCTGAAACCCAATGAGGAGGATAAACAGCCTTGCTCTGTGAGGAAGACACTGCCTGCTACCGCGCTGCTCAATTTGCTCTTCCAGAGATGCTCTTATCGCTTGGGGAGAGCCTTGACACTGCTGAAACAAGGCAGCCAACTGCAACACCTATGAATAAATAGCAGCATCCTTCCCCTTGCAGAGAAAAAACTGGATTTTTAAATAATAATAATAATAATAACAAATAATAGGGTGAATGCTTATGCTAGTTGTGATGGGAAGAAAGAGCCGGTGCTCCCCTTTGGGGTGCTGAGGGCTGCTGTGGATGCAGGAGCCAGTTGGTGAGCACCAAGCTCCCGCAGGGTTGAAATTGTCACCCAGGAGGGAAGGGAAAACTTGTTTCATTTTGACCATTTCCCAATTTCCCAGCCCCTCCGGGGGCAGGAGATGGAATGTGGATGTAGGGGAAGGTGAGGGAGGATGAGGGGGGGCATGAGGGAGAGCTGCATGTGTGTGTGGGGCTCAGCATCCTCCTGCTGTGGGGAAGGAGGGGTTGCTGGAGACACCCGTGGGGGCACAACCACAATGAGGAGGCATAAAACAGCCTGAAGGTGCAGGGCCAAGAGTGTGGATGCGTAGGAAGCCCCACTAAAGGGGCTACAATAAAGCTGGAGAGGGGCTTTGGACAAGGGCCTGTAGGGACAGGACAAGGGGAATGGCTTTAACCTGCCAGAGGGGAGACTGAGATGAGCTCTTGGGCAGGAGCTCTTCCCTGTGAGGGTGCTGAGGCGCTGGCACAGGGTGCCCAGAGAAGCTGTGGCTGCCCCATCCCTGGCAGTGTTCAAGGCCAGGTTGGACACAGGGCTTGGAGCAAGCTGCTCTAGTGGAAGGTGTCCCTGCCAGTGGCAGGGGTTGGAGATGGATGAGCTTTAAGGTCCCTTCTGACCTGAACTGGGCTGGGATTCTAGGAAGCACCAAGGCATTTTGGGGGGTGCTGACCAGGACAGACACCACCAGCACACTGGGAGCATCACCTCTACTCTGTAATGTTTTGGGAAGGTGGATACCCAGGCTCAAGGAGCACCTCATCACCAGTACGGCGGCGGCCATGCCCCTTGACAACAGCCCTCCAGGACCCCACGTACCCTGCTCCCACCCAGTCAGAAGACCCTGCTTCTCCCCACGTCAAAGAGTGACCTGCCTTCCCTGAGCCCAAATTGCCCATTTCCTGTGGTTTTAAAACCATTTCTAGGTTTGGCTGGAGGGTGGTGGGGGAACAGGCTCTTTCTAACACAAACTGATGGGCAGCAACTCAGATCCATCTGCCTGTAGCACAAACCCCTCCCATGCCAGGTCTCCTCCCATCTCCAGCACAAGCATCACACTAAACCACTGCAAGAGTCATAGAATCATTAAGGTTGAAAGGGACCTTAATGATCATCCAGTTCCAACCCCTGCCATGGGCTCCAGAAGCTCCGCAGAACGTTGGGGAGGGAGCTTAGATTCGATGTGTTCTAATAGAAGGCAAAGGCAACCCCAGTTCTTTCCCTAGAGAGCAGTGTGGGAGCGAGGGGGTTACCAGGAGCCGCTGCCCAGCACGGTGCCAGGAGCCATGGGGAGCTGAGAGCAAGCCCAGCCGATGGCTGCCATCTGCTCCTGGCACCTCGTGTCGCTGCCGGGGCCTGAAAACACACGAGTGCAAGGAGAAAACAAACCACAACAGCCCTGTGAGCCCGCACGGTGGACTCGGAGCAGGCAGGGGCGAGATGCAGGCAGCTGCGGCACAGCCAGGCAGCAAGAAGCAGCCCCATGGTCTGCTCTGCCCAAGCTGCCAAAGCCCTCTGGGGTGTTTAAAGGGCTGCAAAACACTGCCTGTGCTGGTGGCTTCACAGACAGGGACATGTTGATCTTAAAGTGCTTTCCACCCCAAATCAGTCTATGAGTCTATGCCCCCCTGTTCCTTGTGGGATGCAGCAAGGCAGCAGGAGGGATGGAGAGCAGCTGGGGGGATGCTGTGGGGTCCCCATGTGGGTTGCCTAGTCCCCCCTACTTCTGCACCCAAGGATGCCCCGATGGCACCAGTCCTCTGTGCCTCACTGATGCAGAGGGATCACTTCGGGCCAGGGCTCACCCTCCCCAGGACACGTGGAAGCTCCTGGGGCTGCAGCAGAGGAGCCCTAAAGGACACTCACACAGCAACCTGCAGGGCCACATCTTTGATGTCCCCACAGCCACCAGAAGCAGCGTGGAGTTCCATCCCCATCCCTCTGGGAAGGCATCCAAGGGAGCCGGCTTGGCAAAGCAGCCAATTAAAGCAGGAATCAGGCAAGCAGCAAGTGCTGGCTGCGGCCGGGTGGCCTCCGAGCCATGGGGGAGAGCCGCTGAGTTTGCTGACCCACATCAACACCCCCTGTGGGGCTCAGAGAAAGAAAAACCCTTTAGAAACATAGGAACTGAAGAGAAGTCTCATTCATCATTCAGCCTCTGTTTGTTTTCTGCACTCGGCTAAGCTCAAACAAGCAAAACAGATTAGTTGGGCTCATTTGTTTCCTACTTAATTACACCTCTTCGGTGCTGATGTAATATATTTCAAGATTGGGGCTGCTAAGGCTGAAAATCCACCTGCCCCCCTCCCACACCCACCTTGGCTTTTCATTCCCGTACTGAAAAAGCCCAGATGGAGTTTTTTGGGGGGGAAAAAAGCTATCTAATTATGGAGGAATTCAACGCTCTGAATGCAGAAGCTGCCAGCAAGCGCTCAGGTTGTCAGAAGCAGATGGACGCGGCTCCAGCTTTTGATCACAGCCTCCTAAAGCCTCCCCAGAAAACAAGGAAAGGAGGGGGGAATAAGGACCCCGCATCTGCAGCCGCACACAGCTTCCCATAACTTCAGTTGTTCCCCCCCCTCCTCGCCTTGGCATCAATAGGACTTCCCAGGAAGCTGGAGCAGCTGCGTGCCGATGCAGGGTGAGGTCTGCGCTGGAGGAAGGAGCTCTCGCACCTCCCCACAGACTCTGCTGCGCAGGCTGAAGGTGCCTCCCCATCCCCTTTGGTTGCTTTCTTTCCTTCCTTCCTCTCCTCTCCATGCCCCACGGCTGCCCCTCGTCGCTGTGCCCATGCTCACACACTGTTAGTCAAGGCAGAGCACGCCTCGCCAGCCTGTGGCATGTGGGAGAAGGAGAATGTCCCAAAGAGCAGCAAGATGCACATGGGAGGGGTTTTTAAGGCTTCCAATGCATAAAATGGTCCTGCAGACCCCAGCCCATTGTCCCGAGATGCGAGGGAGCTGCCAACCTCCTGTTTAAACAGGATGCTGATGGCAGCAGCAGCCCCCTGCCCACCGTGCCAAGGCCAAACATGTGCTCAAGAGGTGGAACAATGAAGCGCATGGGGGGCTTGGAGGCAAAAAGTGAACCCCCTGCAATCCCCAGGTTAAGAGACCAGGAAAGAGGTGGGGGAAAGCATATCCCCCCCCCCCCCCCCCCCCGCATCCTATCCCGAATGATTCATAATGCTCCTGCTCCTCGGAACCTCTGTTCAGTGGGAGCCAAAGACCCCCCCCCCCGGCCACACACACTCCATGCCTCCTCACTGCCACCCCACAGCCAGACCCCCAAGCGCCCCCATGTCCCCAGCCTTACTTGTGAGCAGAGAGCCGGGCATCGAGCGTCGCACCCCGCTCACCTCCGCTGCCGCCGCTTAACCGAGGGCCCCCCGCCCGCACCCGGGCTTGCGGGATTCCGGCCCCAAAAGGCAGAGCAAACAAAAGGCGCACCCCGGCTCCATGGCTCCGGAGCCGTCCGGGGCTGGCGGGAGCGAGGGAAGGAGGCTCCGGGCAGCGGGAGAAAGGGCTCTGCTGAGGGGGAGCTGCGGGAGGGCTGGAGCGCCGCGCCGAGCTGGCTGCGCGGCCCCCGCCGCCTTTCCCAAGGTGGCATCGGGCCTCCCAGTGTCCTCGTCCCCTCCCCAAGCCATGCCCTGCACCCTGCAGCACTGCCAGGACCCTCCGCCCTGCCCATTGCCCCAGCCAGAGCATCCCCTTGGGGTCCCCAGCGTTGGGATGGGGGGAGATTCGCTTGTGGGTTTGAGTGATCACAGCACCCGCAGGGCACTTGGCACTGGTGCAGTCGAAGTCCCCAGCAGTGACTGGCAGCGGATGGAGGAGCTTGGTTATTGAATAACTTTTAACCTCCCCACGTGGAAGCTGCTCTACATCCACCTTATCACGCAAGTTCCTTCAGCGCTTTGGGGTTTGTTTCTCCCTTGCACCAAATGGAGGGATTGGGAAAGAGGGAAAAGGTGAGAAAAAAGCTTCAGATTTGAATTCCAGCGCCCAATTAATAGGGAAAAGTAGAAGGGGAAAGCCCAGCAGCCCCTCACTGCTGCAGAAACAGGCTTCCCAGGGACAGATCCACAGGACATCAGGACCTTCCCCTCTGCAAAGCACAGAACAAGATGCAGTCCCCACGGTAAGGCTGCTTCCACACCACAGCCAGGACAAGGAGGGCTCTTTTAGCCTGAAACCTGAGGAATTACATACAGACAGAAGGAAGGAATTGGTTTTTTACCCGCCCCCAGAAGAGCAGGCAAGGAGCTCTTGTCCTTGATGCTGAGGTGGGGTTTTATTTGAGCTCGATCAGGAGATAACGGGTCTTCCCAGGCATCTTGAAGGGTTTGGCATTGATTTTCCTCAGCTACAAAGTGAGGGGAAGCAGGAAGGTGCCCGCAGGCTCCTTACCATAGCCCCTGTGTGCTGCAAAGTCAGACGTGCCCAGGGAATTGGGATGCATCTAAGAGCTACTGCATTAATTAAAGCAGTGCTTAGAGATGAAATCATCACCAGGGACCCTCTTGTCCCCTCCAATCACCCCATCCGGTATCCACCCAGTGATGAGAGAGCTGCACCTTAATTCTGCATCAGGTTTGGCTGCTGCAGAGCCGCTGAGCTTCCCTTTGCCTTTAAAGAGGCAATTTGCTTCAAATTGAAGTGACTTTAACGTGGAACAGGAGCCCCCCAGCTCCGAGCAGGGAGGGATGCGCTCGACCCACACATTGCATCAGCATGGACGCAGCCCTCTTGCACAGAAGCCTCAGCCCAACCCCAAGGACCCCAAACCTTGTAAAATCAAATCAGTTTTCAGAAGTCTCATCCTGCCCTGGTCACTGTCAACACCCATGAATCAGGTCCCTGCAATGCTTCACATGAGCCCTTCTCATCCCGAGGCAACTCAGATGCTGCTCATGAGAGCAGGAACCTGTCCCACGCACCATCTTTTTGCTCACCATTGCCTGCAAAACCCCACTTTCACCTGGTTGAGAGCAATTTAACCCAGCATTTTCCTCTTCCAAAGCCAGAGTCAATCCTGACTGCTCTGCACTGGGGCCATTTACCAGCAGGAGGAAGACATTTGAGCAGCAAAACCCCATCCCACTTCACATGAGCAGCATCAGAGCAGTTCCACGTTTCTGCCTTTAAACTCCCTGTTCTGGCTTCCCAACCCTGCATTCCCAGGATCTATTCCCAAACATTGGCCAGGATCATGGAAACAAAGAGAGGGCAGTCAAAAAGGGTGTTGTGCTCTGATGTTCAGGCCGCTTTTATAATCAGCTACAGAGAAGGGTCCAAGAGAAGGGGCTCGGGCATCTCCAGCAGTGCAGGAAGAAGCCCTAGAAGGATGCCCTAGGGATGCAGCCAGATAGGCTGGGGCAATTGCTATTGCATAGCTTCCCAAGCACTTGAAGGCAAATCCTGTCTTCCCACCTTAATTCCATAGGCTAGAGTGTTTTGAGCCTCATCAACTGTTTTCACCTGCTCAGCACGACCTTGCCAGGCCCTCAGCCCCTAAATCCCCACCCCTAACCACAACATCCCCCAGTACATAGCTCACAGCACTCATCCCACAGCAGGACCCCATCCAGCATCACCCCAAGCCCCCCTGGTATGCGCAGACTCAGGCTGGGTCTCAACCCACCAGCCCAAGTCTCACTCACTTCTGGATCCTGCACAGCCACAGTGTCGTTCCCATGGGAAAAGCAGTCCCAGGAGGCTGTGAGTGAGCAACACACATCCAGGCTCCTCTCCTACCAGTGCATTGTATTTAAAGTGTGGGAGAAACTGCTGATAATGGGGCAATCCATTTTCTTCCCAGCACCTGAGGCAGGTTTGCTCCAAGCCAAGCCCAAGGGCAGGACCAAGGGAAACCACTGAGAGCGTTCGCCCAGCCACAGAGCAAGGGATCCTCTCTGCTAAACTCTGCTTCTTCTGACCGTGGTGGCTGCCCGGAGTCTCCCCACATCCCTGAGGATGTAAATGGGATTCATGGTGCGCAGGCTCCAAAGCCAATGCAGAGCCAATGCCACCTGGCAGAGCCATGGTGTAGTTGCTCCACCAACATGTATACACTGCTGTAAATACAAAATGAACTCAGAAGCAGCCCCATGTGTTGGTCTGGGGAGCTCTGGGTACAGAGCAGGGACTGACCACGGCATGGTAGGATGCTATGGGCTAACTCAAGCAGCAAACCCCCCATGCAAGGGGTAAGCAAGGAGCCATCCCCAACCGGGACGCTGGAGCAAGCAGCTGAAGATATGAGTGTGTAAGTTAGATCCGAAAAGAGAAAGCAGCATGGCCAGGATGAGGAAGGACCGACCGTGACTTAACCTCGTACACACAGAGCCATCAGCATTATCAGCCACTGTATTTGCAAGCCTGGAAATAGCTACCAGCAAGTGACACCCAACCCAGGGCTCTGACAGCAGCTCCACTCTAATCTTGGTGTCCATGAGCCTGGGAGTGACCACCATCCCCTCTGTATCCCTGCAAGGATGTGGGCCAGGGCCTCAAGAGCTTGTTGGTGCTTGATGGTGCCAACAGACACAGAGGGACAGATGGTTCCCGAGCATGGGGCATCCCCAAACACCCCGTGTGCAGCAGCCAGCAAATGAACTACTGCAAAAGCCCCTGAGATAAACGGGTATTTGTCATAGAGTCCCAGCCTGGTTTGGTTTGAAGGGACCTTAAAGCTCATCCAGTTACAGGCAGGGACACCTTGCACTGGAGCAGCTTGCTCCAAGCCCCTGTGTCCAACCTGGCCTTCAACACTGCCAGGGATGGGGCAGCCACAGCTTCTCTGGGCACCCTGTGCCAGCGCCTCAGCACCCACACAGGAAGGTCCCCAATGTCCCCCTACAGCTGATCCCATACCCCGCTGGGGCCTCCTCTCCTCCAGCCACAGCTCGTTCAGCGCTGGCTGCCCAAACCCTGCCCAGGGGAGCGCAGCCCAGCACAGCCCTGAGCTGCAGCTTTGCCTTTCCAGCACCACAGACCCATCCCTCACAGCACAGCCAACAGCGAGGGTATGCCCTGCACACCCTCCCCAGTCTGGGCTTTGCTGTGCAGACACAAGAAGCCGCCCTGCCCCAGGAAAACAAGGAACAAAATAGCTGGGAGGCATGGGAAAGCCTTCAGCCAGTGTCAATACCTGGTGGTGCCCAGCGCATGGCTTGGCTTTTTAACCCTTGTAGGAGGCTGCAAGCGCGAAGCTTAGGGTTAAAAGCTGGGAACTGGGAATCACTCCTCCTTCCCAGGGCTGCCCAGAGGAAAGGGTCCTGCTCACGTAATGGCTCCAGGCATAGGGCAAGGCAGCCGGGGGTCAGGTTTCTGTCCCAGCGTAAAAATAGAGGTGAGGAAAGGGAATCTGCTGAGCAATGGGACAGCAGAGCCGTGGGGAGCTTGGCCAGGGCAGCCCCTTCCCCAGTGGGAGAGGATAGAAACCCCAAGGGGAACCCAGCTCCTCATCCACCCTGGCTGGCATCAATCCCACTGAGGAGCTGGGTCTTGCTGCAGAGCAGGATCAGCTCGGCCCTGAACAGAGGCATGACCCTGGTCAAGGGTGGGTGGCCACAGCTCCCTGCAGCCCCCGTGATGCTCTCCAGCACATCCATGGTGGAACTGGCTCAAGCTGTCCCAGGATGAGCAAATGAGACCCCAATGCAGGGCGGGAGCTGGGCTTTACCCCCAACCTGTGCCCGCACATCACCCAGTCCCTGCTGGGGTGGTTGCAGGGGGCTCAGCCCACCCCTGCCCCCCCCGAAGGGCCCAGCCATGTGCTCCAGCAGTGAGGGCTCATTGAGCTCCTGAGGAAGCCCAGTCAAGCCTGGGGAGGAAACATGAATTATGATGGGCAAACAATGCCCCATTGTAGGGCACTGCCACAGCCCCAGCCTGTACCAGGGCTGTGCCCATCCTGGGGAGAACCAGCACTGGCCAGGATGGTCCAGACCTGGGTCAGTGATGCAGGACCTGGTTGGTGATGCGGCACCACCACTAGCCCCATTCTGGTTCCAGCTACAGCATGAGCACTGCATTAACCCACAGCCCTTCTGCTCTGCAAATCCAGTGCATCCCCCCTAAAATCCCCATGGTGCTGGGTTGGTGAAAGCACTGGCTGGGGGGCACTGTCCTCACCTTTCAAGCTTAGGGCTCTCTGCTAGCCTGTTTTCCTCCCATTTCTGCTGATACAGATTGGAAAGCAGAGCCCAAACCTTCCAGCAGCAGGCACAGCACCTAGAGCCCCCCCTGTAGTGAAAGTGTGGTCCCCATGGTGAGCAGAGGCTTGTGGCTGGTGTCCAGGTCTAACATCCAGGTGAACCATCCTATAGAACCATAGGATCCCAGCCTGGTTTGGGTGGAAGGACCTTTAAGCTCATCCAGTTCCAACCCCTGCCATGGGCAGGGACCCCTTCCACTGGAGCAGCTTGCTCCAAGCCCCTGTGTCCAACCTGGCCTTGAACACTGCCAGGGATGGGGCAGCCACAGCTTCTCTGGGCACCCTGTGCCAGCGCCTCAGCACCCTCACAGGGAAGAGCTTCTTCCTTATACCTAACCTGAACTTCCCTGTTTAAGTTTAAACCCATCGCCCCTTGTCCTATCACCACAGTCCCTGATGAAGAGTGCACGAGCTGGTGCCCATATACCCGGTTATTTAAGTTCAGATCAATAAAAGGCTTCAGCATATGTTTAATTTTGGGGGCAGGCAAGGAAGATAAATATGCATAATAAGCCCCAGTGCGTCCAAAGGGAGGGGGGGTCACCCAAGCAGTACCTAGAAGACATGGAGACACCTCCGAAGCCACCATCCCTGGTGAAAACACACTTATCCTCTGCTCTCCTCCTTCTCCATCCACACAGCTGGCCCCAAAAGGGTTAATAGCACAAAACAAAGAGCCCTTTTGATGATAGTATCCAGTTCCACTAGCCCGGCTGGCTGCACCCCCACTGTGCCCATATCCCACCCAGCACCCAAGTGGGAGCAATGCCCACCCAGAGCCCCAACTCATGGTCCTTCAGCATCACCATGGGCTCGCTTGAGAGCAGGAGCAGGAGGGTTAGAGCAGCATCCTGGGGGTTCAGCTCTTCTTCAACTCCCTGCATCTATTCTTTGCTGTGAAATATTAATGGCTCATGATTCATCAGCACCAAGAAGATTACAGACACGTGTGCACATTCATGTCGCTCTCTGATACACACACAAGTGTACATATGCAGATACGTATTCAGAGGTGCCTCTAAGCTGCCAGCACCATTGTTAGGGCAGTTTTGGGGATATATTGCACATTTATCCCCATCCTGGTGCGGGCATCTCATCAGGCACAAGCCAGGAGCAAGCTCAGCATCCCTGTGCTGGGCTCAGCAGGGGCTCTGTGCTGCTGCTGGCATTTCAATTAGCCCCCTGTCACCTGGAGTGCTGGAGCCCAGTCACACACCAGTGGCAACCAGTTATGCTCCTGACTGGTGGAGCACTCCAGGTTTACACCAGGGGAACCACCAGCAGGGTTCATCCCCCTGATTATTCCATGTATGCAAGAGATCATGGCACTGACACAGCCAGCAGCCCATTTACCCTGCAAGGGAGCCAGAGGGGTAACAAAGTCCCTGGCATGGCATCAAGTGGTGGCTTTTTATCCCCAAATCTGTTTCCTCTCCTCTGGGAGATCCATCCCCGATCACAACATCCCCTTTCTATCCTTCCCAGGAAAACCCCCCCTGGCCGGCCCCATCACCACTCCCCTCTCAGAATGTGCCTGGTCTAATTGGTTACCAGCTCCTGCAGGCTTTGAAAGATGAAAAGCCCTCGACAGGAGAAGTGTTGAGTGTTCATGGTTTATTAATGGTGAGCCATCATTATTTTACCTTTCAAGCGCTCGGGAGATAGCGAGGAGGGAAGGAGAGAGGAGAAGCAACACGACCCCTCCATCGCCTACCTTCGGGTCCCACCTGCATCAGCCCCACAGGCGAACACGCTGCTGCTTTCCAATGGGCTGTTTTGCAGATTGATGGTGCCCCCCCAGTAAAACAGCATGGGAGAAGCAAACAAACAAAGCAGCAGATGTGAAGAGCCTCCAGTGCTTCATCACCAGGCTCAGCCATCCCTGCAGGGGCCCGGATGGGGAGGAGCATCCCCCTTATAACCCACCCAAGCCCCAGCCCCTCCACTGAGAGCCATGCAGAGATTCATCTGCTGCCAATCCCATCATTTGCCCAATTCCCATGTTTTTGGCTGTTGCATCTCCCTACAGCTCCCATCCAAATGTTCACAGTGATTTATCATCCCCAAAGGGTTCAGCTGTGAGCTGACATGGTGGGAGATAGGAGAAGGGGGATTCAGCAGCGCTTGTGTTTCCCCCCTGAGCATCACTGGATCAAGATGCTCCTAAGGCTCTGATGGAGGAGTGGTCCAGACCCCTCCATAGACAAATACTCCCGCCCCATCCCTGTGATGCGATGCCACTGTGGAGCAAGGAGAGGGCAGGAGCAGCCGTCGGCGCGGGGACACGGAGCAGCACAGGGGTGCACTGGCTTTGCAAAGGTGCTTTTTGGGTTCAGTTTTGGTTGTTTTTTATTATTGGCATAAATAATTCATACACTGTCACCTCACCAAACACTGCACGAGAAACCACGGGAACAAATGGCTATCCATTTCTGCAGGTCACAGAGAGTCGCACTCAGTCAGACAGCTGAAATTATAAAGACTTTCTTCAAGTGTAGAAAACGTTATAAATGTTACTGTACAAATTTACATCGGGGAGATCCATCGTGCCTTTCTCAGCCATTTCCCTTGTCGGTTTGTGGGGTGATATTTTCTCTGTTGTTTTTTTACACCAGATTCAACTGTTCTGTTCCAGTGACGAGAGTTTTGCAACGACGACAGCAAAATAGATATATATATTTATGTATATATTTATAAAAAGAAAAGGGAAAGAGGGAGAAAGGAAATGAGAGTCAGCTCATTCTGCAACGGTCAGAACTAACACGGAGAAAACAAAGCAGGCCATCGAGTTCAGTTGGAAACTGTACAGGAGTTAGAGCTCGTTATATATGTATATATCTATATACATACATATAGAGATATGTATATATATTTATATATACCTTATGTACAAGAAAATGTAACAGCGTACTTTACAGGGACCAGAAATTAAAGGCGGCTTTTGCAGCTGACCAAGCTTCCCAAAGAGTCACCATTGAAATAAATAAAATCAAATAAATTAAAATAAATAAATGGCGAAGAAAGGAGGAAGGAAAGAAGAGGTGCCCAGTAGAGCACTGGCTGCTAGAGGGCTCAACCTGGGGCTCCCCATGGCACTTGGGGGTGCAGACAGTATCTCATGGCACCTCCACCATAGCCCCCTTTAGCATAGCCCAAGATCAAGCCATAGGCACCAACTCTTCCATAGGATATAGCAAAGGTTGAGCAGCTCCTCCACCTCCAAGACATTCATTTCTGCCTATCATCTGTCTTAAATGTTCATACCTCAGCTCCTGCCATAGCCAAGTACCAGATAAAAGCCATGGGGCTGGGCTCTGAGCTCACCATCCGCAGGAACAGGCTGGTCATGGCTCAGCAAGGGTAATTTGGAGAGGAAGGTGGATAGATGAAGAAGCAGGACCAGGGGATGTAATTTAGCAGCCGAAGAAGGACATAGTGCTTCGGGGCCATGCAGCACCACCACTTCCATCACTGGTGACAGCCTCGCAACCCAGCCCTAAACACGGTGCTCCCCATGAGCATTGAAATGATGGGAAAATACCCCTCAGGCAGCAGCAAGAGACTGGGGAGCTCAGGGAAGAGCCTCGGAGCACGGCTGAAAGGAGGAAGCAGCTGAGAGCCGGAGGACCAGGACAGGAGATCATCACTGGGGCTGCTCCACTGCAAGAGCCTGGGGATGTACACGGGGCTGGGGACGGTTGCCTACGTCTCAAGCTGCTGCTTACAACACCACAGTGCTAAAACCGGCTCTGCTCTCAGCCGGCGCATCTGGAAATAACCCGTCTCTCCTCTAGCTCACACAGCTAAACTGAGCTACCGGATGGACCAGCTTGCTCCTTTGGATCTTCTATTAGAGGGCATTGTGGAGAGCTTCTCCTACATTCTCTCCCTGCTGACGGGCTGGATATTTTTAAACTGGGGAAAAAAACCAAGCTGACAGAGTGGGAGTCCAGAAAACAAAGCAGAAAAAACCACAACAAAAAGTAAGATTCGTTGGGTTGGTTTTGTTGTTTAAAATAATTAAGACTTTCAGAAATAAGGCGGCACGATGCAAATCACACGGCTGCACAAACAACCGCTGCTGCGCTGAATGGAAGGGAAGGAGCTGCTCTTCTCAGCTAATTTATGATAACTACAGGGCAGCTATTTTTCCATCGATACTATTGTGCGACAGTTCTGCTCGTGGCCCTGTTGAGACCCTACACCGAGGGAAGGCGGGGGAAGAGAAGGGAGATGAGGGAAGAGTTGATGAGATTTGCTGGCTATTGGAGCACTCAGCTCCTTTCAGATGCCCAAATCCAGGGAGAAACACTTGACTGAGGCTGCTGCAGAGAGCCCTGTGCTCCTGGTGAGGACCTGATGCCGCGGGGTAACCAAACCAACATGCTCATCGTTATTCCTGAGTGCTGGCTGATCCGGCACCTGCCAACTGCTGGTGAGACCCCATGGGGGATATGTCAAGGTAAGACTCTACAGCAAAGAGAGGGCTTGGGGCACAGGGAGCAAACTCATAGTAAGACTTTCAAGACTGATGCTGTACCTTCCATCATAGATCTGCACAGTGCCTATCAGGCTACAGCACTTTGCCACCCCTGGGGTGGAGAATCACCCATGGTATCACCTCTTTCACCTTCCCAACACATTCCACTTGCTCACCTTGGAAGTTCACTTAGAAACCAAAACCACTGAGTGAGGACACCACCTTTCTACAGTGCTGGCTCCATAAGGACATGGTTTGGAATCAAGGGTTTCATGGTGAGACCTGGCTGCAACCCCTGGCAGCTGTGAAATCTGGTGACGAGGCATCCTCCCTCCCACAGACCCCAGGACCACTTCAGTGAAGGCATTGGTGAAGCCTCAGAGAGGCTTAGTGCAAGATTTACAGCACACGTGCACACAGGCACAGAGGATGGAGAGGGTATGAGACAGCAGGAGAGGGCTGGGGTGGGCAGGACAGGCGGAAGAGGGCATTGAGGTGGGATGAAGAAGACAGTGTGCTTGTGCGTGTTAGAGAGGAAGAGGTGGGATGTGGAGGAGGCAGAGGGTGAGTAGCTATGGAGCATCCTTTGTCATCACTAGGATGAGATGGTGCTCAGCCACCCACACTGAGCTCTGAAGCATCACACCCATAAGGACCACAAACCACCCCTGCTGCCTGGTGCAGGGGGTAATTAGCACAAATTAACACTCAAATGCTCAAGCCAAGGCCTCATCCTGCCCTCACTTGCTCATCCCAGCAGCAGCAGAGCCAGGAGCAGGTGATTCCTGTCTCACCCCATGCAAAACATCTGAGAATGAGATGCAATAGCATGGCACAGCAAATGTCCCAGAAGCACCAGCATCCTCCAGACAGACCCTCTTCCAGCAGGCTTGGGGGCCGGATTCACCCCCTGCTCCTGCCCACCTCAGATGCATGTGTCCAGATTTGAAGCCATAAAAGCGCCTTTGTGGATGCCTTCACAATTAAAGCTCTATCGCTTCCTAGCTGCAATTAGGTTTCTAATCTTCATTTACTTATGCTAAAGTGGTTCAAATGCTGGCAAGGGGGAGTTAGAGGAGCAGCAAACAAACCAGGGCTGGTTAGTTTGCAAAGCCTCGTCATGTCTCCAAATTAAAGCTAACTTAGACTCCAATTGAATTACTCAGGATGGTTCCTGTCAAGCAATTACGCACAATAAGGGCCTGAAAATGCAATTTGCTGTCATCTGTCACTTGACAGCTCATCTAATGGACTCAAGGGCCCATTCGAGGCGATGGGGAGAGGGAAATACCAGCACACAGTATTCAGATGACAACACCAGCTCCAAGACGTTGCCGAGAGAGCATTTTCTTCTGGCACATCCAGGACTTGGCTGGTGGAAGATGAATACGTAGGGAAAATGGTCCTGGGGATGGCTGCTCATTCAGCTGAGATGTCTGTGGGGCGGGAAGGGAGATGCTCTGTACAATCAGAGCCTGTCTGCATCCCTGACTCCAGCAGTGAGCCCTGGGACAGCAATGGGAGAGGTGAAGGACCCCAGCTCCAACTGCCCCCATTCTGCCCAGCCCCAGAGCATTCCCAAACCCAAGGCTTCAGCAGCATCTTTGGGAGTGAGGATGGAAACCCAGAGCAAAGCGGTGCCAGGGAGGAAGAGAGGGAATGGCTCAGTGATGAGATATGCACTGGGGCAAGCAGCTAAATTAACAGCAACATGGAGGTACACCCTGCCAAGAGGGAGACCCAGGGGGGAACATAAGTGGACATGGCCGGGAGGTAGAGAAGCCACTTGTGAAAGGTCATCACTGCCCTTAAAGGGGCTGCAGAGGCGTTGGGGAGCAGGACTCCTCCAGCTCTAGCTCTGCAGATGCATTTCCCCATGGGGGGCAGCTAATAGCAGCAGCACTCCCAGGCCCCAGCAGGCTCCAGCTCTGAACTCATGAATCAGCAACATTTCCCCCTTTCTTTTTCATTAAAAATAATAATAATGATAAAGAAAATGAAACAAACCCACTGAGAACCAAGAAGCAACCCCTCCCCAACCGAGCATCATGAGCACTGACCATGCTGATTGGGATCAGAGGAGCCCTGGGGTTAAATTGAAGCCGTCTGCCTCGAGGGTTGTCCCTGCTTGGCAGGGAACCGGCTCGAGCCCCGACCTCATGTGCACGGAGGGCCACCCGCTGTCCCCATCCCACCGCAGCCGGGCCTCAGCCACCGGCTCAGCTCCTCCAGCCCTTGCGGAGAGGCTCCATGGGATGGAATGCTGCAGGGGAAGAGGCTCATTCCCATCCTGCTGTTGGACTGCGGCGCCCGCTGCTCCTCTGTAGCACAGGGTGGGAAGTGGAGAGGAAGAGGAGAACCACAGGGGGAGGAAGGCACCGTCCCTTAACTCCTCCTGTCACAGCCTGGAAGGGAACAACACAGTAGAGTCAGCGCTGGGTGCTTCATCCCACAACACTGTGGGTTCTGGCAGGGCAGCCCATTGCAACAAGCATCCCCAAAAGGGCTTGACATGGGGATAACCCTGAATTCAGTGGCACCATGGGATGCTGTCACTCCTGCACCTCCCCACCAGCCTGGATTGGGGTTTCCTGATGTGCGCAGCTCCCAGGTTTAGTATAATATAGAGAAGCAAGGGCTGGTTGGGTACCACACACCTCGCCCACATCCCTGGGCATCCTGGCTCTTCCACCAGTAGGATGCCTGAGGGGCTTTTTCCCTCCATTCCCTTCATGCAGGGATGGCAGAGCCCCTGGGTACCACAGCCAGCTCATCCCTGTGCCAGCCAGGACTCCATGAGGAATCCGGAACACAACATGGGAACAGCAGCCGAAGCAGCTGAAGAAGGAGGCAGCTCAGTGCTGAACTGAAGCATCCTCCCTCTCCAGGGGGCTGGTAATGAAGGAGAAGCTGCTGGGCAGCCACAGCCCATGGCAGGCAGAGCATGGCAAAACCTTTCCCAAGCCCAACCAGGCAGTTACACAGCCTGCTGCTTGGGGGTTCAGCATCCTTCAGCGTTCCTTGCCCAGCTCCCTGAGCTGCCCCAGTGCCTGCTCAGAGTACGGCTTGGTAATTAACTTCCTTCCTAATTAACAGCTTCCTTTCAGGGTGATTTGGGCTCCATCTGACTGGGGGCTTCGTGCTGTTCCCGGGAGCACACGGGGATGGGAGGTGGCACCGGTACCCATAACCTCGGGACCACCACGCTTGGCACACAGGTAAGGAAGGGAGGAGGTCAGTTATCAGATGCGGAAGGACAAATCAGCATCTCCAACCCTCAGCGAGGTTCGAGGGGGGTGCTTTGAGCAATTGAAAGCACTCTTGCTTCTCTCCTTCAGCTCACCTTTGCCTCCCTCCATCCCTATTTCCAGCCCCCACGATCAGGGGAATGCACGCCAGGAGAAGGAAATATCCCCCCTGTGAACGCAACCCCCGCACAGATCAGGCTTTTGCTCCTATTTGTCACAATATGATGAACTCAAGAGAAGAAAACGAGTTTTTAAGTGATTCTTCTGCATTTTGCCTGCTGTTACCAACAAGCCAAATCCTGAAACCCTGACTGGGGACCCATTTACGCAGCGTTTGCTGAAGCAGAGAGAAGTGACTAAGGCAAAGCAATAGAACAGAGCAGGACATGGCCACGAGCTGTCTGCAGGAGACCATTCCCACCACTGGAAGCTGCTGAGCAAGGCATCCCCCCCAACATTGGTTAAATTTGGGCAAAAGAAAGAAAAAAACACCTTCCCAGGAAGGAAAGCTGCTCTGAGCATAGTGCATAGGTAGGCAATGGCGTCTATGATATCCCCAATGGAGATGTCCCCATGCCTGCCTTTTGGAGCCATCCTGCTTCTTCCTCTTGTGCTGGTGGAGCACACTGCCAGTCTCCTCCCAAACATCTCCAACTGCTTCCATGGGCTTTGCCACCCCAACAAAGGACAGCCAGCATGGCAGTGACAGCTAGCACAGGCACAGCACTCTGTGACCCCTCTTCCTACCCATCCTTGGCCCTCTACATGCCATCAATGTACCTACAGCTTATCCCTGTCCCCAGCACCACCAATCCAGGCTGCAACAGTGGGGTCTTGAAGAGTACAGGCAGAGCTGCCCGATGGCGCAGGGAAGGGCAAGCAGGGGCAGGGACTTACTCTGCTGACTTCCAGAAGTGCCCAGGGTGGGAAAGGCGACGGTTGCGCTTTGGCAGTTTCTCCAGCATGTCCATGAGTTTGGTGAACGTGGGTCTCTCCTCTTGGTCGTAGGCCCAGCAGAAGAGGAGGATGTCCTGCAGCCACACAGGGTGAGAACCTGAGCAAACCAAGCCAGCACCTCTCCCACCACCACCCCTGTGCCCAACATCCACCCCATGAGGACCCCATCTCCATCACCACATCCTTGTGAAGGGCTGGGGTGGAGGGGATGCATCCATCCCATGAGAACCCCGTCTCCATTACAGCATCCTTGTGAAGGGCTGGGGTGGAGGGGGATGCATCCATCCCATGAGAACGCCGTCTCCATTACAGCATCCTTGTGAAGGGCTGGGGTGGAGGGGATGCATTCATCCCATGAGAACCCTGTCTCCATTACAGCATCCTTGTGAAGCACTGGGGTGGAGAGAATGTGCAAGCTGAGCTGATGCTTGTGCCCTTCCTTTTGTGCTGGCAGATTTTGGGCAGCACAGTGTTTTTCAAAGGGACCCTCCACCCATAGGTCAAGATCCCATTCCTCCTCTATGCACACAGGGGTTTCCAGTGCCTGCCCCACAGCACGTACCGAGATCTCCTTGCCCATCCCGATCTGGCTGAGGTTGGGCTTCATCCCGCTTCCCACCTGCCAGATTATTGCCTCTGCTGGCTGTGTCTTGAAGGGCCATTCCCGCGCGTGCAGCTCGTACCAGATCGTGCTGTTGGGAGGTAGAAAGGATTAGAGATGAGAGGAGCTGGGAGGCATCCAGTGGGTGCATCTGGCCAATGCTCCACATCTGCCACCTCTCCCTGCTCCAAAATCATCTCCATCCAGATGTTTCATCCTAGATATAATATCAGAAGTGCTCAGCCATCAGGAGGGTGCTGTGGGCAGGAGGATGATGGATGCACAGGCAAAGGCACCAGCCAGGCTGCTACATCAAGTGGGAATCTCACAGGGTGATGGCACACATGAAACCCCAACCATCTGCCACTGCTCCACTCTTATCACTAAGCCAAACCTTTCTTTCCATGAGGACTCCCAAATCCAAGGGAATATCCCAAACCAAGGGTGTCCCTGGCTGAGCTTTGTCCTCCCCCATGATCCTACACCCCTGCTACAACCTGGGTGTTTTCCATCCTCATTTTCTGGCAGCTGGAGGCTGGACGAGTCCCAACTCCTGCAGTACTTGCCCCGATTTCCAAGGAAAACGCCCTGGACCTTCTTTCCCCTTAAAGTGATGCTGTGACCACCAGTTAAAGCAACAAGAAATGAGGTTAAAATAGCATCAGGGTGGAAAAATCTGGTGGGGAGGGTCTGATAAATGAAGGATCACTTCTGGATAGGGTGAATTCCTGATTTGGGAAATCGGGTCTCCTGATTTTGGGAAAATATGCACAGTTTGGGTGTAAATCTCCAAACATTGGAATCATGTGAGATATCCATTGATGCTGCAGGGGAGGAATAGTGGGGTTGGAGATGGGCAGGTGCTGGCAGCACTGGCTGAGATGCTCAGGCAGGAGCAGGGATTCTGAAGGTGCATCCAATGCATTTAAATTCAGGTTCCTACTTGGGAATTTGGGGCTTCATTTTTCCACTTTCCCACTTTTTGATGCATCCAAAACACCTGGGCTGCATTTCCCAGGGCATGAATGGCCCTATGGAGAGCGGGCTGCTGCTCCAACCTCCCTTTGCATGAGAAGACACATATGCAATACTGATTACTGCTGCGATGCCTCAGGCTTCAGCGAGCACACACCACCAGCCTCAGCCCCCTGCTTCACACCATCCCCACACACTTTAATTAACATTTTTATCCTCTTTAGAAGATCTTTTCCTCTCGCTATCACTGATCCCTGTGTAGTGGCAATAACCCTCTGGGTCATCCAGGAGCATCCCAGGCTCAGCAGAACAGCAGCAGAAACAAGAAAGAGGAGAAATGGGGGAAAATCTTTTAATCTTTGAAGGGAATTCGTGCTCTACATAAGGGCAGAGCTCACACTCCAAGAGAAAGGAGGAAAACCTCAGTCTAAGTAACCAACTCTCACTTAGTTCGATACGATCCTTTAATTACCTCTTTATTCTTGTGCTAAAGTTGTACCTCAGGGAGGGGGAAAAAAAGAGAAGCCAGATCTTTTCAGCTGTAATTACTGCAGTTTTGATGGGAATATCACCTCTGATAACAGCCCCGTGTGCGCTCATCCACGCAGCCTTTAAGGTATCCATAAGGAAATTAATCCGCTGGGTAAATACCTATGTCTCTGCCTCGAGAAAGGTTTTATCAGGGTGCAAATGGGCCTTGCAAGAAGAGAGGTTTGATTCCAGATAAATGGGGGAGTGATGGGCTGAAGGACACTCATCAGTTCTCCTCTTCTTGGGCTTTTGGCATCTCCTCCCCTGGCAGCCACCAGCGCCAGCCCCTCTGCAGCCAGCCAGGGGGTGCAATGGGGGGTATCCAGGGGTTCCCAGGCCTGTGTTCCCATGTCTATGCATCTAGAGCATCCTACGCACCCCAGGAGGATGAAGGGTAGAGATTACACCAGGCTGGCATCCCCCCAGATCCCATTGCTCTGGTCTGTAGCCAAAAGAGGAGGATTTGGTGATTTAGGGAGGGTTTAGCTCAAAATTCCCTGTAGCAGGAAGGTGCTCTGAGCCCAGGGATGGGGATTCCCACAGGCAGCATCCACTTGGCATTGCAGCAAGCAAATTGTGTCCCCATCCCCTCCTGGCTGCTTAGAGCATCTCACACATGACCCAACCATGCCAGTTCTCTGCAGCCTGCTGCAGGGACTCACCCCAGTGCGAAGACATCCGAGTGCTTGGAGAAGGGCAGCTTGTCCTCCTCGGTGTCGGGAGAGAGCTGGCGGATGATCTCGGGGGCGAGGTGGCACAACCATCCGTTCTGGATGCGCAGTTTGTTCTCCCGCCTGCAAAACACGGCGCTGAAGCCATGGGTACCACATGTGGGGAACATCACCAACAGAGAGCAGCCCATCAGCCCTCCAACCCTTTCCCAGTGGGAATTTAGGCCTGGTTTTCCCTATGGCATCCATGCAAACTCAGGCTTTAACCCTGCTGAGGGGAATGATGGCTATAATGTCTTTGTGCCTGTCTTTGCTGGGTCCACAGTTTTGGACCAGCTTTGGTTCTGGTGGGGTTGCAGGGTCTGCTGAGGCCCTTGCTGTGACCACTACTTCAAACACCTTAAAAGAGCAGGGGCAAAGCGTTACCTGGGGTAAATCCCACCAGCACTGACACCTTAGATGACCCTGCTGTGATTTGAGCAAGGGGTTGGACTGGGGACATCCAAGGGTCTCTTTCCAAGCAAACCCATCCTGTAATAATGGCCTGAAAATCAGGGGGTTTAGGTGCTTGGTCCCCAAACAACCCCTCTAGCCCACCTTCATGTCCAAGACTCTGAGGCCATCACCCTTGGGAGCAGCTTGGCTTTGTTATCACCACCAGCCCCTCAGCTAACCTGAGACATCACCTCCTCTACCTCCTCAAGGTCACCTTGCTCACAACGAATACATGAGGCTCCTTTGGCCAACAGCTGAGGCTGGCATTGGCTGCTTCTTCATCCTTTATATCCTCCAGCAGACACCTAGGATACACCACTGGCTTAGAAAAGGTCCCGTCCCCAAGCAGGGAAATGGGGAAGGACCACCGGTGGTGTTAACACACTAAGCAGCTTGATCATGTGCCCAAGCCCAAATCCAGCAGCACAGTTTGGCAGGAGGTAACAAAAACTTCCCCATGTCACATCAGACAAGAGAAGGAAGAGCCCAATGACATGTATCAAGGAATTTCTCCCTCTTCGTGCTTTGATGCACTCCCAAAGCCTGTGATGAACAAAGGTAAAGGATGGCTGTGGGGTCGTCTGTGCTCCTGGGGCCAAAATCCCAGAGCTGAGGTCCCAGGGGACACCATTGAGGTATCTCCACTCACCTCCAAGGCAGGATGATGAGCCCCCACTGCAAACACTGTCTCCTTGGCTGGCTTTTCCCCCATAGCTGCTCACATACAATGCATGCAATTCAAGACAATGCAGTCTGGAGCCTCTAAGACAAAAAGCCATCCCCATCCCCAGACATCCCCCCCGGCTCTGGCAGTGACCGGGGAGGATGCTCTCCCTAGGGAAGGATGCTGCTGGGCCAGGGCATCACTGATTAAGCTTCCATGCCCCCTCTGGGGTTTCGGTGGTTGCTCTTCACCCTGCTGTGCCACAGCCACGGCCTCAATCAGTGGCTTGGGCAAGGCACGGACCCTCTGGCCCCAGGAGCTGCAGGAGAGAGCACTTTGGCACAGAGGGGGGGCTTTCAGCTCCCACCACCATCCCCAGCCCCGTGAGGCTCTTAATTACAAGCTGCCATTAAGCATCAAGGCAATTAGAGCAGAGACGGAGGAGCTGCTCATCCCTCCCTGTGTCTATGGTCTGTCCCCAGGCAAGCAGCGGGGAGCACTCAGATCTGTTCCACCACCATCAGCAAGACCAGGATTGCACCCAGGGCTTTTAGTTTTGCTACTCAAGTCTCCAAGTGCTGTAATATCCCATGAGTGGCTTTCAGGCTGGCCTCAGGATGCTCTGGGGACCAGATTTGGCTCCGGAGCTCCCATGCGTGTACACCCAAGCATGTAGCTATGGGTTTATGAGCTTCCAGTAATGAAGGCTGAGCCTTAAAGCAGTTCCAAACATGGTTCAATTACAGCAATTTGAGGTTTCATGGCCAAAGTTTGCCTGACTTCATAACTGACCTGGCCACTTCCGCTAGCAGATAGCAGCACAACCAGCTGAGCATCTTCTAAAGCCGCTGAAGGACAAACTAGCCCCAAGGCAAAAGCAAGAGTAGGAGAGCTCTTCAGACTACCTAAGACCCACCTCGTGCTCCTCATAATTATAGAGCAGCCCTTCCAAGACAAAAAACATTTAAATAAAGGAGAAATACATCTGATTTTGCCAGGACAAGACGCTGGATTAGGAAGTTCCTACAGCGAGCATTTCAGTTGTGATAGTCATCTCAGTGTTCAGCAGCACAAGCGTGTCTCAGCACAGATGGGCACTGCAAACTCCTTGTGTTGGATGCTTTCATGAACTGAAGGTGGGCCTGGTCTAGGAGCTTGAGGAGGATTTGTAAACCACGTCTTTAACCCTAGACAAAACAGGTCAGTTTGGAGTTCTTATTCACATCTCAAGCAGCACCACCATCATTAACTTGACCTGCAAATTTTGCTCCCTTCTCCATCCAGGCTTGTCTGCACAAGCCTCTGAGGACCCCAGACTGGACTTCATCTTTCTTCTTCATCAGCAAGAAGCCAGAACCAGCAAGAAACCCTCCCTGAAAAGGGAAACCAGCCCTGCAGATACGTGCTGCTTCCGAATCCACAGTGACCAAGGAACGCAGATCCGCAAAGCCTTCTCTCAGCCCCCCACTAGCAGAAGACATCACAAGCAGACAGAGCAGCCACACTGAAAGCTTCTTGAGGAAGAGGTTTCCCCGTTTTCTCTGTTTTTCTAGCAAACCACTGCTCATTTCTGTCCAGCCCTACATTTCTGACCATTCTTCCTCTCATGAGTAGTCTCCTGACCTCTACCCATCATGTGATACCCCAATCTTGAGCAGAGATGGCCATGAATTGGTCCACCCCACTGGATACCCCATTTCCCAGCATCTCATCTGTTGTTTTATCTCCAGAGCATCTCTGACCTTCACAGCAAAGGTCTCTAGCAAAATTTGGCTGGTTTTGCCCAAATCCTTCTACTGCTGCTGCAATGAGCTGCAACTTCACCCTGGCAGGACCTAAGTCCCAAATCCCCTGCCCAGCTGCTAAACCAGAGCTGAAACCCACTTCTCCACTGCGGGGAGAGCAGCAGCACTGCTGGATTTCCTGGTCTTCCAGAGCTTTTGGCCAAGTTTATGCTAAAACCAGATGATATTTATACAAATGGAAGGGAAAGGCTGGCTGCTCAGCTCACCAAGAGAGGCATGGGACAGAGAGAGGCCTCTGTTGCCTTTGCCTCTAATCCTTTGGCCTCATCCCATGGGAACTGGAAATATTTATATATATAACTTTAAAGATGCATTTTATCCCCTGAGCAGCTTCACTGTAAAGTGACGATTGGCCACAACGACCTTTCTGGTGACAAACCCCATCATGAGGGGTGATGGAGCCCGAAAGGACCATGTGAGTGGAGACAATGAGCACTTCAGTCCAGTACCGGATGTTCTGGATTCTGTACTGGGAGGGTGCTGAGGCGCTGGCACAGGGTGCCCAGAGAAGCTGTGGCTGCCCCATCCCTGGCAGTGCTCAAGGCCAGGTTGGACACGGGCTTGGAGCAAGCTGCTCCAGTGGAAGGTGTTGGAGGTTGGAACTGGAAGGCAGGGGTTGGAACTGAATGAGCTTTAAGGTCCCTTCCAACCCAAACCATTCTATGATGCTATGACCAGAAGGTGTGTACCACACTGCTGGAGAGGAAACCTGCCCAAGCTGCTGGCCCTGATAACAGCAGGCTTGGCCTGTGCTGCTTCCAGCACAAAGGGTTTAGTGAAAAGCCCTCTCCTGCTGGAAGAAGCCAGCAACTCCTCAGTTCTAACGAAATACAGAATAGAAGCTTTGTTCTTTTATCCCCTCTTCTGTTTCCTTCCCCCCCCCCAGCTTTGCTTCTCTTCATTCCCACAACTGCTGAAACTCTTTGCCCTGCCGAGCCTACAGCTGGAAAACCTCCCACAGCACTGGGAAAAAACACCCAAACAAACATTTAATAAGGAGCATTTACCAAAGGGGCTTGATTCCAAACCTCAATAATGTCACAACGCTGTGAATGTCCCAACCTTGGCTCTCATTTTCTCTGTGTCTTGCTCCGGTGTCAGCACAGAGACTGTGGCCAGATGTCTGCAGCACCCAAAAGGTCACTGGAGTGGTTGGGGACATCCATGGGGACACCAGTGAGGGCTGCTTTGCCGGCTGCAGCACTCGTCAGCCCAGAGGCAGGAGATGAACCAGATCCCAGGGGATTATATAGGGATATATATTATATCCCTAGGGAAAAGCCAACGAATGAACTGGCTTTGACAGCTCAAGTGAAACGGAGAGCAAGAGCATCTCCTAGGGTGGTTTGGCCATGGAAATGATGCATCCCATTGGGGTAGGAAGAGGTTGGGTCCAAGAGACCCCTGCCCAGGGCCAGATCCTGTCTCTCTGAACCAAACTTCCAGAGACTCACACTCAGCATCACGCTCCTTCCACCAACCAAAAGCAACTCTGCCTTTAAACACCAGGTTTAAAACCCAAACAAAACAAAATCAAATCCAAAGCAGCTGCAAATCCTGCCCCCAAGAAGTGGAGCAGTTGGTTTTAACCACTCGGTGCTGAGCCCAGATCCACCTTGCTGCAGAAACCCCAGCCCTGCTCTCTCCATCCCTCTGGGACTTTGCGCTCCAAACCCCACAGCGGTGTTGAGCATGGAGCTGCATTTCAAAGGAGCACCACTTGTGGGGCAGAGGGGGCTCTGCAGGAGCTCTTTTCCCAAAGCATCCTTCCTCAAAAGCAAACTCCTGGGAGGTGGGATGGTGAAATCCCCTGGGCAGACCCAGGACACTCAAAGGCAGCTCGCCCTCATGCCTGGCGAGACTGCAGACCCAGAAAGGCACTTGCAGAGGAGGTTTTGGGGCTCCCTTTGCATGTTTCCAGCTCAAAGGGGAGCTCTAGGCCATGGGGAGGGATGCTGGTATTTCCACCATGCCATGTCCTACCTGCCCGCTTGGAGAACTCCCGAGATGCTGAAGAGGCCAAAGTCTGTGATCACCACCTTCCCGTTGTCATAGAAAACGTTTTTTGACTTGAGGTCCTTGTGAAGGATCCCCTTGGCATGCAGGTAGCCCATTCCCTAGGATGGAAGAGAGAAAACATCCCAAAACTGAATGAACAGCACAGACAGAATAGCACCAGAGCAGGAGCAGCTCCACAATTGCCGGGATGGGAAGAGCCCAGATGCTGGAGCAAGTCCAGAGGAGGCCACGAGGATGCTCAGGGGCTGAATAAAGCACCTCCTGTATGGAGCCAGGCTGAGAATACTGGGGCTGTTCAGCCTGGAGAAGAGAAGCTGTGTGGAGATCTCAGAGCAGCTTCCAGTGTCTGAATGGGGCAACAAGGATGCTGGAGAGGGACTCTTCATCAGGAACTGCAGTGATAGGACAAGGGGTGATGGATTTAAACAGGGGATAATTCAGGTTGGATCTAAGGCACAAGTTCTTCCCTGTGAGGGTGCTGAGGCGCTGGCACAGGGTGCCCAGAGAAGCTGTGGCTGCCCCATCCCTGGCAGTGCTCAAGGCCAGGCTGGACACAGGGGCTTGGAGCAAGCTGCTCCAGTGGAAGGTGTCCCTGCCCATGGCAGGGGTTGGGATCGGAGGAGCTTTGAGGTCCCTCCCAACCTAAACCATTCTAGGATTCTATCCCTGTGCCACAGCAGCACATCCATGCTATTGAGCTGCTATTGGGCCACAACCAGAGGCTGCACGTCCCCAAATGCCCCTGCAGATGTCTGGGGCGGTGTCCCTGGCTTGGGACAGGCATCACTTGGTGTTCACAGAGGGTGATGGGCTGCGACGGCACCACTTGTCTTCCTGATTAATGACTTACGCGAGAAAAATTAGCAGCAAACCAAACTGGCAGTCGCTTTCCTGAGATCCTCTGCTGGGAAATTGATGATGATGATGATGATGTCTTCCCTTTCCAGATTGGGAGCAGAGGGTAATAAGTCAAATCTCTCCATCCCCACTACCGTGTCCCCTGGCTGAGCCATTAGTGCTTCCTATGTGCACACCGACACCATTAGCATGGAAACAAGGACCTCGCAGGAGTCCTGCCTTGATTCCTTTCCCTGAGGAAAAGCTGCTTGGTGGTTAATTAAAATCATTGCTAATGATGCAAAAAGAGGTCATGGGTGGGGAATCCAACTCCCCTGCACTGGTTGAGCATCAGCAAATCAAGCCGACTGCCGACAGCACCGTGTGGAGGACGTTCAGCTCCACGGGATAACCAGCTCTGGGAATGGGGAGGGCGATGAAAGCCACTTATCCCCACTTCAGCAGGGCTTTTGATGCTGTCCCACTTTTCATCCTCAAGCAGACTAGGGGAATCTTGGGCTAGAGAAAGCTATTGAAGGATATATGCCAAATGGGCCAGCAAACTGTTGCTTAAGACTGAATATCAGCTATCAGTGACATGGGGGGATTTATTCACTGGATTTCCACAGGGGTCCATCCTAGGTCTGATCTTCTCGCATGCCATCATTAACCATGCAGGCAGTGGAGCAGGGATGTATTTGTAAGCTTGCAGACAATGCGGATCTGGGAGGAATGATCCAAATTCAGAAACGATGTGTTAAAGATGGGAAAGCGAACTGAAAATCCCACAAATCCTCAAATGTAAGTGCCTGGGATGTGGGGGGAGATTCTGAAGGCACCGAGGACTCAGCAGCAGCACAAACCCACCCCAGGAGTGGGAAAGGCTGGAGGCAGCCAGGGACAACGTGCTGCTCGGGGTAGCAAACACAACAACCCACCAAGTAGTGGGGGTTTAACTTCACCCCTCGGTGGTCAAATCCTGAAGTGCCTCTGCTAAGGGATGCTGGAGGAGGAAAGGGTTCAGTGCTGCGGCTGGCCCTGAGATGCCACAGCTGCAGCCGGATGCCAGGACCATTCCAGCCACTGGGATTAATTAGGGGTCTCTGTGTCCCAGCACATGAAATACTGATTAGGTTTAAAGTTCTGCTTTAAAATGTCACTGTCACCTTCACACAGTGCCTGGGTCGTGCAAGAAACAGCATTTCAATGTGTGAGCCTGTTCCCCCTGCAGTGCCTCGAGCAGCCATGAGACAGGATGTGACCCAGCACCATGAGGATGCTCTGCCGCCCCCTCCCATCACACAGGAGCTCAAAGCAGGCACTTTGCACCCATGGATGGGAACACGTCCCCGGCGCAATCATCGAGCGCAGCGAGCCTTTGCCAGAGGTATTTCTCAGCAAGCCCAAATCCCTCTCTTTGTTCCAGATCCCACTGCAAATTCCAGCCCCGCCACCTTCACCCTCGGGATGAGCTGTGAGAAAACACTCGCAGCCCAGTAATGCCTTAATTTGCTTGGCTGGCTGGGGAGCGCGAAAAGCCAGCTCCCTCTGCCGGCTCCACTTCCCAAAGAAACCAACTTCCACCTCCGGAGCAGCATGGAACAACGAGAGCCCTCGTGCCCACTAATCCAATGAGCTTAACGACTCTCCTACCGCATGCAGGGACTCAAAGGATAAAGTCAATGTAAGCCAAAGCCTCTACCATGGTTCTGCCTCCGCAGCACCAGACCAAATCAAAGCAAGTCACTGGGGTTTTCCTTTGGTTCTCCACAGCAGCCAACATCAAGTCCACCAAAACATCCTTAACATTTGCTGGTGGTTGACATGGGGAAGTGGGAAGATGGAAGCTCTTCCCTGTGAGGGTGCTGAGGCGCTGGCACAGGGTGCCCAGAGAAGCTGTGGTTGCCCCATCCCTGGCAGTGTTCAAGGCCAGGTTGGACACAGGGGCTTGGAGCAAGCTGCTCCAGTGGAAGGGGTCCCTGCCCGTGGCAGGGGTTGGAGCTGGAGGAGCTTTAAGGTCCCTTCCAACCCAAACCAGGCTGGGGTTCTGTGAGTTTAAGGAATTTACTTTAGAAATAGCATACACTTTGCTAAATCTGGGTGCAAATAGAAGCAAAATAGACAATCTAATAAGAAACAGCAGAAGCAGAAGCAGGGCAGTAATGCTGTTGAGGACATTGCAGAACATATTCTGGTTTCTAACATGAATTCGAATATTTAAGGGGTTTAAGACCTGCCAGAAAAACTTCTTCTTTTTCTCTTTTTCTCCATAGGAAGATGTTAAATGTGAGCTCAGCCCCAGATGTGTCTTGCTGTGGGCTGAAGGTATTGGCTGACCTTGGCCAGAACGCAGGGTCAGTATCACAACTCCCATGGTAGGACACACACCAAACACTTTAGGCATCATTTGGTGTTAAATACATTTGGAATCACAGTACAGCCCTCCTCTGGCAGACAGCTTAACACCTCTTGAGGAAATGAGCCGTTGCAGACACTCGATGGGAAGCTCTGATGGCTCAGGACCCAACTTCCCAGCCACTTGACCCTGCCACGTGAGGATGCTCCCCAGCGTCTATTTATATGGTCACGTCTGAAGTGTTGAAGATGCTCTCTGAGTCATCTCTATGAAAGGAAAAGCTCTTTTAGCTCTGAAAAATGTGTGTGTTCTGCCTCGTGGCACATGCAGCCTCCTGTCACGAGCACCACGGCACTGACCCCTCCAGCGCCTCGGCTGCAGGGATGCAATCACTACAGAGACATGGAAACCTCAGAGCAACAGCAGATTATTGGGTTTTCCCCAAGAGGAGAGGAATATCCAACCAGCAATTCATTCGCAGTAGCAAAGCTGGACTTACACACCTGCACTTCCAAGTGGATGTGGACAGGATGAGGCCCAGGCTTACTACGGGGAGCCTATGGGAAGCCTTGGTGCAGCCCCAGGGGAAAAACTGGGATGAGGGAGGTCTAAGAGACCTCGATTATAGAGCCAAAGGTGTTACCCTGCCCAGTCCCCTTGGATTCTTCACTCCAGGTCTTGGCTGGATCTGGATCCCCATTCGTGCCAAACTGTCCCACACCACACCACACCACACTACACTACAACACACCACACCACACTACAACACACCACACCACACCACAACACAGTACACCATACCTTCACAATTTCTTGTGCTATCTGCCTTGTCTTGTTGACATCCAGGACAATTTTGGCATCTCTCACCACTGAGTAGAGAGTCCGTCCTTTACAGAGGCTGAAAGAGAAGGAAAAGGGAGAAGATAAAAGCACAGTTTATGACCCCCCATTGAGAAACATCCCCTAAGTATAAAGGCAGTGGCTGTGGCTGGGAACTATGAACAACCACAGGAGCTTTGGCTACATCTCAAGGCAGATTGAAGATCTGGGATGGAAATCGGGGGCTCTCCCCAGTGTGGCACTGGGAGGTGCGTGCTGGTGCCATCACCGTGGTACCAAGCCCCATAAGGGGTAACCCCGGGCTGGTTCCCGGCTCTTCCCCACATCCCATCCATGAACAAACCACCTGGTCCTCTTGCTTCCGAGGGTTTTTGTGCAAAACTGGCCGCAGCTCCCGCCTCTTCCCTGGGAGGATACAATGCTCACAGATGTAACATGAGTCAAAAGAGGAAAGACAGGGAGGAGAATAAAACCCCCACCAAACCCAATGCACTGTACAATGTCCTCCAATTTTCCTTCTCTCGTACCAATTACAGTAAAATCTATTTACAGAGCCTTAATTACCAAAGGCAGCTGGAAAGGGGGGGGATATAAACCAATTAAAAATATATTGACATTTGAATATCATAATGGAGAACGTGGGTGGCTGCTGCCTCGACTCGCGCCCACAAAAATAAGGGCTTCTTTTTGCTTTTCCCTATCCACCCACACTCATTACAGGCAACTTTGGAGAGATGAGGCTGGATACCTGTGCCTGGGAATAAAGAGCCTGACACATGTCTCGTTAAAGAGGCTTCAGCGACCGCAG
Organism: Amazona ochrocephala; assembly: GCA_039720435.1. NCBI lineage: Eukaryota > Metazoa > Chordata > Aves > Psittaciformes > Psittacidae > Amazona > Amazona ochrocephala. The sequence continues at coordinate 1,898,717 of CM077891.1, read as the reverse complement.
ACCTTAATCTGATCCTGAGCTAGTTAACGAATAAAAAGCCATGGGTTTTAATGCCTCTGCTCTCCTCACTCAGCTCCACCACTTCCCTCCTCACCCATCTCCTCCAGCCCTGGGGATGCCAGCGCTGGATTTGTCCCCTGGGAGATTAATAGGGTTTGCCCCTTTGGGGATGGACATAATCAGCCCAATCTGTGCCTCCTTACAAAGGATGAGGAGCATCACCCCAAGCTGGCCTGGGTTTGCCTGGGTACCGTGTTGATCAGACGGGGAGAGGGGATGGTTCGGGTCACAGATATGGATGAGGGGGAAGAGGAACACAGAGGGCAGTGATGCTTGAGCACAGCCCTGTGGAGAGGCAAGCAGCCCAGCCCTGCAGCACCATGGGCTTGATGATCTTGAAGGCTGGATAACTATAGAATGGTTTGCGTTGGAAAGCACCTTAAGATCATCCAGTTCCAACCCGCTGCCATGGGCAGGGACAACTCACGCTAGACCATGTCACCAAAGGCTCTGTCCAACCTGGCCTTGAACACTGCCAGGGATGATCTTAAAGGTCGGACTTGATGATCTTAAAGGTCTTTTCCAACCTAGCTGATTCTATGGTTTTATGAACATCCCCCAGGTTGCAAATCCGGAGGAATCAGGAATGCAACGTGAGGGTAAATCCCTGCTTTTGTTTTGACCCCAAAGCTGGCTCAGAGCACTATGATGAGGCAAAATCCCCAGGGAGGCTGTGCCATGCTTTCCCTGGGGACAGTGAAAAAGGCAGCAGCAATCCCGGGGTGTCCCACATCATTACCTGTCAATAAGGTCCCAGTGAGCTATTAGCCCCCAAAAGCAGGGATGTTAGAGGCCAAAAGCTCCACATCCCTCCATGAGCAGAAAGCACAATTTTCAGGTCCAGAAGCAAAGCAGGAATGGGACCAGACCCATATATCATGGGTTTTGGAAAGACAACAGCATCATTCTACTTCGCCATGGGTTGTGTTGGAAATAGCCTTGCAAGTGAGCTGCAGTGGGGATTTTAAGGCATCTTCATACCCATGCATCTGCCTTCTAGCAGTGGTTTTCCTTGCTCAGGTGCCTCAGCACGTCCCTGACCCCATCAGCTGGGCTGCAAACCGATGGCATGCACAATTACAAACATGATCTTCCTCTAAATCAGCTGCTCCCCATCTCCCACAATAGTTTGGCTGCAGTCAAATCTGAATTTGTCTGAACACTGGGATCCAAGCCCTCAAACTCCCACTTGGAAAGCAAATCACTTGGAAGCGATAAAGAAAACCCTTGGGTTTCTGCAACTGGGATTAAAGGGTACAAAACAATGACAAATATTCATTCTCTTTTCACCACCTTTAAAGTATTCAGGGGTTTGGACTAATCTGCTCCATAAACCTGAAAGCTCCAAGCTCTGCAGTGCAACAGGCGTTCTGCCACCTCCCATGACCTGCCTGTGCACGAAGGAGCTCCCCCAGGCCCCCCTGCTCCCCAGCCAATGCTTGTTTCCCTCCAGAGAAAACCATTACAGAAAGTGGCTTGTGGTCTGCATTAGTCACGAATCAACATTGCACATGCAATGAATAGAGCAGAACTGGGTGTGATTTCAGCCCTGAAGTGAGTTAAGATCAACTGTTTTCCTGGGAAAGGGTTGTTTAAGAGAAAAATCCTCCAATTTCTGCCTATCTGCGCTGCTGCGATAACCCCAGGAACAGAGCCCACAGCCCTTTTCGGATGAGATTCCCATCTCTCCACTTCATTTACAGAGGGACTGCATTAAAAGAGGCAGCGGATGCACTCGGCGCGAGGTCTGGCACAAGGACAGCAGCCACTGCTCAGACCCAGGGTGGTGGCAGCAGCACACGGTGAAGCGCTGTGGGCATGGGACATGCCAGCACTGCTCCTCACACCCCAGGGGAGCCATCAAAGCAGCCCAGGTGCCTCACACCTCCTCTCAATGAATAACTCCTCCGTATGAACCCAAATAGCGGCCGCTGCACCAGTACATGAAGCGTTTTCTTGCTGGATAAGGAGCTGCCAATGCAGAGATGAAGCCTTGTCGATACCTATTATGTAGCACCTGAGCCCATTCAACCACCACCTGCAGAACCTTTTCATGGCAGAGCTCGACAATTTCACTGCTTCTCGTTCCTCGTCTGCCATCAATCGCTCCCCATTGGGGCAGGAGCAGCAGGTACAAAGCACCGCTCCGGGGCATGCACATCATCTTCTGCCTTCCCACTTAGAGGTCTATGATGAACCATGGCATTGAGGTACCCATCCGGCTGCGAGCAAGCAGGGCTGTGGATCACAAGGCCGGAAACTGCCTCCACTTGAGACCAGAAACAAAGGCAGATGATTTGCATCTTCAGATGGATCGAGGCTTATTCACCACTCAAGTGTGTATTCAGAGGTAAATACCTGTCTTCTCCTCCTAAACCTCTCCATCCCAGCCATCAGCAGAGCACAACACGTGCCCTGGGTGCCATGTGGTGACCAAACACCATCCAGAGCTGAGGACAGCCCCACTGGGTGGCTTGGGAAGATGCAAAGGTCCTTCCCGTGGTCCCCAGCATCCAGGAGCACACCTCAACCCATGGCACAACCTCAGCACCGGGACAATCCCAGCCCCATCCCACTGCAGATGCGACTCTCTATTCAAAATGAGTTTTTGAAGTGTTCAGCCAAGCAAGCCAAATCCCAAATTGCTTTATAAACACTCTGCATTTCACCAACGTGGGCTGAAGACATCGGCAATGGGAGCAAAGCCAAAGCGACTTGAAGGGGAGCAATTTGTGAGGGATGAGTGAGGAAGAGCTGGAGCACTGCCTCTTGCTAATTTTCCTATTTGATGTGAAAACAACTTCATCCCTCCTTCATCCGCTGGGGGTTTCTTCCCCCTTGTCAATACTGATGATCATCATCTCTACACCGACTATCATCACCTCTATGGGGTTGAAGACCTCAGCCTGGCTCAGAAGCAGAGCAGAGTTGATGGTACAGCGCTTACACGCGGGTCACGATGCCATTACTTCACAGCGCTTTGTGCTTTTCTTGCCTCTGCCCAACCATCCACACAAATGCCCATTAAATTAAATAGGCTCATTTGAACACCCCAAAGTGATGCTAGTCCCCAGAAAGCTCATTACTTGCTAGTATGTTGATATATGGGCAACCAGCTCAGATACCATGGTGATAGCCGGCAGGCTACACCCAGGGGAGACACACAAAGAGTGAGAGTAGGAATTCATAATAAGTGCTTTAATGCAAAAATACCTCTGCTAGCAGGTTACATCTGTGCTGGAGGAAAGACAGCACAAAGGGGGGAGCCGCTTGGATGCTTCCACGTTCCCAGTAGTTTCCTGACTTTCAGTGTTTCATGGAGAAGGAAATCTTTGGGGAATATTAAGATACAGCCACAGCAACCAGAGCGGCTGAGCTGGGGCTTGTTTATAGGATCATAGAATCATAGCATAGTTAGGGTTGGACCTTAAGATCATCCCGTTCCAACCCCCTGCCACGGGCAGGGACACCTCCCACTAAACCATGCCATCCAAGGCTATGTCCAACCCCGCCTTGAACACCACCAGGGATGAAGCATTCACAACTTCCCTGGGCAACCCATTCCAGGGCCTCACCACCCTTACAGTAAAGAACTTCGTCCTTAGATCCAATCTAAACTTCCCCCGTTTAAGTTTGAACCCATTACCCCTTGTCCTCTCACTACAGTCCCTAATCATAGAATCATAGAATAGTTAGGGTTGGAAAGGACCTCAAGATCATCGAGTTCCAACCCCCCTGCCATGGGCAGGGACACCTCCCACTAAACCATGCCATCCAAGGCTATGTCCAACCCCACCTTGAACGCCGCCAGGGATGAAGCATCCACAACCTCCCTGGGCAACCCATTCCAGGGCCCCACCACCCTCACAGTAAAGAATTTCTTCCTCAGATCCAATCTAAACCTCCCCTGTTTAAGTTTAAACCCATTACCCCTTGTCCTCTCACCACAGTCCCTAATGAAGAGTCCCTCCCCAGCATCCCTATAGGCCCCCTTCAGGTATTGGAAGGCTGCCCTCACCAGTTTGATTTAGTTTGAGCAGGACCAGCTGCGGCAGAGAGGGGAGGAATGAGGTCTGCCTGTGTCCAAGTTGTCTGAGAACCCTTTCACATAGCAGCTTGGTTCTCCTCCTTCACCAACAACTGGCAATGTTTTGCAACCAGACAGCCACCAAATGGAAAATGAAACCAGGCTGGAAGAGCAGCGAAGGGAGAGGTTTGGGTTAATTTTATCCCTGGGCTTCTTTTTCCTCCTAATCAATAAGAAATATTGCACCCCTGACGCACGCTCTCCCTGCTACGCCAGCGTGAGCAAAGCAAAGCAGCGCCATCAGTCAGCTCACGCTTCCCAAGCCCTCTGCATCTAAATGCCACCCCAGGACAGTGAGGGCAGGTGCTGGGACAACAAGGGTCACACTGACATGAACTGCGATGTGTTTGTCAGGTCTCAGTCCAAAGAGAAAGCTGGCATGTCTCAGACTCCCACCTATACATACATACATATATATATATATATATACACACACATATATATATTGCTCCCTAATTAAAAGCTGTGGGGTGGAAGGCTTGGCTGGGTCATGGCCAGCTATTCGCAGTGGGATGCTCTCAACACCCAGTGTTGTTGGGGCCCCCGGCTCTACTGAGGGATATCCAGGACTTGTTTCACTGGCATTCAAACCACCACCAAAACCTTCAGGTGAAGTGAAGCAGCGCTTCCCTCAGCCACACACACCCAGCATGGAAACACGTCAGCCCCAGGACTACAACTCCCCTTTCCCTTCTCTTCACTGCACCCACTGGCAAGCAGGAAGATACCTTCCCCTCCGCTCCCATCACTTCAACAACAGCAACCTGTGGTTTCCTTCCTCCCCAGATCCCAGGGAACACCATCCTTCCTCACTGCACTACAAGCACCGTGGAAAGCAGCAGCCAAGAGCTTCATGGCAGCGCAGCACCAGGAAATGCTGGACCAGAAGCCTGCAGACCTGACGCTGAGCATCAGCATCACTGAAGCTCAGCTCCTCTGGGTGAAAATACTTCTCCCATGAAACTCCACCTCCAAGCTGACCCCTTACACAAGTCTCCCAAAACAACCGCCGCAGGTAGGCAGGAATTCATTACCTGCCACATAAAGCAAAGCCCAGGTCCCCAACCCAGACCCAGCTCCCACTTCGCATGGAGGAGCCTCTGTAGAGCAAAATGAACATGGGGACATAGAAAAGCCCTGACGAGATGATGCTGTGGACGCTCCCCTCTCCCTGTCTCCGTCCCATGGAAGCACCGTCCTTTGATGGATATTACTTAGGCAGCTGGCACACGAGATAACTACAGCCAGAGCCTCCAAACCGCAAGGGCTGCAGGAGGAGGAGGAGGAGGAGGAGGAGGGGGATCAGCCTCCCCCAAAAGTAGCTCCAATTCCATCGGCGCTTCGGGAAAAAAAGAACCCAAGTTATTTAGAAAAAGCCAACTCCACGCATTTTTATTTGAAGGAGATGGTGTCAGAGACGAGCTCTCCCACAGCTGCAGGGGAAGAGCTGTGAGACAGGTGAATGCAAAGCAGCCACCGGCCCCAGCGGCTCAGCTAGAGCCCTGACTGCAAACAAGCCATCCGAAAACACTCACTGCTTCAGGTGGTACTCACCGCCTTTGGGAAGGGTGAGAGGGCTGGACGGGTCTATGGGGATGTGCAAAGGTGCTTGGACCTCTCCTTGCCTTTGAAGGAGCCTAACATATTCCCTGTGCCCTTCCTTGAGTTTGAGGAAGGAAAAGGTGCTTTAAAAACCCACCTTCTTTTGAAGAGAGGGGAGAAACAAGTCTTTTGATGGAGACGACTGCTTGACTAGAACCCAACTGTGCTTTGCAATGGTAATAATGATTATTATTAATAAAATCTTAATAATGCTGTCACAGGAGGGATCTAATTCCCTCCTCTTTGGCTAGGCAGGAGGATGCCAGCACACAGGTTCCCCACCACCAGCAAACAGCCCTTCCTGGCTCCAAAGAGGATCCCAGGCACAGAGGATGCTCCAGAAAAATAAGGCATCTTGCTGAGATATCACTTAATAGCAAAGGGAAGAACTGGCACAAGCAGAAAGAGTTTGTGGGACCATCTCTCAGCAGGACACTTAACCACAGGCTTTCCCTTAAACACCTGCTTAAATCCCTTCCCCTCGAGTGAAGTGTGAGTCCCGCTGCATTAAGTACATTCCTCAAGAAGTCACAGCCAAAATAATGCCATTTCCATGGCATTTTGAAACACTCTTGAAACACAAAGGAGAACTTCCCCCCTCGAGCATCCCCCGCCAGAGGAGCACATTAAGGGGCTGCTAACGCAGCCACTGGTGGGGATTTGATGCTGCAGAGGGTAAGAACAGCTCAGCCAGCCCTGAAGCAGCCAGCTCTTACTTCAACATCAAACACCCTTGCAGAGGACCAAGCCAGTGCCTTTGCCCTTCCCTATCATCCTCTGCTTGGGATATTTCGGTATCCTCGCCAGCCCATCCCACCCTGGAACGCTGTCTCCAGGCGGAAGATACATACTTGCTTAATGTACATATTAATACACCTATCGACTTTGCTGTTGTCAGTCGTTATCAAGATTTATCCAGCCTGATGGCCTCTTATTGATTGCGAAGGAGTGTATTCCCACGGGTCAATCAATTCTGATCCAGCCTGTGGCAGGAAGTCAATACCTATTTATTATATGATCTACGAGCTCCATTATTTAACTGCTAGGAAAGGGGAGACACAGCAAAAGTAAAGTGGGAAAACAACTGAGAGCCAGGGCGGGAGGTGATGCTTTGGCTCCAAAAGTGGTTGCTTTAACATGGGGAAGGTTAGAGGAGGCAGGACCTGCTCCTAAAATATACCCATGAGGGGGAAGAGAAGGACCAGAGCTAAAAGACATCTCAGATACACCCAGCTGCATTGCTCTGGGAAAGCAGTGCGGCAGCACCGTGCCTCAGTTTCCCTCCTGTTGAGCAGGATTTAGAGCTCCTGCTTAACTTCCCAGGCATGAAAGAAGGCTGACAGATTGCACCTTGAGATTGGTGGGTTGCAGTGAGGAGAAAAGGGCAATTCGGTGTTTATTAATGCTCAATTGGTCAATGTGACTCCCTGGAGAAAGCAATGGGCTGGCTGCAGGCAGCACGCAGTGGCTTGAGCAGCTCATCCTGGCCCCAGGGAGCACCCACGGGGGATAAACCAAGCAGCCCCAATCTGTTTCATCTGAAGAGCAGTGATTTACACACTTCCCCTTTACTTCCTTTTAAACATCCGCTCAGCCCTCAACTCCCTGAGTATTCGGATTTACAAGCCCCAAATCCCTCACAGCCGAGCTGGGACATTGTAAATGTCAGGAAGTTTGGCACAGGGAGAGGCTTGGAAGAGCCGAGTGTTTAAAGCTGAGCTTTGCCCAGAGATTCCCCGTGCCCACAGGAAACAAGGTCCAGGAATGGGAGAGGATTCCCGGCAGGGAGCTGGCTTTGTTCCTCCCAACAGCAGAATCAAACGTTAGATATTGCCAAAAGCCAGCATAGAAATTCATTATAAACCAAAATAAACCCCAACATTAAGTCCATTTGGCGCAAGAAAGTTATCCTGTAAGATACAGCCACAGCATCTGGGATATTCTTCCCATCCTGCTCCCACACCTTCCCTATTAATTCACGGCAGGTAATGTGTTCCCTGTTATTGAAGCCAGTTTGCTTTGCCAGGGAGGAAAAAAAGAGCAAACTCTCCTTTCATCTTTGGTATCTCACATTAGAGCTCCCCCCGCTAACCACCAGCTCCAGGGAAGGGTTTGGGAGATGCTCCCGCTACAACAGAAACACTCCAAGTTTCTCTGCTGAAAGGCACCTTCAACGCATTCATTCTCTTTATATAGTCCTGCCATGGTCAAACTTCATCCCTAATGTTCTCCAGTGCTCTCCTGGGTCTTCCTGGCACATTAGAGCAGGGACATCAATCATGGCCATGCAGCCCCGGGGGGGGGATCACCAGCAGCCATCGGGTTGGCTCCTGGTGGCACTTTAAATCCAGAGCTGCTCTGGCATCACACTGTGAAGAGAGGGACCAAACCCCTGCCTGGGGCACCTTGGGGAGCAAATCCCAGGGTCTTTGCACAGGTTCCTGGTGCCCCATTGGAGCTTTTCACTAAAAACCAAGTAATCTCCTCAGAAAAGCTGCACCAAATCCCCCACGCAAGCCAGCAAGAGCTCAATGCGCAAAGGCTCCGGCTCAAACCTCCTCTCTCCTGCCTTTGAGACCTGCAAACCTGCTTGCAAACAACGCTGCCATCCAGCAAGAGCCATCAGTGCCTCTCCGGAAAGCTGCTGATCCCCCCTGCTTCCATTACAGCCTCAATGAGACCCAGGGGCCTTGGGAAGGATCAATAAGCACGAAAATCCCTCCTTTTTTGCCTTTTTCTATGGAAGGAACACCCAGAATCCTAAAATCTGCTCGTTTCTGCAATCCATTACCCTCGTGGGTGGCTCGAGCCATTGCAATAGCATTAGAGCACTGTTAGACTTTGTCTTTTGAGGGACCTCCTGGGTGGCTGAGGCTTTACCACCCTCCCCATACCACCCTAGGCGGAGGCTGGGACTGGGAACACCAAGAAGCTGATGTAAGGAGCTTACCCAGGGCTTTGTCTCTTTGAACACCAGCAAACACAAGTTGTCATTTCCCTGCATGCAGCAAGCATGGCGCTTTTCCAGTCCTTTCATTTGCACTGTGCCCAGGACTTGGATGCTGTTCTGTGCTATCCATTATGCAGCACTTCAAGCAGCACCAAGATCACATTCACTCTTGCTCAAGACTAATTAAGATGAATGTTAACTGTCTCCAGCACTCATTACCCAAGAGGGAATCTATTAGTGGCTCTGATGGAAGCGCACGTTGGAGTTACCACCTCCCATTGTCCAAAGATGCTGGATTTCTCCCTTTCTCTTCTGACACGGACAGCTGCACGAAGAGGCAACTCAAGAATCATTGGTTCATAGAATGGTTTGGGTTGGAAGGGACCTTTAAAGCTCATCCAGCTCCAACCCCCTGCCACACGCAGGGGCACCTTCCACTCCACCTCCTGGTTCCTCGCAGCCCCTTCAGGCACTGGAGCTGCTCTAAGGTCTCCCCTTCAGGAGCCTTCTCTCCTCCAGGCTGCCCCAGCCCAGCTCTCTCAGCCTGGCTCCAGAGCAGAGCTGCTCCAGCCCTCGCAGCAGCTCCATGGCCTCCTCTGGCCTCGCTTCAACAGCTCCACATCCCTCTTGTGCTGCTGCCCCAGAGCTGGATCAGGGATGCAGTGGGGGACTCCCCAGAGCACGGCAGAGGGGCAGGATCCTTCCCTGAGCTGCTGCTCACGCTCTGGGCGGGTTTTGGGGCTCAAGCGCTCACTGAAGCAGGGTCATGGGGAGCTTCTCATTGACCAACACCCCCAAGTCCTTCTCCTCAGGGCTGCTCTATCCGCTCTGCCCAGCCTGTAGCTGTGCTGGGGATTGCCCCAACCCAGGGGCAGGACCTTGCACTTGGCCTTGTTGAACCTCATGAAGTCCTCATGGTCCCACCTCTCCAGCCTGTCCAGGTCCCTCTGGATGGCATCCCATCCCCTGGGCATGTCAACTGCACCACACAGCTCGGTGTCACCTGCAAATGCTGCGGTGCCCTCAATGACTATGCCATTGGTCACGATATTAAGCCGTACTGGTCGCAGCCATCTGGCCAGACCAAGGGTTAATGCAGAGGTAAACCAGGGCATTAACCCAGCACATCATGCTGCTGCCTCAGTTTCCCCCCCAGCTGTCGCCTGTGTGCTGTGGTGCTTGGAAGGGGAGATTTCTTTCTGCTAATGAGATGCTCCACGAATATCACAGCAAACAGGAAGGAAAACGTAGGGATGTGAGAAAGCAAAAATAAACTGGTCTATAAATAACCCCTCTCCGGCAGCGCCGGGCAGCACGTCGCGGTAAAGGCCTTTCCAGGGATGGGCAGCTGCTTCCCGCATGCCACAGGAATACAGAGATTTCTTTAACAGCTATAAGGAACTGCTGTTCTTGGTGGAAAAACATCCTCGAGCACCCACTTCTGAGCACCCACAGGAAAAGGAGCCTCTCTTCTGCACAGGGCCAATTCGGGGCCAGGGATGTGCGCAGGGAGGAGCAGGCAAGGAAATTCAGACATCCTGGATTTGTGTCTAATTAGCCCCATCAGGCAGCTGGGATTGGTTTTCCCCACTCCAAGCAAGGCTTGGTTTAAAGTTATTCCCATAAACCCACTTTATTGGTGGGTTTGGAAGTATTGGAAGCTGCTCTAAGGTCTCCCCTGAGTCTCCTCTTCTCTAGGATGAGCAAGCCCAATTTAAGCCCAATTTAAGCCCAATTGACCTTGCGATTATCAGAGGTGTCCCAAGAAGCCCCCAGAAATGTCCAAGGATAGACCTGACAAGGACTGCAGGTACAAGGGCAAGGGAGCATCCCTGCACGGTCAGCCTGGGAAATGGAAGGGATGTTTTGCCCTGGGAGCCTCAGAAGTGGCTCCTGGTGAAGCACCATCAGAACAGAGCCCAACAGAAAGCCTCAAAGGGGAATGAGTTATGTCTGGAAGTGACCTTCAGGCTAAGGGATGTGCACTCATGGCTTCCCATTCCCTGAGGCTGAGCTGAGCCCCCTCCAGCATTCCCCTCATCATTCCTGTATCCTCATGGCCAGTACAGCATCAGACATGATCGCATCTCACAACTCCCAGCAGGAGAAAACCAAACAGGTTTCCTGTTGCGATGGAATAATTACAGTGATGTTGATTCAGTCTTCGAAGAACATGGATAAAAGCAGGTTCCTGGTTGTAGATAAAGAGCAGGCGAGGCTCGGAGATGCTGTGAGCACAGGTTATATTTAGGGCAATCCAATAAATCTCTGTTTTGACCTTAAATAAAGGACTGAGTGCAGCTGGGAAGAGAATGAAGGCGAGCGGCACGCTTCGCAGCCCTCATATTAATGCATCAAGCTAAGGATTTATTTTGTCAGGCTGTCAAAAGTGGCACCTTTACAGGTTTATATAAAGAGGCATTAGAACAGAAAACACTTTGTAGCTAAAAAACCCCATTAAAATAAAGAATATATTGCCCAGGTTTTGCTACTGAATAGGATTGAAAAGCAAATAGGGACTGCAAAGGGATGGAGAAGCTGCGTTCTCCTGCGTGTAGAGGCTGCGATGCGGTGTAACGCATGGATGGGGTGTCTGACGCATCCATCAATACAGGTGTTTGCACCCTTTTCAAACAGCTTTTGGCCTAAGCTAGCTAATGGATGGGGAGCTGAAACACTGCTGGATTGTCACAGATGACTGGGTTTGGGTCCAAAATAAAAAGCTTATTTCTCTCCAGGTCCCAGCTGGGAACAACCAGCCCTTGTTTGGAGTCACCCTGTCCCAGGAGGACACAATTCCCGAGCCAAACGCTGTCCATGAACCCACCAGGGCAGGGAGCAAGTGATGGCATGAGGAGCAACAGATTGGGGTTGAAATCCTTTGCTGTTGAGCAAGGAGGGAGCAGTGCAAAGCTCCCACCCTGGTACCCACAAAGCCGCCTTATCTGGGACCGGGAGGTGCTGCTTTCAAGGGGACATTAGGGAAGGGTGATGCAATATTTCATGGCTGATGGCTGGTGGAAACATTGCTGTTTCAGTGCATGGTTTCGGAAGCACTGCCAGGAGGAGGCTGGAAAATCAACCTCACCTTGGGGAAGCTCCTCCAAGAGAAGGTGACCCATGGTGGGATGCAAAGCAGCACGTGGTTCAAACCCTGTGCCTGAATACACAGTCCAGAGGTGAGGGAAACAGCTGAATACTCAGAAATAAAGGTATTTCACATGAAAACAGCTCCCCCAGAAGCAGCTGCAGCCTCCCTGCCTCGGGGCCAGGGGGGATTTTTGATTGCCCACCCATTGATTGACCATGGAGATGCTCAGTGCTGTTTCCAACAACAGGTACATGGGAATTACTTGGGAGCCAGACAGCTCTGGAGGGGTTTGAGATGGTTTGGAATTCCAGCTTGCTCCCAACCAGCTGAAAGAAGCCCCCTCCAGCAGCCTCATTCCCCTGATGCAATGTCCCTGAGCATCACCAGCACCCAGGCAGCAGCTCTTCAATCCCCCAATCTCCCTCCCCTGGCCCCATCCCAAACTCACTCCTATTAGTCCCACACCCAGTTTGGGTGTAATAGAGACAACAGCTTTGGGAAAGGGAGGAAATGCTTCAGGAGACCATGACTTATCTTGCAAGGCCTCCCCCCTCCTTGGAAGTGAGGAAACCCTATGGATGGGCTCCAGACCTGTGGAGGATGAGCTGTCCGTGCAAGCATCTGGTTTTCCCACCCCTGCTGCCCTCTGGCTGCTTTACAGACCCTGGGTCCTAACCCTCACACCCTGCTGAGCCGTCAAACACACAAGTTATTGCTGCTTTATGCAATTAGAGGCTTTCCCACACTCAAGCATGGTCCAGACCCACCACCACCCATCCAAGGCATCATGACAGAAGAACCCCAACCGGTACAGAAACTGCTGATCCCACCAGGTTACATCCCTCCTGATTCAAACAAATCATTCCTGTCCCTAACTAAAACAAACCATTCCTGTCTCAAGCTCCACTTGTACAGAAGGTAAATCTGCCTGGACACACTTGGGTGGGTTTTCTTTCTGCTTTGCAGCATAGATCACAGCAGATGAAGAACATCCAGTTGCTAGGGCAGGAGGGGCACGGCCGCTCTTGTGACACCATCTGCTATCATCAGATGATGGCGTCATCTGGTTGAAGGCGTTTTGGGAAGAAGAAACAACCCCATCCACGCATGAGATGTGAGCTGGGGCTTACCTGGTGATGATAGCGAGGTGCGGAGGGCTCATGCAGGCTCCCATGAAGAGCACCACGTTCTCGTGCCGGGTCTGCCGGTACGCCATCACCTCCCTCTTGAAGGCCTTGAGCTGGTCCTCGTTGTCCCGCTCGATGTCGATGAGGCGGATGGCCACCTCCCCGTGCCAGCGGCCGTGGAAGACCTGCCCGAAGCGGCCCTTGCCGATGAGCTCTCCGATCTCGAGCTGCTCGAAGGGGATGTCCCACTCCTGCAGGAAGATGCTGGTCTGGCTGGCCTTGCGCGGGAAGTTGCGCGCTGAGAGCAGCGAGAGGTTCATCTCTTCAAAGTCATCCTCGGATTCCTGCACCTCCTCGGGGCCCTCTTCATTCTGCCATGGGGCAAAGGGAGCGCAATAGAAACTGCACCCATGGAAGATAACGTGGGCAAGACCCCACTGACCCTCCTACTCCTTGTTCAGACCCAGAGAAACCAGGCAGGTACCTTCCAGAGGCAACCAGGTGGCAGAAACCCAGATTTACAGGGAGTCCTTTATCTACTCCAGGGTTAAATGTAAGAGTGGGATGCGCCAGAGCATTTAATTCATTCACCTGAAAGCAGTGCTTCATCCTACCATGGCCAAGCTGTGCTCTGCTAATACAACTGCTCCCACCCTGGCACCCCCGGTCCGCACAGAAGGCATCCCAGGATGGATCTGACTTCTCCCTTCATCTTTTCCCTTAACTTTTCCCTTGTTTTTTCCCTGTACCTGTTTTCTACAGGAATTAAAGCACCCATTAAAAGCTGCATCCCCTTCCTCACCCCCCACTCCTTCCCCTCCCCTGTGCCTCAGAAAAGCTCATTGAATTCTAAACCTGAGGGCAGACACGAAGCCCATGAGGGTCTCGCTTCATGGGGTGGGCACACGGATGTGTGGACAGAGCCAGGCCTTGGCCATTAATTCAATCATCAGCAATTTCACTGCACAGATGTTCAACTTCTCTGGCTGCTGTGAAATGTGCCCCAAGACATGTATAAAATAAAGGTCTGTTAAGCACAGGAGCAGGCCCTGCTGTCTCACCTCCGAGGTGGGCTCCACTTCAATTTGAAGCAATGGGTTTCCTTCCAGGCTGTTAAAAGGATGATTGCATTAGCGAAAACACAGATAGGTGGGGAGCACATGTGGCCATCAAGTCCTGCTTCCCACAGCATCACTGCACCGGGTCTAAAGGAATCTGGGAGGAGAAGTACCAGGCTCGCTACTCATATGGAGGAACAGCCCCTTCCAACCCACACCCCAGATGTCTCCAAGCCCAAGGAGAGCTCTGGGTGCTCACATGGGAGCAGGGAGGATAACAGGGATGAGCAATATTCATTATTGCATTAATTCGCATAGGATGTGTGAAGTTCCAGGGTGGGTTTGGTGATGTGGGAGCATAGGACCAGATCTCCATCACCCAAAGTGCACAGTGAGGAGGATGCCTCACCACCACGTGCCCTGGGAGGTGTCACCACAGGCGAACCCCAGGACGGGACAGATTTGCCCCCTTGCAGCTTTTGCCCACACCAAGGCAGCGCTGGGGCATGTGCTCATGGCATTTTTAGGTGGTCTCCGAGGTCAGAATTACCTTCCCAACAGACACCAGCCAAAGCACAAGCACAGCTGATTAGACACCAGCAGCGAAGAAGATGGGGGTTTCAGTCATCTTTGAGAGGTGGAGGCTTCAAAGACCCCCCCTGCTGTAACAGCACCCAAATTCGTCTGGTTTCCCAGCTCCCTTGGCCAGGAGCTACTCTTCTTCACTTACAGAGCACCTCCCACCACCAGGGTCTCACTGTGTCCAATATTTAACAGGGAATTAGGGGAATTCTGTGGGGAAGATCAGATGGAGCAGCTCGGGTGGTTTTGAGCATAATATAGGATGTTATAAACTGTTATGATCAACAACATAAATAACAGCATCCCTTCCCAGAAAGAGCAAGGATCATAGGAGAGGCTTAACACTCAGTGGTCCTGCGCATCCTGTTCCACTCAGTAGCCACTAAAGAACTATAAATTCCAGGCGAGGCATGAATGCGTACACAAAAGGAGTCGACTCTGGTATTTTAATCTGCCCGGAAAACCCAGGGGATGCAGACAGCTTCTGCTGCCCATCACGATGCACGGGCAGCTGCAGGAGCAGCAGTCTCCCGCCTCCTGCCTGCTCTTTAACCCAGGCACGACTACCTGTCTCCTGAGTATCGGAAGCAGAGGCTGGTGTTTAACCCAGCCAAGGCCAGGGTAAGCTCAGTGCCTCTGTTCCAACCTTCCTATGATCCTGTGATTTGCAGTGGGGTGAGCAAGAGGAGAATCACTGATTTTATACACTGAAAGCTATTTTCCCATAAAAGCCTGCCAGCTCTACACCAAATACCCTGCAAAAAACACCCCAAAACCCCCCCAAAGCCTTTGAATTCACCACGTTGCCATTAATTCCCCAGCCACCAGCAGTGACAGAGGCTCCATCCCCATCCCTCCCATTGCCTCTCTTAGAGGTGGGACCCACTGGACACCTGGCAGTTGCCAGTGCAGTTTGAAGAGGATGGGGAAGCCAGACACAAACTACATCATAAACCTGGAGCAAGACCCTGTCTGTTAAACTGCTGGCTTGGAATATCCTTCCAAAAGGCATTTATCTAAAGGATCAGCAAGCAACAGTGAACTGAAACGTGAGGCACAGGCATGAGGACCTTGGTGAATGCTGGGATCAGTACAGCATCTCAGACTTGACCTGCCAGGGAGAGCTGGCCCTAAGGGCAATGAGATACTGCATTGCTGAACTAACTTCAGTGCAAAGTTTGTTGGACTTGAAATCATGACAGGCAGGGCTGCAAGAACCGTCTTTATTAAAACTGTCTCAAAGACCCTGGTTCCCTGCTTATCATAGAGTCATGGAATAATTTAGGTTGGAAGGGACCTTAAAGCTCCTCCAGCTCCAGCCCCTGCCATGGGCAGGGACCCCTTCCACTGGAGCAGCTTGCTCCAAGCCCTCTGTCCAACCTGGCCTTGAACACTGCCAGGGATGGGGCAGCCACAGCTTCTCTGGGCACC
Source organism: Amazona ochrocephala (assembly GCA_039720435.1). Taxonomy (NCBI): domain Eukaryota; kingdom Metazoa; phylum Chordata; class Aves; order Psittaciformes; family Psittacidae; genus Amazona; species Amazona ochrocephala. The sequence continues at coordinate 1,882,729 of CM077891.1, read as the reverse complement.
CTGTGCCAGCGCCTCAGCACCCTCACAGGGAACAGCTTCTGCCTAAGAGCTCATCTCAGTCTCCCCTCTGGCAGGTTAAAGCCATTCCCCTGTCCTGTCCCTACAGGCCCTTGTCCAAAGCCCCTCTCCAGGTTTCCTGCAGCCCCTTTAGGCACTGGAGCTGCTCTAAGGTCTCCCCTTCAGGAGCCTTCTCTTGTCCAGGCTGCCCCAGCCCAGCTCTCTCAGCCTGGCTCCAGAGCAGAGCTGCTCCAGCCCTCGCAGCAGCTCCATGGCCTCCTCTGCACTCGCTCAAGCAGGTCCCTGTTTAGTAAAAGATTCATCTCTTGGGCTTTGGCTTCTCAGACCAAAAGTCATTTCTATTCCTGGTGGTGAAGCACTGGGCACTGCTGTGGTCATCAATCAGTCCCCTGACCTCTCCTTTCAACCGTTCTCTGTGAGACACGAGCCAGAGCTGTGAGCTGGGTTAGGGCAGCAGAAGCATCCCTGACCACCCACCCCAACTGCCCAAAAGGCATCCCTGAGCCCCAGTCTGGTCCTGCAGAGCCAGGGGAACACCCATGGGTGCCTGGAGGAGGCGTGGAGCAAAGGATGCCTTGCATGGGGAGGGGAAGGTGATGCTAAAGCAAGAGGAAGGGAGGCACTCACATGGGGTTGGAGTTGACAGGGTGGAGGATCACCTGCGGCGCTCGGGTCGGTGTCTCAGGCACCACATCTGGGGAGGAGAGAGCAGAATAAAAGCAGGTTGGAGGCAGCAGGAGCCCCTTCAGTGCTGAAAACCTCCCTTCCTAGAAGCCTAGAACGGTTGGGGTTGGAAGGGTCCTTAAAGCTCATCTAAAGGGACGTTAAACTTCATCCTCAGGTCCAATTTAGTTACCCTCTTAGCTATAGCTGGGTGTAACTCAGGGCCATCCAGCCGTGCAGCATCTTAGTGCAATCTTGCAATAATATTGTGGTTTGGGGGAGAAATCCCACCCCAGTACAACCCCCCTGCACACATCCAGGGGTTAGGAGAGCCGGCCATGCACCCACCCTCCCAAGGGATAGCTCAGCACCCTACCTTTGAAGAGCCTTACCTGGGAAAATGAACTGCTGCTTGTACTTGTAATAATGGGAAGCTGGAAAAGAGAAAAGGGGAGTTAAACACCAGCGGCACACATTGCAGAGGCTCCAACCTGCACCGCGGAATACCAGCCCTAGGTCCGGGTCCCCTCCATCCCATCTCCATCTCTCTGGAGGATGCAACCACGATGGCACGCAGGGTGCCGAATTAAGACCTGGCTCCCATCCAGCCTCCAGGAACCACTTGGCATCATGGAGACAATGAAAGGGTGCTTGGGCATTGGAACTGCCCAGGGCAGTGCTGGAGTCACCGTCCCTGCAACTGCTCACGCACCGTGCACAGGAGGCCCTCAGTGCCATGGGTCAGTGGTGGCCTTGGCAGTGCTGGGAACGGTTGGACTGGATGAGCTGAAAGCTCTTTTCCAACCCAGCTCATTCTGCCCACTTTTGCCTGATCCAGCCCATCTAACTGTGCATTTTGTGTGCATTTCTGCCGTGCTGTGGAGCAGTGACCTTCCCGGGCTCCCTGTCTGCACTGAATGGTCCCCTGGGGACCACTGCCCAAAGCCAGCGCTGCAGGAGGGCTCTGGGTGCTGGCACTGCCCATTACCTCCCTACCACCAGCAGGTAAAGCCCAAGAGCTGATTTGAGTCACACAGGCAGGGAGGTCACGGGTACGAAGCAAGGCAGAGCTGCTGAGGCCACCAGAGGTGGGCACCAGCTCAGAAGGAACCTTCTTAAGCTTCAAGACCCCAAAGACTGTTCCTCAGGTTTAAGACGCTGAAGAGTGACCCCAGGTCTGCAGCAGGACCCCTGAGCTGGGACCAAAGGAGACTCGAAGGTAATTCATGCAGAAGAAGGTCACCTCTTTGCACTTTCCAAGCTCAAAACCTAATCCCCAAGATGCCACATGATGAGATGAGCCACAGAGAACATCCCGCAAGGGGAGATGAAAGCAGCGACTCCTGCTTTGTGTCACACCAGCTCCCATTTGCCACAGGGCCCTGCTCATCACAGGCATGGAAGTAGGGAGCAGTGACCCCACTGAGCTGCTGGGGTCTGATCCTGCCCTGCTCCATTCCTGCTGGCCGGACAAGGAGCTCCAGGTGCTGGCTCGGCTGTGGTGGCATTGACAGCACTTCCACAAGGAGATGCTGCTGCCCACTATGGGGGTTACTTCTGTGGTTTGTGCTTTAAACAACACGAAATAACATCTCATAAGACCTGCATGGAGGTGCCTGCTCCACAAGTGATGCATGATGGGGTCACCAAATGCTGGATCCTGCCTCTTCCCCCAGACCCAGGCAGGGTGCAGGGCTTGGGGATGTGAATCACTGCAAGCCTGGCTATCACACTGAGAAGACATCAGGATGCTTCTGCTATGTCTGGAGCACCATGAACCCAGTTGATCTGGCACAGAACCCTTTTGGCAGGCATTCTGTAGAGTCCTCTCCCAGCACTTGGAGGCACCTGACTTTGGGAGCAGGAGAAGGAGCCAGTTCCCTCCTTAACAGTCGGGTTCATCTGCTCCTTGGGTGCTCAGTGCTTCCTCACAGCTCCTCTGCTGTCTTCTTCATGCCCTCCAGCATCCCAGGCACTCCAGAGACCTGTGTGCAGCTGCAGCCTCTCCAGGTATGTGCTGTTTGCCTTCCTACTGGACCAGTTCGTTATCCTTGGAGGTTTAGGGATGCAGGACCCTCCCAGCTGCTGCCCCATCAAGGAGCACAGACCAAACAGGGGTCACCAGGCATGAGTGCTTCAGTATGTAGAGATGGGTCGGGGGCAAAAAGGCCTCCTCGTCCCTCACCAGGTCCTTTTTGGGAAGGGCTGGAGAGGCAGATGGGTGGATGAGGACACCAGAGACACCTGGCACTGCTAGGAGTGATGCTGAGACACTCTCTCCAGGAAGGGACCTTCCCTGGAGCAGCAGCACTGTGCCAAGGACATCCCAAAGGCAGCAATGCTGGGTCAGCCTCTGGCACATCCTCAGGCTACAGGAGCTTTTTCATCCATTTAACGGAGCTCCTGTGTCCTGCAGCCAAATTGCCTCTTCCATCATTCCTGAGGAGACTGAGCTCCAGGAACAGATGGGTCCCAAGTACCCACACAAGACTCAGTGGGACAAACTATATCGGATACCCTCAGCATCAGCTACTCCCCACTATCACCCCCCCAACACTGCCACAAGCTTGTTGGCCTGTCACCCCAAAGGCACAGTGAAACCAACCCAAATTACCCTTGTAGAGGGGTAAGACCTTGTTTCCCACTTGCTGTTGAGGCAATAAGGGGCACGCACTTTCATGCCTGGAAAGGTTTCTGTAGCCTCAAGCACATCAGGCCACCCAGAGAGGCTGTGATGGCTCCAAACTGCATCAAGCCTTCATCTCTGACCCTGCCTGAAGCAGGTTTGACTAAACACTCCCACGCTCTTTCCAACCGGAATGATCCTAAACTCATCTTTGCTGCTCATTTCTGCTCCCAGCTTTTCCCCATCTCAGTGTACGTCCAGAACAGGCATCAGCCGGACCAGATCCTTATCCCAGGAGCAGATGCAGAGGGGAGGGCACGGTACCTGGCAAGTTGAACTGCTTCTGCTGGCGCGGGCACTGCGGGGACGGGTGCAGGGGGGACGGGGGGGTCGCGCTGGGTGGCAGCGGTGGGGCTGGCGAGGAGGGTGTGGAGGAGGTGGTGGACGAGGGGTTGCTGCTGGAGTCTGGCTGGTAGGGCACCGGGATGTGGTCCTGCAGGACACGGCGAAGGAGAGAAGAGAGGAGTCAGTGGGAGCAGTGCACCCGAGGTGCTCCAGTGCTGAGGACCTGGGTGACAAGTGAGGGCTGTGCAGGCCATCCCAGTCCCCTATTTCCGAAAGCCCTAGAGAACAACCAGAGCCACAGCCTGGCCTTTTCCAAAGCTGTGTTCACAGCTTGCACCGGAAATTGGGCTCCTTTGCCAGCTTTGCCCTGCTGCGCACCCACACTGAGGGCTCCCCAACCCTGCTGCCTGGAGATGGCCACCAGGACCAGAGGTGGGGGCCACATCCCTGGGCTTGGTCCCTAAAGGCATCAAGGAGCTGGTAGCTTCAGCTGACCACCTTCAAGCCAAGTACCCAGCACCTTGCCCATAGCACTGAGGCAGAGTTGAGAGGATCAGCCAGCACACCCCAAACCACTCCTTGCCCTTTATCAACCCTTCCCAATCAAGGCAAGGATGGCAGCTTCAGGTGTGCATCTGCAGGCTCACTGTGACGGGTGAGAAAGGACCAGCTGGTAGCAAACAGGGAGTAGAGCCCACCTGGATATCTTAGATCTGAGGAAGGAAAGCTGAGGCCAGAATATCCCACCTTGCTCATGACCTCGCTGCCCAATGTGGAGACACTTCCTGGGATCTGACCTTCAGCAGCACTGAGCACTCCACCTCCCAACCCATAGCAAGATCCCTCCAAGGCTAGAAAATCTGCACCAGCCTCCAACAAACTGATTCGTTTCAAATGGGTTGGGCTTCCCAGGAAACCCACGTTTATTCCATATAGACCATCCTGACACACAGGAGGACCGTGGGTAGATAAATCACTTTCTAAGCCAATGCTGAAGGCCACTAAACAATCAGATTTCAAAGGTATTCACTGAGAATGAAGTATCTCTAAGGAAATGCTTTTAGAAACGTCAAAGTAAGAAGCGGACCTTGTTGCATAAAGAATATTTATAGAGGAGACTGCAACCAGAACGGGGGTGCTCAGGTTAAAACTGAATATAAATATATATATATATGATGTTGAGCATCATCACGCTGTGGTTAGAGGAAAGCTAAGGTGAAAGGACTGCGTGTCAGAGGCAGGAGAAAGAGGGCTGATGCCTTTCGCACCCAAAGCCTTTATCAGAGAGCTGAGTCACTTCCCTGCTGCCCTCTCATAAATGAAACAAATCACTGGAAGGACAGGCACTAATAGGAAAAATGCAGCTCTATTTCTTCTGAATACCTGCAGTAGCTCTTCAGCCTCCAAAAGCCATTTGTACCACCCCTTAACAGCAACGACAGAATGGCTTATCACTCATACACTAAGGATCTCGTAAGAGATTTAGGTTTATAAACTGCATCCTAAGAGCATCACCTGGTACCCAGCCTGTGCCGAGAGCCTGAGGATGCTGAGGAGCTGGGGATGCTGCCAGGCTGTGGGAAGCCAGGGTTTTCACAACCTCTTCCCACCACAACAAGGATTTCCTTTGCTTTAAGTGCTTCCAGCCTGCAAACTCCTCACCCTGCTCTGTCTCAGCTGCCCATAGGGAATCTCCCACTGAAGGCATAATAACCCACGCCAGGTCTATTGCTATTAGTGCAGCGCAGCAGCAAGCCTGCTGCACTGTCAGGTCCAGCTTGACCAGCTTTGCCATGGACACAATCAAATTCTGGGCTTCTTTCATTTATAACAATGAATCTGTCATTTATGGAAGTCTCACATAGTAGCAGAGGCCTCAAACCACCCCAAATTCAGCTTAGATCCGAAGGCTGAGAGGCCACAATGCAGCAAGAGCAGTGGGGGACAGGGCATTTCGAAGGTGCTGATCCCATTTGATGTTGAAAAGAAATAACCTCAGCAGATGCAATCCACACTGGGAAACCCAAAGGAAACCAAGCCGGCATCGCTGCTCATCCTGCTTCCACACCAAGCACACCCTTGCTTTGCTCCTTGAGTTAGCATGGTCCATGGGATCATTCTTGTTTTAAGGCCCCAAGCAGGTTTCTAGGTAGTACCTGCCCATACACGGGCACCCACATCAGTCCCATAGCAGTGGGTGTGCATGGAGACCCATGGAGACACCTACAAAGCCTGGTCCTGGCAGATGGCTATGGGGCTGGAAGATGCTCCATCCTGGAGACAGCCCACCAGTCCCCTCCTGCCCCAACCACAAGGTCAGGGCATGGTCCCTTTTGCTCTTATATTCCTTCCTTTAGGAATTACTCTCTAAGCTGCGCTCCCACCCAGTAAATGGGATTGATGTTCCCAAAGGATGTGCCCTGGGAAAGCTGCAATGAGCTTCCCTGTTGGGAAATAGGGTGGCAAATCCTGAGCTGGGTTGCTCAGACCATCCCTTGCTGCAGGAGCAGCGGCTGCAGGCACAGAACCACCAAAAGCTGCAGGTATTTTGGCACCCCGGGGCTGGACACGGCCGGGGCAGGCAGGGAGGGGGTGCTGAGGCCTCACCTTGTTGAGTTTGTTGGTTTTGGGGAGCGTCTGGCTGACGTGCAGGTCCGAAAAGCGGGGGGGTTTGCGCAAGGGGTTGTTGATATCGCAGGGCACCGACTCTGTCCGGACTAACCTTGCTGGATTGAGAAGGGAGAGAGGGGAGAAGGGGATGGAGAGGAGGGGGAGAGAGATGGAGACACATCAAAGCTCCAAAGGGGCACGTTGAGGTCACCCTGTGCTTGCAAACTGCTATTGAATCGCTCTCCAAAGCAAGCCCCAGCAGCACCTCCAGCCGCTGAGGATGAGCCCCAGGACCAGCCTTTGGGCTCTCCCCTGCACCCAGGATTCAACCAAACCCCACCAGGACATGGGGGGCTTAAAGCCCCTCGTGTCAGGATGCAAACTGCGCACTTCTCCCCCCGACGAGGGGCTGCAACTTGGGAGGCTCAGCATGTGCCACAGCCACCCCGTGAGCCGCTCCTGAAGAGCATCGGGAGGAGGCACCATCCTCTTCCTCGCTGCAGTTCTTTGGGATGAGGGAAGGAGCTGGCTCAGAGCATCCTGCTCTCAGCAGGGAGATTCTGGTGGGGGAAAGCCAGCCTCCAGCCTGGGGGAATCAGGAAAGGGCTGGCTGCAAGGCATTAGATTAAAGAGCTTGTTTTGGTGGGGGCCGTTTCACTGATGCTGAGGCCACCCCAAAGCCATGCTGCTCCTTGCTGTCATGCTGAAACACATAGGGGGCATCTCTGCCCCTTGCAGCATTGCAGGCTGTAATTCCTGCCCATCCCAGGATGTAGGAAGCTGCTTTCCCTGCCTCCTAGTCAGGGTTTGCAGAAGCTCAGAGCGTGACATGGGGGTCTTCAACCCAAATCTGCCGCAAGCAAGGACATGGGGGCAGGAGTGGAGGCTGCAAAATTGCCCCTCTCTGAGCCACAGCATCCCCACTCGCCCTGCGAGGTGCCACCAGCGCAGTACATCTCCCCATAATTAAACCAAGGAGCATGTTTGTGGTGGTATTGAACAGAGAGTAGCAGCCTTAAGAGCTCAGAATTGAAGGCAATGGAAATCAGCAGTGTTTCCCTTTGGTGGTCACAGTCCTTTGGCCGTTGGGGAGCCAAAAATCTGGAAGAAAAGAGGTGGGAAGCGGCGCCCGTCGTCCTGCTGCAAAGTTCTCCCTCCTCCGCGGGTTTAGGACGGGCTCTCCGGGAGAAGAGCGGGATAAAGCAGCTCCAAAAGCACCACGAGCATCCGCAGGGCCACATCCCCGTGGCGGGGACCCCCATGCACCGAGATGCCGCGTCCGCCCTAAGCTCTGAACGGTAGCGAAAGGCTAAAACCTGTTGCACTTACCCCGTGCGGTGGGGAATCTGAAAAGAAAAGGAGGCAGGGGAAGGGTGGGTGGAAGTGGTTTGCAATGCAAATCTGCCTCGCCCCGCACGGCTCGTCTCCCTACAAGCGGAAAAAACGGTGGGTAACGTCTCCACGGAGAGCCCGAGCGGTTCGGGAGCCTCCGGCACAGCAAGGAGCAGGCTCCCGAATCGCCCGGGGAGCTGCTGGGATGTTGTACCCGCTGGCAGCGTCCACGGAGGCAGAAGGAAGAAGGAAGGTCCTTACCTCCGCGGTGGATGATCAGCAGGTGACACGGAGGGGCCTCTTTGGTGCATTTGTTGTGGCACTTGAGCCTAGTGGGGAACAGAGGAAAAGGTGTGAGGAGAGACGGATCAGGAGCATCATGGCATGGGCAGAGGGATGCAGATGGGAGCAGGGAGCGTCACTGCTGATCAAGGATCATTTCTGCACCAGGGAAGGTGAGTTGGTGTTGTGCACAGCCCCTGGGTGTCCACTCCCATGGGCGAACCTTGCCGGATCCCTGCAGCTTGCCCGCAGGCATAGCCACAATTCCCAAGCAGATCCCAGACTGCAGGTACAGGGGTAAGAAGTGGTCCAGAGTGCATGTCCCAAAGCATCAAGGGGGCTGGTTGGGAGGATGCAGAGGCAAATGAGAGCCATGGCAAGTGCATCAGTCCCGATGGAGGGATGCAGGAGCCCCCGAACCTGGGGAGCTGCTCGGCTCCAGGGGCACCAGGCACCCAGCATCCAGCTTGAGGATGCCCAATATTGTCACTTCTGCCAGGCTTGGCTGAAAGAACAGGAGCAGAGACCTGAGCTCTGCAGAAAGCCCTGACCACCATCCACTAAGGCTGCTTTCTGCTTAAATACAGGGGCAGCAGAGGGGAAGGAAGAGTCTGCCCTGGTCCCTTTGTGTCCCAGTGAATCCCTGCCATTGTGCTCTCCTCCCCTTACTTTAATACCAGGACATTTAACGAGAGCATTTATGACCAGGTTGAATATTCTGCAGGAGTCTATGGAGGTCTTCACCCCTGGGTCATGCATGGAGGCATGAGCAGGCTCCTTCCACTCCCAAACCTGCCTTAATAAGGGATGGAAAAGAGTCTCCAGCTCCTGCCTTACCCCAGTGAAGTGGGGGGAGCCACAGAGGAAGAGGCAAAAGGGAGGAAAGCATTGAAAAAACCAAGGGTAAAGGATGAAAAAAGACTGCAGCTCCAAGTCAATGAGCTGGGTAATGAGAATTCAGGAACTGTGCATGTTAGCTTTTATTACAGATCCATTCCTAGAGGGAAAGGCAGAGATTAATTTGCTATTGAAGGCTGGGGGGGTTGGGGTCTGTTTGTTTGCTTCACCTGCTTGTTTCCCTCCTCTTCCTGGGGAAAGCTGGGAACCTGAGCACTTCTCATTCCCTCTAACTTCTTACAACCAGGGAATTGATTTGCTCCTTTCCTGAGTGACTGCAGGCAGCAGGATCAACACAGAGCCAGAGCATCACGGGGCAGGTCCTGCATCCCTCCCGTGTGGGGACCAGCCCTGGGCAGGCAGAGCAGGCAGGCAGCAAAGCCTCCCATTGCTTGAGCATCGAATGCAATAGGAATCCCCATTTTAATAACTATATATTTGATACTATCACTTCCAGAAAGCCACCATCAGCAGCAGAGTAATGGAGCATTTCTTATCCACATTTTAATCCCAATTTGCTAATTCATCAGCATTTAATCAATGGCAACAGCAATCATTATCACTTCATAGCTCCAGCTAACTCAGTTACTCACGGTCAATCAGCTTATTCCCAGCACTCATCCCTAGAAAAGGCAATCCTGTCTCCAGAAGCAGCTTTTCTAAGTGCTGATGGCTGCATGATACCGTGTAAGGGCTGGGCTCTGTCAGGTTGGGATTTAAAGCAGTAGAAGTGGCCTCTGTGCCCCACTCTTTATCCAGCCCTATCCAATTTTCCAGCCCTATCCAACTTCACAGCCAGCACAGTCTTTCTCTGTTACTTTACTGCTGCTTGGGGTGCATTGGCTCCTTGGTGCCATGACACTGCCAGGAAACAGAGGCCCCCGAGCCTTTTGCTGCTGCAAAAAATAGAGGATACAGCCCCAGGCTGTGGATGAAACCCATCTGGTGCCCAGAGATGCATCTCGATGCTCTCAACCGAGCTGCTCTCAGCCCCTGGTCCAGCACATCCCTCCCATTCTCTCCTGTAGATAACTTCACAGGTAACCCTATAACATGGGTATCTAAAGCCAGGCCAGGGATGGAGGTGAGCAGGGTGGCTGTCAGGATCCTACTCGGAGCTCTGCAGCTGAGGTTTGGCAGTCAGCATCCTCCCCAAGGACGCTGCTCCCATCCCCATCACACAACCTCAGCCCCGTTTTAGGGTGCTCTTCATCCAATTTCATGCCTCATTACAGCAACCTATAAGGATGAGCTGGAGAGATGCTGATTGCTTTCCCCATGCCTGTGCCCCTGCTTGGCTGCCCCAGTAAAACCTCAGTTGTCCCCATCCCAACAGGAAGCAGCAGCCCCACAGCTCCCGCCCCACGCCGTACTTGCAGTTCTTGCATTTTAAGCCGAACAACATTCCTTTCCCGCAGACAGTGCAGGTCTGAGACATCCAGTACTTGGTGGAAAACCTGAGGAGAAGGACACGGAGAGTGGCCAGAGAGGGAAGAAGCTGAACAACCCCACCCGTGCTCCTGCAGGAACAGCTCCCAAGCCTCCCTTAACTCCCGAGCCCTGATTACCCTTTCCTTGCTGACTTTGTGGATGTTGAGGCATCATTCCGGGGGTGCCAAAGCACAAATCTGAGCTCCCCCTTGTGCAGAAGGGAGACCAAACTGGCCAGGATGGGCATTAAGCACTGATTGGGTGCAGCTCCCCATCTCTGCCCTGGCCAGAGGCCCCAAAACCCCTCCGTGCCCTGGGACGCCAAGGTTCCAGTCCATCGGAGAAGTGGCTGCCCCATCGAATAGCAGAACCAAGGCTATTTCTAGAACTCCCCCTCTTTGTGGTAGGTATGGAAGGGCAATAATCCGGAGATGGGAAATGTGCTGAAGGTTGGTGAAGCCATGGATAATACACGACTTATTGACAGCAACTCCAGCCTTATCTAAACCAGATCTGAACTGAGATGGAATTTAAATGGGATTCTAGGGCAGCACAGCCCAGCATAAGAAACTGGGGGAACAACCCCAAGCCCCTCTCCTGGACCAGGGATGGAAAGGGAGATGCTCATCGCTGGCATTGGGGGATTCATTGGTTGGGTACCTGTGTTTTATGGAGTTTCCTAGATCTCGACGGGGGATCTGCGGGGACCAGCGAGGCACTGACAGCGTATCTGCAGGAGAGGAGAGACAAGGAAAACCATCAGATGGTGACAAGGGTGGCAGTCAGGGTTCCAGCTTTGTGCGAGGGGAGCAAAGGATGCATGCAAAAAAAGAGGGTTTTGACCAATATCTCCCCTTACACATGATCCCTTTCTGGAAAGCAAGAGGTCTCTGCCTTGTGCTTTGGTCTCCAGGACACTGGTGTCTCCTGCTCCCCCCATAATAGCCCCAGCACCCACTTTGGGCCAAAGAGGCGCGAGGCGATGCACCCACCCCATGGGTGCTGCACCCATGTGCACACAGAGGGGGGTTGCAAAGCTATCAGAGCCACGTCACGATGTCCAAACAAGAAAGGGAAAATGAAGCTGAAGCTGCATCATTTATTAATGAGCCACCACATCTTGAGGTCGTGGCTGAATAAAGGCGATTTAACTCAGCTTCAAGTAGAAGAACAAAGTGAAAAGCAGCCTCAGCACTCTCCTAAGGGAAAAGGAGGGAGGGAGAAGGAGTAGCAGGACCCTGGCTGGGTCAGGAAGAAGAGAGAAGTTCATTAGCGCCCGCTGGAGCAGCACAGCCATGCTTGCGCTCCGCATCCCCCTTCAGCCTCAGCAAGGGCACAGACCCTGCTCCTCCTCCTCTGCCATGGGAGAGGTGCTGCCCATAGGCTGCCAGCAGTGGAGCTGTGCCGGGGATTCAAAGACTGGATGTTCAATAAGGGCTTCCAGAGGTTTCCCAGGCACCAGCAACCAGCCCCATCACGGATCCGAGCCCGGCCGTTTGCTCAGCGCGCCAGCAAATCCCTCACTAAATACACTTCCAATATCATCCCTGCGAGTGGGGAGAGCCACTGTTTGCTTTAATATCCCCTTTTAATATAGCGGGCGGCGCGGTGCTTTAATTGCACTCCCTTTCTGAAGGTTACATTTACATCCCTTTTCCATGCAACGCCGTTAAAAGCCTTGGGAGCATCCTAAAACACATCCATCCCCAGCACCTCCCACCGGCTCCTTCTCTTACTCCACCACCGCTCACCCCTCAGGCAATGAAGATGTTGAAGGGCTACAAAGTCAATTAAGGCAATTGCTGCCCCCAGCCCTACGGTGGCTCTTTTACACATGCCAATATTCCTGACCACGCTTCTCACCACCTCCTGAGCCCGCATCCTTCCCATTACCATCTGCAACCTCCTGGGGATGTCCACCAGCCCCAGAGATGATGCTCTGAGGAGTGGGACCACTCGGCACACAAGCATACCCCTCCTGTAACATCATTTTCTCACCAGTAAATCACATCAGACAAGTAAGTCCCTGTTCCCCATCCCCAACACTGGTCCTTGAGGAACCGAACACCTGGACAAGAACAGCTCCTCTCCCAGAATTAAATCACATCCTCTGCTTTACCAGCCACAATTTATTTCCACTAAGGTTCCGATGGCCTCAATTAAATCCTGCCATCCCGGGGAGGAGGAGAAGGGACGTAGGCAAAAGCATCTGAGCCTTTTAATTACTTTCTAAATGTGCTCGCTGCAAAAATGTATTGAAGTGTATTGGGGATTTTAACCTCCTACCAGAAACGAGCCCTACGTGATTCACAGCTCATTATGCTCATTACAGGGAACGATACATGGAGGATGGTGGTGTTTAACAATAGACCTGCTCATTGTAGGAGAGAAAACAAGCAAAGCAGGGCAGGAGGGCGGGAACAACCCCCAGGGCTTGGGGGGCTTTGAAGTTCATTGGTGATTCTCCTCTTTAACTTGCACATGCAAGATTCCCAGCCAGAGGAAAAGCTGGTTCTCCCCATGCAGGAGGGAATCAGGGTGATGCCCAAAGGGAAGGTGGAAAGGCAGCAACCTCGCAGCCAGCACAGAGGGAATGTTCCCCTCAAAAATCCACATTTCCCACAATTAGATGTAAATGCAAGGAAAAGCCCTTCATAGGCTCAGGATCACGTCTTGCTGCGGGGGGGGGGGCATGGCTTTGTCACAAGGACCCTATGATGGAGAAGTGCCAGACCCAAGGTGCTGTGGCTGCCCCACAGCATCAGGATGAGCTGGTCCTCGTGAGCTCTGAAGCATGACAGCCCATTCCCCACCTCCCTCCCTCCTCCTGCTGCCGGCAGCTCAGCACCCTGCGCAATGACCATGAGCAACTGATGCCTCCCGACCTCCCTGCCCGTGTGTCAGTCATTACTCACACGTTTCTCCCCATCAGCCTCCTTTATGGCTCGATAATCAGGGCTCTCTTGGCCATCATTCCCGCCACACACATGTGTGAGGGCTGGTTTAGGATAGTTTTCCCCTTCTCTTCTCTTCCAAGACGGAATTTAATGGGCACGGGTGTAATTTCCCATGGTAGAACTCAGCTGGTACACATTGAGCATCCAACGGGGCCAAGCATCACCTCTTTCCCACCTCCCCATCACCTAGAGGGACCCTCAAAGGCTAAACCCTGCTCCTCAGTGGAGCTCTCCTACCCAGCACATCGATCCCCATAGAGCACCCAATGCCAGGGGATACCACCCAGACACCCCAAAACCTCCATTGCTTTCCTTCCCTGCAGCATCGTGCCGGCAAAGGTCAGGGCTCCTGCACAGCTTATCCTTAAGTCAACAGCCCGCGCCTGACGGGATCAAGGGAGGCAGGGAAGGGGGGAAGCGCCCGGACGGGGGGTGACAGCCGCCTCCGGCACATCGGTGACAGCAGACATGGAGAGGAGCCTGGCTCGCAGCGGTGACAGGCAGCGGTGACAGGCACCACCGGTCCATGAGTGGCACCCGCGCGCCTCAGAGGTGACAGAGACCTTGGCCGTGACGCTCTCCTCGCCCCCGCTGCCATCCCGGGTGTGGATGTTTCCCCTTCACTCCCATTCTGTGGGATGCCTGGGAAGAGAAGAGCAGCCAGAGCTCCCCCATTGCATTGAGTTTGCGTTTTCACCCTCCCTTGGTGGGACATCAGGAGGGCAGTGATACCCCCAGCCCCAACACTGTCACTGAATACACCAGGGGCATCACCTGGGGCTGGTTCGTGCCAAACCACACCGATGGGGACAGTGTTTTGGCACAATATTCCCCTCCTTCATTTCCTGGCACCTTTCTGGATGCCCAGGGAATTGGTGTGAATGTGTTATCCATCACGGCGACAGCCCGATAAACAAACCCTCCTCTTCCTACTACAACAAACGGCGTCAGGCGATGCTCACATTATGAATGGGACGGATAAAATCGATGGAAGTGCACTTGGAAAGCATCCCGGGATGAATCACTGCAAGGCTGAGGGACAGCCAGGAGACTTTGCACTTGTCTGTAGACATCCTACAGACCTGCATCCACCCTGAGCAGCCACCAAAACACTCCAGGCACCAGCTCCAAGGTGATTGAGTCCCCCAAAGAGATTATGGGGTGACACCAGGGTGAAGCTCAACAATCCCATGGAAGACAACCACGACAGGGCCAGTGTCAGGTGTATCTTCCACAGCACACCCAGGCAGAAATGGGAGCCTGAGGCCATATGATGATGAAGGATGCTGGCAGAGGTTCATCGAATCAGCCTGGTTTGGGTTGAAGGGACCTTAAAGTTCATCCTCCACAAGTCACCCTGGTCCTCACTCAAGCTGGTTTTAGGGCCAAAATAGGAGGGAAGAGATCCCCAAACAGGTCAGCTGCAGCAGCAAAGGAAACTGCAGCAATGCTGAGAGCAGCAGCAGCTTCCCCTCCCCAGGACATGGAATCACAGAATCAACCAGGTTGGAAAAGACCTTTAGGTTCATCCAACCCCAGCACTGCCAAGGCCACCACTGACCCATGGCACTGAGGGCCTCGTCTCCATGGTGTGTGAGCACTTCCAGGGACCATGTAGGATTCAAGCTGGAACGGGAGCCAAACCTGCCCATGGCAAACTTCCTGCACACAATCTCAGCCACGGCCAAGCCCTGCAGTGTCCCTGCTGTGGATGGAGGGATGATCCAGTGCAGTGGGATCATCCAGAGCAGCCGAAGGCAGCAGAGCTATTTGCAGAGCAGCTCTTGTAAGAAGGGTCACCTTACAACCCCGCAGTCCCTCTTTGCAGGGTGACAATCCTGTTTGTACAGCTGAAATGTCACATTCAGCCGCTTTGCTGCCTCAAAGACTCACATTGGCATTTCCCACCCCAGTTCACAGCCCTGCAGGCTCAATTGGCTTTACCCATTCAAAGCCGGGTTCTCCAGCTCTGCACATCACTGCTGGCATGGGAAACCCTCCCGTTGCGTGATGGCAAAGCAGCCAGCTGTGGCCAGATGTGGGCTGCAGGGAGCTCCCAGCTGGGCTGCCAACACATCCAGGGAGTGCCCACACCATGGCTTGTATGGCGGCAGGGCAGGTTCAGGGAGAAGGGCACTGATGGTCACAAAGAAGTGGTGGCCCCCTTGGGAAGTCCCCTGTGAAGGGGGTTTGGGCTGGAACAGTGTTAAGGAGAAAGGGTTGGGAAGGATCTTAAGCACCTCCAGTTCCAACCCCTGCCACTGGAGCAGCTTGCTCCGAGCCCCTGTGTCCAACCTGGCCTTGAACACTGCCAGGGATGGGGCAGCCACAGCTTCTCTGGGCACCCTGTGCCAGCGCCTCAGCACCCTCCCAGGGAAGAGCTTCTGCCTAAGATCTAACCTAAATGTTGGCCCATTCTGGAGCACATCAAGCAGGTGACCTGCTCTGGATGCACACGATGACAGCGGCTGGATTTGCAGCAGAGAGGACAGGCAGAGGAAAGCAATGCCAGCCACCTCCAGGACACCCAGGTAACAGAGACACAAACAAGACGTACTCGACAGCAGCCTTTACAGTCAAAAGGAGAAGATCCAACCTGATTTCTGGTGCCTGTAGCCAAGTTATGGGACGTTACAACCTAAATCCTATTTCCAAGTAATGATATGTCCCTGGTGGTCACTTGTTCCCTGTGAGGGACCAGATGCAGCAAGAGAGGGTACTGGACGCAGCCAGACAAAGCATCTCCTGTCCCTCAGCCATGGGCTGCTTCAGGGCCAAGCTGCAGCTGAAGGGCACCCCAAAAGTCTTTACTTCCCTTCCAAGGGCTGCTAGGGAAAACCATCATTTCCAAACCCAACTTCACAGGGATCCTGTCCCTGCGTGGAGAGGACTTTACCCCTCCAGCAGGATTTGTGCTGCAGGAAAAGGATGCTCTTTCACAGCTCTCTTCCAGCCCTCGTGCTCTTGCTGTGGCAATCAGCTCCCATCAGGGCAAACTGGCTGTTAAAAACAAGCGAGAGGCATCCAAACCCGCATCCGAGTGGGACCAAAGGTGACTCAGATAGGAGCATGCTCCTGCCACAAGCAGCAAGACATGCTGCCTGTTGAACAGAGATCACTGAGAGACAGCCAGGCAGAGAAGGGTCTGGCCAAGGGCTCGCCAGGCTCCTCTCCTGCATCTCAATCCATCAACAACAATAGCTTGCTCTTTCAGTGCTTAGGGAAGTCATTCCACACTAATCCAGAGCATACCTGGTGATGCCATGCTGATCCCACCAGGGAAAAAGGGATGGAGCATTTTGCTGTTGGGGTTTTATAAAGTTTAGGTACCCATGGTCATAGGGATGGGATACTGTGGAGCAGCCTTCCAGTATCTGAAGGGGTCTAAAAGGATGCTGGAGAGGGACTCTTCATCAGGGACTGTAGCGATAGGACAAGGGGTAATGGGTTCAGACTGAAACAGGGGAAGTTCAGGTTAAATATAAGGAAGAAGGATGTGCCACTCTTTCTACAGGGTCACAAACCAGAAAGCAACCATGGAAACAGACAGAAACCCGGCATGCAGCTCCAGGACAAGGCCACCAGTACAGAAATGATGCAGAAATACAAGAGAGCTAAAAGAAACCCCATCATTTGTTGGCCTTCCCTCCTGTTTTCCACACAAGTTCCTGGGATTAAGGGTCAGTGGATGGATGGATGCTGAACCTGCCAGGACCAAATAGTTTCAGCGATGCTAAAACCTCTCAGTGGGGATCAACGTCTCATATCTAGCCCACATAACAAACATCTACAGCAGCCAAGAAAGGTGGAGAGCCGAGGGAAATGCAAAGAGACACCTCTCCAGCAGTGCTAGTCACTTGATAGCCCATCACTTCTCATTGCATCCCGTTCCTGCCATGCCACATTCCATCAGGTTATCACACCGCAGCATGTAATCCAACGCAACAAGACACAGCGGGGAGGGGTTGAGGACAGGTCTTGTTTCTTGGTCTCTGCTCTGCCCGTCTCCACCGTTCCAGGCTGAATTCAGGTGATGCCACAGGGAAAGAGTAATGGAAAAATACTCCCTGCTCCAGGCAAACCTGCTGAGAACCAGGTCCATGGACATCTCCAGATGCTCACAGAGCTCCTGCCAGGTCCCACTGTTCCCAAAGCCAAAGAAAGGAGAGCAAAAGGATGCCAGAAATGGCTCAATGGGTCTTCAAAGACTGATTGGTGTAAACCAAAGACAGAGAGAAGAAACTGGAAGGGGTTTCCCTTGCAGAGGTGTCCCGGTGCTGCTTCCCACACTGGTGTGGGGTACGGCGAGAGGAAAACCTGCTGGTACCGGGGGGCTGGATGGGCAGGGAATGATGTTCCCTGTGAACTCCTTCTTCAGCCAAGAGCCAAGCAGTAAAACCACTGGAAGAACCCAAACCGAGCCGGGATGACCACATTTTGGGAAAGCAGAGGAGGGAAAGTCTGGGATGGGGAATGTGGCAGAAACCCAGCATCGATGTGGAGCTGGAGGAAGTTTTCAGTTCAGCAATGGAAGCAAAGGGAGCTCTTGGCATGCAAATCACTCCCAGCAGCTGCCACACGGCTTCTGGGAGGGTTTTGTTTGGTCTGAGAGCTTGTGAAAGCTTCAATTCCTGCAGGATCCATCAAGCACCGCTCCGAGGCTGGGGAATAAGGGCCAGGCTGGCTCTCCCCAGCCAGCAGCAATGCCCTGGGTGAGCACATTGATCCAAACACACCCACTGAGTCCCACAAACAGCATCTCCAGGAAAGGGCATCTCACCCCCAGGCAGAACCACAGGCAGGATTGGGGCTGGATGTTGGGATCAAGCTCCTTGGGGCTTGCACCAGACCTATCTGCATTGGGGCTGTCTTCATCACTTTGGCTCAAAACCCCACACGCAGGAGAAAAAAGCATGGAAAAGGAGGAAAGCAGCCTCCTTGCACGAAGGTAAAACCACAGCTGGATTTACAAAGGATCCCATGGAAAAGTCACTCTCAGGTGACAGCCAGTGCCACCAAGCATGCAAAGGCTCATGGCTTTTCCAAATGACAGTAGCCACCCTCCTGACCCATGGTATTGTGATGGGGGAGCAGATCTGATTGCATAAATCAATATTCGATGTGACAGTGGGTTTGTATATAGACAGACATAGATATCATCAAATTTCAGGTTTATACTTGCCCAAGCACCAACATATCTCTAACCACTGCTGTGAGGCACCTGCACATCACTCAACCAACATCCTCCCTCAACCATCGGAGACAACCATCAGCCACCGGAGACACCCCGAGCTTCCCACAACCACATCCTCTGCTTGGCATCAACCATCACCCACCTCATAGAAGGGCACCCTGGACTTACTTGCTGAGAAGGTGGCTTCGGTGTGGACAGGAGGGGTGGAGGGGAGGAAAGGTGGGTACCCCACGAAGAAGGAGCGGAGGGAGCGCTCGGAGAGGAGAGGCGAGCGCTGCGCGGGGATGTTCTCGCAGCTCCCCACGCTGTTGTGGATCTTGAGGTTCAAGGGCTTGTTCTTCTTCTTGACTCTGCAAGGAAAAGGGAGAAACAAAGGAGAGAAAAGTGAACGGCAAGAAACTGGGAGGGAAGAAAAAGTGATGCACCAAGGGATTGGTACCTTTAGGATGGCTGCTCGTGTGGAGATGCTGCGCTGCCCTGCGGGTATATGTGATAATGAGACCCATTTCCCTACAAGAACTTCCTTCCCTCCTCATCATCAGAAAAAGGCAGTTTTCCTTAAGGAACACAAGAGCTCTTCCTCTTGCAAGATCTGGATGAAAAGGGGAAGTTGGTCCAAAAGCCTCAGCACCATCAGCCTCATCTCATCCCAAAACCACCTACCACTTGCCAGCCCTTCACAGGGTCACCCCTCAGTGTCCGAACCCCAGAGATTGCCAACACAAACCTGCCAGGGCCTCACAGATGATCAAAAGGTAGGGCTGTGCTCTGAGTCCTTGAACATCATTGCACAAGACCCCAGGTAACTGCCTTGTCCCATTCGGGACCAAGAGGCATGTGGGTATGGTGTTGTACCCATCGCAGCTCCCTTCGATAGCAGCTCAGAGGCTGCCAGCCTGGTTCTCCAAGGCCACCACACAGAGCTCATCCACATCCCAAAACAGTGGCAAATGGGGGAAACTGAGGCATGGAGTGATTATGGAGCAGATTCAAACTGCTTATTACAGCACCTAAAATGGACTTGGGCACTTGCAGTGCCGCTAAGCTGGGAAGATGCTGCACCCTGTGCATCGTAGCAGTGCTGGTCCCAACTCCTTCCCACTAGCAGCAAGGCACCCACATCACCAGCACCCTGCAGAACCTGCTCCAATTTTATTGTCATTTAAAGTCACCTACATCCGTTTCAGGGCCCAAACAGGGGAACTGAGTACAGCTGAGGGATCACTGCAGCAGAGCAATTCACCCAGGGTTAACACTGTGAGCAGCCCCAACAGAAAGCCCAGGCACAGCCCACCAAGGCACAGGACCATGGGGCAGGCAACCCAAAGCACTGGGAGATGCTCAGCAGAGCAGTGGGGGATGAGACACACACCTCTCATTTATCAGCCCATTTTTCCACCTGCCTTGTGCTGGGACAAGGACCAACATCACTTCAGTGGCTCAGATGGGCCCAAAGCAGCACACAAACCTGAAGGGTTTGCAATGCAGAGCTATACCGACAGCTTGAAGAGCTGGGCTGGGACCCGAGGAACAGGACAAGGGGAAGGGCTTTAACCTGCCAGAGGGGAAAGCAGCTGCTTTCCTGAACACTTCCACACTCATTCCCAGCACAGGGTCCTGCTCAGCTGCCATCATTCCAGCACCACTGACCAGAGCTCAGACACCACAGGAGAACCATCCTGCCTGGGGCCACGCATCTCCCACTGCCCCTGGTCCTGCAGCACCCATGGGCATCTGGCCGGGCCAGCAGATAGGAAATGACTGCAGCAGCTTCAGCAGAAGAAAATTAAACCACCCTTTAATAAGTTAATTGTTTCCTCACACAGGAAAAGCTGCTGCTGCCTTTAGGGTGGCTGCAGCGACTTCTTTGGGTGTGCTGGGCATGGGATCATAGAATGAATCACAGAATCCCAGCTTGGATTAGATTGGAAGGGACTTAAAGCTCATTCGGCTCCAACCCCTGCCAGGGGCAGGGACACCTTCCACGGACAGGGACACCTTCCACTAGAGCAGGTTGTTCCAAGCCCCTGTGTCCAACCTTGGGATGGGGCAGATGATTGCTCCAGCCAAGTCCAACAGAACAGCCCTTTCTTAGAGCCCATTGAGGTCCAATGCACCAGCAGCTCCACAGATGATGCTTTCCATGCCCTACCAGGGGGAATCTAAGACCTAAACCTCAAGTCCTTATAGCAAATCTGCCAAGTACCATTGTGAGAAGAAGCCCCAGAGCCAGACAGACCCCTCCATCACTGCCGCTTGATCCCAACCCAGTGCCATGACCACAGCATCTCATTCAGCACAGGCACAGCCCCAGCTCAGCCCCAGCACCCATCCCATAGCGCTTCCTGCAACGCACTGATTAGTCACTAATTCCATTTTTTCCACCCATAAATCAGTTCCAGAGCAAATATTTACCACGAGCATCATTTCCGTGCCAAGCAGGGCTGTGACAGCTCTCGTTATTAGGAAGGATGAGTGATTTTGGAGAGATGTTCCTCTCTCCCTATTTCTTCAGGAATAAAAGATGAATCCAGAAATACACACAACCCCCATGATCCAAGCAGGTGAGGGTTGGCCACACAATGTCTCACTATGGCCTTGGCCCCTCTCCCCTGGCCCATGGGCAAGCCCATGGCTGGGGTGTAGGGGATGTGGGCAGTGGGTGGTCCAGCACTGTGCATGGTTGCAGGGAGCAATCCTCTGCCCCATCCTCCAGCAAAGGCAATAGGGAAGAAGGTAGAAACAGCAAATAACCCAGCACTGGAGGAGCACAAGCCCTGCAAGCACAAACGAGCTACAAAGACATCCAAGAGGTGATGTGGCTCCTCTGCTTCACTGCAACCTCCTCTTGGATGCTCCAAAGCAGCCCCAAGGCCACAATGATCAACGTGGGGACAAGGCACCCAGGATGCAGCAGGACACACAGCAAACCCCACTCTGCCATGCAAACCAAGCCCAGTTTGGGGCTGCTTTTACAAAGACTGGGTCAAATAGTGCCCCCGCTTCACGGGCTTCAGAGCAGGGGTGCAGGGTGAGGGCATCTCTAGGAACTTGCGGCATTGGCAAGGGGGACACATCACAGCCCACTCCTCACCAGCCTCCTACATCACCCATCTGCACTGCAGCATCCCAGTGTGAAACTGGGATGGTTCCCCTTGGCCTTACACCAGCAGCATTTTTGGGGAATGATGTTTCATAGAATCATTTAAGTTGGAAAAGACCTTTGAGGACATTGAGTCCAACCATTCAGACCACCCTGTGCTATTCTCAGCCCACAGAAGGAACACCAGGACAGGGATGAGACACCCCATCACCTCCCAACAGGACTTTCAGTAAAGCTCAAAGCACTTCTGGCTATTAGAGGGATGCGCTCTGGGTGGTGACTGCCAGGATGGTGCAGGATGTGGCCACCACACTTAGGGCTGCAGCATCCCAGCCCTGCTGCTAAAGCCTCTCCTCCTCTACAAGCCACTCCTGAATTAGGCTTTTTCTGTGTCTCACTTTTCAGGTGGTGAGTGCAGATAGCGGTGTAAATCCCATGGGAGGATGGGGCTATTCCTCCTACCCACCCCCAGGTCAACTTCCAGCATCCGGGAACAGCTTCACTCACCCCTGGCAAAAATTCCTATTTCCTCCTCATTTACCCAAGTGGCACCGCACGAGGTGGGGGGGAAGAGAGTGCTGGAAATGCACTGTGGTCTGCCAACCTAAACCCCCCCGAGTCCCCTTATCCTGCATCCCATTCCAGGTCCCGCTGGGAATCACCCCCCACACACACACGCCCAAACCCATCGAGGACAGCAAAAGCAAACCAGGGGATTTCTTGCTTCCAAACTAGGAAAAACACCAGTTTAATTCAGTTTTCCATAGGGATAAACCCTCTACACAGCAGCAGACACCCCCCACCACCACCACCCCCTTCTGAAGAGGGGGCACACTGGATTTCCCTGATGGAAATCTCAGCCGAACAACCCCAGATGGATGAGGAGGGAGCAGCGAAGTCCAGGATGTTTGCAGGATGCAAACCGGGCTCGCTTGGATGCTCAGGGGGATGAGGGGGGGTTGGCAGCACTAATCCCCCCATTAAGCACCATTTCACACCTCTCCAGACGCTGGGAAGTTCTCAGTGCTTGGCTCTGGGAGGGGGAGGTAAGCGCTCCGCTGAAAACATCCCGGTGATTACACAGGAATGCTGATGGAGAAGCAAATGCAGCAGAAGGGAAAAGGCTTGGCAAAGCCTGGAGCTGCGGTAAGGGGCTATTTAGATGGTGCTGATACCTCCCAGCCCCCGGGAAGGACCATTTTCCTCCAGTCACAGCTGGGCAACCACTGAAATGAGACTCCAACCCAGCCGGGGAAGGCAGCAAAACGCCAGTCAGGGACATGGGGAGTTAGTTCTATGCTTGTGATGGCTCATTTTGGCTCTAAAGGGTTTGTGGGGAGCAAAGAGGACCACGCACAGCCCACGTCGAGGCTTGAAACCCCCCCAGAATCATGCAGACATTCTGGGGTGACTACAGCATCCCCCAGGGATGGCAGGGAAAGTGCCACCACCGGGTCAATGGCTCCTTTCTGTCCAGATTCAGAGCAGATCCCAACTCTGAACATCCCAGCTATTCCTTTGGGACACTCCAGGAACCTCAGGTCCTTTCTCCATGCTCATCCCAGCCCCATCCCCACTGCAGGAGGCTGTGAAGCCACGCAGCCCTGGGTGCTCTGCCAGCACCAAGCAGCCCTTGCTGCAGGGATTCCACGCTTCCCACTGGGAAAACAGGGCTGGATCCTGCCCCACAGAGCCCTCAGCTCCCCAGACCTGTTCCAAGCTCACTGGTTCCTACATTACAAGCCCCATGGCTGCTCCTAGACCTGCGGACCCTCCCTGACATCCCCAGTCAACCTGCTTAACGCTACCTCTCGCCGTCCCCTAACCCTCTGCAAGGCCAAAAGCACCCTTACTTTTACCCATGTCTTCCTCATGCATCTCTCAGCGAGGACACCACACACAGCACCCTGCACCCAAACCCCCTAAAACCAGAGTTCACGGAGCACCAGGGCTGATTTCTGCCCCAGCCTGACACGGATGCTCGGGTAAATAAACACCGTTATTTGGGAGCGATTCCATGCTCAGAGAGGTAAATGCCAACTATTAGAGAGGCAATTTCATGCAAGAATCTGCTAAATATATGATGAAGGCTTTCGGAAAAGGAGGGGAAATAAAAGCCCCGCGAGTTTGAAGTGCTTAATGCAAATCCCTTCAGGTGCCAATCCAGCCTGAATGGCGCATCCCGCCTGCTCTGCGCGATCACTCAAACGCTCATCACCGGCTGCGGGAAACAAATAAAGGGTTTCAACAGGCGGTGAAAAGCAGGAGCAGACACCCAGGACAAAGGGCCCGTCACTCCTTTCAGCGCCAGCGGGGCTCTACGTGCATGGAAGACCGGTGGGAGGGCAGGGATTGACGGGGAATTGTGGTGCGAGGAGGGATGCAGGACTAGTGAGGATGCTCTAGGGTCCCCGATAGAAAGGTACCTGGTGAGGAGGCACGGAGTTTTGCTGTGCAAAAGCAGCTGGGATGTCACAGGCTGGAAGAGCAGGATACAGTGGGAGAGTGCTCAGCAGCAGAAGGTGGAATATGTGGATGGGAGCAGCAATCTCCCCTCTGGCAGGTTAAAGCCATTCCCCTTGTCCTGTCCCTACAGACCCTTGTCCAAAGCCTCTCTCCACGTTTCTTGTAGCCCCTTTAGACTGCTTTAAGGTCTCCCCTTAAGGAGCCTTTTCTTCTCGCCCCCAGCCCTTGAGCAGTTCGGACCAAAACGACCGTGGTTGGAGCCATCACAGTCAGAAAAGGAGGCACTAGGTCACTTTTCATGCCTGAAAACAGACACAACAGCATCTACACCCATTGCCATTAAGCATCCCTCCCTGTATAGCCAGGACAGCATCGGCTGCTCCAGCATATTCAGTGTTCAAGGCAAACACAGAGTTAAAGCCAGTGGATTATTTGAACCTATCTGAAGAGAAGAAATTCCTTCCTTCTACACAGGCCCGCACAAGCTCAGTGCAATACTTGCTTGATATCGTATAATGAGAATAGCCACCAGATGTTACATTTATCCTCCCTGTTACTGTACAAGGCAATAAACCTCCTCCTCCTCCAGCCAGAGGAAAAGCAGGGTTTTCATATCAAGCCTCAACAGCTAAATATTTATCCAAGTGCCTGTCCCCACTTCCCTGGATGGCTGCACTTCAGCGTTCGAGTCCTACTGATCTATTATTCTCTTTTCCGAGCACAAAGCAGAACTTTTTATTGCAGCTGCAAATTATAGAGCTGGGATACTCTGAAGGGAGCTTGAGCCAAGCAGGGCTTTTCTTTCCCCTCTCCCAGCACTCGTGTGCCGATGAGATGGTGCTGCAGGAGGGCAGCAGGAGCAGCGCACGGATAGACACAGGCTGCGGTGTGGAAGGAGCTCCAGGAGCTAATTGCCAGGATCCTGAAGCAGGATCCTGTTTCTCATTAAGTCCCTTCTGTTTTCTTCTTTTGCACTGTTCTGTTTCTTTGAGGGACACACAAGGGCACTGGGGATGAGCAACACTGGCTACGGCCAACTAAGGATGCTGAGATTGAGTCTTCTTTAGCAGCTTCTGCACCAGTTCGGTCCTGGGTGTTCCTTGTTGCACCCAGAGGAGTTTCCCCATCCATCCCATAGAATCATAGCCTGGTTTGGAAAGGACCTTAAAGCTCATCCAGCTCCAATCCCTGCCATGGGCAGGGACCCCTTCCACTGGAGCAGCTTGCTCCAAGCCCCTGTGTCCAGCCTGGCCTTGAACACTGCCAGGGATGGGGCAGCCACAGCTTCCCTGGGCACCCTGTGCCAGCGCCTCAGCACCCTCATCATAAATAATTTCTTCCTTATGCCTACTCTAAATCTCCCTCTTTTAGTTTAAAACCTTTGCCCACTGCAGGTCCTATTAAAAAGTCTGAATCCACCTTTCCTATAAGCCCCCTTTAAGTATTGAAAGGCTGCAGTATGGTCTCCCTTGAGCCTTCTCTTCTCCAGGCTGAACACCCCAGCTCCCAGCCCATCCTCATGGGAGAGGAATGGGAGGGCTGAAGACCAGAGTTCTCCATTGGTATTAGACCCCATTTCCAGCCATCATCACCTTGATGCTTGCAAAACCCAGCTAATGAAAGGGATGTGATCAACTCCTCCACTTTGCCTACATCAGTGGCATTAACATGAGCAGAGTAACACATGGTGTGGCCCAGGCACCTGCACAAGCACTCGGACCTGTTTTGGGAGGAAAGCCCCGAGCTGGAGGTGCATTACACTAACTACACCTCTGCAAACCTGCATCTCAGAAGAGACTTGGGGCGATCTTTGCCCTGTGCTTTGCTTACAGGCTGCCTCTGGATCTCAGGTTGCTGATGCGTGGTGGTTTTGGGCAGGTCTTTCACTGAAAAGGAGAAGCCGGAGCAGTCTCATGGCTTTTGGGGAAGCCTGCTCTCCCTGCCTGCTTGTATTTCTCTTCATTATTGCCAAGGAAGGCACCAAAGCACTTGGCCAACCCACCATGTGCTTGGACCACTGCAATGGGTCAATGGGGACTCATAGGATGGTGATGAAATGAGCTCACCAACCTCTTGGACCATAAAGGAAAGGACAGGGGAGCTGCTTCATGTCCTTCCTGCATAGCCGCAACTGGAACAGAGAACTGGGAAGAGCTCAAGCATGTCCTCCTGGCTGTATCATGACCAAGAGCGGGCAATGCTTTTCCTACTCACCATGTTGGGACATTGCCCGCAGCACTTGTCCTCCTCTCCAGCATGGACACCATGGAGGCAGCCCATCAGGCAGCAGTGCCAGCAGCAGGAGGGCTCTGCCACCTCCCACCTCATGATGTTAATCCTTACCTCAGTTCATCACCACGCTCTCTGTTTTCCAAAGTGGTAAAAGGAAGCTCAGCTTCTCGCTGAAAGACACAGCGAAAAGTTTCTCCTGCAAGCACATTAAGGCTCCTCCTGACGGGATGCCACAGCATTAATTAACATTAATGACATAGCTAAGGAGAACTGCAGCCCAGAGCAGTGGGATAATTGCAGCAGAGCGCCACTTGGTTACGGAGCCTACCCATCACTGTCAAGCTGGGGTCTGCAGACCATACTTTGAGAGAGCTGGAGGCAAGCTAGGACCTGTGCAGAACTCCACAGCCCTGACTCTCCAAAGGCCCCGAGATGCATCACAAAGATGATTTGCAAACACCGAGAGATGCTCCTCGGTTTGCTATTCAAATTCCCTCACTTCAGTGCTCTCCCCATTGCAGACGTACCAAGCGGGTCTCTACATTTCGGAGGCCACACAGGATGAATAACACAATGCTGCAGATGGGTTATTTGCACATGTTGGTAGTGGCCTGCTGCATCCACCTGCTCTGCAAACATCAATCTCTTGCTCATACCCAATGCCAAGAGCCCAGTTGCCTTTCCAAGGCTGGGAAATGTCAGACGCACCAAGCACGAGATCCATCTCAATGCTGCTCTTTCAAATCCAACCCGTGTGGAATAGCAAATAATTGATCTACCTGGGAGAAGAGTTGATTGGCATTGATACAAGGGAAAACGTCATTATTATAAAGGTTGCAGAGCAGCAGAATCAATGACCTATCCCTCAGTAACAGTGAATTCCATCTTAGAGTATTAACTCCAGGGACAGTCTAACCGCAGGCTGCTTGGTGTGGTAAAGAAGACCTTGGGTCCCAGGTTTCTATAAGTCTATGGCTCAGTTTTACCCCTCTGCCTAGATGTCCCCACTAGGATCTTACATCAGACTTGGCCAAGTGCTGCAGGAGATAGCCTGTTTCTCAGGGGGGTTTCTGCTACATGGGATGGAGAAAAGTGCCTACAATACATAAAGCTTCTGGTTAAAGCTGGAAATAACACAAGAGGAAAGTAAGGAAGTGGATACGTGCTCTATCACCGGAGCAGATGGGAACTTCACATCTGACTTCATCCATTCAGGGTATGATAGCGTCACAGCCTGGTTTGTGTTGGAAGGAACCATACAGCTCCTCCAGCTCCAACCCCTGCCACGGGCAGGGACACCTTCCACTGGAGCAGCTTGCTCCAAGCCCCTGTGTCCAACCTGGCCTTGAACACTGCCAGGGATGGGGCAACCACAGCTTCTCTGGGCACCCTGTGCCAGCGCCTCAGCACCCTCACAGGGAACAGCTTCTGCCTAAGAGCTCATCTGAGTCTCCCCTCTGGCAGGTTAAAGCCATTCCCCTGTCCTGTCCCTACATCCCTTGCCCAAAGCCCCTCTCCAGCTTTCCTGGAGCCCCTTTAGGCACTGGCAGAAGATCAGACCAGAATGCACCCTCAGGATCAATGAGGCACAAAGCAAAGCAGCCAACCATTGTATGGGTTTGGATAAACAGACTTAGGCACCAGAGCACCCAACCCTACCTGCACCCGTGCCTCGGATGCGATTGCGATGATACAGGATTGTGGAGAGCTATTTGGCTGCGAACAGGCATGTGAGCAATCCAGACAATTGCTTGACAATTGTAAGGTAGTGACCCGCAGGCACTGAGGCCTCGCCTGAGGGTTACTAAAGTTCGTGTACGTGCAGAAGCCTTGGGAAAAGTTAGCACGGAAAACTACTGAGAGAGATACGCAGAGAAGGAATGTTAACTGTAACCTTGAAGCATATGCTGTCATAGTTAACCAATCATTAAGATGTTACTGAGTGAATCCTGTTTGGTATTTAGCTGTGTGAATGATACATGTATCCAATTAGACTTGTGTGTGTTAATGATAGACAAGTAGAGTGCCTATATATACTGAGCTATCTGCGCAATAAACTTTGGCACAGCCTGATCATATTGGTCTGTGTGCTGTGTCCGGGACTTCTGCGTCAACAAGTGGCGCCCGAACAGGGACCCTCAGATCGGCGTTGGATAATACCGACGAGACCGACAAGAAGGAGGGGGCAGAAGCCGGTCGATATCGGGTGCTGCCCCGGCACTCGGAAGTCGCTAGCGCAAAAAGTTTGGGAATCTCGCCCTGATCAGGTGAGCGGCCGGGGAGGAGAGGGGGTCCACACTGACCAAGGAAGAGTCAGAAGTGGTGAAGCTCCTCCAACACATTCTCTCTATGAGAGCAGCGAGTTATGATGAGCCTGCCTTGAAGGCTTTGCTGTATGGAGCAAAGGGAAAGGATTTAATCCCCTCAGTGGATGCTGCCTTTCAAATCGCAACTTGGGAAAAAATAGGAGCAACGCTGTGGGAAGAGGTAAGTAAGGGATCCAAGGAGGCAAGTTAATACCCCACTGTGTGGAGACTAATTACTGACTCTTTAAAAAATAACCGATGGATGGGCCAGGGGATACGAATTTGCATCTTCCTTTATCACTTTCGCCGCCCCTGGCCTCCCTCCCCCCAGAGCCCGATCCTCAAGATCGTCAAGGTTGGGACAAATGGACAGGATTGTTAGATGAGAAAGTACAGACGCTTCATGACGGACTTACAAATTTACAGCTCTCCGACACGGCTAAGTCAAAGAATGAGATAGTGGAGCCCAAACCCCCCCAGCCCCACCCCCCCACCCCTCCGAACCTCCACCAGTTGCTGCCGCGGCTGCGGAGGCTGAGGACGGCGATGAAGGCAATCCTTTTGCCCCAGACCCTGTTAATCCTGAGAAAAAGCCTACTCTCAGATCACCTGAAACCTACAGGAGAAAAATGTTTTAATTGCACTTGATAACACTGAAACTCCAGAACACGTTAATGAGGAGCCTGTGCATTTTCATCAGACTGTTGTTGCTGCTCCTGAGATTCTGATGCCTGATAATTCTGATGCTGACCTGGATAGTCCTTTTGACCCGAGACCTGTTCATCCGGAAAAGAAGCCTGATTTAGATCCCCCAGATCCCCATGATAAATGGGCAGTTATAAAGGGAAAAGTAAGATGGGTGGGGGATGCAGATGTATTGTGTGCTTATAGTCTGTCTGTGATATTCATGTACTAAAAGTTAGCAAATGTAACTACGTCTGTGTTTCTATCGACCCTTGCAGACCCTTATAGATACTGTTGGCCACTTCTCCCGATGTAGGCTGGCCACCTGCATTGGAATGAGTGTGCATTTTGGTCAGTATAAAAGCCCAAGCCTCGTGCAATGTGAGGGAGGCAGAGCCTCTGCGGGGATGCCCGCTGAGATTGAGCCTGCCACCTTGCACTGCGATGATGCTGCTCGGAGCTGGTTTCCTGATTGTCTTCACAGGGTCATTGCAACTACATTTTGTACGTGTGACCATGTAGTGGGAGTAATGATTGTCTGCATTTTGTGTTTCACATATTGTAGTTGTGTGGAGTGTGTTTGTGGGATCCCATGAATGTGTGTGTATGTGTGTGTCTGTTGAGGGCAGACAGTGTTCTGTGTATTTTTTGTTATTGGGTTAATGTAAAAGTTTTTAATGGGTAGCAGATTAACATTTTGGGCAAGAAAGGGTTAATAGAAAAGTGGTGCTCCCTGCAGAGATTTATGGCTGCTGCTCAGCAGGCTGGCAGCTGTAGCTGCTGCTGGGCAGGCAGGCATTTGTAGCTCCTGCCGAGCAGTCCTGCTTAGTGTGTTTAAGGTAACCTAGGGGAGAATCCAAGCTTTACCAACCTCCACCCAAACAGCACCAGGGTGGCAGAGATACGGTGCAGTTTGCTTCTGCACCTGCTTCACATTCCTGTTTCATCAGAATGCCTTTGCTTTAAGGAATCATTTTTAGCTTGACTTACTTCTCGAGAGCTGATGGCATGGGGGAAGGGATATATTTGTGTTCTACCTACAGGTCCATGGAGGCTGCCTGCAAAGTTTCTCAAGCCTTGTCATGAGCTGGATGGACAAGCGGAAAAACCCAATGCCTTAGCTACAGGAGCTTGAATGTGTGTGCATGTAAAGTAGCTCTTATTAGAGGCTGTGATTTTGTGTATAACACCACCTGTACTTACTAGCCAGTTGCTAATAAGAAACTACACCTTGTATTGTATGGATTTGTCACTTGTAAAACAGATGTTAGAGTATGCATATTTGCAGCAGCTGCTAGAAAATGCTAAGGCAAAAACTAGAAAGATTCTAATACAATGATAGTGGTATAAAGCAGGTAATGGAACGAATTAAGAGGGTGGAAGAACACCATTGGTGGAAAATTTTCTTTGGCTGGTCCGTCACTGCCACTAGCATCTTCAACATGCTGCTGCACCCTGTAGTGTATATACTGCTAATGTAAATCTGTATGTGCTTTGCCATAGTAGTGACTTGTTACTGAATGAAGCAGGTGAACCTCTGCACTGACAACAAGGTGCCACAACTGACGTTGGCCAAATACCTCCTATCACAGTCAAGGGCAAGACTGGGTTGGCCTCTGTGTTTGCCACCAAGAAGAACCTTTCGCTCCGCTACTGGCTGCAGCCCAGCAGGCGTTGAGTGGTGGGGACACATGCCATGCCAGACCTTGATGTGAGGGATGGCCTCTCCTGTTATCAGAGAACTATACAGGAGAGAAAGGCAGGCCAAGCAGCCTGTGGTTGGCATATGTTGGAGATACGATCTAGTCCAAATCCTCTGCTCAAG
The DNA here is from genome assembly GCA_039720435.1 of Amazona ochrocephala. Taxonomy (NCBI): domain Eukaryota; kingdom Metazoa; phylum Chordata; class Aves; order Psittaciformes; family Psittacidae; genus Amazona; species Amazona ochrocephala. The sequence continues at coordinate 1,851,758 of CM077891.1, read as the reverse complement.
TAGGGTCGTCTGAAACAGGTAATATATATAAAATAAAAACAAAAACAAAAAAAAAAAAAGAGGGAAATGTAAGGATTTTCTTCAAACAGTTTGCAAAGCATAATTTGTACAAAAGCTTTTGAATTTGTCTAGTTTTGATTCTCTTTCTGCAATACAGCATTTGTGACATCTAACAGATGATTCCTTGCCCAAACCACCAGTTCTATATAAAGACCTACATGATAATGAGTGGAAAGGACCAGAACCATATCAAGTTATAGAATGTAACAAAGGATGTAATGTGACTGCAAGACTAAAGCAAAGTGTGCAAAATGATTCCAGTGTAAGTTTGTTATGCTGTTTTTAATGGCAATACGTATGTGACTATGTTAATACAAGTAGAAGTAAATTCTTTAAAAATATAGTTTTGTAGAATTGTAAGGCTTTAGATATATTAACAGCTCAAGTAGACAGAGTATGTACTTTAATTAATGTATCTTGTTGTACTTATCTTGATCAGTCTGGAAAGACCTTGAAAGATGTTAAAGAAATTTGGAAGCATGCGAAAGTACTTCATGATGTCTATCAGAACGATAAAATTCCTTGGTTAGATGCCCTTCTTACATCTTGGGACTTTAATGGTTGGCTCACATCTCTGATTAAAGGTATTGGAATGATTTTGGTAGTAATCTTGACCATAGTTATGATTGTACCTTGTATTTTGCAACGTATTCGTGATATGATTGAAAACCTGGTAAAACAGCTTTGGCTCATTCAAGAAAAGAAAAGGGGGAGATGTGGATGATTTCTTGTTAGAGAATGGACATATGCCTGCTCTGAATGAAAGCAAGTATGTGCAGCTGGCCATGTAGCAGGGGTAACTCCTGGTTACCTCTGTGCAGCCGACCGTGGAAAAGAAGCAACTCCCGGACAGTTAATGAAACAAGAATGCAGGCCTGGAAGATAAGAAGGAGCTAGGATAAGAAGGTTGCTGAGCTGGACTGTAAATTTCGCTTGCTTACAAAAAACACACTTTAGGTTCTCATGAGTGCAAAAGTTACAAGTACTCTCAGAATGGGATTGGTTTCAAAAGTTGTTACAGGGTTGGGGTATTAGTAGTTGGCTAGGAGTACTAATCAAACAAGGTTTAACAGTTTTAATGGTATTGATTATTATTGTTTAAATCTTTTGTTGTTTATGGAAGTGTATTGTCAGTATGCTATTTCGTGCTGTGAATCGGGTCTGGATTGCTCAAAAACAAAAAGGGGGATTTGTGGAGAGCTATTTGGCTGCGAACAGGCATGTGAGCAATCCAGACAATTGCTTGACAATTGTAAGGTAGTGACCCGCAGGCACTGAGGCCTCGCCTGAGGGTTACTAAAGTTCGTGTACGTGCAGAAGCCTTGGGAAAAGTTAGCACGGAAAACTACTGAGAGAGATACGCAGAGAAGGAATGTTAACTGTAACCTTGAAGCATATGCTGTCATAGTTAACCAATCATTAAGATGTTACTGAGTGAATCCTGTTTGGTATTTAGCTGTGTGAATGATACATGTATCCAATTAGACTTGTGTGTGTTAATGATAGACAAGTAGAGTGCCTATATATACTGAGCTATCTGCGCAATAAACTTTGGCACAGCCTGATCATATTGGTCTGTGTGCTGTGTCCGGGACTTCTGCGTCAACACAGGATAAGGAGTCCCCATTGAAAACACACCCACAATAAAGCGCCTTGAGCTGCAGGAGCCTCCTCCCAGCCCAAACCTGCCCTGGGTACAGCGCTAACACAGCCTGAGGAGAGCTCAGCATCCCCTGGGTTTCAGCTCTGTCAGGCCACGCTGCTTTCATCCACTGTGGACCTGCTCTGCTCCTCCCTCCCATCTGATTGCCAGAGGCTGTTCTTTGGAAGCCACAGAGCGCATGAGTTTGGCCAGACACCAGCATGGCAAAAGGAACCACAGCTGGGAAGGGGATGAGGTTTTTAGCTCAGCTCCCCTTTACATGGGTCTAAGGATGAAGACGACCCAAGCGTCCATTGACCCTGGGGCGGATCTCACCTCCAGAGGCTGTTTCACACATTAACACACACTCTTGGGCTCACTCTGTACCAGGTTGACTTTCACTCCCCAACTGAGGTACTTTTAAGCCCTTCCACTCAGCTGGGCTTCTCTCCCGCCTTGGTGCTGATGGATAATCATTAACTACCCATGAAGGATTTAAATGGCCCATGGAATTCAGGAGGTAGTAAATGGGCATTATATTCTCAAGCACTCCAAATGTTTTGTTTCCCTTGCAAGGCCATTCACGGGATGTTTATGGATTGTGGATTTATGGAAGCCAGGGGATCTTTTCAGGAGTAATGTTCCATGCTCCAGAGTTATGGTCAACAGCTGGAGGCTCCACGCAGGATAATCTGAGCCTGGAAGCTCAAAAAGCCTTAACCCCTGCTTCAGAAGGTCTTGGCACACAAAAGCGATGGATTAAACCCTAGAAATAAGCTCCAAACCACAAAACACAAGCAAACTTAGGAGTCAGCATCAAGAATCAAGGGGTACGTGGTGGCCTTGCTCCAGAGAGGACGCAGCTGCTGCTCCTGCTCTCACAAATACATGATGGTGTTTTACTTCAGTGCTTGCATTGAGGTGCAATAATCTGTGGGGCAGCCCCACAGCACCCTGAGAGCTCCCCTCCATCAATACTGACCCACAGCTCATGGGGACAAAGCTTCTTGCTATTGCCAAGGGCACCCCTGGCTCCCCAGCGCCCATTTCCCCCCACCCTGAGATGGGGCTCACCAGGTACATCAGCCTCCCTGTGAGAGGGTTTCAGATGGGTCCCACCAGGGACCACTCTGCAGAGATGCAGCATGGGGGCAAATCGAGACCCACAATCACCCCAGGAGATTCCCACACACACCTGGGGTCCCCAGCAGTGTCCCCACACTATCAGCTCTCCAGGTCTAGCCCCTGTTTCCATACTGGGATACAAACAGGGAACAGAAAACCATGACTCAAAGCAAGCCAAGAGCCCACTGGGACTGCTAAAACCAGAAGGGGTTGATCAGAGAAGACCTGAAATCATGATTCAGGATGAGCCCCATTTCGTGTTTGAGGTCAGGATGAAACCTCCCTCTTACAGAGAGCACGGAGGACGCAGACACTGCAGTTACGACACTGAGGAGCAGCAAACCCCCCCCCAAAATACAGGTGCATTGCACAGACAGCCATAAAACAGGAATTAACTGATAACAGCCCAAAAAAGCCACTTCTCTGCGCCAGGCAAAGCATTACCCATCACATCCAGGCTGATAAACAGCTAAACTTGAGCACACCTCTGCTGGGGAAAAGGAGGAAGAGAAGAGGCTGCCTCTTTAATACACTAATTATTATCCCGAAGCACTAATGGGATTAGCAAGTGGGATTTAGTGGTTGTCTCCTGAAAAGCCCTGAAGTGCCATTAGGGAAAATTAACCTCCCCTGGGCTCCAAGTGGCTTTCTGGAGCTTGGGACCCCCACAAAGACAGGATGAACCCCCGGTAGGATGCACAAGGGAGCACTGTCAGCATCGGCTCTCTCTTCCCTCTATCAATCCATTAACCATGAATTCAAGTTGTCCAACACCACCAGGAAGGGGAGCACCAGAGACGCACGGAAAACCGGGCACAGGGAGGCTCCAAAAGAACCATGGTTTGAGTTGAAGGGACCTTAAAGCTCCTCCAGCTCCAATCCCAGCCACGGGCAGGGACCCCTTCCACTGGAGCAGCTTGCTCCAAGCCCCTGTGTCCAACCTGGCCTTGAACACTGCCAGGGATGGGGCAGCCACAGCTTCCCTGGGCACCCTGGGCCAGCGCCTCAGCACCCTCACAGGGAAGAGCTTCTGCCTAAGAGCTCATCTCAGTCTCCCCTCTGCAGGTTAAAGCCAGGCAGAGAGCCGCTGAAGGGAGAATTCCCTTCTCCACACCCTTCACTGCTCTTTCCCCTTGCAGGGAATCCCATGCATCCATCCCTGCCTGGCTTGGGGAATCAACAACCAAAGGGTTTTTGCTGGAATAAGGTCCAGACACCCATGTCCAAACCTCACCCAGACCCATATCAGAGTGACCTGGAGCATGTGATGACTTCGCTGGGGATCAAATGGCTTTGGGGAAGCGAAGGCAGGCTTTGCCCTTGGAGATACCCACTCCATTAACTGAGAGTAGAGCTTGGATTGGAACCGGAACTAGAACTGGATCAGCTTGAAACACAAATATGAGAGGAGATGGGCTGCTCATGCAAATGTGGGGATGCTCACTGGGATGGACCAAAGCAAATACAACTTCCCAATGCTTAAGCATGAGGGGAAGGGTGACCTTAAAGGAGGCATTGAGCAGATGGAACAAACTCACTTTTAAAAGCCTTTAGACACCAAAAGGTCCCAGCGCAGGGCAGAAGGATGACCACCCTCATTTAGTGCAACAACCGCAGCCCAGGGGATGCTGCAGCCTTAGGGACACAATGGGGGGACAAGTGACACCAGGATGCTGCGGCCACCCCAAGCCTGTTCCAAACCTGCTCTGGTCTCCTCCTGCTCAAACTGGGGCAGAGCAGGGTCTGGCAGCACGGTCTGCCCTGGAGCTCCCGTTTTGGGAGCCTGGACCAGCCAGGCTCCATCCCAGCGCATCCTCGGGGAGAGGAGATGATGGCCGGGGGTGAGCATTGCTCCCCTCTGCCACCCGACACTGGGGCAGCAGCAGGGCTTTCTGCACCACTAACAGGGGATGGAGGTGCAGCACCTTGGTGCTGGGGGCCCTTTCCCTGCACAGCAGCAGCCTCTGCCGGTGCCGGAGCCACAGAGCAAGGGCAGTGGGGAAGAGCATGGGCAGAGATTGAGAAGTCCTCTGCAGGAGCTCAAGAGCTCTGCTCTGTGCACCCTGTGCCAGCGCCTCAGCACCTTCATAGGGGAGAGCTTCTGCCTTAGATCCAGCCTGAACCTCCCCTGTTTCAGTTTGAACCCATCACCCCTTGTGCTATCGCTGCAGTCCCTGATGAAGCTCCCTCTCCAGCATCCTTCTGGGCTTCCAAGAGCTCTTGAACACACTCAAATCCACACTCCATTCTTATACCCCATGCTGCAGTATCAAAATCCCACCACCAACCCACCCTTGCCATGCTCCATCAGCCCTGGAGCTGCTTGGTGCTCCCCATCCACCCCCACGTTCCCAGGGAGCAAAGCAGACACCATTCCAACAGCATCCCCACGGGGGTGGTGTCTGCTTTGAGCTGCAAAGGGCTTTTCTACCTCAAAGCTGAAAATAAGACGTTGCATTCAGTTCTGGTGTGCAAGAAGGACGTGGAGCTGCTGGAGCAAGGCCAGAGGAGGCCACGAGGATGCTCAGGGGATGGAGCACCTCCTGTATGGAGCCAGGCTGAGAACATTGGGGCTGTTCAGCCTGGAGAAGAGAAGCTGAGTGGAGACCTCAAAGCAGCTCCCAGTGTCTGAAGGGGGCTACAAGGATGCTGGAGAGGGACTCTTCATCAGGGACTGCAGTGATAGGACAAGGGGTGATGGGCTCAAATTGGACCAGGGGAAGGTCAGGTTGGAGATAAGGAAGTTCTTCCCTGTGAGGGTGCTGAGGCACTGGAATGGATTGAACAGAGAGGTTGTGAATGCTCCATCCCTGGCAGTGCTCAAACCCAGGTTGGGCAGATCCTTGGCTGACACGGTTTAGTGCGCATCACCCCTGCCCATGGCAGGGGCTGGAACTGGATGATCTTAAGGTCCTTTCCAACCCAAACCATTCCACGATTCAGGAACCGTTCCAAAGGCTCTGGGATGGGGCTCATCACCCCCCACCCCCCCGGGGGGGCACCCGCTTACTTGGGGGTGTGCGCCTCGTCCACGCGGTGCCCCAGCTGGAACTCGTGGGACTTGCTGCGGTGCAGCGCGGTGAAGCCGGGGATGAGGTGGATGAGCTTCCGCGAGGAGGGCGGCGGCGTCCCGGGGGGCTTCAGCTTGTTCCTGCGGCGCAGCGGCGGCGTCCCCGGCGGCGTCATGGTGGTGACGATGTTGGGGGTGCGCGGGGGGGTGTGAGCCGCGTGGCGCTGCCGCGGGGACGGCGGCAGGGACCGGTGCCCCGACTCCATGGGCGGGCAGAGCCCCGGGTGACCCTCGACGGTCAAGCGGTCCACGTGGGTGTACATGGGTCCGTGCGGAGAGCCCGCGTGGCAGTGGTGCTGCCCGCACTTGGGCTGCACCTTGGGGCTCGGCAAGAGGTGAGTCCTGCCCCACTGCGCCGGCTCCGCCTGGCACCCCGGGCTGTTCTCCTTCCCCGGCTCCGTCGTGGGCCACTGGATGGTCCAGTCCTGCTTGGAGAGGCTGCCGCCTGCAATAGAGCGCAGAGATGGGGTTATGGGGGGGCAAAAGGAGTCCCCAGCCCGGCGTCGCATTCCAAGTGCCAGCAAGAGGGGGCTGGAGCAGCTCCCGTATGGAGTCGGGCTGAGAACAGTGGGGCTGTTCAGCCTGGAGAACGGAAACTGCTGGAGACCTCAGAGCAGCTCCCAGTGTCTGAAGGGGCCTACAAGGATGCTGGAGAGGGGCTCTGCATCAGGGACTGCAGTGATAGGACAAGGGGTGATGGGTTTAAACAGCGGATAATTCAGGTTGGATCTAAGGCACAAGTTCTTCCCTGTGAGGGTGCTGAGGCGCTGGCACAGGGTGCCCAGAGAAGCTGTGGCTGCCCCATCCCTGGCACTGTTCAAGGCCAGGTTGGACACAGGGGCTTGGAGCAAGCTGCTCCAGTGGAAGGGATCCCTGCCCGTGGCAGGGGCTGGAGCTGGAGGAGCTTTAAGGTCCCTTCCAACACTTCTACGATCCTATAAGAAACTTCTTCATGCTACTCACGTACAAATCAAGCAGGTCCTTTACAAGGGTTACAAAGGTGCTTTGCCCACCTCCTGAGCCCCCCATTTGTCACCCCCTCCCACCACCACCCCAAACAAGCTATAGGGATGGGACATCCATTGCCAAGGCTGATGCTCCCATCTCGCTCCTGCAAACCTCTGCCCTGTGTTACCCAGTTGTGCCATTTGCATCAAGGAGGGAGACTGCAATTAAGTGAGGCTCCTCTGCACATCTAATTACTGATCCCTCCAGTAAAGGGCTGGTGGCAGCGAGCTCAGAGCACCAAAGCAATAGACCCAATGCAAGGTCTCTTCTCCAACTCCTTTTGATCGCCTCTGCCTGGAAAACCAGCACAAACCTAATTGCTTTATTCTAAAAAGCCTCCTTCCCCATCCCCTCTTTGATTAGGAGCTGCCTGGCCCCTTCCCGCTTCAGCCTTTTCAAAGGGAGCAATTCGTTTCAAGCTCCAGAAGAAAAAGTAAAGGAGGAAAAGGGCTTTGGGAATGGGTTGAAAAAGCAGCTCTGCGGGAGAAGGAGGATGAGGAGGCTTCACGGATCGCTCTCCCAGAGCACAGACTAAAGCTGGTGCTGTGAAGCTGCCTCTCCGGCTGCTACAAACCGCCTTTGGCTCAGCGAGAGGCACATAAAGAAGTTAACGCTTTGTTTTGATTAACTAAAGACAAAATCCCGCTGTAGGAAAGCCTTGGATGGAGCTGCCGGGATGGAGCGGATCTCCCGACCCACCACGGGCACACACCAAAGCCCCGTCCGCAGCAGAACAACCCAGTGGGGACACGGCGGGGACAGCTTGGAGCATTTCAAGCTTAAACAGGGGATAATTCAGGTTGGAACCAAGGAAGAAGCTCTTCCCTGTGAGGGTGCTGAGGCGCTGGCACAGGGTGCCCAGAGAAGCTGTGGCTGCCCCATCCCTGGCAGTGTTCAAGGCCAGGTTGGACACAGGGGCTTGGAGCAAGCTGCTCCAGTGGAAGTTGTCCCTGCCCGTGGCAGGGGTTGGAGCTGGAGGAGCTTTAAGGTCCCTTCCAACCCAGACCAGGCTGGGGTTCTGTCTCACCCCCCAGAAAACGCAGCCCTCCATGGCACCATATCCCCTCGGGCAAGGCCATCCTTGCAGGGTACAAGGAGCTCTGCAGGCACCAGCACCCAGTGCCACCCATCCAGGCTGTCACCTCATCCCCAAGGCCACTGGTGCCACCCCAGCTGGTGGCTTCATAGACAGCGAGGGGAAGGTGCAACCCCAGCCGTGCATAGGCAAGGAAGGACACAGCATCATTAATTAAACCCTCTTGTAAGCCATCAACCCCTCTGGTTAATTAACCCACACACCAACATGCACGTATGCAAATCAAGGTGCTCCTCATTGGCTGCTCCGCACACATAGATTTGCATAACTCAGCACTGCAGCACCCCAGCAGTGATTAGCAGCAGTTAATGAAGGAGGAGACCAAGGCTGCTTCCCACCACCCCAGGCTCAACCAGGGCATCGTGGCCACCACATCCCCCATTGTCACTGTCCCCTTTGAGGCTCAGAACACGATGGATGCACTTGAGAGCAAAAATAACCCATTGTAGGGGTTAAAAATGCCCAGGAGAAGCTGGGAGATGCATTTTCCACACAGGGATGCTTCCAGGAACGCTGCAAGTAACGGGCATCCACTTGATGGGATAAGCTTAAACTGAGAACGCACTTGAAAGGAAAACTATGACAACAGGAAGATCCCCAAGCTCTTCTTCCTGCAAAGCCTGTTACATGCTTTCGGATTTCTCTCCCTACCAGGGCTCCCCCAGGCCTTGCTGCTCTGCCAGAGTGGATTCCCAGCTGGAAAAGCAAGGGAAGAGCTCACACAGCATCAAACTCCCCTTTACCCAGTTTTCCCCAAGCCGTGCCTGCCTCAGCGGTGCTGTTCACTCCTAAAAGCCAATTTGTTTTGTATGGATAGGGAATACGGAAGGCATATTGAAATGAGCATCATCCACAGGCACCCACCATCCCTCCAACCCCATGGGCCATTGAGTCCCGGCCACCAGCACAAAGGGAGATGCTTGCCACGGCTGAATCTGGCTTTATTGATGCTCTCGGTGCCGCTGCTGCCTCCGTGCTCAGCCCAACCTCCTCCATCCCACTGCACTTCATCAGGGAAGATGCTTTTGCTGAACCACTCCATTAATGTCAACAAGAAAACAAACTCCTGGGAGGAGGCAGAGGGGAGCAAACGGTGCCGGGATGCAGCAAAGAGAGAGCTGCAGAGAGATGGAATATCCCAGAATCCAGCCTGGGTTGGGTGGAAGGGACCTTAAAGCTCACCCAGCTCCAACCCCTGCCACGGGCAGGGACCCCTTCCACTGGAGCAGCTTGCTCCAAGCCCTGTGTCCAACCTGGCCTTGAACACTGCCAGGGATGGGGCAGCCACAGCTTCTCTGGGCACCCTGTGCCAGCGCCTCAGCACCCTCACAGGGAACAGCTTCTTCCCTCACTGTGAAGCAAGCCAGGATCTTGCCCTGGCTCTGTGCACATCTCCATTTGGTCATCTGGATGCTGCCCTTAGGGAAGGAGAGAGAGTGTTTGCAGCATCCCCCAAGGAGCAGTCAGGGTGAAAACTGCTTTGGGTACAGACCCCTACAGCCACCGCTCCCTTAAGGGCAGCAAATTATTCCCAGCATTTTTTGCTTTAGGAAATGGAAGCAAAAGTTGCAGTTTTTCTTGTGGAACAGGGGGAAAACGACATTTCTCAGGATACATTGGGTGCCCCAGCAAGCATGGGTCTGCTTGAGCGAGGCCAGAGGAGGCCATGGAGCTGCTGCGAGGAGAAGAGAAGGAGGATCCTGAAGGGGAGACCTTAGAGCAGCTCCAGTGCCTAAAGGGGCTGCAGGAACCCTGGAGAGGGGCTTTGGACAAGGGATGGAGGGACAGGACAGGGGAATGGCTTTAACCTGCCAGAGGGGAGACTGAGATGAGCTCTTAGGCAGAAGCTGTTCCCTGTGAGGGTGCTGAGGCTCTATTGTACGATGTAGAGGAGGTTTATTCCATCACACTCTGCTGACACAGGGACATGGAGACACCAGGAAGGACCTTTACATCTCCCATAGCAGCTGCTCACGGCCTTGCCTGACCCTGCATCACCCCCAGCTCCCTGCAGCCCTCCCAGGGCCAGAGCAAGTCCTGAATATTCCACTCTGGATCACTTTTCCCTGTGGGACAGCTCCCACCGTCCCGCACTGCTCTCTCGTCACAGCCCATCTGCTCCTATATCCACGGCAGCCCCGCTCTGCTCCTATTTAACATTAAATTAATCCCACTCTGAGCTCCAGACCAATGCTTTGGATGTTGAGATCCCCCTGCCAAGGGGAAGGTTTCACAGCGAGAAGAATCCAATACGGACTTGTTAGCACAATAAAGAAGGCCTTTAATGTGGGGCTGCCACTGGATTTGATAAGCACAACATGGTTTGGGTTTATAAGGGTGCTCCAGGGCTTTTCCTGATGCTGGAGGTGCCCCCAGGGTGCCTGAGGAAGGGGTTCCTTCAAGCAGCATCCTGCTTCATCCCTGCTTCACCCCAGCCCCATTCCCAGGCAGAACTGGCCCTGGGAAATCAGACACCTCTAATTAATGACTCAATAAATACAGATTGATGGAAAAGGTTAATCCTGTACCTCATTCCTGCTTTATTAATACTCATCTTGGCTTCCAGACATTGACCACTACTGCACTTGCAAAGGAATTACATGATGGCTTAAAGAGGCAGCAACTTGTTCATTAATTATCCTTTCAGACTAGGGCTGTCCTTGCTTTACAAGGAGATAGGAGGCAGATAAAAACCCACATCCATCACAGCGTGAGACAGCTTATGGAGGGGCTGTGAGATGTGGAGCTCCGCATCTGCTGAAACACAGTGGATGGAAGGATGGAAGGATAGAAGGATGGAAAGATGGAAGGACGGAAGGATGGAAGGATGGAAGGAGCACATTGTTACCTTGTACACTCCACATTGCAGAGCTACAGCCCCATCGCTGCTTGGTTCCAGCACATTGCAAACACACAAGTGTCCTGCCCATCCCCATCCCTGCAGCCCACCATAAGGCGCTGCCTGGACCATGGTGCCTCATCCCCATCATGGATGGGATGATCTGATCCCACCTCCCAACCTCACCCTGACGCAGGCAGAGGTACCACCACCCTCATCTCCCCCCCTGCAGAAGCAAAGCAGGGGCTCTGCTCCCTCTCTTCCACATGGCAAAAAGCAGGGGGACTGCTGAGATGGGGACATTTGAGCACACAAAGGCTCTTCCAGGCAGGGAAACACCAGCACAGAGACAAGGCCCATGCAGCGGTGCCAAGCGGGATGCAAGGAGACCATCTGCCAGCCGGGATGGAGCTTTCTGCACCCAAACCCTCTGGAATGTCAGTGAGGTTTGGTCACCTCAAGCTCCTGAATGCCACCTGCAGGTCCCTTCCCTGTCCCCAGCAGGACCCACATCACCATGGACCACGGCAGAGCAGGAACAGCCACCACAGCATCCCTGCAATGCCAGAGGGACCAAACAAGCCCTCCCCACACATCCCATCCTGCAGCACGATGATGGATGGAGTTAAATGGAGCGCTGGGGAAGGCGTTTTGCCTGGATAGCAGCAAGATCCCTCCTGCAGGGACCTAATGGGCCCCCAAGCCACATCCCACCATGGGGGCTGGCAACCCCATTACTTGCCCCATTAAAAGCCAATGGAGCAGCGAGCATCCCGCAGGCCCGTGGTACCCGCAGCCCTGTGGTACCCCCAGTTCTGAAGCCACCAGAGGACCAGAAGATGCTTCAGCATCTCCACTGCAGCAGCTCCAAAGGCTCACGTGGGTTTTCCAAAGCACAGGGGGGGAATTCCCATGGTTGAGCAAGCGGAGGGGCAGGAAGGGGGATGCAGCCAGCACAGAGAGCAAAGCAGGATTTGTTTGTGATGGTCTTTAGAAGTCAAAGGTGTTTAAACAAAGAGCAGGCTGAGGGAGCGCTGATGCCCTTCCTCAAATAGCAGAGAGACTTAGTGAAAATGCCAAAGGGAAGGAGGGCAGAGCACAGCTGGGAGCTGGATTTAGGGAGTTAAGGAGCGTGGAGGCACTCATGCTCCATGGGAAATGTCAGGCTGGGTTCAGCCATCGCTGCTGCAGCACAGGGACCCTCTGCCACCACCCCTGCACAGGCTGGCACTGCCATTGTGCCACACCAGGCCATGAGGAGGCCCGGAGGAGCTGCAATAACCACAATGGGTGGATGCGGCCAAGTCCCCTCCAGGGCAGGACCTGGGCCATGTTGTGCCAGTGGTAATGGGGAAGACACTGCTGGTCCCCAAGAGCTGCCCCTCATTGCGTCCACATCACATCACCAGCGGCTGCTCCGAACCTGCAAATCCCAGCAGGGCTCATCCTTCATCCCCCAGCCCCTGGGATGCAGCTGCATCCATTGCAAGGGAACAGGAGCCAGGCAGAGGGGTCTGAGGCCCCCCAAACCCCAGGACTGGGATCATGGCCAGACCCGCTGCAGACCGCAGGGACCACAGCAAAACCAGCCCAAGGCCGTCATCCCATCCAGGAGCAGGAGGGGAGCTCTTGGAAGTGGACAATAGAGGTTGTTAGAATGGGAAATGGGGTTCACCATTCCCCCCATCTGCTCCAAAAGGGAATGTCCATTCCCCACATACCCATATGCTACCAGCCACGTGCACCCTGTGCTGGCAGCACTTCCCCAGGCAAGCACCGGAGCAGGGGATCAGCAGCAGGGATGAGCTGTGCCAGTGGGATACAGTTCCCATCACACACAGGGAGGTGAGGTGAGTCTGCCCTTGGGGGGCACATGTAAAGAGGAGCCCCCAGCTCACCCCAACCGGTCAACAGCCACCCAGGGAAGGGACCCCTTGGCCCAGCACAGCAGCGCCCAGCACAGCTCAGCTGGGACGGGACAAGGCGCCGGCAGAGCCGGGTCCTGCACAGGCACCGCTCGCCCCTTCCCCATGGACCCGCGGCCGCTGCTCCCGCCCCGCGCTGCTCACGCAGAGCGGGAGCATCCACAGCATCCGAGAGCGCTGCAGCAGCATCCACAGCGCAGAACTCTGCTGCCACCGCCCGGGGACACAGAGCCCGCGCACACAGCACCCCCTGCACCACCAACACCCCCCCCGGCACCCACAGCACCGGCTGTGCTCCTACAAGGAACAGGGGGCAGGGGGACCCCATAAGGAACGTTGGCGCAAAACCTCCCTGCAGAGAAGTGACCCATTGAGATGAGCTCTTGGGCAGAAGCTCTTCCCTGTGAGGGTGCTGAGGCGCTGGCACAGGGTGCCCAGAGAAGCTGTGGCTGCCCCATCCCTGGCAGTGTTCAAGGCCAGGTTGGACACAGGGGCTTGGAGCAAGCGGCTCCAGTGGAAGGGGTCCCTGCCCGTGGCAGGGGTTGGAGCTGGAGGAGCTTTCAGGTCCTTTCCAACCCAAACTATGATTCTATGAGCTCATCATGCCTAGAGAGGCGAGACATCCCCAAGCCACAGGGATGCACCAGAGCGACGATGTCCACCGTGGCAGTGGTACCCGGCCATCCCCCAGGGATGCAGGAGCTCCGCATCCATGGAGAAGACCCCTGCAAACACCTCCAATGCACTGCAGCCACACTCCCCGCAGTGCCACCGCACCAGGATGGTGCCAGCTCCAGGGGACCCACCACGGGTACTGGGGTGCCCGACTCACCGGACTTGTGGACGCTGCGGAGGCAGGAGAGGGAAGCGTTCAGGCGGGCGCATTCCTCACTGTTGGCCCCAAACTTCTCCACCGTGGCACAGACCTGGTCGTCGGTCATGTCCAGCAGCTCCTCCAGGCTCAGCTGCCCCGGGGTGATCTCCTGACAGGGAGGAGCAGGGGCAGGAGTGAGGAAGGAGGAATAACCCCCCCTGGAGCATCCTCTGACCCAGCACCTCAGGGCATGCAGAGGAGAAACATTCATTTTCCATCTCAATCTACAGGAAAACCCAAGGAAGTTGGGAATGTCCCATCCCTGGCAGTGTTCCAGGCCAGGCTGGACAGGGCTTGGAGCAAGCTGCTCTAGTGGAAGATGTCCCTGCCAGTGGCGGGGGTTGGAACTGGGTGAGCTTTAAGGTCCCTTCTAACCCAAACCAGGCTGGATTCTGTGATTCTAAAGCCCAAAGGGCACTGCTTGATCCTCAGCTTTTGCATGGTCTCAGGCACATCCACACCCAGCTGAACACCAGGGCATGCGGGGACACTGTGCAAACCTGTCCCCAGGCTGTTATGGGATCACCTCTGGGTGCCATCCCCCTGGTGCCCCCATCACCTGCATGAGCCCTGGATGCAGCAGCAGGATGCTGTGACCTGCCCATGCCATCACTACACTGCGACAGGGGCATGGGAGACCCCCACTGAGAAGGGGAAGCAGCACCCACAATGTCCCCGTGGCACCCATGTCCTCCAGCAGGAACACAATTGGGTGCCTTCACTGGAGGAGAGCTGTGGGGGGGCCCTAGAGGCGCATCCCACCATGACCTGGAGCACCTTCCATGCAGTGAAATAACCTCCTTCCTCCATTCCAATGCCCCAGCCTGCGCCAAGGCCCAAGCGCAAGGCTTCAGACCAGGTTCCATCACGGACAAACCTCCCCCTTTGCCTGGTTCTGCTCAAGGACCCCACAACCCCCCTGGATGAAGCACCCCTGGAGGTGCCCGGTACCCACGGCCGCGGCAGGGCCCTCACCTCCATCACCTCCTTGCGCATGTCGACGATGCGGAACCAGTGCAGGAGCTGGGGGAAGCCCTCCAGCTTGGCATTGCGCTCCTGCAGGGCCACCTTCCTCTTGCAGGACAGCTGCCGGCTGAAGTACTTGACCAGCTTGCTCTGGAAGAGAGGGTGGAAGCCCCATGGGACCCCCCCGCCATGGCGCCCACAGCGGGATGGGGATGCAGGAGGGTGAGCACAGGTTCTGCCCCATTCCTGGGGCACTCGCAGCCCATCCAGCCCTCAAACACCCCCTGGCACCTGCTGCAAAGTCAAGGGCCCCTTTAGCATCAAGCTGAGTGTCCAAAGGGAGCAGTTCCCTCCCCAAAAAGCCCTTTCTCAGCTCCGTCATCCCCAGCCCAGTGTGCTCCAACGCTGTGGTCCTGCTTGGGGGATGCACATCCTTCACCCCCCCCAAAGCAGAGAGGATGGGGGACACAGACACAAATACCACCTCTCCCAGCACCTGAAGGACACAGTGTCCTCCCATACACCCAGGATCCATGCAAACGGAGCCCCAAGCATCCCACCTTGGGAGCACACAGTCCCAAGGCTGGGATATAGGTGTTTTGCTCCTCATTCCCCCCACATTTGCCCCAGCCCTTCTTCCTCCACCATCCTCATCACCACCAATCCCCTTCTGCTTGGCAATGGTCCCATCCCTCCTCCAGCCATCCCCACCATTGCAGTGAGGCCAAAGATGCTGCGCTGACAACCAAAGCCTAACAAGGAGCAACTGGCCTCCTTCCCCAGAGATATAGAGCAGAGCCGGGCTTGGAATCCTGCTGGGATTTCCTCCTCCTGGATTTCCAGCCGGGTGATTCCCTGCCAGCAGCAGCACTAGATGGTGCTGTGCCCCTGCCCAGCCCCAAAATAGATGAGTGAAGTGTGCCACGGTTTGCAACAGACAAAGGGAGAAACCCCATGGAAGAGTTTGGGGGAGCATCCCCATCGCTCCCAGTCCATTCCCTTGGTGGTACCTTTGTGGGTACAGTGATGGGCATGGGGCTTGGTGCGATGAGACACATGTTTGGGGGGAGGAATCAGCCACCTGCACCCACCCATGGTGGTTGGGGTCAGCTGGATGCACCCATAGACATGTACAACAAGTAAAATCAGCCCCACTGCGATGCTTGGGGGAAACAGAAGAGGCAGCTCATCCGCATCCCCTTGCAAACAGTGAGCACCCACCACGGTGTCCCACCAGCATCACCACCAGCATCACCACCAGCATCACCACCAGCATCACCACCAGCAGCCAGACAACCGACTATGCAGTTTGTCCCAAGCCCCAACCTGGATAACAGCCATAGAGCTTAAACACTGACAATTAACACCCCAAATAGAGCCAGGGAGAGCCAAGGGGATGCCCAGGGAGCCCCATGGGGCTGGGCAGCAGCAGCAGCACCCTGACCAGCTGCCAGCTCCAGTTGCTTAAGGCAAATTGATCTCCTGACCCAGAGCATCAAAGGGATGCAGGGTCAGCCCCGACCACGCATCCCAAACCTCAGGCCTTGGAGAGGAAACAGCAGCAGGCACCTTGTATCCCAGCCTGGTGTGGGGTGGAAGGGAGCTTAAGGCTCCTCCAGTCCCCACCACAAGCTGAGAGCCCAGGGGGAAGCAAAGGTGATGCCAGAGCCACAGAAGCCTCTTTAGTGCTAAAATCAGGGTCCTGGGACGGAGCTGGGGACCAGGCAGCCCTCCCACCACCACATACAGAGACATAACGGGAGCAGGGAAAGGAGGGATGGGAAGTGGAGGTGCTTTAATTCCCAGCTCCAGGTGGGGAAGTTCACCCCCCCCAGCCCTTGTGAGACAGGAGGGGCCATCGTTAGGGCAAGCGAGGACACAGAGGTGATCTCCAGGCTGATGCTTTGGTCCACGGGGGGAGAAAATCAGTCCCTGTAAGCCCAAAAGCACTTCTTGTTTAGCCAAAAGCTCCACCAATGGGGCTGGAAAGGGAAGTGATGGAGAAGCCCTCGCACCATAGGGACAGCCCTGTCCCATGGTTCTGGAGATGCCCTCACCCTGAGCTCAGCGCTCCCTGCATGGGATGGAGATTGGGTCTATGTGCTAAACGTGGCTCTGCTGCAAAGGCCAGGTCCTGCTTTGTGCTCCTGCTGGGCACAGCCCCCACAAGCCATTCCCTGCCTCAGTTTACCCATAGTGAAAAGGGTGGGGGATATCCTGGGGTGCTGGGGGGGGGGGGGGCAAGCAGAGGGGTTGGAGTCCAAACAGCACACATGGTGATGCTGCCTGGGGGATGCGCTGCTGGTCCAACTGGGAATGATGCTGGGGGCCATATTCCTTCCTCTGGAGCTGGGGCTCGGGTTGAGGGTGCAAAGATCTATCAGAAGGTAGATCAGATCTATCACATATCAGAGACCTATCCCAGCAGCCCCTTCCCTTGGCCACACTGGGGGGTCCCCCATCTCCTCCCTGAGGCAGAGGCCTCCAGATATAGAACAAGCACCCGGCAGGACCCTGCTGCCCCATGGCGATGGGTGCAGGCAGAGGAGGGATGTCCCCACTCCATGTCCTCCCCTGCATCCTTGGGTGATCCCAGTGAAGCGAGGAGCTGGAGTCCCCAGTGTCCCCATGCAAACCCAATGGGGAATTCCCTATTCCCATCACCTCAGGCAGGATTTCCCCCTGGTCCCAACACCCAGCATGGCGCCGAGCACTGGGCACGGGAGCAAACAGACGGTCTCCAAGGAGCAGCGGGTGCTGCACCCCCCGGCACCCAGCACCCGCCTGACGTCAACCGGGATGGAGACGGCTCCGAGCCTGGAGACCGGGGGAAGGCAGCGGAAAATCCACCTGCGGGAGCACGAGGTGAGGATTAACCTGGGAATGAGCCACCAGCACCGGGAGCCATGGGGGGACCCCAGCTCAGTGCGAGCCCCCCTGCAGCCCTGATCCAGCTCTGGGGAACAGCACAAGAGGGACATGGAGCTGTTGGAGCAAGGCCAGAGGAGGCCATGGAGCTGCTGCGAGGGCTGGAGCAGCTCTGCTCTGGAGCCAGGCTGAGAGAGCTGGGCTGGGGCAGCCTGGACAAGAGAAGGCTCCTGAAGGGGAGACCTTAGAGCAGCTCCAGTGCCTGAAGGGGCTGCAGGAAACCTGGAGAGGGGCTTTGGACAAGGGATGGAGGGACAGGACAAGGGAATGGCTTTAACCTGCCCGAGGGGAGACTGAGATGAACTCTTAGGCAGAAGCTCTTCCCTGTGAGGGTGCTGAGGCGCTGGCACAGGGTGCCCAGAGAAGCTGTGGCTGCCCCATCCCTGGCAGTGCTCAAGGCCAGGTTGGACACAGGGCTTGGAGCAAGCTGCTCCAGTGGAAGGGGTCCCTGCCTGTGGCAGGGGTTGGGACTGGAGGAGCTTTAAGGTCCCTTCAACCCAAACCAAGCTGGTGGGATCAGTTCATGCCTGTGTCGGATGCTCTCATGCTCCACACCTCCGGTTATTCCTGGCTTTTCCACAGCCACAGCCACCCCAGAGTGACTCTTCCCTGACTCCTACCAAGGGGCTCATTATTCCAGAAACACCCAGAGCAGCCAGGGCTGGGGAATTCCTGGACACAGTTCTGTCTTCCCGCTCAGGCTCTCTCAGGGCTCACACGCCATCTCTGGCTCTGCACATCATTTATTCCAAGCACTGCTAAATGGTCCCTGGGGCTCTCTCTGGGAGTACAGGGGCCAAGATGGCTCAGCCCAGCATCCCAAAGATGCCAGGCTCTCCAGCAGGATACAGCCCAGGGAGAAACGTGCTGTGCTCACCCATGCTGTTAGGCACCAGAGATTCCACACACTCAGGTAGGGAAAATCCCAGTGCTGAGACAGCATCTCCTTCGGCTAAAGCTCTTCCCCAGGTGTCTCTTCCCATCCTCACCCATACGTTCAAAGAGCAGCCAAAAGCATCCCAGGATGGCTTCCCTCTTCCCAGCAGGAGCATGGCAGCCTGGGGAGTGGGAGCCCTGATCCTGAAGTTATCCTTGGAGTCCTGATCCATGCTTTTAAATGGGATGGGGGTAACACAAAGAACAGCACAAACACCCCAGGTGGTGTTGGTGTTTGGTCGCAGCCACTGCCTTGGTTCCCACTGGAGCCCATCCCAAGCTGCAACCAAGACCCAAAATCCTTCCACCCCTGAGAAGTGCCACTGAATCCTGGCTGCAGTCAGTGGTACCCATCCCAAAGGAAGGATGCTGCACCACAGGATGCAGTGGTACCCGTCCCAAAGGAAGGATGCTTCACCACATGATGCAGAGGTCCCATCCGAAAGTAAGGATGCTGCACCGCGGGATGCAGTGGTACCCATCCCAAAGGAAGGATGCTGCACCACAGGATACTGTATCCAGCTCCCTGCACAACCACAACACATGAAGGATGGGAACTTGCTTGCAGCTTAGGGTGGTTTAAAGATGCAAAACAGGAAACAAACACTATTAATTCATCAAGATCAGGCTTTAGCATATGAGGATTAACCAAAAACCATGGATTCACCCATGTCATCCCAAGCTCATGTCCCGGCCACCATCCCCTTGGCCATGCCGGTGCCCAGCCCTGCTCTCCTGCTGCCAGATGGGAAGGGAAGAGGTGTCAAGCGGGTCCCTGCATCACGTCCTTGGGACACGCTGGTGGCAGCAGGACTCAGGGCCAGGCTCAGTTCCTACTTACGCTGGCGGCAGCCCAGGACAACACCAGTGGGAGCCAGTCCCACACCGATGTGCCAGCATCAGGAATCTGGCCCCAGATTCACCCCAGGAATCACCCTGTGCTGAAAGCCACGGATGAGCATTGGCTGGGATGGCCATAGATAAGGCACGCAGCAGGCAACCTGGTTTTAGGGGTGTTTTAGGGAATTGGATGCTTGGGCTCCCCACAGCAGGAGCAGCACAATCCATAGGGCTGGAGAGATGCTTCCCTGTGAGCACAAGGGATTTATGGGGTGGAATCCCGCCAGCCAACTATGAACCTGCCAGGCTGAGCTACTCAGCAACACCAGGATGCAGGATGCTGGGAAGGAACATCCACCAGGATGCTTCAGCACACTCCTGAGCATCCCTCAGGTCCAGAGGCAATAACTCATCACCACCCTGACCCTAACGAGGTCATCGCTCCGCGTGGGACAAACTCCATGTGAGATAAACCCCACATGGGATAAACTTCTGTAGCCCTGCACCTCCACACATCAGCAACTCTGGTTGGGTTTGGAGCCTGTCTGCTCCCCACGAGGTCACACACACCCCCCAAAACCACTGCTGCTCCATTCCACATCCCTGTCCCTCCTCTGAGGCTGCTCCAGGGCCACACATGGACCACCAGCCCTTCACACGGAGACCTGGGATGGGACAGGGCTTGGACCAGGGAGAGGTGACAGCAGGATCAGTGTGGGAGCACAGCACAAATCAGTGCCAGGGATGAAGAGCAGGAGCTGCCTCCCAACCCCAGGATGCCCCTCGCAAGGGGCACAGCAGCCACATGGGAATACACAGCTCAATCCCACAGCACTCGGGACCTTTGGGAGCATTTGGACACTTGGGACATGGTCCAGAGCCAAAAGGCATCCGGCAGAGCAGCCACAGGGCAGGGTCCTGTGCACCCGAGCACTGGAACCACTTTGCCACCATGTTGGTGCTCCCAGTGTGAGCTCCCAGGTTCCAAAGCACCATCCCAAAGGCCTATGCAGGGCCAGGCTCTGAAATCCCTCCACCCACAGCCTTGGCTCCACGTCAGCCACCTCCACACCGGCACAGCCCCATGGACAGGGTCACAGCACCCTCATGGCCACACTCTGTCTCCAAGCATCCCAACCTGCCCACACCATCCCATCCATCCCAGCCCAACAACTTCCTAATGAACCCCAAATCCATCCCCAGCTGGGGCCTGGCATGCTCCAAAGGGGAATGTCTTCCTATATCTTCCTAACAGAAGGGGCCCCGCAAGGCAGCTTTTGCTTAGATGTGTATTGCCCATCTATGAAACATCAATAAATCCGGCTGGTATGGTAGCATGGCTTAGTGAAGGCTCCCCTTCCCACTGGAGCTCTTCCCACTGTCTGGATAGGCCAGAGGGTTTGGGGACCATGAAGGAAGAGCTGGGGCTGAGGATGCTGGCCTTCATCCCGGCAAGGGGATGCAGCCTGCTCGGGAGGTTGGAATAACAGGGAGAAGGATGTGGCCAGGCCAGGGGGATGCTGCTGGTGGGAGGGATGGATGCAGGTGGGCTGGAGAGGATGCTGCCGGTGGGAAGGGATAGGAAGGGAAGTAGGAGCCTCATGGATACAGCCAGGCCGGAGGACCGGAGCGCAGCAGAAGGGCTACCGGTGGGCCAAAGGGATGCAGCGCAGTGACAGGGATGCAGCCAGGCCGGGGGGATGCAGTGGGCTGGAGCAGGAGCCTGGAGGAGGGATGCGGCCGCGCCGGGGGGATGCAGCCGGGCGGGAGGGATGCCGCGGGGCCGGAGGCGATGCCGCGGGGCCGGGGCCGGGCCGGACCCCTCCGGGCAGCCCCAGCAGGAGGGTTCGGCGGTGCGGGGCCACCCGCAGAGCGCGCAGCCTCACTCGGGCGCTCCGCAGCGCCGCGGGGGAACCGGCGCGGCCCGGGGGGGGGGGTGGGGGGTGTCGGTTTGTTGGTTGAGATGGAGGGGAGGGGGGGGTCGTCAGGCCCCTACCTCCAGGGTGCGGATCTCCTTCTGCGTGAGGTCGTTGGAGGCGGCGCACTTGGTGCGGAGCCCCTCCAGGTTGGAGATGCTGATGTCGATCATGTTCTGGACCAGCTCGCACTGCTGCAGCGCCTTCTGCAGACTCAGCTGCTGCTCCTCGCTCCTCGTCATGTTGTCCTCATCCATCGCTCGCCGCGCCCCCCCCCCTCCCCTCCTCCCCTCCCCTCCACCCGCCGCCGCCCCGCCGCTCCCCGCCCCCCCCCCCCCCCCCCCCGCCGCTCAGCCCCGCTCCGCCGCGGCCCGCAGCATCGCGGTGCGGTGCCCACCGAGCGTCAGCGCCGCCGCCTCCCCCCCCCGCACACCGGGCGCGGCGGGGCGGGGGCGGGGGCGGCGCGCTCCGGTACCGCGGGGCCGCGCTCGCTGCGCGCTGCTCCGCGAGGTAACCCCCCCCCCCCATCCCATCGCATCCATATCCCATCACGTCCCTATTCCCATCTCCATCCTCATGCCCCCATCACATCCACATCCCATTACATCCCAGTTCCCATCTCCATCCTCATCCCCCCATCCCATCACATCCATATGCCATCACAACCCTATTCCCACCTTCATTCTCATCCCCTCATCCCATCACATTCATATCCCGTCACATCTCCTTGCATCCCATCCATATCCCATCCCATCTCATTGCATCCAATCCCCATATCCCATCCCATTCCTATTCCTATCTCCATCCTCATCCCCCCATCCCATCACATCCATATCCCATCACATCTCATCCCATCACATCTCATTGCATCCCATTCCATCACATCCCTGTTCCCATCTCCATCCTCATCCCCCACCCCATCCCATCCATATCCCATCCCATCTCATTGCATCCCATCCCATCCATATCCCATCCCATCTCATTGCATCCCATCCCTATTCCCATCTTCATCATCATCTCCCCTCCCATCACATCCATATCCCATCCAATCGTATCCCACCCTCATCATATCACATCCCATCATATCCCATCCACTCCCATCCCATCTCCAACCCCATCCCTCTACCACCTCATACAGGCCCCTGCCCCTGGCATGGCGCAGCGGGGGGAGCACCACGGGGGGCTCCTGCAATGGAGGGGGGGGGCAGGTGCAATGGGGGTCCCGCTGCACTGGGGGGCAATTGGAGCAGCTGGGCAATGTGGGAAGCTGGGGCAATGGGGAGGGCAGGGACCCTTCTGCACTGGGGGGAGGGCTGAGGCAATTTTGGGGGCCTGAGGTAATGGGGGATCCTGGTGAAATGGGGGGGGGGTTCTGGTGCATTGGGGGTGCAGCTGCAATGGGGGTCCCTGAATCAATTGGGGTCCCTGGCCTGTCTGCGCTATGTGCAGGGCAGGAGCAGCAGCAGGGAGGTACAGGGGATGTGCACCCCCAAAGCCTAAGGAAATTGTATTGGGGTGCAACAGGGAACTGCCCCCAGCGCCACTGCAGCCCCTCTGCTCAGGGCCAGGCCAAATCCTGCTTCACCCTATGGACTCCAAGGGAGTCCCCAGTGGAGAAGGGAATGAGCAGGGGGGCAGCCAGGATGGAAACCTGCAGTGAGGTGCAGGGAAAGCCAAGGATGCAGTGGCAGGGTGCACCCCAACACCCCTTCCTACCCAAGTTGATGGATAGAAGCCAAAACCACCTTCCAGCCCCACGGTCATCCCGGGATCTCCATTCCACAGTGGCCAGAGCCCCTGCAGAAGCACTGACCACACACACAGGGGGTGAACCCCACTTCTCTCTAGTACAGGCAGGTATCTGGAGGTTCAGCCCAGCCCCAGGGAGCGAAGGAAGAAAGGGGGTGCAGGCACTGACCCCCCTGTGCTGAAGACATTCCCTTGGGGAAGAGCCTTTCCCTCTGCCAGCCCCTTGTGAAGCTTTACTGGAGCTTGGTGTATGTGTATAAAGCATTTAATGCACATATGTGTGTATACACACAGAAACGTGAGTTGATGTCATTTATAGCTCTGTATCTATAAGAGATACCCAGAGCCAGTCCCGAATGGCCAAACCAGGCCAATGAGCACAGCAGCTCTTAGGGAAAGACAGAGCCAGGACAATGCTGCCAGAAACTCCACCTGCCCCGTTCCCAAAGCATTTCCCATTCCTCCCCCCACCAATCACCTCCTTGGCTTCAGACATCTGACTTTATTCCCAGCTGACGGAGCCATCCCAATCCATATGAACTCCATGGAGAACGCAAGCCATCCCCCCAGCAGCTTTATCCATCAAAGGCCAGGCTGGATGGGGCTTGGAGCAAGCTGCTCCAGTGGAAGGTGTCCCTGCCCGTGGCAGGGGTTGGCACTGGATGGGCTTTAAGGTCCCTTCCAACACAAAGTCACTCCATGATTCCACAGCTCTAAAGAGCTGAAACCACCTATGAGAACATCACCACGGATCTGAGTGCATCAGCCACAAACCTGCCTCTTCCAAAGGCTTTTCCTGGCCTGGAGCTCAGGTTTTCTTAATGATGGGACACACGGGGAAGCAAGGAAAACACCTGGGAAAATCCCTTTGGAAGGAGAAGATCGTGCCGCAGGTGCAAGCAGAGAACAGCACCTCCAGACCCGTTACACACAGAAGCCGATGCTGCTCACGGCTCCAGGTCGCAGCTCCCAGCCGGTTCCCGGGAGCTCGGGAAGGAGCTGTCCCTGCGGTCAGGAATGCCATCTGCCACCGCTGCCGTGTGCCCAGAGGGACGGCCGAGGCTGCTGAGCTCAGCCTCCAGCTCCCACCTTCCCTGCGGGGGAACAGAAACCTGGAACAGCATCTGCCCTCTGGCTGCTTTTTGGGATCCTATAGGATTCGACCTGGAGTCCTCTATGTTTTCCCTTCCTTTGCCAGCTTTATTCCCAGCTGGATTTCTCCATGATTTATTTTTGCCTCCCCAGTATATTCCCCATCCCCTCGACTTCGCTACGGATGCTCCCCATCATCTCCCCATGCTCTCCATGCCAGAGCCTCTCACTGCTGCCAGCTTTCCTTTCTCCATCCATGGCACATAAACTGAAGCATCATTGACATCACCAAACTCGGGTGATTTTTCCCTCTAAACCCCTTTTCTAAGGAGATTCCAACTGTTTCCCAAAGCCCGGCCTGAAACAGCTCTTCCCTTAGAGGCCACACTGGCAGCCGGCACCTCTGGGAATAGCCAGGAGCTGCCTCGGCAGTGAGGGACAGAAGGCAGAGCTGGTTTTTGAGTTAGTCACCAGCAAACAGACTGCAGATCTTGGGGGTGTTCTCGCTCACTGGGAAGCAGCAGGAACAGGGATAAAGGTGTTCCCATCCCCACGGACACCTCTGGCATCCGCTGTTCCCATTGCGCTCAGAGAACCATAGGGGGCCTCCCCCCATCCAGCCCCTGGCGCTGCTGCATCAGCCTCAGCCTGAGACTGATGGGTGCCCCCCTCATCCATAGGGACCCGGCACTGTGTGCTCCCCAAAACCGTGCCTGCAACCTTGCCTCAGCAGATCCCAGCACCTTGCTCTCCCCAGGACCATACCCACAGCTGCACTTTAGCAGCACCCCAACAGCTCTACCACCACCTTGCTTTGGTCAGCACCTGCACCTCAGCCCCCCGAGGACTTGCCTGCAGCCCTGCTTGAGCAGCTGAGCACCCTGCTCCCCCCAAAAGCATGCCCAAAACGCCACTGCAGCGATCCCCAGCACCGCACTCTCCCCAGGAGCATGCCCACAGCTCTGCTCCAGCAATTTGCTCCCCTCAAACCATGCCCAAACCCTCGCTTCAGCAGCTCCCAGCACCGTTCTCTCCCTTAGAGCACATGCACCCCTTTGCTTCACTGACCACCAGCACCTTGCTCCCCCCAAGGAGCACGCCCGCAACCCCGTTAGCAGCTCCCAGGGCTGTTCTCTCCCCACGACCATGCCCCCCACCTCCCTTAGCAACACCCAGCACCAAGTCCTCGCCAAGAGCATCCCCAGAACTTCACCTTAGCAATTCCCAACGCCATGCTCCCCCCAAACCCCAGCCACCACCGTGCTTTGGGCGACCCCAGCACCGCAGTCTGCCCAAAAGCATGCCCAGAATTGGCTCCAGCAACTCCCAGCGCTGTTCTCCCCCCAGACCTCCGAGCACCACCTTGCTTTGGTCAACACCAGCCCCTCGCTCCCGCCAAACCCACGCGCGCACCCGCCATTGAACGGCTCCCGCTGCCGCGCTCCCCGCCAAGGCGCCTCTGGCCACACCCCCAAGGCGTAAGCCACGCCCCCAACAGGTCTTCGGGATCAATCAGTCCCCGCCTCCGTACGCAAGCCACGCCCCCAGACACGCCCCTTTCTCGCTCTCTCGCGAGGCGGCGCGCCATGGCGCGAGCGGGTGGCGGGAACCTGCCGTGGTACGACCGGTACCGGAGCGGGACGGGGGTGACCCCCGGGGTGACCCCGGGATGACCCCCGTCTGACCCCCTCTCCCGGTGCAGGGTGGAGAAGTACCGGCCGCAGACGCTGTCGGAGCTGGTGTCGCACCGCGATATCCTCAGCACCGGTAAATACCCCCTTTCCGGTACCCACCGACACCCCCCCGGTACCGGGCACCCCCCAACCGCGCTGCTCTCCCCGCTGCAGTGCAGCGGTTCATCAGCGAGGACCGGCTCCCGCATCTCCTCCTTTATGGCCCCCCCGGTACCGGTAAGACATCCACCATCCTCGCCTGTGCCAGGCAGCTCTACCGGGAGCGCGAGTTTGGCTCCATGGTGTTGGAGGTGAGTGGGAATGGGATGGGATAAGGAGGGTCCCGCCACTCCTGGGAGCATCCTGAGGAAGGGGTACGGGTCCATGCTGCCTCCCTCCAGCTCAACGCCTCTGATGACCGGGGTATCGACATCGTCCGAGGGCCCATCCTGAGCTTTGCAAGCACCAGGACCATCTTTAAGTAAGTGGTGGGTCTGTGCTTCCCAAAGCTTCCCAGAGTTCCCAATCCCATCATCACCCCCCACCAATAACACAGCCTGCCCCGGTGCCTGGCTTGGGAAGTGGGCTTGGGGTGGGAGCAGGTAGGAAGGAGCCAGGGATGCCCAGTGAGCAGGGAGGATGAGAGTGAAGGTGAAGGAGGGTTCCCCTGAAGCATCCATGGGGGTCATGCTGGGAACAGCATCCCACACTCCCATTTCTCCAGCACTGAGCCACAGCCAGGACCAAAACCCATTCCCTTTTCCCCCTTTTTTAAGGAAAGGCTTCAAGCTCGTCATCCTGGATGAGGCCGACGCCATGACCCAGGATGCTCAGAATGCCCTGAGGCGAGGTGAGGGGCATGGGGGACCCACTGCCATTGACACCCCTCAGCCCCAGCCTGGCCGAGGGGGCAGGCAAGGAGCAGCCTCTCCCCCTCCTCTTTGCAGTGATTGAGAAGTTCACAGAAAACACCCGCTTTTGCCTCATCTGCAACTACCTGTCCAAGATCATCCCAGCGCTGCAGTCCCGCTGCACGCGCTTCCGCTTTGGGCCCCTCACCCCGGAGCTCATGGTGCCCCGGCTCCAACACGTCATACAGGAGGAGGGGTGAGCCCCGGATCCCCTTTATCCCTGTGTCTCAACACGGGGAGGAGCAGTGGGATTGGTTTTCCATAGAATCCCAGCCTGGGCTGGGTTGAAGGGACCTTAAAGCTCCCCCAGCTCCAACCCCTGCCACAGGCAGGGACACCTTCCACTGGAGCAGCTTGCTCCAAGCCCCTGTGTCCAACCTGGCCTTGAACACTGCCAGGGATGGGGCAGCCACAGCTTCTCTGGGTACCCTGTGCCAGCGCCTCAGCACCCTCACAGGGAACAGCTTCTTCCTTATCACCAACCTGACCTTCCCCTGTTTCAGTCTGAACCCATCACCCCTTGTCCTATCACTGCAGTCCCTGATGCAGAGCCCCTCTCCAGCATCCTTGTAGGCCCCTTCAGGCACTGGCAGCTGCTCTGAGGTCTCCAAGCAGCTTCTCTTCTCCAGGCTGAACAGCCCCATCAAAACCATAGCATCAGCCAGGTTGGAAAAGCCCTTTAAGCTCATCACGTCCAACCATTCCCCAGCACTGCCAAACCCACCGCTGTCCCCTGTCACTGAGGGCCCCATCTACATGGCTGCATTTCCTGCTGGCAGCACCAGGTCTTGTTTTCCAGGGTGGATGTGACTGAGGATGGGATGAAGGCTCTGGTGACCCTCTCGAGCGGTGACATGCGCAGAGCCCTCAATATCCTGCAGGTATGGACATGGCCACAGCCTCTTTCTCCTCATGGGAGCTGGAGGGGTCAGTGGAAGAAGGTCCAAGCTCTTCATCCTTCCTCGACCCTCCTCTTCCTCAGAGCACGACCATGGCCTTTGGGAAGGTGACGGGGGAGAACGTCTACACATGCACGGGGCATCCCCTGGAGTCTGACATCGCCAACATCCTCGACTGGATGCTGAACCAGGACTTCTCCACCGCCTACCGCAGTATCCTTTCCCCTCCCCTGGCCACGGGGTTTGATCCCTGCTGATACATCCTCCTCTTTGCTGGCACTTCCCATCCTGGGACCTCCTGCTCCGGCTGGGAGGGGGGTGCTGCTCCACAGGGAGGGTCCTCAAGGCTGTGGTGAGGATGAGGAGT
This sequence comes from Amazona ochrocephala, assembly GCA_039720435.1. Classification (NCBI taxonomy): domain Eukaryota; kingdom Metazoa; phylum Chordata; class Aves; order Psittaciformes; family Psittacidae; genus Amazona; species Amazona ochrocephala. The sequence continues at coordinate 1,823,842 of CM077891.1, read as the reverse complement.
GGGATCTCACAGTGGGGCAAAGCCTGGATGAAACCCTTCACTCACTCCCACCTCAGGAATCATGGAGCTGAAGACACTGAAGGGCTTGGCCCTGCAGGACATCCTCACAGAGATCCACCTCTTTGTGCACAGAGGTAGGGGTCTGTGGGGCGGACCCTGTGAGGGACAACCCTGTGTCCCCCCAGCATGACAAGTGCCATCTCCTCCTCTCCACAGTCGATTTCCCACCCTCGGTGCGCATCCAGCTGCTGATCAAAATGGCAGATATTGAGTAAGTGCAGCTCAGCCCCATTCCTTGCCTCCGAACCCCATAGGTGGGGGGCTGCCAGTGCACCCACCCCACAGGGGTCACTGCCACCACGCTGGGTCCTGGCTGTCGCTTGGTGGGATGAGGATGCTGGTGTCAGCACCCAGACCTGCCCTTGCCTCTGCTGCAGGTACCGGCTGGCTGCTGGGACCAGTGAGAAGATCCAGCTGAGCTCCCTCATCGCAGCTTTCCAGTGCACCAGGGACCTGATCGTGGCTGAAGCCTGAGTCCTGCCGGGTGGATCCTTCCTTGCATCAGCAGAAGGTGGAAGGGATCGTGGGCTCCGTGCCCTGACACTTTCCACTTCCCATTTCCAAGCTCCAGCCCACAGCCAGGCTGCAGCAGTCAGGCAGCGTCATTCCTAAGTGCATCAGGAAATAGATACCTCTAAAGCACATCAGGTTGCACTTGTCTCTTCTTTTCCCTCCTGAAGGAGGTGGCTGAGGCTCATGCCCTGCCCCAGTGCAAAGGTGTCTCACCCACCCAGGCTGAAGTCCGGCTGTGTCACCCTCCTGCCATGGGCAGGTTGCTCCAAGCCCTTCCCTTGACCTGCTGCTCAGACTACAGCCATCCCCTGCCTTCTCCATCAGCTGGGTCACAGCCTCTGGCTCACACAGTTCAATGCCACCAAGGTCCAGCACAGACAAACAGCAGGAATGGGAGCAGGGGGCTGCGTTGGACTGATCCCTCCCAGCACCCAGCATGGAACCCGCTGCACTCCAGAGCTGGGCCATCCGTGCCCGCAATGCCCAGGTCACCTCTAGAGCCAGGAGCAAAGATGTGAGGAATCAATTCTTTATTCTGTCATCACTGCCACTGAGTCCGTGGGGACGTGGCTTGGTCCAGCTCACACCGGAGCAGTGAGCGGCAGAGCCCGCATTCCTCTGGGAATTAAGCTACTGTACAGGCTGATCCCATCAGGGTTGGTTTTGCCAGGGGTGGTTGTAGCCCTGAACTCACAAACACCAAAAGCTCTGCTCAGACTGCAAACCTCCACCCCACAACACTGCACATGGAAGCAAAAGCACCTAACCCATAACCTGCAGGTAGCAGGGGGACAGTGGGACCCGTGTCCCCTGCAGGGCCACCACGCCGTGCCCCTTGCCCTCTGCATGCATTTTTGCTGGGTTCTAGTATTATTACACCAAAAACCACCTCCACGCTCCCCAAGGCAACCCCAAATGGAGGGCAGCAGCAATCCTGCCCCATGGCTCAGGCATCAGCGAGACGTCGTTGTGTGGTGCCTCCTCCAACCCAGGCCAAGCCCTGCCACCAGGCAGAGGGCTCTCACCTCCGTGCATCCACACTGCACCCTGCTTTAAAAGGTCCGGTAAGTGAGGAACTCCTTCAGCTTCCTGGGAATGGGGAGCGCCAGGACCTGGTACGTTGTGAGGAAGGTGCGCAGAGCCTTGCGGCACAAGTGCTTCAGCGATGAGAGGACCCTTGGAGCAGTCCAGAACTGGACGTGGCCATCCCTGGTCCTGCAACAGGACCCAAGGGTGTGAGCACAGGGCACGAGGGACACAAGAAGACTCAATTATCCCCATGCATCCTGAGCTTGCTGCAGGCACAGGCATTCCCCAGCCCAGGAAACAAGCCTGCAGCCCCAGGGAAGCTGGGAATGTGGCGAGCAGCCCCAGAGCTGCAGAAGGAGGGAGCAGCCACGTGCCCCTCTGCTCTCCCCTCACACATACGTACCCTGTGGCAATGAAACCGCCGTGTGGGAAGTACATGCAGCACAGGCCGTTGGTCATGGGAGCAAATGCAACCGGAGAGCGCAGGTCCAATGCCCAGATCCTCAGGAGCCTAAGGAGGAAAGGAAGGGACATCAGACCTCATCCACACAGCCCTGAAGCTCAGATAAAGCCTCTGGGTTCATAGAATGGTTTGAGCTGGAAAGGACCTTAAAGCTTCTCCAGCCCCAACCCCTGCCACAGGCAGGGACCCCTTCCACTGGAGCAGCTTGCTCCAAGTCCCTGTGTCCAACCTGGCCTTGAACACTGCCAGGGATGGGGCAGCCACAGCTTCTCTGGGCACCCTGGGCCAGCGCCTCAGCACCCTCACAGGGAAGAGCTTCTGCCCAAGAGCTCATCTCAGTCTCCCCTCTGGCAGGTTAAAGCCATTCCCTTGTCCTGTCCCTACAGGCCCTTGTCCAGAGCCCCTCTCCAGGTTTCCTGCAGCCCCTTTAGGCACTGGAGCTGCTCTAAGGTCTCCCCTTCAGGAGCCTTCTCTTGTCCAGGCTGCCCCAGCCCAGCTCTCTCAGCCTGGCTCCAGAGCAGAGCTGCTCCAGCCCTCGCAGCAGCTCCATGGCCTCCTCTGGCCTCGCTCCAACAGCTCCATGTCCCTCTTGTGCTGTTCCCCAGAGCTGGATCAGGACTGCAGGGGGGGTCTCCCCAGAGCACAGCAGAGGGGCAGGATCCCCTCCCTGAGCTGCTGCTCATGCTCTGGGGGTGCAGCCCAGCACACGGGGGGTTCTGGGCTCAAGCACACACTGAAGCTGGGTCATGGGGAGCTTCTCATTGACCAACACCCCAAGTCCTTCTCCTCAGGGCTACTCCACCCACTCTGCCCAGCCTGAAGTTGTGTTTGGATTGCCCCAGTCTGGGTGGCACTGTCCCCTGCAGAGCTGAGCTGGATGCAGAGCTAGTGACTGTGCTGAGGGGCACATGAGGGAGGTAGAGCACACAGGACACAGGCTCTAGCTCATTGCTTAGGGGGTGGTACTGCCCTAACCTTGCCCCAGCCATGGTGCCCCAGGCATCCTGCCCTTTCCCCTTAACACCAAGCATTGGTGGGCACCTTCCACACAAGACCTGCTCCCCACTGACACATCCCGAGCTCCTGGCTCCTTTTGGTGGTGTCCTCCTGGGACCCTCTTCCCAGTGGAGGTCCCCAAGGAGGTCACTGACCTGTCATCTGCCACCGTGGCCAGGTATAGGCCCTCAGGGGAGAAGCAGACGGAGCGCAGGGAGCTGGTGTGGACCTCACTGCTGTCATCCAGTGCTGAGTGCAGAGGGACGTGGCTGTGGTGGGGAGAACAAGCCCAGCATCACCCCCAGGCTGCCACGAGCCCCATCCCCTGGCAGAGGGGCCAGAGCCCCCTTTCAGACTGGAAACAGTGGCGAGGTGGTGGCCATGGGGATAAGGCCACGTTCAGCCCTTCCAAACCCCCTCTTGCCGTGTCCCCCTTCCCGGTGCCATCCCCATCCCCGTACCGCAGTGTCCTCAGCTGCTCCCCGGTGTAGGGGTCCCACATGATGACACAGGCGTCATAGGAGGCGGTGACGAGGAGAGCAGAGTCTGGGGAGAAGTCACAGGACACCACGCTGCTCTGGTGCCCCTCCAGCCTCCGGATCAGCGCGTAGGAACGCATGCTCCACAGCAGCGCCTGCGGGAGCACAGCAGAAGCATCTCAGGGTTTAAGCAGCACCAGCCCTGGTCCAAGCTTCTCCACGCAGAGCCTGGGTGGCTGAGGAGAAAGTGAGGATCTGGCCTGGCCCCAGGGGTGCTTCTTGCAGGGCTGAGGGGAGTGCTGGATGCAGCAGGACATGGGATGGGGCTGTTCAGTCTGGAGAAGAGAAACTGAGTGGAGACCTCAGAGCAGCTGCCAGTGTCTGAAGGGGGCTACAGGGATGCTGGAGATGGACTCTTCATCAGGGACTGCAGTGACAGGACAAGGGGTGATGGGTTCAGACTGAAAAAGGGGAGATTTAGGTTGAATACAAGGCAGAAGCTCTTCCCTGTGAGGGTGCTGAGGCACTGGCACAGGGTGCCCAGAGAAGCTGTGGCTGCCCCATCCCTGGCAGTGTTCAAGGCCAGGTTGGACACAGGGGCTTGGAGCAAGCTGCTCGAGTGGAAGGTGTCCCTGCCTGTGGCAGGGGTTGGAGCTGGAGGGGCTTTAAGGCCCCTTCCAAACCAAACCATTCCCTGATTCCATGATTCTATGGCTGCATCCCTTGGGACTCACCGACTTCTCTCCGGCAGCGGAGCAGAGCATGCTGCAGTCTGGGGAGATGGAGCAGCAATAGACCCACTGCACGTGGCCCGACAGCACCTGGACCTGCCGCCCTGGGGACAGGAGACACAGGAGTGACAAGAGGGCAGCACCAAGGCAGCGCTGGGCCCTGCCCCTGCTCTCCCCTCCCTTTCCCAATACACATGGTGCTGGCAGGTCCCTGGGCAGATCCTGAGCTCTGTCTACTTGCAACCCCCTCCTGCACCTCCCAGGTCCCATCTGGAAGGGGATGTTGCAGAACTGCCCCCCTCCGCCTTCACCCCTGTCACCAAAGATCCTTTCCCACCAGCTCCCCTACTGAGGTGGGTTCCGCTCCCCTGTCCCAAAGCCCAGCCTGAGCCGGGGGTGACCTATCACAGGGACATCCCTGCATGCTCCTACCATCTCTGCTGAGGTCCCACACGCGCAGTGTCTTGTCCCGCGAGGCTGACACAAGGATGAGGCTTCCATTGGGAGCGAAGCTCAGGTCTCTGACAACGTCCTCGTGCCCAAGGAGGCTGAAGAGGAGGTGTCCTGCAGAGCGGAGCCATGCTCAGCGCCATCCCTCCATGGGGGACAGGGCAGTGCCCCTGCCATGCAGGCAGACCTGCTTAGGACAGGGCAGGGACTTCTGCTCAATGCAGGGAAGCAGTCAGGGAAGGATGGAGGTGGGATCTCCTTCCAAGGGGAGAGACATGAAGGCAGGAGTGCCCCCAATGCTGGCAACATCCCCTCACCTGTCTGCACCTCCCAGACCTTGATCTGCCCATCGTTGAGCCCGGTGGCCAGGATGAGGCAGGGAAGCCCCACAGTGCAGGCGGGGTCCGTGTCCCCCTCCTCTGCTGCTGGCCAGGCGCTGAAGGCCAAGCCCCACACGATCTGACCGCACTCCAGTGTCTTCTCCTTGGCCACCGCTCGGCTCCTGGCCTCTGCCTTGCTGCTGCGGCTCTTGCGCTCCGGGGCTTTACAGCTGCTGGAGAAAGGAGGGATGTAGGGAAGGATCACAGGGGACAGGACAAGGGGGAACGCGTTCAGTCCAAGAAGGGAAAGCGCAACAGATGAGTCTTTTACTATCGATGGTGACGACAGAGGAGGCCGTAGAGCTGCTGCGAGGGCTGGAGCAGCTCTGCTCTGGAGCCAGGCTGAGAGAGCTGGGCTGGGGCAGCCTGGACAAGAGAAGGCTCCTGAAGGGGAGACCTTAGAGCAGCTCCAGTGCCTAAAGGGGCTGCAGGAAACCTGGAGAGGGGCTTTGGACAAGGGCTTGTAGGGACAGGACAAGGGAATGGCTTTAACCTGCCAGAGGGGAGACTGAGATGAGCTCTTGGGCAGAAGCTGTTCCCTGTGAGGGTGCTGAGGCGCTGGCACAGGGTGCCCAGAGAAGCTGTGGCTGCCCCTTCCCTGGCAGTGTTCAAGGCCAGGTTGGACACAGGGGCTTGGAGCAAGCTGCTCCAGTGGAAGGGGGCCCTGCCCAGGGCAGGGGTTGGAGCCGGAGGAGCTTTAAGTTCCCCCCAACCCAGCCCCGGCTCCCCGGTGCTCCATGACCCCGCTCCCCGTGCCCCGCACACACAGCTCGGGCTCCCGCAGCGGCCACGGGATCAGCTTCACCACGCAGTGCCCCTGCGACCACGCGAACCAGGCTCCATCGGGGGAGAAGGCGACGCTCCAGGTCTCGCAGCTCGACTTCCAGTCGTAGCGCTGGGGCCGGCCCGGCTTCAGCTCCGCCAGCAGCACCGGCTCCTCTGCGGGGCACAGCGCGTTACCGCGGCCCGGCTGCCCCCTGCCCGGCCCCGCTGCCCCCTGCCCCGGGTCCGCCTCACCTCCCACCGGCTTCATGGCGGCTCCGCGGCCCGCCCGGCCACGGCAAGGCCCAGCCGGGCCGGGCGCGGCCTCCGCGGGGCCGGCACTAGGCCCACCGCGGCGAAAGCGGCGGCCGAGGGAGGGGAGAGCCGGTACCGCCTCCTGCGGCTCCGCCTCCCCGAGCACCGCCCCGGTGCGCCGGTGGCACCCCCGCTAGTGGCACCCCAAGGACCCGGCACCCCCACGGGGACACCTCTCGGTGCCCCCCCCAGCACCGGGCCCCCGCTGCAGCCCCGGCGCCCCGTTCCTGAAGGGCGGCGGGCAAGGGACTACAACTCCCATCATGCCCCGCGCCTCCTCGTCGCCCTTCCCTGCCCGTCAGCGCCGCGGGGCATAGTGGGAGTTGTAGTCCCCGCATCCCTCCCACCTCCCTCCTAGTACCCACGTGTGGGGAGAGCCAGGCTTCCCCCCCTCCCCCCCCGTACACACGCACGTGTTCCTCTGCCCACGGGGGGTACCCAGACCGCCCCTTTGCCCCCCCAGCATCCCCGCGATGCCCCCCATCCTCAGCAACATTCCCACCGGGAAGCAGCAGATCCACACGGGGGCACTGTCCCGGCGCGGGGTGTATTCTGTTACACGGAGATGTACACACGGCACCGGCTGTACGCGGCTCCGTGGGGCGGGCGGCGCGCCAGGAGCCCGCGGGTGACAAAAGCACCAGCCCAGGATGAGCGGGGCGAACGGGGGACAACACAGGGACACGGGTGGCACCGGGTGGCCCAGGATGAAGGCGGGGGGGGGGGGGACCCGAGCCCACCCGGCTGGGCTGCGGAGTCTGCAGCGAAGCGGCGCAGGCGGCGGCGGTGGGACACGGGGTGAGGAGGCGAAGGGAGCCCCTCACCGTGGCCTCAGTCCTTCAGGGTGGCCTCGGAGACGCCCTGGGCCAGCAGCTCGGCCAGGACGTTGTCCAGGTAGTTGGGGTCGGGGTAGCCGTGGCCAGTGAGGTTGGAGCCGAACTCGGTCTTGTGGTGGATCTCGTTCCACACCACCGTGTCCGACTCGCCCGTGGTGTTGGAGGTGCCGATGGTGAAGATGAGCCGCCGGTCCCAGGCCACGATCAGCAGCTTCAGCACCTGCGGCGGGCGGGCACGGCCATGGCTGGCCCCACGGCACCCCCAGCCCTCCTCCAGCCAGGCACGTCCCCAGGACCCGGGGGCAGGATTCACCCCGTCACGGTGCCCACAGGTGCCACCCTTGCCTGCGGCACGTCCCAGCCCCACGGCAGTGCTGCTGCATCCTCCCCTTTCCTTCCCATCCCATCCCATCCCTTTGCATTCTATCCCAGCCTTATCATGCTCCATCCAAACCCATTCCCAGTCTCATCCCTTCCCTTCCTTTCGTTCTCTTTCTTTCCCTTCCCTTTCCTTCCTTTTCCATGCCATCCTATTTCTGGTCCTATCCTATCCCATTTCTTTCCCATTCCATCCCATCCTTAAGCTTCCCTTCCCTTCTCTTCCCTTTTTTTCCCTTCCCTTCCCTTCCCTTCCCATTCCATTCCATCCCAGTCCTGTCCTGTCCCATCCCATTCCTTTCCCATCCCATCTCTTCCCATCCCATCCTTAAGCTTCCCTTCCCTTCTCTTCCCTTTTTTTCCCTTCCCTTCTCTTCCCTTCCCTTCCCTTCCCATTCCATCCCAGTCCCGTCCTGTCCCATCCCATTCCTTTTCCATCCCATCTCTTCCCATCCCATTCCTTTCCCATCTGTTTGCTCTTCCATCCCATTCTATCCAATCCTCATCATTCTCCATCCCATTCCCATCCCATTCCCACCCACCCCGGGCTCCCTCACCTTCCTGCCCTTCTCATTGTCGGGCAGGTAGCAGTGCCGTGGGAAGCCACGCGCCGTGAACTTCTTCCCGGGATTGGGATGCTCGGGGCCCTGGTGGGAATGCAGCCGGTGAGCAGGTATCCGGGAAGGGAGGGGGTGCCCATCCCGGCAGTGGAATCCTCACCTGGATCCCGGTGGGGATGTCGTAGACGATCCGGATGGTTTTGGAGTCGGTGTAGCCAGGGAGGGAATGGGGGATGAGGTGGAATTCCATCTTCCCGGGGGGCTGCGTGCCCGTCTTCTCCCCATAAATGGCCTTACACGTGGGGCACTGCAGGCTGCCATCCTGCACCGGTACCAGGGGCATCAGGGGCAGCACCCTCCTTGCCCAGCACCCGCAGGGAATGGGTGACCATGGGGAGGTGCCCCCATGGCAGGGATGCGCTCACCTTGTTGCCGTTGTTGTACATGGCCAGCAGGCAGAGGAGGTGGTACATGTGCCCGCACCTGCCCAGCCTGCCCACCAGCTCCGGCTTGATGCCCCTGTGGCTGAGCACACCCTCATAGCCGGAGGAGGTGACCAGGCGCTCCATGCAGATGGTGCAATCCTGCCGGGAATGGCATTGGGATGGGATGGGATGGGATGGGGAGGTCACCCCTGTCTCCCAGCCGGAGCTGCAGCACGCAGGGATCCCCACTCACCTCATCCGGGGGGTTCTTCACCTTCTGGATGTACCGACGGACCACGTCCTCGGGGGTCTTGCCTGCCATGGGCACAAGGGGGATGCCATCAGGGCCTGCCTGTGGGGCCCTGAACCCCATCACCCCCTGCCACCAGCATGGGGACAGCCTGAGGCAATGAGGAGCATGGGCATTGCCTCAAAACCCTCCAGTGCATCCCTTGGGTGCCATGCCCGTGCCTCAGTTTCCCCCTGGCAGGGTACCCGAGGGTGCGCAGGACACCATCAGCTCCTTACTCTTCTTGAGGTGCTTCTTCTTGGTCTTCCTGCAGATGCCGTTGATGCCGGGCACGGGTTTGATGTCGCTCTTGCTGACGGGCGGCGGGTGCAGGATGGGCTTGGGGGCGCGGGTCAGGCAGACGGGCAGCCCCGCGGCGCACATGAGGATTCCCGTCATCCCTGAGCCGGGAACAGGAGCTGTGTGTCCATCCCCGCCGTGTCCATGCGTCCGTCCCACCGCCTGTGCCACCTCACTGGGGCACCCCTTACCTGCGAGGGCCGGGTGGATGGGGCCGGTGCTGTTCAGGTTCTTGACTGGGAGAGCCGGGACCCTGCATGGAGACAGGAGGAGAAGGGGCTCAGCACTGTCCCCTCTGCACATGGAATGTCTCAGTGGGAAACAGGGAAGATAGGGGACACAGCCTTAGGGGGCTGATGTCCCACCACACAGGGCTGTCATCCAGTGCTTGTGTCCATCCCTGGGGACACCATGGCATCGTAGAACCCCAGCCTGGTTTGGGTTGGAAGGGACCTTAAAGCTCCTCCAGCTCCAACCCCTGCCATGGGCAGGGACCCCTGCCACTGGAGCAGCTTGCTCCAAGCCCTGTGTCCAACCTGGCCTTGAACACTGCCAGGGATGGGGCAGCCACAGCTTCTCTGGGCACCCTGTGCCTGCTCCTCAGCACCCTCACAGGGAACAGCTTCTGCCCAAGAGCTCATCTCAGTCTCCCCTCTGGCAGGTTAAAGCCATTCCCTTGTCCTGTCCCTCCATCCCTTGTCCAAAGCCCCTCTCCAGGTTTCCTGCAGCCCCTTTAGGCACTGGAGCTGCTCTAAGGTCTCCCCTTCAGGAGCCTTCTCTTGTCCAGGCTGCCCCAGCCCAGCTCTCTCAGCCTGGCTCCAGAGCAGAGCTGCTCCAGCCCTTGCAGCACATCCATGGCCTCCTCTGGACTCACTCCAACAGCTCCACATCCGTTATTGGGATGCTCCATAGTGATACCCAATGTCTCTCTTCCCCCCCACAGACCTGCACCTCACCAACTCACCCATCACCCTGGCTGCCACTCCCATGCCCCAAGAGCCCCTTCAAGGGTACCAGCACCAAGACCCCTGGGGTGATGACCGAGGCCTCCCCATCTGCTCACCTCACTGACCCAGGGCACATCCGCTTGCACCCGTGTGTGCACATGCGCCTGGGCATGCACCCATGTGTGCAGGGTGCTGGTGTGCACCCACATATGACAGGAGGCAGGCGCATGTGGGTGCAGGCACATCTGGGGGGGAGCTGGGGCTGATGTGCAGGTAGGGATACAGCAGTGCCACCAGTGGGGTGGAGGGAAGGAGGGACAGAGGGGTGGAGAGATGGATGGAGAGACGTGTGTGTGGCTTGGGAAGCAGAGGGACAGATGGATGGGCAGGGAGAGGGATGGATGGACGTATGGATGGATGGATGGATGGATGGAGGGATGGAGGAATGGAGGGATGGAGGATGGAGGGATGGAGGGAGGGACGGACAGAGAGAGGGATGGAGGGATGGATGGATGCATGGAGGGAGAGAGGGAGGGATGGATGAATGGATGGATGCATGGAGGGATGAAGGATGGATGCAGGCATGGGTGGATGGATGGATGAATGGATGGATGGATGAATGGACAGATGGATGGAAGATGGATGCTTGGATGGATGGATAGATGGATCGATGGATGGATGGTGGGATGGGTGGATGGACAGGGACAGGGCACATGGAAGGGGAAGCAGCGCATCAGCAGGGGAAGGAAATGTGCCAGCCCTGCCTGCCGCTGCCTGTCCTGCCTGCCCCTGTCTGTCCTGGCAGCCCCTGCCTGCCCTGCCTGTCCTGCCTGCTCCTGCCTGCCCTGACTGCTCATGCCTGCCCCTGCCTGCTCCTCTCTGCCCTGCCTGCCCCTGCTTGTCCCTGCCTGCTCCTGACTGCTCCTGCCTGCCCCACCCACCCCGCAGGTCCCAGAAGCTCTGGTGCGCGCTGCCAGCAGAGGACAAGGCACCTCCATCACCTCCATGCGCCCACCCCGACCCCTCAGTGCCCCCCCCTTACCCCCACCAGCTCACCCGGGGGGCACGGTGGCGCGGGCGCCGATCGCAGCCGCGCGCTGTGTTCCGGGCCGGTTGAGGTTGTTGAGCCCCGGCAGCGGCGCTGAGCCGGGGGCGCTGGGGCTGGGGGCGAACCCGGCACCGGGCACCCGCAGCCCCTCGCCCTTGGCCCCGCCGCCAGTCCCCACGGGCCACAGGGCTGGGCCGGCGAAGGTGCTGCTCTGCCGCACCGCCCCCGGGTACAGCTTGCGGCGCTGCGAGGCCAGGATGGCGTTGGAGGCAGCGCGGGTGCTGTTGACGAGCAGGCACTGCGGGCAGGAGCAGGGAGTCCCCGTGCTGGTGCCCACCGGCCACGACTGGGACTTGGGGATGGAGCCCATGGTGAGGGGATAGGCCAGGTCCATGCGGCGCCGCAGCCGGCGCTTGCGCTGCGTCTGCCGGTTCATCTGGGACATGCTGCTGAAGTAGATGAGGTAGCAGAAGCCCAGGGAGGAGAGGTCCAGCCAGGGGTGCTGCTTCTCGTAGGCGTTCTGGATGGTGATGCAGATGTCCATGTCGTACGGGGTCCAGGAGCTGTTGTCGTTCTCCCATTCCCACACGATGCCCTTCCCTGGCGCTGAGGATGGGTCATAGAAGTTCCTCCGGACGGGGCGCATGGTCCCTGGGGAGACAATGAGGGTGAGCACCCCCAGTGGAATGTGTCCCTGCTTGTGCCAGGGGGTTGGAACTGGAGGAGCTTTAAGGTGCCTTCAACCCAAACCAGTCTGGTTCGATGGCTCTACGGGCGATCGGTGTCTGCAGGGCTCATGAGGGCTCCCCTTGGACACTCGTGATGCTCCATTAGCAGTGACAGCTCAGCCAGTGCCTGGAATGCCGACAGCCAGGATCCTGGCTCCGGCCTCCATGGGAAGGGCGATGCCGCTCATCCCCTTTTCCCATCCCTCTGCTCCAGGCCCATCCCTGCCAGGATCCCATTCCTGTGTCCCTACAGCACTTCCCGGTCAGGAGGGGTTTCCTGGCAGCTGCTGCGGCTCTGCCTGATGCTGGCAGCCAAGGCACCATCCCTCTTCCATAGCCAAATCCCAGCCCCTTGCTGTGTGCGGGTGCTGCTGCCCCTGGCTCGGCTCCATCCCCACCCGGCCCCGTTAATGGCGCTAATTGATGGTCATTAATCACGGGCCGGTGCCCGGGTCAGGCAGCAGAGCCTGGCCCAGCTGGTGCTGAGGCAGCACTGCCAAGGCCCCACGGGAGAAAGGCTCCAGCCTGTTCATTCCTCCCGGCCCCATCCCAATCTCAGCTCCAGCTCATGTCCATGTCCTGCATCCTGCTTCTGTTCACTTTCATCCCTGTGTCCATGTCCCTCATCCTGCTGCCCACATCCTGCTCACGTCCATGCCCTGCGTCCTGCTTGTGTTCACATCCATCCCTGTGTCCATGTTCCCCATCCTGCTGCCCACTCATACCCACATCCTGCTCACATCATGCCCTGCATTCCACTTGTGTTCACATCCATCCTGTGCTCATGTCCCCCATCCTGCTGCACACTCATACCCACATCCCACATCCCACATCCCACTCACATCCATGTCCCACATCCCACTCTCCACTCGCAGCCTCATCCCGCATCCCGCTGCCGCAGAGCAGGGGAGGATGACGGGGGGACATTCCAGCCCATCCATGTGGGCACACACAGGTACCCAGGAGACACCAGCACCCCCAGCCCCACATCCCCTGTCTCCCCCACCAGCCAAGGGGCCGAGCCAGTGTCCCCAAGGGCCACCAGCATGGAACGCGCTCGGAACAGGGTCACCTCATTTCCCTCCATTGCTGGTTTGGATTGGGTTTCTCCCTCCCCAGGCATGGCACAAACCAACCCCTCCTTGCTCCCAGCCTCCTGCCTGCATTCCCAGTGTCTCCATGCCACAGCAGGCACCAGCAGCACCCTCAACACAGGGACCCTCATGTCCCTGAGCACCATGGGACTCCAGGACATCCAACAGCCTCCAAACCTGGCTGCCCCTGGCCTCATCCAGGGGCAGAGATGATGGATGGTGGCGGGTACTGGGATAGGGCACAAAGAGATGTTGGTCAACAGGATGGAGTCACATGCCCTCCCATGAGATCCCTCTCTCAGCATCCCTGTCTCCAAGCCCTGCGGTACCCAGGGACATCCCAGGAAGCACCAGTTTGCTCCCAGCAGGAATGTGTCACCCCAAACCCAGCCATGGCCCCACTGTGGCATTCCCCGGGAGCACCCAGCCATGGGACGTGACACCAGACGCCTGCTGTCAGAGGATGCAGGAGCTGGCATGGGGACAGCCAGGGTGTCCCGCTGGCACTGCAGCCCTATGGGGCCCTGCAACGCTGACTCAGGGCTGCGCGTGCCAAGCTGCCCTTTGCCAAGTCCAGACGGAGTCCGATTTGGAGCCAGGTTCAGTGGCAGAGGCAGCACAAGGGTGACAGGTCCCTGGCTCCATCCCCGTCTTGGTCCCCAGCCCATTGTGGGAGCCACATCCGCATGCAGGGCCATTTGCCATGGCTGGTGACCAGGAACGGTGCCACCGGTGGCCATAGGGTCCTGCTCTGGGGTGGCCCCTGTATGTTCCCAGGTGAGTGATGGGGGATGCAGGGATGGCCGGGACAGCACCCGGACCAGCAGAGCCGGCACACACCAGTTTAATGGGACACATTAACGGGGTCTGGGCTGTGGACCAGCTCTGATTTCCCCCAGGATGCATGGCCTGGATGCGTGCTGCAGCACTGTGCCGTCAGCAGTTCCCAGTGCCCAAACTGGGGCATTCCCAGTTCCCTGGAGAGCCGGGATGGAGCAGCTTTGTGGGGCAAACTGGTGCCCAGTGGGACACGCCACCCAGCATAGCACCTCACTGGGGGAGAGAAGGGATGGAGGGACATTGGGATACATGCCCCCTGGGCAGGAATCCGTGGTGGACGAGGGAAGTGGGGAGGGGGAAAGGAAAGGCCTGGAGGAGCCTCCTGGGGCCCATGGGGGGAACAGAACGAGGGGAGGAGAGAAGGGATGGGAGGAACAGATGGACAGGTATATGGGTGGGTGAGTGGGTGGATGGATGGATAGATGGATGGACCGATGGAGGATGGATGGATGGATGGATGATGGATGGATGGATGGATGGATGGATGGATGGATGGATGGATGGAGGATAGATGCTTGGATGGATGGAGGGATGGATGCTTGGATGGATGGGCGGATGGATGGAGGATGGATGCTTGGATGGGTGCTTGGATGGATGTAGGATGGATGCTTGGATGGATGGATGGATGGATGGATGGATGGATGGATGGTGGATGGATAGAGGATGGATGGATGGAGGGATGGATGGATGGATGGATGGATGGATGGTGGATGGATAGAGGATGGATGGATGGAGGATGGATGGATGGATGGATGGATGGATGGATGGATGATGGATGGATGGGTGGATGGATGGATGGATGGATGGACGGATGGAGGATAGATGCTTGGATGGATGGAGGGATGGATGCTTGGATGGATGGGCGGATGGATGGAGGATGGATGCTTGGATGGGTGCTTGGATGGATGTAGGATGGATGCTTGGATGGATGATGGATGGATGGATGGATGGATGGATGGATGGATCGATGGAGGGTGGATGGATGGAGGATGGATGGATGGATGGATGGATGGATGGATGGATGGATGGAGGATGGATGGAGGATGGATGCATGTAAGGATGGATTGATGGATGGATGGATGGATGGATGGATGGATGGATGCTTGGATGGATGGACAGATGGATGCTTGGATGGATGGAGGGTGGATGGATGGTGGGTGGATGGATGGATGGATGGATGGATGATGGATGGATGGATGGATGGGTGGATGGACAGATGGAGGATGGATGGATGGATGGATGGATGGATGGATGAATGGATGGATGGATGGAGGATGGATGCATGGATGGATGGATGGATGAATGGATGGATGGGTGGATGGATGGAGGATGGATGCTTGGATGGATGGACGGATGGATGGATGGATGGATGGAGGATGGATGGAGGATGGGTGCATGGAAGGATGGATGGATGAATGGATGGATGGACAGATGGAGGATGAATGGATGGATGGATGGAGGATGGATGGAAGATGGATGCATAGAAGGATGGATGCACGGATGGATGGAGGATGGATGGAGGATGGATGGAAGACGGATGCATAGAAGGATGGATGCACGGATGGATGGAGGATGGATGGAGGATGGATGGAAGACGGATGCATAGAAGGATGGATGCACGGATGGATGGAGGATGGATGGAGGATGGATGCATGGAAGGACGGATGGATGGATGGATGGATGGATGGATGGATGGATGGAGATGGATGCACGGATGGTTATCCCCTTACCCGTGTCCTGCCGGAACTGGTGCATGGACTGGAGGTCGATGATGTAGGGCGCCAGCTGGACATCGACCTGCCCCAGCACCACGCTGCCGCGCGCGTCCTCCTTCAGCACATTCTCGATGTGGTGGCACACGGCGGCCGAGTATGGCCTCCAGCGCCCGTGCTCGTTCAGCCACTCCCACACCACCACCCGGGCCAGGTTCTGCGGGGGGAAGCCGAGGCCCGCGGCGGGCAGCATGGCCCCCGCTCCCTGCCGCGCCATGCCGGGGCACAGCGGCTCAGCCCCGCGCCGCACCGGGCACAGCGGCACGGGGGCAGCGCCTCGGGATGCTCCCCCGGCGCTCAGCAGAGGTGGGCGCTGCCGGCCCGGTCCCCACGGGCCCCGCGCCGCCCGGTCCCCGCGCACCCCGCGCTGGGGGCGTCCATCACCGCGGTCCTCCTCGGGCCTTGCTCCTCCTTGCGGCGCAGGCAGGGCTCCGGCTCCGGGCCGCCACGGGGACCCCCGCGCCGGTGACACGCGGTCCCCAAGACGCTTCCTCCTCCTCTTCCTCCTCACGTCCTCGCTGGCTCCAGGGCTGTCCCCGCCGCACCGCACCTCACCGCGGGTGAGCAAATGGGGGTGTCACCTGCAAAACAGGGACCCGGCCACCGTCACCCCGTGGCCCCAGTGGGTGGCAGCGTGGGGCCGGCGTCCATCACCCCCATGGAGCAAGGGGACAGCGAGGCCGCTGTGCCCGCAGCCCTGGCAGCGTGGGCTCCCTGCCAGCCCCGGCCGGCTGCTGGCCTCCAACGTGACAGTGGGGACAAGGGGGACACGGGGGGGGACACAGGAGACCCTGCTCACTGCCCTGGGAGGAGGCTGGGATCCCATAGGCTGGGGGTCCCCATCGCTCCCTGCCCAGCCGGTCAGGGTGCCGGGGAGCCCGCAGACCCCGAGCCCACTCCAGCCACAGTGATTGATGATCTGCACTGCAGGCATCGGGCTGGGGGTGAGCCCGGGCCCCCTGCTCCTCATCCCCGCCCCGAGCCCACCGCCAGCCCCACCGGGATGGGGTTGGGGGGCTGAAGGAGGGGGGCTGTTTGCTGCACAGCCGCCGTAAGCAGGCAGACAGACGGACACAGCCCGCACACACAGACACAGTGACACAGAGACGCGGGCACACACGCAGCCGGTGACACAGCCAGCGGGACACAGACACAGCGACACGGGGACCCACGGCAGCGCAGCCCCCCCGGGATGCTCACACACACGCACGCAGCCTCCGCCGCCACACTCGTGTGTCCCGCCGGTCTCACCCTGCGCCCGCCGTGACCCGAGCACCGCCGGAGCCGGGGGGAGCCTCACCCCAACACCGGGACCCCCCCTTTCCCCGGCCCCGGCTGTTTCGGATGGGGGGGGAAGGCCAGGCCCGACCCCCGGTGCCCGGTCCCCCCGGTGGGCGGCAGCCCCCGCACCCCCGCTTCACGCAGCAGCCAGTGCCCGGTCCTCCCTGTTCACGCAGCCCCCGGTGCACGGTGCCCCCCCCCCCCCACTTCCCCGGTGCTCGGTGCCCCCTCCCCCGGAGCCGGCTCCCCCCTCCCCGCCATGGCCGCCGCCGCCCGGCATCGCCCGCGCTCCTCACCGCGACCTCCGGCCGCCGCAGCGGGACCCGCATCCGCACCGGGAGCAGCGGCGGCGGCGGCGGCGGCGGCGGGCGCGGGGCCGGGCGGCGGCAGCGATCGCCAGCGCCAGGCAGCCACGGGCACCGGCGGCGGCGCGCACGGCAGCGCGGGCACCCGCGCCGGGGACACGCATCGGGACCGGGCACCGGGAACACGCATCCGGGGCACACATCGGGACCGGGCACCCGCACCGGGATCGGGCATCAGCACCGGGGTCACGCAGCGGGAACGGGAGCACGCACCGGGAACACGCACCGGGACTGTGGTCCCTCACTGGGGACCTGGACCAGGATTGCGCGCCCACACCGGGGACCCGCACCCGGACCGGGGACCTGCGCTGAGACCCAGCGCTGGGGATACCCGCTAGGACTGGGGACCCACATCAGGGACCTGCGGTGGGTCTGGGCACCCACACCAGGGCTGCACCCACACCAAGGGACACGCACAGGGCACACACACCGGTGCCCCCATGGGGGACCCATAGTGGGGACAGGTCATCCCCAGCACCCATCCTGGCACCCAGAGCACGAGCCACAAGTGCACCCACAGGCACAGCACAAGGCCAGGACCGCACCAGGGATGCCACCGACCCTGGGCACCCAGCACCCAGCACCAGGACCCAACACACAACACCCAGCACCAGCACCAGCACTACTACCAGACCCAGCACCCATCACCCAGCACTCAGTGCAAGCACCAGTACCAGCACCCACCACCAGAACCCAGAACCAACACCCAGCATCAGCACCCAGCACCCACCACCAGCACCAGCACCCTACACCCAGAACCCAGCACCAACACCCAGCATCAGCACCCTACAACCAGCACCAGCACCCAGCACCCAGCAACAGCACCAGCACCCAGCACCCACCACCAGCACCAACACCCAGCACCCAGCACCCAGCACCCAGCACCAACACCCAGCACCCAGCACCCAGCACCAGCACCCAGCACCCAGCACCCAGCACCAGCACCCAGCACCCTACACCCTTCACCAGCACCAGCGCAGGACCGTGGCCCCGCAGTGACCCCTGGTGGCCCTGGGTGTGAGCACGGGGACACCCGCCCGTCCCCTTCAGCCCGAGCGCGGCAGGAGCCGCGCATCCATCCCTGCCCCATCCCTGCCATGAGCTGCACCCAGGCCTCAAGTCCCCAGGGCAGATGGGGCAGGGGCCGGCGCCCTGTGCCAGGCTCAGGCAGGGGTGGGGGCCCCCATCAGCACCCATGGGACCCACCCGCGGCCTGTGCCCATCCCAGTGCCTCCCACGCTGCGCCCTGATCCCTGCGTGGGACCTGGAATGGGGGCCTGGAGCTGGGATGGGCACATGGCATGGGGACATGGATCCGGGGCAGGGACCTGGAGCTGGGACATGGCATGTGGATGTGGAGCTGGGACAGGGATACGGAGCTGTGACAGATACATGGCATGGGGACATGGACCTGGGACCTGGAGCTGGGCCATGCCATGGGGACCTGGGCCTGGGCCAGGGCCATGGCTTGTGGACGTGGATGGAGCCAGGCGGAAACAGGCAAGGAGCCCTGGGGGGATTCCAGCCCTCGAGCAGGGGGTGGCTATGGGAGAGGAGACCCCAGGGTTGGCGAGGGGTCACTCGGGGGACCAATGGGGCCAATGCCCAGTGCAGCCTGAGGCCGGGCCCGTGTGCTCCACTTGGTGCTGGGGACAGCCAGGAGGGAGCAGCAGGAGTGGGGCTGCCGCACTGTGGGGGGACAAGGCGGGGACTCCAGTGCCTGCAGCCCCCCCCGAGCCAAGCGGGATCCATCCCATGGGGGGGAGCACCCAGACCCGGAGGGGGACGACACGGGCATCACTCGGTGCAGCATCCCACAGGGATACTGCCGCAGCCTTGTTTAGTCTGAGGAGGAGCGCGGTGACCTTCGGCTGCTCCAGCACCCACAGCGGTAAACAGCCCGGCAAGGCCACCCCGGGGGGGCCTGGGGACACCCCATGCTCTGACCAAGGTGAGGGTCCCCCCAGTGTGGGGTGTGCTTGTGGGATGCATCGACCCCCATCACCCCAATTCACCCCTGCCCAGAGGAAGGTGGCACACATGGGGGGGGGTATGGGGGCGCTGCCTCCTCCTGCCCCACTTGTGTCCCCCAAGCCCCAGCTCCAGCACTTCCATTCACCCATAGATGGGGGGTACGAGCAGGGTGCACCCCCCTACACTCCATAGGTGGGGGTCCGGATGCATGGGACCCCCATGTAAGAGGTGGGGGGTGATTGGTGCTGGACGCAGAGGGTGGGGGGTCCTGGGTGCTGCTGGTGCAGGGACGTGTCCTCAGGCACAGACGGACGCTGCCTGTGGGACCCCCCATCAGGGACCACCCGCACACATGCCCATGCACACACACACACAAACACACATGGCCTCCTTGCACGCCCCGACACGGGACCACACACACGCGCATGGAAGAGGCAGCCGGAAGAGTGGCAGGGACAGGCAGACAGACAGGCAGACAGACAGGCAGACAGACAGGCAGACAGGCGGATGTACACACACCCAGGCTATGGACATGCACACGCACACAGGGCATGAACACGCGGGGACCTGCAGCACATGCAACATGGATGGGCATGTGGGAGTGCGGGTGAGGGCATGAGGACACAGATGTGTGTTCACATGCACACATGCGTGCACTCATGCACACATGTACAGACACACACGTGAATCCATGTGCGCACAGAAGTACACAGATGTGCACATCCATGCATGCACAAATGCCCCCACATCTGCATCCTAATGCACATGTGCATGCACACACGTGTGGACCTATGTGCATATAGATGTGCACACACGTGCGCACTCGTACACACACAGAAGCACACGGATGCGTGCATCCCTGCACATGCCCATGCACACACATATGCACCCATGCACAAGCAGAAGCACCCATAGGTGTGATCCCATGTGCACACACATGTGCATCCACGGGGGCACACACACACGTATGAACCCAAGCATGCATAGATGTGCACCCGTGCGCACGCACACAATGTGCATGCCCATGCATACGCAGGAGCACACCTCTGTGTGTACCCAGGCACACACACATGTGCACCCATGCACATGGACACGCACACCCGTGTGTGCACCCACAGGGACACACATCATGCCCCCCCAGGCCATGGCTCTGCGTGTGCCCGGACCGTCGGGGGGGCGGAAGGCGGGAAGCGGGGGGTCCCTCCTCCTCCTCCTCCTCCATCATTCCTCCTCCTCCATCCCTCCTCCTCCTCCTCCCGCTCCGCTGCCCCTCCCGCCGCTCGGTGCCGGTGCCGGTGCCCGGGCAGCGCCGGCAATGGCTGGATGTGCCCGGGGGCTCTGCCGCCGCTTCCTGCCGCTGCCTGTGCCGCTGCCTGTACCCCTGCGGCTCTGCCTGTGCCTCTGCTGCTGCCTGCTGCTGCCGCCCGCCGCCGAGTCCTGGAGCCCGGCCGTGCTGCCGCCCGCCGCCCGCAGGTACCGGCACCGGGGCACCGGGGTACCAGGGGGGATGTCTGAGCACCGCGGTGGAGCGCGGGCACTGGGGAGCTTTGGGGGCACCGGGGATGTGGTCAATGGGTACCGGGCGGCATCTGCCACGGGGTACCGGGGCATCGGGTACGGGGGCCGCCGGGTACAGGGTATCGCAGGGCAAGGACTGCTCGGTCTGCGCTGCTGGGGTTACCGGGGCTTTCTGTGGGACACCGGGAGCAGCGGGACTTACTGGGGCTAACTGGAGGACTGCTGGGGCTAGTAGGACTTACGGGGCTAGCATCATTGCTGGGCTTATCCAAGCCCCCAGGGCTGGTAACTGGGGTTACTGGGGGTACCGGCTGCTCTGGGGCTGGTGGTGGGGTCCTGCCCGTGCCCGGAGGGTGGCGGGGGCCACCACTGCCCGTTCTGGGGGGCCGTGGTCCCCGTCCCCCCCCGCCCGGTCCCGGCGCAGCGCAGGGGGTGCCGGGGGGGGTTGTTTACAGGAAACCTTTGGCTCTGGCCGTGTCTCCGGCACCGGATTGCCGGGACCTCCCGGTTCCGCTCGGGTCGGCGGCGGGCAGAAGCTGCCTCACTTCCCCTTCCCCTCCCGGCCAAGCCCAGGAAGCCCCCGGCGCCTTGGCACTGTCCTGTGGGGTCCCCTCGGGACACCCCAGCCCGGACCCTGGCACCCACCACCCTGCCGATGGCACCAAGGAGCCCCCATCCCGCTCCTTGGGCTAAGGCATTGCTGGGGTCCTCCGTGTCCGAGTGAGGGGCACAAAGCCAACAGGATGCTCTTGGGAAGGGGTGGGTTTGGATTCGGAGCCAACCCCGAGGCGGGCTCTGCCCGGGGGTGTGTCTGCAGAGCCCGGGGCAACTCGGCGCAGGAGTGGTGGGCCAGGTCAGGCGAGGCCACGCGAGTGCCTGCATGCCAATGCCTGATGCCCGCCAGCTCCTGTCCTCCCTCTGCCAGGAGGGAGGAGAAACCGTCTGGGATCCATTCCCATTCCCCATTCCCCATCCTCATTCTCCCTTCCCCATCCCTCATTCCCCACCCTCATTCTCCCTTCCCCATCCCTCATTCCCCATCCCTATTCATCCATCCTCATTCTCCATTCCTCATTCCCCTTTTCCCTTTCCCCATTCCCCTTTCCTCCTTCCCCATTCTCTATCTTCAATCCCCTTTCCACCATCCCTATTCCCCATTCTCATTTCCGTTTACCCCATTCCCCATTCCCCTCTCTCCACTCCCCTTTCCCCATTCCCTATTCCCTTTTCCCTATTCCTCATTCCTTTTTCCCCATTCCCATTCCTCATTCTCCATCCCCATCCCATCCCATCCCCGCGGGCACCCGGCGCAGCCAGCGCTGGCACCGCTCCTGCACCCTCACCCTGCAGCAGCATTGGCCGCATCCTATTGCCATACGCATGGGACCATCCCCCGGGAGCCGGATGAGGGCAATGCTGGGGGCTGTCCCCGTGGGTTGGGGGGCGCTGGAGGTGCCGCTGCCCCCCAGGACCCCGCGGGTGGCAGCAGGAGCGCGGAGCGGCCGCGGCGCTGTCGTGGCGCTGGCGCCCGTCCCGCTTGGGCTGGTGCCCGGCCGGAAAGCCCTGTGCCCCCCCGCTGCGCCCCCCGGCACCACCCACACAATGGTGCCCCCCCCCCTCCAGTTTGCAGGGGCTGCTGCGGCCCCAAAACCTCGGGGTTTGACCCCAATTGCAGAGCCGAGGGTGCAGCCTGGGACATGGGGACACTGCTGTGCCCCCCTCCGCACGGGCAGAGCCTGGCATGAGGAGCCCGAAGAAAGGAGCCTTTGTACGGGGAGGGGTGGGCTGGGGGTGCGGGGGGGCTCCGGGCCCTGCTCCAGGCCAACCGGCGCCAGCCCCATTCCGGGTGGGAATGTTGCAGGAATGCGGGGCCCGAGCTCCCCCCGGAGTGCCAGGGACGGGGCTCCCCATGGGCACCCCAAAACCTGGGTTAGGAGGGGATTTGGAGGGTAAGACCCCCTGGGATGTGGTGGGGGGGCACTGCCAGCCCCATGGGCAGGGCTGGTGGCACTGGGGGTCTCTCTTGCAGTAACTGGTGCTCGTACACGGTGACACGGACGGTGTCGTGCCACGTCCAGAATGGCACCTTCCTGCAGCGCGTGTTCCAGGGGTGCCGCTGGCCCCTGGCCTGCAGAGGGGGCAGGTGAGCGGTGACTCCCCCCCAGCACCCCGGGGTGCTCCATCACCCCTGGATGCTCCGTCACCCCGGAATGGGGTGCTCCATCACCCCAGCATGGGGGGCTCCATCACCCCGGCATGGGGAGCTCCATCACCCTGGGATGCGGGGCTCCATCACCCTGGGATGCAGTGCTCCATCACCCCGGCATGGGGGGCTCCATCACCCCAGCATGGGGAGCTCCATCACCCTGGGATGCAGTGCTCCATCACCCCGGGATGCAGTGCTCCATCACCCCAGGATGCCGTGACAGCACTGCTCTGCTCTGTGCCAGCAGCTACCGCACCATGGCCCGGCCCATCTACAGGGTGAGCTACAGGACGCTGACGGCACTGGAGTGGAGGTGCTGCCCCGGGCACACTGGGAGCAACTGCCAGGAAGGTGGGAATGGGCTCATCCTGACCTGGTACTGGGCTTCTGGTGCTTGCCATGGGGGGAGTGTGTGTGTAGGGTGTCAGCCAGGGGCTGTGATGGGGATGTGGTACCCCCAGGCATTGGGATTGCTGCTGGGGTGGGCAGGGTTGGGGGCAGAAGTGGATCCATGGGTGGAGGGATGAAGGGAAGGATGGAGGGATGAAGGGAAGGATGGAGGGATGGATGGGGATGTTCTGTTTGGATGAATGGCTAGATGGGTGGATGTTCTCATGGTTGAGTGGATGAATGGATGGATGTTCGTGTGGATGGGTGGGTAGATGGGTGGATGTTCCTATGGGAAGGTAGATGGATGTTCCCATGGATGTATGGATGTTCCCATGGATGGATGGATAGACGTTCCTATGGATGGGTGGGTAGATGGATGGGTGTTCCCATGGGTGTGTGGATGGATGGATATTCCCATGGATGGATGGATGGATGGATGGATGCTCCTATGGATGGGTGGGTAGATGGATGGATGGGTGCTCCCACAGTTGGGTGGATGGATGGATGCTCCTGCAGGTAGATGTATGGATAAATGGATAAATGGCTGGCTTGATGTTCTTATGTGGTGGGTGGGTGACATCCCTGTGTGTGGATGGATGGTAGCTGGATGAGTTGGGATCGGCAGATCCCTGTGGAGCAGTGGGTCACGGTTGGTGGATGGGTATCCCCACATTAGGCTGGATGGGGACATGCAGGGGTGCATGGGTGCTTGGCTTGGCTGTGAATAGCAGGAAAGGTCCCATCTGGTGGGATGGGTGCTGCCACCACTGCAGTGGGCCCCCAGCCTGCTCTTCATCCCCATCCTCACCCTCCTCCTCGCCCCTTGGACCTCGCTGCAGGTCCCCAGCCCATAGGGGCAGCAGATGGCACCAGGAGCTCCGGAGCCAGCTGGGTGGCAGCAGCACAGGGGGACGTGGGGGGGCCCTTCCTCCTCCTCCTCCTCTCTGTGTGCTTGGCCGGGTGCCCCACATCTGGCCCCGCTTAGCGCGGCGCTGCCCATCCTTATGCACGGTGGTGGCGCTGGGGCCATGGTGCGCTGCGGGGATGGGCTCAGCACCGGGGGGAGGTTTGGGGGATCTGAACCCCCTTTTCCTGACCCCCCCCTTTCTGAGCAGAGGCTCCCACCTCCCTGTCCCTGCGGGACTCCGGCCGCCCCAGCGCTGCCCCACAGCGCCCCTCCCTGCGCCCCACGGCTTTCTCAGGTGGGTCCAGCCCCAAAGCACCCATATGGGTGAAAAGGGGTGGGTGCCCCCCACCCCACCGAGGTGCCCCCCTCTTTGCCCCCCATAGGGTGCCTGAACTGCAGCCGTGTTGGGGAGCTGACAGCCCGGCTCATCACGTTGGAGGCACAGGTAAAGCCATCACTGTGCCACAGACTTGGGGTCCTGTCCCCCCCCCGGGTCATGGTGCCACCCTGCCATGGGTGCAGCACCCCGGGGGGGTCACCTATAGCACCCAATCCTGCTGTCCCATGTCCCTGCAGGTGGCCCGGCTCTCAGTGCCAGACCCCCCCAGCACCACCCCAGCACCCAAAGGCAGCGCCCTGGGCAGGGGGGCAGGGATGGGGCAGCTCTGGGGGTCCCCGGCTGCCCGCGGGAGCCCTGGGGATGATGGTAAGGAAGGAGCTGCCCCCCCCAATCCTACATCCTGCCCCCCCCCCCATGATGACAATGGCACCCCCTGTGGCAGGGGGGTGGTGGCAGTGCCATTGCCCTGGAAAACCACCCAGGTGTTGTTAATGTTTGGGGGGCACCTTGGGGACACCCCTCTTGGGGACCCTCAGTCCCACTCCAGTGTCCCATCCCCATCCCATCCCATCTTCCTCCCTAACCCATCCCCATCCCATCCTGTCTCCATTTCCATCCCCATCTCCATTCCCATCCCAGCCCTCATCCTATCTCAGTCTCCACCCCATCTCCATCCTCATCCAGGTCCCAATCCCACCCCCATCCCCATCCCATTCCTTGGACATTTGGCCACATGTGGGGACCAGAGTTCGGGGGGGGGGGGGTGGATGTGGAAGGACTTTGGGCTTTGATCCCCCTTCAGTGCTTTGGTTTGGGGCGGGGGGGGCATCAGCCCTTGGGGTACCCCTTGGACCAATGCTTTTCCCAGGGGGTGCTGGGGAGGGCATCCATGGGGGGGGGTCCCTGGTGCTCCCCTGAGGGTGCTGTTGGCTGCAGGGAGATCTGGCGCCTGGGGCCCTCCCGGCTCCAAGGGGGATGCAGGAGGACGGGGACCATCGGGAACTCCAGGGGTGAAGGGGCCGATGGGGCCACCAGGTAAGGGGGGACCCCGGGGGTCCATCTCGTGGTGGGGGGGGTCCATCCCGGTGCCTGGCTCCAGCCAGGGCAGATCTTGGGGGGTCCCTGCTGCAGTTTTGGGGCTCAGCTCCAGGTATTGGGGGCTCAACAGGGCCCCCCCAGCCTTCACTCTCCTGTTCCTCCCTGCAGGCCCCCCCGGCCCCCCAGGACCACCCGGCCGGGAGGGAGCCAGGGGAGTCCCTGGAGAGAAGGGGTCACCCGGGCCCCCCGGCCCCCCTGGGCCCCCTGCACCTGTGGGGCCAGCAGTGCCCCCCACCCAGGCCAGTAAGGAATGAATGGGATGGGGATGGAGATGGGGATAGGGTTGGGGATAAGCATGGGGATGGGATGGAGATGAAGATGGGAATGGGAATAAGGATGGAATAGGGATGGGGATGGGATGGAGATGAAGACGGGGATGGGGATAAGGATGGGGATGGGGATGGAGAAGGGACAGCAATGGAAATAGGGATAGGGTTGGGGATGGGCATAGAGATGGGATGGGGATGAAGACGGAGATGGAGACAAGGATGGGATGGGGATGAAGGTGGTGATGGAGACAAGGATGGGATGGGGATGAAGATGGGGATGGGGATGGGGATAGGGATGGGGATGAAGACAGGAGTGGGTTAGGGATGGGATGGGGATGGGGATGGGAATGGAGATGGGATGGGAATGGGGATGGGGATGGGGATGGGATGGGGATGGGAATGGGGATGGGGATGGGGATGGGATGGGGATGGGGATGGGGATGGGGATGGGGGATGGGGATGGAGATGGGGATGGGGATGGGATGGGGATGGGGATGGGGATGGGGATGGGGGATGGGGATGGAGATGGGGATGGGATGGGGATGGGAATGGGGATGGGGATGGGGATGGGATGGGGATGGGAATGGGGATGGGGATGGGGATGGGATGGGGATGGGGATGGGGATGGGAATGGGGATGGGGATGGGGATGGGGATGGGGATGAGGATGGGGATGGGGATGAGGATGGGGATGGGGATGGGGGATGGGGATGGAGATGAGGATGGGGATGGGGATGAAGACGGGGGTGAGTTAGGGATGGGATGGGGATGGGGATGGGATTGGGGGTTTCTGGGGGGCCCTCCCCTTGCTGACCCTCCTCATTTTCCCCCCAGGGGACCCGCTCCTCACCAACACCGTCACTGAAGCTGCCGGGGGGATCGTGGGTCCTGCCGGACCCCCCGGACCCATGGGGCCAATGGGTGTGTGTGTCCCCCCCATCCCCACCCCATCACTTTGGGGGTGTCCCGCTGAGGGGCACCCTCCCAGTGCCAACCTGAGCTGTGCCCCCTCTCCTGCAGGTCCCCCCGGTCCCCCCGGTCCCATCGGGCCCCCCGGCCCCCCAGGACCCGATGTAAGTGTTGGGGGGGGGTCACGGGGTGGGCTCAGCCCCATCGCATCTCTCCCCCCCATGGCTGATGGCTCCTTGTCCTTGCACAGGGCAGAGCCGGGGCTCCCGGCCCCCCCGGGGACAAGGGGGACAGGGTGAGTGTGACACAAGGGGGGGGGCTCTGTGAGCATCCCCATGGTGTGTGGGGGGTCTGTGCCCCCCCCCAGCTACTGACGGGCTCTTGTCCCCCGCAGGGTCCCCAGGGCCCCCCCGGCAGCCGCGGGCAGGACGGGGCACAGGTATGGGGCTGGGTCACACCCCCCCCCCCGCTGACCCCCCCGTGCCCCCCCGCTGCCAGGCCCTCTCCTCTCTGTGTTTCAGGGTGACAGAGGCCCCAGGGGCGAGCCAGGGGACAGGGGCACGTGGGTGAGTGATGGGGGCAGGACCGAGGGGGTCCCCGGACCCCAACCCTGCTCCCCCCCGGGGACCCCAATGGTACATCCGGGTCCCATCCCCATCACACCAGTGATGACCTGGGGGGCCCAGTCCCTGGGATTGTGCGGTGTCCGTGTCCCCTCCGTGCCCCACACCACGGGGGTGTCCCCGGGTCCCTGTGTGGGTCCGGCCCGGCTGAGCCCGCCCCTGTGCTCTGGCAGGGGGAGGGCTTGCACCAGCTCCGGGAGGCGCTCAAGATCTTGGCAGAGAGGGTTCTAATCCTGGAGACCATGATCGGGCTCTACGGTGAGTGGGGGGTGACCCCATCCCCACTGGCCCCATGACATCACCCGGGGCTGCTGATGTCATGGCTACCGTGTGATGTCATCGTGGTGGCATCATGGCCATAGGGCAATGGTACCCCAGGACCCCCCCTGGGTAGGGACACCCGGGACAGTGCCCCCCTTGGGGACCAACCCGTGTCCCCCCAGGCAGGTTGGGGACACATCCATGGGGCTCCGTGTGCTGGGGATGGCAGGTGGAGCATCCCAATGGGACCTGTGTGTGCAGGGGACAACCATGTCCCCAGCAGCACAAGGGAACCCCCAGCCCCCAAGCTGGACCCACGGAGATGGGGGAGCCCCCGGCACCCCTGTGAGAGC
The DNA here is from genome assembly GCA_039720435.1 of Amazona ochrocephala. Lineage (NCBI taxonomy): Eukaryota > Metazoa > Chordata > Aves > Psittaciformes > Psittacidae > Amazona > Amazona ochrocephala. Next base: position 1,795,954 of record CM077891.1, on the reverse strand, counting down.
AGGAGGACACTGGAGACCTGGCACCCTGGGCCATGGCACCCCAATGCTCTGCCACTGCGCTGTGCTTTGTCACCCTATGTCACCCTGTGTCACCCTATCTCACCCTATCACCCTGTCACCCTATGTCACCCTATGTCATCCTATGTCACCCTATGTCACCCTATGTCACCCTATGTCACTCTCTGTCACCCCTATCACCCCGTGCTGCCAACGCCGCTGCTCTCTGCTCTCTCACTCTCCCCCAGGCCAGTAGCTCCCATCCTCCTTGGAGCAGGCCCAGCTGGAGGCCCTGGGCACCCTGCTGAAGCCTTCATCGGGCCAGGTAACCTCTTCCTCCTCCCTCCTGCATGAGCTGGGGCTCCCCATGGCTGCGGGCATGGAGCAATGGGGGCTGCAGCGCATGGAGAGGTCCTTGGGGTGCCTCTGGCCCAAGGATGGCCGTGGAGAAGCTCTTGGGTTGAGAGATAACCATGGAGAGCATCTTGGGTTGAGGGACACCATGGAGAGCATCTTGGGTTGAGAGATAACCATGGAGAGCATCTTGGGTTGAGGGACACCATGGAGAGCATCTTGGGCCAAGAGAGACCATGGAGAGCATCTTGGGTTGAGGGACACCATGGAGAGCATCTTGGGTTGAGGGACACCATGGAGAGCATCTTGGGTTGAGAGCAACTATGGAGAGCATCTTGGGTTGAGGGACACCATGGAGAGCATCTTGGGTTGAGGGACACCATGGAGAGCATCTTGGGTTGAGGGACACCATGGAGAGCATCTTGGGTTGAGGGACACCATGGAGAGCATCTTGGGTTGAGGGACACCATGGAGACTATCTTGGGCAAAGAGAGACCATGGAGCCCTTCTCAAACCAAGGAACACCCATGGAGACCCCCTTAGACTAAGGGAGACCTTCTTGGGCCAAGAGGGTCCATGGAGCCCTTCTCAAGCCAAGGAAGACCATAGAAACCCTCTGAGCTAAGGGAAACCCTGGAGCTCTTCAATGATCAAAGGAGACCATGGAGACCCTCTTGGATTGAGAAACAACCATGGAGACAATCTTCACCCAAAGGAGCCCCAAGAGTCCTCCAGGACCAAGGGGGCCCATGGAGACCCTCTTGGATTGAGAGAGACACCCATGGATACCCGCTTGGGCCAAGGGAGACCATGGAGACTCTCTTGAGCCAAGGGAAACCCTGAAGTTCCCCAATGATCGAGGGAGACCATGGAGACCCTCTCAAACCAAAGTAAGCCCATGGAGACCCTCTTGGTGCAAGGGAAACCTTGGAGCTCCCCAATGGATCCTTTAGTCCTGGAGGATTACACCATGGACATGTAACCATGGACACCCTCTTGTGTCGAGAAACAATCATGGAGACTCTTGGGTTAAGGGAGACCATGGAGCCCTTCTCAAGCCAAGGGAAACCCAAGGAGCCCCTCTTGGACTCAGGGAACCCCTGGAGTTCCCCAGGGCCAAGGAAGCCCATGGAGACCCCCTTGGATTGAGAGAGACAACCATGGAGACCCTCTTGGGTCAAGGAAAACCATGGAGCCCTTCTCAAACCAAGGAACACCCATGGAGCCCCCCTTGGGTTGGGATAGACACCCATGGAGCCCCTCTGGGCCAGAGGGACCCCACATGCACCCCATACCCAGCACCCCCCATGCCTGCTCAGCCAGTGCTATATCCCCCCCCCCGCCCCCGCTGTGCTTTGCAGGGTCACACCTCGGGGTGCCATTGCCGGGTGCCAGCGGGGGGGTTCCCTGTGTGTATCCCCCACCCCAATGTGGGGGTCCCGGCACAATGACCCCCATTTGGGGGCAGGACCCCCCCCATTGGGTGGTTTTTGGAGGTCCCATTGACACCTCTTCCCTTTCCCCCCACAGAGGCAGAGCCTGGCTCCGGTGCTGCCCCCCCTCGGAACAAGCGTGGCCGTGGCCACCGCCCCTCGTACCCCATCGTGACCCCCCACCAGCGGCCCCCCCATGGCCACCAGTGACACAGCCTGGGGGGGGAACCCACTGTCACCCCCCTCGCTGCCGTGCTCTGGGGGGGGGGCAGATTTGGGGTGCCCCCCTGCGTCCAGTGCGTCCTCTTGGTGCTAGCTGGTGGCACGGCACCAGCCCCCCCAGTGCTTTGCTTGATCCCCCCCCCGGATGGGGACACAAAGGGGTGAATGGGGGTCCCCCCTTTGTCCCTTTTATACCCCCACCCCAATGGGCAGCTCTGGAGGGGGGGTGTGATTCCTTCTCATGCCCCCTCCATGGTGAGCCCAGGCTCTAGGGGGTGACAATGGGGACCCCCTGGTGGGACCCCCCCACCCTGAGCTTCATCCCGCTGCTTTGGGACCACCGAGGTCATTAAACGCTGCCTGAAGCCATGTTCATGAGCTCAGTACCATGGGTGCTCTGGGGATGGGGGGGGGTCCCATGGATGGCACTGGGGAACACTGGGGGGAGTTGGGGGGTGCTGGGGGGCGCTGGGAGCCCTGGGAACACTGGGAGGGTAATGGGTGGCGCTGAGGGTAATGGGAGCACTGGGGGGTAATGGGCGGCAATGCAGGTAATGGGAGCACTGGGAGGCACTGGGTGGCACTGGGGGGTAATGGGGGTAGGGGGGCACTGGGAGCATTGGGGGACCTGGGGGGTAATGGGCAGCAATGAGGGTAATGGGAGCACTGGGGTGTAATGGGGGTATGGGGGTATGGGAGCATTGGGGGGCATTGGGGGGCACTGGAGGTAATGGGAGTACTGGGGGCTCGCTGGAGGGGCACTGCTGACGTCACTCGCAGCCCGTGACGCCACTCGCTGGTGCGTGACGTCAGGAGGACCCCGCGATGACATCACGCCACCGTAGCCCCGCGCTCCGCCTCCCGGCCAGAACGGCTCTTGCACGACGGTCCCTAAAGGCTGAGGGCTGCACCATTCTGCTGCGCTGCGGGGGGGTAAGGAAAAGCACCCAACACAGCGGCAGAACCGCAGTCCAGGGCACACACCGCTGCGGCGCGGGGCGCACCCGGTTCCCCGCGGAGAGTTCGGGGCCTGCGGGGCGAGCCCTCGGTGCTTGATCTCACGCAGCTTTATTCCCGGTCCGCCCCCCACCCCCCCCAGTTTTGCCGTGGTACGTGCCAGGGGCTGGGCCGCGCCTGCGCAGCGCGGGGCGGCGGCGGCCGGACGTTGGGAGCGCGGAGGAGGAGGAAGGCGACAAAATGGCGTCGACGGGTGAGGGGGGCCGGGCCGGGCCTGGGGGGGCGGTGAGGAGGGTCCGGGTCCAGCGCTGCCCTGGTGGGGGTGAGGAGGGTCCTGCCGGGCCCTGCGCTGCCAGGGAGGGGAGGATGAGGAGAGTCCTGCCGGGCCCAGCGCTGCCGGGGGGGTGGTGAGGAGGGTCCTGCCGGGCCGGGGCCCGGCCTCGGCTCCCGCGGTGCGGAGCCCGCGTTACCCCTCGTTAAGGGGCCATTAAATGCTCGTTAAGGAACCGGGAGGCGATCTGTGCGCTCTGCGCCGTGTGGGGCTGCTCGGGACGGGTCCGGGTGCTGGCGGGAGTCCTGTGGGGAGAGCCATGGAGCATCAGAGGGGGAGCGGTGCAAAGAGCTCGGAACGGAGGCTCAGTGAGGTTTAAAGCGCGGGAGGCGGCGGCTGAGCTGCTCCGTAAGGAATGTGCCCCAAGTGTGAAGGAATGGGGTTATAATGGGGAGGTTAAAAGGGAATAAACCGAGTTCCTGATCAGATGTGTTAATGCAGTGGGAATGGGGGCTATAAACCCTGCTCTGGGGCATGGGAAGGGGCTGCCCTGGAGCTGCTGTGCCATTGTGCTCCTGAGCCTCATGAATGGGAGGAGGAAGATTTGGTTTCCCATTGGAAATAAAGGCTCGGAGGGGGCCGAATGGGCAATAGTCCTGATTTATGGATGTTTGGAGCAGATTGGGTTTAAGCCTTCCCAAGGGAGGCGGCTGTGTTTGGGTAGGGCTGTGGGAAGGCTCTAAGGGGGAACGTGTTCAGCTTGGGCCCCGTAGTCCAACAGAGACATCGAGGTGCGGGAGCGGGTCCAGAGAAGGGCACTGGAGCTGGTGCAGGGCCTGGAGCACAGTGTGATGGGGAATGGCTGAGGGAGCTGCGGGGTTCAGATGGAGAAGAGAAGGCTCAGGGGGGACCTCATCGCTGCCTACAACTGCCTGAGAGGAGGATGGAGCCAGGAGGGGCTGGGCTCTGCTCCCAAGGAACAAGGGATGGGACAGGAGGAAACGGCCTCAAGCTGCACCAGGGCAGGTTTAGATGGAGCTGAGGAACAATTCCTTTCCCAAAGGGTGCTCAGCATTGGAACTGCCCAGGGCAGTGCTGCAGTCACCGTCCCTGCTGTGTTCACACACCGTGGAGCCGAGGCCTCAGTGCCATGGGTCAGTGGTGGCCTTGGCAGTGCTGGGAGCGGTTAGGCTGGATCAGCTGAAAGGGCTTTTCCAACCTGGTTCCATGGGTGTTGAGTTGAGGACCCAAGCAGAGGGATTGGTTGGTTGGTTGGGGTCTGTAGCAGGGGAGCTCCATGCTTAGCAGCCTCTTGTGTTCTTAAGTTTGGAGGGCTTTGGTAACCCAGTGGGGTGCAGAAAGTGGGGTTTCAATGGGAACTACAGAGGTTGTGGTGGCTGAGGGGGAAGAGGCTGGGACAGGGGGGCAGGGGGAGATGTTGGGGGAGAGGTGATGAAGGGGAATCTTGAGTATGGGAATGGATTTAAACAACGGAGACTGAGATGAGCTCTTGGGCAGAAGCTGTTCCCTGTGAGGGTCCTGAGGCGCTGGCCCAGGGTGCCCAGAGGAGCTGTGGCTGCCCCATCCCTGGCAGTGTTCAAGGCCAGGTTGGACACAGGGGCTTGGAGCAAGCTGCTCCAGTGGAAGGGGTCCCTGCTCGTGGCAGGGGTTGGAACTGGAGGAGCTTTAAGGTCCCTTCCATCCCAAACCATTCCTGATTCTGTGAATGGGTTTTGATACTCAGGTTGAGCAGAGCTTAGAGCTATGTGTAGGCTGAAAGAAAACAACACAAAAAGCAGCCCCCCTGAGCTCAGTGTTTCAGTGCTAAACATGACAACCTGCAAGGAAAGCAGCAATAGTGCCAGGGGAGTTTAGCAGCTTGTGCTGTGCCTTTGGGAGTGTGGAATCCTTCAGTTTGGTGGTGGTTTATTGTGTGTGGTGGTTTGGGATCTTCCCTGTGCTCTGGTTTGATCCCTGCACTCTGGTGTAAGGGCAGAGTAATTCAGACCTGTCCAAAATGACCAGCAGTCTGGGTGCCTGTTGCCTTGTCCCAGCAGCAGCAAGGGAAGTGGGAAAGAGGGAAGCTCACATTGAGGGTTAGGAGGAGAAGCTTTATTAGGGATGAATCCTCAAGAACCAGGAGGTTCTGGTGTGTGAAACCAGGGTGGTCAAAGTGATTCCTGGTGCTCTATCACCCCCAGCCGGGAGCAGGTATCCTCACAGCCTGGAGGTGAGTGGAGGCTGTAGGAAGCCATCAGGGCTCCTCGAATTCCTAACAGGGATCAGTGCACCCTCAGGGGTGATTGTGATGGAGACAGCAAATCCCTTCCCCTCTCCCTGCCTGAGGAAGGCTCCAACATCCACCTTTTGCTCCAGCTCCATCGTGGCCTGAGCGACAAATACGAGTGAGGTCTGGATTCATTCCTAATCCCCCTCCTCGGGACTTCTGTGGTCCTGGGAGAGCTGGAATCCGGCTGGAATGGTGTGGATTCATCGATGGCTGTAGTTGTTGGTGACCTGGAGGGAAAATGTACTTACAGAGCTGTCCTCATGTCAAATACAGCCTTGTAATTGCTATGTGGACACGTTTTTTGTTCCCACCAGCAAAGCACTTCTGCAGAGGTGATTCTGCTTGGAATATTCAGCAGGATGCAGGGCTTAGGGCAAGGAATTCCAGGGAGAAGTGCTAGAACTTCCCAGCCATTTGCTGGTGTCCTTGCAAGCTGGAGTGAAGCGTGGTGCTTTCTCCATCCCCAGAGCCTGCAACCTGGGGCCCTTTGAACCCAGGAGGGGGGTTGTGTTGACCCATGGCCTTTTCTTTGTTCCAAAGGGAAGCACCCTCCTGCCCCCCCGCTCTGGGTGCCATCCAAGGTGGCAGTTAAACTGCAGCAGGGTCATTTGAGATCAAAGTTGCTGCTGCAAACAGCACTTAACAATGGAGGGAAGAGAGGTTTTGTTGCTTCCCAAAGGACTGCATTTACCTTGTCCTCTTTGGCAAGTGGCTTTCCAGGTTTACAGCAGCTCTGTCCAAGCTGCAGGAGGGAATTCCAGCTGCTGTGCTCTTAATGCTGCTCATTTTCAGCCTTTGTCAAGCTTTTTATTCCCCTTTTTTCTCTTGTAGATTATAGCACCTATAGCCAAGCTGCAGCCCAGCAGGGGTGAGTAGCATTCCAGTCTTCTTTGCTTGCAAATAATGGGATATAAGCGTGTAATAATTGCAGTTTAGGCTTAACTGAGATGTGTTTGTCAGTCCTTTAGCTCTTAGATTCCTAATATTTCAGCAGAAACCAGTGGGGTACATGAAAATCACCTTGGGATGTGTTATGCATGGCTCAGAAATGATGTCTCTCAATTGATTTTACAGCTACAGCGCGTACGCACCTCAGCCAGCTCAAGGCTACGCACAGAGCACCCAGGTAAAGCATGAGAGGGCTTGTAAGGGCTCCGAGCCATCATTCTGCCTGTAACCTCCATGGAAACAGCACCATCTGCCAGGAAAAGTTGGCTTGTTGCTTCCCAAAGTGCTTCCTTAGGGTGAAACCACCCTGAGCATCAGAGCCTCAGCAGTCCCCTCTGTGTTCATACAGCCCAAGGGAGTTGCGGTGGGGATTGGAAAAGCTTTGTTAGTGTGTGTGTAACACACCATTCAGTGGTGTAGAAGAGAAAAGGCTACAGAAAAGGGGGAAATGCCATTTGGGATGTTGCAGGAGGACTAGGGGTAGATTGTTCCTGCAGTAGGGTGGGAAAGCCCTGTGCCAGAAACAGGCAGAAGAACAGGTTTAGTCTGGACATTTGGGTCAGCTTAAACAAAAGCGACACCAGCTTTTACTTTGAGTGAATGTTTTGAGGCAGAACCATTGCTACCAGTTGTAGGTTACACAGGAGAAGCGTAGCAGAATAGTAAATGTAAGAGCAGAAGGTTTCAGCTCCATCCTCTAGTGGGAGACTAAACCAACTAAATTCAGCTGTACACAAATCCTGTGGGAGGTTCCCACTGTTTCCTGCCTCTGGGTGACAGGAGCTTCCACAGGCAGTGACATGCTCCATCTGATCAGTGCTTTCTACTGTTGAGTTGAGGGAGTAACACAGGCTTAGATCCCAAAAGACCTTTCTGTTCCAGGCTCCTACAGGAGTTGGGAAATCCCTTTGGGAATCTGGGTGGTGAGGCTGTTTTAGTGTCACTTCTTGAGCTAGAACTAGAGTTTTACCCTAAACCAAGCTGCTGGCAGCATGAAGCTGTTGGAAGCCGGCTGGTCCATGGCACGGGGCTGAGGTAGCTCTGGAGCTGCTTAAACTGCAGCACCAGCAACTCTGTGCTAATCCAGTGGGAATCCTGTGGCTGAAGCCATCCTCTAGAGCTCACTCTCACTGAGTGCAAAGGCACTGGGGTGGGAGCAGCCGTCACAAGGATGGTTTGGTGATGGCAGGGCCTTGGGTGCTGCTGCTGTTCCCATCCTTGGGTCCCTACACAAACTCCTGTTTTCCAAGCTATCAGCTGATGGACATGAAGAATATTCAGAACCTCACTGAAACCTAAAGAGGTTCCTTCTAGTGAACACTAAAGGGGTTTGACGCTGAGGTAACTTGTTTTACCCCCTGCAGTTCTGCCCCTTGAGTAGTCCCACATTTCAGTTCAGCCTTGGGAGGTACCTGTGAGTACAGATGGGTGCCCAGGCTATTAGGAGGAGCTGGGTGCTTTCGTGCTTTAGCTAGAGCAGAGATGAGTTGGGACAATAGCAGAGGCTCCCTTCTGCTCCTGGCCTTGAGAAGCTGCCTTTGTAACCTCATTGCCCAAGCTTTCCTCAGTAGCCTTGGTTCGGCTCTGGTCGCTTTCAGTACCCCAGGTGACAGAGACCCAGGTCTGGGTGCATCTCTGCACCACCAGTGAGTCTCTTGTGGTGAGGAGTTAACTGCGTGTCATCTCTGGAGCAGACGTATGGGCAGCAGAGCTATGGAACCTATGGACAACCCACGGACGTCAGCTACTCCCAGCCCCAGACGACCGCGACGTACGGGCAGACGGCCTACGCCACGTCCTACGGGCAGCCCCCCGCCGGTAAGAGCCCCCCCAGGCCTGCAGGGCTGGGCCTAACCCTGGGTGGAGAGTAGAGCTCAAGTCTGCACTGGGGAACTCCAGCCCAAACCATGCTGTGCTGTGGAAAGCGGTTCCATCCTTGAGCCTGCCTTGGGCAAAGGGCGCTTTCCAGTGATGTGAAGGTGGGGGGTGCCTGGGTTGGGTGCTGGTTCGTGCTGGAGCCAATCCTGGCTGCAGAGTGCTGTGCTTGGAGCAAAACAACCACAAGCTGTGCTCCCGTGGAGTGTGGGTTCATGAGAACCAGTGTCTTCAGTGCTTGGGTTGATAAACATCCCATCAGTGGATGTGGCGGGAGCCTGTTCTGGTAGTGTCACCCTCTGCTTTCTGTCCTGCTCTTGCCAGAGTAGAAGGGACCAGGACAGGTCTGATCCTCCTGCTCACTCTTGCATGGAAAATGCTGTTTAATCCTGCCTAACCTTGTGGGGTTAACCCTTCAGTGGCCCTTGGATTTCCAGAGCAGCCACGTGTTGATAGGACAAGGGGGAATGGGTTCAAAAACCAGGGGTGGTTCAGGTTGAATACAAGGCAGAAGCTGTTCCCTGTGAGGGTGCTGAGGCTCTGGCACAGGGTGCCCAGAGAAGCTGTGGCTGCCCCATCCCTGGCAGTGTTCAAGGCCAGGTTGGACACAGGGGCTTGGAGCAAGCTGCTCCAGTGGAAGGGGTCCCTGCCTGTGGCAGGGGTTGGAGCTGGAGGAGCTTTGAGGTCCCTTCCAACCCAAACCAGGCTGGGATCCTATGATTCTGTGTTGGTTACTGTGCTGCAAACTATTCCAAACCGGAGTTTTTTACATCCGAGCGCCTTAATGCCTGCGAGGAGCTACTGAGCCGTGGCTCAATTCTGGTAGATTTGGACTGAATATTCAAATAGTCCAAATGGAGAAAGAAATCACATTTTCCTGTAACACCTTGGGTGCTGTTTGCTGTAGATTCAGCCTTTGCTGTGAGACATTGTAAGTGTCCATTAGAGCAGGAGCTGTTTTAAATGCTTCCCAAAACAAAGGAACACTGGGACAAGCAGTGCGTTATCTGGCCAGAGAAGCCATTGAGGATGCTTCACAAGGAAGAAGTGAAGAGAAAGTGTTAATTTATAGTCTCTCCAGTTAGACAGCACTGAAAATAGTTAAGGTCTTTACATGGATGAGGAAAACTGGAATGGGAGCCGGAACCCTCCAGCCAGCAGCTCTGTGGGTCATCTCCAGGGGATTTTTCCTTTCGTTTAAAAGCATATGGACATAAACTGGCAGCAAAAAGGATTTATACATTTCCGAAATTCCTTTCTTAGGAATGTTTGAGCCCTTTAATCCTTACTGCAGGCTCCAGTCCTGCAGGGCTCCCAGGAAACTGCAGTGCTGCTGCTTTGCCTTGTCCCTTAAGAGTGTATTTGCTAAGCTGGGATCTCCAGGAGAGGAGTCATGGAATCCCAGCCTGGTTTCGGTTGGAAGGTGCCTTAGAGCTCCTCCAGTTCCAGCCCCTACCACAGGCAGGGACACCTTCCACTGGAGCAGCTTGCTCCAAGCCCCTGTGTCCAGCCTGGCCTTGAACACTGCCAGGGATGGGGCAGCCACAGCTTCTCTGTTGATCCAGACTGGGCACCAGGTTGGGTTTATTCCTTTTACCCCTTCCTCTCCTTGAGGAGCCCGAGCTGTACAAGCACTGATGGTGCTCAGAGCCTTCCTCCTCACTGGTCTCTGCCTTTTATGCTAAATACAGCCTGAAGTGTTGCCTGGGGCGTACACCATGCCCTCAGAGACATGCCATTTTTCCACTTGAATCCCAATTTACTTTTCCTGGGCATTGCCTCACTGTAGCAGAGGGATGGCTGCAGTGACTTCAAAGCAAAGTGCCTTTTCCTGTCTGAAAAGCCTATTTTTGGGTAAGATGCTGTTGTGGTCAGGGCAATTCAAACCCTGGGCATATCCACCCCAGCGCTGCCATCCAGCCTTGGGCTCCTGTGGGCTGCCCAAGGAGTGAGTTACCACCCAGGTCATGCGCTTCCTCCCTGGGGCTGTAGGAGAAGGTGTCTTGCAGTCACCCCATCCTTTGGTATGGAGAAGAGGGGTTCAGGAGCCTCCGAGCACCAACTGGATTAGGGGATTTATGGGCACCATCAGATGTGTGATCCTGGGTTGCTCTTTAATCACTGTGGTGTATCAGCAGGAATTCAGGAGTAAAGAAACAGCTGCATGGTTTAGGGTTGTTGGCTTTCTAAGTGCGTTGTTTGAGGGCAGAGACATCATTTCAGATGTTGAGACAGGGATCTCCTTTAAGTCACATCCCTCCCCAGCCCCTCGCTGGCACAAGCTCTGGGCCACACAGGACCAGCTCTTCAAGCACAGCCCTTGTGGGTACCTTTTCATGCTGCTTCCATCAGAGAGAAGCCTTCAGAAGCTGAAGCCTGTTCATTTCACAGTAAACCTCTCTCTGAATGCAGCATTTCCAGTTGATATTCCCTGAGGACCAAGTCCAGCAAGCTTCCCGTCCTCTGGAAGGATTCCTAGGCCTTGATAAGGGTGTTCCTTGCAGGCTTGGATACTTTGAGTGGATATGAGCCATGCAGCTGGAGGCCTGAAGCAGGTTATCCAAGTTTTCTTCCCCACGGTCTCCCCATTTCTCTTACTACCTGGTAGAGGGAACAGGGAGAAGTGGTGTCATGTAAATGCCCCCTCAAAAACACACCTCTTGAGGGTTTCCATTGTACCCAAGCTCAGGGTTGAATGAAGATGCAGCCCAGCAGGGTGGTAAAGCACTCCCTACCTGTCCTCTGGTACAAACTCTTCCCTCTGGGCGCATTCACATGAAGGGAAAGCTCCACCTAAAGCTGAAGCATTTAAAGTCAGGATTGTTCCAAGTGTTTACAAACCTCCTCTGCTTGATGGGAGAGTTTTAGTGCTGTCCCTGACAGTGCTGAGAATAGGGTTTAGGCACGGGGTGGGGGGGACCACCCTAAGGCTCTCGGTCTGGGCAGAGCAGCCCAGGGCAGGGCTGTGGCTCCAGCAGCACTTATGCAGGCTGTACTTATGCAAACAAGAGGCTTTTTTAGCCTGTGGTCAGGCTGCAGCCACTTAAAATAAGGATTCATTTGACTTCTGGTGCTAGCGATCCCTGATGGAACACTGTAGTGGCTCACAGTGAAGTGTTCGGGCTGCTTCAGTTTGTCCAAGGCTCCGTCACACTTAGGCTGTCCTCAGCATCATCCCATTCACCCTGTTCGGAAACAGCCGATGCAGGACTTTGCTCCTCAGAGAACTCCTCAATAGAAAGGAACACTGCCCCTGAAACAGGCTGATAGTGGTTCATGTGCATTGTTCCCCAGTGGGAGACCAGCTTGATGCGTCCAGGCTGGCTGCCCTGTGGTGTGGAATCCAGCCCATGGTGTCCAGCAGGAGGCTGGTGCTGTGAGGAGTGTGGTGGGAGCTGGTTTTAGGCTGGTTACTGCAGGGGACAGGAGGGGACAGGCTTGTGTCCCCTTGGAGCCCCCCTTTTCCGTAACCAGGAAGCTCAAGAGCAGCGCTATGGGACAGAAAGCTGATGGCTGAGGTTTCTCTAGAGGCAAACTTCCTCCTCTCACTTCCCTTCCTCTTCCCTGGGGATTCTGAGCCCCCTTGGGAAGGCCCCTGGGTTTGCAGCAGGGCAGTGAGGTGTGGAAGTCCTGCGGTGCTTCCTGAGGGGATGCTGTATTCATTCCACTTGAACTCCATTTGCTTTGCAAATGAGGGAATTGAGATAGAAACCACAGCCCAATTTGCCTGAAATGCTGTAGAATAAGAGGAGGAGCCTGGCACACGTGTCCCACGTCTCTTCAAACCAAGTGGAGAAGCTGTTGCCTCAGTTGTACCTTAAGGCCCCATCGTAAGCCCCAGGCACTGGGCTGCTCTTTGGCAGTCAGTCTGTATTTGTAGTAAGTTGGCTTTTGCAGATGATATTTGATTGCTATTTTGATATCAGTTATTAATATTGATTATTATTGAGTTGAATTTTCCCTTGGAAGCCTCCGTTTCACAGTTTGAAAACCCATCCACAAGGTTCTGGACTATCCGGAGGCACCGTGTTCATTGACAGGTCGCCCTTGTTGCCAAGCCAGATGCGATTACACAGTGCTGGAAACACTCATTGGAGTGCAGCTGCTTTGGGATCTTGGTTGTTGTAAAATGAGTCTGAAATAAAGGCATGAGCTCACAGCCTGTTACCTAAACCAAGAAATTCTAAGCGAAGTGAGGGTACATAAACCACTGGGTGATCTTTTTTGACCTTTCTCTTAAGTTAAAGCAACTGTAAATTGTTGTCTTTTGTTTTCAGAGTAACTAAGACTTCCTAAATGCCTCACAAGGACTTTCTTAAGCCAAGCTGGTGCTATTTTATGCTTCTGTTTCTCAAATAAAGCCAAAAGGATGGGACTGCACTTCTTAAACTCTCTTACTTCAGAGCTTTGTGCTTTGTTGCAGCAGCTGTGGGCTTTGGTAGCTGTGATCCACCCCCTTTTGGATGCTGATTGAAGGCTGGCTCCTGAGAGCATGGTTTTGGGTGGTGAGGGCACTGCTAGGGCTGTGGGATGAGGCTTCCCAGGGCAGGGGGACTCTCCAAGGGGAGCTGTGGGTGAGCTCTTCGTTTTCAGCTCATCTGTGATGTTCCTGCAGCGGTAAAACCAGTGCTGGACCCGAGGTGTGATGAACCCTCAACAGAAGCTCAGTGGTTTGAAGGTCTCCAATCTGGTGTGAGTGTTGGGCTCTTGTCTGTTGCAGGTTACAGCACCCCGACTGCCCCCCCAGCGTACAGCCAGCCCGTGCAGGGGTACGGCACAGCCCCCTACGACACCAACACTGCGACGGTTACCACCACCCAGGCTTCCTATGCAGCACCCTCTGCCTACGGCACCCAGCCCGCGTACCCGGCCTATGGGCAGCAGCCACCAGCAGCTGCTCCCACAAGGTAATACCCATCTTTCCATAGAGTCATGGAATAACAGAAGGATTTGGGTTGGAAGAGACCTTAAAGCTCCTCCAGCCCCAACCCCTGCCATGGGCAGGGACCCCTTCCACTGGAGCAGCTTGCTCCGAGCCTGTGTCCAACCTGGCCTTGAGCACTGCCAGGGATGGGGCATCCACAGCTTCTCTGGGCACCCTGTGCCAGCGCCTCAGCACCCTCACAGGGGAGAACTTCCTTGTATCCGACCTAAATCTCCCCTTTTTCAGTTGGAACCCATCACCCCTTGTCCTATCACTGCAGTCCCTGATGAAGAGCTCCTCTCCAGCATTCTTGCAGCCCCTTTCAGACACTTGAAGCTGCTCTGAGGTCTCCAGCAGCTTCTCCTCTCCAGGCTGAACAGCCCCAGTGTTCTCAGCCTCACTCCTTATGGGAGGTGCTGCAGCCCCTGCTCATCCTTGTGGCCTCCTCTGGACTTGCTCCGTCAGCTCCATGTCCTTCTTATGCTGCTGACACCAGAGCTGCGCACAGTGCTGCAAGTGGGGTCTTTGCCTTCCTCCCAAGGCTGTTTGCTCTTGAGCACACATTGCCAGCTGAACCAAGACCTGCTGCTTTTCCTTTCTGTGCCTGTTGGTGCTCGAGCTTCGCTCCTGCTGCAGTTGGAGGGCTGGGGGAAGCAGCGTGGATCAGTTCTGCTCCTGCACAGTGAGTCAGGGCTGTCACTGAGAGATGAGCAGAGCAGCACAGCAGCAAAACCAGGCTCTTGACTCACGGCATAGGACAGAAAGCAGAGCAGTGTGATCCCACCACAGGGTCAGGCAGGATGCTGCTGCAGACCAGGACTGCTGGAGTCATGCACGTGCTGGAGGCAGTTTCCTTTTTAAAGCTCTCGTATCTGGGCACTGACGGTATTGTATTTAGTTGAGTTGTTTGCTCAGGATTCAGCCTGCATCATGGAAACTGGTTTAGTAAGGACTAAAAACCGCTTTAGGCATGTACCTGATGGCAGCTGCTCAGTTAACAGAGCTGGAGCTTGGCTGGATCTGTCAGATTACACTGGAAGGATCAATCCTGACGTCTGAAATACCTTTTTGCCAGCTTTTACAACTCTTTACTCCACTGTTAAACACTCAGAGGTCATAACAGGATGGAACAAATACGAAAGGGGACATTCCAATCACATGCAAAGGGTTCTCTATTTTCAGGCCTTGAGAGTTAATACTAAACACTGAATGATGGTTTGTATAGAAAAGGACCTTTAAGGGTCTCCTAGTCCAGCCCCCAATGTCCTTTTTATTTCATCAGTAATGTATATAGGCCAATATCTGCTTGTGCTGGATTCCAAACCACACTGTGGTGACTGCCAAGGGCCTGTAGGGACAGGCCAAGGGGAATGGCTTTAACCTGCCAGAGGGGAGGTTGAGATGAGCTCTTAGGCAGAAGCTCTTCCCTGTGAGGGTGCTGAGGCGCTGGCACAGGGTGCCCAGAGAAGCTGTGGCTGCCCCATCCCTGGCAGTGCTCAAGGCCAGGTTGGACACAGGGGCTTGGAGCAAGCTGCTCCAGCGGGAGGTGTCCCTGCCCGTGGCAGGGGTTGGAGCTGGAGGAGCTTTAAGGTCCCTTCAACCCAAACCAGTCTTACTCTGTGATTGAACTGACAACATTTCTGGGTGCTTTTGAGCTCATCCTTTCTCTCTGCACAGACCCCAGGATGGCAGCAAACCAGCAGACACCAGCCAACCACCATCGAGTACAACCGGCTACAGCCAGCCCAGCCTTGGGTATGGGCAGGGCAACTACAGCTACCCCCAGGTGCCTGCCAGCTACCCCATGCAGCCGGTCACTGCACCACCCTCCTACCCCCCTACCAGGTAACTCAGCTGAGCCTCATGGTGGTGCTGTGGAAATGGGTTAGCTTGGGCAAGAGGGGTTTGGAACAAATCCATGTGATGGTTTTTGGTGTCCTGGGAGTAGGGAGGGGGGTTCTTGTTGGGGTACTTCCTGTTGCAGGGAGGCTGGTTGAGTGCAAACCTCTCTGTTAACACCTCCAGTAGCAAGGTGAAAAGATGACAACTGTTAAGAGGTTTCCTGGATAGAGAGTATGTTACAGCCATCTTCTGGTGCCTCCTTACACATCCTTTGCCAAGGAGCTTCCCCTCAGAGTCTGTAATACACTGGTGCTGACTTCCAAAGTGGATGTTTTGAAACCCTCAGCCCCAGGGGCTGCTTTATCGTCCATCAGCTGAAGACATTTCAGTGCCAGGGCAGAAGAGGAGCCTGTTACCTGCCTTGTTGCTGATTTTCTTGCCCTGGTGCTTCTGCTTCTTTCTCGAGGCATGACTAAGTGGTGACAGGCCACCGGGATCTTGCTTTTAGTAGGCTCCTGTGTTGATTTTGCCTCCTGGCACCAGACTGGCCTCTGCAGGGTGACTTCACCTGTTTTAAGTGTTTTTTAACACCACATATGGCTTATAATTGCATTACCCTCTGGTGTGAGCCTCTCCTGTGGCCTCATGCACACTGCCAGGGAGTTGGCTCATTGTTGCAATGCTTTTGTCTTCCAGCTATTCCTCCACGCAGCCGAGCGGTTACGATCAGAGCACTTACTCCCAGCAGAGCACCTACGGGCAGCAGAGCACCTATGGACAGCAGACAAGCTATGGCCAGCAAAGCAGCTACGGGCAGCAGCCCCCACCTACCAGTTACCCCCCGCCAAGTGGGTCCTACAGCCAGGCCCCCAGCCAGTACAGCCAGCAGAGCAGCAGTTATGGCCAACAGAGTGAGTGGTCGGGGAGCAGAAGGTCTCTTCTTGCCCTTTCGGAGTGGGCTGGCTCTGAAGGAGGCTCAGTTTGGGTCTCAGGCTTCGAGCTGCATTGAAGGGAAAAGCCCTCAACACAAAAGGGACGTGGAGCTGTTGGAGCGAGGCCAGAGGAGGCCATGGAGCTGCTGCGAGGGCTGGAGCAGCTCTGCTCTGGAGCCAGGCTGAGAGAGCTGGGCTGGGGCAGCCTGGACAAGAGAAGGCTCCTGAAGGGGAGACCTTAGAGCAGCTCCAGTGCCTGAAGGGGCTGCAGGAAACCTGGAGAGGGGCTTTGGACAAGGGATGGAGGGACAGGACAAGGGGAATGGCTTTAACCTGCCAGAGGGGAGACTGAGATGAGCTCTTAGGCAGTGACACACTGCAGCACTCCGCTCAGTGTGCCAAGGTGTTTGACAAACACAGAAGCACCAAATACTGTGGAGGCTGAGCTGGGTGAGATTTGGTGTAACCAGCTGTGGGTGGCAGTTCTGCAGGGGTTGGGCAGGTAGGCCCCAGCATCAGGCTTGATTCCATGCTGGAAAGCAGCCCATCTCTCCTTAAGTGAACACTGTTGCTGTGAGTGCTGGAGCAGGGATTGTTGTGATGATGCTCTGGGGCTGGAGGCAGGTCCAAGAGCTCAGTGAGGGGACAGGCAGCTCCCTAACGTGTTTGTTCCAACCTTTCCCAGGCTCATTCCGTCAGGACCACCAGAGCAGCATGAGTGTCTATGGACAGGATTCCGGAGGCTTTTCAGGCTCAGGAGAAAACCGGAATCTGAGCGGCCCTGATGGCCGTGGCAGGGGACGAGGAGGATATGAGCGAGGAGGCATGAGCAGAGGTGGGCGGGGAGGAGGACGCGGTGGAATGGGGTAAGAGCAAATCTTTTCTCCTTTTATCTACTTCTGGTTTACCCATAGGCTTTGAAACGGAAAGAAGGGACTGAAAGGTTGACATTCCCAAGTGTATTTCCATGGAGAACACCTCTAGCATTGAACACCCATGGAAGTATTATCCTTAGGGGGAGTAGGAGCAGGATCTGTTTGGTTTTTGTCCTGCAGCTGGTTGGGCCCCAGGTTGGTGGGGGGGTGGAATTAGGGGAATTGCTAAACCTGGAACTTTCAGCTCCCTTCGTGCTCGTGTAGAGGTGAGATCCTCTCTGGGGTTGGACAGTAACCCTGGATCGAACACACACAAACCTCCGTGTGCCTTAGCAGTGGGAATGTCGGCAGCGTGGGCACGGACACGGCAGCAGCCTTGTGCCGGCCGCAGCCATAGCACATGGAGCAGCGCGTGCCTGGGGCAGGTCCAAGCCATGACTCTTGAGTGGCCACAGCACTTAGAGCTTGGTTGGAGTGTGAAGAAAGACCCCCTGAGAAGGTAAAGAGCTCCCCCTTGGAGCCTTCAGGTGCTCTAAATCAGTTTGGCCATTTCAACTGATGGCAAAACCTGGTTTGGTAACCCCTGTCTGTGGTGTTCTGACAGAGGTGAGGAAGGAGGACAAAGCCCAAAGGCTCCTAAGAGAAGGAAGCTGTAGCTTTGTGTGTGTTCCATCCCTTGAGACCGTCAGGCAGAGCTATGCAGAGTGTTCCTCGGTGCTCACTGGGCTGTGCAGTGCTGGCCTCCTCCGTAGGCCGCTTTTCCTGGTGCTTTACGGCCTGGTGGCAACCAGAGTTTGGCAACTGAGAGTCCCACTCTGCATAGCTCTGTCACAGTGAAGTGGCATGAAATCTTTATCAGAGAAATACAACTCCCAGTGTATGGAAATGGCGGATCAAAAAAGCCTGGCTTGTGTTGGGACACATCTGGCTTCAATTGGCTCGAGTGGAACACGAGTTCCCTGGTTCTGCATAAAGATTTCACCCATGTTGTACTGATCACTAATGGTTGGCAGTAGATGTAGACACTTGAAATGTCTATCATCACATCTTCAAATTTCTAGCCCCTTCGGAGCTGCTCATGCCAAAGGTTTTGTCAGCTTGATTCCGTGCCCTAATCCGAGCTTACACTGAGCACGGAGCCATGTCCCACCTGAGTAGACCCTTGCCAAGGGCTCCCCAGCTTTATGGACGTAGACTTTGTGCTGTCCATAGGCAAGGTGGCCCTTCCTAGGAACACCAAGGGGCGGGTAGGGGAACTCGGCCCTCCTTAGCATGCTGTGGTGATGGATTTCAGTGTCTCCTGCAGGTAAGGAGCTCGATGTTCTTAACGTGCCCTTTTCTTTTTTCATTGACTCCGTTATTTTCTATTTTCATTGGCTGTTAAACATGGAAACTTTTTAACATGCTTTGTCGCATTTATATGCTACAGGTTACAAAGTGAGAGCCTTGTATACACACTTCAATACTTAAAAAGTACCCGTACTCAGTACTCAGCCGGCAGCATAATGAAAAGTGGGACTAGACACGGTGTCCATATGGAGAGGAAAAAAATATACATAGGATTATTTTTGACCCCAATGTATTCATTGTATAAATGGAATCCTTCTGTAATGTGTTTTGGTAACTGCATCCTTGTTGTTTGGTAATAAAGCCAGAGGAGGTGTACTCTAGAATTGTGTAACGTTAACAAGTGTAAAGCATTGTGTTTAACACGAGAGCCGTGACGTAAATGGTGTGTGCTCGAAGGAGCAGAGCTGCATGCAACACCTTGAATCTCTGTATTAACAACTCTTTTCTTCCCCAGTATTAGAGGTGCAATACTTGCTAGAAAACAGGCAGTGCTCTCCCTCCTCCGCTCCTCCACTTCCAAACAGCCTTTGTGCCTCTCCCAAAGCAAGGGAGAAGCAGCCAAATCCTTCCCAGGTGGCATTTTCCCAATTACCCAGTGCTTGGAAGCGCTCTTTAAGCTGTGAAGGCTTCAGCCACAGCTTTCCCTTTGCACCGAGACATGGTGTGTGTCCACAAAGCTGCACCCCAGGCCCCCGAGCCCCCGCTGTAAATGCTGTTAAGTTCTCCCTTCCACTTGTTAAACTCAGTGCTGTAAAAGGGTGTTCTACCGAGGGGATGAGGCAATGTGAGCTGAACTGTGTTGTAGGCATCGCGTGTGGTTGTCTCCTACCTGTTGAACTGTTAATGTCAGGGCCGCGCGGGCTCAGCGCGCTGCGAGAGGCTGAGGGTGCACCTTTGTGTACACACCGAGGGGAGGGAGCTGCCCGGCCACCCAACCCCACCATGAGGCCAAAACCTGATCTCTAAACCCTCTAAACCGTGGTTCTTCTTTGAGCTGTGAGTATTGCACCGCTAATACCCCCTCCAAGTAACGCAAAGGGTTCCGCCAAGCAAAGTGGTGGTCTCAAACCACACGAGGTTGCCTTATACGTAAAGGAAAATTGAGCGAGCTGCCCTGAAGAAAGGCATAGTGCCGAGATGAGAGACAGACAGACAGATGCATTGTTTGGAGATGTTTTAGCCAGTGCCCTTCTTCCCCAGTGAGCCGCAGAGGCTCAGAGCGGTCCTGGCTTTGTAAAGGGAAAGGCCTTCATTTCTTCGTTTATCCCCCCAGCAGCGCTGGAGAGCGAGGTGGCTTCAATAAGCCTGGTGGTAAGTTTTTGAGCATTACAATGGATAGTGTTTAATAAAGCAAAAAATAACAAATTGCAGTCAGTTTGTAGCACAAAGTGTAATTGTTATTCGTTTAAAGTGGTTAAAATGCCCCATGCCACGGGCACTGCCGGCAATAACTGCGCTTACAGGACACAGGGTAACGTGGAGGAATTGAGCAACCACTATGTGTAATGTGGGGAGGCAAAGAATTAATTGCATTTAATAACTATTATATAAAAGTAACTGTAATGACAACCAATTGGCCTGGTAAAGCAGTAAAAGAGCCAGTGTCCTAGTGGTTAATGGTTGGAGAGCTGCTCAGACCAGCAGGCGGCCGGGCCGAGAGGGTGCGTTGCTGCTCTTTCTGCAGTGCAGGTCAAGCTGAGTTTAACCAGCGCCATCGCACGGTGGTTTTACGTAGCTAGTGTTGTGTGTGTCGGTTCTGCAGCCCCCAAGGCCTGCACTAACACGGCTTCTTATGATTCTTTCCCCACTGGCAGGACACATGGAAGAAGGACCGGACCTTGATTTAGGTAATCACCAACTCGTTGCCCGTTCCCTGCTCCGGATGAGGGTGGCAGCTACAGGAGGGCTCCTTCCAGCCATATCGTGTGTTTCTTGAGTCCCAACTTGTCAGGCTGTTGGAAAACCACGCTTGTTTGTGAGGCACAAGAGCTGGGGGGGGGCTTGGGGGTGCTGCTCTGTACCTGGGTCAGCACAAGCCCTGTTTGCAGCAGGCCTAGCCCAGAGCTCCCTCAGTAGCCTTCCCTTGTGCCATTCCAGCCCGTTGCCATGCAACTCTTCCCTTCCTGTTGCACAGGCGTGTCTGGAAGTGATGTGTCAGCCTGGCAGGGTCAGCACAGGGTGGACATCTGGGTGTGGGAGCCCAAAGGACACGGAGCAATCGCTCATCCTCATCTCCATATCTCCCATTAGCACCAAGTGGTTTAACCCCATGGTCTCACCTGCCTTCCTGCATGGAGATGGTGGGGTAGGGTCACTGCTCCCAGTGCCTTGGTGTCCGTGTCACCTCATGAACACACTCTTTGGGAGCGAAGCTGCAGCTCCATGATGAAAAGCACTTTGGAGTGCTGTATCCCACCCTGACACCCTGAATTCCCTCCTAGGCCCCCCCATGGATCCAGACGAGGACTCGGACAACAGTTCCGTGTACGTGCAGGGACTCAATGATAACGTGACCCTGGAAGATCTGACAGACTTCTTCAAGCAGTGTGGAATAGTCAAGGTGAGGGACGCACGTGTGTGAAGGTTGGCTCCTGGCTGGTGGGGGCCAGGCATCACCCATCTGGAGCACGGAGCTCGTCTCCCTTCAGCCCTTTGCTCCCAGAAGCTGGTGGGGCAGCACAGTGACTACAGCCGGTGTTAACCTCTAGCTCGTGCTTCCCAAAGAGCCTGATTTGTCCCTTGAGCCTGATGAGGCCTTGGAGGAAGCGTGGATCTGCTGCTGGTGGGACATGAGAGGGCTCAGGGTGGTGGGGAGTGAGGAGGAGGATGTAGGGAGGCTGCAGCTTGGCTCTTGCACAGCCAAGCTGCACGTGGGAGAAGCCTTTTGGGCTGGGCAGCACTGGTCCAGGCCAGTTCCTCCCTTGGTTGGCTTGGCTGGGCAGCAGCTGCTGCTCCTGCTGAGCCAAAGAGGCCTTTCCTGTGCCATGGAGCCACCAAGCTGAGGGTGGTTTGAGTTGAAAGCAGAACAGAGGAGAGCAAATCCCTGCTTGATGAGAGGTGAGAGGTGGCTTGAGGTGACGTGTGTGTCCTGCTCTAGATGAACAAGAGGACCGGGCAGCCCATGATACACCTCTACATGGACAAGGAAACCGGCAAACCAAAAGGAGACGCCACCATATCTTACGATGACCCATCCACTGCCAAGACAGCTGTGGAGTGGTTTGATGGTGAGTGTGTGTGGGGCGTGTTTTGGGGTGGAATCACTTTGGTTGCCATTATGGAGCCAAAGGCAGCTTAAAATCGCAGAACCGGCCAGGTGGGGAAAGAGCTTTCAGCTCATCCGGTCCAACTGTTCCCAGCACTGCCAAGGCCACCACTAACCCATGGTACTGAAGGCATTGGCTCCACAATGTGTGAACACTGCAGGGACGGTGACTCCAGCACTGCCCTGGGCAGTTCCAATGCCTGAGCACCCTTTGGGAAAGGAATTGTTCCTCAGCTCCATCCAAACCTCCCCGGTGCAGCTTGAGGCCCTTTCCTCAAGCATTTGTGTCCTCAGGGTGTGGAGGATCAGCAGTCGCTCAAGGCCAGCTTTAGGTGGTCAGGCTTTGACCGAAGAAGCTCCTGGGTGTAACTGGGAAGACAAAGTGTGGTGCTTGGGTGCTGCTGGCGCCTTGTCCTGCACCGGTTACCACCTTGGTGCAGCCGTGTGGCACCAGGGCCCATGGAGGAGCCGAGGCCAGCAGCAGTGATGCTTTCGCCCTCATCTTCCTCCTCCCAGGGAAGGATTTCCAGGGCAGCAAGCTGAAGGTGACGCTGGCGCGGAAGAAGGGCCCCATGAACAGCGTGCGGGGCGGGATGCCGCCCCGGGAGCAGCGCGGAATGCCACCCCCCCTGCGCGGAGGTAACGTCCCCAGAGCACCCTGCCTGGGCGAGCAGCACCCATGGGTGCTCCCTGTCCTCCAGCCAGGGCCATGGCACCAATGAACCATCCCTGCAGGTCCAGGGGGGCCGAGCGGCCCCATGGGGCGCATGGGAGGCCGAGGTGGAGACCGGAGTGGCTTCTCCTCCAGAGGACCGCGGGGATCCAGGGGGAACCCATCCGGAGGGAGCGTCCAGCACCGAGCTGGCGACTGGCAGTGTCCCAACCCGTGAGTATCCCTGGGGCTTCTGAGCATCCGTCATCCCGGAATGATCCCGGAGCACCTTCCCGCTCCGTGCTGACTGCTGCTTGTCTGCAGGGGCTGCGGGAACCAGAACTTCGCCTGGCGAACAGAGTGCAACCAGTGCAAGGCTCCCAAGCCCGAGGGGTTCCTGCCACCGCCATTCCCACCTCCAGGTGCGTGTGTGGGATGGGTACGGCCCTCATCCTGGGTTGTGCTCCTCCGGGAGCGGCTCTTCCTGGAGCTGCTGCTGCTCCATCCCTTGGGAGCTGTGAAATGGAGGCGGGGGCTCCTCTGCTTTCTGTTCCTCATGCACTTCCAGCACTTCTGCTGCTGCCAGTGCTCCTCCTTGGGGCTCCTCCTTGAGGCTCTTCCTTGGGGCTTGTCCTTGGGTCTGCTCTTTGGGGTTCCTCCTCAAGGCTCTTCTTGGGGCTCCTTGGGGTTCTTTGGGGCTCTTCCTTTGGGTTCCTCCTTGGGTCTCCTCTTTGGGGTTCCTCCTTGAGGCTTCTCCTTGGGGCTCTTCTTGGGGCTCCTTGGCCCTGGTTTCAGCACTTGAGAGCAGCACTGACCCCTTGCTGGGTCCCCTTCCCACACTCCCCTTGACTTCCCCCGGCATTCCCAGCAGCTCCAACTCCCCTCTGAGGCTCTCCCCTCCCACAGGCGGTGACCGCGGCCGGGGCGGCCCCGGGGGGATGCGCGGCGGCCGCGGCGGAGGCCTCATGGAGCGCGGTGGCCCCGGAGCCATGTTCCGAGGCGGCCGCGGCGGTGACCGAGGCGGCTTCCGCGGCGGCCGGGGCATGGACCGAGGCGGCTACGGAGGAGGCGGCCGCCGCGGCGGAGGAGGAGGAGGAGGAGGAGGACCCGGGGGGCCCCCAGGACCCCTGATGGAGCCCATGGGAGGCGGCGGCCGAGGCGGGCGGCGTGGAGGACCAGGGAAGATGGACAAGTGCGTATAGGGGAGGGATGGGGATGCTTTGGGCACTGAGGGGGGGACAGGTCAACGCTGGGGCCCTGTTGGGTTTGGGTGTTCAGTGGGTGTTCAGTGGGTGTTCAGTGGGTGTTCAGTGGGTGTTCAGTGGGTGTTCAGTGGCTGTTCAGTGGCTGTTCAGTGGGTGTTCAGTGGGTGTTCAGTGGGTGTTCAGTGGGTGTTCAGTGGGTGTTCAGTGGGTGTTCAGGGTGTTGGATGTTCAATGGGTGTTCAGTGGGTGTTCAATGAGTGTTCAGTAGGTGTTCAATGGGTGTTCAGTGGGTGTTGGATGTTCAATGGGTGTTCAGTGGGTGTTCAATGAGTGTTCAGTAGGTGTTCAGTGGGTGTTCAGTGGGTGTTCAGTGGGTGTTCAGTGGGTGTTCAGTGGGTGTTCAGTGGGTGTTCAGGGTGTTGGATGTTCAATGGGTGTTCAGTGGGTGTTCAATGAGTGTTCAGTAGGTGTTCAATGGGTGTTCAGTGGGTGTTGGATGTTCAATGGGTGTTCAGTGGGTGTTCAATGAGTGTTCAGTAGGTGTTCAATGGGTGTTCAGTGGGTGTTCAATGAGTGTTCAGTAGGTGTTCAGTGGGTGTTCAGTGGGTGTTCAGTGGGTGTTCAGTGGGTGTTCAGTGGGTGTTCAATGAGCGTTCAGTGGGTTCTGGGTGTTCAGTGGGTGTTGGATATTCAGCGGGTGTTCAGTGGGCGTCCAATGGGTGTTGGGCATTCAGCGGGTGTTGGGTGTTCAATGGGGCTCCCGAGGGCACCAGCACTGATCCACCCATTCCCTGTGTATCCCCATACAGGGGCGAGCACCGCCAGGAGCGCAGAGACCGGCCCTACTAAACCCCCCCCCCCGACCCCCCCCCACCCCCTGGAGCTGCGTTTCCTACCAGATTTATTTTTTAAAGCAGAAATGAATCGGAAACAAGGAAAAGTTTTAACTTTCTAATTCCATATTTATAACGTTGGCCACGGCGCGGCGAGAGAAAACACCTCCCGTAACCCCCCCTCCAACGGGCGCGCGACCAGTTCTTGTGGCGGTTGGTCCCCCCCCCCCCGTCCCCCCGCCCTTATTCCCGTTCCCTGATCCCGGTTGGCGCCGCTGTTCCCGGTTGTGACGGTTGATTTTTTTATGCCGATCCAATAAACCCCCGCTGTTTGTATCCGCACCACCTCTCGCTTCCCATCCGCGCTGCCCCGGACGCGGCCATGCAGCCAGAGCGGGGGGGGCGCCAATGCGTCCCGCCCGCCCCCCCCCCCGCCGTGTCCCGCCTCCAACTTCCCGGCCGGGGCGCGGCGGCAGCGGCAGCGCGGGGCGGGCGCTCCCCGCTCCGTTCCCCGCGCCGCTCCCGCATGGCGGCCGCGGGGCCCCCCCCGAGCGGAGCGGGCGGGAGGAGCGGCCCCGAGCGGCGGTAGCGCAGCGCGGAGCGGGCGGTGAGTGCGGGATGGGGGGGGACTGGGGGGGGGGGGGAGGCGGTCCCTGTGTCCGTGTCTGTGTGTGTGCCCCCCCCCCATTGCACATGTCGGTATCGGCCGCGCAGGTGCTGAACCCCCCCCGGAGCACCCCAGCCAGAGGAGACCCCCCGCAGGGGGAACGGGGACCCCGGGTATAGACCACCCCCATAAACGGAAGTGGGACCTTGCTAGAGACAACCCCCCCCCAAACAGGGACCTCCCAATGGAAGGGCCCCCCCCCGGTACGGGGCTTGAGTAGGACCCCCCCAGCACAGGGACACAGACACCCCCGGCACAGTTTACCCCCCCTGCAAAGGGAAGGGGGACCCGGTGTATTGACACCCCCAAAGGAAGGGCCCCCCCCCGGTGTGGGGCTGGAGTAGGGGACATGCACACGCACAGAGCAGCGGGGGGGGTGTCACTGTGGCGCCCCCGCGGGGGGGATTCACCAGCTCTTGTATTTCTTCCCTCCCTCCTCCTCCCCCCCCCAACTTGGGGGGGAGCCATGGGGGTGTGCACCACAAGTGCACCCCCAATGGGGGGGGGGTGTCTCTGTGGCCCCAGCATTGGCCCTCGCAGTGTGGTGACACACACCATGACTGGGCAGCTGACTCATTAAGCATGGGGGGACCTGTCCATGGGTGAGGGGAAACTGAGGCACAGCGGGGGGGACACACACCAAGGCCAAGGTAAATGCCCCCCCCCCCCCACCTCCCCATCCATAGGCAGCCATGGCCGACCCCAGCCACATCCAGTCGGCCGCTTCCAAGAGCATCCGTCCCTTCCGCTCAAGCGAGGAGTACCTGGAGGCCATGAAGGAGGACCTGGCCGAGTGGTTCAACACCCTCTATGACCTGGACATCCATGCGGATACGTTCCTGGAGAGCCTGGAGACGGGCGCTCACCTCTGCCGCCACGCCAACAACGTCACCCGCAGCGCCCGCGCCTTCCAACGCCGGCACCCGGAGCCGGGCGTGCGCGTCCCCCGCAACGAGGTGCTCTTCCAGGCCAAGAACGTGGCTCCCGGCTCCTTCGTGGCCAGGGATAACGTCTCCAACTTCATCCGGTGGTGCCGGCAGGAGCTGGGCATCCAGGACGTGCTCATGTTCGAGACCAACGACCTGGTGCTGAAGAAGAACGAGAAGAACTTCGTGCTCTGCCTGCTGGAGGTGGCGCGGCGGGGAGCCCGGTTCGGCATGTTGGCTCCCATGCTCATCCAGATGGAGGAGGAGATCGAGGAGGAGATGAGGGACCCCACGGGGACCCAGTGCCGGGAGAGCCGGGACCCACAAGCACCCTCCTACCCTGGAAGGGCCCGACCCATCTCCCTCTGCGACCTGAAGAACCTGGATGAGCTGGTGAGACCCACTGCGGGGCCAACAGGCTCCAAGGGGCTCTCTGTACACTCAGTGGGGTGCTCTATGGTCCAGGGGAGGTACCTATGGCCCATGAGAGGTCCTCTCTATCCACCCAATGTGTTCTCTATGGCCCATGGGAGGTCCCTATGGCCCGTGGGAGGTCCTCTCTATCCACCCAATGGGGTGCTCTATGGCTCTGAGGCCCGTGGGAGGTCCTCTCTATCCACCCAATGGGTGCTCTATGGTCCAGGGGAGGTCCCACCCATCCCTATGACCCGTAGGAGGTCCTCTCCATCCACCCAATGGGGGCTCTATGGTCCAGGGGAGGTGCCTATGGCCCATGGGAGGTCCTCTCCATCCACCCAATGGGGCTCTATGGCCCATGGGAGGTCCTGTCTACCCACCTAATGGGTGCTCTATGGCCCAGGGGAGGTGCCTATGACCCCTAGGAGGGTCCTCTCTATCCACCCAATGGGGCTCTTGGTGGCCGGTGGGAGGTCCTCAGTGGCCTCCTGACGTCAGGATGCGTTATGTTGGGGGTGGCCATGGCCATAACAGGGGGGGGGGGGGGGGGGGGGGGGGGGGGACGACAGGACGGGACCTGCGTGTCACCCCCCGTCCCTGCACCCCCTCCCCATGGCAATGGGGGGGCACAGGACCTGCCCCCCCCCCCCCCCCCCTGCCAGCACCATGGGGACAACCAGCCATGACATGGGGGTGCCCCCCCCCCAGCTCTGCCCAGCTCAGCAGGGATTAGGGCTGGGCTGGGAGCAGGAGCCGGATTAACACAGGGACACGGGGAGGGGGGGGGACGGATGGACACATGCAGGGACATGGAGGGGGGGTTCTCCCCTCCCCTGACCCCTAAGCTCAAAGCCCCTCCAATGAGACCCCCATTCCCCACTGAGGATGCTGAGGAAGGGGTTGGGGGGGGCACATCCTCCCCCCTCCTCGGGTCCCCCCATCCCAGCACCGCATTTTTCCGGGCTGCGTAATTCCTCTCCATGGGCTTTTATGGGCAGCGCCGGAGCTGGGGAGGAGCCTGTGGGGCCGCATCCGGACCCATGGACCCGTGTGTGTGTCCTAGGGGGGCAGCAGGGCCAGGACCCACACCCTGCACCCCCAAAGCCCTCCCCCGTGCCCCCAAGGCCGGAGCAGGATGTGGCCGTGTCCCTGCATCCCCTGGATCCCGGCCTGATCCCTGACGTCAGCGCAGGCGCGAGGCATGGAGGAGGCAGAGAGCTGTGGGGGCACCACTGCTATGGGGAGCCCCCAAACCTTCCCCTTGGCTTGTTATGTGGAGGGGGATGGGATTTAATCCCTTTCTGTGGGTGCTCGGGGGGTGCTGGGGGTCCCTGCCCCATAATGGGGCGCTCAAACCCCCCATGGGTCAGGGAATAGTGGGGCTGGGGGGAATGTTCCCAGCTTTGGGATGCTCTGTGCTCCCCACACCGGGGTCCTGGCACAAGCGGGCTCCATAGGTGGCAGATGCAGTGAGTTGTGCCCATTCTCCGCCTGCTCAGGGGTGGGTGGCCATAGGACCCCCCCCACGTTGCTCTCCCATGGGCTATGGGTGCTGCAGGGGTGGCACCAGGGCTCTCCCCTGTCCCCTCTGTGTGCACCTATCATAGGGGCTGCCCCATAGCAGGGTCTGGCCCCACTGATCCCTTGCTCCCGCTGCAGGTGCGGGAGATCCTGGAATGCTGCTCCTGCCCCTCCCAGTTCCCCATGGTCAAGGTCTCGGAGGGGAAATACAAAGTGGGGGATTCCAACACCCTCATCTTCGTGCGGGTAAGAGCCAGCACCCACCGTGACCCCGCTGCATCCCCATTGCATCCCCATTGCATCCCCATTGCATCCCCATTGCATCCCCATTGCATCCCCATTGCATCCCCATTGCATCCCCATTGCATCCCCATTGCGTCCCCATTGCGTCCCCACTGTGTCCCCACTGCATCCCCATTGCATCCCCACTGTGTCCCCACTGCATCCCCATTGCATCCCCAACCTGCTGCCCACATGGGGCACCGGGGGCTGCCTGTGCCCCCCCTGACGCGGGTGTCCTGGGGGCTGCAGGTGCTCCGGAGCCATGTGATGGTGCGCGTGGGGGGCGGCTGGGACACGCTGGAGCATTACCTGGACAAGCACGACCCGTGCCGCTGCGCCTCGCTCGGTGAGTGCCCCGGCATCCCATAATAGTGACATCCCATGATAGTGACTTCCCATGATAGTGACGCCCCGTAACAGTGACATCCCATAACAGTGACACCCCATAACAGTGACATCCCATAATAGTGACACCCCATAACAGTGACATGCTATAATAGTGGCACCCCGTAATAGTGACACCCCATAATAGTGACATCTCTTAATAGTAACACCCCATAAAGGTGACACCCCATGATAGCGGCATCCCATAATAGTGACACCTCGTAATAGTGATGCCCTGTAATAGTGACGCCCCATAGTGGTGATGCCCCCTAACAGTGACGCTCCCTAAGAGTGACATCCGATAGTAGTGACATCCTATAACAGTGACAGCCCATAACAGTGCCATCATATAACAGTGACACCCCATAATAGTGACACCCCCTAACAGTGGCACCCCATAATAGTGACACCCCCTAACAGTGGCACCCCCTAACAGTGACACCCCCTAATAGTGATGTCCCATAATAGTGGCACCCTGTCACGGTGCCCCCATCCCAGTTCCACCGCTCTCACCAGTCCATCCGCTCTCTTTGGGTCTCCCTTCCCTGATCCATCTGGAACGGGGAAAAGGGGGATGAGGACAGGCCGAGGTGATGATCCCATCCTGGGCACCCCTGGCTGGGATGGGGCTGTTGGTGGGAGGCATGCCATGGTGTGGGTGCCAATGGGAGCCACCATGGCTACAGTGGGTGCTGGTGGGTGCAATGCATGCAATGGGTGCCCCCATGGGTGCCTGGGTGCAGTGAGTGCCAATGGTGCGATGGGTGCCTATGGGTGCAATGCATGCAATGGGCGCCACCATGGGTGTGTGGGTGCAGTAGGTGCCAATGGGTGTCACTGGTGCAATGGGTGCGTATGGGTGCCATGCATGCAATGGGTGCCAGTGGGTGCAGTAGGTGCCAGTGGGTGCCATGCATGCAGTGGGTGCCAGTGGGTGCAGTAGGTGCCAGTGGGTGCCATGCATGCAATGGGCGCCACCATGGGTACCAGTAGGTGCCAGTGGGTGCCATGCATGCAATGGATCCCAATGGGTGCCCATGGACCCTGACCCATCCCCTCTGTTGCAGCCCACCGCCAGCCCCGCACCCCCCCCGCCTGCCCCAGCCCCGGTCCCCCCCGGCGCCCCCCCAGCAGAGCTGCGGGGCTCACGGGCACCCCCAGGCCCGGCTCCAGGCAGGAGGGGGGGTCCCCGCGGGGGGCTCCGGCCTCACGGCCCGGCCCCGGCAGCCCCGGCAGGAGCCCCGCGCGCACCGCGCTCAGGTACCGCACCCGTGGGTGCTGCGGGCATGGGGGGAGCACCCGCTGCTGCCCCACTGCACACAGACCCATGGCAGAGCCCAGCCACATGGAGGTGTAATGGGGGCAATGGGGGGGTGTAATGGGGTTGTAAGGGGGGGCAATGGGGTTGTAATGGGGGGCAATGGGGGGTGTAATGGGATTGTAAGGGGGGGCAATGGGGTTGTAATGGGGGGCAATGGGGGGGTGTGGGTGTAATGGGATTGTAATGGGGTTGTAATGGGGGGGTGTGGGTGTAATGGGATTGTAATGGGGTTGTAATGGGGGGGTGTAATGGGGTTGTAATGGGAGACAAGGGGGGGTGTAATGGGAGTCATTGGGGGGCAATGAGGGGCAATGGGAGTGAGGAATGAGGGGGACTGGAGGGCAATGGGGTTGTGCAATGGAGAGGTGCAATGGGGGCAGTAGGGTGAATGGGGGTGGAATGTGGGGGAATGGAGGACAGGAAGGGGGTAATGGGGGGCAGTGAGAAGCGGGGGTTGCATTGGGTCATCAGTGGGGGTTGTAATGGGGATGGATGGGGGAAATGGGGGCAGTGGGGTCTGCAATGGGATTATGGGGGGTAGGAGGGGATGTGTAATGGAGGGGGGCAGTGGGGGCAATGGTGGCAATGGGTGTGCACAATGGGGGGGCAGTGGGGGCAAATGGAGAGCAAAGATGGCGTGCAATTGGAGTCAGTGGGGGAGTAGAATGGGGAGAAATGGGGGGCAATAAGGGAGCAATGGGGGCCAAAGGGGGACAATGGGGAGACTGAGGGTGTGTAATGGGGAGCAATGGGGGAGTGGTCAGTACTGGGGTGCAGTGCGGGGGCAATGTCGGGGTGCAATAGGGTGGCAATGTTGGGGGGCAATAGGGGTCAGTGTTTGGTCAGTGTTGGAGTCAGTGTGGGTCACACTGACCCCACTGGGGTGCAGTGGGGGGGTCACTATTGGGGTGCAGTGGGGGGGTCACCATTGGGGTACAGTAGGAGGGGTCACCATTGGGGTGCAGTGGGGGGGTCACCATTGGGGTGCAGTGGGGGGGTCACCATTGGGGTACAGTAGGAGGGGTCACCATTGGGGTGCAGTGGGGGGGTCACCATTGGGGTGCAGGTGGGGGGGTCACCATTGGGGTGCAGTGGGGGGGGTCACCATTGGGGTGCAGTGGGGGGGTCACCATTGGGGTGCAGTGGGGGGGGTCACCATTGGGTACAGTGGGAGGGGTCACCATTGGGGTACAGTGGGGGGGGTCACCATTGGGGTGCAGTGGGAGGGGTCACCATTGGGGTGCAGGGGGGGGTCACCATTGGGGTGCAGGGGGGGGTCACCATTGGGGTACAGTGGGAGGGGGTCACCATTGGGGTACAGTGGGAGGGGGTCACCATTGGGGTACAGTGGGAGGGGTCACCATTGGGGTACAGTGGGGGGGTCACCATTGGGGTACAGTAGGAGGGGTCACCATTGGGGTGCAGTGGGGGGGTCACCATTGGGGTGCAGGTGGGGGGGTCACCATTGGGGTGCAGTGGGGGGGGTCACCATTGGGGTGCAGTGGGGGGGTCACCATTGGGGTGCAGTGGGGGGGGTCACCATTGGGTACAGTGGGAGGGGTCACCATTGGGGTACAGTGGGGGGGGTCACCATTGGGGTGCAGTGGGAGGGGTCACCATTGGGGTGCAGGGGGGGGTCACCATTGGGGTGCAGGGGGGGGTCACCATTGGGGTACAGTGGGAGGGGGTCACCATTGGGGTACAGTGGGAGGGGGTCACCATTGGGGTACAGTGGGAGGGGTCACCATTGGGGTACAGTGGGGGGGTCACCATTGGGGTACAATGCTTCTTCAATGGGCCCTGTCCCCGCAGGCCCCGCGCCCGCCGCTGCTCGGGCGACAGCGACTCCTCCGCCTCCTCCGTGCCCAGCGCCCCCTCGGCCGCACCGCGACCCCGCGACGGAGCCCGCGAGGAGCCGCAGCCGCAGCCGCAGCGCTCCCGCAGCCCCGGCCCCCCCCGTGCCCCGCAGCGCTCCCGCAGCCCCGGGCCGCAGCCGCTGCTCCTCATCAGCCGCGGCCCCGCCGGGCAGCACTCGTGGTCCCGCGCCCCGCCGCGCCCCGCGCCCGCCCCGCAGCGGGAGGAGCCGGAGGAGCCCGAGCGGGGCCCGCGCTGGTTGGAGCCCGCGCAGGAGCAGCGGCTGCTGCGGGAGCTGGAGCGGGAGCTCCTCGCCAACACCCGCGCCATGGCGGAGCTGGAGGACGCGGAGCCGCCCCCCGCGCCCCCCGCCGCCCCCGGCGCGGACTCCGCCTATTGCTCCTCCAGCTCCTCCTCCTCCTCGCTCAGTGTGTTCGCCAAGCACGGGGCCCCCGCGCCCCCCCGCGGGGCCGATGCGGGGCCGCGGCCCGCCCTGTGCAGCTCCTCCGATGAGAGCGGGGACGGCCCCGGCTCCGACACGGACTGGGGGCCGGGGGAGGACGAGCGCCCCCCGCCGCGGCCCTGCGCCCGGCCCCGGCTGGACACGCAGCCCCATAGGAAACCGTCGAGGATCCCCACGCCGCGGGGCTGTGGGGCTGCGCCCCCCCGCACCGGCCCCAAGGCCGGCGGGCACCGGCCGTGGGGGGCTCTGCAGAGCGTCCTCTCCTCCTTCCTGGAGCCCGCCTGGGCCCCGCGGGAGCACCAGGGGCTGGAGGAGGACTCCTGGCCGTGAGGCACCCCCAGGGATGCTGTGGGGTGATGGCGATGGCCCCGAGGGACCGCAGCCGTGGTACCGGATACCCCCGGCCATGGAGCCGGGGCCTGCGGCACTTGGTGACTGTCGGCGATGGGAGCTGCTCCATGGGGGACAAACACAGCGCGGCCATGGCGGGGCCGGAGCAGGGAGCTGCAGCTGCACACGGGAACAGGGCTGGAGAGGAACCGCTCCGCGCCTCAGCTGCGCCTCTCCTTCACCGTCTCCTCCTCTCTTCCTCATCCTCCTGCCGGCTTCTCCCTTGGTCACCTCCTCATCCTCTCCCTTTCCTCTTCTCATTCTCTTCCACTCTTCCCTCCTCATCCTCGGTGACCCTGGGACATGCCCCTTGCCACAACCTGCGTTCCCTCTCCAGCCCATCAGGCCTGGATACAGCTCATCTGATGTCCCTATGGTGGGACGGGGCTGTCCCTGGAGCCCCCCACCCCGTGGCCCCGCATGTCCCCCCCCAGCCAGTAAAGACCAATGGAGCCGATCCCAGTGCATCCAGTCTGTGTCCTGGGCTCGGACCTGCTGCGGAGGGGACGAGACCCCTGGCCCAAGGGAGGAAGGGTCCATGCGGATGGGGTCCTCCATTGGGAGCAATGGGGAGAAGAGCCAAGGTGAGGGTGCACCCCCCTGCAGCCCTCACCGTGGTGGGGGGCTCAGCCCCACTCTGCTGCTGCCCAGGGCCGGCTGTGGGGCACTGTGGGGTGGAGCCCTGCTGGTGGTGACCATCCCACAGCCACTATGGGGATCCCACAGCGGGGTGGTCCCAGAGCCCTGCACCGCCCCATGGGGTGCCACAGCACAGCTGCTGCGCTGTGGGGTGCTGGTGCCCATCTCCACAGCCAGGATTCACCCCATGGGGCCCCCCCACCCCAACAGCAGCCCCGGGGGCAGATGTCACCTTCATTGACCACCCAACGGGACCAGAGCGTAGAGTTCTAGTGTATATATTAGATATCTCCTGCACCCAATGCTTCCAGTGAGGGGTGACCCATGGCTTGAGCTCGCCAGCACCCATGGGTGACAGTGGGGACCTGTGGGGCTGCTCAGGGGGCAGAGGGAGGGGTGTGATTGATGCTTGGAGCCCTCCCAGGCCCACGGAGGGGCTGGATGGGGCTGGAAAAGCCCTTTTTGTGCTGCACGTGGAAGCACAGCCTCAGGCTGGAGATCCTGGAGCCCTTCTGGGATCTCCGGAGCAGTGCCCACGAGGAGGAGACCCTGTCCCATGGCCCCAAAGAGGCTCAGAGCAATCCTGAACCTTCCCCCAGGCCCCACCACGGGAGGTGGATGGGCGCAGGGTGAAGCCGAGCAGCAGCCACGGGGCCCCAGAGGGCTCACGGCGGGGACAACATCAGCAAGGAGGGTGCAGCATCACTCACACGTGGACCGCCAAAGGGATGCAGGGATGCCCCCGCCCTCCTCCGCTCACCCCAGCCCCAATGGAGATGGAGGGTCCCAGGGGCCGGCTCCTTGGCAGGAAGGAGAGATGAGACATGCACATGGGTCCTGCCCCGCTTCCTGGGGTGGGAGCGGGAGGGGAGGAGGGCGAGGGGCTGCAGCAGCACCTCAGTTCTTCAGGATGCTCTCATAGGCTTGGTAGATGTACTGGGACACCTCCGGCGCGCGACATTTCAGGGATAACTGTGGGAAGAGAGGAAGGGATGGGGGTCACGGCCCCGCAGCAGGGAGCCCCAGCCCCATTCACCAAGCCCCACAGGCTGCAGCATCCCCCATGGGCACAGCTCCTGATTGCAGCGGGGTCAAAGATGGTACCCAAAGGCATCGAGCATCCAAACCCCCTCCCCGGCTGCTGGGGAAGGGGCAGCGCATGCAGGGGCAGGCAGGGGAACACAGCGGCTTCAATCCCTGCCTGCAGCTCCGGGGTGAGTGGTGCCCCCAAAGGCACCTTCCCCTCCGCAGGGATTTGCTTCAGGATTAAACGAGTGAACTGAATGAGCTCCTCAGCCCACAGGCAAAGGGGTGAGAGCCGGGGGGAATCCGCTGGGATAAGGACGTGCAGCTCTCCTCATCCCTGGGGATGCCGGGCAGCATCCTGCCCCTCCAGTTCACCTCCAGCCTCGTGCGACCCCGCTGAGGCCAAGAGGCACCGAAGGGATGGGGAATGCAGGGACAGGGAAGCGGGAGCAGGCAGGGACAGCCCCGAGCAGGTACAAACCAGTGTCCTGACCTCCAGATCCTGTGGGAGCGCACGGGCAGCGGGGACAGAGATGCAGAGACGTGAGTGGAGGCGCCCAGCTCATCCCAACCCCAGGAAAACCGACCCCGAGGGACAGGGATGGGCCCCAAGAGCAGGACACGGGGATGGGCTGGGTCCAAATCACAGCACCTGGGCTGAGCTGGGGGCGCCCAAGGAGGGGATGGGGTTGTGGTTGATGTCAATGGAGGCGCGGGGACGGGGTTGTGGTTGATGCCAGTGGAGGCGCGGGGACGGGGTTGTGGTTGATGCCAGTGGAGGCGCGGGGACGGGGTTGTGGTTGATGCCAATGGAGGCGCAGGGATGGGACCTCTCGGTCTCCTTTCGGTGCCACTGCAGAGCCTGGAGCAGTGCTGAGCGCCTGGGCAGCCCCAGAGGCCGCATCCCACCCTCCCCCCAGGGCACTGGGAGCAGCACAGGGGACGGAGCCGGCACTCAGGGGCTCCCACCACCATGGATGCGCCATGGGACCACCCAGCCCAAGCTCCAAGCAGTGGGGCAGCAGCAGCCTCGGCCCGGGGCTGATGTGGGGGCAAAAGGGGAAGGGGAGGTACCGTGAAGCTGGGGTTGTTGGGCTGGATCCGGAGCTCGGCCAGCACCCAGATGCCATTGGTGAGCTTCAGGGACTGGTAGAGCATGTCCTGCCCCTCCACGTTCCTCTTGGCGATGGTGAAGACGTTGCTGCCTTGGAGCTTGACGCTAATGGCATCTGCACGGGGGAGAGAGCTGCTGTGGGGCAGGCGCGGGGCTCACCCCAGCTCTGTGGTATCTCCCCCTTCCTGGGATGCAGCACCCTCCATCCGCACACAGCGAGGAGCACCCGGATCCTCCCCACGGTGACAGCCCAGGGCTCAGTTCACCCATGGAACCCCCCCACAAAGCTGAGCTTGCTGCTGCCAGAGGGACCGAAAGGACTTGGATGTCCCTGACCGGGGTCTGCGTGTCCTGCACGGCACCAGATCCCTGGAGAAGGAGCTGGGATTGCGAGGAGGGGCCAGGAGCCCTGGGGTCGAGGCCAGGCTGCTCAGAGGCTTCTCCACAGAGACTGACCCACAGCAACGGTCCCCATGCAGGGACATCAGAGCATCTCCCAGGCCTCTACAGTGAGTCCAGAGCAAGCAGAGCAGCGCCTGCCCGGGGACACACGGTGGGCCCATGGGGATGGAGCTCCCGCCTGCCCGCAGCCTGGGCTGGGATCACTGGGATGAGCTGGTCACCAGTGGCCGGGTCCTTGGGAAGGGTTTGGACCCACCTGCATTGAGGGAACAGTCTTTGATCTGGAACTGGGCCTCGTTCTCGTTGGGGATGTCCTTCCACGTGGCCAGGAACATCTGCCGCTCTGCAGGGAGGGACGGAACAGCACTGCTGAGCCCACGGCACCCCCATGGCGCAGCGCAGGGACACAGCGCAGGGATGCGGCCACCTCACTGCGGGCCACAGGGATCCCATCCTGCAATCCCCTCCATCAACTTCCCAAGGCGGCCCCACGGGAGAGCTGCCTGCTTTGGGGTCAGCAACCGGGGCTGGCTGGGGAGGGGCTGCTGAGGGACAGGGATCATGGATTCATGGAACCAACCAGGCTGGAAAAGCCCTTTCAGCTCATCCAGTCCAACCGCTCCCAGCACTGCCAAGGCCACCACTGACCCATGGCACTGAGGCCTTGGCTCCACAGTGTGTGAACACTGCAGGGACGGTGACTGCGGCACTGCCCTGGGCAGTTCCAATGCCTGAGCACCCTTTGGGCAATGAATTGTTCCTCATCTCCACCTAAACCTGCCCTGGTGCAGCTTGAGGCCGTTTCCTCCTGTCCCATCCCTTGTTCCTTGGGAGCAGAGCCCAGCCCCTCCTGGCTCCATCCTCCTCTCAGGCAGTTGTAGGCAGCGATGAGGTCCCCCCTGAGCCTTCTCTTCTCCATCTGAACCCCCCAGCTCCCTCAGCCGTTCCCCATCACACTGTGCTCCAGGCCCTGCACCAGCTCCGTTGCCCTTCTCTGGCCCCGCTCCAGCACCTCAATGTCTCTCTTGTAGTGAGGGGCCCAGAGCTGAACTCAGGATTCGAGGTGTGACCTCACCAGTGTCCAGTGCAGGGGCACAATCCCTGCCCTGGCCCTGCTGCCGCACTGGTGCTGATCCAGGCCAGGATGCTGGGGGCTTCCTGGCTGCCTGGGCACAAGCTGCTCATGCTCAGCTCCATCAATCAGCACCCCCAGCTCCTTTCCCATGGGCAGTTTCCAGCCGCTCTTCCTCAAGCCTGGAGCATTGCATGGGGTTGTTGTGGCCCAAGTGCAGGACCAGCGCTTTGCCTGTTGAACCTCATCCCATTGCCCTCATCCCATGGATCCTGTCCAGATCCCTCTGCAGAGCCTCCTGCCCTCCAGCAGATGAACCTGGTGTCATCTGCAGATTTACTTGGGATACTCAATCCCCTCATCCAGGTCATCCATGAGGATGCTCAACACTGCCCCAGTGCTGAGCCCTGACGGACACCACCAGTGCCCGGTCACCACCTGGATGTGCCAAGCAAAGCCAGAGCTCTCCCTGGCTGTGAGGAGTCAGAGGGTGCCTCAGACCACCTCAGGTACCACAGTGTGGCCGTGCAGGCCTGGCAGTGTCCCTGCCTGCTCCAGGCTGCCGGCACCATTCCCAGGGCTGGGAATGTGGTCAGGGGCTGGGATGGCACCTCCAGACACAGCTCGGCTCACCCATCTTCCCGTCCTCCACGAAGAGGATGTGCAGCGGGTACAGGGTGCTGAAGTAGAACACATCGATGTTGTTTTTCACCGCGACCTGGCATGGAAGGACATGCGGACATCACCGCCTCCTCCAACCTGGAGAGCATCCCACCCCATCCCATTCTATCCCACCCCATCCCATCCCATCCCACCTCATCCCATCCCATTCTATCCCATTCTAACCCACCCCATCCCATTCTATCCCACCCCATCCCATCCCACCCCATCCCATCCCATCCCACCTCATCCCATCCCATTCTATCCCATTCTAACCCACACCATCCCATTCTATCCCACCCCACCCCATCCCTCTCGAGCCAGGCTGCATCCAAGGCAAGGGAAGGATCTCCCTCCAAAGAGGCGGTGCCAAACCTGCCCCAGGCTGAGCTGAGCATTGCTGAGCTGTTTCTCCCCACCCGGCTCCTGCTCCACGCCCCCCTCCCGAGGCAGCACTCACCGTGGCCCCATTCCCAGCTCCATTCCCTACCTGGAGGTTGTTCAATGGATCCATCTTCATGACGGAGCCGACCGTGTTCAGGGGAAGGGAGATCTCCACGGACTGGTTGGGGGCGAGGGGAGCGTGGACCTGGAGGGGAGCTGCTGGGGCCAGGCCGAAGCTGGAGGAGGGCAGGGGGTCAGTGGGGGGGGAGCAGATGATGGCACAGGGCACCCGAACCCACCTCGGCATTCCCTGTCCTCCTCTGGACACCAGGAACACCCCGGATGACCAGGACCAGGCAGGCCCCTGCCCACCCCAGGGCAGCACCAGGCAGCCCCCAAACCTCACCTCTTCCTCCCAGACAGACTCACACCCACTGTGAGCATCCCTCAGGACCATCCCTTGTGGAGCCCCTCTGAGGTGCACCAGGGCAACCAATGGGGCAGTGCTTTGAGAACAGCCTCTTCAGTCAACTTCTTAGAGGCTTTGGTTTGATGCTCATCACCACCAGAGCCATCAGAGAGGAGGGTCATCACGTGAGGCTGTTCCAGCCCTCGCAGCCCCTGCATCCCATCCCAGCCTATTCCGTGCCCGGGGCTCACAGTGCCCTGGCTCCTGAGGCTCCTCACCTATTGCGGTTGAACTGGATGGCGAAGTCGGACATGACCTGCAGGGCCTTGTTGGTCAGCACCAGCTCCATGGAGATGGAGCCCACCTGGCGAGTGAAGGTGCCCGAGATCTCCAGCCCCTTGGCCTTCATGGCAGGGAGCCACACCTGGGGTGAGGAGAGAAGAGACCCTGAGGGCCTGCAGGGACAGGACAGGGGAATGGCTTTAACCTGCAGAGGGGAGGCTGAGATGAGCTCTTGGGCAGAAGCTGTTCCCTGTGAGGGTGCTGAGGCGCTGGCCCAGGGTGCCCAGAGAAGCTGTGGCTGCCCCATCCCTGTCAGTGTTCAAGGCCAGGCTGGGCACAGGGCTTGGAGCAAGCTGCTCCAGTGGAAGGGGTCCCTGCCTGTGGCAGGGGCTGGAGCTGGGGGAGCTTTAAGCTCCCTTCAACCCAACCCAGGCTGCGCAGTCTGAGCTGCACACACAGCGGCTCTCACCCCACACAGCACGAACCCAAACCCAGCTCTGGCCAAGCCATGACCTGACAGCCCCTGCGCCCACCTCTGCTTTAGGGCCTCCCCTCCCTGCCCCATTAACGCTGGGGCCCACGCACCCCACTCACCGCTTTGGGTGCCACGTAGGACCCGGACAGGGCGCCCACCCCACCGGTGAGGTCAAAGAGGTCCCCGAGGCCGCTGCCGAGGGGCGCCCCCAGGTTTGAGGGCATCGTGGTGCTGGGCACTGGTGTGAAGCCACCGCCACCGATCTGTGTGGGGACAAAGGGATGGGTTATGGGGGCACCGTGGGGCAGGGCAGGAGGAGGAGGAGGAGGAGGAGGAGGATGCGGAGGGTGAGGAGAGGACACACTCACAGCAGGGCTGCCTCCCACATCGCTCCGCAGCTGCAAGAGAACACAGGGGCATGAGCAGGGGCCAGTGCTCCGCGGGCACAGGGGACAAAGGGGACAGGTTCCATTGGGGTCCTTCCTTGGGGCACCCCCTAAAGGCATCAGGATGGGCCAATGGTGGCCTGGAGTCCGCAGGGATGCTCCAGTGGTCCCAGACAGTGGCCTGGCTGCCCCCAGAGGAAGTGGGGTGACAGTGGGACCCTGAAGAGGGCTCAGGCAGCACAGGGGGAGCAGGGGCAGCGGGGTGGGGGTACAGGTGGTGGAGAGGGCCAAGACAAGGGCTGATCCATACCCCTTCCGACTCGTCCCCCATCTCCAAGCAGAAGCAGGGAAGGCGCAGAGAAGAGCCAGGCACATGCAGAGAGAAGCCAGGAGAGAGGAGACAAAACCAGAGAGAGACAGAGAAGGGCAGGAGGGAAGGGAGGTCAGTCCTGCCGCAGCGCCGCCTCCGTCCATCCACCCCTGCCCGCCCTGGAGCCAGGACAGAGCGCACCTCGGGTGCCTCATCCCATTCCCAGCCCCTGCAAGGCCACAGTAGAGGGTTATGGACCATGAGGGGCAGGAAGCAAAGGGACCTCCCCTTGGGGGCCTCTGCCGGAGCCGAGGAGCAGCAGAGGAGCCCCCAAACTCCCTTTCCACGCAGTGGGGCTCAGGGGTGGGGCTCGGGATGAGCAGTCGCCCCTGCAGCACAG
The DNA here is from genome assembly GCA_039720435.1 of Amazona ochrocephala. Classification (NCBI taxonomy): domain Eukaryota; kingdom Metazoa; phylum Chordata; class Aves; order Psittaciformes; family Psittacidae; genus Amazona; species Amazona ochrocephala. The sequence goes on along the minus strand of CM077891.1, from coordinate 1,755,945 downwards.
CACAGTGCGGCATCCACACGGACCTCATGGACCGGGAGCACCGGTCCCGCTCCGGACATCGGATGAGGACAAGGCAAATGGGGGTGCAGCATCCCTGCGGCTGCACCATGCAGAGGGAAGGACGAGCCCAGGGCCGAGCAGCCCGCCCCATCCCCAGGACCCAGCCCGGTGCTGCCCCAGCACCACGGGGGGGGCTGTGACGTACCAGGCTGTCCAAGCCCCCCCCGAGCAGGTCCACAGCCCCCATCTGCACGGCGGAGGTGGCGATGGGGGGGCCGCTGACCGGCGGCCCCAGGTCCAGGTTGAGCAGGTCCCCCAGGAGGTCGCCCTGCGCAGGGATCACCGCCGGCTGCTCCGCTGCCTGCACCCCCGGGGGGGCCGCGTCCGGGCTCTCAGCGCTCTCGCTCCTGCAGGGAATGGCAAAGGAAAGAGCTGAGCAGCTCCGGAGGAGCCAACGGCTCCCGCTGGAGACACCAGAGCTCCCGATGGGCTTCCAGGCAGTGCCTGGAGACAGCGCTGCCCCCGGTGTGCTCTCATGGAGAGCGCCCTCCACCCGGGGCTGAGGTCACTCCTGCAGCCTGGCAAGGGCAGCTCTGAAACCTGCGCCGGCAGCAGAACCGCCTTGGGGAATGGGGCGCCTCAGCTCAGCTCCAAGCACACGGATCCATGGGCTGCACCCCCAGAGCGTGAGCAGCAGCTCAAGGGGGGGATCCTGCCCTGGGGAGACCCCCTCTGCAGCCCTGATCCAGCTCTGGGGCAGCAGCACAAGAGGGACATGGAACTGTAGGAGCGAGGCCATGGAGCTGCTGCGAGGGCTGGAGCAGCTCTGCTCTGGAGCCAGGCTGAGAGAGCTGGGCTGGGGCAGCCTGGAGGAGAGAAGGCTCCTGAAGGGGAGACCTTAGAGCAGCTCCAGTGCCTGAAGGGGCTGCAGGAAACCTGGAGAGGGGCTTTGGACAAGGGATGTAGGGACAGGACAGGGGAATGGCTTTAACCTGCCAGAGGGGAGGCTGAGATGAGCTCTTGGGCAGAAGCTGTTCCCTGTGAGGGTGCTGAGGCGCTGGCACAGGGTGCCCAGAGAAGCTGTGGCTGCCCCATCCCTGGCAGTGTTCAAGGCCAGGTTGGACACAGGGGCTTGGAGCAAGCTGCTCCAGTGGAAGGTGTCCCTGCCCGTGGCAGGGGTTGGAGCTGGAGGAGCTTTAAGCTCCCTCCCAACCCAAACCAGGGTGTTTCTACGCCTCTATGGCAGTCCCAGCACTGGGGGCAGACAGATACTCACGACCCCGTTCGTGGGGGCAAGCTCTTGTGCACGACCCCCCTGCTCCCCTCCACGAAGGCGCTGGGGGGTTTGTGGTACACAGAGGCCAAGGTCCCGATGTAGCAGATGAGCTCGTCCAGCAGCGTGGGCTCGATGAGGTCGGTCTCCTCGGAGATGAGGGGTTTCTCTGCCAGCACCACCTCCTTGGCAGCCACGGGGTCAGTGGACAGCAGGCGCCAGTAGATGTAGCCACGGTCCCGCAGGTCGGGGTTGTCCGAGTCCTTTGGGAAGCACCAGGATTAGTGCCAAAGCCAGCGGGGCAGGAGGAACTGCAGCTGCCACACAGCGACCCAGAGCACCCTGCCCCTACCTAAGTCTTGCTGTGGTATTTCAAGGCCAGCTTGGACAGGGCCTTGGGCACCATGGTCTAATGTGAGGTGCCCCTGCCCATGGCAGGGCTGGAACTGGATGAGCTTTAAGGTCCCTTCCAACCCAAACCAGCTGGGGCTCTGTGATTCCATGAGTAGAGGGATCATGGGGACAAAAGCTGAAGCCATTTATGTCCCTGTGGAGGGGCTGCACTGCTTTGCTCCCCCAGCCTCAGCGGGGGGAGCAGCACAAGGTGCCCCCAGTGCTGCAGGAGGTGGTGTCCCCACTCGCAGCTTCTCTCCGTTATCCCCCTCCTGTCAGTGGCACCATTCCCGCTGCCTCGCTGGGGATGGCAAAGCCGAGGGCAGCACGTCCCTGGCTGCGGAGCCGTCACCCACCTGCGTGGCCAGGCTGAGAACCTGCTGCACCAGCTCCTGTGTCTCGGTGGGCTTCTTCAGGAACAGCTTCACGATGGCTGTGAGCAGCTGCAGCTGCACCTGCGGGAGCACAGGCAGGTGAGGGACACACGGACACATCCCAGCACTCCCGTGCAGGAGCACGGGGATCGCCCCATAGGCGCTGCTGGGACCTAACCCCAAGCTGCCCGTCACAGACCAAGCACACGGTGACCCCCGCAGTGCTGACAAGTGTCAGGATGCTCTGCATGGCCCCCAGCCCCATTCAAGCTGCGTGCCCTCAGCACATCACAGCCACAGCCTTGCACAGAGGTCATTGGGCAGGATCTTGGGACCAGGATACAGGGTCCCACATGGGGGAAGGCCAAAGCATCCCCTGACTCGCACAAGGATAAGAGCAGTGATTCCCCTCCAAGAGCCCCTTTAGCCTGAGACACAGCACCCAGGATTGCTGCTTTGCCAGTCTGCATTCAGACTTCCCCCTGTTCCCCATGAATTGGTTGTAGGAAGTTTCCACAGACGGAAACCCCCATTCCAAAGCCACCGGCCCCAGTCGCCCCGGCACAAGGGGCAGGCACGGTGCCCTCCGCTCACTTCATCCCTCTGCCTCCATTTCCCAGCTCCAATGGGCTGAGCCTGCCTTGGCACTGAGGAATCAAAGGTGGCCACGGGGTCCCTTCCCAACTACGAAGGAGGCCACGACCGCGCTGGCATTCCACGGGCCACCAAAGGCGCTGCGGGACCGGGCTGTGCCTGCCCGCAGGGCACCCTCAGCACCAGCAGCCCTGTGCCGGTGCCCCCCCCCCGCAGCGCAGCGGCACCTGGGTGCTCTCGTCGTGGAAGCCCTCCAGGAAGCTCTCGAGCAGCTCGTCCGCGTTGTCGATGCGCTCCGCGTACTCCCCCACGATCCAGATCATGGCAGCGCGCGCCTCGGGCTCGTCCAGGGAGTCCAGGTTCTCGCACAGGGTGGCAATGACGCTCTCGTACCTGCCCAGGCACAGCCGTCAGCCCCCGGGCCACAGCCAGGGGCACAGCAGGAGCCCGCGCTGCCTGCGCCAGCCCTGCTGCTGAATGCGGCCGCTCTCATCTGGCCTCTGCGCCCCCGCAGCCCTGCTCTCTGTGCAGAGCCCCCCTTCGGCACCAGTTCAGCTCAGCAGCATCTGGTACCGCTATTGGCGCGTAACTCCCTGATCACGCACACGCTGCCTCGCCTGGACACCTCCTCTGCCCCTGCTGCCCTTGCTCCAGCATCAGCGGTGGTGAGTTAAGAGCCAGGGACAGTTTATGCTGACACAAGGGACCTCAAAAGGCTCTGGTGGCTCCTGTCCGTGTGTCTCTGGAGCTGGGACTGCCACTGCGGGGCTGGGGACAGTTCTGCCCCAGGTTAACCATCACCGAGCAGTGACCCCAACCCCACCTGGCAACGCACCCAAGGCCACCTCCACCGCAGCACCACCATCCCATCGGGAGCTCATCCCATGGGCTCTGCAGGGCCCTCCCAAGCACAGAGAGCACCGGCACAGGGGCAGCAGCACCCACCCCCGGGGTCACCTACTTGTTGGGGTACTTGCGGAAGATGTCCTTGATGACCACGATGGCCTCCTGCACCACGTAGTTCACTTTGGTCTGGATGAGGTCGAGCAGGGTGCTCACACAGCGCTCGGCCGATTGCTGGTGGAGGCACTGGGTCAGTCAAGGAGCAATGATCTTACATCCCCATCCCAAAGCCTCTGCTGCCTTATCCCCTCCATACCGCTCCCAAACCCATCCCAGAACAGAACGGAGGACACACAAGTGTGGTCTCCCCTTTCCACCCATGTCTGGCTCCTTCTCATCGTCTGCACACTCCCAGAGCCTCCTTCTCCCTCTACCCCTGATCCCATGGGATGCATTTCACACCATTGGGTGCACGAGCACAGCAGCAAGCTCCCACCTCAGCAGCATCACCTCGCACCCTGCCTTAGCTTGGATCTGCACAGCCACAAGGCCCTGCGTTAAGACAGAGGGAAAAGCAGTGCCATGGTAATAAATCCCCCGGGGAGAGGCTGGTTCACTGCGGAGGAGAGGGACTGCTCCAACAGCAGAGCCTGAGCCTGCTCCAGAGCATCTCCTCCTGCCCCTCACCAGCACTGAGCTGTTTGTGACTGAGGATGCTCTGAGTAAACCCAGTGCAGCAGCAGCTGCCTCAGAGCTGCGCCACCCTGCCTGCGACTGCTGCGCCCAGAGCCACTGCTCCAGCAAGGACTCTGTCAATCCCCTTCTTCAAATCAGCGCCAAGGGGAAGCAAAACCTCCCAGCGCCCAGTAAGGGATCAGATCCCTCCCAGGTACCTGAACTCTCCAGGTTTCCTGCAGCCCCTTTAGGCACTGGAGCTGCTCTAAGGTCTCCCCTTCAGGAGCCTTCTCCTCTCCAGGCTGCCCCAGCCCAGCTCTCTCAGCCTGGCTGCAGAGGAGCTCCCCTGGGACCTGGAGCCACGCAGCCCTCACCTCCACCTTGATGGCGCAGCGGCCGATGGCTCGAACCGCCTTCCTCACGAAGTCCACGTCCACCTCCGTGGCGTATTCCTTCAGCTCCGCCAGCACCTGCGAGGGGACGGGACCCTGAGAGCCCCGCAGCAAGGAACGGCACCAGCGAAGCGGGGCAGGGAGCCAGCAGCAGCCAGCGGGCGCAGAGCTGCTCCAGCGCAGCCAGCACACCTTGGGTGAACCCCTTCCCCCTGGGGCTGGACTCCCCACAGCCCTCCCTGGTGCAGGCAGGCCCTGACCTGAGCAATGTTGGCCTGCGACGCCAGGCGGATCATGATGTCCAGCTTCTCCAGCTTGACGTAGATGGGGTCGTTGTACTTCACAAAGAACACCTTCATCTCGTGCTTCAGGATCTCGGGCCTGGAGGGCAACGAGAGGCAGCGATTGAGGGAGCGACGCTTTGACCACAAAGAGAGGACATCAAAGAGCTTCCAGAATCCCAGCCCCGGCCCCTCTGCACGCTGGTCAGCAGATGGATGGGGACCCATTCACCCCACCTGCAGCCAGCAACGCCCCCAATCCACACCCATGCATTGCTCCATCAGCCTCCTACAAGCGTGAACCACCGCTCCTGATCCAAGGCTGGAGCTGGGATGGGAATGATCAAGGACAGAAGCTGGAGAAACCTGGACCGGGAGAGTGAGCAGCTCTGCGCCCACAGGATGAGGCTCCCTGGCCACAAGCACAAGGTTTTGGGGGCCTGCTCAATGCCAAGGAATCCAAGATCCCGCGATTATCCCGCCAGGACTGTGCCCCTTGGCTGGCGCACGGGGGACAGCACAACCTTGCCACAAAGACACGAAGCAACAGGGGACATTTTCCTGCCAAGGGACACGTTGGGGGGAGCAGGGATGCAAACCCAGGCCCTAAGGCGAGGCTGGACCTTCCTCATCCCCTCTCTAAGCTGGGAAGAGATAGGCCAGGTCTAGCTCCAAGGGGACAAAGCTGTTTCCACCCTCCCGCTCCCAGGGACACTAATTGCTTCCCGCTTCTCCCAGAAATTGCTGCTATTTTTAAGGGACAACCATGGCGCTGGCTGGGAGGAGCCGGAGCATCTGCTGGGCTGTGAGCACAGAGCCCGGCTCTTCAGCTGGCCAGGTCTGCTCCAGGCACACGTGTGGGGCCTCGGATGCCTCCTGCCACCAGCACACGGGGATCAGCAAAGGGACAAAAGGACTCAGCCTCTATCCAAAGAGCACTGCAGGAACAAGGGGATGCGACAGAGCTGCCTCGCTGACACTGAGGGACGAGCCCAGAGAGGCAGTTCTGCCCTCGCCATCATCTCCTGCCCGAAGAACCAAGGATTTCAGTAAATAACATCAGGTTTCAAAGAGGTTTTGGGGGTGTTGATCCATGAGAAGCTCCCCATAACCTGGCTTGAGCCCAGAACCCCCCCGTGTGCTGGGCTGTGCCCCCAGAGTGTGAGCAGCAGCTCAGGAAGGGGATCCTGCCCCTCTGCTGCGCTCTGGGGAGACCCCCCCTGCAGTCCTGATCCAGCTCTGGGGAAGAGCACAAAAGGGACATGGAGCTGCTGGAGTGAGGCCATGGAGCTGCTGCGAGGGCTGGAGCAGCTCTGCTCTGGAGCCAGGCTGAGAGAGCTGGGCTGGGGCAGCCTGGACAAGAGAAGGCTCCTGAAGGGGAGACCTTAGAGCAGCTCCAGTGCCTGAAGGGGCTGCAGGAAACCTGGAGAGGGGCTTTGGACAAGGGATGGAGGGACAGGACAAGGGAATGGCTTTAACCTGCCAGAGGGGAGACTGAGATGAGCTCTTGGGCAGAAGCTCTTCCCTGTGAGGGTGCTGAGGCGCTGGCACAGGGTGCCCAGAGAAGCTGTGGCTGCCCCATCCCTGGCAGTGTTCAAGGCCAGGTTGGACACAGGGGCTTGGAGCAAGCTGCTCCAGTGGAAGGGGTCCCTGCCTGTGGCAGGGGACTGGAACCAAATGAGCCTCAAGGTCCCTTCCAACCCAAACCAGGCTGGGACTCTATGAAATCCCAATAAAAAGCCCTCCTGGAGCTCCCAGCTTGGCTCCTGCTCACGGCCTCACCTGACTCTGCTCAGCCCTTACGATGTTAAACAAGAAATACACCCCATGCAATGGGATGCGGCAGCAAAGCCCCAACACCACCACAGTCAGCAGGTTTGAAGCTTTGGGAAGCAGTATCCATAGGGAAGAGGGAATCCCGGAGCGGGGGCACCCACCTTTTCTGCACGATGAGGTTGATGTTGCGCAGAGCCACGTACTGCAGCTCGGGCTCTGCAGAGAGCAGGGTGACCAGCGGCGGGGCCAGCTTCTTGAGCAGCGTCCCGTAGTAATCCAGGTCCTTGGAGAGCATCTCCATGAACTTCATCAGCACCTTCACAGCCGAGAGCACCACGGCCGAGTTGGCGTGGGACAGGCGCGGCGTCACCCGCTCGCAGATGCTGCAGGTGTTGGGGTGATGGGGAGGGAAGGGAAGAACCCATCAGAACCCATCCTCCTGCTCGCACGCTGCTGCAGCGCTGAGGAGGAACAGGGCACTGGTGGAGGCTGCGGCACGAGGGCTGAGCAGCACTCGGGACCCTCCCAGGAGATGCTGAAGCACCCCAATGAAGGTCATGTCCCAGCCCCTGCTAACTCCTATTGCAGTGACCCCCTTTCAGGGCTCCCCTGCGCCTCTCACCCCTTGCTGCATGGTAAGGGCACATTTGGAAGTAGCTCAAATGCAATCCCTGTGCCAGCACGGGGACAGGACTCGCCATGGGACCACGGCACAGTCCAGATGGCCGTGCCCAAGGCACAGTGGGCAGCAGATGCTCACTGTCCCACTTCCCACAGCAGGATTCCAAGGGTCAGGAGGACGTTCTTAGAGGAGAAGGGGCAGAGTCAGGCCCATGAGTCGATACCTGCCTGTCCCCCTTCCCTGTTCCAGCCCTGCTCCAGTGGTTCTCTTGAGGGCAGCACCCAAATCCTCCCTCACCTCTGGGCCTCCCGGTCATCCTTGGGCATGTAGTTAGCCAGGCAGTCCAGGATGAAGATCTGGCCCCACTCCGTGCACTCATTCAGGGCTGTGAGCAGCTTGTTGATGGACTGCGGGTTGAGGTCCAGGAGGTTGCTGCTCGGGTGAGACTCTGCTATCTCCGACAGCGCCGCTACTGCATTGGCCACGACCTGCCAGAGGGGACAGGACATGGGTTAGGTGACACCAATCGGGGTCCAGCAGCCTGGGGGAAGCTGCTGCAAGTGGGTGAGCTTCCTCCTCGGGATCAGCTCCTCGCATCCAGAGACATCTGGGCACCAGCATCCCCCCCACCAGCTCATGCTGCGGAGATGAGCAATCACCACCAGCACGGTCCCACCACCCACAGCATGCCTCTGAGGGCTCACATGTGCTCAGCAGCAGCGAGCCTTGGCCCTGCGCCTGCTGTGGAGGAGCCCATTCCCTCTCTGCAGCAGCTCCCGGGGTCACCACTACCTCTATGGGGCAGGATCTGAAGAGCAGCAAAGGCTGAGGGGGGAGAGCCCCTGGGGAAAGCTGGCTTTGAAGTTCCCAGATGTCAGGAAACCTCAGCACAGACAAAAGCCACCAGCGATGTGGTGCCAGAGCCAAGCATCAGCCCCCCTCTGCCACCATCCCCTGCTCCGAGCTGGCTGGGCAGCCTCCTCCCACTGGAATAACAACGCACTGCCAAGGAATCCCAGCATCACAGCCTGGGCTGGGTGGGAAGGGACCTCAAAGCTCATCCATCCCCAACCCCTGCCATGGGCAGGGACACCTTCCACTGGAGCAGCTTGCTCCAAGCCCCTGTGTCCAACCTGGCCTTGAACACTGCCAGGGATGGGGAACTGGAGAAACATCCCATGCAGGAAACAGGGTTCCCGGACAAGGAACAGAGCCTGGAGCCTGAGAACCAACAGCCCCCAACAGCACTGGAAAGAGAGTGAAGGGGCGCATGAGAGGAAGGGAGACGAAGGGAGAGCATTTACGGCCACTTGGATGAAGAGAAGAGGGGAGGAGACGGCAGAACACAATCACCATGGGGTTGGAGTCGGAGATGAGGTCTTTGAGGGTGTCCAGGAAGCCCTGGTCCTCCACCAGCTGGGCATTGATGTCGTGCAGCTTTGCCACACAGACAGCGGCCGTCTTGCGCACGTAGGGGTCCTCATCCTTGAGGCACTTCCGCAGGGGCTCGCACAGGTATTCCGTTATCTTGTCCACGCGGATGCAGCCCATGGTGCGCACCGCCAGCGCCCGGATCAGAGGGTTTGGGTCCTCACAGTCCTGCAGGGATGAGAGGGGGACATCAGACACTGCGGCCACTGCTGCTTCAGTCGCAGGTATCAGTGGTGGCTTTGAGACCTCTGCTGTAGAGGTTTTAACACTCAGCTCACGAGAGCAAGTCACCCAAGGGCCTTTAGCTCCTAATATGCCAAAGCTCCCTTGAATGCCACCAAGCCCTTTCACCGAGTGACTTGGCAATGACTTGGTGCCCAGCTCCGGGCAGCAGCACAAGAGGGACATGGAGCTGTTGGAGCGAGGCCATGGAGCTGCTGCGAGGGCTGGAGCAGCTCTGCTCTGGAGCCAGGCTGAGAGAGCTGGGCTGGGGCAGCCTGGGGAAGAGAAGGCTCCTGAAGGGGAGACCTTAGAGCAGCTCCAGTGCCTAAAGGGGCTGCAGGAAACCTGGAGAGGGGCTTTGGACAGGGGCCTGTAGGGGCAGGCCAAGGGAATGGCTTTAACCTGCCAGAGGGGAGACTGAGATGAGCTCTTGGGCAGAAGCTCTTCCCTGTGAGGGTGCTGAGGCGCTGGCACAGGGTGCCCAGAGAAGCTGTGGCTGCCCCATCCCTGGCAGTGTTCAAGGCCAGGTTGGACACAGGGGCTTGGAGCAAGCTGCTCCAGTGGAAGGTGTCCCTGCCTGCAGCAGGAGTTGGAACTGGAGGAGTTTTAAGGTCCCTTCCCACCCAAACCCTTCAGCATTCCCAACAATCGTGCTCTTCCATTCCCAGCTCCAGCTGGAAGATCACAAGGGCTCTCTCAGCTGCAGAGGTTCAGTGCCCAGGCTCACATGATGACAGCTCCATCACGGGAGCTGCCCACAAGCGAAGCTGCTGCTGACACAGCGAGAGGCTGCCAAGGAAACGCTTCCCTTCTGCAGTGCCGGGCACAGCTGCTCAGCTCTCCTGTCCTGAAGGCAGAGCCCTGCCCACGTTCCCTTCCCTGGGGCAGGGTGCGGAGCAGCTCAGTGTGGTGGCCCTGCATGAAAGCAGGGATGCTTGGAGTACACTGAACCGACCACTGCAGCGCGTGGCTCGGGGCACACAGCCCTCGCCCCTCACCTTCACAAAGGTGTTCACTGCCATGATGGCCATGTCGGGCTGGCTCTTGGCGTAGTTCATCAGGTAGAGGTAGACCAGCTTCTTCAGCTCCAGGTTGTCCGTCTGCATGCAGTTCACCACGTCCGGGAAGAGCGCGCTGCAACACAGAGCACTTCCTTAAAGCTCCTCCAGCTCCAGCCCCTGCCACGGGCAGGGACCCCTTCCACTGGAGCAGCTTGCTCCAAGCCCCATCCAACCTGGCCTTGAGCGCTGCCAGGGATGGGGAACTGGAGAAACAGCCCATGCAGGACCAGCCCTGCAGCAGGACGATGCTCTGCCTGCACAGAGCAGAGCTGCCTGCATGGAGCTGGGGCCTTCCCCTTCCCAAACACTGTGGGATGCCAGAGATGCTGTTTCACCACAAACCAATTGGATTATTAAAGACAGAAACAGCCCCATTAGACTGTTGAACCACCTTAAGAAAGGCAGTCGAGACGAGAGGGTAACAGAGGGGTGATCCCACCCCAGCACATGTCTCTTGGAAGCTTCTCCAGCACCACAAACGCACCCATCACTCACAGGATGCACCCAGGGCATCCCTCACGGGTCTGTGAGGGATGAGGGGACAGGGAGCAATGTGCTGCTCAGTCACATGGGTACAGGAGAAGGGGGAAAAGCAGCTCCCTGACCTTTTGGGCTGGGATGGCTGCAAAAGGATAATGAACCCCGAGGCCTCTGCCCTACAAGCTCACAGTGGGGTTTCTGCTTGCTCCTTATAACACACGAAGGAAGCAGACTAATCCCAGTGCCAGCCAGAGCAATCCTTTTAGGCAGATTACAGCCCATGCAGGGGAGCTCTGCCTGCCACAGAGCCACTTACACAAACACCCCTGCAGCACAGGCACAGCTGCGGGCAGTCCTCATCCGAGATGAAATCCAGCAGGAAAACCCCTTGGAGGCAACAGGGACAAGCAGGAGCCCCCCCGGGCAGCACCAGCACGTACCTGACATCCTTGCCCACAGTCATGGACGCGATCACCTTCTTCACAGCCTCCTTCTTCTTCTCCTTCTTGTCGCTGTTCAGTTCAGCCTTCAGCTCAAAGATCTCCCCTGGAGGAAGGGGGAAAGGGGAGCTCAGGGGATGGGGCGCCCACCTCAATGGGTGCTGCTCCCACCCGCTCTGCCAGGACCTGGACACAGGGGTGTCAGTGCATCCACGTGGATCCCCCAGGCCCAGAGGGCTTCAGGGCAGGGAGATGCTGTGGGAGTGATGAGCATCAGCACCCACAGCTCAAGCACAGGGCATGGGGTTCACTGGGGGGGGATTTTGGGCTGTGAGGTGGTTATTACAGCACACGGGGAAGCTCCAGACCTACACATGGCTGTTGGGGAGCCCTTGCCTACTTGGGGAGCGCAGCACAGCCTGGATGAGACCAGGAACACACAGTGGTCAATGCAGGCACATGGTGGGACCTGCTCCTCCATGGAAAGGATGGCAGCTCCCACATCCCATGTCCCTACGGCAGCTCCCACATCCCATGTCCCTACGGCAGCTCCCACATCCCATGTGCCTGTCTGGGTCCAGGGGCCTGGTCCCAAGATGCTCTGACCCCAGGAGCCATCCTGAGGTGTCAATCACAGCATCCCACTTGGGTTTGGGGCAAGAGCGGGGCCCTGCACCAGGCCCTGGCTGCCTGAGTACATGGGGAAGGGCTGCGGGAGGCTCCTGCTCCTTCTCTCACCTTTCTTGGTGGTGGTGAAGTACTTGGAGTCGGTCATGGTGGCCTCCAGCGAGCTGGGCTCTGGGAACAGAGGCAGAGCAGAGGGGTTAAGGGTTGATTGTGTCCTTGATGGGGTCTCTATGGAAAGCTCCAGGAAGGAAAAGCCAGGGGAGGGAAATGGGATGTCATGGGAAGAGATGAAGCCCATTATGGTTCACTACAGAGTGCATGAAGGAGGATGAGGAGGAGGAAGGCAGTCACTGAGGACACCACTGAAGGAGCAACCCTCACCCCTGCAGCAAGCGCTCAGTGACCTCCTGGGATTCACCTTCCCTTGACCAAACCCCCCTTTTCCAGGGAACCCCCCCCAATCCCTCCCTCCCACCTCCACAGGGAACAGCTCCGGGCTGGGAAGAGGAACTGAGGAAAACCCATTGCTGGAGCCAAAGGCTCTGCAGCGAGATCAAAGGGAGCCTCTTCCAAGCCCATCCCTGCTCCAGCAGCGCTGCTTTCCATGGCAAGGGCGGGAGGCTTCCACCCAGCCCCTGAGGCCCGGCCATGGAGCAGGGCAGACGCAGGGAGCCGAGCTGCCCGCTCAGGGTCAGCAGGGATCTGCCTCTTGTGGCTCTGCCACCCATCCCTTCACCAGCAAAGGCACCAGAGGCTCGTCCTTGAAAGCCCGCAGCGGCCTCGTGGTGCGGAGGGGCCGAGGCAGCAGAGCCAAAGAGAGGGGAAGAAAAGAGCTTACAAATGGGTTTCAGATGTAAATGAGCATCTCGAAAGCCAAGCGCAGCAATGCCCTGATGCAGCCACAGGAGCTGCATCCTCTGCTCCCCGGCCAAGCCGGGACACAAGGATGCGGGGCTGAGCATGCAGGCAGTGGGACTGGCAGGGACGGAGCAGCGGTGTGGGGCTCGCTGCGGGTGCGGGCAGCGCGGCGCTGATGCTGTTACAGGGGACAAGCGCACCATGGCGGTACCCAGCAGTGAGCTCCCCGCGGGGTGCAGCTCCGGTTACCTGGGGTCGGCTCCGAGCTGTCCTCCCGGCTGCACCACAGCAGCAGCTCAGATCCTGTCCTGCAAGAGAGGGAGGAGGAGGATTCGCTGCAGTCCCTGCCCTGGCTCCGGCTCAGCCCCGCGCTGCAGAGAGCAAAGCTGGAGCCTGCAGGGAACCGCGGCAGCCACCGCGGAGCCGGGATCCATCCTGTGCCTCCCCAGCCCCGGCACCGCGGCGGGGTTCAACCACCCAAAGCAGTGCAGGGGGGGCGCTGCGAGGGCTGGAGCAGCTCTGCTCTGGAGCCAGGCTGAGAGAGCTGGGCTGGGGCAGCCTGGAGAAGAGAAGGCTCCTGAAGGGGAGACCTTAGAGCAGCTCCAGTGCCTGAAGGGGCTGCAGGAAACCTGGAGAGGGGCTTTGGACAAGGGATGGAGGGACAGGACAAGGGAATGGCTTTAACCTGCAGAGGGGAGGCTGAGACGATTCCATGACCCCCAGCTCCGGATGGGGATGGGCGCCCATCTCCCCGCTCCTTCAACCCCTGCAGTGCCAACAGCAGCCTCCAGGCCCTGAACTGCCTCCTCCTGCCCCAGCTCAGGAGCCGGGGCTGCCCCAGCCCCACAGCAGCAGGACCAGCCCTGAACAACCCAGCGCCCAGAGCAGGGCGAGGAGAGGCCCAGCCCGGTTCAAACAGCACCAAAGCTGTGGGCGCTCAGCACCCCCAGGGGGACACGCAGGGCCCCTGACAGCGCCAGGATGAGACCAAAGGTGAATTCCCCCTTCAGAGGCTGGGGCAGGGTCCAGCGCTGGTGCCTGGCACTGGTTTTAAGGAGGGCGAAGGAAAGGGTTCAGGGGGTGCAGCTCTCGTCTCACCCCATCCCCTCCACATCATCTTTGTGGTGCATGAGCTGGGCCAAGGGGTGGATGGGGCAGGGATCTGGATCCGGAGGGACAAGAATCCCCATTCCTGGCACAGGGGAGCACCAGATCCAGAGCGAACAGCCCGGGTCCGCCCTATGGGCAGGGCTGCCTGCGGAGCAGAGCACCCCACCCTTGCTAAACACAGGAGCCCGTCTGCAGGCAGGGGCAGTGGCACGGAGCCAGGGCTCAGTGCCCGGGTTTGCTCCTGCAGCTCCTTCCCTGGAAGAGCGCATCCCGGCACCGCTGATGTCCCATAGGACAGCACCGGGAAAAGCAGGATGCGAGGTGGGCAGCAACAACACGGGACACAAAAAGCTCCCTGTGGTGGCTCCAGCTTTGTCGCAGCTCCCCACCAAACTTAACCTGGAGCCGGGTTTGGATTCAAGGAAGCAAAGGCAGGTTGGACCCCGGGGCTTGGAGCAAGCTGCTCCAGTGGAAGGTGTCCCTGCCATGGCAGGGGTTGGAGCTGGAGGAGCTTTGAGGTCCCTCCCCACCCAGCTGAGGCTGGGGCTCTGGGATTCTGTGTATTCCTCCATCCTGGAAGGCCGGGATGGTGCCGAAGGGAATCCTCCAGCTCCCAGCAAGAGACCCACTGCCTGGGAAGGGATGCAGGGGCAGCGCTGCTGCTCTTCCAGAGGAACGAGCCACCAAGTAAGCATCAGAGGAGCCCTCAAACCGCGCCCAAGACACCCTGGTCCCTGGTCATGACACCGAGAGGGCTCACCATGGCCCCACGGACCCTTCTGCAGCCCCCGCGACGGCCCAGGACGGGGCTCATGGCTGACAGCAAGCCCTGACCTGCCCACAGGTGGGGGATGAGGACGCAAGAGCCAGCACCTAAAGAGCCTTGTGCTGAACCCAGTTCTGTCCTGGTCACAGCAGTGAGGTTCCATGGTGCATCCCGATGGATTCACTGCTCCACCGGTGCTCAGCCCCATCCTCACTCCCTAGGACGGTGTTTCCTTAAGGACCCGCCTAACCCGAGCCAGCCTCCGGCTGCGAACCCACTGCCGCATCCCGAGCTCGGCTCCCACCTTCCCATGGCCCCATAGGGACCGGGGCTGTCCCATCCACCCGCTGTCCCCGCTAGGCTGTGCATACACCCCAGTGTCCCCGCATGGAAGACACTGCTCAGAGCCACCAGTTCAGGAGCCACCACCGAGTGCAGGTGACGGATGGATCCCCATGGCAACCTGTTACTGCCCAGCCAGGAGGGTCCATCTCCCACCAACCAACCCCACATGGGATGGGGAACCCACTGCCAGCCCCACTGTGGCCTTAGCAAGGTGCCCCACGCTCCAGCAATCCGACATCGCAGCACCCGGCCCCGCAGAAGGACCCTGAGCAGCTGCATGTGGGAAAACACGGACACAACCGACACATCCCATCCGTGAGGAACGGCGGAACGAAGCCCACAAAGGAAAGCCCCGAGGTGTCCTGTGGGGCACACAGCTCCCGGCACAGCACCACACAGGATCCCACTGCACAAAGCATCGTGCTCAGCAAAGCCAGGGTGGGTCTGAAGCAGCGCAAGGCCATAGATCACCTCAAGAGGGGACAACACCTCCAGTGCCCCCCAACCAACACGGGAAGGAGCAGGTCCTGCGGGTGCTGGATGCAGCATCAGCCCCGGTGACAGCTCCCACAGCACAGGGGCTGCTGCGAGGGCTGGAGCAGCTCTGCTCTGGAGCCAGGCTGAGAGAGCTGGGCTGGGGCAGCCTGGAGAGGAGAAGGCTCCTGAAGGGGAGACCTTAGAGCAGCTCCAGTGCCTAAAGGGGCTGCAGGAAACCTGGAGAGGGGCTTTGGACAAGGGATGGAGGGACAGGACAGGGGAATGGCCACAGTTCCACAGGGCTCGACCCAGGCAAGGACCAACACCTGCAGGAGCCCCCTCGGTGCCCCAAAGCACGAATCAGCCCTGACAACAGCCACCGAACCGGGCTGAGCTCCTGCTCCTCCCTGCACCCATCAGCGGCCCGTGCGTGAGCCCCTGCGCTGCCGGAGGGGGCGAGCGCGGCCCCGGGCAGTGCTCGCCCCACACAGCACAGCGCTGGGGAAGGAGCAGACACCGCGAACGTCCCCCATGGGCAGAAGCTGCTTCACAGGCTCCTGATGCCGGCACAGAGGAGGCAGCGAGCGCCCGGCACCGGAGCCTGTCCCACCCCTGCCCCGCTCACCCCGCGCTCCAGCAGCGCCCGGTCCGGACCCTCCCCACGGACCCGCACGGAGCAGCGGCTCTGAGGCCCCGCAGCTGCCCCGGGGACCGGGTCCCCCCTCCCGGGCACCCGCAGCCCGGGAGCGCCGGAGCCCTTCGAGTCCCTTCACCTCCGGCGGGGGGGGGAACGGCCGCGGCCTCGCAGCGCGGGCAGCGGGAACCCGCGCTCCCCACTGCGGCGGGGACCGGGGGTGGAGGGAACCGGGGGGAGGTGAAGGGGACGGGGCCGCCGAGCAGCGCCCGCCGCGGAAGAAGGGAGCGGAGGGGGGGTCCTGCCCGTACCTGGCCCCGCCGCCGCCGGCCCAGCGGAAGTGAGCGCCGACCGCGGGAGCGCTTCCTGGGCGGGACGGAGCGAGGTGGGCGGTGATTGATGGGGAGTGGGAGGAGCCAAGATGGGAATGGGCGGGGCATATCTGAGTATGGTCAAAGTGGGCGGGGCTAAGGCGGGGATGAGCGTGGTTATGGCGGTGAGAGGGCGGGGCTAATATGGGGTGGGTGTGACCAATGTAGAGATGACGTAAAAGTGGGCGGGGCTTGTGTTGGGGTAGGCGGGGCTACGGCGGGCTGTGGGGCGGGCCTGGGTACAGCGGCTGCGGGCAGCGGAGGGTGTGAGGCACCGGGGGGGGACGGGCCGGGGTCACCGCCGTTACCGCCTCCTCGCCCCGGCACGTCCGGGCCCTGAGGGAGCCGCTGCCCGCGGGGGGATCCCGGGACCGGGGCTGCACCGAGACCCCTGCCGGGTGCTGCGGGAGCGCTCATTGGTTCGGCCCTGCGTACAAGGATGGTGATTGGCTGGGGCCCACGTACGGGGCTGCTGAGCGGCTCGGCTCTATGAGCCTGACTGCTGATTGGTTGAGCTCTATGGGCCTGGCTTCTGATTGGCTGAGCGGTAGGCACCTGTATAGCTACCTGCTGACTCTGCCGGCCTTTTACGTGCTGATTAGCCTCGCTGTCCATGAATGCTGATTGGCCAGCGGTCTATATGCGCTGACTGTCCACGCTGGCTGATTGGCCGGGCGGCCCGCGCTGGGTCCCCCAAGTTCCCCCCCCGGTCAGTTTGGGGGCGCGGAGCGGTGCCCGCCCCACATTCCCTCCCCCCCCCGGAGCTCCCGGGACCCACTGGGGGCACCAATGGGGAGGGGTCTGGCGCGGAGCCCCTCGGCCCCCCCTCCCCCGTTGTAGTGGACCCCACTCTGCTTCGCCCCGCGGGGGGCCGGGTTCTGCCCTGGGGTCCCGCTCCGCCCCCGGGATCTCCGCTTCCCCCTCTGGGCCGTGGGGTCCCCGCGGGGTTGCGGCGCGGGGCGGGGCCGGTCCCATCCCCGGTGCCGGTGCCGGGGCCGGGGCGGAGCGGTCGCCCCGAGCGCTATAAAGCGGGCGGCAGCGGCGCCGGTGCCGCAGCGCAGACGGAGCAGCCATGAGCCTGCTGCTGGAGCCGCTGCTGGGGCCCCCGGGGGGGCTCCGCAAGGAGCCGGGCCGCGGCCCCCTGCGCTCCACCGCCTCCAGCGGGTTCCACTCGTGGCCGGGGTCGGTGGCGCTGGGACGGGCTCGGGGCGCGCCGGGCGGCGGCGGCAGCGCGGCCGCTTCCTCCACGGAGAGCCTGGACTCGATGAACGGCGAACCGCGGGTGCGGAACGAGAAGGAGCTGCTGCAGGTGCTCAACGACCGCTTCGCGGGTTACATCGAGCGGGTGCGGGCGCTGGAGCAGCAGAACCGGGCGCTGGCGGCGGAAGCGGCGGCGCTGCGGCAGCAGCAGGCGGGGCGCTCGGCCATGGGCGAGCTGTACGCGCGGGAGCTGCGCGACATGCGGGGCACGGTGCTGCGGCTGGGCGCGGAGCAGGGGCAGCTGCGCCTGGAGCGGTCCCGCCTGGCCGAGGACGTGGCCGCGCTGCGGGGCCGGCTGGAGGAGGAGGCGCGGCACCGCGCGGAGCTGGAGGCGGCGGCCCGCGGGCTCGCCCAGCTCTCGGCGCAGGAGGAGCGGGCGCGGGGCCCGCTGGAGGAGCGCGCCCGGGCGCTGCGGGAGGAGGCGGATCTGCTGCGGCGGCAGCACCGGGCCGAGGTGGGCGCGCTGCTGCGGGAAGCCCGCGTGGAGCCCGCCGCGGAGCTCCCCGCCGCCCTGCGCCCCGGCGTCACCGCCGCGCTCCGAGACCTGCGCGCCCAGCTGGAGGGCACGGCGGCGCGCAGCACCCTGCAGGCCGAGGAGTGGTTCCGCGGTGAGTGCCCGTGTCCCCCCCCACACCGCCTCCCTGCATCCCTCCTAACCCCAACCCCGCAGCGTGCTTCGGGAAGCACGGCAGGGGCACCCGCGAGGTTTTGGGGGGATGGACCCCCCCTTAGGCTGCCCTTAGGGGTGTCCCACCGGTGCGTCCCTTCCCTCTGGAGCGAGGCCAGGGGGGTTGCAGCGCGCTGCAGTGCGGGGAGGGGGGGATGCAGTGTCCTTGCTGCGCTGCTGGGTGGGGCACTACGCTAAGGGAGTACCGGGGCGGGCGCGGTTCAGCACCCTGGACAGCGGCCATTCAGCACCACGGACAGCGGCGCGGGGCACCCATGGGCGCCCTCGGGCGGCAGCAGGGGCTGCGTTGTTTGCGTGTGCCCCCCCTCAATTCCCGTCCCCCTTATCCTTCGGAGGGGGGGCTGCAGGACACTGCGGCAATGCCCCCCCCCCCGCCTCACCCCAGAGCAGTGGGTCCAGCCGTGGCCATGTGGGCGGGAAAGGCACACGTACAGGCAGCAGCAGGAGCTGATGGGGCGCCCCGTGGATGGGCTGTAGTGAGGGGTTTGAGGGCCCTGCAGCCTCTCCTGTCCCCTTGCAGTGAGGCTGGACAAGCTCTCGGAGGTGGCCAAGGTGAACACGGACGCCATCCGCGTGGCGCAGGAGGAGATCTGCGAGTACCGGCGCCAGCTCCAGTCCAAGACCACCGAGCTGGAAGCACTCAAAGGGACCCAGGAGTCGCTGGAGAGGCAGCGGCAGGACTCGGAGGAGCGCCATCATGCAGATGTCCTGTCCTACCAGGTAGGGCAGCAGCCTGGGTACTGGCCAGCGGGGAGGGACCTTCCAGCTGCTGGGGAGGAGCAGCTCTGAGGCTGGCGCTTTGGCATCATTGGTGATGATCTGTGGCAAACCTTCAGGGCTGTGTCTGGAGCCGGCCTCTTCCAGCTCATCCTGGATGGAGCCACCCCTGCCTCTGCCTTTCTTTGACCTGCCCATGCTGTTGGTCACAAATGGCTCTGGTCACGTCTTGTGTCCCCAAGCTGCAATGCAAAGCCCACGGGGCTGTGCTGGGTGGTGCCCATGGGCTGAAACGCTGTCCCCATCAACCTCAGGCAGTGGTTTGGTGGCCCCAGACTCACCCGAGTCCTAGAAACATTCCCACTTTTTGTCCCTGCCTTAGGCAGCTCTGGAAGGGGCTGGGGGCTCCACCAGGAATGGGACAGCCCCTGGACACATCCCCTTCCCTCTGCATCTGCAGGGGGAGGTGGCTGCAGCCCCTCGGTGAGGGCACCCTGGTGCTGGGAGAGGACGGAGACCAGGGCACTGTTTAGGAGTGCTCTGTGACCCCCTGCATGAGGGGACTGCCCCCTCCCCATGGCATCAGTCTCTCTCCCTGCCTGCAGGAAACCATCCAGCAGCTTGACAGCGAGCTGAGGAACACCAAGTGGGAGATGGCAGCTCAGCTCCGGGAGTACCAGGATCTGCTCAACGTCAAAATGGCCCTGGACATCGAAATTGCTGCCTATAGGTATGGGGTGGGCCCCTGGCACCGGTGTCCCTGGGGACACTCCTTGGGGGAGATGGATCTGGAGGCCATGGCTGGCAGCTCCTGGGCATGGGATGAAGGGAGAAGCAATCACTGACTGCCATACTCTGGTCTCTTCCTGGCAGGAAGCTCCTGGAAGGGGAGGAATACCGGATGGAGTCCGGCTTTGGGATGCTGTCCTTCCCCGAGGTGGTCCCCAAGGCTCCCAGCATCGCCACCAGCATCAAGGTGAAGAGTGAGGAGAAGATCAAGGTGGTGGAAAAATCCGAGAAGGAGACGGTGATTGTGGAGGAGCAGACGGAGGAAATCCAGGTGACCGAGGAGGTGACGGAGGAGGAGGAGGAGGCCGAGAAAGAGGCCGAAGAGGAGAAGGCTGAAGAGAAGGAGGAGGAAGCAGAAGCAGGGGAAGAGGAGGTGAAGTCCCCAGAGACACCTGCACCTCCACCAAAGGAGGAGGCCAAGAGCCCCGCAGTGAAGTCCCCAGAGACACCTGCACCTCCACCAAAGGAGGAGGCCAAGAGCCCTGCAGTGAAGTCCCCAGAGACACCTGCACCTCCACCAAAGGAGGAGGCGAAGGCCCCGGCAGTGAAGTCCCCAGAGAAGCCCTCACCCCCCTCTAAAGAGGAGGCCAAGCCCCCAGTGGTGAAGTCCCCAGAGAAGCCCCCAAGCCCCTCAAAGGAGGAGGCCAAGACCTTGACCGTGAAGTCCCCTGAGAAAGCCAAGTCCCCTGTGAAGGAGGAGCCCAAGTCCCCACAGAAGGAAGCGGCCCCGGCCAAGGAGCCCGCCCCGGCCCCTCCAAAGGAGCCGAAAGCCCCTGCAAAGGAAGAGCAGCCCAAGGAGACGAAGGCTTCCGCCAAGCCCGGAGCTGAGGAAGCTCCCAAAAAGGATGCCCCAGCCAAGGTGGAGGAGAAGCCCAAGGAGAAGGCGCCGGAGCCTGCAGCTCAGGAGGTGAAGGAGCCCACCAAGCCAGCCCCCAAACCTGCACAGGAAGGGAAAGCAGAGGAGGCAGCTCCCCCAAAACCTCAGCCTGAGCCCAGCAAAGCGGCTGCCAAGCCAAAAGCTGAGAAGAAGGTGGAGGAGCCAAAGAAGGAGAAGGTGGAGGAGCCAAAGAAGGAGAAGGTGGAGGAGCCAAAGAAGGAGAAGGTGGAGGAGCCAAAGAAGGAGAAGGTGGAGGAGCCAAAGAAGGAGAAGGTGGAGGAGCCAAAGAAGGAGAAGGTGGAGGAGCCAAAGAAGGAGAAGGTGGAGGAAGCAAAGAAGGAGAAGGTGGAGGAGCCAAAGAAGGTGGAGGAGCCAAAGAAGGAGAAGGTGGAGGAAGCAAAGAAGGAGAAGGTGGAGGAAGCAAAGAAGGTGGAGGAGCCAAAGAAGGAGAAGGTGGAGGAAGCAAAGAAGGTGGAGGAGCCAAAGAAGGAGAAGGTGGAGGAAGCAAAGAAGGTGGAGGAGCCAAAGAAGGAGAAGGTGGAGGAGCCAAAGAAGGAGAAGGTGGAAGAGCCAAAGAAGGTGGAGGAGCCTAAAGCTAAACCCAAAGACGAGCCCAAAGCCAGTAAAGACCCTGCCAAGTCTGAGGCCCCCTCCAGCAAGGAGGGCAAAGCCCCAGAGCCAGCTGTGGGGAAGAAGTGAGCGGGGCTGCGGGTGCTGAGGAGCACCTCTGGGCACAGGAGCTGCTCTGCTCCTCACCAAGGGGCCAGCCTTGACCTTAGCACTATGTCCATGTGAGAGCCACAGCCCCTCGTGCCCTGCCCGAAGCTTCCCTAGCCCAGTGTGCCACGTTTAACACTTGAATATAACCCAGGAGAAGAGCCCCCAGCGCCCTTCTCCACCAAGTGCATTTATCTCATGTATGTGCAATGATGGATGAGTGCAATGCAGAGCTCAAGCTGCTTGGGAGGGGGCTGGTGGGGACAACTGTCCCTCTGAGCGGTGACCCGGGTGGCAACCGGCTTTGGTAGGAGAGGCTGGGTGCTATGGGACCGCTCACTGACACCCACGGGGCACCAGGAACCCCAGCCCACTGTTGTTTGCTTCCTGTGCAATAACCAAATACAGTGCTTACAGAGATGCCCTGGCTCTGCTGGCTCCTCTCTGGGGGGGGAGGAGGAGGAAGGGGTGGTGGAGGAAGGTGGGAAAGCCTGGTTGTGGCGCTGGGATGTGGCACTCAGTTGGAGGGTGACTTGGGGTGTTCCCTGTGGCAAACTCAGCCCAAGGCAAGCAGAGGAGCCTGTGGGCTGGAGGCAGGGTCAGCCCCTGCTCCCCACGAAGGATTGCAGTGGGGTTTGTTCTTCCTTCTCTAAGGAACAGCTGGGGGGGGCCTGGGTTAATGCTGGAGGGGCTGAATGGGAGCAGGGGGAGAGGCTGGTGGCCTTCCTGGGGGGGAAATTGCTTCCAGGGAAGAAGAGGAGAGGCGGGAGGGACAAGGACCTTGGGAATGGGGACACAGCCCCAGCCCTGCCAGCCTGGCTGTGGGACAGGCCCCACCTCCCTGTCCCCATACAGAGTGAGCTTGGGTGCAGGATCCCCCCCAGCCCCTCACGCGGTGCAGGGAGGGGCTGAAGCCCCTCTGCAGCATCAGGGTTGTGCTGAGTCAGCAGGGAACCAGCACAAGGACAGGCTGGGGCTGCAGTGCAGGCTCTGCAAAAGGGCTATTTTTAGCTATCTCAGGTTTTAGCTATCTCAGATCCATGGTCCCAAGGCCCTGAAGCAGGCAGGGAGGGAGGGCAGGAGGCAGGCAGTGTGCCAGGCAAGGGGATGTACCAGCAGCACCAGAGCCTGGGGCTTGCTGCAGCCCCATAGGCCCCTCAGCACAGACAGGGCACCCACACGCTGCTTCACTTCACTGTTTAATCCCTTTGGCTACAAAACCCTCCAATGAAACTCAAAACCTCGGAGAAGAAACTGCCCAGGGTGGGATGGGGACACTCAGCGATGGCTGAAGAAGCCCTGGGGGTAGTTGAACTTGAAGGGCTTCAGGCGCAATGGTCCCCTGCAAGAGAAGAGGGAGAGGCTGAGCCACAGCAGGCAGGAAGCCCACAGCAGCTAAAGCAGAGGCTCCAGCTCAGGCAAGGCTGTGCTCTAGGGGCCAGCAGTGCCCCATAGCCCTGCCAGGACTCAACCCATAGCCAGGGTCCTCCCTGCCCCTGGGCTCTCACCTGACCAGGCGCAGACACATCTTCTCCTGGGGGAACTCCTTGGGCCCCTCCACGCTGGTGTCATGGGGCTCTGTCTCCAGGTACACATCCAGCACCATGCACAGCCGCTGCAGCTGGTTGGTGAGGAGCTGGTGGCCAGGTTTGGGCCCCCACAGCTCCTTGTAGTTCACATTGACCTCGCTCTCCATGGCCTGGAAGAGGGAGTGATTGGGACAGTGCAGGTTTGGGTCTCTGCTGCAGCCAGCAGGTCCCCAGGGCCGGCCCTAGCCCCCAGCTCACCCCAATGGCTTCCTATGGACACAGAACTGCTGGTAACACCCCAAAAGCCCAGCGGCTCTCCGGCCTCTTCTCCCCACAGCCCACGTTACCCGAATGTTGTCATCGTTGCTGCCCGTTCGCTCTCCTTTCCAGTTGAGGCAGAGGCTGAAGATGGGCGGCAGCGTGGAGTAACCAGGGTTCAGGACCACAGCTGCCTGGAGCTTGGCTGGGAAGGGCAGGGAAGAAACATCACCTATGATGGCATCACTGTGGGAATTAGGAGTTGCCAGGGGTAGAAAAGGCACTTACCTGTTCCCCTTTCGATCAGGGCCATGTAGTAGAGGTGAGTGTCTTCAGCCAAGCCGGCCTCGATCACATCCTTAGTGTAGGGCAGCTTCTGTGAGGAGAGGTAAGAGGAACGAGGAGGTGCTGGCACCATGCAGGAGATGGAAGGGATGAAGGAACCCAGCCTCATGCTCAGCACCCACCGCATAGTCCTCATAGGGGATGGCAGCCCACTTCACCAGGCGGGAGACAACCTTGGTCGGGAAGAGATGCTGGCACTCGCTGGAGACTGGCACCACGCCGTGCTCTGAAACCAAGGACAAGGCCGCCTGAGCAGGGCAGGGCTGGGGGCAGCGCTCTGCCGCTGGCCTGCAGGGGGGATGCTCCAAACCCAGGACCTGAGGACATCGTTATCCTTCTGAGAGATGCCCAGATTGAAGCAGTGGAGGTGTGGGTCCCCTCCCACCACAGCCCAAATCCATTCCCAGTGCAGGGATGGCCAACCCCAAAGGGGTGCTGGGGTCTGAGAGGGGGCACAGCCTTCCTCTCCCACCCACAACAGGGCAGCCCCCACAGCCCCTGTGGACAGAAGGAACAGCTGGGAATGGGGGGTGGCACCATGCAAGGTGACACCAGTCAGGTCTCCTCTGTAGCAGGACCCTGCCGCCACAGCCCCTGTGCCCAGGGCACTCACCCAGAGATGCAAACTGCTTGTGGAGAGCCAGGCGGGACTGCAGCCTCGAGCGCAGCAGCTTCACCGTCAGCTCCATGTGGCTGGCGCTCAGCGTGTTGTCAGCAGTGACCATGTGCTGTGGGCAGGAGGGGCTGTCACCATCACAGCAGCCTGTGTCCTCCAGGGACACCCACCCAGCCACAGGGACCAGCACAAGCCACTGCTCAGTGCCTGTAACAGGGCTCAGACTAGCACATGTGGCAGATAAAACACACTGGGGTGGCACTGTTGCAGACTGATCCCAACTGAACCTGCCTCATGGTTTGGGAGCAACAGGACATGACAATTGCCCCCAAAGCCTTCCCAAACCCCACCTTGACGTTCCAGTGGGGAGGAGAAGGAGGTGTGGTGTACCTGAGGCTGATCCTTGGGGAAATGCAGCCCCCCCAGCTTCTGCACCCACACGTAGGGGTGCCCCAGCTCTGTCACGTAGTCGCTCAAGGTCAGGATGCTGTGGGGACAACAAGGAAGGGTTGTGCTACCCCAGAGCACTCCCTGCCTCTGAGGCAGCTGGAGGGAGCACCCCAAGGTCCTGTGAACCCACCCAGTGCCAACTGGCAGGACACTGGCTTCCTGGGCAGTGAGGGGCATGCTGGGTGCAGATGCCCCCATTGTGTGGGGCAGGGCCCCACTCACCCCACTTTGTCGAACTGGAACTGGTTGGCCGGGTTGGGCGTTTTCCTCCCGTGGTCTCCTGGGTAGAGGCAGTTGAGGATGGAGTCTGGGGAGAGCAGGTCACTGGGGGGAAGAGGGGAGAGGAGTCAGCAGCAGCCGGTGCTCCCTGTCCTGCTGGGGCAGCCACTGGCAGCCTCTGAGCCCAGAGAAGGGGATTAGGAGCTCCACGAGTTGGGTTTCAAGACCATGAATGGCTTTCCTCTGATTTCACTCCAAAAGGACACCTGTGAAACCACAGGGCACCAGCTCCCTCTTTCCCAGGAGGCTGCTCTCTCCAGTGCATTAACTCCCATGAAACCCCACCGATGTGCATGGGGAAGCATCACCAGCAGAGGCAGGGCACAGCCTGACGCCTGCTTGCCACCCAACAAGCTTAAGCAAAGGAATTCTGCGTCATGAAATCGGATTCTTCACCTCTGACTGCACTCACAAGCCTGACCAAGCATAAAGGGCTGGAATTTGGGCTTTGGCTCAAGTCACAACCTCCCTGGCCAAGTGCTTTGAGGGAGGGAGCATCCTGCACCCTGCGGAGAGACTCCAACTGCTGCCATGGGGGGGTTGGGTACCAACAGGGAAAAGAGAACGCCAAGAGGTTCTTTGGCATGGGACAGGCTGGGAGGTAGCACTTGCTCCCAGGTAAACCCAGACCAGCCTCTCCCACCTCCCTCTTCCTCAGGCACCTCCTCCTGGCCTGGGATTGTCCCTGGAGAGCTGGCAGCTCCCTAGGCAGGCTCCTACTGCAGCTATTCCTCCCACAAATCAGGCTCCAGCGGGCTCCTGGGAGCACAGGGAGAGGCAGCTGCATCTCTGGTACTCAAGACAAGGTGACCTGCAGAGTGAGCAGGGACTGGGAGCTGCCAGGCACAGGGGGGAGGAGAGCAGCTTGGCTGCAAGAGCGTGATGGAAGCAGGAGAGGTTCTCCCCCAGCTCCTCAGAGGTCTGGCCCCACTTCCCTAAGACATTCCCAAGCTCTCTGCCACTGGCTTGTGACAGAGGGAGAGAAGGATGCTGCCTGTGCTGCAGCACTCTGGCAGGGCTCCTGGCAAGGCCCTGAAGCTAAAGGGAAGGATAGCACAGAGCAGAGGATGTGCAAGGTGAAAAGCCTCCCCGGAGGCAGAGATGGAGCTGTGCTCTTTTGGGCCTCCTTTAGCCAGCAAAAGCCAAGCCAAGAGAGCATCTCCTTACCCGGCACTGATGGCAGTTGTCATCTCAACAGCAGTGGCCACCTTGGCTTTCACCGTCATGACATTGAGGTTCATCAGGTAGTAGAAGGTCAGATGAAGCACGTTCTCATCTGCACCAACAGAGGATAGGTCATTGCTGTTGTCTGCTCCAGCTTGGAGCTCTGCAGAGGGGACCTATGTGCCCCTCTGCTGGGGCAATTGAGCCAGGGTGCCAAGCTGGTGCTGAGTCACTCCCTGTGTGCTGTCACCCACCTATTACCAGCCCCACTTACCCTTGCACTTGAGGTCGACTGTGACAGACAAGGGGTGGCGCTTGAGCATCTCCTTGCGCTTGTCATCCAGCTGCACTCCCAGGGTGGGCCTGCGCCGCTTCTGGGGTGCAACAGAGCTGTCAGACCCCTCCTGCTCCTCGGTGCCCACCCTCCTCTCCCACTGCTCCTTCCCCCTGGCCTCTATCCCCAATCCCCAGCACTGCAGGCACTGAGCAGCCTGGGGAAGGAGGGAGCAGGAAACCCTCACCCTGCTGCAGGGTGAGGACAAAGCAGGGCAGTTCCTGTCGTTCCTTCAGCCTCCAGGAGCTTCCCCACCCCTGTGAGATGAGGACAAGGACCTGTTGGCCCCAAAAGCTTCCCCATCGTATGGAGCAGCAGCCAAGGGTCTTCCTTTTACCCTTCCCCACAGCAAGAGCCCAATACACCAGGCACTGCTGCTGGGTGGTGAGGAGTGGTGGCACAGACCTCCTTGGGCTTTCATGCTGGGGACAGCCAGTGCCTACAGCCTCCAACCCTAAACCTAGACCTAAATGCCTGCCCAAGGGAGCACCATGGTGCAGAGTTCAGCTCAATGCTTCTGCCAGACAGCAGGGAACGGACCTGGATGCCTCCGGGCTGCACTCCAGCCTCCAGCCCCAGGCTGTTTACACAAAGTGGAGCAGCTCCAGCCAGAGCGGCCGGGTGGGATGTGAGGGTGGTGGGACACAGAGCCCTGGCTCTCCTGCATCTGGGACAAGAACTGGGCATGGCACGTCTCTCCTCCCGAGCATGGGCTGGATTTGACTCAGTGCACCTCCACATGCACTCACGGCACATAGGGACCAGCTCCCCCAGCACGCCCGCGTTACCAGGCACAGCCCAGTTCGCCCATGGTGTCACCACAGGGTGACAGTGCTGTCCCTTACCGTGGTCTGCTCCTCTTCAGCATCAGAATCGCTTTCATCATCTGTGCAGAGAGGGGGGGGGTCAGCAGGGGCTGCCTGGGCTCAGCAGCTTCCCCACAACCAGCAGCAGTGCCAGCCCCTTCTGCAAGAGCCCAGCTCCCCCAGGCACCACCGTCCCTGCAAAGCAGGGCCCTGGCAGGATGCAGACACCCAGAACCACATCCCCAGTGCCAGGGCTCACTCTACCAGGCTGTGAGCATCAGTCTGCAGGGAGGAGCTCGGGATGGAGGGGATGAGGTGCCAGGGACTGTGGCCAGCAGCTCTGACACTGCACCATTTCATCACCCACCCGCTTCTCTACCCATCCCTCTGCCTGCAGAGAGGCAACACCACCCCAACTCACCCTGCGAGTCCTCAGGCGGCTTGTACAAGGCTTTGGCTTCCTCTACATTCCCTTCAATGGCCACCACGAGCTTCTTATCTACAGAGGAGACACAAAAACCAAGCTAGGAACCCCCCTCTGTCTGGGCAAGGCACTAGGCAGAAGCTCCCACTTCCCTACAGCAGAAAAAGCACAAAGGAAGGGTCAGTGGGAAGAGGCTGCTGTCCAGGGGGCTCTATGGGGGCGCTGCAGGGCTGGATCTCCTGGGAAGGATGGGGTCAGGGGAGGGAAAATGCTGGGATTTGAGGGACCGGCCCTGGAAACCATGAAGGTCAAATCTTTATGAACCCCCCCAAAGGAGCTGGGAGCAGGGAGGGAGGAGCTGTCACTGTGGCCACAGATTAGCAGGGACCTGGTGCGGCCCCTAGTGCACAGTGTGGCCCTTCCATGCCCCCCTGCAGCCTCCACGCAGCATCCCAAGGGGATTCCTGGGCCCTGCTGGGAAATCCCTCCCTACTCAGGGAAGCTTCAGAACATCCCTCAAAACACAAAGCTACTGCAGGGGACGAAGGGTCTCAGGTGAGCTGCAGGAAGGACACAGCTCTGCAGTCACCAGCACCCATGGGTGGCACAACCCAGCACCCACCCCATGGGGTGACAGCTCTTGGGAGGCCACATCAGCACCGAGCCAGCTTGCAGGGACACCCCTGCTGACCTTGGGAAGGGGGCAGAGTGGGGAGGCAGCTTCCCAAGCAGTTCTCCAGTGAGGGAGCTGAGCAAACAAGGTTTCAAATGCTGCTGCCTCACTGTGCCTGGCCATGGGGCCACCCGGATGCTCTGGGCTCAGCAGAATCCGACAGCAGAGCAGATCGGATCAAACACTTCTTGTGTTGGGGCCCCCAGCACAAGGACATGGAGCTGTTGGAGCAAGGCCAGAGGAAGCCACAGGGATGCTGTGAGGGCTGGAGCAGCTCTGCTCTGGAGCCAGGCTGAGAGAGCTGGGCTGGGGCAGCCTGGAGAGGAGAAGGCTCCTGAAGGGGAGACCTTAGAGCAGCTCCAGTGCCTAAAGGGGCTGCAGGAAACCTGGAGAGGGGCTTTGGACAAGGGCCTGTAGGGGCAGGCCAAGGGGAATGGCTTTAACCTGCCAGAGGGGAGACTGAGATGAGCTCTTAGGCAGAAGCTCTTCCCTGTGAGGGTGCTGAGGCGCTGGCACAGGGTGCCCAGAGAAGCTGTGGCTGCCCCATCCCTGGCAGTGTTCAAGGCCAGGTTGGACACAGGGGCTTGGAGCAAGCTGCTCCAGTGGAAGGTATCCCTGCCCGTGGTAGGGGTTGGAACTGGAGGAGCTTCAAGGTCCCTTCCAACACCATGACCCTATGAAAACAAGCATCCCTGAAGCAGTGCTTTCTGCAAGCAGGAGTGAAATCCATCCTGTTGGGGGGCAGTTTTGCCCCCAGCTGGTGACAGCCCCTCAGGGTGTCCCTGAGGACTGTGTCCCCCTTGATGCTCACCACAGGCTTGACCGTAGGCACTGGCTTGAACAAAGAGGACGTAGAGAGGCGGCGGGAGGTGCCGGGCTGTCTCATACTGCTTGTGA
Source organism: Amazona ochrocephala (assembly GCA_039720435.1). Lineage (NCBI taxonomy): Eukaryota > Metazoa > Chordata > Aves > Psittaciformes > Psittacidae > Amazona > Amazona ochrocephala. The sequence goes on along the minus strand of CM077891.1, from coordinate 1,727,077 downwards.
GCCTGGTCAAAGGGCATGAAGAGATACTCCTGGACAGGTAGGGAGGCCTGGGGGGACAAGAGTCAACCTTCATCACTGGGAATGGAACAGCTCCTCCTCCTCATCCCCCTTTGCCATGAGGCTGGAAAGCAGCACAGCAGCCATGGTGCAGGGTTAAACACAGCCACAGGGCTGGCAGCTCTCCTTGCTGGAAAACTTCTGGATCTGAAAATAACCCAGTTCCTTCTCCTGTTCTTCCCACCGAGGGCAACCACAAGGGGCTGGAACTGCGTGTGACTCTCCAGGGAAAGGCCCATTTAACAGCTCCTCCATCTGCAGCTCCGCAGGAATTGCCGCATAAACACGGATGCTCCGGAGGAGTCCTGGGAGGAGGCACATCCACCCCTGGGCCACCAGGAGTGAGATGTCTCCAGAGCTCCGGTGTTGCACCTCTCCAACACAGCCCTTGGGTGTTCTCCGACTCCTGTGGGGCTCCAGTACCTGCATGATGCTGTTGAGCCGAGGCTGGAGGCTGCTCAGATACTCCTTCTTCACCTCGATCTCCTTCAGGATCTTCTCCTTGCTGGTCAGGCATTCCTTGTACTTCTCTGCCAGCCTGGGGGAAGGAACTGGTTATCACCACACAGCACAGCTACAGAGCCTGCCCCAGCTCTCCTGACCTGACCAGTCACTGCAGGCTCCAGGTGGGCTCAGACATGGGGACAAAGAGCTCTAAGACCAAGGGCAAGTGGGGGAGAAAGGAATAGACCAGAGCTGGAAAACAAACAGGGAGAGGAAATGGAAGCTTGGCCTCAAGCTGTGCTCTGAGAAGGGACAGCAGCTGGATATTCCCTGAGCAGATCCACTCCCCATGCTGATGGAGCCCTGCTGAGCCCACCGAGCTCCTCAAGAGGCTTCTCCACTTCATACCTCCAGAGTGACTTCACGTCAAGTCCTTCCAGCTCACTCCTGAGAGCTGAGGCTTAGCACACAGCAAGTGCTCCAGGAGCTGGTGAAAGCCCAGGAAAACTCATGTTCCCCATGGCCCTGCAAGCCCTGGACACCCTTGTGTATAGGGAGAAAGCGCTAAATCTCATTGCTGCTGCTGACAAACCCTTGCCTGGCAAGAGCATGGAATATGGAATATGCTGCCCAGAGCAAGCCGGGGGGTGGGCTCATGCTCCTCTCGAGACCCTGCTCTGCACTGGACGAGAGCACCCACAGTGTGGAAGACCCCAGCCCCGAGAGGGAGCGACAGACCTGACACTGCAGGACTGAAACGCTGCTGTTTCCAAGCACAGCTCTGCTTGTGTGGGGTCAACACGGGCCCTCACAGGCTCCTCCCAACCCAAATCCCTTCCTCGGGCATGGCAGCAGCAGCTGCGCCCCCAGGGACACATCAGCGCTGTGCAGGCAGCTCCCCACTGTGGCAAGCGTCAGGAGCACAGGCAGGAAGAGCGGCAGCGCCAGAGCCAGCCTGGCTTCAGTCAGCTCCCTGCAGGGATCACTTTGCCCTGCATGGCGCATGTGGTGGAACCAGGTCCCCAATGGCAGCGTGTAACCACCCACCCTTCACTATCACCTCTGCAGAGGGTGGCATCCCCAGTCCCTGCTGCAAGAGCCTCCAAGGGGACACCAAGGAAACATCAAGTTATCATTGAATCCCAGCCTGGTTTGTGCTGGAAAGGACCTTAACGCTCCTCCAGTCCCAGCCCCTGCCACGGGCAGGGACCCCTTCCACTGGAGCAGCTTGCTCCAAGCCCTGTGTCCAACCTGGCCTTGAACACTGCCAGGCATGGGGCAGCCACAGCTTCTCTGGGCACCCTGTGCCAGCGCCTCAGCACCCTCACAGGGAAGAGCTTCTGCCTTATCTCCAACCTGAACTTCCCCTGTTTCAGTCTGAACCCATCACCCCTTGTCCTATCACTACAGTCCCTGATGAAGAGTCCCTTTCCTCATCCTTGTAGCCCCCTTCAGACACTGGCAGCTGCTCTGAGGTCTCCACGCAGCTTCTCTTCTCCAGGCTGAACAGCCCCAATGTTCTCAGCCTGCCTTTGTATGGGATCAAAATTCATGGTATCGAATTCATTTTCACGCCTTGGTGCTCAAGAGCTGGTGCTGATGTTCACTGCCCTGGTGAGAGAACACGTGGGCTCACCTGGAGAACCAGGACACCTTCACTGCCATCACCCACAGCCTGGGGCTTCCCTTGTACTGGGTTGGAGGTTGCTCCACTCCCCAGGATCCCAGGACTCTCCCTCATCAGGCACATGGAAGAAACCCCCTCATCTATGATCCAAGGACCCCACCAAGCCCAGCTCCCCACAGAGCGAATCCCCACACCACGGGCTCAGTTACACAGTGAATGTCCCTGGTTCTACACTGTGTTAAGTGGTTGTTAACAGCTCCCTCACCCACATCAGCTTCACCCCTGACACCACTGCCCCACCTCTTGCGCTGCTCCAGCTCCCAGTCCAGGCGGGCCAGTGTCTGCTGGTGGGGCTCAGACAGGGTGATGGCAGGGCGGCTGATTTCAGGGGGGGCCTCTTGGTAGAACTCCTCCAGGCTCACCAGCTCGATCTCCTCATGCTTTGACCTGTGAGAGCACATGGATCGGATCAGGAAAGGGTGGGAAATGCTCAACTCAGCCATGGCTCACAAGGCAGTGGTCAGCAACAATACCCTGTGCACCACCTTTACTCTGGGAACACAGAACCCCAGCCTGGTTTGGGTTGAAGGGACCTTAAAGCTCCTCCAGCTCCAACCCCTGCCATGGGCAGGGACACCTTCCACTGGAGCAGCTTGCTCCAAGCCCTGTGTCCAACCTGGCCCTGAACACTGCCAGGGATGGGGCAGCCACAGCTTCTCTGGGCACCCTGTGCCAGAGCCTCAGCACCCTCACAAGGAAGAGCTTCTGCCTAAGAGCTCATCTCAGTCTCCCCTCTGGCAGGTTAAAGCCATTCCCCTTGGCCTGTCCCTCCATCCCTTGTCCAAAGCCCCTCTCCAGGTTTCCTGCAGCCCCTTTAGGCACTGGAGCTGCTCTGATGTCTCCCCTTCAGGAGCCTTCTCTTCTCCAGACTGACCCAGCCTGAACAATACTGGAGAGACTCCATCTCTCCTGTGTGGTGGCATCTGGAGCACCTGCTCTCCTCCCACAAGAGGCTGAGGCAACATGAGAAGAGATCTCCAACACTGGAGGCCTCCACCCCACCTCAGACACCCCACACTCCCTCTCCTCCCCGGCCAAACTCACTTGAACTCCAAGCATTTGGTGATCTCCTTCTGCAGGTGCATCACCTCATAGAGCAGATTCTGGAGCTGCAGGTGATACGCGTCCACCTTCTGCTTTGCCTGCAACACAGACATGGCCAGAGCAGGGAATGAAGCCCTGCTGCCTTCCTAGCACACCCTACAAGAGTCACCAAGCCCCCTCTCCCCATACAGCAGGTTTTACATTGCACAACTATTTGTTTCGGGGAAAAAAAAGCCATTTTCAAGGGCTGGGAAACCAAAGATCACGACATCAAAGTGATTGTGCTCCCTCCCAGCACAAGGCACAGAGCAGGGCAGCCCTGCTGGGCCCACAGACTGAGTCCCCTCCTGTCCCAGTGCCTCAGTCTCTGCAGCAGCACAATGGAACAGTGTGTTCACACACTGAAGAGCTCTCATTGCTCCGGGTATAGAGCTTTGGGGTCAATTATATTCACATTCCTCAGGCCTGCAGCACATCAGCCTCTTGAGATGGAGCTCTCCGACTCCCATTTATACTGAAGACAGAAGCAAAGAGAGCTCCTTCGTTGTTCATCAGCATCACAGCTTCTGCTGCACCACGGAAGGGTTTCTCTAATTCAAACCCCACACCCCTGCTGCTGCTCAGCTCCTCTTCAATGTGGGATAGCACCTGCGTGCGTAACCTGGACAGGCAGAATCCACTCGACCCCAGCCCGCAGCCCCTGTGCACCTCGTGGGTCTGGTCTCTGCCCTTCTTGAGGCGGATGTGAGCCAGGCGGTTCAGCTTCTTCAGCGTCATGAAGTGGACGCAGCTCTGGACGCGCCGCTCGTCGATCTCCGCAGCCTGGGTGCGAGGAGGGAGGGGTGTGAGGCACAGGGACCCCTCTGCTGCACGCGCTTCCCGCAGGGCCGCTCCAAAGGGGGCTTTGGAGGAGCCATGACTTGTGTCACCCCACTGCCAGGCCGATTCCCTGCTGCAAGTAACTGGGAGGCGTCCGGGCTCACTTCTGGAGGAGATGGAGCCTGAAGCACTCACCCTGCCATAAGGAGGCCAGCCCCAGCTCGAGCCTGCCCCAGCCATGGGGGCTGGTGAGCCGCATGGGACAGGGAGCACCCAGCCAGCCCCACTGCGGTCAGCCCGGGCTCAATTCCTGCCCCACAGCCCCCTCCACGCACTGCAGGATCAGTAACTCAGTGACTGTGACCTCTGCCCGGGCAAAGGGCAAACAGAGCTCAGTGGGGGTTTATTTCTGGGGTTGGGGGGGCACCTCCACTTCCATGAGGGCTCCTGCTCTCTCTCAGGTTAATGGAAAACCCCAAAGAGCAAAACACACAGAACCGAGCCCCGAGACTTCTCCTCCTTACATTGTCCTTGATGCCCCGGCTCTTCAGCTCCTGGATCTCAGCCATGAGCCGCTGAAGCTCCTGGCAGGTCTCTCTGTAGAGCTCATAGTCTTTGATGGGGTCCCGGAGATCCACCTCGCACTCCTCGCTGTAGTACCGGAGGTCCTGCAGGGGCAGAGAGCACCTCCTGAGCCTCCCTGCTCCCCTGCACAGGGACTGTGACACAAACCAGGGCTCCGTTCCTGCCGCTGGCCATGAGCCCCACAGCCAGGACTCAGTTAACCCCAGGCACAAACACCCGGGAGGCTCAGGCTGTCTTTCATGGAGTTACTGTGAACTCAGACTGGTACATGCCCTGCACTGTTGCATCCACAGGACCAATGGGGAAGGAAATTACTTTTCCAGCCCTTATCCTCCCTTTGGCTGAACCCAAGTTTCCCCATAGAATCCTAGAACAGTTTGTGTTGGAAGGGACCTTAAAGCTCCTCCAGCTCCAACCCCTGCCACGGGCAGGGACCCCTTCCACTGGAGCAGCTTGCTCCAAGCCCCTGTGTCCAACCTGGCCTTGAACACTGCCAGGGATGGGGCAGCCACAGCTTCTCTGGGCACCCTGTGCCAGCGCCTCAGCACCCTCACAGGGAACAGCTTCTGCCTTAGGTCCAGCCTGAACTTCCCCTGTTTCAGTCTGAACCCATCACCCCTTGTCCTATCACTGCAGCCCCTGATGAAGAGTCCCTCCCCAGCATCCTTGCTCACAGGAGCGTTTCAAGGCCATGTGCAAACCGTCCCTGTGTCTCCACATGAACGTTTGCCTCCTTGAGGAGTCCTGAAGGAGATGGAAACAGGTCTGGAAGCTCAGTGTTTCAGAGGCATCGGAGCTGTCCTGGCTCTGATGGATGGGCCTCAGCTCCCCAAAGAGGGGGATAAGGCCAACAAGGGGATGAGCTCAGTGCAGCAGAGCCTTGCAGCAGCAGGGGGTGCCAGGGCCCTACCTGGTCCCCATCGCCCTTGCCCCTCTTGCCCTCCGGCGTGGCTCCGTCCGTGCGGATCACTTTGGGCTTCCTCTTCTTGCTGGACTCCGAGGACATGGCACTGCCGGGCTGCAGGAGAGGAGGCAAAGCTGCTGCCATGGGGGCAAAGCCGAGGGGACCGGGGCCATTGGGACCCTGCACACCGCGGTCTCCACCTGATTGAGCCCCACAGACCCCGCACACCGAGGCCTCGACCCACCGAGCCCCACAGACCCCATACACCGGGGCCTCCACTCCACAGACCCCGCACGCCGGGGCCTCGGCCCCACCGAGCCCCACAGACCCCGCACGCCGGGGCCTCGGCCCCACCGAGCCCCACAGACCCCGCACGCCGGGGCCTCGGCCCCACCGAGCCCCACAGACCCCGCACGCCGGGGCTTCGGCCCCACCGAGCCCCACAGACCCCGCACGCCGGGGCCTCGGCCCCACCGAGCCCCACAGACCCCGCACACCGGGGCCTCGACCCACGGAGCCCCACAGACCCCGCACACCGGGGCCTCGACCCACGGAGCCCCACAGACCCCGCACACCGGGGCCTCGACCCACGGAGCCCCACAGACCCCGAACACCGGAGCCTCCGCCCCACAGACCCCGCACACCGCAGCCTCGACCCACGGAGCCCCACAGACCCCGCATACCCAGACCGCGCTGCTCCGCTCCGCTCCGCTCCCCTCAGCGCCACCCGGAAGTGACGACAGAGGGGCAGACTAGCACGGCGCAGGACGGCTGAAAGCGCCCCCTCGCGGACACTATATCCGGAGGACCGCGGGCAGCGCCTGAAGGGGGCGTGGGTTCGGGGAGTGGGCGTGGCTTAGAGCAAAGGGGCGTGGTCAAGCGCCCCGTTGCCGATCCCGTGCTGGGGGCAGCCCCGGGGAGCGGGTTCCCCGGGCACCCCCAATGACACCTGGGCTATCCATGGGCTTGGGGGGGCACAGATGGGAACCCAATGGCACCAGGAGCACACAGAGATTTCGGGGTCCCTGATGGCACACGGGGGGTTTGGGGTCACCCGTGGCAGACACCAGGCTGGGGGCTCTGCTCCCCATGCCGGGGGGGGGTTGAGCACCCCAAGTTGCCCCCCCCGCCCCCCTCCCCCCAGAGGGCCAGGCTTTGGCATAGTAAATATTTAATTGGCGGCACAGGAATTAAGACCCCCCCAAACCCCTGCACCCCCTCTGCAGCACCGGCCCCTGCCCCACATGGGGACCCCCTGCAGGACGGGGGGCTCCCCCCTTCCCCTCCGTGGCTGCATCCCTCCCCCCCATCCCAGAGCACCCCATAATGGGGTAGGGGGGCAGGAGAGCAGAGGCCGGGGTGCAGGCAGTGAGGCAGCCCCTGGGGGTGCGGGCAGACCCCCCCTCACTGCAGGGGTGAGATCTTCATGGGAATCATTATCCGGGATTCCATGGTCCGGACCAGTGGGACTGGGAAAGGAAGGAAGAGACTGGTCAGAAAAGGGGGTCCCCAATGCAGGTTGGGGGTTCCCAACGCAGGGGGAGTCCCCAGTGCAGAGGGGGGTCCCAATGCGGGGGGGGGCCACTCACCGGTGTAATACACGTTCTCATCCCAGCCCGTTTTCCTCCAGGCCGCGTTCCTCGTCTCCTCCCGGGACTGCAGGTCCCTATAGGCTGTATGGAGGGGATGGAGCTGGTACCCAGGGCCCCCCCCACGCCAGCCTCTGCAGTGGGGGTACCCCCGGGGTGACAGGGACCCCTTACCCCAGAGGTGGTGCACGACGTACAGCTCCCCGATCTGCGAGAAGAACCCCCCCACGGCCTCCTGGTTCTCCTGACGGTACTTAATGGCCCGAGCCCTGGGGGCAACACGGGGGGAGGTTACCCAAGGGCCCCCCCTTGATCCAAGGAGGCCTCTTCCCACCTTGTGTGCCAGCACAGCCACCACTCACCAGTTGTTGCCCCATTCAATCATGGTCCCTGGCTAGAAACAGAGGAGAAAAGGAAGCAGAGGGAGCAGCCAGACCTCATCCGCTCCAAGAGGGATTTGGGGGGCTGCCCCCCCTCAAAGCAGGACCCTCCCTCTGTGGGTCTCACCTTCAGCTTGTAGGTCCTGAGCTCGTAGATGTTGGGTCCCTGCCGTGGCAGGGGCTCGTTCCAGAAGCTGAACTCCAGGAGCAGCTGGTTCCTGCGGGACAGCAGCATCCGGCTCCGCTCCCTGCGGAACTCCAGGTACTCCTGGGGACAGCCCCGGTGGTGGGGGGGGTCAGGCAGAGGTGATGGGGGGAGCCCAGGCTGCTCCCCCCCCCCAATCCTGGTGGTACCTGGTTCTGCTTGAGCTTGTCCATGCAGTGTGAGAGCGCCGGGTACCCCCCGGAGAAGCGCCAGAGGTGCACTGGGAGCCAGGACAGAGCGGGATGGGGATGGGAACACCCCCGGAGCCCATCCAGCGGCTCCCAAACCTCTCCCTTCGTGTCCCAGACCCCCAGGGCTTTGCCCTTGGCACTGCCCTCACCTGCCTGGTCCTGCTCCCCGTACCACGTGTTCCAGTTGCCCACCAGGTCACAGGGGTAGTCCGGGTCCAAGTGCAGCTTGGGCAGCACCTTCTCTCTATGGGAGCACAGAGAACGGAGCTGAAGGGCGGCAGCACCACCCCAAAACACCCCCGATACCCCCGTGTGCTCCCCCAGCCCAGCACGAGGGCTGCGGGCAGGGAAAGCTCGGGGGGGATGCACCCGTTCCACAGGGAGGGAACCGAGGCGAGGAGCAGGGCACAGACCCCCCCAGGGGCTCTGCACAAGCCCTCCCGCAGCAGCCCCCGTGCTGGGCTCACGTCAGCCCGTTGTAGGCATCCAGGCACTCCGGCTTCACGTTGTGAACTGCGGGGAGAGCACAGAGCGGCTGCCAGGCGGGGGGCTGGACCCGGGGGGTGCCCATGGGCGACGGGGGGCGGCCCCAGCGCCGGGCCCGCCGCGGGGCACTCACACTGGATCTTGTAGAGGCTGCTGGTCTCCCTCTTGGAGAGCAGGTTGGAATGCGCATCCTTGCGGGGATCCACCTTGTGCACAAAGAGGGAGCGGAACCAGCTGCCCTCGGCGTCCTGCGAGTACCCCCTAAGGGACAGCGGCTCAGCACCGGGGAACCACCGGGACCCACGGCTGGAGGGCGAACCGGGACCCACCGCTCCCGCTGCCCGCCGGGGCCATCGGAGGGGTTCGCTCCGTCCAGACCCGGTTTGATGGGAGGGGGACGTGGGAAAAGCCCCAGCCCAGCCCGGGGGGTCCCGCTCAGCCCCGGGCTGGGGGGGGCTCCGCTCGGTGGTGCCCGGACGGGACCGCGCCGCACGGACGGACCTTTGCCCACGGGGCCGCGGCCGGTGAGGCATTAACAGCGCCGGGGGCCCCGCGCCAGGCCCGGCCTGGGGCCCGAGGGGGAACCGGGGCCCGGGGGATGCCGGAAGCGGGGCTCGGGGGTCCCGGCCCGGCCCCACTCACCGCGCTCCGGGGCGGGCCCCGCCGCCACCACAGCCCCGCAGCACCCACCGCAGCGCCGCCGCCGCCGCCATCTTCCCCCGCACCGGGCGGGGGCTGCGCTGACCACGCCCCCTTTAAATTTGACCACGCCCTCTTCCAGTCCGGTCACGCCCATTTTCGTCTGTCCACGCCCACCAGGGGCGTGGCGCCCCCGCCCCTCCCTCAGAAGCTGGCCTCCAGAAGGATGATTCTGATTGGCCGCCGAGCCCCGCTCCCGGCCACACCTTCTCGCTTCGAGCCCCGCCCATTCATCCCCGCCCGCGCCCACGGCGACGCCTCATTGGCTGCTGCTGGCGGGGAGGCGGTGCCCCGAGAGGGCAGCAGCCAATCAGAGGAGTTCATTGGAGAAGCCGGCGTCTGATTGACAGCGGTGTCTTGCCCCGCTGCGTTCCGCCCGCTGCCGGCCGGAGAGGGCGGCTGCTGATTGGTAGCTGCTCCAGGGGGGCGGGGCTTCCGCTGGCTCCTCCCCATTGGAGGCGTTGTCAGAGCGGGGTGTGGCGGGGGGGCGTGGTCAGTGGTTCCCGCGGGTTCGGGTGCCGCGCAGCGGGGCCGGAACCGGGTCCCGCCGTGTGCGGTGATGGGGGCCCCGCAGCGCCCCTCCTGGGCAGGGGCCTCCTCCTGGGGTGCGGGCACCTGCGTGAGGGCGCGGGGCACCGGCGGGTCCGCCCTGCCCCACGGCTCCCCCCATAGCGCCCTCCTCCCGCCCCATAGGCTCCCCATATCCCCTCCAGTACAGGTCTCAGGCACACCACAGCCCCCTCGCCCTGCCCCAGGACCCACGGCCAGCCCTGGGGAGCGGGATGGGGGCAGAACGGGACGAGCCCCAGTGCTGGAGGGGCAACTGGAGGGGCTGATAATATGGGGTCCCTATGGGTGTTAACTCCCCTGCAGGGAGGGTACATTGGAGTGCCCTGCGGAGGCAGGCCGTGTTTGGGTTCCCCTGGGTGCTCTGCTGGGGGATATGGGGACCCCCAAATCCCCTGGTGGGGCACAGGGGTCCCCGGGGTGTGAGGATGCTGCCCTGGCCACCCCCCCAAACTGCTGCTCCCGGGGGCACCCAGTACCGATTGGACCCCAGGGCAGAAGGTGTCAGAGCAGCGGGGGGGCACTCGGTATTAGGTTGCGGGGGTGAAGACTCCAGCCCCCATCAGCCTCCAGATGCCATGGGATGGGGGGCAGGAGGCTGGTTTGGGGATCACCATGGGGCAGGTTAAACAGAGGGGTCGCCCCCTTCAGTGCTCACCTTGTTGGAGGGCAGCGGAGGGCCCGAGGTGCAGCAAGGAGGGTGCATGGGGGGGCACCGAGCAGGCAACAGGGGGGACGTGGAACCCGCCCCCCGGGGTTCCTGTGGGGAGCTGGCACAGGGGTTAAAGGGTTAAATGTCCCCCCAGACCCCCAAACTATTGTGACTCCCCCAAACCCTCTCTGTCCCCCTCCCCAAAGCCCACAACCCCCCCACTTCAGCCCCCCTCCAAGCCACCCCATGGCCCCTGCCCCCTGTTACCCCCTCACCGGGACAGGGGCGATGCCCCCCGGCGCAGGGCGCAGACCCAGGCGTTCAGCTCCTCGGGGGTCTCGGCCCCCAGGCAGTACGTCCGCATCCCGGGGTGCTCGGCCTGGGGACGGGGATGCTCATGGTGGAGGGGTCCGGACCCTGTGTCCCCCCCCCATAGGGTACCCCCGGATGCGGGGCTCCAGGGGGCGATGCTGACCGTGAAGAGGAACTGGGGGGTGTGTGGGGCGCGGGGCGCGGGGGGCAGGACGCGGATCTCGTAGCCGGGCAGGGGGAGGCCGCCCCGCACTCGCTGTTCGCTGCTGTCTGGGGGAGGGCAGAGGGGTCTCAATGGGGGGGACCCCATCAGCACCCTGAGACCCCCCAGCACCAATGGGGGGATGTCAGGGACCTCCTCTGGGTCCCACCAACCCTCCCCCCCCGACTCCTTCAGCCCCCACAGGGACCCCCGATCCCCCCTGGAGCCCCAATGCCCAGGATCTCTGATGCCCCCCCATGGACCCCCAACCTGCACATGGCCCCGGGGCCCCCCCAGCCCCTCTCACCCCTGTAGTAGTAGAGGCAGAGATCGACCAGCACAAACCAGCGCCGCTTCCACAGGCGCAGCCCAGAGCTGTCCTGGGTGGGGGGGGGAGCATAGGGCTGAGCCCCCCCAACCCGTCACCCTCGGGGACCCCCAAACCCCTTCTGATCCCCAAACACCACAACCCCACAGCACCCCCCACTTCAGACCCCCCAGTTCCCATAACCCAATCAAAGACCCCCCAGACCCCCAACTCGATCCCCCACCACTGCAGACCCGCCAAACCCCATACGCCCCCCCACATCCCATACCCCCACCTCAGCCCCCCTCAGCTCCCCCAGCCCCCCATCCCTCTAACCCCCACCCCAGTCCCCCCCAATCTCTTACCCTCCCACCTCAGCCCCCCCCCAGACACCTCCCACCCCATGACCCCCCACCCCAGGTCCCCAAACCCCACATCCCCCCCCGAGCCCAAGCCCCACACACTCCCCCCTCAGCCCCCCCTCAGCCCCCACCTGCTTGCGCAGCCAGCCGCGCATGGTGGGGGGGGCGCGGGGGTCCCTGCGCAGCGCCTGCCCCCCCTTCCCGAAGGCGTGGACCCGCGGCACGGCCCGGCAGGGCTGGGCAGGGGCTTCACCAAGGGCGGGGGCTCCAGAGCCCCCCCCAGGCCCCCCGGCTCCCTCCCAGGCCCCCCGCAACCCCACAGTGACCCCCCCGGGCTCCCCTGGCCCCTCCCTATACCCCCAATAGCTCCCCACCGGTCCCCCAGCTCCCCATAGCACCCTTGGGTGCCCCATGACCCCCAGGGGCCCCAAGCCCCTGTTGCCCCCATAACTTCCCCTTGCCGCACCCAGCCCCCATTGGCCCCCGTAGCCCCCAAAACCTTATTGCCCCCCATAGCTTCCCCTGCCCTCATCCAGCCCCCATTGATCCCCCATACCCCCCCATTGCCCCCCCATAGCGCCCCGTGACCCACCCCAGCTCCCATTGCAGTCGGTACCTCCCCATGCACCCACCCCCGGCCCCCCCAATCCCCCCCGTACCCACCGGGGTGTCCGGGCCCGCGGGGGGGGGGCAGCGGCGGGGGGCGGTCTCGTCGGCGCCTGCCATGGGGGTGCTGCGGGGACACGGGGGGGGGCGCACCCCGTCAATGTCCCCATTGTCCGCAGGCACAGAGGCCCCGTTCTCCCCTCGGCGGGGGCGGACGGGCGGGGGGGGGAGCGGGGCGGGGGGGGGCTCAGCCCTGCCCGTTACCCCCGGCCCGGTCCCAGTCCTGGCCCCGTACCGCGGCCCCGGTGCTGATCCCGGTCCCGTTGTCCCAGCCCAGCTCCAGCCCAAGTCCCCTCCCGCTGCCCTGGTTCCGGTCCTGTCCTGTTTCTCCGGTCCCGGCCCCGCTGTGCCTTTCCCGGTGCCGTTGTCCTGATCCCGGTTTCAGTCCCGGTCCCGTCCCATTATCCCGGTCCCAGCCCTGTTGCCACGGTCCCGTTGTCCCGGCTCCACTCCCGTACCGTTGTTCCAGTCCCTCTGTCTTGGTCTCAGCATCCCTATCCCAGCCCCGTCCCTTGTCCCGGTTCTGGTCCAGGTCGCCGTCCCGTTAGCTCAGTGTCAGTCCCTTTGTCCCGGACCCCGTCCCAGGCCCTTCCCGCTGTCCCGATGCCGTTGCCGTTGCTCCTGCTCCAGTCTCGGTCCCAGTCCCTGCCCGTTGTCCCGGTTCCACTGCCGTACCGCTGCTGCAGTCCCGCTGTCTTGGTCCCGGCGTTCCGCTTCCAGTCCCGTCCCTTGCCCCGGTCCCGTCCTGATGTACCCGTACCCGTACCCGTACCCGTTACCTCAGTCCCCTTGTCCCAGTTCCATTCCCAGCCCTGTTCTGTTGTCCCGGTCCCTCCTCGCTGCCCCGGCTCCAATCCCGGTCCCAGCCCCATTTCAAGCCCCGTTGTCCTGGTCCCGCCCCCTCTCCCCGCCCCCTGTCCCCTGTCCCCTGTCCCCTGTCCCCTGCCCCCGCCTTCCCGAGCGCCTTCCCGAGCCCCCTCCCTCGTGCTCTGCCCCTCCCGGTGCCCGGAGCGGGGCCAGGGGCGCTGCGGCAGAGCCGGGACCCGGGCAGGGACCGGGACGCCCAGGGGGGCAGCGCTCGCTGTCCCCGCCTCACCGGGAACCCCCGCTCCGCGCTGCCGGGTCCTAGCGCCCATCCCCACCCCGCCCCGCTGCACGCATGCGCCACCCACCGGCGCCAGCGTGCATCCTGCCTCTCCTGCCACAAGAGGGCGCCGCTTATTTGATCGACATCCACTTCCTCCAATCACACTCGCGTCCCTCCCCTCGCTCTCTTTTTTATTGGCTAATTGCCATGACGAGGGCGGGATCAGAGGGGCCCTGGACCAATAGCGTTGCGGGGTGGGCGGGTGCGGGGCGGTGCGGGCCGGGTTGGCTGGGAGGCGGGCAGGAGGCTGGGCGCCGCCATGGCGCTGCCGCCGCGGTGAGGGGCCCCGTCATGGCCGGGGCCATCGCGTCCCGCATGAGCTTCAGCTCGCTCAAGAGGAAGCAGCCCAAGACGTTCACCGTGCGCATCGCCACCATGGACGCCGAGATGGAGTTCAGCTGCGAGGTGACGGGGCGGGACCGGGCTCCCGGTGCGGGGGGCTCCGCTGAGGTGGGCCGCGACCCGGCGGTCCCCTGGGCCGGCAGCGGGGCCAAGCCCGGGTGTGGGCCCGGGCCGCTGGTGGGAGCAGGGGCTGCGGCCTGGGGCCTGCGGGAGCTGGACCGAGTCTTGGGGAAGGGTCTGGCTTGGAAGTGGGGTTTATTCCGGTTGGAGCCGAGGGTTATCCCGGTTATGGTCCAGGTTTGTCCCGGTTATAGCCCGGGTTTATGCTGGGTATAACTCAGGTTTATCCCTGTTCCAACCCATGTTTATCGCGCTGTCACAGCTGAAGTCACCCCCTGTGTGCTCCCGGCTGTCCCAAGGGGGCCGGGGCGCGCTGTATCCTGGTTGGCGAGGCTCAAATCTACGGGGATCCACTCAGAGCGCTCCACAAACGCACGGGAAGGAGTTTTCCCCGTTCTTGGCAGTTCCCCGCTCCCGCCCGAGGGCGGGGGGGGGTCGGGGTCGTGTCCTGGTGCCTCCTCGCGTTGTGTGCGGAGCTTTCCCTGGGCCTGGGTGGTCGTTGCTGTGTTCTCAGCCCCTCTGGAAGGATGGGACCGTGCAGAGCCACCTCAACCCAGCTTAGCTCCATGTAATAGCTCCTGCGCCAGGAGCCTGGCCCAGTCGTGGTGGAGCTCCCGTGGCTCTGAGCAGGGGCTGTCTGTTGCTGTGGGTTTCCTTGCTCTGTTGTCAGCTCTCAGGAGCTTCCTGCCTTTCTTAGGGATTAAGGATTTAGTTTGGGCAGTGGTTGTGCTCATTAGTCTGCCAGGAGGGTTTGAGTGGCCTGGCGCTCTTTTTGCATGGTTGTTCCAAGCGTGCCAGTGATAATGAGTGATGAAAAGTCAATTCTTATGTGTTGCCTTCACAATGTAGCCCCTTGTTAAGTGCTGGGATCAGGGATAAGGCAGCGCTCTCAGGTGGGATTTGACCATCCTGGGGAGGTTCCTGCCCAAAAAGCTTCATTGCTGCAGGTGGGCTTCTCCAGCCCTTTGGGAGTGCAGGAAGGAGCTCCTGAGCTGCGGGTATGGTCCTGTTGGAGCTGGTGCCTGAGGATTGTGGCCTCCTGGCACTGGGCATTCAGGTGGTGCCCTTCACAGGGGAGCAGAGAGGAGGGAAGTCGTTGGGATGCAGATGGGGCTGGTGCAGATGAGGTGTGTGTTTAACTCCAGCTGTATTCAGGCAGCCCAGCTCCCTGGCCAGGCCTCTGTCCTCATCTTTGTCCCACAGGGCTTTGAGGAAAGCTCTTGGCTTGCTGAGTCTGCAGCAACACCCCAAACCCAAGGCTTGAGGTTGGATCAGGCACACCTTGTGGCCTCCAGTCACTGGGGCTCAGGTGAGGGAGGAGATGGGATGGGACAATGGCCCAGGGAGGGGCTTGGTGGGGTCCTCACCATGGTAAGACCTGGAGCCAGGAGCAGAGCTTGTACCTGTGGTGGGCTTGGCTGTCCCACCTGAAAGTCAAAGAGGAGGAGGACCATGCTCCTCCCGAAGGGATCCAGCCCCTATCCCAAGGTTTGCAGGGTGAGCTGGGAGTGGAGTGAGCAGTGTGGTGAGCCCAGGCCTGGTGTGATGCATCCCTTTGGATGGGAAGGAGAATTCCTGACCCAGCAGGAGGCTGGGGAGGGGGAACCTTTCAGAGGCAGGAGTTGCAGCAGGAGTCTTGTGTCTGACCTCAGGGGGGCCTTGGGGTGTGTTTTGGGAGCTGTCAGTGGTGCCTCGTGCTGACAGGGATGGTAATCTCGTTGGCAGCTTGCTCCTGGGGGTATTCTGCTCCCTGCCAAGCCAGGCAGGGGGAATCACTGCTGCCTCTTGGCTTCTTGTGCTTGTCCACTGCCATTGCTGCTCTCCGGAGGCAGCACCTCCTGGCTCCTGGGGAGCTCAGCAATTCCACTGTGAGTCTGTAGTGGCAGGGTTGTGCCTCTGGTTGGGTTTTGTTGTGGGCCTGGTGCTGCTGCCTGCTCCCTGCTTTGAGCTTCAAAGCCCGTGGTAAATAGCAGCTGAGCAGGCAGAGGAAGGGGGCAGGAATGGTTTTGCTGCCTGATCCAGGCTGACACCTCAGCTTCATCCCAGGCTGCCCATCCAAATGGCCTTGTCCTGCCCAGCAGCCATGGGGGGAGCTGTGAGGTGGGTGTTCAGAGCAGGATGGGGCAGTTGGAGTTGCTGCTCCCTGCTGCATGCCCCACATGCCAGGGTGCAGGTCCTGGGGAAGCAGAGGCTGCAGCAGAGGCCGAGCAGGCTGATTTCTGTCACCCTGCCACGTGCTCTGTCCTGTCTGCTTTCAGAGGTCCCTGTCCCCCCTCTGCCTCATCACAAAGCCTCTGCTCATCTCCACACCCCACCTCTGCACTCACAGCCTTGCTTGAGCGTTGCCATGCTGCTTCCAGCCCCTTTTCCTTCTCCAAAAGCTGGTGAGTGGTCCAGGGGGTGTGTGGCCGTTCTGGGGATGCTGACACTGTGTGTGCTGATCATCAGTGTAGCTCAAACCAGTGGCTTCCTAGACAGCTGTTGATCATGCCGCTGGTAAATACAGGTGGGCAATCAAAGCTTCTCTGTGTGGGGTTAATATAACTGCTCTTTGTTTTACTCTTTAAACTTCATTGCAGAGCCCTGGAGTGTTCTGGGCTGTTACCACTTAGAGCTCCCACTTCTACCATGCAGGACAGAGGTGACATCCCCACCTCAAGGCAGGGACAGCAGAGGCCTGAGCCCTCAAGGGCTGAACACAGGCTGTGAGACCTGGTGCTTGGGGCTGGGCTGAAGGTGACTTGATGCAAACTGAGCCCCAGCTCTTGTCCCTCTTCTCCTGACCCCACCAACACCTCCATCGCTGCAGGGATGCTCCTTATTCTTCCTGTATTAATTCTTCGGCCTTCCCTGTGCAAATCCCCAGCTGTGTATTTGAAGAGATTAAACCTGCTTTGCATCTGTTTGCTCTGCAAATAATGGCTCTAAGTTGAGGCTAAATCTAAAATAATTCATAGAAATGAAATTTTAATCTTGCTAAGGCAGCGATGGAGCTCAATAATCACAGTTGGGCTTTCACTTTAACCACTTGTAATTTGTTTGGGGAAATCACAAAGTGAGTGTCTTCCTTTCTGTTACCTCCAGCGCAGCTGTTTGAACCTGGCACCTCATTAATTGAGAGCCTCTTGAGGAAGGAAAGGCATTTGCATAGCTCTTAGATCCCAGGGTTAAACCAGTCCCTGGCTGCTTCACCTTCCCAAGGTCAAGCCATGCATGGTGGTCTCCTCTGCCAGTGTCACCCCAATGGTGCAACTTACTGATGATGACCCTGAACCAGATGGAGATGGTTGATGTGGCAAAGTGAGGTGGTTTCAGTGGTGCCTCCCAGCATGAGGTACTTGGTTGTCTGTTATCTCTGCCATAACATCTTGAATCCACCCCTTCCAAGGCACCGTCTGTGCTGTCCCTCCGGTGGGGTGGTGTTGGCTGGGGTCAGGTTGGTCTCACATACACTGATGTGCAGGTTTTTCCTCCTCCTAGAGCCGAGTTCCCTGGCTGATAGAACACAGCAGTCTTCCTTCTGGTCTTGTGCATGTCTTTGCCCATTTCTTCCTCTTGCAGCAGTCAGTCAGGTGATTGTCGCTGCCTCTGAGCCACAGCACCTTTCCTGAAAGCCTTAACCTGCTGGAGGGTAGACCGAGATGAGCTCCTGGGCAGAAGCTCTTCCCTGTGAGGGTGCTGAGGCGCTGGCACAGAGTGCCCAGAGAAGCTGTGGCTGCCCCATCCCTGGCAGTGCTCAAGGCCAGGTTGGACGCAGGGGCTTGGAGCAAGCTGCTCCAGTGGAAGGGGTCCCTGCCCATGGCAGGGGTTGGAACTGGAGGAGCTTTAAGGTCCCTTCGACCCAAATCAGTCTATGATTCTGGGATTCTGAAGTGTGTGTGTTTGCTTTAACCCTTTCCATCATGCCTCTGGATAACAATGGGCCTGAAGCCTCTGCAGGGATGGGCACTCACTGAGGTACAGTTGGCTGTATCACATCCACAGTGCTTTGACAACAGCAGCTTCTGTGGGTCTTGCATTAAAACTGGATGGAAAAGCTTTACAGCCAACCTTCAGTGTTCCAGCAGCAAGGAGATGCAGGTTTGGAGTGATGTATTTGCTGGTCTAAACATGCATCCTGTTACTGCTTCAGTGCTTAAGCTGTTCTTCTCTGCTCAGAGGCTGGAAGGAATCTTCCTAGCCCAGTGCCCCACTCAGTGCGGGGCTGGGGAGATAAGGTTGGTTGTAAAGCTTCTCTGTTCACTTGTAAGTAGGTAAGACTCCATTTGAGCAGCATGTAGCCGAGCTTTAGTCTCTCATCAGATGCAGGTTGTTGTGTAGCTGAGCTGCTAAAACTCATCCTCTGAACCAGGAGCAAGCCAGGATTTGGTGGGGAAAATCTTTGCCCAAATAAGTTTCTGAGTAAGTGCTGGTGCAGTAAATGGGGGTTGAGTTTTGAGCTCTATCCAATCACTGCAGCACAGTAAAAAGGCAAGAGAAAAGAAGCAGGGAGCAGAATGCCCTCAGCTTCCTCTGTGTTGCAGGGTACTTGGAAGGGGTTGTATAAGGATCCATCCATCCCTGGTTACATGTTTAGCAGCAGTTCGGCGATGCTGGTAGGGGCAGTGAGCTCTGGAGCTGCTGAGCTGCTGCAAGTTAAGTGGAAAAGATGAATCCATGGGCAGTAGGAGCTGCTTTGGGAAGCTGAGAGGCAATAAAAGCCCTCAGCTGCAGAATGATCTCCAGGAAGTTGTTGGGTACCAGCAGTCAGGTCAGCGCTCTGGCTCCTGCCCTGATCCTGGGGGTCTATGCTGTTTGGTTGCTGCTGGTCTCTTGATACAGGAGATGTGGCAGGTGAGAGCTCTTATCTCACTGGAGGTCTTGGAGGGGTTTATGCCCCATAAGTCAGAATTCACAGCACTGTCACTTGGGAATGAGTTTGTCAGCGCTGTCTTGCTTGGTGCAGCTCAGCTCTGCACAAGTCACACAAGGCTGATTATGAACATGGATTCTCTGTGGCTCTCCTCTGCCTCCCCTGCATCTGAAACACTCGCTGGATCCCCTGTGTCCCACTGCAGCTCCTTGTAAGCTGGTTATGAAACCACATCTTCTCCAGTTTCCTTCAAAGATGGTCCAAAACTCACTGTCAGTCCTCAATCTGCTTAGTCCGGAGGACGTGTGTGTGTTGATGTGCAGGGGAAGAAGGGGAGGCATTCGGGACAGAAAATCTTCCTCTCTTGCTGCGCAGACTCTGGTTTTGATGCTGTTTAAAACCTCTTTTTGGTTATTTTTATTTTCTGTGCACAGGCAGTTTCTTTCAAGTGGTGGTTTTTGAAATGAGAAGTGCTTGAACAGAGAAACAGCCCTGGAAGTAATCTACTGGAAGCTGGGAGGCAGCACTCTGATAGCAAATGAGCCTGGAGGAGCTGTGCTCTGGAGCCAGGCTGAGAGAGCTGGGCTGGTTCAGCCTGGAGAAGAGAAGGCTCCTTAAGGGGAGACATCAGAGCAGCTCCAGTACCTAAAGAGGCTGCAGGAAACCTGGAGAGGGGCTTTGGACAAGGGCCTGTAGGGACAGGCCAAGGGGAATGGCTTTAACCTGCCAGAGGGGAGACTGAGATGAGCTCTTAGGCAGAAGCTGTTCCCTGTGAGGGTGCTGAGGCGCTGGCACAGGGGACGCAGAGAAGCTGTGGCTGCCCCATCCCTGGCAGTGTTCAAGGCCAGGTTGGACACAGGGGCTTGGAGCAAGCTGCTCCAGTGGAAGGTGTCCCTGCCTGTGGCAGGGGTTGGAGCTGGAGGAGCTTTAAGGTCCCTTGAACCTAAACCAGGCTGGGGTTCTATGGAAATCAAACAGCCCATAGGACTGGCAGCATACGTGGCTTCACCTTGCTTCATTCAGAGTTAAACTTGCCCTTGCCAGGCTGACCCTCTGTCCCAAGGGCGCTGTCTCCTGGAAGCCTGGCTTGGCTTTCCCTGGGGCAAGCTGTGTGTTTCCAGAGCCATCAGCATGCCAAGGAGCATCAGAGCCAGACAGACTTGTGCTGGAATGCCCCATGTCCATCGGGCTGGGCTTGGGATCACTCCTGTGCATGTGCCGGGATGGGGAGAAGGTGCTGTAATGCAGACCCTGTGGCAGCAACACCAAGGCACTACATCCCTGTGCACCTTGGCACAGGAATCCAGAGCTCCCTGTATGAGCAAACCCTTTCTCTGAGCCTCTTGGCGTTCCTTCTCCTGTTTTGGGGTCCTGCTTGACCCTATTTAGAGTGAGGGGGGGCTTTGGGACATCACTGGTTGTTGTCCCCTCCACCTCTCCCACTCCTCAGTGCTGGCTGGCCAGAGCCACAGCAGCTTCTTGTCCCTGTCCCCTGCTCTGGCTCTGCCTTGGGCAGATGCCATGCAATGTGCCTGGCTGCACCATCTGCCTCCTCACGCCTGGGTGCGTTTTTGGCCTCCTCAGTGGTTAACAGAAATAGGTTTTAATTAAAAGCTCATTATGGAGATGTCGTGTAGCATTAGTAAATAAAAATAGCTTTTACAGCCCTGTCTTGTGGCAGTGAAGGTGTTTGACATCACTTTGGGTTGGAAAAAGCCCGGAATAGTGCATATTTGATTCCCTGGTTGCTGCAAATGGGCTTTAAATCCAAGTAAATGGTTGTCTGAGGCATTCCTGTTATCGTTCAAGTCCAGAAGGTGAAATAAATGTTGTCTGCAGTCTAAGTTACCTCCATTTCAGTTGTAAACTGTTGTGGGTGGGTGGTTTGGGCATCTCCTGCTGGGATGAGGAGTAGATACAGCCTACCCATTCCTTGTTTCCCAGCAGGTTAGTGCAGCTCAGCCCCTCCTTCTCCCTTCTGCCATCTTCCAGTGAAAAGGTCTCCCAGCCTCTCATTGCTTCTAAAAGCAGTAACATCACACGTGGAGCCTGAACACATCTGCCTGGGGCTCGCTGCCCTTTTCTGCCTGGTCTTTGAGGCTGTCACATCACCACAGCAGGGGCCTGGCTCCCTCCTCTCCTCAGCACAGAGCTGACACTGGGCAAAACGATCTGCTGAGGTGAAAAGCCATTTTCTGCCTTTCTGAAGGGTAAATTGGTGCAGTAAAACGTTCTATAGGTGTTATCCTTTTGTCAAGGTCATGCATCAGCCCAGTGCTGTGCCTCCTGCGGGGCGACTGCATTGAGGAGGGGCATGGGGGGACTGGTGTGAAGGGTTTCCTCTGGGCTGAGCTGCTGAGTGCTGCTTAGCATCCTCTAGTCACTTGTATGTGCCCTTCTTCTGCAGCCTGACCCTACCTGGAGCTCCAGAGGTGTGTGTTTGTGACAAGGAGGTGAGATCTTCATCTGCTGCCCCAGACAGCCAGGTTCTGCCCACGGTGGTTTGGGCACCTCCCTGTGTCTGAAGAGAGCTTCTCACATGAGGAGCCAGAGTCTTAACTGCCTAAAAAAGCCCTTTTACCCCCCACTTTCCACCTGCATGGAAGCAAAGCATCAGCCTCTGCCAATGGGTTTGGGAATCGCTTTCCACCCCTGCTCGGCTCTCACCGTGCAGGGTGCTTGCACCCTCTGGCACCCAGTTCTTGCAGTACTTGGCCTCCCTCCTTGCCACCCGCACCAAGGGGATCACATAACCCTTGTGCTTGTTCCGTGGCTGCTTTATTGACTCGCTGGCTCGGGAGCACTTGTGAGACTTGACAGAAAGGTTGTGCACTGAAATAAATTGTCCTGTTGCCTGCTGCTTGGAAATGACTCTTGGTGCAGGTTAATAAATAATGCAAACCCTGTTAAGAGATGCCAAATGCGATGTCTCTGCTGGAGAAAAAGATGATGCCAATAACCCGTTCTGGAATGGCTCCATTCTAGCCACTGGCTGCTGACTTTTAAGTGTTTAGTGCTGTTTACTTAAACCGCTCTGCTGATAAATCGTGAGCGCTCCCTACTTAGTAAAGCACATAAATTCCTGCTCTGCAGAGTAACAGCCTTGCAGTGCTCCTCCTGTTTGTAAAGCAGCTCTCCACCTATTCCTACAACAACTCACTGGGTAGATCTAACACCCTGTGCTGTGATTGTGCTCATGGGGGAGCCCAGAGCTACAATGGAGGATGCTGAAGTGATGCCTCCTGCTCCGGGTTAAGGTGGTTGTGGTTTCACTGGCAGGCTGAGCTGTATGGCAGCCACTCTGGCACCTAACTGAGAGACTTCTCTGCTCTGAACCTCTTTGCTTTGTTTTCAGTCGGTAGTGACTTGCAAAACCATCTTTGTGCTTCAGGTGTCACTTCAGAGCAGGGAATGCTGTTATGGGCTGAGGACAGGATGAGGAGCTGCTACCCTGTCCTGGCTGTCCCCCAGCCCTTTGCCAACAGCTCTCTTCATCCCCTCCTGCCTCGGCGTGCTGGTTTTGGGTTTTACAACCAGGAAGTGTGGCAGTTAATGACACGAAGCCCATCAAGTGAACATGAGGAGGGCTGAGGTGCTGCCTGCCCGCAAAGCAGTTGGAGTTGAGCTGTCAGAACCTGCCGCTTGAATGCAGATCGTTATTTTAAGTACCGAGGTGTGGAATGAAATGTATGTTGGAACAAACGTGGCTGCTGTTCCATTTATATATTTAATGAAGGTAATTCAGCACACTCGGGGAGGATGTCTGTGCCAGTTATGGTCGGGAGACTTTAGCACTGTGCAGGCAGGAATGTTAAATACATTATTCCTGCCACACGCACGTGTGAGGTGATAGAGCAGCAATGTAAGATCCAGCTGCAGGAGCAATGCCTTCAGCTGCTCCCACCACCAAATTAAAACTGCGAGGGAAACACACAGAGCTCTTGCTTTAATGCTCTGAAACTGCTTGGGTTTGGGGAGGAAAGCTTTGGGTTGTGCCTGTTGCTGCAGTGGGATGAACGGGAATGAGGTTTGGATACCTGTGTGGAGCTCTGCAGGTGGTGCGAATCCCAGATGGGGGGTGTGTGTATTCACAACACTGATCCCATGGGATGGGGAGCAGTGCCCAGGGAGGAGATGCATGCAGGAGCCTGTCCTGGGACAGGTTAGATGCAGGACTGTGTGTGCAGGCACCGATGGCTCCTCTCAAGCTGAAACGTCTTTGCAGAAGGAGAAGATAATAAGCCGGGGAGGGTTTATGCAGAGCAGTTTAATTCTAGTCAAGAAGCAGCCCTTTGATGGCAGCTCAGTTTGATGTGCCTGCAGAAACAAAAGAGCTCTTTAAATGTGTCTTGTTCCGTTTTGTCTCAACACCCAAATTAACCTCCCTCTTCGAATAATAGCCAGGGAAAGATGTGCTGCATCTGAGCCCTCCTGTTCCGAGCTGGTGGCGACCAGAGGCCAGGAAAGTGTGTGGAGTTAGGGGTTTATAATCACAGCACCACAGAATTGCTCCTCCTGCTTCTTTTGACCTCGAGGTGTTGACAGTGCTTGATGTGAATGGCAGAGAGCTGCGGCAAGCCTCTGGGGTGGTGGGTTTGTGCTATTCCAGGTGCATTGTGTGCCCTCGGAAGGGGGAATATAAAGCCACCCTCACTGAATCCAAGCAGCAGCATGGAACAGCCTGGTCCTGGGTGGCTGTGCCCACGAGGCGGCAGTGGGGGACAGCAGGAGCCAGCCCTGCACTGCCTCAGCATTAATATTGATGCTGTCCAGGTGGCACCAAGATTGAGTTGTAGCGACAAGAGAATGTGCCCAGATCCTTTTGCCTTGGGGCTTTACAATAATGGCCATATGGCTCGGCCCAGCAATTGTTTCCACTGTGCAGATGGAAGACCAAAGTGGTTTTGGCATGTTAGATTAATCTGGTTTATGTTCCTCTTCACCTTTCTGCCTCCCAACACCTCCTGGTTTTATGAGCAAACTTCAGGAGCGGCAGAGATGCAGGCACAGAACTGCTCAGAGGTCACGGTCCTTGAGCAGGAGCAATTTGCTCTGCTCCTCAGCTGCTTTTGTCACCACTGTTTCCAGCAGAAAATGCAGTTTGACTTTATCAAAACATGCCCTGAGAGAACCTCTGCTGACACAGGTGGTCATGAACGCTTCCTGGGGCTATAGGTACAGGCATTGAAGCCACAAAGTGGTTTTTGTTTCTTGCTGGAAATGGGCTGCTCAGAGCAGTGTGGGGCTCAACAGGAAGCTGAAAGGACCCCTCAGGTCCCTCTGTTAGGTGTTGATGGGTTGCTAGAGGAAACGGGCTTTGCAGAGGTGTTTCTGGAATGGGGAAATCACATCTCAGTTTCCTACTGAGGGGGGAGCTGGTGATCTGCAGATGGGATCAGATGGAGGGATGTCAAGGCCAGGTTGGAGCGTCCTACTCTAGTGGAAGGTGTCCCTGCCTGTGGCGGGGGATTGGGACTGGAGGAGCTTTAAGGTCCCTTCAACCCAAATAGGCTCCTTTACTGCATTAGGACGTTTTCTTATCTGTACTAGATGCCTTCTCCACACTCAGAGACTTGTGAGGGGAAAGAAGAGTGGATTGGGTGATGGAAGTGATGTTCTGAAATCCTACCTCTGCTTCCTGTTTGCTTTCCTGCAGGTGAAGTGGAAGGGGAAGGACCTGTTTGATCTGGTGTGCAGGACACTCGGGCTCCGGGAAACCTGGTTCTTTGGGCTTCAGTACACTATCAAGGATACGGTGGCTTGGCTCAAAATGGACAAGAAGGTTGGAACCAAATTTCCATTGGGAAGTTGTGTGGGATGATGTGGGGGAATGTACCTTCCTCTTTGAGTGCCTGGGGTTATGTTCTCTTTGGTATTGAAGTGAACTGGGTGACATGTATTTAAATCTCACCCTGTGTAATTCAAACTGGGAAGAGCTGGCAGAGATACCCCAGCCCAGCTCTTCAGTGGTGAAGCCTCAGACCATCCACAGGGAATCCCCTTGAGGCATTTTGAGATACATCCCTGGTGGGTTGCTGGACCTGAGAGTGCCTGTAACGTGCATGAAACCTGAAAGTCTCTACTGTGCCCCTGAGCGACAAAACCATTAGGGGAAAAGTGAAGTTGCCTCTTGGCTTCTGCTAAGATGTTCACAGAGTTAGGGAGGAGGGAAAAGGAGATGGAGATAGGGGAGAAAATGCTTCCCACACACACGAGCCTCCAGGTTGCTGCGGAGTGGCAATAGCTGTGGTTCTGTTTGCATCCATAGGATGTGGTGCTAAAACCACTGGAAGCTGAGGCCGTGAGGGAGGTCTGGGTGTCTTGTGAGTCATGGCAAGGCTTTGAACTAATGTGAATCCGAACCGGACAGTGCCAGCGCAGCAGAAAGGTCGTGAGGAGCAGCACTGCAATAAATACAAGAGGAGGCAGTGCAGGGAAGCAAGGAGGAGGTTGGGTGGTAGTGTAGCAGGATACAGCATCGCCTGGTGCTGCTGGGGAGATGCCACGTGTGCAGAGCAGTGGGGATCAGCCTTGACTGTCTCATTTCACATGCTGTTTGTTTCTGCTGCTTTTGTTTCCTTTCATCCTTAGGAGTGTCAGAAACGTTGGGGTTCTTTTTTTAGCTGTGGTTTCTGAACTATTTAGGTTGGTTTCTCTGTTCTAGATGTAAAGTGCTTGACAAAAGTTGTGCTGATCTCAACAGAAGGGAGCTGTGTCTGGGCTCCAAGAGACGGTGCTGAGGAGGCTGGGAAGAGTAACTGAATGGCTCTTGTATCCCACAGGTTCTGGATCACGATGTTCCAACAGAGGAGCCCGTCACCTTTCACTTCCTGGCCAAGTTTTATCCTGAGAATGCAGAGGAGGAGCTGGTCCAGGAAATCACACAGCACTTGTTCTTCCTGCAGGTAGGAGCCTTCTCAGGACACCGTTGTCTAACCCAAGGGTGAAAGAGCCAGGATAAGCAGAAGTGCACAAAGGTTTGGCACAGGGTGCCTGGAAAAGCTGTGGCTGCCCCTTCCCTGGCAGTGTTCAAGGCCAGGCTGGACACAGGGGCTTGGAGCAACCTGCTCTAGTGGAAGGTGTCCCTGCCCGTGGCAGGGGGTTGGAGCTGTGGGAGCTTTAAGGTCCCTTCCGATCTGAACCAGTCTGTGATTCCATGATTCTAAGGCTTCAGGTTCAGAAGCTTGCTCAACAGTGTGCATCCTTATCATTGTATTCATGCCTCTCCAAAGGGAGTGTCTTCAACAACAGAACCTTCTTAAAACAGGCCAAAGATGGTTTGTCTGCCTGAAGCAGACTTGCAGACCTCCTAAAGTGGCTCTCAGGGATGATCAGGTGATTGGTAGTGGTAGTGTGTGGTAGCTGGGGGGGAATGGACCTTTCAGTGTGGGCTGGAATGACACATGCACACAGCCTTGGAGTCCACTTACCCACAGGGTGTGGGATAGGCTGTGCTGAGGGATGGTGATTGCCTTTGTATATGAGAGCATCCTTATGTGAAGCGGGGATTTCATCCTCCAGAGCAGAATGCAGGCAGCCTGTTTCCTGCTCAGGCTGTACAGCAAGGTTCATGTCGCTGCAGAACAGGAGCAGGAGGAAATCCCAGCAGCTCTGTTGGAGACTGATGGCAAAGGCAGAGAAGAAGGGGAAACCAACCGGTCCCACTTGCCCTGCCCCATAACTCTTGCCCTTATGTTAAGCATTTGGAAAGTGGTGAACACATCTTCAGGCTTTTGTCTTCATTCAGAGTACACCATAAACCTTTATGTTGTGGGAAACCAGCTCAGGTGATGCTGTTGCAGCAGTGCTGCATGGCTGGTAACAAACCTCTCACAGGAGCTCTCTTTCAGACAAGATTAATGTCAGAAGCTGTGTCGTGGAATCCCAGCCTGGTTTGGGTTGGAAGGGACCTCATAGCTCCTCCAGTTCCAGCCCCTGCCACCGGCAGGGACCCCTTCCACTGGAGCAGCTTGCTCCAAGCCCCTGTGTCCAACCTGGCCTCGAACACTGCCAGGGATGGGGCAGCCACAGCTTCTCTGGGTACCCTGTGCCAGCGCCTCACCTGGATTTGAATGCTCAGGAAACACCCCTGTATTCAGTGTGCCCTGACTGCCTGTCACAGTGAGCTCACCAGCTCGTGGTGCTCCTCGCTCTGCCAAAGTTCATCTTTGTTCTGAAGAGCTGAAGGCCTTCCAAATGCTGAGTGTTGCTGTTGATTCCCAAGGTGTCTCTCATGCACTGATGTCTCTGTAGCGCTCTTTTAGTGTCTGCTTTGCCATGGGCTTTATCCTTGATGAGGCAAAACGTTGGCATCTTTGAAAGGGAAAATCAGAGGACAAGCAGTTAAAGCTGTGTGTTACAAATGCAGACTGTGACTTTGCTACTTGGCTTTCTGATGGGGAGAGGAGCCTGGGCTCCTGTAACACGTGTGATAAATGGAAGCACACATCAGCTTGCAAACTCTTCTGGTTTTATCTTACTGCAGGAGAATATCCTCTGTGCTTGTGTTGTAACCAACGCTGAGGACTCAGCATGTTACTGATTCAGATGGATGTTGCTGCATCTCTGTGACAATCCGTTTAAGTCTCTCAGGAAATGGAATGTTGGGTTTTTTCCTGCCTTTATTCAGGAAAATAAAGTGTGCAAACCCCAAAACTATCAAACATGACAAGTTGAATTATTTAATACGCAGAAGCCAGGAGAGGTAAAGCTGTGGCTGCTGGGAGCCGCACATGTGCTCCCCTGGGAGGCTGTGCAGGGCTTTGCCTGCTCTAAAAGCACTGCCTCTGGGATTGGAGGGAATTAGCCTCCAGCACAGGTGAGCACTGACTCATAATGAGGCCTGAATATCCCAGAGCAAAACCTTTGTGTGCTCAGAGACTCGCTGCAAACTTCTGTTTAATTTAGTGCTGTGGATAATGTCCCATCAGTCCATAGCTTCCGCTTTAGGAGGCTTTAGCTCCGTGTTTACACACCAGACCTTTTCCCTGCCTCTTGCCTTTAGCAGAGGGCTACAGATTCTGTCATTTTCCACGGATAAATTAAGCTCTTCTCACAAACCTGTCTGAAAAAGGTGGTTTGTGAAAGGCTGAGCCCTCCCCTTCCCAGCCACCCAAGACTTCCCAGCCGGAGCTGTGAGGAGTGTTAGGAGCAGTGTTAACTGTGTGCTTGACAGCTTGAGATAAAGCAAACTGCACCCATCTGCTGTGCCAGTCATGCTTTGCACTGCTCCACTGAATGCATGTGGTGTGTCCTTTCCTGCTGTGTGCAGGTGAAGAAGCAGATTTTGGATGAGAAGATCTACTGTCCTCCTGAAGCCTCTGTCCTGCTGGCCTCATACGCCGTCCAAGCCAAGGTAGGCACAGGGGGATGCTCCAGCGGCCTGCTGGCTTTGGGCTGGGAGAGACCTGAAAGCTCCTGCAGTTCCAGTCCCCTGCACAGGCAGGGACATCTTCCACTAGAGCAGCTTGCTCCAAGCCCCTGTGTCCAGCCTGACCTTGAACACTGCCAGGGATGGGGCAGCACAGCTGGTGATGGGTTGGTGTTGCTCCTTTACTGCTGTAGCCAGAGGCAAACCAGCTGTGGGACCTAGAGTTTGCTGCTCCCCTAGAATACTTGTCATCATGAGAACCACTTTATTTTGAGTGCTACAGCTTTGCCACATGATGTTATTGCAGTGTTAAAGGGCTCTTCCTGGCTTTTCGCTTGATCTTGGGTTTGATCTTGGGTGTTTGGCCTTGCTAGGGGGAGGAAGACATCAGCGGTCACCAAGTTCCCCTCATTCCTCAGCTCGAGTCTGTTTTGCTGAGGATTTATTTAGGAGAGCATGGATTTCCAGACGGGAGCACGCAGCCCTGGACAGCTTGCAGCAGCCCACAGCAGAGGGAGCTCCCCGAGGTTCAGAAGTGGAAACATTCCTGCAGGAGGGGAGGGAATTTATCCCTGTGTATGCACAACATGTGCTGCTGCTCAATTAACAACTCCTGGAGCTGATCTCCAGTTTGTATGTGTAGAGATAATGTCTTTGGGAAAGGAGTGTGTCTGATCACAGCCCAGCTATGGTACTGCTGTAGCCTCCTGTTGCAGTCAGTCCTGACTCTGGATAGGATGCAGGGAGGTGTTTTGGCTTGCAGGACCTCAGGCTGGTGGCCGGGCCCCATCCCTGTCTTTGAGGAGCAGCAGTTTGGGAGCAGCAGGGTGGCTCTGCTCTGTGAGACCCCTTTAGCTGGCAGTGCAGGACAGGGGGTTTGGCTCTGCTGCCTGAAGAGAGGGCCTGGTCCAGGCTGGTTGGAACCGGGGGCCTGTCCTCAGTGTTCCCACATGTCTTTTTCTGCATCACAGAACCATTGGGGTTGGAAGGGACCTCTGGAGATCATCCAAGTGCAGCCCCTTGCCAAGGCAGGGCCACCCAGAGCAGGTCACACATAGAATCACATAGGTTCTGTGATCCTGTGATGGTGGGTTTGGGATGTCTCCAGAGAGGGAGACTCCACCACCCCCTGTGCAGCCTGTGCCAGCGCTCTGCCACCCTCAGCTCAAAGTTGCTCTTGCTCATGTTGCGGTGAAACTTCTTGTGCTTTAGTTTACAGCCATTGCTCCTCGTCCTTTTGGTGTCATTGCCATATAATGGTCCTCACAGCCCATCAGTTGTGTGCAGGCTGCAGCCCTGGGTGATGTGCACTGATATACTTTGGTGATGAATGTTTGAATTTACTAGGAAAAGGTTTTCTCCTCGTTGTCAGAATATTGATGGAGCTGTGTTTTGTTGGAGAGACCCATCAGGGGAAGGACAAGTTGCTTTTCCAAACGCTGCTGTTTGAGTCCAACATTCATCACATATTAGAGTGTGTGAGCAAACACTTGCTTTTTCCTCTGTTGACCTGCTGAGCTGAGGATACGGAGGGGATGACATTCCCTGTTGCAGGAATGAATAAACCATTGGGTAGATATCGAGCGCTGTTAACTCTTGGCTGTGATAGCTTCTGCTTGTGAGGCTGAGAAGAGGCTGTGATGTGGTTCAGGGCTGTTGTGCCAGCCCCTTTCCCTTCTCCCAGCTCAGCTGCTGCCCTTGGGGCTCAGTAGCACACTTGACATGCTCAACACTTGGCTGCAGTCAGAGCAGTTCTTTTAACCTTGATTCTGCACAGAGATTGTGATGCCCTTTCTGTTCTTTGCTAATGTGCTTTCATGTCAGCATCAGACAGCTCTTTCCTTGCTGCTTCTCCAGATTAGCCAGGCTCCAGGCAGGGTTTCCCCTCCTGCTTTTCCTTTTTCAGGGAAGGAGGAAGCTGAAAGCACATCTTCAGTGTGGAACTGGGGGGAAAGATGATGCAGGTCATCTCCTGTACAGTTCAATAGGATAAATGTGTCCTTCCTGGTCAAGAGAGTGGTCACTGAGCACAGTAATTTCACTAACAGTCTGCTGATCTGCATGATTAGGGCTATAACAGCCTGACATAGAGGTGTGTGTGCATCTGATAACAGCCACTTGACTGACAGCCAGCTTGGGTTGGGCTGTTGCTGCACACCTGACTGCAATAACAAAGGGAGCAGGGGGTCATTACAATAAACCCTTATTTATTTCTGTGTTACGGGGCTCATTTGGGGAATTACTTTGTGTTTCCCTCTAGCCCTGCTTCAAACCAGCCACGCTGCTTTCAGGTGGTGGACGTGGTTCAGGTTTTAAATAGCTGGGATCTACTGAGACATGCGCCCAGCAGAACATGGGGGTGTCCAGGGGATTCTTCTTTTTCTTGCCCCTTAAATGCAGATCCCTGCTTGCTGCAGCCCTCTCAGCACTTCACATCCTGTAGCACTATAAAGGGCTCTTCTTTGCTTTCATTTTAGTTCATTTTCCTCCCAAACAAGCAACACTTGGTGTCAATAGCTTGAAGCTGGACGTGCCAGTGTTTATCCAGGACAATAAGGCAAAGGTACGAATGAGGTAAAGGCACTTTCCATGGGTATCCGTGAACATTAATCATAGTTCCATTAACAGGAGCTGCAATTCCAGGACAGTTTTGAAGTAATGATTTAACTGGAAAGGTCTTTAGAAGTATGTTTGCCAAATCATTTCAGCCAACATACACTGCAATACTTAAGGCTGTTTGTTGATGTTTGACTTGTGAATAATGATTGTTCTCATCCAGGCTCCTTCTCAGTACAAATATTCCTTTGGGACCCAGCAATATTTTTCACCATGTGCAAATCACATAATCCATACTTAGTCTTGGATCTCTCCAGTAGATCACAACCCAATATAATCACGTTAATCCTCTTTGCTGTTCTTTTCATCACCTACAAGTGATTTATTTCCTGCCTCTCCAAGGGTATTGGAGTTGTTTTGTTTGCCAGCACCACGTTGTTATGGCTCTTCCCTTTTGATGTGGGTTCAGGGGATGTGTACCTGCAGCGTGCTGGTCTCTGAGGACCTCCAAGCATCTGGAGATCTTGGAAAACAGCTGAAATCCATGGTGGTTTTGTTCTATTAATTGAAACCTGAGTCAGTGTTGATTGTTGCATGCTTCCTTTGCATCTGCATTGCCTCCAGATCAACATCTGCCTCTAATCCCTGCTTCTCATCTCTGAAACAAGGATGTCTGTGGAGGTGTTTGACGCTGAGCTCTGGTTTTAATGTACAACGTGCTGGTTCTGGTCTCGAAAGGAAGCTGGTATGGAGCTGCGTGCCTTAGGACGTGACCACCACGTGTGTCTTGGTCTTGGTTTGCAAGATTGTCACCATTTGGTACTTCCTGAGCTGAGGTTCTTCAGCAAAGGGGTGACTTGAGCACACACCACCGTGCCCTGTGTAACTGGGAAATGTCACTGCAGAGCCCTGCATGCAGGGCAATGAAAATCACAGCGTTCCATGGACGTGCCTCACATCCACTGTTCGCTTCTCTTGAACTTGCTGGCTTATTCGAGGTGCCGGTGTCTGGTGGTTTCCGGCTCTTTGAGGCTGTCCAGGAGGTAAATCCATTCTCACATGCACAGCAGGAGCGCTTGGCTGTTCAGTCTGTTCAGAGCAGGTTTGTTTCTCAGTCACTTCATATGCTCAGGAAGATGCAAATCTAAACAAACAGCACTGATTTCTGGCCGCCTTTAACAAATCCCAGTTGGGGTCCGTGCCCCAGTCGAGCAATAGACCCTCTGGCAGAAACTTTGGCACCTTAAAGGAGTCTGTCAAAGTCCTTTGTGTTCTGTCTTCCATGAGGGTGGGGAGCAGCAGCAGAGAAACTGCCTCACCCCAACCACTGGCATCAAGCAGGCTTTGGGGACAGGTCTTTGTCTGTATCTTGACTCCCTGTGTCTATACCAGGATGACAGCAAGGACCCATGGCTTTACAGAGTCCTTCCCTGTATTGAAGGAAGTGTTTCCCCCAGAGTGGGATAGAATTGCTTTGTTGGAAGGGACTTACAGCAATCACCTAGCCCAAATGGAGCATGTAGGATGGATGGTGGACGCAGGCTTGGTAGTATTGGTGGAAATCCAGTGCTGTTCAGGGCTTCAGTGTTAGTCTGTTACTGTCCTGCAGGATACATGTTTTGGGAAGGAAGGACTTCACAATGATGGCTTTATGTTTGGATTCAATGATCTTAAAGGTCCCCAACCTAAATGATTCTGTGATTCTATGATGGCGGACACTGGCTGGAGGGTGGACATCAGCCGATGGTGGGCAGTTTGTTGTGCTTCCACCTCTGCTGCATGAGGAGGATGTCAGTTCCTATCAGCAATCAAATAACGAAGCAAATCTGGTTATTAAATCCACCGAGCAGCATCTGCTCCCTGCTCCAGGAGGTTGTGAGGTGCGGGGTGGAAGCGCTGTTTGCTGTCTGCCCATGGGGTGGATGTGAGGGCTGAAGCGGCCATGGTGTTAAGGTGGGGTGAGCACAATGTCTGTGCTTCTTTGCAGTACGGTGATTATGATCCCAACGTGCACAAGCGAGGCTTCCTGGCACAAGAGGAGCTGCTCCCAAAGCGGGTAAGGAGCTTGGCTGAGAGGAGTGGTGGCTTTCCAAGGCCTCTGCACAGAGGGTCTTTGTGGGGCTGCCTGAGGGGTGCGTGGGGCTCGGGTGTTGCTGGCTCAGTGTGACCTCTATCTCCCCATGTATCTCAGGTGATAAACCTGTACCAGATGACTCCAGAGATGTGGGAGGAGAGGATAACAGCCTGGTACGCAGAGCACCGGGGCAGAGCGAGGTGAGTGTGCGCTGCAGTGCTGCCTCAGGGTCAGTCCCATCAGGACCACAGGGTTTGGGGAGCTTGGGCAGGTGATGGATGAGCTCTGCTGACAGCAGGGTTAATCCCAGCACACCTCTGCAGCACACTCACAAAGGGTTTCTTTGGTTGTTCTGCGTGTGTCCTGCTGTCCTCAGTCACTGACAGGGTCCTGGGGAGGTCCTGATGCTGTGTGGGACCACCTGCAGAGGGCAGGGGGGTGAGCAGCCCTGCCGGCCTGGGTCAGGGTAATTTGGGAGCCAGGAAAAGGAATGGGGATTCGTTCTGATGAAGTGTTATTGCTGTCTCGGGTGGAAAACTGCTCCTTGTTGGGTGCATGAGTCTGAAGTCAGATGGATCCTCCCAGCCAAGGGCTTCCTAATTATACCCAAGGGGTTGGGAGACAGGCAAAGCAAAGCTTGAAGTGCTGCATCTCTTAAGGCCTTGGCAGCCATTAAGATGCTGGCAAGCTTCAGAGTGGGATTTGCTGTTGGACTTTATTGATCCTGCCAGCTAAGACAGGATTGACCTGTGCGATAGAGACAGTCCAGGTTTTAAAGCTTGTGAGTGCTTAGGCTTAGGAGGAGCAGTCGTGCCTCTCTGCCTGATCCTACCAAACACTGTAACGCTGACCTTTCTTTGCCTGACAGAGATGAAGCTGAAATGGAATATTTGAAGATAGCTCAGGACTTGGAGATGTACGGAGTGAACTATTTTGCTATTAGGGTGAGTGCAGGCTGTGGGATGTGTCTCCTTGCTGGTGTAGCTCTTGTGTTAATCTTCATCTTTTGTGTTGCTGTGGGGTTTGGAGCTTTGGAGAGCCAGCAGACCTGGGAATGCTGTTGTAGCAGTGCTGCGTGGCTGGTGGTGAAGAGCTGCTCCCACAGGAGCTCTTCTTCAGACAAGATCAATGGCAGAAGCTGTGTCATAGAATCATAGAATAGTTAGGGTTGGAAAGGACCTTAAGATCATCCAGTTCCAACTCCCCTGCCATGGGCAGGGACACCTCCCACTAAACCATGCCATCCAAGGTTAGGTCCAACGCAGCCTTGAACGCCGCCAGGGATGAAGCATTCACAACTTCCCTGGGCAACCCATTCCAGTGCCTCACCACCCTTACAGTAAAGAATTTCTTCCTCATATCCATGGAATCCCAGCCTGGTTTGGGTTGGAAGGGACCTCAAAGCTCCTCCAGCTCCACCCCCTGCCATGGGCAGGGACACCTTCCACTGGAGCAGCTTGCTCCAAGCCCCTGTGTCCAACCTGGCCTTGAACACTGCCAGGGATGGGGCAGCCACAGCTTCTCTGGGCACCCTGTGCCAGCGCCTCAGCACCCTCACAGGGAAGAGCTTCTGCCCAAGAGCTCATCTCAGTCTCCCCTCTGGCAGGTTAAAGCCATTCCCCTTGGCCTGTCCCTACAGGCCCTTGTCCAAAGCCCCTCTCCAGCTTAACTGTGGACCCCTTTAGGTACTGGAAGTCTGTCACAAGGTCTTCCTGGAGCCTTTTCCCAGACCCTTCCAGAAGCTCTTTGGATGCGCAGTGCTGGTGGGTCGCTGCTCAGGGCTGGGTGATGAAGCAAACAGTGGTTCATGTCGACCTTCTGAGTGGAATGAAAGGGGTTTCTGCTTTTTTCTTTCCTCCTATAGAACAAAAAGGGCACCGAGCTGCTCCTTGGAGTGGATGCCTTGGGTCTACACATTTATGACCCAGACAACAGGTTGACCCCTAAAATCTCCTTCCCATGGAACGAGATCCGCAATATCTCGTACAGCGATAAAGAGGTAACACCAGAGCTCAGAAGCTGAGCTTTCTGCTTTACTCTATTCCAGTGTGTCCACTATGTATTCCAGTGTCTATATACTGTATTGTGAAATAGTGAGGTGTTTTCCTGGTGAGAAGAGCTCTTGTCATCTCATTACATCACTGGGGGTTTTCAGGCTGCCAGGCTTGGCATGACAGCTGGAACCTTTGTAGGAAGTTGGGTAATTTAAGCCTGCTGTTGGGATAGATACTTATTAAATCCAGAGCCTAAATATGAGTCTTCTGAATCGTTGGCCACCAAACCCAGCTGGGAACAGCAATGGACTTGGCAGTGGAGGGGAAGCTGATGGACTCGGTTTTCAGTCTGAGAGAGCAGCTCAAGGGAAGCAGCTGCCTCGTGGTGAGGAAGAAAATGAGTTTCTTAATTAGAAATGGTTTCCTAAGCTAATGCTGATATTGATCAGGGCAAAAGCTGAAGGTTCCTCATCTTTATTGCACGTCTTGTGCGGTAAGGACATGCTGGAGCTCTTGTCTAAGAATAAAGAGCTTCCCAACTCTTGCAGGGCAGCCCTGCGCTTGGTGACTTCCAAGGGCTTTCCTGCCTGTGACAGGCGAGCGCCGCAGCAGCTGCCTGCTCAGGAGCCTCCCTAACCAGCTCTTGACACAAGGCTGTAACAGAGCTTTCTCCTGGGGGAAAGGACTGTTACTTCCCATCAGGTCACAGGTCTATGTAATGAAGTGACCACGAGCAGAGCTGACGTGGTAGTAAACAGGCTCAATAGCTGGCTATGACAGCTCCATCAGCCACAGAGGGCTTTGGTCCAGCCCAAGCAAGGCTGGCTCTTTACCTGGAGCTGCAGTTCCTCTCCTGGCTGTTGCTTTCCAGGCCTGGTGGGGCTGTGCTGGAGCCTCAGTCCAGGGATGTTCACTCACATCTGCCTGTGTGAAAGGCTAGAGGTTGGCTCTTAAACTGACAAAACAAAGCCCTGCCAGGGCCAGCTCTGCCCAGCCCCGTTCAGTGCCATGGCTTGACAAATAGACCTGCTTTAATGGGCACAGACTGCTCGAGTACTGTCTCCTCAGCTGGGTGGTTTTGCCGTGTGTGGCAGTGATGGAATGTAAGTGTGCTTCTAAGGAGTGCTGGGCTGTGAGCACTCCAGCTCTTCAAGTGCCCTTTAACTAGTGCAGAGGTACCTGTCTATCCAGGGGCTGTGTTACTGAAGTCTGGTCATGGCACCTGTGTCCCCTTGAGAGAGCTTCTCTTTGGAGAGGGTAAACCCAGGCCATGGCTGGAGCTGTTGTTGGTACATAGAGTGTGAATACAGAGAGAGGGGATATTGGAGTTCAGAGTGAACAGGCTTGTGAAGGTGCTGACTGCTGGAGACCAGAACCCTTCTGGGCAGCTCTTGTGAGTGGAGGTGCCACGGGGAAGGGCAGCAGCTCCTGTTGCTGTGTTCCTCGTGCAACCTCCTGCCCACCATCAGGCGCCTGAGCTGGTTCTTCCTCCCTCCACAAGCATCAGGGGTTCCTGCTGTAGGTTCTCTGTTCTCTGGAGCTGCAGGAAAGCAGCATCCTGCCTCCGGAGGTGCTGGGCTGTCTCTGCTCTCTGCAAGGTGCTGTGTTGCAGTCTGTGGGCGAACAGCACTCTCATTGCTCTGTGGCCTCACGTTTGTCTGAGCAGAGGGACAGTTGTCTCCTTGCTTGCTGTTGATACTGGTTCTCTTGCTTGGCTAAAAGCCACAGGGACAGCTCTCAGCCTTGTTTGTCTGACACTGCTGACCTCCTCCGAGCCAAAGCTTTCAGTAAGACTTTTATAGCTGTGTCTTTATTAAATGCACTGGTCTCTGATAACTCTCTCCCTCTTTATTTTTCCCTTTTCAGTTTACCATTAAGCCATTGGACAAAAAGATTGATGTTTTTAAATTCAATTCATCAAAGCTGCGTGTGAATAAGCTGGTAAGTCTCCAGCCAGACTCATTCTTATGGGCTGCAGCAGTAGTTTCTGCAGGCAGTATGAGGCAGTGTTCTTTTGGGGCTTTCCCTGGAGCAGGCAGAGGCAGTGTGCTGGCCTGCCTGGGCTCTGGATGTCATTTGGTAGCAGTTACTACTCAGAGCCTTGAGGAGAGGAAGGGGCAGCTCAAGTCAAGCTCATTCACAGAACATCTTCCCCCTCTCCTGTTTTTTGTGTTCCCTTGCTGAGCCCTTGGGTTGTCTGCACAGTGGTAGCACTCAGTCAGTAAAACCTTCTTGTCACCTCATCCTGTGGAGCCAGGCTGAGAGAGCTGGGCTGGGGCAGCCTGGACAAGAGAAGGCTCCTGAAGGGGAGACCTTAGAGCAGCTCCAGTGCCTAAAGGGGCTGCAGGAAACCTGGAGAGGGGCTTTGGACAAGGGCCCGTAGGGACAGGACAGGGGAATGGCTTTAGCCTGCCAGAGGGGAGATAGGTGAGCTCTTAGGCAGAAGCTCTTCCCTGTGAGGGTGCTGAGGCGCTGGCACAGGGTGCCCAGAGAAGCTGTGGCTGCCCCATCCCTGGCAGTGTTCAAGGCCAGGCTGAACACAGGGGCTTGGAGCAAGCTGCTCCAGTGGAAGGTGTCCCTGCCCATGGCAGGGCGTTGAGCTTTAAGGTCCCTTCCAACCCAAACCACGCTGGGATTCTATGATCTTTCTTTCCAGATCCCCTTTCTTCTGCAGACCTTTCCCGTTCTGTGATGTAGATCTCCCTGTTCTGGGATGCACCATTGCCTGTCATAGTCTTGGCTTTTCCTAGGCTTGTCCCCTCTGGGGACACTATCCTTGTACAAGGATGGTGGGGGCTATGTTGAGCGTCCTTGTCAGAGACCAGCTTTAGCCAGTGCTGTGCATTTGGTATTTGGAGGAGCTTTGATCCAGGTCCTGTAGTAGCTGTGCGCCGTTGGTTAAGTTGCATGAGGGTCCTTTGCTGTCCTGGTTGGAGCCTGTCCTATACTTCGCATGCCGTAGGGAAGTGGGGCTTCCTGACATAGCCACATCCACTGCACCAGGTTCATAGTGCTGAAGCTCCTGTGACTCCAGAGAAGTCATTTGTCACTTGTGAAACAGCAGATGGGCATTTGAATCGGTGCTTTAGAAATGAATCCCAGTTTAGAAGCCGCTGTTCTTACTGAGAGCTTTCACTCTCTTGTGCACCCATGGCTTTGCTAACCCTCCTCTAGTATTGCCACCTCCCTTGTCCTCCTTGAGTGCCAGAGGAGCCCATGGTGGTCCTCAAACCCTTCAGCAAAGGTACCTGAGGCTGTTCAAGGAGGTTCTTTAAAACCTTCTGTTTGTCCAAGATGGAAAAGGGTTTTCTTCCTCTTTTTTTTTGTTTTCTTTTTTTAAATCTCAATGCTTTAAACATGCGCTTGAGAGAAGGCACAAGTTGATCTTGAGCCTAAGGAAAGGGGTCAATGAGGGCCGGGGAGCTATGGTAGCTCATAAGGTTTGGGATAGTGGGTGAAGGTGCTTACAAGCACCAAACCCAAGCAGCTGTAGTGGCTGTGTGTGTCAGGAATACAAACCACCTCATGGTCGTCATGTGTACAGCTCTTTCTCTCCACTCTTCACCCTCGACTGGAATAGATTCTTCAGCTGTGTATTGGAAACCACGACCTCTTCATGAGGAGGAGGAAGGCAGACTCGTTGGAGGTCCAGCAGATGAAAGCACAGGCCAGGGAGGAGAAAGCCAGGAAGCAGGTGAGAGATGTCTCCTATAACCAAATCATGAGCTGAAATCAAGGATGCAAATGAACTCGGCAGGGAGCAGTCTCCAGAATGGCATCAAGCGCAAGGAGCAGCTTTGAGGGAAGGGCCTGTGAACATCTTGTTAATAGGCTGCTCCCAGCTCGCCAGCCATTCCCAGCTTGGCTCTGCAGGCCAATGGCAGCCCCAGTCCAGCCACTAGAGAACAAAACTGGGATGATGGGAGGGAAGAGCTGATCCGGGTGTCCTGCAAGTGTGTGCACAGCTTCCCTGCCTTGCTTTACCCCTGGGCTCCATGGCTGCAAAGCTGCAGTGTGAGGGGGTATTTGCTTGTAAGGAAAGCAGAGGCTGTGAGGGGGAGCTGTGCTTTGCTGAGGTTCTTTGCCTCCTTGTCTAATTGCCTGCTGATGGAATGCACGCCGGGGCTGGGGCATGCAGCTTGCATGCTAATCTGCTGCTGGCCTCCTTTATCTGCCGCAGGTCAGCCCAGGCGGTGAGAACGCCTCTTCGGAGGCACCAGCGTGGAGGCAATGAACATACATCAGCAAATTGGATTGTCTGAATCATTGTTTTCTGCTTTTAGACCTTTTCTACTCCCTGAAACCTGCACAGCTAATCTGAGTGCTGGTGCTTGGAATATAAATGGCCCTTTTGCAATAAAACCACTCTTATCGCAGCAGGAGAAACCAGAGCAGCCACTTGTACCCAGGAGGGCCTGATGCTCAAGGGACTGCTAAGTTAATGGGTTTGAGCATGGCCGCAGAGGTGGCTGCATGGTGCTGGGCTTGGCGTTGAGGTGCTGGGCTGACCTGGAGATGTGGCATGGCTTGTCTCACAGGCACCTCCTGAAGCAGTTCTTGCTGCAGCTCATGGGGCAGGAGAGGATGGGACATGAGTCACTCTGAGGGAGCCAGGCCAGCTCCTCTGGGAAGGGGGGTTCTTGCTTTCCCTGTCAGTAAGGAGTTGGTGCCATGGAGCAAAAGCTGTCTGTGGAAGGAGCATTGAGGTGTCCAAGTGCTGGTGGCGTCAGGGGCAGGTTTATGTGTTGGAATAACATGAGCAGGACCTGGGATCTCTGCTTAGCTGGGCTGCTGGGAGAGATGAGGGTGCTGAGGGCCAGCAGGAGCTGGTCACCTCACATGAGCTCTATGAGCTCTATGGGCTCTCCAACCCAGAGCACTTGTGCCCCATGGGAAAGGTCAGGCTCCTGCTTGGGTTTGCTGCCCCCCTGCAGCCACTCTGCTGCTGCCTGCTCTCCTCCCTCCCCAGCACCCACAGTTAGGAACTGGTTCTGGCAAGTCCTTTTGTATTGGGAATTCTTGTTGGTGGAGGTGCTGAGTGGGATGCAGATCATAATGATAATTAATGAGGGGAGCCTTTAAGAGAAGGCAGCTGAGCTGTTTGAGCAGTGGGAGTCCCACTGTCAGAATACAGTTGGTGTCCAAGGAGCAGAGATGTGTCTTGTCACACTTATTTCCCTTATTAAAGCCAGCGGGTGGCCTGTGCCAAGCTGTGAGTCCTGCCTGCAGTGGGGATGCTGATAACACACCCAGTCTGTCCTGCTGAAGGGATTAAACGTGGTGTGCTTATCAGCCCAATGGCTCCCTTTGGGCTGTTGGTTAGTGGAGAGGC
Organism: Amazona ochrocephala; assembly: GCA_039720435.1. Lineage (NCBI taxonomy): Eukaryota > Metazoa > Chordata > Aves > Psittaciformes > Psittacidae > Amazona > Amazona ochrocephala. Next base: position 1,687,132 of record CM077891.1, on the reverse strand, counting down.
AGTGGTTGGGCATACTCTGCACAATGCTCTCAGCATCTCCTGGGAAGAGGTGGTGGATTCCGGTGGGTTGTCTCTGCATAGCTTGGATGTTCCCTCCTGGAGAAGCGCTGCTGTTTCCTGCAGATGGAGCTGGGGGAGAGAGCTCATGTGCCTCGAATCCTGTGTTCAGCTCTGGGCCCCTCACTACAAGAAAGACATCGAGGTGCTGGAGTGGGGCCGGAGAAGGGCACTGGAGCTGGTGCAGGGCCTGGAGCACAGTGTGATGGGGAACGGCTGAGGGACCTGGGGGGTTCAGATGGAGAAGAGAAGGCTCAGGGGGGACCTCATCGCTCCCTACAACTGCCTGAGAGGAGGATGGAGCCAGGAGGGGCTGGGCTCTGCTCCTAAGGAACAAGGGATGGGACAAGAGGAAACGGCCTCAAGCTGCACCAGGGCAGGTTTAGATGGAGCTGAGGAACAATTCCTGCCCCAGAGGGTGCTCAGGCATTGGAACTGCCCAGGGCAGTGCTGCAGTCACCGTCCCTGCAAGTGTTCACACACTGTGGAGCCGAGGCCTCAGTGCCATGGGTCAGTGGTGGCCTTGGCAGAGCTGGGGAACGGTTGGACTGGATGAGCTGAAAGCTCTTTTCCAGTGTGGCTGGTTCTGTGATTCCATGATGTAGGAGCTGGTAGAGGTGGTTGCACGCTTTGTGCCCTCCCCTAGGAATGAGTGGAAGTGAAGTTTCAGGCCCTCTGGGTTGGTGTCTGATCAAAAGCAGGAGCTCTCCACGTCCTTCAGACTCCTGCCTTGCAGTGTGTCTGTGCTTGGTGTTTGGAAGGTGCCCTCAGACTGCCCTTAAGCCCAGCCTTGCTGTCTGGTCAATGTGAGGAGCCCTGGGGGTAGCTGGAGCTCTTGGGACCTTGCTTGTGTGAGCCTGCCCTGTGTGGCAGTGTAGGAGGGAGCTGTTTGGGATGCAGTCACCTGCTTGTGTGGCTGTGCTATAGGGAACAGCCTGATCAGAGGATAGGGATTGTCTCAGGAATGGCCCTTTGCAAGGGAGCTGAATGCATCAGGTCACCCCCACATAGTGGAGCTCCCTGTGTTGATAAGCAGAGAGGAGGCAGCAGAGCAATCTTATGCTCTAACCACATACAGTGACCATTACTCATCCTATGAGAAGCCTTTCTAATGTGTATTATTCCTCCTTGCTTTCCCAATCCCTCTCTCCTAGATGGAACGGCAGCGCCTGGCCCGAGAGAAGCAAATGAGGGAAGAGGCTGAAAGGAAAAGGGATGAGCTGGAGAGAAGGTTGATGCAGTTAAAGGAAGAGGCAACAATGGCCAATGAGGCTCTGGTAGGTTGTTTCCTGAGGCACTGCAGCTTTTCCTCACTCTTTCCACTGCTAAAGTGTTTCAGGAGGCACACTGTGACCGTCCTGTGGCTGTGTAGATGAGGCCCTTAGTGCCGTGGGTTAGTGGTGGCCTTGGCAGTGCTGGGCAGCGGTTGGACTGGATGAGCTTAAAGGGCTTTTCCGACCTGGCTGATTCTGTTATTCTCTTCTCAAAGTGCTGCTGGTGGATGGTGGTCAGGAGGGTGGGTGGAGGGACACAAAGGAGGATGGTTTGGAGCAGAGCCTGGGCGCATCCAGGTCTTGGCTGCAGAAGCTGCAGGCTCGCATGGAAGGGAGGGAGGGACTCTATGGGGAGCCGTGTGGAGCCAGCAGCTCAGGGCTCTGCTTCGGAGGCTGTGAGCACATTTGGGGAGACATTCAGTGTGCTTAATGGCTCCATGTGCCTTGTTTCCCAGATGAGGTCCGAAGAGACGGCAGACTTGCTGGCCGAGAAGGCTCAGATCACGGAGGAGGAGGCCAAGCTCCTGGCTCAGAAGGCAGCTGAGGCTGAGCAGGAGATGCAGCGGATCAAAGCCACGGCCATCCGGACGGAGGAGGAGAAGCGGCTGATGGAGCAGAAGGTGCTGGAGGCAGAGATGTTGGCACTGAAAATGGCCGAGGAGTCGGAGAGGAGGTCAGAGGGTTCAACCTTGCAGCTGCCTCTGCTTTGCTTTCCAACCCCCTTTGACATGGCTGAAAGAGTGGCTCGTGCCTCGGGTTAGTCCATCCGTGTGCAGTGCGCCCTTGGCCTCCTGTGCATGTACAGCAGCCCATGGCCCCAGAGCTGGCTGGTTTCTCCATTCATCTCTCTCTGTCTTGCTGTTTGCCGCAGCTGAGCTGTCCCCAGGTAGGAAACGGTGCTGGTAGAGCTGTGGTGGCCCTGATCTTTCCCTGGATTAGAGCTGGAGACCCTTCTCCAAAGCCTTCTTTTGGGAGGGATACTGTGGTGGGAGCAAGGAGAGGGGCTCTCAGCAGGGGAGAAGGTCCCAAGGCCCTTGGCACTCTGCCTCCTGTACCTCTCGTGCCCTGACAGCAGCAGCTTTGCTTCGGGGTGATTTCTGCAAACACCCACTGCATTCCTCAAAGTATTTCACATTAATAACACCTGTGGTTGGTTTATCCTCTGGATGGTAGATTTACATTCCCTATTCCCTCTTTATTCCTGTTTACCTCTCAGTTTTGAGTTCTCCTTCCTAGTGGTGAGCTCTCTGTTTCAGGTTAGCTTTGAGCTACCCCCTAGCTCCTGGAGTCCGTGCTTCTTGTTAAACCTAGTGTTTCCATCCTCTTGATACCAGAGCCCAGGTCCTGTGGTGCATCTGGTAGTGAGCAAGTAAAAGGTCATTCTTGTTTCCTTCCAGCTGATTACTCCTTTCCATGTGAGAGCTTGTTTGGCATCAGCCCTTCTGCTGGGATGAACACTGCCCTTGTCCATCTCTTCTTGCCTTGGTCTCTATCTTATGAAGTCTCCGCTCAGATTTCAGTGTAGCAGACAAAGCATCCTTCTTTGGTTTTCTCCTTGGGAGAAGTCCTTGAACCTCGAGGGTAATTACTAGTCCTAGAATAGTTGGGCTCTGCTGGTAGGCAAATCTTGGGTGCTGCTTCCTTTTTGAATGCAGCAAATAATTGTTAGTAGAGGCTAACTTGTCAGAGAGCTGCCTCTCCTGCTCTAGGTCTGAGCTTAACTTTTGACGTTCTCCCTGTCCTGGTGCCTTAGCCCACTTCCCCAGCCCTTGGCCTTGCTCACTGGTGCTCACACAGCCCATGGCAGAGCTGCCCCGTTGTGGCTTGGAGTTCTGTGCTTATTGAAACGTTCCACATGTCAGAGGTTCTGCCGTTTCCCTTGCTCCAATGATTTCTTAGTTTAGCTCTTGTTGTGGGACAAATCTCAACCTGTTGCACGCCTACACTGATCCTGCTCCTCCAGCTTCTCCTTCCTCTCAACTTCCATCTGATAGTTGCCTTTTGCTGTATCTCTGTAGGGCGAAGGAGGCTGATCAGCTGAAGCAGGATCTTCAGGAGGCCCGTGAGTCTGAGCGGAGAGCGAAGCAGAAGCTTTTGGAGATCACCAGCAAGTCGTCCTACACAGTAAGAGCGAGCTGGATTGTAATCCCCAGCCCCTAAATGTGCCCTCCTCTGTAGCCTGGAGGAGTTTCCTATCTCCATCCCATCAGCGGAGGGGTACAAGCTGTCCCATTGCATCACTTAGCTGTTCAGAAACCCTTTGCAGTGCCTGCTCCCTTCATCCAGACACCCTGTCCATTACTTTGCTCTTTGTTGTTTTCTTTCTCTCCCACCTGCCCCACCTCGTGCTGCAAGAGCAAAGCACCTGCTGGAGAGATTAAGGCAGCAAGTTTAGAATCCATGCAACACCCAGGTCAGGGCCATGCTTTGCTAGCACGTATGGAGCAAACACCCTTTAAAGTAGGGTTAAATACTAAAGAGAGGGTGTCCTGATCCTTGTTAGGTGGGATGAACATTGTTCAGAAGCTGTAAATTCATTCTTTGGTGTAAAGTGGTCACTGTGCCCCTGTGTGCTGGAATTAAAACCCACTTCCTTGAAGGGAGATTATTCCACGATTGCCCATTAAGAGGATTTCACACCTTCCTCAGCAGCATCTGGTCCTGGTTGCTGAAACCAGACTAAATGACCATTGATCTGCTCTGTCTGGCGGTTCCTTTCCTCCACTTTTCTGATGCTGTACCTTCAGGCTCCTTCCCATCCTCTGGGAACTTCTCAAGAGTGGGTTGAAGAGGATGGAGGTGAAGGAACCTGCTGAAGTTCCCTGCAAAACCGTCTCAAAGCTTTTCACAATCACAGAGATGGAAAACAGGCCGGTGCTCTGAGCTCTGGGACACCCCCGGGGCTTGCTAAAGCTTAGCTTGGAGTGCTCCTTATTTTGCCACCCCATCTCCATCCTCCATCCAAGTGTCTAGGATTCTGGGATCCTAATTCTGGAGGCCTCAACGCAAAAGGGATGTGGAGCTGTTTGTGCCCATATCCAGGTGACAGCTCCTTGCTGGGCTCTTCCATCACTTGTTGTGCCTGCCTTGCTTCTCCTGTCCCCTGTGGCTTCTTCCATCCCTCTGCTATGTGAACCAGAATAAGATGCTCACTTCAAAGCTGGTGGCCTGAGGGATGAAGCAGTTTGAACGCTGCTGTTGGGAGGCTCATGTCCCTCAGGTGAATGGCAGCTCTGCCCAGCGGTGCAGGATGCCAGCTCCTCTCTTCCGTAATGAGAGTATAACACTGAGCTTGTTCTTTTCCATTGTACCAGTGCTTGTGCTGTGGCGTCCCCTGGCACTGAGAGCTAGACAGGACTTCCCTCTGGAGGAGCCAAGAGCAAGGGAGGAAGCAGGGAGTGGATGGGTATAGAATCATTAGGTTGGAAAAGACCCTTAAGAAGATTGAGTCCAACCATTAACCTAGCTGTATGTTGCAGAAAAGGCAAGAAACAGTTATATATATATAACTATAGATGTATCTTTTAACTTTCCATTATCTAATGCTGGTCTCTTAAAGCTTGTTTCAGTGTCTTTTTAGTCCTTGAAGCTCAGGCTGCTTCTGTGATGTGACTGATAGGTGATGCATGAGAAATGAGACATGAATCTGAGTCTCAGATCATCAGGGCTAGGAGAACAATTCATTCCTTACTGACTTGGCAGCGGCTCTTCCCCTCCTTCATTGCCCTTCAGGTACCACTCAGGGCAAGACTAAAGGCAGTCATCTCTTCTCTGATCCACTGGAAATAGTCAGTGGCTGTCTTGGGCTTGCCCAAATCCTTGAGCAGTGAAGGCAAGGCAGTGGCAGCACGAGGAGCTCTTCATGCAGGGAAAGGCTCATGACATGACTTGCTCTGTGCTTCCTCTTCTTCTCCTGCTGTGTACTCCAGAGGGATGTCCACTGTCACCTATATTCGTGGCAGGCTATTGCTTTAATGCAGGAACAGGGTTATGCAGTTTGGTTTAGGTGAGGAGATACAGAAGGAAAAGGTCTGTGTCCCCTTTGTCACTCTGCATCCCTGGATTAAAAATCTCGGCACCAGCTGCGAGACCTGCCCAGGATGACTGCAATGGCAGGGAAATGCTTTGCCCCAGACATTAAGCCACATCTTTGAAAGCCTTCAGCTTGCTCTTTGCTGTTTCCTCACTCTTCCTCACTGCTCCTGCTCTGTAACTTCTATACCATTTGTTTTGTTGCTTCATGAAGGAAGGGGCTGGAGTAACGGTGGCAGATGGGTACCTGCGTTTAATGATTGCAGCACTGAAATTCCTGCTCAAATCTGACTGCTGCTCTATGGGGTTTATTCTTTAAAACAAAACCCAAGTGGCTTGTGCTGAAAAGAAATGCTAAAGGTGGTTTGAAGGCCACCAGCCTGTTTATGAGCATCCTGCCCAGCAGAGATCCTAGAACCTCACACGGGAAGGGCTTTGAGAACACCTCGGTGCCTTACAGGGATAGGACTTGAATGTCAATGGGATGCAAGCACTTGAATCAGTGAAGTGCTTTGGCAGACCTGTCCCTTTCCCTTTGAGACTGGAATTTAGGGACTCAGCTATCTCTTTCAGCCCTGCTCTGCAAGTAACGTGCTCTCTGCAAGCAGCAAAGGGCAGGCAGAACTCCTGCCTCCTTGGTGTGAGTCTAACTTGTGCTCCAGCCAGGCCACGCAGTGCAGTTTGAGGTCCTTGTCTCTGCTTGTTCTGGGTGTTTGCTTTCCAGCTCTGCCTCTGCAGCAGACATGAAATGTTGTCCCTCTCGCTGTGTCCAGCCCAAGAGCGAGCAGGGGATGAGCCCTGGCTGCTTGTGAATTCCAGGCTGGTGGTGAGGGAAGAGGCAGGTTATGTGCAGAGTAAATCTGTCACCAGCCCAGCGCTGGCGGCTCCTGTTGAAGCAGAGCTGGCTGCAAACCGTCTCTGGAGTATCCCAAAGAGGAGGAATGAGGGAAAGAAAGAATCAGCTAAAGCTCAAGAGCTCATGTGATGGAGCAGGTCCCCTAGAACTGTCCTACCAGCTTTTGGTGCGTGCTGCCAGAGCAGCCTCTGCAGCACTGTCCCCTGGCACCCGCTTGTCCAGGCTGGTTTGGGCACATTGTTGTCGTTACAGGAACCCAGTAAAGCAAGCATGAGTGTCTAGCAGGGAGGTGGTGACCTTTCGGGTGCCAGGCTGGATTACTCCTGTCCAACACGAGGGCTGAGCACACTGGCAGCAGTTGTGACTCAGATCCTTGATGTGCGCTGCTGCTTGCGACCTCATCGAGCAGCGCAGGAGCAGTGATGACTGACGGCAGGATGCTGTTCCTCTGCTGGGAGTGAGCCCCTTTGATAGAGGTGTGACAGGAATTTGGACTGAGAGAAGGGTCGTAGTTTTAGGGGAAGATGAAACGTGGGGGCCTGGCAGTGTGTGTATCAATGGGGGTATCACAGCATCCTGCAGGAGGGAGAAAGTCCCACATCCTTGCTCCGGTGCAAGGAGCAATTCCCTGCGTTATCTCTGCATTTCCAGCTGAATCTGGCAGTGGTTCCTAGGCACTTGGAACATTGGTGCATCTCCATGGTCCTTGCTGGAGCTGCTGCCTGAGTTAACCCTTGGGGTTATGTTGGTCTTTGCTCACACTGTGGGGAGCTGTGGAGTGCAGGACTCTGCTGTCATACGGGATCTGGCATTGCCACTGTTCACAGCTTGTGCTTTTTAAACCTCTAACGTTAAATAGCTGTCAGATGTCTCCCGAAAGGCAGCTTCTGACTGACTTGAAGGGGCACAGCAGTGATAAAACCTTGATTTTACCAAGGTCTGTCAATAGATTTTGAAGGCAGGAGGTGTCTTTCTCCTCTCTACTACCACAAAGAGTGGAGTCCCAAAGGAGCAATAGAATGGAAGAGCAAGTTGGAGGTGGAACAGGGGGGTGTTCAAGCTGATCCAGTGCTTGATGTGCTCACCATCTCCTGTGTTAAAAGATCACCAGCAGAAGAGCAGCCTCATAATCTGTCCTCCAGAAAGTTCAAGGTTGGTTCAGGCAGACAGGGTTGTGGGCTGTGTCACATCAGGAATCCCAACCTGGTTTGGGTTGGAAGAGACCTTAAAGCTCATCCACACATGCCCCTTCCCTTTCCCCATATAAATGATGAGATCCTTCTAGTTCAGCACTCTGCAAGGTAGAATACACCCAGCTCCAAGAAGAGTGTGTTGTTACCTGTGTGAGTAGCAGTTCAGGCCCTTACTACAGCATTAGCAAGTAGCACCTTGTTGTGCGTGCTTAGTTGCTGCTCTGATTTTTACCTCTGTTATGGAACATTTGCTATAGAAACATTTGTGTGCCAAGAGGGATTAATCTGTACTCTCTCTTTAGCAGTCTATGAACTCAAGTACAACAGCACTGCCTACTGACCTGCCAAGCTTCAACCTCATCAGTGAGAGCCTGTCTTTTGACTTCAAGGATACTGACATGAAGAGGCTTTCGATGGAAATAGAGAAAGAGAAGTATGTGGCATGTGTCCAGCACTGGGATTTGTGCCTCGGTTGTAGTGGGAGGAATTGGATGGGTGCTGAATGTAGTTTTTAAGTACCAGACAAGCACCAGGGTGAGGTGAAAAGGGGAGAGAAGCCTTTTGAATTCCTTTTGGATTAGTAGCTCTGGTTGACCTGGTGTCACAGACATGTCCCTACTGCCTGCTTAAAGGCAGGTTTAGGCATGCTGAGCCCTGCACCATTGATTCATAGAATCCCAGCCTGGTTTGGGTTGAAGGGACCTTAAAGCTCCTCCAGTTCCAGTCCCTGCTACGGGCAGGGACACCTTTCACTCGAGCAGGTTGCTCCAAGCCCCTGTGCCCAACCTGGCCTTGAACACTGCCAGGGATGGGGCAGCCACAGCTTCTCTGGATTTGCTCCAACAGTTTCTTATGCTGGGGGCACCAGAGATTCCTCTCCATAGGATTATCCTGGCTCTTGTTTAGGCTTGAATTGTTCATCTTGGTAGAAAGTTAACAGCAGCCTGGCTGCTGGTGCACTGAGCTGTGGCAGGCTGGTGCTGCTGCACGTAAAGCATGTCCAGAGAGTGGAAGGTAGCTGCAGTGTGTGCTGAGGGGGCTTTAACCCCTTTCTCCTGGAATCTGTGTCATGTTCCTATATAAAAAGTGCATGCAAGCAAGTTTGGATTTGATTCTGAGCTTTGATCTTGTGTTTTCCTGAGGGTGTGAGTGTAGCCTTCAACATGACAGATCGAGCAGAAATCAAAGCAGATCCGATTTTAATCTCTGTAGTAATAATGTGCTTTGTGCATCAACTGGCTTGTAGATCAAAGCTGAAAGGGCTCTGCCATAGCGCTCCAGCCAAAACTTCCCAGGGCAGGAATGAAGCACCCCTGGATCCCAGAGGGGTGGTTTATGTTGCCTCTGCTCAGTGCCCTCTCCTGTGTGTGGAATAAGAGCCCCCTGTGCTGGAGACAGAGGTTAAAACTCTTCCTAAAGCCAGAGGGAAAAAGAAGCTGAAAAGAAGGGGCTAATTCCCGGTTCCGTACCCAGGTTGTTAACTAGGTCATCCTGCTCTCCTCAGCAGGAAGAGCTTGGCTCTGCCAAATCCTGAAAGCAGCAGCATCTTGTGCTGGCTTCCCTGGGATTGTTCTGCTTCCTCTAGTGCTGAGAGAAAGCTCACTACAAATCTTGGCTCTCCGAGAGGGTTCTTGTCAGTCTGCTGGAGCGGTGCCCTGGCTCGCGGTGTTCATCGTGGGTACGAGGCTGGCATGGTGTGATTTTCCTCCAGTTGATGCTTCAGCGTGGAAGGCTGTTAGGGCCCAGTCCTGAGAACTGGGTTGGCTTTTCTCCTTCCTTTCTGTTTTTGGGAGACCTCTCTCCCGGGAGTGCTGTGTGTCAAAGAGGTACCTGGTATTCTGGGGGCAGTGCTCGCTCCCCCACACAATTTACAACCTAAATCCTTCCAAAACATGGGAATTCAGTACCTCAGGGTCCTTCCTTACTGGTGGGATTCGTGCCTTTGAGTTTGAGCTGGCTTTGGGAGAGAGTGCAATGGAGTAGAGCAGTGGAAAGAGCTAAAACCGCTCCCTTGTAGGCTGAGACGTGTAATGTCATGATGCAGCTTCATGCAGGGATGGGGAGACTTACAAATACCATCCAGCAGCTCCAGCCTGCCTTGATCTTTTCATACAGTAATGTAACTTAGTTCTGTTCCTGGGTCAGCTGTCTGGGTCCCATTTTAATAACAACCCCATCATTGCTCAGGCTAGTTTCAGTTCTGCACATTAGGAGTAACAGCGAGAAGATTTTCCTGTTATCATTCTGTTATCACTGTATCGTGTCACCCTGGCCTAACACAGGACTCTCTGTGTGTGCTAGGGTGGAGTACATGGAGAAGAGCAAACACCTCCAGGAGCAGCTGAACGAGCTGAAGACTGAAATTGAGGCACTGAAGCTAAAGGAGAGGGAGACAGCTCTGGATATACTGCACAACGAGAACGCCAGCCGGGGCAACAGCAAGCACAACACTATCAAAAAGGTATCGGAGGGCTCCGGTTTGTATCTCGCCTGATGAAACCCTTTAAACCCAACCACAACAGAACCCTTCTGTCTGGTTTAGCTTTTGCACAAATTGTTATAATAAAACTGTTTGATCTAGGCTTCCTTCCCCAGCCGCTCAGCTTTGAACCAGGGGGCAGAGGGTGTCATGTTCTGGCTGATGTTTGCCACAGCCAAACTTTGTCTCTTCAGTGCTGTGTGAAGGGATGCAGAGGCCTCGAGTTGTGGAGGTCTTGCTGAACAAGGGATGCTGTTAGAAGGGATCACCACCCTAGTGACCTCAGGAACAGGAAAAGTCCCATCTGCCTATTGCAACTGTTCCCTACAGGCATTGTAAGGAAGCAAACACTGAGCTAGTCTGGTGAATAATAAGGGCAAAAACTCTTCTGGGTGCTCGGTAGAAAAAGCCAAAAGCCTCATCCTCTCTCTTAATCTGTTCTGCAGCAGCCTGTAGTGCAGCTTCCAATACTAACAGCCAAATCTTTCACTAGTAGGGGGGTGTAAGATGTCTGCTCCCAGTGCTGTGGACCCTGGAACCACCTGCCTCTAGAAGTCCTGTTGGGATGAGTAACTGAGGCCACATTTAGGATGCTGGGTCTGCTAGCCCAGGGATCGCACCTTGAGAGGGATCTGGAAAGCTGTATGGCATGGGATGCAGGCTGGGGTAACAACTCCAGGTTTTGAAACCAAATCGTTCCCTCTTTACCACTCCCAGCTGAGAGTTAGGGCTGAAAGGGTTTGGAAATACCAGTTGATGCCAGCTTTCGTGGATGGAACTTTATGATCACTGAATTGGGGCAGGAGCATGGATCTAGTAGGTCTCACTTCACTGTGCTAGCCCTGAGCTATTTGGGTTCCTGTCCCACCAAAGTAGAGAATCTTCCCAGGCCCTTTTGTCACTGTCGAAGCTGAAGATGTTGCTGCTCCCAATGGGTTTTGTCTCCGTGCTTAGTCCTCAGTTTAAGTGGAAAATGGTAAATTTTCACTTCTGACAGAGACAAGTTCGTAGTGAGCTGATGGTCCCATTTGTCTCACTTAAAGAAGGTGGCTGGGCCAGCATTTCAGTGCTTGTCAGGGCTCATCACTCTAATTGGGACTGTGCAGTCACTCTTCATTCCTTTGAAGCTGGAGTCTTGTCCTGTCCTCTCCCTTCAGGAGGGATCTGAGGCTGCCCAGCTCCTGCACCCTCACTGGGGGAGCAAAGGTTGGAAATAATAGTCTATTAGTGGAGCACATCAGAATACAACTACAGCCTGCTTTTGTTCATGGCACCAGGAGGTCAGGAGGGCTTTTGTCTTGGTGGTTGTGATGGAAAGGCGGATGTGAGGCTGGAAATGGAATAGCATTTTAGCAATAGTTCAGTAATACCAACCCTCTGCCCCACCTGGATGCTGCTGGTCACTTCAGTGCTCTGGGCAAGCTGGACAGGTTGCACAAATGACCTGACATTACTCATCTCACAGAGGATTCTTTCTTCTTGTTGTTCGTTTTCTTTTGCTGGTTTAGCCTCAAGCCCAGGGCAGAAGACCTATCTGCATTTGAGACTTCCAAGTAGGTTATTCCAAAGTACTCTGCGTGGGGTGCTGGGGTCACTGCCTGTCACACTAACCCTGCATGAGCTTGCCTGCAATGCACTCTGCGCTGGCCAGCTCCCCTTGCTGCCACCCTGCCACCTCCTCACACACCGCAGAGGGGTGTGGTGGTGCTGCTGAGAGGGGGCTCACTGTGCCTGTCCCCACAGGGAGCCCATGCAGCACGGCACAGGCTTAAATCACAGCATCTCAGCCTGGTTTGGGTTGAAGGGACCTTAAAGCTCCTCCAGTTCCAACCCCTGCCACGGGCAGGGATGCCTTCCCCTGGAGCAGCTTGCTCCAAGCCCCTGTGTCCAACCTGGCCTTGAACACTGCCAGGGATGGGGCAGCCACAGCTTCCCTGGGCACCCTGTGCCAGCGCCTCAGCACCCTCACAGGGAACAACTTCTGCCTAAGAGCTCATCTCAGTCTCCCCTCTGGCAGGTTAAAGCCATTCCCCTTGTCCTTTGAAGAATTCACCATACCTGTTTTGCTGTGCTGCTGCTGGCTGGGAATCCAGGGGAGGTGCAGGGTGGCCTTTGAAGATTTCTTTAATGAAGGAAACCAGGACATTCCCCCTTGTTTGCTGCAGAGAGAAATTCAGGATTTAAAAACAAACCAACCCCAGCAACTCTTTACTGCCAAAACTGTCATAACAGGCTGAAAACACAGCCCTCCCTCTTGGAGTGGAGCAGCACGTGGTGTCAGTGTCTGCCTGCTTGAGAAGCATCACAGGCACGTGGAGCAGGCTGCTGAGGACAGGCGGTGTCTGCAAGGCTGCAGTGGGGTGGTCCAGGGGGACTGCGTTGGAGCTGCTGGCCACCATCGTGCCTGTGACACCCTGCCTGCCTGTGATGCCTCTGCCTCCTTCAGCACAGCGCTGGCTCCGGCTTTCCAGAGCCTGCCTTCCTCTGAGGATTTGCCCTCAAGCCACAGGTAGAGATAACTCCCTCTGCTGGGAGGATGAGTTTGGGAAAGCTGCTTTGTGTTTCTCTTTCCTTGACTGTGGCTCTTGCACAGCCCCGAGGTTTAGTGAGGTTTGGGTGGCAGTGCTAAGGGAGGAAATGGCAAAGGGGAATGGCTTTAACCTGCCAGAGGGGAGACTGAGATGAGCTCTTAGGCAGAAGCTGTTCCCTGTGAGGGTGCTGAGGCGCTGGCACAGGGTGCCCAGAGAAGCTGTGGCTGCCCCATCCCTGGCAGTGTTCAAGGCCAGGTTGGACAGAGCCTTGGGAAGATGGTCTAGTGTGAGGTATCCCTGCCCGTGGCAGGGGGCTGGAACTGGATGAGCTTTAAGGTCCCTTCCAGCCCAAATCATTCTATGCTCTGTGATTCCAGGGCTGTAAATCACTCAAGTTTGGAGTTTGTGCCCACCAGCCGCTCTCTGGGGAGCTGCAGATGTTCCCAGGATGGGCCACTCTCCCTGTTAATTATTTCCTTGGGGAAGAGGCTGAAATGAGGGGTGACCCTGCAGGTCTGGGTCACTTTGGATGTCTCCCTGGGGCAGGCTGGCTATAGTTTCCCACTGCCCCGTCCCAACTGGCTTGAGGAGCCCCATGGCAGGCAAAACACAAGGAGGTGAGGTGGAGCCCTGGCAGTCTGCAAAGGGATCCGTCCAGCAGCCGGGGGTTAAACCAGGATGTCACCTCCGGGATTCCATGCCTGCCTTTGAAGACACCCATGAAGTTTGTCCTGAGTAATTACCTGGTTACGGTGCTAATCCTCTTTATGAGCCCTGTGGGCACAGCAGAAGCACCTCACTGGAGCCTTATCTCCTCTCCACCAGGGGCTGGTGCTGATCCTGCTCACTTGGCTTCAGGAGTGTTTGCCACTTAGGCTGTGGTAGGAGATGGAAACACCCACTTCTTCCTCGCATCCTCCAGAGTAGGGAAGCTCCCAGGACAGGCAGCAGCTTGAAACCACAATCAGGTCTTTCATTCCACTTGCTTTCTTCTTGCACTGTCATGCTTATTTACTGTGATTTAAGCCCTTTGAAGTATGCAAATCTCCAGGCTGTTCCCAGACAAGCAGCTTTGTCTTTGAGCAGCTCTCTGGTCCTTCCCCAGGCAGACTTGGCTTTTCCCTGCCAGGCTGTCACGTGGCTCCTGGCTTTTCCTCAGATGCAGTGTTCTCCTGAGGCTGGAGCTTGCTCCTTAGGGCTAGCACTGTGGTGCCCATGGGAGTCGTTGGACATGGGCGAGCTGTTGCTGGTTCCAGTCCTGGCTGATCCTGGTTGTGGTGCAGTGTTGCCCTCAGGTAATGCAGGATTGTTGAGGTTTGGATAAGCTGCTTCAAATCTGCTTTATCACCAGTAGACTCCTCTGGGCTTCCTCCATCATTTGGGCCATGAGCAGTCATGTTCTACCACGTCCCCTTCAGGCTCAGGCACTAAGCAGCTCCTGGCTGCCAAGCACACAGGGGCAAGTGAGGCAGAGCAATGTGGACTCATCTGCAGGCTTATCCTCACTCCTTTCACCTTCAAGCTGTGCTCTGGGTTGTCCTCTACAGCAGTATAAGGACACTGGTGATTTAGTGATGGGCACTGCCATCTGAGTCTCTACATGATGGAGATAGGAAGCTGCTGTGCCACCACCAAATGCCAGGAGGCTACTCCATCATCAGGACAGGCTGAAGGATTTCACACTGGGGCAGGCAGCTTCCCTCTGTTCCAGCTGTGCCTGGCTGGCATCTTGCTAGGGATCGCTGGAATGTGTGCCTTGAGGACTTCATTGAGTCTTGTGGGGTCTCTGTGTCATCTCCTGGAGCCTCCCTCCCTCTCCTGTCCCCTTCTGGGACCTGCAGCCTCCCCTGCATGAAGTGGGTCTGCTTTGCTCCGGTGGTTTGCTGGGGAGGTGGAAGAGGTTATTGTGCCTCTGGAGCTTCATCCTTCAGGAGGGGACCAGCACAAGACCTATTGCTCTAGGAAGGGCAACAGGAGGGAGCAGGGTGCCCAGAGGAGCTGTGGCTGCCCCATCCCTGGCAGTGTTCAAGGCCAGGTTGGACACAGGGGCTTGGAGCAAGCTGCTCCAGTGGAAGGTGTCCCTGCCCGTGGCAAGGGTTGGAGCTGGAGGAGCTTTAAGGTCCCTTCCAATTCAAGCCAGGCTGGGGTTCCGTGATTCTATGAGGTACTCTCAGCCTCATGCAGCTTTGCCTTTGTGTCACTCTCTGCTCCACTCCCAGCAGCACAGGGGCAGGCTCCTGCTGCAAAGCCTGCACACAACTGGCCAGGGACTTCCCAGGAGCAGCAGCACCGGTGATTCCCCCCTATTCCCATTCCCTTTGGGAGCTGTGACAGCTGAGAGAAACCCTGAGCCAGGATGCTGGCTCCTTGCCCTGCCTGGCACCCACCTGGGATGCAGGCGAGAGCTGAGGCATCCCCGGGGGAGCAGCGCTGCTCTGGACACCTCTGGGCGCCCATTTCCCCAGGTGTGGGAGGAGATGGATGCTCATCCCACGTGGGTCTGGCCCACACATCCTCATGTGTGCCAGGCCATGTCCCTACCAGCTTCCTTTCCTCTCTGCCTTGGTTCTCCTCGGAGCTGGGAAGTGAAACTCCTTGGCAGCTAAACTGGGACACGGCAGCTCCTTGCCTTGTTTACAAGGAGCAAAAGGAAACCAGGGGACGTCAGGCCTATCAGCTATTTTTGTGGCAGCCTTTGAAAAGCATTTCCTTCAGATGGAGCATCATCTTCTGTCTTTTAAACACACTCATCAAAGCGTTGGGGGCCCGGGGAAAGTGGGGCGGGGGGGAGAGCACCCGGCAGCGTGGGAGGGAGAGGGAGCAACAGGAAGGGTTTGGCTTCACAATGGAATGTGGGAAGTGAAGGTTCCACCTGGCTGCTGGGGCCTGAGGAGTGGGCAGGGATGGAGAAGGATATTCAGGGGAGCAGGGAGGGGAATAAAGAGGATTTATGGAATGCAGCACTGGGTGGCGAGTTAGCAGGATCATAGCTCTCCCTCCCAGCAGCAGGGAGATGTCCCCGCATCGCAGGGGTGAGGGGACACTGGTGGGGGTGGCACGGGTCACCCGCTGCTCCAGCCACTGCAGGCTGCACATGGAAATGAGGCATTTTAAACCTTCCCTTGCTCCTCGGGAGGGTGGGGAAGGGTGATGGGATCTGAGCCCCCTTCTGCCTGCAGCACCCAGGGAGGCACCGAATCCGCCGGGCTCCCTGGATGCCCCGGGCAGCAGCACTTGTGTGCTGCAGTTATTGGGTTACCCCGCACTATGCCAGGCTTGGAGGCACTGATTGGGTTGCTTGTGTTGGTTTGATGTCCTGAAATCAAATGAGCCCCGCAGCCTGGGGTGAAGGAGGGCTCAGAGGAGCCCCGGCGCAGGAATGCAGCGAGGGGGACTCTGCTTCCTTGGATTTTGATTCATTGGAGCTCTGGCTGCTTAATTGCGCTCTATCTCTCCGAATTTCCTTTGCTGCTGTGGTAGTGCGTTGTGGAGCCGCCCTCCCTCCTGCAGGAAGCAGATTATCATAATACTGCTTGTAAATCAATTTTTCCCCCCTCTCTGCACTGACAAGAATGTAACTCGCCCTTAATCACTCTCCTTGCCTGCAGAACGCTGTGCTACGGGTATGTAGATGTGTTTCTCCTTGCCTGGCTGGGCAGAGGGTGCCGTTAGTGGAGGTGCCGCATGTCACCTTAGGGAGAGGCTGGAGCAGGGCTGTGCTCTTCTCACTTCCATGGCCCAGTGTGGAAAGCAATAGGGAAAACCCAGTTGCTCCCTGCATGAGGGAATGGGATTTCCCTGCAGAGCTCCTGCTTTCACAGCCCAGAGGAGATGGGGAGCGAGCTGGGCTGCAGGGCTCCGTGAGGGGGATAGACCTGGTTACCGTGGGGCTCATTACACCAAGGAGCTTCCCCTTTGCTCTGCCCATCTTCCTGCAGCATATCCGCAGGGAGGTGATCCTGCCCCTCTGATGTGGGGAGACCCCCCGCAGTCCTGCGTCCAGCTCTGGGGTCCTCAGTATAGGAAAGACATGGACCTGTTGAGAGGGTCCAGGGCCACAGGTATGGTCTGAGGGATGGAGCACCTCTCCTGTGAGGAAGGGCTGAGAGAGCTGGGCTGGGTCAGCCTGGAGAAGAGAAGGCTCCTTAAGGGGGACCTTAGAGCAGCTCCAGTGCCTGAAGGGGCTACGAGAAAGAAGGGGAGAGACTTTTCAGCAGGGCCTGTTGCCATAGGTGCAGGGGTGATGGGTTTGAACTGAAGGAGGGGAGGGTCAGGCTGGATGAGGAAGAAATCCTTTACAGTGAGGATGATGAGGCACTGGCACAGGTTGCCCAGAGAGGTGATGGCTGCCCCATCCCTGGAGACATCAGGCCAGGCTGGATGTGGTTCTGAGCAACCTGGTCCTGTTGAAGATGTCCCTGCTCATTGCAGAGATTGGACCAGATGAGCTTTGAAGGTCCCTTCCAACCCAAACTGTATGAGTCTGTGATCCCTCGGGTTGCTGTTGAGACCCCAGCATGTGCCAGTGGCACAGCTCACCCAGGACCTGGCTCGAGGGAAAGGAGAACAAGGAAAAGAGAGGAAAAGGGAGGGGGGAGTTTTCCCTCCGGACACAGCAGAGCATCGCTGGTGGAGGCAGTGTGCAGCCACGAGCAGGCTTCGTTTCCTCTCTGTTCATTCATTACTGCAGTCAGAGGTGAGGAGAGAGCAGTGCTGGAGCTGCTGGGTGGTGAGGGCAGAGCAGGCTGAAGTTGGTGTCCCCTTCCTCTGCCCAAGCCACCACCGAGGCCTCAGCCAGAACCCAGCTCCTGCTAAGGAGAAATATCCCAGCTGTGCCTGCCCCCACTTGTGTGGTGCTCTTCAAGCACCTTCCAGGTTACTGGTGGTGCCAGAGGAGCCGGAGGCTCCTCTCTAGGGACATGGATGGGCAGAAGAACCAGCGCTGCACCAGTGGGGTGCACATGGTCCTCCTGGGAAGCTGCTCGGACCCCATCTCATCCAGACCCATCTCTGCTCCCTGTGTGCCCACAGCTGAGCTGTGCCTCAGTTTCCCTGGAGAGGTTAAACTGTCCACATCGAGGAGCCTCTGAAAGCCACGGGTGAAGGCTCCTGGTGATGGAGCAGGGCTGCATCTCTTCCGTCTCCATGTGCCTGTGCTGGATGCCCTCAGGGCTCTGCCTCCCTGTGCTTCCCCAGCAGTGCTTTGAGGTACCCCAGGGCCACTGAACACGTGGGGGATTAACACGGAGCTGCATGTAGCTGAAGGCAGAAGCAGTCAGATCTGCCTTCTGAGCCTGAGGGAAGCATCTTCCCTCCCTGCCTCATCAGTGGCTCCTTTCTTTTCCCCATTGGAGCACTGAGGTTGCTGGGGGGCTCATGGAGGGGCATCTCCTCTTGCTGTGCTTTAATGGAGCAGCACTGCAGGCTGGGGAAGTGGGGGAGCTTTGATTCACCATCCAGCCTGCAGAAGGGATGGCTCCGTGTGGGGTGTTAGGAAGCTGGTGGTCAGTGCTCCTTCCTGGGGGTGTCCGGCTTCTCAGGGGGAGCAGGGAGCCTGGGGCTCGGGGGAGAGGCAAAGAGCTGCCCACAGCACCCAGAGCCCGTGTCCCGTCTCATCCAGCGCTGGAGGGGGCGCAGAGCCAGCCCTGGCCCAGGAGGTGCTGCCAGCAAAGGGTATTAAAGCCCTGCAGACGTTGCCTCTGCAGTAGGGATTTTTCCGAGTGGCATTAGAGCTGTGCGGGAATTACCGAGGGAAGGCAGAGGGGGAAGCAGGGAAGGGGGGGGGGAAGCTCTTGGCAGCTCCGCTGCGGGGTTGAACTCACAGTAACGTGATCCGAGGATTCCTGTTTCAGCAGAACCGGCGTTCCCAGCGGAAGCGTTGGCTGCTTCATCCCGCTCCAAGGGAGCCGGGCACTGAGCAGCCTGCTCTGGCAAGCTCCTGGTGTGGTGGTGCGGCAGCTGGCTGGAAGTGGCACCTCCCCACCGTGCTCCCCTGGGTGCTCCCCAGTGACCACCACTGCCTCCTCGCCAGGAGGATGCTTTTCCTCTCCGTGCGTTATTGTTTCTTGGAGAGCTGCTTTGGGCTGCGCTTCCAGGGCCTGTGGAGCCTTGGCTCCAAGGACACAGTCATTCCCGCAGGCCAGGGCTCTCCTGTGGGATGGAGGGGAGGACCCGGGGCAGGGGGAAGGTGTGAGCCCAGTGTGGTGCTGAGCTGGGTTGTAGTCAGCAGGCACACGTGGTGACCCCAGTGATGGTGATGGGGTGGGTTGGGTGTGAGCACGGGCTATGATGGGCTTGGCTGGTCCGGAGGCTGTGGGGAAGCTGTGGGTCTGGGGACAAGCACTGTTCTGCCTTTGGCTCCGGCTGATGGAGGTGGTTTCCCATAGAACCCCAGCCTGGTTTGGGTTGGAAGGGACCTTAAAGCTCCTCCAGCTCCAACCCCTGCCATGGGCAGGGACCCCTTCCACTGGAGCAGCTTGCTCCAAGCCCTGTGTCCAACCTGGCGTTGAACACTGCCAGGGATGGGGCAGCCACAGCTTCTCTGGGCACCCTGGGCCAGCGCCTCAGCACCCTCACAGGGAAGAGCTTCTGCCTAAGAGCTCATCTCAGTCTCCCTCTGGCAGGTTAAAGCCATTCCCCTTGGCCTCCAGCTTTGCAAGACCCCTGCGTGTTCACTCACCATCAGGACAAGGCAGGGAAGGGCTGTGCTGGACCCTAAGGGCACAATCCCATGGCCGGGACTGCCCCAGGCTCCCGTCTATCCCACAGCCACATGAATGGTGTTAAGTGGGTCTGCAGCCCCTCAGCAGACAGGGGGAAGGTGTCGTTGTCCCCTGTGCTTCTCCTTTGGGCTGTGCTTGAGGCTGCTGGTGGCTCGGCCTGCGCAACATTCCTGCTTCCTCCTTCCCTGATGTGTCCAAGAGCAGGGATGGGGGGATAAAGGCAGTGGCTCCTTCCATGTGCAGCCCGGTGCGAGGGGCTCATCCCGCTGCCCTTCACCCCTCTGCTCTCTTGCAGCTCACCCTACAGAGCACCAAGTCCCGTGTGGCCTTCTTCGAGGAGCTGTAGGGAGTGACCCATGCTCCGCACCGCTGCTGCCACCGGCAATTCCCTTGGGATCGCCTGCCCAGCCGGGGCTGGGAGCCGGGCATCACCCCCGGGGCACACCGACGGACGCGGGGCCCACTGCCCATGGACTGTGTGATGGTCTCTGCCTTAGCATCCATCCATCCCCCTCTTTCTCCCTTTCTTTCCAGCTTTTTCCTTACTTTTCCAGTGTAGTCCTTTGGCTTGCCCCCACCCCCCCCCCCAGATTTCTCCGAGTGCTGGGGCTGGCGCTATGGCCGTGTCCCTCTGCCATTGTGCTGATGGGGATCCCATCCCTCCGGCTGCCTTCTCCCGGTGCCTGGAGCTCCATTAGGAACCCAGAGCATGTCCGAGTGGAGTGCTGTAAATCAGGGCTGGCGCAGGCGGAGCAGGGCCGCGGTCCATGAGGATGCTGCTTCCCTGGGGAGCGGAGGCAGTGGCAGGAGGGGGGATGAAGTTCTCCTCCTCATCATCCTCCACCTGCAGGGGGTTTGGAGCGGGAGAGCAGCTGGTGCCAACCACATGGAGCCTCCTTTGTCCTGCAGACTGTGACAGAGCTGGGGCTGCCCGCTCCTACCTGCTCCTGCCTGCCCCTGCCTGCCCTCACACGGGTGCCTTTGCCCACAGCTCTGCCCTCCCGGCAGCAGCAGAATGGGGATGCTCTGACCTTTCCTCCATGGCTCTGTACCAAACCCTGCCCTCCGCTTGGGAGAAACCTCCTTTCCCACTGGGATTTACCCCATTGCTGCCCCAGGACCCCAACTCCCGGCTCCCACAACCTCTCCTGACCTCCGGCTGCACCGGGATGGCCGGAGGGAACTCTCCTTATTTAAAACCACACTGCCTGGGGTGGAATTCCGGTTCGTGGCTGCGATCTGGATGGCTGTGGCCTGGCACCGGCCGCATTCCCATTGCCCTGGACTCGTCCTCGGAAGGAATAACCGTTTTCTCCTGGTTTTAATAAAGATCCAAAGCACTACAGAGGGGCAGCTGGGACGTGTTTGGTCTTCCTTTCTTTGGGCAAAGCCTCACGGAGCCCTTCACTGCAGCAGTTAACAGCAGGGGGAGGATTCCATGGGAAGCGCAGCCCTGGGGTCCCTCCAGCAGCTCCTTGTGGGATGCCTCCCTGCTCCCATCTCTCCAGGGCCCTCCTCTCCCCTTGGGGCTCCTCCATCCCTGCTTATCCTTTTCCTCGCCAGGATGTGGGGGCTGAGCCCCGTGTTTGCCATCCCTGGAGCTGCTTTCAGCATGCCTGCAATGTGGAGCACATCCACGTTGTCCTTCAGGTTTGAGCTATGGACAAACCCCCTTTGGGACCCCACTGAACCCCCATCCATGCCAAACACCCCGAGGACAGGCACGACCCCACCTTGGGGGCTGTTCGTGGCCCCCAGCCCTGCCCGATGGGCTCAGTGATGGTTGATCCCTGCCCCAGCAGCAGGTCAATGGGAATGGGGAGGTTTGTGCCCGGGAAGGGCGCCTGCACACGGGGGGGGAGGCAGGGACGTGCACCCGTGTCGGGGTGCAGGGGGTGCCCTGGCACAAGGGTGGGTGCTTGGGGCTGGCTCATGGGTGTTGAGCACAGGGCAGCTCTGCTTGGGATGGGATGGATGGAGAAGGCATCGAGGGTTGCGGTCAATGGCTCAAGGTCCAAGTGGGGACCGGTGGCGAGCGGTGCCCTCAGGGGTTGGTGCTGGGCTGCTCAGCACCTTTGTCAGTGCCATGGGCACCGGGATCGAGCACCTGCAGCACTGAGAGCAAGGGCTGAGAGTGCAGAGGAGGCCATGGAGCTGCTGCGAGGGCTGGAGCAGCTCTGCTCTGGAGCCAGGCTGAGAGAGCTGGGCTGGGGCAGCCTGGACAAGAGAAGGCTCCTGAAGGGGAGACCTGAGAGCAGCTCCAGTGCCTAAAGGGGCTGCAGGAACCCTGGAGAGGGGCTTTGGACAAGGGATGGAGGGACAGGACAGGGGAATGGCTTTAACCTGCCAGAGGGGAGACTGAGATGAGCTCTTGGGCAGAAGCTGTTCCCTGTGAGGGTGCTGAGGCGCTGGCACAGGGTGCCCAGAGAAGCTGTGGGCCACATCCATTTGGGCGGATGCTGAGATCAGGCTCACTTCCATTTCTCCTGTTTCTCCCTAGCAGAGGTCTCCCATGGAGGGACCATTTTCCCCTTTGAGACCCAAATGAAACAGAGCTCTCAAATCCTTCCCCTTTTCCCTTCCCTCCCCACCTGCAGCGGCCGCCTGGAGCCTCCCCCATGACAGATGTGATTTGCCCCCAAACACATCATCCCAGTGCAGGAATGGCCACGGCTACACCAGATCCCGGCTCCAGGCACCTCCCAGCATGACCTGGCGCTGGGATAACCTCTCTGCACGGTCCATGCCTCCCTTCCATCAAGGTTCATTTAAGGCACCTCTCAGTAAATGCCCAGTGACAGCAGCAGCGCCAGGGATGGGTGCTCTGGTGCTTCCAAGGGCTCAGTGCCTGTGGTGGCTGCAGGGTGGCACAGGGGCCACCCCGGCTGCTCCTGTCCCCATTCACACCCTTGTCAGTGATCTCCATCCCATCCCTATGCCATCTCCAACCCTATTGTGTCTCCATCCCCATCCCACCCCATTCCATCCCATCTCCATCTGCGTCCACATCTTCATTCCCATCCTCATCCTCATCCCTTTTAGTTCCTGAGGGAACTAAAGGGGTTGATGTTAGGACGTGAACCTCGAGATCCTCACAGGTGAGACACAAAATGCTGGGCCTGGATCATGCTTCTTCCTCCTGCTTAGTGGGATCTGCTAATTCCAGTGTCACCCACGAGCATTGGGAATGTGCTGCCATCACGGAAGGGATGGAGGGATGGTGGGAGAGGTGGCAGTGACCTGCCCTGAGTGAAATAAAGGGGGAATTGTGAGAGGAACAGTTAATGGAATACCAGGAATCCTGGAGGGGAGCATTGGGTGCATCCAGAGGATGGGAACCCGCACAGCTCCTGGCGGAGCCTGGGGTTTTAAACTGAAATCCCTGGGATTTGGAGCCACCGCTGCCTCCACGCAGCATCCAGCAACCAATCCCGAGCGTCTCCCCCCAAAACAAGTGAGGGGACAAGCGAAGAGGCTGCGGTTGTACCGGGGGAAGGTCCCAGCCTTCATCCCGTGAGGAAGAGAGCGGCGCGGCCAAGCGGGATGGGGGTGTCCGGCTCGGCTCAGTTTAAACACAGCGGGGGCTCCGCGAGGCTCCCACAGAGATCCCCATCGCGGTTCCAAGTGCGATTAAGCCGTTATTTAATTCCCATTCCCCCCTGTGCCGGTGCCTGCTTCCGCCTCCATCCCCCGGGAAGAAGCAGCCGGAGCCGGGATGGAGCGGCCGCATCCCCCTCCGCAGGGAAGGGTGCTCCAAAGGGTCCCGGTGGCTGCGGAGCAGAGCGAGCTCCTGCGGGATTCGGGGGGAAGAGCCCAGGAGTGCGGCGTTGTTCCTGCCGGGATGTGCGTGGGGAGGAATTAACGAGCTTCCCCCCCGGGGCCTCCGGTGGGCAAAGGGAGAGTGAGTCGGGAGGGCAACTTCGTGAGCAGCGGGGAGCAGCGAGAGCGGCCCGGGGAGGAGGAGACTTCCAATGGGGCTGCTCTGCCTGGGGGGCGCCGCTTCCCGTCTCCAGCGCGCTCCCGCTCCGTGCTGAGAGCTCAGCCGCGGGGTCAGACACCGGAGACTCCCTGAGGGCGCGGGGGGATGAGCCCCAGACCCCACCCGAGCCCGGGGGAGGATGGAGCGGGGCCGAGCCCCCCCCCCGAGCCGTGCATCCCCCCCGGGCCGTGCCGTCGCCCCCGAGCGGTGCCATCCCGCGGGAAGCATCCCTGGAGCCCGCAGCGCCGGGATTGGATCAGTTCTGGCTTTTCCGCCGCCTCCAGGGGCCCCCGCGGGTTAATCCCAACGGGCACGGAAGGGCGATGGGGTTTGGGGAGCTCCGGTGTTGAGCAGGGCCGATGATCCCGCCGGGAATGTGGGAGATTCCCGCAGGGAACGTGGGAGCTGCCGCTAGCCCGCAAATCCCGGCGGCGCTGAGTTGGATGAGGGAAGGGCTGCGGGATGCCGGGGGGCGGGGGTGTTTCACCGGAGCGGTTGGAGAGGCAGGAAAACCCCATCCCAAAACCCCCGCTCCGAGGAGCACATCTGGAGCCCGTCCAGCTGTGCCTCAGTTTCCTGCCTGCTCCTGAGCATCCTCGGTGTCTGATGAGCACCGGAGCCGTTCCGGGCATCCCCCTTTTCTCTCCCCCCCCCCCCCCCCCATTACAGCTCAGGGGACATCGTCCTCTTGTCTCAGACCCTTCCCTCCCACCACAGCCCCCCCAAAGGCAGTTTCCATCGGGGAACGGGGCTTTGGCAGCCGGAGAGATTCCACCCCAGCATGGGGACATCGTGGCAGACCCGTTCCACCGGGACAGGGCCTTTGGAGCTACCCAGGGTAGACAGGCCCGGCCAGACAGACAGAGGGACTGGGGCGGAGGGAGCTCCCGGATGCTGGCAGCATCCCTGCTGGGTACCGGAGCACAGATGGGGGAAGCAGGAACATGGGTGCCATGGGGGGGATGCACGGGGCGGGGGGGAAAACCCTGGTGTCAGGTGGGATTAATCAGTGACAAAGTGAGAAATGGGGTGAAAAATGGGATCAACGCTTGAGGGGAAGGGGGGGACAATGGGAATAGGGATAGGGATGGGGAGGCTTCACTCCAGGCCTGGCTTCGTGCCTCTGTCCAGCTCGGTTTTGCCCTGGTGCAGGAGCAGGGGCTCCGCCCGCAGGGTCCCTGTCCCCCCACTCAGCAGAGGGACCTTGGGGCGACGAAAGCCTTGGGCACGGGATGCCACGTGCGGGGACTTCGGGGCAACGATGGCCAAGTGCTGCATGTGGGGACCTCCGGGTGATGGGGTCCAACATCGGTGCACGTTGGGGTGGCAACGGCCCGGTGCCATGTGCGGGGACCCGGGGCGCCGCAGGGACCCCACCGCCCCTCTCCCTGTGCCCCACCGGCACCCGAGCACTCAGCCCGGACCCGACCCGGGATGCACACAGCACAGGATCCGACCCATGACACCCTCTTTGCCCCCCCCGGGGTGGGGGGGAGGCACCACCCCCGCCCCTTCCCCCCCCCCCGGGCCCCATTTGCCGGGCGGGCCCGTTCAAAACCCGCCCGTTCCCGCCGCTTCCCCCCGGATTCCGCCGCCGCTTCCCCGGGGCCGCGGCCGAGGATGCTCCGGCTGCCGGGGCTGGCGGCGGGGGCGCAGCGTGTGCGCGGCGGCGGGGGCTGAGCGGCGGCGGGAGCCCGGCCCCGGCCCTGCCGGGACACCTGGGGGGAGGCAGAAGAGGAGGAGGAGGAGGAGGAGGAGGAGGAGGAGGAAGAGGCCGCCCTCGGCCGCGGCCCCGCCATGCCGGGGCCCGCCGGGGAGCGTGGCCCGGCGGCAGCGGCCCCCCGGGGGCTGTGAGCGGGCCCGGGGCTGGCGGGGGGGGGAGGGTACCGGAGCGGCATGGCCAGAGCCGTCCCCCCCGCCGCCGCCGCCGCCGCCACCGGGATTTAACCGGTGCCTGGACGCTCTCTCCTCCCGCTTCCACTTCGGGCGCGATGTGCTCCGGGCCGCCGCCAGCCCGCTCCGGAGTGGGGTCCCCCAGCGCCCTCACAGCCCGGTGAGGGGCTGCGCCCACAGCCCCGTCCCGACACCGGCCCCGGAGGACGGGGGGCACCCGCTCGCCCTGGCCCCCCCCCGGCCGGTGGGTGCCGGGAGAGGGGCAGCGGGGACCGGTAACTTGTTCTTAGCGTTCCGCGGTACCGGCTTGTGGGGGGACCCCCCCGTCCCGTCCCCCCCCCCACCGCCCCGCGAGGAGATTTGGGTTTAAACTTTGGCTTTTTGGGTAGCCCCGAAGATGCCGTTCCACCCGGTGACGGCGGCTTTGATGTACCGGGGGATCTACACCGTCCCCAACATCCTCGCTGAGCAGCGCCCCGTGGAGATCCCCGAGGACGAGCTGGAGGGTGAGCGGGGCAAGGGGGGGAGACCGGGGGGGACCCCACGGTGGTGCGGGGAGATGGGGTGCGCGGTCCCCCGCCCAGGCGCCGTGGGGAGGCGGTAGGCGAGCGGGATGCGGATGGATGGATGGATGGGGAGGAGGAGGAGGGGAGGAAGGGAAGTGTGGGGCAGCGGGAGAGGGTGACGGGGCTGCGGGGGTCCCGGTGCCGCCGTTGTGTCAATATGACACAGCAGGGACCGGCGGTGGCGGCGCGGGGCCGGACCCCCCCGGCGGGCCGGGGCCACCCTCCCGCTGTCATAATATGACAGAGGCTGGCGGCGCGGGGGAGCTGTCACCGCCACCCGTGTCACCCCCCCCCGGTCACGGTGCCCCCGGGCTCTGCCCACCCCTGCGATGAGCGGGGCCGGGCTCAGCCGGAATTGGCTTTTTCCAGCCCAAAAGTTTGCCGGGGCGGCGGGACGGGAGTACCGGTACCCCCGGGCTCGGAGCGGGGGCGTGGGGGGGCCCCCGGGAGCCCCGTTCTGAGGGGTGCGGGAGGAAAGGGACTGCAGCACCCCCGGACCCACCGGGGAAACTGAGGCACGGGGCGACCGCGGCTCTGATGGGGGGATCTGGAGCATCCCCTGGGCATCCCCATGGGGAAACTGCGGCACGGAGCCCCGAGGGTGGGGGGGGTGAAGGGCTCTGGGCCCAAAGGTGTGCAAGGACACGTGTGTGTGTGTGTGTGTACAGCTCTGCAGGCTGTGTGTGTGCACTGACGTGTCCCCTGGTCACAGCCCCGCTGCAGGGTGTCTGTGCGCCTGTCTGTGTGTGTGCACATGTACAGCCCCACTGCAGGGTGTCTGTGCGCCTGTCTGTGTGTGTATACGCACGGGCAGCACCACTGCAGCGTGTGCGTGTGCACAAGTACAACGTCACTGCGAGGGCTGTGCGTGTGTGCATGCAGTGCGAGGGTTCTGTGTGTGTGCACATGGGCAAGCATCGCTGCAGCATGTGTGCGCGCACACAAGTACAGCATCACTGCA
Organism: Amazona ochrocephala; assembly: GCA_039720435.1. Lineage (NCBI taxonomy): Eukaryota > Metazoa > Chordata > Aves > Psittaciformes > Psittacidae > Amazona > Amazona ochrocephala. The sequence continues at coordinate 1,660,589 of CM077891.1, read as the reverse complement.
GGGTGGTTGTGTGTGTGCATGTGCATGCCCAAGTACATGGCTGGAAGGTGCTGGGGTGTGTGTGCACAAGTACAGCAGCACCTCAGGATGCTTGTGCATGCGCTCATGTGTGTGTGCACACAAGCACAGCATCGCTACGAGGGGGGTGTGTGCATGCACAAGTACTGCACTGCAAGGTGGTTGTGTGTGTGTGCAAGTACAATGTCACTGCAATGGGGTTGTGTGTGTGTGTGCAAGTACAATGTCACTGCAATGGGGTTATGTGTGTGTGTGCAAGTACAATGTCACTGCAATGGGGTTGTGTGGGCGCACATGAGTGCAGCATCGCTGCAGGGTGCTCGTGCATGTGCCCATGTGTGCACACACGAGTGCAGCATCGCTGCAGGGTGCTCATGCATGTGCCCATGTGTGCACACACGAGTGCAGCATCGCTGCAGGGTGATCACTGCGTGTGCACGGCCCTCTGCAGCACACGCGTGTGGATGTGCGCGCTCACCACACGTGTGTACACATGCACCAGGGTGTCGTGTGCTGCGCCCAGCCTCGTGCAGCACCGCTGGGCACTGCCAGGCCTTGGGATGCTCCCAGCACCCCGGTTGCATCCATGTGCCCAGGGGATCAATGGCAGCAGCGGGAGCCCCAAGGTGACCCCGTGGTCTCCCCATCACCTCCTCCAGCTCTGGGGGACGTTTGTGACACCCGGGAGCAGGGTGAAAAGTGGGGGGGGGGGCGGGATGATGGCACCCGATTCGGCCACTGCTGGGTCATGTCCTTGCCTTTCCCCAGCACCTCGACAGGAACCCCTCCAGGTGGGATGAGCATCCCTGAAGGGGGAATTTCGAGGGTGTCCGGACCACAACAGAGCTGCTGCGAGCACGGGGGGACCAGAAGCATCCCTTGCTCACGCAGGGATGCTGGCCCTGCAGATGCTCAGCCGTGGGCTCCCAGGCCAAGACACCCCGCAGTGCCCCAAGACCCCTCCACGGATGTCACCGATAGGCAGGGACGTCCCCAGGGGAGCCCCGTGCGGGTTTTCTCCCCCAGACCAAAGCTCCCAGTCCTGTTCCAGCCCCGCACGAAGCCCTCAGCGGTCGGCAGGGACCGGTTCGTCCGCGCTGCCCGGTGAAGGAGCGAGGCGCTGAGACCCGGCCCCGCTTCCCGGCGCTCCCGGTGCAAACCCCGCCTTTCCCACCAGCAGGGTTCGAGCTCCGTGGGTGGGGGGCACCAAAAAGCCAGAAACTGCCCCAAGAAGGAGCAAAGCCCCGAGCGCAGCGGGAGCGGGATGGAGCCGATGGGCGCCGCGAGGCTTTGGCCGTGCCTCGGTTTCCCAATGCCCCCAGAGCCCGGGCACCCCACGGGGGTCTTCCCCCACACCGCAGGGGTTCATTTTGAGCCATAAACTCCAAATCCTCCCACTTTCTCCCCTCCATCCCATCTTCCACTCAGCACGGGCTGAATCCCAAAGACCGGGTTGGTGTTTTCCCGGCTGAAGCTCTGGCACCCACCACGTAACCCGGGATGGGTGCGAAGTGCCCCAGGGAAGGTGGGTGCTGCACCCCCAGCACCCGGGCACAAGGATGCTCCAGGTGGGGTCTGCAGCGGCGTTCAGAGGTGCCCCCCGCTCAAACATGTCCAAAGAAGGTGGTTTTGGGGCAGGATGCTGGGATTTTGTCTGTGGAGAGCTGGGGGGTGGCAAGGGCAGGGTGGGTGGGCGCTGGAGCAAAGACTTTGGGGGTCCCATGGTGTCCCCATGGGGAGGTCAGACCCTTCTTGGGGAGGTTTCTGGGGCCACAATGTATGTGCAAGTGTATGTGCATGTGTATGTGTATGTGCACATGTATGTGCAAGTGTAGGTGCATGTATGTATGTGTACGTGCACGTGTATGTGTGTATGTGTGTGTGCACAGGTACCCTCGCTGCCTCGCATATCCCTCCTGGTACCATCACCCATTGACACCCATCACACCCCAGAGTGTTGCCTGGGGGGGGCGCTCTGGTCCCTGCAGGGGTTGCAGCCCCTCCGGCTGTGCCTCAGTTTCCCCTCTGCAATGGGGACCCCACTGTAGCTGCAGGGATGGGGGTTTGGGGCCAGCAGCACTGCCCATGGGTGTCTGTGGGATGGGGGTGGTGGGGGCGGCCGGACCCATCCCTGCTCCCTCCGCAGAGATCCGCGAAGCCTTCAAGGTGTTTGACCGGGATGGCAATGGCTTCATCTCCAAGCAGGAGCTGGGCACGGCCATGCGCTCCCTGGGATACATGCCCAACGAGGTGGAGCTGGAGGTCATCATCCAGCGCCTCGACATGGACGGTAGGACCCTGGGACGGGGATGGGACCCCCAATCCCCATTGGTGAAACTCCCCATTTGCCCCACTTCCACCCCACTGGCAGCGGCGGCTGGACCAGCGGCTGTGGGACGCAGGAGGTCCTGCTTCATCCATCGCCATCATCACCACTGCAGCTTCGCTTAGGATTTAACCATCCCGGAGCGGGAACAGCACTGCTCTCAGCCCCATGAACCTGCTGGGACCGGGCCGCTGGGGCTGGGTCCTGCACCCGGGGCTGGGTCCTGCACCCGGGGCTGGGTCCTGCACCCGGGGCTGGATCCTGCGGCTTAGGTTGGGTCCTGCGCCCCGGCCCTGCCCTCACCGCGGGCTGACCGCGCTCCTCCAGCGCTCGCTGCCACCATCGGCCTCTCCGCGTCGCTCCCGGCTCATTGAGACCTTAAAGAGCGCCTTAATTTATCGGTTCCCCCCCCCCCCCATTTAAAAGCCTTTCCGGCAGCGCTGCCAAGCTGCTGCTCCCGTCATTACTCATCGTTAGCGCTGCCCTGACAGCCCCGACACCAGCATCCTCCGCAGCGCAGGACACAGAGCCCGGCCCCTTCCCACCCCGCCCCGGTCACGGCCACCAAGGGGGTCCCCGCTGGTGTTGGGGTCTCTGGTTGGTTTTGGGGGTCCTCAGCCAGCACTGCGGGTCTCCACAGACAGCACTGGGGTCTCTACATGGCGTTAGGGTCCTGGCTTGCATGGGGAACCCCAAGTCAGTGTTGGGCATCCTGGCCAATGCTGGGGGACCCCAAACCTCGCTGAAGGGCCCCAGCTGATGTTGGGGGTCCCAGCTGGTGTTGGGGGCTCCTGACCAGCCATGGCGCTGGGTGCTCAGCCAGTCTGGCTGCACAGGAGCATCCGAGCATCCCCAGGCAGGGGTCCCCCCGCGCTCACCCCGTGCGCCCCCCGTGCCCGCAGGTGATGGGCAGGTGGACTTCGAGGAGTTCGTGACGCTGCTGGGGCCCAAGTTGTCCACGTCCGGCATTCCCGAGAAGTTCCACGGCACCGACTTCGACACCGTGTTCTGGAAGGTGGGAACCCCGCGACGGGAGCGGCGCGGGCTCGCGTGGGGTTGGAGCTGGGATCAAGGCTGGAACTGGGGTTAAAAAGGAGAGGGTTTGGATCAGTGTCAGGGTTGGACACGGGTTAAGGGACAGGTTTGGGTCAGGGTTAGGGTTAGGACCAGGGCTGGCTCAGGTTTAGGGTGAGGGCCGAGCTCAGCCCCAGGCTCTGCGTTAGGGTCACTGTAAGCTTCAGGATCAGGCTCCACCAGCCTGAGGCTTTTCAGTCCCCGCCACGCACGGGGCTGTGGATGCTGCGAGCACCCCCGTGCCATGCATGGGGGGATGCATCCAAAGTGCAGCACCCAACGGTGCCGGTGCGGCCCTGCCGCAGCCCTGCCATGGGGTGACCCCCCATCCCCGGCAGTGTGACATGCAGAAGCTGACGGTGGACGAGCTGAAGCGGCTCCTGTACGAGACCTTCTGCGAGCACCTCTCCATGAAGGACATCGAGAACATCATCATGACGGAGGAGGAGAGCCACATGGGCACGGCCGAGGAGTGCCCCGTGGATGTGGAGAGTGAGTGGTACCAACCCCCCCCCCGGCCCCGCTACCAGGGGGGGTGCGGGGGTAACCCCTGCTCCCCCCCCAGCCTGCTCCAGCCAGCAGATCCGCCAGACCTGCGTGCGCAAGAGCCTCATCTGCGCCTTCGCCATCGCCTTCATCATCAGCGTGATGCTCATCGCCGCCAACCAGGTGCTGCGCAGCGGCATGAAGTAACGGGAGCCTCACCTCCGGAGCTCGATCCCTATGGAATCAGACATCACCCCCCCCCCCCGGGATGGGGGCAAGGCCGAGGGGGAAGCCCCGCGCCGGGTCCCCAGGGCGATGCGATCGCATGGCTGCAGAACATGGAACCTTGGTACGGACACAAACCCACACACACAGACCCCAACCGAGCATGTACCGTGCATGGAGCCCCGTGTGCTGCCCCCTCCCCGGGCGGAGGATCCCGGCGGATGCACCGACGCTGTCGTCTGTAGCTCTGTATTTATGATAACAACCAAAATCATCCCCTCAGCAATACGCGCGCCTCAGATGGTCCCAAGGGATGGGAGCGTTTGCATGGACTGTGTCTGCCAAGGGCTGGAATTCCCACCCCATCCCCTGTCCCGGCCCGGCGCCGTGCCTCAGTTTCCCCACCCGCCAGACTGGGGGGGCTCCGGTGACCTCCCGCTTGATGCACTTTAGGCCGAATTCCCTCGGGAAGAGCCAGAGCGACCCTGAGGCCGGGAGCCCGCAATGGCCGGGGTCACCCCCCCTGCACCCCCAGCCTGTATGTAGCACCCTGGGCAGGGGCCTGGCGGGGATCTGGGGCTGTTCCTCACGTTTGGGGCTGGTTTTGGGGGGGTTTTGGTTTCTTTCTTCCTGGGGGGGGTTTCGGATCTGAAATAAACGTGGGATTTCTGAAGCGCTCTGGGCTGCTGCGGCTCCTGGCGACGCAATGGGGCAGGGCGATGGGTGCTGGCACCGGGAGGGCACCCATGGGTGCCGCTGAGCTGGGAGGTGGGCAATGGGGGGGGGGTTCCTCCAGCAGCACCACAGCTGAGGCTGCTTCCTGGCTGCTCCCATGTATGTCCCCCCTCCCTGTCCAGATGTGGGTTCTGCTGTGGGTCACTGCGAGCTCCGGGTGGATTTATTCCCCTCTCCTCATCTCCATGCCCTGATATTCCACGCCGGCGCTGGAGGAATGGTTTAAGGCCATTCCCCTTACAAAGGGCCTCCATGGGGAGCGTTTGGCGGGGGCAGGATCCAGCCTGTGGCTGGAGGCTCCAGGGTGCCGGGATGGGGATCCTGGCAGGGGGGGAGCACCCCATGACTCCTGGGTGGGCTCTGGTCCTGTGCTGAGGGACACTTCGCTGGTGCAAAGCCCATGGCAATGGGGCTGCGCTCGGAGCGGCCCCATCAATGGATCCCATCCCGGGGGATGCGTTTATAATGGCAAATAGATTAAACCAATGGATACAACGAGGGGGAAGCTCTTGGTGCCAGGAGAGCATCGAGCAAAGGTGCTGCCCCTCCACGGGGCCCCCTCTCCGTGAGGAACGGGGCTGGAAGAGCCCATCCCTGGGGCATCAGGGCTGGGGCACATCCCCCCCGAGCCTTGTTTGACCCTTATCCAAGGGGAAAACACATTTCCTTGTGCCTGCATGGGATCCTCCACCCTCAGGATGCGCCTCTCCAGCAGCAAAGGGGGGGACACGCCGAGTTTGGGGGTGCAGGGAGGAATGGGCTGCGTTCCATTGATCCGGGGGTGGGTTTACTCTTGATCCGTGTAATTTATCACACGAATTGAAGTGAGCGTCCAAATGAGGAATGGGAATGGGAATGGGAAGTGCTGCGCCGCAATGGAATCACTGCGGCGGCCTCGCGGGGGAGAGGGGTGATCCACACCTGGAATGGGGCTTTATCCACCTCCATAAGCAAAGTTTTGGGGGTTTAGGGGATGGCATTCCCAAAGGAAGTGGCCTTGAGATGTGTTTCTGTGTGCATATACATACATAGATGTGTATTTCACCAGGTTTGTTATAGGTGCAGTGACTAAACGTGAAGGGGCACAAAGGGGACAATTGAATTCGCTGGGAAATGTGATAACATAAGAGCAAGAACAGATAAAAGGAATAATGTGATTCCAGAGCGCGGTTTTCAGAGCTGCTCAGTTTCAATGGGAGTTGGGAGAAGGGAATTCGGGCAGGTTTGGAGGTGGCAGCTCCGGATGCAGGAGCACGGGGCGGTCCCTGCCCCGCTGTCCCTCGCAGGGCTCTGCCATGGCTGGGGATGGTTCATAGCGGCTGCTCCTCACTAAGGGAGGTAAAGGATCACTGGGAATGGGAATAGAGGTGTCTCGCTATGCGATTGCTGCGGTGGGATGAGGGAAGGCGCTGTGGGAGGTGGGAAGTGGGAGGCAGAAGGACCCTGTGTGGGGGGCAGAGGGACCCAGGCAGCAAACGCAGGGATGGGGTTTGCAGGGATGGGGTTGGCACCGCGCCGGGGCTCTGGATGGAAGGGAGGAAGATGGAAAAGGTGCTTTCTCGCCCTGGTGCTGCAAGTGGTGTGGGATGGTCTCTGCTCCATCCCTGCCCCATCCTCCTCCCTGTCCCCATCTCCATCCGTCTCCATTCCCATCCCTGTCCTTCTGTGTGTTCCTGTTCTGCCCCCTTCCCAGTTCCCATCTCTATCCCCCTTCCCATCCAGTCCCCATCCTTGTTCCGCCTCGTCCTGTCCCCATTCCCGCCCCCATTCCCATCCCCAGCCCTGTCCCCCAAGAGCTGCCAGAGGACGCGGGCAGCGCCCGGCGCGGCTGCGCCTTGGCAGGGGCCCAGGAACTGCTCATTTCCCTAAAAGCTTCCCGATAAATTACCCGGGCTCCGGCTCCATAAAGGGCACTTTTGGCTGCTGCCGGCTCCCCACCGCCCGCCCCGGCACCCGGGGCCTGCGGGGATGCTGAGCACACCCATCCCTGCAGCACCCTTGGGAGCCGGGTACCAGCTGCTCCGGGCGCTGCGTGGGAGCACGGGGGGAGCTGAGATCCTCGTCCCGCTCCTGCGTTATCCTCCTGGCTCTCGGCAGAGCCTTTTGTCCCCGGCTGAGCCCGCACCGGCTGCGTCCCGCACCGGCGGTGACAGACACCATCATTACCTCTCCTGACACCACGCAGTAAAATACACCCCCATAAAACCCGGGATTTATGGGCTCCTCAAGTACCTGGGAGTTACGCGGCTCCGGCAGCACATGACACCCCTGTGAGCGCCGTGATGCTCAGCCCCGGTGCCTGGAGCTCAAGGAAGCTGTTACAGGAACCCCAAATGCCATTACCCCTCTGGCCGGCCCCCCCCCAGCCCGGGGCTTGGCAGGGGATGCTCCACATCCAGCTGGATACGGAGGTTCTGCATCACCAGCATTCACTGTGGGTTCCATCTGAGGCTGGGGTTTGCAGCTCGCCCAGGAGCTGCCTGGTACTCCTGCCTGGTGCTCCTGCCTGGTGCTCCTGCCTGGTGCTCCTGACTGCTCCACGGGACATGGGCTCCTCTCCCACATCTAAGCTGGATCTGGGAGCAGCTTTGGAGCTGTGAGCATTGGGTAAAGCAACACCTCCCCGAGCAGCCGCCCATCCTGGGATGCTCCAATCACACAGGGACGGGAGCACATGGAGCAGGGCTGGGGGGTGACGGTCCCCAAGCACAGGCGAGGACGTGGGAGGTGTTTTGAGGGCTGAAGCAGCTACACGCACTTTGCCATCTCCTGTCCGTGGGGGATGTGGGAATGTCGGCTTCGCCTCTGCGGGCAGTAGGAGCCTCCTTCGGGATGCGCCATGACTCAGACTGGCAGCGGAGCCCTTTGTCACCCTCCACAGTCAGGGAGCAGCGGGTGACGGGCTGAGCCCCCGGGGCTCTCCCCCTGCACTGGGATGCACACCAAGGCAGGAGAGAGCAGCCAAAGCTGCTCCTGATGGCTGGGAGCAGAGCCCGGCACCTCCCAGTGCTCTGGAGCATCCCATAGCCCCTTGGGGTTCCTTCCCCCACCCACTTGTCCCCCTGCAGCTGCACCCAGGGCACGGGCCCCTTCCTCTGGGACTCCTGCTTTACACCCAGATAGGTGCAGGTGGGCGCTCATTTACCAGCCCTTGTCACGGAGGTGAGGATGGGACACGGGGCTGATGCCGCATCCTCCGAGCCCAAGCTCCGCTCCCCAAGGAGCAGCAAGCGCAGAGCAGCCCCAGCCACACTGGGAGGGATAAAACCACCCTTAGGCTTGGCTGGATCCTGCTGCAGCAGCGCTCACACAGCTCCACACCGGCCATGCCAGGCTCACATCCGTGCCAGAGCTGCATGGGGTGGCTCCCGGGAGCATCTCCCTGCACGGCCCTTGGTGGCGGCGCTGCCCTGACCCCGATGCCAGGCACTGGCATGATCCAGGCGGGATGTGGCCAATGGCAGCTGGCTCCTGCCTGTGCTCTTCATGAATCTGGAGCTGCCGCCTCCGGGCACAGCCAAACCTGGAATGCACTGGCAGCGTGAGCCTGGGCAGTGTGTGCAGAGCTGCTCCCTGCGGAGGCTGCTGCCAGCATCCCCACAGCGCTGCACGAGGCCGGAGCACCCACCGAGAGAGGGCCCAACCCAGGGCCTCCTTCAGCCTCCCCTTCCCCGAGAGATCACAGAACCCAGATGGGTTTGTGCTGAAGGGACCTTAAAGCTCCTCCAGCTCCAACCCCTGCCACGGGCAGGGACACCTTCCCCTGGAGCAGCTTGCTCCAAGCCCCTGTGTGCAACCTGGCCTTGAACACTGCCAGGGATGGGGCAGCCACAGCTTCTCTGGGCACCCTGTGCCAGCGCCTCAGCACCCTCACAGGGAAGAGCTTCTGCCTAAGAGCTCATCTCAGTCTCCCCTCTGGCAGGTTAAAGCCATTCCCTTGTCCTGTCCCTACATCCCTTGTCCAAAGCCCCTCTCCAGGTTTCCTACAGCCCCTTTAGGCACTGGAGCTGCTCTAAGGTCTCCCCTTCAGGAGCCTTCTCTTGTCCAGGCTGCCCCAGCCCAGCTCTCTCAGCCTGGCTCCAGAGCAGAGCTGCTCCAGCCCTCGCAGCAGCTCCATGGCCTCCTACTTACATCTTCACAGAGGACTCTGTAAAGCTCCCACTGCAGCAGCCCCGTGGCCAGGCTCAGCCTGGCTCTGGCTGGGCTTGGCCATGCCAAACCTGCACCCTAAAAGCATCGTCTCCAGGGCAGCCTGTCCCCTGCCTGCCCTCAGCTCCCAGCGCAGCCCCACAGCAAGCAGGGGGCTGTGGTCCCTCCTCCCCCCTTCCCAGCTCCCATAGTGGGCAGTGACCCACAGGGGTATTTTCCCTGTGGACACTCACAATTCACTCAGTTTCCTGGAGCAGGAGAAACCTTGGGGCACTTTTTCCTTCTTGCTTTTTACCTTCAGCATCGCAGGAGCGGGAGCAGAGGGCTTTGGGGAGCTCCCTAAGCTCTTCAGTAGGAGCTCCAGCACCTGAACCGAAACAGTTTTACACACTGAACCCCACAGAAGCAAACCCAGGTCTTGAACGCTGCAGGAAACATTAAACATCACTTTAAAAAGCCTGGTTACAGCTTCCTTCCTGGCCTGGAGCAGCACAGGACACAGCGCAGAGAGCAGTGCTCCGAGGGGACGCATCCTGCCCTGGGAAACATGGAATGTTCCCTCTGAGGACAGCAGAGAGCCCCTGTCACAGGGCTGGAGCTCTGCTGAGCACAGATCCTGGTGCCAGTGACAGGGAGACAACCCCCGGGGGGCTGCAGGTGAGCAATGACACAACACACAGAGGCTGCAGCGGGGGGGTTTATTGATGGAAAAGTGCATATAAATAACTGCAGCCTTTCCCAGGGCAGGTGGGGAGGAAGAATTCCATCTCCAGCACATCCTCTGTGGGGTCCCTGCGCCTCAGCCCCACTGCAGGCTGGGGGGCACCGGCCACCCTCCGGGCAGGGGGGGCTGCAGGGACGGTGGCAGCTCCTGCACTGGTGGCCAGCCCGGTGGGTACTGGAAGGGAGCTGGTTTCTCAGGCAGAGCACTGGGGAGGAGGAAGGAAGGGGCAGAGGTGAGAGGGGCTCACTGGGCAGCAGGGCCCTGCTTTGGGGCTGAGCTTCCCGGTGCCCCCCCGCCAGCCCCAGCCTTGGGCTCCCTGTCCCCTCCTGCCCCCAGCTCTCCTCACACAGCTGGGTTTGAGGAGAACAAACAGCACCAGATGTGTCCTTCCGAGCAGCCTGCTCTGAATCCCAAAGGCAGCTGTGCACTTCCCAAAGGACAAGGACCGCTCGGAAGCAGAGAAGCTGCCAAAGCGATGGGTGTTTGCACAGAAGCACCCTTCAGCAGAGGGAAGAGGCTTCCTCCTCCAGCTCACAGTCTGGGGAACACTTTAGGTCCTCCTCTCAGGTTCACTGTTGAGGCCACTGCAAACAACACACCTGACTGACGAAGTGCAAAGCAAGAAGCATCACTCCCTTGTCTCCGGCTGAAGAAAGTGCTTGGCTGGGGCAGGTTTAAATTCATGGCAAACACACCTTTTCCATTAATTCCTGAGTGCAGGGAACTCATCTGCTCCTTAGGACAAGCCCTGCCAGCGGCCTTCCAGCTTCTCGGGCCCCTGCCTCTGATCCTGATGAATCTTTTTAATTGTTATGCCAGGAGAAACCTCGTGAATCTCCTTTACATAATGCTCTGGAGAAGCAGCACCCTGCTCTCCCTGCAGGGCCGGGGATGTGGCCAGGAGCCAGCTGCACAAGTTGAGCACAGTGTTTTCCAGGCAGCCAACACGGAGCCAAGTCGGTTGTTGCAATCCTCATCCCCTCCATGGGGAGTTTTCCGGGCTGAGGAGGAGACCAGGGTGCCAGGACACAAGCCAAGCCCCTCTTGGGCAGGAGGAGCCCTGCAGCAGCAGTGTGGTGGGGAGCAGGATGAGGCACACTGCAAGGGGAGCAGCAGAGCTATCAAGTAATGAGCTGTTGTGCGAGCAGCAGGACTGATCAATAGGGAGGATGCTGTCTGGGTACTCAATTCCCTGGGGTCTCATAAGATTCAAGTGCTACCAAAGGTTTGCCTACAGCTGGAGCATTCAGAATGGCTGTTCCATGTGGATTCGCTGGTGTCTAGCAAGGGTCAAGGATACTCCATTTCCAAAGGCATTAATGGGATCCCTCTCCTCTACCCACTTCCATGTTCATGGAACCTGTGGTATCTCAGACCCCTTTCTGATGGAACTCAGCAAGTGGGTCCCATGGCAGCTATGGCAGAAGCCACACTCACACGCACTGACAGGCTCTGTTCCCTTCGGGAATTAGGTTAGAAATCAATGATGCCCTGGCAGAGCTGCACCCCTGAGGGAACCCCACAGACCCCACTCAGCTCCACCCCAGCTCTGCAGACAGCAAGGGCACAGTGTGACTGAAGAGACACCTCAGGTGGAGGCTTCCAAGTGAAGATTGTCCCCTTGAGGCCACCCAGGCTGCAGGAATGATGGGCGGAAGGCCCCTTGTGCCAGCGCCTCAGCACCCTCACAGGGAAGAGCTTCTGCCTAAGAGCTCATCTCAGCCTCCCCTCGGGCAGGTTAAAGCCATTCCCCTTGGCCTGTCCCTACAGGCCCTTGTCCAAAGCCCCTCTCCAGGGTTCCTGCAGCCCCTTTAGGCACTGGAGCTGCTCTAAGGTCTCCCCTTCAGGAGCCTTCTCTTGTCCAGGCTGCCCCAGCCCAGCTCTCTCAGCCTGGCTCCAGAGCAGAGCTGCTCCAGCCCTCACAGCAGCTCTGTGGCCCCCAGATGACTGTCTTTAAGAAAGCACTGCAGCAGCAAGGCTGTACCTGGCCACACGGCCACTTCTGGTCCAGCACAGCGTTTCCTTGGTGCTGTGTTGAATTTGGCAGTAGCTCCATCCATGACTTCCTGCCAGGTATCCTGCCAGTAAGTCCCTGGCAAGGCAGAGACAGAAATTCAGCTACGCTCACAGGCTGAGGCTTAACACAGCAGCAGCTGTGGAACATGGGCTCCCAGGCACTGGGAGCACAGGACTGCCTAGGAGAGGCCCTCTTCCTTGGCAATGCAACATAACTCCTCTGGCAGACAAAGCAAAACACAAGAGTTGCTTGGAAAGGCAATCTGGGGCTGGAGAGCGCAGGGGAGAAGAGGAATGAGAGGGACAGGTGCTGGCAAAGCTGGATAGAGGAGAAGCAGCTTTGAGTAGCTGGTGGTTAGCTCCTGTAGTAGTATGGTGGTTTTGAATGCAACAACCTCAGAAACTCAGGTCCTGTGCAGCTTTGGAGGCAGCAGGGACCAAGTAGTTATGAAGGTCTGGAAACTCCTCTGGGAATGGCCATCCTCTGTAAGAGGTGATCTGCCCTGAGATCAAGCGATTCATGGGCAGGACAAGCAAAATGCAGCGAGTGAAGTGCAGGGGTTGGAGGGTTCTGGCTGTCCGTGAGCACCAGGCAAGGCTAAGGACAGCCAAGCTGATGGAGAGAACAGAAAGCAACAAGGCCAGACAGGCACCAGAAGAAAGCTCTTGTCCAGACCAAACAGAGGGGAGGACAGGAGCAAACAGATAAAGAACAAAAGAGAGATCTGGCACCTGCCCAAATGTCATCCAATTCAGCCTGCGGCACAGTCAGGTGAGCAAGGGAACAGCAGGACCCGAATCCTAGCGAATGCCGAGGAGGAGCCAATTCCAGCCTCTCCCTGGCAGGGATGTGCAGACAGGGCAGGGGAAGATGGAGAAGCTGTCAACAGATGAGACAGGCTCCTGCCACTGAACTCTGTGTATTAATAACTCAGCACCACAGTGGCACTGCCCTGCCAGGCACTGCTACGTGCTCTGCTTCCCCAGGGCAGCAGCCACAGGCAGCCAGGCCTGGCTTGTGCCCCGGCTGCACGGGGAGACACATCTCTGATGTGGGCACACAAGACTGGAGCCATGTGTGTGTCTGTAGCATGTTCTGAGAGCAGGCACGCAGTACTGGCAGGGCGGGTGTGCAATGAGAGCTCCGACCACCTGCACCTTCTCCTATCCCTCTGTGCCCTGTGAGGGCCAGAAGCAGCAGCCAGCCTGTACCTGTTGCTCTGGGCCGCGCTCAGTCTCTTTGCTCTCTTCTCCAGCCAGTCCTCAATGGTGCCAGGTGGGACATCAGCTCCTTCCTGCTGCAGCTCCTTTGATCTCTGCTCCCCTGGTTGAGAGACAGAGGATGTCAGACACTCCTGCTGCAGTCCTTTCACTCCATTAACCCACTGCTCATTACCCTGCGGTGGAGAGCTTGCAGCTTGCCTGTGACAGCCGCTGTCACCATCTGATGTTTGGCCTCCTCACTGGTGACAGCTCCAGCCAGACAGAGCCAGGCACGACGGAGCCAGCAAGCGCAGAGGCACTGAGCAGAGGGGAGTCTGACACCCTGGGGTGTCCTCAGCCTTGCTTGGAGCAGCCTCTGCAGGCCCTGAGCCCTTTCCGAAGCTGGGTCCCTCCAAGAGGCAGGAGGGACTCCGCCACCTCTGCCCAGCTTGGTGGCAGTGACAGGGACGTGTCCACATGGATGCAGGCTGGGCAGCAGACGGGGTGCAGGGTGTGCGCACAGCCGGAGCAGGGTGTCACACACGCTGTCAGCTCTGTTTAAGGCTCACGCTGTGTGATGCATCCCCAGCCCCGCAGAGCCAGGGCAGGAGCCTGTCACCAGCCCTGCTCAGCTGAGGTGCACAGTCACAGCAGAGCATGGCAGAAGGAGGGGAAGAACTTCCTGTGTTCTCTCCTGTGAGTTAGGAACAAGCAAGGAGAGCAGCAGGAAACCTCTGCTGCCTACCAGCAGAGTGAGCAGCCTCAGCTGCTTTCAAGCTTTCAAGCCCTCCATTGCCCTGGGGAGACTGCAAGGGATGGATGCCCGCAGGCACCCTGTCCTGCAGCACTTTCTCCTCTGGGAAGGACAGCACAGAGCCAGGGGGGCAGCCCAGCACTCCCCAGTGCCTGCCACTGGGCAGAAACCCACAGCTGCCCAGTTAGCAAAGCTCCCCAGTCCCCGCACAGCCAGAACCCCAGCCTGGTTTGGGCTGGAAGGGACCTTAAAGCTCCTCCAGTTCCAAACCCCCACCACAGGCAGGGACACCTTCCACTGGAGCAGCTTGCTCCAAGCCCCTGTGTCCAGCCTGGCCTTGAACACTGCCAGGGATGGGGTGCTCACCAGTGACAAGGCAGGAAGGGATGGGAGCACGGCCTAGCACAAATCCTTGACACAGCCACACTCCTGACAGCACATCGCGGCTGAGGACATGCTCAGACCTATTGGATCTCCAGCCCAGTGGAAAGTTCCCACCTCACAGAAAACAGGACGTGATGCTTTGAAAACCAATCACTGGTATTAATAAAAGGGGAGCAGAGGCAGTTGGTGTCATTCCCCTCATCCTACTCACCTAACCCTCCAGGGACAAGTGCTCTGGAGGAGCCCTGACCCGTTTGGAGGTGAACCCAGCGCAGCGTCCCGCAGCCGGGCCCACCAGGAGCCCGCTCCACACATACCACCGTATGTCACACGTTTAAGGAAAATATTATAGGTTCTCAGACAGGGTGTGAAATGAATATTGCTTGGGCAGAGTGAAGGATCACTTCATCCTAGTGGTGGCAACCAATTATTCATCTGCCTGTTGAATATTAATAGGGATGGCAGAAATGTGCTGCACAATGAGCAGCCGGAGACGGATCATTTGTCATCCAGCCTGTTCATCTGCTGCTGCTGGGGAGGGTGACAGTGCACTCCCTGCCACCACACAGCCAGTCTGCTGCGGGGCTGGTGTCAAGGTGCTGCTCTGCAACCCGGAGATAAGGACACTGTTCAAGTCTCCTACAGTTGTTCCCAAAGAGCAAAGCCCCAGCAGAGCTATCTGGGGTCAAGCCAACAGCCTGGGCTGTGGTGAGGGCACTGGGGAGGCTCAGCCTGCTGAGCTGGGCACTAAGTTCAGCTCCCAGGTTGGACTTCTCTGGCAACCCTGACTACAGCCACCTTATTTCCCTTTGTTCCAGGTTTCTCCATGCAGTGAGTACCTGGGCACATCCCACCTCAGCAAGGGGACAAGCAGCAGTTGTGAGAGGCTTCAATTAGGCAGGGAGGAGAAATCACAGAGAGAAACCTCTCCCACCTCTATGTGCCACTGAGATTTCCTTTGCACCCAACACAGATCAGACCAGAAACTGGCACAGCCTCTCTTTAGAGCAGGGAGCTCCACGGCCACTGCCCCGAAGTGCCACACCAGGGCCTGGTGGGAGCAGCCACAACTCACTGTCTCATCCAGACAAGCTCACACTGGCTGCAGTGGAACGACTCCAGGCTGGCCCAGGTGCCCAGGTTAGGAACACATCTACCTGGCTCCACATCCACCCAGCTCCAAACCTCAGGATGAGAAATCAGGCAGCAGGTACAGGCAGCAGTCTGGCCCTGTCTTCGGTCTCCTTTTCCTCTGGAGCACACGCGGCCCATCCAGGAACTACCAAAACCACCAGGACATTGGAAATACCCCCTGAATATCAACAGCTATTCCAAGACCTAACCCTGAAAAAGAATTCCAGCCCTCACTCCTTGTACGTGGTTGTGCAGCCAGCCAGACTGCAGCAGCAAGAGGTGTGAAGGTGCTTCCACCCTCCTTCTCACTGGGCTGCTTGCTTCAAGGTCTAATGACAGCCAATTAAAAGAGCATCTGGAGTCATGAAGCACCTCTCTAATGATGCCAGAGTTCGAGTCCAGATTTATCTTCTCTCCCCATGCAACTTTTTGCATGAGTTTTCTTCCTGAACAGGGCACCACTGTAAGTGAGATACAACCACTGGTACTGAGCAGGTCACCCAGCAGAGATTTACATATAACCCTTCAGGTCCCTCCCTGGGTTAGGAGATGGGGCAGCCCAAACTCCTCCAGAGCACATGAACAGCAGCAGAGAGATGAGGATGATGAGGCCCTACAACATGAGCAGCTTAAGAAGACTTCACCCACAGCCAAGAAGCAGCAGAGCTGCCTGTCACCAAGTTAAACTGGTGACCACAGCTACCCCCAGTAGGATCACTCCTATTCTGTCCATCACAGGAGCTACTGCACTCACCCAGCTGCAGGTGCCTCTCCTCTCACAAGCTGGAGCTCACCAAAGAGGCTGGGATGTGTCAGTGCTCCCAGCAGAAGTGACAGGGTTAGCACGGAGCCAATAACTTGAGGCAAGAAGATGGTAATTTGATAGCGACTTTTCTTGACATGACTGTACTTAAAATGACAGCCTGGAAGTGTCTGGCCGCCGAATGATGCAGATGTAGAAGGCTGATGCTTTGATGTGGTAAGAGCTGGGAATGTCCCTCCCTCCCTGCCAAAGGTGTAAACTGTTGCTTCTTGAGGAGTATATTCTCCAGGGTGCACAAATGCTGCGGCCAAACTTGAAGCTGTCAGAGAACAGTTGCCAGAAACTTCCTTGCTTAACCCACAGGATTAACACAAACAACAGGGTGAACGAAGGATAACAGAACATTTCCTCTGTAATAGTAAAAATGCATCATTAGCAAGCCCAGCACCCAACACTTGACAGGGGTTCAGGGACAGGGCCAGTATTTACATGACAAAGAAACAGCCACCACGGTTCAGCAGTGTTTAAAAAGCCAGAAGAGGGTTTAGTGATCTACACCACTTCACTACAGGGTTTCTTTCCACCTTCTTCTGGAGCATCAGCCCCTGGACACGGGCTCACAATGCAGTCTGACAGCTCCTCTGTTCTGCACCCATACACCAGAGCTGAGGAAAGCGGAGCTGAGCACCACTGTGGACCCACCAAGAGACCAACCACTGTTAACACACCAGAGGCAGAGCGTGTCACGCAAGGCTCTGCACAACATGGTGAGAGGGCTCTGGAGCCTCTCAGCCCATCTCAAATCCTCAACCACCCCAGGCTCAAGCTCCCAGATGTGGCATGTTCAGACACGGTAGCTCCTCTCCAGGGCTCCTGCAGCCCCTTTAGGCACTGGAGCTGCTCTAAGGTCTCCCCTTCAGGAGCCTTCTCTTGTCCAGGCTGCCCCAGCCCAGCTCTCTCAGCCTGGCCCCAGAGCAGAGCTGCTCCAGCCCTCGCAGCAGCTCCATGGCCTCCTCTGGCCTCGCTCCAACAGCTCCACATCCTCTTGTGCTGCTGCCCCAGAGCTGGATCAGGACTGCAGGGGGGGTCTCCCCAGAGCGCAGCAGAGGGGCAGGATCCCCTCCCTGAGCTGCTGCTCACGCTCTGGGGGTGCAGCCCAGGTCACGGTTGCTTTCTGGGTTGCTAATCTCTGCCCTAAACCTCACCATCCGAGACACTGATGTTCGGCAGCCTAAGGAGTGGCGAGATGTCCCCATGACACAGAATGGCAGCTTGGCTTTTGCAGCTGGTTCTTCCATTCAGTCTACCTTATGATGGGCTCGTCTCCACCAAGTCCTGCTGAGCTCTTCTCTCCATCAAATCCCTGTCCAAGTGCTCTGCAGGCTCAACTGGTTGGATTTCGAGGTGTGTGTACTTGGCTCACATGGGATTTCCATGAAGCAATGCCGCAAGAGGTGAGCAGGATTGAACTCTACAACCAGGCATTGATGTTAGAGAGGCAGAGCCAAGGCCAAGGCCCCCTGCTGTCCCCTGGCCATCACTTCTTGTAGCCTAATCTTTCAATTGAATGCCTGACTTGGCAATACCAGTGCAGGGGCTCCAAGCAGGAGCCAGGCACCAGCTCTCACCAGCCAACTCTCCACTCACACTGTCTGACACAGTCGCTGTACAGTAACAAGTGTCACTGCCACAGGAGCCTGCCCAAGCACAGAGCATGCACCAGCCTCTCTCTGCAGCTCTGTTCTGCTCCCCAGAGTTTCCACCTCCCTGCAATGAGCAGCTCTCAATGCCTGGGAATGCCGCAGGCTCCGGCAAACAGGCTGATGGCCTAAGCCACCTCTGGAGCACAGCACTTAAACCCCATGGCACAGAGGAAGGTTTGGGGCCAGCAGCAGGGACAAGGAGTGTGCCTGACAGCCCAGCGCTGCTGCTTTGGGCAGGGCTGGCTGGGAAGCTCTGGCTGGGAAGCTCCAGTTGGGAAGCTCTGGCTCCCACGCAGCCCGGCAGGATGGGTTTATCGAGTGCCAGTGCTCTTCAATGATTGATTCACGGAGTCGCCTCAGGGACTCACAGACTGACTCAGCAGCGGGGAGAACAGGAACAGCTCTGTAGTGTTTGCCTTCCTCCTGCTCCCTGCAGCCAGGAGAGAGACCCTACCCCATTGAGCGCACCCTCAGTAAATCTGCAGATGACACCAGGTTCATCTGCTGGAGGGCAGGAGGCTCTGCAGAGGGATCTGGACAGGATCCATGGGATGAGGGCAATGGGATGAGGTTCAACAGGCAAAGCGCTGGTCCTGCACTTGGGCCACAACAACCCCATGCAATGCTCCAGGCTTGAGGAAGAGCAGCTGGAAAGCTGCTCATGGGAAAGGAACTGGGGGTGCTGATTGATGGAGCTGAGCATGAGCAGCTTGTGCCCAGGCAGCCAAGAAGCCCCCAGCATCCTGGCCTGGATCAGCACCAGTGCGGCAGCAGGGCCAGGGCAGTGGTTGTGCCCCTGCACTGGACACTGGTGAGGTCACACCTCGAATCCTGAGTTCAGCTCTGGGCCCCTCACTACAAGAGAGACATTGAGGTGCTGGAGCAGGGCCAGAGAAGGGCACTGGAGCTGGTGCAGGGCCTGGAGCACAGTGTGATGGGGAACGGCTGAGGGACCTGGGGGGTTCAGATGGAGAAGAGAAGGCTCAGGGGGACCTCATCACTGCCTACAACTGCCTGAGAGGAGGATGGAGCCAGGAGGGGCTGGGCTCTGCCCCCAAGGAACAAGGGATGGGACAGGAGGAAACGGCCTCAAGCTGCACCAGGGCAGGTTTAGGTGGAGATGAGGAACAATTCATTGCCCAAAGGGCGCTCAGGCATTGGAACTGCTGCCCAGGGCAGTGCTGGAGTCACCGTCCCTGCAAGTGTTCACACACCGTGGAGCCGAGGCCTCAGTGCCATGGGTCAGTGGTGGCCTTGGCAGTGCTGGGGACGGTTGGACCGGATGAGCTGAAAGGGCTTTTCCAACCTGGTTGGTTCTGTGATTCTTTGAAATCTCCTATGTCTGCACGATGCACACACACTTTCAACACTTTAGCCTGGTTTTGTCAGACTATTGGCAAAACAAGTTTGCTTCAGCAGACAGTGTGGGCACAAGAGCTGCTCATAAGCTGGGCTGCGTTAGGAAGAGCGTTGCCAGCAGGTTGTGGAAGTGATCCTTCCTCTCTGCTCCACAGTGGCGAGCCCATGCTGTGTGCTGTGTCCAGTGCTGGGCTCCCCAGTACCACAGGGAGTCCCTGCTCTGAGCAAGGTTGGGTTGGGACTAGGCGATTTCCAGTGGAGATCTCAACTGCTCCACAAGCTCTCACCAACACCTCACATTTCTAACCACCAAAGCAATGAACCCTATAGAGAAGAGAGAGCTGCCACCCCTTTTAAGGCAAGGAGGTGGCACTCCCAGAATGAAGAAGTCCAGGAGTGCTCTGGAGACTCCCAGCAGGGGAGCAGCTGCCATTCATCCTTTGCCCAAGCTTCACTTCCATCAAAAGCCACAGGAGCAGAGGCCATTTCTGGACCCAAGACCCCATGTCCTCTGCTCAGGACAACCCAAGTGACAGCAGGCTCTTCCCAAGAGCAGGAGCAGCAGCTCCCTGGTAATAGTGGAGAGGTGGGGGAAATGAAACCCATAAATCAAAGGGGAAGTGATGTACCAGTGCCCTCTGCTGCTGGCAGGCTTTATTCCCTGACTGAACCAACCCCCGAGGGCTCAGAAAGCCCACTCTGCTTCAGCTGCCTGCTGAGTAGTGACAGCATTGCTCAGCTCCGGGTTTGTGCCTGTGCCAGCAGATCAAGAGCAGAAAGCACATGAAAACCTGCAGCACTGCCAGCCACACTCCAGGCTCACGCAGCACTGGGAGGCAGGCAGGAAGGATCCACTACAGGCTCCTCACGTGCCCCTCTGCAGCCCACAGACCCCACAGCAGCTCCTCCTCCTCCTCACAGCCCCGAGTTTGAGGACTTACCTTGAACCTGGGCACTCAGCTTCTCCAGGTCCTGCTCTGTCATGTGGGAAAATCTGCAGTTGGACCCAAAGTCACACTGCCCTGGAAGAAAAGCCATGGAGCTCCATGAGAGCTGCACACACAGGGTCTTCCCTCCGTGTTACACCCACATGCCAGGCACACAGGCCCCCTTCACTCCCTCCAAGACACACACACACCAGGGCTCCCCATGGGCTGGCTCAGGAAGGAACTGCTGGAGCTCACCAGGTTGTTTCTACCTCACCACAACTCACCTGTTTGCAGAAACTTCCGACAAGGCTTCTTGGTTTGCTCCTCTTGCAGGATAGCAGCAGCATCTAGGGGAGACAAAGAACAAACCAAGGTAAAGATCTCTTGCCAAGCAATACCCCATCCTGTTGTGGTAAGAGACAGCACAATGGGAAGCTGTTTTGTATGACAACCAGGAACTTAAACCAGACGAACTAACAGTGAGCAGTCCCTGTTTGTATCCCTGGCTTCAGCTTTTCAAACACCACCTTCTCTGCTCTCTGCTTCATACTCTGTAGGGAAAAGCAGCATGAGAGAAAAGGAAGAACTCTGCAGCACAGAAAGAGATTCACCAAGCTCTCAAGAAGAGCTCTTGGAGAACCCTGTGCTGAGGCTCCAGTGGACACCACTGGAATGGTCCTTCACCTGCTGGAGACATCCTGGGGAAATGAGCTAGAAGACACAGCAGCTCCTGTGGTCAGAACTTGCACTGCCTGATGCCAGGCCACAGAGTCTGCAGATGAGAGGAGAGGAACCCCTTAATCATGGATAGGAAGAGGAATTTTATCAATCAGAGGAAATGCAAGGGCTGCAGCCTGGTGAGAAGCCAAGTACGAGGTAATGTGCCTCACCAGCACTGACCCAGCCAGAACTGGGCTGAGGCCGTTGGTCCTCCACACTTGGCCGTTCCAGAGAACCTTTCCAACTTCCACGTGGCGTTAAGCAGACAGCAGAGCCACCCAGAGCTCAGGGCATTCCTCACCTAGCTAGCCAGGAGCCAAACAGCCTGCAGCTCCTGATGCTGAGGAACCAGGAGGGAGCAGAGGAACATGCAGGCAATGGTTTCACAGCCAGCCTTTGTCAAAGACAGAGTCCTGCTCTCCCTGACACTGGACACACATACCCACCATATTCCTCAGGCTAGCACTAAGGTTACTGTGTGGTGAGCCAGGTCCAAGCACAAAGGTGGGTGAGAAGAGGAAGGTTAAACAGGCAGAGGACACTGGATGTTCCTTCAGCAGGTCCTGATACAGCCTCCAGCCCCAGAACTTCAATTCCTCCTGTGCCAAAACTTCAGTGCACCCAGTCCTCTCTCTGCTCACCCCTTGGCTGAGACAGGTTTGAGCACACCAGTGCTGCTCAGTCCTTTCACCCCTCTGGGATCTCCAGTCACATACTCAGCCTCTCCCACAGTCACCCTCAGAACCCTCATCTCCACCTGCTTTCTCCATATAAACACCCATATTCCTTACTCCTCACACATCAGAGACTGACTGGTTTGCAGAAGGCACCTGACTCACCTTCAGGAACTGTAACTGCTCTCTCGCGTCTCCTGTCTCAGGTTTGCTCCTGATGTCAAGAGCTTTACCTGCAGCTTCTGCTCTCAGAAACACCCTCCCTGTCTCTTCCAGCTTATTTCAAACTGATGTCTATAGTTTCCCCTTCCCACATCCAGACACGAGGTTTGCCTCTGAGACAGCTTGCCAGCAGCAATATCAAGCCCACAAACCAAAGCTGGGCTGGTTCAGCCTGAACAAGAGAAGGCTTCTTAAGAGGAGACCTTAGAGCAGCTCCAGTGCCTGAAGGGGCTGCAGGAAACCTGGAGAGGGGCTTTGGACAAGGGATGGAGGGACAGGCCATGGGGAATGGCTTTAACCTGCCAGAGGAGACTGAGATGAGCTCTTAGGCAGAAGCTCTTCCCTGTGAGGGTGCTGAGGCGCTGGCCCAGGGTGCCCAGAGAAGCTGTGGCTGCCCCATCCCTGGCAGTGCTCAAGGCCAGGTTGGACACGGGCTTGGAGCAAGCTGCTCCAGTGGAAGGGGTCCCTGCCTGTGGCAGGGGTTGGAACTGGAGGAGCTTGAAGGTCCCTTCAACCCAAGCCAACATGTGATTCCATGATTCAGTGGAACAGACAATCTGAATATAAATCATCAGTGCAGATTTATTTTATCTATCCCCCCCCATCTATCATGTCCCCAGTCCCAGAAAGGGAGCGGCAGTTGGTACCCACCTCGGAATAAGTCGTACCAGGCTCTCTTAGCCCTGAGATGCTGCACTCCATTGAGATGCTTCTTCCTGTTGTGAAGGTTGTCCTGGAAGGACCTGTCACAGTAGTCACAGAAGTATCTTTTCCCCATCTCTCTTCTGGCAGAGCAGCATCAGCGTGGCTGGGAAGCATCAGACAGCTCCTCGGCGCCCAGCCCTGGGGATGGAGGATCCAGGATTTACAGCGCCTGCTTCCAGAGGGGAACAACTCAAATCATGTGGGGTTGGCAGACAGAGAAAGAGGCAAGACTCAGCAGTATATACTCTTGTCCATCAGAGACTGGCAAGGCAGCATCTGCTGCATGCACATGGGAGAACAGGCTTGGATCTACACCTCTTGCCTGCAATGCTCAAAGCAAAACCAGCTCTGCTGAAGGAACTCTCCTGCCCTGTGCAATGCTGGAGTTTAGACCCACAGAACAGAGACCCTGAGAGCCAGCAGCTCCCAGCTCCACCTGCACCAGGGAAGGTGCAGCAGAAACCATCCACAGTGCAAACAGGAGCAAGAGGTCCAGGCCATGGCCTCCACGTGGGGCCCAGACCTGAACCCCAGAGCACAGACAACCTCTGCAAGCTGCCACGCAAGAGGAGGGACATTCATCTGTGTCCATCTCTGAAAAGGAAGAAACTCAGCAACTCCTCAAAGATGAAAACCAGCTGATCTGACCTGCACACAAGTGGGAGGCTGCATTACCAACACTGAAGGATCTAACACGTCACTCACCACTGATTTACTCCTGCACACCCAGGGCTGCTCTCCTCATCCTCCCCAAGCCTACAGATGTGTCTGCTTCACCAGGTATGGCACTCACAATAGCTGAGACCACAATAGCCTTGCAGCCAGGAGGAAAGAACCCCCAACCCACGGCCACCCCCAGCAACCTGGAGATGCCCAGTGCTTCTCCTGCCCTGGGAGAAGCTGGTCACATGTATGTGCAGTCTGGAGATGCTGCTGTGGAGTATAGAGGAGTAACAGGACAGAACTCCTGTGCCCTCCTCTGTGCTGGGCCTGGAGCAGGTGGGGTTGGCGGATTAGGTGCAGTCCTATCCCCATCTGCTGTCCTTACTGGAGCTGTGACAGACACCCTGTGGGAGCTGCCAGTTCTCTGCCGAGTGACACACAGGAGCCTGACAAATGCCAAAGATGGATGGACTGGGAGATAAACTCCAGAAGTGGTTCTCCACTTTCTGACACTTTGACAGCCAAACACATTTAAGAAATGGCAGAGAGACCAGAGCAAGAAATAAAGATTTTATAAATAAAACAGGCTCAGAATCAATCACAGCCTCCCTCAGAACCTGTGCCCATCACCCACAGTGTGTGCTTGAGCCCAGAACCCCCATGTGCTGGGCTGCACCCCCAGAGCGTGAGCAGCAGCTCAGGGAGGGATCTTGCCCCTCTGCTGCACTCCGGGGAGACCCCCCCTGCAGTCCTGATCCAGCTCTGGGGCAGCAGCACAAGAGGATGTGGAGCTGTTGGAGCGAGGCCATGGAGCTGCTGCGAGGGCTGGAGCAGCTCTGCTCTGGAGCCAGGCTGAGAGAGCTGGGCTGGGGCAGCCTGGACAAGAGAAGGCTCCTGAAGGGGAGACCTTAGAGCAGCTCCAGTGCCTAAAGGGGCTGCAGGAAACCTGGAGAGGGGCTTTGGACAAGGGATGGAGGGACAGGACAAGGGAATGGCTTTAACCTGCCAGAGGGGAGACTGAGATGTGCTCTTGGGCAGAAGCTCTTCCCTGTGAGGGTGCTGAGGCGCTGGCCCAGGGTGCCCAGAGAAGCTGTGGCTGCCCCATCCCTGGCAGTGTTCAAGGCCAGGTTGGACACAGGGGCTTGGAGCAAGCTGCTCCAGTGGAAGGGGTCCCTGCCTGTGGCAGGGGGTTGGGACTGGAGGAGCTTTAAGGTCCTTCCAAAGCAGGCTGTGACTTTATGCAGAGCCACAGCCACAGCAATCCCCCTGAGTCGAGCATGCTGAGCTAAGGCAGCTCTGCCAAGCCCCCTGCCAAGCAGCCGTTCACCCATCCTGGCATCGTAGGAGCAGCAGCACAAACCCCCTGCCTTCCCCTGCTCCCGAGACCCTGCTTCACAATCAAGACCCTATAAAACTCTCGGGTTTCACCCCAGAGTATCCTCTATCTGCATTTGATGGAAAGATCCAATTTTTCTGAATCAGCCTGTAAACCTTCATACTGAAGGACAAATACTCAGAGACTGCAGCTGAACGTGAAATCTCTTTGGTTTAAGGTCCTTTCCTTGGTCTCCAGGTGAAATACCCCATCAGGAGGTGATGAGCCAGTCGCCTCTCCCTGATGCAACTGCAGACAGCTCCACTTGCAAACAGTCAGACCTGGCTCCTGCTTGGATGCTGTAACTCAGCTTTGCAGGGTTTGAGGTGTGAAATTGTCCTACTCCAGCCCAAGAAACCAAAACCAAGTACTGCTTAATGAACATTAAGCTGTAATTTCCCCCCATCCTTTACTAGCAGCTTTCCTGCGCTGTGGTGGGGCTTCCGGGATCCAGAGGGAACACTCATGCTCTGCTCTGCTGTGGCTTTTAAGTATGAAAACCCCCTTCTGCATCTCATTCCACAGTGTCCCAAAGTTACTGGGACCAGAAAAGCTTCCTGCTTCAGCTGCTGGCTCCTGCACTCCATCTCTGCAGTTCAGCTGCTCTGAATGAGGAAAACAAATGAGATTCTGCAGTGGTCCCACACAAGTTTCCAGAGCTCTCACTGGGAATTCTGCCTGCAGAAGCTCAGCAGCAGCAGCCTTTGAAATCCTGTTTCCAACTTTTCCTTTCATCACCCCACCAGCAATAATTGCAGGAGCTCCTTTCCCCTCCTTCCCCAACAAAAGCTCCCACAGATTCCAGGCAGCCAGATCCCACACCCCACAGGTGCCGGCTTCCAAATCCTCCCAGCAATCCCCATTGCAGGGGATGAATGGAATAAAAATAAAGCAATTAGAGGAGCATCTCATTCTCCTAGAGATCACCCCTTCCAAAGAACACTTATTTCCATCTCGTTAAGGATTCAGGTGCTGGATTGTCTTGGCTGGATTCTTACAAAGCCTCTGCAGCAGCAGCAATGCACAGTGCCCTGCGCCGAACTCATAGGGAGGAATAAAAGCAGCTCCTGCACAAGGCTGTAACCTACTTCCAGTTCCCACGTGGCTCCCCCAGTAAACAAAGAGCATTATTCAGCTGCAAACAGAGACGTTTGCTAATTAAATCCACGTTAGACATTATGAAATCAAGTCAATGGAGCTGCTTTGGAAGAGCTGCTTCAGCGTGGCCGTAGCTGACCACTGCTAGCCCCTCATCTGCAACTGAATTCGGGCAGACAGACCTCTGGACACACAGGCAGGTTTCAGACAGCTGAAGTCTTTCTGCAGAAGTCCAAACGCACCCAAAAACCAGGGCTTTGCCTTGTATCATGATGCTTAAAAGCATTAACCACATTGCCCTCCCCTGCAAGCCTCCTGCAGCCACGTTCTGAGGTACGGCAGGCGGTTCACCCACCTGGCTGAGGTGCTTGGTAGGGCTTCAGGCAAGACGTCACGCACCATCCTGCACCTTCCCTTCTGCCATTGCTGCCAAAGCACTCCTCATTGGCTGCAGGTCGCATTTAGAACTCGCTGGGGGTTCTTTCACTGATTTCCCAAGATGTGGACAGAGGGAAGAAGGTGACCCCGAAACGGGCACACGCAGGCGTGGGTCTGTCTCGGGTAATGGTTTTCCTCCTTGCTGAACCCTGAGGATTGCTGCTGGGCCTTGACCTCAATTTCCTGCTGCCTCATAGCCCAGGCTCGGGGCCATTTCAGCCACTCTGGATACCCAGGCAGATGTGAAGTTAATTAAACCCAAGTGTCAAGCTTATGACACTTGGCTGCCTGTTTAAATGTGCTCATATCTCCATGGGAACACAGAGCCTGCCAGCACCTCCCAATGACAGGGGGCCAGACCCTGACCTCTGTTACACCTGGTATAAACATGGAGCTTAATAATAACTGAGCTTGCCAAAGGGGGACAGCACCATACGCAGGGCACAGGAACACGTCAGGCACGTTCATGTGGGCTTCCAGCACAAGCAGAGGCTTTGCCCTACCCCAGATCTCCGCAGGAGCTGCATGTAGGGAGCCAAACATTAATAAGAGAAATGAGTGCCCAGCCAGACCACGAGCTCCTGCCGAGCAGCCAAGAGGACTGAAACGACAGAGCAAGCATCACCTGAGGATCTGCTCTGAAGCCCCATGGAGATGCTCCTTTAACAACACTCCTACCGAGAGATGACTTCAGGTTTAAGATTCCCCTGACCCTCGGCTGTCCTGCTGTTGTAACCTCTAATGTGCCTCCTTCCCACCAGCACTGGAGCTGCCCTGGAGCCCTCTGCCCTCGCTGAGGTTAAACGGTACCAAAACCAAGAAGACAGAGTGCCAAACAGCCACATTTCCACTTCAGTTGTGCCACACGGGCTCATGTCATGCTCTACCCTGGAGCAGCCACAGGATCCCCGAATGGGCTGGGCTGGAAGGGATTCCCTGGTGTCTAACAAGAGTCAAGAGTGCTTCCTTTCTGAAGGCATTAACGGGATCCCTCTCCTCTATCCACTTCCATGTTCATGGAACCTGTGGTATCTCAGACCTCTTTCTGACAGAACTCCGCAAGTGGGTCCCATGGCGGCTATGGCAGAAGCCACACTCGGTGCTCTGCCAGGCTTTGTTTCCTTTGGGAGCCAGGTTAGAAATCAATCACCTCCTGGCAGAGCTGCACCCCGAGAGAACCCCACAGACCCCCAAAAGCTGGAGAGGTGCCTCTGACAAGGGCCTACAGGGGCAGGACAAGGACAATGGCTGGATCCTGCCCTGTGCTACTGCACTGGCAGACTGCGCTTCCCATGGACCTTTGTGTACACTGTTAATGAGTTTAAAAAGGTCCTTGATTGAGATCATAGAACCATGGAATGGTTTGGGTTGAAGGGACCTTGAAGCTCATCCAGTTCCAACCCCTGCCACGGGCAGGGACCCCTTCCACTGGAGCAGCTTGCTCCAAGCCCCTGTGTCCAACCTGGCCTTGAACACTGCCAGCGATGGGGCAGCCACAGCTTCTCTGGGCACCCTGGGCCAGCGCCTCAGCACCCTCACAGGGAAGAGCTTCTGCCTAAGAGCTCATCTCAGTCTCCCCTCTGGCAGGTTAAAGCCATTCCCCTGTCCTGTCCCTACATCCCTTGTCCAAAGCCCCTCTCCAGGTTTCCTGCAGCCCCTTTAGGCACTGGAGCTGCTCTAAGGTCTCCCCTTAAGGAGCCTTCTCTTGTCCAGGCTGGAAGAGCTCGTGCTTCAGAGCTCATCTCAATCCGCTCTGGCAGGCTAGAGCCATCCCAGCGCCCAAACACCGAGAAAACACCCAAACTCCCCCCCTCCTCGTCCCCATCCGCACCACGTCCGTCCCGCCACCGGCGCAGCACTCACCCTGCGCTCCCGACTCCCCCTCAGCCGAACCAGGACCCTACAGCACCGGAGCGCACCGCCGGGGCCGGCTCCGCCTCCGCCTCATGAAGGCCGCAGCCGCTGCCCTCCGCCAGGCCCCGCGCCTACAGCCCCCACAATGCCCCGCGGCACGACGGTGCCGGCTCCCCGGCGCCTACAGCCCCCACAATGCCCCGCGGCACGACGGTGCCGGCTCCCCGGCGCCTACAGCCCCCAGAACGCCCCGCGGCACCGTGCGCGCCTGCGCAGAGCGCGGTGAAGATGGCGCTGCTGCGGAGCGCGTACTCGGTGCTGTTCCGCCGCTCCTCCACCTTCGCGCTCTCCATCATCCTCGGCGCCGTCCTCTTCGAGCGCGCCTTCGATCAGGGCGCGGATGCCCTCTTCGAGCACCTCAACGAGGGGGTAAGGGCGGGCGACGGCGGCGGGGCCGCCCCGGGGCCGGTCGGGCCCTGAAGGTCAGGCGGAGGCCTCCCGCAGGCGCTGAAGCGGGAGGAGGTGGCGGGGGGCGGGCGTTGGATGGGGCGGGTCCGCTCCCCTGGGGTTGCACTGCGCTGGGGTCAGAGCTGCGCGGGTCCCGGCTCGCACCGCGGGACGCGGACGGTTCCTGGGCGGAACGCGCGTTCCCGAAGCGCAGGCACGGAATGCTGTACTTCATCCTGTAACCCCCCCGAGCTTGGCGTGCTGCACGGCCCCACCTGCAGCACA
Source organism: Amazona ochrocephala (assembly GCA_039720435.1). Lineage (NCBI taxonomy): Eukaryota > Metazoa > Chordata > Aves > Psittaciformes > Psittacidae > Amazona > Amazona ochrocephala. The sequence continues at coordinate 1,632,126 of CM077891.1, read as the reverse complement.
GCGTGCTGTGCCCCGCTGCTGTCCTTGGGGCACCAAGGGCGCCTCAGTAGTTGGGTAGAGCTGCCCTGTGCCTGCCCTGCCTGCTCCTCAGCAGCATCTTCACTGTCCTGGGGTAACACACGAGGGCTTGGGTGAGCAGCAGACACAGCACAGAGCACGAGCAGGGTCCTCGCCCCCTCCTTTTTAGCAGCAGTTAAAAGCTGACATAAAATCACATCCGAAGAGCAGCTTCGTGATGAGCAACTTTAATTATAGCATTAACTTTCTGTGTGCTACAGGCAGGTTGGGAAAATACAAGGGCCTGTAGGGACAGGACAAGGGGAATGGCTTTAACCTGCCAGAGGGAGACTGAGATGAGCTCTTAGGCAGAAGCTCTCCCTGTGAGGGTGCTGAGGCGCTGGCCCAGGGTGCCCAGAGAAGCTGTGGCTGCCCCATCCCTGGCAGTGTTCAAGGCCAGGTTGGACACAGGGGCTTGGAGCAAGCTGCTCCAGTGGAAGGTGTCCCTGCCCGTGGCAGGGGTTGGAGCTGGAGGAGCTTTAATTTCCCTTCCAACCCAAACCAGGCTGGGGTTCTGTGCAATTAGTGAGGATGATAACTTGGATTTTAAATCTAAAGCACTGTCTGTGACAAATAGCAGAGCCCAGCACAGTCCTCACCCTGTGCAGTGTTTCCCTCAGTTCTGATGGCTGCAGCACATTTCAGAGCCTGGAACAGCATCCATCTCTCTGGGAGCAGAAATGCCCTTTCCAGTCCGAAGGGGAAGCTAAGGCAATGTGATTGGAATTCTCTAATGATCTCCAGCTTGCAGAGTAGATCAGGGCAAGCAGCATGTGTGTGGCTTCTCCCTCATCTTATCTGAAAGCCCTGAGCCCAACTCATGCCTACCTCACCCTGCAGACCCAGGCCCATGGGGAGCTGAGGCACAGCACCACCCATGGGTGCTGTACTTATGAAGGCCCAAAAGCAGGGAGGAGGGACACACAGCCCAGTGAAGGACAGACTGTCCCACCGTGTCTGCCACAGCACGAAGCAGCTTCATGCCCCTAGAGCTCCTCCCATAGAGTGGGGTGTATGCCACGGCAGGGAGGTGCAGGTTGAGGGGATCCCCCCTTGTCCCATACCCTGTTGGCACTTGTGAGTGTGTTTTCATACAAACTCTTCTTTCCCCTCTTGCTGTTGCTTGTCATGGCCGTAGGTTTGATGGTAACTTGTATTTTCAAGTGCAGCGTTACCCCAGGAGCACTGAAAAGCTGGCTAAGATTGGGGTTTTGGGTTTGTTTTGCATACAGAAACTGTGGAAACACATCAAGCACAAATACGAGCAAAGCGAAGACTGACATGCTCAGCAGCAGGAGCCAGCCCAGGGTGGCTGAAGACACTGCAGAGAAGGATTTGTCCTCCTGAAACCGGTTGTCTCAAAACGGAAACGGGTTCCTGTCTGAACAGCTCCGAGCCAGATTGTATCAGCCACCTCCTGATATGATGTAAACCAAGATGGACTCAAGGAGTTCTGCTGCTGTCCTCAGAGTTACTGTGTTAAAATAAAACATTCTTGCTCCACATCTCATGCCTCTCCTTATCCTTGGGCCTGACTGTAACTTCTCCTTACAGGATCATAGAACAGTTTGGGTTAGAAGGGACATTCACAGCTCATCCAGTCCAACCCCTGCAATGAGCAGGGACATCTTCAGCTAGGTCAGGTTGCCCAGAACCACATCTCCATCTAGGGGAGTGCTTAAGTACACCTACAACTTAGTTCTAAGACACTGTAAGAAACCACAACTTCCTAAAAATGGTCTGAAAGACCTGAAAGCACTTGTGCAGCTGTGGTCTGACTGCCACCATCACGGGTTCTGCGTGATGAGGGCTTTAAGAGAGGCACAAGGAGCTGCCTGCTTTCTTCTAGTCTTGTTCAGGGAAAAGTGGGAATCACTGATGTGCTCCTCTGTCATTCACATCTCTGAGGCTGGGCTGGTGCCTGGGCTGTCTCCTTTCCCAGAGGCTGCCTTGCCCTCAGCCCTTCCAGTCTCCAACCCACTAGAGGGCTGAGAATGGCCACAGCAGGTAACCTCCTGCTTCTCCAAAGCCCGCAGCAGTGGGATGTAAATCTCCTTCCAAGCCATCTCTCTGCATCCTGCCTGTTCGGGGGGCTCAAGGGACAGAAGCGTCCAACCAGGGTGGTGTGGCAGGGCATAAGCCTGCTGCCGTCCTGTCCTGCTGGGAAGGGAGGGGAGTCCTTGGATCTGCACCCCCGGCTGGGAGCAGCAGACTCTCCCAGGGGAAGGAGCTGTTCTCAGCAGCTCCACTGAGGAGCCCACCCCTGTTCCCAGCGGCCATTCCAAACACCTCTCCCTTCTTAGGGAAGGGCTATTCAGGTACTGTTTGGAGTAAGGATTCAGTTAATTCCTCCAGGCTCTCAGGTCGCTGGAGGAAGATCTGGCTGAGTGACTCCTGCTCTTCTCCCTGTGCCAGCCTGGAAAAGCCATGTCTCTTCCCTCCTCACTGTATTTCCACTAATCAGGAGGCATTTCAGCAGCGGCTGAGGCAGAGCAAATTGGAGCCAGTGCTAATGCAAGCAGCTTCAATGGGTTTGCAAATCCGTGTCAGGAGTAAACCACTTAAGTCTAAACACAGACAGAGGACTTGAAAAGACACCGTGCTTGTGGTTTGTGAGCACGAACCAAGTGCAGCTTTCAGAGCCCAACTGCACTTTAAAGAGATGCTTCAGAGGATGGTTTAAGGTTTCCTGGAATGATTTCACTCTGTGCATGACTCCCTGCTTTACCGTCAGCTCTGCCTGCAGTGCTGAGGGCTTCACGCTGTGCTGAGCAGGTGAGAGATTTGCAGGTGCTTAGAAGCACCAACTAAAGATGAATCTGTATTAGGAAGGAGGAGACAAGTGTTGTAGCGGGCTGGCAGAGACTAAATGGAGCTACTGGCGCAGAGAGCAGCAGCTATGGAAGAGCAGAGTTAGTTATCCTAGCAGGTGATTTCCCCCGACAAGGGAGCTGGTAAATGAAATTGCCTTTTCTCCTCTGCTTTACCATTACTGGGGTTGCAAAGAACAATCTTGTCTGGAGCACACAGGACTTCATCTCACTTGCATGGCAGCGGCAGCACTTGTACACTTGGAGGAGAGCCCGGCTTTGGCAGCAGCACTGATCACACAGCACCGGAGTCCCGCCCTCTGCGTAAAACCCGGCAGCCACCTATGTGCTACGGAGCTCACTGCCAGAGTGCTCCTGCTGCGGCATTCCCAGTGGGAAGGCAGCGCTGGGTGCGCCTGGAACATCACCCACTGCTGGTGTCCTCAGCCACAGGCACCCGTGCAACCAGAGGGAACGGTGATGCGGAGATGGCGCCGGGAGCAGATGAACTCACTGAGAGCTCACCTCCACCATGGGGACAGCGCTCCCAAAACGTGCCAATGCTCCGTGACAACACAACTGGAACACTTCCATCACCAGCTGCTGGCAGATGCTCCAGGCTCAGAGTGTAGCAGCCCCACCATGGCGTTTGAACACCTTATAAACAGGTTACAAAGTGAACTGTGTCTGCCCGCCGAGGGAACATCACCGTAATGAAAGAGCCCTCCGGAGCAGTCCTTTCAGCAGCACAAACTGCTGGTTACTGTTAACTCCCTGCCTTCCAACAGCAAACAGGATGCCGGGGGCAGTTCTGCTCCACAGAGTGGTGATAAGGCGGTTATTGAGGAGCAGCTCCCCGGGGACTCTGACCCTGTTGCCTTCAACTCCAATTCCATACTACTGCATCTTGCTCAGGGTGCCCTGATCCTGATTTTCAGGTCTCTTTAGTCTCAGTGGCTGTAGCCAGATCTCATTACACTAAACCAACATCAAACAGCAAGTGAATTTCACTGCCTGCAGGCACAGCACATTAAATGCGTGTTGAGGTACCTCCCAGTTAAAGATCAATGGGGTTTGTAAGAGCCTAAAGCACCAACTAAAAGATCCAAATCATTTATTGGCACGTTCTGTTTTCACACACCTCGCTCAAGGGACAGAGATTCATCAGGTCTTATTCACCTGAACTCCTGGGTCTGCCAACAACGGGAACAGCCTCAGTGTTTTCCTACCAGCCTTCCAGTTGTACCTCAGGATAAGGCATTTCAGCAGAGCGGAAAGCTGTGAGGGCTGTTCCTGGGAAGCCTGGCTCTTGGAGGAGCCTGGAAAGCCGCCTGGGTGTTGGGGAGGGTGCAAGGAGCCCGTAGGAAAATAAAGTTCTCAGCATTATAAATAGTACAAAAGGAAGGGAAGGGCTGGTGCAGCCCACGGGCATACACACTCTGACCTGGAGAGCAGTCAGGGCCGGCCTGGAGGCAGCTCCTTCCCGTGGGCACCCACAGGACCTGCAATTCCACATGAGCCAAAGGGCCAGGTATCGATCACAACAGCCCTGAGGGAATGGAGCACAACCGCCTCCTCCCAGGCAGAGGACCGGGGGTGACGCAGCACTGGCACTCAGAAGAGTCTCTCAGGAGGGGATCATGCCTTTACTGCGCTTCCTGTCAGCCATGGCGCGGCGGTTGTGGTTCGCTCTTGTGCTTTTGTTTGCTTCCTTCTTCCTCCGTTCCTGCACCGTCTCCCGGTTCTGCCCATGGCCCTTCACGTTCCCAACCACAGCAGAGCTGTCGTGCTTGTACCTGGAGTACACAGAAAAGGACATCACAAGCAGCACACTGCACCCTGGGGGGCAAAAATCCACCGATCCCAGGAAGCAGGTGGGTGTGAGGAGGAGTTCAGGCAGCCGGCCTTGAACCTCGGCTCAGCCCAGCTCTGCAGGGCTTCTGTAACAGCCGAGATCAGCATCAGCCACACAAGGACCACGGCCTTCAACATGTCAAGTCCGACATCTAAAACCAGCTATTAAACTGTCCCAGAATCCCTGTGGGAGCCGTTCAAGCTCTGGGAAGCTGTGCTCTCCCAGATCCTATCCTGCACAGGGTTCTGCTGTGTATGATAAAGGGACGTTCCTACCCATTTGATGGGATAGAACAACCACCAGTGAAGTAGAAGCTGGGTGAGGAAGTCACCACCACCACAGTAGTGACCCTGACATGCAGGGATGTTAAGAAGCAGGATACCCTCAACAACTCCTACTACCTGCAGAGCCACTGTTTCACCCCATGGGGGCTGACGCTTACTCACCCCTTCCTCGCAAGGAAAGCCAGGCGCCGGGCTTCAGCTCGCTCCCGCAGTACTGCTGGGTCCTGCACAAAATGGTCCTACCATGGAAGGAAGGAAAGAGGTCAGGAAACTCAGCAGATCCTGCCAGAGGCTACAGCAGGATGGGATTCTGCTGGACCATGGATCAGAGCCAGTTCACTGTCCATTATCTCTTCTGGCTGAGCTGGCAGAATTGGTGTCAGTGACTCTAAACCTCACTGAGACTTCCCCCCTCTGCCAGCAACACCATCAACATCCCTATTTCCAGCATATCCATGACAGCAGAGCATTAGTGACCTTCTAATGCTATTGGCATCACCTGTCTATAGAATAAAGGAGATGAAACCTCTCCATGGAGGTGAGGCAGGTAAATCTTATATTGATACACATAAATCTTATCATGACACAGTCAATCTTAACCCAAATCCAACCACAAACTAAGTATCACCTTTGTTCTTTCCTTTTCAGCTTCTTCCTCCTCCTCTTCATCCTCTTCCTCTTCCTCCTGTCCTTCCTCCTGCCCTTTAGCTCTCAAGACCTGAGGGATTGTGAATGGCCTGAGAATTAAGACACAAACAGTCAGCAATGGAGACAGTGCAGGCACCGAGTGAGCAGCATCATCCTTCTGGGTTTGCATCCCAGCTTCCAAAATGACAATCCACAAGTTTCATGGACTTGCTGCTTTTTCTGAAGAGCAAACTAAAAAGAGACCCAGCAGTTAATGACACCTTTACTGTGGACAACTGCTGAACCCATGTTCTTCACTGGGAATGTTCACTATGAAGTTGTTACTGAACATAATGATGGTTAAAAAAAGGAGCAGGTCAGGAAAAACCTGAAACCTCACAAGGAATTTCACCATGAAACAAGTGCTTCCTCTGGGAGGTGGGGATCCAGCCCCAGGGCATTACTAAGCAGAAGTAAACTTTGCCTGGCTTTAGCTCACCAGTCAGGGAGCATCTGCTGTACAAAGATGAACCCTCAAACCTCAAGCTCAACCTCAGACAGAAACATTAATGCTCAGGAAATGCTGTGCTCCAGAACCTCTAGGACTGGCCAGTGGTCATCCACAGAGCCCCGGTTTTATGGCTGCGCCCTATCCCAGTTTCATACAGGGGAAATAGTTGGAGAAATCCATCAGGCTTTGTGAATCACCCTGAACATGCAGAGCAGCAAAGGGCCTGAGGGGGTGGAGGCAGAATATACCACTTACCTATAGCTCTTCTTTAATATATATACATATATATGTGTGTGTGTGTGCTTAAATTCTATTGGAATTCAGATCCACCATCCCACTGTGACAGAAATAAATGTAAACCCAGAAATGCCTTTGTTACTTCAAACCTACAGATCTAGTTTTCCACAGTAACATCCACTAATTGTTCCGACTGCTTCTCTAGGAGCAGTGAGCACTGAGCACCTGACACAGGGGGAACAGACCCGAGTGCCACACTGTTACAGGCAAACCACTAAAGGATTTAAGCTGAAGCCTCACCATGCTTTAGGAGAGGGAGAAAACTATAGTGAAAGGGACAAAGGAAGCCCAAAGATGCATTCTGGACTGAAGATAGAAACAGAGACATCTTCGTAGTACACCAGAATTGTGAAGGCCGCTTTTAAAAGCTGGTTTAGCATTTCTGGAACACAGGATTTCTCTCTGTGGCTCTTATTTCTATAACAAATAGTCTCCAATCCCCATCCCAAACTAACCCTTTGCTCCCTACAGCTGTCCCAGCTGCCTTTGTGCAGGGTGCTGTGCGGTCCTGCAAGGACTTCCAGGTGTCAGCACTCGGAGGTGTCAGAGGGGAGTGGAAGGAGCAGCAGCCGTGTTGTTCAGTTTTCCCAATGCTGCAATTTTCCTCTAACCACCAGCTGCACCCCTCATTATTCCAGAGAGCCCATTTCCCCCACTGCAGGAGCGCTGCCTATGAGCAGAAGTGCTGCTGAGTGCACGTTCAACACAACAGCAAATTCCCCTCTTAGATGTGTTGATTAGCTGAGGGAATGGCTGAGTCCTGCAGACACAAAGTAGGAGCCTGAGAATGTCCTGGGTGCAAGCCACAGCAACACTCCTACTGACAGGGGAGGAGAGGAGAGATCCAGATCTCCCTCCTGGCATGCTACAGAGAAAGTGGCAGCAGCAGAGAAAGGGTTGGCTTGAAGCACACCCATCCTCATTGAGAAACGAAGCCAAAAACCAGTGCTGAACAGGCTTGTGTGAGCCATAGGTGGCCATTCCCATCACTCTCCCATCCACTGAAGCCACAGCACCTACCTCCTACTGATGAGCTCATCATCTGAGTCAGCGTCATTTGCCCCCACTTGGTTTCCATCATAAGTGTCGTCGTACTCGTCCTCGTAGTCCTCCCCGTAGAGCTGAGCCTCTCCCTGCTGCACAGGCAGCTCCTCCACCACCAGCCTGTACTGGCTGTAGCGCTCCTTCTGCTCAGCAACCAGGCGCTTGTCATTCAGCAAGCTTCTGGTAGTGCCCTTCTCCCTCCTGCACGCCACAGAAACAGAAACTGTGTGTAGAAACCTTCCTGAGAAGTTAATTCACACCCGCCCCTCATTAGTAAGTGGAAGCTGGAGGAACAGAAGTCTCACTTTGAACTCCACAAGCACTACTTAAGCCTATTTCCCCTCTGATTTACAACAGGGCTGTTTGGCTACTAAAACCAGCCACTTCCAGCTTGGAACAGTCATTCTTAAACAGAAGCCCAGTAAGATTGCCCGGATAAGAACAGGAACTGGACACCAACACTGTCATTTGAGACACAAAGGAAGCTTTTAGGGAGGCCAAATGCGATTACACTCAAGCTGTAATTTTCAGGCCAAGATTCAAACACCACAAGAAATCCCATGAATCTTGAATGAGAAGCTGTGAGGGTGAAGACTCCAGCCTACAAACCAGCTCTGCCAGGCCCAGAGTGCCCTCTAACACCCTGCTGCAGCATCGTCTCACTGCAGTAGCAGCACAGCCGCACGCAGGGACCTGTGTTAGTCACTGCTGCAGACACCCGAGTTCCTACAGCCAAGAACCTCAGCTTGCAAATGAGAGAGATGCAAACTCTGGAGAGCCAAAACTGAGCACTGCAGCAAGGACTCAGCACAACTAACACTGGGAAAGAACAACCCAGAGCAGACTTGTGACCGATTCAACCTGTCTTAAAGCGTGCACTTGCTTTTTGTGAATGTAGGAGGCAAGTCAATGATAGCCATTTTAAAGGGGGACCAAGAAACAGAATCGACAGAGGTATTACAAAGATGCTGTGTCTCAAGCTGCGTAAACATAAAGCCTTTGAAGTGCCATTTTTCAGGCCAGCCAAGCACATGCTTACAGCAAAGCAATGAGGGATTGCACTGTCAAGTATTCACAGGACAACTTGCAGCCCTTAAGAGTCCAGCAGGAACATGCACTATGGTGCATTTGGCATCTGGATGTTAACAGGAAAAGAGCCTGTCCCCAACAGACTGCCGGTGACTCCAGAACAAACTTAGTGACACAGAGCAAGCGCAGGGGAAGTCACCTGAGCAGCCTGATCTGCATTAAGAACGTCAAGTAGTAACCTTACGGATAGATGTGGTTCCCTCTCTTCCATGACTCACTCTGGTACCTGCCTGCCTTTAGCTGCAAAATGCCCTACAAAGCATGGGGTTAGTTCACACAGACCCAGCTGGGATAACATCTTCTGCTGGTATTCAACATGGGCCTGAACTAAGTGTTTGGTAATTGTCTCCTGTTGAGCTGGTCTGATGACTGCAGAAGAGCTGCAATGAAATGTTTCAGGCACCAGTTCCAGGAACAGCAGTGGGATAACTCCTCTAGTCCCACGGTGTTCAGGACTTCAGGTGGCAGATTCAGCTAGCAATTATGGCTGGACAGGCACAGACAAGTGGGATGACTTTCAGGATCAGCAAAGAATTACATGTATGCTCATATGTTCACTTCCTCATGCTTGTTTCTCTCCCCATGCTGGTGTGACTCTCTCTTTCACATTGACACTCCTGCCCCGAACTGCTTATGTTTATCCACATAGCAGCTAGCGCAATGGGACCCAACTTCATCTGGCTCTGAAGACATCATGCTTAGGCAGCGACATCACTCTAAACATAAGCAAAGGTTGTCTAAGAACAACTGTTTTGTCAGGAAGATGTAGCCTGGGGGAGGCCCAGAGACACCAGGAACATCAGCAGTCAGAGGATAATCCTGAGAGCTCATGGAACAGCACAGCAAAGAGATGACAACTTCCCATGGAGTGATGTCACCACCGGAGAGAAGACACAGCCTCCCTGGCAGCAGCCAGACGGCAACGGCACGGGAGCAGGGTGCCATCACCCAGCTCAGGGATCATGGAATCCCAGCCTGGTCTGGGTTGGGAGGGACCTTAAGGCTCCTCCAGTTCCAACCCCTGCCACGGGCAGGGACACCTTCCACTGGAGCAGCTTGCTCCAAGCCCTGTGTCCAATCTGGCCTTGAGCACTGCCAGCGATGGGGCAGCCACAGCTTCTCTGGGCACCCTGTGCCAGCGCCTCAGCACCCTCACAGGGAACAGCTTCTGCCTAAGAGCTCATCTCAGTCTCCCCTCGGGCAGGTTAAAGCCATTCCCTTGTCCTGTCCCTACAGGCCCTTGTCCAAAGCCCCTCTTCAGGTTTCCTGCAGCCCCTTTAGGCACTGGAGCTGCTCTAAGGTCTCCCCTTAAGGAGCCTTCTCTTGTCCAGGCTGCCCCAGCCCAGCTCTCTCAGCCTGGCTCCAGAGCAGAGCTGCTCCAGCCCTCGCAGCAGCTCCATGGCCTCTACAATCAGTCCAACAGCTCCACGTCCCTCTTGCGTTGGGGGCCCTAGAGCTGAACTTTCAACTTTCCAAGTTCTTCAAGTGATCTGCAGAGGGAGCTCCCAGCAGCGTTATCCCATCCACTGGCTGAACTTGGGACAGGGCTCTCTGGCCCTGTCCAGCTGTGGCAGCACTACCCACATGTGCAAGACTCTGGGGAGATGGGAGGTAACCCAGCACACAAGACTCCTGCTGACGGAGTCACTGCCTGCACCCTGAGCAGGGCAACACCATGAGGAGAAAGGTTGTCTGTGAATTCTTGGCTGTGGACACCTCCAAAGTCACTGCCTTGGCCAGAGAGAAATCAAGCAGAAACACTACTGCGGCTGAGAGGCTGTTGGACTGGACCTGGGGACAGCAGCAGTTTTGTCCTGAGAGTCTGGTGCAGCTTTGCAAGCAAAACCTTAAGTGGGAGCTCCCAGGATCACATGGCTCAATTTACAGTCTTCTATTGACATTCTGTGTGAATACACCCCACAGTAACGATCACGCTTGGCAAGTTGAAGCATTCCAGAAGAACCAGAGACAAGTCAGTGATATTCTAGAGGTCACAGCAATGGGAGCAAGCAGGCAATGCCCTAACCTGAATCTGAACAGAGCATGGCGCAGCACAACGTGCCAAACTGGGCAGAAAGCAAAAGAAATGCCCTGCAGCAGAACAAGAGTAGTCTGCACCCCTGAGCATTATCAGATTGTGAAGGAGATGGGTATTGAAGCTTCACTGGGATCTAAATCAGACCCTCCTCACTCTCAGCTCTGAGTCACCCCAGGCTCCCAGAGGTGGCTGCCCTGCAAAGTTTGCTCTTCAGTGCAGGTTTAACTGTAAGACCAAGAAGCAAGAGCCCAACATTACAAAGGAGCTTGGCAGCTCTAGCAGCACACAGAGGAAAGCCCATTAGGAAACCCACTAACGGAAACCAACCCACCAGTAACAATTCAGTTCACTTTCCCAAAGAAAGAGGTGGGAATCCTTTTTGCTCAGCCTTACCCCCACCACACAGACCTGCAGGAGGTTTGTATGAGAAAGAGAACTGCAAGGTTGCAGGTACCATCCCTCCCAACAGACAGGGTTAACAAAGGGTGCACGATGCTCACCTCTTGCCCTTCTGGATCCGAGAAACATCCACTGAATCCCTACTGAAAACATCAAACTCATCATTCTGGAAAACATTATAGCGAGAAGTGACCAGAGGAGTCGGGTCTGGCTTCAGCTGCCTGGTAGGAAAGAGAAAGAGACAATAAAACCACAGGTGAGCTGGGGAAGACCAAGACCTCTCCTTCCCAAGGCCTTGGGTTAGTCTTTGTCAGCCTCCAAGCCACCCACTACATGCCAAGGTCCACTCTGTGGTGCCAAGTCACAGGTTACAACTCCTTCCTTTCACAGCCACGCTGTAGTACATGCACAACCACTATGGAGCATTGGTGTAAGATAAAAGGCACCGTTTCTGAAGCTTATCTTTTGGGGCAAAATAAAGTAACTTACAGAAAGCAACAAGAAAACTCTTCTGTTCATTTAAGAATGAGTAAAACCACGAGCAGCACAGGCTCATCACCAGGCTGCCTGGGCTCAGAACAGCGACTCGGCAAAGGCAGGCACTAAGCATGATGAATTACAGGCTGGAAAAGATTCCAGTAATTTGCTGCTGTTGATTCCAGGATATTTATCTTCCTACAGTTCTCTCAGGGTTCCAGGCTTACATTTGTTCAACTTGTAAGTCAAAGGAGCATTACTTTTACATTCACTGTGCTGGTGCTGTGAGCTCAGCTGTTGGCTGCAGATGCTGCTCTGCTCACTCTGACCCAGCCCTGATCCCAGTTCCACATTCGCTATTGAACTGACAGCTTTGTTTCAGGATGCAAAAGGCAGGAAAGAAAAACCAAATCCAGCCCTATCTTCTGTAACTGCTGGCTTGGCAGAAAAACGCCAACCCTTCCAAAAAGCCAGCCACCGTTTGCGCCCAAGTCAGCAGATGTGACTGTGAGAGCACCAAGATTGTTGCAAGACTAAGATATTTTATATGGTTCTCCTGATAGAGATGCTTTCCTTTTGAATGGCACAATGAGACAGTCTGCCCATTCCCCCATGAAATGTGAACAAACAGCACATTCACATCCTGAGGCTCAGGCAGAAACTGCTGCTGCAGCACAAACACGTGCTGGCAGCTGCAGGCAAACTCCAACAGCTCAATCCCACTGCCAGCTATGAGCCCTGCGCCCCGGGTACAAGCCAGGGAAAGCCTGTCAAAAGGTGCTTGAAAATGGATCTGAATCGCACCTCCAGTCTCTCCCTGGTTTAAATTCCCTCACAGAACAGGAGCCTGTCAAATACCGTATTTGATCCTGCAGGTTGAATTTGGGATTAACCAGTTCCTCTGAAGATGCCCTTTCCTGCAGGACCATTGACAGTTAACACCTATGACCCTGGCCTCTGCAGCAAAATAGCTTTAATAGCTTTTGAAGGCAATACATTCTATTGCCCAGCCCAAGCCAGTGTCCCCATGATGCAATTTTAATGGTTCTGATGTGAACATTTAAGGTACGAGTGTTTTTAGCCTCCATCACAAAACACAACCCAGCATCTGCTCCGTTGCAATGCTGAGCAGTGAACATTCCAGTCCTCTGCAGGGACATGAGGGCAGAAAGCTAGTGACAGATATCAGTGAGAAGCTCTCACTGCAGCTGTCTACCCCCAAAAATGCATATTCAATTTCTTAGAGCTCTACAAGTGTCTAACCCTCAGTAACCACGTGTTCATACAACCACAGAATCCCAGCCTGGTCTCTGTTGGAAGGGGCCTTAAAGCTCCTCCAGTCCCAACCCCCTGCCACAGGCAGGGACCCCTTCCACTGGAGCAGCTTGCTCCAAGCCCCTGTGTCCAACCTGGCCTTGAACACTGCCAGGGATGGGGCAGCCACAGCTTCTCTGGGCACCCTGGGCCAGCGCCTCAGCACCCTCACAGGGAGCAGCTTCTGCCCAAGAGCTCATCTCAGTCTCCCCTCTGGCAGGTTAAAGCCATTCCCCTGTCCTGTCCCTACAGGCCCTTGTCCAAAGCCCCTCTCCAGGTTTCCTGCAGCCCCTTTAGGCACTGGAGCTGCTCTGAGGTCTCCCCTTAAGGAGCCTTCTCTTGTCCAGGCTGAGCCAGCCCAGCTCTCTCAGCCTGGCTCCAGAGCAGAGCTGCTCCAGCCCTCTGTTAAAGGATATCCCACAAACAAAAAAACCCCAAAAGCCATCAAACCCATGCCAGAAGCTGTCCCTCGCCTTTGCATGGTTCGGTCCAGCTTATCCAAGTACGGCTCCAGCTTCTCTTCTAGGATGTTGTTGATGACTTGCTCTGCATTGTAACTGTACTCTTCCAGGCAGGCCAGGATGAAGCCCTCACCAAGGTCTGGCAGCAGGTCTTTCACTTGAGAGATCAGAGAGTCCAGCTCCACCCCTGAGACCCTGGCGATGGGAGCAGCCGTTGCACCGGCACACTGCAGGTACCAAACAGAAGTGGGGGCATTACTGGGGACAGAGAACAGCTGAGGGGAGGCAGGGAGGCATGTTATGAAAAGGGAAAGCAGCAGTCTGGGTCTGAATTCAATCACAAAGATGTCAAAAGAGAGATCATCAGAAGTTGTTTATACTGCACAAGGTCTATGACACACACTTGAGCACCCAACTAGTTTTGTCTGTCCCTGCGTCAGCAAGGACACTCTGGAGAATCCCTTCCTCAAATAACCTATGAACTGTGCATTAATACACACATGAACTACAGTGATGAGGCACAGCACTTGAATACACCACAGCAACAGGAAGCCCAAGCCAACAGGAGTTAGAGGCAATGTGCTGCAAGACAAAGCCAGGCTCAAGGTGCGGCTTTGCTTCTCATTCCACGAGGCACATGGGGCAGCACTGAAATCTAGCAAGGGTAAGAAATGAGACTGAATCTCATGTAACCTCCAAAGCCGAGCAAACCAATCCTCTCTTCACAGATGAACGAGGTAAGGACAGAAAGAGCAGGACCCCGTCCACACAAGTCTACTCACCTCATCCTCTGACACGTATCCAGCCCTGAGCCCTTCCATGTCTTCAACAGCTCTATCCAGTATTGCTGATGCTCCATTAGATGATGCTGCTGGAGTTGGATCTTTAATGACTTGTGCTTTTTTCCTGTCTACCCCTTCCCATGCACATTCCACTGCTTGGAGGATATAGGCTGTCCTGGTCTCATCTCTAAGAGGACACCATTAAGGACATTTCCAGCTGTGCCTATTCAGACCTCGCCCTGAAGAAACAATGAGATTTTCAGCAACTCCCAGGCCTGTGCCTCAATCAACCTTCACGGAATCCCAGCCTGGTCTGGGTTGGAAGGGACCTTAAAGCTCCTCCAGTTCCAACCATTGCCACAGGCAGGGACCCCTTCCACTGGAGCAGCTTGCTCCAAGCCCCTGTGTCCAACCTGGCCTTGAACACTGCCAGGGATGGGGCAGCCACAGCTTCTCTGGGCACCCTGGGCCAGCGCCTCAGCACCCTCACAGGGAACAGCTTCTGCCTAAGAGCTCATCTCAGTCTCCCCTCTGGCAGGTTAAAGCCATTCCCCTGTCCTGTCCCTGCAGGCCCTTGTTCAAAGCCCTTCTCCAGGGTTCCTGCAGCCCCTTTAGGCACTGGAGCTGCTCTAAGGTCTCCCCTTGAGGAGCCTTCTCTTGCCCAGGCTGATCCAGCCCAGCTCTCTCAGCCTGGCTCCACAGACACATGACTCTTCCCTTTCTGTTTCAGGGGAAAACTTTCTATCACCCATTTCCACTCCTGCAGCTTAACCAGAGGCAGCAATATTGGAAATGCCACGGGCACGAAGGAATCCAAGAGCAGCCAGGTCTGCAAAACCCCAAGGTGATGGTGAAGGATACAGCGTGGAGGATGCTTGCTGAAGCAGGCTGACATCATCCTCAACAGGAAACAGCTTATCATAATCACGGAGAAATCTGAAACCCCAGAAGCAAGTTTAATCAGTCACACTCAGTCAGCCACCAGCAGACCTGTACACACTGCTGGCCCTGCCTCACTGCTCAGGCAGGAATACATCTAACCCCTCATCCAGTGCCGGATTCCAGCATCCATTGCCAGGTCTCATCATGCTCTCATTACACTGCAGCAAGACTTCACCATCCTCCCCCAGCCATCAGACCCCTGCAACACTCCTCAGGTTGTGAAGACCCAGTGCCACATTACAGAGAAAAGACAGTTTATGATTTGGACATGATCAGAACAGCACCACTGGGAGGCCAAGACTGAACTCCCAGTTCTGCCACTTACTCGCTTTGCACCTGCAGCATCAGCACTAAACACCTTTCTGTTCTGGACACCCCAGTTGAAAAGCAGAGACCAGTAATAATAGTCTAAGCTGTCCAGGTAGCTAATGGCTAAATTGCTATCCTCCCCTTTGAAAGCCTGGATTAAAGAGAGCAAAGAATAACACTCTCCAGCGCCATGCAACACCCTCCTCACCTTACAGTAAAGGCTGCACTGCAGTGTGAAATCCTCTCACAGCAGCTCTCCCAGCTAGTCAGAATGATTTCTAACTCCCAAATGTATCATAATACCTCATAATAACGTCTCAGGCAATTCTATTGTAAAGAATGGAAGACAAAGGCAAGCTGACCCTCCCTTTGGGTCTCTTTGCAGCCAGACGCACCTCCTTTCCTGAAGCACTGAAGTGAAGATCTGTAGGAATTCCTCAATAAAAGGCTGAATGTTCTCACAGCTGCAGAGAACAATGGCACAGAGTGAACAACTGGTGGTAAGCATTGCACAACCTCCACATTCCCCCTCAGTCACGCTCACACATCAAGGGAAAACCCCATTTGAAAATCAATTTCAGACCACTTTGGGGCTTTCAGAGGAGCAAAGGGTCAACTGGAAACAAGTTTTCTCCCTGGACGACGTTCAAGGCCAGGCTGGATGTGGTTCTGAGCAGCCTGACCCAGTTGAAGATGTCCCTGCTCGTTGCACGGGGCGGGAACTAGATGAGCCTTGAAGGTCCCTTTCAACCCAAACTGTTCCATGACTCTTCTCTGGCTTCAGCACACACTTCAGCCAGCTGTGTCTACAGCTGTATCACAGTTCAAAATACAAGACTTGAGACAGACTTTACAAGTCATGCTTGATGCCCCAGACTTGCATCAAGCACAACAGGGTGTGTAGTGCTTCTGTAATTGTGTCTTGGGATTATAGCAGTGAACCTCCCAGAAAGTATGTGCTCACCTGGGTAAGAATACAGGCCAAGCCAATTCCTACTGCAGCCTGTGTGTTATAACACCCAAACCTCCTACTGCTGCTGCTGCAGCAAGCCCCCCGCCCGACTGAACACTCCCTGCAGTACATCAGTGCTGGGGAAAAGGCAGTTCTTTAGGAAAGTCAAGGAAGCAAATCCAGGTCTCTCCTAAGGAATTCCACCAACAGACCCTCCTCGTCTTCTTGGACAACTCTACTAATCCCAAGTGAGGGCAAATATTCAAAGCAGAACATGAGCTGCAGCAACCTTCAAACCCTGTAACATGTACAGGCAAAGACAGCAGCCCAGGGGAGCACTGGCCTTGCAATCCAGATCCAGGCTCTCGGCTCCGTGCCCAATATGCAGCATGATTTTGGGCTATTTCACTTCTCTACTGTAACATAAGGACAGTTATAGTTGCCTTTGTTTTAAGATTACTCATAGAGATATCAGCTAACAACTTTCACAACAGGAGGGGGGAAGAACGAGGTAAAGGCACCCGTATTGAGATTTAAAATGAGTGTTTTCAGTGATCTGCAGCACTGCACCACTTTTACCGTGGTGTCTCAGTCAAGGGGTCTCCACACACCATTAGCAGTTGCAATTTAGCCACAAACTGAGGTTAGAAAGCTTGCTGGACCACAGCATCATCCCACTCTAGTGGGGTCAATACACACCAGTTCTGGATCATACACCTTCCTCTGGAACCTTCCTGCTGTGCAGGACAACAGACTTCTGATCTTAGCCAAAGTCTATGGCTACAACCCCAACACAAATAGCAACATCCATTCATTTTCTCCAGTAAATCTCCCCTCAATGGCAAACAAATAACTGGCTGGTACCACAGGTCCCAGTGCCAATACCTGCTTTCTAAGATGGGCTGCAGACAGGCTTGGTTTATTAGGATGTGAAAAGCTTCTATCATCTTCTTTCTGGAATGCGAAATTCTCCTCCACAAATCAGCAAAGACACTTCAGGGAGAGTAAAAAGACACTATTAGCATCAGCGCAAGAAATGTGAATCTTTAACACACCTTTGCTCCAGAGTTAACCCTCCAGAGGGGGGATTTCATTAGCGGAATCATTTATTTGCTGCAAGGACAGGAGATCAGAGCCATTTCCTTGTTATGAATGAAAATCCATGCACTAAAAGCTGGTCTCAATCACCAGCTATACACAAGACATCTCAACTGTACCAGCACAGCCTGTGCCTTAAAATGAGATCAATCTACACATAAAGATATCATTCCTGCTTTCATGCTTTGTTACAACTGGAATGCATCTCCCATCACATTCTTCTCAGACAGCAGTGCAAGAACTCATTAATCACCCCACTGCCCAGGGAAATTTGGAATTAGAAAAGTCATCTCCCTGGAGTTCTTTGAAGCAGCATAAAAGAGACAGAAAGACTCTGGAGGTGAGTAAAGCAGCATGAAGTGAATTCTTAACTAAGCCCCGGGAGAGTCCTGTTGAACAGAAAAGGCAAAGCCCCTGCACCCACTTTCACCTGTTGTCCTCATAGTGCCTCTTCTTGATTGCAGCTTCCAGCTCAGGAACTGCCAGTTCATAAAATGAAGCTAATCTGTAGAAAGGGGCAACAAAACAGTAACTGTCACCTGAGGCTTCAAAAGTCATTTGCTAAAAGGCAAGTCACACTGCTCATTTCATTAGCACTCACTAGCATTACACCGTTTTGTTATTTGTGCCCTGAAATAGGAGCAAATATGCTTTTGCCAAGGGCCTGTAGGGACAGGCCAAGGGGAATGGCTTTAACCTGCCAGAGGGGAGACTGAGATGAGCTCTTGGGCAGAAGCTCTTCCCTGTGAGGGTGCTGAGGCGCTGGCACAGGGTGCCCAGAGAAGCTGTGGCTGCCCCACCCCTGGCAGTGCTCAAGGCCAGGTTGGACACAGGGGCTTGGAGCAAGCTGCTCCAGTGGAAGTTGTCCCTGCCTGTGGCAGAGGTCGGAACTGGAGGAGCTTTAAGGTCCCTTCCAACCCAAACCAGGCTGGGATTCTATGTACTAGACAGAGCAGCACCCTGAGGTCATCAAGGTATCTTTGAAGATGTAGGCACAGAAATGCATTTGAAAACCACCACTACTGAAGGGAAGAACAACCTGCCCAACTGAGAAACACCCCAAACACAAATCCGCAGACTGCAGGGAACTGATGCTTAGCCCATCCTGAAGCACCCCCTTCCCCTCCAATATCCTCATGGCCCCATCTTGCTTTACGCTAAAACCAGATATGAAACTGGGTATGATTTCCAACAAAGTCTTACTGGTCTTGCTATTATCTCTGCTCTAGAGGGGCACTTAGGTGAAGGTATTCAACACGCAGAAAGCCTAACAGCACGTTGCAATCGGATGCCACAGGGAGGAAACAAAGAAAGATAGCTTGGTCCAGTTTCACATCTTCCACGCCAGGCAGCCCACACAGACTCTTTCCTTTAGGGACAGAGCCCCAGGAGATGCAGACTAACAGCCAGTGCTGCTCCCTCAGTAGCTGGCTGTTACAAATCACGATTTGCAGCACCGTGCAGGAGAGCCAAGCTGAACTGATGGGCCGAGGCTCCATTAGGAACATTATGTCTGTGTCTCCTATTAAGAGCCAAACATGCTAAATGAGTATCCTTGAGGCAAATGTAGCAGAAGGTCTCATTGATACTTTTAGTCAGGGAGAGAAATGAGGAAGTGCCGGCAAATGAATTCAGTCACACAGAGGTTCCAGGAGGATGACACGTAGATCAGTTTCCCTTTCCACGCTCCAGAGCCCCAGACATTAGTCCATATTGAGAAGTAATGAGAACGCTGCTGTTGTCCCACTGCACAGAGATCAAGACTATTTTAGCACATCTCTAACATCAGCAGTAGAATTGAAAGCAAAAGGCTTTCCTCCTGTGAGTAACCAAGCGTGGAAGCTGTGCTGCTCCCCAACTCAGACAGCCACCAGCACTCCACCAATCTGCTGCTCCTTCAATAACCAACCGCACCGTAACACCCGAGGAGGACAGACACCCACACCCCCTCGAGCAGCATTACTCAGCCTATGGTCCATAAACCACTGGCATCTGTGCTGCTTCAGAGGCCTGCAACACAACTGGAAACATAAGCAAAATACAAACACATGCTTGTTCCCAAGCAAACAGAACTGGGAAATAAGGACAATAAATGAACACTTCAGTGGCTCCCAACCAAAGGCAAGACTCTACAAGATGGTCTGGGAGATTAAACAACTGGAGCAAGCTGGGTAAGTGCCACTCAAGGGCTTGCAGCCTCTGTGGGAACACACTCTGCTGTCTGCTCATGGAGACCATCCTGACTCATCACCACTGTGATCCAGAGCTGGGCTGCGATCACTAGCTCCCAGCCCTGCTGTGATGATGCTGGTTTGTCATTCTCTCCCAGGCACTCAGCTTCTGCCAAACCTCAGTAATATTCTCTAGCATAAACCTCATGCAGAGCACCAAATAAAAGCATTTCTTTTTAGACCTTGATGGACTATGACTCTGAAATACTTTCCACTTCCCTTGCTTCAGGCCCTACAGCAGGAAGCTCATTTTGTCTACAACTCTTTTCTCCTTGCCCTCTCCACCCCACCAAATACACTTTAGTAGGTTTTGAAGCCATCATGGTTGCCTGGCTCTAGGATTGCTCAAGAATAATGAGGAAGGTGCACAGATAGGAGACAAGCTCCAGATGTCCCTATAATCATTATTTATCACTGTGTATTCCTGTCAGTGTGAACCTCAGTCTCCAGCGGCACTGGCCCAGGGTGCCCAGAGAAGCTGTGGCTGCCCCATCCCTGGCAGTGTTCAAGGCCAGGTTGGACACAGGGGCTTGGAGCAAGCTGCTCCAGTGGAAGGTGTCCCTGCCTGTGGCAGGGGTTGGGACTGAATGAGCTTTAAGGTCCCTTCAACACAAACCAGTCTGACTTATGATTAAATGTCAAGGTCAGCAGTGCAGGGGCTGGGCCAGGACACATCAGATATTCAGTACTTTTAGTTCCCCAAGCCCAGCTCTGTCTGCAGGCCAAGATGTACCTGTAACAAAACTCATGCTTCTGGAAGGTCTGGCAGGCCAACGGGAAGATGTCAAGGAACGCCCAGAGTGTCGTGCAGGTGTCGCATAAGTACAGCACAATGTCCTTCAGCTCCTGAGAGTGAAAGAGCAATAACTGAGAGAAGAGCCAGGCAAGCTTTCCCAGGAACACAACACAACCAACAGGGACACACCACGTTCAGACCAAGCCTTGTTTCTGACTGCACAAAGAGTCTGCTATGAATTATAAACACATGACACATTAATGGGTCCAGAGGCTGAGACAATGTCCATGCTAGAACTTCTGTCCTTTAAAGATTTATGATGCAATTCCCACTGCTCGCCCACATTCAAGACACTGTGAAATTACAAGAATCCTCAATATATCCTGTTTTGGACAGTGGCTCTGGCCTCCATATATTCTCCTCCACATATAGTAGTGCTCCCCATCTAGCTGGAAGCACTGCATAGCAGTAACACGGGAATTAAAGGACAATTTCAGCGTCCGTTTCAGTGCAAGATGCATTTCCAGGGTAGCTGCAACAACTGCTCCACACAAGCTGTGTAAGGGAGATTTTGCAGAGCACGCTCACTGACATGGGGCCTGTCTTTGTGCAGCACCCAGCGCTAGAGCCCCCTCTTTAATGAACTGAAGTACTTTTGTTAAACAAACACTTCTGAGTTAAAGCCAAATCAACTCTGACCACTGCCAGGGCTCTGTGGAGCCTTCTCTCAGCTGCCTGGAAGTTAAGTTACCTACAAGCTGGTTAAGGGAAAGAGATGGCAGTTTTAGAAAGAACCCACAATACAATGGACACAGTTGAAATGCACACAAGCAAAGCAAGCAGCTCAGGGTGGAAAGACTTGATCGTCAAGTCATATGACAAACAGTGAACTAATGACAGGGAACCATGTGCTGCATGAGCCACCTGTGTCTGGGAACAGAATGACCCTCTGTGGTGGCAATGCTCCGCAGACTGCCCAGTCTGCAGGACAGCAAACAGCAACGGGCAGGAAGCAGCAGCTCTACCTGGAGAGGCATGTTTCCTGGAGTCACCGTCACTTTTCCGTCCAATTTCTGGGGCTCAGCAGAGGCTCCTTCACACTGCAAACCACACTGCTGCAAAATATTGTTGAACACCTACATCGAGATAAGGGAACAGTGTTAAAACAGGCAGGGAAGGCAGCAGGAGATGCTTTACCTTGTTAACAATCACTGCTATGATCACATATGCAACCTGGGACTACTTCCATTCAACATGGAGCTGTGTAAGGCGGAAGCTGCAACTGAGTCTCACAGGCTACAGCAGGAAGGGCCACACTGCACTTCTGAAACTCCATGCAGCTTGCAAGTAGCTAAGTGCAGCTGCATATGGTTGTGATGCCGAGACAGGGACTGCAGCTAAGCCAGATCCTTAGCTGGGTGAGAAAACCCAGCCAGCAACAACGCTGGGATGCCACCCAGAATCCCTATTTGCAGTGGGACAATTGGGAAGTTAACACCACCTCCGGCTTGCAAACTAGTCCCAAAGCCTTCCTGTGAGCAGGTTAGCAGGACAGTTTGTGGCTCTTGTTCATAACCAAAGAGTCTGGGAGAAGCTGACAGAGTTAGGTTCTGGATTGCCAACATCCTGTGGGGTAGGAGCTAATTAAAAGCAACTCTCTACGCCTGTACCTTGAGAGAGTCGGCAAGCTCTCCTCCCTGAGACCTACGAATGGGCAGCTAAAGGTGCTCAAGTTGCATACTTGGGGTTAATATTGCTATTTAGAGGGCACATAAGCTCCTGAACCTGCACAGGTATCAACCCCTTTCAGTGACAGTGTAAGCACATCAGTAGTTTTCTGGATGAGGGATCTCTAGCTGTTACATCCTCACACTTGAGATGCACGGGCATGGCCCTGCAGCAGTCACCAACACACTGCCAAGAAACCAGTGCTCTGCAGAGAAACCGCTCTAACATGGTACGTCACAGAAAGCACCTGGAGTCTCTCCTGCCCTCCCACTGATGCATTTGAAGGTCTGCCCTTGCATCCTAGGATATTTTTTAAACAAGGTATCACCTCCGGGATTTACCTCTAACAGTTTCTTAACACTCGAGAAAAAAGGATGTGGGCTCTCAAGAAGTGCAATTATTGGTGTCTTGGGGTAAATGGTATCTTGGGTTTATTTCTGAGGGCATAAATATGACATTTTCAGGCTATAAAGATGTCAAAGCACCTCAATTTCCCCCTCAGGTTAAATATGAATCCCACTTGCTGAGTCTGGAGAATATAAAAGCTGCTCATAAAAATGAAAGCTTAGACACGGAGGTACAAAACAGCTTTTGTGTGGCAGCAATGCATCCCTTCCAAGAGTACTCCATTCACTCCTGAGCAGCTGCAGTGCTAATACTAACCCATTCCACTATGTCAAGTAGACATGTCTATGGTCTCTATTTTGCTGGTTAAGTTTCAGTGCTTCCCCCACTTGGGGTGGGTGGGGGATACAAGGAACACTTCTTGAGCTGCCTAATGAACATTCCTTCAGATTAACTGCAGAGAAGGCAGAAGCTGAAGGAAGGCCACTGGAAATCATCACCAAGAAATAGTTTTAGATGAAGGTTCCAAACCTGCCTGAGGCACTTTAGCATCAACTTGAGAAAGTAAGCACTAGCAAATGCATTCTGCCTGCCTATGGCCATGTTTGCTCCATTCCAACCTCTAAGCTGTGCCACGTTTCCAGAGGAAATCCCAGCTCTGGGCTGAGCAGCAGAGCAGTACCTGGAGGACAGTGGGCAGAGTTTCATCTAGGTCACCGAAGTAACTTGGTTGTTGTGTGAATATATTTCCTGAGAAGACAAATGGGAGAAAAGAGACCATTTCCCATTAGTTCACACATTCACGGCAATGAGCAAACGCGCATCAGCAGACGTACTGGTGTTATTACTGAAACCCCCACTCCCAATCCAGCTAATACCCATTTAGGACACAGGGAAGGCTCCCTCCTCCACTCCTGCTCAGCCTGACTGATAGGGCTGCTGTCAACTCACCAGTGCAACTGCAGGACTGGTAACAGGATATGCTCATCAGAGCAGAGCAAAGGAGATGCAAGATGATTCCTCCAAAGGCTGGATCAATGAACAACACAAATACTACCCCTGAACATTCCTACTTCCTGTATTTGACAACTGGAGATGACTTTTAATTACTGAGAAGAGCTCAGCATGCACTGGGAAGTGTTCTGCAGAATATTTCTTCAGGGCAATGAGGCTTTAGCAATACCTGCTATTGTATTACCAGGGCTTCATTATCTCTACAAAATACTCCACTGATTAACAGCACAGCATCAATCCTCAGCAAGTAAGCCCAGAGGCTGCCTGTTTTCCTGTGAGTTACTGTTCAGACCATGAAAACCAACAGAGCTAATGTCCTTATGCAAGGGCAGAGCACGGGTGCGAGTTACGAGACAGGTTTCAGAACAATTTATACCCCGACAAGAACCTGAAGTTGATCAAGCTCTGAATTACACACCAGAACTGCTGCGCCATTACTGTCACAACATAACCAGGTGAGCAAATCACTGGGCACCTCCGTGCAGCATTACTGTGCCGCACTCCAGAGCATATGCAGAATTCAAATGAGGTTTCACATACTTGGGTCTTCTTTGGGCTGTTTTAAGAGCCAGAGAATCTAAGCTTCACCTCTGAAAAGGAAATACCTATCTTGTCATGCCTCCTGGCCACCGCTGAGGCTTGGCAGGTGAATTCAGAGTGGAAGGTACTGAAAGAGGATGAAGGGGTTAAAAAAAATGCAAAGGTGTACCTCAGCTTTTCTGTTCTGGCAATTTGGGTGCATCACATGAGGTCATGTTAGTCAATGTGGAAACGAGACAAAAACAGCTACTAAAGGAAGAACAAAGTTTCACTGCATGAATGGCAGACAATGTGGGTTAGAATTCAGGTAGAAGAGCCCGCTTCATCCAAAGTTAGGTTCTCTTCCATCTGCTCAGGTGGATGTTTAAGATCACAAGTGGTTCCCTTGTGAAGGGAGCACAGGGTAAGTGCAGCAGCTAAACCAACGTGCCCCACGTTCATTATACAGCACGCAATGCTGACTTGTTACTTAATATGCACTGGCCAGACTGGCTGTACAGATGCAGGGAAATCTAGTGATAAGCACGGCTTGAGCAATGCTCTGAATGCTCTGTGGTTTGAAGGTACTCCACAAATCAAGGCCTGCACTGAGATTTCAAGTTCTCCTGCTTCATAGACCAGAGATTACCTCACATTGCACATTCCCCTTGGCTCCCAACAATGTGAACACTCATGTGAGCAGCCAGACTGTGCCCATCTTCAGACCCTCCTCCCTCCCTGCCCACTAGTTGCGCTGTTTCCCCCTTCCCATCTCAATGAAGATTTTATAGAGCCCTCATGGTCCTCTTACAGTGGCTGAGGACACATTTAATTGGCATGGGCAACAACTGCTGAGGCCTAACTGAGCCCAGCTCAGGACAGCTAAGCAGCAGGACACAGTGCTTGCAATGACAGCAACAAAGGTCACAACTAAAGTAATCTGATGATGTAGAAATTACAGATTCTAGTTGCCACTGAACAATTCCTTTCCAGAGCAGTTACACTGGTATAAAGCCCCACTTGCCACTCTACAAGTCAGCAACATGTTGTTCCTTGGCTTTAACTAACCGATCATCTTCTGGAGCAGGACACCATTTCCCTTCCCAAAAAGCACACAGAGATCCAGGATCTTCGGGATGTCGAACAGGAAGTTATTGTAGATAATTTCTCCAAAGACAGAGGGGGTGATAAAATGATCCTGCAAAATAAAAACCAAAACCAGTAATGTAAAGGATCATTCCTATCTTGCGCTGCAAGAACTCCAGCATTATAATGACACCTGTAAAAACACCTCTCAAAGGTGTACTCAGGATTTTGTCTCATAGAAGGCAGCAACTTTGCTTACGCCAGCTTCTGCAGGACCCTCTGTCCCCACATCCCCACTGCTCGGCACTGCCATGACACTGCCCGTCCACATGAAGCAAACCCACCAACCTAAGAGTTAAAAGAAAAAGCTGCTACAGCCCATTCAGCTCCCAGACCTGGCTCATGATACGGCCAAAGAGCTGAGCTGACACAAGAATGGCTCAGCCCAGGTGTAGGAATGAGTAACCAGGCATAGGAACAGCTTCACTGGCACCAACACTGAAAAACACCCTTGAGATCCCAGCCTGAGGTTAGTGGTACCCTGGAAGAGTAGAGTCAAGGCATCAAAGACAATTGCACCAGTGACAAGCAGGAAGCAAACCCAGGAACTGCAGCTCTATGTCCTGACTGCTGGAACACTGCAACAGAGCCACCTGACCCTCAACACTGCAGGCATTTCTGCTAAAATCCCACATGACGCGTGCCTCTGACACTGAGAAACAAGCACGCTAAACCGTGACTTTGGGTTTTCAGATGAGGATTTGCCTATGGTGGTGAATATGTCCAATCTCAGTGAAAGGCAGCACACACATTCCCTGCTTCAGCTGAGGGACAGGGCTTAATGCCGGCTGGGGCCAACTTCCAGAGCTCCTGCTGACCGCCTGCAGGACAACAGACTATTTATTCTCTTCAAATTACTCAAGTATAACGTGGTGTCAGATGCTCACTGCCTCACTGGAGAGGTAAGATCTAATCAGCTCCTGGAATGAAAGACACCACAGAGGTGTCAGTGCTGCTGCTGAAGTGGTGCCAGCTGCAGGCTCCAGCATTCCTTCTACCTGTTCCCGTCCCACTCCTCCACCTCCCACTCCAAGAGCTTTCCTCAAAACATCCTGAACGTCACCATCGTGACAATCAAGGGAATCAATACAGCACTAAATAACACACCACGAGCCGAGGATATCAAGGGGTAATTGCTCAAACAGAAGGCGCCTCACTCACTCACCCATCCTGCCCACAGGCCTTGTGAAAATTCCACAGCTCCCAATGGGAGTTGCACTCACATGATTAGGGCTGAGTGTGGCTTTCAATTACCATGCCAAGAAAACAGTAATTTAGAGACATTTCATTGTGTCCCCAGAACCTGGGGAAAGTTCAAGGAAGGCCAACAATTGGGACAGGTTACATGACACAGCACAGAGGAAGTGGCACTGAGCCCCTGTGCCACGGAGCTGCACGATGGCCAGCTTGCTCGCTCTTCTCTTCCAGGGATGTATCACACCCCCACCTGTAGCTAACCTGCTATTACTGAGCTTCCTGCCTGGATCTCCTTCCTCAGAAACCATCCCATACTTCAGGTGCTTCAGCTCTGCATGGTTATCATCCCCATAGAGTGAACAGGCTGATAAAAACAGCCAGGCAGAGGAATGCAGCTGGACACACAAGGAACACCATTAATTCCTCTGATTGTGTTTTTCCTAAGCTGCCCAGCCCAGAGCAACTGGAAGGGAATGAAATCCTCACCTTGGACTCCTTGTGAGTGGACATCCTGAGGAAGGTCAGGAAGACGCTCCGGTGAAGACCCCTCTGCATGTCGCTCACCTCGGGGTGACAATCCAGCGCCCCATCAAACTTGCGAGGGGCAAAGCGCAAGTAGGAATCCAGACACTTGTGAAGTGTCTCATCAAAAATCACCTTGCACCGCCAGAAACAAGGAAACGAAGAAGAGAATGTCACACATCCATAGGCTGTGCTCAGGGGAAGGCCACGTTAGTTTGAAAGGGACTTAAAACATTGTAGAGTGCTAAAAGGAGCCCCACATGCAGCAAACACAAGCAAACTCTTAAAATCCACAGGGGAAGATCTACTGGGACTTTCTTTGCACTCTAAGGTGCAGTAATTAAAATGCTTGACAAATGACACAGAATCTTACAATCAACCGTGTTGGAAAAGCCCTTCAAGCTCACCAAGTCCAACCATTCCCCAGCACTGCCAAGGCCACCATTAAACCATGTCACTGAGGGCCTCGTCCACATGGTGTGTGAACATTTCCAGGGATGAGGGGTGCTGATGCAGTGCTGGTGCCTGGTGGGGCCTCAGAGGGAGGTCGTGTCATTAAGCGCATAAGGAGCATATACAAGTCTTTCTGAAACTTCAGTTCATGGCTTCTAGAAACACCTTCTCCAGTGTCCACAAAACAATTCTTACCTGGCACCAAAACTTGTCATGAGGCAAAGCCAGAAGCCAGTTCAGGTCATCTGCAATGAATTTGGCTCTCTCCAAGAACTCTTCCACTAAAGCAGGGTCTCTAGCGAGGGGTGGCGGTCTGTACAGCACAAAGGACCGATCTGCTTTTATTTCTGGGTGCTGCAGAAAGCCAGAACACTGTATTAAAACTCCAGACCAAGAGAGAGGAATGCCCAGTTACCATGTGCACTGCTCACTGAATTAGGAAACCAACACAAAACAATACAATTTGCCATTCTGTTCCCTGGTAACTTCCCATTTTCTGAGCTCTCGAGGTGGCCATCAGCAGGTTTGTATCCTTGTTTATCAGCAACATTTTCAGGCCTTCATAAGGTGGTGGATGTTGCTCCTTGCACTCTGTTAAACAAAGCCTTGCAAAGCAGCCCTCCCACCCTCCAAAACAAACAGCAGCCGCGCGGTGCTGTGCCTCCGAAGCGCAACTGCGCTCCCTCTTTTCCCTCCTAACTGGTTCTTGCACAACGTTCCGTGAAGTCAAACTGACACAGCCACCAAACAGAGAGAAGAAATGTTTCACTGCCCTCCCCCAAGGGTTACTGAACAGGCTTTGCCCAAATACTCCCAACTGGAATGACAATCACACCAAAGAGCAGGCAGCAGCTTGACGCTCTGCCTTAACCCACATGTACACCCAGGTACGTGTGAACCTCCCCAAGCCAGCAGCCCACTTCTGCAACATGCACACAAGGCCCTCTGCTTTCTCTCTTACTTCTGGGAGAAAAGGGCTACCATGGATTAAATTTCCCGATTTCACCAAGCAGAAGTCAAGGGTGGGAGGGCACAGGATGCAGAGTGCATGGAATTATCCCAGTGCTATAGCTCAGAGCTAAGCTTCACACAGAGCTTGAAAAAGCTCCCAAAGCATTCCGCCTATTGCAGCCGAGTTTACATTGCTGCTTCTCGAAAGAATAAGTAGTTCTGGAGGACACAGTCCGCTGCTGATGTTGAACACAGGAAGTTTTAGGGGTATTTTTTCCCCAGTAGTGGGTAAATGAGATCTCAACGGTCTGGATGCACTAAACCACAAAAAGCCTTCTTGAGACAGGTGAGCTAACCCATTTTCACCATATCCCAGACAAAGGGTGGTTTCACCCAGGCTTCAACACAACATGGTTATTTATTAAAGGTTTTGTTCCAACTTTCAGGAAAAAGAGAGCTCACCAGTGCGGGTAAAGTTCTCATCTTCCCTGTTTTGGGATCCCTTTCTGTCAGCTGGAGTTCATCCAGAGGCAGCGCCGGCATCGTGATGACTTATCCCTGTCTTCAGCAAACAGAAAACCAAAGGCAGCACAGGGTGTATTTTACAAGGTCAGTCAACCAAAAGCACAACAAAAGAGGCGACACACACAGCCCTGCTGCACCACGCAGGGCCTGGAAATGGATTTAGCGAAGCAATTTATCCACCACCCAAATGCCAAACCTCAAGGGAACACCCAGAAGCCACCTGCACACACCTCAGAAGAAACCTGTAACATGGTGCTCTACTTCCAGCCCTGTTCCTCAGTGAGAGGCCACAGGTATCATCCAGGACAATAAAAACCAGATGGGAACACTGTTTAATATGAAAGCTTCATATTTAAATCCGGCTCCTGAAGAGCTGGGCTGAACTCTTGGCTTTTGTCTCTTTAACGCCTGCATTAATGTCCAAACTGGAGGCAACCAAAACACAGCCTGCCAACACACTACTGCAGGAACAGCTCTGGTGCTTACGTGGCACAAGCACTCAGCACTCCTGCAGACAGAGTGCCCAGGGTGAGCCTGCAAAGCGCAGCCTGCCCTCCCGTGCCACCTCCCACCCGCTCACCAAGCCACGACTGCATCTCCAACACTTTGAGGCTCACTGATTTCAATTCCCTTCCTAAAATTAACTGCGAGTCAAACATTAGGGCGATTCAAAAGCACATCCCTTATGTGCACTGTTAGAGAAGTTCAGGTATCAACCAGAGTGTTTCCAATTCCTATGATAAACAACTCCGGTATGTAAAAGCTCCACCCCAACAACTTTTCACCAGAATCACTGGTTTTCATCTCATAACACATTTAATTTGGCTCTTAAAGCTTCTGCAGTCAGTCTGAAGGCTGCACAGGCCCATGTGTTGGCAACAAGGGGAAAAAATGTCTTGTTTCAAACCATCAGTCTTCATTCCAAGTCAAAAACATCTTGGAAGAGAGTGGACCCTGGCCAAAACCATATTCAGCTGGAGAAGAGAATAACCCCAAGCACAGAATATCCTCAACACTGAGGATCACTCCCAATCACCATCATGCCCTTTTCTTGACCCAAGAGCTTTGGTCTCAACTACAAGGACGTGATTAATGATGCCAGGCACACTGCGTAAGAGCCAAAGAGCCCTGACATGGAACCCCAGCCTGGTTTGGGTGGAAGGGACCTTAAAGCTCCTCCAGCTCCAACCCCTGCCACGGGCAGAGACACCTTCCACTGGAGCAGCTTGCTCCAACCCCTGTGTCCAACCTGGCCTTGAACACTGCCAGGGATGGGGCAGCCACAGCTTCTCTGGGCACCCTGTGCCAGCGCCTCAGCACCCTCACAGGGAACCAGACTTTAGCCAAGAAACTTATTTTCATAGAATCAGGAGCATTCCCTGCCCCGACGTCCCAACGTCCCAACAGGCACAGACAGGGCCCCGGCGGGAGCTGCACGCTGCCGTCACCGAAGAGGAAGGGTTTGACAGCCCAGCTCACAACAGCAGCTCTGCGGTGGGACACGCTGCTGGGGAGCGCGGCCAAGCCCTGGCCCTCCTCGGGGACTCCAGGGCTCGTCTTCCCCCGCTACCCCTCAGGGATCCCGGGCAGGAGCAGCAGGCACCCCCGCTCGGGTCCCAGTCCGGCACCGCACACACAGCCCAGCCACCCGCTCGTAGCCCCGAGAACCCTCCCCGCCACCGGCCCAGCGCGGCCCCCGACAGCTGCCGCCACCGGCGCCGCGGTCCGCCAGGCCCTGCCGGCCCCGCAGCGGGCCCTGCAGCTCCGGACACCCCTCGGGGGACCCCCGGGCCCCGTCACCCCGCCCCATCCCTGCCACCGCCCCCACGCCCCTCGTACCCGCAGCCACGTCCCGCCGCAGAACGGCGCTTCCGGCACCGAGCGGAACTGGCCGGGGTGGGCGGGGCCTGTGGCGCGGCGCCGCCGGTGGGAGCGGGACCCGGGGTCCCGGGGCGCCGGTCGGACCAGCGGTTGTGGTCCCCGCTCGGCCCGGTAATGAGGGGAGCGGGCCCGTTGTCCCGCGGGAAGGGGGAGCCCCCGCTGCTGCCCCCTGGGGGGGACCCGCCGGTTAAACCAGTCACCGTCCGAACCCAGCGGCCGCGCTTGAGGCCAGTAAAACCCAGGTCTGAGCTCCCAGCGCAAGTCAAGGCTTCCCGATCAGTGCTGGGCGGTTGCTGGTGCTTCGGGTAGGGACAGGGTAGGGCGTGACACAGCGGAGCTGCTGAAACCCAGAGCAGAGTGTGAGAGGGCGAGGAGGGGATCCTGCCCCGCTGCTGCGCTCTGGGGAGAACCCCCCTGCAGCCCTGATACAGCGCTGGGGCAGCAGCACAAGAGGGACATGGAGCTACTGCGAGGGCTGGAGCAGCTCTGCTCTGGAGCCAGGCTGAGAGAGCTGGGCTGGGGCAGCCTGGACAAGAGAAGGCTCCTGAAGGGGAGACCTTAGAGCAGCTCCAGTGCCTAAAGGGGCTGCAGGAGACCTGGAGAGGGGCTTTGGACAAGGGATGGAGGGACAGGACAAGGGAATGGCTTTAGCCTGCCAGAGGGGATACTGAGATGAGCTCTTGGGCAGAAGCTCTTCCCTGTGAGGGTGCTGAGGTGCTGGCCCAGGGTGCCCAGAGAAGCTGTGGCTGCCCCATCCCTGGCAGTGTTCAAGGCCAGGTTGGACACAGGGGCTTGGAGCAAGCTGCTCCAGTGGAAGGTGTCCCTGCCCATGGCAGGGGTTGGAGCTGGAGGAGCTTTAAGGTCCCTTCCCACCAAGCCTGGGTTTCTGTGATTCTATGAAGGTTTGATCCAGAGCCATCCAAATTTACCAGGCAAGCAGGCTTCAGATCGGATCCAAACTGGAGAACATCTCTGGACAAAAGCTTTTGGAAAAAGAGCTTTTATTGAAAGGATCCTTCTTCAGGATGATTCATGGATGGGAGGAAGCTGCTCAGAGCAGATTCTCAGATGTCATAAGTCAAAGCCAGGGAAGAGTGCCCTGGTTCCGGCAGCACTCTCAGTGTTCTGACAGGCACATTCCAGTCATCTCCTCCACTCAGTCTGCACGGCTGAGCTGGTGATAAGACACAAAAGCAGCCTTTTCATTTCAAGCAGCACAAGAAGCACCCAGAGGAGGACTGAAACACTGGAGTGACCCTGGGAACGTTCTGTCCTTGTCAGTCTCCAATGAACAGAACACTGTGGTATGGCATTCTGCTTCCTGATCAGCACCAGTGCTTCCACAGTTCCTGCATTTCCTCAAATTCCATCTAAAAGTCCAAACGACAGCCTGGGGGCTGGATGGAATATCTGCATCACTTGTGTACAGGCATGGATCACAGCCAGCCACTTCCCCCCTCACACCATGCTCTCAGTGGTTACTGAGCCCGCACACAGAGCAGGCACCACTCACCACCCGGCCCCGTGTCCCCTCCAGGAGGCTGGGACAGGGCTTGAAGCCGTCAGCCGCACAGGGCTGAGGGAGCAGGAAGCCCTGAGGGACGAACACTTGTAAACACGTGGAGAAAACAGAAAGAAATGAAAGAGTCGTGACAAGAGCAGAGAAAAATGTCAATGTAATCTAAAAAAGACGTAACTGTAGCACTGAGCTGCAAGGTCCTGGAAATGGGCCGTTGGATTTCCTAAGCAGCTGAAATGCTGCCCAGTGACGATGCTGATTCTGTACAGCCCAAGAGTTGCTGTTTCTCAAGCCGGTTCTACTTCTTCCTTTTTTACATTTTATCTTAATGATAGGTACCTGAGCTTAGGAGGGACCGAAGGAAGATCTAAGCCTTCCCCAGCATGTTCCTGATAGTCGTAGAGGCTGAGGTGTGATCATTAAACTACTGACCTGATGGATCCTACAGTAATTTATTAACTATTTTTTCCGTATCCCATCATTCTCCAATGAAGCATATTCTTAGCAGAAGTATTTTCTCCCTTTCTAGCACAAAGTCTCATTGTAGGTTGGGTTTTATTTGGTCACTAATGAAGGGCACTGGGGATGGCCCAAGATACACCTTTGTTCACCCTCTGCCATGGCATTGTGCTGCCAGGGGCAGGAATGCCTGTGGTACACGTCCTCCTGGCCGGTGGAGCGAAGGAGTTGCTCAACTGCTGTGAGCTTCAATGGTGCAAGTTCCTGTGGGTGGGAGCTCCCTCCTCTGCGCACCACACAGGCACGGCCCTGCATGGGGGACCACAGGATTTCCACACTAAAGAATTATACTTGAGATAACAGAGATAACAATGCCAAGTGCAAGGTCCTGCCCCTGGGTTTATTAGGGCAATCTCAAGCACAGCTACAGGCTAGGGGAGACTGGATGGAGCAGCCCTGAGAAGGACTTGGGGGTGTTGGGTGAAGAGAAGCTCCCCATGACCCGGCTTCAGTGTGTGCTTGAGCCCAGAACCCCCTTGGGTGCTGGGCTGCACCTCCAGAGCGTGAGCAGCAGCTCAGGGAGGGGATCCTGCCCCTCTGCTGTGCTCTGGGGACCCCCCCCTGCAGTCCAGATCCAGCTCTGGGGAACAGCACAAGAGGGACATGGAGCTGTTGGAGCAAGTCTGGAACAGGCCACGGAGCTGCTGTGAGGCAGCTCTGCTTTGGGACCAGGCTGAGAGAGCTGGGCTGGGTCAGCTTGGAGAAGAAAACCTGGAAGACCTTAGAGCAGCCTGTGATTTTATGATGCCTAATTCCTTACATGCCCAAATCCTTGTATTTAGAATCATAGAATCATCTTGACCTATAGCTATAGCCAAGGCAGCTTTGTTGTGCCTCCCTTCAGCAAAGTGTCACCCACAGTCTGCACATCTGTTGGAAGTGGAAAGAATGGAATCACCTACAGGATGATTACAAATGCAGTGGTGAGGGATGGGGCTGATTGCAGTGTTCTGCTCAGGCCTTAGTGGAAAAAAGTGAGTAAAATGAGTAAAGCATTAAAGTGAGGTGGTAAAAGATGAAAAATCAAACAAAATGGAAGAGAAGGGATGGAAACAGCTACTTTTGGGTAGGAAACTGTCCAAAGCAACCAGTTTGGAGTTCTGAGGAAGGAAACTGCTCTGCATTTCATGAGGTGACCATTCTTGAGAAACAGGATGGTGTGCAAAGACGTATCTGAGCTTACTATCAGGTTCATCAGAACAGAAACAGCCCACAAAGGCTGAGGTTGGCTCTTTGGCTCGTGAGAGTGAAGCATATAAAGGTTACTGGTTGGTAACAGGGGCAGGAAGGTACCCAAGAGGCATTTGGGTTTTGCTGTTTCCAGCTGTGCCAGGTGCAGATTGGTCAGGGATTGCATCCCACCTACAGGGTGGGCACAAGGGCTGGCCTCTGCACTACAGGGACCTGAGGGACCAGGGTGGGATGATCCAAAACTGTCAGTCTCCACCACGACCACCAGCAGATTTTACATGTAACCTTACCGAATACAGCCAGTAACTCAGATTACTGCAGCCCAAAGAATATCCTGCCACGTCAGGAACCCCTTTTCTTTCTGTAAGAAGCCAACTAGTAGCTCAACGGCTGTGTCCTGAACAGCAGGAGAGGTTTGGGCAAGACTGGTGGGGTCTTTAGTCAATTCTCAGCTGTTGGTGGAACCACATCAGGGGAAGGCAGCTCTGGGAAGGGTGACCCAGAGCCTCAGGACTTGTGCTGCTGGAAGCTCGGGTGTTCTCATGTTTCAGTGCAGACTGACTCTTCCTGGCCATCGGATACTTGTTTTCTCTTACATTAACATCACCCTTGCTCTTAAGGGAGATGTGTTTACTGCTGTGTTTACTCCCTGAAGTTTCATAGAGAATAACTGTATCCCTCCTCAGCATTCAGGTTTGGTGTTTTTCTTGCTAAACAAATCTTTTCAAGATCCTTACATATTAAAAAATCAGCATTACCCTGTAATTATTCTGCAGTCACATTTGAAGTTGGTCTCCCTTGATTAAAAGTGAGCAGAGCTGCATACAGGATTCCAGAGAAGGTTACAGCAGAGCTGTGCAGAGTGGTATTTAAGTTTTCCCTTCTGGAAATATCTCAGTTGATAAGTGCTTTTTGTCAGGGCTGCTTCACGTTGGCAGTTCACAGTCATCTTGAGATCAACAAATTCACCCAGATTTTTCTCTTCTTCTGTCATTTCCAACTGATGAGCTCCCAGCTTGCTGCAGATTCTTCTTAGTAATTCCCAAGTGCATGACCTTGGACTTTCACTATTAAATTTCATCCCCTTTCCAAATGTGCCAGCTCTCAATGTTATTCAACTCTTTCAGCAATATGGATATTCCCCCTGCACTGCCGCTGCCTCCCAACTTTGTGTTATCAGCAAACACCACCAGCTCACTCCTCCCTTTTGTTCCAAGGCCTGTCTGAACAATCCTGTGCAGGATCAGGAGAGCGTGGCCTGCTGGTCACTGTGGCCAGCACTGAGAGCTGCAGCTCACGGAGTGCATCATAGCCTGGGCACCTTCTGCTCTCTCTTCCCTTTGCAGTCTGCAGGTGTTGACTGAGGTGCTCTCCATCAATTTACTGGGCCCATTTTTGAACCTGCTGACAGTCTCCAAGTCATTTCTTAAGGAGCTCGGCTCCACCCTCACCGTCTGCCTTTCCACCCAAACCATGGCCATCTGACTGCAGCAGCTTCTCACCTGCCCAACAGCTCCCCAGAAGAACCATACATTTGCCATGTGGCATTGGTTTTAGTATCTTACTAAATCCAGTTAGCTTAAACCTATTATCTATCCATTGTCTAG
This sequence comes from Amazona ochrocephala, assembly GCA_039720435.1. Lineage (NCBI taxonomy): Eukaryota > Metazoa > Chordata > Aves > Psittaciformes > Psittacidae > Amazona > Amazona ochrocephala. Next base: position 1,596,696 of record CM077891.1, on the reverse strand, counting down.
AAAACAATTATCAAAGGTAAAATCTTAGTTAAATTCAGTTTACCTTTAGTAAAGCCGTGTTGCATTTTTACCTTATTTTCTATTTACTTGTCTGTCCCAAACTACTTTTTCCTTAGTTTTTTTTCTAAGCTTTTAATGTTCCGGAGGTCTGACTAACAAGTCCCTAAATGACTGGATTGCTTCTCCTCCTGCTGCTTAAAACCAGCGAGGGCTTCAGTAATTCATTCCCAACTCACAAATTAAAAGCTTTGTCCTGAATGAGTTAGGATATGTTCCAGGTCTGTGGGCCTGGGAACACCTTGTTCCCTGAGCTGCATGTCAGATTCTCCCCTTGGGTACAGTAATTTCCATGTCCATAAAATAATTCTCATCAGCTATCATCCTCTGCCCCAATCAACATGGAAAATAGAGGGAAAAGTCATTTAACATGGGGCCATATCTAATATTTATTAAAAAATAGGCTGGAACAGAAGAAACGGAGAGACTCAGAACACAGGACGTGGAAAGCCTCCATGTGATGTGTTTAACTGTATTGTAAAACCAGTGCCAAGGAGACAAGGGGTGTCACTGAAACGGGAGCTGGAAGTGCCTGGCTTTTCCAGTCACAGCGATGGCACTCCAGCTAGTTCCCCCTCTTTAAAAAGCAGAAGGAGCAACCAGCAGGTTCCGGGTGTCCAGGAGTCAGCTCCCTGAAGTAGGTCACATTTGTTCTCTGTCCAGACCCACTGCAAAAGGCAACCATTTAGCAGCGACCTTTCAAAATTCATACTCTCCTTCCTAATGCTGTCAACACACATCCTTGTCAGGTATGGCTATACCAGCTGCTTTTGGTTGTAAACAGGCCAGGAATCCTGTTTTCCCCTTCAGTTACCTGTATGTCGTCCAAAGTTCCTCTGAAGGTACATATTGACATTCAGATCACATTTGCATTCCCATGATGGCTTGTTGTTGGAAAAAATCCCATTATAGGGACCGGTTAACTTCCTTTCAAGTGTTTACTGTCGCTGACCAAGGGAGAGAAACTAGAAAACAACTCACTGCCTGGCTTATACCTGAGTTCAAAGACATGGGATCCTGTATTTTGTATTGTTCTCTCTGAATGTTAATGCCACTTCTAGCTTAAACATGACTTAATGACAGACTGAAGTCCATCTGTTACAATGACTAGCCTTGGACTCGGAGGGAGAGTCCTGTGGATAATTTAGGAGTGCATTTTATAGTTCCTTGCGAGCAAGCATTTCATTTCAGATCAAGACAAACATGAGGAGCAGGTGGAAATACCCCTCAAAAGCACAACCTGACCTACATACCGTACTGTACACTGGAGATACGTATACAGCATTCATGACCCATCACAGTGCTACAAAACCCACCTACAAACCTTGCTGCTGAAAAGGAACTACTGTGCACAAGCTTCGTTTTAGAAGCTGCAATGCTTCCTGCCAACCGTACCCTGCTGCCATTTCCCTGTTCAGCTTTCCTGTGCCTTTCTGTTCCTTAAGGGTCATATCCCTTTGCCTTATCACTTGTCTCTCCCTTTCCATGTGGGTTTTGGCTCGTGTGCCTTGTGTTGGCTCCCTGCTCTCCATTACCTCATGCTCCGGGAGCTGCGGGCTGCGCGGGGTGGCTTGGACAGTGCTGGTGGCACGGGGCCACCCATGTTCTTACAGCCGAGCTGAATGTCACAAAAGCAAAGAGGGCCAGAAGACCTTGCGCACAAAGTGGCTTTTATCGACAGACAGGGTGCTTCTCTGAGGGCTGAGACCTGAGGAGGACCCCAGGGCCGCAGGCCGGGCAGTTCTCCCCTCAGCACCCGCCTCCAGCCCGCCTCTACCTGTTCCCTGCCTCACAGCTCGGCCGCAAAACCTCCTCCTCACGCATCATCCGTACCAGTGTCAGCCCCAGCAGGACTCTGTGCTGGGGGGAGCAAACCACCCCCACGGGGTTATAAAAGGAGGAAGGGGGCAGCCAGCTTTACCTGCTGAGGGGCTGCGGAGAGCACCTGCGGGGGGGGGGGCTGTGTGTGAGGGGCCGGGGCGCGCTGAGGCGAGCGGCGCGCCCGCCATGGGCTCCCCTCAGCGCTGAGGGGATGGGGGGGCAGAACCGGCTCCCCTCAGGGCGGTGGCTGCGCCGCGGGAGGCGGGAACGGGGCGCGCCCGGCCCCGCCCCCCGGAGGAGGAGGAGGAGGAGGAGGAGGGAGCGCGCCTGTCCCCGCCGTGCCCGCGCACCGTGCGGCCGCCATGTTGTTGTGGCTGTGAGCGGCGGCGCAGGCGGCCCAGGAGCGCAGCGACCCCGGCCCAGGCAGGAGGCCGCGCCCCGGGACGGGGCTGTGGGGGCTCCGCGCCATGCCCTACCCCGCGGTAAGGAGCTGCCGGGGGTGTCCGGACTTGCTGCGGTGTCTTGTAGGGCGGTGGGTGGGCCGGCCGGCCTGCCGGGCCCGGGCCTGGAGGAGGGCGGCCGGGCTGTCAGCTGCGGGGCCGCGGCCCGGCACGCCCCCTCCGGGTGAGGGGCGCCAGTGGGGCCCGGGTGCCGGCTCGCGCTGTTCCGCTCCGCTGTGTTGTGCTCTGCTCGGGCTGAGGCGCTCGCCCGGCTCCGCGGCCGGCGGTGACGGCGGCGGCCTCCTCCTCCTTCTCCTCCCCGGTCAGGCAGCGCTGCCGTCCCGGGCGGTTGCAGCGCGTCCCTCCGCAGCGGGGCTCGGGTGCGCGGCAGGGGAAGGTGGGCTCCGGCCTGCGGGCCTCGCTGCCTGGCCCGCGCCGTGTGCCTGAGCTGAGGGATCGCCTCATGCCGTTGGCAGCCGTGGTCCCGTGCTTGGCTTCTCCTGCTGCTTTGGCCGTGGTATCAGTTGTGTTCAACTGCCCTTGTGCATGGGGCCAAAATTCCCATTCCTTTTATAAGCGGGGCTTGTTAAGGCTTTTTATTTACGTAGTTTTGGGGCTTTAATTGTGCCTTTTCCCCGTGTTCCTCTGAACAGTCCTTTTGGTGGGGTGTGAGCAGATGTTGCCCTTCTCTGGTGAGTAGTGTTTTGCACCCTCCCTGCTGCATTCCCCCCAGTGTGGTGTTATCTTTTAGCCTTGAAGCTGTTCCCTTTTCTGTTCATCATTTTAGGGAATGTTGCTTTATCACCAGATGAGACCTCGTGTTCCTTCACATCTCTCTGCTCAGGAAGCTGTTTTCTTTCCTTTTCACACACCCTTCCCTCACTGGGGGGAAGGCTGAGTAGGAGCTTGCAACTCCTGCAGGCTTCATGCCTGATGAGCACTCTCCTGTGCGCTTCGCCTGTTTGTTTTGTCGTGTGATGAGCCCGTGTAACCACGTGCAGTGAGGCTTTCTTTTAGAAGACAAGAGCTTGTGTAGTGAATCATGTCAGGTGGTGCTGAGCAGGGAGGTGCAGCTTGGCTTTATGGTGAATATAAAGGCATGTGTAAATGCCTAGGTGAGCCCGTTGGGAAGGGATGGTAGTGTGACTGAAAGAGCTATGGCAGGTTTCTTGTAATACCTGTCGTGCTCTAAGCTTTAGCTGAAAAGCTGAGGTGCCTTTTGTCTGTCATTCTGTAAAACATGCTGTAGTGTTAGACTGTTAACTTTTTCTTGGAGGTGAGGGAGTTTTCCTGAAGGAGTGCTTGTAGATAATGCCAGGGGAGGACGCTGCCATCCAACAGCAGCATCGCTTCAGCTGTTACTGATCACAGTGGGTTTGGAAGACAGTGAAAGTTCTTTCTGTCATGGCACAGGAAATAGTGTGAAGTGTTGAAACTTTCTGCAGAGAAGTGGAGGCGGGGCATGGGGCTCTGAAGTGCTTCAGTGACAAGTGTTCCCATTGCCTGCTTCGGCAGTCTGGGAAGCGGCAACTGTGTGGGACTCATGTTGAGCGGTGGTGGCTTTTGATTGCACTAAAAGGTGCTCCTGCCCTACTTCACATTACAGGAGTGGTAGATCGAGGCTCAAGCCTGGTTCTCTTGCTGGCAGTATCGTAGGTCCCCATGTGGGGTACTGTTAGTATCCATGACATAACCTGTCTGCACTGCAGTTATTAAAATATCAATATTAGCCTGCTTAAGTGATGTAAACCACAAGTGGTACCAAGTAGGTGGAATAGTTCAGCTTGAGAAGCTCTTTTTTATTTCTCTTTTTCCCCATAAAAGTGGCCATCCACAGCTGGAGGAGGTACAAGTGCAGCATGGCCAGGCTTCTGAAGACAGGCAATACAATACTGTATCTCAGCTCTCATGCCACCTACATGCAACCCACAATGGTGGAGAGTTGTTGTCAGCCTTCTAAGAGTAGGAGGAACGTGGCTATGCAGTGCTTTGCTGGCAATTAGCGTGGAAAAAGAGTAACTTAAGGAGAAAGGTGTTGTAAGGCTGCTGGAGTAACAGGTCTGCTGTAGCCAGGAAGAAGGAATTCTCTCTGGAGGAATCGGAGGAACAGGGATAGCATCCAGCATGAAGTTGGAGCTCTTTTCACCTGCACAGGTCAAAAGGATGAGATGGTTGTTCCTGCTCTGGTAGCTTCCTCCTGGGATGTGGAGCTGGATATAATGAGATGGAACTCTTCTGCTTGATATCGGTGTTGTCTTCCAGAGCATGTGATTCCAAATAGTGTGTTAGTGCTTATCAAATATCATAAACAGAATGGAAAATCCAGGTACTTAAATATGCACTTGTATCATACATAGTTGCTTTCATTGGCTGACTCAAACTTACAGATGTTATATTTCTTTCAAGATAAGCTTTTAAGTACTACATTTTCCAAGCCACAGTGTGCAACTGCTCTGCATGTGTCTCTCTCTTGAGTAGCTGGTGGTGTAAAAGATCTGCCTGTTAGATCCCATATGGATTTTAACTCACAATTTGTAATTCTACCCCTCTTCTAGATATTGGTGTCATAACTTTCCAGTGCTGTCAGGAGGGCTTTAGGAATATGTCTAGCATTCAGTCATTGCTGTAATTCTTGTGAATTAACTGCATTGTTAAAAGATAACTATTTCTTTACCTTTGTGGTGCTTCAGATTTTTGAGGGGACTGAGTGATTTGCATGAAAGACCTAAAAGAGGAGTTTGTCCTAATCCAGGAATTTGAAATACTGATGTTTTACTGAGGCTTGGTTGTGCTGAGTAAGGAGCTGAAGACCTCTGTTCCTTGTGCTTTACAGCTTCTACCTTGGATGCACTAATCCTGAGTGGTGCAGGGTTGCTGTATCCAGACTGTTGCATTGACTTGCATGCGTGTCAGCTTCCTGTGTCTGCTCCTTGTGGGCTGGGCCGCAGGCACAGGCTACGGCATCCTCTGGTGTCAACTGATCTGGAATGTGGCTGATAACAGAAACAGCCAAGACTTTGTCCCCTTGCTTTGGGGTGAGCAGGTGAGGGTGACTGACAGAACAGACTTGATACCATAGAAATTTAATTGCAAGCTAGAGCAAGAGTAGCCCAGACCTGTTCTTCCCCTCGTCTGATTAGTAGGTTCTGCTGGTGTGTAAATGTGGTGAACACCAACTGGCTGTGGTGATTCTGGGAGGTAATGCTTTATCCCATGAGGAAGGCCTCAAATAAGTCCCTGCTCCTCTGAAGTAAAGGGAAGAACAGCCTGTGTTAGCAGGGAAGAAGAGGGCAGTATGTTGCTGAAACCAGTGGTATCTTTTGTCCTCAGTTTGTTAGGAAGTGTCTGGGTTGTGTGGCTCCAAGCTGGAGGTGCTCTGTTCACCTTCAGTAAGTAGCAATATGGCTTAGGAGTGAAGCGTGGAACTGAGGCACCACAGCATGCAAAGTGAGCTGGGGACGAAGAGCAGAGAAGGAGGCTCTCTGGAACATTAGTTGAAATGGATAAGCTATTTCTGGGGTCACTGATGTCCCTCAAAAGCACTGCTTTTAAAGGCTCACCTTTAAAATACAGTTGCTGATTCCTAGCTTTGACTCATCTTCTAAAGCACCTCTGACCTAAAGCTTAATGTAAAGTTTAGCAAGCAGCAGTTGGTTTCTCATGTGAACGTGGTGGCAAGCTGAGCAAGAACTGGAAGGATGCTCAATAGGTCTGATGGGGGACAACTGGGTCCTTTGGAGGCATTGTTCCTCCTAAGGGTGTTAATGCTGAAAGTAGTGGCACCAAAATAACCTTGGCATGATCCAGTTTGACTTTTTTTCTGATCCGAGTATGTATTTGTATAGGGGAGGCAGCTAATGCCTCTGTAAGAGTGATCATGTAGGTTGTAGAACCCTTCCAAACTCTGACAAGGGGAGAAAAAAGCCCCCAACCTGTGAAAAAAAGCTGCCTGAGTGGTTCTTATCCTGCTTTGGGAGAGTTGGGTTTCAGAAGACTTGAAGCTGGATGGCCTTTTTTAAGTGATATTGCAGCTAAACTTCTATAAGCTGCTGTATTCAAGTATTATCACTTCTGAACAAGTTAATACTTTGAACAAGATTCTAGTGGAGTTGAATTTTAGAGTGAGTAGTCTGTTATTTTTCCCCTTGACTGGGAATGAAGTGAAAGGCTCTGAAGCAGCATTGATAGGATAGCTTGGGGGCAGGCTGCTGTACAAGCTGTCAGTCATGCCAGGAATGAAATGTGTCCTCAGTAACTCATGCTGATCAATCTGAAATAGTGTTAAATCCCTCTTTTAGAGATATGGAATCAAAGATAGTGAATTACAAATACATAAAAGTATAACGTTGCAGTTCAGTGTTAGTTGAAAGAGGACAGAACATCAAAGAAGCCAAGCCTTCGAGAAGTACTGTAGGTGAAAAGCAAAGCAAGCTGCCTTTTGCCTTGCTCAGCACATCTCACTGTCATTTTGGATGTTCATTGTGATTGACTGACATGATGAAAATGAAGCTGGGTGTGCTGGATGGCTTTCATCCGAGATGCACATCTAGCCAATGCTTTCACTGACTTGATCAAACTCTTGATCTCCAGTGTATGAATAACATGGTAGTGGTCAGCTCAAGGGTTTAGGTAGTTATCTTGTGAAGCATTAGCTATAGTGCAACTGGGAAGCCAGAGCTTAGCTTGGAAAATTGCCGTCGCCTGTGGAATTAGCTTGAAACTGGAATGAAATCAGGAACTTGGTGTTAGTCCCTGGCTGCTTAGGAGGAGCTGGGCTTTTGGGAAGGCAGGGAGGACAGGCCAGCCCCCCATTGAGGTGTGTTCTGTACAGTGAGAGTGTAAGAGGGAATTTCAAATGTCTGAACCTTGTGAGTGTGGACAGCAAGGCAGGCTGCCACGGGCCTCTGACCTTCCAGAGCATGACCTGGAGACAGCCAAGAGCCATGTAGGAAAGACTTGTGTTCTGACACCTGAGCTTTGATATTGAGCTGTCTGCTTCCCCTCTGTTGTGTATGTTGGTCTCGAGCTGTATGTTCTGTTCTCCCTTCCATGTGCTTTTAGTCCAGTCACTCCTGTATTTTCTGCAGTGACACTTCCCACAGAGCTGGATGGGGCTTCTCCACATGCTTCTCTAGTGTGGTGGCTGGTACATGCTGCTGGGGGGAAGTGGAAGCCTTCAGTGTGAGGAGAGCTTAGAAAACAATTTTGCTTCACGGGCAAGCACCTGAATGTCAGAGCTCTCATAGCACTGTCTTTTTTCATCTTCTGGCAAAGCTTTAAAACATGAAGCTGTGATTGCATTTTCACTTGGTTACAGGAAGAATCAATCCAAATGTGCTTTTCTGTCTGCAGGATTAGGTCCCGGGGCTGCTCAGCATTCCTGTTAGACCCTGCGAGATGGAAGCAGGATTTCGGTACTTGCTTTCTTCAGCTGGGGCAGTTCTGCAGGGTGTCTTGGGCTGTTTTGTCTTGGTTTAGTTTCAGACCTGAAGTTTTTCTTTACAGTGATTATCTGTAGCAGATGTGCAGGATCTGCCCTCTCAGGTCCTTGCTGGGAAGAATATTGGGAAAGATTTGTTTCACTGTGATCTTGGCTTCCTACTTTTCAAGGAAGCAGCATTGTCCAAGTAACTTACTGCCGGTGTGTGCTTCTCTCATGCCATGAGTGCCCTGTTCCCCTGGCTTGTACCAAAGGCTCTCTTGTCTGTGGTCTTTCTTACCCTGTTTTAAAAGTGTGGAAAGATTTCCCATCAGTGAAAAGCTCTACATCATGCTTTAACTGAGACTTCTGAAACACAATAGCTTGAACTGGAGATCCCTGGCTTGGGTGCCTGGCTGTATGGTGAGGGCTCTGGTGGACATGAGGCCAGTAGTCTCTTTGTAAGCATTTTGATTGTTCTGGTGCTCTACAGGGTTCAGTTCCTAGAACATACAGTGAGTATGAAGAGAAGTAACACACTTCAGATTGAGTTTGTGGAGGAAGACTGCTGCATTGCCATGATTATTTGTAGTTTTTCTTTCCAAACCCAGAGGTTTATGTGCTGTTATAGACATTATTTATAAAAACACTGTTAGGACAGTTTTCTGTTGCCCTTTTGTGGGCCCCATTTGCTTCTCCAGCTCTGGGCCTGGAAACTAGGGCTATAATCAAAGCATTAATTCTGTAGCATTACCTGGAAGGCCAAGGCTTCAGGAAGAAATAAAAATAGTTTCACTTTCCCTGTGCCTTTAAAGAAGGTTTTTGACTCCTGAATCACCGGGGAACAGGCAGGATTTTGACAGAATGAGGCTGTTTTCTCTAGCGCTGCTTTCTCACTCCTGGAAGTGCCTGGAGGAGCTGCTTCCAGGCACCTGTGTGAGGAGAGGACAGGAATGCCTGTCTGTGCTGGAAGGCATAGGCTGCGATCCAGTCTGCAGACAAGAAGTTGGCTTGCTGGCTGCTCTTGGAGAGTGGAGCACAGGCAGGACCTGCCCACAGGTGTTTGCTGTCTCCTCAGCTCACCCCTGTGAGCAGCCCTTTGGGGGTGATGGGGATCAGAAGCCTTGCAAGGCCTGTGAGTGCGACTCCTCGGGTTCGCAGTGCTTTGCCTGCTCTGCCAGTAGGGTTCTTATTTTTTGGGGGAGGAGGGTTCTATACAGCTGGCGGCAGGATTTCAGAAAATAGATGGAAGATCAGATCTTTGAGTCTTTTGCTCGTGCGGAGTTTAGCACTGCATAGGTCAAGGGCAGAATACTGGAACTTTGCTTTCAGTTTACTTACTGGATGTGGTAGTTGGAAGTATTGAAGAGTTGGCTGAAACTGAGGGCTGAATGAAAGAACTGGTAACAAAATGACCGAGCACTCAGATACAAGCAATTCACTTGTACCTGCTCTAGCACTGGAACTGCTTAGGACCATGGAGCCTTCGTACTTTAACATCCTGCAGTGGGTGTTACATGGGTAGCATAGCTCTCTCTTTGGTGTGAAGCCTCAATTCTGTTGTACAGCAGACGTTAGAACGATCCAGTCTCCTAGCTGATGTAGTATTAAGCTCTGTCCTATCACTCTGCATGCTTTCAAAATGAGTTTCAAGCCGAAGCTGCTCAGGGAAGTGGTTGTGGCTGAGTCTGGAGTTGGTGGAAAGCGTTGCCCTGGAATTTCCTACCTGGTAGTTAGAAGGTGACCAGCAGCCTGACTCCGTGTTTTCTCTGCAGGTAGATCAGGAAAGGGAGCAAGGTGGTTGCTGTGGTGGCTGATTTGATCTCTTGTAGCCTTAATTGACCTAAATGTGTACCTGGGAAAGCTTTACTTACCGCATTGCTATCTGTAAGCTTGTAATTGCTATCATTGAAACTTAAACCGGAGATAAATGAGATGCTGTGAAGTTCTGTTTGTAATTATAGTGTTTGTTGCATCCTTGAGAGGGTGTTTGAGACCTTTTCAGACCTCCTGGATCTGTTGCAGGTGAACTGTGTGCAGTTTTACTTGCCTCCAGCCTTCAGTGCCCTCTCTGACTCTCAGCTGCTGTTCTCAAAGCTGACTTTTGCTGTTCTGTAGGTTTTCTACAAGTTCAGGCTTTTCAAATACTTGTCTGTGTCCTGACAAAGAACAGATGAGCCCGAAGGAGAGGCTGTGAGAGGACAATTCACCTGCCATGCTGCAGAACAGCTTTACTTGAGAATGGATGTGAGGGCATTGCTCTATTCATTCTGCAGTCAGTTTGCTGTGGGCTGGAGTAGAAACACCTCTCAGTGGTGTGAGCTGATAGCTTTGGTTTTATTGTTCTATTTGCGTTTTCCTTATTTTTTCACTTCCAAGAACAGATGTGTTAGTGTAATGTGGGCATGTTTATCCAAGAAACCTGACTAGACTCTGTAAGCAGGTTGCATTTCCAGGTTAGTTTGGTTATTTTCTTTTAGTAGGTGGAACCTGAATGCCGGTGAAGCATGTGTAATGTGAACTTGCAAGTCTCTGGCCTCTGCCTGCAGACCTTTTACTCCTTTCCGTCTGAGCACTGCATTTCTAACAGTGAATAAGCTCTTCATCAAATGAATGACTAATCCTTATCAAACAAGTGTTCATCTTTACAATTAAGCATTCCTGTTCTTTAATTACATGGTGATGGGTGGACACACTGGTCATGGGTGCATTTGAGACTTCAGATTCTTCATTTTCTCCCACTTTGGTAGCAGGAATTTGCTGTGAACGGGGCATTATATTCTGGTTGGATACCCATTATAATTAAATCATCATCTTTGTCTATGCTCAGTGAACCTTTCTTTGAGTAACTTCCCAAAGAATGCACCTTTTTTCTCTTTGGGAAAATCTGAACTCTGAGGAAAAAAGAGGAAGATGGAACAAGGTGAATATTTTGAGGTCTGCTGGGCTTTCCTTGTAGGTTTGGCTGATGGATTATGGTCAAGGCATAGTTGTTTTCTAATGCAGAACACAATAGCTTGCTTGTTTTCTTTTGCTCTGGACTGGAATCTCTTAATCCCTCCGGACTCAAGCATGAGTATCACATGGTTTGAGGTGTTTGGTTAGTGTACTTCACTGCTGCAGAGCATCCCTGTACATAACAGATGAGTAAACGGAGACTGCAGATAGAAGGCACATGGAAATTTTCAGTTCTGGAGAATCAAGTTGAAGTGTTTAGTACTTTGTTGCTGGGTTGTGTTCTGGCAAAACCAGGGGGAAGCAGAGTTATCCTTCTGAGTAAGGAGACCAAATCTCTGCTCGGGAGCTCCTACCTAGGTCATGATAAAAAGGACTACAACCTCACTATACTGAGAGTATGCCTGTATGTCCAGAACGCCTGCACATGTTCAAACCACGTATTAGGGTATCGATGTGGAAACTTCCTTGGTGGTGCTACAGCTCATCACAGGTCCTTCCTTCAGAATCTGTGACTATATAGGACACTGGCTGTAAAAATAATACTCATAAAGCCTGGTTAAAGAATAATAAAGAATAGTAAATAGTCATTAAAAGGTAATTCCAGAAAATAGAAATTTCTTGTATAGCTGCATAATGTTGGTACCTATGTGCCTGGTCACTGTCATGTTGCTTTCTCCCTCCTTCAGTTCTGCAGGCTTTAGTAGCTGCAACCAAACTGGCTTTCACATGTCACACTGGCATCTTAGCTTCTGAGTGACAGGCTCAGCACCAATGTGTGAGAGGACTAGGCAGGCTGAGTATGTTGGGGTTCTAAAACAGTGGGATTCCCTAAAATGCTGAAGTTTGATGATGAACTGAGGGTGGTGAACAAACTCCACTGATTTGGAAGATGCTGATCTTGACTCTTGGTGCTGCTTTGCAGAATTTGGTCCATTAAGCCCAAGATCACTGTTGCAGTGCTTGGCGTAGCTGACTGTAGCCACTGTCGAAGCCTCTGCTTCTTCGCAGGCTGTTTCACTCCCAACAGGAGAAATGCAGGAATAATTGGGGAGCTCTAGTCAGGGTGGCTCTATACTTAGCTCATTACTCCAGGCAAATTATCTTTTGCTTCTCAAATGTTGACTGGTAAGCTGGCTTAGGAGCTCTCTAGCTTTCAGTTGCTAAAGCACTAGTGCCTCTGCACTACACAGCATAGACACTTCTCCCTGTGGTGATGACCTACCAGTAGAAGGGTCTAAAGGTGGGAATATTTCAGTAATTCCCTGAGAAAATCAATGGCAATCCTGCTGTTGTAATCAACTTGGAGTCAGAAGCAATCTTGCAACTTGCTCCATGTGCTGCTCACCTGTGAGGGTGGTGGTTCATTGCTGTCCCTGCCTGCGCTGGGTGGTGCGGTGCCCATGTGGAGCCCTGGGAATTGTGGACAAAAGGATTTAGCTTGATTTGCCAAGTGTAAGGTTGGTGTAACAAGGACAGTAGGAGCTAGTTCTTGGCTTGCATTTGAAGACTAGCTTTCTACTGAGCTGTTTGTAGAAGGTACAAGTTGAGGTGTTCCTGTCCTTTGAGGGTCACGCCCACAGGCCTATTAGTTTTAATAGCACTGTTGCATCATTCCTTGACCGCCATCTCCTCATTCAGCACTGAGGTATGAGGACTTTTCCTCTTGCGTAAGACAGCTTGAACTGTTCTGGCTGGGGAGGAGGCTGTGTGGCAGCTCACTGGAGAGTAGGCTGCGTGCTGTGCCCTGTAGCTTATTTTTCTACCCATGGTTTCAGCTTATGGTCCAGTATTCTGAACTGCCCCAGCGCTATGTCCAGCTGCCTGAGACCTGGCCAGTGCTTGCCCAGAGGTGGTGATTCTCTGGCCAGCCCTTGCTGAAGCAGTGCCTTTACTGCTCCTAGCATGCTTCTTGCTCCTACACCCAGATAGATTGGCATTCAGATTAGACACCTAGGAGGGCTAGGCCTTGTGTACTTGAACATGCTTTGAGTCCCAGAACTGCAATATGGTTAATCTGCCTTGTCTCCTGTCATAAGTATAAAAAACTACTGCTATTGTGTTTTCTGAGTTTTACAACAAAACTCAGGGTTTAGTTACATCATAAGCACTTGCTCCCATGTGTCAATGCCAGCAGACCAAGGAATGCACTAATAAAGAAGGAATTCTTCTAAAACCGTGCTGCAGGTTCAGTAACATTTGTCGTGGAGCTAAAGTGACTTCACTTACCGAAGGTGAGGAGTGATAAAACATGCCTCATCAAAAGAATTTAGTCTGAAGTGACTTGTGTCATGTAAAGGACAAGGAGGGACTTAAGTTTTTGTGCATGAATTACCATATTGGAAGCAAGGAGGTGGCCGGGGCCAGTCTAGTTAAGCTGCATTTTAAAGAAAGGCCTAATGCCAAAACCCCTTCCAAAACCTAATTTATGTGCTTAAACTGCACAGTTTTTATATTGACTCTTGCCAAGACAACTGAAGAATTCCTAAAGGTGGTTTGAATTTCCAGGCGGGGTTTGGAGTGCCTCTGCAGGTGCTGAGAACACTCAGGGCTGTTCAGGTGGTGTGGGTGCTGGAAAGACCCATGGGACTGTGGAGCTGGTGCTGTAAGCCCCATTGTAGTGCAGTTGCTGATGTGCCAGTTGGGCTGTTTATTGCTTGTGAAAGGTCAGGTTTTGAACTCCCATGAATTGATGAGCAGGAAATGTTAAACTGGGCTTGGAGCCCCTGTTTTGGAGAACTTCAAACCTCTGGATTGACTCTGGAAAACTTATGAGAAAGAATGTGGTCCCTGTGAGCGGTTGGTGTTCTTGAAGTCATCGAATCTCAGCCTGGTTTGGGTTGGAAGGGACTTTAAAGCTCCTTCAGCTCCAACCCCTGCCACAGGCAGGGACACCTTCCACTAGAGCAGCTTGCTCCAAGCCGTGGCCAGCCTGGCCTTGATAGATCTGCTGAAGTATTTGCAGCAGACTAAAATGTGGAAGCAGAAGGAACACCCTGAGGCCAGTTCAGAGAATGAAGCTCGCTTGTGGTAAAACAACTTGGTGCCTCCATCTCATTTGCAAAAGAAAACTCAGTCAGCACCATATTTCGTAGCAATTAGTCATTGTGTTCCCCCCAAGGGATTGTGCTAAGGGGTGTTGAAAGACTTGTCTTAGCAGAGTTCATACGTGTTGAAACAGATATGATGGCTTGAGACCTGTCTGAAGGATGTGTGTTGTTAGCTGACTTCCGAAGAGCAGTTTCCCAGTAACCCCTCAAATCATGACCTGGGTACTTGGGTTATTTTAATAACACTTGATCCAGAACTCAGCGTTTAAACATCCGGTAGGTTTATTGCATGTGAGAATGTGGAAGAGAAAGTTGCAACTCTTCCCATGGAGCTGGGGATCCACAGCTCATGCTGTGTGAGTGACAGCTCAGCCCCTCTGTGGAATTCAGAGCATCTTTGCCTGGTGCTGCTGTGTACCTCCAACACAGAGCTTTTTGTAACCTTTAAACTCTGTAAGAATAGAACAGGGATTTCTCCTGTCAAAACCTGCATTTGTTTAAAGAGCTGGCTCTGACTGAGTCACCTGTGCCCTGCATCTCTAGATCTCGGTTGTTTAAATACCAAGGTGTGTGTCACCCTAAAGTTACTGGGTGGGTTGGTTTTTCCTTGAGCAGAAAGAAGCGAATGTGACCTGTAGCAAGCAGCTGTGCCTGTGTGCTTACACCTTCGTCATTCTGCAGTTTTGTTCATGTTTGGTGTTAAGCTTCCAGTTTAGGATTTAGGAGTTGTTCTGCCTGTAAAATCCTGGAGATTCAGCCAAATGCATCCGAGATGAAGAGTGTTCGACCTCAGCCTTACCCTGGGAGTGATGTGATGTGTGTATATCTGATGTCAGTCTTGCAGCTTCTTTTTTGGGAGGAGTGAGGAAAAGTCTTTATTAATGTCTCATCTGAGCAGAATAGGCTGGGTGAATGCTAGAACATATAGTGGGTATATGGAATATCTTAATGTAGTGCTGGGTGGTGAAGCAGCTTCAGTGAAAGGGTCTGAAGGCTGCAGTTCTGAAGTAAGGAATCAGCCTGGTTATGTTTGCTGCAGTTTGAAGCCTCACTGAGTTTTCGAAGGCAGAAGTAGCAGGTTTTGTGTAAACCAGTAGGAATGAATCCTGTCCTGTCTTCCCATTTCAGAGTAGCTTGGTGTAAAGTTTTCACAGAATTTGCTCAGACTGAGCTGGTGGAATGGGACTTAACATGAGTTAAGTGCATCGGAGCTCCACTGTGGTTCTTTCTTTTCCAGTATTTCAACTCCTAAGCCACAAGTGACAGTGTTCCTGGCAGACAGGTTTGAGGTGGAAATCTGCAGCTTAACCTTCGCTTCAGTGTTGTGTCAGCACTCTGCATATTCTGAGTTTAGCTTGCAGTCCTGGTGCTGTATTCAGCATGACTAGACCGATACTCTGAAAGGGAGTTTTTAATGCAGTGCTTTGGACAGGCTTGCTGCAGGTAAAGCATTTAACAAGAGCTTCTGCAATGCTTGATTTTGTTTCTGTAGGTAAAACGGTCCTGATGCTAAAGCTGCTGTCTTACAACAGCCTTCAGTAGGTGGAATGCTGCTGGTGTGCTGCAGTCGAGGATAGGTACAGTCAAGGGAGGGAATTATCCCCCTCTGCTGTGCTCTGGGGAGACCCCCCCACCCCTGCAGTCCTGATCCAGCTCTGGGGCAACAGCACAAGAGGGACATGGAGCTGTTGGAGCGAGTCCAGAGGAGGCCACGGGGATGCTGCGAGGGTCCCTTCTAACTCAGTCCATCCTGTGATTCCGTGATCTGTGGGTCATGCAACTGGAGCTAAGGAATACTGTCTGCCTTACAGCACTGGGGTCTTGGGCTGAACGTCTGGTGCAGGAAGGCCTGAATGCTGAAAGCATGGCCTTTTCTGGTTTCAAATTGTCCTTCAACAATGCAGCTCCTGAAACTGTTCTGTATCTCAGCCAGACTGAGTTTGAAAGTGTCCCCAGCAGAACACACAGTTCTCCTAGGCTTTGCCTCTGCTGCTGCCTGTGGTGCTACTCAGGCTGTACTCAGGAGTTATGCGGGAAGGGGGTGCAGATGCGTTCCTTTTTCTCCGAAGTCTTTTATTAATTGTTAACTGAAACAGTTGAATTGCTGGTTTTGTTTAGTATTTGTGGTTAAGATTTGATGTGTTGATAAATGCTCATGGATTTTCCACAGATAAAATGTGCTTAGTCCTGGTGAGTTATGGACTATGGTTATTGGATTGGTGGATGTTAAGGCAGCTGTGTATTTAATTCAGTAGTGAGAACTAATGCACTGAAACGTCGTGCTGGAAAGTTATTCAGTAACTGGTTAACAGCAGAAAATCCTGCTGGTGAACTTAGGAAGGTGAAATGAAAATGTACAAACCACAAATTATGTATTTCAGAGCCTGTTCCTGGAGGTAATAAAGCTTTCATTGATAACTGTGCTCAGACAGATACTCCTCCTGGCTCTAGCAAGACTGAACATGCTGTTACTCATGTTGGTTAACTCCTATACAGGTAGGACCTCTAGCTCTTATTTCTGAGTTTTTATTTTGTCTTGACTGCGAACAAAATGATTCCCTGTCACTTGCTGTGATGCTGCAGAGACATGATTGCTTCAGCCCTCATTCGAGGGCAGTGGAACACGCATGTTGCCTGTCTGCTGGGCTGTGAGTTACTGCAGGGTATTGGCAGGTCTCTTCATGAGATCCTGTAGCAGGCTGTGAGGTAGAAGCCAGGCTGGTAGCACATTTAATCCAGTTTTGATTTGTCAGGAGCTCAAAGGTAGATACAAAAAGCACTTTGTCCTGGTTGCTCTCAGGAAGACTGACACTTGAAGCATTCTTTCTATCGCCTATTCTCTTCCTTTCTTAGCGTGCTTCTCTTGCTAAGTGAGGCTCATTGCTTTGCAGAAGTCACTTCCACTGGCCAAGTTCGAAGGCTTTCACATGTAGGTTGAACTTCTCACACCAGCAATTTTGAATGAGGTGCTTGTTTGAACACTTCCAATTTCCATCGTGTCAGTGTAAGTCAGTGAAACTTCTCTGGCAACTGTAGCTCTTCTGCAAAACCAAGTGTGCCAGGGCTAAATCTGACTGCTGCCTTCCATCTGCTCCTTGAGGCTGAGTCTGCTTTCCTTCTGTTGAATGAGAGAAGATTAGGACTGGAAGTGTTCTTAGATCAGTGCAGAAGAAGCTCTAGAGAAACATGGTCTTTGGGGTTCTGGTGGACTCTCCAGAGAATCATTCCTGCTTATTTATGCTTTATTGCCGAGGGGATCAAAGTCTGACAGAACCCCTGGAAAGCATCCAGCTTCTAGGTTTTTTATACATTGTGATAAACCTTTGTCATTGCTGATCTCCAGTGTGTAGATAAAGCCTGAATTTTTACCTCGCTGTGTAATCTTCATGTGGCCACTCTGAAGCTCTGGTTGTCAGGGGTTGAATGTTCTCATGCAGATTGGAGCTGTGTGAGAACTTCCCTGGCACTTGCAGGTGATCACAGAGTATCCAGTTTAAGCTGAGCTTGGTTTCCTGCTGTTATTTCGTGCTTTTGGGGTTTCTGTTTGCATTTGCCTCAGTTTAGCAATAATTAACTCAAAGCATTGAAGTGATTGAGTGGTTCTGCTGGGTGAACAAACCAAGAACCATACTGCAATAAGCATTATTGCAGCTTCCTGGTAATGAAATTCCCGTGGTGGGATACTTGATTTAGTTTTTAAGCTCTGGGAAAATAGTGGTGGTGACAGAAGGACTTTATAACTGACTCTCGCTTGGGCAGCTACTTAATGCTAGCAAAAAGCTTGTGGGATGCAGGAAGAATTGCAGTGGTCTTCCAGCTGTGGAGGAATGTGCGTTCCTGTAAGGAATGTCTTGTGAGCTGCTTGTTTTTCACATCTGAACACTAAAGAATGTAGTGTGCAGCTATGTCTTTTATGACTGATGCTGCCACAGCCTGGATGACACTGTTTGCATCCTTCTGGTGGTGCTCTCTAGGTGTATTTAGGCTGGAAACTGCAGAGTTAAGGATACTTGGATGTTGCTGCCTTGTCCTCCTGCCAAACCATCCAGCTGAATGGAGCAATTGAGTATTGCCTGTCTCCTGAAGTGGGTGTTCAACGTAGGTAAGAGCTGCACACTAAGGGGTGGAATGGGGGCCTTTTGAAGAAGAGACCAGGTCAGACCTAAAAATCTGGCTTTAGGTGAGAAGAATCGTGCTTCAGCCCTCTAGGGCAGTGTTTGTGTACAGCTGGTCTGGCTGTAGCACTAAGGATGCTTCCAGTACAGGTGAGTCTCTTTGCTGTAGGTGGCTTTGGCAGTGTTCTTGGCATGTGAAGGTGTATTTAACAAACACTGCTGTAGGGACAGTACAGACGCAGCCTCCAAAGACCCCACTAAAGAGCTCTGTGGAGCTTTGCCTTGTGTAAGGCCAGCTCTGACTCAGTAGGGAGTGTAAGCACGTGGTTAAATCTAGAGCAGTATCCCTGCACAGGGCAGAGCTGTGGAGGCTCCCAGCCTCACCAGTGAGGGCACTAGTTCTATCCCAGATTGCACGCCATCTCAAAACCTTGTTTCTTACCTCACTGTGTACTACTGTGCTTACCTTTAGGCACTGGTTTGTAGCGCTGTAGGAGGAAGCACAGCTGTATGCTCTGAGCACGCAGTTGGTGATGGGTACTGCCTGCTGGGCAGCACTTCAGAGCTTTCTGCCTGGCAGCGGCTGCCTGTGTGGAGATAGTGGCCCAAAGGCAGTGCCTGTGTGCAGGTGCTCTTCTTGTGCAGGGAGGTGTTGTTTACAGGCAACATTGGATGTTGGTGCTGTTCCACACAATTTCAGAAGGTTCTTGTGTAATAGAAGCCAACTTTGGTAGTTTGTCTTACTGAATTTTCTGTCAGTTTTACGGATAGTGCCATGGGATTAGCATTGTATCTGAAATATGGCCATTTGGAGCCCTTACTGAAGAACTCAAGATAAATGTGTATAGGACAGTGGAACCGTAGAATTATAGAATGGTTTGGGTTGGAAGTAACCTTAAAGCTCCTCCAGTTCCAACCCCTGCCACAGGCAGGGACACCTTCCACTGGAGCAGCTTGCTCCAAGCCCCTGTGTCCAACCTGGCCTTGAACACTGCCAGGGATGGGGCAGCCACAGCTTCTCTGGGCACCCTGTGCCAGCGCCTCAGCACCCTCACAGGGAAGAGCTTCTGCCCAAGAGCTCATCTCAGTCTCCCCTCTGGCAGGTTAAAGCCATTCCCTTGGCCTGTCCCTACATCCCTTGTCCAAAGCCCCTCTCCATGTTTCCTGCAGCCCCTTCAGGCACTGGAGCTGCTCTAAGGTCTCCCCTTGAGGAGCCTTCTCTTCTCCAGGCTGCCCCAGCCCAGCTGTCTCAGCCTGGCTCCAGAGCAGAGCTGCTTCAGCCCTCGCAGCATCTCCATGGCTTCCTCTGGACTCACTCTGACAGGTCCCTAGTGGTTTAAGTAGTGGCTTTAGGATACTTTAATGGCATTATGGAAGCTGGCTATCATATTAACAGAACCATTCTAAATATACTTCAGCATTGCATTCTTGAGGAATTGTGACGCCAGGACTTGAATATGAATGCATCTTACGTATGAGAATGACAGAACAGCACATACTAACCTTGGAGATAGTGTTTCTTCCAGCATGGCTTGGGGTATGGTACAATTAGCTTTTGCTTTTGATGTGTTATGCCAACTCGGTAATGTGTGGCTGTTCGAATGTGTCATGGTTTAAGCCCAGAAAAAATGACTGCTACTGCTGAAGCCAGGACAAAATGTCTGCTGCGTTCTTGTCTCTGAGCTTGCTCCTGACTAGTGTAAAGGAAGTGCAGGTGTGTGCTGGACGGGAAGGAACATCTATCCTAAGTGTCGAACTGTCTGCAGAGCACTGCCTAGCACAGCTGTCTGCTCTCAGTGAGGATGGACTTCCATGGCTATGGAATCAGTAAAATATCAGCTCTCTAAACACGATCTTAAACTGCCTGGTCTCCTTGGCAGATCTAGAACGGGGCAGTCTCTTAACCATACCAACTCTTCGGGCAATGTAAAGCTGGGTTTCATTGCAGAAAGGTGTGTGGATGACCCGAAGGAGGACTTCCGTAGGCTGAGGAAATCTTTGTTGCAGTTGTCCTCCTTCCTACCCATACCAGCAGGAGATGGGTGTGTTTTTCACAGGGGAATGAACATCTAGTTGAAGTCATAAGCATCAGATTATGTTGTGAGAGGCAGTAGTTAAGAAGTTGAAGGGAGGTACCCTTGAATGCCAGAAGACAGGACTGGTGATGACTGATGAAGGACCTATACCTTGCTTCAGACTTCCTTTCAAGGGCTTTGGGTTGCTGATGGAATTTGACAGGCAGGTTGTACCAGAGGCTGTTGGTAGTTGTTGTGGGGTTGGGACTCTAAAGTGGAGGGTAAGGCAAGGGGAAAATTGGTGCATTGATTTCCATATCTGTACAAGGCCCATACATTAAACGTACACTGCTAAAAACCTCCCCCTCCTGTCCTCCCTCTGTGGGAGCAAATGCCAGGCTTCAGTCCCGCACTCATGCTGCTTTAATCCTTCCCAAGGCTGCTGTCAGAGCCGCTCTGCTCCATGCTCTGGCAGTCTTGCCCATGCCCTTTGCTATGAACACCACTGGTGCAGCACTTGATTGAGCAGTGGAAGCCTGAGCAAGTGCTGCTGGCCGGTTCTCAAGTCTGACATCATAGCCAAGAATTAGATAGCTCTCTTTCACCATGGGGCTAATGAAATAATTCCTCCTGTGTTATTCATTAACTCCCATTTCATTCAGTGGCTCCTGGGAGGGTAATGAGTATGGCAGAGGTGAACTTGCATAAGACTTCTGACATCCTTCTGTAAGATAAACAGGAGTTAAAGCTATGGCAGGCGAAGTGGAAGCGTGGCCATGATGCCTCACTGAGGCAGGCAGCATGTGGGGTATTACACACACTGCATTTAAAACTAACTTAATGGCTTTTTCTGTTGCCTGTCTCTAAAGCTGTTGGAGAAATAACTGGTGCCCAAAGCCAGACAAAGGTGTCCCTTAGTGTGGAGGCTGCATCTGGCTCAGTGGCCGTATGGCAAGGTGATGTGCAGCCCGGTGTTGCAGTGCTTCAGGGCAGGTGTGGGACCCCAGCAGATGAATTGGGCCACCCACAGTAATAAAAGCACATGGAGGGCAAAGCATCTTGGTGAAGTTCAGCTGTTCCTGGTTGGTGTACCCATTCTGGTACAAGAGCCTGTGGAGCCTTGTTGAGTTTCCAGTTTTACCACCGGTGTAGCTTGACCATGTGTAAAATTTGAATATCCCTTAAATGTTGGTGTCGTGCACTCATCCCCCTCCTGTCCGCAGCACTTTCAGCTTGCATTGCAATATGCTGCTCTGCAAGAAAACGTCAAAGGGGCACAGATTACCTAATCTGAGAAGGGAATTTCACTGGCATTATGTGCAAAATGATGAAACAGGAAAGCTCTACCCCTGGCTTTATTGTAGATCACAGAATCCCTGACTGGGTTGGGCTGGAAATGGCTGTTTAAAGCTCATCCAGTTCCAGCTGCCTGCCATGGAGAGGGACACCTTTCACTAGAGGCCCTTGTTCAAAGCCCCTCTCCAGCTCTCTTGTTGGCCCAACCATTTTCTGTAGGCCTGACTATGTTAAAGGAGGCTTTGGGGATGAGATGTACTGAGTCCATGTGTTGACCTGGGCTTCCCGATAAGTGTGGCTGATGCTCTTGACCAGGCTGCCTCATCAGATGTGAGCAGTGTTCCCTTTGGAAGCCTTGCCAGGGAATTCATCTCCCTACAAGAGAGGTTTATCGGTGCTGTGCAACTGAGCCAGTAACACAAATAAAGATGAAGGTGTTTGTGGGAGGAACAATGATTTTTCTACTGCCTGACAAGCTGATTGCTTTTGGCTGTTGCTCTGCGTGCAGTGGCGTCAGTAGTTCATCCCACAGGTAATTACTGGGACCATTCTAAGCAGAGACTGTAATGACATTGGACCCCTGAAGAAATCCAGAGCTCGCAGGTGGCCCAGTAAGGTCTGAAGTTCCCTGGGGTTTGGAGAAGCACTGACTTTGGGAGGTATTTCTAGGTGGTGATCTGATGAGGCAGGATGCTGCCATCCTGGGGAGCTGGAGGTGTCCCTGCCCTGCTGTGGATTGGGATGCTGGCTAGGATGGTACTGGAAACTCATGCAGGTGTGTCCAGAGTTATAGTTTTGGTGTTAAGGATGTATCTTCAGGCCTGAGCACTCATCTCTGCAGCTCAGCCCCCAGCTGGTGGAGCTGTACTTCCCAAATGCTACAGAAATGGGGAGTATTTGAAGAACTAACACTTTAGACATCTGTTCTGGGTACCAGAACTAGAAGATGCTTCTGATGCTTGAACTCTTTACTATGCTTCATTTTCCAACCTTTTAAAAACACATTACTACCACTTAGCCATATGGGACAGTGTGAAAACTGTGGTAAGCACTGAGGCTCTTCAGAGGAGGTGCCATGAAATGAGCAGTGTAGAGAAGACTTAGTTCGGAACTGCACACTGACTAGAAGGTGTGATTAACATGAAGGGGATGCAGAGTTATGGGTTCAGGGAGAGTTGTCCACCTAGTTCTCTGAGTGGAGGTGGGGTTTATGGGAGGGAGAGGATGGAGAAGGAAATTAGGGATCATGCATATCCCAAGAGAAGCTGAACTAAAGCTTCACAGTGCTTGCACATCCTCATGTGTAATCCTTCACTCAGTCCTTTCATATACAGAGACATGTTAAGATGCAATTACAAGTTGATTTCCATGTGTGTATGAGTAGAGCAAGTATCTGCTGTGTCATTAATCCTCAGCTCCCAGGCTGTCAGCTTTGCCTCCCTTGTTTACTTTATTGTGCAATTACATGTAAGATCCTCATCCAAAAACCCATCACCAAAGCATGCCTCGCCTGGGAAGCATCTTCCCTTACACCAGCATTTACACACCCCTGCTCTGGCTTCCCGAGCTGTCCTGTGTGTAGTAGTAAAATACCAAAGCAGGCCATTGTTTCTTGCCTCTTCTTGGCAGAGGTTCTTCAGCACCCATGGTGATGCTAACTGGGAAAAGGAACATCTTCAGTTCATGTCAAGCTCTGAATTAAGAAGTTTGGCTGCAGGTACTGGGTCATGGATATCACTGGTTATTCCTGAAGCTTCCACCATCAGGGGAGACTTTAACAGTGGTTCTGTCCCTGGATCAGAGCCATTACATTGCCAAGCTAATGACACAAATGGGGTACTTTTAATGGAACAGACATGCCCTGGATCCCTGTACTTAGTTGACAGAGAAGTTTAAGCTTGTCAAGTAAGTTTTCCTTACATAAAGATGTGATCTTTCCTCAGGAGGGGAGTTTGGCATTTAAATCTTGATGTGCAGAGCTGTCTGTGAGCTCTTTCAGGAATGCCAGGCCTGGATACTGAGGCTGTTCCCCAGTGAGCTCTCAGCTGAATTACAAATGCTTTTTCAGCTCTGAGCATTTGCTCCTAGAGCTGTCTTCACGCCCCACTTTATACGGTCCTGTTTGGGCTTAAAGGGGCAAAGGTGAGCTCTGCTTTTTGGCAGTGGAACGTTGAGTTATGTTGCTGTGACTGTCACAGCGCAGAAGTCTCTGGTGGTGGAGCCTGTTTCAGCAGGAAAGCTGCCTGTGAAGCTCAGTCCTGCGCCTGATGGCAGCTTTGCAGGCAGTTTTGGTAGTTATGGAATGCAAAGAGATTCCTGCCCTTTCTTGATTTGGGCTCTGACCAAGGCTGACACCTCATAAGGTCCTTGGGTGCCTGAGCAAGCTGAGGTTCAGTTGTGTTCGTACGTTGTCAGCAGCTTCATCCTGCAATGAGATGTTGTCACTTGAGGTCAGGGGGGTTTGGGCCATTTAATTTTATCAGGAGCAAAGCAGTAAACCAGGGCCCAAACCTCAAGTACTGAACCTCTCACTGCTCCTTATTCATGTTGTAGCTACTTCTTTTTTTGCCAGAACTTTCCCGATTTAGTTTTGAACCTAAGCAAATGCATCCTTGGTATTTTCTCCTCATGGGTTTCAGCCACACGTCTGAGTTCACTGAGTACAGACTTGGGTTTGCTACGAAGCTGATTACAGACGGTACTTCAAATGGAAGGATAAAGAGCAAGAACAGACTAATTTAGTTGATCTTACTTATTTTTTTCCTGTGAAGTGCTACTGCTGTGCATTTGATTGGAGCTTGTTATCTGCACGTCACGGGTAAGAACCGGACTGTTAGAGATGTGTAACTTGCACTCGTTTTCTATCTTTAAGCAGGACTGGAGCAATGCCTCCTCTTGGTAAAACCTAACCAGCGGTACAGGATTTGGTGGGGGTTGATTTACATGAGCAGGTAGGAAATACAGCCTTAAACCTTCATGTTCCCTAGAGAAACTCTGCTGTTGGGTGGTCTTGCCATTGAAACAGTGATTTCGAAGTGGATATAGTTACCATGTAGGATTGATTCCTTTTTCCACACAGGGCGAATTCCTGCTTGTATCTTCCTAAGGAAGGTTGAGCATTTAGGCCAGTGAGATTTTAACTTTAAATGTGGGAGGGGTGAGTGTGTGGCTGATGAATATTAACTGGGTTATACCAAACCTTGTTTCAGTAGCTGTTTGCTGCAGAACTTGAGTTCAATTCTGACTGAAACTCAGTGTTTTGCTATACATATATGCCCTAAAAAGAGCCACAAACCCTTCTTTGGGTTTGCCTCTCTGAAATGCCCAAATATATGTAACCTTGGCTTCATGCTGTTTACTTTTTCAGAATAAGCATATTCTGTTAATACAAGTAAGTTCTTCCCTGGCTCTGAATGTGTGTGCAACTTCAGTGCAAGCTGACAAGCTTGTGTGCTTCCAGTATTGTGGAAGCTGTTACGGAGAGAGACGATTTGTAGGGAGTTGTCATGGTTGAACTCGACCTTTCTGGGTAGTCTGGAAATGTGGCTTGAGAAGCTGTAGTTGGTGTTGCCTTTGAGTCAAGATTTGAACCAGGCTGTTGCATGGAACACCGCTTTGGGTGAGTGGCTGCAGGGCTGCTGGGCTCAACAGTAAAGAAGGTTAAAAAAGTAAATAGCAGAATCAGGGAATCATGGAATGGTTTGAGTTGGAAAGGACCTTAAGATCATCCAGCTGCAGCCCCTGCCACAGGCAGGGACACCTTCCACTGGAGCAGCTTGCTCCAAGCCCCTGTGTCCAACCTGGCCTTGAACACTGCCAGGGATGGGGCAGCCACAGCTTCTCTGGGCACCCTGGGCCAGCGCCTCAGCACCCTCACAGGGAAGAGCTTCTGCCTTAGATCCAACCTGAACTTCCCCTGTGTAAGTTTGAACCTATCACCCCTTGTCCTATTGCAGCATAGAGCCAACTGGTTCTAAACCACCACAGCTGTGCCCTTAGTGTGACAAAATCGGTTCCTCTGTTGAAGACCTCTCTACTTACTACTGGATATTTGTAAATAGCTGATCTTCTGGAAATGGAAGCACATTCAGACTAGCTTCAGGATTCTTTAGGTGAGCCTAGCAGATGTGCAACTACTTCATGCACCTCCCGCCTCCCACATCACACAGACAAACCCTGTTTGGAGCCCTGCAGCTTGTTCAGCTCTCCAGCGTGATGTGGTCTCTGCTGTTTCCAGCTCCAAGCTGCAGTTCCATGGGCTCAGTGTCCCTTTTCCAGTGTGTTTATAGAACCCTTTTTAAGACTTTCTCCCTTCCCTTTTATGTTAGTTGCAGACTCCCATCTCCAGGATTTAAGTGCAACTCACAAATGGAATAAACAACTGTCTTAAATCACTTCAGTATCTTCCAAATATTAACTATGGGAGAAAAGGTATTTGCTCTTCTGCTCTTCCTCCTAGAGAGCTGAATCAGTTGACCAAAGAAGGGACATCAAGTAGCAGGTCTCCTGGAGTCAGTGCTGGTAAATGAGCCAAACCTGTTTGTGTGTCCTTTGGGATCTAAATATAGGGAGCCTCCTTAATTGGGGAAGGCATCTGAGTTCTGGGTATCTCTTAATACACATAGGGAGCCTTGGCACTGCTGTGCCTTGCTGAAGGGCAGTGCTAGCACCAGTCTGCTCTCTGCCAGTGGAGGACTTGGTGAAGAGCGGAGCATGCTGCTGGAATTTGGGGAAGTTCAAACTGGCCATGGGTTGATGCAGTAACCTGTGTGTTCCAGTCTGGAAGGGGTTGGCTGGAGGGCAGTAACCTGTTCCAGTAAATCCCGTGTCTGGCTTCAAACTGGAACTCACTGTCTCAATAGGAGTGGCAGAAAATTCCTTGCACTCACTGAAGCTGCTCGGTTCCTTACCCAGCTCTTGCTGCTCCCCTTATCATGCACAAGCACACATGGGGTTATCTCCTTGTAATTTGGTTTTTGCCTGATGTTATTTCCAGTATGTATGTGTATTTAGCGGCTGATTGAGCGCTGAGGCTGTTGGTGGCTGTTCATGGCTGGGCAGTCTTGTGGATGATCCACAAACAAGTATTTGTTTGGCTCTCTAGAAGATGGCTGTTTATGATCCTGGGAAAGCTCTCCTGAGCCTTGATGAACTCCTGAAACAGGAGATTCAGGTGGTCAGTGCATGGCAAGGGGCCTCTTGTGGCTGAAGCTTCACCCCGGAGTTGACAGGTGCTGGTGGAAGCATCACTGTTGTGTTACACCTAAAGGTGGATTCAGGTCCTGCTGGTGCAGGATGTGATTGTCTCTTTAATAGCTTCAGTGCAGGTCAGGGCTTCTTGAGGGCAGTTGGTGTTTGAACTAAATTCTGCCATGTCAACTTCACCTTCTGAATGCTTTGAGAAATAAATAGGTACATTTCCCTGGCAGCGTTCAAGGCCAGGCTGGATGGAGCTTGGGGCAACCTGCTGCAGATGGATGGAGGTGGAACCTGCTTCCGCTAGATGGAAGGTGTCCCTGCCTGTGGCAGGGGGTGGAGCTGGATGAGCTTTAAGGTCCCTTCCAACCCAAACCATTCCATGATTCCATGAAAACTGTAGTCCATAACAGCACTGTGCAAGGTGTGCAATAAGAGAAAGCCCTGGTAACAGATAATGGCCATGACTGTGTCCCAGCAGAGCTAGCTGTGTAGTTGGTCAGTGCTATCACTCAGCCTCTGTGGGGGGCTGAGTTCCCTGTTTTGGCCACCTTGTATTGATTTAACCTACTTAATGCTTCGAGAAATAAATGTTTATTCATAGCAGGTACTTGGTATTTCAGTAAAGCTGTCTTATGACAAAGGAACTGAGTGGTGTTTTGCTAAAGAGGTTTTAAAAGCTTTGTGCCAGATGAAGTATGGTGAAAATGTGGTCTACTTAACCCACTTAGAAGCTGATAGCTATAACTTGGCGTAGGTTGTCCTCATGGAGTTTAGTGGGGAAAACACTGATTGGAGCATAACTTGTAACTCCAAAGGAGTCTTCACATCAGACTCGCTGCTTCCTGGTTTCAAAACTCTCTTTGAGTTGCCTGTAGATCTCTTTAGTGTTGCATTGACTGTTAGTGCAATATAAGGTGTAAGGAGCCTGTCCTGGTGGGTGCTGTGTAATGCTGCTCCCCCACAAGAGCAGCTGCCCCTTCCCAGTGCTCAGCCAGGTAACAGAAAGGACTGAGTTCAAGCACAGTGTTAGGGAGGAGGGCAAGGGCATGAATAGGTGTTTGGGAAGGATGAGTAAAACCTTGAGACTCTGATTAGCAGCCTCTTACCCCTGTTTGTTTGTTGCCTTCTAGAAGGGAATAACTATGGGAGGGAAGCGTGACTCATGGCAAATGGGCTGTGAGGACCTCAGAGCAAGAATGGGAAGTATGAGGAGCAAATTATTCCCTCCTTGCTCCGTTCTGCCGTTTCAAGTGGAAGCTTTGGCTGCCTGGTCTCAGGCTTGCTCGCTTGCTTTTTCCATTTCATAACTTCAGTCTAACATTGCCCTGCTTCTCATGGAGGCTCTTTGGTTACTTTTGGACTGAGCATCCCCTTCCACACACAGAGGTGACACTTGGTCACTTCTTTAGCTTAGAACCTATACAAGTCTATTGAGTGTCCACCAGCTCAGGCCCTGGTCAGTGTTCAGTGTCCTGTCAGCTCTCATACATGACTGGTAGATTCAGATCCCTTCCTTGCGGATCTCTCCGCTCTTCTGACTGATCCATGTCGCTTGTTGGTCCTTCCTGATAGATGTTACTTGTCTGTCATGTGTGTCAAGCTGGGGAATATGGAGTAACTGAAATAAAAGGAAATGACAGAATGGGTTATTCATTTGAGCTTTAAACTTCCAGTGGTTCATCAGAAGCTCTCTGGGGGTCAAATTGTGTCCTGGTTTATGTATGTACATCAAAAACGGACCTCTTAATGCAAGATCCAATGACTCCCATGAGTTATCAGATAGCTGCTGTCTCAGGAGGGCTTCTATTGCCTCTCCTCCTGTGCTCCTCTGCCCTTTCAACCTCTACTACTGTTTGAGATGGTTTTCCTTGTAACTTTTTGAACTGCTGTTTCTGCATTTAGTTTTGGAAGAGTGCAAGAAGTGATCTTTTAAACTAATATGCAAAGATCATCAGCTTAAACTGCTTGAAAAACAGAGTAATGCTGCTTCTTAGTGGGAAGGTGAAGGAAGCTAATATGCCTACCTGTGAAGGGTTCCACAGGACACTCAATTACTCGCCAGTAACCTATGAGACAGTACAGTGACATGGTGCAAAACCTTTGTGATGCTTTGGACTCTTATAGTTTATTCTTCACTCACAGCAGCACAGGTAGAATGGAAAATGGAATCAGCCGTTTTCAAAGTGCTCTTAGTTTGATGCTTCCTATCTGTGTTAACCACATAGACTGGTTTGGGTTGGGAGGGACCTTGAAGCTCCTCCAGTCCCAACCCCTGCCACGGGCAGGGGCACCTTCCACTGGAGCAGCTTGCTCCAAGCCCTGTCCAACCTGGCCTTGAGCACTGGCAGGGATGGTGCTGAGGACAGGTGTGATGCTCAGTGCGGCTGCTCATCTCCCCTTACTCTGTCATGCAGCTGAGTGTTGATGTGGACAGACCTTCATACTCGGCAGCTTTCCAAACTGGGAATCACTTCCCTTTGCAATGTGGAGAAGTGTGTGACAGAGGAGGCATGCGGCGGTAGAAACCAGAAGATTTCTTCCTGAAGATCAGCATTCCTTCTCTGTGCACAGGTTTTAAAGCCCTCTGTTAAGCAGTGAGCTCAGTCTGCCCAGTGCTGGGGGCACCAGTGCTCCCACCCCCGCGGTGGTTTTTAGCTTGACCACAAGCTAACCACATTGCCCAACTGGAAGGGAGCTGATAGTAGTGTTCTGTTCCTATTCCTTGGCACACTGAGTAGGGTGGAAGTAGTTCTGGGGGGAAGCAAGTAGAATCCAGTAAGAAGAGCGTAGAAGGAAAGAGGAGAACGATCGATAGCCAGTGTGTGAGTTAAAGCTCGTCAGAAAGCAGCCAAACACGAAGGTGGTCCATGGTTGGTATGTGTGTGATGGTAATGGTGTGAGAGGAGGTCCAGTCACTGCAGAGATGGTTCTGTTGGAGCTGCAATACTGTGAAGTCAGGAACGTGAACAGGAGTAGAGAGCTTTTAACCATCAGCCACATGTGTTATGTTAAGGTTGTGACATGGTATGGCTTAACCTGCGCAGGTATGCCCTACTTCAGCAAAGAGAGGAAAAAAATACACCTTTAAAATAGTCACTTGTGGTTTGGTTTCTCCGTCTCTATGAGGACAGTTTGTCGGCAGCGAGGGGAAGGTTGGATTTGTTTTGTTCCGAAGCTGCTGTTCTCTTCTGCCATTTCACTTTATGCTAGGCCAGTCATTCCTCCTCTGCTCTTGCTAGATACAGCCCTTCAGCTAACAACCTGAAGGGACAGCTTTCCAAGCTGTGAATTCAACAAACGTGGTTGTTAAAACTCAAGGGTGCTTTTCCAAGCTATTGGCTTTATTTAAAGAAATGTCAAGAAAGCCCTTGTCACAGACTTGTGTGGTTTAGGGTGAAGGCCATGTACTCCAGTGCTCTGCTTGGGGTAGGGCCAGCTGTGATGTTGGGGTGCTCAGGGGCTGGTCAGGTTTGGAGTATTCCAGGGATGAAAGTTCTACACCTTGGAAATGTGAATTTTGCGTTTCCCCCTCATAATTACATTATGACTTGTGTTTCACTGTTACAGTGTGATGGCATCATCTGCTGCTCCTCCAGAGCATCTTCCAACAACAGCCAATGGAGGCAAGAGCTGTGTGCTAACAAGTGTGTGCCTAACGCCCAAGTACCCAAAAGAGTCAACAGGGAAGGTCCTAAGGGGATGGTTCAAAGCAAAAGCTTAGTTTGACTGTTCCCGTTCTCATCCCCTTGAGTCCTGGAGCCCTGTGACAGAGGAGCTTCACAGTGAAAACGGGGCAGTGTTGATCTGTCCTGCGGTAGCTGTGCCTGAATAAAGAAATGGCAAACCAGCTGTGGGAATGTGACAGCCCAGGAAGAAAGATGGTGCAAAGCTGGTTCCTCTACTAGACACAGCTCACTTTTTGTAGGATTTACTGAAATAGTCCCGTTCCTTTTTCCATCTTCTACCCTTCACTTTCCTAATGGTGCATCCAGCTCTGGGGCAGCAGCACAAGAGGGACATGGAGCTGTTGGAGTGAGTGCAGAGGAGGCCATGGAGCTGCTGTGAGGGCTGGAGCAGCTCTGCTCTGGAGCCAGGCTGAGAGAGCTGGGCTGGGGCAGCCTGGACAAGAGAAGGCTCCTTAAGGGGAGACCTTAGAACAGCTCCAGTGCCTAAAGGGGCTGCAGGAAACCTGGAGAGGGGCTTTGGACAAGGGATGTAGGGACAGGCCAAGGGAATGGCTTTAACCTGCCCAAGGGGAGACTGAGATGAGCTCTTGGGCAGAAGCTGTTCTCTGTGAGGGTGCTGAGGCGCTGGCCCAGGGTGCCCAGAGAAGCTGTGGCTGCCCCATCGCTGGCAGTGTTCAAGGCCAGGTTGGACACAGGGACATGGAGCAAGCTGCTCCCGTGGAAGGGGTCCCTGCCCATGGCAGGGGGTGGAACTGTATGAGCTTTAAGGTCTCTTCCACCCAAACCCGGCTGGCGTTCTGTGAATCTGCTCGTTGTGGCTCAAAGGGCTGAGCTGATGTAAAGGAAGTGGTGGGAGCACACGGAGGGGAAGGCTGCAGCCTGTCCTCGGGGGCAGTGGTCTCAGATGTGTTTAACTGTTAACAGCTATTTCCACACCGGTGCTTGGGTTGTTCCTCCTGTCAGTGACTGGTTTGAGATCCAGTAGAGTTCAGGGCTGTGTTTCTCCTTACAGTCAGCTTTTCCTTTCACTTTGGCACAAGAGTTTGGTTGGGAAGTGATAAGGTCCAAGGTGCTTATCTGTGCCTGCAGCCCTGAGGGGGGAATGCCAAGGAGCCCGGCCTGGAGCACTTCCAGTGCTGGCAGGGATAAAGCAGAACTATTAGCACTTGTATTGCAATGTGTTTGTCCTGTTTTTAAACTGCTCCGCAAAACTCCTGGGATTCAGGGGCTTCTTCCAAACCTCATTAATTTCAGTAACAGTTTATTGCAGGTTTCGTGAAGGTTTGTTTTTATCTTGGCCCTAAAGCACACAAGCTAAGTCCACCTTCTGCTACCCTCAGTGTGTATCCTGCCTGTTTCAGAGCAAGGACCTCGCCAGCAAACTGTCTCTGAAGAGTTGTTGGAGTTGTGTAGTGCTCTTCATGGCTTCTTTTTTTGCTTTCCCGTCAAAGGGGACTTTGTACAACCACGTGGCTGTGAAGTTGAACTTGCTGCATGCTCAGGCTCGTACCTCACAGTAAAACTGTGTACTCTGTGCCTCGTGTGCTGTGATTAAGAAGCTGTGGCTGCCCCATTCCTGGCAGTGCTCAAGGCCAGGTTGGACAGGGCTTGGAGCAAGCTGCTCTGGTGGAAGGTGTCCCTGCCCATGGCAGGGGTTGGAACTGGATGAGCTTTAAGGTCCTTTCCAACCCAAACCAGTCTGTGATTCTGTGGCAATGAATTACCAACCTATAAAACCACTGGAATTGGCATTTGGGTTGTTGGTTGAGAGAGATTCTAAAGCAAGTTAAACAGCATTGATCTTTGCTGCAGGTAACTGAATGTTGCTCTTAGAAACTACTTCAGCATTGCAATCCATGATGAACAGAGGCTGGTGACAGTTGTGATCATCCACAGGGTGGTTTGTCATAGCGCAGGTTGTCTAAGTACCAGCTGAAGGGAGATGGAGATGAGATGCCCCTGAAGTGTGTCCACTGTGTGAAGTGTCAGAACTTCTTTGGCTTGACGCATGTTTTACTTTCAAAGTAAAAAGATTCTAAGAGTTAAAGCCTCATTTTACTACTTAAATGTACCTTTAAGACTTTCTACTCAGTCTTAAAATTATCCATCCTTTTGTACATTTTTTCCCTGTCGTAAGCCCTAAAGGACAGGACAGATCCAAAATAGAGATTTACATTGTGTTAATGAACCTGAATGTGGAACTCCCACTAGTTGTGGCCCGTCAGAGGAGGAGCAAACCCTTTGTAGCAGCAGGATCTTGTGTTTATACAGTTAGGCTTTCCAGGCACATACGCATGCAGCATGCTCTTGGGAGAGCTCCAAGGTATTGTGAAGAGTAAATCCTCTGGCACAGGGGATACAAGAGAGTGGAATTCCATCAGCTTGGCTGCTCGCATGCCCAAGGAATGGTTGGGTTAGTCTGGAACACGTAATTTTAGGGTTTGGGTATTTTAGTATGGAACGCTGTGTCCCAGCCATCATTCCAGTGCTATAGGAGGCTGTGGCCACCTACTGAAGTGATCCTGTGGGCATGAAGCAAATCAGAGCTTTTCTGCAGATCACTTTTGGACAAATCTGTCTTTGCCACACAATGCAGACACTTCTTTTTGAGGCACTGACTGTTTGTACAGCACTTGGGAAGTGGAAAGATGGGGCTCAGGAGGAGCGGTACCCTGTGGACATTGCTGGTTGCCTTGGGTTGGCTGCAGTTTGCCCAGCAGTACTTGGGCAGTGACCACTCATGGAGGTCTGCGTCTCTGCCTTGGGGCAGCTGATTTCAGTGGGAAAGCTAATTGTAGTGTAAAATTAAAGCCCACTTTTGAGGATGAGTACATAAGCAGCTGGCTCTTATCCGAGAGAGCTCTCCTGTCACTTGCATTCCTAAGGGTTGGGTTATTTTTCATGTCTGTGCACCAAAGAAGTTTAAAACAAGCTTAAATTGCATTGTGGCTGTGATTTCTGACCTGTCCCGTTGCAGAAAGGAGGCCTCAGCCGGCACACATTTACCTGACAGATCGAGTCGCTGAATTCCCTCTTTGGGCATATCAAGCACCCAGCAGTTTCCCGTTACATGGTACTTTTTACTATTTAATGAAGACAAGCTACCGCAGCAGTTGATGTTCTTGTAAAAGTTGCTGGCTATTTAACATGTGTGTTTTTTCAGGTGAAGGTTCATGTTTTAAAACACCATCTTTTTATTTGCAGTTGCCGATGTGAGGTATCAGAAGAACAGAGATTGAAACTTTCTGGGACAAAGAAGACTGGTTTATTCCCTCTCGTTCTTTGGTAAGCTAAATGCTGTTGCTTTAGTGAGACAAGCTGCCTGTTGAAGGTGGGTTCAGTGGTTATCAGTGATTCCTCTCTTAATCATGAGACCCCCCCCACTCCTGCAGTCCTGCGCCAGCTCTGGGGCAACAGCACAGGAGGGACGTGGAACTGCTGGAGCGAGACCAGAGGGGGCCATGGAGCTGCTGTGAGGGCTGGAGCAGCTCTGCTCTGGAGCCAGGCTGAGAGAGCTGGGCTGGGGCAGCCTGGACAAGAGAAGGCTCCTGAAGGGGAGACCTTAGAGCAGCTCCAGTGCCTGAAGGGGCTGCAGGAAACCTGGAGAGGGGCTTTGGACAAGGGCCTGTAGGGACAGGCCAAGGGAATGGCTTTAACCTGCCAGAGGGGAGACTGAGATGAGCTCTTGGGCAGAAGCTCTTCCCTGTGAGGGTGCTGAGGCGCTGGCCCAGGGTGCCCGGAGAAGCTGTGGCTGCCCCATTGCTGGCAGTGTTCAAGGGCAGGTTGGACACAGGGGCTTGGAGCAAGCTGCTCCAGTGGAAGGTGTCCCTGCCCATGGCAGGGGTTGGAACTGTATGAGCTTTAAGGTTCCTTTAAGCAAAACCAGTCTGGGATTCTAATCTGTGTCAGAACTTTGGGGTTCCTGTCTAAAATGCAGAGGTCAGTGATGGCACAGGGTACAGATAGTTGTTTTGAGCCTGAGGGTCAAGTCAATGTGATTTTGATACTGAAATAAATGGAGGTGGGCAGGGAGCAGTGAACCACTTTGGTATTTCCTTTTTCCTATTTTTCTCTCTTATTTTTCTTTCTCCTTGCTGTAAGTCCAGCTTAATTTAAATATAGGTGAATTTAAATGATCCTTTTTTTACGTCATCTTTTTTGTTTAGAATCACTACAAACAGATGGTTATTGCCAGTCTTAATTACCTACATTTAGAGCAGAGGCGCATCTGAAATGAAAGGTAATTAAGATGTTCCCATCCTGGGTGAGTGCAGGCTGAGGTTACAACCTTAACTAATCACTCATCCTTTCAAGCAGAACATAAAGATGGAGAATTAACAAGACTAGCCCTTTTTTGGTGTAATTTAATATGGATGAAACTCCAGTTGGAAGGACAGCACGGTAACTTGATAACATCATCTTTTCTGGCCTCCGTCTTGACAAAAAAATGCTGTTTCTAACAACAGAAATGAGTTTCGATGCACTCTGTAGAAGCTATCTGCTCCTTATAGGTAATACTACTGATCAGTAGGAGCCTGAATTTGAGGATGCTTTTTATGAAGGTGTTTTCCTGCTCAGTTATCTGTGGTGTCCTGGACCATTTCCATTTCATTTCTGGGAAATGGTCTTTTCTGTCAGGGAAGAGCTGATGATTTGCCAGCTGCAGTTAAACACAATGGGAATTCTGATTCTGTTCTGCATGCAGGTGGAAATGAGTTTGAAAGCTTTGGGATAGGAGGAAGTGAAATTGAAAGTACACTTTCAGGATTAATCTCAGGGGCTGCCTCCGAGAAGAGTGTGTGGGTCCTGGTCCTGTCCCCAGCGGGGTCTTTCCTTTCCCTCGTGCTCCCTCCAGCAGTGGTGAGATGATGGAGTGGGGTCAGCTTGTTGACATGATGGGAAATCAGTTCTTGCTGTCAGTATTCACAGTCATAGAATCATAGAATAGTTAGGGTTGGAAAGGACCTCAAGATCATCGAGTTCCTACCCCCCTGCCATGGGCAGGGACACCTCCCACTAAACCATGCCATCCAAGGCTATGTCCAACCCCACCTTGAACGCTGCCAGGGATGAAGCATTCACAACTTCCCTGGGCAACCCATTCCAGGGCCTCACCACCCTTACAGTAAAGAATTTCTTCTCATATCCAATCTAAACTTCCCCTGTTTAAGTTTGAACCTGTTACCCCTTGTCTTCTTACTACAGTCCCTAATGAAGAGTCCCTCCCCAACATCCCTATAGGTCCCCTTGAGACACTGGAAGGCTGCTATGAGGTCTCCACGCAGCCTTCTCTTCTCCAGGCTGAACAGCCCCTATTTTCTCAGCCTATCTTCATATGGGAGGTGCTCCAGTCCCCTGATCATCCTCGTGGCCTCCTCTGCACTTGTTCTATCAGTTCCATGTCCTTTTTATGTTGAGGACACCAGAACTGCACACAATACTCCAAGTGAGGTCTCACGAGAGCAGAGTAAAGGGGCAGGAGCACCTCCCTCGACCTGCTGGTCACGCTCCTTTTGATGCAGCCCAGGATACGGTTGGCCTTCTGGGCTGCAAGCGCACACTGCTGGCTCATGTTCATTTTCACCACTCGTTACTGGTCTCCAGCTGGACATTGAGCCACTGAGCACTACTCTTTGCATGTGGCCATCCAGCCAGTTCTTCATCCACCGAGTGGTCCACCTATCAAATTGATGTCTCTCCAACTTAGAGAGAAGGATGTCATGGGAGACAGTGTCAAAGGCTTTACACAAGCCCAGGTAGATGACATCAACTGCTCTGCCCCTGTCCATCAGTTCTGTAGCCCCATCATAGAAGGTCACCAGATTGGTCAGGCAGGATTTCCCCTTAGTGAAGCCATGCTGGCTGTCACCAAGCACCTTGTTGGTTTTCATGTGCCTCAGCATGCCTTCCAGGAGAATGCACTCCAAGATTTTGCCAGCACAGAGGTGAGACTGACTGCTCTGTAATTCCCTGGGTCATCCATTTTCCCCTTCTTGAAAATGGGGGTTATATTTCCCTTTTTCCAGTCATGGGGAACTTCACCTGACTGCCATGATTTTTCAAATATGATGGACAGTGGCTTAGCAACTTCATTTGCTGCTCCTTCAGGACCCGCGGATGGATTTCATCAGGTCCCATGGACTTGTGTATGTTCAGGTTCCTAAGATGGTCTCAAACCCGATCCTCTCCTACAGGGGGCCCAGGGTCTTCATTCTCACTGTCCCTGCGTCTGCCTTCCAAGACTTGGGTGGTGTGGTCAGAGCATTTTCCGGTGAAGACTGAGGCAAAGAAGTCATTAAGAACCTCAGCCTTCTCCAAATCCAAGTATAATAATCCAATTTGAAGTATAAAGAAACAGTTTGGTTGCAGCATAGTGCCTAACATATGAAAACTTCTCATCAGTGATACTGAGCAGGCTTTAGCTGTGTAATAAAGCTCATCCTTTTAATTAGGTTGTTGTTTCTCTGGTGATTGTCTTTGAAGGCATCTTCTGGAATAGCAAGGAATTTTTCTGTTCAGGCTTTCCTGTTAATGTTCAAAGCTTTGCTGAAGTCCTACATGAGTTGTCATGATGAATTCATCTAGAAGTGTTCGATGTTAACAACATTTAACAGTGGTGCTATTCTGGCAGAGCAGAAATGGGGCTGCTGGAGAGGTGAGTGGTCGCAGAAGCTAACGTCTGGCTACAACAGCCAGCTGCAGTGGAGACTGAGGTGTCTTCCGAAGTGTTCACACAGATGTGCCCTATTCTCCTGGCCAACTGTACACCTGACAGCTGGATGTGGACCTTACCATTACTGGAAGGGTGGAGAAGGAGATTTATGTAAACCTCAAGTTTTAAACCCACCCCATCTTGACTCATAGTCCTCATTGCATCAGGATACACTGCAGGGTTACTGCAGTCTGTACCTTTCTTGACAGCTGAGCTGCAAGCCAGAGGCTGGTTGGACAAATCAGCCTGTTGCTCAGCCAGCCGTCAGCTTAAATTGGGTTGAGCAAAAGGCTCAGTCTTCAAATCTTGGACATTAAGATGAATGAGACGCCATGTAAGCTGAAAAACATACCGGGAGAGCAGAGATTGGAAGCTGAAGGCAGATGTGTTGGAGAGAACTGCTGAACCCCTCCTTTCCTGGTATCTCCAAGTCAAGAGCAGACATGGGCTTGAAGATAAGTGGACCCAAACACAACCTGCGTAAAATACCACGTCACGCTGGAATCAGGCCCAGGCTCTTGTTCTGAGGTGCTCTGGTCCCGTGATCATCCTCGTGGTCTCCTCTGCACTTGTTCCAACAGTTCCACGTCCTTATGTTGAGGACACCAGAACTGCACACAATACTCCAAGTGAGGTCTCACTACGGGGGCTGGAATTTGATGGCTTCTGGTGCATTAAAGAGGAAACCCGAAGAATTTATGACCTTTTTAGCTTTAATCACTGTGCTCCTTTGAATGTTCTCATCAGTTATAGCATGGCTTCCATATGAGCCATGGTTACAGTATGGGTTGCATATGAACCGTCTTTCCTCTGCTTCTTTTGGAACCGCAATGTTCAAGGATTCTGCCTTTTTAAACCACTATCGGCAGTTATACTGTCTCCATCTCGCTGGTGGTAGACTGGATTCTAGATCCCCGTTGTTTCTGGCAACCTGAAAGAATGTTCCTACTCCCCATTGTTCCTGCGGGCATGGAAACTTCTGTGCTGGTGTTTGATTTCTCCTTATCAGTTTCCATGCTTGATAGATTGCAAGTTCTGTCAAGTCTTGTCGCTTTTGTTTGTTTAAAATTGGCGGGTTTTGATCTACTTCTTGCATAAATTTTTGGTGAATTAATGGCAGTTCCGGCTTGATTCTGCTCATGATTTCCTCCTTTTACACACACACACACACACACACGTCCTTCTGCAAGCTGTGTGATTTTGAACCAACTTCCAAGTTTTTATCCACTGTTCCTCCCCTGCTCTGGGGACATATGGAGCCAGGCTGAGAACATTGGGGCTGTTCAGCCTGGAGAAGAGAAGCTGCGTGGAGACCTCAGAGCAGCTTCCAGTGTCTGAAGGGGGCTACAAGGATGCTAGAGATGGGCTCTTCATCAGGGACTGCAGTGATGGGACGAGGGGTGATGGGTTCAGACTGAAACAGGGCAAGTTCAGGTTAGATAGCATCAGTACTGCCAGAAAATCTGCAGATGGTAAAAGATTGGGGATTGTTAGAGAGTGGAATGTGCAAGTTATAGAACCCCGGCCAGGTTTGGGTTGAAAGGGACCTTAAAACTCCTCCAGTTCCAACCCCTGCCATGGGCAGGGACCCCTTCCACTGGAGCAGCTTGCTCCAAGCCCCTGTGTCCAACCTGGCCTTGAACACTGCCAGGGATGGGGCAGCCACAGCTTCTCTGGGCACCCTCACAGGGAAGAGCTTATTTCAGTGTGTAGTCTTGGGAGGGTTGGTGCAAGAAAATGGACATTTTGCTACACCTATTGGCATAAAAATGAGTCATAGCTCTGCAGTGAGGGGTTTTGTCTGTGTATGAATTCTAATTCATACACTGTAGTTTGAACAAGATTACTTGAGAAGGATCCAACAGCCTGTGTTTAGATACCAGAGCAACCGATGCCCACGATCCCTTTGCTTTGATAACCTGTGTGTGTAACTTGTGCATTGCCATGTGCAAAGGAGTTGGGAGCCACTGCAGGGTGCTCTGAACTGCTGAACATGTTTGAGTTGCAGCGGCAGTGGTGTGAGGGCTGCGTGCAGGCAGGTGCCCTCCAGCACCACCTTCACGGGTGATCCTTCAGAAGGCGCAGACACGTTTTGAACCATTCTGTCTCTCAGGAGAGTCACTGTAAATGGATTTCATCTTCTCATAATTGACGTTTGCTCACAGTTTTCTGACAGCTAAATCCTCAGTCTTTAAAAGTTAATTTGTATTTATTTGCTAAAAGAAAACGAATTTAACTTCATCCTTACCCTTTTCTGATTTTCTAGATTTTAAGTGAAGAAGGAGCCTCAAAGCATTGTGAGTGAAGACGAGGATTGCTCCTCTGCTCCAGGGCCTGTCATGGTAAGCAAAAGGGCTTTGTGGGGTCTCTCACAGAGCAGAATAGGTTAAAGTGCAAAACACCAGAGAACTGAGGTTTACACAGGGGGTGGTTGAATTTTAAGGTAGTGCTGGACTAGACTGGGCTGCTGCCTTTTTCCTAATACAGTCATAAGGTTTTCTATTATTTATGACTTTCTAATCAGGCTGCAGGAAGGAAACTTGTTATGGTGTCATATTTAGTTGTTTCAATGCTTGTCTTTGAAAGTGGAGTACCTTTAGTAAGTGACTGATACCTGAATTCTCTGCACTTCCTCCTGCTGGAGCTGATAGCTTGCTGTGTGGTGAAGAAGGCAGGCAGCAAGTGATGGTGCTGCAGTTCACTGTACCGCTTTGTTCCTCAGGATGAAGAGACTCAGCACAGCCTTGAATGCATCCAAGCTAATCAGATTTTTCCCAGGAAGCAGCTGATCCGAGAGGATGAGAACCTTCAGGTAATCACTACGCTGCTCCTTGCCAGTGAGGATCACGGTGTCTTCAGTTGAGCTGTGTATTCTCTGGCTTCTCCAGTAGAGTTTTCATTCACAGTGAGCACAGTAATAGGAGAAACCCATTTCCTGTTTAAATGCTCATGTGCTGTTGGTAGGGCAGAACTTGTGTGTTCTGTTACAAGAAGGTCTTTAGTATGTCTGAAATATAGAGCCAGTACTTGTGTAGGAGTTTCAGTGCTAGGTCTTAGTCCATAGTTTAGAACATGGTTCTTTAAAAGGCCCACACTGATGTAGTTAGATACTCCCATTGCTTCTTGCTACTGAGAAGCCAAAAGTTTCATGTTGCGCAAAATGGGTATTTATTGGTTTCTTAGTTTTCCAGAGTTTCTTTTGAAATCATTTTAGTTACATGCTTTATCCACGTAGACACTCCATGCGTTATCCATGTAGACACTCATATCAACTGAAGTAGTTTGTTTCCTTCAACAGAAACTCTTTTTAAGTGAAGTTGGTGTAAGCCCAGGTTATTTCCAAGTTGAGCATTGATGCTCTTCACCCAGCTCAGCTAAACTGGGCTTAAGTCACATTTTTAATCCAACAGTTGCCATTTTTATGTGCAGTGTGATACGACTGCAGGTTTTCTGCCTCTCTAACAGCAGCACATCATGCATTTCCTTCTTTGCAGTGAGAGATCCAAAGCAAAAGCTATGCTTTATCCAGTCTGAGCTGGTTACCTGAGCTTTCTTAGGGAATATTGATGACCAGTAGCACAGGTTATTCATCTTGCATGTTTTGCCTACTTCAGGATGAATTTAATAGCGTGATAGAGACGTCACTCTCCATTAAGGAAGGAGCAAGAGCATAAATCAAGGGGTTGGTCTAACTGCTTGCCTAAATGTGAGGAGAGTTTGCTCAGGTTTGTCACAAAGACTCCTGGCTTTCCCTGACCGAGCACTTCCTGCTCAGGAAAATGAAGAGCAAATAAGGCATCATTTCTGAAAAGGCTGTAGTTAACCTTGTACCAACCTGAATCAGGACTTCCCTTCTTAGCAGTAACAGCCAGGCTGAATTCTCAGCAGTATTCCTTTCGATTTCATGATGTTGTGTGCTTACAGAAGGGAAATGGTTTTGGTTAATGCTTTCTGAAAGACTTTTTCCTTCCCCTTCCGAAGGTCCCGTTCATTGAACTGCATGGTGAGAGTACAGAGTATGTAGGACGAGCAGAGGATGCCATCATTGCACTTTCCAATTACAGGCTTCACATCAAATTCAAGGAGTCTGTTGTGAATGTAAGTGTTGTTCATGGTATTCTGAACTCAATCCAGATAAAAGAATTGGGGATAAAAGCCTGGTGATCCTGCTTTTTGTTCTTAGTGGTAATGAAAAATCTCTTTATGATGCTCAAATACATATTTAGGCAGCAAAAGATGACTCAGTGCCTCTGAATATCAGGCTTTGTAAGGAAAATTCATGTCACTCAACTTTATGTTCCCTTTACAGTTGGCTGCATCAGCCTTTTGCTCTCCC
This sequence comes from Amazona ochrocephala, assembly GCA_039720435.1. Classification (NCBI taxonomy): domain Eukaryota; kingdom Metazoa; phylum Chordata; class Aves; order Psittaciformes; family Psittacidae; genus Amazona; species Amazona ochrocephala. Next base: position 1,555,595 of record CM077891.1, on the reverse strand, counting down.
TAAGCTCTGTATATACTTAGTAGAGAAACAAAAGGCCTTCCAAAGTGCTGTTTGGAGCACCTAAGCTACATTTCTGCCTTGCTTGAAGCTTCAAAAGGTGGACGTAGGTAACTACTGCAGTTACATGCCTGAAGTTGGACAGTATGAGTGCAGTCATTGATGCGAGAGATCTGTGAATTCAGCCTCAGCTTCAGAGGCCTACACATTTCTTGCTCTTGAATATCCCCTCTTAAATATTGTTACATATCCAGTCACTCATCATCATAGACATGAATTAAATGGGCATCGTGTAGTCAGTGGGTAATACCGATCTAGAGTAGCTTACTAGTTGAAATGGTCTTTGTGGATGACAGAATTTGACAGGCATCCCGCACAGCACAGAAATCCTTTGGTGGCTGTTTGTAATAAACCCAGTAAAATAAAATCCAAAGACCCAAAGCATGTTTTTCTTTTCCTCCTGATGATGGGTTTTTACCCATCTCCTTATTTCAGAACAAGTCCTGACCCTGGTTAGTTGCTCACAAGTGCCATGTGTCAGTCATAAACCCTGAACCACACAGTGGTGAGTGAAGTGTGAAACACCAAAGCTGCGTGTTCAGAGCTAGAAAAGCAAGGGAAGCAGAATGAGCCTTGACCAGTGTCCAACACCTCCATGGCTGAGACACGTGTGACACAGTGGGCTGGAACATCAGGATCTCCTGTGCACCTGAGTTAATTTTTGATGCCATGGCAATCTTAAATTATTCATTATTGTTTTGTGCTAGAACCCAATGATTAACCTATAAAACTGTTGTTCATTAACTGAAACTCAGTCCTTGCTGGTTTATGTCTCTAATCATAGAGCTGTGTTATCTGCAGACTTTGAAACGTGCCTGTGTCAGTTACCATCAGTCACTTCTTCAAGTGCCATTTGGGTTCATGGACTGTCAATGTAGCAAGCTGAATGGGGGTGACTGCCGGGCTGGTGGATGTCTGTACAGCATTAAAGTGCTAAAATCACAATGAGGGGATTTTTCAGCAGATAAAGGTATTACTTCTGAACATAGTGATGGCAAAAAGTCTGTGATGCCAACAGTTGAATTGCAAACTTAAGGTAGTATTATTTTCCCTGCTGACCATACAAAGGAGCTGATACAAGTAGGTGAATGTGCAAGGATAGCATAACTGTGCTTTCACTTTCCTTATTCTATATGCCATCCTGGAGCGTAACTTAAGACTTAGAAGTTGAGGTTTAGGTGCCAGCATGCAGCAGGATGGCAGCCAGGGCAAAGCCTGGGTGCTGGGATGCCTCAAGTGCAGTCAGCCAGATGCACCTCTGCATGCTGCTGGCAGCAGGGAGAAGGTGTGATATGAGGCACGTGCTTTATAGGATTCCTTTGCTGCTTTGTGATGCAAACATGTTTCTTAAATAATGTTCTTTGTGACAGGAAAAACTCCATAAAAGCTTGTCAGTATTCCCAGGTTAATCTTGTTTCCCAGGCTTTCATAGAACCTTAGGATGGTTTGGGTTGAAGGGACCTTCAGAGCTCATCCAGTTCCAACCCCCTGCAATGAGCAGGAGCATGTTCAACTGCATCCGGTTGCTCAGAACCACATCTGCCCTCTCACTTTGCTCTTTGCTCTGAGGTTGTTAGTTCTGCTTCATGTGTCACCATTAACCATCAATCAGACAGTGAGTGAGGTAGAGCAGAATACAACTTATTCTTCCATAACCCATATGACCGTCACTAATGCCATAATATGAGCTCCACTGGAATCCAGGGCAGACAGAATTTAGGATATCTTTAAGGCTAAAGCATGCTTGCGATAATTAGGAACAATGTTTAAATTGTTAAATTTTGCAGTAATAATCACTTTGGTTATTGTTGATCAAAATTATTGATCAAACGGTGATTTTCTAAATGAAATCTTCACTGAATAAGTTTTGATTGAGTTCATCTTGACTCTTCCCTCCTAGTTTTATATCATAGAATCATAGAATGGTTTGGGTTGGAAAGGAGCTTACAGCTTCTCCAGCTCCAACCCCTGCCACAGGCAGGGCACCTTCCCCTGGAGCAGCTTGCTCCAAGTCCAGCCTGGCCTTGAACACTAGAGCTGTTCAGAGAACACCTCTAAGACCTTTTTAAACATGTATAAATGTTCATTAATGTTTGGAGGTGGAGGTTCTCTGAATGATTTTCAGAAGAATCACTGTCCTGACTCAGTCCAGCCCCATCAATGTCCTTGTCACCTCAGGGGAGAGAGGGACTTCTGTAAGGAGGAGGATTCTTAACACACATCTGTGCTGTAATACATGTAAACCAAACTGGTTCTCTGTGTCTGAATGTGGAGGTGTTCTGGCATCTCCTCTTGAAGTAGGTGGAACATTCTTCTGGTAGGAATGGTGCTCCACAGAAAGCAGGGTGCCCGTCAGCTACTCACCCCTTAGTAAAGGCAAGTGTGTGGAGGAAATGGAATCCAGTTAAATGCGGATTCCTGAGCTTTGGTTTCTTACCTCACTGTTTTCTGTTTCCAGTTCACCAGACTGGCAGTCAGAATGGTGCTTGTGAAACCTCAGTGTGTAGCACCATGCAGCTACATCACTTGCTGCACCTCTGCTTGAATACATTTAAAAGTTGATAATTCTCGCATTGCAACACTGCAGAAAACAGCTGTATGTGTGGATCTTTCCCATGGATAACTTCCTAGATCACAGTATTAATAGGAACATGGTGTTTTAAATGCAAGCCCAAAAGATCCAGTAGACCATGCATAAATTGGAGGGATTATGACATTCAGAAGTGTTGACTTACATTTATCCATGGGATAAAAGTGCAGACTCAACAGTGATCTCCCTGTGCACATGGGCAGGTTGGTTCCCAGGCTGAGCTCTGTGCATTGCCTTCCCTTCAGTACATCTCAAGCTGTGCAGCTGATGAGTGTTTCTCCCTGTAAGCTAACTGCATGCGTGGAAGAACTCTGATGTTAGTGTAGTCCTGATACCATGGACCTATGGCAGCCTCTTTCAAACAGAGTTTGGGCAAAGTGAAAGAAAGTCATGCTGCTGAGATGAGGCAGACTTTCAGTCTGCAGAGCCTTAGTATGAGCTGTCCCTTGCTTGGCTTCAATGCACATGGTTGGTTTGGCATCTTCCTTCCTCAGGTGGCACAGTTGTGGTTCATGTGTGCTGAACAGTAGCTTAGTCCTTGTTACGTTCTTAGGTCCTGATGTTCCAGTTGTCACACTGCATGTGTGTTGATAGTGAAAGCAGGGGGGAGCACTGAATGATTGCCTTCGAGACAAATCCTGAGTGTAATGAGTTGTAATTAAAGGCAAATTTTGCTCCAGGTACTCCTTGTGGGAATCTGAGCAAGATCACACCTGGGGGGATTTGACTCGCTCCACCTAGGGGAGACTCCTCGAGGACCTTCTGAGTTGACCTTACACCCTCAGTTCCTCTAGGTGTTGTACTATACCATGCTCCAGGACGCACCCCACATAGCCTTGGCCTCATGCCGTTCAAAGTAACCCTCCCGTAACGCAACCCTGACAGTTTTCAGGCTCTGAACTTGCGAAACAAGAAGACAACAGGGGGAGAGAGCTGGGCTTGTTCAGGTGGAGAAGTGAAGGCTCCTTAAGGGGAGACCTTAGAGCAGCTCCAGTGCCTGAAGGGGCTGCAGGAAACCTGGAGAGGGGCTTTGGACAAGGGCCTGTAGGGACAGGCCAAGGGGAATGGCTTTAACCTGCCAGAGGGGAGACCGAGATGAGCTTTTGGGCAGAAGCTCTTTGCTGGGAGGGTGCTGAGGCGCTGGCCCAGGGTGCCCAGAGAAGCTGTGGCTGCCCCATCCCTGGCAGTGTTCGAGGAAAGGTTGGACACGGGCTTGGAGCAAGCTGCTCCAGTGGAAGGTGTCCCTGGATGCTGCAGGAGCACAGTGCTCTGGACCTGTCTGTAATGTGTATGATTGGCCTGGCGTAACCGTGCGTGTGTGTTCTTATCAAAGCCAAAATGATTGCTCTGCAGTGCTTTATCCTGATAGCCATGATTAGATGGGGAAGTGCCTGCGGATAGAATTGATGGCTCTGTCAAGAGCAGTCTCGCTGTGCTGCTGTCTGGCTGCCCATGTGCATCAGCCCCAGGAAGCTAACAAGGCAAATAGAAGGTTGTCAATGGGAAGAATGAGGAGTGGAGGCAGGTAATTTCACTGAGTTTTACTGGGGGAAGAATAATGACCAGGAAGGAGATTGAAAATGCAAGTGGATCAGAGGAGAGGTATTTATGAAAGGAAAATTAAGAAGATGGATATGAATGTTCTTTTGAAGAGAAACAGGCAGATGCTGAGGAAATGGATGCTGAGCTGCAGGTAGGATGTCACAGGGAGAAAGAATGGCTGTTGTGCACAGGGCAGATTGAAAGGGCACAGAGCAAAGAGTGACTTTGAAAGAAGGGAATTAAAACTAATGCAGGAGTAGAATACTCGGTCTGCCATTACAGAGCTGGGAGGAGGGAGTGGTGAAGGACTGCTTAAATGAAGATGGACATGGGAAAAAATGCGATAAAAGAGGGTTTGGGAGAGAGTATTAACAGGCAGAGCAGCATCTGACTGAAAAGCAAGGCTTCTGGAGTTCTGCTGCTCGGGTAGCTGGGCAGAGGTGCCTCACTGGCCATGGTGCTGCCATGAGAGGCAGTGGTGGGTCTAAATAATTCACTGAGTGTGCTTGAGGCTGTGCAGTTGGGAGGAAAGAATAGATGGTTCTCTGGGCTGAGGTCCTCTCCAGTCCCTTAACAGACAATACTGCCACAACTTGAGCTGTCCCTTCCTGCCTCTGTAAAGCCAACAACTAAAATGGTATTCCCAAGATCCCAAATTCAGACTTGTAAGAGAGAAGAAGGCTTCCATGGGAAGAGCTTGTGGGTCTCTGTGCTTTCCCGTTTGTCACCAGTGCTGCACCCCTCTCAGTTGTTTTGACATGGTCCCTTATGGGGTTTGGATCATACAGCAGTGGAACTGAAGCTACTGCTACGTGGTACCGAGATACTGAAGTAGTTTCCCTTCATTTTCTTTGGTTTTCTCTCTCTTTTTCAGACCCCATGTAATCCTGTAATAAATCCTTGTGAGATATGCAAAGGAATTACTGTGTTAGTGCTGTTTGAACTAAAAGTATGTCATCTTTTTAATTGCAGGTTCCATTGCAGCTTATAGAAAGCGTTGAGTGCCGTGATATATTTCAACTTCATCTGACTTGCAAAGACTGCAAGGTTATAAGGTAGGAAGAGGCTGCGTGTTGGACAGGGGTACCTCTGCTTTCCGTGTGCTGCAGAGAGCTCTGCTGCTTTCAGGAAGGGTTATTTTCTTATTTTTGCACCTGCTTGCCCTCAAAAGATGTTCTTTGGTCCAATTTTGCATATGATGGGTGGGCTTTTGTGTGAGGGAGATGGGAGCAAGGCTTTCTGCCTCTCTGCTTGCTGTGAGACACAGCAGCAGTATCTGAGCCCAAGTGGCTCGTCTTGATTTTATTCTCAAATGAATTTCATTTGCACTGCGCTTTCCCTGCCTTACAGTCAGTTATAACATATTGCTTCAGTTAGGTACAAGATACTGCATAAAACCACTGAAACACACACTTGAAGTGGGTAATGGAGATATGGGGCTTCCAGAGTTAAGGTATGGGCTTTGTGCACTTTGAGGTGAATCCTCCAGTCTGGGTGGCATCAGCCCCTGGTGTTTTTAAAGGCTGGGAGGACACAGTTGTTATCCTTAAGACATAGCAACCTGGGGAGATGCAAGTGAGGGGATGAGGTGAAGCGAGGTCTGCAGCCTGCTCTAACCCAGTGGGCAGCATCAGGTGGAAGGGAGGGTTTCGCTGTGCCTGTCCTTCAGCAGACCTCAGAGTCCAAGCCAGGAGCCTCTGAGCTGCAGCTATTTCCTACTTCCCTGCTGCAGGAATTAATTTGGATCTATGAACTTTAATTAAGAAGAAAGGAACATTTCTTTTTGATGAAATGTTTGCTGGCAGTACCTTTTGTATAATGAGCTGAGCCCCAGTCAGAGCTGAGCACTTGGAATGTTTAACAGAGCAGCTGCTTCCTATTTTCCTGAGGACTGATTTTCGGTTAGAAGTAATATTTAGTTTAATTTCAATTAAATATTTAACTTCCTCTCAACTTGTAGCTCTTGACATTGGAAGATGTCCTTCCTCTCACAGTAATTTGATGTTTCTTCTCGATTGTAGAGTGAATACAGCTTGTTTGTATTTATGCCCTTCCTCATCAATTTCCCTTCAAAATTGCATCTCTGAGCATCAGTACTCAGTGGCACTGGCTGGAGGAACGCAATGGAGTATGAGGCTGAGCCACCAGATTGAAAACATGGTCATGTTCTTTCTAATACAATAGTTTGTGTATTGAACACTAGAGCTCAAGTGAAGATGGTACTTGCTGTTTGCAAAACTAACTTTAAAAGGATTCAGAAAGAAAATGGGGTCTCTAGGGTGAGTTGTATCTTGTCTGACTGGATAGTTAATGCAGAATTGCCACTCTTAAGCCAGTAGTCTGGCTGGCTTTCCAGTCAGGATGGGAAATGGACACCTCTGGCTTCTTTGCAGATGTTCTGACACGTTTCATGAGCTGATCATTGCTTTTGCCTTCCACTGACTGACTTGTTGGGTCGTAAATACTGCCCTTGGAGAATACAGGTGCTGCCGTTAGCCATGAATGCTGCAGAACACAGACCAGGCTCAATGTAAATGCTTGGAGTGTTTTATACCTACAAAATGTGAAAGAAATCTGTCACAGCAGAATAGATCACTGGTGTTATTCCCACCTTTTAGTCTAAAGGGTGCAGGAGTCCTCTTTGCAGAGACAAGCTAATGAATTGTAATACACTGCTTTGAAGATTGGTTTCTGCTCTGCAGGGTTGTTGTTGGTCTGTAACATCAGGCAAAGCTCAGTTTCAAAGACATTGTTTGTGCTTCCCACCAAGGCTAGGAAGAGAATCTTCACCTGTGAGATAGGGGAATAACGTACGATTTCAGGTATCAGAGTTTGTCCTCATTCTCAAATCAAGTATAAAAATCACATGGATATTACTCCTGTGTCTGATGAAACCTATGTTCTTGTTTACGGGTGATGATGCATGGATTAGAACATATGTGATAGTTCCATGGGTTCCCACCTGAGGCCAGCTGTCAGTGTGCCACTGTAGCGCATCCCTGTCTTTGGTAATGTGGACACTGCAGACAGAACCTGGTGATAGTGTCCTTGGTTTGATAGTAATCATATGGATAAGCATCTCCCTCCTTCGTAACTAGGAAGGTATTGACTGTTTTGACTTCCTAAGTGGGTATTTCTTCACTAATATCCGAAGGTTTAACTTTTACTATCTATTAGAATGTACATAGATGCAGGACTAAGTTACCAATAAGGTGCTTGCTTTGGGCTTTTTGCTTTCATAGAAGCATAGAATGGTTTGGTTTGGGAAAGACCTTAGGATCGTCCAGTTCCACCCCCCTGCCACGGGCAGGGACCCCTTCCACTGGAGCAGCTTGCTCCAAGCCCCTGTGTCCAACCTGGCCTTGAACACTGCCAGGGATGGGGCAGCCACAGCTTCTCTGGGCGCTCTGTGCCAGTGCCTCAGCACCCTCACAGGGAAGAGCTTCTGCCTTATCTCCAACCTGAACTTCCCCTGTTTCAGTTTGAACCCATCACCCCTTGTCCTATCACTTCAGTCCCTGATGAAGAGCCCCTCTCCAGCATCCTTGTAGCCCCCTTCAGACACTGGCAGCTGCTCTGAGGTCTCCACGCAGCTTCTCTTCTCCAGGCTGAACAGCCCCAATGTTCTCAGCCTGGCTCCATATGGGAGGTGCTGAAGCCCTGTCGTCGTCATGGCTTCCTCTGGCCTTGTTCCAGCAGCTCCATGTCCTTCTTGTGTTTGGGACACCAGAGCTGCACACAGTGCTGCAAGTGGGGACTCCCCAGAGCGCAGCAGAGGGGCAGGATCCCCTCCCTGAGCTGCTGCTCATGCTCTGGGGTGCAGCCCAGCACACGGGGGGTTCTGGGCACAAGCACACTCTGACGGGTCATGTTTGGTTTCTCATTGACTGGTGATTCCATGATTTCACAGATGGTTTGCAGCAGCCTGTCAGATCTTACAGCCTGCAGCTTTTACTGCAGATTCACAGGTACCTCTTTGTCTCTGGGGCAGGTGTCAGTTCTCTACTTTTGAGCAGTGTCAAGATTGGCTCAAGCGACTGAACAATGCCATCCGCCCTCCTTCCAAGATAGAAGACCTCTTCTCCTTTGCCTACCACGCGTGGTGCATGGAGGTGTATGCCAGTGAGAAGGAGCAGCATGGGGACTTGTGCCGGCCAGGTATGGATAACACTTTGGGACCATCACAGATGCATTGATAAGTAGAACTGCCTGTTCTGAAATCTAGAACCTCCAAACTAGTTACAAACGGGTTCAGTCAGTGCTGTTGTCAGCTGAACCTGGACAGCTCCAGGATGGGCTCTTCTGTACGTTAGTTCTTGCATTTCTTCACTAGCTGGTGGCTATACCGTATGTGTATTATATATGTGTAGTGCAGCTAGGGTGTCCTTCAATGTCTTGCATGTCTGCTGCACAGCCTGAGTTTGGTTCTGTCTGAACAAAGGAGAAATTAGCTCCCACCATAGCTGCTGTAAGATCAGCATGCAAAGCAGTACCTGAATATCACAGGGAAATTATTGGGGTGGATTTGCTTTAGGCAGTCATGGAGCTGTCCAGCCATTGTCAGACAGGGATTCGAGCTGTGGATCTGTTTAAGTAGGTGGCTAGAAGGTGATACATTCAGGTTCATGCACACCTCACATGAGGAGCAGCGAGTTGTTGGTGAGCTCTAGTCTAAGTGACCTGGCACGAGGAAGGTAGAGCTGACCTGTGGTCCCCCTTCCGCAGAACAAGCACGACCCAGGAGGCAGAGCCATGGCTTTTTTATGGCACCAGTGCCACGATATAAAGGAAATACGTGGTGAAGGTCAATCAGGTCCATAGATTGTACTGCCATGGATGTTCTCCACTTGCACACAGGGTCGTCCTCACATTTTAGCTTTCAAAAAGCATAAGGAAAGTAATCTCATTGTACACGTTGTCCATAGGGTAAAGCAGGTTGGGGTTTGCAAGATACCATTTTCAGTGTATAATCTGACCTGTAGGAATGATTAATATTACAGCTTTTCTTTCACAGATAATTAAGTCCCCAGGTAAGGGTAGGCTGCAGTCTTTATTCTTAATTCACCAATTTCTCTCCATTTACTCTACTTGTCCTGTAACATCACATAAAAACTGTTTCAGACCAGTACATCTTGGAGATAAATACATATCTACATGTATCTCGGGTATTGAAGGCTTTAAGGGTTTTCTGCAACAGAGAATGGAAAGATGGATTATAGGATTAATTTCTCAACTGGTTTTTCCCCCTGTGGGGTGATGCTCTGCCTCTGAGTTCATGATGCAGCAACCGAATGAGATAAGCAATGGTCAGACTTGCAGGGTTACTTTATGCTGCTCATGTGCTCAGTAAATTTGTCACATTTCTTACTCTGAACCTCTGAACATTATCCTCTTCTCCATGTTGGTTGATACCTTCTGATTCTCTCTGCCTGCCTAAAGAATTATTCTTTATTGCCATTGTGTACCTTTCAGTTGTATTTGGATTCTTTGAAAAGTGTCCAGGAAATATATGAAGCTCATTCCAGTTCCTTTAATATATTAAGCCATGAATCTGGGAGGATTTGGTGACTGATACTTGTGTCAAACTATGATTTATGCAATTTGTCCTCCTATCTCCCCATGACTCATGGAGGAATAATGTCCAGTTTGGAGATAGAGAACTGATGTAGGTTCAGTTCCAGGGCTTGCATGCAGGCATACAGGAAACCTGAGGCTGGAATTGCGTGCTAAATGGAGATGTTCCAGACCACATTCTACATATTCCCCCATCATGGATCACTCAGACCAGAGCTTCCCATTCTTCTCAATGATATCAAACTCTTCAGAGCTTCAGAAAGGAAAAACTACTGAAGGTATTTTCCCGCTATGACTGCTGATGGATTATAGAATCATAGAATAGTTAGGTTTGGAAAAGACCTTAAGGTCAAGTTCCAACCTTTTGTGATATGCTTAGGTCTGGGCTGCAGCCGTGTTGTTTCTTATATGAACTTCCAGGAGCTGATCCTTAGGCTCTGATATTTCAGGACAGTTGACCCGGGAGAGCCATGAGTACAAGCAGTGCTTCTCCCACCATGGATTTCCCAAATAGGGTTGTGAAACACAGATGGTGGTTTTGGACTGTTCCTTTCTCTTCTCTGCTCTTCATGACTCCAGTGGTGCTTTTCTGTCACTGTTTCGAAAGGTAGAACCCTTACTTCTTATTGCGCATTGATTTTCTCTCTCTGCTTTTGACACCCAGGAGAACATGTAACTTCAAGGTTTAAAAACGAAGTGGAGCGGATGGGGTTCGATATGAACAATGCCTGGAGGATTTCCAACATCAATGAGAAGTACAAGTGAGTTGTGTGGGCTGCTGATTCACAGCCAAACAGCATCTCAAACCACCAGTTTTGTTATAGCACATTACTGGAACTCCTTCCAAGTTCTGCAGCTCCTAATAAGAAACAATCAGAATGAGGATTTTCTGTTGTTTTATAGAAAAAGTGTGCTTTTAAAGAATTAGTGTTTTGTTAGCTGATCCAGTGTTTTGTAGGCTGAGAAATACTGGATTACGATGTGCTTGCTGGAGGACTTCTTAGAGAATAAGCATTCCCATGGAAGGGAAGCCTGAAGTGAGCAGAATGGAGTTTGAACTTTTAAAACCGACTTTTTATTGTGTCTTATTCTCTAACCTATGAAAAAGATGCGTATTAAAAACCAAAACGAAGTTGGTTTGGAAGAGCTGAGCTTGTAGATCCCGAAAACAAGAGCAAATACTTTCTGTGGTCCTCAAAGGCCAGGCTGACGTCCTCTCCTCTCGCTGCTGGAGCAGAGGCTGGTGTTCCTCCATGCATGGTCAGTAGGACAGAGTGTTCTGGCTGATCCCTAATGCAATTCAGAGCAAACCCAGCCATAACACCATGCTGAAACAGGTTTCGTTGCTCTGTCTCTGCAGGATAATATGTGACTTGCAGCCGGTAGTTGGTGTCACTGCAAGAACAGCATGTGTCTTGGTCTGAGAATCTAGGAGAGAAAAAATCCCATGTGCATTTAACCCTAAGGAGAAGGAAACAGTCCCTTCTGTGTCCTATGGAAGCAGAGTGACACAAACTTCTCTTTTCCTTCTTGGGGCCAGCACTTGAGCAAAGGGCATTTTTTCAGGATAATCAATGCTTTTGCTGAATAGAACAGTCTTACACATGTGTCCATCTGTCCTTGTGCAGGAAATGGCTTTCCTTAAAGGGATGGACTGGGGATGAATCATGATTATGATTCAGCAATATAGTGCAGTCACGGCTGAGTGCTTGCACGGTTCTTCTCCCTGCCAGTCATGGCTTTACTAGTTCAGTTGTAGAGGAGGACATGCATCTAGTAGGAGAAATTTCCATTAGCCAGTCTAACATGAGCCCTGCACTCTGGTTTCTGCCCTTGGTGGGGCTGAGGAGCCAGTGTACTCTTCCCACTTCGGTCTTGAATCCAGTAGCCAGCGTGGCTCTGCCTCTGTGCTTTGTGACCCAGAAATCCAGGAGCTAATTCTTCGGCATGGAGAGACCAGGAATTTCTCTTCAAAGGTCCAGTTTGTTTCAGCTGGAGGCAGAAATTGCCTATGTGTGAATTCCCTGAGAAAAATCCCAGAATCCCAGCCTGGTTTGGGTTGGAAGGGACCTTAAAGCTCCTCCAGCTCCACCCTGTGTCACCAGCAGGGACACCTTCCACTAGAGCAGCTTACTCCAAGCCCCTGTGTCCAGCCTGGCCTTGAGCACTGCCAGGGATGGGGCAGCCACAGCTTCTCTGGGCACCCTGTGCCAGCGCCTCAGCACTCTCACAGGGAAGAACTTCTCCCTTGTATGTAACCAAAATCTCCCCTGTTTGAGTTTGAACCCCTTACCCCTTGTCCTGTCGCTGCAGTCTGTGATGAAGAGTCCCTTTCCAGCATCCTTGTTAGGCCCCTTCAGGTACTGGAAGCTGGAGTCTTCTAACCCTGAAATGCCTTTATGCACCTCAGTGCTCATAGTGCCTTTTGTTACAGGTGAAGGAGGAGTTAGTTGACATACAGTGAAACAGGAATTCACAAACTGGCAGGTTGCTAAGATGAAGAGCTGTCAGGTTGCTCATACTGCTTATTATGTGTTGTCTGGGAAGTGTGTAACTGCTCTGTGTCTTTTCAGCCCCTTTTCACCACTTCTCTTGCAGGCTCTGTGGTAGTTACCCCCAGGAAATCATTGTTCCTGCCTGGATCACGGATAAGGAGCTAGAGAGCGTGGCAAGCTTTCGGTCCTGGAAGCGTATCCCTGCTGTTGTGTACAGGTGAGGCTCTTGCAGATGGAACAGCTTTCACCAGGCTACAAATGGGATGTTATAGCAAATAAAAGCTGAAAGAAGCTGTAACTGGGAATTCTAGCTTGGAAGGAAAGGTGTTCTGTGTCCCAGGTGTCCCCTCAATGAGCTTGGCAGACTTGAAAATCAAATTTCTCCCATTTATTCAAAGTAAAGGGAGGTATGGCTTTCATCTTGTTGCATTTGTGCATGTATAACACAATGTGGAGAGATGCTGCAAGAGAACATCTTGGAGAGAATATCCAGGACCTGCTAGGGTAAAGTTGGAGAACTAGGCTGGGAAGAGGCAGCAAAACCTGGCACAGCCCCTCCATGCTGCCTGGTGGAGTGGTCCCTAAGCTGAATCCCCCTGGGACTCCATCTGTGCTGAGGTCCTGCTGTTCCACTCCAGAAGGATCCTAGAAGCTGTGTAGAGAGCAGGACCTTGCCACGAAACACGAACCACCCAGAGGGTTTAGATCTCCAACAAGGGTGACAGGGGACCCTTCACATGAGAAAACATTCAGACCTGCGTTTAACTGACAGCGGAGTGGGACCTGTTAGGCCAGAGAGCTCGGGGTCTTTGTCTCCGCCTTTGCTACCTCTATGTGTATTGGTTTATACCCATTGAAAACCCAGGAAGGTGTGAGGCGGCAGCAGACCCGGGCTCTTGTCAAACCATAAATGAGTTGAGGCAGATGTCCTGCATGTTCATGCTGAGTGGGAATCACAGGATCATTTAAGTTGAAAAAGGCTTTCAAGATCACCAAGCCCAACCATTCCCCAACGCTGCCAAGGCCACCACTAACCCACGGCACTGAGGGTCTCATCTACACATCTCTTTAAATACCTCCAAGGATGGCAACTCCACTACTGGAGCAAACCAGCCCTTGGGTGAAGAAATCTTTCCTAGTGTGCAATCTAAACCTGTCCTGGCACAACTTGAGGCCATTTCCTCTTGCCCTGTAAGATTTGTATCGTTTAATCCCAAACACGTTGTAGGAGTACTCAGCATTTGCATCGCCTGCAGGTCACTCCTAGAGGAAATGAATTTGAATGTGTTACTGTGAGAATGCAAAGCTGTAAGATGAAGACCTTGAGCCAGCTGCAGAAATGACAAATGGCATCTCTGGCTCCTTTGCTTTGGCTCCGGTTCTCAATGGCCAATACTCACAGTGCACTATAAACAAGGACAAATACCAAAATCATTTAAGGGAGATGTAAAAATCAAATTACAACAGAATATAGGCGTTAGCTATATCTACATATTTTAGGTAGTTTTAATCAGTTTTCTCCTTAGACTGAGTCCAGCAGCTCTTCATAACAAAATTGCATGTCTGAGATCCTGGGGTTTAGCAGCTGCTTTAATAAGAAACCCATTTCATCATCTCTGGGTTGGGGTTTTGTTCAGGTATTCTGGAACCTGTCGTTTAATGCCTTGAGCACCTTCCTGGTGTGGTTATCCTCCCATAAATGTTGCAAATCTCTTTAAGAAATCAGAGGACAAAGGGATTAGAAAGATAATGAATGCTGATCATTCCATTATCTGCCTGTCCTTCTGCAGAGACAGGAAGGAGAAGCTGCTCTCGGAGTTTGAAGCTAAATTTAGAGAGCGGTAAAGCTGGCACATTTGTACAGCTTGGGTCGGAGGAGCCAGGGTAGGAGAGTTCAGAGTAGGTCACAAAGCATTATTTACCTAGCTTAAGAATTCTGGTTCTATGAAGGGAGAACAAATTAGCTCATGGCTACAGCCCATTAGCTTTAAATCCCCCTCTTTTCTCCTTTTCCTTCCAAATAATGAAGGGGTCAGCCCTGGGGTCCTTCTGCCTGTGCGTGCTCCATCCTCTGCTCAGCTCTGTGAGGGTGGGAAAAGGCTATCATAGAATCCAGCCAGGTTTGAATTGGAAGGGACCTTCAGGCTCATTCAGTCCCAACCCCTGCCACAGGCAGGGACGCCTTCCACTGGAGCAGCTTGCTCCAATCCCCTGTGTCCAACCTGGCCTTGAACACTGCCAGGGATGGGGCAGCCACAGCTTCTCTGGGCACCCTGTGCCAGCGCCTCAGCACCCTCACAGGGAAGAACTTCTGCCTAAGAGCTCATCTCAATCTCCCCTCTGGCAGGTTAAAGCCATTCCCCTTGGCCTGTCCCTACATCCCTTGTCCAAAGCCCCTCTCCAGGTTTCCTGCAGCCCCTTTAGGCACTGGAGCTGCTCTGAGGTCTCCCCTTCAGGAGCCTTCTCTTGTCCAGGCTGCCCCAGCCCAGCTCTCTCTGTCAAATCTGTTCTTTTTGCTTTAATTCAGGGGGAAAAACAGTTGTAATAGTTTTCTTATAATTCACCCACTGACTTGTCTCAGACGCTGAGCACTGGGACAGAGCGAGACCAGAGGCAGACCCATGGAACAAACCCTCATTGTCTGCTCTCGCAAAGCACGAGGAGCCGAGCAGCTGGAGGGCGCATCCGAAGTACTTGGACGAGGTTGGGCTGTCAGCAGTGTTGCTGCTGTTTTCATGCTCTGGTTTCTAGAAAATCCTCACAGCACTTCTGTAGTTTTTCTGTCTTTACAATTGTTTAAAACCTCTGTAGATACATCTGTTGGTAACGGGCTTTGCAGCTCTTCTGTTTTGGCCCCATGAAATCAGTGTTAGGGAGAAGCCTAGGGGGATTTCTTTTTCCCAGAGATTTCCCATCCCTGGCAGTGTTCAAGGCCAGGTTCGACACACAGGGGCTTGGAGCAAGCTGCTCCAGTGGAAGGTGTCCCTGCCCGTGGCAGGGGTTGGGACTGGAGGAGCTTTAAGCTCCCTTCCAACCCAAACCAGTCTGGGATTCTGTGATCAGTCCTGGATGCAAGGAGATACAAGGATGTGGTGGGTTTATTGTTGTCCTCAAAAGGTTGCTTGAACACAAGGAAGATGAAGCATGTGCAGAGGTTTGCCATTCATCACAGTTACACAAGGCTCTGTAAAGGGCTTTGTAGCTGTCTAATGGTGATTTATTCTTTAGAATAAAGACTCACAGAACAGTTTGGGTTGGAAGGGATCTTCAGAGCTCATCTGGTGGAATCCCCTGCAGTGCGCAGGGACATCTTCAGCTACACCAGGTTGCTCAGAACCTCACCCAGCCTGGCCTCCTGCAGGAAGGCTGCGTTCTGCTTTGTCTCCTGAGGGCCAGGGAGCTTGCATTGGAGGTTTGCTTTAATTCCCGCCAGTCGTTCCTTGGTTGCTGAGATCTGAGTGACACCATCGTACCCTAGCTCTGTCTCTGGGGACCTCGGAATCACGCTTAAACCGTTTGTTCTTTTCCCTTGCTGTAGCCAGTCCATTTGGAGTGAGTATGATTCCTCAGAGCTCTGGCTGTAATAGAATTGTTTGCTGGTTCTGCCGGTACATTGTACTGTTGTGCAGGCTGAGGAGTGCGAGGGCTTCACAGCCAGCACTGAACTCAGCTTTTGGCCTAATGATTTCTTATTATTTGTGGTATAAATGGGAGGCAAGGACCTTGAGATGAAAATGTAACTCTTGATGAACGTGTGGGAATGATTCTGCTGCAGGTAGTAATGAAATCTGGGAGAACATAGGGAAAAATAAATGAGTTTCTCTGAGCGTTCCAAATAGATTTTGTACATGTGTAATGGTGCTTTATTCTCTCGTGTCACTTGTGCAGGAGCATAGCAGGGAGCTCGGTGGCCTTTCAGTAACTGGCAGGTGCTTTTTGCTGCACTAATTTGATATCAGGAGAGCTGTAAATGGGAGGTTGTTCATTTCAGCACGTCCACATTTCGCTTCTCGTGCTGGCCCCTGGTGTCCGCGCGCTTTTCCTTCAGCTCCTGCAGTGTGTCAGTTGCTCCTGCTCAGTGAAGGAATTTTGTATGGAGCCATTACGAAAGAGCTATGAAAAATTCTTCAAATCCCATAGCACAGCCTGGTTTCTAATTGTCAGGTTTGGCAACAAGGAGGCTTAACCCGAGGTAAGTGTTGCTGTGAGCGCATAGCGGAGGCAGCCGCCGCTGGTGCTGTGCCCCATAGTGATACTGCAGGGACGGTGCTGCTCAGCTCCTGATGGGCCTTGACAGCTCTGACAACAAACCTGCCACCTCCATAAATATCCATCAGAGTGGTGAGAAGGGGAAAAGTCAGGATTTATAGATTTCTAGGCTTGGGTGGGCTCTGACTGCTCAGGGCTCTCTGGATCTGCTGATCACATCTGAGTAAAGATTCAGGTAACTCTCCCCATTCTGTGCTGCTGCCGCCTTGGAGGGAGCTGAACAACTCTTGCTTGACAAGAAGCTGAGGTGGCCAGTTTGTGTGCAGGAAGGCTCTAAAATTCTTCTCTGCATCATCTCTTACAGGAACTAGAATTGGCATAGGAAAGAAACATTCCAAGGGCTGGAGCAGCTCTGCTCTGGAGCCAGGCTGAGAGAGCTGGGCTGGTTCAGCCTGAAGAAGTGAAGGCTCTGGGGAGACCTTAGAGCAGCTCCCATTGCCTAAAGGGGCTGGTGGAAGGTGTTGTTGCCCATGGCAGGGGTTTGGAACTAGATCTACTAGATAGGTGTTTGAGCAGCAGCAAATGAAATGCTACCCAAGGAGGGTCAGGAAGAGGGATGGAGGAGAGCTGCAAGTAGAGGAGACGCAGCTGAAAAGGGAATTGCTGAGCCACTCCTAATACCAAGCTTCATAACGAGTAAAGCTGCAGGTGTTTAGCATCTTGAGATATGAAAGGCTATTTTCCTTCTAGCTAATGAAGCCATACCCACGATCCAATGGCTTCATGATACAGTTCAGCAGGGTTCAAGGAATGCTTCTAATGACTCACTGGTGATGCCTTGGTGTGGACACTGTCGGTGCCCAAAAGCAAGAGTTTGGGTTACCTTTAGACATCCACAGACCAGGCGTGCCATATTCTGCTGGTATTTCCTACCAGAATGGCTACATTCTTCAGATTAATTAGTGGTAGTTTGATTTTGAAAAGAGCCCATCAAAAAGTGAATCCCTGGGTTTCCTCCTGTCTTCCACTCTCCAACTGAGTGTGAGTTCGATCCACTTTCCTATTTACACTGGTAGTACAGGAGTAGACCTGCTGTCCAGCCGGTGTTGGCTGCCTCTTCAGTACCTCATCTGCTCTTCCAGCATGTTCTCCAGCTTTCACTGGCTGACAGTATTGAGCAAGAAAACGCTATCCCAGCTTTGACTTTTACCTTCTAGTGACTGCGTGGTCACAGTCAGCATTTTGTAGGGAAGCTCGTGGGATACATCACTGCTAGATCGCAGGTTGAGGCTTACTACTGAACAATAGAGTGGTCCCCAACAGGAGTTCGGTTGGAACTGGTTTTTCGTGCCCTCTGTGTTTTTCATCCTGATTTAAATTATACAAGTTCTTTTCCTTCTTTCCCTTTTCAGGCACCAGAGCAATGGAGCAGTTATTTCCCGCTGTGGACAGCCCGAGGTCAGTTGGTGGGGCTGGAGGAATGCAGATGATGAACACCTTGTCCAGTCTGTAGCCAAAGCCTGTGCCTCAGACTCGAGGTCCAACAGTAACAAGTTGATGAATGGAAATTGTTCCAGAGATTTTTCCAACGGAGGGGACCTCTCTGATGTGGAATTTGGTGAGTTTGTCACTGCTCCTTTTCTGTAAGGGGCACAGTTTCATATAAAAGCTTATTGTCTTTCATGTACTGTAACAGATAATCAGGTTTGATCAGGAGTTCTCCAGTTTCTGTGTGTGCAGTGCATATGCACCGTGGGGCTTGAACGAATGTTGTTGTAAACAATGTCAGGAGTATCCTTTTAGTTACTCACGAGTCGCATATCCTCTTCCCCAGACTCCTCCATCTCTAATGCTTCAGGAGCAGAGAGCTTGGCAATACAGCCTCAGAAGCTTTTGATCTTGGATGCACGATCGTACGCAGCGGCTGTGGCAAACAGAGCCAAAGGTGGTGGCTGTGAGTGCCCAGGTAAGCTGTGTTTCTTGTCAGCTTTAAGTTAATCACAAGGATTTGCTCAAATAGAACTACACTGTTACACTTCAGTACTGCGCATTAACAGACCGCGTGGAAGCAGGTAATACTGATCCATAGGAAGGTTCTGGATCCTTGCAGCTTTCCCACAGCCCTTCGAAAGGACAGGCTTAGCTGTTAATGAAGTCTGTTTCTCAGAACATAAAACCATCTGGTAACTGTGATCAGTAAATGCTGAACTGTGTGGAATATGCTGATTAGCTTTCCTCTGCTGAGTCAAATACATAAACTAGAGTGAGACAAAGGTGTCCAGTGTGCTGATGTCTAAAAAGCCCTGAGCAAACTTGTATAAAGCCACTGACTATGGAGGGCAATAATATTCTAGAATGGTTGGGCAGAACACAACTTTGCAGCAAGTTTACTAAAGCTGAACCATTTTGCAGCATTTATGTTGTAACCCAAAGCAACTGAACTCCTGATTCATCTTGTATTTGGGATGCATTTGCAGTTACCACTTTCTGAGTTCTTCGGCATGTGTAAATTGTTGGTATTCTAAAGAAGATACTGTTTTATGGTCACTGTTGGGTATGAATGCAGCCTGTTAAAATTCCATGGGTGGAGAAGCTAGGAAAAAATACCAGGCAGAAAAACTATAGATAACAAAAGCCGGTTTGACCATAGAAGAAAAGATGAATTTTTCATTCAACACCTCGAAACTACTGAATCACAGAATCCCAGCCTGGTTTGGGTTGGAAGGGACCTTAAAGCTCCTCAGTTCCAGCCCACTGCCACGGGCAGGGGCACCTTCCACTAGAGCAGGTTTGGCCCTTGTCCAAAGCCCCTCTCCAGGTTTCCTGCAGCCCCTTTAGGCACTGGAGCTGCTGTAAGGTCTCTCCTTCAGGAGCCTTCTCTTCTCCAGGCTGAACAAGTAATTCCTCATCAGAGAATAAAATTTCAAATCAGAAAAAGTCTCTAGGGAGTTTAATTTTCTTCCTCTATAGTGGAATTTATAGAAGAGTCCCAAACAGCTTGTCTCCTTCAATACATCAGACCTGCATTAAGTGCTTCCTTTTTGCTGATAGTTTTCTCCAAGCATTGCCCATTTTGCTTCATTCTTTCTATAAAACCATGTAATTTATGTTGTGCTTTATTTAATATATAATATAATCCAGTAAAAAGACAAAACAATGCTAAAATTATCTGATGCTGTCGGTCTCTTCTGGCTGGAGTTACACAGTCCATCACTAACAGGATGTTCTGGTTGAAGCCAGGATTTGTTGGGCTGATAAAAAGTTGGGAAATCAAATGATATAAAACATGCTCTTTTAAGAGACCCCTCTATTTTGTTGTGCAGGCACTCAATAACCATATTCCAAATCCATAAATTAGGAGTTAAACACTGTTCATGCTTTACAGTCTCTTAGTCTTTTTAAACCATTCTATAACCTGGAGCTTCTGTCACTGTTCCCATAACCTGGAGCTTCTATCACTGTTCCCATAGGTTTGTACTCTGCCTTTTGTAGTGCGAGGTGGAACACTGAAAGTAAATACACAAACACTTTGCTAACTCCTTCCTGTTTTGCTCTGCCATGCTGTAATGTCTGCAATACCTCCTCAGCTCCAAGTCCTGGTTTCTGCTTGCAGCAGATTTGGAAAGAGGTTGTTTCATCTGTCCACAGCACCAGTGGTTTGGTTTGATGAAAAAGCTCCTTTTAGAATTTAAACATTGTGTAGTTGTTACTTTCTTCCCTCTATCTTGATGTTTCCCTACAGAATATTACCCAAACTGTGAAGTAGTGTTCATGGGGATGGCAAACATCCATTCCATCCGGAAGAGCTTTCAGTCGCTGCGTTTGCTCTGCACACAAATGCCAGATCCAGGAAAGTAAGTGGATGTTTGGTGGTTTTGCCTTTGTTTACATGTTTCTGCCACTGCATTCTTCTGCTGGTGGTTTGTAAAGTGAAATTCAGGTTTTTCCATCAGTGCCTTTCCTGTTAATAACACTGAGCTGCATTTTTTCATTTCCATGGAATTTGAGCTAAAGGAAGTAATTGGTTTGTTATCATTGAAGTGACCCTAGAAAATGAAATCTGAGATTATAATGTAGCCTTGAGTATTGGTACTAGAATGTTGTGACTTCCAGTTGGGTTGACACCAAGCTGTGTGGTTCGGTTGATACACTGGAGGGAAGGAATGCCATCCAGAGGGACCTTGACACGCTTGTGAGGTGGGCTGATGCCAACCTGATGAAGTTTAACCATGCCAAGTGCAAGGTCCTACACCTGGGTCGGAGCAATGCCAGGCACAGCTACAGGTTGGGCGGGGAGGAGATTGAGAGCAGCCCAAGGAGAAGGACTTGGGGGTGTTGGTGGATGAGAAAATGAACATGAGCCGGCAGTGTGCGCTTGCAGCCCAGAAAGCCAACCGTATCCTGGGCTGCATCAAAAGGAGTGTGACCAGCAGGTCGAGGGAGGTGATCCTGCCCCTTTACTCTGCTCTCATGAGACCTCACTTGGAGTATTGTGTGCAGTTCTGGTGTCCTCAACATAAAAAGGACATGGAACTGTTGGAACAAGTGCAGAGGAGGCCATGAGGATGATCAGGGGACTGGAGCACCTCCTGTATGAAGATCGGATGAGAAAATATGGGCTGTTCAGCCTGCAGAAGAGAAGGCTGCGTGGAGACCTCATAGCAGCCTTCCAATACCTGAAGGGGGCCTATAGGGATGCTGGGGAGGGACTCTTCATTAGGGACTGTGGTGAGAGGACAAGGGGTAATGGGTTTAAACTTAAACAGGGGAGGTTTAGATTGGATCTGAGGAAGAAATTCTTTACTGTGAGGGTGGTGGGGCCCTGGAATGGGTTGCCCAGGGAAGCTGTGAATGCTTCATCCCTGGCGGCGTTCAAGGTGGGGTTGGACATAGCCTTGGATGGCATGGTTTAGTGGGAGGTGTCCCTGCCCATGGCAGGGGGGTTGGAACTGGATGATCTTAAGGTCCTTTCCAACCCTAACGATTCTATAATTCTATGGGTTTCTAAGTGCTAGCATTGAGGTTACCTGCTGTTCCTGGTTCTTTAATCTCTACTGCTTGGCTTTACTTCAGAAAGTTCTAGTGGTGTTGCATGTACTTCGTGCGCTTAAAGCCCTCCAGTGCTGTGGGATGACTGGCTTCTAATAGCCCATCATCTCAGGAGCTTCTGAGATGGGTCTCCATTGGGACACCTTAGTTCATAGAGTCACGGAATGGTTTGTCCCTGCCAGGGGCAGGGACACCTTCCACTGGAGCAGCTTGCTCCAACCCCTGTGTCCAACCTGGCCTTGAACACTGCAGGGATGGGGCAGCCACAGCTTCTCTGGGCACCCTGTGCCAGCGCCTCAGCACCCTCACAGGGTAGAACTTCTTCACAGCAGAGCTGTTCCACCCCTCGGATCATCTCCATGGTCTCCTCTGCACTTGCTCCAGCAGCTCTGCATCCCTCTTGTGTTGGAGGTCCCAGAGCTGGATGCAGGACTGCAGGACTAGTTGTACCAGTCCTGCTTCCCCTACCACTCCCCTGGCTTGAGTTTGCTGCTAGGAGTCCTTCATGGCATCACTGTAGGTCCAGAATGGCCCCCCTTACTGAGCTGGCTATGTAGCTCTTCTTAGGGTGGAGATTCTTCAGATACCTACAGCATACGCTGTAAAGCCTGGGAATAGCTGAGGTACAGAGATTCTGAAGGCACTTCAGGTTCCACCCTTCCATTCAAGCCAGATAAATTCAAATATCCCCACCTCCTCTGTTACAGAGCATTGTGAAGGAACAAAAACTGTCTTCCCTTGTTTTCCTCTAGTTGGTTATCAGCTCTGGAAAGTACCAAATGGCTGCAGCACTTATCTGTGCTTCTGAAGTCTGCGCTGCTCGTAGTTCATGCCGTGGACCGAGACCAGCGACCGGTCCTGGTGCACTGCTCAGACGGCTGGGACCGAACCCCGCAGATAGTGGCACTGGCCAAACTGCTGCTAGATCCGTACTACAGGACCACAGAGGTTTGTAACCGCCTGGTAGGGCGTGAGGTACTTATGGGGTTTAGGTCCTTCTCTGAGGAGCTCTGTCTGTAACTGGTGTCAGGTTTTCCCACTACAAAAGGCACTAAAGCTAGCGGGAGTTTCCTAACAGTAGGCTGCAGATACAGTTACGTATAGGTGTAAATACAGTCCATGACTCGAGCAGGTTATATTTTCCCCTTTTGATGTGACTGCACAGTCATGGTCTGTGCCCTCCCGTATTTAACTTAGGAATAGTACAGAGTGCTGCACACTGCAGTTCCCACTCCACCACTGCAGTTTCTCAGCCAAGTATTGATACAAAGCCTTTCTCTTTTCTAGATTGCCCAACTGCATGTTTTTCCAGTTTCACATTTTCGTTGCCCTCTGTCACTTGGTTACATTTCTCCTGGTTTTCCAGGCAGATTTCCTCCTCCTCCCCATCACTTTTCAGCACTGTGCGATATGTGATGGCTGGATTCCATCTGCCGGCCCACGTGCAAGATGCCTTTGTTGTCTAGAACAGAAGCATGTGTCTGAACACTGGGCTATAAACTGCTGCTTAAAGCCTTTGACACATGAGGACCAGAAGTTTAAGCTGTGGCAGTGCCTTTTGGATGAAACTGTGGAAACTTCTTAGATGCTTTTTCACATGGGTTCTAGAAGTTGGCATCCATCAGGTCAAAACATGCTGCTCTGTCCTTGGCGCAGAGCCTCCTCCTGGTCCCTCCCGAGAGTGCCATCATTCCCGGCCGAAGTGTGCAGTTCTGTACACATCCTTTGCCTTCCTTCTTGTCACCACTGCATCGGAGGAAACCATAAACTATAGCTGTCTGTACAAGGATCAGAAATGCTTAGGAAAATGAGTCCTCAGTAGTGTCAAATCTTAAGGTTTTCAGCTGTTATTTTTGCCCTAATTACAGCTGTTGACTTAAGTATGCTCTACAGTTTCTCTTCCCACTACAAATCAAACCCTCCCTAACGTGTGACGGGTTTTATATCCACTGAGATGAGCTCTCATGTTCAGGTGCTCAGCCAGGCACTGTTCTGAAATGTTCTTTGCCCTTTCCACTTCCACGAGAAGTCCTTTAAGGCTTTAACCAGCCTTGTGTCTGTGCTCTGTGGGGTGTACACACAGGTGAGCATTGTCTCCAAGCACCTGTGTCCTGTGTGGATAGAGAAATGGGTGTCTTTAATGACAGACACATCTACCCTTATTTTCAAGGGAGAGCTTTACCATTTCCTCTCCTGTCCATATGCTGGTTTCCATGATCCAGGTGGTTTTGAGCAAGATGGAAGTTCCTCCTCGCCCCTGCCTGCCCAAGAGGGGTCTCATTCAGGCTCTTCCCTGGCAGTCACTGAGGACTTAACCTGCCTTATCCCCTCTGCTGTTCATGTAGACCTGGGAATTCATCTCTGTCCTAATTTCATCGTGCAGCATTTCAGAACCCAGAGGCATTAGGTGAAGAAGCAGTACAGATAAGTAATGAGGCCAGTGCTGAAGGGAAACAGGAGGAATAAAGGGATTCCCAGAGGTCTCAAACTGTCTTAGCAAATGGAACCAAAGCAAATGAGGACCTTTTCATCTGTCCTTTCATTTCTGCAGGGTTTCCAGGTGCTAGTGGAGACGGAGTGGCTGGATTTTGGCCACAAGTTTGCAGATCGCTGTGGCCATGGTGAGAACTCGGATGACCTGAATGAGCGCTGCCCAGTGTTTTTACAGTGGCTGGACTGCGTCCATCAGCTCCAGAGGCAGTTCCCTTGCTCTTTCGAGTTTAACGAAGCATTCCTTGTGAGTTGTGGCTTGAGAGATTGCTGTTTTATAGACTGCTGCTAAACCAGTACCCACTGCTGACATACTGTAGAGCCCCAAGGGGTTTCTGATGTTCCCATCTAGCTGTGATATGCTGCAGCCTGATAAAGGTAGCAGGAAAACTGCCCAAGTACAATAGACAAAAGTACTTGTATACTTCGTGGGACCTGAGGCCTGCTCACTCTTAAAACAGAAGCAGGACCCTTCAGGACTTCTTTTAGACTTTAAAGAAATAAATAGATGATACAAATTTAATAGTCTCACCTAAGAGGTGCTGAAATAACTCCAGTGTAATGCATCCATGCAGCATGACCAAAAAGTCATGGTTACTGGCAATATAAACTTCCCCCTGCTTTGGTCTTGTTCTGACTTGAAGGCTCCTCCTCTAAAACTGACCTGTCCCTTACCCTCCCGTTCATTTTTTTCTGTTTCTTTGCTGAAAACGTGTGGGATATGGGCTGTGTTTGTTTGCTTTTGAAGTGGACACCTCTCCTATTAGGGATTTGCCTGGGATGGTCAAAATGAGTTCTGAAGGCTGGAAGGCAGATCCCTGGGAGGGTGATAGTCACAGACTGCAGGGCTGGAATTCTAAGAGTAGAAGCTTCTGTGAAGTGTCTGATCCACTAAGAGATTTAAAGCACGTTCCTGTGCCTGTGGCTGGCTTGCATTACCACTTGCCAGCTCAGCCATGTAACTGGGTACATGTACAGTCGTGGCTCAGCTCAGTTGTGAAATGAGATACAAGGGTTGTAACTGGCTCCACAGCACACTGCTAATCTGCAGCACCCTGAGTACTCTGGCCTTTTCAGAGTAAACCCCTAATTGAATACAGCACTGAAGTGCTTGTCTTCATTTAAACATCTGAGTAATCCCATGCAAATCATTTATATGCTTAAAGTTAAGTTCATGGTGAGTTATTTTGTTAGACACAGTGAATAACCATCAGAATTTCTGTGCTGCAGCAATGTGTTATAACAGAGCGATCACAGTTCTCTCCTCTGCCTCTGCTGCAGTGCTAGGAGAGTGAATCAGCGCAGAATAGCCTTGGTTATGAAAAAGCACTGTCCTTCTGTTCTGTATTTCTTCTTGCATTTTTTGGGTCATGATGTTAAAAGATTCTGCTCTGCTTGAACTCTTTTGCAATTCATTTAGAAGGAGTTATGCAAAACTGCAGGTGTGTGTCTGTGTGTCCCCCTTCTGAACAGGGTGAGTTCCCTGCAAAGGAAGGATTTATTGCTTCTTAAGCCTGACTGTTGTTTCTTACGTGAAGCTGGGATCTTCTGCCATGTGACAATGTCTGTGTTGGTCTGTGCAGGTGAAGTTGGTGCAGCACACCTACTCTTGCCTCTTTGGTACATTCCTGTGCAACAATGCGAAAGAGAGAGGAGAGAAACACACTCAGGAACGGACCTGTTCTGTCTGGTCTTTGCTGCGGGCAGCAAACAAAGCCTTCAAAAACCTGCTCTACTCCTCCCAGTCAGACTCTGTATGTATCCTTCATTCCCCACCTTGCAGGGAGCATCCCTTTAGGGGCTCCCAGGTACAGTGCTCTCAGAAGTGGGTATTATAGAATCAAGGAATGGTTTGGGTGGAAGGGACCTTCAGGCTCCTCCAGTTCCAACCCCTACCACGGGCAGGGACACCTTCCACTGGAGCAGCTTGCTCCAAGCCCCTGTGTCCAACCTGGCCTTGAACACCGCCAGGGATGGGGCAGCCACAGCTTCTCTGGGCACCCTGTGCCAGCGCCTCAGCACCCTCACAGGGAAGAGCTTCTGCCCAAGAGCTCACCTCAGTCTCCCCTCTGGCAGGTTAAAGCCATTCCCCTTGTCCTGTCCCTACATCCCTTGTCCAAAGCCCCTCTCCAGATTTTGTGTTGGCCCCTGTAGGTACTTTAAAAAACCACCCAAGCTTATATCAATGGGACATACTAATGGCTCAGCTCTTATCATGAATACAGTGTATAGGTGTGCTGAGCTCTCCTCATCTATGTTCTCCTTCACACATTCTGCCCACTATGATGTTTCAAGTCTTACATTAAGTTTGCTGATGTTTCAGTAATGTCAAATGTAACCTCAGAAATTTCTTTCTGCTGGAAATGCATTTTTTGAAACTAAATATTTTGCCTCATTTTCTGTAACAGAAAACATTTCACTGTTTGACAAACAGACCTTTCTAGAGGACTGAGCTGTGCTGGAGGAGTGTCATTAAGTTAGTTTTCTAAGACACTGTGTCTATATTGATCTTGAATCTAAACAGGAAAAGTAACTCTGATTATTCAGTATGTCTTTGTTTCTCTTAACACTTGGATGTTTTCAGTGTGGTCCTTCCATAGCAATGCCTCACAGTTCTCTTTAGTGTATGTGATGGAAGGTCATGTAAGGTATGGAGGGATGCAGTGTGGTGGGCATGTGGCAGACAGTCATCAAACATCATCATGATGAGGACAGCAAAGGCTTTTATAAATATTTAAACCCATTTTGCATATAAAAGTATCAGATACCATAAACCTAACTGTAAGGCCTATGCAGTGGTTTTGCATATGATGGATGTGGCTTTTGGGTTCTTCCTTCAAGTAACTGAAATCATGAGACACTGCAGCTTGTGAGGACTTTTAGAGCTGTGGATGCATCCAAGTTTTCCCCGAAAACACCAGCAGAGGCTGTGGGGACAGGTAGTACTGTCCCTGGCTGCCCTCACATGCTGTGTCCTGCAGTACAGGCGCAGTGTCAGTGCCTTGGCTGTTCTCAGTAGGCCCTACACTGTACGGAGCCAGTTAGGATAACCTGCAGTATGTGGGAGTTTTTTATCTTGTGTTCATCTTTTCATGGTTTTACTTCAGTCTTTAAAAGTCTTTTCAGCCTCTCTCATGTAGCCACGTCTGTAAACCCATAGTTGTTCACAAGCAGCAACCACCAAACCAAGCCACCCCACAGCCCTCGCTTTCTCTGCCGTTGCCTGCCTTTCCACAGGGAAGTTGCCTGGGAAAAGAGCGGAACTGACAGAGTGACCAGAGGTGGTTTTACACTGAAGCAGAAAGCATGTTCCACAGGCACAGAATCCCTTTTAAGAGCAAGCACGTAAAGAGTATTTCTGCATGTACTCACTCTTTAACATACCAGTGCTTCTGCTGATGACAGGGTTAGCTTTGAACTGGAGCCTGTAGAAGGAGGTTGTTAGTTCAGCTCTCATGGGACAGGGTATAACACAAAGTACAAGGCAGTCTCTACACTAACAATGGGCCACTGAATTCTCCAGCAGTTGGAATTGCACAGCGGCATCATTAAGGTGTAGATTCACACAGAGCACACTGCAGTAACTCATTCAGGAGAAGCTGAAAGCCAGCATTGTTCTGCCTCAGCCTCTGTCTCTGAAAGAAAGGGAAATCACATATCCAAGTGGAGCTGGATACAAATGCCAGAGCTGCTCATTGGCCTTCAGAATTCCCTGGAGATCTGGCAAAGCCTCCCAGCTGCAAACCCAAATGGGCACCTGCCACCCTTGTCAGATTTGAGCATTTCCCTGTGTCCTGGGAGCAGGGAGCAGTTTGCCATTGCTGATGCTTGTGTGTTCCCCCCTCTCAGGTGCTGTATCCAGTGTGCCATGTGCGGAACTTAATGCTCTGGAGTGCTGTTTACCTGCCATGCTCTTCTCCCTCTACACCCACTGATGACACTTGTGCCCCGTACCCTGTTCCAGGCTCTAGCCCTGAAGATCAGCCTCTGGGCAGGTGAGCCTCGAGCCCAGAAATCCCATCCTGTAAAGTAAGATCAACAGAGAATATTGTGGGATATAAAAAGGAGAATACTTGTGGTGGGAGGGAACTGTTTTTCACAGGGTTATTTGTGGGACCTGCCCACAAGCAGTCTGTCGTTGCTTCAGTTACGAAAGCAGTTATGTTTCACAGGTGATACCATACCACAGAGAAGATTAGCAAATAGAATTAAGCTCTAGGTATTGCATAGCCTTGTAGAATTCCTTATATCCTTGTGGGATGCAAGCTTTTCATTTGGTGGTCTTGAATTTGAGTTCTTTTTCTGTTGCATAACTATTCTTTTGGAGTTTTGTACAATGATTCTGAGCACATGTTGCTTAGGAGATGGGACCAGACTGTAATTGTGTGTTGTGGGAAGGGGATTATTCTGGGAATGTTTGAAGTCTGATGGAACATCTTTTCCTGATGGCAAACAAAGAAAGTACTGAAGCAGTTCTGCACTACAGATGGTCAAAATGTGCTCCTACTGAATACATCACAGAAGGCCATTAGTTAGCAGATTGTTACTGTCCTAATTGGGGGTGGGTGGGGTGGGTGGTATTAAACTGCAGTAGCTAAACATTGAAAACACTGATTTTGGATTGTGATTATTTGTACTTTCCCAGGTTACCAAAGACAAGATCCTTTGACAATCTGACCACAGCCTGTGACAGCAGCGTGCCTCCAAGCAATCGACGCAGTAGTGACCCCAGCCTCAATGAGAAGTGGCAGGAGCACCGCCGGTCCCTGGAGCTGAGCAGCCTCAGTAACCCTGGGGATGACCCATTCGATGGGGACAGCCTCAGTAAACAGGGCAGGGCTCCAGTGGGAGCAGAGCTCTCTGTGGCAGCTGGTGTGGCAGAGGGACAGATGGAGAACATCTTGCAAGAGGCCACTAAAGATGACGTTGGTCTGGAGGAGCACTTGAGGGGGAGCCTGGAGACAGCAGGTAAAGGGGATGAAATTGCCCTGGATAAGGAGAAGAGAACTGAAAACGTACATGGGTATGCTGATGACCTCTGTGGAAAGGCTGAGATGGATAAAGGTATTGTAATGAACAATCCAACTCTCAATCCACATCCAGCTTCACAAGGTGCTTCTGAGCTTAAAGGACAACAGGATGAGCATCCTGATCTCAGTAACACTATCCAGAAGGTACCTCAGGTGAAAGGACTACAGGCTGTAACTTTGGAGGGCTTTGTAAGTAGAGACACTCAAAAGAATATGGAGGAGGAAGGTGTTAGCAAACTTGAAGAAGCAGAGAGCCTGTACAGTGCAGCGCAGGCCAGCCTTCCATTACCTCTCACAATCCCACAGGAGGCAAGGACGTCCAACATTGAAAGTTCTACAGAAACCTTAACAGAGAATGAAGCAAAGCAGGAGCTCGTTCTGAAGGGTCCTTGCCACAGACCTCCCCTGGGCAACAGCAGTGCTGAGGAGCTATCTCGAACTCTTGAAAACAGGCCAGAGGGGGAGAACGTGCTAGAGCTTCAGAAACTGGGAACAAAAGTACATAGGACTTCTGGTAGCAGCAACACTCACATCCCAATGCCTTCCCCTTGTGCCTTGCCTTTAGCTGAACGTAAAGATGAGATTGTGTGTAACGGGGAGCTGGAGACTGAGAACAAGATGACGGAGAAGCCCACGGGGTTTGGGATGCTCCCGAAATACCACGCGACAAACGGACACTGTGTGAATGGAGAGGACGGGCGGATCAAAGCCTCCCTGAGCCGGCAGGTCTCCACAGCTAGCTGCAGTTCTGCACAGTTCCACTTGAGGAACCTGCACCAGAAATGGATGTTTGGTCACCTTGGTAAGCAGCAGGCAGCCAGCAGCCCAGACCAACCTGCCAGAAGTCACCTGGACGACGATGGGATGCCTGTCTACGCTGATGTTATCCAGCAGCGCCTGCGCCAGATAGAAACTGGCCACCAGCAAGAAGTGGAGACCTTGAAGAAGCAAGTGCAAGAGTTGAAAAGCCGGTTGGAGAGCCAGTTCCTGAATAGCTCCTTACGTCTCAATGGTGATTATGGAGATGAAGTGGTAAGTGAAATGGTACTTGGGCCACTGCTGGCAACAGTGGACTAGTTAGGCATGTTCTGGACCTCACCAGCTTGCCAGCTCTTGGGTTGCTGGGCAGGTAGTGATATTTTTGCCATGCAAGCTTTATAAAACACTTAAGGTCATTCTGAGGAGGGCAGAGAACTGACTGGGTACATGGCTGTTGTGGTTTAAGCCCAGCCGTAACTCAGAAAACCACGCAGTCTCACCGCCCCCCCCCCCTCCTCCCTCCTGCTTCTGAAGGGATGGGAAGAAGAATGAAAAGAATTTAACTCCCATGGGTTGAGATAAGAACAGCCCAGTAACTGAGGTATAGCACAAACCACTGCTGCTGCCACCAATAATGATGATAAGGGGAATAGCAAGGGAAGAGAATACAACCGCTCACCACCCGCTGACCGATACCCAGCCTGACCCAGCAGTGATCTAACCCTTCTGGGTAACTGCCCCCAGTTTATATAGTGGGCATGCCGTGCTGTGGTATGGAATACCTCTTTGGTCAGTTTGGGTCAGGTGTCCTGTCTTTGCTTCCTCTCGGATTCTCCTCCTCCCTGGCAGAGCATGAGGCTCACAAAGTCCTTGGTCAGAGTAAACATTATTGAGCAGCAATTAAAAACATCGGTGTTATCAGTGCTGTTCCCAGGCTGAAAGTCAAAACCACAGCACTGCACCAGCTACTGAGAAGGAGAAAAATGACTGCTGCTGCTGAACCCAGGACAATGGCAAATGGCAGTTAAGGATGACTAATAGTTTCCCTTTAGTTTAGTTTGGCCATAAGTGCACCAAAGGCTTATTTCAGGATGGGTGTTTCACTCACACGTGCCTGGACAACTTCATTTGCCTTAAAAACCCCCACAAACATATGAAAACTGTGGTTTCTTATGTGGGCAAAGACGTTTTTGTAAGAATGTGAATGTGGGATTTGTAGGAGCAGTAGTGTAGGACTGAGCTCTGAGTGCTTTGCACGCTCAGGGTAAGAAAGATGCAGCAGTAGCTGCACTGTTGGCCCAGAACAGGAAAGTTCAAGGCTCATTGACCGCAGTAAATTAAGAACTTTTGCAGCAGCCCTATGTCAGGGCTTCTGTAATGATTTGAAGGGAGCTTTTAAACTCTTTGTGTTCTTACTGGGAAGTGCTTAAAGTCGTAAAACAGAGATTGAAGTTTGAGGCATGATTCAAATCCAGGACTAAATTTCCATAGCGATGAAATCATCTCTGCAGTTGTGGTTGCACAAGAAACCTTAAAATCAGGGATGAAATGAGTGTTATTCCAAGTTGAGGATCTCAAGAGCTGACAAGTGTTCTCTGCATCTCCAAGTGTCTTGGGTGGGTTTTTAAGTTGCTTCTCCCCTACCTGTTTATTACCTCGTTTCTCCTCTTTTGACTAAGAAAAGTCAAAAGTCAAAAGGGTTGGGGTTTGGATGCATTGGCCTGGAATTCCTGAGGTTGGCGTAACACCATCAGAAGTTTCCTTTTTCCTCTGTGCACATTATAATGTGGTTTATATGCCTGCAAAATGGGAAAGAGAATAAACCTACAGGAGGTTTGCAACTTCTATTTAGTTTCCTGTTGTCTGGAGGTGGCAGAGAGGCTTTATAGACCCAGGTACATCTGTTGTGAGAATACTTGGCACCTCTTGGCTCTTCACACTGGGAGATGGCAGCACTTCTGGGCGTCAGTTTGAGCTCAGTGTCATTCCAGCTGCCTGTGGCTTCTGTCACTGGCAAAAGCTTGGATTCCTTGGAGAAATGTGGTGCTTTGGCTTAATGGTAAATCTCCCATTTTTGAAGGGCTGTCACAAAGTGGGGCTGGAGGGGGGAGCGTGCTGTGCTCGAGAAAATATGCCAGTTTGAGAAGCTGAGCTCTTCCCAGCTTGGGAGTAAAAGGTTCCCTTCTGGAGCTCCGGAGATCCCCATTCCTCATGCACTAAAAGACATCAACTCAAGATTTCTTGCTATTTTGAATGGCTGAGTTTTAGGTCCGTTCAAAACAGCTCTACCTGGATAAACTGTATTAAGGAAGTAGTATTCCGCCTAAAACCATATATGGAATGTATATGGCTCAAATTCAGAGTTTTCCATGTGGGATTTGGGTTGTATTTTGCAGGCGTTTTGTTGACAAAAGGATCTATGTATTACTGCTGTTAGCTTTGAAAGTGAAACAGCCTTGGAAAGGAAACATTGGAGCCACAGATAGCAGCTGCTTTGGTTCATCACCCAAAGTGTGGCTAACCCAGCAGAAGAGAAGATCCCAAATCTGTTCTGCCTCGCATCACCCTGTCATCAGAGGGTCCAAAACTGACCTCTTGGGGGATTTTTTGCTTGGTGCTTCGGGTGTTTTTGCAATTCACTGTAGGTAGGGGTCCAGTTGTGGCACTCACCCTTGCAGTGCAGCCGTAGCCTGCTGTTTCTGGGCAGGAGGTACCCTTTCCACTCCTCCCCATGTCCAGTGTTATTTGTATGGAATTAGGGATAGGGGATGGTTCTGTTCAGCTGTGTTTGTTTGCCAACAGACTTCTATACCCGACTCGGAAAGCAATCTGGATCAGAACTGCTTGTCTCGCTGCAGCACAGAGATTTTCTCTGAAGCCAGCTGGGAGCAGGTGGATAAACAGGACACAGAGGTACAGACTAAATCCCTGTAAATCGCTCATTCTTCCGGTAGGATGGGGATATTCATAACTCACACTCTCCTTCAGCCTTTGGTCATGTGCCACTTCTTGTGAGCTCTCTTCCTTGCGCTTCACTGGTGTCTCATGCTTCAACCACTGGTACCTGTGCCTATGAGCCCTCTGCCTTCTGCGTGGAACTCTGAGAGGCTGTGGAAGGGATGGTTAGCTCAAGGAGCCTTAGGTGGACACATGCTTGGTGCATATTCTTGGCTGGATACGTCTAAAGCCCAGGAAAACCCTGGAGTTGGACTTCGTGGCATCATTCCTGTTTGAGGGAAATCTAGCGTATCTGTTCTCAAGGTTCCTGTCGTCTGTCTCCAGTTGTGGCAAACACTGGATTTGTGCTCTCAGAATAGAACAAGCGCCTCCCTGGTGGTGCCTTGCTTTGAATTTGGGAGCACAGATGAGATGGCTTTGTTTCTAATTGCCCTCTCCTTGATACGTTTGGCTTGGGTTTCTTGCAGGTGACGCGATGGCTCCCAGACCACCTCGCTGCGCACTGCTACGGCTGTGACAGCACCTTCTGGCTTGCCAGCAGGAAGCACCACTGCAGGTAACCTGTGCCTCCACAGAGGATGGGAGGGAGGCCACGGCTTGGGTTTCCCTCTCCTTTTAAACCACATAGCTCCGTTCTCAGGGATGGATGTCACGCTGTGGGTTTTAGAGAAGGGCTGTGCACGCTCCTGAAGGAGCTGAGCACACTGGAGGAGCCAAACAGTCTCTCTATAGTTCCAGTTTCATGAGGAATATGTATTTAAAAAGCCAAGTATGTGCTCCACCCCAGCCTAAACAGCCCCTGCCTTTTGTCCTCGGGGTGGACCTGGAGGCAGCTGCCTGTTTAGCCTTTTAAGAAGTGTAAATGAGAAAAAATACTGGTGTGTCATCTTGGCATTCAGGAATTCAGTACTGCAAACAGATGAACAGCAGCATCTTCCCATTGCTGGTTGCAAACCTGCTACTTTCCTTCTCTAACCATTCTCCCCTTTTCGTTGAATGGCTCCTGTGGAGAATCTGTAAAGGACACCTTGGTGAACTAAGTTTTGTGGGTTATTCTTTGCCACACATATTGCCCGCAGAGGCTACAACTGATATTGCAGCAGGGGCTCAGTGAAAGACAAGTGGCAGAGGTTGTTTGATGAGGTCATACTCTAGTTAAAGACAGGGAATCTCAGGTTTCTACTTCATATAATTCCTCCTCCTGATTTCTGGGCAGCAGAAGGCTAACACAAGACCCATCATGTAAATAAATGGCAGTTATCCCATTTTGATGCTTCATTGCTTTTTGAAGCGCAGAGGATTATAAACATCTTTCTTCGGTTGTGTCTCTTTAATGTATTGCTCCATTTAGTCTTGTAAAGACAAAGCCGGGGGAGAATGAAAAGTTGTTGAGGAGCTTTGATTATTTTTTGTGTGTCCACAGTGTTTGAGCAAATTTGTATGTCTTGAGGGCTTCACATGAGGAATAGAATTGCCAAGCATGCAGTCGTACACAGCCAAAGGGGTGCTTGAGAGTTCAGGTGGGGTTTTCTTGTGGCCTTCTAGCACTGCGGGGTGTGAAGTGTGCCCATGAGAGCTGTCTCTCTAGCCCATCACACTGGGCATCTACATTTCCATTTCCTAGGCCTGGGCTCTGGGTTGCTCCTGGAGCGTGGACACACAGAAGATACCCCACCACCACAAGGAGTTAAAACTGACTCAGGGTTTCCAGTTGGATTGCAAATTGCCCTTTAGTGACTTGGTTTCTTCAGCTTTCAGGCGGTGACCAGGCTGTCCACGTGAGCTCTGGTCGTTTACAGCAGAGACCAGTAGGGAATGGCAACCAGGAAGAGCACCAAGTGTTCCCATGGTACAGGTGTTCAAACCCCCAGTGCTCAGTGGCAGTCTGCTCCACAGCTGATCTGAGGGTGAAAATGAGTTGAAACCCACACAGTGCAATCCTGGAGCAGGATAGAAACATCCCACTTCCTTCATTGCCCCGTTTGCTGCTTTCCCTCGTCCCCCTCTGAGCTCTTTCTCCCCTCTTGCAGGGACATTGAAGGTGTTGATCAGATCTGGTGAGCATTTACAACAGCCACTGTCTGTTGTCTGTCTGCCTTTTCTCGGTAACATCTCTGAACTAACTCAGTCTTTCCCCCTCTTTGTTTTTCGCTTGCCTAGAAAGCACTAGAAATAAGTTGGGGGGGGGGGGGGGGGGGGGGCAGCACAATCTGGTGGCTGTTTAGATCCACATAACCAGGCCTCTCTCTTCACAGAAGGCACCTAGGACTTGGCTTTTGGTAGCTTAAATGGGGGTGTGGATCTCACACTAACACCATCAGTGTGTTTGAGTAACAAGGAATGCTTCACTTCTAACTGAGAAGAGCCTGTCTTTCAAGTGTAGCCATTACACCCTTAGTTTTGATTCTTTCCCTTTTCTGCCTGATTTTTGGGAGAGGTCCACGAGTTATTCAACAATAGTAATAACACTGCAGCATGTTGACAGAAAACTGGTACTTTTAGAAGAACTGAAAATACTGTGGTGGTAACAGGGAATGCAGAGCTGGTAGAGGGTTAGTACCACCAAGAATGGATATCACAGAACCACAGCCTGGTTTGGGTTCGAAGGGACCTTGCAGCTCCTCCAGTCCCAACCCCTGCCATGGGCAGGGACACCTTCCACTAGAGCAGCTTGCTCCAAGCCCCTGTGTCCAACCTGGCCTTGAACACTGCCAGGGATGGGGCAGCCACAGCTTCTCTGGGCACCCTGTGCCAGCCTGTGCTCGGTAGGAAGAGGAGATGTGGGCAGCATGATTGCAGGTCACCCTTCCTCAGATGAGCAAGGTGGCTTTGCCAGCGTGGGTTTTTAACATCTCTTTGTAATCTCTTGAGCAAAGCAGAGGGACCACCAGGATAGGAAGCAGGAGTTGTTCAGTGTTCTGAAGCTCGGGGGAGAACAGCTATGCTTATCTGTCACAGAAGGGTAATGCAGCAAAAAACCCCAAGCATATGTTAGGAAGCTGGTGAGCTACAACAGACACATACTTGTTTTAATCCCTCAGGTTCCTTTTTGACCTCATCCATCAGCAGGGAGCTTCTGCTGCATCATCTTCAAGCAGCAGAGATGGGGGCTGTTGAACGGCTTTGCCATGTAACACCTCACTCACTGTGAGCCTGTTCTCGCTGCTGCTGGGGTTTCTGATGGAGGTCCCTAACAGGGTCCTGGAGAAGACTTGAGCACCACTGCAGGAAGGCTGGGGCTGTTGTCAGCCTCCCAGTGTGAGGATTACAGCTTTGAGACCAGGAGCCGCTGTGGAGCTGAGAAATGAGCCCACTGGAGTGACAAATGGGATTTCTCTGCCGCCTCTTTCCCCATCAGTGACCAGCGTGTGGAAATCTTGTCTCTTTGGCAGGGAAGCATCAATCAAAGCTGCTGGGTGTAGGCAGAATTCTCTGTCAGTCTCGTGGCAGCTGAAGATCTTTCCTAGCACATAATAATAATGGCACAAAACGCTGGTGGCAAAGAGTTAATGGAGGGGGTGTCAGGCGCGGAGGTGAGCCTGCACAATTCGGGTCTCTCAGTGCTCTTCTGAACCCCTTGTGGAGCTGATGAGTGTGGAGGACAGGACCCTCAGGTTAGTGGGAGCAGCAGCAGGTTGCAGGGACTGCAAGAAGAGCAGGTAACTAACTCCAGGTTTCAGTTCCATCCCCGCCTCCTGCGAGCTGCATGCTCCGGCTCACACCTGACAGGAATGTGGATGAGCACCCTCTGTGCTTCTGAGCATGACAAACCTGCCTGCCCAGCTCTGCCTCTGCATGATCCTTGGGGCTCAGTTTACCTTGTGCCGAAGTGTGGGGAGTGCTGGCAATGCCGCAGTAGGGACCGAGCTGCTGGGGCATTGGAGGATTGCATCATCCCAAACTGGGGCTGGTTTAATTTCACCTGTCCCATGCTTCACCTGCCAGCAGTGTGCTTGAGGGAAGCAGAAGGAAATGTCTCTGTGCTGGTACTCACCAGCGTTTAGAAGAGGAAGGGAGCCAAGACTCCAGCCTCCTCCCAGGACAGTCTGTCTCTAACACAAGGCTGGGTCAGGGACGTGAGCAGGGCCAGGACACCACACTCCACATATCCTTACCAGGGGGGGCCCTTGATTCCTCTGCTTTAGCCATGTGCCCCCGGGATGCAGTGCAGTGATGAGCATCATTGTGTCCAAGCTCCTCTGCAGGCCATGGGAGAGAACTCACCCCCGTTTCATGGAGGGGTGGTTTCATAGAAGCACAGAACCTCAGCCTGGTTTGGGTTGGAAGGGACCTCAGAACTCCTCCAGTTCCAACCCCTGCCATGGGCAGGGACACCTTCCACGGGAGCAGCTTGCTCCAACCCCTGTGTCCAACCTGGCCTTGAACACTGCCAGGGATGGGGCAGCCACAGCTTCTCTGGGCACCCTGTGCCAGCGCCTCAGCACCCTCACAGGGAAGAGCTTCTGCCCAAGAGCTCATCTGTCTCCCCTCTGGCAGCTGAGTTTGATCTCAGCCTTGCACGGGGGAGCTGTGGCTCTGGAGATGTTCCATGAGCTTTGTGCTCCCTGCTGCTGTCCTTCCCTAGAGCTCCACTCCAGCTGCAGCAGTGAGGAGCACAGGGCACAGCCGCCCTGTGGTGGCTTCCCATGCATCCTGTGCTTGGGAAGGAGCCACTGCGGCCTCGGCTGACCTGTGTTCACAGGGTTGTGATGTGAAGTTACAGCTCAGGGGGCATTGTCAATCTGCTTCTGATCTTCTCTTTTCCATTTCTCCTCCCTTCCTGATGCAAGGAATTGTGGCAACGTGTTCTGCTCCAGTTGCTGTAACCAGAAGGTGCCCGTTCCCAGTCAGCAGCTCTTCGAACCCAGCCGAGTCTGCAAATCCTGCTACAGCAGCTTGCACCCCAGCAGCTCCAGCCTTGACCTCGAACTGGATAAACCCATCACTGCCACCTCAAACTAAAGTTCCAGCCTTGAAGCAGCGCGGAGCAGCCGTGCCCATTCCCCCTGACAGCCAGGCAGGAGGATTCCCGGTGGACTGTGGCTGGGAGGACGAGGGAGCCAAATGTGCCCATGGGAGGTTGGGGCCTGGAACACTGCTCAGCAGGACAGACCTCAAGGATGTGCCGCTGGATTGTGGGATTCTCCTTTTCCAGCTCTTCCCCTTTTCCTTTCTGTCCTATTTGTGTGTATGTGTCTACGCGCGTGCGTGTGTATATATATAATAATATATATATGTTTGTTTGCTGGAAGGTTGTGGCAGTGGGATGGGAGCTGGCACCAGAACCAGCTTTCCCCTTTGTATTTAACTGTCCCACTGCAGAACTGTTGCAGACAGACAATTCGGGGGGCGGGGGGGGAAGGAGAAGAGGGGAATGAATCCAGCCAGTGTGCGGAGCGTGAATTCCTGTAGCGTCAGTGCTAGCGCTTTCAATCACTCCTGTTACTTCCAAACAAGAAACTGCTGTTTGGGAACCTGTTGCTGCTAGAAGAAATGGGAATCTCTTTCCCAAGAGAGCACTCTCCCTCTCTGTTCTTAGAGTGGGCTTAGTTACCCTCAATCAGTTGCAGAGCTCTGCTTGCACACACACCAGGGTGCTTTGTTGCCGGCGGCTCAGAGCGGGAACGCCTGGATAGCGCTGGCAAAGGGAAGCACGTGCTTGTGGGGAGAAGGGATTGGAGTGGCTGCGATGGGCTTTCCTCTGGTGCTCCTGACGTTCTGCCAATACAATCCATTATTGAAACCCGAGTGGGGAGTAAGAGACCCCCGAGTGCCCCCCGGCCCTGGCTGTGGGGTTGCTGAGTGTGCGGCTGCTCCGGGGCAGGGCAGTGGCCATGGCTCGCACAGGCACCACCGTGCTCTGGTCCAGAGCCACGTCCGAGGCTGCCCCGGAACAGCAGAGCAGCGGTGAGGCGCTGGGCTCGCCCCATGGCAGCGCTCTGGTGCTCGTCTCCTCCTTTGCAATCTGTATCCAATAGACTCCAGGTAGGGAAAACCTGCCTGAGGGTTTTGTGAAGCCCGGGAATACATCATGGATTCCCCTTCTTCCTTCTGCCCCAATCCAAGTCACTTCTCAAGTCACCTCATTGAAGTGTGAATCTCCTGAATATCCCTTTCTAAATAAGTGTTGGGAACTCCTCCCATTCCCTTTGGATAGAGCCTGCGTAGTGCAATCTGGCAAGGAAGAGACATAGATCCTGCTTTGCAGTGTGCTGCCTGGGCACAGTTCCAGCTTCTCGTGATACTCTCAAGAATCCTGCTGGAGTATTTGGGAGTGCTAGATACAAAAGCTCAGAATCTCAGAAGCCTTGGGAAGGGAGTGCTTGGAATGTCGGCATCCCATAATCCAAAGCAAGTATCGCACAGAGAAAACCATCTCAGAGTACTCGTTAGGTCTGATGGGGAATGTCAGGGTGGTTTATTGTTGACTTGGAATTTGCCCCCGCTCGGTGAGCATCGTTGCGCTGCTGCGGTGCAGGATTCACAGGACAAGCAGGGATGTGCAGGGGCTGGTGGAGCCGGGCAGCCTGCATCCATGTGGGAAGGGGCTCCGCTGAGGAAGCACTGTGGGCTCTCCCCTAGCGTGGGTCTGAAACGTGGCTCAGCCCATCAGGAGGGCAGAGCACGGATAAAGCCGGGTTCTGCAGGCACATGGATCTGGAAGTGTTTGCTCCTGACCCAGCACGGGGCCGGGCAGCGGCTCCGGGTGGAGCGGGAGCAGGGAACCCGGCGCCGGCTCCTTCCCAGGGGGGTGCTTTGAGGTGTGCCGCTGGGAGCCGAGGGGTGGCTTTGGGGCGGACGCAGATGGTGCAGTTCTGATGCCAGGTGCCAAGCGGTCCCGATGCGGGTGCGGGTCTGTGATGTACAGTGTGAATAAACGCTTGCGGCTCTTTTGTCCTTTTTTGATCCATGAAGCACTTTTTTTATTGCTATTATTTTTCTGTGTAAAGGAGGCCCCGCACCCCCGGGGGGGTCCATGGCCCCGCTGCGCCCCAGGAAAGCGCTCCTCTAGGTTTCAGTTTTGTCAAAGCCAGAAGTAAATACTTTAGCACTGTTAACTCTATAAATAAAAGTGAATAAAGTTTAGCCTTTTGCATGGCAGCGGTTGCTGACCCCCTTCCTCCTTTCTTGCCCTTCCTCCCTGCCCTTTCTAGGAGATGGGGTTGAGGCTCAGCAGAACCACCACGCCCTTTGCCCGAGGAGCCTGCAGCAATCCTGGTGCTCTCTTCCCCACTGGGTGTCTTGGTGCAGGCATCCCAGGGGTGGGAAAAGCACTGAGCCCGGGGGCCACCAGCACAGTCCAAGGTGGGAGCTGCCCGAGGGCCTTGTCTTCCTCAGCACCTGCTTTTTCCTTTTCCCCTTAGGCACCCATCGCGTTCCAGAGCGCTGATCTGAAGCTGTTGGCTGGAATGTGGGAGCAGTCGCATCAGCACGGAGCTCACCTGCTCTCAGTGACCTTGGGAGCAGGGAGCTCCATGTCTCCCTTCCCCTCACCGCAAGGGAGGTGGTCAGAGCTCGGTGCTCCCTTGCAGCCCCTTTCGCCTTCCTCTGTGCTGAATGGTGGAGCTGCAGCTGGTGGGGAACAAACCAGACTGAGGTGTAATAACTTCTGATCTCTTCCCAGAGGGTGGAACACTGCTCCTTGTCCTGCAGCCTCCCACAGGAGGGGCTGATGCTGCTCCTGGTTGGCCACGCGCGCTCCATCGCCATGGCTCCTCCCAACACTTCCTTCTCTTCTCGCTGAGAGAGGATCTGCTCCCGGTTCTCAGGGCGCTGAGGAGCTCCCCAGCAACTGTGAGTTACTCTGGGCCAGGCCTGCTCTGAGCACACGACATCGGGCGCAACTGCGTTGTCATCTCACTGTGTTTACTTAACCCATTAAACCTGCAGGTTCTGGGCACAGCCGAGCTCCTGTTCACCCCTGCAGGGACGAAAAGCATGTCTGATGCTTTTCACTATTACGAACATGGGAAGGAACCCCAGGGTTTGATTTTCCTATCGCTCCTTCCACACCTGAGTTACCCCCAAGTGCTTTTTCAGTCTGGTGCAGTGGCTGTAGCTGTTGTGTCCCCACCGGCACTCCCAGCCCAGACACGGCGCTGCTGGTGTTGTGCCCATGGGCTCCACCTGAGCAGCTCTGCTCTGCTGGGGGAGCTCATGTCCTGGTTGTCAGCTCTTCCTAATGAACCTCTTCCCTTCTGGCACAGCTCTCAAACAGCAGGAGAGCCTCAGAGGAGAGCGGTGCTGTCCTTCAGCCTCCTCACATGGAGGTGGCTGTCTGGAGTCTCACACATAGAATCCAGCCTGGTTTGTGTTGAAGGGACCCTAAAGCTCCTCCAGCTCCAACCCCTGCCATGGGCAGGGACACCTTCCACTGGAGCAGCTTGCTCCAAGCCCCTGTGTCCAACCTGGCCTTGAGCACTGCCAGGGATGGGGCAGTGTCAGTGGCTGAGGAGCACAGCAGTGTTTGTGCACTCGCAGCCAGCCCGGCCTCTGCTCACAGTGGAGATGGCACCGCAGCCATTAGCAGAACCGGGTGAGGAACCGTGGTGCGCAGGGTGGAAACCGACAGCTCTTGGGTGGTGAAGGGAAGAGGGTGTCAGAACCGCTCCTCCACCCCGGGGGGCTGTTGGTGTGGGACGGAGCCGCATCCGGAGGGGGTGTGAGCCCTTGGGGGGCTGCAGAGGACAAGAGCCGTGTGCAGGAAAGCTGATCCCGAGCTCCCTGAGGATGGTCTGG
Organism: Amazona ochrocephala; assembly: GCA_039720435.1. NCBI lineage: Eukaryota > Metazoa > Chordata > Aves > Psittaciformes > Psittacidae > Amazona > Amazona ochrocephala. The sequence goes on along the minus strand of CM077891.1, from coordinate 1,514,103 downwards.
AGCATGAGGAAGGTGAGAGATGCCTGGGCCCAGGGACCAGGGCAGGGCCAAGGAGGAGCCCATGATGCTGAGCAGTCCTGCTCGGGTGCTCTGTTACAGGGGGGCTCCAGCAGCGCCAGGGTGCAGAGAGCATCACCTTCCACCCCAGCATCCGTCCTGCTGCCCGTACGCCCTGTGGGCACAGTGAGGAGCAGCTACTCGGGTAGAGGAGGAACAACCCCCATCGTTCCTTTGGCACACACAGCTCAGATCGTTGCATTTGGGATTTAAGATCGCCTCATTCCTCAGACTTCCACCTCTTGAAATGCTGCCCAAGTTTTGTCCTGCTGTTTCATGACCTTTCTAAGCCAGTTTCCCCTAGTCCTGCTACTCAGTGAGTTCTCTGCAGCAGCAACATCTGCTTGTGCTTTACTGGGGTCTGGGTGTATCCAGATGACAGCTGGAGCCTTCATTAATGACTTCAGGCACACTGAATCTTCTAAACCCAGGCAGCAGGGGCTGCGCAGCAGCAGCACGAAGCGTTAGGCCCTGGTGCTTGTTTGTGCCTGCGTTTATTCTGCTGCAGCCTCACAGTGAGCATTCACATCTTCATAAAGCTTTTTCCTACCTGGTGACAGCTTTCAGCCCCTCGGGTCTCTACTGGAGCTTCCGTCGGGATCCCCACCTGTGGGGCTGAATTTTAGGCAAATCATAGCTCACGTGTTAGGAAAACTTAATCCCAGTGTTCAGAAATCCATGGGAACTCCATTGGGAAGGGGTGAGGTGGCCCCCATTGGGCAGCGCTGGGGATGAGAACAGACACTTGGTTCATTAGTGTCTGACTTCTGTTCTTACCAACTTCTTAATGAAAACCTTTGGCTCATCAGGGTAACACGAGGCAGGGAGAGGGATGCGAAGAGGGTGATGAGACACAGTCATGATGGAGGTGTTTGCTTTGGTGGGGGATTACGGGGTGTCAAGTCTAAAACATAGGGCAGAATTCATGTCACAGACTCCCAGCCTGGTTTGGGTTGAAGGGACCTTAAAGCTCCTCCAGCCCCAACCCCTGCCAGGGGCAGGGACACCTTCCACTGGAGCAGCTTGCTCCAAGCCCCTGTGTCCAACCTGCCCATTGGTACCGGTCCTGGTACCAACTCCCACGGTTCTGGTGTCACTGGAGGGATGCGATTGAAGCGACCTCCTCCCTGGCTCAGCTCCGCGCAGCAGTGCCCGTGTGGACACTGACTATTGACTGTATCCCTGTGGGAAGTGCAGGAGGGTGAGAACGTTCCTCTGGCCCTCCTCAGCTGAGCACGGGGATGAGGCACCCCCAGCCGTGCACATGAAGGTAAAGCTGCTCCAGGTTGGTTCAGAGTAAAAGCAAAGCTCGTGCGAGGCAAAGCAGAACGTAAAAGGAACAATCAGTGCCCAGTGCTCACCCTGCTCCGGGGGCAGCCCTGCCCCGAAAACGGGACGTTTGGGTTGCAGATCCTCTGCTTTAGCCAAACGTTCCATCAGGACCAGCTGCTGAGAGGCTGCTTGTGTGAAGGGATGCGGCCCCCACGTCAAACCCCATCCCAGCAAGTGCCAGCGTGGACGGTGGTGCGCGGCACTGGGAAGCAAGAAGGTGAACAAGGAAAATGGGTGGTTTCCTGTGTTTAATCAGCTTCAACTCACTCTCAGTTTGACTTTCATCACTCTAAAAAGGACACCAGTCGGTACCTGCAGAGCTGCTGCTCAAGCCTTGGTAAGCCCATGTCCACACTGGACCTCGAGGCTGCGGCAGCAAATCGTGGCACGAAGCAGCGGTGTTGCACTGGAGCAGGTTGGGGTGGCTCAGGATGGGTCTGGCCTGGCCGCAGGATTTGGGATGGCAGCCTCTGGAGCTGGACCTCCAGGAGGTCAGAGCCTGCTGCTGGAGGCAGGGCTGCCCCCGTCCACCAGCGCCCCGTCCAGCAGCGCGGCCTCCGCCTCGTAGCTGCCGTTGTCCAGCTCCAGGGCCACAGGACACAGCTCCTGGCTGCACCACCTGCGCAGAGGGCACACGGGGTTGTCCCAGCCCCGGGGCGCAGCCGTGAGGGCTGCTCCGGTTGTGTCCCTCTCACCGCTGCCCGTGGTGCGTTAACAGGAACCAGCCCAGCGCAATGCTTGTCCCCATTTGTGACCATGCAAAGCTTGGCTGAGGGCTCAGACCGCTCGCAGAGCAGAGCAACGCTGCATTGCCCACGGAACCCCTAGGCCAGAGCCAGAGGAGGGTTTCGCTCACCTTCGAGCAGTGGCGGTGTCTGTGGAGGAAGCATCAGGCCGAGCCGCGTGCTCAATTAGAAGAGCTCCTGTGGAAGGAAGCACCGGTATTCCCGGCTCCCTCGGGAGCAGCAGGGGGGTTGCATCAGCAGCAGTGGCCAGGCTGAGCTGCCTCCGCTTGGAAGAAGCGGGGGACCCAGCTTCCTTCCACACCACCCTTTTCCCTACAGATGTGAACCCCGGCCATGCCAGGCCGGCTTCCCAGCCCCTTCCCGCCCGGAAATCCATCGCTTCCCTCTCCCCCACCTGTGTAGATCCTCGCCAGGGTGTAGGAGAAGTCTCTTGCTGCCAGCTCCATCGTCAGTGCCCCCTTGGAACCAGCTGCTCGCATGAACTGCTCCAGCCTCCCCAGTGCAGCCCGCGTCTGCCTCACAGCGGGCTCCAGGCCCCCAGCGCTCGAAGCCAGATCCAGTTTTCTCTGTCAGAACAATGAGAGGAAGAACCACGACGTGTTTACCTCCTGCACGGGAAGGGGCCGCTGGGATGGTGCTGCCAAAAGGAGCATGGAGAATTCCTGTGTGCCAGAGCCCCCGTGATGCTGTTCCTGCACTGGTTTTCCAGCTGCCTGTGGGGACCAGATCCCAGCCCCAGTTCTTGCTGTGGACCCGCATCAGGTTCTAATTCTCCTGGTTTTACACTCTTACTTCCAGGCAGATTTAAAGGAGCTTTACCCTGCAAGTGGTGTCAGTGGGACAGGCCCCAGGACCAGGGGGGCTCTCTTCTGATGGACATGGGGCATTCAGCTGTGCCTCAAAGCTCCCCTGGTCGATGTAAGCTGCTGCACCTCCAGTGTCCCGCGTGCCATGTCAAAGCAGAGGTGATACCTGCTGGGGGTCTAAAGCCGCTGCTCTTTGGACACGGCTGCCGGGATGAACCCAGCAGAGGCCGTAGCCTTTAATCTGACTGCTCATCACTGCCCTTTCCAGCTCTGTGCTTGCTCCTGTGCCAAACAGTCCCATTCTGGGCTAACCATGGAACCCCAGCCTGGTTTGTGTTGGAAGGGACCTTAAAGCGCCTCCAGCTCCAACCCCTGCCACAGGCAGGGACACCTTCCACTGGAGCAGCTTGCTCCAAGCCCTGTGTCCAGCCTGGCCTTGAACATTGCAGGGATGGGGCAGCCACTGTTGCTGTAGGCCCCTTCCAACCCAAACCAGGCTGGGTTCTATGAGTCTCTGGGCTGCATCCACCTGGGGCTCCCCCTGGGGCTGAGCTGGATTCCAGGGCTGTCCTCCCACACTCACTCCTCTCACCATGTGTTCTCCAGAGGCCCTGCAGACCAAAGACCTCCGGGCAAGGAGGCTTGTAACAAAACTTCCATGTGCATCACAACCCCTAAAATCCATTGTCTGCTGCGGGGATGGGGAAGTTCTCTGCGCTCCCCTGTTCTTGGGGATAACTGGGACATGGGGTCCTGCTCCCAGATGACAGCACTGGATAGCTATTGCACTGTGACTAATGGCAAGTGGCACAGGATAAAAGCAAAGTAGGTGACAGCAGGGTGGGGGAGGCGTTACCCTGAGGCAATGACCCTCAAAGAACAACGTGGTGGTTTGCACCGAGTACTAATGCTGCTTCCTCCAGAGCCTGTCATGGGCACAAATCCTGCACACTGAGAGCCTTGATGGGCAACCGTAAAATGAAGTGTCCTCATTTCATGGGCATCAATAAAAAGGAAATGGATTGGGACAGCAAAAATCCTTTTATGCAGGGCCAAATGATGTCCTCAGCAGAGAGGAGTGGGAAAGGTGCTTCAAAATGAGCCAGACTCCCACAGATGCCGGGAGTCTGAGCCCCTGGAGCTCAGTGCGAGGTGGTTCACCTGTGAGTGAAGCCCTGCTGGTGGTGTAGGAACTCAGCACCTTCCTGCCCAGCGCAGCAGGGATCCTCCCTGCTCTGCCCTTCAGTGCCCGGCTGCCCATGGTAAGAGGGAGAAGCTGTGCCCTGGGCAGGGTACATGTGCCAGTCTGCGCTGTCCAGAACCAGCTCCGCCTGTCCCAGGCACTCCCCGTGGAAGTGGAGGCAGCCAAGAGGAGCAGCAGATGCAATGGCACGTACTGGAATGTGGAGACCTCTGAAGTCAGTGCTCACTTGCAGCCTCCAGTCTCATCCACAACATGATTTGTGGGAGAGCAGTGAGGAGCTCGCTAACAAAGACATCTCAGTACTTGGGGTTACTGCTGTGCAGTTGCCTGCTCTGGATCCCACTGCTCTGTTCTCTAATGCTTCCATTAAGAAGCTGCAGGGACCCCTCAGCTACCCCAGGGAGGTGCTCCAAGGACTGAGTAGGGGGATTGGTTCAGAGTAGTGTAAGTGTAAGACTGTGCAGGCTGGTGTCTTTCCAAATCACCTTTAGAGCCCACCACTTCCTCCTCCATTGCAGTGTCAGACCAAGATGCTCTTTACCAACAGCCTCTTGCTCCTGTGCTGTTGAAACCTGAACAACTGCCAGTGCTGCGGCTCTCGAAGAGCAGCCAGTAGGCAAAGCGAGAGAACAGCAGATCTAAACAGGCAGCGCTGGAATCCTTTTGCCTTTCTCCATCCTCTCAGTGGGAATCAAGCGCTGGGTAGCCCTGGTGAAGCTTCACGAGCAGTGCACGAGCAGTCTTGGGGTGTTTTTGCAGTGAAGAAACAAAACCACAGAGTGATTTTGGGGTCAGGAAGGTGACTCCTTCACAGTAAGAGTACATTCACAGAGGGACCTGTCAGAGGAGCTCTCACAATGCACAACCTCTTCACTGCTGAGGTGGAAGTACCTGCACTGTCTGCAGCACACGGATGCCAAACAAGCACTGCCTGAGTTCGGCTTCGTCAGTGCTACTTACAGAGCAGGATGGAAGGACACCTCCTGAATACCTGCCTAAAGCCTTCACCCTGCTCACGTCCCCTGCCAGCCTCAGCAGGAGCAGAAACCCCAACGAGAACTCTGCCACCATGGGCACATCAGGCTGAGCTCACCTGCACTGAGGAGAGGAACGTGGCCATCGCCTGCCCTTGGCTCTTGCTGAGGGATCGCAGGACATCGAGGGACAGGATGTTCGTTGTTCCCTCCCATATGGACAGCACCTGTGGGTGGAAAAGCACAAAGGAGCCCCTCGGAGCCGCTGCAGTAGAGAAAGGGGAACATGAGGAACCAAAGACATGGGGCAGAGCTAAGGGATGCCAGGGGAATCTCCAGGGGTGCCTCAGCACAAGCGGAAAGGAGCAGTGGTGATGGGAGCTGGGGCACGACCCCAGCAGCAGGAACAAGCCACATCCCCTCCCTGGTGATGGCTGGGCTCAGCCAGGGAATTGCTGCCACACCTGGAGGAATGTGTTCTCCCTTGAGCACGTCTTCAGGGGCAACCAGGGAGCACTGGGCAGGGGAGTAGGAGGCACACAGGAGCTTCTCCCGCTTTCTTACCAGGGCATCACGGACTATGACTGGCAAGCCTGTATCCTCCATGTAACCTTGTCCTCCAAAACTCTCCATTGCCTCAATAACCACAGCGGAAGCCTGCAAAATGCAGAGAGCTGACATGATCCATGCTGCAGATGGGGAAAGAGCAACCAGAAACCTCTCATGGCACACAGCAGTTCCTGCTGGGACGGCGCTGACTGGATCCCACTGATGTGCTGAAGCAGATGCAGCAGGAGGAGCTTGGGAGTGAAGGCTGAGTGAAAGAGAGGATGGGCAGGAGCAGTCAGACCTCGGGAGAAGGTCCAGGGAGATCCTGTCTCAGTACAGCCCTCTCCAGGTAAGGGTAAACCTGTGGTTTCCTTGGCACACGGATGTGTATGTCTCTAGCCCAGGGGGCTTTGTCTTCTACTTGCCTGTGGTGTGTAAGCTTCTGCGTGTTTAAGCTGAGGGCAATTAGAACAGGGACAGATCCCTGACGTTCAAGGCTGATGCTAAGCTGTTCTCATCTATTTATTCCTAATTAGAGGAAAGATATTCCCCATGGATCAGTGCCCCCCTTGCTCTTAGAGCAGCCTCAGCAGCAATCCTCTGTGGCCCGTGGAGTCCTTCTCAGGGTGTTCTGTGCCTGTTCAGATCAGACGGGGGATCTGTGGCCTTGAGAGCAAAGGGACAAGTCTGCTGCCCACAGAGCCCAACCTCGGTGCAGAGCAGTAACTGCTGCAGCTCTGCAGCTCGAGACCGTTGCTGGTGTCTGCTGCTATCACTGCCCATCCTGTTGTGTCCATCACTCCCCTTTCCAGCTCTGTGCTTGCTTACGTGCCCCACAGCCCGACCGGGTTAATCCCAGAATCTCAGCCTGGTTTGGATTGGAAGGGACCTTAAAGCTCCTCCAGCTCCAACCCCTGCCACAGGCAGGGACACCTTCCACTGGAGCAGCTTGCTCCAAGCCCCTGTGTCCAACCTGGCCTTGAACACTGCCAGGGATGGGGCAGCCACAGCTTCTCTGGGCACCCTGTGCCAGCGCCTCAGCACCCTCACAGGGAAGAGCTTCTGCCTAAGAGCTCATCTCAGTCTCCCCTCTGGCAGGTTAAAGCCATTCCCCTTGGCCTGTCCCTACAGGCCCTTGTCCAAAGCCCCCTCCTCATCAAACTGGTCCTTCCATACCTGCTTCCCCGTGTACAGCTTGGCAGCTGGCACCAGCACTCTCAGGAGAAGCTGGTCTTGCTCACTTGCCATGTTGGTTTCTGTGAGTCCAAGCAGACGAACGATGTCCATAAGGAGCAGGAATGCCCCTCGTGTCTGCACCTGCAGGCAGAGAAGTGTGAGCTTCACTGGGAAGGATCTTTGACTCGGGCTCACTCCAGCCTGGTCCGTTGAGGTGCTGTGAGACCGTCCCAAAGGGATGTGCAGTACTTGGACATGGGCAAAATGCCACCCGTGCAGACCCACAGCTCCAGAGGGAAAGAGCACTGACCAGACAAGGCACAAAGCGTGAGACAAAGGCAGTCTGGAGCTGCTGCTCTTGGATACTGCAGTCTAGTATGACGAAAGGGGCTGTGCCATTTCTGAGGCCCACCTGGAGCCTTATCAGAGCTCCCATCAGGCACCCAGGCCACAAATCCACATCATTCCCAAGGGAAAGGGACATGAGACCACACATCTGATGGTCAACCTCTGAGCACCAGGATCTGCAAGGTCTCTGACAGGTTGTTTGCTAAGCAACTTCCCTGGCCAGTTGTGATTTGGGAAGCGCTGGGATATGAAGCTCTGTAGCCATGGGACTATATAGGACCTGGGCTTTCTCTCAGAGGTGCAGCTCTGGCCACAGGCTGAGACCTGCTGGAGCTTTAAATCACATCAGACACTGAGCACTTCCCCCTTCCCCACCTCGCAGGAGCAGTTTTAAATGCTGTTATACACATTTGCATCAACCTACTGCAGCCCAAGGGTTGGTGTTACACCACTGGGGAGAAGTAGTGCCTGGAGGGGTGAGAGGAGACCTGCGTGCCTGTGTGCCTCCTTTCTGAAGCTTCAGGAGGGGTGGGAAGTGGTGTCCTCTGATTTAGTGACCTACTACAGCTCAGCACTGTGGCAAAGCTGTAAGGCCCACACGTGGAATTCCTCCCAGAGCCAGTGCCAGCTCCTGCTGCCCTCCCTTCCGCTGTCTGTTACTGCCTTAGGTGACATCCACACCTAGAGGCTGTTCTCAGGCTCGGTGTCTTGTGGTGATGAGCCCTGTGCAGGGACACAGTGAAGACAAACCTCGGAAGCTGCAGTGCATGGTGACTGCTCAGGAATTCTTGGAGCCTGCTGGGAACAGCCCATCTCCTGGTGCATGAGCTACCAGGGAAGCTGGATGGGTCTGTGTCAGTCTTGGATGAGAGCCTGTTAACTGCAGATATGGAGGCTGTGGTGTCATCTTTAGACCCTGATGCTAATGACCAACTTCAGAGGTCATGCCATATCACAGTAGGTGCAGGCATGAACCTCAGCACTCCTCTCAGGGTTAGGTTAGGATAACGTGAAGTTCAGTAGAGAAGCTAGGTCTGTCATCAGATCAAATCCCACTGGAACATGGTGATTCCCCACCTGCAGCCCCTCACTGTAGCAGGAGCAGCCTGGCTGCTGCACGTGGAGGCAGCTGCCTGTGCTCATTACAGCTGAGGATCTCTGCCCTCTTTCCTCACCACAGGTTCAGCTCAGCTCCCCACGGCCTTACCTCCATCCGCGCTAGCGTCTGCACGTGTAGGGGATGGTCCTTGAGGAGCTTCCCAAAGGCAACCCTCCTGCGGGCGTACTCCCTGCTCAGACTGAGCATCCTGGAGAACACACAGCCAAGGGAAGCAGTCAGACCAGCAACCTCTGCTTGTGAGCTCCCCCATCCAGCCACCCCCACCAGAAGAACCCTGTTTGGCTGCATCAAGCCAGCTTCGGTCACCCAGCCACAGGCCAACCTCCTCCAGCACTGCTGGCTTCCAGACCTGTGCCTGCAAAGTCAGTCAGCCACAGTGCTGAGCACTGCAAAGTCCCCTTGTTCTGATAAGCTGCTCCTGCAGTTTGGGGGGGTCCATGCTGCTTTCACCTTCTCATGGAAGCTACTGCACCAATGACATTGTGGATCCGAGTTATGTTCAGCATGTTGGAGATGGAGGCCACTCCTCGACCCTCTGCAGAGATCTGGAAGCATCAAGGAACAAAGGCTGGTGGAAGCTGTGCATACACAGCCTTGGAAGTGGACACCTATCACAGTGCCGGTTGTGTCACAGACAGATACAGGCTGTCCACTCTGTCTGTCTGTCCTCAGGCATCACACAGATCTCCTTGCTTTAAACATCACTTTCTCATTTTAGCATGACCAGAGAGGTGGCTTTGGAGACCACATCAGCATGATCAGTTCTGGTCCCTCAGAGCAGTCCCTCAGCTGGGTCAGTGCAGTGGGACTGGGGAAATGACCAGCCTGAAATGACTTGTTTCCTTTTCCTTCCCTCCCATCTTTTCTTGAGCTCTTCTCTGCCCCACACAGCCCCACTGGTGAAGTGTTCTGTGAAGTGACCAGCCAGCCACAGTGGTGGAGGAGAGGAACTTTTCCAGTTGATATCACTGCCAAAACCCCCACGGGTCCTCTTTTGTGCCATGGCAAGCCAGCCCAGGCCCAAGAGGAAGGTGGAACCTTACTTACTAGCTCTGCTTTAGCTCCATCCAGCCACAGCTCTGCCGTTGCCATCTGCCGTGTGCCCAACTTGTCCTTCAGCCTTTGCACTTGGATGTTGTTGAGCTTGCCCTCCTCATCTCGAACCTTGAGGAAGAACAGGGACAGGCCACCGGAACCCTGGGAAAAGGGAATGGGAAAAAGGCCATGGGGAAAGCATGCAAAGACAATGAAAGAAGGAAGAAAAAGAACGGCCCTGCTCCTTCAGCTGGTTCCACCACCAAACAGGACTGCTTTACCTGGCCTTCAGCATCCACTACCCTGGCCAGGGTAAGCGTCACATCAGAGTCAGCTGCAGATGTGAACCATTTGAAACCGTAGAGACGATATGTTCCATCTGGCTGCTTCCTGGCCACTGTCTCCGTGCCGTTAGCTGAAAGGAAGGAGAAGATCATCCTGGCTTTATGGGAACTTCTGTATCAATCAATGATGAGTTTGTTTAAGCAGCACCTCCTGTAAGTCACCTCTTGGGATCAAGGTGGAGTATGGATTAGCTGCTAATCTCTTTCATTGACCCTGGATAAGAAATGCAGCCAGAGTTAAGTACTGGAAAGGAAATCTGCTTCACTGCAAGGCTCTCCAGCAATTGCTCCAGGCTAAGGGCTGGCGATGGCAGTGCTCTGTAAGCAGAACACACCTTGGTGTATAATCCAACGCCTCCATGTCTTTAGGAGTTACCATGGCCCAGTACAACAAAGGGTGCTATGGAATCAGGAGTCCTGCCATGATGCACACCTTTCACTCCACAGCTGACCCTTTCACTTCTTCACCAGGAAACCAACTGCAGCTTCAGCAGGTGCAGGTGATGCCCCTTCCACGTTTCTGTCTGGAGGTCTGTGGTTTCCTGGCCCATCGTAGTACTGCTAGCATTCAAAGCTGAAAGCCAAGAATGCTTTCTCAGTCCCAGCTGGGATGGGTCTGGCTGGTTCCAGGTTTAGATCCTAGGCTAGATAGGAGTGGGTTATCTGTGCAAGGAACCCAGCTCTGTACCTGCCTGGGTGCTGCACACAGATTGGGCCTTTTCCTGGTCAAAAAGCAGAGCTCTGCAGAGGATTCGCATGACTTTTGCTCAGGTTTCCCAAACCAGCCACCTGGCTTTATAGGTTCCCCATTTTCTCAGTCCTTGCTCACACATCTGGCTGCTGCTGCAGCTGCTTCCCCCCTCAGAACACATACCAACATCAGAGCCTCCCCTGCGCTCCGTCATCCACTGGCCAGAGGTCCAGAACTTCTTGGGGTCGCGGGATGTCAGATGGCCAAAAGCGTTTTTCAGAGATCCAGGGGTACCCAGTGACTGTTGGGGGGAAGGAAGAGGAACTTAAGATGATGACAACACAGTGGATGAAATTAGACAGTTGCTTTCACAACCGCTCACGTCCTAGGCTCCAAGTGGATCGTCTGCAAGCAGGCGAGCAGGACACCGCGTGTCCTGTACTGCAGCACATCTGCACCTACCTCTGACAGCCTCGACCTGCCCAGCTCCTGCACGGCTGCTGGAGCACTGTGCACACAGAAGGTGCTCGCTTGCGTTGCATCCCTGTACCCCTGGGGTTTCTGCAGTGCTAGACATCTGCACAGAGAGCTTTGAGGACGTGTTCATAGACACTGGGTGTCAGCTGAAGGAGCTGAAGGAAAGAGGTCACTGCATTACGCTTTTGACCTTCTATTGAATGGAAATGACCAGGGCTAGCTCCTGAAGGGCTAGCTCTTCTCTGCATGGACACAGTGCAAAGGGTGCTGCCAAGATGCAGAGGCAAATCTTCAGACAGTGACAAGTCTTGCCAGGTTGGTTTATTTACATCAGGTACGGATCTGGCCCAGACACAGAACTGCAACTCCACACCAGGAACAGGAAAACAAACTATCTCATAATAAGCACATGGGACACTTTTGCAGCTACCTGCAGTGGCACATGTGTAGCAAAGGCCTTATTGTACACAGTGCTGTAGGTAAACAGAAAAGCTGGGCGCAAAGACTCTGTAACTAAAGGAGAAAGGCAGTGGGAGATGGAGCTGAGTCACACAGCAAGGGAGGGCTGTGCCCAGAGCCAGATGGCAGATGAGCTCTGCTCCATCCTTGGCCAGTGCTCCGGTCTAACCAGCACTGCCAGGACGTGGGCTGTGCCCTCCGTGCCCAGCTGAGCTCATACCTCAATGACTTTGGCTGCCCCATCCGTCATGGCCAGCGGACAGTTGAATCCTCCCGAGGAGCTTGAGAACAAGTAGAGTTTGACAGCCTGATGCAGGCGGCTATAGGAGAGAGAGTGAGGGGAAACAGACGGCTTAGGCAGCAGTGCCACAGCAGGAGGATAAAACATCTTGATGGGAAGAGAGGAACAAAATACAGCCAAAGCAGGTGAGAATCAGACTGCACGTTTCCAAGAGGGCAAAACCTGCTTCCTCCAGAAGCGGAGCAGCAGTTTCTCAGTCCCAGAGGGACGGCCAGTGCAAGGCTGGCTGGGAGGCGTCTTATGCCAGGCAGGGCACGTAAAGTGCCCCTTTTACAAGTAAGAAATGTGGGTCTATCTCCAGAGGCTGGAACACAGCGACACTTCAAGCCAAATCCTAGCTCTTTAGCTGGGATACAACTTATGCATGTAAAACTGGGGCAGTGCAGATTGCCAAGCCCCAGGATCAGGGAGGTGACATCAAAGAATATTATGAGCAACTGTAGGCCATTAGTGACAGCTTCTCATCACTGAAGTGGAACACTGCAGCAGACAGACACTGCTGTTCAGTGCAGCAGTAGGTGTGCTTTTGTCCGTGCATCATCTGGTACCTGTTATACAACTGATTATACCTTGCTGAGAATAACAGCAAGTCATTCCCATTCTCCCCAGTTACCTCCAGTTGGAGTATCTTCTCTCGTAGGCCTCAGCAACCAGCCCCTCTTCTGCTGCAATCTCCTTCATCCTCCTCCAGGCTGAGCAGGTGATGATGCGATCCACACGCTGTCCCCAGGCATCATACTGCCGGAGCACCGGCGGGTTCAGCTCGCATTCCCAGCCCAAGGCTCTGATCTGTGTGAGCAGGCGGTGCCCGAATCTCTCCAGGTCCCGATCCACCTCCTGCAGTACCTGTGAACAGCAAGAGCCCTTCAGCACGCTCCCGGAAGGCAAGGAGCCTCGTCCCAGCTGGAATGGCAGAGCACTGACTGTCCTGTCCCCTGGGACTAGCGGTCTCTTGCCACTGCACCCTCCCATGACTTGCCAGTGCAGCAGGCCAGCCTGTCCCCCAGCCTCTGCTGGCACAGCCCCGCTCAGTTGTCACTTTGCTCTTCCCCCAAAATCATGTTTTCAAGTTACTTTTGGCAGCATCTCTGGGTTTTACAGGAGACAGAAGAGCTTTCGTATCAGCACTGAGAGTGACACAGATGCACATGAGCAGGGGGGTTGGCCGAGACGATCTGCAGAGGTCCTTCCAACCTCAGCCCCTCTGTGATTTACTGCTGGAGGAGAATGCCAGGGGGAGAGCTGCCAAAACCAGAAAGCCTTCATCTGTGTAGGAAAGCTTCCACTGGGCTCAGGAGTTACCTGCCTACCAGACTAGAAAAGGAGGGATGGAGCAATCATTTGAGCTCCAGCCTGGCACCAAGGGTGTCTAGATTCAAATATCCATCCTGCATTCGCCTTCCTGAATGGCCCCGGATTCACGTGCCTGTCTCAGCCAGGCTTGGCTGACTTGGACAGAGTGGTGTGTCTGTAGCTAACAGAGGGAAACTGGCACCCGCGGAGCAGTGGTCCATTCCAGCCCTCCCGGACACCTATTTCAAGGTGACAGGAATTGCCTTCTGCAAGTGCTCTTCACTGGCTGCGGCCAAAGCCCAGGAATGCTGCTGAGGCTTCACTAACCTCACAGAGGATTAAAACTCGGCCAGGTGGGCCCAACCTCCAGCACTGCTGGACCCCCATCAGCACAAATACCCCCAAAGCTGTACTGGGGGTCAGAGGGGCACTGATCTACACTTGCTTTCATCAGAGGAGTATGTTTTGCTGTTCATCACGAGATGCTCGGTTCCTCCTCAGTAGAACAATTATGGGGGTGAGTGCTGTAGTTTCTGTACCCAAAGTGGTGCAGTTGTAAAACACATTAATTTGCTGGTGATGAAATACAAACACTGCTTCTTCCTCTCCTGCTCCCCCCTGTATTGACTTTTCATTAAGCTCCATCCATAGGATTGATTTGTTCATGGCTGTGCCGTTCAGTGTGTGTAATTAGGATCACCACACTCTGTCCTGTTACTGCTCTGGAAGTCTCCATCCTCAGACCAGTTTTCCTTCAGGTGAATGGGGAAATAGTGTGAAAAATCACAAAAGAAGCCAAATCCAGGCATGAGAGCCCTGTCAACTGGCACAGCTCACACTGCACCCGTTTGCTGTCAGTGGAGCCCAGCTGGGACCAGCGTATGCCTCCAGTGCTTGGCATCTTGACAGCAGTACGAAGGTTGTTCTAGAGGCACAGCCTCCCAAGGAAAGGGTCATGAATTTTGCTGATCCCTGCAGCACAAGAACCTTTGAACTGTTTTCCTGTGGCAGAAGCATGACTCTACCGAGCAGGTCTCTTGGTCAGCACACCACAGAGAACTCAGACTGCAACAGCTCCTTCACCTCATCCATAGTTTCTAACCCCCCCAACTGCCCAGCTGGGAGCACACTCCCTGACCCTCACAAACCATGTGCTGCCCAAGGGAGTGTGTTTGTTTCTGAGCTAAAAGAACGATATCAGAGCTCTTATGGTGGTGATTGCTCAGTGTGACACACAGCAGCCTGTGCACTCCAAAGCACCTACACCAGGGTATGGAGAGGACGTCTGCAAATCCTGGATGTCCGCGGGATGAGCGTGTGGGAAATGTGCACGTTATTGCATATTGACAGTAGAAACCTTTCTATTACAGGTTGTATTTCAGGAGGATCAAAGTGCAAGAGCTCAGAACCGTGCGCAGAGAAAGCAGGTGTTTGTTCTGCAGAAACCACCCGCAAATTGCTCCATTCATTCCGTGTTCACCGCTGAACACAAAGGAACCAACCTCCAGCGTGGTGCCTGCTTCAGTGGGGGACGCAGAGCCTCATCTGCCGCTGCTCTCCTGGAGAGGAAGGTGCTGACATGGAGAGCTCGCTCTAGGGCTGCAGGCAAGCGGGTGCTGCATGGAGCAGAGCCTGAGCTCTGCCTTTCAGCCGTGAGGCAACACTGCCCCGCTGGGACCGAGCACAGGAAAGAAGGGACGTGCTGCTGATTCCCAGGTGGAATTTGCAGCTCCTTTTGTCTCTTTGGGGAAGGAGTTAAGAGCTTGGTTCTGGTGAAGGACAGCACTGACCCTTTGATTCTTTGGGAGATCTGAATCATGCTTCTTCCAAAGGTGCAGAGATGGAGCAAGATCTTTGCGGTTGCCCAAAGGCATCCTCCTTTCTGGTCTTCTCTTCTGGCCACAGTGGTGCTTAGGGAGGCCTCACCCCTGTCTTTTGGGATGGCTGTGACAAAAGCGAGCTCCCAATGCTGCCACCACACTCCGCAGGGCCTCACAGACCTGGAGAGCAAGCAGTGGCAGGGAGAGCATCGCTGAACGCCAGGTTCTGCCCCTCAACAACACCCAGTGGCCTTCCAGGTCACTGTATTGCTGCTGCTGGTGTAACTCATGGAGGGAGGACACACTCTGCGCTGAGACAGCGGAGCACAGGCAGCGAGATGAGCTGCCCCCTCCCAGGGGGTCCTGCACGCCTGGACCGCACAGGGCACAGACCCACAGCTCAGGGGCTCACCCCACCTCTCCACCCCCCTGCAATGAGTACAGAGCCTTCTCTGAATGACAATCAGCCCAGAAAAGCCAACGACCTGTGCTGAGAACATGCAAACCCCAACGGCCTTTGCAGCCTCAGGAACACTCAGCTGAGGAGAGCCCTGCTCCTTTGGGAAGAAACATCCTTAAAAGCCCCTCTTCCCTGGGGGAGAGGAGGGGAAGAGCACAGCAGAGTTTGGAAGCGCCGCAGCCTTCTCCCTTGCTCTGGACCATCAGGCAACAACCGATGATCCCAAAGTAACACTCGCGTTGCAACACCCAGGAACCCCCTAAGCCCCCTTCTGTTCACGTCCTGGCAGTGTTCTTCACCCCTTTACTGCGTCAGAGAGACCAAGGTTTAAAGGACGCTGACCGATTCCCCTCAGTTCCATGCTGGAAGGCACGAAAGGGCCAAGAGTCGCGCTCAGTTCACAGCCTCAAGCACAGCCTGAGGTGTGCCCGCGCAGAGCGCACCCGCGCGCTCCAGACCTTGGCAGGAAGGTGCGTTCGCAGGTAACTCCGCAGCCAAGCGTCTTCCAGGTACTGGTTCCCAGTCTCGGGCTGCTCACGGAAGAGGGTCTCCATCCCTCTCCTTGCGCGGGGTGTTCCCAGCTCTCCTGATACCCGCTCCTCCCGCACGCCGACGCGCTGCCCCTGCCCTGCGCTCGTGCTGACTCCTCTGTCGCTGGGTGGTTGGCACCTCGCCCAGGCACGAGGCAGGATGCGACCCGGCTGCCGCGGAACACCGGATCTCCACCAGGGTAGATGGGAGGTGAACGTGACCCTGCACAGCCCTGTGTGTGCCCCGGCCATCGCCTCCAGCCGCTGCCTCGCAGGGCAGCAGCACCGCTCCTGCTTTGCTCCAGTGTTGGGGTTGTTCTTGAGCGCCAATGGTGTCTTCTCCCCTCCCTCGGGGAGGAGCTTTCCTGCAGCTGTTCCCAACGGAGCTAGGGAAAAGGTCTTTGGAAGGACATCAGAGACGGCCTGGAAAACGCTCGGGAAACGCTGTGGCCTCCCCGGCCAGCTGAGCAAACCATCACCGGCATTCCAGGGGGGAACTGGGGAGGGATGCGCCCAGCAGCATCCCCCTGGATTGCTTGGGATGGTAACGGGGTAGAGAAGAGCAAACCACATCTCCTCATCTGGAGGATAACGGAATACCTGGGAATGGGGCAGAGGGGGTTGGGCAGGTTATTCTGTACGAGATGCTGGTGGAAACGCGGCATTCCAGTACCTTCGTGAGTGGGCCCACAGGAACCCTGGAGAGGGGCTTTGGCCAAGGGCCTGCAGGGACAGGCCAAGGGAATGGCTTTAACCTGCCAGAGGGGAGACTGAGATGGGCTCTTGGGCAGAAGCTCTCAGTTATTATGCCAGTGGAACTGCGCAGTGGTTAAAAAGCTCTGTGCCAGACAAAGCCGCCCCAGATGAAGTCCCTGATGCCGTTAGTTTGCCTTGGGATGACATGAGGCGGCTCTCTTGCCCTGGGGCAGTACCAGAACCTTCCAGAAAGGTGACTTGTGCCTTTGAGCACCTGAAAACCTGCTCCTGACTGGGGGACGCAGAACCGCAGCCTGGTGCAGGCCCAAGGGGCCTTAAAGCTCACCCAGCCCCTGCCCCGGGCACGGACACCTCCCTCAGGAGCAGCGGGCCCCGCGCCCTGGCACTGCCGCGCACTCCCAGCACGCACCGCTCCTGCCGGCGCCTTTGTACCGCACCACAGGGGCCGGGCCGGGCCGGGCCTCACCTCACCTCACCTCACCTCCGCGCCATCGCCGGTCGGGGCCGGCTCCGCCCGCAGCGCCGCGCAGGCCGCGGGACGCGCGGTACCGAGGCGGGGGTACGGGAGGGGGGACGCGAGGCCGGGCTCGGGTACTCGGGACCGCCCGGGCTGACCGGGGAGAGGCGGGGGCTGCCCCTCAGGAGGCGCCGAGCGTCAGGGGACGGCGGGGGCCGCCGGGTGAGGGGCAGGATCTGGCTCCGGCCCTGGTCCCGGTCCCGGGGATGGCCTCGGGTGGAGCCTCGCGGGGCCCGAGCTTCCACTGAAATAAAGAGGCTAAAACAAGAGAAAGAAAGGGATTTTAAAGGGACTTTGGGGCCGTGGCGGCTGTTTCAGGGCCTCCTGCAGCCTCTTCGCACCCCAGGTGTGAGGGTGCTGAGGCGCTGGTACAGGGTGCCCAGAGAAGCTGTGGCTGCCCCATCCCTGCCAGTGTTCAAGGCCAGGTTGGACACAGGGGCTTGGAGCAAGCTGCTCCAGTGGAAGGGGTCCCTGCCGTGGCAGGGGTTGGGACTGGAGGAGCTTCAAGGTCCCTTGAACCCAAAGCCCTCCATGGTTCGTGGTGCTCAGGGGCAGTCCCTGCGGGTGCAGGGCTGAGGGTGTCCCCAGGGAGTGGGGCTGTTGGGGTGCAAGAAGAGGTTCAGTTTCCCCCACTTCGCTCTGGTTTCCTGACCCTCGTTGATGGGCACTGTCCGCGGGTGAGCGATGGGGCTGTGGGGAACCCGGGCACCTCTTTCCTCTCACAGCCCAGAGGCAAGCGAAGGTTTGGTCAAGGTGAGACAGTGACGCTGGAGCCTTGGAGGATTCCCCGTGCCGAGACAGCCCGGCTGGAGCAGATAAGCTCAGTGCAGGTGATGTTCCCTTGGCACAATAAATCAATCCTGAGTGCGGTATCTTGTTGGAAACATGTTTTCTTATCTGTCTCACTTAAATAACCTTTATTTAGGTAATAACCTCACGTTGGAGTAGTGCCTTTGTCTGCTGTTAATACATTCCAGTCCCGTTCCCAGTGCTCAGCCAATCATGAGTACAAAAAGGATACTTCCCCCCAATATTTAACATGTGAAGCACTTTGCCGGTGTGTGTTTGTTGGGATGTACTTCTGTAGCTGTGCTCTGGCCTCCTTACTAAATGAAGGGCTAAATTTAGCATAAAAGCTGTCAACATGTTCCAATCAACATGCCTTAATGACTGCCAACAAATGGAAATGAGCCTGGCATGGAAAAAAGCTGAAAAGGTACAAATGCAGAACAAGATGAGCTCCGCTGTGTTACTGCAAGGCCGCGCGCTGCCGTGGGTCAGGGCTGCAGTCAACCGCCGTGTTTGTGCTGTTCTTTTCATTGTTAGGAGGTACGTGGACTATGCGGACAAGGCAACCCCCCCGGGGACCTGCCTATGGCGTTCCCTTTCACTCCCGTGTCCCCGTTAGCAGCTGTGTGTTGGGATCTCCCCACCAGCTGTTTTTCCACCCTGTTAGCACAGTTTTAACAACGTCCATGGAAGTTTTCAATCAGTCTGTCAGATGGTGCAAAGTCAAGCTTGTGTAATGGCCATGTTACTGCTTAATCAATCTGCTTTCCATCCTTGTGAAAAGAGTATTTTCCTCTTTAATCCAGGCTTGTCCAACAGGGTGCACTGTCATTGAAACAATGTGGGCTTTCTTCTCTTTGTGTTTCCCTTTTCCCCTTCAAAGTGTCCCAGAAGCATCGTTCCTTTATTCCAGCCAGGATCGATGTTAGTGCATTTCCTGCTTACCCTTGCTAAAATGCTGGCTTCTCTTGGCAGGCTTCCAGTTCTTGCACACTACTTAATGGTTGTAGGAATTAACATTTGTGGTTTGGAATATGAGGAATGCGTTTTGAAGTGCACCAGCTGACAGTCGTGGGCCTGAATTTCAAATGCTATTGATCCTTTAGCCATAAAGAGGGAGTTTTCTTGCTCTGCAGCCTCTCAGGTGTGTACCCTTGATTGGTTTTTCTTTAGCTGTCCTGGTTGACGATCAGCTTTGAGACCTGAGTGAGCTGAAGAATCTCATTTTTAGTTTAAGGCAGATGAGAAATAGCAGTGACTGTATTTTCCAGGTATCTTCTATCTTCTATTTCTTTCAGGTTTTAATTACAAGTGGAAGGCAGGTCTTTGAAATACAGAATGGCTACTCGCCAGCTGCTACAGACTAGGCAAAAGACGTCCTCTAAGGTAAAAAGCTTGAAATGTGATGGTCCTGACAACCTCAGCTCTCTGTTTTGGACCTGGCATGTCAGTGCCTGGTGATGTGGTGAGCACTTTCTGTTGCCTGCCCTATTCTTGGTTGGATTATTTCCAGTTTAGTGAGTCCAGAAAGGTACAGTGTGGGGCTTTGACATGTATTTTCCTAAAGAAACGCAGGCTCATGAGCTGTGCACAGAGCTTTATTAGCAGGAAGAAAAGTAACAAACTCATAGAGGAACTAAATTGAGTATACTTTCCACTGAGGTTGTTCACGCTGAAGTCACACAGTGTTTGGTATTTACAGCAGCTCCAGTCCCAGACATGTTCTGTTTATAGCTCTGAGCTAAAAGCACTCTGAAAACTGGGTCTGCCTCCAGTGCTGACAGGCACTGTTTGCTGCCAGGCCTCAGGAGAAGCTGTGGCAGGCAGTGAACTTGGGCGCAGCAGTGCATGCCACACCATCACGAGCACTTGTTTGGCTCCAGAATGAACTCGGGAGGGCTGAGCTGCCAGAAAACTGCACACTGGGGTTTCTAGGGGCGGTTGTCTCTTCCGTGCCAGGATTGGTGCAGGGAGGGGGTGGGAACGGTCAGCTGTGATAAAAGGGGAGGGAATGACCCACCAGTGCAGTCTGCACCTGAATAAATCGTGTCAGATCTGGAGATAATTATCTTTGAAACTCCTAATCCCACCCATGTTAGACAGGAGCCTTCCCTGTGTAGTACGAAGACCAGAGGAATGTTAACATCACATTTCCAAGTCACCCTCTTTTTCCACCTCCCAAAAGTTCATTTCTAAAGATAGTCCCTGGGTTGCACTAAAATGGGGCTGCTTTGGGCTTTGCCCTTCTTTTTTTCAGGAATCAGTATTGTTCCCCAGCAAAATTGCTACTGAGCAGCAGTCTGTGGTGCTGGTGAAGAGGCTCCTGGCCATCTCTGTGTCCTGTATAACCTACATGAGAGGGCTCTTCCCGGAGAGCTCGTACGGCACTCGATACTTAGACGGTAACACATTCACTTGGTGCTCAGTTCTTATTTCTGCTTGCTGTGTTTTAGCTATAATCTGCTCTACATGTAAGCTTCCAGCTGCTCGGAGGTGTAGGAGTTCAGCTTGTTAGGAAGTTAGCAACCAGGCCTTCTCAGGTCTGGAGGTGAACAGCACTTCTGTACCAGATAGGTGGTGTAGAAGACAACCAGGGGCTGTTGGCAGGTGCTGGGTCTTCTGTCAGTGTTTCATTTGGTCTGTAACAACCCCTGAGCATTGCCAGCCCCATGAATGAGGTCTCAGAGTCGGAGTTACTTTAAAAGCAGTTAGTTTTTAAAGATTGATTGGTGTGGTTTATTTTCCTTTGGATTTTGGAGCCTTTCAGTTCCCATTTCCAGCTTTCCCTGCGAGACTGGAAGTACATTCGTTTCTTTCGTTGTGATGGGTTTTATTCTCCTCCTGTGAAAACTGTCTCACATAATCACATGTGCTTTGGGAATCAGAGCCTTAAGAAAACAAAAAGACCTTTAAGACCCAAAGTCTTGTCATAGGATCACAGGAATTAGTGATGCTTTGATTCATCAACATCCTTGTGCTCATTCGAGATGTGGTAGTAGGGTGTGAAATCTCTCACTGCATTCCAGTCAATTCCCTTGTGGCGTTAGGTGTCCTGAAACACGGTCACCTGTGCTTGGTGGACTTGGTTGAGGGCACAGGAAGTCCCACATTGGCTCTTGATCACCTAACCCTGGTTAAAGCTATGAGTCTTTGTCGTCAGATGTCAGGTCTTTCAGGTGCCTTTTTGATCAAGGACGTGAACACTTGGTCTGCTCCTGCCTCTGAGGGCTCCTTGGCTCCCAAAGATGAGTTCACCTCTTCAGTGGTAGGATGGGTTTCCTCTGGCCGTTCCAAATGCTTGAAAACAGAGGTGGAAGGAGCTGTGTGGGAAAGCTTAACAAGAAGCAGTTTATTCTGAGCACAGGCGTTCACCTCATACGGATGTTGGCAAAGGCCAAATGCGGACGTGAAGGTGTTGTTAGGGAATGGCAGAATAGGTGGCAGTGGAAAAGAGGAGGGAGCAGATTTGGAAGCTGCTGGGGCTCTGAAATGAAGCTGTAGCTGTGGGAGAGCCCAGAGCATCTGAGGAAAGTTTTCACATTTGAAAATGCAGCAATAAGCTTGTGTCTGCCCACCTGGGACTTAGTGGCAAACCAATGTTTGTGCTCCGGAAGGACCTCTAGATAAAGCATTTTATCCAAAAAAGGGAGGACGAGTGCCTTTGGTTCAGTGTTGTTTGCCCAAGAGCTGCGATAAGAGCTGTAACTGTGTGCTAAATCTGGTTTTGCAGACCTCTGTCTCAAAATTCTGCGAGAAGATAAAAGCTGTCTGGGATCACTGCAGATAGTCAAGTGGTGAGTGAGTAACAGCGAAACCAAGGCAAGGTTGTGCTGAGTAGCAAGACTTCAAGCCCTCGTGGTCTTCTTCTTCCTGAATTTGAAAGCCCTGAGCCCAGCAGCGCTATTGACTGTGCCGGTGCTGCAACTCCCAGTGTGCAGCCTGGGTGCTTAAGCCAGAATTAGCTGCCCAAGACCATGTGAATTCAAGGTCTGTTGAGGTGTTGGCTGTAGTGAGGTCATGGTCAGGCCCCAGAGCGCACGTGGGCAGTGTAAGCACTGAGAGAGGGTGACAGAAATCATGAGGTTGAGTCTGTTTGGTTTAGTCTTTTGTAGCTTCACTTATACAGGGATTCTTGTAGCTCGGGTTTTAGTATGTACAGTATTATGTCTCCCTGGATATTGCGTGTCTAGGTGCCCTACAGCTCTTGTCTGCCTGTGGCAGGGGGTTGGAACTGGATGAGCTTTAAGGTCCCTTCCAACCCAAAGCAATCTGTGATTGTCTTTCAGAGTTTGCATGTTCCCAACAAGCAGAGTCTGACTTTGACATACTAAGGTGACACCTAGCTGCACATCCTTTGACTCAGAGAATAAACATCTCACCAGTGCCAGCTCAAACAGTATTTACTACTTTGAGAGAATCCATAGCTGTAAGCTATGTATCAGATAGCAGGACTTTACAAGAACAGACGTGTCAGGCTGTGTTCAGATGGGAGTTCCAGCCAAGCTCTGTACAAGGCTGATGGGAAAAGAGCCATCAAAGGTCAGGCTGGGGGCTGGAATAGAGCACTGAGCAGAGGGCCACCAGCACCAGCCTTACCCTTCCAGCCCTTGTCTTTGCTGGGCTGTGAGTGGCCTCCAGGCTGACAGGGTACTGTCCTGGAAGTATGACAATGCACAGATGCAGGAGGGAGGACGGTGCCTTTAGCATGATTGACCTGAAAAGGACTTTACAAGCCCAAAATGTTACTGTCTTGTCCTAATTCCAGAAAACAAAAAGCGCTTTAAACTGTGTTTAATGACTGTGTATTTACAGATCAGGAGCTATCTATTTTGCCGGTTAGTGTTAATGTGTTTCTTCCCTGGCAGGATCCAAGGCTGTTTTGATGCTTTGGAGAGGCAATATGTAAGTTTTCTTTCCATTTTTAAAGGGGATTTTCCTGTTTCTTCATGAAGTCTAGTCAAAGCTTGCTTTCTGTTCGTGCTTTATAGTTTTGTAGTGATCTTGCATGGACACAACACTCATTTACAGCTGTGGGACGGGGGGGAGGCCCTGCCCTGAGTTTGGGCATTTGACTTCTGTGATTTTATTCCTTGAGTCCAAGTACTGAGTGCTGCTGCTCCCTAGGCTTGTCTGTGGTATGTAAACTCATTTGTAGCCTGCAATGGATTTCCCTTAGCTCTGTGTTCTACATTTGCATTCTGTAATGCATGGGTAGAGACACTGCCTGTCAGAACTGAGATTTCCGTGCCTGTTTTCTTGAGAGAGGTTATTGTGTACTTGTGCCTTCCTTCATTTCCTTTCCCCAAGTCTTTTCCCTTCTTCTCATCTTCTCTAACCCTCCTGGCTTTTCTCTTGGGTTCAGAATTCATCCCTGCTTTTAGAAAGTAATTCATCAAGTCAAGTATGCAACTGGTTGCAGGGCAAAACCATCATATTCCTTGCTGATTCTCACATAAAGAATGCTGTGCACAGGAAAAAGCACCAACTGTTGTCATCTCTGTCAGCACTGCTCATCAAACCACCTCTCATCTCGGTGAGATGAAGTGGTGTTGGTTTTGGCACTGATGATCAGATGG
Source organism: Amazona ochrocephala (assembly GCA_039720435.1). Taxonomy (NCBI): domain Eukaryota; kingdom Metazoa; phylum Chordata; class Aves; order Psittaciformes; family Psittacidae; genus Amazona; species Amazona ochrocephala. The sequence continues at coordinate 1,490,782 of CM077891.1, read as the reverse complement.
GCTCTTGCACATCGGTGCAACTGTCAACATGCATAAGATAATTCAACATGTTGTGAACTTGGTTTATTGCTTCCTGACAGCTCCTGGGGATATTTAGTCCTTTGCTATTTCTGAGACACAAATTAATTGTTATTTGACAAGGATTAAGGGGAAAAATGGAGCTGTTTAATGCATGTTGTAAGATTTCCTTGCTGTAGGATTCACCAAATACCTTTGGGAAGTTTCATAGCAGTGGGCAAATATTGGTCTTCAGTGGGATAGACGCTCTTGTAAGAGAGTTTCAAATCGGTGTGGCCTTTGGAGACTTGTTTCAAAGGAGTCCCAAGGGGGAAGTCTGGAGCCTGCAGTTGTTTCCTCGGGAAATGGCGAGTGAAGCCAAAGCAAACTGGCCACTAGGTGTTGCTGATGCTGTGCTGTGCAGAATGTGTCTTCTAACTCCCGCTTTGTTGAATGTATCTGTTCCCTCCCTGTATGCAGACGCTTAGATTTTGCCTTTCTTTTCCTTCCCACTAAGGTTAGGTTTTGATTCTTTGTTCTGTTTTTCCCTCCTTAGTTGCACATTGCTGTCCTCGCAGTAAGTAAACTGGTTTTCTTCCCCCCTCTGCTTGAAAGAGATATGGAGTCAAGGTTGTGTCAACCCACTTGTGCCTTTTTTAAGGGGCAGTCAGCATGTGTGTGGTTTGTAACAGAGCGTTGGCCTGTCTGGAATATGGTAAATATGAATTCCCAGGCTGCATGGGAATATCTTTCTCAGTATGTCATACTCCTGACTGAGGCCTTAAATGCATCCTTAAACTCCTAGAAGCACTTCCATGTGCTTCATATCACTGCTTCCTTTAAACTCTTGCCTCCACCCTTGGAAGCTGCTTTGTCTTCTCCATTCCCCCCTGCAGAAGAGTCCTGCTTATTAATCTGATCCCCAAGAAACCACACACACTCTGTTGGTGGTTTTGTAGTGAGTCTTTTGCCCTTGGTAAAGCCCCAAGAGCTCTGCCATGCACCTCTTCTGTGCATAATCTGAGTAGTTCCACCTCAGGCATCAAGAGTTGCCTGTGAGGGTTGGAATGGGAATTCACCTCATTCCTCCACAATTACACAGATGAGTGTCTTCTACCTGTCTTTGAAGTGGTTAAGTGTTGGCTGCTGATAGAGGGAGGCTGTTGCTCAGCCATTCCTTTCCCTGATCCCACGCTGGAGATAGTGCAATCTCTGCTGTAAAATGAAAAATATCATTGTTTAGGCACTTTGCACTGGGTCAAATTATCCGTGGGGAGAATGGCCTCACTGTGCTTTCTTCCACAGATCTACACCAATCCCAAGGAACCGGAGGTAAGAAAGAGTCTTAATTAATCTTTGAGGCAACTGAAGGCATGGGTGAGTAGATTTGTATTCAGAGTGGCCTTGTAGGCCTCAGTTCTACCCTGACATAGCTGCCTGGTGACCCCGTTTCTCTTCTTCTGCCTTCACTGCAGAGCGACAGCTCAGTGAGCAGGACCGTGATCAAACACTCCTACTGGGCACAAGGCTGTGGGCCCGTCTGGGCCTCAGGCAGGGATGTTAACAGGCAGCTAATGGGCATGTTCCCAGGTTCAATTTTCCTTCCCAAAGAAGAGAAGAAATGGGAAGTTCCAAATAATTCTTTAATGAACCATCCTTTTAAGAGCAGTGCTGAAAAGACAGCTGGTTTTCATGGAGAGGGGTTTAGGACAGAAGTTCTGCATCACTTCAGACCTGGGCTGCATATGTTGGTGGTGCCTATCCTTGTCCTTTCAGTGTTCCCTGTAGTGGTTCCGTTTTGTCCACATCTGGCTGGTGCAGGAGCTGGGCAGTGTGATCTAGAAGTGATCTCCACAGCACTGCAGAGAGGAGCAGCAGAATCTTTGCTCCCCTGAGTACAGTTCTGCTGCGTCCCACCTCAGCGTGTGGGAAGGGAGCAAGAGTTTGGTCTATCCCAAGGCTGGGATTTGTAAGGAAGGCTCAGAGTTAAGGGCTGAGCTGAGCTCCTACAAATTGACCTCATTGCCTGTGGAAAAAGTGGATTATAGGCATGGAATTGAACTACAATAGACCATTTCTCTTGTGGTGGAGTTGTCTGTTCTTCCTCATTATTCTCCAAAATCAGAGCAAACCATTTCCTTTTAACTGGAAAATCATCAAGGGTTTTTTTTATCTCCCTTAGAAAGACCAGGGAAATTCAGCAACTTTTGCCCATTCAATATTGTATTTCCCAGTAGGAGGAATCCTTCAGGCCCTTGTCTCCCTGGGCCAGGCTTCCTTGTGACACTGCATCACTCGCGGAGCTCACAGTCCTCCTTTAGTAAGGGAGGATGGAGGGATGTATTGGTGGTTGGCTGCCCCGGGGGCTGGTTTGAGGTTTCAGCCGGGGAGTCAGGCCACAGAGGAAGTGGAAGGAGGAGGCAGGAAGTTTGTCAGTTTTGGGTGGCTTTTTCAGTGCTAGGTAAGAAGTGGCTGCTAAGAAAATCTGTCAAAGGCTCTGCAAGGAATAACAGAGTTAATGCTGTCATCACATCACTTAGTTGATGGTGTGCTCTGGCCTGAAGCTGTCAAAGTTCACTGCTAAGGTTAGGCCACACCTTTACACTTGCTACAGTAAGAGATGACCTGTATTTTCTTTCCCCCTCTTTTGCTACATCTGTAGACCGTGACTGAACTGTACCAGTTCAAATTCAAGTACAAAAAGGAGGTTCCCCAGATGGACATCATCAGGTAATGCTTTGGGTTTATTTCTCAGAAATAAAACTGAAGCACAAGGAAGAAACCGCACTTTGTGATGAGAGCATGTCTGAGTGGCTGACAGCTGTAAATACCATCAGAGGGGGTTCACCCTACAGGGTATGAACTGCGGAGCTGATGAGCAGAAACACTGCAACACAGTGCCCCAGAACCGAGTTAAGGACAGCAGATAGACCTGGTGCCTCATCAGGGAAGTGATGCGGAAGCCAGCTCCGTTGTTGAGCTTGCTGCTGCCTCAACAAGTGTTCTGCCGCTTCCAGCAGGCAGCCTGGGGGCCTTCAAATGAAGCTTGCCCAGGTTTGCTCCCTTTCACTGTGACCCTGCACCCAGGACTGCTTTTCCTTGGGCATTTGCCTATGTGTCTCGTGCTTGACCAGTCTTGCGTGGGTGACCTGAGAGAACTTTCACTCGATGCTGCAAACTGTGGCCGGAAGCAGCAGCGTTTTGCATCTTTTGGGCTCTCTTTGTCTGTTAGATATTTTAAAGCTGTGCTTAGTAGGCCGTAATCTGTGTAGTTGCAAATCAATACTGTCAGAGGCTGTTGGCTGTAACCAAAGCAAAGAAAAAGAATTAACCCTTTTTTGAGTTTGCTTCTGCAGTTGCTATTGAAAGATGGAGCTTTGGGCCTTGGAAGCTGCCTGTGCAGCGAGAGAGCTCTGCTGCCTTGTGTGCTCCTAAGGAACCTCCTCCGCAACGCTCCAGTTGTGTGCCATTTGCTGCTCTTTGGCTAAACACATCCAAATAATCCGTAGTATGTGGCACAAGGATATTCTGTTGGGAAAATCTGAACTGTGCCTGAGTCTGAGTGTCCTGTGGACTGTACCCTCTGCTGCTGCTTTGAAGCTGCTGTCAGTTGTCCTCTCTACAATGACGGAATGAGGAGACTTTGGGATTTGAAAGATAATCATAGAACCCCAGCCTGGTTTGTGTTGGAAGGGACCTTAAAGCTCATTCAGTTCCAGCCCCTGCCACAGGCAGGGACACCTTCCACTGGAGCAGCTTGCTCCAAGCCCCTGTGTCCAACCTGGCCTTGAACACTGCCAGGGATGGGGCAGCCACAGCTTCTCTGGGCACCCTGTGCCAGTGCCTCAGCACCCTCACAGGGAACAGCTTCTGCCTAAGAGCTCATCTCAGTCTCCCCTCTGGCAGGTTAAAGCCATTCCCCTTGGCCTTGTCCAAAGCCCCTCTCTCCAGGTTTCCTGCAGCCCCTTTAGGCACTGGAGCTGCTCTGAGGTCTCCCCTTCAGGAGCCTTCTCTTGTCCAGGCTGCCCCAGCCCAGCTCTCTCAGCCTGGCTCCAGAGCAGAGCTGCTCCAGCCTCGCAGCATCTCCATGGCCTCCTCTGGCCTCACTCCAGCAGCTCCACGTCCCTCTTGCATTGGGGCCCCAGAGATGGATGGAATAGATGGCTCTTGAGTATTTTGATTTTTTAATCACCCTTTCTCAGATCAGTAAAAGAAATAACAGTCTCCTGATGGAGCTCAGCATCCCCTGGTGTGGCCATGGAGAGGCTGAGTAATCCTGCTGTTGTGTTTCTGTCTGCTCCATTGACATCTCATTGCCCCTTCTGAGGCTTCAGAGCCTGTGGCGTGGGATTCCTGGGCTCTGTTGTTTCCTCAGTGACTGTCACTGCTGTCACAGGGTCACATGTGTACCTGCAGTCATTAATAAACTGACTTTCTGGCCTTGATCACGACTGTGTCATCTTTGCTATCAGCTCCCTTGGCTGATAACACTGCTTTGGCAACCTGGAGTGTTTATTGGCATGTGCAAACTCCAAGTTAGTCATTCCTTGAGAGGTGTTTTGTGCATCTGCATCCTCAGATCTGAGGGGGAATGGGAAACTTTCTCCTAAATAGTCTCTGCCTTTTTTTTGACTGGATTTTGGAGGAATTCTTTGCCATGGATCCCAGTCCTTCAGAGCAGTTCCTCAGCTTGTACCTTTCAACACATCGGATTCACGCTGTTCTTCCCATATTGAACCAGTACTTGACTTGTTAATTCCTATGGAAGTTTTATCTGTTTTTTTTCTTATACTCCTTCCCCTTCCCATTTCTATCCTGCTAATCCCAAGGCATGTAAGGTGAGGTGGGAGGGAAGGCCCTGCCTTCTCTTCTCTCCACCTTGGGCATTGGCAGCTTTGGTCCTCTCACTTGATGTGCATTTCTGATCATGCGGGGTTAATCTAATGGCACTACATGCTCAGCACAGGGTTGTGCCACCAGCAGTTTGGAGCCTTCCAAACCATACCCTGGTAGTCAAGCAACAGCCTCTGTTTTCACAACAAGGCAAGAAGCTTCAACTGGAGGGAAAATGAGTCTTAAAGAAGCTGTTGTTCCAATGTTTAATCAGTCAGATTCAGCCCTGAGGTCCTCTCTGCTCTCTTAGGTTGCTTATTGCTATTAAAGCACTTTGGGATGATTGTGTTAAGGGCCATCCAGCCTGTGTATAGTGTCATCCACCTGCCAGTGGGCTTCCAGTGATGTAATGAAGGAGCTATGGGGCTTTTATGGCCCCTTCTCATTGAAAGTCAAGGAAAATCAGGTTCCTTAGTCACGTAGTGATTCATCCAGTCCATCTTCAACTGTGTGAAGTCAGCTGCTGATCTGAGTTGCTCATCTCCTCTACCTCTGTAGTCAGGAGAAACAAACTCCTCCAGAGGCCTATTCATCCCACTCCTGTGAGGCCTTATCTCAGTCTAGACTGCCTGCTTAGGCTGCCCAGCTGACATTTGGATGGGTGAAGGAGGTGAGAGGAATGCCCCTTAGTCACTTTGGAAGAATGTGCTTCTGAGCTCGTTTTTCTTCCATGGAATTGAAGTGAGAACATGCAATTCACTTCTCTTCAAGCTGCAAAATCGCCTCTGTGATGAATCGGCTTTATATGTGATTCTCACCTCGTTCCTCTCATTCCTGAAATTGCTGAGGTGAAAGGCACTTGTTTTATGGTCCTTTGATCCAATTTAATCATGTTCAAACAAGTGAGTCATGACATTTGTATAATGGGGTCCATTGCCCCAGCTACAAAGTCTGTTCAAATGTAAATGCCGTGCCTCCTAGTTGAGAGCTGCCACCCCGTCCCTGGCGTGTTTCACTTCCCTGTTGATCTGTAGCTTTGGGCTGGTGGTTTCAGACAAGTCAGTGGGTGCTCTGTATTTGTAATTAGGTCGTGAATATTCATGGCTGAGGAAAACAAATCTCTTATTCTCCTTCTATTGTAGCAACCAAGTGAACTTTGTGGATGGGGTGTGCAGCGAGGATGTTAAACGGGCCAGCAGGCTCCTGATCCGGAAACTCTACCTCCTAATGCAAAACCTCGGCCCACTTCCCAGTGATGTTACCCTCACCATGAAACTCCTCTACTACAATGACGGTAGGTGGAGAACAGTGTGTACGGGGGGGGAAGATTCCCTGTCCAGCAGTTCCTATAATAATCATGAGCCCCTGTAATGTAAATAAAACATGGAAAGGTGAAATGGCCAAAAGCGTTGGCTGAAACCAGTGAGAAATGGTGTAAAACACGGTAAAACCTTCTGACACATGGGGATGGCAGATGCCTTTTGGGACAGGGTTGAGCATCCGTGTAACAAGTACAGCCATGTAGTGCCAAAAGGGGACACTTGGCTCCTTCACTGGTGGGTTTTGTTGTTTCAAGGCCATGTCAGATTCTGCTCCAGAAAGCTGAGCGTGTGAATGGTATCTCAGCATCCAAATGTCACTCTGAGCTCCCTGATCACGTTTGCTCAGCTCATTTTTTCCTTTGCATTCCCTCCCTTCTTCCTGAAAAATGAACCCCAGAATATTTTCAGTGGCTGATGTAGTTACTCGAGGCTGGTATAGACCTGTTCTGTATAAATCAGGTTAAGGAGAGATGGAACTTGGTTTCTCTGACATCTATGGGTTCTTTCTCTCTGTGTAGTAACTCCTGACGATTACCAGCCCCCTGGCTTTAAGGCGGAGGGCAGCCGTGGTGACCTGTTGTTTGATGGTGATCCTGTCAACCTGAGAGTAGGGTCAGTCTCTACTGGCTTCCACCTCATCAAAGTGAGAGTGACAACTGAAAAGAAGAGAATGAGGAAGGTTGAGAGCAGCCTGGTCGAGAGAAATGGCCCTACTGAGATCTCACATCAAGGGTTAGACTGTGATGAAGAGGAAGAAGAGGGGACCACGAAGGTATAGAAATGGCTCTGTTCAGTTCTGGCAGGAGGACCAGAGTTTATCTAGCAAACCTCTCCTTAAAAGACACATTTTCTCAGAATTTGAGTTTCCTGAGGGTTTCTGCTTATCTTGGGCAGCAGCAGTGCAGTGAATCCAACACTGGGGCTCAGAGTCTGTAGACATTGAGTGAATTTTGTGGGTCCAGAGAAGGGCACTGGAGCTGGTGCAGGGCCTGGAGCACAGTGTGATGGGGAACGGCTGAGGGACCTGGGGGGTTCAGATGGAGAAGAGAAGGCTCAGGGGGACCTCATCGCTCCCTACAACTGCCTGAGAGGAGGAGGGAGCCAGGAGGGGCTGGGCTCTGCTCCTAAGGAACAAGGGATAGGACAAGAGGAAACGGCCTCAAGCTGCACCAGGGGAGGTTTGGATGGAGCTGAGGAACAATTCCTGCCCCAGAGGGTGCTCAGGCATTGAGACTGCCCAGGGCAGTGCTGCAGTCACCGTCCCTGCAAGTGTTCACACACTGTGGAGATGAGGCCCTCAGTGCCATGGGTCAGTGGTGGCCTTGGCAGTGCTGGGAACGGTTGGACTGGATGAGCTTAAAGCTCTTTTCCAACCTGGTTGGTTCCATGTTTCTGTGATTCTCGTTTTGTTCCAGAGTATCCACTGTCTCCCAGAGGCTGGTACATTCTCCAGGCAGAACACTCAGACACAGACGTGGCCAAAATGGAAAACACTGCAAACAATTGTGCACTTCGCTTGGTGTTTCTCAGGATGAAGCCATGTTCCACTCTGTAGTTAGGTGGGGTTCCTCCAGCCATCTGTGTGCTGTGTCTGATTTCTCTAGGCCCACTCTGCGCTTAGCGGAGGAGGAGGAGGCATCTTTAGAAGGTGATGCCCTTAGACACTAGGGTTGGCTGGAAGGAATGACCCTCTAATGGTGCTGTTCTCCAGAATGATGGAAGAGAGAACCTTGACTTGACATTAGATTGTCAGTGTCAGGGAATAAAGCTCACATAACTAACTCCTGCAGGTAGGGAGCCATTTAGGTAGGAATTCTGTCTTACCTAAGGAAATTTCTCTCTTGAAAGACTTGTAGGCTTGGGAAGAGGAAGGACATGGAGCAGCTGTGAAAATCTCATCCCCATTAGTGCCGGGCTTATGGGTTTACTACCTGGGTGGATTTAGATTATGCTATTAAGACAAACCATCATTTGCTTTACAGAGCCACCCTCTCCCTGTCAGAGCAGATTCAAGTGAGCATGAAGAGGACAAAAATGACAGATGGGAAGTGGAAGCATCTTCTCACCTTCAAGATACAGGTAAACACCAGTTTCAAAACTGAAGAGCCTGCGCTTGTGTCTGTGTCCTAGCACGACACTGAGGCCTTCTCACTGGCTTTGAAATGGTTGAACAGAGTTTGTCAGGCTGTGTGAATTGTGTGTCAGGTCATATTGAACCACGAAATAGGGCTTGTTGCATATGCTTGGTTTGTTAACAGAAACAGTCGATTTTTTACCCATCTATTTATCTCAGCAGGGTTTTTCAGCTATGGAGGAGATGCACAGCTCATCAATGCTGAGTTACATTATCTACACTTTCCTCAAAGCTGTTTCCTTTAGCTGTTACAGTTTGATTTTGCTAATGGCTTCCATATGTGAAAACATGTATGGAAATACATGACAAAAAAAGCCTTTTCTCTCACTCCAATGAATCCAGCTCCTGATATACCATGCCGAATCTGACCTTTGAGGCTCTCAGATATAGCCTGTGGAACAATACCATCTAGTGACAAAATGGTAAATAGCATTCCTGAGATCCCCAAGCAGTGGAATAAAGCAGCTTGTCTGCTATGGAGTCACCTTCTCAGGTCTTTCTCCTGCAGGTTCTCTGATGGCTAATAAGGGCTAAACTCATATTGTCACCTTTTCCGCTCTGGGGATATTTACAGGATCTTTCTTCTCTAACCAGTTATCTGCTTTCATAAAACTGAGGTGCTCTGCTGCTCCCCATCAAGTTTGATTGAAACAGTGTCATAAGGTCAATTACTCAGGGGACATCTCCCCTCCTTCCGCATACACACACATGGATAAAGCACATGCAGGCATAAGCTTCATTGTCTTAGAAACCAGGTTAAAATGGAGCTAAAGTATTGGTAGGAGCTGCTGCAGGCTGATGTGTTGCACATTCAGATGACACTTACTTAGTTCTGAAATCCCTGTTTCCAGGAATGAACTGCTGGCCCTGGCAGTGCCTAATGGCACAATTTCAGCCATGGGATTTTGTTACTGTGGGTTGCTCAGGCCTCTGTGCTTTCTTTTTTTCAGTTAAACATAAGGTTTTGGCTTTGGAACTAATTTTGGTGTGATGCTTGGATTGTAGGTGGAAAGAAGAAGTCTGGAGTCAAGGAGAAGGGCAGGATGTCTTGCTCAAGGGCATCTCAGCAGGTGAGGAGGTATTAGTGGTTCTGAGATATGCCAGACAGGGTGGAATCCATTGCCATGAGCATTCTGTCATTGAGGATGGCACAAGATTCAACTGACATTAGTGGCTTTATTGTGCAGTATCAAAATACATAGAGGTGACAAAGCCTGAGGGCACAGGGACAGAAGCATGAACTGGCAGTATTTAGGATGAAACTGCCTGTGGTCAGCTTATTTCTTGCATCCAGTGCAAGGATTTTGTCCTGGTCTCTGGAGTTGGCACCTGTGAATTACACACATAGACTGATGGTATCAGTATCCGTCCTCCCCCTCACCTGTGTGTGTGTTTGGATTAAGTTCTGAAATCACCACCCCATTTGAGGTTTGAAAGGTGTGTTTGTCTGCTGCCCCACATGGTCTTCACCTCTCCTTCTCTGCCTCCAGACTACCTTTCCATGTGAGTCACAGGTACTTACTGGATCCTCTCCCTTTTTGGCTAGCTCTCTAGGATAGGAAGAATTATCCCCTCACGCTGCTGATCTCTTTCTCAGCAGTTGTTGGGGCAGCCCAAAGAAGAGGGGCAGGCCAGACATGTAATCCTAGATAAGTCCAGTGGTGTGAAATCAATCCCATCCTGAAGGCTGCCCTGGCCAAAGCCTGAGTCAGAATCAGAGCTCCAATTCCTGGGCTTGTGCAGAGGTTTCTTCAGTGACAGGGCAAATATGTGAGCACCACCACACTTGCCACTTGATCCTCCTCCCATTCAAATGAGTTGAGCATCATGTGAGCTTGAATGTGCAGAGGCTGAATCTTTACAGGGTAAGTTAATGAGAGTAGGAAATTGCTACTAAAATTTTCCCCGCCTCTGTTGAAAAGAATCCCGGGGTGTCTAACCCAGACAGAGCTGGAGACTACAACCTCCTGTGTCATTCAAAAGGCATCTGTGAAGTATTTGCCTTGACTCTACATCTTAGAAATGAACCTCTGTGCCTAGGCTGGTATTTTTCAGACACTAACCACATTTTTGTTTGGTGTCACATCCTCCACTTTCCTTCTGATCGTTGTTTATTCTGTCGGCTGTGTGAAAACAGGAGCCTTTTTTGTTTAGAGCTCATGATTGTCCCCCTGATTCATGCTCTGACATTCTTCTGGGTCTGTCACGATTGGAGGCAGAGCAGCAGACACCTCTGTGCTCGCAGCATGTGAATTTCATTAGGCTACAGTAGCAATAGTGAGAGTTTGTGGAGGTGGTGGAAACAGCATTAGTTGCTGAAAACGGGAAGAGTCACTTTATCCATTATACGCTTCCAAAGACTTCTAGAAAAAATAAATCCAGGCCCTCTGCCTGGTACATTCTGCATGGCAAAGGGCTTTTAATGTATTCTTTGATACTACGGTTTAGAAGTTGGCCAATATTTCAGCCCATTTAAGGAAAAACCAAGTCAAGTCACTGGTTAAAATCATCAGTGTAAAGCCAGTGCGAAGAAAAATTTGACACTATTTTCCACATGAGAGGGACTTTCCCTTCTTTTCTGAGGGAAGTGGTTAAAACAAATGACCATTGTGTATTCCACTTGAATCAGGAAGCCAAAGCGAGGAGTGAAGTTTGTCTTTAAAAATGGGGACAAGCTTGAGTGGATGGGAGGTCTGAGTTAGGTATTATCTAACAGGGTCAAGTGTAGGTAAGATGGGTAGAAGCAGGGTATGAATGTAAACACCTTGGTGCTCTCCAGAATGCAGTGCACTCAAGCAGTAGTGTTCTCCAGCTGTCACAGAGTGTTCAGAGCAACTCTGTTTAAAGAGCTTTAAGGTCTCCAGAGTGACTTGCTTTCTCCTGGATTTCAGAGTTTAATTAGCTTGGTGGATTAGGGCCATTGGGGAACAATGTAGCCCAGGTCATGGAGAGCTCCCTTTGGTGGGACAGACATAAGCCCTTAGACTTGTGGTGCTGGTGTGTGACTCTGAGTGTTAGGTTTCCACCATAAGATCCCTTTGGACTAGCTTACCAAATGGTTGCTCCTGTACCAGCACTACTGTGGGGCAGAGAGGAGGGCTGGATGAAGAGAAACAGGCAAAGAGGGCCTGGGAAGGAGTCCTGCCCTTCTGGCAGTAATGCAGTGGTAGCTGCTCAGCTGTCCATGGAGCAGCATCTCAGGGACATGGGTTTAGAGGTGCTCTCCGTACCATTAACTGCTGAGGCCATCATCTTCAGAACTAACTAAACCAATTTGGAGTGTCCCAGGATGTGATGTCTGTACAAGGATTTGGTATTCTAAATGTGCTGAGTTCAGAAATGGTGCCCACAGTCACGAGCTACTTTTGGAAATCAGACTCAGCTGGGTTGAAAAAGACCTTTAAGATCACCAGGTCCAGCCTTTACCCCAGCACTGCCAAGTCAATGTGGGCAAGCCCATTACTGCTCTTCCTCCAAAGTGAACTGCTTTTTCCTTCTGAGGGTGACATGGACAGTGGGATTGAGTGCGCCCTCAGCAAGTTTGCCGATGACACCAAGCTGTGTGGTTCGGTTGATACATTGGAGGGAAGGAATGCCATCCAGAGGGACCTTGACACGCTTGTGAGGTGGGCTGATGCCAACCTGATGAAGTTTAACCATGCTAAGTGCAAAGTCCTCCACCTGGGTCGGAGCAATGCCAGGCACAGCTACAGATTGGGCGGGGAGGAGATTGAGAGCAGCCCTGCAGAGAAGGACTTGGGGGTGTTGGTGGATGAGAAACTGAACATGAGCCGGCAGTGTGCGCTTGCAGCCCAGAAAGCCAACCGTATCCTGGGCTGCATCAAAAGGAGTGTGACCAGCAGGTCGAGGGAGGTGATCCTGCCCCTCTACTCTGCTCTCGTGAGACCTCACTTGGAGTATTGTGTGCAGTTCTGGTGTCCTCAACATAAAAAGGACATGGAACTGTTAGAACAAGTGCAGAGGAGGGTCACGAGGATGATCAGGGGACTGGAGCACCTCCCATATGAAGATAGGCTGAGAAAATTGGGGCTGTTCAGCCTGCAGAAGAGAAGGCTGCGTGGAGACCTCATAGCAGCCTTCCAATACCTGAAGGGGGCCTATAGGGATGCTGGGGAGGGACTCTTCATTAGGGACTGTGGTGAGAGGACAAGGGGTAATGGGTTTAAACTTAAACAGGGGAAGTTTAGATTGGATCTGAGGAAGAAATTCTTTACTGTGAGGGTGGTGGGGCCCTGGAATGGGTTGCCCAGGGAAGCTGTGAATGCTTCATCCCTGGCGGCGTTCAAGGTGGGGTTGGACATAGCCTTGGATGGCATGGTTTAGTGGGAGGTGTCCCTGCCCATGGCAGGGGGGTTGGAACTCGATGATCTTGAGGTCCTTTCCAACCCTTACTCTTCTATTCTATTCTATGATTCTAAAACCAGTGCTGTTGGAACTGAGTTCGGTCATTATCTTCCTGACCTATAGCTCTTCAGGAAAACCAGGAATGAAAGTATTAAAGGCTTATTTTTATCTAATCAACATGGAAGAGGCAGAGGGTGTGGATCTGCTGGAGGAGAAGCAGCTATTCCTGCCCAGTCTGGGCTTTAGCAATGGCCGTGGCGAGTCTCCACAGAGGGCTTTCCAGCTTGGAGACAAATTTACATGCACTCAACTGGCTTGTTATCTGCAATCTCATGATTGATGGTGCTTAGGATCAAATGAGAGATTGCCCTTTCCCAGCACAGCAGCTCTGTAATTAATCATCCAGAGTTAGACACCAGCATGTAAATAAGTCCACCTCTGTTGGCTTCAGGAGAGTTCAGATTGCATCAGCCAAGGATTGGGCCCACGCATTATCAGTATGCATCTCACTGCTTGCCACTGGCACCCAGGAGCTGTGAGAAGATGGGGAAAGTAGGGAATTGCTGCCCATTGTTTCAGCTTGTAGAAATCTGCTGATGTGACTGGGGTCGGGCACTGAGCTTGGGATAACTTTGTGAGTTCTTCAGAGGGCTGGAGCAGCTCTGCTCTGAAGATAGGCTGAGAGAGCTGGGCTTGGAGAGATGGGGCTTGGAGCAACCTGCTCTAGTGGAAGGTGTCTCTGCCAATGGCAGAGGGTTGGAGCTGAATGAGCTTTAAGGTCCCCTCCAACACAAACCAGGCTGGGATTTTGTGATTCTATGATCCACTTATGTTCTTGTGTTAAAGGATATGTCTAAACATCCTTCAACATTCTTGTCCTCCAAATAGATTTTGGTCAGCTTTGTCTTCATGTAGCAAACATGTTGCAGTGGAATGAGTTTGGAATGAAACAGAACTAGAAGATGAGTAAAATCTGACCATGTGGACGCCTCTGCAGACCTTTATCTCCTGTCAGGAAGCTGTGGGCTGAAGTTCTGGGGTGGTCCTTAGAGCACAGTCTCACTGCAGGGAGCCCTGAATCACCCCTGTCCAAGCCTGCACCAGAGCTGGAAACGGTGTGGCCATATCAGCACAGCACAAATCAGCCTCCCAAGTTTCTGGCTTCGTTAGTTAGCACCAGACACTGTTTGTGCTGCTGGACTGGCTGTGTATGCTACTAGACTGCTGTGGGACATGAGGAAGTGTGTTGACATTTGGCATTGTGTGTGGACATACCACTTTGCAGCAGTGATAGCTCAGGGATCTCTGCAGTGCAGCTCACTGCGTGCTGTAGGCCTGCTCCTGCCATGAAGATTAGCTCTTAACTGGAGCTGTCTGGAAGTCAGATGTCTAGGGAGGCATTCAGACCTAACTGTTGTAAGTCAGCGTTGGTTTAGATCTCAGAGGAGAGCCTGTCTGGCCTCCAGCTGCTGCTCCTCATGCAGAAGACTTGGCTACCTGGCCACGTCCTTTCTCCCAGGGCCTGTGGCAGCAAGGGAAGCCGGTGTGACCAGAGCCCTTCATGGATGACACTCTGCAAGTAATATCTGTTGTGTTTGCCAGTGATCAGTGTCCCTGATGGAGATTCTTGTGCCTTTGGTGAGCTTCCGTGTCGTGCACATCTCTCTGAAGGTGAAGGTCAGCACAAGGGGTTCAGTTGCAGGATAACAGCTTGGAGATCAAGACCTTTGTTGTCTGATCTTTCCCAGGCACACCACTGTTAAACTTGCCATGACAGCAAGCAGTTGAGGGGTGAAGCCTGCCATGTGCAGAGCAGTAGGAAAGCATTTTTCTGTGGCAATGTCATTATCTTGAACTTTTGCAGGAACGAAAAAAAGAAGCAGCAAGGTTTATCTGTAACTGTCTATCAAGAGAGCTCTATCTGATGAGAAGTTCCCAGAACGTTTTCTCCTCCAACCCAGCTGAGGCTACGCAGACCCAAAACAATGAAGAGAGCAAGATTCAGAGATGAGCTTCCCTCTCTCCTTCCTGTGAGCTCAGGCCATTCTGGGAGGAGTGAGACAGGGAGGTCAGGAAATTCCTGGCTTCTCTCAATTCACGTCAGATCCTTAGCTCTGTCTTGGGGCCATTCATCCCTTGCATGAGTTATCCCTGTCTAGCGCGCAGGAAACACTTTCCTAGTGATCTCCTCCCGCAGAGGTGAGGCCTGTCACCCCGTGCATCCGGGGAGAGGTAACCCCTGTGCCTCACATTCCCACCAGCTGCCCCAGGGACACCCGTGGGAAGCCGTGGCTGCCTTCACATGCGTTCCTAAGGGCCATGCAAGCAACCAGAGCCTCGCGAGGGACCTGCATTGATTAATGCTGGACACATCCAACATCCCAGGAGGGACTAAGCTGGGTCGCAGCCTAGGAAGCAGGAGTGTGCGTTGCTTTTCGCCTCCTCAGTTATGATGCTATAACCTTACTGGGGAATGCTTCTGTTTTGGGAGGCGTGCTGGATCTGGCAATTGGCGTGTGCAGTTTGCAGTGGGATTGAGGGCCCTGGAAGAGATTGTGAGGAGAGAGATTGAGAAACGTTTTTCAACAGTTAGTTTTGATGAATTTCTCTTTTGCACTCTGGGAAAATCTGTTCTTTGGTCCTTTAAATGCTACGAGATCCGTGAGGAGCAGAGCAGGCCTGTGAGGCTTCCAGTTGGCAGCAAAGGAGTTGCCTTGAATGTCAAAGATTGTAACAGTGAGCTATGGAAAAGGAAGAGGACCAGTGGTAGGCACAGCTTCCTGGGGACAAAAATGTGGCAGGTTGCCACAGAAGCACCACACTGAGTGTCTTTCATTCTTCCACCTGCGTAAGTTGGCTTTCATGCGAAGCAGCATGATTCTCCTCCACACGTACAGATGAAGATCAGGATTAATTCCACTGATGTCAGTGCAATTGCTGTAGTGGAAACTGATACATGCCCTGTGCTGGGCGTTTAACCACTGTGCCGCCTTCACAGCACTGCAGGGTGAGATGGGACGATTGGGGATCATTGCCTCCAACCTACCTGCTAGAGCAGGGGCACCTGGAGCAGGTTTCTCAGGAGCTTGTCCAGTCAGGTGTTGAGTATCACCAAGGATGGAGACTCCACAACCTCCCTGGACAACTCGTGTCAGTGTTCTATTGCCCTCATTGTAGAAAATATCATGTCCTTACATTTAAATGGGATTTCATAGAGTCATGGAATGGGTCAGGTTGGAAAAGACCTCAAAGCTCCTCCAACTCCAAACCCTGCCATGGTCAGGGACACCTTCCACTAGAGCAGGTTGCTCCAAGCCCCTGTGTCCAGCCTGGCCTTGAGCACTGCCAGGGATGGGGCAGCCACAGCTTGCAGCATCTGCGTGGCCTCCTTTGCCTTGCTGTATTTCGGTCTGTGTCCGTTTCCTATCATCCTTTCACTGGACACCATGATGTACCTGGTGAAGCTTGAGGTTTGCTGTGCTTGGACAGCATGGAGCAGCCAGCAGTGCGTGGGAGGCATTGCCTTTAGCCAGAGAGAAATGGCACTTCGGGTCTTGGGGGTCAGTCTAAAGAGTCACTGGCTTTGCTTTCTGAAAGGGGCAAGGGCTCTCTGTGCTCTTGAGTCAGTGTTAGCTGCAGCTGAAATCACAGCATGCATCAGGCTTTCTCCTGTTCAAGTTCCTTGATGGTGATGGATATCCCTGCAGACGCTGTTTATCACCCTGACACCTGGGGATCATTTAGCCTTACTTCAGCAGTTAATCCATATATTTCAGTCCTTATTCTTCCAGCTTGCTTGATGGAACTGGTCTTCTTGTGACATCAATGTGCTTCTGAATGCATCAGGATAGTTACAAGGTACAAACCAAACACTCCCTGTCCCTGACAAAGGGAACTCTTCTGAGGGCATAAAATTTGCCAAGTGCCAGAGCTCAGCATGGGGCAGGCCAGGGACAAAGAGGGACACAAGCGAATGCCCTTGTGCAATTTTAGCTTTTCTACATAGAATGCCTTGAGAAGCAAAACACATGTCAGAAAAGCTGTAAATTTGCTTGGATTTATGCTGGGAATTTTTGGCCAGAATACGTGGGGACACTGGGGATTGAAAACTGCAGCGAGCAGAAGGAGGGCCTGGTTTTGTCTATCTAAGAATAGCAGTGGAGCTGTGGTCTGCTCGTTCTGTTTCGTCCACCAGTCTGCCTTGGGAAAGCTTTAATCTAAGTCTAATCTATTTTTAGCCTGATATCTTCTCCAGACAATGTGCAGCTGTCCTGTGAGTTTGATGCCAGAACTCGGCAGCGCTGGTATGATTCACAAGTTCGCTGGGTTTCACAGGAGAGCTCTGCGCCTAAACACTGCTTTTTCACACGTAGTGCGGTGGGGTGAACCAGGAGAGTCCAACTCACTGTGTGTTCATGCTCTGACCTGGGGCCACAGTCAGAGAATGGTTTCCTGGGAAGGGACCTTAAAGCTCCTCCAGTTCCATCCCCTGCCACGGGCAGGGACGCCTTCCACTGGAGCAGCTTGCTCCAAGCCCTGTGTCCAACCTGGCCTTGAACACTGCCAGGGATGGGGCAGCCACAGCTTCTCTGGGCACCCTGTGCCAGCGCCTCAGCACCCTCACAGGGAACAGCTTCTGCCCAAGAGCTCATCTCAGTCTCCCCTTGGGCAGGTTAAAGCCATTCCCCTGTCCTGTCCCTACATCCCTTGTCCAAAGCCCCTCTCCATGTTTCCTGCAGCCCCTTTAGGCACTGGAGCTGCTCTAAGGTCTCCCCTTCAGGAGCCTTCTCTTGTCCAGGCTGCCCCAGCCCAGCTCTCTCAGCCTGGCTCCAGAGCAGAGCTGCTCCAGCCCTCGCAGCAGCTCCGTGCCCTCCTCTGCACTCGCTCCAACAGCTCCACGTCCCTCTGGTGCTGTTCCCCAGCGCTGGATCAGGACTGCTGGGGGGGTCTCCACAGAGTGCAGAAAGGGGCAGGATCCCTCCCTGAGCTGCTGCTCACACTCTGGGGGTGCAGCCCAGCACACAGGGGGGTTCTGGGCTCAAGTACACACTGAAGCTGGGTCCTGGGGAGAACAAGGCCTTGGATTTGGAGTCAGGAGGCCATGGATCTGTGTCTGGTTTTGCTACTTGACCTGGACTTGTCCCCCCTGTCCTGTTGTCAGCATGGTCCCTTTTCAGGGCAAGTGTTTGAGGGCCTGGGCCCTCTCCTGTGTGCTTTTATGTCACCTGGCTCATCAGCGGAGCCGAGGACCTGCAGTGGTTGTGTAAGACAGCACAGGTACAGCACAAGCTCCAAGTCAAGCATCCCAGTACATGGGAAAAATTAGAATTAATCAAATTCTGGAGGCTTTGATTGTATGTTTAGTCAGTGGGAGGGATTTCCTGCTTTTGTCCACACCGTTTAAGAAGTTTACTTTCTGGTTTAAGTCAAATAAACATACGTGGGATCTGATTTAATCCCATTTAGAGCAACATCTCTGGGGGAGAAGCTTGAGTGTTTGGTTAAGGATGGGACTTGGATGTTGGACTTGGGGTCTGTTCCTTGCTCCGAGTTCCTACATGAACTTGTGGCTGGGCAGGGGCAGGACAGGACATGTTGGCTTCGGTGAAATACCTCACACGGTTGACATCTGATTCATCCAACAGACAAATAGTGCTTGTCTTGAGCACTTGATGGCTTGCATAGATGTTTGTACCCTTCTCCCCTCAGGTTCCCGTGAGGTGGTCACGCTGCCCGTGGTAAAGGGGAGGAGGACGGTTGGGAGAGTTGCAGTGGCTCCATGTGAGCAGCTGCTCCTTCTGGCTCTTTCTCCCATCTCAGAAGTATCCCATCCATGCAGGAAATTCAGGAAGAGTAGCAAAGAGGTAAAAGCTTCACTGAGTCTGTGGTGCAGAAGAGCCATTCCTCAATAGAGGAAATAAAAACACCAACTCTAGCTCATGCTTTTTATACAGTTTAGGGTGAAATAGGAGAGCTGCTGCCTTATTGAGGTGACCGGGGCTCATTGCCTTGCCTCAGTACCCATCCAGTAGGGCAGGGAGCAAACCCTGCAGCTGTGTGAGCACTGGAGAGTTCTTGGATGAGGTGTTCCTGCCCCCGGGCCGCTTGCTTCAAAAAGGAAGCAGACAGGTTAGGATGATGCCAGGGAAAGGAAAGTAAATAACTGCCTAACGTGCCAGTTTGAGCAGCTGGGTGTCAGGTCAGGAGCTCGAACCCACATCCACTCATCACTCTGCCCTCAAGCAAATGCACCCCGGGCAGCGCTGGCCCTTGTGCAGGGTGAAGGAGAACCTGCCCGTCCCACTTTGGCAGATTCTTGTTTTCTTTGCTTTTATGGAAAGGAAATGGTACTTTTCTGCATTAAGCAATGTTGTGTTGCTCATAATGAAGAGGAGAGGGGAGGAAAAACAATTTGCAACACGATCGAGAGGCAAAGTGAGGTTGATTCAAACTGGTTTGCTGTTAATCCCTAATCAGAGTTATTTCACACATTAGAAAGACCATTGCTATGTGGAGATTACCAGAGCCTCATACCAAGGTCAGATAGAAAGAAAGCCTTGATGACGTGAGTGGGGAATTCTGTAATGACCACAATCTGGAGACCTTGTGCTTGTCTCCAGGATGTGTTCTGGAATAGCTCTTTATTAACTCCTTCTGTTTATCCTGCTTCACTTACATGGTTCCTCATGTTTTAGGCTGAAGCTGGAGTGAAGTGCTGCTGTTCTGGAGCAGGAAGTCAGTTAGCCTCTTTTCCCTTTTCATTCACCTTGCCTTCCTCCAGATGAACTTACTTTTGGAGGCTAAGCTGAAGTACGTGTGTCCTTCCAGCCCAGTTCCACTGAGAGCAGCAGAGGTTCCACTGTGAGACTGTGTGCTTTGTCCCTTCTGGGTGGGCAACAACACACGTTTCTCTCTGCAGCTCCAGATTATTGCTGTAAAAATGCAGATATGGGATGTGATGTTGAGAATAAGTGAGTTTGTCACTTGGCAGAGCCAACGCTTCAGCTGTTGTTCTGGCTGTCCATCTCTCTGTGGTCTGTCTGGATTGTCTGTACCGCAGACCTGTTTATATTCTAACATCTACTTAATCTGTGGGTTTTGACCTTTTGGTTTGTAGCCCCCTGAATGTTCTTGAGGGAGGTTTGTGTCTTTCTAGAGGGAAGTTAAGCCTCTTGGAAAGCAGTTTGCTTCACTGAGTTGTGTTCTTGCAGACTCACAGGTAGTCTTTGAGGTCTGAGATGGACCAACTCACGTTGAAGCTCCCTCGTGTACAAACAGAGGTGCTGTGTGTCTCCTCCTGAAAGGCCATTTCCAGTGACCACCAATTTGGCAGAGGTGCCCCCCTTCTTTTGCATACTTCTCTGATGATCTGAGGTTGGTGGAACAGGCTGTGCCCTATGAGCTATTCTGTTTCTCAAAGCTGTCCATGCTCCTGGTAGTTTCTCTCGGTGGTGGGAAGATGGGAACTGTTCCTTGTGCCACCAAACTCTTTCCCTGAAGCTGAACCTGTTGCTTTCACGAATCTTACAGTTCCAATTCCATCCATTATCCCAGTTTTGATTCCTTGCCTAATTGCTTTTCAGGAGAGCAGGATCATACTGAGCAAATCCAAGAGGATCCAGGAAAACACATTGTAGTTTTGGAAGTTGTATTTCTTGACTCGTCTAGCAGGAGCCTGTACCGTGAGAATGATCACTGTTTCTGATGGTTCTTACAGATAAACTGCCTGAACCTTGCCTTTAGCCAGGAAGAGGTAACAGGACCCAAGAAGAAAAGGAAGGTCAGTGAACCAGAGAAGCTGCTTCTGGAAGGCAGGAAATCATGTTCATTCTGACACACAATACGTTTTGAAAGGTGTGAGTTTGCATTGTCGTCTGACTAGTAAGGACACTTTCTTCCCGTGTTTAACTTTTCCCCATACCCCTCTATTTCTGCATGTTTATTTGTCTAGTGACAGCTTGGATTGCAAAGAGCGATCCAACAAGCACTGTAATTGTCATGGCGGTGTCAACCAACAGCACTTGTTTGATGTTCTGAAGTTGAGGATTTATGATTCCATGTAAATGGTGTCTGTGTGCTTCTTTCTGTCTCCCCCACTCCCCCCTCACTGCCTGAACTTCCTCCTCTGTGGCTGCACTGTCCTTTGCCAATATGGCACCAATAGCTGGTGGCTCTGTTTCAAGATGAGCTCTGAGGTATCAGTGTCAGCAAGCAACAGGTCTCATGCTTCACTAGATCGTGCTTAACTTCACCCTATCTACTGTTTCCGGAGCATAGATTTTGTTCTCAAAGAGGGGTTTTTATCTCTATTTAATACAGAGATAAAGTAATCTACACCCAGCTTCTGCTGATGCTCAATGTTTCATTTTCTGACTCTGCAAGTATTGTTGCTATGACTCTATTACCAGCTTGTTTCTAAACCAGCAACCAGCTGGGCACCGAGGGGCTTTGACCTTTGGGTGATAGAAATGGGGTTGCAATGCACCACGTTTCAAACCCAATAAAGGTACCGCAGAGGGAGGTAAGGAGAAGCACAGCATCAAAAGTTGTAGGTTGCTTGGCCAGCTCTCTGTCCAGGCCTGGTGGTTGCCTCTGGAGTGGGAGGATGGAAATGGTCTAAACTGGACATTTTGCATCAGTTGTTCAGGGAAAGCCTGTGCATTACTTTGTGCGCATTGCAAAGGGGATGGTGCAATACCAAGTGGTGAAGAAGGGAATGTAGTGAGCCTCTTTCTCCATGCAATGTTGATTGCCTGAAGTGTTTAAGTGTTACAGTGATGGGGAAATAAAAGCCCTGGAGTACAGCAGAGCAGTGCACCTGGGGTATAGCAGCATCCCTGACGTTTCAGCCATGCATAAAGGTACTTCAGGACTTAAAGAGCAGCAGTGGCTTTGGATGTAAGGTGTTTCTTCCGTGGTGTATGTCAGATTGCTCCCTAGAAAGCAGTGAGGCTCATCCACAAGTACCTGACCTTTAGTGTCCAGGGCATCTAATTGAAGGACCTTGGCCACCAGTGCTGTTGCTTGACACACTGGTTCCCCTTTTGCCATTCATATGGTGATGTCTTCTGCTGTGGCAGCACATAAAGGTGGCTCCAGACATCAGAGACCTTCCCCACTGCTGAAACAGTGATCTTTGCTTGTCTAGATAAAAGCTACCAGGAGGTGGGGATTATCATGGGAATCCTAGAAGAGTTTGGGTTGGAAGGGACCTTCAAAAGTCATCTAGTCCAATCCCCCTGCAATGATCAGCAGTGTCTGGCAGGTTTCACTGATGCCTGTTTCACAGAACTTGTAGTAGAGAACATGAGAGTTCTCCATTTTATCCTCACTTTCAGTCCCATGTTCTCATTTCTGCACCTGTGGCCTAATAAGCCAGTTTGTTCACGTGCCAAAGC
This sequence comes from Amazona ochrocephala, assembly GCA_039720435.1. Lineage (NCBI taxonomy): Eukaryota > Metazoa > Chordata > Aves > Psittaciformes > Psittacidae > Amazona > Amazona ochrocephala. Next base: position 1,468,733 of record CM077891.1, on the reverse strand, counting down.
AAACCAGAACTCTTCCTTCTGCCCAGATTTTGTAATGATATTTGCTCTTGTGCCTGCACATCCACAGGACGATGCAGCTTGGGACCTGCCATGACCTGAAGGCTCTGCTAGCTTGTGCGTCTCCCCTGTTCCTTCATACACAGGCTCCTGCTTGTACCCAAGGCCTTGTTGTGTTGTTGCGTAGTGTCTACGAGTCAAACTGGGATTATGGCTGCTCCTTCTCCTAGATGCAGGCTTTGGGGCATGCAGCTTGCTTGGTGCACACTGGGAGGTGCAAAGTGTCTTGTCCCACAATGAAAGTGAATGAGCTAACTTGGATCACCACACAGTAAGTGTTTGCACACAGACACCACGGAGTAAATCCACAGCAGAGGTGACTGCCCGATGTCTTGGTGCTGTAGCTATGGCCAGAGGCTCACTGTCTCACTTCACATTGGCTTCTAATCAGCTATTTTACGGTAATGACTTGTAGTCATTTTCATTTCAGGCTTGGTTAGAAGTGAAGTACCTTGTGCTGAACTGCCACAGTAAGCGTCTGATTTCTCTTTCCCACAAACTTGTGGTTACCATCAGATTCTAAGAAAAGTCTTTCCACTGCAGATTGGAATCACATAAGCCACTTACACATATCCTTTTATTTATTAGCAATTCTGCTTGGCCAGCGAAAGGTAAAAAACCCTTTTTCTTGTCTTTCAGTCGCATTTCTAGTTAACACTCATTAACTGCCTTAATGTATGTTACACATCATCGACCTGATTCATTACTGACATAAAACAGGAGCAATTCGTTAGTAGCGGTCCCTTGCCAATTAGAGACTGAATTACGTTTGAACAGCCTTCTTCAAAGATTCTCCTCCTCCTCCCCCTGTGCATCAGTTGGCAAGGCCCCGAATGCTTACAGTAATGATGTGCATGCAGTGAAAGGAGACAGTTACCTCCTAAACCCAAATAAGTGAATATGGGAGCTTTGTGCTAATGGAGCAGTGAGTAATACAAAGAATCAGAGCCATCTCCCTTTGATCTCCCAGAGATACCAGCAGCAATTAAGATTACAAACAGCTTTAAAACACAGAATATTGGGAACATGCACTCAGGGGAAAGGGTGATCTTCAGAGAACCAGTGGAGAAAGGGAACCCTTCTTCCTTTTTCCAACCCTAACTATTCTGTGATTCTATGGGAGTTCTTTGATAGCTCGAATGTTGGTATCCTCAACCTGATGAGCCAAAACAGGTTGGCAAGGCTTCTGAAAATCGTTCCCTGTTCCTGGGATGGGGTTTAACAAGAAGAGCAGCAGCTCTGTTTCAAACTGAAAGTCAAACTGAAGTCAAACGGAAAATGCATTGTCTCAACCACATCCTTAAATACCCCGTCCTCAACAAGAAAATAACCCCAGACCCTGATGCTGTGCAGTGATCTTACAGGGAGGTGTCAGTGGTGGGTTTTCACCTGCAGACAGGATTCTTTTGGGATTTCCATTGCCATGTGCAGGGTAGGAAATCATCTGATTGCTGCTGCTGCTGCTTTCGGGGCTGGGAGGAGAGCGGGGAGAAGAAATGAAACACCTGCAGGAGCAGGAGAAATGAAAGTCATTTCACACTTCAAAAGGGAGAGTTCGAGTTTTGCCATGGCCTCCAAGGGGGCGTGGAGGGGCCTCTCGCCATGGTGGCAATGCACAAGTCACACTCTAACGCTGCCCACATGAGCTGAAAAATCAGATTTAAAGGGTCCAAAACCTGTGTAAGTGTTCACACATTGTGTAGACGAGGCCCTCAGTGCCATGGGTTAGTGGTGGCCTTGGCAGTGCTGGGGAATGGTTGGACTGGATGAGCTGAAAGGGCTTTTCCAGCCTGGTTGGTTCTGTGATTTTATAATCCTTTTCCTCCAGTGGATTTCTGAAGTGATACCCCTGAAACACCGTTGCTATCCCTTGCTATAAATGTGATTAGAAACCAGTTAGTATTGTCACCAGTCACTAATCATTAATCTTGACCTGACGAGCCGTTCCGTGAGATTAACATCTGAGGATTTTGGCTGGGACTTTCATTCTTGTAGGTTCTGCATTCTTCCTCTTGAGTCAGCAGGTGAAGTATGTGGCTGTGGTTGGAGTGCCTCTGTTTCTCATGCCACAGGGCTGCCATCCTTGGGGGCCAAGATCCTCCTGCCAAAAGCATCATGTCACCCTGCTGGAATCCCACCCACGTGTGGCGCTGGGCAAAGGCTTTTTGGTTAATGGATGAGTAAAATTTCATCAGGCTTTTGTTGTCATCACGAGGTAAATAAGAGGGGTTTGCATTTGAGCTGGCACATTTTCCATAGCCAGTTTCCAAGGCTAATTTAAGGCAGGTTGGCACGTATATCTTTCCTTTAAGCAGAGGCTGAGATTCCAGAGCCTCACAGGAGTTTTCCATAGGAAACACTGCCCTGGGCATCTGTGCCAGACGTGCCTGTGTGGCATTTCCCCGAGCATCAATGGACTACTGTTCTAATGCAGAATTGATTCTTCCAAATACTTTTCTCTGGAGTTTCACGGAATCCCAGCCTGGTTTGTGTTGGAAAGGACCTTAAAGCTCCTCCAGTTCCAACCCCTGACATGGGCAGGGACACCTTCCACTGGAGCAGCTTGCTCCAAGCCCCTGTGTCCAACCTGGCCTTGGACACTGCCAGGAATGGGGCAGCCACAGCTCCTCTGGGCACCCTGTGCCAGTGCCTCAGCACCCTCACAGGGAAGAGCTTCTGCCCAAGAGCTCATCTCGATCTCCCCTCTGGCAGGTTAAAGCCATTCCCCTTGGCCTGTCCCCACATCTGACAAGATCACAGCTCTGTGACGGGCAAGTGCTCATGAAATGCGGTTCCTATGCCCAAAGGCCAGTGCTCTCTAAATGGGAGGCTGAGAGAGAGGGAGGGATTCCTTCAACAACCCCCTGAATGCCCCCACCAGGGCACGCATCCCACTGCCATCCCAGGGCCGTGTCTCTCCCACAGGGACAAGCAGTTTCAATTTGCTGGTTAGAGTGAACTTTAAAGCAAAAGGACTTGGGGACAAAAAGCGACTGTGCCCCTGGTCCTCCTGAGAAGCCCCTGACCTCGGATGCATCTCCAGCACCTGCTCGGGCTGACATTCACGGTTCTGAGGCTGGCAAAGGCTTGGGTAGATTCTAGCCAACTCAAAATGCCACTTTGTTTTCTAGAGACACCATTTTCCTGTGTTTTAGACAGGCTTACCCTCTGTTACTGAAAAAAGGTCTGTGTGTGATTCAAGGTCAATTTACTGCACAAAGGACTTGGTTTCCTGTTATCAAGCTTAGACTTTCATCAGAATAAACATCCCCTCGCTGCACGTCCTGTAAAGAAATACAAGTAATATGAACAGAATAGATCATGGCATGCTTGTAAAAGAAACTGGTACCTTCTCTTTGCCTACCACATCCCCCTTCTCCCACTGGTAAGTGTTTTCTCTAAGTCCTTCAGGGCAGGTCTTGGGTGGTTTCTTGTAAATCACAGCAACGGGTCTTGAACTTCCCTGATCTCTGCCAAAGTCCATCTCTGCTCCACGGCAGAGACCCCCTTCTTCGAAAGGTGCTAAATGCAGAGCTAAACCATTAGCTAACCAGACCAGAAAAGGTCAAGAGGCATGCAAAGGGAATGCACAGGGAATCAGGAGCCCTTCCAAAACAAACGCAAAGTGCACGGGCAACAGCTGTATCATTTCTGTTACAACCCAACCACACCATCGCTGTGTTGAATCCACTGATCACAGCTTGAGTATCTTAATTCTTCCTCTTCTAACATGTAAACAGAAGACAGGCTGAGAGCTGGGCTTGTTCAGCTGGAGAAGAGAAGGCTCCAGGGAGACCTTAGAGCAGCTCCAGTGCCTAAAGGGGCTCCAGGAAACCTGGAGAGGGGCTTTGGGCAAGGGCCTGTAGGGACAGGCCAAGGGAATGGCTTTAACCTGCCAGAGGGGAGACTGAGATGAGCTCTGAGGCAGAAGCTCTTCCCTGTGAGGGTGCTGAGGCGCTGGCACAGGGTGCCCAGAGAAGCTGTGGCTGCCCCATCCCTGGCAGTGTTCAAGGCCAGGTTGGACACAGGGGCTTGGAGCAAGCTGCTCCAGTGGAAGGTGTCCCTGCCCGTGGCAGGGGTTGGAGCTGGAGGAGCTTTAAGGTCCCTTTCAGCCCAAACCGTTCTACGATTCTGTGATTCTGGATGTTTCTGTTGTCCCCATAGTTCCCCAGCATTAATAAACCAGGATGCAGTTCCATTAAGAACCAGTATTTCCAGAGTGAAGCACCTCTGTTTGTATACAAAAAAGGCTGTTATACTTTTTTTTGTCTCTGCTGTTCCACCCCAGCATCTGAGGCCTTTGCTGAGCTCTGCTCACACACCTCCAGGTGTCCTCTGCTACAGCTCTCCTGTCCCAGCATCTTCTCCCCCATTTACTGAAGACTGGGTCTTGTTCAGTGGAGGCCATTACTTGCCATTGATAATTCCTCCTATGCCATAAAATTAGATTTCAAAAGGGCTTTGGTCATTCCTGGCTGTGTCCCTAAGCAGGTTGTTGGGAAGGGACAGCACACATGGCATTACCTGTCTATTCTCGTAAAAGCTTAGATCAAGTCTTCTTGGGTCAGTTTTCAGTCAGAAGCTTTCCCTGCTCTGCCTCGCCCCATGGCCAATGTGCAAGGGGAATGGTGAGAACAAGCTCAGGGCTGTGGGGCAGGGGCCATGGACTTGTTGTTTTGACATCGACCTCCATGTAGATCCACTTCAAGAGGAGCAGGAGGCTGCAGAGCAGCACATGGCAGAACTACCCCGAAACAATCTTGGTGCTAATCCATGGTGAAGGGGTTCTGGGGTTTCCAGGCCAGGTTGGACAGAGCCTTGGGTGACATGGTCTAGTGTGAGGCATCCCTGCTCATGGCAGCGTTGGAACTGGATGATCTTAAGGTCCTTTTTAACACTAATCATTCTATGATTCTATGAATCAGTGTAGACTTCCGACATGGAAGATAGTGGTAAGCATGACATCGAGACAAAGCGTAGTTGCCTGCACACAGCCAAATATTTCCTTTGGCTTCTGGTGGCTTGGCAGTTACCTGCTTCCCCTGTCGATGCAGTGGAATTACACTGAAAATAGACGGTACATGCTGTCAGGCAACCGGCCCAAGTCTTTTTTTACTTCACAGTACTGCGCAGAGAGCTCAACCTGAGACTTAGGGCAAAAAACCCCAAACACATTCAGTATTTCCATACCTTTTGGATAAGGCCAGATGGGCGCATCCAGTGCTTGCTGCTTGCGTAAAGTGTGTGCTCCAAAGCTTTTGCTGACTTGGAGATTGAACCCCCAGTCAACCCATGATGTTTCTACAAAGGAGGTCCAAGCATGAGCAAGGATTGGACATGGTTGTGTCCACTTGCAGCTTTAAAGAGATGCCAGTTTGCGAGTGAAGTCGCCGTGTGGGTGCTGCGTCGGAGGGCCATCCCTCCTTGTTTTCAGGAGTTACTTAGCCGCTTGGCTGGCCAGCTTTCCTTTTCCCAGGCTGTTCGAGAGAATGTAAGAGCTGAGCTACTTGGCTACAAGAGATTTTCTTCTCTGAACTTGGCAGCTGCTCATTCCGGAAGAGAATCAGCATATTTGGCCACTGATTGCAAAGGAAAAGGGAAAACCATTAGTTTTTCATTTCGCTTATTTAACTATCCAGTGGGAGACATTGACTGTGTTTGGGTGACCCTCATTACTAAGGCATTGCCGAGGCTTCCCTCCTCTGCCCTTTGCTTAAAAGGAGAAGACAGAAATATTCAGTTTTCACAAATGCATATATTCTCCTTGGCTGGATGCGGAGGAAGCGGGTGCCAAGTATCTAATTGTGTCAGGCCTTACACAGCAGTATAGTCAACGTCACGGCTTCATGAGTCAGGGTTTTCTGTCTGAAAAGGATCACGTCAAGAAGCCTGGGACAAAAATTCCCTATAGCCCAGCAACAGAGCTTTGCTGTGTAAGAAGCTCTGTTAGGAAAGAGCCTTAGATGTGAAAGTCAGATAGTTCTGCCTGGGCATCCTTCCACGTCGGACAAAGGAAGTACTGAGGAGCGGTCAGCGCGGCTCCCGATGACTCAAGCGCTGTGATAATTGCTGCTGGAGCGCAGTGTGTGAACCTCCAACCTGCGAGGCCGCGGTGGCCGGCGCGGGGCGGGGGTGCTGAGCTCAGCCTGCTTTGAAGTCGCTCCATGTGCTGCTCACTGCTCGGGTTCCTGCAGCTGAGGGATGCGGGGCTGGACCACGGCGATGTCCAGGCTGGTGTCCAGGCTTGCTGGGAGCTCACACCGCACCCAGAGCTCCTGCTCCTTACGTCACCTCGGCTTTGCCTGTGCCACAGGCAGCCCCATGTGCATCAGCGTGGCAGGAAACACTGCCCCTGGGCAGGCCTGGAGTTTTCAGTGTCTTGCAATCGGTATTTCCTCCGCCCTCCGACAGGAATTCCATTAACCCACAGGTGCTTATTTCATCCGTGGCTCACAGGGCTCTGCAAAGGAGGTTGAACATCTTTCTTCCTACTGTAAAGAGGGAGAAGCTGTAATTCAGGCTGGAAGTGACTCTCCTGAGATCACACAAGTCGGCAGGGGGTGATGTGGAGGTGTCAGTCCTCCAGGGTCTGTCATCAGATGTTAAACTGGAGTTTCTGATATTGCATGGACCTCTGTTGAGAATTCCTTGGTGAATGTGGACTATCACCAGAGAGCCTTGTGAAGCCGGGCTTTGGGAAATGAAGCATTTGCTAAACGCAGCTCGTTGCTGGATGCCATCTCACTTTGTGGTCTGCACCTTAGTTGTGTGTTTGAGGGAGGCATATGGGGGTGCTGAGGCGCTGGCACAGGGTGCCCAGAGAAGCTGTGGCTGCCCCATCCCTGGCAGTGCTCAAGGCCAGGTTGGACACAGGGGCTTGGAGCAAGCTGCTCCAGTGGAAGGTGTCCCTGCCCGTGGCAGGGGTTGGAGCTGGAGGAGCTTTAAGGTCCCTTCCCAAACCATTCTATGGCTGTATGATCTAAGAGAGGTCCCTATGGAGGGATGTTTTGCTGAAGCTGAAACCCTTTCTGATGTTTTTTTCACCCTAATTCAAGGTGTTAGGAGGGTCCAACTGAAGGCCAACAGCCCTAAACTCCGTATTTGGTCAATGAAGAGAGATCAGCTCTCCCCTGGCATGAGTCAGAGCAGAGGTGAACTCTTCTTCTGAATCACTCCAAAGGAAGTCTTTCATCTCTCTTTCTCCATTACCTGTAGAGGGATGTCTCCTCCATCATTGGTCTTTGAATGAGCTGATGTGAATACCCATCCACATCGAGCTGCTATTGACTAGCAAAGCCAGTGGCCTTGCTCCTGGGGCCTTGTAGGGGGGATGAGAAGTCAAGCATGGGGGTATTATTTTCCATCTATGCACCAAGGAGGCTTTGCACCTTCCTCTGCAACATGTGGTGTGAGTTACTGCCAGAGGCAGAGACCGGCTGCGTGCACTTTAGGTCTGATCTGGCCATTCCGTCTTCCTTTGACCCAAATTAAGGTTTAGGCATCCCTTATTGGGGCAGGAAGGACGAGGCTTTTGCTGACTTCAGTATTTCTGCAGCCTTTTGAGGAACCAAGCGACACTTTCTGTGGGTTTGGTGCTCCCAAAGATTAGTGTTGATCCCCATAAATCCCGCAGTGTGTACAGCATTCCGGGAGGTGTCTGGGGTCTGCCTGTCCCCACACCAGCAGAGCCTGCCTTGGGCAGGCTCATTGGGTGGAGGTGGCACTGGGGAGAGGTGGGCAAGAAGGTGGTCTGGCAGATGACAGCAAAGATGGAATGAAGACGTATGGGAATCATTCAAGGGACTGAACTTTGGGAAGTCTTCAAGGAAGTTTTGGCGACTGTTCCCCACTCCCCAGAAACTGAGGTTTCTGCTGGAAAAAAGCTGATTCATGGACCATTTGTTGGAGGATGCTGCTGGAAGGCTCTTCCGGAGCTGTGCTGCACCTGGGCATGGGGTTTTGAGCCTAATCTATGGCATTTTCTGAAGTGGCAGGTGAAGGAGGTAATAAAGGTGCCCCAGGTCCAGCCTCCTGCGTCCAGGATGCAGTGAGGGCTTTGCTGACCTACTTAAGCCAAGGAAGGAGGGAAGAACCTTCTTCACTGGGCTCTTGTTCCGCTGCTCCTGCAGCCAAGGAGCATACCTTTGCTAAGGAAACACAGGAACAGGCAGCTCTTTGCGAGGAGCTGAACCCACCTGCGTGGGCTGGGAGGAAGAGGGAGGCCACCCACAACAGCTGCCCTCTGCTCGCACGAGGCTACGGAGCAGCCTTGGTGCCTTCTGAGTAAGAGCAAGGTGTTAAGCAAAGCCAGGGAGCAGATTCCCCCTGGCTGGGAGCCAGGCAAGTCTGTTCTTGGTGGGAAGTTCCTTCTCGGAGACTCACCTGGGAAAGAAGAAGGGGAATATGGAAATCAGCGGCTGCGTGGGACCATAGGGCTGCAGCCTGCCTGTGAATGGGGCAGAGCAGGTCCAGCCCTGCGGCAGGGCCTGCCCTGGTATGTTGGAGCAAGGTGGGCTTCCATAGGAGATGTTTTTCCCAGGGACAGAAATGCACAGATATCTTCTCAAAGTGGGAGGAGGACATTGGATTTCCCCCCATCCAAGCTCTCTGTTCCTGGTGCTCTCCCATCTAGAGGCAAAGAGGAGCAGCTGCCTTGCTCTGGCCATCCTCCTCCTGGTGCTGCTGGGAGGGAGCCATCCTCATGGACCACGCACTCAGCTGTGTCCCTGTGTCACAGGTGGGCAGCACCAAGCAGCCTCCTCCACTCTTTCATAGAATCCCAGCCTGGTTCAGGTTTCCAGCCTCACAGGGAACAGCTTCTGCCCAAGAGCTCATCTCAGTCTCCCCTCTGGCAGGTTAAAGCCATTCCCTTGTCCTGTCCCTCCATCCCTTGTCCAAAGCCCCTCTCCAGGTTTCCTGCAGCCCCTTTAGGCACTGGAGCTGCTCTAAGGTCTCCCCTTCAGGAGCCTTCTCTTCTCCAGCTGACCCAGCCCAGCTCTCTCAGCCTGTCGAGGGCAAGAGGTGCCCAAGCTCCAGGGACCAGGAGGGTTTCCCAAGGTGCCTCCCTCCTGCCCTGCTCCTCCGGGTTGCCACTTGCTCGATGTTGATGTGCTTCATGCTAAGATCAAACCCTGGGCTCCAGACGAGACCCAGGGCCCAACAGTCCCTGTGCCAGCTCCAGCTCGTGAGCAGCTCTGGATGTCCCCCAGCACATTGCATTGAGGGCTGCGGGCTGATCCCACGGGGCTGTGCTTGCATCTGGCATCCACACGTCCTTGTTGGATGGCCGCTCACCACGGGGGGGATGGAGCATCCGTGATGGCCCGTCCCCCCCGTCAGCTGCCCATGGTGCCCAAGGCAGCGGCGCTGCAGCTCGGAGCAGCGGAAGCAGCAGCCGGCACATCCTGGCCACGTTTCCTTCCCCTCCAGTTCCCATGAAGGGAAGCTCTTTGCCCTCCAGCGCTGCCCCGCCAATGTGTCCGGCAGCAAAAGGCTCTGGGTGCTGCTGGGGCCTCGCTGCCGTTTGGGCCACACTTTGCAGAATTCACCCTAAAAGGGATGAATGGAGAGGTTGGGGTTTTGGAGATAGAAGTGGGATGGGTCCGTGCAGGCAGCGAGTGGGGATGGGGCAGGAGAGGCTGGGCTGGGAGGTACAACCTCAGGGTAGGTTTTGGAGGAGTTGGATGTTTCTGGGGAGCTGCCCTGCCTGTTGTCCGCCCAGCTGGGTCCCTCCTCCCCTCTGCTTATGAAAAGATGCTTTTCAGCCAAAAATGCCTTGGTCCCGCATCCCCTCTCTGAGCCTTGTGACACTGCCTGCAGTGAGGCAGTGGTGATCGCTGCTCATCGCTTTCCCACAATGGGCTGGACACCGCTGTAAGGAAGCCAAAACAACCTTCTGGCTCCAGAAGGGATTTAGACCATTCGGCTGCCTGAATCCAGCCCCTCACCCTGGATGTCTCCTCTTGCCTCCATCCACTCTCAACCAAACCGGGTGCACATCCCGGCCGGGAGGTTGAGGTTGGGCGAAAGTCCATGGAATTGGGGACCGATGCTTGGAGATGCTGTGGTGAGCAGTTCTTTGGTGAGAGCGAGATGCTCTGCATCCCCATCCTGCTGCTTCCAGGGGCTCTTCCACAGGCAGCAATTCCAGTGCATCCCCAGCCTGGCCATAGGGAAAACTCCCCAGGATGTCTCTTGCTGTGCTCAAATCCCAGAGTTTCTTGTCCCACCCTCCGCTGATGGCTCTGCCCTGCTCACCACAGCCCCTGCAGCTCCCACCTCACCTTGTCCAGGCTAAACCAGTGCCGGGCTTTTCCATCCTTTCTGGCAGGCTGTGTCCCGTGCTGGCGGGGTCAGGGCTTTCTGGAAGCATTCCAGTTATCCCATGAGCTGCAGCTGCAGGAAGAGGGCTTCCTGTGCCCTGCCAGCTGCTGTCAGATCGCTCTCATCCCCGCTCTGCACCAGCCCCGCTTCCCACCGCTCTCCCATCACTTTGGTGGCCCCCTCCAGCTCAGCCCCTCACCCCGTGCTGACACCTTGCTGTCCCCCCAGCTTCACCAACGGAGCCCATGGGGAAGCTGGTGACGGCAGCAGCTCCCATCCCAGCTGCGGGCGCTCACTGCAGCGCTCGCGTGCAGGCAGCTGGAGGGAATCAGAGGAGCCACTTAGCGAGAATCTGGGCAAAGGCAAGGGAAAAATCCCTGGGACCTGGCAAGATCCTGCGCAAGTTTCCATGAGAAACCCAACGTGGCCGTGGCCAGCGCCGCGGCGGTGCTGGAGCCCTCCCAGGCCTCCCCTGGGCTCAGCGGCGCTGCCAATGCCCACCCAACCTTCGGCTGAGCCCCGGTGCCACGGGCGAGCCCGTGTCCCACCGCTGCCGCCGCTTCCCAGCCCCCTGCGGAGCCGCTGCCCCTCGCTGCTCCCAGGACATGTTTATTGCTATCGGTAGAGCCTTTAATTCCCTTTGTCTCCGAGCGTGTGACAGCGCAGAGGAGAAGGCCCGAAGGGAAGCGCGTGTGCTCGGTCATCAGCCCTGCGGTTACCGGCTGTCTGGAAGCGGCGCTGGAGCGGGCTCTGGGAACAGCTGCCGGGCTTCCAGCCTTGTTTTCATGTTCCAAGAGGTTAGCTGAGAGCCCGACGCGAAAAGACACCCATACACACCCGGAGCCCCGCCACACACACGGAGCCACACGCACACGCACGGAAACACACACATAAACACAGATGTGGGCTGACATGGGGACACATAAACACACCCCGTGTGCGAAACCGGCCCCGCGGCCGCGGTACAGCACCGCTTTGGTGTGGGCAGGTCACGGGGACGGGGGACAGCGATCCCCATGGAGCGGGGTCAGGAGCAGGGAGCCTGCTGCACTTTGCACCTCCGAGCTGTGAAGTGCAGCTTGTTCTGCCCCTGCCCCGCGGCGATGGGGCAAGAGTCCCCCTGTGCTGGTCTGGGACCTCGGGGGGAAGAGCCCGGTCGCAGTAGCTGAGCAGAGGCACAGCTGGGGCTTGTTTCCTTCCGGGCTTGGCTGCGGGACGAGCATGTGGGATGCGCTGGGATCAGGAGCCAGCGGGTCCCCTCTGCCCCGCGTGCTGGAAGGGGAGAAGAAAGCTTTAGTAGGGGTTGTGTCGGGGCAGAAAAGGAGAGAGCCTTTTGCTTTGCCCCCAGGGGGTGGGAAAACCTGGTCCTCGAGGCGTTGTGGCTTCTGGTGCACTGGGGACCTGGTGCTGGGGTCATGGGGACCAACTGTGATGGGGACCAGTTGCAATGGGATAATGGGGGCCAATGGGGCTGGGGATACGGGGACCATTGGTGATGGGGACTGGCAGTGCTGGGGTGATGGGAATCAGTGGTACAAGGAGTGACGGGGACCATTGATGCTGGTGTGCTGGGGATTGGCAGTGCTGGGGTGATGGGAACCCCTGGTACCAGAGTGATGAGGACTAGTGGTGCCAGGTGCTGGGGACCAGTGGAGCTGTGCTGCTGGGTACCAGGGGGAGCCACTGCTGCCTCACCTGAGGCTGACGTACAGCAACAGCCAGGTGGGGTGTTTGGCAGCACCAAGGTGGGGCAACCACAGCTTCCGTATGGAAAGCCCCATCCCGGAACCCAGCAGGCATCTCACCCACAGACACCGGGAGCAGATGGACTTCGCCCACCTGGCGCTGCCCTCCCTGCCCCTCAGTCATGCGCAGAGCCCATGTGGGAAATGCCAGGCAGGGAAGAAGGTGAGCGGGAATCCTTCTAGGAGCAGAGGATGAGTCAGGAGCAGCGTTCCGTGCCTCGCGGCACCGGGTGCGGAGGAGGAGAGTCTCCGGTGGCTGGTAAAGGCTGGGCTCAGGCTGCAGCTTCCGTGCTGCCGTGGGGGCTCGTTTGGGGCTTGCTCCTCGGCAGCTCCTGTCTGCACAAGACTCGCAGGGAACTCCTATCTCTGCAGCCTCAGGCCTCAGCCAGACGCGGTTGGCAGCCGCACGCGCTCGCCCGGCGGGGTTGCACGCACACCTTGTGCTCCGAGGAGACAGCGCACGAAGAGCCAGCGGCGGGGGAGCGGAGAGCGTGACCGGAGCTGGGTAGCACTGTCCCTGCGCTTCGTTTTGCTGCAGTACGTTCACGTGTCCGCTCTTCCGGCCCTAAAACGTACCCCAGAGGCAGCAAAAGTGGCATCATGGAACCCCAGCCCGGTTTGGGTTGAAGGGGCCTTAAAGCTCCTCCAGCTCCAACCCCTGCCACAGGCAGGGACACCTTCCACTGGAGCAGCTTGCTCCAAGCCCCTGTGTCCAACCTGGCCTTGAACACTGCCAGGGATGGGGCAGCCACAGCTCCTGTGGGCATCCTTGCTGTGAGCTTAGCACCAGGGCGAGTGCGGACACCAGGGTGCCCGTTGGGGCTGGGTCACTGCCCTGCTGCTGCCCTGGGCTCGGGTCCCAGTGGTGGGGTCCTGCTGGGGCCGGGTGCTGGAGGTGCTACAGGGTTGGGCATCCCCCAATTTTAGGTGCTGTTGGGCTGGAGGTGCTGCCTCTCGCTGGGCTTGGAGAGCTTGGGAAGACCGAAGAGGAGTTGGACACTTTAGAGACAGGTAGATCCAGCCTGGGTCATGGCTGTGCTCTTCCGCCATCTCCCTTTCACAGCAACAGCAATCTCTGCTCTCCATTTGCTCTGGTTCTCCAGGAATCTCCACTGCTTTTACTGGGTTTCCGCATTCTTCCCTGTCCCAGTGGGAAGGATGATGGCAGAGGCTCCTCTTCCCACCAGGCCACGCTGAGCTGCAGCCAAGCATGGCACAACCCCCTTTGCTTTCCAGAGCCAGGAACCAAGAGCTGTGGCAGCAGGAGCGGCATGCGGGGCTCTGGTGGCACGTGCCCCTTGGTGTGCCATGTCACCTGGCTCTGGGGACTCTGGGGACCAAGCTCCTGCTTGGACCTGGGGCTGATCCTTCCCCACCATCCCCATGGGGTGCCACTGGATTCTCCCCTTTATTAAGGTTCCTCCATCAGTGAGGAGAGCACCAGGGCTGCCTGAGGGCAATAGAGGGGAGACTGAGATGAGCTCTTAGGCAGAAGCTGTTCCCTGTGAGGGTGCTGAGGCGCTGGCACAGGGTGCCCAGAGAAGCTGTGGCTGCCCCATCCCTGCAGTGTTCAAGGCCAGGTTGGACACAGGGGCTTGGAGCAAGCTGCTCCAGTGGAAGGTGTCCCTGCCCGTGGCAGGGGTTGGAGCTGGAGGAGCTTTAAGGTCCCTTCAACCCAAACCGGGCTGGGACCCTGTGACTGAATGAAAGCTGTGCTGGGGTAGCCCCCACCAGCAGACACCTGCACTTCACTCCTGCCAAAAGCCAAGGCGGCAAATCCCACCCTTGATGGGTGCTGACGGAGAAGGCTCCCCGAGGCCCTGTGGAGCTGAGGTGCAGCACGGAGAGGCCTCCGCAGCTGGCTCTGACCCCGCTCCAGGCTCCCTCACTGCGAGACCGAACACTGCTGAGCAAAGCTGCCGCCGGGGGTCCCGGGGCCGCTGGGCTGTGTCATCCCCCCCGGGCCAGCGCCGCGCTCCAGCCATGTCCCACAGCGAGTGCTCCGCCGGGGGGTCCGGATCCCGCCCCTGGGCTCCCCCCGGCTCTGGCCGGCCCGTGCCAAGTCCCCTGCCGGGCCCGGCGGTGGCTCTGGGAGCCGGGTCCTGCGGCAGGGGCTGCGCTCGCCTCGCCTCCAGCCCATTGTCTTGTTCATTCGTCACGGCTGGTCCCCGCTCAGGGGGTTTGGGCCGCTTGGGGCGAGGGCTCTTTCTTCCCATGTGAACGTGCGGCTCCCAGGCCGCCGCGCTCTGATGTGGTCGGGGCCGCGCAGGAGCATCTGTTATTGCAGCAGCCGTGCCCAGGGATGAATGCGTTTCAGATGGGCTCCGCTCGGCTTTCCGTGCTCAGGCTGGTGGCCAGCCTGGGACGGTGGAAGAGCTCCCGGCTGCGCTGCGGACATGATGTTCCCCTCCCCAGGGACCTGCTGGGACCCGGCTTGGGGTCAGAGGCCTGATGGAGAAGTCGGGACCAGCCGATCCCAAACACCAAGCCTTGGGGGCAAGACTCAAATGGGGAAGGGGCTCTGATGTGGGCATCAACGGGTCCGACCCCAGCCCGGGTGGACACGGGGGAAGGTGGGATGCTCGGAACGGGTTCTTCCATGCAGTGTCCCGTCGCGGGGCCGGCCCCAGCTGCGATGCTGGTGCCGCAGTCAGGGTACCCGCGGGGGGGATGCGAAGCCCCAGCCCCGCACCTGCAGCCCGCGGATGGCAAGTCCGGTCTGGCCGGTGTCCCGGGGGCAGCGGCACGGACCCGTCCGGCCGGGTTGTGCGGCGTCAGGCAGCACATGATCCCCGCCGCGGGGCCAAGGGCTGAGGTCAGCCCGTCACACCCAGGCAGCGGCTCTGACTTCACCGCGGCTCCTCACGTACCGCGCTCCCTAAGGCAGCGCTGACCCGCGCTCGGGCCGCTGTCAGAGCGCCCCGGTGTCAGCGGCGCTCCCACCGCAGCGAGCGGCTCCCGGAGCCTCCGCGGCTCTGCCGCCGCCGAAGCGGCTCCTCCAGCCCTGGGGCCGGAGCTGAAGCGCTCAGGGGTCCTCCCGGTCCCCTCCGGGCGCCGCAGCGCCGGTTCCCCGCCGGTGCTCGCAGCCCGGCGCGGGGGCTGGCCCGGGTCCCCCAGGGCCGGCTGGGTGGGAGCGGCGCTGGCTGAGGTCATGGAGAGCCCTTTCCCTCTTCCCGAGGTGGGGACGGCCGCTGGGCGCGGGGCCGCGTGTCCTGGCTCGCAGGGTGGCGATGGCACGAGCAGGGGCTGCCCCCAGCCCCCACCTGACAGCACACGGCGGGGGGGCTGTGGGGAGCGCGGGGGTCTCCTCGCTTCGGCGGGAGCCGTGATTCCAGGGAAGGAAGAGTTAATCCCCCGCCCGCTCCTAATGAGTCTTAACTGGGAATGACCCGACACAGGGGAGAAGTGAACCCATTGTCCTCGCCTGCGTTTGACCGCCTTCCAGAGCGGCTCACGAAGCGCGGAGCCCGGGCGCGGGTTCCCGATGTGTGTCAGGAGGGGCTGATTTATCCCATTTATTTATTCTTGCCATCTGGTGGAGCGGGGCCGCCGAGCGCAAGCGTGAGAAATGCAGATGTGCTCCGCTCCTCGCCGCCCGCCCGGCCCAGCCCCGCAGGGCTCGACCCCAGCCCCGGCCCTGGCACCCCTGGAGTCCCCATCGGCGAGGGCTGCCCCGGGCACCCGCTGGGGTGAGGTGCGGGTGTTCACTTGCCGGTGGGCTTCCAGCACGCAGGGTGTTTGCCATAGGACAGCCATGGCAGCCATAGCTTCCCCAGCCACAGAGATGTGGTGACATCGGCAGCCAGCGTGGTGCTGGCAAGTGCTGCAGGACCCGGCCCTGCTGCGTGATGCCCACCCCACACAGCTGGTGCTCACCCCTCCTGCTGCTGTGCCCTGCCCCGTCCCTGTGGTTTAGGGGTGGCTGTATTGCTTTGAGGACACCTTATGTCACGGTGCAGGCAGGAAATGGACCCCACAGATTGGCTGCAATCCGGGCACCCTCCGGGGCAGTGGCACTGGGGGACGCTCAGGTTCCCTTCCCTGGTGGTGGGATGGGGTGGTGGAAGAAAGCCACACCTTGCCTGGGACCCACTAGGGACTCATCCGGGGATGTCCTCATGTGCCTCCTCCATGGAGTGTGGAAGCTGGCGCTCATTTGGGGCTCACATCCCACCATGAACAGGGCCAGGATGGAGCTGGGCATCACTTCTTCTGCTGTCACCCATCGAGCTGGTGTGGCACAAGGCCGCCCATGGTGGGACCAGTCTGGGGACAAACAGATGCCATAACACCTCCCATAGGATCTGGGGGATGCTGTGGGCAGCGTGACCCCTTGGGGCAGAGCAAGAGGGGCTCTGGGGGGAGACTTCTGCATCTTTGTGATGATTTTTGTTGGTCTGGGCTCCTCCGAGACGCAGAGATGATCACACAGGATCTTAGCTCATCCGCTTGCTGTCTCATGCCTGGGAGGTTTGGCCCCAGGCCCGAGGGCTCCGGAGGAGGAGGAAAATTTCATCATCCTGCTCCAACGTCTCCTGTATAATCAGGCTCTTGTTAACCGATACAGCCCCACCGAGCCGCGCCGAGCACCGGGGCACTGCTGGAGCCTTTGGTGGTCTTGGCCACGGAGAAGCTTTGCTGAGCCTCTCCCAGGGCTGCCTGGGAAGCGGCTGGGACTTTATCTGACCCCCCCACCCGCACACACTTGCTCTCCTCCCTCTGCCTGTTCCCATCTGGCTCCAGCGGTTCCAGTACCCCCAGGCACTGCCAGAGCGCAGCTCCCTGCGCCACCGTGGTGCCTGCACTGCGATGGCCCCATGCTGTGATGCTCCCCAAACCAGGATGCTCCCCACTCCATGATGCTCCCCATGCCGTGATGATCCCTACATCATGATGCTTCCCACACCATGGTGCTCCCCGCTCCATGATGCTCCCCATTTCATGATGCTTCCCAAGCTCTGGTGGTCCCCACTCCATGATCGTCCCTGCACCAACATGCTCCCCACACCACAATGCTCCCCACACTGTGACAATCCCCACACCGTCATGGTCCCTGCACCACGATGCTTCCTGCACCCTCCTGATGCTTTTGAGCAGCTGGAAAATGTCAGTTTAAGCATTACCCCCCCACCCCGCCTTCCCTGGAAAACGCCTTCACAATCAGCCATCCCGTGGGAGATGGGAAAGGAAGAAGGAGCAGGGGGACAGGGGATGGTGACCCCCCCCACCCACCGCGGTGCTTGAGGGGTTGTGGGGGCCCTGAGGGTGTTGCAGAGGAGCAGCAGAGGAGTTTGGGGGGAGTTGAAGGGAACCCAGCAAAGAGAAGCCAAACGGAGTCCGTTTCTGTTGGTTTATTTTAAAAAAGGGGGGGAGGGAAAGAAGTATAAAAAAATAAATATTTAAATAGAATTCTCTCTATATATATTACCACAAATCTTATTATTAATTATTATTAATTATTATTACTAATAACATTATTAGAAGCCAGGTCGGAGCCCTCGGTGCATGCTGGGCTTTACCACCGAGGCAATAAATAACCCTCACAGCCCGCCCTGGTGCCAGGAGCGAGCCAGCGCCTCCTGCCACCGGCCTGGGGCCCGTCTCCGTGTCGCTGTGTCCCTGTGTCCCCGTGTCCCCATGTCCCCATGTCCCTGTGTCCCCTCAGCCCTGTGCCGGTGCCATGTTCCGCTGTGCACAGCCCTTGGTACATTCAGAGCCCTCCTGCCAGGAAGAGCGCTTTTCCAAAGGGAATGGCAGGATGATGCTCCCATGGGGCAGCTGCCGGCTCTGTCCACAGTGGTGGCCTTGTCCCAGCCGGTGGGACACAGCCCCAGCCCTGGCTGCCACAGCCACCCCGTACCCTCAGTTCAGCTCCTTTGCAGCAGAGCCCAGCCTCAAGGTGTGCAGGTCCCCACGCTCTGTGTCCCGCCAGCCGCATCCCTGTGTCCTTCATCCCAACCCCTTTCCCAGGGAAGCGGAGGCTTTGGGGCGATGCTCGAGATGTCCACCAGGCCCCTCTCCAGGACGGAGGACACCGGCTGTGAGGGACAGAGTCCGGCCCTGCCGCCAGCCCCTCACAGCTCCCCGCACGGAGCACGGGAACAGCCGAGACGCATCCCGGGACCAGCCCGTGCCGCAGCATCACCTCTGGGATGCGCTGCCTCGTCCCGCTGGATGCTGGCCCCAGCTCTGCTCCGCCCGGGACACACCAGGCTGCAACGTTCACCCCCGCAAGGGGCAGATAAAGACAGAGGTCGGTGGGGCCAGCACAGGGTCCAGGGTAATAAATAGGAGTTGAGGGGCGGCCGGTGTGGGGCAGAGGAGCCGGGGCAGGCGCTCACGGGGGGCTGAGGTGAGGTAGGAGGACGCGGGCGGCCTGGGCGATGACCTGCACGTACTTCCTGAGCACCTGGCAGCCCTGCTGCTTCTTCTTGAAGGTGCTCTTGCCCTTGGAGCTCTCCCCGTAGCTGACGTCCACCTGGAAGACGTTGTAGTTCTTGCAGAGGAGGCAGGTGAGGTTGGAGATGAGGCCCCGCGTGGTCTTGGTGGTGTTGTGGAGCCGGTCCAGGAGCTCCTTGGCCGTGGGGTTGAGCTCCTCCTGATCCCGCGTGATGTTGCCGAGCGAGGCGTTGAGGAAGGCGAAGAGCTTGTACATGGCCACCATCACCTCCTTCCTCTCGCTCGTCCGGTTGACGCGGAAGGCGGGGAAGAACACGCTGCCGGGGTTGCAGAGCTTGTCGGTCTCGCTGCTGAACGGCTCTCCCTGGCACTTCAGCTGGGAGGAGAGGACACCGTCATCCCCATGTCCCCTGCCCGCCCCCCTGGACGCCTCCTGCCACCGTCCCCAGCCCTTCCCATCCATGCACAAACAGCCCCAGGGGTGGTTTCGCAGCCACAGCCTCCCCGAGCAGCACTTACATAGAGGCTGAAGAGGTCCTGAGCGGTGGCGTTGAGCAGCGCGACCTGCCTGCGGGTCTGCTCCTGCACGTTGGAGCGGCACAAGCCATGGCCGGGGCACCCGGGGCCGCTCACCAGCAGCGCTCTCCCGGCCACCGGCCGCCGCTGCAGCAGGAGCAGGGCCACGAAGGGCACGACGCCTGCAGGGAGAGAGGCAAGAGAGAGGTCACGGCGGGGGCCGAGCCGGGGGTGGTCCATGGGCACCGCGCCGCTGGCGATGCAGAGCATCCCCTGAGCACGTCCCCAGCTCCAGGTGTGCAGCCAGAGCGGGGACACATCCTGCTGGGGTTGGGGGTCCAAGCCAGACCCCGCGTTCCCATCCCAGCCGTGCAGAGGCTCCCACCGTGCGGCCGTGCCCCTCACCTGCCCCCCGGCAGGCGCTCTCCCGCCTCCCTTCCCGGCGGGGCGCCCCACGGCATTCCCACATTTCGCAAGGGGCCCGGTGACGACCTGTTGGGTTTGATCAAATATGCAAAGCGCTTTTCCTCTCCGTTATCCCTGTCCCGGCGCTGCGGGAACAAGGCCCCACCCCGGCCCCGGCTGACTCACCGGGGGCGCCCGCAAGGAAACCTGCCTCCGGCAAACCCTCCCTGCCCGCTCCAGCCCCAGCGCCTGCCTCAGTTTCCCTCTCTGCGGAACAGGCACAAGGAGCCCCTGGGAATGACGCTGCAGCTGCCAGAGACACCAGCCAGGAGATCCCTGGATGCAGAACAAGGAGACCCTTGAGCTTCTGGGTCACCCTGGTGAGAGCGGGATGCTCCAACCCCCCAACCCTGGGGACCCCTCAAAGCAGAATCCCTGCTCAGGGAGGCCCAAGGGCCCCGGAGCACGGCATTCCCAGCGCAGGGTACCCCAGGATGCCAGCACCGGCTGCCCTGGATGCGTCCCCAGCCGAAGCTGCCCGCACTTGTCAGCGCCTCGGCCACGCCGGGTAATTCAAACCTTGTTTTATTTACCCTGCCCAGGTGGGAAAGGACTTACCTGGGCGTGATGAGATTCCCGACCCACCGCCGCTCCCCTCCTGCGCAGGACGCGGGGGACCCTCCCTCCCTGGGTGTTCCCATGGGATTCAGATGCCCTGACGCCCTCCCAAGCCCCTCTCACTGCATCCTCCCCCTGCCCCGTCCGCTGCCCTCTGCCCATTTCACATGTGCCAGGTGATGGGCTGAGGGGGGGCCCCGGGTGGGTGCTGTCCTATAGGGCCCCCCAGCACCGCTGCTGGGGCAGCATCCGCTCCCTGCTGCACTTGGCATCCCCCCCATGGCTCCAGCGCTGCGAGGCAGCTGCGGTCCACAGCACCGGGAGCCCCAGAAGGAGGAAAAGCAGGAGGGGGGTGGAAAAGTCTAAAAAAGCCCAAAAAGGCCCCAAAAGAAAATGATCCCCCCCCCGTTTTGGGTTTCTTTCCCCGTTTTTTGGCCGCAGTTCCAGTTATATAAGTGTCCAGATGTTGGCTGCACCGCGCCAGCGCCGCGCTTCGCTCCCGGCTGCCAATTCCCAGAGATGCTCATCCCGGGGGAGCGCGGCGTGGCGGGAGCCCTGGCTCCGGCTCTGGCAGCGGCGGCGAACCGGGACCCGCCTGTGCCCGAGCATCACCGGGGGAAGAGGAGCGGGGGGAGAGGGAAGAAAGGGTGGGAAAGGGGGAATAATCCCCCCCCAAAGCTGAGCTTTCTTTTTACCTGCCGGCACGAACTTCATTGTGAGCCGCGTCCCGGGAGCGACTTAATAGGGACTGGTGTTGGCAGAGGGAGTTTTCAGAAATTCATGTTCATACTGGGGGACTTCTCGGGGTTTATATACCGGTCCGGCAGCCAGCCTGTGTTGTAAGAAAGGGGAGGAGGGGGGGACGCGGGGGGGAGCAGCACCACTATCGTTATTTCTATTGAAACTGGAAATCAGGAAGTCGAGGGCTTTGGAAATCCTGAATGATTCTTAGAAATAAACTTCTGATAAAGTTGATGTCACCGGGATTGTGGCTCGGGGGCCGCTGCCTTTTGGTGTTCAATCCTTTTCACGCACAGGGCCGGGGAGGTGCTGCGGGGATGTGGGTGGGAAGGGAAACGGGGGGGGGGGGGGAATGGGGATTGCCCCCGTCCCGCAGGGAGGTCAGAGGCCGCACGTGGGGTTCGGGGGTGTCGCGGTGCCGCTGTCGAGGCGCGATGTGAGCACCCGGGGCCGTGACTCACGGAGCCGCCACCACTTTCACCCCCGGGGTCCCCTTCCCCGGGATGGGGCTTCCCCGGCGGCTGCCGGAGCAGTCGGGACAATGAAGGGGGGATGAAGATGACTTAGGGAGGGCTTGGGGGGGTTGGAGGGGTAAAAGGTGGTGCTGGGGTCCCCCGAGGGGTGCGGGAGCCCCGCTCACAGTGGGGTGGACGCGGTGGCATCGGTGTCCCCCATCCCGCCATCGGTTTGTCCCTTTGGGCACCAATATCAGGAGTAAAGGGTGGGTTTCCTGGAGGAAAAAGGACAAACCCACCCAGGGGGAGAGGCTGGACGGGCCCCCCCTCCCCCTCCCCCCCCCGTTAACCCTTCCATCCCCACTGCCGCCGCTGGGCTGGTTGGGAAGGCGCTAAACCCAGTGTGGGAGCGAGCACCCAAGCAGGGGTCAGCCCTGGTGGGGTCCTGCGGGACCAGGGTGCTGTTCGCCCCCGGGTTGGGTGCAAAACGGGTTAAAGGGGATTTTGCTCTGTGTCTTTTCTGTGTTTTCTGCTCAGAGGGGCACGGCCCAGCTGAAACTTTGGATCAGGTTTAGCAAGTTTGTGCCCTGGCAGCGTGAACCCGCCGGTGACAGTCGAGGAACGGTGATGCAAGAGCCACCACGATCGCGGTGTCCCCCGTGTGGCACCCCGAGGGGGACACCAGGACCCCCCTGTGCTGGCCGGGGGGTGCTGGGCACGCAGCTGCTGTCTGCCTCAGTTTCCCCATGCAGGAACCAGGTTTACCAGTGGCATTGATGCCCCACAGCCCATTTCAGCCCAGTCTGTCCTTACTGGGATGCTCCCACAGCCCATGCCTGGATTTATCGGGTGCATTGAGCAGCACCGCATCTGTTGATGGAGCTCTGGGGCCTGATGGCACTTCATTAGCTCGGGGATGGGTGTTTGTTAATGAATAGGGAATGTCCTCGGGGGGTTGTGTGCAGGGATTGACATTTGCTGCCTATTCCCCGAGTTTCCTCAGCCCAGGGCTGCGATGTCCCGGAGCTGGGCAGGGATTTGGGGGTTCATTTGCAATAGGTTTTCAAGGGAGGGTAAAAGGAGGGTTCTCCCTTTAGAGGGGAGGGTGCTCCAGTAGGAACACCTGAATCCCTGGTCTGGGCAGGCTGGATAGGGGAGATGCCCGGGAAGAATCCCCTTGGCGGCAGGAATGTTCCCTACACGGATCCCTCACGGATGTCCCATGGAAAGGTGGGATGCAGGTGCGGGGTGAGGTGGTGGCATGAAGGGGATCCCGGTAGGTCCCAAGGAGAAGGGTCTGGTTGGGAAGTGGGGGGAGCCCTCCCCATCGGAGAGAGCAGAGGGAACCTGGGGGTGTCTCCGGGGTGTCCCTGGTTTGGGGACCCCAGGAGCGGAGCTGGAGGCAGGGTGGGCAGGAGGCAGCTTCTGAACGCTGCTGTGCTGCTGTCCCCACCATCCCCAGCCTGCCCAGGAACACGGGCACCAGCCCAGGGTGTCCCAAGGCCGCCGCTGTGCCCCCCTCCCCATCCCTGACCCCATGCTGCCCCCTGCTGCCCCAGACCAGAACTAGACACTCCCCATCCCATAATTGCCCCCCTCGCCCCATCCCCAGCCAGAGCTGTCCCCTTATTCCCACCCTAGAAGTTACCCCCATCCCTATCCCAAACGTTTCCTCTCCCTGTCCCAGAACTGTCCCCTCCATCCTCATCCCGTAACTGCGTGTCCCCCCAAAACCCATCCCAGAGCTGCCGCATCCCATAATTGCCCCCCCACCCCGTCCCTATCCGCAACCCCATCCCATCCCAGACTCCCCTCTTGGATTCCCTCTGGGTCCCCATCCCGTGCTGTCCCCATACAGGGGTATAGGGGGGCACCCCAGATTTCTACCCTGGGGGAGGCCCCACGTTTGGGGCAGGGGTTGGGGCTGCCCGGGGGGGTGGGGGGGGCATGCCAGGGGGATTGGTCTGGTGCCTCCCCTCTGAGCCCCACTGGTGTCACCCACAGGCCTGCACCCATCCCGGTGACTGGTCCCTGGGGCAGGACCCATGGGGAGTATATCCAAGGGATGTCCCCAGCATGGGGTGGCTTTTCCCATGGGATGGGATCACAGGATGGGCACTGGGACCCACCTGGGTGGCCCATGGGGACACGTGGGCTGGCAGCATCCCCTGGTGACAGCCACCCCTGTCTGGGTGTCCCCCCACCCCCCCAGTGCCTGTCCCGGGGGTCACGTACCTGCGCCCTCCCCTCCGCAGCCCATGCACGCTGCCGGGGTGCAGTGGCGGGTGGTGGCACCGTCACCCGCAGCGTGGCAAACCGGCCCGGGCTGCTTCATGGTGACATCGTGTCCCCCTCCAAGCGTCCCCAGCAGCAGCGGGTGCCAGCACAGCGGCGGCCGTCCCGGTGCCGATGCTCCCTGTGACTGAGCGAGGCGGTGCCGGTGCTGGGCAGCCGCGGCCCTGGCACACGGCACCGGCGCATGGCACACGGCACAGGGGGGAACAAGTGACTCCAGGGCCACATGACCAGGTCTCAGGGTTTTTGACTCAGCGGTGGCAGCGGTGGCCACAGCAAAGGGCGCTTTGGTTTAGCTGCTCCAGGTCACTTGCCATGCAGGGCTGGGTGACATCTGGCACATGGGTTGTGCCCCACTGCCGCATGGCACTTCGATGGTGGTGCCAGTCCATGCCATGAGATGTGGTGCTTTGCAATGTCACGTGCCATGCGCCACACTGTGCCATGTACCACACTGCGCTGTGCCATGTGCTGCATCCCATTGTGTGCTGCAAGTCATCGCAGGCTGCATCCCACCATGTACCACATCCCATCCTGTCCCACATCCCATTTCGTGCTGCATCCAATTGTGTGCCGCATGTCACCACATGCTGCATCCCACCAGGTACCACATCCCATCATGTGCCACATCCCATTGCGTGCTGCATCCCATTCTGTGTTGCATCCCATCATGTACCGCATGTCATCGCATGCTGCATCCCACCTAGTGCTACATCCCAGCGTGTGCAACCTCCCATGCCATGCCACATCCCATGCCACACCATGTGCCAGGCCAGGCCCCAGCTCATGCTGCGCCATGTGGCTGGGCAAGGACACCAGAATACAGCCCCTCTCTGCCCACAGACACCTGGACACAGGGACATTGGAACACCAGGATATCAGGGGACAGGGACACCAGGACACAGGGACACAGGGCCCATGGGCCGACATCAGCACTTTATTTCCTGTGCCATTGCACAGCCCCGGGCTCTGCCCTTCTCACAGTACCAAAATATAGTGAAATCCATAAATAAACCCTCGTCACATTCAGAGTTGATACAAAATAAGATTTATCACAAAAATAGATATTTATATATTAAAAGCATGTCCTTAAATACCTCTTCCCACTGTGGGAACACGTTAAATTAACACCAGGAGTCAATAAATACAATGACACACAAATAATATGGTATAAATTAATGGGGGGGGTGCCACCACCCAGTGTCACAGTGTGGTGGCTGGAGCCCAGCCCCTGCCTGGCACAGCCCAAGGGGCCTGGGGACACTGAGGGTACCGGGACACTGAGCAGAGAGGGATGAGCCTGGGTTCTCCCAGGACATGAGGATGCTGAGGGCACAGGGACACCCGCAGTGCAGGGACACCCTGAGCACAGGGACACCTGGAGCATAGGGACACTCGAAGCAAGGGGACAACGAGTGTGCATGGGTGAGCACAGAGGCACCACAGAGGGATGAGCACAGAGGCACCACACAGGGACAAGCACAGGAACACCAAGCACAGGGGGACACTGGGAGCACGGGGATGAGCGCACGGGTGACACCGAGCTTGTGGAGACGCACAGAGCTTGACGGGACGCCAAGCACACAAGGACACAGAGCTTGCAGAGGTGTCAAGCACAGAGGGGCACAGGGCGCACGGAGACATCGAGCTCGCAGACACATGGAATACACAGGGACACCACGCTCCCAGGGACATGGAGCTCACAGGATCCCACTCCAAGATGCTCGCAGGGGCCAGCAGCCCCAGCGCAGGCCAGGCAGGGCAGGCGGGTGCTGGCTCTTAGTCAGGCCGGGTCACCAGACCCACTGAATCACTGGAAACTCCGGCAGAGCTCAGATGCAAGGGCCAGCTCCATCCCGAAGCGGTGGCCCCGGGGACACCGGAGCGTGCAGCTCCCCACGGCACCGGAACGTGGGGCAGGAGATGGGGGAGCTGCTGGGAGAAGAGCGGGGCTGTCCTGCAGCCGGGCAAGAGGTGGCACAGGGACAGCTCGGTCCCCATGGCAAGCTGAGGTGATGGGAGCTGCTCCGGGCACGCTGGTGTCCTCATCCCTGTGAGCTTAGAGGGTCCCCATGGCGCATCGTGGCCAGCCGGCGCGTGTCCATCGCAGGGAAAGGGATGGAGTGAAATGGAGATGACGGAGGTGGTGGAGGTGATGGAGATGGTGGTGATGGCGCATGGACAGCTCCAGTGGCCACGCTAGGAGCGTGCAGGCAGCTGCGAGCCCCGGTGTGATCTCCGCTTGTCCCTGCGTGCTCGGGCTCGGATCCGAGCCTCCAGCTGGGCACTGAGCTTGGCCATGAAGCGCGCGTAGCTCCAGAGGAGCCGGCACCCCTCCAGCTTCTGCCGGAACACCCTGGTGGGTGCCGTGGGGCCGGGCGCGGGCCGGGAGCCGGGCAGGGGCGCCGGGAAGAGCCCCTGCAGGTTGTTGAGGAGCCCTCGCACCTTCAGGTGGGTGCTGGCCAAGCGGCGCAGGATTTCGGCGCCGGGCGGGTTGAGGTCGCGCTGCTGCCGGGTGATGTCCTGCAGCGCCTGGGCCATGCGGGCCATGGTCCCCCGCAGCCCCCGCAGCCCCCCGGCCCCCAGCACCGGGCCCCGCAGCCACTCGGGAGCGTGGTTGGTGCGGCAGAGGTGGTGGAAGGCCATGTGCTGGTCCTCCTCCTGCGCGGGGTGGGAGGGAAAGGTCAGGGATGTGGGATGGGAGCAGCACAGGGACCCCCCCCCAGCGCTGCGTGTCCCCCCATGGAGGGACAGGAGCTACCCCGCACCCTGGGGACAGGGACTCACATAGAAGGTGAAGAGCTCCTGCGCATCCTCTGCCATGTGCCTCACCAGCGCCTGGATCTGCTGCAGGGTCGGGGGCTGCAGGGGCCGCCCCCCCTGGCCCGGCACTGCCCAGAGGATGAAGAGCCCTTTGGTGACAACTGGGGAGGAAAAGAAGGGTCAGGAGGGGACACTGCGACATCGCTGGGTGCAGGGATGCAGCCCCTTGTCCATGCTGGAAAGGCACAAGCTCACTGATCCCTGTGCCACAGGAAGAGCTCAGCCCTGTGCGCCCATCACCCCAGCATCAGGTCTGGAAGCAAGAAGAGCTTGTGCCAGGCACATGCAACCATCCCCTGTGCCACAGTCCCCAGTCCTGCTGCAGGGACAAGCCCCTGTGCCGAGCGCCTGCCGGGGACCCAGCGGGGAGCAGAAAGATGAGGACGAGGATGATAAAGATGCCACTGAGCAGCCACAGCGGTGACCCCGGCAGCTGCCTGTCACCGTGGGCCACCATGAAGGTGGAGACAGCGGTGACACCCCTCAATCCAACCCCTTGGCTCCAGCTGGATGCAGTCCTGACCCCACTGTCACCCATGGCTGTGTGCCGGCGGTGGCCTCAGAAGCAGTGCTGGACCAGCGCTGCTGCACTTGGGGGGCTGAAGGGCTTATGTGGGCTGCAGGGTCTCTGCCATCAGTCCCCATACTGACCCTAAACCATGTCCCCTCCTGCCCACCCCCTTCCCCGCTACAAAGGGACCCCCATGGGATGCCCATCCCCATACTCCCACGTGGGATGGGATGTACCCGTCCCCTGCCAGCACCCTGGGGAGGTGACACCGCATCGGCGCAGGGAGGGCACAGCCTGGGGGACACCAGCATCCCCGGCTCACTGCCAGGGCCCCCCCGTGAGCCCTGCGGGCAGCCGAGGGCCCGCAGCAGCCACGTACCTGCCAGCACGCGCCAGGGCCGCCCGTCGCTCCGCATGGCCGGGGCAGGGCGTTTCGGCGCGAGTTCACTTCCTTCACTGCTGCCGATGGGGAACTTCGCCTTTTAAAGAGCACCCATTGCCCCCACCTCCGACCGGGGCACCCGGCCCCAGCGGGGAGGCAGCGGGGAGCGAGGCCGTGCCCCGGGGCCAATGAGCGGGGCTGAGGCCGGCAGGAGGAAATGATGCTGCCCGGCCAACGGGCTCGTTCTTCGATTCAGTTCCTCGAGGGAGTCCGTGCGGGTCCCGCTGCTCATCCTGGAACCCCAGGACCCGGCTTCCTGGAGAAGGGATGCTCTGAGTCACTCTGGTTTCACCGCGCGGCACCCGGAGGGGTGGTTGAACCGAAAACATCCTCAGCTGCCCCGAAACCCAAATGCAAAAGAGAGCGGCAGCGATGGGGCTGGCACCCAGGGACGGGGGTGCCACCATGTGGGGACACGCATGTCCCATCGCAGGGGGCTTCACATACTGGGTCCAGTCATGGGAGCTAAAAACCTGACCGGGTAAGGAGGGAGGTGGAATCCTGGGAAGTTCGTAGCATCCTGGGATGCCCAGGGACTGTGCCATGGGGAGAGCTCAGCCCTGTGAGCCTATCACCCTGGCATCAGGCCTGGAGGCACAAACAGCATGTGCCAGGCACATGCATCCGTCCCCTATGCCAGAGTCCCTGGTCCTGCTGTCGGGACGAGCCAATCCCTGCGCCAAAAGCCTACTGGGGACCCAAATAGGAGGAGAAAGATGAGCACCCCAGCATGGCCACAGCACTCAGTGGTGCGCCAAAGGATGCTCCATCTTCCACCCATCTGCTCCCAACCACCCATCCCTGTAGGTGATGACTTTGGGTGCTGACAGAGCGGGGCTCAGCCCCGCTGCCCAGCAGCACCCATGGGTGCCCTTGGGGAGGAACCACACACAGCGGGTGTTGCCCAAGGGCAGCGGAAGCGTGGTGCGGGCAGCGCTGCCCTCACTGCTGCGTCAGCCTTATGCAACCACCATGGGAGAGCCCAGCTAGCTCAGCACCAGCCCCAGCACCACGGCAGCACCCATTGCAAACAGCCCCCTTACCCCCACCCCAGCTCCCCTTTCCCAGCGGACGGAGCCTGCTTTGCCCGCTCCATGAAATGGCTGCATGGGATCAGCTCTTTGGGATGCTCTGGGCTCGTTTTGGTGCTGCCAAGATGTTGGTGTGAGGAGAGGGAGCTTCCCTGCGCCAAACTTCCACACTGGGAGGGTTTGGTGGTGGCGGGGGGGGACAGCCCAGTGATAACGTCTGCTCCGGGCGGAAGCGCGCCCGTGACTCACCCCCAGGGGAAGAAGTGTTCTCTCTTCCCCGAATTTCCCCTCCAAGGCAGCCGCCAGCTGAGGAGTCCCCAGGGCAGGACCTGCCTCCTCCTCCTCCATGTGTCCAACAGAGCTGCTGCTGGGCTGGGTCTGGGGGCCGGGAGCCAGGACAGCATCCTTCTCTCTGCACATCTGTCTGCAGGAGTTCATCCATCTGTCTGTCCAGGCAGCCCATTTACCATCTGTCCGTATGACCACCTATCCATCCACACACCCATCTGCCTGTCCACCACGCGTCCACCTCTCCATCAACCTGCCTGTGCATCTACCTGTTACCCATACAATGAATCTACTGCCCATGCATCCTTACATCCACTCATCCATCCATCCATCCATCCATCCACCCATCCATCCACCCACCCATCCATCCATCCATCCATCCATCCATCCATCCATCCATCCATCCATCCATCCATCCATCCATCCACCCACCCATCCATCCACCCACCAATCTGTGTGTGTCCATCCATCCACCTATCCACTTGTCCATCCATCCGTCTGTCCCTCCTTCCATCCCTTCACCTCTCCATGCATCCATCCCGCCCTCCCTGTCCCTGTGGACCCTCCAGCGTGCGCGGTGCCGTGGCAGGACCCCAGCGCTGTCCCCGGGTGAGCAGCACCCTGCGGGCAGGGCAGAGCAGGGCCGTTCACACCCACCCTTCCCTCCCCAGGGCTCCACACGTGTGCCCACGGCTCTGACACCCCACGGCAGGCTGGCGGCAGGGCCTGTGCAGCCCCAGCAGGGACAGGAACAGCGCCAGTGACCGCATGGGCCGGCGGCAGTTTCCTCATCGCTGGGCACGTCACGGGCATCCCATGACAAGGGACGAGACAGGAAAGAGGAGCCTGAAGCCACCGCAGGAACCCGGCGGGAGCTGACGTGGGGAGGACACGGTCAGGACCCTGCTGGTGCCTGGGACAGTGAGGACAGGACCAGAGCTGGGGTCACCCCCAGCCCCACCGAGCTGCTCTCAAAGAGGTTTTCAGCACCCAAAGCAGAGGGCATCCCCCATCACCATGCGCGTGGGGAGCGCCATGTCCCCCCCGTCACCCCTGTTCCCATCCCCCCCATTCCCCCCGCCAGGTACGAGGCAATAAAAATAACAGCTTTATTGACTCATCAATAAACTCCGTGGAATTGCAGCTTGGCAGAGCTGGGGTCACCGCGACAGGCGACAGCCACCGGGGAGGGGACACCGGGCCCCACCATGGAGAGCTTTGGGGTGCCAGGGGGAAGCCCAGCTCCAGGGAGGCTTTTCACCAAGAGGGGGCTGGTCCAGGGGTGCTCCAGCGCATCACAGCCACTCCCCACCCAAGGGGACCACCCATAGGGGCACACACGGGGCGTGGGGACACATCCTGGGCTGTCACCCCCATCACTGCTCTGTGGCACCTCCCCTCCATGTCCCCTCCTCCAGCAGGTCCTGGGGACATCCATCCGCCTCCTGAGCCCCCCAACAGGGATGGAGGCATGGGATGGCACAGCAGGACCACTGTCCCATTGCCATGAGGCCACCGGGTCGCCACATCCCCAGCACGCAGGGAGCGATGCTGCACCCGCCTCTGCCCCACACCATGGAGAGCCTTAACATTAAAACTAAGGAATATGGTGGGGGTGAGGAGGGGCAGGGGCACCCCCCCGTGCCACCACACTGGGCCACCCTGCATGGGGACAACCGGCCACTATCTGCTGCTGCCCTGGCGCTGCTGCAGCAGCTGGATGACCTCGGCGATGCCCTCCTCAGGGACCTGCCGGGGGGGGAACGGGGTTGTCAGCCCCATGGGGACACCCCCAGGGTGGTGGATCCCCGGGGAGGGGGGTCAGGGGCTCACCAAGGCGTGATCGAAGTTGAAGGTGCTGATGTAGTATGCGGAGATGTCAGCAGCGGCCAGCGGCTCCGCGATCTGTGCCACGATGCCACACTCATCTGGGCAGGAAAGGGGTCCCCATAGAGCGGTGGCCTTGGTGCCATGGGGATGCACAAGGGGAGCATCACCCCAAGATCAGGTCAGGGGAGGATGGGGAAGTGTCTCACCAAAGCCGAGGGGCTGCCCCCCGATCCGCACCATCCGCCACAGCTCCCCCGTCGAGCTGGTCAGCAGCAGGTCACTGGGGAACCTGAGAGAGGGCGGTGCGGAGTGAGCCCCCCCTTTCCTGGGGTTCACTCAGCCCCCAGGGATGGACACCCCCAGGGACAGCACCCACCGCTTCTGGGTTTCGGCGTCCATCACGATGGAGATGTAGCCATCGATGAGGGAGAAGGCGAAGAAGGTGATGGAGTCGAGGTCCTGGCTGCCGGCGCCGGCCTCCCACGGGGGGCTGCAGGGCAGGAAAGGGGTCGTGATCCCAAAACTGGGGTGCAAAGGGGTTGGTGGTGGCACACGCGTTGTGTTGGGTGAGCTGGGACTGGGGAGCGGGGGGAGCCGGCGATACCCCAGGGTCCGCAGCTTGCACAGGGGCCAGGCTGGGGACAGGGATGACATCAGGACTCAGGGCATTCCCACAGTGCTGCAGTGGTCCTGAAGCAGGAGGGTCCCACAGGAAGGGCCTCATCCCCGGGAACATGGCCAGGAGCATCCCCTTGCCACCGCACCATTACCACCGGTTTCACAACCCATCTCTCCTGCTCTGCCGCAGCAGGGGGCTTCTCCTTAGGTTGCCCTGGGGCTCCCACCTCCCATGGTGGCAGTGGGGCCCACAGCAGCCACATGTGGGTCAGGAGGGCAAAACCAGGTTGCAAAACACACCCAGAGCTTGAAAAGCCACAGGAAGCAAAGGGAAGGGGACACTTGTCCCTGCAGCTCAGGTGGCGCAGGGATGATCGGATGGATGGAGAGAGGGAGGGATGGAGGGAGGGAGGGATGGTGGCGCTTGGCGAGGAGCACCCACCATGTCCCCATTGCCAGGACCCACCTGTGGGAGTAGAAGAGGACGTCGATGAGCATGGTGGCTATGGCGGGCAGCGTGTCGGGGGCCACGGTCAGGATGCAGAAGCGGGTCTGGGGGCTCTGCACCGGGTGCAGCGTGGGGCTGGCAGCTGGGGGGGGAAGAGGCACCCGTCAGGCGCGGGGACAGGAGCGCAGTGCCACCGCGTGGCCACCGCAGCCACAGCCCCGCATCCCTCGGGGCACAGGACGGGGTCACAGAGCAGCTCCAGAGCCTAAGGGGGCTGCAGGAAACCTGGAGAGGGGCTTTGGCCAAGGGATGCAGGGACAGGACAGGGCAATGGCTTTAACCTGCCAGAGGGGAGACTGAGATGAGCTCTTAGGCAGAAGCTGTTCCCTGTGAGGGTGCTGAGGCGCTGGCACAGGGTGCCCAGAGAAGCTGTGGCTGCCCCATCCCTGGCAGTGTTCAAGGCCAGGTTGGACACAGGGGCTTGGAGCAAGCTGCTCCAGTGGAAGGTGTCCCTGCCTGTGGCAGGGGTTGGAGCTGGAGGAGCTTTGAGGTCCCTTCAATCCAAACCAGGCTGGGGTTCTGTGACGTGGGTACCACTGGTGGGAGCTGGAGCACCTCTGAGGGGACCAGGCGGCCCTGGGGGACATGGACCTGGTGTCACTCACCCTGCTTGGGCTTGAGGAACCCATTGCTCACATCCTCGCAGGTGACGGGGACGCACTCGCCGCTCTCCTCCTTGTAGATGTCGAACTCCCCGGCCAGTGTGTGGATCACCACCGGCAGGTCCCGCTCCCGAACCTGGCCGGGGGGGGGGCAGGATCAGGCCCAGCATCACCACCAGCACCAGCTGGGGCCAGAGGGGTCCTCACCCAGCACCCTCAGGGACCAGCCCCCTCCATCCTCGCCGTCGCCCAGCACTCACCAGGATGAAGTCGGTCTGGTACGTGGAGAGCATCAGCACAGAGACGTGGTGCTCGGCCAGCGGCGCGATGACCGAGCGCGCGATCTTGGTGACGCCGGTGGCCTGGCAGCCGGGGGGCTCGCGCCCGTTGGACACGACGCTGAGCACCAGCCACATCGAGTCCGCCACCTGCATGAACTCGGAGGGCGGCAGCTCTGCAGGGGGACGGGGACACCGGGGCTGTGGCCACAGCGCATCCCGTCCTGCACGCCCTGCCCAGGACACCCCACACTGCTCCTCAGGGGGTGATGTGTTGGCCATGGGGGCCAGGGCAGGATCAGCCCCAAGTGTGGGGCTGGAGGTGCTGGTTGGGGGTGCAGACCAGCACCATCCATGAGAAGAACCAGCATCGCGAGCCAAGATGCACGTGCAGGGATGATCGGACCAAGCCTACGACACCCCAGCTCCAGGCCCCATCTCTCCTCCCCACACCAGCAACCCAGGGTGGGTGCAAGGGGGTGTTAAGGTGCACTGCACCCCAAAACCAGCATTACCCTGGGGGTGCCTGGCTCATCCCCTGTCCCCCAGCAGTCCCCAGCACCATAGCAGGACACGGGGCACCGCAGGGGATAAGGGAAGGGACACCCGGTTGTGCCCCACCACTGTGCCCACCCCCTGCCCGGGGGGCACCTGGCACTGCTGGGGTGCCCCAGGACTCATCCCTGGGCACCATTTCCGCACCCCACAGCACTCGCAGGATATGGGGGGGTGGCCACTGAGGGGTCTCCAATCCGCTCCCCCCACCCATGGGACACATGGGACCCCGCTGGTGGCTGCCCGGCGCCTCAGCCCCCCTCAGAGGGCAAACTCATCGCACCAGTGGTGATGGGGAGGTCACCCCGAGGGGGGCTCCAGCGCCCGTTGCGGGGGGTCCCCACGATGGGGCGGGCTCCGCTCCCTGTTCCCGGTCCGTGGCTGGGGCAGGGCGGGAGCGGGGCCGGATCCAGGCCCTCGGCGGCGTTCCCAGCGCCTGTTCCTGCGCAGGAAGCGCCAGAACAACCTCGGCTCCGGCCCAGGGCTCCGCGCTGGGGCCGCGGGGGGGACGCGCGGGGACGTGCGGACCTGTCCCAGCGCCGGCCGCTGAATCGCTTTCCAGCACCACCCTAGGAGGGGGGGGACACCCCGCTCCTCGAGGCACCCCCCCCGCGGTGCCACCTTGTCCCTAAGGGGATGGGGGGACGCAGCTCTCCTGTGGGGGGTCCCCGCAGCGGGGCGACACTGGCACCCCCCAGGCTTGGGGGGCACACATGGAGCCGCAGGGCCACCGGCTCGGGAGCCATTGTTCGGCACTTCCCTCCCTCGGGATGGGTTTGTGCACAGGCCCCGAAATGAAACAATTCGTGGGGACGGGCTCGGTGGAGGGGGGGGGCAAGAGCCCGGCCCCGCGGCCGCTTCCGTGGGCAAAGGGCCGGGCAGGGAGGGGGCAGCTGGAGCCGGGCGCAGCGCGGCCCCTGCTCCCTGCGGCACGGCCACGGGGATGAGCTGCGGCCGGACCCGGCCTCGGCAGGAAGGTTCGGGCGTGGGAAGCCCGGGCGGGACCCGGGCCCTCCGGCGCAGCCCGTCGGACCGGTGCCCCCGGTGGCGGGGGTGAACAAGCGCCGGGTCACCGCGTGGGGACGTCACCAAATGACACATCCCGAGAGGGCGGCAGGGCTGGGGGGGGCTCAAACCGCCCTGCAGGACACCCCGAAACCCGGCCCCAGCTGCCCGGCAGCACCCCCGGGCAGGGCTCCCCGCTGCCAGCCCCGGGGGGTGCAGGATCGGCCCCGGAGCACCGCAGCTCTGCCCGGGCCACGGCCGGGCAGGCTGGGACATCCCCAGCGCAGGCGGCAAGGGGATGGGAGCTCCGTGGCCAAGAGCCCCGGGGATGGGCACGGTCCCAGGGAGCCGCGCTGCCAGCCGGGACTCGCTCCTTGTGGCTCAGGACCGGAGCGTTGCTGCGCTTGGGTGGGCTGAGAACGCGCCCAGCTCGTGTCAGCGGCGCCAGGCGGGGACCCCGCGCGGTACCTTGGAAGCCCTCCTCGTCCAGCATGATGGTGTAGTCCTCGGGGGTCTCCGTCAGGCTGAAGAACTTGCACCTGAAGAGGAAAGCGGCGCTGCCAACCCCGGGGCCGGGCACCGGAGGAGGAGGAGCAGGAGCAGGGGGGGAGGAAGGTCGGTACCTGCAGCGCTGGGGCAGGAAGAGCAGCTTGAGCAGCGGGTGCGTGTAGAGCCAGAGCCCGCGGCGGGCCAGGCTCAGCACCCGCACCCGGTGCTCCAGGATGTGCAGGTCCATGGCCCCGCCGCACCGGGACCCGCCGCCGCTACAGCACAAGCCCGTCCCGTCCAGGGGGCGGGGACAACGCTGGCCACCGCCCTGGTCCCGCCCATCGCCACGCCCACACGCAGGGACCGGTCGCATCGCGACCCCAAACCCCGACACCCCCCCCCACCCTCGACACGGGGTTAACCAGAGCGGTGACATCGGAGTGACAGCAGCAGGTCCTGCCCCATGGCACCTTCCCCCCCGCAGGACCCCCCGCCCCATGCCCCCCCCCCCCGCAGACGGGAGGACACGGGGCCGCAGGCGCCTTTACACAATCTGCTTTATTTACCTTTGTACAAAACCGTGTTTCCCCGCTTTATTTTACAAAGCCACCCCCCAACCCTCAGGCAGGAGAGAGGGGACCCCAAACCAGGGAGGGCATCGCCCCTGCTGGGCCTCGGGGGGGACAGAAGTGCTGGGGGGAGCCCTGGGAGGCAGAACACTCCCCCCGAGGCTGAGGACACGGTGAGGGGCTTCAGCCCCGTGGTCTGGCATCAACCCCCCTGCACCTGCAGCTCCCAATCTCGGTCCCTGTCCTGCGACGGTTACTGCCACGGAGGAGTAATAAATAGGCTCAAGTGAGTAGGTACATTGGGTACTACAGGGAGGGCTACAGCTCGATATATCCTCACTAGATAAAGAGGAGCAGGGTGAGGGGTGCCCCCGGCTCCCCACATACCCCCAATGCCCCTGCACCAGGCACGAGTGCTCAGGAACTGGCGCTGGGGCTGGCAGAGGGATGGAGGCAATGGAGGGACCCTGGGGGCAGCGGGTCGTGGGGCTCTGGGACAGGGTGAGGGGACCGAGGGGCACCCGGGATCCCCCAGCTGTGGGGAGGGAGCTTGGGTGGCTCAGCCACCCCTGAGGCTCCCACCGCGCATGGTGCCAGCACCGAGGTGCCCCCGTGGGTCACCGCAGCCCCTGCATACGGGGACCGCAGTGTGTCCCCATCCCTCCGGTGCCAGGGCACACAGGTCCCACGCAGCCCCCAGCAGTGGCCTCCAGCCCGGGTCCATGCGTGCCGTGCTGGCCCTACAAGTACGTGTCCTCGCTCTCCCGGGAGCTCAGGCTCTCCTTGGACTGGTGGTGGGGGGAGGCCTGGGGGTGCAGCAGCTCCCGGGCTGAGCTGGGCGCCCCATGGCCCTCAGCCCCGGGGCCGTTGGCGGGGCTGGCCGGGCTCTTCTCTCGGCTCTTCTCCTTGCTCTTGCGGGCCTTGGGCACGGGCGCGGGCCCGGGGGACACGATGATGGAGGGGACGGGCTCCAGCGCTTTGCGAGGGGGGGGCTCGGCCTCGCTGATGGCCTTGGCGCCGTGCAGGCGCGGGGGGCTCTTGCACTGCAGCTCCCCGTGCGTCTCCCGCCACTTCTTCAGCTGGATGAGGTGCTCCCGCTCGATCTGGCGCTCCGTCACCGGCAGCTCGATGACCTGCGGGACACGTGTCGGCAGCGACAGCACTGAGCGGGTGTGGGCACCCCCAGGGCAGAGGCAACCCCAAATCCAGGCTGTTGGGGGGCTGCCCCCCGTGCTACACCAGCTCTGCCCCCCCCAGGGCAGTAACTGCGCAGCACTGGGACCCCAGAGCTGCCCCAGCACCTCACCTCCTGCACCAGGAAGGTCTCCTGCATGATCTTGGGGCTGAGAGCCCTCAGCCTCTCCATGGTCTCGTACTGGCCTTGGCAGGACTTGAGCTTGTCCGAGGAGCCCAGCGTGTGTTTGAGCAGCACCAGGCCCACGCGGAAGATGATCTTCACCCCTGCAATGGGACAGGTGAGGCAAGGAGTCCCCAGCAACCAGGGTGACGCTGCCACTGTGTCCCTCGGGTGCTGTGGGACACCAGGCCCCGGCCCCGCCAGCAGTCAGGATGTGCAAGAGGATGGATTTGGGACACACGTGTCCCCAGACCCCAAGCACAGCCCAGCCTCCACCCCAGGCACGTGGCTGCCCCAAACCTGCCCTACAACAGGTCCCATGAGCCAGGCACAGGCAAGCAGCCGCAGCAGAGCTCCAGCTGCAGGCCCAGGTGCTGTCCATGTGCTCACCCGGGACGAGGAGCAGGATGGTGGGTGAGGAGCTTCTACCTTCACAGAAGAACATGTCCCAGACGCGCAGAACGGAGCTCCAGGGCAGCGTGCGGGAGAAGGCGCACATGAACCACTCCGTCATGTAGAGGATGGGATCGATCTTCTGCTTGCTCAGGTGCTTGTAGGCCACAGGAGAGACCTTGTGCAGCAGCGAGAAGAGGATCTGCCCATCCAGCTGAATGGCCTCCTGCAGGGACAGCATCCAGAGGCCTCAACCCCAGCACAGACCTGGGACCAGCACCCCAGCACCCAGCCCCACCGGGGGAGCAGCCACCCCCCAGACCTGGCTGCTGGAACAGAGCTGTGCCCCATGGATGCCGGGAGCGGGAGCCCCCATCCCTGACTGCGGGATGCTCCCAGGGACCACTGCACAACACGGACACTGGGGGAGCACCTCCGGGGTAGGAGCTGAGAGAGCCTGCAGAGGTCCCCGCAGCCCCAGAGGCACCACGGGCCCCTCACTCACCAGCTTCTCGCTGTAGTAGCCGGGGAGATACTTCTCGCAGATCTGCACCAGGCACCAGAACGCTTGCTGCGAGCCAAGGAGAGCAATGAGAGCCCAGGGAGCAGCCCTACAGCTCCCTGTGACCAAGGGAGCAGCAAGAAGCGAGGGGCACCCCTTAGCATTCCCCTGGGCCCCAGCTCGTACCTCGGCTGGCATGTGCATGAGCAGGACGGCAGCGATGGGGGCCTGGGCCTGGCAGTAGCCCTCCTCAGGGCGGTACAGGGTGTATGCCTTCAGCACCCGGAACAGGTCTTGCTGCCTGCGGGGACACAGGCACAGGGAGCTGGACACAGGGCATGGCAGTGTCCCTGCAGAGCCCATGGATGAATCCACACTGGGCATCCCATGGGGACCTGCCACCGGCCACCACCAGCCTGGGATCCTGCTTCCACACATCCCCAGGGACACAATAACCACAGCTCTTCCCATGGAGGCCGCATCCAACCCGGACGCAGAGGCGAGGCAGGGAGAGTACCATCTCCCATGGGTGCTGGCTCAAGCTGAACCATGGCCAGGCAAGGACCCAGTTGCAAGCACAGCGGCACTTCCCCAACACATGGGGACGGACATGTCCCTGGTGACACGGAGGCCACAGTGGCCACCTCCTCCCTCCACCTGGGGTCAGAGCCGGTGCTGAGGGCTGCGCTCCATGCACTGAGCTCCTGAGAAGCCATCCTGCTTTCAGCCCGTGCCTGGATGCCCTGGGAGCTGTGGAGGGTAAGAGTGGAGGGGGGACACACAGCGCCCACCCCCAGTGCTGGTCCAAGCCGGGGGCTCCAGCCCGGACATGCAGCAGCTCCACTCACCCATGGCCTCCGCGTGAGACAAACATCTCATGGAAGGGGAACTGGCGGTGGAGATCCCGCTCGATCACATCCAGCCACTTCGGGTCCCCCGTGAGGAGATCCAGTTCCTGGGAGCACAGAGCCGGGGTGAGCAGCATCCTGCACCAGCACGGTGCCAGGCCCATGGGGCTGCGGGACAGCCTCCAGGCTGGGCCTGGCTCTGCCCCAACCACGAGCCCCACCAGGCTGTGGGGCAGTGCACCCTTGACCCCCCTCAAGCAGAAACACGCAACATCTGCAACCCCAATTGGTGCCCCAGCCCCAGGGGCAGAAGGAGCCGACCCAGCACCTCTCCACAGCAGCACCCCGTGCACCAGCACCCTCTGTACCATCACTCACATCAAACTTGCCAATGTTCTGCTCCAGCTTGACCTTGCTCCCAGACAGGTACTGCCAGGCCCGGCCCCGCAGCGAGGGGGGGATCCCCTTCTGGCACCGCAGCCGGATCTGCAGGACACACACAGCAATCACTGGGAATATCATGGAGCAGCTGTGGGCAAAGAGGCCCCCAGGGCAAGATGGGAGCGGGGCTGAGCACTGGCTGCAGCCCTGGGTGCCCGGCCACAGAGGCACAGCCTGGTTTGGGTTGAAGGGACCTTAAGGCTCCTCCAGTTCCAACCCCTGCCATGGGCATGAGGGAGCTGCAGACACTGCCAGGAGCCAGCTGAGGGTTTGTGGCCCCCAAACAGCTCCAAACGAGCCTGGCTCTGCCCCAAAGCAGGATCCACTCTTCCCTGTGAGGGTGCTGAGGCGCTGGCACAGGGTGCCCAGAGAAGCTGTGGCTGCCCCATCCCTGGCAGTGTTCAAGGCCAGGTTGGACACAGGGGCTTGGAGCAAGCTGCTCCAGTGGAAGGGGTCCCTGCCCGTGGCAGGGGTTGGAGCTGGAGGAGCTTTAAGGTCCCTTCCCACCCATACCCTTGTATGATTCCATTCATTCTGTGACCCTGCTGGGAGCTGGAAAAACGAACACTGGAGCCAAATGGGGAGTGGGTGCCCCCTCCCTGGCACAGCCAATGCGAAGCACTGGAATCACACAGGAGCGCTCTCCAGGCTTCAGTCCAGCCCTCCTCTGACCCATGGAGAGCAGGGGGATGCACACTGCTGAGCTCTTGGCCTTTCCCCGCTCTCATCCTGGGCCGGCTGGGCCCCAGCTCCACGCATGGCCAGCTCCCAAGGCCAGGCCCGTGCCCAGAGCCAGCCCCTGGTTTCCTTGGCACTGGGCACCAGCAGGACCAAAGTCCAGTGCGGCAGCGCCAGCACCTACCCCACAGCAGGGCTCAACCCAGCTCCTGCCAGCAGGGACCAAAACCAGACACCCCCAGTCCCAGGGCATCAGCAGCACCACCTCCCCATGTTCCCTGGCCAGCACACGCAGCATCGTTGGGCCCATCAGAGCAGTGCTTCCAGCAGTCACCCCACATAAGACCCTGCAGACCCCCAGCACGGCTCCACACCTCCCATCTCCACATGGGGAGCTCATCCCAATTGCCAGAGAAATGGGATGCCAGAGCCCCCACATCCTCCCTGGTGTCTCCAGCCTGCCTAGAGCTCCTCACCCTTTGCTGCCGTAGCTCAGGAGCAGGTTGTTTCCAGGCAGCCGGGTGCAGCTCCCTGTCCCCAGGGGGGGTTTCGCTGCTCCCTCCCCATGGTGCTGTGTTTACGGGGGCAGCTCCGGTCCTACAGGGCCTTTGTGCCTGCAGGAAGCCTGCAGGCGATGCCCATGGCAGCTCAGCCCTGCTGCCAGCTCCCTCCCGGAGCCAGCTCCCCTTCCTGCTGGCCCAGCTGCCAGGAAGGAAGCTGCCCTGCTGGGTTCAGTGCAGCCCCTGCAGCTCTACCGGCACTGGAGCCAGGCACCTCATCCCCTGGGAAACCCCGAGCATCTCATCCCCATGGCCCCAGTGCTGGGGGTACCCAGCCCCCTGGATCCCACTGTGCTCTTCCAGGGATCAGGAGCGTGTCCAGGCTGAGCGCTGTTCATGCTACTCCGGGCTGGCTACAAAGGGCAAGGACCAGCACTCAGCGCCAAGAAGGATGCAAGGCCGTGGTTCCATCAGGATCCAGGCCAGGCGGGTGAGGGAGGGACAGATTTGGGATGCTGGAGCAGTGCAGGTGTGGGTGAGGCCGGCAGGGCTGGCCCAAGGGATCCCTGGGCTGTCAGCCAGCCCCGGGTGTTCAGAGGCACAGGGAGCAGCCACGCGGCATGGCCACGTACCAAAGCAGCCGGGCTCCTGCCAGAGCAGCAGCGAGGCCAGGCCTGGCTCCCTTCCCCGAGCAGCCCCAGAACTCCAGGCACAGGGCAGCTCTCTGGAGATCCAGATCCATCCCTGGCAGTGTTCAAGGCCAGGCTGGATGGGGCTTGGAGCAAGCTGCTCTAGTGGAAGGTGTCCCTGCCCGTGACAGGCGTTGGAATTGGGTGCGCTTTAAGGTCCCTTCCAACACAATCTTCCCTGAGAATCTATGACTCAAGAGGCTCTGGGCATCATTTTTTGCTTCAAGACACTCAGTACAGCCCCTCAGCCCCACGGAGACCCCCGGGAGCTGAGCCCAAGCAGAGGGAGCTCCTCTGCCAGAGCCCTGACCTCAGCCTGGGCACAGCTGGAGAACAGCGGAAAGCACCCACAGAACAAAGTGCCCACTGCTGCGTCCCGAAAACCTCTCCCGAATCCTTTGTAAGCAGCCAAGAAACAGGAGGGATTCCCGCGCTGAACAAGAGGCTCCGAGCGGAGACAGCGCTCTGGGAGCACAGCACGGAGCCGTGCCAGGAGGCTCTGCCAGCGGGAGGAGGAGGAGGCCCTTTGGCTGCTCTCTGGCAGCGCTGGCTGGTGCCAAGAGCCTGACTACTTCCAGTGGACGCACAGGACTTCTGCATCCATCCCATCCCATCCCATCCCATCCTATCCTGGCCCGGCTCACAGGCTCAGGTCAGGAAGCACCAACAGGCGCAGCCACCCAGCACACCACACAGTGGCTCTCCCTGGGACCCCAGCCTGCAGACCAGCACCACACACACCAGCCTCAAGCATTTCCTACCCATTTTGTGTCTATGAGATGCTCAAAACAGAAGTTTCCATGAGCCAACAACTCCCCCCGGGAATGGGACACAGGACACAGGGCGCTGACTACCCCAGAGCCTCAGGGAACACGGCTGTCCCTCCTGCTGTGCTGGGGCAGCCCCAGGGAACGTGGCTGTCACCCACTCACCTTCTTGTGTTTTTTGGCCATCCACTTGTCCCAGTTGTTGAGCATATCCAGCCACTTGGACTCCCGCTGCCGCAGCACCTCCAAGGGCACCTCCTCCAGCCTGTGGGATGGGGGAAGAGGCCATCAGTGCAGGGCTCCCCGGGTCCTCTCCAGCACCTTGTGTCCTGTGTCCCCCCCTGCACAGAGCCCAGCCAGGACACACCTGAGCTGGAAACACTCAGCACCTGTGACACCACAGTGCCAGCACAGAACCAGCTCCAAACCCCTCCAGGTCACCCTGCACTGCACCCACTGCGCGCCCGAGCATCCCTAGGGAGCTGCGCCCTGGAAGAAAGGCACATGGGGAAGGTGAGGAACTGGGAAGCACATCCAGAGCCATTTGTGGAGCTGAGCGCTGGCTGCAGACGGGAAAAGCTGTGGCCATAAGCATCATGTCATGCTCGCACTCCAAGCCTGGCGCTGCTCCAGGCCCGGCACTGAGCCCAGCAGAGCTGAGGGTCCCCCAGGAGGGAGGGGAGAGTTTTCCAGCACGGGAACCAGAGTTAACCCTGCCGAGGCAGGAGGGATGCTGCTGCAGTGCCTTCAACCCCCCCCCCCCGCATCCTCTGCCTTCCACCAGCGAGGAGATGGGTGACAGAGAGCTCGGCCCCAGGCAGGGACAACTCAGGGACAGCAGAAGCTCCTCAAGCCATCAGAGGCAACCCCAGCAGGCTCAGCGCTGCCCTGGGCTCAGCTCCACACTGCCCACAGCCATGCCAAATCCTTCCTGAGGACCCAAGGACCACAGCCTGGTGCTGAGCATCCTCCACGGAGCACAGGACACCCAGGCCCTGCCTCCCCCCGGAAAGCAGGAAGCCCAGGGCCGCATCCAGCTGGCAGCTCCCTGCCCAGCTCCTCCACTGGATCCCACCCACCGGAGCCGGGATCCGAACGGATCCGGCACAGGGGACCGAGGGCGCTGGCCCCGCGCCGGGGCTCTTGAGGCGTGGGAAGCTCGGGAGCGCTGGCCCTGGGCCTGCTGGAGCCCAGCCAGCCCTGAGTGGAAGCTGTTACCAGCTGCTGGCAGTGGGCACAGATGGGCACCAGAGGCACTTCATACGGCCCAGGCGGGGAGGACGGGGTGGGGGCACCCACATGAGATGCCCTGTGCAAGGAGGATGCTCCTCTGCACCCACACTGTGGGTGACAGCCCCACAGCTTGGCCCTTCCCAGTGCCCCCAAACCCTCCGCAGATGCTGGGACATCCCACTTGCCCTCCCTGTGCTTCCCCAAGACCCTTCCCGTTAGAGAGACCGAGCTCTGCCAAGCCAGAGGCAGGCTCTGAACTCCTGCTTATCCACTCCTGGACAGATGGAGAGCAGATAAAAGCCCTGGAGAAGGACAGGATTGGACCTCAGCGCGGCCACGGGGCACAGGAGGAAGGCTCAGTCCTCAGGGACTGCAGCCACCACGCTGAGAGCACCCCAGAGCAGCCACTTGCCTCCAACACCAGGAGCTCCAGCAGACAAAGCTGCAGGGACCAGGACATCCACAGGGACACATCAAGCGTGGCCGAGATGGGGAGCAGCAGAAGCCACCCGGCTGCTACGGTGCTGAGCCATGAGCAGGGCCAGGGTCCATCCCCAGCGCGATGCACCTTGTCCAGCACCAACAACGAACCCCTTGGTGCCTTCTGCCCCCACGGACTGGCCGTGTGGGGGGGGCCACGCTTTCCTCCGTGTGCACGGGGAAACCGAGGCACGGGCCGCAGAGCGGGCGGACCACCCGGGTCACATCCAGCCACCGCAGGCCCTGTGCGGGCCAGGGCGTCGCTGCGAAGCGCGGCCGGGCACCCAGCAAACATGCTGCCGAACCAGCCCCGAGCACATTCCTGCTGCCAGCACCGCCCTGGGCTGCTCCCGGTCCCGGCCTGGGCTGCCGGCTCCCTCCCAGGGCTTCCCCGCTGCCGCCTGCCCTGGCAGGAGGCCCAACAACGGCCGCCCCCGTTTCCTCGCTGGAATCCAGCGCTC
This sequence comes from Amazona ochrocephala, assembly GCA_039720435.1. Lineage (NCBI taxonomy): Eukaryota > Metazoa > Chordata > Aves > Psittaciformes > Psittacidae > Amazona > Amazona ochrocephala. The sequence goes on along the minus strand of CM077891.1, from coordinate 1,425,281 downwards.
GGAGGAGAAGGGGCCCGGAGGTACCGGATCCCCGAGCTGGGATCCACGGCGCTTCCCGGCTTTTCCCCACTTATCGACACCGAGGAGAGGCCGGAACAAGGCTCCGGGCTCCCGTTCAGCCGCGGCCTGCACCGCGGGCACCACGGGGGCGCGGCCGAGCTCTGCCCCGGGCGGCAGGCCCCGGACCCCCCATTCCCCCTGCGCTGCCCCGCCCCGGGCGCCGCCGCTCTTCCGGGGAGCGGACACAGCGGGGCCGGGCTCTGCGGGGAGCAGGGGCCAGGCCCCGGGGGACGCCCCCCGCTGCGGCCCAGCCCCGCGGCTCGGCCCTGCAGGTGCCGGCAGCAGCTCCACCGGGCGCTCGGCGACGCGCGGCCCGCCCGGCCCGGCCCTGCCCGACTCACGGCCCCTCGGCGCTGCGGCTGCCCACGATGAAGCCGAACTTGTCGACGCGCCGCTCCTCGGGGCCGCCGCCGTTGACCTCGGAGTCGGAGCCGAGGGAGCTGAGCTCGTCGGCGCCGGGCTCGGCCAGGCTCTCGCGGGTCCCGGCCAGGCTGTGGTGGCGGCCGCCGGGCGAGCCGGGCCCGCGGCTCTTGGCCATGGCGGCTCCGCGGCGCCTCAGCGCTCCTCCATGCCGCGGCCACGGCGGCGGACACGCCCCCGCCCGCCCGGACAAGCCCCCGCGCCTCGACGCTATTGGGAGGGAGCGGGCAGACAGCCAATCAGCCACAAGGATGGCGGCTGGAAGCGGCCACCATTGGCTGAGCGGCCAGGCGGGGGCTGTCAATCAGGGTGACAGCAGACGGAGGCGGGGGCAGCGGCGGCAGCGGGGCAGGGAGCGGGAGCGGGAGCGGAGCCGCGCCGGGGCTGTCACGGGCACGGATGGGGCCGGGGCACCGGGGTTGTCACGGGTACGGATGGGGCCGGGGCACCAGGGTTGTCACGGGCACGGATGGGGCCGGGGCACCGGGGCTGTCAGGGTCACGGATGGGGCCGGGCACCGAGGCTGTCACGGGAACGGATGAGGCCGGGGCACCGGGGCCGTCACGGACACAGATGGGGCCGAGCACCGGGGTTGTCACGGGTATGGATGGGGCCGGGCACCGGGGCCGTCACAGGCACGGATGGGGCAGGGGCACCGGGCCCGGGCCGGACAGAGCCAGAGGCGTGCACCGCATGTCGGCCCCATCCTGCCTAGGGCCGAGGCTTCCTAAGCAGCCGGCCAGTAACACAGCACCAGCAGCTACACGGGCGGCAGCAGCCGTGGGTGAGGCTTTCAGGGGGTTGATCCATAGGGAGCAGGCCCCAAGCTCCATCGCACCTCAAGACGCTTCACGTGGGTCCTCCCCGTGCATGGAGAGCTCGGAGTGATGGGTCTGTCCCAGACGGACACACAAGCGGCCTGTTCCACCGTCTACCTTGATGGAAAGGGCTGGCCAGGCTGCACCTGGGCTATTCCTAACGGAGTGTTCCTGTGGGAGCAGTGGGCCAGGAGCTCATCCCTGCTGGGATGAAAATGGCACCTGAGCACGAGGGCAGTGGCAAAGACACACATGGGATCACACACATGCGGGATCAGGGGGCATCACAGCACTTACCCCCACCCGGCACAGCTGGAGGAGCGAAGCCCAGCCCCACACCGGACATCCAACACCACTTCTCCATTTCAGAGCTTTCCCGCAGTTTGGTTTTACACCGCCACCAGTTTGCACCAATCCTCTCGTGTTTTAAAGCAAAGCAAGGTCATTGTACACCTTTGCTGTGGGGCAGGATGCTGACGGGGGCTCACCACAGCCAGCACCAGGCACCTTCCCCAGGGCAGCAGGGCTTGCTCCTGGCCAAGAGGAGCACACCAGGCTGGGAGGAGGCTGGTGCATCCATCGTGCTGCTGCATCTCCCTCCCCTGAGCAAGCAGCAAGGCAAAGAGGATGTTGTGGTAGTGCCTGAGCACCACTAATAATAATAACAAATCCATGGTTTTGTTTATCCCAAGAGAAGAGAGGTACCCACACCACAGACAACAGCCGCTCCTGCAGTACCTGCCCATTAACTTGTGTGTTGTGTATCAGCCTGCAGCACAGCTCTGACTGAAGCACAGAACAGGATCTCCATAAGCCCAAGGTGGCAGCTGCACGATACGAAGCACGAACCCCCTTTTCCAGTCAAACTCTAAATTCAGAGCAGTCTTTCTGCCCCCACACACAGACAGCAGCATTTGTGCGCATTATGTTTACACCTAAACCATAGATCACAGCATCATAGAAACAGTGCCAGCGCCTCAGCACCCTCACAGGGAAGAGCTTCTGCCTAAGAGCTCATCTCAGTCTCCCCTCTGGCAGGTTAAAGTCATTCCCTTGTCCTGTCCCTATAGGCCCTTGTCCAAAGCCCCTCTCCATGTTTCCTGCAGCCCCTTTAGGCACTGGAGCTGCTCTAAGGTCTCCCCTTCGGGAGCCTTCTCTTCTCCAGGCTGCCCCAGCCCAGCTCTCTCAGCCTGGCTCCAGAGCAGAGCCGCTCCAGTCCATGCAGCAGCTCCGTGGCCTCCTCTGGCCTCTCCAACAGCTCCACGTCCCTTTTACACTTTACATTGAGGAGTAACTCTGGATCACCAGGGGAGTTTTAACCAAACCCCTCTTGCAGCCTTTCCTGGAAAACAAAAGGATTTCCTACCGTAAATGACAAACCCCAGTGTACATCCATGCAGCCCCCGCGAGCGCCCTGAAGCGAGGCACAGCTCCATCCACACCACCAAACCCAGAGGCACCACAGCATCACAGACGCCTGCACTAAGAGGTGTTTATTAAAACAAACTGGAGGCTCTACAGAAGCAGCACAAAGCTGTTTAACACACACAGACCCAAACACTCCTGCTCAGGGAGGATAAGTTTCCAAGCCAGGGTCAATCTGAGGCTCCTGCAGAGGGATCCAAGACAGGGAAAGAACAAGGGGCTTGGCAACTGTGTTGAGAAGGAAGAAGCTGTCAGGAAATGGTGAAGTGAAGCAGCAAGCAGCACTCAGACAGATGATGGTCAGTGTAAATCCCTCAAAGATGGATGTACTGAGCTGGGCACCACCTCAACATTGCTTCAAGAGGGAATTCAAGCAAACCATCAAACCCTAACAGACCAGGTCAGTCCATTTACACATTGCAGGGCTCTATTAACTTCCCCTCTCCCCCAAACTCAGGGTTCAGCATCTCTTTCATCAAATTAGAGCAGTGGGAGTAGCCCCTAAAAGGCTGGAAGACTCAAAGGGTTGGGGTTATACAAGTGGCAACGCAGCCACTTTATGCCTCTGGGCTCCATGGCTCCTATTTCTTTCTGCCTCCTCTCTCTTTGAGGGCCAGGTGGATGAGGGAGCCACTGGTCATGTTGTAATAGGCCAGAGAGTTCGAGTCCTTGATGAAGATGCCCTGGGGAGAGGAGAAAAGAAAAGAGTCAAAGAAGAACTCTAAATGCTGCCGTCCCACAAAAGCCCAGAGCCAAAGCCCTCCCGGCCACAGTGACAGCACAGAGGGTGACAGAACAATGCACGCTTTGGAAAACCAGGACAGATCCCAGTGTCTTGGAAGAGGGGCACTGGAGGAGGTGGGGATGCAGGAACTGACAATACACACCAGACACCTTCACACACATAAAGAGTTACCACTACAAGTGAAGTTACTTAGAACCACAGAATCCCAGCCCGGGTTGGGTTGAAGGGACCTTAAAGCTCCTCCAGCTCCAACCCCTGCCACGGGCAGGGACCCCTTCCACTGGAGCAGCTTGCTCCAAGCCCCTGCGTCCAACCTGGCCTTGAATGCTTCCAAGCTTCCTTTCTCACCAAGGGTTAACACAACATCTGCCCACAGATGAACTCCCATGTGTACAAAGTTCAGTGCTCAGGCAGCAGGTTGTGCCTGTGCATGACTGGAAACAAGACCCCCCCTGCAGTCCTGTGTCCGGCTCTGGGGCAACAACACAAGAGGGACACGGAGCTGTTGGAGCAAGGCCAGAGGAGGCCTTCTCAGGGCTTCCAAGTTACTCTCATCCACCCTCCCAAGCACATACAACAGGTCCACAAGAGGAGACTGACACACTGAACTGCCAACCTCCCCCAGTAACAGAAGAGGCTGACTTCAGAGAAAGGCACCAAGCCCAGAGGACTCATCTGCTGCAGCAACAACTCAACAGCCCACGGATGCCACCTATTCAAAGCCAGTCCTGCTGTCCTGCTGTGCAGTTCTGCATCTGAAGGTGCTGCACAGCCAGGAACATCATTCCCTCTGCTCCCTGCAGCACCCCAGTAGGTGCATTACCAACTTCTTCTGGTAAAAGTCAGTTTACGTGTGAGAAAGCACTGCCATACCAAGCAGCATTCCAAGGGCTTCAACCCACCTCATACTGCAGCTTCTGCTTCCCAGCCGGCATCCCTGTGGCCTCATGGATCTTCACCTTTATAACAGACACCTGGGGAGAAGCAAAGAGCTTGTTCAGGGCGCTTTCTCTGTTGTATGGGTGTACCCACTGCTCCCCACACACACCCCCTCAAGGGAGCATACAGCCTGGGGAGCATCCCGAGGTTTACAGCTCCCACCATCAGGTCAGCTGCTGGTCCCCAAGGGAAGAGGCTCAGAGCACAGGGAGGAAGGGGGCAGCCAGGTCCATGTGCTACGTGCCTGGTCTGAGAGGGGCAGGGTAAACACCAGCACTTGGCCGTTCAGCTTCCATTCCGTCTTGTCCTGCATGTTGGGAACCTGGACTTTGACCGTGACTGGGCCCTGGAGGAAACACAGATAATGTCAAGGTGAGGAGGCTCAACACCGCGATAACCGAGCGCCAGGCACAGTGTTTGCTCCCAACACCAGGCACTATCTTCAGCTCTCAGTAAACACAAGCCTCAATGATGGGAAAAAGCCTTCACTTCTCCCAAAACAAAGCATTCAGCTGGATTTCTCTCATGCCTCCCTCTGCTCAGGCACCACAGGCACTCACAGTCCTCCTGAAGGACTCAGGACAGCACATGCTGAAGGCACCCCTCAGGAGAAGGTTCAGTGTAACACCCAGTCCGTGGTGTTATGGAATACTCGCATCACCACGGACATGCTGACACTGAGATATTGAATCTCCTTCCACCTCCAGCTCAGCAGTTCTTAAAACCTTATTAGCACCTTTAGCTCTTCTTTGCATTACCATAAACCCACCTCTCCCTGCCCTCAAGTGCAGAAGGGAACCATCCCCACGCACTGCTGGGGTGTTGTATCACTCTTCCCAGCAAGGCACACAGCAGTTTGGGAACGCCAGCACCTCAGGAGGTCACTCCCTTGTGCACACCAGCTCCTCTCCATGCACTGAACTGGCTTCATATCCCCGTGGGGCTGCAGAGCCCAGGGTGTCAGCACTCTCTGGTGCTTCCCTGTGAGCAGCCATACACACACGTACCTTGTTCCTGCGCAGGAACTCCTCCTCTGGGATGAGGCTGTCCTCGCTCTTCAGCTTCTTAGAGACTGGCTCATCCTCCATGGGTGGAGGAGGGTGCACAGGAGGCATCGGTGCCGGGGAGGGAACCGGAGCCACGGGAGGAGCAGGAACAAAGGCTGGAAGGGAGCAGAGGGACACAACACAACGTGTGGTCAGCATGGAGAAACAGCAGGCACCCCTCACACAGAAGCTCTCTGAGCAACCAGCAAGGGCTGAAAATAACCACGAGTGTGCATGGAGGAAGTTCACACAACCAACAGCAACATGCAAACTTCGAACATCAGAACTCCTATAGAGGGAAACAGGCCAGGAAGAGACAACAAGCAGCCGAAGAGCTTCCTGCAGATCCTGCAGAAAAGGAAAGGCTGCGAGCTGGGCAGACAGCAGCGCCAGCACCGGGCTTTGAAGGAGAAAAAGAAGGAGAAAGAAGGGGAAAGGGAAGAATTGCCTTTTCCATTGCGCTTTCCAACTCCAAAACACCTAATGCCATGAGGAAAGGGGCCAGGTAACAGCTTTTCCCCCCAACTGCAGCAGCTTCACTAAGGAGCTGCAGCACCCACCAAGGTGCGGGCAGATCCTCTTCACCCCAGGGCCTTTTGGGTGCTTCCCCTTCCCCTGGGCAGGCTCCCAGCCACCGAACAGTGACACCCAATGCACTGTCATGCTGCCGGAGCAGCTTTGAGCCCCACAGCAGTTGCTGTGAAACAGGTCGCATCAAACACCCCCAAACTCTCACTGATGGGGTTTGGGGTCTGCAGTGCCACCTACACCTCCTGTCCCAAGCACCAAAGGCACAGAATGAAGCTCAAGCCCCTGTTGACCAGGACTGAGCTGCTGCTGAACCGGCACACACTGAGCTTACCTGTTGGCACGATCATGGGGGGCGGGCGGGGGGTCATGATGGGGGGAGCAGAGGGCGGCATGGGCACCACATTGATGCGCGGGGTGTGGATGATAGGTGGCATCGGGGTGGCGATGACAGATCCTGGAGGCAAACGGACCACAGATGTCATCGGGGGCCGAGGCATGACGGGGACTGCAGAAACCACAGCAGCACGCACGGGAGGGGGCATCTGCAGGGAGACAGGGTCACTTCATTAGCAGGAACATAGAATCAGAGAATGGTGAGAGCTGGAAAAGACCTTAAGAACATCCAGACTCAACCCCCACGGGCCACGGGCAGGGACACCTTCCACTGGAGTAGCTTGCTCCAAGCCCCTGGGTCCAACCTGGCCTTGAACACTGCCAGGGATGGGGCAGCCACAGCTTCTCTGGGCACCCTGTGCCAGAGCCTCAGCACCCTCACAGGGAACAGCTTCTGCCTTATCTCCAACCTGACCACCTCCTGTTTCAGTCTGAACTAATCACCCCTTGTCCTATCACTGCAGTCCCTGATGAAGAGCCCCTCCTCAGCATCCTTGTAGCCCCCTTCAGACACTTGAAGCTGCTCTGAGGTCTCCACACAGCTTCTCTTCTCCAGGCTGAACAGCCACAATGTTCCCAGCCCGTCTCCATACGGGAGGTGCTGCAGCCCCTGCTCATCCTCGTGGCCTCCTCTGGACTTGCTCCAACAGCTCCATGTCCTCCTTATGCTGAAGACACCAGAAGTGCACACAGAACATGCAGGACTGCTGGGGGCTGCTCCCAATCCTGGCTAAAATAACACTGATTTCTGCTGGCCTAAGGCTTGCTGGGAACCTCAGGCCCAGGCTGCCTGTGAACAGGCTCAGGAGCCTCATTAACAAATGAGATGGTTCTTCCTTCCTTCACCACCCTGGGTGCCACTTTCAGTCAGGCAGCAGAACCCCTGGGGCAGGGAGTCACCAGAGCAGCTCTTACCTGCAGCTCCTTTGGTTCTGCATCCTGCCTGTTTACACCGGAGACAGGCCCCCACCCTCCCCACGTCAGCCACGCTCTCTGCCTCCAAGACTTCACTACCCAGGCTCCTCCCCTGCCCAGCTGCTCACGTCTTTCTGATGCCCCTAAGGACAAACCACTCCACCCGGGTCTTGTTTCCCATTTTGAACAGCAAGTTCAACATTCTGATGTTTCCAAATGAATCTTAAACTGCCCCTAGGCCTGTTTATAACCTGCTGTTATAACCCTTAACCTTCATCAGGACTCCGTTCTAGCTGTGGCCTTTGGAAGCCCAAACACTCACCGTGGGGGGACGAGGCACGGATGTGATGGGCTGAGCACTAGCAGGGGGATTTGATGCTGATGAAGGAGGAGGTGGCTGGGGTATCTCATTGGGTTTGCTGGGCCCGATCTTCTCCTTGCTGTCATCTTCTGGCACCAGTCCCTTGGCCTTATGGATCGCTTCAATCTGCTCTTGGAGGGTGATATTGGCCTGAGCAGCCTGTTGTGTGCGGGCCATGCTGCCTGAGTGGCCATCCCAGGTCACCTGAGAGAGTAAAATACATCAGAATAAGCCTAACCCCAGCCTGTCCAGACTGCAACGTGAGCCGCAAAGACATCGAGAGAGCAGTCTGACAGCAAGAACACAGGTCGAAAGATTGGGGTGTCTCTGAGCATACAGAATACTACAGGAACCTGCTAAAACCAAACCAACACTAATGTCCACTCTACCTTTTCCTCTGGTTTCTGGATTTCCTCTTCACCAATCTTTTTACCAATGGCAGTCTCTTCTACACCAAAGATATCAGTACGGCGCTCTGCCAGCTGCTTCAGGCTGCTTTCAATGTCCAACCCTGCAAGCAGCAAGAGAAGTTCTTATCTCAAGTGACAGAATCAAATGCGACCAAGCTTCTGTCAATAATCTTTATGGTACCTAATGGCAATCTCTTCAGAAGACTGCAACTGCTGCTCAGCAGCAACCTATGCTCTTTGCCTTCAACCTCACAGAAAGGCTTTGACATACTAAAGACAAAGGTAGCCACAGAATCAGCATGCTGAGAACAGCAGAAAGCCACATTTAAGATGGGTCTTATCAGAGGGAGCTGGGGGAGAAATGGGGTGTGCTAAGAATGCACAGGACTCATCCAGGAGCTGGGGCTTGCAAAGCACAGCTCTCCCTGAAGCTGACCTGGGGCATAGACCTCATCATCACTCTGCTTTTCCCGGATGGAGCGGTCACGCTGCTCCAGCCATCGAGGATCCAGGAGGCCAATCCTCATGTGCTCCTGCATTTTACTGGCAGGAATCTTCTCTCCAGTGATGGGGGAAACAAGATACTCGTCTGGAGCTGGGGCAGGTGGCAGCGGCTTTGAGGCTGGAAGAGAAAAGCACAGCATTGGAGCAGCCTGGAAACAAATGCTTTTGTGGTCAGTGAGGGAGGACTGACCTTCACCAGCCTGACTTACCTTTGGGATCATAATCCTTCCTCACAATGACCTGGTCTGGTGTGGGAGGAAGAGGTGGTGGCATCGGGGTTTCTGGAGGAGGAGGAACCTTCTGACCTTCATCTTCATCATCTGATCCCTTATGTAAAACAAACCCAAAAATGACAACCAAGTTCCAGCAGTCAAATACCCACAAACAACATATGGGAAAGGCATAAACCTCCCGTGCAGCACTGGAAGAGCTGATGCTGCAGCTGCAAAGAAACGGAGCTTTTCTGCCTCTGACACCCACAGTAGTTCCTCTGGATAAATCCCAGTTCAGCAGACCCAGAAGAGGAAGCAAGAACCCCTCAGCTTCCACATTAAAGAGCAGAGTAAGCAGGGGCTTATGGTTAACCCTGCTCTTGTTCCTTGTGACCACAAAACAGCTTAAACAGTGGGTGGAAGAAGAGCCTAAATGAGTCATCTTTCAGCGTTCCAGACTCTGCAGAGTGTGGCCCAAAGGCTTGCGCACAGGAAGATAAAATCCACACTATGATGTGACAGCACCACTGCATTTCTCTTGGAGAAATTATACTGTTCATGGAAACATGAAAAACAACATTTTCCAGCAGAAACGGGTTTAAGTTCCATCAGAGAGAAATCTCATTTCCTCAAGGACCTTCTTACAGTGAAAATGCGCCAAGGAGCACACAGACTTTATGAACAAAAGTAATGGGTCTGCTGGGCAGTTACCTCATCCATATCCTGCACTTGTGTGTCTTGATCCAGCTGGGCTGGGGGCTCATCTGTTTTCTCTTGCTTTTCATCTTCCTCATCTGACTCCACCTCCATCTCCACCTCCTCACTTTCCCCAAACTTCTCATAACGCTCCTGGATCAGGATCCGAGCTCCCAGCTCTTCTGGAGTGGTGGGAGGAGGGAAATTCCCTACAGTGCAGAAAACAGAGCTCCTGTTTGTCTATCCCACTTCACTGCTCCATGCACAAACAAGTATGAACCTCCCGAATGAAAAGCAGTTTCTTTACGCAGCAGTGGCATCAAGTATCTCCTTGGAGCCAAGGTATGTAAAAGAGAAAGGATGAAGCCTATCCAGATCAACCTCAGCACGACATGTGAAAATGAATGTACTTATACACAGAACTTAAGAAGTACTTAGGAAGAGAAGGCTCTGCGGAGACCTTAGAGCAGCTGCAGTGCCTAAAGGGCCTACAAGAAACCAGAAGAGTGGCTCTGGACAAGGGCCTGTAGGGACAGGCCAAGGGGAATGGCTTTAACCTGCCAGAGGGGAGACTGAGATGAGCTCTTGGGCAGAAGCTCTTCCCTGTGAGGGTGCTGAGGCGCTGGCACAGGGTGCCCAGAGAAGCTGTGGCTGCCCCATCCCTGGCAGTGTTCAAGGCCAGGCTGGACACAGGGGCTTGGAGCAAGCTGCTCCAGTGGAAGGTGTCCCTGCCCATGGCAGGGGTTGGAGCTGGAGGAGCTTTAAGGTCCTTTCAAACCAGGCTGGGATTCCCTGACAGGTGAAAGTGCTGCCAGAAAGTACAACTTCTGCTGTCCTGGTGGAAGTGGCAAAGCGGACACCAGTGCAGTCCTAGACCTAGCTCAAGGGGAACATTACTGACTGCAGAGACAACCCCAGCCCTGGTGTCACTAGAACGCTTTCCCCACATCTGTAAACCCCAAAGTCTGCCAAAACCCATAACTTCAGACCGCAGCTGCTGCTCAAAGGGAGCAGAGCTTCACAGAGGTTACAGTGCTTCAGTACCTTGCTCATTGGGCTGAAAGTCAACTGTTTCCACCACCACAAAGTCATGCCAGTCGATCTGGGCATAAGCCACACGCTCCTTTTCTTTCTCCTCCTCTTCCTTCTTTCTCTCTCGCTCCTGGAACTTTGCCCACTCCACTCTGTAATACACCTGCACAAGCAAAGCACACACCAAATGTCAGACAAGAGGCACAACACAGTCACCTCTACAGCACCTAAAGGCTCGCACTACCAATGCTTTCAGGGCAGTCACACAGGCAGTATTCCAGAGGCCTGGCATGCCAAAGAACAGTCACAACCCTGTAATTCCACCTTTCCGAAGGAAAAGCCTCAGTATGGTGAAGACAGAATAAAGAACAGTGTGGAAGGACTCCAAGTGACTGAGGTGTCACAGTGAAGTTGTCCAAGAGTGAAACATTCTGCTCTAAAAAGTTTCATGCAGCTCCTAAGCCTCTGCTGCCACCCCTGGCACCACGAGTAGCCAGTAAAGGCAACTGCAGCACCCTGCGTTCAAGTGGCTACAGAGGAAACACCCATTTTCTTGCCTGTGTGTTTGTATTTGCTGCCGGTAAACCAGAAACACACGAAAGTGAAACATTCAAAACATCAGTGAAATGCTTCTATACATTTCCCAGGCATCACCTGGTCAAGGACTTCCTTAGGATTTTCAGCCTCCTTCTTGAGTTTGAGGAGCAAACCTTTGGGCGGGATCAGGATCTGAAACACATGACATAGGACAGTTGGTGACAATTCTTTTTGCCAGAGCCTCCTTAAAAGCAGTTACCACTCTTTCCTCAATGATAAAAACACCAGCGGATCCCTGGTGCTACGTTCCAGTTATTCTTCTGCAACCCTCCTATTACTCATCCCTCCTGCTTGCACATGAAAACACTCCCTCCTGGCCTTCCAACTATGCTCTGTATTTAAAAACCCACAGCTCTTATATTACAGTAGTGCCTGGCACATTTAAGTAACAGCCCACTGTGTTCAGCACCGCACACTGCCAACAATATGAGGTATCCGCTCTACATAGAGTGGGATTTAAAGGACAGACCCATAGAATCCCAGTCTGGTTGGGCTGGAAGGGACCTTAAAGCTCCTGCAACTCCATCCCCTGCCACGGGCAGGGACACCTTCCACTAGAACAGCTTGCTGCAAGCCCCATCTGCCAGGGATGGGGCAGCCACAGCTTCCCTGGGCACCCTGTGCCAGTGCCTCAGCACCCTCATGGACATACAGATGTTTCCAGTCCGGCTGCTTTGCAGCGCTTCAGTAGCCTCCAGAACCCAGCACTGCTGCTGAGGCCTGAACCTGGTGGGTGAGCTGCCAGGGTACCTTGGTGTACTGCTCCACCAGCTTTGTGAAGTAGTTGAAGAGGCTGTGCTGGGGGCGAAGGAAATCAAACTGGTAGTTCCTCTGCTCCTTCTGCATCAGCTGCGTGAGGAACTGCCGCCCATTGCGTGCCACGAACTGTGCCGTCAGCTTCACCACATCCAGGTCAAAGGCAGAGATGGAGGGAGGATCCGCAATGAACTCGAACTCTGGAGGAGGCTCTTTGGGAACCACTGTCTCCTGGATCACCTGGGCCTGCACCTGCAGAGCAGAAGGACACAGCTCAGGCACTGCCCTTGGGAAACCATCACCAAACACTTGGAGAACCCCTTTTGCTTTCAGCTGCTGCGGGAAAGCAGCACCAGAGATGCTGGCAGCTGCGAGGAGGAGGAAAGCTGGTACCAGAGGGTGCTTCTGGACATCTGGGTTTGGGCCTACTGTAAAAGCAAGCATTGCTTCACCAGCTAACAAAGCTAGATGCTGCCATGACATTGCTGTAATCCTGCAGGATGGGCAATGTCACACAGCATAACTGCTGGGTGTGCAAAGCATGTGGAAGATATTCAGTCAGTACCCTTGTTCCAGCCAGTATGGAAAAGGCACAGCTAGGCAAGACTAGCAACACTCTGCACCACATTTTAAGGGGAAGTTGATCCTTCTGGCAGGAAAAAAGGAAACGTTTTTCAAGACAAGCACAAACTGAACTCCAAGACTCTAAAGACTTGCCTAGGGCAGGAGCCCTAAATCCATCCAATCCAAGTGGTCACTGGTGTAGGTACCATGTCCGTCAACACACATTTGTCGTTAAAAAGGACCAAGTAGAACAATAAATTGGTTCTTTCCCACCCAACTTTGAGTTCCCAGGAACTGGGGGATGCCCATCTGCAGCAAACCAAGTCCCAGACACTGAACTCCAAGGGCTAACTGCTGGCTTTATGCAGATATGTAACCAGCTCCTTGTGTTCCAGACCTCCTGCTTCACATCAGGCTGTGGGCCACCAGGGAGAAGTCAAGTTCTGTGCCCAAGAGAAAGGGACACTTACCTTCTGCGGCAGCTGCTGCTGGGCAGTCTGCTGCTGCTGCATCACCTTGGGAATAGCAGCTGAGGGCTCCTGGGCTTTGCCCTCTTTGAACTCACTGACTTTGTGCCGGTAGTAGGCATGGTAGGGATCGTTGGGGTTCAGGAAATTGAACTTGGGGTTGTTTATCTCATTCTGGCGAATTCGAGCTTCAAACTCTGGCCCGTTTCTGGGGAGGAAACAGAGGAATTGTTCAGGTGAACAGGCATCAACTGCTGGGTAAAGGTCTGTTTATTCACAGAAACATGGTGGGATGGCTCCTATGACTGGTGTGTTGGAATGGAAGGTTACCAGCTCTTTAGGAAAGACAGGCCCGGCAGATGGGGAGGGGGAGTTGCTATTTATGTTAGGGATAGGCTGGAGAGTATGGAACTCTGCCTGGGGACAGGTGAGCAGTCGACAGAGAGTTTGTGGGTCAGGGTTAAAGGGAGAACAGCGATGGGTGATGTTATTGTGGGGATCTGTTACAGACCGCCTGACCAAGGGGACTTGCTGGACGAAGTGCTCCATAGGCAGACAGGAGCAGCCTCACGCTCGCAGGCCCTTGTTCTCATGGGAGACTTCAACCACCCTGATATCTGTTGGAGGAATGGTACGGCCCGGCACAAGCAATCCAGAAGGTTCCTCGATTGCGTGGAAGACAACTTCCTTCTGCAAGTAATAGAGGAGCCGACAAGGAGAGGTGCCATGCTTGACCTCGTCCTCACCAACAGGGAAGGGCTGGTTGGGAATGTGACGCTCCAGGGCAGCCTTGATTGCAGTGATCATGAGATGGTCGAGTTTGAGATCCTCAGGACAGTGAGAAGAGTGTGCAGCAAGCTCACTGCCCTGGACTTCAAGAGAGCAGACTTTGGCCTCTTCAGGAACCTGCTCAGTAAGGTTCCATGGGATACAGCCCTACAGGGCAGGGGGGCCCAAGACTGTTGGTTGATATTCAAGGATCACCTGCTGCAAGCTCAGGAGCGATGCATCCCAACTAGAAGGAAGTTTAGCAGGAGGGCCAGGAGACCTCCTTGGATGGATAAGGACCTGCTGAGCAAAATTCAAAGGAAAAAAGAGGCTTATAAAAGGTGGAAGCAAGGTCAGGCGGCCTGGGAAGAATACAGGGATGTTGTCCAGGAAGCTAGGGACCAGGTTAGGAAAGCTAAGGCCCAGTTCAAATCAAACTTGGCTAGGGATGTTAAGGATAACAGGAAGGGATTTTATAGGTACATTGCAAATAAAAGGCAGGCTAGGGACAATGTGGGTCCTCTCCAGGAGCTATCGGGAGAACTGGCTACCCTGGATTTGGAGAAGGCTGAGGTTCTTAATGACTTCTTTGCCTCAGTCTTCACTGGCAAATGCTCTGACCACACCACCCAAGTCTTGGAAGGCAGACGCGGGGACGGTGAGGGTGGGGACCCTGGGCCCACTGTGGGGGAGGATCTTGTTCGGGACCACCTTAGGAACCTGAATGTATACAAGTCCATGGAACCGGATGAAATCCATCCAAGGGTCCTGAAGGAGCTGGCAAATGAAGTTGCTAAGCCACTGTCCATCATATTTGAAAACTCATGGCAGTCAGGTGAAGTTCCCGATGACTGGAAAAAGGGAAATATAACCCCCATTTTTAAGAAGGGGAAAATGGATGAACTGGGGAATTACAGAGCAGTCAGTCTCACCTCTGTGCTGGCAAAATCTTGGAGCGCATTCTCCTGGAAGGCATGCTAAGGCACATGAAAACCAACAAGGTGCTTGGTGACAGCCAGCATGGCTTCACTAAGGGGAAATCCTGCCTGACCAATCTGGTGACCTTCTATGAAGGGGCTACGGAACTGATGGACAGGGGCAGAGCAGTTGATGTCATCTACCTGGACTTGTGTAAAGCCTTTGACACTGTCTCCCATGACATCCTTCTCTCTAAGTTGGAGAGACATCAATTTGATAGGTGGACCACTCGGTGGATAAAGAACTGGCTGGATGGCCGCATGCAAAGAGTAGTGCTCAATGGCTCAATGTCCAGCTGGAGACTAGTAACGAGTGGTGTCCCCCAGGGATCGGTGTTGGGACCAGTCTTGTTCAACATCTTTGTGTGTGACATGGACAGTGGGATTGAGTGCGCCCTCAGCAACTTTGCCAATGACACCAAGCTGTGTGGTTCGGTTGATACATTGGAGGGAAGGAATGCCATCCAGAGGGACCTTGACACGCTTGTGAGGTGGGCTGATGCCAACCTGATGAAGTTTAACCATGCCAAGTGCAAGGTCCTACACCTGGGTCGGAGCAATGCCAGGCACAGCTACAGGTTGGGCGGGGAGGAGATTCAGAGCAGCCCAAGGAGAAGGACTTGGGGGTGTTGGTGGATGAGAAAATGAACATGAGCCGGCAGTGTGCGCTTGCAGCCCAGAAAGCCAACGGTATCCTGGGCTGCATCAAAAGGAGTGTGACCAGCAGGTCGAGGGAGGTGATCCTGCCCCTTTACTCTGCTCTCATGAGACCTCACTTGGAGTATTGTGTGCAGTTCTGGTGTCCTCAACATAAAAAGGACATGAAACTGTTAGAACAAGTGCAGAGGAGGCCACGAGGATGATCAGGGGACTGGAGCACCTCCCGTATGAAGACAGGATGAGAAAGCTGGGGTTGTTCAGCCTGCAGAAGAGAAGGCTGCGTGGAGACCTCAGAGCAGCCTTCCAGTATCTGAAGGGGGCCTATAGGGATGCTGGGGAGGGACTCTTCATGAGGGACTGTGGTGAGAGGACAAGGGGTAATGGGTTCAAACTTAAACAGGGGAAGTTTAGATTGGATATGAGGAAGAAATTCTTTACTGTAAGGGTGGTGAGGCCCTGGAATGGGTTGCCCAGGGAAGCTGTGAATGCTCCATGCCTGGTGGTGTTCAAGGCGGGGTTGAACAGAGCCTTGGATGGCATGGTTTAGTGGGAGGTGCCCCTGTCCATGGCAGGGGGGTTGGAACTGGATGACCTTAAGGTCCTTTCCAACCCTAACTATTCTATGATTCTATTCTATGGTAAGATGTGCTGATGCACCAGCCCCTCAAAGGACAATTTCCTCTCCTACATGGAAGGAGTTCACCTCTAAGTAAATCACAGCCAACAGCTCCACACACACAAGTTAAAGGCATTTGTCCCGATTTAGTCTGAACACTTCACAGTGAATGCTTCCTCAGACAGTTCAAAACTCAGCAGTGTTCCACAACCTCATCTGGGCACGGACAAACAAAAGGCCATTTACTGGAATGACAGTTTATGGGATGCAGTTTACAAGTTACTTCCTGACCGATTTGCTCTACTCACGAGCTTTTGGGACCAGTTTCACTTACAGAAAGTTCATATAAGGAAAAAAGTAGGTAAGGAGCAGCCTGTGCAGAGGCTGAGCATGGCAGGGTTGCATTCACAGAGCACCAAACTGAGGTACCATCCATTCCTCTCATCCATCTATTTGGAGGCACTTGAGCCAGAGCATGTTTCCCTTCACACCCTCTGGTTACCTCCAAGCCTTGTTCGGACACTCCACCCCTTCCAAAATGGGAGGGCTCTACCATACCGAAGGATAAACAGCCCCTTCCATATCCTCACAGAAAGCCAACGCTCCCTGGCAGCACTCAGAGATCAGTTACACAATAAGTGCTTTTGTCCAGAGCAGCAGCAGTAACTCCCACAGTGACAAGTGGCCCTTCCCAGTGAGGTGGCAGCACAGCGTGTGGCTGCTGGATGCCATGGAAGTTAAGAATGAGCCATCTGAGGGGTGGCACCTCCTGTGGTACCCGCAGGCTGCCAGGAGGACCAGGATCCAACCCCCTAAGACCTCACTCAGTGATAAGACAGAAATCAGATCATTGAGCTGCTGTGAGGGTGGAGCAGCTCTGCTCTGGAGCCAGGCTGAGAGAGCTGGGCTGGGGCAGCCTGGACAAGAGAAGGCTCCTCAAGGGGAGACCTTAGAGCAGCTCCAGTGCCTAAAGGGGCTGCAGGAAACCTGGAGAGGGGCTTTGGACAAGGGCCTGTAGGGACAGGACAAAGGGAATGGCTTTAACCTGCCACAGGGGAGACTGAGATGAGCTCTTAGGCAGAAGCTCTTCCCTGTGAGGGTGCTGAGGCGCTGGCCCAGGGTGCCCAGAGGAGCTGTGGCTGCCCCATCCCTGGCAGTGTTCAAGGACAGGTTGGACACAGGGGCTTGGAGCAAGCTGCTCTAGGGGAAGGGGTCCCTGCCTGTGGCAGGGGTTGGAGCTGGAGGAGCTTTAAGGTCCCTTCATCCCAAACCAGGCTGGGATTCTAGGAATGATGCCAGTCAGCAAATGAAAGAAGCCCATGAGTCAAATTTATTCAGCTTTTAGACTCCTCCCTACATTTGAGATCCACTCCCACAGATCACTCTGCTGGTATTCACACAGGACAGGAGATCCTGCCCTGAGGGAGGATCACACATTCCCTGAAGGAGCCTCTCTCCCTCTGGCTATCAGGGCAGGGTGAGATGGGGCTCACTGAACTGAGCACAAACAGGGGTGGGATTTAACCCAGGGCTCACCACATGGTTGAGGAGCCTTGCCACAGGACTGGGACCTCCTTCAGCTTCCAGAGTGCACAGCCATTAGCACTAAAGAGGAAAACCCCCAGAATCATGAGCCAACAGCAGTGCCCATTACCTGGCTACGAAGCTGGCAGTCTTGTCCACAATATTCCTGACTTCTGGAGGAGGGTAAATAATTCCAACCACAGGCTTGGCTGGGGCTGCTTCCTCTTTCGGCTCCTCTTCTGGCTGTAAGAAAAACCAATATATGCACATTTATCTGGTGTTCTGGATAGCAGCTGGCACACAGCTGAGTTTTGGATTTAGTATGGAATAATGTTGGTAACACACTGGTGCCTCCCAGCTCCAGCAATGAGCCAAAGGGAAGAGCAGGGCCACAGGAAAACATCTTCGTGGTGCTTGCAATCAGTGAGGACGTTAAATTCAAACAGCCTCAAATCAAACCTGTGCAATCAAAGCTGAAGAGAAGGAACTTCAAATACTAGTGAGCGACGCGTGTGTACCAGCACCGGGGTCTGAAATGAGCCTGGAGTGCTGGAATCCCTACTGCCAGTTGGTTAATCTCCATTGCTTCCCAACTTCATTAGGAATAACAATCCTAACACAGCTTAACTGCCAGAGGGGAGACTGAGATGAGATGTTAGCAAGTTCTTTCCTGTTCTGCATCCTCCTGCTCAGTGAATGCCAGGTCAGAATCAGGTATTCCAAGCAAACAGCACCCAAGGCCATTGCCCTCCTCAGTTCCCAGAGTTCTTCCCAACATAAAGCTCTGGTTTAACAACCCCATCCCACAGACTCCCCTTGGCTGCTCAGGGTGGGTAACAATGTGGCTGCTTGTCCAGGGCACTGCAGGGAGCTGGGGAGGAAGGTGAGACCCCTCCATGCAACTAGAACAAGTGCTCCTGGTGCTCCTCCTATCCTGACCTTGACCCCACGTAGCTTCAGGAATGCCAAGCAAAGAGGAACACCTGGAGCAGTCCATGTGGAAATAACTGAGCATCGCTGTACAGGTTGGGAAGCTTGGAATGTTCCCAGAGGCCTGGGGGACCACAAGAAACTAGAATCTGAATGATCAGCCCTCATTAAACCAAACAGAGCTTTTCATCCCAGGGCAGCTGCATCAAAAGCTGTTTCATGGAGAGCAGCTCTGCAGGGCATTGTTCTCACTGTAATTCCATGAGGAACCAAATTACGATCCCAGAACCCTCCCTGCAGATGGCTCTGTCTTCCTGCAGAGCAGCAGCTCTTTGCAGGACACTGATGTTGCTCCCCCTTCCTCACCAAGCGCCTTCCGCAGGAAAAGCTGTTACAAGAGAGCAGCCTATGGGAAACGCTTATACCCTTAACAGGGAAGTGTTCACATTCCAATCAAGCCACTGGCTCCGCACAACCCCTATGGCTCCAAGGCAGAACGAGCTAAATACAACCTTAACAGAGCGTGCGAGATGAAACGTGGCATAAGGAGCTGCAGTTCTCATCCCCACTTGCTCTGAACACCACCTTGAGGAGCAGATAAGACAGCACCACGCTGAGAGCTGTTCCCAGTTAATCACCACGCTGAGCCGCCCGTGTGCGCACGGAAGCCGCTGGGTTTTATCTGGGGGAGCCACGATTTTCTCCCTGTGCGTTAGGATCTCCCATCGGCGCAGCTCCCCGCAGCGGCTCATGGCACAAGCGCTGATGCTGGGGGGTCAAACAAAGCCAGAGCAGCAGCCCCTGCCCATGGGAGCCGCGCTCCCACTCCGAGACAGCGGGAAAAGCCTCCGGCTGGGGTGAATGGGGCCGAAACAGAGGAGAGCGGGGCCGGGCGGTGAAGCACAGCGGGCCGGCTGCGATCCCTCCGGACACTTCCCGCTCCCGCAGCTCACGACAGGCCCGTAACCACCGCCTGGGTCCCGCGGGGGGGGCTCGGGCCCATCCCCGCAACAACCACAGGCGGGGCCGCGCCAGAACCCGAGCGCCCCGCTACGAGCCACCCGCCCCCCCCGCCCCGCGTACCGGTTTGCTGTCGGCGGGCGGCGCTGGCTGCGCGGGCGCCATGGCCTGCACGGGTCCCGCGGGCATGGTGCTGCGCTGGGGCGGCGGGGGGGCCGCTGCGGGGCCGCTGAGGGAGCCGGGACCGGGTCCGGGGCCGAGGCCGCTGCGAGAGGCGGGGACAGGACGGGACAGAGGCCGGACCAGCACCGGCGGCACCGACCGCTGAGGGCGAAATGGCGGCTGGGCGCTGGGCTGCGCTGCGCCTGCGCGTCGGAAGTGACGTTCCGGCCAACGCAACGCGCGAAGCGCGGACTAACGGAGGGATGCGATGGTGGTGGGAGGCTCAGTGCGCATGCGTGATAGAGGGGCGGTGCCCTAAGGGAGGGCGTGGTCCCAGTTGAGGGCGTGGTCTGAGGGGGAGGCGGAGCCTGATTTTGGCCTGTAGCGCCGGAGGCGTGGCCTAAACGGCGGACGTGGCTTGTGATTGGGTGGTCTGCACTGGGGGCGTGGCCTAAAGGGGTTGGTGTGTTGCCTGTGATTGGGTGGTCTGCACCGGGAAGGGGCGTGGTCTGTGGTGAGCGTGGCCTGTGATTGGTTGGGCTGTACCGGGGCGTGGTCTGTAGGGGCCGTGGCCTCTGTTGCTATAGCAGCGGCCGCCGCCTGTGCGGATCCTGCACTGGCCTCGGCCCGGCCTCGGGGCCCGGCCCGGTTCCCGCAGCCCCGGGCCCGCGGTGCCGCTCCTGCCCCGCGGGGCTGCCCGCACCCAGTGCCCGAACCGCGCAGCATGGCGCAGCTCCTGGGCCACGCGGGCTGCATGGAAAGCCTGCGGGCTGACCTGCGGGACCTGCAGGCCGCCATCGCCGACGTGTCCTCGCGGGCCGGCGCCGTGCGAGCCCCGTCCTGGAAGTTCCCGGATCGGGTGTCCTGCGAGCTGGACATGGCGGCGCTGCTGGAGCAGTACCGCCACTGCCCCGGCGACCCCGAGGTCAGCCAGCACGGCCACGTGGTGCTGCTGGAGCTGCTCATCGACAGGTACCGCCGCTCCCGCAGGCGGCAGAGCGGCTCCGTGTCACCCCCGGGGCTTCCAGCCTGGCTGTGGGGCTTCACTCCATGACGAGCTCCGGCTGACACCTCATGGGCTCTCGCTCCACAGCTCTGCAGTTAAACCCCAGCTCCTTGGCCTGCACGGAGCTCAAATGCTTCCTGCAAAGGAGCAGAGCGAGCCCTGGCACTGCTCTGCCCAGGACACTGGGTGGATAGGGGTAGGCTCCTGAAATTGCCCCCCGAAAGCCTGGAAACCCCTCGGGTACAGCTGGATCTCCAGGCCAGGCAGGCAAAAGCGCCATTTGCAATGAGGGCGAAGTAAATACAGCTCCATTTTAACAGGGGAACCCTTCCTGCAGAGCTCTTGGGTTGGATATCGGCAGCATGGGTGATGGATTTCATATGGATGTGTATCACATGAATATCATGTCTGGGGAGAGCTGAACTGCAAGCTGAGAGCTGCAGGAGGGTTTTCATCCCCCCAAGGACCGCTCAGTGGAGTGAGTCAGGCTGAGGTGGGTCACAAGAGAACTGCTGCACCCCCAGAGTGTGAGCAGCAGCTCAGGGAGGGGATCCTGCCCCTTTCTGTGCTCTGGGGAGAACCCCCCTGCAGTCCTGATCCAGCTCTGGGGAACAGCACAAGAGGGACGTGGAGCTGCTGGAGCGAGGCCAGAGGAGGCCATGGAGCTGCTGCGAGGGCTGGAGCAGCTCTGCTCTGGAGCCAGGCTGAGAGAGCTGGGCTGGGGCAGCCTGGACAAGAGAAGGCTCCTGAAGGGGAGACATTAGAGCAGCTCCAGTGCCTAAAGGGGCTGCAGGAAACCTGGAGAGGGGCTTTGGACAAGGGATGGAGGGACAGGACAAGGGAATGGCTTTAACCTGCCAGAGGGGAGACTGAGATGAGCTCTTGGGCAGAAGCTCTTCCCTGTGAGGGTGCTGAGGCGCTGGCACAGGGTGCCCAGAGAAGCTGTGGCTGCCCCATCCCTGGCAGTGTTCAAGGCCAGGTTGGACACAGAGGCTTGGAGCAAGCTGCTCCAGTGGAAGGTGTCCCTGCCCATGGCAGGGGTTGAAGCTGGAGGAGCTTTAAGGTCCTTCCAACCCAAACCAGGCTGGGGTTCTATGATGTACACCCTCCTTTTGCCAAACTCCCTTTGTCCGGAGCATGGGAGCGGTTCAACCTCCTGCACCCTTCCAGGCCCCTTTCCCTGTTCCCCGCTGCTCTCAGCTGTGCTTTGTTGCTGTTCCAGGCTGATGCTGCTGCTCCAGACCTTCACAGGCTATGCAGAGGGGCTGCTGAGTGACCAAGCGGTGCCGCCGGCGCGGGCCCTGGCCCCCAGCATGTCTGCGGGGCTGACCGTGAGGAGGTACTGGTGCTGCATGCTCAAACTGGGAGCCTCCTACCAGCAGCTTCTGGCCGAGGTGGGACATGTGGGGGCCCTGACTGAGCGCAGGCTCACAGAAATGGTTCTTGCATCCCCCTCCATGACTGGGACTGCTCTTTGGGATGTCCCATGACACATGTGGTGGCCACACCAGATGTGCCTCCAGCTCATCTCCCTCTGAGCACTGACCCATGTGCCAAACCACATCTGTCCCACACTGTCCCCTCCCTCCTCTAACCACCAAACCAGGATTCCACTCATGGAAAAGCTTCACCATCATTCCTCTGGCATGGCCAGAGGTGGGAAAGAAGGGCCAGTCTCAGGAAGGGGAGCAGGTTTCATTGCTGAGCTCCCTGCTGTGACACCACAGCTCTGCCAAGGTTGGGAAGCTGCCTGGCAGCTGGGAAAATGTAATTCCCCAATTCCCCTCGTCCTGCATCCAGGAGGGGGAAGTAAATTCGTTTTGCCCATTATCCACGTGCTTTGGTTGTGATGGAGCACTGCAGTCAGTGAACACAGTGCTTGGTGCGTGTCCTGCAAGCTCTGGGCTCACTGCCCTTTGGCTGCACTGGTGTCGTCTCCCCACACTTCACACCTCTGTATCTGGGCTCTTATGGGTCATCTGCAGCCAACACGGTTTGATCTGAGCCCTGGTCTTGTTCTGTGCTCTCTTCAGCAGAAGAAGGCTTCCAGCAAGGAGAACCCTGCACTGCCCTCCAGTCCCCAGGCTGGGACCCCTGAGAAGGAGCCCCCGAAACACTGCTTGCTCAATGTTCTGGAGTCCAGATCTTCTCGAGACATTGCCCCATCCACTTCCCTGTGCCTGCCATCGAGTGTACTCACACCCGTCAGTGCTGCCTCGGGCAGCTCCCTGCCCAGGGCTGCCCACAGTGTCCCCATGCAGCCAACTGGGACATCCCCGGGCCCCTGTGCCACCTGCACCAGCATCCAGGGCTGCCTCCATGAGGTGGGCAAAGCCATCACCAGCATCTGCCAGAGCCAGAACATCCCCTCAGCCCTCAGCAGGTTCCAGGAGGTGGTGGGGGACACAACAGGGAGAAGGACCCTCTCTGCCACCGACGTGAGCTACTGGGCCTCAGAGCAGAGCAGGGACCTGTCCCGGATCAGCAAACACCTCCACATGCTGCTGCAGCAGGTCCAGCCGCTGCGGGCTGAGCTGCAGGAGTCGGAGAAGCAGAAGGAGAAGCTGCAGAGGCAGGTTGAGGACACAGCCTGGCTGCTGCAGGTAGAGAGGGACACCCATGTGCAGCAGCAGCAGGAGGCTCAGCAGAGCCTGGAAGCAAAGAACAAAGAGCATTTAGAGGCTGTAGGCAGGCTGGAGCGGGCCAAGGACGACCTACAGAGAGGTACAGTGGTGTTCCCAATGTCCCCTCCTGGGTCTGAGGGTTTGGAGGAGCTGTTTCATTACAGAAGGCTTGTGCTGCTTTAGGAGCGGCTCTGCTGGAGGAACAAGTCTCCACCTTGAAGGAGGAGCTGGCTGGGAAGGAAGCAGCTGTGCAGGAGCTGGGTAAGGACCCCAAAGGCACACGGCTGATGTATCCCCCCTGCCAGGGCCTGTGGAGGTTGTGGATCCCTGAGGACACCTGGTCCTGGAGCTTCTCCCACCCAGCCTGCACCAAAGGGCATGGAACCCCAGCCTGGTTTGGGTTGGAAGGGACCTCAAAGCTCCTCCAGCTCCAACCCCTGGCATGGGCAGGGACCCCTTCCACTGGAGCAGCTTGCTCCAAGCCCTGTGTCCAACCTGACCTTGAACAGTGCCAGCGATGGGGCATTGACCCATCTTTGGCCAACGAAGGTGCTGTGTGTCCCCAGAGACCGCCAAGGCCACCTTGCTGGAGGAGATGAGGACCACAATGGTGGCCAGGAGCCAGGTGCTGGAGCTGGAGGAGAAGGTGCAGCTGCTCGGCAGCCAGCAGGAGAGCCTGGGCCAGGAGCTGAGCGCCACCACCACGCAGCTGCAGAAGGAGAAGGCCAAAGTGGAGAGCATGGAGAGGCACCAGGAGGTACGAGCCGGGCTCCCCCTTGCCCTGGCAGTGGGCTGAGCCCCTGGGTGCTGTTGCCCAGCACCACGTGGGTGCAGCAGCAGCGCCGGTGCAGGCTCCTGCCCCTGCAGTCCCTGCAGGCCAAGCAGAGGACGCTGCTGCAGCAGCTGAGCAGCCTGGACCAGGAGCGGGAGGAGCTGCAGGTCAGCCTGGGGGAGGCCGAGGAGGACAGGGCCCGGCTGCAGGAGCAGCTCCAGGAGAGCCGGGAGCAGCACAGGCAGCAGCAGGTCAGTGCTGGCACCCAGCGCCCCCGGGGGCTGCCTGGGGAACCCTGTGCCTCGGGAGTGTGTCCAGAGCCATCCCCTGCCCCGTCCCACAGCCACAGCTTTCCCAGCAGGATGAATCTGGAACATGGGATGACATGAGGGCCGTCTCCTCAAAGAGATCCCTCAGCCTTCATGCAGGGAAGTCTCCACTGGGTTTTTCCATGGCAAAGGAGCAGAGGGAAGTGACTCCTCGGGCTGCTCCCGTGTCTCCAGCATGCCTGTTCCTGGATGTGCACTGGTCTTAATGGCTGGTGCCGCTGCTTCCAGCTCACACAGGGACCTTCCAGCTAAATCCCGGCCCACTTCCACTTCTCACTGTCATGGGGCATCCTTACCACCTAAGGAAAGGAGGTTGCTTTCCCTGGGCATCCAAGTGCTCCCACAGGACTCCCCCATGCTGCACCATCCCCAGGTTCAGGAGAGCTCTCTGCAAACCTCAGCACTTCTTTTGTACCACCCAGGAGCTGCTGGACGCACTGCAGCAGGAGAAGCTGGGCCTGGAAGGGGCCGTCTCGGGGCTGCAGGAGGACGTGTCCAGGCTGGAGGAGCAGGCGCGGGAGCTGCAGGAGCGGGAGCGGCTCCTGGTCTTCTTCCCTGAGCTCCACGTCCCCACTGAGGCACAGTTTGAGAGTAAGGGAGCAGGGTCCTGCCCTCAGCCTGTGCCAGGGATCAGGATTATCTGTACATCACCCTCTGTGCCACGCGCAGCCAAGCAGGGCTCAGCCCTGCGCTGTGCTAAGCCCATCTTAACACGCTTCCCAGCACAGGAACTGCTGATCCCACCTCCCGGCTGGGAGATAAAGCTGGGCCATGGACAGGGCTTTGTTTGCCTGCATGGGTTCAGCCGTGCTGGTGCGCAGGGGGCAGGAGAGCTGCAGCCTGGGCCCGGACTCCCAGCACAAGGAGTTTGTGTTTTGGGTGCAGGCACCGGGAGCTTGACCGAGGACATGAAGAGGCAGCTCCAGGCCAACAGCATCCGGATCGGGGTGCTGGAGCAGGAGAACGTGCGGCTCGGTGCTGCGCTGGGCAAGGTGAAGGCAGCTGCCCAGGAGGGAGTGCTGAAGGTGAGGATGCACCACCCAGGGTGAACCGGTGCCATGGGGAGAGGGTGTGAAGCCCAACACCCCCCCATGGGCCATGGCACTGTCCCCATCCTCTGGGGACTGCCCGTGCAGGAAAAGCTCTGGGTAGCAAAAGACCAATCACAGAACCCCAGCCTGGTTTGGGTTGGAAAGGACCTTAAAGCTCCTCCAGCTCCAACCCCTGCCACGGGCAGGGACACCTTCCACTGGAGCAGCTTGCTCCAAGCCCTGTGTCCAACCTGGCCTTGAACACTGCCAGGGATGGGGCAGCCACAGCTCCTCTGGGCACCCTGGGCCAGCGCCTCAGCACCCTCACAGGGAACAGCTTCTGCCCAAGAGCTCATCTCAACTCCCTCCAGCAGCTCCATGTCCCTCCTCTCCATCAGCCCCACTGTGGCTGTTGTACCACGATACCACTGGCACCAGCACAGCGGTGATGGGCACCTGGATCAGAGGCTGAGGGCTGTGACTGGAGCTGAACGTGGTGGGGAATTTCACCCCTTCTCTTCCCTTGCACAGCTCATCCCGCAGAGCCAGCTGTGGTCCCAGCTCAGCCAGTGCAGCAGGGACACTGCCAGGCAGGACAAGGGGTGAGTAGGACCCCAGAGGAAGGAGCTGGGGACCTTCCCTCTTCTTCCTCCCCTATAACTGCTCCCACCATCCACAGGCCACCAAGCAGACGGGACAGTGCAGAGACACAGGGACGCACAGGAACAAAGGGACACGCAGGGACACTGGGATGCACAGGCGACACCGGGCAGCGAGTGCCCAGCAGCCAGCGGGCAAAGCCGCCCTGGGCAGAGCCCACAGGCAAGGCCGAATGCTGTCCATTGCTTGTGGCTGAGGGCCTGGTGCTGAGCCGCCCTGAGCCCCGAGGCAGAGCCCATCCCCTGTCCTCTCCCCATGCTGGTGGCCACCGCCGATGAATAAATGCTCCTAACACAGAAGTGAAGAGCTCAGCACCCAGCCCCTGCCCTGCGCAAGGGACACCGCCTCATGCTGGGGCCCCTTCCCTTGGGAAACCCACTCCTGGCGCATCCTCTTGTGCCTCCACTGGGACTGGCCAAGCTGCTTGCAAGAGGAAGGCTGCGGGTGAGAGGAGGCTGAGCCCCTCAGCCCATGGAAGCAGTTCTCCCTGTGCTGCTGGCACCCACCAGCACCCAGAGGGGTGGGAGCCCCCGAGCAGCCCTGGGAGGGCACCAGGAACCTGGGGAGCTCATCACAAGACACAGCAGCCTGTCCTCACTTCCTGTTTAATAGAGTCCAGTGAGTCCCAGCTCCTGTGGCACACCCGGGCCCGGTGACGCAGGCGCCACGTGGGGTCCCTGCAGCCACTTCGTGCCATCCCTCACAATAAGTTAGTATAAATAAAGCATTGTCCCTGCCCTCGGTGGTGGGGCCCCTGCAGAGCTGGCTCCCCGCAGAGCTGGCACCCAGCACCCCACCATGCAGGGGCCACCCCACCACAGCCACCCGGGAATAGAAAACAAAGAGACCTATAAAAGTGACTATGAGCAGGGAGAGCACAGCCCAGCCTCTGCACCCCCCCACCCTGCTGCACCCATGGGTGCCCCTATTCCCAGCATCCACTCCCCAGCCCTCCCCACACTGGATCCCCCCCACCCCTCTACTCGCGCTCATTCAGGAGGGCCCCCCGGGATCCTCTTTCGCTGTGTGACGGGTGCTGAGCCCATGCCAGCAGCAAGTGCTGCTGCCCGAGCACCCCCTGCCCTTCCCCAGAGCACCCATGGGTCCGTCCCTGGAGCACGGCCACCAGGCCAGCTAGCTCTCCGGGCAGCAGTTCCCTGCAAGGCAGGAGGATGGAGGGGATGGCATGGGGAGCCGGGGGGGCTCTGGCTGCCCCCAGCCCTCACCCCCGTGGTGGTAGTGGGCTCTCACCCAGGATGTTGCGCTTGCAGAGGGGGCAGGTCTGCTGCAGCAGGAGCCAGGGGTCCACGCAGTCCCGGTGGAACTCGTGGCAGCACGGCAGCACCCGCAGCCACTGCGGGGAGGGACACGGACGTGAGCGGAGCTGGGCCCCGGCAAGCGAGGGCAGCCCCAGCGCCAGGGATGGCAGAGCACGAGCAGCCCCAGGGCCCACCTGGCTCTTGTGGAACTGGTCCAAGCACACGGCACAGCTATCGATCTCGCAGGCGCGGCTCCGCAGCGCTTTGCCGGGGTGGTAGCGCCGTGTTTTCAGCGCCGAGAGCCGCCGGTGGATGAGCTGCTTCAGGTCCAGCTGCGGGGACAGCCGAGGGTCAGAGCCTAGCGCCCATCACCCCGGGGAGGAGCAGAGCATGGAGACATTCCAACCTCAGCATCCTGCTCCGACAGCTCCTGCCGTGACTGCCGCTGGGCCTGCACGATCACCCCGGTGCAGAGGAGCAGGGCGATGAGCAGGATGGTGTTCCAGAGCTGCTGCAGGTACTTCTGCAGGGACAGCACCAGGAGCGAAATATGGAATCATGGAATGGTTTGGGTTGAAAAGACCTTAAAGCTCCTCCAGCTCCAACCCCTGCCACGGGCAGGGACACCTTCCACTGGAGCAGCTT
The DNA here is from genome assembly GCA_039720435.1 of Amazona ochrocephala. Taxonomy (NCBI): domain Eukaryota; kingdom Metazoa; phylum Chordata; class Aves; order Psittaciformes; family Psittacidae; genus Amazona; species Amazona ochrocephala. The sequence goes on along the minus strand of CM077891.1, from coordinate 1,397,467 downwards.
GCTCCAAGCCCCTGTGTCCAACCTGGCCTTGAACACTGCCAGGGATGGGGCAGCCACAGCTTCTCTGGGCACCCTGTGCCAGCGCCTCAGCACCCTCACAGGGAAGAGCTTCTGCCTAAGAGCTCATCTCAGTCTCCCCTCTGGCAGGTTAAAGCCATTCCCCTTGTCCTGTCCCTACAGGCCCTTGCCCAAAGCCCCTCTCCAGGTTTCCTGCAGCCCCTTTAGGCACTGGAGCTGCTCTAAGGTCTCCCCTTCAGGAGCCTTCTCTTGTCCAGGCTGCCCCAGCCCAGCTCTCTCAGCCTGGCTCCAGAGCAGAGCTGCTCCAGCCCTCGCAGCAGCTCCATGGCCTCCTCTGGCCTCACTCCAACAGCTCCATGTCCCTCTGTGCTGTTCCCCAGAGCTGGATCAGGACTGCAGGGGGGGTCTCCCCATAGCGCAGCAGAGGGGCAGGATCCCCTCCCTGAGCTGCTGCTCACGCTCTGGGGGTGCAGCCCAGCACACCGGGGGTTCCCTCCACTCCCGTCCTCACCATTGCCGCTGCCCCACACCAGTAACCGGCTACAGGAGGAGCCCTCTCCGGTGCCGGAGCCGTACCTGGACCTGTGAGCTGCTCTCCCCGGTGCAGATAACCCCCTGCCACTCCCCGTAGAGCCCCCCTCGGGAGAGGCCGCAGGTTGACCAGAGCGTGAGGGTCACCCCCTGCAAGGCAGGAGATGGCATTGCCGGCGCTGGGTGGATGGAGGGGACGAGGAGCCCATCGGCGGGGGAAGCCCCTGCCCTCCCACTAGGAGAGAGACGGCAGGGGAGGAGGAGGAAGGCAGAGCAACGTACCAGGTTCTCCAGCAGCACCGCCTGGTACGTGATCTTGGCTGTTGCCCGGAGCCCCCTGTGAGCAAAAGGCAGGAAGAGTCAATCCCACAGGCACGGCAGGATCCGACTGCAGCACCCCAGGACTGAGGGCATCTCCCCCCATTCCCAGAGACACGGGGGACAGAGGAACACCCAGGGGCCTGCCCCTGCCTAGCCCTGAGCAACGCTGCACAGTCTCTTCCCAGCAGTGCCGTGCCTCAGTTTCCCCACCATGACACCCCAGCAGCGATCCCCACTGACCACGTGCAGGAAGGACCGAGGGGTCCCATCACTGCAGCGGTGGGGACAAGCACTGACAGCGCCAGGGGGGTGGCAACCTGCCATGGGGGCTCTGCACAGCCCAAGCTTGCCCCCAGCCCATGTGCTGTGCGTGAGGAGCAGGCAGGGAGCGCTGCCCAGCCCCACTGTCGCAGCCATACCGCAGCAGCGCTCCCAGCAGCTTGGTGACGTTGTCCGAGGACTGGATCACGATCACGGGCTTGGCAAGAAGCTGGGAAACATCCAGCTGCAACCAGAGGGGAAGGCAACGGCCGTGAGCAGGGCCTCGGTGAGCAGGGCCCGAGGCCGGTGCGGGGAGCTGCGGGAGGGACGTTCCTACCTCCCGGATGGCGTTCTGGTTCAGCGCCAGGATGAGCAGGGCCGATGCCCCCAGCACCAAGGCTCGCTTCATCTGCGGGGACAGGACCCGGGCTCAGAGCGCAGCGCAGGCAGCTGCCTTCACCTGCCTCTCATCCGCTGCAGGCAGCACCCAGCGCCTCTTTGCCCTGGCGAAGCACCACAAGGGACCCACGAGCGCCTGACCTGGGGGCGCTGCCAGGGACCCCCCCAACGGCCGGGACCCCCCCTGCGATGCGCAGGCACCGGCGGCGCCCCGTGTGCTGGCGGGCACCTTGCTGACGACGGCGGTGGTGAAGGACTCCTCGCGGGCGCCGCGGGGCAGCTCCGCCGGCTCCTCGCCCACCGGCACCACCCCGATCCAGCTGCCGGCAGCGCCCAGCTCGGGCTCCGCGTCCCCCACCTGCACCGGGGAGAACAGCACCAGCCCCGGCACCCCCACAGCACCCCCGGGCAGCAGCTGCGGGGGCGCGGGGGGCAACAGGGCCTGTCCCAGGCCTCCCACCAGCGCCCGCTGCACCACAGAGCCCTCCATTGCTCCCCGTGCCCCCCACATCTCACTGCTCCCCCCATTCCCTTCCCAGTGATCAACGTCCCCCCGGCGCCCACAGCCCTCCCGAGCCCGAATCCCTCCAGCACCCAGCTCCTCCCGTGCCCGATCCCCCGGTTCCAGGTGCCGGTTCTGCTGTGCCCGGCTCCCGGTGCCCGATCCCCCGGTTCCCGATCCCCCGGTTCCCGGTCCCCCGGTTCCCGATCCCCCAGTTCCCGGCGCCGGTTCCGCTGTGCCCGGTTCCCGGCGCCGGTTCCGCTGTGCCCGGTTCCCGGTGCCCGGTTCCCGTTCCGCTGTGCTCGGCTCTCGGCGCTCACCAGCAGCAGCCGCCCGCGGATCTCCTCCTGCTCCTCCTCGTCCCGCGGCCCGGCCCGGCCGCCCCCCGCGCCCAGCACGGCACCGCGCAGGGTGTAGGAGCCGCCGGGCCCCTCGGCCGCGCTGCCGGCGCCATCCCCCGGGCCCGGCCCCGGCCCCGGCCCGGTCACCGCCACCTCCACCCGGGCGGCGGGCGCGGGCCCCGGCCCGGCCCGGCACAGCGCCAGCAGCGGCGCCAGCAGCGCCGCCCGCACCGCCGCCATCGCACCGCCGCTCCCCGCCCCGCAGCGCCCCCTGCCGCCGCGGAGGACCGTCAGGGCCGAGCGCCGCCGGGGGGTGCCCGAGAGCGAGACCAGGAGCGGGGATGGGGCCGGGATAAGGGACTGCGCTAAGGGAACAGGGTTAGGGACCGGGATAAACAGCATCGGGATGGCAGGGATAAAAGAGGCCCATATAGGGTACTGGGATGAAAGGGACCAGGATAAAGGACCGCGATAGGGGCAGGAACCGAGGATGGGGACCGGGAGAGGGAAAAGGACATGGACAGGAACATGGATACGGGCAGGCACCAGGACTGGAAACTGCCCCATCCCTATCTGGGACTGGGACAGGCACAGGGAGAGGGACAGGGACTGGGATGGGCACCAGGGGAGGGACACGGGCAGGGACGGTGCCACCCTGGGGACGGTGGCCCCCATGGCCCCAAGGCCCCAAGGCCCTACTTCCCTGTGGGGCCCATGAGGACATGTGGGGACATGAGGACACACATGCACAGGGACACACGAGGACACGCGTGCAGAGGGACACACGAGGACACGCATGCACAGGGACATGAGGACACACATGCACAGGGACACGCGCAGCCCTGCACACATGTGGGGCACCCCAAGCCCTGGCCTGGGCTCACCCCAACACCCGGTACCCTGAGCCCCCCCCAACACCCGTCCGCTGTCACTGTGCCAGCAGCTCCAGCAGTGCCGCCGCAGTGGCCCCGCTGCAGCCACGTGTGCCCGGCGCCATGCGCCAGAGCAGGATTCCCGGGGGATTATCCGGTGACCGGCCGGGGGCAGGGGCCATGGTGCGGTGGCATTCCCAGCTGGACAGGTCTGGGTGTGTCCCGGTATTCCCGGTGCTCCCAACCGTGTTGCAATGATGGAGGATTAACCGCGGCACTGGAGCCGGTTTAACCGCACGGCAAAACATTCCCATTGTTCGGCTGTGCTGTAAACAGCAGCCGGGAAACCTGCCCAGCTCCCGAGCTGGGCCGGGAAAGGTGTTCCCCAATGTGGGATACCCGAAATGGGAGCGTGGGGCACTGCGGCTGTGAGCATGGCCCCATGGAGGAGACACACACGTGGGTCCTGTGCGGGGGGACACGTGTGGGGTGGGAATGGAGCTGCGGAGTATCCGTAGGTTCATGGGGTATGGATGGCCCCATGAGGCAGTCACCACTCCAAGGGATGTGGATGGCTCCACGGGAGTTGCATGGGTCCAAGGAGCGCAGATGGCTCTGTGGGACACGCGTGGGTCCATGGGACAGACACAGCTCCGAGGGACATGCACGGCTCCACGGTACATCCATGGGGCCACGGGTGACACATGGCCCCCTTAGCCCCATCCCCCTGTGCCCCCCATCCTCTCCATACCGCTATCCCCTCCTAAGCCCCATAACCCCGCACCCCTCCATCCCCCCCCGTTCCCCCCATCTCCCCCCATACCCCCCCGGCCCCTAGAGCCCCGATACCCCCCATACCCCCCCGTGCCCCGCCGCTCCCCGGGCAGGGTCCAAGGCCGCCGGCGGGGCGGGGCGGGGCGGGGCGGGGGCGGCGCTCGGGAGCCTCCGCAAGCGGCCGCCGGCGCCGCGGCCCGGTAGAGGCGGCGCGAGCCCCCCGGGGCGGGTACCATGAGCGGCCGCGTCGGGGACCTGAGCCCGCGGCAGGCGGAGGCGCTGGCGCAGGTGAGCGGGCACCGGCCCCGGCGACCCCCGGCATCCCCCGCGGCGCTGCCCGGTCCCGTCCCGGCTGCACCATCCCAGCGGTGACCGCGGCTCCGAGCCCCCATCTCTCCCCATCCCTCCCCATCCCTCCCCATCCCTCCCCCTCCCTCCCCATGCCTCCCCATCCATCCCCATCCATCCCCATCGCTTCCGCTGGCCCCGCCGCCGCCCGGGGCACCCCCTGCCCTGCCGCGGGGCTCCTGGTGACCGGCGGCCATCAGCCACCGCGGTGGCCTTGCGACCGGCGCCGCGTTCACCGGCACCGTGCCCGGGTGGCTTCACGCGGGGTCATTCCTCCCTCCGCACCCGGACTTTATCCTATCGCTGCTCTTGGCCCACCCGAGCCCAAGATGACCCCGCCGGGAGCCGGAGCCGGGATGGGGCATGGAGCTGAACCTGTCCCGGTGCTGGCGGGTGGGGGAGAGCGGAGCTGCGGAACCCGTCTGCCGGCGCCTTGCTGTTCTCAGGGTGAAGGAGCTAATCCCGGGCTTAATTACACCTAAATTCAGCGGCGGATAATCCCATCAGCCTCATTAAGGGCAGGTCCTGGCCTGGTACGGAGACCTGGGCCCGGGCCGTGCGCCATGGGGACCTGCAGGGTGTCACTGGAGCAGGGGGACACGCGGTGACCAGCCGGTGACTGGTGCCATCCCAAAGGATGCCAGCGGCGATGGGGAACGGTCTGGTGGAGAGGGCCAAGAAACCTGGAGAGGGGCTTTGGACAGGGAGAGGGACAGGACAGGGGAATGGCTTTAACCTGCAGAGGGGAGACTGAGATGAGCTCTTGGGCAGAAGCTGTTCCCTGTGAGGGTGCTGAGGCGCTGGCACAGGGTGCCCAGGGAAGCTGTGGCTGCCCCATCCCTGGCAGTGTTCAAGGCCAGGTTGGACACAGGGGCTTGGAGCAAGCTGCTCCAGTGGAAGGTGTCCAATGGCAGGGGTTGGAGCTGGAGGAGCTTTAAGGTCCCTCCATCCCAAACCAGGCTGGGGTTCTATGGTCCCTGCAGCCTCACACAAGGGGACCGGCTCGGGGATGCCCAGTGCTTGGGCCCAGCCGCTCATCACAGCCACGCGCGGTGCCAGGGACAAGGTGTGGGTATCGCTGCCCTCCTGGGGCACAAAGCGGCAGCTTTGGGTTTTCCCGGTGGGATCATGGACCCTCCAACAGCCGCTCTTCCCCTGCAGTTCCGGGAGAACCTGCAGGATGTGCTGCCCTCGCTGCCCGCACAGGATGACTATTTCCTCCTCAAATGGCTCCGAGGTGACCCCGGGGGGGGAACACGTGTTGGGGGTGATGGAGCCGGGGACACACGTTGGGGGGTGATGGAGCCGGGGACACGCGTTGGGGGGTGATGGAGCCGGGGACACGTGTTGGGGGGTGATGGAGCTGGGGGTACACATTGGGGGGTGATGGAGCCGGGGACACGCAATGGGGGTGATGGAGCTGGGGACATACATTGGGTCTGCTGGAGCTGCGGACACGCAATGGGGGTGATGAAGCTGATGACATGTTGGGGGTGACGGAGCCGGGCTGGAGCAGCCGAGCTCTTTGCTGTCCTGCAGCGCGCTCCTTTGACGTCCCCAAGTCCGAGGCGATGCTCCGCAAGGTGAGAGGACCCCCCCATGCTGCCACCAAGCTCCCGGTTGTCACTGGGATGGCCCCATCCTCACACCTGCCCGTGGGGTGCACCGCATCCCATGCGATGGGGGGTCCCCACATCCTCTCATCTCTGCCCCCCCCGCAGCACCTTGAGTTCCGCAAGTACATGGACGCCGACAACATCGCGTCATGGGAAGCCCCTGAGGTGGGTGTCCCCCGCGCCGGGGGGTCCGGGGGGGGTCCCGTCCCCATGGGGCACCCCTGACGGCGGCGCCGCGCAGGTGATCCGCAGGTACATGTCGGGAGGGATGTGCGGCTACGACCGCGAGGGCAGCCCCGTCTGGTACGACGTCATCGGGCCGCTGGACGCGCGGGGGCTGCTGCTCTCCGTCTCCAAGCAGGACCTGCTCAAGAACAAGTTCCGTGACTGCGAGCTGCTGCGGCGCGAGTGCGAGGAGCAGAGCAGGAAGGTGGGGCCTGACCCGCAGCGGCACCCGCGCATCCCCAGCTCCACCATGCCTGGTCCATCCCCGCCGCCCCATGTCCTCCGCACCGCTCCATGTCCAGTCCATCCCCACCAGTCTGTTACTGCCAGCCACACACGTCCGCATCCTGCCCCTCCTGCCACGGATCATGTCCCTGCCCGCTCCCTAAGTCCATATCTCATCCATCCCTACCACTCAATGTCCTCCTCAGCCCCATAAACCCATGCCCAGTCCATCCCCACCACTCAGTGTCCTCCCCAGCCCCATAAACCCATGCCCAACCCATGTCCCTGTCCCAGCCCGTGATGCCCCTTCTCCCCACACCAACACCCGGAGGAGGCTCTGCCCCGGGGGTTCTCAGCGCCATCCCTGGTGCCAGGCACTGCCTGACCCCCCCATCCTCCCATCCCAGCTGGGCAGGAAGATCGAGATGGTGCTGATGGTGTTCGACTGCGAGGGCCTGGGCTTGAAGCACCTCTGGAAGCCAGCGGTGGACACCTACGGGGAGGTGAGGCTGTGACAGCGACACAGGGACTGTGGTGCAGGAGCAGGTCCCTGTTGTGCCCTGTGCCCCATGGGTGCTTTGGGGTGGGGGTCCCGGCCCGTGGTGGGTGCGTGCATGGGGGTGATGGAGCTCTCCCCACCCCACAGCTCTTGGCCATGTTCGAGGAGAATTACCCCGAGTCCCTCAAGCGCCTGTTCATTGTGAAGGGTGAGTCCGGCTGCGGGGTCCCCCTCCCACCGGGGGGGTGCTGCCCCCCCATGACACCCCCATCCACCCCCAGCCCCCAAGATCTTCCCCGTCGCCTACAACCTCGTCAAGCACTTCCTGAGCGAGGACACCCGCAGGAAGGTCGTGGTGCTGGGATGTGAGTCCTGAGCCCTCAGAACCCGTCCCCACGTCCACCCCGGGGGGGGGGGGGGGCCGCGGCTGCGCTGGGGCTCCCCACAGCGCTCCTGTGCCCCCCAAGCACTGTGCCCTCCTCCCTCCAGCCAACTGGAAGGAGGTCCTGCAGAAGTACATCGACCCCGAGCAGATCCCGGTGCAGTACGGGGGTACCCTCACGGACCCCGACGGGGACCCCAAGTGCTCGAGCAAGGTCGGAGGAGCCCCAACGCGCCCGTGGGCTCCTGAGGGGGGTGCAGGGGTGGTCGCCCCCCCCCCCCCATACCCACGTCCATCTCCACCCCCTGTGCAGATCAACTACGGGGGGGACGTGCCGCAGCACTACTATGTGCGGGACCAGCTGGCGCAGCAGTACGAGCACAGCGTGGTGGTGAACCGCGGCTCCTCCCACCAGGTCGAGTACGAGATCCTCTTCCCGGGCTGCGTCCTCAGGTGAGAAGGGGGCTGCACCCCACGGGGATGGGGGACACAAGGCAATGAGGGTGACACAGAGCAATGGAGGGGACATAAGGCAATTGGGGGAACACACTGTGATGGATGGAATGGGGGTGACACCATGCAATGAAGAGACAAAATGTGATGGAGGGGACACAGAATGGTGGAGGTGACACAATGCCATGACGGGGACCCAAGGCAATGGAGGTGACAGCACAATGGAGGGGACACAAGGCAACGAAGGGACACAATGTGATGGAGGGGGTACAAGGTACTGGGGTGACACAGTGCAATGGAGGAGACATAAGGCACTGGGGGTGACACAACGCAACGGGGGTGACACAACACAATGAAGGTGACACAACGCAATGGGGGTGACACAACGCAACGGGGGTGACACAACACAATGAAGGTGACACAACGCAATGGGGGTGACACAACGCAACGGGGGTGACACAACGCAACGGGGGTGTCCCCACCCCCCGGCTCTCCCCATGGCGCAGGTGGCAGTTCCGGACGGAGGGCGCTGACGTGGGGTTCGGGGTGTACCTGAAGACCAAGGCCGGGGAGCGGCAGCGCGCGGGCGCCATGACCGAGGTGTACCCCAACCAGCGCTACAACTCCCACCTGGTGCCCGAGGACGGGTCCCTGACCTGCTCGACCCCCGGCATCTGTGAGCGCACCCCCCCCTTGCCCCAGGACACCCCCAGGGGCTCCCCACGGCGCTGACCCCCCCCTGTTCCGCCCCGCCACAGACGTGCTGCGCTTCGACAACACCTACAGCTACCTCCATGCCAAGCGGGTGAGCTACAGCGTGGAGGTGCTGCTGCCCGACGCCGAAGCCGCCGCCGCGCACGGGCACAGCGAGGAGAGCCTCGACCACAGCCCCTAGCGCTGCCCCCCCCGCTGCCGGAGCCCCCAGGATGGCCGCGGCCGCCCCAGGATGGAGATGGGGCTGAGGCCCCCCCCCCCCCGAGTGCACGGACCAAGGAGGGGCTGAGCAGGGCCAGAGGGGCGGGAGCACCCGGGGAGCCCCCGACTGTGCCTTAGGGGGGGTCCTGGGCCCCCACTGCTGCGTGAGGTGGGGGGAGTAAAGGGATGGATGGAGCTGGGTCACCTCTGATTATTGTCACCCAGCGCCATAACCAGACCCTGCTGCCCCCCCAGCCCCATAACCAAACCCTGCTGCCCCACCAGCCCCATAACCAGACCCTGCTGCCCCCCCCGGCCCCATAACCAGACCCTGCTGCCCCCCCCGGCCCCATAACCAGACCCTGCTGCCCCCACCCTCATATCCCGCCCATGTGACCGCCACAGGACGTCACGTGACTATTACCCTACTCCCCTCGCAGCCCGGGGGCGGGGCCTGGTGACGTGTCGGCGGAGGGGCGGGGCGGACTCGTGCGGCGGCGGGAGCGGGAGCGCGCGCGCCATGGGGGCGGCGGAGCCCGACCTCTACCGGGACACGTGGGTCCGGTACCTGGGTGAGCACCGAGGCGGGCACCGGGCACTGGGCACGGGGGCACCGGCACCGCGCATGGACCCGGTACCGGCACCGTGCTTGTCCCCAGGCACGGACACTGGGCTCTGTGTCAGGCAGCACGGTTGCATCAGGCACCAGCACTGTGTTAGCAGGTGCCGGGCACTGACACCCGGCGCTGGTTATGCACACTGCACCGGGTACCGGCATTGAGAACGGGCGATTGTCCTTGGGCACACGCACCAGGCACTGGGTACCAGGCACCAGCACTGTGCACTGCATTGCGTCGGACACTGGCACTGCAGCCGGTACTGACACTTGTCCTTGGGCACTGACACCAGGTATCAGCATCACACACCGGGCACTGACACTGGGTACCAGCATCACACCCCACTGGATAACAGCATCACACACCGGGCACTGACACTGGGTACCAGCATCACACCCCACTGGATAACAGCATCACACACCGGGCACTGACACTGGGTACCAGCATCACACCCCACTGGATAACAGCATCACACACCGTGCACTGACACTGGGTACCAGCATCACACACTGGGCACTGACACTGGGTACCAGCATCACACCCCACTGGATAACAGCATCACACACCGGGCACTGACACTGGGTACCAGCATCACACCCCACTGGATAACAGCATCACACACCGTGCACTGACACTGGGTACCAGCATCACACCACATTGATAACAGCATCACAAACCGAGCACTGACACTGGGTACCAGCATCACACCACACTGGATAACAGCATCACACACTGGGCACTGACACTGGGTACCAGCATCACACCACACTGGATAACAGCATCACAAACCGAGCACTGACACTGGGTACCGGCTCACACCCCACTGGATAACAGCATCACAAACCGAGCACTGACACTGGGTACCGGCTCACACCCCACTGGATAACAGCATCTCACAGCGGCACCAATACCAGGTACCAGCACCACACACTGGGCACTGGGAAGTGCCACTGCACGCCGGTCACCATCACTGGTACTGGCACTGTGTGTCAGCAGCACGTGCTGTCGCCCGCACTGCCCCTGGGGACTGGTCATAAGCTTAGGCACCGGTGCTGGGCACTGACAGCCGCGGGGTTCAGGGTGACCCATCTGCTCTGGACCCCTCTGTGTGGGTCCTCACAGCTCCCAGTGGGCACAGGTACACCCCCGGGAGTGTCCTGGTCCCCACTGACCCCCTGCTGCCCCCCAGGTTACGCCAATGAGGTGGGTGAATCCTTCCGCCCGCTGGTGCCGGTGCCGGTGGTGTGGGCCAGCTACGGCGTGGCCACCGCGTACGTGACCGCCGATGCCATTGACAAGGGCCGCAGAGCTGCCACCGTGAGTGTCACCCCCCCACCAACACCCCCACTGCTCCGTCCCCACACCCTGACCCCCCTCGTCCCCCCCAGGCGCATGTGCAGGACCCAGCGCAGGCCACGCGGGTCGGGGTGGCCGTGGTGGACACGTTCGTCTGGCAGAGCCTGGCCTCGGTGGCCATCCCCGGCTTCACCATCAACCGGCTGTGCGCCGCCTCGCTGGCCCTGCTGGGCACCCTCACCCGCTGGCCGCTGCCCCTGCGCCGCTGGGCCACCACCGCCCTGGGGCTGGCTGCCATCCCCGTCATCATCACCCCCATTGACAGGTAAGGGGGGGCACCCATGGGATGGGGCACTCCTCATCCCAGGGGAACTGGTCCCAGTGTGACCCTGGAACTGGGTGGGGGAAGCATGGGGTGACCGAGTGGGGGTCCTAGCCCCAGAGGGGTGTCCAGCCCCACAGGGATGACCAGGAACTGGGTGTTAGTAGGGCTCTAAGCCTGGTTTTGGTGACACCTGGGATGCTCCTGGGATTAGGGACCACTCCAGTCGTCCCATCGGAGGCAGTTAACCAGGGACACCCCCCACTACCCCGCTTCCCTTCTCCTGCCACAGGACCGTGGACTTCCTGATGGACTCCAGCCTCCGCAAGCTCTATGGGGCACCAGGAGAGCCCCCGGCCCCGCACTGAGCCCCCCCCGGGGACACTGAACCAGATCTTGGGGTGCTGAGACCCACAACTGTGAACCCCCCTCCCCTGATCCCACTCCCAGTGATGTCTCTGGGGCTGGTCCTAATAAACCATTTCAAGGCTGACCCTGCTCTGGGTGGTGCTCGGAGACCCCCATGGCCGTGTCCCCTCCTTGGGGACACACACACATGGGTCTGGCTGTGTCCCAGCCCCTGGGGGATCTCCACCTTGGGGTGGGGGGGTCTCTGATCACCCCACCAGCACCCCCAGGTCCTAGCTGGAGCCCCTCCATCCTCCCACAGCCACCGCCAGTCCCATGGGGGCTGCCACCATGTGCAAGGTCTTCAGTGGTGCCTCCAGGCACCCAAATCCCCCCAGGCAGAAGCCGCCCGCTCCAGCCCCGTGGCCTGGGGCTGTGTCACGGTGCACGGTGGCCACATCTCCCAGTACCACGAGGTACCACCAGGGTGACGTGGCTTCCAGACAAGGTCATGGAGGCGCCAGCCTGGGGGGCATCCATATGGTCCCTCGCGGAGAAGCTTTAGAGAAGAGAACCACTTTTAACTGGGGAGGAGAAAGGGGGGCACCAGCTCACCCCAAGCCCTGCACCGGGCTCTGGTGTCTGGACCCATCTCAGCCGCTTTGTTCATCTCCCAGGGGATGAGGGCTCCCCCCACGCTCTGCAGCTCAGCATGGAAGGGACATTGCCTGAGGCCTGCGCCAGCAGGGCCCCAACCGTGGCAGATGCCACCAGTGCCAGCCTGGCCAGCTGAGGTGGTGGCCCCAGACTGACTCTAAGGGCGTGCGTCCAGCCCAGTACTGATGGTGCTTCTGGGGCCACCCTCCAGCAGCAGAGCTGGGACCTGGTGGCACGAGCGGGTTGTGTCACCCGTGGTGGCTGTCCCATGGGTCTGGTGTCCCTGCAAGGCCAGCAGGGTGGATCCATGCTCCTTGGCCTGCCCCTGGAGAAGCGGGAGAGGGATGGAGGTGGCTGGGCCACCGTTGGCTTAGAAACTGCCCAATGCACCATTATCTTACAAAAGTAGAAGGGCTCATTTATTTATGGTCTTTCCAAAGGGAGCAGAACACGGGCCGGGGGCCCTTTGCTGCTGGGCAGCCTCAGCCACAGGTGCCACCGGGGCATCACTGGGACGGTGGCCACCTGACCCCGTTCCCCATCGCCTTCCCACACCGGTTCTCACTGGACCCTGTGGCCTTCTGGGATGTCCCATGTAGGGACCGGGGACACGGAGCCCTCTAACCAGGGTGATGTGGGGCTGGGAGGGGACCTGCTGTGTGGATGCTGTTCACTGTGGGGACCATGAGCCCCCTGGGCCTTTTGGGGTGGGTTTTCCATTCTCCAAGCAGCTCCAGGTCACAGCCTGATGTGCACCATGGCTACAGGTAGGCTGAGAACGTGCTGCACTCGTCACCCCACGGGCCAGAAGCCCTGGAGGGGTGCAGCAGCCCCCAACACGCAGCTCCAGGAGCTCAAGGGAAATGGGGTGATTTGAGGAGCCCCTTGAGGTTTGGGTTCCCTGGAGGCAGCTCTGCCCACCCCGGACAAGGAGGATACCCTGCCCATGCTGCCTCCAGCTGCATGGTGATGGCTGTGCTGCTCCCGCCACAACCTGTCCTTCAGGAACACCGCCTCCAGCCTTTCCATGGAGAAGGAAGAAGTGGATCCCGCTGGGAAAAACCACCTCAAGCTCCCAGTCCTTGATGCTCTCAGAGGCTGAGGGAGAGGCTCTGGTGGGTGCCCAAGCACTGCAGGAAGCTGGTGCAGGTGCTCCCAACCATTCCCGGGTGCCAGGGCCTCCAGTGGATTCTGCTCATGTCCAACCAACAGACACCATGAGTAAGAAAAAGGAAAGCACCTGGTTCCTCTCAGGGGACAGCGGGACCCCCGCCACCCCCTACCACTTGAGGAAGTCCCTCACGCGGCTCCATAGCTTGGTGATCCAGAGATTGACCCCTAGGTCGGTCAGGTACTGGATTTCGGGTGTCAGCATCTTGCGGCACAGCTTCTGGTGCTTCTTGTTGATCTTCTTCTTCAAGTTGTAGCCCAGGATGGACTTCTCCCCCAGCGGCTGCCAGGGTTGCATGGAGGACTCCTGGATGGCACTGGCATCCACAGGGTGTCCCCCATCGATGCAGATGCTCTTCATCTTCTCATTCTCCCGCTGCAGCTCGGCCACGTCCTTGGCCATCCTCTCCCTCCCGTAGGCCTCCACCTTACGCCAGAAGGTGGCGTTAAAATAGCGGTAGAGCTTGGCGTCGATGAGGTTCCAGGAGGTGGCCTTCTCGTAGAGCTCGGGTGTCAGCCGGGACACAGTGGAGCCCTTCCGCGCATTGAGCTTGAAGTAGAGGACATCCTCCAGCTGCCAGCACAGCAGCTCCTTCAGCAGCACCAGCGACTCGTCGAAGTACTCGAGCAACATGACAAGGTGGAAGCGCTGATCTATCTCCTGGATGTGCTCCTCCACCAGCGGGCTGTTGGCGTTCATGTTGTTGTCATAGCCCAAGTCGAAGAAGAGGAGGTTTTGGAGGTAGTGAGCATTGAACCCGTTGGGGTCATAGTAGTGCCAAGGGTCCTGGAGGAACTCCGCCAGCTTGTCCTCCCCGCTCAGCTTCCAGGTGAGGGGAATGATGCGCCCAAAGTAGTGGAAGGAGGACTCGAAGAGGTAGGCAGGGTCCCGCAGCACCGTCACAAATGTGGTGTCAGCCGGCAGGAGCTTGCGCACCTCCTCGTAGCGGAAGCGCATGTGGTTGCAGATGATGTTGAAGCAGGTGCCGGGCCGGTAGTGCTGCACTTGGCTGCGCTCGAAGAACGCGGGGTAGTAGAAGTCGTTGCGGCCGTTGGGGAAGGCGAACTTGAGGCGGTGCTTCTCGCCAAAGCGGAAGAGGATGTTGAGGATGGTGCTGCTGGCCGTCTTGTGCGTCTTCATGAACATGATGTTCACCTTGGGCACGCAGCTCTGGCCCGATGTGCTGCCCGTGCCGTTGGCCGCCGTGGCCGGAGCCTTGCCGGGGGCTGCGGAGGAGGAGCAGGAGGAGGAGATGGGGATCCTGGTGGGGAGGAGATGGGACAAAGTGAGAGGGCAGTTGGGCGAATGCGGCTCAGCCACCACTGAGGCTCAACCGTGTTCCTCCCTGGAGGAGCTGGACCGGGGAAGGGTGCTCGGCCTGGGGATGGGTGCTCATCCCCAGCACCCATTAGGATCCCCAGTGCAGAGGAGGTGGGGTTTGGGCAGAGCCCTCTATACCCCGCACCATCCCCGGAGCCCCTGGTGTCACATGCACCCCTGAGCCACCAAACCAAGCTCACCCACCCCTGGACAACCCCAGTCACTGGAGTGCTGCTATGGGGGTCAGACCCCATCCGCATAAGCACAGCGTGAACAGGGGGTCCCCATTCTTCCCCATGGGCATGGCTGTGGTGGCCCTGGTGATGTTGATATGTGCATCAAGATACGCTCTCCATGGCCATGACTCCATCAACAGGAGCTATTAACATTCTTGTGAGGTCTGGAAGCTCCTCACCCCTTGTAGGGGCTGTGGAGGATCCAACATCCCAGTGAAGAGAGAAATAATCCCCATGCCCAGCTCCACACATGAGCACAGGGAGCACCATGTGTGTTACCCGAGCTGCCTGGGGCAGGGACCAGAGCCCTCTGCGAGTGACTTTGGGCACTGTTAATGAAGGTGCAAAGCTGATCGCTGATGACGATCCCATTGGGCAGCACAGGCAGCAGCTCATGCAACACTCACAGGCAGATCCTGGGGATAAGCTTAGGGACAAATCCAATGCCAAGAGCTGAGCTTTCACCAGGCAGCAGAGAGCTTTGACCTCTCCATGCCCATTGCTCTGGGTGACAGTGTACATGTGGCAGCCCTCTTGTAACTAATAAGGACAAGCCCTCAACGATAAGCACCCAGGTAACTGCTCCGCTCTGCCTGCTGCTCCTGACTGCTGGGGAATGCCCCTGTGATGCTTTTCCTTCTCCCAGGGGACACAAAGCTGTGGTGGGGTGGGGGCTCCTGTGCCTCCTTGTGCCACCGTCACCCAGGGTGTGTGTATGGATGCACACATCTCCATCCTGACCCAAGGTGAGCATCCTCAGCCCCCCCGGAAGCTGGGGTTCCCCTTCACCAACTCATGGGGTGCAGACACCAGCTCTAGGTTGTAGGAAGGGGATGTCTTGGTGTGAAGCCACCAGAGCATGGAAAGCCTCGGGATTTTCCCAAGCTTTCCCGGGCTGGAAAGCTCTGGCTGGGTGTGAAACAGGGTGGCCAAGCTGCCAGGGCACTCACTCTGCCACGCTGACTTGCAGTGGGGGGACAGCGTAGGAGTAGAGCAGCAGCATGAAGCTGGTCAGGAGGGTCCCCAGGACGAGCCCCTTGCACATGGACCTCCAGTGCTTCCCATGGTGCAGCATCCTGGTCACCTGCAGGAGAGGAGAGCTGTTAGCACCGGGAGATGGGGGACCTGGGACAGAGGGGCCTCAGCTCAAATGCCCTGGGAAGCATCTCGCCGGGGATTTTGGCACTGGCACTGCCAAGACTGAGGTGAGGCAGCACCAGGTGTGTCCCCACTGCTGGAACAACGGCTTCATGGCCAAGGAGCAGCAGCTCTGCCCAACCTGAGCAACCTTTGCCCGCCTGGAGGAAACCCAACAGACTGGACTAGAGCCAGGGGAAAGGAAGGAGCTCCCATGGGGCAGAATGGGAGCACTGGAACACCACGGACATGAGCAGCAGCTTTCCAAGGGCACCGACATCCGTTTTCCCAAGGAAACCTCCAGCTGGATCAGGAGCTCCATCAGTTCATGGATGGATGCTGCTCTATGCACCCAGCACAGGCATGAGGGAGGTGCTGGCCCCTCCAGCAGCACTGAGGGCAATGTTCAGCCTTGGGTGGCTCCAGGTGGGGACAGGGGGAACACAGACCTGTTGGACAAGGGGGACCTGGGGCAGGATGTCACCTTCATGAGCTATTGCACATTACACACGTGCATGCAGCGGTGCATGCACACAGCCAGAGGGCACATGCACACAAACACCCATGCACACATGTGCATGTAGAGACACACGTATTCATACACACTGGGACGCAGACACATATTGTGCGTGCACACGCAGGTACATGCATCTCTGTGTGTTCATGCATCCACATGCATGCAGACACACATGTGCATACACGTATGCATCATGAATACCCCCCAAGGACACAGACACCCTTATGCGTGCACACCCAGGCACACACCCAAGGACACACACACACATACATGCACACCCAGGCACACACACAGAGTGAAGGACACACACACATACATGCACACCCATGCACACACACATAGGGACGCACACACACATAGGGACACACACACACACACATACATGCACACCCATGCACACACAGGGGGACACACATACACATACATGCACGCCCATGCACACACAGGGACACGGACACACACACGCACACCCATGCACAACACACATAGGGACACACACACATACATGCACACCCATGCACACACAGGGACACGGACACACACATGCACACCCATGCACACACAGGGACACACACACACACGTACATGCACACACACATAGGGACACACACACATACATGCACACCCATGCACACACAGGGACACACACACACACACATGCACACCCATGCACACACAGGGACACGGACACACACATGCACACCCATGCACACACAGGGACACACACACACACGTACATGCACACACACATAGGGACACACACACACACATGCACACCCATGCACACACAGGGACACGGACACACACACATGCACACCCATGCACACATACAGGGACACACACACACATACATGCACACCCATGCACACACAGGGACACACACACACACATGCACACCCACGCACAACACATACAGGGACACACACACACATACATGCACACCCATGCACACACAGGGACACACACACACACATGCACACCCACGCACAACACATACAGGGACACACACACACACACATGCACACCCATGCACACACGGGGACACGGACACACACACACACATGCACACCCATGCATACACACAGGGACACACACACACACATGCACACCCATGCACAACACATACAGGGACACACACACATACATGCACACCCATGCACACACAGGGACACACACACACACATGCACACCCATGCACACACACAGGGACACACACACACACACATGCACACCCATGCACAACACACATAGGGACACATACACACACACATGCACACCCATGCACACACAGGGACACGGACACACACATGCACACCCATGCACACACACAGGGACACACACACACACACATGCACACCCATGCACAACACACATAGGGACACACACACATACATGCACACCCATGCACACACACAGGGACACACACACACACACATGCACACCCATGCACACACACACAGGGACACACACACACACACATGCACACCCATGCACAACACATACAGGGACACACACACACACATACATGCACACCCATGCACACACACAGGGACACACACACACACACATGCACACCCATGCACGCATAGGGACACACACACAGAGCCCCGTGCCCACCCCTATCATCCCCCGCCACAGCCGGGGACACGGGGGGGACTCGGGCAGCTCCGCTCGCCCGCGGCCGCATTGCTGCAGGGTGTCCTCTGCGGCAGGACACGGGGACGAGCCACCGTGACCGCGGCACCGGGGCTGCCACCGGAGCCCGGGAGCACCCCCGAGCTGGGGCAAAGCCCCGCAGCCTCTGTCCATCCAGGGGCTTGCAGCTGCATGAGGTGCAATGTCCATCCCAGCCCCAACCGTTCCACGAGTCTCCAAGTGAGTGGCAGCAGCATATCCCCAGCTCCGGCTCCGTCCTCCCCACCCCCTGCAGCAAAGCCCCCCCTGGTTTCCCCGCTGCCCCCCAAGCAGGCGGGTTACCTGGCGCTGGAATGCTGCTGGGACACGCGGAGCCCGGCGGCTGCTCCCGCTGCCCCCCCGGCGCCTCGGGAGCTGAGATTTCCAGCTCGATGAATAATGAATGGGAAGTGCAACCGGAGCCCAGGCTGCGGCCGGGCGCGGGGCACAGCTCGTCCTGGCACCCGGCGCCGCAGCGGGGACGCCGGCGGCGTGGGGGCCCCCAAAGCTCAGCCGAGCGCTGCGCTGCAGCAGGGACGGGGGCTCAGGCAGCGCTGGCTGCATCCAGCCTCATCCTGGCCGGTGCGGAGCCGGTGGCAGGCGCAGAGCGTCACAGATGGGACACAGCGGGTGCTCAGCAGAACCACATGGGAGCGGGCGGCCCCGACCCTTACCGCAGTCCGGATGTGAGGACCTCAGTGACTCACATACCCGGAGCAGCCACAGTCTGATCTCGACCACAGTCACCATCCACAGTGGGAAAAGGTGCTGGTGGGAGCCGGGCAGCGCCAGTGAGGACACCCACCAGTGCTGGAGTGTTTCTTGTTGAGAGTGGACATGTGAGCAATCCAGCCTTTGACTTAGCCTCACTCGAGTAGGGAGCGGAGGGCTTCATAGGCTACTGAAAGGGTTAACAAAGGACGCCTAGGTGCCGACATGAAGGGGAGGCTGCCTTGGGGGGGCACTGAGCAGGATGTCGCGATGCGGGATCAGGTTACCACAAAGGCACTGAGCAGGACGCCAGATCAGGTTACCACAAAGGCACTGAGCAGGATGTCGCGATGCGGGATCAGGTTACCACAAAGGCACTGAGCAGGATGTCAGGATGCCAGATCAGGTTACCACAAAGGCATTGAGCAGGATGTCACGACACCAGATTAAGTTACCACAAAGGCACTGAGCAGGATGTCGCGACGCCAGATCAGGTTACCACAAAGGCACTGAGCAGGATGTCTCGACGCCAGATCACCTTACCACAAAGCAAACCTTGCTTGCAGAACAGGAGCCTGTCTATGGACGTTTCTTAAGCTGCAACCAATCATTAAGCTGCTGCTAACAGTTGGCTCAGAGGTGTTAACCAGTCAGATGTTATCGAATGTTCCAGTACTTTGTAACTTTTCTGTAAAAGGTGGTGTTTGCCTTTAATAAATTGTCAACGTTCGATCACATTGGTTATTGCTGTGTTGTCCATGATCTCCCGCCGCAAGTGGCGCCCGAACAGGGACCCTCTTGTCGTCGCTTTCCGGAGCTTTGAAGATGGCTGGAATAGGAGGGGAGCGGGAAAGCCGAGCGGAGATCCTTGCTGCCCCGGCAAGAAGAAGAAGTGGCAAGAAGTGAATCCTTGCTGCCCCGGCAAGAAGTGGAGCCTTGCTGAGCTGAAAGAGGCTGGAAGCGCGCTGTGACGGAATCTCACCCTGATCAGGTGAGCGGTCGGAGAGGAGATGGGGTCTACACTCTCAAAGGAAGAAGAGGCAGTAGTTAAGCTCCTCAAACATATCCTTTCTAAGAGAGGGATTAAATATGAAGAGGGCACCCTGAGGGTGTTGTTACAATGGAGTAAAGATGAAGGGTTACTAGATGGTGTAGGCACTGCTCTTGAACTCTTGACTTGGGAGGCCATAGGGGTGCAGCTATGGGACACTGTTAGCGATGGCGGCGAGGCTGGAGAGGAAGCACAGAAGTATTCCACATTATGGAAGCTTATTCGTGAGACTTTATGGACAATGAAATCAGAGCGAGCTGCAGTAGCATCTGCCGCAAGTGCTCTTTCACCTCCTATACCCCAGCGCGAAAATGAGCCTTTAGCGCTGCCTGCCGTCGCTTGAGCACCGTCTTGCTGCCCCGGGGCCTCGGAAATTAGCTAAAACTGCAAAGAGTGCCTTTCACAACCCACGGCAAGACAAAGGAAAGAATGAAAAGAGGAATAAAGATGTCATCGGAGCTATCAGTAGTAACGCTGAAAAAGAACAGACTAGCCAGCCAAGGGGAACCTGTTTATTCCACCCTCCTGTCGTCTGAATCCTCACTTAAAACTTCTGTTGCAACCACCCCGGGGGGAAAAACCCCCAGAGAGCCCAAGGAGGACGATCGGACGAGGGTATTGTTACAGGAGGTGATTGAGAGGCTGGGTGCTTTTGGGCCGAGAGGGGGGTCTGGTCCAGGTTGCACTTTGTCTATGGAGACAGGCGGCGGGGCCTGCTGCGTGTGCGCGGATGCCAAGGCCCGAGATGGCGGTGCCCGGGCTGCAGCTGTGCGCGGCAGCTGCGCGCCCGCGCCGACGAGCACGAGCACACGTACCGAGATAAAGAGGAAGAAATGGATGATATGGACAGAGATCTAGGTGATGAGTATGGGTCAGGGGTAGCAGATATGATGAATTGGCCAATCGTGCTGCCCAACGAGAAACACAGAAGGAGGGTGCAGCCTTTGTTGCTGCTGCATTAAAGGAAGCTGTGTCTCCCTTTTTAAAACGACCAGTGAAAGAAAAAAGTAAACGTTGTTGTAATTGTGGAAAGGGAGGACACTTCCAACTCAATGCCGAACTCCTAGAAAACAAAACTGGTGCAAAAATTGTAATTCTAACTCACATGATACCAAGGCATGCAGGCGGTCGGGAAACGAAACCCAGCGCGAATGCCCCGCGTGCCACAACAAAAGTTCAACGGGCTTGGGTAAATCAGAATCAAGGGGATGCCTTGACACCGTCCGCTCCGCCACTTCAGGAAGTGCTGGAGTGGACGTGGAAACAGCAATAGATGTCACCCTTCAAAATTGTTCTGTCTATTTAGTAGACAGTAACATGACGGGGCCCTTGGGCCATGGGCTCAGTGCATTGTTGCTTGGACGGTCCTCCACATCAAGACAAGGAATTTTTGTTTTGCCAGGTGTAATTGATGCAGACTATTTCGGTGTCATCAAAATTATGGTTTATACAATAACTCCACCTGTTTATATTCCAAAGAATAGCCGCATTGCTCAACTTGTTCCTTTCAGATCTTGTGTTCCGCAGCAGGGAAGAGCAGACCACGGAAATAAGGGGTTTGGATCTTCTGGAATGCCACAAGTATTTTTAGCACTTGATATTGCAAAAGCCAAACCAGAATGCGTGATTGTTATGGCCCACCAAAATGGTGAGTCGAAACAAGTAAAAATGTTAATTGATACAGGAGCTGATGTCACAATTATTTCCCACGGGCAATGGCCAGTGCACTGGCCTGTGATACCCGCATTAACAGGTATTTCTGGTATAGGAGGCATCCAATCCACCCTAATCAGTAAAGATCCCATTAACATTCATTTTCCTGATGGAGCCGCTGTCACGACTAAACCGTATGTCATGAATGTTCCAGTCACCTTAATAGGTCGAGATATTTTGAGTCAACTGAACACTTGATTGGTCACGCAGCCTTTTCCTCAACGGCCATTGTAGAGCAGCCTGTGCTCAAACTTAAATGGAAAACCTTAGACCCTGTTTGGGTAGATCAGTGGCCGTTAAGGGAGGAAAGGCTGCAAAAGATTCATGAATTAGTAAAAGAGCAGTTAGACGCAAAACATATTGTCCCATCTACCAGTCCTTGGAATACCCCTATTTTTACAATTGCTAAAAAGAGTGGCAAGTGGCGATTGTTACACGATTTAAGAGCTATTAATAATGTTATGGAAGATATGGGAGCTTTGCAACCTGGTCTGCCCTCACCTGTCGTGTTGCCTGAAAACTGGGAAATTCTAATTATTGATTTAAAGGACTGTTTCTTTACAATTGCATTGCATCCAGAGGATATGGAAAAGTTTGCCTTTTCTGTTCCCTCAATCAATAAGTCTGAGCCGGCAAAATGATATCATTGGGTTGTGTTGCCACAAGGCATGAAAAACTCACCAACGGTATGTCAACAGTTTGTTGCTTGGGCCTTGAAACCTTTTCGGCAAAAGTTTCCACAGTTGGTTATTTATCATTATATGGATGATGTATTAATTTGTAGAGAAACACTAGAAAAGCACAAGATTTTGACCATCTTAAAATCTGACTTAGAATCAAGAGGTCTGAGAATTGCCCCTGAAAAAATTCAAGATTCTGCATCATGGAAATATCTGGGTTGGGGAGATTCAGAGCAGCCCTGAGGAGAAGGACTTGGGGGTGCGGGTTGATGAAAAAATGAACATGAGCCGGCAGTGTGCGCTTGCAGCCCAGAAAGCCAACCGTACCCTGGGCTGCATCAAAAGGAGTGTGACCAGCAGGTTGAGGGAGGTGCTCCTGCCCCTTTACTCTGCTCTTGTGAGACCTCACTTGGAGTATTGTGTGCAGTTCTGGTGTCCTCAACATAAAAAGGACATGGAACTGTTGGAACAAGTCCAGAGGAGGCCACGAGGATGATCAGGGGACTGGAGCACCTCCTGCATGAAGATAGGATGAGAAAGTTGGGGCTGTTCAGCCTGGAGAAGAGAAGGCTGCGTGGAGACCTCATAGCAGCCTTCCAATACCTGAAGGGGGCCTATAGGGATGCTGGGGAGGGACTCTTCATGAGGGACTGTAGTGAGAGGACAAGGGGTAATGGGTTTAAACTTAAACAGGGGAAGTTTAGATTGGATATGAAGAAGAAATTCTTTACTGTAAGGGTGGTGAGGCACTGGAATGGGTTGCCCAGGGAGGTTGTGAATGCTTCATCCCTGGTGGCGTTCAAGGTGGGGTTGGACATAGCCTTGGATGGCATGGTTTAGTGTGAGGTGTCCCTGCCCATGGCAGGGGGGTTGGAACTCGATGATCTTGAGGCCCTTTCCAACCCTAACTATTCTATGATTCTATGATTACCCACAGCGCAATTCAACCTCAGAAGATAAAAACTATCTCCACAGTTAGAACACTTAACGATGTGCAAAAACTGGTCGGGGATATTCAATGGGTCAGAAATATTTCTGGCATTACTAATGATGATTTGAAACCTTTGATACAATTGTTAGGAACCTCTACAAAAGCTGATGAGTCCTGATCTTTAGGCCCTGAACAACAAAAAGCGCTTGACATTATCAGTGAGAAAATTTGTCATAATCATGCTCAGCGAATTGTGTTATCACTTCCCATAATTCTAATGATTACCAATATTGACAATCAGTACACATATCCTTTTGCACTCATTATGCAATGGGATAGTAGTGTTGCCTGCAGCCTTAGAATATTAGAATGGATATTTACTCCTGTCACAGCAAAGAAAACCATCACCACAAGACCGGAAATTTTGTCTCAGTTAATTATGAGAGGACGTAGTCGAGCGTTGGAAATATCTGGGAAAAGTCCTCAAAAAATTGTTATTCCCGTTGTTCAAGAATATTTAGAGTGGTTGTTACACACTTCTCTGTCCCTACAAAGTGCTTTAGCAGACTTTGAAGGTGAAATAAGCAATGTCTATCCTTCATATAAACTGTTGCCAATGTTGAGTGATCAGAAGTTTGAAACATTTCCAAAGCATTCAGAAGCACCTGTGTCAGGTACTACTGTTTTTACAGACGCTGGCAAGTGTTCTAAATTAGCTGCTTGTGTTTGGCAAAACAACCAGCAGTGGGAGAGACATTTGATTAATGGTACTATTGATGACTCCTTGCAGACATTGGAGTTGCGAGCGGTTATTTGGGCCTTTGAAAAAATCCTAGAGGCTTGCAACCACTGCAACTGTGGCAAATGGATGTTACTCATTTTCCAGAATTTGGTTGACTTAAATATGTTCATGTTTGTATTGATACCTTTTCTATGGCACTGTGGGCAACTGCTCAGACAGGTGAAACAGCTAAACACGTGCAACGCCATCTTTATATGTCTTTTGCAGTGCTTGGAGTTCCACAAAGTATCAAAACAGATAATGGTCCTGCTTATACATCACGACGATTTCTACAGCTTTGCACGACATGGGGAATTAAACATATCACAGGCATTGCTCATTCCCCTACTGGACAAGCTATAGTGGAACGGGCACACCAAACCCTAAAATCTCTTCTTTTAAAACAAAAAGGGGGAGAGGTGCTCCCACCTGCAGAGAGACTGGCCAAAGCATTGTATGTATTGAATTTTTTGCGATTAGCAAGGGATAGGAATGAACCGCCTATGGTCATTCACGGGCTAGCCATCAGTCAGGAGTAACAGATAATAAAACTGAGAAAATCCTAGTTCAGTGCAAAGATTTAAATACTGGACTATGGAAAGGTCCTGCAGAGGTTAAATTAGCAGGCAGAGGATATATGTGTTTACTTACAGATAACGGGATTCCTTGGGTGCCCGCCCGTTGGACTCGTCCGTGGAAGACTCCACCCACTGTGGATGCTGTAATGGATCATGACGAGTCTGACTAAGTTTGTTGGGTTAATCTTGTTAAATTTTGTTGATGTTATAACAAGTTTTATGTATGGAATAAATCCGCGAGTAAATCTGTGGATCACTTGGGCAAATGAAACTGGCAATGATGCATTTTGCCTTGCCATGCAGCCAGCCACAGATCCCTTTAAAACTTGTTTATTGGGAATTCCGCTCTTTGATGTTTTGGCTTTTCCGACATGCCTTGCTGCAAAATCGTGCAGCCATTGATTTTTGCTGCTAGCACAGGGTCATGGTTGTATTGACTTTGAAGGAATGTGTTGTATGAATCTAAATTTTTGGTTATTGTGATTGTCATGTTGATTAGGTGTAGAATTGTATTTAGTTGTGTTAAAAGGTCATTATCTAAAGCTATGCAACACGTTTGGATTGCTCAAAAACAAAAAGAGGGAATTGCTGGAGTGTTTCTTGTTGAGAGTGGACATGTGAGCAATCCAACCTTTGACTTAGCCTCACTCGAGTAGTGAGCAGAGGGCTTCATAGGCTACTGAAAGGGTTAACAAAGGACGCCTAGGTGCCGACATGAAGGGGAGGTTGCCTTGGGGGGGCACTGAGCAGGATGTTGAGACGCCAGATCACCTTACCACAAAGCAAACCTTGCTTGCAGAACAGGAGCCTGTCTATGGACGTTTCATAAGCTGCAACCAATCATTAAGCTGTTGCTAACAGTTGGCTAAGAGGTGTTAACCAGTCAGATGTTATCGAATGCTCAGTGCTTTGTAACTTATCTATAAAAGGTGGTGCTTGCGTTTAATAAATTGTCAGCGTTTGATCACATTGGTCATTGCTGCGTTGTCCATGACCTCCCGCCACACACCAGCACCGGAGTGAAGCTGCATCCCGCCGGCTCATGGGTTACCCTCGTCGCCACAGCAGCACTGACCCCATGAGAGCAAACCAGCTCCATGAGCTCCGGGCTCCAGCCCCACAGGGGTTCCGCCATCCCCCGGAGCAGCACGGAACCCCATCCCTGCGCACTGGGATGCCAGAAAGATGGAGCTCCACCCTGGCTGGCTCCGGCAAACAGTTCCCAACCCAGCTCCTCTATTGACTTTGCTTTCAATGAGTGGCTTAATTATTAATAGCTTGCTGAGAGAAACGTGGTGACCGAGGCGCTCTCCTGGGGCTGCCATTAGCGCCGGGCAGCTGCAGCGCCAGCTCCCAGCTGCCTGCTTGAAATTCCCAGCCGGAGGACACGGCAGCACTGGCCATTTCCCCACAGGTCACCCCCAGCACGGCCCAGGCCACATGGCTCTGCAGCTCCATCCCCATGTCCCAGCTGCTCCTCTGGTCCTTGGGGACATCCCGGAGCCTTCTTTGGAGTTTTCCCTGTGGACGCCATCTCCTTTACATCCAAACCCTATAGCAGCTGTCCACATCCACCTGCCCCTTGCTCCTCCGGACCTACAAGCCCATGGAAATGGTCTTTATCCCACAATCCCAACTTTATGCAGACACGATGCTTCCTACCCCCCTTGCACACCCCTCATGGCTGCAAACATCCATCCCCACACCCCTCCCACACCCTGCCCCACAGATCTGCCCCCCAAACACCCCGGTGCCCCCCCAGCATCACCTTTTCCTCTGCTTGAGCTGCTCTCTGTGAGCCCTCCCTCTGCTCTCCTGGGCTGGGCAGGGCGCAGGGGGAGCGGGTGGCACGGGGCAAGGGTGCCGATGCTGCTCCGACATGGAATAAGCTCTTCCCGGCAGCTCCCCTCAAACGCTGGCTGGTCCGAAGCCTCCCCACTAACCGCAGTGGTTATGGCATCCCCAGGGCCCGGCCCCGTGTCACTGGCCTGGGGAAGGGGGAGAAGAGGCGGCAATGAGGGGCGCTGCGGGAGGGACGCGGGGCTGCGGCCGGGCACTGCCCGGCTCCCCCGGCACGGCCGGGCCAGCCCCTGGGTGCCCGCGGCCACCCCGAGCCTCCGGCTCCCCACCCACCGCCCCGGCACAGAGGAGCCATTGAGCCGCCGCCGAGGAGAACAACGGCGACGTTTGTCTCCATCTGCGCCACCGGCCTCAACGGGGACATTGTCACCGGCAGCACCCAGCCCGGCATGGCCCTGCGCTGGCAGCCGGGGTGCCGCCGGCTGGGGGGGCAATGGCTGTCCCTCGGCGCTGGCACCCGGCTCCTCGCCCCTTGCCATGTCCCATGGCTGCTGTCAGCTCCCGCCAGCGCAGCTCACCTGGAGGTGTGGGGCTCGGCCCCACAGCCCCGTCCCTGCCGCCCCGGGGTGCCCGGCCAGCGCTGTGCCAGCTCCTCTTCATCCTCCCTCCCGCAGGCTCCCTGCCCTCCCTCCCCGCGCCTGCCCTATCTAAGGAGGTTTTATGGCCTTTGTGGCAGCAATATTTATGCGCTCCCAAGCCGACCCGCGTGATAACGGTGGAGCCACTGTGCTGCCACCAGCCTTACACCAGGGCTGCTCCCACTGCGCTGCGCTGGCGGTTTGGGGGCACCCAAAACCCACTTGTGGGGGGCTCAGCGGTGCTGCTCAGCCGCTCAAGACACAGCCCCATGGGCTGCATCGCCCCACGGTGGGGCAGAAACGGGGCTGCTGTGCTCCCGGACCTGTCCTCGGCACTTCCCACTCCTGCTCCTCACCTGAGCCACCATCATGGAGGGGTTTGGGGTCACCCTGCTGAGCCCCAGCGCAGCTCTTGCCCCATCGCAGGCAGTGGTCACATCCTGCCCTGCCTCGGTGGGACCGGTTGCACCCTGGGGTCAACCTGGGCACTCCCCAGGCAGCCCCAGCCCTGCTGCGGGATGGGAAGAGGCAGAATGTCCTCTGCCACGGCAAGACAAGGGACAAGGAGCCGCCACCACCCTGCAGGAGCTGGCATGGCCGTGCTCCGCTGGGACACCCACCCAGCTGGGAGGAGGGCCCCCATCTGACAGCAGAGGGGAAGGGGCAGGGAGCAAGCGCCCAAGCGAGCACGGGCAGCGATGGGATGTGCCCTGCTGGCGCAGAGGCTGCTGTGGGACAGGGACAGACTTGTCCCAAGTGTACCCGAGCTCGTGGCCTCCTCCAGCCCTTATCTGATGCATTGCCAGTTGCATCCAGGCCTGGCTGGGATCATGCCAGGGATTTCTCCTCTCAGGCCCATCTGTCACAGGCTACACCATCAGATCAAATATCAGCCCTGGCTCTTCTGGCCCCTCACCTTTCCATCCCGTCTCCTGGAAACAGCAGCGTGGGGACAAGGAACCCCCTCACAGCCTCTCCACAGGGCACCTCTCCATTCCAGTGTCCCCCTTTGTTTTGGGAATGCTGCTGGAAAGGGCTCCCACCCAGAAAAGGACCGTGACAGCAGGAGGTGACACTTAGAAGGGATGCTGGTGGCCTCAAGATGTGGTGTAGACGAGTCGGGAGCTGCGCACCCCATCCCCATCCCCCCATGGGGTGTAACCCATCCCCAGGAGGCCTCACCCATGTCCCCCACGCACCTGGGAGAGGGCACAGCGAATCCCCCCGTGTTTGGGGTACAAACAAAGCACTGGCGCTGGGAAGCAGGGCTGGAGCGGGGATCTCCAGGGATGCGGTGAGGAGCAGGGCAGTGGCACAGGCAGCAGCACCGCGGTCCCAGGGCTTGGTCCTGCTGGACACGCGTTGTCCAAGCACGGCGTCACATGGAGCTGTCACAGGGAGAATCATAGAATCATAGAATAGTAAGGGTTGGAAAGGACCTCAAGATCATCGAGTTCCAACCCCCCTGCCATGGGCAGGGACACCTCCCACTAAACCATGCCATCCAAGGCTATGTCCAACCCCACCTTTAACGCCACCAGGGATGAAGCATCCACAACCTCCCTGGGCAACCCATTCCAGGGCCCCACCACCCTCACAGTAAAGAATTTCTTCCTCAGATCCAATCTAAACTTCCCCTGTTTAAGTTTAAACCCATTACCCCTTGTCCTCTCACCACAGTCCCTAATGAAGAGTCCCTCCCCAGCATCCCTATAGGCCCCCTTCAGGTATTGAAAGGCTGCTATGAGGTCTCCACGCAGCCTTCTCTTCTCCAGGCTGAACAGCCCCAACTTTCTCATCCTATCTTCATACGAGAGGTGCTCCAGTCCCCTGATCATCCTCGTGGCCTCCTCTGCACTTGTTCCAACAGTTCCATGTCCTTTTTATGTTGAGGACACCAGAACTGCACACAATACTCCAAGTGAGGTCTCACGAGAGCAGAGTAGAGGGGCAGGATCACCTCCCTCGACCTGCTGGTCACACTCCTTTTGATGCAGCCCAGGATACTTTGTGGTGGGAATGATGAGAACTGGTGCCTGCCCGGGTGCTGTGACCGGTCCTTGGCCTCTGCCGGCCCGGTCCAGCACCCTGAACCCAGCACCCGCCCCAGCACCATGCCTCTGGATGCTGTGGGTGCTGCAGGTGCTGGGGGTGCTGCGGGTGCCCAGGGCTCCGGGGCAGTTGGGAAGCTCCACTCAAGGTCTCCTGGCCCATGGTGGAAGCCTGGCTCCAGGTGCAGCTTCCCAAGAGCTCCCCCCATGTGGTGGACCCCCCCCTGTTTTCCAAGAGGGGAAATCAAGGAAAGGGGAAAATACAAGGGGAAAAAAAAATAAACAGCAAAATGGTCCCAAGGTGTAAAGGGGGGGGAGGGGGGAAGGAGGAAAGAAATAAAAAAAGGAAAAAAGGAGAAAGGAAAATGAAAAAAAAAAAATAAAACATAAAAAAGGAAAAAGGAAATAGAAAAAAAAAAAAGAAAAAGGAAAAAAGATGAAAGAAAGAAAAAATAAAAAGGAAAAAGGAAAAATAAATAAAAAAAGACAGATTAAACCCAATGGAACACAAACGAAGTCTCAATGAAAACCGAAGGAAGCAGCAAGGAAGGGGGAGCACGGGAGAACAGGGAAGGAAGAGGGCACACAAAAGGCCTCTGCGTGCTGCTGGGGAGTCCATGGCACGTCCATGCCCCCCCGGAGCACCATGAGGTGGCAGAGCCAGCACCGGGCTGGAGCGAGCGCATCCCCATAGAATTCCTGCGGGATGAGGCAGTGCCCCAGGGAGCCCCAGGGAGCCCCATGGCCTCCGCCATGGCCACCACGTGAAGCCCTCAGGCCCCAGGACCGAGCCCCCCAACCCCACAGGAGCCCCCCGCACCTCGGGACCCCCTTCCCCCCCTGGGGAGCCAGGGAAGGAGGAGCGTGCCCCACGGTGCTGCCCCGCTCCAGGCCTCACCAGGCAGCCATAAACAGGCCCCAACCTGCGAGCAGGCCCCAGGGCGGGAATGTGGGAGGCAGGGGCAGGTTTGGGGAGAAAAACATGGATTTAGGGAAAAGGGGGGGGGGATAATGCTGCTGGTGGGGGGGCTGCCCACTCCCCCCTGCTCTGCAGGGACCCCTTCCACTGGAGCAGCTTGCTCCAAGCCCCTGTGTCCAACCTGGCCTTGAGCACTGCCATGGACGGGGCAGCCACAGCCTCTCTGGGTACCCTGTGCCAGGCCCCGGCCATGGCGCCTCCCCACTGCCCCTGCAGCAGCCCCAGCCACGGTCCCGGTGCTTCCAGGGGTCCTGAGGAGCCTCCTGGGCCAGTTTGTGCCATCACCTCCCGTCCCAGCACTGGACACCAGTGAGAACCCGGCTCCAGCTCACACTCTCCCCTCCGCTATTTACACCCATTGTGAGGATCCCCTGAGCCTCTCCTCCAGTCCCGGTCCCTCCGCACCTCCAGGCCCTGGCACCAGCTTGGTGGGCACTCGCTGGATGGGCTCCAGTGTCCCGCAGGCACCATGTCCCTTGCTGGACGCAGCACTCCATGAGCAGCCTCACCCGTGCCTCAGGCAGGAGGGCCTCAACTCCTCCATCACTCCTCACCCTCCATGGGCTGTGTTTGCCCCCAGGGCACTGTGGTGGCCCATGGAAAGCTCCAGGTCCTTCCCTACAGAGCTGCTTTCCAGCCTGGTGCTCCCCATGGGCAGGACCGGGTTGAACACATGGACCTGGGCTGGTGCTGAGCACGCAGCAAGGGTAGAGCAGACCCTTCCCAAACCTGCTGCTGGGACCAAGGACTGGCAATGGGTGCCAAGGAGCAAGGTCACAGCCACCGTGCCCATGGGTTGTGGCATCCGGAGCAGGGTCCAGGCTCTGTCTGTTCAGCCCCATGCAGGATGAGAATCCTCCTCCAGCCCCACGCGTGCATTGGGCAGAGCGCGGGATGCAGTGCAGTCCCACCACCCCACCGCAGCCAGGAGGGCCGAGACAGCACTGGTAAGTGGCACCCGCTTTAATGGCAAGTAAAAAGCCAAGAGGGTGGCCCCAAGGGTGGGCTCCTCTTCACCAAAGCCAGGGCGCTCTTTGTGCTGTGCAGTGCCCGGGAGCTCCTGCTCCGCTGTGGGGCTCTTCCTCCACCCAGGGCTGTGCCAATCCAAAAGGAACAATCCCGAAGGTACCTGCAAGAGCTTGGAGCTCCCCTTGGCCTCCTCCTCCTCACTCACCCCCCTGTGGGTCAGGAGACAGAGGTGGCACCAGCATGAGGGGCTGGTGACACGGATGCCATGGGCCAAGGCAGGATGAGCAGCACTGGGAAAGGCACAGCAGGAGGTTTATTTACAGAGGGGAAATGGTTTCATTTTGCATTCCTGTCCCAGGATCAAAGCTGAGGGTTCTTCGCCCGAGGACAGCGGTGTCCTCGGGGCACCCCGTCACGCTCGCCGTGCCTTCTTGCTTTTCTTCTTCTCCTCCTTGACAGCAGCATCGTGGGCCTTCCTCTTCGCAGCGAGTTTGTTCGCCTGTGGAGAACCCCCCGAGAGGCACAGTCAGAGCCATCTGCAGCCACTGAGGGCAGCGCTGCCCTGGTCCCACCAACCCCCCGCTGTACATGGAGAGATGGACCCACGTGCTGCAGGCACTGTCCTCACCAGCTACAGGAGAGCAGGAGCAACCCAGCGCTTGCACAGGGTGGCACAGACCTGGTTTTAGTGATCCACCACCACAAGCCCATTTGGGAGGAGGCAAAGGCCCTGGGCCCACAACAGCCCTGTGCTCCTACCTCTCGGACTTTCCTCTTCTTGCCAAACATGATCTTCTTGTAGAGGTATTTCTCCCTCTTCTTCATCATCATGATGGCCAGACGCTTCTCCTCGCTCTGCTGCTCCTGCTCCAGGCGCTGCTTGTCCTCCAGCCGCAGCTTCCCGGCCGTCACCGTCACCGGCAGCGCCTGCAGGAGCCAGAGCTCAGCACCCGGAACCCACCGCACCCCCCAGGGACACACGGAGCACCCTCCACAACAGGCAGCAGGTCCTGAGCAGGGACAGGGCTCCAGGACGCAGCGCTGCGGTGGCAGCTCCATACCTTGTTGCTCTGAGTCTTCTGCTCTTCCAGCTTCTTTAATTTCATCTCCTCTTCCTTTTCAGACTCATCTTCCTCCTCCTCCTCCTCTTTATCGTTGTTGTCCTCCTCTTCCTCCTCTTCTTCCTCCTCACTCTCTTCATCTACAGACAGAACACCATTACCAATGGCAAAGCATCCACCGGCTCCAGAGCAGGTCCAGCCCTTCTCAACTCCCCAACTCCCGATCCCAAGCACTGGCATCACCTGGCTCCTCTCCCCGCTGCATCGCCAGCAGCTTCAGCTTCTCAGGAGGGATGTAGTCTCCCTCCTGCTCCGTCACGAAGGGCGAGAGGTGGGGGGGCAGCAGCACCCCAGGGAAGTAGTCGGCCACAGGGAGGCACAGCTTGGCATTGACCGAGTCGAAGACCCACTGAGGCTGCAGGTAGTACCTGTGGGGCAGAGGGCCTCAGGCTCTGGACCTCATGGGCTAGAGGGAAGCATGGGACAGCCCTGGGACAGGTCTCGTGCCTCACCGACCTGCCAACAACCTGCTGCTGCACCTGGGGCCGGTCAACGATCTGGTGGGTGATGGATGGGTCGCTCACATCGTAGGTGGCCCCGATGCACAAGGACTTGTCCCAGGAGACTTGGCCACCAAAGCACCTGCCAGCAAAGCCCACCGAGGGGTCAGGCAGGCAGGGGGGGCCCACGGGGTCCCCTCGCCTGCAGGTCAGGCAGATCAGCCCCCGAGCCCTGACGGAGGGGCAGCACCAAGGGACAGCATGTACCGGATGACGAAGGCCAGCGGCTCCCGAGGCACCTCCCTGTTGAGGAAGAAGCGCAGCCCCTCAAAGAGCTTCTTGTGCTTCTCCAGGGCCTCCTGCTCCTTCTTCCTCGCGTCCATCTGCTCCGCAGTCTCCTGCTCAGAGTGAAGTATTCAGCCTCCTCCCCAAGACCAGCCCCTGCCAAGCCCCTCTCTGCAGGATGCCAGCCCCACTGTGCTCCCAGTCCCTCCCAGCACCACACCAGCCCCTGCCTGGGCACAGAACCTACCCCAGGCAGGATCCTCCATGGCCAGGGCTGAGCCCCAGCACCAGGACCTTACCCCCTCCACTGGAAACTCATCCAGCTCCACCTCCTCCTCGTGGGTTGGTGCCACCACCCGGGCCAGGCTAGAGCTCAGGGCCGACAGCTTCTGCAGCGGGAGCAGATGAGGAGGGTCAGGCCCAGAGAGGGCTTTGGGACGGGAAAAAGGGGCAGCCTCATGGAGGAAGGAGCTTTTCGGACCAAGAGATCACAAGTCTGGACAGATGTTCAGCCTCCTCCATGTACTGTCCCATCCCAAGTCCCCCACCACACAGAAGGGAGGCCAAGCACAGCTCCTCCCTTGCCCAACAAGGAGTTTGGGACCAGCCTCCTCCATCACACAGGGGTCTGGCTCTGGTCCTCAGTCCCTGCACACCGAGTGCCCCACACCAGGAGGAGGTGTGGGGTCAGGACACCAAGCCCATGCAGAATCCTCCCATGACTGCAGTGTCCCTCACCTCCAGGTAGCTCTCCGAATCCATAGCGTACTCCTTGCCCTCTGCAGGCTTCAGCTCAACATCAGCCTGGCCATCGATCTGGGGGGAGAAACAGGATGTGGGCAGGCAGCTCCCAAATCCCAGAGACCCCCAAACACCCCCTGAGCCTCCACCACAGCCTCGCTTCCCAGCACCCCGAGGCGGGAGCAGCCGGTGCCTCACCTTGGGTGGGTAGAGCAGGTTGAGGGACTGGTAGAGGCGGAAGTTGACGAAGCCCAGGAGCGTGGTGTAGAACTCGGTGAAGGTGGCCATCACCCGGTAATCCACGTCCGTGGGGTGCTACGGGCACAGCGAGGGTGAGGACACAGGGATAAACTCCAGGGAGGGAGAACTAATGCTGCCTGGGCAGGACATGGGTTGGCCAAGGAGATGCTGTGGGGTGAGCTGGAGGGGTGAACCCCAGCAGGGGCCAGACAAAAGCCTGGGAAGCCTCAACCCAACTGTGCCAAACCCAGGGATGCAATGAGAGGGTCCTGCATGGAAAGGCAGAATGGTTCTAAACTGACAGAGGGGAGACTGAGATGAGCTCTTAGGCAGAAGCTCTTCCCTGTGAGGGTGCTGAGGCGCTGGCCCAGGGTGCCCAGAGAAGCTGTGGCTGCCCCATCCCTGGCAGTGTTCAAGGCCAGGTTGGACACAGGGCTTGGAGCAAGCTGCTCCAGTGGAAGGTGGCAGGGGTTGGAGCTGGAGGAGCTTTGAGGTCCCTTCCAACCCAAACCAGCCTGGGATGACTCTGTGATACGTTCTTGGCAAGGTGCAGCACAGCAATGAACCTAACTCGGCTCTTCACTAAGTGGCACCAGCCTCATTCCTCGGGTTAATCTTTAATTGCTGATTAAGGCACATTTGGTAATTAACGAGAAAAACAAGGAGGTGGGGCGGCTGGTACAGCCAGGCACAGGGACATGGGGACAGTTAGCCTGGAGGGACAGGTCCACAGGGCCCCCAGCCACCTCTATGGGCTCCACAGCATGAGAGCCACAGGATGGTCCCTCAGCTGTAAGTGGGAGGGACTTCAGCAGCGCCTGTTGCGCCTGATGGGGGGTGATGGGCTTGAACTGAAAGAAGAGATTCGGGCTGGACATGAGGAAGGAATGTGTTACCATGAGGGTAGAGAAACACTGGTACAGGTTCCCAGATTGGTGGCAGATGCCTCATCCCTGGAGACATTCCAGGCAAGGCTGGATGTGGTTCTGAGCAACCTGGTCTAGTTGCAGATGTCCCTGCTCATCGCAGGGGACTGGACCAGATAAGCTTTGGGGATCCCTTCCAATCCAAACTGGGATTCTATTCTAACCCTTCCCCATCCCAGGGAAGGCAGCAGTGGGGCAGCAGCAGCGCGGGTCCCATACAGATCCTGCCGCGTTCCTCCCTGGTACTCACATCATGGGCAAAGGTGTAAGGGGTGATCCACGTGACGGGCTG
This sequence comes from Amazona ochrocephala, assembly GCA_039720435.1. Lineage (NCBI taxonomy): Eukaryota > Metazoa > Chordata > Aves > Psittaciformes > Psittacidae > Amazona > Amazona ochrocephala. The sequence goes on along the minus strand of CM077891.1, from coordinate 1,362,563 downwards.
CCCCAGCACCTCGGCCTGGTAGTAGATGCCCTTGATGGAGAGGAAGACCTGGCAGGGAATGGAGAGAAGGCTCAGGGGGAGGAAGACCGTGGGTGCTCCCTTGTCCCGTTCTTGTTAACCCTTCCCCTGCCAGTGGAGTCATCAGGGGAGCATCAGACGGCCCAGCAGCACCCATTCCCCAGCTGAAGCACCGGCACAGTGGGCCTACTGCCATCCAGGGGCACAAGCTCACACCACCACAATCCCCAGGGCAGGGGTCTCAGCCCTGCTCCCGCAGCACCCACCTTGCGCAGGGAGCGGGAGGCGATGACGTAGTTGAGGAACTCCACGGCCAGGCGCCGGCAGAGCTGGATGGTCTGGACATGGCACTTGCCCGTGCGCGGGAAGGTGGAGAACAGGAAGCACATGGAGAGAGCATCGTCCAGGTCCCGCAGCGCATCCACAAAGGTTGGATACCTGTGCCCAGGCAGGGGGAGGAATCACACACAGCCACATCCACCAGGATCTGCTGGGGCTCATGGAGACCGTGCAGGACAAGGGGACAGGAACCAAAGAGCATCAACCTCCTGCGTGTCCCACCAAACTGGTGACCCACAGCGATGGGGTGTCCCTGCTGGGCACTGGGCTGCTCACAGACACTAGCTCCTGGGACTCAGGGCTCTCCAGGGAGCCAGGACAGCAACAGCCCAGTTACTGTGTGGTGTCAACAGGTTTTAGAGCACCCACAGGCACTGAGTGCTGGGGAACCGTGTGCTGGGCTGCACCCCGAGTGTGAGCAGCAGCTCAGGGAGGGGATCCTGCTCCTCTGTGGCGCTCTGGGGAGACCCCCCTGCAGCCCTGATCCAGCGCTGGGGAACAGCACCAGAGGGACATGGAGCTGTTGGAGCGAGGCCATGGAGCTGCTGCGAGGGCTGGAGCAGCTCTGCTCTGGAGCCAGGCTGAGAGAGCTGGGCTGGGGCAGCCTGGACAAGAGAAGGCTCCTGAAGGGGAGACCTCAGAGCAGCTCCAGTGCCTGAAGGGGCTGCAGGAAACCTGGAGAGGGGCTTTGGACAAGGGATGGAGGGGCAGGACAAGGGAATGGCTTTAACCTGCCAGAGGGGAGACTGAGATGAGCTCTTAGGCAGAAGCTCTTCCCTGTGAGGGTGCTGAGGCGCTGGCACAGGGCGCCCAGAGAAGCTGTGGCTGCCCCATGCCTGGCAGTGCTCAAGGCCAGGTTGGACACAGGGGCTTGGAGCAAGCTGCTCCAGTGGAAGGTGTCCCTGCCCGTGGCAGGGGTTGGGACTGGAGCTTTAAGGTCCCTTCCAACCCAAACCAGGCTGTGACTCTGTGAATCCCAGCCTGGACCCACCAGGAGCAGTGCCCCTGTGGTGCAGCGCAACGGCCCAGGGCACTCCTTGGCCAGATGAAAGCTGCAGGACTCAAAGGCTGCAGTCAGATGGTGAGGCCCCACCACTCCAGCAGTGCTGCAGTCACAGCATCCCCCATCCCTAGCTTCCTGGGGCAGTGCCTGCCCCTTGGTGCCATTTCTGGTGACCTTCTATGAAGGGGCTACGGAACTGATGGACAGGGGCAGAGCAGTTGATGTCATCTACCTGGACTTGTGCAAAGCCTTTGACACTGTCTCACACGACATCCTTGTCTCTAAGTTGGAGAGACATCAATTTGATAGGTGGACCACTCGGTGGATAAAGAACTGGCTGGATGGCCGCACGCAAAGAGTAGTGCTCAGTGGCTCAGTGTCCAGCTGGAGACCAGTAACGAGTGGTGTCCCCCAGGGATCGGTGTTGGGACCGGTCTTGTTCAACATCTTTGTGGGTGACATGGACAGTGGGATTGAGTGCGCCCTCAGCAAGTTTGCCGATGACACCAAGCTGTGTGGTTCGGTTGATACATTGGAGGGAAGGAATGCCATCCAGAGGGACCTTGACACGCTTGTGAGGTGGGCTGATGCCAACCTGATGAAGTTTAACCATGCCAAGTGCAAGGTCCTACACCTGGGTCGGAGCAATGCCAGGCACAGCTACAGGTTGGGCAGAGAAGAGATTCAGAGCAGCCCAAGGAGAAGGACTTAGGGGTGTGGGTTGATGAGAAAATGAACATGAGCCGGCAGTGTGCGCTTGCAGCCCAGAAAGCCAACTGTATCCTGGGCTGCATCAAAAGGAGTGTGACCAGCAGGTCGAGGGAGGTGCTCCTGCCCCTCTACTCTGCTCTCGTGAGACCTCACTTGGAGTATTGTGTGCAGTTCTGGTGTCCTCAACATAAAAAGGACATGGAACTGTTGGAACAAGTCCAGAGGAGGCCACGAGGATGATCAGGGGACTGGAGCACCTCCTGTACGAAGACAGGATGAGAAAGTTGGGGCTGTTGAGCCTGGAGAAGAGAAGGCTGCGTGGAGACCTCATAGCAGCCTTCCAACACCTGAAGGGGGCCTATAGGGATGCTGGGGAGGGACTCTTCATTAGGGACTGTGGTGAGAGGACAAGGGGTAATGGGTTCAAACTTAAACAGGGGAGGTTTAGATTGGATATAAGAAAGAAGTTCTTTCCTGTAAGGGTGGTGGGGCCCTGGAATGGGCTGCCCAGGGAAGTTGTGAATGCTTCATCCCTGGCGGCGTTCAAGGTGGGGTTGGACATAGCCTTGGATGGCATGGTTTAGTGGGAGGTGTCCCTGCCCATGGCAGGAGGGTTGGAACTCGATGATCTTGAGGTCCTTTCCAACCCTTACTATTCTATGATTCTATGATTTCCCTTTCCTCGATCTACACCAGCACAATGAGGTCCTGGACACCACTGGGACAATGAAGAGACAATGAGATTCCTTCCCTGCTTTGGTTTTCTCCTCTCTCACTGCCACCAAACCCATCAACTCATCAACAGGCATCGTCCATCAGCTCTCCCTCTGAGGAAAACAGTGCCCAGGAAGAGGAGGAGAGCTCTGACCATCTCCCTGGAGATCCCAGATCCATCTAGGATGGCCAGGCACTCCCTGCGCACTCATGCATTGCTGCAGCTAGCTTACAGCACCTCCTTCTCTTCCAGCCCAGAGACACCAGCTTCCATCACCCCCCCTTCAGACACACACAGGAGATGGATCCCTAATGAAGGATGGACACAGGGAAGGCTCCACAGCTCCAGGGCAAGCTCCTCCCCAGAGGCCAGCTCTGCCAGGACACGGCATGCAGCTCACCCACCTCTCCTTCACAATGTGGTCAAGCTTGTAGGTGGGCTTGTTGTCCTTCAGCCGGTCTACGGTGCTCCACTCGCTCTTCCCATACGCCTTCCGGAGCTTCCGCACGAACACCTGCGGGACAGCGGGAATGCTGGGGGGGGGGTCTGTGGGAGAGGCTGAGCCCTTAGGGCCCCTCAGAGGCTCCTGAAGGGAAATCACCTTGTACTCCCGGAACTTGTTGACGATGGGCTCATGGAGGAGGAATTTGATGTCCTTGAGGAGGTAGAAGGTCCTGGGAGCCGTGGAGCCTTTGTTCACCTTCTTCTTGTGCTTGGGCTCGTGGGGGTAGATCCCCTTCAGGATGCAGAGGCGCCTGGTGGTGGTGATAAGGGTGAGACACGAGGAGCTGTAGCACCCAACGGTGCTGCCACCCCTCGGACACCGAGAACCACAGCACCCTGAGAGCCCGGGACACGCAGGACACAACACCCGGCTGCTCATGGGGAGGGCCCATAGGGCCCCCCCACCACAGGCCCCATGTCCTGCTGCTCCTGCAGGGGCCCGCGGGGGTGCTGGGCGCACCTGAAGTCGGGCAGGCTCAGCTGCAGCTTCTTCCGCGCTCGGTTGCGGGTGATGTAGTTGGTGGCGGCCCCGCGCTCGTACTGCGGAGAGAGGAGGGGGTCGGTACAGGGAGCCCCGCACCGGGACGGGGAGGGGGAACCGGCGGGGGCTGAATAGAGCCGGGGGGAACGGTGAGAAGAGGGGAAAACCGGCACCGGATGGGCGAGGGGGGCACGGGAAGGTACAGGGGGAGATGGGGAAGTGGGAACGGATACGGCAGGGACACGGTACGGGCACGGAAGGGTACGGGTGCGATGGACACGGTACGGACACGGGAGCGTACCGGGGGGGGGATGGACACGGCAGGGACACGGGAGGGTACCGTGGGGATGGACACGGTACGGACACAGGAGGGTACCGGGGGTGACGGACACTGTACAGACACGGCAGGGACACGATAAGGCACGGGAGTGCCGGAGCCGCGCCGCTCCGGTGCGTGGTATTCGGTACCTTTTTCTTCTCCACCCCTCCCATGGCCGCGCCGCCGCTGCCGCGTGCTCCCGGAGCGCCGCAGGACCCCGGGCTGCCCGCGCGGTGCCTGCAACCGGGGCGCGGGGCCCGCACCCACCGGAGCCGCGCCGGGCTGGGGCAGCCCGGGCGGGGCGAGAGGCGGAAGCGGGGCGGGCAGCGCGGGTGGGCGGTGGGACGGGACAGGGCCGGGCAGGGGCAGGGCAGGCGCGCCGCGGGCAGCCCGCGCGTCCCCGTAGGAGGGGTCCTGCGGCGCGGGGCACGCCGGGGCGGGTCTGGGCCCCGTGGAGGCCTCGGGCCGGGGGCTTGCAGCGGCAGCTCCCGCGGGGCGGGCCCGGGGTGACTGGAGCGTGCGGGCCCGGCTCCGGAGCCCCCGTGGTGACCGGAGCGTGCGGGCCCGAATCCGGAGCCCCCGTGGGTCGGGACGGGCCGGGTCCGGAGTGACCGGATCGGGCGGGCCCGGCTCCGGGGGTAAGCGCCCGCAGAGGCTCCGTGCCCGGCCCGGAGCGGGTCTCGGTGTGCCCGAGGATCCCGAGCTGAGGAGGCCCGGTGTGTACCGCTGCCGTGTGAAGCGCTGGGGAACACGGGGCGCTCGAGGGGGTCGTAATAACCGGCAGCTCCATAACCAATAGGTCCTAGCACAGAGGGGTTGTTACCAATAGCTCCCAGTACAGGGGGATTATAATCAATAGCTCCCAGTACAGGGGGGTTATAGTCAGTAGCGCAGAGCCCAAAGGGGGCTCCTTGGCCCCGCCGTTTCCCCTGGAACGAGCTGTTTGCCTTAAACCGGACCGAAACCAGCAGACAAACCAAAAATGGGGGAAAGGGACAATTCCGAGGTGCGGAGGGTTGGTGGAAGAGAGGAGCTGAGGCTCTGCGGGCCCTGCTCTCCCTGGGCCAGTGCTGATGTGCCGGAGGCACCTGAGCATCCACTGAACGTCCACCTTGTCAGGGTGACGTCTGTTGAAGCAGTTTAATGTTTGCCCAGTGTCGGGTGTCCCTGCCCGGGGCAGGGGATGGAGGTGGAAGATGAGGTCCCTACAACCCAACCCAGGCTGATTCTATGTTGGTTTGTGCGGTGCCGTCTGGGGCTGTGGGTAATGAGGGCTTGGACCTGACCCTGGTGGGTCCCTGGGGCTGCTCTTGTCCCCACTGCAGGTTGCAGCCACTCTGGGTGCTTCACCCGCCCCTGGTGCTTCTGGGTGCTGTTGGTGCCATGCACCCTCCTGCACCCTCATCCATCCCCAGCGCCCTCCAGGGAGCAGCTGCCCCTGGGACATGGGTCACCTCCTGCCCCTGTCACTGGTGGGACACCCATGGGTGCTCTCTGGGGTCCCCACTGTGTCCTGTAGAGACCAGGAGCCACGTCCTCAGCCCCCACCAAGTGCAGGGGTTCTGTGGGGCACGGGGCTGAGTCCCCACAGCCCAGCACCTGCCCTGAGCCTGGGGGTCCCCAGCAGCACCCTGGGACCCCACTGCAGGGATTTACCTGGTGCGGTTCAGCCCCCCCACACCCACTGCGTGCTGGGCTGGTTAATCCTTGTTTGCAGTTCCATATGGGCAGCGGGTTACAGCTTCCGAAGGGGACGGAGGGCACAGGAGCACGGGATTCCCATCCCAGCCCCTGTTTTCTCTTGGGCTGACTTTGGCCGGTGGCTGTGACCCAGGCAGCGGCTCAGGTCGCGCTGCCCCGGCGCAGGGCAGGGACACCCTGTGCTGAGGGGCTGTGCCAGGTCAGCGGCTGGGAGGGAAGGGGGGCCGGGAATTCCTTATCTCTGCCTGCGGGGTCGGGCTCACTTCCCTCCTCTTCGCCTCCAGCCAAAGTTCTTCCCTGTTCCTGCTGACTCGGCTCCAGTGTGCGGAAACAGCCGCTTGTGACACCTCCCTGCCCCTGGCTCTGTCCCCGCTCCCCTCGTTGTGCAGTGCTGTGCTGAGCCATGGCACAGCACCCGCTGTCCCGCTGCGGTGTGTGCCTGCTCCTGGTGCTGCTGCAGGCTGCGCTGCTGCCCGCCCGGCTCTGCGGTGAGTATGGCCACGGGCGCAGCCCCCCCGGGGCTCCCCCTCCTGAGCGGGTCCCTGAGGAGCCCCATCCCGTGCCCTGGCCCTGGGGCAGATGCGGGCCGGGTGAAACCGCTCTGATGATGGCTTTCCCAAGGCTCAGCTCTATGAAGTGCCTGCTGGGGTTAAGCCTTATTCCTGTGCCCCCGTCTCCTTCCCAGCGCCTGCAGCCCCCGACCACCCATGTCGCTGGGGGCAGGTCAGCCCTGGCAGCCCCGCCAGCCCCATGGGTTGCCTTGGGCTCTCCACACTCCTGCTTCATGTCATTTATATTGTTCATTCCCCATTTCGGGGCAGAGACCTGAGCTTTGGGGATCTGAGGGGGGGTTGCAGAGGGCAGGGGCACACGGCAGTGTTTGGGTGCGGGGTCTCCATCACCAGCACCGCCCCACACCGGGGTGCTGCAGGCACCCCGGGGCTCTCCTGCCCCACTCACCCTCTGCTCCCTGCCGGGGCCGGTAGAAGCCCCGGGGCAGGCGGCCGTGCTGCGGGCTCTGAGCTCCCGGCTGCTGGCGCTGGCAGCGGATCCTGAGCGGGAGCCTGACCCCAGCGTGTACCTGGCGCTTCGCCTGGCCGGGGAGCACGACCTGCGCCGGGAGCAGCAGTACCTGGAGCGGCTGCAGGACGCCTTCCAGCACCGCTACGGCCGGTAGGTCCCGTGGGGGCCACCGCGTGTCCCCTGTCTCACTGCGGGATGTCCCCTGGCCTTCCGCTGACACCGAGTGCCCGCAGGAGCCTGCAGGCAGCTGGAGACCCCCGGCACGGTGCTGCGGACACCGAGCACAGCACGTACGTGTGTGTCCCACACAGGGACAGTCCCCTCTGCTGGCAGGGTGATGAGCACCAGTGCAGTGTCGGGGGCTGACGGGTACTGGTGTGCTGCAGGGGGGGTGATGGGTATGGGTGTGTGGCAGGGGGGTGATGGGTAGGGGTGTGCGGCAGGGGTGACGGGTACCGGTGTGCTGTAGGGGTGATGGGTAGGGATGTGCTGTGGGGGGGTGATGGGTGCTGCAGGGGGGGTGACGGGTACCGGTGTGCTGCAGGGGTGACGGATACCGGTGTGCTGCATTGATGATGGGTACAGGTGTGCTGCAGGGAGGTGACGGGTACAGGTGTGCTGCAGGGGGGGTGACAGGGTGTTTGCAGGAGCACTGATATGGAGTGGCTGGAGACGGGGCGGCTGGCGCTGTACCTGCTGGGGCTGAGGGCCACGTGTTCCCCACTGGAGCACAAGCTCCTGCGCTCACTGGTGACGTGGCTCAAGTACTACCTGGAGGAGGACTGGGCAGGTGAGAGCAGCCCCATGGCGTGACCACGGCGAGCACCCACCCGGGTGCTGGCATGTCCGGCCGCGGTGGCACAAGCCCTTGTCCCCAGGCTCCCGGCGGCACGGCCACCCCATCACCAGTTACTACCAGTACAGCCTGGGCGTGCTGGCGCTGTGCGTGCACCGCAAGCGGGTGCGGGAGGAGGTGATCCGCCGGCTCCTGGCCGCCGAGCAGCACGCCAAGTTCGGGTACAGCGCCGGCAGTGCCATAGGTAAAGGGTCCCTGGGGACTGGTGGGGTGGTGGCACCCAGGGTGGGTGTGTGGCTGCATGGTGACACCCTGTCCCCACAGACACAGAGGCAGTGGTAGCGGTGGCCTTCACCTGCCTGGTGCAGGAGCGGCTGGTGGGGTCCACGCTGGCGGCGGAGCTGCGGGCAGCGGTGCATGGGGCGAAGAAGAGGATGGTGGAGGCACAGGGCGAGGATGGCTTCTTCGGCAACGTCTACAGCACCCCCTGGGCCATGCAGGTGGGTTCCAGTGTGGGGGGACACGAGCATGGGATATGGGTTTGGGACATGGGTGCAGACCTGGATGTGAGCATAGACGCAGTGTGAGTATTATGAGGTTCAACAAGGCCAAGCGCAATGTCATGCCGCTGAGTGAGGGCAATCCCCAGCACAAAGGCAGGCGGGGTGGAGATGGGATGGAGCAGCCCTGAGGAGAAGGACTTGGGGGTGTTGGGGATGAGAAGCTCCCCGTGACCATGGCAGGGGGTTAGGGCTGGGTGAGCTTTAAGATCCTTTCCCTTTCACTCTGTGATCCTATGGCTCTATAAGCAGGGACGTGGGTGCAGATGCAGGTGCTGGGGCAGAGGCAGGGGCTGGGTGGTCAGTGCTCAGCTCATTGTGGTGCCCACAGCCCAGGGCTCTGACCCACCTCCCTCCTCTGGACGCTGCCCCATCCCCTTCCTCCCTCTGGCTCCAGGTCTTCATCGCCACCAACTCGTGCGAGGCGCAGGCTCCGTACGGCCGGGCCATGGCTGCGCTGCTGCAGCACGTGGACGCCTTCAGCACCGCCGCCACGCTGGCACAGGCGCTGCCGGTGCTGCACGGCCGCTCCTACCTGCACATCGCCTCCATGCACTGCGAGGAGGAGCTGGGTAGGTGCTGGGGACAGCTGGGGGGGCATTGGCACCGCTGGCACCGCGGTGGTGGCCTGGTGCCCATCAGCACCGCGGTGGCTTCTCGCAGACACACTGACACCCATCAGCCCCGAGCCGCTGTCAGAGCTGCCGGGGAACAAGACGGTGCGGCTGGTGGTGGAGTGTCCTCTGCCGCCGTGTCCCGAGCGCTGGCTCTACGACCACCCAGTGCTGGTACCCGCCGGTGCCACCCTCCTGGATGTGCTCAGGGCAGCCACTGAGCAGGGACCCCCCGACTTCACGTATGTGACCCTCCCACCCAGGGTGGCCATGGTGCACCCATCCAGGGGCTCATCCACTCAGCGGTGCTGGGGCTGGACCCTCACCCTCCTCTCCTGCCCGCCAGGTTTGACACCCGGGACACCCCCCAGGGCCCCTACCTGAGCGGGGTGCTGGGGCTGGAGGCACAGCAGCAGAAGCGCACGTACTGGCAGCTCCTCACTGCGCCCAGCACCAGCCTGCAGATGGGTGAGTGACAGGGTCCTGCCGGAGGTAGGAGGGTTCCTCTCTGTCCCCGCGGCCACTTTCCCACCTGGGGCTGTCCCTCTCTCCACAGGTATTGGTGACTACAGACCCTGCAATGGGGAGACCCTCATCCTGCGCCTCAGCGAGTGGTAGAGGATGGGGGTGATGGCAATGAACCGCCTGCCCAGGCACAGACCCTGCTGTCTCCTGCCTCCTGCTTTCCTGCGCCCGGGTGCCAGCACCTCAGATCTGCCCTGGGGGGAGAAGGGAGAGGAGGGGGGACACGCAAAGCCGGTGTCCGGTGTACGTGGTGGGACGGAAGCACCCAGAGCAGCAGCTCTGTGCGTGGACCGGGCAGCAGCTGCCGGAGGCAGTATTTGGGGCGCCCAAAGCGGCCGGGTCTGGGCAGCCTGAGCCGGTGCTGTTCGTGCCCGGTGAGACGCCAGCCAGGGCCATGCTCTGGGCGGGGGCCATTGAACACCCTCCAGCCGCAAGCGCTCGGGCGCCGCGGTGCCGCCTCCCGGTTGTGTCCCGGCCCTGCTCCCGGGCTCTAATCCGGCCCCAGCCCCTGGTGGCGGCGTCGGGCGCTGCGGTTCGAGCTCGGGGCGGCCCCGCCGCGGGGGCTCTGACGCACTCGCGGCCGCTGCGCTGCGGTTCCCCCGGGCCTGGCGGGGCCGCCCGGGTGCGGGTTGGGCGGCGCGGAGCCGGTGCCCCCCCCCCGGGCGGCGCTGACGCGGAGCCGGGGAGGAGCCTCCCCCGTCCCCGCGGCCGCTCCCTCCCTCCCGCCATCACCAAACTTCGCGCTCGCCGCTGGCATCGCCGCCCTCGCACATGGCAGCAGCGCCCCGGGGCTGAGCCCCGCGCCGGGAGCGGAGGGATCCGACACCGCCATCAGCAGCGCCACCGGCGGCGGATCTCGGCGCGGGAGGACGGGGCAGAGCGCGGGGTGGCAGCGGCGGGGAGCGGAGCCGGTGCCCATGTGCCCGCGGTCCCGGCGCGGCGATGAGGCGGCGATGATGACGAGCACCGCCGAGGGCACCCTCCGGCCCTGGAAACCGGACCCGGGGCAGGCGCATGACGGTCGGGCCCCGCCGTGGCCGTCGGTGCCGCTGACCCTGACGGTGCTGGCCTGGCTGGGCACCGGCACCACCATGGCCGGCCTCAACAAATGGATCTTCTCTGCGCACGGGTTCCGGTACCCGCTGCTGCTGTCGGCGCTGCACATGCTGTCGGGGGCGGCCGTGGGGCAGGCGCTGGGCTGGGCGCGGGGGTTGGCCCCGCCGGCCCCGCGGCACCGCGCCCGGGTCTACCTGCTCAGCATCACCTTCTGCACCAGCGTGGCCTTGGGCAACCTGGGCTTGAGCTCCGTGCCGCTGGACGTGGCGCAGGCGGTGGCTGTCACCACGCCGCTGGTGACGCTGCTGCTGTCGCGGGTGCTGGGGCGCCGGCGGCACCGCCCGCTGCAGTACGCGGCCATGGGGCCCGTGTGCGCCGGGGCCGCCTGCGCCATCGCCAGCGGCCACCAGCCCGGCTGCGGCTTCCTGCTGGCTGCTGCCGTGCTCCGCGCCCTCAAGTCCATACAGCAGAGTAAGTGCCGCCGGCCGCCCCCTGCCCTGCCTGTCCCCTGTCCTGCCTGTCCCCTGCCTGCCCCTGCCCGCCCCGTGCCCTGCCCGCATGCCCTCCCATCACATCCCCCAGGGCACAGCAGCGCTGGTGGCGCCCAGCACCACCCTGGTGCTGGTGCTGCTCCCTGGCACCAGTGCCACCCCAACCCTCGGGCACTTTGGTCCCCGGTGCCCCTTTAGCCCTAGCGCCACCCCAATTCCAGGGCCACCAATTGCCTTCCTGGCCCTGGTATCACTTGCTGCCCGCCCCGTTCCTGGTGCCCCCCCAGTGTCACCCCCACCTGCTGGCTGCCCCCATGACCTGGTGTGACCCTGCTTTGTGGGGGACAAATACTCTGTCCCTGTAGCGTCCCATGGGCACCACTGGCTCCCAGTGACACTGCCCCATGTCCTGGTGCCCTGGGGGGTGGCAGTGCCATAGTGTAGGGACACCCAAACTGCCCAATCCTATCCATGGGTCCCCCCGCGCCCACCCGGTGCCCCTCGTCATCCATGGGACATGGTGAGTGGCACTGGGTGCACAGCACGTGCCCCCCCGTGCAGCCCCCCGGCTGTGCCTGCTGTCCTCGGGTGACCCGGAGGGGGGACCTGGGGACACAGCGGGGACAATGCCCGGGAATGGTGCTGCAAAACCAAGGGGAGATGGAGGATGAGGAGATGGGTGTGGAAACTGCAGCACAGCACAGGGAAACGGCTCCATCCAACCTGCACCTGGGGCATCCCATGACCCAGGGCACCCCCGGTTCCCCATTTCCCCCTTCCTAGTGAGTGTGTTCAGTGCTGGGCCCCTCACTCCAACAGAGACATTGAGGTGCTGGAGCAGGGCCAGAGAAGGGCACTGGAGCTGGTGCAGGGCCTGGAGCACAGTGTGATGGGGAATGGCTGAGGGACCTGGGGGGTTCAGATGGAGAAGAGAAGGCTCAGGGGGGATCTGATGGCTCCCTACAACTGCCTGAGAGGAGGATGGAGCCAGGAGGGGCTGGGCTCTGCTCCCAAGGAACAAGGGATGGGACAAGAGGAAACGGCCTCAAGCTGCACCAGGGCAGGTTTGGATGGAGCTGAGGAACAATTCCTGCCCCAGAGGGTGCTCAGGCATTGGAACTGCCCAGGGCAGTGCTGCAGTCACCGTCCCTGCAGTGTTCACACACAGTGGAGCCGAGGCCTCAGTGCCATGGGTCAGTGGTGGCCTTGGCAGAGCTGGGAGCGGTTGGACCGGATGAGCTGAAAGGGCTTTTCCAGCCTGGTTGCTTCTGTGATTTGGGGCCTGGGCACGAGGTCTCGCACCGCCGGGTGCCCCTGTGGGTGCGGGTGTCCCCCGGGGCCACCCCCACCGACCGCCCCGTGTCCCCACAGGTGTCCTGCTGCAGGAGGACCGGCTGGACGCGCTCTCCCTGCTCTGCCTGACGTCCCTGCCCAGCTTCTGCCTGCTCCTGGGGGCTGCGGTGGTGCTGGAAGTGGGGCCCTCCTGGGACGGGGTCCTGCGCTACGACAGCTCCCTGTGGGGCTGGGTGCTGCTGAGCTGCCTGGGCTCCGTGCTCTACAACCTGGCCACGTCGCGCGTCCTGGCCCTCACCTCCGCGCTCACCGTGCACGTGCTGGGCAGCGCCACCGTGGTGGGGAACCTGCTGCTGTCGCGCCTCCTGTTCGGCACCCGCCTGAGCGGGCTCAGCTACGCGGGCACCGCGCTGGCGCTGGCGGGGCTGCTCCTGCTGCACCGGGCCCGGCACCGCAGCCCTGAGTAGGGACAGCGCGGAGCCGGGCACGGGAGCGATGGTGGCTGCGGTGCAGCGCACGCGGGTGTGCCGGTGCGATGTGTGAGCACGTCTGGTGTGTACGGTCGTGTGTGCACGTGTGTGCTGGTGTGCACAGTGATGGGTGCACATGGGTGTGCTGAGCTCACCGGGATGGGTGCGCACACACGTGTGCTGGTGCGATGTGTGAGCACGTCTGGTGTGTACGGTCGTGTGTGCACGTGTGTGCTGGTGTGCACAGTGATGTGTGCACATGGGTGTGCTGAGCTCACCGGGATGGGTGAACACGTCTGGTGTGCATGGTGATGTGTGCATGTGTGTGCTGGTGTGCACAGTGATGTGTGCACAGTGATATGTGCATATGGGTGTGCTGAGCTCAACGGGATGGGTGTGCACATGCAAGTGCTGGAGTGATGTGAGAGCACATCTGGTGTGCACAGTCATGTATGCGCCTGTGTGCCGGTGTGCACAGTGATGTGTGCACAGTGATATGTGCACATGGTTGTGCTGAGCTCACCGGGATGGGTGTGCACACACGTGTGTTGGTGTGATGTGTGAACACGTCTGGTGTGCATGGTCATGTGTGCACGTGTGCTGGTGTGCACGGTCATGTGTGCACAGTGGTATGTGCACATGGGTGTGCTGAGCTCACCGTGATGTGTGAACACGTCTGGTGTGCACGTTGACGTGTGCATGTGTGTGCTGGTGTGCACGGTCATGTGTGCACAGTGATATGTGCATATGGGTGTGCTGAGCTCACCGTGATGTGTGAACACATCTGGTGTGCACATCAACGTGTGCATGTGTGTGCTGGCGTGCACAGTGATAAGGGCACATGGGTGTGCTGCTGTGCACAGCTCTGTGTGCACATGGGTGTGCCAGGTGCATGGTGCTGTGCACAGGGCAGTGCTGGTGTGCACAGGTCCATGTGAACACGTCTCCTGGTGTGTGTGGCTCTGTGCACATCGCACGGTGCTGTGTGTACCCGTGTTTGCCTTTGTGCACAGAGCTGTGTGTGCCGGTGTGCATGGCACTGCACGTGTGTGCTGCAGTGCAGAGCTCTGCACGTGCGCAGTGCTGTGCACACAGGTGTGCTGAGGTGCTCAGCACTGTGTGCGCGTGTGCTGGTGTGCATGGCACTGCACGTGTGTGCTGCAGTGCAGAGCTCTGCACGTGCGCAGTGCTGTGCACACAGGTGTGCTGAGGTGCTCAGCACTGTGTGCGTGTGTGCTGGTGTGCATGGCACTGCACACGTGTGTGCTGGTGTGCAGCGTGCACCTGGCTCGGTGTGCTCAGCTCTGCGCACGTGTGTTGATGTACACAGCTCTGTGTGTGCGAGGGGGCCCACGCAGAGCTCTGCGTGCACAGGCTCTGTGTGTTGCTGTGCATGCATGGGGCACACGTGCTGCTGTGCAGCTCTGTGTGTTCAAGCAGGTCTCACGCACGTGGGCATGTGTGCTCTGTACATAGGAACATGTCTGTGTGCATGGGTCTTGTGTGCGCGAGTGTGTTGCTGTGTGTGCAGAGCCTGCTGTGCACGTGGGTATTGTGCACAGGCATGTCCCTGCACACGTCTGTGCATGGAACGTGTGTGTGTGTTGGTGTGCACAGGAGCTGTGTGTGCAGATGCACCCCCACACGTAGGCGCCTCTACACAGGCCTGTGCGTGATGGGTACTGGTGGCACGGGCCTACATGTGTGTGCCATGGCTCTACACGTGTCCCCAGGCTGGGCGCACTTGGGAACACGGCTGTGGATACACAGCTCCATGCATCTGATACTGTCACAGTGCAGTGTGTGCACACGTGTTTGTGTGCACGTGTGTGCGCACACATGTATGTCTGTGTGCATGTGTGTACACACATGTATGTCTGTGTGCACATGTGCACACACGTATGTGTGCATGTCTGTGCGCACACGTGTATGTATGTGCGCACGTGTATGTCTGTGTGCACATGTATGTCTGTGCACACGTGTGCATGTGCACATGTATGTCTGTGTGCACACGTGTGTGTGCATGTTTGTGCACACACATGTATGTCTGTGTGCACACGTGTGTGTGCATGTTTGTGCACACGCATGTATGTCTGTGTGCACACGTGTGTGTGCATGTTTGTGCACACGCATGTATGTCTGTGTGCACACGTGTGTGTGCATGTTTGTGCACACGCATGTATGTCTGTGTGCACACGCGTGTGTGCATGTTTGCGCACACACGTGTATGTCTGTGTCCACACGCGTGTGTGCATGTTTGCGCACACACGTGTATGTCTGTGTGCACACGTGTGTGCATGTTTGTGCACACACATGTATGTCTGTGCACACACATGTATGTCTGTGTGCACACGTGTGTGTGTGAGTGCTCTGCTGGCTCGGGTACCCCGGGGCTGTGCACACGCGGTTCTCGTGGCTGACCAAGGCTCCATGGCCCGGTCCGTGCCCCCCCCATTGCGGTCCTGGTCCCCACCGTGTCCCGCGGCCGCCACCGCTCCGGCCCCACGGTTCCAGGCCTGCCGAGGCTGAGCAGCAGAGCGGGAGGGCCGGAGCCCAGCAAAGGGCACGGGGACGGCTCAGACCCCTCGCATCGCTCCGGGACAGCGAAGGGAGGTCCCAGCGCGGGGGCATTGGCACCGGCACTGCTGCAGGGAAGGACCCGGCTCCGGTGGCCCTTGTCCCAAAATAAAGCTCTATTTTTGTCGTGCTCCGCCCTCGCTCCTGGGTTGTTCCCGGCTGAGGCCGCATGCGGGGCAGGGAGGAGGGTGCTGAGGCGCTGGCACAGGGTGCCCAGAGAAGCTGTGGCTGCCCCATCCCTGGCAGTGTTCAAGGCCAGGTTGGACACAGGGGCTTGGAGCAAGCTGCTCCAGTGGAAGGTGTCCCTGCCCGTGGCAGGGGTTGGAACTGGAGGAGCTTTGAGGTCCCTTCCGCCCAGACCAGGCTGTGGCTCTGTGCACCACCGGTGCAGGGATGGAAAGGGGCACAGCCGCCCCTCGGCTGTCCCAGCTCCCGGCGCTGCTCTGCCCACCACGGCCGGTGCCATCTCCGTGCTGCAGTGCGGGACCCTGGGGCGGTCGCTGGGACCCACACACGGTGCCAATGTGGTGCCCGCGGCGTGGCCCTGCCCGGCCCCGGGGAGCAGCGCCCGTCGGTGCCTCCACCCGGACACGTCACTGCGGGCACGGCCGCTGCTCCCTCCCCATTCCCAAGCAGTGACTGTATTGCACCCACCAGGGCGGTGATTCCTGGGGCACTTCCCAAAGTGTCCCAGGAGCGGCTCCTTCCCCAGCGCACGATGAGGGCCATGCGCCTGCTGGCGCTCAGGCTCCCGCTGCAGAGGCTGTTCCATAGCGGGCAGCTTTGGGAGTCCCTTTTGTTTCCCAGCTCCTCTCCAAAGGCCATTCCCAGCATCTCTGCAGGGATGGGGCCGGGGGAAACCCCTCCCAGGAGACTCCGGGACCCCAGACCTGCGCTGTCCGTGCCAAGGGACGGGAGGAGCGGGACCTGCCTGCAGGCAAGGAGCCATTCCCCAAGGAGTGCCCGTCCCACCCCTGACCCATCTGCTGGCACCAGGGTCTACCCAGATCCTGCCTGCATGGAATCCCAGCCTGGTTTGGGTTGGAAGGGACCCTAAAGCTCCTCCAGTTCCAACCCCTGCCACGGGCAGGGACACCTTCCACTGGAGCAGCTTGCCCACCTGAGGCTTTGCCGGCCTTGCTTTCCATGCCCGCTGCTCCAAGGAAGTGGCCAGGTCCCTGTGTGGGCCGATGGCTGGAGCTGGGCTGGGAGCTTCGGTGCTGCCATGAAGGTGCTGGCCTGGAGCTGTGGCCCTCATGGGGATTTCAGGCCGTGACCTCAGCCCGGTGGCATCCCAATGCTCCAGCCTTGGGAAGGATCAGGCTTCCCGTGGGCACAGTGCCCATGTGCCAGGTCTGGGGAGCAGACCCTGCGGCAGCCAGAGCAGGGAAGGATGGGAAAAGCCCCGCATGGGCACATGAAGCCAGTGGCAGCGGGGATGGGCGGCAGCTCCATGTGCTTGGTCCCACTGTGCTGGAGGTGCTGGTGGCGAGGAGCTCCAGGCGGGGGAAAGGGATGTGTGTCCGATGGGATGGTGTTGTTATGAGGGAAGTTTCTTTTGGATCTGCTGTTAAACTGCTGCTGGAATGCTCCTGTGAGGCAGTGATGGAGCATCCTGGGAGCTGCTGCCCTTGCTGGCGGAGCAGCGTGTCCGCATGCAGGGGACAGGACATCAGGTGGCTGTGCTCACATTATCCGTGTTTCAGGACAGCTGCTGCCCTAGGGATGTTGGGAGGGTCAGAGGGACGCGGGAGCTGCAGCAGGACCCGCACTTGCCAAGCTGGGAGCCAAAGGCAGCAAGTGACACCTTCCCTCATGAGCGGGCTGTGGGCGGACACTGCCACATCACCGTCCTCACACAGTGCCAGGGACCACCGCAGCTCCGGAGCTGAAATCATGGAAAAGCCTTATTCAGGGTAGAGCTGAGGGGAAGTGCATTCCCGAGGCTGGACAACGTGAGGGGTGCCACGTCCAGCAGCGTGGAGCAGGATCTGAGGGTGACTGAAGCAGCCCGAGCCCCGCTGGAGGCCCAGAGATGGATGGGGAGACCCTTCAGGCTCCCGTCAGCTCCTCTGCTTCCGCAAGCGCTGTGCCCCCCCCGGCCAGGCTGGGGTTGCTGCTGCCTTCCCTGCTCACCCTGCCCGGCTCCTGCTCCCTGCTCTGCTCCAGTGTCCCCGGGCAGCACTGCCTGACACTAAAAGGGATGAACCCCAAAGCCAACCCAACCACTGCACCCACCAACCCAGCCCAGCCCAGCGAGCCCCGCGCCGAGGGCAGCGGTGAATCCTGCAGGAGCCTGCATCCCACATCAATTATCCTGTTGGGCAAGAGCAAGGAATGAGCACGTCCTTCCTGCATCCTCTAGAAAGGCAGAGGTTCCCCAGGCTCAGATCTTAGGGCTCGTTTCTGCCCGTGCTCTGGTGGCCCAGGCTCTGTGTGAGCTCCAGGTACTGCACTACTGGAGGGATAAAGAACTGTTCCACTGGCACAGGGTGCCCAGAGAAGCTGTGGCTGCCCCATCCCTGGCAGTGTTCAAGGCCAGGTTGGACACAGGGGCTTGGAGCAAGCTGCTCCAGTGGAAGGGGTCCCTGCCCGTGGCAGGGGTTGGAATTGGGTGAGATTTAAGGTCCCTTCCCACTAAACCATTCCATGACTCCGTGGTTCCATGACTGCGGATGCCGGAGTCTCTTCCTGCCCTCTCTGGAATGCAGTGGATGACTGGACTTGGAGTCGCTGTCTCAAAACCCGGAGTCATATCCCAGTCAGGAAAAACAAACCCTGGTAACACTCCAAGCATCCTGACTCACAGCTCGCTCCTGGCCCGTGCTAGCACAGTTTGTGCTGGAATAAAACAACCCTCTCCCAGCACGGGACTGCCTCAGAGGCACCATCAGTACCCCAATACAAGGAACATGTGAAAACTACCTGTACAGCTTCAACGGTGCTGATTGCATCCCCAGGAACCTCACCGGTTGTACCCCACATCCCCTGGGTTCAGGGCAGACTTCACGTTCCGGCCCCCTTGGATAAGTTTATTTCTAGTGCTCCGGCTCGGATCTGGAAAACTGCCGTTGGCTTTTCCTTGGGGCCTTGCCAAGAGGCCACAACAGCTCCTTTGTACTCTGAGCAGCAGTGCTGCTCTTACTTCATCTTCATAAACACGGAGCATCATCCCTGACAGAGAGAGCACAGAATCCAGGCTGGTTTGGTTGAAGGGACCTTAAAGCTCCTCCAGCTCCAACCCCTGCCACAGGCAGGGACCCCTTCCACTGGAGCAGCTTGCTCCAAGCCCCTGTGTCCAACCTGGCCTTGAACACTGCCAGGGATGGGGCAGCCACAGCTTCTCTGGGCACCCTGGGCCAGCGCCTCAGCACCCTCACAGGGAACAGCTTCTGCCTTAGATCCAACCTGACCTTCCCCTGTTTCAGTTCAAGCCCATCACCTTGTCCTGTCGCTGCAGACCGTGATGCTCACTGCGCGCCTGCTGCCACTGAAGGTTTGTGCTCATGGTGCAGAGCTGCTGCCAGAGCTGGCTCTGGGCTGGGTGATGGAACAAGAGGGCTCCGGCTCCGGGAATGTTGGGGGCCTCCCATGGCAACCAGCACAGCACAGAGCAGCGCAGAGCCATGGCGGAGCAGGACAGAGCGCGGCCTCGCATCACCTTCTTCCCACCACCACAGAGCCGGCGGCCTGGGGGGGCCCGGTGCGGGCAGGGGCACCCCACGTGTCCACATGGGGCTGGGGGACCCTCACATGGGGCATGGGCACCCTCACGCCTCTGGGTCTGTGGGAAGAGGGGTCCAGCTCAGCGCCCCTGCTCCCTGCTCTGTGTGACACGAAGCCCCTCTCCCTTGGAGCAGCTTTGCAGACTTGGACCCTGAGCAGGACAGCGCCTGGTCCGAGAGCCAAGCATCCAGCTCCACCAACCGCCATACCCTGCTGCTCCTGGAGAAGAAGGTGAGGCCACCACTGCCTGCAGGGCCCTGGGATGGGGTTTGCGGCCACCTCCAGCACAAGGGGAGGGTTTGTGCCTTGGAGTCCTTAAACCATCACTGAGGTCCTCAGCCCTTGGGCCTTCAGCCTGATGGATGAGGATGTGGGTGCCGAGGATCTCTTCAGGGGAGTAGGAGGCAGATGGTCAGGGGGAGGCAGCTCTTGGTTCGTGGGCTGCCTTTGATGTGGAAGGTTGCACCTCCATCCTGACCTCAGGACACGGCTGCCCCATCCTACCTGCAAGTGAGCTGTGCTTCGGAACCATAAGCTACAGACTTAACCTGGACTTAGATGTTGCTCCTACACTACATAGGGAGACCAAGGGTAAAGTACCAGGAACGCGTGAGGTGCTGACGTGTGAGCTCCCAGCAGTGGGGTCCAGGCAAAGGTTTAACAACATTTAGCAGCCTGAGCCCCCCTTTAGAGCTCCCCGCTTTGGGTCCAGCAGGAACAGGTTCATTGGCAATGGCGGATGAGTTAGGCTCTCCTGTGGGAGAGTCAAGCACAGAAATGAACGGCTGATGGTTTCGATTCCCTGTGTCTGTTCTTGAGCCATGAACTTGCGACCACCAGGTCCTGACTGAAGGTTTCCTCCTGCTGTCACAGGGACGACAGCGCCTTTTCCTCCGTTGGGTGTTCCCTGATCCTTTAACTCAATGGGCTGATGGTAACCTCCAGGTAGGGTGTGCTCGAGATCCTCCTGCCTGCCCGTGTTCAGGGTGCTGGTTTCAAGGCCTCGGGGCAGTGCAGCCACTCTGGTGAACTGGCTCTAGGCTACAGCCAGCCTGTGCAGTGCGGGTGACATGAAGCTCATCAGCCTGCCCTGTGAGTTCAGGGTGAGAGCCCACTCAACCGGGTGACCACACTGTCCTTGGCCAGCCTTATAACATGGGCATTGTGTTACCAGTGTGATGGGCTGGTTGGAGACGGAGGAATGCCAGGGACTCAGAGGTCTGTCCTCCAGACCTGCTTTGTGCAGAGCATAACGTGAATTACAGTCAGAGGCAGCGTGATTCGAGGGCTCTTCTTCAGACCAACATTCAGAGCGATACTTAGGAATGTTTGAGCTTGGAGGTCACCTTGAGCACAGTGAGGGATGTGGCAGGACGTTCCTCTTCCCAAAGACAAGCATCCCTTTGGAGCTCTTTCTTTCATGGTTAGGATGGGGACTGTAAGAGCCTACACTTGCTTTCACAAAGGCAAAGCACTTTGAAGAGGCCAAGAGGAAGACGGAGCATTTCCACAGGCAGCTCCAGCAGCAGTTTGTGAAGCAGCAGGAGCGGCAGCTGGAGCGCAGGAAGAAGGCAACGCAGGGGTTTGAGAAGGCTCTGGAAGTGCTGAGCCGCAGGGGCGGGAAGGCAGCCGCCCCTCGGGCTGGGGATGGAGCAGCGCCCTCGGAACACGCAGCTCCCGCGGGTGGAAAAGGGACCAAGACACGCGCCCAGAGAGCTCCTCCTGCAGGCTCCGGCCTGTGTCCTGCCAACACGCTGCGGGGTTCGGCTGCTCCTTTAGGAAGCCAAAGCTCGGTCTTGTCCCAGCAATAAACCAGCGTGGTCCTTCCCTCTGCTGCTGCTGCCTGTCTGTGTCCAAGGGGCTGCTGTGGTTAAAGGGCCATGGGCTGGGGACAACTCAGGGAGCAGTGAAATACCTCTTCAAATGCCTGGTGTCCCTCAGGGGAGCAGAACAGGGATGGGAAAGCGAGAGAGCTTCTCCTTGGCTTGTGCTTTTAGAGAGCATCCAAACAACAATTTTCACGGCCGGTTGGGTTTTGGAATCCAACTGTGACAAACTTCGCAAACGTCCCTGTCCCTCGTTACAGAGCTGGCACCAAGGGAGAAGCTCTGGTTTCTGGAGGCGCTGGGCGCCAGCCCAGTTCAGTGCTGGGTTCATAACATCGTAAACCTGTTCTGCTTGGAATGAAGCTGATAAGCTCCAGGTTGGGTGGAGCAGTGATTGAGAGCAGCCTGAGGAGAACCTGGGGGTGTTGGGCGATGAGAAGCTCCCCATGACACACAGTGCTTGAGCCCAGAACCCCTCCGGGTGCTGGGCTGCACCCCCAGAGCGTGAGCAGCAGCTCAGGGAGGGATCCTGCCCCTCTGCTGTGCTCTGGGGAGACCCCCCCTGCAGTCCTGATCCAGCTCTGGGGAACAGCACAAGAGGGACATGGAGCTGCTGGAGTGAGGGCAGAGGAGGCCATGAAGATGATCAGGGGCTTGAGCACCTCCAATACAAAGGCTGAGAAAGTTGGGCTTGGGAACATCTTGGGCCATGCTGGCACCAGTGACAGGCTGGTGCCTACCTACATCCCATGGCTTGAGCAGCACTGACACCCAGGAAGAGGTGCGCTGAGGTGGAAAGCAAGGAAATGCCAGCACACAAATAATGCCATGAGTGCTCAGAGAGGAGCCTGGAGGTGTCACCCAGGAGTGACCTGTGCTGGACACCCCCAGGGGTTTCCTTGTGGGAAGATGCTGCTAGGAAAGAACTGGCTTCCAACCAAGTGAGAGCTCCCCGGTTTGGTGACAACTGCACGTTACCACGCAACGCTAAGCTGTTGTTCAAACACTGCCTGGGGAATGTGCCACCCAAAGCACACCCAGGCTCCTGCAGCCTGTCTCTCTGCCCTCCAGCTCTCAGCAGCCCCCGGGGCTGTTGGACTCTCCTGTATGTGTTTGGCCTGTGCAGCATCCGGGGCAGTGAGTCTCAGCGTTCAATAACGTAGTGCCAAAATGTCCCTTTGGTTTGTTGTAAACCTGCTACCCGGTAAATTCACTGAGCGCCCACTCCTGGTGCTGTGAGCAGCAGTGACTGATTAGGGCCCGTTTCCTGATTTCAGAGTCCTCTGCTTTGTCCCCCATCCATCAACCTCCTCCTTGTTGCTGTGGTAACAGCTCCATCCATCCATCCCTCCCTCCCTCCCTCCATCCATCCCTCCCTCCATCCATCCATCCATCCATCCATCCATCCATCCATCCATCCATCCCTCCCTCCGTCCGTCCGTCCGTCCGTCCATCCATCCATCCCTCCATCCCTCCCTCCCTCCCTCCATACATCCATCCATCCCTCCCACCCTCCATCCCTCCATCCCTCCATCCCTCCATCCCTCCATCCCTCCATCCCTCCATCCATCCATCCATCCCTCCCTCCCTCCCTCCCCCCCCCCCCCTCCCTCCCTCCCTCCATCCATCCATCTCCCAAACAGCCCCCACCCTGTGTGGACCCCCAGGTGGTGCCTGGCATGCAGCAGCACCTTGTGGGGAGCAGTGATGGTCCTTTCCCTCCAGCCATGGAAGCAGAGGGCTGCGGGACTGTGTCTAACGGTGCCCTGTGCGAAGCTCACAGCGCACAGCTGGGTTAGCAAGGGAGGCGGGTCAGGGTCACAACCGCACTGCTGTGTCAGTGTCCTCAGCATCCCCAGGGGGGTTTCCCTCTCCGAGCTGATCCCATCGCTGCCCACAGCTGCCTGCAGAGGGTGCTGCTGCCTGGGCCAGGGCCCCTCTTCATCCCGCTCCCAGCCTGGCGCTCTCAGGCACCTCCAGCCCTCCCGTCCTCCCCCTTTGGAAGTCCGTTTGCTCAGAGCTCACGGAACCACACGGCACTTGGCTCTTCAGCAGACTACTCGCTGCAGGAGCTCTGGCTTCTCTCTAGGTAGGGTGGAGGCGCAGGCAATGGTGGCTTGCTCGGGAGCTCCCCAGCTCCAGTGGTCCACTGTGGAGGGGCTCCTCATCCCTTCCAGTGATTGGCAGAGCAGGAGGGAGAGGACCATTCACCCTGGCACAGGCTGGAGAGGGGGACCACTGTGTCAGCACGGTGCTCATCACCTGAGCATCACCTCCCCAGGGGAGCAGTGGAAGCCAAAGCCGCAGGGTCGGTGCCATCCAGGGCTGGATGAGTTCCCAAAGCAGCCCAGGGCACCAGCACTGACATCACCCTCCCTTCCCCTCCCTGCAGCTCTGGTTTCCGTGGGTAGGAGCAAGCAGGCAGGATCTGGGCCCTGTCCTCACCCCGGAGGCTCCAAGGAGAGGAGGAGCTGATCCATGCCAGGCCCTGCACACTGCACAGAGCACTCACAGGTGCCCTGGGGCCATTAGAGCATGCAGGTGACTTGAGGGCAGCCCCACAAGGCAGGAGCCAGCACAGGGTGACAGGAGGTGCGGGCTGTGTGCTTCAGCCTCAACACATGCATTTGGCTTCGAGGCAGCTCCTTTGCCCACCCATGTGCTCAGGCTGGGGCCACAGGTATGATGTTAATAGTGCTGCATCACAGGAGCTTGTGCTGACCTGGAACAAGCTTTGTAAAGCCCTGAGATGAATGTGCAGCTGAAAAGAAACAGCAGTTCCTGCATACGTGTCCTGAGACCAGCACCACGGCTTCCCTGGGCTTCCTTTGTGTGCGTGCTGCATCACGATTATCCTCCACAGCTGCAGGAGGCTGGCAGGAACCAGCCTGAGAAGCGAGGTGTTAGTGCATGGGCTCCAGCAGCACCAGGCTCTGAAACCACCACTTCCCACCATGAGCTTTCAGTTTAAGTTCCCCCAGAGCTGGACGGGTCTCTGGTTGCCTGGACGAGCAGCTCCACCGCTTCATCCAATGGCACCCTCGCTGGGATGAGTCTCCTGACCTGTGCATAGCCAAGGACCACGCTGGGCCCATCTGCCCAGGGGCCGCCACAGAAACAGGAACTGCTGCTCCCAAAGTGGTGCTTGGGGAGCTCTGTCACGCTTTAACCGAGCTACAGTCAACCCTGAATCAGCTGGCGAGGGAACCAGGGGATGCAGGTCACGGATGACCCCGCATGGTGCAATGGTGGCGGTGTGTTCCCTCTCCCTCTGCCTGGAATAAGCACTGGGAAAAGGCGCTGGTGTTATGTTTAATGATGTTCCCAGAACGCTGCCTGAGCCCTTCCAACAGGCTGCAGGGTGCAGGGGAAGTGCAGGCCCCTTCCCACCTGCTCACAGTAGGGGCTGGGGACACGTCACCCCACTGACAGCAAGACAGGGCAATGGGTGAGCACAGCCCGAGGCGCAGGCTCCATGTCAGGGATCAGTGGGTGGCACAGGCTCCCCTGGGGGTTGGTGTGGCTGCGGGGCTCCGTGCTCCCAGCAGAGCACAATGGAGGGCTCCGTGCTGCAAGGCGTCGTTGTGTGCTTTTTGTCGTCATTCCACTGTCAGTTTTAACTGGCATAATCCGGCCCCCCCGCCGCCCCTTCCCTTGCCCCACACAGGGGTGAGTGGCAGCAGGAACAGGGGGTTTATTTGGGGTGGATCACGGCCTCCCAAGCTCCCACATGCTGAGCTTTGCTTCCCATTGCTGCAGCGGAGATGGATGCAGCTCTGGTGAGAGGTTCAATGGTGGGAGGAAGCCCAGATGGGGCCAGGGAGGTCTCTGATGTGTGGGTGGTCACTCACAGGCATTACTGTGTGAGCTCACACATGGGACGCAGGGATGTGCCTGCACCCAGCATCTCCTGGCTCTCCCCTGCACACACAGTTGGGATACTCGGGCACCTCTGGCTCAGGCAGTGATGCACTCCGGTGGGTTCAGACGCAGCCAATTGTTCCAGGATGGATCTGAGGTTTCCTACATCCTGGATGAGGTGGGATTGACGCAGGTTCAGTGATGTGTCATCCAGCTCCCACATGGACCTGGTTTCCTTCTGGGCAGAGGAGCTGCTGCTGGCCGGGAGCCGGTGAAGCTGCAGGACCAGCCAGGCCGCTCTGGGCGCTGCCATCACCTCCGTCTCCGCCTGCAGAACCAGGATGTCTCCAGTTACCCAAGTCCAGGAGAGAGCAGCGCTGCTCCACAGCTCTTCCCTGCTTTAGAGGAGGTTTCCATGGGACCCACCCCTCCAACCTTTCCATCCTCTCTCCCTGGATGTCCCAAGGAGCAGGCTGCGGGGGCACTGGCAGCTGGTACCATCTCCAGGCCACAGGATGGAGCCAGGAGGGGCTGGGCTCTGCTCCCAAGGAACAAGGGATGGGACAAGAGGAAACGGCCTCAAGCTGCACCAGGGCAGGTTTGGATGGAGCTGAGGAACAATTCCTTCCCCAGAGGGTGCTCAGGCATTGGAACTGCCCAGGGCAGTGCCGCAGTCACCGTCCCTGCAGTGTTCACACACTGTGGAGCCGAGGCCTCAGCGCCATGGGTCAGTGGTGGCCTTGGCAGTGCTGGGAACGGTTGGACTGGATGAGCTGAAAGCACTTTCCCAACCCACCGAAGCTGTGCTGTGCCCCGCGGGGGCTGTGGGTGCCGCTGGGGCCGATTCCCCGGAGGACTCCATCCTCCCAGCAGCTGCCGGGCCCTTCCCCGTGCTCCGTGGCACAGCCCCAGGGCTCCTGATCACCGGCTCCCTCACACTGCCCCTGCCCCTGCTCTGCTCTGTCACCACTGAGTGGGGTCTGCACGAACCTGATCTCGGGGGGGGGTGGAGTAATGTTTATTTTCCTGCCTATTTTTGGGCTCTCAGGTGTGCATTGCTGGGCAGCCAGCAGGAACCCTGTGTGCTGTGCGCTGTGTGCTGTGCGCTGTGTGCTGTATAGTGTGTGCTGTGCGCTGTGTGCTGTGGGCTGTATGATATGTGCTGTATGCTCTGTGCTGTGTGCTGTATCTTCTATGCTGTATATATGCTGTGTGCTGCATGCTCTATGCTGTATATGTGCTGTGTGCTGTATGTTCTATGCTGTATATGTGCTGTGTGCTGTATGTTCTATGCTGTATATGTGCTGTGTGCTGTATGTTCTATGCTGTATGATATGTGCTGTGTGCTGTATGTTCTATGCTGTATATGTGCTGTGTGCTGTATGTTCTATGCTGTATGATATGTGCTGTGTGCTGTATGTTCTATGCTGTATATGTGCTGTGTGCTGTATGTTCTATGCTGTATGATATGTGCTGTGTGCTGTATGCTCTATGCTGTATGGTATGTGCTGTGTGCTGTATGTTCTATGCTGTATGATATGTGCTGTGTGCTGTATGATATGTGCTGTGTGCTTTATGTTCTATGCCGTATGATACGTGCTGTGTGCTGTATGTTCTATGCTGTATGATATGTGCTGTGGGCTGTATGATATGTGCTGTGTGCTGTATGTTCTATGCCGTATGATACGTGCTGTGTGCTGTATGTTCTACGCTGTATGATATGTGCTGTGTGCTGTATGTTCTATGCTGTATGTTCTATGCTGTATGATATGTGCTGTGTGCTGTATGTTCTATGCTGTATGATATGTGCTGTGTGCTGTATGTTCTATGCTGTATATGTGCTGTGTGCTGTATGCTCTATGCTGTATGTTCTATGCTGTATGATATGTGCTGTGTGCTGTATGTTCTATGCTGTATATGTGCTGTGTGCTATGTGCTGTGTGCTGTATGCTCTATGCTGTATGATATGTGCTGTGTGCTGTATGTTCTATGCTGTATATGTGCTGTGTGCTATGTGCTGTGTGCTGTATGCTCTATGCTGTATGATATGTGCTGTGTGCTGTATGTTCTATGCTGTATATGTGCTGTGTGCTATGTGCTGTGTGCTGTATGTTCTATGCTGTATGATATGTGCTGTGTGCTGTATGTTCTATGCTGTATATGTGCTGTGTGCTATGTGCTGTGTGCTGTATGCTCTATGCTGTATGCTCTATGCTGTATGATGTCTGCTGCCCGCTGCGCTCTCACACCGCCCGGGACGCTGCTTCTCCACTACAGACCTGGGAGATCCCCGCTCCCGCCTCCCCGCGCCACAACATGGCGGCCCCCGCCCCTCAGAAGACGTCTCATTGGGTAGCGGAGCTGTCCATCAAGCGGTTGTCCCTGTGAGGGCCGCACGCCATTGGCTGTCGGGAGAGGCCCCGCCCAGGATGGTTGCCCAGCAACCGGAGGACGCTGGAGGCGGCGGCGCAGCGGAGAGCGGGCCCGGGAGCGGACCGGTACCAAGTGCGCTGCGGGGCTGGAGGCAGCCTGGGACCGGCACCCCCGAGATAACCCCGAGACCCCCTCGGGCCGCTGAGCCCCCGGGTCTCTCCTCAGGCCTTCCCTGGCCCCCCTGACCCTCTCACGGGCTCTCCCCACCGGAGGCCATTCCCCTCATCCCCCCAGCCTCTAACTCTCCCATAGCCGGGGATCTCTGGGTTCCCCTGGTTCCCAGCTCCCCCCCTCTTGCCCCTTCAGGCATGCAGCTCCCCTCTGCTCCCTCCGGCAGCGCCAGGCCGCAAGGATGGAGGTTTCACACTGGGAGCCTTCCCTCCATGCTGGCCCCAGGGACCTGCAGGCTGCTCCCTAGGGACTGCAGAGCTGCAGCATGTGGGGGGGAGGCATTGGAACAGGGCAGTGCTGGAGTCACCGTCCCTGCAAGTGTTCACACACCGTGGAGATGGGGCCTCAGTGCCATGGGTCAGTGGTGGCCTTGGCAGTGCTGGGGTAAAGGTTGGACTGGATGAGCTGAAAGGGCTTTTCCAACCTGTTTAGCTCTATGATTCTGTGATCCCCACCTCAGCTGCTGCTCACCAGCAGCTGGGGGGTTTATCCCCACCACCCTTCACAGCAGGAGTCTGTTCATCTTCTCCCTTTGTTGCCTCAGCGAGGCACGGTGACCTGGTTCAGGAAACGGCACAGGCGATCACCTGCTCGCGATCGCGGGGTCCATCAGCACGCAGACACCAATGTGGTGGACGGCAAATGGCGGTTATTGAAGAGTGACACAGCATTATATAACCTGGGTATATGACGTCACTTCCGCCTGCTTACGTCACAAGCTAAACGCTGTTGGCTACCTGGAGAGGGGCTTTGTCTTTCTGTTACAGCGAGACATCTTCCGACCGCCAAGCCCTAGCTACCTACATCCCTTCCTGTGGGTGTCCAACAGCCTCTGGGACACAGAGCAGGTCTGATGCATGAGCCCGTGTCCTGACCCCGTGCCCAGACCCAGGGAGAGCTCCAGTGTCGGCTGAAACTCCCAGGTGTTCCCAAATTACACTGTTTCTCCAATGCTGTCACTGTGTTTTCCTTGCAGAGAGAAAATCCCAGGAAGAGTCTGCAACTCCAGCAGCAGAGGGACCTCGATGATCTTTAACTATCACCTTATGTAAGGGAAGTAGTGCCTTTTCTAGACTTCCAAACACTCAGCTCACACGTCCTCAAAGAGCTCAACTCACTGGAGCCATGGCAACAGGGGATCCAGATGTGTTCCCATCTCAGGATGTGAAGCAAAGCACCAAGGCCTTGGTGAAGGGCATGGCATCTCCAAAGAAGGCGAAGATCACATTCGATGTCATGAAGATGTTAGACCCTCATCAGCTGAAACCTGACAGCATGGAGACAGAAAGAATCATGAATGCTCTGGATGAGACAGCTGCCAAGCTGGAGATGAGCAGTTTGATCCCACATGTGATTGACTCTCTGGATAGGTTCGCTGATACGCTGGGTCCTGAGATCACAAAGAACCTGCTGGAGCTGCAAAAGCTTTCAATGGAAATGGAGTGCCTGCTTGCCAGCTCCGGGGAAGAGACCACCACGAGAACTGAGGAGCAGCAGAACCGTCTCTGCTTTCTAGAGCAACGCCTGAAATGTTCCGTTAGAAACGTGCTGAGACTCTTCCTGGCCAACCCTTCACTTCCCCAGGCTCTGAAACCCAAAGCCGAGGTGGGAGACTCACCAGCTGAGGTGTTTGTCAGAGCCTTCGGGGTGTTCAGGAATCTCATGCTGGAGAGACTCCTGACTAGTCCTGTGGAAGAGGAAGGAAAGACCCAGTTTGTGGAAGACATCTCCCTCCAGATTAAGAAGCACACTGAAGCAATCACAGCCCTGCAGGCAAAGCTGGCAGCAGCAATTCAGACTCGCGAGGATGAGGTATGATATTGGAGGAGTATGTTTTCCAACACAGTGTAATTGAAGCCAAACTTGGTAAGCTAAAACCTCACCCCTTGCTTGCAATTCCTAAAGAAGTTGTTCCAGAAGTGATTTCTAACCCAGATCCTGAATAGAAAAGATACTATTTTCATGGAAAATGTAATGAAAAATGCTTATTGTATGTTGGATTACTTTAAAAGTGGAATTTGGCATGTTTGGAACCTGCTCTCACCATCCAGCTTGAGCAACACAAGTCAGTGTGTTTCAAAGGAGCTGCAGGACAGGCACAAATTGCTGTGGTGGTGTTTGCAGCTGCCAGCACAAGCCTCCCTTCACTGCTGCTGAAGGGAGGAAAAGTCATTCCAGAGACCGATTGCTCTGATTAAAATCCATCTTTAATATCTGCTCTACCTTCATTCTTTTTAACCCCCCCATTGCCGTGAGCTCCTGCGTGGTGACACCAGCTGCCTCAGAGCACTGGGGCTTCATGTGTGCTTAGAGGAGCCCTCCGCTTGCTGAGGGCAGGCAGCAGGGGCACAGAGAAATGAATGGGCATTCCCCAGGCTCTTGCTGCGAGCCCTGTGGCACAGCCAAGCCTGAGCTCCTGACAAGCGCAGCTTTGTTTCCTACGGGTGCTTTTCCCTCTCCTTCCTGCCAGAGGGGACAGAGGGGAAGGTTTTGTCATGTGCTCGCTGCACTGAACGGTGCTAACAGAGGCCAGGACCTGCTTTCCCTGCTCCTCCTGCTCTGTGGGGCTCTGCGGATCCAGACATTTGAGACCTTGATGTGCAGCTTGGCAGCTTGGCCAGGGCATCCTGAATAAATGTGTTCCACTGGCCCCAGCTCAGGATTTATCTTGCACAGCACACTGCGCTGTGTCCCCCAGGCACTCACTCTGAGCTAACCCAAAGCTCGAGGGAGCCACGGGGCTCACTCCACTGGCTCTGACTTTGGCTGTTCCTCAGACAACAGTGCTGGTGGGTCTCACTATGGTTTGTTCATTCTCTGCCTTCATTAACAGGACCCCAGATGAGCAGAAGGGGGAGGTTTCCAGAGCACCTCATGTAAATCTACCTCTGCTCCCTCAGCCAGCAGTGGCAGGTCCCTCTTGCTGCCACATCAGCAGGGTGGCTCCTTAGATCTCCTGCACCTTCACAAGGGTTCCATACTCCTGCCAGCCTTACACCTCACCAGCATTCCTCAGTGGTATTTCTTTCCCTTGTTTTCTGGGTCTAGATTAGCAAGAAGGACAATATAATCAAAGACCTCAAAACCAGAATTCAAGATCTGGCCAAAGACTCCAAGGTCAGCTTCCAGAGGATCAAGGAGGAAGGAGATAAACAGCAGAAGGTGGAGCTGCAAGCCTCCCAGAGCAGGCGTGCTGGGCTGCAGCAGGACATTGAGCAGCTACAGAGACAACTCAGTGTGCTTGTGGTGGAGCACCGAGCATCTGAGCTGGCGCTCAGGAAGGTAAATGGGAGGAGGGCTCTGAACAGGAGATGGAGAACTTGGAGTGTTGCTGTCAGGTCTGGCTGCTGTAAGCAGTGGCTCAGCTCCTGCTGGCTCCTGGCAGGACGCGCATGATGTTTGTCAGAGCTTACCTGCTCTGTCCTCATGCTCTGCTGGATAAAGCAACCCTGCAGTGACAGCAGGGCAGCAGCTCCCTCACCTCCTCCTGCTCCTGCCTCAGCTCTGAAAACACCTTTGTACAGCATGGAGGGAGCCTGGGCTCAGGGCAGGGCGTAGAGCAGCAGGGCTAGAGGTGAAAGAAACAGGGGTTGGTGTAGGGTAAGCAGGACAGACATAATATTGGCTTTAATAAAGCCATCTTTAGAGGTGATGCAGTGTTCAAGGTTGAGGACAGCTGATTCTGGGAGCTGAACAGCTCCTGATCTGCCTGGCTCTCGGCTGAAGACACAAGCCAAGGATGGGGCCGAGTTGAATGAGGGGGAAAAGTAATTTATCCCAGTGCTGAGCAGATGCAGGAGGAGGAAAGAGGAGCAGTGGGCAGGACATGCTGGTGACACAGAGAATCCAGAGCTGGAAAAGGGGCATTATTCCGCCTCAGTTTGCTCCTGGTGGGTATTTACTCCAAACACGTGCAGGATAGCACACGTATGCAATGGGATTCTCTTTCACTCTTGCTTTGGACCTTGCAGGGTGGCAGTGGGGCTGGGCACCAACAAAGTACAATCCCCAAATCTCCCCATTTTCACCTCCTTTAGTGGAGTGGTTTTATCAGGCAGCTGCTTCCAAGGCTGCTGGGCACCACAGTGTGTGCTCAGCTCATTCCAGTGCTCAGGCAGACACATTTCCTGACCCCAGAAGTCTCTTTTCCCCCTCCTTAGCACATCCTCTAGCCCTGCATGGCCCAAGACTGCACCTGTGGTCTAAATAGCTGAGGTGTGACCTCATGATGGCCTGGGAGCCCGTGGGACACCCTGGGTCACTGCCATACAGGAAGCACTTGTGCTGGGCTCTAGCTGACCTTTTCCTTGATGGTTCTGTGGAGCACAGGGGTAAACTGGTGTATCTGGTAACTGTGGTGTAGCCTGCAGTGGTTTACAGCTAGAAATACCTCTTTGTTTTAAAAAGCAGCATTTTCTGAGTTCTTTCTGTCTCACTTCCATGTTAAGCAGTTCCCTATTGCTCTGATTTGAGGGTGGTTGCCCCAGTTTGTCCATGACTTGCCACATTCCATCAGGCATGTTCATCCCCTACTGCAGAATGCACCTTTTAGATGTGTTTCAATCCCTGGCTCCACGCTGTAAACCAAATAAGGCCCTTTCGGCCTCAGGGAATATCCCATGAGAATCCCAAACCAGGACACACAGAGCGTGTGTCAGCTGGAGGAAGCTTGCCACAAAGAGGAGGTGTTACACTCGCATGTGCTGGTGCTGGGGCTCAAAGCTACCTTGTTCTCTAGCTCAGGCTACTCTTTCCCAGGGTTCAGGTCCCTGCAGGGAACTTGTCATGTCTCTTGTTTCAGAGGAAGCGCAGATTGGAGATGGAAATTTGGAACTGGGTCCAGAAATACGACACGGACATGGCAGAGAAACAGGTATCTGCTTTCAGGGCTCTGCTCTCCCGGGAGGTGACCCGTTCAGGTGGATTCCTGTCCACATGGACACGTGGCTCTTCCACAGGTGGCTGTGGAAGTGAGGGGCAGTTGTCCATCCAGAAGCAGCACAGGCTCTATGTTTGTCCCGCCTGTGTGTTCAGGAGGTATCTTCTGCTTTGACTTTCAGTTACATCCGCTGCTAAACCCCACTGTATTTGGAGCAAAAGGGTTGCCATGCTCGGTCACACACATCCACCTGATGCCAGGGGATAGTGTGGCTTCAATCCTCAGTCCTGTCTGGTGTCCAAATCATGGTCCTGCTTCTGCTGGCACCCCAGGAGATGTGCTGAGACACCGAATGGGCTGTGTACCCCTGGTCCCAGCTGAACCACAGCAGGCTGAGGGGCACTCAGCACCCCCAACCTCACCTCTGAGAAAGCCCTGCTTGTTTTGCTGTTCTCACCCTCTCTATGGAGATGGAGAAAAGCTGCTGGATTACTGACAAAGCCAGTTGCGGCGAGGGGCCTAAGAGCTGGCTGCTAATTGTAGGAGATGGTCCCTCTTGTCAGGGGTTTAACAGTGTGGGTGTTTCCTGCTGGGTGGCACCATGTCACAGCACGTTTGGGGCAGAACTCACTACGGCAGCACACAGCCACTCTGCTGGTTCCCCTGAGCTTCCACCTCCCTGTGGCTCCCTCAAGGCCATTAGGAAAGGCATAAACTGCTGCTGAGCTTGGGAAGGCAGCGCCACCATGGGAACTGCTTGTCCTTGCCCTTTCCCAGGCTGCCACGGCCTGGCTTTCCACATGCTCTCAGCAGTGAACAGCAGATGAGCTGCTCATCTAAACGCCTTCCCAGCAGAGCCGGTAGCTCAGGCTCAGCCTTACCCACAGTGATACATGGCTCTGCGCAGAGCATCTGCAGGAGGGGCTCTGGCCTGCTCAGGTCCCAGCTGAGGGTGGATACAACACAGGGAAAATGAGAGTACGGTGAGGACCTGGCGTCTCAGGAAATTCCCTGGGTACTGGGCACCTTTCTGAGTCCCCTTGGAAGGACTCAGCTCCGCTCCCAGTCGTGGCTCTGCTTGTGTTCGGGATGGGTTTAGGAACCCTTACCTAGGGACGTACAGGGAGGAGCTGCTGAAGGCTCTCACAATTGCTGTACCTGGTATGTGCTCTCTTGCTAGGCTGAGTACGAGGAGGTTGATGCTGCCTATGCTGAGGAGAAGGCCCAGCTGTCCCTGCTGACAGAGAAACACGCTCTGCTTCTCCAGGAGTACACCCAGATCGAGGAGGAACGCAGGATGCTTCGGGAGAAGGAGGAGGAGGCTCTGAAGGAGCTGATCACCAAGAACCGCGCTGCTGCCCGCATCCAGGCCCTCTGGAAAGGCTACTTGGTCCGGTGCCTCTACAAGCCAAAAAAGAAGAAGGGCAAGGGCAGGAAGGGCAAGAAATAAAGCACGAAATCTGTTCTTCCTCCTGGCAAAGCTGCTGACTCTGCTGGGACTGAGCGCCTCCAGGCAAAGCAGTAGGTTTGATAGAGCAGTTGCATTGAGGCCTCTGGGGCTGGGGCTGCCCCTCGTAGCTGGAGCACATTGGAGCAGTGGCATGCAGACATGTCTCACCACTTGAGATCTGGCTTTGCTACCTCTGCAGGGAGGAGGATGTCTCCTGACGGAGGCACTGGGCCAGGAGGGCAGGTTCCTGCCGTGTTGCCTGCGCTTCAGTCTCTCCTTGCTCGTGTTCTTACTGAAGGAGGCAATGAAGCCATTGCTGGGGGCAGGACCCTTCGCCTGGCAGGGTTTCTGCTGCGCGGATCTGAGAGGCCCTGTCCCTTTGTGCAGGAGGAAGCTGCAGGACGTGGCTCAGCACGGGCAGAAGTGCCACAAGCGCTGACCGGGCAGTTTGCGCAAGGGGGGACGTGGCACAGCCCAGCTCGTGTCCTGCTCCCAGCCCAAGGCTCTCCCTGAGCCGGGCAGCAACCGGTGCCTGCCGGGTGCAGGTCCCCGCTGCGCAGCGGGCGATGCCCCAGGCGCGCTGCAGCCGTCCCTTCCGCAGGGCACGGCCCAAGGGCTTTCACTCCCTTCCCCTCCCATCCCTGTAGCAACCTCACCCCGCAGAGCTCCGCACTGCTCCGCTGTCCAGGACCGAACCGGGCCCGGCGCATGGAGAGCTGTGCCCGGTGCGTGTCCCTCCCTGGGGATGCCGCGCTCCCCGGCTCCCCACAGGCACCTCCTCTCACCTCGGTGTCTGAGCGGGCGGCTCCCGGCGCTTCGCTCCTCACTTCCATGGCCCTCCCGTGCCTCTCTTCCCAGGAGAGGGCAGTGCCACCGCCTGCAAAGCCCCGGCAGCTGCCAGGCCCGGCTCCGCGTCTGCCCTCAGCCTCTGCCTTCGCTCTACGCCTGCAGCAGGGCCGAGGTGCTCTTCACCGCCCGACGCAAACTGAAGCCTCGAGTGGCTTTGCCAGGGGGGTTTTAATGTGGTGTCAGAGAGGTGCTGGAGCAATGGCACAACCGTGGCTGCTGGGGGCTCCATGTGGGGCTCCATGGGGGCAGTGGGGCTCCATGGGGAGCTCCATGGGGGCTCCATTGGGGGCAGGGGGGCTCCATTGGGGCAGTGGCACTCCATGAGGGGCAGGGGGCTCCATAGGGGCTCCATGGGGACCTCCATGAGGGGCAGTGGGGCTGCAGTGGGGCTCCATAGGGGCTCCATGAGGGGCAGTGGGGCTCCATGAGGGGCTCCATTATGGTCTACGGATCTCCCCGTGCTGCACCTGCAGACCCACCCTCCCCGCGCGGTTCATGAAATGGCGGCGGGGCCTTTCCCCGCCCCGCCGCCAGGGGGCGCGCGCGCCGCGCCGCCTCACGCGCCCGCCCCGCACCCCCCCCGCCCCCCTCTGCGCGGCGCGTCACGTGCCGGCGGCACCGCCCCCTGCCGGAGCGGCGGGTCTATGGGGAAGGCGGCCGCGCCGTGCGGCAGCGGCGCCCCGGGGCCGGTCTCGCTGCTCAGCGCCGTGCCCTGCCGGGCCCGCCGGGACCTGCCGGCCATGAGCGCGGAGCCGGGCGGCCGCGCCACAGCGGCGGGGGCCGGGCCGCCCGCCGCGCCGGGCTCCGACACCTACAAGGGCTGGCTCTTCAAGTGGACCAACTACCTGAAGGGCTACCAGCGCCGCTGGTTCGTGCTCAGCAACGGGCTGCTCAGCTACTACAGGTACCGCGGGCCGCGGCGGGGCCTGGCGCGGCGGCCGCAGCGTCCTCCGGGGCTCGCGGGTTGCGCCTCTGCGGGGTGGCCCTCTTGGGTGTGCGGGTGCGGGTCGTGCCTTTGCTGGTGTCGAGTCCTTCAGGCTCGGGTTGCTCGTTCCGCTCCCCGTCATGGGCCGCCCCGCTCCCCCCGTCCCTCCGCCTCCCGCTGCTGTAGCGGCTGCGGCCCCCCCCCCCCCCCGCGGCCGGAGCCCCCGCTCCGGCACGGGACCCCCAGCGCTCCTCCTGGGGCCGGTCCGTGTTTGTCACCTGCTGCCGCCGGGGACGGGAACATCCCCGCGGGCTGTGTGTAACCGTGTCCCATGGGAAGGGGCCGTGGCGCTGGAGTCGGCGCCAGGAGGGAGGTTCCGGCGCTTCGTGGTGACTCCCGAGTCCTGCCCCGCTTCCCCCGCTGCAGCAGGGGATGGGTTTGGGACGGGCTGCGGGGCCGTGGTGCCGCACGGACCGGGCGCTGTGAGGGTTGATCCAAAGCGGTGTTGTCTGAGTGCTTTTCCATGTCCGTCTGCTCCCAGCCGGCCAAACGTAAAGGTGGTGGTGTTGTAGGGGTTTGGGGGTGTTACCGTGTTGGCAGGATCACGTTTGTTCGCGTCACTTGGAACACAAGTGCTCTGTCACCTTCGGTGGTGTGGGGTGTGTGTTGGCTCTGTTCCATGGGTGTTAATGATGGTTAAATCTTCATGAAATAATACACCTTTAAAGGACCAGCCCCCATGAGCAGGTTCAGCGCTGTAAAGGCTGCACAGACGCTGTTTATCCTCCTGGCACAGAGTTAATCTTCTGGTCCCCTCTGTGCTCCAGCCTGAAGCAGATCCCGGACCTTGTTGTCAGGTGTTAATATAAACCCCTCCAGCCCTAAAGGGACATCTGGGACTGGTGTCCTGTGCTCAGGCTGTGGTGGGCAGCAGCTCAGGAGGTCAGCAGTGTGGTTCTCTACTTGGACTTGTTTAAATCCCACTCACCAAGCTCCAGCCGAACCGGAATGCCCTGTAATGCACCTGCGAATGCGGTTCCCTCACAGCAGTTTGGATAATTCCCTTCTAATCCCTTCTGGTATGCTTATGCTCTTGAACTAGCCCAGGTCTGCGCCAGCGGGACTGTCTTGGGAGGGTTGGGGAAGTTGTAATGCTCCACTTGCACCCCTGTCAGGGTATCTCTTGTTCTGTGTGGCTGCCAAGTCAGCCATGAGCAAACAAGTGGTTTTCTTCACCAATTATTTTAGATCGGAAGGACCGGGTTTATTTTAAGGCCATTTGATCTGTTTTAGGTTGAAACAACAAACACAGCCCCCCAAGGAAATGATTCTGAGCAGCGTGTGAAGGGCTTGGAGCTGCTCTGCATCATGGGGCCTTCGTCAGCTGCCGGGCGAGAGCAGTGCTGGAGGTTCCTGTGCTGCCTTCTCAGCGCTGGCGCCAGGAGAGCCGAGTGAATGTGGCTCTGGGTCAGGAGCACAGAGGTGCAGCACATGGTGGAAGTTTCTCATGGACGGAATAAAGCCTTTGTGATGCTCTTGAAAACCACTGCTGTTCACTGGTGGCCGTTCCCCCCTGTGCCAGCTCACACTGCTCTGTGTGGTAATGACACCTTCCAGCTAATGACGGGAGCAAGAGAACTCCAGATATTGGGCTGGAGCTCTTCCAATGTGCTCTCTTCCATGCCAGCAGCCATGGAGACTGCAGCTTGTTTGACTTGAATGGCTCTGTAGAGGTCTCCTGCTGCTCTGTTGTCCCTTCTGCTGGGTCTGTGGGCTCAGCCCAGCTCAGAAGGTTTGTGCCAGGGGTACCTTCTTCTGCCTGTGCTGCTGAAGGCTTTGCAGGTTCAGTGGTGCCCTTGCTGTGTCTCCCTGGCTTTTGACGCCTCTGTAGCTTGAGTTTGGAAGGTGGTTGGACACCCCGGGTGGTTCCTCTGTTGGCTATTCAGGACTAGCTGGTAGAAACCACGTTGCTCATGTGCTGAAATCATCTTCATTGCATAAGCTGTGCCGTGCTGCCTGAGCAGCTCCTGGTGTGTTGCTGCAGTTCCAGATGAAGCTGGGGCTTATTGTTTGAGCGCTCACTGTTGAGCTTTGCTTGAGGGACCAGCCCGGCACATTGCCTGGTGGAGATCCCTGGTTGGTTGGGAGAGTTGAGCTCGGCCCCTAGGAAGCTCCCTTCGGTGTGTGTGGGCAGCAAAGCTGCTCTCTGGGGCTCTCGCAGCCCCGTGTGATGCCTCTTTACTGCCTGCTTGGATTCACAGGGAAGTTCTGCATTAAAGCTTCCAATTAAAGTGTTTCTTTCCAAATGGAGTATATTTTCCCAAAAGGAGTGTGAGCAGCAGCTCAGGGAGGGATCCTGACCCTCGGCTGTGCTCTGGGGAGACCCCCCCCTGCAGTCCTGATCCAGCGCTGGGGCAACAGCACACGAGGGACGTGGAGCTGTTGGAGCAAGGGCAGAGGAGGCCATGGAGCTGCTGCGAGGGCTGGAGCAGCTCTGCTCTGGAGCCAGGCTGAGAGAGCTGGGCTGGGGCAGCCTGGAGAGGAGAAGGCTCCTGAAGGGGAGACCTTAGAGCAGCTCCAGTGCCTAAAGGGGCTGCAGGAGACCTGGAGAGGGGCTTTGGACAAGGGATGGAGGGACAGGCCAAGGGGAATGGCTTTAACCTGCCAGAGGGGAGACTGAGATGAGCTCTTAGGCAGAAGCTGTTCCCTGTGAGGGTGCTGAGGCGCTGGCCCAGGGTGCCCAGAGAAGCTGTGGCTGCCCCATCCCTGGCAGTGTTCAAGGCCAGGTTGGACACAGAGGCTTGGAGCAAGCTGCTCCAGTGGAAGGTGTCCCTGCCCATGGCAGGGGTTGGAGCTGGAGGAGCTTTAAGGTCCCTTCCGACCCAAACCAAGCTGGGGTTCTGTAACTGCGTGGTATAAAGCCTCCTGTATCTTTGTAGTTCTATGAAGCCACCAACTCCTACTGCCAGTGAAGCTTCCCTGCAGGTCATGTGCTTTCCCTTCATCTTCTCTCCTCTGGAGCTGTGCAGAGTGATAACAGCTGAGTAATTCTTGCAGCTTTCCCCTGCAATACCCTGCTCTGGAGGGGCGCACGTGGCTCCAGGAGTCACACAGCAAGAGAGCTGTGGGAAGGAGAATTCTCCTCCCTGGGTCTTCCCCAGCAGGGTCTTGGGCATTTGATTCTGAGGTAAATACTGGAGTGGAGCAGGGATAGGAGCAGCTGGAGCTGGGAGCCTCTGGGGATGGACCCAGGGCAAGGAGTTCACTGCGGTTTTATACCCTGATGCTCTCTGCACCCGACCACCACCCACTGTTCGTGTGCCTCTTGGTCCAGCAGTGAAATTTGGTTTGTGGTCTCCACATCCATCATTGGGTTCTTTCACTGACTCCAGGCTGGCTGTGAACTTCCTCTTGTCTTTCGGGTTGTAGCTCCTTGCTACAGCCTGGTGCAACTCCTTCATCTTGCAACGTGCGCTGGTCTCAAGGCGCTTGTTGCCATAACTAAGCACAGGTTGCAGTTAAGCTTTGTCTAGGTGGGAGTGAACTTCAGCTTCCCCGTGCTCGGGCACTGCTCACGCTGAGCAAACCCCCCCAGTCAGCAAGGCTCAGTGGAAGGAGCTCAGTCCCAGCACTTGGACCATTGTAATGCCCTTGGTTGTCCCTCTTAGGTGGGTTTTTGACCAAGCTTTGTGGCTGGCTTGGAAACCGGCGGGGCAGAGGTGATGCCCGAGGTGATGCCTGTGCAGGGAGGCAGTTTCACATGGCACAAGTGCTCTACTTGACTTGCTCATGATCCAGACTCTTTCTGAGCTGCTCTGGCAGGCTGCCACTCACAGAGTTATCATTAGCTGTAATTAGCCTGTCCAGGAGAATCTAATCACCTTGAACAGATAAGTGTTCTCAAGGAGATTAGAGAGGATCTTGAGGTATTAATTCATCAAAGATTGACATTGGCTCTTGTGATCGATGCTCCCGGTGAGTGTTGTCTTCTCCAAGCAGCTTTCTTAGATTTCAAAGAGCTTGAGTTTCGTGTTGTGCTCTCTGTGGCTTTGGTCCTCAGCCCCTTACTCAGGGGTCGGTGTCTGAAGAGCCTTCAGCAGGGGAGTGGTTTAGCTGTCGTGTCTGGGTTCTGCTGGGCCGGTGCAGGGCACGGGCAGCTCGCATCCTGGGATGAGTGCTCTGTGTTTCCCAGAGCAGCATCCTCCACTGGTGCTCTCTATCCAGCAGTTAACCCTTGGTGAGCACTGCAAGGTCTGCAGTACAACGCAGGGGCTTTTCTTGCTGCTTGCACTGAGACTCCAGCTGAAAGCTGAGGTGGTGAGGTCAGGAAGGAGCCTGGAAACTGCTGCTGACACTGGAGGTGTGGAGGGGTTGAGGACGTCCAGAAGAGAGCTCTGAGAGCCTCTGATCTAGGGCCCAGCAGCCAGGCTGCTGAGGCTTGAATGTCTCTGAGGTACGAGGTTATGCAGCCTCTGGGGGCCCCTCTTCAGTGCTGGACAACCCTCGGGGGTAAACTGTTTCCTTCTCTTTAGTTTGTACATTATAAAATGAGAAGAGAGATGCTTTCCTAGAATGATTTTTGTAAAGGTGGTCCCTCTGCAGGTGTAGGAGCAGCTGAATGTCATAGAATCCCAGTGCGTCAGCACCCTCACAGGGAGCAGCTTCTGCCCAAGAGCTCATCTCAGTCTCCCCTCTGGCAGGTTAAAGCCCTTCCCCTTGTCCTGTCCCTACAGGCCCTTGGCCAAAGCCCCTCTCCAGCTTTCCTGCAGCCCCTTTAAGTGTTGGAAGGATGTCGTGTCCTCTCTGTCAGCCATCCTTGGGGTGCTGGAGCACGCAGGTTTTGAGGACAGCCCCGTAGCTGCACGGTGACTTTGAGCTACTTGTTTTAAGTAATCTCTGATCCCTCTCACCCCATTTTCTCCTGACACTCACTTTATCCCCATGGCGCTTTGCTGCCCATCCTTGTTCATCCTTTGCCTGTTTCTGAGGAGCCTCCTCTCTATCACTGGGGACACAGTGCTTGCCCAGCTCCAGCCAGGCCCAGCACGTCCCAGCAGCACAGGAGCTGTCAACTATCTTGATGCTTTATTTCCACCCGTATAATCTGAAATGTACTGCCCCAAATGCTTCATCTGATGGAGCTGTAGCAGAGTAACTGGTTTGTCCTGTGCAGAGCCGCAGCTTTGAGAGTGCCTGTGGCTCCGTGCAGTGACCCCAGCCTGTCTTGCTGTCTCAAGGTGATCCGCACTGTGAGCTGTCACACTGCAACTGTGGCTCCTGGAGCTGGTGGCTCCTGAAGCATGTTTGTGGGCTCAGCTGCTTGGGTGTTTGTGGAGGGGAAGGTGCCTCTCACCCTTCTGGGCTCAGTTGCTCCAGCTGTGGAGAACCTGTCCGTGTAGTTCCACCTTTGCTGCAGCCTTTGTCCCGTCCTCTGCAGGGGCAGGGGAAGGTCAGTGCTGTGGTCCTGTGCTGCTCCCTCTGCGCTGGTGCTGTGTCAGCTCTGCCTGGGTAGCCCAGGGCTGTGTGGGGCTGCTGCTGCTCCCCTCAGACACTGCCATCAGCTTGGGGCTGTGTCCATTGGCATGGCTGGCCCAGGTGTGCCGAGGTGATGGCATCGCTTCCCTGTGGCTGTAGCTCCTGCGCCTGTTCTTTGCCAGGGTAATATGGATTCAGCTCTGACCCTGCTTGCTGCAGTTACAGGTGTCAGTTTGTGCTTGTCACCCTGGTGCCGCAGTGAATCACTGGTGAAGGAGCTGATCCTTGTGGTCAGAAGTAATGTCAGAAACCTGCTGGGTTTTCCCTTGCAGTAACCCGTCAACCTACCCGAGCTCCTCCTGAAGAGGAGTTTCCAGGCAGCACAATGTGCAGAGCTCATTGCTCCTCAACAGCCTGCACTTCCATCACCTGTAGGTTGATTTCTGTTGTGCAGCAAGTCGTGCTGTTGGGTTTCCTGTGTTGTTCTGTGCTTTACATGAATTGTATTGCAGTGTACTTGAGTGATTTGTGGTAACTTCCGTGTGTGGTGATAGCAGAGCCCTTTGCTTCGTGTAGACCTACTGCTCGTGGCCCGCAGCTCTGTCATCACCCTGAGATGGCAGCAGCCCCAGGCTGCTGTCAGAGGGCAGGAGCTCCTGCTGCTGCAGCAGCCTGGAGGTTTGATCCCTAAGTGGGATAGTGCTCCAAAACCTGAGCTCACTGCACTGGTACATTTCCCTTCAGGTCGTCTTCATGATGCTGTTCAATTCCTGCAGTCGTTCCTGTGGCACCTCGGCAGGGATCGTGCTACACTTTGTATCGGCCTTGGTTTGGTTTAGGGTGAGAAGCGTGTTTAATGATGACCGATTCATGGGTTGGTGTCTGAGGGCAGCAGGATGCTCAGCAGGGTTAGGGATGGAGGATAACAAAGCTGGACGTGCTGCTTGCTGTGGGGTCGGTGACTGCTGACTCACACAGGCCAGTGCTGAGCCTTTAGGAGCTGCAGGGATCAACCCTAGAAGTAAAGATGCAAACTGAAAGCATGGTACCACGGGGCAGGCATGAGTCCATTGGCAGTGGCAGCAATGGGGTAAGAGCACAACAAATGTTCTGTGTCCTGGGCTCCATCCCCTCAGCATGAGCAGCAGGTCACGGAGGGGATCCTGCCCCTCTGCTCTCCTGAGACCCCACTTGCAGCACTGTGTGCAGTGCTGATGTCCCCAGCATAAGAACATGGAGCTGTTGGAGCAAGGCCAGAGGAGGCCATGAGGGTGAGCAGGGGCTGCAGCACCTCCCATATGGAGACGGGCTGAGAACATTGGGGCTGTTCAGCCTGGAGAAGAGAAGCTGCGTGCAGACCTCAGAGCAGCTGCCAGTGTCTGAAGGGGGCTACAAGGGTGCTGGAGAGGGGCTCTTCGTAAGGGACTGTAGTGATAGGACAGGGGAATGGCTTTAACCTGCCAGAGAGGAGACTGAGATGAGCTCTTAGGCAGAAGCTCTTCCCTGTGAGGGTGCTGAGGTGCTGGCACAGGGTGCCCAGAGAAGCTGTGGCTGCCCCATCCCTGGCAGTGTTCAAGGCCAGGTTGGACACAGGGCTTGGAGCAAGCTGCTCCAGTGGAAGGTGTCCCTGCCTGTGGCAGGGGTTGGAGCTGGAGGAGCTTTAAGGTCCCTTCCAACCCGAGCTGTTCTTGGATTCTGTATCTCCTCTTTGGTCCTATTCAGGCACTCGCATGACTCG
Source organism: Amazona ochrocephala (assembly GCA_039720435.1). NCBI lineage: Eukaryota > Metazoa > Chordata > Aves > Psittaciformes > Psittacidae > Amazona > Amazona ochrocephala. Next base: position 1,320,034 of record CM077891.1, on the reverse strand, counting down.
CGTCACCTTTGTGAGCCCGGGCTTGCTCCAGGGCTGTTTGGAAATGTGGTGTGTTGCTCTCTGTCTTCCCGGCCTCCTGCTGTCACCAGGTGATGTTCTCATCCCTGTGTGACATTGCAGCACTGCTGGGTCTGCTGCTGCTCGCAGGTTTCATCACGGAGCAGACAGTGCTGCAGTGATGGATTGTTTGCAGTGTAAGTGCATTGGCTGGCTTGTGTGTGTTAGAGGAGTTATCACATGTGTCTGCCCTGCATCCAGCAGCCCTGCCTTGCATGGAGTCACAAACCGGTGTGGGTGTGAGGGAGCTTAAAGCTCCCTCATAGGGTTTCTGCAGCCCCTTTAGGCACTGGAGCTGCTCTAAGGTCTCCCCTTCAGGAGCCTTCTCTTGTCCAGGCTGCCCCAGCCCAGCTCTCTCAGCCTGGCTCCAGAGCAGAGCTGCTCCAGCCCTCGCAGCAGCTCCATGGCCTCCTCTGGCCTCGCTCCAACAGCTCCATGTCCTCTTGTGCTGTTCCCCAGTGCTGGATCAGGACTGCAGGGGGGGTTTCCCCAGAGCGCAGCAGAGGGGCAGGATCCCCTCCATGTCCTGCTCCTCTCAGTGCACAGGATCTGTGTTCTCAGACTCAATCCGTATGGCTACGGAGCACAGTGGCTGTGTGCTCTGCTAAAGAACAGCACACTGCTGCTCTCCCTGGCCTGGCTCTCAGATGTGGTACCAGGGTTGCAGCAGTAACCCAGGGGCAGCAGAGCTGCTTGGGAGGACACTGTCCCTCCTGCTGCTGGGCGCACGCTCAGGTGCTGCCTTGGTCTCCTCCGGGCTGCTCCCTGCAGCGCTGGGTGATGCTGGGCTGTGTTGCAGAGCACAGTGTTGGGCTCTTCCCAGCTGACTGGTGCTTTGTGCCCAGCACTCACCCCAGTGCAGGATTAGTGTTTGCACAGCACAGAATATCCATGGCAACTCCTTCACCAGCGCTGGGAACCTGCAGGGCTTTGGACGTGTCTGTTCTCCTGTGCAGTGCACAGGGGTGGCTCCACCAACTTTTTCTTTCAGGTCTTCAGCAACTGTCAGAAGTGATGGCTCCGCTTGGAAGCGTGTGAAAAGCACCCCGGTGCCAGCAAGGAGGATGGGGTGAGTTTGGGTGTATTGGGCTGCAGAATGGACATGGGTGATGGAGATGTGCTTGTGCCAGTCAGACAGAGACATGATCCTTACCTCCACATGGATTGTGCATGAGGGGAGGTGACATGGTTGGAGAAGAACCTTTCTGGCTTAAAAATCATCTGGTCGTCTTCATGGCATCCTCTGGACCTGCTTGAGTGAGCCCAGAGGAGGGCACGGAGCTGCTATGAGGGCTGGAGCAGTTCTGCTCTGGAGCCAGGCTGAGAGAGCTGGGCTGGGGCAGCCTGGACAAGAGAAGGCTCCTGAAGGGGAGACCTTAGAGCAGCTCCAGTGCCTAAAGGGGCTGCAGGAAACCTGGAGAGGGGCTTTGGACAAGGGATGGAGGGACAGGACAAGGGAATGGCTTTAACCTGCCAGAGGGGAGACTGAGATGAGCTCTTAGGCAGAAGCTGTTCCCTGTGAGGGTGCTGAGGCGCTGGCACAGGCTGCCCAGAGAAGCTGTGGCTGCCCCATCCCTGGCAGTGTTCAAGGCCAGGTTGGACACAGGGGCTTGGAGCAAGCTGCTCCAGTGGAAGGGGTCCCTGCCCGTGGCAGGGGTTGGAGCTGGAGGAGCTTTAAGGTCCCTTCAACCCCCACCAGGCTGTGACTCTGTGACTCTGGAGGTGATGAGCAGCAGGCGCGTGCCTGCAGCTGGGTCAGTGTTAGGGAAGTGTTCAGGCCTGTGTTTGAAGTCCTTTTTGGAGGCACTGGGAGGCGACTGCTCGGGGGTGACGTGTCAGGGCTGTGCCCTTCACAATCCCATCCGTCATTTCCAAAGGACTGATGCCCTCCAGCTTTGCTCTTCCCAAGTGTGTGTGTTCCTGTGGCTGAAGCTGGGTTCTGTTTATCCACCTCTGTTACTCCCATGTTCCCTCTGAGCTGTTCCCAGCAGAGCGTATGGAGCACGAGGCACTGCAGGTTTTGGCGTGTGCTCAGGTGAAACAGAGACATGCCTTTATCTCATCCAAGCAGGATTGTTCCTTTCCTTGCCGGCTGGGTCTGTGTTGGGAAGGGGCTGCTCAGAGTACCCCAGCTTTGTCTGTCTCCTGGGTGTCATTTTTATAAGCAGGAGGGAATAGAGTGCTCAACCCAACAGTCAGTTTGTGGTGGTGCAGGAGGTGACCCGCGTGCTGTGTAACCTGTGTGGAGCATGCTAGGTGTGCTGTCAGCTTACGGTACCTTCATGGGCTTGGGACAACATGTGGGACCTCCTTTGGAAGCTGGTGTGGTGCTGCTGCCCATGGTGGCCATACCCTGCCAAGGGTGGGTTAGGAATAACCAGTGTGTGGCTTCATACTTGTTAGTGTGTAGTGTCTGAACCGAGCAGTTGAGGTTTGTTTTGGAGATGTGACACCACATTAGTCCTGGTATTTGCTTTATAATGTGTTTATTAACGGGTGAGTGCCCCACAGCCGGGCTGTGGACGGCACCAAATGTAGCAGAGAGAAGGCGCATCCGGGTTTCAGAGGGACTGACAAACAGGGCGATGGATCCTTGCGATGCTCAGCAGGGGCAGATGCCAGCCCTGCCCTGGGGTAGCTGCCCTGGAGGCAGAAGAGCCCTTGGTGGGTCCATGTGGACAGCAAGGGGCTGTCAGAGGACAGCAGTCTCTCTGGCTGCATTAGCATGTTGAGGGAAGGGCCCATGCCCTCTGCTCAGCCCATCAGGGCTGTGGGGCTGCGGTGGGGTCCCCTGGACAAGGGCAGGGTGGTGGAGAAGAGGGGAACGTTTGATTGCTGCCCATGGTGGGAGTGCGTGGAGAGGACATGGCTGTGCTTGTGACAGGATGAGGCAATGGGCTGGTACCAGAGCATGGAAATCCTATGTGGACACAAGGAAACGTGTTATAATTGGGAGTGGGGGCTGAGAACTGGGATAGGGGCGGGAGAGGTGAAGGAAACTCCTGGCTATGTTCGAGCTGTGGCTGGACAAGGTCCTGAGCAACCTCATCTGGTTGCTTTTGGGGGGGAGAATGGACCTGAGGCCTCCTGAGGTGCCTCCATCCCTGGTTAAAGGGCCATTCTGTCATTCCTTGGTTTTGGATGCTTGAAGCTTGGTAAGTTTGCCTTCGCTGTCTGGGTGCTGCTGGAGGATGAAGAGAAGGCACGTCACGCCTGTGGCTTGCCCTGGCAGTGCCAGGAGCACCGGTGGTTCCTGTGCCTGGCATTGACTCCCCTGTTCCATGGCCCTCTGGACTGAGGGGAGGACAGCCTGAGGTTGGAAGCCAGTGCAAGTGCACCTCTGGAGCTTACATGTTCAAGGCCAGGTTGGATGCAGGGGCCTGGAGCTGCTCCAGTGGAAGGTGTCCCTGCCCGTGGTGGGGGTTGGGTCTGGAGGAGCTTTAAGGTCCCTTCAACCAAACCCGTCTGGGACTCCATGGTTCTATAAAGGTTGGGTCTTTAATATGTTCTCCTTTAAAGCAGTGTAACAGAGCCATCTCTGTGGAAGGCTTCAGAAGGCAGCGTTCCTCGTGGTGCTGAGCTGTGCTGGTCAATATTTGTTTGCAAAGGTGTAACTGCACCCCTCTGACCCCGCACTGGGGTGTGTGTGTGCACACCCGGAGCTGCAGAGCCGCACAGCGAGCATCCCCCTGCTTTTCCTGCTCCCGTTCCGTGTGTTCCGCCCTGGTGCGCTGCTGCTGCTGCCCGTGTGCGGGCTCTCTGCCTGCTCCGGCTGGTTCACAGGGCCCTGCTGACAAACAGCATCGCCTTTGTTGTGTCCCGGCAGCGGCGCTGGAGCTGTCGGAGCCGCTCGATGTCTGCTGCGGAAATGGATGCTGCTGGGCCTGAGCTCTAAAAATAGACTGTTCCTGCCCTGCGATGGGAACTGCTGGACACGGGAGCTCGGTCAGAGGGTTCTGATGCCCTTTATGAAGCACCAGGGCCTGGAGCTGCACTGGGGCTGTGGGACCTGCTGGTGAAATCCTGCTGCTGCCCCAGAGCCCCGCACAAGGGTCTGAGCCAGCAAAGCGCATGCTTGGGCAAAGGGTGGTTCTGCTCTTCAGCAGCTGCTTTGCTGCATGGCACATGTACAGCAGCCCCCGCACTGCGCCTGGGCTTCCCAAGGTGGCTGCTGTGGTCACAGAGCCACAGCCTGGTGGGGGTTGAAGGGACCTTAAAGCTCCTCCAGCTCCAGCCTCTGCCACGGGCAGGTACCCCTTCCACTGGAGCAGCTTGCTCCAAGCCCCTGTGTCCAACCTGGCCTTGAACACTGCCAGGGATGGGGCAGCCACAGCTTCTCTGGGCACCCTGGGCCAGCGCCTCAGCACCCTCACAGGGAAGAGCTTCTGCCCAAGAGCTCATCTCAGTCTCCCCTCTGGCAGGTTAAAGCCATTCCCCTTGGCCTGTCCCTGCAGGCCCTTGTCCAGAGCCCCTTCAGGAGCCTTCTCTTGTCCAGGCTGCCCCAGCCCAGCTCTCTCAGCCTGGCCTGAGGGCAGAGCCACTCCTCTCCTGTAAAGAGCTGTCCGGCAGTGATTGAATGCAGTTCTAAGGATGCTTTTGTGGCACCAGCTTTGCCTGCATGGAGGAGAGGGATGGGGTGGCAGCTCCTGGAGCAGGTGTGACATGTCCTGTGCTGTGCTGCCCGTGAGGCTGGTCCTGGTGCCTGGCTGTGCCCAGAGGGGCAGGAGGCTGGTGGAGCCGGGGCAGGTCTGGGCTGTGCTGAAGCAGTTGGGATGTTTCTGCGTTGGAAGGCGCTGAGCAGCTCCTGGTGCCGCAGGAGTTGTCTTGCACCACATGCCCTGAAATAGCACTGAGAGTCTGGTCTGAGCTGTTGGGAAACTCTCTTCAAGCTGAAACTCATCCCAGCAGGGCCCTGTGGAGGTCACTGCCTTCGCCTGCCCTCTGGGCCGCGCTTTTAACTCTTGTGGTCCCAGTGACCCACACTCGGTGTCCACAGAGAGCATCTCTCTGGAGCACTGATCCCAGAGCACGGGTGTGCTTTGGATCCCCAAGGGGAGTTACTGGAATAACCTACACGTGGGTATTCCCATGTGCAGGCTCGGGGAATGGGGTGTCCCTGATGCCAGGAGCAGTCCCACTGTCCTCCTGCACTTCCCTAGTGCGAGTGGATGCAGACACATGGTGTCACCTGGGCTTGCTTGGGGCTATTTGAGTTTAGTGACAAATTACAGGTTAAAATATAAATTACATGTAATATTATAATATATTGCTGATAATACATATGACATGATACAACAGATGTGATACAGTGTGAACTAATTCTATCATATATACACGTCTGTCTGCATAAACCCTCAAAGTGATACCTTGTTCTAATCTTTGTAACTTTCTTCTGTGCTTCAACCCTGATTGCCTTGAAATGCCCCTGAGGAGCCGTGTTCATCCCTGGGGCTGATGGGGAAGGAGATGGGAATGGTCAGGAAGAGGCCTGGAAGCACTTGTGCTGAAAGTCTGGCTTTGGGTATCTGGTCCTGCAGGTGGCACAGCTGAGAGCAGAGAACCACAGGGTCCCAGCCTGGTTTGGGTTGAAGGGGCCTTAAAGCTCCTCCAGCTCCAACCCCTGCCATGGGCAGGGACCCCTTCCACTGGAGCAGCTTGCTCCAAGCCCCTGTGTCCAACCTGGCCTTGAGCACTGCCAGGGATGGGGCAGCCACAGCTTCTCTGGGCACCCTGGGCCAGCGCCTCAGCACCCTCACAGGGAACAGCTTCTGCCCAAGAGCTCATCTCAGTCTCCCCTCTGGCAGGTTAAAGCCATTCCCTTGTCCTGTCCCTCCATCCCTTGTCCAAAGCCCCTCTCCAGGTTTCCTGCAGCCCCTTTAGGCACTGGAGCTGTTCTAAGGTCTCCCCTTCAGGAGCCTTGTCTTGTCCAGGCTGCCCCAGCCCAGCTCTCTCAGCCTGGCTCCAGAGCAGAGCTGCTCCATCCCTCGCAGCATCTCCATGGCCTCCTCTGGCCTCGCTCCAACAGCTCACATCCCTCTTGTGCTGCTGTCCCAGAGCTGGATGAAGGATGCTGAGTGTCTTTCCAGAGTGGGGATGTGTCAGGTCTGTCCGGAAATGGTTTCCTAAGGCCCCTTGGGCACCTGCAGTGTTTGATCCGAGAGGTTTCCCAGTCTGAAGCATGGATCACTAAGCAGTTAACTCTCCGTTGCTATGTCATGGAAGCTCTTGGCATCTCCAGTGGCTGACAGGCCGGTGCCAAGGTTTATTTTTTGGGTTGTGTCGTAAGGAGTGGGAAGGATCTTGCCCTGCGTCCCCCTGCCCCATGCACTCACATTGCAGACATGGCTTTATAGCCGCTTGCAGTTTCCCCTCTCTGCTTCATCAGTCCTTCCTTATGGAACCAAATGCTGTTCACTGGATCAGTGGCCTCTGCACGCCTCATGAGTGTGGCATTGGAGGCTGGCTGATCCCTTCATAGGTAATGGAGATCCTGGAGGTACCTTCTGCACAGAAGTGTTTCCCTTCTCGAGTTCATGCTCCCTTCTCTGCTCAGACAGGGGTAGCAGTTTCATGCCCCCTAACCAGCAACTTGATGCAGGTGTCAAAGGCCGGGAGCTGCCAAAGCTGACCTCTGAAGAGGAGGTTTACTCAAAGTGGGATGTGCTGAGGGTAAAGCTGGACCCGTTTCTTTACTTCTGCTGAATCAGGTTGCTCCAAGCCCCATGCATCAGGCAGGGTTGTGGTGGAGCAGGGCTGTGTGTGGTGTCACAGCAGCATGGAGAGCTGCTCCTGCCCTGCTCAGCCGGAGCTGGGTCGCCTGGGGAGCACATGAAGCTGCTCGCCCAAGGCAGCAGCCTCCAGAGCTCTGCTGGTCCCTGTTAGCAGGGCTCATGCCTTATCAGCCAGGGCCACCTCCAGCCTCTGCAGAGGGGAGAGGTGATAGCATGGGGGGGGGGGGGGGCAGGGGGTGTTCTCTGTAACTGGGTTTGGCTTTTGGGTTTTTAACTTTGTTTGATGTTTCCATTTGTTTCATAAATGACCCAACGGAAGTCCCTTTGTCAGACCTTGTCCTGCGCTGCTCTGCTGCCGCCTTGTTTTCACCTTCTTGCCACAGCTGAGTTTTCACAGGGTCACAGCCTGGTTTGGGTTGGAGGGAACCTTAAAGCTCCTCCAGCTCCAGCCCCTGCCACAGGCAGGGACCCCTTCCACTGGAGCAGCTTGCTCCAAGCCCCTGTGTCCAACCTGGCCTTGAGCACTGCCAGGGATGGGGCAGCCACAGCTTCTCTGGGCACCCTGTGCCAGCGCCTCAGCACCCTCACAGGGAAGAGCTTCTGCCTAAGAGCTCATCTCAGTCTCCCCTCGGGCAGGTTAAAGCCATTCCCCTGTCCTGTCCCTACAGGCCCTTGCCCAAAGCCCCTCTCCAGGTTCCCTGCAGCCCCTTCAGGCACTGGAGCTGCTCTAAGGTCTCCCCTTCAGGAGCCTTCTCTTCCCCAGGCTGCCCCAGCCCAGCTCTCTCAGCCTGGCTCCAGAGCAGAGCTGCTCCAGCCCTCGCAGCAGCTCCATGGCCTCCTCTGGCCTCACTCCAACAGCTCCATGTCCTCTTGTGCTGTTCCCCAGTGCTGGATCAGGACTGCAGGGGGGGTTTCCCCAGAGCACAGCAGTGGGGCAGGATCCCCTCCCTGAGCTCAGGCACACACTGTGGGTCATGGGAAGTGTTTCCTCACCCAACACTGTACCTCTCTGTGCTTCCCAAAGAGACACCCAAGCCTCTAAGGGAGCTGGGGAAGGTTATTTATCAGAAGGACGTGCTCCTCCCAGCACTGCAGTGCAGGACAAGGCTCTGCGCTCATCCCGGATGCTCTGGGCCATAAAGGTTTAATGCAACATCTCTCAAGCCCGTTTTGCCAGTGTCAGCACTTTGAGGTTGGAGGCATCTTCATGTACCAGTGAGCCATGGAAAGCTCACTGCTGGCAAAGCATGCAGGTGTACGAGGTGGTCTGGTCAGGGAAGAACTGTGAAGTCCAGATGCGCTTACTGCATCCCTGTGTTTCTAGGGGAGGTTTAGTCAGGTCACCCCTAAATCCTTCCTTGTGCAGCCCTGTTTGAGGCTCTGCGGTGCTGGGTCCTGGGGCTGTTTAGGGACTTATCCCAGGCTCAGCTTGGGAAACTGCTGGATGGGTTGGGGGGGCAATTCCTGTGCTGTGGGATGAGGATCACAGCTGGAATCGCAGGCTTTGTCCCTGAAACCTGAGCGTTCCTAATCTGTGCCCATCCTGACTGCGGCCAGTGCCGGATTAATGGACCTTTAAATAGCACTAAATCGGGTGTTTCTGCAGCAATCTCAGTGCAGCACTTGGCCATATGCTTGTTTGGGGTTGGTTTGTGATGTGGTAGGTTTGGTGAGGGCAAAAAGAGGAAGGAAACCAGCAGGATCCGAGCTGTTTGTCACGTGGAGCCTGTGGTTTGTGTGAGCTGAAGCAGCTGGTGATGTGCTGACGGGGAACGCTGCTCACTGCCCCAGTGCCTGCTTCCTCTGGGGCTTTTGTGTGCTGCCATTGAGTCAGCGTCAAACCCCTTCCCTCCTTGAACCAGGGGAGCTTTGGCGTCTGCTTCCTTCCCTAACTGCAGGCACGTGGGTGTTCGGCCTCAAGAGGAGCCCAGTTCTAAGGTGCTGTTTGGGATTGCTCATGCGTAAAAGCGAATGCAGAGGTCACTGGCTGCGTGCTCCAGTTGTTCCAACCAAGGGATGTGCAGAACCCCAGTTCACAGGGCACGTGCCATGGGGTGCTCGTGCAGTCGGGTGTCTGTATGGGTTGGTGGTCTGGCTCTGCTGGGGTTGTTTCGGATGTGCTTGTATCCAGGGCAGGGTGAGGATGGAGCGCCAGGTCTCAGTGTGCAGGAGCTGCTGGGGCTCAGAGCGCCCTGAGCACTGGTGGCACAGCACTGGAAGCTGCTGTGTGCCGGGTGCTGGTGGTGGCACAACAGCCCTTTGTCACTGGGGTGAGATGGGGAGCGCGGCTCCTGTCCCTGCGCTGCTGCACCGCCGGCGTGCCTGGGGCATGGAGAGCTCCGCCTCGCCTCTGGTTAGGTTGTGGGTTCCCTGTGGAAACCCTTGTGCACCATCCACAGTCAGCCTGCGCCTTGTGGAAGGCGAGCTGAGGGCAGCATCCCATGGGAAGAGCCGTGCTGCTCGGTGCCAGGGCACCAATGGCTTTTCCTGCACCACAGGGGCTTGTGGCTGCCTCACCTTCTGTGTGGTCCCAACCTGGTAATGGAACAAAATCCCTTGGGAGAAATCGCCATCCTCAGTTGGTTAAGAGGGGGATCAGCCTGATGGTCCCTGTGCTGCCTGTTCTGCAGCATCTTCAAAGAGAGAGGTGCTGAAAGCATTGCTCTTCCACATCCAGCCGCTATCTCCTCTTCTGTCCCCATCTACTGCCTTGCCCAGTTCTGCTCATTTTGTATCCCTGCCCTTTATTTCTGGCCCTGCCTCTGCAGCGGCTTCTAAAGGCATTTCCCAGTCTTGCAGCTGGCAGAAATATTTCTCTGTGGCTGCAGAGCCCTTCACTTAGTTCATGAGACGACGTTTTCCAATCTGATGGGAAAGCGGGATGAATTTGGGGGTTTCAGCTTAACCTTGAAGATACAATAGGAAAACAGGTCTTAATGTCTGCATAGGGGAGGTGGGCGGTGGGAGCAGCAGCCCCCTGTCAGCTGGGAAGTTTCCACCTCCCTCCCGTGTGCTGGGCTGCACCCCAGAGCATGAGCATCAGCTCAGGGAGGGGATCCTGCCCCTCTGCTCTGCTCTCCTGAGACCCCACTTGCAGCACTGTGTGCAGTGCTGGTGTGCCCAACACTGAGAGGGACATGGAGCTGTCGGAGCAAGGCCAGAGGAGGCCACAAGGATGAGCAGGGGCTGGAGCACCTCCCGTATGGAGTCAGGATGGGAACACTGGGGCTGTTCAGCCTGGAGAAGAGAAGCTGCGTGGAGACCTCAGAGCAGCTTCCAGTGTCCGAAGGGGGCTACAAGGATACTGGAGAGGGGCTCTTCATCAGGGACTGCAGTGATAGGACAAGGGGTGATGGGTTCACCCTGAAACAGGGGAAGGTCAGGTTGGAGATAAGGAAGCTCTTCCCTGTGAGGGTGCTGAGGCTCTGGCACAGGGTGCCCAGAGAAGCTGTGGCTGCCCCATCCCTGGCAGTGTTCAAGGCCAGGTTGGACACAGGAGCTTGGAGCAAGCTGCTCCAGTGGAAGGTGTCCCTGCCTGTGGCAGAGGTCGGAACTGGAGGAGCTTTAAGGTCCCTTCCAACCTGAACCAGGCTGAGGTTCCATGATCTGCGATTCTGTGATTTCTTCTCTTGCACAAGGGACAGGAGTTAAAAAAGTGTTGTTTTTGTTTTTTTGGCTGAACTTCCGAATGTTTCCAGGTGTCCAAATAGCTGAGAACGTGGAGGCAGAGATGTGGTCCCTGTGAATCAGGTGTGGGGTGGTAAGAGGGGTCAAACATCTACCCTTCAGCTGCTAGAAAACGGCCTTCATGCGGTGTGCAGGGTTAATGGGAATGACATATCCTGTTGTACAAATCTGGGCTTGGGAGCTCTGCAGGTTCCTGGGTTGAATGCCTGCCTCATCTTGAGATGTTGGTAGAAATGGCAGCAGTGAGAGGCTCAGCTGGGAGATGCTTTGAGCTGCTTACAGTTGGGTATCCTCTGTCTGTGATGTACCGTTTGATCAGAACAACACCCACGTTGAAATGAGCCTCGATGTGCATTTGGGGTTTTTTCTTGTAGTTACAGCACTACATTTCACCCTTGCGTGCATAGAACTGTTCGGGTTGGAAGGGGCTTTCAAAGCTCATCTAGTTCCCACCCCCTGCAATGGGCAGGGACATCTTCAACTAGATCAGGCTGCTCAGAACCACGTTCAGCCTGGCCTGGAATGTCTCTAGGGATGGAGCATCCATCACCTCTCTGGGAAACCAGTGCCAGCGCCTCATTGACCACCCTCATTGTAAAGGACTTCTTCCTCACATGATGCAGGGTCTTGGACCACTGTGCTTTGCAGGGTGATGCTCTTCCACATCCCTCTACAGGGGAGCCCCATGGGCTCCTGTCTGGGATGTGCTCCGCTGCTCCCGAGCTGCCAGTGCAGGGACTTCCCTTTCCCCATGGGATGTGCTGTTGGGAAGCTGGAGCAGCTGCAGGACCAGGGCTCCCTCTCTAACCGGGGCCGTGCCTCCTGGCTGTGTTGCTTTGCAGCCCATGTGCTGCCCTGTGTGTGTCTCTTGCCATGCTCTCTTCTGGGTAGGTCAGGATGGAAACGTTTGTCCTCATCATCTCCCTGCGAGGGAGCAAGGGAAGGGATGCAACCCCTGGTGGTGTTCAGTTGGTGGTGTGTGAGTGCTCAGCTTAAGGGGATGCTGGGCTGCCTGAATTTGGGAGTGCAGCGAGGGCAGCAGGATGGGGTGTTGGGATGGGTGGCACAGTTGTCTTGCTGCAGCGCCCTTCAGTTCTTGGGCTGAGGTGTGATTTGGGTCCTTGAGCTGTTTTGACACCAGAGGTGCACCGGCGCCTCCAGGCCGATGTGTTCGTCAGCCGCACTCTCCCCAGATCTCCTGGAGTGCTGGTGGGGGGGTGCCCTGCAGTGTTGGGGTTGTGCTGGAATGGTGCAGCGTTTCCTTCTGCCTGTGCTGGGGTTGGGGTTCGAGTGTGATCTGCAGCACTGCAGAAGCCTAGGTCCATAACTCGGTTGACATAGGACAGCCAAAAGCTCCTCGAGGTGTCTGTTCACCAGCTCCAGCAATGGATCTGGGATTTGTGTCCAGCTTCATGCCATGGGCAGGAGCCCTTCCCTGTGAGGATGCTGAGGCGCTGGCACAGGGTGCCCAGAGAAGCTGTGGCTGCCCCATCCCTGGCGGTGTTCAAAGCCAGGTTGGATGGGCTGTGTTGATAGACGCAGCCAAAGCACATGAGCTGCAGGAGCCGGCTGTTGTGGTGGTGCTGGAGAGGCTGTTCCTCACCTACGCTCTAAACTCCAATGTGGGCAGTAAGCTTTGTAAAGCATCAGCTGCCTGGTGTGAGCTGCGACAGCTCAAGCGAGCACCAAGGGGATGGAAACCCCCTGAGGCTGCGTGGCAGCAGCAGCAGGTTCCCTGTGAATGCCGTTTAAACTGGAATGGTTCCTGCTTGGCAGGCAGGGAGCAGGCAGCCGAGGGACAACCTGGAGAGGCCTCGCGTGTCTGGCGGTGCCTGCTGCCAGGGCTGCAGTCACAGCAGGCTCCTGTTCAAACAGTCGGCACTGCTTTCCCGAGGGAAGGATGCTCGGGTGGCTGCTTGGGAGCGGGCTGGCTCCAGCATCCCCGCTCTCACCAGGGTGCATTCCACAAAGTGTGTGCTCAGAGGCTTGGAGGTTCAGGTGCAGCCTCTCATGGATGTGCCCAAAAGTGCTTCTGGAGCAGCCCTGGTGAGCAAAACCCCCGGGTGAAGGGTGTGCGGGAACAGGACAGAGGAGAAGCTGTGAGCCCTGGAGTGCTGCTCACCCTGTGGTCACCGAGGCCCTCAGGGGAGGTGGGCACGGACACAGGTTTGGGCCCTGCAGTGACCTCTGCACTGGAGAGCAAGCGGCTGGGGGAGTGATAAGGTGGGAATTTAGCATTGAAGGTGCAGACACTGGAGCTGCTCTGAGGTCTCCCCTTCAGGAGCCTTCTCTTGTCCAGGCTGCCCCAGCCCAGCTCTCTCAGCCTGGCTCCAGAGCAGAGCTGCTCCAGCCCTCGCAGCAGCTCCATGGCCTCCTCTGCACTCGCTCCAACAGCTCCATCTTCGCAGAGAAATCCCAGGAGCATCCGTCGTGCTTCCTTGCTGTATGTGAGCGATGGTCGGGCGCAGGGTGTGAGCTCTGGAACTCTCCATTTCTTGCTGTGTCCTATTAACTTCCCACAGAGCCACACAGCTGTAATTAAAATACCCCTGTGAGCGTCGTGCCAGCATCTGCAGGTAAATGTTGGGCTGATGTGATGTAGCTGAAAGCAAAGCTGTGGAGCTGAGAGATGAAACCCAGCTTATTATGTACTTTCCTCCCTTCTTTTCTTGGCTCTGTTTATCAATCTGTCTTCAGAGCTCTTACAAAGGAGTTTCAAGGTTTTATATATAGAAAGCTGTCTTGGAGCATCTTTTGCATAGCGCTGGCGGCCTGAGCAGCCTCAGAGCTGGAAAGCAGGGCTTTATGTGGTGACTTGCTGTTCTCTGATTGCACTGTGCTGTGTGGCTCATCTGTCAGGCTGCAGAGTAGGAGCTGCTAAAATTAAGACTCCAGGAGTTTTATAGCGAAAGCCTTTTTAAGTACGTGATGCTGAGGAGTTGTCAAGCTCTGTATGTTTAGGTTTGTGGTATGAAAGCAGCTGGAGCAGCTTTTCAGCTGTGTTCAGAGCGGCATCCTCTGATGGGTGTGTGCAGGAACTGGGATCCCTGCATGCAGCAGAGGAGATCTGGCTGCTGAAATAGGGTCCTGCTGGCATCATGACAGTGCATTGATGCTTTTAGAGTAAGAAATCTCCTTTCTGGTGATCGTAATTCATAGAATCCCAGCCTGGTTTGGATTGGAAGGGACCTTAAAGCTCCCCAGCTCCACCCCCTGCCATGGGCAGGGACCCCTTCCACTGGAGCAGCTTGCTCCAAGCCCCTGTGTCCAACCTGGCCTTGAACACTGCCAGGGATGGGGCAGCCACAGCTTCTCTGGGCACCCTGTGCCAGCGCCTCAGCACCCTCACAGGGAGCCCCATTCCTGCCACAGGAGGGATTTGGGGAATAACCCGTGCCATGTCTCTGCAGTTGATGGCCCCTGAGTCCGAGCCATGTTCCCAGCGGAGCCTGTGCCTTAGCTGGTACCTCCAGACTGGGATGGAGCTGCCCTGGGGCTCTGAGCATCTCACTGCTGTGCTCTGAGGAAGGGGTTATGTTCACCCGGGTCATCGGCTTCCTCCTTGCTGGATGTTCTTTACTCCTCCTGCTTTCTAACACCCACAGGTAACCTTTATCCTGTGTACCAGGAGATGCAGGGCACCTCTCGCTGTGCTGTTGGCAAGCGCTCCCTCCGAGGCGGTCCTCTTCATCCTCCCCCTGCACAGCTCTCATCATAGATCTCTGAAGGCAGATCCATCACAGAATCATGGAATGGTTTGGGTTGGAAGGGATCTTCAGAGCTCATTTAGTCCAACCCCCGGCCATGGGCAGAGACATCTTCGACTAGATCAGGTCACTCAGAACCTCATCCAGCCTGGTTAAGGGTGGGTTTGATTGGATTGCAGTGATAGGATGAAGGGCACTGAGCGTGCTGGGGACACGTCTCACTGACCTGGGACTGTAACCAAACAGAACAAATCTGTCAGGTCTTGTGCTCAGGTCTTGGGGTGCTGCTGTGGGATCTGCCTCTCATGGTGAGCTCAGGCCCTAACACCTCCAGGCACTTTGTCCTTACCAAAATAGGGGCTGTGGTGATAGGACCGGGGGTGATGGGTTTAAACTGAAATAGGGGAGACTGAGATGAGCTCTTGGGCAGAAGCTGTTCCCTGTGAGGGTGCTGAGGCGCTGGCCCAGGGTGCCCAGAGAAGCTGTGGCTGCCCCATCCCTGGCAGTGTTCAAGGCCAGGTTGGACACAGGGCTTGGAGCAAGCTGCTCCAGTGGAAGGGGTCCCTGCCCGTGGCAGGGGTTGGAGCTGGTGGAGCTTCGAGATCCCTTCAACCCAAACCAGGCTGGGATGATTCTGTGATGAGCATCGTGAGGGAACAGCAGAAAACCCCCAGGTACTCCTCTGCCTCCCCCCTGTGCCCCGAGCCCACATTTACCCTCCCTTTGGCTCCGTTGCAGCCAGCCCAGGTCCTCTCCCATATGTGCAGCACTGGGATTACTGCCCGAAGCCCAGGGTCAGGAGCTGTGCCTGGGTGTGTTACACAAGAGCTGAGCTGCTGGAGGTGCTGAGCAGATCCACGCCAGCAGCAGCGCTCCTCAAGGGCACCCCTGCCTCCTGCCTCTCTCCGTGCACACAGAGGAGTTGCTGGTTGTTGGCTCAGGGCTGGGTCAGGTGCCTGCCTCGTGTCGGGGTGCTGATGGATAGGGATTGGTTTCTGTGCAGACTGGCATGGGAATGGAGCTTACAGAACAAAAACCTGGGCTGAAATGGTGTTCTGGGTGGGAGAGCAGGGCTGGTAATGTGACTGGAGTTGATTGAGTGAAGTCACCTTGGAGACCTTTGTTTGGTGTAGAGGAGAAAATCATTTTAGCAGTTCTCTGAAGGGGGGAAGTAATCCCTCCTGGGAACACATCAGTGTGTGCTGCATCACAAAGAGGGTGACTTTGGAAGTGAGAATCAGAGCTTGATTTCATTTGGAGCTGGTTCACTCCCCTCCCGCAAGCAAATGTAACCGGGCTGTGTGCTGGGGTTGAACTTAACCTATGGTCCCTACAGGCCCTTGTCCAAAGCCCCTCTCCAGGTTTCCTGCAGCCCCTTTAGGCACTGGAGCCGCTCTAAGGTCTCCCCTTAAGGAGCCTTCTCTTCCCCAGGCTGGACAAGTCTGTCTCTATGCATTTTGGCAGTATTAAAGGTGTTTAAATTAGCAGCCAAACAGGACTTGTGTTCCTTCCGTTTGCCTTTCACATGGAGACCTTTGCATGCAGAATCTTAGCACACCAGCTCCGTTGCCCTTCTCTGGCCTCGCTCCAGCACCTCCATGTCTCTCTTGTAGTGGGGGGCCCAGAGCTGAGCACAGGATTCGAGGTGCTGCAGCCCACCCCTGTTCTGCTGCAGAAGCCTGTCTGACTGCGGTGGCTTTGCTGTCCTTGCCTTCTGCTGGGGTTGTGCCATGGGTCCCTGTGGTGTGGCAGGGTGCTCTGTGGACAGGCTGGGTGCAGGGGGGCTGATGCTTCCTTTTCCCTCTGTTCCTCTGCAGGACTCAGGCAGAAATGGCCCACACGTGTCGCGGGACCATCAACCTGTCCACGGCTCACATCGACACGGAGGACTCCTGTAACATTGTGCTTTCCAATGGGGGAAGGACCTACCACTTAAAGGCCAACTCGGAAGTGGAGCGGCAGCGCTGGGTCACGGCCCTGGAGCTGGCCAAAGCCAAAGCCATCCGCATGAGGAACAACCAGTCAGGTAGAGCCCATGACCCTGCAGCCGGGTCCTCTCTAAAACCTCCTCGTAAAGCAGCTCTTTTGTGCTTGCTAACTTGGGCAGAAAGCCTGGCAGATCCTGTGTCATGCGTAATTAAACAGAGCTGATGGTGTCACACAGACACAAAGGGTTCTAAACAGCATTGTGTGCACCACCCGTCATCTCGTCTGGTTGTGCAGCATTGGGCAGGTCTGCAAAGCCCCTGGTGCTGGCTGTAAGTTGTAGAGGACCAGTCAAAAAGGTGATGATGCTTCTCGAGGCAGGATGGATGCATCTGTCTCCCAGAGACTCTGTGTTGGTCTGTGTGGATGGGGGATGCTGTAAGAGGCACCATAGAGAGCACCAGTTAACAACAGGGTGCTGGAGCCGCGCGTTCCACATTCATCCAGAGCTCAGGGCAGTTTGGCAGATGGATGGCACACACATGTAGCTGAGCTGCCTTCCTCCGTGCGCATTCCTCCTTCTCCCTACACCACCTCACTGTGGGGTGGGGGTTATCCATGTCCATTTGGGATGGCTGTGGTCTGTAAAGCTGTCCCAGTGCCGTGCCCCTTACACAGGTCCTCTCCAGGGTGTCATTGCTGCTGCTCGTTGTGTGATGGCTCTGTTCGGTGCTGAGCAGCGTTACAGAAGTATTTCAGTGTTCATAACTCTTCTGGGACCAACATTTGGGTTTCTTCCACAACCTAGCACTGCTTCCAGTCACAGAAAGAAAAAGCAAACCAGGCCTTGTACAAGAGAATTGATGTCAGTTGATACATCAGTTGTGCTTTTTGTAATGCTCTGCTTGAAATGAAAACGTAGCTTCAGAAAATGCCTCAGATATTGTAGGAAGGGGGTGGGTGAGGCTGAAAACAGATACTTTACCATGCCAGGCCCTGGAGCACAGCCTGGAGCTGCTTTGGCTTAGTGCTGATGGAGCATCTCACTGTCTTGATCCAGGTTTGGGCTTGCGGACACTTGCAGGTGCTGCTCTGTGCTATGGACTCAGGGAATATGGAGCCATAAGTCAAATATTGTGCAGCTCAGCATTCCAGGGAAGGTTGGGGTTGATTCAGTGCATCAAGGCAAACCTGCGCTTCCCCAGGGGCACTGCTGCTGGTGGTGCACTGAACCCATTGCACGCCATGGCTGCATGGATGGAGGCTGCTCTGTAATGTGCTGGCTTAGGAAAACACACAGTCAGCATCAGATCCGGGTGAGCACGGGTTTGGAAGGCAGCGCATTCATGTTTTTGTCCGTGTGCCAGTGGGATGGTCCCTTGGGATGCTGGCTGCCAGGGGCAGGCTGTGCTTGGTGTCATGTGTTGTAGAGAGCGGCACAAAGCCGGAGCGCCAGCGGTTTGACTTGCAGGAGAACAGACCCCTGGCCCTGGGTGATGTGGTCTGACTTGTGTCTCCTCAGCCAGCCCTCAGGGTCCCGCAGAGGTTGATCACTGTGAGCCACTTCCCTGCTTCCCCTCGTTGTTCCAGTGTGCTCTGTTCGGGGTACTGGTGTCTGTGGGGTTCATGGCGTGCAGTATTGTGAGCTCTGTTCTTCAGAGTTCCAGCTCTGGGATGTGTGGAAATATCAATGGAGAGGGCAGGTGGAAGCTCCTGGGCAGAATTTTGCCTGGCAGAGCATGATGTTGTGCTAGGTCACGGCTGGGATGGCTGTCGGTCCCGGGAATGCCCCTTATCCCACAGTGGGAAGCACATCCTGAGCTGGGTGGGTGTTTGGAAAAGGATTCTTCTGTGTGGGAGAGGTTGGTGTGGGCTTCACCTCCCCCTTGCTGGGCATGTGGTGATGGGGATGCTGGGGCAGCTGCAGGACAGCAGTGCTGCTCCTGGAGCCAGGCACAGGCACTGTGGGCTGTGTCTTTGCATCTAAACAGCAGACACAGAGACTTCCTGTCCTGAGGCTCCGCTTCCGAGCTGCAGGCAGCTCAGGCTGTGCTTCCCGGGAAGGGTGGTGCTCGCTCCGGCACTGCCTCACGGTTGTGCTGCCTCCGCTCTTTGCAGGGATCCAGGCCCGGGAGGAGATGGGAGATACAGACCAACCCGAACTCTTGTTTTTCCAGGCTTTTCTGAGCTGCTCCGAGGGGATAAGACGCTGTGAACAGGCGCTGAGTCCTTGTGCTGTGCAGTCAGAGCTGGGGACGGCCATGGGTTACCTTACACTGCAATGTGCAGCAGGCTGATGGTGTTTCGTCCCAGTTAGAGATCTTTCAGTTAAGGTAAAGCAGGAAGGTGCATTAGGTTTGCTTGAGTCTAAATGGAATTCCTAGTGCAAGGAGGGAGCATTGATGGCTCTGGGAGGCCAGGAAACAGGGAGAGCAGTGCAGGGGATAGGTGAGGAGGGCAGTGAAGCAGGTTTGTGCCTAACGCTGTTGGCCCTGCTGGGGAAGGACATAAGGAGCATCCTTATGAGTGCTCCAGGCTGGTGGAGATGGCTGGGTTCCAGTCAGCTGCTGCTGAGGTGTCTGCGCTGCTGAGCCCCGGGACAGTCTCGCATGTGGAGCAGCTTTTCAGCATGCAAGGAGCATCCAGGGGAGGGAAGGGGATGTCCTTTGGAGTCACAGAATCATAGAACCCCAGCCTGGTTTGGGTTGAAGGGACCTCAAAGCTCCCCCAGCTCCATCCCCTGCCACGGGCAGGGACCCCTTCCACTGGAGCAGCTTGCTCCAAGCCCCTGTGTCCAACCTGGCCTTGAACACTGCCAGGGATGGGGCAGCCACAGCTTCTCTGGGCACCCTGTGCCAGCGCCTCAGCACCCTCACAGGGAAGCACAAGAGGTTAAAGTCACCGCTAAGCTCCCAAGCCCATGCCGGGTGACCAGGGAGCCTCAACAAGCCCTCTGAGGCGCCTTGGTGTTCATCCACCCCTGCAAGGAGCCAGTACAGCTCCAAGCCCCCACTGAACTCTTCCCTCTCACAGCCGCGTCCATTTGCTCCTGCAGGAGCAATGTCTAAGCTGGTTTTGCCCCCCCAGGAGGTACAACCAACCTGGCTTCTCTCCTTGCATCCAGAAGGGCCAGGGTGTTAGTGTGGAATGCGTTCATTGAAAACACAGAAACAAAGCCAAGTGACTTGAAATGTTCGAAGCGTGAGCCCCACTTGGGGCCCTACTGAAGATACAGCGTGGTCCAGTGCGAGCTGGAGCTCTCTGGTCATCTGTGGCTCTGCAGACACCAGGGCTTCCTCGCTGCTTTCCTCTTGGGATTGGTGGGGTGTAGGACTGGCACATGGGGTTAACGGCAGATATCCCGACTGGAGGAGACTATTTTGGGGTGGATGTAGAGGTTTTTCCCCCCTGTGGTTCTCTTGCAGGGAGCAGACAGGAAAGCCCCGGTGCCCGCACTGCTGGCTGGTGCCCTGCGCTCGGAGGAGCTGCTTCCACAGCCCTGGGTTTCGTTTCTATTTCTAAGAAGCATCAAAGCCCACACAAGATGGGAGACTTTGCTGTTCCCTCCTGCTGTAACTCAAGGAGCTCTAGTTTCCCCTGTACCTGCTGCGTAGACAGGACTATTTTGGTCAGGAGCTGTGAGCAGGGACGCAGGGACGTGCTGACGGATGTCACCGGAGGAAGATCATGTCCTCATCCTGCTTCACTGGTGAGAAACTGGCCTGGTGATACTGGGGATTAGCGGCAGAAAGTGAGAGTAGAGGCAGTTGCTGTCGGAGCTCTCTCCTCTGTTACCACGTGGTGTGTAATGCCTCTGGGATAGACGTACAGTGTAAGTGAGGACAGAAGGGGCCGGGTGGGCAGCTCACCCCCAGCCTCTGCTCAGCCATGGCTGCCGTTCCTCCTCCTCCCGATTGGGCTTAGAATGTGTTGGTGAAGTTGGAGGAAACTTGATTTGCCCACAGGGTTCCCATCTCTGTCACCCCGTGGAGAGTCAGATTCGTGTCACCACCTCTGCTCCCGTTGCTGGGAGCTCCTGGGATAATTCCCACCTTCCCACTCCCCACACTGCACCCACATCGGGCCTTGGATTTTTGTCAGCTCGTGCATCAGCCTCTGGACACCATTGAGTTTGGAGAGTGAGGGCAAAGAAACACTTTTATCTGCTCCTTGTGCTCACTCTTCCCTGCAGTTGTGCTCTGGAGATGCGAACTTTAAAGTATTTGCTGACTGTGGTTAGTATTCCTTTTACATGGCAGTAAAAATATCCTTTGGGACAGTAACATGCTAGCAGCTCCAGTGCCTAAAGGGGCTGCAGGAAACCTGGAGAGGGGCTTTGGGCAAGGGCCTGTAGGGACAGGCCAAGGGAATGGCTTTAACCTGCCAGAGGGGGGATTGAGATGAGCTCTTAGGAATGTTCTGGCTCCTGGGCATCTCATAAGGAATGGAAAGGCTCTGCCAGGCAAGGGAAGAGTTTTGGGGCTGGGATGTGCAGGAGATGGCTGTGGCCCTCCACATCTGCTGCAGCTGAATGCTTGGGGGGTCGCAGGAGATGGGACCATCAGCAATTGCCCTAAACGTGGGGGGTTATGAAGCAGTGAGTTCATTTTAAGTCCAGGGGTTGAAGTGGTCTGAACGCGTATGTGCTGCGTTCTGGGAAAGTGAAATGACAGCAAGAACAAGAAGTGGTTTCCCACTGTTGCTGCTTTTAGAGTGTCTGACCAGCCTGGGAATGCGTCTCAACCCGGGAACATTGTAGGCCTTGGGATGGAAGCCCAGGCTGGTGAGTACTTGAGCAGGCAGCGTGGGTGCCGGAGCTGGTGAGATCCTGATGGGCGGGCATTCAGCAGAGATGGGCTATAGACAGTCCGAGGTCTGCACAGCCTCCGATTGCTGTTGGCAGTGCAGACCTGGGGGGTGGGGGGGATCCTTTAGGATCTTCCTGTGTTTCACAAGCCAGGAAGCACCTGGTTGGGATTCTCTTGCCGCTGTTCTGTGCTTGCATGTGAGGAAGGAGTTACCCAGGCCATGCGCATACCTCCTGGGGTGGGTGCTGCTCTGGCCCTTGTTTCCCAGGCGCAGCACTCTGTTCTCTGTGATTCTGTTGCAGATGGAATCTGTGGTGATGGTTTAGAGGGAAGGAACACCAAAAATGTGGCTTATGTAACCGCACAGATTCAGCATTCCAGCAGGAGCTCAGCAGGGACTGTGGAATTGAGGCCACCTCCGCTGCAGCGAGCGAAGGAGCTGCTGTGCACTGATGGGAGAGGGTTTGTGTGTGGCAGCAGCAGTGAAAGGCAAGGGAAACACCGGCGGAATCATGGAATCCCAGGATCGCAGCCTGTTTGGGTTGAAGGGACACAGGCAGGGACACCTTCCACTGGAGCAGCTTGCTCCAAGCCCCTGTGCCCAGCCTGGCCTTGAACACTGCCAGGGATGGGGCAGCCACAGCTTCTCTGGGCACCCTGTGCCAGCGCCTCAGCACCCTCACAGGGAACAGCTTCTGCCCAAGAGCTCATCTCAGTCTCCCCTCTGGCAGGTTAAAGCCATTCCCCTGTCCTGTCCCTCCATCCCTTGTCCAAAACCTCTCTCCAGGTTTCCTGAGGCCCCTTTAGGCGCTGGAGCTGCTCTAAGGTCTCCCTAGGGAAAAAGCCCACTACTGTGTATGGAGTGGTACTGGGGCAGCAGTCCCTGATTGCATTGCAAGCATGTGGTGTACAAGTGGGGTTTAGATGTGGGATGGACAGTGATGCCCCAGCTCCACCGCATCTGCAGGCCGTGCTCGTGCTCCTGCCCGATGCCACCGGTACATCACCACCACCCCATTGTCCTGGGGGAGCAGGAGGCACGGGGAACCCTGGTGCTCTGCTTCCTGAGCTGTCACCGTGCACTTGGGTGCTCTTGGCAGGTTGGGCTTCAATTCCTGACACGCTTCAGGGCTCCTGATCTACAGCTGCTGGAGCAGGCTGTGAGCTGTGCCTGGGGCAGTGGCTGACCCTGCCTGGGCCCACAGAGCTGCTCATGCAGCGGTTTGGGCTCTGGTGCGCTCAGTGCTGCAGGTGAGGCTGCCTTCGTAAAGCCCCTAAAAATAACCCCTCAGCGTGATGGTGCAGAGGAGGGAAGGGGTGAGGAGCTGCAGCAGCAGCGTGGGGAGGAGCCACTGCCCCCACACTGGTGCTTGGGAGGATGCTCCTGCAGGAGGAGGGGGATGGAACATGCAGCCCGAGGATGTTGGCTGACAATGGAAACCTGAGGTCCTGGGTGAGCACACAGGGTCTGCGCGGTGTCGCTGGCACTGGGGTGGGTACAGCATCCTGGGTGAAGAGTGGTTTTCACAGTGATCTCAAAGGAACAATTCGACACTGACTGGAGAGATGTGGAGCTGCTGGAGTGAGTGCAGAGGAGGCCATGGAGCTGCTGTGAGGGCTGGAGCAGCTCTGCTCTGGAGCCAGGCTGAGAGAGCTGGGCTGGGGCAGCCTGGACAAGAGAAGGCTCCTGAAGGGGAGACCTTAGAGCAGCTCCAGTGCCTAAAGGGGCTGCAGGAAACCTGGAGAGGGGCTTTGGACAAGGGATGGAGGGACAGGACAAGGGGAATGGCAGCTCACGGCTTTACTGGCCTTGCTGAACTATCCTGGTGCTCATCCCACCACTTGCCTTGTCCTTTGGAGGGCGGGTGCACTTCAACATTCCCAGCTTGTCACCAAGGAATTGTCCCTGTGGCTCTCTCCAGGCCTGCAGCTTGTATTCCCTGAGATCTTGGAAATCCCTGTTCCTGCGTTGGTGGCAGAAGTGGGAAGGATGATCCGTGCCATTCCTTCTCTGCTGCGCTGGCTAATATTAGCTTGATTTGTCATTTCAGTATCCTTAAAACCAGAGTTGGGATGAAAGTCAGTGCAGACGGTCCCTCCTATTGACCGCCAGTGCTAACTCTAATGCTCTGCCTGGGTTGAAGTTTAACTTGCTGCTGTACTTGTAGCTCTGCATGATGGAGGCCCGTGACCTGCTCGCACACTCCGGCTCTCGCTGCCTCTTGTGCCTTGAGCTCATGCCAAGTGCTGAGGATGGGTGTTTGTTACGTACATGTTGAAGCCAGGCGCGTTTCACCTGTAGGGAGTTTTTAATGTGGTTTTTAGAACCATGGAACCCCATCCTGGTTTGGGTTGGAAGGGACCTTGAAGTTCTGATCCGGCTCCAGCCCCTGCCATGGGCAGGGACCCCTTCCACTGGAGCAGCTTGCTCCAAGCCCCTGTGTCCAACCTGGCCTTGAACACTGCCAGGGATGGGGCAGCCACAGCTTCTCTGGGCACCCTGGGCCAGCGCCTCAGCACCCTCACAGGGAACAGCTTCTGCCCAAGAGCTCATCTCAGTCTCCCCTCTGGCAGGTTAAAGCCATTCCCTTGTCCTGTCCCTCCATCCCTTGTCCAAAGCCCCTCTCCAGGTTTCCTGCAGCCCCTTTAGGCACTGGAGCTGCTCTAAGGTCTCCCCTTCAGGAGCCTTCTCTTGTCCAGGCTGCCCCAGCCCAGCTCTCTCAGCCTGGCTCCAGAGCAGAGCTGCTCCAGCCCTCGCAGCAGCTCCATGGCCTCCTCTGCACTCGCTCCAACAGCTCCATGTCCCTCTTGTGCTGTTCCCCAGAGCTGGATCAGGACTGCAGGGGGGGTCTCCCCAGAGCACAGCAGAGGGGCAGGATCCCCTCCCTGAGCTGCTGCTCACGCTCTGGGGGTGCAGCCCAGCACACGGGGGGTCTGGGCTCAAGCACTGTGTGTCATGGGGAGCTTCTCAGTAGGTTCTCTAATGAGGATTTTCATCGCTGGGAACTCCAGGGGGAGCGTTTCCAGCTCACGTCAGCCCTTCGCTGGATTTCAGTGTTATTTTTAGGCCTCTGAAACTCCCAAGTGCTGCTTTTTTTTCACTGGCACAGAAAAAGCCTGCTGGAGGAAACTCAGTTTTGACCTGACAATCACAACAATAGCTCCTGATTAGAAATGAGTCAGTCTGGGATGAGCCTGTGATGAGATGAAAGCTGATCCCTGCAGGAAGCCCGCAGCACGTCCCTGGGGGCTGCCTGGGCAGCGGTGCGGCGGCAGAGCTGGTCCACACCGAGCAGTGGAGCACGGGAAGGAATCCCTGCTGCAGCGTGGGTCGTGTCGCATGGAGCAGACAGCTCCTGCTCTACACCCCTGTGCCAGCGCCTCAGCACCCTCACAGGGAACAGCTTCTGCCCAAGAGCTCATCTCAGTCTCCCCTCTGGCAGGTTAAAGCCTGTCCCTACAGGCCCTGATGAAGAGGATGCTGTGATTCAGGATGCAGCCGAGTTGCTGGTGGTTTGCTCCATGCTCTGTGCCAAGGTAGGGCAGCAGGAGAGGGTTTATCCTCTCCCGGCACCCTCTTCCATGAAGCCCTGACTCCAGTGAACACTCAGCAGGATTTGCCCTGAGGCTCCCCAGCTCCTGCATGGGAGATGTCCCTGCAGAGAGCCCAGTGCTGAAGGTGTTTGCTTGCCTCTGCTTGATGGATGACTTCCAGGAGAGGGGTTTGGCAGCCAGACCCTGCTCCAATGCTCATCGTGGGGTATGAGAGTAGCTCCCATGGGGGGGAGTGCTGCTACTCCTACCCCAGCATCTCAGCTATTTCCCTGGGCCCAGGTTGGCTTCGGGTGCTGAGAGCCTATGGGGACCCCATGAGGACATCAGAACAGTGCACGCTGAGCTGCTGGGGTGAACATGGCTCCTCCAGCCGGGCTGTGCTGGCATCTTGTGGTGCTTTGTGCTCCTGCAGTGCCTGGCTCCTGGCGCTGGAATGAGCTTGGCTGCTGACAGGCGCTGCTTTGGGATCCAGCTTGGGAAACGGATGGTTCTTGTGTTGTTGAGGAGTGTTTCAGTTTGAATGAACATGCTGGGAAGTGAAGGTCACCTGCGAGAGGGTAGGGTGGTGCTGTCTGTGTGTTCTGCTCAGGTTTGGTTGTATTGCAAGGAAATCTTTCTTGGATAGTAACGTGTGGCCTCCTCCACTGGCTCCATTGGCGAGAGATGGATGGATGAGTGGATGGATGATTGGATGGAGTGCTGCTTCTGCCAGGCAGCAGTGGAGTGTCCTGTCCCTCCATCCCTTGTCCAAAGCCCCTCTCCGGGTCTCCTGCAGCCCCTTTAGGCACTGGAGCTGCTCTAAGGTCTCCCCTTCAGGAGCCTTCTCCTCTCCAGGCTGCCCCAGCCCAGCTCTCTCAGCCTGGCTCCAGAGCAGAGCTGCTCCAGCCCTCGCAGCAGCTCCATGGCCTCCTCTGGCCTTGCTTCAGCAGCTCCATGTCCCTCTTGTGCTGCTGCCCCAGCGCTGGATCAGGACTGCAGGGGGGGTCTCCCCAGAGCAGTGGGAGAATCACCATTCAATACTATGTATATTTCTCTCTATATAATCTCTACAATGGAAATCAGTGGTGCTTTGGCTGCTTTCAGGCAGGTTTATGTTCAAGACTCATTTTATTTCTCACTTGTGTAGGTAAATCATGTCATTGGGAGCATCATGCTTTAGAAAGGCAGGCATCTGGGGTGTTGTGAGGAGCACCCAGCGTTCCAGGAAGGGTATTAAATTAAAATGGTTGCAGGTTATGGAGATGTGCTGGTGCCTTCCAGCACACTGGAGGTTTCTGCTAGGGGAAGGGCAGCCCTTTCTTCCATGTGTCTGCAGGGGGCAGAGATGGTCCCTTCAGTGTGGAGCAAGAGAATCCCTTGGGTGTTGGGAATAGGCAGCTCCCTGCCTGCAGATGAGTTCTAGAGCAGGGGCATGTGGAAGCAGCGTTTTCAGGGCAGGTTTGGCAGGTCTGTGTCAGGATAACGCTGTTATGCCATAGCAGTTGTTCTAACGAGTGTCTTGTACAGGATTCCCCTGCGTGCAGAAGGCCCCAGGGTTATTCGAAGGCGCTTTGCCATGCTGGCTTTATGGTTTGAAGCGAGGACTTGAAATGTGGTGAGGAGCCTGTCCCTGTGTGGCTGTTGTTGCTCTGTAATGCCCCAGGAGATGTCTCCGTGCTCTCCCAAACCCAACCAGCTGGAATGTCCAAAGTTCCTGTTTTCTCTGAGCCCGTTCTGTTCCTGCTGTGTGCTGGGGCAGTGCAGGACAGGGAGAGGAGGAGGAGGAAGAGGAGAAGGAGGAGGCATCTCCCACCCCTGAGTGCTGGGGGAATGAGATCTACAGAGGGAACGGGAAGGGAAGCAATGAGGATATGGAGCCTGCAGAGGGCATCCCAGGGGAACCATCGCCTCGGTCGGAGCCCTCCAGCTGTGATCTCCCAGCACACGTCCCCTCGTCGCAGCCTCCCGAGCCCTGGATGAGGAGGAGGTGCTGTGGGAAGCGCAGTATGTAATCCCATAACTGCAGCCTCTAAGGGGGCAGGAGGAGGGCTGGGCTCCGGAATGCTGCTGCTGGCTGAGTGCTGGGGCTTGCAGCTTGTGGGGCTGTGCTCCTTTGGGGTGTGCAGTGGGGCTGAAAGTGTTTGAGGGAGACCTTGAAGTTGGTTCGGTGCTGAGACTGATGTGTGAGTTCATAAAGTGATGGCTCTCCCCATGTGTGAGTCTTCAGGGCTTGCAGAGGCACAGCAAGTCCTTGCACGGGGCAGCCCATGCTCCCATTGCACCCAGCACTGCTTTCTGCACCTAAACCAGGGGGAAGTGTTTCAACTGCTACAAATCATGTGTTTCTGATGCATTTTTAATGAAAGGGCTTGAATTTGAGTTGTTCCAGTGCCCCAGTCCCCCTGGAGCTCTGGGATTTTAAATTCACCTCATGTTTCATGGGTTGGCTTGGGAGATGGATGTGTATGGGTATAAAGATGCTCCAAACTTAAGGGCTATGGATGCTTTCAGGATGAGTTGAATAAGAATGATGGGAAAAGGAAATGTCCCACTAAAGAGCAGAGACCTTGGAGCTGTGGTGGGGCTGTGTGGTGGTGGTCACGCTCGGGAGCAGGAAACCAGCAACCAGCTGAAGTTGAAATGCAAAACCAAAGTGGAGGCCACTTTGGTTTTGTGTTTGGACAAAGGAGCCAGACTGAACCCGATCTACATCATCATCCCAACAGCATTCCTGCCCGATTTGCTTCCACACCAGGTGTTTGGAAGGTAGAAGCATCAAGGGATGGGGTGGTTTTTACTATCTGATACAGTTGAGTGCAAACAGAATGGTTTGATATTGCCACTAGAGCCTGAGGGTAGAGCTCTGGTGCTCTGGGAGGCAGTGTGTGTCCCTTGGGATGCTGCATCTGCCACAGGGAGGTGGAATTTCCTCCTCTGGCTCCTCTCATTCACCATTCCTCTCCTGCTGTTTCCCTGCTCCCCTGGGCCAGCCCTGGGTGACCAAACCCTTTCCCACCTCTGACTCATGTACTGACTTGCCTCTTGCTCAGCAAGAGCTAACATCATGGTTTGAGTACTTCTTGTAGGGAATCAGAAGGCATTTCATCCTGGCCTCTGCAGAGGGGCTTTGGACAAGGGATGTAGGGACAGGACAAGGGAATGGCTTTAACCTGCCCGAGGGGAGACTGAGATGAGCTCTTAGGCAGAAGCTCTTCCCTGTGAGGGTGCTGAGGCGCTGGCCCAGGGTGCCCAGAGAAGCTGTGGCTGCCCCATCCCTGGCAGTGTTCAAGGCCAGGTTGGACACAGGGGCTTGGAGCAAGCTGCTCCAGTGGAAGGGGTCCCTGCCTGTGGCAGGGGTTGGAGCTGGAGGAGCTTTAAGGTCCCTTCAACCCCGACCAGGCTGGGGTTCTGTGAGTATGGAGGTGTGTATCCATGTGTGTGCCCGTGTATGTCTGCCTCTCTTGGGGTGTAGGTGTACACACACTGGTACGCAGACACAGAGGTGTATTGGCTCTGATCTTAGTGTCAGGCACAGGTCCTGGCTCCGTCTGGTTCTTGGAGCTGATAACGGAAATGGAAGTGCTGGCTTTGGCCTAAACCTCACCAAGGGCTCTCTCTCCAGTTAAAACTTGCTGTTGTGGTTGTGGCTTTTTCCCCTTGAGAAGTGGCTGGTTCTTCCCCAAAGCATGGATATATCTGCAGACAAGGGAATAAGTGTTTTTGTGTGCATGTGCATTGCTAGCCTGAGGTTTCCCTGCCTCCAAGGTGTAGTGTGGCAACAGCTTGCTTTCTCCAGGATTTGTCATAGAATCATAGAATCATAGAATAGTAAGGGTAGGAAAGGACCTCAAGATCATCGAGTTCCAACCCCCCTGCCATGGGCAGGGACACCTCCCACTAAACCATGCCATCCAAGGCTATGTCCAGCCCCACCTTGAACGCCGCCAGGGATGAAGCATTCACAACCTCCCTGGGCAACCCATTCCAGTGCCTCACCACCCTTACAGTAAAGAATTTCTTCCTCAGATCCAATCTAAACTTCCCCTGTTTAAGTTTAAAGCCATTACCCCTTGTCCTCTCACTACAGTCCCTAATGAAGAGTCCCTCCCCAGCATCCCTATAGGCCCCCTTCAGGTATTGGAAGGCTGCTATGAGGTCTCCACGCAGCCTTCTCTTCTCCAGGCTGAACAGCCCCAAGTTTCTCATCCTGTCTTCGTACGGGAGGTGCTCCAGTCCCCTGATCATCCTCGTGGCCCTCCTCTGGACTTGTTCTAACAGTTCCGTGTCCTTTTTATGTTGAGGACACCAGAACTGCACACAATACTCCAAGTGAGGTCTCACGAGAGCAGAGTGAAGGGGCAGGATCACCTCCCTCGACCTGCTGGTCACACTCCTTTTGATGCAGCCCAGGATACGGTTGGCTTTCTGGGCTGCAAGCGCACACTGCCGGCTCATGTTCATTTTCTCATCAACCCACACCCCCAAGTCCTTCTCCTTGGGCTGCTCTCAATCTTCTCCCCGCCCAATCTGTAGCTGTGCCTGGCATTGCTCCGACCCAGGTGTAGGACCTTGCACTTGGCATGGTTAAACTTCATCAGGTTGGCATCAGCCCACCTCACAAGCGTGTCAAGGTCCCTCTGGATGGCATTCCTTCCCTCCAATGTATCAACCGAACCACACAGCTTGGTGTCATCGGCAAACTTGCTGAGGGCGCACTCAATCCCACTGTCCATGTCACCCACAAAGATGTTGAACAAGACCGGTCCCAACACCGATCCCTGGGGGACACCACTCGTTACTGGTCTCCAGCTGGACACTGAGCCACTGAGCACTACTCTTTGCATGCGGCCATCCAGCCAGTTCTTTATCCACCCAGTGGTCCACCTATCAAATTGATGTCTCTCCAACTTAGAGACAAGGATGTCATGGGAGACAGTGTCAAAGGCTTTACACAAGTCCAGGTAGATGACATCAACTGCTCTGCCCCTGTCCATCAGTTCCGTAGCCCCTTCATAGAAGGCCACCAGATTGGTCAGGCAGGATTTCCCCTTAGTGAAGCCATGCTGGGTGTCACCAAGCACCTTGTTGGTTTTCATGTGCCTTTGCCACTCAGAATCTTGCAGAGTTCCTGCCTCTTTTTTAAGGTATGGATACAAAGAGAGCAATCACAGTTTCGAGGATGGACTATGAGCCTTTCTCTCTTTGCTGTAGGGTTCTTACAGTACAGCTAAAGAGGGAGAGAACTGCAAGTATGAGCTCTTACTGTGTGTTGGTACTTGCTAGCGGGTGGTCTCCAGCATCCCATGCTGTGGCTGTGTGTGTCTTACTGCCCAGCACATTGAAATTCCCTCTATAACTGCCTGAGAGGAGGATGGAGCCAGGAGGGGCTGGGCTCTGCTCCCAAGGAACAAGGGATGGGACAAGAGGAAACGGCCTCAAGCTGCACCAGGGCAGGTTTGGATGGAGCTGAGGAACAATTCCTGCCCCAGAGGGTGCTCAGGCATTGGAACTGCCCAGGGCAGTGCTGCAGTCACTGTCCCTCAAGTGTTCACACACTGTGGAGCCGAGGCCTCAGTGCCATGGGTCAGTGGTGGCCTTGGCAGAGCTGGGAGCGGTTGGACCGGATGAGCTGAAAGGGCTTTTCCAAGCTGGTTGATTCTGTGATTCTGTGAATTGTGGCTTATGCCACATTTCCCCCTCAACGTGCCCAAATCCCCCAGACCTGTAAAATGGGAAAGGTTGGGAAAATCCAATCCTCCCCCTGCGGAGGGGTGAGAAAATAGACCTCAGGAGCCACATGGTTGTGAAACCTCCGAGGTTTTGTTCTTGAGCTGCTGGGGGATGGAAGCAGCAGCGTGAGGAAAATGTATAATGGAGTTTCAGCTACAAATAAAGAAATTCTGATGTATATTTTAAGCAAAGGGCCTAAAAATAACCTCCAGCAGCATTTAAAGGGACAAGCTCCCAAACACCAGCTTCCCCCCCAAAGAGCATCCCTTTGGTTTTCAGGCTGACTCTCCAACAGCAGTGCTCCGGGGGCATCCCCAGGGACACCTCCCCTGGGCAGGACTCCTGCGCTCCTGGTTTTCCTTTCCCCCCCCTTTTTCTGGGCAGGATGCTGCCTGTTTCTGGCAGGGAGGGAGTTAAGCCCGGCTCCGTGGTGCATGCTGGTAAGAGGGTGGTTTGATGGTTGCTGTGCTCTGCTGACAGCATGTGGCAAGCATCGGTGATGGGCAGCGTGGAGCTGTAAGTGCGGCGCTGCGGCCGCCGCGCTGCTGCTGGGGAAGGACATTTGGACGTTTTCATTCCTCCTTTCTTTCTCTTTCCCTTCTTCTCCATCCTAAAGCCACGAGCCATGTCGCACACAGCCTCTGCGAGAGCGGTCCCGCTGTGGGGATGAAGGGTAGGGGCTGCTGGGAGACGGGATCCATCCGCGCCTTCTGCAACGCCGCCTGCCTGAATAAATTCCACCAGGGTTAGTGGCATTCCCGGCATCCTCCCGCCGTGCCGCAGGGATCCGGCCCGGCCTGTGCTCCTCGGGAGTGATGGAAGGGCTGCTCCAGCGGGCGAGGTGCATTCCCGGGGTGATGGGGGGTGTTTAACCCCATGCAGGAGCCCTGGGACATAGGGAGATACAGACCGTGCTCCACGCGGGTCCATCGCTGGTGCTCACGTAGCAGCCGGGATGGGACTCTGGGGAATCACGTGCAGTGTCCTTCTGGGTTTGGTGTGAGGTTTGTAACGTGTGTGGCAACTTGCTCTTTCAGCTTTATCAGGTGTTGGAATCGCCCCTGCTTCAGATTTACTGTGTTTTCCTGGTAAGGGAGTTACATTCGGTGGTAGATTGTTCTTATTGCATGTCTGTAATATCACAGAGAGGAATTGGTTGTTTTATCATGGGGAGCGTGGTTCCTGCTGCAGCATGGTCAGACCTGGTCGTGGTTGCAGTAAATCAGGTGGATTTGTTTTAGTTAAACCAAAATGACTGCAGTTGGGGTGAAATGGGAGAGTTTCTTTCCTGTGAGACTGCTGAGGCACCTGGAGAGGGGCTTTGGACAAGGGCCTGCAGGGACAGGACAAGGGAATGGCTTTAACCTGCCAGAGGGGAGACCGAGATGAGCTCTTAGGCAGAAGCTGTTCCCTGTGAGGGTGCTGAGGCACTGGCCCAGGGTGCCCAGAGAAGCTGTGGCTGCCCCATCCCTGGCAGTGTTCAAGGCCAGGTTGGACACAGGGGCTTGGAGCAAGCTGCTCCAGCGGAAGGTGTCCCTGCCCATGGCAGGGGTTGGAGCTGGAGGCGCTTTAAGGTCCCTTCCAATACAAACCATTGTGGGATGATTCCATGGTGATGATGGTGTTTGCACTGTAATCCACCCTGCCCATGCTGTAGTCTGAAGTCCCAGGAGGGACAGAGATGTTCTCCAGCAGCACCTGAGTGGTGGTGAGCTATAATTTCAGGCTGTGTGCTCCAATCTCCCATCTGTTACTGCTGCCGAGGTTATTCCATCCATTTCCCACTGATCAGCTGAGTCCTTCCTGGAGCAAGTGATGCTCTGTCCAGGTCAGGGCTGCTTTGGGGCACAAATCCCTGTTCTGGCCGTTCTGATGGACGCTTTGGGAGTGTTTTTCCTGGGTCAGATGCTGCCATGCAGAACAGCTTGGGGTGGGGGGGTGTTGGCTCCTGCCTTCCAATCTGGACCACTTCTGTACTGCTTCCTTGGTGGAGTGGCCAAGCGAGCCAAGGCTGCTCACAGCAAAGGAGAAGGGGTGATGGGGAGAAACGAGGGTTTGCAGGATGCTCTTGACCTTCTCTGCTCTAAGGCACTGACAGCACAGTCCTTCCTGTGTGTACTTCTGTTGCTGTGGTGCCTAGAGGGCCTGTGCCTGCTGCGCTGGTGGCACTGGGTGATGCACACCTGGGCTTCCTCGGTGATCACATCTAATAGGTGCTTCTTTCCTGTAATTTGGGATAATCAATAGGTTTAAGGAAGGAAAAGGGGCAAATTGGACAAAAAAATTCTTTAGGAATCAAGTCAGCATCTCCTCCTGCAGAAATCCATTAGGAATCCTGTCACTTTTCCTGTGTGGGCTTCCTTGCCTCACACTAGGTGAGATCATGTTATCTCCAATGTAAAAGCTTGGCCCAGTGCTGTCCTTGTCAGTAGAGAGCCAGCACCTCCAAGAGCTGTTCCCTTCCTCCCAAAATAGGTCACCTCTGACCCTGAGGGAAGTGCGGGCATGGATCTGCTCAGGTTTGGCCGTTCCATTTCTGGCTGCCCGAAGGTAGGTGAGATCATGGAATAGTTATGGTCGGAAGGACCCTTAAAGCTGGTGTAGTCCAACCCCCTGCAATGAGCAGGGCCATCTTCAGCTGGAGATGAGTTATCCATCCTCTTTAGACACAAGTGTTAAGGTCACCACTACCCGTTTCCTTATCCTCAGTGTGTGGTGTGTGAGCGTGAGCCCCCGCACAGCAGCTGCACGTCCCCGTCCTGCTGTCGTGCATCACTTCACAGGAAGTTATTGTAGCTAAATGTGGTTTCCTTCCCCCAGAAAAGGCAAAGGCAGGAGAAAGGCAAAGAGGTCGAATCCAGACTGAAGTGATGGAGGGTTTACAGCAGGCTTCAGATGACAGGAAGGACGGAGAAGCTTTTCTGTCAAACCCCACTCATTCCTTTGGTGCCCTTCTCAAGCGCTTTCTCTAGCTGGGTGGCATAAGGACATGTGGAACAGGAGATGTGCTCACACGAGCGCAGCACTTTATGTAACCGGGCTTCAGTGCAGGATAAAGTGCCCCAAACCAGAATGATTCTCACAAAAAGCTGAAACCAGCCTGGCTGCTGTGTGTGGAAATGGAGGGGAAGGTGGGCACTGGTGAGACGGTGGTGGGGCTTCAGGGGGACCTCGGGAACCACCGGGAGTGAACCCAGGGAGATGTGTCCCGGGGGGGCTCAGGTCAGATTACTTCTGGTTTGGGACTGGGAAGGCATTAGGTGTCCTTGCCATCTCTGCAGCAGCGAGTGGCACAGAGCACAATGTGCTTTGTTTGTGCTCTTCTTCCCCCACAAATTCAACAAGTTTCTAATTCAGATGTGCTCAGGGTTTTCCATAGTTCACGGAACCCCAGCCTGGTTTGGGTTGAAGGGACCTCAGAGCTCCTCCAGTCCCAACCCCTGCCATGAACAGGGACACCTTCCACTGGAGCAGCTTGCTCCAAGCCCCTGTGTCCAACCTGGCCTTGAACACTGCCAGGGATGGGGCAGCCACAGCTTCTCTGGGCACCCTGTGCCAGCGCCTCAGCACCCTCACAGGGAACAGCTTCTGCCCGAGAGCTCATCTCAGTCTCCCCTCTGGCAGGTTAAAGCCATTCCCCTGTCCTGTCCCTACATCCCTTGTCCAAAGCCCCTCTCCAGGTTTCCTGTCGCCCCTTTAGGCACTGGAGCTGCTCTAAGGTCTCCCCTTCAGGAGCCTTCTCTTGTCCAGGCTGCCCCAGCCCAGCTCTCTCAGCCTGGCTCCAGAGCAGAGCTGCTCCAGCCCTCGCAGCATCTCCATGGCCTCCTCTGGCCTCGCTTCCAACAGGTCCCTACTGAAATGAACAGTCTCTGCCCTTTCTCACTCTCTGTGGGACTGATGCCCTCTATGCCACTTTCCCCTTCATTTCTAGGGATCATGGAGATGGTTCCTGCTTGGTGGAAAGAGGATGAACCCCAGGCACATGCAGGTGCTGGTGGGTTTGGATGTACTGCCAGTGCTGGTGGTGCAGGGTAGGTGCCAGAGCAGCTCAGCACGGGGCAGGAGATGTTCTCCTCCTTGGAGCTCATTGGCAGCAATCACTAATAATCTGGGTTTATTAGTTGTGGCTTCAATACAAAGCAGAGTAATTAGGGAGGAAGTGGTCGCCCTGCCAGGCTGAGGGTGTGATTAGAGACCGGGAATGCACTTACAGAATTGGAGAGGAGTTGAGCTCCCAGCTCCATCTGAATGGCTCTGCCAACAGGGATCCTGTGCGCAGCAGAAATGGAATTCTTTAGTTGATTCCTTTCCAACTGACAAGGCTGCACTGAGCCAGCACGGCACAGGAAGATGCTGCATCGCAGTGGCTGACCTTCTCTGGTCCTTGCCCTTCCCCAGGCAAACCTGGACTGGAGCTGCTGACAGGGGAGCGAATCCGGTGGTAAACTCCTGCTTCAGAGGATCTTTCTGCGGTAAATCATCCGTGGTAGCTGCTGTGTCACGAGCAGTGTGTGGCCGGCCTCAGCGTGTGGCTGCTCTCCTGCTTTGTGCTCCTGCAGAGCTTGTTGAGGCTGCCCGGTCGCCTGGCATGGGCTTGGGAGCTTAAGGGTGACTTTAACCTCTTGTGCTTCCCTGTGAGGGTGCTGAGGCGCTGGCCCAGGGTGCCCAGAGAAGCTGTGGCTGCCCCATCCCTGGCAGTGTTCAAGGCCAGGTTGGACACAGGGGCTTGGAGCAAGCTGCTCCAGTGGAAGGGGTCCCTGCCCATGGCAGGGGTTGGGGCTGGAGGAGCTTTAAGTCCCTTCCAACCCAAACCAGGCTGTGATGCTGTGATTTTAGGAGCTCCGAATGTGTGACAGGGCTCTGGCTTGAATCTGTTGCTGAGTGGAGCAGATGAAATCACCTTTCCGTCTGTAGGAGCTGTGTTGTTGGGGCTGTGTGCCTGTTACTGATCGCTCTTGTGTCCCTTTGGAGCAGAACACGGCTTTGTGCACTGTCTGCTCTGGCCTCTTGGGAAGGGCTGCCCAGCAAGTGAAAGGCAGGAGGGAAGGAGCAGGGAAGGGGTCTAGACCTGTCACCACGTGTGTCTGTGGGGCTCCAGCCCATGGTGGGGTCCCAGCACTGTGCCCTCCCTGCGTTCCCCTCTCCCGGTGCAGGTTTGCTCTTCACCCCATTCAGGTCTCTTACTCTTTCGGTTGGATTCTGCCTTTCCCTGTAGCTTCCCCTTGCTCTCTGCTGGAAAATGTTCCCCCCAAAGGGACTAACGGAGGGTTTGTCTTTCCCTCCAGTTTGAGCCCTTATCGAGGCTGTGCCGGTGCTCAGGGGGGCTGGTGGAGGTGTGTGCTCCGCGGCTTTGCCTGCCTGCAAGGACCAGAGGAGCAGGATTGAATTCCAAAGGCAAACACAGTGGGAAGGGGGTGTCAGATGCCTTCCGGGAGGCTGCTTGTGATCCTCTTCCCCCTCCCCATGCCTGGAGCTCTCAGTTACATGCTGGGCAGCAGAGCAAAGGGGCTGGGAGACTTCCAGGTCCTGCAGCATCCCTCCCTTGGCGCTGATGTGTCCTGACCTTTGGGAATTGGAGGAAGGTGGGTAACTTACACCTGCCCTGCTCCTCTTACACGCCAGTGAGCTGAGCATGGGTGGTTTTAAATGCACATGAGGGCATGTTTTAATGGAGGTGTGGTTTAAACCCAGCTGGCAACTCAGCACCAGCGCTACTAGCTCAGCGCCTGGCATGATGGAGGGAGAATTGGAAGGATGTAAAACCCATGGCTTCAGATAAGAGCAGTTTAATAACTGAAGTACAATATACTACTACTAATGATAATGATAAGGGAAAACCAGGCTGTGATACAGGGTGATTTTTGTCTTCAGCCCCTGCCTGGTGTCTTTCCCTTTGTCCAGGGCTATGGCGATCAGGTGGGCATCTTTGTTCACAGTCACGGGAGGGGATCCTGCCCCTCTGCTGCTCTCTGGGGAGACCCCCCCTGCAGCCCTGATCCAGCCGTGGGGCAGCAGCACAAGAGGGACATGGAGTTGTTGGAGCGGGTGCAGAGGAGGCCATGGAGCTGCTGTGAGGGCTGGAGCAGCTCTGCTCTGGAGCCAGGCTGAGAGAGCTGGGCTGGGGCAGCCTGGACAAGAGAAGGCTCCTGAAGGGGAGACCTTAGAGCAGCTCCAGTGCCTAAAGGGGCTGCAGGAAACCTGGAGAGGGGCTTTGGATAAGGGATGTAGGGACAGGACAGGGGAATGGCTTTAACCTGCCCGAGGGGAGACTGAGATGAGCTCTTAGGCAGAAGCTGTTCCCTGTGAGGGTGCTGAGGCGCTGGCCCAGGGTGCCCAGGGAAGCTGTGGCTGCCCCATCCCTGGCAGTGTTCAAGGCCAGGTTGGACACAGGGGCTTGGAGCAAGCTGCTCCAGTGGAAGGGGTCCCTGCCCGTGGCAGGGGTTGGGATTGGATGAGTGTTAAGGTCCCTTCCAACCCAAATCAGGCTGTGACTCTGTGAATCCCCTGGCAGTGCTCCTGCTTGCAAGGATGACGTTCTCCTGTCAGGGGTGGCAGTGTGTGTTTGATGATGTGCCTGTCTCGTGCCATCCGGTTCCCAGCTCCCATCAGCGCTGCCGTGGGTCGCTGGTGGATGCTGGGAGAGGCCTCACACTGCTGAAATCATAGCGAGAGCTGAGGGTGGGAAATGTTTGAGCATCATTAAAAATGGATATTCAGTGACGCACTGGGGAGGGCATCCAAGACCTCCGGTGGGTTTCCGTAGCTGCGTGCCAAGGCGCTGCTGCTGGTGCCTGTGCAAGGAGAGAGCATCTCCCCACGGCCGTGGCGGTCACGTCTGTGGGTGTCTGCGCTGAAGACAGCTCATGGCCTCCCAGGTACCAGGACGTTTCAGTGTTGTGCTGTTGCTGATGCTGCTGCCTTGCTTCGGGCGGCACCGGCTGCTCCTGCCTGCAGCCCATGCAGAGACATGGGGACTTCTTCCCGCACTTGTGGTGCCACCAAGCTGCAGCATCTCCTGCCTTTCAGCACAGGGGAGCTGTGCACATCCATAGTAATCACTGGATCCTAAAGGATTGGGTGACTTAATGGACAGACACAGTTCAGTGCCACAGTTTGTGCGTTTCTTCATGTGCTTTTGTTTATCTTTCAGTCAAGAGCAAACAACTTGGTTGTTAAGGATAGATCTGGTGTCTGTGGGGTCAGTGTCTACTGGTCTGGTGGAGCTGGTCCTGAAGCCAGAGGCAGTGTGGGTCTCCCTGCAGGGCTGTCATGGATAGCGTGCTGGCTGGGGCTCAGGGCCTGGTTCTGTGTGCAGTTCTGGTGTCCCAAACACGAGAGGGATGTGGAGCTGTTGGAGCAAGTCCAGAGGAGGCCATGAGGATGAGCAGGGGCTGGAGCACCTCCCGTATGGAGCCAGGCTGAGAACACTGGGGGCGTCACTGGAGAGGAGAAGCTGCGTGGAGACCTCAGAGCAGCTTCAAGTGTCTGGAGGGGGCTACAAGGGTGCTGGAGAGGGCCTGCAGTGATAGAACTGCAGGGACAGGCCAAGGGGAATGGCTTTAACCTGCAGAGGGGAGGCTGAGATGAGCTCTTGGGCAGAAGTTCTTCCCTGTGAGGGTGCTGAGGCGCTGGCACAGGGTGCCCAGAGAAGCTGTGGCTGCCCCATCCCTGGCAGTGTTCAAGGCCAGGTTGGACACAGGGCTTGGAGCAAGCTGCTCCAGTGGAAGGGGTCCCTGCCCATGCAGGGGCTGGAGCTGGAGGCGCTTTAAGGTCCCTTCAGCACAAACCAAGCTGGGATTCCATGATCATTGGCCCCTTTCCTGCTAACCTCTCTGTTGGGTTGGATTGCTCTACACCGTGTCTCCCATCCTGTTCTGAGTTTGACCCCTGCTGTTTGGCCATGTTTTTGTAGCCTCACCTAACAGCTATTGGCGTTGCTCAGGGGATTGGGTGATCAGAAGATCCTGTACGTGCTGGGAAGAGAATGAGCACGGTCCAGGTGAGGTGCTGTGTTTGCTGCTGAGCCTCGTTGACTGGTACCCTCATCAGTTTTAAGATGTTCAGTAGCTGGCCTGGAATGCTGCAGTAACTGTAGTAGAAATCAGCTGTGCTTTCCTACTGCTTTGCTTTTCAAGAAGCAAGTCCTTTCTGTGCATCCGCAGCCTGCCGTGTCTGCTCCACAGTCACGCTCGTGTTCTAGGAGGCCCTTCCTAGGAAGGGAAGCGGACAGCACAAGGTGGGTCAGAATTCATCCCTGCTGCAGCTTCACTGGTTCCAAGACCCTTACCGCAAGGGTACCTCGTGGTCCTGTGCTAGGATGGGACAAGTACTGTTGGCTCTGGATTTGTTCTGTGGAGCCCCATCCCTGGGTTGGGGTCCTTCTGCCTCAGCTTGGCCCGTGATCAGCTTCCACTGAGTGTGACTGCAGGAGATGTCCCTGCTTGCCACAGGCTCCCACTATTTGCTGTTTTTAAGCCTCCGTGTGCTTGAGCAGCTTTCCATTTGCATCAGCAGGGCTGGTGATAGCTGGGAAGTGATCACCCGAGTTTGGAATGATTTATGGGTGATTATTTGCTGTGCTATTTTGGTGCTTCATTTCCAGCCTCATTCTTTGTAACCACAAAGAACCTCCTGTGCCTGCAGCTGGAGGTGCTGCAAAACCCATCTATCTTCTGGCAGGCAGGCTGGGCCATTAAATATAGATACCCATTTCCATTTAATATTCATAGCTATTAAAAGGGATGAAAGCAGATGTGTCTTCTAGAGCCAACGTGGAAATTGCTCTGGTTGAGCAGCGATGGGCAATCAGCGCGTCCAAGAGATCTGGATAATCCCAGGCAGGAAGGGCAGGCATTTCTGAATCCCTGCCCTGGTGTCAGCAGGGACTCTGGTTGATGTTGGGATAAACGGGGAATCTCCTCAGGAGGTGGGGTTGGTTTCTGTGGTATTTGCTTGTGGAAACATCCGTGAGGAGCAGGGGCTCAAAGGTTTGCCTGGGCTTGCCGCAGCAGAGGTTGGCTTGGTGCTTGCTGTTCTCATGGACCTCCTCCGCTCTGCTCTGTGGGGAGGAAAGGCTTTTACCACATAAATGTGGAATTTGTCAGGGATTTAGATACAAAACTCCAGGACAGATGTGGGGAAAGGCACGAGAAGGTGCACAGGGGTGGAGCTGGGAGAAAGGAGGTTGAGGGTGAAAAATGGCTGTTTCCCTATGGTATTTTGCAGTTGGGTTGTGTCCCGTCCATCCTGTCCTTGTCCCACGCTGTTGCTTTTCATCCTCTCCAACCCCAGCAAATGTGCCATGATTCCGATGCCTAAAGGGGCTGCAGGAAACCTGGAGAGGGGCTTTGGAGAAGGGATGGAGGGACAGGACAGGGCAATGGCTTTAATCTGCCAGAGGGGAGACTGAGATGAGCTCTTGGGCAGAAGCTGTTCCCTGTGAGGGTGCTGAGGCGCTGGCACAGGGTGCCCAGGGAAGCTGTGGCTGCCCCATCCCTGGCAGTGTTCAAGGCCAGGTTGGACACAGGGGCTTGGAGCAAGCTGCTCCAGTGGAAGGGGTCCCTGCCCGTGGCAGGGGTTGAAGCTGGAGGAGCTTTAAGGTCCCTTCAACCCAAATCAGGCCCCAGCAGACACCCCTCCACTGCTGCCTGGCAGAAGCAGCACTCCATCCACCCATGGATCAGCATCCGGTGGTCCTTCCCGGTCTCCCGTGGCATTTCCCCAGGCAATGGCCAGGCACCATGTACTGCCGGATGTGATGTGGATGGAGCTTTCTCCTTCCCCTGAGCAAGGGAAGGAGGGGGCAGGACTTCAGCAGAGGCTCATTGTCCCTGGATCAGCCAGCTGCAGTTGGATCCCTGGTCCAGGCACGTGGGGCTGCCTTTGTCGTCATCAAGGGCTGGGGGATGGCTCTGGGGATCAGAGCCCCAAAACCAGGTGACAGAGATGTGTAGGCATTGAATGAATCCTCCCGGAAGGTAATAGGGGTGCTAGGTGTTCGCAGTGGCCTGAGGTGGTGATAAACACTGACCTGAGGGCTGGGCATAGAGGGGCTCTTGGGAAAGGTAAAGCTCTGCTTTTTTAGTAGGAAGCTTTATTGTCTCTGACAGCAGTCTGCTGCTGCTGCTGCTCTGAGCACGCTGCTGCTGGGTCTGAGTGCAGCAGTGGCGGGGCTGGGCGCTCCTGCTTCGGGAGCAGGGACCCCTTCCACTGGAGCAGCTTGCTCCAAGCCCCTGTGTCCAACCTGGCCTTGAACACTGCCAGGGATGGGGCAGCCACAGCTTCTCTGGGCACCCTGTGCCAGCGCCTCAGCACCCTCACAGGGAAGAGCTTCTGCCCAAGAGCTCATCTCAGTCTCCCCTCTGGCAGGTTAAAGCCATTCCCCTGTCCTGTCCCTACAGGCCATTGCCCAGAGCCCCTCTCCAGGGTTCCTGGAGCCCCTTTAGGCACTGGAGCTGCTCTCGGGTCTCCCCTTCAGGAGCCTTCTTGCTGCTGATAGAGGAAAAGGCTGAGATGCCCCGTCTGCAGTGCAGGGGTGGTTGGTGGCTGTGGGGGAGCCCAGGAACACTTTTAATTAAAGCCCTCAGTGCTCCTTCTGTTCCCTGCTGGTTTTACCTGTGGGCAGCCCTCGGTCATCGCTTTTCCCGGTGGTGACTGGTGCTGGTTGGGTGCAGAGCACGTTTGCAGTGCAGTTTGCTTTCAGGTTTTTCTGTCCCCTCGGTGGGTTCCTGGCGCTGCAGAGCCGTGGTGCAGGAGCCGGTCTCTTGGCTTGGCTCCTGCAGCACCGATCCCGCACTTCCCGCTCCCTGCTCTGCTCATTCCCTTCCCTGCCAGCAGCAAGGCAGGTTCCATTCCTTGCACAGGGCAGCCCTGCCTTTGGGAGGCTCCGGAGGCTCCGGTGAGTGGTGGTAGCGGCTCAGGGCTGCAGGAGGCTCAGGGAGGAGGTGATGTAGGAAGAATGAGGACTTTTCCTGAAAGGGAGGATACTTGGGAAGTTTTCCACTCGTAGGGTGGAGAAGGAAGGTGCGGGATGTAGGAAGAGGAGAGCATCTGCGCTGGACCTGGAAAGGGAGGTAAGCAGGGACTCATTAGTGTGGTGCCCTGTAGCGGTGGTGCTTTGGGCTGGAGGTGTCACAGCCAGGCTCCGGATGCAGTTTGGGAAGTTTGGAATGATGGGTCTAACGCTGAGCCCTTCAGTCCTTTTCCTGCTCCTGGTTATCCCACGGAAAGGCTCTGCCCGGCTCTGAAGCACTGAAGCTCCCACAGGCTGGGTGGGAGCATGGTGCTGCCTGTGGCGGGCTCTGTGTCGCTGCCTTCCCCATGGGCGGTGATGCAGGCAGCAGCATTCCCAGCACAGGGAGTCCCCACGTCATGCCTTCAGCCAGCGGCTTCCCACCAGCTCCGGGGAGATTGCAAGTGATGGGAAGAATTCAGCTGAGGGGTAATTTAGAGCTGGAAAATGGGCTATAGAGAGAGCTCCTGCATTAATGGCCTCCCGGTGAGGAGCTGCTCCGGGCACTGAGGGCTTGTGTTGCTCTCCAGGCTCAGGAACAAGTGCGGGGAAGCTTAGGGACGGCGGCTGCCCATCCACGTTACATGGATTAAATAGCATCACAGAGCCAAAAATAATCTTCCCGGTTTATGGAGAGGCTGCTGTTCCCATGGCAACTGCTGATGGAGTGCCCTACAAACAGGCACAACCCTGCCGGGAAGTCACAACAAAGTGTGAGATGGGGAGGAAGGGGCTCTGCTTGCGGGGCGCCTGCTTCTGGGTGCGTGGTGTGGGCAGAATGTGAGCATGTTCCTGGGCCCTCAGCACAACAGGGACATGGAGCTGTTGGAGTGAGGCCAGAGGAGGCCATGGAGCTGCTGCGAGGGCTGGAGCAGCTCTGCTCTGGAGCCA
Organism: Amazona ochrocephala; assembly: GCA_039720435.1. Taxonomy (NCBI): domain Eukaryota; kingdom Metazoa; phylum Chordata; class Aves; order Psittaciformes; family Psittacidae; genus Amazona; species Amazona ochrocephala. The sequence continues at coordinate 1,277,952 of CM077891.1, read as the reverse complement.
GGCTGAGAGAGCTGGGCTGGGGCAGCCTGGACAAGAGAAGGCTCCTGAAGGGGAGACCTTAGAGCAGCTCCAGTGCCTAAAGGGGCTGCAGGAAACCTGGAGAGGGGCTTTGGACAAGGGCCTGTAGGGACAGGACAGGGGAATGGCTTTAACCTGCCAGAGGGGAGACTGAGATGAGCTCTTAGGCAGAAGCTGTTCCCTGTGAGGGTGCTGAGGCGCTGGCACAGGGTGCCCAGAGAAGCTGTGGCTGCCCCATCCCTGGCAGTGTTCAAGGCCAGGTTGGACACAGGGGCTTGGAGCAAGCTGCTCCAGTGGAAGGGGTCCCTGTTCATGGCAGGGGTTGGGACTGGAGGAGCTTTAAGGTTCTTCCCTGGGACCTTGAACTGGGGCCAGGCTGAGCTGTATAAAGTTCACCACCATCCCCTTCCCACCATGCGTGCTCATCCCAGCATCGTTTGGATGCATGCCCGCGGGTGGAACTGGTGTTGCTGTGCAGTAGATCCGGTGAAAGCTCATGCTGTATTTGTGTGGGAGACTATGAAGGTGATGGATTCCAGCCTGTACCCAGGATCGCCCTGGAAGGCCTCGGGGAGGTGGCTCGGAGCAGCACGAGGTCCCTTTCCCAGCGAGCATCCTTGTGCTGCAGGGTACACTCTGCTCCGTCCTTCCCGTGCAGCAGCTCAGGACAGGAGCACAGACAATACTCCGTGCGCAGGGAGATGTGTACATGCTGCCAGGGACCAGCCTGCCTTTGTGTGCACCGGAATAAAAGGCACTGTAGGAACACTGGAAACATTTGGAACAGAAAGTGGGCCTTGGGGAGGTTTTGGTTATTCCCTTATTGGTGGAAAAGTGGCTTAAATTTTCCTGCTGGATCTCCTGCAGTTTGCACGTACAGCATGCTGGCGTGTAAGCTCATGCCCATCACCGTGGTGCCTCTGTGCACCCTCCTGGGATGGAGCCCTTCAGGTCCTGCCTGTTCCCATTCCCCTTCCCCTGCCTGTCTCCTCCACCTATGCTGGAGCCTTCCCTGGCACTGCGTGTGCTCCCGTCCCTAAGAGTGGGGCTGTTCCACCTGCTCCATGGCGCCCCAGCCTGCTCTCCTTCCCTGGGAAGTTCTCTGGGAGCTTCCGTGGGGACTGGGAGTGCTGGCTCTGGTAGTCCTCTGTCCTCAGTGGCCACAGGCTGCTTCACCTCCCGGCTGTAACCACTGCTCCGTGTGGCTGTTGTGTGAGGGTGCTCGGGGCTGGGTTGCAGATAGACCAAGTGGTTGTTTCGGGAGCTGCTGCTCTGATTCTGTGTTGCTTTATGCCTTGTTTCCCAGCAGGGCTTTGAGTTCTTCTCCCATGTCCTTCCTTGTCCCATCATGTCCTTTTCGGGTAGCTTCAGAGCCACGAGACTTGGTGCAGCACCGTGTGTGCTCTGCTGCAGCTTCGGCCCTGAGTCCTCTGCTGTTTTCCAGGTCGTGCTGGCTCTTGCCTTGGGAACAGCCTTGGTGCTGTTGGATGAAGGCAGCTCTGTCTCTCAGTGCCCTGAGCTGGCCCAAGAGCAGTGCAGTGCATACGAGCGATAGCTGAGCATCACTCGCAGGACCTACAGTGTGTTGAAAGATCTTATAAGTGAGCCCTGGATACACCCAACCCCTGTCAGTGAATGACGGCTTTTCTCCTTCCGTTACAGCCTAGAAAGTAGATGTTATTCCCCCCACCTCCCCTTGTAACTGCGGCATCCCAAGGTCCATGATTTATAGCATTGGGGTGTCTCAGCCCGGCTGACCTGGTCCTCATCCCACTGGGTCCCCCAGCCATAGAATCACAGAGTCCCACAGTGGTTTGTGTTGGAAGGGGCCTTAAAGCTCCTCCAGCTCCAACCCCTGCCACGGGCAGGGACACCTTCCACTGGAGCAGCTTGCTCCAAGCCCCTGTGTCCAGCCTGGCTCACGTTTGGGCACAAGGATGTGGTGCAGACCCAGCACAGGACCTGCTCTGCTCTGGCTTCTCATATTTGCTTTGGGCAGTGCCCCCTCTTGCAGCCCCTCACCTCCTGGGGAGTGGTGGGACAACCTGAAGAGGTGCTGCATTATACTCACTGCTCCGTTTTAGGTTGGTTTTCTGGTTTTAAGTGACCCCAGTGCTCTGGAGTTGCTGGAATAGCCAACTGTGCTGTTCCTGAGCTGTCAGTCGTGGATTTTCTGCCCTCTGAGGATGTGGTTATAGTTTTGGGGAAAGGCTCCTCTGTGCCTTTTTGCCCTTTCCCTTGGGTGAAATAGTTCATCCTGCCCAAAGCAGAGTGTGCAGAGCCCTCAGGAGGTTCACACTGCACCTGGCTCCCCTGGTATTTGCCACCCCATTGCTCAACCCTGAACCAGGTCTCAGAGACAGCGATGGGAGCCCTTTGGTCACTTCCTCGGCACTCCGGGTGACTCCTGCACTGCTCCAACACTCGGTGCTCTGCTCCTGGGGGACACGGTGGCTGCAGCCCCATCCCTGGCAGAGCTGCCTGCGCACGGGGCGGGGGGGGGGCAGGAGGTCCCCTGCCCGCGCCACGTCCGGGGGTAACCATGGAAACTGATTCTCCTCCATCCCTCCCTTCGCAGATGACTCGGGCGATGAGGAGCCTGCCTCGCAGTCAGACAAGAGCGAGCTGCACGGCACGTTGAAAACCCTCTCGAGTAAGCTGGAGGATCTGAGCACTTGCAATGACCTGATCGCCAAGCACGGGGCGGCCCTGCAGCGCTCGCTCAGCGAGCTGGAGAACCTCAAGCTGCCGGCCGAGAGCGGCGAGAAGATCAAGGCAGTGAATGAGCGCGCCACGCTCTTCCGCATCACCTCCAATGCTATGATCAACGTAAGTTGCTGTGGTTTCCTCCTTCTCCCTCCATTGTCCTTCTTCACCCTGGCGTGGCCCCATGTTGTGCCCATGCATCAGCTTCCCGCTGGAGCCGTGTTCTGGATTGTGTCTGCTCAGGGCTTGGGCACAGCGGGGGGCTTGGTGCCAGCTCAGTGCCGTGGTGAGGGGATGGGAGTTGGGAACAGGCAGCTCGGGAAGCAGGAGTGGATGGTCTGCTGCATCCTCATGGCATGCTTTCTGGGGGGGCTGCTCCAAACTGGCACACTCTCTGTTAAAAGCCGGGTGGAGGTTCGGAATGCAAAGGGGTTTCTGCCGTTCCAGGGGGAAGGCTTTCTGGCTGGCGCAGAACTGGGGGCCAGTTCCCGCTGCGCATTCCGACCCACACGTCAGTCACATCCTCACTGCCCTCCATGAGGCTGCCCTTGTTTCACACGAGCGGGGATTTAACCCCCTCGGGCTCTGGTTGTGCTTCCCAGCCGGGTTGGCTGGCGTCAGGAAGCGTGTGCTGGCTCCAGCGCTGCTCCCTGCCCTGCGCAGCCTGACAGTGCTCTCGGCTTCTCTTTTGGACAGTGTCTGTTTGGGGTGCGGATCTGCCTCTGTCGCAGCCAAATGCCCCTCTGGGGAGCCTCCTGTTCCCTGGGGAGCTCTGGGGAAGGGAAGAGAGAGCAAAACTAAGGGAAAAGCCCAACAAACCCAACCCCAAAGCCTCACAGACCTGGAAGAATGCATTGAAGTGGAGCTCGGGGACTTGTGAATGGAGCGGTGCTACCGCCATGCTGTGCTCAGCCTGGGCTAAGGGAGGTTGTGTCTTGTTTAAGTGGGCTTTAAATACAGCATTAATAATGATAATCCCCAGCAGGAGCTGGGGGCACTTGGGAGCCTGTCCCCGCTTGCAGAAGGCTGTAGCTGTTGGGGAAAGGGCTCCCTGGGCTGGTGCCTGGTGTTTTGGAGCAGCTCCGGGGGTGAATGTGCGGCGCTTTCCCTGGGGAGACACTGTGGAAGTTCCTGGAGCGGGGCTGGCAGCGCGCTGGGAGCGGTGGGAGGTGAGAGCGGAGCCCTTGGTGCTGCCAAGGTGGTTCGGAGGCAGAGCAGCCCTGGGATGTGTGCAGGGAATGGCTGGGGAGAGGCGGGTGTTGTAGCAGTCTTTTGGGAAGAGACAAGCAGAGCAATCCCTGCCTTGTCCAGCCCCGAGAAGAGGAGGTTGCGGTGGCTGCAGTGTGGTAAAAGCTTGAGTGAAGCCATCTGGACAGTGGGGACAGCACAAAAACTGGGCAGAGGAACAGCAGAAACGGGGTTTGACCGAACACTGAGGAGGTGAGAGGGGCTGGGGAGGGAGCGGGGCTTCAGGTGTGTCTTGGGGATCAGCTTTGGACAGCAGCATCCTCTGGTAGCTCAGGAGCAGCTCCACATGTCCGAAGGGGAAAGGTTTTGTGCCATGGAAGCAGCAGGATGGGAGCAGAGCAGCAGCTCCTGGGGTGGTTGTGGCTCTCCCAGCCGGTCACTGTGGGGTAGGGGTGACAGAGCTGTGGATGGGGGGACACTGACCTCAGAAAACAGTGATGCTTTGTGGTGGGATGGTTTAGGAAGGCAGGAGGAGGGTTGTAGGGGGTGAGAGGGAGGGGGACTGAGAGCCTGAGCACCATGATGGTGGGATGGTGCTCCCAGCTATGTGGTCACCTTGTCCGGCATGAGTCCCTCTTTGTGCCTTGTGTTAGCGTGGGGCGATGCTGCTGCATGGAGCCTGCCCAGGGAGACTCTGGTGGGAGACTCTGTTGGGGTGTTCAGGAGCTCTGTGCAAGGCAAAGGTCCCCAAATCTTCTGTACTGAAACATGAAATGTCACTGCAGGGATGCACAGGGAGTCCAGGCATCTCCTGGCAGTAGGTGAAAATACACCCTGCTCCTGACACAGGCTTTGCAGGGACACGCATCCCATGGGAGCACAGAGTGCTTGGGTGGGTGGGTAGTTCCTTGCAGGAAAAATATGAGCTCTTGGGCAGAAGCTCTTCCCTGTGAGGGTGCTGAGGCGCTGGCACAGGGTGCCCAGAGAAGCTGTGGCTGCCCCATCCCTGGCAGTGTTCAAGGCCAGGTTGGACACAGGGGCTTGGAGCAAGCTGCTCCAGTGGAAGGGGTCCCTGCCTGTGGCAGGGGCTGGAACTGAATGAGCTTTAAGGTCCCTTCAACCCAAACCAGGCTGGGACCCTGTGGTTCTCTGCTCTCAGCTGTGTCACCTGCAGGACCGGATACCCAAAGCCGGACTTCCAGCACAAGCACCTCAAGCCTCTTCCTGACCGTTCCCATCTCCATCCCCATCAGCCCAAGGGGATGAACACGGCTCCTCAGGGGCAGTTCAAGGCAATCAAGGCTGAAGCACAGAAACTAGTTACTCCTGGTTGGAACACGTGAGCAGCCTTGGGCCCAGCCCTGTGCGCTGGCAGGGCAGGGGCAGGCTGCACTGTGCTGCCTGCAGCGGGAAGGGACGGATGCTCCGGGGCTGGTCCTTGTGTTTTCCATCAGCCGCCTGTGATCCGATTATGTAAATATCTGGGAGCTGCAGGGAGCAAGTGCAGGGAAGTGAATCCGTGCAGATGACAAGAGCCTCACTGCGAAGGTGACCTCACTGCGTGCTCCCCATCCTGCCTCTGCCTGCTCCCGGTGCTGCTCCTCCCAGGATCCGGATGGGAAAGTGGCTCCAGCTGCCTCTTGGATGCTCGGGATGGTGGAGGAAGGTTTGGGCAGAGATGGAGAGGGATGTGCTGGGCCTGTGTGTTACAGGCGAGGGTGTGATCCATGGAGAGACAAACTGTTGTAGGGCTGAAATTCAGAATCATAGAATAGTTTGGGTTGGAAGGGACATTGAAAGCTCATCTGGTCCAACCCCTGCAATGAGCAGGGACATCTTCAACGAGACCAGGTTGTTCAGAACCACATCCAGCCTGGCCTGGAATGTCTCCAGGGATGGGGCAGCCACCACCTCTCTGGGCAACCTGTGCCAGTGCCTCACCATCCTCACGGTGACAAATTCCTTCCTCACATCCAGCCTGAATCTCCCATCATTTAGTTTCAAACCATCACCCCTTGTCCTATTACTACAGGCTCTGCTAAAAAGTCTGTCCCCATCTTATAGCCTCCTTTCAGGTACTGGAAGGCTGCAATAAGGTCTGCCTGGAGTCTTCTCCAGAGCTGGATCAGGACTGCAAGGGGGGTCTCAGCAGAGCAGGGGGGCAGAATCCCCTCACTCGACCTCCTGCTCACAGCCCTTCGCTCCCATCTGCCCTTGGGAGTCTCCATCACACCCCATGGGGGATGCTCACAGCGGATCAGGGGGGTCAGAGTGTCGCTGTGTCACGCAGGGAGGAGATGCAGGGAAGTGCGTTGCAATCTGCTGCAGGGCAGGAGGGGGAGGCGTGTCAAAATTAGCAGCAGCTAATTAAAGGGCTAATTAGAGGTGCAGGGATGAGGAGCACAGCGCTGGAGTGCTTGGACTTGTTCAAGGAGCAGCGAGGGCTTCAAACTCATCATTCAGCAGCAGGGACACGCTGAGGAAGCGGGTTTAGCATCGGGAAGAGCTCCCAGGGCTGTGGGTGGTGCTGGAAATAGGGTTTTAATGGGAATGGGGCTTGTGGTGCTGTGCAGGAGCTGTGCTCTGCCTTTGGCTTGCCTTGTGCTTCGTTAAGGGATGTGAGCGTGGAGACCAGCGGGTCTTGGGGTTGGCTGTGTCACTCCTGCATTATCGCTTGGGGTTTCTGAGGAGCAGTGGTGGAGGAAGGGTCTGTGGGGCTGGTGCAGCCCCGGCAAATAGAGCTGAGAGGCTTTTGGGGCAGGGAGATGCTGAGTGGGCAGGCCCTGTGGGGCTGGAGTGGAACCAGTGGTCCCATTGACCACAGCACCCTGTATGATGCCTGCCCTTAGGAGTCACACTGTGCTGGTGGCCACAAGCCCATCGCATGGAAGCGCCCACTTTGAGGCAGACTGAGCTTTCCCACCCGGGTTTTCCTTCCCTGCAGGAGCAGAATCATAGAATCCAGCCTGGTTTGGGGTGGAAGGGACCTTAAAGCTCATCCAGTTCCAGCCCCCTGCCACCGGCAGGGTCACCTTCCACTAGAACAGGCTGCTCATGGACCTGTCTGCACCCAAAGACAGACATCAGCAAAGAGCATCCTTCGGGGCTCTGAACCTGCAGGGAGGGGTTTGAAGTGTGTGAAGCTCCGGGCTTGAACCAGACGTGAGATCCATAACAACACATCCTGCTGCTCTCCCGGGAAAGGCGGCCGGGGGCTGTTGGTTTAAGCCTCAGTGGGATTCCAGCAGCACTTGGAGACCTCCCGGGTGCCGGTGCTGGAGTGAGCTGCTTCCGTAGAGCTGCTCCTCTGCTTTCCTACGCCCCAGCCTCCCTGCTGCGTTCATTTCCTGTGGGATGCTGCTGTGATTAATCCCTACTCCTATAACTGCTTCCATATGAACCTGGCTGATGTCAAGTGCACGCGTCGGGTTCCCTGGAGCAGCCTCCAGCCTGGTAGGTAATTGCTAAGGGTTTATTTCAGTAGTGAGGTAACCGCTGTCTGTGTCTGTGCTTGCGAAGCTGCTCCAGGCTGGTGGGAAGCAGAATTCCCGGGGTTTCCTCCCCGAGGTGTTGCATGGCTGGGGCGATGCTGCCGGTGCAGACCTGGCTGGGTCCCGGCGCAGTGAGTGTGCGGTGCAGTGCCTTGGGATCCCCAAACCCATCCTGACACAGGGTGATGGGACCCACCTCCTGCTCCAGGGAGCTGGGGCAGTGATGCTGAGCAGGGAGGGAACAGCTGCCTGCTGGGGTGCTCCCAGTTCCCCCCAGCACAGCCAGTGGGGCAGGAGGAGCTCTCCATCCCATGCATCCATGTACCGCAGGGATTGATTCAGGCAGGCTCCAGCTTCATCCCCTGCTTTTGCTTCCTTAGCAGCGGGGATTGTCCCCACGTGCCCTTGGTGGCCTCAGCAGGTGCTCTGCTGCCTAAAACCAGAGCAAACCCCAGCAGTGGGGCAGGGCTTCTCCTCCCTGTGGCTTACAATGGTGATCACGCAGGAGGAGCTGGTTCTGGCATGTCCCACTGCCTGTGATAATGATCCGTGCTGTGCTAATGACACACACACACCAATCAGCCCATTGGAAACCATGTCACCGACCCAGAAAACACCCGGCTTTGGGCTTAAATCCCTCACTCCACCCCTAATCCTCGCTGGATGAGAGGCTGCGGTGAGGGCTCCGTGTGTGAGGGGTGGTTTTGCTGTGGATGCACCGTGCTGATGAATAACCGGTGGGTGCTTTGCTGTTCTCTGGGGAGGGGGCGGAGGGTGGTGGGTGTCACCCTGGGGTCTGTCCCTGCCCATGGGGCTGGGGTCTGGGATGTGGAGCCTGGCCCCGTGCTCAGAGCTGCAGCAACTTTCTCTGGAGCCTTCTGTATTGGTGTTTTGATGTAGAGGGTGTCTCTGAGCAGATCTGTCCAGGCAGGCAGTGCCTTCCTTGTAATCATCATCATTCCTTGTGGGTGCTGAGTCCTCCCAGCCAGGTTCTATCCCAGGGGTGTGTGCTCAGACCTTGCACAGTGTGTCCATGAGGCCTCTGTGCCACCGGGGCTTTCAGTGATGCTCCTGCTTTAACCTCACTGTGCCTTAGGGCTTCTCAGTCTCTTCTCCTCTTCCTCCTCATTGTATTCTTCTGACCCCCAGGAGGCTTCAGACTCTGTCCTGGGGTTCCCCACAGGGCCTCATGCGAGCAGGTGAAGGACACGTTGTCACCAGCACCTGAGGACGCCTCTCCCAGCGCAGCTCTTGGGTCTTGGCTAAAAGCGATAACTTTGGGTTCTGTGCAGCTTCAGAGCTGAGCTTGGAGCATTCCCGGCTGCGGGATCAGCAGGGCTGTGTGTCAGTGGGGTTAGCACATCCCAGATGGGGATTGCACGGTCAGCAGTGCCTGGTGTGGACGAGCAGAGCTGAACCGGGAGACAGCCCAGCCAGGCGCTGCTTCCAGTGCTACCGCAGTGCTGTGACCGCGTGAGCCCTGTCCCCACCTCGTGTGACCCTCCGTGCCCGGTGGTTGTTGGCACCCTGGGGACATGGGGAGGGCCGATAGCAAAGTGTTGCTGGGTTAATCCCTCTGCCCCTGCTATCCCCAGGATGATGTTCACCTCTTGCCTGGCTGATGCACACAAGATGCTTCTCTCAGCTCCTTCCTCCTGTGCCTGCCAAAGGAGAAGGCACTGCAATGGCAGCACTGGGTCTCCCGTGGATTTACCCAGGAGGAGGTGACGGCACTGGGAGATGAATGGGCTCGAGGTGCTGCTGCTCCTGCAGCCCCTCTGAGCAGCAGAACTTTGGCAAAGGCATCACACGAGGCTGAAGCCGCGGTCTCGGTGGCAGCAGCTTCCTGCAGCTCGCAGGGCCGGAGCTGCCGCGGGCAGTGCCAGCTGCTCACTGCCACCGTGGCGCCGGGACAGATGCTCTTCCAGCCCGGAGGTTGCTCCGTCAGGCAGAAGAGGAAAGAAGCCGCCAGCAAGAGCCTCATTAAATCTGTTTGTGAGAGCCCTTTGCAGGCCAGAGCTCTCCAAGCACATCAGAGCCAGGATCTGGCCCCTGCGTGCACTCCAGGTGGGGACTGGCCCCTCTCATGGCGTTGGCTCTTCTGCTTTACGTATTCCTGTGAGGGTCCAGGAGATCCCAGCACAAAGTCTCGGCTTCTTGTGCATCTTCTGTGCTGGTCCCAGCACGTCCTCGCCATGCTGTGGTGCCCTGAAGGACCACCCAGCAGGGCCTGGCTGGCATCATGTTGGTTCGTAATCCATGGCCAGTGTTGGCTTATTCCATTTCTTAGAGCCACGATGGGAATTTCTTTTCATTGTGCCAAACAGGAGATGGTTGAGGCCCTCAGTACCATGGGTTAATGGTGGCCTTGGCAGTGCTGGAGTAAAGGTTGGACTTGATCTGAAAGTTCTTTTCCAACGCAGTTGATTTGATGGTTTGTGAATACGGACTGGACAGCCTGCATAAGGGCTGCGTGGGTTAGGGACTGGAGCCTGTTAATGCAGCTGGGCTGGTGGATTTGCCACTGTTTGACCCTAATCCTCCCCATATCTCATGGGGTCACACATCTGTCATGGTGCAGGCAGGGACAGCGCAGTGCTGCCGGGGTGAGGTCCTCTTTGAGGAGCTCCACCATGGGCAAGGTGTGCTTGGTTTGTTGTGCCGTGCTGAGCCTGCCTTATGGGGGAACACTGTGTCTTTGTGGCATCCCTGCTGGTGTTCAAGGCCAGGTTGGACACAGGGCTTGGAGCAAGCTGCTCCAGTGGAAGGGGTCCCTGCCCATGGCAGGGGCTGGAGCTGGAGGAGCTTTAAGGTCCCTTCCAACCCAAAGGAGGCTGGGATGCTGTGATTCTATAAAGGAAAAGCAATAGGGAGCGGGATGATTTTTGGTGTCAAACTCAGGTTTTTGTTCTGAGCGTGGCAAGGCTGAGCCCAGCCCTTTCTTTCGGGCTCTCCTCTTACCACCAGCCCTGCTGCAGGGAGAAGCAGCTCCCGGTATGCCTGCGTCCTCCTGCTCCAGCCAGGGGGATGCTCGTGGGCTGGGTGAGGTCACACCAAGGATTTGGGACAGATCTGCTGTTACTGAAGCGTTCTGTGTTGATGTGGGTGTTTCCTGATGCTGTCCAGCCACTGGCACGGCTGTGGGGACCATCGCTGTCGCAGCAGATGGCTACACCCAGAACCACGTCCCAGTCTGTATGATTTGGGATTCAGGCTGCCTCTATCCTTGTATTTCCCTTTTCCTTTCCGCTTGTGGTGGGGGAAAGGACAAATGAGCCCTCTCTTGGTGCAGGCGCTCGTGTTTATGCCGTGTCCCAGGAGCACTGATGTGGTGGGAATGTCTTCAGAGCTAATGAGGATCAGGATCCGCCCTGCCCTTGGGGGCTGTTGTGCAGCACGCAGATGTGTCCCAGGGTTTTGATGACTCCAGGAAGGAAGGGAGCACTTATCTGCGAGGCAGCAGCAGTAATGTGGAGCTGATGAAGTGACAGCTCCTGCTGTATAATTCAGCAGTGAAAGAGAGATGATTGAACACATCTGGCGGTTGCCTTCTCTTGTGGCACTCCTGGGTGATGAAGTGGTCCTTGTCCCATGCAGGCAAAGGAAGAGTCTGCTTGAGGAGCAGGAGGTGTTGTTCCTGAAACAGTAGGCACGTCCCTGGAAGGTTTTTTCTTCCCTAAAGGTTAGATTGACAGGGCTGTTCCTCCAGGATGCTCAGGGACAGTGGGACTGTGGGTTTGAGTGCATTCCCATCAGCAATGCCTTGGAGGTGATGAAACCTTGCTAGGACTTCCTGAGAGGTTGTTACTGCTTGTGGTTCAGACCCTGGGCAGAAATCTGGTGTATCTCTGTTGGATCATTTACTCTTTTGAGCTAGTGAACCTCACTTCCTTGTTTCTTGTCCCTCGTTTTAACTGAGGAGCCACCACCACTGGGTAGGATGTGGATGACCTCGGGATGGTCCTCGCCAGCTGCATAAATAACCCATTGGCTGTTGATGATGTTCCCGTTAGCCTGTGACAAGCTGTGAAATGTGCTCCATTTGCCATGACAAATGTGTGAATGGTGCTACATTCACCCACTGCTGTTGGGCACAGGGACAGACGCCGTGGTGGCACCAGGGCTCACCTCCGGCTCCCCAGCAGGGTCTTGGTGCCACCTCGCTTCTTCCTCCATGGCAATTTGCAGGAGCCTCGGGGGTGTTTTCCCGTGAACACACACTCTTTTGGCCACCCTGGTTGTGCTTCCTCGTCTCGAGGGTGATTTACACTCCACCATCCAATGCTGGATTAAGTCCTGCTGCCATTTGTAGAGGACGAGAAGCCACCTCCATCCTTCCTGCCACCTGCCTGCAGGTACCGCTGGGCTGCCCTGGGACTTGTGCCCGTACTGCAGATGGATGGAGCTTGCTGTTGTCTTTAGCAAGCTTGTTTGAAACAGGCCCCCAACACAGGAGGGACGTGGAGCTGCTGAAGTGAGTGCAGAGGAGGCCACGGAGCTGCTGCGAGGGCTGGAGCAGCTCTGCTCTGGAGCCAGGCTGAGAGAGCTGGGCTGGGGCAGCCTGGACAAGAGAAGGCTCCTGAAGGGGAGACCTTAGAGCAGCTCCAGTGCCTAAAGGGGCTGCAGGAAACCTGGAGAGGGGCTTTGGACAAGGGCCTGTAGGGGCAGGCCAAGGGGAATGGCTTTAACCTGCCAGAGAGGAAGGGGGTTGGAATTGGGTGAGCTTTAAGATTCTGTTCCATTCCAAACTATTCCATGATTCCATGAAACTGCAGCAGCTGCGCTGTGGCAGTGATGGCTCAATGGGGACATAGGCATATGGGGTGTGACTTGGTCTTCCTTGTGCTGCTGGGAAGCTATGGGGTGGGTAACGTGCTCTGCAGATGGTGCAGTGTCTGTGCAAAGGCTGCATCTTCGAATGCCCATAGCCTTGACCCCCAGGCACACAGCTCACTGGGGACTCGTTCATCTGCTTCCCTGCTGCAAACCGGGCCCTGCTCCCTCCTTGTGGCAGGTTCCTCTGACCTTTGTGAGGATGGTCCATGTCCCTGCAGCAGCAGCGTGGATTTGGGGCTGTGTCTTACAACCCGGATCAGGCTCAGCTCTGACTAAATTTAGCTGCTGCTCTGTAAGGGTTCTCTAAGCTGGATTTGAGGTGTGCAGTTGGTTGCACCTTTGGAGCCAGGGGGATGAATGAAGTGAAGGAGCCATGACCTGGGATGCTGGAGTTCCGGCTGGGTTTGTGTCTCCTGCCCTCACCTTAATCTGCACCAGGACTGGTCCAGGGTGCCACTTGCGTGCCTCCAGTATCACTGGCTGGGGCCATCACCCTTTGCTCCTTGGCCACCTGCAGAGGAGTGGTTGCTGCTGCTGGAAACAGCTCCCAACCTTGATCCCGAGGGATTTGCGAGGTCTGCTGCTGCTGGGGATGACACCACACAATCCCAATGGAGGTGGGAGGCAGGGATGCCAGTGAGTGGGGAAGCAGAAGGTCCAGGCTCCCCCCAGGTGCTGTTTGAGGTCAGGTGGGTGCTGAGGTGACAGCTCCTGGCCCCCCTGGCTCCTCCTGAAACAGAGGGTGTGGGGACAACAGGGGTGAGGTGCATGCGGCTGCTTTCAGCCCTGGTCCTGAGTGTTGGCTGAGCTCTTGTGGCAGGGTCAGTGGCACAGGAGGGGCCACATCCCAGCATGGTGCAGAGCAACCGAACCCATCCGAAATCAGAACATGGCTGAGGAGGGGCATGGAGGGATTTGTCTCCTTATTTGGGACCTTGTCACACCATCCCTTGCTGCAGCCAGTCCTCCTTGGCTGCCCCAGTGGGTGGAGGTGCAGCACCATCACTCTTGGTACTGCTTTGGGCATGGTTAGAGCATGGCTGGGGATCCCAGGGCACTGCTGGTGTGGTTGGGGCAGTCAGGGCAGCGAGAGCTTCGTGTCCCTGTGCCAGCATCATAGAACCATAGAATCACAGAAGGGTTGGAAGGGACCTTAAATCTCATCCAGTTCCAGCACAGAAGCTGTGGCTGCCTCATCCCTGGCAGTGTTCAAGGCCAGGCTGGACACAGGGGCCTGGAGCAAGCTGCTCCAGTGGAAGGTGTCCCTGCCCGTGGCAGGGGTTGGGACTGGAGGAGCCTTCATGTATGTTCCAACACAGACCGGGCTGGGGTTCTGCTGCAGCTCTGTTTGGGGAAGGCACATGGAGAGCATCCCGCTGTTGTGCCGCCTCCTGCTCCAGCTCTTTCACTGTGTGAATGTCACTCTGCTTCCCCCCCAACCCCACGCCTGGCAACACGTTCCCTCTTTCCAGCGCTGTCTCTCACTTGCCTTCACTTCCCTCTCCTCCAGGATCCTTTTCCCAGCCACATTTTCTTGCTCCCCAGAGGCACCAACCAGCCTTGGGAGCTGGTGGTGTGCACCCAGCTGGAAAAAGCATCTCGGTGATGGATGCCACTGGGAGCAGTGATGAAGCCATCCCAGCCCGGAGCAGAGGACCTGGCGGACGGGTCCTGGAAGAGCCCCAGGGACATTTTCCTTCTGGATTTGTCTCCTTGGGGAGCAGCAGGCTCCCCTCTCCACACAGCAGCAGGGGCACACTGCTGCCAGCTCTGGTGCAGAGCATAGCGGGGCTCCGTCCTGCATCTCAGGGTTATCTTTGGATGGAGCCAAGATGTGGCTGAGGTGTCTCAGGCTCCTTATGGACCACATCAGCAGCCGAGGTGCTGCGATGGACTCAGTCAGAAGTCAGTATGATTAGACAAAAGCCGTTTATTGTTTGCGAAGCCGCTGTTCATATACTTTAGGCTTACAGCTCTAACACTGCATGTCTTTCTACGATCAGTTACATATACTTAGCAACAGGCAAACTATTGGTTAATATGTTTCCTGAGAACCTATAGTGTAGTTTTGTAAGCAAGCAAGATTTACAGTCCAGTTTAGCAGCCTCCTTATCTTAGCTCCTTCTTATCTTCCAGACCTGCATGCTTGTTTCATTAGCTGCCTGGGAGTTCCTTCTTTTCCATGATCAGCTGCACAGAGGTAACCAGGAGTTACCCCTCCTGCATGCACGTAGTTGCTTTCATTCAGAGCAGGCCTATGTCCGTTCCCTAACAAGAAATCATCCACACCGAGGGGCTGGGCAAACCAGACAGCAGAGCCCAAGCTGAGGGCTGGGACTCATTTCCCTTCAGTATTGACCTCCCTGGGGTCAGTACTGAAGGAGGGGAGATGCTTCATGTCTGAGCTACTCACCTCCAACTCCCTGCATCCCCAGGAGCTCATGGTGCTGCCCCTGCTCTGTGCTGGGGTCTGGGGCACGTTTTAGCTCGGAAGTGGTGACAAAATACACCCTGAGGTCCCCTCAGTGCTGCTGCCCCTCTGGTGAGCATCCCTGTGAACCTCTGCACTGTCTGGCTGCAGGAGGTGTGAAACCAACTGAATGCCTTCAATTGGCTTGCCTGCTGCAGGAGCTGGGGACCCAGGCCTGGGGGGTTTGCTTGCAGGATGTTCTCCTCTTGCCATCCTCAGCATCACTTGCCTGGCTTGATCTTCCCAAAACCTCCCCATGTTCCATGGGGCCACTTCTCCACCACTTGGATTATTATAAGTGAAGCCTGTGGGTGCATATTTCCTTTTGGGATACAGCAGGGATCCTCTGTGGAGCTCGGCATCCTCGAGGTGAGAGGATCCCAGGTTTTATCTGCTGTTTTCCCTTTGACTAAAGGAGCCATTTCTCCTCCACGTCCCCCAGCTCCAGCTGCCTGGTGATGCTCTGCAGAGCTGCCTCCTCCTGCCTCCTCTCCTTACCTCTTCCTTGAATTTACCATTGCACCTTCCAGCCCACGCTGAGCCGCAGGAGGGTAAGAGGTGATCTCCTCGAGCATCGTTTTAATGCGCTCTGAGCTGGGGACAGCCAGAACTTTCCATGCCCAGTGCCAGCGAGCTGTGCCAGCAGGGATAATACTGCGCCTGCTGCCTGCAGGGAGGGACCTTGGGTGCAGATAATGAGCTTTGCTGGGCTGGGAAGGGCACGGCCACGATCTTGTTACTTGCCCTTGTGTTTTCATCCTCTTAAGTGCAATGCATCAGCGTAATGAAAGAAGCCAGCTCGGGGCTGGGGTTGTTTTACTGGGGGGAGGCTTCAGCTTGCGGGGGGGATGAAGCCATCAAGGCAGGGTCTGCTGCTGGGCTTTGTGGCCATGGGTGGCTGCTGATGGGACTTTTGGGGTTGGGAAGAGGAGAGGAGTTGTTTCCAGAGGGCAGCGTGGTGCTTGTAGGGGAGTATTTATAGAGCCAGGCAGGCGGAATCACTGGTCTGGGTTGTGTTGGGAGGGACCTCAAAGTTCCTCCAGCTCCAGCCCCTGGCACGGGCAGGGACCCCTTCCACTGGAGCAGCTTGCTCCAAGTCCCTGTGTCCAACCTGGCCTTGAACACTGCCAGGGATGGGGCAGCCACAGCTTCTCTGGGCACCCTGTGCCAGCGCCTCAGCACCCTCACAGGGAACAGCTTCTGCCTAAGAGCTCATCTCCGTCTCCCCTCTGGCAGGTTAAAGCCATTCCCCTTGGCCTGTCCCTACAGTCCCTGATGAAGAGCCCCTCTCCAGCATCCTTGTAGCCCACTTCAGACACTGGCAGCTTCTCTTCTCCAGGCTGAGCAGCCCCAATGTTCTCAGCCCATCTCCATATGGGAGCTGCTGCAGCCCCTGCTCATCCTCATGGCCTGCTCTTGCCTTGATCCAGCAGCTCCATGTCCTTGTGTTTGGGACACCAGAGCTGCACAGTGCTGCAAGTGGGGACTCCCGAGTGCATCAGAGGGGCAGGATCCCCTCCCTGAGCTGCTGCTCATGCTCTGGGGTGCAGCCCAGCACACGGGGGGGTTCTGGGTATCCCCCTCAGTGTGACAGCACCACTGGAGTCTCTGATGGCCACAGATGGAAAGCAGGAGGCTCAGAGGCTGACGCCCCAGGACAAACCTGCATTGTGGTGCACAGGCTTTTTGGCTGAATCATTCCTGCCTGGCAAGGCTGCACCTGATGGTATCTCATTAGGGAGCCTTAATGATGCTGTGGAGTGATGTGTGTTGGATGCGCCACATACCTGTCCATCCTGGAAAAAACAGCAGGTTTGCATTGTGGGTTTAAAGCCGCCCCAGTGCTTTGGTGTTTGAATGATCCAGCCCCATGGGCTGGGAGACAGGGAGAACCGTGGAATGGTGAGAGCAGGCAGGAGCAATGAGGGATGGAGATGACGCAGATGCAGGGTTGGGTCCTTCTGTGCTGTACTGGGAATCAGAAGGGTGCAGAGATGAGGACAAAGCAAAACAGCTTTTAAACAGGATGGGTGACACTGATTGAGTTTTCTTGTGCAAAGGACAGACCCGGACTCATTGTCCTTTGTTAATCTGGTCCGGCAGCGGAGGGCTCCTGGTTTGGTGGAGAACTGGTGAATTGGTGCCTTTCTTGGACAAATCCCGGTAAGATCAGGCCAGGTCATGGAGGCTGAAGCCCTGAACCGGTTGCTTGACCAGGAGATACCTCGATATTCAGGTGCCACCTGCAGCCCGAATGCAGAGTAACTTGCCAAGAAGAGCTGAATAAATCACACATGAAACCCAAGTAGATGGAAGCAGAAAGACACCGAGTCCTGGGCATGGTTGAAGTCTGTCAGACATGCAGAGCTCTTTAGGTTTGGTCCTTTTGAATGGTTTTGGGTTGTTCAGGCAGTGTTTTATTGAAAGAGGACTTCCAAGACGTCGCTTGGTGCATCCCATGAGCCCTCCTTCCCTTGTGCCCAGCGTGTCTGCATGTGTCCCTGTGGTTGCTGGATCCCAAGGGCCCATTGTGCAGAGGAGAGGGCTTTTGGCCATGGTGAACGTGTTATGAGGGCCTGGCCAGGCCCTTTGCTGCGTGCTGGGCTGTGTGGTTCTGGGAGGAGCTGGGCATCCTCCCTCTCTGCCCCCTTGGAGCAGAGGCTGGTTCCCAGCGTGAGCATCCTCTGCTGTTTGTGGCTGTCACCCTGGAGACCGTTGTCCTGTTCACCTTTGCCTCAGCTGCAGGACTGGGGATGGATGTGGCTGCTTGAGGTTTCAGGGCATCCATGTTTCAGGGCTGAGCTTTGTGTGAGCCCAGCCTGGGCTATGGGGGACCAGGGATGGGGTTGGGGACAGGAACAAGCTGAGAGGCTGGGGCATGGCTGTGGGAGCGAGGACATCACTGAGGCTTCGTGGACTCTGGGCACTGTCCATGATGCAAGTCCTTGGACACAACTGATGTTTGGAAGGTCAGAATCGAAGTGTCCTTCACCCTATGGGTATGGGTGACTGTGCAGAGCTCTGGGATGGTGTTTGGGAAGACCAAGGTCCTGGGAGATGAGGTGATGAGGAGCCGGTTCTGGAGTCACCACGTGCCAGCGCTGGTTCCATGGCGAGCGCCCAGGCTCGAGGGCTGTGCTGGTGCTGATCCATCCCTTCCTCCTCTCCAGGCTTGCCGTGATTTCCTGGATTTGGCCGAAACTCACAGCCGGAAATGGCAGCGGGCGCTGCAGTATGAGCGGGAGCAGCGCATCCGGCTGGAGGAGACCATCGAGCAGTTAGCCAAGCAGCACAACAGCTTGGAGCGAGCCTGCCGCGGAGCCCCCGGCCTCTCCTCCAGCACCACGGGCATCGCCAGCACCGCCAAGGGTGAGCCCCGGGGAGAGCCCTGCGGGAAGTGTGGGGTGGACGGGGAGTGTTCTGCTTGTTGGTCCCAGCAAGTTGTGTCATGGGTGGGGAGGATGCAAAGAGCAGGGCCCTGCGTGCTCATGGTGGTAGCTTTTAACAGGTCCCATTACTTCCAACGCCTCCCAGTCCATCACCTTCCAAAGACCCTGTATTTTCCAGTGCATTAAGGGAGCTACAGGAGACCTGGAGAGGGGCTTTGGACAAGGGCCTGTAGGGACAGGACAAGGGAATGGCTTTAACCTGCCAGAGGGGAGACTGAGATGAGCTCTTGGGCAGAAGCTCTTCCCTGTGAGGGTGCTGAGGCGCTGGCCCAGGGTGCCCGGAGAAGCTGTGGCTGCCCCATCCCTGGCAGTGTTCAAGGCCAGGTTGGACACAGGGGCTTGGAGCAAGCTGCTCCAGTGGAAGGGGTCCCTGCCCGTGGCAGGGATTGGAGCTGGAGGAGCTTTAAGGTCCCTTCAACCCAAATCAGTCTGGGATTCCATGTTTACACCTTAATTACTCCTAACTGTCCTGCTGCTCCTTGCTTGAGGATGTCCTCAAGATCTGGATGCAGGAGAGGGCTCACCCCAGATTATTTTGGTAGCCAGAACCTTTACCTGTGGGCACCTTTCTGGCTGCTGGAGGTGCCTGGGAAAATCCCGGGGTTCCCAGCTGTGAGGGGTGCTGGTGGCTCCGGCAGAGCTTGTTTGCTGCTCACAGGAGTTACAGGGCAGTAAAATCAAACAACTGTTGTATTCCTGCCAAATCTCCTTCCCTGTGGGAAGCAGCAGTGCCAGATCCTGCAAACTGCCTTGTCTCATTATGAAGGATTGATAGACTCAAGGGGGAGAATCGTGGCTGCGGGGAGGGTGATGGAAGTTCCAGGCTCTGCCCTTGTTCTTGTATGGCCTCAAGGAAATGGCCTCAGGCTGTGCCAGGAGAGGTTTAGATGGGATATTGGGAGCAATTCTTCATCACAAGGGCTGTCAAGCACCAGAACAGGCTGCCCAGGGATGCTGTGGTGTCACTGTGGTGCTTAAGGGTATAGGTTAGTGGTGGCCTTGGCAATGCTGGGGAGCAGTTGGACTTGATGATCATTAAAGGTCTTTTCCAACCTAAATGACCCTGGCACAGTGGGCAGGGCGGGGGAACACTGCTGTAGGACCGGGCACGCATCCAGCCCAACCCTGTCGCAAGGGGTGACCCTGCTCCTTCAGGGAGTCTGGGAATGATGCAGGGAAGGAGGTTGCTGAGCCCTGCTGGGAAGCTGAGCCAGGTGCTGAGCCCAATGGGCTGCTGTGGTGGGGTGGCTGGAGCCGGGCGGCTGCTCTGGTCCCAGATGCTCTCTCTGGGTGGCATTTGGAGGTTTTCCCAAGCACAGCAGGGAGCCCTTGTGTGCCTGCACTGGGAGCAGGAGACATCCTGCCAGGGCACATCCTTGCTTCTGGGAGCTGGAAATCGGTACGGCATCTTGTTGTTGTGGAGTGGGATGGAGAGGAGGGGGCAAGCTGTAGATGGAGCTAGTGTTGGAGGGGAAATGGCTGGTGGAGGGTGGGCACTGGGGACAGGCTCATGCTCAATTGGTTCTAAAGAGAGCCAGCAGCACCCCAGTGTCTCAAGCCCTTTGTGCCAACAGGGAGTGTGCAGTCTGCGAAAGGAGAGGCCAGTGATGAAGATGAAGAGACTGAGTATTTTGATGCCATGGAGGATGCACCAGCTTTTATCACTGTAACCGCAGACCCCAAGCACCACAGGTACGAGCCCCTGCCCCATGGCCGTGTGTTGCAGAGTTGCAACCTGCTGTGAGTGCAGGAAGAGCCGGAAGGAATGGTTGGCTGGGCCTTGCGCTTGGTTTTGATGGTGGCATCCCCTTCCATGGGGTTGCTCTGTGTGCAGAGCTCATGCTCTTGTGCCTCCCTGGACATCTGTTTGGGCTGGAGGTACTGGTGGTCTGAACCATGGTCCCATCACTGGGCTTGCTGCCCACGGGCTGGGTCATACCCTGCTGAGCATCCCCTCCCAGCGCCTGTACATGGCCCCTGTCACCTTGCTGCCTTTCCTGCAGCACCCTGGGGTGGTGCAGAGTGATGCTGTGGGTGGTGTTGGCTGTGCTGCACCAGCCTCGGCTCTTCTCTTCCCTTCTCTGCCCTGACATGTACTTCCTTCCCCACAGGCGTTCGGGCAGTAACCTGAGTGGGGCCAGCGAGGGCCACCCTGAGGACTGGACCCTGGAGGACAGCGTGAGTCGGCCCGGCAGGGCAGGAGGGAAGGTCCTTGGGATGGAACCAGGGGAGAGGAGCAGGAGAGGAGGGGGATGTTGAAGGAACACTCCGTGCCTCCAGGATGGAGCAGGGCTGGCTGCTCTGTGAGCCACAGATGTCAGCACTCTTAGAGCAGCACCCAAACCCCCCCAAGGGAAGCAGGAGAGTGTTGGGGACATTGGTATCTCCCCCATGCCCTGGAGAACAGGCTCCAGCGCTGCTCCCCAGCCTAAGTGCTCACAGTATCTCCTGACCTGTGGTTGCTGCTCCTGGGAGCTGCTGGCTTTGCTTGGGTCATTTGGGGCAAGTCCAGCTTAGACCCGTGTTTCTTCTGTTGCTCCTGCAGGTCTTTGAAAGCTCAAATCAAAGCAGCTACAATGAGTCCACTTGCAAAGATCTCCTGCCGAAGAAAAGGAGACGGAGCCGCATCCCCGACAAACCCAACTACAGCCTTAACCTCTGGAGCATCATGAAAAACTGCATCGGCAAAGAGCTCTCCAAGATCCCCATGCCCGTAAGTGAGCGTGTCCCAGCGCCAAGGGCAGGGGAGGAGGTGCTGCTGTGCTGCTGGTGCTGAGGCTTTGGTGTGGGGATGGCTCCTGGCTGTGCAGAGGCTTTGGGTGATGGCTCTGGCTGGTCCTGCTCTGTCCCATGGCAGCAGAGCAGCCCCGAGTGGGACAGGAGCCACCCCCATCCTGAGTCTGGCTTTTGCACTGGGCAGAGCCCTCTGGAACTACCTTGCTCTGGTCCCCAGCCCTGCTCTGCAGCATCAGGGTGTCCTCACTGCTCTGCTCTGCTGACTTCAAGCCCTGGGGTTTTCACTGCAATTTATTTGCCCCTTGGAATCATCCTTCTGCTGCTGGAGAGCCAGGAAGCTGAACCTGCCCCAGCAGCATGGGGATGGAGTGCCAGTTGCTTTGTGGTGAAGAGCTCTGACATCGTGATTGTTACATGAGCCTTACCTGGGGTCCTTCCTTTGCTGGGTAAAGCAGAAGGAGCATGTTACAGGGGCCTGGATGCTGCCTTGATGGTGTTTTATCTCTTCTGAAAACAGTACCTGATGTTCTCCAAGTGAAAGCCCTGGGTTCTCTATGCCCGTGCTATTTCCAGCTGAGATACACAGCCCAGCACTGCCTGATGGCATTTCTGCATCGGCATCAGTGTCAGATAAAGGCGTGATGGGGACAGAAATAAGCTCAGGATGTGAAATACCCGCAGCTGCTGGTTCCTGGAGAGAGGAAATCAATACCTTCCCTATCAATCCAATCTTGCCAGGAGCAGCTAAAACGAGCCCAAACCTCAGGGCAGTATGTTCTGCTGGCACAGCAGCCCCTGTGCTGGCTCAGGGGACGTAATTCCGCCATCCCTCCCTGGGGTGAGTGGATCTGGTTTCCCAGCACTGCTTGTGAAGAAGGGGCTCAGCCACTCAGTCAGCTCCTCTCTGCGTATCTGTACTGATAGAGGCAGGGAGATGCTTTGCAGCCACAAGCTGAGCCAGGAAGATGCTTTGCCTCCACAAGCTCAGCCACACGTGGCATTTCATTGGCAGATTCACCCCAAGAGCAAGCAGCCCATGGTGAGGCGATGTGAGGACAATTTCATCTCCTTCCAACAGCCATTTATATTCTCTCCCTGTGGAAGGGTTTAGCTTTGCTGATGCTAGTGGGGAGGATGCAGCTGCTGCTTTGTTCTCTCTCTGCATCTCTCCCGAGCGTTACCTCAAGCCAGCAGTGATTTGCTTTATCATGTGGATGTGATGCTGCCTGTCTGCCTGTTGCTCCTTCTCAGGTGCTGTAAGAGCCCTGCTGCTTACAGGCTAAATCCACGAGTGGAACAAGCTGGAGTTTGCTTTCTCTAGGATGAAATATGGAGGTTGGCTTATAGAAGCGGTGCTCCCATCCTTCAACCATCTGCTCCTTCTAAAATATGTTTCTCTGTTCTGAACTGGTAGTGAAAAGTGAATCTTTGCTACCAGGAATTGTAACATTAGTATCAGTATTATTCAGGGACCCCCCCAGATGGGGCTTTTCAAGGTTTTCTGAGCAGCAGGCTGCAGCTGGTGTGAGAATGGCTTTGCCAGGAGGTGATGGAGGAGATGGAGGGCAGCCAGAGAGCAGCGTGTCTGTGCCCTGCGCCACCTCTTGCTTGTGGCTGGTGGATACTGAGGAGGCAGGAGGGAGCTGGTCCTGCTGCTGCTGCTGCTTGTTTTGGGGGTCACTGGTGCTCCATCACCAGAGCAAGTTTATACCTGAGACTCTATGTGGCTGCCCCATCCCTGGCAGTGTTCAAGGCCAGGTTGGACACAGGGGCTTGGAGCAAGCTGCTCTAGTGGACGGTGTCCCTGCCCGTGGCAGGGGGTTGGAGCTGAATGAGCTTTGCGGTCCCTTCAACCCAAACCAGTCTGGGATTCCATGATTCTGTATCTGGTTAGCTCACAGGGCTCCAGCTGTCGTGGTACAGTTCAGGGAGCAGAGCATGGATTTCTGACCTTGAATGTCTCCATGATGCTGCAGAGGCAGGGAGCATGCAGCATGCAGGCAGAGAGCAGGCAGGGTACAGGCAGTGTGCAGGTAGGGAGCAGGCAGTTTGCAGGCAGTGAGCAGGCAGGGAGCAGGCAGGGAGCAGGCAGGGTGCCTTGGCTCATCCAGCCCTACACCCTGGGGCTGCCGCTTCCATTCAGCTCTTTCCATCCTCCCTGGATCCAGCCTCTCCTGGAGCTCATTGCTCCATGCTCTGAGAGGCAGACATGTGGGATGCTGGTGGCAGCAGGGCCCGGTGCTGAGGGGAAGAGGCAAGGGGTGCAGCACCCGGCTTGGCACCTCTCCTGCTTTGCTGAGTGTTCCTTATGCCCCTCCAGGTGAACTTCAACGAGCCGCTCTCCATGCTGCAGAGGCTGACAGAGGACCTGGAGTACCACGAGCTGCTGGACAAGGCGGCCAAGTGCGAGAGCTCCACGGAGCAGATGTGCTTCGTGGCTGCCTTCTCTGTGTCTTCCTACTCCACAACCGTCCACCGCACTGCGAAGCCCTTCAACCCGCTGCTGGGGGAGACCTACGAGCTGGACCGGCTGGAGGAGCTGGGCTTCCGCTCCCTCTGCGAGCAGGTGAGCTGTGGAGGGGTTCATGTGCCTGTCCTGCTGCCCGTGTCCAGCCAAAGCACCAGCATCTCTTACGCTGAGCATCCGTGGTTGCTGTTGGCATTGGCAGCAGCAGCAGCAGGCACAGCCCAAGCTATTTTTCAGCAGCAGAGTGTCCATCCCAGTGTTGTAGAGCAACAAAGGTGAGACAGACAGATGGATGCTCTTCCAGCTGCTCTGAACTTCCCTTGGATGCTGCATGTGCTGCTCAGCCCAATGCACTGAGCAAAGCATTGATAATCTTGCGCCTGAAATCCTGTTATCCAAATAGGATTGTCTCCTGCTGGTGACAGTGGGATTTAACAGGGAGCTCTTTGCTCTGCTCCTGTGTGTAATCCAGCAGCGTGGGGCGCTCAGCACCCTGGCATAGGAGTGGCTTTAGACTGACAGGGGGAGATTGAGATGAGCTCTTGGGCAGAAGCTCTTCCCTGTGAGGGTGCTGAGGCGCTGGCACAGGGTGCCCAGAGAAGCTGTGGCTGCCCCATCCCTGGCAGTGTTCAAGGCCAGGTTGGACACAGGGGCTTGGAGCAAGCTGCTCCAGTGGAAGGGGTCCCTGCCCATGGCAGGGAGTTGGAGCTGGAGGAGCTCTGAGGTCCCTTCCAGCACAAGCCCGGCTGTGGTTCTAAGATAACATTTTGCTAACGAGCCTCAGCAGATCCTGGCAGGAGGTTGGTTCACCTCCTTTTGCTGCTGGGGAGCCTCACGGGAGGTCACCCCAATGCCCAGGGGAAGAGCAGGGTGTTCAGGTCAGCACAGAGGAGCATCCTTAGGGCTGAAGCTGGTGTGGAGCTGTTGCCTGTCTCAGGAGCCACGCTGCGAGCGCTCACCAGGGCTCTCTGGTGCTGGTGGCTGTCACTCACAGACTGTTTCTCCTCTCCCCAGGTGAGCCACCACCCCCCTGCAGCCGCACACCACGTTTTCTCCACGCGAGGGTGGACGTTGTGGCAGGAAATCACCATCGCCAGCAAGTTCAGGGGCAAATACCTCTCCATCATGCCACTGGGTAGGTGACACGCGGAGGTGTGGGGATTGCTTTTATGCCTGCACTGCTCATGAAGTACCTAAAGTTTAAAGCAGCTTGACAGTGCCTTGGGCTCACCCCAGGCTCAGTGAATTCCACCCTGGGAGCACGGATTGATGCTCCTGATGACAGACAGCCTGGTGCTAGCTCATCTCCCCTGGAAATTAATGTATCAGCGGCAAGGGGGCTGCGTTGCTTGCTGCTGGCACCGTAGCAGAGGTGCTTTGGAAATGCTTGCCCATGAATTGATTTCTCTGAGGTGATACTTGCAGGTTGTCTTGCTGCCTGGGTTAAACCCCTCCCCAGCAGCCAGATGCAATAAGCTGCCTCCTTCCAGTGTTCTGTTTGTCTTCTGCCTGTCTCTGGGCTGATTAGAAGTGGTTTTGACACTGAGAGTCAGCCAGGCAGCACCTTTCTGACCGGCTTTTGAAATGAGTGGTTTTGGGATGTTGGGAAGAGGGCAGAGGCTGTGCAGGTCACTGCCTGCAGCAGAGCATGGAGCATGCAGCAACAAGAGGGATGAATGATGGGAGATGCAGGTAAAGGGGCTGTATTGGCTCTGAGGACCAGCGTGGTGCTGGGATGGTGGCCACAGCCCTGCCCTCTCTCTGCAGGTGCCATCCACCTCGAGTTCCACTCCAGTGGGAATCACTATGTCTGGAGGAAAGTCACCTCTACTGTTCACAACATCATCGTGGGCAAGCTCTGGATTGACCAGGTTGGTGCCTATGGGTCCTGACTGGCCTCACCTGGCTGTGGCTCTGGGCAGGGGGGTTGGAAAGGCATTGCCCTCCTGGGGTGGATGTTGGTGTCCCCACCGTACTCCTACTACAATAGGAAGCTGTGCTTCCCTGCAGGGATGGGGAGAAGCTTCCCGAAGCTCCTTATGGTTCTTCCCAAGGCCAGCAGCTCCATGGGGCAGGGTGGGTGATGAGTTTGACCCCATGGGGCTGGCTGGGGTGGCCGGATGGTGGCTGCAGCCTGGGTGATGCTGCAGCTGGTGTTGATGGGTACCTGCACTACAACTAACATCTGATTTGTCTCCTTGCCAAGCCTCTCACTTGCTCTGGTTCTGTGTCTTTTATCTAGTCTGGTGAAATAGAGATTGTTAACCATAAGTCAAAAGATAAATGCCAGCTGAAGTTTACCCCCTACAGCTACTTCTCCAGAGATGTTCCTCGAAAGGTGTGTATCCAGCAATCTCCCTGCTCCTTCTGCCTGTCCTGGCTGGGATGAGACCTGGCTCTTGCCTCTAAGCTGGGCTCAGAGGGCCACAGTCCTGCCCATGCTGGCCCCTCTGCCATGGGTCACCAGAGAGGGCCGGGGGGCACTTCCAAGCAGAGCCTATGTTGGGTTCTCCATGTGCTAGAGCTGCAGCACTGAGACCTGGAAAGGGTTTGATGGGCTGGAGACCCTTCTTCATGGTCAGAATGGGCCCACACTCCCCCTGTCCTGGGCTCCATTTGGGGACCCAGGGTGCCCCTCTACCTGTCCTCTGGGCCTTTCCAAATGTCACCAGAGCCATCTCCTCCTGCCAGGTGACAGGGGTGGTGAGCGACGCCAATGGCAAAGCGCACTACGTCATGTCTGGCACGTGGGATGAGAAGATGGAGTGCTCCAAGATCGTGCAGAGCAGCCACGGCAACACCAGCACGGAGGGGAAGCAGAAAACCGTCTACCAGACGCTGTCTCCAAAGGTCCTGTGGAAGAAGTACCCCCTCCCGTGAGTCCCTCCTGTCAGCCTGAGCCCCACGGGGTGAACTCGTGTGCCCAGAGCAGAGGACGTGGGAAGGGGAGCAGGGCTTGTGTGGCTGCACACAGTGGGTCCCTGCAAGGGGAGGGTGGCGTTGGGGGATGATTGGGGCAGTTTTAGGTACTGGTTTTTGGACCATTGGTGATGGCAGGAGATGTGTTGGCTGCATTGGCATCCCTACCATCCTGTTCCACCAGCTGCTTTAGCCCTCTGGAGGCCGGTCCTCTTGACTCTCCTGCCCACAGCAGGGATGCTCTGAGGTCACTGGAAGGTGCCCCTGCCCATGGCAGGAGGCTGAAACTGGACGATCTTAAGGTCCTTTCCAACCCAAACCAGGCTGGAATTCTCTGTGATTCTGTGATCCAGCAGCTTTCGGGTGAAGCCATTCCGTGTCTTGGCTGTGCACTCAGAGGTCATAGGCTTGGCTATTAGCCTGCCCTTGTGAAGGCAGCAGAGGAGGGATCTGCTTCCCTCCAAGATACCCATCGAAGCATTACTGGCGTCTCCATTTAGCAGGTGGGAGGAAAGACTCCCCAAATCCCAGCCTGGTTTGGATTGAAGGGACCTCAGAGCTCCTCCAGCTCCAACCCCTGCCACAGGCAGGGACACCTTCCACTGCAGCAGCTTGCTCCAAGCCCCTGTGTCCAACCTGGCCTTGAACACTGCCAGGGATGGGGCAGCCACAGCTTCCCTGGGCACCCTGTGAAATGCCTGGTTTGGGGTAGCAGGAGAAGTATCAGTGGGGCTGGGATGAGACGTGAGGACACGAGGGGCTGGGGAGCTCTGCTCGAGGTGGATCCACCTTCCCCGGGCTGACCGGGGCTCTGTGGCCGCAGGGAGAACGCTGAGAACATGTATTTCTTCTCGGACCTGGCCCTCACGCTGAACGAGCCCGAGGAGCGCGTGGCCCCCACCGACAGCCGCCTGCGCCCCGACCAGCGCCTCATGGAGAGCGGCCGCTGGGACGAGGCCAACGTGGAGAAGCAGCGGCTGGAGGAGAAGCAGCGAGCTGTGCGCCGCAGGAGGGAGGCCGAGGCCGTGGAGGCCCTGGAGGAAGGTGAGATCCTTTGGGATGCTGACGGGGCAGGGAACACCCTGGGAGGGGGGGATGTGGTGTTGAAGCCCCCCGCTGAGTTTGGGGGATGAAGGAAGGATCCTGTGGCTCTTAGCGTAGGATTCACCAGCTGTCGGCTGGGAAAAGCATTCCTTATCCCATGTTTAGGAGGTCTGTAAGGATGCTGGGAAGGGACTCTTTGTTAGGGGCTGTAGGGATAGGACAAGGGGCAACGGGTTCAAACGTAAACAGGGGAAGTTTAGATTGGATATAAGGAAGAAGTTCTTTTCTGTAAGGGTGGTGAGGCACTGGAATGGGTTGCCCAGGGAAGTTGTGAATGCTTCATCCCTGGTGGTGTTCAAGGCGGGGTTGGACATAGCCTTGGATGGCATGGTTTAGTGGGAGGCGTCCCTGCCCATGGCAGGGGGGTTGGAACTAGATGATCTTAAGGTCCTTTCCAACCCAAACTATGCTGTGATTCTATGTTCCCCCGGCAGGCAAGGACTATGAGGGCTACATCCCACTGTGGTTTGAGCGCAAGGTGGACGCTGTGACGGGGGAGCTCATCTGTGTCTATAAAGGTGGCTACTGGGAGGCCAAGGACAAGCAGGACTGGAGCACATGCCCTGACATCTTCTGAGCCACCCTGGGGTGGCCTCTGCTTACCGGGACACACAGAGGGACAGCGAGGCCACGCTGGCAGCATCCCGCTGGTGCTTGACAGGGCAGATACCCCCCCTGAGTCAGCCCCTGCGGGGATGCGAGAAGCAGACGTACCCAGGGACTCCAAACCTATTTTTTTACACACTAATAAATGGATGATGGGGTTCACTGATGGGTTTGCAGCAGCTGCCGAGGCCGGAGGACACCCGAGGCTGGCTCCCTCCTACCCCAGCGCGTTTGCTGCCGTCAGGAGCTGCTGCCTCTGTCTCGCAGCATCTCGGCTGTGCTGGCTGAGACGTCGACTTCCAAAGATGCTCCCGCTGTGGGGATGCGGTGCACTCGTGAGCTCTTCCTTTTGACGTGGTTTTCTCTTTTTCCCCCCCGTTTCTGTGTGGACTTGATGGAATTACTTTATTTTTTTACATCGGCTCCTGGTTCAGGTTCCCTCAAAGACGGACACGAGCACAGTGTCCTGCTGGGAAAACTGTCCCCAGGGGCTGTGACGCTTGGTCCTGGGGGCTTTTGGTGGGTCCCGCCGTGCGCGGTGGTCCCAGTAGCACCAATTTGGATATTTCAGCTGTGACTTTGGGGTTCTTTTTTGACCTTTTTCTTTATTTTAAGCAGTTTCCCTGCAGTCTGCTGTGCTTAGCCGAGGCTTGGGACTGTCTTTAACATGATGCTTTGTTAGAATGATTTGAGTGAGGTTTGGGTTGGTTTGGTTTTCCTGCAACCACATCCAAAGGGGGAAACGACCTATGCCGATGTTGGGAATGCTTGACAGACCCAGGGCAAAGAGGTTTGTCCCCAGTGATGCTCTGGGGTCCACATTCTGGCCCTCTCCCACTCTGTACCACCGCAGTGGAGGGGCTGAACCTTGGTGCTGGCTCTGCAGGCAGCATCTCCCTGCTGAGCTCTGCCAGATACTGGGAGGGAGGAGGCCATGGTGCCAATGGGATGGAGCCTCCCTGGGGCACAGCCTTGGTCCTGAGTCTCCCATCCCTGTCTTCCCCATCAAGTCACGCAGCTCTGGTCCGTGGTCCCCTGCACGGTG
The DNA here is from genome assembly GCA_039720435.1 of Amazona ochrocephala. NCBI lineage: Eukaryota > Metazoa > Chordata > Aves > Psittaciformes > Psittacidae > Amazona > Amazona ochrocephala. The sequence continues at coordinate 1,248,917 of CM077891.1, read as the reverse complement.
GGACTGAGCGTGGAGGGCACCCACAGCCCAGCTCCCTTCCTCCTTGCTCATGGCTGCTCTATCCCAGGAGCAGGTCAGCACTAAAGCAGCCTGAGCACGGGGCTGGGGGAGCCCCACGTCCCTCCTGGCCCCTCCTGCAGCCCTGGACCTGCCGGGAGAGGGGAGCAATCCCTGCTGATGATCGGCAAGGACCAGGAGCGAGCGGTGCTGGGGCATGGAACGGGAGAATGGAGGTGGCAGGGCCCCGAAGGTGGGATCCGCTGGGCCAGAGAGTGTCAGGGACCTGGGTGTTTGCCCCATCGGATCTCATTTTAATGTCTTCTCCTCCGTGTCTTCACCGTGTCACCCGCTGCTGCCTCCCAGGGGTCAGAGCCCGCCCCTAGCCGGACTGTCACATCCACATTGGAAGATAATTAGCAATAACGAACTTTGAGGCAATGGTAACTGGAATCCCCAGGCTGCACATGGGACACATATGCAATCAGGTTCTTCAACCATCAGTCTCCTCCTGGTTGGCTTCTCTTCCAGCACCTTCCATACCTGTTCTTCACAGCACACCTACGTGTACAGTATATATAGACCTTGTACGGCATAACAGTAGTGAGTTGGCTCTTGGAGTGGCAACACCCACTGATTCCCATGTACCCTTTAATCTTATTTATTTGCTTCTAATTTATACATATATATATAAATATATATAAAATTATTTTGCTTAAATTTCTATGGTACACAATAGATGAAAATAATGAAGACAGAAGTGTCTGTCTGAGTTTTTGTAGCACCATTTCCCTGGGCTCATCCCGGAGGTAGGATGTAGGGCTGATGGCAGCCGAGTAACTCCCAAAGTGGAGCAGCACCGCGTTGCTCCAGAGCTGGATGCGGGAGCGCTCAGGTGGTGGTCACGGACATCCCCTTCTGGAAGCGATGCGTTTGGGGTTTGAAGGGAGGTGCTCGGTGTCCCCCCACTTGCTCCAGGCCGCTTCCCGGCTCCATGGGCATTGCAGCGTGGTTTGTGGTGGCAACCAAAGTTGCCCAGGGTGAGGCTTTATTGTGCAAGAGGCTGGAAATGGAGCTCTTCAGATGCCTCCCGCGCCCTGTCTGCTCTGTCACTGTCTGCTCTGTCAGTGCGGCTGGAGAGGCGAGGAGCTCCTGCCCCGGCTGTTCCCTATCCAGGATCCGAGTGTTCCCGCAGCGGAGGAGAGCTCAGTAAGTGCTGGCACCGAGGGTCCTGCTGGGCTCTGGGAGCCTGGGACATCCTCTCTGCTGTACCCCCATTGCTGCTGCTGTTTTGAATGCCCACCCCAGACCCTGCTCAGCCCCACGGGGCAGCGCCAGGAGCACCCCAAGGCAGAATTCCCCCTTTTTTAGGCTGGTTTTAAGAATTCCTCTCTCTTCCAGAGACCTCCTAATGGCAGCACTTACCCACAGCACATCCCCTGCTCTATTGCCCCTCCCCGAGGATTTTAATGTCATTCCACTGTAAATGCTGTCGAATGTATTTCTTTTGGAACAATATATTGTGAGTGATCCCTCTTCTCCTACACGGAAATAAAACTTGGATTCGGGAGTTTGAAAAGCCGCAGTGCTGAGATGGTCACTCGCTCCCCACGGATGCAGGTTGGGGGCCTGGAGGAGCCCCGAGGTGGGTGAGCTCCATGGTGGATGGTAGGTGGGGTGGCCAGGGAAGGGACCAGGGAGAGGATCCAGAGAGCGGATGGACCAGGGAAAGCGGCTCAGGGAAGGAGGGACGGGAGGAGATGGCCCAGGAGAAGGAGGTTGCCCAAGGGATGAGGGCTTTAAGGGGTGGCCCAGAGGACAAGGAGGGCGGATGGAAGGAGAAGGATCAGGTTGCCCGGAGAGGAGGTGGTGCAGGGAAGGTGATCTGGGGAGAGGGAGGAGGTCAGGAGAGGAGTTGGCTCAGCAGGGGTTGTCCGAGGCTGGAGATGTCCAAGAGGTGGAGGTCCAGGAAAGCAGGAACACGAGAGGTGGCCCAGGGGCAGGGGCCCATGGAAGGAGGTTGGTGACGAGAGAGCTTAGAGAAGAGGCTGCCCAGAGAAGGGAGAGGGCCAGGGAAGGGGAGGAGATGTCCCAGTGCAGTTGACCAAGGGAGCAGATGGTTGCTCAGGGGAGAGGAGAGGCGGCCCAAAGGCGAGGGCCCAGGGCAGGAGGTGGCCCAGGGGAGCTGCAGGAGGGTGGGGGAAGCCCAGGCAGGCTCAGACTGGCCGGAGGCTGCTGCGTTGCCAGGAGACAGGCACGCACAGCGCTGCCCGGCCCGCTGTTCCTTCCCCATCCCGCTGTCCCGTCCCCATCCCGCTGTCCCGTCCTGTCCCGCTGTTCCTTCCCCATCCCGCTGTCCTGTCCTGTCCCGCTGTTCCTTCCCCATCCCGCTGTCCCGTCCCCATCCCGCTGTCCCGTCCTGTCCCACTGTTCCTTCCCGCTGTCCCGTCCTGTCCCGCTGTCCTGCCCACCCAGCCCAGTCTGATCAGGTAAGCACAGGTTGGGGTTGGGGGCCCTGGTACCGAACCCGCTCTGTCCGTGCAGGCACCGGAGCTGGGGAGGAGCATCCCTGCGCCGGGTGCAGGCAGCAGCACACGGGGCACACAGCCCCGGGTGAGGGCCTGGCAGCTCCAGCGTGCCGGAATCTTGGCTTCAATGGAAGGGAAAGCTGTGTCCCGCAGCACCTGCAGAGCCTCCGGCAGCACGGCGCTGGAGCTGGGGGCTGTGGGGGCGTCTGTGTGTTCACTCTGAAGCCTAATGAGTGTACAGGGGCTTCTACTGCGTTACCCTCACCTTGCCTTGTGTTGCAGGCATGGAGCTGGAGGAGGCTGTCTCCAAAGGCCAGGCACGCAGTAAGGCTGCACCCAGAGGGATGGCTGTCTCTCCCCGTGCCTTTGGTCCCGTACTGCCAGGGACACGCTTGTCCCATCCTCTCCACAGTGGAGCGGTTTGGAAGCCCAGGCTGCCAGAGGCCAGGGCTGCTGCCTGCTCCCCCCTCCCCAGCACAGGGGGGTTTGCCCCCCAGGGCTTTAAGAGCTGCTGCTCTGTCCTGACCCACAGCATCGAATTCCTCCTCTCCTCAGAGCTGGGCCCAGGGAAGCTGCCGGGATTTGCAGGATCCTGGGCAAGGGAATGCCAGGGCCGAGGGCTGGGCCCTGCTGATGCCCAGCACAGCCAGGTGTGCGGGGGCTCACGTTGTGGGGTGCAGTGGGACAGCCCGGGGCGCACTGGTGGAGGGTGGCGGCAGTTGCTGGCGGTGCCCCATGTCCTGCTGTCCCCTCTGCAGCAGCACAGCGTGGGCACAGGCAGCAGCAGGGACGGTGACATCGCTCCTGACACCTTCCTCCATGGCTCCGGGGTGGCTGGTGAGTGGGGACAGGGCACTTGGTGCTCTCCTGGCTCTGCTTTGCCCCCTGCCCCGCAGTGATGCCCCAGTGGGGACAGGCGGATGGCGGAGCAGCAGAGACCAAAGCAGCAAGTGCTGGGAGAGCAAACCTGGTCCTGGGAGATGTCAGAGGGGATTCCACAGCGGTGCCAAAGGGTGGTTTGGGACCAGGGCTCTCCTGTCAGGCAGTGGCTTCCCAGAGTTTGTGATTGAAAGGCTCAGAGCATCCTCCCCTGTGCCCTGCTGCCCCGGCAGGGCTTTGTGCTGCACCCACCCGGCTGAGTGCTGCAGCGGCGCCCGGGAGCGTTCATCAGAGGAAACATCACCCGGGTTCAAAACCCAGGAGGGGATGTTGGAACTTTCTGGTTTGAATCCCAGAACCACAGCCTGGTTTGTGCTGAAGGGATCTCAAAGCTCATCCAGCTCCACCCCCTGCCATGGGCAGGGACCCCTTCCACTGGAGCAGCTTGCTCCAAGCCCCTGTGTCCAACCTGGCCTTGAACGCTGACAGGGATGGGGCAGCCACAGCTCCTCTGGGCACCCTGGGCCAGCGCCTCAGCACCCTCACAGGGAACAGCTTCTGCCTAAGAGCTCATCTCAGTCTCCCCTCTGGCAGGTTAAAGCCATTCCCTTGTCCTGTCCCTACAGGCCCTTGTCCAGAGCCCCTCTCCAGGTCTCTGTTGGGGAAGGAGCAGCTGAAGCCGGGATCTGGCTGGGGAGGGTGGGATGTGGCCGGGGTTTGGCGGGCTCCAAATGCTCCCCGGTGGGAGCAGGCAGCGCCGGTGCCGCGGGTTTGGGTCCCACGCGGGTGGACGGGACCCGTGCAGGGGGCTCAGGGCTCTGCTCCCCCCCACAGCTCTGCAGGGACCCGGTGCAGGGGAGGAGCGCTGCTGGGCGCTGGCTCCGCTCCCCGGCTCCCGGCACATCCCGGGGGCTCCGAGCAGCTCCAGCTCCGTCGGCACCGAGGGCTTCGCGGACAGGTCCCGGGCGGGCGCGGTGCGGTCCCTGCTGTCCTCGGGGGAGGAGGAGCCCGCTGCGGGCGGAGGTCCTGGCCGGGATGAGCCCTTGCTTCCCGCAGGGAAAGGCCTGGGTGTCCGGCGGGCGCAGCCGTGCGGGTGTCCTCTGCAGGGCAGGGCCCAGCCTCCGGTGAGGAGGGAGAGCCTGGAGTCTCTGGGAGCGAGGATCTCCAGGCTGAGCCGGAGCGGAGCTCTGGGGGGGGCCGGAGGGAACGCCCCCCCCCCGCACCCGTCCCTGGCCCTGGGGGACTCTCCCCGTGGAGAAGAGGGATTGGGCATCCCCTGGCATGGGGAAGGCAAAGACCCGGCTGCTGGGTGTCCCCAGAGAGCGCCGGGCACCGCCGCGGGCAGGAGCAGGGGCTCTGCCGGGGGCCCTCTGCCAGGGACCAGCCATGCCAGGGGCAGGGGGCACCGCACCAGGGCGGCCCTGCTCCCGCTGCAGCAGGAGCCACCCGCTCCCCAGGGACAGCGCGGAGGGAACGGCGCCCGTGCTGTGCATGGCAGTGCGAAGGGAGGAGCAGGCAGCAGAGGGACCCGAGCTCCCTGCGCCCCTCACCGTGAGTCTGGGCTGGCGGCAGGGCGCTGGGGGTGCTGCAGCGCCAGGACCAGGCATAGGGAAGGGGCACGGCCGGGCCAGGCACTCTCTGGGCACGGCACCAGTTACTCAGTGGGGTTTGTCCGGGGGCTGTGGGCTCCCCCCAAGCCCAAATGCCGTTTCTCCCACAGGTCCCACAGCATCAGGACCCCTTGGGCGATGCGGGGCCGCGGCGGACGGGTCACCGTGCCCTGCCCGAGCATCCCGCTGGCAGCATGGGAAGCAGGAGGTTGTGCTGCCCTGCAAGGTATGGCCCCAGATACGGCCCCCAAGGGCTGTCTGTGCCCTGCTGTGGGGTACCGAGGGGTGCGGGCTTCTGCTGCCCAGGGAGCAGCCCCGGCTCTGGCGGGATGCACGGGGTGGGAATGGCCCCTGGAGACCAAACCTGGTCCTGATCCTTGTGTCCCATGTGGTGGCCATGGGAATGCCCTGGGAAAGGACAATGGGTTTGTCACCAGCGTGCAGCGGGGCAGCCGGTGTCGCTGCACTGGTCCCAGCAGGGGAGCCAAGTGGGGACATGGGACACAGGAGCAGCTGCGAAGGGGACTCGGAGCAAAGAGGGCAGAGCGAGGTACCGGGGGTCCAGGGATGATGGATCCTGTGCTGAGGCTGGAGATGCAGCTCGGGGATGCCCACAGGTGCCAGTGCCTGGAAGCAGAGCATGGCACTGGGAGCCCAAGGAGGGTTCTGGACCGCTGGTGCTGAGTGGGCATCCTGCGGGGCCGCTGTCTGCAGTGGTGCCGATGGGGATGTGGGTGACGGTGTCCCCGCTGCAGGGCTGGGCTGGACGCGTGCTGCTGGGACCCAGTGGGCCTGGAGAGGATGGTGAGATGCTGGGCAAAGCAGGGTGGGCAGGGACAGCCCCTGTGCAGGGACAGCCCCTGTGCAGGGACAGCCCCGGTGCAGGGACAGCCCCGGTGCAGGGACAGCAGCGGTGCAGGGACAGCCCCGGTGCAGGGACAGCAGCGGTGCAGGGACAGCAGCGGTGCAGGGACAGCCCGGGGGGACGGGGGTGTGCAGGGGCTGGGCTTTGGGAGGGAAGAGCACTGCAGCTCCTGAGCACCACAGCGGGGGCAGAGCTGGCTCCTGCAAGAGACAAAGAGGTGGGAGGTGGAAAAGGCGGATCTTCCCGTCTCGGCAGGGGCAAGGAGCCTGTGAGCGCTGCCAGGAGGGGCTGGAGAGGGAGAGGAGAAAAGCAATGGCTTTGCAAGAGGAGAAACTGGAGCTGCAGAAGGTCAGTGGCCTCCTGGCTTCCCAGCGCAGCCAGGATCACACTGGAGGACCCTGGGAAGGAATTCCCCACTGGAGGCTAAGCCCCTTAACCAGGCATGCACATGTCCTATGGGAAGTGTCCAGCGCTGCCCAAATTCCTAAGGAGCCAAACCAAATTTACCTGTGGGAAGGTTTTCTTGAGGGGATGCAGCTGTGGAGAGAAGGATTTGTTGGGAAACGACTCTTCCGGCTGTGCTCAGGCTTGGCCATTGCCCTGGGGCAGAGGCACCCTGGGTGCAGGCAGGGCTCGATGCTGGGTGATGATCCCGGTGCTGGCGGCACTTCCCCACCAAACCCCAGCTCTTGCCGGGTGTCACCGACCCCTGTGCCTGGCTGAGGGGGGGCTCGGGGTGTCCTGCACTATGACTGCCCTTGGGAAGAGCCTTTCTGGCCCTGGAGGGGGGCACGGGCTGCCACAAGGGATGATGTGAGCCCAGCTTCCCCTGCAGAGGCTCCGGGAGCTGGAGCATCGCTCCCGCTCCCTGCTGCGGCAGAGGCAGGACGTGCTGCGCCGGCTCCATGTGCTGCTCCTGCAGGAGAAGGTGGACGCCCTTCAGCAGCTCCAGAAGGCTCTGGAGCAGGTGGGGAAGGGAAAGGGAATGGGGGGGATATGGGATAACTCCAGGGCTCTGGAGCTCAATGAACACAGGCAGGGTCCATCTGCCAGCACACACCATGGCCCATTGTGTTCAACCACAGCCAAACCACCCACTCAGGGCTACGGCTCACACAGGGATGGGAGCAGCACTGGGGAGCACATCAGCCCAGATGTGCTGCTCCCCCAGGGGCACCCTGGACTGCTGGGTGCATCAGGCAGCACACTCAGCAGCTTCCGCCTTGGCAGGGCTGGGGATGCTCAGGGAGCAGAGGAGATGCCCCCTTGGGTGCCTCCATGCTTGACCTGCTCAGCCCTACGTGTACCAGGTGGCTCCAGGGCTTTCCCAGGAGCTCTGACCTGGCTGCAAGGCCAATGGTTTCTATATGAGAGGCTGAATGGAGCTGGGGCAGACCTGGGGGGTGTGGGTTCCGCTCTGATCTATGCCTCTCCCAGCAACTGCTCCTCAAGGAAAGGGCTGTCGGGCCCACACGGCTGCAGCACTGCCTGAGCCACCCATGGGAGCAGGCCGGGAGCTGCCCGGCCATGGGGACCACATCAGCACACCCTTGCCAACACAACCCGCACCCCAGCAGTGCCATGGGGCAGGGCCCGGTGCCGGCAGCGGTCAGGTGAGTCCCATGGCTGCAAGGTGCTCACGCACAGGGTGGGTGATGTGGGCTCCTGCAGCACCCCAGCCCCGGGGCATCCTCTGGAGGAGCCATGGATGCTCCTGGGCTGGCTGTGGGCTGTGTCCTGCAGCTCGTCTCCTCTCCCCCAGCCGCGCACTCCGTGTCCTGTGTGGCCTCCGGGAGCAAATCCAGCAGCACATCGGGGAGCTGCAGAGGGAGCCCAGGGACGTGCTGGATGAAGGAAGGAGGTGATCTGGGGATGCGGATGGGTCTCTCCCTTTGCGGCCATTGAGCCAGAGAGGGCTTCAACGGATGGTGTCTGATCCAGGGAGGAGCCCTCGCTGTGCCCTCTGCCTGCACCACACAGCCGGGGGCTGAGGGTTTGGTGATGCTTTATAGAATCCCAGCCTGGTTTGTGCTGGGAGGGACCTTAAGGCTCCTCCAGCTCCAACCCCGGCCATGGCAGGGACACCTTCCACTGGAGCAGGGTGCTCCAAGCCCCATCCCTTCCAAACTCGGGTCACCTTTTCCTCTCTCATGCACAGAGATGGAGTGAACATCCGTGCCCCCGTCCCACCTCTTCCTTGTCCCTGAGCACCGCGCCTGCCCTCCCACAGCATGGCCACGGGTCCCTGGGGCTCCTGCACCACCTCCAGGAGCTGCAGCCTGGGTGACCTGACAGTGCTGGGAGGAGAACCAGGCAGCACAGCAGGAGAGGAGGCGCAGCGACAGCCTGGGGCAAGGGACTTGCCTTCTGCCAGAGCCTCTCCCAAAGACTAAGGCAAAGCAAGCGAGAGGTGCGGAGTCCACCCCCTACTCCTCCCTCTCTATGCATCCCACTGGAGAGCAAACACCGGCTTTCATTCATGGAAGTGAGTCCAGGGAATGTTTCTCCATGTGCAATGGGGGAAGTGCCAGTTCCCTGCGGTTCCCTGGGACTGCAATAGCTGTGTGCTGCCTTTCAGATTGCATCAAAAGGGCTTTTCGTGGTGGTTTTCTGCAGCGTTGGCTTGGGGAGGTTTCTGGAATGATTTGTAATTCCCAGTCGTTCCCTTGCTGAAGTTATTGCATGATCCGAAGTTTCACAAAGAGGTTTGTGGTGCAGACTCTGTATTTTGTTGTTGTTCCAAAGAACTTTGAATTAAGATCCCAGTACTTGCAAGAGTCCATGGACATCTTTGCAAAGAGTAGGATGAGGTCCCTGGCTGTATGGGTAATACCAGGAAAGCTAAATCTGGCTCTTTAGCAGAAGGCCGAGGCAGAAATGCCCCCCATGTCTCTGAATGATCACAGCAACGTTTTCATCATTGGGAATTTCACCTCTTCCCTGTTGGAATCTCGGTCATTACGAAGGTTTTGGTCCTGGAGGTGGTTGAAAACATCGTAAGTGGAAGATCAACCATGGTTAACTTTGCTTCAGTGGTGGACTTTCATAGCAGAACTTGCTGGTTCTCCTGCTGTTCATGGAAACGGTGGGGTTCGCTTCTCCAGCAAGGGCTGATGAATGAAGGTGGTCAAGGAGGCTTTGAGCTTGCATGGCAGGAACTCTTGGAAAGGGGCTATGAATGCTCAGGATGCTCAGGGGAGGTTCAGATCTCAGATATTCTTTTGTTGTTCTTGTTGGAGGACCTGCTGGTGTAAAGAAACAGCTCTGGACAATGGAAATTCAATTATCCCGTGTCCAAAGGCACCGCTGCACTGTTTCATGCTCAGTGACATCTATCCCAGGAGCAGGAGCAAACCATTCTGTGATTCTATTGCTTCTTCTAAAGTGCCTAAAGTGCAACAGTTCTGCCCTCAGATCGGGTCCTTACCTTGCATTTGCATGGCCAAGGTTCTTTGTATGCTCGGGTAAGGTCTTTGGTTTTGCTCCGGAGTTGCACTTCGTTCCACCAAGTCAGCAAGCGGATGAAATGTGGAACAGCAGCATCCTCTGCAGGAAGATTATGGAATCCCAGCCTGGTTTGGATTAGAAAGGACTTTAAAGCTCCTCCAGCCCCAACCCCTGCCACAGGCACGGACCCCTTCCACTGGAGCAGCTTGCTCCAAGCCCCTGTGTCCAACCTGGCCTTGAGCACTGCAGGGATGGGGCAGCCACAGCTTCTCTGGGCACCCTGTGCCAGCGCCTCAGCACCCTCACAGGGAAGAGCTTCTTCCTTAGATCCAACCTGACCTCCCCTGCTTCAGTTTGAACCCATCACCCCCTGTCCTGTTGCTACAGCCCCTGAGATAACTCTTGGGCATTTTCTGTCCTGTGGGCAGAAAGCAAAGGGCCTGGGAGGAGGGAACAGACAGATCCCCAGAGCAAGGAGGACTCGTCCAGTAACCCCTGAACCGGAGCAGGGACCTGTGAGGGTGCAGGGGTAACCTTGGCTGGGAGGGTGGGAAGTGCCTTCTCTGCAGTGCCCCACAGGGAAGCCCCACGAGCGCGGCTGCGATGAGAAGGGGATGGGGAAAGCATTCCCTCTGACTTGCACTGGTGAATGCTCAGAGGAGCCCTGTGCAGGAGGTGGCAGGAGATGCGTGTCCGGGAATGTGCTCCCATAACCTTTATATGGTGTACAACTGGGGATCCCTGTGATGTCCCATTGCTGCATTCAGCTCCCATGCGGTGGATTGAAGTCTCCTGCCAGCGGAGTTGGAAAATGGCCTTAAACCTAACTGGTAAAGAGGGAATCTCTGGATTTTAGGGAATGGTGCTGTGCATTGCTGCTCTCCTGGCTCCTCCAGGAGGTTCTGGGGCTTGGCCAAGTCCTGCAGACCAGTGCCAGCTTCGCTGCTGCCGAAGATCTCACTAACCACAAGCAGGCTCATGCCTTGTTGCCTCCCAGACCGTAGCTGTGCAGCCAAAATGAGGTGTAGGTGCTGGGGCTGAAGCCGCAGCGAGCGTGTTGCTGTACAGCTACAAGGCACAGGCCTCCTGCTGGGGACTGGCTTCGGTCCGTTTGTCTCCAGCATCGTCAGTGTCGAGTTTGCTCTGCAGGAAAAACACAAGATACAAAAGGGGGAGAAATTAAAGCCAAAGCCATCCCCTGCGGATGCGCAGGGAAACGATGAACCTCCTTCGAATGCTCAGGAATTCCCTTTCCTCCTGCACTGCAGGTCACAGTCCAGCCGTTTGCTACCGGTGCTGTTCAGTCTGCAGGAGGGTAATTCCACAGAGAATCAACCCCGCCGAGGGCCTGTTGGGATGTATTTTCACTGCCGAGATGAGGGTCTGACAGGACAGACCTGCAGCATCCTCCCCCTCTCTTGCCCCATGTTCTTGCACAAGAATCCCATGAAAGGATACTGCAACTTTTGCATCCCAGAATCCCAGCCTGGTTTGTGTTGGAAGGGACCTTAAACCTCCTCCAGTCCCAACCCCTGCCACGGGCAGGGACACCTTCCACTGCAGCAGCTTGCTCCAAGCCCTTGTGTCCAACCTGGCCTTGAACACTGCCAGGGATGGGGCAGCCACAGCTTCTCTGGGCACCCTGTGCCAGTGTTGCAGTGGTTCAGATGGTTCCAGCAGTTCCAGTGGTTGCTCGCTTTCTCAGCTGCCTTTCCTGGGGTGCAGCGGATGTGCAGCTCTCCTGAGCTGGAGGGAGCTGCTAGAAGCAGAGCTGATGTGGCCCAGGCCGAGCTCCCACTTGGCAGTAACCACAAGGCTCTTTCCCTGGCTTTTGGTGCTAAATCCACTAATAAGGATGAGATGCGCTTGTTGCAGGGGGGCAGTGCAAGAGCAGGGAGCTGGCTGCACCTGAGTGCTTGGCTCTGTGAGCACTGTGGTTGAGACGTACGTGTTGACATCCATGTAATGCAGGCGATGTAATGGGATTGAAAATGGAAGCATAGCGAGGCAGAGACACAGCGTGGTACCAAAACGGTCTTGCAATGAGAGGCAAGAAGGGGTGTGTTGTTAAAATGGAGACATGGCATGAGCTGCAGAAACCAAGGTTCTGGTGGAGATGCACAGTGAAAACAATACAGCGCGATGCAGCAAAGGGGTTTGCTTGGGAAGCGCACAAACTGGTGAGAAGGAAAAATGCTGAGGAGACAGACAGGAAGGAACAGAGAGATCCGTGCAGGAGAGGCTGCACGGTGCATGGGGACCCTAGGAGGGACAGGCCAGGTGACTTCAGCCGGTGTCAGTAGAAACCACACAACCTGGTGCTTCTGCCTTGCCTTGTGCTTGGGAGGTCTCTGAGGCAGCGCAGCTTCAGGAGCCCAGTGCAACCTTGGCAGCATCTGGTGCAAGATGCATCCCTGTTGAGGGCAATGCAGGAATGTGAGCGCAGCTGTTAATGCTGATTTAGTGTAATCCAAGCCTGGCTGAAACCGGATGGAATACCTGGAGCCACCGCTCTGTGCCAGAAGTGATGAACTGTTGTGGAGGGAAAAGAGAGCCAACAGGATGTGCTTAGAAAGAACCTGGAAAGTTCTGCTGAGGCAACGTGTAATTCGGGATGCTATGGAAAAAGCCCTTTGTAAGAAGGTGCTGCCTGACAATGGCTGTCTGATAGCGTTTTGTGCGCCTGTAACAAGGGGTGGACTAGGGAGGATTTAGATCTCAATCAAGGATTAAACAACACGAGCACCATGGGGCTACGTGGTTAAAGCCAGGATTCCAGCCCTGATGGAGCCTTCACTGCGTGGGCTTGGCTGACATTTCCGATAACATCTTTGTAGTTAAAGGTCTCCAAAGCTGCCCCACGCTGAAAGCCGCTCGGAGCAAGGAGCATGAGCTGGGAGGGCCGCGCTGCCAGCACCGGCACTGAATCCTTATTGGGGTGAGAAGAGTCTGGATTATGGGGAAGAGGTAAGGGGGAGCTCTCAGAAATGAAATGCTGCGGGTAACAAAAAGCCTTTTCTTCAGGAGGAGTTTAACAGCAATTGCTGGAGAAAAGCTGCCAGGAATGAAAGCCTCCATTGAGCACCTCCTGTGTGAAAGCTGCCCATCACTCACTCCTGGCACTGCCACACATCGCATCAGATCCTCTTTTTTTGTGGCATAACTCATTTTAATCAGGTTGGAGACCTGAACTGCTCGTTTCTTTTGTGCTCTTTAGGATGGCGGCCTTTCAATGGGGCAGCGAGGAGGGTTGGGGCTGCCTCTCCTGGTGAGCTGCCTGGTACCTGGTTTCCACATGGCTTCTGGTGAGGTGAGAATTTAGACCTTGCTGAAGGATGGAAGGGGTAATGGATGAAAGCGCACACCACGAGCATTCACCTCTGCCGTCTATACAGGGGAAATGAAAGCACAGAGGAGAGGCCCTGCAGCACAAGGGCAAACCCAAAGGAAAGCTGTTGTTTGTAATCAGGGAAGCTAATTCCAGCAGTTGTCATCTGTCACCATTTCCACTGTGATAAGGGAGACCATGGGTGCGTGGATCCGGCTTTTCCCCTTGCCAGGGATGCTTGCGACTCCTCTTTATGTATTACTCAATATTCCTCTATTGAAAAACCCCAAAGCTTCCAGCTCTCAGGTGGAAAACCCTGAGCTAAGCGAACCCTAGCAGTTGTTTGAGGCTTGCTTTTCGATTTGCTTATCAAGATAGGAGGTTTAAAAAGAAAACCCTTCTACATTTGCATATACCCAGGTAGAGATGTGACCTCTTGAAACTTGTGCTGCTGTCATGACTTTGGGGCCAGCTCCTCTCCAGGTTGAGGGTTTGTCACCCCCGCCAATGGTTCAGCTCAGAAGCTGGTTCAGCCCAGGTTAACCAGCCTGCTGTGCCAGCAGCACGCTTCCCTGCTTCAGACCTGCCCAGGACAGCATGGCTCTTCCTGCTACAGCCCTTGAGGAGGCAGCAGCAATCCTAGAGCTACATGTGCGTGTACAAAACTTTCTGCCCAACTATATTGCTTCTGCTAACTGAGCTCCACATCTTTCTTCCTCCTTTGCAGCCCTGCAGCGCTGGGGTCCGGCTGCTCTGATTGTAGGGGTTCTGAAGCATGCTTTGCCAAGGGAAAAAGGAGGCACTATCCTAACTCAGATGGGGAAAAGGCTTGGGACCTTTGCTGCCCAGCTGCCCTATGGTGTTCCTGGGGCTCCAAGGAGGTGAAGCCGAAGATGCTCCCCCCCTCACACTTGGATGGAATGAATAGAGGCCACATTGATGTTTTCCACTGTTGACAGACTCCCTCCCACAGCACTGCTGCTGAGCTGGAGGATCACTTCCTGCCTTGTGGAGTAATTCTGTGTGTTTTTATGAAGAGCACTCACCCATTAGAGATATTTACTTATGGAGAGCATCTCCTGATGCCTGGGGATTGCACATACTCATGGTTCACGGCTGACAGACTTGCTTTGCGCCGATTAAATACCCCCTTTGAGAAACGCAGAGTAATTGGTGGCGTCCTCGTTTCATGTGAATAGTTCTCATCTTTTCCAAAGGGAGATGGAAGGCAGAGTGGTTGCATTGGGATAATCACACCCCAGCCATGTTAGAGACTTCTGCATAGTTGGTGGTGTTTGGCAGAAGGAAAACTGCAAGAATTCCTTCTGCAGGAATTGCAGGGGAGGGCAATTAGCTGGAATTACTAATTGTGGGAAATTACCCATCTCTAAGTGCCTGCATCCCCAGCCAGAGCTCTGTGCTGTCTCCTGGTGCTCAACAGATGCCACTTGGATCTCCTTGCGTAGATGTAAGCAGGTATGTGTTAACACACACAGCTGGGCCACAGGTACCATCACGGAGCAGAAACATTAAAGTTACAAGTCAAAGCATGTGCTAAGGACTGCGTGGAGACTCCAGGGCAACATGAAAAGGGTTTCCTACAAGCTAGAAAAAGATGCTGTGGAAGCTGAATAGGAACAGATTGCGAATACGGACAGCCTAACCCAGGGAGCAAGAGGCTGAAGCTGTTCTCAGCCAAGCCTGGGGCTGGACCAGCACCACTGGCTGCCTGGAGGTGCTGGGCCTGGCCAGTGTTGGTCTGAGGGCTGGCCAGAGATGGAAGAAGAGGTAGGAAGCTTTGAGTGGGGTGGACAAACCCATTTGCAAGGCTGGTTTCCTTGAAGGCTGGGGAGTCAGCATTGGGAATGAGCCTGACTGCCCGGGATCAGGGCTCCCAGGAGAGCAAGCTGCTGTCATGGACCAGCATTAGTGCACCTCGGTCTCATCCAGCATCCCTCAGCAGGAGCTTTATTCCCAGAGCCAGAGCATCCATACAGACTGGGCAGGAGGCTGGGAGGAAGGGGCTCAGCTGGGCTGCAGTCACCTCCTGGGCACATGGACTGGGAAAGAACACAGCAGGAGCACCAGCCCTCTGAGGGGATGGAGAATAAAGGTGCTTATTCATGTATATTGCATGTATTTGCCTCCTGTTCATTCATTATCCTGATTCTTAGGCCAGGCTGGTTAATCAGAGCCATTTGGGGAAGTGGTGAAGTCTCCCATCGTTATTATGAATTACAGGTGGTGGCTAATTGAAGGTATATTTACTTTATGCTGATACAGTCTGATGCTCTTGCTGTATTCTGGGGTGGCACTTAGTCACATTTGATTGTAGCAGCTTCCTGGGAAGTGCCAGGCGAGCAGGCAATTTCTGCTTATGATGGGAAATACCCACATCTCCAAGTCAGCCTGGACTAACTGCGAATGGACCTGCCTTCTGTTACTTACCAAATTCCCACTATTCCCAGCCAACCCTGGTTAATCAGCTATATTCCTTTGATTATCACGACTAACCCCAGCCAATCAATAGAGAGCGTGGAGCACTGATTTTATGGAAGTACATTTACCATCTGCTGAGTAATTTCTGCTATTCTGAGGCAGGATCAGCCTGGAAAAGGCTGTTTTCTTTTCTCCTGGTTAGTTATTAGTGTCACAAAGCCATGCAGGGTGCAGTAGTGCTGAACTAAAGGCATATTTGCTGTGCTATCTAATTCCAATGATTTCTGTAGGACACTACTTAATCAGCAGCATTTTTTTGCCTATACTATCTCCTGCTATCTCTAGGGTGTTTGTGATGATCAGGATGAGCTGTTCACTTGTTTTAACACATTCAGTTACCAAACACCTCTGAAAGTCATAAGTACCAGAGTATTTTGCCCACAGAAACTTACTCCTTTTGGAAGGAGCCTTTTTGGGGTGTGAAGAGGAGGTTTTGGGGGTGAAGAGACCTGCTTGTCCCGTGACAAAAGCTCCCATCCGATGCTGAGAAACCTACTTGCTCTCCTCTGTGCTCCTTTCCGTTCCCCTGGCTGCCATGACCAGTTCCCACCATCCCTGGAGAGCGCCGCTTCATCAGGCACGTATTTGGATGCAAAAGTGTAATTTGATCATTTGCATGGAGTGGCTGGTATTGTTAAACAGGGCAAGGCTTGTCTTACGCTGGTTAATTCTAGGGAATTAGATTTATGAAGTGTTTGTACTTGCACCAAACAAACCCCATTATTATTTATGGCTGGGGCACTGGCAGTCAATTGTCTCAAGCTGCTTCCTTCCCATTCCTCATGGACCATGTCAGCTAATTGGAGAGGGTTTGTGCTACGTGGTACATGTACCTGGGTACATGGTGAGTAATTCCTCCCCTTTCCCTGGGGACATGGCTGATCAGGTGCAGATTTGTCATCAGGTTGTTAATTCCCAGTATCCCTGGGAATTCCTGCCAATGTACCCCATTCCCAGCAGTCACAAGGGAATGGTTGTGCTGGAAACCAGTTTTGTGGTGTGCTGGTTGGCTGCCATGAAGATGAAGTGTGCTGGAGGGACCAGCGACTTTCTGAAAGGGTGAATTACCCTGAGGCAGCTGCTCGCAGTGGGAATACATGTAATTTATGGTGATAAATAGCATCATCTATCTAAGGGGTCAGGATATCCGTTTCCATTCTGGATAAGTCCTTTTTCCTGGCAATTTTGAGCGGTGAGGGTGATGATGAGCTATGCTTACCTTGTAACAGCAATTTCTGAGCTTTCGAATGAATTTGCTTGTGGGTAGCAGTGGCTGAGCGGAGGCTTTAACGAGAGGATTTAACAGTTTTCCCATCAGTTCTAGGTAATGGAGATTAATCAAAGGTGTTCTCCTAATAATTCCCAGCATCCCTGAGGAAGTGACCGTAATTAACTGGACACGTTTGATTTATGTTGGAGGACATCAGCCAACAAGATCTTTTCTGTTCCCCACTTCTTGCAGCAGCATGGTCATACAGCACTGAATGGTCTCCTAGATAGCAATTCCCACACGAAGCTGGTCAATCCAAAGAAACTTTGCTGACCAGACCCTGATATCCTTAGGAAAGTTCAGGTGATGATGGACAGAGACCACACACCAGTGCAAACCAGCCTGGGGTAGAGAAACCGAAGCGCACAAGGGGATCCCATCACTGTGACACAGCCCTGGATCCTCCATCCCTTCCAACAGGAGGGCTGTCATGGGGGGAAACAGAGATGGATCAGGCCACAAAAACATGTATAGGGCACTGGTTTAGGAAGGCAAACCCTGGTATCTCCTATCCTCTGCTTGTAGGCTTTCCTCCCCGTGCCCAAGAAGGACAGGCACCTTTCACTCTTGCAACCCATCACTGCTTGGGTATTCATAGTGCTAATTCTCTGATTCCTCTTAATCCTGCCTGAAACAGGTTCACATTTAATGGTTTCACATCTGAAAGACCATCAAACAGAAGATTCTTGGCCGTAAAAGCTCTTTAGGGCTCAGGAGAATGAGAATAATGATTGCCATCAAATGAAGAGCCTTACCACTTCATATTCCAACACGTTAACTGTTTCCCCTGTTTGTTCAGCAGCTTTGATAGAAATGTTTATATGATTTTCAAGAGTTGTTTTTAGAATAGGCAAAAGCCAGTGATAACCTGACACCCAAACTGTTTCATCCTTGCAGGGTGAGGAATACTTTTACCTTGCTCTGCATCACACTTCAAACTTCCCTGTGCATCTTATGGAATTCAAATGGCCCCTGGCTTTGCATATAAGAGCCAGTAACTCCTGGCTTGTGTGTACTGTTAAGGAAATCTCACACAGCTCCTTGGCTGACAGAATCCTGCTCTTGCTGCAGCACCCATGGCACTTCTGTAACCAAAACTCACCATGGCTGCTCCGTAGGACCAGGGATCGGAAGAGAGGGCTGAGCTCAGAGGATGCCTTCACTCTTCCTGGGGGATTTCTGATGCTTGCTGAGCCAAAGGACTGTGAATTGTAGCATCTGCCACATCTCAAAGCTGGGCATAGTCAACAGAACACAGAGCTGTGAAACAGCTGTCACTCCAGGACATTACAGCCTGAGCATGCCTGTGGGTGCTTAATAGAGAGGCCCCACTATAAGGTTGTACGCTGCCAATCTGTAGAAGCTGCCAGAGAAGCCTGCATTGGAGCTCCACTTGGAGCCACAGAGCTCAAAAGGAAGCCACAGACAGACAACAAATCCCCAGGACAGTGTCCTGTTGCCTTTTGCTATCTGTGGCTGTGCACACAGGATCGGTCTTGCCTGATAGTGGTGGGTTAAAAGCAAGCTTGGAGTAAGAACCGGGCATCCAGCCTCTTGGCAATCAGCTGTATGGCAGCTGGAGCAGACACTATGGGAAGGTGCTCTTCTCACTCCCAAGGCTGGGTTAAGTGGGAGCTCTGCCTTTTAGATGACACCCGTTAGAGGTAAATCCCACTCTGACTGTGGCAAGCAGAGAAGCTCTCCCCCACTAGATGGCAAGTTTGCTCTGCACAACGCGAGGCCCCTGCCCAGCGCTGCTCATGTGCAGAGCGCTTGGAAAGCTGCGTGATGAAAAGGCAGCAGGTCCTCTTTACCCAGGGCCTGAGAGCGTTTTTTCTCCTGCAGAAGCAAACAGGATATAGGGCAGCACCAAGGCTGTGAGCCAAAGTGGCAAATCTAGGTGCAGCTTTGCTTGAGATGGATGCATCATGCTGCAGGTTACCAAGGAGGGATGTAGCTCTTCATTCTGGGACAACTGACTGTACAGCCCAGTATGAAACCACGGCTGGGTGCGTCTCGAGGATACTGGCCTTTCTTTGTCTTAGAAGACCGCTGTTTCCAAAGCGCTGTCTTATGGGTCTTATTGTCACCTGGTAGTGGAGCCTGACCTCTTCAAGAGCAGGATGTGACATGGAGGAATGGCGCCTGTCAAGGACCAGATCCTGTAGGACCCTTCCTATGTGCTGTCTTTGAGATCCAGACTTTGGATCTAGCACCCAAAGGCCACCCCCTGTGGCTTGGGCTGTAACCCCAGAAAAGAGGGATGAGAAAGCGTTACCCCTCTTCATTAATATTTGCTGTCTTTCCCTATGCAGATCTCTGCCAAGTTGCAATCAGCATGTCATTCACCACTTGCAAACTGAGAAGCTTTGGCTGAGGTCAGAGCCAGCTCTCAAAGCACATCGTCCTCTCTGGTGAAGCTTCCTATGGACCCACAAAGCCAAAGAAGGTAAAGAAAAAATCTTGTCTATGAACCAGCATTTTTACACATCCAACCTCACTGGAGCCAAGGGAGTTTTAGAGCAGAATGTGTTCTTCTCCTTCATGTTCATATTGTCCCTTTGTTGGCACCCTACCTGCCTTGGACCGCTCTGCTAAGCCCAGCTAATGATTTAGAGGCAAAAGCACTGAATCATAAAACCACAGTGGTTTGTATTAGAAAGGACCTTAAAGCTCATCCAGTTCCAACCCCCTGCCATGGGCAGGGACACCTTCCACTGGAGCAGCTTGCTCCAAGCCCCTGTGTCCAACCTGGCCTTGAACACTGCCAGGGATGGGGCAGCCACAGCTTCCTTGGGCACCCTGTGCCAGCGCCTCAGCACCCTCACAGGGAGGAACTTCTTCCTTATAACCAACCCGAACTTCCCCTGTTTCAGTTTGACCCCATCACCCCTTGTCCTATCACTACAGTCCCTGATGAAGAGTCCCTCTCCAGCATCCTTGTAGCCCCCTTCAGACACTGGAGGCTGCTCTGAGGTCTGCACGCAGCTTCTCTTCTCCAGGCTGAGCAGCCCCAATGTTCTCAGCCTGACTCCATATGGGAGCTGCTGCAGCCCCTGAGCATCCTCATAGAATCATAGAATAGTTAGGACCGGAAAGGACCTTAAGATCATCCAGTTCCCACCCCCCTGCCATGAACAGGGATACCTCACACTAAACCATGCCACCCAAGGCTATGTCCAACACAGCCTTGAATGCCGCCAGCAATGGAACATTCCCAGCTTCCCTGGGCAACCCATTCCAGGACCTCACCACCCTTACAGTAAAGAATTTCTTCCTTATATCCAATCTGAACTTCCCCTGTTTAAGTTTGAACCCGTTACCCCTTGTCCTCTCACTACAGTCCCTAGCGAAGAGTCCCTCCCCAGCTTCCCTATAGCCCCGCTTCATGGCCTCCTCTGGCCTTACTCCAACAGCTCCATGTCCTTCTTGTGCTGAGAACACCAGCACTGCACACAGTGCTGCAAGTGAGGTCTCACAAGAGCAGAGGGGCAGGATCCCGCTGCTCACATTCCTTTTGCTGCAGCCCGGGATGTGAATGGAATGAAGTGGATAAGCCCGCAGTGGGGAAGCTCAGCAACTGTTTTCTATCCGCGTGGAGGAGTCCCCAGCCTGGAACCGTTTCTGTGGGGGATGAGTCAGAAGATGTGCCTCCAAGTGATGTTTCAGTAGATGAAGTTATAAACCAACCTGACAAAATAAACGGTAACAGTTCGGTAGTGCCGGATATTATTCAGTCAAGAGCTCTAAAGGAATTCAAGGATGAAATAGCCAAACTATTAACTGTATTAAACCTACTGTGAAAGCTCTCACTTAAAATGTTCTCAGTATCAGAGGGAAAGCAAGCACTGAGACCTTCATTTTCAAAAGCGCTTCTGAGCAGATCCAGGAAGAGCAGGTTATTAAAACTGATGTCCAAAGGAGGTGAAACTGCAGCATGGAGGGAATTAGGGAGCATGTAAGTGAGATGTGACTTACGGGAAAATCCAATAAGGCTTTTGTGAATGGAAACCCTACCTTAGGAGCTCCTAGGAGCTAGGGCGGGGAATCAAGTGGCCCAGAGATCCAGTTGGCATAATCTGATTGTCTTTGAGAAAGAAAATACCACTGCCTGGAAACGGGAGCCTGCTGGCTGCCTGGATCCACGTGCTGGTGCTCACACATCCCTGATCTCTCCACACCTCTGCTTCATCATGAGCTGGCCATATGCATCATCCCAACAGAGTCACCTGGAGCAGCAATGAGTGTAGAGGTCAGTGCAAAGGAGCTTTTGAGAGCAGCATCAGGCCGTAGAGATGTGATTTCCTTGGCCCCAACAGCCTGTGCCTCAGGGACTCCTCTTGACCTCTCTTTAACAGCTCTTGGTCAAACAACGTCTGTTTTTTTCTTCCTTATCGCTCTTTTTTGGTGTATTCTCTGGCTTTGCCATGTGCCCTTTGAAGCTGGGATGGGGACAGGGAAGACCACAGTTTTCTGCTTGCAGGTGCACCTCAGTGTGCACAAGGGTGGGTTTTGTCTCCTTCTGTTTGTTCGCAGCATTCCATTTTCTTACTTCCCGAGCACTGCAGAGAGCTGACATTTCCACAGAGCCGTATGTTATCAATCCAGCTCTTGTTCTGGAGCTCTTTTTCAGAGCCCATTATTGTATGCCTGAAGTCAGGAGCTGCTTTTCAGGCGTGCATCACTTTACATTTGTCTACATTCAATTTCACCTCCCGTTTTGTCATCCAATGTCTCGATATTATGAGCTCCTCCTGAAGCTCTCTGCTGTCAGCTCTTGCCCTCATTACCTTCAGTAACTCAGTTCAGCAAATTGGGTTATGTTTCCATCCATTTCCTCCACAGATCATGCAGAAGTGTCCTGCCTTCAGCAGAGATCCCTTCCAAAAGCCACCTCCTTGTGCTCCAGAAACTGAGCGCATGCTCCAGTCCTTTGCTTCCTGCTTTTTAGACAGACAGTTGTCTATAAAGATCTTCTCTTTTGGCATCCTTGATGACCTGCAAGCTTTTGGTGGGACCGTTTTCTTGCTTCAGAGGCACCTTGCTGAGGACAGGTGAGGGGTTTGGTGGATCTCTCCCCGAAATCCTTCCACTGTTCCTTCACCTTGTGCAAGGTTTTAGCACTTGCAATATTCCTGGGCAAGGAGGTCAGCAGATCTATTACCTGTTGGATGGAGAATAAGCTCTTTTTCTGCTTGCTTTGAGCTTCATTCCCTCTGGTTTTATTTTATAGTCCTTGTCCTTCTGTAGGAAGAGAATTGAAAAGCTGAGCCCCACACATCCTCTCTTGACTTCTTTCAGACTCCCACTATGTCAATCTCTTCTCTGCTGAAGAGTCTTGACCTCCAGTTTTCCTTACACAAAAGCCATTCCAGACCTTTGATCACCCTGTTGTTTGGGTTACCTTGTCAGATGTTTTCCTGGCTCTAGTATGTGTCTGAATGAGAAGATCAAAATTGCATGCAGAAGCCAAGGTATGGCTGAACCATGGATTTATGTTGCAGTGAAGCTGCATTTCCTCTTGATCATACAATTTACCATTTTCTACTAGGTTCTCAAAGAGGCGTCGATGATGTGTTACCAACATAGGTGACCCATTTGACATCTGAGATGCTTTCTAACGAATGATCTTCCTCCACCCGCAGTTAGTTTTGGTGTCCTCTTGTCACAGTGATTCACAAACATGCTCTTCTCCTGGATTTGCTTGGTGATTACAACCTTGTGATTTACAGGTCTTCTTTTGCTGTTCCTACCTGACATCCCAAGAGCTATGCACTGTCTTCCTCTCCTTGCCTTGTAATTTTATAGCATTTGGGCTCACATTCCTCTCCCTAAGCCCATCTGTAGGATTGTCCACTACGTTGTTTTGCTCCCTGTTTGGGAGGCAAGCTGGTTTAATTATTAATATAGCCACTTTTCAAAGATCGAGTGTGAAATACTCAATCACAGTTGTGGTTGCAATAGAGAAGATTGATTTGCACAAGTTGTGCTCTGGCTTAGGTCATCTTTCACAGGACACTATCATGCTGCAGATCCCACTTGATCAGACTGTGTTTGGTGCCTGGTGGGTGTCCACAGCCTCTTTAGAACATTTCAGTGGTCATTTGCTGTAGAATATGGTCTCTCACTGGAGGTCGAAGGAGATGGCTTGCTGAGCACTTGGGTCTGAAGGGAAGCAGGCAGCTGGCTCAGTGGGGGGAGTGCTGGCAATGCAGCTAGGAAAAAAGCTCTAATCCGTAATATTGCAAGATATAAAAGGAACTCTGTTTGGACTGAACACTGTCGCCCTTTAGAAAGTGGATGTCTGAGTGACCTCTGGTTTTCCTTCCCATTGAGATATTAATGTAATCATTGAACTGGATGTTTCTTTGCCAAATGACAAATTACCTGTAAAAGACCTCACTGAATGCTTCTTCCGGAGTCACAGAACTGATTTTCAGATATCTCAGCACTTCTTTCATCTTCTGAAAGACAGAAGTTCTCCAGACTCCTTGATCTTCGAGATACTCGCGGTACCCAGTGAGAAGGGAGTACATCTTGTCCATGAGGATGAGCAGCAATGTAAGCGAAGCATGGAGGTTGGCTGACGTTAATCTGTTAATCTCATGCACTCAGGACCAGGGTTATTCACTGTTGGCAACCTTTCTGCTATGATGAACTATACCACAATGGCCCCGCAATCAAAAGCTGTGGAGATATGTGAGCCAGTAGGGAGAGAGCTCTCCATGTTATCAGTGTAGCTAACTGCTTGTCCATGATTAAAACATACTGGAAAGGAACCCATGGAACAAAATGTGTCCACTGTTCAAAGAGCTTCTGAAGCACTCATCTAGGTGATGTATTGATGATATGCACAAAAACGTGCACTGAACAGAGTGCTAAAGGATCCCTGAGGAGCAGAGGCAATATATGTATATAAATGCAGCCTCCTGCTTTTGAAACTGAAAAAACACTTTCAAAGTCCTCTGGCTCTGAACCGCCTTCAGGAGTGCTTGATTTATGGTGCCGTGTGTGAGCTTGTGACTAATCACAGCTTCAGCTGACCACACGTACCCTTTCTTTGAGATGCGATCAAGAATCCACATTTGAACCTGTGCAGCCATCCAGCTCGTCATTAATGACTGCCACAGGCAGAGCCCTGAGAGTGACTTTGGGCTGAAGTTTTTCTCCTTGCAAATCAAGCATCTAAACTGCCTGATGCTGACACAGCCCAGTGCCGTCGCTTTGTTCTTCGCTTTCCTCCTTGGAAAGTCATACGTAAAGAGGGAGTGTTGGGTTCTGACCACAGCATGTTTGCAGCAGTACACATTCCAACTCAATCCCTGGCCCCATCCAGGCACGGGATTGTCATGTTGTGGGAGCTACTCAGAGGAACCTCCCCTGTCTCTGTACCCACTTACCCCCCACTCCCCTCTTCTCCCACAGACCCTTTTCTGGTGACCATTTTCTCCTATTCCCTTCCTGAGAGAAGCCTGAGGTGCAGTGTGTCTCTGAAGCCTTATCATGGGGCACAATAGAATCCTCCTGTTCTTTCCCTGTATGTGAGGGTAGCCCATGAACCAGAAGTCACTGGAGAACCGCATGTTCACGCTGTAAATTGTCACCCATTGGCGTCTCATTGTCCTTCCCTGGCAGCTGGAGCTGTCCCTTTTCAGAGCTCTCTATTGTCAGAGCTAACTTTAGGGACCAGCATCACTTTCTTTAATCCTTGCAAGATAAAGTGGGAAGGCACTTTAGCTATTTTTGAAGGCTCTGTGGAACCTTGTCTCTTTCTGAGGATATAAATACTCTGCTGGCATCTCACATCCAACTGGTGGGTAAGAGGTGGTGGTAGAGAAAAATGACATTTCCCCTTCATCGGAAAAAAGAATACTTTGGAGAAAAACTCTGCAAAACTTGGGAATGAAACGGAAAAGCTCTGGGAATTCACACACACACAAAGGAAAACCACAAATTCCCAAGGGTTTACAGTGCATCCGCCTTGCCTTCCTCCACCTTTCAGCCTCACTTCTGACTGATGTTCTGAATTTGTCCCTTGCTCCCTGCTAAGCCTTCTGCCAGCGCCCCTGCACTGTGTGAGCTGCACTTGATCTCGCTGGAGCCACACAGTGGGGCTGTTATCCCACCTGATGAAAGCTGGGCTCTTCCTGCAGCTGCATTTCATGGCAGACACATCCCTAACCTGCAGCTCCTTTTGACCCCCTCGAGGTGTGTTCAGCACTGCAGTGTCTCAGTCTTTTCCCACCTGCAGAGTCAGGGACCCCTCCGGACACCAGCCGGTTGCATCTCTGCTGCTGCTTTGGGTGCTACTGGTGGTTGAGGTTCCCCTGATGACCATCCCTTTCTGCAGGGGAGGCAGCCGAGCCATTCATTATTTACAGGGAGTGTCTGGTTTTAGAAGCTGGCCTCTGTAAGGAGCATCTTCAAAGTGCCTTGGGATAACCCCTGAAACACCCGATTTGAGCTTGGAGAAGCCCAGCTCCCTGTGACCACATCCTGTTTGATGGGATGGTGCCTGTGCACTGGCCTTCTCTGGACTTCGCTTTCAGCCAGCTAGGATCTAGATTTCGGGGTAGTGCAGGTGCTTTCATTATCTAGATCTTTCTCCTGCCTCTTGTTTCTCTACTTCCCCTCCTGCATGTGAGCCTGTGCAGGAGGAAACATCACCAGCCCCATGTCGTGTGTGTCCCACCACCCTGTGCTGCACACTGTGGTCAGTGGTTTGACCTGATTCCTTGGCTGGCACAGGTAGCCGAGGGGGGACAGCACTGTTTGCTTACCAAGGGTTAATTCGCCCTTCAGTACAAGACACACTGAGAAGTTTGCAAGAACAGTACCCATGGCATATGCTGAGGATTTAGCTTTATAATCATCTTGGCTTTAGCAGCAAAACTGAACAGAGAAGCATTTTTGTGTTTATTATACATAAGAAGATCTCAGTGGTTAAGAATAGAGCTGAAAATGGAAGAAAAAAACCCTCTTTGATAAGCCTTAAAGATTTAAGAGATGGAATCTACATCTGTGTTACCAAAAATACCTCTGTTAAACCTGGCTGCACGTGAGCCCTGACACCCCCACTGCGATGCATTGCCCAGCACTACCATTAGTCAAGCAGATGTCAAACTCCACTGTTACTTTCCAGCAGCATCAATCCATTCAGCCTGCAGTATCACTTTCAAGTGGAATCTAAACCCTGTGTGTTTGTTTTAACCTGCTGTTTTCTTCTCTAAACGAATCCTTGTATTTTTTGTGGGAGAATCCCCTGAGGAAGCACACAGGTTGTCAGTGCACACACAGCAGCTTCTCCACATGGAGGAAATGAAACGGGTAGTTGAGTTTTATGGTTCCCTGTGTGGTCGTACAGCCCCTCCAGCTCCTGCTTTCACAGGGCTGGGCTGGGCTGATGCATCCTGTGCCTGGACATGGCACTGTGCGATGCTGCAGGGCCCAAACCCACTTTGCCTATAGGAAAACAACCCAGTACAGATGCTCCCTTTGCAACGAGACTTGGAGCCGTGCCTGGGAGCTCCAGGGTCCTCATCCACCTCATGCTGGAGAGCTGTGGTGGCTGTGGTGTGCCCAGAGCTGTGCTTCGGGGGACATCAATCAGAGGTGCAAACAGAAATAAACTCCACCGTGCTGTGACTATTGCTGGAAGGGGCATTTTTACGGCTGTGCTTGAAGAATGGCCCCCCTTGTCCATGGGATGCTCAGGGCAGCCAGGGGGAACAAGTCTTCTAACGTGGCCTGGCTCCAACAATGTGTCTCATTTTTCTTTTCCACCCTTGCTCCTCTGCCAGAAGATTTGTCTCCTAAACATCCATTCCGGCCTCAGACGTGGCCTCATGCCAAGGCTGTTTCAAGTTGCCGGGTGCTCTGGCTGTTTTAATAACTCAAACAGGATTAGAGTTCAAGGGTAAGGGTTCAGCACTTTCAGGAAATCAGTTCTGCCTTCGCTTGGCCACGCAAAAAGCAGTGGTATGTGAAATTAAAAAGAAATAAGCAAAGCCCTTGTGTTGAGTTCCTCTGTGAGGACACAGTGGTGAAAGAGCAAACCAAGCAAGAGAAAGTAATTCTACCCTTTAGCCCCTTGCCTATTCACTTCAGGGTGTCATGCTGCCAAGGGTAATTTTTTACAACATAAGCTTGTTATAGGCCTGTTCTTCACGGTTATTCACTGTCCTGAAGTTTCTCACTGTGGTCTGGGGCATTGCTCATGGGTGCTGAATGCATCAGACGGAGGGAAACAGTTTTGCTTTCACAAACTGTGGCTCTTCTTAAAAACGTTGGTGTGTATTTACAGCCTTCAGGCAATTTATGCCCTTGAGCTCTATGGAAAGACACACATTTATGCTTTGCAAACCTCCAAGGATCTCTCTGGAGTACTTTGATGGTGGGCTCTCAGGAGAACCTGGCTGTGCCGTAGGTCCCTAGAGCCACCCGAGCCCCTTTGGTCACAGTTTGGTCGTGCCAGTTGGTTTCCCTCAGCAGCCCCAGTCACTCCCATCTACTATGGGTGTCCTGGGACAGGGAGCTGGCGGAAGATGTGCTGTTCACAGAGGTGGGTTATATTTCAGGCATAAAGGAACCTTTAATGCATATTGTATGCCAAAGCCTAAATGAACATTTGGGAACAGGACTTCCCTGTTACATTTTTCTGCCTTATATCTTCAGTTAAGATACAAGAACGTTTAAAATGCTTATTGGCGCTAGCTTCCCGTCCTCTCTTCACACTATCCTCAGCAAAGTCATAGGTCCAGAGCTATGGTGTGTGAACTAGCTGCTCATCCCAGTTGTAACTGAATCCATTTTAGCTAGGTTGGGACTGGACTCAGCCTGCTCCCACATATTTTGGTGGGAGATCTGTAGCTGAACAATTGCTGCTTTCACTGTCTCGGCCTAGGGTGTAACTTCCCTGATGAATTTGCCACTCCTCCGCTTTCTGTGCTTGCAACAAGCCAGGCTGAGTTGCTATCAGGAGGAACTGAGCTGATTCTGTTATCTTTCTCAGCCACCCTGATTAAAGACAGTTGGTCAAAGATGACTGTGCCTCCTCTTTGTGCACTAAAATCCACCCCCAATAACTCGCCCAGGCATCGCATCAAAGTTGCGAAGGAAATTTGCTGCTGAGAGATGCCAAAATGCAAACACAGCCCCAGCGTTTCGTCCCTTCACAGCAAGCCAGTGCAGGGGATTTTTCACTGCCTAAAATCTTGCTCATGACATTCTAATGTAGGACACTGAAATTCTGCCCAAGAGGGGAAGGCAGGGAAAGAGTAAAGGATCAGCGAGGACCCTCTGATGGGTTTTTCTTCTTGACAGTGTCCTGGCAACCCCCACAGATGATGCTGCCACATCAGAACCAGCAAGGGGTTGTCATGTTTGGCAAGAAATTCTTTTGCCTTCTCCTTGGGAACCACAACCCTTCATCCTCCTTCAGCAAGCACGAGTCTGACCAAGAAGACCGACTCTGGACACTCTCAGTACCTGCAGCCCATGACTCTTCCTTTCCCTGTGGACATCCCTGTGGACCTTACACCAGGGAGCACATCCATACACCCATGGCTCCAGCTTCTCTTCCCATGCAAAACATGACCCCTTGGCTTCCTCGAGCAGCATTGGCAATGCTTAGTGGCTTCCTTTGCCTCGAACTGAGAGAGGATGACCCACTGTGTATTGGATGGGGAGAACACTTGCTGCTGGTCATGGTGGTCATGACTTCCACTAAGGATGGAAAGAGTTTTTCTTCTTAACCTCAGAAGCGTCTGGCTTTTCTGCCACTCTCCTTTTACTTCCACCAGCAGGTTGTCAGTGTAGTTTGCTAGAAATGTCCTTTTAGGGGCTGGTCTATCAGAAGCAGTGGAGCAAAATATGCACTAGAAATGCTCTTCTGTTTTCTTTCTGTGGGGGTGTAGCCAGAACTCAGCTGTGCTGGCATCCAGGAACAGGGAGAGAGGAAGGTGGATGGGGAAGGCTCTTCCAAGTAGCCTGGGATGAGCAAGTCCTTCCTGGACACTGGTCTCTGTAAGCTTTCCATGACGCCTTCTATTTACAGCTGACCTGTTGCTCCTGTCTCTGAGCCCTGGGGTCAGGCAGTTACCTCTGCTGGGTCCTGCTATAGGAAAAGTGCACAGGGAATACTCATCACCCACCTGGGTTGGCAGGATCTCCTTCCTCTACATGCAAACCTATGGCTGTGCCCATATGGACAGCGTGGTGGAGTAGGCTGATTCCAGGGTGGGATTAGATAGCTGCTTCTGAGATAGGCTGGGCATCTGTGTTGTGTTCTAAAGCAAAACTTCTGAACCAAAAAATTAAATCTTTCAATTTTACATTTATTATCGTCCCCTTTGTTTTTTACATAAGTTCCATATTCTGGTCAAGCTCCAATTCTCCGTGTTAGCTCCATTGCATTGCTCTCCATTTATCATTTTGTACAGCATACATTTTCAGCAGCATTCTGACATATTTCTGCAAGGACTGACTTGCATTGGGGATGGTTTCTCTGCCATTTTGGGCCCTCATTCACAGCGGGCAGAAATGACAGAAGTAATTTTCATAGCCTAGTTGGGTATGCCTTTCCCAAATTGCGTATGGCTTCTGTTTCTGCTTGACTTGATATATTGGAGTCCCCTCACTAAAATAGTTTGCTGGGGATGTGATGTCCCCCAAAGGTCATAAACTTCTGCAAAGTTGGTCTGAGCTCCTGGGGGGGTGCTGTGAAAGTCTTAATCCTTGTCAATGCTCCAGAGCCAAGCATCTCTTAAATCATGCCATGAATTTTGCAGGTGACACAAACTGGTGCCCAGGGACAAGCCAGATTTCACAGAATGATCAGAATTACTTGACAATAGGAGCGGCAGTGAATGTGCACTTTAATGGTGCTCAATGTGAGGCTGGATTTCTAGACAGAAACAGCTTGTACCTGAGAAGTGAGGGGTGAGGGGCTGCACCCTGCAGGGAGCAGAACCTGCGATGGGGCTGAGGGTGCTGGTGAGAACCAAGGGAATGTACAATGCCGTGACTGCAGAGCCCATGTGGGCCATAAAGACACAGGCTGGTTACAAGCAGTCACAATGAGATACAGGGAAACAAAGCCCATGGTCTCATACAGGATGTTTTACATCTATTTTAATTTATTTGACAACATCTTAGTCCACTCAACCAGTAAAAGAAAGAGAAATAAATTGCTGAAGAGTGTTTGGAAAATCACTCTGGAGATTTCCATTGCTGCTTTTTATTTATTTATTCTTTACAGTGACATCTGACATATTTCCCCTTCCTTTCCTTTTCTAACACATATTTGTGAATGGTGATTTATTGCCTTTAAATGAGTTTTCTTCACTTCCTTACCTCCCAGAAGAACACTTTCCTTCCTTCCAAAGAAGTGACAAAACTGGAATTTCCCATCGGCCTTTGACTGCTGGAGGTATTGCTGCAGGTAAGATGCATCTGAAAGCCAAAATGTTTCTGTTGCCCATTTCCTTGGGGAAAGGCTGCAGCAGCTCCAAGGTCTGTGAACAGACATATCTCTGAGAAGCTCATTAACCCCTCATGGCACTGAGGGCACCTCCATGGTGCTCCTGAGCATCTGCTTGGGCTGTTGCTAGCGTTCAGACCTGCCTTGCATCCAGATTGCACAGACACAAGCTCAGCTGTGTCTTCACGTAGGGGCTCCCAGCACACGGAGGGAAGAGAGGGCTCATCACTGCCTTAGCATTGTCCATGTCCTTCCTTGCGACACCAGAGGGAAGCAGTACACTTCATGACATCTTTGTGGCACCCTGGGTGCTCACAGAGCAGTGGATGGTGTCATAGCTCACCTGCAGATGTCCTCCAGACAGCACCCAAAGTCACAGAGCACACCAGGGAGAAGCTTGCTCCTTCTCCTGACCGCCTGAACTTGGCCCGGGCAGAGGATGGGAATAGCTTGAGGCTGACAGAGGGGAGGTTGTGGCTGCCCCATCCCTGGCAGTGTTCAAGGCCAAGTTGGACACATGGGCTTGGAGCAAGTTGCTCCAGTGGAAGGTGTCCCTGCTCATGGCAGGGATTGGAGCTGGAGGAGCTTCAAGGTCCCTTCCAACACAAACTAGTCTTGGATTCTCTGATGCTACTGCTGCTTTTAAAGCACCTAGAGTGCAACAGTTTTGTCCTCAATACAGCTGGGTCTGTGTTTGCATGTCCAAGCTTCTTCACATGTTCATGTAAGGTCTTAGTTTTTGCTCTTGATTTGCAGTCCCTTCCAATCTAAACCATTCTGTGATCTCTTAAACAGTGTCCTGGGTTCAGCAGCAGCAGTCATTTTTTTCTCCTTCTTGGTAGCTGGTGCAGCGCTGTGTTTTTGATTTTGGGCCTGGGAACAGCGCTGATAACACCAGTGTTTTCAGTTACTGCTTGGTGATGTTTAGGCTGGCCAAGGACTTTGTGAGCCTCATGCTCTGCCAGGGAGGAGGGGAAGCCGGGAGGAAGGAGAGACAGGACACCTGACCCAGACTGACCAAAGAGGTATTCCATACCACAGCACGTCATGTCCAGGATGTAGAAACGGAGAGCAGAGACCTGGAAGGGTGGTGGGGGTGCACTGCGTGGTCGGGCTTGATATTGGATGGTGAGAAATTGTATTCTTTTCCCTTGTATTTTCTCTTGTCATTATTATTATTGGTGGCAGCAGTAGTGGTTTGTGTTATACCTTAGTTACTAAACTGTTCTTATCTCAAGCTGTGGGAGTTGCATTCTTTTGATTCTCCTTCCCATCCCTCCACGAGCGGAGGGAAGAAAGAGTGGGGAGTGAGTGAGAGAGCGACTGTATGGGTTTATAGAAGCTTAAACCACGACAACAGTCATCAGTCATCTTCTGCCTGGCTGCTGCATGCTTTCTTCTCCTCCTGACACTTCCACTATGCCCGTCCCTCCCTATCCATTCCTCCCTTCTCCCTATGCTGCTATAATATTCATTTCCCAAAGATCCCTATCTACGCTGAGTGGGGAAGAAAAGAGTTGAAAATTTGCACATCAAAAGAAGGCCACGTCTGCTATCAGGGAAATTAATAAGAATTAGGACCCTTTCAAAGCTGTGCAGCCCAGCTTCTGAAACGGAACCAATTAAAAATGTTCTTGAGTTAGAAATTCTCCTGTGCTCAATCCAGGCTGAACAGGCCCCTTTGGTGATGAAAGAAGCTCTTTCCCCAGCTCAGACAACCAGGAAGACATCAGACCCCTGGTTTCCTAGGGAAGAGCAGACATGAATTTCTGATGGGGAAAACCCTTCCCATGAGCTGCAGGGAATCATCCGGTCAGAGAATAACGCAAAGAGAACTGCAGGCACCGGCACTTGACAAATGAAGACCATGGCTTGTTTCTCGGGGGAAAGAACAGGAAGAGAAGCCTTTCTGCTATGGCTTCAGCCGCTGAGAACGGGAGCTTTGTTTGAAACAGAAAGAATGTTCTGGCAACGCTGCACTCCAGGTTGGTGTTATTATTATGTATCTGTTTAGAGGAACTGAGCTGGTCACTGAGCCTGCATTTCACGATCTCTGCCTTGTTCCTGGGCAGGGCAGGAATGTACAGCAGAGGGACCAGTGTGGGTTGAACTTGGGGAAAGCCAAGCCCAAGGGATGCCAGCAGCACGGCACCCCTGGCTTCAGCTCTTGAAACACTGGCTTCTTGGGAGCATCCCACAGCAGGTCTGAGCTGAGAGTTTGGTGTTGAATCATTTAGAATGGGACTGGCCTCCAAGAATATGAAATGAAATGAGAAGGGGTGTGCTGAGCCCATCCCAGGCCACGCTCATGGCCTCCGTTATCTCCAGGAAAAACTGTTCTGTGCACGAACAAAGATGCCCATCTTGGAGACGCCTTCTGCAGCCAAATTAAACTGCATATTTTGGACTCCTGTACTGCCCTTTGCTGCACCATAAAGCACCAGCCCAGCGTGAAGCCATGCTGCTAGGTGGGATGCTTCCTCATGCACTTAAGGAAACCATGGGGAGATGTGCTGCATGTCTGCCTTGTGCTCTGATTTGACCTCCCA
This sequence comes from Amazona ochrocephala, assembly GCA_039720435.1. NCBI lineage: Eukaryota > Metazoa > Chordata > Aves > Psittaciformes > Psittacidae > Amazona > Amazona ochrocephala. Next base: position 1,216,465 of record CM077891.1, on the reverse strand, counting down.
CATATAGGCATTGCCTTCTTATTTCTCCTCAGCACCTGGGCTTGTAGGAGCAGAATGGGCTCCAGATCTCACCACCCCTCCCTATCCTTTGCTGTTCTTTCTGTTTTTCCCAATATTCTATCTAAACCTCCCTTGGTCCAGCTTGAGGCTGTTTCCTCTTGTCCTGTCACTTGTTGCCTGGGAGAAGAGACCAGCCATGTCCTGGCTTCATCCCTCTTTTAGGTGGTTGTAGAGTGCGTTACATTCACCGCTGAGCCTTCTTTTCAAATAGATGCAGAATAAAACAGCACAGAACAGATATTTTTCACAATAGAAAAGAATCCATTTTCTCCTCTCCTGAAGCGCAGCTGTTAAAATTGCACAGGGCACCCAAGAAAAGGGAAAGGGTGGAGAATGCTAAAGCTACACCCATGGTCACCCTAATGCTATTCAGCACAAAGATGGGGCTGTCATGGCACAGAAGGCTATTACCCATGTATTCATTCTGGTCACAAAGAGAATGCAAAAATGTCACACTGCTCCCTGAGAGCATTGCTTTATGTTGAATGAAATGTCTCTCTCATTTGAAACCTCTGTGACTGGCAGTACTCTTGGTGCTGGGATGGGCTGTGGGCCCAGTGCTCCCATCCACCTGTAGAAGTGCACACAGATCAGAAAGCGCAGTGAGCTTTTAATAATGTGTCTACACAGAGCCTGTCTCGGTGGCTCTTTACACTTTCTGTTGTTCCAGGAAGATAACACTTCACAGAAGCTATAAAAGACACATCATTTCTCAGTGACACTTTGGGACAATACGGGATAAAATTCAATTAAATGCAAAACCCAAAGAAGTCTGACGGAGTTTCAGGTGCTTTTCAATTCGTCACTTTTCAATATTGCTTGAAATTCCCCAGCACCAAATATCCAGAGGTCAATTCAAAAGCTACCATGAAGAATGTGCCACAGGAGTTCTCATCAGGGACCTTGGCTTGCCTTGTGATAGAAAACTCTCTCCATAAGCCTGAAATTCCGGACCAGTGGAAATGCTTCACTGGGTAATTACAGCCGCCTGTATCTTCATCACTTACTTTGATTTTGCTGGAGCTGATATTGAATCTGAACCAACATGCGCTCTGGTGCCGGGCAGGTTTATTTCAGGTTTGCTGTTCTCCCCATCTCCTGTTGTTTTGTAATGAAATCCTTTCTGTATCCAGGGAAAACCTCCACACAGCTGTGATGACAAACACTTTGTTTTCAGAAAGCATGAGGCAGTAACTTCAGCTCTCTCACTTCATATGTGCTGATGAAAGCCATATACGTTTTCCTTTGTATTTGGAATACTATATAGTAGGAAACTCTGTGTGCTTTCCACCAAGGTAAAGACCTAAACTCATCACAGGGAATCCTATGTTTTATATTTAAATGCTTTTCAGGAAAGGGCTGCTTGCTTTATGGACTATCCCATAGACTATACTGGGTTTTGGATGATGCATGACAGTACCAAAGAACTCCCATCTACCAGCACAATACCTATTACAGTACTTGAGAAACAAACCTGTTATGGCTGCAGTATTGATTGTCTTCAATATTAATTGCTTTAGTGTACTGAAGACACGCTTACAGTAAAGAAGTGCAAGTTGTTGAAGTGCTGTAAGGCTGTGACTACCATGGAGAGTTAACACTGTGCAAGGGCAAATCCAGCACCCAATCCGCCTGACTTTTTAACCTGAAAGTTTGGTGTCAAAGAAACAGATAAGATTGTAGGGCAGGAAAATACCAGCTCATTTCCTAATGGGTGTAGGAGAGGGATTTTGTGAACGCAGGAGGTTCAAATTCAGCCCCAGACAGGTTGGTAGGCTGATAATGAAAAACATCTCCCTTGAAAACCTCTTGCTGACTTTTGTTTATGGCCATTTCCTCCTTGGCTGCTGCCAGCCTGCTGAGTTGTTGGCCTCTTCTGTCCCGTGCTGGGACTCATTTTTATTCTGAAAGTAAAAGAAGAAGAAATAAAAGATCTTGGAAGCCTTACATTCCTGCTTGGAGCTGTTCATATTTCATTGAGCTGTGAGCTCCTCCATCCTCTCCCTGAGCCCAGTTGTTTGCAGGGGACCTCGCTGTAATCCTGTGGGCTCACTCCCACTGCAATGCCTTTCTGCTTCCCACTGGAAGCCACTGCTTTGGCCTCAGAGCTTTCAGTAGATGGGAGAGTTCATCATGAATTTGCTCTGCAACCAAATGAAACTTATTCCTGTTTCAGTGCCCCAGGAGAGCGGCAGTAAGTTTTCTGTCTGCTTATGGTTTCCAGCATCCCACTCTCGCTGTGTTGTCCAGAGGCAACATGTTGAAGGAGGAGGTTGTTTATGATGCCCATGTGTCTACTTATCAACTCACCCTATTTTTCCTTTGACACAGGGTTTTTCCCAGCTGCTACTTTGACTGAGTGGTTTAATGTTGTGATCTCCTAACTCAGCTCCAGGAAGTCTCTGCTAGGACAATGAGACAGAAATTTGAAGGCCAGGCCCTTGATCACAGGAACAAGAAGAATTTCTCAGCCAAAGATAGATTAAAGTCTATGGGGATGTGATGCAGTCTTGAAGCTGAGAGAGCCCTGTGGCCGGTCTGCTTGGACCTTCTCTCACAGAGAACTCTGCAAAGAAAAGGTTTTTACATCTAAATCCCAAGGCTTTCTAGAATAAAACCTATAATATTTATAAATAAAGGCAACTCCAAGGAGCTAGAGAAAAAAGATGGAATATAAATAGGTTTATGTGTATATCTTCATCTTTCCTGTGGGTGGTTGCCTGTGCTCAGGCTTGGCCTCACGTAACACTGGGGCTTTGGTGCTTGTTGTGATCTCTACACAGCTCAGTCTGCCTCTAAGAGGGCTTTTTCTACTGCTTCTTAGCTTTATTCTCTGCTCCTCAGTCTTGTCAGTGGTTGCTCAGTCTCACCTGGAGCTGCAGGCTCCCCACTTGCTGCTGTGCCTCTTGTCCTGCCCTGTGCTCCCAAAACCTGAGCCTTCCCACTCCTGGTGCTCTGCTGCTCCTGGGGCAGGAGCATCTTTCTCTTCATCCCCCCTCTGAGAGCTGCCAGCCCTGCTCCAGCTCCCTCAGGGAAGGGAACCCACAGAGGGATATGTGGAGTTCAGGGAGGATCCTCAAGAGGAGGGACAATTTAAAGCATGAAAAGCCAGAGGAGCCGCAACCGCCCTTGTTCAAACATAAGCTAAGACTCTGGATCATCACATTTACTTCGTCCTTGAATTCACTGCTAAAACCTGCAGGAATGGTGCTGCAGCCTGTACAGGAGCTCTCTTCTGGCACCTGGTGATTATAATATTTCAAGGGAAAGGCAGATTCATTTCTCAATGGGCAGGTGACACGTATTTATCTTCTGGATAAGTAGTTCAGTCTTACTCATGCAGATGTTTACATCAGTTCTCCAGTTGCTCACTGGTAACTTACTTTAAAGATCATTCTCTAATGATTAATGACTGGTAATGTTAGAAAGACAACTGGATGCTGAGATGTGTGCATTAAATCTGATGATTTGTTTTAATTAGTGTAAGAACCATTATTATATAGAGTTCATTTCTTCTGTCTCAGGTGCAGGCCTTTCTGAACCACAGCATTGGGCAGGCACAAGGCAAGAAGAGGAGAGTGGCATTTGGGAGAAGGTATAATTTACACACATGAATTTCCCCTCCAAAAAGTGTGTATGCTGAGCATTTGATTTTTGTGTTCTACTGCTGCACAGCGAGACAGCTTTATTTGTCAAAAGCCCATATAGGGGCTTTGGGAGAGATAAAGCCCACAGACTTTACAGTAGCTGGAGCTGTCTGTACTGCTGTATGTGCTGTAGCATCACAGCCCGGTGTGTCAGTCAGGCTGAATTGGAGAGGCAGGGATGCAAAAGAACCCTGACAGAGCAGAGAAGCCAGGACAGGTTCTCCATTTCTTCTAACACTTGCTCAGTCATGCCACTGCCGTCTCAGGTTTTAAACCGTGGTTTAAACCTCAGCCAAAGGTGAAGCATTCAATTCTGCTGGAATGGCTTCAGCCGGGCCTTTCCCATCTACTGGGGCACTGCCCTACCATGTCTGTGGTGGTAATGGAGATGCTCTCAAGCCCTGTTTCAGCCATTGTACAAAGCAGGACTCTGGCTTTCCTAGGCCAGGGCACAGGCCGGGTGGTTCCTCACAGCAAGGATCTGGGGACATCTAAATTCTAGTGCTGCTCTGGAGTGTTGTACAAGAGCAGGAGGACCAATCCATCATCACTGGGACAGGTTAATCTGATTTATCAAGTCTCAGCTAACAGCCCGAAGAGTGATTTCTTCTCAATGAAAATGTGGAGGAGTCACGCGTGCTTGAGCATCCAGACAGGATCTCACTTCATCACTTAAGAAGCCATTAAGCAGTTGAGCAGCTGTGTTCAGCCTCATACACAGAAGGTGAAGGTGCTGGCTCCAGGAGAGCCATGAGGGCAGGGAGCAAACACCAGTGCAGGCACCTTCACAGGGCCAATATCATCTCCCCTGTGCATCCGCCCAGTTTCTCCAAGGATGGGCATAGGTGGCCCACCCAAGGAGGGTCTACCATGGGGAAAAGCTGCTCCATAGCAGCCTGACTTCTATGTGAAATTCCCAGATGGGTTAAGACTGAAGCCCACTATGACACAGCTCCCTCCCAGTGATGTGGATCTTTTGCCTCTCTTTCCTTCACAAACACGGCAGGTACAGTCAGTCACAGAAGTGTGCAAAGCGAGTATGGCAACCATGGCCAAAAGAAAGAGGATATGCTGAAAAAGGTCTGAGGCTCCTTATCTCTTCCCAGCTTCAGGGCCATACCTCCAAATCTTTCTACCTCAGCATCTGTGTCTATTCTGAAAAGCACTGTCCTATTTTACTGACACTTCTGCAGTGGCTTTGCTGCCTTGGCTAGTGAGAGCTGCAGTAAACTTAGCTGCAGTATACTGCTTGCTCCTCTAAAAGCAAGGCAGCAAGCAGAGCAAAAGGAGGGTGAAGAAAGAGCCAAAATTACAAGAAATGCTGGAGAAAGTCTGTGCAAACATAGAAATCAGTAATAAATATGAATTAATTCAGTCCATGTGGTGGGTCCTTGTGCTATGTCTAATTTTACTCCTAAATTTTACACTGCTTCCAATGCCATAATTAGTAATCACATGCTTCAGTATTAACGATATTTGCAGTTGATTTTACACGTGAGGGGAGGTGTGTTGGTGACCTGCTGGTCTGGCGGTCACTTGGCCTAGTGGCCCCTTGCCAGGATGTAAGGGTTTTCCTTCTCCACTTACTTCCCTTCCAGAAGGGAGCAGAACAAGGGAGGTCCTCTCCTTTCTTCCTCATGTCCTCCTCCCCTATGGCACACCTCGGTGCAAGTGCCAAACCACCACTTGCCATTCCAGGCCCAGGCTGGGTGAGCACAAGCAGTCGGGCCAAGGGAGCTGTGCCACCAGCATCCTTTCGCTGGCTGTGCATTACTCACAGTTCCTGTGGTCTGGTTCAGCTGCTTTCTCCACAACAAACCCCACAGTGATGTACGACCAGCGGGGATTGTTGCTATCTTCTATTCCTTCTTCTGCCATCTATTGCTGTGTGTGACCGTGTTCCAGCTTCAAGCTCATTGCCGTGCCCTTGGGGAGCTTTGCTGGCTCCTCTGTAGGCCCCACACTCCCCCCTCGCCGGGTGATGCTCTCTGATGTGCTGTCTCTGGTGGTCTGAGGGTGGCACAGTAGGGGCTGACAGATCTCTCCCACAGGAAAATATTGAATCCTGAGGAAATGCAATGACAGATGCGTGTTGTTCATTCTGCTGGAAACGTTCACATCGAGAAGACCATTTGCCTCCCAGAAGCCAATCTGGCCACGCTGAGCACCACATTGACTCTTCTGACACACCTCAGCAAAGTCTGCAAGATACTTCCTGGCTCTCCAGGAGGGTTTTGAAGCACCTTCTGTTCTGCAGGATACCTTGGGTCTGAGTACATAGCTCGGTAGCACATGGGACCCAGCAGTGACTTGGCCAGCGCACTGATGTGGGTTGGAGGTTATGCATGGCAGGAGCAGTGTTCCAGAGAGGTGCGTGCCAGCAGCCCTCGAGTTCATTCTTCAGACAACTCGCTAAACATAATCCATGGTCGGTAAGTGACGCAGTATAATGAGTTGTGAGAGTTGCATTCCAGTAGTGGAGAGGTGCTGAGCAGTGGAGAGCTGCACACGGTTTTAACCCAGTCCTCCGAGATCCCCTTGTGAATAAGGGGAATACTGGCACTCTGCATTGTTGCTACAGCGTGTTGATTCCAAGGGGGGTGACGAGCTCCTGTGACAACAGTTTTAATGTACAAGCTTTCACTAACTGTACGGTAAGGTACGTTTATCTCAGCAGTGGAATTGAGGAGATCACATTGCCTAATGGGGGGGGGGGGAGGGGGAGAGAGAATTCAGCTTTAAATTCTAGCGCAGATAAAACATACATTTCCATTCGCAGAAGCCTTATGTAGGTATTCTGGCATTTCCCAGTCACATATTTCTGTAACTGCCTCACCAACGACACTAACAGCGCACAGTGATTCTATCTTTCATGCTTTATGAATGTGTCTTTGCAGTGGAATAGCTCCTTGCAGCGAGCATGGCAGTTTAGTAACCTGTCACTTCAGCCTGGGGTCTCCACCATTCCTAAATGCTGCTGCTCCAGCTCTGTCTGCCCCAAACCTCTCTGTTCCACACAAAGGCCATTCCTATGGGGTCTTCCTGAAAAGGACCTTCTGCCATGTTACCACTCCACTATCTGCAGAAGGTTGCATCACTTTGGCACTTCAAAGCTCTATAATGAGGCACTGTAATTTCAAAACCCTGATCAAGCCTGTCCGAATTCAACGTTCACCCTTCCTTAAGCAGCAGGTTGGAAGACCTGGTGAGGTCCTTTCCAATGTGAATTGATTCTGATTTTATGTTCCTCTTGCTCAAGACTGTGTGATACATCTCAGAAAGCCCTCCTCTACCTGCAGTGCCTGTGCATAGCATGGAACCAGGCACTGTTCCTGCTTTCCAGCTCTAAATCAGGCCTGTAATAGCCACATAACTCAATGCTGGCCATAGCTGCCGTATCACTCTGTGCTGCTGCTGTTGTGCTCATTTTTGTGTGCAACGAGAGCTGTGAGGTGCCGAGTCATTGCTCACCTCTGAAGTGATTCCTCTCGCTGCGATTCCCGCTCTGTGGGTACCTGGCAGCTCCCATGAAGCAGGATGGTGTCGTGCCCACAAACTGCCTGCTCCTTTTTCTCAACACAAGTGAAGTTCTGTAGCGTTCGGCTGCCACGCTCATTAGACACGGACCTTTAACATCACAAGCAGGAGCGCCGGCTGAGATTTGTCTTCCCAGTGGCAAGCACGGAGCATGCATGGCCTTCTGATCTCAGGCCCTGCTGACTCAGCAAAGGCTGTCAAACCTCGAGGAGCCCTTTGTTATAAACGCTGGCACATTGCTTTCAAACACTGGCATCAAAGCATTAAAGGAGTGACAGAGAGAGGGCTCTGATCTCCTCTGAGAAGTGCCTCCTCTGCCCTCAGGTTTGGTCCCTGTGGCACCAAATCCTATCTGCTTTTACCTTGATTTTTGGACTTTGGGTTGCGAGGATTGAAGATGACTCTGGTGAGATGCTGCAGGACAGTCCCTCAACAAGCTCAGGTGTCTTCTCTGCAGAGGGGGGCAGGAGAGCCCTGCAGCGTTGCTCTGCTGTGGGGTAACAGTGGTACCCATCCAGTGCTCTGGGGAAGGAGGGCGTTTCTTGGTTCTATTTTGGAAATGAAAAAGAATGATGATTGATAATCACTGTCTGAACAGGGGTTGTTTAACCGTGATTACCAAATGCAGTTGGATTAAAGTCGGTGTATCCAGATAATTGCATCAAAGGCTTTAAAAAGATCAGGCTGAGGAATTCTCTGAAACACTAATGGAGATTTCCAGTAAACATGAAGTAAGGGGGAAGCTCCAGAGAGCTGGAAGAAAGGCTAAATGACTGTTACAGGTAACTCCAACCGTGGGGAAAACCACAATAAGCATCAGGGCAGCTGAGTAATGAAGAGTTAAAGGAAGACTAATAATAACTGAGGATTGATGCTGGCTTCCTGAAATTTGGTTGTGACCAAGTTTTGTTTTCTCATGGACAAATGCTATTGTTTTGATACAATGCTCTTCTGGACAGTACTTGACTTGCAGTTGGAAAACATTGTGTTGCAGTACAAAGGCAAGTGAGATCCACCAGGATAACTGTTTGGGATAGAGATTTCTATATTGCTATACTGAAAATCGCAGCTATGGATACTGTTAAATGCATCTGCTGGACAAGCTCAGGGCTGCAGGGCTGTCCAGCAGTCTGAACATCTCCATAGTATAGAAATGCCACAGCGAAAACATTTTCCCTCCTTAGATCCAGTGACTAAGTGCTAACACCCCAAACGCGAACAGAAGTCCCTTGAGGGATCCAGTTTTCCAGAAATGCCCATCACATACTGGCAATGGGATAGAGAACATCAGCAATCATTACACTAACAAAGAAAATCAGAGCTGAGGATAACAGCACCTGCTTCTTGTTTTCTGGGCTGATGGATAGCAATCCCACATCCCTGAAGGGGGAGCAAGTAAGCAAGAAGGAAATAGGCAGTGGCATGTGGAAATAGGAAATATTCCCTTTAGGAAATAGGGATGTGGCCAGGAAAGGGTCGAAGGGGCAAAGAGAGGGTGGGTTGGAGGGGGCTTCACAGGTGCCTCATCCTGAATCCCCAGGAGCCCCTTGGCTGCTGCTCTCCCACTTGCAAGGGTGAGGAGTGAGCAAGTGGTTCTTCTTGAGGCAGTGCTTTGGAGGTTCTCTACCCTTTATGGGGCGGTGTGGTTGGATCTGAGCCTCAGAGGAAGAGGCAGCAGGGTTGGAAGTGATCCTGAGAGGAGAGCTGATTCGTCGGATGGTGTGGAAGACGCCATTTGCAACCCAGTGACAGGATATTCAACAGGGATTGAATGTGTTTTCGCAGATGATGGTGATCTGATAGCACATGGGCTCACTCTCATCATCATTTTGGCGTACACAGCGGGGATCTGGATCAGTGCAGAGGTGCCTCACACAAGAAAGAGATACTGAAGAGAAAGAGCTGAGGTTAATCAGGGGTAATTCATCATCACAATAGATTACCAGAGGCTGGTTTGGGCACACTGAGATTGTACATTTTTCAATTCAGCTTCTGGTCTTTTTCTAAAAGAACTGGTCTGATTTTGCTGCAGATAGTCGGCTTGAAGAGGAACAAACACAGATAATACCCTGGAAGAGCATTTATAGGTGACCAGCCAGTCTTCCTGGTCTTGCTACCTGCGGGGTTTCTTTCACTTCATGTTACACATGCTGTTCTGCTGACAAGTACACCACAAAACGACCACACACTACCTGTATAACATGCTCAGTTTATTAAACAAGCACGCTAAAGCACACTAATGTGAGTCAGGTAAGTATCTCTCTCTATATATAGTAAATAAGTACAATGAAGAGCACTGGCCAGGTGCCCTAGTGAGGATGAAGGTCTAAGAGCAGCTGCACCCTCATGTTTTCCTGTCTCTTTCCAACAAACAGTCGCGATAAGCATAAGCATATATACTCCACCAAATACACTGTGGCCAACAGCATCCTTTGTTTTGTCTCTCAGTCATGAGAGGGAATCAGCTCACAGCCAGGTTCCCATCCATTCCACATGCTGCCTGTGCCTCAGTGGGTGGGGAATGAAGGTAGCCCTTCTTGTAATGGTTTCTAAAGTCTAGTTCTGAAGCAGAAATTGGAGAAAACTTAGAGGAAATCAATGTGTGAAATCCCATTTGTGAATGTCATCCTGAGTGACTGGTGGGTTCACTGGGAAGACTTGATCTTACCAGTTTATCACGTGGCCTGAAGGGAAAAGAGAACACATTTATTTGTGAATGACTTACATGAGACAACTGATAAGAACTGGATGATCTTTAAGGTCTCTTCTAACCCAAACCAGTCTGTGAGAGAAGAGATTCAGAGCAGCCCAAGGAAAAGGACTTGGGGGTGTTGGTGGATGAGAAAATGAACATGAGCCGGCAGTGTGTGCTTGCAGCCCAGAAAGCCAACCGTATCCTGGGCTGCATCAAAAGGAGCGTGACCAGCAGGTCGAGGGAGGTGATCCTGCCCCTCTGCTCCGCTCTCGTGAGACCTCACTTGGAGTATTGCGTGCAGTTCTGGTGTCCTCAACATAAAAAGGGCATGGAACTGTTGGAACAAGTGCAGAGGAGGGCCACGAGGATGATCAGGGGACTGGAGCACCTCCCGTATGAAGATAGGATGAGAAAGTTGGGGCTGTTCAGCCTGGAGAAGAGAAGGCTGCATGGAGACCTCCTAGCAGCCTTCCAATATCTGAAGGGGGCCTATAGGGATGCTGGGGAGGGACTGTCCATGAGGGGCTGTGGTGATAGGACAAGGGGTAACGGGTTCAAACTTAAAAGGGGAAGTTTAGATTGGATATGAGGAAGAAATTCTTTACTGTAAGGTTGGTGAGGCCCTGGAATGGGTTGCCCAGGGAAGTTGTGAATGCTCCATTGCTGGCGGTGTTCAAGGTGGGGTTGGACATAGCCTTGGATGGCATGGTTTAGTGGGAGGTGTCCCTGCCCATGACAAGGGGGTTGGAACTCGATGATCTTGAGGTCCTTTCCAACCCTAACTATTCTATGATTCTATGATTCTATGATTCTATGATTCTGTGATTGTATGATTCCGTGACATTGGTACCTAGAGCTTGGTGTCAGACAGAGGTGATCACACACAGACTCAAATGTGCGTTTGGAACAGACACTGTGAGGTTCACAGCTTTCCAAACAACCTTTTCATGGTCCCTGTTGGAAATGAATCTCGACTCCACCACAGGTTGACAGCACAGTTGTAAACCATGGCATACACTGAGTAAGTGTTGCTTACATTGAACAGTAGCAGAAGTTCCTGAACCCCTCACCTGGACAGGCACTAGAACATCAGCTTTGCCATTTCCTACAGTTTCAATACACAATGATGGGATGGCAGCAGGAACACAGGCTTCTGGAAAGAAGGGTGGGGGACCTGGGTGCAGCGCCTGCAGAGGTCTGAGGTGTTGGTCTGGGCTTTAACAGAATCAGAGGGAACAATGCACGATGCTGCATTTACTGCTGCTATTGAAATAACATTGACTGGCAAACATGACTCTTCGTAGCCTTTTCCAGGGCTTAGTTTTCCCTTTAGTGACAGGCATATGCTGATAAAATAGCAAAGGGTAATGAAGGTTGCATGGTACTGTGAAATATTGCACAGTAAGAAAAACAGTACTTCCATAATGCCAATAGGGCTTCATCTTTCTTTCTGTGTGGATAAACGTGCTCTTTTCTTTTTGCTACAAGGCAGCTGGAGTCTCATTTGACCCCTTCCAGTGTACTCAACTGCCTTTTAGCAGTTGTTGAAGTCTCAAAGGTCCCAGTGTGATGTCTGTGCTTTCTGTCTCCTTCTGCACAGGGTGAAGATCTCAGCCTGCTCAGAAAATGCAGGAGTCAAGAGAGGCAGAAGAGTCATTTGATCCACAAACAAAAGTAGAGACCATAGAGAGCTGACTGAGCCAGCTGGCCCCGGCCTTAACTTCTCCACCTTCCATGCGCAGCGAGTATCCAGACAGAGGAAGGGACGACCGACTGGTATTTTACAGTGTGAATGGTACAAATACCAGGTTTTGAATGTTATTGGAAGTGTGCCATGTATATGTTTAATACAGGTTTTCTAACATGGGCAGATGAGGCAAAGAAGTTATTGCATGAAGGAAATGGATGTCTGATCTGGCTGTCAGAAATACTGAGAGGACAGCCATGATTTGTTAGAAACAGTTAACAGCCTTTTGGAGGTGCCACAATTTGCATTGTGCCTATTCAGGTATTTTTAGGCCTATTATTAAATATTAACTATGAGTTCATCAAGATTCCTTTCACTGTAGACATTCTTAACCACCTAGTTTTGAGCTAACTGCCTTAAAAAGTCACCAGGTTTCTAGGTCTCCAGCAGAAGCCCACTTAAAGCGATGAAGTTTGGTTTCCACCTTGGATGCAATGGTTTATAGTGATTAGAAAGCTGCAGTGAAATGCTGATTTACATCCAAGTAGCACCCCTTTGTTCCTGATACGTGGCAGAACATCAGGACAGTGGTAGAGGAAGGACTAAAACTCAGAGCAGCAGTTTCATGATGAGGGTCTGGTTTAGGTTATGTACAAGGATGGCTGTAGGATGCAGGCTGGGGACATCTCACTCTGGTTTAAAATTGATCTACTTGATAAGAAGTCCTCTCCCAAGAGGTACACAAGTCTCCATGTGCAAGAGGAGAACCACCACTCTATAATCTGCCCCATGATCCGCCTTGAGGAACTGTTCCAGGTGAGTTACAGCTCTGCTGCCTTCAGCCCAGTGCAGACATCCAAGGATGGGAACAGGAGACAAAGTGCACAAGCTCCTGGGACTGCAAGCTTCAGTGGTCCCTCTGCCTGTGGGGCAATGTAGAACTGTTTGCTAATGACACAAAACAAGTGTCCAGAAGCATCCTCCCCACACCAGACACCCTGAACCAGGAGGTTTTGCCATCTGGGTGAATTCTGAATATGCCTAGAACATGGCCTGAAAAATTTCCTCTGAATTTAACTGGACCAATTCCAAAGTCAACAAAACTTAATGGAAGCAATTTGAGAAACCCCCCCGAGTATGGAGTGCACCACAAAAGGTCTGTCTTTAATGAGCAAGTAGCAGGGTCTTTGCTGTCTTATGTCACATATATCTTAGCTCTCTTAAGTGCATTCCCCATTGTTCTCTACAGCAAACTGCAGCACTGAGGTCAGGAGAAGCTTGGAATGAAGGGCACCAATCAGGAGTCAGTCCCATGGCTCCTGAGAACTTCGTGTTTCCTATCACTTTCCTGACCCCACAAAGGGAAGGCTCCACGATTTTATTCTGCCTATTAGTAGGCATTTAATAACTATTAGTAGTTACTGGATGGTATAAATTTTAATAATAATTATTATAATTCTTAATGCAGCCATTAATCAATTAACTATTATTGAGATAATAATTATGTAAAGAATTATAACTCCAGTTAATGCTTTTTAATTAACTTAATTTGGTGAGGTGAGGAAGTGAAATAAACCCACCCTGCCTCGTTGGCATTTCTCAGTGGGACTTCTTTGCTTTTGTTCTAGGGTGTAGGCACAACTTGTGTTTTTCCCCACATGGCTGGACATGTCCCACACTTGCAAATGCCCCCTTGAAAGGCAACGCACTGATGCTGTTCTAGCTTATTCTGGGATACCACAGCATGGTCATGGAGCTGGGCATCACTTTTTAGCCCTCTGCAAAGGAGCTGTTATCCTGGAGCTGCCAGTCCCCTGCATGGGATACCTGGTACCTCGAACTGGGCATGGAAGAGAGGGTGCTGTGCGTGGCAACAGTCCTGATCTGCCTACCAGGAGACTCTGAGGCAGAGGCTGGTCTTGACTGTTCCCTATGGTTTAGGAATCATGTTCAGACTGGCAGGAGGAGGGCAATTCATGGCCTGGAAACCTTGAGTAGGATCATGGCTTTCAGATAAAGCTGTATTAATGCCTGAGGAGCGCTGCTGTGAATGGGATGAGTGTTTAGTTTCAGGATAGGAAAAATCCCTGCCCTGGTTCCTGGTCATGGGAGATTCCTTCCCAATAACCAAGGAGAAAGTCCCAAATCCTGGTTGTTTAGGTTGGGATGTTCCTTTCCACGGAAACTGTGCTACTTTGCATGAAATAAAAGATCCAGGAACCAGGAAAACACGGGGCTGCCCCTGTCACCATCCTCACTGTACTGTGTCACCATCACAGAACTGTACTCCCCTACAATATTCAGAAATGGAAACGTTCAGATGTGACCCCTACAATTCCGTGGATGCTACTAAAGGACATGTTCCAGCATCCCCCACGATGTATTTATTCATCCAGCTACAAGAATCTGAAAGCCCAGGTCAAACATACTCATTCTGGAGCCAAGTTATCTAACTTTTAGCACCCAACTTAGGAGAGATTAATTACATATGTAGTAATGGCCATCAGCAGGCAAGGGAATAAAGCCCTGGTAAGACACTCTTGCAGGGCAAGGGAGGAGCTGTGCTTGGAGCACTCATTTGGTACAAGTTGGAAAGAGCCTTTTCACATCTGGAATAGCAGATACACAGGAGCTGAGGCTCTGCACACCAGGGGCTGTTACAGGATGCTGGCCAAAGTGGCATTACAGGTGATAGAGTGGAGATCACAACTGAGGACAGCCTACAAAGGCCTTGGAAATGACGAATGTGGGAGGTGACCCTGTCCAGCAGCTAAGGTTTCATTGATGAGCAACCCTCTCTTGTGGCATTTCCCTTGCTCAGGTCAAGTAAGTTTTCATTATAGTATCTATATTCTTCCTCCTGAGCATTTAATCTTTAGGGATTAGTTCAAAGACTCTCTCTATTGCTTCGCTGATGAATTGAGCTTTTCTGAGTAGTCCCCCAGGTCAGAAACCATTTCAATTAATTTTCTTCTCTCCTATATGGATAACCCTCCCGGTCCTCTCACGGAGCATAAAACGTAATGTGTCAGGTTCTTAGTTTCAAATTGACTTTTACCTGGGATTTCAAAATGAATTAAGATCTGAGAGGAGTTCCATTTTGTCAGGAGAAGATTTGGTGCTGGATCTGCAAGTTACAAGAGGCATCCATGCCTCCTCCCTCCGAGAGGCATCATCCCTGGGAGGGGGCTCCCAGTCTGGTTCTTTGGGAAGGGATCCTAACAGGGTTTTCATTTTGCTCCTCCAGACAAAGTTCTTTACTAGAGTAACACAGGAACACAAAATATCTGCATTCAAACACAACAATCTACATGCCTGGGATTACACATTCCAATACACTGGAGTTAAATTGTGTCATTGCCTGTGAATGGCACAGTTTTCCATCTGCTTTTGTTTGGGGTCTGATGACAATAGGTGCAGTACAAAAGAAGAGCATTCTTCTTCCTGTATGACTTCAAAGGTGATTCCCAGCTTCACCTCTCCACAGTTAAAGCCACCACCAAAAGAACTAATGCAAATAAAAGTAAGGGGTGTTCTTATGGATTTCTCACCCCAAAATACTCCGAAGTCACACTCTGCAATGATCTCCGAGGAATGGGTTTCCAACAAAGAGGACAGGGCTTGTCAAGAATGGGGACTGGGAATAAACTGATGGCACCATTTTTCTTCACTCTTACTGTGGTGTGAACGCAGTTTCCCTTGGGACTCCTAAGACAGCCCGGAGAAGCTCTCATGCTTGCTGAGCAGTAGGAGAGTGCCATAATGTAAGTGAGCACATGGGCATCCAGTACATAAGCGATGCATTGCTGTTAGGAACAGAGAAGACAATTCTTTACTCTTTGGCATTGATATTCCACTTCTGTAACTCTCCTGTCTCACAGGAGGCTCAGACTTCTTTGCAGGGATTTATCTTGATGTTAAACTTGTATCCCAGCATAACCTGTTTACTCGCAATGGGGCAATTCCCTCTCCAGGAAGCTTGAGGCTGTTGTTTAAAGACAACCTGTAGCCATCAAGGGAGCATGTTCTGGCATACATCTGTGGGACAGGCACACAGCTTTAGTGGATGGAGAATACCTCCAGCCTTTCCAGTCTGTATTTACTATGATCTCCTTGAGTTCATGGCTTCTTGTTGTCTTTTCTCTCCCATCTGGTACCTCATGACTTCTTCCCGTGATGTTTACTGCAAGGAGACTGTGCCACTGCAGGGAGATGCTGCTCCGCTCCGCTCGCTCAGCCTGTCCCAGTTGTGTGGTAGTCTAACATCTTACATCCTCTTTTGTCTCTGTAATTTTGGGTCATGTAACCCTTCTGGGACTCTCGAGTTATTTAAATAGCGTCTGTGCTGAGGAGAACAACCTTCATTTTCTTGCTTTTTTTTGGAACTAACTTCCTCATTTAGTATTTGCTCTGAGCTTGAGTTTCAAAAGAAAATCTTTGAGTATTTTGCTGTTCACTTTGGTTACGCTTACTCTATTCATGGCAATTGCACAGAGGCTGACTTTTAATTAGCTCCAAAGCTGTGTGATATCTTTGGGAGCAGTCAATACAGCTACTGGGCTTCCTTTATTTGTGGAAAAGATGTGAAAATAGAACGGTGCAGTTTCCCTCCAGAAGGGAGCTAAAGAAATGGTCCAATTTCAGGTAGTGGCATGTATTCTGCAAGTTTGGTTTTGCAAGAAGAAAGAAGGAAAAAAGGAAGCACAAAGGAAAGATGAAAAAAGAAGCATTTATTACTCTATAATGAGGTAAAACTGAGCTCACATACCAATGGGGGGGCTGACAATAATATATGGCTTTAATTAGCAATCAGGATTTGAGGAACAGCTTATTATGCTAATAGTTTCAAAGCTTCCCAGTAAAAAAGTGCCTATGGAGAGATTTGCTAACGACAAGGAGATCTCCATTTTGTAATATAATCATGTAATTCTCTAGACAATAATTACACATTTCCTTGCATGTTTGTTATGAAACTCTGGACTTCACATTCCATGCTGTGTGCTCCCAGTGGACCGAGGAAAACAAGATATAATGACCCAAAACTTCTATTCTAGAAGTTTGTTATTTTCCTGTCCTGAAGGGAATCTGCCATGGCATGGATTTGAATGAAAAAAGCAGCAAAGTTTGATATTGAGCTCAGTTAAGTGGAAATGAAGCCGGACCCAACTGCTGAAGTCAGTGGGATGTGGCCATATTGGAGCTGGAGTAAGTTCATGGTCAGATGAGTGGTTTCAAGGCTTAGCAGTGGCAGGTGGGGGGATTTACCAACCACGTGTTGGCTAACTAAACTCACAGCTGCAGGATTCAGGGCCCAGTGGAAGTCACTGTGCGGTCCACAGAAAGGTGTTTAAGAACAAATGCTTCCAGGGATAACACACTTTCTGCAGGCTGGAATCAAATGTGCTCTTGTGGTGCAAGGAGCAGAGGAAGCGCTTCTCCCTGAGGACACAAGGTGTAGGGGCTTGATAGGGAGAGGATGGAGGCACGAGTTCCCCTGGTGCTTTCAAAGCAGGGTGAAAACCATCCCAGCTCCCCTTTGTAACTGTTCCTTACAAAAGAATAAGCAGGAAAGACGTGGTAAGGGTTTTACATTCAATCCAACCATTGCAAAGATTGAGGAGCTGAATGACTGAGCTGCCAGTTACATCCCCCCAGCAGTTAATCAACTACAGGCTCTCTCAGTCTGGTGCTTCCCCTCCATAAGCATTAAGCTAAACTTGGAGTGACCCAGGATTGACAGGCAGAAGATGCCTTCTGACTGTACGCCTCGCAGACACTGCTGCAGGCAAACCTGGGTCTGTCTGCCTGTGTGCACCACGCACTCAGGTCTCTCTTCTCACTAGGATATTCATCCAGGGATTTCAAGAATGAAGCCAGACCTCCCTTGGGAGAACGGAAAAACCCTACAAAGCTCGGTCTTTTCCCTATTGCAGTTCACTGCATCTCTTTTATCCATCACTGTAGAGAGGTCTGAGGTGGGGTGGACCTTGGCCATCATCTGGCTGCACGTGTGGAGGCTAGAAGGTCCCACCAGGCACCCCTTTGGTTGACTCTTCACACACTTTGTAACTGTGTAGGTCATTTCTAGAGGCACAAAGATGTACGTTTGTGTGTTTAAAGCCTTCCATGTCCCTAATGGAGGTATTTCTGTTTTCTGTGGCAGGATCATCAAATCATAGAATGGTCTGGGTTGGAAGGGACCTTAGGGATCATTTAGTTCTACCACCCAGCCATGGGCAGGGACACCTTCCATTAGACCAGGTTGCTCAAAGCCCTTTTATGGGCAAAACCCATAGGAAATTGTTAAAAAGACCTGCACTAGCGTATGTTGTTATTCTGGCCTGAAACTGCTGAGCCTCAGCTTTGATCTCTGTAAAGTAAAGAGAAGTCTATGTGCAAATTACTTCCCACAGTGAAAGGTCACCCAGAAGTATTGCACTTGTGTCCATGGCTCTCACTTGGGTTTAACCACAGATGGGCTCTGGGCAATTCCCACTACCCAGCTATGTGTGCAGGTCTGTTGCTTGGAAGAGTAACCAATACCCACAGCCTCCCAGGCATGTGGCACCTGGGAACATGCTGCCTGCTCTAACCTTCCCCTCCCAGAGAGGGAAGCATTCTTTCCTAGTGTTGTGGTTTAAGCCCAGCCTGTAATTCAGAGCCACGCAGCTGCTTGCTCACTCCCCCCCTTCCTCCACCCTCTCCCGGAAGGATGGAGAGGAGAATGGAAAGAATGTAACTCCCACGGGTTAAGATAAGAACCGCCCAGTAACTGAGGTATAACATGAACCACTGCTGCTGCCACCAGTAATAATAATGATAAGGGAAACAGCAAGGGGAGGGAATACAACTGCTCACCACCTGCCGACTGATACCCAGACTGACCCAGCAGTGATCTCACCCTTCTGGGTAACTGCCCCCAGTTTATATAGTGGGCATGCCATGCTGTGGTATGGAATACCTCTTTGGTCAGTTTGGGTCAGGTGTCCTGTCTCTGCTTCCTCCCGGCTTCCTCTCCTCCCTGGCAGAGCATGAAGCTCAGAAAGTCCTTGGTCAGAGTAAACATTACTGAGCAGCAACTGAAACCATCGGTGTTATCAGCTCTGTTCCCAGGCCGAAAGTCAAAACCACAGCACTGCACCAGCTACTAAGGAGGTGAAAAATGACTGCTACTGCTGAACCCAGGACACCTAGCTTCCAACTGGCGAAGAAAACCTCCCAGGAGCAGCACAAAAATCAGTGGAATAAACTCTTTTAATGCAGAGGCATTCATGAAACAGGGAGGAAAATTATTGTCAAATCTTGCCCCCACAGCAATGAAACCAGGCAGCTGAAGGCAGCACCTCTGATTCCCAGGGTTAGTACGGGGAGAGGAATAAACCAAAGTGGGCTGAGAAAAAACCTCCTAAATCCCCCAAACCCTTCACCTCTCCACCAATGCCATGGGACTGACAGATGAATCAGCCCTCTCACTGTTGAACAGGACTAGAGTTTGTAATGAGCATGTCACGTCATGTCACGCTGCTGTAAAGTCCAGGTTGTTGCCTGGCTCCTGCAACAGTGACTGTGAAGAAATGCTTTCACAACAGTTAAAGAACTAAAAGTTGAGGCTGATTTTCATCATCTTTGTGCAGTTTGGGCATGAGCATAATGATGGAATCTGGAAGGTTTTCAGGCTTCTTCAATAAGGGTGATTTTAACCTTGCTCTTCTAATCCACATAATGTAGAGTGACCAGAAAGGGGACTAAATTATATGATAATATTTTGTGGGAGACCACAAGAGTGCACTGTTTCAGGATATCAAAACAAACCTCTCAAACCAAAGATCATGTTTCTACAAGCAACGTTATATCCTGTAGTCCGCTATACACTGAGAGGACAGGTAGTGGAGAGTTCAAAGATGAAAATGATGCTCTTTCAAGAGTGCAGCACAGAAATATGAAAGCCAGAAGTTCAAACAAATTAACATTTCAGCCAGGATATTAGCCATTAAAATGCTTTATAGTTTTCTAGTCTGCCTATTTCAAACATCTGCAGGGGATTTAGTGACTATGGGATAGAGTAAGCAAATGTACTAAGTAGTGATTGCATTTTATTGTGGAGTACAGTCTCACAGGTGGATGACAGAGAGAGTCACAGTACTCACAGAATGCAGCTTTGCAAGAGCTCCTGATAAGTGAGACCCATGCACCCTGTCCCCTGGAGAAGCCCCAGGAACACTCCAAGATGACACATTGCAACAACCATTGGAGCTTTTCCATGTGATCCATTCAGTAATCTGCAAGTTCCTTCAATACTGCTGCTGAAAACTGCTCTGTCAGATCCTGTGGTGGAATCATGTTTTGTTCTTGAGAAGGAAGCAGCATCCCTCCTGCCATCTCAAGGGGTATTTTGTATGGACCCCAAATCCTGGTCAAAGGGGTTATATGAGCGTGAGCTCAATGTTTTGGCTCATTTCTCATTAATGAAATCACATCATCAGGGGAGCATCCAAAGGAGACAGATGAGACCTTTAAAAAACAACAGAGAAAGGGGCTCATGCTCAAGGCCTTTGTAGAAGTGGAAAAATCTCAAACTGACTGCTCTGAGATTGCTCAGGGGCCAGGCAGATGGCAAAGCTAAAGTCTTAACAAAGCAGATGAGTTAGTTTACACATCTCACATCCCATACTAGGGCAGAACAGAATAAGCAGAAGTCTTTTTACTGGGACCTTTAACTCAATACATTTAATATTAGGGACTTTCAGTTCCACTTCTCCCTCAAAAGGATTTTTCAGTTCAGGTACATAAACAACCAATATATATACTAATTCAGGAAGTATCACACAGGTGCATAAGCATGATTTGATAGGGTAAGATAGAGTTAGATGGATGTACAGAAAGATATCTATATATTGAGCGTGCAAAGAGCCTTTCAGTTTTCTGTAGGAAAATACGTAAGATACAAACAATGAACAGGGAGTCATTTCACTTCACTCCACCGATTGCATCCAAGTGGGGAAGAAGATGACTTATGGACTCTACCATATGTAAGGTGTCTATGCGACTCAGTTTCCCCACACCATGGCCCTGTATCCCTGTACCTGCCGGACGAGAGTTCCTTTCTTCCTCCGGGGCACACGGGTTTCTCTGTTTCTGTAACACGTTTCCCTCAACACCCAGGAGGTGGTATCAGCACGCAGCAACTTTCTTTGCTCTTTTTCTTATCGGAGCCTTTTTATACAGTCTCCATTTCAGAGGCTGTATTGCTGCACTAATTCACCCGATTCATTTCAATTAAGCAATTCGTTTTAACATTCCAGGTTATTATACAGCGTGCTTTAGTATGCTCAGTTTTCTTACCCTTCCTGTGCTAGGAAGCTCATTCCATTCTTCAGTGCTACAAAAATGGAGAGAAAACAGTAAAATCCAGTAGTTTTGCTAAATGGAGTAGGTTTCATGCATACATTCTTTTTTATAGCCAATATTTTTCAGCTAACATTCTTAAACATAGGCAACAGAACGAGATAAGCAGCAATTACAGAACAAGACAGATGACCCACACACAGAAAAACGCATCTTTGAATCCTCAGATTAATAAATACACTGGATTTAGTGCTTAGAGTCTTGAACTTCATTAGGAAATTTATTCTCTAGAACTTTTCCTGGTATGAGTTTATTTTATGCAGGATGAGTAATCTCTTTCAATCTCATCTTCTGTTCTTAGTTCAGCTGTAAGGGGTAATGTAATCTGCCCAGTAAAAGGGATGTTTCTGTGTTTGTCAGCCACTCTGTTTCCACCTCGGCAGGGAGAAATGACAGCTGATTGCAAAGAGTAGCTGAAGGATCCCATCACCCTCAGTAAGTCAGAGAATGGCAGGTGAAATGCAACGTCAATAATTGCAGAGCAAGGCACAAGCATTTACAAAGGTGTAGTCTGAGCTTGTTATTACTGCTCAGGAAAGAGACATTGGAGTGACTCCAGGGAGTCCTCTGCAAATGCTAGCTCAGTGTTCATTGATGTTTCAAAGTCTTTAGGTGGTGTTAAGGTAAAGTGATGAAGAGGACGTATGACATACTCGTGCAGCTCTATAATCCACCGTGTGTCTGCACCTCAAGTACGTGTTCAGTTCTGATCCCTATGCCAGGAAGGTAGGAACAGATTTAAAAAGATCCAGAGAACAGCAACAAGAGTGACAGAGACCTCCACATGAGATGAAATAGGCTGTACCCATTCAGCCTGGAACAGAGATATGTGAGCACCTCTTAAAGGTATATAAATGCAAGAATGATGTGGGAATAGCAATTGCAATGACTCTCCTCTATCTCTCACGATCTGAAAATGGGCAGCTAGTAAACAAGATGATGTGAGAGCAGATATAAGACAGACTAAACGTATTTTTTGGAGTTTCCTTCATTCAAAGCATGACTAAATTGCACAACCCTCAGTCACAATGTACTTGATATCTGAAAGTATTAGTGAATTCAATCTGTGGTTAAAGAACTTCTTGGAGGAAGTCCAAGATGAGTTATCAATCACAAAGAAAGCCCTTAGGCAGGTGAGTCCTAAGCTGTGGTCACTGGGACATACACCAGGTGAAAAACAAACTTGTCTTTTGCTTTATTGCACTCTGTCTAAAGTGTATTTTACTGGACACATTCAGAGACAGGTAATGTGTAGATGGGTCTTTGGATTGACTCAGCATGTTGACTTCTCTATCAGGTCTCCATACCATGACATAGTGACATAAGTGTGTGAGATCCTAGATAGAGGAGATGACCTGAGCACACTGGCCATGAACATGCCCGAAGAGCTGCCCAGTCCCTCTGCTGAGTGCCATCACCTACTTTTTGGAGGGATCTTCCATTGCTGCATAAGACTCATCATATTTATTTGGCCAGAGCATCTTCCCCCCTGCCATTCACCCACACCAGCCCCAGTCCGCACACACATCCTGCTCTGCTAGAGGCACTCACTGCAAAAGCCTCCAAGATATCCCTCTGTGCCTTCTCTCACTGGCCTCCAGTCCTTCAGGGTGGTGCTGCTCTTGATTCCTGCAGGATATTGCAGTGTGAAGTTTTAATTTTCATCTTTAAACTGTTGCCTTCAGACTGCAGAGAATGTAACACCCTTTGTAATAAAATATATTGTAATTGATTGTACAATTTAGGAATCAAAATCACACTACATTGTGCCAAAATTAAATGTTTTCATTGTCTGCTTGTAATTTTCCCCTCCAGACTTATCCATGAAGTACACACAAATGTTTGGTTTCTCTTCCCTATTGGGATTATATTTCAAAATCTCTGATAATCTTTGTGCTAAACCCCAATTCCTCTCTTCTGTACTACTCTGGCTGGAGGGCCCTGTTAAACCCACATGGGGAAAAGCTTTGTCCTTGGTAGGGAAAAGGATCAGATATTGCCTGAAGCTCACTAGGGATTTAATTCATGTTATTAATTTGATATAGAAGCTCTCCAGATACTACAAAGAAAGGGCAGGAGCATGAACCCATCAAATAGATCATCAGCAAAAAATGATGAGCAGTAACATATGCTGCAAAGGGAGAAGTGGGTCTGATTCATCTGGCTTTTGATTCCATCGGGTATTTCTTTTAGTCTTTGACACAAGCAAAGGAAAAGACAAATCACAGCGATGTGGATCATCGGTGCCTTGCTGTGTGTTGGGCCATTAGCAGGACATTATCCTTGCTTTAGAAGTATGAGATTTTTCTCCTCAGACAATTCTTTTTCCTGGTGGCAGTCAGGTTTGTAGCCTGCAACCATGAGCTGGGCAAACTTCAGTGCGTGCGGTCATGTGTGATTCACAGAGTGGGCTCCTCGGCCATTGTGGTCCTCACAGATGCCCAACAGGGTGCATACAAGAAGGAGGTGTATTGAATTCAAAGCAAGAATTCAAATTTAAATGTAAAGTAGAACTAAAAGCAAGGGAACACAAAAAAATGCCCATAGGGACAGGATCTTGCCATGAAATCCTTATTTCAGTGTATTGTTTGTAGACGGTTTTTTCCTCAGGAGTTTGGTGGCATCTGGGGGTACACAACAATATTTTTGTATTGAAGATGTAATGTATGGGAGATCTTTCCATGGGGGGAAGTGCATGAGGAACAATGTTCAGGCCTTGGACCTACATCCTTTTCTCTCTAAAACTTCTGCAACAAGGTCCCCATGCAGGTACAGAAGGTATCCTCTGCTCTTCTGCCTGGGCTCTGCACCCACATGGTCTCAGAGAAGCACAGCTACAAGTGCACCAAAACCTTGCCTTTGACATTGCCACATGTGACTCATTGATTGCTCTGTTAGCAAGAACCAAGGTCTGGTGTGGATGCTAGGTTTCTCCTCCACACCATGCAGAGCTCTGGGCTCTGCTGCCTCTGCTCAGAGCAGCTTGAACAAAAAGTGAAGTCATGAGATTGGCTGCTGGAACCTGTGAATGTGGTCTTCATCTTCAGCCCTAGTGCAAAGACACCTGGTACTTGAGCCCAAAGGACACCAGGATCAACAGCTGAACCGGCTTCTGGGAAGAAAGAACTTGTAGATGAACAGGATTTTCCATGGGCAATGGAGAAACAGAGTTGTGTCTCACACTGCCATCAGCTTTCCTGGTCCCCACCCCCTCCCACCCATCTGACAAAGCAAGCAGGGAGTTCTGAGCACTGCCCAAAGATTCAGGGCCCCATGACATGCCTAGGACAGATCTGGGGGTGTCACCCCTAACCAGGCACCCTGTCCATGTTTGTTGGTGGCATGGGTATGGTCAAATCATGGAGTGTAACCACAGAGCTGGTTCCCTGCCGCAGATCCCAACAGGATGGCACGCTGCTTACTGCATAGATCTGGTGATAGGTAAGGAGGATGAGGGGTAGAGATTTTCAGCTCCAGAGGGGAACCATCTGCTCCGTGTTTAGCCACCATGGACAAGTCACAATTACCCTGGCACTGATGAAAGCGGCTTTACAGCTCCTCCCCAACAGTTTGCCTGCAGGAGCAGTTTCTAGTCGAGCATAAGCATCTTGAAAACAGAGCCAGAGGCTCATTTTAAGTCACTTTTGAGTGCGGGGTGTTTTTTTCTTCTTTTCTTTCTTTGTTACAGTTGCAAAGTTAATATATGAACAGTTCGTGGTTTTCAGTAATTAAACTATACATGGAACCTTACAGGAGTATTGTGAAACAAATTAAACCATGATTGCTCTTCCGATTCACACCTAATGATTCATTAGTTATTATCAAAACAAGTGAGTACAGGGCTACGTTCCCAAAGTAAATCGATTTTGATGGCTTTAATTTGTTTTTTTTGCATGTACATGAAAGTTGCTCAATGGAGAGATTTGTAAGTAGGTGCCATGGTGATGTGCCCGGGAATGGACCAAACCTCGTACCTTTTCGTTCACCTGTGCAAAGTGGATGGGAAATAATACTGTTCTCAGGTGGGTTTGCACCTCAGAGAAGTGGCACAGATTTGGTGGGAAAACAGAGAATTGGGGCTGAGGAGATTAAAAAAAGAACAGAAACATGCAATACATAATGAATAATTTGAAACTACAGGGATTGGTACAAATATATAAACTGGGAATGTGAGCTGTTTGCCAGGCCTGGATTTACAGGACAGGCTGATTTGCTGAGTGTGCTGGTGGGGACGCACGGTGATGGCAGCTGCCCACCTTCAGATTAGGGCTGTGTCCAGAAGAGCTTTGATTCTTTTGTTAAGCCACTTGTTGCTCCAGTAGTTTCATTGTGACCTGAGCTCAGCGGGGCTGGTGGGAGGCTGCCCACCCAAGCCTTGGGCATGTCCATATTTCTGCAGCAGAGTCCTGTGGGCTCAGGCAGGACAACAGCTCAGCTTCCCTTCCTCCTCAGCCTTTCCTTGTCTTGCTAACAACTTTACATTTCTGACAGCCACCCCCGTCCCAGTCTGATTCTTCCCATATTTAAAAGCAGAAGCCTTCTCCCAAGCATCAACCTTGACATTAGCTCAGTGACTCCATGCACAGCATCAGCTGTCCTGCGCCATAGCAGAGCTGCCTACACTGGGCGCTGCAATGCCTGCATGCACGCTTACTAATGCAATTGCAAGAGCTGCAAAATGTGCATGTGTGTACGTGTGAGCTCTGCTTTTCCTTTGGGGAAGAGGGGCTCTGCATCTGTCTAGGAAGCAGCTGCAGTTGCACAGAGGCAGCTCCTTAGAGATGCAGAATTAAAAGATGTAATTAATAATCCCTTGCCAGGGTGATGCCCTTGCACGAACGAAAACTAATCCAGAGCATGTTTCTGCCTTCTTGCAACTCTTAATCTTCCACATATGCTGCTGGGAATGTCTCTATGGTTACCTCCTACAATATCAGTTTGCCAACATCAGGTCATTTCCTTTTTGGAACCTAAATTTAGGCTAGTTTTTTAGCTGTGCTGAACTTTGGTACTGATTGTTAGACTCCTGAAGAGCTGGAGGTGTAAAGCTTAGATGTGAATACGGCACCATTTCTGTAGTGCCCGTCACCACTTTGATAGTAATGCAGAACAGAGGCACAATATCAAGGGTTTCATGTCCAGAAATTGTAGTGCCATGAGGCAGCTCACAAAGACACTCTAGACATGACCACAGCAGAAAGACTCACAATGATTTCATTAGGTTATGTCCAATTGCAGGCTCTGGAGTCGCTGTCAGAAGGTGAGCAGAAGTACAACCATTTTAGTATTGAACGCAGTAACTGATTATTTGCAGCCAGTAACTACATGTGCTCCTGCAAGGGCTATGTCATTTGCAAACGTGAGAGTGGATCAGGTGTACGTCCCTTCTCAATATCCTTTGAAAATAAGAAGTGGGAATCTGGATGCTGCCTGGGCTTCATTCAGCAGCTAATCATAAGAACACATCTCCTAAGACAAAGCTTCTCCTGACCTGAGTTTGAATGCATGTGGCAGCACTGAAATCTATATCTCTTTAAGTGCTGTTTCTATTACTGTGTTGTATGAGAAATATGCTGTGAATATGAGAAAGAGTGGGAAACCTTATTGTCAGCTCTAAGCAGAGCAATCACTTCTTTTCAAAGCAGGGAGGTCATGTTGCTGATAGTCACAAAAATGAGATTTTTCGAGTCAGCAGCTTTGCCTGATCTGTCGAAAATGTCACAACTTGCTTGTAAATATTCCAAAAGCCAGGAACCTTTGTTTCCAAAGCCAATTATGGTGTCAGCCTGACAACAATGTACTTACTTATCACAGCATCCAAAGCACCAGGCCACTTAAAAGCAACGGAATGGTCAGGAGCACCATAAATCTTGCAGTGCCCATACAACAAACCCAATTATTCTTATTAAATGTAAAATGTTACAATAGTACAAGGACCCTAATTCTGACCCAAATGGAATATTATTGTTCCACCAGAAAATGTGAAATGCAAACACACACAAAGACATGTTAGAACAGGGACATAAACGTTATAGATCTGCCGGTTGCACGTGACATATCTATGTAACAGTGACAAGATTCCTGGTTCCAGTGCAAAGCAAAATAGAACCCGAATTTTGAGGCACACAGCAGATTTCTGAATAAGCCTAGAGAAGATTCTTTCAGACATTACAACTCACTCTGTAACTCAGAGGCTTTTAAAATGCCTCAGAAAGAAGCAAATAGAGTAAAGGTTTAAAGCATGTCTCAATGTCTCTCTGGGTGGAAGGCTGATGAATCATGTTGTTAAAGGTGTAAATTATTGCTTTACTTAGATACTCACAAGTCACCTGCTAGGCAACGCAAAGGAGTGAAAAGGAGACCTATAGAGAAGATCCCAAAGGAAGAGTTGCCCTATATTCCCACAGGAAAAGAGCTCAAGCACTGGGCTGAAGAGAGCTATGAAACTACCTACAACTTTTTCCAGAATTGAGGCGAAGGCTGAAGCATCCTGTACACACCAATGGAGGCTGCCCATATAGTCCAAGAGCAAACTGCTACTGCAGAAAACCTCTTTACAACCACTGCATGGGCATATTGATGTGTGTCTTGTAGTGGGGTCAGCAGGTAATTCTGTGGGCTAGATATGGATATCATTCAAGCGCAGAGGAAGGGAGTGTGTTCTTACTAACAAAGTGAAAAATGGACTATCAAGGAGAAGCAGAGAGGCTGTGAAACCTCATGGAGACACAGCAGTGTTTGGTGTGAGCAAGCCTCACCAAGGGCAGAGCTGCACCTCTGGTGTGAGCTGCAGCATATGGCAGAAGGAGGGATCTGAGAGACAGTTTGCTGCTGGCAAAAGGGAGAAAAGCAAACGAATCAACGTGTTGGTGAGGTGTTCAGTTGCAGGGCAGTGAGTGAAAAGAAAACTTTGGGATGCTTTGCCCTGGAAAAAGGGAGCAGGGCTCTTCAGAATGATGGAGGAGCTAAGAAAGAGAAGTGAGAAGTCCTTTCTCACTTCTCCAGGAGAAAGAAATGCAGTGGGTGCCCCATGCATGGGTATGGAGTGATGCAAACTCCATCAGTGGTGAAGTCAGGTCATGGGTAGTACTGTTGTTCAGGGTTGGGGTGAATGTCTCAAGGGCCTCGTGGTGCTCATGACACATTGCCTGGGCATCCCCACAGCCTGTGCAGTGCAAGCTGAAGAAAATGGAGCTGGATCAAGGCTCACCAAGCCTTGGGTCATGCCCAGGATGATCAGAGCCATGAGTCTCTACCTGTGTCTGAGCAAAAGCTCTTGTGTCTGAGCAGATCCTCACAATGGGCTCACTGAATCCTTGCCACCAACACTGAGACAACCACATCATATTGTGTAAGCACACTCCAAGCCAGTGGATTACACATCTAAGGCTGTAATTGCCTTGTTATCCAATTAGCAAAACCCAAATGACTTCTCTGTGTCAAAGACAAATCCTTGCATACATCCTCCTCCTCCTGTTCCCATCACAGTAAGGCTCTGGCAGGGCTTCTGAGGTCCTGCTCGGAGCTGGCACAGGCACAGGAGGACTGGGCATGCTTTGGTGTTCATGCTGCCTTGCTCCCAGGTTTTGTCTGTGCATGATGCTGAACATCTCAGCAGCATGCCTGGGTCAGGCAGATCACACAGCTGATGCTCCCCTACATCTTGCAGGACTTTCTCCTGCAGGATGTAGAGGACTTTCTTCAACTGCATCCTTTTATTTTTCTCAGAAACAAGTGCTTCTTCTCAGAGAATTCAAATGGTCTCTCCAAGCCATAGAATTGGTACAACACTCTCTTGCTTGTTCCTTGGTAGATTAACTTATATCAGGGCTACATGCAGATTGGTCAGTATTTACAGATATCTCATGTCTCCCAGGGGATGGGGAGTTGCTTAAGACTGGGTGGCGAGTGATCAAAGTCCTTTTTTCCTGCTGGTGGAGGCAAGCAACACCTGGGGATGTAAAAACAAAATGGCAAATAAAATAAATACAAGTATCTCAATATGATAGAATGTGTGATCCAGATACTTGCGCTCTATCATAAGAAGTGCTGCAGGACTCTGGCATGGGTATACTGTGCTCCCCTTCACTGCTGAACAGAGGGCTCCAGAGCATCTGTATCTCCTTGGAGGGTGCCAATAGCCATCACTCATAGAATCACAGAATCATAGAATACTATGGCTTGGAAGGGACTTTAAAGATCATTGAGTCCAACTATTACCCCAGCACCGCAAAGGCCACCACTAAACCATGTCCCTACATGTCACATCTACACATCTGTCGTGGTTTAAACCCAGGTCACGCTGTTCGCTCACTCACTCCCCCCTCTTTCTTCCCCCTGGCTCCCGGAAGGATGGGGAGGAGAATGGAAAGAATGTAACTCCCACGGGTTGAGATAAGAACAGCCCAGTAACTGAGGTATAACACAAACCACTGCTGCTGCCACCAATGACAATAATGATAAGGGAAGTAACAAGGGGAGAGAATACAACTGCTCACCACCCGACACCAAGCCCTACCCAGCAGTGGTTCCCCTCTTCCGGGTCCCTGCCCTCCGTTTTTACACCCTGCGCATGACGTGCCTGTGGTATGGAATACCTCTTTGGTCAGTTTGGGTCAGGTGTCCTGTCTCTGCTTCCTCCCGGCTTCCTCTCCTCCCTGACAGAGCATGAGGCTCACAAAGTCCTTGGTCAGAGTAAACATTTGAGCAGTAACTGAAACCATCGGTGTTATCAGCGCTGTTCCCAGGCTGAAAGTCAAAACCACAGCACTGCACCAGCTACTAAGGAGAAAAAAAGACTGCTACTGCTGAACCCAGGACAACATCTTATAAGTACCCCCAGGGACGGGGACTCCACTGTTGCCCCGGGCAGCCTGATCCAGCACTTGTCAATGCTTGGTCTTATTGTGTGTTCTCTTTCCAGCAGAGGTGGGAAAGGAAACGTTTGTCTGAGCTGAAGGGTGGGAAGCCAGATGGGGCTGTCTGCAGCCATCAGACACACTGATCACCGCTCTGTCTCAGGAGTCAAGGGAGATTTAAGGTAATTCTGTGCCTTTGGTGCTACCAGACAACATCGGGAAGGCTTTTTTTCTCCTTATCTGTGAAACAGTGAGAAACCATTAGGTGGTGCACAAAAGCAAGGAGGACACAGGCATCAGGCCTGTGCTCGAAGAGAGGTTCTGGCTTGACACTGGGAGGGAGACCACTAAGACGTGTCTGTGCCAGAGACATGGAGCACAGCTGAACCTTCATCCCCAACGTTTGCCCTGAATGGTGTTTCTGAGATTGGGTTCCCACAAGATTTTCCTTCTCACTAGCACCTGATTTGTCGTTTTGTGTTGCTAACAAGTATCTTAACTGTAAAACTGGGGAGGGGGGTGTGTGTGTGAATCTTCTGTAGATCTATTTAATAAGACATGGGCACAAATGGCATTACAAGATAATTCTTTAATATGTGAAATACAAATTTGATGGAGAATTTATGTGATTGAATCACTTCTTTATTTAGTTGTTCAAAGCACCTATCCATAACAGCGAGTAAATTAGAAACACACAAGCAGGGATAATCCCACAGGATCAAGCCAGTATTAATCTCAGCCTGTTGCTGGAGCAGGCTGTCTGAAGGAATTTATTCCTTTCTCAAGTATTATAGCTCAGTTTGATCCCCATTTTGCGTTGGGTATTTCTAGTAAGTCCCTGTTATTAAAACACAATCAGTCTGCTGTAAAATTCAGCCCTTGGAACTCCAGAAGGAGATTTGGTTTCCACCCCGGGCTGCAGAGGACCAGGGATGTGTCTGGGGAGCGAAAGCAAATGCAAAGTTTTTATATAGATGGGCTTCTCCCTTTCCCTGGCATTTCAATAGATACTTAAAGGCAAAGGGAAGAGCTCAGGGCTCTATGCCAGGCTCCGTGTCTACAGGAACTTTTGCTTCCTTCCTGTAAAATTACAGTGAATTCAATCTGATTCATTCTACTTCATTTTCTTACTCCTGCACTGATGCCATGTCTAGATCTCAGCTAGGTGGGCAAGCAGCCTGCTCCAGAGCGTGAGGAGGGGAGAGCCCCAGTGAAGAGGTTTTAAATGCCACCTGTAGGCAAATTGAGAATTTGCCCTCAAAGTACTAATCTTTTCTTTATTGCTTTGATGACAGCACACATGTTGTTGGCGGCAAATACTGCCACGCTGAGTTAAACCCATGTAAACCCACCCTTAGTCAAAGCATATTAACCCCCTTGACTGTTTCTGGTAGAAAAAGACCCAATGTTTTATTCATCCTAACCTGTTTCCTCGCTGTTGCAGAGCCTGCAATTGAGATGTTAAGGTAATTAAACCCTTGCAGGGTTTGCTGCCCCCATGATCCCTGCACATGGGGCCCTGAATTCAAAACTCTTTTGAAAGAAGAGACAAAAAAAGCCTGGAGAGGTTTTTCTGACCGGAGTCACCCAACAGATGCTTAGTAGCTTTGTGGAAACAAGGATTAATGCTGTGGAAGAGACAAGGGAGCCAAGTCCTGTTAATAACTGATGTGATCGCAGCAGAATTCAGGTTGGAGGTGTCCTCAGGAGGTCTCTAAACCAACCTCCTGCTCAGAGCAGAATCAGACTGAGGTAAGACACGGTTGTTCAGGGTTTATATTCAACCTGATCTTGAGACCTTTAAGATTGGAGACTGCACAACCTCAGACATAGACATCTGCCCTCCATGGGGACATGCAAGTGTTGATGTCTTAATGAGAAGATAAAATCCCCTCTCTACTCCATGTAGCAGGCTTTAGCTGGGGCTTTTCTCTCTGTGTTGTACTGGCAAGGTTTGTATATCCTCGAGTATAATCAGGTCCTGCTTGAAAGGTTTGCTCCCTTAAAGACTCCACAAAGACCCAAAGTAATCAGGCTCTGTATAAAAGACTCCTAATTCAATCACTTAATATAATTGATTTAATTTAGAGCACAGACTAGATGGGGTTATTGCTCTCAGAAGTAAGGGTTAAGGCTCATACAACTGAAAATCTTGGCATAGGTAGCATCAGCACTTCATTTTGAGCTTTCTCCCCTGCATCCCCTTTTACTGTCAGGGGAAAGAAATTGGAACTCCAGAACAGCAATCTCCTATCTGGTCTTTGCCAAGGTCCTGGTGCAGTGCACCATGTTGTTTTCCTGTTGCAGGCACAGAAGAACTGCTGATGCTCAGCCCAGAGCACCTTTGCTCTCCTGATTCACCTCAGCTCTGGGCAAAGAGCAATCTCCCATCACGCATCTCACAGGAGCTCTGGTCAGGCTGCAGTGGTGTGCAGGTTGTAGGGGGAGTCTGGCAATGCAGATCATGGAGATGCTTCAGGGGCACATCAGGAGCTGAAGCTCTCACTGAGGTTTGTGGGCAGCACCTCTTGTTCAGGAAAGAGATGCCTCATCACACAACATCCAGCTGACTGTCACTGAGGGACTTCCACAAGCTGTTGGTACCACCACGGGCCATAAGCAGCCTGACCCTGTGTCTGCCCAAGCACCTGCAGCTTTGGTCACAGCATCTTAGAGAAGCCACCATCTCCAGTGAGGCAGTCACCCCTCCAGGATGGGGAATAGCATTCACTGTGACTCTCATGATCAGATGATGCTGGATTGGGTATCAGTCCCTTCTCTGCCACCCACCTTGGTGCCCAGCACATGGAAAGCCTGGGTGCGTTTTCTTCCCAGGCTGGGGTTGGTCTCCGGACCATACATTGCACATAGGTGCAGGATGTTCCCACGACCCCACATGGCCTGATGACAGTTTCCACATGCTTGTGGGCTGGGAGGGATTCTGAAGCCAGATCTTCATACGAGACTCTTCTCATCCTCTGTCCTCTGCCATGAACCCAGGATCCTTGCAATCTCAGAACTTCTAGCTTTCCTGGCCATCAGGACCTCTTCCTGAATATTCAGGCAGTTTGGCTGCTTGCCTTCCTAGAGGTAGATCAAAGCCTCGTAATACTTTTTTTCCCTAAAGAGAACAAAGTGATTTAGAGCTTGTGAACACTTCAGCACCTTGCTCTCCCCTGGATGGGGGAGCCATTATAAAACCCAGCTCCTGATTACTCATCCTGACAAAACAGAGAAGGTTTGGGTTTAATTGCAGTTGTTAATTAATTTTATCACTGCAGAATCTGCAGCCTGATGGGAAAAGGGAAATTATGTTTAATGAATGGCTCCCATCTCTCAGCACCTGGTGGACAGTTTAGCAGAGTAAGGCATTCAACCTCCTGTCCTTGGCCAGAACTATATGTCACACTCTCCAGTTCCTCTTCTCTGAAAGCCCCTCCAAGCTGGGCAAGCTCAGGCTGCCAAATGATCCTCATTCCCTGCCCTCCTTGCTCTGGGTCTCTGCAATGGCAACAGAAAGCATGCAGTGACCAAACCTGTGGGTAAAGGTGCTTGGCAAAGTGGCGGTGCAGTAGGATCAAGGCTGCAAGCTTCTTTTGAAAGACCCTTGGAGGTCCCACTATGAAGGAAAGAGATGGGTCCAAGCTCTGCTTCTCTGTGAGCAAAAACCGAGCAGTTGGTTCTGCTCAAGAGAAGCAGCAGCATCACTGTGAGTGAAGGTACCCCACTTCCTAGAAGAGCAGCAGGAAGTCTTCGTTCACATGGTGACCAGCAACAAGAAGTCCCTGCAGGAAGCTGGTGCCGGGGAAATAAAGCTCCTGCAGGAGCGGCTGTTTCCATCACAGGCAGCCTCTGTGTCATGCAGATGTGAGACCAAAGCATAGAAAGGCCAAAGAAAAGAACTGATGTGGTTTAAGCCATAAATCACGCACCGTGCTCATGCACTCCCCCCCCTTTCTTCCCCTCAACTTGGGGGGGGGTGGGGGAATGGGGAGAAGAATCTAAAGAATGTAACTCCCACAGGTTGAGATAGAACAGCTCAGTAACTGAGGTATAACACAAAACACTGCTGCTGCCACCAATAATAATAACGACCAGGGAAATGCAAGGGAAGAGGATACAACTGCTCACCATCCAATGACCGATCCGTGAAATGACTCTTTCGGGTTCCTGCCCTCAGTTTTTACACCCTGCACATGACGTGCTGTGGTATGGAATACCTCTTTGGTCACTTTGGGTCAGGTGTCCTGTCTCTACTTCCTCCCAGCTTCCCCTCCTCCCTGGCAGAGCATGAGGCTCACAAAGTTCTTGGTCAAAGCAAACATTTTAAGCCATAACTATAAACATCGGTGTTATCAGCGCTGTTCCCAGGCTGAAAGTCAAAAACACAGCACTGCATCAGCTACTAAGAAGGAGAAAAATGACTGCTACTGCTGAACCCAGGACATTCCACCCTTTATTCCATACCATTCATGTCATGCTCAGATCTCACATTTTCAATGTACCATCACATGTATATATATACATCCACACACACACACAGAGGGAGAGAGGTAATCCCTTAGTACATGGACCAATCCCTATAAAGCTGCTGAGTCCATT
This sequence comes from Amazona ochrocephala, assembly GCA_039720435.1. Lineage (NCBI taxonomy): Eukaryota > Metazoa > Chordata > Aves > Psittaciformes > Psittacidae > Amazona > Amazona ochrocephala. The sequence goes on along the minus strand of CM077891.1, from coordinate 1,181,974 downwards.
CGGTCCATGATGAAGTTTAACCATGCCAAGTGCAAAGTCCTACACCTTGGTCGGAGCAATGCCAGGCACAGCTACAGGTTGGGCAGGGAGGAGATTCAGAGCAGCCCTGCGGAGAAGGACTTGGGGGTGTGGGTTGATGAAAAAATGAACATGAGCCGGCAGTGTGCGCTTGCAGCCCAGAAAGCCAACCGTATCCTGGGCTGCATCAAAAGGAGTGTGACCAGCAGGTCGAGGGAGGTGATCCTGCCCCTCTACTCTGCTCTCGTGAGACCTCACTTGGAGTATTGTGTGCAGTTCTGGTGTCCTCAACATAAAAAGGACATGGAACTGTTGGAACAAGTGCAGAGGAGGGCCACGAGGATGATCAGGGGACTGGAGCACCTCCCGTATGAAGATAGGATGAGAAAGTTGGGGCTGTTCAGCCTGCAGAAGAGAAGGCTGCGTGGAGACCTCATAGCAGCCTTCCAATACCTGAAGGGGGCCTATAGGGATGCTGGGGAGGGACTCTTCATTAGGGACTGTGGTGAGAGGACAAGGGGTAATGAGTTTAAACTTAAACAGGGGAAGTTTAGATTGGATATGAGGAAGAAATTCTTTCCTGTAAGGTTGGTGAGGCACTGGAATGGGTTGCCCAGGGAGGTTGTGAATGCTTCATCCCTGGCGGCGTTCAAGGTGGGGTTGGACATAGCCTTGGATGGCATGGTTTAGTGGGAGGTGTCCCTGCCCATGGCAGGGGGGTTGGAACTAGATGATCCTGAGGTCCTTTCCAACCGTTACTATTCTATGATTCTATGATTCTGTGATGTTGACCTCCATCTCTTGTAACAGTCCTTCAGAGCATGAGAGGCTGTGTGCAGTGTTTACACTTGTAAATAACCTAGGCAATAATGTCCATTGCTAAGTCCACCCCTCGATCATGAGTTCATCTGTATGTTGCATCTCTGCCCTGATGGCCTGAGGTGTCATGGGCCCACCAGGCTCAAAGTAATTCACCCTCCCCTCCAGCAGTTTCTGCAGCTTGTCACTGGGGACTCCATACAGCTGCCTTCCATCTCCAATGCTTCCAAAGCACTGAAGGGTCCCAGTGGACTAGATACTCGCCCATACTGTCCCACACACCCTGCCACTCATGACTGTCCATCCTTGGGGAAAATCTCTTGGTCCTCCTACATCGTTGTCTAACCCCAGACAAGGCCCACACCCCACTCTGCTTAACTCTTGGGACCAGACGAAGTGGTCGTGGGTAAAACACACTGTATGCACGCCAACATGGTGATCCCCATCACAATCAGCAGGCAGGTCTCAAGGGTATCCAAAGGCCATTCAAAACCTTCAGAACTCTCAAATGACACCGCTGTACTTGTCACTGGGGCTGGTGCAGCTGCTGTTGCCCCCAAAGACAGCTTTCTGTCCTTACTAACCAAAGCAATGGGGTCCCATCTGTCTGGTCCTTGCTTTCCCTCTTTGCTGTGATGGTGCAAGGTTTATCAGCCACCATTTCTGTTTCCTTGTAATGTCTCATTAGTTCTGTTACCCTCTGGTTGTCCTTCTGGCTCCAGTAAACCCCTCCTTGCAACATCGCTCTTTCCCATTAATCCTTTTTTACTAGAAATGCACATATTTATTGCTCTCTATCTTGTTTAATCTATCAGGTCTTACAGTCCCCATTCCCTCCTAACTCCCACCCATTTATCTTCCTCTGTTACAGCATCTGCTTGAGTACAATATGATTATCTCCTGCCAGTCCTCATGCCAGACCCATGCTCTCTGCAGTGACTTGTTTCTGTGGAATAATTGGTCTCCCAAAATCATCATTACATGAGTTATGGTGGAGACAGGAAGAGAATCCCTACACAGATCAGGTGTCCTCTCTTCCCTACTTAGATGGCAAATGGGGTTAACATTTAATGGGTCTTTGGACTAAACCCCCCCGGGTCCCTCAGCCGTTCCCCATCACACTGTGGTCCAGGCCCTGCACCAGCTCCATTGTCCTTCTCTAGCCCTGCTTCAGCACTTCAATGTATTTCTTGCAGTGAGGGGCCCACATCCATGCTCCAGATGAATGGTGGACATGTGATATCCATTTGCAGCTGGCAAGTGCTAGGGCTGCTTGTTGGACTCATTGCTAGGAGGTCCCTAGACTGAATCCAGCTCAGTTCTGCTGAACTGGCAGACACTGGGATACACAGGGAGTGAGTGCCATGTGCCACCCCCAATGGGTCTTGATCCTCTGCAAACCTCTTATCTCATGTACCACTGACATGCAGCCATTTCTGCTGCAGCTTCTGTCTGTGCCTGCCAACAGTTCCCAACAAGCGCATCTTGATGGTAGCAGTAGATGAAGAATAATCATGTGTTTGGTTGGAGTTAAGGAGAGGGAGGGTGATGCTCGTACTCTGTCAGAAAGTGAGTATAAAGCTCTGAAATGGGATCTCTAATTAGGGGGACCCTCTTAGAGATGTCAGTGTGATGGATGGCCGACTGTGTACTGCACACTACTGAAATCTAGTCATAATCTGCTCCTTTGGTGCCTAGAGGAAACATCACTCTAAAAAACCCTTATTCCTGAGTGTCTATAACTGTCTGCTGCCAGGTTCCTCTGCTCGGCCCAGTCCTCTCCAAAGCTGCCTCCAATGCTGCTGTCAGGGTACAGCCTGCACCACATACCCCAGGGCTCCCCTTTTCTTGGAGCGCATCGCCCTTGGAGGCTGTGATCCGGAGCACACAGTGCTTCTTCTCCCTTTCCCAGATTCAGAAAGTAGGTCAGGCTCAGAAAGTGAGGGATGAACGGGTTTCCTTTTATCATGACGGCTATGCACTGCACCATGGGAAAGAAAGCAAATGCCTTCCTTCTGTTTCTCTTCCAGGAGCAGGGCAAATGAAGTTTAGCAGGAAAAATACAATAGGACAATAATTAGGTTGCTTGCATTTGAATGCTTCGTGATCTCTGTGGACTTCAAAGTTTAGACAATCTCCTGGAGGGGTGCAGCTTAGCAGTAGCAAAGAGAAAAGATGAAAGAAACAGTCACACAGCCCCTTCCATCCCATACACCAACAGCAGCAGACAGGCTTCCTTCTACACTGAGCTCCGGATAAAGGGTCACTGCAGAGGAGAAGGTACCCCCCTCTGGTACAGCAGAAACCTTAGGGGTAAAATGTGATCCCTTGAGGTTCATTTGCATTTTGGATTTGGGATAAAATGCATCTTAAGTTATAAGCAAAGGCTCTAATAGCAGGAGGCAGCCAAGTGCAGCTTCCTGGCCCTTTGGCAAGCTGAAGGACCTGGGCTGCTGAGTATCTCCAGCACTACCTGCATCCCCACTGTGATGGCTGCTGAGATGGATGCTTGGTGAACCTGTCTTGCTCTCTTGGGTAGGGATGAGCTTGTAGGAGGTGGAGATGACAAAGAAACCAGGCCTGGAGCAGTCCTTATCCCATATTCCCTACTGAGTGGGATACCAGAGTCAGGTATGTTTGTTTTGCTGAGTCCACAATATGTGCTCAGATCCACCATGACAGCAGAAGAGGAGGCAGAGCAACAGAAAAGGACAGGAGTCTGTGGGCTTGAACCTTGGCAGGGGACAGACTCCACCTGAATCCGGAGGAGTCACTCAGTGCTGGAAGCAGAAGCAAGCCATCCAACCTACCAACTCTAATCCCTACAAGCTTTGCAAGTCTCCCTCTGTGACAATGGGCTGGTCTCTGGCTACTGGATCACAGCACTTCATGTGAGAAGTGGATCTTTCGGCTCACCTAGGAGCCAGACGTCCTGGAGGATGCAGGAGGAGCTGGGAGCCAAGTGGGGGTTTCTCTGTGGCTTTCAAGTAAGTCCCTGGAAGTCCTTGGAAATGGTGAATACCAGAGTCAAATTTGGCACTGATCACAGAGATGGGTCTTCACCTACCCGGGGGATTCACGGACAGAACTTCTCAAAAGGAGAAGTGATCACTCCTCCTTTTCTCAGTTCACCCTGTCCAGGGAGGTTAGGGGTCTCCACTGCAGTCCCCTGCGGCAGTGGTGACAAGTATCGCTTTGACAAGGACATTTGTGGCTCATCCCCAGTGACACAGGAGCAGAAGGATCCTCCCTCTGATGGGAGGCTCTTCTGGAAGACATTAGGTCCTTGGTGGGGTGATCGATCCCATGCCAGCCTGGCAAGAGAGGGTGGGGCACCCTGATCCTGCTGAGCTGTGCTCTGGTAGGACACAGGAAGGGACCATCTCCATCCGCTCGTGTGATTAGCAGAGGGATAAGTGGTGCCAATCACACACCATTCATCCGTGCTCAACAAAGGGGATTATTCCCAGCTCCTTCTCCTTGGCAGAAAAGGGTAAGTGTGCTCATGAGCCGCTGACTCCTTTCTCCTTGTAATAGTATCAACTGTGCTGTAGAAAAGCAGGATTTAAACTAACGAAAAGATTAGAATAATCTCTGTAACCCAGGACTCCATAGCTGCTCAGATCTCTAATGCACAGACATCCATCAGCCACAGCACGTCCATGTAGCCTCAATCCAGGCGTGTGCCACATCACTGTCCAGGAGAGGAGTTGGATCAATGAGTACCCTGTGCTTTGCAGGGATGCCCTTAGGGCCCTTCAGTACTGATCCTGCTCATTTTTCCATCCACCCATGCCATGCTCCACACTTCGATGTGAACACCAGAGCAGTATAGCTCCTGCCCAGGTGGCAGAGAACTCATGTTATTCTGTCCTTTCAGTGGAGGTTCCTCAGTGTTTGCTCAACACTTTCACAGAATCCCAGCCTGGTTTGGGTTGGAAGGGACTTTTTAAAGCTCCTCCAGCTCCAACCCCTGCCATGGGCAGGGACACCTTCCACTGGAGCAGCTTGCCCCAAGCCCCTGTGTCCAACCTGGCCTTGAACACTGCCAGGGATGGGGCAGCCACAGCTTCTCTGGGCACCCTGTGCCAGCGCCTCAGCACCCTCACAGGGAACAGCTTCTGCCTAAGAGCTCATCTCAGTCTCCCCTCTGGCAGGTTAAAGCCATTCCCCTTGGCCTGTCCCTACAAGCCCTTGTCCAAAGCCCCTCTCCAAGTTTCCTGCAGCCCCTTTAGGCACTGGAGCTGCTCCAAGATCTCCCTTTAAGGAGCCTTCTCTTGTCCAGGCTGCCCCAGCCCAGCTCTCTCAGCCTTTTCATTCACACTGAGATACCCTGAGGGTCACAGGAAGGTCCTTGGTTTGAAGGCAAGAGAGATCCCCATGACTGACTAGAATGACCTTTCACGCAGGTCAGGTCAGACACCCCACACGGTGCCTCCTGCACGGGGCCCATCATCTCTCTGCCTTTGTGCACGCTGTAGAAAACGTGGGATTCAACTTATTCCTAGTGGTGGGCTCCAGTGGTTAATCCCCTGTTAAATCCTGCGTTGTGTATCCAGTCCAGATACATATTCCTACAACTTCTATCCTGTAGGTATTTTTACCTGCTGGATTTAATGAGAAGTCTGGCTCTGGTCAGAAATCTCTTTGCTGATAAGTCCCCAGGAGCCACAATTGTATCAAATACGTAACATTTTGGTCTTTCACTAAAAGGTTTCTTTCCTGATCCTCAAATAAGTGATCAAATCATTTGACCCTCACATTCTGCAGGTCTTCCCATTCTTTGGTTTTAATGCTTTCTGAAATACAGATTCTGGAACTAGGCTATGAACCACACTCATTGTCAAATGGGACTGGGTGTTACTAAATTGGAGGGTGATGAGAGGATGGAAGTGATATTTATGGCAAGGCAGGAAGGAGAGACTCTGTTGGATCAAAAATGATACATCTGTCCACTGTTGCTCTTTCTTCTTGGATCCTGGACCTCCAGTCATGTTTCAAGGCCAGAAAATTGATGTCTTTCCTTATTTCTTTCCTTATTTCTTCCTCTGTTCTGAAGGTATTTTCCATTGGAAACCCCCCGATTCCAAAATTATATATATATAAAAAAAATAAACCCAAAGCAATAGAATTCCAAAATAGTGAATATTCTGGGATGAAAAATGCTCAAATCACTTTTGTGGAATCTGATTTAGTGGCATAACTTGCTGACTGAAATGGTACAGAAGATTCATCTCCAGAAAAGGAACAAAGAAGAAAGGGTTGGAAGTGACAGATGAAAGCCAAGGAGAGAAATCTCATTGAAGAACTAAAAAATCATCTTATGCATTAGGAATATTGTGAATGTAGTTGTAATAAAGTGAAAAACAGCACAACCCTCCCAGTACTGCTTTCTAAAGTGGACAAGTTTAATGAAAAGGAAGAATTAAATTAGCCATTGGGATGAGAGCGCAGCGTGGCTGGAGGTGCCTTTCTGATTAACTTGCATTCCTGGTGGGATTTATTGCCAAACTTTCTGGAAGGAGATGTATTTTCAGATCCATGATTACTTCCCATTTGTAAGTCCGGCTTAAGCTCCATTTCCTATCAGAATAAAACACTTCTGACAAACAGTGGAGCAGCACATTTATTAGTTGTCTTCAATTCTCTTAAGCTTGTTGCTGTAATTAACGCTGAACTTTCTGAAGTATATTTAAACAGGGATTGTTTCACGTTTAATAGCTGAAATGTCCCATTAGATAAACTTAATGCAGCTGTCTTGAAATGGCAAATAGAAGCTGCGAGGCCTTCCTTTAAGGGGCATATAAATAATCTTAATAGAAAACATGCAAGCTGAAATGTGGAGAGAATAATGTTGGTATCATTAGAAATAGTCTTTCATAGGTTTGTGAACATTAGTTGTTGGGCTTAATGGCTAATTACAAAGACAGCCTCATTTACATACTCACAGCACAGCATCATGGTACCTGAGCAGAAACTCACTACCTCCTTTCTTCAGCCACCTCCTGAACTGAACAGAAACAACACCATCACCCCAGATCTGAACTGGGGAGGGGTGAGCTCCCAAAGGCCAGGAGAGAGACATGCTGTTGGGGGCAGATCCTGCTCTGGCTGAGGTGGCTTTGAGCACTGCTCCTCGAAGCCAACTCAGGTCTTCTTCCACTGAGGGAGCATCTTCCCCTTCATCCCCAGTGGGGATCTGGCTCTTGATTAGCCTGGTTCCAGGTTTTTGCCACTGGTTTCTGATGGTTGGATTCAGCACTTCATTACTTGACATCTTCCCGCAAATAAATCCATGGTTAATTTGTGGCCTCTCTTTCTCCTTTATACATTAAATATTGTTCCTTCAGCCTGGCCCCAGCAGGTCTGTGGTGTTGTTACATAGAATCATAGAATAACAGAACAGCTAGGATTGGAAAGGATCTTAAGACCATCCAGTTCCAATCCCCATGGAACGTGGTTTACTCTTCTACCACCACAACCTCCGGGACCACCCAGGCCTCAAGGTTTAATTTTTTTGGACTGGTATGGTATGTTTTCCCCACTTTTGTGCTGGCCATGAGGCTGCAACATCTTCTTACTGTCCATTCCCAGTATCTCAAGGATCTGACTCAGTTTGTGTATTTTCAGTTATGCTTTTCAGGAACTTAAGCCAGAGATCTAAAATCTTCCTGCAACTCCCCTGTTTTTAGCAGAATGATCAAAGCATTATAGTCAGAATGAAGACTTGTAAGGCAAGAAAAATGAAATGTCTGTATTCTTCTCCCTTGAGCTTGCTCATTCTCAGACTATGATTGAGGGAAGCCTGACACCTTGCTTAGGAATATGTTTTGGATACCTGTGCCATACTGCTCACTCAGGGCAATCACTGCTCTATTGGGAAGGTTTGGCTTTTGGTCCAGCTGTTTCTTCTTTCTTCTATGATTACAAGACTTTCCTTTCCTTGCTCAAATCAGCTTTGGGAGTTATACTGAGCTGGAAGCAAAGTGACCAAAGTGCTTTTGGCGGTTTGGATGTCTCCCTTCAGCAAGGGCTATCTGATCTGTTTGCCTTCTTTTTCCTTCCTCCAGCAGATGCCCACTGTGTCACACTAGATGGTGATCACTTGGGAACAGACATCAACAGTGACTTCTTGGAGGTCCTTATGCAGAGACTTTCAAACCTTCAGTTATTTCTGTGGCAATCTGTGGAACCCTTTCAGTGGGTCAACCCTCTTGAAAACCTGGGACTTACAACTAGATTTATGAGCCAGTGACAGTGTCATTATTGTTGTGCCAGAAGAAATCCTGAACCTCATCTATTTAACTTGAATCCTCATTTCACTCTTTGACACTGCACTGCGTGCCGGCAGCTTACAGTGGTTTGGTTTCCACCATCCCTCTGACCTCTTTGGGCCACTGTCCTCCAACACATGGTTCTATGCCTTGTGCATCTTGTGTGTTCCTGGTAGCATCATTCTCAATTTGTTTTCAGCAAGTTTAAAACATCTGTCAAATCCTGTAACCAAGCAGTCAGGTTGTCTAATGAATTTACTTATCACAGTCATAATTTACCATCCCAACAGATGCCACGGCATTTCCTACTGTATTTAATACTGAATTCAGTGTTATCTCAGGCTAAGAATAGCTTGTGGTGAAACCTATTAGAAACATCTCCAACACACAGCGGATCTCCATGAGAATTATCAATTACAAAAACCCTCCCCAAAGCTGTAGGAGCATCATTAACTTTGCTTAGTGAGAGTCTTCAGATTGTAATGTTGGACAATGCTGTAGCACAGCCTGAAGTGTAATGGTGGGAGCCAGTTCACCAAATGTCTCTTTCTTCAGTACAGATATCTACAGGTGAAATGTTCACCTGCCTTTCACCAGGAAACTCGTTTCTTCTCCATCAGTGGAGCTGTTAAATTGCAATAAACATTGTGAAGCCCTCCCCTATGTTACTTCCCAGGTGTATTCTTTAATGTATTTATCAAAATACCTTCCCAAATTTTATTAAGCATAAAAAGATGAACTGTAAAACCTCAGCAGCAGACCTCAAGGCCTTTATGTTGTAAATGTAAAGACTGGCAGGTAACTCACGGGACATGGTTGGGGCTAATCATTGTTTTGGGACTGTTGTCTCTCTGAGAAAGCTTTAAGGCACACAGCATTTGATGGGTCTCATTGGGCAGTTTCCCAGGCATGGAGAAATGGGGCACTTGGCTGAGCATGAATCAGCAGCACTCACAGGCAGCTCCTTGTATAGCAAGAATCTGCCCAGTGAATATGCATGAGTTCAGCTTTCAACACAACAGAGGAATGATGTTAAAGGTTATAGCCAGCAAAACCATCCCAGGATGCATATTTTACATCCCTTCGCTGTTTTGAATGCTGTGCTCTTGCAGAAGCTGGAAGATTCATAAAACACATTTAAATGTTTGATATTCAGTTTATTTTAAATCTCCTGTCTGGCGCCTGTTATCTGATTTACAAGATACATAAACCAATTTGGTGCAGTCAGTGTAACCTCTTTCCCACCCTGCCTGCACCCAGTACTGTAGAGAAGGCTGAGCATGGAGGGGTTTATTTGCATGTGTGAAAAAAGGATAAATAAGCAGCAGAGTGAAATGTTTCGCTGGAGTCTCTGTTCTTGATGCTTCACTGTTTCTAGAGAAAAAAGATTCTTCCCTGAATTGAAATTCATGCCAGAAGTGTTTGTTTTTCCATGTATGTGTTCAGCAATTGTTCCACACATGCATGGGAAATCCCAAGAGAGGGATTGCTGGGTGTTCAGGTAAGAGTCCCTCATCAGGAGCACCAGCACCACAGAACAGGTCTAAGGACTAGCCCCAGGCTGTACCATGATCATCCGGATGACTTTGGTCTTTTCTGGGCCAGTTTGTTGTGACTTTGGAGTTCAGACTCCATAATCCTGCTCCAATAACAGGGATGTTTATGTCTTTGCTCCCAGGGCTGGTTAGTGTTCATATAGCAGCTAATGCGATTCTGCAAATCAGAGTTGTTATTTCAAACATGTCTCTCCAAATGAGAATAATTATTTCAAGTATCTTCTTTGGGGTTTAATAATACAATAAACTGTAACAACATAATTACTCAAAGTTTGTTGCAGCTTCCTGTGAGAACATTCCCAGGAATCCCTAATTGCTTTTGATCATTTTGGATCTGCTCTGCTCCTTCTAGCACAAACCAAGCTGGCTTGAAGAAACTGGGGAAAGCATGCTGGACTGACTAATAGGAAATACTGGAGATATTCACAGCCCAGCTGGACACAACTCTGGACTAACTGCTGTACTGACCCAGCAAGAGCAGGAGGATTGATGAGCTCTGGAGGTCTATTCCATTCTAAGGAATTCTGATTCTGTGAAATAAGCCGTCCTCTTTTTATTCTGCTCAATCTGTGCCTTTATTCAGTTCCAACTGATACAGAGAGCCTGCAGGGGACTGGTCTTTTCCCTTATCCTGTCATGTTGCTGATTGTATTAATTATTAAGCCAACAGCATCTTATGTTGGATGTTTATGTTGGTGAGGAGTGGACCAGGTTACCTCTATTATATCTAAGCTGCCAGTACCTATTACACTAATTAGCATGTTGGTTATGTCACACGATAATGATAGCTCTCCCTCCTCATCATATTGTATCGTTGGGCACTTCAGGTGGCTTGTCAGTATTTGAATTTCTTTCCTCCCTTTTTGGTTCAGGTCTTTCCATATTTGTACCATCGTTAGGCCAGGGTTGGAGCATCCCCCTCACAGCCTCTGCCAGGCTTGGAGCATCTGCACATTCTGCAAAACATCTGCTCTTCTAGCATGAAATAAACCCAAAGCAATGCTGAGCTGGGCAGGTCACTGGAACCATGGAAGAGACTTCTCAATGGGGCAGGCAAATACATCTGCAAATGTCAGAGAGGTCCTTGCCATGAAAGAAGATCTGCAGTGGTAGTTGGCAAATCCAAATGTCATGACATCAGCTGGGCCATAACAGAAATACTGCTAATGGAAACTCAGTGGAGCACAAACAGAGAAACATCACCCGAGTTCAGTCACGGCCCAGCATTCCCTAATGATGTACGTGGCAGCCAGGGGAAACAGCAGTGCACCCCGATCCAGTGTCCACATGACTGGACTGTGCATAAGGCTGTTGTGGACAGTATCCCACACATGTTGCAACAGCATTTGCTATGCAGCTCAAAGCAGGCATGCTATCAGAATCCATGCCCTTCCGCTGCTCTTTTCATTTCTGAAATCACACTGGTAAAGCCTCATTGAAAAACTTGGTGCTGTCCCCCAAGAGAGAAGCAGTGGGGAATCACAGCCGGGTTTGTCAAACTGGTGAATGCTGTCTCCAGGAAGCACTTCCCCTTTGTTGTAGAAGGAATTAGATATCAAGATTCTTATCTAAACTCACTGCAAGGCATATGAAATCAGATGGTGCCTCCATTTTCCAAAGAAACTACAGCAGCCAGCAAAGAACTGGCTAAGGCAGTAAGGAGCCATTCCAATCCATGCTCACGAATGCTAAGCTAATGATGGCAGAAGATGATGTCTTTCTGAAGCACCACCAGAGTTGGCATATGATATGTATTGGTAGATTGGAAAGCATCAGCACATGCAGAAATATCAATGTCCTAAATGACGCACTGCAGTGGGTGTCGTAGGTGTTAACATGAACAGTTGGCATATTTACACAGGATTGCACCACAAGATGCTGCAGGAGTGGGCACCAGTTAAACCAAATGCTCAAACCAAAACAAGCACAGTCTTTCTAAAACCCATTGGTCATTGTGGGAGTGCTGTCATGATTTGTAATGGTAAAGGAGAGCTTGTTTGGCTCCTGCTTTCTGACTGTCCATTTTGGAGGGCTGCTTGGTTTTGGACCCCTTGCAAAAGATCACTCCAATTTGTCCTTGTTTGGTGCGATGGCTTCATCAGTGGTGATGTGGGATCCTCCTTGCATTCCAGGGCTGTTGCCAAACCTGTACATTTACAAACAAGAAGCCTCCCTAAATCCGGGGGCTGGTTGAACACACAGGAGATGCACCCATGTGTATTTGCAAATAGCTCTGTGTATTTGCTTTATGGCTTTGAAAGCCATGTTTCCTAATCCTCCTAATCAGAAGGATAAGAGTTAACTGAAAAAATCCACCTGGAATTATGAAATGTGGTTTGGGGTTTTGTTTGTTTGTTTCTAAAGAAAATATTTCTTATTGTGATGAAATGGCAAGAATTTGTAACCTCCAAACTGCAGAAGTTCCAAACATCCTTTACTGAGTCCATCTGCTCATTCAGAGGGAAACCAAGCGATTCAGCCTCCTTTAAAGCTGTGATGTCTCTGCTATGGGGGTGAGTTGTTGTTTTCTAACCACTCTAATTCAATTCCACTCGTAAAGGGAAGACGTGACAGGCTCACTGTTGCACTCTAAACAGGATAAAGAATTAAACAATTGTAGAGCCCAGAGAAACAAGGAAAGTTGTTGGTTGACCTGGAAGTCTGGGATAGCTTATTCTGCTTGCCTGCTCCTGGAAATCATTTTTAAGGAGGATGACTGAGAGGAGAGGCGACATCGCAGACATCAAAAGCATTTACAGACTTCATAAGCTGAGGACTAAAGCAAGGAATCACTCCGAACAGCACAGCAAGACTGCAGCGAGCTTTGGGGAGTGGGTGGTACAGGGAACAAAAGCTGTGGGTGAGAGCATAGGAGAAAAAAGTTCTGACGTTTGAGAGGAAACAAACAACCCCCAGCATTTATTGCAATGTCTTTTCTCAGTTGAAGTGTTCACATTTTCATTAGCTAAATTTTACTTGCTCTTTCTTCACTTTTTTGTGATTTGAGTAATAACAGTATTTTATGTGAGAAAGTTCTCTGGTTCTAAACCCCCAAAACCTCTGACGGTTTGATTTAATTTCTTTAATTAAAGCCTCCCCCCTAGTTTTGATGGGAAAAGGCATCATTTCAGCCACATGGGGCTTAGGATGAGGTGTTGCAGGCAAGGGAAGCCTTTTCAGGAGTTCAGGAATGTAGAAGACCTCTCAGGGGGTGTGTGGGGAGGCCTGTGGAGGTCAACATCATGTGTTTCCTGAAAGACACCAAGGGCTTCACGATGAAGGCAAAGACCCAGAGCCTCTGCTTTAGCCAAGTAGCAGCACACGCAGGCTATGGCAGACTTAAGGCTGGGGCCTGGATTCAGAGTGATGCTGTCATTCTACAGCTCTTCAGCAGATCTTTCTGTCACTGCTTTAGGTGAGTTGACTCTAAAATAGACTTTTGCTACTAATCCAGTTTGTACACCGGATCTCTACATATTTGCATGGGCTCATCCAGCAGAACTGAGGTGCAGAAGGGATTGGGAAGGAACATCCTGGGCAGTCCTGGGCTGGCTTTGCTGCCACGTCCACCTTTCTATGGGAGGCTGGGAGGTGAAGCACCACTTCATTTGAAGGGCGGCTGTGGGAGAACCTCTGCACAGATACTGACCCCTCTGGGCCATGGCAGGTAACACACTATAATCTTCAGGGTCATCAGTGACAACTCACAAAACATGGCAAAAATGTGTTATGGGTAAGCACAAATGCTCATCAATCTGCCAGGGAAGTGCTGGGCACTTCATACAGAGGCTCATGCAGCAGCTATTCTGCATACCTTCACTTTAGAAGTACTCAGACATCCAGATCTGTGTCCCAAAGAGCACTCAGGCAACCTCATCCAGAGAGGGGTACACAGCTAGCAGAAGAACAGCAGGGGACAATGCAACCTAGTTCTGACAGATACACATTAGAAATGAGATAAAAAGTTGGGCTTTGTGTGGAGACAGGAGTAAGGCTGAGCAAAGGGCTCTGCACAAGTGCTGTGAGTAGCCTAAACTGGTTTTAGAAGTACAGTGATAGGTGGCGCACTTCACATGTGTGATTTACATGATGAGGTGTTGCCTGTAATGTTTGTATTCCAATGAGTTGCACACAGGGCTCAGTGAAAGGAAACCAGATATTCATTAACCCAATAATTTTAATGGGAAAAGCAGACATATAGGTATCAAATTAATTTTAGTTCTATTGGGGGAATTAGAATGCATGAAGTCTACAGCCCTGGGTCTGGCATGGAAGAAGAAACATGAATAGTCTCTTTGTAGAAGACCATAGCATCCTGGAAAATGCATAGGTTTGGACTGGAGTGGACAGAAGAGAGTGGAAATGTGCTGTCCCACAGCAGCATCCATGAGGTCAATTGGAGCTGACTCCATGGAGGAAGAAGTTGTGGAGGAGGAACAGGTTGTTAAAAGGGCACGATCTGCACAGGCTCTTTGCTCAATGGTGAGCAATTGGAAATCCATGGATGGCTTCAACCTCCTTCCTCGCTGCTCCCTCCCAACTACCATATCTTTTGGGAAAGACCTCTCCTAGTGGTGAGGAAGCTGGTGAATCGCAGGGAAGCATGATGAATCCTCCTGTCAGTTACCTTTGTAATATTACCTGTCAGTCTTTGTAATATTCAAATTATTTCTAATATTGTACTGTCCTTGGGGAAGAAGAGAAACTGTGTTCCACCAAGTAACATCTTATTAATCAGATTCTATATGACACTGAATGAATGACTGAAATCAAGGATCATGAATGTCAGATTAGCTCAGTAATTATTGAAAAGCTCAGTAATACAGTTCTTGGATGGAGACATGGAAAATCACTTTCCTTCCTTTTAATCAGAGCCTTGTGCTCTGTGGGGGCCTTGAGAAGGGCTGGTTTTGCCTTCATAGAAGAAGGTGGCATATGTTTTGTATGCAAGTCTGTGCAGAGAGAGCTTTGCAGCTCCCATCTAGGCAACACAATTGGAGCCCCCAGCTTCTCTGGAGATGCAGGAGATGACAAACAGCAGCTTCAGGAGAGGCAGGGTAGCTCAGATAGGTCACCAGGGCAGGTCTTGAGGAAGAAGCTGACAGGAGATGCTCTGTGGCAGAAACAGAGGCAGAGAGGTGTAAGCCCCAGGTTTGGTGTTGGCGGAGCACCCAGCAGGGAAGACTCAGCTGTTCCTTCTTCGAGCAGAGACTGATTTGTGGCTGTGGCTTTGGCTTGTCTCTAGATAAATGTCAGAGCAGCCAGCTCAGCCCGGTATTATCAGAGGGCTCTGAACATGGATTTTCATCCCAGATTTGGAAAAAATATGGAACTTTTACATCAAATTAAAATGTAAAAATCATTCTGGAAGAACCTGTCAATGTTTGGGGGGTTTGGTGCAAAAAGAAGAATGGACAAGATGCCTTGCGGCATAATGTGCATTTCTTATTTGAACATGCAAAGGCTGACACCTTCTTGTTTTGAAAGGAATAAGTAAAGCATTTTGATGGGAAATGTTCCATTTTTTCAAAGCTGACTAAAACTTAGATAAAGAAAGCTTTGGTGTTTGGTCTGGCCTTGAAAACAGTTGCAGCAGGCCAACAGATAGGAGCTGCTCTCTGCTCAGAGCATTTGCTGCTACACTGGGTAAAGAACATTTCTTCCAGCACTGCTGGGCTGATGCCCTCCAACTGCATTTTTATGGTACGTGGACTATCCTGAACCTTGGGAAGAACAGCAGAGGTATACAGCACATTGGTTCTGCCAATTATACTTGAAGGTTTTAGTTGGGGGATCCATGAAAGGGAGAAATGACCTCTCAGTGGAGGGGATCCTAGACAAGGGAACTTATCTTGGACCTTGGACTCATCCAGATGCACAGACCTGCACAGAAATTCTTGGAGGCAACCAGGTCCAGGCTGTCATTCTCCTGTGACACAGAAAAGCAGTCAGTGTTCAATGCCCTGATGCCAGTGCAGGGACATTGAGCCAGCAGGCAGCAAGGCTACCAACAAGATTTCTAGAAAGAATGATTCCAGGAAAGAAGTTGAAATGCAGATTCCAGGGTCATCCTGATTGATCCTGGCTCTGACAAGTCTTTAACTGAAAGAAAAGTGTAACGTTTCTGCCTAGGGTACAGACCATGTTAGATGCCCAACCCAAGCTCTTCATGAAGAGTAAGGTATTCTGGGCTGCATCAAAAGGAGTGTGACCAGCAGGTCGAGGGAGGTGATCCTGCCCCTTCACTCTGCTCTCGTGAGACCTCACTTGGAGCATTGTGTGCAGTTCTGGTGTCCTCAACATAAAAAGGACATGGAACTGTTAGAACAAGTGCAGAGGAGGCCACGAGGATGATGAGGGGACGGGAGCACCTCCCATATGAAGATAGGCTGAGAAAATTGGGGCTGTTCAGCCTGGAGAAGAGAAGGCTGCATGGAGACCTCATAGCAGCCTTCCAATATCTGAAGGGGGCCTATAGGGATGCTGGGGAGGGACTCTTCATTAGGGACTGTGGTGAGAGGACAAGGGGTAATGGGTTTAAACTTAAACAGGGGAGGTTTAGATTGGATCTGAGGAAGAAATTCTTTACTGTGAGGGTGGTGGGGCCCTGGAATGGGTTGCCCAGGGAGGTTGTGGATGCTTCATCCCTGGCGGCGTTCAAGGTGGGGTTGGACATAGCCTTGGATGGCATGGTTTAGTGGGAGGTGTCCCTGCCCATGGCAGGGGGGTTGGAACTGGATGATCTTGAGGTCCTTTCCAAACCTAACTATTCTATGATTCTATGATTCTATGACTATGTCAAGGCAAAGTCCTTATTCCCAGGGGGTCAGACAGTGTAGAGCACTGACTCTCCTTGCAGTGTCTTCCCCAGAATAAGCTTTCTTGTTGGATTCAGGGACAGACCCAAGCTTGGATTCACTTTTCCTTGAATGCAGTCAGCTGCCTATGGCATCAAATTCATTTAAGCATAGATGTCTAATTGCTGTCACAATCTGGGCTGGTCACAGCTGGCTCCCTTCTGTCTCTGCAGAGAGGCACGTGCCTCAAAGCTGTCCCCTTTAGTAAAGAGGTGAATCTTCCTGGGTGCCTATGATGAGTACTGAGTATCCAGACTGCAAAGCTAAGGCAGAAGAAGCTACACCCTGAAAGCAAAGCTGTTTTGTGCTGGTTGGATCGGCATGGAGATGAACTACCACCATGGCTGGCTCTGCAGTCACTGCTAAAAGGCAATTACAGAGCAAACAGCAGCAGCAACAAAACATCAGCCCTTTCTCTTCCTGCAGGAGAATGGGAAAGATCAGAGAAAGGGAGTGTGAACAGGTCTTTACTCTTTCAATTAATTCTCAGCAAACTGTATTGAAATTGTGCCTCAGAGTGTTTATCATTAAGACAATTATTTTAGGCTGACCTACTTTTCTCTGTCTCTTTAATAACATGGGCCACATCATTAGATTTGTACATGAGTAACAGACAAAGCAAGCTAATTGGTAGCAGCCTCTTTAAGAAATAAAGCAGCCTGATCGTTTGCCTCCTCACGTTCTTCCATTACAGCTGAGGAACTGCAGAAGATGTTCGCTGATTAGTCTGTTGAATTATGAATTAGGCTTCTGGTCCCAGTGCAGCTGTTTTCTCCATGTCATTCCTAGGACTTTATTTCCCCATCTGCTTATAAAACCAGGAGCTTGATCCTGCAATAAACACTTCAAATGCTTTTTTTAGAAGCTAATTAATTGTGTTGCATTTTTTGAACACATAGAGCTACCCTGGCTTGCATCAAACTAACAATGATCATTTCTCTACTTCTCTGTGCCCAAACAATTCTTTTTTCAGATGAGTTGGAAAACGAAGAAGACTACATCAAATAATTTGTACGTGTCAGGTTCTCGCTGTTTTAATTGTTTCTGTGCATAATGCAGAATGGGTATCATCAGAGGAGTGGCATTTGCAAACCAGGTTTACCATTCCCAGGGCAATCTACATAGGTTCATTCCTCCTTGCAGGAGCCAAGAGAGTGGAGTGACATTTGTGACTGGCACATACCTAATGTTCAGTCCTAACCTCCAGTTGCTGCCTTGGCTGTGGGTCCATGCGAGCTGGAAAGAGCACTGCTTGGCACCTGCAAGCTGGATGCTCAGATGACACAGTGCTAATGGGGCACACTGAGGCTTTACTGAGTGATGAGTGAGGCTGCATGAAAGTAACAGCTAAATGAGAGACTAGTTTAAATTAATGAGCCCTTTAAAGTATACAAGCCACTACGGTCCACAGTAATTATATGACAAATTTTATTTTATTGTCCATATCAAGCTCACTGGATCAGCTCCATGTACGTGCCTGGGTCGGTATAAAAGGACATTGGATGTGGCACCCTGAGCAAGACAGACCACCCTGTGAGCTGTGATTTGGATGCCAGTGGTATCTTGCATGTTCAATCAAAGGTGTAGGCTTTCCAAGCTCACCTAGAGCCTGCAGGTAACCTTGGGGATACATGCAAGCCAAGTGGCTGGACCTGGGTTTGCCTCTGAAGGAGGAAACTGGAGGGTGAGGAAAAGCAAGCACAAAAACCATTAATTAGCCCCTCTCAGAGGGGACAGATTCCTTGTTTTTATCCTAAATGGGGAGCAAGTCTGTTCCCCAAACTGTGCTACAAATATATCTCCGCCTGTTTTAATGCCTTGGCTTTTGCATCTGTAAGAAAGACGCTAAATGTGTTGGTTGGAGTTTGAACTGATATTGAAGTTGGAAGCTTTTGGTGATGGTGGAGTGGACACAAAGGAAATGTAGATGGAGAATGGTGTGAAAGAGGCAGGCAGGGCAGGAGTCACCAGCCACAGCTTCTGACATCCCAGTACAGGTGTATTTTTCTGCAGGAGGAGCCTATGGTCTCCTCACAGCCACCAGAGAGAGAGAAGTCCTGAGGGGCATTGGTCTAAGCCAGATTCAATGTTTCTTTAGGATGGACTGATAGATATCCTATGCGTGCCAGTTCTTGGGTGCCAATGAGGAGCTCCAAATGAGCAGCTCCGAGCAAAGATGTAAAGAAAACAGATGAAATGAGCTTTGCTCCTTCTTGACCTACTAAAACCCTCTGCCAAATTTCACTGGCATCCATGCCCAGGCAGTCCCAGGTCTGGGAGAAGCCCTGCAGCCCTTCAGACAGGGTCTTTGCTGTGACCTATAAAGCTTGTTGAGCCGGACATCAGCCTTCTTCAATGTCTACCTCACTCACGGTTGGACTTGTCACTGTCTTGGTCCACCATAGTCCAAGTGTGGTGATGTTGAGCTCACATAAGCAAAAGGGCATGAAAAGAAGAGACTCAGACTGGGATTTTTGGCTTCTAACTGGAATCGTCTCTACCTGCTTGGTGCTATGCTTCTGCAGCTTTCTTCCTTACTTTAGTTGCTGAATCCTGATGGTTGGTTTTTGCTAGCATGAATGCATTCAGGGCTGCTTTCCTGGAGGTCAGGACTTTTCTATTGATACATGTTTTTTAATGGTCTACATGTAACTCTATCAGTTAAGTGCAAGAATGAAGGCAAAGTCCTGGCTGACATCAGTCTTAGCTCCAGTTCTGCTCTTTAGCTAAGGTTGCAAAGCCTCAGATTTCAGGTGTTAGAATTGTAAATACTTCTTCTAAACCCAATAAGTTATACCAGCCCCTGGTGTACCCATGGTGTTCAAGACTGAACAAGCCTGTGAAGAGCTGTTCACTTCAGGATTATTTCACTGTTTGGGCCAGTCCATTGTGAAAGATATTTATGGCTATACCTTGTCGTTGAAGGTTTCTTGTTCAACACAAGGAACTCCAAAGGTGACTTGGTTTCTTGCCATATCTTTTTTGGTCACCTCCTGTTCTTTCATCATCCTGCTTCTTCTATTTGTTTTTTTTCAGGGGAAGGTGAGGAACAAATGCAGTTTTTAAGGAAGATGGGTACTGACTTTACTGCTTTTTGTGTTTGGCTCTGTGGTATTTCTTCATGCTTGCTTTGCTATTCTGAGTGTGTCTGTACACAGCCAGCACAGCACGTGAATGACAACAACCCTCTGTGTTAGCACTGGGTCCTAGTATTAACAAAAAATGATGGTATCTGCATGGGATTTATACACTGCATTCTTGCTCCTGCTGTACTGTGCACATTGCAAATACCCGAGGCCAGCTGAAGCCCCTCTTCAGAGGGAAGATCATAGAATCATAGAATAGAATCATAGAATAGTTAGGGTTGGAAAGGACCTCAAGATCATCGAGTTCCAACCCCCCTGCCATGGGCAGGGACACCTCCCACTAAACCATGCCATCCAAGGCTATGTCCAACCCC
The DNA here is from genome assembly GCA_039720435.1 of Amazona ochrocephala. Taxonomy (NCBI): domain Eukaryota; kingdom Metazoa; phylum Chordata; class Aves; order Psittaciformes; family Psittacidae; genus Amazona; species Amazona ochrocephala. The sequence continues at coordinate 1,161,990 of CM077891.1, read as the reverse complement.
ACCTTGAATGCCGCCAGGGATGAAGCATTCACAACCTCCCTGGGCAACCCATTCCAGGGCCTCACCACCCTCACAGTAAAGAATTTCTTCCTCAGATCCAATCTAAACCTCCCCTGTTTAAGTTTAAACCCATTACCCCTTGTCCTCTCACCACAGTCCCTAATGAAGAGTCCCTCCCCAGCATCCCTATAGGCCCCCTTCAGGTATTGGAAGGCTGCTATGAGGTCTCCACGCAGCCTTCTCTTCTCCAGGCTGAACAGCCCCAATTTTCTCATCCTATCTTCATACGAGAGGTGCTCCAGTCCCCTGATCATCCTCGTGGCCTCCTCTGGACTTGTTCCAACAGTTCCATGTCCTTTTTATGTTGAGGACACCAGAACTGCACACAATACTCCAAGTGAGGTCTCACGAGAGCAGAGTAAAGGGGCAGGAGCACCTCCCTCGACCTGCTGGTCACACTCCTTTTGATGCAGCCCAGGATACGGTTGGCCTTCTGGGCTGCGAGTGCACACTGTAGCCAGCTCATGTTCATTTTTTCATCAACACACACCCCCAAGTCCTTCTCCGCAGGGCTGCTCTGAATCTCCTCCCCACCCAACCTGTAGCTGTGCCTGGCATTGCTCCGACCCAGGTGGAGGACTTTGCACTTAGCATGGTTAAACTTCATTAGGTTGGCATCAGCCCACCTCACAAGCATGTCAAGGTCCCTCTGGATGGCATTCCTTCCCTCCAACGTATCAACCGAACCACACAGCTTGGTGTCACCGGCAAACTTGCTGAGGGCGCACTCAATCCCACTGTCCATGTCACCCACAAAGATGTTGAACAAGACCGGTCCCAACACCGATCCCTGGGGGACACCACTCGTTACTGGTCTCCAGCCGGACATTGAGCCACTGAGCACTACTCTTTGCGTGCGGCCATCCAGCCAGTTCTTTATCCACCAAGTGGTCCACCTATCAGATTGATGTCTCTCCAACTTAGAGAGAAGGATGTCATGGGAGACAGTGTCAAAGGCTTTACACAAGTCCACGTAGATGACATCAACTGCTCTGCCCCTGTCCATCAGTTCCGTAGCCCCGTCATAGAAGGTCACCAGATTGGTCAGGCAGGATTTCCCCTTAGTGAAGCCATGCTGGCTGTCACCAAGCACCTTGTTGGTTTTCATGTGCCTTAGCATGCCTTCCAGGAGAATCCGCTCCAAGATTTTGCCAGGCACAGTGGTGAGACTGACTGGTCTGTAATTCCCTGGCTCATCCATTTTCCCCTTCTTAAAAATGGGGGTTATATTTCCCTTTTTCCAGTCATCAGGAACTTCACCTGACTGCCATGAGTTTTCAAATATGATGGACAGTGGCTTAGCAACTTCATTTGCCAGCTCCTTCAGGACCCGCGGATGGATTTCATCCGGTCCCATGGACTTGTATACATTCAGGTTCCTAAGGTGGTCCCGAACAAGATCCTCCCCCACACTGGGCCCAGGGTCCCCACCCTCACCGTCCCCGCGTCTGCCTTCCAAGACTTGGGTGGTGTGGTCAGAGCATTTGCCGGTAAAGACTGAGGCAAAGAAGTCATTAAGAACCTCAGCCTTCTCCAAATCCAGGGTAGCCAGTTCTCCCGATAGCTTCTGGAGAGGGCCCAGGGTGTCTCTAACCTGTCTTTTATTGGCAATGTACCTATAAAATCCCTTCCTGTTATCCTTCACATCCCTAGCCAAGTTTAATTCTAACTGGGCCTTAGCTTTCCTAACCTGGTCTCTAGCTTCCCGGACAACATCCCTGTATTCTTCCCAGGCCGCCTGACCTTGCTTCCACCTTTTATAAGCCTCTTTTTTCCTTCGAATTTTGCTCAGCAGCTCCTTATCCATCCAAGGAGGTCTCCTGGCCCTCCTGCTAAACTTCCTTCTAGTTGGGATGCATCGCTCCTGAGCTTGCAGCAGGTGAGCCTTGAATATCAAGCAACAGTCTTGGGCCCCCCTGCCCTCTAGGGCTGTATCCCATGGAACCTTACTGAGCAGGTTCCTGAAGAGGCCGAAGTCTGCTCTCTTGAAGTCCAGGGCAGTGAGCTTGCTGCACGCTCTTCTCACTGTCCTGAGGATCTCAAACTCAACCATCTCATGATCGCTGCAATCAAGGCTGCCCTGGAGCGTCACATTCCCAACCAGCCCTTCCCTGTTGGTGAGGACGAGGTCAAGCATGGCACCTCCCCTGTCGGCTCCTCTATTACTTGCACAAGGAAGTTGTCTACCATGCAATCGAGGAACCTTCTGGATTGCTTGTGCCGGGCCGTACCATCCCTCCAACAGATATCAGGGTGGTTGAAGTCTCCCATGAGAACAAGGGCCTGCAAGCGTGAGGCTGCTCCTATCTGCCTATGGAGCGCTTCGTCCAGCAAGTCCCCTTGGTCAGGCGGTCTATAACAGATCCCCACAATAACATCACCCGTCGCTGCTCTCCCTTTAACCCTGACCCACAAACTCTCCGTCGACTGCTCACCTGTCCCCAGACAGAGTTCCATACTCTCTAGCCTATCCCTAACATAAATAGCAACTCCCCCTCCCCATCTGCCTGGCCTGTCTTTCCTAAAGAGCCGGTAACCTTCCATTCCAACACACCAGTCATAGGAGCCATCCCACCATGTTTCTGTGATGCCTATGATATCATACCCCCGTAGATGTGCACACATCTCTAATTCCTCTTGTTTGTTCCCCATACTACGGGCATTTGTGTAGAGGCATTTGAGCAGAGATCCAATTGAAGCCAGCTCATTGGCTGGAGCAGCTGGAATATCTCTACATTGCTCCGAACGTTTACTGTAGGTGCTGCCAACCGACTGGGTGTGTTGGGATGGAATGATGCCCTACTCCCCCAACACATCTAGTTTAAAGCATCCTTGACCAGCCTGGCAAGCCTCCTACCAAATCCACTCTTCCCCTTCTTTGTCAGACCAGCTCCACCAGCCCCCAGTAGACCTGGCCTACTATATTGAGTCCCATGTTCAAGGTACCCAAACCCCTGACTATAGCACCACCCTTCTAACCATTTATTAACCTGCCCAATCCTCCTAGCCTTTTCAAGGTCCTGCCCTGTATCCTGGAGAATTGACGAAAAGACAATCTGAGCTCCAGAGCCCCTAACCACCTCTCCCAGAGCCCTGTAGTCCTTCTTTATGGTCTCCGGGCTACTGCTATCTATATCAGTAGCACCCACATGTATTACCAGGAGTGGGTAACAGTCAGTGGGACCGACTAGAGCAGGCAGCTTCTCGGCCACATCCCTGATCCGAGCCCCTGGTAGGCAACACACCTCCCTTGAGGCTGGGTCAGGCCGGCAGATGGGTGCCTCTGTGCCTTTCAGATTAGAGTCCCCTACTACTATGACCCGCCGCTTTTTCCTGGCAGCACCAGTAGTGACCTTCTTTACCAGTGCACCAGCTGGTTGCGCCCGGTGGGAGCGCTGTTGCTCATCAGCCCCCTGCAGGACAGCAAAGCGGTTCTGGGTGGGGACAACAGACGCAGGAGGAAGCCCCTTGCTTTTAATTGCCCTCTTCCTCCTTTTTTTGTTTTTTTTTTCTGTTACCTTTTCCCAGCTTCCTGGGTTAGCAGCCTCCTTTCCTGGGTTAGCAGCCTCCTTTCCTGGGTTAGCAGCCTCCTTTCCTGCATGGGCAACAGTAGACACTCGAGGCCCCGGAACAGGCTGGTCCCGGAGCAAGCAGTGCTGCTCCCCCTCAGCTTCCCTGACACCTTTCAGCCTGGTAACAGCTTCCTGCAGTTCAGCCACCTGCTGCAGGAGGACCTCCACCAGGGAGCACAGAGTGCAGCCCTGCCCGTTGCTCACCCTTCCCTTAGGATACCCCGAGCTCTGCAGTACAGCCTCCCTTCCCATCGGCTCCGTTTTGGTGCCTACGCTGGCCACCACTGGCGCAGCCAGAGCAAAGCTCCCAGACCGAGCCTTGCCCGTACGGCGAGTGTTCACCACCCTGCTCGCCTGCCTGCCCGCCCTGTTTGCCCGCGCAAACTGCCTGGAGCCCGCCCTGTTCGCCGCGCTCCGGGTCGCTCTCGCTCCCTGGGGCAGGTTTTTAACCAGTCAGCTCTGCCGCCGCTCCTCCTGGCGCCGCCCCCTCTGAGTCAGCCGCTCGCCTCCGCGCAGCTGCAGGCTCCCGGGCAGGCCTTGTCGAGGACTTGAGGCTCCCTCGGGTCAAGTTGCTGCTCCGAGGTGAAGCTCGTAGACTAGCTTATATTAGCAGGGATGTTTTAAAGCTCCCCCAGTTCTAACCCCCTGCCACAGGCAGGGACACCTTCCACTGGAGCAGCTTGCTCCAAGCCCCTGTGTCCAACCTGGCCTTGAACACTGCCAGGGATGGGGCAGCCACAGCTTCTCTGAGTAACCTGTGCTGAGACCCTGACACCCCCATTGTAAAACATTTCTTCCTTATATCTCATCTAAATCTCCCGTCTTTTAGTTTGAAACCATTACCTCTTATCCTGTCACTTATAGGCCTTACAAAAAAGTTTCTTCCCATCTTTCTTATATGCTCCCTTTAAGTACTGACAGGTTGCAATAAGATCTCCCTGCAGCCTTCTCTTCCGCAGCCTGAACAACTCCAACTCAGCCTTTCCTCACAGCAGAGGTGCTCCACCAGTTTTTGTGTCCTCCTCTGGACCCACACCATCAGATCCGTGTCTTTTGAAGACCCCAGAGCTGGATGCAAGACTGGTGGGGGCGGGGATCTCACCGGAGCCTCATGAATCCACAGGTAAGAGCTGGCATGACGAAGTGGTGTCATAGCATCCCATGCAGTTTCTTCAGGTGAGAATTGCTTTGTCAGCAACTGTGAAAAGTATCCCTTGCCTGAGAGCTCAGACATGAAAGTGGGCAGAAAAAACCTCAATCTACAACTGGAAAGAGCGAGGCTTGCTCTTGTGGCCACAGCAATTTAAATTTCAGGCTGTAGGCAAGCATCAGCACAACTTCTCCTCTAGAGCTTCCTCTGGAGCACTGCCAGAGCATTGCCATATCTCCTCTTAAAATGCATATATATGGTAACAGATGATTAGATAGTGGAGGACAGCACCATATACAGCTGAGGGCTGAGCTGGAATCACCATACATGCTGGCACATTGAATCTGTGCTGGAGATGCAATGTTGCAGCAGCCAGTGCAGAAGAAGAGGTGGCTGCAGCAGGGTGGATTTGTGCTGTGTGAGTGAAGCAGAATGGGGAACATCAGTACATGGTAGAAGAACCACGCCTGTTGGGACATCTCTAAGGGAGCAATGAGCAGTCCTGTCTCATGGCTAAAGGCTGTATTGTTCTTCAGGAACAGTTCAGATTTGAATGGAGCTGAGCATCCACTTTTTCATGAGAGCTCTGATCTTCTCCTGTTGAGCGTTTGTGTTGCTGTGTGAAGTGTACTTTGCCTGGATTAAGAATGGGGTGGCTTACAGCCAAACGAGGCCCTGCGAGGAGCTCCAGGCATGGATGGATTTGTGGAATTAGTAAGTTGAGAGTGACAAAACCAGCCTGTGATATTGTGACGACAACCTCTTGGTAGCTGCCAAACCCTAATTGCATTTGCGCTGCTCTCTGCAGTGCTCTCCAGCTAAATCTGCAATAAAACCTGAGGAAGTGACTGGTGGCAACTGAGTGGAGCCAACGTCAACCGGACACACCAAGTCATACATCTTCTTGTCTCCTCTGGAAAGCAGTGATCTCAGTTGGACAGCACTTATGAAGAGCACACAGGCTTGCTGGTGTTGGAGGTCTCTTGACCAAACTGCTGAGCAGCAGTCAGTGTTTAGGAGGAGCATAGCATGTCCAAGCATGTAAAGCTGTGTGAACTGGAGTGCCAAAAAACCCTACTGGTATGCTGAATCCAAAGACATCCTGTGCTACTGACATGCAAAGACAAGGACTTATTAGCTCGTTATATCACTTCCCAAGTGCTAAAGATTTGCAGGCAGATGGAACTTTGTGCAGGCTTTATGGAAAGCCGAGGATATGTAATCATCATGCCAAAGTGAGATTTAAAAGTAAACCAATTACTGATCCACCAGTAGTAAGAGGCTTCCCTAGCACATTCCCACCCATAATACACAGATCGGAGTGAGAAGGGTTTTATGAATACCTGCCGCTCATCACAGTAACCCTAACAAAATCATTTGCTAGGAGTAGTGGGATGAAAATGAGAGAGGGATTGTTAAGCCGACTGTCAGGGAAAGTGTCCCTGGAGATGACTTTTACATGGGGAGAAGCTCTGGGAGGAAGATGATTGAAACTTCAGTTATGATCTGGAAAATAATAGTTCTCACATCAGTGACTAAGCTTCAAAATTCCCTAAAGTTTGTGTTGGAATGAATTTCCATTGTTCTTGCTGAAAGCACAGAATATGAAAACAAAGCAAACCAATCAAAAAACCCCAAACCCCTTCCATTCATTTTGGGTCAGTCTGGCATGTTTCCATTGAGAGGCAAAGAAATACTGGGCTTTATTTTTGGGCTATTTGCCTGATTTAAGTGAGTCTTGCTCTTTTGATACTGTCCACTTTTCCGTTGAAAAGATGTAGTTAAATTTTAAAGAAATTGAACTCTTCTTGCATTTTTGTTTTGAACATGTGTAGATGAAACACTTATAGAATCATAGAATCATAGAATAGTTAGGGTTGGAAAGGACCTCAAGATCATCGAGTTCCAAACCCCCTGCCATGGGCAGGGACACCTCCCACTAAACCATGCCATCCAAGGCTATGTCCAACCCCACCTTGAATGCCGCCAGGGATGAAGCATTCACAACTTCCTTGGGCAACCCATTCCAGGGCCTCACCACCCTCACAGTAAAGAATTTCTTCCTCATATCCAATCTAAACTTCCCCTGTTTAAGTTTGAACCCATTACCCCTTGTCCTCTCACCACAGTCCCTAATGAAGAGTCCCTCCCCAGCATCCCTATAGGCCCCCTTCAGGTATTGGAAGGCTGCTATGAGGTCTCCATGCAGCCTTCTCTTCTCCAGGCTGAACAGCCCCAATTTTCTCAGCCTATCTTTGTGCATTTGTAATGTCTTTCATTTCTTTTTGACCAGAAAACAACCTGAATTTGGTCAAAAATGAAACGCAGTTTCATTCACTCTGGGTCTAATTTTTGGAACAGTTTGCACCCTTGGTTTTTCTTTTGGTCTTGTTTTACTTGAGATGCTTAAAACCAACCTCACTCAGCTGAGCAGGACATTGGTGCAGAGAAGCTGACAAAAGGCTCCAGACTACCAAAGAGAAAGAAAGAAGGAAGCACCAGAATAAAAATCTGAGGTGGGATTTGACTCTCATCCCGTTACTTGCTGAGCACATGCCATAAACTGGAGCAGCATGAAATGAGTCAGTGTCAGCACCAGGAGCAGTTAGAGATGTTTTGCAGTCCACTCGGTGTGAACACCTTGGTGGGAATGATGTGTGGTTTCTTACAGTGTCTCTTTGGTGACCCAATGTCAATTAAGCAACAGGGAATTTTATCCCACCTGCCTTTAGCTGCCTGAAAATCCAATGTCCCATCTACGCAGCTAATCATTGATAGGGAAAGATTCACGCCCCTGACAGGTGATTCGTCCCACATGCGCTGGCTACCCATGATAGCCTGTGAAGCGCTGTCTCCCACCCAGCCTGCCTATTTTACAGCAGACATCCTGGCTTAGCCTGCAGAGCGTTGGAAGCTCTCAGCCCCCTGCAACCACAGCAACAGACATACATGCTAATTGCTTTTCTTGAAATATATATTTTTCATAAATTTCATTTTCAGTGTTTGCAGCTTGGGCTCTTGCCCAAATAAACCAGGCAGTGATTGAGCCCGGGTTTATTGCTTCCCCAATCCAAATTACAGCTATTATCGCCATCTAAAACCTGCAATTATCCTCAGCTTGCAGATTTCAGTTCTTTATGAAAACGTACTTTGTGCTGATGAAAGGTGATAGACTGACAGCCTTGGAAAGCAGCGTCTTCTCTCCGAACAACAGATGCAGAGCGAGAGAGCAGAAACACAGCCTCTGCTCCAGCCCTCTTGCTCGCTTTTCAAGATGCAGCTGTGTGCTTGCTCATCAGCATTCAGGCACACAAAGAGCATCATCTTGGGAAGAGGTGGCTTCAAGGGTACACCTCAGGTGTTCCTCTAAGGATCAGCTCTCCCTAATTTCTTCTTCCTTATTCTGCCTGCCCACAGGCTGGGGGAATCTTCCCATTCATGCATGTGGTCCTGCTGTTTATTCCAGCCAGGTGTTTTTCCTTCTACCCTGGGGCTTGATTTCTCTTCCCCTAAAGACAAGCTCTCCACACTACCTGCCTTGAAACTTCTGCCAGGCTCAGGCTGTCTAGCTGGTTTTCCTGGGAGATACCCTCTGTTCCATGCAGTAATTACATCCAAACAACGATTCCCCAGGCTGACAGCAGCCCAGGTGTATTTCCTGTGAACCAGCACTAACTGCACTATTCAGATGCAGAAATCCCATCTGCATCCACTGCAGGTATCCGTACTGACTGCGGAGCGCATAAGCCTGAGGTCCCACACCTTCTACAAGCACTGGACTCTTCCCACAATAAGTGGCTTTCAGAGCCTGCACTGAGACATGTCTGCAGATGTATTTCTGGACACAAAACCTGAGGCAGAAATGGGGTCGTACTGAGAATAATGGTATGATATTTCTAAAAGGCTTGCTCCACAGCTCCCATACACATAGAGGAAAATGTGCTCCCAGTCAAGCAGGGTGGGACATAGGTTTGAACTGTAAGAAAAGCTTCTCCATTTTAGCAGTAAGGGAAATGTGGAGGTGGCTGCCTCCCTTTGGATTAATGCCGGAAAAAATTCACTTCCCACTATGTTTCTCCGTAAGCGCTGTTTGTGTTTTTAGAAGTTTTGTGTGTATTATTGCTCTGCCCCCATTTCTTTCTGTAAAGCAGCCTGCCTGGACAGATCTGTATGGTATACCTTTTGAGCTCAGCATCCTCCTCTGCACTTAACATGTATAACATTTTCAATCAGTAGAATTGGGCAACAGTTAAATAGTGAAATGTCAGTGAGACTGAACTGAGTTTTGGTCAGGTGGGGAATGGGATTAGCCTGAGGCAGATGCTGCTGTGCAAAGGAGTCAAAGCCCTGCTGAGTACATGCTGATGCACATGAAGGCAAAGCTCCTGACACACTGCCACTGACCCAGTTCTGGGTTACCTGTATGGACATACTCAGGTGGTCCATGCCCAGCAGCTCTGGCAAGAAGAAATTGACCGGGACTTGTACCAGTTTGATGTGAATCCCTTGACTGCTCATCTTTCTGCTGTTGCTTGGCAGTTGTACTATGAATTGAGCTATCACATCCTTGGTTTATTTGGGATGGAGGTGGGAGGGAGTCTTGGAGAAGAAGACCACAAATCCTGGGGGAGGAAGGCTGCTGCATGCAGTAACACCCAGCAGATGCTTATGTGGCTCTGTAACCTGGTCCCTCGGAGGGGAAGGAAAAGCACCTCTTTCTCACTTCGGAGAGTGTGAGTATCTTTACTAGCTGCCGTTGCCTGCTGTTAGTATGCATGCAATGTCAGCACTATAATCCCAGAGAACTCAGTGGAGGCGTATTTTCTTCCTCAGACATTCTCAGGCTCTTTCTGCCTGAAGACTTGGATAGAGACATGAAACATAGGTGCAAAATCCAAATCTGCAACACTACTTATGGCAAAAGTCTTGAACTGTTCTGATCCTTTCCAGCTGCATGAAATGCACAGGATTTATTGGTTTCTTTTCTACCTTGAGGTCCTCTATTTGCTCAAAGCTTTCCTTGAACAATGTTCTCTTTCATTTCCCTTGGAGGGTGTCTCAAGTACTAACTGAAGGCAGTTCACCAGTGGGGCACCACAGCTGCCAGACTGGTCTTCTGTAGAAGACCTATCAAGCCTGGTGGCCAAAAAACTGGAGCATAACTCCAGTTTGTTCAGTCCCAGAGGGACGGGAGTGTCTTGGTCCCTTGTCCTGAGATACTTTAGGTAATTGTTCCCATTGCTAGTGCAAAAGCACCTTCTTCCAGTAAGAATGTCCCCCAAAGCAGGACAGCAAATAAATGTCCAAGTTTCTTGCAGCCTGGGTGAGTGTTTCTGATTTAAGTAAAAAGGTTGGTTAGTGTTAACACTTGCTGTTATGTTCTGTTTTCACATGGCTCTCCCTGCTGTCCAACACATCCCTTTCTTTTAACCATGTTCAGGGGCTTTCTTTCCAGATAATACAATTCATCTGCCTTACAATGAGACAAGAGATATACTTGAGTCCTGTCCTCTGATAGAAAGTGTACAAGTGAAACACCTCTGCCTTTCTTGACAGCACCATTAGTGGTATCTGCTACCACTGAGCTTGAATAAAAACTTAATAGTAACAATTCTGGGCTCTGGGCATGTTTCTAAACAGAAAAGGCAAAGCAACCTGACAGACTGTCTTCATGAAGTTCAGTAACAACTCAGGTAAATGAACTTCAGTGGTGGAATGAACCAATGTGCCGTGTTTTGCTCTGATCTGCATATCGAAGCAACTCCTTTGCGGAGGGTCCAGTCGGTTGAGAATGGACAATCAAACAAGTACTTTCAAGAAGACAAACCACTTTATTTCCTTCAGTTGGCAGGTTGATTCCTCTCTTGAACTGAATCTACTTCCTGCTTGCTTCAAAGGGGACCGCTAGGTCACTGGGATGATCCACATCTGTGCTGGATTCCTCTACCTGCAGGTGGAGTTTGGTGGGATAGTTTCACCTAAGCCAAAATACTTAACCTGGGGACTAGGGTGACCCCGCAGCTCAGAGGGATGTGGTAGTAGAGGAGACACCTGCTTTCTTTTTTTTGTTCCAGTGAGTAAAACACAAATGGAACAGATTGACCATGAAACTTGGGGATATTGTCCCTTGTGCAGAGCACTGAGATACAGCTCCAGGCTATGCTAATGCTGAATGTAATGGGCTGTCATTTGACAAAGAAGAAGCTGTAAAAGAAAAGCTGTAAAAAGAAGCTGTAACTTTGGTTTCCAACCTGCATTTTCCTCAGAATGACCTGAACTGGAATCAAACTTTCTTTGTTTTAAATCACTGAAGTGGAATTGTTTCATTTTTCTTTCTGGCAAGGAAACTTGGAAAAAAAATATCTGCTTTAGTTTGGATCAAATTGATTTTTTCCTCACTTTTTAACTTGGTAGTTGAACTGAAAAATCAATTATTCACCCAGCCTCTCTGAACACATGTCCAGGAGCAGAAACTGCTGGTTTTATTCAATAGCAGGTGCTTAGCTATTTGCACAAATGAATGCTGGGGTAACAGGATGCCCTCTTGCCTTACTTGACTCTTCCTGTCTTGCCTACTGAAACCCAACCAGGGTTGCATGGACAGACTCCGAAATGTTTCATTTCCTTGATGTCGTGCCACGGCTGTGCCTACTTGAGCCAGTTTGGCTGACAATACAAAACACAGTCTTGGTTTTGATCCTGACAGCGGCTGGTGTCAGTTTCCAAGCCTATGCTTTAACATTAGCAGAAGTTTCTTTGGACAAGATAACAAGGTCCCCTTGAGAAGCAGTCAGCTCATTCCTGCGTCATAATATCACACCATAAGGGTCTCCAAAGGAAGAAGAATAGTCACTAAATGTGAAGTGCTAATGACTGTAATGTTGTGTCATAATAAGAAACCAAACAGAAAAACAACTTAATCAATGGCATATTTCCAAATAAACAGCTCTGCTGGAAAGAGTTATCCATTTTGCATGTTTCAGACATTCCTAATTTTGTTGTCTCTCTTGTGTACCATCAGTAGTGGAAATATCCAGGCAATTTGTTTCAAAGCTGTCATGATGCTGAATGTTTGGCTGTCCAGAGTGTGAATATCTGCTCTTAAAGCTCTACCTATGACATGTCATTGCCATGGTTGTGGGTTTTGCCATAGTACTACTGGAGGAGAGCAACAGTGGAGAACTCTGGCAAAAAGCATAATTCTCACCCATTTCTTCTTTTTGAGAGGATGTAACAAGTGTAGAAGGTCCAGAGGAGATGCAGCCTTTACAGTGCTGGAGGTAATTTACTGTCCTCTGGATGTTTCATAACAAGCAGGAGATCTGGACCAACAAATTCCATGGGAACTCTTGGTCCCTTTGTGTGCTTGTGCTGGATGGCTTGAGTCTTCTACAGAGGGCATTCTTCCCTGTTGGACGTATGGTACATGAAAGAGAGAACACTATGTCTCAGTCCCTTTCATCCTTGTCGTCTAACACTGATCTGGAGGAGGAAGAACTGGGTGAGAGACAAAGACCAGACCAGGCCAGGTCTCTAAACCTTGGCCAATGCCTGCCTCTAAATGCTTAATCCACAATGAATCCTGCAGAGACCCTTCACCTGAGGGGAAGGTTTGTGTCATTCCTCTTTCCACAGGAGGCTGGCCTGTGCAGGCATGGTTCAGCAGGCCCTATTGACTTTGGGATGATATTCCTATAGGAAGATCACTAATGCACCACTCATTTCAGGAGGGAAGTTAGTCCTGAGCATTGATGGTTACGGCAGCTGTATCTTATGCTGGCTAGCGAAGGAGGGCTCTCACCTTCTTCAATCCCACCAGCATCACACTTCAAAGCAAGGAACCTGCCTGAGCTGCCCAGCCGCAACCAGCAGCACAACTTCATGTGTGTGCTCCCACATTCTCTGCTCCACTCCCAACACAGCACTCAGCATCCGCCACTGATGTTGAGTTACAAGTGGTGGCCAGTTTGTGCTGCAAGTACACACTTCACATTTGGGTGTAATCTCTCTCCCAACGCTTTAACTGTGCAAGGTGTCTGATGAGGAGCAAGAAAAAATCCATCATGTGGCAACAGCAGGCAGCTAGGTCTAAGGAGAACATAAAGCATCCTCACTGCAGACTGCAATTCCTGCCTCCTCCCTCAACCTCCTTTAACCCCATCCCTGTTTGATGCTTTCTGGGCTTTAACCAAAATGAAAAGTCTGGCTAATAAAACAGCTGGAAAGAAAAACTGACAGCAGGATAATAAAAATACCAAGAGGTGAGAGCAGGCATGTGCCAGCAAAGTAAGAGCTGTCGAAAGCACTACAGGCAGGGCAAGTGTCTGTGGGCTCTTGTGTGGTATTAAAGCTGTCCATCTTCACAACAGATGCTCACAGTGTCTGTCTCAGTGGATCCCCAGGCAATGACAAAGGGCTCCTTCTTCCATTTTCTTCTTACATCTACCAGAGGGGACTGCAAAAGTGATAAATCAGCCTGTGCTGCTGCAGCATTGGCAAGGCAAAGAATTACCATGTGGCAAAGTGGTCAAGACGACGCTAACTGGGCTGGAGATGGTGATGTGCTGGGTACAGCAAAGGGGAGATCTCGCTTCTTATTGCATCTTGTTGAAGTTTTAGTTGATGTCTCAAGACCCCTCTCAATGCTTTGCCAGGAGTAGTGAATCTGCTCTGGCTCTGGAGGTGCTCAATGCCACAGCCTCCCCTGCCTCTCCTCCTGTACCTGCAGCTCCTTCTGCTGCTGACAGTCACAGGAGCAGCAAAGGGCCAAGGGGATGATTAGAGGATGGCAGCATCTTTCATGCAAAGAAGCTGCAAGAGATGGGACTGTTCAGCAGCAGGACCAGAGGCAATGGCCAAAAACTGAAATACAGGAAATTCTACTTACACCTCAGAGAAAAGTTTTGAGGGTGCTCAAGCACCGGAACAGGTTGTCCAGAGGTGCTGTGAAGTCTCCATCCTTTGAGATATTCAAGCCCCTCTTGGACATAGTCCTGGATAACCGATTATAGACAACTGTCCTTGAGCAGGCTTCTTGGAACTGGTGATCTCCAGAGATGCCTTCAACTTCAGAAATTCTGTGGTTCTATGAAGATGAGGAGCAACCACCAAGAAACGAAGAAATAATCTATGTAAGCTGCATTTAGAGAAACACTTTACCTTAGTCGCTTATTTTTCTTTCCACTAGATGTTACTGCTCCCATAAATAATGCAGATTTGTTAAACTGTAGTATATTATTTAGGAGGGTACATATAAATCACCTTTTGTGCCTTCTGGAGTTCCTCTGTTATTTTTAATGCATTTGTGAAACACTCTTTACATGTACGAACAGGAGTAACTTTAATTCGCAGACCAGCCTGAACAGAATCAATATTTCCTACTTACTGCAGCCTGTTCATATTTCGATAGTCAAGGAAACGTTTTTTTGCCATTGAGATCGGGACAACACGTCCCTGGTGGTGTGAGAATTTGAAAGAACTATTTGAAGCTGGAATTTCAGGCATTCCCACGCACAGGGCTCCTGGACCGTTAACAACACCCCCCCAACTGAGCCATTCTGCACAAAGTAGACCTCATACAAGCAGCAAAATCAACTTAAAGACTTCCAAACACCTCCTGAGATGAAAATCCCTCCTCCTCATCCCAAGCTGCAATAGAATGAAACTTCTTTGCTTCTTTCCTACCTGCCCAGTGTCCATCTTCTTAAAACAAGGCCTATTTGTGGCAAAATAATGTCACCCATTTCTTTCTCTTTTAGCTCATACTTTAATGTCTGCAATCCCTCATAACAGAACACGAGATGAGACTGTTTTAATCAGCTGTGTCATAAAAAGAAGAGATTTTGTTGCCTTGGGAAATAAATAAACAAATACGTACCTATTGCTGGATCAAATCGAGGGTCTCTGCATCATCCGGTTTATTACTGTTTAATAACAGTCCTCCCTCAATGTGCAGAAGTAACCTCTAAGAACTGGAAATCATTTAATGGTCCTTTTAGCTGCACAATATAAAGGGAATAAAAGGTTTCTGGGGATATACCTCAATATTTCTACCTGCTCAAGGTTGCCAGAATGAAAGATCTCTGTCATGCTGGAAACCTTTCATAACTTCAGAAGAGTGATTGAAATTGCTTATTGATGATTCTGAATACATATCTACAGCATACCCTGTTATTTGGTGCTGTATATAAACTGGAGGGCACATATTCATTCTCATTTCCTGTCAATTTGGAGTCAGTGGTATCTACCAAATTTAATATTAGCATAAAATCTACAAATGCTGATAAGTTGTCAAACTTCCAAATGTTTGATTCTTTAATATTCTGAAAAAGGCACTGCATCACCTTTCTTATCTTGAAACTAATCACGTAGATGATAACAATGTTGTCGTGTATAACATCTGATTTTGTTATTTCCACAGTATGAAACAACAATAAAGAAAACCACGTCCAGCCTTTATTCGTATCCTTCCACAGATGGAGAGCTAGCACGTTGTTGTCAGCATACATGCTTCTTTTGCCCTACCAAGATTTGCCACTTCACCGGTAAGTGAAGCCTGAGAAAGCAGAGTTTCATTTGTGATGACAACAACAGAAAATACTGGATTAATATTTACTGTTAATGCTGCAATACCCTTTTGTTTCCGCATCAGCTACCTTGTCATTTGCTACATTTTCATTTTCCTCCCACAAAAGTCTCAGTTCTTCTTTTAAAAGAAGTTCCATGAGAATTATATAAAGATAATTATATACCAAAATTATTTGTAATTATAGTCTATAAAATTCTAATGCTATAATTTTAGCATTTGCACTTGTTCCATTTGCATGCTGACTTTTATCTGATTACCCACCTCAAGCAACTGAGAACCTACTTTCATATAAACTCCAAGACGACTTATGGAAATTAACTGTTCTCTTTAGTGATCTATAGGAGAGCTCTTCAGTTGGAAAAACAGCTTTTTTCTTGTAAGGGTCATATTTTGCCTTGCTGCAATCACTCCCGTGGTCACAATTCACATGGGACACAGAAATTGCCCTGTGACTGAGTCACAGTTCTTGGCCACCTTGCTTGCCCTCCAGCCCTGAGTACACTGGGCCAGTGGACCCCAGAAACCTGCCTTGGCCAGCCAGTACTTCACTATCATGTATTTATGGATTAAAAAAACCCTTACATTGAGAACAGATTGACCACATACACAGCGTTATCTCAGCTGGAGGCTGTCTAATAAACCCGCACTTCAAACAGGTCATTCTACCTCAGTGGAAATGGGAATCACTTCTGGAAACTGCTCCCCAGGGAACACAGCAGCCCCTTGGTTCTCAGGATGCTGTGTAGATGTGGTTTCTCAGTATTTGGGGTGAAGTGCCCTGAGCTTGATCCTGAAGTTTCAGGAAACGAGGTAGTTTTTTTCAAGGAAGGTAACTGCAGTCCAGCTCTGGAGCCCTCCCTGCCAATCAGGGATGGAGATGTTCAGAGCACCAGGCTCTAACACAAAGGTCCTGTCAGAGAGAGATGACCATGCATGGTGTCCCAAAGCCCTGTCCTACCTGTTAGACAAGCTAAATTCTTGCAATATAATGTCAGAGTGTGGCTGTTGTCATTTAACTCCAGCCAGCAACTAAGCCCCACACAGTTAAAACCATCGCTGTGTTATCATATTAAATATATATATTAATATATTAAATTAAAAAATTAAAATAATATATATTAATAAATTAATATATATTAAATCCAAACCACAACACTGTGCCATCTACTAGGAAGAAAACTAACTCTATCCCAGCTGAAACCTGGACAGTAGGCTGAACATCTGCTGTTTTGACTCATGGATGTGTCTGGGAGACTTTTCTTGTATGCCTTTCCCCTGCTTGATTGACAAGCGCAGAAGCAGAGGCTGGGGATAATATCTGACAGGCAAAGTCTCAAACACAACACCATATCTTTAATTTGTTAGTGTAAGTCCACAAGGAACACTGTCTTTGGTGACAGAAAAGTAGAAACTCCTTTCCCCCTAACTTTATGATTAGTTTCTGTTAAAAGACAAGGTTCCTCCAGGCTGAATTCCACACTGAGAACAAGGTTTAATCAGCGGCGGGACTGCTTACTATCCATGCTTTGAGTGATTGATACGGCCTTCCCATAACTCATGTAACAAATGAAATAAGGGTGATCTCTTGTAAGAAGAAATAAACAATCACCTCAAGGAACAAATCTAAACCATCAGGGATCTGCCTTCAAAATAAAGGACAAGAAGCCAACATAACTCTGGCTGTCACTTGAATGTTGCATGGTGGTTCCCATGAGTAGGCCTGGCCTGTGTGGACGTGTCTTCTGCTCCCCTCTCTCTCAGTTGAGGCACTCAGGTTTTGGCGTACTGGTAAGAAACATGTTTTCAGGGTTAACTTCTTCCCAGATATCATATGGGCATTGCTGGAGTGGTCCATAGCTGACCTGTCCAGCTGCAGTGTGGGTGTGAAAGGGCTGTCCTCAGGGACAGTCCAGCACAGCCACATCTGTGCACCCTTCCAGCCACCTCAACTCCTTCTGGCTCTTGCCCTCGTGCGGTGTTCTGGACTATCTCCAGCCCCAGCAGCAGCCTTGACAGGTTTTTTCCAGCAAAGAAAAGCAGAAAGAGAGAGGCATTGCTGCAGCAGCCCAGCTTGATCTGTGCTGGCACTCACCTGACTAGTATCTGCAATAACACATATAATTAGACTGAATATGGTAGGCTGGGTACTTGTCTGGGCAGCCACCTTGTTGTGAAGTCTGTCTTACTGGTGATGGATGATGCCCCAGCAAGATGACTCTTGAGCCAAAGCTGGTGCAAGCAGCCAATCCATTTTGGAGTCACACCTTTAAACACCAGGCTTTACTGGGTGAAACCCCCTTTAGTCTGACATCCAGCTCATGACCCAAACCTGACATAGCCCTCTGTCATGCACAATGAGAGAACAGCAAACTAGGAGAGAAAGTGGCTTCCTGTCAGGAAAAAGCCTGAATCGTGAAAGCCAATGGTCTCATCTGACATATTTTCAGATGGATTTCTTATTGTCTCATTCCTATCCAAAACTATGATTCCAAGAGTTATTTTGTCCCATATCTCGCCATGGTGAGCTGCTGTGGTTTTTAGTGTCTGGTGAATAAACACAACAGATTTGTGCTTTTTCATTTCTCAGCACCATTACCTCTTGCTCTGACTCTTTTGTGCTAGGAGAGGGGATGACTCTGATAACCAGTTTCACCTCCTCCAGAGCATTCATTGGTACATGTCTCCAGCGGTCTCCTCTTCAAACTGCACTGCCCCACACTTCCCCTGCTTGCCAACTTTCTAATGAGCTCGGTTGCTTTCTCTAGACTTTTCTCCTGCTGTCATGTCTGTGAAGCCTCTGGATGCTTGTGCTGGCCAGTTTGGGGACAGTGGCAATGGTTCACAGATGGCCTAGAATCCCTGGGTGGCACAGAAAGGAGATAAGAGAAGGGAAAGCAAATGTGCTCGGGTTCACAAAGGGGTTGCGAATTATGCACAATATGTAATAAATGTAGCAGTTTATCAGAAAGATCCAACTCATTTTCCTAACAGCCTTTCTCCCTGCCTCGCCATAATGGGGTTCACATTTCCATCGTGGCTCTGTCTATGCTGGGTTATGTTCCAGGCAATAAATAGAACTCCTCCCTGTTAGAGCCTGAGCTGCTGTCTGTTTCTGTCCTCACAGAGATTAGGGTGTGAGAAGAATATACCCTGCAGTTTGTTCCTTGTGTAAAATCGCTTCTGTGCTGGGTGCAAGATGTTAAAGGATAGAAAAGCTCCTGCAAGAGCACAACTCTCTTGAACATGTCATTGCAGAAGGACGTAAGGTGAGAAGAGCAGGCTCTGCAGCCTTTTCTGATCACAAACGGGCAGTGGGGTTGCTTGGGGTAGCAGATGACTTCTCCAGCTTTTGAGACACCTACCCAGGGGGTTCCAGAGCTGGGAATACCTGTCAGGATGGCATTACTTCCCTCACCACCTTTCTCTTGGGTAAGAAAGACTTGTTTCTGCACTCTGCATTCAGACACTGCAAACTCTGCCCTCTGGTTTCTCCCCAGTCAGGGTTACAGTGGACCACATTTTACCACTTGCCAGGACTCATCATGCCGTAAGGAATACAAGGTGATCACTCAAGAGGATCCCCAGTTGCCCTGAGATAGATGTATAGACTGAGTGAGTTATGACCAAGGGCACAGGACTGGCACAGATCAGTGCTCAGCCAGGAAAAAGGCAAATGGACACCTTTCCCTGGCTTTACCCAGTAGTGGTATCAC
Organism: Amazona ochrocephala; assembly: GCA_039720435.1. NCBI lineage: Eukaryota > Metazoa > Chordata > Aves > Psittaciformes > Psittacidae > Amazona > Amazona ochrocephala. The sequence continues at coordinate 1,142,907 of CM077891.1, read as the reverse complement.
TGTGTCGTTTCACAGTTGACTTCAGTGAACATGGAAGTCATGTGTGAACATGCCAGAACATGGCATGCAAGAGATGAACAGAGTTAGCAGTGTCTATATATCCTTCCTTTACTTTTTTGGAGTAAACTTATTCAGGGATCAATGAGGATACTCAGATACATGGTAAGATATTCACTGGGGATTTATTCCCCCTAATTTCTAATACTTCTGATGGATCACATCTCTGTGGGCTCCCTTTATAGTACCTGGAGAGCAAGTGGCACTTTCAGAAGCTGTTCACGGGTCTATTTTAGACTTTAGGACAAGATTAATGGTGGCTTGGGCTCTGCTGCTTATACTGATGAGAGCGCCAGTGACTGCAGAGGGACACATGCAGGCAGATGAATCCCACCCCCCAGCAATAGCAGCATGAGGGGACATTACCCCCTGACAAACAGCTAGACAGACGGTTAGATTTTCACCATTTTCTCAGAGTTATTACTTCATATTTTCAGCAGACAGCAGAGGTTACACCTGCTTCACATTGGAGTGTGTTGTTTACAGCCATAATGGATTAAATTTTAGCTCCAAATCTGTTGTAGAAGAGCTACAGCATGACAACGGTCAGGAAATACTACAGAGCCATCAGCTGCATTGTGACCATGGCTGAAATTCAGCCACCCTCAGAGTACAACTGTTTGACTCTGTACAAAGCCGCACTGTGGGAAGCAGATTAAGAAACAATTATTCCTTAGTAATGTCTTCAGTTCAGGCTTTAAATGCATTTGGGTGAGCTCAGTGTAATTACCTGCAATGAAATTGGACCAGGACTTTCTTTGAGGGCAAGAAAGTGAATTCGTACAGAAAGACATTAGCTTTATGTTTCATTCCAAATGAAACAGTTGAGCTCAGACCTCTGTCACTGCCAGGAGAAGCAGGACAGGATTTTGCTCCCAACAAGTCCAGACTGCGGGCACCAAGGGGGGCATGGACATGAACGTCCAGAAAACATTGGTGACAGCCAAAAGGCACCATCTCTGCATGGGCTGGAAGGGACAGTGAGAAGCATGTGCAGACGGAGAGTATGCAGGACTCTTCAGTGTGCACAACAGGAGCAGGAGAGGCAGCTCCACGCTTGGTGAATGGAGAGGCTATAATGGAAATAAATGGTGATGGAAGTCCTCAAACACTGGGTTGGGCACATAGAGGGGTTGTGGAACCTCCATCCTAGGAGATATTCAGAAAACCACAGTACAAAGCCCTGAGCAACCTGATGCTGGCCCTGCTTTGGCCAGAGGTTGAACCAGAGACTCGCAGAGGTCTCTTCTGACCTCAGGTCCTACCTTGTGCTCTGAGGTAGGATGTAAGAAGAGCCATGAGCTTACCCCAGCTGGAGGATCAAGCCCAATATTGGTCAATGGGGCAAAAAGGACCCTGCAGCCATAAGGGCAGGGGAGGCACCACCCAGGGAAATGCAGAGGTTGTTAACCCAGGGGAGCAGTGTGTCCACCAGCAGGGCAGAAAGGAACGTGATGAAAAGGTCACTGGCTTGGAGCAGCCAGGAATATCAAAGGCTGTTCAGGGTTTTACTTTCTCTTTGGATGGGTACCTCAGCTGCTGTTTGTCCTTTTCCTGAGGTATCCTTCTGACAGTGCAGGTCCCTGACTGCTGTTCAAGAGAGAACAAATGTACGAAACTACTTTGCTTTGCTGTTCAGTCATAGTTGCTCCCTGGAATGCTGCCATCATACCTGAATTGTGTGTGGTCTAAAGATGTGGTCCCTTTTTTAATGCCTGTCATCATCCAGCAGGCTTTGAACATGGACAACAGACAATGCCCGTCTTTATTAATGTCTCTCAGGCCTTTTTTACCAAGGGCCAGAGTCCAGGGAATTACATTTGTCATTGCTGAACCATCAATGTCAAAAAAGAGAACACATCTTGTATTGATCAAATCCATGTGTAGAAGGTCCTAATGACTCAGCACCAGCTTGCATGAGTCAGGATGCTAAAGAGACACAGTTTTCTTCTGTCCCATTGCCCCCAGTTGTCCCAGCTCTACAGATGGGGACTGCAACAGAGACCTTCTAGAAGAGTTGCACAATACTGTGCATCAGCAAGTCAACCCGGTGCTCAGTGCACTTTGCACATTGTGTGATGTACAGAGCTCATCTTGTCCAAGCATGCCACCCACTCCACATGTGTAAAGCTACAGCTGCATTCAGGTGCACAAACAGGACATCTGCTGACAGCCTGTGGTGTTGGTGAATGCAGCTGAGTACAGGGAAGCAGCTCTAATGTATCTGCCCTTCTCATGCAGCATTTGCACACCTCACCTGCTCTCATAGCACCCCAACCAAGTGCAAGAGACAGTGTTCAGCATTTTGGATGAGTAAACTCCTCTTGCTTTATGCTCACACCCTCCTCATCTCAATTTTTCTGATCCTTCTGCTACCTGGAGCTCCCTCCTGCAGCCTCTGCTGCCCTGACTCCATGTCAGGAGAGTCAGGCTGAGCAAACACACTGGTAATGGCAGAGTTGAGGGTGGTGATGTATTCCTCTTATGTTAGCTTGTTTGCTGCCTTCTTTTATTAATTAGCTTTACTAGCTCAGAGACCTCCTGGGAGAAGCCAGAAGTAATCAGTGTTTCATTTGCTTTCTAGGAACTGCTTACTAAGGCTATCCCCCTTCCACCCCCCCAAACCCTCAAAAACTATGGATCAGAACAGAAGTTTCCTTGACAGAAACAGATGAATTGCAGCAGCCCCTGTCTTCAAAACTGCAGGACTGGCTCCCCATGGGCTCTAGCTGCAGCAAGTGTCCAAGCCTTTTGGAGATACAGTGGAGCCAAGCAGAACTGTGCCATTAAACTGTCATTTAGCAGCAATGAATGGTGCTCTGAATAATTTGCCTCTTTCATTTCCCTCCCATTTCATATGTGAATTCAGTTTCACCCTTATAAGAAGATTGAGATGACCTGGATGTCACAGTTTGCAAAGCGGTCCTTGGAGACTATCACCACAACACCAGGTTCTGAAAGAAGAATTGATCAAGTAGACATATGAGCCAAGACTGGTCCATCAGGCCTTCGGACCTCAAATTCTTTCCTTTTTGTTGAGCTTTTATAGAGGACTTTCTCTCTGCTGCTTTTGTTGTCTGCCAAGATCTTGTCTGTCTTGGTCATCCACTGACCAGACCAGCAATGTGATGAGGCACAGCTACAGCTGCAGTAGAGTGCAAAAGCCCAGAAATGTGAATCTCCTACAAAGAAAACACTTCAAATAGAGGGCTGGAAAGAGAAGGGAACAACAGAGATGACAGCAGAGAAAAATGAATGAAGACAGTTAAGAATTCATAATAATAAAGCATGCTCTCTGAAAGATAACATTTGAAATTGCTGACTCGTCATTTTTCCTTGCTGCATTAAGGATATACTACAGTAAACCAACCAAAATGCAGCTTTGAAAATGTCAGAACAAGCTCCAACAAACATGCTAAGAGGAGATCCCAAGCTTTACTTAGGAAGCAGCTGAGAAGAGCTGAGAAGTTAGCACTCTTGCAGGTACCAACTCTCTTGTTTCCCAATCCTTTTCCATCCTCACTGCTCCCTCAGCCAGGCGGTGTGTACTGTCTTACTGAGTTCTGCCTACTGGAGGTGGGAGATGTTCTCCTCGCTGTTACCTCTCTCCTGGTAGGGAGTTTCATGAATGCAGGAGAAAGCCCAGCTCTCTCCTCACTCCCATGGGTGCTACGATGTTGACAATGCTGCAAAAGCAGCTGAGGTCCCATTGCAATGCACACCACCCCACTGCACATAAGGAGACCTGGTGCTTAGCCATAAAGACAGAAAGCCCCACAGGCCCATGGGGTGGTGTTGTGGTTTAAGCCCAGTTGGCAACTCAGTACCATGCAGCTGCTCGCTCACTCCCCCTTCCTTCCTCCTCCCAGCTCCTGGAGGGATGGGGAGGAGAATTGAAAGAATGTAACTCCCACGGGTTGAGATAAGAGCAGTCCAGTAACTGAGGTATAACACAAACCACTGCTGCTGCCAGCAATAATAATAATGATAAGGGAAATAACAAGGGAAGAGAATATAACTGCTCACCACTCGCCGACCAATACCCAGCCCGACCGAGCAGTGATCTAACCCTTCCGGGTAACTGCCCCCAGTTTATATAGTGGGCATGACATGCTGTGGTATGGAATACCTCTTTGGTCAGTTTGGGTCAGGTGTCCTGTCTCTGCTTCCTCCCGGCTTCCCCTCCTCCCTGGCACAGCATGAGGCTCAGAAAGTCCTTGGTCAGAGTAAACATTACTGAGCAGCAACTGAAACCATCGGTGTTATCAGCGCTGTTCCAAGGCTGAAAGTCAAAACCACAGCACTGCACCAGCTACTAAGGAGGAGAAAAATAACTGCTACTGCTGAACCCAGGACAGGTGGAGAGTCAACTTTGCCTGACAACTTTGTTATTGCCACAGAACCATCCCTTGCCAGACACTGGATAGTGTCAGCTGTGGGACCTGCCTGGAATGTCAAGCCAATCCACAGCAAACAGAGCCAGCCGCGATGATCTTCTCCTCTAGTGCATCATATACCCTTGCTCTTCATTCTGCATAGACAGTTCAGAGACATCAGCATCCCAGATCTATTCTGCCACCTCCATACTCTGTTTTCCTGACACTGCTGACCCCTGTGGTTATTCCTTAGGTCTTACTTCTGTGGTTTATTTTTCATAGTGAGTGCAATAAAGGGGTATAACCAATCTCCCGTCTTTTTCTGTAAATGCACAAGTCCAATGAAGCCAATACTTCCAGTAGTAAACACAGCAGGCTAAAACAGTGCTGTATATACCTGAAAAAAAAAGCCTGATTATTGTAACTGCAATTGAATTAATGGAGAAACTCAGGAGTTCAACTGATAAGGGCACAGGTAATAATCAGCAGGAGCGAGGATGGTTATCTTTCAAAGGACAACGAAGAGGTACGAAACATACCTAAGCTATTGCATGGTAAAAGATATGTAGCATCTAAGTACAGCTTCTAAAACTAACTACAATGTTAGTGCGTGTTCAGTGTATGGATGAAACCATTAACCAATTAAAAAGAGCATAACAGCCCATGATGGACGATAATAGCCATTATGAATGCATAATTCAGTATATAAGAGACCAATTCATTCTCTCTAATAGGAAACCTTAGCTCAGTTTATTGGATTTAGACTGCTGGACCACAGTATGAACTGTTTGCTTGCTGGTCTTGCTGAAAAGAGCCTGGGGGTTGTATTACATGCCAGAGTGAGTATGAAACAACAGCGTGTTTGCTGTTGTAATTAAAACAAAGTGTACCGTGGGCTATGTTTGGGAGGAGGGTCGTGGCCATGCTCAGGAAAAGCGTTATGGCCCTTTACTTGGCATGGGGGAAATGGTGCCTGTGATACTATGTCCAATGTTGAGCTCTTCCAGCTCGAAAGAGATGCTGAGAAACTATAATGAATCCACTGGGGACCTAACAAGGTGACCCAGGTCTTGGAGCACATGTCCTGGAGAAGAGAAGGCTGCGTGGAGACTTCATAGCAGCCTTCCAGGATGTGAAGGGGGCCTATAGAGATGCTGGGGAGGGACTCTTCGTTAGGGACTGTAGTGAGAGGACAAGGGGTAATGGGTTTAAACTTAAACAGGGGAGGTTTAGATTGGATATGAGGAAGAGATTCTTTACTGTGAGGGTGGTGAGGCCCTGGAATGGGTTGCCCAGGGAGGTTGTGAATGCTCCATCTCTGGCAGTGTTCAAGGTGGGGTTGGACATAGCCTCGGGTGGCATGGTTTAGTGGGAGGTGTCTCTGCCCATGGCAGGGGGGTTGGAACTGGATGAGCTTAAGGTCCTTTCCAACCCTAACTATTCTATGATTCTATGACATACAGGGGAGCTTGGGTAGTTTCATCTAACGAAGAGGAGGTGCAGGTGTATAATCCAATAGCTGCATACAGCTGAGTGAAGAGGAGTTACAGAGATGATGGAGCTAAACACTTCTCACTACAAGTTCCTAGTTTCTTCCCACTCAAGTTTCTAGAACTCTAGCAGCTCATGGACCCCAGCTTCCCACGTGCAGGATAGTTTTTATTACAGCTATTTGTAGAAGTATTTGTCAGAGAAAGAGCATAAGACAGTGCTGAACAGGAGGAGTGATGGGGAAAAGAGAAGGAACCAAACAAGTGTAAAAGAATAGCAGGAATAAAGGGAGATACAACAAAAAGGGCCAAGTACTGATGAGCACTGACAGCCTATGGTGCTGAGGTCCATTAGCACACAGTTGTGTGAACTGTATGAAACATTTGGGCTACTCGAGGCTTCCCTGAGCACCCAGTGCTCTACAAAACCATCTTCGCATGGAGCTTGGGTGCTGTTGGCTCACCATCTCCACTGCCAATGAGCAGTGGAGAGGCTGCAGCTCCAGGCAGCAGGGCACTGCGTTACTGTGCAGGTTTCCTTTAGTGTGTGAATATATTTCGCTGTACTCCAGGAGCTTGCTCTGCAGTTTGTGAGTATGCCTTGCTGGTTGTGAGTAATTTATGTATTTATTATGCCCCCTAGCAGTGCTGTTTTACTAAAGCTGTCCCTTTTTTTGTGTTGCTCTTTTATCCCTCTGGGAATGGGGCTTATATATCTTTAAAGGAAACAGAATGATTTCATATTTTTTAAATGGGATTTTAACTGGAGTAATGCAGATGAAGGACAGCGCACAAACACAATAATGCTTTGTATCTTAAATAAAAAATACCTTTCCAGGGTGGCATGCAGGGGTGATTTTTCTCTCAGGCTTTCTACAGAAAGTGTTAGCTGTTAAAGGACTTTTCTATACGTCTCTAACCAATTCAGAGCACATTTTTCCTACATAGTTCTTCTCTGTACTAAAGGGGAAGGCTTTTATCAAGTGTCTTTTAGTGTATCCAGATGTTTTCTCAAGGTGCTAACCAGGGCTTAAGAAGATGCTGGAGTCTTTTCAGATACAAATGAAGGGAGAGGGGAGCATGGGCCTCGCAGACACTCATCCTGGGAAAGTCGGGGAGTAACGAGATCCACACTACACTTGAGGAGGATCTTGCTGCCCCACAGTCACTCAGCTGCTTGGCCCCACTAGCCCCCAGTCTTTGCTGCCTCCCAGCAAAGGGTTTTAAGGCCTTTCCCTGGTGATGCCTGGAGCCTATAAGGACCGGTGCAAAGAGTTTGCTGTTGCTGCTATTAATAATGCCTGTGCAATGAAGGGAGCGCAGGAGACTCTGCAGAGGTCTCTGAAATCACCTGCTGTCCTGTGCAGAGCAAGGGGAAGCAGTTCTATACGATGACATGCCAAACTGAGGATGAAGCAGGACTCAGAGCCCGCTGCAGTGTCCTGTCCTCAGCCGCAGTGTGCTCACAGTGCTCTGCGCTCAGTCAGCTCCCTCCTCTGCCAGCTCTACTGCCTGGTGAGCAGATCAGCCCAGGACCCTGGGAGGGTGACTCGCAAGCAAAGTGCAGGAAAAGGAGCAGCATTTGTGAGCCTAACTAGGCTGTGCTGGTTTTAGAGCAAGGCAGCTGCTCCCTGTGCACCAGGGAAGGTGCATTCACAGGTCACACTGCCTCCCTGCCCTCCTGCCTGCAGGGATGGAGGAGGGATTCCCACCCCCTCACAGCCTGGGAGGAGCTATTGACCCTGGGTCCTGGGAGGACACCTGGGAGAAGCCCCTTGTCCCCTGTTTGGGGTGTCCACCCCATCACTGGGGCTTTGAGCATCCACTGCCTCACCTCTGACATGATCCTCTCAGCATCACCAGGGCAGAGATGTGAGGATTTGCCCCACCACATGAGTGTCCACCCACTTCATGCTGAGACAAGGAGGCACCAAATGTAATCAGTTCTGGGTAAGGTTAGGTTTGGTGGATTTGTAAGGGAAAATAACTGGTCCTTGAAGGTAGTTGACACAGTTTTGGGTCCTTAGTACAAAAAATGTGGGAAAAACAATAGAAAAACAGGACCTGGAGATGGGGAATGCCTGGGCCTAGCAGATGTCCAGGATGGGCACAGTTGAACTAACTGATACTAGGACAGGATGATTGCTATGTTTGTGGTGTTAATGAACCCATTAAGCTGGTGTAAACATCTACTGGGGAATATCCAGGACTAGCAGATGTCCAGGATGGGAGCAGGTAAACTACCTGATCAGTAGAAGGACAGGATGATTGCTATGTCTGTAATGTTAATTAAGCTGATGCTTCAAAGACTGCCAGCAGTAATGAAGATTGTTGTAAGGAGTAAACGACCCTCCAAGACCACCACCACATTTTTGTATGTATGCGGGATACTTCCTGGAAAATGGTGTGATTCATGTGTAGCTTCATGAATTGCATGCCCAAGTGACTATGTAAGGATGGCCTGTGTGGCAATACAGTGATACACATTAGATGGAGCTATCCCCCGTGTCTCCCGGCGCCGCAATAAAGAATACCTGCTTGTCAACTTGAAAACTTTGCTGGCGAGTTTGTTCCATGAGTTTTCTCTGAAGCAATGCGTTGCTCCCTTTCTCCCACCAGCCTCATCTCTGCTTCTCTTTGTTTAAATCAGAGGAGTCCCTTTTAATGACAGCCCTCTACTTCTTCCACTCACTTTCAGCTCTAAGCTGACTGGAGCAGGACAGGATCCCTCACCGCTCCCGAGCTACAGGTACCTCTGAACTGTCATTAAAGCACAGAAGACAGGGTCTGAAAATTGCCTCGGGCAGAGCTACTGACTGCCTCCTGCTCCTGGTCTGCCTCTGCATGTCACCATCCCTGCTTCAGGGAAGAGCTTCAGGAGTTCCCCTTCAGCCTGACATGGGGAAAGGGGGCAATGTGGGGACAGTGAAGCATCAGGCATTGGCTGTCAGGCACCAAGGGAGATAGGGCAGCAGTTGTGCAAGGATGCTGGCTGAGACATGCAACCCCATGGTCACTGGGCTCCCACCAGTCACTGCTGCAGCCAGCCTGCTATCAAACTCACAGCAGGACCCATAATCACATTTTGGAGAGGATGGTGTTATCCTCTCCATAGCAAACACAACACTGAGCTGTACAGGACCAGCACAAAATGAAGATGGAAAACCAATATCAGATGGCCTGCACTGTACCCAGAGGCTCTGGCTGAGATCACAGTACCACAACCTTATTTCCAGCACACGTGATACGGAACATTGATAGTGCAGTAACACAAAACCGTGCTTTTGATCAAGCTGCTGCCCACAATATTCGTGTTTGTCTGTGCAGGGATTGCAGGGAGAGACCTGGCAATGCCTCAGCTCCCTCCTTCCGGCACATCCCCTGGAACACTGACCCAGCATAAGACCCATCCCACTGCACAGGAGCCCCCTTGCCATGCACAAGACCCTATCACCTTCCTGACTCCACTGAGGCACCCCTGTTCGCCCTCGCTGTGGCTACAACCAGGTAGTGGTTGGCCCAGTGTCACAGACTCTTGAATGGAAACCCTCCCCAGTCTAATTCCACTGTCTGCTGTCTTTTAACATCTCCTCACACCAACTGCTGCCTTATTCTATCCCTCCCAATCATGCTGAGCTATCCTGGCCCCTTCTGCTGTTGCTCAGGCAGGGAATCCATAGGAGTTCTTCCCATGCCCTGGAGCTGTGTCTCTGAGGAAGGGGTGGCTGGATTTGGCTGCAGCCCTCAGTAGGGATGGTATGAAGCTGGTTTTCATCTCTCTCTCATGTCACAGGCTTGACTCAGGGTCTTCCAGGGTTTCCTGCCCTTTGTTTGGTGTGGTAACAAATGAATCTTTGGGCAACTGCCAAGCTGAAGTTCAGCTTCTGGATGTGCTCCAGTGTCAGGGTCAATGGACACAAGGAGCCTTCTGCTCTTTGCTCTGCTTACTTGGGCAGAATCTAAGTGTTTTGGCTCAGGTAGTCCTTCCATCTTGAGACTCTTCTGCCCAGCATGAACTAAAACCAGGAGGGAGACCCTTGCTGTCTGAATCCCTTCCGTTGGTGGTGTCCTGGGCCTTAGTTTTGGTCCAGAGGACTGGAGAGCCTGAGAAAGTGGTGGTCATGTCGGTCAAGCATCTCTCCCTTTTCTATTATGATTCTTGGCAATTTTCAGACCCTGTCTTCTGTGCTTTAATGGCAGTTCAGACATACTCCTGTAGCTCAGGAGGGGTGAGGGATCCTGACACTGGTATAACTTGGGGGTCGAAAGAAATGAGATGCTCGGTCAGCACAAGGAAGCAGAGTGACAGTGCAGCAGGAGGAACTAGGAGGAAGCACTGAACTTCCTCTGCTGGAGAGCAAAGCAAGTTCAGCAGCCTCAAACTTCAGCAGTCTTCTCTCCCATCTCCCCATAATTCATCATCCTGGTAAGCAGGACTAAATCAGAGCCACAGCAACGCTTGGCTCTCAACAGCACCTTCAATCAGAGAGCTCAAAGCTCTATGGAGCATGCAATTAACCTTCTAGCTACTGAAGTAAATTACCACACAAGGCGAAGAACAAATCAGAACCTTGCCTCAAAAAATGAGGTCTGGATTCTACCCTCATGATGACTCTCAGCCTGACTACACTTTCATTTCACTGGAGCATAACTAGGGAATAACAGCATAAAGAAGGGCAGGAAAAGGCAGCGGAGGGAATGAGTGAGGCTAGGGACTGCCTTGGGTACACCACTGCCTTCCTTTCTCTGGATATCAAAAGCATTACCCTCCTCTTTCATTTCTGTAGCATAGAGAGTGACCTGGGGCCATGTTGGAGCCTGCAAAGTGCCAGATATCTTCACCTGAAGAGACTGCAGTATTTTCAAGGAATGTATACCTAGTCTGAGGACATACACGGCAAAAACAGGGTTTCATTTTCACCCCCACCTCTCCACTCTGGATTTGTTTTCCCCAGCCTCAGACCAGCAAGTGCCAAGTGCCCTCAAAACCAACCTGCAGCTCTGTGCTGGGACCTCACACACCTGAGACCATCACTTCTGTGACTCGTGGAAAGACAAAGCCAATTTGTCAACAATTTACTGCTCAGGAAGTGTATGCAGTGACACCTGAGCTGCAGTATTTGATTTGCTGTTTTGTTATCACTTTCCTGTTTACAATCATAAGAGATGGCACTGGACAAAGGGCTTTTTTATTGCATTCATCCCACTCATTCCCTTTCCCTCTTCCACCCCGTGGTAGAGCAAATCTAAGTTCACTGCTGGGTTATTCTGACTTCACGCTGCTGACATCTTTGCAGTTGAAACTGCATCACAGTGGTGTCACAGAGCAGCAAATGAGACCAAGTGACTCATCTGTTCCCATGCACTTGTAGCTCAGGTCTCTAAACCTGATCTGTTTCACCTTGTTAATCTTGCTTTCTGTTTTCGTGCTTTAAGAGAAAACTCTTTTTTTTCATAGCCATGCTGCAGAAACAGCTATATTACATTAACTTAATTTGCTTGCTGTCATGGATTCTGATGCATGAGCCAAGTATCAACAAGTATGCACAAGCAAGAACAAACAGCTGTCGTGGTTTAAGCTTCTCAGCCACAAACAGTTTTGCTCACTCACTCACTTCCCCCTCTTTCTTCCCTCCGCTCCTGGAGGGATGGGAAGGAGAATCAAAAGAATGCAACTCCCACAGGTTGAGATAAGAACAGTCCGGCAACTAAAGTATAACACAAACCACCACTGCTACCACCAATAATAATAATGACAAGAGAAAAATACAAGGGAAGAGTTTTTTCTTCCCCCCCACTCCGTAAGGGGGGGGGGGGAAGAAGAATCGAAAGAACGCAACTCCCACGGGTCGAGACAAGAACAGCCCAGCAATCAAGGTACAACACAAACCACCGCTACCACCACCGATAATAACAATAACGAGAGAAATACGAGGGAAGAGGACAGAACTGCTCACCACTCGACGACCGAGCTGTGAACTAAAACCCACCCCTCTTCCGGGTTCCGGCCCCCCAGTTCTTTTTCCTCCTGGACATGACGTGCTGTGGCATGGAATAACCTCCTTGGTCAGTTTGGATCAGGTGTCCTGCCTCTGCTTCCCCCCGGCCTCCACCCTTCCCTGGCAGAGCATGAGACTCAGCAAGTCCCTGGCCAGCCCAAACATCATCAAGCAGTAACCGAAAACACTGGTGTTATCAGCACTGTTCCCCGGCTCAAACTCAAAAACACAGCGCTGCAGCAGCTACCAAGAAGGGAAAAAAGAAAAAATGACTGCTACTGCTGAACCCAGGACATTCCACCCCTTATTCCATACCATTCACGTCACGCTCAGATCCCACATTTTCAATATACCATCATATATATATATGTATACATCCACACACACACACAGAAGGAGAGAGAGATCATCCCTCAGTGCATAGATCAATTCCTACAAAGCTTCCGAGTCCATTCAGTCCGCGACGTCAAGCTCCATCTCTTGTAACAGTCATTCAGAGCAGGGGAGGCCGTGTGCAGTACTGGATCGTTGCCTGCTGATGCTGATCGTTCCTTTACTGCAGAACTCATCCGGTTTCATTAAAGTTCCTTCTTTGTTGGGACGACGGTCAGAGAGCCAGTCACTGGTGACCTGAGGACATCTAGTTGGTGGGCTATATAAGTATTACATAGCAGGCAACAGCATACAATTGAGTTCATTGACTATTGTCCCCTAAAATCAAATCCCCTTGAGGTACACATCGGACCTCCCCATCTTCCCGCATTACCCACCAAGTATATCCGGGTCCCTGAGCAAAAGCAATCCCACGAGTGGGTTTGCCTTTACCTGAAGTAGGAATAACCCAGACTGTCTTCCCCAGCAAATTCTTTATGTGCACCACAGGAACTTTGTCCCCCTCCACAGTATGTAGAAGTTCTGACTGGGCTGGACCAGCCCTGTTGACAGATCCTCTGGTGTTGACCAACCAGGTGGCCTTAGGTAAATGTGTATCCCAATGTTTGAAAGTCCCACCCCCCATTGCTCTCAGTGTAGTTTTTAACAGCCCATTGTACCGTTCGATTTTCCCAGAGGCTGGTGCATGGTAGGGGATGTGATATACCCACTCAATGCCATGCTCTTTGGCCCAAGTGTCTATCAGGTTGTTCCGGAAATGAGTCCCATTGTCTGACTCAATTCTCTCTGGGGTGCCGTGTCGCCACAAAATCTGTTTCTCAAGGCCCAGGATCGTGTTCCGGGCAGTGGCGTGGGGCACAGCGTACGTTTCCAGCCATCCAGTGGTTACTTCCACCATGGTAAGCACATGGCGCTTGCCTTGGCGGGTGGGTGGGAGTGTGATATAATCAATCTGCCAGGCCTCCCCATATTTGTACTTCAGCCATCGTCCTCCATACCAAAGAGGCTTTAGCCGTTTAGCTTGCTTAATTGCAGCACATGTTTCACAGTCATGAATAACCTGGGCAATAGTGTCCATTGCTAAGTCCACCCCTCGGTCACGAGCCCATCTGTATGTTGCATCTCTGCCCTGATGGCCTGAAGTGTCATGGGCCCACCGGGCCAAAAATAATTCACCCTTATGTTGCCAATCTAAGTCCATCTGAGCCACTTCAATCTGAGCAGCTTTATCCACTTGCTGGTTGTTCTGGTGCTCCTCAGTGGCCCGACTCTTGGGTACATGAGCATCTACGTGGCGTACCTTGACCACCAGGTTTTGCACCCGGGCAGCAATATCTTGCCACAGTGCAGCAGCCCAGATGGGTTTACCTCTGCGTTGCCAGTTGCTCTGCTTCCATTGCTGCAACCACCCCCACAGGGCATTCGCCACCATCCATGAGTCAGTATAAAGATAAAGTACTGGCCACTTTTCTCGTTCAGCAATGTCCAAGGCCAGCTGGATGGCTTTCACCTCGGCAAACTGACTCGATTCACCCTCTCCTTCAGCAGTTTCTGCAACTTGTCGTCGAGGATTCCATACAGCTGCCTTCCATCTACGATGCTTTCCCACAATGCGACAGGACCCATCAGTAAACAGGGCATATTGCTTTTCACTTTCTGACAATTCATTGAATGGTGGGGCCTCTTCAGCACGCATCACCTCCTCCTCCTCTGGTGACATTCCAAAATCTTTGCCCTCTGGCCAGTCCATGATGACTTCTAGAATTCCTGGACGACTGGGATTTCCTATTCGAGCTCGTTGTGTAATTAGTGCAGCCCACTTACTCCATGTAGCATCAGTTGCATGATGTGTGGAGGAGACTCTGCCTTTGAACATCCATCCCAGCACGGGCAACCGGGGTGCTAGGAGGAGCTGTGCTTCAGTGCCAATCACTTCCGAAGCAGCTCGAACCCCTTCATAGGCTGCCAGTATCTCTTTTTCAGTTGGGGTATAGCTGGCCTCAGATCCTCTGTATCCCCGACTCCAAAAGCCGAGGGGTCGACCTCGAGTCTCCCCTGGAGCTTTCTGCCAGAGGCTCCAGGTAGGCCCATTCTCCCCGGCTGCGGTGTACAATACATTTTTCACATCTGGCGCAGTTCGGACTGGTCCGAGGGCTACAGCATGAACTATCTCTCGTTTAATTTGCTCAAAGGCTTGTTGTTGCTCAGGGCCCCATTTAAAATCATTTTTCTTCCGGGTCACATGATAGAGAGGGCTTACAATCAAACTGTAATTCGGGATGTGCATTCTCCAGAACCCCACAACACCCAAGAAAGCTTGTGTTTCTTTCTTGTTAGTTGGTGGAGACATTGCTGTTATCTTGTTGATCACATCTGTGGGGATCTGGCGACGTCCATCTTGCCATTTTATTCCCAAAAATTGAATCTCCTTTGCAGGTCCCTTGACCTTACTCCGTTTTATGGCAAAACCGGCTTTCAGCAGGATTTGGATTATTTTCCTCCCTTTCTCGAAGACTTCTTCCATTGTATCACCCCACACAATAATGTCATCAATGTATTGCAGGTGTTCTGGAGCTTGCCCTTGTTCCAGTGCAGTCTGGATCAGTCCATGGCAGATGGTAGGGCTGTGTTTCCACCCCTGGGGCAGTCGGTTCCAAGTGTACTGGATGCCCCTCCAAGTAAAAGCGAACTGTGGCCTGCACTCTGCTGCCAGAGGAATCGAGAAAAATGCATTGGCAATATCAATTGTGGCATACCACTTGGCTGCCTTTGACTCCAGTTCATACTGCAGTTCTAGCATGTCCGGTACGGCAGCACTCAAGGGTGGTGTAACTTCGTTCAGGCCACGATAGTCTACTGTTAATCTCCACTCCCCGTTAGACTTTCGCACTGGCCATATGGGGCTATTAAAGGGTGAGCGGGTCCTACTGATCACTCCTTGACTCTCCAATCTACGGATCAGCTTATGGATGGGAATCAGGGAGTCTCGGTTGGTGCGATATTGCCGCCGGTGCACTGTTGTGGTTGCGATTGGCACTTGTTGTTCCTCTACCTTCAGCAACCCCACAACAGAAGGATCCTCTGAGAGGCCAGGCAAGGTGGACAGCTGCTCAATTTCCTCTGTCTCCAAAGCAGCAATACCAAAAGCCCATCGGTACCCTTTTGGGTCTTTGAAGTACCCTCTCCTGAGGTAATCTATGCCAAGGATGCATGGAGCCTTTGGGCCAGTCACAATGGGGTGTTTTTGCCATTCACTCCCAGTCAGGCTGATTTCAGCCTCCAGTACAGTCAACTCTTGGGATCCTCCTGTCACTCCAGAAATATAAACGGGTTCCACCCCTTGACAGCTTGATGGCATCAGGGTACACTGTGCACCGGTGTCTACTAGAGCCTTATACTTCTGTGGGACTGATGTGCCAGGCCATTTGATCCACACAGTCCAGTAAATCCGATTGTCCCCTACCTCCCCCTGGCTGGAGGCAGGGCCTCCCTAATGGTCATCACAGCGTTGGACACTTAAGTCTCGTAGAAAGGGATTATTCTTCGTTATCACAGGAGCTGCAGTAAAATCGGCTCTTCCACTCCATCTAGGAATCTGCTCACCAGAGACTGAAGCCGCAGCCTTCATGGGGTGATCAGCCTTGACTTTTGTTCTCCTCTTCAATTCTTGCACCCGTTCCTCCAAAACTGAAGTAGGTTTTCCATCCCATTTCGTCATATCTTCTCCGTGATCCCGCAGGTAAAACCAGAAGGTGGCCCGTGGTGTATACCTTCTATATCTTCTCTCTCGAACAGTTGGGCGCCTTTTGTTAATAGCTGAGACGTATGTTGGTACACGTGAGGAGCTGGATAGATCGTCTCTTAATTGTTTGAGGTCCTGGGACAGTTTTTCCACAGCTGAGATGATGGAAGGGGTGAGATTGTCTTCAAACTCTCGGAGTTTATGAATCATTTCATCCACTGTTGGTGGTATTATGTCATTCCAGGTTACTGTTGCCAATGAGTGGGCATATGATGGGGGTGCATTCCGTGTAAACTTCCGCCACATGGGTCGTGTACATTCGACTTCATCTGGATCTATGGGCACATCCCCATTATTCGGCTTGATATTGTAGATCATCTCTACAATGGCTGATTCCCTCAAAGACTGTATGCCCTTTTCTATAGTAGTCCACTTAGCCGAACGACTCATAACATCATCCTTGTATGGAAATCTATCTTTCATAGCTGCCAAGAGTCGCTTCCAAAGGCTGAGGGACCGTTTCTCTCTTGCAATTGCTTTGTCAATTCCCCCTTCCCTAGCAAGTGATCCCAGCTGTTTGGCTTCACTACCTTCTAGTTCGTGACCATCGGCCCCGTTGTCCCAGCATCGGAGCAACCAGGTGATGATGTGCTCCCCTGGCTGACGGGTAAAGTCCTTTCGCATATTCCGTAGCTCGGTCGAGGTCCGCAATCTGGAAGTTACCTCTTCCTCTTCTTCTTCATCATGTGATGATAACTCCTGGTCAGATGCTGTCCCAGGTGGTGAATACGTTGTTTCTTCATCTTGCTTCATCTTCCTTTCCTCTTTTTTGGTTTTCCTCCTGCGTACAGGGGCAACCGGTATTGGTACGAGGTGGTCCTCTGGTTTAGCTGCGGTGATTATCACTGTGGTTTGAGTAGCTGCTGTACTTGTCGCTGGTGGTGGTGTAGCTGATCTGCTTGTAGCTGGAGCAGCTGTGCTGTCCATTACTGAAGTTTGGGTAGCTGCTGTACTTGTCCCTGGGGGTGGTGTAGCCGCTGTACTTGGAGTTGGAGTAGCTGTGCTGTCCATTACTCCACCCTCAGATCCAGGGGCATTTTTTTCCTTTTGAAGGTGCTGGATGGTGTTGAACAGGGCTCTGTAAGCATAGGCCAAACCCCAGCATGTAGCCATGATCTGTCCATCTCTGGTGTGACCAGAATGACAACACACCTCCTTTAAGTGTTCTACTAATTTTTCTGGATTTTGCACATGTTCATTGGTGAAGTTCCAAAGCACTGGAGGGGCCCACTGGCCTAGATACTTGCCCATGCTATCCCACACACCCTGCCACTCATGACTATCCAGCCTCGGGGAAAATCTCTTGGACCTCCTATATCGTTGTTTAATCCTAGACAAAGCCCAAACCCGACTCTGCATAACTCTCGGGACCAGACGAAATGGTCGTGAATAAAGCACACTCGATATGCGCGCCAACATGGCAATCCCCATCACAACCAGCAGGCAGGTCTCAAGGGTGTCTAAGGGCCATTCAAAACCTTCAGAATTCACGAAAGATGCTGTAAACGGTCTGATGGGGGTGCTGGGAGCATAAAAGAATGTCTCCTTCACAGGCTGACCACCCGAGGAGGTGAAAAAAGATGTATAATTCCTAAACACCCCCATTATATACCTCCCAAAGTACAGAGCTGGTGACCACATTGGGAACAAAAACCGGGTCAGTTTCAGGATCACTGAGTCTATTTTATCAAAAAACAGTGCAATAAAGTACAATGCAATAAGAGCCTTAATCCAAAACCCTTCTCTGAGAAATGTTAAGATAAAAATTACCGTCTGTAAGTGAAGTAACACACGCTGAACCTGTGAGAACCAGAGCAACAACCTTGAGAGCCAATAAATCAGCATTGTGACAAGTGGCTATTAATCCTGTCGTTATCTCAACCCTTCGTGCCCCACGTTGGGCGCCAAAAAGAACTGTCGTGGTTTAAGCTTCTCAGCCACAAACAGTTTTGCTCACTCACTCACTTCCCCCTCTTTCTTCCCTCCGCTCCTGGAGGGATGGGAAGGAGAATCAAAAGAATGCAACTCCCACAGGTTGAGATAAGAACAGTCCGGCAACTAAAGTATAACACAAACCACCACTGCTACCACCAATAATAATAATGACAAGAGAAAAATACAAGGGAAGAGTTTTTTCTTCCCCCCCACTCCGTAAGGGGGGGGGGGGAAGAAGAATCGAAAGAACGCAACTCCCACGGGTCGAGACAAGAACAGCCCAGCAATCAAGGTACAACACAAACCACCGCTACCACCACCGATAATAACAATAACGAGAGAAATACGAGGGAAGAGGACAGAACTGCTCACCACTCGACGACCGAGCTGTGAACTAAAACCCACCCCTCTTCCGGGTTCCGGCCCCCCAGTTCTTTTTCCTCCTGGACATGACGTGCTGTGGCATGGAATAACCTCCTTGGTCAGTTTGGATCAGGTGTCCTGCCTCTGCTTCCCCCCGGCCTCCACCCTTCCCTGGCAGAGCATGAGACTCAGCAAGTCCCTGGCCAGCCCAAACATCATCAAGCAGTAACCGAAAACACTGGTGTTATCAGCACTGTTCCCCGGCTCAAACTCAAAAACACAGCGCTGCAGCAGCTACCAAGAAGGGAAAAAAGAAAAAATGACTGCTACTGCTGAACCCAGGACAACAGCAAAAGGGAAGATGCCCAGGAGCTACTGGACAGATGGGAGACAGGCACAATGCACATTCACATATGCATCTGTGACTATGCTTTACAATGATTCCCAAGTACAGAGATGTTGGTACAGATCAGGTGGTTGCCTTCATCCTCCAGTGAAGTTTTATTGAATCCAGCAAATCATAGAATGGTTTGGGTTTGAAAGGACCTCAAGATCATTCCCCTATTATGGGCAAGGACAACTTCCACTAGAGCAGGTGGTGCCAGGCAAGTCGCAGAATCACAGTAAATACATGAAGAATATCCAAAATACTGGAGGAAACTCCCTGATGGCATTTTGCTCATCCCCTGCCACAAGCCAAGATAATCCCATCATGATCAGCTCAAACTTTTGCATCAAAACATCCAGCATGGTCAGCTCAAACCTTTCCACCAAAGCATCCAGTGAAAGAGATCTCATCACTTCCCAAAACAAAAGGCTCCATTCCCTTTCATCTTTGGAATTTTTCCCTAATATCTACTCATAATACATCCATTACCACAACCCCACCCCTTTCTTTCTTTTTCTTAGCTTAACTGATGAGATACTTTCTCACCTCTGCAGGTACCTTCAGTGCAATTACAAGTGGCATTGCGTCTCCCTCAGTCATCTCTTTACTTTCAGTGATCACAGTTCTTATTTTACTCAAAGACCATGTTTTGTAGATCAATGACTGCTCCCACTTCTGCACTTCCAAACTCCTCCACCTCCTTCTTGAACACAAACATCCACATCAAGACTCAGCTTCCCAGGCAAAGCATCAGAGGTGTTGAGCGGAAGAGTCGCCAGTGTTGGAAACCATGCTCATGTCCCAGATCCAGAATGGTGCCTGTCTTTCCCCCCACCAACCTGACAGTGTGGACCTCTTTCTGTGTTCCTGACCACCCATGACCCTGGGATGGTTTCCCACATGCTGGCACTCCCTACCTTCTCTCCAGGCAGCTGATTTTTCCTCTTTGTTGAAATCATGATACATAACACCCATTACTGCTCACCTGAGCAAAAGGTCTGTTTTGCTGCCATGAAAGGACATTAAATTGATTTGATGAGATTTGTCTTGACAAATCAAACCTGGCTGTAATTCGCTCGTTATCTCCCAGGTGCTCACAAGTGATTTGCCTGATAATATGTTCCCATTCCTTTCCAGGTATTCCAGGCAGCAGCTGGTCGATAGATCCCCATTTCATCCTTCTGTTTTTAAAGATAGGCTTTGCATTTGTTTTTCCAGTCCTCCAAAATTTTATCCATTCTCCACATTCTGTCGAAGATAAAAGCCAACTGCTCTGAGACTGATTCAGCCTTCTTTAGGCCCCAAACAGTGAATGCTGCCAGACCCAGCCAATCTGAGGTCCTTTAAGGTACCTAAGTATTCTCTCACCCATTCTTCCTCTGTTGCACAGTGCCCACTTGTCACTGGAGCCTTTGTGTTAACTGTATCATTGTCATCAACCCTTACTGAAAGCTGAAACAACAACAAGATAAATTCCTTTGCCTGGGGCATCATCAGTCAGACCTCCTTGGAGTAGCCGTGGGCCAGGAAAAGTCTCTTTTGTCTTTTTCTTATTACTTATTTCATTGTAGAAAGTTTCCTTATTCGTCTTTATGTCCTTCACTAGTTGTATTTGACCTCGGCACTGCCTTCAGATGAACTGGACAGTGTCCAAGCAGAGCCCACCCTTGGTTCCTTTGCCTCACAAACTCACCAGTACAATGCATTCAAGGAAAAGGAGACATGGTCCAAGTGGAAGCTGTGACCCTGTCAGTACTTCATTCTTCCTGGGTGTCTCATCTGCATCATTGCTTTATCCACCTCACAGCTCCAAGCATGGAATGTGACTGTACCCAGCCCTCAAATGTCCATCTCCCATGGGATATCAACTGAGCAAAGCCCCTTTCCCCAAGGGTCCTGAGCTCCCTGCTGCTGAGACAACATATTTCTCCAGTATTGCCTCGAGCAAGCATTATACACATCATGTTTAGGACTAGCTGCACGCTCACCCATAGGATGCACATGAATGAGGACCAGCTCCTTGGTCTATATAAAGCCTGATCTGCACGTGAAAGCTGTGCTGCTGTGAACAACAATTGAACCCAGCACAGCTAAAATGATGCCAGTCCCCAAATAAATGGCCTTATTTTGACAATACAAACTGGTAAGAGGTGTGGGCTAAGGACACAGGAGTTAGCTTTACAATATGCCAAGAGGACCCTCCGCAGGTTTGACTTGAGACAAAGCTGAATGAACACAGACAGTGGCAGGGCACATATGTAATCTATGGGGCAGATGAGGTCTCCCCAGCCCCTCCTGACTGTCTCCTGGCTGCAGGACTTTACAAGCTTGCCAGGGATCTGGTGCTTTTTCATCCCTGCAGAGACCTTGGGATCCAGCTCTGCGCAAGGTTTCTCTGCTCTGTGACACTTCCATTAATCACCTCAGTCAATTATTTATCATCCCTCTAAGTTGTTCTGTGCCATAGGCAGGGCTGGAGCAGCCTGTGCTTCCAGACAGGCTGTCATGTATATGGCTATCTTTGGAGCTCATCCCCACCTGCATGACTCTCACTGGAGAGATTAAGGATACTTGTCATCTCACTGCTGCTGCAGTCCAGAGCCACTTGGGCTGTCCCTGCAGCATTTGCTATGGGTGTTAAAGTCATTGCCTGCTTTTATTCCTGGCAGGGTAGGGGATGGAGTAATAGGAAACAGGAGCAATCAATTCCAGACTATTAAATAATGGCACTTTGATGGGACCATTGCATCAATTAATTCTAACATGAACATTCAGTTTAAAGCCATGTGTTGGCCAGCCATTTCAGCCTGTATTTCTGCTTTCTCATGTCACCCTACAAGACAAACATGCCTCAAAGGATGTCAGCAGCCTGGCTGTAATAGGACATGTCAATATGCAGCACCAACCCCCTTCAGTGCTTTGTAGGATGAGTGCCCTGGAGGCAATCAGGAGGTGATGGGCAACATTGCACCCGTTAATCACTGTAATGAAAGAACACATATTATACATCCCTTTGTTATTCATATCAGAGATCCCCCTGTGTCACATCCCCTCTTAATGACTTCATGATGATAATGTGGTCGTTAAAGATGGTTATTTGCTCAGGGCTCCTATACATAAATTACAAGAGCAAAACATTAGGCAGAGAGGCTCAGAGACTTGCTGGGCCACCGGCTTTGCATGATTCCTAATTAATCCAGGATGTGACCAGCTAGAGGCAGCAACACCGGTGGCTGCTCCTTTTAGGGGTGCGCTGGTAACCTGGGTGTGGATAGGGTTAATGCATCACCAGACTAGGAACAGATCATGTTCTGTGTGAGTTCCACCTGCTTTGTGATCCTGGGGAATTAACTTGTAGCTGTCCTCATGGTCATATCATAGCGTTTATAGCAAGAGCTGCGGGGCTCGATGTCTGAGCTGAGCAGCATCCCTGCCTGCTAACCCTGGGCTAAGGTCCTTCCTCAACAAGGGTTTGGCTGCTGTGAAATCCTCAGCTCTGGACCACTGACAGGTCCTCTCCTTGCATCCTTAAGTCCCAACACAATGCCATCTAAACTGTGGAGTGCCAGGCTGGTTGTCAGGATCAACCCGAATTTGTGCAGAGTAGGCCATGTGTCCCTGGTCTCTCTGTGCCCCATATCCCCCTTTGCAGGGTCTGTGGGGGACATCCACATAAATACACCTTGGAAGACCATCAGCCCTCTGCTCCTGTAGGGTTCAAAGGCAGAAATACCACAGACTCACTGGGTCTGGCTGCAGCCCCGCAGCACAGGGGGTGCCCTGAATATCCCCAGTACCCGCACTGACACAGCATTACACACCTGTGCTCCGTGCAGGAGCTGCTGTGCTGCAGGCATGTTGGAGGAATTGCTTGCAAAGCCTGTGTCCCCCAGGAGCCATGCTTCCTCATCTCAGTTATAGATCTTTGTATTTCCTCATCTGTAATATTTACGTCTGACCTTTGCCACTCGGATGTGAGTGCATGAGCTATGGAGGAAGAACTGATGAAAGATCCTGGAGCCCTCCTGGGCCAGGCGGGTGTACAGCGCTGCAGAGAAGCCTACCAAAGTGCTATCGATTTCTCCAGGATCCCCTTGGGCCTGCTATGGCCTCATCGGGTTCAAGGAGAGCTAATGGGCCCTTTCTTGTGCTCTGGGGTTATGAACTTGTCTTGTTGACAGTCTTCTACCTTGCCAGGGTGGATTCCTGGTGTCTTTGCTGGGCTTTAAATCCAGACACACTTCTTCTCTGTGCAACCCCCTTTCCTACCCCACTCAGTATTAAAAGCACAATATTACCACATACCATACATATGGTACTTTCTCCCCTTTTTTGCTTATCCCTACTCTCCTCCTCTTATTGCCAGATCCATAACTCCGCAAGCAGAGCACCTCTGCACCGTTCTAGCACTGTCACAAGGAGCACGAGCTGCCATGTATGTGCAAGTTTACTGCTTCTTGGTGGAAATGATCCATGCTGCCTTTTGTTCAGCATTCCTCACTAGAATATACTGTACAAACTGCAGAAAAATTGTTTGGGAAGACACACAGCAGCAGGAAAAAAAAGCACACTTCCTCAGTTGCTGCTTGCATGACCTGTATGGTGTCAGTCATTAAATAAAGGCAGATATTGCTGTTGGACTGCTCATATTGTACACAGATGCAAAACAGCCTGGGATGGAGTGCCTCTGGCTGCCCCCAAAGCATTTGCACCAGTGCTGTGTGCAGATATAACATGGAACAGAGCACAGTATGGGGCTTCAAATAATAGGCCCATCTGGACTCAGAGTCACTGTGTGCCTCTGCTGATCTTTCCTACAAGAAAGGGAAAGTGGAGCAGAAAACAGCCATTCCAGTGATTCCGTATTGAGCTAGCTTCTGTCCTGTTTGGTAACTAACTCCTCTGGACAGTTGCAAGGTGATTTGACAATGGACTATGGGTCCGCTGTGTTCCAGGAGGCTTGCTAGATAGGGATCCTTATGGACAAAGCAAATAGAGCCAGCCATTCTCAATCAGAGCTAATAGCCTCGCTGGTGTTTCCACCTTACAAATAATAGGAATCTTATGAACAGAGGTCCCTAGGAGGCTTGAGTGATGCAGGCACATTCACCTCCAAGCATAACAAAGATCTCCTTGCTGGGACAGGTATGACCCTTGCATTCCAGTTGCGCCTTGGGGTTCAGAAATTGTTCCCTGCTTCCATGCATCCCTGTGACGTGCTGAAGAGCTGAAAGCTGAACACTGCCTGTAGCAGCAGGGGACCAAGTCCCATCAAGGTAATGGTCCCAGACAAGTCAAATAGAGTTAAGAAGTGACCCTGAAAGAACTTTGCTGGAATTATTAATCATGGAGTACAGCAAATAATGCAAACCAAATATTAATGTAAACTAAATATACATATTTTAACTTAATGGAAAAAAACTGATGTCTTTTAATACTGAAATCCTGCCTCCCTCCCATGTTTCTGTTTCTACAAGCCCTGAAGTCAGTTATACAACAGGAGCATGTCCTGCTGTGCAGAAACATCTCCAAGTGATTTCTACCGGTGCCAATGAGAGGTGGATACACAGGAGGGCTGGTGGGCTTCTCTGTGCTGAGGTGCCATGAGCTGGGGTTCTCCTCAATATGCCACTTAAAGCAGGGCTCCAAGGGCAAAACTGGTGGTCTAAAGACATCCATGCCCTATGGGCATGTGGTGCCTGTAAGCATGAAATGATTTTTAGGGAAGAGAAGACTCGGCATGCTTTGTGTACCCCTTCTGGAAGAGTACAGTGCTTTTCTAAATCTAATCTTTAACACCTATTTGGTTGTGAGCCGGTGAAGTCCAGAGGAGTACAGCCACATCAGCTTTGCCGTATAAAAGTAATTTATGAATTTATCCACTTCTTAACTTTCCTTGTGCTGTCACATTTTTATTTTATATACAAATAAAAATACAGTGGTGAGGAATGTAGCGCAATAGCTCCAGAATGGATGAAAACAATTTCACCAGCAGGGAATGAAGTGCAGGGGCTCAGCTGCATGTGGGAATCCTTGGTCTCCTGTTAGTCAGCAGGGGAATGAATCCTTCACTCTAGCTAAATAAATAAAGAGACCCACAGCCTTGGAAAGCATAACATGTTGTATGGCAAAATACATTTGAATGGGCCCATGCCAGCCTCAAGCTATAAAACGCAGTGCACGGGGGCTTAACAGCTCCGGTGTTCAGAAGCTTTCACATATCCCTGTTCCTCAGTTACCTTAAATAGGTAAGCAGTGAAAGTGAACTTTGCAAAGCTGTCTGTGTGGCTCTGCTCCTTGAAAGAGAAGAGTGAGAGCTCAGAAAAGGCTGATGAGGAGCAATGGAGCCTGAGGTGGCAAAGCAGAGGCAGGGCTGGTGGCTGGAACAGGACAGGAGGACAAACTGCATCTGCTAAGCTTAAGCTACAGGACAGCAGTGGGGCTGCAGCCCCTATAAAAATATATGAGGACATTCCCAGGTCCCTACTGCAGGTACTGAGGAGTAAAGAATCAGTGTGGAATGCCAAAGCCCACTGTGGGTCCAGGAGGCTCCAGCTGCTGGTGGGGCTTGGACCATATCACCCTAAAACCCTGGTGTTACTACTGCTGCAAAGCTGCAGTTTAATTCTAGTAATGTAGGTTAGCCCAGAAAGCAGAGCCCTGCAGCGTTAATTCAGGGCTAAAGAGGGAAGCCCTGAAAGGAGTTTGCAGAGTTACCTACAAGTTTGCTGGTTTCCCCACATGTTAAAGGACATCCATGCTGGTAGTGCAAAGCGATAGACAATCATCCTGATTCTGCCTAAATCAGAAACCAGACTGAGCTGGCAGAAAACAAGAAAAGAGCAAACAGATCACAACCCAAGGAGTTACTAGAGGGCTTCAAAGCTGTTACAACCGGTGAGGCAGGAGGCCCAGCCCATGGAGATCCTGGCTGCTGAGTGAAAGAGGGATAGAAATTGGGTAATCTGCACCAGATGCTTCTGTTTTTCACAAGCTCATTCACTTCAGATGAAATCCTCGCAGGCTGGAAGGTGGCCTGCTCCTGCTACTGAAGGGAGCATCTGGAGGCAGTCCCAGCAGGATGCAGATGGAGGACCTGCCCTGTTTCCTTATCACTGTTGTGAAACAAACTGTCACTAAAAGGGAAGCAAAGCAAGCTACTCCTGAGGCTTGGGGAAACAAAACTCCTGAGACGTGAGCAGTGACTTCCACAGTAAATTATCACCTTGCAAAGACTTTCTCCTGCCTACTGTGTCTGTGTCTGTCTCCAGCACAACACGCTGCGGCTGAGATGGACTTTGTACCTGTTTACAGAGTTTTCAGAATAAACCAAAGAAAACCCCGACTTGTCTGTTCTTTTGGATGGGGAGGAAAATGCAGGGTTTTCTTGCTCTGTTTTAACCTCTTTCTGACGGAAATCCAATGGATGCAGGACTTGCTTTTGTGCATTACTGTCAAAGAAGTGTTTACTGAGAATGATTGCACATGTGAACAGCTCTAGACTGCCCACCTCTGAGGGATGAAGGGTGCACCCTGCATGTAATCATAATCCATGAGTGAGCTCTATGAAAAAAACTACAAACAAACCCACAAAACACAAATTCTAGACCTGAAAATAATCACTTGCAAATTCCCACAGAAATACAGGCAGGGATTGTGATGCCCCAAAGGAGCCAGACCACAAATGAGACTTCTCAGCATCATTAGTTGACCCTTTCGCTTCACTGAAATGGGTTGCACAGAGGTTGAGTGGCTCCATCCTTGGAGGCTTTCAAGAGTAAACCTGCTCTGATCTTACATCTCTCCCTGCTTTTAGCAGGAGGTAGAACCTCCTGAGGTTCCTTTTAGCCTAAATTATCGTATGACCTTATGGTTATCCTTTCCAAGGCCATTGCCTTTGTCTTTTCCAGGCCTCCAGAAATCCATTCCTCCAGGTGCTGCTGGAGACAGGAATCGGCAGCTCTGAGACCTGCCTGACTCCAGGCTGAACTGTGTCAGGATCAGATAACATAAGATTCACAAACACATGTAACCCTTCATTACTTTCCTCTGTTTCAGCCCAATTCCTACAGCATTGCTTCTCTTTTCAGCTGCCTGTGCAGTCAAGACTTTGTAAAGGTGGAGGAAAGGCATTAAACATCCGACTGTGTCCGCCCTTGGGCACTTTTCCTGCCCACTGAGTACCAGGCAATTATTTTCCCTTGTTTTCCTCTTAGGTGCGCACAAAAGGGCTTCTGAGCACTCCTCATGTCCTCTGCTGGTTGTT
Organism: Amazona ochrocephala; assembly: GCA_039720435.1. NCBI lineage: Eukaryota > Metazoa > Chordata > Aves > Psittaciformes > Psittacidae > Amazona > Amazona ochrocephala. Next base: position 1,115,838 of record CM077891.1, on the reverse strand, counting down.
TCACTTTGTCTGCCCTGCGCTTTCTCTTTACATCTGTAAATGCTCCTGTCATTGCTCCATGCTTTTTCTTCCCAAGTTGATGCAGTCTCCATTCTCTCTGCTTGTCACTGGGCAACCTCTCTGCATTGGGGTGGTTTGTCCTAATACTCTTAATGCAATTCACTTGTGGTACTGCCACAAGTATCATTGAACCACAGAATAGTTTGGGTTGGAAGGGACCTTAAAACTCATCAGGTTCCAACCCCCTGCCATGGGCAGGGACACCTTCCACTAGAGCAGCTTGCTCCAAGCCCCATCCAACCTGGCCTTGAGCACTGCCAGGGATGGTGCAGCCAAGTACTGTTAAATGCTTTTCTCCTTAGGTTATCTTTTTCCACAAAAACCTACCAAGTTAACTTTCAGACCACTGTCCTATTTCATGGTCCTTCCTTCATCCCATCCTCAGTGCATTTATCATTTCATAGCCATTTCTGAGCTCCCTCTAACAAGTTTTCTTTGTTTGCAGCTATTTGATATGGAGTGTAATACCTTCCACTGAGGATTGCCTTCCATTTTGGAGGATGCAGAGTGTAACTTTTTGAAGAGGAGAATAGAGGACAGCAAATTACCAACAGCAACATACGGATTGCAAATAATGAATAATGAAAAGCAAATATTTGCTCAGGCACACAAGACCCAGTTCATGAATGAATATAAGCAAACAGCCACTCCCAAGCTAGCCCAGCAAACACAAACCTGCTGACATAAATATTATATTTGCAAATAGCACATCGGAGGCTGAGCCAGAGGGGTTTGCAAACACTGCTTAGAAAGATTCCAGCAGGCCCAAAGAGCCCTGGAGAGAGCTTTATCCCTGTTGCTCCTGGCTTGGGGCTTCTCTTTTTCTCACCAGTTACATCCTTTCGTACCCCTTTCCAGGAAAGCTATTGCCAGTCTCTTTGCTCGACTTTCTTGGAGGGAATGCCACTTGTAGCCCCCAACACTAAAGTTTATGAAAAGCAATAGAGAAGCAGCAGGATGAGACAATCAAGAGCTTCAGCTGGGCACAGAACTGGGAAAATCTTCATGGGGCTGAACTGGGTGCATCGGAAATGAATAGGCATTTTCCCAGGAAAATGTGCATATTACTTCTGTTATAATTGAATCCCAATTGCCAAAATGCCCATTTTCATATTTTAGCCAAATGGCAGCAACCAAGCTGTCATCCGGAAGCTGCACAGTCAGCAACACTGAAGGACTAACATCCCATCAGTCTCTTTACTCTGGCTATCCATGCTTCACATTCTCCGTGTCACCACTCAATGTGGCTGCCTCACTTAAAAGAAGCCAAGGTATCATCACTTTCAAATGCATAAAGATCAATTCTGAGGGTTTTCTTTCTTCGCTTGATTTACAACCCAGTAAAGTCACTGGGAAAGTGCTGTTTGAAGTGACATTTCTGGGGCCGTGCCCACGTGGATGACTAAAGCTGGCAAAAATTCTCTGGGAGTTGAAATAGTATTCCTAGCATCCATTGCACTGTCAGGACTGACAGAGATGCCTTTGGTAAGTTCAAAGCTCACTCACTTACAGGGCAAATCATCCCAAATCAATGGAGAAATGTCTCTGCCTTTAGCCTCAGCACAGCTCTGGGTATGGAGCCTGCCATGGAATCATAGAATCAGAATGGTTTGGATTGAAGGGACCTTAAAGCTCCTCCAGCTCCAACCCCTGCCACGGGCAGGGACACCTTCCACTGGAGCAGCTTGCTCCAAGCCCCTGTGTCCAACCTGGCCTTGAACACTGCCAGGGATGGGGCAGCCACAGCTTCTCTGGGCACCCTGTGCCAGCGCCTCAGCACCCTCACAGGGAAGAATATTTTCCTAATATCTAATCTAAGTCTACCCTTTCATCTTAAAGCCATTCCCCCCTTGTCCTATCACTACATGCCCTTGTAAAAAGTCCTTCTCCGTGGCTGCAGGTCACCCAGTGTGGGATGAGCAAGTGAAACTCTTCAGCAGTGACTATATCAGTGAATGCACAATGACCCCTGCTAAAGCTGGAGAATACTACCCTGGGTTATGCCCAAGGGTAGTTGCAGCTCGGTTCCCAGTGGCTTCGGGTAGCTCTTTAGATGCGTTTTTCTTGGTTTTACATTTTCACTTTTGCTCTTTACGCTAATCTCAAAAACTTCAGACTGGGAGGAATATTTATATGAGATGAGATGAGATGAGATGAGAACTCTGGAAGATTTAGAAACCAGATGAAAGAAACTCAGGATGAGACTGTAAACTCGCTCATGTCTCATCTGACCCAGAAGCATTCAAAGACCCCAGAGGCCAAACGAAGATGCCTCTTGGACTGCGGAATTCATTCATCCATCAAAAAAATCCAATAAAAACCAAAACTATAGAGGAAAGGGAGTTACTCAGTGACAAGATGCAAATTAAACAAGTAAAAAGTGTTTCCAGAGGAGCTCTCTCATCTCAAGCTAGGAAGGACAGACTGTCGTACTCAAGGGACCAGGCAGAGCCCACACATCCTTGGGAAAGGAAATGTTGGAAAACAAGTCTATAATATTTGGAAGTGCTGACTGGTAAATAGTAAAGCAAAATGACAGCTCTTAACATGAACTCCTTTCCACTCTGCCTGCAATTATATCCCCTAATTGCAGAGTATTGGAAGAGCTCCTGTGTGCTAATAGAGTTCATTTCAGAGCATCACCCATGTGTCAATACCAGTCCCACTGAACAAGGGAAGAAAGCCATGGGGAGAACATTTGCTTGTCAAAAGCAAGCACTCCATAGCCAAGAGAGGCATCACGTGCAGAGCTCCTGGCTCCTCTGCGTGTCTGGGGGCAGGTTCCTGCAGGCAGGCTCCCTGCCCCAGCAGCAGCATCACGCTCTCTGCTTTAGGTCCAGATTCAGGGATGCTCTGCCCAGATGGCAGAGCATCAGCATTTTGTGTCTCACACTTTGCAGACACTAATGAATAATGTTGTTATTTCTTTTGAAGATAAAAAGCCAGGATAACCAGGGACTTGGTGGCTTGATTTTCCTGACTTTTTCCCACTGGCTAATGGGATTTGAAGCATGTGACCGATGCATACAAAGGAGAGAATAAGAACAGGCCACAGCAGAGGAAGTTCTTCAGGATTTCTTTCATCTTGTGGAGACCCCAGGAGCAGCTTGGGAATACTTTTTGCTTTCTGTGGGTGGCAGTGAAGCAACAGCTTTCACTTCTCTACCTCTTCCTTGCCCAGAGGGTGTTTTCTGGGGGGAGCACAATTGATTTGCAGGGGTCTAAAATTGTCTTGAAAGCCCACACTTCACAATGTGAATTACATCTCACTTTATAGGACTGGCGTGGTTTAACTCCAGCTTGCTACTAAATACCACCTATTCGCTTTAATGTTATTAGTTTAGATGATTCTTTGACAGAGCAGTAATAGTGTGGGCTACACACCTTTTTTCCCAAAAGGAAGGTGTCTCCTGGCCATTAGGATGAGTCAGTCTGAAAAATCACAAAGTGGTCTTTGGTGTCATCATTCAGGCTCAGCTCCTCTCCCTCCAGCAGGCAATAACATCTCTTTCATCCTTCCCTACAAGCCCTTTCATTTCTCTCATTAACTTAGCAGCTTTGGGCTGTCTTGTTCTCATTTTAATGAGATCTTTCTTTATATTGGGAGAGTAAACCTGTGAACATCACCAGGTTCATAAGAGCCTGGTCCAAAGCCTCTTGATGAGGACTGACTTCTAAATGATGTTATGTGCCCCAGGAATACAATATCCCTCAATGTGAGTAACGGTTGTCCTGAAACACCACCAACATCTCTCTGCCTTTCATTTAAGAGTCTGTGCCAGAGCACTCAGAAGAACGTTTTCAGATCCACTGGTGTGGCCGGACCCCTTCCCTTTGGGATTTGCACAACTTCACTTTGACAACGACTTCAATCACAATCACTCTATGCAAACACTGGGTCTACACAAAGCCCCGATGATTTGCTCTCTGCTCACCATGTCCTCTTAAGGCTGTGAGTAGCAGCTCCATCATACCAATGGAGCCATGAGGTGACAAGTTGCCAATTTAACTCTGGAAGGACCAAATCTCACCGAATAAAGACCTCCAGCTCTCTCTTACCTGAAATGAAAACTGTCACAGTGCCCATGATACCTGTCTGTGTATCAAGGGACATTGTCCTGAGGGCTGTGGGAGCAGAACCTCAGGAGATGGAGAGGTAAAGCACAGGATGTGCAAAACGTGATGTAGGGGTACTCATCCCCTAACCTCCACCCTTGCATAAGCTCCATGAGGCAGCACTATGGCACTGCAAACCTCAGCTATAAGGCAGGATTAAAAAGTTGTGTAAGAATTCATCATGGGAAGCTGCACCAAGAGAAGCCATATGGAAAAAAACAGATTTCTGGAATTTATTGGTCCCCCGCCATCCAGACTGATAGTTATTTCATTAGGAAGTAATCATATTTGTCTGACATGATTTACTCCTCGCAAACTGAGCCTGGCTCACGCCTTTTCCAAACACACTCTCCTAAATGTATCCTGAAGCTACTCAAAGACAGACGTTTCTCGAGCTCCTTCTCACAGGGATTTGGCACCATGGCTGCAACTTGCAGTTTCCAGCAAACCTCATTATGTGTTGGAACAAAACGCAATCTCACTGACACCTTTGGTATTAAATATTATTAAAACATAATGATCATTAATGACTTTTTGATTCCTATCTTTGTCTCTCATTTAAGGATGCAGTCCCCAAATCTTTGGGGCTTTGGTCTGTTATACTGGGAGTGTCTTAGTGGTTAATATTTGCTGTAATGAATACAGATGTCAAGAAGGCATCAGTACTTCACACACTACTCTTTCAGGAACAAGTAATTTCCTACTTTCCTGCCTCTTCACAACTCTAGTGATTTTTCTCATTGTTAAGATCACTTGATAATGACACTGGTTTAATATGTGTTACACTGGTGATAACAATAAGCAGCACTGTGCATCATTAAGTCTTAAAATATTCCTCCAAAAGGGCATAACACACACAATTTTCCAGCAAACCAAAGCCTAGAGCAATGTCAGACACATGATGATGTTGCAGGATGTAGATCTAGCCCTCAGTTTTCAGGGTTGGCTGCCACATTAATTGCTCTCTCTTTGGCAGGTTTAGGCAGAGTCATGGGCTCATTGCATTGGTCACTGCATAAATCCATAATAAGATCCAGCCCTTGCTCCACAGTGCCTCTTTGTGACATTTGAGATGAGGAGAGAGGTAGGTAGTGATGGAGCATGAGGGGTAATAACACTGCACAGCTCCTTGAACAGGTATTCGTGACTTACTTATCATTAATCACATTTCAACCCATCCCTGCTAGTGATGCCCACCTGAATTATCAGTGACCATTCCTGCAGAGCCTGTGTGACTTTCTGAAGGGCAGCTCTGCAGGTTTTGCTTTACAAAAAGCAATTGCATTCCCTTCTCACCTAGGAATGTCAAAAGATCCTTGAAGGAAAAGTTCCCACTTTTCTGGAAGAGCTGAGTCTGGTGGGCAATTCCCAGATGATGATTATCCTCTGGTGATAACTGTGAGATGCCAAATTGCAATAGTCTTAAGTGCTCTGTGGTTCCCATGGCTCATTTTAATGCATCTGATAGCTGTATGGGGCGCATGAAACTGTAATCCTAATGAGGCACTTCTCTCCTGGTCCTGGGTCGCCATCCTAGCCACAACCACCAGGAATTACACGTTACCCCATAATCTGTGGTGTCTCCAGACTCTGACTCTTCTGGGAAGTGGGAGCAAGAACACTGCTCTGTCACTCCTTCATAAACTATTTTAAATACACAAAGGAGTGTGACACTGTCAGACAGCAGGATTGTAGGTTATTTTGGGGACAAGTATCCATGTTTAGTGTTTTACATGACAGGTAAATCAACGTTGCCCAAGGATCCATCCTGCTACGCTGCTCCATACTGGCCAGATGCCCTCAACTCAAGCCCTCAGTTCTATACGAGAAAGGGTCCTGAATTCCTAAGCAGCATTAATGGAGGAGACCCAATATCACAGAAAAACTGGGTAAAGCTTCTCACTGCAGGAGGACCCCATCAGACACATGGAGCATTTATTCCTGACATTAATTAGCCTCAACTAGGACATGAGCGATATTTGTTCTTTCATTAGGAAGAATTTTACCAGAGAAAGGCCACTTGTGACATATTTCTGGAGTGAATCAATCACTTTAATTAGATCAGACAATATATCTGGGAAAAATCCCAAAGATATTTTCAAGAACAAACCCCTTTGTCCATTGTGGATCTCAAAGGGCTTCGTTTTTAACCCATCTGCACTGCCTGTCTGTTGGAAACTACCCCTTCTCTTTGCACATCAGCCCCATTGGCACCATCACTCTCATGTCTACAACAGTGTTCATACAAATCATTTCTATTGCTCTGTTCCAATCTTGTTCATCTTTACACTTCTCTTTGTTCCCCCAGCTAGAGAGAGCCAACATGAGCTCACTTGGTATGCATCCCTCTGCTCTGAATGCTTTTCCTTCCCTTGTGCTTGTGCAACAAGGCTCTGCTGACTGCAGCACACTCATCTCTGTAGTAACGTGGGAAAATGCTCTTTCTCAGGTGAAGAACTGGACAGAAGAAACCACAAGCAGCAGTGGGAAGCCCACCAGACATCAGGAAGGCAGCCAGCCTGCAGGACCAAGGCTAACAGCAGGGCCTTAGGGGAAGTTCAGGAGAATGAATGCTTTCCTAAGATCTGTAGTAGGATTTCTGAAGGCAGAACAAGATCTCATAGGAGCAGGACCTTACGTGGGAGTTGGCTCCTGGACGGAACCTGGAGGAGATAAGGAAACAGGAGAGCATGAGGAATATCCTGAGGATTTTGCTTACACCAGAAGCATTCCACTCAAACCTGTGAGGAGATTTTGATTTTCAGGGGTTGAAGAGATGGGAACAAAGGGACAAAAAGGAAAACCAGCAGCTGATTTGCTCAGCCCTCCATGACTCACTTTATGCAGTACTCGTCTCCAAAGCAGTTCCTGCAGCTAACAGGGACGCCCTTCCCCAGAGGAAGGGGAGGGGGAGGTCTTGCGTGCAGAGTCGTGCAGAAGAAATCCCTGAAGGAGGTGGGAAAGAGCACCCATCCTTCAGATCTGCCCTGCAGCTCAGACCTCACCCTCCTCCTTCCACCCTTCTGCTGAGAGACATGCAAGTCTTGGCCCTGGCTGAGGAGGTACCAAAAGGGATGCCAGAAGGAGTTGTGGTGGGAAGGGAGGGACACCCCCTGAGCTGTCCTAAACCTCCAGCCCCAGCCCTCACTGACCCTCTCCTCCAAAACCACTCTCTGCTGCCAAAAGCTGACTCTTGCCTGCCTAGCCAAGAGACCATGCTCTTGTCTCCCTTTGGCTGCCAGCACAGGACAAGCAGCTCCCTGCAGCACAGGCTGCTTGCTTCTGTGATGAGAAGACTGACATCTAAATGCACCAGGGAGAATGAAATCCCCTTTTCACGAGTCTCATGATTTCCATGATCGTTTTCTTGATCTGAGGTGAAAATAAGGGAGGTAAGAGTCCATCAATGACCTTCGAGCATCCTTGTCTTATCCAATAGGAAACACTGTCCTTTCCTAGTGGCAGGAGTTTATTGTTCCTTTGTTTATTCAAGTTTCTTTGTCTATTGCTCTGGGTAAGGCATCTGCTAGCATGGCCTCAGGCTTCACTTCTGGGCTTTGCTGCAGCACACAGCCCAGCCCAGGGATATCTGGGTCAGGGTACCTACCCTGTGTTCATTCTGGTTAAACATTGATGTCTCCCTCTGAGCTGGTCAATTGAGGCTCCCTGTGGAGTCAATATAGGCAGTGGAGACTGGATGCAATTAATTTCAATTAAAATGATTGCCTATGTTTGATCTGACGAATCACAGCCCAAACGCTCTTATTTTCCTCCACCGGTATAATGGAGAACAGGGCATCCTGGGTGACTCTGCATTAAAGCTTCCCCGTTGACTCTTTTCTCTTTGACTGCGGTTTATAGTGGCAGGGAAGAAATGACTCTTTCATCTAGCTAAGGATTTGGTGAACACGTCTCAATAGTTCTCCATTGGAAGGACTAGTGTTAGAATTCATTTAAATTGGAAGCTGAAAAGAGTTGAAAATGCCCCCAAAGATAAGGATCAGTAGGTTGGAAAAGGGAAACATAGGAACAGGGAAAGAAAATGCAAAGACATTCAGCTCGAATGGGTGTGTTTGTGGAATAACCAGCCAAGCACTGCAGAGAAACAGCTTGAGGATCTTTAAATCTAAAGGTGAGACTCTGTGGCAAGTGAGAGGTGACAGATGGCGACAGTGAGGGGGAAGATCAGTGTGGGCTTCATGCAAGAGGCATTCCAGAAACAGCTGGGAGGCAGCGGGGCTCTGGCCAGGCTCCAGTTGGAAAGCCCTGCTCTGGACTGGGCTTCGTAGCAGACAGACGTGGGCAAAGAGGAGATGCTTCATGGAAGAGCAGCACCCGTGGCACAGAAATGGGGAGAAGTGAAAGAAAGAAATGGATGAGTCTGGTTCACAGTAAAGAGCAGGCTGAGTGTGCAGAGAGGGAGAAAGCGATCCCCAAAGAGAAGGGTGTCTGTGCACTGATACACGGATGCTTCCACAACAGGGACAGCAGAAAAATGCACTTTTTGACTAAGAACAAATGAATGAACGGAGCCTTTTCCCTGTGATCCTGCACACTGGCAGAAGTGGTAAGTAACTTGTTCAGACAGGAGCCTGTCCCTTCCTTTCCTTCCAGTCCTGATCCTGGCACCAGACTGGGACCATTTCCTTGAAACCCTGTTGCGTTTTGGAGAAGAGTGACTATTACCGGAGCTACCCTTAAACCAGGATGGCTGACAGAGACCAGAGAACATGTGCAGTCTTGGGAAGCCCATCAGGATTAAACAAGAAAGAGTCTTCCAGGGTAATTTCCATGGCTTGTCCTCATCATAATGGTTGTGCAATGCACTGTGCCCATCCAGCCCAAGGGCTGAACCAGTGCCCAGCAATACTGAGCTGCAACAGACATTTGTGGTGATGCAGTGTGGTGATGCTCCTCTGCTGACCCCGACCCTCCATAACGCAATGCCCCCCACTCTGGGCAGCAGTGGGTGTGCAACCACTCACAGCCCAGACACATGGAGAAGGTTGGAGCAGACCCCGCTGTCAAAGGTTTCTTCTCCTGGGCAGGAGGGCTCTGTATATGGGGCAGTGCTGGGACCCACACGCAGGGCAGAAATTAGGGTCACCTCAGCTGGGGGACAGTGTTGGAGGGGGGGAGTGTGCACACACATTGGGGTTACAGAGACTGTGAAGGCAGCAGCATAAGGACCCAGATCCAGCTGCTCTCCACCTGCCTTCATACTGGTGCAGAGAGCACCGGGAATGAGGAAGAATAATGATTTCCTGGGAAATGGAGCCAGAATCTTGCAAGGTAACACAAACCCAGCATGAGTAACTGAGTCATGGCTTGGCAAAGATTGAGTCTGCTGCAAAATCTGTCACACTAGTTCTGTAAATAAGAGCTTCTGCCCTGGTCTGTATCTCCCATCTCACAAACGCAGACAACAAGCCCGTGCTGGTCTCCCTTCCATCCCACCACTGCGACAGTGTCCCATCAATGCAAGCTGCACTGTGGACATCTCCTTCCTCCACGGACTTTGCTTTTATTTGTGCTTAATGACTTCCACTTCACCAGGGAACCAAAACACTTCTGGTTAAAAAGTACAGATGGTGGAGAACTCATTTTTCATTTAATTCACACATACGTGATTCCACAAATTTAATTCCCTACACTGGAAACAAAATAAAATTGGATCAAGCAGACTATTCTGTTTTGAGAAAAGAAAAATTCCTCTTTTAAAAAAACCTTTTCCAGATAATTTAAAAGAAAACAAATGAGGCAAAAACTATTTTGGAAAAAGAAACCCAAATATTTCCTTCCGAGAAGACAAAAATATTTTGGTTTTGTTCAGTTTTACTTCAGACTTCAAAACTGAACTGTCTCCCAGAAATGATGTGGGTTCCTGTACAGAAGGTTTGCGGTTGGGAACAGCATCATCTTCACAGCTTCTAGCTAGTGCTCTTGTGGATTGCTCTGTAACATCACTCATGAGCTGACAAAGGTAAGACAGAGGTTGTGACTTGGCAGCTTGCAGCTCAGGAGAGGAGCCTCATTTCCAGGTTTAAATTGTCTTAATGATGAAAAAACCCTTGTTTCTACTGTCATTTTTAACTCAGCCTCCCTATGCTTCTCAGGAAAGGTACAGGAAAAGCTGCAGGCCGGCAGGAGTCCAGGCAAACAATCTGATGTTGAGCAGGAGTGCGCATCCCTCTTTTTATACCACAAAGGAAGAGGGCAACATCACTGGAGCTGGAATTACCTGGAGCAGTGTGACAGAGGGGGTCTCAGTACTCTATACAAAGCAGGAGTAAGAGTTTGCCTGAAGTGTTATGCATGCATTTGGTCAAAAAAATTAGTCTGAAATTGCATCAGGGCAGAGGAAGGCTGATGAATGAGGCAGTTTGGGGGAGTGGAGCACCTGGCTTAGGAAAGCACACTTTGAAAGCTGTGCTTTGTCAATACAGCAAAATGACTTTGAGGGGTGAGGTGATGAGTCTTTATATAAATACATCTGGGGGATAATATCCAATGTGGAAAAGCTATTAAGGGATAACATGGAAATAGATCAAATAGACATAAACCAGTCATGAGTATAGTGAGACTGGAAATTAGAAGATTTCTAAATATCTGAAGAGTGAAATTCTCAAATGCTTTCTAAAATCCATTTGTCTGTATGGAGATGAGGAGCGGGAGGCAGGAAGGAGGGGACATAAATTTTATGAAGATGGAGCTGTTGATGAAAGTTGTTTGATAGAGTGGAAATAATTCTGGGGCTGGAAGTTAAAGGCCTTGGGCATGTGATTTATTGCTATTCCAGTAGATGGAGATTTGAGCATTGCATGCCAAGTGCATTGGCATGTGCTATATTTATATCACATTAATCCTTAATTTCAGGCATCTGCTGGTCACTTGCATGGTTCAGGAACCCTTATTCACCCTTTGATTCACAACTTCTCGTCTGTCCCTGTTTTAGCCTTCCTCTGAATCACTGCAAGCACTGGCCACAGACAGGGTTCAGAGCAGGACACACCTGCCATTTGCTGTAGTACAAAATCCTGCATGGGAGGCGGTTGTGCCTTGTTTACTCACGTGGGATTGCAGGGATTCTGACCTCTGGGATCAGAGATTCTCTGATAGAAGCTGGGATTGGCAGATGTTTTAATTCCATAGCATGAAACAGTTTCTTAATATCACTTCTAAGAAATTAATCTAAGTTAATTCTCTGCTATTTCAGGAATTCAGGAGACCCATAATGGCATGGTCTTTGCTGGGAAGTTTACCAGAGTGGGTCTACTTCCTTATGCTGTGTTTGTAATGTGTAGGGCATTGTTGGGAAATGGTTGCTGGGCTCTGGTGAGAGCTGGTTTGTGAAGAAGTTCTACCGACCCTTCTGGATTAGCCATTTATTGCAGGATTGTGTATGACTTCGGAACATGGGACCTGTTGGTACCTCCCACCCTTGTGTTTCCAACAACATCTATCCATAGCCAGTATCATTTTAAGGCGTCAATTCATGGATGAAGGTCTGGGTTCTTGGTTCAAAAACTATCTGCATTAGACCCTACCCGCAGGGAGCCCATGAAGTGTCTGGTTGTAAGTGGCATTCAGCATTGCATGACATGGCCAGGGAGGCTCTTCATCATGTGTGCAGCGAGACAAGGCACCACCATATACCAAAAGGGGACGCGGTTCTGTAGCTGCCGCCTGAAACTCTGCTCTGGCCCTGTGTGGGACTGAACTGGAATCGGATTCCACCACCCACTGTCTCAAAGATTGGCATGAGAAGCTGGGATGGGATTCCACTGACCATTGACGCAGAGATGGGTGGGAGGAGTTAAGACCCTAAAGTCCATTGAGAGATGGGTGGGAGGAGCTGAGGTGAGACACTTCCATCCCACTAAGTGGAGCATTGGTGTGAGGAATTGCTGCAGACACGTGCAGTTGAAGAGCTGGCTTCGAGGCCAGTGAAACTGCTCTGCCAGGAACGTGTAATACCTGACATTAAGAACAGAGGTACTACCCCCAAGTCATTATAAAAGGGGGAAAAGGTAATCACCAAAAGAGACATCACCAAGAAGCACACACCTTCAAGGGGACAATTCCAGGAGGACACCTGCCTTTGAGGACTACCACGGATTCTTGGCGACACTCTGCTCCAATACCGACTACAGACCTCCGGGACACCGCTGGATCCACGGTATCTCTCCCTCTGAACCCTGAATTCTTGCTTCATTTCCATCTTTTTTCTGATCTGTCCCATCGCTATCCACTTTTTCACAATAATTTCCCTTTTTATAAGAATTGTCTGCTTGTACTAAACCAACCGATCGGTTCTGGTCCTGAACCTCGTTTGTGTCTTCGTTTCAGTCTTGGGATCACGAAGGAAACGGGTCCGACACTGGGATTTTCTCCAGTCAGACCCTGACATTAAATTGGCGCCATAGACAGGATCCCTCGCAGTGAAAAGTGCCGCACTGTCCCGTAAAGTGTGAGGTGTTATGTGTGAGCCTCTCGGGGACTTAAGGGCTGGGTTTTGCTGGAGCAGAACGTGCTGGCTCCCCGAGCCGATTGTCCCATTAGAGATGAGCAGCAGTGAAGCCGCGCCTCACGGCAGGGATGCGTTGCGTGCTCTGTTACAGAAGCACAAGGCTCGCCCCTCTCTGCCAGGGGTAGAGAAATGGGCCCGGTTTGCGCAGTGTAAGAGAGCGAACGAGCGCCCTGCGAAAGGACGCGGCACTGCGGGCAGGGAAGGGGGAATGGATCGTCTGTGCCGCGCCGGGCGCCAGCTCTGCTGCTGCTGTGAGGCTGGAGAGCGACAACAAACAGGGAATCTCAGTGCGCACAAACTTCGCCAGCTCTGGTCCGAGCCTGCGGGACCCGGTACTTGACTTAAAAGAGCAGTGAGACGAAGGAGAATGAGGCGAACTACGTGCAATTAGCGCTGAAAGAGCGACTCCCGGCAGATAAAAGGCCCCTGCACGGCCCGAGAAAACAAATGAACACCCTCCCATCCCCGCCAGTGACCTGGAAGAGAGACAAAGGTGAGAAAATTCAACGTTCCTGCAGCTTCTCTCCACCCCGTGAAAAGTGGAATATACTTCCGACGGGGGAGAGGACGAGTTCCCACAAATTCCCACCAAGGAGGGTCCGTTACTGCTGCGGAATTAAACAGATTTGTCTGAAATGTGGGACCAGGCGAATCTTGCCCCAAGTCACCGGGGCGGGTAGCTCGTGGGTTTCGAAGAGTTCTGGTACAAATTTACCTCTTGGCTACCAAATTGGACATGGCTAAAGAATTTGTTTGTAATAACTATAATAATGATTGTTTGTGTTTATACCCTGGCAGCCATGATTCAATGTTGCTGTTCGCAATGGGGTTTCAGAATTAAACATGGGAAAATAACATGAGATGAAGCTTATAGGATGTATGTGTATCCTGTAAGTCCCAAAGGGAGAAACTGTAAGCTGAAATGTGAAGTTGTAAATTAAAATCACTCAGTTTGTTAATTGTAAACTGTAAATTGGGACAATGGGTGCCATGCTCTGCAGGGTCTAGGCGATGTAGCCTTCAGCAGGACATGACACACAAAGCTACCATCTTCCCACGCCGTCTGAGGTGTTGTACCATGTGGCCTGGATAATTCAGATGCAGTCAGGGTTTCTCCTGTGTGATTCATCCATTCCCTGTTTGAACCAAGCATCTTTTTGGAGCGTAGCAGAACAATGAGCCTGTGGCTCTCAGGTGGATTTCCACTGCTACCATTTTCCAGTGGGAATCTACTTATTTTGCAGACTAGTATCAATAATGAGCTGAGCAAATTTATTGCAAATAAACTTCCCAGCTCTCTCAATTATTATTGTAATCATATATTGTAAACCTGCGCTACCAAATAATTGCCTTTAGTTGTTTTACATTTATGGCAAAGATGATTTAGACCTCAAGTGGGAAATAAAATCTGGAGACTTTGAGTCTGTTATAGAAAAGTACATTAAGAAGCCATCTTTCAGGAGAAGTAGTGGGGGAGGTGGTTGTATACCAGTGATGCCTGTTTCAAGTGTCTTGAAATACACGCTATCATTTCACCAATTGAGCTGAGTATGCTTATCAAATAGCTGAGGAGCTGAGATGCTGACCTCTGCAGCTGAACTTGCTCTGGAAGCGTGTTACTTGTCTGTCATTCCCGAGAGCTGCCAAGATTTATCTGGGAATTAATTGTACATAACGTGTGGTGTATGAGGCTTTGCCAGGCTCAAAATCAATAATTCATGTGTGGTCAAACAGCACTGACAAGATGTGGTGTGGAAGACACCAAGTTTGTTATTTGAACAGGCAGAAAACAAGTTTCTTCCAGTAGAAAATCATGACAAAAAGAAAAAAATCCCCAGAGAAATTAAATAGCAAATTTCAGATTTGTGAAGAAAATGTAAACCATTTCTTTGGCTAGTGTATTCCTACTCTGAAATGCCACTGTTGGAGTGTGCTTTTGGCTGGCAGTCTCATGGTCATGCAGACATTAGGCTCCCATGTGATGAGGAGCAGAGTCCATCACGACATTCCCATGGCCATCAGCTACAGCACAGGCAAAGGGTGGCAGGAGGAGCTGTGACCACAGCAGAGCACAGGGAGATGAAGAAGCTGCTACAGCACGAGACAATATAACAGCAGTATTTCAGCACTGGGGGCTCAGCAAGAACGTATGTTTCCATGGAGCGTATGTACATTTCACACACACACAAAATTGGTTCAGACAAACCCCCAAGATTCCTTCAGAACACATTTGAGACAGAATTTTTAAACAGCCGTTTCTGTATCATCACATCATCTGAAACTGCAGTGCCTTTCTTTTGCCTACTGTCTCCATCTCTTTGTCTGCCTGCTGAGCCTACAGCCATTTTCTTCTTGTATTGGATTCTGCTCTTTGCAGATGATGTAAACCATGGTGCTCTCATTCTCTCTATTCAATACTCTTAGTCTTCCTTCTTATTGTTTTTTTCCTTTCTATTTTCTTTTTACAGTAATGAAAAAATACAAGTGGAAAGTACTGCTTTTACTTGTCGTGTATGGAAAATAGATGAGAAAGCCAGCAGCACGCAGCTATGGATCTTGTATACGTTTAAGTGACACTAAACCTGCCTTTTCAAAGCGTATTTTGCAAGTACTTCCATTGTCTATTAAAGTCACTTATGAGCATTAGTAACACCACTCAAAGGTAGTTTACTTCGTAAATTAGCTGTGCTCCTCTGTGACAGAAGCAGCAAATGGAAAAATGAAAACTGGTTGTGCACTATAAAGCCCATCTTGATGGAGGTGTTTTCTTGGAAGGGGTGACTACGAGATGGGTAGGTAACTGATATCACTGTGCAGTTTAAAAAGAGGGGGCTATATCTGACCATATTCATATATCTGTGTTAAGCAAGTAATTTAGTGTTGCCATGCCGACAAAAGATGTACTTGGGCCAGCAGGCCGATGCAGAGCTGGTGGCTATGGCTTTCTTCTGTCCTTATGGCTCAATCTCCTTGTGATTGTTGGCAGTTTAAATGCTTCTCTGCTCAACCCTATGATTCTATGGGTGCTAAGAAGCTCCAAAAAGCTCCCGTTTAGCTTTCCTGTAAGGCTGCAAGGACGTCAGTGCCTCAGAGTAGCAGTTTCCTCCCACATTCTTCTCCTGGGCTTGGGAGGTTTTCAGCATCAGAGCTGTCCTGCTGTCCCTCTGGAGCACCTTGCTTGCTGTCCCTGGTGAGGGGACTGCTTTCCCAGCTTGCACTCCAAGGGTTCTGTGGGAATTTTGGGAATGTTCCCTCAAGACTGCTTTTAGGTGGCACCTTTTCCTCTCCTATCATGGTTTGAGGAGCCTGGGGTCCTATCTCCCTCTTTGATGACTAAGAAGTTATCTGCAGTCCATTGCTTTATTGTTGAAGTAGAGGGACTGAATGTGGAAGGATAGTCTATGGGTAGAGGGGGTTTTGTCAGGCAGAGTATTTGGGGTTTAGAGATCAGCTGCTTTTCTCTAGCTGGTCTAAAACCCACTTAGCTGCTGAGTGGACTCTGGTCTTTCATAGGTGGTGTAAAGCTTCAGGAGGACTGAACTGAAGTGTCAGGATTGCTGTTACAGTTTGTCGTCAGTGTGAATACACTTCAAAAAGAGGGCAAGAGAAACCCTGGAAAAGAAATAATGGGAGGCGCAGAAGAGGCTGTGAAATTATCCAGGGGATGAAGAGTTGGGGGAATTTTTCCTCCTAACACAACATTTGCGGACACTGAATTAAACTGAGCCAATTTGTAGAACAAACAACATGAACATTTATCTGTCCCACATGGGATAAAGAGAGAAGCTGAGTACCAAAAGAAGACACTGAAGGCCAGGAGAATGAATGGGCTTCCATAAAGGATTAGGTAGCTCCATAAAGGAAGACCCATCAAAGCTTCACATTAAACTGTCCAGAAAAGGCAGGTTTTGGATATCCTGAGCTGAGTCTGGGAGGATATAGCACGCCTGGGAGTGCTCTGCAACCATCCTGCTTCTTACATGTTTTGCCTCTTCACTTGCTGCTGAACAGCTGAAGAATGGACCCAGGATTTAAAGATCTTTGGTCTAAGCTGGGAAACCTCTTTTCTCCATATAGAAACAACCTTCAGCATCATCACTTCAAGGCCCTGGCTATCTCAGGTACTGAATTATCTCCCTCCACATATACCCCCTTTATTGCCAAACTCCATCCCAAAGCTGGCTTGATTTTTGGTTTTATGGGGTTTGTTTTTTTACTTTTTTCTACTCATGACCATCTGTGAGGCTGTACCAGAGCTTCATTACTACAGCTGTTAGGAGAGTTCTTCCAGTTTCCAACCTAAATATATGGCTGGTCAGTTTATAGCCACATATTCTTGTGATAATATTGCTTTTAGCTTAAATGGTTCTCTTCTTCCTTGGAGTTTCCTCCAGTGAATTTATAGAGAGCAATAACCCTCATAGCCTGGCTAGATTAAGCAAAAAAAAAGAAAAGCACCCCAAAGCCTTTATGTTCCTCATCATATAACACATTCTTTCTTCATTATTCATCATTCAGGGAAAACCTGCTGTAATTTTAGCCTTTCTTCTTGAACACAAATGACCAGCAAGGGCTCAGTGAGAGACAGATGGAGGGAGAGATCTCTCCTCATTCGCTTTGGGGCTGCATTTAATATTGATT
Organism: Amazona ochrocephala; assembly: GCA_039720435.1. Lineage (NCBI taxonomy): Eukaryota > Metazoa > Chordata > Aves > Psittaciformes > Psittacidae > Amazona > Amazona ochrocephala. Next base: position 1,098,491 of record CM077891.1, on the reverse strand, counting down.
ATGTGCATGACATCTTCATCCTGTGATCACCAGGTGTATCAAGATCCATTTCTCAGTCACTCCTGGCTAATGAGCACTGGGGAGAGCAGTTTGTAGGGATCACAGCAGCCTTGAAGCAGGTATATGCTGTGTGCCTGCTGCACAGCAACAGGGAACCGAGTCCTGCTGTCTGCTCAAAGGCATCCCACATTTTTTAGGCAGACGCTGGGGCAACCAGCATCACTGAGCAACTCCCCATTCAGAGCACTTAGAATATGCAGCAGGTAAAGATCACTTTTCCGGCACACATGGCTCTTGCTATTTCCTTCCCTTGCTCCCTTCCTGCTAGCCTGCATCTGTTACTGGCTCAGCAGATGTAGGAATGCAGGTGTATGGATGCACTGTTTATCCACTTGTACTGCCAGGCCTATCCAGATGTGAAAATGCATAGTGGAGGACGCCTTTGAAGACTTAATGGGTCATCATGGCCTGAGCTCCTCCCCAGGCAGACTGCTGGCAAGGGAATGATGTTTTCAAGTCACAAGCCGTGACCCTGGGAAGCAGGGCTCTATGGGGAGGATGAGTGTGGAACTGAAGACTGGGGTACTTGTGCCAGGTTCCCACTTCCACACCTTGTGAGTCTGAGGAATCCGTAGGCAAGGCTAGCCAGGGCAGAGCTGGCCTCTTGCTCCAGGAATCAATGGTGAAACAGCGGGTCCTGACCTCTGACTCTCACAGGGTGAAAGGATTACTCTGTAGGAAGCCTGCAGTGCACCTTGCACGTTGGCTCCTACCTGCCGTGACCCCTTCCCTGTGCCACAGCCTCCTCAGGCATTCTCCTTTTCATTTTCCCCATTTGTTTCCTCTTTCCTGAGCTCACCACTTCACATTTCTCTTTGCTGCATTTTCTCTTACTCATTTTGCAGCGTTTCTCTTATTTATTGAGGCTAGTTTGGAATTCCAGCCCTATTCTCTTTAGTGATTGCTCCTTTCAGCTGAGGTTCACCCACAGATCTTTAACTTTAAGCACAGCTCTTGGTCACTCATCCAGGACATGAGCTAAAACACTGACCAGAACCTGACCCCTGCAGGGCTTCACTTGCAGTACCGCACCAGCCTGGCAGCACTCCTGTGGTACCTGCTCTTGGAGCGTTGTTTTTAAGGGCTGTTTCTGCCTGTTTGTCTCCTGTACCCAGATCTTCCCCCTTTCTGTTTAGCCTCATTGTCAGGGCATGCTCCCCTCTGGCCTTTGTATTTATAGGCTGGCTTTATTGAGTGCTCTCCCTGAGCAGATGTGCAGGCAGCCACAGGAAATATGCGCACCACCACCTTCAAATAGGCAGCTTAATAAATCACAGGTGCTGTGAAACAATCTGTTTCCGAAGAGCTGGGTGTGGGAGGAGCCACATCCACATCAATGGGATGAGGAGCATCTGCTCACATCTTGCAGATGCCATAGTGCCTGTCTGGTGGTGCTAACTCCCTATATCCCTATCGGGGGGCCTAGCTTGAATCTTTAATTTCAGCGTGACCCAGCCCTGTCACCAAATCTCTACATGCGTAAATAATCAGACTCTAACCCCAACTGTGTCCTGGATCTGAAGCATGATTGCAGCACAGCTCAGCCCTTGCACCATAGTACAAGCATGGGCTTCCAGCTCTGTTTAAGCCTAGTTTTGAGCTGTTGAGCCTATATAAACCCAATATAAGCACCAAACATGGTTTGCCTTTAACCTTGCAGCCCCAGGACAATCCAGTCCTAAATCCGTAAACCTAGCCAAGCCATGAACTGAGTATTTTTCGTGCTCACTCCTGGGTTTCAACAGCAACACTGCTCAGCACTGAACTCCCAGCTGAACACTCAAAACCAAGAATGGATCATAAAGTCTATCCTTCCCTCTCTGAACTTCTAGCTGGGCTCAGCATTGACTCTTCATCCTGCAGACAGCCAGGAGCTTGAATATCCCACCATATAAAGTGCAGTGTCTGAGATGAACGAGCCTGAACAGTCCTCCCCATTGAGTGAGCCCATGTTATCTCAGCTCCCATCACTTGCAGTGTCCTAAAAGCCCTGAGCCCATCCACCGCCCTTCGTCCTGCATACCCCTGGGGCTGCCTCCTGCAGTGGGCTCTTGGTGCTGTGATTGAGCTACAGCAGTCTTTGTTAGGGGGCTATTGTGTCATGTAGATCAGTGACAGTATGTGCAATATGTGGGTGTTTGCTTTGTCAGTAATACTTCATTATCTTTTAATTTATTAAATGTGTTTGTCATTCGTCTCTATTAGAGGTTGACACTGCTGCTGTTTGCTCTGCCCTGTGTCAGTGTGCTTGTAAATTTATACTGTAACCACAAGAAAATCACATTCGTCTTCTTGTGAGTTTAGAAAATGTGCTTTAGGAGATGAGCTTCTCTAGTCCATGTGTTCCTCCGGCTCACAGCCTCCCACCACCCGACCTTCTCCTCACACTGTGCAGCTACCAGCCTTACCCATGCCCTTCCCAGCCCTGTTCCACTCTGCCTGACACATGTCCCTGTCCACCAGCCCTTGCACCTCAATTCCAGACCCTTCTGCCACCCCCTCAAGTATCCTCCCTTCCTCATGCCTTTACTAATGCTTGTCCTCTGCAAGCTCCCAGCCCTGTCAAGACACAATTGGGTACTTGGGACCCACTTCTTAAGACACTTTTCTGACTGATGGGCGCTGGGGTGGAGAGGGGCTTCTCTCTTCCATCTCTCCTCTGGGCAGCTGATTTGGATGCTGCCTCAGGGTTGGTATTCCCTATTAATTACAAGGATAATGTCACTCTATGGCTATAAGGATACCTGACATTTTCATTGATATTAAGGTCAATATATTGATTTAGGGGTCTCCGTGAGCATAAATTCATCTATGACCTGAGCCGATGCCTCCCAGTGAGTACAGATCTCATAATGCAGTAGATACCATGTTTCTGATGTGTGGTGTTACCCACAGAATCAAGTTCAGTGGGAGTATTTGCTTGTACATGTGTGTGTGTGGGGATTATACTCTGGTTGCCCCAGTCTGTGGTGATATTCCATTTGCTGTGCTGTGTCCCCAGTGAAAGAAACACATGGATACATGGGAGCCAGTCCAGCAGGGTTGTCAATGTGGACAGCAAATGCGGGGGGGTATACAAGGAGATGCTCAGGTGACTGCATATGCTTAGCCTGGAGAAGATAAGGTGTAGAGTCTTGGAAGGTGTAGAGTCCTCCCAGAGGTGCACAGGGACAAGGACAAGAGCCAGTGGGCATGAGCAGGAGCACAGGAAATTAAAACCCAATATAGGGAGAAGATTTTCCAAAGTAAGAGTGGGTAAATGCTGCAAACGGACCAAAAGTCACTGCACAATCTCTGGAGAGAGCTGAAACTGAGCTGTACAAAGACCAGTCAGCTGGCCCTGGTTGGACATGGTCTTCAAAGAGACCTTCCCAAGTTCCTTCCAACAACAATTAATCTGGTCCTTACTTTTCTGTCTCTGGTGCCCCCATGTGAGTTAAACCTTCTCACCTGTGCCCAGGCGGGATTTGTCCATCCTTCCACCTGCATGTTCAGCCACAGCCAGCTCCAGCTCTAGCGGGGGCAGCAGTTCAGCCTGATGGATTGGGTGCTGAGCAGAGGGATTCTGAGGTTTGAAGCAGCAGCTGAAGAAAAGGCAGAGGGAGCATACAGGGAGCAAAGCTCAGTCCACGTGGTCTGAGAATGTGGTCTGGTGTTTTGGTGCATGTTTTCTTAATGATACATCTCTGCTCAGCAGCTCTAGGGACCAGATGCCTTGTTGAGAACACTGCTCACTTAGTCTTGGATTATGTTGGCTAATTGGGAACCACGGCTCTTTGTCTGCCTCTTTAGAGGATGTGTTTGCTGTTGTTAAACAGCGCCACATTCAGCTTGCACTTTCATATTAACCCCTAACTACTGTGAGTGTGCTGCAGACAGAGATTCGTCAAGGCCAATTCTATTACCAGGCAATGTTTGCTTTAAGCTTCTAGGCATTAAAAATGACACCCGTCTGCAGAAGGGCTTGCAGGAGGAGCAGCAAACCCAGCAAGTGCTCCTGTCACAGAAAACCCCTACCTATGGGACGCAGCCCTGCTCGTAAAAGAGGCTTTCCCCACTGAAGCTAGCTGTTCCTCCAAAGAGAAAGCAAGTTTAACCCTTCCTGCATGAGGAGGGTGAACATCTTTAAAGTGGACAGAAGAATAACCTGGAGATGAAAACTGAACTCACTCATGTAAAGTAAAAAACCCAACACCAAAACCAGTGCTGGAGGATAAAGGGTTCCTGTCCATTACTAACAATTGCTGTATCTGCACTGCTAGAAACATACCTCGTTCTTTGTAGATATTGAAATTTTAATATAAAGGAATGCCTCAGAGGCTAGGCACAGACATATGAAGCTTCAACTTAACACATTCAGTCCTCAAAGGTCTCCTTTTAATCCAGCCTCCTCTTCCTGTGCAGGTACGTCTGAGGCACCTCCCATGCCATACAGACTTGTACTACAAAGGCTGTAGCTGCTTGAAAAATAAACTGAAGGCATAAAAAGGGAAAACAAAGCTTCAAGCTCCACTCAGTCTTTCCTAAAACTGGCCTCTATGTATTAAACACCCTCCACAGAAACAGGTGAGGGTAGCGATGGGGAATGCAGGTGATTCATCTGCACCCCCCCTTTCATTTCTATAAACTAGTGGGCAAATGCGACTGTTTTGGCTGGAGAGAAGAAGAAAGTATTTGTCCAGAGAAAAGGGCAAAGGCATGTGGCAGGTGGAGGATAGTCACCACATTGCTCCTTTCCTCTTCATCCCCATCCGTGTATACCACTAGTGGAGGTATCAGGGATGAGAAGGAGCCCTTCCTTCACATGGTGATCAATGCTGGCCAGATATGCTGGAGGGCACAAATGGGTCCTTTGCTCTTAGGTCTTCTTGTATCTTCTTTATCTTCACAGATGGGTGAAGAGAATTAATCTAGGGGTGGTTGAAGTGGGCTGTCATAATTGTGATGGTGATGCTGGCTGCCGTGGTGACAATGGTGAGCTAGCAGCGATGACTCTGCTCATGATGGAGCAGTTTTGATGACCTTTATCCCTTCTCCTTCTCTCCTCCCTTTCCTTGAGAAGGCTGAGCATGAGAAGACTGTAGTAGGATACTCTGCAGCAAACCTGTGTATCCTCTCCAGCATAATCTCCAGCATGGGACCAACGTGTAGGAACAAACAAGGTGTCTGAGAGTGGCACCAAAGGGTGATAGAGAGAGGGGTGATGGGGAAGGCTATCTAAGGCCTGGTGTACAGAAGGTGGCTGTTACAGCATGAGCACTAGCCTGCAGAGATGGGAACACAGAGACTGACATGTTTTGCTGTGGGTCCCTTACAGTTCATGACAGACTTGTGCTGCCATTACCAGTGCTGATACCAGTGTGCAGCAACGAAATACTGGGGGAATTCTGCTTCTGGCTTACCCACTTGCTCTGGAGCTTTGTCTGGTTTTACCCACCCACTCCCAACAGCACTGTGCTATGGCAGTCACTGCACAGTGTGCTTTCTGCTCTCAGAGCTGCAGGAGTGAAGAGTCCAGACAGGCTGGCCAGGGGGAGCTGGGCAGGGAGCAGTATAAGCTATGCTGGTCAGTGTACCCACTGCACAAGGTGTAGCTGGCTCTGGCCAGCACAGGGTTCCATGAGGTACCCAAACACACCCAACTGAGGATGCTAAGACTTGCTAGCATGCAGAATCAGAGTGGTCAGTCTAAAGGTTTTGGGTTTCCTCTGTTCACCCACAGCCTGAGAAATGGTTTGAAAGCCATGTATCACAGATTAGAGTAGTTCTCAATATTCTGACTCACTGGGGTTTCTGAAATCACTCATGCTAGGCCTTTCCTTCAATACACAACAAACACACCATTTGCTTTATCAAGACATAAATCAATGCTGCTTTTTAACAGTACCAGCATCCTCTGTATACGAAGGACTTGCCCTTTGTCTGTGACTACGTGTCTGCATGGCAGACTACCAAATGGCTCAGAGCCCAGTAGTGCTTCCTTGTGGATGCTGAGAGCTGTGCAGCTGTGGGTGCAGGGAGCCTAGTTAGCTGTGATTACCATGCCCATGGTAACAGAGAAAATGATGTTCCAGTGCAGCTGTGTGTTGTCATGCAGCAAAAATGCAACTCTTACTGCAGCCGAAGCAGGACAGCATCAAGGACCAATGACACTTGTGATAAAAGGAGTCCTCTGAATGGGGAGTCTCAGGTTCTGGTTCCTGTTTGCTCATATATTGTCTCTTGCTGAATATAAATGCATGAAGTCAAAGGGCCAGGTGCTACGATGCCAGTTTTCATCTGCCCTCTGAACTCTAATGGCCAGTTAAGTGGTTTATGGCTGCCTGTGGTGCTCTGTCAGAAGCTGCTGTGTGCAGGGTGAAGAATTCTGGCACCTTTACTGCTTTTCTGCCCAATCAGATGTGACTCTTTAATTTCTGACGTGAATAGCCCCACAGGGTTTTTCCTGGGTTAAATGTTGGCTTACCCTGGCTTTGCTCTGTGGTTGTGCGTGTGCTAGGACAGCAAGGGATGGAGTTAAGCACAGAAGGCTGTTATGTGATGCTGATACTCCTGTAAGTCAGGCACAGAGAAGAGCAGATGGGGCAATGGCTCCGTATTCCAAATGCATCTGATTTGATTACATTGGTCCTTACGTGGAGAGAAAATAATTTCAAAACAATTACAGAAAACATTTGCATCTTGTGAGTCTTGGGCTGGGAGAGCTCTGGTCAGTCCATGTGTCCGGGAGACAGCTCTGGGGATGGGGAGGGCATAGGAGTTTTGCACTTTGTTCTCCCTATATTGTTGCTGGGGCCATCAAAGTTATGGGGAGAACTATCAGTGAAATAGAGTTTCTCTGCCATGGTTGGGGGATGAAGGGTTCAGCAGCAAGTTAATTCTGTCTGCTCAAGCTAATTGAGCAATGTCCCTTCAAAATGGGATCCTGTAGCCGAGCTGGACTGTCTGAAGGGTGCTCTGCCAAGTGAACATCTGTGCTCAGATCCACTATTAACAACCACGAAACTGGGGCCTCAGTAAAATTAAGGGCACTCTTTGTCTCGGCTCATGAAAAAGTCAGTACGGAATAAATCAGTGATGACAGAGCTGCAGAGTGCCCATCTCAACATGCCAAGAGCAGGGCTCAGTCCATGAGACAGCTTATACAGGAAGGCATAAAGCCGTGGTCTCCTCTGAGTCAAATGTGCCTGCCATGAGATCAGGTCTTGCCCTGGCCCCAGTTCTGCATTGGGACTGGTTCTCAGGCTGCATCTGATCCCATCTCACACACACAGGGTTAAAACGTGCCCCACAGCACCTCCATCTGATAAAGACAGAAGAAGAGAGCAGTTTGGTCTGTCTCTACCATTTTGTGGGAAACCCAGAGCCGTATGTTATTACCAAACCATTGCCCACACACTGTACGTGTAGGATGAGAAGAACTTTAAGCCGCTCCACTACAGCATTTGGATGTTGCTGAAAAGACCAGAAAATGGAGGGTATTTAATTTCTTTTCCTAGATGACTGTTTTGTCATCAGGAGGTGAACCCCCAAAGCAAGCTCTCTCTCACTAGGCCTGTGCCATAGGCATATCCTTCTAGGCCTACCCTAGAGTCATGGTACCCCCTGAGTCTGTCTTTGGCTATTCAATGCACCCTCCCTGCCTGTTTGCTTGAGTTTTCTCCCCTCCAGTGAGAATGTGGCCTGGACTCGTTGCTGGGCATCAGACTGTGGAGGGACCACAGTGGATACCTACCACTGAGTAGGGTAAGTTTCACCTCAATTGCTTGTCAGAGATGTCCTTTCCTTTTCCTGGGCTGGGGCTGCATGGTGAACTCCAGCCTTGATCAGGGCCATAAGGGAATTTTGCCCAGATAGTACTAATAGGCACCTACCAGGCAGATGGTTGATGTAAGAGAGATAATCCCACCACAGCTTGGAGCCAGATGTGAGACCTATGATGCCCACCCACTCCATACAGGCCTCCTTCATGCACATCTGGTCCCAGATGGAGCAACCAGATCTGGAGAAATCATACAACCCATACAAACTCTAACATACCTGGCCAAAATTTGACTGAAACAGAGTCAATTTCATTCCAAACACAGCTCTTACATACATGGACTCCAGCAGAAGCTGAGAGCTGACATAGCCCACAGCTCATGTGGACTATGGGAACTATTCGGCTCAGCCTGTTTTTCCTTACAGCTTGCCAGTCATCTTCTCTCTGTTACTGAATAAGCTGTGAAGCTTTACATTTTGTTCACAGATGGCAGAATGTGCATCCATAAGATTTGGTTGAAAAGACTTTTACATGGAAATGGGTAGAATCTGGTGCCACAGACAAGCTGGTATTGTCTCCAGCATCATTTTGAAGCAAATGGAGCCTCCACACCCCTTGGTGCTCACGCAGCATTGCATCCCTGTCAGTGTCCAAGGCCAGGCTGGACAGGACTAGGAGCAACCTGCTCTAGTGGAAGGTGTCCGTGCGTGTGGCAGGGGAATGGAACTGGATGAGCTTTATGGTCCTTCCAGCCCAAACCAGGCTGGGATTCTATGGAAAGAAAGCAGCTGGAGGTCACAGTGAAAATGCTTGTTCACAGTTCTTGACTGGTTTTCTTGAAGGTCCAGTTTAGGGATATCAATGGAGCAAGTGCAGTCATTAAAGTCATGAGCATGCAGGAAGTCTCACACTGCTGTGTGGGGACTGGGACCTGCAACACTGTAAGAGAGATAGAATAGCAGTAAATCTCCTCCCCAGCATCCGGTGAGTGAGGAATGTCCAACCTCTCACCCGGAAGACTCTGTGATAAGCTCCACTATCTGCTCACTGATCCCAGGCTGCCGCATTCTGTGCCACCTCACTAACTTTCATGAATGTTTCTGCTCGTCCTGCTGTCCAGCCCTGCTAGTATCGATGACACACAAGTGACAAAATAAGATAGAAATTATTAATTTCAAGCTCTGCTGGTAGTAAGGAAAGGAAAATCAATACTTGGCAAATTGAATAAGGAGAAACTGGGAGAAAAGAAAGTCTCTCTTCCAGCTTCAGTAGCTTGTCTGTGACAAAGCTGCATTTACAGCCTGTGACTGTACAAAAAGGGCATGACAGTGTTGCTGTTTCAGTTGCTGTACGTTAAAGCTGGCTTCTTGTGTATTAATGGCAAAGCTACCTGTTTGTTTAGAGTCTCGTTGACATTTAGTACAGGAGGGAGAGAGTGTTGGGCTGCACGCACTGTATGTGCTTCACCAGCATCATTTGTGCCTCTTTTTGCTTGGAGCCGGGTATGAAATCTCTGTAGGTGCAGGATGAGAGACCCAGGGCCCGCTTGTGTGCTCCCTTGGGTGTGCAGCTGACAGTGCTCCAGAACTAATCAGGGTGACCGACAGCCTGCTGCCTGCAAGCAGGGGGAGTGAGCACTACACAGCAAAGCCCAGGGGTTGAGAAAGCATCCGGAATACAAAGCGCTCCAGTTAAAGCCAAGACTCAGTTGTGTACTGCAATGTTGGAAGGAGCTCATCAAATTTACAAGTTCCAACAGTCCGAGAGGGTGCTGGGGGTTAGACACAGGTTCAGAGTCAGGTTATTAGAGTACAGCTCCTGTGAGCAACTGGGCTTGGAGCAAGTTGCTCTAGTGGAAGGCGTCCCTGCCCGTGGCAGGGGGCTGGAACTGGAGGAGCTTGAAGGTCCCTTCAACCCAACCCAGGCTGGGATTCTGTGATTCTACCTAGAGACACAAATAAGTGTGTTTGAAAGGGATTTGGTCTTGTACCTGTCATTGTAGCAGCGTAACAGGATTTTTAACAGTCTGTGTGTCCAGGGGGCACAAAGAGTGGTGAAGGCCTGCAGCAACTCTCTAAAAGGGTCTGGAAAAGATCAGGAACTACTCCTGTGGTGAACAGATGAATAAAAAAGGTCTGTAGAAAGCAGACAGGTACGGATAAGTCCTCTCTGCCTCATGACACATGCAGAAACATATTTTTCAATTAAACTGAGTGATGGCAAATCCAGAATTGATGAAATGACATTTTCTTTTGCACACTGAGATGGGATTCAGCTCCACCAGCTTAAAGACATCTAAAGCACAGACATCTGCTCCTGAACTGGCTACTGCAGGCTTCTCTTGAAGACCGTAGGGGGAAATATGCAATTTCAGGGAGCATTTCATCTGACCAGATACGAATACCAATTTGTGGCAGAGATAACTCACACCTCATGCTCTGCCGACTGTATCGACTAGATCTCCACTGATAAAAAGACCGATCAAAGAGGCAAGCACAGATTAGACTCCTGCGTATTCAGATGAGGGGTTTTTGACTAATGAAATGTGGAACTCATTTCACAAGAGATTATGGAAGGCCAAAGCTGAACTGCATTCAAAACCAAAACTGGAATAAATATGAAAACTAAGAATAACCACAGTTATCGCAGATGGTGTTAAGAGCATTTTGGAACAGCTATAAAACTGCGTGCTGCAAGGCTTAAATCCGTTTTAAACTCTTAGGATTAGGATTAAGATCTTCACATGCAGCATTTTATTTCATATCTACCTGCTGGGGGATCAGAGGTAGGCTACTGAGCTGCATGGGCCATGAATCTACTTTAGACAGTCAATATTTTCACCTGAACAGTCTCCCAAGATGTCTTTAAAATCGAGCAGCTTGTACTGAATCATAAGTAGAGTGAAACTGGAAGTTTAATGGAATAGTCCAGGTTAGAATGGAGTGCAGCAGAATAGAGTGGAATACCAGAGAACAGAACTGGAAAATCGTAACAAATACATGTGTAAAGAAGGAAGAAGCATTTCAAACAGGATGCTTTGAATGCAAGCCCTGAGTGCATGGCCAATGTTCAGGCAGATAGGTTGCTTTTGGCAAACAAGCAGAGCTACTGTGGGACTGAATTATAGGCTAGGCTGTGCAAGCTGTCTGCAGGCCAGTGAGCAGCTTTATGAATAGTCCTAATGGACTCAGCATAACTAGTTAGCATGAAATACACTCCACAGCACATCAGTCTGAGTCAGATGACTGCTGCTTTTGAGATAAGACACAGCGCAGAAAGAGAGTGGTATTTAGACGGGAGCTGCCATTACTACAACAGATCCAGGAGGAACTGGGGTAAGCCTTAGCAGGGTTCAGAGCCCATGAACAAACTGGCTTGGTTCTATGAACTGTAACTGTGGTGACTAGTTAAACCCCAAAACAAACACCAAAGGGGGAAGCACCCCTGTGGTGAGGACAGTAACAGTGAAATTGGCTACAGGTCATTGCTGGAGCAGTGGAAAGATCAGCTAAAATGGTGGATATAGAAGAGAGTAAGCTGTGGCCACTGGCTGATGCTGAGGAACAGCTGAAGACGTATCACTTAATCACCAATTCAAAACTGCACCGTTACAGAAGTGATAAATGGACATACCAAATGTGTTGCCCTCACTCTGAACAGATCAGATATGAATTTCAGCCTGGCAGATCTGTGGTTACACAAAACCAGACTGATCGTGTCCAAGGCGGTTCTTGCTGTGAAAAGTTTATTCCTCGATAACCACTTGCCTGTGACCAGTTCTTCCGTTCTTCTTCACTTGGTAGTGGGTTTTGGTGTAACCTAGGAATACTTAATCTGATAATATCTCCATCTGACGAAGCACTATGCTTTGTGTTATGACAAAGCAACAAAGCTTTATTGAAATCTTCCAGCACTACTCTATTCCCAGCTCCTCTGTACACACATTCTGCTTCTCTGTACACGCATTCTTAGAGGCTTTTTTTTAACTTTGTGTTCATCTATCACAGAATCCCAGCCTGGTCTGGGTTGGAAGGGACCTTAAAGCTCCTCCAGCTCCAGCCCCTGCCATGGGCAGGGACCCCTTCCACTGGAGCAGCTTGCTCCAAGCCCCTGTGTCCAACCTGGCCTTGAACACTGCCAGGGATGGGGCAGCCACAGCTTCTCTGGGCACCCTGTGCCAGCGCCTCAGCACCCTCACAGGGAAGAGCTTCTGCCTAAGAGCTCATCTCAGTCTCCCCTCTGGCAGGTTAAAGCCATTCCCTTGTGCTGTAAACAATTCCTACTCTTGTAAAAAATCCCTCTCAGATCAATTGGAACAATTCTGGCCCGTGCTGTAGGCTCCCAGTACTGCCAAAGGTCTGTGGACTGAATAATTGTCCATGTTTAAAAGGATTCTGCAGTATTCTCGAATGAGGGTGTTTGGAGACAGGTTTTGCTGTAGCTATTCTTATCTTCTAAAACATACATGGATTTAACACAGAGGGAACAAGTGATGGAGACACTGGCTACAGCTCAAGGAGAGGAGGTTGCAGAGCTCCATCATTCAGCAAGTTGAATGGCTGGCCAGAGCCCTGGCTTAAGTAAGAGAGACCGGAAGAGCTGGCCCATCAGGGCAGTCAGTGTTGTCGTGCAGTGTAGCACCAGACACATACAGCAGGTAGACGGAGCAGTGTTGCTGCAAAGATGGTCTGCAGGATTACGCTGGATGTTTGCAGTAGCTGAGCTGCTCCTCACTGCAGCATAGAGCAGGAACATAGGTAAAGGCAGACTGCTGTGAATTCCCATTGTCCAAATGATACTTCTGTGCAGGTGGGATATTGGTAGCGTATTCCACCTATATGAACACAGAAGAGATGGGTACCCAGAAGCACTGAATGACACTTTCGGATAGGCTTTTGCTACCAATATATCTCTGTTCTCGAACTGTAAATCTAATAAGTGAAATTAGACTTGGCTCGGTGAGTTATAACAGTCATAAAGTACAGACCAGGCATGTGGAATTTTGTGCCTATACTGTAGAAATCACACATATAATCAGAAAAGCATGATATAAGAGCGGCTCAGGACCCATATGCTCAGGACATAAATATGAACCTCCATGTTGCAAGGCGGAACAGAATGACGACATTTGTGGGGTCTGTACCACTGCTCATCAGGAAATCCAGATGCTACCAAAAGATCAACTTCTTACAGAAGTAAGGATGCAGAGCCAGCCTTAACCTGATCCCAGGGGTGTAGACAGAAGTGAATAAAGATGTAAAGATGATAGTAATAACCCAAAAGTCCAAGATCTGACTAAGACTTTAAACTGAGGTAGTGTCTAAAAAGATATGATACGGTAGAAACTTCAGGTGCCATGTTTTCATTGGCTATGAAAAACTTAATCCTGCAGCAGTAATCAAGATGATGATAGATCATGTAGCACTAGAAGTAAAAGAAATACAAAGTAGGAAAATGTGGCACTGCCTCTTTGCAAGTCTGTGTCTTGAAATGCGGTGGAGCTGGGCTTGCCAACCTGACCAAGTCTTACTAGCTGAGGAAGAACGCTGGGAACACCAGGATGTATGTAAGGGAAAAACCAGGAATACTGAGTGCTTCTGCTTCAGAGGACAAGTATTTTAATAACAGCTAGTGGGGTTAGCTGAAGAAAGGAACTGGGAGAATGAATAGGCATGCGGTGGACACTCAGCAATGAAGGCTTGGCCATATCCAAATTTGGGAGCAAACCTCTGCCTTCTAGGGTAGCCCCCCAAACTGCCAGGCTGCCATCTGCCAGCCGTAGGGATGCTGTCTGCCCCTTTACTTTGGGCTGTATCTCAGGGAATGCAAGTAAGCAGCTTCCAAATGTGACGATAGTAATAGCTGGGCCCTAAGCTTTGCCTGTGAAGAGCTAGAAGAAAGAGACTTCACTCCTGTAAGTTACTTTCCACACGGCAAGACAGCTTTTAGCTTCTCCAAGAGCTGATGCATTCACTGTTAATATGCTTTGCATGCTTTAAAGGCCTCTATGCACAGGACTGACAAGCAGTAGGGCTGCTCCTGGCTGTTAACAGCCATCTGGGCTGTCTCATTTCTGTGCCAGTATGTTCTGTTTTGAAGACCAACATTAGTCTCCAAAGCAACCTGGTACATGGTGTGGAAGATGCCTACAGTGCCTAGGCTGGATCTGTTCCGCTCTCGCTTTTCTTGACAGCAGCTCTTGTAAGATGCTAATATGTTACATTACACATGCACCTTCCTGACAACTAATAGCTTAATACTCAGTACAGTGTCTACCTTACAGATCAATAGAGGAAAGGCTGTTCTGCCTTTGTGCAGGGAGCTGACTATCTCTTTAATGCATTCATATTCAGCTTAGAGTCCCCAGAGGACTGCTGATTACTCTCTGCTCCTAGGCTTCCTATTCGGTGCCAATATTGTGTGTCAGAGAGCAGGAGGGAAGGATTTGCTGCACCTTATCTCCATTCAGATGATAGTGACGGTGCCTGATAACTTGCTAATCCACTGAGATAAGAACGCTGTGAGCAGATTTTGCGGCCTTTAGGATGAAATGTGTGCAGGGATTTATGTTATTCTTGCAGATACTGAAATGATGCATTTTGCCGCGTGAGCCACAAACTTCATGTCACTATGCCAATTAGCTCCCAGGATCAGGTTTATTTCAAACGGCATTAACTGGATGAGCAGAAAACGTGTTATAATAAAAATAAGATCGGATGAACAAGACTTTTAATGTAACATTACTTACAGCATTGTGAAACATTATGAGAGAGACAAAATTAGAAGATACATTTTGGTGCTTTCTATTTTCCCAATCAGAATTGTTGTTTTGGTCGGAATTTGGTGGTGGTGATGGTGAATATGAAGAGGAGAACAAGGAGGCTGGAAAACCCTCCCGCTTCTTGGGGAATAAACATCTGTCGCAGATGTTACAAATGAATAATTCCTGAGAAGCAACAACTCTGGATAGAGGTTTCGTCCTCAAAAGGCTTTCAGGGTGCAGTAGTTACCAGAGCTGAGCAATACCAGAGTAGAAACAGTCTTGTGCATAACCTCCCCTCTGCCCCTGCATGCAGGTATCCTCTGGCTCATTAATCCTCTGTGTCGCACCCCTGAAAGAGGTCTTGCACCTTATCTGCTATGGCCATATCTACTCTTTGGGTTGCTTTTATGAAGTTGAGTGGTTTTATTTGCTTCTTTGTAGTTTCTGTTTTGTTTTGATTTGGATTTTAATGCCAGTTCCATGGCTGCAGTGGCCTGGGGTGTCCTCATTGGCTTGGAGTTTCACTGTGCTACAGGTCTGCACTTTGGTTCCTATGAGTTCAACCAAGACACTTCATTTCCTCACCTGACAAACACACCTCAGAGCTGCCTCTTTCCCACCTGAAATGGCACTGGATAGTTCTTGATGCAAATAAACCCACTCAGTACCTGTAGAGAGCTTCACGGTTTGGGCTGTGATGAAGAAGAACTATTGCTCCTCTGCTGACTCCTTACAGTCCTTGAGGTGACTTTACAGCATCTGTAATATGGTTTAACGGACACAAAAAGGTTAAATATGGCAAAGGCCTCACCAGCCTAGACCTGTAGGCAGACACAGCATTGCAGGCTGCTATACCTAAAAGGCAAAGGCCAAAGAAATCAATGATGGAGCAAGAAAGTGTTTTGAGAAGCCAGACAGCAAGTATGCATGGTAGCAGATCCCCTAAAGAGCTACTCTGAGGTGCAGTGCTCATGTAGCTGTGCTCCCAGTTTAGTTGTCAGAAGCATCATCTTCCTCCAGTGGAGGTTTCCCTGTTTCATGTTTGAGAGAAGGGTCAGAACCTTTCAGAATGTTCTCAAAATCCCTCTGGCTTTTCCATTCACTGGAAAAAATTGCTGGCTTAATTCCATTTTGCATTCTAGAAACTCTGCCCAGGGATGTGTGAAAAGATGGCTCCTAGCAGAGATCCCCGTGTAATCAGAAGCGCTGTGATCGGCTGGCTGAAATAGAAAGGGAGAGACAAATGGCATTAAAAGCAGGAGTTCAATAAGAGGATAGAGAGCTTTGAGAATTAGTTATTTGACTCTTTTTGACCTAAATCTCTAGTTTAATAAAGCAAAATCCTTCCACATGGTGCTCGTTAAAGCCCTTGAACAGAAGGGTTTTGCAGTCCGAGTAGGGGCTGAGCAGACAACGTGGCTTAGTAAGTCTAGCCGGAAGCAAAAAGAAGGGTGGTCAGACCACAGCCTAATCCTGCCCACCCTATTGCGCACAGCTCCGTGCTCAGAACAGTGTAACAACCATTCAGTTGCTGTCACCTTCACATGGGGAACGGGTAAAAGCGGAGACCTGGCTGAGACCAGACATTGATTTTCCAGAGACGATGAAGTATCCAGGACTTTTGGATCGCTGTAAGCACATTACAAGAAGGAAAGGGCTCCTGCAACCGAGGGTTTGACCATAACACCCTCCTGCAGTGTGCCTCACCCTATTCTTGGGGAGCCAGCCATTGTTTGCGGTTGTTTAAATGATGCCTTCGTGCAGTTGCCTCAGTGTGGACACCCATGCTGAGAATCTGCATAGCAGTAAAGAACTGCAGGTTCCCATCAACTGGTGCTGTTGGTTGGGACAGGCTGGTTGCCCATGAGCAGAGCCAAGGACAAGGGCTGTGGGGAAGGGAGGGTTGTGATGAGCCCAGTGTTACAGCTGGGACAATTGAGGGAGATGGAGATAAAGCCAGAGGGGTTGTCTGGCATCACAGGTTTGATGATACCAGCTATAGTGGGAGGAGACCCTGCCAAAGGCTTGTGGCAGTGAGCCTCCTAGGACCATGTGTCCTCAAACAGGGGTCTCTGCTGTGTTTCTCTCCTTGCAGAGTGTTCATCTGAGTAACCTGTGCCTGAGGGGAGAAAAGAAAGGAGTTTCCTGGAAATGAAGGGACTCTACAGTGCTGTATGCTGATCCAAATCCTCTCAGGCAGGCCCTTGCAGCAGTCAAGATTTCTACACTCCAAGACCTTTGGGGTCTGCATACCTCTTCATCCCTGATGTGGGCTGACAGCGATAAAGCGTATGTGGTGTTTGCAAAAGCCTGGGCATGCTCCTCTGAGGAAGCTCTGGGACTGCAGGGCTGGGTTGATCTGTTGGGAGTCTGGAGCTGCAGAGGCCTGGTGCACTGAAACAGCAGTGATTTCACAGGGCTTCCTTGCCAGTCTTACATGAGCACTCAGAATATCAAGATGACACCTGCAGTGCCAGCAATGCAGAACCTGTTGATGTTGACTTAAGGACAGGGTCTAATTCTAGCCAGCCATGTGCTAGTTAATGCATCTATGCCACTGTCACTGCATCAAATGGAACATAGCCATGGAAAAGCAGTGCCATAATGGCACTGGATTCTTCTATGAATTGTCGCTCCACCTCCCCAAGCCCCCAAAAGTGTGGGAGCCCCCAGGAAGTGTAGACTGGAAAATTACATCCTGTTCAGCAACTTGAAACAAAACCAACGCAGAACACCACCCAGCTTGGAAGTGAGACCACAGGGCCCAGGAATCCTTACCGTAGGTTTCCCTGCTTTCTTTAGCAGTTCTAACCTGTGGCACAGCCAAACCCCTGCCAATAACAGTGCTGCCGCGATTTCTAACCCTGTTTCCAACACCCAGCGAATTCTGAGGCACTTTCAAACCTGATGAGAGATAGAAATGTATTCTCCTGATTTCTTCAGCCTGCAAAAAGCTGCAATATCTCCATGAGCAACCCCTCTGACTCGCACGCTGGAGGGTTAGTTTGGCTGCTCCAGGCTTTGAGGGGTTCTGGCAGCTTTAATTTACTCTGTGTTGAGGGTGAGGAGAGGACTAACTTTAGCCTTATAAATAAAGAGAAAATCCAGAATCTGTTGAATTAAAGGCTAAGCGCCAGCCTCTATAATCACTGTGTTTAGTCCCTGGGATCTTCCCTCATTTAGAGAGTGATTTTTCACTTTAACTTATTGCACAAGCCAGCTTTCAATTAATCCTTCTCTGCCCAAGTCCTTTCAGCATATGGCCTGAGAGGTTCTTGGCATGGAGTGGGTAACTCTGAGACCTCCTAATCCAGCATTTGCCAGCTGATAAATCCCTGTGCTCTCTTGAGGGGCCCAGTAATAACTTTAATCACCCCAAACTGTTCCCCCTCCCTTGCGTGATGCTTTGCTCCTTTCAGCACAGGAAGTTGATCTGATGCCCCGTCCTGCTATAGGAGGCAGGATTTGGAGCTGGCTGCGAGAGGACAGCTGGAGGACTGCATTATCACTGGACAGGACACTGGAGCACAACTTCCCAAGGGGAAGGGAAGTGCCTGGTGTGTACCACTGCCCTGAGCGAGCAGATCAGAGCAGCCGACCGACTATTCACGGTAGCTGTGCTTAATAGTAAACAGCAGAATGCCTCAGGTTACAATTGCCTGTGGAGCTCAGGATGAGGATTCTGAGGTCCAAATACATGAGGTGTCATCCTGGGCTTCAGCTCGTCAGTGCAATATGGCCCGTATTCAGGATTCGCATACCAAAACATATTCAAAAAGAGCCAACAATTTGGGGCCTGAAGAGTTATGGGCGTTACAGGGTCAGCATCCAGCCTGAAGGAACGTGTAATACTGCAGATCCAGAGCTCTGCCTCCCAGAATATGCTGATTAGAGGCTTTCATCCTCAGGAGTGGGACAGAGCTGTGTTCAACATGGCAGCGCCACAGGCTTCCAGTGGAGGGTCTGCTTTTGTGAAATACTGACAGTTGGATTTTCCTTGCGTAGTGTGAGTTTGTTTCTGGTTTGTGCTATATAGAGAATTCAACTGAAAGGTTATAATGCTCCCTTCTGCCAGCGCTGCACTTCTCCCAGGCTACCTGGTCTTGTTTGCCTGTTTACAAGGTGCAGCTGAAATTTACCCTGGCTGATGAACAGTGGAATTCACTCTCCTCTCCTGTTTGCTCAGTAGCTGTGTCCTCTCAGGAAGCCAAAGAATAGAAAAGATTTATTCAGGGTCCACAAATGATCATGGCAAAGGGCCATTCCAGGGAGACATCATGCAGTGGCTGGGAGGAGAATAAAGCATACATGGGTATGAAAGTCTATGGGCCTGGAGTTGCTGGTGAAGAATAACAGGCATCATCCTCAGAGCAGGGGGTGGAACTCAGTGTTGGTGGCCATGTGTTAAGGTGGGGATGGACAGAGAATTTAGCAGCATGCCTGTTTTCTGAATGCAGCAGCACAGTAAAAGGGCTGGAAGATCCTGACATCCTCCAGCTCCTGCTTTTTTTTAAATGAGAATTTCATTAAAATGCTATAAAATCACGTGCACCACCTAGGATCCAAACAGGAGGGTTTGGAAGGCAAAATGATTGACTTCAAAAATGATTAATTTCCATTTGAAATACATCCTGCTTAGTGAGGAACCTGCAATCTCCAGTGAATATATAAGTCTGGTCAGTCTCTTTCACAGACACAGACACATCTTTATCTTACTGACACTATACAGAATCACAGAATACTACACCAGGAGCCTCCAACAAGGAATTCCATGCTGATGTTCTAGGACTGGCACAGGCTGCCCAGAGAGGTGGTGAATGCACCATCCCAGGAGACATTCAAGGCCAGGTTGTAGGGCTTTCAGCAGCCTGATCTGATTAAAGATGTCCCTGCTCATTGCAGGGGAGTTGGATTAGATGAGCTTTGAAGGTCCCTTACAACGCAAACTATTCTGATTCTATGATTCTAGTATCTAGACTCATTTGCTTCAGTTTCTTAAATGACTTAAACCAATAGTGCAGTAGTGGTATGTGACTAAATCTCCTCTTTCACTGGTTTCCAGTTCTGCTGTCCCTTGGTAGCAGCGTTCCCCAGGAGCTTGGTTGGGGTTATTTTGTAAAAGTGAGGAGCAGGCTTCTTTAGCCCCACAAGTCACAGAGAATTTCCAAGGAGGTTCCAAATTGCTGTATTGGAATCCTCTTTGTCTCCCAGCCTGGCAGGTCAGGTTAATAATGCAGCTCCTCATTACTTCATGTCAGCAGTGCTGCCTCAGCACATCCCACCATGTGCTGGGAAGTCACATGCCTGGAGGGGAAATGCTGGAGTGGACACAGCCTCGCTGAGGTCCTGTCTCCAACAGCTCAATTAAACAAGTAAATCAAAAGGCTGCAGGAGATCGATGCCACTGACAGATGAAGGCTTTTCAGGAGAAGTGGTGCTTGTTCTGGACATGATGCATCATTGCTGCAGGGAATGGAGCCCAACGGTGCCATGGGAGCTGTCTGCTCTCCTGTGTGGAGGCAGAGCTCTGTACCACTAAGCCAGCCAGCACAGGGCAGCAGGGTTTGCTGCTGCAGCACAGAGCAGAGAGGGTGAATAACAGACCCATCTGATTACTGGGTTTCTTTCCCCAGTGCTTTTTTAAAGCCAGAGGAGGGCTTTTGTTGTCATGAGCAGTCTTGGTCTTTCTCTGTGTGAAATGGGCTGTTCATGTAAGAAGAGTAACAAGGGGGATGAAAAATGAGGAAGTGGGGCTCCTACGGCTGAAATGAAGGGCTGAGTGGTGGCAACCACAGTGGGATTGAGACCATGTCCTGGGGCTCTTTGCCCTGCCCTTGGGTTTCTCTCTGCTGCCAAGGTCTGGGTGAGGAAGTGCTGAGCGAGCAGGTGGCCAGGAAGGAAGGCTGGGGTGGCAGGAGACAACATAGGGAAGGAGAGCTGCAGAGCAAGCTACTGCACCAGAACAGGCTGGGAGAAACGTGTGCTAGAGGATGGATGCTGTCAGCTGTCAGGAACATCCTCTGTTTTCAAGGCAGCTTCTGGTGGGGCTTCTGCAAAACCTCATTCTAAATTGAAGACACTGTCAAAGTTTCTGGCTCCTAGAGTTGTTCTTCAGGTCTGATAATGTTTCTAGCTAATAATGCAACCCAGCTCAGCTTTCTCCTTCTAAAAGGAAGTATCTGCCTGCGTGACCGTTCTTCTTCCCATTGAATAATCAATCATCTAAAAAGGCTGTAGTGCAGAATGTACTGGAAGAGGCATTAGCTAAGGGGTGGGGATCAGACTGCGACCTGCTAACCAGATTTCAATGCTTACGGAAAGAAAAATCCGGTAAGCCGCTGTGCTCTTAGCATCCGTCTTTTTGTATGTCACCCCAGCCCCACTAAGCTGTTCTTGTGATTCTTTTGGATACACTGTGGGTGTCAACTAATTCACTTACTGATGATATCTGGAAGGATGCAAAGAGGGAAGGTGCAGGTGCAACCGTATATTGAGTAAAACCAGTTATTTTGTGCAGGAGCCTTTGGAATGGTTGTACAGTGCACTGCTGTGAATAGTGGGAGGCCTGCCAGATTCTCCTGCAGGTGATTTTAATAGCTCTGAAGATACTGTTCTAAAACGTGATTGATTTGTTGGTAGGGTCATCCCTTGAGGATGTTCAGTGGAAGAGAGGTAAAAAGCTTGATGTTGAAAATTTAGTGGGGATGTGTGATAGGAGCCCAGGTCAAAGAGAGCTTTCCTCTGGATTTGTCTGAACTATCTCCTTCGAGCAAGCGTGCCCCAAACACCAAAGTGCTTATATTGAGAACAAAGGAAAGAGCCCTCCAAGTGGAACAATGAGCGTTTTCAAACCAGAGAACTCCAGAGAGAGACAGAACAGAAGTGAAAATACTTTTAGCAACTCTCCTTCCTCCGCTCTGTTTTCTGTCTTTCAGGCTTGCTCTGGCTCCAGAAACCTTTGAAGTTTCCTGGGTGCAAACAAACTCCATGTAGGGTTGTCTGGTCCCAGGAAAAGTCTTTCTCTTTTCATCCTCTCTGAGGCTGTGTGCCTGCTGCCTGGTTTTTCAGGGCTTCTTCTGCCTGGATGGGCAGACCAGGTGACCTTTTTCTTCCATTAAACTGTGCAAACCCTTTTGAACATGCTCTCCTGCAGTGTGGAGGCATTCTTTCCTTCTGCTAGTTTTGAGCCTGCCAGCTGGTAGTTCAGGATTCTTCTTGAAAGAAATGACAAACTACTGTCACCTCTCTTCCAAGCTGAAGGTTCATGGTCTATTCACCTCTTTCTTTCTTAGGCAGATGTCTTTTTGCACTTTTCATCATCTCTGTTGCCCTCTTCTGTGTTGTCTTGCCAGTTTTATAATTGTCTTTCTGAGATGGGGAAATCAGGAGTGCAGACAACATTAAAGAAGTGAGTACACCGTGGATTCACCCAGCAGCATGAGGTTGTTCTCTGTAGTGTTCTCCATTTGTTTCTGCCTACTTCTTGCAGGAGTTCCTTTTTTTATCATCAACGTGGGAAAATCCTTAACTTTAATCCATCTCTCCCTGGATTCTTCCCCTGAAGCATTCTCCAGTGTTTGTCACCAGGAAGAAGCCCTACCCTGGGAGCCTTGCTCTTCTGCTCCGCTCAGGGCGGTGCAATGATTAGCCAAGGGTATGGTATCCTTTTTTTTAATAGCACCATGTTGACTTGAGAGAGATTAATCTGATGATTTACAAGGTACACTTCTAAAATAGTAAGGGCAATCAAACACAAGGCTGTTGAATATCTGTGATACTAAATTGCATTCTCTTCTGGTTTATTTGCCTGCATATTCAAAGGAGTATGGTCATGATATTAGCTTCCTGTCCTGCTGTTTTCCCTGCAGAGACCCACATGAGTTAACAGTATGAGGAATCTTTACAATTATCATAGTGTAATTATCTGTAGCAAAGATACATTTTGAGATGGAGGAGAAATGACTAGTTAGTGCCACAAATCTATAGTAATTAGAATTAAATCCTCAGAGTATTGGATTCTCCTCAATAGTCTGCTCATTGATCTCCTCCCTGTGTAATTTTAGATGGTTTTTGTTGTTAACTTTCTTTTGTGAGCTTTGTTTTCTTTTTAAATGTCACTTAGAAAAATCCATCATTGCCCCCCACTGAAGGGTGTTTATAGGCCTAAACCACTGTAGAAATGGATTGAGTGCTCACATGGTACAAACTGGCTCTCATCAAGCTTTGCTACTAATGCTGTCTGATAACTTGTCCAGTCTGTCATACGCCAGAGTCTGTTATGACCTTTTGCTGTTTCACAGAGAACAGGTAGGGATCTGAATCCATGTGATTCATATCCACAGATCAGAATTTGGGAGAATGTTGATCTAGATGTCAGCTTTTAAACAAAGAATTGCTTGTGCTGAGGATGTAGCTCCAACAAATGAAATAATGTCGTCATTGGTTAGAATCCAGAAGCAGCTCGGAAGTATAGCCTGTTGTGAGCAGTGTATGTACTCTTTGAGAAAAGGACCAATACTTCAAAGAGCTTTTTCTTTCTGTTAGAATAAATCTCAATAATGCACTTCCAGCTGCAGTGAAGAAGCAGTATTTTAAACTAAAGTAAGGCATCCCCTGCAACACTTAGATTCTTTTGGGCATATTCTCTTGATGAATTTACCTGTGGGTTCATGCATCTCAAAAGCACCCGCAGAAAGCATCAGACTTTGTGAAATCGCATTAAATTAGCAGTTAAATGTTTGGCAGCTTCGTTCTTAATATTGTTTAGCCAACTGTGTCATGCAGATTGTGAAAAGTGCTTTAATCTGCAACATACAGGACCTCCCAAGGGATTAGCAGCAGCCCTGATATGTTAATATTGGAAAAATGGATGATCCAATTAAGCTCTGCTAAACCATGGCAAAATATAAGGTCCATATGTTGGCTTATCCTTGCAGTTTCTGTGTTAGTCTGGAATTGTTAAGCAGCCTGTGCTGTTCGCTGGATTCTGTGGCTTTTTCATGGCTGGTAGTGAAAGAAAAATCTCCTTGCTTTAGTGATAAGGTGTTTTTTTTCATCCCATTTCAGTCTATTCTCACTCAAAGGGCAGTTTTCCAAGAAGAGAAGCATCTTCCATCAGTACTGTGACCAACTCATTTTTGTGCTGCAGTCCAGTGAAGCAAAAGCTTTCTCTCTATGCTTCTGGGCCCAGACACTAAAGAGCAGCTAAGTATGGAGAATTATTTTCACCAGCATGTGGGAAAGGTCTTTGATAGCCTCACTACAAGGTATCACACACCTATTTGTATCTGTACTCTTGCCTGGGCTTAGTGCAAACTGACCTGCTGGAGGAGAGGGAATAGGGCTGGTGTCACAGTCCATGTCTGCAGTGAGTCCCTGCTGAATCACTCAGCTGGCTTGTATTTATGTCTCCATGCAAGCCCATGGGAGCTCCTCAGTAATGAATTTATCTTTCCAGGTGCTGTTTGCACTGCCTTGTCAGCTCTGCACAGGGCAGAGCCCATCAAAAAACTCTTTGCAAATGAGTCCCCTGCCCACCCTGAAGAGTGTTTATGTGTTTCTTACGTAGGAGATGTCACTCCTGGGTTCCAGCCACCACCTCTTGAATAACTGCTGCTCTGGGTTGAGGTGGGAAAAGCAGAGTCCTTCAAGCTTCCTCCAGGGCAGTCCTGTTCTCTTCAATAAGTCATGCCATGGTGTTCACCTTTGCAGACTCCGTTGTTGAGATTTTCTTCTGGATGACTTCTCACAGCAGCTCCTCAAACTTGTTAGTTCCTCTGAACAGAAACCAGGAGCTGACAGAAGCCTCAAAGTATTTCCTGCAGATCTTTTCCCAGTCAAGAGTCACCAGACATGTCCATAAGCATCTTTCCCAAAGTCCATTCTGTCTCCAGTGGAGATCGTAGCAGAGACCTCCAGAGAATCCTTCCAGCCTTTAAGTCTATGACCAGGGCTTGCAGAGACCACCTTGTCCCTTCCTCCCTCTGAGCTGTATTCCTGGCACTGCTGGCTGACAGTGGCCATCCACTGTCTGAGCTCATCACATCAGAGGAGGGTTTGCCACTGCTGTTTGTGATGCTGGGTCAGGCAAACACATAAAATCGTTGAGGGTGATGTCTAAGTGATACTCTGCTGTTAACTGATGCATGCAGCATACCAGCGATCATAAGTGTGCTATCCATCTCCTTGTGGAAAGGTAAGTTTACTTTGTTTTAACAATGGTCCATCTCAACCCAATGAGACTGTGCTGCTGCTATTCCGTTATACTTTTGTTCCTTTTTAAGTACCTCTGTATTGCTCTCAAATTGTGAACGAGGAATGCAAGATAGTGGTTACATCCATAGTCACTTATTTCCTATAGTACAGAGAATGATACATCTCACCTTCTGAGGTACAGAGATAGTACAGGTTTCACTTTCTTTTAGGAAAGATACACACTGACATCTCTTGGGGTACTTTTAAAGGCTTCTCATTCTTTCAGTTCTCTTTTAATTGTATTATAATATCTTTCCCCTTGTATTCTTAGCTGTTTTTGTGCCCTATTGATTATTTCTTTTGAGGCAATATTAGCATACTTCAGCTATCAAATTACCTTTAAAAACCTTTTCCCTTGCGTTTGTTCAACTGGCTTGAATATAAATGTATTGCTTTGCCAGCTAGGATTAAGAAAAGGCACTTCTCTTACGTCTTTTGTGCCCTTGGAATTCCCAGCTAAGAGTAAAGTTCCTCCTGGAAGTCAGGATATTACCTTCTTTCATAAGAATTGCTTTTGCAATTTTGCCTTTGCAGAGGTTCAGAAGTTCACCAGGTAAGCCAATGCCTCTCTGCCTCTGGTTAGATAAAGAAATTGAGAGGAAAAAAAGTAAAGCATTATAGATACCCTGCTCACTTGTAATGCCTTAATATTCATCTGCTTAAATTACAATTCTGAAATATGTATACTTTTTAATTGCAAGCTCTTGCTCACGTGCCAGTTCATCCCCATAGCCGGCATGATGCCCTGAGGGCATTTAAAATTGGCAGCTAGCGAAAAATGGGGCCATTTTCTTAATATACAGATGTTCATCATTTCCACTCAGTACTGCAGAACAGTGTACAAACATTACTGGATTTCAAGTGCAATTGTGGCTCGATCCTCCTGGGAGGTAAGACTTTTCAAAGGAAGAACAGGATCTCCCAGCAATAAAGGCTGCAGTCCTTGGGCTTGATACTGTGTTTGTGTATCTCTCCTTTTGCTTTCTTGGCTTTTCTGACAAGTGCACACAATAAAAGATTTCATTTGGAATCGTATGAAATATTTCCTGCTGAATGGAACAGTGGTTTTTGTTTAGTAAGAAAAATAATATTCCAGTATAAGCCAAGCAAAGCCTTTTTTCCACTTGATTTTTCAATTTTGCTGTCAAACTGAAAAATCAGCTATTCCCCCAGACCAATAACTGGGAGCTCTGTTCTCCTGTACAGAACAGCAGAGTCCTGATGTTGAACAGAAGAGTATTTCCTGGCAGCATCATTTGTTGTAAGTCTTAAAAGATACTCTGATCACAAAGAAAGCGGAGCAGAGACTCCAGCCTTTCCCCACCAGTAGCACAGCTGAGCCGTTTCTAGAGGCAGCAGCAGGAGCCCAGCTCCTTCTCCTGCCTCAATCTTCAAAACATCCTAAAGAAAAGTAATTCTGTTCATGTTTTTAGCTCACAGGCTTTTAAAACAAATGATTTTCCTGTTAAGTACCCCTGGAAAGGCTGTTTTCAACATGAAGCATTCACTGAAGCACTGTGGGTGGCATGTGGACCATCAGAGAGGTCTGATCCCATCTAACAGAGACTCCTAGGGAGAAAAAAGACTAGTGCAGAAGGAAACATTTCTTCAGCTTGGAATCATCTGGGGGTCTGGTTCTCAGACTCTTTGGTGAAACAGAAAGCACCTGGAGTTGGCTATTAGTGGTTAGTTTGGCAAATCCCATAGTGAACAGCTGAGCTCCTGCTGTCTGTGACTGTGTCACTCTTTGCCCTGAGCTTCGAGGCATGGTGGCATGGCAATGCCAGCTGCAATGTGGAAAGCTGCAGAATTCATCTAGAACAAATGAGAGATGAACTCCAGCAAGGACACAGCCACTCCAACAAAAATATCCTGGGAGAGTTTATTTTGTTTTGGGGAAGTTGTAAGTGGAGAAAAGGACTTCCATTTTGTGCAGCTGTTTCAATTCTGGTTTTGCTGTTGCAGAACAGTAAGCAAATTAAGAACCTAACAGATACTAAGATCTTCCCAAAGACATCATGGTGAGAACCATTCTGCAGTGGGCTGGGCAGAAGGCTGATAAGGACCAGTGGAGACAGAAATCCTTGGTAGGATCTTCCTGTGTCTTTACTTGTCTGGTTGCTTGAGGTAGGTGTTTTTGCATAGACTATGTTACACATCTAGTAATTAGTATAGACTAGATTACACATCTAGTACATTACATCTACTTCAGGCAAGACTCTACCAACAGATTTTCTCTGAGAAGGTTTTGGAGAAAGAAGAAATATATATTCCTTACTTCTAGAAGAATCTAAAGGACACTGGCTATACTCTTGTCTTCCTTTGAGAACTATGTATCTACTGGATCCTAGGGCAGAAGCACGGGCAAGCTGCCATAACGTTATACACCTTCCTGTAGGACTCTCAGTATTGTTAAGCTAACCAAATGCCACGAGTTCACTGACTGTGAACAGCTCACCCTGGACTCCCTTTAAAGTGAGCAGAGAGGGATCGGTACCTACACGGGGTAGATACCTACATGGAACAATTCATCGGGGCTTACAGGTGCTGACGTTAGGACTGGTTCACAAGCTGCATTGACGTGTTTTTTCAACTCAGATTTAGATGTCTCCACTGAAGCCTTCACCACTCAGCTGAAGCCCACAGAACTTTCTCTCTGATCTTTCAGTCTGTTCATAAGCCCTGTGACTACCTCCCTTCCTTTTACGCCCTTTGTAGGAGTGTTACATTCTGTAGATTATTGTACTTCTCTTTTCTTCTGAAAGAGCTAACATTGTGCTAAAACTGCAACAGGATGTTAGGTGAGAATAAGCCACAGGAGAGACAGCGAATGACTGATTAGCAAGTGAAGCTCGGTAGGCTTCTAGAAATAGTGACAGAAGAACCAGGAGCAGAGCTTGAAAAGGCTGGAGCTCATCCAGCAACGTGGGGCTACAGATTTAGAGCAGGAAATGCAAAACCTGGGAAAAAAGCTGAAAGTCTTTCTAGAGCATTGATGAGATTATGTACTCATCTAAAATGTCTGCTCAAACATTAGCCGGTGAGGTCTCTTAGAAGTTGTCTCCCACAGATAAATGATAGAGACAAGATGCTAATAAGGTTCGAGCCTGAAAAACTCCACAAAGTGGTAGTAACTGAGCACAGAATAATTCAGGACCCTGTGATAAGGGTGAAACATGAAGAGCTAGGTGGCATGAAAGCATGATCTAATTTGTAATCATCATGACAACTGGTAGAGGAGTCACAGCAACTCTGTGCTGGCTTAATGCCTCATCAGTGTGGTTCCTGCTTGACACAATGCTGAGCCTGGCTACCAGTCTGAGCACTGAGGTAGGTATCTGCTGTTTCCTTCTCAAGGCATTGGAACAGGATGAGATATTGAGTAGTGAAAGTGAATTCACAACTGAAAGGTTTTTAGTATAGAAGCCAATGAAGCTTGAAGGTAATGAAGCACCCCTCACCCGAAAGAAAAACTGGGGTAAACTGGAAATCAGCTTCAGTGGAAGGCAGTGCTTTTATAACCAAACCTGTGGATTACTTGATGATAGAAAATCATGATTTAATTATGTGACACTGGTGTTCCTGTACAACATGAAAACCACTGAAAGTCAGAACAGAAGGGATCTGGTCAGCCATGCAACCTATCTCCCTGACAAAGGCAGGAGCAACCTTTGTGACTCCCATTGTAACCCATCCTGCTCTTAAAATTCCACGGTGATAGAGGATGCACATATTCCCTGAGAAAATCTCTTTAATTTCTTTACTAGCTTCCCTACTAAAGAGGTCTCCTCAGTGTTAAACCATACTGTTCTGTGCTGCACTTTAAGCCCACACTGAACAAGGACAAAAATATTCCTTCTCTTTCTTTAACTGTCCTTTATACATCTGAAGGCAACTATCATGTCTGCTCTCAGTTAACTGTTCTCAAGCCTAAGGAGACCCCAGTTCCTCTAGCCTTTCGCTAAATCACAGAATAACATCAAACGCAGGCAAGGTTGATCACGCTTCTCACACAGGTCATGTTTCCAGACCTCCAGCCTTCTCGTTCTTGCTTCTGGACTCTTCCAAAAAACTCCACGCTGTTCTTGGAGTAATCTATCTAACAGCAGTGCTCAGAATGGAGTCTACTGCTGCAGCTGAGGTCTTAAAGGAAGCAAGTGGACTGTGACATGGATTGCGTGTGTCTCCTAAAATATAGTTGTCTATCTGTAGAGCTCACAGGGTGCCTGTCGTGGTCCCTGCCTTCCAGTTCTTTTGCTTCTGTATCTGTCTCTAGACACGCATTCTTTTTTGGCAGTTACTGTTTTTTTCCTTGATTTCATAAGCGTGCATAGATCCTTCCAGAAATCCAGACTGTTTTCCCGTTTCTCCAATTTGTCAAGAACATTTGGAATTTCAATCCTTTCTACCAAAATATTTCCAGCCTCTTTCATCTTACGTACAAACACCATAATCACACGTCTCAGTCCATTATTTAAGCTGATAATAAAAATATTGACTACTATCAGGCCCAGGGCAGGTGCCCCCAAAATCCCATCCGGATCCCTGCTCCAGACTATTAGTGAACTGTTGATAAGTGCCCCCTGAGTGAGCTTTTAAACTTCATGGCAGAGCTTTCATCTTGCCTATGTTTGCTCAGCTTTCTGATGAGTGCCACATGAGTCTGTGACAAAAGTCTTCCTGAAATCTAGATATGTGATCTTTACCACTTCTCCCTTTCCTGCAAAGCGTGGTAATCTGTTGTAGATGGAAATTGGACTGGGTTGGCATAATTTGTACTTTGCAAATCTGTTTGCTGTTGTTATCTCCTTGTCATTTTCTGGGTTTTCAGAAGCTGTATGTTTTTGTGTTTGGATTTGCATTTCTCTAGGCCTGGGCAAGTCTCTAATTCTCTGATTCATCTTTCTTCCTGTTTAAAAACAAACCCTGTGTCTGCAATTTTTCGTCCTTGGGAAAACCACCCCCTCTGAATTTCAAAGAAAGCCACCCAGCTGTTGAGATGACAGACCTCTGAGAACTGGCTGAAGCTGAAGGAATTTATTTAGGCCAGGCTGATTTGAAAATGTTTGTCAACAATCTAACGCCTTTGTTAGATAATGAACTTTAACTTTTGTAAGTGCTCATAATTAATCCTTTGGCTAACAGGAGCTTTCTCTCCCTATTCACTAGTAAACTGGTGCTTTCCAAGGTCTAACTCCTATTTCTAAAGTGCTTACAGTATGTCACCTCATCTCCCTTACTAGTAGTATTTCATTTGGGCCTCGCTTCCTCTGGTTTTGTCTGTAGTAATCTGTTGTGTTCTATGATATTCTCCTCAGCAATATGACCTACTTTTCACTTTTTCCCCCCTTGTTTTTGCTGCTATTGATTTAGCAAAACTGGTCATTCCTGGTTCTTCTCTGGCATTTGTTCCTAGGGATAAATTCAACTTACACCCTTGCTATCAGTTAACTGAAGAAGCTATTAGTCCTCCTGAACTTCCTATTCTGTTCAGCTGCTTTTATTATGAACACTAATCAGCTCTCTGAAGTTCTTGAAGTCAGTTTCCTTAAAACTCAGAGTCTTCAGTTTGCTTTCTTCCTTCCTTGTTCTTCTAAGGATCATTAACTACTGTCATTTCTTGATCACACTTTCAGCCAAGTTCTCTCCCACTCTCCTTACTAGTGAGGATCAAACACTATCACAGCATCCTTCCAGTAGCTTTTTCTACATCTCTATGTCATTATTTCCTGCCCATTACAAGAACCTCTGGAAAATTTATACCCTGCTGTATACTTTTGCCAGGAATTAGCAGGATATTTTAAGACCTCTGAAGTGACCAGCTTCAGCGCTTTTGGGGTTTCTATATGGTGCCTACAGCATGGAGGGGCAAAGGGCTTTGTACCCCTGATCTTTCTGATATGAGATTATATAGGTGTAATGTGAGGTATCACAAAAGCCTTGCACTTGCTTCTACAATTATCATTACTGGAGGCTTTCAGCCTTCCTGTGCTTTTCTACCTTCTGGGTTTCCCATACAGCCTTGTGGCAGCACTGACTCTTTTTCCCATCTGTGAGACTTTCAAAATAGTGACTTTCCAAAATTAAATCATATTTTTGTGCATGACTTCAGACTCTGAGTTCCTTCTCTTTATTCCCTGCAGGTTTTCTTGCCCCTGTTGTTGATCGGTCTTGCTTGGCTGGGGGAGGCTTTCCATCTCAATGTGCCTAGTCACTCTGTGCTTTTCCAGAGCACTTCCTTGCTGATTGCCTCACTGAGGACTGATGTGTTTCCAGCAATGCAGGGAAAGCTGAGTCCACTGTTCTGGAGAGGGCAGTGATCCTCTTATCATCTGCTCCAAAGAGATGTCTTGTTTCTCTGATGATTCTCCAATCCACCGGAAACTGGACTGCAGATTCAGTGCATGGATATCTGCAGTGTAATTACAGGGATAAGTCCAGGGTTAGGAGTCTGTAATGAGTGTAATGCTGCAGTGATGTGATATTCTCTGCTTTCAGGAAAATCACTGAGATCAGCTCTTGGTGCTGGTGGCATGTGGCCATGACCTAGAAGGACCTGGACTTCGTGTGCAGCATACTTATCAACATGGCCCTCATCGTTTGAAGCTCAGCTGGGCTGGTGGACATATGCCACTGGAAGTGGAGCTACTTAAGTTGACTAGGAATGAGCTCTGCCAGGAACTAAAAGCAGTCTAGGTTTTGGACCACAGTATAGGTAGGTCAGTCAGATACCTTGAAAGCCTTTAAGGTTATTATGGGAAACACTGTTAGACATAAGCCATGTGGAGTTTCTTGGTGATTGTCATCTGAAAGATTACAAACAACCTGACAGATGCCAATTAAAGGCTTAGAGAACAGCAGTCTTGTTATACGGAAACAGCTTCTTTTCTGTCTCTCAAACATGTTATTTTTGTAACTAAGCCATTCTGTCTGTGCATGCATTTGTAAAACATGCCCACAACTTGTATGTGCCACAGGTCACCTGAAGCGCCAAGGCTGTCACTCACTCTCACCCCGAAGCCACACAAAGCATTGCCAAGCTTCACTAGTGTCTTATAGATGTGCCTGATGCCAAAACATTTTTACTACTCACTGTAATTCTATTCTGAAGTACCAAATAATTCGCTACAAGGTCAATTATATTTATTCTATTAACAGAAATGAGTGTCCTTTCTTAGAGAGAAAACATTTGTGTCTTGTATCTGAGGTCCTATCCTTTTTTCTGCTGTCAAGCACTCTTACGTGTGTAGCATAGAAGTTCAGAAAACCAGTAGCTAGGCCTCTCAAGAGCCTAATTGCTTTCTATTCCTAATCCTTCAAAAGCTTCATTGCTAAAAGCATTAATTAAATGAGAATACCTGAAGATGTTTAGTGCATTTCTACATCCACAAGCAATACTGGAGCTAATTTACCCTTCTGAGAAACCAAGAAGCTTCTGGTACCTATGTCAGGTCAGTGGTTTTACACTGCACTGGAGTGTGTAATGTAGACATTATGTGTGAACATGTGCAATGCTAGTGGAAACAACTGAGGGTTCCATTTAAAACCAGTATAAACTCAGGTTACAAGTGCAGTGTAGATGTGTCCATTTAAGGGATGGCAAAGGCTTTGTAATAGAGAATCTTGATAGCAAAAGCTTACAGAATTCTGGGACATGATTGTCTTTCACTATCAAAGGATGAGCTTTCATCCTTCGAGCTGGGTTGTTGGTTAGAAGATGAAAACCACGGGCTCTGTTCTTGAGCCTTTAACTTCTCTTGGACAGGTCACATCTATTTGGGGTGCCCAGCTTTCCCCATTTCTAAAACGATGCTGAGGATGCTGCATTTTGCTTTTACAGCACTAAGAGATACAGCAAGGAGTGGTTAAGAGCTCCCATTATTCTAACAGATAGAAAATATCCACTTGTAGAGCTGGAGTGTTGGAGATGGCCATAAAGAAAGGATGGAAATGCAATCACAGTACACTTGCTGCTAGGAAACTGAGGGATCTTGCTGGTGGCTCTCATAGAACTGCTCCTGCACTCAGGGGATCAAAATTCATGGCAGGGAATAGTTTTCCTCTGTGACTGGTGGGGAGCCTGGCTTTGTTTGCCAGGTTGTATGGCTTTCTGCGTAGGGGATGAAGGTGTTGGAAATACCTTTGGCCTCTGTCCCGGGTTCAGCTGTAACAGTTCTTCTTCTTCCCAGTATCTGGTGCACTGCTGTGTTCGGGCTTAAGTCTGAAAATAATGCTGGTAACGCACCCATGGTTTAGTTGTTGCTCAGTAGCACTTTGATCGAGGACTTCTCAGTCTCTCATGCTCTGCCAGTGAGGAGGGGCACAAGAAGCTGGGAGGAAGCAGAGACAGGACACCTGACCCAAACTAGCCAAAGAGATATTCCATCCCACAGTATGCTGTGCTCAGTATATGAATTGGGGAGAGTTACCTGGAAGGGACTGATCGCTGCTTGGGTTGGGCCGGGTATTGATTGGTGGGTCCTGAGCAATTGTATTGTGCATCACTTGTGTTTATTGTTTTCCCCTTTTAGTTTTATATGCTGTTCTCTTATTTCCATTATTATTATTATGCTTTAGTTGTTAAACTGTTCTTATCTCAGCCCGTGGGGGTTACATTCTTCAGATTCTCCTCCCCACCCAGCCTGGAGGGGCACATGGGTGGGTGTGTGTGAGTGAGCAGCTGCATGGCACTGAGTTACTGGCTGGGTTTAAACCATGACAGCCTCCCATCTCTTTTCCTAGTGGACACAAAGGCTTTGTGGTCTTTGAGTTTCTCTTCTTGGGTGTGCCGGAATTGCCTTCTCCTTGGATATCTGTTCCATGATGCCCTCAAGTTTGAGCTGTGGCAGTCCTGGTAGAATATTCCTGCCCTACCTTTCTCATGGAAATTTTTCCCCATGGATCATGCACCATGTATATGGAATGAAGGAAGTGTCTGAGCACCTCAAAACACAAAAGGCTTTCAAACATTTCTGAAGCTGGACCACGTCTCTTCAGACTCTGACAGTCCTATTAATGTAATTATCCCCACCAGGTTGCCTGTAACCAGCAGCCAGAGCTTGATTGGGTTGGTTAGCAGGTCAAGCAGAGTGAAGGGCCAGAGCTCTGAAATCAATTAATGGCAGTCAAAATCGAATTGGAAGGTAATATTATTGTCTTCTCCTGGGGAGCCAGGGCTGGGCAAGGAAGGGTCTGTGTGTCTCACGCAGTTACTTCAGGTCTGAGAGGTGCAAGTCAACTCATTAATTTTCCTCCTCACCTTGCTGAAAAGATCCAGACATTTTTGCGGTTGGGCTTGGCTCACAGACAGTGAAACAAAGCAGAACTGCAGTAGAAGCCAGCAGTAGTGCAGCATACAATAAGCACCAGCGAATGCTGCTCATGTTTGGCTGCTGTGCTCACCTGTCCTTTTGCATCATGAGAAAGCAGCACAAAAGATAATATTTCAGTGCTCAAAGAAGTGTTTTTTCATGGTCAAACAGTGATGAAAAACCTCAAACCAAACAGCCAAGTTTTCAAATGTGACTGCAGACTTGCTCGCTGCAGGACTCAGATACACCTTGACAGAGCCAATGTTTGGCAGAAACCAGCCCGTATCTGTACCAAACAGGCCACCTTGCATGTTCCCTGTTTAACTGCAGTCGCTTCTGACACCATAAGTCATTCCTGAAAACTGGAGCCAAGAAAGCCAAACAGCTTTCTCAAAGTGCAGGGCAAACTTTAGCCATTTCAGTGCATTGAGGTTAAGTGAATGAAGCCTGTATGAACAATAGGTGTGACAAACATACGCCTTTTCTACTCTTGGAATAAAAGGAAAGAGGTGACAACTCCATCAGATATGTCCATCAGTGGAAATCATTCCACAAATCCATCACCTCCTCTAATTCCTATTTATCAGCCATTTGCCACTCTGAGCTCCATCAGTGAGCTGTGGCTGGTCAGATAAGCTAACTGGTGGCTGCTTTCTCCCTGCCTGGATGGCTGCGCAAGCACTTGCAGCATAGATACCTCTATTTGACACAGTTGAATATACAACCTCATGAATATTGAGGCAGGTGATTTGAAAATTCACTTTTGTGTGCACTTGGGTGTTCATCTGAATGCTCTTGGAGAGCAAATAGCAAGGGAACCCACCACACTCACAGCGTGGGTATTTCCTATAGAAATGGGAGCTTCAGCAGTAATTTCACTTGTTTTCTTAGCATAAGGATGCTGGGTGATGGTACCTGGGAGCATCACATCACGATGCTTTGTGCAGCTGCTTCCCTGCCCACTGCTGCCCTCCTGGCCATGGCCTGCGGGTTCATTCGCATGACAGTACATTTTCCATTGTAAGCAATGAAAACCCACCAGGACCTGCCTGGAAGATGCAGCTCTTTGAGCATTTCTGACTGCCCAGTACTCACTGTACTTACTGCCTTCAGATTCACTTGAACCAGAAACACCCTTGTACTGTTGGAGTCCTCAGAATAAGGGGCGATTTCACCTCTGTGTGTATGTGTTGGTGTCAGGGAGCTTCTGTGCCAGCCAGAAAGGAGCTGCCTCTTTCCAGACTGTATTACTCAGGGAGGGCAAATTAAGACATAGACTTAGTTCCAGTGTTCAGCCAAAGAGGAGAGAGTGCAAATAATCACTGCTCTAATTAGTCTAATTACTTCAGAGATAGCAGAGTTTTCCCCAGGAACTTTTGCTCAGTTGCTTGGCAAAGTAAATGTGGTGTGGCTAATTCAGGCCTCCGTGACAGATCAGTTGAGCAAGTGCATCCCAGGAGATGGTGGGAGAGGCAACGGGAAGCAGGATGGCCTCCCATCTGAGCACACCCAGCACCGTGGAGGGCTCTCGTGGAGGCTGGTACCCTCCCTGCTTCTTGGCAAGAAAAAGCACTGTGTTTTGGCATCCCGCAGCAATTACTAAATCATATGGTCAAGACTGTTCAACTCTCCCCTCTCCAGCAGGGGTGTAAAGGGGGTTTAAATCAAGAGAACGTACTTGTGTAGGAAAGGAAGAAGCATTAAGGTATCAGCATGCCCAATGAAGCAGCAGTGGGTAACACTGTGCTGCACTTGCACTAGTCTTCCAGTCCTGCTCCCACATCTGTATGTGCTTTCCCAGGTGACCAGCCCCTGCCCTCCTGCCCTGGTTGTTCTCTGCTAGCTCTGTATGGGGCTCTGGGGAGTTTGTTCCTTGGTTTCTGCTCCTTAAAAGATGTTCCAGTTCCAGGAACTTTCTAACCCGTCATTTCTAAAGGGACAGCAAAATTCAGCACCCATCACCATATAAAATACTGCTTTGTGTTTACTGCAAGAGGGAAAAACCTCAGAAGGACATGTCTTCTTTCTCCCTTGCTTGGTGGCCCTTTGCCCAGCCCTGCTGCCTTTGGGGTTCTTCATCTCTACGTGTCAAACCCATCTCTTCCACCACTCACGGCTGCAAGAATTAAGCCCCTTGGGCACCAACTTTAAGCTGTATTTCATCACGAGATCATACTCCCTTAACACCTCTTGCACCACACACAAATGATTCCATCTGCCCTCTGCCAGATAGCAGCATAGACCCTCCTCTGTTCGCATGGGCTGTCAGAAAGTCACATTATTGAGCTGTAGATCTGCCTGGTTTCACCATAGCTCTGCAGCCTCCTCCCTACTCAGAGGCATGGGCAGCACATGGAGGGACTCTCACTCCAGGCTGGACAAAGAACTCTGGGAAATGGGGGAATGTTCTTATAAGACAGCAGGAAATAAAAGCTCAGGAATTTGGGCTGGATCTGTTTTTCCACTCTGCCCGTTTTTATGACAAGATACGGTTTCAACACATGCCACACTGATTTGGGGGTTTTCTTTACTTTTTCCTTCCTCCCTTTCATGAAGAACACCAAGTGTGATTTTTGCCCTGTTCCCCCCTTTTCGACTTTGTAACTTTACAAATGTTTCCAATTCATGAAAGTGACACTGTGACAAATTCACTTTTCTTTTTCAGCTCTGTCACTTCTGCAAAGTTGAGAAAGTTTCAAGAAACTGCGAGTGGGAAAAGGGGAAAATGAAAGGAAAGGGCAAGAAAAAACACTGTTTTTTAACTTGCATTCATGTATAAGCTCCCTGACCCAGCACAGCTCAGTGTTTGAATTTGGTGGGACAGAAGCCACTCTGAACAAGCCATCTGGGACTGCTGAAGTGGCATTTGGCCTCCGCCAGGTCCCATCACCCCATCACCTCTTGCTGCCACTTTGCTCAGGTCAGTGTACAGCTGCCCTGAAGCTCAGCAGGGAAGCAGCATCTCTGAGCTGGAAGGCAGAAAAGAGCACCTCTCATCACCTTCCAGCTAGCCCTGACATGGTGAGCAAACAGAGTCAGCAGTGGCCAATCAACCACTCCACATTCATTTCCCCAGCACCTCCAATCCTTTCCATTTATTCTGCCCCAATGCAGAATCAGCCGTGTCAGCTGAAACCACTGATGACTGGAGCAGATTAGGAACATGTTCAGGGTCAGGAACTGCTGAGCTGCAGTTTAAAAGGCTCTTACCACCTTTCACCTCTTCTGTTTTTGCAGGCAGTCCAAGTTGCGCAGGGCAAGCGGCACCAGCTTGCTTGGGGATGCTGATTCTCCTCTGGCTTCATGTTCCTGGGTGGCTTCCAGATGTACCGGGGGGGCTCCAACAGGAATGCCTGTCAGACAGCTCACACATTGGAGACTGCAGCCCATCTGAGAGCAGGGATATACCCTCCTCCATGCAGGGCAGTCTCTTTGTGTCTGGAGGTGGTTGTCTGGGTGTTGTGCTGTTCTCCCTGCTGAAGTGCTGCCAGTTTGAGGCTGTCACATTTGTTTTGTCATGCAAACAGCCCCTGTTGCCTGCCTGTCTTGCCTTCTCTCATTTGGCTGCCTGCTCTATCTATGCACTGGAGCCTCTTGCAAAGAAACACTTCACACCCACCAATTTAATAATCCTCTTGAATATGGAGTGGATTCTGCCTGGGCAGCCTTGCAGATCTGCTTATGAATAAATTGTCTCTGCTTTGTGAGACTAAATACATCTGCACGCTCTGGAAACATTGGTAATTGCATTTGAAATGTAATCATATGATAGAGATGGGAGGGGGTTGGTTGCTTTTGTGATTTATTTATCTGTTTTTCATTAAAAAATGAATTTATTCCATCCTAAGTTGATGACCAGTGGCGGGAGTCTCACTGGTGTTTGATAGGATTATGGTGGTTCCGGAAAAAGAATGTCTGCTCTTCCTCACTCAGCTAGGAGCAGCATTCCCCTGGCATTTTTCCCAGCAGAGGACTGTAGCTATCAGTACAACCATGTATACACAGATTTCCCAGGACCTGCTCCTTCTCCATTAACCTGTGCTCTTTCCTCTGATGGCATACACTTACATTTTTCCTATGCACTGTGATCAATCCTGTATCTATTCCCTTGCATGCTGAGACTTGAGGGCCACTGGTACTGCCTGATGCAAAATCCTTCCTGGGGTGTCCTAACTGTGGGGCAACGCTGATGCCTCCTTTTCTGTACAGCAAGCCCAGTGAGCAGAGTTTCATCTCGGCAACCCTGCAGTTCCTGTATGCACCTTCCACATGTCTTCTGCAAAGATGAGTCCAGAACTGGCAGGAAGATACAGCTTCCAGTCACTTTACCTCCCTAAATGGCTCTTAGCTTTCTGCCCTGCTGGCTTGCTCCTGTTGGTTTGTGATATAGAATCATTTAGGTTGGAAAAGACCTTCAAGTTCATCAGGTCCAACTGTTAACCCAGCTAAGGGAGTCCCTTTAGCCAGTGGAGACGTGATCAAAGCTGAGGGCTTTGGTACTCATCCTAAAGGAGGCATCTGAAAAAGTTGGCTCACATCCTAAAATGCTGTTTCCCTCCTTGGATCTCAAGGCAGTCCACAGACTAGTTAAGCTGTAGATATATTCCTGATAGACAGCTTAAATAAGGAGAAATTAATCCCATCCTGAATGCCCACAATGCACATCATTTCCTCTGTCTCTATGCAACATAAAATCTCCATAAAATCTTTCTGCATGGAATACAGATCACCCCAGGCTCTTCTACCTCTCACACACAGAGCCTTTGAGTATCGGTGGCTCAGCTTCTCACCTGCAACATGCATCTTGTTAGTCTGAATCACTCAGCTGAGGCATTGGACCCTGCCCACGCCAGACACCTCTGACCCAATCTGCTTTGCATGATGTGGGGTCCTTGCTTAGATCCTTTGATGGGTGATGTTGCATTGAGGGTTTTGAAAGGTAGGTCAGCTACTGGATGATTCATGCCGTTGTGCCCTAGGAGGTGCACTGGTCATCACAGATGGAGATCTTCCTTCCATTCTCCCCTTGGTTCATCGCAGGCTCCCATTCTTCCTGCCAGTTGTGATGGTGTTTATAAAGTCTTAATCATTTTCAGACACCAAAGGCCAGATTACAATCTCAGTCTGAGCTCACTGCAGGGCAGTTACTCTGATGCTGCTGTGGTGCAGCAGACACCAGGATTAGACTGAATATGTGGCCATTGGAGTGGAGCAAGCAAAGATAATCACTGTAAGGGGATAAAAACAAAACAGAAAGGAATGTAATAAAGAAACACACCAAACCATTTTAATTTATCTAAAACAAATATGTTTGTTCTCCTGTTTGCTGAAGCAGGTCATGAATTATGATTGGAAAACAGACAAACACAGTAACTAAAGTCATATTAGTTGTTCTTTCATTTCTATGTATGAATGTGTATTGGAAGAGAAACATGATAGGAGAAATAATGAATATGTGATATTTTTCTTTTTTAAATTAATGGTTATGTATTTCAGTGTGGATCATCTATCTTGGTCTGGCTTGCTGCGTACAGGAGCAGGGTACCTCACAGCTAAACTTCCACTGCTCCACCACAGCAGGGCTATGACACTTGAATCCATGGAATGGAAAACTGAGGCACGGTTGTCGTGGTTTAAGCCCAGCTGTAACTCAGAAAAAACACGCAGCCTCTCTCTCACTCCCCTCCTTTCTCCCCCTGCTCCCGGAGGGATGGGGAGGAGAATCGAAAGAATGTAACTCGCACGGGTTGAGATAAGAACAGCCCAGTAACTGAGGTATAACACAAACCACTGCTGCTGCCACCAATAATAATGACAAGGGGAAAAACAAGGGAAGAGAATACAACGGCACACCACCCGCTGACCGATACCCAGCCCGACTGAGCAGTGATCTGGGCTGTCCGGGTAACTGCCCGCAGTTTATATAGTGGGCATGACATGCTGTGGTATGGAATACCTCTTTGGCTAGTTTGGGTCAGGTGTCCTGTCTCTACTTCCTCCCGGCTTCCCCTCCTCCCTGGCAGAGCATGAGGCTCAGAAAGTCCTTGGTCAGAGTAAACATTACTGAGCAGCAACTGAAAACATCGGTGTTATCAGCGCTGTTCCCAGGCTGAAAGTCAAAACCACAGCACTGCACCAGCTACTAAGAAGGAGAAAAATGACTGCTACTGCTGAACCCAGGACAATGGTAATGTCAAGGGTTGTATATTTGTGGCGAATGGAGTTCAATCCAGTTGGTGGCTGGTCACAACTGGTGTTCTCCAGGGCTCTGTACTGGAGCCAGTTCTATTTAGTATCGTCATCAGTGATCTGGATAAGGGGATTGAGTGCACCCTCAGTATGCTTGCAGATAACACCAGGTTGGACAAGAGTGATGATCTGCTGAGGGACAGGAATACTGTGCAGAGGGAACTGTACGAGCTGGATCAATAGGCTGTGACCAGTGGTGTGAGGTTCAAAAGGCAAAGTGCTGGGTCCTTGCACTTGGGCCACAACAACCCCATACAGTGCTCCAGGCTTGGGGAAGAGTGGCTGGAAACTGCTCATGAGAAAAGACCTGGATTGGTGGTTGACAGCCAGCTGAACATGAGTCGGTTTGTGCCCAGATAGCCACGGCCAATAGCATCCTGGCCTGTATCAGAAATAACGTGGCCAGCAGGGAAGTGATCATCCCCCTGTACTGGGCACTGGTGAGGTGTTTCTGTAAGAGGTGATTGAGACCATGCCCCTGTGATGGTACAGAAGGGATATGTACAGATATCCCTGAGGGAGAGGAGGACATCATAAAGTTGAGAGGAACCAGTATGATGATGTTTGGGGAACCCAGGATGAGGAGCAAATTGCAAGGAGCAGCAAATTGGCAGTGTCAGTGTAATCTCCTGGCTCAGCCATGTCTCTGAAATAGGAAGAGGTGGTGGGCAGCATCCACCTGATGGCTTTTGCTGCCTCCTCTGTGTGCCATGGATCAGTCTTTCCAGGTACACCCCAGAGCCTGACTTTGCGTCATCCTAATGGACTAGTACACTGTGCAGGCTCT
This sequence comes from Amazona ochrocephala, assembly GCA_039720435.1. NCBI lineage: Eukaryota > Metazoa > Chordata > Aves > Psittaciformes > Psittacidae > Amazona > Amazona ochrocephala. Next base: position 1,057,305 of record CM077891.1, on the reverse strand, counting down.
TCTGTTTTGAATAGCAAAGCCAGATTCTGGATCTACCTGCCCCATTACAGTCTATAAAGATGCAGATTGGTGAGAGGCCAGAGTGGAGACACAGTCCTTACAGCCCAGCAAGAAAGGGCAGATGAAAATAGATGAGATGGCAGAGTAAGTGGAAGAAGGAAAGGCAGAACACCGAGGCACACCTAGGGCCTCTAAAGGCTCAAGGGGAAGAGCAACCAATCCTGTCTTTAACACCAGGATCTCTTCATACATCTTGGATGCAGCCAAGATCCTGACACCAATGCTGCTGCATCCCAGATGTCTCTGAGTGGGATCAAGTGGCAGACAGGAGGCAGTAGATATGTGTCTAAGGATTCAGCATTGTGGGCTTGCATGGCGACTGGAGAGGATGAGAAGAATGGGAAGGAGGAAATAAAGAATGGGGTACGAACTGTGAGTGAGCAAGCACATAAATGCGAGCAAGAGGAAAAGCAGAAGGGAGAGGAGAAGAAATGCAGAAGGCAGGATTCTTGCTTCTCTGACTGCACATGAGATATGTGGGAGGATGAGTAATGTGCCACGGTATGGTAATGCAGGGGCTTAATGCAAAGTTGAGGTGCAAATACAATAATGACAAAAGTTAAGGGAAAAATAGGATTTTCCATGTAAAACTGATGTTTCTTCATAAACCTTTATTTATCTTAAAAAATGAAGAGCAATCTCTGAGCCATGTAAGAGCATTTATCACCTTGGAAGGTGAAGGCAGGAGGATGTGTAGTATCCTGGCTGGTTATTCATACAAATTGCATTCAGATTAGTACTGAGCCCACTTAATGTGTTAGTTCTACAATCTCAGACAAGCCCTAGCCCTGCACTTGTTTTAAAAATGAGTATATCTTGAAGCCCTGATGCCTACAGAACTGCAGAGGAAAAACTGAGTCTTATGGCATTTCAGGCTTTGTGTACTGTTGGAAACAGGGCTGTGTATATATTTAAGACAAGAAACAAGCATATGTGTGATTAAGAAGTTGAGTGGTTCTGTGCCATGATTCTGGTAGCTTTAAAGCTTCTATTTGTCACCGATACTGGACTAGGGTAGACAGAATAGTTGTAGATGGAATACAAAGAATCAGATCACTTTTCCCATCTGACCTACTTCATTGTCTTGTCCAATGTTATATACTGCCCAGCTAGCTCAAGTTTTTGAGCCTTCCTTCAGGTCCCAGCTAGGGATTACCTGTCTTTGCTACCATCTGTAACACAGGTGTCTAAAGCCTACTCAAATAATTGAACCAAAACAAGGAAATAAATGAAAACAAATATTTTACTAAACCATTTTCCAGGGTGTGAAGTCAAACGCTCAAAAATAAGGAATCATCAGATTTAAGGATGCCTGCAAAATCTTCATTTAGTCATCCTGTGAGTATGCATTGTAATAGTCTTAAATATGTGATCACTTCTCTCTTTAGACAGAATCCCTGCCTCATTCAGTGCACAGAATGGACTTGCTTGCTGAAAGAGCAACTCTTCAATATTTCATGTAGTCTCATCATTCAGTGTGTGGCTCGATGCATTATTTACTGCAGACAACACTGAAAACAGAATTATTAATTCCTTACCAGGTTTTTCTTTTGTGCTTCACTGTAGAATCTTCCTTTTTTACAAAACCTAATGACTATATCTTTACAATACAGTTGAGGGGTGAATCAATATTAATGCCCTCGTATCATCAAGGGGGGAGTGATGCACATGTAAGAATTGAAGTCAAAATAATCCAAAGTTTTAAATAATTTTTAATTTCCATCTGAATTATCTGACATGGCTTCTTTTTAGCACTTAGATATTTTTAGTTATCTGTGTTTTCTACACTGATGTTGGCTGCAGCTGTGTGGTTACTAGTTTTGGCCTTGCAGAAGTGCCTACCTGCATGGGCTTAATCTTACTTGCAGTGGGTGCTTTATAGTCAGCAGAGAGGTAGGTGATGGGGCCACTGGTGTTTAGAGCAGGATTTATCTCACCTGAAGATAGATATCAAAACCAGATCCTATTATCTTACCCTTTATGTGCCTGCTCCTCTTCACACAGAACAAAGGAGCCTAAGGCAAAGAGCTGAGAGTAAGACAACCAGTTGTGGATTCAGTATCGCTGGTGAATTCTGTGCTTAAGCAAAATAAGTAAGAAAAGTATCCCAAGCAACCCTGCAGCCTCATTTTTGCAGAAGCTGGAAGCTGGGTGAATGAGACAGAGGGTGGACATTTTGGGGTCATGATGGGGGACCATTACCATGGAGGGCCAGACTCAGCTCTTCCTTCTGCCATAGAATTTCTAGATGATGCTGAAGGAACATCCCTCAACCTTTTATTAAGCTTTTTCAGTACCCACTTTCTATGAAAGTCTCTTCTTGCTTTAAATATCTACAAATCAGTTTTGTCTTGACTTGGTCTCTGCAGGGTCCCTTCACAGCTAGTGGTTCTCCAATATTTCCTTCAAAACAAACCCCCCTTTTAAAACTCAAATCCCAGATGAGATAAAATAGAAGATGAAATACTATAATTTCCCGCTGGGCAGAAACTGCAGATACTGACAGAGGAATAGGCAGTGGCAGACTTTAAGCAGCACAGCCTTGGCTCACTTCAGTGGCCAGAAACCAGATCTGGAGGAAAAAAAGCAACAATTTGGGAAAGAAACAACAGAGTCATCACCTTGTTAAAGTTCAGGCACGCGCTTAAGAGGACTGAGACAATGTTAGAAAGAATAAGTCCTGGCATTTTGTCACTGTTGTATGGTTGAATGAGCTATGTTAAGCATCCTTTGAAGAAAATGTTTTAATATAAAATGTATAGCTTTTGGCTTGAAAGAACTCTTATGCTATTCAGTCTCCTTTTGTGTACTGAGACATTTTTGCCCAAGTTAGCTGTGGAATGAGCCTGATAACTTGTGTTTAACAAGAGCATCATCCAGAACAGCATCCGGATTTTATCTGATGAGGTGTGGTCTGAATTTCCGGCCCATCAGGAGACTCTCCCGCTAAGACTTTAATTTTAATCTGTGCAACTTTCCCTTCCAGCTGATGGCCACTTTCTCTGGTATTTTATAGAGCATATTTTAACTTCCTTCCTTCTGAAGCTGTTTGCACAACATGTAGCAAGTAATTTCTTCGTCTTGCCTATGTTTTTTGGTTAGTCAGAATGTATTGAATTCCTTCAGTGTTTCATAAAACCTCATTTTCCAGCCTTCACGTAATTGTATTGCTGTTCACTCTACTATCTTTAATTTTTCACTTGACTAAATGCACTATTCCAGCATTAGTCCCACCATTGCCTTGTGAGATGTAAAATAACTATCTAATCCCTTGTTTATCTATCTGAAGATCACACACGAGTGTCTTTTATCATTGCACTGGTTAGATCAAATTGAAATCTTGTGTGTTGAGTGGGAAAGAACTAATGGCAGATAGCATAGAGGGTTCTACTCCTTGGGAAGGGCTCCTGCACCGCCTCACAAAACTACACCCATTGCTGATGCAGTAACAGTAATGTTAATGGACCACTCTGCTGGTTTGTCATGGTTTGTACAGGAAGGTTGTCACAGGTGCCTGACTTCTTTTCACGCTTACCAAAGCTGTTGATGTATTTTTTGTTCCTGTTCATACTTCATCGTCATGAGGTGCTTAATAATGAAATAAGGCAAACCTACCTCTGAGACACTCTAGGGCTGGCTTGGAGGCAGTGACTGCCAGAAGTGTTCCAGTCTTGAGAGGGGTATCCCAGCAAAGATTGCCAGTATCACTTGCAGGGCTTTAATATGTGCTTTGTATTGTGTTTTGATCTCTTGATTTAGAAATTTTTCCTAATTAAGAATTCCTGTAGGCGTTAAAGAGATAAAATTATCAGTAGATACCAATGTGTCTTTAATGATCACGTAACTTGGAACAAGAGCTTCCATTGATCTGCTTTTTGGTACTGACAAGGTGTTGGCTGAAACCAGAGCCTGGTTCAAAGGCCCAGCTCCTGTCGTCTCTGGCAACTGCGTTAGTGCCTGATGTGCTTCTGCCACATACTCCTTCACAGACCATGTAACATTGCGCAGTACTTCAGAGCAAGGAAACAAAAGTCACAGCCGACTTGGTCTCCAGGAAGAGATCAGGGCAGATGAGAGGGCAGGCTCACATCCTGCATTCCTTCTGTAGCTGGGAAGTTCTCGTGAGCTGTTTCCTCATGATCCTTAAGTGTGGACTACAACCTACAGATCAGGAAAAGGGGGCAAAGCAACCCAAAGTGCCCAGAGTTAAAACTGCAGGGAAGGTTCCAGCAAGCTCCATGGCAAGGATTTTTACCCTGAACCTGAGAGCAAGAAATGCTGAACTTTGCAATAAAAGTTGTAAATGCTGCTCTGAGTGCAGTCTTACAGCAGGTTTAGTGCCAAACTTACTTGCTTGCATGTGTCTCTCTGCCCAGCATCTAGAGGGTGAGAGGAAGGGAGAAGGAAAAGATGCACTCTCAGAAGCCAGATTATGAATCAAGAGAAATTACTCCTTCCTGAACTTGGCAGGCAACCAAAGGAAGCTCTGAAGTAGAGGATTCCAACAATAAATGTTAGTCCATTATAGCTGGTGGAGATAATTTCTTTGGTGTGGTGTAGCCATTTGTTCTCTATGGACTCTCAGCTGCTATGGGTAATTTTGCCTTAAAGGATTTGGGAGTATTGTAAATAGATTTGACTCAAGTGTCTCGATCTAAAGCTTTTTCTACTCCATAGTATGGAAGGCATTAAAGACAGTTTACAGGGTGTTAAAATAGCATCCACTTGGAGGATTTGTCTCCAAGCAGATCTTTATATCAAGCAACCTCCTTGTAATGGACCTGCTGGAGATCCTCAAACCTTTGCTATTACATGACTATTGCAGGAAAATGTGGTCAATAAGGCTGTTGCAAGACATTTTCCTCAGTGTTTGGCCATATGTTTGTGTGGTGGACGCCTGCCTCCCCTGCTGTGCACAGCATTGTTTAAACTCCTCAGCTTACTGTAGAACAGGCATTAGGCCCAAAATCTGGAAGCACAGAAGACAGCAAGTAGGAAACTGTTCTGGGTACAAATACTTTGTTCATTGCAGACTTGATTTTCACTGTAAGGACAGGAAAACCTGCTCTGAAAAGCATTCTTTGCTGCTGATAATCACCTACTACAAAGACCCCAGTATCTCAGAATGGTCTGACAGTGAGTGCTCTCTTTCCTAGTAGGGGTTTATGTATGCTAAGGTATAGGTGTAACATTGGAGGAAGCCTCTGGTTGCCTGCAGCTGAGACCAAGGGAGGTACCTTAGTACTTCACAGCCCTCAGTGAAGCATGAACCTGCCCAATCTCATTTTGAATACAAGTAGGCTTTCCATCACTCACAACTACCTGTGGCAAATTTCACAAGCTACCTCTGTTTTACACAGAGAATCTCCTTCCTTATGTTTGCTTTGAATTTGCCATTTGATAGCTGACTGCAACTGGCTATAGAAGAGAAAATGAACAATTGCTACATGTATTTCTTAGTTGGCCATTCCCTTCACCTCATGCTTTTGTAGATGTTTACCCCATTTCTCCCTTTCCCTACCCAGATACCTTTCTTTCAGGATGAAGAATAGTGTATGTGGCTGTTCCTTGAATGGAAATCCCTTCCACACATCCGTGAATCAATTTCATCACATCTGTTGCCCTTTTCTCTTTGGTTTATTATTATTATTTTAGTTTTTATTTCACGTTCTCGTGTATTCTTTCTGAGGAGGGGATCAGAACCACACAAAGTTCTCAGGTGCTTGCATTGTCTATGCTTCCTGTCACTGTCTGTTATTGTAAGGATTTCTGACATCTTTTTGTCACTAATTTACCTTAAATTAATTCCAGTTGCCACCACCCTTACCTGTGAATGCTGATAATTTAATTACCAATCTGTGTTCTGTGTTTTTAAATTATTTCTTTGTGTAGGATGCTCCCTGTCATTCTGTGGTAGTTCTAACTTCCTTGAGATTTTTTGGTGAAAGACTTTGTAAAATGGCTTTAGAAATGCAAATACACTATCAGCTGGATCTCCCTTATCCCCATGTCTATTGACTTCTTCAAAGAGCCACGGTAGACTCTAAAGCACCATTTCCCTTTACAGAACTGCATGCACTTTTCCCCATTATGCTTTATTTATCCGTGGATGCTCTTTTATATTACAGTTTCTATCAATTAGCCTTGTACAGATGTGCTACCAATCTGTAGCGTCCCAAACCTTTACATAGGAGCCTCTTTAAAAATTGAAGCTGCATTAGCTGCTTTGAAGAGTCTTGACATTGAGACATTTACATTTCAGCTTGTACACCAGATATTAATTGAGCCATTTCACAATGGAGTTCCTCAGGTGCTTTTGGAAGAATATCCTTTGGTCTTGGTGATTAGTTAATACCTTTTGATATGCTTCATGATCTCCTTCAATATGGGAATGATCCTCCGATGTGTCCCCTTACAAAGAAAGAGTAGCTGTGACTTCTTCCATGGTTAAGAACAGAGAACATTGTATTATTATTTTTTGCTGTGCACTTATTTACCTAAATTTTGGTTACCTTTGTGCACTTCCAGTACTTTTTTTGCCTCTCTGTTTAGTCATACTGGCTTCTCCTTGTCTTTCTAATGTCGTCTGGGTGAGTGAAATGCATTTGCTCAGAGTCCCAGTGTGATTATCTCTGGTTTCTACAGCATAGTTGAGGATTTTACTCTTCTGACTGTTGCTTTTATTCTCTTTTAAAGGCAAGACCAATAATAAGGAATAATTTCCACTTAGTGCCTATTTTTAAGTTAAACATATTGCATTGGTTTTCTATATTTTTTTTATCCTGACGTATAAGCACTTTGTGATATCTGTTGTAGATGGCTTTCTACAGTAACATTCCAGTCAGGTATCATGCATTGCTTGCACTGGATGCAACAAAATTAAGAGTTTGTTTTCCTCTTGCAGTTACTGATTTTTCCATTTCATGTGGCATCATGATCTAATGTGAAATTTATCCAGTACACCTGAGTAAATAAAGCTGAGAGAGAACATTACCAATATATGTTAGTTTATTGGTTTCTTTGAGTCTAATTCCATTCACTGTAAGGCTAGCCTGGAACAGTAACAAAATGACTTCTGATATGCTTCTGATAGTAAGACATGCTTGTGGCTAAGAAAGAATTAGGGGCTTGTAGTATGTAAGAATTGCTATTAGCAAACAGGTACTGCTTTTTCATGACCCAGGGAAGCTAAGTCCAGCAGTCCTGGGCACAGAAGGCGGAACAAAGTAGATACAAGTCCATGTCTGATTCCATTTTTGACATAAGATTCTTTTGAAATAGATCCATTTTTCCATTGCACAAGCTTTACTGTTAGAAAATGGGCAGACAGGGTTGGAAACATACTCGCCAGGACAGCTCAGCTTGCTCTGTATACAATACAGAATATATATGAAACAAATAACTGCAGTCATCAAACAACCACCAGTACTTCCATCCACTTTTCCCTAATGCAGTGGCAAGGTGAGTCACGTATGAACTCATACTGCCCATTTCATTTATTACTCCGGCCTGACCCAGATTCTGCTTTACAAGCTTTCCTAAAATTTTTTCACCTTAAAATAATTGAAGTTTCTCTCCCTTACTGCACTATTCAGAAAGTCATTCAAAGATATGGGTTTTTTTCTGCCTTCGCGTCTAAATTTATTCATAACCACTTCAATCTTATCCTAGCATTATTCTCTAACTTACATTTTTCTCTTTGTTTCTTGTTATTTACAACCCAGTGTATTTTAAAGAACCATTGTATTGTCTCTGAGACATTGTTTTGCTGGGTTAAATAGGTCTGGGAGCTTCTGAAGTCGTTGTAGCCAGAGCCAGAACAGCAGTACCTAACTGCCACTGAGTTTTTCTTCTGCAGTATGTAAAAGAAGTGGTATCAGAGCACTGAACTTCATGTTGGGGACACATGGCTAATGTCTAAATAACAGCAAATCTATACCAGTTCTTTATTATCCTTGAGTATCCTCCAGTTATGCATTAAAGAATGTGACCCACTATTGCTAACCCTTTGTTTTATAATTCTATCAAAACAGACTTGATGTTATTTAATTGGTCTGTTTTCTTACGAAAATCGAGTGTCATTACCTTTAATGTAATTCAGAATGTATGCGGCTGACAGTTCCACTTACAGTCAGTATCCTAATACAGTTGAACTGTTAGGTGCTATACAGACACAAAAAGCAGTGTTGTCTTTGTCCTGGGTGTTTGTATGGTGATATATCCTCTCTCTTACTGCAGGGTGACCCCCAGCTCCCTCGCTGCTATACCTGAAGGATCTTAAACCTGAGATACAGCTCTCCTGTTCTTGTACCTGAGACCTAATAATTCATTTAGCTGTAAGTCAGTTTAACATTTCATTTATTGCTCTAAAGCTTCTAGGGAGCTGAGTGCATCTATGAGTGCTCAGGAATTCTTTGTGTCCTGGGAGATATCGTTTCAAATGAATGCCTTTGCAAGGCTCAGTATGAGTTCAGCCTGCAGTCTAGCATGAGCTGTGGTTACATTTCAAGCTCAAAGCACCACACAAATTAAGCGGGACAATGGGGGTTTGATGCCACTGGCAAAAAGAGAACCCTGAATTCCTTATTGGTGTGAAGTCTTAACGGTTTTCTTTTCTCTTTGTACCATCTCTCCCCTCCTCTCCTTCCCCTACCCCATCGCCAGCCCCTCCTCCCTCTCCTTGCACAGTAGTCTGGATGGGATGCCGTCCATTGGGCAGAATTATTTATGAGAGTTCTGCAAATGTAGATGTACTGTTTCCAGCTAATAGAACTCAAATCACTTGCACTGCACCATTAGAGAGGAAACCTACCCAAGTAAATTATATACAGGCCATAAATGGAAGCAGTTGTAGTGTTTTTATGACTCTATAAAACTCTGCAAGTTTATTGCTATTGAACAAACATGTAATCTGATTCTTAAAGCTGAATATTAGAAACCAATAGGGTCCAAAACCTGCATTTACCTTCAGACCTATTGCCATGCTGGTCATACCATGGGAATTGTTTTTCAGTGGCAGTTTTTGAGAACCATTAATAAATCCAGAACTACTTTCTACAAGGTGTCCCAGCTGGCTCAAACGCAGAGCAATAGAAAGGTTCAGTGAAGCAAAGAAGTGACTCCAGTTTAATATTCTCTTTGTCTATAAAGAGATCCTATGAAGACTTCAGTAGAGAGCAAAAAAGCAAAGATGTTTTGGACTTAAGTTCAGCATTCTGGTGCCTGTGAAGAAACAAAAGTATGGGGGGGTTTTCTGTTTCATGAAGAACACACTGTTATTGCATAAATAAGCAAATCCAGGCCAAGCTGGAGTGTTTAAAGTTGGGGCTGTTGACCTGATTTACTCTATTTGTAAGCCATTGGCAGTACAACTGGTTTTTCTAAGAGTTGGGGAGATTCATCTGAACAAAACTGTGTGCACAGCTGTGCCTGAGCTGCGCTATGCCCTGCAGGGATTAGTGGGACATCGCTTCTATGGAGGCAGGACAGTGTGTGCGACCAAAAGCTCTCTGATTCACGATTTCTTCTTTTTCATGCCTCTGCCCCTTACTGTTGTTTTGACTTGCACGCTTTCTGTTTGAAGACAGCCTGGCCTTTCAGTGGGGTGAGTGAGCGTGAAAAGGTTTAAATTCCTCAAGGTCTATGTCCTTTCTCTGTTTTTCAGTGATTCTCAGGGGCCTTTGACACTTTGGTTTTGTGCTCATGGACTACAGGTTTCTGCCAGGAATGCTTTCTCTCTGGGAGCAGGGGAAGGTATAGACAGCAATCAGGTAGCATCTCTGAAGGGTTAGAGGAGAACTTCAGTGCTGCAAAGAGTCATGGACTCTCTGTCCCCATTTGACCTTTTCTTTGTGACTGGATGATTTTATTCCCATGGCATCCTGTTGCTCTGGAACTGGCGTACATTGGGCTTGCAGCTCGTTTGGGCAGGACAAGGGTGAATCAAGTTAGGGAATGAGAATTATGTTTCTGTAGACACTATCTCACACCCTTGATAGGGGAGGGTGAGGAAAAGAAATGGTAAAGACAGCCACTGGTTAGAGTACCTGCACTCCTCTGGTGTCCAGGATGTAGGAGGAACATAATTGACTTCCTTAGTTATCTTGCTCAGTTAGGAAGGGCAGGGATGGCTTGAATTTGGTCTTATTCTGTAGCCCTTCCAAAAGCAGCCTGGATGAGTGGTGAAGATCTGCAAAGCTGCAGGCCTGCTGGAGTGGCAGTAGGTGTGCACAAGGTGGTGTGTGTGCCAGAAAGGCCTGGAGTGGGAAGAGGCAAAGGGTTGTGGTGTAGCTGTTGCACCCCCATGCACTACAAATGAATTGCAGTGAAGCCTCTTGAGGCTTGAGGCTATAGGTGGCTCTAGTAACATCGGTCTATACTTAGCTAAAATCAAGTATCATTTTTTCTGTTTCCTTTGGAAAAAGGGAAGTGCTTTTCCTGCTTAAATGCATAGATTGATAAAATGTAGAGGAAGCTTCAAGTCTTTTTTGAGATATTTATGTGTGGTTGTTACATGAATTCAGTAAGAGCAACAAGAGACTCATGAAGGCCACTTAACTATGTCTGTTATTAGATGTGTCTTGGGGAACCTCTGGAGCACCCTGCAGAGCCAGCACTGTGGCTGGACAATTACTCCAGCATCTGCAGGTTTATAAATCTCTCCCAAAATGAGGAATTTCAGACTTACCAGTAGTGATAACAATCCATAAAAATTTAGTAGTAGCAACAGCAAGTAAAGTACTGTGATACTGATAATAAAAGAGAACCAAGAGGAAGGAAGAAAGCTGACTTGAAAAATCATTTCAAGTTTAGCTATCACCAATAATGATCCTCAAATACATCATTGAAGAGAAACTCAAATTAATAAGAAAATTGAAAACTTTTCCAAGCAGGGCATTGGTTTTCCTCATCACATGTGATATAGCAGAGGGCATCAGTGACTCCTCCAGTCAGCGACATCCTCCCTTACCCCTTGTAACTGTAGGCAGCACCCATGTGCAGCTGGATGTGGACAGCAGAAGGAGGAGCTGGGTGCTGTAGGTGCTGTGCATGCGGCTGGTTCTACCTTGCAGCTCCTGGTGACAGCTTCAGAGTCTATAGATACTTTCCTTACTGAAGAACCTGTTTAATTTTAGAAACATTTTTTAGGAACTTTTCTTTTTGTGCTACCAGCGCATTATGAAATTCAGGTGGTGGCAGCTGTTAAACCTAATGAAACCCACCGCAGGGAGGAAAACAAAATATCACCTACAGAAAGAACAATTGGGGACCATGGATAGATGTAAGTGGCCGAGAATACTGCATTTCCAGACAATATAGCCTTTTTTTATCAGGTCACTGTGGGGAAGATGAGAGAACTGGGATGAATGAGGCCATGTGACTCCTAATTACAAGAGAGATTTTTCAGGGTAGCAGATCTTTCCCTGAGGAAATACCTCCAAATAACAAGGACAGGTGAACCGTCCTTGCGCGGGATTAACAGCAAGGAGAGCATGGCAACCCAGGGTCCCACTTAGAGCAGAACCATGATAAAAGCTCAAACTAAAGGGAAGCAGGAAACAAAGTCACAGATGGATCAGGGAAAATGCAAGCATTATGATTCAGTTACTTTTGCGTGGAAAGCAATAAATACCAAAGGTGTGTGAAAGAACAATGTTTGTCCTCTTGAAAATAGGACAAGTGGAAGGGAGAGCTGTAAATAGTCTGGATGTGGAGCTGCCCACAACCTTTGTAAAGAATGAAACCCATCAATGCAGGCAGGGACTGAAGGTGTCCAGATATGTCCAGCAGAGGATCCATAGTGTGAATTCAGCTGATCGAGGCTGTCAGGATGCCTGCAGTAGAGAAAGCATCTGCCAGGCATTTGCTATCTAATTCTTAAAACCTATCACCAACTGTGTTGCCACTGGGTTGTTGAACACATGGAGATACAAACTCAGTAATATTGATAAACAACAGTGTTAGACTGGGAAAAAGCAGCCCTCTTCAAGGACAGTCCAAACACCAGTGGCATAACTGGGCCATTGAAAAGGAAGCTGTGAAGCAGAAGGTGTTATCATCTAGGGAGGATAGGAATTGGTACTAGCAGCAGGGCATAGAGGAGAGAGGATAGGGAGGAACAGCCATGTTGATGCGATTTGGGCAGGATGCAGATGGAGTCTAAAACTATGTTCTGCAGATGGATGTTAGAAATAGACCCCAATGCAGCCTACGAGACTGCTGGAACAGTTGGCACTGGTTGAAGAAGGACTGGCACGTCCTCAATTAGAGTCTTTGCTCTGCCTGTGGAAATTGTGCAGAGAGCACAGAAGCCAAAGAGTGGTGAGAGAATCTCAGGCAAAGTCCAGGTCTGCATCAACATAACTGCTGAACCTTTAAGAAACAAGCTCTTCATTTGCTGTGCCTGTGGTCTCTATGTCTAGGTAGGAAAATATCATGGACTCTCTGCTTGAGAACCTGCTCAGAAACAGAGGGATGATGAGTTGTCCTGTCAGCTGAGGGTTTGTCCATGTGTACCAGGGCTGTCTATACAGGTGACCAGCACTTGGTTCTGAAGGGACTCCTTCACCACTGGAGCAGTTGCCACAGTGATTCTCAGGCATGCAGGCTGCCAGTGGTGCAAAGGAAGAGGGTCACAACTTCCTAAAACCAGCAGTAGGAATAAAATAACACAACGGCTGCAGGTAAGGTGAAGTAGGTGAGAACTTGGGCCCCTTATGTTGGATGTCTGATGGCTGGCAGGAGCTCTTTCTGAAAGATGATGCACCCGGATGTTATTCATAGGCCAGCCAAGGAAGGTAACTTCTGCTGATGGTCATGTGAAAACACAGACATTGATATAAGCACAGTCTCTCTTTTCTTCCTATCCTGTTTTTTCATCCATGTAGATCCAGGGAGCTGAATGGACTTCTGATAGCAAATGTGACTGCAGAACACTCTCTTTTTGCCAAGTCTGAAAAGTCTCAAATCTGAACCGCAGGCGGATATCGCCTGCAATATCTCTGAATTTCCAGAACAGAAAGACGCAGGATTCCAAGGTTGACCACTCCAGGGCAGTGAGCCATGGAGAATGCCTGAGGGCTAGGGACTGGTTGAGCTATCTGCTCTAGTGGAAGATGTCCCTGCCAGTGGCAGGGGGTTGGAACTGGATGAGCTTTAAGGTCCCTTCAACCCAAATCGGACTGGGATTCTATGACTCTGTGTGCCTGCCAGGGACATAGGAAATCATGAGTTTTAACCAAGGCTTTGCAAGGGCTAACAGTCCTGGAGACCTAGGCAGGCAAATAATTTAGCTTATTAATCCTGTAAAGGGGAAAACTCTGTGTGGTGTTGGCATGAGGAGAGAATCTGCCCTTATGTGATGTTATTACCAGAAGAATTGGACTGAGTGGTGGTGGTCAGGTTTTGAAGTTCCAGAACTCCACAAAGACTGTGCAGGATGACAGGGAAAATAAAGATTGCGCAGGTACAGACAGGTTAGTGCAGAAAGCATGTCTTGAGTCTGGGGTCTGGGATTCCCTAGGAAGCTCTAGAGTAATGATGTGGGATGATATATGTGAACAAACTTGTATTCCTAGGAAAGCAGTCTGCCTGTCTCTCTGGTGGCTGATTAAGCTCCCAGTTGTAAATATTTACCCTACTTCTGTGCAGCTAAGATTTGAAAGCAAAAGAGCTATGACACAAATGAGCTGCACTTGGCCTGGAAACTGAAACCAAGTACAGAGATAACAACATATGGAAGTGTGTAATAGATGCTGGCAGCGGTGTTGCAGTGCATTAGCCCAGTGAGGTCATGGCTGCAGCGACGGAAGACAAGGTCTGTCTATATGAGGGTGGCAGAGTGGGCTGGAATGAGATGGATCCCTCCTATGTGAAGTTTCCATGGGCAGATGGGGAGAAGGCAAAGATTGCAGATACACCTGCGAGAGTCCTGGAGGCTGATCCCGTTATTGATGCATGAGTGTTTGTGTGCACGGGGACAAGCATGGCAGGAAGGTATCTCTGGATGGTGGTAGCCTTGGGCTGGCTGCCTGGAGAAGAGTGGGGCTGTCCCAGGGTGGCTTGAAACCAGGAAGAGGGATGAGGGGCAGACCAGTCCATGTCAAATCTCTCTTCACAACTGGGAAGATGAGGTACCACTCACTTTTCCTTAGCCATTCTGTCTTTGTACTTGTCTAAAAGAGGTGATGGTGCAGGATAACCTGTAGCATCCTTCATCATTGTTCCTTGAGGAGACAGCTATGCCAAACTCTTCCATGCTACGACTGTCTCAATGGGTTGGAGCTTGGGATTTCATGCCATCAGCACTTTTGCTTTGCTGGTGATGCTGCTTTTATGCTGATTTTTTGCTCTCTCAGCCATCATGTACTCCAGGGGGCTGCAGCTGCTCATCACGGTGCTCATCTCCTGGACAGCAACAAGTGGTACTTGTTGGTCAAAGAGTGAAATCTTTCTGTAAAATTGAAATGGGGTCTCATAGAGGAGTTTGTCTCAGTTTCACTGAATATCAGAGGGTCCTGATGCTGTGCTCCACTGAGAATGGGTTGTAGGCTTGCCAGATTTTAGCACTTTGGATGGTTGCTGTTGTAGTCAAAATTTATCTCTTTCTTGAATAGAGGATTCATTTCAAGTCCTTGATGAAGAGCTCTCTTGGTATTGATGGGCTCTGTGTTAGCACTTGGGTTAAAGGCAGAGATTAACAAGCGTGGCACTCATTAAAGGAGCCTCCCTGTTGATTGTCTGCAGCTCAAAACTCCACTGGCTGAATGTGGCCATGGCACTTGATGGAAAACGAAATGTAGCTTCCTTTCCTTGCATTTCATTTTCTTCCCATGTTTTTACCTGTTTATAGGGAGTTGCTGGCAGTGAATGAGCTTTGTGATATTGATTTTTTGTGAATAGGAAAGTCTTATGTAAAGCTGCAAGGCCAGGGAATAGCATTGTCATGCATAATATTTGGGAACCTTGGGGATCAGTAACATCCCAAGCTTAAAGCTGCCGGGAGAAGATGAAACTGTCCTGTCCTGGAACAACCACCACAAGTATTAGTTTCTGCTTGCCCTAAGTGGGGCACTCCACAACAGCCTTGAGCTCCCTGTGGACTTGCATTCCCTTGGGTGTCCTCGGCCCACAGTAGCTGGGGACAATGGAGGAAATGGGAGAGGACTAAAGCAATTTGTCTTATCCTTTACAGGAGCTGGATACAGAGAATTGACTGCATGGGTGGAGGATGTAGAGCACATCAGGACCTGAACACTGGGAGGTGTTGAAGGAGTTCAGTGTGTGTGTGTGCCATGTGAGCTAGGCTTCACTTGCTGAGGAAACTACTACAGCAGAGAGCATAGATGCTATTTTAGCTTCTGTGAGGTATATGATTTACCTGCCAAAATCTCTGCTTTAAAAGTGAGTGATACATGTCATTAGAGCACTTCTTACGTGGTTTAACAATCAGCTAACTGACAAAATAGTCATCAGCAGGGAATAATCATGTAATGATGCTCTTTCTGGGGGGGTCCCATTCCTTTACTAGTCGGTATTATTCAACACTGATTTGGGAAATACACCTAGAATGGTTAAGAAATTCAGAATTAACACAAAGATTGGAATAATGGTATGTAATGAGGATGACAGATCATAGATACAGAACAGCTAGGTTTGAGTTGATGGTTAGATGTAAAGCACAAATATAGAGAAAAGGATCGTCTAGATGGCTTTACTGAGGAGGTCTTTCCATCTGGCACCCAGACCCAACAGCGGAAGAAAGCTAAGTGTCTCATTGTAACAGTCTATGATGCATTGCTGTGCCTGCTGGGGAGTCAGGAGCACCTAGGAAGCTTGCTTTGCAGCTACTGCCACTCCATGTTTCCAACCTGAAAGCTCCCAGCTCCTCAGGGTCCTGAACTCACCCCAAATTGCAGGTATGGAAAGATTTTTGTCTGAACTGTTTCCAGAGGAGCAGTATCCTCCTGCTCACAGGAGTTATCCATCATCTCTCAGCACCAGCCAAGCTAAATGAACCGAATTCATCCTAGTGAGGAATTCAGTTCTTGATTACAAAATTGGAAACACAGTGGGAGTCCTCTGATGCTGGTGGACTAAAATGTAGTCAGGCTGGCTCAGTGAGGTCTCTGACCTCCTCCACTGTCTGCAGAGAGAGGAGAGACCCTCCAGAAAGCATCTCGCCCAACCTTAGACACCAATCTTAGGGTAGGATGGGCTGCTGTGGAAACACTTCTCTCTCCACTGACTATACAGAGGGAATCTAGACAGCTCAAATGAGACATGCAGCTTTTCAATAGTGAGAATGAATCCAGTTCAAATGGTGAAATC
Source organism: Amazona ochrocephala (assembly GCA_039720435.1). Classification (NCBI taxonomy): domain Eukaryota; kingdom Metazoa; phylum Chordata; class Aves; order Psittaciformes; family Psittacidae; genus Amazona; species Amazona ochrocephala. The sequence continues at coordinate 1,040,916 of CM077891.1, read as the reverse complement.
AATCTCACTCAAAAGTAAGCAGGTGAAATGGAGTGTGAGTTTGTTCACCCATGTCTGTGGCAGGAGATGATTTAGATGGGGATGAGGTGATCCCTGAGCCCTGGCCTCCTGCCAGACTGTCTTTCCCTTTGCCTCTGTTTGAGATGGAGTCATTCTCCTTCCAGCTCTCTCCCTGTTTACCATATTTCCCAATATTTTATCAAACAGGGATTTAATGCTGCAAGTCCCTCCATCCTTTGCTCTCTAGTCTGTAGGGCTTTGTCCTCCTCCTTTGTTTCAGGGAGCTCTGTTATGAAACACAAATATAGCAAATGAGTGTTCGGTCCTCTGTGGATTCGATGCCTTTACCCTGCTACATGATTAGTGCCCTCCCGTTTGCATTAACCAGCCTTTCCTGAGACCAAAAACATTCTGGGGCTGCTAAAAAACTTTGTCAGTTTTGTAAGCATAAAAAGCATAAACTGCTCATTAGCTCTTCCATGGAATGTTACACATGAAATAACATTAACGTTAGGGGTATCACACCGGACAGGCTGAGTGAGGTGATGCTGCTGCAGCTCCATGCTCCAGCTCCAACCATCAGCAAGGCTCAGCATGGATTCCCAGTAGACACATGAACATAAACACATGTATAGCACATATACACACACACACACACACACATATATATATATATAAACATATGTACATATTCCCCTGGATCCCAGTTGTTGGCACCTGGACATATGAGACCCTGAGGCCACAGCCTCACGCCAGTTGCTGGTACCGCTTTCACTTCTCAAAATAAAGTCCTAACCCAGGATATGAGTTAGAAATGGAATTTGATACAAAGGCAGGAGACTGCACTGATCAGGTGCAGGACATGGCCAGACAAGCATACAGACCAGCCCTCTGTTTACACATGACCAGGCCTTTTTATCCCCTTATTCCTCTATTTTCCCAGATTTTTTCTTCCCCAATTCACCTAGATACCCCTTTTCCCCCACCTTTGGCTCCTCCCCAAATGCCGCATAATTAGTTGCCTGTCCAAATGCTCTTCCCCCTCGTACCATGGTGCCTCCCACCCCCTCAGTCCCAAAGGTGCTTTGGTGTTGACTCATCGTGGTGGGTTTCATGCCTGGACCATAGGGCTGAGATAGCCCTGTGAGGGGCCCAGAGATGGTGTCCCTTCCCCTGAGCCCATCATTTATGTTCCTGTCTGCCTTCCTCCCCCTCTGCTCCTCTGGGTTTGTGGAGATGAGCCTCATGGGCTAATGGCTCCTGTGATGGCCTGGGAGCAGCTGGGGGTGTTACTGGTGTTATTTGGACTCCCCTCCACTGCTTTGTCTCTCTGTGTCCCTTTCTGGGGGTGCAGATGAGGTTTTATCACCTAAGCCAACGACTGCCATGAAGTATAATCTTGGCATCAAAATACATTTTCCCTTCCACCCTCAGTTACCTTCTGTCAGTTTTTTAATGATGCTCTTTTTAGATGGTACAGCTCCCTTTACCCTGCTGTAAAAATGGAACTTTTTTGCCTTTGCTCCTCACAGAATCACACATCCATTCCGTGCAAGTCTCATCGGATACCTTGCAACGGATTTTCTGTTGGTTGTGACCTGCTTAACCTTTAATTCCTCCTTTTAAATCCTTTTTAGCATTTTTTCCCAGCTCTGATACAGTTGTGAAAGATGGTGAGGAAGGTGGAAATTGGGCCCTCCATGCCCTTTGAAATCACCTTCTTCTCTGCAGAAGGAATGCGGAGGTACAGCTGCTCTGGTGGGGCTTCTTATGGGAGTCATTATTGTTGCTCAACTAGAGATGATGAGGAAGCTGAAGCAATTCATGTGTAAGGAGGCAATCTATTTTTATACAAAAATATCTATCACTGTGTGCTTAAACTAACCCCTAATCATTTATGTTCTGTTAAATGAAGGAGATAGTTCTGGGAGAAAGGGGCAGGCAGAAACACTGGAAGGTTTGAGGTCTGGAAGGGCAAATCTTGTTCTTAGATTTCTGAAACGGGTATCTGCAGAGCAAGGTCTGAGAAATGAAGCACGGGTGGTAAAAGGAGCTTGGTGCAGCCATTTGGTTCTGGTACATCAGTGCTAACTGGAAAGGCTTCAGGACTGCTCAGCCTCCTGCAGTTCATCCCAGGGAGGGCATTTGGAAAGTGCCTTCTCAGCGCCAGGTCTGGAGGGTGCCAATGGGAAAGGGTGCGGGGGCAACATAGCACAGTCAGGAGTGTGTCATGTCTGTAGCGATGCTCCTGCCCATTGCCCAGGGGCTTTTCTCACTGGCAGGAGATCCAGCAGGCAGAAACCTGCCCTCTCCGTATGTCTGCCACCAATGGGCTGGTCCTCTTACAGCTGCAGGGGTGCCTGCCTCTGAGCCATAAATACCCAGCTCCTCTGCTCACACTTGTCTTTTCCTTTTAACTTGTTCTCTTCCTTTACCTTTGCCTACCTCTTACCTGACCTTGCTGCTTTTATTTCTGCAGTAGCTGATGTTAAATGTTAATAATTCCAAGTGGCAAACAATCCCTGGCCCGTATCCAAAGACTTGCTGCTTATTTAAAGTGTCTGGGTGAAGCAGTACCAGGGAAATCAGGCAGTGATGTGATCCCATCTTTAACAATTCCACAACCTGATACATTCCCACAGAGTTATCACTACATCTTTCCACATCATTTGGCTGAAGTGTAAGCAGCCCAGCATATAATAGTGTACCTACCTGAATGATGTGTTTAATAGGAAGTGTGCAGCCAGGAGACAAAAAACAACCATTGACTCTATAAATTATTAAATTTAAAAAGGGAATGAGATATCTTTGGCCAGAAATAAGCAAAATGCCTTTTTACAAGCTTTCTGCTGGAATCTCCTGGTGTGCTCGCAACTCACTGACACCCTGCCTTGAATTGTTGCTTCAATTCCTGTTTGGGTTGTCACGACTCTCAATTATTGTAAAAAAGGACTGAAAATAGATTTATATTTCCCAGATTTTATTAGACATTTTTAAAAAAAGAAGCCTGAGCTGCAGCAGTTAAATAATTTATGATCTTTGCTGGAAGGGTAAGAAGGCCTACAATAGAAATAAAATGCATGGATTGGAAAGAAATGGTTTGGATCTTATTGTTTTTCTTGCCCACTGGTTTTGCTGAATGCAATTTTAAGATATATCTTCAACAAAGAAGTTTCTTCCCCATCACACAGCTACTTATTATTATCAAATTCAAACCACCGATTCATAAAAGACCCGTCTCAATGGAGTTGATCTCTGCTTTGATTTCATGGTGATAAAGCAAAGCTAGGAAGCAGGCGGTGAGTGTACTTTCTTGCATGAAGAGGTATTTATTGTAGGTAGTGTACTTAAGCATTAAGCAATGATGTTTCCTTTTCATGCAACTTTGAAAATCAATATGTTCCCCTCCAGTTCCTCTGATACTGTCATTAGCTATCGCTCAGAAAAGGCACTCTTAAACAGCCTTTATGCGTTGCTTTTGCTTTAGCAGGCCTAACTGTCTCATATGCCCTAGTCTCACTGCTGATCCATGGAGGATTACAGTAAGGAAGTGAATTGTTTTGGATATCTGCAAAAGGCTGCTCTAAGTGTCAGGGGAGCTCTTCAACCTGACCTAAGATTCTTTCAGGGGCTGAATTCCCAAGTATAAAACAAGTTTAGCACCTGGCTGGTACTATTAAGATCTGAAGATCAGCGTCCAGCCCACAGATACCCACACAGGAGTTTCATTCCTGCTGTAGTCATGAAGGCACAAGTACAACTAAGAGAACACAGATATATCTGGTGAGTTATTCTGCCAGACATGGTGGATAGCACCATGTGGAATCAATGTCCATAATAAGCAAATGTTCAGTAGTATGCCACAAACCTACATTTCTCCTGGCCATAGGCCTTAGTAGCTAGTTTAGTTTGTGAACAGGAATAATTTATTCCTCCGAAATACATATTCAATCTCTCATTCTTGTTAACACCGCTCCTTTTCCGTCTCCCCTTGATAAGCTCTCAGTCTTTGATCTCTGATCTTTTATAGCAATGAGTTCCACAGTTAATTATCTATTGGAGAAACCAATTACAATAAACCAAACACAAATCAGTCCTTGCTTCTGCCCTGTCTTCTTCATTAGTCTTCAATCTGATGTGTCAATAAAGTCTAATTCTGTAGAAGCCAGAGTCAAGATTCTGAGTACACCCAATTGTCCTCCAGTTTGCTTTATGTGATGGTCCCTGATTTCACCTCCTTCTAGACATGTCATGAAAACCTTGTTGCTGTTTTCCAAGTCTCTAATCATTGTTAGCTGCTCCTACAGCCTCCTCTATTCTTACTGTATCTTTTATAACCTCGCTTTCAAGCAGAGTTCAAGGTAAGGTCACCTTCCTTGTAGGTGCATTGTCATTGTTCAAGTAGTATTTTCTTAAAGGTTTGGTGTTTTTTCCTCCCCCACAACTTCCTATGACACTAAAATGATGCACAGATCAGTGTTGAAGACCTGCAGGAGCCTCAGGAGATCATTTGATTTACCACTTGAACTGAAGCACAGCCAGGAATCAGCCCTTAATAGATGTTTTAGTATGGCTCTCTCCTGCAATTGTGCCAATATAATTGTCCCTAGCCAGTTCCTGTGCTTCTGTCTCTTGATGGGCAGTGGGTTTTTCTTACTATATCACTGAACCATTTTTCAAGCAAAACCAGATGTTCATTTTTTGCTCCTTCACCCTGTACAAGATGGAAAGCAAGCTGCTATAGCTCTGTTTGTAACTACTGCTGTGCGTTTTCTCTCGCTTCCCTTCTTTTCTAGAAGAGAAAATTTATCAATTCCTTCAATTTATAGATTTATCCACATGTGACCTTTTTTGCTGGTTTCCCTCCAAGCTACCAGCATGGTTATTAATGTCCATTGACAGGAAAAGCCATGGCACTTAGCTAATAACCTCCCAGTTCTAACTGCCTTCTGCTACTGCATCCCACAGTCAGGTTTAGGTTTCTGGCTAAGGCATTGCACCACTGGCTCATACAGAGTTTGTGGTACACTTTGAGCTTAGGTTGTGCTGTATCATTGTTAACAAGATATTCCCCATATTGTACCTGTACGTCTGATTTCTCCTTTGTCAAAATGAATGTGCGTGAAACTTGGCTTCAGTAATGGAGTTTTCCGCTTCTCTGTTCATTTGTTTCTTGCTACTGCAGATTGCAACCCCCCCCCCCCGCCGATGGACTGATATGACTGCTTGTGGGGTTGTGCTGTGAACCAGAGCAGACAACTGAACCAGGTTAGATGTAACACTTCATAAATAAGGAAGATGTATTTTTATTCTGAGTCGTCTCAGGGAGCTGTTTTGCAATGCAGCCCCACAAACAGTTGATCATCACACCTAAAAGGGCAACAAACTTTGACTGAGGCAGAAATGAGCAGATTGGAGGTGGGGAGAGGATAGAAAATTCTTAGACCAGCTTTGATGGCAAGGGTAACCTCACCTACCTGAATCCAAGACTGAGCTGTTTGCATTTGTCTCTGTTGAACTTGGATGAGTTTATTTTGGGTCATGCTTCAAATTCATCAAGATCATGTTCAGTTCTGATCCCATCCTCCACAGTACTTTGAAGTTGTCCCAGTGTTTGTGTCTCAGAACCCACCCTGCTCCAATTCCTGTTTGTTGCCTCCCCTCTGAACTGTTGAGAGATGCTGTGAGTGAACTCCATGGAAAGCTGAGAACACACCAGAGGTCACAGCCCTAAAAAGAGTCGTGCAGCTCATATTTTCGTACTGTGAAATGTTTGGTGTATTTTTAAAGCTCACAAGGTGTTAAGGTTACAGTCATCTGCCAAAGCAGGCAGGGAACACTTCATACTGAAATGTAAGGGCTTCCTGCCAAAAGCATGGGTAGAAGTGGTACCTTGATGTGACAGAGATGCCCCAAGATATAGGACACAAGAGCTGAGGCAATGGCATCACTGGAGCTCTGGAAGAAACATGTCAGGCATGGCTCTTCATACACTGGGGAAGGATTCACACACAACTCCTCCAGCTCATCCTCAGGCCAATTTTTCTAGAAAATACATTTTCTTAAGAATAGAGGAATAAAACTTAATGGAGTGTCTAAGGAAGGGAAAGAGTGTAATCATGGGGATGGGCCAGTTGGACACTATTGCCATGGGAGATTTCCCTACAGTGTTAAACCCCACTGTTCATTGTAAGTGAGCTGGAAAAAAATTGATGTTTCCCTTGTAGGTCGGTGCAAATTCAATTGTTTTGTGGTTTATTTCACTACTCATCTTTCCTGTTTCCGAATTCAGTAAATATTCCTCTGAACCTTGGCCTGACGTTGGATATGTTTGCTGTGTTGGAAGTCTCTTAGCCTGGTGATGTTGCTACTGCTGAAACACGAGCCTGGAAAGGCTGCAAAAAGCACAGGCACTCCAGAGATGGCCATGAGAAAGGGGTCAGGGAGCTACAGGGAAAAGAGGTTTGTTTTGCCAATCTGTAGAGGGTCAGTACAAGGTCTGGGTTGATAACTGCCAGTTTTGGGGAGGGCATGAGCACAAATCAGCTCTGCTTCAGGTGAACACCAAGGGTCCATCTCGCCTGCCAAGGCACCTCCTGAGCTGCCAGAATGTTGTGCAAATCTTAGTGTAAGAGCAATAAGAGAAAATACTGAGCAGGTTGCAGCACAAGGCAGAGCTCTGGTTGGAAAAGCCTCCAAAGTGGGCTGTGAACCACCCAGGGCTAATGCCCAAGTAATATTTTTGGGGCTGTTTTTTTCCTGCAGACCATATTTCCCAAATATGCTTGCAAGACTGCCATTTGGTACTATGTCATAAGCCTTCACAGAGCCAAGATATATCACATCTACCACTTCCCATATCCACTAGACCGGTTATGCTGACAAGGAGAAGAGATCAGATTGCTTCGACATGAATTGTTTATGTCAAATCCATGTAGGCTTTTCTGTTATTACCTCATTATCCCCCAGGTTCTTATGAACTGCTGCTTAAGTGCTTGTTCCAGTGTTTTTCCAAGTACTGGTGTTAGAATGTCCTGTCTGTATTTCCCCAAGTTTCTCAATTACTCCTATTTAATGGCAGATGTTATACATACTCCTTCTTCAGTCTTCTAGGATGTCATTCTTCCTCAATGTGCTCTCACATGGAGGTAAAGGCAAATGACCCTGTGTCTGCTGAGCATACTCCTATCAGCAGTCTGGAATAAACTCCTGTTTTCCTCTCTAAAAGCCAGTTGCATTAATAATTGGTAAAAACCATCAATTTTATTTTGAAGTGAGGGATGCACTGAATACTGAAGCTTTCTCCATATCATCTATTATTTACTCTGTGTGGAATTTTCCAAGGATTTATTTCATTTGTCTCATCCTTAAATATTTATTTTCTTGCTACTTGTTTGTCCCTTACTTTATTATAATTCATTCTCTTCTCTTGCATACTGGCCTTCTGCTAATACATTTTCACAGTTAGTTTCCAGTCATGATGTATTTCCTTTTATGTTTCCAAGTCACTTGGAATTACCCAATGCAGCCACACGTTTTGTCTGTTACTTTCTTTTTTTTCTCCTGCATTAGGGCCATTTTTCAGTCCTTTTTCTGTAAGTACCTGGTCTCCTTCATGCCTTTTATTTGCTTCTACTCTTTTCCCATGAAATCATATTTACCAAATTTCTTGACTTGACTTCCTTGGAGTTTCCATTCCCAAGTGCCTTTGAAAGGGTTAAGCATAGTGTTTATATATACTATATAATACATAATTCCCAATGGTGAGATCCTAAATCATCCAGAAGAATCTAAAATGTCATATGTGAAGGTTATTTGAAAACAACTTAAAATAACAAATGTTTGTAAACAGTAACATATGCTGTGATGGAAGTCAATGGCCTTGTGAACAAAACTACCCCTTTCACTGTGCATTGCAGGTTGGTCCTTCCTAAATCCCACTTCCTATCACTCCAGAAACAACTTCTCCAGCTGTAACAGTCACAGTTCCCACTGGGTCCCTATGAGAAGTCACCTCCTTTTCACCAGCTCTGAGGCGCTGTGTCCTTGGTCCTGCAGGATGGGATGTGAATACACAGATCCTCTCAAGCCCCCCCTCCCCCATCCCCGCTGCAGAATTCTCCTGAGCAGATTGCAGTCATGCCAGTGGCTTCTATTAGGCTATGTTTATCAGAACCAGTGTATTTTCTGTTTCTAAACTGGATGTTGTCAGAGCTACACAAAGAGCACTGGGCTGGAAATGACTAAATATTGCACCTGGAATGCCTGGAGATCTTGGGAAACTGCCTTCCTCTCCCCTGTTCTTTCTTTGCCAGGTGCTCTGTGATCTGCACATGAGCAGTACCATGATACAAAGCTCCCTTCCTTAAAGTGGGACTTATGGGGAACTGCTTCTTTTCAACGCTTTGGGGTAATGGCTTCAGCAAACCCCTCAATATTTGGTTGTTACATATAGTCCTGATCTATCAGTGGACTTTACTTACATGCGTTTGAACTGGACTCCTGCTTGCCAAAGTGCTATCTGGGCTCCTGATCTTCATGGCCTCAATGATTTTGTACCATCAGCCCATTTCTGGTGGTCACTTCCAGTCACCAGAGCAGCAAAGCTAGTTATTATCTAGTACCTGCCTTTGGTGTTCATATGAGAGCAGAAGGTGCAGCACCCATGCTTAATAAATGTGAGGAACAGAGGTAGAGCTGGTCAATCACCTGTGAGTATTTTGTAAAATTATTCCATTAAATCTATTTGTAAGTGCAAAGTTTGCTATGTAAATTGTGCTGTTTAATGATCTGGGCAAAGAACAAACTGACAATTCAAGACTCTCCATCTAGAAACCATGAGTGCAGATTGTGATGAACAGGTAGGCAGGAACCGGGGAATGTGGAAAATACTTACTCTGAAAAGGACTCAGGAGTCTGATGGCAACGTGCTGAATGTGAACCTCCAATGCAATACAAAGGCAGCATCTACCCAGAATGTGGATTTATTCTGAAGATACATTCCTATCTCAGTGAGTAATTGGAGAAACAGTTGCTGAAAGGCGTACTTTATCTTCTGCGCAGGCTGCCTGTGTGGCTTACATGCTAGAGCTGGTTTTGAGTAGGCGTCTTTCAATGATCTCTAGGTTCAAATTTTGCAGCTTTATATCCATACCTAATAATTTTTCTTGGTTATGCACATCCAGACAGTAGGTGCTATCCTCGTGTTAAAAATCGGCTTTCCCCTCAGTTTTATCTCTAGACTAAATGGCTGTTAAGTCAGCCTAGTAGCCCCTTGAAGTAGTAAAGAGATCAAATACATACAAAGTAGTTTAATGTAACAATCCCTCCTGAAAGGAATAAAAAAAGCCAAGTATGCAACTCCAGAAGTTTCTGTGAAATTTTGAAGCACAATTATTTCCCTGTAGCATTCTCAGACTCTTTGTGTTTGAATGGTTTTCCTGGAGACAAGGCATTAACATAGGATGCTTCTGCTCAGAGCAGGAGCTACTGCAGATGGTAAAGGGGATAAAAAGATAGGAAGATTAGGGATACCTCTCCGATACGTTCTTGTAGACTCAAGTGATTTGCAGCACAGGGACCTTAAGGGACAGAATGGTTTAATTGTATCTAATGGTTTTGAATAGCTTTTTCATACATGGCTTTGCTTATTTTTTTTGAAGATTCACATTGAATTTTAGTCTCTGCATCATTCAGTGGTGGAGGATCCATAGCTTATCTTCTGATGGTTTTGGGTCTGCCACCAGTATTGCGGCTTGATGCCCCTTGTTTCTCATACTGAAGAGCTCTCCATTTACCCTGTCAAGTCTGCTCCCAAATCTGCATTATTTACCCCTCATATATTTTTCTGAATGAAGGGATCTACTGTACTCTTTATTTCCAGACTCCTGGTCACACATTACCTTCTCTGAACCTTTTCCAGCATTACACTAGCCTTTCTGAGGGGACGACTCAGTGTTCAGGATGAAGATACACCAGGGATTTATACAGTGGCATGACTCTGGTTTTGGTTTTGCCTCTTTTCCTTTCTTAGTACCTTCCAGCATCAATTTCCCTTCTCTCTGATTGAGTTGATATTTCCATAGGACCATCTGTTATAAAACTATAAATCTCTTTCCATCCGCTGACTTCAAGAACTCTTTCGTGAGCAGTAATAGCTAGCTCAGAACCTATCATTATGGATGTAAATGTAGGGCTCTTTTCCCTAAGTTGCATAATTCTGTGTTTACCTATGCCAAATTTCAACTGTCATTTTCTCATCTAGTCAGTGTTGGCAGATTTATCTGTGATGTTTTGCAGCCACCCCTCTTTTCAATCCTAAATCACTTAATGTTGTCGGCACTATCATCACACTATTCATGCTCCTTTCAGATCATATACAAGCACCCTGAGCCACTGCTGACCTCCCACTGTTGATATGTTATTTTCTGATCTTTTAAGCAGATATCTATTTATGCCAGGACACATTTTATCCCAAGATGGCTGCACTGCTTCAGCTATCTCTGCTGAGGATCCCTCTTGGAAGGGCTGTGGAAGTCCAAGGAGAATGTTAGTAGGTCTTTGTCACTCCACATTTGGTTTTTGAGATGTTTGATTTTGTTTTTTTTCTGTTTTAAATCCTCATTAATAATCAAGGTGTACTTTTCCTTTGTTGTTTCTTCCACACTATAATAACCCGTAGGTCCATTTATCCCGTTCCTTAGAATAGTTTCAGCTGGACAATTTTTTAGGAGCTGGATCGTATTTACTGCTTTCCAGTTCCCTGTTACTGAACAAATTTTAAAGGCATAAGTTACACATTCCTATTGATTGCTCAGCTTTCAGCCTTGGTTTCCTCTCGAAGTTGTGGGTTGAAAAAGGATTTAACCCTAGGCTTCAGATGTTGATACACTGTGATCTGGAGTCTGTTCACATTACACAGGTGCTGCAGCATATTTTAACTTCCCCATAAGAAGACCAGGTATCACTCTTTGCATTTCCTGACATCGTTCTTTCACACCCTGTTCTACAGGACTATTTAGTTTGTGGATTCAGATTTCTTTAAATTATAATCCTATATAAAGTATTAATCTTCCTATGCTTAATTTGTGCTCCTACAGTCATTATAAGGTAGGAAGTATACAATATGTGCAATACTGTCAGGTCTAAACCAGCCTACAGCAACCTTTGATTGAAACTATTTCTTTTAGTATGCATATAGGCATATAGGCCCTGCTTTAGGGTTTGGAGTTGGGTGGGTTTTGTTTTCCTTTCTTTCTTTAAAGAAAGGACTGATCATAGCTGTGCATGTTCTTTTTTTTACACAGCTGTGGGGTTTGGTTCGCTTGCTTGGGTTTGGGTTTTCTTGTTTTGTTTTTCATTTATTATTTCTATGTTTTCATTTACTCCTTTCTTTTCTTTATTGCTAGGGAATCCTGTCCTCCTATATGAAGATCTAGTGCTTGCACTAGGGAAGAGAAAAAAACCCCAAATATTATCTTCTTCAGGTAGCTCACAGAGACCTGTGTTAGGAATGATGTACAAACTGAATGTTATGACCCTGTGTTCAATAGACAAGTTTTTCTGTTTAATCTAGGGCTGTGTCATGGTTTAAGCCCAGCCGTAACTCACGTAGTTCGCTTGCTCACTCCCCCACTTCCTCCACCCGCTCCAGGGGTGATGGGGAGGAGAATTGAAAGAATGTAACTCCCACAGGTTGAGATAAGAACTGCCCAGTAACTGAGGTATAACACAAACCACTGCTGCTACCACCAATAATAATAATGATAAGGGAAATAACAAGGGAGGAGAATTGAACCACTCATCACCCACCAACCGATACCCAGCCCGACCGAGCAGTGAACTAACTCTTCTGGGTCCCTGCCCCTAGTTTTTACATCCTGGGCATGATGTACTGTGGTATGGAATACCTGTTTGGTCAGTTTGGGTCAGGTGTACTGTCTCTGCTTCCTCCTGGCTTCCCTTCCTCCCTGGCAGAGCATGAGGCTCAGAAAGTCCTTGGTCAGAGCAAACATTACTGAGCAGCAGCTAAAAACATTGGTGTTATCAGCTCTGTTCCCAGGCCGAAAGTCAAAAACACAGCACTGCACCAGCTACTAAGAAGGAGAAGCAATGACTGCTGCTGCTGAACCCAGGACAGGCTGTAACATGGATATCACATTCATGTGCACACCTGAGTCTAGCCATGCTGAAGATGATGTGAGAGTCACTATATGCAGCTGACTTTTGGTACTTTCAAGAGATGTACTTTTTTTACAGTGCAGAATATCTATCCTTAGCTCTTTTTAAGCTACTCACCATCTGATAACCAGATTTCCCTTTTTCAGTTATGTGTACACTTCTAAACAAATCTCAAGCTTTTGATCTTACAAAACGAAAAGTAGTTCATCTTCACTTTTGTAGCTTACTCGCTGGATAAAAAGAGAACTTCTATGAGTCTCTCCTGGTTGTCTCTTCAGTACTGGAACACTCCAGCCCTTCATCTACTGAGGTGCTCTCTCTCTCCTTTCAGAACCATTTCTTCCACTCTTTTCCTTCAGAATGCAGTCATCTATTTCAGCATTACATCTGCTTGGTGCTCTGTAGTGTTCCTGGACAGTGATTAATGAGCACTCTGAGTTTGAGCTTATAATTAGGGTGAAAAACTTACAACCTAATGAATATTATTGGAAAGATATCAGGAGCAGAGGATCTACCCATCTCATGAACTGAGCTGCTACATCAGCTTATTCAAAGAGGACATTTCCAAGACTCTGAAAAGACTACTTTTTTATATAGCATTCTGTTTGCCTCTTTTCATCTACCTGAAAGCTTCTACTGTGGAAGGCACAAGCCAAAGGTCATGGAGGCTTGCTCTAGTCTCATGTCTCAGGACCCTACAGAGGGAGTAATGTGGCACATTGATAGGAATGTCTTACTTGTTCTCATCCCCTCATATACACGGTGTCTGGACCTACACAGATGCATCAGTTTTAATGCTGATAGAGAGCTCTCTTTGATTATGATGGACAGTAAAGCTTTCCCTGGCCTTTCTGGGTAGCTATTGGTGCTTTGACACACAAATAGTTAAGACAAAAGTGATATTTATAGGCTTGATTGAGCATGAAGTTGCAGGAAGATTATCTGATAAATTAATATTGCGTGTATGCATCTGTAAGGGTAAATTGAAAAGCTGCTCAAGGGTTCCTGCCTGCCAGGAACACAGACCTGGCATAATCATCATAGTTACCTACCTCCTGGCTACCAGTGAGCAGGTGAGAGTGCCAGATACCACCCTTTGCTAGATCACCTAGAGAAGGTTAAGAATTAGTTGTCACTGTGACAAAATGCAATATCCAGCTGTTGAAAAGAGGACAATGTCCCAATATGTCCAATATGTCACAATTTTAATGAATCAGTGTGGTGCCAGGATGTCTGCTAGGTGAAGTACTGCATGGTTTTCAAAGGGAGGATCAAACTTTGATAGTGATTTTTCTGCCATAATTATGTGGGATATGATGCAAAAGAGAAACTGTCCTGCTTCAGCCTTTAGCCATTCCTCACCTGGAAAGGGGCTATGGAGGATCTTCTACTCCAGAAAGAACTTTTCACCAAAGTCAGACCCTGGGCCTGACAGACTTAGTCTGTTCCTACTTTCCTCTGAGGTGCTCTGAAGAGTATGTTAGCAAGGAAGAAACAGACTAGCACTTGCTGCCCCCAAAGACAATGTTTGAGCCAATTGATGTTTAAGGAAATTCTTTCCATTTTAGCCATGGAATTAATTTTTGGTTAAGATTACTGAATAAATGGACATAGAAGAGCCTGTGTGGTATTAAGAAGATTCTAAATGAAGAAACCAATTCATTTCATTATTGATAACAAAGTCATCTTCCCCAGAATAGCAAATGAGGTAAGATTGGCACTTTAAGATAAGGCCCTGATTATTGTCTGTGGATTCTATTACATTCTATTATTTCTCCAAGATAAAACTTTAAATCACCCTTCTTAAATGCAGACATTTGGTGGTTATTCCTTCCACAGAACAATTTTATGTTATATTTCTAGCTTTTCCATTCTTATTTATTTTTATATTGTGTTTTAATTAATACAGTACAGAAGCTAAATTCTTTAGCTAAGCATTGTGGTCTAACAAACTGTTGAAAGAACTTAAAGTAATGAGTAAATATGAAATAGAACTAAAACAATTTGTAATCCATTGTTACTGATATTTATACCAATGGCTGCTGATGAGGAAGGAGGTAGAAGAGGGTGGTATTGGTCAGCCAAGTGGGCAAGCAAAGCAATGTGGGAGGACTGAGTGGATCAAGCAGGAGAGCTGGCATGTGCTTTGGGATGGCTGCAGCTGCTCTGCTCCTGAAGGTTTTAGGCTAAGTTCTTACCTCACTGGGAGAGAGAAAATGCAGGGAAGATAAAGTTACAGCGGCAGGAAACAGAAATTAAATTAGAGGGAGTCAAGATCAGAGTTTATGGGAAGGAACTGGCATGAAGAGAAAATCCAGGAAAACTGGAAAAGCTGAGGAAAGGAAAGAGCGGTGAAGAGAAGATATCCCATGAAGACTTGGCAGCTCTACCTCACAGTACTGCAGGAGGGAGCATCAGGGAACTGGAAAGCCAGTGGTGAACTCTACTGGAATTGCACCAAGGGAAAGAGCAGATGCTTGTGAGGTGGAGAACTGGAAAGCAGCGGCAGAGGTTTTGGGGTTTGAGGCAGGTTAGGGCGAAATGTGAAGCAGTGATGGACCCAATCTAGCTCCTTGTGATGTTTTGTGAACCGTCTTCCTGATGGTGGTCTCATGTCAGCATTAGTCTTTTAAAGCACCCTGAACAAAACCTGTGTAGGTTGAATGACAGCAGCCTGCCCCCTCTAGTAACAGCTCCTTCTAATGTCATAGAAGAAAGGTCTTCCTACTATAGGGGAACCTCAGAGATAAACTGCATTACTGTGTCATATGAGCACCCCAAGCTGCTCCTGTGTCTCCTTCATAACTTGCATAAGGTTTACGTTGCAACAGGCTGCATATGAACACAGCTGAATGCCTCCTAGATGAACTTCTCTAGCTCACTATATTAATGCCGATACCTCAATATTTGTGTTTATCCCACTAATGGAACAGAGGCCTGGGATCCCTGGTGTCTTTTCTGGCCATCGGGTCCTTCCTTGTTCACCCATGCTGCAGGAGGACAGATTGCATATTGTGGTGTTTATGTACTGCTAGCCAGGAGATCCAAGGGACTCAACTAAATGGTGATTTGTATAGCAGTGCATAAAGATCTCTTCAGATTGCAGACACTTCTTCAGCAAGTTTCTGTTTAATTAACAACTGTTTAATAAAGGCTTTCTCATTGACAAATCCCCTTTTTGCTTAACCCACTCCTCCATGATCCACTTCAACCCATTTAGCCCTTGATCTATAACAAGCACTTTTAGCGCTTTCTGGAAATAATTAATCCAATTTGGATTAGGGGGATTATAGATGGTTTTTGTCCTCACTTGATAACACTTCATTCTTACTTGGCACTTTGAATTTTACCCAGTATTATGAGATACAGGAGGCAAATAAGGAACGTCTCATTGTAAACGCTCCTACATGCTTCAGAGAATTGCTGCTGTTGTTGCAGAATTAGGGACAGTGAGAAATTCTATTCCTTGCATGAACAGGATGGCATTTATTACACAAAAAATGTCCACACCGAAGGAGCAAATGGTGGAAATTTATGTTCAGAGGCTGCAGCATAAAAAAAAGAACAAGCAAAAAGAAGAGAGATGTGAACTTTAAGGAAAGCTTTATGGGTCACATTATCAAAAGTTACATTTCAGAACAGCTGAATGAATGTTTCAAAGCTATGATCCCAAATCTGCACTCTAACTCTGAAATGCTGCTTCTCTTAAGTCATAACCTATTTAATAGCGTTTGTGTAACTTCCTTCTCCTGCCTCCCAGGGCCTGGCAAACTTGTGTAAACATCCATAGTGCTGATGACCTGGGCAAGAGGAGAGCTTGCTATTCATACTTTGCTTTCACTCCACCTGCCCTGAAAGTTAACTGACCCACAGGTGCCTTGCAGCCCACAACTAAATCACAACCCATCTTGCAGTACTCCTGAGCAAACCAGGGTCCGAGAATGGCTCCTTGAGATAATGGTTCCTTGTCGATCTCTGAGAAAGACCTACAGTGATCTAAGAAGTGGTTTGATGAAGGAACCAGATGATACCACAGAAGGTCTAGTTTATAAAAAGCGTTATTCTTGAAAATACTTACCCTGGAGTGAGGTGGGTAGAATACAGATGTGCCTGCATTCCTGCATGCATCTGGAGTACTGTTTTCGCAATGCACTCCTGCATTACCATGTTGAGAGTGTCAGAAAATTGTCCAAGGAAATAAAACCATAAACCCACTGAAAAGGGATGGATGTGATGGAGTTAAACTTGGTAAATGTATTTTAGTTTTCATTTCTGGAGAACAGAAGCTCTGCTTGAATCAATTAGAATAAGCCCCAGGCAAATCTGAAGATTGATTAATGAAGGACCACCTTTGCCTGCTTGGATCATTGTGGTTGATCGGAAATGGCAGGGAAGTTTGTTTCCAAAGCAGAAGCAGGACAAACATATGTAATGCATGGGAACCTGGCTGAGAGTGGATTCCCTCTCATGATTGAGAGACATAAAAAAGGATGTTGTTTGCCACAGTGTATTCAGTAGAGTATGTATGTTTATGTTCATCATGACTGCTTGTTGGAGAGAGACAGGAAAACCTGAGGGTGCAGGTGTTCTGTGACCTTCATACTTGGCTGTACTGGGGCACCTGGCCAACGCTCTCAGAGTGGGCAACGGTGAGATTATGAGAAACTCCATGGATCCATGAGTAAACAATTAGAGACCTGGCATAAAACCAGTTGTTTTGATAAAGGTATAAAAGCAGGACCTTTTTGTGGCCATGAGAGAAGCCTCACCTAAGGGCGGACACACCTTGTAGGAATTTTCCCAATTACCTGAGACTCCTGGCATCAGCTGCAATGGAGCTTCCCAGCTGGAAGTGTGGGCCTAGATGATGATTCAGTGGTAATCTGTGATGTATTTCTCCTTAATCTCTATTCTCTCTATACGGTAATGATTTAATGCATTGCTGACGTTCTTTGGTACTTACATAGTTAGGGTTGGAAAGGACCTTAAGATCATCCAGTTCCAACCCCCCTGCCATGGCCAGGGACACCTCCCGCTAAACCATGCCACCCAAGGCTATGTCCAACCTGGCCTTGAACACCACCAGCGATGGATCATTCACAACTTCCCTGGGCACCCCATTCCAGTGCCTCACCACCCTTACAGGAAAGAATCTCTTCCTCATATCCAATCTAAACTTCCCCTGTTTAAGTTTGAACCCATTACCCCTTGTCCTCTCACTACAGTCCCTAATGAAGAGTCCCTCCCCAGCATCCCTATAGGCCCCCTTCAGGTATTGGAAGGCTGCTATGAGGTCTCCACATAGCCTTCTCTTCTCCAGGCTGAACAGCTCCAACTTTCTCAGCCTATCTTCATACGAGAGGTGCTCCAGTCCCCTGATCATCCTCGTGGCCTCCTCTGGACTTGTTCCAAGAGTTCCATGTCCTTTTTATGTGAGGACACCAGAACTGCACACAATACTCCAAGTGAGGTCTCACAAGAGCAGAGTAGAGGGGCAGGAGCACCTCCATCGACCTGCTGGTCATGCTCCTTTTGATGCAGCCCAGGATATGGTTGGTTTCCGGGCTGCAAGCGCACACTGCTGGCTCATGTTCATTTTCTCATCAGCCAACACCCCGAAGTCCTTCTGTGCAGGGCTGTTCTGAATCTCTTCTCTGCCCAACCTGGAGCTGTGCCTGGGATTGCTCCGACCCAGGTGTAGGACCTTGCACTTGGCATGGTTAAACTTCATCAGGTTGGCATCAGCCCACCTCACAAGCGTGTCGAGGTCCCTCTGGATGGCATTCCTTCCCTCCGACATATCAACTAAACCACAGAGCTTGGTGTCATCGGCAAACTTGCTGAGGGCGCACTCAATCCCACTGTCCATGTCACCAACAGAGATGTTGAACAAGACCGGTCCCAACACCAATCCCTGGGGGACACCACTCGTTACTGGTGTCCAGCTGGACATTGAGCCATTGAGCACAACTCTTTGCGTGCGGCCATCCAGCCAGTTCTTTATCTACCGAGTGGTCCACCTATCAAATCGATGTCTCTCCAACTTAGAGACAAGGATGTCATGCGAGACAGTGTCGAACGCTTTGCACAAGTCCAGGTAGTTGACATCAACTGCTCTACCCCTCTCCATCAGTTCCATAGCCACATTAGTGTGTTTGCTTTAGTGTGCTTATTGGCTTTAATGTGCTTGTTTAATAAACTCTGCATATTATACAGCTAGTGTGTGGTCACTTTGTGGCATACCCTATCTCTCAGCAGCACAATGTACCACTCTGGCTTCATCGTTACCTTTTCCTGACAAATAAAAGCGAGTCATCCTGAATGTCATTTCTATTCCAGTGGTGAAGCTTTGAAGGTTTGCACTGCCTGAGCACTCACAGAAGCAAGTGAAGCTTCTGCCTGCACCAAACATCCAGTTATTGCTCTACAAGCTTTGAAAGAGATTCCATGCTCATATGGCCGTTTTTCCATTCACACTTAGCAAGGGTGCTGTGCAGATTGGACATCTTGAGTTGCTGGTGACACTGACATTAAAAAACATGGAAAACTTGTATGTTCTTGTCCGAACAGTCCTGTTTCCTCTTCTAGAAGTGTGCTATTGCTTGCTTTGCCCCTTCATTAATTTCAGTATAATCCATATTGAATAGTCAGTTTCAAAACTGTCTATTGCTAAATGCTAACAGATGTACTGCAGTGTGATCTGAATGTGGCTGCCCAAGGTATGAATTAACCAGATGCCAGAACCTTCTGCATCTCCAGGATGGTAGAAACACAGCCTGTCAGATGGCAAATGGGTCACTGAGGGGAGTCACCTTTCGTGCTCACCACTGCCTCAGCCTGGCAGAACACAGCTTTGAAGAGACAGTGAAGTTAACCATTGTGGAGCAGTCACTGGGGACCCATTTCCTTCCTTGTCCCTTCACAACCCAGCACATTTTATCCCTACATTTACTCTGAGCTCTTCATGGCCCTAAATCATGCAATACATTTGGAATACCATATTCCTGTAGTCCATCATGAATTAATGTGTCCTGGCGTCACTAACACATTCCAAACTTTATTAACCTCTACTTCCTCAGAATCTGCGATGTCAGGATAGCCAATATCAGACATAGCAAAATGTCTTCATCACAGAGTCCAATCACATCCAGTCCTAGAAATTAAAACATTGTAAGGCCTTATTGTCTAAGCACCCAAGTAATAAAACTTCAGTGCCTTCAAATGCGTTGGTTGCAAACAGGCCCAAGCTTCACTCTGCCACATTGGGTTGTGAGGGTTCTCAGCAGAGAACTTTCCCTGAAACATTTCTTTCTGCTTGTTGCAGTTTCCAGAGAGCTTTAGTCCTAGCAACGGGGAAAGTTGCATGACCAGAAAGGAGTGTACTTGTCCATGGATTCTGCAGCGTGTCTGCTGGATATCACAATAACACCTTTGCAAATGATTAGGCTTGGCTGAAAATCAGAAGGGTTGCAGAGACGCTCAAAGGAAAGATGTATTTAACCTTAGAAAAGGATGAACAACATTTTTTTGTGTAAGAAAAAGCTGGGAAGTTACAAGGAATTTTAAGAAAAGGCTTTAGAAAAAGAGTTAACGCCCTTAACCCCCCTCCCCCTATCCCTAGAATCCCAGCCAAAAATCAACGATTTTGCTATAGTTCTAGTAGTATATTCTTTTTACACATTTTTACAGTGGGAAATGGCTTTGCAACGCATAGCAAAAGCAGAAGTATGTTTCATTTTCTTCCATTTGCTTCTCTTTTCTTCTGCCTATAAGAATTTGTTTTCCATGTAGGAGTAGGGGGAAGGGAAGCAGACTAAAATTTCCTCTGCTTTCAAGCAGCTGAACCAATATTTTAAGTAGTCCATACAGAAAACACAAACTAAAGTGTCTATAAATTCAGTCCAGCAAAACGAAGCAAAGCGGGGCTGTTTTCAGAGTCATCTTTGTTCTTTCTGCTTTTCCTTTTCCAGCTTGTAGCCTTTTGCCAGGACCTGGCTGACAGGAACAAGAGCTGGAGTTAACAAAACAGTCTGACACTCAGGTAGGCAGCTCTGGGACTTGGTGGTGGTTATCAGCTGGAGCTACAGCAGCACTTCATGGAGGGGAACAAAGGCAGATGACAGGGAGATAACATCCCTTTCATACAAGAACCAAACACCCCTTCCTGCTAAGAGGAAGATGCCTTTTCCAGTTTCTCGTCCAATGAAAACTGCCTTTATTTCTAAACTCCCTCACTCCTTTTTTCGGAGAAAAAATGAAAGGAAAAAGTGAAGCAGAAACTTTCCCCATGCAAGAAAAAAACAGCATGTGTAATCTAGATGTGTTTCAGGACTTTCATTCACCATCTCACGTGGGGAACCCCTCCCCATCAAGGTCTCTTGAGGAGCTGCTCCACCTCCTTGCCGTTTCACACACCAGTGGAAATGTGGGGCAGAAAAGTGCTTTTGACAGACCATATCTGAAGTGTTCCGACCAGGAGATCGTATTTTTTGCCTCTGAAAAGAGGAGCTGCTTCTGAATCTTTTTCAGGAGACAGAAGCAGATCTGCTGGGAATGACATAACCTGAATGGTCCATTTTTTATCCCATGCAAGGTGTCTTTGCTTTCCCTATGTCTCTCAGAGCCTGCCACTTCTGTCTGCAGGGCACTTCACTTTACATCAGTCACCATATCAGTATATCCCATCCTTGTTCCCACCTCTCAATCACCAGCTACTGCCCCTGGAGGTCTAAGCTGAGAAGTTGGGAGTTTCTGGTGAAAGCTGTGTCAGACGTCAGCCCAGAACTGAATCAGGCGATGCCCAGTGAGCTGTGTCTTCTCTGCCCTAGTTTTCCATCGCTTTTCAGAAGAAGGAAGGGTTGATGAGGAAGTACAGGGCTGTTTCTGTCTGGTTCAGAAGAAGAATTTCCTTTTCTGTGTCTTTCTTTTACTGAATAGGAATAGGAAAAGGAGAGAGCCCATTAGTCCCTCTTGTTCCCAGCTCCAGGACTGTCTCTTTGGACTCCCCCTGCCTTTACACTTTGATGCCTGCAGCCCCGCGCTTGCAGCCTGGCACCCTCCAGCTCCATGAAGTTCTGGCATGGTCATCCCCTCAGTCCTGCCTGTCACTTGGGACTGCTCTTCCACCCATACCAAAATCGCTCTGACTGCACTCACTGCATGCATACAACTCCACATCTGCTCTTTCATGTATCTGGGCTGGTGCTGCACTTGTCTGTCCCCGTCTAACCACACCTGAGTAGCCCTTATGACTCCATGTGTATTGGCTCCTGCAAATACATGCCCACGTTGTATATGCCTGTGCATCTCCCCTTGCTGACCACTGACATTTGCACAATGGAAGACCCAATTTTCCAGTGTGACACTATGTTTATCAAGGCAAAATAACCAGAAGATAAAGACTTCCCAGCAACAGCCTAGCATTGTTCTGGGGTTACTTCTGGAGCAAGTTTTTCCTCCCTCCCTCCTTGCAACATCCAATCAATATTTGAGTTGTTAATAAAAGCCTGTTTTCCTTTCAGCTTCCCTGACTCTGCTCCACTCAAGAGCAACATGTGCCTTGTGTTTTCTTAGCTTTGCTTATCAGATCTCCAGCCAAAACGAATGGCCAAATCTCCTACAAACAGAGAAATTAAATGAAAACAACACCAGTGCCAAGTTCTCTGCAAACAGAGAAGTGAAATGAAAAATGCCAGTCGCTGTAGGTTCACCCAGCACACTGAATTATTATCTGTCATGGCCTGTTCTTACATTTGTCCTTTCCCTCTGGTTGATAAATAAGACTTCCCACAAGTTCTGAAGCTGTATCAGGAGTTGCGTAGCCGATAATGCTAATAAATCTTAGGGGCTATCTCCCTGACTTGCCTGGCAGCCCAATAGCTCACAATCTTGCAGTTCCTAATGTCTTGGTTTTTTAAGATGTGTAACTTTGAAATCTTTCTTTTCTTGACCACAGCTCCAGTGGCCAGGTTGATATGGACGTGACTGCAAGTCCTGGTTTTCAAGGCAAGACCTTTGTGATGATGCACCACACGTTTTTTGTCCAGAGTTTGTGCCTTTATCTGGATATGTCCCGTCCCAGTGTGGGTGTTATTTGCAAGTGCTGCTCTTCATAGTCTGTGCAGCCTCAGGGTTTGGTACAGCTGGGTACAGTGGGCGAAGGGCAAATCCTCTTTGTCAGGAGATAGACTCACTGCTGCGAAGAAACAGCAGCGTTGTCCTCATGAAGGCCAGGCCTTGGAGGCGCCACTTCTGGCTTGCCTCCTTTGCAGGCAGTGGAGAGATGGTCTCCTCCAGCCGGGGAGAAAAGGGTGAGTAGCATAAATTACCATGTAGAGATGCCTGTCTCTGTAGGAGCCTGAGGGTGATGAAATCAGACTTGGACATCTCATTAATAGACATTTGGGGTGAAATGAAATCCAGACATGGGACCCAAAAAAAGGAAATACAGTCCTAGCTGGTGCTAAACAAGGTTCATCACTTTGAATTGTTGGCTTTGAAGCCAGGGTTTAGGTGCCCAGATACTGGAGATGAAGAGCATCTTTTTGCCTAAAGACTTACCTGTTCCTCTGCCACCAGTGCTCGCAAAGCAACAGGTCCAGCTGTCTCATAGAATACACCAGGGTCTATTTCTACCTTCTGCTTGTCTGCTGGGCACCCATCTGCAGAATACTGCCTTACGCATGGTTTGCATGCTGCCAGGTGCCATCTCCATCATGTTTCTATGTTGCAGTGCTGCCCCATAAGCACTGGCCACCAATGCCTTTCTGCTCAAGGGTGGGTTCTCCCATGTTCAAAGACCTCTTGGGCAATGGCACATCATGTTTTGTGGCTTCTTTGTGGAATAATTACTTTTTACACAGATTCAGTTTTTAGAAACGTGCTTGAAATGTTTCCTGTTTCTCCCACCTGCCAGTGTTGTGCGAATTATGTCCCTGCTGGTTCTGCAGCCCACTGGGTAAGGAATTACCCACCAGTCTAATAGCAAAGCTGAGAAATGCACTTTTAGCTTAGAGGTGAAATTACCTGCCCGATCCTTATCTTTAACTAGAGAAACTTTTCTGCTTCCGGTGGTACATGTGGGTGCCAGAGTTTTGCACTCCAATGGACCTATTTATTCCCCTATTTCCACTTTTTTGTTTTCAACTGGAAGTGGCATCCATCTCCTGTCTCCTCCTGACTGGAGCTACATTGCTCATCAGACATATTTATTACCTTGTCTAGTGGCTTTGCTGTTATTCCTCACTGAGTTTTCTCACTTCCTCTACTTTTTGTTCCTTGACAAAATAACAAAAGCCTTACTTTTGCTGTCGCATTTTTATCCCTTCTCAGCTTCTCCTTATCACACTCATTTCTTGTTTCTATTATCAACATGCTTGAGCGAGGTCTTCTGCCTGCAAATCTGGCATTTGTGCTCTGAGTCTGTCTGTACAGCACGTCTGGGGTCTTTCTAGGTGCAGCTTCATTTTCCTCTCATTTCTTAAAGTTGGTCTCGCTAGACTCTGGTGCTCACATTCATGTGCTGCTGCTTGCTAAATATATGAATGGGCTCCATATTTCAAATGCTGAATCAGCGCATGAAATACCCATGACAACAGTCCGGTTCAGTTAGCAGCCCAGCTCTGGGTAAACACTATCTTTAGGGGACCTCCATTAATCACTCTTTTCCTTCATCTACACTTTTTGAAGCCTGCCACAGTGGGGATTCCTGTTATCAGGGAAGAAAACTGCAGGATTGTACCTCATCTGCAGGTCGTGGGTTACCCTCCTGAATGGCAGGAGCAGCCCCAAGGACCAGGACAGACTGAGAGCGGTTGGGCTGTCTTTGCCCGTGTGTCAGCAGCCTGTGCAGCTTGCAGTTTTGGTGTCATCCCTTGACTCCACACCACAAGCTGAATGTCTTTGGCTGGGCTGAAGATGGCACTGATTGCCATCTTGTGTCTGGTTCAATATAGCAAGACACATGTGCACACACACATCCACATTTAGAGCCAAAATATTCAGATTCTGGGCTCTTGTGGTGTCATTTTTCCTTATTCTAAAGGGAGACATTCACATCTTGCTCTTCTTTATTTTTAATGAGAAACATTACACAGTTTTGCTCCTAAAACATTGTGTTCTGTATTCTCATGTGCATTGTGTATGCCTAATGTAGAAATCCGGAAGAGCTGGAGATCCCTATTCCTTAATTAAATAGTCATAGCGGTGGGCACATGGGAATACATTACATACTGGCAGGTTAGTCAGCTCCCCTTGGAGGCAGCAGTGATGTTCCCGCTTTCCTGATTCATGGCAGCTGGTTCTGAAATCAGCAGAGTAGCATGAATGGTGACACATCCAGCCGGGTGCAGAGCCATGTCTAATGTGGGAAGCAATGTGTCCCATTGGTCAAGTACTGAGGGGGCAGATGGGAACTCCCCAGTGGGCTCTGTGAGGGTGACAGCTTGATGGCTTTGCAATGTCTGCATGGGCTTATGTGGGGGAATGGGTTTGCCCCATTTAAGCACTGAAGTTAGGAAGCTCCATCCACAAAACTCATTTGGTTTCCTGTACACAAAACCGAAAAGTGATTTATCCCATCCTCAGCCAGCTCACACCAACTCCTGCCTAGAGGAGCCTGTTTGCTTCCATGGACTTGAAATTGAGCTTCATGCAATTGGTTCAGACATGCTGTCTCACTTGTAAGTCTGTGAATGTAGCGGGCATGAGTCCACCCAGGATGTTCTGTACATCCTTCACACCCTGCCAGGATCTCAGTGTGCTCCTTGTCCCAGAGACGGCAGTCTTTTCTCTGCTCCTCTTTGAGCATGGGGATGGATGCTCCTCTCTGATCTGCCTTCTATGCACATAGTTCTTATGCTTCACAGTGCAGTGGCATTTTGTAATAATCAAAACCATGCATGTCATAGATCCTTATTACAGCTTCCTAGTGATTTATCCAAGCAGCATGAAGCTTGTATTACTCATGCGCTTTGTAACAAGGAGTGCTTTACGCTATTGGTTATTCACTTTAGAGCACATGAAAACATGTTAAGAACTTAATAGGTATTGAAAACACCCAGGATTTTTCCAAACACATCCATTCTATATAAAGCTGCATGGCAGCAGACTGGGGCCAGAGCAACAAAGAAGACAGCAAAGCAACAAGACTGTGAGGCTGCTCACAGTGTGTGCACTTTTAATTAAGTCACCCTTGTGGCCACTTTATAACAGTCTCATAGTGCCAGGAGTATTTGAGGAGCTTTCAGTTCTCCTTAGCTTGGAGATGGAATGACCAGAAGCACCTCCACCACCACCATCATCATCTCTGAAAGGGGAGGTACCCTTGTGGGCTGGGTGAGTGACTGACTGGGGGCACAGAGGGTGTTTGGCTTGGGCTTGTGAATCACATGAGGTGGCAAAAGGCCATCAAAGGACACTGCCCTCCATAGGTTTTATCATGAAGGCTTTGGTATTCAAGTTCAGGGATTTATCCAAACGTTGCCTTCCTCCAAACAAGCAAAGACTTACCCCAGAAGCTGGAAATACCAGGGGGAATGTGCAAATAAACAGCCAAGCAAACATTCTTTCCCTGATTGGCTCCACATGGCTCAGGTGCTGAGGGAGAGGAAAAAAGACATCTTACAGGTGATGGAGATTTAGCATTTGCTACACAGGAAAGCTTTTGCAAAGTAAATTAGGGCATGACTATAAAAGAGCAGTGGTATTTCTTCCTGATTCAATGATGGGGGATAGCAGGAGCTTTGCAGGGGGAATGTGTATCTTCCCTGATAGGAAGACAGCTCCTGGTCTCTCAGAAGCAGAGCTGAAATCAAGAGCCTTTGACAGCCTTCCCAACAGAGCTAGCAAGGGCATTTTGTGCTGCAAACCCAAGGCTGAAACGGAGATGCTGGGAGCCAAAGAGATGCAGTGACAGAGCAGCAGCGAAACTTCAAGCAGGTGCCAGCTGAAAGGACAGATCATGGGAAAGGATTCCAGAAGGTACAAGAACAAAACATAGACACCAGAATAGAGAAGAGTGAAGGCTGCAAATAGAGGCAGCGCTTGGGTCTATAAGCTCCTATGGAATGGAAAGGTTCACTGTGAGCTAGGGAGAGCTGTGGATGAGCTTTGGATCCTCCAGGAAGGAAAGCTGGAGGTGCCAGAGTGTGAGCTTTGCATGGGGAGTTGACAGGGTGCACCCTTGCATTTGGGAAAGGTGTTCAGGATGAGACAGTAGTGCAGGTAGGTCATTATTAATGGCTGCTAATCAGTGAGGCTCATTGGGTGAGGCTCAATGTGAGACTCTGTTGGTAGTCTTACATCTGATTTTTGGAGCAGAATGAGAATAATCAGGGTAAGAAGAGAAGATGAAACAGAGGTGTTTATGACTGCACAAAGAACAATGTTTTGTGGGGAAAAGTATCAGGACCAACTGGTTTTTAAATAGCCTGGGAGAGATTCTTTATCCTGGTTGGACATTACAGGATAAAAAGTAGTTTATTTCCTTTCCTTTGGTGCCACAGGCAGTGAAATAGCTTAATCATAGCTTGAGATGCATGGTTTGATATCAACATGGCACATTTAAGGTCACTTAAGTGTTCTGTGCAGAGATTCATTTTAGCATGTAGAAACTGGACTTATCTCTGGAATAGAGATAGGCATTTCCAGATGACAGTTCACCTTATGCTGTTTAGAAAATGGGGTGCACTTATGTCTGGGGATAATGAATTGTGTGAAACGGCCCCATGGTTGTTCTATCATGTAATCTGGATTTGCCTGTAGATACTTTGCGCAACTGAACATGCATTTCCCCTTGATCAGCGATTGATAATGTGTGCAATGCTTATGTGTAAGGTTGTGCTCAACTTAAACAGTGATGGATGCTGGTTATAAAGGTGATGGATGAAGTATGTTAATTATATGATTACAGAGAGAAGTGGATAAGGGTGCTGGTGAAAAGCAAGTAAAATTGCTTTGCAAGCTGATACCAACTTCTGGAGCAGAGGTAGAAAACACGCACAAAAAGAATACAGGGCTCTGTCTGCAGCGGCACTCTGCTGAATGCTTGCCCAAGCTAACTCCAGCATGGCTGAGTCAGGTAGAGGAGAGCTGTATAGTTGTATTTTATGGCCAGGGCTACAAGGTTATTTTTATACATGTTTTCCCTGGTGTAATCCTCCTGAGGGTGGGAGCTTGGATGGTGCTCTCAGCACCTTCTGTGGAGGCCGAACAGGACCTTCGGTTTAAACTCTTCTGTTCATTAAAATATAAGTGTATAACATCTCTGAAGCAGCCATTTCCAGCAGGACTTCTATACTCGAGAATAGCTGCAAGAGGTTGAGAGCCCAGAGGGGCTGGCGAGCAGCCCCTCGGCATCCCCTATCTGCCCGCGCTGCTGTGTGGTGTGTTCTCTCACGGCTGAAACTGCTGCCGAAGTTATGAATGCCCCAGTTTCTGTAATCAACGCTTCCCCGGGGTCTGCGTCCCAACACGCCGATGCCGAGGAAAAGCAGGTTGTGTAATAGCCAGCTCTGTTCAGTTGCTCACATTCCGGGGGGGTTTACATTCGAGAGCAGGCAGAAGAGCCCAGCACCGTCAGAGGGCAGCATGCAAGGGCCGGTGCACTCCCCATTGCCTCCGGAGGTCGCAGCAAGGCCCAGGTGGGGTCTCCCGCTCTTGTACAGGATCTGTCGGAGATTACCTGTGAATTAGTGTAATCAGAGCCTCGCAGCTCAGAGCTCTGCCTGGGAAATCCAATTGGAAATTCACATGCTAATCCAGAGGGCTCATCCAAAGAATACATTTACATTCCTCTACTACCTTTTATCCCGGAGGATCCCTTTAGAGCACAGTGTGATGTTTCCGTATACAATGGGGTTTTATTCTCTTCTGGCTTTTACTGTACAAAGCTGAAAAAAATAGGAAATACAAATAAGAAAAGAGGAAGCCCACTAAAAAATGTTTGACTTGTACCTTGGGGAAAAGCACAACACGGGTGTGAAAAGCAGTGCAAGAAACAAAGTGCTGTGACCCCTGCAGAGGCGTGAGCTTTGCCTGCTCACAAGTACATCCGCTTGGTGAAGAGTGAGGGAAGCTGAGTGAGACCTTCAGGCAATTGCCACCTCCCAGGGATCGCTCTGCCAAGGTGAAAGGGAACAGAACTGCTCTCTGCATTGCAAGGGCACCAGGAGTGGGGCAGCTGCTCCTCTGAAGGGCAATTTCCAAGTCTCCAGGATGTGATTTTTTTTTTTTAGTAAAGCTTTAGGGTTAAATGCCCTCAGGGATGACCATTTGCAAGGCTCTTAAGAGAAAGGGAACACCTCCATTCAGTTACCACAGTCCTCTCAAAAGAAATGGGCTGAAAGGTTGCAAAGGGGGTGTGTTTTGGCAGAGCACCTCTGGTTGTCCCTGGCATTGCCTCTTGGCCAGGATGCCCAATTTGCTGTTGTTACTTGCTGGGTGGACCATTCCTAGTGAGCTAGCTACTTGTGCTTGTCTGGTTGCACCTCAACTCCTCCCAATGCATTTTTGCTATGTGTGAAAACATGGTTGGCAGGTAATTAGCTGATTATTCTCATTATATTTAGTACCTTCCTAAGTGTCAATGTCTCCTGTCTGGACTGTATAATGGAAGTGACAGGAGCACTGCAGGAGTGGGAAGTGCTAAACCAGGGGCTTGGAGCATAAAGATTTGCCCAAAGAGGGAGAGGTATTTTGTGGCAAAGCAAGGAAATGAATTCACAGATAATGGCCAAGCCAGTGGGATATTCTGCCAAACCAGGGGGGAAAGATAGTGACTTTGCAATGTGATCTGTGACTCAAAATACTCCTGGCAAACAAGCAAATAGCATTTTCCCAGTGATGTTGGGGATGAAATGCCCATTTTTGCCAGTGTTCATTAAATAGAATGTGCATAAAGGAAAAAGGCTTGAAGGAACAGTCCTGCTCCAAATAAGAAGAGCACTAAATATAGTGGAGGCAGGGGACTAAATAGGAATATTAAGAAAGGCAAGATAAAAGCAGATACTAGAGACAGCTTTTGGTGTTGAGGTTTGTGAAGCTTGGAGCCTCTTTCATGGGAAAAGGGCTGGAAGCTGCATCACCTGGGACCAAGCATCTTTTGGCTCCCATGAAGGAGAACTGGATTTGATAAGCCAGGAGGGTTTTGAATTCTGCATCTGACGCACAGAAGGATAAATCACTCACAGCAGGGGTGTTATCCTTCTGTATCATGGAGAAGAGCAGCATCATGTTGTCCCCTTGATGGGATCCGTTTGTTTCTCTAGGGTTCCCTGTCCCACTGCAGCTGGGGTTGCCAGGACAAGACACAAAACCAGTTCTCCCAAACCGCAGCACATGCCTCTTGCCTCCCAGTGTGAACGCAAGCCTGAGAGAACACCCTGCATATACTGGCTGTGGTGTGCCTCTTCACTCCCATAAGTCTATAGGAAGACCAGAGGTGTCTGTGAACTGCAGGGCAGGGACGCAGACTCTTGCAGGTGAGAGGTCCTGAACAGGGGCAGTACGTGCAACCCACTCTGCTGCAAGTACAGCTGTGGCGCCTCCTCCAAGAAAGCCTTCAGATCAGAGCAGACAAGCCCTGTAACCTGACCTTTATTCGGAGCTCAGCAGTGCTGATCGATACGTTTCGGAAGAGCTGAGCTGGTTGCAAGGAAAGGGCGCCGGGAAGATTATCTGGGTTTAATGAGATGTGTGTCCTTTCCCCATGCCACAGTGCGCAGAAGGAAGACCTCTGCTGTTTGTTTTTGAGGGCAGGGAGGTCTGTGTCCAGGCAGCATCTCTCAGTGCTGGGGAATTCGCTGTACTGCAGAGCCTTGGCTACTTGCTACTCATTTCAGGCTTTACTAAACTGCGTGGAAAGGAAAAGTTCAGTCTTAGGTGACAACGTTTTCACAGATCAAGGGAAGAACTTGTGGCTTTATCCAGGATGGGATCAACCCAAAGCAGACAGACAGCTAACCTGCTGCATACACATGGGAAATATATCCGGGAGGTGAGGAGCTTCGTGATTGCAGATGCATTTTCCTATGGCAGATGTGTTACCTGGCACACAGCTCCAGTGCACACACTCATCTCTGCCCCATCCACATCTGCTTTCCCAGCCCTGCATTGGTGCACCTGCAAATCCTCTTGCATTAGCCGCTTGCCCCAATCTGTTTTGCTCTAAGAACTGGGACATGTGGGATTTCTTCGTAACTGAAACTGAGTAGGTATTTTGTGTTAAAATTGAGCATGCAGCTTGCTTGGCTCATACAGATCAGTAGAACTTAATTTAATAATTCCAGTTTTTACTGGTTTTAACTGTTTTGGACACATGTACTCAGAACTACCCTCCTTTAAAGTGCTTGCCTAGAAATACAATCCCACATCCAAGAACATCACATCCAGCTGCTGATGTGGCTTCAGCTGAGTAGTCCCAGTGCTGCGGAGAACCAGAGGCTTAACAAGGAGAGTAGAAGCAGTGGGTACTCATTGCTGCCCTCGGTGCTGGGCTGCATTTGCTGCTGCTTCTCACTGACTGCATGGACTCTGTGCAAGCTGTGATGTGTTGCTGTCGTGGCTTTATGTTTGTGGAATCCCACAGCAGGCATAGGCTGCCATAGGACAGCCACAGGACAGCCACAGCTTCTTTGGGTAGCCTGATCCAATGTCTCACCACCCTCACAGGGAAGAACTTCTGCCTAGGAGCTCATTTCAATCTCCCCTCTGGCAGGTTAAAGCCCTTGTCCTGTCCCTATAGGCCCTTGTCCAAAGCCCCTCTCCAGGTTTCTTGTAGCCCCTTTAGGCACTGGAGCTGCACTAAGGTCTTCACTTGTATGTTGAGCTGTTGGCCACAAGTCTTTGAGTGTGACCATCCAGCCAATTCCTCATCCACTGAGTAGATGTTGCAGGTGAGTGTTTTCAAGCTGTGATATGAACACTGTAAGTCAGTTTATTCTACTAGCATGGACTTGCCTTTCATCGCATTTCCCTGACCATTTTCCTACCAAAATCCTAACTAAAGGCTTTTCTGGGACATTCTGCACATGCTCAGTTACAGCATCCATTCCAGTCCCAGCTCGTATTTCCTGTACCTATTGATAACAGCACTTGGCAGACATAAAAGGAGGTAGTATTTTTTTTGCAAAGAGACTACTCCAGTGTTGGCAGCATCTAGAATTCAGAGAGAAGAATCCCAGATTAATTTCAAGATTTATTTCTTTTAATAACACTTTAAAGTTTCATTTTCCTTGCCTGCTCTTTTTTGTACCTTAGAGATATACTAGGGTCACAATTTAAGCTTTTTCCACCAACCAGCATATCCCAAAACACACTCTCTTGAGGGTTTCCCTCTCCTTACCTTCTTTTTCTGCCTTAATGAAAGTCACAGTTGTGAATCCAGGACTTGAGTCTTGTGGAAAGAACAGGCAAAACAAAATAAGGCAAAAAAAATTCTATTTTAAATTATGTATTAAAAATATATGTAAATAAAAAATCTCTATTCAAAATGTATTTTAAAAGACACAAAATAAATCATATCGTGAGCTGGAAAAAAATGAAAAATTAAGCCAACAAGAAACCGCAACAATAATAAGGCTGACAAGCAAGCAAATAAGCAGTAAAAGCATTCCAAACTAATTTCTTGTTATCTGTCAGCCTTACTGTGCTGCTCCATCAGGGATACAGGGTTTCATTTTCCCATACACTGAACCCCCAACAATTCCTCCTGTGCACCACTCTGGATTTGATTAGGTTATCTCTTGGCCCAGAGACAGAAAGAGAGAGATCTTTTATTAAAAAATCAAAACAAAGAAAGGAAAGAAAGAAAAAGGAATCCTTTATTACAGAATCTTAGAGAAGTGCTCATCAGTCATGCTCAGCAGATGCCGGAGTCCTGCCTCATTTATTTTCATAGAATCATAGAATAGTTAGGGTTGGAAAGGACCTTAAGATCGAGTTCCAACCCTCCTGCCATGGGCAGGGACACCTCCCACTAAACCATGCCATCCAAGGCTATGTCCAACCCCACCTTGAACGCCGCCAGGGATGAAGCACTCGCAACCTCCCTGGGCAACCCATTCCAGTGCCTCACCACCCTTACAGGAAAGAATTTCTTCCTCAGATCCAATCTAAACTTCCCCTGTTTAAGTTTAAACCCATTACCCCTTGTCCTCTCACCACAATCCCTAATGAAGAGTCCCTCCCCAGCATCCCTATAGGCCCCCTTGAGGTATTGGAAGGCTGCTATGAGGTCTCCACGCAGCCTTCTCTTCTCCAGGCTGAACAACCCCAGTTTTCTCAGCCTATCTTCATACGGGAGGTGCTCCAGTCCCCTGATCATCCTTGTGGCCTCCTCTGCACTTGTTCTAACAGTTCCGTGTCCTTTTTATGTTGAGGACACCAGAACTGCACACAATACTCCAAGTGAGGTCTCACGAGAGCAGAGTAAAGGGGCAGGAGCACCTCCCTCGACCTGCTGGTCACGCTCCTTTTGATGCAGCCCAGGATATAGTTGGCTTTCTGGGCTGCAAGTGCACACTGCAGCTGGCTCATGTTCATTTTCTCATCCACCAACACCCCCAAGTCCTTCTCCTTGGGCTGCTCTGAATCTCCTCCCCGCCCAACCTGTAGCTGTGCCTGGCATTGCTCTGACCCAGGTGTAGGACTTTGCATTTAGCATGGTTAAACTTCATTAGGTTGGCATCAGCCCACCTCACAAGCATGTCAAGGTCCCTCTGGATGGCATTCCTTCCCTCCAACTTATCAACTGAACCACACAGCTTGGTGTCATCGGCAAACTTGCTGAGGGCGCACTCAATCCCACTGTCCATGTCACCCACAAAGATGTTGAACAAGACCGGTCCCAACACCGATCCCTGGGGGACACCACTCGTTACTGGTCTCCAGCTGGACATTGAGCCACTGAGCACTACTCTTTGCGTGCGGCCATCCAGCCAGTTCTTTATCCACCCAGTGGTCCACCTATCAAATTGATGTCTCTCCAACTTAGAGAGAAGGATGTCACGTGAGACAGTGTCAAAGGCTTTACACAAGTCCAGGTAGATGACATCAACTGCTCTGCCCCTGTCCGTCAGTTCCGTAGCCCCTTCATAGAAGGTCACCAGATTGGTCAGGCAGGATTTCCCCTTAGTGAAGCCATGCTGGCTGTCACCAAGCACCTTGTTGGTTTTCATGTACCTTAGCATGCCTTCCAGGAGAATCCGCTCCAAGATTTTGCCAGGCACAGTGGTGAGACTGACTGGTCTGTAATTCCCTGGCTCATCCATTTTTCCCTTCTTGAAAATGAGGGTTATATTTCCCTTTTTCCAGTCATCAGGAACTTCACCTGACTGCCATGATTTTTCAAATATGATGGACAGTGGCTTAGCAACTTCATTTGCAGCTCCTTCAGGACCCGTGGATGGATTTCATCCGGTCCCATGGACTTGTATACATTCAGGTTCCTAAGGTGGTCCCGAACAAGATCCTCCCCCACAGTGGGCCCAGGGTCTTCATTCTCACAATCCCTGCGTCTGCCTTCCAAGACTTGGGTGGTGTGGTCAGAGCATTTGCCAGTGAAGATTGAGGCAAAGAAGTCATTAAGAACCTCAGCCTTCTCCACATCCAGGGTAGCCAGTTCTCCCGATAGCTTCTGGAGAGGGCCCATGGTGTCCCTAACCCGTCTTTTATTGGCAATGTACCTATAAAATCCCTTCCTGTTATCCTTAACATCCCTAGCCAAGTTTAATTCTAAGTGGGCCTTAGCTTTCCTAACCTGGTCTCTAGCTTCCCGGACAACATCCCTGTATTCTTCCCAGGCTGCCTGTCCTTGCTTCCACCTTTTATAAGCCTCTTTGTTCCTTTGAATTTTGCTCAGCAGCTCCTTATCCATCCAAGGAGGTCTCCTGGCCCTCCTGCTAAACTTCCTTCTAGTTGGGATGCATCGCTCCTGAGCTTGCAGCAGGTGAGCCTTGAATATCAACCAACAGTCTTGGGTCCCCCTGCCCTCTAGGGCGGTATCCCATGGAACCTCACTGAGCAGGTTCCTGAAGAGGCCAAAGTCTGCTCTCCTGAAGTCCAGGGCAGTGAGCTTGCTGCACGCTCTTCTCACTGTCCTGAGGATCTTTGTATCTGGAGGCCTGCTGGTCCCTGACGCTTTCCCCATTGGGCTGTCTCCTGTTGCCACCCACCCTTTATCTCCACGTGGCCCCAAGCCACAAGCAGTTCCGCAGCTGAGCCATGCTGGGGCTCTGCCCTTGGCCATGCCAGTGTTCTTCAGCATGGGGCACACAGACAACATCTGAATGCTGTTGCTTAGATCAGTTTCTATAAAACAAAGGCAGATCCTGGGTAGGAATAACTTAACTTCAGATGTCTCTGGTATAGCAGTCTTCATCTGAGCTCATTACCCTATGGAGCCAGGCTGAGAGAGCTGGGCTGGTTCAGCCTGGAGAAGAGAAGGCTCCTTAAGGGGAGACCTTAAAGCAGCTCCAGTGCCTAAAAGGGCTTTGGGCATGGACCTGTTGGAACAGGACAAGGGGAATGGCTTTAACCTGCCAGAGGGGAGATTGAGATGAGCTCTTAGGCAGAAGCTCTTCCCTGTGAGGGTGCTGAGGCGCTGGCACAGGGTGCCCAGAGAAGCTGTGGCTGCCCTATCCCTGCAGTGTTCAAGGCCAGGTTGGACACAAGGGCTTGGAGCAAGCTGCTCTAGTGGAAGGGGGCCCTTGCAACACCAGCTGTAAGACTAAGCTTGTCATTGAGGAACTGAATGCAGAGTTTCCAGGCCTTGGTTACTGTACTCTTGTGCTGCATCTCAACATCCCACTCCACCAGTTGTGTGATGCGCATACGGCCCATGCATGAGAGCTCGTACATTCCGTGGTTCAAAGACCTGGTTTCTCACTCTTCCTGGATAGACCCAACAGCTCCTACCCTCCCAGGGAATGCTTTTCTAGCAGATCCCTATGCTAAAGTGATGTATGAAAATGGTATCTTGCAACTTATTTCTTACAAAAAGCCCATTTACATGCTTCATAAAACCCACAACTCTGCAAAAAGTACCCGAAGGGGTGATGTACAGCCAGGCCTTCAGACATCACCACATCTGCTCAGAGAAGAATTAGCAAGACCTCACCAAACTGAAGATGATTTTCAGTGCGTAAGACAGTCTCCAAGGAAATACATCACATTTATGTACAAGTTACTGAGACACTTCAGAGGAGCTTATTACAGTAAAAAAGGAGGCTCCCACCCCTTCCGCTGTACATTTGTCTCTCACTCGCACAGTTCTGAGCTGAAGTCCATGAAGAAAAATGATGGTCAGAGGCAGATGTATATGGCTGTAAACAGTTACAGCCTATACCAAGAGAAGATTATGGCACAGAATTATTTTCCCTAGACTTTTTCTACATGTGTTTCAAACAAAGTCTCCCCTGGGAGCAAACTTTCTGTAGACCAAGAAATAGCAACTGGCACCAAGTCTGTTAGTGCAGCAAATGTAAAAATACCTGGAATCTGTCAGTATCTCTTCACAATTGCTATGACCCCTGTGTGCAAAGCAGATCAGAACGCCAGGATCCCACATGCGCCAATGCCAAACGTGACATGCATTATCTCATATACCAGATGTTCTCCCATAAGCTTTTAGGCTGAGGTCAAGCTGTAGCTACCAGAATGAACTCACACAAGCAATCCATAAAGCCCAGGTAAAACCAGTTATTGCTATGAGAATGTTTTTTCCACAGAATGACTCTTTCATCTTTGACCTCCCTGTCCCACTCTTCAGAAGAGACTGAACCTTCACAAGGAGAATGTAGAACTAAGATTTCATAGCTCTACTGATGATTGACAATCAGGGACGCAATAGAAATGCTGCATTTCAAGCTTGTTCCTATCGACCCTTTCCTGTAATACAAATGGCAATGGTTCTTTTTGCTCTCTGCTCTGCAGAGGCTAATAGCCTGTGACACTGTTACTTGCCAATCTCCTCTCTCAGAGGGGTTTCCTACCTTTTCATCTCAGCATTTTCAAAACTTTCTTCTGCCAGAGACTCTTGTGGCAACACATTTCCTAAAATCTTCTCATTTCCCACCTATGTTTTAATGTGCACTCTTCCCTCATCCCTATGCTCGCTGCACATACCAGCATCAGCTCCCCCCCACCCTCTGCACAACCTACCTTGCACCATGATGACATTCCAGATTAAGTACTGAATCCCTGATTAAGCGCAGATTCCTTCATTTTGTTCATCATGTTAAATCTGTGCTGCTCATTTCAGACCTGCATACTTGTGGGCCTTGGTTGGCATGTGCCTTTGCTGTCTCCCATAATGCTGGTGGTGCCTTTTGTACAACTTCATCAGAAACCTATGAGGTTTTTTCTCTTCCTCTTTGTACCCCAATTTATGCTTTGTACCCCAAATTGTCCATCCTGTGTCCCCCTCTCCCCCATATAAAAAACTTTATTCTCAGGAAAAAATGAGACTGTCATCGCATGCTGCTGCCCAAACACCATTGCTTGAACTTGCAGATGTATTTCTATTCAAGCTAATATGGAACTACTGGGGAGGGTGAAGGGGGGGGGGTGGTTGCTGATTTAGGGTGTTTTTTTTTCTCTTTGAAAAGAATCCATTTCATTCAGTACCATTTCTCAGGCCAAACATGAGATTTCTTCTCAAACTGAAAGAAAAGGTTGACTTTCAGCCAGCCTCCGTTCAGGGCCCCCACTGGACCTCTAGGAATAGAAGTTCAATTTTTCACAGTCCATGTCACAGAAGTAGAATTTTTAACTGCATTTCTTCCACTCCAGGTATGTGTGCTGCAATCCACTCACTCAGCCAACCGCCCTGCTCTGGGTAATGGTATTTATTCCAGCTGAGCAATTCCATGAGGATAAAATGATGGACTTAAATTGAGGTCATATGTTGCAGATCCCTGTGTCCTAAATTTTCCAGAATGACAGAAATCCATTTCAGCCAGTATTCCATGTTGATTATCACAATTAACAAAACTTACTGATAGAAAGACTAGATTAGTCCAGAGGAAAATGACTAGAGATAACAGCCAAGATCTCTGTCAAAATCATGTGTGGCAAATGGGAGGTGATGCTGACGGTGAATGTAACTGAAGTTGGTGGGTTAAAGTTGAAGCCACACAATATCAGAGTGGGCAGTATCCCAGTGGCATCTTCTCTGGCTTATACACTATGTTCCTTATTGCAAAAAAGCAGCCTCTGATAGAAATCCCTGCTAAGAACGTTGTCTCCATGTGTGGGAAGAGCAACCCTCCTCTGGAAGAGACTTACCCAGAGTGGTGCATGCCTGGCGGAACTGGAGGTTGGAGCTTGCAGCTCAGTGCAGACTGCTAAGGTGGGTGAGCAGCCACCTACAAAGAGTTGCATCTGGCAACAACGAACTTCCTGGAGTTTGGTGGGGACTGGGCAGAGTTTGTTGCAACTCTCACAGTCACTGAGTTGACTAAAAACCTGGCAGGACACAGATAAAATGGGTTGTATCATGCTTCTGCATCAAACCCTTGTGCAGTTCTCAGTATCACAGTGGAGCAAGGAGGAGGCATAATGTGTCTACTGGAGCCAGGAGGATGAGTGTGCAGGGTAGGGGTGGTGCACTAAGCCTTGTTAAACCAACTCCTTGTCCATGGGCTATATATGAAATTGAGTGAACCACATTCCGGGAGGGGCTGATTTTCAAGTGAGTATTGCCTTGTGCATTAAGATTGCTGACACACTTCGTCCCTGACATGGGCATTGGAGCTCCAGTATGGCAGACCACATTCACAACCATGCCTGGTGAGTGCTTGTGTGTCATGGGAGATTGCTCCTCTGCTTGCCATAGGATTACTTGGTAGTTTGATTCAGGTTCTCTTTTTGCTTATTGACTACCTAGGGGCTGTAAGGTGCTCCTTTGGCAACTTTAATCCCTCTGTGCTTCAGGGGTTGTGATACCTTGAATGACCTACCCAGAGCCCTAGATCATTTTAGCAAGAAGGCAACAGCCTGAACTGGGTTGTGAGGCTGGTTCTTGTGGTTACAAGCTCAACAAGCAGAGCCAAAACCCCACTCAGAGCTTGTTAAAATGAGACTCTTGGTCTTGTGTAGTCTCTACAGGCAGAGAAAATGTGAAAATATTCACAACCAAAAGAAAACTCCAAGGAACTTCTCCCTGAAATACATCCTAGATGTCTGTTTTCTTAAAGTAGAGCAGATTCCCAGTAGGGAACGGGATTAAATTGGGCCATGTTAGAAGTTCACCTCTTTTAGACAAGAAGAGCCAGTACAATGTCAGAGTCTGACACTGGGTCATGTTGAAATTGTCACGATTGCATCTAAAAACATTCAAGCATGTCAGACGTCTGCTTAAGTATGAGGTGTTAATATCGAAGTAAATTAGAGTAAGAAACCCAGAGGAAGCTTTTCAGCCCACTTCAACACAAAAGTGCAAGCTTCATTTGTGTGCACAGTTATCCCAGTTCCATGTCCAAAGTGCCTAATTAGCCATTTGCAAGGACAATTACTCAATTTGCATGCATGTCCATGAATATTCCACAGGCAATTTGCACCTCTATTTACACATTTGGGGATGGTTTTTTAAAGAGCTTAGTCCTCAGCTACCGATTTTGAGTTGCTTACACGTGCTTTGTAGAGAAATCGTTCAGTATTGTAAAACTCCTGAAGTGTGATGGATCTTGTCCCTTAATTTTTCTCCTCTGCTGCAGAGAAGAAGCTGTCTGTGATATAAGGTTATGGCAGATGTCACCAGATGGCACTCTTACATTGATTCTTTCTCATTATTTTTCTGTTTGTTGTGGTGTTACGTATGAGCAAATGTTCAGTATTGAAGCGACATGCTCTGTAGTGGAAATCGTTTTGTAGGTTTGGGTTAGAGGTAGTTGGTATTGTGGAAAACTCAAATGTTCCTCAGGAGCTGACCGTGACTGAAGTGTAATTCCTGGAAGAAGTTGTTTTATAGACCCCAGAATTTCTTTGTGGGGGTTCCTCTGTTCATGCAATAAGATACTGGTGGCACTCAGGATATAACTAAAGTCTTACATTGCTGATCTCTCCCTGAAAGCTGGCCACAAGGGCTCACTGTGGGGACATATGACACTGGTGGCAAAATAAACTAATTGTACTAGAAGGAGGAATAAAATTGTCACCAGTGCTCATCCAATGTTAAAAACAAAAGACAGACTGAAAGAGTAATTTTATGTCCTGGTGTATGAAAACATTAATGCTGGGGCACAATACAGAAGGTTTTCTCTCCAGTATGCCAATGGTTTAAATATTAGTCTCTAATTCTCATGATGGTATTTCACCCAAGAAAGTTTGGTTTGGGTTTTTTTCCTGTCTCAAAAGGGAATAGTTAAACAAAGACACGATTCATCTCCAAAATCAGCCAGGAGGACCTCCAAAATATCAAAAGAAGATTGTTCTGAAATAAAATATGCCTTAGAGAAGGTGAAACAATAGATCAAAAAATATTACTCATGACATTCAACAGAATGTATCCAACATGCTCCTAGGAGTTAAAATGAATCCTCACAAGAGAAGGTAAATCCCCCTGTTTGTTTTCTTCTGATTGCTTCTAGAATCTTATTGCTTGAAGCCAGCAAAATCTATACTCCCCACTCTGGGATATTGATTCAATAAAACATGGGACATCCTTGCCATAGAGAAACATGTGGGATTGAAAGGTAACAAAAAAGAAACAGGCATCATTTACAAACTTCTGATGTGGCTTCTGTGGGAACAATGCCTCAGTGGCCCCTTGGGCACACTGTGGGCAAGAAATCCTCTTGGCATGGAGAACCTCATTTTATATTCCTTTTCAGACCTTTTATTGTTGTTTTCTGCTTAGAGTAAGGCTGCCTGCTGGAACCATATCCATGTATGAGCATCAAACACTTATATGAAACTCAAATACGAACTCAGTATTAAAATATTCCTCAGTGGACATTCTCATTTTGGTTTACATTGTCCTACTTGATATCCGTGAGCTGAGACTGCAAAGTAACTCCACTTACACAGACTGTCAGTACTATTTCTACTGACAAGACATTGTAACACAAGTGCCACAATA
Organism: Amazona ochrocephala; assembly: GCA_039720435.1. Lineage (NCBI taxonomy): Eukaryota > Metazoa > Chordata > Aves > Psittaciformes > Psittacidae > Amazona > Amazona ochrocephala. Next base: position 1,000,658 of record CM077891.1, on the reverse strand, counting down.
GCTCTTGTGCATCTCCCCTTCCATCAGTGGGAGAAGGGGTCTTGCTATGCACTTCAGTCCCAGCCTTGACCTTCTAGAAGTCTGTAAAAAGACGGGGAAGGTTGTAGAAAACACAGTGATTCAAAGACTAAAGAAAATGCCTTACACAGAGTGGTTTCAGAGCTCAATCTGTTTGGCTTATTAGGACGAGGACAGGGAGGTGACGTGGTTGTGCAAGACAGATGACCTTGAGTGAGTTTTTTCCCCTTCTAGTAAGGAAAGACATTTCTAGGAGAGCTAGTTCAAGTGCAGACAGTGGGGACTTGGCTGGCAGAGGATTTAGCATGGGCTATAAAAGCCTAGCAGGAGGCATATGCTGCAATGACACCTACAAACTCTGGAGTACAGCTGCAGGCATTTCATGAACACACCACTCAGATGCGGTCACAAGAGCAAGAGTGGTGCAAATGTAATACAAGAGTTTATTGTTCCAGGAATGAGAGGCAGGTCCCTTGGCAGTGCATGCACCAGGGACCCTGGGGGAGGCATGGTACAGTGCCCAGATGGTCAGTCTAGGTCAGCCTGTTGCCTGGAGTCTCTGGTGGTTTGGATTCAACTCCTCAGAAACAGAATCCCTTATGCCTATCCCCAACTGGTAGGCTCAGGATCTCTTCCAGGTTCATGGGTTCAAATGTGTGACCTGGGGACATCCCAGTCTCATAACAGGATGAGAGCTTTGGAGTTTTTAACTACTAATGCATGCGGGTACACACCACACTGAACAGTCAGCTATTGTTCTGCTGCCAGGCTGGACGTGTTCTCCAAAGTGAAGTCTTTCAGGGTTGTTATAGATTCAGACATCTCTTCATCTGGATGTTGCCTGCGGTCTTGGAAATAATTATGTCTTTCAGTAAGAACATAATTCTTAGGTGAATAAAAATCACTCAGCACTTTAATGAGACCATTACATTTAGTTTCAACTATCTTACCCTCTTCCACAAGGTCTTTCAGTAGGAGAAACAGCTTTGATCCACCTCCTAATAGAAACATGTCATGCACCTTGAGTTATGGATTCATTTCACTCTCTCCCAACAAACTCTGCAGCTTCACCTGCACTCTGCCCCTGGTTCTCCTGAAGGAGGTCTGTGCTCTTCCTCTTCCTTTGCTTGATGCCACTCCTGGGACAGCCCCTTCCGATGAAGCTGTAGTCTCTGAAGGACCTGAAGGATGGAGAGACCCTCTCAGCACCTGCTCTGCACTGAAACAATTATGTTCCTAAAATAAGAGACTGATTTAAACTACAGTGGCAAAGAGAGGGCATTCATGGACAGCTCTATCCAAGGAGATGCACAGCAGAAGGACCTGCTGGAAGTACTCCAGCCCTTGAGCCACCAAGGCAGGAATGTGCTGCAGCTTGTAAGCACCAGTTAACCCTTTGCAGACAACTTATTTTTCCAGCTGCAAATGAATCCTGATAATCAGAATATTTTTCTGTGCATAAATTTAGAGCCATGCAATCATAGAATGGTTTGGGTTGGAAGGGACCTTAAAGCTCTTCAATTCCAACCACTGTCATGGGCAGCGACACCTTCCACTAGAGCAGCTTGCTCCAAGCCCTTGTGTCCAGCCTGGCCTTGAACACTGCCAGGGATGGGGCAGCCACAGCTTCTCTGGGCACCCTGTGCCAGCGCCTCAGCACCCTCACAGGGAAGAGCTTCTGCCTAATGTAATCTAAATCTACCCTCCTATTGCTTTTAATTATGCCCTAGTGCGCAATGCTAAACAAATCCCATCTTTTTGTTACATATACCCTCCAAGAAACTTATTATGTTCATCTCCAGTCATTATGCGAAAGTATCTCTTTTAATCATTCCTTGCATTCAGCCCCTCCAGACCTCAATTATTTATGCTCCCTTTTAATGTGCTGCAATGATTTTGCTACTGAATGGACTATAGTGACTTCACCGGGTGTTAGAGATTCTAAATAGATAACCAGAGGTCATTTAATGTTTTTCAGGTAACCATTCTACAAGCAATAGTTTATGCTTTTATATGCCCAAATTGCAACCGAAACAACAGCTCTTCTTCTTTGGGATGTGGAAGATTTTCGTCATAATGCAGCAAACTCAATGTGATAATTACTGGAAAAACTCTTTTTCTTGTCCTTATCAGCACTTTGTCACTGGGAACAGTCCATTTCCATAATTGCTGGTTCTTTATTATGAAAGTCACATTTTCCTGCTGAAGACTTTAGCAGTAGACAGTCATTTTAAGGTTCCTCACAGAACAAGGCTCCTTAGGAGAATAAACAACGGAGGAATCAAGCAGTTTCAAGCCAGTTGTCTTGCAAAAAGTAGTAGCAATTATTCCTTAGTGTGAGGCTCGGGTACCTGCCCTTTAGCAGAGGATTTCAACTTTCCTCCTACAGTGATGATGAAGTTCTGCTGAGCTGAGAGGTGCTAAATGCTGTCAGCCCTCTGAGTGCAGTGATACCGTTCTCTGTCTGCCGTCCATCTGTATGTTAAAGGGGACAATTATGAAGCATGAGGGCAGTACAAATGATTCCAAAGAAAGGGAGACCCTATAGCTAGAAGTGACTTAGGAGCGGAACAAGGGCTCAGGCAAGTTGTGTGTGCTCAGAGCACAGTCATGAGACCACTAAGGCCTCTTTTGCAGATGTAGAAGCATGGAAAGGTTGTTTGGAAAGGACCTTTGGGGGTCTCCATTCCAGCTTCTCACTCTAAATAGGACTATTTCCAAACAGGAGGTCAACCTTCTAGATCTGAGATGCTTCCACCCACTGGAGTACTCTCCCAGTGCTTCTGATAGAAAGGGTTTTCCTAATGTCCGAACTGAAACTCTCATTCTGTGGCTGTTACCTCTCTTTTTTTACCATCTGCCACTACCAGGTATAGGTCTGCTGCATCATCTTTGTGAATGCTTTTCAAGTATTTGCAGGCTGTAGTAACAGCAGTACAATGTAAACCAGAGGTATTTTGGATTTCTTCCCATGATCTCTCCCCAGGTTAGCTGAGAACTCACCTGGAACTGGGAATTGGAGACAAACTCCTGCTCTGCCTCATTCTGAGTCTTTCTTGGTAAAAACAGGTAATTCCTAGCCCAGAATAGTGGCATTTGCTTCAGATATTTCCACAGCGTCTATCAGCAGAGACCGAAGCCGTTGATTATCACATCCCCAAGGTCTTGTCCTCTGAAGATGGCATGATCTGTTGCCAAAATTATCTTCTTCCCTGGGGATTCCTTTGTGCTCAAAGACTTCTCTTGATGCTGCATTTCTTCAGAAGAAAAAAAAAAAGGAACTCTAAATTTTCATTTTGATTTGTTTGAATCTAAATCAGATTCATTTCATTTTGAGATGGGGTCAGTGGAAGAGTCTATTAAAAAATTAAGAGCAAAAGAAAACAACTGAATTGCAACTGCAGCATGAAAGCGTGAAGGCTCTTGTCAAAACCTAGATACAAAGGACAATGCTGTGCTTCATTGTCAAACGGAGATAATTGAAAATAGCATTGAGTCATGTCATCACAGAGCTTCAGAACCGAGAGAAAGTTCAGAAGGGGTTGATTTTTGTAGCAAATTATTTTCATTGTTGGAAAAACTGCTTGAACAGAAATTTGATCTTCCTTTAGAAATACTAAAAGCTTTAGAATGCTATACAAACCCCTGCTATGAAGTGCTATTTCAGAGGCTTCCTTCCTCTATAGGCTTTTTTACATTTCTCGGAGTAGAGCAGAGAGAATTTGGTCTTCTTAGGAAAAACCCATGTATTTAGAAAAAAAACCCAACCCACACATGTTTGTTGATAGCTACAGCAACAATGCAGTTGTTGAAATGCTTCCCTTTGAATAGACATGCTATCATTCTGTATGCCTCTTTCTTATGCATCCTCACTGGAAAGAAATGCAGCAGTGCCAGATCATATTAAGTTTTACTGTTAACAAAAATTTAGGAGTGATAGACATCCCCAGATGGTAGCATCGTCCCTGTCCTAATAATTCCTGCCAGTCTCTGAAGAGGCAGCAATGCCTGTGATGGTCCCTTCTCACAGTCCGCAGCTGGGAAGAATCCATGAGCATTGTTTGCTCCTTTTTCCTTAACTACCCAAGATGAGGGGAGAAGATGGGATGTTTTAAGCAGAACATCAGCAGCCAGCTGGGAGAGATTTGAAACCTACATGGTGCTATGTACAGTAAAAGCAATCTCCTCTAGCCCAGCAGCTTATATGGCTGGACATCCACATCTGAGCTAGTCACCATCAGACACTTGTGCAATCAAAGCAAAGAAACAGGCAGCTTCAGAGCAGTTCAAGATGCCTTGTGTCCACTGGTGAGTCTCCATTGACCACAGGGGGACCCTGATATGCAGATGCTGAAAGGGGGGAAGGGGTCAGACACCTTATCCTTCACCACAAGTTCTGTTGCTTCCCTTGTTGTAGGTGCAGTCTCTTTGCCCCTGTATGTGGGGAAGCTCAGCTGGTAGCTGGTGTAAAACCAGTGTTCCTTATACTCCTTTCCAGTTACGAGTCTTCCGGGAGAAAGTGTTCAAAACCTTTTTCCTCTCCAGCATGAAGATTTTCTTGGAAAAACATTTCTTTTTAAACCCATACAGTTTCCTGAGACATAAAGAAAAAAATTCAAACTGCATCTTCCTCTGTATGAAAAATTTCTTATTTTGTTAGTATTATTATTACTAGTAATTACTAATAAATTTATTAACATTACTTATTAGTAATTACTTCATATTGTTACTTATTTTGAGGGCATTATTATAAGTGGGACCAAAAAATGCATTTTTCATAGTTTTAAATACATACTTGTTTCTGCTTTAATGTCATAGCACCTTTTACAGTTCAAAACTTCTAGTTCAAAAGCAATTATGAGACAGTTCACCCATCTGCTATGTTCTTGTTCTCGCTCATCCCAATTTTTTCTGTAATGTCTAAAAGGAGAAGAACCCACACACAAAAAAAGAAGTATTTTATTTCTCTTTCTGTTTTCCAAAGGATAACTTCTAGTTTCAAGGTTCTTGGCTTCCAGAGGTAAAGTTGAACCAAAGCCGAACATGAAATAAGTAGTTTCTTTTACTCCTAGTTTTCAGGTTTCCCTTTAAAATAAAAAGAAAATCACAAAAATGGCATATCCTCTCCACTTTTTTAGAGAAATCCCAGAAAGTTTTGTCTAAAAATAGTTGATTTCCTGGCTTCTCTTAAGGATAATCACCCAATTACAGCAAATCTTGGTGCGGCAGCCCTACTACACCCCTCCAGCAAAGCACTGTTGTTCCCTGCTGCCCATCACCTTGCCTGCACTCCCTGCAGGCACTCCCACCACGGTTCCTTGCTGCTGACAGCAAACAGACACCTGGAATGAAGAGCTCCCTTGATCGATCCACTTGGCACTTGTGGGTCTGCTCTGAGCAGCTCTCACTTGGGTTTTGTATTGATTTCTTCCAGTCCTTGACTCACAGCGAGTGCTGCGAGGACAACTGAGTAGAACACTCAAGTAACAAAGCCCTGAGAAAACATTTCTACCAGCCTCTTCTTTTTGCCTCTTTATTTTCCTGTGGGACATGTGTTCTACATCGTCATCTTAAACTCTGAATGATTACATTAGGCACTGAGGAGCAGCTCAGCACAGTGGGAGCATCACAGCCATGGCCACTATGGCTGCCAAGCACATTCCCTCCAGCCTTCTAGCTCTCATGAGAGTGGAGTAAGATCCCCTGCATGGGATAACAGAAATACCTTGTTCCATATAAAAAAAAAAGAAGAATCATAAAAACAAAAAAAGGTATTTAGACATTCACAGAGGTGTGCAAACACTGCCTGGTTCAGTATCACCAGATGACGTGCTGACTCCAGTGAGTTTTGATTCAGATCTCATTGTTGGTCCAGGTACTCAGCATCGTATTGTGGACATATGAATGAGCCAGAGTACATTGAAAGGAAACTATCTAGAATGTTCAAAGGTCTAGGGAACACAGCCTGTGAGGGAAGACTAAAGAGATGGGTTCATCTAATCCGAAACAGAAGCTTAAGACTGAACTTCATGTTGGTCTTCAAATACAGCAATGTTGGGAAAAAACCTGTAATTCATATCTCTGTGAAGTAGCAATTTTATTGTTAGAAAAAGCTTCCTAGCAAGACTTTAATAAACTGACTGGGGAGGTGATATTTCTGTTGCTGATGTTTTTCAGGGACAGGTTGGACTGCTATCAGGCACAAATCACTTTAGTAGAACTCATCCAGCCTTGGGGCCCCAGGATGGCGGAGGGAACTCTTGTGCTCCCTTTGTGCTTAGTTTTCCCTAGATTGGTGCTTCACAGAAAGTAAAAATAGTCAGCAATTGGTGAGTGTGTTAGGGCAACATGGACTGCATGTACTTCAGTGGTGTCAGGAGATTGACCCAGGTGGGACTGCTGTGTCTGGATTCTAGTGAATGGTAAAGCTGTGTGTGCAAAGCACACCCCATGGTTTAATTTCCAGTTTGATGACTCCAACAAAAGCATTTTTATCATGTTTCCAACCATAAATTCTTCACAGCAGTCAGGGCTGGATGGAGATCTGGCGATGACACCAACGTTGTGACTTGGAGGGCTGCCCTACCAACTGAAATACACTGAGAAGTGACCACATTTTGTTACACAGATAATGAATGAACTTTCATTGAGTTATTAGATTAACACTCAAGCTGGAAAATTAGCATGAATCCTTAAGGCTGAATGTTGTGAAACAAAACAGAATTGTCAAACAATTATGAATATTGAACACCTTTGTAAAACTCCTGGTACTCTGAAAGGGATGACTGGAGAAGAGCTAGAGGGACAAATTCACTGAGTAAACTATATGTTGGGAATCATTAAACCTGGATGAGTCCGCTATTGCTCTGGTCTCTGTTGAAACAAATGGGAACACTGTAGGCACAGCCCTTGTCTGGAACAACAGACTATTGCCCAGAGACACAGAGAGACAGAGAGCCCCTTTCTAGAGGAGAAGAGCATACAGGAGACCCAAACCAAGCAATTATTTTCAGGAAAAAGGCTTGTGTTTCTAAAATAGCGATATGGTTTCTACTCGCCACTGGTAGAGATAGCAGTTTTACTGAAGGAGGAGACAACAAAGACCAGGACTTGGGAGGGACAGAGTGTAACATAATGAATAGAAATCAGCTGGTTTGCAGGTAACTTCATTGCCCCAGTCTGTAACCTCAGGCCTCTCCACCTCGTCTTTATCAGAAGGACATGCCTTGACTGAGGTTTTCATTGGCATGGAATTTCCTTAAAATGAGAACAAAGGAAGAAAGGCAACCTCTAGGTGCTGGAGCATAGAGTCATAGAATAGTTAGGCTTGGAAAGGACCTTAAGATCATCTAGTACCAGCCCCCCTGCAATGCGCAGGGGCACCTCCCACTAAACCATGCCATCCAAGGCTATGTCCAACCCCACCTTGAACACTGTCAGCGATGGAGCATTCACAACTTCCCTGGGCAACCCATTCCAGTGCCTCACCACCCTTACAGGAAAGAATTTCTTCCTCATATCCAATCTAAACTTCCCCTGTTTAAGTTTGAACCCGTTACCCCTTGTCCTCTCACTACAGCCCCTAATGAGCTGTCCCTCCGCAGCACCTCTATAGGCCCCCTTCAGATACTGGAAGGCTGCTATGAGGTCTCCACGCAGCCTTCTCTTCTGCAGGCTGAACAGCCCCTACTTTCTCATCCTATCTTCATATGGGAGGTGCTCCAGTCCCCTGATCATCCTTGTGGCCTCCTCTGGACTTGTTCCAGCAGTTCCATGTCCTTTTCATGTTGAGGACACCAAAACTGCACATAATACTCCAAGTGAGGTCTCACGAGAGCAGAGTAAAGGGGCAGGAGCACCTCCCTCGACCTGCTGGTCACGCTCCATTTGATGCAGCCCAGGATACGGTTGGCTTTCTGGGCTGCAAGCGCACACTGCCGCCGGCTCATGTTCATTTTCTCATCCACCAACACCCCCAAGTCCTTCTCCTTGGGCTGCTCTGAATCTCTTCTCTGCCCAACGTGGAGCTGTGCCTGGGATTGCTCCCACCCAGGTATAGGACCTTGCACTTATTATCATTGAACTTCACCAGGTTGGCATCAGCCCACCTCACAAGCGTGTCGAAGTCCCTCTGGATGGCATTCCTTCCCTCCAGTGTATCAACCGAACCACACAGCTTGGTGTCATTGGCAAACTTGCTGAGGGCGCACTCAATCCCACTGTCCATGTCACCAACAGAGATGTTGAACAAGAGCGGTCCGAACACCAATCCCTGAGGGACACCACTCGTTACTGGTCTCCAGCTGGACACTGAGCCACTGAGCACTACTCTTTGCGTGCGGCCATCCAGCCAGTTCTTTATCCACCGAGTGGTCCACCTATCAAATTGATGTCTCTCCAACTTAGAGAGAAGGATGTCATGTGAGACAGTGTCAAAGGCTTTGCTCAAGTCCAGGTAGATGACATCAACTGCTCTGCCCCTGTCCGTCAGTTCTGTATCTCCATCATAGAAGGCTACCAGATTGGTCAGGCAGGATTTCCCCTTAGTGAAGCCATGCTGGCTGTCACCAACCACCTTGTTGGTTTTCATGTGCCTTAGCATGCCTTCCAAGGAGAATCCGTTTCAAGATGTTGCCAGGCACAGAGGTGAGACTGACTGCTCTATAATTCCCCGGCTCATCCATTTTCCCCTTCTTGAAAATGGGGGTTATATTTCCCTTTTTCCAGTCATCGGGAACCTCACCTGACTGCCAAGAGTTTTCAAATATGATGGACAGTGGCTTAGCAACTTCATTTGCAGCTCCTTCAGGACCCGCGGATGGATTTCATCCGGTCCCATGGACTTGTATACGTTCAGGTTCCTAAGATTGTCTCGAACCAGATCCTCTCTTACAGGGGGCCCAGGGTCTTCATTCTCACTGTCCCTGCATCTGCCTTCCAAGACTTGGGTGGTGTGGTCAGAGCATTTTCAGGTGAAGGCTGAGGCAAAGAAGTCATTAAGAACCTCAGCCTTCTCCAAGTCCAGGGTAGCCAGTTCTCCCAATAGCTTCTGGAGAGGACCCACATTGTCCCTAGCCTGCCTTTTATTTGCAATGTACCTATAGAATCCCTTCCTGTTATCTTTCAGATCCCTAGCCAAGTTTGATTCTAAGTGGGCCTTAGCTTTCCTAACCTGGTCCCTAGCTTCCCAGACAACATCCCCGTATTCTCCCCAGGCCGCCTGACCTTGCTTCCACCTTTTATAAGCCTCTTTTTTCTTTCGAATTTTGCTCAGCAGCTCCTTATCCATCCAAGGAGGTCTCCTGGCCCTCCTGCTGAACTTCCTTCTAGTTGGGATGCATCGCTCCTCAGCTTGCAGCAGGTGATCCTTAAAATATCAACCAACAGTCTTGGGCCCCCCTGCCCTCTAGGGCTGTATCCCATGGAACCTTACTGAGCAGGTTCCTGAAGAGGCCGAAGTCTGCTCTCTTGAAGTCCAGGGCAGTGAGCTTGCTGCACGCTCTTCTCACTGTCCTGAGGATCTCAAATTCAACCATCTCATGATCTTTGCAATCAAGGCTACCCTGGAGCGTCACATTCCCAACCAGCCCTTCCCTGTTGGTGAGGACGAGGTCAAGCATGGCACCTCTCCTTGTCGGCTCCTCTGTTACTTGCAGAAGGAAGTTGTCTTCCACGCAATCGAGGAACTTCCTGGATTGCTTGTGCCGGGCCGTACCATCCCTCCAACAGATATCAGGGTGGTTGAAGTGCCTCATGAGAACAAGGGCCTGTGAGTGTAAAGCTATTCCTATCTGTCTGGTGATGACAGTAAGGATGATTCTGCTTTTATTCATATCAAACCCCACAGTTCTTTCATGTGATGCTGCGATTCATGCTTTGCCTATGTAGCTCTGATCCTGTCCTGACTCAGTGCTGTCCCCAGTGCTGCAAAGGCAAAGCTTGCTACCTGAGCTGTGTGCTCATCCACATGGCTCATGGAGAAGAGAAGCTGCAGAGATGCTGTAAGAGGTGCAAAGTCTGTTTGTCTCCTGTTCCTGCTCTTTATACAGAGAAGCCTCGGTCAGCAGGGAGGTTGATGTCATCTGTTTTTTTTATCTGATCATTTTGCCATAGGTCTTGCCTGGAAGGGGAGTCAGCACATCACCTGGAGCACAGGTCCTAAGAGGAACCACCCTCCCTGGCCACGGGCATGGGTAGAGTTGTCCCTGCCATGACCCCAGAGCGGTAGGAGCTGTGCTGCCGTTGCGTCCCTCCTCTCACAGCTCACCTAACACATCGAGAGAACAGCTGTGTTTTCATGCCACCTCTTGGGGCTCTTCCATATCTCGCTGAATATTGTCTCAGAGAGACACATTAGTTTGTTTACAGCATTCTGTTTACTGAATGTGTTCTCTATTTAGTTTTTTTATTATGATATTTTATTTTTATTGCTCTCTGCATGATCTGTTTGTTTGCATTAACTCGATTCGAAGGTTTCATAATCTGATTATGGGGAGCAAGGCTCAGAAAGAAGTTATAAAACGTGCACACTGTAGCAATATACCTGAATTACTGATCACCAGCCGTATTTGCTCCTTGAACATCAAGCTTTTTCTTTCCTAGGGCCTATCCTTGAGAGTAAAATTTGCTGATGAACCTGCGGATAGCTGGACACTGAAAAGGAGTGCAGAGGTAATGACACAGGATCTACAAGTCTGAGAACCTCTTTGTGTTTCAAGGTGCTCCATGGCTGTGCCCAGTGATCCAGGACCTGCCTGTCCCTGAGTGGGAGACCACTCCATGGGTCTGAGTGGGACACAGTGGAGCCAGTGGAAATGGCTCTACGTGGCTGTGACTGGCAGAGATGCTCCAGACTGCTTCTGTTTGGGAAGGAAACCAGTTTTATGCTCTGCAAGGTCATAATGCAGTCTTACAGAGACAGCACAGTCTCTTGGGTTGTCATACTGGTTTTACTTCTGCTCAGTTATACGGGGTCAATACGTATTTGTCCCATGATCTTGTCTTTGTTTTGCACATAACGTGAAGGTAAGAGGATTTTTTTCCTTTTCAGTAGATCCATAGAATCACTTTGTCTCCTATTTTCCTGTCTAATGCAGCTTCTGGTTCAGAAAATCCTCTGATTCTGATTGCCAGAAACAGGCAGGGTGTCACAGGTGATGATGACCCTACTTGTTCTGCTTTTCATACTTCTCCTTTAAATGTTTGCTTAGGAAAATAAGGCTCTGGAGTGGTCATCTCAGTTGTTATCTACCACTCAGCTGAGCATTCTCTAAGCTCTGGCAAGGAGCCTGGAGAGAGGAAAGCATTTGCATCACCCATTAGTGCATCGCTTTTACCTTAGCAGCTTTTCTTTGCCCAATTAGATACAAGCAGGTAAAGAGCTCAATAATTCTCTTTTTCACTCATGCCAGCAACTGGCAAATTGCAGGAAAGATTATTCTGTAGCCAGATGTTAGCCAGGAAATAAATTTGCCCTTGAGCAAGGGGACTTCTAGCCAGCACGTTCAGTACTGAGTGTGTATCAGGATGACGCCTGAAATAATATCAGTGGGCCTTTTTTTTCTGGCAATTTTCTTAGAAGAAGTCCAGAGAGGGGTTGACCAAGACCTCAAATATCCCAGGGCTTTTTATTACAAATAACATGACTTGAAAGTTTCCACATGAGCCCTGTGAAATCTCTTGTCTTGGGACCAACTGATTCAGGGCTTCATCCTCCATCTGTTGAAGAATTTCGAAGGGGTGTAGATGCATAGAGAAGCAGATATATGAGGAAGTTTCTATAACCTCAGAAGCCTCTATAACCCAGAAAACTGCCTGGCAGCTTTTGGTAGCAACAGAACTGCCTGTGTGATGGAAATGGGGGTTTTAACAGTTTTCTGAGCTCTAAGAGCTTGTGTATCAGTATCTGCTCTGCACAGCAACAAATACCTGTCTTGCAGACTGCCAGGGTCCGAGTGGAGAAATCCCCCTGGTTCAGTTCGTGATCCCAAGAATGAAATTCAGATGCAAATGAGGTCAAAGATCATAATCAGTTGGTTTGTTTATTACAAAATACAAAAATACAGTTATTATAAAAAAGGGAAATTATTATAATAAAGGGAATAGCAATAGGACAGATTGGAAAAAACATAGAAAATGAAGCAAAAATTCAGGATTCAGAGAAAGAGAGAGTGGGAGAGTCACCACTGTGGATTCAGCGGTGTCCTGTGGATCTGTTGTCATTGTCATTGGTGGTGGGAGTTCTTCAGGGTTCATAGTCGGTATCAGAGCAGTGTCCCTCAAGCTCTGTCAGAGGCGAATGTCCTCGTGGAGGCATCCTCATGGAGTCTTCCTCTTCAAGGTACCTCATGGAGTGTGTCTTCTGGAGTTGCCCTCATGGCCATGTCTCATGGAGGGTGTCCCTCAGGCTCCATAGTAGTCATCAGTGAAGAGTGTCCTCACGGAGGTGTCCTTCCAGAGCCATGCTCATAGCAATGGCTCCCTGGCAATGTGCCCTGGTGATTATCTTCTCCTACTTTTATAATGAGTGGGAGGAGAACCCTGTTCTTCATGTCACATATTACATGTTCTTGATGGACCAGTTTCCCTGGCCTTGCAGCCAGCTCTTCAACTGCACACACGCAGTGTCTGCAGCAATTCTTGGGATAATGGGCGGCAGTTCCTCACACCAATCCTCGACGAAATGGGCTGGAAGAGTCTTATCTCAGCTCTTTCCCGCTCATCCCTCAGTCAATGAATGGTGGAATCCCAGTCCAGCTCCATACACCCTTCTCCCAGGCAATGGGTATTGGAGTCTTATCTCAGCTTCTCAGACCAATCTTTGAGACAATGGACAGTGGAGTCTGATTTCAGATCAGACTCTCACACAGACATAACACTTGATCTCTCCAGGAAGACCCAGTGTGGAAGCTGCAACTTATTTTGGAAGAGACCTTTCCAAAAACAAGATAAAGAACTACTGCACTCTGGATTGCTCAGGCCTGGACAGAGGACATTGTAATAACTCTGCATCTTCCTGCAGGTGATACACAGATTGGATTAAACACAGTGCTGACCTGTACAGATGCTTGTAAACAAAGGAACATTATGGGTAGTCCCTTTTAAATCTGCCATCTTCTCCCAAAAGCTGCTGAAATGGCCATGGATGGGAATCTGCATCTAGCGCAAAATTAAGTGAAGTGGAGGATAGAAGTGGTTAAACACTGGAGCAGGGCCCAGAGGTGCTGTGGAAGCGTACATACTTGGAGATACTACAACACTGACTGGATGAGACCCTAAGCAACCTAACTGAAGGTGACCCTGCCCTGAATCAAGGGTTGGACCAGAAAACCTCCAATGGTCCCTTACAACACAGATTCTGCTGTGATGTTATGAAAAGCAAAAGCAGGGCATTCAGCAGTGTCCTGCTACAGTACTAGAGGCTGCTTCTGTGGAGCTGAGGAAAACAGAACAACAAAAGCACCACAAAAAAAGAGAATCATAGAATCATAGAATAGTTTGGGTTGGAAAGGACCTTAAGATCATCCAGTTCCAACCCCCTGCCATGGGCAGGGACACCTCCCACTAAACTATGCCATCCAAGGCTATGTCCAACCCCACCTTGAACACCGTCAGTGATGGAGCATTCACAACTTCCCTGGGCAACCCATTCCAGTGCCTCACCACCCTTACAGTAAAGAATTTCTTCCTCATATCCAATCTAAACTTCCCCAGTTTAAGTTTGAACCCGTTGCCCCTTGTCCTATCACTGCAGTCCCTAATGAAGAGTCCCTCCCCAGCATCCCTACAGGCCCCCTTGAGACACTGGGAGGCTGCTATGAGGTCTCCATGCAACCTTCTTTTCTGCAGGCTGAACAGCCCCAATTTTCTCAGCTTATCTTCAGCAAGTACAGAAGTGCTGCTGCCGCCTGCTGGAAGAGGAACCAGCTGATCCAGGCAGCCAGCCTTGGAGTCCATCTCAGAGTCTTAGAATCATGCAATCAGAGAATGGTTTGGGTTGGAAAGGACCTTAAAGCTTATCTAATTCCAACCCCCTTCCACTAGACATCTTCTACGAGACTATGTTGCTCAAACCCCACCGAATCTAGCTTTGGGAAAAAGGAAAATCATTCCTTTCCTGTTCCTCCAACAGGGCAAAAGGACCATCCACGTAGCTCAACACTGCACAGGTCTCTGAACCACAGTGCTGGATGTCCTGTCTCCATTCTCCTTTTCCTTTTGATATTTTAAATCTCTCTTAATAGCAGAGACATCTGCTTGCAGCAAAGAATGAACAAACAAGTTTCAAAGCCAGCTTGCTCGATGCCAGCAGCAGCTGTTGATCAAACAAGAGATCCCAAGTTCATCCATCTCTGTTCCGCTATTGGAGAATTATTATTAGGCATTCCTTCCATACCAAGCACTGGAAGCTGATGCCAAGACAGCCGTTTGATCCTGGGTATGAACACCAGCCTCTAAATATGAGCTTCTTCAGTGCCTCAAACAGAAGTGCTCTGGTTTTCTTGGCTGGTGTTTCACATCCTTTTCTTCCCCTGTGCTGGGGAACGCAACTGGACTTCAGGTCCTGTTGGAATATCCTGTCCAAGTCTGCAAAGAGGCAATGTCATATCCCAGGTTTTATTTTCTTTGCTAGCAGAGACTGCTGAAGTGTGGCAAAGAAAATCTTTCTGAAAAAATATTTTGGAGTGAATTTTAAACTCTATCCAAATTGTGGATTTTTAGAATTTTATCTGTCTTTTTTTTTAATTCCAGCTCACTGTCTTGTAACAAAACAACCATTTTTGCCCATACACATCTTATTTTCAAGCAGAAAATAGGATTTTTCACAATTTTGTGCAATGATCATTGTAAGATGGATGTAAAAATAAGGTGTCAGATGAAATGAGCGCAGCAATGAGGTCTGGTTTGAAACCTGCAAAATGGAAACAGAGTTATTTCATATTTCTTGAATTTAAAGTTTTCTGGTATTTATCAGGCATGTGAGGGCAGGTGGATCCACGCTGCTCTCCATTGTCTTAATCTGCATGGAGGTTTTAAAGTTAAGCAAAGGGTAAGGCTGACCCTGGACAGCTCAGTTCTTCCCACCCCATGGGTAGCAATGGCAGAGTGAGCAGGGAGCCACTGCAGGTGAGGGCCTCTGCTGTAGGTGAGGGCCCCTGCTGTAGGTGAGGGCCCAGAATAAAGAGCTCTGTCCTGTGTTATCTGTGCCAAGAGCTGAATTTGGTCCTGAATTGGCACACCTTAAGGGTTTGCTTTCTCATGGTTCCTTCCATGCTGTGATGGGATCACGCACCACAGATTTGTGTCCAGAAATTACATCTTGCTGCACACTGAAACTATTCAGACAGATGATATTTGAGTATTAGCAGCCCTCCTACTTCTGTCTCCGCTGTAATTGCTGCTAAGTCTTCCTGATAGTCTTTTAAATGAGGAAGAGATCAAATACATACAAATGGTTATGATACCTTGTAAACTAACAAGCCCTTAGGAAGCATTAGCTTTCAGCACTGAATGAGGGTTCAGCTGATGTGGAATTGTGCTATTTGCGAGCACTTTTGCTTGTTTTTTGCTTATCACTGGAAAGAGCTTTAATTCACAGCCACAACTGATCCCACTCCTGGGCCCTGCTGAGACAGTTCTGGCCTGGTTCCTTAGGTCAGGAGTGCCTGTTGAACAGCTTTGCTTCTTGCAAAGCCATGACACAAACCCAAGTTACTGTTTTCAATACTAATTAATAAGCTATATGGTCTTATGTGCTGCAACACTCCTGAATATAGCTTTAAACACTCCCATAACTATATATGTTAAAAAACCCAGAAAAAGACCAACCCAAACAACCCAGCTTAAATTAAAATTTTCATCTACTTTCCCTCTTTGAAGAACGTGGGAGACGGGACCTTTTGGGACAGTCTCTGTCTAGTTATGGTACCTTACGCATGAGAAGGGGAAACCTGTGGGTAGAGCAACTGTCTTCTTTGTGTTAACGATGGTCTAAGACAAAACTCTGAAAGCCCTTAAGATGTCAATGCTACTGGCTGCAGCACAGGTCAGAGATTGACTATCAGGCTGATTTGAATCTTAGGACACAAAATATTCCAGACCAGTAAAAAGAAAAGCCCCCGTTCCTCTCCTGGAGCTCCTAGTTCTGAGTATTGAGAACAAAAACACACACAGCAGACTCTATAATTAGAAAGGAACATTACAAGAAAAGGAGTGAAAATTGCTCTGTCAACCTTTTCTGTTTAGGCTACATATACTTTCTCCATAATGTGCTTTGTCAGAACTACAGCCCTGGGTTTATAATGGCTGCAGAGGCTAATACTGATGGCAACACTGACGGCGTCTCCTAGAGTCACACTGAAATTAGAAGTTTCAGTGTTATCTGTAATAGGAAAACTAACTTCCATTGTCTGGGAACTGTCCTGCAATGGAGCAAGGCCCATCACCAGCAGGGGAAAAAAAAAAGACACTCAATTCTATTTTCTGATGGAACAGTAACATTCCTCTGTGCACTTCGGTTCATTAAACAGGGCGCTTTCCAAAAGCACCACTCCATCTGTTTCCAAAAATGCAGCAAACCTCACTTTTTCCTTCTCCTCTGACAGAATAATGAATAAAACTTTCTTGCTTTTCTCCTACCCTTGAGAATTCCCCAAGGAAAATCTGTATAGTGTGAGACAGAGTGTTGTGTGCTACCAGGGCATCCAGTAGGATGGATGTGGATATCCCAGGCTGCAAGTGGCCACCAGTCATGCAGCATTTCTATGGATCTTATTCTCACTGTAGAGACCATGCATGAACCAGTGATTTACAGCCAGTCACAATCTCATTCTCCAGCCACCACATTTCTTCCACGCTTTGCAGATGTCTGTCGTGGTTTAAGCGCTGAACCCAGGACAATATCTTCTGCTGGCAATTTCCTTTTACATATTTCAGGTATTTGGGGAAATTTTCTGAAAGCTGTGGTGGTTTCCTGAGCCCGGGCAATGCTTTCTGATGGTCGGTAAAGTTGCCTATAGACAGTCTGCTGAGTTAGGCTTGAAACTTTTTACACTGCTGCTGCTGCAGTGGATCTTGTTGTTTACGATGTTTTGTTCCTTCCTTACCTGCAGATATATTTCACTTAATGAAGACAATCACTGTCTTTAAATCATAACGTTGTAACACCAGGTTTCTTTTGTGATGCGTTGTCTGTGATTGCTTTTCGGACCCGCTGAGAGTGTCTTTGTTGTTTTATGGATTATATAGCTTGGGTACATTTCTCCATATTTTCATTACTGTTTCTATTGCATTCATAGAGCAAGGCTTCTTCCTTCAGCTCTCCAAGAACATCTTTACATTCCCATGGGTGGTGCTTAATGAAAGATTTCGCAGCTTAATTTAGTGCCAGCAGTATTTGTCTTAAGGTTTTGAAGGTAGCAAGATCAAATCCAGAAGGAGTTCTATTTTTATTAAAAAATAACTCTGGTTTCTTATTCTCTGCATGTCAAATGGATCACAACAGTAGCACTTAATTATCTTCATCTACCCCTGTACTCTCTAAGAATTATTTAAATTGCTCATGCTCAAGATGCGAAACTTAAACTTCAGCAGATGCTTGATCTTCCAGCCCTTACTTACATGGGAAGCTGAAATCAGTGTCATCAGAATTTGTCTGACAGCGGGTTTCACTTCCTCTGCATCTCATCAGCTCCCTGATGGTGCAGGGGTAGCCTTGGGGATTTTTACCCCGCTGCTCTTCACTGATGAAATACAGAGTAATATCTGAGGAGCAAAATATTTAGCCTGGGGCAGGCCTTTGGGTTTCACTGGAAGACAAGTGCTGTGATACATGATTGGTTGAAAGGATGGTCTATTCAGTTCCTTCACTGGAGGATGCATGTTCCTGGCTGGATGGTCCGGAGTCAGAGCAGCGGGTGAAGTTTTTGCATGTATCCACTCACGGCACACATGGTGCATTGTGCTGCTTTGAGAGGAGGCAGTTTTTCAGCTGAGTCTGTGTTTTCTCTCCTTCCAAGGTTTCAGTTCTGTAGTTACAGGCTTGTACATCTTTGCAAGGAGAATAATACATAACCACAGGTGCTTATTGACTGGGTCACCACTGAGTTACAAATAGACTCGCCTGTGCCTTGGACGGGAGTAGGGGAATGAATTATTGATAAGGACTGTGGTGTGATGAAGGAGGATGGAGATGCCCCTCTTACTCACACACCAGCTTTCCTGCTGCAGTTAAAAGACATCAAAGGGATGCACAGAAAGGCTGCTGCTTGCACGCCAATGCCAATGGTGGTGATAGAGGCAGAAGCAAGCACAAGGCTTAACTACCAGACACACAGTCCCAGAGTCATTAAAGGGGGATGAGGTTAATCTTCTGGTTCCTCTGAGCTAAACACAGCCTGCCAGGGGCTCACCCCCACCTCTGCACTTTTCCAATGAAAGCAGAAATTTTCATGAAATGCCAGGGCTGGTGATGGGAAATGAACTTTCCTTCCAAGTGCTCCCTAAACAGCAATCAGGGCTTAAAAGGATTATTGACCTGCAGGAAAGAGAGATGATTTGTGAGTGATCAGACTAGTCAATGAGCCACAAATCATTTTAGACCCAGTGTCCTCTGCAGGTGACTCATGGACCGGCTCTGACACCCCAGAATGAGGAGGACCCCTCTTCTGGATGTGTCCCTGATGATTTCCAGATGCAAGCCTGGCCTACAACACATGGTATGAGGGGTAATGGTGAGCACATTGATCTACTTGAGTTACGTAAGTACACAAGACTTGGATGGAGTGAGGGTTGGAGAACAAGCCCTCCATGAAGCGAATGTTTTGCAAAGGGTTGGTTGTGAACATCAGACCCAGGCTTTAGGTTTTTTCTTCTGTCTTGACTGTGAGGTGCATAAATTATCCACTTGATTACGGGTTCTGACCCAGCAGGTCTTCAAACTTCATTGGCTTTACAGGAATGTTTTGCAACCTTGTGATAAAAATCCCCTTTAGTTCCCTTCCCACTGGAGCTTGTGGAATCTTTGCAGGGTAGAGTGCAGCCAACTGCTTTGCACCAACTGTTTTCAGCTCATGGCTATGTCCAAACGTCAAGATGCAGAGAGATTTTCTCATGACATATACAGAAATACTTAAATAAATGAAGTGTTTTCATTACAGCAAGAAGCAGCTTGTGCAATTCCTTAAAATACTGTCATTTCGTCTGCCACAGAAATAACAGGAAAAAAATCCACTCCTAATTCTAATCCAGGCAAAATTCCTGTCGCTTTTTTGTTAGGAAAGATCCAGTTAAAATTTGCCCTCTTCAGTTATTTTATTATTTCTCTCACCTCCCACTGATGGCAACCTTCTTTGCTCAGATACTTCCCCAATAGCTTTGATGCTTTTGAAAGATTTTAAAGTGAAGATATAGGGCTGAATTCACCTAAATTTAAATACATTCTGATATAAAATGTAATCTCCTATCATCAGCAGCTCTCATAAACGTTACTTCGCTAAAATGCCCTTTTTCCAGGCTGTGCTTTGATATACAGTTTATCCGTTCACCACTCATTCTTGATTGGTGGTAAAGGCCTTTATTAAGGATGACGGAAATGTTTTATCCACCATCATAAACATGGTTTTATTAAAAAGAAAAAAATATGGAAAGGAAAGGAATGAGAAAAATGCAGGTCCCCAGTCCTCTTTTCATAACTTATTGGGAAAGGCTTTATAGCTGAATCAGCTGCTGAGTTGCCATGTTTTTATCTAGGAGGATGCAAATTTAAGTGTTTCTGGGCTGTAACTGCAATACGTGCAGGCTCTGGGGTACCCACAATTACTGTCGGAAGGCTTAGTACTGTGGGAGAGAAATAGGCAGTTTACTGCATTCATCCTACCAGCCTGGATATTTACAGAGAATGCAAGAGCTGCCATTACCCCAGCCTTCTTTGTAATGCACAGCATTTCTCCGATTTCTGTCTCTCTCAAAAAACCCCCAGGTATTTAATTTCTTTAAGCTCTACTGTGAATGAGCTTTTTCAGGACTGACGCTAAATGAAGTCGGGTCTTGAAGCAGGAGGTCCTGGTCCCTTGGATTACTGTGGGCTCCCCTCAAGAAGCCTAAGGACAGGGAAGTATTACATTTATTCCAGGACTGGTCATTGGCAGCGAAACCTTCAGATTCTGCTGAGCTTTTTCCAGCATTCCCTATGTCAAGTCTTGGTGGAAACATCTTTGGAATGTGCCCCAGGGAATATTGGGTAGCTTCCACCAAAGTAGTATGTTCAGATTGGCTCTTCACTGGATGAGATTGGGCTTGCTTGTGTCTCATTAACGCCATCTACTGCCCCTCAGTGACTGGTCCTTTGCCGGCTTATTGGCGCCTGCTGGAGCTCCTGACTGCTCAGGAGACCGTGGAGAAGCTTAGAGACCTATCTACCGCAGGGATGCTCGTATGAATGTCTCAACATCCCAACAGCCAGGACAGTGTCCACCCTTTGCAATGCAACAGCCAAGCCGACCATTCACAAGAAAGCAACTTACTTTCCTGCAACAACCCTTCACTGGGGTCTCTTTCCATTTGAAAGAAGGGAGCTGAAGAGTTTAATTTATGAGTGCGGGTATCTGGACTGAATCCTACCAAATGCTTTAGCACTGGCCCCTGCCCATCTGTCAGAGAGTCGGCATGGTGAATCTTGACATTGTGCTGTGTTATACTTTGCATATTGATCCAGATCTAGCACATTTCTCAATCTTGTGGGGAGATAAATGTGTGACAGCTCCTGCACCGTTAAGTACTGAAATTGGTAGAATGCCACCAGGCTTCTGTCTCCGCTGCAAGTCTCCAGTGAAGAGAGACATAACATTTCTTGAGAGATGGATTCGTCAGCAAAAGAGAATGGTGATATTTATTGACATCAATTGAATAAATAAACAAGACAATAAATCTGGAATTGCTGCTGAAATCACTTGGAAGTGCTGTATATTGAATTTCACCTATTTTTATTGTATGTGGAATGGGCTGCTGTTTTATGTATCATCATCTTGGTGATATACGGATTTTGTATGATTTCATTGTGTGTCCTGGGAAAAAGAAGGGGTGAAAAGAATTATCACCAGGTCTTAAATGCACAGATGAGCTAAACCAAACTCCAAGAGAGAAAAATGAAATCATTCCAGCCCAATGTGACAAAGTGGAGGTCATCCCGGGAAGCAGTGCTAGTGCTTGTAAGATGAAATGCTTCAGTAGCTTTCACAGCACAATTTTGCTCCTGACTTCTGAGCACAGTATGTTAAGAATGAGGAAAAATAATTGTTATAACTCTTCTAAACTCCTCATTCTCTAACAGGCCCCTCATGTGGTGGAGAAGTGGTTCTGAAAGGTGGCCAATGTGGAGGTTCTTCTCGATATATTTGATTTGGCAGAACCAAAACTTGAATAAATCCTGCCCAGAGATCTTTCCAGGAGAATTTTGAAAAGTTCTGTAGTTTTACCCCATTTGAAATAATTTCTGTATTTTCCCTCCTTATAGTCCCAAGGAGTTTGAAGCTGTTTTACAAGAGCTCTCAGGGAGGGAGTTTGCTTCGGCTTAGTGTCTGAATTCAATTGTATCCAGGATGATTTGTGGGAAGAATTGTAACTGGGACCAAGAGGAAAAAGGTTGTTCTGGCAAGTCCAGATACACGTATAGAGGGACAATCTGCTTAAGCATATGAAAAATCTTGGTCCATGAGGAATGTGTCAGAGACCCTAGACTCCAGTAGTGTGGCCATTTTGATACAGGCAATTCTAAATTGCCCCAAACCCTTCAATATACCAATATCAGAAAGGAGGAACTAGGAGACAAGCTGAAGAGCTGTTTGAGAAAGATGAGCTCCCAAAGGCAAATTTGCTGAGCTGGCTGTAATGGATAGATGGAGTCCTTGTCTTTGGAAGAAGGAGTTAACTCTGGGACCTGTCAGAAGGCATCCTGAGCCAGAATAAGACCCTCTCCTCTGCTTTTAAGGAGTTATGCCTTTAAAGATTCAGGCTAAAAAAAAGAAGTGCTCAATATTCAGCTGCCAGTTGGACCCTGAGGTTGCCTTAAATAAAATAATTGTTTTTCCTGCCTTTCCTAACTGCAGTGGTGCTGGTCCCAGCAGAAGTGTCTGTGCTAATCATATAAGGATGTAATAGCTCAGGACTCCCCTTAGAGAGCTCTGTGGCTCCTGTGCCTCTGTTCCACCCCTTGTGGGGAAATTTATTAAGGAATTTAATATTATTTGGAAGGCTGAACGCAAGAATATATTTCTTATCCCCTGGGCACCATTTCAGTCACATAGTGACATTAGCTTTCCTGTCCACAGGCCCTGCCAAGTACTTGCTTGTCCCACTGCTCCAGCACATTTTAAACTCTTCAGTTTTATGGTTTCCTTTTCATTTATATCTCCCTGTGATACTTCCCTTCTTCTTCCCAGGCATCTGTGGTCATGCAAAGAAGCTGGAGAACACCAGTTCCCAGAGGTACCTCCAAAGTTTGAGTAGCTTCTTCCCTTGCCACAAGCCTCTCAATAAGGGGTTTGATGGAGTCTCTACTTCCCTGTCAATAAGGGGTGAGATCTGACTTCCCCGGTTATCAGCATGACACAAGGATGGATTTGTTTTCAAGCCTCTTTATTTTAATTCTGTCTCACAGAGAGGATCTCAATGTTCTCCATTTCAAAATTTACCTTATAGTTTGGGTTTGAATGAAAAATGACAGTAAAGACTGGAAGCCTTTTTGGTAGTTTTGTCTTCCAGCTTTAAGGAGAATATAGGGAATTTCATTTCAAGGCTTTGGAAGACTGAAAGTCCCACCAAGCATGCATATTATTGAGTAAAGCAGGACTCTGAAAAACAATAGACTCCAAAATACACACATCTCCCTCTTCATAGGTGAAAGAACAAACAACATGACTATTAATCATACTGCTTTATGCATTACTGGATAGCATCCGAACACAGATCTACTGATCATAAGAGAAGAACCCATTTAGAAGAAAAATTAAAACCCCTGAGAGTGTAAATTCATCTCTCAAACACTATTTACCAGGAGTAGATGCTCCTTTCATAGCGCAGTACAAGAAACTGAGCTTTCCTGTGGGCAGAGCAGCTTTCCATGTGATGCTGGAGATTGACAGTGAATGTTCCCACACTTTGTGTTTGAAGGGTTATGGATAAAATAGAAAGGGCATTCAGAAGCTGGAAAATAAAACCCTTCACTCATGTGAAGATTGCACTTAAAGCTGGTGAACACCCTCCCCCCAGTTTATCACACACTCAGCAAATGCATCTGGTGGTGAAGCCAGTGAACATTTGCTTTGGTAGATATGGACTTTCTTTTTAGTGAGAAAAGCCTCACCTTTTTTCCTTGTTTTCTGAAGAAATGAGTTTCATGCGAGTGGGATATCTATTCACTTCCGTGCCTCTTAGCTCCTTTTCCTGACTACTGGAGAATGCACGAGGCAATTGAGCAGCCTGAAGTCGGGGTTTCAATGACAAATAGCTCAAGGAAAACCCAGAGCAGTTCTTTCACCAAACACCATTAAAGTTCAGCCCTTCCTTACCTGTTTCCACAGGGAGGAGTCTGCTTGAAATACCAAGCAAGGGCCTGTGTGTTGGTTCAGGCAAACAGACAACAGCAGCAAATGAAGGACTGCAAATAGCCACAAATAACAGGACTCCAGGAGAATTCCAGATGGAAGAGATGGAAGGATGACTGCTTTCAGATTTGTGACCCACATCCAAGTTGTTCTGAGCTAGAATGGTGGAAATGATGATAAACAAAGGTGTTAATTAATTTAAGTATTCTTGTGTTTTGATCTGGATCTTGCAAAGCCAAGAAATAAACACATGCACTTGGAAAGAAGAAAACAAAATAAATCCCAGAAGATAAAAAGCCAAAGCACAGATTTAGATGAAGCTCTATTGTTGAGAAATCTATTTTTCAGTAGATGTAGAGTGCAAGGCTCTCTCAGAGTGCAGCATGTACACACAGGCCTGGGCAGAGGTGTTTGCATCAGCAAGTTTGGAAAGACTTATGGAAAAAACACGTTTCCAGAATTTTCTCTCTCCTGTCCACACCTGGGAGACTTCTCACGCTATAAATTTGTGTATGAGAAGAGTTCGCTGCCAGGACGCTGCCCAGAATGTGAGAAAATCCTAAACACATGCCAAAAACCTGATTACATTGTGTCAGTCTTTCTTATTGGTGTTGTAAGACTAGAAATTACATCTGGAGCCTTAACAACACCAGTCACAGCTATGGAGCCAGTCCCAGCAAAGTGTAAAGTCTTGATTTCTGCCTCTCATAGTGAAGTTACAGTAGCACAAGACCACTTAAAACCGTAACTGCATAATTTTGGGTATGAGATCAATCTGAACTTTTCACTTTTTGGACAGAACAAACTCTGCTGAAATTAATTCATTAATTGAATGGCCAGTTTAAATTCTTTGCTCAGCTCTGCTTGTGGCCTTGAAAGAACAAGGTACAATCAGCACAGTTCCTAATTAATGATAATTTGCCAGACACTCCAGATCAGCAGTTAAAGTTTAGAAGGTTCATTGCTCTTGTGCAACCATCGTATGGCTGGGAAATGAGGTTGCCTTGTGCCAGTACTTCCAGGAGTTAGTGGTCCTTGAAAAGACACCTTTGCTGATGCTGAAGCCTTGGAAAGGCCCTGGGAAGGATTTTGCAGCATCAGCCTTAAAGACAGAAAGGACAATTCTGTGTTCAACTCATACAAGGGAGGTCAAAAGGATAATTACTCAGCAGGCTTTACCAGTGCTGTTGGGATGGATAAATTACACAGGCGCCCGAAGTCTGTTGGTTGAAAAAGCAACAGCTTTGCAGCTGCAGTGTGTACTCAGCCTCTGTGTCCACTTTCCAGCTATTTAGGACCTGCAAATTAGGCAACCTGGCAAGGCTATGGTGGCTGCCCTTGGTAAATATGCTCTAAAACTACTTTGAGTCCTACATTTATCAGTCAATGAGTGAAGGAAGGCAGGGAGGGGGCCAACTGTCATCTGCAAAAGAACCTACAGCTTGTGTACAAGTGGGTTTGATCTCTCTTTGGCATGATGGGATCCAAAAGAAGGGGGAGAGAGGGCTGCACTTCAGTCCCACCAGACCGAAGTCAGGTCTTAGTCCAGAAAAGTATAATAGCGGTCGTTCTGCTGGAGAAAGAAGGAACAAACAGGTCTAAATGATGGGAAGTCTCTGGGAAGTGGGGTTCCCCTGAATTGCTCTCTCTTTTTGGATCTTATCCAATAACCTTTCAATGTAATATGTATGATACAGGAATTTTCTACCCATTTTCACTCATTATACAAGTGCCTCACATTTTGCAGCCATGCTGTCCCAGGTCAGAACAGCTCTTCTGCTGTCCTTCATGACTGTGTGTCTCCTACAAGCCTGGTCTTGTGCATTGCTGGAGCCCCTCTGCTTTTATCCAGAGGTCTGGCACAGATTTTACAGTGAGGTGAACTGCACCTTTAAATTCCTTCCAGGACGGGGGCTCTAAAAGCATAGAATCATAGAATCATAGAATACTTTGGGTTGGAAAGGACCTTAAGATCAAATAGTTAAAACCCCCTGCCACGAGCAGGGACATCTCACACTATACCATGCCTCCCAAGACTCTGTTTAACCTGGCCTTGAACACTGCTGGGGATGAAGCATTCACAACTTCCTTGGCCAACACATTCCAGTGCCTCACCACCCTTACAGTAAAGAATTTCTTCCTCATATCCAATCTAAACTTCCCCTGTTTAAGTTTGAACCCGTTGCCCTTGTCCTCTCACTACAGTCCCTAATGAATAGTCCATCCCCAGCATACTTATAGGCTTCATCCTTCAGACACTGGAAGGCTGCTATGAGGTCTCCATGAAGCCTTCTCTTCTCCAGGCTGAACAGCTCCAACTTTCTCATCGTATCTTCGTACAGGAGGTGCTCCAGTCCCCTGATCGTCCTCGTGGCCTGCTCTGGACTTGTTCCAAGAGTTCCATGTCCTTTTTATGTTGAGGACACCAGAACTGCACACAATACTCCAAGTGAGGTCTCACGAGAGCAGAGCAGAGGGGCAGGATCACCTCCCTCTACCTGCTGGTCACACTCCTTTTGATGCAGCCCAGGATACGGTTGGCTTTCTGGGCTGCGAGTGCACACTGCAGCCAGCTCATGTTCATTTTTTCATCAGCCAACACCCCCAAGTCCTTCTCCTTGGGGGGCTCTGAATCTCTTCTCTGCCCAACCTGTAGCTGTGCCTGGGATTGCTCTGACCCAGGTGTAGGACCTTGCACTTGGCATGGTTAAACTCCATCAGGTTGGCATCAGCCCACCTCACAAGCGTGTCAAGGTCCCTCTGGATGGCATTCCTTCCCTCCAATGTATCAACTGAACCACACAGCTTGGTGTCATTGGCAAAGTTACTGAGTGGTCTGTGCCACCACTTTCATTTTGTTTTGACTGTTTTCTTAGATTGCCAGCACCTTGAATCCTCATCTCTGCTGCTGCCCTTGCCCTTTCCTGCCTTTTCCTTTAGACCTAGAATACCACCTCCTTCTATCCCAATTCCAGACCTTCATCAGGCTGCCACAGATAATTTATCATGTCCTTCCCTGGGTCCTTCTCCTCCTCCACATCTCAGTCACAGGAAGGAGCAGTGAGGAAGGCACAAAGCCACAAATTCTTGATCAACCAGCCAAATGGGCCTCCTCACCTGTGTATCCCCAAGTTCACTTTAATAACGTCAGGAGCTGTGGTGTCCTGCAGAAATGTCTGAGAGCATCATGGAAACACTGACCTTACATCCAGGCAGGCAGGTGCACATATCTGCATCACCCCTACAACATGAGCCTACGGTCTTCAGGAGATGATTCTCAGTTATCAAACAGAAACTGTCTGCTTATTGCTCTGTTGAAGAGCTATGGTTTAAGCACCCACCTTTTGGAACATCCTGTGCACATGGGTTTCAAACCACATACTGCAAAGCCTGGCAGTGCTAATCCCAGGTTTTACTGCCAAGATCACTGCAAGGACTCAGAAGACCATGTCTTTTGATGACTTCATCTTTTTAGGAAAAACATCTCGGGATGGAGTGTTGCTTGGAGAATCAGTGCCTAAGCCATGTGCTAAATGGTGGGGGTCTCTGATGTACTAAAGAGTAAGAGCATCAGGAATGTTACCCTCAGCTAAGAACAGTGAAAAATCCAGTCCAGTACTCTGAGGAATATGGAACCATTCTTTGGAGCAGCCAAGAGGATCCCTGAGGATACTGGGGAACTGTATCTTTTGTCTGAGCTTGTAACTTCTTTACAAAGCAGAATAATAAAAAAAGGCAACCTGCACACACCCTGTTAGGCCTTATTCTAGAGAAGAATCATTCCCCATGCTTCCTGTTATCAGTGCCCAGAAATCTGCATCAGGAACTGCTCTTTATATTAACAGCCTGGTACCAAGATACATGATAGTAAGCAATCGTTAAGCATGCAGGAATTCCTCTCTATGAAGCTGTTCCAGTAGAATTCCCTTTAGAGAAAGATAAAGGTAACAGATATCATATCTTACCTTGGGATTTCCAGTATTTCTTTTCAGGGCTTGTTTTTAAATGGGAAATAAAGTCAGTTATTACTGGAATCCTCTTGAAGAACTCCGCCACACAGTATTGGTGGTTTCCCATCCCTCTTCCAGGAATAGGAACAGAGCCCTGCACTGCAAGGAGTCATCATGCTTGGCTTCTTTACAGCTTTCCGCCTCTGAGGTTTACTCTCAGCGTCAATGCAGCAGAGGCTTTGAAGTAGCTTTTGAGCAGAAGCAGACAAATTAAATTCCTGGACCCTGCAGCATCTGCAGTTACATGATGTCTTCTGAATGCTATCAATCTCGTTGACAGTGGCAAAAATGAGCTGGTAATCAAGACCATGAAACATTTGAGACGACAATAAGCAAATGTCACTATATTGTTCAGCAAGATTAGAGGTATAAGGCTGAAGAAGGGATAGTGCCACAGCCCAGAGGCCAAGAGACTGAAGCCTAGGCTGTAGAAGATGTCATGAAGCTGCAGAACCTATTGGAAGCTAGTAGTCAACTGTCTAGAAGAGACCAAGTGTGGCGGTAAAGCAAGTAGGACACGAACACCCAACAGGACAGGATATGAATATGGCAGCTGTACACACAATGAGGGTTGTGCAGCAAGTACCTAATGAGAAATAACCTCTCATGCACACAACATTCCCAGTGGGTCCACAGAGTTCCCTGATCCAGGTCATAGTAGAAAACCAGCAGTTCAGCCAAGCTTTGGAGTCAATGTTGAAGAGCTGAGGACTATATCAGAGATCTTGGAGGTGGTGGATGACATTCTAGGTCATCATTGTCCCACCAATCTCCCTGCACTGACTCTGCAGGGCCTGGAGGCTGGGCATGTGGAGGCAGGGTGGTGCCAGAGCATGGGCAGGGTGAACTGGATAGTGCTGAGGTGATGACATCCAAGGCAATAGCTTTCTCCTCCTTTCCATGGCTGGGGCTGTGCAAGAGGGAGCTTCAGAGAGCAAAAGAGAGCCTGCTTTGCTGCAGAGACCAATGCACCCAGCTTTCCAAGTCAAAGGGAGCAGCAGGGCTGAACCTTCTTGCTGTACTGATCACTGGCTCATAGAGGACAATGAGGAGACAGATCTCTGCTCATTCTAAGGCCACCCTAAATCTCCAGTGCAGGGTTTGGTTCTTTGCAATGTACCTTGGATTGAAACTTTGCCTTTCAATCTGCATTACCTCTTGTCCAAGGGCTGGCTGAAGAGAGTGGAAAAAATAGTTCTGTACTTTCTCCAAAATGTTGGAAAGTCTCCTTGATCTGTATTCAGTGAAGTTAAATTACTACTGGACTTCAGAGACCAGTAGTTGCCAAGCCAGAATGGAGTTCACACCATCTATTTTGCCCTGCCAAAGTCAGGTACCTTCTGCAATCAGTGGAAACACAGAGATGAAGTATTTTACTCCTAGAGGTACCCATCTAACCAAGTAACAGTACACAACTAGCTTAGATCAGACATTAACACCCCCTCATCCAGCATTTCATTTGACGGAAAACTGCAGTCCCAATGGTATCTGCTCCACAAGGGACCTGCTTGTCTCTGGAGGAATTGACTAGGCAGTTCAAAAACTGTGAATAATCTGCAGTCCTGGAGTATCCACTGAACAGAATGGCACTGGGCAGAGCAATCCAATGATCAGTGATGTTCCAGAAGCCCCTCATACTCATCAAGAAACACAAGAGATATGGCAATAAGGACACAGAGTCATCTGCATTGATTGAGAAGTTCTCAGGAAGACAGACCAAAAGGAGTTACATGGCTAAGCATCAGAGAAGTCGCAACCAGATGGGAAGGGAGATCTCACAAGCCTGTGTGATAGGGGACAAAGGGTCTCAGTGCTGATGGAAATGGAATTTGGCAGCACTGGGCTCTGCTAATGGCAGCTGTTAATGGGACATCTGGTGGGAGAGACCTGTCCAAAGAACAGACTGGAAATGATGCTAATGTTATCCAAGGCTCACGTTGCACAGGGCTGGCCAGTTAAAGTTCCAAGGACTTGGCTCTGAGCACTTCCTGAAAAACCACAGCCTCCCATCTCTGCAGCGCCTCTGCAAAGAGCCCATAAATCACCGTCCCTGACACGGTGCAGTCTCAATTCCTCTTGCCTCTCCTTAACACAGAGTCTCACATAGCCCTGTCAAGCAAGGACATGGCCCCCACCTGCCCTAGCCTCAGCCAGGGTGCTGAGCAGTTGAACATAATTGTCACCACAGGCTCCCGTTACCTATACTGCCTGCACAGCACAGCCAGCAATATGGTTCTGTAAAGCCTGTTTGGGTAATAAGCTGCCAGTGTGTACTTGAATCAAAGCAGAGGGCATTTCCTCATCTTTTTACGAAAAATACCACTAAATGTTAAGGAGCTTAATGGTCTCCCTGAAACAACAGAGTGATTATTTCACTCTGAGATAAGGAAGGGAAGAACGTAGGTGTGGATTCAGCACTTCTGGAGGAAGACCCTTGAGAGTTGCCCAGCCTCATAAAAAGCTGGAGCTGAATTTTATAATGAGGTGTTGCAGACTTATCACTGATTTCTCCTTTCTCTTTTTTCCTTTGCAGAGTTGAGACCGAATGACAGCAGGATGGAAAAGCACCCAGCCACAGATCTCTCTCTGGTATTCAATAATAGAGTGCTCGCCTATTTAAAACCAAATCCCTCCAAATAAAACAGTCCTGCCTGACATGGCAGACACAGCCCTGGGTGCATGCATAGCAATGGAACAGATTTACAGCCTGAAAATAGTTTTTAGACTAGTATGAAGTTTAAGTAATTTGTCTCGTGCCATGTAAAGCTTATAAACAGTCACAGTTGGAAGAAGCTTAATGTGGTGAGGATATCTCTTAGACCAAAAAGATCAAGTCTGGGGATATTTTAGGACCAAATATTCTGTTCCCTAAATCAAAATTCAGTGCCACTTGTATCTGTATAGACCCAACACAAAAGCTTTCTCATCCACACTCTTAATCATGCTCCTGCAATAAAACCCCAAATGCTGTTTCCTCCTGCTGCTCTTGCAAACCATGGTGCTGGTCTGGCACACATCAGCATAGATGTTTAGGCAGGAAAAGGTGTTAATGAATTGAAATTGTGGCTAATATTAAAATCAGCTGTTTTTATTTCAACTTCCTACAACCCCCCGAAATAAAATCAATTCCTATTTGCCAGCTGAAGGGCAAAGTTCCAAAGAGGAAGCACTCATTTTCAGCTTTTACAAGGGTTTTGCAAACAACAGAGAAGGAAAGAAATGTAATTCCACTGCTTGTTGCAGTTTTCTTAAGGCAGCAGGTATCTTGGAGGCTCTTGAAATCTGAATGCGATTCAGAAAGCAATTACTGCTGGTAAGATGATGGAGCTGCTGGTTAACTGAGAAAACAAGCACAGGTAGGGGTAAATGGGACATTAATTGCTCTGGGTCTGGGCTGCCTCCCTCCTCAGAGTCTTTAAAGCAGGAGACTCCGCAGACTAGAGCCACTGAGGATGAAGGCAGATAAAGTGACTTGCAGCACATATAGAAGTACTTACTCTGAGATCTAGGATACTATTTAGTAGATATGGGGACAAAACACTGCTGGGCTCAAAGGGGCATAAAGTCCCTTTTGTTTTCCTCTTTGATGTCATTGAGGATCACTGGGCTAGGCTTCTCCAGTATCGCAGCACAGGCTGTGTCATTGTGTTATCACTGAAGGCCACAGCATAATGCATGACAACAGTCTGATATACACTGGGTTGTATATCATCCCAGCACTATTTGTCCACAAAGGCAGCTCTTAGCAACCTGATGTAGTCGAAAATGCCCCTGCTCACTGCATGATTTTGTGTCCTGTCTGTCTTCACTCTTGCCCTCCTTAGCCACATGGACTGCTTTAGCCATTGTAGCCCCAATTCTTGGAGGTTTATGATCACTCTGACTTTGGTCTTTTCAACAATGGCATTATGTCATCATGGCAGTGTAGGCAATAATAATTCCACAGTTGCTTCTGCCTTATATAGAATTAAAATAGTTCTGACCTGAACTTAAATTTCACGTACCTCAGGCCAATGTGGGAAAATTGCTCCTTGTGGTAACAATTGAGCAGTCATAGAGATGTGCTTTTGCCAGTTGGAAATGTCATCTTTCCTCTACTTCATGTTCTCCCACATACTTGTAGGGCTGTCTTGCATGTGCCATGCACACTGCTTCTCCTTTTTGTGTTAGCTCCCCAAAAAGCCATTTTCCAATTAATTGTCCTGCCTTATTAACAGCTACACTAGGACTATGTGTTTGCTCACACCAACTGGGCAATGCCTCCAACACCTCTAACCCTTGTTCATGTCTGATTGATAAGCTTTTGGGCTCCTTTTCCAAGCTGCAGCCTTGCAATAAAAGGATTGTGATGCTCTTCATTATCTGCATCATCTGGTTTTCTCTTCCCATGACCATCCTTTCAGTCATCCTGTTGCCAGGCTGCAGCAGAGCTGCCAACACAGAAAAGCTTACAGAGAAGGCAGTTGCTTTGCCTCTAATCCGAGCAGAAGCAAGTGTCCCAGGGAGAGGATGTTGATACACATGACAATGCCCTGCGGAGCAGCCCCATTCACACTTTAGCAGAGAAGCATTTTAATTAATTGTCAACAGTTTTTTAATATATAGATTTAGCAGCTCTGCCTGAGTAAATGCTGTTTGAGAGATTAAATTCTGTTTGGATTAATGGCCTCTGACAGCTTTTCCTCCTTTGCAAACAAAGTGGGTTTGAAGTGTAATAAAACAGAGCGTGGGATGCATTGAACATGGAGAGCTGTTCAAGCTGGCAGCCAAGTGAAACATCACTAGCTTCCATTGAGAGGAGCCCACAGACAAACACACCTTCCAGGCACAAAGGTTTTTAATCTGATGTGGCTTCAGGCTGTCCAAGTGCCTCAGCCTCCTATACAGTTCCTTGTGGCAATTCTCAGCAGTTGTGTGTATGGAGTTTTTCAATGTAGGGCTCTGCGGACTGTGGCACTGACATCTGCAGCGTCTGCATGAGGCAGATATTGAGCAGGGTTGTTTATTCTCCTTGTGTTATGGTTGAGAGGAGACTAATCCACAGTATGGTCACATGAACAGGTGAAATCTACTTCCCAGGGACGGTCAAAGAAGAATTTATGCTGATCTTAGAGCTAACAAGGACTCTGAGGAAGATGTTTCCCCCCACCCTCCCCACCCCTGTGCTTATAGCCACCTCCCACTTGGGTCAGCCTTTTAGATGGATCATGGTAATGATTAATGAAACTTTTCTACCAGAGCAGTTTCTTTTTGCTATGTTTTTGAGGCTGAGAAGCATTTAGTTTAGCACCCAGACCATTTAGAGGGCAGAAAATGAACAGATTCTCCATGAACCTTATAACCAACCATACTGCCATGCTGTACACACTGCTGCACTAAACCAGTCGTACATGAATGGACTGCAACCATCCTACAACCTCAGTCTCCGAAGGTAAGGCGAAAGCCCTGACGTTCTTTCCATGGTACAAACAGATGTCCTTGGGGTCTGCTGAGAAGAGCAGGAAAAATGCTTGAGACAATGCCCACATGTACTGGGGCACAGTACAGGAAGGGGCGCACAAGTACTTGTGTGTGTGTACTTGAAGTACAGCACACAAGGAAAGGGGGGGATGATGATATAAAAAGCATTTCTGGAGGAAGCATTGGCCAATGCACCACCTTTAGTTTGGGTTGTAAGCAATTTTTTGACTGATTTGTAGTGTTTCCCTTGAGACAACATTCCTTTTCTTAGTAAGATGACCTTAAAGGGACAGCAGAAATAAAGGGGAGGGAGATTCAGATTTTGTGTCTGGTGTTTACGACTTTCCCTACCTTCACAATGACCAGGTGAAAATGAAGTTGCTGTTACTCTATCATCAGAGTTGTAGGATACCTTGAGCTTCCTGCTCATGGGATCTGAGAGTTGCAGTGCATGAAAACACCAAGATGAAATCCCAGAGAACAAGTAGCAGCAAACTCACTTTAATTTAACACTTACTCAGATCATGCTTTTAATCACAGAATAGTAAGGGCTGGAAAGGACCTCAAGATCATCGAGTTCCAACCCCCCCGCCATGGGCAGGGACACCTCCCACTAAACCATGCCATCCAAGGCTATGTCCAACCCCACCTTGAACGCTGCCAGGGATGAAGCATTCACAACTTCCCTGGGCAACCCATTCCAGGGCCCCACCACCCTCACAGTATAGAACTTCTTCCTCAGATCCAATCTAAACCTCCCCTGTTTAAGTTTAAACCCATTACCCCTTGTCCTCTCACCACAGTCCCTAATGAAGAGTCCCTCCCCAGCATCCCTATAGGCCCCCTTCAGGTATTGGAAGGCTGCTATGAGGTCTCCACGCAGCCTTCTCTTCTCCAGGCTGAACAGCCCCAATTTTCTCAGCCTATCTTCATACGAGAGGTGCTCCAGTCCCCTGATCATCCTCGTGGCCCTCCTCTGGACTTGTTCTAACACTTCCATGTCCTTTTTATGTTGAGGACACCAGAACTGCACACAATACTCCAAGTGAGGTCTCACGAGAGCAGAGTAGAGGGGCAGGATCACCTCCCTCGACCTGCTGGTCACACTCCTTTTGATGCAGCCCAGGATACGGTTGGCCTTCTGGGCTGCAAGCGCACACTGCCGGCTCATGTTCATTTTTTCATCAACCCACACCCCCAAGTCCTTCTCTGCAGGGCTGCTCTCAATCTCCTCCCCGCCCAACCTGTAGCTGTGCCTGGCATTGCTCCGACCCAGGTGGAGGACTTTGCACTTAGCATGGTTGAACTTCATCAGGTTGGCATCAGCCCACCTCACAAGCGTGTCAAGGTCCCTCTGGATGGCATTCCTTCCCTCCAACTTATCAACCGAACCACACAGCTTGGTGTCATCGGCAAACTTGCTGAGGGCGCACTCAATCCCACTGTCCATGTCACCCACAAAGATGTTGAACAAGACCGGTCCCAACACCGATCCCTGGGGGACACCACTCGTTACTGGTCTCCAGCTGGACACTGAGCCACTGAGCACTACTCTTTGCGTGCGGCCATCCAGCCAGTTCTTTATCCACCGAGTGGTCCACCTATCAAATTGATGTCTCTCCAACTTAGAGAGAAGGATGTCATGTGAGACAGTGTCAAAGGCTTTACACAAGTCCAGGTAGATGACATCAACTGCTCTGCCCCTGTCCATCAGTTCCGTAGCCCCTTCATAAAAGGTCACCAGATTGGTTAGGCAGGATTTCCCCTTAGTGAAGCCATGAACTTGTTGAATTTCTAATTGTTTTTAAGTATGGGCTTGAGAACTCTTGAATGTGAACATGTTTTATTCATGAAAATGAAACTAAAGACATTAAAATACATGGTTTGTACGACAGTTTTATGAAGTTTAAATGATTGATTTTAACAAAGGATTCAAAACGTGTTAGGAAGTAATTATCAAATAACTTAATGACATCCAAGAGCTATATAATATGACGAACCATTGCTCTGAACTTTAGGCCCTCATGTGATTATTTTGGTGCTAGGAGGGAGTAAACTGCAGCTTCAAAGGCAATGAAAATTTTCATTAAAAATAACATTCAATAACTAACAATAATCAGGATTAATGGCACTGTCAATGATAATTCAACCAAAAGGATTTTTTGAAGTCAAAAGTGTACCGAAAATCATTTGAAGCAAAAGTTGCTTTCCCAAAACCATATTATTTCAAAGCAAAATCATTTCCTTTGACATCCACAGACCTTCTCTGTCTGTCTGAACATGGATTGCCCTTTAATAGAGAATGGGATGGAATGATTAGAGATAAGGTATACATTTTCAACAGTAAGTCAGTGAAGCATGTGGTGGATCAATGGGAGTCTTTAAACTTAAATTGTGTGTCTCTTTTCTAAAGGCCTGCTTTAAATCAGCCCCAAGTTGAGATACAAAACACAGGGTGGAAACTGTACTAAAAGCTGGTATAAAACTGAAAATGCTATCCTCCAGGAAATTTCAGGATTCCAAAATTATATTTTACCCTAAGTGGAGTTACAAAGCAGGTTATAAAAATTCCTGAAATATTTCATTTTGACACTACCTGAACAGTTTGGTTTGGCTGCAGTTTTAAAACTTCCTATATATGTGTATCAATTCTTATCCATAAGCAGATTATCCATGTTATACATTACCTATGCTGATAGCAGTAGCTTGGCCACAGTGCTTCCAGGCACAGTTCTTTCCCAAATGGTTCCGTTTTCTTGCACCATGGGCATTACCCATCTTCATTCAGGACAATCTGTGTTTCTTTGCACAGTGCTGCTGTGTCTAGCCCAACACCTCATCTCAGACAGAGCAGGAAAGTCCCGGAAGGAGACAGCCATTTCCCCAAGACCAAGAGGAAGAAGCACATCCCCTTATCTCCACAGGGGTTAATGGTGCAGTTGTGATGCGCTGCAAATATATATACACAGTGGTAAAGGCAAATAGTGCCCTGGGCACCACAGATTGTGGGGAACTTGCAAATCTGACTGATTTGACTCTGCACTCCCATGTGTCTGAGTAGCTCTGCACCAAGTCCTCAGTGTGCTGGTATCATCCTTGCATTTTGTTATCCAAGCTGTCCTGATTCCCATTGCCCTGGGACATGGAGAGCTGGATGTGCACAGCAGCTTGTTTTATACCACCCAAAAAATAAGAGCTACAAATAATAAACCAATCTGGCCAAACCCAGTATAAATAGTCTTTTTTTTCACTATGTTCTTGGCAAATGCACTCAACATCACAGCAGAGCCCAAAGGGAGATGCCCACTGCTGGGATTTGTACAATTTAGGAAGTCAAGAGCCTTTTGTGTATCAAGCAATTAACTGGATAGAAGGATCTATTTTAATTATTTGCTTATTTTTCTGGGAGTGCCAAACAAACGTTCTTGCTGTAAGGAAGGCAATGAACCAATGTGACTCTTCTGAACCTGAAGGCGTTTAATCTACAAAGCTCCAAATGGGGCTTCAGTCTGCCTTTATTTGGAGCTGTGAACATGTGAAATAGAAGCTCTCCACTCTGAATTAGAAAGGTGGATGTGCCACATCTTGCTGATGCAGAAGACAGTTTGCTTCCACTCCTAGTAATATCTCTGGGGAGGCATCCTTAATTCTTTCACCCAGGGAAGCAGTTTTCTTATCACAGAACTACATTGAATTATTCTGGCACAATTTACCAGTGCTAGACCATGATAGATGTAATTTCATTTGCCATTCACGTAACTGGTGTTGATATTTTTCATTCAACCTTGTTGTGCAGCTTTTATTAGCACTCAGGTCACAATAACAAGCCAGAGTCACTTTTTCCCTGTTTCAGATATAGGTACTACACTTGTTACTCTGCAGTCACACCCAGTCACCCCAAACCTGATAAACCTACTGAATGCATTTGCTACAATAAGTGTGGCTTGGCATGCTAAGCCATTCCAGATTCTGGAGGGAGTTTACTGAGTTCCCTTCTCTGGAGTTTATCACCTCAGCTATTCTGAGATTTGCTCTCACCTGAACTGTGATCTCTTCTCACACCCATGACTTTGCTCCCTTTGACCAACCCATGATGCGTCATTACTGCATCATTTGAACACCAAGTACTTGTTTCATTTTACATGCTGCCTGAATGTGCCCTTAATCTCATCTCTACTTCTCTGTTATCACAGCTACACGTCTTTCCCTGTTCTCATTTTATTTGAATGGCAGGAGAAACTTCTCTATGCCCTTAGTACCCTTTGTAAAGTGAAAACCCAAAGTGACACTTTGTGATTTTCATCATTTTCCTGCATTTCCTGATGCGAGGAAATGATTCCCCATTCCTCAAAACCCACTCGAATACACCAAACTTTGCTGAACTATTAATTACTTATTAATTGGATGTTGTGTTCAATAAACATGCCATAGGCTCTCACGATCTAAGATTTAGCTCTTTAATAAGCACATCCAGGAGTCTAAACTCTGCTGTTATTAAAACCTTCAGATACGCAGCAGATTATAACTTATGCTTTAATGCTGGAAAACCAGAAAAAAACATAAAAACAATCGTGAACAAATTGGTCATGAATATGGGTAGTTCAGCAAACAAAAAGTTCCTAACTAGAAAAGGAGGAGCAGCTTTCCAACAGCCAGGGACTAAGCTCAGAGACTGGGAATGTCTTCCAATCCCTTTGATCTCTTAGGAAACTAAACATCAACAGGATGATATGAAGAACATTCCCAATGAAATATTATCATGTTCATAGGGAAGGTGGAAGATCTTAGATCAAGGCACGACTTGGTCAAATTATTCAGGTCGATGTTCTTCTGGATGTCATGATTTCTTTGTGATTTGCTTTCCTGTGTTCAGCTGTGGGAAATAGCAACACCTTTGGCCAAGAGATGGTGGAAGGATTAATGTCTGTAAGATAGTGCAGTGTGGTGGTATAATGTGCTAAGAAAAGATGTGAACTCCACAAGCTGTTAAGTCTGTCACAGCAGCTTCCCCTTGCAAGCCCAGAGAAGCCATCAGGAGGAGGAAGGAGCCTCCATGAAGACCATGTAACAAGCTCCATGGGCACTGCACAGGGATAAAGTCTAGGCAGTTTTGCTACTGATTCCAGGAGAGCAGACATGCCTGCCTAGCAGAAGACTTGCAGGCTAGTTAGTGGAGCAAGATAAATGAAAATAAAGGTTAGGTGGGGGTTTGGGAGGACTTGAGAGATGTATGACTGCAGATAGGGAGCTCCAAGATTGCACTTCAGGAGGTCCCTGAGATGTGTTGCTTGAGCTCCTAGCAGTACTTACTGTGATTTCCTTGTCCAAGTGCAATGTGGGGATATCACTTCACCCCTCCACCCCACTCAAGGCCTGATGTTTGTGTTTGGGGAGAGCAGAAATCAGAAGCATAGAATGGTTTGTGTTGGAAAGGACCTTAAAGCTCATCCAGTTCCAAGCCCCGTCCAACTTGGCCTTGAACACTGCCAGGGATGGGGCGGCCACAGCTTCTCTGGGCTCTTTAACAGTAAGGAACTCACCAAGCTCCACGGTTCCCCTTTGGGAGGATTTAAACAAAGCCTCTTGACAGACATCCAAGTGGTGATTTAAGGACCAATAGTCTCTTCAACACAGCAAAACCACATTACTCGGCATGGAGATGCTGAAGTACAATCACGCTAAGGGAACCAAATTGCTATACCTGTTAGTGTATAACTGTTCCCCTCAGATAATGGATTTTATCTCCAGCAAATTTTATGGTTTGTTATAAAATAATGTTAAGCACAACAAAATAATAAGCAGCTGGCTTGTTTTCTGGTGAAAAAAAAGCTCAAACCATTAAGGTTGTAAACATCAAACTAGCTGAGCACTGCTATTGAAGGAAATGGGTGATAAAACAGTTCTTTTTTTACAATAAATATTTTGTCGGTGATGTATTTGAAATATATCAATTATTTATCTCCCCCTATGGTTGAGATGTGCCCTTTAATAAAATGTAGAAAGGTTTTTAATTTCTCTGAACAATAAATGCAATTGATTTTTGTGACTAGCATGAAGAATAGATTGACTTTAATGTCTTTTTCCTCCAGTATTTTGTATTGTTTTATGCGGAAATCTTGAGTTTAATAGATTTCTAGAAAATATTCCACTAAAATGGTCAGAGAGAAGGATAAATCTCATTAACTCAAAACTGTTCATTTTCCATATGCAAATTTGTAGGGATTATCATTATCTTTTCTTTCATCTGAATCACAGTGTTTGTCATGTTTATTTGTTCTGTGTTTTCATAAACATTTAGGATTATTAATAATTTAGGAATGATGTTTAATTTTCATGTAATGAATTCATGCGGGCAAAATAAATATGCAGGGTAAGTAGTCAGTATGTCTGGTAGCTATTAAACATACTTTACTCTTTCCGTTCAAATCCACTCGAAATACGCGAACCTAGCTTAAGCAGGCGAGAGCAGTCTCTCACCTTAACACCTTCTTTTAGTGTAAATCCAGCATAGATTCCACAGCCAGGGGTGTTAACTCTAATTTATATGTGTGCATTCGGCAGCAGACACCATCACGTTGAAATTGCTCCTTACTTACAGTGCAAGGAGCAGTGCAGCTTCTCTGTGGACTGCCACATAAGCGTGTCCGACAAGCTCAGTATATAACAGGGGTTGTGCTTGGGCAGCCACAGCCTCATTTGCCTGAGCCTCCTATCACCAATCATAGCCAACAGCAGATTGCAGGAATAGACAGGCATATAATGATAATTCCTCAGGGAAAAAGATATTGTGGCTTAGGGAATTCCTACCTGTTTACAGTGTTAACTGGCTTCTCTTCCAACAGTTTGCTGGATCTCTTCCATGCCAGTGGTGCTCTGTGTCTTCATCCTGAGACACAGGGCATGTGCAGACGACATAATACTTCAGCTAATTTTGATTAAAGCTTAGATACATGCAATTTAGATTTGCAAATGATCTGAGCTGATGCTTGACATTTTGAGCTTATGTTAGGAAGACTCTACACACAAATTACAGAATTAAGACATGATTAAGATTTCAGCTCTGAAGTTGCCAGCTCTGTATATTTAAATTGCTTTTTTTTTTTCACTATCAATGGCAAATGGCAGCTTGGCCTGAAATAGCAGCTCAGAAATGCCCCTTTTTTTCTTTGCATGTAAATTTGGCATCAGGTTTGAGCTTCAGGATTCAGTCCCCTCCTGTTACAGCAGTGCTTGAACACCAACGGCAGTACAGGGCAGCTTTTCTAAGACTCATGTCTACCTGTTTCCTTTCCTGTTAAGTCAAAACTTCTGTTCCTCTTTCACATGCTGACTGCTGGATGCAGAAAAGCCATGACCTCACGTGGTCCTCCCTGCACAGTCTGTATTTCCAGCCGTGTAGCTCCCAACCTGCCTCCACGCTCTTGGTGAAGTTCAGTGCTTGGGATGAGGCTGAAGTATGTCCCCTCCACCCCAGCTCCCTCGCTTTCTCCAGCTGACACCAAGGTTTTCAGGTGTTAAGATAGATGTCCAGCTCTCCTTCCTTGTGATGGTCAAGTCCTGCCTTGCTCTGGGGCTGTATTCAAGCTACCTTCAGAGCTCAGGTCCTGCAGAATTTCTCCAAAATGACTTCAATACACTTGAATGAGCAGGAGATTTCCTGGGTAATTACTGAGTCCAGCTGAAGGGAGTGGTGAGAGCCAAAATTTCACAGTTTAGTACAATTCTTTATTAGCTTGAAAGTTCATCATAATAACTTGTTACATACAGTTCATTGCTCTCTTCTGCAAAACTTGTTATCTGCTATGGGTACATTAACCACCTTCCCCTTCCCAAACAATTATATTACTCAACTGACAAGGAATATACTTTCAAACTGATCCATGACCAAGTCATTCTGTGTGTGAAATCTTTTTAGCCAAACACATGAATCTAAATTACAATCACAAAATGGTTTGTGTTGGAAAGGATCTTCATATCAACCAGTCCCAAATCCCTGCCATGGGCAGAGACACCTTCCACTAGAGCAGGTTACTCCAAGCCCTGTCCAACCTGGCCTTGAACACTGCCAGGGATGGGGCAGCCACAGCTCCTGTGGGCACCCTGTGCCAGCGCCTCAGCATCCTCACCACACTCTGAGTGGTCCCTAGTTCTAGTCACTGAGTGTGTGACTTGTAGGGGCCTCTCTAGAAGCAGAAGGTTTCCAAAGCCTTGGTCCATGGTGTAGGCACATCTTACAGTCTTCACACACAGAGTTTGAGCCTTTGCCATCCCCTGTAGGAGCTGAGAAGGGAGGAGCAGTTCTCCAGGGCATGCAGAATTGCAGGATGACTTTTCAGGGTGAGTAGTTTATGCCAAGCATTTACTTTTCTTCCTGACTGAGTAGGGGCTGGAGGGACACAAGGTTGTGATTCAGAGCAGATTTATGACATTTAAAAGGTGCATCAGCTGCCTGCCTTCTAGCCATGAAGGAGAGAGCTGTCATCACTGTGAGCCTAAGATATAGAGGCTTGGACTTTACCCTGACCCCATGGGAAGGCACTGGCTAATGAAGTGGATGATTAACATGTCCACCTGTCTCAGAACAGGGGACAGCAGTTAATGAAGACCAGAGCTGCAAGACAGCAGCCACCAGAGAGCAGGGACAGGCATGCATTTGATGGACCAGTTTGCACAAGCTGTGTTCTGTCCTAGCGACTGGAGCAGAGGCAATGAAAAAGTGGGACTTGATAGAGCTACCTTTTACTTTCCTTTAGTAAAAACTTTGTTTTCCTAACGGAAGGAAGAAGGTTTACAGGTTTTCCCCACTTCTGTGTCTTTTATTGGCCAACTCCCATGCTTCCAATCAAAATGAGATGTTTCTATGCAAATATCTCCCTGGCTCCAGAATCCAACTCTGAGCTCTTTCAGCTGTCCTGGGCTGCTGTGCACGAATGCCTGTGATGCTGCAGACCTGCTGGACCTCCGCTTGGAGGCAGGGCCCACCGTCACTGCCCTTGGAGTTGAGGACAGCAGGGGCTGGAGAGCCTGAGGTGGTGCCTCTCCAGCCCAGTTTGAGTAACAACCAGAGAACGTTGTGACAGCACAGCCCTACCAGGCGCCCTGAGACCTCGGCATTAGGAGATTTGTCCTTTCCACCAGAGCTTCACTGCTGCTAGACCCAGAGCAAAGGACCAAAGTGGCAGCAGCTGCATCCCTGCAGCTCTGCTGCCCCTTTCAGTATGACTTTCACTGTCTGCTCCTAAAAACGCACTGGTGACTCAGCAAACAAAGCTCTTTAAAGCCTTCCCAAAATCATGGCCAAATTGTGCCCACCTGGAGCTTCAGAGACCAGATGCTCCTGTGCAGGTGAGCGCACGTGTGTCCAGAGCTAAGTTGAGGTCTGTCCTGCTCTGGTTACCAGCCCCTTAATGATGTCCCAGTCCAGCCAGGGGCTGCCTGCAGTTCAGTGACATGGTTTCTATTCTGAGTTCTTCCCCTCTCTTCCTAAAGACATCATCTCTTTGCTGCAGAAGCCCTTTGTAGAAAGCTAATTCAGGGAAGAAAGAGGAGTCAGCTTAATTGATCAAAATGTCACCTACTTATATACTTGTTCAGCTTCTAGGAATCAAGATTAATATAGTGTGTGCTTTATGTTGAAACCAAGCACTTCATACCAAACCAATAATAGCTGAAGACTAAGTATGCAGCCCAGGGTGTCCGTGTGTGGTACAGTACTGAGCAGAAGGTTGAATGAAATAACAAATTTTAAGCAGTCAGAGTCAATATCAAGGAGGTGCCCTTTAGACTGGCTATTTAACTGCAGCCAGATAGAATCAAGGTTGAAAAAGAAATTGCCCAGCAGCAAGAAAAAGACACAAAAACATGAATTTTAAGGTCTCCTTATTAGCACACATGTAGCTTTATACCATGGCTGGATTGTGGCTGATCTAATGACCCATAGAGGGATCTCTGCTGGTCACTGCATAAGCAATGCCATGGGGAGGGCAAGTGAGGAGGAATGGGAGCTGCTAGCAGCCCCAGACGTGGAGCCTGACTCCATGCACCTTGCTGCTGTGCTACGAGGAGCCAGAAGGAAGCCAAGAAACAGGGCTCTCCTTTCCTGGATAGACAGACTGTGCCAGCATGTGCAGAGAAGCTCTGCCCAGGTTGCAAGGCACTCTCCATCTAACAGACTTACACAAGCGCCCTCAGTGCCAGCGCTGCGAGGAGACGGATTCAGCGTGTCCACATGGACAGAACCAGTTACGTTCATGGATCATCAGAACAATATCTCGGCTAACCATCACTATCCACAGCACATTTCACACTTTATGCTTAGGCACCTCAGCTCTGCTGTTAGTCCCATAATGCAGGATCATCTCACTACGTCCTTTGTCAAGCCCAGCCTGGAAAGCCTTTGCCTTAATTTGAAGTCGATGGACAGATTTGCAATCCAATTTCAGTGCAGCAGAGGAGTCTGGGGACAGAGAAAGAGGTGCCAGGATTTCCTTTAGCCCTTAACGTGCACTGTACTGGCAGTCAGGACAGAAGTAAATGTTTTAAACCAGGCATAATTTTTCTGCTTGATTATTGGCTGGAGAGCAGATACTGTTCCTTTACAAGACCTTATATCCTGGCTTCTCCCACTGTTCCTACTAGAGTGGCTCCACTGAGCAGTGTCTGGTGTTGTGCGCTTCCCTGCACTTTCTGGATGCAATAGGAAATATGCTTCTTTCAGGTCCAACGTGCTTTCTACTCTACAGCTGCTGTATCTGGAGAAGCAGCAGACAGAAGCTTACAACTTAGGAAAGCTCTAGCAGATGCATCAATGCTGGTTCCAAGGTTAGTGCTGTGTAGTGCTGTGTAGGGAAGATGAGTTTCACAGTGGGTCCTCCACTATGCCACCTTAATATGCACATAAACATGTGGATTAGGCATCAAATACTTTGTCCTTACTGCCTGGACCTTACCTTCTTGCATATCACCACCAGATCTGCATTCCACAGAACCACCTAATATCTCTGTTCTTCCCACCACACTCACAGAGCAAGCAGAGATTTCTGTATCCTGAAAATGGAGAGAAGCCCCATGCCAAATCCATGTTCATTTATTAAACAGAGAGGATGTCCAAGAGGTATGACATAGGGAATCAGCGCAGTCCATCAGACAAAGAGACAGAGTAAAGAAAGAGGGGGATGAATGGAGAAACTGAGCTGGTGCACATCAGGTTAACTTTCCTCCCTCGAACGTATGAAAGGTAAGTATGGACAATGCATGCT
The DNA here is from genome assembly GCA_039720435.1 of Amazona ochrocephala. Classification (NCBI taxonomy): domain Eukaryota; kingdom Metazoa; phylum Chordata; class Aves; order Psittaciformes; family Psittacidae; genus Amazona; species Amazona ochrocephala. The sequence continues at coordinate 956,312 of CM077891.1, read as the reverse complement.
CTGGCTAGTTCAGGAGAAGGCCATATGGAATCATATTCCACTCTTGTGAATATTTGAGCCCAAAGGACAGACCCAAGTGAAGTGATTGATTTCCTCACAGCTGACCACATCAGCAACGCCAGCCAGCAGCTGCAATACCTTAATCTTCCTATGACATTAGAGGCCCAGAGAGCACCTGGAAGAAGAGGCAATAATAATTTTGGATGAATACACAGAAGTCCACAGGATGAAGCAAGCCGTAGTGGAGATGTGGGTTAAGAGACAGTCTTGATGGCAGGACCTACAGAAAGAAGACCGAGTGAGCAGGAAAGTGCCTTGTAAAAAGACTTCGGAAATTAAGCTCTTGGCAGCCACAAGGTAATGCTGAAGCTTGGGGGATCTTTCACTGCAGAGGAATACCTCATGCACTGCCCTTGGAAGAAGCATCAGATCTGACTGCAGAGGTGTGGGCATTGCAGCAGCACTGGCATGGACTGCCTTTGGGTGTCTGAAAAAACACAGAGGCAGCTTTGCAAAATACTTCTTTTTCCTCTTGGTGCTTCCCAGAGTAGAAGCTGGAGTGGGAGTACGAGCACAGCAAAGGAGAGAAAGGGCTGTGCTTAAATCATTCCTTGCACGCTACTTGAGGCTCAGCCTCTACGCAAATACAGAGCAGAAGTTGTGATGTTCCCAGCGGAGATGCAGCACACTATTCCCATCAGAACAGGAACAAAATCGCTGTGCCTTCTCACAGCTCTTTCCTACCCCTGGTGTTACTTTCCTTACAATGAAATGATGTTAAAAAGGAACTCCAATTTAGTCCTGTGCTTGTACTGCTTAGTCCAGAGACTCCTGCTGTAGATGACTCTGAGGATGCCATGCACCAGGCGCAAGTGTCTCTCATTGTATTCACCCAGCAGAGCATTTGCAGTTAATACAAATCACCCTAACTAAAATATCTATATTCATAAAAAGCCCCAAACCTTCAAGTAGGCAGCTTGATGGCTTATCTGCTTGAAAAGTAGCTCACCTGGGACAGGCAGTTTGCAAATGTCATTAGCCCAGTAGAGCTCAGGAGATCTCTGATTTTGCCAATGTACCTTTTATTTGGTAATGTGATGTGAAAGAAGAATAAATCCCCCCAGCCTGTCACTCTGTAGATACACATTGCACCAAGTTCAATTGTTCTAGCTTTCTGCCAAATGGCAGGCTTGCCAGCTAGAGACAACGATGTTTAATTTATGAAGGGCTGAGTTTTAATCAGTGTTTTATTGTTTGTTCCAGCAATAGATCAGTTTAATGGCAGCCTAAAAAATGCACCATAAGCAAATCTCACACATGCCATTCTTCTCCCTGTTAGATAACTCACATCAGAAGTTTGACATTGGTGCACACTGGGAAATAGGCAACCTACGAAACTCAGTGCTTAAAATAAGTGACCAAGTTGCAGTTCTGATGGCGTTTGTGGGTTGGTGGATACTGCTGCAGCAAGGGCAGATTTAGAGATAAATCTGTATTCAGAGCCTTTTCGCACTGAATCATGAGATTCCTTTTTATAACCAAGAAAGCAGACCTCTCCTTCAAGCTTGGTCACAGAGCTAGTGTATAAACACTGTTACTGAGTACCTCCTTCAAGCTTGGTCATGAGGACAGTCAAGCACAGGTTGCCATGTAGTCTCCATTCTTGGAGGTTTTCAAGACCAGGTTGGATAAAGACCTGAGACACTTTGACATCAGGGCTGGTATCGCTTGGAGCAGGTGGTTGCACTAAGGGGCTTCCAGTGATTCCCTTCTAACCTGTGAGCCTTTATCTTCCCTTTATCGTACGCTCTCCCGCTCCACGAAAATTATGTCCAAAAATTCTTGGTTAGAAATGAGACAGATGTTGAGAAATGCAGTGTCCCGGATCATCCTGCCTTGGTCACTTGAGCATTTCCAGTACTTGGAATCACATGAGAGCATACCCGCTAACAGGGACAAAAGAGGTGAGGAGATTGTGTAGGACCAACACGCCTCAATCCTGAGAGAAGACACATTACATCAAAACAGTCTCCAGAACAAGCCATGGGAAGTTCTCAGCTCCATGCAGAACAGCAGTGGGATTGTTCTGTGCTAAAGATACAATGCTGTAGGGTCTGCAGACACTGGGCTGGCTCACTACTTAGTTGCAGAAGGGCTGAGATTTCCATACTCCCAGGTTTTGCAAGGCCCTTGTAAGGCAGATTATCCCAGAATTATGGGCCCAGGAAACACTTGCATGTAGTCAATAAAACAGACTCTGGTGAAATTTCACGATGCACATCTTGGGATCCTGGAGCAAACCCATGGAGCAGGTAAACTGAAAACTTCAGGTTTTATCTCCCTGGCATGCAGAGTTCTGTTGCACATGTGCTTTGAGACTCCTTGCTATTGAGTCTTCAGAAACTTGCAGGATGGAATGGGCTTCTGGGATTCCTGATGCAGGGACACCAGCCTGCTGGGTCTAGCACACGTCTAGGGAACCATTGCTATGCTCTGCATGACAGGTACACACAGTGAGCAGGAACAGAGGGTGTATCTGATTTTGCAGGGTTGGTTGGTTGGGTTTTTTTAATTCTTTGTAAAAGGTTATTACAATGCTCTGGCTCATGGGAATTTAAAACTGACCAAACAATGTCACTGAATTGCACTTTGGAAACAGGAATATAAAGCAAACATTTCCAGCAAATTGGAAACCCTGCTTGCCAAAGCTTGCAGGGGGAGGTATGGTTTGTTCAGAAGTCATATAAACTGTTGAAAACATCTCAATTTTTGCTGCAATAATGAATTTCAAGAGCGGAATAATTGGGAAAGAAACCCAAAGATTCTTCAGTTTTTGACATTTAAGGAAAGAGCTGAAGAAGACTTTTTTATATTCACTACATCCTTTGTCGTGATGTAAAGAGAAGCTTCAACTCCGGAATAGCAGCAGGAAAGGGCAGGGAAAGGGAAGATCTTGGGGATCTCATTTCTAAATGCAGCAATGGTTTAAGTGATGACAAAAACGGATTCTGACTTGCTAATTAGTTTTGCATAATGATGACTAAACTTGATTACAGCATGAACCAGTCAAATGTCTGTGTAGCTCATAGGCTTACTGTGTGCTCCAATTAAAAGGGTTAGGTTTGTGTATGGCTCACAAGGTGTTTCCTGGAGACCAAATAACATGCAAAAGGGTGCTCTGAGCTTTTGCTGTTTCAAATGGCTGCTGCAGCAAATTAACTTCTGAGGAGGGATTTGATCGCATCTATTTTATCATAGATCCAAAAGCACGTCACTGATTCTCTACTAGCTTTTGCTCTTTTTTTTCCCTCCTAAACAGCTAAACAAATGGAGAATAAAGCCTTCATTATCTGTTCGTCAGTTGCCATCTCTGCCAGCAACTGCAGGAGCTCTCTCCCTGCTATTTTTCTCTCTTAAGAAGAGCTGAGAGAAAATCTGGCCATAAAACTTCCTGACGCTGTGTGTGTGTGTAAGTGTGTGTGTAGGGGGGAACACTTGGAGTGGGCAACACATTGAACACCTTCCTGAAATGCCGTTCACTGTCCCCTCAAGTGAAGGACACAGGGCTCTTGCAGTGTCTCACCACTCCTGTGGTCCCCCTGGATTCCGCGTGCCAAATTTGCATCCATGCAGAGCCCCACTCAGTCCCACAGGCTGGGATGCAGCCTGGATGTCAGCTGCACTCCAGCACTGAGTTGTGCTGGTTTCTGTGTTGCTGTGGCCTCAGTTCAGAGGGCACCAAGACCCCCACAAACACAGTCAAGTCCAGATTTGGACCACACCATGACTGCTGGAGGTCTACCTTGATGTAACTCCCAGTGCTGGAAGGGCTCTGGCTTGCACTGGAACCAGCGTGGGGTTGGGGAATGGTGGGTTGAGATCCAGTGATTGACCCTAGCCCAAGTCTTTCTTGAGGCTTGTGCCAGCTCCACATTCCCTCCTGTAACTTGAGAACAACACAGAGGAAGGTAGAAAACTGTCCTTCCTGCACATTCCTGTCAATGAGGGCTGCTGAATACAGATAAGCTCCCCTTCAGTGGCTGGTGAACTCTATTACAGGGTTTGCCCCTGACTCGGATTGACAGCATCTCTGTCTGTCTGCAGGAGTAGAATATTTTGACAGCATCTTTAGCACCCTGAGGGGTGGTCCCTTAGGTCCAGTGCCTGAGCGGGGAGGTTCAGCTGGGGTGGCATTTTGGTTATGAAATGGCTGGGGCGAGGGTGGAGGAGGATTGAATTAGAGCTGGGAAACAACAGTTCATTTGGCACCAAGTTAGCGGAGTTATGGATCCCAGGAGCAGATGCTGTTTGCTTCACACCGCCCTCCTGCTTCTAAAATGCCGGAGATTGCAGCACTGCTGATGTGGTTTCAACCTGCATGAATGGGAAAGGCCTGTAAACTTTACAGCTACTCTATCTACTCAGCCTCCCAGGGTCTTCCCGTCCAGCAAATCACTGTGTGGTCCTGGGCCATCTCTCCAATAGCAATGGAAAAGTCCTTGACCCCCAATTTTCCCTATTCCCAAATGAAAGCTTTTGCAGGCAACTAACATGCACAAAATGGGCTCGGGCTGCAGAAATGTGTAACAACACACTCATACATCATGAAATAGAAATGAACAGGATCCTTTCCAAAGGACAGGGGCGTTGCCCATAACCTACAGGCCTCATTAGAGAGATGTGGCAAGAGGAAGAGCTGGGGACCAGCTTGACTTTGATATTCTAAAAAATACTGAGGCAAATTATTAAACAATCACTTTATAACCGTTAGAGGATAAAAGGAAGTAAGAAACAGCCAACATGGACTTGTCAAGAACAAATCATGTCAAACTAATCTAATCTCTTTCTCTAATGGGGTCATTGGCCTATGGACAGACAAAAGTGATAGATATGATATATCTTGACTTTCATAAGGCTTTTGACACCATCTGGCATGAGAGTCTCCTACAAGTAGGGAAATAGGATTGAAAGCAAATCATACAGCATGGGAACAATTTAAAAAACATTAGACTTTGAATTTAATATCAGGAATCTCTTCTGAGCCATGGAAAGTGATTTAAGTCTCTCAGGCATCTGTCCTGGGCCCAGTTCATTGAAAAATATTTGAACTTAGAATTCATGCAGAGCAACAAAGTCAGAGCAATACTCACGCAGAGAATATGCAAGAATCTTGTGGAATTGATGTTCATACTGTTTTACAAATAGAAAATACACAAAACTCTCTATCAAGAAAGAATCATGTGTTCTAAATCTCTTTCAAATACATCCCTGAATACATATTTTCCTAGAACCATTTTAGTTTTAATGAATAACAAAATTACTCATTGATATTTCCAGAAGAGGGACACAAGTTTATTGTTTGGTAAATGTCTGGTTTTGCTATAGGTAAAGAACAGATTTCCTGATGTGACTCAGTCTTTTCTAGCTATCTGACCTCAGAGAGAATTATTCCAGCTGTACAATTTACCACATTTGACAGTGCCACAATTCTACAGGAGTTGAAAAGACAGCTATTTGTTTCAACCTATTTGTTAACAGATTAGATGATGGAACTGATCAGACACGGCTAAACTCCTAAATATGGACATCTGCTCAATTTTAGATACCCGAGAGTACCCCATCTGGCCTCCAGCTGCCTGTTTGGCAGGGTGCTGCACCTGTGTGCCCCACATCCTGACTGTCAGATGCACCAGGTTCTTTTGAGTACCCAACACATCTGAAGTAGCATCACACTGAGGCAACTGAAGATATCTCCTGTCAGCTTTGTGGATTAACTATGAGATGAGGGGATGATGATGCCAACACGTGATTCAATTAGAATTGTCTTGCAAGATCAAGATGAAATGCAATAAGGCAAGTGAGAAGTCAACACAAAGAGGAATCAAATGCATAAACTGAAGTATGGTTAAACCTGTGGCAGCACCATTGCAGGGACTGATCTGGGCATTAGAGTGAGTCCTACAAAGGGGATGGCAAGCTTTGCCACTGACCCCACTTCACAGCAGGAGCTGTGGGTCCTCAGAGCTTGTCAAGGAGACGATCCTCACTTGGGGCACTGCACTGCAAGAACAATAGAGACAAAATAGAGCTGAAATGAAGAGAGAATGGACAGAAGCTGAAAATAGGTTATATGAGAAAAGACTGAAGAAACTCAGCCAGCCTTTTTTCCCTAGAGAAGAATAAACTTTCACAAATAAGGATGTGAGAATGGTGTAAAATATGTACCAGCTTGTCCTGAAGCAAGGAGTGAATGATTGTTTTCCATCTCCTCCCAGGGTAATTGGCCGGCTTTGCAGCAGAGGAGATACATGTTAGACATTAGAAAAGTACCCGGCTACCAGGATAATTCTGTACAGGAACAGGCTACCCAAGGGGGCAGGGGAATCCCTTTTTCCCCTATCTCAAGGAGCAGATCAATGACTCCAAGAAGCAGACTGATGACTCTGTGGCCTCTTGTTTTGCCAGGACCAGGATCGAGCACGTTGGCCTTTTGAGCCTCTTGTTTTGAGACCATGCAGTGAAAGGAAACATTCATGCAGATGGCTGCCCATGAATTAATCTCATGCCTGAATATGGCCAGTTGTTCATAGGTGAAGCCCCCACAACATTACACTTGGACTGCCGATTCCTGAACAGGAGGATCTCTACATGCAGCAGGAGAGGTACACTGGACAACACACAGCAGTGGTAAGGAGAGCCGTCAGTATGGCAAAAGGTTAAATAGACCTGATCACTGTCTCAGACCTGGTTTGAGGGGAGGATGCACTTGTCTGTGCTGTAAAGTAGCTTCATATTCTCCACTGGGAGGAAGCGTATCAGCAGTGAGTCATGAAGCTTTGGAGATGGCAGGATCAGCGCTGGGAGCAGAAGTAGGTGGAGGTGGGGGAAAATACGCCAGCAAAAAGCTAGATTTTATTGTTATGAGAAATGTGGTTTTGCTGAGATTTTAAAAATTGTGGAAGAAAAATGCTTAAACCTGGCAGTTTCCATTAGACCAAATGTTAATTTTTAAACACTTGTTTCTGCATGATTCCAAATGTTGGCAGTGCTGAGTTTCCCCATGCATTGAAAGCCCCTCTCCTGCTTCTACATGCCCTCTCTTTAGGCATTTTATGGAGTGGTGAGTTGCCATTTTGAGCAATGTCTAATAAACTGCTTATCAGGACTTCAACCAAAAATTGACAGCTTCTTCCACATCCCATTTAAGAAAGAAGTGACCTTCTGTCATACCCTCTTCTCCAGTGCAGGCAGGACCCCCATGGCCAAACACATCCTCAACGCTTTGCATGCTCTCCCACATATGTGACCCATACTTTTTTACAGCCCAGGCTTCATTTCACTGCATTGACTTCTTCCTCAGGTTTTGATTTTAGACTAATGTGGACAAATCATCGTTCTCCTTGCAGAGACACTAACAGTCAGCTGGGTAATGACTGTCATTTGTACTGATAAACTGGGATGCGAAGACACCCTCGTCATTACTGGTAGGTATTTCTCTGCAACAGCACCAACCTTTTCTTAACCGCAGGAAGGAACTACCAGAGCTCGCAGTCAGAACTGAGGGTGGCAGAGGCTCGTAGTTTAGCACATACTTTAATTAATTATGCCATATTAATAACAGTACTTGGATAAGGTCCTACACAGTTCCAGACTGAGTCAGTGTGAGTGCTTCCAGGAGCTGATGTGAACCTGGTGTGGCCTGCATGTTTACAACACATTCTTATCACACACATTTTGTATTAAGGGGTCTTCAGTTACTAACAAAACCCTCCAAAAACTTAGAACTAAATGCAACAAAAGAGATTAATTCACAGGCCTGCTCCTTTTGGTTGAGTACCTGCCCAGCAAGCTACAGAGCCCATCTCTGCTTGCCAGCTTTCATCTTGGTTTCATGAATCTCTTGTACATACATGTCTCTAGAGGTGTATGATCTGCAGTATGCATCATGTGTGGAGAAAAGGGTTAAATTCCCTCCTGTGGTAATTCTACAGTAATCAGGGGTACCATGTGGGTGTAGATTTCTGGGCCTTCCAACCGAATGCATTAGAATTTGGCCTTCAGCTACTGAAACACTAATTCTCCTGTCTGCTGAGTCCCTGGATGAGATACCACCATCAGGTCTCTGGGCTGGTCCCCAGCACCTGGAGGTTGTCTTGTCATATAGCAGGGTCCACTGCTCTGCAGATACTCGAGGGCAACAGTGCACTTCTGAAGTACTGGCTCCACTGCTGTGTTTCTCAAGCACTGACTCGCAGATTCACCATCTCAGCTTTGGCAGTATCCCATAAGCAGCATCTTCTGTCACTCAGATTGACACTTCAGTTAATGCTGGGCATCTGAATGTCCTGAAGGACGTGGGGTTTAGTCCTGCAGTGCTCTGTAGAGAAAAGTTTCTAGAACTTAACCAGGCATGGTTGCTTCTAGGAGGTGGAGACCAAGCTAAGAATTCTACCCAGCCCCTGCACATTAAATGCTGCTGATTTTCTTTACACTTCCTCTGTAAAGCATATAAACTTCCACCCACTTTAAGCATATTGAATCCTGCCTCTGATGTTCCAAGGACTACCCATTCAGCTTAAAATTAATTGATGCCTGCTCAAAAGCCTTGGTGCTTTGCATCCTCAAACGCCATTTCTTGTGCTTGCTAAGAAAAGTTTGCTGGTGATAGACAGGCTCCTGTCTCCTGCAGAGTTTGAGAGCTCTTCACACAGTTACACAAACCATTCAATATTTAATTGCTCTTTCTTGACTATATGGATGTTTTCTTAATGTATTAGTTCAGCAGTGCAATAGCAATCTCCCAGCTTGTCGCCTGCATCCCAGCTCCTTGCGCAGCATCACTCACTCAGTCTTGCACGCTCAGTTCCTTGCAAAGCTCTTCTGCAGCAGCACAGGGGCCCATGTGCAGCATCTCTGCTGCAGAGCACAACAACGTGATGCCCACACAGACAATGGGGACACCCAAGCGTCCACAAAATGGCTTTCTCCATAGCACCTGACCTTGACATGAGCATATGAACTTGGACATGTAGAGGCCTTCTGGAGTTTATCTTCACCCTAATCTTCTTTGCTCCAGATGCATCCTTCCTACTGTGCCTCAGTTCTATTCTCACATCACCCACCTCTCTTTGAATGCCTCTCCTTTGAAGAAGAAGTCTTCCCATACTTCAGGAAAAGCAGTCATTCTCAGGGAACATTTTGATTTGCAATAGAACCCATCAAAACATGTAAGAGACGTTTCCTCTTCTTAACAGAAAAGATAAAAAAGATGGTTTTGAGTTTTTTCCTTGTAATTTTTTTACCAATGCCAGGGTTGCCAGTTGTGGTGGCTGATCTTTTGTTTAGTGAATAGAACATTCTGGCAACATCCCAACAACCTTATTGTGCCTTACTGCCACCTGCAAACACTCCCTGATAGCTGCTTCCTGCATCAGCTGAGGACTGAGTATTGCCTGCCTACATCCAGGTCCTGGTGGTGGGTTTTGTGGGTGTCTCAGGCTCTTGGATGCCTCTAAAGTAGTCAGAGTGCTAGATGCAGCTTTTTCATTGCCTGGGAGATGGGTGATAACTATCTGTCAGAAAGTTTGAAACCATTCCTCATAGCAGAGACTATTAAAGAAACGGAAAGTTGATTCCAATACAACATGCACCCATGCACAGGAAGCAAATTTCTAGATGTGGAGAAAGGTGTAAGGCACTAAGCACAATAATAAACCTTCATCACTGCTTGCCAAGAGTGTTCTTTTTTAATTCATGTGGGTTTTGTTTCATCCAGGAGCATGGTTAATTTTCACAGCTTGAGAGACGTTGGGGCCTGACCCTTCAGACAAACCATTTTCCCTGGGAATTTCCTCCTCCATTAGGCATCTTTACCTGGGGCAAAGCTCAGCATGTTATAGCTGTGCTCTCAGGTATCCCGCAGAGTATATGTGTGTATATATATATATATATATATGTATATATACCCCTTGGGCTTTCTCACAGATTTCTATCCATCTCAGTCATTACTGAAGAAGCCTTGTTTTACAAAGATGCTCCAGAAATAAGGTCTCCTGCTGGATAGATCCGGGTAGGTTGTCACCTTCTTTATCAGCTGAGAAACCCTTCATTAGAGTGCAAGTATCACTTTCCGTGAAGAACAGGCTTTCAAGGGAGATTTTAAGATTTTTGCCTCTCTGCTTATAAATATTTCATCTTTCTTTAACAGGTATCTCCAGAAACATTCAGTGTAAAGAGATGTTAATAGCTGGAGAGAATATGTCTAACTGCTACCTCTACCTATGCAACAGGAGAAACAGGAGGACATGACATCCCAGCCTGTGAGGAAGGCTCAGAGATGCAAAATCATGGGTTATTTTTAATGTTTGCTGGAGCTGAGGTGGAAGCCTCTGCCTTTAAATAAATCCAGACAGGCACAGACACTCTGAGATGTGAACATGTACCTACGCAAGTTTGGAGGTACCATGTGGGTAGCGGTGCCAGTGGCTGAGACCAGCTAGAAGCAGTAATGGGAAGCCAGAATTGGGCTTCCTGGGGTTTTAATGAACAACACAGCCATCAGCAGGCTTCAGAAGGTAGGCAGAACAATACTTCAAGGCTCAACATTGAATCCAATACCCAAACAACTAATGTTCATTAAAGAAGCAAGTCTAGGGTCCATCAAAGACAATAGTGTTAGACCACCAACAGGGACAGGAGAAAGCATAGAATCTGAGAAGGGTGGTTCAGGAGTAAATTCAGGACCTTGAAAACCAAGTTAATAATTACACAGCAAGAGGAAGTGTCAGAAACCTTTTAAATGCTTGCTGGTGAGTCAGGGCACTGGTCAGGCTCCCAGCAAGACCTCTGAAAGACTCATGGTGGGCAGGACAGTGTCCAGACTGGGGTTGTTTGGTCTGATCTGTACATGCCCAATGTAACCATGTATCATGGCATAGTCCTGTGCTAAAGCAATATGGGCACCTGGAGATCAGGCAGGTCAGTGGGCATCTCTGCACAGTTGCAAGGGAAGAAAAGAGGCAGAATTGTCAGTGGAGGGCTTATCCAGGCTTTGCAGTCATTGTGCTGGGGGTGAGCTGCAGAAGCATTACAGCTTGTGGAGGCTACAGCATCTGATGGGCAGCAATGCTCTCTGTCCTGGAAGTGGCTGAGTTTTCATCCTACCTGGATCCTGACAGCCTAGGATAGAAAAGACAGTAGAGAGGATAAATCCCTGTCTGACATGCTTCATCCCTGGCAGCATTCGAGGTGGGGTTGGACATAGCCTTGGGTGGCATGGTTTAGTGGGAGGTGTCCCTGCCCATGGCAGGGGGGTTGGAACTCGATGATCTTAAGGTCCTTTCCAACCCTAACTATTCTATGATTCTATGATTCTATGACATTCGTGCACATCGGTAAGCCTGCAGTCACTTGTGCATGTCACATTTACCTTGGCGTGAATAAAACCATATCTGGCAGCTTGTAGTGAACCAGGTCTGCAGTTTATTTTTGGTGCCTGCACCTCTTGGCCCTACTTCCATCCCTCAGATGCCTGAACCAAACTTTCAGCATGAAAGCATGCTAGTTAGCTACCAGCATCTTTGCAGTAAGGGAATATCACTCCAAGATGAAGCACGGCAAGAGAAGAACTGATAAAAGTAAGGAAATGAGAGAGGTCAACTTGAGAGGAGGAGTAGTTAATCTGTGCTTCTCCATAAATATTCAGAGCTGGTTCCTCAGCTTGCTCTGCAGAGTATTGCCAGAGGTAAAAATAAGAGCTGGGGTGCGGGAGTGGGTTTATGTATTGATTGATTTTAGTATCCTTGCTGAGATCCCACAGATGCTCATAACCTCTGTGGTATCGTGTTTGCTGCTGGAGTTATGTGGTCCTCTGCAGATGAGCTCCTTCTGCAAACAAAGAAATCTGCCTGCTGATCACCTGCAATAAACATCGAGCATCCCCCACCCTGGTCCCCAGTGCCAGGAAAAGCTATTCCAGAAATGTGTACTCAGGAAAATTTGACAAAGGACTTTAATCTCTATAAAATCTGAAAGGAAAACTTATCATAGGCTGTAAGTCCCTGCAGAGGGAAGAGATTTCTGATAGCTGGGGGCTTTCAGTCTAGTGAACAAAGACAGCCTAAGATTCAGTCACTAAATGTTGGAAGCAGACAAAGTCAGACCAGAAATAAGGTGTTACTTGGGAAATCTGAGGGACTTTGGGTCATGAAGTGAGAAAACATTTCTTGACTGCCTGGAGCCTTTGAGGGAAGATTCAGGGTCTTTGTGGAAATCATGCTTCCTACCTTCACCACTGCTGGGGTGACATTCTGGATCCATGGGGTGGATTTGGTGACTGACTCAAATTCATCCTCTATGATGGCCACGGTCCCTTGAGGTCTGCATCCAGGACATCTCCTGCAGGTTGTTCATGGATTTCTCAGGGAGTCACTGGGCAGGGGGAGCTCGTCTCTGCCTTGAAATCTTCTTTTCCTGCTCATTCTCCAGATGTGTCAGGCTTTGCAGAGGTACTGGTGACTCATAGACCGGTTTAACCTGGGCATCCCCAGAGCTGTGCTTTGGAAGCCGGATCATCCAGGTAAGGGAGTCAAGATGTGTCTACACTGGGCTGCTCTAGTTTGTCCCCAGGGGACAGCTTAGCCTGGATATAATATTTGTTATTTCATATTAATTTATTATTTTATATTATTATTCCTTATTTTATTATTATATTTATATCACCTCCTTTCCCTGCGCTTTCTTCGTTGCAAATCTGGTCACTGAGTCTGGTGGCAGAGCTCCAGAAACGTTTCGTGCTGCAGACAGCCAGTGCTGGTCTGCTGCAGACTGGTGGGAGAGCTCTCTGCCTCAAGAAGCTCATAGACCTGAGCTTGAATTATTGCCACCTGTGAACCCTTAAATTTTCCTGCTAAACAACAGAATGTGTTGGGATTGGTTAGATGAAGATAAATAACTCCAGAAAGACAGATTCCCTCCTGAACAATTGGACATAGAGGAAGAAGAAGTGCTCATGCTGGAAACGGCCAGTGATGCCTTGTCAATGATGGAAGGGTCTCTGCCCACAGTCTGCCACACAAGACAAGCTCTACCTGCTCTGTGGAGCTCTGCTAGGCACCTGAGGTGGGTTCTGCCCTGCGTTCATGGAGATGTGCCCATCCAGGCAGCTCTGATCAGTGTGTGCAGACTGGGTTTGCAAACCTCTGTGCACAAGGGTATGTGTCCCCCTGTGCTGAAGAGCTCAGAAGAGCTATCATGAATTGATCCTCCCCAGTCTATCATCCTGGGGCTTGGCCCCTAGCAAAGCTAATGGGAAACAGGGTGGTTGGGTAGTTTCTCAGTTGGCTCTCCGGAGGTAGCAGCAATCACGCAGTCTGTGTGAAAGACGGACACTCAGGAGCAAAGCCTCTGCGACTGCCGCACCACTGAATTGAAATTCTCATTCCGGTCATCTTTATTCATTCCCTGTACTTTGAGGCAGTTTTAAAGGTTCAGTTGAAGGCTGAGCCTGCAAGTTCTGGAACGAGACATTGCTATTACTCAGAAATAATACCTATCAGAACAGACCAAACAAATGTGACCCTCGTTGCCTTCAGCCCTCTGCTAAGCCAGCTGCCCTGTCTCATCTTTGCAGTTCTCCCTCTCAGCTGAATCATTTAACATTGTGCAGAACTCCTCCATCCTGCTGCAGCAGTCCATATTCTCTCAGCAAATGCAAGGTCTCAGCCAGCCAGCCAGTGACTGACACCACATGTCCTAGGCAACAGTGGGGATCCTTGAACAGTCCCCAAAGACAAGGACAATTTGTGGGAAGAATTATATGCAAAAGGCTGTAGAGGTGCACTGATTGATGGGGAGGCCAGAGCCATGGCTTCTTCCCCTTTATCCTGGTGGTGACCTGCCTTTTGACCTTGGAGAAATCATCTATTTTTTTGTGTTTGGGGTCTTTTTGGTAGGAATAATAATGATGTACAGATGGGGCAAAGAGGAAGGGGGGGTGGGGGTGGATGCTCTGAACTTTCCACTGGTTCTGGGAACATTAAATCTGGGGCTAGGCTGCTGAGTGTGACCTGAATGTGGACTTGGGCTCAGTTCTCAGTCTCAGAAAGTCTGAAAGATTTGGGGCACTGAGGGCTAGAGCAAGAAAAGGAGATCTGTGGTCAGGAAGGCTCCCAAAGGAGAACAGGGTGTTCTTACAGAAGAAAAGAAGTGAGTTAGTCCTGTGCAGGGAACATACAGGGACACACAATACCTAGGGACAGTCTTGCGACTAAACCTGTACTGGGACACCAAGAAGACATAAGGGTGATGGTCTCACTGATTTCATATGGTGACCTTTCCTGAGCTGAACTTCTGTGTTAGATGGCTTTTAAATCCCACTTTTTTTGGGATAAACCTTTCCTCCCTTCATTACATTTAGACACATGATCCCTTGAACCTAATTCCCCCTCTCTCTGCTGGGCCAGCAGTGTCCCAGTTTCTTCTCAGAGATCTGCGCATGAGATTTAAACTTGGTTAGCCAGTCCCTGCTCCTGTTCCACATGACTTGTTTTTCCAGCAGTATAATTCACAGTTGCCGACATATTAAGTACCAGCTGGGCAGCTCATCTTGTTAGTAGGATTATAGCTGTAATAACTCTGGAACCCATAGTTATGATAAATTTACTACCTAAATTAATAGCAGAAAATTAGCATTTGTCATGAACCTGATTTTTCCAGGGCTAGTTCTTGTACTGAGAGGTTTGGCCCCGCATTTTGTCACTGGGTTGAATTCCTCTTGGAAACATGTGAAGAGCTGAAGTAAGCATCTCCTGGTGAAGGAGACAAAGTCCAGCTTGCCAAAGCCCTAGTGTGGTCAGCAGTGGATGCTCAGGATTTGCCTAGGGAAGCCCTGATCTATGCTTCCAGCTTCATGCAAGCAGAACTGGCAGAAAGTACCAGGGGCGTTTCAGAAGGGAATGCAGCAACACTGGTTTTTGGGTAGGCACTGGAAGAGTGAGGATGAAAGATACATGATACATGACCCAAAGGAGGAGAAGGATAAAATGGGGTCCTTCAGGTCCAGATTTTGTTGAAAGCTTCCATCTTTGAGGGTGGTGAGCCCTGGCACAGGGAGCCCAGAGAGGCTGTGGCTGCCCCATCCCTGGCAGTGTTCAAGGCCAGGTTGGACACAGGGGCTTGGAGCAAGCTGCTCCGGGGGAAGATGTCCCTGCCCACTGCAGGGGGTTGGGACTGGATGAGCTTTAAGGTCCCTTCCAACTTTAACCATTCTGTGATTCTATGTTCTGTGAACAGAACAGAGCTGTTTTTCCCCAAGAGACAGCTCCTGTAGCTTGGAGCCTGAGCTTATGCTTTACTCTGGCAGAAATGGATGGAAGTATCAGGACCAGCTGTGCCATGCCGAGAATGCTCTGCCCCCCAAACTCAGTAGTCCACATGAGATTTCTGAGATATCCATCCAGGACAGCACTCCTGAAGATGAGGAGGGGGATACGTAAGGACAGGGTAACTGATATGTACAAACTAGCCCTAGTATTTTTATACACCCCCTTACTTCAGCTTGATAGCAGCTAAGCCTTTCCTGAGGGTCAGGCACTCAGCGCAGCCCCCTCTCCTGTCAGTAGTCCCCCTTCCACACTGCCCTGATGCACGCAGGGCATGGATCACACGCAGTTACCAGCTGCAGTGTATGGGATCACACGCATTGCACAGAAATTACCATGTGACACATCCTGGGTTTGATTAGGAGTAAATCAATATTCACTGGGCTGTCCGGGTTGTTATTTTTCCACTGCTCTACTAATAGAACAACCTGACTGGCCTGTCTGTGTCTCCTGATGCAGGCAGGCAGCATAGCCAGTTAAAATATACATATTGGAGAAGTATCCCTCACCTTAAATCTTGCCAGAGTGCTAATTCAGAATGAATTTAGCCAGAGTGCCCCCATCTGCACAGTCCTGTCTATGCAGGGAGGGACGGCGATGGAGTCTGCCTTTCAAACCCCCTGCGTCTCTGCAAGAACAGCAGGAATCGATCCATCTCACCTACATGTCATTTCTTATTTAATACTTCTTTAAGCTGAGCAGAACCTAAAGGGAATGCAGGAGTTACTAACTCATACCCATGAAAAATATCTTTAGAAGAGTGAAACACCAGCTGAAAACTGACATAATATCTATGTGTCTCCTTTTCCTTTTAACCAGGGCATTTCTTTGCTGACATTAGTGGTGATTTACACAAGTGGAGGGCAAATGACTCTTTCTGTCCTTCCAGAAAGGGTCTGTAGCAGGACCAAAGGCCGTCTCACTCTCCACTTCTGCAGCTGCCCTGTGTCAGTCCTGGGTTGTTGATGAGATACAGGGGTCTGCTGCAGAACTGCTGATGTGCAGGTCCCTGAACCATGTTAAATGTGATTCTGGATGGCAGGAAATCCTACATGACACAAGTTGAGCCAGCACATAATTGTGCCTGCTCACTTCTTATGCTCAGGAGGAAGCAGTAAGCAAGCTGTTTCTGAAGTTTTCAGAAACAAGTTGCCTGATAACCTGTGGAAGTTGAATAATGAACGCTACGCCTGCTTTCACTGCTGGCATTATCATAAATAAGGTTCTAAGCAAGAATCCACTACTGAGTTGGAGAGGGACTCCTAGACCTTCAAGGCAACCAGGATTAGCTGCTAAGGACAATGCGTTCCTGTAGAGGATTGTTACTGTGTCCGGGATGAGATGCTGGGGAATTGCTTCTTCTCTCCATGAAAACTTCTGATAGAAACAATAAAAGATTTTTTTTAACTAAATATTTTTCCGAAGTCTCTGTGGCTGCCTTAAAAGAAAAATAAAAATCTCTAAAGCCTTTGAATTGCGCAGCCTGGTATTTAAAAAGAAATTCTGAGGAAAAGGTCACCAAAATTGGAGGCTTTTGGGTGAGAAATTCCTTTTTCTGAGAAAAATCTACTTGAAGGAAGAATTCTGTCTCAGCTGCTAAGTTTGTTCTCTGGGGGTGGATCTGCAGGAGCTTCCATCAGGTCAGAGAGCACAGAGATTTCTAGTTGAGAAGGAGCTATTTGCTTCTGCTGCTGCTCACCCTTGAGCCCTTCCTGCAACAGTTGTGTCCTCCTTAGTGTCAATTGGCCTTGCTGGGGGGGGCTCTTGTGCTGGTGGGGAGTACTGAGAGAGGCAATTGGCATGAAACCAGTTTTTCATAGTTTTCTTACACACTCTCTGTCCTATTTGTTATTTGTTATTTTCTGCTGTTATAACCAAGATACATTGTGGTGCATCAACACCAGCTTGAGCTGCTCGCTGATCTCACTGTTCAATTCACTGAGGATGCTCCTGGTTTTACTCTACCTGTTGGTGGCCAGGACCTGCTGCCTGCACCCTCTGCCCACAGCAGGAAGGCTGCAGGGGGGACTTTTTCGAACCTTTGTTGCAGCTTCACCTCCCAGACCAGAGCTAACAATGTAAAAATGGTAATTTCCATCATATCTCAGCTTCCTTCAGCTCTCAGAGAAGGAGATTTACCCAATTTGAGCTGTTTTCACTAATTCCTGCTTCTCCCCTGATTATAGAAATGAAGTGGGTGGCAAGAGAGAGCATCCACAGTCAGGAGCCTTGAAAAAACTCAGGAAAGATGGAAAAATAATAACCCCACTAGCCTGACTAGCTCCAAAGAGGGTGTCTGCCTGGCACACTGCAGGCACACTGCAGATGCAGGGCTAGAGCCAGGCTTGCCCACACTCAACAAAAGAGATGTGAGAGAAATCACAGCCTTGCTGCAGTACAAAAGGACTTGAACATGAAATTTGGTAGGATCAGGATTTTAGCCAGAGTCTGAAAGATGTCTCAGCAATTACACCATGCAGTGCTGCGGAAGGAACATATGGCACATTCCTTGAGCATGTCTTCACTGCAGAGGTCAGGTCTCCTCAGGAGAAATACGGTAGATTTTGCTGAGGGAGAATTTTGAGGAAAGAGTCTCTGGTTTCACAGCTGGGGAAGAGAAGTGGGAATAACTCACAAACACTGTTTCGGGGAGATAACTTCTGATCTTGACTGCTTTTATTTGGTATTATTGTTTATGGTTTTGTTACAGTGTTCAAGCACAATTCCACAGGGAGGAACTTCTCCTGGACATGGGAAGTTAGACATGACAATGTTTGAAGTTGATTTCTAGGAAGAAAATAGTGAGTCACTGCAGCTGAAACTTGCATAAGACACAGACGCTCCAAGGGGGAGCAATTATCATAGAGGACGTAGGAATGCTGCACGTCCCACTGAAATGCCAGAAAGGCTAGTCATAACCTAATACATTTGAACACCAGCTCCTAAGATTCTGCATAGAGTGAAGTTCTGAATCGACTTCTAAGTAGACTGAAGTAGGGACAATAATGACACAGGAGGAAAAACACAATATAAGGAGAGCCTTCCGTTATGTCCATGTGACGATGTTAGACATCGCAAAGAGATGAGATATAGAAACTAATCTTCAGGCACTCTAAATGAGAGTGCAAATGCTCAGAGATCCCATCAGAAAAGAAGACATTTCTGTATTTAATCCTCAGTGTTGGAACAATATTGTTCCAGATGTAGTCATCAAAGAGTGACTCTGTAATGATGATCATTATACACTTATATTTGTACTGTCTGGTGGGAGTTAGAAAGCCACAGGTGAAAATCCCCTTTAATAAAGTCTTACTTTAAAAGGGCATGAGGAAGTAATGACATCAAAATGAGAAATCCTGCTTAAAGTAAGAAAAAGGAGCAGCAGAAACAGTGAAGTAGTTTTGGGTGATGGAAACAGTATCAGAGGTACGTAGTAAGGGCATATCATCCACTGAAAAAGACATAAACAGTCCTAAGCCAGGGAGTACCAGTTAAATAACAGGGTAAAGGGAACTATGAAACAGAAACTCTTTCAAAAGACTAAATCATTTCAGAGAAGATGAAAATAGAAAAGAGCTCTCATGGCTTAAATCTGAAACCATCACTGTCAGTTGAACAAGCTGCTGAAGAATTAAAGCTTGAAATAAGGTATTTCTTTCAAATATGTTAGAAGGAGACCTACCAGAAAATGACTAAATGAGGCACGCTTTGAAGGAGATGTCTAGGAAGACAAGGGTCCCAGAGGAGAAGAAGGGTTATTTCTTTGCTTTGATACTTTCTATGGAGAGCTTAGGGAAGTCTTTTTTGAACAGGGAGTGAGTCTGACCAACCATCAGAACTTAAGGAGGCTTTCAAAGGAACTATAAAACGAACAGTAGGAAATGAGCAGGAACAGATGGCATCCACCCGAGAGGTTTAAAGGAATTCAGATATGAAATTCCTGAACTACTTGTTGTGTTGTGCAAAGTATCGCTTAAATCAATCCCAATATTATAGCAATGAAAGACAACAAATGAGGAACCAGCTTCTGAAAGAAACTCGTAGGCATCTGGAGAAATACAGACTGAAAAACTGGTCAAAAAGAACATTTAAATACAAAAAAGTGAAGTTTTGCTTCAAAACCAAGGGAGTTTTCTGCCCTTTTTTCAAGGACCAGTTATCAAACTCCCCAGATTTGCTGTGGATCAACAACAACAACTAAGCCTCCAGGACAGTAAAATCTAAAGCTGCTTGTGAAAAGCTGAGGGAAGATCTCACAATTCTGAATGATTAGGCGATAAAATGCCAAAATAGGTTCATGGTCAATAAAGGCTGAGTCATAAATGTAGATGAAAACAACGCTGACTATACACACATAATCACAGTGTGTGAATGGAATAGCTCTGCAGAGTGGGGAAAGTGCCATGAAAACGCCTGCTCAGCACTCAGCAGTGCCAAAGCCAGCAGAGATGCTCTCAGATTTATTAGGAAAGGGACAGACAGTGTAATGGAGAACTACATAATGCCACTGTCTAACTCCATGGCACGTCCAAAGCCCATGTGTTGTGTGGCTGTGCTCCCCTTGCCTTAGAGAAGGGGCAGCAGAAGTGGGAGAGGTTCAGAGAAGAGCAAGAGGTGTGACAGCCTCTGCATGGGAAAGCACAAGCACTAAGCAAGCGCTAGGCTGCATCACCATCTCTGCTTTTGGGTTGAAAAGGCATTTAGACAAGTTCCTGATGGAGCTTTTTTTGCTGGGAGTTGGATAGGAAGAGGTATATGAAACTTCAGTTCAAGAAGTCTCTAGCCTGTGGTTGCCTGGACCAAAGCAGATCTCACAAGATGATCATAAACAGTCTCTTCTGGTCTTCTGCCTACACATTTATGATCACACGTACTCATGATATGTGAAACGCTGTGCATCACCACTGTCACTAAATCACTGGAATTTGGAAACGTGAGAGGTGTTGATTCTTCTCCTTTCATGCGAGGTCACATTAGTGGGTCTGACCCTTTTAAGCTTTCTGGAAGCAAGGCTCACTCGCACAAGAGCAGGATCATCTGTTGGGACATACCTCAATTTTCACCCCCAAAGCTGTGTCCTGCAGACAGTCCTGTCTGCACCCCAAGTGCTGGAGTCTTATTGAATACTGTTGTGGTTAAAGTTAGTACTGTTCTATGACAGTTTTTCCATAAGGAAGTCATTTTAGGGCACAGCAAGACATGAAAGAAATCATCCAAACACCATTCCTTTTATGAAGGAAAATAACTAGGAGCTGGATAAACAATTCATATTGTTCTTCATTAGTTCACACTAATCAGTAGAGTGTCTCAAATAAGCATTCAATTAAGAATTAATGTGGTGGCTGTTATAAAATGAAATATTAATTGGAAAAGGAAAGTTTCAGGTTTGTTTAGGTGAAAGAAATCTGCCCGCCTCACGCTTAACTTGATTACACAAGTGCTTTCCAATTCCTGAATTGTTTAATGTATACAAGTCATAAGGACTTGGCATTTAACAAAGGAACAGTAGCAAATTAATTCCATTCAGCTCTAAAAATGCATCTTGACATTTGGGAGTTGGTATGTTAACCAGTGCCTCCTCATCAGAACTGCATGTTTTGCTACATGCTAATTAACTGCCCTGTTATCCCATTTCAAAGGAATTAAGGAACAATTGGGGTTTCAGGTATTACTGATAAGTGGACTGATGTCAGCTGCAAGGCGTGGGGTTGGTTCTAAGCAGAGGGCAAGACCATCTGTGCTCTTCACTGGGCAGAGAGGTGCTGCTTATTCGGGACGTTCTGCAAGGTGTCTCTGCTGCCAGTGGAGACACTTACGCCTCTGCCTGTCTTCTCCCCATTTATGACCCAAAGACTCACAGGGACTTCAGCATGAGGAGTAGAATGGGGTTTACCAAGAAGGAGCTGAGATAGATGCTTCAGTAGATGGATGTCCCTCTGATGCTCCATGAGCTTCAAAGCTGACAAAGCTGAGACACAGAGCTGAACTTTGTGATGAGCACAGTTACCCTGCGGGTGTCGGCTGATGAAAAGCTCACCATGAGCCAGCGGTGTGCACTTGAGCCTAAAGCCAGCCCATGTGCTGGGCTGCATCCCCAGAGCATGAGCAGCAGCTCAGGGAGGGGATTCTCCCCCCTTACTGCAACCTGGTGAGAGCCCCCCCTGCAGTCCTGATCCAGCTCTGGGGCAACAACACAAGAGGGACGTGGAGCTGTTAGAGAGGGTACAGAGGAGGCCATGGAGATGCTGCGAGGGCTGGAGCAGCTCTGCTCTGGAGCCAGGCTGAGAGAGCTGGGCTGGGGCAGCCTGGACAAGAGAAGGCTCCTGAAGGGGAGACCTTAGAGCAGCTCCAGTGCCTAAAGGGGCTGCAGGAAACCTGGAGAGAGGGGCTTTGGACAAGGGATGGAGGGACAGGACAAGGGGAATGGCTTTAGCCTGCCAGAGAGGAGACTGAGATGAGCTGGGCAGAAGCTCTTCCCTGTGAGGGTGCTGAGGCGCTGGCACAGGGTGCCCAGAGAAGCTGTGGCTGCCCCATCCCTGGCAGTGTTCAAGGCCAGGTTGGACACAGGGGCTTGGAGCAAGCTGCTCCAGTGGAAGGGGTCCCTGCCCATGGCAGGGGCTGGAGCTGGAGGAGCTTTAAGATCCCTTCCAATCCAAACCATTCTCTGATTCTGTGATTCTACGATTTGCAAGCTGGAAGTTTCAGGGACTGGAACTTTCATACATTGAGGCTGACTGAGTCTGCCAAATGCTTTCAGCCGATAAGGTAGTAAAAGAGAATTTTTTGAACATGTCAAAACACCTCATTTTCACGTTTTTTAGAAAGAAATGTTTTGGTTTGGAAATGCGAACTGCTTCATTTTGATATTCCCCATGTGACAGTGTTCAGACTTCTTTCTTTCTAAATGACTGGTTCTTTGTTGTTTAAAATGGTCCTAAATTTTTGCTGCTAGTGAACCTTTCCATTTTAAAGACCCTGAATAGAAAACACAGAAGGTTCTCTTTTTGTTTGAATGGAAGAGTTTGGGTGAGCCCAGAACAACATTTCAGTATTTTTCCTTTGCCAGTAGCCCCTGAATTCCGTTTTGCATCATCAGAAACAGTTTCCTTCCCCTGCCCCTCCTCTCCATTAGCACTTGCCCAATGTCATCTCAGCATCAGGAGACAGAGGGAACAATCCAAACGTGTGGAGACCTGCAGGCAAAGAGGTTCCTTAGGAACATTTATAATAAGAGGTTTTGGAGGAGAGCAGCACCAGGGATATCAGACTCCCCAGCCTTTGAGCTGGTGAGCTAATGGCTCTGTGCAAGAGGCAATTGCAATGCCTTTGCTGCGGGCTATGTGTGTTAAACTGAGAGTAGCTGCAGGCAGCCAGGGGAGAGGCTGCTAATCACTGGCAAACACAGAGCTCTAAGTCCCCTAACTAACTGCCTTTCAATTCTAATCCCTTTTCTCCTCTAACGGAAGTCCTTCCGCCTTGCAGTTCCACCTCCCCTGGCTCTATCCTGACCTTCCAGATGTCACTTCCCCATGTCTTTTCTTGTTTGTCTCTGGATCTCTTTGTTTTACAGAAGTAAACCTGTCCCTTTTAAGGGAGAATGTATGGGTACTATTCGTTCTGCTTCCAGCCAAGCTGCAAGAACCAGGGTTGTCTCAACTGTTTATGGCACCACTTGACTCCAATGTTGGATTGATCTGATAATTGAACAGAGCTGGTGTTGAATCCACAAAAGACTAAGACATAACAGTAGCCTGCGATAGAGAATCACTTAACTCCAGGTAGGCAGTGCTTTCCATAGTGCTTTCCATATGCCCCCTGAAACAATTATTTTCTCCATAGGTTTCAGCCAAGACCTTCAGACCTGCAATGCCTCTGCAACACCAGGTAGCAAGCCAAATGCCTCAATGAAAAGGCCAAAGCTCAGAATGTTTGCGGCACAATGAAGTAAACCCAGAACTAGAAGCTATATAGGCAGGTCAGTGTATCCTGGCTTGGGTTGGATGAGAGTCAATTTTCTTTCTAGTATCTGGTGCTATGCTGTGTTTGAGCTTTAGTTTGAGAAAAATGCAGATAACACACTGACGGTTTAGTTGTTGCTCAGTAGCATTTACCCTCATCGAGGACTTCTCAGTCTCTCATGCTCTATCAGTGAGGAGAGGCACAAGAAGCTGGGAGGAAGTGGAGACAGGGCACCTGACCCAAACTAGCCAAAGGGATATTCCATCCCACAGCAGGTTGTGCTCAGTATGTGAACAAGGGGAGTTGGCTGGGAGCTGGTAATAGCTACTTAATGATGGGCTGGGCATCAGTCAGTGTGTGGTGAGCAATTGTATTGTGCATCACTTGTCTATCTTGTGCTTTAACCATCTCTCTCTTTCCATTATCTCCCTTTTCATTATTATTAACTATTTTTATATTTTACATTATTCAAATTATTAAACTGTTCTTAACCCGTGGGTTTTACCTTTTTCCATTGTCCTCCCCTTCCCACCCAGGGAAGTGGGAAGGCTCTGCTCAGCTGGAGCTGGCTTGAACATCAACATCTGACCAAAACTTCTGGTGCTTATTCCTCCTCCCCGCCCTCCCGCCACGTTATTTGTGAGCATGTCACCACCACATGCCATGAGCTGAAGTCTGAGTTCACAGCATGTCAACACCTACTAACTCTTCTGGCTGGATGCGTAAGCCAAGCGTGTATTATGTGCCCAAAATGCAGTAGATTGACACTCAAAGTAGAAGAATGTTAGGTGAGTGCTAAAAATGGTAGTTTATCACCCAAAAGGAAGAGTTGGCAGGAAGACTCTAACTACTGTATCCTAACTACCTACACAAACTTAGCTTTTCAAAAAATTATTGCTTTCATTGAAAGAGCATCACATTATCGATGGGTTGTTGCAGGGTAGGTTTGCACATTGAGGTTGAAACCACAGTGCTGCTAAAGCTTTGCAAATTCATAACCTACTTCACCTAAACTAGATCGCCCTTATGCCTGTATTCTCAGATTTACAGTGGATGAACTGTTTTCCAGCTCTTCTGCTCAAACTTCACTTTTTTCTCAAGGTTTATATGATGCGCAAGTCCTCTGCTGTTCCCTATGAATCCAGCTCAGCAGTGAATACTTTTTGACTTCAGCCAGAGTACCTGCTCTCCCATTCTTCCTAGTAGACCAGAGATGTCCCAGAACTGCTCACTGCTTCCTGATTATGACATGGCTGAATGAAAGGGAAGAGTTTCTAATGTGCTTTCCAGTCAATCTCTTTATGACTTGAAAGAGGTGGAAGTGCTGCCTATGATACTGTGAACTTGGCGGCTATGGACAGCACATCCCAGAATTATGGTGCAGTCTCTCTTTAGCAGAAAGCACAGGGAGGTCCATGGGCCACAGGTTTAGTGCATTCCAGTGCTCATAATTGGATTTCTTCTCAGCTTTCTCTTTCAGTGAGACATCACCTTGCTTCTGTAGAGTCCAGATGCAGTTTAATATGGCTTTGCAGGGCTGAGCAACCAGCAAGCAGTGAGCGTTACTCAGGGACAATCTCCCACTGTGGCACTCTCCAGCCTGTGCTCTAACATCACAGCCAATTGCACGTACCCTGCCTGAAAGTCCCTAAGCTTCTGCTGAGGCTGGAGGTAGGGCTCAGCTACTGGATTCCAGTTGAATTTGGCAGTGGATGTCTCTGCCTCTCATGGAAAGCCTCTTCATCCAGCTCTGGGCACAATGGCATCTCACTGAGGTGAGCAGAGCAGGAGGTCTGCACACAACCTGACTCGTAAAGCCATGATATTCAATATCAAGGCTGCAGGACAGTGTGCCCCTCTAGGCTTTCACAAAGGGAGATCCCCAACTGACCTCCTTGGCATTCAGTGGGGCTTGGGTCTACCTTTGGGGTCCAATACAACTTGGACCACTTGGGACCTAAGCAGCCTCAAGCAACAGCAAACAAGGAACGGTTTGAGGAAGAGGGTTGGAAGGGAGTCATTGGGGTAATGCCACTCACCCATCACCTCAGTGCACAGCCTGGTGCAGTAGCTCCAACAGAGTGGAGAGCAAGACCTGGAATTTTACCCAAAGGAAGGGCCTGGCCTCCTATCCAGTGCTGGGAACCTGCTAGCTTAGGTCAGTCCCTGTGACATTTTGTGTGACATTGCTATGCCAAAATAATACATAGCAAAATACCCTTGAAAGATGCATCTTGGGCAGCGCTGGTCCACAGGAAAGATGTCAGACAACAAGAATTGGTCCAAGTCTTCCTGTTTCCACTCAGGAGGAAGAAAAAGATGTCTTTCCTAGAGCAGAGTTAATCCAAGCAGGACCTCACCTCCAGTGGAAGTTAATTTGGAAACAGAAATATTCACTCAAATGACTGGTAAAAAAATCATGTGCTTCTGCCACATCAAAACCAACCTTTTCTCTCTATCACTTGCCTACATGATGGACTTGGAACTTCAGGAACAAATTGCTCATCCTCTTTTTTTGCCTCAGCCTGCCAACAGCACAAAGGAAGTCGGACAATCTCCTTGTCACCTCCCACATCCTTGGTCAATCATTTATATGAGCTAATCGCTAGCTCCCATCTTCAGTTTTGTGATGTGCCCTGGAAGGATAAATCCTGGTTTGATGGCCTGTTTTATTCCATGTTCATGAAAACACCTTCTCCAGAGGAAAAGGCTGTACCTGTAAGTAAAGACTCTTCAAGGGAAAACATTCTGCATGCAATCTCACTTGCAACAGGAAGCAATGCACGAAATACTAGCCATTGCCATACAAGTCCTTGAGAGGGACACCTCAGCAGAGTCAGCCATGACAAACATACACAGTTGCAGTTCAGAATCTGTAAGAAAGTACTCTTCAGAAGAAATAAAAAGTTCTAGAAGTTGCAATCACATTTCAGTCCTAGTAACTTTTAGCATCATGGTCACATTGAAGCCATCCCATAGGGTGTGTGACATTACTTACAAACACCACTAACAATTCTCAGCAAAATAGTTAAAAAGCTTTAGTGGTAAATGGTAAGAAATAGATGATGATTACCCTCATAATCTCTTATTTCAGAAATCAAAGTGGTTACAGTGAGCCTAACCAAGCTGAAGAATGTTCAAGCTCCTGTACAAACAAGCATGCCACTTGTCCACTGCTTTTTCAGTTACTAATTGGAGTTGTCCAAATTGTTCATCAGGAATAACTTGTGGGCTCCATTCAGCCCTTCCCCATGTTTGTGAATAACCCTCAAGTAGGCAGCAAGGAGGTCGGGGGGTTTTACAGCAACCTACACCCACATGAGGAAGCACATCTGTATTTGTCTGAAACCAGAGGATATTGAAGGCGGAGCCAGATGGAAGTACTGTAACTGCATGTTGGCTGCGCCATGCTTGGAGTCATGGAAAAGAGGGGAGGGTGAAACACTGTATCATAGACAGGGCAGACAAAGAAACGGCTGGGTGGTTTTGTTTGCCTGTTTGCTATATGCTTACTGAAGCATGAAGTGGGTTGCCATATCATTTGGCATCATTCTTGCTCTGTGTGACTTTCACCCAGAACAAATTGCTGCTTGACATGACAGTCATTTAACAAAAGAGGTTTCCTTTCATTCACAGTGATAGAGCTAAATAATTGTTCATCACCAAAATGTCTTTTTTCCTCTCATTCCTGTCTTCCTCTTGCTCACCAAAGGGGCTCATGCTGCACATCTTCTGTCCCTGCTCGTTCCCTCTCAATCTCATTGATATCCCTGTTGATATCCCTGCTGTTTTCCCAGCAAGGCACCAACTTCTTACTCTCCACCAAGAATGTTATTACTTTCTCTGATGCTTCTTCTTTTGTCTATTAGACCCCTTTTGACCAAAAGGCATTCTTATAGAGAAGTTAAATCTTAAATTGCAAGGCTGGTAGTTGGAGCAGTATCAAACCTTAGCCTACCAGTGTTCTGAAGGGCAATCTGAAAATAGCCAAAGAAATTTCCCTGAACCCTAGACGACCTGTGATTTTTAATGGTGTACATTAAATAACCTTCTCAATGCCAGAGGCTTCAGGAGTTGTGATTTCTGCAATATCTAGCTTAGAACACAATATTTTTCCTGGGATTTGTGGGAATAACTGTGCGTTTTATTTGACAGCAGCTATTATTTACATGCAGCTTTATAATAAGATGGAGGCATTCAAGGAGCTAGAGAAGTATCCTGGAAACTGCTTCACCTCCTGGAAGCCTTCCCCTGAGCACCTTGGCTTGTGAATTACATTCCCCTATGTTACATTGCTCTGTCTTTAACCAGCTCATGCCATGTCTCCTCCCAAGTGAGCATGAGAAGATGACCCGGGTCAAAGATTCCTTTCTCATAAAATGATGCCTAGTGGGTAAGTTTAGCAGCAGCAGGGAGAGGGATAAAGAATAAGTCTGAGGGGACCTAGCCTGCAGGGACCTGAAGTCTGTATCCTGGTACAGGCAGGAAGAATGAGGCTGGTGCCGCCGTTCTGGATTTCCACATCCTCTACCCCATCACCAGAAAAGAGGGGCAGAGTTTGTTCCTGGATGCCCTTCCGAGGATTGCTCCTTCAAGTTATACAACTAATTAATGTTTCTATAAGCTGCATTAGAGGGGTCTTGTTTTATTGCTTCACAACTGGTGAAGAGATAACAAGAGTCCTATTAGTTAGCTTGCAACCAGGGCCATGTCATCCCCCATCCTCCCCAAGCCATCCCATCCAGCTATCATCAATACTGCTGGAGAAGTCCATCACCTGCAGTATTCCCAGTGTGCCAAGAGTTCATTAAAATTACCATCAGCTCATTACAGCCATCATCAGCTGTGCAAAGGCCTCCTTCGTCAGGTCTTATAAGCTTATGGTACAGTTGACCTGGGCCTCCAGAATTTAATGTACTGCCTTTATCTGCTGCTGTTTAACATAATCCTTAGCTGCCATGGGACAGAGCAGCTCAGACTCTGCAGTGTGGCAGCCTCTTCCATCATGTCTCCAAACACAGCGCTCATTTAATACTTCTGCTTGTTTTACTCCATCATTGCTGGTTTCATCACTGCTGTCTGCAGCAGGATTTGGTTCATTGCCAGACCTACTTTTGGTCCTGACAGATTTATTTTTACTCTTTCATGGATTTTTTGTGTTAGGCTGGGAGCTGCCGCTATCTGATAACCATCTTTAGCCTTCGTTAGCTATAGCTGAACTCTTAATATTCATTCATCATTGTTAACGTCAGCTCCATTCCTCCTAGTTGATAGCAAAGTATTAGTAATAGTAGTAATATCACTTACGATTACTAGTGTTGCATATCGCTTTTTATTCCCCAGCCTTAGCAGAAGGGTTTTGCAGTGTTCAGGCCAGAATGCAGGGGTTTATCCTGTGATTCACAGTGCACATTGAAACAAAAGGTAACGGCTCAAGTGCTCAAATTTCCTGACTTTCAAACGTCAGAGAGTATGTGGGAATAACGTCAAACCTTCCTTCTGCTGTTCCATGCGACCAGGGGCTCCCTGAGGAATTCATTCTGCCTTAGCCGATGTTTTCCTTGGGAACATAATTTTTCTGTGTTTGTTTTTTGTTGGGGTTGGCTTTTCTTTGGTTATTATTTTCCTTTTTTAACAAACCTCCAATTTATACAATTATTCTTTTTTTTGCTCCTGGCAGCAGTTTGTGATGTTACATTTCTTAGAGAAGTGCAAACAAACAAACAAAACCTTGTTTAAACTATGAAAGAAAACCTCATTAACCTACATAGACAGCAACCAGCCAACTCAGGGATAAAACTGTCCTAGTTTAGGTGTAAACATCGGGGGGGGGGGGGGAACCCTAAACCTGCTAGAAACAAAACAGGCTTTTTCAGATCTAGGTTTTTCATAACCTAGGTGTTGGTGAGCAGGACAGAGGCAAGGAATGAAACAAGGGCCAGCTTATGGGTGGGTGCTGGGAGCAAAGAGTGTTTCTGTGGATCTCGGGCTAGGATGCTTGGGGAGATCCGTTGTAGCCACTGAGCCCATTCCCCTTGTCCCTGCAGGACCATAAGGAGCCAGAGGCAGCTGGCCTTGGGAGTTTTGGTACACCCATTTGGGTTATAGGCAACCTGATCTAGTTGAAGATGTCCCTGCTCATTGCAGGGGGTTGGACTGGATGACTCTGAGGGTCTCTTCCAACTCGAACTGTTCTATGATTCTACAATTTTCTTGGAAACAGATCAGCTTCACCCAGTTTCCATGAGTTTACTCTGAAAGGCATTATTACCAGCAGGATCCCCAGTGAGGTGCAGAGGACACGCAGTACTTCCCAGCTGCCTGAGCCGGTGCAACTATCACGATGATCTCAGAAATTAACACACCATTCTCCTGAAAACCCTTCAGAGAGCCCAAATCTAGATGAAGATGCCCTCAGAAAGGAAGTCCCAGTCCTACTACCCATGTGCAGAACACTCTCCAGGGTGTGGGCCAATGTAGTTTCCATAGCAAGATTATGTGGACCATGACATTGACCTCCATGTCCCCAAATGTCACTCGTTCTGAGTCTGTTTACCATCAAACTTCCCAGGCAATGCCCTTCTCTGAGAAGATATCATGCAATGCCTCTGAAATAATGTACTCAGCTGGGGAAGCTGGAGTGCATGCTCATAATCATTTTTCTAGCACATTTTTTGCCTTCCCATGGCTAGTTTGTCAAAAAACCTCACAAACACAGTTTTATGATGGAGCTCTACCAGGAAAACTCTTTGATACATATTCATAGCCGATTCTTGGCTTATCTCTGAGCAACATTCACACATGCTGCTTCCTTGAGCTGCTACTCTTTTTTTAATGCTTAACATATAAAAGTTTAATCACAAAATTGTTTAATGTTTGTTTCTTATGAAAAGCATTATTATTGCTCAAGCAAATTCTCTAGAGGTTCTTCATATATGCGGTGCTGCTTGATACGTGTTGAATTTAGATCAAGCGTGCTGAGATGCAGCACTGCTAAGCTCCTGCTCATCGGGGCTTCCCAAGGTCAAATATTAGATGAAAAGCTATTGATGGGACAACAACATGAGCCAGAGGAACTGTGTGCATCGTCTGGCACAGATATTTCCTTTCATAATAATGACTAGGATGCGGGGCTAGATAAAGGTTTTCTGCAGCCAGAGAAGGCATTCCATCCTCTTCTGGAGCCCAAAGAACAGCTCAGCCAAGGAATAAGCCCTTGAGTAGCTGGGACAGGGTAGATAGCAGCCGAAGGAGCCTGTCTGCTGGGAGACAACTACTGATTAGGCACCGCCTGGAGTCAGAGCGGGCTCAGGCAGCCAAGTGCTGCTCATTGCACCGGGTCAAGGGGAGTATTTGCCTTCACTGATGCTCACCGCTGCCCTGCCTCCTAGAAACCCAGCAGGCTGATGCATACGAAGACCTTTTCTTGTATTTCCAGGGAAATACAGCAGCCTGATGGCTGCTGCTGGAACTGCCGCGGTGGCCCGAGGGCAGGAGCGAGCCGCGCGAGGAGGCTGCAGCAACACTGGAGGTCACAGCTGTCCCTGGGGTCTGAGAAACACAGGCAAGGGGCGCATCCTGGGCATGTTTGATGTGGATATGGGATTTATTACTACAGTGCGGAGAAGCCACATTATAGAAGGTATCTAACACCCCTCTGAAGGACTCCCAGTGCTGCTGAGTGCACCCAGCTCTATGGGGCTGCATGCTCTGTACGTGCCTAAAACCTTGCACATCCAGAGGGAGGGATGGTTGCTGAGGATTGCTAACATGAGCAAACCTTGTCTTAGCCTGCAGCAATGAGATTAGATGGAGGCAAAACCCAGTCAGGCCTATCATGATAGAGGAAAGAAAGGCAGGAAAGGATTACTCATGCTGCAGCGGTTAGGATGCTCTGAGGTCCAGGATGGAAACATCCAATTGTGGGTCAAATTGAAAGAGAGTTCAGAGAGGGGAGAAAATTTCTTGTAACAGCACTAACATGTTTCCACGCCTCTGCCCAAAATAGTGCTGAGATAGAGAGACGCAAAAGTACTCTGGGGCTTGCTACAAAGAGCTGTGTGGCATAGGTGGTTATAGTGCCCTTGGAGAGATGTAGCTAAACTTTTCCATTTATCCATAGAATTTCTGCCCCCATAAGATAGGGACAAGGACACATGACCTATGAGGAGAGGCTGAGGTACGTTGTTCTGGCAAAGAGCAGGAGGCTAAGGGAAGGTATGATAACAACCTTTCCTTGAAAAGGAGTCATAAGGATGATGCAGCCAATTTCTTTGGCAACAGAGCAAGGGATAATGGCCACATATTGCACTATAAGAGGTTTAGGATGGACACTGGGAAAGAATTGTTCCCTAGGATGGTGGCGATTCCTAAGGGCAAGAGGTTTGCTGTCAGGAAAGGTGGCCGCGAGGAGACAAAGCATCATGAGAAGTGTGACGCACATT
Source organism: Amazona ochrocephala (assembly GCA_039720435.1). NCBI lineage: Eukaryota > Metazoa > Chordata > Aves > Psittaciformes > Psittacidae > Amazona > Amazona ochrocephala. The sequence continues at coordinate 924,529 of CM077891.1, read as the reverse complement.
TTACCTCTTCTCCCAACTCTGGCATTAATTTCTGATGTCAGCAGTTGCCCCTCCACTCATTTGGGCTGCCCAGGTGAGGAAGGTTGGTGATGGCAGGGGAAGTGTTCCCAGCAGCACTTGTTTTGCGTAACACCCTGGAAAAGAAGAAGGACAAACAACATGCAGGGCAATTTCTGTTTTGGTGCTGCCACCAACCCGAAGTGCTGCTCCACACCTAAAAGCAGTCTACAGAGTGCCCTGCTGCTCCACAGACACATGGTCTGACAGGAGCTCACATTCTGGTTTCTTCTCCCACTTTCTTCCTGCTGGAATTGTCTCAGCCCCATTTCTCCCAGGGACTGGGCAGTTGCTACTCTCCAGGAGTCCATCTATCCTCTGCAGCAGCCAGCCCATGGCACCCAGCCCCTTCTTGCTGGTCACATTCAGAAGGAATATGAGATGCAGGCCATAAAAAAAGGCTGAGTAAAATTAATTGTCATATTGCAAGCATTCTCTGAGAGCTTAAAAAAGAGGGTGGGAGACAAAGTGTTAATAATAAAGCAAGTTACACATATTTTAGCAGCAAACTAGCTGTTTCTTGACACCTTGTTGGGTGGTACTACATTGCTGTCTGCTGCAGAAGTCTGGAGTGGGACTTCACAGTGTGTTCAACCACCGATCCCAGCATCTCAGCCACAGAACAGCTCTAATGAAAATGCCCTTTCAAAGGGCAAATGGAACCAAGTTACTGAGAGGAGCAGGTTAAAGGCACTGCTCCATAGCAGGAGATGTGTTGCATAATTCCTGTCAAGTCATTGCCCTCCTTCTCTTTCCCATCTGCTTCCCCACTGCCTCTGCCTCTGTCCTTTGCACACCCTGTCCTCTCACCGCAGCACAGTGCCCAGAATCCCCCAGCCTCCCTCCCCCAGGGCTCCCATATGCAATGCTCATTTGATTACTATGTATGTGACCTCTCCTGTCCTCAAGCTGTTTGTGTGCCTTGGTTGAAGGGTAGGCTCAGGAGGGAGTTCCTGCCAGGCATCTGTGACCTTTCTTGTGGCCTGAGCTTTAAGACATTAAAAAGCAAAGCATTCCTTGCTAATGAGCTGGTCCTGGGCTGGAAGAACAACCAAACACCAACCCAACCAACAGCGGCTGAGCTGTGCTGCGTTGCTGGGTGTTAGCATGGTGCCACAAGCAAGGTCTGGTGCAGACCCCAGTCCAGGTGCCCTGTGGCACAGTGCATGGGGTCGGTAAAACGCTAAAAACCTCAGCAGACCACTTGGAAAGTCTTTTCATTTTTTTGCTGTCAGATGATAGCCGATGAGCCTCAGACCTTCCAAAACAGAACGGTTGGGATGTCAGGGCACCTCCATGTTACCGTGAAGGGCAGGAGGCAGGAGAACTGGGCTGGCTGCAGAGCTGACCTTGTGAAAGGACTCAAATGTTTCATCTTCTTTGTGACTCTTCCTGAGGATTTACCCTGATGTAAACAACCTAAGCCCTTCAAGAAGTGAAGACAAGCAATAGGGACCTTTGAGGATGCTGAAAGTCATTTATGAAGCAGGATGAGTCACTCTGTGTTTTGTGGCTTCCCAAAGTGTTTGTGTTGTAGTGCTGTATGCCCAAGTACATCTCCCAGGCCAGCAATATGGCATATTTTCGGATGTCCTTTTCAGACCTGAAGTAAACAGTAGCCATTCAGTCACCAAATCCCAAAAGACTTCCCAAATTGAGAAATGCAGCAACTCACTTGTAGCAACTGTCAGGCAAGAGCCCTGTAATGACTGCACCATAATGCTAATGTCAAGTAGAGCAGGAATACACAGGCTGTGATGGTTAAAGGATCTGAATGTAATAGACAACACAGGTCTTTACTGACACACACAACTCTACCATACATCCCTGTTTGCTAGGACACTGTTTGTCAGCCTCCCTTAAAATGCGTGGCACCTCCAAAGGACACAGTGTGGACCAGAAGGGCAATCATTTGTATGTTTTCTCTCCCAACAAAACACATGTAACTTGTCCAGACCAAGGAGTTAGGAGGAGCAGACGGGACCCATGGCCAATACCAAGCTAGGGAGAGAGGTCTCAAGAGGAGAGGACGCTGTCTTATAAGTCCCCAGGAGAAGCAGCTTCATCCCAGAAAGCTGTGAGCACTCTGTGGCCCATCACCTGAGGCACAGTCTGGCTGCAGCTTTGCTGCCCATGCTTCCATGGACCCCTGCACTCTTCATGCAGATGCTAAGCAAAGCTGTAACCAGAAAACCCATTGAAGGGGAGCCTGCAGCACTTCTCCTTGCAGAGGCGGAAAGAGACCATATTCAGCTATCTTTTCCAGCTGCTGGGAGCCATGTATACATCCTGCCTCCTCCTTGCTGTCAACGCCTAGGAAATGCCTTGATTTCAGTCATTGCTAGAATGTCTTTTTTATCTTCGACTTGCTCTTCCAAGTTGATCTCTCTTAAATGTTTGTGTTTTCTTGGGTTCTCCAGTATTGAAGACAAAACTCAGGGCTTCTGGAAGCTAGTGTTCACCAAGCTGCCATGAGGCTGTCTTTGTGGTACAAGGGTACCACAATGCACTGGTAGACGTGACATTTTCCCTGCAAAGGCAGAGACGTCCAGAAAATAGCACATAGTGCAGTACTACTGGGTCCCCAGTGCTGGTAAATGTGTGGTTAAGGTGCCTCATGCCCCAGCCCAGATGTGGCATCTGGTATCTTTATTTCTTCAGCCATGATCTAGTTTCGATTTAGGAGACATCTGCCCAGATGGAATCACAGACTAGTTTGAGTTGAAGAGACCTTAAAGCTCATCCAGGTCCAACCTCCTGCCTCAGGCAGGGACACCTTCCACTACAGTAGGTTACTCCAAGCCCCATTCAACCTGGCCATGATGGAGAACTTTCATGTATGGCTGCAGACTTGCTTCCCAGAGATCATCTGCTAAGTTAAAAGATGCTCTGGGTACCAGACCTTGAAGATCTGAGGGTGGCTGTATCCAGATTCTTCAAGCCCCTCTCAGTACTCAATACACATCTGCAACATAATCTCTTTGCTCTTGTGCAAAAACCCCAACAATGTGGCCTTGAAATTCTTCCTGCTGAACAATCCTGAGCCAAGACCTTGGAGGGAGGTTAGGCAGAAGCCCTTGGTTGCCTGGAAATGCCCCTTCTGCCTCCTCCCAACCACTTTCTGCACTTCCTCTTGCTTCTGCTGCTGGGTGAATCCATTTTATTAGCAGCTCTTCAAAAAGCTTGGCAGCGTTTGAAAGACTGCAATGTTTGCCTCTGAATATCAATAAGCAGCCGCCTTTCCAGCCTAGGGATGGTTTGAAGGAAGCAGGAGTGAAGCTCTGAGGATCAGTGATCAACATGAGCCCCATGGGGAGCCCGGGTTTAGGAGATTTGATATTGAAATATTAACTGAATTCCCACCCAGAGTGGGCTGAGCGGGATCTCTGAGCTGCTGGGGATGTAAAGCACTTGGTCTCCAGTCACGACAAGCACCGGCAGCATCCCAGGGGCATCTCCTCCCACCCTCCTCTTGATGCCAGCACCCGCGGCCTTGGCCAGATGGGCTTGCAAAGCATAGGAACAGGTCTGGTCTTCCCACTCAGTCTGGTTTTTACATGCAAAATGTTGGCAGAATTACAGGTGAAATAGCTGTTCCTTCTGCAATGGAAAGCAGCATGGATTTAGGCAATGGCCAGCTTGATTTCAGGTTATTGTTGCTCAGGCTTAGCTCCAAGAGCCCAGCAGGGCTCAGGAGGGTGATGGTGGCAGAAGTGCGGACAGGGAGGGATTTGTACAGACTTGTTTTTTGATGCAGTGTGTATTTGATTGGTTGGTTTTAGAAAAGACCATTTCATCCATTTCATCTTTTCTTTTTCCCTTCTTTTCAATGAAATAATCATAGCAAAAGTTTCTCCGGTCCAGGAGCAGACTTCCAAGAAGTGAGTGACAGAATCACAACACGTTGCCTGGTTCTTGGGACATTGACATGGGACTCAAGGGACATAAATTCTAGTTCTCCAGAAAAGACAAGGGCGCAGAGCTTCTACTACATGGCAAATACCCTGCTCGAGATACTTGCTTGGTAGGTTGACCCCCACCCTGAGCACATTGGTTTTGACCTAAGATCCCATCCCAGACCTTGGCAATCTTCCCAGCTGAGCTTTAATGGAGACTTTCCTGCAACACATCTCACTTTTGCCAAAAATAAACAAATAAGGCTGGCAAAAAATACTTTATTTAGCAAATTCCCTGATCAGGCTCTTGGCTGTCTCCATCCCATCCAAAATCTGCTGCTGCTCCTGCAAATAAAGCCTGCAGGCACCCTCCTTTGGCTAGCTACAGAGCTGCTTGTGCTCGTACTTCCAAATGGATAGAGCTATAGCAATTAGGCATCTGGTTTTTGTGAGTGGCCAGCACCCCTGGGCTCCTGGCGGTAGGGATGCCCTGCTAAGACTCTCTGCAAAGGAATGATCAGAGCTTATTCCCGCACTGCAGGGACTACTTGGCCAAGAGGGAACAACTTGGAGGTGATGGGGAAGGTCCACTTAGAAGCAGCCCCTTGCCTGCGAGAGATCCTGGGGGGCAGCAAATAGACAGTCCTTGCTCACCTCTCTCTGAATACTCACTGCCATGCAGGTGCTGCTTTCCTGGTCTGAAGGGTTCTGGCAAGAGAGGAAGGAAGAATCAATGACACAAACACCAGTGACACAAGCAGCACTGCTACAGTGGAGTAAGTCCTTAAGGAGCCAGCAATTAGGAGCTACAGGTACCAGCTTGTTTCCCAGTGTCACAAACACATCTGCAGGGCTGCTTCAGGTCATGTCAGATCAAACATGACCAGCTCCCGCTTGTGCCTGGGACAGAGACTCACAGCATGAGTGCTTGTGCCAGTTGTCTGTGTCAACTGGAATGATCCCAGTGTCCCTCTCAAAGCAGCTCCAGGGCTATATGCCTCTGCTGGAACAAGACACTGGTATGGCACCACTGGGATGTGGCACTTCCTGCTTTGCCTGTGTTACTAACATCACACTGCAGAGATGCTGCTACAGCCCAATGCCTCTTCCTTTCTAGCTATTTGTTTTCTTTCTGGATTTTCCTCTGGTCAGACAATGGAAATCAATGCAGGCAGGTTTGTTCTTGCTGGGAGCTGCTGCCTCCTTCAGTCCCTTCAAGCTCCAAATTGTGGTTTCCTATTCAGAGCTGAAAAGATTTGCTCCTCTATGGGCAGCTCCGTACACTAGACTTTAACCTGACTGTTGTGGAGCCCTTTCCTGACATCCAAGGAATAAAAATAAAGACATCGAGAGCAATTCAGAGACCCTGAGAGCACCAAGAGGGAAAGGGTGAAGTGCCAACGTGCTGTCATTTGAAACAGAAAAATGCCTCAGGGAGGAACAAGAAATGGAGAAGATAAACATGGAAATATCTAGAGAGAGATATGGAGAACACAGCATAGAAAAGAAAGTAGAAAATACAGAGAGAAGAGTATCTCCAGTGCTGTTATCAAGGGCTGGAACATGAGCAGGACTGTGGACACATTTGGTTTTGCAATGTTCAGTGATGGGCAGAAGTCCTTTGCGCTTCCTGATGCACCCAGCATCTGGCAGAAGAACTTCAACGCTTCCTGCCACCTTCTGTTGCTGCTGGCTCACCCAAAGTGACAATACAGATGATAGCAGCATTTTGAAGGTCACTCTTTTGAGGAATTGGACCAGCCTTTATCAGACAGGCTTATGCTGACCTGAGTCCCCACCAGTACCACAAAAAGGCGTCTATCAGCAGAGGTTTGGCTAACCGCATTTGGATGAGGAGAGGCAGCAGCAGTGTCCTGCTCCCCCTTCTCCCTCCAGGTTTGTTCTGCTCCTCATCTAGAGGATGAAGAACTCCAGCTCCGCCATCAACAAAGCAGGGAGATCAGTGCCTTGCACAGTCAGGTGAGGAACCTCCCTGCACAACATGGCTTCCCCCAGGTTTTGGAATGGCTGAAGCATGCCCTGTGTTCTCCCTGTTTCTAAGAACAGTCAGCATGAAGAAACATCAAAGGGGACTTTCCGGCCTGCATTTCCTAAAACACAGCACCAGGCAACAGTGAAGGAGAGCTGGCACTATTAAATATGCATCACCTCGCAGATCATAAGGTAGCACTTAGCCATCCTCTAATTAAAAGGCAGCTGCTTCCTAATACAGTGCAAAAAGCTTGATAGAAGACACTGGATTTTCCCTGCATGATGGATGATTGATGAGGAGCCCTTTATCTCATTCCAGTCTGGCTCAGAGACATCAAAGGGATCCTTCAGCCTTCTGAAGCCTCCTTGCAGTGCTGCTGAGGGTCTCTGCTCAAGAGACACTCTAACCAGGCAAACAATTGGGATCTCACTTGATTTGCTAAGCCAGTACTGAAAAGGTTAATGCAGAGAATAGGTGGAAGCTCTTTTGGACATCCATGCCAGCTACAGAGCTGCTTCCTGCACTGAAGAGCTTAGAATGAATAAAAGAAATGTTGTTGCACTGAATCAGTCCCTCTAGCGATGAGCTCTGCCTTCCCACTGCTTATTTTCATTAATTAATTATATTTGTATTCATGGAACATGCAAGCGTCCAATCATGGTCCAAGATCCCACTATGCTGGGGCCTGAACAAACAAAATGAGACATCTCCTTCTCCAAAGAGCTTCAAGTATGGAAAACCATGAGATGAGTGAAGCCAGTGAGTCACAGGGTGCAGTGAGGTTGTTGGGCTTGGGTAGGGCTGCGGACTGATCATATTTTGGGGAACCAGTGCAGTATTGCATGACAGCGTGATGCCAAAGGTGCTTTTTGCATCATTCCCATGTGCCTGGGATACAGAAAGCCCAGCTGGATTCTCAAAGTCGTATTCCTCTAGAGGACAGTGGCTCAGATGTGGAAGGGAGTGCTTCCCTGCAGGCTCAGCACCCCCCTTTTTCCTCAATGCAGGAAGCAGATGGTGAAGGAGGTACCAGCTCTCAGGACCTTGTCACCTTAGGGCTGATCAGAGCATTCCTCCTTCCCCCCCTCTGAGGAGCCTCCCAGAGGACAGAACAGGTCTGAGCCCCTAAGGGAGGCAGCTGCATACAGGTTCTCATGCTCAGCACTATCCTCTATGGCACTGTAGGATCAAAGAGACACTGACTCACAGTCAGCAAGATGCAGACTGCATGTTAAGTGGCTGCATGCAGCTCCCAAATGAAGCTTCCTCTTAACAAGAACAGAGTCATTAGGGATGAGCCAGTTATTTATGCTACAGAAGAACAGAGGCGATGCTGAGATAATATTCAGAGGTGCTTCCCATCTAGCCACAATGAATCAGAGCCTCTTCCTGCTTTTGCCCCAGTTCCCAGCGCCTAACCAAGAACCTTTCCTGGTGGCCAGTGGAGCTAATGTGCCCCCCTGAACTCTTCCACCAGATGTGAAACAATGCCTAAAAACCAGGCATGTGAAGACAGGGATAGGGAGGGGAAAGAAAAAAATCAGCCTTGAATCATATATATTTTTAATGTGACAAATTAAAAAGCAAATGAACCCTGGATCCATTTCAAAGCCAATGGGATGAAAAGAATTTGCAGTCTTTTTTCATGCCTTTCTATTTATACCATTTCAGCTGAATCAAGGGATAAATTCTGCCCAGTATCTCCCAGCACCACAGAGCCTTCAAGGGTAATCACAGACACCCAGGAGTATGGATGGTACTTAAGGTAAAGCACAGCTAAATGCTTTGCAGAAGCAAGGCCTGAGCTTGTTAGTAGATCTCAGATAGGAGCACTGCATGGGAGGCTGAGAGGGCTACAGTGATTTTTGCATAATCCCTCCCAAGGATGTGAGCTGCTAAATGTGCAAATATTTGTCAAAGGTAAACAGAGAGAAAAGGTTTACTTAAGATGAAATAACACACAGTGAGGAGCCATCCCGGAATGAGCTTAAGGGGGAAAACATGCATGGATTAGAGCCTGCTTCAGAGATGAGCCCCAAGGAGCAAGGTTGGGATCTCATCATCTGCAGCACTCAGCCCTTATGGGGATCCCATGTGGAATATGCTGTATTTCTCTGGTAGCTCCTGTGGTGTCCTGGGAAGTCCTCTAACCTTGCACATGGGGGTGTTCCCACCTGGGCAGACACTGTAAAATGGGAAGCCAGATCTCCTGTCTCCCTGTTGAAGCTCCCCAGTTCACAAAAAATGGCCAAACAAGCAAGCAACCCCTGCCTGTGTAGACAGCAAGGCACTGGGAGATGATGCCCTTTGCACATCATATCATCACCTTAGGACAAGAGGGAACAGTGCCAAATTCCCAGATCAAAACAATCTTTCTGAGTGGTAATAGCAATCTGATGCACACCTCTTTGCTTTGCACATGTAGGTGAGCTTGCACTAGATTCCCTTTCAGCCTCCCCACCGGGTTAGCTATCAAATACACTCTCTGCTCTCCCAGCAGTAACCCAGGATGCACCATATGTATCTCGACCAGCTTCTCTGCACCCAGAGGCAGGAGGAAAGATGCAGAATTCATGAGGAACCTTTTTGTTTTTCCTCTGTGAACTGTTTTCAACATTCAGGAGTCATTTGAATATTATGCAAATTGAAGTGACTTGGCTTCTAAATATCATGAAAGATGCCCACTCTGGCAGTCTGTGCCATATGGAAATTACCTCTGCTGAGATGCTGTGAAATAAATCACCATTAAGGGACGGATGGATTGGCTAAAAGTGAACAGCTGACACGCGAGAGGCAAGGTTTGTGGTTAACTCGTTCAGTCTGCAGGTCACCAGGACCCCCCAGGACACATCCTGCTCTGCGGCAGGACATGATGAAGAAGTCATCATCACTGCAGAAGAGCACTGCTCCACCATGGGCAGGCAGCTTCCCTCCGTGCCTTCCAGGCTGCCAGTTCAGAGACAGGCCATGGGAAGCTGCTGGTTCACTTCCATTTCAGCAAACAGCATGACTTCAGCTTGCGATGCTTGGGAAATGACTCATCTAGAACTGGGAAACCAGCTGATGTACTGGGCACCAAGTCAGACTCTTCAGGAAACAAAGAGATGGTGTTGGTTGGACTGCAGTCTGGCATCATGGACACAGGTGATAGTCACTGTCAGCCCCACACCGTTCATGCACCAATCCGCCCATTCATCCATCCTTCCATCCACAATTGCAAACACGCAGAGGGACACTGCCCATGCTCAGGACCTGGAAGGGTAAATGAGACCCAAGAGTGTGGATGCAGATGTAAGTGGTAATAGCTACCAGGAAATTGGGAGAGAGTGCACAGGGACTCATGGCTCCCTGTGCACACGAATCAAGGCAGGAGTAGGAGAAATGTGGCCAGTCTTGGTTCAACTGCTTCCAAACACAGTGGAAAAAAACCCGTTAGAAGACACTAGATTTTCCTTGAATGATGTGGAAAGCAGAGGAAGATGGGAAGCCAGAAAAGGAGCCTTGAGGCCCTTTCCTATGGAAAGGGGTGAGGGATCTATACCATAGGGCTGCCCAGAGCAGGTCCTGGAGTGGGAAGCACATGGTGAGGCCACTTGCATGCTTACTTTATCAGAGAGAATAAATGCATCTAATATTATGTTCAGCCTGTTTGCATTTAGAAGTAAACATTCTAGGACTAATCTACTGCAGAAGTAATTAACTCTCTCAGCTCTATAGATCCATTAAGGAAATCTTCCACAAGCTCATAAAGATTCCAGTTGTTCAGACATGGTAAAAGCTGTGTTATTTACATGTGTGGGGTGGAATCACCAGCTCAGTCTGCATGTGGTGAGTGAGCTATAAACAAAATGAAAACCCATCACAGGTCACAGGTCCTGGCTTGGTTCTGGCTTTGCTGAAACTGCCCAGAGGACTTTGGGCTTGGGTAAGCTGCATCTGAATCCAGTGAGAAGAAGGAGGTTTGGGGTTTTCAAGGGTAAGTAAGAGAGGTTTGGATGGACAGCAAGCCCTTCTTCAGTGGCTACCTAACCCTGGGAAAAACCCCTGGTAAAACATGGCAGCAACAATTCAGGACCTCATCAGACAAGTGATGGATCGACCCATTGCAGTGCTAAAACTGTGCAATGCTGTTAACACTGCCTGTGTGCCAGCTGCAGACAGATAGATGGAAATGAGGCTGGAGCAGTGAGCAGAGCTCAATGTACCCCGGCATGGGCTAGCAGCAGTGGACAGGCCGGGGTGCCCTATAGCTGCAGACCCTGGTCTCGGTGCTGCCACTGAGGTGCAAATGCAATGGCCAATGCTCAAGGCTCTGGGCAGCACTCTGAGGCTTTCCTCTAGAGCTGGCAAAGCCGTTTGAAGTTAGGAAGTGCTCAGTAAATACTGGGGATTATTAAGTAGGCATTTCTGTGCTCATTTGCTAGCGAAAAGCTTTGCATTCCCCTGTAACTGGAAGCCCCTTTGATGCAGAGGACAACAGCGATTCTCTGCTTCATTAAATTCCATTATAAACATCCCTCTGCTAGGCTTAGAAGCTGGCTACAAGTGAAATTGAGCCTGCCCAAGCCATCAGTGGATCTGAACTCCCACCATCCCCCTCCCTTGCCACCCAGTCCTGAGCTCCGTGCTCTGCAGCACCGTTTTAAGGGTTAAAGCAGGGCAGGAGCCTCCCTGGGGAGCACACTGTGCCAGATGCTTCCCCCTAACAAGCAGCAGGAGCTAAGCTGACTGCAGGCACTGAATCAGAAATTGTCATTCTGTTGCTCTTCATCCCATGGGAACTCCGTTCCCTCCTGACACAGGCTGGGTGAGAACAGCCCTTCCCGACCCAGGGACTGCAGCGAAAGAAAGGGCTGCAGAGACGCAAGAGGAGGGGACCTCTGGAGTCTATTTCCTCTCCCTTTTCTGCCCCCACAACATCCAGCAGGCAAGATTGCCTTGTAAGGCAGAATTTCTGACGCACTGGGAAGGGGAACGGTTTATTTCAAGGTTTCCAGCAATGGTGTGAAATTCAGATCTCATTCAACAGCAGCTGACTCGCTCAAGTATTAATTGATTTAGCTGCAAGGCTCCCTCATGCCCCCTCGCTGCCTTTCCCTGCTCCTTTGCACGATGTGCTATAATTACTGTGCAGAGAAACTGTCCCAGGACTCCAGAACCTCCCCTGCTCCTCTCACCAGCTGGTTCCTCTCCTTCATGTCTCACTTGTGCCTTCACTGCTGTACCTGTCTTCCCTGTCCCTTTCTGTTGCCCACCTGACGTGGCATCTCTGCCTTGCAACTCCCGTTTTGTCTGGAGAGTCATGGCCTTTTCTCTGCCACGGCTGGACCTGCTGGAGAGAGTGCAGAGGAGGCCATGGAGATGCTGTGAGGGCTGCAGCAGCTCTGCTCTGGAGCCAGGCTGAGAGAGCTGGGCTGGGGCAGCCTGGACAAGAGAAGGCTCCTGAAGGGGAGACCTTAGAGCAGCTCCAGTGCCTAAAGGGGCTGCAGGAAACATGGAGAGGGGCTTTGGACAAGGGCCTGTAGGGACAGGCCAAGGGGAATGGCTTTAACCTGCCAGAGGGGAGACTGAGATGAGCTCTTAGGCAGAAGCTCTTCCCTGTGAGGGTGCTGAGGCGCTGGCACAGGGTGCCCAGAGAAGCTGTGGCTGCCCCATCCCTGGCAGTGCTCAAGGCCAGGTTGGACACAGGGGCTTGGAGCAAGCTGCTCCAGTGGAAGGGGTCCCTGCCCATGGCAGGGGTTGGAACTGGAGAAGCTTTAAGATCCCTCCCAACCCAAACCAGGCTGTGTCTGTGATAATGGTATGAAGCTCCAGGGATGCTGGAGCACTGAGTGAGGCCCTAGGGTTGTGCACAGCCGGCCAAGCACCTGCCAAACACCCCACTGTACACTCACACAGCCCGCACCTGATGCTAGAGCATGGTGCAGCTTCTGCCATGTGGCCTCAGCCTTGCCATGTGCAGCATTTGCCTCCTGCTCTCATGAGGAGGAGCTATGGGAGACCCATAGCTATGTGTGAGTCCACCTGGACTTGCCTGGCACAAAGGGCCTCTGGGGCTTTTGGGCTTTAAGGCAGTAGCAACCTTACAGAAAAATACAGCCTAAAGAGGTGGAAGCAGCTGGGGAAATATTGCTTTCAGTGCTGGTTGAGTGATGGGTTTCCTTTGAATGAAAACGTCGATGGAAAGTGATTTTAATGTTTCCCTGAGCATTTTCCATTCTTCATTTCAGAATTAAAAAGAGGGATTTATCTGAAATGTTTCTGTTACAATTCAAAGTCTGCACAAGGAGAAACTTCGGGGAAAAAAAGTAGTTTAGTAAAAAATATTCAATTCTCAATCAAAATACAGCTTAACTGGGGAAATACTAACCGGCTGTAACAGTATTGGATCAGCAGGGAAACAGCTGCAGATAGAATCTTATTTCTTGGAGCTGACTTTTCATTGAAGCTCTCAAGTTTAATCTACGTGATTTTGTGTGCCCACAGGAACCAGGTACCTTCGGAAATCAATACGCTTTATTCAAGAATCCAACTTCCCCTCCAGAAACATTTGGGGCAGCAAATGTTTGCCTTTCTCTGCACATTTCAAGTGACATCCTCTTCCCCTCCGCCCAGATGCCCCTCCTGCACATCACAGAGATTGCTGCTGAATCTGCTCTGGAATACTCACGGTCCCTGCAGAGGTCATTAAGCAGTTCTTGGTCTTTATCCCCTCCCAGCTGTTTTCTTTTCTTTTTCCTTCTTTTCCTTTCTGAGCACGATGAAAGTGTTCCCTGGGTGGACTTGGAGCTAGGATTGAATATGGACTTCCCATACTTCCTGGGACTTGGAACAAGAATGAGTACAATAGTGTCCCCCAACTGTTGATCATTATCAAATTAGTTGCATATGAATAGAACAGGCTTGAAGGATCTGGTTTTGCTATAGATCTCTGGGCACTGTTCCGTAATAATTGATGGCGTGTTATAAATGTTTAATTGGCATGGCTTTATGATGGTGCATTACAACTCATGAGCTGTGCTAGTTATTCCAAGTGAATAACTGTTAAACATCAGACCACTTTACAGTATGGACACCACCAAGAGAGCTGCATAAAGAGGTTTTAGGCTTTTCAGAGTTCTTCCCGATCTGTGCACCTGAGTCTGTCCCTATTCTAGCACCCAGGGTGAATTTCCAGGACAACAAGGCAATAGACAAAGTTGTCCTCAGTAGTCCCTATGAAGAATCCATGTGGATTCTCCACATGCAACATTTCATGTTTCCTTAACATCAAAGAGACTGCTCATTTCTTGAGTTTCTCTGAGAGCAAAACCATCCACACTTCGTGATGAAAAAGGGAGATGGTGTTGAGGGTAACACTACCACTTCCATGCTGCCACCAAAGACTTTGCAAAGAAACCCTACTGAAGGCAAAGATCTGGTCAGCTGGGAAGCCCTTGCCCTGAGCAGAGGGTTTTGGCCTCAGACTTCATGTACAGGGGCTCCAATACAAATTTATAATTGGAGAATTAGGTGCCGCATGAGCAAAAAGCAAACAGCAAATGCCTGTTTCTCCAGGCCTTAAAAGCACTGGAGAGGTGGATTCATATAAAAGATAATGAACCATGGTATATTTGTTACAAAGCTAAGCAGCTAATCTGACATCCTCATGAAGCGACTGCTACGTTTGCTACTGCTGCTGAAGGGGTAATGTGCTGTGTTTGCTAATGAGATTCTGTATCAGAGTGTTTACCAGAAATCCTTTCAGCACAAGTCTAATTTGAATGAGTGTCAGTCCCTGCAAGACTCTGCCTGCCAGTAGAAGTAGTAGCTTCTGCTCAGTATACTGTACTATATACTACTATAGGTGGTGCCATGTGCCCCAGCCATGCACAAGGACCATGTTGCTACATGGCTTATGAAGATAACAGCACTGGAAACATCACAGTTTGAACATCTCAGAACCATTGTGCTGGGGTTTACCCATGTCCTCTCTCTTTGATTGCACTGACTGACGGGGCCGCTTTGAAGCTTGGAAAGAGAAAAGTCTCTTGTATTTGGAAAGTTGCTCCCCTGAGCTGAAAGATTGGCAATGGCCTTTGGAAAACTGCCACTTCCACGTAAGCATCACCTCCCACCTGATACACTGGATGGATATGCCTGTAAGACCTGTTGGTGATGGAGCCAACATAAGAACATGCCTACTTCCAGAAAAATTTGAATTTGCTTGCTTTGCCTTCAAGCAATACATATCCATATCCATGCAGCTGAATCACAGAAAGGGTCCTCCCCGACTGCATGGACTCCAGGGCTGCCACAGGGCTGTACCCTGTTCAGCTGATCCTGCTTGAAGGAAGACTGGTGACTTATGTCTCAAGATCCTTGGCTATGAAGAATGGTCCCAGATGACCCAGATACACTTATCATTACTAGAGCCATCTCCAGGTAGTGAGCTGGATCCTATCTTCAGTTCTTGTGTCTCTATGGAAGTTTGGATTTTGTCATATGATAAGTCCCAGCACCTCTGAAAATAAAGAAATAAAAAGAATAACATTAGCTCTACTGAAGTGTTCTTGAAGTGAGACAACAGAAAGGCACATGGCCTTCAGGGTGCAAATGCTCCCTGGGTGTTTCAGTTCATAGTGCTCTGGTCCTTGCCCCTGTCAGGGCTCACTGACACACCACCCCGTGTCTCAAAGATTGTTCTGGATCCAGGTGGTCTTAGAAAAGAGATAGCGCAAAAGAAGCCAAGAAATAAAATGAGGAGTGGCTCAAACTGTTTTTACAACTGATGGTTTCTGTGGACCTATTAACCTGATTTGTTTAGTTCCCTCAGGAGAGGCAGCAGTTACAAACTGCATGTTTGGCAGAACACCCCTTGGTGGGAATTTGTGGGAACTCGTCCTCTCCCCCGTCGGAAGTATATTCCGTTTTTATCAAGGGCGGAGAGAAGCTGCAGGAACGTTGAACTTTTCTCACCTTTGTCTCTCTTCCAGGTCACTGAGGAGGATGGGAGGGTGTTCATTTGTTTTCTAGGCCCGTGCAGGGGCCTTTTATCTGCCGGGAATCGCTCTTTCAGCGCTAATTGCACGTAGTTCGCCTCATTCTCCTTCGTCTCACTGCTCTTTTAAGTCAAGTACCGGGTCCCGCAGGCTCGGACCAGAGCTGGCGAAGTTTGTGCGCACTGAGATTCCCTGTTTGTTGCTGCTCTCCAGCCTCACCGCAGCAGCAGAGCTGGCGCCCGGCGCGGCACAGACGATCCATTCCCCCTTCCCTGCCCGCAGTGCCGCGTCCTTTCGCAGGGCGCTCGTTCGCTCTCTTACACTGCACAAATCGGGCCCATTTCTCCGGGCCCCTCTACCCCTGGCAGAGAGGGGCGAGCCTTGTGCTTCTGTAACAGAGCACGCAACGCATCCCTGCCCTGAGGCGCGGCTTCACTGCTGCTCATCTCCAATGGGACAATCGGCTCGGGGAGCCAGCGCGCTCTGCTCCAGCAAAACCCAGCCCTTAAGTCCCCGAGAGGCTCACACGTAACACCTCACACTTTACGGGACATTGCGGCACTTTTCACTGCGAGGGATCCTGTCTATGGCGCCAATTTAATGTCAGGGTCCGACTGGAGAAAATCCCAGTGTCGGACCCGTTTCCTTCGTGATCCCAAGAGTGAAACAAAGACACAAACGAGGTTCAGGACCGGAACTGATCGGTTGGTTTAGTGCAAACAGACAATTCTTATAAAAAGGGAAATTATTGTGAAAAAGGGGATAGCGATGGGACAGATCAGAAAAAAGATGGAAATGAAGCAAGAATTTGCGGTGCAGAGGGAGAGATACCGTGGATCCAGCGGTGTCCCAGGGGTATGTCGTCCTTGTTGGAGGTGGTGGAAGTCCTCCAGGGTCCATAGTCAGTATCAGAGCAGTGCCCCAGGAGTTCGTAGTAGTCACCAGAGGTAGGTGGGTGTCCATGTGGAGGTGTCCTCCTGGAGTTGTCCCCTTGAAGGTATGCTTTTGGTGATGCTTTTTTCCCCCTTTTATAGTGAGTTGGGGGCAGTACCTCTGTTCTTAATGTCACATACTCCATGTGCCTGGCCTTGCAACCAGTTCTTCAACTGCATGTCTGCAGCAATTCTTGGGATAATAAGCAGCAATCCCTCACACCAATCCTTGAGATAATGGAGGGAAGACTCTTAGCTCAGCTCCTGCCACCCATCTCTGAGACAATGGATTGGTAGAGTCTGATTTTGGTTCAGTCTCTTACAGCTCCCTACACTCACCAAGTGCCCTTTGCTTCCTGGTGACCAGAGTGCACTGATACCTCCATGGCTAGATCAAGCTCTTCTTGACCAGCATGAGCTAGTTTGGAGCTTACCATTGTGCTGATGTGGAAAGGGTTCATTTCCCCATGTGCTTTCTTTTGTCTTTATCAACACTAGTATGTGCATTGTAACTTCCTAACTTCTATTTTGTTGAATACTGATCCGTTTCCTCACAGCCAGTTTCAGGTTTGGCTTTTCTCAGTAACAGCACATCATATGCAAGTACTGTCTCCTTTTGGTTTGTTCCCTTTTCAGGTACTTTAGGAATATTATGCAGCTGAACCTCAGCACAGACCTTTGGAGAACACTGCCAGCGACTGATTTCATTTATTTCTGCTCTTTGTTCCTCTCCTTTAACATATGATATGTTCCCACTTATGCCAAGGCAGGGAGTTCTTGAGGAGCTCCTAATGAGAGAGCATGCAGGATGCATTTGGGAAACCCATGTGCTGTATGTCAAACTGATTCACCCTTCTCTACATGCTTGTCAATTCCTTCTAAGAGCTCAGACGAATGTCTGAAGCATTTCTTTCCACTGCACATCCATAACTATTAATTTATTCTGCACTCCAGCTTTTTCCAGTTGTCCCAGTGCAGAAGCCAAACTCACTGGTCTGTGGTGCCTCAGCTTCCCCAGGAGTTCACTTCAAAATCTGGCATCTCATTTGCCACCTCCTATTCCTTTGGCACTGGGGCCAGTCTAAGCAATGGGCTACAAGCCACAGTGAGTAGCTCAGCAGTTTCATATCTGAGCTCTTTTATAATGGTCGTGTGACTAGCAGCTGGTCCTGTCTGTCTGTTATTATTCACTTTATCGACTCTACAATCTAAAATCTTCCTCACTGACACTTCAGTCAAAGGTTCTTCCTCTGACTTGTCCCTCCCACCACCCAAAAGGCCCCAGTGAAGGAC
This sequence comes from Amazona ochrocephala, assembly GCA_039720435.1. Lineage (NCBI taxonomy): Eukaryota > Metazoa > Chordata > Aves > Psittaciformes > Psittacidae > Amazona > Amazona ochrocephala. The sequence continues at coordinate 907,377 of CM077891.1, read as the reverse complement.
TGTTTCCACATTTCAGTACAAGGAACTAACAGGGATTTTCTGCTATCCATTTACCTTAACAAACACTTCTCCAGACTTTGGTCACCTCTTGCTTCCTCCATGTCTTCAGCAGGTTTCCTGATGAAAGAACTCCTTCTCAGGACTGTTAGCTGCCGAAGGACTGAACAGAACTGAGGATTAGAGAAAGCTTTGCCTTTTTCTGCCTTTATTTTTACAGATGAGCTCAAGTAATAGGATGGCCCACTGAGGAGCCGCCTGAAAATAGTTCCTTCAGTCTGGTCTTTGCAGCCAGCTGGGGCATCCTCAATCAGCCATGCATGAACGAAGCAGGCTATATCATCTGCTTATATTTCCTACCAGTCCCTGGTGACCAGGCTTGGAAATGAAGCAGACAGAAGACAGGAGCTTTTTAAAGAGCTTAAGAAGTCCTATGCAGTTGTCTATTAGTCTTGAAACTTTTTCCCCATAAATTCAAATAAGCTTCGGGGGTAAAATGTAATTCTTCCCCTAATGCTGCCTGTTCCCCTTGGAGTCCATTCTGTGACCAGCCCCTTACAGCAGAGCCTGGAGTTATCTATGAACCCAGAATAGACATATTCCTGGCCTCAAAGCAGTGTGTATAACACATTCAGGTGCAGCTTGGCTAAGGGACACTGAGTAGGGGAGTACAGTGGGAGTACAGCTTTTAAGCACTATGTATGCAACCCAATCTTTGTGATGCCATAGCATGCTTGGCCCTCCTCTCCCTCATGGCATCTCTAGAAACGGCCAAAATCCTTCAAAGACTGTGAGAATCTCTCCTCTCCACCAGACTGCATTTAACACACAACTCCTTTTCTGCGCAGGACCATGCCTTTCTGGGGCACAAAAGTCTGTAACCCACAATAAATATTGTTAGAGGAGCTCTCTGCACCAGTTTGTGAGGATGGAGGAGAACGTCCACTGCTCACTGCTTGCATGACAGTGATTTCATGCTCTATTCCATGTGAGCCCCTCTGGACCTGGGTGCTGTGCACACTATGCAAATGCCTTGAATAAAGGATTTGGATTGGCATGAGCAAGGAGCTGCAAGGGCCGCCCCATACTGGCATCACATGGATAGCCATTACTCAGGCTTCTGATTAATGTTTAACGAAGAGGGATGCTTGCTGAATTGTAACTAGAAAGAAAGCACCTGGATTATTAAAGACACTGCCCTGAGCCTTCAGCCTGCTCCATTTCCAAGGAGACTGCTGAGGGGAGTGGGTGACACCAGCAAAGGTAGACAAGGGGAGAATCTCACCACCTTGTAATCACACACATGCACACATGCTCCAACACACAAACATCCTTCTGGATGTGTTTGATCAACCACGTTAGGAGCTTGTGGAAGTCCGCATGGCGTGAAGTAAGAACCATGCGGAAACCCAGCATCAGGAAGCTACACATGTACCAGGATGCTCTCAGTGGAAACCACAGTCTGAAGGTCTGGCCAAAAGAGCTGTATCTAACCCTTTTCCAGGCAGAGCTGCAAAACAAGGACATCTGGTTTGTTCTTTGACGTGTTTTGCAGTGCTCACTCCAAACTAAATAGTGCTTTGGCCAAAAGCAGCTTTATCTCTCCACACAGGTAACAGGTGCCCTGTAATAGAACTGAAGCAAAATGCCCCAGCACTGGGGAGCTGAGCCTCAGCTGCAGACCAGAGAGCATTTGACACCCTTCGGGTAAATGGATCTTTTTGTCTCTCTTGATTTTGTCCCAGAAGGGTGAGAAGCGCCCTTTGGTGGGAGACCAGGGGATCTTTGCAGAGTGGTGCTGAGGAATGTGTCAGTGCCTTCCCCCTCCCCCCCCCCGGGTTTCCAAAGCCAGATTTTTTGCTACCACATCAATTTAATTGTGGGGATAAACTTCTCTTCCTGAGTTACACACCACCAGCACCTCCCCCCCGCAACATTTATTCCTCTGGACAAAATTGACATCCCGGGCTTAATAAAAGAAACAGAGCATTAAACACAGCCCCAGCAGCGTGAGAACCTCCACACGAATTCCAAAATGTCACTTTGGAAGTTAGCACTTCATCTTTTTTAGCTGCGAAGGGTAAAGATCCTCCTGGATGCAAATTAGCACTGCAGCAAAGATGCCAAAGCTTCCTTTCCTCCCCCAGTCGTGGTAAGATTCAAGATTGCGGCATGCTGAAGCTCTGGCAGCTTTCCCTCCCCTCCTCTTTCTAAAACAAACATTAAATTATGAAAATAAATGTAAAAAATCCCTTCTGCCGCCACAATCTGGGTGTTACGGATCAAATGGACCGGAGTTGGAATATAGAAAATCAAAAGGTTACAGAGAAATATCAGCTCTTCATCCTTCATTTCACAGCCTTTAAATCAGTATTAAATGATTGCGTTAAGAAGGCAGAATATTAGAGAAGGAATTGGCTGAAATTTAGTAGAAATCCTTTTAGTCAGTACAAATGCAAATGTGTTAACAATAAAAATGGTTTGCAAATCCATACTTGTTTTGCAGCTTGGCATTTATTAAGGACACTTGGGCAATGTCACATTCTTTGGTTTCCAATCCTATTGCTTTTCAGAGTTTGAGATGAATTGAAAAAAAAAATAAGTATTTCCAATTTTAAATTGAAATGTTTGTGGTTTGGCAGACAAATTTCCACTTTGCCACCAAAAATTGTTCTTTGAATTTCTGGTTTTCCAAAAATTTCAGGTTCAGTTTTGCTTTAGCTTGGCATTAAATTAGATCCCATGAAAAAGTCTGGGTCTTTGCAAAAGCAGAGATACAGTGTTCACCAGAACCACTCCTTTTTATCTTCTGGCTCTTGGATTTGCATCCTAATTTGAGGGATCTTTTAACTTTTATTGCTAGAATCTGGCTTACTAAATATTTAGTAAGAAACCAGTCCGGACTTCTTCTTTTCCTGTCTTCCTTTCAAGGAAGAAGTCCTTTTGGGATGAAATCTGCAGTAGTCATTGCTGGGAACTCAAGGACAAGTGTAGGGGCATTCTCCATACACTCAGCTTCTTAGTCCTGTTAAAAGCCTTTGCCACACTGGAAAAATGCCATGTTTAATGTTTCCTCATGTGCTCCCACGTGCTGATTGTACCTCACCAAGTTCCCAGCAGCTCTCGTCATGCTCACGTTGCTATACTCCCTCCCCAAACACACTCACCATCTCCATGTGACTGGGACGGTTGTGGTGATCCAGCACTCCACTGGGACATCGTTGAAGCTCTTCTTCTAGGATTTGTGGCATGAAGAGAAGTCCAAGTAGAAAATAGGAGAAATCAGAGGTCTTGAAGAGTAAAGGCAAATACTTTTAGTGCTAAAGGACATGGAAAGTGGTGGACACACTGTGAGCTCAAAGTATGTGGAAGCACTATGCTGTGTGCTATACAGTGATAGAGACCACAACAACCAGTGTGTAGCTCATGGGAGAAGGCAAACGGACACCCCTTTTTACAAGGAGTCACATGGAAATGATGAGGGGTGATGGGCACAAGTCACTCCTGGGGAGATTCTGACTGGTCACAAGAGGAATTTATTGTGGAAAAAGGCTAAAACAAATATTTCCCTTTCCCAGAAGCAGAGGACCCTTATTCATGCTCCCAATCCTCCTGACAAACCAGGGCTTCTGAGCATAAAACCTCACAGTTTTATACAGTTTAGGCACATGCAGCCAAGCTAGAGAGAAACACAGCTTTAAGCCTGCAAGTCACTGCTTTTGCCTACTTAGATATCTCCCTGATAGCAAGACTGATGGCTTTCTGACAGGGAAGATTTCCCACTGTTGACCATAATGGGGCTCTAGATGATTACTCAGATGGAGACATCTCAGACTGCATCAATGTTCAAGCAGATGAATCCTGACAGGATCCCAGTTACTGACATATGCCTGTACACCAGGAGGGAGCATTCTGCCTCACCTGATTCGTGGCTCAGCATTTTGGATGAGTTCAGAAGGATAAGGTCCTGTCCTTCTTGCCCCATGGCCCCGTTTAGGTTGTGTCCTTCCAGCCTATAGCTTGCTTTTGAGTCACAGGAGTGCTGGGTTCCCACCCCAGATCCAACATAAACCAGGTGAGCATCTATGGAGTAAAACTCCCCCCTCCTGTAAACCAGATTAAAAACAACTCCACTAAGATAAAACACCCCTTCCTGTGAGAGAAGGTATTTCATTGGGCATTTTAACCCAACAGGAACTGTTTTACTTTAAAAAAAGCTCTGTAAAGTGGTGGGTTTCGGTCCACCTCAAACAATTATTTTTTTCTGGATCACTGGCCAGATCAGAAAAACAATTACTTGCATATCTCTGGCTGTGACAATCAGACAAGGCAGCCTTGCCCTCCATCTGCAGAAGCAGGAGAAGGAGGTGAAAGATCTGAGCCATCACTATCACACATGCAATGTTGGCAGTGATTGCCTTCTGGGGCCCAAAAAACCAAATGTTTGACAGGAAGCGGTAAAGTTAATTATTTCTTGAGCTCCTTTCCCTGGAGCGCTGAGGATGGGATGGGCTGGGATTCAGAGCGCATGGCTTGGAGCTTCACGGAAAAATGTGCTTTGGTGCAGAGGTTACTGAAGCAAACCCACGGCACAGCCATCGTTGGTGCTTCCAGGAAGGTGAGTGTAACCCTCAGAGGAGGCCTGAACTGAGTGAGAGCCCAGCACCTCTATTAAGGGCTGGTCCCAATTAGACTTAGTACAGATGTGATCCAATACGACTGATTCTGTCCCAAAGCTGCTAATGATTAAACACTTGCAGTTTCTTAGAGGCGCCCTCATGATTTGTTTTATTGCATGCACTGGTGCGCAGCTCTGCTTTTGCTGCTGCCATTTCCTTTAGTAGGTGAGTGCACCTAAATCAGAGAAATTCAGAACACCGGAAGTAAACACACTGCAAGTTCAGCGTGGAGAGGGAGAAATGCTTTACGAGGCTGTTAGCTGCAGGTTCACTTCTTCTTTCTGTCAGATCTTACAACCCTCCTTCATGCGGGGGGATTCATAATTGCAGACAGCACAGATGATCTCCTGTGTCTGTTCAAGCCACCCATCACTTGCAAAGTGATGATCAGGGATGCAGATGTGAGGCAGGGCTCATGGGAAGAGTGTTTTCCTGTTCACTGGTCTTTGCTGGATTGATTTCCATCGTGGTTTGCATTATGTGCTTTGCAGTCTTTGGTGCAATTTCCTTCTCCATGGAAGGGGACAATCCGTGGAAGCATATTACCTCTTGGAAGGGCAGGACTGACACCAACAACCTTGATCTTCTTTTGCTCTTGGCTTTTCTATCTAGGATCAGCAACTGATTTGTCATGGTTTGTGCAATGATGCAGAGGCAGCAGGCTGCACCCAGTGAACATGGAATATTTGGGACTCGGGGTAAAAGAAGTATACCCATGCAGGCCACAAAGCTGCTTGACCTTGCTATTTCTGCCTGAAATGTGAATTTACAGCTTAGCATATCCTCCTTCTTTGAGCAAACTGAAGGATTAGGGTTCACCAAGGCAACACCCAAGAAAACATGGGTGTTAGACATGCCTCTGGCTCTAACACAGGGGTACATGTCCTAAATTTCAGTCCTAAAATGCCATCTCAGGCTGCTACCTATAAAATCTGCTGCTTCGGACTTCGTGCAGCTGCAAGGCCCTGAATTTCTATGCAAGATCCAGCCCTTCCAACCTGGTCCCTGCAATGCACAGCTTCAGTGTGTCTAATTTTTGACTGGTTCCAGCAAAAATTCCAGCACCTCTTAAATAGCAACATTATCATCAATTGCAGCCTGTGCGTCATCTGCAGACGCAGTCTTCCATGCCTGCAATTTCCTACCACTGGATCTTGTTTCGTCCTTATCTGCAAAATTAGACCCTGGTTTGCTATCAGTGATCTGCACCTCATGGGTGGATTTTTATGCTGTGACTATTATTCATAAACTTCAATTTAATAAACTGAAAGATGGAGCCCTTTCTCTTTGTCACACTCCGGCAGGTTTTCTAAAACTTGACTCATCCTTGCAAGTCTTTGTCTACCTTTTCCAGATTAACAATGTGGGTATCAGATATTGATCCAGTAGTTTATCTTGCTTTCCTGAATACTGTATGCACAAATCACACTGCCCCTTTCTATCCAGTTCGCATTTCCCTATGAATGAATTTTTTGGCTCATGTTCACCATCCCAGTTTCCTTATCTTAGAGTGAACTTCCATTAGGCGGTTAGCTCAGACGATCTCCACGTCATTTGTGGGGTTATGGCTTTAACATTTTTCATATCACAAGTATGATCCGTGCTGTCTAAGCCTTGATTTAAGTCCCTGCATGGGTTAAGACGTGCATTGTTCACCTGAGCCTGCCTTATGGGATTTGCCCTTGATAACTAACCTGTCATTTCTCCAGTTTTTTGAAGACTAATGTGTATCATTTCAGCTCTTGTTGAATGGTTTGGGGATGAAGACAGGCCAGGCCCCACCAGAGCAACTGAGAGGAGAGGGTGGTGGGCAGCTCACTCTGCTGGGGCTGTGCAGTATGCACGGTGTTTTCCTACCTGGTAAGGCCAAAGATTTGCCATGTGGCACTACTCCAACAGGGGAAGCAAGTAGCTTCCTCACCAGCTTCCTCATCAAGGCTTTGAGCAAACCAGTCTAGTGGAAGGTGTCCCTGCACGTGGCAGGGGATTGGAACTGGAGGAGCTTTAACGTCCCTTCCAACCGAAACCATTTGATGATTCTATTATCCCATGATCCCAAGATTTTAAGTAATTTCTCTGTGCTTTGAGAAAGAAGCTGCAGAGTTTTTCTCTCTGCTGCCCTATGTTTTCCTCCACTGCCCTATGTTTTCTATCATCAGTGTAGTGTGGCTTTTGCCAGTATATTTGATTCTTCCCTTGTCAGTGGAGAAGAGCAAGTCACAGAGCATCTGGCCAGTTTACTGCTGCTTCCCAGGTTTCTGGAGGAAGACTGAGCCACTTGACAGCTAAAAATTTACACCCAGTCCCTGGTGCTGCAATCTGGTGCCTGCGGAGCTCACAGAGAACTACACTGTTCCTATAATAAACCTATCAGAGCCTCAGTGTGGGCTCTCCCTGCTCTTCACCCAAACAAGGGTGGACAGGGCTGTTGTGTTTATCACACCACTGTGCAGGTGTGAGATTTGGATGCTGTACAGAAAATGCATCCAGCAGCTGAAGGAAGATGTACCAGAGGAATTTCTAGCTTTGCTCTGAATGGGATAGAAAGACAGGCTGTGCAGCAGAAACATTTTTGCAGCTTGCTGAGTGCATCACCACTGGGGTATGATTAATGAAGGTACAGATGCAATGGGACAGACACGTGGCTCAGATGGACACAGAAACACCTCAGCAGCTCCAAGAAGTGCACGTTAGCCAGGTCTTTTGAACTACCCCTTGCAAAAAGGCAATGATAGAGCAGCTACTTGGTGGAAGGCTTGCGCAGAAACAACTGCACTGGGAAGGAAAAAGCACCCAGGGTGAATGGTGCAGCAGCAGGGCAGCGCCGCCCCGTTCAGCTGCAGGGGACCCATCAGAGCAGCACCTCTGCCAAAACCATCTCTCAAGGTCAGAACCAAACTTGAATGGTATTTTAATAAAAATTCAGTCACATTAGGAAAGAAATATACTGACTGCGGAGGGAAATAGAAGCTAGTTGGTTTGCAAGAGACCCCATAGGCAAGGCCAAAAACCCAACATGTGCCCCGATGGGTGAACTATGGATCAAACAGCAGCTATAGATACAATCCCAGTGGTTTTTCAATCATATTGAGGCTCCTCTTGCCTGCCATTTGCCAGTGGAGACCAGTGAATGAAGTGGTTGCACTTCCTTGTTATAAATTCATAACCAGAGGGGACTATTATGCTGATCTTTTCTGATCTCCTGCTGATCACAGAGCAATAGCCATCCGGCCCCAGTATTATGGCTGAAGAACAGATGGTACAGCAAGATGTTAAATCTTCACCTAAATCTGCGCAGAAGCCTCCGCATTTAAAGACTGTGGGATAAACTTGTGCTTTGCTAGGGAAGAACTAATCCCCTGCCACCCTTTGCGATGTTGAAGGGCCCTTGCTCTGTGCCCATGAAGCCCCATGGAGCTCCATCAGTGCTGGTGCAAGGAGGCTTTGCACTGTGCTCTACTGAGCCTGGTAGAGATGCCCCAACACCCTTATGGTTTATGTGGTCAGGAGTATTTCGTGGTGTGCAGAAAGATACCATTCACACTGGGATTGTCCCATGATTTCCAAGCACTCTTGGAAATAGTGGCTTTCTGCTACCCATCCCTCCAAACACGAATAATGCAAGTATCATAAGCATGTCTAATTCACATGAATAATTTATGCAAAGTAATAAGTTCCTGATGCCAATAAACAGAATAAATACAACTCCCAGAGACCACATTATAAACTGGAATTCATTTTTACACAGATATAAAACTGTTATGATCAAGTAAGGGGAGAAATAATCTCCATCAATACCACTTCCTTATTTCTTCATTGTTTTATTTGCACAGTGCTATGTCTCAGTATAGCACACAATCCATCCAGCTGTCCTGGGGATGCCTACGAAGCTATTCCAGCAGGTATTATATTAATCATTTCTCATCACTAGACAGACATTGTTGGAGGCATTTCTTGTTTTGCTAGCAACATTAGATCACTTTTAGCAACAAGCAGAGTAAGATCTAAACATATTTCCCCCTGCAGATACTGAGACACAGTGTCTTATTTGTAAAACACATCTTTTAACTGTTAATTCCATACTGGCATTCACTGCAAAGACATAAAATGCCATTATTGGACACTAGGAGCATGTCTGAATTCAGGAGCTACAAGTCAGTGAAAACATCCCATGTTATTTCTTGTTTCTTTCGATGTTTGCAGATATTTTTTGTTCCATTCAGGTCTAGATCATCTTTTCCTATTACTTCACAGCTTCTACCATTTTATCATTCACTAAAGGATTTGAGAGCTCAACAGAAACATTTTGATGCACTACTTACTTAGCAGTGTTACTTTTCTGGCTGTATTCTGTGGGCAACCCTAATACCCTACTTTTCATGTAGCAACCATTTCCTTAGAAAGGATGAGAATGAATCCTTTACTGGGTAACTGCTGCTTTTCCTCATTGTTTATCTGATTTTCTAAGCTGCTCCACAGCTCTGAAGGGCACATTTCTTGACAGGAATTTGTGATTGTCAGTAAATAGTTAAAAAAATCCTGATTTAATACTTCACAGCTTTTCAGACTTAGCTGGCTGGCTTACAGCAAGGACAATATTCAACTGCATTTCCTAAGCAGCACAAATTAGCTCCCTCAGTAGGAATCTCTCTCATGCTCAGCATGGAAAACATCATGTCCCTTCAAAGGGGAAACACCTACCTCTGCAGCTCTTAATTGCGACTGTTAATTGTTGGGCTGGAAGTGCTGGCTGGCTACAGGCGGGAAGTGGAGATGATGAAGGGAAGATGAAAAGAGAGCAAAGGCAGCAGTCAAGTGCAAAGCCTGTGTGCTCTGGGGAACAAAGCCATGGGGACAGGCAGCGTGGGGACCCAGCACATCCCTGGTAGAAGGGACAGAATTTGAGAAGCAGCAGGTTAGGTGTGGAAGAGCTGAGTTTGGAGGCAGAGGGTAGAGTCAGCCTAAAGCACCCTCAGGGCTGTGCTCCTCGGGGTCCATGGTGTTTTCTTCTCACACCCTCAAGCAGCCAAGCCTGGGATCTGCTACACAAGTGAGTATCACAGAAGGGTGAGGAAGGAGCAGTTTGAGATCTAGCCAAGCCGGCTCCAATACCAGGAGGAACATTGCAGGGCATGCACGGAGCTGCAGGCTCAGCTCTGCAGAACCAGCCATGCTGCCCAGCTATGGATGCAGGCAGGGAATTCTGCGTGTGCTGCACCCAGGCCGCCCTTCCAAGGGTTTGATGTGGCGTAATGATGAAAGCTGCAATGCCAGGGCAGGACTTTACTGGCAAGCAAGGATGTCATAGCAATAATCTCAGACACCTATCCAGGAACCTGCAGCTCTTTGGACACTGTACAGGTGCTGGGAATAAATTTTACTTGGCTTCTCTCCATCACTCTTATGAGTAAAATCTTTCAGCAGAGAAAAGTGGCTCAGGGAAACAGTAACACTAAAACCACTGAGCAAACTAAGGAGGTCTCTGATTGTTCGGTTACTGTTATTTTCAGGAAGAAATCTCTTCAAATTACTTTCATATGAAGATTTCATTTTCCCGCAGTTTGTGATTTTCCCTCTTGCTTGATCTTTGTCCACTTCAAAAACTTGGGCAAATGGAAGAGACCTTCTCATTTTAAAAGGCAAACCTTTGTTTTTAATTAGTCATGATTGCACAGAGAAAGCTGCCCATGGAAAAGGCTTGATGTTATCAGGTGGCAGGAGCTGGGAAGCTGGTATCCATGTGGAATTCTCACAGGTGTTTGGTGGCCAAAGAGAAGGAAATCCGCACACTGAACTAAATGTCCTCTTGGAGTACTGTGAAGAAATTTTGTTTCTCAAATGTTTTGATTAAAAAAAGAATGAAAAAGTAATTGAAAATCAGTGTCACTCCTTCAAAAGCCATTTCCTTCAGAGAAACACTGGGTCCTGAACGAAAAAAGATACTAATTTGGGGATTTTTTTTCATGTTACTCCAATTAACACCATCCAGGCAAATACTCTTGTTTTTGAGTATAGGACAAATCTAACCAAATCCATACACACTGTTTTGATCACGTTCTTTGAATCTGGATCTTTTCTGTCCTCTAGCAGACCTACTGTGAGTATTTAAAAACCCCAGTGGCAGTTTTCCTGGGAGAAGTCTATTTAGGACTCACCTCAACACAGAAGGCATATTCTTCTTTTGCCAAGGTGAGCAGTTCCAGAGGGGACGCTTCAATGCACAGCATCTGGGAGCCTCCATCCTGAGGAGGAGGGGAGGCTGCAGCGCAGGGCTTGGGGTATAGAAAGTGCCTCCACTGATCTCTTGAGGCGAGGGTGTGCAATGGACAGGGCTGCGCTTGGTGCAAGCAGCCTTTATGCAGAGGAAGTTCTTCAAGGAGCAGCTCAGACTGGGGTAGCTACCTTTAATTTCTCAGCTCTTCACCCACCCTGTGAGGATATCAGTGCTCTGTTGTCCATGCATATCTGTTCTAAGTGCAGCGTGTGAAGAGGGGACGGTCACTGTCTCTGGTGTGAGCATCAGGCACACAGTCCCTTCAGGGATTTAGTTTGTGCCAGAATTCAAAGCAGCTTTTTTCTTGCTCCACGAAAGCATGATCAAAGCTTCCCTCCCTTGAGCTGATTCCAGCAATATTCCTCATCAAAAAGCAAAGAAAAAAAAAACCAAAACCACAACATATTTGCCTGTAGTTGTCTTCCAAATAAATCCCCCTATCCCAAGAGGCTTGGGGATGCTATCTCATCCCCAGTCAGCATCTGTGCTGCTGGTAAGATTCTGCTTTTCTCTTTGTCACCTTTGGATAAAATCACCCTATTGTAGGTGTTTACATCTGCTTATTTTCCTTCAGATCCCAGTATTCTTATAATGTTTCCGCTCCCTCTTTAGCTGTATCATTAGTTCTGCACTGATCACTGAGAAAAGCCTACTTGCAGAGCTTTGCCTCTGAAGCCAGCCCAGCACTGGTGTCCCAGTGAGAGCATTTCCAAATTCCTCTCCTCTGGCCTCAGCTCCCTTTATTTATATAATGGCTTGCAAAAGATCTCAAAGACTTGCTTTATTAAGCAACCTTTATGGCAGTGGCTGTAGCCAGACCCTGTTTCTCCTGCACCTGTGTATGTTAGGTTGGTCTGCATGGACAGGTCTTGTAAAACATGACATTTCTTCTTAAGTTTTCCTTCCAGAGTCACTTGGACTGTTTTCCTTCCAGGTATTCCCCTGCCACTGGCCTGTGCTGAAGACCTGCATCCATGACAGTAAATGGCAGTGTCTTTCCATCCACGTGCTGATCATGCCGAGTGAAGATCCAGCTCTAACCTCGAAGCTAAGCACGTTGTGCTTGATGGCGCCTGAACTCCCTCATGGGATATTTATAACCTCCACCAGAGCAGAATCAGGTTTAAAACGTACCTGCAAAACTGGAGGACACGGGTGTCCTGGTGCACAGCTTCAGCCAGGGATGCTCTTGCTCCTTAATCATCTAAATGCAAGAAAGCTGAGACAAAATAAACTGTCCAAAAGCCTCCAAGGCTACAGTGGGTGCAGCCAAGCTGAGAACGAAACTGAGTCCAGAGCATGTTGTGGTCCTCAACCCCGCTCCAAATAAAGCAACATGATGCTCAGGAAGGTGGCAGTAATCCCACAGCATCAATATTCCTCAGGACTCACTAAGCAGAGTCGCAAAGGAAGAGCATCCTTCTACCAGACTCATCAGTGTCTTATATAGAAGTCAAAATTACCTTCACTACCCTGCTCTCAATCCTTTTAAATCCTACCCCAATTTGCTGGCCTGGGAATGATGGCCAGCACCTCACCTCCTGCAGATCCCTGTCAGAGCTGGTGCCTTCAACAGCTCATGTCTGCCCTGTGCAGAAACAGCTAACACTCATCTGCCTGTGTGAAAACACATTTTAATTGAGCAGCCCCGCTCAGCCAGGAACTTGGCTAAGTCTGGAAAGCTGCTTGCTTTTCTCTGTACGTGCCACTCTCCTGTCCTGATGTCATCTGTAAATTTCAGATTTATTTTTGGATAATTGATAGAAATGTTGCAAAGTACAAAGGTTTCACCATTTCCTTGAGATCCACACACAAACATCCCCATTCAGTGACAGTTTTGTGTCGATTACTAGCGTTTTGTAGTCTGTTCTCACTTCCCAACCCATTTAACATGGATTAGATAATGCCCGATACTAATGTTTAAAAACAGAATATGATGTCAGATCCCTTGCAAAAGTTTTTTATGGGTTATATCTATCAGCTCCATGCTGAGAGAGGCTTCAGTGCCATGAAACCTGCCTATTTTGACAGCGTGTCCTGCTTTGTTCACCCCATACACAACGGTCCTGGAACCTCGTGACCAAACAGCACAGAAGCAAAAGTCAGACTTCAACATCCAGGAACCTTTGTCCAAAGGGTAATTCACTCTGCCCTGAGGGCTGGCCCTGCTGACACAGAGCTCCTGCATTCTGTATATGATGTATTCTGTATATGACAGGACAAGGGGGAATGGGTTAAAACTTAAACAAGGGAGACTGAGATGAGCTCTTGGGCAGAAGCTCTTCCCTGTGAGGGTGCTGAGGTGCTGGCACAGGGTGCCCAGAGAAGCTGTGGCTGCCCCATCCCTGGCAGTGTTCAAGGCCAGGCTGGAAGGCGCTTGGAGCAAGCTGCTCTAGTGGAAAGTGTCCCTTCCCGTGGCAGGGGGTTGGAACTGTTTTAAGGTTCTTTCCAACCCAAACCAGTCTATGACTCCCAGTCACTGCTCCTCTTCAAGGAAGTCTTGTGGTACTCCTGGCATAGGAAAACCTTGCTGCAAGATTTTGACATGCTCCTCTAGTTTTTTTCAGCGTGCCCCATGATGCGGCAAGCACAGTGAATGGGTTATCCATAGGGAGAGAGAGAAGGAGCTCTGCAGGGACCATGCTCAGCTGTTACCCTGCTCCGCAGGGTAATTCTGGCTCTGACCCTGACAGCGTTCAGCATCAAGCGATGCCTGATGCATCCCTGGATCCCTCTGGTCCTGCAGTGCCCTGCTGGGTATCTCTGCTCTCAGTGTCCTGCCCACACCAGGAGGGATGAAAGCAGCTCTGATGGTCTCCCTCTGGCAGCCTCATCTGGGCTCGCGGCAATTAATTCTCCCTCCTGTCCACTGGCTCTTCAAAGGTGTAAACGCGGGGCTGTAGAAGTGCTTGGCAGCAGCCCAGGAGGAGCTCAATGTGTCAGGATGCAACAGGCACTTGCAGTGGGGATTTTTACCTTCTTTTTTTTTTATCACCAAGCTGAGCTGCAAACAAACCTTTAATTAATTCCTCCACAAAGTTCTGCTGAGCTTGTGGCCTCCAGTCTTCTGGGAGGCTCATTAACCTGCTCCTCTCCCTCCCTGCTCCTTGCTCAAGACTGGCAGTTTTCACTTGTTGAATCTTAATGCCTTTCACTGGTGTAACAATCTGCTCTTGTTCACCAGGCGCCTCTCGCCCCCAGTGCACAGGCTCCGGTTCTTTTTTGCTTATATGAGCTCATGGTACAGCTGCTTAAGAAACGGCAAAGCTCACACTTCTTTGCAGGAAAAACCGACTTTCTGCAGAATTTCCCCTTAGCTCTGGGAAAGAAACCATCAGGAATTTCAGTTTTCCACTAAAATCTTCAGTTTTCAACAACGGATGTTGGGGTGTTTTTCCCCCCGCTCTGTGAAAGCTGAAGTGCTGTGAACATATTCCTGTTTCAATGTTTTCAGCAAAAACTGGTGGAGAATGAAACCAAACCCGTATCTGCACAGATGCACGCAGGCAAAACGGGCAACAGCCCCTTTTTTTCACTGGGGAGGACTGTTTCTCACAGCTCCATCTTGATCAAAAGCCCATTGGTTTCAGGCTTGAGGCACTCAGGTTATTTTTAACATGCACCCCCAGCCCTGAAAATATTCCCTGACTGAAAAAGAGAAGCTCATAAAAGTAACTGAGATGCTTTGGAGACTGTGCTTTCAGTCCTCTTCTGATTTGGTTCCCCAAAGTTAATGTGCATGGAGCTTTGCAGCTGGCCCTGGGGACTGACACTGGGCTCCCAATTCCTAAAGGGGCTACAGGAAACCTGGAGAGGGGCTTTGGAAAAGGGCCTATAGGGACAGGACAAGGGGAATGGCTTTAACCTGCCAGAGGGGAGATTCAGGTGAGCTCTTAGGCACAAGTTCTGCCCTGTGAGGGTGCTGAGGCGCTGGCACAGGGTGCCCAGAGAAGCTGTGGCTGCCCCATCCCTGGCAGTGTTCAAGGCCAGGTTGGACACAGGGGCTTGGAGCAAGCTGCTCCAGTGGAAGGGGTCCCTGCCCATGGCAGGGGTTGGAGCTGGAAGAGCTTTGGGGTCCCTTCCAACACAAACCAGGCTGGGATTCTGGGATTTCTCAGCAAGCCCTCATACACATACAGTGTAAGAAGAAGCAGGGGCGTGCCCTGGGACCCTTCTTTGCCTCCAGCATTCCTCTCCTCTGGCTAGTGAAATCACTTTCCTGAGGGACAGATTCAGAGAGAGGACCAGTCCTGCATTCCTCACTTTGCTGGGAGGAGAGGGGATGGCCTCTGCCTGACTCTTGGGGACCGGTGCCTAAGTTAAGTGCAGGCTGCTATTTCCAAGCTTTCAATTCCACTCTAGAAAACTGAAATAGAATCACTTGAACAGATTTTGGTTTGTTATTTTTTTTGCATTGAACACACAATTTTCCTCTTTTCAGCCCTCCTGACGAACAAAACAAAAAGCAGAAAACCACTGACATTTCTGTTGGGTCCAAACTCTTTTGCCCACTTTATACCTCACGGATTATTTACATGTTGGTACCATTTACACCACTCTCATTAGAGATGTTCTGGCATTTTGCTGCTCTGACAAGCCAAATCCCATGTGTGTTTTGGGTGGATCACGGAGCAGCAGCACCAGATTCTGCTCTCCCAATGCCCTGCTCTCCAAGCCTTGGGGAAAAGCTCTGCCTCCAAAGCTGTTAAAACAATCTGCCTATTTTACAACAGTCTCAAGAACATTCAGGACCAGCTGGGAAGCACTCAGATATCATAGCAATAAGCACCAGGCCATTTATAGCCTGTATTCAGAGCAGAGCTAGGTGAAACAGGCCACACATTAAACAGTGCCTGTGGAAAGAGCAGAGGCATTGCTCCACTCAGGTTCAGTGAGGTGAGGCCATGTAGGAAAGCCATGAGATCATGTAGTGCATGATCCGAAGGCATGCTTGCAAGGAGTCTGCAGCAAGCCTGCATGTGGAGTCAGCTCTGGTCTTCCTACTTCTACAGCATTTGGTGGAGCATCAGCCTATTGCAAGGTCACTCTTCAAACCAGGCTTTCCAGGTACAGCTGCCTACCTTGTGTGGGGGAAATGAGCATCTCTAAAATTGACTCAAACCTGCTGACTGCTACTGGTGATGATATATGAGGCTGAATGCAAAGAAGCAGCCAAATATAAGTGATTATCAGTTTTCAGCCTTATTCGGGAAAGATGCCGATTGTTGCTCATTTAAGGATTTAAATTCTCTGCATATTATTTGATGAACCCTGGATGAACATGCAGCAGTTTGTGTCCAAGTCCCTCTTCTGCTATCATCCTTTAAGGACACCTGGGACATCCTACCCACTCAGAGCCTCCCTTTCTCCCACTGAGTAATTCCAACATAGGGCTGAGCCCTTCTTGGAGGCACTGAGGTCTGGAAGTACTGCACAGAAACTCTGCCTTTCTTCATAACTCTTGTGACACTGGGCTCTAGTGACTGCCAATCCCTCTGCTTTGGCCAGGTTTTGCTATTGCAGGTTGTGGCAAAGGATAGAAAAGGTCCCAAGGGTCCTAATATAACATCCTGCCAGCCCAGCAGCATGGTCCCAGGGCGCAGGGTGTAAATACCTTTCCAGAGACTGGTCCCCATTCCCCAATGGACCTCCTACAGCTGCAATAGCACTTGAGCTTTGTCCCCACAGGCAGCCTGCAGTCCTGTGCCCCCCCGCCCCCAAAACTGCACCTCCAAGTGCAAGTGCCCAGATCTGCAGTGGCCTCACACGAGGCAAAACAGACCCGGAGGAGGGAAGAGGGGGAGGACATGCTTAAAATAAGGCTGTTGGGAAAGCAGAAAAGGAAAAAGCCCACCTCACACCCTCTGAAACTTGCATGCCTTGAAAATGTGTGAGCTGCTCTGAGGCTGCAGGGATGACAAAGAAGGAGCTCCAGGGAATGGGTCTAGGGAGGGGGCCTCTGTGCAAATGAGAACACCCCATCTAACTGAGAAGGCCCTTTGCAAAGGCCCTGCAAGGGTGGAGAGCGGTACCTGTTATCTCATCACTGCATATTAGTGCACTTTGTTTCTATATTATTATCCTCCTGTTGCTAGAGCCATTAAAGACTGTCTCTAAATAGCTCGCCACGGTGATTTGCTAATTGAGTTAACTTGGCTGCAGCAGCTGAAGGATGTGGTTTGTGATTAGATAAGACCATTGCCCCTTTCAAAATGAACAGCCCATTAACAGGGTTTTCTAGGTCACACTACACTGCCCAGCACAGCACTTTGCAAAGCACTGTGCAGCCCAGGGCCTGTGCCCCAGCCAAGACAGACAGTCATTACAGCTAATGAAGGTCTGTGCACCCCTTCCCTTGGAGGAGGCACGGAGCCTGATCAAAACCCAGGCCCTTCTTCAAGCTGGAATCAGTTCCTTCTGCCTCCAAGCACAGGGAAGGCCAGCTCAGGCTGCTTGGGCTTTCCAGGTCCTGCTGCACAGATAGCGAGAAGTGTCCCCGTACACCCAGGGGAGGCATGTACTCAGATGTTCCTACAAGATGAAACCCTGCTTGCAGACCTCAGAGTGGAGCGATGCTGTGCCATGATGGTCTTTTGGGTCAAAACCCGCTGGTCCATCCATCCCCTGCATTTTCTGCTGCCGTTTCCTCCCCAGACCTGCCAGTACCATGCTGACCCTGGCCAAACCCCTTGTTCCAGAAGCAGCAAATGAGACTATTCCTCACTAGAACACATCTCAGAGGTATCTCCCAAGTTGTGGAGAGCCAGCGCAGACCCGCATCAGGGAGGACCTGGCAGCTCCGGTCTGTTGCAGTTGTGCTGCAGTTGTGCACAGAGCTCCTGGCCTGCGCAAGGAAGAGTGGATGGAGTTGGTGGATCTCATTGCTCTCCCATGCACATGGCTATAGTTTCAGGTGAGCTAGTTCTTGGGTGCACATGGGGGCCAGCCCCCTTGGCTGTCCACAGCAGCTGGCACTGCTGAGCATTTAGCTCAGCTTTGTTGGGACTTCCCTTGGAAGAAAGGCTGCACGAGGTGGAGTCTCAGAGCCAGCAACACAACCTGAAACAAGCTGTGTGATGCTGTGATCCCACCAAACCTCAAGAGCTGCATCACTCCGTAGAAAGAGTCAGCCCAAAGGGAAAATCAGATGGTAGCATGCAGATACATTCATGCAGAGATCCCTGCTTTCTCAGCCCTTGTGTCCTCCAGCTCAGACTGACAAAGAGTTTGAGGCAAACCCTGCATTTCTGACATCTCTGAACTCAACACAAAGGGATTCTTCTAACCTCACTATTGCTGGGGTTTTCACCTTTGCCTGTACTCCTATCCCAAAGGAGCAGCCAAGGGAACTGGAGGGGACAGGCACGGGGGAAAGCAAAGGTAGAAAAGGATTAGGGATAAACCATGAGAAAAGACCACTGCAGCCATTTCCTGGAGCCACCGAAGTGCTTTCAACATAGAGATGCACCTGAGAAGACCTCCCATGGGTGACCAACTCCTGTGTCATGCCTGCCTGTGGCTGCATTGCTCCAGAGCAGCCGTGGCAGCGCAATGTGCCCAGCTCAAAGCACAGAGGGGAGCTGCAGCACATCAGAGGAGGCAAAGCTGCTGTCCCTGCGGCTCGAGCGCCGGCAGAGCGGCTGTTCTGAAACATGAAATAAAACCCCATTTAACAAGAGCCTGAGAGTTTTCATCAAGTGAAATGGTCTTGGATGGAGCCTGGTTCCCCCTGTCAGCCGAGAGCTTCGATTGGCAGCCAGACGAGTACCTGTCAGGGCTGGGCTGGAGTCATTAGCGAGATCAGAGTCCTGGCAGAGCAGCGGGAGGCTGGACTAGATGACCTAATTTGCGTCCCTTCCAGCTCAGAAAGGTCTGTGATGTATTTTTAATGAAGCACACACAATAAACTGCTAACATAATATTAGAGGCTCACTTCAAAGCTGGAACGGGCAGGGAAATCAAGGTGAAAGTTTCTGTGAATTCATCATTACGATGTGTCACTCATCTTCACTACAGCAATCCCTGGGCACACCAGATGCTTCCTTTCCAGTCTTTGGAACAAGGGTTGGAGCCCACCCTCCTCCTCCTATTTTTTCAAGCAAACCGGAAAGAACCTGGAAAGTATCAAGCTTGGCTGGACACCCCCCATTGGTGTATGGATTGTTGCAGCCCACAAAAGGTTTTGCAAGCAGCAAAATTCCGTGACTCTGAAGAAGGCTGAGGTCATACCTTAGACAAGCTTTGGGCCACCTGGGCTGCCTTTTGTTCTGCTGGCTCCTTCTCATTGTACAGCTGGTGTCTGTGAGGATTAATGATTCCATGAGATGTGCCAGAGAGCAGGAAGAGCGGGCTGCTCCCTCAGGGAAGGCAGGCCAGGAGCTGAGTGGGATTCCACAGCTGGAAGGGGCCCCACCAGCCACAGGCTGCCCCACAGCACCTGAGTGAGGAAACAAGACCAAGAGATGGTGGCCAGGTCCAGCCAAGAGTCCACATCATAAGGCAACAAATGGTACAGCCATGAGGAAAGTCCAAGGTGAAGCCAGAAAACGGATCCACAGGTCAGGAGGAGGTCCAGTGACCACCATGCAGGTTCATAGTGAGGTGACAGGTCCAAGGTCAAGTCACGAAGTCAGCCCTCAGTGGGGGTTCAGATCAGCAGGGCTCTGTAGCCAGGCAGAGACATGACTATGGCCAAGCTGTAGAGCAGTGCTCCTCCAGCATGGCTCCAACAAGGACTGAAGGCACCAGAATGAACACGCACAGAGCTCCTGGGCCCACAGACTGGGTGGAGACACCAAACAAGGCTGGTCAGGACCATTAGGATCAACTCGGAGCCCTGGCAAAATGTATGAGCTTCTCCAGTGACAGAGAAACACACAGTGGAAAATGGGATGTCCATGTGCCACAGTTTTCTCCTTTCCAGACCTATTAAGCCACTGTGGCACAAGAAAACAGACTTTTTCCCCACAAACACCCATTCCTTTTGGGATGGCCTGTGTTTTACCCAGTGGCTGGATATAATCTCTTAGGTTCTTTAAAGACTAGAGCTCTGGTAGAGATAAGTAATATATTCCAAGGGTGGAAACATATCAGAAGCTGAAGGCAGTACCTCTTACTGCACCTCAATATTGCTGACCTCTCCAGGTTACAAAACCTGACCGAGAACAAACTGATCAAAGATCAAAGAACCTCTCAGCTCCAACCAAGCCAACAGCGCCGCAAGAACTTACCCATGTGGAGTCTGGAGGACCTTAGTATTGAACCCCTCTGGTGAGATGCCACTGCTGGAAACACTCCTAAAAGTGACACACAACCTCAAAACATGCACAGTAAACATCCCACCCCTGATTCACAGAAATCACATATGCATTTGAGTGCGTTCCCAGACCTCCTTGTTTGGGAGAATTTAAGTTGTTTTCCCTTCATAGACTCATAGAACGGTTTGGGTTGGAAGGGACCTTAAAGCTCCTCCAGCTCCAACCCCTGCCACAGGCAGGGACCCCTTCCACTGGGGCAGCTTGCTCCAAGCCCCTGTGTCCAACCTGGCCTTGAGCACTGCCAGGGATGGGGCAGCCACAGCTTCTCTGGGCACCCTGTGCCAGCGCCTCAGCACCCTCACAGGGAACAGCTTCTGCCTAAGAGCTCATCTCAGTCTCCCCTCTGGCAGGTTAAAGCCATTCCCCTTGTCCTGTCCCTGCAGGTCCTTGTCCAGAGCCCTTCTCCAGGTTTCCTGCAGCCCCTTTAGGCACTGGAGCTTCTCTAAGGTTTCCCCTTCAGGAGCCTTCTCTTCTTCAGGCTGAACCAGCCCAGCTCTCTCAGCCTGGCTCCATAGGAGGAGACAAGCTTCTTCGGTACCCTTTGTTCTCACCAGCCTCATCCTCACAGCCCCAGCAAGCTCTGTCTGAGAGCGAGGGAGAATCTGTGAGGGGCAAAAAGAAAAGGATTTAGCAAAATACAGAATTTAATAGTCCTGCCTGGAAACCTTGTTAGAATTTCTACTTTTACCACCCAAAGCAAATGGGAACATTTAGTCTTTGCATCTTGAAATCAACTTGAAACTTGCGTGAATAACTGACATGGCTGGGTGAGGAGCGTGCCTGTTACCCAGCCTCCCTGCATCTTGTCTCAGTCTGTAATTGTCATGCAGAAAGGGACTGAGCCTTCCAGGTAACCTGGTGTTAATTTCACTGTGGGGCGGAGGGGAGGATGGAGACAGCTAATGAATGAGAAGCAGTGATTGATTCCTGTCTCGGTGTCAGGACACTGAACGGCTGTTTGTCAAGAAACAAGGAAATGTCACTGGGATTTGTAAGCGCTTGTAACTATTACATAAAGCACTTTGAGTACGAAGCACATAAGATAATTTTCCAAGGCTGCTGCTCTGAGAGTGTGTTAATACAACCACTGGCTCTTCTTGACATTTCTACAAACAACTTATAAATATTCCATGGGAGCGGCTGCTCCTGCTGCCGCTGTTGTTGTGGTTTGAATGGAAATACCAGGGGAGAAAAGAGCAGCTCTGCCCTTATTTAGCAAGCGTGCAACCAAACGAGAGTCCTCAGCCAGCCCACACCAGGGCTTTGCTCCAGTGAAAACACAAAGCAGCTGAGTATCCTGCCCTTCTCCTGCTGAAGAAGAAGCTTGGATGTGTGTGAAGACCTAGAGGTTAAATGACTCACCCGAGGTCTCATATTGTGCATGTGACACTGGTGGAGATTGCAGCTCAGCCTGAGCTGTCTCTGTTCCAAGGTTCAAAGACTAAACAGAGTTCCTCAAGCAGGCCAAGGCAGTGGTAGGCATGCTGAATTCAGAGGGTATCAGTGTGGGAGCTCCGTGTGTATTTGGAGACTGTCCATGTTGGGTGCTGTAAAGAACGATGCAGTACCACTTCTTCCAAACACAGACATGCTGGTGCGTTACATGCCCTCCTGCTCCCGGGCAATGGGGTGGATCACAACAGATGTGGTGAGAGATGCTGCTGTGCTCCTGGGCCATGTTGTCCATGCCAGGAAACTCCAGATCCTGCTCTAGAGGTTCTGGATCCACCTGCACTAGAGAGGCTTATGCAGAAAGCAGAGCAGGATCTCGCAGCCCCGGCAGCAGCAGCCACACAAGCAGTGAGTTGCAGGAGTGCTGGTTTAAACCCCACTGACCACACCAGCCAATAGCCGCATTTTCAGTGTTTTAAATTGTTAGCTACCTCCTCCCATGGTAAAGTCCAGCACTTCCCCCTTGTCCCAGATTCTGCAGTTGTTCCCCTTCTGCTTTAAATCCAAGTAATAATACTCAAACGCAGCCACAGAACAACAATCACAAGTAGGAGCCAGCCACAACCACATCACCACAAAGGAGCTGAGCCATAAGCAAACTGCTGCCAACAGCCCCGACCCACAAATAAACCACTGCAGATGGACCCTGACACAAGTAAACCACTGCAGATGGAGCCACCCACCACTGAAACGCAGAGGAGACCAGCTTGTGACTCATCCGAGCTGTGTTGGTGCTGTGAGGACTGCGGCAGCCTATCAAAAGCTATGATTTCATCCCAAAAGACGTTACTGTTTTTATGCCTGGTGACAGCTGGGCCTTTTTGGTAGCTGCTGACCTAGAACAAGTCTCTCAGTCTGCACTGAAGGTAGGTCATTTAAAGTTCTGAAGTGCCTCATCGTTCAGTGAGTGAGCAGTGGATACCTTTATTTTCATTGTGCCTCTTTGCCAAGTCTCCATTATCCCTATTTATAGATGCCCTGGGAAACATTCCACTAAGTCTCACCTGCATTTACCCATCCAATGCCCTAGTTATGGCACAAATTAAGGGGTCTTTAACTGGTGTTTCTGTCCCAGAATTCAACTGCCAGATTCAAATATCTGGGCTTGGATTTATAGGGAAGGTCTCTGCATATTTCACAGGTACTAACCATGGATGTACCCAGAGTTCATGTTATCTCCAGAGCTTCCCATCAGCCAGCGTGATACCATGGTCCAATATTATCCCTGAGAAACATTTGCTTCTCTTGCCTGTTCTGTTTTCCTGCCCACCCCCACTCCCAGTGACTGTGTGTGGGGGTTTATCCTTTTCTGAGTTTGAGAAGGAAGCAGAGCAGCAATAGCTCTTCTTCACTGTCTAATGACAGGGAACTAATCCAGAAGCACAGCTTTGAATTAGAAAACCTTCCAGACTTTATTATTTCTACGCATCATGCTTGTTTGTAGCAAAACTCAGTAGCTCAGATAATCTTCTCCGTATCAGTGCAGAGATGTGGGAACACCACTTGTTCACAAGGTTTATGAGAGCCTGTTTGGAAGAAGAGATCTCTTCCCTGTGGAGTCACAGGCAGCTGGGATACCAGTCACAGGTACCCTATGATCTGTGGGGGAAGGACAGGGTAGAGATGCTGTCCGCCTACAGCCCCGGGCCAGGGTTACAAGCAGCCAGGTAACTGCCAGGTACCACTGCCGGAGCAGGTTCCAGTCCCTGACACAGCTCTCAGCACTGCCCTGGGTCCTGTGAGATTTGATGTTTCTCCGCTTCTCTGAAGAGGAGTGGGGACACTTCAGCCTCAGGTGAGAAAAGCTTGGAAACGTGGTCTCCAAACCAGTATGCAGCCAAGCAGAATGCAGAAGAGCTTTGTTAAGAAGTCCCATATACTTCAACTGATTTCACTCTGGGGACCTGAGTATCGTTCTTTAGCAGCTGGAGAGTAACAGTGGTCTGGAGGACCAGCTTGGAAATGGGTCCCATCGCAGCAGAGGTAAGGTCCCATCTCCCTGCCCTCTGCAGGAGGATGGGAAGATGGAGAGAGAGAGCACAGGATAAATATACTTGACATGATAAGGAAGGGAATGATCATCTCCTTGGCTAGAGCAGAGCCTGGCAGTGCTTAAAGGTGGACCTGAAAACCTGGAAGAGTGTTTCTCTTTTTGGTACTGTTCCTGCTTGTTGCGAGCACAAGTGTGAGGCTGGCAGCAACGGAAAAGTGTGGATCTGTGGAGGCAAATGCCATGAAGGAAGTAAGCTTGAACACAATGTCTTCCCACCACTTGAAGGCCTGTATTTTTATCGCATCTTCAAGAGTGGGCATTGCATTATCCAAGTGGTATCAAAGGAGATTGGACATCATGTGCAGAGTTGTGCAGCTCTGTAATGGTGAGTCCATTCTTCCCAGGACAGTCTGGACTGCATCTCTCATCCATCCAGAGCTGTCCTGGCTTCTTTCTTTGTTTGATTTCACTTCTGGAATCAAGGACATGAGCAGAAAATTGACTGTGACTTGCACGGTGAGAAATGAAAAGAGAAAGCATCATGAGATGGAGAAAAGTCAACAAGGTCCTGAGTGCTGCTGTATAAATTCCATTCAACTCAGTGATGACTGAGTGTAAAATAGGCCTAGGGATAGCTGGAAGATTTGTTCCAACCTCAGCAAAGCACAGAGGAGATGTGAAACTGCCTTCCTTTGAAGTCCTCAAACCCTCCCTATCCTCACCAATACCGCAGTTCAGCCTTTGTGTCTTCTGAGTTCCTACAGGTGTTCCTGCTGTCCACTGAATCCCTTTCTTCAGTTATTTGTCATTCAAATGGCTTTCTAATGCCTGTAAACACAGGAATTGGCATCTGGACAGCAGGAAATCTAGGAAATTAGCACAAGGGACTCCTCTGGGCTTGTGGCCAATAAACAGTCCAAGGAGCCACTGAAAGCACAGCAGAGTCAAGCTCTAGAAAGCAGGAAGAGTGTCACAGTGTTGGCATAAAGCGACTCCTAGTCCATTCAGGATAAGTGACAGTAATGCGCTAGTCTGCTTTGTGTTAACCACAGGGAGCCTCAAAGCCACAGCCAAACTCCCTTTGATACTGCTTTGGGCATGGGCAAGCCCAGATCTTAGGTCTGTTCAGGGCCCATTTAGTTGCTTCAGGAAATCCACAACACACAGCTGTGCTCTTTTTTCTTTCTCTTTCTAATCTTTTGTCCAGGTTCATCCTGGATTTTACACTTCATCTGATTTTCTCATAAGCATTTGACCACAAGGCTCACTGACTTCTGTATGAGAGAGGTGTGGGTGTGCCTGAGATAATGAGCAGATGGGGAGTTATCACAGCAGCCATTAAGGCATCCAGAAATTCTCCTTCTGGCTTTTCTATGGGCTTGGAGTAGTGTTAACCCCATGGCCAAGCCAGGCTGAGTTGCTCTCTGATACTGTGGTTCAGCTTCAGGTGTTTCAATCCCTCAAGGGTTTGAATTATGCTTTTGGGTGAGTGGGAGGTGCCAGGGTCTGCTTTGGCCATGCAGGATCCCAGAAAATCCTCCACCAATGGCATGAAGGGAATAAATCCAAGCAAGTGTTAAAGAAAGCTGCTGATAATGTACTAATCGCTCACCTGTGTTTGTAGGTAAGGATGCACATAAATTGGACATGCACGCAGGCATTAGGATAGTCAAGGCTGTCTAGCTTACAAGATACTTACAAATCCCAGCACAGGGCACCGAGTTCTTACTTCATCCTTTGGGCAGAACAGTACATTTGCACCAAAATATGCCTGGCTCTTCTGCAGAGGCTGATGTTGGTTATGGAGCTGGGATAACAGCAGTCTGATCTGCTGAAATCCCAGGACCATGAGGCACAGCATCTCCTGCCCAGCCACAGAGATAGTACTGACAGATCAGTCCCCATCTCAGTCCAAGAGTGAATTGTTCACTAGTACAGGTCTATGCCACATCTTTTTGATAGCTCCAGTGATGAATTTGGAACAGACATCACAAATGCACCAGTTTGGGGATTGCCATCCCTGTCATTCACACAGGTGGAGACTGGGTGTAGCAGAGGCACAAAGTACCCCATGAAGTTGTTGCAGGTGGGCCTCAGATACTGCTACGCTGTCTGCACAACCCACAGGAGCACAGTCTTTCTGGGGCACGAGCCATCCAACAAGCATTCTCCCCTGCTTCTGCCCATGGTTACTGTTCTGTCCTCACCAACCATCTAGCCTAGAGCAAGGCCGGCACTAAGTCATGGCCCTGCTGGTGTCCTTCACTCCTGGCTTGGAGATGGTGTCTCTCTCTTCCACCTGTGGTTATTCTGTGAAGCTGAGCACCAGTGCTATGAACCTCAAGGGTGGCCATGGCAGTCTGGAGCCCCTCAGCCTTGACTTGCACACACAGTTCTCTAGCACACATTCCCAGGACCTTGGGACCATGATACCGCTCTTGGTTTTCTCTAACCTCCATTACATGCCACCTGCATGTGACAGGCTGGTCTTGCATGCACAGGCCTCAGTATCTCAGTAGTTTTCCTGAAGAGAGGAGCACAGAAAATCTATAGGCCAGGAGCTGTGTGTTTGGGGAGGTGCACCCTATTTCATAAATACAAAGCCTGAAGTGCTGCTCTGATCTGGAGCTACCTTCTGCTTCATTAATCACAGAGCTGAATCTAGTTATCTGTGCATATCCGATGAAAAATGGCCCTGCCCCACTTGTTTGGATTGCTCATTACCATCCCTCTACCTGCAACCTGGAGTCCTCAGTTCCAAGGGACTGGGCTAATATCTCCTGCTATTCTGAGCATCCTGAAATATGAATGATGTAGGGTGAATGCATGCGACAGTTCAAAGGGGAACAGGAGCATTAGCAGAGCATGTTTCAAGCAAGGAAACCCTTTGCTGGCACCAGTTAAACATTGCATAACCACGCCGAGTATGTCTTGTTTATTACTGTCGTGTTAAATGCTCAACCTGCCCTCGGATCACAGATTACTTGGCATCCTGTGACTGTTCCAGCTCAGTGGCTGGTTAGCAAACTTCACCTCTTGCAGATGACAACCATTTAGGAAAAAGAAATCTTTATTTTATATTTTTTTTGTATACTTGTACACAAGTAAAATAAAATGCATATCTATATATACTGCAATCTTGTGGAGGAAAAGGCAGCATTCTTTAACAAATGCTGCCCGTAAACATGGCGTGATGGAATGAATACAGAAAAACTGCAATATTCATAAACATAGGATTAAAACAGCATCAAATTCATTACCTCTGCAAATGGGAACCTGCAGTATTGTTCAGTGAGATGTCAAGTGACAAACAGATTTTAGACATTCTTTTCAGAGCATTTCTTACACTTTTTTTTTTCCTGTAAATAAACCATATTTCTTTACCATCTGCTGTAGCAAAAGCTGTTTTGGGGCAAGTGCAGTTCCGAAGACCAAAGGTATAATTCACAGGTTTCAGGACAAATAAATTATGTACATCTTGGTGTTTGTCTTTGTTTGTTTTTGATTTGTGGTTTTTGTTATAAAGGCATCCAGTTAAGTTTTGTGTAACAAAGCTCTCTCAGGGTGGATGGTAGTTCTGCTTTTGTCTGCAACATTTACGGAGGTCAGCAAAAGTCTAGTATTAAAGTGTCATCAACCCAGGAAAAGAGTTTTAGCAGAATAACAGTAAGCTCCACACCAAGGGGGGGATCAAAAGGCTTAGGCTGAGCTGTAACGTGGAGCTGTTTCCTGGCTGGGTGAGGCGGCACTGGGCCTTTGATCTGTTCTTTTTAGAGCAGCCCTGCCTCTTTTTGGTTGGGACTGTGGAAGGTTCAATAGGCTCTAGAAATTCTGGTCTCAACTTGGTCAATGGAGGGTCTACAATGCTGGGGAAGGTCCCAAAGGGGGAATCGTTTATCTGTTTGTTGCTGCCATTTTTGGAACGGTCCGTCTCAATGTACTTGGTTTTGGACATGTTCTCCTTATCCTTGAGAGGGTTGTTGGAGGATGGCCGGCTGCTGTGGGAAGAAGGACCTGCCTTGCCTTTAGCTTCATAAATAAAAGACTTATCTGTTTCTGGATGGCAGCACTTGGAGGAGCCGTCGTGGGAACCAAGAGGGGGTATTCCAGTTGGCAGTTTACCAGATCTGGTCTTAGTGCTAAAAACACTTGTTCGTATCTGGTTGTAGGAGTCGACGATGCATCCTTCCAGGTCAGCGCTCTGCAGCCTCTTGAGGTCTCTGCCTGCCAAGCGGGGGGGAAGGTGGCACTCGAGCTCTGAAGATGATCCTTTAAACTGCTTAAACCAATTCCAGAGGGAGCGAGCCTGGCAGTCACAGATCCACTGGTTGCCGTTCAAGCGCAGGTATTGGAGGGACACGAGGGGAGCCATGGTTTCCCCCGTCAGCACAGTCAGGTTGTTGTTAAACAGGTACAAGGTCATCACTTTCCCAAGGTCATGAAAAGACCGGCGGTGAACCAGGCTGACCCTGTTCTGGTGCAGGAGCAGCCGGTCGAGGTTGATTAGCCCTCGGAAGACGTTCTCTGACAAGCTCTTGATTTTGTTACCGTGCAAAAACAGGTAGGTGAGGTTTGCAAGGTCAATGAAGGTGTCATCCAGCAGATTCTGAAGTTTATTATCCTGAAGGTAGAGATATTGCAAGGAGAACAACCCTCTAAAAAGCCCTGTGGAGAGCTCCAGGAGCCCACAGCGATCCAGGTGTAAGGTGTGGAGGTGAACAAGACCCCGGAAAGTGACAGGGTTGATAGATTTCAGGTTCGTGTTGTCACTGAGATCCAACTCCTCCAGTTTGTTGAGCCCGTAGAAGGCTCCAGGCTCAATTAGGCTGATGTTGTTGGAGTGGATCCAGAGAATCGTCATGTTGCGGCAGGAGGTGAAGCTGGTGGACCTCACAAGGGTTATCTTGTTGTTGTGCAAGAAGATGCGCTGGCTCTGGATGGGTATCTCTGTGGGGATTGCTGTCAGTCCTTGCTGCTGACAACTTATTGTAATCTTCGGTTCACTGTAGCACACACACGCCCCAGGGCAAGACTCCACTTCTGACTGGATGTTCAAGCAAAGCACCAAAATCAGCAGTTTGCTTCCTAGAGGATAACAAAAATAGTATGCAAATTAAGCAGAGTTATGGGAGAATGCTTTTCTTTGCAACTAATAGATGAGCCTGAAAATCACCCTTCTAAGTGCATTTCCACTAACCACAAACAACATATGCCAGGGGAGCCAAACAATTAAAGTGCAGAATTAAAAATACTCTACCACTCAACACAAGAGATAAAATCGATACACACTCATAGCAACAAAGACTGAGCACTTCCTCAGCCTTTCACTCTTTCACTCAGGCCTCTGACTTCGGTGGCCAAAGAGAGCCCCCATCACTATGTATTTGCATTGTGGGTCTGGATGCACATCTAACATATGGCCTATTCCAAAGAGCTTACCTCTGAGCAAAGGAGCTGTCTTCCAGGGGGAAGTTTGTCTCGGCCACAGGCACATTTAGAACAGTTCAGCTTATGGGAAAGCATCTGCCCAGCTGTGGCTGATGCCTGCAGCCACAGGGTTGTACTAAGCAGCTCTGCATCCCATTCCAGCAGCACCACCAGCTCCTTCCTTTTCCAGATCACTGAACAACTCTCCAAACCAAACAGATGTCTCCAGATTGCACCCAAAATGTGAGATGGAAATGTGGCTTTTGCAACTTTCCAGGAATAACTCAGGACTGATCTGGTCTTCTTGCAAGGAATAACTGTGAAAGGTTCCCCAGATAACTTACAGGTCAACCTGCCTGTAGAGGTCTCAGGTACAAGAGCATCCTTTCCATCTCTTGGTCAAACCTTTATGTCACATATTCTTCCTTCTGTTCCTCTCTCCTCTTTTTTCTTCTTTCTATCTGTGCAGCCACTGAGGAAGAGGAGAGAACAGCATGTTTTTCCACAGAGGGCAGTGCTGTTGTTGGAGGAAATCATGTGCAGTGTTTGATTCGGGGATTCCTCAAAGGTTGCAAGGCACAAATAGATTCCATGTGCCCCAAGCATGCAGGCAGCCCACCGCGGTTGAAGAACCTTGGAGAGGAACATTTTCCATGGTGATGATCACCTGCTTCCCTGGGGGGCGGGGCTGCACAGGAATCACAAGGAAGCATTTTCATTCCTCACATTCACCAGCCCCATCTGGGATGCTGTGAAAGGGCCTGGAGAAGGGACAAAGATGGGTAGAGGCTGTGCACCAGCATCTTCTGAAAGAGGACCTGGAGAGAACCTCCAGCTGAGACACCCGCACAGGGACCTGTTGTTTCCTACCCATGGAGGCAGGAAGAAAAGCAGCTTCAGCAGTGCTTTACCAGCAATTAGCAGCAAGTAATTAGATTGCTTCCTCTAAACAGCAGACAGGATCTAAAATGAATGGGTGGCAACAGTAGCAGCAGGAGGCTCCGTTAGTGAAATACCACATGTGAGCAGGGACACGTGTGTCTCTTTCCCATCTCATCACAGTATCTCTGGCAAAAACAGCATGTTCCTCCAGCCCAGGGACCACAGCAGATTCTCCTCTTCTCTCTTGTGGAAGGTTGTTTTCCTCCTTGAAAGACTGAGAATACTGTTTAGGCATGTTTATGCCTTGTTATACCTTCAGGTCGAAGAGTGGAGTTCAAAAAGGCAGGTGGAAAAGGACAATGATGCAGAATGGGATAAACTGGGGAGACTGGATAGAGCCTGATCGCATCCAGCAACATGTACACTGTGCAGCACACGGGCCAGATCCTGGAGACAAGCAGCTGCATCTCATGGAAATGCCTAAAAGGCAATCGCATTGCTAATGAAACCACGTCATCTCTGCACTGAAGTAGCAACTTCAAACCCCAGCGATAACAGATTAAATCATATGGAAATCTCACCAAACATTTTACTGAAGCAAGAACAAAACGTAGTGGAGAAGCCAAGGAGGAAAAGTCGCTTTTCTGCAATATGGGATCCCAGGCCTGAGCTTCATTCTAGTCAAAATAATTCACTATGCAGCTAATAAATCTGTGGTGATCCAACAGTCCAATATAAGCGGGAGACTTCTATATATCAGAGTCCACGTGGGAGAAAAAACAATAGCTCAGCACACAGAGATAATTTGAGCCTGATATTATTAGCTGCTGAGCAACCCTGGAAGGCAGCGTGTTGAGTGCAGTATTATGACACATTCTGGCTGACATGTCATGTTTTGACATATCACATCCCATTGTATGGAGCAAAGTAACACGAGACAACTGAAATTCCCTGCTGGAGACATGTCACACCAAGAGAAGCCTCCTGGGAAATCAAAACAATGCTGGCAACCCTCTGTCCTGCACGATTCCTCTCCAGCTGATAATGAAAAACTGTAGCCAGAGAAATAGGACTTCCTGCATCCTCTTTTTCCAGTGTCATGATTCAGATGATGGGGGCCGGGGTGGTGCCGGAGCAATGGGATTCACCTCTACGCAACAGCATCTGCTCCAGCAGAACAGCACCTGAAAGCAGACACCACTGCAGGCTCCATGGATTTTCCCAGCTGATCCTCCCTGCCTGGCCATACCACAGGGGCTACAGCCTACAACCCAGATGCATCCTACATGCCTTATAACTATGTGGCATGCTCACAGTGGAGTGAATGCAAAGAACCATTCCTGTGTGAGAGGAATCATGACAACACTCGTGTTCCAGCACCAGCCAGGGGAGGCAAGTGCATAATAATTATGTATACACATGGGGTGAAAAAGAGAGAGCACAAAGCAGTTGACAGAGAAGAAGCTGTGCATATAGATACTACCCTGCCCTGTGCCACCCCCTCCTGACAACCATGTCACTGCACCCTCTGCATCACTTCATCCCTGTGTCCTGAACGTGCACCACCAGCCCTTTGCTATGGAGAGAGCGAGGTCCTGTCCCAGCTCCTGAATGTGTGCATGGCTCGAGGCATGCTACAGCACCTCCCCAGCACAGAGGAGCAGAAGGGAAGGGGCAAATCCTGCTCCACTCTGAGCCATAGATTTTCTTCTGCTGCCGCTGTCCCTGAGGCTGCTGGGAGCTGTGAGTCAGTGGCACTGATAGCCAGCTGCCAGCGGAGCAGCACAGGGAAATTAATTACAGGCAGGGCTGGCCTGTGTGCTTTAATTAGGGACCTGGTGTTCATGAGCTGCTCAGATTAGCTCCTTCCACCAGAGACAGTTACTGCCAATCATCCCGCAAAGCCTCTTTCCAGTTAGTTTCCTGCCATGCAGCTCAAGCATGTTCTGACTGATCCATGACAAGGCCCAGAACACAGCAGTCATCAGAGGGTTCCCAGCTGGCTCAGGACCTCAATCACATGCAGGAATGAGTGCAGTCCACAGACAGCCTTGGGAAGGCAAGGTGACCCATTCTTCCCAAGCCGGGGGCCAAGTGACCACTCTAGGCCAGGAATGAGCACAAGGCAGGGTCCTGGGACAGAAAGGTTGCTAAGGCCTGGCATCAAGCCATGTTAACACAGACACTGTTTCAGGATGGTTTGCAGCACCGCAGAGTTTATTCCTGTCTGCCTGGAATATGCACTCGTATTTTCACTTTCTCTCACCCTACACCAAGCCCTGCAAGGTCAAGACAGGTCAATGGTATCACTGCCTTGTGCTCCTGGGGCTGAAGCCCATCGGTTGGAAACAGTCACCTGTTTTGGGGCCAAATGTCATAGAATCATAGAATTGTTTGGGCTCCTCCAGCTCCAACCCCCTGCCATGGCAGGGACAACTTCCCCTGGAGCAGCTTGCTCCAAGCCCCGGTGTCCAACCTGGCCTTGAACACTGCCAGGGATGGGGCAGCCACAGCTTCTCTGGGCACCCTGGGCCAGCGCCTCAGCACCCTCACAGGGAAGAGCTTCTGCCTAAGAGTTTATCTCAATCTCCTCTCTGCAGATTAAAGCCATTCCCGCCAGATGCCACAAAGCAAAGCATAGACCCAAGCCCCTTTATGCTGCAGCATGGTGTGGAGTATCACTTCACTGAGCCCTCTGCTCTAGCACAAAGCTGGGGCCATAACACAGTGGAAGGAGCTGGAGCACTTATCTGGTGACTGTATTGCACACGTGTGTACCACCGGATACCCCAATACCCATGAACTGGGCACCCAGGTACAAAAGCAGGCACTCCACCTTCTTCCGTTGTCTTCCTCACCTCCTCTTGTTCCTCCCCTTTTCTGATGACCTCTTTGTTTCAATTCTCATTTCCTCCTTTACAATCATGTCACATGGCTCATCCAGCTGAGGTGAAGGCAGCACCCAGGCAAACCAGTCCATTCCCAGAGAGGTTGTGGCACATCCTGGCTGTGCCCAGAGCCTTTAAAATGTCCTGTATACCACACTGCAGCTTGTTTCCCTTGGCAAAAAGCAGAGGGGAAGGATAAAGCCCTTGTAGAGGTTGGTCAGGTAAAGATCACACAGAGATAGCTTTAAACTGGCCAGAAACAGCATGAATGTCATGGGCTCCTGCTCCTCTTGGGAAGCATCAAGTATCCATGATGCTGAGGGCTCCCAGCATTAGGGTACTGCCCTGAGCAGAGAGGTCAAAGCCCTGATCTGAGGGTGGACGACAAGAATCCAGAGGACATGTGCAGAAAGAGCCAAGCTCCTCTGCAGTCTGGTTGGCAGAAGCAAATGCCATTGCTTGTTTTCCTGGAGTCCTGGTTCATCCCTGGCTGTGGGTTCCTTCCCTTTCCTGGAAAATCACTCCCTGAAAATACATGCCAACCCTTCTCTCAGTGGGGAGCTGCAGCATCTTTCCATCAGCCTGCCAGATAGGTCCACCCGGAGCTCTGCATACACTGTGTTCTCTACCACCACTGCCGGACGACGGATGCCGGACCCTCCACTGCCTGCAGGACCCAACCTCAGTGCCCATCCCTGA
Organism: Amazona ochrocephala; assembly: GCA_039720435.1. Lineage (NCBI taxonomy): Eukaryota > Metazoa > Chordata > Aves > Psittaciformes > Psittacidae > Amazona > Amazona ochrocephala. Next base: position 873,769 of record CM077891.1, on the reverse strand, counting down.
GAAAATGGGTCTTCACGTGACACCCATTCCCTCCTCTCCCAGACAAGAAGCCATCCCACCCATTCCAGAACGTGATTAAACCTTAACTGCATAGTTCCAGTAAAAAGCAAAAGATGAAAGAAAACCCCGTACCTGGAACCTTCAGTCCCTCCAAGACTTTGGCTTTGAGTTTAGCATTTATTCCTCCAGAGCTTTCTTAAAAGCCAGAAACCTCCTTCAGTCAAACTGCCGCACTTCCCCTTTGCCATCTCAGAAGTGTTATGACTCATGGAACTGGGAAGCAATTAAAGTGGGTCCATTATCTGTCTTTCCACTGGTCCCCTGTGCGATCGCACTGTCAAACATGGCAATTAGAAAGAAAAGGCTCTGGGGGCCTCTAATAGATGCTTTGCAAACTTTGTAAGAGGCCAAAACAAAATGCAATTTTCAGCAGTTTGCAGAGCTGTGGCCTTTCTCTGCTGCTCTGCACTTGTCTCGACTGATTTGGAGATATTATAATGTGCCTTTCCTACAGTGGAGGGTCAATAATAATTTGAATTCTCTCCTGGTTGGACATAAAGGGAGCACTTTACAATACAAGGCATTTTGCTGATGCACACAGCATTCTGCCTTTGTTTATAGTACAGAGACACTCGAGCTGCTTAATTCCCTGTTCTGAACGGATATTGCTTGAAATTCAGCACATGGCTTCAGAAGACACTCTGCAAAGCAGCTTCAGTGTCTGCTGCTTTATCCTGTGACCAAAAGTGGGTCTGTGTGCGTGAGCCTGTGAGTGCCAAAAGGAAGAGGGTAGCACTCCTATGCATTTCAAGTTGAAGGAGAATTGAGAGGTGAAAGAGAAAGGAGAATTGGTTTGGATTAGTATCACCCCAGGCTGGAGTTTCTCTCCCTTCTGCTGCCTCCTCTCTCCTTCTGTGGCGAAGAGGAAGGATGGTTCATGATGGTGCAGCTGGAGTGGCTTTAAGGGTGAGGAGGAGAGGAGTGAGTCTCTGTCACCACACAGGCACCTGGGAGAAGCAACTGCTGTTACAGCTCTGGGGAACTGAGGACCCAGAGCGGGTATGAGCAGAGAAGGTTGTATGAACTGAGGATAACACTCTGAGATGCCACTGCAGCAAGGAACTGCAGCTCCGTGTCTGTTCTGGGGCACGCTCCAGGCTCAGGTGAGTGGGTCAGCAGCTCATAGGCTGGAGCTCCGAGTCCCAGCTCACACCAGAACACCTCCGCCTTGTTCCAGTGTCAAATCCCAGCTGCCTAAAAACAGGCGGCTAATTCCATCCAGGGGTCTGGGGTGCTAACGGGTGTGCTGGCAGAGTTGACACTGCTCCTCCAGCAGACCTGTGCTCCTCTGGCAGCTGCAGTTTGTTCTGATAGAAATCATAGAATCATCAAATCACAGACTGGTTGGGTTGGCCTTTTCTACAGGAATAGCCCATGTTTTTCCTTTAAGATCATAAGCTTTTCCCTTTAAAAGGTCAGAAGTTTTTCCTTTCCAGCTATGCAGTACATAGTTGGAAAGAGGACAGATGGAAAACATGCAGACTTATTACATCTTACACGAGAACAGCTGAAACTTCTGCCTCTGCTGATAGAATTGCCAGAGTCTTAGTCCCACTAGGTGAGGTGGCAGAGCACAGAGCTGGCAAGAGCACTCACTGAAGAATGGCCTAGGATATCCATAAGGTTTTTCTATGCCTATCCGTAAGAAACAGTGAGAACTAGGTCAGCTTTTTAATGCCTAATAACCTCATATCAAAGATTCAAGCAAAGTTTATTCCTTTTTTTATGTAAACCATTTTAAGGAATATCTTCAGCCTGTGTGGATAGGTAGGGATTACCAAGACCTTGCTTCTGTGAACTACTGCTGCAGCTTGGCTGCTGGATCAGGAAGATGTCACTGCTTACAACCAGCTTACATTTTAAGACTTGGGCACAACTGTGAACTATGATAATATTTCTGCTTGAAGGAAAGTGGATATTTGGGCACATGATTTGTTGTAGCGAGAGGTTTCACGGTAAAATTCATAACCACAGACTAGATGGCAGATGCAATTCAGCATTTATAAATACAAAGTAATGTACACTGGCAAACAGCCCAGAGCCTTACCTAAACAAATAACATGAGCTATTGCCACTCAGCAAAGTGATGCTTGGGACTTGTGGAGGACTCTCTGAAATGCTCAGCCTGATGCTGAATGATAGCAGGCACAGGAGCTGCAAGGGACAGAGCAGGACATCTGAACCTCTCTGCATGAGTCCATGCTGCAGTTGCATCCCAAGTGTCATCCTTCCACCTCTGCCATGAAAAGGACCTGGAAAAGATGCTGAGAAGTACAGCAGAAGTGTCTGGAGCAGCTTCCATACAATGACCTAGGGCTTGGAGAAAACCTGCTGGAGTGGAAAGAAGGTTCCATAGTCTGTCGTAGAGACAGGGACATTCTGCTGCAGGCAGGTCCTGCGTCACTGTTTGCCTGGGGCATGGGGACTGTGCCAGGGCAATGTTCACACGGTTTAGTTTTGCCTTTCCTTCAGCATCTGCTTCTGACCCCTGTGTTGGACCAGCTCAAATGGTCCCTTGTCTGACTCCCTGCAGCTTTCCCACATTCCTCTGTTACAACAAGGGTTTTTCTTTTCCTCATTCCCTGGCCTCACAGGGCATTACTAGGCTGTAATAATTCATATTAGTGTTATTGTTATACAGGGACCTAATGACTCCACTATTTAAATCCCTTGATATTTTCCCCTATGAAGGTTTCTTGTGACCTTTTCTTTGAGATGCTTTCACACCTCCATGTCTTGCAGCAAGCCTTTGAAATTCAGCAGGAGGAAAACCCTCTGGCTACAGAAGAGAGAGGGGCTTTTTATTATTAAATTCATATTCAAATTGGCTGAAATACAAACTGTTAACTATCACCTTTTCCTTTCTCTCCCCAGTGTTGCTGAGGGAAATGCTGGCAAAGCACCAGCAACATAACCCTGCCCAAATGTTGTTAGGCTAAATTAATGCTGCTGCCAAAATGCTGGGAATGCTGGAGAGCCCCTGGCAGGGATGGGGCCACGGATGCTTTGGCACGTGCTCGTGAATGGATGGAGCTGCCCTGCCTCAGGTTTGTGCTGCACTCAGCTCACGTAATGAGTCATGTAGCTCAGCCTGAAGCGCTGCTGAAGAAGCAGCATTCAAAGCCCTCTGGAGACTTGTGAGGGTGGATTCTAAGAGTTGCACACAACATAACTCACTTTTACCTTCTTCCCTTAAAAATGTCCTTACAATATTAAGTCCAAAATATCACATTAAGGGAGCATGATTTAGGTGGACAAGGTGAGCGCCCAGAAGTTTGGAATGTCACATGTATTGCCTCCATTCCCTGCCCGGATGCATTACGGAAATGACCTTTCATTTCTGACCACATACGGTATTTTTTCTGCTGAAATCCTGTGTCATTCATGGAAGAGGCTGGGTACACCAAAGAGTAGGGCTGTCTGAGGATTTACTGCCACAGGGACTGAAGAGCATCACAGTCCCAAAGGTTAATGGAACTGGATGTAGTACCAGAGCATATGGCCATACTTACAGAAGTTAGTGGTCATGTTCAGATGCCTAAACATCCTGTATGTCGGGCAGCATTCAGAGGAGCATAGGCAACAGGTCAGGGAGGGGCTTCTCCCCCTCTGCTGACCTATGGGGAGACCCCCTGCAGTTCTCAGATGTCAGGCAGAAGCTCTTCCCTGTGAGGGTGCTGAGGCGCTGGCACAGGGTGCCCAGAGAAGCTGTGGCTGCCCCATCCCTGGCAGTGTTCAAGGCCAGGTTGGACACAGGGGCTTGGAGCAAGCTGCTCCAGTGGAAGGTGTCCCTGCCTGTGGCAGGGGGCTGGAACTGGGAGAACTTTAAGGTCTCTTCCAACCCAAAGCATTCCATGATTCTATGATCATCTGTGATACTGCTGCCATTCAGACCTCATACTGTGAAGAATGAAGTGGGAAGATACACACCGTGAATCACAGCTAGCTCCTACAGAAGTTAGTATTATCTGTGCCATATCTGTAAAACATCAGGGACAAACAGGTCTCCAGAGGAAGTAAACTTTGGTTCCTGAGATGACTTAGATCTCCTGTGGAGCCCAAAGGAATGCTTTGAAACACCATTACTAAACAGTTTCCTGCACATCCAGCCCTGGTGCTGGTGACAGTGCCGAGTGCGAGTGACTCATAGAGAGGAGAGGTAAAGCTCCAGATGGCATTTACACCTGCTCCCCCAGCCATCTGGGACTGCACCCCACCTTGCAGCTGCAGTCCCACCAACACATCCTCAGCACTGCAAGTGCCCCCGTTGCACCAGGCAGCATTCTGCTCAGTTTCCCTCTACAATGGCCCTTGTGTCAGCTTTTGCTTACAGCCCCAGCACCTGCAGGTGATGTGGAGTGGAGGAGTGAAGGCCAGGAAAGAGCCTGGGAGGAAAAGCTGCTCCGGTAGTTTCCCATGACCTCAGTCTGGTTGTCTGCATGAACGCAGACAACCCTTGCAGCTGAAGGAAGAGCTCAGGAGCTAATGCCCCAGGCAACACAAACAGGACAGGGAGAGGGAGAGCATTTTAATTTCAACTTTAGACACAAGCTCGTTTTCAAAGGGCAGCCAGAAGTGAAGACATGAGAACAGACACGGATCACTGAAGATCCTATTCCTCTACCCTGCTCACCACTTTATGCTCTCCTTTCTGTGCCTGGATGACTGGAGCTCTCCAACCACCCCTTGCGATGTCACCCTGCACGTAGAGTAGCAGAAAAGTAAGGTCTCTACCTTGAAGCTGCCTTACAGCAAGCTCTGTGGTGCTGACACAGGACACTTCCCGGTTCTCCCCTGGACTCCTGACCTCTCTATGCAGGCAGTGGGACAGAGCCCAGCCTAAGATCCCCTCTGCCTCCTTTCCCCTGTCTCTCCTGGCACCCCTCCCAGCAGCCTGGCGTGCATCCCTGCCATGTTCCCATGGCTCATCCTTTCATTCCCTGATAAAAGCTGGGACTGATCTTTCATAAGTGTGCAAATTCAACTGCCGCTGTCTCTATTGGGTGCCGGCTTTGTCTCCATTGCAGTTTCGGCATTAGACATGCTTGCTTGCCCTTCTGCAGCTATCTCACCCGCGCTCAGCAGATAAGACACAAACATCCACGACTCTGTAAACACGTTTTTCTGAGCTGTGCAGCCGCTGTGAAGCTCAGCCAGGATACAATAGGACACTGGTGATACACTTTGCTGTTTGCATGGAAGCCAGGAAGTGAGCAATGGGGAAAAGATCCCAGCCTGCAGCTGAGGCAAAGCTTGAGCCTCGCTGAAGGCAGCAGCCCCTGGTGCCTGGCTGAGCTGCCCACATCTCTTACAACACCCACCCGGAGTTCAGACATCGCATAGTTCGCCACCAAGGATTTGCACCAGATCTCCATACCAAAAACCCTTGGTTCAACTCCCAGCCTTTGGGTCTCATTACAGCCAGAGCAGATTATAGCACCTTCCTGCTTTTTAATCAAGGTAGATGGAAACTCCCTTTTCAGACTCTGCCTTCCCCTCTTTATTCAGAGATCATGTTCATCCATTTCACCACTACAGGGCATTAAATGTTCATAATCACCTGCTATCCAGTATGGCCCTTAAATCAATTTTAGAGCCGCTGCCCTGCAGCCAGCAGTCTCACAGCCTGACGAGTGGCCTAACTTCCACACTCAGAGATGGATGAGCAAGCATTTAGCTGTATTAAAATTCATGTTGTTTCAATGTTACCAGCCTACCAAGCAATTGCCATTGCTCTGCATTAGGGGCTTGCCTTCATCATTATTCATCATGGCCAAATTTGAGTCGGCTGCGAACTTTACAGGCAACTAATTTATAGATGTTTTCCGGATCATTTATGAAACTTGTGAAATACACTGGGGTGAAAGCTGAGTCCTGCGCAGCCACCATGCACACAGCTTGTTCGGCAGTGGCCCTCCAACAACAATCACATTCTGAGAGCTTTTAGCTGCCTGTTTCTTAATCCATTTAATATCTCTCCATTGATTCTATAGACAGTATGTTTTCAACCAAGTAGATCAAGTGCCCAAAGTAAGTCTAAATATATTATGAAAATCCAGATACATGAGCAGAAACTGCTGGGATTTTGGTCCACAACCAATACACAGGCATGTTAGTCCATGCCTGGGGCTTGTTGGCATTGTGGCAATATAATTAATAAATAATAGTGACAGTGATATCTTTAAAAACACTGTCAGAAAAAATGGAGAACTCAACAGGGTTCAAGAATACTTTCTGGGAAATCTACCAGTTGAAATTAATGGTATTTCTATGCCTTTGATCTGTAGCTTGGTTAACCCTTCCTTTTTCTCCTGCGGCACTGACATTGACAGGGGCAGCCTCTCCTCACCTCCTGGGCTTTCTCACTTCCTGCTTTAAAGCAGTGATGGCACTGGCCTTCCCTGCCTCTGGGACTTCCATGGTTTCCAGATGTTGAAAAGCAATTGGGACCTTGTCATCTAATTCTGACAGCACTCCTATGCACGCTCCCTATGAAGAAGCTTGCACGTCCACCTATGGCTGGATTACCGTCACTCTCCATAAACCACTTCTGATGGATGAGGTCTCACGTAAGCTGAGCATCCCTGTCTGGAGATGCTACTTCACAGCCTCCACAGGCAAGTTGCTTAAGGATCATTCCAGAGAAAACAAAAGATTCCCTTAGCACTGACTCTGACAGACTTGGTTTTCTCCAGGACCAGCCTGGTTAATACCATTCTACCACTGCCCTGTCAAACAGAACTTCCCTTTAGTCTTCCACAGCAGGCAAGGTAGGCACTGGTGTCCCACTGCTGGCCTTGTCTGAGAAAAGGATGTTGTAGTGACACACTTTGCTTCAGCCCCTGAAGCATCTTATTTAATTAAAAGAACCAAACCATGAAGCAATCTTCATCCTATAGTGCGGACCTGCAGATCTCCACGGGGACACAAACCTCACACCCTGCCATTCAGCCACTCCATGCAGAGCAGTTTTAGTGCAGCAGGACTAATTTCCCCTAAGTGGCTATTAATATTTCATGGCACTAAGTGAACTTCTTTCCATTTCATTTGCCATCTTTATTTGTCTACTTCACCCCCTCCAGCACTGGATGGAGACCAAAGGACCAGCTGCTGATTTGGGGGAAATATGAATCAAGTTATCAAAGAAATTATATTAAAGTGAAAAAGGGAAGAGATTTGTCAGATTATGAATAGAAAAATACATCAGAATCACAAACAGGCACCTGGGAAGCTCAGTGCTGCAGAATAACCCTGAAGTTCAGAGCAACAACATCAGGCAACAACATGGTACCTGATAGGAAATACACACATTTACAAGCAGAATATCCCATTTCTTGCAGCCTGGAAAAAGCTCATCCCAACATATTCACTGTTACTTTCATGTGAATTCCTCACACTTGATGCAAACCAAGGAAAAAGAAGAGTAAATCTTGTGGATTTTGAGACAGAAAAAAATCACTCCTCATTTCCCCCTGCTCTCTTTTCCCTGCCAAAGTGAAAGCAAACTCTCTTTTCTCCAGGGAAATAGCTTGTGCAACTTCTGACAGAAGCAAGGACAAGGAAAACAAACCCTGACAGTTCCAGCAGGCACTATCCAGACCACGTGCTTCAAAACTGTTTTGTGCCAGCTTTGGCATACAAACCTCTTCAGCACTGTCACATCCCAAAGCCAGAACTCCACAGAAACTGCCCAACAAACCACCTCACCCCAGCAAACCCCCTCCAGCCTTGGGTGGGGATCAGGCAGGGGATCTCACATGGGGAAACCACAAATGCTTCAGAGTAAAGCTGGGAATGCTGGTCTGTGCTTTTTCTTATCCACGGCAGGGGTTGGAACTGGATGACCTTTAAGGTCCCCTCCAACCAAACCATTATGTGATTCCATGATTCCAGTGATGCTGTCTCTGCCTTCCCTCCCTTAAGGACTGTTTTCAGAGATGTAGCATTAAGCAAACTGGGACAATCTCACCTTGATTCCATAGATCAAAAGGCTTCTGCATTACAACCTTCATCCTCATGGAAATCTATTTTCACCCAGGATTTAGATGCTGCTACTTCTGCTTCAGCACCCTTGGCCTCTGGCTTATTATTTTCCTTTTAAGATGTTATTTGGGGGGACATCCCTTCACCCCATCTTTTGCTGAGAAAACCACCCAAAACAGCTTCCTCTGTTGGACAGCTTGGTGAAACCAGCACCATGCAGCAGTGCATGTAGCAAGCAGCAGCAGCCTGACACGCCAAGCAACTGGAGAAAGCACACAAAGCAAATCAGGCTGACGGCAAAGGAAACTGTGGACAAATTCTTCACTGAGTGATAAAATGCCAGCTCAAGGAAGGGTGTCTTCCAGTGCTTTGAGGACAAGTCTATGCTGTTCACAAAGGAGGACAATCTCTGCTTGACTTTGCACCACTTCTATCCTGATCTCTGCAGCTGTGTATACCCAGAGTCTTAGCACTTCCACGTAAGAGCTCATCTCAGCCTCCCCTCTGGCAGGTTAAAGCCATTCCCCTTGTCTGTCCCTACATCCCTTGTCCAAAGCCCCTCTCCAGGTTTCCTGCAGCCCCTTCAGGCACTGGAGCTGCTCTAAGGTCTCCTCTTAAGGAGCCTTCTCTTGTCCAGGCTGCCCCAGCCCAGCTCTCTCAGCCTGGCTCCAGAGCAGAGCTGCTCCAGCCCTCGCAGCATCTCCATGACCTCCTTTGGACTTGCTCCAACAGCTCCACGTCCCTCTTGTGTTGTGGGCCCCAGAGCTGGATACCTTCTGCAGCACCTTCTGGATCTTTATTCTTCCCAGGGGATAGCATCCTTTCCTGAAGCCACTTTGTGTCCCTCATCCTTAAGATGATGTTTTCTGAATCCCTAAATCCCCTTTTTTACAAAAATATTCCAGCTCTTCTCCTGGCAGCCTAGAGGTCACCGTATGTTTTTTCCTTTCCCAAATGTATGGTTTGACATTTGCTAATGTTAAAATCCAGCAGCTATTTCTTTCTCCTCTCCTCTTATGTGTTTAAAACCTGCTGAAGGTGATGCATGCCTCTCAGCCCTCCTGTTAGTTGCTGGTGCCCAGAGGCTATTATCAGGCAACCGGCTAATCCTGGATTTTGAACATCCCTCTGGGGTTTCCAGTGATGGGGTAGAGGGTTTGTCTGCTGGCTGGGTTTGCTCAAAATCACTGCCTGAACTGAAATCAAGCAAGTTCAATGCCCTCCTATTCGTCTTCCCTAGGACTCTGGCCAGTTCCCGTAGCACAACATCCCCCTAACTCCAGCTGGCATGAACCAGCTTGTGTCCAGGCAGCCAAGAAGCCACCAGCATCCTGGCCTGAATAAGCACCAGTGTGGCAGCAGGGCCAGGGCAGGGATTGTGCCCCTGCACTGGGCAATGGTGAGGCTGCACCTCGAATCCTGTGTTCAGTTCTGGGCCCCTCACTACAAGAGAGACATTGAGGTGCTGGAGCAGGGCCAGAGAAGGGCACTGGAGCTGGTGCAGGGGCTGGAGCACAGTGTGATGGGAACGGCTGAGGGACCTGGGGGGTTCAGATGGAGAAGAGAAGGCTCAGGGGGACCTCATCACTGCCTACAACTGCCTGAGAGGAGGATGGAGCCAGGAGGGGCTGGGCTCTGCTCACAAGGAACAAAGGATGGGCAAGAGGAAACGGCCTCAAGCTGCACCAGGGCAGGTTTAGATGGAGCTGAGGAACAATTCGTTCCCCAAAGGGTGCTCAGGCATTGGAACTGCCCAGGGCAGTGCTGCAGTCACCATCCCTGCAAGTGTTCACACACAGTGGAGATGAGGCCTCAGTGCCATGGGTCAGTGGTGGCCTTGGCAGTGCTGGGGTAAGGGTTGGACTGGATGAGCTGAAAGGGCTTTTCCAACCTGGCTGGTTCTATGATTCTATGATTCCACAATTCTAGGGTGAGTGAACCAGCCACAGTGGTTGGTTGCTGGGGCAAGGGCAGCAGCTCTCGAACTCAGTCGCCTCTGAAGCTGATGGCACATAAATTCTCTTGCTCATCCACCAACATGAGGGTGCACTCTTCCATCTCCATGTGCTGATAGACCTCAGCATGCAGGCGTTTGCTTGGCCAGCCGGTTATGGAGAGGCTTTCAGCTGTGCCTGTTGCTGTACAACTGTTTCACCCATAAGCCCAATGTGGTGAGAAACCTCACTGTATCCCCCCAACATCTGACTTGAGGCAGAGACCTGCACCTTTACCTTCAGTTGGCTGGGCAAGGCAGGCAGATGGACAATACACACCACAGCATCAACCACTTCACTCCTGACACGTTCCATCTAACAGCAACTTGTACTGGATTGGAGGAACAAGTACTACTGGCTAAAAGATCCCAGTTGAAGCTTAATGTTAACTGGTTGATATATGGAGAGGAGGACGTGTGCTGCGATAGGCCATTGGGACCGTTATTAGACCCAGACTCATTAGGCGATCTCATTAATGATCTAGATGAGAATGGGAGAAAATAGCAGGTTAATTAAATTTGCCCCTACTGAGCTGGAGAAGCTTTCAGCATTAGTGGGGAGAGATAAATGGCAGGGAGGGATGTGGAAAAAAAAATGTCAGATTGATAAAGGCTTGAGAAATGCAGCTACTTCTGCAGAAAATGATCAGCCTTCCAACTAATCAGTGCGAAGGGGAAAGACTATAGACAAAAGAGCCATACCTGAGCAGCTGCCAGAGAGCTGCAAGGTGATGGCTGATAATGAGAGAAGGGAAGGTGGTTTACTTGGGAGTGAATTTTTACTCTGTGCTTGCATTGCCGAACCTTTGTTCTAGCTTGGGGCTCCTGGAGGCTATCAGAAAGAATACAGTTGTTATTGATCGCCATTACAACAGCTCTTAGGTTCTCACGTTCTTCCTTAACCAAAACACCAAGAAACTTAGGGAAGTGCAAGAGAAAGAGCATTATTCACAGGTGAACTTTGGGGACTGGCTCTGTGCACAGGCTCAAATTTCTTAATTGTGTGTCCTAAGGGCTGCAGAATCATGGAAAAATACAGAAGGAAGCAGAGTAGCTCCATAAATCATCTGAGCTGAAGGAGGAGCAACTGCCCTCCTAAGGACAAGAGCAAGGCTCATCCACAAAGAGATATGGGAAGATCACAGGGGAAAACATGCTGCCTGTCCTCTCTATTTCAAATTTGAACTTCAGAAATAAGCTGTGCAATGACCGGCTACCCCATGTGGTCAGGTTGGTACACACGTGAAGCCAGAGCCGCAGAAAGCCAGTGAACCAAACACATGTCAGGGCAACCCAGGCCGGTTAAATAGAACCAGAAAGCTTTGAACAAAATAGGTCCAGCTCCGTTTCTGCATTAGGTTGGAACAGAACATCTAGATGTAAAACCATCACTCATACCAGCACAGGACCACAGGTCAGTGTTAATGGGCCTCCATTTTGTCATCCTTATGTAAGCGAAGGACATTCAGTGCTCCACAAAAAGGATTCTTTTTAGGAGAAAATGTTCGGAGAAAAAGGGACATCAAAGCATCATCTTTTGGAGGTACAAATACTCCCAGGCCATGACACATGGATGAAAGTTCCTCACCCCAGCTCTGCTCCACACGAGTCAGAACTTCACAGGAATCTGTAACTTAAACTACCTGCAGTCTGAGTGGTCCATGAAATGGCAGCAATGAAAGTCAGGTCCCATGACACACACACTCCAGTGGGGAAGCAACTATGAGACAAAGCTCTTTGAGAAAGAGGGAGACTAAGTGTGCTTAAAACCATCTCTAAAGGGAGTAACTTCAAACAAGAGTGAGATATTCAAGGCAAATGTGGAAGTCTGACCTCTTAAAACAGCTACTGAAGAGCAGAGAGAAGGCAACATAGCAAAAAAAGTGAAGGCTTCCTAGGAGCATTGATGCACAAACCCAAAGCAATTCCTTTAATGCTGGCAAAATAATTTGTGCATGTCGGGAGGAACAGACCCCAGCTTCCAGAAGGATGGGAGCTTTTATGGCTGGAGGGGAGTTCAGCCATTCCTGAGGATTGAAACAGTACAAGGGAAGCCCATTGCTGAAAGACATTTACCAGAGGCTGAGATGGAAATCCAAATGAGAGAGCTGAAAAGCACTTGCAACAAGGGACACAAGATTTTCGCTAAGATGCTTGTAAGCTTTGGTGCCTCTGAGACTTTCACAACCTTGGCATACCAATAAATGGGTGATGTAGAATACTAAGTTCAAACAATAAATATAGCTATAAATACATGGTGGTCAGCTACAGATCACTCATCTGAATCTGGATTGTTAAACACTGATCAGATCACATCCAGACACAAGCAACTCAGCAAAGGAGACCAAGTAAAAACAAGAGGCATGAAATCAGCATTTCTAACTTATGAGCTAGTTATACGCCACCTAATCTGAGAGAAGAAAGCCTCAGGATAATAGGGATAGACCAAAAGGCTTCAATTTAGTTCTCTGTTGGTGGATACGGAAGATACTGAGAATGCGTGGTACTTTAACGTACAAATTTGTTTTTGATGGAACAGATGATCCCACCCAGCCTTCCACCCCAGTGACATATCCTCTAAAGGGGCACATTATCACCCCTGGCTCTTCTGCATTTGCTTCACTCAGCCTGTTTGTAATAGTCAGCTGAACCTCAGTGTAAATTAACCATCAATCACCCTGTCTCTGTGGGCTGTCTGAAATAACACGCACTGCTGAGGAAAGGTATCAGAGCTTTGGCTAAGATCATTAGGAACATTTGCATGAAAGAACAACCTTTAAGAGAAATGGTCTGGGCTGAACTTCAGCTGAAGTCACTGACCCATTATTCCCAAAAGAAAGTACAAACAGGCTGACATTTTAGAGCATGGACTCTCCGGTGACTCTGATGTTAGAAAGAAAAGCCAGCTTTAAACTACAAGACGCATTTATATCAACGCCAGAAATACAGACTGACTGGAAACAACCAGTGTCATCCCAATCAGATTCACAGCACTGGTGTGCCAGTCCTGAGGCTGGACAAAATGAGTTAAAGAAGGTGGCCAAACACAACACTTTCCAAGCATAAGCAGATGTTGGTGGACTGCCTACCTAAGCAAAAATAAAGACTTAAATTGGCATAGAATTATTGAATGGTTTAGGTTGGAAGGGGCCTTAAAGATCATCTAGTTTCAATCCCCCCTGCCATGGGATATTCTTGCATGCAAAGAGTATTATACTTTTCAGCCACTTTCAACAACATGAGTTAGTGGACAGATCAGAGAGAGATGTCAGGAAAATAGAAAGACTGCTTAAAAGGGTGGAAAGCCTGTTCCAGTGCTTGGCAAACCTGTCCTCTGCTTCTCCCTCAGGATCCTTGCACTGCTGGCTGCATCTGGACCCAGAAACGTGAACTGCAGAGCACCATCCCCTGAACAACAGTACATCACTTGGGGTAACTTCTGAAAGCCAGGAAGCCAGGCAGCATGGACCATGGGGCTTACTAACTCAATCTTGGCTCCTAAATCTCTCTTTCACCCTGATGGCAGAAGCACAGGCAGGAAGGTCAGTTTGGATGGGGCTTGGAGCAACCTGCTCTAGTGGAAGGTGCTCCTGCACATGGCAGGGGATTGGGACTAGAGGAGCATTAAGGTCCCTTTCAGCCAAACCAGTCTGGGATTCTATGAACTATTTGGAGTTCATTCTTTGCTGGCCTGATTTTCAGAGCTGTCCCAACCCCAGAGCTGCAGGTGGTGCCAACGGGATTGACAGAAGCTCATTTATGCCTGCACTTGTAGTCAGAGCTGCAAGGCAGAGGCACATTCTTTACAAGGATGCCTTGAAGACCCAATAGCAGCCTGGGTGCTGCAGCCTGGCATGTCACCGTGCCATGGAAGCATACTCTCCCTCACCGAATGCTGAAGAAACCTCTGGGATTCACTGACCTCACGACTTGTCATGTTCACTAGATACCTAAGAAGCTCTAAGATCATGCACGCCACGTCCCCTATCAGCAGGAATATCTGCTCTGCCTATTATATGGCTCAGCACACTGCAGGCAGGGGTCTCTGCTGGTGGAGTGAATGGGTGAGGCACCAAATGTGGCAGGCTTCCTGTTGAGAAGTAATTAACAGATGCTTGAGGGAACAGCAGCCCCAGAGGGGGAGGTCATGGAGGGTTTGCCAACCTTTTACCCTAAGACAACTGTGCAATGCGATTGCTACAGCAACCTCTGCCCTGGGCTGAATTCCAGCCCTTGCTCCACTTTCTGCACCCATCAAGGCCCCAGCCTCACTCAAAAATCAAAACCGCTCTCATCCGCAGTAAGATATTTTGGGGAGGGATGACACACTGTCATGACTTCTTCACACTGAAGTCACAGACAAAACAAGAGGGAACTCTGAAATGCTTTAAAGCTTCCTTCAAAGAAGGAAGTCAAAACATTACCTGTGGTTTCCTTGACAGAATATGACCCACACGATGACTTTCCTGAGTGCGAATTATAGAGCTGTCGCTCAGTGCCACTGCTCAAATTAGTGGATCAGGACAATGATGGATGACTTGTTCTCACATTAAATGGAGGTTGCTCTGATCCCATTGCTCCCCTCACTTCAACGGCTTAGGAAAGACAAGGGGAGGAGGAGCAAGGGACAGGAGTTCCACCTCAGCCTTAGCCTGCTTGCCAAAGGCAGGGAGATATGTAGGTACTGCGGGTCTTGATAACTTTCAGGATTTCATCACTGATCTTATGATATTTAGTGAAAGTTTTGCAGTTCCAGCTTTTGCGTCCAAGATTTCAGCACAGCTTTTTTCTTAATGCTACTTCTGTTCTTTTTCCTGGCAAAGAAGATGAAAATGCTAACTTATCCATCTCCCCAAATCTCCTAAAGGAGGTGAACGAAATGTTCCACGCTGTGTTCTCTGAGAATTCCCTTCCCTATTCAAAGCTGAGGTTTGTAGCTGCTGTTTGCAAACACAGCTGATGAGGAAAAGCTCAATGACAAGCTCACAAATCGCAGCACCCCCCTGAAGAGAGTGACACCCCTTTCCCAAGCCATTCACTGTGATCTTCTGATTTGGGCTGGCCTCCCTGTGGCTTCAAGCAGGGTAGCATGAAAAGAGCTTGAGAAGGTCCCAAAACCAGCCAGAGTCTGAGTACACCCTGTCCTCAGACTGAAAAACAGTTCACAAAAGCAAGCTTGAAAAGAGGGAGCAGAACACACAGGGATCATATTGAAGTGTACGGTTTGAAAGGACAGCAGGGAGGGAGGAACGTGCTGACAGCCTGCACCCTCAGACTCTGCTCAAGGAAGCATGGCAGAGGCTTTTGCTAAGCTGGACCTGTGGGTTTTGATTTAAAGGGCTATGCCTTCTGGAGTCCAGATGACCAATAAGTGCTCACTGCTTTTAAGAAAGCCCTTGTGCGTTGCAATAATTCACCACTGATTGCCTACATTTCCTTTAAAGAGCTCATTTAGAGTTGATTTAAGTACTCCTGGGGAGGGCAGGCAGGCAGGTAGGAGGGTGTGCAGTGATTTACAGACCTGGTGTTAGCTGTGGAAGCAGGACAGGCTCTCCTGCCTGCAGCAGCAATGGGGTCTGGCTGGAGGGTTGTTGTGGGGCCAGGGACCCCCCCGAAAAGGTCCTGGAGATGATCCATGGCAGCCATAAATCTCAGGAAATCCTATTTCCCTCTCTTTAAGGGCCAGCTCCAATGCAAGCACAGATTTGGTCACACCAACAGATCTCAGAGATTAATTTATATTTGCAGCTGTATTTTACTATTCTAATTTTGGGGAGGGGATCCAACCAGTTTGGGCTACAGACTCAATTCAGCTAAGGAAGTGCAGCTGTTGAGAAAGAGAAACGTCATGCTCTGGACTCCATTGTCTGTAAAGAATGGAAAGATTATCAGGTTTAGTCAAATAAATGTCACTGGACAACCAGCTCAGACGTTCACATCCATACGGGGCTGCTCTGCCTTTGTTTGAAGTAACACCTCTTCAAGGACCTTCAGTGAGACCTTTTGTGGACCCTGAGCGCAGTAGATTTTGCCCTGCTAGATGCCTTTCTGCTTTACAGACCCTCCTCTCTGCTATCTCCTGGCTCTGCAGATACTTGCTCAGCTATGGACACTCTTCAAAGCAAAGGCAGGCTGCTCAGTAATGTGTGTAGGCAAATCCCCAGTGGCTTCCTCCACTGCTGGTCATTGCACAGCATCTCTGCTGAGCATCGTGCCTGTGACAGAGATGTCTCAGAATGAGAGGCAAGTGCCCTGCAGGACTGTCCTGCTTTTCATTCTCACCCACAGTCTGCTGCGGAGCACAGTCATCCCCAGGGGCTGGAGGGCAGGTCACTGCAAAGCTCTGTCTCCTGAGAAGTGGAAAAGCAGGAATAATCCAGCAGGGTGCAAACTCTTAACTACATAGATCCTTGTTTGTAAGTGTGCTGTCTCTTTAAAACACTGTGGCTTATGTTTCTATACACTCCTTTCTGGCAGGACTGAAAAAGAAGACAAAGAAAGAATAGGATTAGAAAGGAAGAAAAGGAGCCATTTAGAAACAAGCAGAAAGCAGAGCTTTATGGTGTGCTTCCTTCCCTGTGCTGAGTGCCCCTCTCCATTACTGCCCTCCCAGACTGAGAGCAAGGCCAACCAAGCAGGGAGTTAGTTGCCCCAGTGAGGTGCAGAAGAGGTTCAGTGCTTCTCACATGTTCATTGTTTCCAACCCAGGAGCCTTGTCTCCGATTCCTCTCTGGATGAGGACTGGAGAGCTGTCATAACAAGGACGGGTTTCCATAGCAAACCCAGTGCTTTCAGATGGAGAGGCTCAGCCCTGCATTCACTAGAGCTGAAAAGAAAAGCATTTATTCCCCCATAAGTATGAAGGACAGGGAGAAGCCTACTGCCATGTGTGGTTTATATTTCCTGAGCTTCCTCAAAGCAGAAATAGCCTGCTAGTGAGTGCCTGCTGGCAGCTTTCCTCCATCTAACTCAACACACAAGTTGAAACCTTTGCGATTCAGAGCTGAGTCTTGTTCCCTATTTATCAGGCTGTTGGTTTCATGCAGTATCCAAGGGTCAGCAGTGGGCTGGGCTGTGCCACAGAAGGTTGGCATGCTGCTCCTGGCCCATGTGCGATGCTGAGAAGCAGAGAGAGAAACCAGCACAAGGGCAAAACTGAATTGAAGCCACCACAACCACAACAGACAGCACGGGAGGATGAGACAGAGGGGCAGACGGTGGACATGAGATGTAGATGACCAAGAGTGCTGCATCCAATAGCAGGCAGAAAAAGAGAAAGCAACGGCCAGGGATACATGGGATTAAGATCCAGACTCTGGAAAGCACCTGGGGAGGTGCTGGGCGTTGCCAAGG
This sequence comes from Amazona ochrocephala, assembly GCA_039720435.1. Lineage (NCBI taxonomy): Eukaryota > Metazoa > Chordata > Aves > Psittaciformes > Psittacidae > Amazona > Amazona ochrocephala. The sequence goes on along the minus strand of CM077891.1, from coordinate 856,380 downwards.
CCAAAAAACATGAGAGCCCATGGATGAAGGGTGGGCACCCTCCTCATCATCAGGGCTATTCTCAGCTCTGCTCTGCACCACCCTGCCTGATGGTGGAGCTGGTGCTCCATGCTCCCAGGGAGGCTGAACCTGGACACTCAGTGTTCTACAGTCCTAAAACCATGAGAGCAAAGGGGTCATGCTCACCCTCCAGCACTTCTGCTTCTCATGTGAAGCTGCTTGAACAGAGACGTGCCCACGTTCCAGGCTTTAGCTGCATGATTGCGTGGAAAACAGTGGAAAGGACACATGAAAGGACACCTTCCACATCCAGCACCCCATGCAGAAGCCCATGTGATGATACACTGGCACTAAAACAGCACGAATCCAAATGGCTGAGTTATTTCATCTTTTTCCACAGCCATCATGACTACAAAACCACATTCAAGATTAAACCCATGCTCACAGAAGCAGGGTTCCCAACAAAGGGAAGGTGTTGCAGAAGGCTGGGTGGGAAAACTTGTTTAGGTGACAAAGCGGAGGGAGAGAGGAATGTTGCCATGGGCAGCAAGGGTTACAGAAAGCAAGAGAAATGATTTCTGTTTCTCTATGACTAGGGATCCACAGCTCACTTCACACAAGCACTGTGCAAGTCAGTCACTGCGGACTCATCTGCAAGGGGATAGGAAGAGCTGGAGGTGGCAAAGACATCTTTGCCTGCACTGGGGCCAGACCCATGCTCCCGGGGCACAGGAGAATTGATTCTTTTCTGAACTGGTCCTTTGAATGCAGGAGAAGAGGGATCACCTCTCCACCCCTGACCCCTGAGCGGCTTTGCCTGTTGTGGCAGTCCTGTCCTCCATCAGGACTCATGCAAGTGCTGCATGGAGTGGTGCATCCCTGTCCTCCAGAATGAGTTATCACATCTATGCAGAGCAGACAATGCAGGTGCTTGTTTCTCCTCCAGATGGAGAGATCTGCATTTGCAGTGGATGTTAAATTCATAGCAAAGAAGAAAAGAAAAACCTTGCTGCAGCCATTAACCTCCTTCCCTCATCTGTGTTCACACAGTGCTTGTGGCACAGTAGAAGAGACACTGTCCAGCCCATAAGTGACTGGGGTTGTCCTCTTAGGTGTCACCTTTCTCATCGCAACAATAAGGGGAGGACAAGCATTTAAACACCAAACATCCTTGTGCAGAAAATGCACCAAGGTGCTTGCAAATGTGCTGGCAAATGTCATTTCAACACCAGAGCATCCCTCCCATTGCCCACTGCTTCTTCCTGGCTACAGAATAAACATCTCCTGTCCAAGGATGGGGCTGAGCACTCTGCAGGGAGAAGGGAACAATGTTTCCCAGCATGGTGCTGGTAGCCTGTGGCCTTGTGCCCAGCTGCATTGTGGAGTCTGTCTGCTTCATCCTCTCCCCTGCCCTGTGACATTCCCTTTCCTGTGGGAGGCAAGAAGAGAGGCCTGCCTGTTCTGCAGCCCTGTGCCCTCTGCCATGGCCAGGAACAGCACTCCATGCCTTGGTGCAGGAGGAGACTTCCAAACCCACTTGCAGATGCCCATTGGCTAAGGGGAGGCAATAAAGGAGGGAAGAAGCTCTTCTTTGTATTAATTACATGTCATCTCATTTGCTCTAGAACTACCCCGGGAGCACATGAAGAATTAATTAGAGAATGAATGACCCCTAACTCATAACAGCAGTCTCCCAGCTTCGGCAGCCGTTTGTTAATGACAATGAAAAGCACCAGATTTCATTACAGAGCATAACAACGGAGAAACCACATGTTCCAGGCCTTCAGTATTCCCCTGACAGAGCACAGGATAGTTATTGTCCCATTGAAATCAGCAAGAGTTGCTATATAATGCTCCTAGCATCTCACCCGTTTGATTTGGGGACCAAGATCTTTCCCCTCTAGCTGCAATGTCTGTAGCATGCTGTCGATACAGCACATCAGAGCAATGACCAGGGGCAGCTTTCGCTCTTCTGCAGCTCTTCCCAAGCCAGAGACCCAGAAGCCTGTGCAGTCTTAATTGACAGAATTAGGAAGCTTATTTGAAGAGTACTTGAGTCCTCAGAGTCTAATTTCCTGCTGTATAAATAATGCATCAGCAACAGCAGTCCCCCAGAAAAGGAAATAAATAAATAACAGTAAAGCATGAGAAGCCCAGATGAATATTCTGGCTTCCATCACACTGTGAGGATCCTTCGCAGAGGTTTTTCACAATAGCCCCCAACTGCATTGTACCATTTCTTGCCTCATCTGCTTTAAAGAAGGGGATAGTAGCTGGAAATTAACAGGCTTGGGCCTCGGCCGCTGCAGGCGTGATCACACCTTTTGATGAGCACAGCGAGGGACTCTCCGTCTCGCAGCGGGAAGCCTTCAGCTGTGTGAAGCCCAATGAAGCCCACCACCAGCAGCACCAGCTCCCCCAGCCCCGACCAGTGAGCCGCCAAAGGGCCCACAATAGCGAAGCACCGTGCATTTCCTATCAGGATCAGCCCCATCACTGCCTTTCCCTCCCATGGCAGCCCAACAGCCCCAGGAGATGGAATAGCAAGTGCTTATGTTATTAAAAGCCATGTTGCTGAACATACATATTCATGGGTGGGGAGAGGATGAGAACTGCGCAGAGCATCTGCAGTTTTGGCAGATAGCAACTTTTTAGGGCTGAGCTATGGAAAGTTGCTGCGTAGAGGAATAAAAGAGAGAAGCTTCATTGCAAGGGCTCTTTCAGCAGGACATGGCTTAGTTCTTAAATGTTTGGTTGGGGCTTGGAGCAACCTGCTCTAGTGGACGGTGTCCCTGCCCATGTTGTCCCTGGGCAACTGAATGAGATTTAAGGTGCCTTCCAGCCCTGACACCTAGATTCTCTGATTGACTCAGCGCTTTGGACCTTTATGTTTTGATATCAAGTGTGCTTCACCCCCACTCTGCTCTGCAGGCATTGCTGAGAGATGCAGGCAAAGCAGCTGCGTTTCTGCCCGTGTTTGCTGGGCAGGGCTGGGCTCCTGGTTCTGTGGATGCCACCAGCAGGGAGCCATCACAGCCGTGGGCTGGGGAAGCAGCTGCAGTGTTTGTGTGTTCAGGGGTTTGCCTATCTGCAGGGCTCCCACAGATCAAGAAGCAAACGGGCCTCTGAGAGGCTAAAAGGAATTGAGAAGAAGAGCTCCAGGACTTCATTGGAAGTGTTTTCGCAGCACAAATATTTGTATTCCTTTGATGTGGGATTTACAAGCACACACTCGACTCCAACAGGGAGAGCCTGCAAATATGAGTGAGGTTTCTATGTACACACCACTTGTTCCTGCCTTCCTCTATCTCTCTGGCTTTCTCCCTTGTGTTACCTGTTATTTCTTGTATGCTGAACCAGGGAAAAGGGGTTTCTGGCAAGCAAGGCGGTTAAACTGGTACTCTCACTAGGAGAAGGGGAGCACACAGGAGAGCTTGGGGTGGGGAAGCCCTTTGCTTCCCCACAGTATATGGGGCTGGAGCGGTAGTGTAGCCTGTCTCATGCAAAGCACTAATACCCCAAGCAGGGGCAGAGGTACCATTTCCTTCAGCTCCCATTTGTTTCCTACAGGCAGTTCCATAGTTTCAAGGGAATTCCCTTGTTCTCACCTGATGGGCAGAGTAAAAAGAAGGGCTGTGGCAAATGGAGTTGTTCCTTTCCCCACGCTCTGCCTCAGAGGACCATAGCATCGTCTCCGCCTCAGAGAGATGAAATCTGGAGCAAACACAGCAGACAAAGGGGCCCGTTTGAAACAGCGCTGACAATAAATAATTCATGGGAGAGAAGTGGTGAGTCTCAGGGGAGCCAGCGCAGGGATCTGTGAATCTGGATGAGTTTGCAGTGCTTTAATTATGCAAATTGACAAATGTCTCTACACTGAGAAATTCTGCTAGTCCTGCAGAAGAGCAAGAGCTGGAAAACAGCAAGAATTTCCCAAGGCTGCATGCCCAGCCAGCTGCCAGCCACAGCTGGCAGGGGAATCTCGCAGAGGCCCCTCTGGAGGTAGCTCTGCTGCTTTAAAGAGCAACCATCCAGATCCCCCATGCAGGAGGTAGAGCACAGTGCCTCAGCCCTAGCCCCAGTCCTGCACCACCACCCTTTGCTGCCAGGATGAGCCATGTCAGGGAGTGGGAATGAACAGCCAGCTCAGGATTGTTGCGGGATCACGAATGATGAGTTACCATCAGATAAGACCGGCACAGGGTGCCCAGAGAAGCTGCGGCTGCCCCATCCCTGGCAGTGTTCAAGGCCAGGTTGGACACGGGGGCTTGGAGCAACCTGCTGTAGTAGAAGGTGTCCCTGTCCGTGGCAGGGGTTGGAATTGGGTGAGCTTTAAGGTCCCCTCCAACATAAACCAGGCTGGGATTGTATGACCTTCAGCAAGGACAGCTGATCCCCAGAAGATCTTTCCTACCAATGAGCTCAGCTGTGATAAAGGCAAAGTGTTGTGTGGGGAAACAGAGCCTCTGCCCCCCAGAACACATGAGTGGGAATATGGAACACTTTCTCCTGCATCCCTCAGAAATTGCTGCTTGCCCCTCTGCTTCTGTCTCACGGCTGCAGACCAGGTGCTGGGCTCCCCTATGCTGGCCCTGAGCCCTGCATCAGCAGCACCAAACACCCAAAAGATGGAGAACCTGCAGTCTTCTGCTGAGGGATGCTCACCTGTGCCCGGTGGGGACATACGGAGTATCCTAAAATCCCAGACTGGTTTGGGTGGAAGGGACCTTAAAGCTCCTCCATTTCCAATTCCTGCTATGGGCAGGGACACCTTCCACTGGAGCAGCTTGCTCCAAGCCCCTGTGTCCAACCTGGCCTTGAACACTGCCAGGGATGGGGCAGCCACAGCTTCTCTGGGCACCCTGTGCCAGCGCCTCAGCACCCTCACAGGGAAGAACTTCTGCCTAAGATCCCATCCAAATAGATACACATATGGATAACATAAATACTAAGTTATCCATCATGGCTTGATGAAGTAAAACCTTTGCTTTGTAAGACTTTTGTCATATGGAGCTTTTGAAAAGCCAAACTTTCCTTGATATATCAATGGGCCAGGCAGAAGTGGGGCAGAAGGAATCCAAATCTAGGGCACCAGGGGCTGGCAATCTGCCCAGCAACAGGTATCCCCTGTGAGATGCATGGAAATCAGCTCCATTACAGAGCAGGCATCCCCTGAGTCCCTAGACACCCTCCTGTTCCTGTGCCCATCGTGTTGTTTGTCACCAGAGTAGATGAATTCAGTGCCTGATCCAGGCTCATTGGGATCGAGAGGAGGACTGGGCACAGCCTCCTGAGAGCAGGAGAGAGTCTCAGTGAATCCCATCATGGAGAAGGGCATCTCGGGTTTTGGCCATGAGCAAGAGGAGGAACCAGAGGCTGCTGACACAGGGAGGACAACAGTTCCTACTTCCCCTGTGGCTGTGCTTGGTCAGGGCTGTAGAGCCCAGGGGCTGGGTGGGACACAACGTCCCCCTTCTGTGCTGCAGGCGGCCAGTTACAGACCCTGACATCTCTGCAGATCGTTATAATTCCCTCCCTACATTAACAGTTGTTGGTTTCATTTCTGAAAACTGACTTTTTCTCAGTTTTGATGAAAAATATTTTATTTTCTCTCAAAATGTGCAGCCCTCTGTTACTCAAACCAGACACTTCCACTGAAAAATTAACACTGCTGCTGAATTATTTTTATGCTTGTCTCTTTGGAAGAGGGTGGGAGAAGAGAAGAAGGGAGCTGCATCATTGAAAAAAAATGGGAAATGTCAATGCAAACAGTATTTTATGCAGAAATGCCTCGTTTGATTGAAAATCCATTTTCTCACAAAATAAATTTTTCATTAAAACTGTGTCACAGCCAAATCCAAACAGGGACAACCTGGAGCAGAGACAATCCACCTTGTTCCACTGAGCTGATTGATGCCAAGCTGTCTGGAAGCAGGAGCTGGAGGAAGCTGTCTTGACTTGTCAGGTGCAGAAAAAGGTTTGCTGAGCCTCCCAAACCCAGCACAAAGCAGGGAACACCGAGGCTGTGGTGTTTGCTCAGGTTCTTCCCAGCACCTTGGCAGGCAGAGCATCACGTTGCTGTCTGCATTGCCGCCTCCCTAAGCAGGCCATCCTCTCCTCTCACATTTTTGGCAGCTTGATGGTGGGGTAGGGTAAGGGTGATGGTTGAGGTGAAATGCAAGGTCTATTCAGGGGGGATCGGCTCTGCTACAACCGAGGCTGACGCAGCTCAAAGCAGGACCAGTGGAGCACACCCCAGCACCACATGGTCACCAGAAGCCTGCTGTTTCTCAGGCTCTCCATCCCAAAAGAGATGGGAAAGGTGGCACCACAGAAGTATTGTGCTCCACACTGCAGGGCAGCCCCTACGAGGTTTGTCCCTTCCCCAGTGCACCCATCGCTCTGTTAATGGAAAAAGCAACTCATGACTGCCAGCCCTCAGGGCTGCAGCAGCAGCGTGTGACACATCCCACTCTGCACATGCCTGCAGAGCTGTTCAGTACAAGCAGGATGAGCAACTGGCCCTTCAGGGGACTTGCGATATTCTGGCCCCAGCTCTGTGCTGGAGACAGGGTGCTGGCAGATGGATGCGATACCCGGATCTCTTCCTTGCCTTAAGGGTTTGCTGACTGAGCTGCCAGTGCATTACAGACTCATTGCTCACATCAGTTAGGAGGTCATAAGCTGGTGTCTTTCAGGGGGTCACCCCTTAGGTTTGGATACTACACTGTACCACCCATAGGTTGCAGCAAGCAGGAGCTTTGGCTGGATTTGGGTTATTCTTGGGTAGATTTCTGGGTGTATCTTCAGGTCTCTGTGCTCCCATTCATATGCCACCGTCATCAGCTCTAGGAACATGTCAACTCCAGCCACCCTTCCAAGTGCCCTTGCCATTGCCATTGTATTCTCAGATCAGAGCTGAGACCTTCCCTATGCCAGCAGGACACATGTTCCCATGTGCAGAGAGGAGCACAGAACACAACAGAGCTTCTCACCATGGCATGTCCAGGCCCAGGCCTGCCATAAGAGCATGGTCCTACTGCACAGACAGCATTTTGTTGCACGTATCAGCTCCTTTGCCCTGAAACCAGGTAGTGATCATAGAGTCATCAACTGGTTTGGGTTGAAGGAACCTAACTTGAAGCTCATTCAGCTCCAACCCCTGCCATGGGCAGGGACCCCTTCCACTGGAGCAGCTTGCTCCAAGCCCCTGTGTCCAACCTGGCCTTGAACACTGCCAGGGATGGGGCAGCCACAGCTTCTCTGGGCACCCTGTGCCAGCGCCTCAGCACCCTCACAGGGAAGAGCTTCTGCCTCAGAGCTCATCTCAGTCTCCCCTCTGGCAATTTGAAGCCATTCCCATTGTCCTGTCCCTGCAGGCCCTTGTTCAAATCCCCTCTCCAGATGCATGGCTCCTGGCTGTATTGAGCCATGCTTTCGGTGCATCACAGCACCAGGCCCAAGCCACATTTGCCTGGGATCAGGGGAGCCTTTGCAGGGTTGCACTGCAAGCTCTGGCTCCTCTGCAGCACAGCCAGAGAGTCCATTCGCCTCCTCTTCCATTGGGATCCATCAGGATCCCTGCCAGGTCCTTGGCCTTATTTTGCAGGTCTCTCTTTGGGCAGCTTCTGACCTTGAGTCAGGAGATCAGAGGTCAGTGCAAACCCACTTCATTTGGCATGGCCCAAAGAGGGGAAGGCCCCATCACTTTCTGCGTCAGCACTGGAGCCAGACAGCAGCATCTTAAAACAGGATTCTCTCATCAATCATTTATTGGATTTATGCAGCTTCACTTAGGAACCTGATTTATATTTCCCCTCAATTTACTGCATTTGAATTGTTTGCAAATAGGCACGTGAATCATCGGTTGGAGCAGAAAAAAAGCTATTTTCAAGCTTCATTTAGGCCGTTCGAAGCATTAATTTTTAGTTGCAAAGGCTTTTTTTTGCTAAATTGGTTTTTAGATCTTGTCTTCCTTGTGCTGGGTTATAAATTTAGTGCTGTTGGAGCAAAAATGATCGGAATTGGATTTTTTCAGCCTTCTGAGGCAGGTGCAAGGACCCCATTCTGTGCTGGGTTGCACTGCGGCAATGGAGAAGGTAATTTGGCTCTTGCTGTTGAGACAGGAATACCTGCCCTGCCTCTCCAGCACAGTTTAGCTCTTGAGGACAAACTGAAGCACTGTGCACACTCTCTTGTCTTCCTCTGGCATCAGAACTGGGTTTTCCTTCAAGCATATCCTGACACCTTAAGCTACCCTCCGAGGTAGCTCTGGTCTTGGAAAATCACCTCTGAATCTCGCAACGGAAAAGCTTTCAACTCAGCTGTTTTAAAGGTGAACTTGTTTCAGGGCCACCGCATCCCGGCAGCGAGTGTGGGTGGTTGGTGGATGATGTTTTATTTAAACACAAAGGCATCAGATTCCAGCTCATCTCAAACAAATCCTTTGCTGGGAAAATATGCACATATTTTTGACACAAATCTGTCTGTGGCTCCATTAATTCTCTGCCAAGGTGCTTTACCTGCTGGAGCAGATGATAATTCAGCAATATAAACAGAGCCTTTTAATTTCATTTTGGGATCACGAATGGAAACAAACTGATTAACAAAAGCAGGGTAAACAACAGCTCTGCCTCCTCCTCTTAGTATTAATATTCGCCTCGTATTGATGCTGCTTTCCCAGGAGCCTGTGTCAACGCACAGCGTGGTGGGTGCTGCGATGCCTGCACTTTGTGCTGAGCCATTCACATCCAAGGACAAGGTTCAGTGCCAGGATTATGGCCTTTGCCTTCTCCATAGCAAAATGCACCAGTGGAGAGGGGGATGCATTCCCTGGCTCCTCCTGCCTTCCCAGGACCTCTTTCTCTCTGCTTCCAGGGGCTGCCCCACCACCCCTGGGGTCCATGTCCTCACTGCAATGGAGACACTCTGAGATGGGACATGAAGCTAACAGGGCAGGTGATTCTTCATGCATCCAAAGAGGGTTTTGCTCAAGGGCAAGGAGAAGGGATAAGACTGTGACACCACAAAGTCCCTAAAAGCAACCCCAGCCCACATGCTGACGTGCATGCTTTGTATTGCTCCAGCACCACAGAAAGCAAGCAGTGTTTGGGAGGTGACATAGCACGTATAAATGTGTTGGTAATCTCCTGTAAATGACTTCAGTAAAGCATGGGGGAGTGAAAAAATGTTATCCCAGCTTGAGCAAGGGCAGAGGGAGGTGTTCAGAGCTCCTGCACCCACGTTGCAATCCCAGCAGAGACTGAGAACCCATCAGCCACAGAATGGCTCACTCCAGGGAACACTGCAGGATTGAGGACACTGCTCCTTTCCACAACACCTGATGAAACAGATGTACGGTCAAGCAATAAAGAAGAGCCAAGATGTGGCTCTGCCTAGACACCACCATCACCACATCCAGCTAACTGGAGTTTAGTCCATGGTGGGATGTATACAGAGGTGGCAGATGGTTTGCTTGTAGTAAAGGTGCCACTGGCTCCTGGACCAGTGGAAGGGCTGCAGGACAAGCTACACAATCATGCTCAAGCCACAGGGTGTTTTAAACCCTGACGATCTGGTCTGTGCGCCATCCCACTGCTAGAGAAGAGGAAACTAGAAGGCAGCAAAGTTTTGGCATTACAGACACAGGTTTCTTTTTGCTGTACTGAACAACACAGCTGCTGGTTTAGTTTTTGCTTTGGGGAATGATAGGCTGGAGCTCTGTAAGGAACTGGCACATGCAGGTCACTGCAGGGACAGAGTAAGTGAGCATCTGTTAACATACCTTTCAACTCAATCAGAGTCATGAGCACCATGATGCTCATGATAGGACAAGGGAGCATGTGTAAAAACTTTAACAGGGGAGATTCAAGTTGGATCTAAGGCAGAAGCTCTTCCCTGTGAGGGTGCTGAGGCGCTGGCACAGGGTGCCCAGAGAAGCTGTGGCTGCCCCGTCCCTGGCAGTGTTCAAGGCCAGGTTGGACACAGGGGCTTGGAGCAAGCTGCTCCAGTGGAAGGTGTCCCTGCCCGTGGCAGGGGTTGGAACTGGATGAGCTTTAAGATCCCTTCCAGCCCAAACCAGGCTGGGATTCTATTTGCTGACCTGGGTCAGAAATCTGGGAGAGATCAGCATGACATCTTAATGCTCAAACTGTGACAAGTCAAGGACAGGGGGCAACTCCCATTCCTGATGGAGGGAGTAAGGAAATGGGTGGAAGTAACTTCAGGGCGAGCGGTGAAGTGCAGAGTCGTTTGTTAGGCAAAATCAGAGCTTTGCAACAAGAGGACTATGAAACCATGAAAAATAAGGGTTCCACAAAGCACCCTTAGAAATTGGGTAATGACAGAGTAAGCACCTGTGTGCTCATTTGTTGCAACTGGAATTACATTCTGAGGTCGTCATAAATACTGAATAAGCAATGATTTCTGAAATGCTCTTACTGCAAGTTCTTTGTGAAGTGGTGAAAAGGTTCATGGTGTAAGGTGTGCTGGAAAGGAGAGGGAAACCCGAGTTCAAACTGCAAAAGGACACCAAGGACCTCCTATGGTGTGTAATCTGCAGACTGTCACAGTATGTTCTTATGACAGCAGCTCAATTACCTCTTGCAAGAAGAGGTGACATCAGCACTTGAGGGTCCCTTTTTGTTTATCAAAGAGATGTGTTCTCAAACTATCTTAAGAGCATTTCATTAGGAGGCCTGCAGATGCTCAAGGGCCGTCAGCAAGGCCTCAATGTAAGGAAGCTCCAACAGCAGTACAATAAAAAGATCCTGGAGGTGGTGTCTATGATGTGGATGGAAATGACTCTGGAGTCCCCAGGACATGCCTGCATCCTGTATTTGAGCTTTGTGCTTCCCCCAGCCAAGGGTACATGCATGGAGCCCACCAGCCCAGACAGGCACGTGGTGTCTCCATGCTTGTGTTGCCCTGAAGGACATGGTAGGGACTTGTGGTGGAGAAGAGACCAGAGGAGACCTGGGAGTGGAGCTGGGTTGATGGTTGGCTTTACCAGCGAGTACCTTTCTGCTAACTTCTTGTTATAATCAAGGCTGTCATCAGGAGGATTCCTTTGACTTTGATGCGATCAGCTAAACTAAGTGTTTTAACCCCGTCAAGAGGTAGGTGTGATCTCCAGGTCAGGCTGGCACACACAGGACAGCAGTCCCACAGGGACAGCGTCTTGCTGATGGTCCAGCCAAAGCAACTCCTGCCCCAGCACGCATGATGGGAATCTGGAAAGCTGGGGCAGACACTCATTGCCATCTTGCATTTGCGAGATACAGTATCCTGGGATCTCATTCTGGGAGGTTGTTTCCTCCCAGGATGAGAAGCATCCTTGGGAGGAGATAGCCAGGCCCCTCCAGCTCAGAGCTAGCTTGGGGGAGGCGAATGACTGTTCCCACCACATTAGCAGCAAAGCTTCCTGATAGATCCAAGCACAACGAACAAGGACAGTTGGTAATACTGCTATTTGGGACCTTCTCTATACAACCAATTCATAGTGTTTCAGAACATCTGCCATGATTGATGCTACTTATGTTTGCTGTGTGATTTACACATGATATACTGAGGAGCTGCATGGGCTGTCTGTCTATGGAAACTAAGCAGTTAGCACCAATACACTGGATTTCCACACATGTGCTTGCACACACACAGAGAATAAACCAACCAGGAAAAAAAAAACCCAGACTGTGGGATGCTTTGCTAAATCACTGTCTCTGCAGCACTTAAGCAGCTCTGAATGTGGGTCTTAGCTGCTCTTATGAACCTGGTTTTTTACAGTCTTTTTTTCATACAAGAACTGGCATATTGAAGCAGAGCAAAGATCAGCAGGGCTTTCATCCTGTAGCTAACACAGCCAGCAACCTCCACTCAGGTGAGAGTACGTGAACCAGGGCAGGAATGTGATAAGCCTTCCCTAACACGCTGTCAAAGATAGGAGTCAGCAATTTGGAAGCTTCCAACATCAGGATTGCATATTAACCATCCCCTTTCTGTCCACCAGTGGATCCCAGAGGCCACGCTTGGCTTTCCTCTCTTTAAATTCACTCTCTGACACCCACAGCATCCTGGGCAAAGACTCCCAAAAGTGATGGATGTGCCAAGAGACCCTGCCCATTTTGCTGTCAGTGTTAAACAGTGACTGATTCATTACTCTCTGCTTATCTGCCCTGCCCCACTCATTGCTTTGGAGACCTGTGTGTAAAAGGTTTCTGAAAGTGTAAAAAACTCTACGTGGATCCCTCCCCACCTGAGACCTGTTTTGTACCTACCAACCCAAACCATTCTATGGTTCTATGATTCGGTGATTATTCAAAACATGGATGTACCATAGACTTAATATACAGATATTAAAAAATCTATTCAGTGGCATAAAACCTTTGCACATTCCAAGCAAACTGATTCCTTTTTGACATTAAAAAGTGATCTCGGTTTTTAATGCACAAAAAAAGTTGCTGTAAATTACTTGTACACGCAAGTTGACATTTCCAAATGGAGCAGTATAAAATGAACTTCATACCCCAGCCCCAGAGAATTAGGAAGGCCTTTCTAAAGCATTTAACTGCTTGAGGAGACGAAGTCACACCAAGTTCAATCTTCAAACTCTAATGACAGGATATGGTCCAACCAAAGCCCCTGGCCATCTTGCCTGGAGGCGCCCCAGTGCATCAGAAGGTGGAGTGTGTTGCTCAGCAAATGGGTCTGTATCATAGAATCATAGAGTGGTTTGGGTTGGAAAGGACCTTAAAATCATCCAGTTCCACCCCCCCTGCCATGGGCAGGGGTGCCTCACACTAGACCATGTCACCCAAGGCCCTGTCCAACCTGGCCTGAATATATCTTTCCTATAGCAAAGATTTTCCTGGGCTTTGGCACTGCTTTTCAGTATGGATGAGCATCTGAAGGACTAACCTTAAAAAATAAACTCCTTCAGAAGCAGAAGCCTCTATAGAAAAGCTGAGAAGCTACTAAGAAACTAATTAAAGAAAGCAGCACAAAACAACACCAGCAGTAGAGAAGCCTGTAAGAAGAGAAGGAAAAGCAGCTGCGCAACAGGAAAAGAAATAGAACTAATTTAAATTTAAAAACCATTTTTTTTCTATTTTTTTCCCAACTGCTTTGCGCTTTCCCTGATTTTTCTGCACAGAACAGCCCTTGGCCACAGCTCAGCCATTGCTGTGTCACACACACATCAGCAGCTCTCTGCAGTGCTGGCTTTGAAGATCTGTGCTCGTTCAGGCCACCAGATCCTGCAGCAGGGTCAGGAACAGTGTCCAAGCCATGTACGTGCCTTCACTGAGCATCTTCCTCCTCTGAACAAGCAGGGCACTGCAATCCTCTGCAGGGCAAGGGATGGAGCCCACAAACCTCGTCCGGCAAGTGCAAGGGGTGAACAAGGAGTCTGGCATGCAGGAGACAGGTCAGGGAGCTGAAGGGAGAATAAACCTGCCCCTGAGGCACATCCCTGCTCAGTCCCTGGTCACTGGCTGAGAAGCTCTAAGACACAACATGTTCTCTGACCTCCTGCACTGCAGAGACAATAAGACTGCCTGTGTTTAATTCTGCTTCAGGCTCACAGCAGGAGGCAGATGCAAAACCTGTTCCCTTCACCTGCCAGTGACACCAGAGCCACCATCCCCCTTGGCACAGCAGCTAGTGCTGGCTCTAGTTAAACAACTCGTGCTTTAGCTCCAGATCCTGACACCAGCCCTTATCTCACCTTTTCCCACCAGTCTGAAGAGCCCTTTCCGCTTAGGTGTCATCTCCTGCTTTGGCCTTGGTAGCCATGAGCCACTCCAGCTCAAAGATGGGTATCTGAGGTGGGGTTGGCATAGCCATGGTGGGCCTGGGATCCACAACTCTGTGCAAGCCCCTCTGCATGCGGGTGACCCTGCTGGCTGCCCCGCTCACCTCCTGCCCCACACCGGTCCTGTCTTCTGCACAGTGCTAGTGCGACCTTCTCCTGCTGCTTGAAGTCCCTCAGGTCTGCTCGTGCACAGACCTGAGGTGCTTCTGCCTCCTCCCACTCTCATGGCATTTCTGGTGCCACGTGGCTCCTCTGACTTCAGCCAGAGGAACTTCCAGACCCAGCACACCCCAGCCAAGCACCATCACACCGTGTCTTCCCAGAGGCAGAGCAGCACCAGCATGGCACACGTGGTAGGAGCCACATGTCAAGGCTGTGGCCTGACAGCTCAGAACTTTCCGCCAACACCATCCATGCTAAGAATGAGGCAGGTCTTCATGAGCCCCATCACAAGCACCGGTTGTGGCTGCCAGGGCAGGACCCTTGGTACACAGCTGCAGCTCCAGTCCCTGCCGAGAACAGGCTGCCTGGGGTCAGCAGCAGCTCCAGGCACTTCACAGCCGGAGCCCCATGCTCAGGGATTGCAGTGAGATGGGAAAGGTCGAGCACTGAGAGTCCTTGATGCAATTCTTTGCAAAACCACTCTGGAACCTGAAAACACTCAGGCTGCTATTTAAAGAAGAGACGTTCCCAGGAGACAAGCTTGGCACACAGAATAGGAGAGAAAGGAGTTATTAGCCTTTCTACACATTGTCTAGGAAAGCTTTGCTCCTTAGTGTAGCCCTGGCGTGAGTTTGCCTGAAACCCACAGAAATCAGTGTTGCAGAACCTATGGTGGAGGGAACTCCAGCAGAAAGCCTGGTTAAGCATGGAAAAGGAGGAGAACAAGCAGTGCCCGCTTGGAGGCATTGTGCAGACCCAAGTGTAACTCCCTGCTTGTCAACTGGAGTAGGAGCAAGCTCCTGGCTAAGGGAGATATGGACCTGAGCATCCTCCAGCTGAGCACGGGCTCATACCTGCTTTCTGCATCAGCCTTGACATTACTGGTGCCTCTACCCACTGCTGTTCAGCTTGTTGAGGGGGACGATGGGTAGAGCTCAGCATGAGACCATCCACATACCCACATGGGCAAGTGAAGCTCAGAGTCACCCTATGCCTTAGGAAGGAGACACACACCAAGCAGCTCAGCACAGGAGGACAGCAGGACCAGGCTCCTGTGGGTGGGCTATGGCTGAGTGTGTGTTGTCCCTCTTGGTGCGTCCCTTCCACCCATGGGCAGTGCTGGGTCTTGAGCCAGAGGAGAGGTGCTGACCTCTATTAGCAAGGCTCCTGGTCCACCCCCAGCCCTGCTCACATGCTCACTCCCTGCTCCAAGTTCTGGAAAATGCTGATTTTTCACTGTGCCTGTGTTTTTGCAGTGAAAGGGAGCATTTCTGCAGCACTCGTGGAGTTCAGTGTGAGCAAAGAAAGAAAAGTCAGCAGAACCAGAGGGTTTCCACTAGAGATTGCAGGGCAGGAAAAAGGGAGGGAGAAGCTTCCATGCACACTTACCCCTGCCTTTGCTACACCCTACACGTCTTGCTGTACACACTCGCCTGCAGTTCCCACTGTGTCCCTGCTATATAGGTACCACCTATTTTTCTCTCATACTCAAAGCTGGCAATAGAAACTGTCACTGCCCTGAAGGCAGGATCCCAAAGGACTCTGATGGCTGTAGCTCAGTATCCTGGAATAGCCATGTCCAGGAAGCTCCTGGACTTACCATCACTCCCAGTGATGGAACAAAATAGAGGGACATGCTAACCCACCGATCTGATCCTGGCTGCAACCCACATGGCAGAGAAAAGACGATGAGAGAGGTCCAGCTCCAGAGGGAGCAGCACGTGGCTGAGGGTGCATGAGGGCAATCCCTGGTCCCTGCAAGTTGGAGATGGGTTCCAGATCAGTTCTGGTTCAAGTCTTAGTGTTGCTCTCCCTTGCCATTTGTGCATTATCCTTGTTATCCTAGTGTCAACTGACTTGGCTCTGCCAGCAGGAGAAGTGAGCTGGGATGCTGGATTTGCTGCAGGACAGGCTGGGTACCAGCTTATCTTTGGGAGACTCCCCATGTTTATGGCCTTTGCACCTCAGCGGGGTTGGGGGTCAGTCCTTGGTGTGGGAAACTGAGACTGAGCCCAAGCCCTGGCTCTGCCACTCTACATTAGGTGTCCAGGGATGAACTTTGATCCTCTCACTCCTGCAGCTCTGGGCAGTTCACAGGAGGGGAAAGGGCCTGTAGGAGTTAAGCCAGTTCACCTCTGGTTTGACCATTTTAACCATGTCCATCCAATGCTTCAGCCCAGGACATCCACAAGAGCAGGTTGCTCCAAGCCTCGTCCAACCTGGCCTTGAACACTGCCAGGGATGGGGCAGCCACACTAATCTTTTGTGTTACCCTGCCTCAGAAAAGGTGCTGTAGTAAAGGAAAAGCTTGTGAGGCCCAGGCATTAGCCACAGCTTGTACCCTGCAGTGGGAGAGCCGAGGCTGCGTCCTTCCAGGATGGCATAAAAAGTGAACCCCCCTCCAAGCCCCATACCAAGCACTGACACTGAACAGCAGATAAATGCAGAGGAAGGAGGGAGAGACTGCTGCTGTCAAGGCAGAGGAGGGCAGAAATGCTGGCGCAAAGTCAGCCAGCTCTACACAGGGAGGAAAGAAGTAAAACAAAGCTCCACTGTCCTTGTCCAAACTCACCAGATCCCACTCTTCCTGTTCCTCAGGTCTGTGGATCTGCCAGAGCACGGCTGAAAACAAGAACTGCTCATCAAACATGCACCATCCAGCCAGTGTCATGGATCAAGTCACAGTGCTGGGAACCAATGCCAGCAATAAACGTGATCACACTTCTGTGGCCTTCCGCAAGTCCAGAAGGGAATGGGTGCATACTGCAGCAAAAGGAAGGTAGGATACAGTGTCACTGCATGCAAAACCATCCCAAGTGAGTTTAGAGAGGCATAAGCCTGAAGAGGGGGACCAGTTGTAAAGAAGAGCCTAAAACAATACCAAGAGCAAGGAAATATGGTGAGAGGAGGACACATGCCCTGCTTCTCCTCTAAAGAGAAGCCAAAAGAAGTGACCTGATAACAGCACATAAGTACTTTCAGAGAAGAAAACTACAGGGTACTCAAGGGCTCTTTAACTCAGCAGAGGATGGCAAAGCAAGATCCAGTGGCTTAAGGTTACAGCCAGAGAATTCAAATCAGAAATGAGATGAGTCACGGTGATGAACCTCAATCACGAGCAGTGAATGGAAACAGCAGCTCCTCCATCTACTGGCCCCTTCAAAGACAGAGTGTCCAAAATACAAGCTGCATTCTCACACCCCATCCTGTAGGGCCCATGTACCACCTCTCTTTCAGTCAAGTCCCACAGGAAAAAGCCATCATTGCCTGATGTGAGGGATGTGGCAGCCAGTCCAAGGCTGTACTTAACCCTTGCAGCTCTTCCATTAGGCATCCCTACTCTGGGTCCTCAAGAGGATCCTACAGCCCTGTATACATTACAGCCAGTGCCTGACACCACCCAAACTGGCCCTTTCAAGGCGGGACTCCTACATTCATGGCCCCTTCCCCTCCTACAAGCAGACTGTAACATGCATGCCCACGCAAGGGCAGACAGCAGCCCCAGCAATGCAAACAGCACACATCCAGCTCTCTCCTGCTGCTTCTCTGCTCCAGGTCTTCAGGATCTTGCTGGAACCCTGACACCAAGTGCAGGCAGGGATGCGGATGCACACAGCTCCCCTTGCTCGAAGAGGGCTTGGCAGCATGTGCAGCGCATGAAACCTGACACTCAACCCCCTGAGCACGCTCTCCCCTTGGTCTTCATTGCTGCTTCATTGCCAGCCTTGCCCTTGGCCACCTCTGTGCTGGGCCATTTGTTTGTGAGCTGAGAGTCACCCCATCGTGCCTCATTTCCCGTCCTCTCCCAGGCACTGCACACTGAGCTGTTGTTTGCAACACCCCCAGCTCAGCACCATCTGCGGTTCCATCACCGCACTGCCTGCGCCTGCCTGAGCTCACTAATGAAGCTGTTAAATAAGGAACGCCACTTGCCGCACGTCCCCTGCACCCACACGCAGCCGCAGCACCCACCCCGCACTCTGCCATCACCCATCCTTGCCCTCTGCTCACAGCCCCACAGGCAATCTTTGCTCTTCATGACAGCACTTACAAGCCAGGCTGTTAAAACCCATCCTGAGACAATGATTTCATGTGGAATCTGCACCAAATGCTCCCGTAAATCTCAGTCTTGCACAGTCTCTTCATTCTGTAATTCCAGTCTAAAGGGTAGAGCCAGCTGAGACGCTTTTGACAGAGCATTTAGAGAATGCAGCACTCCTGAAAGGGACTACAATGAGGAACCACATCTATTTTGACAAGAGCTCCCCAAACAAACACCTCAACACAATTTGCTTTAATTGCCCTCTTTCCTGAACATTCAAACATCTATTCCAAAATGGATCCTGTAGCTTCGTTTTCATTGCTGAAAAGAATATACATCTCTCTGCATGGGAATTACAGAAAGCAAGATGCTCCCATATTTGCAGAGCAGCCAGGATTGCATTTCCATGGGAAAACTAAAGAGTTATTTTTATTCTTCCTTGGGAAATCTGGGGTGGGGAGAAGAGGGGCTAACACTGAAATCTCCCACAGAATACAAATGCTGGGTTTTCAGCATCTCTCCTGAATAGTAATCCAGTTTTCTTAGCAGGATTAATTCTTCATAATCCTTGGGTGCAGTTTGCCCTTGTGTCAGCTCTTTCCTCAACCCTTGTTCCTGAGCTTAGCTGTGTCTGAGTAGCATTGCCATGAGCTGCCGCTAAAGCAGGACTGGGTCCCAGGGCTCTCCAGTTACCCTTTGTATGCTGGATCTGGCTTCACAGAAGGGTCCCATACCTGTTGGGAGGTGCCCACTCAGCACATGCACAGCTTTGCTGTGTGCCCAGTCCCATCAGGCTGTAGACACTGTGCTTCCCTCTTGCACAAAACTCTAGTGCAGGGAGGCTTCTGTTGCAGATCTGGGCCTACCAACTGCTCCCAAAGGAGCGTGCATCCAGTGCGACTAAGGGACTAGGCAGCCCTGCTTGTATCACCAGGACAAGTCCCTGTTTCAAGGACAGAGGTCTCCCCTTCCACACTTAGGGAGTCTGAGTCTCAGCTTCAGCAGTGGCTTCCCCAGAAGGGGCCACCCAAAGCTGCATTGGAGGAAACTGTTCTTTTGGACTTCATGTCA
This sequence comes from Amazona ochrocephala, assembly GCA_039720435.1. NCBI lineage: Eukaryota > Metazoa > Chordata > Aves > Psittaciformes > Psittacidae > Amazona > Amazona ochrocephala. Next base: position 837,298 of record CM077891.1, on the reverse strand, counting down.
CCACCTGAATGTTCATCATGGAGTGCAGTGGCTCAGCAGCAGCTCTGTGCTGCTGGGACACAGTTAACTTTACACCGGATTTCTTCCCGTTTCCTGCTTCAGCAGGGGATGAAGTTGGCACCCAGGCATTCATTGCTGCAGTGGGTCATCCTGGCTGCCCAGCCACATCATATAACCATAGCATAGAGTGGGTTGAGTTGGAAGGGAGCTTAAAGCTCATCCAGTCCCAATCTCCTGCCATGGGCAGAGACACCTTCCACTAGAGCAGCTTGCTCCATGGCCAAGTAAGCATGAGCTCTGCAGCATTACAGATATGAAGGTGGTCCAGGGCTGCCCATGGCCTGTTTGGATTCCCAGAGGAGGAGAGCTCCATGACAAGACCACAGAGGATCCCTTGGTCTGGAGGGGGAAGGTGAACTCACAGCTCAGCAGAATACAGCAGGCATCCAATTGGCTAAAGCACAACTTCCGTTAGTCAAAATAAAATGGAGATGCTTAATTATTAATCAGCTTCTATGCAAAAGAGGTATCATAGCAGGATGGGGGAGGGAGGACTCATTGTTCCTTAAGAATAAATATTTAACATGATACAGAACAGCATGAATTTTTAAAGATAAGTTTTTGTAACTGCTGAAGCTCTTGATCTGCTAGAGAAGCAGAATATCTTCTAGCAGCAGTGCCAGCTTCTGGAGTGGACAACAGCCATTTCCACACAGGGACTGCAGAGGAGGAGGAGGAAGGATGAAAGAGCCTGGGCCCCAGAAATAGCAGCTTTGCAACCATTCTCCTCCTACACCCACAGCAAAGCAGCTCTAGGAGTGCAGCTCCATTTGGTGGGGCCAGTGGAACTGCAGAGGGCTCATCCTGCCCTGCTGGGTCCGTGGCAGAACCCGAATGGCTCCTCCTGATGTCAGGAGCCTGCTCAGTGAGAGCACAGGCTCAGGAAGCTGAGATACTCCAGCCACTGATGCTATCTGGGACGTGTGAGGAAGGCTCATGCTCTCCATCCTGCGTGGGGTTGGTGGTGCTGATAGATGCTGGGTCAGCGACCCCGCTTGCACCCACCCATGTGCTCACCCTTCCCTCTTCCCACTCCTCCCAGAGTCTCAGCATCCGTCAGCTGCTTTGGGCACTGCCTGCAGCCTTAGGAATGAGTCAGAAAGGGAGTAATTCTGCTGGTCCTTCAGCAGGGAATAGTCTGCTTCAGCCCAGCTCAGTCCACACCAGGCATCAAACCCCAAGGAGCCTTTCTTGCCCCACTGCTGCAGCTCATCCAGCTCATCCAGCAGCTCCCGTTGGGAAGCTGCTGATGCAGTCAGCTCCCAGACAAGCCATCAACTATGAATACCTGGTACATGCTGGATGGGGCCAGCTGAATGTGAGCAGCATGTGCCCAGGCAGCCAAGAAGCCACCAGCATCCTGGCCTGTACCAGCACCAGTGTGGCAGCAGGGCCAAGGCAGTGATTGTCCCCCTGGGGCAGCTCTGGGTGGGGGCAATGGAGCACTGCACAATGGCAAGGGGAGGAGGAAAGGGTTTGTGCAGCAGAGGTCAGACCTTACAGCTCTATCCCCACCCTCCTCAGGGCCCACTGGCTGCTTGGGATAGCTATGGGGAGCAAAGCAGGGGCAATTCAGCCCTTACAGCTTTCTGTTTGCCAAAGGGCACTGAAGCCGTTTTCATAAGGTAGGAGCACCAAGAAACGATGCTGCCTGAAGGGGCGGATTGGGGCAGATCCCCAGTGCCAGGCCAAGGGACAGAGAGAGCCCAGAACAGCAGTACCAGCTCTGGGTATTGATGCAGCAATGGTTAGGAAGGCTGAACATGCCCATGGTATGGAGGATGAGCATGGACAAAGGGGGAGTGTGGAACAGAGCATCTGCAGGAAGGTTCCCCAGGCAGGACAGGGAGCCTGGTGGGAATGGGTAAGATCTCTGGCCCCATATGCTGCATTGGAAGAGCTTTGGAAAATATCTGCTTCTTAAGTTTCACATTCACTACCTGAAGGCAAGGGGTTTTGGGTACCACTTCAGCTTCCTCCCAGCACAGACTCAGCATCTGCTTGCAAGCAGTGCACTGAGCCAGATGCAGCAGCACTGAGGCAGTGGCAGGATTGTCTTATCCCTGCTCCTGAAATGAAAGAGTTAAAGCAGCTACACTTGTGAACGATCCTGCTCCCTGCTTGTCCCTGCTCCCAGGGACTTCAGGATGGTCCCCCCTCTGCTGATAGGCCACATGAAAGCTATTACACTCTCCCTTGATATATACCTCCCATAAATCCAGGGACTATAAATTAGGGTAACCTTCTGCTTTAAGGCCTGTCTGAGCTCTGCAAAGACATCCCAAAGTCAGGCAGATCCTCACTGGAGACACAGGAGCTCTGTGCTCACTTCCCTGGGACACACAGCCTGGCTCAGGGGCACAGGGCAGCCCTGCCAACAGCTGCATTTGCTCAAGTCTTGGGGAAAACCTGATTTGGACCCTCAAAGGGGAGACCAATGCTGGCCTCTGTGTCCCTCCCACTGTGCCTGGGAGCTGTCACCCGTCCTTGCATGCAGCTCCTCTCTGCCACTGTCCCCAAGCCTCTGGTTAGGGTGAGCGACTGCCTCACTGGTGAACAGCAAACTGCCGTGACACTGGGTGCAGGGGAATGAGCATCAAGCCCTCACCATCGCCTCTCAGAAGTCAAAGAGGAGGACCATAAAAAAGACGCAGCACCTCCCTGCTCATCTCTGAAAGCGCATTACCCTGTGATAACTCTACACTGTGTCTTGGCAGGAGCAGACAACTCTGGGTACCACAGAGCCTGTTCCTCTGCTCCTTCACCAGACACAAGTGGGTCATTGTGGCCTTATGCCATATGCCCACACTCAGGATCCAGCCCCAGCACTGACTCTCACTCCACACAAGCTCTCTGCCCTGCCTCATCCTTCTGCATATCCCACATGGCATCCCTGCTGCCTGCAGATGCTCCAGGGTTCACTGTGACACCCAGGGCTGCAGGCTCTGGAAACAGAGACCAAACCGGGATTTGCCTCCCTGCATCCAGCCCCAGGTTGCTGGCAGGAGTAATGGGAACAGGATCATGGGTCACCCACTGCCCTAGGGCAGCAGAAACCCCTCACAGAGTTACACCCATTCCACACCAGACCTTCACCTGCTTCCTTCCCACTTTGCTTCCCCTGGGGCATCTCTCCTGTCTGCCAGACACTGGGTCAAGCTGTGTTCAGCAGCATGAGAGCTGGACACACTTCACAGAGCCCACCTTAGCTACATGAGACAGTGGGAACACAGCAAGTTGGGCCCTCCAAGCACATGGACGTGAGGTTGATTTCCCTGAAGGAGGCTGGATTCGCCAGGCCGGGGTCAGCACACACATTGTCCCACCCCAGCAGAGATGCAGGTTCTGGCTGTGTGAGGGCTCCCAGGCTGTGGCAAAGCCAACACACAAGAGCAGCCACCCACAGATCTGCAACCGCTCATCCCAGGCCATCTGTGAGTGCAGGGGTGACAAATACCTGCAGCTCAAGGGATGGCTGCGGCAGAGGCTGTCCTGTGCCTGCAGGACTGCATTGCCTTGCATGGAGCTGGACCTGCCCTCACCTTGTAGCCATGGAGGATGGAGGAGTGGGAAGATGAGAGCCAAGAGCATGAAGATGTTTCCATGGCTGCATCAAGAGAAGCATGAGCAGCAGGTCGAGGGAGGGGATCCTGCCCCTCTGCTCTGCTCTCTTGAGGGCCCACTTGCAGCACTGTATGCAGTTCTGGTGTGCTCAACACAAAGACATGGAGCTGTTGGAGCTAGTCCAGAGGAGCCACAAGGATGCTCAGGGGCTGGAGTACCTCCCGTATGGAGACAGGCTGAGAACATTGGGGTTGTTCAGCCTGGAGAAGAGAAGCTGTGTGGAGACTTCAGAGCAGCTTCCAGTGTCTGAAGTGGGCCTACAAGGATGCTGGAGAGGGACTCTTCATCAGGGACTACAGTGACAGGACAAGGGGTGTTGAGTTCAAACTCAAACAGGGGAAATTCAGGTTGGATCTTAGGCAGAAGTTCTTCCCTCTGAGGGTGCTGAGGTGCTGGCACAGGGTGCCCAGAGAAGCTGTGGCTGCCCCATCCCTGGCAGTGTTCAAGGGCAGGCTGGATGGGGCTTGGAGCAACTTGCTCTAGTGGAAGGTGTTCCTGCCCATGGCAGGGGATTGGAGCTGGATGAGCTTTAAGGTTCTTTCCAACACAAACCATTCTATGATTCTAGGGGCCTGTGCCACCAGGGCAACACTTGCCAGCCATAATCCAGCCTTCTACCATGAGAAGGTCTTGTTTCCACAGCATCAGCAATGTACGTGGCACAAGCTTAGAACACACAAGTCCACATGGTAGGCAGGAGAGAGCAGATTCCCACCACCAAGCTGCCATGGGCTGCCATAAACTCAGAGGGTTCAAGGCAAGACTGCCCAGATCTGCTTTGCCACTGCATGCTCCCTGATGAACAGCCTCAACCCTGGCTCTGGTGCTGCCACCCAGCGCATCAAACAGCCTCATCTGGGCATACCATGAGCACACACCAAAACCTGAAGCTCAAACTAAGCAGATGAGCTTCCCAACCAAAAACACCCCCAAGAACCCAGCCTGCTCATCTGCTTCTGGACAAGAAATCTAATAAAGTCATTGGTGTGAGTTAGGGCTGAGCACCATTACTCTCCCCCAATTTGTGTTGTCAGCCCCTTGTAAAACATGACATATGACTCTGAAAATTCATCTTGGGCACCAAACAGAATTTATTCTGCTGTAAAAAAGAAATGCACGGAACGAGACGGTGAAGAGTGGCCCAGGGACCTCCAGAGCCCTGCAAACACACACACACTGATCTCAGCAAACAGTTTATTCTATTCCCCACTGCTGCCATCCGTCTCAGCTCCATCCATTGCCCGATCTGGCTGACAGGAGAATATGACTTTTAAAGGTCACCACTTAATGATGTTAAGGAGCCATCCTCCTTCCCAGATGAAATACTGATCAATCTAATATTTCTGACTGGACTCTGCTCACGGAGAAGGTACAAGGGGATCCTGTTCCCCATTATGTTCCAAATATGCTTGAAGCCTTTTCTGAAACCAATCTGATAATTCACGCCGAGGACAAACACAAGCTGGAACTGACACATCGTGTGTCCAGTTTGCAGGCAGGAAGCCAGCAGAAGGGGTGATGAGGTGCGGTCTGGATTGCTCTGCACCATAAAGTGCTAGTATATCCTTACATAACTTAATGTTCAGCTATTGCCTCTCCTGTAGCCTGTGGAGAATTACGAGCAGTTGAGCAGCCCCGGACCCACTATTTTCCATGCAATCCACTTTCCTGGGCTCCCAGGTCTCACGTGCAGCTCTACTGATATATGGCACCACTGCCCCATGCTCAGCAAACTCCTACAGCTGAAGCACCATCTCCCACAGAGCACTGGGAGGCCCTGTGCCTCCCAAACAGGGTTAACCCCTGCTTCTCAGTGTCACATCCCAGGGACCTTTACGCTGAATCAGTACTGGGCTGCAAAACGTCCCCGCAGTGAGGTTCCTGGTGGAGCACCCTGACTTGTCCTACCCCATCCTTCACTGACCCATTTCCAGGCTGCTCTCAAAGCACAGCAGCCAAGATCTGGTTTAACAGGTCTGGCTCCCTACAGCAAAATCCTTGCTCCAAGGAGACCTGGCAGCACCTCTGTGTCCCATCCCTGCCTTGCAGGGGGGCACGAGGGGAGCCCTCCTGGGTTAAAATAGCAGCATGATTTAAACATGTTCCTCCTGAGCCCTCTCCAAGCCCGCGCTGCCCCAGCACTCGGTGCAGAGCCGGAGCAGCACACATCATCTCACACCAGCACCCCCATCCAGCCCGCTCCGCATCCCAGCTCCAGGCAGAGGGATCCCCCTCATGAGCAGGCTGAGAAAAAGACAAACAATCTGAATACACAGTCCTCAAAATGAAGCGCAAAAGGCTCCATTTGGAATTACACTGAAGAGCACTTCATTTGCTTGTGGATGTGCAGCCTGAAACGTGCTCTACCAGAGGGAGCGTGGTTATCATTTATTCAGCAGGCAGCACATTGCAGAGTCTTTCAGAAGTCCTCACAATGAATGCCATGGATGGGGCAGGAAGCAGAGCTGTTTTGTTTAGTTTGTACTTCTCTAAGCACAGGGAGTGCGGTCAGCTCTGAATTTCCATAGCATCTCAGAGGTCTCAGGCTCCAGAGACCACGTCCACACCTTTGCTTCCATTCTTGCTCATTTTGCTCTGCAAAGTAGATCCCTCCAACATTGTTAGGAAAACAGAACAACACAAACCTTGAGCTGCCTTGCTTCAAACCCCCTCAGTTCTTTCAGCAACAACAAAGAGCAGATTGACACACCCCAGACCTGTCTTTATTCCCAGACAATTCCACATGAAAATAATGTATCTTTTACCCATCTGGGCCAGTAGCTTAAAGCAGCCAAGAGGGCTGGACTGTGTGCACAGGCAAAATAAACCAGGTCAGTTGACTTCTTCGCCTCTTCTATCTACCTGTATTTCACATGGAAGAGGATGGAGTTTCAGCTGAGGCAGAACGAAGCTGCATCACAGACGGCTGGAAAGACCCTGAGCCCACAGAGGCCTATGGGTGCGTTGCAGAGAGTGGGATGCATGGCATCATGGAGGCTGGGATGTGTGGCGTCATGCAGGGAGGGATATCTGGTGTGGCCTCCCGGATGTGCTGCGCCCCTCTATGTCTTTGTTTCTCCAAAGCCTCCTGAAGAACCTTGGAGACAGTGTGCAGCTAAACCCCAGGCTGACACCTTCCAGCTTCCCAGGAGAGAAGCAAGGAAGGGCTGTGGCTGGCAGAAGCTGCACCATGAAAGATGCTGTTGGGATAGGTAAAGGGAAAAATTTCCCCTTTAATTCACTCACCCAAAAGCAAACCTGTAATAGCACAAAAAAATAGGAGCTGTGCCATGGGTATTGGCCTGCCAGAGTGGTCTCCTCAATAGACAGGCAGCCTGTGGAGCTTTCAGAGCAGCAAGATTCATACAGTTGGGCCTCTTACAACTGTTTGCCAACAGGGAATTTGTAAGTCAGAGCAGAAAAGAGCCCCCATGAAAATGGGATAGTTACAGCCACACTGGGGAGAGCAGAAAACATGGAATCAGTTCTCTCTGGTTCTCCCCATGCTCAGGGCCAGAGCCCACTTGCTGCATCTCAGGCTTTAAACCATCAAAAATTACTAACATGACTTCTGGTTCCTGAAGCCAGCTCATGCTCACATAGAGCATGTGCATATGAGCACAGGCATAGAGCATCCTCCCTCTCAGGAAGGACAAGCAGAAGCACCACTCCTGTCCGCCTGACCTGGGAAAGCAGCTTAGGGGTAAGCTCAGAGATGAGAGTGGCAGGGAAGGGGCCAGCACACCAGAATTAGCTGCCCAACAGGAAGGGGATTACACACTGCAGCATGTCCTGGGAGCCAGCCAGCAGCCAGGGCTGGCAGGCAAAGGCTAGCTGGGGATGCGAAGAATGAAGCCAGGGCTGGGCTGGCTGGGCAGGAGGCTGGGGATGATGGGGCTCTGCAGCCTCACCCAAGCTTGGATGGGGCTGGCTGAGGGCAGCTGCTACACAGGGATCAGTGCGAAGGGGAGGAAGCAAGTCATGCATTGAGCGTGGCCCCGTTGGGCTTTTGGGAAGAGGCCACTGCTACTTATGATAGCCAGAGGTCAGCAGGGTGCTCAGGAGCTTAGAAGGGAGTGAGAGGGTGTGCAACTTGGAGGCCCCTTCGCACACACAGTGATGACATTGAGCCACTGAGCAGCAGGCAGGAAAGTGTCAGCAAATAGGTTTTGCCAGAGGTTTCTGTGATGCAGGGGGTTCTGAAATGACCTACCCACTGCTTATCCCTGCTACAGAACAGGAGATAGAGGAGAACGCGGAAGAGATGCATTTACCAGTGACATCTCAACTCAGAAGCAGCATGGATAGAATAGAGGCAAGAAATGTGACAGATTAATGGTCTAGGGCTGAAATATAAGATCAGAAGTTTCAGAATATGCCTGCACATTCCAGGTGCTCTTTAAATTTGTACAATCTAGGGACTCCATTATGTAAAATTTAATTGCCTAAGAAATCCATACAGCTCCATGCTCTGAGCAGCCAGAGTGGCGGGTTCTTCTTTTTGCAATCTTTATTCAGGGTGGTTTTAAAGACTGAAATATGAGCTCTCCTGGATAAAGGGAGCTCACTAAATCAAGTGCCACAGTTGGGCTGAAGCACAGAAGGATGTGGCTAAACAGTGGTTGCAGGCAGGTCCTGCAGGGAAGGCTGCATCCTTTTGCTTTGCACAGTGCCCTGCTGCTAGAGGGTCTGTGGGAGGGCTGAGAAGGGTGCAGAGCCCAGACAGCCCTCCTTTTGCTTGGGATAATCTGCCCAAAACCAGCTCCTAGGACTCAGCATGCCCAAGGTCCAAGGAAGAGCTCAGTGTTTGCTCAGGTTGAAAGTACAAGGTTTGTTACACTCAGAGCAGCAGAGCCGAGCTGGACAAGCAGGAGGGTATCATAGAATCCCAGCCGGGTTTGGGTTGGAAGGGACCTCAAAGCTCCTCCAGTTCCAAACCCCTTCCGCGGGCAGGGACACCTTCCATAGAGCAGCTTGCTTCAAGCCCGTGTCCAACCTGGCCTTGAACACTGCAGGGATGGGGCAGCCACAGCTTCTCTGGGCACCCTGTGCCAGCGCCTCAGCACCCTCACAGGGAAGAGCTTCTGCCTAAGAGCTCACCTCAGTCTCCCCTCGGGCAGGTTAAAGCCATTCCCCTTGTCCTCTCCCTATAGGCCCTTGTCCAAAGCTCCTCTCAGGTTTCTTGTAGCCTTTAGATATTGGAAGAATGATCTAATGTCACCCCAGAGCCTTCTCTTCTCCAGGCTGAACATGCACTAAGGGTTTCTGCTGCATTGCTTTACCCTGTGTTGAGCACGCACTTATGGAGCACAGCCATAACCCAGAGAACATGGATGACCGCCAGCACCACCCCATTCCTCCTCTTACTGCTGTACCTATGAGCAGCCTGCAGGAAAGGGATGGAGAGAGACGCAGGCTCAGAGCCAGTGAGATTACATGAGACCCACTTTGAGCTCTGGAAGCACTTTCTGAGAAAAGCCCTTCTTTTCTGAGTGATCTGCAAGGACAGAGGATCAGGGCTGATCCTGTACTAGGCAAGGAGCCCATTTGGATGGGAAAGAGCAGGGGCTGAACATGGAAGGCTGCGAGTCATGCCTATGGGCAGCACCCAGCGCAGCATCTCCCTCACAGACTCTCTCCTGCAGGGACTCACCTTGTCCAGGTGCTGGTGCCTCCAGGACAAGGTGGGAATCCAGACCTGGACTTTCTGCACCATAAGAGAGACCAAGGACAGAGAAATGAGGCACCAGCCTGCGATGTGTGAGCCCAGCAACCACCAGCTCCCAGGCAACCTCTCCTGCTCTCTGCTGTTCTGCCCCACTCACATTCCCTACGAGCATCTCTGTGGAACCATGAGCCGCTGCAAGGCAAGCCCTGAGCTGTGCTGCTCAGGAAACTTCACCTGCAAAGCCATTCACACACCTCTTAAAGAGCTGGGCATGACACGGGGAGATAGAGGTGAGTAATCCCCTTCACAGACACTCAGCCTTGCAGAATCAACCAGCGAAGGGATATTTAAGGTTGCTACTGAGCACTTAATACAGTTTATATTTACAGCTTAATGGCTTTTCAGCATCACTAACTTCCATTCCAACAGAAAGACTTCTACTGTATTGCCTCAGCTTAAGTGCTAACAACATCTTCACATTAATAAATATTTTAAGCCCGTGGAACTCTAATCTTCTCTGGCACGGAGCTGGCATCTGCTCAGCTGGAGGCTGCATTTGCACATGAGAGAAAGCGGATGGAAAAACACCTTCCCGGTCCCCAGGACCACATTAGCACGGAACCTCAGAGCACCTCTGCCCGGGGGGAGCTGCCTTTCCTCTCTCCACCTCCCAAAGCAGGAGCCCCTCTGGGGCTCCCATGGCCCCTGCAAGACACCTCCTCCTCCAAGGTCTGTATCTGGATGCTGGGCTCACACCAAGGGCAAGCCAGGCTCTGCTGGCACATCCCTACCCAGGAGGGTTTCCTGAGACTCACTCCAGGGCCGACGGAACCTGAGCTCAGCCCCCAAGAGCTCCTCAGAATTCCCTTTCCCTGCCTGTGCACATCCCCTCCATGCCTGAGCTCTGGGTGCTAGGACCTGCAGGGGGAAGCCCTTCTATGTAACTCCCGACCCTCACACACACCTAAAGCCTCCTTCCCCTGCAACTGAGTCCAGCAGATGCAGGGCACAGAGCAGTTGCCTGGGCACATCAGGGAAATCAAAGGCTTTGGGCAGATGGTGGGCAGAATCAGCTCCAGGAAAAAGATCTAGCTCTGTCCTTGCTCAAGCCTGATGGGGGTCACAAAATAAGCAGGAGATGGAGATTCTGCCATTTGGTGGAATGGACGTTCACGAAGTAAAGAACCATTTCAGACCTCCTGACCACAGTACATGCCTTAAAACCACCCTCATCCGTGTGAATTCGCAGCATGCAAGAAGTAGTTTGCATCACGGAGAGCCACACCTGCATGAACTGCTGTCCATGCGGAGGAGAGGGAGACAGAGCAGGCTCTAGGAAGATGTGCACATCACCCAGCATGCTGAGTAGAGGACCTGAACTGTATGAGAGTATCCTTATAACCTGTCCAGGACTCTCCAATAGGCACTGGTCCACAAGGGCTGTGTTTTCCCACAGAAAGGTCACAGTGTGCAGAGTTAGCACTGGTTTAGGACTGGTTTAGAACTGGCCCAGTCTGGCCCAGCACAGGCTGCACTGCAAGGCTTGGGACAGCAAAATGGTCCCACCTGCCAAAGCACAGCCCTCAGAGAGGCTGAGCATGCACTGCCCCAACTGCAACACTGACAAATGGGTCATCGGAGGATGCTGCTCCTCATAAAGCTCCTTCCTGAGGGCACTGACAGCTCAGCTCAGGGAACTAGAAGAAAATACAGAATGCAGCAGGACGGACCTGCTCAGGGTAGGCGCAGGTCCCTTCTGCAGCATTTAGTCCGTGGATCACCTCAGCTGTAACATGGGTCTGTGGCCATGGGCACTTTCCACCAGTGTCCCTCCAGGCCAGCCTGGGGCTTATGCTGGTCCTCAGGTGAGCGTGGCTCATGCAGACAAGTGCAATGACTTCAAAGCCCTGAGGGATTCCCGGAGAAATCTGAAAAGCCAGCACAGCCTAAAGTGCACCCAGGCTCAGGGTGTGACTTCGAACAAGCTGGGGCCCTGGCTTCCAACCCAAACCACTCTGGGATTCTGGGATTCTATGACAACAAAGTGCTCCTGGCACAGGCTCTGCTGCACCACAGGCATCCTGCCCCTTGTGAGGACGAGATGCTCTGCCCCTCCTGCCACCCTGCACCAAGCAGGCAGAGCAGCCTCTCTCAGGTCAAGGCTGTGGACCATGCAGCTGGGCATGGTGAGTCCATCCACCCTCTCCTTGCTATAACACACGTAATCCTGCACAGCCTCCTCAGCCAGGAATGAGGCTGTCCCGTGTTAACCACAGCAGTCTGTTCAAACAGATAGCTCTCACAGCAAACTCCTCCTTTGGCTCGCAGTGGGGGATCCCCGCTGGTAAGGGAAGCAGTGAGGCAAGAAGGCAGAGGCACTGCTTTCATGTGCAGCAATAGGATGGGGCTTTGTGTCCCTTCTGAGGGACCTAATTGCGCAAGAGTCACACACACACGCTCCCGAATCCAGCGAGCAAAGCCATGGCTGAGAATAGCAAACACGTATCAAGCCCAAGCTGGGTCATCTCTGTTTTGAATTGTCTGTGTGGTTTGCAGGAGGGAGGAAAAAATAATCCAACCCACTTCTGCTCTCAAGGCTCCAGCTCTGGAAATGCCATTATGCCTTGGCTTGTACAGGGAATTTTACAAAGCTCAGTTGAAGGAAAACCTTGACTTGTACAGTGAGAGATAAAAATCCTCAATGTTCACAAATGAATGCACCCATCTGCTGTGCATTGTGTTATCTCCCTCCAAAAGAAAGGGAAAAAAAAGAGGGGAAAAAAATGAGGAAAAAGTGAATTGAACTTTGGATGCTTTTCATTTCCCTACAATGTGCAGCAAACTGTGATTCCTATTCATTACGAGAGAAGATTGACATTCATTATAGTGTGCATTAAATTCCTCATTCTTCTTCTACCTTCAAAATTAGTCTACAGAGGGTAGTAACTAGTAATTTCTATATTGAATTTCTAGTAACTACAGTGGGGGTTTTGTTCCAAATAAGCAAGGCAATTATGAGGCACACTTCTTCCTGAAATGGTGAAACAGGCAGTGCCATTTGAAACCTCCATTGCTTCCCTTTACAGCTGCAGTTAGACACGTGCACAGGCAGCTCACATGTTTGCTCCTGAATGCATTTCGGAAGGAATGCCTCCACCCCAGAGCACAGGCATCACACAGAGGGTGGGAGCTGCAGCTCCAGATGTGTGCAACTGGAATGTATTACCAGAGATGGGAGAGCCCTCATTTCTTCTTTATTCAAAAACATAAGTATTTGTACTAGGCCAGGTTGGATGGGGCTTGGAGCAACCTGCTCTAGTGGAAGGTGTCCCTACCCATGGCAGGGGGTTGGCTCTGGAGGAGCTTTGGGCTGGAAAAGTCCAAACCAGGCTGTGATTCTGTGATCACCACATGGCAGATGTGGAGAAGCTGACTATCTCCAGAGCCAAGCAAAGCAGCGGTGAGAAAAATGGCAATGGGGTCAGACACCCTGTGGCCCACAGCTTCTGATGCTGGATTCATGTCCATTCAAGCCTTCTTGGCTTGCACAGGCTGCCCTAGTGGCAGGGCCAACCTCTGAAGGTGTATGGAGGGCCACCCACTTTCTATGCAGACTTTTCAGCCATCCTGAGGATAAAAGCACATGGGATGGAGACCCCCTGGCCCTGCACAGTGCCTGGCTCCACTTGACTTGCTCTGGAGGACACCTGGCCCCTCCTGCCAGCCCAGGGCACATCCAGGAGGCAGAGTCACTTGCCCCTGGGCTGCAGTTGAAACAAGGGCTATGCCTTCATGCCTGGCTGGCCACAATCTGCTGAAGGGATTTCTCAGCAGAACAGACAGAATGGGGGCATTTTGCAGTGCTGGGTCATTCTGCAGACAGACTGGAGTCCTTTAACCTGGTCAGTAACCTATGAAAGACCCGTTAGCATGTGCAACCCCTGTGCAAAGCCCCCACCATCCATCCCTTTGCTGATGCTGTGGGTCCATCAAGGCCACAGCACAGCTTTCAAGCAGCATGGATGCCCCAGTCATGGGTCACTGAAACAGGACTTGTCTCTCTCCCTGGAAAAGGAGTTACAATAGATGGTGGTGGCTGGAAGCCTTTAGCATAGGTACCTGAGAAGATGGGCTGAGGTGACTCCGAGGGTCTCCGTGCTGGGAATTAAGGGACGTGTATTTGGTGAGTTGCACATCTGTCTCAGGGAGAGGTGGAGACAGCCGAGGCAGCACAGCTGGAGAGGTACACGTGAATGCCACCACTGCACACCCCCCTGCTCTCATCTAGACAGTGAAGCATGACACCAGACAGACTCTTTTTACAGACGCACAGCAATCAATCACTTGTACTTTGCTATTTTCAGGCCAGGCTCCAAAGTCCCAATCTCTGTCCCTGAGACAGAAAGCCAAAGCCATTGGAGCTGCCCTACGAGGTGCCAGAGAGGAGCAGGAGACTCTGCAGCATGACAAGTGCTCGCCCAGGACAGGGAATAGTCAGGAATGATGCCAGGATTGGACACTGAAGGACACGATGGGTTTATGAGGGGCTGAATGCTGCCAGCACCAGATAGAGCAGTATTTCTGCCCCAGGGCAGGTGAGAGCAGAGTCTGTTACAGGAACCACATGTCTGGAGCCTGTCAGGGGCTTAAGATGCTGTCTGAGGGTGATCCAGGTTTTGCATCTCTGCCTGGCAAGTTCTCTGTTAGCGCTGCCGGACTGTGAGCGCAGCACCCGGATGTTTGTCACACGCATCGCCCCATCAACCCTCTACTGACACACGCTGGGAGTACCGCAGGCAGCTTGGACAAGGCATGGGCTCAAACGTTATGTTATCACCATCAGCTGAGTAATAAACCTTGTCAGGGACATTCAGACCTCTGAACCCACCAAGCAAGGGACACAACTGCCTTCTTGCTCATGAAAGACCCCACTATCAGTGCCAGGACGTGAACTGAGATAGCTTTAGTAAAAGCAGGCCACTTCGTTTTACTGGCACCACTCCTACCCGGTACTATGTCCCTCTTAGCTATTGTCCTTGATGTCCTAACGACAGTGGAGACCAGGAAAACCCAGCCTGGTTGGTACAAGAGCAACATGGAGAAGAGGACCAGAAAAGTGGGTCTGAGACTTCGCCGCAGGGTACAGGCATAATAATGTGGATTGAAATGCTGTGCCCCCAGAGGCACCATATCACAAAAGTGGGTGACACCAGCACAGCATCCTGCTCTGGGAGAGGAAATGCCTCCTGAAATGGAAATACTGCTTTTATATAGTGATACAGTGAGCATCCTCCCCATCTCATCTCACTGCTCTGCAACTTGGTGTCCATCCCCACACTGCGTTCCCCTCCAGTACTCACAGCCCTTCTCCCAAGACCACTGAGTTTATTGTTTATTGATTAATGAGATTTTAATACACTTTGTGATGGATTTGTAATAGCTCTTACCTGAATGTACAGACAGTTGCACAGCACATGCAGAGCTTTGGCATTCTCTTCATTAGCACCTATGTAAATAAGAGCACACTAGATCTGGAGATCCTCAGAGCCTCATGCTCCCCTCCTCAAAGCCACTGGAGATGTGAGTGCAAATTCAAACAGTTCATGCTGCTTGGAAGGGCACCTCCAACGTATTTGTCATCACTTTCAAAACCCTTATTTACTCTCTGCTGTTTCCAAAAAACCCTCTGGGAGCTGGGAAATGAATCTATTTTCCTATTGAAACCCATCACATGGACATCCTGCCTAGCTATTTTTAGGGATGCTTGTGACGGCAAGCTACACTCTGTTATTTCAGGGTCCTGCCAGCCTAGAGCTGCCCATGCTGGCTGATAGCAGAGGGTCCTGGAGGAGCGCCCAGCTGCACACCTTGGCTTGTTCTCTGAGAGTCCCTGCTCTGATGACACTGAAGCATTTGTCCTGAACACAGACACATCTGTACCGGCAACTGCAATAACCCTGCAAGAAGCTGGAGGTGACACCCTGCACAGGGCTACCCAGCCGGAGCCATTCACACAGCTCTGCACGTGTATTCTGCCTCCCCAAAGCTGCACCTGAAGCCAGCACAGTCCACAGAGGGATGGTGGAAATGCTGCAGAGATAAGCACATCCAACACCTAAAGACGGCCTACAGGAGATCTGGGGAGGGGCTTTGGACAAGGGCCTGTAGGGACAGGCCAAGGAGAATGGCTTTAACCTGCCAGAGGGGAGACTGAGATGAGCTCTTAGGCAGAAGCTCTTCCCTGTGAGGGTGCTGAGGCGCTGGCACAGGGTGCCCAGAGAAGCTGTGGCTGCCCCATCCCTGGAAGTGTTCAAGGGCAGGTTGGACACAGGGGCTTGGAGCAAGCTGCTCCAGTGGAAGGTGTCCCTGCCCTTGGCACGGGTTGGAGCTGGAGGAGCTTTGAGGTCCCTTCCAACCCAAACTAGGCTGGGATTCTATGATATCCACCCTGGCGGGAGCTCATAAAAACAACAGGGCTGAGGTGGCAGGAAAGGCTTTGTCATGTAATCCAGCAACCAGGGCAAAGCCCTCCTGGGATCTTGATACAGTCTTTGGTTATTCAGCTGTCCTGAAATTCATCTGCTTTGCCTGGTCACTCCTGCCCACACTGTAATCACACCTCCTTGTTTGTTCCATAGCTGCCTCCCAGGGGCAGCCTCTAAACTCAACCCCTCATCTCAAGCCTCTGATCTGAGCTCGGATTGTCCCATCAGTCACTGCTAGCTGCGAGAGCTGGGATTCCCTTTAGCTCTTTGCCTATTGCACATTCAGTGGAATGGGGAGCTCCCTCCTGCTGCAGCAGCACCATCTGGATCTGACCCTGCAGCGGTCCCCGGGACAGGGGAGCCCTCCCCAGCTCTGGGCTGGCTCCCCCAAGCTGCTCCAGCCACTGTGAGGTGTGCCACCACTGACAGCTCCCCCTCAGCACCCGGCAATGGGGACATCATCTCCTGACATCGCCCAGGAGCTGGCTGAAGCCGCTGAAACACCTTCCACCCATCACATCACATCAGCTCAGGGCAGGCTCTGCTGACAGCAAGGCCAAGCACGTGAGCTCCCAGCATTTACACAGCACTGGAGATCCTGCTCTCAGGGAGCACCCAAAGACTCCCCAGAGGATGCAGCTCCCCATGCTGTGGGTTGGCCAGATACATCCCCAGAGACAGAGCATATGCCAGTGATGCCCATTCCCTCCCAGCAATCCCAGCTTGATGCCCTGAGTGATGTTTCCCAGGAAAAGAACAGCTCAGCCAATTCAAAGGTTAGATTTGCATATTTCCTGGTGCTGCTCTGAAGAGCCACTCACTGGTTGGAACTGCTGCCAACCTGCTGCACAGGGAGCACCAAACCCCCGGAGCCCACCAAGGCTGAGGGACCCTCCTGGGTGGCACCATGCAACTACTTTACATGGGCCTTTAGTTCTAAGAGGGAGCAAACCGAAGGACCACGAGCAGTGAAGGGGATGAAGTTCTGGCCATGCATCCACAGCACAGCCCAGGGCGCTGAGGAGGAAGCCAGCATTACCTCCATTACTCCCTCTGAGGAGCAGTGAGGACTGGATGCATCCCGAAGCAATGGAGGCACTTCTGTATTAACTAGCATAACATCTGCTTTCAACACTGTGCCTGGGACTGTACTGCTCCAATAATGTGCCCATGGAGGCCACAGAAAGTCTCAACAAAAAGCTCCAAAGGCTACAGGCTCAGCAAAACGCTGCACATTAAATACTCTTCTGGTGTGTGCAAAGGACTGTTACAAATTCAAATGAACAAGCCACAAGTGAATCACCCAACAGGGAAGGGTTGGCTTCAGCTCAACAGAAGCAAAGCAGCAATCACGGAGGGCTCTCACTGGGACAGGGCTCGGGCTCAGCCACAGGCTGCTCAAACACCAGGAGAAACTCCTCAGCAGCACACGTGGTGGGAGGCACAGGGCACAGGACCACCCTGCAGCACCAGCTCCCATCTCAGCAATGCCATGTGGCTCAGCATCAGCCCAGGCAGAAACAGAGGCAGCCCCTTGTGCAGCAGTGACCATGCCCGGCTTTCTCCAAACACATGTATGGCCTTGGCTCACACAGCCCCACATGTGTGCTCATGGTACCATAAATCCAGGCACATCCACACTATGAAATGAGCATTTTGGTCCTACAACCATCCCTACAGCCTCATGATCCAGAAAGGCCTGGAAGGCCCCTGCAAGGCTGCACAAGGGTGTGCTTGATGTGACCAGTGGATCTTGCCCATCACCTCATGAAAGGTTTAGGGGAGGCAGTAGTGGGGAGCTGGGGATCACACGAGCTGCTCTGGCAGCTGACTGTAGCCTGAGCCAAAGGTTCAGAGTCAAGGCTCTCACACAGGGGCTGCTGGGGTGCACTTGCAAACACCGTTCGTCTCCTTTTCCTCTCTGTCGATTCTGTCACCCACAACAAGGTGCAATTTTCCTTACAGTATCATTAAGCTCCCATCATACTGAGAGATTCCTGCACCATTATATCCCTGTCTCCCATTATCACTTCCCACTCCTCCTGGTGTCAGGCTCATTCCTTTAATTCACACCACCTCTCAATTTTAGAAGCAGCAGTAAATGCCTGCCCTGCCCCAGCCCTGGATGCAGGGTGAGCTCACGTCTTTGTTAGCAGCCCAGTGCTGCGTTCTCCACCTTCACAGCAACTGGACACAGGACCTGCAGTGCCATCAGTTTGCCCCATCTCCTTCCATGGGGATGCTCAGTCTGCACTGGGGTGTGGGGAGAGGCAGGGGGGACACAGACATCACCACTGACACCCTGAAGGACCATGATGAGGGCTGATGAGGAGCGGCTGCATGCCTGGGTCACACACGGGTGGTGGGAGCTGCTGGCCCATGGCATGTGTGTGTCACAGGGTAAATCACTCTCCTGACAGCAGATCACCAGTGGAGCTGGACCTGGGTACCCCCTGCTCTGCTCCTGGCCTGTACGCTGTCTGCATTGCAGCTGCAGGCAGCAGCACGTGGCCAAGCTCAACTACACCATCAAGCAAACCCCACGCTCGTCGCTGCGGGTTTTAGGGGTTTGACATCAGCAGGTTCCCCCATTAAGCCACTGTTTTACAGGGTGGCTTTATGAGCAGGAAAGAGAGCACAAATGTGCATAGCAAGGGAGTCATGCTCAGATGAGCAGCAGTGAAGCCTTCATTTTAGGAAGAGAGGAGCAGGCTAAAAAGGCTCAGAAACCCAGCCAAAACCAACACAGCTCACACACTCCAGAGGGCCCATCTCATCTGCAGCAAGAGCAGGGAAGAGGGTGCGGGCAGGAAAATGAGTCCACAGCACACAGAGAGCTGCCTTGGCTGGCACCCCCTGGGTGTTTGCCAATGAAACAAGCTCAAAACGCAGGCATCGAACACGTCAGAGGGCTGGGATCCCCCTCCAGCACCTAAGGCAGAGCCCGCGCAGTGCAGGGAGTCCCAGGGAGCCCAGCACAGCTCCTCTCCGTGCCTGCCAGCCCTGCAGCCCATCCATCACAGCACAAGCCCAAGACATTTCACATAATGCTAGGCAGGTGGCAAGGCTCGAGCAGGCAAAGGCTCTTCTTCTGGGGGATCCTCATGACAGTTAAAGCATGCCAGATGCTGCTGCATGAGGAGCAAGCCCAGCTCCAACTCCCATGCAACACGCACCATGCCAACATGCCACCAACTCACGCAGTGACACGCTGTCAGCCCCTTCCCCATGTGCCAGCTCCCAGCAGCAACATCCCAGCTGCCGCTATCCCAAGGGAGAGCAAATCCCTGTCTATCTGATGGGAGAGTACCAAGTGGCTCTCCATCCCCTTCCTTATGCAGGCTGCAGCCACAGACGCCTCTTCTCCATCACAAGCAGTGTGCGCACATACCTGAGGTGAAGTTCTCCCAAGCTCCTCGTAAATCCAAGGTGCTCAGGAAACAACCAAGCACACCGCTTTGAACAGAACTGTGTCCCTGCAGCCCAGCTGGCCACCCAGGAGCTCAGGATTAATTGTAAGCCTAGCAAAACAGCAGGAAAGCCGAAAATAAACAGAGCAAAAGGAGAGCGTTTCCCACCAGAAAGCCATGGCCAAGTCAAGTCAGTCTCTTCTGGGCTGGTTCCCAGGGGGCAGCTCACATTCATTTGCTGTGCCACTGGCACAAACGTCTCTCCCTGGCTGTGCTGCTCTCGCGATGCTCCCATCCAACCTGGGAGAAAACAGCCCCGCTGCTCACACACACCACCAAGGAGGCAGAGCCTGGCCAGGCGCATTGCTCCAGCTCCAGCAGCAACCCCAGCCCCTCACAGAGCCTCCTCCCAGGGCCCGGGACCACCCTCTGCTGCACACAGGAGAGGAAGCAGCCTCAGGAAAACAGGAATGGGGCTCGCTGAGCTGAGGATGCTTAACTGGCCACTGCCTGGTTTCTGGACATCACATTTCCCTTCAGCACAGCCAAATGTCCCAGCAGCAAAAACTGCTGTGGTAGAACTGCCTCTTGCTAAAATGACCAGGTGTTCGGGAGTTCGAGGATTCCGGGTTGAGAGAAACACAACACAAGGAAGAATCATACCTGATTTATTAATACAGGGAAAATCTGAAGGTAACAAAAGATACAGTAAAGGATATCTCTGATGTTTGGTTATCTTACCAACCCCAAGGACCATGTAATGATGATCAGGAAACCAGCTCCGAGAAACATTGCAGTGCGAGGTGGCAGGCGCAACCTTAGCGGGCATCCCCGTGGAGGCAACGTTGCCCTGAGCGTATGAGGGTCTGCCTGCTTGCATCACATGAGGCTCAGGCTTTTATACTAACAAAAAAGCACACTCATTCTGACGCAGGGGGCCAGCCTACATCGGAAGAAGTGGCCAGCAATATCTAGAAAGGTCTCCAAGGGCCAGGACTTTTCCAGGGAGTTCTAAAGCGGAACTTTCCAGGTAGGAACCAAAGCTGGACTTTCCGGGGAGCAGCCAAAGCAGGATTCTCTGGGGAGGAGCCAAAGCAGA
Source organism: Amazona ochrocephala (assembly GCA_039720435.1). Taxonomy (NCBI): domain Eukaryota; kingdom Metazoa; phylum Chordata; class Aves; order Psittaciformes; family Psittacidae; genus Amazona; species Amazona ochrocephala. The sequence goes on along the minus strand of CM077891.1, from coordinate 816,952 downwards.
CAAACAGTACTTTCCTATCTTTGTGTCTTTCACCACGGACCATCACCTATTGTCCCTGACACACTAGGAGAGATTGCTCATCTGCCTTGGGAGCGACATCAAACCTAACTTAGGTTCCACAGTCCCTCATCCAGGCTCTGCCTCCACGCCCCAGCTGAAGTCTCACTTCACTGCGCATTGTCAGAAATTGAGGCTTAAATATGACACGTCAAACTCCTGCACTGACACCCCCGTGACTCCCAGGCAGGCTCAGCTGGCAGAGTCCCTTTGCTGCCTCACCCAGAAGGGCTCAGATTCATATTGTGGATTGAAACTGAAGCAGCCAAGTGAGGGATTCAGCAGCTGTCATCCTGCACAGTGCAGGGGGAGCAGGGGCTGGTGTGGACAATGCAGCCTTACCAGCCCAGCCTGGGCCCCTGCCCATGGGGCTTCCCAGCTGCCCCAAACACCAGCCTGGCTGGGACCATCCGGGCAGCACCAACATGAAACCCCATGCTGGTCATGCACTGCTGTTGGTCTCTGGGGAGAGCTGGGCTGCTCTGCAGACCTTTATGTGCTCCGTGTAGACCCCAGGGCAAGGTATGAAAGAGTTGTTAGAGGAGCAGGGCCAGAGCAAAGGGGCAAGGCAAATGTGTGACAGCAGGATCAGGCAATGAATGCCCTCCTGCCTGCCTGCCTGCAGCTCCCAGATCCCACAGCACCAGGCCAGGAGCAGAGACAGCAAGGCAATTCCTGCCTGCAGCTAGTGGGCTCATCTCTAATTATCATCAGCTATGGGACATGCCTTGAATTCAGGTGACAGATCTCAGCCTGCTCCTGCTGCTGATCCCCCTCCTGCCTCACATCTGGCAGCAGCTGCTGCTGCAACCCAACAGGTCCAACAGGCCATGCCCACATCCAGCTTCCTCCTGCAGAGCATCCCACCATCCATCACTGTGCATGTGGTTAATGTTAGCACTCAGGACTGTGAGCTGCTGTAATTACCATTATTCATCCCCCCTCCCTTCAGGACATATTAGCTGCAGATTGAGGAAAGAGGGAGGGAGGGAGTGAAGTCCCTGGACTTGATAAATCAGCTGCTGGCAAAGAACCAAGCCAAAAGTGACTGCACAACCATCCAGGAATGGACACAAATGCCCCAAACACAGCTGGCACAATGCACGTGGAAGTCAAGGAGGGGCTGGCTTTTGCAATTGCATCTCTCCAGGCAGCTACACTTCTTTAAGGGAAGGTCTGCATTCAAACCAAGTTTAAGTGGAGGCAAACCTCAGCTTCATCTTCACCCAAGTGAAAGCTAGTCTAGCTGAAGGTGAGTGGGGATAGAACTAAACAAAACCATGACAAGAGTGCCTGCATGGACATGAAGCAATTGGCCTTCACAGTGGCCAAGGTATCTATAGAGGTCTCAGCCCTGCTGCTAGCAGAAGAGCCAGGGCAAACCGTCCCACCTGAGCTTATGGAAGGAAAGCTGCCTGACGTCTTCCAGCCCTAGGACTCTGAAGACCTTCCTCCTCCCCCCAGGGTGGCCAATTCCAAAGCACCTCTGGCCTGGGTGCACAACACAGCTTCGGAACAGGATGTGCAAATGTTCACGGCTGCAGCTCCTCACAAGCACAGAAAATGCCACAATCCCGGAAACCCAGAGTGAGCCCCTGCACTGACACTCTATGCTATTGCTCCTGAACAAATAGGAGGGGAAGGGTACCACTGGTATGAACCTGCTTGTTCTTGCATAAAGGCTGCTGACCTGTGCGGGAAGGCACTGCCTGGTGGTAACCCCAGAGGCTCCACTTCACAGTTACAAAGTGCCCCCAGATCAGAACATGGGGGTTCTTGTGCAGCACAGAGAAGCAGGGAGCAGTAAGAACAGGCGGCATCACGTTACCCACCTGACAACACTGGCTGCTGTCAAACTGTGTGGATACCAGGAGCTTTCCCAGCACACAGACTCATGCCTTATCTCTGAAGGGAAAGGGACAGACAGCCCTCTAGTGTAAAGCCAACGCTAACTGTGCTTGCACGGTCATGGAGAGCATCAGTGACAGCCAGATCCACCCTGGACACGTGCTCTTGGGAAGGGACCTGTGTACATGCATATGGTTTTGCTCCCAAGATGTTCACACTGCAACTTCCCACCACCCCTCAAAACATGCCCCTGCCCTGGAGATGCACCAGTGCTGAGGGTCCTGGTGGCTTTCAGGTGGTTGTTTTTCTCTGCAGAGCAAATACAGCATTAACAGCCTCAGTATTTGCTCTTGGGATTCAAAAAGTGCCTTTTGTCAGAGGAGGGTGGGGACCCTTCACTTGCAAAAGACTTTTGAAATCTCCTCTTGTGCCACAGCTGATGGCACATCTCTGATAACACACACACACACACACACACACACACACCCCGCGGTGCCTGGGAGCAGGAAAGCTGAAATCTGGGCCTCCAAAGATGCTTTCCTTTCCTCTCCCTCCTCACCTTCCGCTGAAGAGCCAGCCTGAGTTCACATCTCCTTCCTGATCATGTTGCTGTGTTATGCACATGGGGCATCACACGTGGCTCCGATCATCACTCACAGCCGTAAGAAAGACGCACAATTACAATCAATATTTAAAGTCATCAAACAAGCACACCCAAATTTAAGCAATCACACAATTCACTTTGACATAACGACCCTGGGTGCGGAGCAGAGCTGTGCTGGAGCTCCGACAGCACGGGTCTGCCCACAGGCTTCACAATGTAATGAAAACACAGCACTTTTAAACACTTTTCCCAATCCAGCTCACAAAATCTGTCACTTCGATGTGAACAGTCCCAGCCCCAGCCTAATCACTCACTTCAACTTTCTCTTTAGTAGCTAAAGAGGCAAATGAACTCCCAGCAAACTGCACAGCTCCAGGAGAAGAATTCTGCAGCCAGATGGTTCTTGCAGAGGATTTGTTCTTTAAAACAAGAGTGAGCCGGTTTCCCCAGCGAGCAGCACATAGGAGATGATGTGACACATGAGCAACCTATTCTGAACGATTATCCTAGAGCGTTGCTCCCACCACAGAAGTGCCTCTTCTTCCTAAATCATCATGTCAATTGTAATCATCACTAATAACTGATCAATTAGTACAAGTCCATGTACAGCACTATAATTATCCCATGCACTCAGGGAAGAAAGCGAAGCATCAAATTTGAATGCAAACACTCCTTTGTTTGCAGCAGAAGGTACAACACAGGGAGATGAAAGAAAGCACAACTGTTAAAAAGGCAACAAGATTCAAAGAGCCATCTGAGGGAATATGTCAAACTCCCACGAGATGGAGGAAAGCTGTGATGGGCTGGAAACCCCCATGCAGGCAATGAACCTCACTCCGCTGCTGTATTTGATTTGCTTTCTCTAGACCCTTTTCATGTCCATGTGGAATTGCAGCTGGGGATGGGGATCAAAGCATAGCTGACAGTAAAGACTCTCCAGACCTTCATGGAGACCTCCTTGGATAAAGGACAGAAATGCAAGACAATAAAGTTTTTCTCAGCCAACTGCAGGAACTAAGCAGCAAAACAAGTATCGTTTGGTGAAAGGACTTTGATCATATAAGGATATTGATGGTGGAAGGAAGAGCACAACTCATGTCAAGGAGTAGCTTCTCCTTAGCTGTCTGGACTGGAACTCGGGCAGCAGCACAGGGAATGAAGAACAATCATTCAGCTTTGGAGAAGCCAAGCGGAGGGTGGAAACTCTGGGCTTTTTTAAATGTTTCTGACCCACTGCTGAATAACACTTCTGTATAATAAAGAAACCAATTCAGATGCAGGCAAGCATCTGTTTTCTTGAATATCCGAGAGAGCTGAATGAGTGAAAGAGGAAGGTATGAAGAAGTACTCACTTGGTAGAAGAAGTGCATGAGGTTCTGCACCTGAAGCAGAATAACCCCATGCATCAGTACCAGTCTTCAGGCTGTGAGCAGCAGTCTGCTGCCAATGGACTGATAGCTATGGTGGACACCAAGGTGAACATGAATCATAGAATCACAGAATGGTTTGGGTTGGGAGGGATCTTAGAGCTCCTAAAGTCCCAAATGCTGCCACAGGCAGGGACAGCTTCCACTGGAGCAGCTTGCTCCAAGCCCCTGTGTCCAACCTGGCCTTGAACACTGCCAGGGATGGGGCAGCCACAGCTTCTCTGGGCACCCTGGGCCAGCGCCTCAGCACCCTCACAGGGAAGAGCTTCTGCCTAAGGGCTCATCTCAGTCTCCCCTCTGGCAGGTTAAAGCCATTCCCCTTGGCCTGTCCCTCCACTCCTTGTCCAAGGCCCCTCTCCAGGCACTATGTGCACCATCACTCCTACTCCACCACTGGCAGGCCTGGTGATGGACAAGAGGTATCCCAACCATGGCAAAGGGACATGGGCCACTTGTGGTCTTGACCCAGGCCAGGTGACAAAGGGCTTGAGCAGCCTTGGCCAGACAGGCCAAGAAGTCTGAGCTAAGGCGGAGAAGAGGATATCTCCACCCTCGGATATGACCCATCCTTGACAGCCCCTGAACAACCTGATCTAGCTTCGAGATGAGCTGTGCTTTGAGCAGGAGGTTGATTAGATACCTCCAGATGTCTCTTCCAAGCTATCCTATGTTTTATGACAGCAAAACATGCTCTAAGCCCTGCTTTGCCTGGCTCTAACCCTGGACCCTGACACTGCTGGCTGGCTGGCTGGGGAGAAGGGTTGCAGCCTGCTACCTGTGAGTCATCAGACTGGTGCTTTATACCACTGAGCTACCAAGAAACTGTAGTAAAGCCCACAGCACTGGAGTACTTCCTTGCTTCCAGCTTCCCCAGTGTTTTGCACATGCTTCTGTAATGCTTCAGCTTTTTTTGACAACCAGGAAGGCTACAAAAATCAAACTCAAAGTGCTTTTCTAATTCCCCTATTCCAGGAGCAGAGACTTGAGAGGGACAGTGAATACTGGAAAATCTGCTGGTGCTATTGATCAGCTCCAAGCTACAATGCAAAGGTTGTGAGGAAGGCAAGATCAGACCAGAGACAAACCTGCTGGCGATGCAGCAACACCCCTAAGGGGAATATCATCGGTCTTGTCACCTGGCGCTGTGTCACTGCTCAAGGAGTGATCTGTAATTGCACAGACCTCCATGTTTTAGCTCTGGACTGACCTTTAAAAGCATATTCTGGATCCTGTGGGAGATAACTCAGCATCACTCTCCTGCGTTAGAGCTGGAAAAGCTGAAACTAAATCACAGAAAGGCTCAGTGACCTGGTCAAGGATACAGAGAAGTCAGAAGCAGGGCCAAGACAAGACTCCAGAAGCCCTGGCTTGCAGGAGCTCTCTGAAAGCCAAGTAAACATGGACAGGGTCTGTGCAACATATAGAATCATAGAATAGTTAGGGTTGGAAAGGACCTTAATATCATCTAGTTCCAACTCCCCTGCTATGGGCAGGGACACCTCCCACTAAACCATGCCATCCAAGGCTATGTCCAACCCCACCTTGAACACCGCCAGCAATGGAGCATTCACAACTTCCCTGAGCAACCCATTCCAGGGCCTCACCACCCTTACAGTAAAGAATTTCTTCCTCATATCCAATCTAAACTTCCCCTGTTTAAGTTTGAACCCGTTACCCCTTGTCCTGTCACTACAGTCCCCAATGAAGAGATGAAGAGTCCCTCCCCAGCATCCCTATAGGCCCCCTTCAGGTGTTGGAAGGCTGCTATGAGGTCTCCACGCAGCCTTCTCTTCTCCAGGCTGAACAGCCCCAACTTTCTCATCTGTGCTACACAGAGGCCTTTCCACACATGCTGCACACACCCCATATCTCTCACTTTGATACCAGTCTGCTCTGCATCTACACATCATCCCTGAACGCCATCATCACGGATAATCAGCCATCCAACACTCATGCTGCTGCATGTCTCAATGGCCATAAAAAGACACCAGTGCAGGCTGAGATGAGTTGCACATTTTAGCAAAATCTGTATGAATTGCTTTGGCATCTCCATGCAAACATGGAAGGATCCACACTTTGCTTCTTTCAGCTGATCATGACTTTTCAGTACAATTGTCTTCTTTACTCTCAGTCCCTGGAAACCTCCAGGATTTGCAACCACAAGCATGAAAGAGGAGGAGAGGCTGGGCTTTGTAGATCACAAGCCTCACTCCTCCCTCCCACACCTCTGTGTGTGTCTGTGATGGAGGAGCCCTGAAAATCCATTACTCACAAATTCCATATAGATCCATTTGGTTCTAGGACACAGCACCAAGCTTTCTGCATGGGCAGGAGGGAGAAGCCCTAGTACAATTCCCAGCCCTTGCAGGCACCATACTATAATGCTGCCTCTTACAAGGCCTTGTTGCAGTCATACAGGATACTCCTATTCCCCTGTGTGCATGCCTCCTGCATAAAGAAAAAATCTCTCTAAGAACATCAAAAGAGGAACTTGGCACTCAGAGATATGTCTTAATGAAGGTGACAGCAGCAGAAAGCATTGCAAATCCAAGGGGAAGAGAATGCACACCTAATTAGACTCCTTTCTTCTGCCTGCGGCTGGATGCTCAGGGTGGATCCTACTCTGGGACCGCAGCTTCAGCCCCTCCAAGAGGATACACCAGGGGCCAGGCTGTGTGAGCAACTGGCACAGCAGCCGTTTGCAGGCTCAGAGCAGAGACTGGAGCTCAGAGATTCACAGTCTTCCTTGTCCTGCTTTATGCTGAGGCTCTGGCTCAACTGATATTCCCTCTCCCTCAAGGCTTGGGAGGATGAGAAGGGAAGGAAGACACTGCACTTTTCAGGGCAGGCAGCAGCTCCCCACAGCCAGTATCACCGTGCCTGCAGTGTGTGTAGCAGTAAGCCTGAGAGCTGGCCTCAGAAGCATCTTTCCTCTTCCCTTCCCCCATCTGATAGTCTCCCTCGCTGTTTCCGAGCCAAAGAAGGTGGAAAATCCACACACGTGCTGCTAGATTTTGCAGATTTTGCTTATTCCTTTGGAAGGTTTAATGGCCAAAGTCCTCATCGGTGTCAGAAGAGGATGACACAGGCACAAGGCCTTCATTCCCAGCACGCTGGTTGTCACCGAGTTATCAAGAAATCACGTGAGCTGTGGACACCCGGATCCTCTGTGCCAGCTTCCAACTCCACGGTGAGCCACCGGGCTGAGTAACAGACAACCATTCACCTGCTCTCTCCTTCCAAGCCCCTGAGCAGGGCAGGTAGCGGTCAAAAGCAGAGGAAACACCCCAGTTGTGTTGCAGTTTATCCCCTTGCTCCTTCCCACCACCGGTGCCTTCACGTTTATGAGCAGCAGGAGGCTCCCGGGTGGGTTTCTCTCAGGTGAAGCCGAGAGCACCTGAACACGGAGGGAGGTGATTAATAAAGCACCGGCCTCGCCGAGGCAGGGCCGCCGAGCTCCCCGCGCTGGCGGTGAGCGGCACCGGCGCCCGCTGCCCGCGGCGGCCGGAAGAGCAGCGGCGCTTTTCCCATCTCTTCTCGTTATCTTCCGAGCGAGCTTTGTCTGCCGCTCGTAGCGGGGAAAACATCGCAGCGGCAGCAGGGCCACAGCGGCACCTGCACGGACTCAGCTCCGGGCGCGGGGGGCTGCAGTGGCACCTCAGCCTTTCTGCCCTGTTTCTCTTTAGAAACCTGCTCCAAATCCCCTCTCTGATGGTCCCGCAGGGGCTGAGGGATGTGCTGCCTGAGGGGAGAGGGGGAGGACCAAGCTCAGGAAATGCTGTAGCTCCTTGACACAAAGTGAACCTCATACAGAAAGGAAATAGGAAAGAATAGCTGGTGAATCATGTCTTCTCTCAAATTGTTGCTCTCACATCAGTGAATTAGTGTCTGAGGTTGATGCAAGTTCTCACAGCACCGACCTGTCAAATATAGCTTGTATTTGGGTTTCGGTTTTAAATATATTTTATAAGATAATAAGTATGGAAAGGCCTCTTTCAATAGAAATAAATTGCGTTAATAAGGCAGCAAGTGCTGAGAACAGGCAAAGGCTCTGCTGCCAAACTGCCCCTGGTGGCTATTTCTGACTTAAGACTTGAAGTATCCTGGCAGCCCGCGGTGGGAAATGTAGTCCACATACAGTAGGATGGGCATTCATCTAAACATCATCTCCCAAGGTCCGTAAGGACTTTACAGTCGCAACTAGCAGCAATCCAGGCTGCCCAGCCTCTCAAGGGAGCAGTTCTTAAACTGTAAGGAAAAAAAACCCAAGCCAAGCCCCTTGAAGCCTGTTCTATAAATAAAGCTGCTGTAACACAGTTTTTATATTTCATTTTCTCTGCGTTGTTTCACGTTATGCTGGTAGCAGCCGGGAGTGTTACAGTGTAGAGGAAGTGCTGCAGCAGGATGGGGGAGAGGCCACCCTGCTTGCCTGTACCACACCACCACCTGGGTACCACTCCACACAGCCACCCCACAGCATCACCGTACACAAACAACCCACACCACCAGCTTGGCACCGGGAGTGTGCCTTGGCACACAACCATGGGGTTCACATCACCAGGTAACCCATGTACCAGGCTACGGCACAGCACATAGCAAACATCAGTATCCCCCTCAAGGGCCTGTGGGAGAAACTATCACTGCAACCCGCTCCCAAGGTGTTTTCCAAACATGAATATATTGGCCATTTCAGGTTTAAAAACGATGCAAACTCTCTAAAGGAGGTGGTGTGTCATTTGGATCAAGGCTTGGAGATGTCCTTTGATCACCACAAATAAATCGGCCAGAGTGCCCTCCAAAACAGAAAGGAATAAAGAAAAAATAAATAAATAAATAGGCTGTATTTGTGTTACTGATGGGAACAGAAAGCAAGCTGGAAATGGCACACACGGAGGAGGCTCTGCGTGCCCAGCACCGCCTTGACCAGCAGCCTAGACGGCAGCAGAGTTTCTGCACGGGGCTGATCCCTCCAACTTAAAATTGCAACCCGTGGGCTGAGTTTCCAGCCAGCACACCCGGGTGGTGGCACACGCTTCTCCGAGTGGTCTGAACCTGCAGCGTGAGAGCGTGTGCTCTTCCGAGTGTAGGTCTTTATTTGGGGTTCCACCCGGAGCCGAACGGCGGGGTCGCAGCCCCATCCCTCCCCCCCGGGGGCTGGGAGGCACAGACCACCGCCAGGGATGCCCGAGCAGGTGGAAAAAGGGCTATTCCCAGCCACAGGACCCGGCCCAGCCGCATGCTTTGTGCCTCTGCTCCAGTGGGGCGAGTCCGCAGGGGGTCTCCCCCTGCTCTTCCCAGCCACTGGCTAAAGGACCCCGCACCGGGCAGACCGGAGAGAGGGGCGGCCCCGTCGCACCCCGGTAATCGTCCTCCCTCCCGAGGAGCTTCCGCGAACTTCCCCGTTCGGAGGCTCCCGCTGGCAGCCGGGCCCGGGAAGCGGAACCGGAGCAGCAGCTCCGAGACCCCGTGGGGTGCGGGCTGGAGAACGCGCGATGCCGCTTCCTCCAGCGGTTCCAACTTGGCCCGGGTGCCCCAAGGCTGATCCGAGGCGGGGGCCGTTAACCCGCTGGCGGGGGCTCAGCCCGCTGCTCTCCATCCATCCCATCCATCCCGCTGCCTTGCTCGGCAGATGGAGCCGCACCGCGCCTCGCAGTGCCGGAGCGCAGCCCGGTGCTTGCTCCCGCTCCGGCCTCGCCAGTCCTCCGTTCCTGCAGACGCGGATCTCCCGCTCCCCACCGCGCCCCACCGCCAGCCCGGCCTGGCCCCCGGGGGTCCGGGCCCTCTCCCCCGCGGTGGGACCGGGCCGCTCCCTCCGACCCCGAGGGGAAAAAGAGAGCTAAAGATACCAAAATAAAGACAAATAAAGTTGCAGCGAGGGAAGATCCGGCACAGAGCGAAGTTGGGGACGCGGCCGCCCTGCCCTTGCCGCCCCCCGGCGGGCCCTGGCGGGGGGTGGGTGTGGGGGACGCGGGGACGCACCTACCTTCAGCTATCGCCCTCTTCATCTTAGGGGTCGGGGAAGGCACGTCTGGAGGCGCAAAGTCGAGCGGCGGCGGTACAATCCTTGCGGGAGCGGGGCAGATCCTCGTGCGAAAACTTCAGCCCGAGCGCGGAGCGGCGGCGCTCGGGGCTGGGGTTCGGGGTGTCCCTGTGCCGGCGGCCTCGCTCATCGGGGGAATGAGCAGCCCCCGAGCTGGAGTCAGCATCCAGGCGAGGCTCCCCCTCCCTGCTTCCCTGCCTGCCTCCTCCCTCCGTCCGTCCTTCCTCCCTCCTGCCCGCCGCACGCACGGGGCCGGGGCTGCGGCAGGGCAGAGCCGGCGGCGGGGAGCGCGGAGCCCGCTGCACTGTATCCCGGGAAGCGAGCGAGCGAGCGAAGCGGGGCGCGGGGATGGAGAGGCGATGAATGTTTTATGGGATCATGTGGTTTGACGTGAGAGGAATCAGCCTAGATCGGATTTACTGGCTGGAGGAGTGAGAGGGAGGACGGGGGAGACGGGCACGGGATGGCGGGAGGGAGGGAGGGGCCGCGCCGGGGCACACGGAGCGCGCAGGGGACGCTCCGACGGCAGCGGCGGCTTCTCGGCGGAGACCCCGCGGTGCGCGGCGGCGGCCCGGCCAGGGCTGCGAGGGGCCGGGCGGCGCCGGGCGGCTCATTCCTGGAGGAGAGGTGCCACCTAAAGGAAGATGCGGAAAGGGAAGCCCGCGATGTTGCGGGCATTAGCCCGGCCCGCTCCCCGCCGCAGCCGAGCCCGGCTCTCACTGCTCGGGATGCCAGGCACAGGGGGTCCCGCGGGATGCAGAGCAGCCGCGGGGTGCTGGAGGGTTGGCGGGTGTTTTCCCCCTCTCCCCCGTTGTGGTCCCTAGGGAGGCGGCGGGAGGTCCCCTGCAGGGCCCCATCCCTACCCCCCCCGCCTGGTTTTGCTTCTGCTGGTGTGGGGCCGCTGCGTTCCCTGGAGGAAGCCTGGCACAGACAGGCCCTTAGGTATGGTCCGGAAGAGAGAGGTCTTCCTCTGGCATGTGTGAGCCCTCTCACCAGGTCCCACTCCTGCTCTTTTGGATCACTCTCCAGTGTATGGGAAGGATAACAGCTTACCTCAGTTTACTCAGAAAGCACGAGTCTTACACTGGTCGTGGATGAGGCAGGGTAAAGCTGGCTTTCCCATCCTCCTCAGCCCCCCCGCAGCTTCCCTCCTTCCCTGCCCTGGAGCGGACAAGTGCTCACTGCATAGGCGGCTCCATCTGCAGTTGTCCTGGGAGGCAGAAAGACAGATTTTTATTAAGTCAACTTATTCCTCGGTGGGGAAAGGAGGAGGGAAGGATGGTGCCAAAGAAAGCTGTACATGGAGTCATGGAATCATAGAATCCCAAATTGCTTTGGGTTGGAAGGGACCTTAAAGCTCACCCATTGCCAGCCCCCTGCCACGGACAGGGACACCTTCCACTAGAGCAGCTTGCTCCGAGCCCCTGTGTCCAACCTGGCCTTGAACACTGCCAGGGATGGGGCAGCCACAGTTTCCCTGGGCACCCTGTGCCAGTACCTTTCCCCTGGCCTACTCTTACACTTTGATTGTGGGTGTCCAATAAAATGGCAGCAAAAGACACCTAGAAGATATCCGGAAGCCTCCCTGGTACCTGTGGACAGCTGAGGCTGTTTTCGTAATTGAAGCCTACACTTGGTAGACTGCCTCCATCTGGCTCCAGTGTCCACTTAGGCCTTCCTTGCATTTCTTTGTTTCCATAGGTGATTGCAGTGTTGAGTCTGGAGAAGAGAAGGCTCCTTAAGGGGAGACCTTAGAGCAGCTCCAGTGCCTAAAGGGGCTACAGGAAATGTGGAGAGGGGCTTTGCACAAGGGCTGTAGGGACAGGACAAGGGGAATGGCTTTAACCTGCCAGAGGGGAGATTCAGGTGAGATCTCAGGAGAAAGCTCTTACTGTGAGGGTGCTGAGGCGCTGGCACAGGGTGCCCAGAGAAGCTGTGGCTGCCCCATCCCTGGCAGTGTTCAAGGCCAGGTTGGACACAGGGGCTTGGGTGACGTGGTTTAATGTGAGGTGCCCCTGTCCATGGCAGGGGTTGGAATTGGATGATTATAAGGTCCTCTCCAACCCAGACCATTCTATGATTCTGGTTGTCAGGGGTAAAGGGAAGGTGAAGCCTGAGAAGACAAGAAGTGTTCCCATGCAATCTGCTGGCAGCATACCACCTTGTTGATTTGTGGACATCTTCTGGGGAAGGAGGATGCTCCTGCCCTGCTATTTCTACAGTGACAATCCAGCTACCACAGATTAGGAAGATGCTGCTGCTCACTTTCAAACACCCCTTCAAGCACTTATGCTTCAATAGTGCCCTCTGACTTTGCCATCATACGTGGTGCGTCAGGAGGGAGATCACCTATGTGCAGAGCATCAAAATTGCTGCAGATAAAAGGACCCTGGAGCTGGAATTGTCTGGGAGAGAGGTGGAGGGTGAACACAATCACTGAAGGAGTTAATAAGGCCGAAAACGAGAGGTTCTAGCAGGAAGGCAGTGGCTGCATGTGGCTGTTGGGCTGACATTTCTGAAAGGTTAATCTTGAAAAGGAGAAAGCACATCTGGAGAGGGCTGGGATTGGCTTTTCTTGTGGGTTCCTGCACCCTTTGGGATGGTTTGAGAACCAGCACTTTGACAGACACAGGTCACCACTGGAGTAACACGGTGGCTGTGACGTTGGCTTGCAAAGCACATGGCACCACAGTAGGACGGGTGTCCTTATGCCAGCTTGTGTTACTAGGCAGAGGATACCGGCTCTCCTCCTGTGCCTGCATGTTGGGTGTTTGCGCTTTCCATTTTCCACTGTGTCTGAGCATCGCCATGTGAGGACAGGGCAAAAGAGAAGGAGTCTCCCAAGTAGGAGGTCTGGGGAAACTGAGGTGGCTTGGAGTTACAGTGCAAGTAATTCTGTGTAGCTCATTTGTAGCTTGGAAAGCAGCCAGCATTCACCAAGATCAGGAGACACCTTGCTTTGACTGGATAATTACATGTTCGTCTTTTCCTAATGCTTAATCACATTTAGATCAATTCTCTTCTTTTACAATGAGAGTCTTGTTTGCAAAATGTCATCCTTTCAGTTGCTCTCTTTAACCTACATTTGTGGGTAGAGTGGCTCTAATGTGTTTGGGGCACATTTCTGGGTCCAAGGGTGCTGAGGAGAAGGTGGAAAAGAGAGTTGGATGTGGAGAAGCAGAGAGGGCATGTAAGTGTTGCCAATAAACAACCGGCCCAGCTCTCTCAGCCTGGCTCCAGAGCAGAGCTGCTCCAGCCCTCGCAGCAGCTCCATGGCCTCCTCTGCCCTCACTCCAACAGCTCCATGTCCCTCTTGTGCTGTTCCCCAGAGCTGGATCAAGGCTGCAGGGGGGGTCTCCCCAGAGCACAGCAGAGGGGCAGGATCCCCTCCCTGAGCTGCTGCTCATGCTCTGGGGGTGCAGCCCAGGACACGGTGGGGTTCTGGGCTCAAGCACACACTGAAGCTGGGTCATAGGCAGCTTCTCCTCACCCAACTCCCCAAGTCCTTTTCCTCAGGGGTGCTCCATCCCATCTCCACCCAGCCTGTGTCTGTGCTGGGGTTGCCCCAACTGAGGTACAGGACGTTGCCAACTGCAAGGTCCTGCAAATCACACACACATATGTATATATATATATATACACATATATGTATGTATTCACATACCGATGTAAGATCACACCCAGGTTACATGTCAGGTCTCATTTCTTTCCTGCATCAGGATATCCCACAGAGCAGAGGGTCCTAGGTACCAGAACACCTCCCATGGCTTCACGAGCAAACAGTGCACTGCAAGGAGGACCCAGTAGGCAGGAGACTGAAGCATGGCTGGCCATTCCTATAGTCTCTGCCATGCCAGAGACATGCTGATTGAGTCCTGGGTCCTGGTGTGAGCTTTGTCTGGCTGGAACCATCCACTCGCTATGGTGAACACAGCACTCTACCTCCGCAACTGTCTCAGCTCATTGCCATGTCAGTGGCACTGAATATCTGTTGTTCTTATGTGTTGTTTTGCTCTTATTGCTGTGAAAAGCTGCACCAGAGCCTTGCAGAGCCCGGATGGGCAAGGCAGAGTGAGAAAAGCTTCTCTGTCAGCGCATCCACCCCCTACACAGCCAGAGATTCCCCATGGGTGCTGCCTCTCCCTGGAAGGTAAATTATGAGCCTTATAGCTTTTGCTTCGTGATTTCTCTGATTCAGGCCTCTTCTGCCTGAGCAATAGGGTCGGCTTGGACAAGTTGTTCCTGTAAATCATCTCAGCAGTCGCTTCAGCCTGACACATCAATCGCCTCTCATCACACAGTAAAAGGTTCCCACCTGGTCCTGGCACTGCTGCTGAGATTGGGATGCGCCAAGAATCATTCCGAGCATCATAGGGCCGTGCAGGAAGGGCCACAGATTTGTGCAGGCATCTCTTGCAGAGAGCTGCTCAGTTTCAAGCCTGAGTGGGACTTAACCGGATGAGAACTTGTGCATGGCTTGGAGCCGCCCTGAGCTCCCTCTGCACTGACTATGAAGCAAGTGTAAGGAGTCAAAGATGCTACACGGACTTTGAAGAAATGGAAACACAAAGCCCTAAGAAGTTTCTTTAGTGACTCCTTGGCCAGATTCTTGATTCAAAGGAGGATCCTCCATGGTGGATCTGGGTGCTTGTAGGCTCTGCTGAGAATGGCTCCACATCCTGAGTGTCTGGCCCTATTAACAGCTCAGGCAGTAGATTAGGCCCTGATTTCTGTGCAGGATGAGGTTTTTTCCTTCCAAATGATGGTCTGGGTAGGATTCGTGACTGTATGGACCTTATGAGGGTAGGGGATTCTCATCAGCATGTGCAGAGGGAACCAAGGGAAGTGGGGAGTAGGGCAGCAAAAGTCCAAATGTGGACCAAGGGTAAAACTTGCTCCTTTATGGACCTGAACCAGGGGACTCCTGTGCATTCTGGTGTGTTAACTGCGGAGTGAATGAGGCTGGGTTGAACTGGCGTAGCTGTGTGCCTCACAGGCCCACCCAGCGACCTTGTCCAGAGGAGAAGACAAGAACCATGGCCTATCCATTTCTGTACTGTTGCCCCCTGGCATCTCTCATCCACAGAGGGGAGACTGAGATGAGCTCTTAGGCAGAAGCTCTTTCCTGTGAGGGTGCTGAGGCGCTGGCACAGGGTGCCCAGAGAAGCTGTGGCTGCCCCATCCCTGGCAGTGTTCAAGGCCAGGTTGGACACAGGGGTTTGCAGCAAGCTGCTCCAGTGGAAGGTGTCCCTGCACGTGGCAGGGGTTGGAGCTGGAGGAGCTTTAAAAAGTCCCTTCCAACCCAAACCACTCTGTGACTCTGATTCTATGCCGTGGGCTGTAGCTCATATGTTTTTTAAAAGAGTCAGCTTTTTGTTTTCCTCCAAGCTGACAGTGTCTCCACCGTGACGGTGCCAATCCTGGATGGATGTTGCTGTGTATTGTTTTTCTTGTGTTACTGAGACCTGGTTTATCCTGCTGGTTTGGGATTTGTTTGTTTGTTTTCCAGTTAAAGACAAGACAGAGAAACTCTTTATTCTTTATTTTTTTAGGCTGACTCCTCTTTTCTCAATACTGACGAATGTCCTGGCAGGGGCAGCTGTAGAGACACTGAGAAGGGCTACTGGACAACAATGGCAGAGAATGAACACTTCATTCGTGAGTCGGAGCACCAGTCTTTACAGCCTGATTCTAAACATCGCATCTATTTCCTGGAGGAACGAGAGCATGGCAGCATCGCATGACCAATGAAAACAGCTCCGAGTTCAGAGCTGCAGCACTCCCAACAGAGTTAGCAAATGAGTTGCAGACGGGGAACTATCTGCAAATAGTTTCCAATAATGAATTGAGGTGCGAAAGCAGCAATCTGCTCCCAGACAATCTGTAAACAGAGGGAAGCAAAATTCACCAAAATAAATTATTCATCTCAGATCACTCTCCTCGCTCATGTCTTCACTTGCAAACCTCCAGCACCTGCAGAGATTTCCAGGGATGCTCCTGTACCTTAAGTAGTGCTATGTTTTGGGGCAGGCACAATGATGGTGAGGCAGATGAGGGTGTCCTGGAAAGTGTTTATCCCTCCCAGCTGATGTGGGTTTGCTATCAAACATGAACCAGCTCAAAGGGTTGTCCAGAGGCAGTGAAGGTAAGGCTGTTCCAGGCTGAAAATGAGACCCTTTGCCTGCTGTCATCATCAGAGAGAGATGGGGGAAAGGGAACCCCAGAGCAGGAACTAAAATTGAGGTGGGAAGGGAGGGGATTAAGGGGTAAGCATGGAGAGGAAAGGAGAGCACATACCTAAGAGATAGGAGAGCAGGGCAGACTGAAGGCAAAATATAACTTCAAGCTGGGCCAAACCAGTGGGACATATAGATGTGCCACATCATGGGACGGCATTCCTGAATAAGGGCATGTGTGCTGGATGCTGGAGCCCACCTCTGTGATGAACCAGGAACTGTGCCCAGCCATCCTTTGGAAATTCTTAGTCTTAGAAGAAATTGGCCCTTAAGAGGAATGAGTACCCTAAGAATAGCTTGAGCCTGGACAAGCACCACTGATCTCAGGCAGACTGTCCAGGCAATGGAGACTATGAGTAGACTGTGTTTGAATGACATGAGGGATTCAGCATCCCATGCCAGTGCACTCTTGCTGATGAGTTTAGGACTTGGCATGGCTTGATGCATGAGAAACTGGCTAAAGAGCAGAGAAACCATACATGCTAAAGAGAAACATATGGAGCTGGAGGAAGGTGCAAGGTAGGAAGCTGGGATATGGCATTGATTGTTCAGTCATCTACAGAGATTGCTCCCTCTGAAGTGACTTGAGCTGTTTATGGGTCCTCCTATGCAAGACCTTCAGCTGGGACAGACCAGGTTTAGGTAGTTTTGTCATCATGACTGTTGGTGCCCATGGATCTCCAGATGCCACAATCTGCTGCTTTTGCCTTCTAAAAACTGTGGTGCACTCACACATCTTCAAAACTCAGCATGTGAAACAGTAAGTTGGATTGGATTGCATCCAGGTGCTTCACAGAGAGGTATGAGGCACTATTGTCTTGTTTTATTAGAATTAAACAATTAAACAGAGTCCTCCATGTGCTCCTGAAAGCACAGTGTGGGAACATCGAGCTGGGATGCAAAGTTCAGAGCAGAATTTTCTGTCCATCATCATGCCAAGTGGGGCAGAAGACTGGAGGAACATTGTATTGCTCACAACATAAAAAGGTTTTAGATTAAACATGATTCCAGACATCGCCTGGAGAGAGTGAGTGGACTGTTTTCAAACCTCATTTTCTGTCCTATGTGTTCTTTATTGGGGAAGTACAGTAACACCTGAATAGTGAGCTCCAACCTGGTGGATTTGGCCTTGATCCATTTTGGCACTTATTGCCCCAAACTAACATGATCTCCCCATATGCCCGTGTTTGGCCTTCTGGAGCTGCCTGTCTTACAGCCCAGCTAATACTAAACACCAAGCTACAGTGTTCCTGTGGCTCTGGACCACAGTGATTTCTCAGGAAGATCAGTGCTGAAACTACTGAGGTTTTACAAAGCAATGTCAGCTTTGAGAACTAACCCAAAGGAAATGATTGTTCAACCAGCTCTTAATGAAGACTTGACAAACGTATCTGTCAAGGCAGAGGAACATTTGGGCACCTGATTCCCAGGAGGAAACTGGGAAGTGGTGAAAGGAACTCATGGAAGCAAGCCTTTTGGCAGACAATACTGCCATGTTTGATGAGAGAGATGTGGTGGCCTGAGCTTAGAAGACCTCCTGTGATTGGGCAACCTTGTGAGCTGCACTGATCTAGTGGCTGCACGGTCATCCATCCTTTCCTATTTCAGTGAAGAGATGACTGAAAGCCTGTTCTTGGATAGGTTGTCTCCATAAAAATGAGGTGCCCACAGAGATTCCTAAAGAAAGTGGTGTTCGGGAAAAGACAGAAGGCTGGAGGTAAACATAATGCTTCTCTGTGGGAAGACTCAGTGTCCCATGAAATCACTTCTCAATGAAAATTTGGCTGTCTGGAAACCAGCTGCTTGATTAATATACATAGCAGCAGCGGTGAAAACTGAGAGACCCATGTTTCTTGTTCCCATCTCCCATAAAGCCAGGACTCCTCAAGTCTGTGCTGATCAGTTCTTGTCCAGGTGAAGGTAGGGACACTCATGCCATGCTAGCTGCTTATCAAGGATAAATGTCAGAGTGCACCATAAGAGGTGATGTCCAGCCATGGATGCTGGAGGATGCTGCGAGAACAAGACTCAAACTTCATCTCCACAAAAACCTGTCACAGCATTTCTGAACTGAAGGGTGTCCACACTTGTCTCCATGATGTTCCTCTTTGCCTTGATTCCTGGCTGCTGGTGTTTGTGCCGCCCCTTGTCTAACAATCACGATAATTTGTGCTTCAGAGAGCACCTCACAATTTCCCATGCTACAGACAGAGGTTCAGAAGCTCAGGAGAGTGCCATAATGTGAGTATGTGGCTTCTTGCTTTTCCTAGAAGCACCTCACCCTGCTCTGGCATTGCAGGTGCTCTCCTTGCACTGTCACTAACAGCTCTCTGCTGCTGCCTTGCTGAAGAAGATGTCCCATTAGATGAATCCCCCCTAAGCAAGTGGAAGAATGCTTGCACAAGGGCTGTGCTCAGGCCAGGCCGTGTTTGAACTCGGGTGCCATATGTTCCAGAGACAGCGCTGTCCATTACTTTGCAATGCAATAATATTTTGGTTTGTGATTGTTTGCAATTAGCCTCCTGCAGCAGATGAATAATCTGTTCTTGTTGATTCGACAGAGACGTCGCTTGGAAAGGGGACAAGCAGCATGTTCCGCCTCACCCAGCAAGCACAGGCATTAAAGGAGAGAGATATGGACACACCAATAGTTCCTAGCGACAACTCCAGTAAATTTAGCAACGCTGGCACAAAGAAAGTAATAAATGCAACAAACAGTGATTGGAGGAGCTACAAAGCCCACTGCCACCAGGCAGGTGACCCGCTTGAGAGTGGCTGGAGAGAGGGGTCAGGAGGGGAAGGGAGCAGAGCCCTGCCCCAGGCTGCGCAGCTCTGAAGTGTGACAGCCAATGGCACCACAACCCCCGTGGGAGAGATGCTTTCTCACAGTCAGAAAATATAAGCCATTTTCAGAAGGCGAACAGATTTTGGTTGGGAGGTGAGGGAAGCGCAGGGCCAAGAATAGAAGGGAACAGTGGGCGTAATTCTGACTCCCTGCTGCATTCAAAGTAAAGTACAGGACAAGTTTCAAGGAAACAGCAGGCCAGACCTCGGGGGAGCTGGCAGAGAAAATCCAGCCTGGCAGGGTGCTGGTGATCCGACCATGCTGCCCCAGAGGAAGCAAGAGAGCATCAGTGCAGGCACATCACTTGAGTAGCACAAAGACAAGGGACATCACTGCACTTATCTCAAGCAGGTACAAATGACAGTCGCCTTATTAGGCACTGCAAAGGGTAGATGTGAAGCAGAAGATTATCCTGGGTGACAGTGGTGAAGTGGACCTTATGGACCACATCGCTGAGCATGAAACAGAGACAAATCATTCAAGTCACTGATAATCGATCACTATCAAAGCATAAAATTTTAATATATATATATGTATATGTGCTTGGCTGTGCAAATCCATGCACACAAAGGTGCGCTGCTACGCACATTGGTACGCAACAAACAGCAGAGCAAAGCTCAACGCCATCTATGTGGTGAGAGCAGGAATTGCATTAGGCCTTCCCGGAGCAGAAGGGACGCCAGGCACCCGTTACCAGGATACTGGGGACATCAGGCAAGGCCATCGGGCACAGGGCACAAGGCTGAGGGACAGCCTCAGGTGCCAACCAAGGCAGCACTGAGCATTTCCATGCTGCAGGAGCTGTCACTTTGGCTTCTTTTGCCCACAGTCTGCTGGAAATAACAGCTTCTGCTGTATGTGCTCAGCACTGCGGCTTTGGCTTGGGCACAAGCTGAAGCAGTGATAGACAGGCTGGAGGCAGAAGGCAGTGTTAAAGATATGCTGCTGTTCTGGGCATCTCAGGCATGATGGGCACAGCTGAAGGAGCCTTCCCCGTGAGTTGGTGTGGAGCAGGGGAACCACAGTCCTGCGGCTGTCCACGACTGGAGTTGCATCTCTGTGAGCAGCAGTGATACTCAGGGGGCAGTGCAAGAGCCCCTTACTTATGCAAGCAGCCAAGGAGGGCAATTGCATCCATGAAAGGCCCCCTATGAGTCTGCATCCCACCCAGCTTTATTTCCTCTTGTGCACTTGATCACATAGAAACTGGAAGAAGGCAGGTCCATGGGACTGAGCAGGTCCCCCAGCAGTCGGTCTGTGTGTCTTGGTTGTTTTGCCTACACTAACCCTGTCTGAGCTCCCACCAAAGCAGCAGTGGAAGGCCTCCTGTAAACACTCCTCTATGTTCCATGGCTGTTTTCATGGCAAACATCTCTGATCTGGCCTACCAGATGCCCTGTGGAGAAAGGCTATCAGATATGTGCGCTGGAGAACTGCAGGCTGGAAGTTCATGCACCACTGCCTGGCTGCGGAAGGACCTTCAGTGTCTGGACTGGGGCTGGTCTCTTCCTCAGGCTCCAGAGGGTCTGTGAGTCATTCAGATGATTGAAGCTGTGTGCTAAAGCAGCACCAAGCCATCTCTGAAGGGCACCTTCCTCTGTGTGTGTGATCCTGTGCTCTGAAATAGCACAAAACAGCTTCAGGTTGAGGAAGACCACGGATCGGTTTACCAGAATTCACTCAGAAAACTGTTCCAAAGCATTTCAGATGTAGCTTGCAAATATCTGGATGTGTTCACAGGGGAGTGGGTGGTAGGTGCCTGTCTGCGGTGCTCCCGAGGAGCTGCTGTGAATATCAGAGCTTTGCAAACCACACTTCTGAAGTATCCCTGAAATAACAGGCCTGCAGCCTGCACGTCGCTGGAGAGGGAGGATGAGCTCCAGCGGCACAGGAAGTCTTCTGAAATCAGAATGAATCCCACCCCACCTTCACAGCTTCACAGCGTTGCTTTTCCCCTTTAAATTGCACAGAACATCTGCTGAGCTGCTGCAGAGCTGGGGCTGGGTTTTGCCCCGGACCAGGAAGGATGTTGCTTTGGGAAAACAGAAAACCAGGGGAGGCGACCTCCCTTAGGGGAGCCCTGAGGGATGTCTGTATCCACCTCCCAGCCTGGCTTGGTCTGTTCTGCACCACATGGGGACGAGCGGCCTCTCTGCCTTGTGGCTCCTGACAATCACAGCTCCCAGTTCAGTTTTAATGACAACGAGCACAAAAGGACTGATGAAAATGGATTTTTTTCCATTTCCCTTCTCAGGAAGCCTGGCAAAATGTCCAAATGCTCTGCTGCCACCCTGCGCATGGAGAGTGCTGCCCAGCTCTTCCCTGGGCCGCTTTGCCAGGCCTGGAGCAATTGCAGATCTAATTTTCAGCAGCGTAAGCGGGAGAAGAAATCTTGGCTATCAGTCATCAGGAGATACTAATCACTCCCACAGAGGTGTTTACTGGAGGGGCGTGCGTGTGTGCGTGCCTGTCTATGTGAGATGGGAGATGAACTGCCATTAGAATTGCAGATCGTGCACTTGTTAGCAGAGTGCCCAGGCCCTGCTTTGCAATTTGCTAACAATAAAACATTTGTTCCCAGCAAACAAACGCCAGGATTTATGTCTTATTCACAAAGGACTCCAATAGATATATTGATACCCTGTGAATCTAAAGCAGAGAGAGATATTGAAAAGCGGCTGTTTACTTGACTCCATCAAGCTCCTCTATTGATAACTGGGAGGCATTTATTTCACTATGGATAGACCACTTTGAATTGCTAACTCTCTGTTGCCAATACGTCCCATATTTAGGGTTATTATATCACCATAAAATAGCTTTATGGAGCTATGAATACAAGTGTACATCAATATCCACAACTGCAGCCACTGTTGTTCCATTTGCATGACAGTGCTGGAAGAGCCCAGTCCCGAAGCCCAGAGGGCAGGGACCAAAAGTTCCAGGGGATAAATACACAAAGGAAGAGCTCTTGGTGCCTTTCACTTACCTTAGGTGTAGAGCCCAGTAATGCTTCCTCCCTCCAGAGCCATCTGCTTTGGCACTGGTGGCTTCATTTCCCAGCACATCTGAACGTTGCAGTAACACTGATGCTCCTGGGCTGGCCAGGAAGCTGCTAGGCACCTAGAAACAAATGCAGTGGCTCTAGTCTTCCTCTACAGCCATGGCTACACAGTCTCGGTTAGGCTGCTAGTGGAGTGTATGGGGATGGAGACTGGTGCTTCCAGGTGAGCATGGGTAGGGTATGTCATAGAATCATAGAGTCATAGAATATTTTGGGCTGGAAGGGACCTTCAGAGGTCAGCTAGTCCAACCCGCCTGCATCTTCATGGTGGGGACATCTTCAACTAGATCTGGCTGCTCAGAAACACATCCAGCCTGGCCTGGAATGTCTCCAGGGATGGGGCATTCACCACCTCTCTGGGTAACCTCTGCCAGTGTTTCACCACTCTCATGGTAGAAGAAGGACCTCAGGTGTCAGCAGGAGGAGATTGCTCTACAGGAGGAGTTTCAGACACAGGAAAGGCGCACAATGCTGCTGGGATTCCACTGAGGGTTTTGAACCAGCCATAGCCAAAACATCCATGTGAGTCTGTGGTCACCCTTCCCACCCCATTCACACATTCGCATCACCTAACCACATGCTCAGACATGCCCATATTTCTTGGAGAATCATTAAATCTGGACCAAAGTCTCTAAAGTGCATGCTCAGCACTGTAACTACAGGCCTCTCTGAGGATGCGTTAGGCATTGCAGCTTACATCCTCTGTTACCTTTTAGCTGCTAAATAATGCACTAATGGAAAAGGAAACCTTAGCCAGGACATCTAGATTAAGATGCAGAGCAACCACAGGCTTTAGCTTTCATTCTCCTGCTCCAAGTGATGCACTTCTTAGCTCTGTTTCTACATGTCTATGTTTTTGTGGGGTTATTTTGCATTAGATTTCCAAGAAGAGAGAGAAGCAGATTTTGACTGTAGCACTTGAACTTTTGCTATTAGCATTCTCCCTCACAATAAAACTTTTGCTTCAGAAGGAAGCTGCTGGATCTAAGAAACCAAATGTAGACAGTATTGAAAGTGCAGGAAAGGCTGAGAGTTGCCTTTTCAGACAGCTCTGATAAGATGGTATAGCTGGTTGACGACATATTAGCTCTATCAGCCTATTTATCTTTTTGCTTACTGTTGTGTTCACCTTTGAGGGGAGTGGCCTTTCTCTTTATGACCTGAGAGTTTTTTATTCTGACTATTAAATTAATAATTAGTGCTTCATTTACTTGGGATCTCCAAGGCCCAGACGTTATTGATTTACCAAAGATGGTACAGAGGAGAGATGGAGCCTCTTTCTTTGAAGTTTTGGGCAGAGAGTCAACAGGGCTTCTTAGCTATTAAAGGGTACATTTCCTGTGCTGCAGCAGCCTGGAGAACAGGCAGGCAGAGAGAGGGGAGCAAAGGAGGGTGTATTGCTGCAGGCTCAGCCCTGTGCTGGCCTGCCCAAAGCCCTCCCCTGAACTGCCTTTGGGCAGGGCACTGGAGCTGGTGGCACCGCAAGGCTCCCAGTTGCATCCCGTTCCCAGCATGGCACCATCACCCACGTTTCCCCATAGGCAGCCCATGCTGGGAGTCCTTTGGGCAGAAAACACCTTTCCTGCAAAGTTATGCTCCCTCAGGAGGACTCCAGGCTCAGGACTCTCCCCACGGCTGGACAAGGAATAGCCAAAGTCATCTGTTTGGTTTAGTAAGAGATTCCTTTGGAGAGCCCTCAGCTGCTTCAGGGAAATAAGTGGAGGAACTTGGCAGGGAAAGCAGTCTCACTGGCCTTTTGTATGTCATCATTACTGTCAGCTGACTTTTAAACCAGAACATAACTCCCCAGAACCACCACCACCCCCAAGACCTGGCTGCTCTGATCCCAAGCATTTACAATTCTTTTATTTGAAGCAGCCATTTAGGAACCAATAAAACATCGTGAAGAAATCATGGCAAACTTAATTGAAGAGACTGCCAGTCACCAAAGCAAGAGACAAGAGGTTCTCCAAGTCAACATAAGCATCCGCAACCTGGCACAGGATATCTCCCGTCAGTTCCTTTCAGGGTCAGGTTGCAGAGTGCATCCAGGACCCAGTGCACTGAGAGTACAGCTGGAGTTCAAGCCCTTGGGAGTGCACTAAGGGTGTGAAACGGTGAAGGCTCAGCAGGAGGCTCTGTTCATTCTAGTTGCAGCTGAAATGTGGGAAGGAGGATGCTCTGAGCAGTACAAAGGCTTGAGCAGCGAGGATGAGCTGCTGTAGATACACCAAGTGGCAGAAGCAGCGCATTGGCACAAACAGCTCAGCAGAGGATAATCAGACTTAGTGAGGCTTTTGCCCACATCTGTCCAGCACAAGGAAAAACATATTGTAAAAAAACAGTCTTTACAAACTATCTTAATCTAATCTGTAGCTACAAACTCTCTACACTTAATGGAATGGTGCAAAGTGACGTTTCAGGGCCATGTGCTGTTCATGTGCTGCTTTGCAGGTTTTGCATGTCCTCTCTGGTCACAGCAACTGGGTCACGATCACACTGGGCATCTGCAGCTCACCGCAGGTACTGCCAAAGGACAGGTTAGTGAATCCACATTGCACAGGTTTGCAGCATGCCACCTTCATGCCTTGTGAGGCTGGATTCCTGGCTGGGAAAGCATCCTCCATTTCCCTGCTCAGCTCCCCCACCTTGCCAGGCACCAGCTCTGCAGTGACAATCAATTCTGCACTACAGGTCTGATCAGCTCAGCATCCTGAGCAGGGGCAAAGGAAGGGACAAGGCTGGCTCAGAGAATAAGCAACGCAGCCAAACCAGCTATGGTCACCAGAGCCACCAGCAGCATCCAGAGCACATCCAGGAACACAGCAGGTGAGGTAGGGGCAGAGGCTGGAGTCAAGGGATGCCAGCTATATCTCTTCTGGGAGGTCTGGTCTGTACAGAAAGGATTAAAACCTGGAAGACCTGACTATCAAACATCCTTAGGAGGTGCAGGGGGACCTCATCACTCCCTACAACTGCCTGAGAGGAGGATGGAGCCAGGAGGGGTCTGGGCTCTGCTCCCAAGGAACAAAGGATGGGACAAGAGAAAACAGCCTCAAGCTTCCCCAGGGCAGGTTTAGATGGAGATGAGGAACAATTCCTTCCCCAAAGGGTGCTCAGGCATTGGAAGAGGCTGCCCAGGACAGTGCTGGAGTCACTGTCCCTGCAAGTGTTCACACACTGTGGAGACGAGGCCCTCAGCTCCATGGGTCAGTGGTGGCCTTGGCAGTGCTGGGAACAGTTGGACTGGATGAGCTTGAAGCTCTTTTCCAACCTGGTTGATTCTGTGATTCTAATGGCAGGATGCAAAGTTAGAGCCCCAAATGAGCAAAACCAAGCACTGCCTCCACCTGAACACATGATTTTGAGGAGAGCTGGCATCTGACAGCTTGGTGCTAGGAGCAGAGAGCTGCAGGAAGAGCCAAAGCTGGCACTCCTGCTGCTGCTATTTGTCATTCATGGGCAGCACATGCCCATCCAGCTCAGAACAGGAGGCACCCAGCGAAGGAGAGCTCCTGGCTGGACCAGAGCAGTCAGACTGCAGGGGACAGCATGAGGAGCTGTGGGGACACATCTTCTCTGCTGGGGTGTCCTGCTCTCTTGGGTGACCCTCAGGCTCCTCTCATAGCCCTGCTCAGAGACTGGCACCCTTCCTGCAGCAGGCATCATCTGCTGGCTGCCACTTGAGCAGCGGTAGGACAAGCTTTGGAAGGCTTTTCCCTTGAACTGTGGCGGTAATGAGCTGTTTACTGCGCAATTCAGGAAAGAGAAGCACTGACTGCATCGCCCCAGACGCCTCCCAGTAGTGAACAGCGTTGTGAGCAAATGATGCTACTGGGAACATCATTGAAAATTCATGAAATGACAGAAAAACCCTGAAACCTTCGAGTCTGAAGCTCATCAAAAGAATATTAATTGAAACAAACCCAAAAATACAACCCCAGGCCTCAGCCCTGCACTTAGGGGACTTCTTAGACATAAAGAGAAGCAACCCCTTGTCTGGCAAGAGCGGAGCTGAGCAGCATCCAGGATGACCTCAAATAGGAACCATTTACGGTTTGGCCTCCTCATCCCAGATGGATGCAGGACCTCCGCAGGCTGATGCAGAAGCCAGTCCCCAGCTGGTGCGTGGTGCAGGCACACTGCTCCATTTCTGCTTCAGGGGCCCTGGCTGCTGCAATCAGGAGAGCCAGCACAAGTCCTACAAATAGTCCAAACAGCTTGGAGTTACATTTACAAATGTCTCTGGCTACCAGGGAGTTGCTTTCTCTTTTATCAGTAGGGCTCAGGGGCAGGAAAAGAAGGAGAAAAAGAGGGCAGATGAAAAATATATCTGTAAAATTCAAGGATATTTGGAACAGTCTCTGAAAAAACAATGATTTTTAAGCAACTTTCATAATTTTTGAGGAAATTTTTAAATGCTTTCTGAACTCTCAGGTTCCCTGTGTTTTCCCAAGGGGAACAGAAAATCCCTTGGTTTTCTGGGTAAGTAGCAAAGAAAAATGGGATTTACCTATCAAAATCTATGCATCGTCCATCTCTGTGCAAGCACTGAAAAGGATTCCACGGTACAGTGATCCCACTAATGTGACTATCCCAAATACTGCTGAAATATTCAGGATAATGTTAAACTTGATAAAATCCAGCTCTGTGAGTAGGGGCCATTTCAACTTTATCAGCATATGGTAAGATAGGAAATTTGGATTCAGACTGTGGGCCCTGCACTGCTCCTCCTCAGAGGGATCCTGGCTGCATGGCTGAGCCTGCCAGTGCCAAAAGGGAGACAAATGGTATCAGTGACCCAGGCCTGTCACTGTCACTGCCTTGGGGGCAATTGGTAGTGAATTTGGAGGCATGACCTGGCATGTAAACCAACAAGAAAGTAGTCCAGGGCAAGTGTTTGTGGGGAGAGAGATGGAACGAAGCCCCTGGGAAGTAGGGTGTCTGAAGAGGGCTGTCTAGGCTGAGAGCTCCCCTTGAGGTCAGTGGAACAAATAGGGTGATATCTGACTCTACCACACCCAAATGTTGCTGAAAACCCAGGCTTTAAAGCCAAGTCATCTTCGCACAACCAGATGCCCTCAAATGTCTCTGGCATCATCCTTCCCCCCAGATACACTCAGCGCGTTGGGTACTCACAGACAGTTTTTGACGCCGAGTTTGAGGGAATTCAGGCATCTCCCAGAGTTTGGGCTGAGCTTTTCTTAGCTAAGCTCTGGCTTGGTTTCATGCTTGATGTACCCGTAACTCTGCAGCATGGCTCAGAGCCACTGTGGGATCCCAGTGGGTTGAATGCAAAACAGGAATCTTTGTCCCATTCAGATTAATTCATGGAGGGTTTCCGTGAGATGCCTGATCCTGGGAAGAAAAGCTTTGGAGATAACTGCCTCATTTCCCAGCGCACTGACAATAGCACTCACCTGCTCCAGACAGGGGTTAAGAACATTCAGAGTAAATGTCAAGGAATTGCAATGAGAGTCACCTGCTCATTATTTGTATAAGTTCTTGCTGGAAAAATGCTTCTTAGGCAGCAAATGAAGGTGCCGTGAGAAGCATAAATGTCAGGTCTTTCCTTTCTTAATTCACACTAGGCAGAGGCATCTGCCCGTTACAAGCTTCCAATAATGAAGGGCAGGTAAAAGTGACCACATATAGCATAAGTGAGCCCTGTTTAACATGCTCATGCTTCCCCAGGTGTTCATTACGCAGCTGACTGTGCCTGATGCAAACTAATCTGTCCCATCAGTGCTCTGCTTTTTATTGGGGGATCACTTGAGCAAGTCAAGAGCTTTGGTCTTTGAGGGAATATGTTTACACTGGAAGCACTTGTGCATTTATTATAAGGGCTGTTTGGGGCAGGAGGGTCATGGCTTCAATCAATACAATGCAGCTGGACTTACAAAACAGGAGGAAAGAGCATTGCATGTACCCAGTTCTCTCCATCCCAAAGATGGGGCATTTGTAAAGATGTGATAAAGTTTGTTCCAAGTATTACTGGCAGAGGAACAGTGCACAACAAGGCATTGATATTGGTGAATACACCTTGGCATGTCTTTCACATAATGAGCCCAAGACTTCCCTGGAAGCTGCCTGGGTTTTGCAAAGCCTAAAGTGCCTTTGTTTGGACCATGTATCTGCTCACTGGCTGCAGCATGCCTTCTTCTGCAGACAGGCTCCAAGATCTTCCTTGGTTTGGATTGAGGGATGGGAGGTGGGGAGAGAATAGGAGCTCTCTCCCATGGGTGCTGGAACTGATATATTGCAGGAGCTGTCCAAGCTTCCTGCTATTCACCACCAAAATGAAGCTATCAATCAGTGAAAGCATGACCAAAAGTGAGGAATGAACCAGTTCCCCTGGCCTGTAAACAGCCCCAGCATGCCCATTCACCCTCCAAAAGCAAAGCACAACCATCTGCTGTGCCCCAAGAGGCCACTTCTGCAGGCAAGAAGTGATGGAAGCCCTGAGATGCCATTTGCCATTCCCTGTCTCGCTGTCTCCATTCTCCCCTCTCCCTGCAAAGGTTTTGATCTGTTTCTTCTCACTTTACTGGGATTCCCAGTCCTCGATGGTGATTAAAGCCCCTGCGAATCTGTCTGATGGGTTTTCAGGAGTGTTTGAGCCCTGCATGCGTTTGTGCGCTATTCTGTCCTTCCTTGCTCAGATGCTGCACCTGGAGGTGGCTGAAGCTGTGAAATGGACTCACAGCCACTGCATCTGGTGTTGTTTCTGTTGGACCCCACACCGGATCCTTTGCCACCATATCTGTGTGCCTTCCAGCAGTGCACAAAGCTATGTGAAATGCATCAGGCTTTGGTCATGTTGCCCTGTCCCGAAGGAGAAGTGAAGGCTGGCATTTCAAGGAGGAACTGCCTGTACTCCAAAGCTAAATGTGTGCTTTTCTGTGGGGAAGGAAAACACAGAAATGTCCCTAAACTGCAGCAGAAAGCAGGACAGCCCATGCTGCTGCAGGTCGCAACATCTTTGGTAGCTCCAAGGAAAGCTCCGTCATCCATCCAGGGCTCCCACACTAGACAGGCATGACTAAACAAAGCTTCATGAGACAAGGAGTCGGTCAAAAGTGTTTAAAGTCAGAACAATTCTGATAAAATGAAAGATGTCTGGAAGATATTATTTTCTTCACGTTTTTTATTCAAACATTTCCTAATGTCCTTCTAATTCCGCTGCATTTCTCAGTCAGCTCATCCTGCCCGGCTTCCCAACCCAGTATTGCCATGCTTTCTGTGCTTTTCCTATTGGAGCTGTGAGAGCCACCCCCTGCCCCTCTTCTGCAGCCAGGGGCACAGAGCCTGTGCTCTCCCACCCAGGGAAGCGCTACTGGCTGCTTGCAGTGGATGTGGAAGTCGTGTTGGAGGTCAGCCTTACTGCGGTTGGCAGTGAACGCACAGTAGGGCCAGTGATGGAGAAGGGAGTATTTCAGCAGCAAAACAGGCAACTTCTGGAGGTGTCCTGCCTGCACAGTGACAGACACGTGCATCCTTTTCCACATTTCTGGCTCACAAGCAGCTTTCTCTGCAGGCAGGGAGAAGAAAGCTGCCTGTCTCCTCTTGGAGGCTTGTAGATACAAATGCCCCAGTGGCAGTTCTGGGCCACACTAGTCCCCAGGAAGTAGGGAAGAGAAAGGACAAGAAGCATTTTCCTACAGCAGACCACTCCAGGGGAGGGATCTAACGTCTTTCTGCCACTTCCAAGCAGAAGCTGTCTCTCACGGGGATGTCAGAAGGGTAGAAGCCAACAGGGTGCTTCCTGCTAATGGGGCTCCTTCTCTTGGAGCAATGTGTCATCGTCTGCATCTCTGCAATGTAGCCTGTAGGTGGGAAAACGTGTTCTGCAGGTAGGAAAACTTCCACAGTGCCTTTTATTCAACAGAAAATGTCAACAACTGCAGTTCTGCTGACTCCCAGCACAGTCAGACAAGTACCTGTTTGCAAGGAAATACCTGACCTGTTTCTTGGAAGGAAGTACTATCTTCTAGGGCAGTTGCTTGCTTTTGGACCTCCTTCCAATTCAATAGCTGGGGAAATTCTCTTGCAGTTGCCACCTGTGTCCACAAAGATGTCTTCTAGGCTGTGACCCTAAGCAAGAGCCATCACACCTGAGAACACGCATGGCACACAGTCAGCATGGACATGCCCTGAGAGGTCAGAGCTCCAGAGAACTTCAGACTTGCTCTTCAGCCACCCAGGACCTGATGCTATCAGAACACTGCGATGCCCACAGTTATTTCAGCAACAGCAGTCGTCAGACCTTTCTGGAGCTTACACAAGGTGAAATTGGGCGAGCAACCAACATGAAGGAGCTGCAAAGGCATGGCAATGTGGGACAGCAGCCATGCCCATCTTTGCCAGGCTTGTGTGGTACAGTGATTCAGCAATGGAGACAACTCCAGCCGCCCGTGTGCTCCCATATTTTACCAACCCCCTCAGGCATCGCTACAATGCTCTCTGCAAATCAGATGTCCCTCACCAGCAGACAGCAAGGGAGAGCTGGGGAGCTCATGCTGTCCATCACAGAAAGGAGTCCATGCACAGCCAGGCTGCTGTGGTGACTCCTCTCATCATCACTGATTTCATTAAGGATGAAGCCCAGCTTCAGCTTTTGTTTACACATTAACAAAAGCACCTTAAACTTCCCCCTCTGAACACATGTTTCTTTCCCAAGCTTGCTAATTCACCCTCTGGGGCTGGTTTGGAGGAGGCTGCTCCCACACTGTCCAGTCCCAGTACCCATGGGACACCCTAGGACCAGCCATCCAGGTCAGCATCATTCCCACTCAGTCTCTGCTGGCACATCCAGTTGCTGGCATCCTGCATCAGGCCACAGCCTCCCTGATAGCTCTGGAGTAGATGGAAATGTAGCATTTGAATGAATGGCCCTTTAATTATGCTTTATCTGCCCTGCTCTTTCGCTTCCCTCTGCAGAGAGCCAAGTGAATGTTAATGGGAAGTGGCTCTGCAGGGTGGCTCACAACCTCACACCTGCTTGCTTTCATGCTGCTGGATGCCTGCACAGAGTATTAATTAAGCAATTAAGGCAAAGGAGGTGTCTGCTGGTCTGCAGCCCTCCTGGAATGCTCCAGTCAAGGGCTCCGGGCTCTTACAGCACCTGCCATTAGTGGAAACCCAGAGAAAGCTCCTGGGAGCAGTGCAAAAGGCAGGCAGGAGCTGTTGTGTCTTAGTCTGGCAAAAGCAGCATTTAAGCTGCGCAATGAAATCAGCTCTTTCACGGATTTCATCTGTGCCGAGGCTTGGCTTGACCTTTCCTTCCCTGTTTTTTCTTAGGGGGAGCTTGCTCTGCTCTGAGAAATGCACCATTGGAGCAGAATACAAAAGCTCCAGAAAAAACTCCCATAGCAAAAACTTTCAAGGCTTTTCTGCAATGTGTGGTTCGGAAGCAAACGCTGTTGTGCTCCAGCCCAGCTGAGCTGCCTCTGAGAGCCCCAGTGAGGGGCAGATCACACAAGCTGTCCTTGAGCTAGGCTGGTGATGGGGTGGTGCTGCTTCTCCTGGAAAACATAGGAGATGCTGTGTGAATCCAGGATTCATCTCACCACTGTAAAGATGGAGAAGGAAATGGAGATAAGCCATCAGCCAGGCTTCGAGTTGAGACCTTGGAGAAATCACTGTTATCCTCTAAGCCAAATGCAAGAGGGAAAATGAAAAAGAGCAGAGACTTTCAGTAGGGATTTATAATTGGTGGGGCAGGTGAGCTACAATGGCTAACCCTGAGCCCCATGTGCAGGATGGCAGGGAGGGATGGATTCCTGGAGGGTTCAAAGCTGTTTTCCTCTTGGAAGCATATGTCAGGGCATTCATTCCTTTGTATCAGCCCTTCACATGAGTGTCAATGAGATGTCAGGCAGCTCAGTGATGTCAGACTCAAGCACGGATGGGTGGCATGCCCTGCAGTATCCTTCTGTTTCAACGTGGATTACTTTCCCTCATGAGAACTAACCAGGAATTGATACACCCTCTACTTTGGGAAAAAATATGATGGTGGAAGGGGCATGTCTGGCTGCCGGTATAGATTTGCCATGTCTAATGTCCTCAGCACAAAACACACATGCCACATTCTACACCCCCCCACCCCCCCAGCCCTCTTATCCCATCTCCAGCACCTCTCTCATTTCCAGGGATTAAGATTCTCCACCACTTCTCTGGTCCTGAAGGTGAAGAAAATTTCCTCTGAATCACTGGGCTGCAACTCATGCCCATTCTCTCTTAATCGCCATCATGCACCTCAAGGAAGAGTTTGGTTCCATCCCCTCCATAGCCCTCCTTTAGGTGATCGATTGTTTTCAGAGCATTTCTGCATTCCCTCAAGGCCACTCTAGTTCCGATGCTGCTGTTCATTCCAGCCGGGCATTCCTCGCAGGGCTGGAAGCATCCTCTCAATTCTGTCCTGTACATCAGGAATCAAAATTCAAAAGAGCATTGGTTTTAGGGCAGACCTTTCTGAACAGCCTCCTGATTTGACAGAGAGCTTGTTAGGAGCTCGCTGAGAACAGCCCTTCACCTACCTGCACCCTCATCCTCTGAAGAAATCTTGAGTATATTTCCTCAGTTTGCTCAGAGAGCCTCCTGTTGCACTGTGTTAAAAGTCTTAAAGTCAATATATTTCACATCTATTGCTTCTCTTTATCCACTGGGCCAGCTACCATCAAAAAAAAATTGGTCTGATCTGAAATGATTTGTTTCTGACAAATCCCCAGTGGTTCTTTTCCATCACCTGGAGATACCACATGTACTTATAAACTGAAGGCTTTGTACCTTGCTCTTTCTTCTTTCTGTTGTCCAAACCAGGCTGAGCAAGTGGTGCCATTTACCCCTCTTACTGCTGTCTCCATACTGCCCTTCTTCAGTCCCTCCCTGCTTCCCTAACATAGGTTCTGGAAGATACGGCTCAGCTCGCAAATGAAAGCAGCTGGTGCAAGGCCTTCTACATGTCCTGCTTCCCTCATCCCAGGGATGCCTGTCTCCAGAGCAGAGCTGCTCCAGCCCTCGCAGCATCTTTGTGCCTCCTTTGAAATCACTCCAGCAGCTCCACATCCTCTGGGCTTCTAAATTCTTCTCTCTCACCCTTGCAGCCCTACAGTCATTCTTGATGTCTTACAGGTACCCTTTGGCAGCAGCATCATGGCCGGACTGATCTGCAGCAAAGTCAAACAGTATGAAAGCCAAAAAACCCTCATCAGCATTTCCAGAACATCCCACATCCAGGTCACTGACGACCTATAAACCTCTTAGCTCAGGTCAGCTGATACGTGCCTCTACCCTGCGCAGGAAAGGGAAGCTATGATGACCAGCACCACCTGCTCCTAGTGCTTTGTTCAGGTCTGGCTGAAAGCTTCACAGGGCTTGGTCCCTTCCTTGGCTATGAAGGATTTACACCAACCTGCTAACACAGATCAGCAGGCAGAGAAAGGTCATTTCCCACGCCCAAAGTCACAAGTGCCCAGTCTCCTCCATCACAGAAGTCTTGATACAGAAGTCCTTCATAGAATCATAGAATCATAGAATAGTTAGGGTCGGAAAGGACCTCAAGATCATCCAGTTCCAACCCCCCTGCCATGGGCAGGGACACCTCCCACTAAACCACGTCACTCAAGGCTCTGTCCAACCCGGCCTTGAACACTGCCAGGGATGGAGCATTCACAACTTCCCTGGCCCCACCTTTTGCTGACCCTCCTCCTCTGCATCACAGACCTCGGGGTTTTTGTCTCTAAAATCCCCACAAAGCCCGTCACTCTTGTGCGCATCCTCCCTACAAGTGCAGTTTTCTCCTTGCCCCCACAGCTCCTTCCTCTGTCAAATCAGTATCTGAACCAGCACTCGCCTCCCAGCTGGGAGCCCACCATCACCCCAGCCCTGAGAGAGGCACCAGCCTCTCCCACAGTCACAGACCACTGGTGCAAGCCTTTTAATGAGGGGCCACCAGCTGGGAGCCAACCAGCAGAAGCATTAGGAGGAGAAGCCTCTAGATTATACTGGCATAAAACAAAAGCAACGAAGTAGATTTAAGGAAAGCAAAACACAAAACAATGGATGAGAAAGTAAGATAAAAAGAGAGCTAGATGGACAGACAAATCTGCCAGCTAACACATCCATAGAGCAACTGCATGTGAGCTGTGAGAGAATCACGGAATCAACCAGGTTGGAAAAGCCCTTTCAGCTCATCCGGTCCAACTGTTCCCAGCACTGCCAAGGCCACCACTGACCCATGGAGCTGAGGGCCTCATCTCCACAGTGTGTAAACACTTGTAGGGACGGTGACTCCAGCACTGTCCTGGGCAGTCTCTTCCAATGCCCGAGCACCCTTTGGGGAAGGAATTGTTCCTCATCTCCATCTAAACCTGCCCTGGTGCAGCTTGAGGCCGTTTCCTCTTGTCCCATCCCTTGTTCCTTGGGAGCAGAGCCCAGCCCCTCCTGGCTCCATCCTCCTCTCAGGCAGTTGTAGGGAGCGATGAGGTCCCCCTGAGCCTTCTCTTCTCCATCTGAACCCCCCAGCTCCCTCAGCCGTTCCCCATCACACTGTGCTCCAGGCCCTGCACCAGCTCCAGTGCCCTTCTCTGGCCCCGCTCCAGCACCTCAATGTCTCTCTTGTAGTGAGGGGCCCAGAGCTGAACACAGGATTCGAGGTGCAGCCTCACCAGTGCCCAGTGCAGGGGCACAATCCCTGCCCTGTCCCTGCTGCCACGCTGGTGCTGATCCAGGCCAGGATGCTGGGGGCTTCTTGGCTGCCTGGGCAGAAATTGCTCATGTTCAGCTCCATCAACCAGAAACCCCACATCCTATTCCATAACCAGCTTTCCAGCCACTCTTCCCCAAGCCTGAGTGCTGTATGGGGTTGTTGTGATGCAAATGCAGGACCCGGCACTTTGCCTTCTTGATACTCATACAAGCCTACACCTCATCAACCACAGCAGAAAGAAGAAAGAGAAAACCACCAAATCTGCCTTACCTAGATGAATGGAAACCAGTGAGCAATCCCCACAGAGACTCCTGGAGGGAAAATACACACAACACAACCATTACAGAAAAAGCTCCTGCATCTCCCCCAACAACAGTCTGAAAAGGAAAGGGAATAATTCAGCAATAATTGTCTCCCCTTGCCCTGTGCCAGCATGTGGCTCTTATGTACCCTCAGTTTCTTCACCCAAAGAAGGAATGGTGTTGTAGGGAATGCTGAATATTAGTGACAGAAGCAGGAGAGACTTGCACAGGCCTGTGCCATGCCAAGATTGAGAGACACATCAGTCTTGTCAGGTCAAAATCCAGCACACTGACT
Organism: Amazona ochrocephala; assembly: GCA_039720435.1. NCBI lineage: Eukaryota > Metazoa > Chordata > Aves > Psittaciformes > Psittacidae > Amazona > Amazona ochrocephala. The sequence goes on along the minus strand of CM077891.1, from coordinate 781,528 downwards.
CCTGCTCTTTTATACCCCGAGCTTCGAGCAAGGCAGCATGCTGCGTTGTGCTAGCCTGGCCTTGCCCCATGCTCTGTGCTCATTATGGAGTGATAGTGGCTGTGCTGGACAGAGTCGCTCCCAGTTTTCTTGATCAGCTGCAAAATAAGAAGGTGAAGCAAAAGCTTTTCCTACCCTTGTTGAAATAACGTATTTAAGGACCAGAGAGATAGTTAGATATGATTTATGTAATGTATGGATGTTTACGTATTGTATACCTAAACCAAGGTCCTGTGGCTGGGTCGGGCAACCCCTAGCACAAACACAGACTGGGGTAGACTGGATGGAGCAGCCCTGAGGAGAAGGACTGGGGGTGTTTGTCAATGAGAAACTGAACATGATCCAGCTTCGGTGTGCACTTGCAGCCCAGAAACTCCCTGTGTCCTCCTCTAATGACTGTGGAGAGACTGTGGAGTTGATCCAGAGCAGGATGAGTCAGACTTGCCCTCAGGGAAGTCTGCAATGCTCCTTCACTGGAGAGGAGCCCAGCAGCTTTGCTCTTACTTACTTACTAATACTTCAGGAAAGCATGGCTCTCCCATCATAATTGCAGCCTCTCTTTTTTTCCCAAGCTTGTTTCTTGAGTACAAACAAGGAAAACTGGGCACTGGGGAGTGTCAGCATGCACACATTTATCACTGAAGAATACTGAGTCCTCATTTTCCTGACCTTTCAGAAAGAAAGGACCAATTCTCTTGTTGAGCTTTCAAGCAAATCTGTCTTATGTAGGGCTGAAGAAGTACACGACTAAACCGCATCATTTGGGTTGGTGAACACTCTGGAAGACATTGGACCTGGACAGACCATATAGCACAAGGGCATCCAGAAGAACAACTATGGAGCCTGTCCTCCCCTGCTTCTTTGGGGAAACACAAAGTTTTCACAGCAGCATTGCTGGCATGGTGAGAAAATCGACTGTCAGTGAGTGGAAAAAGAGCAAGTGACAAATGACGGGTGTGAATTTGATGTTAGTCATTGGGCAAAGGTTTGAACTTGCCGAAATTTGTCAAGCTTTATTTGGGCTGTTCCCAATCCCCTACCCCAGCCCAAGCCCTACATCACAGCAAAGAAGCCAGCACAGATTGCCATGTTTTGCCATCCCAGGCAGAGAAGCCAGTTCCTTCTCTGCAAGGACAGGTATGGCACCAGCAGGTAGGGTAGGACCAGTCAGCTCCTCCTGACATCTGACATCCCCATGTGGGTACAGTGCTCATGCTCTGAACCATTCCCACCATGGGGAAGTTTGGTCCCGGGATTTTGGTGAAGGCCAAAAGAAGATCGCTGTGTCCTAGGAAGGATCATGAAGCCTAGAGGTGAGGCATTTACAAGTAAAGTAATTCTCTAGTTTCCAAGTCAATCAGGAGTGTTCTGAAGAGCATCCCCATTCCTGCTTTTCCAACCCAAAAAGGTTGACCAGTGCTGGCAGTTCTGATGATTCAATCCCCAGAGAGCTGCTATTTTTCTGCTGCCAGAGTTGGGGGATTACACGAGACGCTCAGTCTTGAATGAAAATCACATCAGAGCCAAACTTGTGACTGCAGAGGAAAGCTGGAAACACCATTCTGAGCAGCTCAAAAAAAAAAAGAAAAGAAGTAGAAGGCAAATAAACAGAGCCGGAGTTTATTAATTTTTAAAATCTCATTATTTTTGGACAGCATAATGTTTTCTGAGACCTGAGTCAAGTGCTCTGATTGCCGGGAGTTGGTGAGGGAGCTGTGGAGTGTCTCAGTGCTCTGCTGCCCACGTTCACTGCAATCAGATAATGAGCTACAGACAGGCTTGTCTCAAAGCCACCGTCCACGGTACCTGTTCTCAGAGAGTGTCTCTGCTATGCTGCTGGTGCATGTTATTTTCTTAGTGCGACAGCGAGCTTGATCTCCACAAAGGGGTTGTAGGAGTTGAATCAGAGTGGCACATGGACACTGAGCATCCCAGAACCTGAAATTAGGTGTTAGAATAAGGAAACTGTTGGCACTTATCCTGGCTCACTAGGTGCCAGCTCTGCAGCCCCACATCCCCCCTCTCACCTGAGCCTCAGAGGGGAGCCGGTCAGGGCAGGACCTGGCATTGCTATGGGAGCCCCAGCCATGGTGTGAGCAGCAGGGCAGAGGCACAGCAGCGCAGAGCTAATGCATTCCCCACCCGTGACTTGTTCACAAGGACACACTGGGCTTTCTCCTGCATCTTCTTTCCTTCATCAGTGTCTAAAGAAGACCATGAGCAGCTCAAAGGAGCAGCTGCACAGGCCAGGCACTGCAGCGTGTTCAGATACAGCATGCAGGAAGTCCATCCCTTCCCTCACCCCACCCAGAGCATCCCTGGGAGCAGTTGAGCTGGCAGAGCTCTTGGGTAAATGTCCTCAGGTGACAGCAGTGAGTGGGATGACTCAGAGATCTCCACGCTGACACAAAATGATCTTATTCCGCAATCTCCATCTCCTTTCTGAAACTCATTGCCTGGTATGACAAGCAGGCAAATGAGGAGCCTCTTCAGCCGGAGCTGCCCTCAAGGCGAGTGCAGTCTGAGCTCTCCTGTGTCATGCTGCAGCACATTGCTCACAGGTGGCTCAGGGTGTTTCGCTGGAGAAGATTACTCAGGATACAGGGTATGTGCTTCTATCAGAGTCTTTTGAATGCATCAAAGGGAGGGGTGAATGGTCTTGAGTGAGGGGTGAAAATGAACTGGAGATTATCACAAGACATGAGGAGCACTGTGCAATTGAAAACAGGGCTTGAGGTGAGCATTAACCATTTGAGCAGAGTCAGGATTGATTTATAGATAACTTCTGAAAGAAAGATGCAGAGAAGGGAACACAGAGAAAGCTACACCTTTCCCACCTGCATCTTTGTGCCCAGTAGTCTTCCTGGTGCAACCGGGAGAGTGTGATCCCTGCCCAGCACTCATGTATGGGTCAGGAAAATGGGCTCAGCAGCATCCTGTCTCAACCTGGTGCTGCTCACCCTCATTCTGAGCCAGGTCCTGTGCCTGCAAGGAAGCACAGGGAGCCCATGGCATTGTGGTGTCTGTAATGGCAGTGAAATAGGAGGTCAGTATAACCAAAGGCTGAAAAACATTACTCAGTTTGTGACATGAAATTCAGCAGCATGGTACCATGCGTGTGTGTACGTGTCTGATCATGATGGCAATGTAGCCCTGTAAGTTTAATTTTTGTCATTCTAGTATAAAGCCAAAGGCACCTTATTGACCTGACAGTGAGGAGTCTCAGGACTGGTCTGGTCTTGCCTTGGTCTGTGTTGCTTTTAGCTTGTTTTGACAGCTGCCTTCAGCCTGGAGAAGAGAAGGCTCCAGGGAGACCTTACAACAACCTTCCATTACTCAAAGGGGGCCTGCAAGATACCTGGAGAAGGGCTTTGGACAAGGACCTGTAGGGACAGGACAAGGGGAATGGCTTTAACCTGCCAGAGGGGAGACTGAGATGAGCTCTGAAGCAGAAGCTCTTTGCTGTGAGGGTGCTGAGGCGCTGGCACAGGGTGCCCAGAGAAGCTGTGGCTGCCCCATCCCTGGCAGTGTTCAAGGCCAGGCTGGACACAGGGGCTTGGAGCAAGCTGCTCCAGTGGAAGGGGTCCCTGCCTGTGGCAGGGATTGGAACTGGATGAGCTTTAAGATCCCTTCCAACCCAAACCAGGCTGGGATTCTGTGATATTGTTTTAACTAAACTCTGTACACACTGTGAATGCTAATGGTTTAACAGATCCAGGTTGCCACGCTTAGTGAAAAGAGATCTTCATGTTAAGTCAGGCTGTGGGAGGGTACTGTGCACCTTCCAAACTCTAACTGGGAGTTGATTAAGATAGAGCATAAAAGAATAACTCTGAGGTCTCCCAAACTGAGGCAGAGGAAACTCCACCATGAACATCAGACAGCAAAGGACTACAGATGCTGGTGGCTCTCTTTGCCTCCCCATACCTCTCTGACTCAGGAAGCTCGGCACTCTGGGCTTTGTCTAAGTACACACAGACCCAAAGGGACATTGAGAGTGAGTGCAGCACCAGAGAAAAGGACAGATATTGGGAAGGTTTTTGTATCACAATTTTGATTTTGTTACTAAATAGGGGTGTCCGTATGAACTAGGTGACTTGCGCTATTAGATGGCCAAAATAGGAACCAGACTTGGCTCTGTAGGTATGGTGTCTGCCCTTTTGCCCATAATGAGACTTTTGGTGTAAGAGTAATCTGGAAAAGACAAGCAGACCCTGAGCCCTGGGGGAATTACAGGGTTTGTCCTCTGAGGTCTGTTCTCCAGCTGCCAGAACTCAGTCCTAGCTTCTCCCAAGCTGTCCTGGGGCTGGTGGGTATCTGCATGTCTTGGGAGCTGTCTCTCCAGCTACACACTTCCAATAATTCAGCCCATACTCATTAATGTTGTATTGGCAATTCACAGCCTGTAGCATCTTGTCAGTTATTGACTAAGACAATATTGCAGTACTGCCAGGAACCACCCCAGCCTGGCCAACAGCACTGCTCCTGCTTGGGCAGTGGCTCTGACCACCATCTGCTGAATGAGCCTGGCAGTTTGCAGATGGTTTGAGAGTCTTCTGGGCTAGCCTCAACCAGGTTTGGGATTTACCATCTGTGCATTATTCCAGACTCCCACATCTGGAAGTGAACTGGTCCAGACTGAACAGGTGAGTCCATGAGCATCCAGCTGTGTGCTTGAATGCATCAGCCAAGAAGAGTGTGACTGGTTGGCCCAGTAAATGTACGGGCTGCAGCCAGGGCTCTTGTCTCAACCAGGAACATCCATGTCTCACCCTGGACATCATAGCATGTTTCAGCTTTGGCTGCAAGGGAAAAGTTTCCGCCACCTCTGTTCAGCACCATTTGCCAATGTGCTTAGGAAAACATCTCCCTTGTTTCTTCCTCACTCATACCACAGCATGAGCTGGGAACAGGGTCAGCTTGGGCATTCTGCAGCTCTCTACGCTCCAGCTTAGCTAACTCCTCCTTCTGCCTTTCTGTCATTTCTAGAATACACTGGCTCTGAGTGACTGATCTGGGTCCTGTGCCCAAAGCTGGCAGCTGAGCCAATGCTGCAGCTGGTGCAGGTGGAGAGCTGCTGGCTCAAGCCAACAACGTCATGAATGAAGCACTGTTTTCCTTGAAACATCCCGAGGCTGCTACTTACTGGGCATAGAAATGCCGGGGTTTGCAGGGCAGGCCCAGGGCTGGTTGTGTGCATGAACTCACAGCGTTTCCTACAGCAAGAGCCTGGAAACACTTCAGCAGGAATCATGGCTCCACTGAAAAGCTGGGGATGAGGGATCAGCCTCTCCTCTCCTGGAGGAGATCCAAAGAGAGATCTCCTCTTTGAGTATCACTGTCTTGTATGTCACTTCCCAGCATGGTACTCTAGGGAAAGATGGACACCATTGGCATGGTTGGCTGATACACTAAGGCTGTGATAGGACTGTGATTTCGCCTGTCCACTTCAAAACCAGGCTGTGAGAACTTGTTACTTGTTCCCACCTTGCTTTCAATGGTTTATGCCTTTCTTTTCACCCTGTGTCTCCTTACTTGCACTTCCTAGAGCTGAACATGGCTTCAACTCATCAGAACTGGAACGGGAAAGAGGCAGAGCATCCCTGCTCTGGGACCAGGACTGCGGGCTCTACTGGGGGCGTGCATTGAGGTGCTCAGACCACACAACCCCCAGGAGAGGCAGCTGGCAAAGAAGACTGTCTGCCACAGCTCCCAGGAAATCCCCCCACCAAACACTGTCTCCATTCCCTGGGACCAAGCTGGATTTAGTGGGAGAGTAGGGCAGAGTGATGATCCCTTGCCCAGAGGATTAAATCATGCTGTGGTCCTGCTGGGTGTCTGACCTTCACTTCCTACCACCAGTGATACACCAGGAAAAAGAAGGAGCAATGACCTTCCCATCCCATGCCCTTCCCCAGGTACCAAACCACCTTCATCCCTTGTACCCAGGGCTCATGTACCCCCATGTTCACAGCACACACACTCAAGATGGAACCATACATTTGCTAACAGTGATTGTGGACCTTGTCTCCCAGCAGTAAGGATTCAGACTTGACTGTCACAGGCTCCCCATGCTGCTGCCAGAGCTGGCGGTGGTCTGACAGTCGCATGGCACCAGTTCACCTGGAGGAAAAAGCAGTGGCTGGACCTGTCAGGAATTACCTGCCCCACATGTTCCTCCAGAGGCATGATAAACCATCTTGTGGAGCCCAGCATGTGAAGGTTGGGATTAGTTAGACAACACAAACAGTTTATGTCCCATGGCTTGTGGTAGTTGTGGCAGGAGGGACCTGAGCCATTTCAGGAGGGCACACACGAAAGGAAAGGTCTCACAGGTCCTGAGTGGTTAGAAACTTGCAGATTGGCAGAGGGGAAGAAGTTGGCTGTCTTCAGCACAGGGGAGATACTCATAAAATGGATTAGAGACTCTGTGATGGAGGAGTTGGTTGAATGGCGCCATGTGAAAGGGATGAGAAGGAACTGGCAGAAGTGGTGGGTTCAGCTCCTTGTTTTACAGAACTGTAGCCTGAAACTGCTGTGGAACACCAACTGGAATGTCCCCAGTACAGACGGCGCTGCCAGTCTGGCAGATGATGTCCAAATTACAGCCAACCAAACCCAGCAAGCAGGAATGAGAAGTGCTCATGAAACCATAACTCCTTGAGGACTCAAGACAGGTTTGTGTGTCCTGCTCCCCATCCAAGAGCACGTGGTTTCTAGAACAGGGCACCAGAAGAGGGGCATTTCTGTGCCAGGCTCCCCAGTGGCATAGGCAGAGAGGATGTCTATCTCCTCCATGCTCCTCCTGAGCATCCTCCATTGTGTGGCCATGAACATGTGAGCTCTTCTGGCATGACACCTTCAGCATCACACCGCCACCACCCTTCCAAGGAGCACTGAGCAAATCTGAACTGCTGGCTAGTGGGAACTCAGACATAGTAGAACACATTTTTGCTTTATGAAGCAAACAGTGGATTCCCATCACCCTATACCAATCTTAATGTGGCCTATTGCTTAGGCAGTCTTTATCATCCAGCTACATGGAAGTAGTTTTTATTTGCCTCCAGAACTTGAGGGAAGCTGTTGAATAAGGACTGCTCTGTATCCTGAGCTGCAGAAAGCCTGATTTTCCAGGAACTTCCATTGTGAGATCCTTTAGGCAGTTCTTACTCCATTTATCAAGTGCTTGACTGGTGTAGTTTGCTGTTCTTTTCAGCCAGGTTTCCTCAGGAAGCAGGAATTACATATTACTGCGTGCCAATCCTGCTGTTGCCACCTTTCGTCATGTTCAGCTTAGAGGTAGAGCTCACAGAGATACTGTGTTCTTACAAATACCATGAATGTATGTAACCAGACCAGGACAACCGACCCAAACTAGTCCTCTGCTGAGAAAGGCTTCCTTTAGAGATCAAACAAATTGGTAGACACATGAGGAAGCACGTTGTAGGCAGCCACAGGAAACCAAGCGCAGGTTGTTTCTGCTGTCTGTGGAGCTGTGTTTTAAACAGAATACTCTGTGACAGTGGATCAAACACCCAAGGAAATGTTAAAGCCACTCACTTGGAGAAACAGATTAAGCTCAGGTAAGGAAGTGCTCTATTCCTGGAAAACAACAATAATAAATACATAGAAAGAAGCAGTTTCCTGGGCTGGGGAATTGAACTGGCAGAATACAAACCATAGTATAAACCATTCAGCTGTAGCTCCTGTAGCTGCACACAGTATGAGGTCACTGGCCCAGTTTGCCTCAAGTCTTGGTGTTAACAGTGAAAGGATGCCACCAGACTGGAACGTGCAGGCTGGCGTGGGGTAGGCAGGAATGCCTCTTTTAGCAGCAGTGTTTGCTTATGCCACCTTGAAGTGAAGCCCTGCTTACGCAGGGCAGTGCTGGAGTCACCGTCCCTACAAGCATTCACACACTGTGGAGATGGGGCCCTCAGTGCCATGGGTTAGTGGTGGCCTTGGCTGTGCTGGGGAACTGTTGGACTGGATGAGCTTGAAGATCTTTTCCAACCTGGTTGATTCTATGATTCTATGATTAGATGCACTCACTTTGGCTTCTGCAGAGCTGCTGCTCTCACGTATTCTCACTCCTCTCTCCACCTGCAATTGCACAGGGGCTTTTCCCTTCTTAAATACATTATCTCAGAGGTGTTGCCACCATCACTGATGGGATCAGCCTTGGCCAGTGGTGGATCCATCTTGGACACAGCCGCATTGGCTCCATTGGACTCAGGGGAAGCTTCTGACCGCTTCCCACAGAAGACACTTCTATGTCCCCTCCAGCTGCCAAAACCTTGCCACACACATCCAATACACCACTTAAACTCTTCATTGTTCAGCAGTTTGCCAGCCATTGATTTTGATTTTATTTTCTTCAGTTTCCCTTCTCAATTTCCTGCCTTTACTTGCTGAAATTCATTCCAGTAACCTTGACTTCCTTCCCTTCCTCTATTCTTTCCATGGTGCATTTTTTTTCCTAATAGCCTCCTTCATTTTGCCACTAAATCAGTGTGGACTTTAGGCAAAATTGTCTTCTTTCTTTGAGGTGAAATTATGACCTAATAAGCTCTCATTAAAGAACTTCCTATCTTCATTCCCTTTTTTTTTATTAAAATTTCCCTCCAAATTAATTCCACACATAATTTTCCCCAGCTTTGGGAAATGAGTCTTTTTAAAACATCGTGTGAGTGTGTATGTGTCTATAGATATACTGAAGTGGTTGGGACCGTTTTCTCTTTGCCTATATTAGATATAATCAGGTCATGATCATGGGTCCCTAGGCAACCACTAACTTCCAGCATGGTGATTAATTCATCTTTATCCATCATAATGAGATCCAAAATAAATTACCTCATGTTGGGTGCAATACCTTTTCTGTTAGAAAATTACCATCTCTAATGTGCAATAACAGTTATGATGTTTGACTCCAGGCTGCACCAGGGCTCCGGCAGCCTCACACATGGGGCTCTGATTTCTCTCCCTGTGCCTCACAGAGAGGTGGGGATGTAGCTGCTCATCCTCCTGCCAGAGCTGCCTGGAAGGCCTGTAGGAAATCCCAGCCAGTCCTCACTAGGGGGGATGTAAGGAGGGAAAGGGGAGGAATCAAAGACCTCTCAAAGGCATAGTCCCTTGGGGACTTCAGAAGGATCCCATGTACCCATAGCACACAAGGTATGTCAAGCTGGGGCCTCAGACCTGCTTGACTCTTGCCAGAGATATGCTTGGATTTTCTGAGGCTCTGGTCTTTTTTTTCTTGCCACTGATGGTCAGGATAACGATAACATCCTGTGTGGAGTACTCCTGATGGTGGAACTGCTGAGGAAAGAGATCGTAGAGCTGCTGCCAGAGAGTGATGAGCTGAGCAACACCAGCAACCTCCAGTCCAGCTTAGGAAACTGGAGCCAGCATCAATCTCTGTGGAAAGACTATCAGCTCCTCAGGGAAGAAGCAGCTGCTGGTCTCCTCTATTATGAGGCAGCCTCTGAAGACCTGTGTGCTGTCCTTGTCATTTGAAGGTCTCGTCCCTATAATGGCATTGTCTCCTTTATTTTTCTCCAGGGAGGAAAGAAAAGCAATGGAGACTGTGAGAGACTTGGAGTCTTGGTGGGCTCCAGCCCTCTGACCGTCGTTAAGGCCCTCTTCTGGACCCACTTGAGCAGGTCCACATTCCTTTTGTATTGTAATTCAAAGTGAGGCCATTTCAGAGGGGAGACGCAGCAATCAGAGCCCTAGTGTGGCAGGTGGGTAAGCAAAGAAGAATTTGCCCCTGAGAAGGTGCAGGTCTGCCCACTAAACACACCCAAAATCCCCATCAAACATGGGGGCTGGCCCCAACATCACCGCATGATCTGTGTCTAAGGGATGGGCAGGGAGACCTGGGGCGTGGGGGCTGTGGCGTGACAAGGAGGTGCAGCAGAGGCACCAGAACCTGCTCCCTCCTGCAGGGTAGCCAGTTCTATCGCTTTCACTCCTTCCTGTGACAGATCAATCTGAAACCCTTGTCCATTGCTTGCTTAATACATCCACCTTCTCTGGTTCTTCTACTTCGAAGCAGATTCGCACACAAAAGATGCCAGGCCTGTGCTTAACCTGCGAGATTACCAACAGAAACACAGTGACTGATCTCTGGCAGGGATACTCACACGTTATGCTCTCCAGAGGACATGTCTGGGTTGGCTGGAGACAGTGTCAAGAAGCTGGGAGACACAGGGTGAACTTTCTAATCTGTTCAAGGTCTGCTCGGTGGGAGAGCACAAAGACTTGGTTCAGAAGGACACTGAATGCAGCTGTCCGGGAGCTCAGGAAGCCCTAGGAGCCCCAAGTCCCAGATAACTTTATCTGGTTGTCATGCACCTTCCAGCACTTTTATGGCTCTCAGCTCCTTCCCCAGCTCTCCTGCCCCATCCTCTACTTTCTACCCTGTCTCTCTGCCATGGTCCCACCACACCTTGATTAATTACCTCAGCTACTGAAATCTTCCCCATGCCCTCTCCAGGGTCTCTGCTTCCCACACACTTCTGATGGAGTAATTGGGGTCTGAACACTGCTGAGAACAAAGACCATGCCGCAGTCCAAAGTGGGACTTTTCACGGGGCTGTCAGCGGAAAAAAAGGCTCGGCTTACTTATTCTCAGGGCAATGAGCAACATCAAGAACCTACATAAACCTTAATGAAGAGTTTGGGGTGGGAGAAGCAGAAGAGTAGTTAAAAGCATTCACAATGTGCTAAGTCTTCCCTTGTAACAGCATCTTTTCCTCACTTTTCTTCAGCAATAGAAAACCTTAATAGAGAAAGGTCCCTTGTCTGAGAGCCTCTTTGACATTATTAAAGAAAGTAATAACCGTGCTTTCTGAGGTGGGGGAATAAATCAATTGAATGATGCTAGGCTAAGGCGCTGTCACTGCTGGTATTCGATTCTGCTCTCTATCAGGAAAAACAAGGCTCAAAATACATTAACATGGCCAAAAAAGAACAGCAAAACAGAATATATGTCTCTGGTGAGGGATCAAATTGCAAGTCACTGTTGGAGGAACATTCAGTGATCCTTTCTTCTGAGATTTGGCAAACTTATGTCACCCATGAAGTTGCTTAATCCATTCAGTGACCTCACCAGTTGAATGCTTCCAGCAATACCACAAGGATGCAATTACACCCAGGTAAACCAGCATCCTGCTACACAGAGAGAAATAAGGAAAATAGAAGAGGGAGAGGAAGGAATTAAGGCTGGGGAAGAAAAGCCAAAGAAGAGAGAGGAGCTGTACAAGTCTGTGTTCCCACAATTTTTAAGGCTTAGTTCACGTATTGAACTCATCATTTCTGGGAAGGTTTCTCAGGAGCTGAATGATGGGAGGATGTGTTCCTTCATACCAGCAGTGGGAGGCCAAAATGGCAGAGATCATTTCCTGTAGTTCATCATTATCTTGATGGATCATTTCCTCACATCTCTTTTAAAAGGATCCTAAAACCAATCAACAGATGCACAGACTTTCTCACACAATTCAGCCGTGCCCATTGGATGCCAAGGTCTGTCCAATTGGTCCCAGTTTGGTTTTCTTTATTTGCCCTCCGAGATCCCAGAGGAGAGCTCTGTTAGACTGTGACAGCTCCGATCTTCACACAGCTCTCCTTTCCCAGAAAAATCCTGGTCGTGTCCTGAGTTCTCACTGCTAAGTCTGCAGAGAGGAGTTGCAGTAGGCCAAACCTACACAGAGCCAAGGGATGCTCCAGAGGATGCCTCACTGAGACTGTCATTCACACTGCAGAGTGAAGCCTTTAATATAAAGGAATATCGTAATTCACCGTGCCCTGAGCCCTTTCCTCACCTCACCTGTAAATGTTTGCATGAGGACTTGGCTCACCTTGCGATCTCTTCCAGGGCAGAATGTGTATGGTCCAGCAAATCTGTCCCAGTGATGATCATACAGCTTTGCACTTTCCTGTGGTTTCATAACTTCACTCTACATTTTGCAGTCACAAAGCTGACCTGATGTCCAGGGTAAACACCACACCTCTTCTGTGCATCTTTCAGAGCAATTGTGAATGGAGAGCAGCGATGCTTCTGGGAACAGCTCAGCTGCATTTCTTCAGGCATCTCCCGTAACAGAAGAATCCCTGCGCCCTAGAAGTGCCAGTTTCTCTCTGCCAACAGAAAAGGCAACCAAGACAACAAGCTCTGGAGAGCAGAGAAGATGGGCTGTATCTGCTTTGCACACAGCTCAGGTTTATGTATCAAAAGGACAAGGAGCAGGAGAATAATCTATCTTGCTCCAGAAGGAGCAGAGAGGTGCTTTACTGCACCAGCCAAGCTCTGGGCAGCAGCAGCAGTAAGTTGGGCACTGCACACACAGTCTCATTGGGTTTTGGGCTGTCAAGTGCACAGGATTGTTGGATATTTCCCATTCTACCTCTAACCTTTGGAGGTGGGTTTGGAAGAGGCTTCTTGCCCAGGTTAATCACTACAGAAAGAGACAGAGTCTGTGTGTATGCTGCATGTCAAGGCCAGACTTCTGGGGCCAAATGTCAGTCCTGGAGCATCCCTGAGTTTCAGGGAAGATAATCTGCCAGTGCTGAGAGCTGCCTGCTGAAACAGGCAGGAGTGGAGAGAAACCCTTCCCGAAGGGTTAAACTGAGCTGTTCAGAAGATGAGTAAAGTTACTTCACATCATCTAAGCCTCTCTAATGAAACCTTCTCTTTCCTTTTGGAGGTAATCTTCCTTTGATCAAACCCTCTTCTCTTCTGATGAGAACACGGTGCAGTAATCAAGAAGCTAATCTGTGCCAGAGCAGGCTCCCAGGCCCCTCATAACCCAGAGCATCACGATCCCTGAGACCACTGCCTCGGCCTCTCTCTCTCCTGCCTGTGGCAGGCAGCTATTCCTGTACTCCTGCTTCACTCCTCCAGCCTTTGTGGTTGCAAGGGGCAAGGATAGTGCTTGGCTGCTTTGCAGGGCACATGTGCTCCTGAAGTAGGGACCCTGAGCCAGCCTGAGCAGAGAGGTAGATCTGCCCATACCTTTCTCAATCCAAAGACCGAAAGAGCTTTCAAACTCTAAACCCAGTTATATTAGAATATAAGCTTGAATAAGTACAGTTCTGAAAGAGAAGGAACTCAGTGACTAGGCCAGATGGGATAGAAATAAAAAAGTCTATAAACAGCTCTTTCTGTTCCCCTTCCCTCTGTGTCCCCATGGATGAGCCTTTACCTCCAGTTTGGTTCCATCTAGCTCAGCAGCTTTCTGAGTTATAACAGACTTGTACTGAGTCCTTCTGGTCCTTGACATATCTTTTCCTTTCTGTCACATCACCACAATGCTTGTCCCAGCTGGGAAAACGCTGTCTCACTGCATGGAATATCTCACTGTGCAGGATCAGGAAAGTTACTCAGAAGGGACAAGATCCACCATAACTGATCAGGTGCTTACACAAATTACAGCCTACGGGAGGGAGAAGGGAGGTGGGAGACTTCCTCTGCTTTTCCTTCCTCCCTTGAAGGAAGGACAGAAGTGATTTTGTGGGAATACACCCAGGAACATACCAGGAGGTCCTGCCCCTGCCTTGCCTCTTGCATTTGCTAGACAGCAAAGATGCTACACAACATGACCTGTTGTCCAGACATGATGCATAAACCACAGGGATTTATCCACTTTTTCCCTGAGCAGTGGGCTCTTGGCGTGTTAAGGCATCTTACAAACACTAAGCAGCACTCAAGATGATGAACAAGCTGCTTTTCTCCCAGCGTGATGTGCATACACTTGTTATCCCACATGCTTACATCCTCAGATATGCACCTACTGCTTAAGAGGCAGAGGTGAGGGACTTACTGCTTGAACATGCAAATTCAGGTCTGAGCATCCAAGAAGAAAATACTCAGACAGTTGAACCCCTGCAATGCTCCTTGCACTCGGAGCAGCACCTCAGGGTCTCTGGGCACCAAAGCACTGCGCTCTGCTCGGCCAGAAGATGCAGCTTTGCAGGATGCAGGACTGTCACAGCCAGGCACAGATGTGCCAGGCATGGCAGCTGGCTCATCTCCTGGGTTCAAAGCTGTTGCGTGCTGCAGGATTTAGCTCTCTAGGATGAGGTGGAATTCCTACCAGCGTCACTGTCTTGGTTTTCACACGTTGGAGTGGAGGAGCTGGCTGTCTGGTGAAGCCATGTGTGACTGTCCCACGAGGGGTGGGAAGATATCTCCCTCTGCCAGCAGCAAGCACTGAGAACAGTGGCTGTCTGCCCTGTATTTAGGCACCCATTTTCAGTTGGATTTCTCCTTCTGTTTCCTCTGGGGATCTCAGCCTGGTGTCTCCCTTCTCACGAGTGTTAGATGACAAGGAGCATCCCTGAGTGCATGGTGCTGTGTCCCACAGTGAGTTTCTGCATTTCCCTTGGGAACAGGCAGCCGGTGCTCCACATCCTGCCTGAGCAGCCCCTCCTCTGTCTTCAATCCTGTTGTGAACACAATCACAGAGCCAACATCCTGCTCTCAGGTGCAAGATATGCTGCGACCATGTCAGATGGAGCCACGCTTGCAGGGCAGATGGGTTGGGAATCCCAAGTGCAGCAGACCTGGGTCATGCTGTGGCTCTGCAGTCCATGGGGCAATGCAAACGCTGGGCAAGGAAAGCTCGGAGATCTCCAGGACAAACAACTCCTAAATTCAGATACCCAGGGTAGCTGCTGAGCCGCTCCGTGGATTTAACCTTTGGTGTATCTATTGTGTTCTCTCCAAGGAGGAATTTCTCCTGGGATCTTTCCTCAGCCCAGTGCTGCCTGTTATCTCTTATTGATCTGCAAGAGAATCATCGTAATAGAAAAGGTAATTGCTGGTAAATCCACAGAGCAGGAAATGAACTGCTGCACAGTACCAGCATTTCATGGCAGCCAAGCCTGACCTGTGCCAAACCCTGGGCATCCGGGTTGTCAGAATGGTCAGGCCAACAGGAAGCAAAGTGGCGCTGGGAGTTCCAAGCATGGCAAGTGGTTCATGGCCCCAGCGTGGGCAGGAAAGGCGATGCTGTTGCATACGTGGGCACCAATTCTGCAAGCACTCAGAAGAGTCATGGGCTCATCCAGTTCAGGCTTTCAGCTGAGCCACTCTGAGCAAAGGCAAAACAGAGATGGTCATAGGTACGTTCAAAGGGCTGGAGCAGCTCTGCTGTGGAGCCAGGCTGAGAGAGCTGGGCTGGCTCAGCCTGGAGAAGAGAAGGCTCCTTAAGGGGAGACCTTAGAGCAGTCTTCCAATACCTAAAGGGGGCCTACAACAAATCTGGATGAGGACTTTTTACAAGGGCTGAGTGCTGAGAAGGGGATGCGGGGATAACTGCTGGAAAATGCAGCAAACGCCCAGAATCATGGATTATTTCTGCCTTTCTCTGTCTGGACGGAGGGAGCAGGCTAATAGTTCCATGGCTCAGCACATGCTCCCATAGGAGAGAGCAACTCTCTGCTGCCCGGGGTGGCAGCATGGCAGAATATAGATGCATCACTCAGGACCCGTGCCCGCAGCCTGTGATTAAAGCCAAGGTGTAGCACATAAATCAGAGGTTTTCTTCCAGAGGGAAGGAGTAAGAACTGGCCTGAAATTGCAGCCACAGCCCAGCGGGACATCAGCTTTGCACTGAGGGACAGTACAGCCTCATTGCTCCTCCTCTGCTCCTTACACACGTGCAGGGTAAGCCAGCAGAGGAGAGACCTAATGTGCCGAGAACAATGCTATGGGAGATGCCTGCTAAAGCTGCAGAGCCTTCCTGTTTTCAATAGGGCTTGAACACCTCCGGGGTCTGCAGGGGGTGATTGTAAATGTTCATCTTTGGGCTAATGGGGTCCAGGTGCTCTCTGGCATCACCTGAACATGGTAGACTTTGGGGGGGCCATCAGTAGATGTGAAAGCCACAGATTAAAGCTGCGGAATAATACAGATGGCAAGAAACCTACCTCCTGCTGAAAGCTTTGTGAGCCTTGAAGAAAGGGTTGATACGAGGTGTCTCATGCCACCTTCTGGACCCCAGTTAGTCATTATGGGACCTTATCCAGGTCTGTATTCCTGGAATAGCCAGGTGAGCATCTCTTTTGAAAGGATGGCAATGACTACACAGGGCACAACACAGTCAGTGTGATCCAAACCCTCCACTTCAAGGCTGTGATAATAAACCCAGGGAGACTGGATCATCCTGCACAGGCACAGTTTTTAGAGCGGCTGGAACAGGGGCATGGGGAGGTGCTGAGCTGGAAAAAGGCCTGGATTTGCTGCACCTTGTGTGGAGGACACAAAGAATCTCCAGAGAGAAGCATTTGCCTTGAGAGGACCATGCGGGGAGTGCTTTTAAATGCAAATATGGCTCCCAGAGCAAAATACTGCCAACCTCATGGAGGAGATGGGAAATCCTGTGGTGTGGGGTTGCATCCAGGTGCTCCAAAAGTGTTGTCACCTGCACTGACAGCTCCAGGTGTCTGCTGTCTGTTTAGAAATGATGGCTTTAAAGAAGGAAGAACCCATCATAAATCAGGGGGGTGCTGCACTGACGGTGTTTTTGTGTTAGGGGTTTCTTGTTGGCTTCTGCAAGCTGGGCTCGAGGCAGCGGTCAGGCTCACTGCATTGCCTGCAATGTAAGCACTGAACAACTCCTTCTGCACGCTCAGCTTCTCCAGCCAGCTCCAGCTCTAAGTTTGGAGATGAGAGGAAGATCTCACTGGTCTGCAGGGAAATGGGACCAGCCTGGAAAGATACTGGCTCTGGACGCTCTGCCATGAGCCCCGGGGAAGGCAAGGGTGATGCTGATGGTGGGGTGACAACTGTGGAGCAATGGGAGCAAATCAAATGGTGTAAAATGTCCTTGCCAAGGGTTTACATTGAGCTTCTGAAGTCATGCTGCATGTTTGCTTTGGAGGGATCATCCTGGAAGTGACAGGGAAAAGAAGGAAACTCAAACAACAGAGACAAAGTCCCCTGAAAAAGTGATGAACCGGAGTCCTATCAAGGCTTAGGAGGAACACTAACGTTTGTGAAAAGGGAATACGTTTCTGCTGGCACTTATTGTCCAAAGAGTATAACTTAAATATCCTTGCTAGAATGAGGAATAAAATCTAGAGAGATAACATGATGAAAAGGCAGACAATCACACAGCCTTACCCTGAGAGTCAGGCAGCACAGGATCAATCAGATTTCAGCCTTCACATAAAAAAAAGTCGCTTCTGCCTTTTATTATGCTGATGCAGCAAAAATAAAACCTCAGGCAAAACCCTGCTGCCCGTTGTAGCAGGGGGAAGGTCCGAGGGCTCTGGTGAATCAGAGAAGCAGGAGCTCATCCCCAAGAGAAGGCTGAGAGGGATGGGCAAGTGCTCTGAAAAGAGCAGGCAGCGTCCATGCAGGCACACAGGCTGCAAGCACCGCTCCTGTAGCAACTGCAGTCTGAACGCTGTGTGTAGGTAGCTCATGATTTGGGCTGGGAAATGGGGAAAATTCCATTGTAAGATAACCAGGACCATGAGCAAGACTGGAGTGGGAGCGGAGGCAAGGCGCAGCACCTTGCCCCAGCGTCAAACCTGAAGCTGTTGCCCCTGATGCAGTGCCTGTGTTTGCAGACTGATGGATATAAACTCCTGCAGAGCTCGTTCCTCACCTAAATAAGGCAAAACTAATTGTAATGTTTAAAGAGCTCCGCATCTGCCTCACTGCATCTCACTGCTTACCAGATGCAGGGCTACTGGGATACCATTGCTCAGAGGCCACACACAGTAGGACTGTTGCATTCAGCCCAGAATAAGGCTGGGAATGAGCCTGTTAATGTTCTCTGGGTCAGTAGTGGGCCTTTTTTTGTCCTTTACGGGGAGCAAATGAGTGTGTCCGGTGAAGTGGGAGAGCCTCTCACTGCAGCCATCCAATTGCAAACCTCCTGGACTAAGAGGATTGAGTACCCAGTGCATTGAACTCTGCTGTCCAAAGTCTGAGGAGAAACTCCTTCTGGATTCACCAAGAGCCTTGTGGGTCCAAAGGACTAAGAAGCCTTTGTCCCCAGTGGATAATCGGGTACAGAACACTTTCCTTGCCCTCCTTAGGGCAATCTGCTCCTCTGCAGCAGGATCTGAATTGCACTTTCTACCTGACTTTACTCCCATTCCCACAAGACAGACGACTCCAATTGTGCCAGAATTCACAGAAAGGTGGAAACCCTCCCTCCCCCGTGCAAAACTGTGTTGGAGGGATGCAAGGACAAAGTGCCAGGAAGCTTTCACTCCATAGGGCTTAATCTTGTGTCTGAATAGAACACACCACAATGCCACCCAAATAGAGAAGATGCTGAGCTCAGTCCTGTGCACACTCTGCATCTCAGGCTCGATATTTAATTAGCAGCTGGCAGTTCCTCTCCTGCTGAGAGGCTATGGATCACTAAGAATACATGGTCAGACACAGACTGCCTACTCCTTCTCTCTGTGGACACCGCTGGAGTCCCTCCTGCAGCTAGGTAGAGGATTGCATGAGGATGATGAGGACCCAGACACACAGAAGCAGGCAGATCTGCAGGGCTTCTGTTCCATGCAAAGTGGAACAAATGAAGTTTCCATTGAGAGTATTTGCATCCAGACACACCTGATGGTGGCAGAGACCCAAAGGGGTCTGCCTGCTCTGCCATGACTTTCTGTAATCTGTGGGCTGCCAATGCCCTCCCACAGAGGGTGTGATTTTAGCCACTTCAGTGTCCTGGGCTTCCCAAACACATGCATGATCATCCTAGGAAAAGTCTTTGGCATGGTTCTTGGAGTCCCTAACAGCATTAGAGCACCCTGGGAAGCTGGTCCTTTCCTTGACCTGCTCTAAACTCTCCTTCTCTTCACAAGAAAGCAGCTCCCAGCTGCAGACGCTCCCGGACAAAAGCCCTGTGCTTGGAGCAGACACAGGGCAATGCAGAGCAGATTGCACCAGCGCGGCACAGTTACCTGGGCACTCAGAGCCCTGACCCACTTCAGGTGCATGTCCTTACAGCATGAACTTCTGTACCAGTGGCAATAAGAAGACAATAGTGGAAGACAAACCCTAAACCAGCTTCCTGACATCACTGAATCTTTGACTTCCATCTCTGGCGCTGATCAACAAATATGGTGAGTTCAGAAAACTGGAAAACTGACTGCTGTAGGTTTTTTAAACTTCACTGGTCCACAAAGATAACTGATGATATCTGTAATAAATCACAGGCTGGTTTGTGTTGGAAGGGGCCTTAAAGCTCATCCCGTTGCAACCCCCTCCCACGGGCAGGGATGCCTTCCACTAGAGCAGGGTGCTCCAATCCCCATCCAGCCTGCTCTTGGACACTGCCAGGGATAGAGCATTTGTCACTTACTTGGGCACCCTGTGCCAGTGCCTCACCAGCCTCACAGGGAAGAACTCTGAAATCTCAGCTAAGTGATATGAGGAATTGATGGTGCAGGCATAACCCTTCAGACACAAGCTGCTGACCAAATCTGGGACTGTGACTGGATCCATCTGCACACAGACTCCTCTCTGAGAAGGACTTCAGAAAGCAAGGAATCCTTTCTGAACCTCGTGACTCAAAGGGAGGGTCTCCCTGATGGCTTGGTCTGACCCTGTCCTCTATGCAGTAAATACGTGCACCTCACCATGAAGTCTTGTGAAACCACTGTTGCATTTACTGACAAACTTAGTTAAACCACTGCATTATACTAACAAACCTGTGAGTGAAGTGCACCTCTCCTCCATCCACGACAGCAGGGTGGGCCAGACAGGGACCAAGCAGCTGATGGAGACCATATGGAGAAATGCTGCCTGGTGACAGGTCATCCTGCAGCAGAGCTGACCCACAATTAGCCACACTCCCTACCACATGTTTCTATCTGAGCAGTCCTATTTAATTAGCCAAGAATAAGCTCTTCCTCAGCCAAAGGGGTTGTTATTATAATCCATGGGGTGGCTCTTACCTCATTAAGTTTGGAATTGCTTTAGCAGCTCAGGTGTAATTACCCAGCATTTGCGGGGAGAGGAAATTATGGGGTGTTTTCTTTGTTTTAATACATCAAGGGTTTAAAAACACACACGTGGAGTGGCAGCAGCAGCGGAAAGGCCAAGCAGGAATTAAAACACATGGGGACACATGCAGTCACTGGAGAAGCGGCAGCTGATGCGCCCAGGAGCAGAAGCAACAGCTGGTTTGTGGTCAGTGTATCCGGGCTGTGCAGAGCCCCAGGAGCACATCTGGGGTGGGCACTCACTGGGAGTATCTGATGTGGCAAATGGGCTTGGGGGGTCAGCTCTGCCTGAAACATGCAGGTACTTCCCGCTGCTTCCCAAATAGAACAGCTCTGAAGCAGTAGATCCTTCTGCAAATATCCCCTGCACACTGCACTGCTGCCCTGCTTCAACGCCATCATCAATCAGTGCCTCATCAATGGACAAGGATGAAATTCCACCCGCCTGCCCCTTCCGCTGTGGTTCCTGCCACAAGCATCACTCAGGGATGATAGAGGGATGATGGGTGCCCATGCACCAATATGACCAACCTTATGACACTGTTTAGCACCCAGAATATCTCCTGTATCCCCAAACCCAGGGCCTCCAGCCAGCACTCCCATTACACAAAGCATGGAAGTGAAAACCTGACATGAGCCTGGCAACCCCCGCCTCTGCCTCATCCCTTTGTTTCCTGACACAGTGAGAGGATTTTACCTTTGTGGGAAATCCTTTGAGCATCTGCAGTGTGAGTTTGCTGAAGAACAGCAAGCAAGCATGACCTGCGAGCGCTCACACACACACATCGGAGGAGGAAGGCTGGGACAGGCACCCCAAGTGCGCCACAGAGCTTCATGTCCCCAGAGGCTCAAAGAGAATTGCTCAGCTCGTGGGCCTGTGTCTTCCCAGGATGCTTGGCAAAACCAGTGGCAAAAGAAAGAGATAGGACCCCTGGAAACAACATAGCAAGAGAAACCAAAGGGAAACCCATTGGCATCGTATTTTGGAGGACAAAACCAACAGCATGAGAAAGAGTTGGAACAAACCTTTGGCTGGTTCCTTGTTACAGCTGCACCTGCAAGCTGTGGGGGATGCTCTGGGACAAAAATGCTTAAACTGAGCCCCTCCAAAGGCTGCGAGGTAATTCATGAACTTCTCTTCCGCACAGAGAAATGGTGCCCCAGCCCTTAACACTCTTTTGCAAAGTTCCACACCTGGGGAAGAGTGGCTGGAAAGCTGCTCATGGAATAGGACCTGGGGGTGCTGGTTGATGGAGCTGAACATGAGCAGCTTGGTCCCAGGCAGCCAAGAAGCCCCCAGCATCCTGGCCTGGATCAGCACCAGTGCGGCAGCAGGGCCAGGGCAGTGATTGTGCCCCTGCACTGGGCACTGGTGAGGCTGCACTTCAAATCCTGAGTTCAGTTCTGGGCCCCTCACTACAAGAGAGACATTGAGGTGCTGGAGCAGGGCCAGAGAAGGGCACTGGAGCTGGTGCAGGGGCTGGAGCACAGTGTGATGGGGAACGGCTGAGGGACCTGGGGGGTTCAGTCTGGAGAAGAGAAGGCTCAGGGGGGACCTCATCGCTCTCTACCTGACAGGAGCTCTCCCAGCTCCTCTGCTCTAAGAGAACTCATTCTGCACTGTAAAAAGCACAGCATGAACTGTCAGTGCCTGGGATGTGTCTGGATGACACAGATTCTAGTGCAAATCAAACCAGGCATGACAGAGTGCCCTGGGAACAGTCACCCAAAGAATGCGTGTTCTCTGGTTTCTTCACCCTTGAAAATGACAGCAGATGTGAAGGGAGCAGCTCGGTCTTAGGGCAGATCCCACAGAGGCTCTGGTCTGGGTGATCTCCTGCATCTTCAGCCTCTGACAGATCTCTGTTGAGCATCATTGTTTAATTGAGCACCCCGAATCAGCTATTCCTTACCTGTGTCAGTCTCTTATCCCACCCACCACCTTAGTTTGGATCTACGCTCCTCAGGAAGGATTTTTGTGTCACTATCCACTAATGCACTGGGAATAACTCCCAACTGCAGACAACGTCAATTACACTACTGGGAAGATTTAGTCAGATTGGTTAAAATTCATGTCCCTGTTGGGTGCAGAGGTAATTAAATCTTACTATCGTTATTGTGTAATAAAGGGCAACTGAAATTTATTTAATATGTGCTGGGTGAGAGGTGCTTCATTATAAAACTCAGTTATATATCCTTAGGGAATTCTGCTAGGAGAGCAGAGAAACGACAAGCAGAAAGCAGAACTGTCTGGGAGGAAGCAGCGCATTCCCAGTGGTAACGTTGGTTTGGAGCCCATCAGTTGCTGTCAGGATCCTGAGGGGTTGGATATGGCCCATGGGAGAGACAGGGCGAGAAAGGGATATCATCACTGGAGACATCCCGATGCAGCTCTCATACCTGTGGTGGGGACCTCTGGGCTCGTGCTCAGGTCCCCAGTGACCAGCACTGCTGTGACAGGCAGTTCCTTCAGAAACACGTGCCTGGAGAAAGGCTCCATTCCCCAGGGTATACATCCTGGTGTATTTTAGTTAAATCTCACATCAGTTATGGCATGGCCCAGATGTTGACTCATGCAAAAGCACTGCAGGAGGCTCTGGGAGCATCAGGTGCAACACGACAATGCAGGTGCAAAACCTGTGCAAGTGCTTTTCAGTGGTTCCCACTAAAGCAAAACAGTTCTTTATGTTTAAGGTGTAATTTCCCACTCTCGCAAAGCCCACGGAGGAAACAGCACTTCTAACTCTACATCAGTGGGAATTAAAGCCCATAAGAAATGGGGAAGCCCACAGGAAAATATTTGTCATGCTTCTTACAGGCTGTGTTTTTTTAATGAGGACCTTGCTTACTGCTGGGAATGCACATGGGAGCAAAGACTTCTACCCATTTGCAGCTATACACGTGTTGCGCCAGCAGCTCTGCTGGGATTGTTTCAGCAGGACTCATTATAATGATAACCTGGAGGGACAAACGTAGGGTCTAGTTGGGATGGTGCAGCTGATGTCACGATAGCAGGTAGCAGCAGATGTTCAGGACTTTCTAAGGTCTGTGAGTCATGGTCAGCCACCAGATGAAGCTCTGAGCCATTGTGTGATTCAGGGGCTGACTAGCAAGTTTGATGAGCAGCACGAAGGAGCCAGGCTGTGCTCCAGAGAAGCTGCCTTTCACACATGAGCTGCACCATGGTGCTTGCTGCAAATGGGTGAGGATGGTGGGCCATCCGCACTGACACACTTCCCAGGGCTTGAATCACCTTTGAATTCAAAACCTTCTTGTGTTTGCTAACACAAAGCACATTTCTGAAGTTGCTTTGAGCTATTCTCTTGCTACAGAACTAGTGCCACACATCCTCTGCAAAAATACTTCAATTGCCCTTTTTATGGATGCATTGATGATAAAGGCAGAAGGAAGCACTCAATCATCTGGTCTGACTTACGGAAGCTTCCAGAAGTCCTCCTATTTCCCTTCTCCAGCCATGGCATGGGAGGTCGCCTACCGAGGGGTGGTTTTTCCTACATGGGAAACCAGGACAAGTCCTTGTTGTGGAGGTGGGATGGGGGATTGGGGTTGTTTGGGATTGTGTGTATGCCTTTCCACAGGCTGCAAGTCCATGGGCACTCTCACGCCATGCCAGATCAGCATGGTGTCTTCTCCTGTGGAAGTATACATATGGACTTGAGGAAAGAGTCTCAGTCCAGGGAGCACACAGACAGAAGGGATGGGTTGACATTCAGAACAGAAGGGTTTTAAGAGGCCCTAAGTCCCTCGGTGGATAAACCAGACCTCACGCTTTCAGACTAGTGCCCTCACCACCATCCATTAACCATCCATTAGCCGTCCATTAGCCATCATTTCCTTCCAAGCAGATAATAGAGCCTGGGAAACGACCACTTCCTCACAGACAATTCCCATCCTGAGGAAAGTTGCCCTCCAGCAGCAGCCGCTCACCTCTCGTTAGTGAGAGTATTCTCATTTAGCCTCATCAGAATGTAGTTCTGGCCTCATGTTTACACAAGGATGCGAACCTGAGCCCTATGTACTCACCAGCTGCCAGCAAAGTTGAAACCAATACACAGAATGGGGCTATTAGCACTTAGTGCCTGACCCGATCCAGAGCCCCATGGAGCTGCCCCCCAGGAGCAAATAGCTGCAAGTAGAAGAATGGCAGCTGGGCTGCTGCAAGCAAATGGGGGTTCACTTGCAAAGCACAGACCTGGATCAGGAACAATCCAGGAACAGTTTTTCACTCTGGGGCCTTTTTTAGAGGCCACAACCCTCACTTGAGGAAAGACTGCAGAATGTATCATGGACAATCATCTGGACAGAGGGAGAACAAAGCAGCACTGATTGCTGCTCCTGAAATACCAGGGACAGCTTTTCTGGCCCTCCAGGCTCTGCATCTCCCATCAGCCAGAGGCTTTCACCCCATTACCTAAAAATTCAGCCATCTACAGATTTGCCGTTCAGGTTTTGGGCTGCTGGTCTGGGCACAACCTAGAGAGCCTGGCTGTCCTGTGTTTAGGAGGCAAAGACTAGTTGCATACAGCTCCCTTTCCACTGCATTGCACCATGTACCTATGAGTTGACTCCACAGAAAGCTCACATGCTTAACATGCACTATACACAGCCTGTCACTCGCACAGCTATTCTCATGATGGCTGGAAGCCGCACGGTGTAGTAGTACAAATCTCTTGGCTGTACTGTTTCCTATCTCTAATCAATGCAGCCAATTAGTATTCCTGGTGTCAGCATCCTCACTGCTCAGTTTCACAGCCAAATCTGCGCAGTCAGATTAGCTGCCCCTCTCGGTGTCAGGTTTTGCACTGATCCGCATGCTCACTGCTCATCCAGACCAGCAACACAACTGTGACAAGCATGATTTCAGTCACACAGTGGCCTGAATCCACACGCCCCCCTCCACCCCTGTCCCACCAAAACCCACATCAAACATAACTCTTCTCATTCCTATTGAAATGAGACTTTCAGGGCAGGCCCCATGATCCCAGCGGCCGGAGCTGATACCCCAAAAGGGGAATGCTGGCTGTGCATGGGGGAGCCCCTGCAAAAGCAGATGTTGTGAGCCCCGGGATGGTGGCAGCCACCAGCCTGCACACTTAATGAGCTGCACGCTCGGACATGCTCTGAATTCCCACGGGCAATTATTCCAGCGAGAGTCGATGCAGCTCAATGTGATTAGCAGTAACTACAGTGCTGTGTGAAGTTAGTGCAGCTTCTGTTCTAATTGCTCATGTAAGCATGAGATAGCCGTTTTCCTCATGACCTCCTCTCAAAGCATCCTACCCGGGAGCTCCCACCTAGACGGGTGTATTCTCTGGAGTATTCCTCTGCTCTGTGCAACCTGCCTATCGCTGCCGTTGCCTAATCACTGAGTGCAACCAAGGGCTCTCCAGTGTGACACTGTAGATCTGCCTCGCAGGGAGGCTCAGAGCAGCCCACCCTTAGGAGAGCAGCGCCAGGCATGCCAAAGCTCTCCTCAAACCCTGCTCTTCAGCGCTGTCCCCACTGCGCTCTTATCACTTTCAGGGGAAAGATTGTCTTGTGACCTGTGTGAGGTGATATTTTCTGAGTCATCAGGCTCCCATTCCTGAGTAGATGCTGTCAGGGTGGAATGAGGCATTGTCCAGACCACAGGATTTAAAGAGAGCACCAGAAGCAGCTTTTCCAGCCTCTCCCAGTGCAGCCACAGTTTTGCTATCAGATTGACCTCACTCTTGTCCTGCTGGACCCGACCTGCTTCATTCCGCCCCATGGGAAGGGGCAGAACCAACAGGGCCAAAGGTGTTGCTGGCACTGTGGTAGGACGGGGCTGCCAAGGAACTTCTCCTCGCAGCCGCACTTGAGGGTTGAGCCATAAGCAGCTGAGAAAATGGGAGGCCTTTCTAAACAGGTTGCGAGTCCCAGGAGGTTTCTGTCCACAGCCAAGAGCAGGGAATCCTGAGGGTCATCCCTGAGCATCCTCTGCCAAGGAGATGCCACAATGTGGAAAAACCCCTAGGCCTGGGGAACCCCCCAAGCCTTTGATTGACACTCCAGAACTACGGCTGGGTTCATTCCAGAAACAGTTTGGCAACCAGCCCATGTCAGCTCCTGGAAGGGCCATGGGACCTGCCACCGATTAACCTTGATGGCGAAATGAGGCTGCAGGCTGCCAGGCCACTGAACCACATGAACTGCTCATCCCCAAGTGATGCCAGTCAAAGGGGTTTCTGTACCGCCCAGGGAGGCACCTCTGCAGGGCACCCAGATGAGGTGAGAGCCTTTGGCGAGGGGCTGGGAGCTCGGCCTACCCCAAGTGCCCTCCTCAGCCCAGGAATGGCACCACACTGACCTCGCAGATCAGTTTCCTTTGGCTCAGCAGCTCCCCTGCTTGTGAAACGCAGGAGGTCTTTGAGACAGGTCCTGCCAGGAGAGGTGTAACAGAGACCAGCGCTGCCCTGTCTGGGCTGGGAAAGGAGGGAGACAAGCCTACAACAGGGGTAGCAAGGACTGTACCAGAGCAAAAAGAAGCAGCAGATCCTGCGCCAAAACAGCTCCTGTCTGAGCCATACAGGGATCCAGATGCACCCTCAGCTTCAGTCTCCAAACTAGGTCTCTGCAACTTCAAAGCTGGAGCAAAGGAAGCACCCAGAGCTGCTGCTGCTTTTTGGCTCCAGAAGAAGCCGTCTTTCAAGCTGAAACTATAGATAAATATTGCCTGCTTTCATCAGAATAGACAAAGAATAATTAACGTACGTAAAAGAATAACCTCAAAGCCATTAGGAAAAGCAAAGGAGAGATGAAAAAGGCTTATCACAAACCATCTCTTGGTGCTTGTAGACCTTAAGGCAAGCCTTTACCTCCCTGTGTGAGCTGCTGTAAAGTCTGACCCTTTTCTCATTCATCTGCTGCAAACCTGTTGAACCTTCTCCAGTGGGAGCATCCTTCGTAGCTCACTGGGGAAGGACATTCGACCCCTTCTCCTTACAGAGGGGCAGTGGAGCTGTTACAAAGCCAAGCATTATTCCCACCCTACTTCCCTGCCTGCCTGGCAGCAGACTTTTGGGAAGTCTGTGAGGGCAGTGCCAGCTTCTTCTGTCGCAGATCATATGCTGCCTTTTCCAGGCCCCAGGAACCAGTGACCTTGGCTGTTTCCCATACAGGGGGTGCTGCCAGCTCTGCAGTGCCAGCACGGGGAGAATGCTGCTGGGTACAGCCCCCCATAGATGCACACTGCAGACAGGGAGCAGGAAGAGCTCTCCTGGAATGCCCTTCCTCATCCACAAGCAGCCTCCTCCTCCTCAGCGTGCAGGGGATGGGCACAGCCAACACACCGATTCTCTGTGTCCTTCATCACAACCAATCTGGCCCCGGTTTCCACAGCGTGGCAGGTAATTGACTTGTGACAGCTGAGTTCAACACAAATGAGCCTGGTTTAGAAAGACAGCTTCATTTGCACTTCCAGCCAGAGAGAGCCAGTTAATCCAAGTAAAGGAGGAAAAAATCATTAACTCTCACTATTGAGTCTTCTGCCTCTGCCCACAGCAAATCTGGCTGGTTTAAACCCGCAGGTGCCTCTAGTACTTGGATCACACCATCCTCTGCCTTGTCAGCAGCATTGACATGGCAGTGAGTGAGGCTGAGACCTGGTGTGGTCACCCTCCATCCGTGCACCAGGACCTTCAGCATGTGCCCCTATAGTACATCATGTTTGTAGGTCTCAGGGTCTGCATTCCCAGGTTGGCTTCCTACAGTTTAATACCTAATGTTTTATACCTGTATTTGTCCGTTTAACTGCCCCTGCTTTTAGCTGTGTTGGAATAAGGGGGAGTTTCCTTGTGTTACTTCTCCTTGCTTCCCTAGCTGAAGGCAAAACCTTGGTCAAGGTGAGGCAGTAACATGCCGATGGATGTCCATGGGGATGTAGCTGGTCAGTGTCTGCCTTGCACACAGTGCTGTATTCCAAGCTGAACATTGGGAACAGGCATCTACCGGAACACCTGCTTGGGACCACATTCACTAACCAGCTTCAAAGTCTTTGGGCAATCTCCTCAGGGCATGCCAAACTGCAAACCTCTGGTTCGATTCCTTCGATCTGGAGAGAGAAACTCAGCTGGGAAACCCTAAGGAAAAGCAAGCCATGATGCCCTGGGAGGTCAGCCTGTCTTGAGCTCTGGCTTCAAAGCTGCCAGGTCTGGTACTGGCTTTATTTTAACTGCTTCCTCCCAGTTAGCACAGAAATCCTCATATCCTATAAAAGAACATCTTGCTTTCTTGTCATTTGATTTTGCAACTCGATGTTTGGCATCTAATACATGCCAAAAATGAAAATATCCCCAGCATTAGAAGGGCTCAAAGAGCTTTGCATTAATGCTGTATGCAGATGATGCGTTTATATATATATCTGATCCAGCTCAATCTTTCCCTAATCTATTAGCATTAATATCAGAGTGGGGGGATAAAGCCAGACAGAAAACAAGCTGTGCAAAGCCTGACTTCATCACCTCCAGACACTCCTGATGAGTTGTTTTGCAATGACAAACTCCTTTGGGTTCCCAGCACCTTGAATCCATGTCAAAGCAGATATCATAAGGGGCAAAGGACTCCTAAACCAGACCTTCCACTGTGGAAAACCCTCTGGGGTTTGGCTATAGCTATTTTTAAACACCTTCTAGCTGCAGAATGTCACTGGAGCTTGAGAAATCCCTGCATGGGACAAACCCGACCCCATCTGTTCAGCTTGAAGTTTCTCTGCAATGAAAGCAGCAAAAAAGGAGAGCTGGAGCCCATTAGGGGAAAGGGAGGTCCCTCTGTCAGCCCTGCACATCTCAGGAGGCAGCAGTCAGCAGCATGTACCACCCTCATCACAGCACACATCTGCTCTGGTGCAGGCCATGGAGCTTGATTGCATGTGTGAAGGAAGCAGCAGCCTCCTGCCCCAGCCTGAAGAGCAAATATCCTCCAGCTCCTCCTGCTGTGACGTGCTGCAGACCATGGCAGGTTGTGTTACACCTACAAATTCCTTCGCCCTCTGACCTGGGGAGGAAGAGTAGTGCCCATGGAAAAGGTGCTGCATTTAAGCAGGGGTGAACCAAGACTGAGGGGTAGGACACTACTTCTTCAGTAAGAATAATTAGGACATGCTCGCTATGCTATTTGAACCAATTTTTGTGATTCTCCTCAAACATCCCAATGAGTTCAGCACAAATGATGAAATATGTATTTCTTTGGATCATGAATCAAAGCTACAGAGACAGGCTGATGTGGTTCTGCAGTGCGTCCTTCACCTGAAATCAAAAGTCAGACATCTCTCTGCCTTGTGAATGAGATAAGCCCCGAGTGAATAATGCCTCTGCCTCTATTGTAAGCCCCCACATCTCAAAAATACATAAACCAAACGTGTAACTGTGGCCATTACATTCACAGGAATTACAAAGGTTTGCTTTAATTGGTTTTAGTTTGTTTTCCAAAGTGTATTTGCACTCTTGGAATGACATAAATTGCATGGCCTAAAAGAAATAACAATGTTGAGAGGTGCAGGCATCCAATCACAGACAGTGCTAAAAATGGACATCTGCAATTAATGGCTAGGGCAAGTAAAAAGCAATGAAATCAATGGAAATAATAAGCTATCAACAACAAGCATGAGAGGTATTTTGTCAGGCTGGTCTACATATCGGGGACAACACAGTCTTAGTACTCTTAGTGTGCAATACAGCCTCAGGAGCAAATACCTCCACAGCAGTCTCCATGGACCCATGGCAATATGGGACCCTGGCAAGTGTGGACACTTCTAGTTTCTAGAGGGGTTCAGGGCCAAAACCACGTTGTCTTCCCAAAAAGCCAAGCCCAAAAAGTTCATGCCAGCTGCCTGGTAGGATGTCCCCCCTCTTCCCAAGGGGACAGCACAAGCAGAGCTCTTTATTGTGCTAGCTGTCCTTGTCATCTCTGAGAAGTCTTTTTGCACTGGGCACTTCCTGTATTTCAGTTGTGATCCTCTTTTTGTATCAGTTTCTTCTGTCAGAGCCCAACAAAATTTTCCCCCAAAAGACCTTGATCGATTGTTCTTGATATACAATAAAACCTTTTCAATTCAGCTGTTCTAACAGGGTCCACACTTCCAAATGCGTCCTCGTAAATGCGTGCTTACTCCTTGGAGATCTGCTGCAAAGGTGAGTATGTATCAGATACTAAAGAGCTGAGAAATGGTAATTAAATGGGAAGGTAAACAGAAAGCTTACAAATCTGCACTGTTTTCTGATTTGCCCTCAAAACTGAACCTATGTGCTCAGACAAACAGAACTGGATGCATCTCCATATAATCAACACACTTTGTGCGCTGGACCATGGTTCCTGATGATTGATTTTGTACCTTTGTTCTTGATGGACTGAATTTGTACATGTACATGGCAGTGGACACACACACACAGACACACATGGTCACACTTGCTTATCCATGTACACACTCAGACACACCGCCCCCCATTCAACACAGGATTGCAAAGCCAATCAGTAGTTAAAAATGAGTTTCCCTGCCTAATCACTGCTACAGCCTCTTGTGAATACTCCTTGGGAGGCTGAGTTTAATCATATGATTATTCACTGCTTTTTACACAAAACACCTTTTTTTACCCAGCAAGGAGCTGGACGTGCCTGGGAATCAGGCTGTGTCATACAGGAACATGCACGTTCCTGTGACTGCGATGCTGAACACAGGTTTGGAAAAAAACAACCTGTCCCTGTCCTCCCACAGGATCACATCTGCTTCTTTGCCAGTGACTTAAAGTAAGACACTATCAAGTCTCAAATCATGTACCTTTCATTTTCTGGATGACCAGCTTCAGACCCTGTTTGCAGGACAGCCAAGTCCCTCATCTGCACCGGTGTCTGAGAGACCTATCCACTAAACAAGTCAAATGCTTTGAAAGATCTGCTTAGGAAGAGCGAGATCCTCCATGTCTGTTACTGAAAAACTAAGGGGAGCTTGCGACCTTGGTGCCTGGAGATTGCTCCTGTGGGACAGTGATGCTCCCCTCCCGGCAGAACAGGATAGAACCTTGCATTGCAGGAAACCCTGTGGGGACAGTTTGAGCAAGGTAGCACCGGTGTATACAGCCAAGACAGGCCTGAGGCACCCAAGCAAGGGGAAGCGTTACAGAGCTGCTGACTTACTGTACACACAGACCCCTCCTCAGGGAGTGAATATCCTACTTCCAGGGTGATCCATCTATTCTGCAATAAGCCTTCTGCAGAGCTGCAGTGACAGAGAGTGATAAAATACAGAGGTTGTTGCCTCTGAACAAATGTAGCTTTGTGTTTGCAGCACAGTACAACCTTTTCACATATTCGAGCCAGCCAAGTGATGTACTCCACAGCAAAGCCTACCTGCTGCATTTTGATGGGCTCTTCAGACAAACGCAGATCCTTCAGCAAGATGAATGGTTGCACAGAAGCAGCAACAGGGTTACAGCTGAGCCTGAGTCTCTGGCAGATACATCCAGGGCTCTCCCACACTGGGGAAGAAACTCTGCCCCTGTCCAGACCCTCATAGAATCATAGAATAGTCAGGGTTGGAAAGGACCTGAAGATCATCGAGTTCCAACCCCCGGCCATGGGCAGAGACACCTCACACCGAACTATGTCACCCACCTCTACCCAGTCCTCACTAGGAGCTTCTCAGCCAACCCTCCCCACTCCCATAGAGCTGCCTGGGCTGGGTGCAGAGGGAGGTTCCCAGCACTGTTGGTGCTGATATGATGTATGGCGCTCACTGCGTTTCACCAAAAGACTTGGTTGAAATAACACTTTGGTGCATACAGACCAGGGCAGGCAAGAGGATCATCAAAATGATTGGAGGGGACTATTCCTGGGCTGAGATGCCAGCACATGTGGCTGGAGAGACAGAGTATGTTTGGGAGCCTGCTCCTTGCTTTGCCTCATTGCCAGGTTACTGCCTGTGAGAAGGGACTTGTCCAGTGTTGTGTGCCCTTCGGAATATGCTCAGAGGCAGACTGGCTGTTAGAGGTGGCAAAGGTGACTTCTGGGGGTGGGGGTGGACCATGAAGATGAGAGAGCACACAACGAAAAAATGCGTGTCTTCCATAAAATATCCACCCTTGAGCAGGAATTGTGACTGTTACAGGCTGGACTGGACCCCAGGCACATGAGCCTGGTGGAATGCTGGAGGAGAGGGCCTGCGAGTGGTGAGTATTGAGCTGAATACCCTCTCTGTCCCCATAAATAGCATTCCCTTTTCCAGACAGCACTGCCTGTGTAAATCCTCCTCCTGCGCGGTTCACAACACAAAGGCTGTGAGCACGTTTGAGAACAGAAGACCAGGTAGGAAGTTGCCATAACAGGATCCCAGAGCCTGTGAACCCTTGTTGGTGTCAGTGAAACAGCCACAGCCTTTTTTAGTTTCCCTTCTCCCAAGCCTAATCCCGGTTAAATGGATTCTTCCTGTTTACGGATCTGCTGGAAAAGGGAATTTATCACCCTTCAGGCTCCAAATTCTGTGTCTGCAGCAACCCTTCTGCCAAACACTGAATGCTCTTGCTTGCAGTTACACCAGAGTATTGATCTGGGAATACATAAGTCTATTAAAAATGGATAAATAATCAATAGGACATTACAGTGCTACCACTTGTAGGGCTATTAGCACAACAGGGGAGATGTGCTGAGATAGCTTTCCAAACCAGACCCCAGGGCACATGTAGGGGAAATTGTTCAAGACATGGCATTGTTTTGGATGCTCCTAGTCCAAAATGTAGAGAGAAAAAGAGAATGCAGCTGACTGATCGTGCCCCTTGCACGGGAAACCTGCAGGACTCAGCCCTTCTCGTTTTGCTCTTCTCAGTTCTGCACTTAACATCGCGTCCCAGTTCAGAGCCAACATCTGAATTCATTTAGTGAATTAACAGCCCTAAAAGTCAGTAACATTGACAGTTATTCTGTTGTCTTACAGGAATGCCCCTATTCATAAAGATACACTGCCTGGGCTGAAGCACCCATGTAGATTGCATAACCTTCCCTTCAAAGTGTTGCTAAAATACTTCAGCTCTAATATCAGAGCCTACACCCTACCAAGGTGCTGATGCTCTGGGCTGGCATCCGCTGCCATAAGCCCTTTACAAAACGGAGGAAGGGGGAGTGGCTCCTCCAGCCGAGGCTCCCGGGGACTTTCATCAGACAGGATGTTTGTTGAGACTGGGATTTAGCTTCACAGATGGTCACTTTTCCACCTCGCCTGCAATGTGACAGGCCCCTTCAGCAGTACTGCAGCTTAGCAACTAACTCGCTTGGGCAGCTAGAAACCCCCTCAGGCCAACATGTGGCCGTGAGAAGCTTCTCTCAGAACCCAGAACTACCGAACATGATCTGTTGAATGTGCTTGCTGTCAACATGGGCAGTGGGATCAAACGCCCTCAGCAAGTTTACCAACACACCAAGCTGTGTGGGGCAGTGAGACACCGGAGGGAAGAGATGGGATCCAGAGGGACCTGGACAAACCAGAGAGGTGGGACCGTGCAAAACTCATAAGTTCAACAAGAGCAAGTGTAAGGTCCAGCCCCTGGGTCGGGGCAATCCTCAGCACAGACACAGGCTGGGGGAGACTGGATGTAGCCCTGAGGTCCCCTCCATTTGCTGGTGTAACCTAGGAGCAACCTGGCACTGAGCAGTGGCATGGCAGAGAATTAGTCCTACAGGTATTGCTGTGTGCTCTAATACCCTTCAGTTCTCTCACCATCCTTCATCATCTTATTGTGAGTTCTGCCTGGTTTTAGAGAGCACAGACTAGCTGCTCAGGGCAAACTCTGCTCCTTTCTTGCATTCCTCAGCTGACGACACAGCCAGAGGTCCTAGCTGTAGTAATGTGGCCTTTAAACTCCAAACCAGGCTTTGCACAGCAATTAATTACCTGCTAACACAAAATCAATTGGCATCTTTATTTTGTTCTCAACAGCAGTGATGGATAAGGCAAAGTTTCATCTTCTCCATGTTAAATAAACTTTCTCCTGGTACTTTCCTGGCAAGGCATGAATATACACATGCTCTTTATAGAGAGCTTGGAGAAGGTCATGATTTAGGCAGATGATGAGGAAACCCTGTTGGAGTTCCCCAAATGAAAAGGACTTCAAATTGCTACAGGTCTGTTGTTGACTAAGGGAAATAAGTTGACCTTTTTCTCCTAGGGAGCTCAAATACTCAACAGCCCCAGGGAAAGGGGTTTCACATTTTGCCTTTTATAGACTTCTGTGCTAAATATTTATACTTAGACATATGATTCTATATTATGGATGTGCCACTGCGCTGCAACTCCAACCCCCTGACAAGCACTGTGGCTACTCAGACCCTGGTGATAAGTGATGCAGGGGACCAACATGTGCTATTATCAGTCACCACATATGCAAGAAATGGACACAAACTAGATGAGCTTCAAGGTCCCTTCCAACCCAAACCAGTCTATGATTCTATGATCTGGAAGGGACAACTGCAATTGCCACAAGGAACAGGAAACAGAAAGGAGGTTCAGCATCATTTCATCTCCAGCATGATTTGGCCCTAGCATTACATGCACGAAGCTGAGAGAACATCCCAGGCCAGGTCAGGTTATCCCCAATGCCTAGGTACAACAGGACTTCCATAGAAAGAGTAGCATGCAAGGCAATTCCATTTCCTTCCCCTGGCCCCATTTTCCTAAACAGCTTCAACAGGTTTTGGGGGGTTTTTATGAAACTTTCAAAACAAACACATGCTCATCTCGAGGAAGGCAGCTGGCATGGGCAGCATCAGCCCGGTCTAGCAAAGCGTGACAAGAGCACATGCCACTGAAAACAGTGAGAACTACAGAGGATCAGCAGTGCCAGAGCCATCTGGAACAGATCTACAGTGAGTTACTTTGGCTGAAGACAAATTTCACCCCCCAGAAAATATAGATGTAAACCACAGATGTAAGCAGTTTGCAAAGCTGCCCCCTTGCTCCAGGCAAAGGATGAAGTGTTGAAGATGCCCAGAAGACCTCAAACGTTACTGCTCCTCTCACAGCAGCTCTGGTCCTGCAGCTCCATCCTGTCATTTGTAAGATGCTTTCAAACAAATAGTTTAAAACTGCCCCAGCCCCACAGAAACTCAACATTCCCCAGCATGTTCCAGGGACATGTTCTGCTCAGCTCAAAAGCTGGGCTTTGCTGGCCCGAGAAATGCAAGATCCTCATTGCTTGCGCAGCGGTGGACAGGACCTCCCTGTGAATGGATCTTTGCCGTGAAGAACATTGTAATTGGATTTCAGCATCTCCTGTGTGTTTGTGCATTGGAGACCTTCAATACAAGGAACCAAAGGTTACCTGCACTACTTAAACTGGAAAACAAAACGCAGTTTCTTTTCCAAAGGAGACCTTACAGCCCCCCGGGTGCCGACACTGAGTTCCAGCAATGGTGATGGCTGCAGTTAATCTGTCAGTATCTAATGAGCCTCTTCTCCTTTCACTACCAAGCCAGGGCAGAAAGAGGCATTGTCAGGGCCCTGTACTGCAGCGCTATTTCCAAGTCCGTGCTACACCAGGCTTTGAGACTCTTCTGATTCACATTTGCCACAGGCTCTCTTTAGGACTCCAACACAGCATGAAGCAATCTGAGTTTAATTCCCGAATTTTATTCCAAAAATCACAGCATTTTGATTAACTAAATAGCAATTTGCATCAGAGTTGTTTTTATTTTATATCCTGCCAGTAGAAACATTAAGTCAATATCCATCAGATTAGTGAAAAATGAGTAAAACCTGGCCCTTTCCAGGCATAATTAGACTTGGGGAATGGTGCTGCTGGTATCTGTAGGTCAGCGCAAGTATTAACAATTCGGCTGAGTCTTTTATTTTTGTTTCTGAAAAATTATCTTTTAGCCCCAAAATGTTCCAGTAACATCAGCAGAACCCTGTGAAGCCCAAGGGCAAAGGACTTTAGATATCAGAAATAACTGATGAAAGCTAATTAAATTTGCATAAAGCTGGGTGCAGCTTTGTCATGTTGTCCCCAAAGGTCATATATTTTTTCCCTGGAGTGCTGCAGTGTTTTCCAGGGAGCAACTTTGAGCTTCAGCTAAAGAGAGCTGGTTTCAGTGTCCATCACACCTTTGTAGAACAAGACTTGCTATGGCAGAGGACATCACAGGCTCATACACGGACATGAGCCACCTCCAAAGGCCAGCAGTCACAGAATCCCAGCCTGCTCTGGGTTGAAAGGACCTTAAGGCTCATCCAGCTCCAATCCCTGCCATGGGCAGGGACACCTTCCACTGGACCAGGTTGCTCCAAGCTCTGTGTCCAACCTGGCCTTGAGCACTGCCAGGGATGGGGCAGCCACAGCTTCTCTGGGCACCCTGTGCCAGCGCCTCAGCACCCTCACGGGGAAGAGCTTCTGCCCAAGAGCTCATCTCAGTCTCCCCTCTGGATTTCTGAAGTGCTTTGTTCCACCACAGCTCCCGTTCCCCTCGATTAGGATCTGACTTTGGTCATTCTCAGTTATGTCCCTAACTCCAGCCCACAGAAAGTTTCATTCACAGCGAGCTGGAGCCTTCTCAGCCTTGCCCTGGCATCACAAATGAAGATTCCCCATGTTTGACAGAGAACTCAGCTCAGCCTCTGGTGCCCCAGGCAGGAAAATCCAGCCACAAAGTGTTTCCCTCTGTTCTTCAGTGGTTTTTCATCTCTCCAGCGGTGCTGCAGTATGATACACATCAAGAATATTAGATATGTTTCTTATGGAAACATGTGGGTTTGTCTAAACATGAGCACATACCAGACACAGACTGATTGCACAATTAAAGGCACACCACTAGGCTTAATGTTACTCTTCTGGTGCAAAAATAGACAAAGGATGGGAAGAGAAAGTCTGGTTTTACATGAGCCCCTTTGCCAAGAGAGAAAACATTAAATTCAACACCACTGCTCTAGCACAGCAGAGAAAAGCCTTCAATTGCCACAGAATGGACAGGATTGGATCACTATGGGCAGAGCACATGGGAGGCAGGCTGGGGACACTTAATCCAGTCAGCAGACATCTATCTACACAGGAAGGTTTATAGGGTAATAACGTGGCATCACCATGCTCGCAAGCCAAAATGCCTGAGTAAGCGAGCTGCTATGCAAAGACCATGTTATTGCTGCTGATGAATTGGAGTGAAAGCCAGGCCAGGACCCTCGCTGGTATCCTGCAGGAATGAAGATCATCCCAGATGGCAGAGTCAGGCAGATGGAAGCAAAAAATCAGTTGTGAATAATCTGGGAACAGATCCTCCTTGAGAGGCTGCCTGCTCTTCACAGTGGGGTCACCAGCATCAGGAGCTGTGGTCTTCACAGGAGGAGAAAACACCCAAAGAGGGTAAAAGTTCAGCCTCCTCCATTTCAGCCTGAGAAGAGAAGGCTCTTTAAGGGGAGGCCTTAGAGCAGCTCCAGTGCCTGAAGGGGCTGCAGGAAACCTGGAGAGGGGCTTTGGACAAGGGATGTAGGGACAGGACAAGGGGAATGGCTTTAACCTGCCAGAGGGGAGACTGAGATGAGCCCTTAGGCAGAAGCTGTTCCCTGTGAGGGTGCTGAGGCGCTGGCACAGGGTGCCCAGAGAAGCTGTGGCTGCCCCATCCCTGGCAGTGTTCAAGGCCAGGTTGGACACAGGGCTTGGAGCAAGCTGCTCCAGCGGAAGGTGTCCCTGCCCGTGACAGGGGTTGGAACTGGATGAACTTTAATGTCCTTTCCAACCCAAACCATTCCATGATTATCAGGGACAGGGACACTGCCATAGGTCTGCCTCACTGTGTTAACCCCCAATCCCAGCGGTTCATGGGCAAATGGGGTAACTAACACCACTCAGGTTTTAGACCCTGGTGCTTCTGTGAAGCTCTGCAGCAGGACAGCACCTAATTGCTCCCCAAAGCCTGCCTTGCCTCTGACATTGACACCTCCACTATATCGCATGCTGTAAACCATCCCAGGTTTTGCTTTGCAGCAGAGAAGGAGCTCCCTGACATCTGTTCTGGAGAGCCATGGGAAGCCAATTATCATTGAAGGCAAACTGTCCACAGATAATTGGAAATACAGACTTTCAACTGATGGAGTGTTGACTAAACTCCAGCTACTGCTTCACATGTGTCACATCAAATCTCTGCATCTCCTTATAATGTTGAGGAGGTGCATTATCATGTCACATCCAGACGGGTGCCACGGCACTGCACCTGATTGAAAACCTGGTAAACAGCATCCCTCCTACAGCTACTTCTGCACAAGTACAATTGGAGGCATTTTACTCCCTTCCCACCCCATGCTATAAAGACACAGCAAAGGGGCTGCCATTTGCAGAGAGTTGCAGCAGAGCGCTTGATGGCTCCACAATCAGCTACAGAGCAAGAGGCAGCTCTTTAAGAGTAATCCAAGTTTGCAAACGGAATGGAGGAGACCAGCTCATGCCACAAAACCTCTGACCAGAGTCCATGTTCTGTCACTTAGCCTGGCCTGAGGAACTCAAGGAAAGGCTGTACTCACCTCTCTCCTGAATGCCTTTGCCCTGTTTTTGTGCTGAAGGACTCCAGCAATAACAGCTCCCATGGGAAGGCAAGCAACAGCTTGTGCAGGAGCTGCAATTCCTTGGGGGAGGGCTATTGCATCTACAAGGGAGACCATGCCACTTCCCATTGCTGAACCATCTACCAGGGTAATGGGGAATCCAGGATACAACATCCTTCCACAGCAAGAAGGAAGGACCCTGCTCCCAGAGGAACACCCAGCCCACACTGCACAGGAGGACTGAGGCTTAGCCCCACAATTACTCTGCAAATGTAGCCTGGAGATAGAACTGGGTGAGCTTTGAGGCGGCAGGAACTGAGAGTACTAAATCCCACCCGGCAAAACCAGCTGGTCACTAAATGTCTGGACAACAGCCACAGTCACACCTGGACATCGAGCTTCACCATAATGGAATGGACAATTTGGGAGACACATTCAGCCAAAGGGAACATTGTTTTTTCCTGGTATGAGCCTTCAATCCTTTGGCTGTGTTCAAGATTTCCCAGGTCTCCCAAGCTAGGATACTGCCTTCCTCCTGCAGTGCCTCAGCTTCCTTGAGCAGGTACCATGGCCTGCTCTTTTAGAGAGCAGAAGTACCTGCACTGAACAGCTTTTTGTCTTTCAGCCTTTCATAACCATGCCTTCCAGCCTAGTTATACAGCCAGTTTTGTGCTTAGTCAGCACTCACAGGTCCCAGAAGTCTATAGATACAGATGGGAGCTAGTGCACCACAGGATGCCATCTGCTGAAGAGGAGCTTGGGTTCATCCCACCCCACAGAAGTGGAACCAGAAATCCAAAGGAATCATGAGCACCAGCAGTAACT
This sequence comes from Amazona ochrocephala, assembly GCA_039720435.1. NCBI lineage: Eukaryota > Metazoa > Chordata > Aves > Psittaciformes > Psittacidae > Amazona > Amazona ochrocephala. Next base: position 742,140 of record CM077891.1, on the reverse strand, counting down.
GTTCTCCCTTCAAGTCTCATTTACTAATTATCCCAGCATCCCTGAACAAGTTTAATGTCTTCTCCTTATTGCACAACAAAAACACAATATGGGCTTGTAAACTATGCTCAGTGTAAATATAACAACTTCTCCAGCAGCATACTTCAAGCTAGGCTCAGTTCTAAACACAAACACCAACACACACATACCTCTCTAGTAGAGCTTTAAGAGCTCCATGGTAGTGCTGTTTCAGTTAACAGACTCACTCCAGTAAGCACTGCATTCCCAGCTGTAGTTCTCCTTAGTTGTTAGAGGAGATTAGGGAAAACACCCTCTCCCTAAATGAGGAAAACCTGGTTTCTGGGGGAAGGTCCTCCTGATTGCTGCAGCTGAGGCCAGGAACCTGTGACTGGTAAATAGACATTTCCTCAAAGTAGACCTGCTCCTTCTGAGAAAAGCCTTGTGTGTAGTTTGGGCTTTTACCTGGGAGCCATATACCTTCAATTCTCTTCCTCTGTGGATGATCAGCTCAGCCCCAAGCCATAAGAAGCACTTTCTGCTTCTCTGCCTTCCTTCACCAGCTGCAGCAGTGCCTGCTCTAACACAGTCAGGGGTATATGGGAAGCCAGAAGGGCACAACAAAGCCCTGATGCCTGTGTTTAATACCTAAAAAGAGTAAGAGGCCCAACTGTCTTTACACATCTGCTCTGGGAAAGGCTTTGGAGGACACAAATCAATTCTTAATACATTGTTTTCCCTTTATAATACTGGAACTGTCCGTATTATAACCACAGAAATTATTTGTAATCCTAATTATACACCTGGTGAAGCCCTTTCGCACTTGCCAAGTCCTCGGCTTCAGCAGTTTTCTGTGGCAGAGTTTGTTGACTAAATGGAAACTTTTCTCAATGATTTTTAATTAGAAACTTCAGAATTCTTTGAATATCTGATGCTTTGTTCCATAAAATGAGGAAAACAATCCCCTTTCATCTCACCCCTCTCATCAGAAATGGTAAATAAGCGATCTTTAACTGCAATACAGTTTATTCCACTGTAGAACAATGCTGATTCACGCTGCTCTATGGGAGGTTTGAATTGTGCAAGTTACCTCATTAGTAAGTTAATTCAGCCAAAGTAGCAATAAACACAAGCACTGAGACTCCTGTCAAGAGAACTTGGTCTTGTTTGACTTCATCGGGTGTGGAGCCACGACCAGCCCCAGTTACTGATGGCATCGCCTGGGCCTTCATAACATAGAGGAAGAAGGGAAAGATCAGAGCGAAACACAGGTGAGGATACTCAGCAGGTCAGGATCACAAACAGGCTTAGAAAACCGCTCTCACTTCCCATTCTGGTGGCAGGACCTCACGGTTCTGTACCTGCCTCTGCCTTTGGGACGACAGGTTGCGAGGGAGGGATGTTACTACAGAAACCAAAAGCTGTGTTTTCCCCCAGAATACAGCAGAGCTTCAGTGGCAGTCTGTAGCTCCAATGAACTTTATCTAAACACAACTTCAAGTACGTAAAGCACAGAAGAAAGAGTGAGCGTCCAGCCAGCAGCTCCCTCATTCCCTTTAGCAGAGTATCTGCAGTGTTGATGGATGTTGCATACCAGGACAGAGCCCCAAACACCAGTTGTAGTCAAGAAATTAATTGCTTGGCTGTTGGCTGTCTATATGTTGTTATAGCAATGTTTTTACACTTGAAGCTCCCTGAAGGCCTCTATAAGTATTCTGCTCATAAATACAATTATAGCAGAGCTCTTGCTAGAAACAGCCATCTATTATGGGATATTGCAGTCTCATCACCATACCAAAGTCACTGCAAAATCCAATAGATCAAAAGCAGAGTTATCACCTGGGCACTCACCCTGGTGGGAAGTTCAGCACCTGCATACTGACAATGCAGGCATTGCTTAAAGGCTTTCCTGCAGGATTTTGGAGGTGGAACCTCCTTCTCTGGGCCTCTCTGTAGGAAAGCTGAGCACCTTATTTCCTGCAGCCTTCCTGGATGTAGCCTTATCATGACAAGAAAAATTGCCTCCTGGAGGAATCATGGCTGATTAGGTGGAGCTCCCACTGGAAATAAAACAGGTAAACATCGGCAAAGAGACAGTCAGCTCGTCACTTCTGGAGGCTTCTTTGCTATCCCAGTGTAATACAGAGATCGATCCTATAAAATAACCTTCCATCCAACATGACAAAATCCATTCAGGTGATGCTGCCTCAGTTACCACCCTCCCCTGCTAGATGGGCGTTTCAGGCTGCTTTGAAGCCAAAAGTGTGTGCTGGGTTTTGCAGACCAAACCTCTACCTGGAGCCCAGTAGCTATAGTTGAAGGAGGATCTCAGATAGCACGATGAAACCACCACCAGCTGCCATCCAAGTGCAAAACAAGGCACAGGAGGTACTTGGCGAAAGTTCCTACCCTGCTGGGATCAAACCAGAGAGAGACCTGACTGCTTATATCAACTAGACCAAGAGCCTGAGGGTTAAAGTTGTCTGGGTGTGATGCTCTGTGTCAGGGGCATTGCAGAGACAGATCCAAGCATTCAGCCTGGGTGAGTACCACTAATGCAGATGGCTGTGTCCCTGCTTCTCAGGTCACCTCTGCACCCTCAAGATGTTCCATTGTCAGCAAAACGTAACTGTTCAAGAGCAGCCAAACCTTGATGAAGACCTGGTCTCCTCTGTAAGCAGAATGCAGGGCTGTGCAAGTTGGTTCAGGCACGCACATACATATATGTGTGCAATCTAGGCTCAGGCACACACATGGTTTAAAGCATGTGCTGGCATCTCCCAGGCCTGCAACAAAGACACTCAGGACAAGCCCCAAACTCAGGGTAATCAGTTCAGCCTCAAGTTCACGTCTCGCTTGAGATTTTGCTTCCAGGATAGGCTGTAGTTGAAGAGATTAAAGCAAACACAGGCTTCTTTGCTGTTTGCCACAGCTCATTAGGTAACTATTAGAAAACAGCTCATTAGAACTTAGAAAATGCTGCATTGCTGGTTTTGTAAAGGTTCGCTCACACAGAACAAAACAAGAAGTTAGAAGACAACAAGACACATGGAAGCCATGCGGCTCCCTAGCAGTCCTTTCTCATCATCATTCTCTCTTCCCAAACTGAGAGCTTTTCCAGCCCTGTCCTAAGAACACTGGGTTGAAAAACATCCCCAGAAGAAGAGTATGGGCTGCACCCTTCCTGTTCTGCATGTCTGATTGAGAGCCTTGGGCTCTCCACGGGCTCTGAGGAGAATCTTTCCTATGATCGAGACAAGATGCATGTACCAGCCCTGTCAGTGGGTTACAGCAGCTGCCCATGCAAACATGCCAGGCCCTGGCAGTAATAGGCCCTCAGGTACTGCATGCAGGGATCCTGAGTAAAGCGCATGCCATGGTTACTTTTGGTCCCCACAGTTGTCAGAGCCAGTGGCAAGGCTGAGCTCCATCTCTCTGACTGTGCTTGCCAAGAAAGGTGTTAGCGTGCATTTTCCTCTTCCTCCCATCCTCCCCATGCTCCTCTGTGCACAGGAAGCAGCTTGAGCCTATTGCAAATAAAACAGAAACAAAATTTTCATAGGACGAGGGGTAATGGTTTTACACTGAAAGAGGAGATTCAGGATGGACATGAGGAAGGAATTCTTTACAATGAGGGTGGTGAGGCACTGGCACAGGTTGCCCAGAGAGGTGGTGGATGCCCCATCCCTGAAGACATTCGAGGCCAGGCTGGATGTGGTTCTGGGCAACCTGATCTACTTGAAGATGTCCCTGCTCATTGCACAGGGGTTGGACTGGATGAGCTTTGAGGGTCCCTTCCAGCCCGAACTATATGCCAATGATTCTAGACATGAGATTGCCCTTCTCTGGTGATAATATTAACTTCAGACACAGTCCCAGAGAACAGTGAAACTCCCAGAAACTGAGGTTTTAGCATGTTGTCTGGTGGAGTGTGCAGGCAGGACTTACACAGATGCCAGGTCTCTGAGGGTTCTCCTGGCCTGGCCATACTGAGACCACTGCATGGTGGGATAACACTGAACCTCATCCCACGCTCCCAGCTAGCCCCTGTTGTACATGATGGGTGTCCTTCAGGCAAGGACTGTCCTTCTGACACAGGGACTCAGAGGGGACTGGGTCACAAGTGCCCAAACCAGCCCTCCCCTCTGAGCTGGTACAACCACGCCATCACTGGATGTTGCTGTGCAATGGGCTTACAGGGTGCCCAATAACCCTTTCAATACTCTCCCAGAGGAGAGAAGTCTCTGAGGCAGGGAAAACCCCCACGCTGCAGAGTCAATGGGCACTTGTTAATCTACCACTAAACTGAACCGCGGTAGATGCATCCCATTCTGGACACAGCTGGCAGACGTGCGGCAGCTGCTGTGGGCAGGCACCACAGCCAGTGCTGGCCACACTCCAACACCAGCCCAGGCTACCAGAGGAGGAGCAGGACAGTTGGCACTTCCAGATTGCACAGGCAGGGCAGGATTTGTTTCCTGGAAGAGGCAGCCTGCTGCTGGTAACCCCGTGATAACCACAGAGCACACCGGCTTCCCTCTCTGCAACCATCAGACGAAGCAGGGTTACTGCACAGCAGCGCTGTTCTGCTTCCCTCAGAGGGATAATGTAACGGCTGATGGCACCTGATGGTTCTTGCTCTTCCCCAGACATCGGATGTTGTTCTCTTCCTTCATCGTTTCTTCCTGCAGTTTGCAACTTCCTCAGAACCACTTAATTGATTTATAACCCAATAATCTATCCCCTTCATTAGCCACAGTGTACAGTCATTTATCATTCCCTGCACGATAACTGATCTCCAGCCCATTAGGACATGACCTGAAATAGTTATGGGCCTGAAGAATTTAACAATTCAACCTGGCTGAAGGGCAACATCTGCAAGGGTGAGATAGGGCTTGTACCAGCAGTATTGGACACAGCATGACCAGGCAGCACTTGCACAAGGGCTGTGGACGCACCAGGAGCTCAGCTGCAACAAGAGTCAGGGCACGGGAAGTGCTTTTCTCCCCAAAGCCAATGCTTCCAGTAAAAAAGGCAGATTGCTCAGCCTCTAACCACATCAAGGGCTCTAATTACTCTGAGCAGCCTCACTGGGGCATCCATCCATTGTTTTCAATGAGCACCTAACACTTGAAACAGCCCTTCCAGGTAGGCCAGGAAGCTCAGCCACATCTGGCAAATAAACTTCCATTGCCTTCCCCAAACCTCACTAAGTGTTCACAGGTCAGCATGGCTGCAGGGCTGTGACCTGCCCCAGGCTCTTGGAGGTCAGCCTTGGGCCATGGGAAGCTGTGGGGGCACAGCTTCAGGGCCAGGACCAGAGATCTCATCTCAGGAGCTACAGGAATCCCAGGGTGTCAGGGAGCAGCTCAGATGGTGATGCTTTACAGGAGCAGGCAAGCCAAGACCCAAGGATGACAATGGGGCAGTCCCAGGGTACCCAAGCAAGAGGAGCAGATACAGAGGTGGTGATCAGGGCCAGCAGTGCAGATTGCCAGACAACTCCATAGTGGTGGGGTAGGCCTGAGGTCAAGTCAGGTCGGTACAGAGCCAGGCAAAGCATACCTACAACCCAGCTCCAAGGTCCAAAGACTCACATTTGAGCTTAAATGCATCTTGTGATCTGAGCCCCAAAGGAAATGGGTCAGAGGAAACAAAGGCTGTAGTTGTGCCAGGCTAGAAGGAGCAGACGGGCTCCCGGACACGCTGGTGCTCCTGGGATGTAGACACACAAACTTGCCCACTGGCAGCACGCGTGCAGTCTGCTCACATGGATGGCTGAGCCATAGATATTAGTCTGACTCTGTATTCATTCATTATTCAGCCCTTCCTTGCAAGAGGAGACAGAGAGGCTTTCATGATGAATGCTGTGGTTGCTAAAAATAATTTACTACGGCTCACAACGCAAAAACTAACTCTTCCATCCCTGATGGGTGTAAATTGGAGTCACTTCCATGAAATCCGAAGTGATAAACAGAGATTAAGAGGAGACCAGGACCCAAATAATCTCTTCTGAAGTCTGCCTACATCTCCATTTAAAGGCGCACAGCTACATCGCGAAGCACAGCCTGGGCAGCCCTGCCGCTGCTTCTCATGCTTTCCAGGCTTGTGTCCCAGCACGACATAGGTGCTCAGCATCCTCCAGCCACACTGACCTCTTTCCCTTTCTTGCCTCCTGCCACTGTTTGCTTCCTCCTCCAGACTCTAGCAGGGAGGGAAGGGAAGAGCTTGCGCTGGGCAGCTAGTGCATGGTCACATCCACAGTACAGGCTGCAAGTGCTTATTCCCTGACTCGAGGTACTCAAGCTCTAGGTCATGCAAACTGTAGGACAAAGCGGCTGGAACAAGAGCTCTGCTACAGCCACTGCTGAGCCCCGAAAAGCTGCTCTGACACTGCCACGCTCTGGCTTCCGCAGTGACAAGAGTTATTACCTTAATGACCTGAGCAATTTGCAAGTCATTAATGTCAAGTGTAGATGGTTATAACAGCACAAAAGAAGTAACTAATTCCTATCTCGTGGTGCCAGTGCGTCTGGAGCACAGCCCTGCCACCACTGGAGCAGGGAGATGCCTCCGAGGAAGATCCCATCCCACGCTGTCCCTCTGGGCAGCAAGCCAGACACAAAGCACTCCTGCTCCTTCTCCTGACGAGGAGCCACCACGTCACCCTCTCCCATTCCAGGAAAGAAAGAAGTGACAGGGACGAGGCTGATTTCTGCTCCTGGAGGCAGAAATTCACCGCATGTTGTACAGGGGCAGCAAGCGGACCCCCTCTGCCCCTGATGTGCAAAGCTCAGACTAGGTTCAGGGGTCCAGGTGACCTTCCTAAGAACTGAGCAGTGCTTCAGGAGGTGTGTGCAGGTGGAAGGGAAGACAGGGGAGAGGTACATGCATAGAGCTGATGTGGAGCTGTGCATTAGCTATGCAGGTGTAAAAACCCAGCTCAGAGTAGTCCAGATAACCAGGTCCAGTTCGAACTATCCCAATTATATTTTCAGACTGGTTTAGGCAGTCAGAATCCCTGTACCCAAAACGAGCACATCCCCCTATCCCAGGAAAGAGGCTTCCCTCCTCACACTTCTCTGTTCACAGAGCAGATCGATGAGGCTGGTGTCTGCCAGAAGGAGCCTCAGCCCCTGCCCAAAACAGCTTCTTGAAGGTTTCTCAGCTGGACGCCCAGAGGCTGTTGTGTGGTCCAGCTGCCCCATTTGGAATCACTGCCCCTGCAGGCAAGCAGCATCCTTCAGCTCCGGGCAGGAAAAAATATCAAGCAAAGGAAGTATCAATGGAGCAGGACTTACCTGGGACTACAGTAATGAGCTTATCCTAAGTCTGCAAAGGGAATGAATGGCACCGAGTCCCACGTGTGCTCCCCGCAGCTCACCAGTTGCCACATGCTCACTCCTCCTGCTAGGAGTCACACTGCTGTCATTTCTCAGTGCCATTTCTCAAGCGGGTTCCCTCCACCTTCCTTCCTCAGGGAGACCCCTTGTCTTTGGAGCATCCCTCCCTCCTCTGCAGTGGGCTGGTAACACATGTATCTCAAGTACCTCTGTGTTTATGGTCATTACCAGCTGCCTCAGGATACCCACAAACCCCCCAGTGCCACCCATGCTCACCCTTCCAACACCAGCACTTCTCCTCACATTCTCTCTCCTCAAGCTGTAACATTACCTGGGGTAAAAAACCCAAACCCAACAAACAGACCCCAAAGCAGAACCAAAACAACTCCCTCCCCTGCTGTGCTGGAGCTTTAGCTATGGCTTGCTGGCAGGTCAGTGGAAATCAGCCCACCTGTAGACGCACTAAAGGCAATGCAAATTCACACTCTATCAGTTGCTAAAGGCAACTCCTACTGCTCACAACATGATGTAATGCTGCGTGATCCCAAAGATTCACATGGGTTTGGATCCTCCTCCCTCTCCCCTGGCTGTGTAACCCCTGACCAGGCACCAATGGGACCTTCCTGCAGAACAGCAATTGCATGGTGAGACTCTTGTGAAACCTCTCTCTTGCCCACAGGGTCTTTGCCACACATGGTCTGTGCTTTCCTGGAGAGTCTGTGAGCTTGCATTGCCATTTCAGAGAGAAAACACCCTTTTCTTTAGGTTTGTTGGGTCAGAGCCAATCAACTTGCTCCTGCGGGGTAAAGACAAGCTGTGCTTGAAGCTTAGCAGGTAGGCTGTGGAGTCCATCCTTGCCAAACCAATCCAGGGCAGATGACAGGGCTTGCTATAGCCATAAATACAAAAGATGCATCTCTTCCCACCGCAGAAGCGATGGATGGTTTCTCTCACTCAGGAAGGTGGAAGATACCAAACCCCTTTGGAAAAACATTGCTGTAAAACTAGGAGTTGTTTTGCAAGCCAGGGAGGGAGCAGGCAATAGCTCTGCGTGGAAGAGCTCTCTAGTTCCATAGCTTATCCAGGCCCCACTGTCATGCAAACAGCCTGGGTTAGAAGGATCCTATCAGAAATGGTCACTAACACACACCCCTTAGCCAATGGCACCCATCTCTGCCAAACACTTCTGTAGGCACCTGGTCCCTTAATTAGCAGTTTCTCCTTGTTAATTACTTTTGGGAAATGCTCCAGGCTCTGAATAAAAGCAGTGGTTTTGTGAGAATGAGTCACTTTTCCAACTTCCCAGTAATCAGTAACAGTAAAGCTTCGGGCTTGTGAGAGCACACTGCCTCTGCAGGGCCCAAAGCACTCAGCAAAGGGCAGGAGCTGAATGCCACCTTTATTCTGTGGAAAGGGAAACCGGGGCACATGAATCTGCTATGTCTGCCTTGCCCAGCAAGGGCCAGCACTGTACCAACGCCGTAGTCACTGGAACAAGCTCGAGCCACACATGCCCTTGGTACCCAGCTAGGCTCTGATGCAGGATCCAAATCAGCACAAACAGCAAAGATGAGAGATAGGAAGAGCAATAAACAAAGCAGACACAAGCCCTGACACCAAGTAGATAGATGCGACATCCAAGATCAAGATTCTGGGCTCATGTGCTGATGGGCCTTTGAGGGAACCAACCACTTAAACATCACCTTACCCTTGTTCAACCAGAACTTTGATAAGAAGGGGAAGTGATTTACCATATATTTCACTGGAAAGGGAATTAATATCAAATAATTGAAAGCACTTGTGAGAATGTGCAATGTGCCCTGTTAGGCATGGAGTAGCCCATAGAAGTGGGGCTGATACATCTTGTGCTCCTCACAAGAAAACAGTGTAAAAACTGCTCACAGACCAAGCTGTGATAATCTACTGCTCAGACGTGCAGCCATCTACTAACAGAAGGAAACATCTGCACGCACACAAGGTACTGGGGAAAGAGAAAGGGATTCAGCTCAAGGCGAAATGTCTGACCTCTGTGAGGCTGAACATAGAGGCATGTGCACTGCATGACCTCACCACTCTCACATACTCCACCTGTTTTCACCCTGTAGTAATGCAGCCCAGAATGGAGGCAACTGCTAGAAAAGGGAGGGAGTCATCGCTGCCCTGAAGTCAGGGTACTGCAAAAGTGAGGAAGAAAAAGCAGTGTATTAGAACAGCGGTGCAAGCTGTTATCTCTTCCTAAACACCCCTCACTTAGCACTCCTGTGTCACAAACCTGATTTCCCATCACCCACTTTCTTAAAGACCCAATAGGCTTCCTGATTTGCTCCATATGTATCCACACCAGATGTTTGCATCCTTTTTTCTCTCCAACTACTGTTGGACAAGATGTGCCAGGATTACTCTGCTCTGAGTGTTTTGGGGCCTCTTCAATTTAGTGTAAATTGATAGGCAAACCAGCCAATGCACATATCTGCAGGTACCTTTCCCCGTGCACACACTGGCTGATGAATGCGATAGTGGAAGCCTGCCATTTGGGCCGGGATGCTTTTCGCATCATAAATGCACATTAACAGAAAGTGCAAATAGCCATCTAATAAAGAGAATGGGATCAACTCACAGATGCAGTGAGCAATGGCATAAGGAACACAAATAATCACCCTGGAGCAGAATGAGTTATCACTAACCATGCACCGTGTTTGCAAGTGGGGCCAGACGGGACCCTGCCCAGGCCTCCCTGCCTTATGGTCAGACACAAAGTGACAGGTCTTTCCAAAACGATTTCCTGATGAAGCTCTGATTAAACAGGCCCATGTGTTGCTGCAGGATGGCCTCAGGAGTCCCATTAGCAACCCTGCATTGGGGTCATGGGGCTCCCTCTAGCAACAAGGCACAGAGCTGGAAAGGTTGGTGCCCTTGTGGATATAGAAAATGACTGGGAGCAAAGAAAGGTTCAGCAAGAAGCTTGAGAGATGCTCTCAAACACCTGGACTGTGGAGTGCAAAATCACCTTGAAAGAGACATGGGATCTTCAGAAATGCCCAAACCATCCCAAAGGGCAAAGCTTGTTTTCGATGGATTAAAAACATTTGGCTTTATCTCTTTTCGCATTCTCTCCTCCTGTGAGTAACAGGCTCACTGCTGATCTCCCACATCGAATGGCCACAAGATGAGCTTGTTTCAGCTGAAAAACCTCTCAGCACAGCAACAGCCAAACAAGCAGCATCTCTACTCCAATGAATTCACAGACTTTGGCAAAGCGCTGGAAGAGACTACGCCAGGTGGTAGGATCCACAGCACTCGTCTCAGTGGGTGTCAGCTATCGCAGCTATGAAAGAGGTGAGCAGCAGCTCTCACCCCACCCAGCCCCTTCCCATTCATTGCAGCTACTTGTCAGAAGCCAGAGGAAGAGCCGGGACCAAAATGCATGGGCTGTGGGCCCTTTCCCAAAGCTAAAAACTCTTACCGATGCATCTGTCCTCAGTTCAAGTGCATCTGGAAGCTGGGAAGCGTCACACCTCCCACTGCGGCTAAAGGCAAATGCAGGTGGACTGTGATAAGGCTGAGAGTTGACAACCCTGATTTTGTCTGGAAAAAATACCAAGTAATACAACCCACATGCAATGTGAGTGGCTTCAGACTGACCTGACTGCTCTTAAAAACTGCCAACCAGAGGAAAGCTCTGCTCCTGCTCCTTTCCTCTGGAGATGGTTAAGATGAGCAGTGCCATTCCCATGATCTAAAAGCATTGGCTTGAACCCGTATGGATACATAAGCAGTGCCGAACCGCTTCCCAGGCTCTGGATGGAGAAGGGTTATGTATAACCAGGTCAAGGGCAGCTTTTCCAGAAAAGGAAAGAAAATTCCTGAGTACCTGGTCTCTGTTTCAGTTTATTCATGTCTGGGTCTCTGAGCTTTGTGTAATGTTGCTGGGATAGTTTGGGCTGGGGCCCATCCTCAGCCTACGGGTCTCCAAGGTATTTCTGCAGGGTTTCAGGAGCTCAGCCAAGGCCGGCTCTGAAAAGCAATTGGAAGAAGTGATGTTAAGGGAATGACAGTTCAGTTTTATCAGGGGTTTCTAAGGTTTGGGATGAAGACACATCCCAGCAAGCAGAGACAGTGCAGTTGTTGACCTTCAACTGCTTATGTGCCATTGCCCAGCACCAGCAGAAAGCCACCCATGTAGGGCAACAGTAGTGCCACCTGCACACTACGTGTGGCCCCAGCTTAAATACCGTGGTTCTGAGCTGATTAAGGCCCAAACTGATTGCATGTGCTGTCCGTTTTGTCCTTTATGCAGTCCTTTATAGCCTTAGAGATGTGAGCTGTTCCAGTGTGTGCATGGTGAGTCTGCAGAGCTGTGCTCATCAGTGGGTGGTTTGCACGGGGAGCAGACGTCTGCGGAAATGCAAACTGCAGCCTTGGTCTGGGTTTCACATGGAAGAGCAGTGCTAGAACAGCCCCAGTGCCTTCTGGCTGGAATGCTGCGTGTATAGGAATCAGCATCTGCTCATGGCCTGACTCAGGATGTTTTAAAACAGTCATGATCTTACACATGCACACAAGTTTTAATGAAATCAGTGCGACTTCAAAGGCAGGGAAGGAGCAGCATCCATTCTATTTCGCCATTTCTGTGTGTAAAGAATGGTTTTGTTGTCGGGTTCTCATTACTGAGATTGATTCCATGCCCTGGCATGGAGACCAAATGGTCAGGCTGAATCCCAGCAATAGCTGTGACAGCATTGGTGGCTTCCAACTTCTACAGATCTGCAAGAACACATCTGCTTCCCAAACTGGGTCGTTTCTCAGAGTCTAATGACCAGAGACCAGGGCAAGCTCTGGAGCAGAAGTGTTCATCCCTTTTCAGTACTCTCCTCACATCCTCCCTCCCAGGCTTCCTGATGGAGCCTGAGTCCTACAAAAAAGGCCACACTCTGATTCCTGACAAGTACTTGGCTGCCTTCAGTTCTGGTGTCCTCAACATAAAAAGGACATGGAACTGTTGGAACAAGTGCAGAGGAGGGCCATGAGGATGATCAGGGGACTGGAGCACCTCCCGTATGAAGATAGGCTGAGAAAATTGGGGCTGTTCAGCCTGGAGAAGAGAAGGCTGCGTGGAGACCTCATAGCAGCCTTCCAGTACCTGAAGGGGGCCTATAGGGATGCTGGGGAGGGACTCTTCATTAGGGACTGTGGTGAGAGGACAAGGGGTAATGGGTTTAAACTTAAACAGGTGAAGTTTAGATTGGATCTGAGGAAGAAATTCTTCACTGTAAGGGTGGTGAGGCACTGGAATGGGTTGCCCAGGGAGGTTGTGGATGCTTCATCCCTGGCGGCTTTCAAGGTGGGGTTGGACATAGCCTTGGATGGCATGGTTTAGTGGGAGGTGTCCCTGCCCATGGCAGGGGGGTTGGAACTCGATGATCTTGAGGTCCTTTCCAATCCTTACTATTCTATGATTCTATGATTCCCATGATGACAAGTTCCACCATGCAGTGTTTTCACCAGGATATGATGTGTCCCATTTGTTCTGAAGAACCACATTTCTAACCCATTGCCTGCAAACCGTATGATTTATTATGCTGCTTTTCATCAGCTGTAGCAGCCGTGGGACCTGACAGTCCTTCTTGAGCCTCCATTCGTTTTTGTGCACACTGTATGGACAGAAATGCCTAAAACCTTTTCCATGTAATGGCACCCAGACAGAGCCCTTCCAGAATGCTGCACACATCACACTGGATGCACATCACGTGCACATCTCTCATGAGCTGGTGACCACCTCTGCTATGAGCTATCTAGAAGCTTAAACAGGAGGACTTTGCCTGACCAGCTGGAGAATCCCACCCTAGGACTCCTGCCTCAAGCTCCATATACTCATGGCTCAACAGTGGTTCTTGTAGAAAAAGCCACTCAATTTCCACTTGAGCTCCCAAGTGGTGAAAAACCTTCCCTGGCTTCCAGTACTTCTCTCCTCCTCCTGCTGGAGTTGTCTTCACTATTTCCAGTCCAAACGTGCTCTCTCTGTCTTCGCATTAAAGAACTCCCCAAATCAGAAATGTTCTTCACATGATATTGTCACCTTCCCTGAGATGACTTAACTAACGAGATCTCCATTCATCCCAGCAAAGACACTGATCTTGCACCCCAGGGATCTTTACTCAGTGAAGCACTGTCTTCCAGGTCTTGCTCAGGAAGTGTAGCTCATGTCAGCATAAGGACATCATTAAACCAGGCCAGTTCTCTGAGGGAAGAGTTGTGCTCACTGACTAGCACTGGGCCACCGGAGATTAGCCAGGGAGCGTTTTGAAGCCATGGAAAAATCTGAATCTTAAAGGCATTATCTAAATTCAGTTCAGTCCAACCAGCCCTAATGATGTTACCCACGATATATCTTAAATTGATGTTGGTAATAAAGTTCACCGTAGCTGAAGCAGTATCATACCAATGTACCAACATGCAAATGAATGTTACCCATGTCATTTAGTACCCCTGGCTGTTAAGGTGTCACTTCAGCCATATATTTAACAAATAGGTCCTTTTATGACTATAATACTGATAAGTATTCAACTAATTTCCATGTATGTTGCATTCTATATGTTGCTAGGGGTTTTACCAAGGCTGTCACCAATAGCAACTGGGACAAGGAAATCAAAAATTCCGGAGGCATTCAGAAAGATCTACAACGTAGAATGTCTTCATAACAATACAGGAGACATTCATCGCATCGATGGCTAATGGGAGAGCTTGATGCAATCAGTTTAAATCCCCTGTGATAGGAAGGGAAACAGTTTACAGCTCAGCCTCAGATCTCCCAAACTGGAGTAAAACTCGCCTGGAAACTTTTGCCAGGTTCATGATCCCAGCCTATTTTTGCCTCTTTTTCCTGTGGTGCCTCCGCTCTAATCATGGAGCACTGCAGCAATAGGAGGGAGGGCTTCAGAGATATCTGGAGTCAGAAGAGGTGCCAGAGAGCTACATCTTCTGGTCTGTTCCAGTAACTGAGCAGAGCTGCACTGGGAGTGTTCATTTCCCCCAGAGAAGATCACGAGCTGAAGCCAGCACCTTGCTAATTAGAAACTACCTGTGCTGCTGGCACCAGAGGTGTCACCTCCACTGGGCACTACCTGTGCTGCTGGCACCAGAGGTGTCACCTCCACTGGGCACTACCTGTGCTGCTGGCACCAGAGGTGTCACCTCCACTGGGCACTACCTGTGCTGCTGGCACCAGAGGTGTCACCTCCACTGGGCACTACCTGTGCTGCTGGCACCAGAGGTGTCACCTCCACTGGGCACTACCTGTGCTGCTGGCACCAGAGGTGTCACCTCCACTGGGCACTACCTGTGCTGCTGGCACCAGCAGTGTCCCACTTCCACTCATTCCCTAGCTGCTGGCACCACGAGTGCTGTATTTCTGTTGCAACTGCTCCCCTACCATAGCAGGGGCTGGAGTGACAGTGCCCAGAGCAGCATCCCTGCGAGCCGTAAGCAGAGGCAGGAGGAGATCAGACTCCAGCCGTCATCACAGCACAGCCCCACATATGTCCCCTTGTGCTGTGTTTGGATGTTCGGTCCCTCTGCTACGTCGCTGCTGGCAGCGCCACGCATATGCAGGGCTGCTCTGAGCAGTAACGTGTCATCATGCCACGGATCAGGCTGGCATGGCCTTGAAAGAGCTCATTATTGTGTCTCATTGCAGGCACTCGTGCTGCAGTGGGGAACCTGCCGCTGTCAATGGGTAGTGCCTTGTCACGTTGATCAATTACACCAATCCTGTGCCCTGCGAAAGGGAGCACAGACCTGCTCAGTGCCGCTCCCGTGTGAGAAGACACCAGCTGATAAGAAACAGGGATCAGAAGAGGTTAATGAGAGGAGGGCAAGGGCCCACCACATCTCTGTCATCTGCATGCTCAGGAAACAATGCGAGGTCCTTCCACTGCCTCACAAGCAGATCTCGGCACAAGTGGAGCAAACCCGTACTGGAGCAGGGCTGTGAGAGGGAAAGCTGGCACGTTTCTTCTGCAGGACCTCAGTCAACATCTTCCTCCTTGGATACCTCCAGGGAAGAACAATCCATTTCAGAAAGACCGCTCCAGCCTGGCTCTTCTGCACAGCAGGATCATCCCCCAGACCATGGCTCACAGCCCACCTCCTTGTGGTGAGCACCACTCAGCTGCGACTGTGCTCCTGGGACCCACAGGATCCACGGCTCAAGATCCCAGTGCTTCCCAGTTCTTCCGAGGGACACCTTTGATCTGTGGGACACCTCTGACGGCTGAGCTGGATGAAGCCTGCTCAGACTGGGAGCACATAAAGGGAGAGGATGACTGCCTGGTTCCTTAATAAAAACAACCGGAGCAAACCGCATGTGGAAAGCAGATCCCACGCACCCTGTGTAGTTGGCACAGCAGAGGCACAGCCCATGTAATTGCAGCCCCACTTCTCCCAGAGCCCCTCTCTCTGAGCCTTGGCCCACCCAGTGGCACACGTTGGCAACCTCGTGCTGTTCAATACGCTTTGGAAGAAAGCATGCATCCTGTTGTCATGCCTCCCTGCCAGGAGCAGCGCTGGGTGCCAGGTGGTCGCTCAGCCCAGTCTGCAGACCCTCAAAACAGGTTGCAACAGCTTGTGTGGCTGCCCCATCCCTGGCAGTGTTCAAGGCCAGGTTGGACAGGGCTTGGAGCACCCTGCTCCAGTGGAAGGCGTCCCTGCCCTTTGCAGTTCACAGGCTCCGTTGCGCAAACACGCTCCTCAAATCCAGGAAGGTTTCAGCAGTCTCTGCAGCAGGCAGGGCTGAGCCCTGTGCACTCTGTAGTGCCCAGCGTGGGGAGATTGTTCCGTGGTGACTCTAATATATTCCTTGTGTGGTGCCGCATCTAAGCCACTCATTTATCTGCTCAGCTTGCAGCATACCAATCAGCCCAGGGCTAGAACAGCAAGGTCAAGCCTGAGCAGAGCTCTCCTTAGCCCTGGGAATGACTCTGGCATATGCAGGATTCAGTGAAACAGGACCCCCTGCTGTTCTACCTGCCCTGCGGCCATGCACATCCTCCGGTGGTATTGTGAATGCTGCCTAAGGAGGCTGGAGTGAGGCAGGACACAGCTGACACAGCCACCAGGCCCCCAGCAGGGTATGAGTCCCCAGTGGTGTTTGCAGCAGCATCAGGCCAGGTTGGGTGGGGTTTGGAGCAACGTGCTCTAGTGGACGGTGTCCCTGTCCATGGCAGGGGGTTGGAACTGGGTGAGCTTTAAGATCCCTTCACAACCCATTCTGTGATTCCATGACTCAGTATTCCTGAGTCCTACCAGTCAAAATACATCCAATGAGACATTGCACATCCTAGGAACATGGGCGGTCCAACACATCTTGTGCTGGGCACCCTCAGTGCTGATCGCTGCCCATGGCAGGGGGGTTGGAACTGGATGATCTTAAGGTCCTTTCCAACCCTAACTATTCTATGATTCTATGATTCTATCTGCTCTCACAGGTTTTGCTGCCCACATTTATTACCAGTTGGTTTGGTAGTACTGTCCTCTAACTTACACTGAAATAATGTCGTGAGTGCTACAATTAGTAATTACTGAGGTGCAGTAAAGGTAATTGCTGCTTCTTTTAAAGAGTTAGCAGTTCCATGGAGTAATGTATATTGAATACCTGCACGTGAGATACTCGGGGTTGCATTTGTTCATTTATTGAGTTGTTTCTATTACAGACTCAGCTATCCAGTGGCCAACTGAAAATAATGATGAGTAATTCATTTGCTTAGACTTCAACTTCCCCAGATTATCAGCTGAGTTATGGGTGATGGGAGCAGCCGTGTGTCTGTGCACTCATCATCTGCCACAGGAGGTCTCTCAGCTGAACAAGTGTTCCCTCCTGCCACTGTGTCACCGCAGCGGTCCTGGTTCTGCTCATCTCTACAGGCAGGGACCCATTGGGACTGTGAACAGCCCACAGGCCTGCTCTGCACAGCACAGCAACCGCTGCTTCGGACCCGTGCTGCTGGCATGGAGCAATCAGATCTCTTGAGATCTGCAATGATGCGTGAGACATCAGCATGCTAGACCAACTAGACCAGGTTGCTTCAAGCCCCATCCAACCTGGCCTTGAACACTTAAATAGCCCTCTTAAGCTGACACACTTTATTCCAAAAGGTTGTGGGCACGTTCTGGAAGGGCAGGATTACACCAAGGATGGTCTTAACCTGTCAGCTGAATCTTTCAAAGCCTGAAACTTGCAAGCAGCATGAACCTCTGCTCCATCCATGAATACAGACTGATTTACTTTATTCTGACCCTGTCAGGCACTCTCTTTTCGGCCTGTAAGACATTGTGGGGCAAAGGCTGTCCCTCTCAGAGCAGGGAAAGTGTGTGTGTGGAGGGTTGTAAGTGCTCTGTTGAGAACAGTGAAGCCAGCTATGTACTAACTGCTGTGGTGCCATCTCAGCAGCTGTGGGATGAGTGTCTCACGGGACCACACATGAGAATAAAGTGAGTGGAAATGCCTGGAGTGTTTCAACCCTCACTTACACTGGCCTGTAAGTCCCCAGCTGATGGGTACACTCCTCTTACATGCTGGGAAAATACTAAGGCTCTTAACAAGTTTCTGATGCCTCTAAGACAAAACCAGAGCACTAGCAAACGATATCGCTGAGCTAACACGCAGGCAGGAGGGCAGAGAGGTTATTTCAAGGAATGAACAAAAATAATGACATTTCTTTCCATTTAGTTGAGAGCAAAGGAAAGGCAAGAGTGGGTGAAGCCAGGCAGCTGTGAGAGCCATTCTGAACAAAGCAAAACAGAGTGGGTTTGGCACGGGGCTGGCTGTAGCATCTGCCTAAGCCTTGGTAAACCAGTGTAATACCTGTTCAATATTAAAGGTAGGAATTTATGAACGTCCAGGAAGATGGAACTGAGAGAATCAGAATCACACAAAGGTATTACTGGAAAATTGATTGCTGGGGCTTTGTTTTTAATAGAAGCCCCAATTAGTGAATGAAAGGACTGGGATGGCTGCAGCCTGCCGGGGTTTATTAAACCGTCTGATGCACTGTCTCATGAAGCCGCACTTGAAGAATCAATTCAAACTGACTTGGCTGTAGCCAGAGTCCTGAGCTGTGAGTGAATGGAGCCCCACACAGCCCAACCATAGACCATTATCTCTCATGTGGCAGCTCATTTCTATACAAATGAACCTTCCTTTGTGTGAAAGGCAGGACCGATCTGCCTTCACTGTGTCAGGCAGGAGCACCTCTCACAGAGCCACAGAGTACCAATGAGAGATGGGGTAGCCTGCTTTGGTCTCCATCCCCAGGATCCGTGCAAAGGAGGCTGCTTTATGGAGGTGTCACAGATCCCAACAGTGGCCATGTTTGCCTGGGAATGCCTGTGCCTGTAACTCTCACAACTTCCCTTATGTGCCTTACGGTTCCTCAGGTTTTCTCTTTAAGCCCCAGCTGCTGCACTCCCGCAGTTATCATCAGAATAGCAACAGTAAATTTCTAACCTTCCTGTTTGCTGAAAAAGCATGAAATGGTGAGTAAAGCCTCACGTGCACATCACCACACACACAGCAGAGAGCTCGGAGTTAATTTTCTGCTGGGTTTGCTGTATGAGTCGATCCTTCCCCAGTAACTTCTCAGTGTGGAATTCCCTATTTCTGGATCCTGAAGGCAGTCATGACTGGTTTTCACTCACCTCTAATTGCTACTTTTCTGGTAAAAAGACTCGGTAACCCAATAAAGGGGTAGAAACCGTCCCTCTTGACCCAGCACATGCAGCGAATTGTGATGGGCAGTCGATGGACACAACGGTCTGTGGCAGCACTGGAGAGTGAAAACGATTTACCTGTGCTCACATCATCCATACGAATAGTGAATACATTGGCAGGACTGAGCCTCAGCTCGTGAATGAAACTACAACCAAGAAGAGCTGAGTAATACAACGCGAACTAATCCTTGTGAGTGTTTTCCTAACTGCACAAACTTGAGGCTCTGAGACCATCCCCCAAGCTGGGTGCTGGAATGAGTCTAAGGAAGGTTGTCACAAGTCTTCCGCCTCAGCACGAATGAGAGAGATTAATAAAAAGCTGTGCTCTCCTTTGGAGCCTCTGCTCCCATTTCTGAAGTTGTTGTGTGCAATCACAGCAAACTCCAGAGCTGAAATTAAGCACTTCCTTTAGAGTCCCCTTTTAAAAATGGAACATGGCATCAAAACAAGTTTTTCTGTTGTGAAAAATGTCAGCCAAAAGCTTCAGCCACACGTAAATAACAAATCAAACTAGTTTGTGAAGTATCAGAACTGCTTTAAAGCCTTCTGCTTTCTTTTTTGAGCATATTAGAGTAACTAGAGCTATGAAGTGATATGTGTAGGATTCCTGGCTAGCCGCAAATCAGAAAGATGTCTGATAGAAGTAGCAACATGTTTGGTGGAAAGAGTTACTGGAGGTTTAAAAGCTTCCCTAGAGATGGCACTCACAGCTGAGAAACAGCCTTGTTTGCTTCATCTCCATCCAAACCAGACCAGCTGCCTTGGCACAGAGACATCTTCCATCAGATGCCATGTCCATTCACAGACATCTTTCCCCAGGGAGATGTCACAGTGCAATCAGCCCCGCTATAGCCAGAAAAGGCAAATAGGGGGTACCCTGGGCAGGATCGAGCGCTGCTCATTGCCTGTCACTTCTCCAAACGGTGCTGCCCCTGCACTGACTCTTTGCACCTTCCCCAGATTCACCAATGCCTCTCTGCAGCTCTGCCCCAGCACTGCCTGTGGCCTCTCTGCATGCATGCACAGGCACAGGGTGGTGCCCACACAGATCACAGCATCACAGAGTCACAGCCTTTGGGTTGGAAGAGACCTTAAAGCTCCAGTTCCAACCCCTGCCACAGGCAGGGACCCCTTCCACTGGAGCAGCTTGCTCCAAGCCCTGTGTCCAACCTGGCCTTGAACACTGCCAGGGATGGGGCAGCCACAGCTCCTGTGGGCACCCTGTGCCAGCGCCTCAGCACCCTCACAGGGAACAGCTTCTGCCTAAGAGCTCATCTCAGTCTCCGCTTGGGCAGGTTAAAGCCATTCCCCTTGTCCTGTCCCTACATCCCTTGTCCAAAGCTCCTCTCCATGTTTCCTGCAGCCCCTTCAGGCACTGGAGCTGCTCTGAGGTCTCCCCTTCAGGAGCCTTCTCTTCTCCAGGCTGCCCCAGCCCAGCTCTCTCAGCCTGGCTCCAGAGCAGAGCTGCTCCAGCCCTCGCAGCATCTCCATGGCCTCCTCTGGACTCATTCCAACAGCTCCATATTGAGCCCTGCCTCGGTCCTGCTCAGGTTTATTCAGCCCATATGCCAGCACCCTCACAGGATTAGGCTCACTTTCTCACTACTACCCCTGCCCCATAGCTGTGGATCAGAGCTCTGGCAGCCAAAGAGAGGAGTTGTCTTAGCAACAGGAGTGGTGTGAAAGTGCAGGACCTTGACGGCACTCCTTCGGTGCAGCCACAGCCAAGGGCTGCCTCACAGACCTGACCCTGCATCCGACCCCTGCCCCTGTGCTATTACACCACGAGTAAATTGCGTCTACAGGGTTTTATTCTTTGCTAATTGCTACCTTTTCAGCAGCTCCACAGCTGCTGGAGCAGCAGGGTGATATCCAGGAATAAACACATGTAAATAACCTGCAAGAGAAGCTCTAAATTGCTGCCTCTAATTTGTTGTCAAGTGGCACTTACAAAGGTTCAATTGAGGCAGAGTTAAAACCTGCAGGGTACCCGGCAGGAGCCAAAAGAAAGGGAAAGCCATCAGGGGTTCTGGGGTGGGAATGCTCAACAGGCAAAAGCTGAACATGCAGTTTCAGGCTGGTGATGTACTGCAGTGAGAAAGGTGATGGGTGGAAGAGTTTTGGGAGCTTATCAATGTGAGAAAGCTATTCCCAAATGGCTTTCCCCTGCAGGGCTGCCTTTACCTTCACAGCTACTCAGAGGCGCCCTGAAAAAGCTTAGGATCATGCCTCACAGTCGCTAGAGACTACAGGAGTGAATCGGGACAGCAGATGCACCCAGGAGCCAGGGCATCGCTGGGCACAGCTGGTAACCTGCATATGCAGACTGCAGAGCAGTACTCATATGTGCACTGTTTGGTGCCATGATGGAGTTACAACACTTGAAATAACAGGGATAATCTCACACACGGCATCCCAAACTTCAGCATCGCTCAGCCCCTCCTTCCCTCTGCTTGTCTAGGACCACTGTGGTCCATGATGGGTCAGGAGGAGAAAAAGCTGGGTCTGGAGTGATGGGCATTAAGCCAGTGAGTGCCTTGAGGGACCACAGCCTGAGTCCTCCTGCACCCCCAGAGCATGAGCAGCAGCTCAGGGAGGGATCCTGCCCCTCTGCTGCGCTCTGGGGAGACCCCCCTGCAGTCCTGATCCAGCTCTGGGGAACAGCACAAGAGGGACGTGGAGCTGTTGGAGCGAGGGCAGAGGAGGCCATGGAGCTGCTGCGAGGGCTGGAGCAGCTCTGCTCTGGAGCCAGGCTGAGAGAGCGGGGCTGGGGCAGCCTGGACAAGAGAAGGCTCCTGAAGGGGAGACCTTAGAGCAGCTCCTAGAAGTTCTGGCTTATCCAGCTGCTTTCTTTCGCTGCAGCTCCTTCACTGCTTCCTCTGCTGTCTGACATTCCCAAGTAGTTTTCCACACAAGGATGGGGCTATCCTAGGACTTGCCTTTTTTTCAGCATCAGCTCTGGGTGCAGTCAGCGCATTCTGGTTAAGAAATAACACCAAAGGCCATGTGATGGGAAGCTCCAGTTTGAAAAGGGGGATACAGGACAGGGATAACTGATGGCTAAAGAGCACTATATGTGCGTGTCACTCTCTGAGAGAAGAAAGCAGAACACATTTGCTATTTAACTGACCTGGGATACCAAGATGCCAGTTTGTGGAACCACAGCATCAGCTGTGGCAGGTACTTCATAGCAGAGGCTGATGCTGCCCCTCAGGGTCCCAGGCCTCTGCGCAGGAAGCGCTGGCACAGATTCAAGCAGTGGATGGGATGTGGAAAGTCAGTGTCAGAGCAACCTAAACACTCTTTCTAAAACTTGCCCCCGAAACACCAGTTTTCTGGACACTTACACAATGCTGTCAACTTTTTCTTGCCAGAATACCCTTTTTTTGAAAAGCCATCAAAACCCATATTTTGTCAGAATGTGCCAGCTCAAATCAATGCTTCTCAAATTCTGGAATCCTTCTCCTCCACCCTATGGTAGATGTGTAAACACTCAGGACAACTCTACTGCAGACATTCAGTATGCATTACTGTATCTGAGACTGCACATTCAAGATTGCCTTATTCGGAGACAATACACAAGACAATAACAAGAGCTAAATTAGGACAAATTACATCTAGAAGCACAGTGTTTACAAGAACTGGTAATTCACCCACAGCATCGAACAACTTTTATGGTAAGAATCTGCTTTTAGTGGGCTTGGCTGTTATGAATGAATGCAAATACAAATGCAGATTTGATTTACCTAGGAGGGGTTCAGTTACTCGTAAAGATGGGAGATAGATGGGTGGGTGGCTGGATGGATACAGAGACATGTTATATTCAATGGATGTCATATTCAGTATAACATCTGGCTTTCTTTTTAATGATGGCACATGCAGAGGAAATGTACAGAATTGTATTCAGCAGCTTCATTAGGTAAATGGACTAACCACAAATGAGAAGGCTGTTGTGGACCAAGTTGCTTTTTGAGATTGAGGCATTTCCAAATATACAAACACAACTTTCCTGTTTCACTCAAACTGAAACTTCCACCGGAGACCCCAAAGTGCTGTTGCCAACATAAAAGAATGGGCTTCTGATAGAGGATCAGCAAGTTGCTCCTCCAGTCAAAGATAGCTGCATAAAGCCAACATGAATCTCTTGCAGTGGTGAAACTGATCATCAGCTGGTGACGTGCACGAATCAGCAGCACATGGAGCAGAGAGAATTTGTCAGGACTTGAGAAAATATCCAGGAAACAACTGAAATGGTTTAGAAACCTTGCAAACAAAAGTCACCATAAAGGAGATGTTTAGAGGGAAGATGTTGCAGTGCAGGGATGACCCTTCCCAAACTCATTTACAGAAAACTTCTGAGCTGGGATTAAGACGACTTTGGGAAGATAGGCAGGGAGGTAGGAAGTTGAAAATTGCTCCCACACTGCTGCTAAATGACGTGCTGGATAATGGGATGAGCAGAAACCCCAGAATCACTTGAGCACAAAGACTATTCCTATTGGGGGTTTGAAAACACGCGAGATCAGCATATTGGACTGCGGCCAGGCAAGATGTTCATCATGGTCCCCATCTCCAACCAGATGTTCTGTTCCCTGTTGTTGCTGGGTCGTGATCCTGATCCTGCAAGTGCCTGCAGCTCCCGGTTGGTGCCAGCCCGAGATGCTCATGCGGAGCAGTCGCTCCTGCTCATCAAAGGCCCCGCTGTGAAATCTGCTGGTGCGTGCACCAGGCCGCCCACAGCACATTCCAAGCCTGGATGTGAGCTGGCGAAGTGCCGTGACAGGACAGCATAGCAAGACCTTGCTCTAATTTTATCGCATGGTAAAATAGCGCTGGTTCCAGAGCATATGGTGCAGTATAAAAACCTCCATAGAATGAATTACAGCAACTTCACAGAGAAAAACGTTTCAACAGACTTTAATACGAAGTATCTTATAAAGCTGCTCATTGGCTGGAATAGCATATTTCCAAAGTAGCAGTTACTTCTTTTAATTTTATACACATACATATGCATGTGCGTCCCACGGGTTGGTGCTCACTGAGAGTCCCTCCAGTGAATTTCTCTGTTGTGGTGACTGTGTGCTGCATATCTTAATAGAAGTGCCACACTTGGACCCCAGATTGTGTAAAATGATCTCAGTATTGATTTTCATGTAATGGGATGCTAAATAACTCTGCCTATACACATTGGATCAATGAGGATGGTGCGTGGTGTATCAATGTTCAGCATAAAGATTACATTATGAGCCTCATTCATTTAAGCAGCGAGATGATCAATAGCAGCAAACTTCAATCAAAACCATATCAATTAATAACTGCTTTTCAGCTTCTGTCATTTCAGCTATTTGGCAGATGAACTTTACACCCTCCCAGCTATCAAGCCGTGGCTGGCTGCCCAGGCAAGTGTATCAGATAGACAGAGACTAGATTAGATTAGACTCTACAGGTATATACAAACTGCGAGTTCTTTGTCTAGGCCACTAACAGCAAGTTAATAAAAAGTGAAAGAATTGTCAGCACTTCTTTATTGATATTCCCAGATGAAAACCACACGACTTAAGAAGCCATATTAAGATTGTTAAACACATAACAGTTACTCAGGGCAAATTTGGCTTCATTTGGCTTTGCATCAGCCTTTTATGAAGAAATAAGCTTAAATGCGAAACAGTAAACAAGGATTTGAACAGAAATGTTAGAAAACAAGAGATGCACACATAAAGATGAGTGTGTGAAATTTGCCCAACGACAAGCACGGCCCTTCCCCTTCACACTGTGACTGGTGCACGGGGCAGTCATGGGCAATGGTAATGCTCAATAACCAGCTCCTACCTCTCCAGGCTGAGGTGCCCCAGGTTTGGTTGATGGACAGCAGTAGCAGCTTGGGCTGCAGGACTGCTGTGGGCTGAGGTGTGATTTCACCAGAGATGGGGCTTGGACCACGCTGCATTGCAGGTGTTTCAGGAAGATGGCTGGCCATCACAGGCATTCCAGCAACAGGCAAGGACCATGCCAGCTTCATACATGGCAACTGAGGGTCCATGGGGAGACCTTCCATGGGCCAGGAAGCAAGGGCTGGGGAGATGCTTGTGAACAGGGCTGCAAGACTGCACATTTCTCCTGTCTGCAGGAGTGAAGCAGATGGTTCAGTCACCAGGTCCCTGTTTTCAGAGGGGTCCAGTGTGGTCTAAACTGGTCCAAACAGCCCAGCCCGCCTGCTACTCCAGCAGCCAACCCACCACAGCTCTCTGGCTCAGCACACCCATTTTAAACCACGTGCTCCTGTATTTGGATATAATCACATCCACACTGTACAGCCAAGGGCTGACAACAGCAGCTTGTCAGTGGCGGGTGCCACTGAGCAGTGTGGTGGGAAACCCCAGCCCTGTCACTGGCTGCTCACACTGGCAGCACACAAGGAGACCCGTGATTGAGTGTCAGTGAAGAACGGACCTGTGAGTGCAGCGACCTGCTCATGGAACACTCTGAATAGGAAGAAAGGCAGCATAGCCTGAATTAGTTCTTTCTTGCAGATGATTCACTTGCCTCTAATTATAGTTGAGCATCTAAACACAAATGTCAATTAAAATGTTATAGTTCTTCTGCAGCTGTCATTCATGTGCTGGGGAAGAGATCAAGGCCAGAGCTATTAAAAGCCTTGGGAGTGAAACAAGGTGGAAAAAGCCCTTTGCAGACTAAAATTGCCAAGAAGGATCTTTGCCCTGAGCATTTTAGGCCCACAAAGCTATCATCTGTATTGGAAATACGCTTTCTGCTGCATTCCCAGTGGGCAAACAGGGCCTGTAGGGATAGTTTCTTATCCCTCTAAAAGTGCTGTGGTGCACACAGACTTCTGCCACCTTGAAGTGGTGCAGGGAAACAGGACAGGACACCTCTGCTACTGTCTGCCTCCTCACCCACAGGCAGGAAAGGAAGAAAGACTGGAAAAAGGCATAGCATCATGTGAATGATCACACCAGGCTCCCTGCCTTCGGGTTGGCTGGTGACTTGCAGGGAGTGGAGGTCTGAGTAATAAAAGAGCTTATCTTGTTCCACCTCTGATAAAGAGGAACCTAGAAGGTAGAAGACCTCAAGAGGTAGAGGAACCGAGGAGGAAGGTCTGTTCCTTCCAAGGCTTCATCCCTCCAGAGGGAGCCCCTTTGCAGGTGGTAGATGGCCATGGTTACCCTCCCTACATATCCTAGCAGAATGCTGGCCAGACCAGTGCTGTAGGACGCTGCTTTGTTAGAAATCAGCTACCCTCAAACCATCTTGGCTATCTGAGCACAACCTTCTAGAAAGCAGCAGCACCCAGAGGAGGAGCTCCC
Source organism: Amazona ochrocephala (assembly GCA_039720435.1). Classification (NCBI taxonomy): domain Eukaryota; kingdom Metazoa; phylum Chordata; class Aves; order Psittaciformes; family Psittacidae; genus Amazona; species Amazona ochrocephala. The sequence continues at coordinate 715,712 of CM077891.1, read as the reverse complement.
TTTCATTGAAGCCCCCATGCCACATCCCTGTAGGCAGCAGAGATCTCTTCAGGCAGGCAGTCATTGCGCCATATGAAGCACAGCACTAAGTAGCATCTCTGCTTGTTCCACTATTTAAACTTTGGCCGAATGTGCCCAAATAGCTTGGGTGAGACAGCAGCCACCCAGTGAAGACTCCTAAGGCAAATTAGCAATGTGCCGCCTCCTGTCAGCATGCTCAGGAACATCTCAGCTGTTAACTGCAGCCTGTGAGCATTTGGAGTTTACAGTTATTTTATCTCCCTAGGACAGATGGCAGACAGCGCTGTGGTAGAGGGGCAGATGGCTTTGCACCTATGAGCAAAACAGAAACCAAAAGCCTGCATGGGTAAGCTGAACAGTAAGTGGGCTCTGCTCCTGTTCCCAGCCACAGCACATAAACCCAGCCACATCCATGTGACTCTCATCTCATCTCACACATGCGGGATGTAGACCTTAGGGTTTCATAAAACATCACATACATAAAGAAACAACCAGATGTCATCTGAAGATAAGGAAGTCACGGCACAAGGTGAGAGCAGAGAACCACTGCATTGGTACAGGATAGATGTAGCTGATCTCCCTCCTTGCCCATCATGGGGAAGCCACCCAAATCCTCCTGCCCAGGGTTGAACTATCCATCTTGGCATGGAGATAATACTCCTGGGCCCCAGGAGAGCACCAGCACACAGCACAGGGCACAGTGGCAGCTCCTGCTCTCAGTAAGGATTTATTATATGAAATTGTCAGAACTTGTTGCAAAAAACCATAATGTCTTTGTCCCACCTTACCCTTTGGTTTGATGCTGATCCTGTGGGTCCTTCCCTATTCCAGATATTCTGCAATTCATTGATTCTATGCCTGCATGAACACACCCATGCCTCTTGGAGGAGCACTCCCCAGGCTTTGCAGGTTCACCCTCAAGCTCTCATGTAACCCACACTGGAAATCAATCTGTAAGTTAAAGATTAAAGGGAGACAACAAAGGAACATTCAGTGAGGAATAGTATCTGCTCCTCATTCCACTAAAACAAAGAGCAAGGCTCTCTGGTTAAATGCTGTTAGATTTCACCTATTATGTAGTGAAAGCAAATGGCCCACATTTAAGCCTTATTGCTCAATGCAAGCTGAACTAGCCAATCCAAATGTGAAATAGTGGAAGCCTGGGGGAAACAACATCCTGAGAAACTCAAGCAGAGCTTTTCACAATGAAGTCTTTCAACAGGAGAAGCAGGCAAATAAGGGCTGAAAAACTATTTATACACTTCCATGTCTCACAGAATTAAGTGGTTACAAACCTCTAGATTCTTATTAGATACCGTGTTCCTCCAAGAAACATCAACTTCCTCTTAAAAAGAGACCAAGAAGGTCAGACCCACCAAAGGGAAGTCCTTCCTGGTCTCCAACAAACTAAACATCAGCTCTATGAAGCCAACATTAAGAAACTCACGTCCTGAGCATTGTGGGTGATTTTTCCCAAACAATTATTTTTCTCCACCATGAATGCTGCTTTGCCCTTTTGGCCTTGACTTTATAATTAGTCTCTCCGGACAGCAAGTGAATCTTTGCTTGACTTGCTCACAAAGAAGTGATTGTAATTGTTAGCTAACCTTGTCCTCTGGGGGGGTTTAATGCCAGGCTACATCCTGTGCTCAGTGAAATTCCCATCACTCCTTCAAGGGATGCTGCCTGAGCTCAGCAGCAGTCATCCAGGCACAAGGTAGGAGATACCCAGAGTGTAAAACAGCTGCCAGCTGTCAGAGCTCTTGGCAGGAGCTGCTGAATGGCAGAGCCCAGTGGTCTCCATCAGTGACACATGCCCAAGGAACAGTAGTGCAACACATGGTACAGGCTTCCTTGTCTTCCACTGGGGGTGCTCTATTAAAGTGAATAATGATGAAGAAACTCACTGCACAGTTTCATTTTCTCCATTTTTTAAATAAAAGAGGTGGAGAAAGCCCAGCAAAGGGTCATTAAGATGATGAAGAGACTGGAACACCTTTCCTATGAGGTGATGCTCTAAGAGCCAAGACTGTTCAGCCTGCAAAACAGAAGGCTTAGGAGGGATCTTATCAATAAGTATAAATACCTGGTAGATGGAGCCAGACTTTCCTCAGTGCTGCCCAGTGGCAGCACAAGGGGCAATGAGCACAAACTGAAACATGGGAAATCCCACCTGAACACAAGGAAAAACCTTTTTACTGTGACGGAGGTCAAGCATGGAGTGCTCAGAGAGGTTGTGGAACCCCCCAGCTTGTAGATATTCAAAAGCTAACTGGACATGGTACTGACCAACCTGCTTAGGTGATTCTACTTGAGCAAGGGCTTGGACGAGATGACCTCCAGAGGTGCCTTCAAACTGAAAGATTCTGTAATTCCTTTGGGCTTCTTGGGTCTGTGGGAGATTGGGCCACTGAGGATCCTGAGCCCCTCCCGCCTTGTGCTACAAAAAGTTTGGTCAGATTTGAGAAGCCACACTTAGAAGAAACACTGTGGGATTATGGCAGAAGCTGTTTGAAATCATAGCCTGACTCCATTAGGAAATTTGTTATTTTGGGAAGGGAATATAAAACATCATAAAATAAGAAAACGTTTGATCATCAAAGGGCTCTTAGAAAGAATGTGAACTTGCTCGCACTGAGAAAAACTCATTTTTAGCCTGGTTTCATGAAGAACAAAGACTCACAGGATCACACTGTCTCGTCTGCCCAACAGTCTGCAGCCCTGTTGTACAAGTGAACTCTGTCATGTAGGGAAGAGGGGAGAGGTCTCAGAGCAGGAGGTGTCAGGAAAACCTGCAGCTGAGGAAGAGATCGATGCCATTGGTGTACTCTCTGCGGGAAAGGCAGGGACAGCTCAACCCTGGTCTGCTCAGCACAGGCAACAGGCAGATCAGCACAGACCCCGCCTGGCCACAGTTCAACACAACAGGTTAGAAAGAAGCAAGGATGTGATTTAGGATGAGCCCAAGAGAAATGAGCAGGAGCTGAGGGTCCTGTAGGAGAATCAGAGGCTGTGAACAGGCGCTGGAAATAGCAGCTACCAGAAGCACAGAAATACATCATGGATGTGCCTCACCAGGCCACTTACTGTGATCCGTTTGCCATTTGGGATGCCCCCAGCCCCATTTGTGGCACATCACTGCTGCAGCACACCCAGACACTGTGATCCTCTGCAAGAAAATACAGCTGTTGTCTCCAGAAGCAGCTGATCTAGGCAGAGGAGGTGTTAAGCACTGCAGCATCCCAGATACATCTGGCTTTGCTCTGCCAATACTGGGACCAGGATTCAGCTAGTGAGGGAAAGGAGGAGTGACCAAGCCCCATCCCCTCCACAGCCCTGCAGCAGATCCAAGCTCCTCCTTCAACCTGGACTCTTTTCCACCAGGCATTGTCCTGGGTTCAGCAGTAGCAGTCATTTTTCTCCTTCTTAGTAGCTGGTGCAGTGCTGCGTTTTTGACTTTTGGCCTTGGAACAGCACTGATAACAGCGATGTTTTTAGTTACTGCTCAGTAATGTTTACTCTGACCAAGGACTTTCTCAGCCTCATGCTCTGCCAGGGAGGAGAGGAAGCCATGAGGAAGCAGAGACAGGACACCTCACCCAAACTGACCAAAGAGGTATTCCATACCACAGAACATCCTGCCCACCATATAAACTGGGGGCAGTTACCCTGAAGGGCTAGATCACTGCTCAGTCAGGCTGGGTATCAGTTGGTGGGTGGTGAGCGGTTGTTTCCCTTGTTACTTCCCCTATCATTATTATTATTGCTGGTAGCAGTAGTGGTTTGTGTTATACCTCAGTTATTGGGCTGTTCTTATCTCAAAGCGTGGGAGTTGCATTCTTTCCATTCTCCTCCCCATCCCTCTGGGAGCAGGAGGAGGAAGGGGGGAAGTGAGTGAGGGCTGAGTGCCTGAGTTGCCGACTGGGCTTAAACCACGACACCCGTGCATGCTGAGAACATGGGGTGGAGGGCAGAGAGACGGAAGCTGGGCAGCACAGTGCTGGATGTGTGTGGGGTCTGGTGGGACAATAGGCAAATTCATTGCACTGAGCTGGAGGGGGACAAGGGCTGAAGTCTACACCTTGGTGCTTTTTAGTCTACAACAGGCACAGGGAAAGTTTATCACCTCCTGAATTCTGAGTCACCCACTTTCAGGAGGAGGAGGTGAAGGTTCCCTCCTCACATCAACTGCAGTGTCGCTGCACTGAAGAGCGTACGGTCTCATTATAAACATAGAACTCCCATCAGCTCCCAAACAGGTGTCTGGAGCTGGAGCTTTCATTTTGAATCTATTTCTGTCTCAACTTACTGTATCCCTCAGTGTTCAAGTTGAGGGAAAGACCCTCTTAGAGTAGGTGAAACAAAGCTATTTACTAACAATAGACTAGGATGGAAATTCATTCATTCAGTGTGGATCCATGGGCAGAATTCAAGTTAAAATCAGCCTGGATTTGAGAAGTGTATGAAACTGGGAGTAGTGTAAGGTTAAAACAAGTCCTTACAGCTGTTTGGGTTGGGGCTTTTTCTTCTGTGAAAGAGATGTTTCTAGGACCAAGAGACAAACCCATTTCTGCCATGGAAATGCAGCCAGCTTGACACTGTGTCTGTGATCTTATTGCTTGTGCCATTTAAAAAATGGCCAATTTTGGTGCAGAAGCTTTTTACCTCCTTATGGAAAAATGGAATTTGTTATGCAATAATAGTATTTTGTTACATGGGTTACTTATTTGCATAAGGAGAAAATGCATAATGCAAATGCTGTTTATGATGTGAACTCAATGGATTGCTAATATCTGTAACTTTAATACTACTGTAGAGATTGCTTTAAAATTTTGATTGAATTTAGTGCGAGTGTTGAATCTCTGCTTTTCGTATTCTGCATTGTATCAATTTTGAAATAGCACATATTTGGATGAAGAGTGTGAACAAATCTAAAGATGCCAAAGCAATCGCATCAACGGCAATCACAGCAAGTCAGGCTTTTCATTGTGACTGATTAAAATCATAGAAATAAACTTTCCTCCACCTCACTTTGCTCAGGGCTGGTTTCCAGATCCTTCCATGAAGGAGAAGTAAAGTTTACCAACATTTCACACAGAGCCCCAAAGTTCCATTTTCTGCACAAAGGAGAAGGAAAAGGTTGCTCAGTGAACATCAGCACTAATGTCTTCTTATAGATAGCTTCTAATCCCCCTTTAGCTGGGTATCATTGGGTCTTCCCATGTCCCTCAACATGTTTCTCTTCTGACAGCATTTCTGAACCCCTCCACAGCCATAACCCTCCCCAAAACCACCTGCATGCAGTAACCCAACCTAATTGTAATAGATGGCAGAGGACAAAGAGGAGTGAAAATGAAGTGCACGCTGCAGCCTTTTGAGCAAGAACTGACTGTCTTTCAGATCCTGTCCTATCCATCAAATTAATTTGAAATCGGTAAAACAGTTACAAAAGGGGGCTTGGGGGGCAGCGGGGCAAGGCATAATAAACAGACACAGAATGCCAGACTGGTTTGAGTTGGGAGGGTCCTTAAAGCTTATCCAGTTTCAACACCCTGCCATGAGTAGGGACACCTTCCACTAGCCCAGGGTGCTCCAAGCCCTGTCCAACCTGGCCTTGAGCACTGACAGGGATGCAAAGAAATAGGGAGATGAACAGCCTGGGAAAGGCTGATCAAGTAAATATCGTGTTATCAGGAAACAGGCTGGAAAGGGAGGGGGAAAAGAGAAAACCACGCAAGTTAAAAAGCATGATATTTCCATTAAAAAAACACCTGAAAAGATCAAAAATACACACTTCAATCTATACAAAACTTCTGGATTTAAAACTACTGCTGAAAAAGCAGCTGATGTAATAAAGGGGAAAAATTATGTGCTCAGAAAAGTTCTTATTGGAAAAGCAAGAACTTTTTCACAGCCAGAAAAAAGTGATGTTTCTGTCTGAAGTACAGAACAGAGCCCGGTGTGGACCTGGGCCACTGTGATCTCAGTGTAACACCTGGAAATCACCAGGACACTTAGCACTCATTATCAAATCTGTTGTTATATTATTATCTCACCACTGATCTCAGCTCTGGCGAGGGTTCGGAAGAGTCTGAGCTCTGTTCCCTCACCTGCAGTGAGTGATGCTGATGCAGACCCAGCATCCACGCAACATGCGCTCAGCTTCACTACAGCTTTAGCCCAGTCCTTTGGGCTCAGTCTGCACCATCAGCTGGAGCACTTATGTAGTGCTCCTAAAATGCTTCTGACAGTTTAATGCTGTCCAGAAGGAAGTGAGTTCATGCGCTCCCCTGGAGCACTCCACAGTGCCTCTCCAAGGAAATTCAGCGACGGAGGCTTTGCTTTAAAAGCTCATTTCTGAATTAGAATCTTACCATGGTAGCAAAGGAGCAGAGGGCATCAGGAGCTTCAGAGGGATCCCAAACATTTGCTGGTCTCAGCAGGCAATTCTGGCAACCTGTCAGTTTATCCTCTTCTTTTTCTTTCTGAAGAGCCAACTGGGAAGCTGGGAACTGCCCTTCAATGAAGGCTCAGGGAACGAAACAGGGATCTTGACAGGCAGGAGCTGAGGAAGATGTGCTTTTCACATGCTCAGGATGCAGCAGATCTGAGCCTTTTCCTCCACAGATTTAACAAAATCGTGGAAAGGAGAGGCTGTCACAGGCTTCAACTCCAAAAAACTTGATATGCTCAGGCAATCTTGTAGCTGTACAGGATCCCTTCATGGTCAGAATTGGAATCCAGTGGGAGCTGGAGCTATTTCTCTTCCACCATCATGAAAAACTTCAATAACAAAACCCAAACAAAGGGAAATAATACAAATAAGCACAAACCTGAGGCAGGGCTGGGTGAGGGAGCAGAAGGATTAGAACTGGGAAAAGGAGCAGCTCGTGTGTGTGGAGGTGATTTAAATAGGGAGGTCTCAGGTACTAAATCAGAGCATCTGCTCACAGAGCACCCAGAGGAGGCAAACATGAGGCCTGGAAGAAGCTTTACACAGGCAGAGACAGAGCAAAATGAGCTGAAAGAGGGTTGCAGAGGACAGAGCCCTGCAGAAAATCCTATCTAGAAGGAAGTGAGAAGCCCCAGAGAGGAAAGATGAATGCAAGTGAAATCTCTGAGGTATGTGCTGAAAATAACAACATGCAAATTGCCCCAGTAAACATACGCAAGGACAGTTTGGGGGAAAATCACCCAAAGCAGCAGACCATCAAGAAGAGGGAAAGGCCAAGCAGGGAGTTGAGAGGCTGCAAGAACCGCAGAGCAGCAAATTAAAGTCTCACAGCCCCATCTGACTGCAGAAAGAAAGCGGGAGTCCTCAGCCAAAGCCCAGGAGCACCAAGTCAGGGTGGCTTTCCACCTGTAACTGGTGTCTCCCCTCTGCGAGCTCCTGCACATCTACGTTGTATTGACCGCTGCTTCTCAATAATATCCTCTCTTGGTCCAAAAGCCTGAAAGAGCTCCACAGTGTTAGAAACCTTCTCCCATACAGGGCCTTAAAGAACATCCCAAGCTGCACCCCAGGCAGGCTCCTCTCTAAAAGACAATAAAGGCAAAAAGGCCTTTAACCTTTCATGTGCCATGCCTTCATATATGTGTTCTCAACCCTTTCCTCTTCACATCCTGAAAACAAGCACTAGTTCGTGTGTGATGCAATGTCTGCACTTGTGATGGGACCCCAATTTAGACACCGCTTTGCGGTGTTTCTGCCCAGCGTTTCTCCCCAGAATGAGCTCCCAGCGATCAGCCAGTCCAAGGACAGGTGTTATTTATAAAACACGCTAGCTTTGACACAGAAAGAGAAATCAAAGTGTCAGAATAGAATTAGATCACACAGCACAGACATGAAAAGGCTCATTAGCAGCTTTCCCCCGCCTCCAGAGCCCTTGTGAGCGGGTCCCTGCTTCCAGGCTTGCTTTCAGCCAATTCAGCAGCTTTCTGAAGCTGCAGCAGACTCCGCACAGTCCTGGGAAGTTGCATTCCTGGAAGTTTCATCCCTGGGAGTTCTGTTTCTGTTTATCCCAACAGCCCAGCTTCCTCCTGCCGCTGCTGCTGCTTTATGTTCTTCCTCCTGCCTTGCAGGCTGGGCTGCTCTTGGGACAGGAGCAGTTTCCCTTTCTTAGGGGAAACTTGACTGTTCAGTCTTCCTCCAGAGAAGCAAAACATAAGGAACGAGCCAACCAAGCAAACACTACTGCTCAAAGAGGGAATGGCACCCAATGATGCCATTTATACATGTAGGCAACATGGGGAGGGATTAGCCTTCTTTCACTTTCACTATCCTGATGCTAGACACTGGAATCTGGGGAGGTAGCTCCGATTTCCCCAGCCATCAGGGGAGATGTGTCCCAGCACATCTGCCCCATTCAGGGCACCTTCCCTGGGTGAATGAACCACCCCATGTGCCTCCACCATTCAGGAAAAGGACTGGACACAAAAGAGGGGTGACACATCCTACCTCTGCTTCCCAAGGAGCTCAAAGCAGATGTTTTCTGTCACAAGCCCAAGTATTTGAGACAGCCACTGCTTACCATGACATGCTCCTCCCTCTCCCCAGTGTGGTGGATGCTCTTCATTGCTCATACAGCAGGCAGGAATGTTTAAATCTCTGCTCAATGGAAAATCGATTTTTTGTCAAAACAAGGAATCTCCAGTGGGAAATGGTGTGTTACAGTTTCCACTGAAAACAAAGCAGAGAGTGGGAATGGAAATGCTTTGGGAAATGAGATCTTACGCTTCTGACCAAACAGAGGTGCTGTTTTAGCTGCCCTGGTGCCTCACACCCACCCTGCCCAGACGTTGCCTCCATCCTCCCCACCCTGCTTCTCAGTGCATGGTCCTCCTGCCCCAGTGCAGCCCAGGGGCTGTCTCAATTGTGGTACTGAAGGGCGATACTGAATGGGGGCACCAAAGGATGAATTTGTGGTTTCTCAATAGGTTGTTTTCCTTCTCTCATATACGCTTGATGTTGCTGCATATGGAGGGAGAACAGATACAGATATTTAGGCTGCTGATGGAGGATGAGCATGCATGCACCTACTATCAATTTTGCTTTTTCAGTGAGGAGTGATGATGCAGTCCCTACAGCCCCTGGGTATCTGCATCACTGGCCTACATACTATTCATCAGACATTCAATCCTTCCCCTGCCTCCAGCTTTGGGCCCGACTTAGTAACAGACAACTAAAAATAGAACAAACCAACCCCCGAACCTGACTGGTTTATCCCCCAGTGCCCAGACCTTTGGGTTGTGCCGAGATAATGATTCCAAACCTCTCCAAGGCCAGCGGCGTAAACGGCTCCTCTGCAAAATAAAACCTAAGAGCACTACTTTGTAGCAGGACTCCAGGTGTTGGCATCTTGACAATAATAATGCCTACAATAAGACTTGTGATGTGATCCTGGGAGGGGGCATTGCTGCCTCTTAGGTAGTGCTGCCTGCAATTACCAGATGTACCTGGCTCTGACAGGGAGAGCTTGGGGGCTCTTTCCCATCTCCTCTCACCCTCAGCACCTGCAGGACACCCTGGGTGCTCTTGGGAACCACCTACTATCATCTCCTTTGCCAGTCAAAGACTACATAAGTCAGCCCCCATCTCCTCCCCCTTTCCCTGCAGATCGGGAGCCTTTTATCCTCCCAGTTGCCTTCCCAAGAGATGAATATTTTAAAATCCTCCTTTTTGCTATTTTACACAAAATATATCAAATGTTAAGTACGTGCCAAAGTGTCCTTTTGATGTTTTCTGTCTTCTCCATGCTAAGGCTCCCTGGGCTCAGCAATTGATGCAAGAACGTGCCTTTACTCCCATGGAGGCAGCCCTGGGCTGGCTGAGCCCGGGCAGGTGAGGTCCTTCCCTGCACAAAGCGCAGCTCATGTGGAGCTGCTGGGTAATTCATTCCTGGCATACGTCTCTATTGATGTATTTATTAGACCCTGAGATCGCAGGGATGGAGATCTGTGCTTCTGGAAGTGCTCACACTGGCAGTGCTGGAGAGCAGCCATGATCCGGACACCCAGCCACCTCCGGAGATGCTCAGAGGCTGCGTTCGAGGCACCACACACACCAATGCACCTGCTGGGAGGTGAACGTTGCTTATGCCTGGGTATGGCCTGGCTCCCGGAGACAAACCAGCTAAGAAGTGGGAATAAATACAGTGACTCAGGGCTTTCTAAGGAACCAGTGGTGCAGCAAATTTAGCTCCTAGAAATGCTTCATACCAGATATTACCCTGGAAGACCTAAAGTCTGATGTACATTGCATTGTGTAAATCTACAGCATCAGGACAGACTGATTTCTTCCTGTCCCAGCTGACTAGGCATGAGCCTCTACCCTGAAGCTAGGAACCTGTTAACACGCTTTTCTCTTCCTCAGGAGTACAACTGCAGACCCTGTTCTTATTCAGAAAAAAACCCACAAAACACTCAAAGGCAAATATAAAGAGAAGCTGTCAGGATACAACAAAAGGGAGAGATACTCAGAGGTCTTCTCTGTACCTCATTTGCTCTCATAAACACCCACTGCTCCCATTCCACCTATGCAAGCTGGCTCCTCCTTCATCCTGTCTCCTGCAGATTTCCACCTCCCACCTCCACATGTGCTCTGATGTTCCAATCCTCTCCATCTCGCAGCCTCTCCTCCTCACCTTGCATATGTATCCAGGTCTTTCCCAAGGTCTCTCTTTCCTCCTGCTGCTTCTTTGCTTTTGGCTTCTTTGGGCTCAATCTCACCATGCCCCCCAAAGCCAGCTGTAGATAGCAATCTCCATTGCTAGACAGGGATGAGTCAGGCCAGCATCTGGTACCACAGGGCTTGTAGGAAGGACCTGGAGAAGGACCTCCAGGCACTGGAGAGCAGGAGTCAATAAGAGCAATACAACATGCTCTGAATTGCCCTCCAGACCTCATTGAGCATGGTGGGACTCAGGCACACCTCACATGGAACCACACACATTTAGACACCCGCATGCAGATGCTTGGACCTGGCATGGACCTGGACCCCAAACTCACCACCCCTTTCCTGGCAGAGCATCCAGACTGGGTCATGCTGTGCATCACAGGAGGAAAACAGCTCATGGCCGCAGTGCTGCTGGGCAGTGTGCAAAGCTGTTTTCTCCGGTGTCCTGCTTGAGGAAGGGCAGAGCAGGTTCCAGGCTCAATTCCAGATGTGCAGATCACTCGGAGAGCTCAGGAGACTGGCTCCTGGGGAGTTTCCTGCCAAAAGCAAAGGCATGGTCATGACAGAGGTCACACTGCAGAGTCCCTCATTCCTGCCATGGCCTTTGTAAGCTGCAAGCCAGCAGTGGCACATCCCACTCAATATGCTGTGTCCAAATGCACAATCACCCCAGATGTACAGAGCAGCACCAGGAACTCCAGCAGGCTCCCGCTGGCTTCCTTGCACAGACATAAACCACTCTTGTGCCTGGGACTCTCATAAACACTGTTTTCCAGCTAACTATAATGGTAGCAGCTGTTACCATCTTAGATCTGTCAGCTCTAGTGAAGGTAGAAGGTGGGTAGTTAATGTCGGTGTAACTGCCCTTAACGAACTGCGACCTGTCACCTGGAAAAGGGGAAGCTGCCCCTTTAAACATTCCAAACATTTTCCTCCATGAAATGCCTGTTGATGGTACTGACTTCTCTGACTATTCCCTGGCTGCCCCTCCACGGATCAAAGCCTCTGTCTCATGCTGAAAGGATGGTATTTCCAAAGAACCTCCCCCAGAAGGGACCTGCTCACCCAGCAGTCAAGCGCAGGCACTGCTTGGCTCCACCACAGCATTGTTAGAAGCAGAAAACAGCAAAGGGCAAACCTTTGCCACCCAGCCGTTTGTTATTTTAACTGCTTTATTCAGAGCTGACCACTAAAAAATTCATTACATCCAAAGTTTAATGAGAAATTAAATGGATGGATCGGCTGTAAACAGCCTGTGTGAGGGTGTGAGCGTTGCCAGAGGGGCTGTGGGCTAATGAAATGTTTAATGCTGAGGACTGCAGTGAGCTCGGGCGCAGCAGATGCTGGGTTTGGTGTATAAATAAGCGCAATGAAATGATCTCATGTTCTCTTGACGCTTCCCTGAAACCCTCCTCCTCCCACAAAAAAGCTTCAAACTTCTCCAGAACTTCCTGCAGTGAAGGCTCATCTCACACAGCGCCATCTCCTCGTCCTCCACCTCCTGCCTGAAGGGTCAGCCCTGCGCAGCGCTGGTTTACACAAAGGAGCTGCTGTCTGCAACTCCTTTGGGTAAATGCACATGTGTTTTGGCAACCTCAGGGTCAGAGCCCTGAACACTGGTCATCAAGGACCCTGTCCTCCTGCACTTCCCAAAGGAGGAGGAGCCCAAACAGCCTCAGGATCAAACCACAAGGAAAGCCACCCAATTTAGACTCGGGGATGGTCAACATGAAGCAACAATAAAGCAATTGCCCCTTAACAGGTCCACATTGAGCCCTGGGCACCAGGCACTCGAGGAAGCGCTGCAGAATGAGCAGCTTTGCATAGAGCATCTCAGCTGCATAACTCACGATTTGGGTGAAAGAACAGGACTTGTCCTCAGATCAGATCCAATCAAGGCAATGTCAGGCAGTGGCAAAAGAGGTGGATCCTTGCAATGCCATCACTTGCATACAGGCCGGTCAGTGCACCCTTCAAACATCTTTGGCATCCCGGCTGATCACCTCTAGGTGATGCAAAAGCAGCATCAGGTCCTAAGAAACTCGGTACATCAGATGTGACAACTTGCAAGCAGTGTGACTGCGGATCAGGGCTGTGACCAAGGCTAAGAGCAAGGCAGCACCATGGCATACACCGTGTGCATACATCCTGCTCAGCAGATGTGTCTGGGTTAAGTGCTTGTAAGAGAGAGGAGGGGTTTCCTGCTGTTTCCAGAAGGGAGAAGCGAGGACATCTGGATTTTTTTGTATTACAATTCTTTAATCTGCTTGTAAAATTGGCTGGTAGGCTTGAAGCCAAAGGCAAATCTCACAGATTCCGAAGGGCATCCTTTAAATCAGAACAAAACCAGTGGAATTTGCTGGTCAGAGAGGGTGAGATTGCACTTGTGACCTTCATTGTCACCCGATGACCTGCTCTGCTTTTGACAGTGAGCATGAGAGGAGCAGAGCTGGGGCAGGAGCCTTCCCCAGGCTCAGCCCAGAACACATTTGAATCTCTCCTTATGAGGTTCTCCCTCACTTGCTTGTTTGAAGGCAGAACCATGTGTTCAGACGGACTGGATGAGCAAACGCCCCTGCTTCCCATCGCCTCATGCTCCCAAATGACTTTTCCCCCTTGGTGGACACATGGGACAATAGTCAGGGCACAGAGCAGAAGATGTATGCTAGAGCAGGCCAGGCCTCAGGTTATTCCTTCACCTCCCACAGCATTATCAGAAGATGCCTTGGAGCCACGATTGCTCCACATATCTGAAATGAACAGAGAATGCACATAACGTACTCCAAACAGATAAGCCTGCCTCCCGAGGGAGGGCTCAAATGTAAATGTGCACAAAAAGCATCACACAGCAGGGATTTTTGTTGAGGGCTCAAAATGAGGCTGGCTTAACCTGGAAGGGGGTAACATCATCCTTGGCAAGGCACGCAGCCAGCATGCAGACCAGAAAGGGTGGCCAAACACAGCAGAGGACAGGATAAGCAGCAAAACACCCCGGAAACTTGGTCATGAGCCTATAGAAATGTCCGAGTGTGAAAGCTAGGAATGGATAATTCAGACCAGGTCTATTGTGGGGAGGAAGGAGTATCACTCCTGGGAGCCACATATTAAGAGAACTTGGGGCAGGTGACTAGTTCAGAATGATTTCCATACATCAGGTCAAAGAGACAAATAACTGCTCCAAATTATTGAATCCAAGAGCCTGTGCCTCCGAGTTGAGCACTGTCGGTACCGCTGCTGGAATAGCATGGCCTACACCAGGAGGGCACCGATAGGCTGGAAAAGGTGCAGGAGGGAATCAGGAGAATGGGCTGTGGCCTCTGCTTCATTTATCAGGGAGAAGGTCAAGAGCGACTTGATCATTATCTGTAGTTGCCTGCTCAGGGAACAGGAATCCGATAGCCCAGAGCCCTTCAAACCAGTGAAGATCTAACAAGATACAAAGCGGCGCCACACTGAAATGAGCAATAGGGCATGGAAGTCTTAACACGGAGATTTGGAACTAATTTACCAAGGATTGTGGGGGATTCACCAACACTACAAGCTCTAAATTAAAGCCTTCTGCCTGAGAGATACAGGCTGGGAGCAAAAACCTGCTCAAGGATAACCATCAAACGTGGTGTTGTCTGGAAATAAGACCAGAGAGCTGCTACAAATGGGAACTGCATACAGAGGAAAGCTGCAAATGCTAAGACAGGAGCGTCTGCCTTCACACTGTCAGGTTAACCTGGAGTGTTTCTCCCATCCTGAGTACTCAGGGCCTATTCAAAAGGTTAGAGTGCTCCATTCATACCCAGTATGCCCTTCAAATACTGATGCCTAATCCCTGCAAGATGGGAAATACTCTCATGTGTTTGAATAGGAACATGCTGAGTGAGAGGAGGAGCAGTGACAAGCATATCCCTACCCCGAAAGCAAGGGACATGGAGGGAACACAGCCCCTGCTGCAGACACACAGTTGCCCTCCCTCCTGGAGGCCCAAATTGTCCCATCAGGAACATACACTGCTTCTTTCAATCGAACACAGGGGCTGAAGAAAGTGGTTTGGATGCTCCAAGAGCCAGGCACCGTGCCAGTCCTGTTCTCCCATGCACCCTCTGCTACAGCCCAGAGCCCCCTTGCCACCAGTTACAGAAACACCTTGAAATGAACAGGCATACCCCGCAAAAGGAGAAGAAAGGTAATGTGACATCCATAAAGCATAATGGAGGAAGTGACAGGGCCTCTCAGGGTGGATGACAATCCCACGTAGCTCTGATATCACCCACTTACCCTGCTATCAGGAAGCAGAGAGAACTGTGGTGGGTATGTCCATTCAGCAGATAGAGCACCATATGGCCGGAGGAGAGCTGATCTGCACACATGGAGCTAACCTGGGCTCCTGAAAGGCACCAGAGACCTTTCTGGGAATGTTTTCCAGCATCCCCAGGTGGGCAGGGGTGCTGAGTCACTGCTGGGAGCAGCCCTGCAGGCAGCATGTGATGCTTGATGCACTCCAGCAGGCTCCAGGAGCTTTGGTGCCTTAGAAACCAGAGAGCTGGTGCCAGCTGAGAACACCCAGCTCCTGAGGAATGGAAGGACCAGGCCTGGGGGGCAAAGCTCCTTGTTGGAGAAAAGACAGTAAGGATTTCCCACTGCTCCTGCTGACCTGCTGCCCCCAAACCTGCACAAAGCACCACACGGCAGAGATTTCTGCCACTCATTTATCTCCCTGCATCACAGAATCACAGCCTGCTTTAAGATGAAGAGACCTTAAAGCTCATTCAGACCCAACCCTTGCCACGGGCAGGGACACCTTCCACTGGAGCAGCTTGCTCCAAGCCCCTGTGCCCAACCTGGCCTTGAACACTGCCACGGATGGATCAGAAAGGTCACATCCACTTACTGCAGCTTGCCTACACATTCAGAAAGCTCTCCTCCACATCAAGTCCCTGGACTCTGGGAAAGCCTTTCCTTCCCAGCTGGCTGCTTCCCTTCTGGCATCCCCTCACTATTCCCCATGTCTTATTGGTCCTCTGAGCACTCAGCAGCACAATGCACAGGACCCCAGGGTCTGCTGGAACTCAGCTGAACCCGCTTGCTCCAGTCTGCATTACAGGCACAGCCAGAATGCAGCTGGACTTTGGGTTTGCACAGCCACCACCAATGGAGTAGAGATGGTCACAGTTTGGTTGGGAGCACAATTGAAAGTCTCTTTCCAGTGTCTTTCCTGCTTTGCTCCCAGGTGCCATTTGTTCATAGCCCACTAGTTCAGGAGAAGCCTGGGAATGATGTATTAACATTAATTGCTTGTCAACTGCTCTGCTCATGTCTTTCACCCGTGCTGATCCTCTCAATTTGCTGGCGATGCCATCCTCAGCCACGGCCTTCAGAAGCCTCCTTCAGCTGCTTCTCCCATGGCAATCTCCATGTGTTCACCCACACAAAAGACCTATGCCTTGCCTAGATGCTGCTGCACCACCCTCTCGGGCTCCCCCCTCTGCACAGAAGTACCCATGAGACCCCACTCATGTGTGCTACAAATCCATAAACACCCCTAGTGCCACTTCTGTCATGTGAATGAGAGGAGGATGCTGTAGCCTGCCTCTATCTGCCCCTCCGCTCTGTCCCTACCTCTACCTTTGCTGGTATCTCCCTCCAAAAAGGGGCTGCAAACAAACAGCAGCACTCACAGCCCATTCTTTTGTGTTTGGAAAGTGCTCAACTGTGCCATGGGATTGTCCTGCCATCACAGTGACAGTCACCCCAGCAAGGAAGAGCCACTGCTTGTGCTCACAGTGCCAGCTGGGGAGTGGCTTATAGCAGAGCTGTCCCTGGGCACTTCATTTAACAAATTGTCTTTGCTATGGTCCAGATCAAGCCATGATTCTATGGGTGCAAAGTCAGACTGTGCAATCCCAAAGTGACATCCAAACACAGCAGTACCCAGCCTAGCCCCAGTCCAGATACTTGACCAAGCTCTGAGCAAAGCCTCAACTCCACAGCATAGTCTGCACAGAGCAAAGGACTCTGAGAAACCCTGTGTCCTCAATAGCCCAGGGTTTCAAACCCATTCCCTGACCACAGGGCTGAGGTGGGTGCACGTGTCCCCAAAGGCACAGGTCCTGGTGCCTGCAGAGTATCCACAGCTTCCCCAGGCACTCGGACAGATGGGATACATCCAAGGCCAGAGCAGCATGGTCCCTGGACCAGCCTCACCCAAGTCCTCCTGGTCCGCAACAGCAGAAATCTCGAGCGCTGGGGCTGAGACATGCAAGCTGCAAAAGCAGCAGACAGAAAGCTCCCAGCACTGACATGGGAGGGGAAAGGAAAGATCTGTGCCCAGCAGGTCTTGGGCAGGGGTCACCAGGAATGCACTCCCTGGAGGGCGAGAGCCTGTGCTGGGACAAGGACACACCAGACCCCATCTCTGGCCTAAGCCAGAAAGGCTGCAAAGGGTGAATCCTGTTGTGCTGGATGAGGGTCTCCAGCAGCAACTGAAAACCAGCGGCTGCAGCTGGCCTGGATTCGCTTGATTAAGTAATGAAATGCATGCTGGGCCAGAGAGAAGATGTGGTTTTCCCTCTGGTTTTGCTCTCAAGGGGTCGGTGGCTGACAGAAGGGGTAGGGGGTTGTTTGCTTCTTCTTAATCCCCCTTCTAAGGGTCTCCCCTCCACAGTTTGAGATCAAGGGGGAAGCGTGAATGCCTCTGCTCCCTGAGGACAGCATCCCCTGCTAAAATGGCTGTGCTGCCTTCCACTTAATATCTTTAATCTCATATTTAAATACAGCTGGCCATAAAGGAAAAGAGAATGTTTCCCAGCTAAGATTTGATTCCCAGTCTGTCCATCCTCCCAGATAATACTATCAAAGTATCAGGTTTTGGAAGACTAACTATCTCCTTGGCTAATCAAAAATGAGGGGTAAAGGAGGGGGATAAATCCTTGAGAACAATAAACTGGAGGTTATTTTCCAATATTTCTTTTTTATATTATTTGAAATTAAGCTTCAAGCCTATCTCTACCTATTAGATCTCCAGTCTTAATCACAGCAGCAAACAAGGAGCTCGTAATCCTGATGGATTTCCACCACAAACTTGGGATCCTTCCAGAGCCATCACTGTCTCCACATCCCCCCCACCCCACAAGCATAGTGCGTATTTCTGGTTCCCCACATTTATGACCTGGCATTTAGGTGCATTAAACCAGCAGCTGTTTTATCGCCTCCAATTCACTAAGTGATATAAACACCACCACCTGATTACCCCTCTCCTGTCATTATTTACTGCTGCAGCAGTCCCTCAGTGCCACCCTGGAACTTTATCAGTAATGATTTTCTGTTTCTTCCCACTATTGCTAAAGATACAGAATAGCACCGAGTGCAGGGAGGTACCCGTGGGACCCAATTAGAAACGGCTGCACTGAAGGCTGGTGTAGCACCAACAATTACATCCTGAGATGAAGCAGTTAGCCAGTTTTTAAGCCCAGGCTAATCACACCATACCTGTTTGTTAACTACTCATAAAACAAAGCCACAATAAGAGTGCCCAGAAACACTTTCAGCAACCTCAGCACAACAGCAGCTCTATGGAACTTCGCTACATTGCTAAGGAAGAGCCAAAACAAACGCAACAGTGGGTATTTCACTTTCAATATGGGCTCCACAGGGCAGCACATTGACATCGGTTCCATTCGCAGCCATGGAGAGGTCAGGTCTCTCTCATGTTTTTATTTCCTGCTAAAGAGGATTCATCCCTTGGTGCCTGAGAGAAGGCAGGGGCAAGGCAGGCAGTGAACAAGAAGAAAAGGTACCTTCAGCACAAGCTCGCATGCTGCTCCCAGTGAGCTGATACACGGCTTTAGAAGCTCTTGGACAGGGATGTTGCACCCCTGCCAGAAAGCTGCTCTCCTTCACTGCAAACAGAACCCAGGCCCCAATCAGCTGTTTATTACAACACATTAGCTGGGAAATCAAGTGGGAGGGGGAAAGGGGTTAATTAAATTAAAGGCCTCTCTAAAGAGAAGGCAATTAGGGTATTGATTGCAAGAAGTGCCAAGTTAATTGGGCATGTGACACATTGACATTCTTCACAATCAATAAACCTGCAACACCTTCAAAGGAATCTCGAGCAGCACATGACCATATCAGGGGCAAAAATGCAATAAGTTTCTTGAGCTGATTATAGCAGTTGGTTCTTTCATGTTTTCTCAATACAGAAGCTGTCTGACAGGGCAGCTCTTCCCCCATGTGGCTTTAATAACAGTCTTTGATGGAGCCAATGAAGCTTTCTCTCTCTCTTTTTAAAGAGAAATCTTGTCAGCTTCACTCAGCTTCTTCTTTCTATTCCCTGCCACTCACCAGGAAAAAAGGGGCTGGAGAGGGCTGGGAGAAGCCAATTAACAGAGGTAGCAGAGAAGGAACAGAGCAACCAGCAGCGATGCTCTGAAGACAGAGCTGGTGCCTGCAGACTGCTACAGATCGTGCCCCACTGTGTGCACTGGGGAACAGCCTCGCTGCAGCAAGGGATTGGCGAGACCCTTTCTTTTCCTCCTTTGTTTTCTCAGCTGCTAAAAAGCAGAGCTGATGTTTGGTATGAGGCTGAACGAAACTGGCATCCATCTCCCTCAATGAGCCTGGGCTCAGCGAACAGCCTGGGTCAACAGACAGCAGTTGCGGGAGGGTCTGCTGGAGGGTCTGACTGCTCCCCACAGGACACCAGACAGGGGCTGGAGGAAGGACACTGCTTCTGGTAGAGAGCAGGAAGGATGCTGCTGCAAAAGGCAGAGGGGAGGGTGACCAGAGAGGCATCTGGGCTGCCTGGTACGTTCTGGCCCTGCTGTGGTGCAGAACTGCCCTTGTATTTGCACAGGAGCTGGGATGCAGTCTGTTCTCCAAGACCAGGTCCCCTCCTATTGCTTCTCCCTTCTTACGGGCTTGTCTGAGTGCTGTATTACCTCAAGGTGCTTCAGGTGGACACCACTAAAAGCTGCCAGCCTAATGGGGCCAACCTGTCCTAGGGTGCACCTCTGACTGGGCTGGGCTTTCCCAACACCCACTCATGGCCATTTTCATTGTCAGTGCCATCCACCTACCAGTATCGTTTTAGAAAAACAATCCTTAAAGCTCATCCAGCTCCAACCCCTGCCACAGGCAGGGACCCCTTCCACTGGAGCAGCTTGCTCCAAGCCCCTGTGTCCAACCTGGCCTTGAACACTGCCAGGGATGGGGCAGCCACAGCTTCTCTGGGCACCCTGTGCCAGCGCCTCAGCACCCTCACAGGGAAGAGCTTCTGCCTAAGAGCTCATCTCAGTCTCCCCTCGGGCACATTAAAGCCATTCCCCTTGGCCTGTCCCTACAGGCCCTTGTTCAAAGCCTGTCTCCAGGTGTCTTGTAGGTCCCCTTTAGGTATTGGAAGACTGTCGCTACAGGGTCTCCTTGATGAGTCCCAAAAGTCACCTATGCACATTGTTACTCTGTTGTTAAACTGTTGGAAATACACAGCCAGGCCAGACTAAGTGAAAATTCAACTTTTTGGCCCTTTAAATTGTTTTGCTAAGGAGACCTGGGCACTTGCCCAATACCAACAGCATTATTTCTATGGATAAGCCCATTACTACACACATGCTGCATATATTTGTGGCTGAGGAATTTCAGTGCCTGCTGTAATGTTGTATAACTTGCACCAACAAATGACTGTGCAGAAACATGGAGAGGTTGTCACATATCGTCATGACCGTCAATTGTCAGTCCTTCATGTTAACCTTATGGAAGGCTACACTCAATAATTAACTTGTACAATTAGAACTTGACAAGACCCATGAAAGCCACGTCCCACCACTGTTTCCCAGCACATGTGTTGCCTCATTAGCAGCATCCCCTGGACCACCTCCTGTCAGACAGTAGCTGCACTCTTGTTTTCCAGGCTCAGTGTATCTTGCCCTGTGCAGTGACATCCTCCTGCAGCAGTTAGTGATAAGCAGTCACCTCATTATGAAGAACCTTCAGCCTTATCTTAAGAAAATTGGAGGAAAATTAGTTTGTTCCAGGGAGACACAGGCTCAAGTGAGCCAGAGAAAAAGGATGGGTCCTACAACAGACTGTTGAAGGAAAACCCTGCCCTCGAGACACATCCCATACGCAGAGCTCAAGAACTGCAATTTCATACAAACCTGCAGCAGCACCCGGCAGCGCCCAGGTCTCCCCTGGGATGATGCTCCCTTGTTTCCGTTTTAATCACGGGGCGGAGAGAAGCTGCAGGAACGTTGAATTTTTCTCACCTTTGTCTCTCCTCTTCCAGGTCACTGGGGGGGATGGGAGGGTGTTCATTTGTTTTCTCGGGCAGTGCAGAGGGCTTTTCCCTGCCAGGAGTCGCTCTTTCAGCGCTAATTGCACGTAGTTCGCCTCATTCTCCTTCGTCTCACTGCTCTTTTAAGTCAAGCACCGGGTCCCGCAGGCTCGGACCAGGGCTGGTGAAGTTTGTGCGCACTGAGATTCCCTGTTTGCTGTCGCTCTCCAGCCTCACAGCAGCAGCAGAGCTGGCGCCCAGCGCGGCGCAGACGATCCATTCCCCCTTCCCTGCCCGCAGTGCCGCGTCCTTTCGCAGGGCGCTCGTTCGCTCTCTTACACTGCACAAACCGGGCCCATTTCTCTACCCCTGGCAGAGAGGGACGAGCCTTGTGCTTCTGTAACAGAGCACGCAACGCATCCCTGCCCTGAGGCGCGGCTTCACTGCTGCTCATCTCTAATGGGACAATCGGCTCGGGGAGCCAGCACGTTCTGCTCCAGCAAAACCCAGCCCTTAAGTCCCCGAGAGGCTCACACGTAACACCTCACACTTTACGGGACATTGCGGCACTTTTCACTGCGAGGGATCCTGTCCGTGGCGCCAATTTAATGTCAGGGTCTGACTGGAGAAAATCCCAGTGTCGGACCCGTTTCCTTCGTGATCCCAAGAGTGAAACGAAGACACAAACGAGGTTCAGGACCGGAACTGATCGGTTGGTTCAGTACAAACAGGCAATTCTTATAAAAAGGGAAATTATTGTGAAAAAGGGGATAGCGACGGGACAGATCGAAAAAAAGATGGAAATGAAGCAAGAATTCGGGGTGCAGAGGGAGAGATACCGTGGATCCAGCGGTGTCCTGGGGGTCCATAATCAGTATCGGAGCTGGTGGGGGTTCTCCAGGATCTGTAGTCAGTATTGGAGCCATGTCCCCGGGAGCCCGTAGTAGTCGTCGGAGGTGGGTGTCCTCGTGGAAGGGTTCTCCTGGAGTTGTCCCCTTGAAGGTGTGCTTTTGGCAATGTCATTTTTCCCCTTTTTATAACGAGTTGGGGGCAGTACCTCTGTTCTTAATATCAGGTATTACATGTTCCTGGTGGACCAGTTCCGCTGGCCTTGCAGCCAGCTCTTCAACTGCATGTGTCTGCAGCAGTTCTTGGGATAATGGGCAGCAGTTCCTCACACCAATCCTCTAGACAATAGACGGAAGGCTCTTAGCTCCTCCCACCCATCCCTGAGTCAATGGTCAGTGGAATCCCATCTCAGCTTCTCATACCAATCTTTGAGACAATGGACGGTGGAGTCTGATTTCAGATCAGTCTCTCACACTCTGAGACACTGGATAGGACAAAACACTGAGCTGGCAGTCAGGGTTCATGCATAAAGTTACTTTCAACCTGTTGTTAACTGACATTAAAAACATCAGGCAGCACTTCTTATGAGCACATGAAAGAGTACAAACCACATATACGTTCAGGGAAAAAAGATGGGTTTTCCCGTAATGAACTATTGAAGGAAAACCCTTGAGGTGGGGAAAGAACAAGAAAGACAGAATGAAGGATAGCTCATTGTAAATAGAACGAACATTTTGCTTGTAACTAAGCGACCTGGACTCCAGGTGCACTCTATAACAATGATAAGGAAGAGAATTCTTCAGTTAATGTTTAGGGAAACCAGTTAGAACCAACTAAGGAGCTGGCAAACGAACAAGGCTGGCCAAGTCCAAAGTTTAGCCAAAGGACAAAGTGATGAAGAGGAAGATGATGAAGAAACGACCCCCAGGGGTCCTAAAGACCTCTACCACATTATTGTGCGCATGCGGGAGGAATTTTCCAGAAGAATGATGTAGTGTATAAGTAGCTTTATGAATACACATGTAATGTAATGAATATGTATGTTTGATGACTGTATAACACGGCTTGTTTGGTGCTCAAGCGAGACACGCTCGGAGGAGCTATTCCCCATGTCTCCTGGCTCTGCAATAAAGAATACCTGCTTGTCAACTTCAGCTTTGTTGTTGAGTTCTTAGAATCACCCTATTCCAGAGACACATCCTATACTCAGAATTCAAGAGCAGCAATTTAATGCAAAACCAGCTATGGGGTTAAAAATGGTACCTCTTCAGCTCAGATGTCATAGAATCATAGAATCATAGACTAGTAAGGGTTGGAAAGGACCTCAAGATCATCGAGTTCCAACCCCCCTGCCATGGGCAGGGACACCTCCCACTAAACCATGCCATCCAAGGCTATGTCCAACCCCACCTTGAACGCCGCCGGGGATGAAGCATTCACAACCTCCCTGGGCAACCCATTCCAGGGCCTCACCACCCTCACAGTAAAGAATTTCTTCCTCACATCCAATCTAAACTTCCCCTGTTTAAGTTTAAACCCATTACCCCTTGCCCTCTCACCACAGTCCCTAATGAAGAGTCCCTCCACAGCATCCCTATAGGCCCCCTTCAGGACAATCCAGCTTTCTGCATGGTAAGGCATGAGGACAGTGTCTGGAAGGTCAGAGAATCCATATCCCTGGTGAGCTTTAGGATCAATAGCAAAACAAGTGTCATGTATGAGCCAGTGATGACTTAGGAATGATCTTGCCCTGTGGCAAGATATGAACACCACCACCAGTCATTGCTCTTTTCAACCTTATATTCTTTGAAGAAACAGTGCGTTTGAGAGTTAGTGGTGAATCAGAGGAGGATTCAGAGTGGACTTATCCTGAGACTGTGCCTTTTGGACTAAGATGGGGTAGGGCTGAGATCGTTATGTCACAAGCTTTGCAAACGAATGAACATATACAACAGGTCAACAAAAGCAAAAGGGGCTACAGAACCCCACATACCCCATGGAGCTGTGGTATGGCATCTTCACACCTCCATCTGGGCCAGTTCAGAATGGAGAGCAGGGCACGATTTAGGGACAGCAAAGGATGTCTGTGTGTCTTTTTTTTACACCTTTTAGTACAAAGCTTGTTTTCATGGTAATTTTTATTTGAAACCAGCCTGATTTCAATGGGAAGCATGCAAACCAAGCAGCTTTTCCAAAAATGTGTTCTTTGCTTCACAGTCCATTCATTTTCTTCTAATGCACCATTTCTGCATCTCCATATTAGCTTTTGTGGTTTTTTACATTGTTAATGGCACAGAGCACAGCAAAATGAGTATTAAGTCCACCTGGGACTGAGTTTGTGGCCCCTGGGAACAGAAGTTTCATGATAACTCATATCAAGTGCATGCTGTAATAATTATGAGCATTCATTTATAACTCTGGTTTTCTTCTACACCTCACACGGGGCGAGGAATCCACCAGTGTTTCAGTTGGTGGTTGGAGCACAGAGGCTGAGCTCCATCATAGCATTCCAAGTCAGCTTCAGTGTTCTACTGCCAGGGATACTCACTGCCTGTCCCTACACTGGTTCGTAATCCTACACTAATCAGTTCCTATCACCCTAAAGCTTCCAGTGAGATTTGTTCAGCTATGGAAAGTGCTGCCTCGGAACTATGGGGACAATACAAGAGACGTTTGTGCTGCCTGGGAGCAAACACCAATGCTACCTTCTGACAAGAGACAGACACAGGCAGCAGGAGAGCGGGTTTTGAGCAGCACTGAGGGGGACATCAGAACCACACATCAGCAAAGTCTGGTCAAGAGCACAGTTGTGACACCTCCGCTCAGAGCACTCCTTCCATAGAGCTGTGCCATCTGGCATGGCCGAGTGGGGAGAAAAGGGTCTGACTCAGCATCACCAGAGACAAAGAGGAGGCAGCTTCTCAGTGATACACTGTGAGAGGGAACCCAAGCCACAGTTTGTTTGGGAACGAGGGGGTGGCTGCAGAGAGCACTCACTCCCCTCCTCATATCCGTCTTGTCCCCGGAGATGTGTCATGTCTAATTTGTACATTATTCCCAGGGATGATCTGGAAAAGTTAAATCCCAGAGCTGTTTGTGCGATAAATTCCTCTGCTGTGATGTATAAAGTACGGTGACAGCTTAAGTATAATGCAGTGATCCAAAAAAAAAGAAAAAGTGCTTTAAATAGCAGAGGTGACATTTCCCAAATGAGCACCATTTACATGGCAGGAGGCGAATGTTTCTGCCTAAACCCTGTGTTACCACGTCAGTCATCTGCGTAAATGGTGTGTCCCAGGTGGTGCCCATGTGAAACTAGCACAGAGCCTCTGTCACGAGGTCACAAGTAAATTTATATAACCAAAACTCTGTGTGGTATGATGCATCTTGGACTGGAAAGGTCTCGGTTACAGCGTGGGGCATTTCCTGGGGACAGATGTCCAGTGTAGGCTTCAATCTTCCAAGCAGAGAGGAAAACACGAGTGCTACCATGTTCTCTTAAAATAAAGAACAAGACAGGATATGTGAGGGATTCCAGAGAACAGTATCTGAGCTCTATTTGCATAGAAAGGATGTAAATAGTTTCTAGGCTGAACCCTGAGTCTTGGTCCTTGGTGAGATGGTGTTTGGAGCAGGGGATGCTGCTTTGTGATCAGTCCTGAGGCATGATTCAGCAACAAAGGCAAGGTGGGATTCCTGTGCCTTACCTTTGTATCACTCCAATTTTGTCATCAAATGCCCAATCATGCACGTTGCTACATGCACTCTATGATCATTGTCTTTGATTTTGCCACCAAGGAGACTTGTCACTTCCTTCTGAAGGAATGGATGTGCACATTACCCAGTGCTGGCTCAATGAGGCTCATTATGAGAGTTGGGCAAGGGCTGTGCTTTCTCCAAACATTGTAGGAGACCAGCTCTAAGTGCTGGATGGCAGGAGTGGTTCTAGCTCAGCATGTGCAGACTGGCTGTCTGACAGCAGGCTTTGGTGGTGCTGTTTAACGCCTTGGTCAGTGACACGGGCAGTGGGATCAAATGCCCTCAGCAAGTTTGCCATCACACTGAGCTGTTTGGTGCAGTGGCACACTGGAGGGAAGGGATGGGATCCAGGGGGACCTGGACAGGCCAGAGAGGTGGGACCATGTGAACCTCATGGAGATCGGTGAGGCCAAGTGCGAGGTCCTGCCCTGGGATGGGGCAGTCGCCAGCACAGACACAAGCTGGGGAAGACTGAATGGAGCAGCCTGAGGAGAAGGGGGTGTTGGGTGACAAGAAGCTCCTCATGACCCGGCTTCAGTGTGTGCTGGGATTCTATGACCAGGCTGTGACACATGGACCCCCAGGTGAGGTGCTGAGGTACTCAGCTGCACCTACAACACAGACACACCTGAGAGAGCAGGAGTCCCATGGCCGGTCCTGGAGTGCAGTACAGGAACCTTTTGCCACACAGCATCTCACTGCTCACGTCAGTGGTGCCTTTGGCATCTTGCAGGCGACTTTTTCTTTGTATTTTATTACGCAGTTCGGCTTCCAGTGAGCAGACAAAGGGGCACTGTCTGTGGGCATTTGACCCCCGTGGTCCTGGGGCCCTGTCTGGATCAGAAGATGAATCAATAAGGGAATATTAATAGGACAGAGATGCTACAAGCAGTAGTGCACACATTTGGTCAGGGTGAAGCTTTCCTTTTCATTGTTGATCGCAGCTGTCAGGACAGTTCAAGCCTTTGCAGGTTATTTGCCTCTGCAACACAATAGATATTAAAATACTCTTTACATCTTTTCCTGAGGAAGCAATCTTCCACACATGGAGGCAGCAGAAGGCAATCACAGCACTATTGCACTGAGAAGATATTGCCAGGAGTGAAGAGCTGTATGACCAAAATCTCATGCAGCTAAAACTGACTAATAGCTTTGAACTTTTTTTCCCTAATGCCTGCTATTGCTCACCCTATTGCTGCTATTACTGAGAGGAAATTCCTCTTTCTATTAGTTGTTGGGTTGCATTTATTCCACAAATAGAGCAGACGCAGCTCATATATTGTAGGTACAAACCAGACAGGAACCATCCCTGTAGACAAAAAAGCTGCATCTTGCTCGGTGAAGTTTTCCAGCAAGGAGTGAAGCAGGAGTGAAGAGCAGCGGAGTCCTCCCGGGGAGTGCAGCAGGGAGAAGATACACCAGCCCTGTCTCCAGGCTGCCCCTTCAGAAGCTTTTACAACCTCTCTTGAGGGATGCACATCATGAAGGGAATCTGCTCACTGGAAACGTGAGCAGGGCTCAGGGGGACACTGGGCTGGAGGAAAGCTGCCAGTTGGGAATGTGTGACTTACTTTGGGCAGCAGAAGGGGTGCTGTCTGTGGTGGTACACATGGATAAGGGTATCCCTGCAATGAGAACAGTCACTTTCTGCTGGTTTACTTCCCAGAACTCAAACTTGGCTGCAGCAGGAATGCTCCCTCCCCTCACCACATCCCTTTGCAGAGTGCAAGGACACGCTGGGAGCCGCGCTGGGGAAGGCTTTGTGTCAGGGAAAACACAGTGTTTTCTATGGACATGGCCCAGGAGCATTCATTGCACAGCAGGTCCTTTGGGGTCTCCTGCTGCTGGGTATCCTTTCACCTCTGCACCTCTGTGTGTCTTCTCTGGCTTGTTACAGCCACCCAGCAGAGCTCGCAGGCAGAGGTGAAGGCTGACCATGGTGTCACAAGTGAGAGAGCTGAGGAGCACCCACCCTCTACAGAACCCCACATCTCCCCGAGGTCTGCGCCCTGACCACAAGTACCCCACGGCACCACCACTTGTCCCAGCACCCAGCACCCCTCTCCAAGGGAAGAGGTTGGTGGCACTAAGGATGAAGCTGTTGCCTGAAGCAGAGTCCTGGCTGCTCCCCCCTTTGCACCCAGGCTGTCCCAGGGCTTTGGGAAGGTCCCTGTGACAGACACATCCTTAGGAGATCACAGCCCAGATGGTACAGCTGGTCCTGGAGCCAGGGAGTGGGCAGGGGGTACAAGAGCAGCATCCTCTGGGCAGGCCTCAGGAGGCGATAATGGCCTGGGATGGGTGCTCAGCAGTTCTGTCTGTTATGACTTACTTTTTTCCTGTTTAAACCGAAGGAGCAGTTGGTAGGAGCCGTTTGAGGTGGATGAGCTCCCAGTTTGGATGCTCTTTGGCTACACACAGCAGAGAAGATGGTCAACAGGCTTCTCAGCCATCTACAGGCAAACTCTCCAGTTCCTATGAGCTGCCATGGCAGCGCTATTGGTGAGTCACAGGCTCCCTCCCAAAAACTGATGCTGCTTTGAAGGCCGCTGAGTTCTCACTGAGTGAAGCCCAGACTTCACAACCATCACGTGCCCATGGCAGCGAGTCCATGGCAGTCACTGCTGCTCACTGTGACAGCCACAGCAGACGCCCGTTGCAGAGATGTTTCACCTGTTCTTCAGAGGTTGCTTGGCTGATGGTGGTTGTTTGTTTAGAGGGGGCTCTGTTTGGTTTTGTTTGGTTTGCAATTCAATATGTTAAAACAGGCAGAGAAGTGGAAATTACCGGTACCATCTGCTGGTGGCAGTCAGCAAAACGTGCCTTTAATGACTGATCTCCTCCTCTCCCTCCCCATGCTGGATGGTACCCAATCGTCTGACAGCCCGTGCTTGGGACAGCACAGCTTGGGACAAGCAGAAAAGGAAGAGGTGTCAGCTACTCCAGTTCTTGAACCTGACACATTTAAACCTGTGAGCATCATGCCAGTCCTACTGATTGAGATTTTTGGCAACCCAGTTAGTAAGGAGGCAGAAAGATGTGATCAGGGTGACCTGCTGCAGTGCCCACTGTGCTGAATGCCCCAAGCCTCACAGACCCCTACTTTCCCAGGGGGACCATGGAAATGATGGCCAGCCAAGCTGATCCTGCCAATTTGTGCAGCAGCATCTTTACCAGGAATGGGTCTACAGACCTTTTTCAGCACCGCTGCTCCTCTGACTCCTATTTATAGAATCATAGAATCCCAGCCTGCTTTGTGTTTGAAGGGACTTTAAGCTCTTCTAGTTCCAACCCCCCGTCACGTGTGGGGACACCTCCCACTAGAGCAGCTTGTTCCAAGCCCTGTCCAACCTGGCCTTGACCACTGCCAGGGATGGGGCAGTCACAGCTTCCTTGAAGCTGAACTCTTCACAGACTGGTCAGGAGAGTGAACAGGGAGTTTCCCATTGTCCCTGCGGACCAGGGGTAATTTCCACTCTTTCATTAGATGCTCCACTTTTCCATCCCAGGTTGGAGTGCGTCTGTGCAGCCCCACCTTGGGCATCCCCAGCCCAGCACTTCCTCACCATTCACTGGTTAGGTGAGAAATCACAGCGAGCAAAGCTGCTGCTTTGTAGTCTGATTAATCTCTGCGCTGAGCTCTTACCTCTGCCTGTTAGGAGGAGGAAGCACACAGCAAAGTGATTTACTGGGGAGAGTGCAGGGGCACTCTCAAGAGGAGCAGCAGAGGGTCAGTCGCTGAAGCATCGGCTCACGGGTGATATGCAGAACAGGGCAGCTCCGCACTGTGGCTCTGCTCGATCCATTGTTGCTGCTTCTCCCTTCTTTTTCCTCCCTTCCCCCAACACATATTTCCCCAAAAAAAAAAAAAAAAAAAAAATTCTGCTGTGTGGAGAAAAGAAAAAGGATCCAGCGCAATTCACGTTTTATAGCGAAGCTTTCACAGCCCATCGCAAAGCCCTGCACATAAAGGAATGAGCTGCATAAATTTTAAAGACATGTAATACATACACGGTTAAAGTCATGCAGCAACAGCAATAGAAAACAGGTGTGTGCTTAAAGGGAGATTTAAACCCGGGACGTGAGCTGCACACGGGAGCCAGGAGGTGAAGCAGCCAAGCAGAGGAACCGCGAGCACACAGTGGTTACTGGGATGGAGAGAGGGGCTTTAAATCTCAGCAGCAAAACAGGCACCCAAGGGAAGATTGGGAGGATGAGGGTAAGTACCTGGGAATTGGAACCCTCACAGGAGGGACGCTCTGCGGAGATGGAGGCTCCAGAGACTGAGCTGGGCAGGGGAGAGCGCAGAGCTCAGAGCAGCAGGAAATTCTGCAGCTCTGCCCCCAGGGATGCAGGTTTGACAGTGCCCCTGTGCATCTCTAAACCCCAGGGACAGATGTGCACCGTTACACGCAACCCCAGCCCTCAGCTGTTCAGAGAGTCCTGATCAGATGTATCTTGGCATGATGGAGGCTGGGCAGATGTGCAGCACTGTCAATGGACCAGTATCTGAATCGTGCCCTAAGAAAGCAGCCAGAGGAGGTTGTTGGGGCCTCACAAAAAGTATCTACCCAGTTCAATGGGGCTTTGCACTGGCATGGGAAAACTAAGCTGACCTGCCATTTAGCCCATGTGTGTGCAGTGTGTCCAAGTAAACCTGTGCTCAGGAGTAGGCTGGTGGCGCATCCCAAGACACCCATGAGAAGCCAGTTTGGGCCCTTCATAATGATCAAGCCCACACCAAACCACAGCAGAACCTTATTGGTGGGAGGTGTGCTGCCTGCCCTGACAGCAAGTTCTGTGACTGATAGTGGACAGGGAAGTGGCCTTCGTGTCCACCCAGGAAGGAAACCAGTACCGCCTGCAACATGGACCTGTGCGGTTTGCAGGCATCCAGAGCCAGTGCAAACTCGCAGTGGATGGAGCAGTGGAAGCCCTCTGCATGCTCTGGGCTTGGCCATGAGCAGTAGTCAGAAAGCATGCTAGTGTGACCTGGGGCATGTCCTGTCCAGCCCCACGCTGCAGCATCCCTTTCATTGCAAAATTGAGCCTTCTCTCTGACTCCAAGGATCTCAAATGGGAGATATCTCCTGCTACAGTTCAGCAGAGATACAAGATACAAAGACCTGTCATTCCCCGTGACCAGCCCAGGAGACAGGGTCATGGACAGACTGGAGGGAAATGCTGAGCTGATCCATGATAGACACATTCTCACCCCAGCAGCCTCCCCCATTCAAGTATCAATGTTTTCTTCCTATGTCTCAAAGTACAGCTCCACAACACAAGAAGTGGAAATTACCATCCACCCTCTGCTCTTGCCCAGGCCAAGATGCTAACACAGGGATAGCCAGAGGAATGCCATGAGCAGAGACCTCACTGGAACCCCAGCTCAGTCTGTCACCTGAGTGGAACATAAACTGGAGGAGGCTTCAAGGCCTGACAGACCTCCAGGAACCTCACTAGACTTTAAAATGGGAACTTCCTCACCCTGCCCTCCACATCCTCCCACCAGTGGGTGCCCCAGCTGCTCCACATGCCTGCATTTCCACGTGTCCATGCCCCAGGGTGTGCCACATCCCCAGTACAGCTGAGCCAGGACCCTGGGACAGCCCCAGCTATGACCCCTGCAGCACACAGGGATGCCCTGTGAGAAGGGCTGCCCAGAAGACCCTGCAAAGCTCAAAGGCGCTGGCTGGAAATCACTCCAAAAGGCTGAGGGAATCCATGGAAAGTGTTTGAGAGCCAAAAGAAAATGGAAAACTGCAGAAGTAGAAACCAGCTGCTTTCCATACTGGAACCCCAGAGGGTATTCTTCAAAAGGTGCCTCTGAAGTGATGGAGAGATTCAGATCGAAGAGGCACAGGTATTTTCTAGTGCTTCTTTCCAGCAGAGCTGTTTTGGTAAGCCTGCACAAAGAGCTCCCTGGACCCAAGATACACCACAGTTATGGGGGGTTTTAATCATTATCATTAATTTGTTAAACTGTTATGGCACGTGTTGGTCACAAGCCAGCCTTTTCTCTAATGAAAGCTGCTTTGGCAGGAAGCTCTTGACTGGCTTCTGCACCTCCGGAATCCCAGCCACGAAGAAAGCCATTAAAATGGATGTGCAAAGCCATGGGTATACTTGAGGATTGTCAAAACTGCTCCAGGATGGGCCACTGCATCCCAGCAACCCGGTCCCTGTAGGTCCCTGCTATGCCACACTGCTGCTGGCACACACCCGATGATCCTGTCTCTGCAGCATGCTCCCTGCACTCCTGACTCTACCAGGCACGATCTGTCTGGGCTCCCACATGCAGACAGGCCCTGAGGAGCACTAAAGAGGTGATGATGCACCTCCCACGCAGAAGATGTTAGTTGGGAGCAGAGAAGAGGATTCCTGCACCGCTGACCCATGTCAGGACTTAGCAGGACATGCTTGCAAACCAGAAAACCCAGCATGAGACCTAGAAGTGAGACCCCCCCGTGCCTTGCAGGTGATTCCTCCTTCCTGTTCCCAGCCCAGCACAGTGCTCCTCTGCAGAGCAGCAAACACAGTCCCTCACTTCTTTTCACTGCTCTTCCCAGCAGCATCCAAGGCCCTGTGGAGCTGTGAGCTCTCTGCTAACCTCACTCTTGCTCCCTTTTCTCTACTTCATCTCCATCTCTCCCAGGTCTGCTCCCTGGAAGCTCCATCTTTGCCTTCCTGCAGCAGCTGGCAAGGCCAAGAAGCCCCTTCCAATTGGTACCCCGGCCACAACCTTTGGAAGGAATGTGACATGTGGAAGACTGCAGGCAGGCAGAACAGACACCATCCATCACAGGAGGGTTTGCTTCACTCTCAGGAGCTCAGACAGGAAAATTTATTTCCTGGGTTTTGAAGTGCAGGTTTCAGTTGGTGCTATTTAAGCTTTTGGTGAGAACCTCTTGAAATCAATCTCTGCCCCTTTCTACCAGCCAGATGGGTCACAAACCGCCTTGTCTCAGCCCTACCACCTCCCACGTCTTTTGACTCATCTCCCCACCACCCTCTCCTCATCACTTCCACTGCAGCATCACGTGTGGTCTCCTCCTGACTTGCTCCTTGTCCCTCATCAGCTACTGCAGTGACCCAGCTCCTTCTCCTTCCCTCTCCTTCTCTCCCCACTGATCCTTCCTCTGTGCTGCTGGCAGCTCATGGTCCTCTCAAGGCTCAACACTGGGACCTTCTCCTCCCTTTACCCTCTCTCCAGCCATTGCAGCTATTTCTCCAGGGACATTTCTCAGCTTCACCCTGTACCACTTTGCTGTTTGTAACTAAAACCCACTCTGATAGAGCCACTGGAGATCCAGGAGCTTTTCAAGACCCTTTTAGCTTGTTTTCCTCTGTTTTACTACAGACTCAGCCTATACACCGTGGCAGGAGAGGGGGTGAGCACTTCAAGCCCTGCGGTAGTCAGGTGGCCAGCAGAACAACAAAGCAGCATGGAAAGCAAAGCCTGCCCACCCTGTACTTTGCAGCTAGATGCAAAGCATCACTCCCTGCAGCTCTCTGCAGTGAATTTACCAACACTTCAGTTTTCTAAATCTCATTTCAAATGGTTTCCTTGATTATTTTAATCCAGTAATTGATTTAATCCTAAATCCCACTCACACCTCCAAGTCCTCTCAAAGTCATCTGCAGCACGCACACTCCCAGGGTCTCTGAGCCAAGCCTGGCCTTGCAGTGCTCCCTGTTGGTGGCCTGGACCAGCAGCAAAACCCTTGAGAGCCATCTGCAGCACCTCTGTTACTCAGTGGCCACAACTTAGACATCTCTCAGGTGCAAGACCCTAAGATTAAAATACAGCAGAGGAGAGAGCAGCCTCAACTCAGCCTCTGCATTGGCCATGGGCCCACAGCACGAGGTGGGACACAAACTTGCTGCCATATGCATGGGGGCCCAAAGAAACACCCACAGAGCTGCACTGATTCACCGAGCCCTCCTCTGCTGCTGCTCACAGTCTGGCTTTGGTTTCATTCCCCCTGTGGAAGTGGGCAGGGGGCCGACACTGAAGATGGGCGATCGCTACACGAGGGCCTCCAACTGTGCACTTCATTCCATTGCCATGTTCCTGAGACCTTTGGAAGCTGGTTGTCTTAAGGCAACCCCATCTGAGCGTGCTGGCAACTGGCCTCAGGCAGGGTCTGTCTCTGGTGGTAGGCTGGGGATGAGGGGTGCTCAGAACGAGCCCAGCCAGGACCATGAGCGGGCTGTGACAGTGGGCACGTGTGTCACCTTGTCACTTGCGCTTGAAGTGGGAGGCTCTGCAGTGGGTGAGTTTCACCTGCTGATGCCACCTCATTGCCTTGCTAAATTCCTGCTGTCTCTTTCACCCACCAGCATTGCTCTTGGTGTCGTCAGCCCTTCAGTTATACAATGTTTAAAATGATGAAAAACAGACAAGGAACATAAACCTAAGGTGATGTGACCACAGAAAACACAAATTCAGTGACCTTCTAATGCAGCCAGAGGTTGCAGCTCCACTGAAGCAGGGAACAACTTCTCCACACCAGCGTGCATGAGCTTTTGCCTTGAGCAAATCTGCAAACCCGCTGGCGGCAGCAGTTCGTCACCCTCATGAAGACGGGCACCACGGGACTACTTGAACAACCCACGAGGAAATGCAAGCCTGTGCATAGGGGTGTGCGCGGAGGGTAACCTCACGACCTCTTCCTAGGAAGCTGCCTAGGAACGATTCACTCTGGGTGATGTATGTGAATGGATCACGGCCCAGTGACGTCCTCATGGATACTGGGGGCTCTCTGCAGCAAAGAGTTAAATGTGAAAAACTTCCCACACTTGTGGAGATGGTTTCCATGCTTTATTTAGCACTGCCTGCCTGCAGCAGACATCTGACAGTAGCAGCTGGCCATTTCCAAAACAAGATCCTGCCAATCTGGGGGAAAGATGGAAAGCTTAAAAAGCCAATTTTTGCTCCAGTTTCTCATCCTGAGATAAGGATTGACGTTCAGCTCTAGGGTTTGGGGTCCTCCTTACCACAACAGGGGCTGCAGCCTCTCATCTTCCCAGCCTCCCTTTGTCCTGACCTAAAACCTTGCACACATGAAGGACAACAGCGGGAAAGGGGCGCAGAGCCTGCTTAGAGATGCTGTTCACCTATACAAGATGTGAGGCACTGTGCAACCTGCTAATTAGAATTACGGGCAGGTGAAGGTTATGCACATCTCCCTCCTATTCATGAGCAAGACAAATGCTTTTGATAATTATATCCCATATTTTCGGTACAGTTGTTCTCCAATATGCCTTCACAATGCCTGCAGCAGTGGAGAGAGCTGTCCTGCGCATGGAGTGAAGCAGATTCCTCCTTCCCTCACATCACCTGCACAGTTGCCCAGGCTCCCCACACCCATTTTGTGACTCAAGCTATTTAAAACTGATCATTTAAGCTAAAAACTAATCTCTCTCAGCACAGCCTGGGGCAGCGTCCATCCTTCACTCCCTGATCGCTGTATCCTCCCTGTAATACCAACAGCCAGGATACTATACCTGGCCCATGAGCCATGCCTGAAGACTCGGGAGGATGCTCTTTCAAACACCTGCCTGTGATACTTTAATGACATAGTGCACTAATTCTGAAGCCACTTCTGTGCCTGTCTCCATTTTCCATCTATTAGCAGCATTTAACTAATTCCAGCTTTACAAATGCATTCTGTCAGCCAGCAAGGCCAGCACACCTTCTCTTCTGGGCAAACAGCCTGGCCAATTATCTGTTATTATTGTTGAATTCTACCTTGGAAATCATCACAGGTTTGGAAAACCTGTGTTTCTCCCTGTACCCTGTAGCTGGCCCTGAAAACAGTTGCAGTTCTGCAAGACCCCAGCCCTGCCCCTGCCCTGGAACGCAGCACATCCCGAATAAACTGCACAAAATGAAGGGACCGTTCCTCTTTCAAGCACTAAGGATGAGATTATTGTCACTTTGCTTCACACGTTTGTCTAAGGCTGGAGCTCAGTGGGCCTCTCGGGCTCCCCTCCAAACTGGTGCTTCCAGAGCAGGCCATTGTGCTCCAGCAGTCCCACCTCCTTGCCTTGGCTTCCAGGGCATCTGGACAGCCTGCTCAGGTGGAGATGTCTACATGGACAGAGCTCCATTGGAACTCCTTATCCCACCCAATGCTTTGTTTATGTGTCAAAGGTTCAGGTACCTTCCTGAAAGACATCCAGACTAGACTCAACTTGAGATTCAAGCGCCAAGACCTTGTTGCCTCCATGCATGCTGGCTGGCAAGGCAGTCATGGGTCCTGCATAGTCCAGTCCAGTTCTCCAGCTCCATAGAATCCCAGGCTGGTTTGTGTTGGACGGGACCCTAAAGCTCATCCAGCTCCAACCCCCTGCCACAGGCAGGGACACCTTCCATTAGAGGAGGTTGCCTGGTCTGCGGATGAGAGGGAAATGGTGAGGGGCAGAGCAAGAATGTCTGTGTCTTTTTGAATGGTTTTAATTACACAGTCATGTTCTGTTCTCATTCAGTCTCTATCTAGTGTATGGTTTGGGCTTGCGCTAGGGACTGTGTAATGAAGCAGAATCCCTCATTCCCTGGGAAGACCAGAAAAGCTTTATAGAACAAAGCGAGGTATTGCATGAGAAGAATGTGCAGTCTCATGGGGGTTTCCTTCCTGCCCCTGCATTTCCTCCAGAATTTAGAGCTGAGCTTAATTATACCTTTCTCATTTCCCAGGTCCCCAGTGGGAGATCCTTAGGGTCAGGTTTGCAGAAGTGCTGAGCACTCGAAACAGAAGCCAATGGGAGCTGTGCTTTGAACAGATGAAATGTAAAGAAATGCAAAGTCCACAGAAAAACAAGCGCTGGGGCCTGCTGCGTGGGATGATGGTATGAATACAGCCAAACCCAGGCTCGCTCTCATCCTGGAGCTCATCTCTCTGCCTCAGTTCTCAAGGGAGAAGGTGCAAGGTCATCACATACATAGGTGTTTTGTGGAAATAAATTCGTTAACACTTGAGAAACAATCACAGACCCAGATGAAAGCGCCAGAGAAACACCCAAGAGGAAATGAATAAATCTGTGCTCAACAGAGAGAAGGGTTGGATGCTGTGCAGCAAATAAAGCCTGCGGCACGCATTGAATGGGAGAATTAAGGGAAATATTGAATTACTATCGAGGCATGGAAAGAGTGAGGGATTCTGTGGAAAAACTAGTGTCTGATCATGTAATTAAAGGCAGCATTGTAATGATCCTGCTCAGGAGGCTGGAGCAGCCTTAATTTTGGTGCTTCCAGCATTTGAAGCACTTGACTTTGAGTGTCAGTGTACTTTTAGAGTAGATTTTTCAACAGTAATTCCACAAGTAAAGAGGAAGAAAACCTTAGAGCTTGGGCCGCAGGGAGCTGACTGACTGCTATCGGAGGTGAACACGATACCTAGCATTTACCCTTATTTAAGAAAACAAAGGGGAGGAGGGAGGACAGATCAGTGATTTCCAGCTATGGAAAGCTGAGGGTTGATGATGGCTTCTAAATCAGCTTGAAGGAGCTTGTTTAGTTTCAAGACATGTTCAATGTCTAAGCAGAAAACGTGCACTTCTATAGATGAGAGTATTTCACTGCAAATATGAAATCCATCATGGTTTAGCTATGTCTTTGCAGTTTTGAATGTGAAAAAGTGTCATTCTTTGTGTACATTGTGAGTGTGAAAGCCTGAAATCACAGTGGAATGCGCATTATTCAACACAAAAGCAAGGCTTATGTCAGGTAAGGAGGGAGGCAATGGAGAGCAGGAATGGGGCAGGCAGATGGGCGTGCAGGGGTCAGGGTATCTGCAGAGCTGGAAGAACACTCCCAACAAACAGGGAAAAAGCTTTGAAAAGAGGCAAGACAAGAACAGTCCTGGGATTTGTGCTGAAGCTCACCAAAGTGGCCAAACGTAATTCACGTCCTCGGTTTGGAAACACCGGAGTGTTCTGTTGGGATGTGGTTTACCTCTTTATTTTGAAAGATTTTTATTATTATTATTTTTTTACTTTCTATGATATGAAATAAAAAGTTTTCAGAGCTGAGCTCCCCGTGTTATACAAGAAATTGGGATGCCGCAGCAGGACTGAGGTACCAGTGACATGAGCAACAGGAGCAGCCAGTGGTGCTGCCACAGAAACTGCGCCATGCTCATGGCTTGAAGCATTGTGTAACACAGCTGTTCTGTGCCCTGGCTGCTCCACTATCCACAGGCTGTTGTGTGCTGCAGGATGAGCTCTCCTGGGTCACTCAGGAAGAAGAGGAGGCCTTAAGCAGGGAATGAAGGTGCAGAGGGAGCCTGCTCCCCTCTATCAGCAATGACCTGCAGGATCTGGATGAGGCCCATGTCTCTCTGTTACACCCCAGGCATGTCCCCACCAGCCATGGCTGTCGTTGCTGCACAGGGACGTGCAGGCAGCCAGGACCATCCATGCCGGAGCAGGCAGCACTGCTCCCCAGACTCCATTACCCTCCAGAAAGGCTGCAGCACTGCACTGTCTGACAGGCTTTGTTCATTAAACCCACATTACCATTCTCAGAGGAGCCTGACCTTTATTCCTCAAATCAAATGTCAAAGATGTTTAGTGAAAGCCCAGTGTTGCTGAACTGCAGAGGTTTAGCACTGTGCATGAGGTGGTAGCACAAGTGCTGGAGGATGTGGGACCCTGTCTCTCTGGGATGCTCCGTCTGGCTCCCTGCTCCACTCTGCAATGCCCATCAGCCAGCACTACCTCGGTCTGCAGGCCAAGGCCTTTTTCCAAATGAAGAAGGGTGGACACAGTTATCCGTGAAGACCTGAGAAGGTGACAAGATGCCCTGGAAGATCCCGGCACAGCCACGTGGTCCGTATGCTCGTCCATCTCACCAAGCCTCTGCTTTGTCCTCCTGCTGTTTTGATCTGAACCCTACTCCAGTAGGAGCTGGCAGTGGCCTTGGAAGAAGCCGCATCTCAGATGTGCTGAGACAAGGGCTGTGTGGGCACACACAGAGAAGCAGCTGCTGGGGAGTGGTGGCTCGGGCAGGGAGCTCAGCCACCACACACCCCCAGGCAGGAAAGCACTGGAAGAGCTCAGGAGATCCCAAAGGCTCCTTCCCTGCTCCCTGCACAAACCTGGCTGTTGCCGTGCAGAGCTGTCCCTCCGAGAAGGTGACATTCCCGTTAGGCTTTTAGCTGGAAATGCCCACATCTTCATTCCTCTCACAGAAAGTCCCAGGTTTCCAAGCCCAGCAGACGCCTCCACAGGCAGTGTCTGGATTCACCAGCTTTATTTCCTGTCGAAATGCTGCTTTGACAGGAAATCCCTGCCTGGCCTGAGCACCAACATGAGGGCTCTGGTTTTTGATGTGGATCCTCTCCTTTCTGAGAACAGCACCACCATGGCTGGATAGGGTGAGCCGTGCCGTGCTGTGGGACACTGCACAGGGACCACTCCTGGCATCTCTCCCCAGGTGGTTTGCTCTGTACCCCAGCAGACCCGCAGGGACCTCTTGCTTTGCTTGCTTGCTGCCGGCTCATACCCAGGGCTCAGCCCAGGCTGCATCCAGCACACAGCAGAGCTCAGTCACA
Source organism: Amazona ochrocephala (assembly GCA_039720435.1). Lineage (NCBI taxonomy): Eukaryota > Metazoa > Chordata > Aves > Psittaciformes > Psittacidae > Amazona > Amazona ochrocephala. The sequence goes on along the minus strand of CM077891.1, from coordinate 676,588 downwards.
CTGAATTCCCCTGCTAGTAATGAAACGAGTTTGGAAACTCAGTGAAAGGGAGAATTAATCCTTGGTCTTCCTCACACAGAGGGCATCACCCTGAATGCCTTCTAGAGGCATGTTCCCGCCTTGTTACCTTTATATACCACATCCCTGCAGTGTTCAAGGCCAGGTTGGACACAGGGGCTTGGAGCAAGCTGCTCCAGTGGGAGGTGTCCCTGCCCGTGGCAGGGATTGGAACTGGAGGAGCTTTAAGGTCCTTTCCAACACAAACAGTCTGGAATTCTCTGGTTCTGTATCCAGCCTCTGCACACTCTCACTTCCAGGTGTCCAAGGGGGAGCTATCACCCAGCGCATGAGCGCTGCTCTCCATGAGTCTCCATGAGCTAGCCAAATGAAAGTAAAGCCTTGCTGCTGCACTTACACAGTCAGGACTGGAAGATCATGGGATAATTAAGCACCTTTTGTTACCTGAATGTGCTCACTATGTGTCATACAGGAACCAGAGTGGACAAACAGCCCAGTTTCGGGCCCTGCTTACATCCGTCTCCCATTGTGCTCCTCCTCGCAGTGCTGCCTGCCATGGATGTCTCATCCTCATGATCCACGCCGTTCTAATCACATTCTTTTTGTGTAAGGTTTATGTATTTACACCCTTAACTCCAAGCCGAACAAAGTTTTTCTCTAGGAGTACACTTGTCAGTCCATCTGTCATGGTAACAATTCCCCATCCCCTGGCTGTCAGAGAGCCTCAATAAGCTGTGCACTTGCAGATTCATGTGTTGGTAATAACCAAGTAACATGGCACAGGCTGAAAAATGCAATTTCCTGCAGAAAAGCACAATGTGACCTATTCCATCTCCCTACCTGTTGGTAACGTCTATCGACTGGCTGTCATTGTCTTGTCTGGGCAGGAAGGGTCCGGTGCACCTCCCAGGAGTCAATGATAGCCTCTCTGATACACTCAAGTCTGCACTGAGTCCTGCATCAGCCCTTGCATTTGTGCTGCCTGCTCCTCCCTCAGACTGATGTGCCACCAGCACATTTCAGGGTGAAGGCAAACAGCATCCTGGGCTGTACTAACAGGAACATGGACTGCAAATCACAGGAAGTCATTATTGCCTTGTACTCAGTACTCACTAGACCACATCTAGAATACTGTGTCCAGTTTTAGCCTGTCCCAGTAGTGGATATAGATAAACAAGAGGGAGTTCAGTAGAGGGTCACTAAGATGGTCATGGGGCTTGAGCTCTTGCCGTGGTAAGGAGAGGATGTGGGATTGGGGTTTGTCCAGCCTGGAGAAGGCTTTGAGGGCATGTGCTAGCAGTTTGGCAGCCAGTTCCTTGAAGAAGGAAAATAGGGCCAGGTATTTCACAGTAGTGCATGGTGGAAAAAACAAGAGGCAGTGGCACAAACTGAAACAGGAGGGGTACAGAACGGATAAAAGGAAAGTTTTCTCTCAGTTAGGACAGTCAAGCAAAGGAATAGTCTGCCACAGAGGCTGAAGCATCTTGGAGGTCTTAAAAACCCAACTGGATAAAATCCTCATCAGCCTGGCCTGATTTCATTGGTGATGTTGAGAGGGAGCTGCACCTCCTGAGAGACCTCCTGAGGTCCCTTCCAAACTGGGTTATTCTGTAAGTCCATGATTACATTCAGTGAGCACCGCTTTCTGGGGTGACAGAAGCTCAGGCAGACATCTCAGCCTGCTTAGCTGGATGGTGGGATCAGCACAAGCCTGTAGAAGTCAGACATATGCCATGGGCTTCTTCTCTTTCCACAGATTGGAAACAGATGGTTGTCACAAGCTGCTGCTTCTGCATGTGTCCAGGATGACTGTTGCACAGAAACCACATGGAAACGTGACCAAGGCAATAGATGTGGTTCAGGCGCGCCAGCATCTTCGTGTGAAAACACACCAGTGTATGATCCTAGTAAAAGTGCTGACCTCAAGCAGTGGCTCTACTAAAGGTCTTCTAAAGGCTCTGCAAAAGGTACTGATCCAAACCAGTTGCTGTTCTGCGGAGCAACCCCAGTGCCCTAAGGATAATGAACTGCCAGCTCCTTGGAGATGTACAGTGAAGACACCACCATAAGTAATGGTGCTGTGCAGAATCAATACAGCTCAGGATCCAGGGCTAGGAAAAGACTGAGGCATCACCAGCTAAGCAAATCACAGCTTGAGTTACAATAAATATGGTTCCTGAGACATCCCCTATGTGTAATCTATCCAGGGCTGTTTTCCAGTATGCATGTAGCATTACAGGGTTTTGGCTGAGAGGCTGGGGCTGTTAGCATGGACAGAGCAGAGGGGAACAGCTTAACTTAACCAAACAGAAGACCTTAGTGACACAATGAGCTCTGGATATTCCCAAAGGGAAGCAGGGAGGCCTCTAGGCACAGGCAATACTTTTCCAAGATAAAGGATTAAGCCATAGCACCTATCAGTCGCAGGTTGCATGTTGAGTGCAGGCTCGCAGGGGCAGGGACTGATGATTTCTTTGTGGTTCTGTGAACATGTGTGTACATGAGTGCAGAGTTCCCCATGTGCCTACAGGTGTGCTTGGCTGCACGTGATGCATGTGGTTCTTGGAGTGTCAGGGTGGGTGACTGTGCGCACAGAGCTGTGGGAGCCATCTGAGAGCTGCTTCTCTTGTAACCATGGTTAACACACTGCAGCTAAAGAAGCAGAAGCCTAGCTTCTTTATTTCTTGAAGTGCAGGCAGTCATGTGAGGAGAGGTGGGATCCCAAAGGAAGTGCCCAGTTTAACAGGGAGCCGATAGGCAGGAGTCTTCTCGTTTGAGCACGTCACTGTGAGCAAGCTCGTGGCTGAGTGCAGAAACGTGATTGCAGCAATAAAAATAAACCCATCCTGCAGTTCCCTGCACTATTGCAGGCTCAGATGGAAATGACCTTTTTCCCCAGTGAGATGCATTGATACGAGACCCAAATTCCAGCAGTTCCAGTTCCCTGCTGCCCAGACACGAGTGTTGGGCAAGGACAGGGAGCAGGAAAAGAGCACTGGGATGATGCGGGCTGAGAGCACATCCCACACCGTAAAGCACCAGATGGTACTTTATCACCCAGCAGGAGCTCTCGTGTGGCGCAGTTTGTGTGATGGCACCTGGAGCACCGCTGGGAAACTCAGGCTGGATGGAGCCCAGGCTGCCCAGACTACGTTCTGCTTGCAAGCCCAGCCACGCGGCAGGTCCCTCTGATCGATGGCCCAGGCGGTCTGGTTTCCTTCAGCTGATCTGGTTCCTGTGCACTGGCTCTGTCAGCTCACTCCTGTCAAGCTGTTGACCAGGAGGGGCCAAACGCGCACCCTTTGACCAGACCCTCATTAGCGCTTCCTCAGCAGAGCTGAGCAGGTCTGCTGGTTCCTCCCCAGCACTAACAGGAGAAAACGACTGGCAGCTAGGGTGGGAACTCAGCTGCAGAGCAGCTCAGCAGCCAGCCTTCATCCTGCTTGGTTATGTGAAAACGTAGTGAGGCAAAATGCAGTTCCCCACTGGCACCCTCCAACCCCTGATACTGTGGTGCAAGTCTGGTTAAAGCATTTCAATCACATGGGTGTGAAACAACACTCAGATTTGGAATGTCTCTTTTCAAGCTAAACAGTGCTGTTGTATTCTTCCCTCTGAGGGTGCTGAGGCGCTGGCACAGGGTGCCCAGAGAAGCTGTGGCTGCCCCATCGCTGGCAGTGTTCAAGGCCAGGTTGGACACAGGGGCTTGGAGCAAGCTGCTCCAGTGGAAGGGGTCCCTGCCCGTGACAGGGGGTTGGGAGTGGATGATCTTTAAGGTCCCTTCAACCCAAACCAGGCTGGGATTCTGCAAACTTTCTATGTATGTGTCTGCCTGATAAGGAAAATGTGCCTTTTCTGCCAGAAATCACAAACCGAACACCTCCACATGGATCCTTCCCACACTGCATCTTTAGGGTTGTGCCTGGTTCCTTTCTCTTCCATCTTGAAAACTCCAAATGACTTCAATTTTCCTCCTCACTATGAGGGGGAATATGTTACATTCTCAGTGGCCACACCAACTAGGCTCACTGGTGGTGGAAGGAGGCGGGTGAGGCAGCGCAGGGGACAGCCATTTATCTATACTTCTGCAAGTTTTACATGGTGTAAATTGCTGAGGATCCGGACCTCGCGTGTGATCAGAGCCCCAGGGAGTGCCCCTTCACGTTCCATTTCCAGATGAGACACAGGATTTCCAACCCCAGAGCAGAGCACAGATGAGCGATGGGAGCACAACCCTGCAGATCCCCTGCCAACGTCTGTGCTTTCAGTTTTGATGGGATAGGTACTCCAGGAGAAAAGCCGAGGCTGAGCTAACAGTGTGCACCAGGAAAAACTGCAGCGCTGACTGCTGCTGATCCCCAAAAAGGCTGAAGCTGGAACAGGGGTTAAGAGAAAGGAAGAAATAATGACCTCAGCTCCTTGGCTGATTTCCCAATAGGTCCTGTAGATTTATGCTCACTTTTAGAGCATTAGAGGAAGAGGTAGCGGACGTGCCCTCTTCAGATAAAGTCTGTCTTGATAAAGAAGTGAATAAATAACATTACCTGAGGAATAAATCTCTTCTTCGCATGACCTGCAAAAAGCAGTCTTTTCCTGTCCCTCAGCCAACCAAGTTTCACCATCCCTTGCCACACATGGCTCATCATTTCCTCTCAGCACCTTAAGCAAAAGGTCTGTAGGCAGAGGAGTGTGATCATTCCCTGTGGCAAAACTTTTTGCAGCCAATATCTTGTAGGGCTGAGCCAAGATGTCTGGGCATGGGCACCCTTCCAGTGTGGATCTGGTGGTGGGATCAATACATTCTGGCTGTAACCATTTGCTTTTCCAGTAGGAAGATGGAGGTTGCCAAGGACCAACATGTTGGATAGCTCAGCAGATGAAACACGACAGATGTGATAAGGGTAGTGCCGTTAAATGGTTGGTATAGGGCCCGCAGAGCTCTGAGCCAAGTTTCCAGCACAGCTCAGGTCCACAGGTCACAGTCAGGAAGCAGCTGTGTAACAGAGGGCAACATCCAGCTCTTGTCTCCCAGTCAGCTCTTCTTCCCAAGGAACAGTCACAAAAGGGGAAGAATTGGCCGCATCTCAAGTTAAACCCTCACTTTTCAGAAATTCCACCTTAATTCTAGCCTGACTTTCGGTAACTCTGGCTGCTTCACAGCCCTGGGCACTAAACCGAACCTTTTTCTGTGCGCGAAGAGCCCTCTACTGTCAGAAATCTCTCTCCCATGCAGAGAGTTGCAAACCTCTCCCAGTGACTGCCTGATGCCCTCCTGGATAAAGATACCAGGCTAAACCTGTTCAGTGCACTGGTTTAAGACAATTTGTCAGGAAACACTGCTTTTTGGTAAGTATGCTTTGCTGTTGGGGGTGACTCAGGCAAAACGTGAGATGCTGATCGTATACAGTCGTTAAAAATCCCATCAGTGATCTCATGAGGTTCGGGGTCGTTGGTCTCAAAATCTCATTCCAGCTCCACTGAGGGTAATCCCTTTCTTCCTAGGTAGGTTTTCCTTCAGTTTGCACAGATGGACACGTTCATTCCTGTTGTGCAATGCTGATTGCCTGAAATCTTTACACTCCAAAACACCACTGCTCATTGCCTCACATTCAAGCTGGAAACCCACCATGGGCAACGTTCCACCTGAGCCGCAGCAGCCTTCTGTACCCATGACAAGCACCAGAGCCCCATGGGCAGCAGTGAGTGGGAGTCTGCCGGGCTGAAAACCCCACAGTCCATCTCACTATGCACTGTCCCATGTCCCTCCTTCGTTTTGGAAGAGGAAAGCTGTGAAGTTCTTCCTGTCCCTCGCAGCGTGCAAACATCGTGCAAGGGGAAGGGGGTGATATTGCCATTCTGCTGTTACTGTGTGGTTTGGCAAAGAGGCCAACGTTCCTCTTCCTCTTCTTGCTGCTTCTCCTTCGCTGCTTGGTTCTCTCCTGGTGTTGACAGGCATCACACAGTGAAGGGGACAGGAGGAACTGCTCTGATCTGACCTCCTGACCCAGGAGCAGCCCCACCATCCAGCAACGTGACAGCCAGTCAATGGGCCTGATTAATTAACTCCTAATGAGTTACTGTGAGCGCTGGAGTGGTGGGGAGGGGAAGCCTCCTGGTGAAAGCAGCGCCCCGGGGCCTCACAGGCAGGGGAAGGAAATCGATTCCCTGCCTGCCCCATTTATCACAGTGAAACACAGAGATCCATTGAATAACAGTGCTGGATGGCTGAAATGTCACCGTGTCACTGGATGAAGAGGTGTGTGGGCCTGTGCTCCCGCTGCTGAAGCTCCTGGAGCACCTCTCCCATGTGCAGATGATGAAGCAATGCCCTGAGCATGGTCAGCACTCCCACACCTCTCTTCATTCATGTTAGACCTGTGGTTTCTGAAACTGAAGGAGAATGGGATTGCTGCAAACACTGCTTTGTCTGCTGGCCGGGGCAGCAGTCTGAAGACCCAGAAGCAGCTCAGGTATCTGAGATGTTCTGGCAGGCAAGATCCATCAGAGATGCAGAGCCCATTGGAGGTGCTTTGGCAGGGAAATGTGTGTCTTCTCCACTGCCAATTCCCTGATCTGAGCAAGCCCTGGGTAGACAGAACATCGTGAGTGCAAGGAAACTGCCCATGAATCTGATCTCATGTTACCATTCCCATGTCCTGGGACTTACAGGAGGCCCTGCCATCACCCTGCATCCTCTTCTCATTGCTCAGTTCTCTGCTCCCAGAGCTGAAAGGGAAGACCATATATGTCTTCACTACACAAATGCGCTCAATGGGACACTTATAGCCATTTTTGGCAGTGCAAGGGAGACACAGAAGGTGTTAGATCCCCTGAATGCATCCCTGTCTCCTCATTAGCATGGTTCCCTCTCCACAGCCGACAGCAGCAGGGCATAAAGTAACAGGGACCTCCACAACCTCCAAGCAGATTCCTCTCCCTTGCAGGATGAAAGCACATTTTCCCCTGCTGTCATTGACCTTTCTTTCTTGATTTCAGTATTTTCATAGTCTTCCTGCCCTTTCTCCTCCAGCTCTCTGCTTGGCTCCCTTGTGCTCCCTCCTGCTCCTCCCCAGGAGCCATCCTGCCTGGTTTGACTAAAGTCCCTCTTCCGTCATCCTCAGACTCTTGTGTCCCACACCGGGCACACAACAGACCTGCTTCTCCTGCTGTACCTGTTAGCTTGATTCACAGACCTGGCTTGACCAGAAGAGCTGGTCACTCATCTTTATCCTCTCCTCTTTCCCTGACTCCGGCGCTGTGCTCTCCTTTTGGGGCACCACCATTGTTGCTCAGTCCTATCTCGTGTGACTCTGGGCTCATCAATACATTTGATGTATGTGGCTTCATCAAGCCTCTCTATTTTGGCTGAGCTGTCCAGGCCTGTGCTCTGCAGCTAACATGCGGTTAATCAGTTTCCAAAGCCCCCTTCTGTTCCCAGGAAACAGTGACAAAATGCAACACTATCCTCCCGCTCCCATCGCTTTCCTTCCTCCTTCTCCTGCAGAGCCTTCTTGCTGGTCTGCCCTCTGCCAGCTCTCTCTACTCATTGCTCCCACAGCATTTCCTTTGGAAGAACATTTTTTTGTGAAGTTCCTCATGGTTCTAATCCTGGCTCCTTCTCTTCTCCCTCTGCACCTTATTTGCAACCACACACACAATGGACTCACATATCCAGCTCTAAACAGCTTCTTTTCGTCTCGAGCACGAGTTTTTATCTCGTGCCTTTAATGTCTCCTAATGGATAACTTGGCATCACTCAAGCTGATTGCCACCTTCAAACTCATCTTAAAACCCTTCTGCCTAGGTAGAATGGACTGCCTCAGGAAGTGCCTGTTTCTCCCACTCCTCGTAACAGAGGTGACACTAGACAACTCCTGTTCATAGGGCTGGGATTCCTTGAGATGAATCCCAATCCCCATATGCGCACAGAGAGTTAATGTGCCATGACTAATGCACTATAAATTCATAGCCTGGCAACTTGCATGCCAGCTTCCCTGGGCAGGTCTTTGACAAAGTCTAATGTTTAGTGATTGCAATGTCAAGTGCAGGCTTTGGAGGACAGTGTAAGGTCTGAAATGGGTCTGGTGAACCCTGCAGCATCTGGACTAAGAATGGGCATTTACAGACAGCATTGTTTGATTTAGCATTCACAGCAACAATCTTACAGTGATTCACTTTCCCTGTGAGCTGGTGAATGACTGGTGGATCCGCCAGACCCCTTCAGGCACGGTTTTATTGTTAACATTCCAAGTATTTAACAATGTGCTCTATGTCTCGTGGTGCAAGTTGAATTAACTGTTTTATTTTCACTTGCATAACTTGCACTTCTTAATCAGGATTGTCACAGATACCAACCCAGCATGTACAGAGAGTCTCTGTGCTTGAATAACCAAACAAATTGAACTGCTTTGTAAATATCAGCATGGTTTTTTAAAGAATGAATGTTTGAATACACAAGTTCTTGTGCAGTCAAACGTCCATGAACCGGAGTGAAGCACATTCAGGGCTTTGTCTTATAAATTCATTCTGGAACAAATTTTCCCCTTTTTTATGTAAATCCAGCACGCTCAACTGCTTGCAGAGAAGATCCGTAAAGGATTCATGAAGATGGGCTTATCAGAAGCTCCCTTTCAAAGTGAATAATTATCCAAGCAAGCCTTTACCCATTATTCACTCAGCTTTCCACGCTCCATTGGAAGGCAAGGCACAGGCAAGTCTTCAATGAGCCGTTTAAGAGGGCTGGGGATCCTTTGGATTCCTCTCTCCAGGCTGGTAACTCCACAGCAACTCCATGTGAGTTGAGGCACAGAGATGGAATGCTGCTTGTTCAGTATTTTTGATTTGTTGCTCCACCTTTCTCATGCTTTCATTGCAACTCATTTCAACTTCCAGCAAGACAGAGTATCTTCATGACATGCTCAGTTACACTCTATTCAGCACCAAAGATCAAGAACCAGTCCAGTGAGTAACAAGCAGACACAATGACAATGACTCCGGTGCTGTCCTTTGAGAGAGAGGAGATGCCCTCAGTCACACATGTGCAAGGTGGCTGGGCTGGCCAGCCCTCACTGTGTGAGTGTGCTGTGTCCCTATCACTGCATGCGCAGCTACAGAAGGAGAGGTCACACCAGAGTGGGCAGGTTATTGGGATGTGCCATCCAGGCAGTGCAATAACTGATGTGACAGGCATCGATAAAACCCATTTCTTTAGCCCTCAAACAACAGGCTGGAAACCATAAAAGCAGTTCAGGTTCTGGAGAGACCGGTGTCTCCATAGATTTAATAGGGCTCCAGGCACTCTTTCTTCATGAAAGTGACTCTAGGGATACATTAAGTGTCCACACAGTGTTTTCTGGTCTCTGACTACTTGCTTTAGGAATAATATTTGGGCAGTTTTCTTCATGTCTCATTAGCATCGCATTAATACAAGCATAATAAGTGGTTTGTCTGCAGAGTCTGCACAACATAAACAGACACTTGATCGTGGAATCATTTAGGTTGGAAAAGACCAAAACCAGGACTCCCTGCTTTAACTGCATCAAATATGATCTTTTCAATGCTTATTTTGCAGTTAAACAGTGGCTTCCCTGGCTCAGCCCTGCTTAGCTCTTCCTCCCACCTCATCCACAGGGCAAACCCTCCTGGGTCCTGAGAAGGTGGTTCAAGTTCCCCAAGCCAAGCTGGCACACTGGGTGCATGAGGACCACCAAAGGTATTGGTTGCTCTGTTTCACCTTGAACAAACATATGACTGAGCTACCTGACATGTATGAGGTGTGTGATGATCCACTTTGAGCATCTTGATGCAGAATTCCCAGGAAGAGTTCAGCTTACCTAGTGGTGCATATATGGAATGGCTGGACGCAAGTTTTTTGTTCTTTAGAAATTGAAGAAAGAACTGTAACTTTTACCATCTGCTTCCTGATTTTAATCTCGTTCATCTCCATAAGTACATGAAGCATTCGAAAATAAACATCACAATAACTTCCTTTCTCTTTCCAACTTCTGGAGGAAAAGTTGGATTTGTTCATTGTTTTACGGATGTGACTCCCTCTTTGCTCCTGCACCTCTCCACAGGTCCACGCATGTTTGCATTTGTACACAGAAATAATGTATTAAGAGAAAATACAGTTCAAGAAATGAACTTTGTAGTTGGTTTTGAAGGGGGCCAAACCTGTAGCCACACTTCTCCACTGGGGTGGGGACATACACTCTTTGATCTCTCTCTCACTGCATAATCACAGCAGAGGTAGGAACTGTCATTCCCATCCCACTGTGTATTTTAATGTTTGCTGTGCTTTTTCTTACAGTGTCCCACAGAGGCAATTAAGGGGAGCAGAGAATTAAGCAGGGCTAGCAGCATGTCTGCATTTCCATGTGGGTATTCGCAATGATGGTTTCCTGGCTGAGGTCTTTGCTGGGTCTGGGCTCATCACTGCCTTTGGTGGAGACTCCTCGACATGTCCTCGGCAAGGCACAGCCTTGTCCCATCCTCCTGGACAGTGGGACCAAGATTAACTACTGTAGCTGTGTCACATCTTATCTGAGATGCTTTGCAAGCCTCAGAGCTGTGGTTATGTATTTGTGGTTATAGAGAGAGCAGTGTTATGGAGTGAGGTTCAATGGAAATTTGAGTTACTGTGAGGGGCAGGACTGTGGCTTCAGGATAAGGAGACCTTGTAGCCTGCATGCAAGGGGAAGGGGGGCTGAAATACTTGGCATGTATCTTTGTTATGCTGGAAGTTGCCCATTCTTTCATGGTTGTCTCCAGCAATGGTGCTACTCACTGGGCTCAGGGCTCCAGGCTGGGCAGATGTGGTCCTTCCTCAGCCCTGTCCCTTGGTGTCCAGCCCCATCACTGCGCTCCTTCATGTATCTCAAGCACAGCATTTACTTCAAGAAGAGCCTTGACAGGCTGATGCACAACAGCCAGACCAACATGCACAGGTCCCAGGGATCCCCTGACAGTATCACCCTCTTTCCCCCAGCTGTGGTGTGTTGTGCTAGTCCAGCACTTCTTGTTGGTTCCTGATGAGTCCTACCAGCAGCACTGATGAGCCCCAACACACCATTCCCAGTCACTTTTGCTTCAACCTGTGCTAAATATTCCCATCCACTTTAATTGAGACTAATGGACCTGTAAGTGCAGGTCTGTGAGCAATATGTCACAGGATGCCTGCCATATGTTTCCTATTTCCATCTTGCGGGGCCTGTTCTCACCCACTTAGCAGAGCTCTGACTGGATGCAAGTTGCTGCAGCCACCAGCCTCCGTATGGAGGCTGCAGTGTGAGAAGCAGGTTGACAGACAGGCAAGCCATGGGCTTGGGAGTTCTGCTTCCAGCCAGATTTGGAGCTCTGGAAGGGAGCAGAGACCTTGCCAAAGTGTCCCACCTTTCCTTTCTCCGCATGTGCAGGGAGAAGGGAGCCAGGCACTGGGATGCGGGAGCAGGGATGGTCTGTTGGTTCCATGGTCTGTACATTCTCAGGATCACTTTTCCTCCACAAGAACCCGTCCCTCAGCTCCTCCAGAATGCTTCATTCTCACGAGAATCTCCCTGCCTCGATCTGAACATGCTCTGCCCAGTGTTCATTCCAGGAAATGCTCTGCTGGGGTGGGGGCTGCCAAACACCAGCCTCCCCCGCCCCCAGCGCACCCTGTCCTCTGCAGACTGATCCTTACCCTCTGCTGGTGAGATGGGGAGGCCCCACAACCCCACTGTGCCTGCAGGACACGTACAAGGTTGAACCTTTGCAGCCACCCTGCTGCCGAAGCTAAGCATGCTCAGGTGATGGCTCCGGCTCCCATGCTCTCTTTTGCTCTCTTTTCCTCTCTCTTCCCCAGCTGACCGTTGCCTTTCAGTTCTTGCAGTTGCTATTTTCACTCTAAGCAGCCTGTTGCTCCTTGCCCCTGTGGGTCTCAGCAGCCTCCACTGCTCTTTGCTCCAGATTCCTCCAGCCGCCATGTGCACAGAGCCAGACGCAGCCCAGGACACTGCAGCAGCCATAGAATCATGGGATGACTTGGGTTGAAAGGGCCTTTAAAGATCATCCAGCAGCCGCAGTGAAACCATCATAAAGAACTGGCTGGATGGCCGCACACAAAGAGTAGTGCTCAGTGGCTCAATGTCCAGCTGGAGACCAGTAACGAGTGGTGTCCCCCAGGGATCGGTGTTGGGACCGGTCTTGTTCAACATCTTTGAGGGTGACATGGACAGTGGGATTGAGTGCACCCTCAGCAAGTTTGCCGATGACACCAAGCTGTGTGGTTCGGTTGATACATTGGAGGGAAGGAATGCCATCCAGAGGGACCTTGACACGCTTGTGAGGTGGGCTGATGCCAACCTGATGAAGTTTAACCATGCCAAGTGCAAGGTCCTACACCTGGGTCGGAGCAATGCCAGGCACAGCTACAGATTGGGCAGGGAGGAGATTCAGAGCAGCCCAAGGAGAAGGACTTGGGGGTGTGGGTTGATGAAAAAATGAACATGAGCCGGCAGTGTGTGCTTGCAGCCCAGAAGGCCAACCGTATCCTGGGCTGCATCAAAAGGAGTGTGACCAGCAGGTCGAGGGAGGTGATCCTGCCCCTTTACTCTGCTCTCGTGAGACCTCACTTGGAGTATTGTGTGCAGTTCTGGTGTCCTCAACATAAAAAGGACATGGAACTGTTGGAACAAGTCCAGAGGAGGCCACGAGGATGATCAGGGGACTGGAGCACCTCCCGTATGAAGATAGGCTGAGAAAATTGGGGCTGTTCAGCCTGGAGAAGAGAAGGCTGCGTGGAGACCTCATAGCAGCCTTCCAATACCTGAAGGGGGCCTATAGGGATGCTGGGGAGGGACTCTTCATTAGGGACTGTGGTGAGAGGACAAGGGGTAACGGGTTCAAACTTAAACAGGGGAAGTTTAGATTGGATATGAGGAAGAAATTCTTTCCTGTAAGGGTGGTGAGGCCGTGGAATGGGTTGCCCAGGGAAGTTGTGAATGCTTCATCCCTGGTGGCGTTCAAGGTGGGGTTGGACATAGCCTTGGATGGCATGGTTTAGTGGGAGGTGTCCCTGCCCATGGCAGGGGGGCTGGAACTCAATGGTCTTGAGGTCCTTTCCAACCCAAACTATTCTATGATTCTATGATTCTATAACAAACAAGGGCTTGTTTTACTCTTTCCTTGTGCTAGGTCCAGCTCTAGAAGCCTGATGGAGAAACACCTCAGGTGAGGGACAGAAGACTTAACCCCTGGTATGGCAGCATCATTCCCCTGATGCAACCTGCTGTGTGCTGGAGGGGAGCAACCACCCCAAAGGCACATGGGAGCACAGAAAGTGAAGATTTCAGCCTGTTGGCAGGGAAATAGAGGTGTCAATGGCCAGTTCTGGGGCTGGTAAATTCCATTTTGAGTCATCATTTTAGTGCTCAATCAAAGTCCCCTGTCTCAGTGTGTCCACATAGAGGGTCCTGCTTTGTCCAAGGTAAGGCTGCAGCTTGCAATAACAAATCACAGCTTGGAAAGGGAAGCAGAGGAGACACCTGTTCCAGAAGTGGTGTGTGCAGTTTGCAGCATCAGTCCAGGCTTCCCTTCCCTGCAGCAGGTTGAAGATAGCTGCCCTGGAATAGAGCACCATAGTATTAAACCCACCTCACTTCACAGCTCTTTCACATTTCATTTTACTCAGGCAAGATGTTTTGCTCCTTGAATGCCACCAGATAGTTCATTCCTGGAAAGATGCTAATTACTGCTGATTGGTTTATTAGCTTGCTGCCAAGAATCCATCGTTTTCCTAGGGAAGGCAATGCCAGCCAGATGCCTCTTGATCTGAGACCTGCAGGGCTTAACTCCTCACACTCTGCAGTGTGTGAACACTGCTTAGAGCCAGGGCTGCCAAGAGCTCATCCTCTGCAGGTGATAATGGGCTGGGAGCCTTGTGCTTTTCCTTATTTTTCCTGGCAGCAGCACATGACCTCCCCTCGCTCTCTGTACAGTACAAAGCCCCTGCGCCTTTGATCTGATAGTGTGCTGTTGATCCATTCTGGATCATGTACATCTTGATGCACTGATTAACTTGGTTTCCAGCATGACCCCTGCTCCTTCCACACTTTCCAAGCTGCAGTCCCCACTGTGGAATCACAGCCTGCATTCTTTGTTTCTAGACAGTGACCTTGCACCCAGCTGTATTACACTGCATTGTGTTTGATCGCGTTTGCCGCGCCAGGCGAGGCAGATTGATTGTGAACTATTTACTTCAGCTATTCACTCTTCATTATTCACAGTACGAGATTCATCCCATAAATGAGGGAACTGCCTCGAAATGCTCTTTATTGGTTTTGTTCCCTGATCATGTTCTAAGGCTTTTATAAACAGGAGGGAAATTACAGGTATTTCAAAACAGCCCCATAAACCTATCCTGCATCAATTTGTGTTAGTGAAGACATGCTTTCTGAAGCTGATTCGAAAATTAGGCTGGAACAAATCCTGTAATCTCTCTTTCTCTATTCTCACCTTTTTCATAGTTGATGCTAATTTCTTATTGGAAACAAATACCTGCATCTGGAAAATCTCCAACCACATTAATGCACATTTGGGTACTTGGAAGATTTTTCTGTTTATGAAGAAAAACCCTCCCTTTCTCAGTGACAAGCAGACACTGTGCTCTGACCCATGTGGAGGTGGCACTGCCCCTTTCTTCTCATCTGCCAAGAGAGTGGGAACAGCCAAGCCATGTGGAGTCTTCCAGCTCCTTCTATCATCTCCATTAGCTTCACATTCCTGGCTTGGTCTTACAACACAGAGGATTTCCAAATGCTTTTTCATTCAAGAATAAGATCCATCAGGGACTGATTCACATCCAAGAGCAAATATGAGGAGGTGTATTCAGCCCTCAGCTGGCCAAGGACTGCAAATGATTGGGCTATTTAAGTAATTTCTAGGAAATGAGCTGGGAGGTTAGTGTTCCATCAGTGGCAGTCACAAACCCACTACAAGGCTGTGCTGCTTGGATCCAGCAATGGTGCTGTGAGCTGCACAAACGTGAGGAATAGATATTCTCTCTCCCAAGGAGCTTAGAGTTAAATTGGCTTAATATTCACTCTGTGAAATTCTATCAGAAAAGCCCTTTCCTTCCCAGAGAATCTGCTTTTCAAAGTGATGTGCCTGAGCAGTTTGGTTTAAATCCCCAGCACACTTAGATGCCTTTGCAGTCATCACCCACTACTGTTCTTCACTTAAATCATGCTGAGCACAACCTAGAAATGCCAGAGCAATGGATTGTAAAGTTGGATTTGCACATCCATAGCGCAGAACCCCAGTGGGACTGGAATTGATGTAGATAATGGGAATATCTAATTAGCAGAGTGAACACTAATGCGTTTTGGAAAGGACATTACTAAACCTCCTGCAGCAGGGCTGAGCCAGCTTCTGACTGCTGGAGACAGGAGTGGGATTTGCATGGGAGCAGGAGTCCTAGAGATACTCTTCAGGGCTCCTCTGCCAGCACAAGGGCTCCTGCTGCCAGGCAGCCACCACTGCTCCAGGCTTTCCTCTGGCCTGGCCGTGCCCAGGGACACTCTCGGCCTTAGGTGCAAACTGTGTCTGCCAGGATGTTGAGCCCATCCTGGCACCAGGTACCCCAGAGAGAGAGCGTGAGGCCAGCTGAACACCAGTGATGCTACCGCAGCCAGCCACAGTGGTGCTGGCTGGACCGTAGTGTTTGGAAGAGAGAGCAGCAGGTCACTGATAACTCATGGAGCCATAGAGCTATAGAATCTTGGGGATTGGAAGGAACCTCAAAGCTCATCGAGTTCCTACCCCCTCCCTCAGGCAGGGACACCTTTCACTAGAGCAGGTTGCTCCAAGCCCCTGTGTCCAACCTGGCCTTGAACAGTGCCAGGGATGGGGCAGCCACAGCTTCTCTGGGCACCCTGTGCCAGCGCCTCAGCACCCTCACAGCGAAGAGCTTCTGCCTAAGAGCTCATCTCAGTCTCCCCTCTGGCAGGTTAAAGCCATTCACCTTGTGCTGTCCCTACAGGCCCTTGTCCAAAGCCCCTCTCCAGGTTTCTTTTCATATCCTTCAGGTATTGAAAGGCCACCAGTAAGTTCTTCCCAGAGCTTTCTCCTGTCCCAGGCTGAACAAGAAGGATATAAGGCACAATAAGAAGGATATCTGCACGAAGGATGTTTTCAGGCCAGGCTGCAGTCTGTCTCCACTGCCTGCTAAGCCCTGCCAAGGGAGTTTTCACCCATGGAGAGCCCTGGCAAGCACAGGATCAGTCTGTCCCTGAATTTGGGGCAATGCTGCCACCTACACGTCAAGGCGCATGGGTGCTGAGCACCTCCCACCTTTGCTGGGGCCCTGCTGGGGACAGGGGCACAGAGTCTCACCACGCCCCCAAAAGCACTGTGCATCAGGTGAACCCCTCCATCCCCATAGCAGCTCCTCTCACCTGGAGAGCAGCAGCTGCAAGAATTCCCGTCCTCAGCAAGGACTTGCCCCTCCTCGGTGCAGCATCTGACTGACCCTTCCAGGAAACAAGAGCAAGGAGGTGCTTGGGGTGTCCTGGCCAAGGAGTGCGTGTCCAGGAAGGAGAATTTCTCTGTCCCTGCATCACACCGCATTGTCTGGGGTCACAATAAAGTCAGTCTCCTGCAGGACATCTGATAGAGGACTAAGGGAGACAAGTCTTGTTCCTATCTATCTCCTGCATCATTTGGCACAGCACTGTGCACCAGCACTGGAAGCTGGAAGAAAGGCATCCTGGGGCTCTGATGATAACAGTGCGCTGCATCAATACTTCCTCAGAAGGCTTTGCTCATTCTCCTTCTGCATCAGCCTGTGCCCCCCGATCTTTCCCTGCCCCCAGCACAGGTAGGAAGGTGTGCTTTAGGTGTGCCTTTACTGGTGTGAGGGCTGAACTTCCTTTGTGCCATGTTCTCTGCAGCACTGCAAACAGCACGCATGCCTAGCAAACAGATTAACACTGTTGTTTACTCATGAGGCATTTGTGATAAGTTTCAGTTGCGTTAAAAAGGAAGACAAACAGTATAAGCCAGAGATGAACAACGTGGTTTGAGTGTTAGAGGAGCTGCTCTTCCGATGCACAGAATTCCAATCATCAGGAGAGAGCAGGACATCTTTTGATCTGCTGATTCAGCACAAACTCTGGGAGCTCTGCAGACGTCTTCCTGCATGTTAAGAGGAGCGACTGCTTGAAGCGGCTTTGGTGATGAGGGTGATCCCCATGACCCTCATGTCTGCCTGGCAATATTGCAAGAAATGACTGGTGACAGGAAGGCCTTTCCATAGCTGTGATGTTCTGGTGGCTAATACACAGATTGATGTCGGAGCAGCCTTAGAGGAAGACTGCAGCTTCAGCAGTTTACCAAGTGTTCCAAAGCACTTGTCTCAATAAGCTGAGAAGTCCTGCACCACCCGTGGTGCCTGCAGTGGTGATGAGTGACAATCTGGACAGCAACGGATGGACTGACAGGGAAACAGCACCCTCCCTAAAGGGCTTTGGGTCATGCTAACTACACTTGCAAACCCTTTTTCTCATGCTCTGAGACTACCCACATGGACGCTTTGGGATCAGAATTGGAAGTCCATGGGGAAAGAAACCACTTCAGATTAAAAGGGAGAAACTCCATTTGTGGATAGAAGAATTACTTTCCACAGCCCAAAACATTACCTTTCCCTCCAGCACCTTACTGAGGCACCATAGCAGAGAGAAGAGCCATGAAGCCCAGCACAGCTTCTATGCTCTGCAGATGTGGGTGCTGGAGACTTCTACTCCTGTTCCCAGGGGAAGGTCTAATCCACCCTGTATTTGAAACAATAGATCTCAGAGCTTGAGTAAACAAGAGTGGTTCTCAACACATCCATATTGCTGTAGCATCTCCCCCTTACTGGAGGATCTCTTTCACTTGGTTGCTCTTCCCCGATTACAGATCTCAACACTGACACTGAAAGCAGCATCTCAATGCTCTCCTCAAAGGCAAGAGAATCCCCAGTACTTTTGTGATGCAGACTTGGGCGAGGCTGTGGACATTCAGAAACATGATCTGTGTTGGCTCTTGAGGCAGAAAATCAGTGGCTTTTAGGAAAAATTCCCCTCCATGTCCAGCTGATGGAGTGTTTTCCTGGGCACTCAGAAGGGAAGAGTGAGTTTAAGAGTATCCCGAGCAGCTACAGATGAGCACTGAGGCACGCACAGGGAAGAGCAAAGTGGTGATGGTGCCTGCAGGAGCACTCCCTGCCCCCATGAGTCCTGGTTCCTCCAGCAACCTGCTGCAGATCACAGAGGTGTGGGTGCTCTGCCTCCAAGAGGAAGAGCTGTGGAGCATCCATGAAGCTTTGGGCAGAGCCTTTATGAAAGCTCATTTTATCTGGTGTAAGACATCTGAGTAACATAAACTTTTATTGAATTTTGTCAATAAAAACCTTAATGAACATCAAATAGTGAAAATAATAAAAATCTTAATTGCAGACAGCAACATCAGTGAAACAGAAACCCCAATGATATGAGTGCACACTTTTTAGGATCACAGCACAGATAGATAGGTGCATGTCTTCAGAAGTACTAAGTGCCCATCTGGTCATGCTGCTCTGCTCCCAGGAGCATAGATGATGGGATTCTAGATGCTGTCTGGGGGTTAAGTGAGGATGGGAGAAGTCATTGCTTGTATGTGCAGGCTTGATGGCTGAGCTGCTGCTGTGAGGTGGAAAGAGAAACGCCAGGAGCTGGAAATCCGGGTGTATCAAGCACATAAGGGGTAAACAGAATGGGGACTCTGGCCTAAAGCATCCTGCCATCTCCATGGATTGTGAAATGTCTTACTTGGGAACACATAACACAGGGAGCCCTAAGGTAGCCGAAAGCTGAGGCCATTGTTCTCTCTGCGGAACAAAGCTTTTATTGTGCTGTACTGTTCCTATTCACCCACATTAAAGATGTTTGGGTTTTTAACCCCTGTGGCATCATCAGCTTCAGCAGGATGAAGTACAGAGGAATGGGAGGGCATGAGGGAGGGAATCATTTTGATATGTCAGAGAGATTATAAGCATGGGTCATCCTCAACCTCAGGCTGTGGGTAGCGTTTTGGTGAGGAAAGGAAAGCCAGTGAAGAAGGCAAGGAAACACAAAGAGAGACATGAAAGGCAGCTGGAAGTTGTCAGAATGGTGAACGGACAGAAAGTACTAATAGTTTATAAAAATAACAGCCCGGAGCTCAATTTCTCTGCAGAGATCCCATTTGGAACACAGAAAATTGAAAGAAAAGGCAATAAAACTGAGATCAGAAAACCTCTGAGTTCACATCCATCCAATATCACAGGAGCCACAGGGCGTTGGATCCGAACAATTACAGGGCAGTTATTCTGCTGCATGGCATGTGCTCCCAATGGGATAACCCCCTTCCCAACACTGTGATCTGGGCACCCATGGGGCACTGGCAGCAGCTCCCTCTTTGCACCCCAGCACAGGGAAGAGGCACTGGGAGTCTGGGGATATCCCTTCCCTGATGATGTCCTGGAAAGGCTCTCAATCCCCCATATAATCTGTACAGAGCACAAGACACCAGGGTTCCCTGGAGACTTCTTAACCAAGCATCCAGCAGTGGTTTGGGTTAGCATTATTCACGGGGCAACAGGATTCAGTGAAATAACAGAAACAAACAGTATTCCAGGTGACCTCCTGTCTGTCTCCTTTCCATTGTTAAAGTGACAACTCACATTTCAAGAGGAGGTTGCTTAATGTTTAGGAAATAAGGATGCTGTCACCACAGCATTTTCAGTCAAAGAAGGGACGACCTGTCCCCAGTGAGGACAAACACTCATGTTGCTCCTCTTGAACATCTTCATCAACTTGCTAGGCAATGTTCAGAGCACTTGTGCAGTCCCAGAAACCTTTCCAGTAGTAAAGAGGTTCTTTGTCGTTGTTGTTGGGTTACTTTGGGTTTGGGAAAAACCTCAGCCAGAATTCAGCGAAGCTCCCAGTTGCCGTGCGGACTTCTCTCTGAATTCACTTCTTTGCAAATCTTCTGAGGAGAAATCCGTTTTTTTCCATTATCTCTCAGCAGTTCCCCTCAACAAGATGCTTTCGGCCCAGCCTCAGAGACACTGTTGCCAAGTGCAAAATTATGTCATAGAATCATAGAATAGTAAGGGTTGGAAAGGACCTCAAGATCATCGAGTTCCAACCCCCATGCCATGGGCAGGGACACCTCCACTAAACCATGCCATCCAAGGCTATGTCCAACCCCACCTTGAACGCCACCAGGGATGAAGCATTCACAACTTCCCTGGGCAACCCATTCCAGGGCCTCACCACCCTTACAGGAAAGAATTTCTTCCTCAGATCCAATCTAAACCTCCCCTGTTTAAGTTTGAACCCATTACCCCTTGTCCTCTCACCACAGTCCCTAATGAAGAGTCCCTCCCCAGCATCCCTATAGGCCCCCTTCAGGTACTGGAAGGCTGCTCTGAGGTCTCCACGCAGCCTTCTCTTCTCCAGGCTGAACAGCCCCAGTTTTCTCAGCCTATCTTCATACAGGAGGTGCTCCAACCAAGCGAAGCACAGTTATGTCAACCAAGAGAAGTGCAGTTATGTCAACATGCTGTCGTTAATGTTGTCTTCACTGATAATTTACAGGTTTCAATTTTTCCTCTTATCCTTGTCTTCCTTTCCTATCCATTAACTCTTCAAGGTCTTGCTCATTGTTGCTGTCCTCTAAGAGACATTTTGTTCCAAGCCACCTTCCCCCAGAAACAGTAGTTCTGCAATTCTTGTCAGCTCATCTCCACAAACATAAAGGAACTGTAAGACTCAATGGAACCTAAATAACCTAATTAGAGTGAACACAGCACCCTAACCTAGCTCCTACCTGGCCTATCCAAGCACAGACATCAGTCTCATGGTCCAGGTTGGACACCCAACAGACAGGTCAGTGGGAGAAGCTCTCCATGTAGCTGAGAAAGGTCACTGTCTGAAGGCATGGGACATGGTATGTGATGCCAGGAAGGGCATTTGGAGATTGCACAGGACATTCTGGGATGTTTAGAAGAGGAACAAAAGTCAGGGATGGGAGGGAGTGCGGAGTTCTCGGTCCATGGGTCAGAACACTTCTGTGAGTGCGGGGGGCTGAGCAACTGGAGCAGGGCTGTGGGTCTCAGGAGCTCATATGTTCAGGTGCCAGAAACTGCTGACAGAAGAGAAATATTCCAACATACCACTTCCACATGGGAATAAGGCAGTATGCCTGCAAAGCAAGGGGCTTGCAACATTTTTACTCCTCTACTGTGCTAGGGAACCATTGTATATGGACAAGAGTCTGAGGATGATAGGTGCCTTGAAGGCTTACCAGTTCACTGTCACCTTTTGCACTAGCTGTACCTGAGGGCTGAGAGCACTGCAAACTGCATGGGTGCAAGAAGAGAGGCTCTGCACTCATAGCCTTTCTTTACTAGTAGATGAAAGAGGATCAGGCTTAGCAGAGTCATACACGTGTCCAGACTGTTCAACTGATGCATGGACCTTGGCACAGGTTTGGCCAAGAACAACCAGCACTCACTCAGAAAACCGTGACACATAGCACAAGGCAGGGGATGCTCCCACAGAGCTGGGGAGCAGCCACCCTGCACAGGAGGAAAGCCTGTTTAACCATGTGGTTGAGTCACACTGTCATCTGCCCCCCAGGCTAAAGGGCAGTGCCTGCTCTGATTTATTTACTGGCATAGGCAGGAGACTTCAAGAACCTCCACCCATTCTTCTTGCCCTACAGTCCTGCAAGTTCTTAGAGCTCTGGTCTGCAATAATAAAGATTAATTGGTTTAGTTAACAATGAGTCAAAAATACTCACACATACATCGTGCACCCCCCTCACCTGCAAAGAGCTCCTTTAATTACTTGCTGCTTGGCTAAAGGTTCACCAGGTATTTCCTTTACCTTCTCCATAAACCCATTAATTCCATCATCTCCTCTGAGCACTTTCCCAGGATCTCCAAACCTGCTTTTGCCAACAAATCACTCTGTAAAGTCGCTGTTGTTCCTTTGTTGTCTGGTCTTATTCCATGTCCCTATTACAGAAAAAGCTGCTGTTAACTTCATCAACCCCTCAGCTGGTCAAGGATCCATTTCCCTCCCAGTGTTGCTCTCTCCCAGTATTTGCGCAAACACTTCATCTCTCCACTCTGCAATTCTCTCACATTAGTTTTCTGGTTCCATTGTAACCGGGGGTCGTTCTCAGCTACATTTACACAGCCCATAATTCTCAGCTGAAGGCCTCAATCTTGCTGCCTTCTCTGGTTTTCAGGTTCAGAGAATCCTTCTACCACTTCCATTGGACATTGCTTTATCTTCTTTGCTGTGCTGTCTTCAACCCAGCTTATGCTCTGCTAAGCTTGGCAGAGCCCTAAGGGCATCCCTGGACTTGTACCAAGCGTAATTGAGCTTAACACATCACAAACATCCCTCTCTTTGCTGACAATATGTTTCCTATTATACTGTACTCAAATCCTTGCCTCTTGTATTTCCCCTGGCACCTCACAGAACTTCATCTAGTGAATCCATTCCTCACTAAGTTTGAATTCAAGCATCTGAGCTAATATCGCTGGTCTGGAACTGAGATTTCCTGCTATCCCAACCCTGTTGTCCTTTTAAGGGCAGCTTTTGAGGGGCTTCTCCTTGAGGTGAGCTCTCCAGATGGTGATATTTTCCTCCGCATACCAGAGGGAGCCCTCTGAAGATGCAGTTCTGGCTGGTTTTTGTTATAATGTCTTGTTCTCTGAAAATATGGAAAACAGAACCATTCTGCTGCATTAATCCTTGGCATTAGAGACAGGGTAGTAACAGATGGATACAAAGTGGACTTGAAATCTCATCAGAGAATATTCTTCTCATTGTCCCTGGTCTCAGTGTTGTCCTTCAGTAAATCAAAGTCGTTCATTTATTGTGAGCAAGCTTTCATGATTCCTTAGCTATGCAAATAGGTTACCCTTTTTCTTCTAACACTTGATGAATTTGTCTACCAAAACCAGCCTTCTATAGATGCACCACAGCCTTTTTTTATAGTTGGTAGAGAGAAATGAACATGCTTCTTGTCATAACAAAGACTTTTAATATCAAGTGAAACACCCTTTGCCTTCCAGGGGACCAGCTCATCTGCAGACACCTACATTGTCAGAGTCTAACATGAAGTGAGATAAACCCAATCTGATGTCTCCTGCACTCAGCTATGTCCACTGCCCATGGGAGATCCCAGAGAGAGGGCATTCCCACCACCCTCCACCCCAGTCCCTGGTGCAGAAGGTCTTTGTGTTTGGGGATTATTTCCATACTCTGCTCTTTGCTTTTATCAGAGGAGACCCTCCGGCTGCACAGACCTGGGATTCAGCCTGACATGCTTATTTGGCCATTTCTACCACTGGGCTGTGTCTTATGGACTGTCTTCCACCAGTTCCCAGCCCTCACCACCAGTTATGTACTACATATTTTATTGGCATTAGTTGCTTGCTCTACAACGGGACATGGCAGGGAACCATATCTATTTAACCAGGGTTAAATAGATAATTACTGCTCCTTAATAAAATACTGATTGTCCTGGTTCTGTCACCCTGGTCACCTGCCTAAACTAAAACCCTGAAATCTAAGCATCCTTTACTCATTCCATGGGAACTCCGGGGCAACTACAGCTTGGCTGCTGCTGAGCTCCAGTGCTTTGAGAAAGCCAGTCACAGGGAGGTTCCCAGATACAGGTTTTGTTCCCCTTGTTCATGGATGTGAAGGCATGGAAGGTATCATCCTCACTTTACTGCCATCACTTGTCTGCACTAGTCAAGCTGGTGATGGTGCTGGATAGCTGCCCTGCTCATCTACCTTCACTGTAAATAATCACATTGCTGCAGCAGAGCTTGCAGAGACCTTTGAGTCCTACTTTGACAAAACACATCCCTAATGAAAAGCTACTGGTCTCCTGTCAGGGTCACCAGGGAAGGAAAAAACCAGGAGTCCCATTAGCACACAAGCCAGTATCCAGACCTGAGAAACCAGAGAGACAAGGACCAGGACCACCTTGCTCTACAGCGGTTCATTAACTTGCTCCATAGCCTTACTGCATGGCAATCACATGCATGACTGTAGAGTCTTCCAGGTTTCCCTCATGGGACATTTCCATCAAGCACCCCAGGTCTCACATCAGAGAACTGAGGTGCAGGGAGGTTGATTTCAGGAGGCTGGGCACCCTGACTGTATCTGCCCAACTGAAAGGGCAGTTCTTGGTTAATGCTGCCAGTTTAGGAGAGAGGAGTCACACAGAGCTTCACCACCCTCACAGGGAAGAATCTTTTAAGAGCCTTGTCTATGTCCTGAGTCACCGTTTGCTGCACTGAATTCATGGCACAGTTCCTCCACAGTGAGTTATTTGGGCCATTTCAGGACACAGAAGCAACCTCCAAAGCAATGCAAGACACTGCTCTGGAAACGTCTTTCCTGTTTTCATAAATAACCAGGCAGGAGTTTGCTAAAACCATTGCCAGCATCTCAAAGCAGGAGCTGTTTAGCATCTGGCGATGGGGATAAACCTGAATTGGTTCCCTGAAAGCTGCATTATCAACGCTTCCATTGCTGTAAATCAGAAATTAACCTGGTGACCTTCACACTGGATTTGCCAAGGTGAGCAAAAAGCCACCTTGTATTGTACCTTAAGCTCCTGGCAAATAGCACCTATTTCCTGTGCCTCTGTTATGGCAGAGCAGCTGAAAGATTGCCAGTATTAAAGGTTCCTGGCCAAGCAGGGCTTGGATTCAGATTTGGCCCAGGAAAAATATCTGCTCCTGTCCAAGGACACGAAGCAGCTGAATGATTTCAGAGCATTCCCGTGCCAAGCCTGACCGGAGTCCAAGTCAGGAGAACCCAACTGAAGGCTCCAAGAAGTCCCTGTTAAGGTAGAAAGGGGTTTAAGTATTTATGGTCCTATTTTAAAGGACTCTTATCTCTGGCTCCATTACTGACCTGTTCGATTCAGCTATAACTCACCCAAAGGACACAGCAGGCATTGAAGCACAACTGGACAGCAGTTACCCAGGTATCCTGTTGTTATCTCCCACTCTCTCATTAAGCTGCATTTTGGCATCAAACAACATTTCCAATGCTTCCTCAGCATCCTTGTTTCTTCAAAGCTGGCACAAGATGTTTCCACCTCTCCTCTTGGGTTTCACAGTCTTGAACGACCTTCGCATATGCCTTTAAGCATATTCTCTGTATCACTTTAGGGATCCCAGTCCTGGAGTCTTCCAAGGAAGTTTTGGGGTGTACTGAAGTACCCTTCTCAAGCACACAATATAAACAAAACTGTGCTGTACTGATACCCTGAATCATGGCACAAGGAGCTGCCTCAACTCATCCTCCATTCAGGCAAGATCCACCTGAATTTCCTTTGGGACCTCAGCTGCCTGATGTGTGTCTGACATAGAGGCAGGGCCATGAGATGCTCAGTGCCAGTTCAGGGCCATCAGAGGAATCATGTCCTGTTATCACAGTATGTCTCATCTTAACAGCACCTACCACCAGTGTGTGCAGCAAACTTAAACTTAAACACGGCAAAAGATGATGCAGGAGAACAGTGCGTAAGAGTTAACGAGCCTGGCAGGAAATCTGTTTGCAGATGGCCACTGACAAGAGGTGAGACTATCAAAGCCGGGGGGATGGAAAGGAGGGCAGATCCCCTCACCCAGAAACACACAGCATCTCAGTGGAAGAGTATCTCACACTGAGCCCTCCCAGCACTCGGGGATGCCTCGGTGTGTGCCTATAGGATTGACATCTCCCCACATCTCTCTCCCTTGTACACAGTGCAAAATATTTCCCTTTTAAGAACAAATGATACCAATAGAGAGAAAAGGGAAGAATAATAAGAGCCATTATGGCTGCATTGTGAGCTCTTTAGGGCTCAAAAAAGAAAGAATTGCACAGTAAATGAGAGTGAGGAGCTGTGAGTGCAGAGTGGCAGCACAATCACTCCGGAATAGAACAGCACTCCCAACATGCGCCAGGCTGGCGAGAAACAGAAAGGGCACAAGAAAAGGCTCCAGAAATACCTTCAAAGTAAGTGAGCTGATGACAAAGGGAAGCCTAGCCCTATGGGACCATGACAGCACATAACAGATGACACAGACGAGGCTGAAGCATTCAGCGTATTCTTCCACACTCTGAATAAAGAAATAATTGCAACAAGCTATATAAGGCAGTGCGCTTACAAAGGGATTAGACAGGGCAGGTGTGAGAGAGGATGAGCTGAAGAGACTGAGCCAGAACAGAGGTACTCAGATACACAGCACCTGTACAGAGACATCCCCCTGGAGCAGTGGAGGATTCAGCTGAAGCTGCGCCTGAGCCGTTTGCTGCGCTTTTAGGGAGCCACAAAATCATGGGAAGGTGAGAAGGGGCTGAAGTGGAAGTGTAACACCTGGGTTTAAGAAGACGATACTGAACAATGAGGTCATGGCCACCCAAAATGTGAGGTAATAAAAATGCCAGGTTTGGATTTCTGAGCAGCAAATCATGTCAGATCCAGCTTATTCCTTTCTTTGCTATGGCAGTTGACCTACGGAGAGGGGAGCAGTACTGGGTGTGATGTCTGCTTTGGTAGATGTTTTCCTGGTTGGGATTTGACCCAGCTGCACAACCAAGGGCCCAGCACATCCCGGTAGCTGAAACCCTGGGGGGTGCAGAGCATCATGTGCCTTTCCCACCCAGAATGTCCTTTATGTGGAAGTGTTCAATCCCTTTCCCGGGAGTGGGTCTAGGTCTGTCAGCTCAGCCCTTCCATTTTACTTGAGAGCTAAGGGATAATGTGCTCTTCACCTGGCATTCACTTACTCTCACAAACTGATTTTCAGCTTTGGATTCATCCCAAGTTCTCTTTTCCCCTTTGTACATTCTATTTGAAATCATATCATTCACGTGTTACACTTTTAGGCCTCTTCAAATGTCCTTGCTGCTGTTTCATGGTCAGCTGCTTCTTCCTCCTGAGCTGAGAGAGCTATTAAAAGCCAAGATTACTGCTGCTGTAAGGCACGGGAGCTTCTGACTGACCTCTTCTTAGCAAACACCCATGGATTACAGGCACAGGGCAAAGCCCCGCTCAGGCCTTCCCTGGTGTCTGTCCATTCCCTGGGTTTCAGCCCTGCAGGGGATTAGGAACGTGTTGTGCTTTCCCACCGCAGGTGCTTCCCTCATTGACTTTACCTTCGGCACCATGCGTTGCTCAGAAACATCTCAGAGGCAGAATCAGCACAGGCACAAACTGGGTTAAAAGCTGCTCTGGCCAGAGAAGCTGTTTTGCCTGTGCTGGCTGCCTGGAACAAAGCAGGCTGGATGCAGCCTCTCCTCCTGGGGTGAGGGGTGCTGGCTGGGGGGCACACGGGTGCTCCTCGAAGCAGCCAGAGGAACAGCCAGGTTGCTAAGGGCTTTTTGCCTTGATCACTCTCTTGCCTCTGTACTCTCCCCTGGCACACGAGGGGCAAAGATTCAAAGCTGCTCCTCCTTCGGGAAGCCTGAATTGGACTCTGCTCAGGGACAAACAGGTTGGCAGAACTGCTCTGGCTCAGATTCATTGGCTTTGATCCCCTGTGCAGCTCTATGATTCCATTCAGCTCCAAGAGGCTCTTCTGAGACTGTGACAGAGGTTCATCCCTCCCCAGTCACCTTCTCTTCTTGAAGAGGTAATGTCTGATCTCTTCCCTGGTTGCAGAAGGAAAAACTAGATCCCGTGAGACTAACTTTATCCTTTAAATAGGTACCACCACACGTATGGAGGAGCTTATCCTGGGGCAAAGCAGGCATAGAATCACAGTTTGGGTTGAAGGGACCTTGAAGCTCATCCACTTCCAATCCCTGCCACGGGCAGGGACACCTTCCACTAGAGCAGGTTGCCCCAAGCTCAATCCAACCTGCCTTCTGACATCAAGAGCCCAAAGCCCCTTTCTCCCCAGTGGAGACAGGCAGACAGCTGAAGGATGAATCTATCCACTGAGGTTATCCTGAAGAGAGTGTTCAGAAAGAGGGTTCCCTGCAATTGGCAAAAGCCGCCTGGACTGTGTAGGCAAAGCCCCTGCATTGCCTGAGCAGCTCCTAGAGCCGAGGAGAAGCACTCAGAGGCGGCACAAAGCCTGCAAAAGATGTGTTCCAGGGCTCAGCATTTGCAACACTTGCGGCTCCAGGGAATCCAGCTCCTGAGCTAGTCTGGCTTGAAAATGTTGCCCTCTTTATCCCTATTAGAGGTTGCTGAGCTGGTAACAGCTATCACGTACTCCAGCAACTGCATCCCAGTTCTGTGAGCTGCTCAAGGGAGAAAGAAGGTGTACTCCTGTGGATGAGTCAGGCCATGAGGAACAGCCTCCATGGGCTCCTCCATTCCAAAGCACTTGTAAACAGGTTCGGATTCCTTCAGCTGGGTCGTTTCCTAAGGGGATTTTCTGGCTAGTTTTCATGAGTCCCTCAGAGGCCCCGATTGTCTGGAGGAGCTCAGCTGGCTGCAGGCAGCTTTCCACAGTGGGATTCACAGTGCCCGCTTCATCACTGACCTCACAGGGGCTTGTTCCTGCATCCCACCCAAACAGCTGGTGATGGCTAGCAGTGAGAAGGGGAATCAATGCAGGGTATGTGGGGGGCTGAGGTGCCCATCTGGGATTATGAATTATGACTCTGAACTGGTGCTGTTGGTGAGCCTCTGCTGAAAAGCAGGGATGTGGGTGAGCAGATGCTGGTGCACAGTCTGGACCCGCATCCTCCCCTCTTGCTCTGCTTAGGTCTCTTTGCTGCTGTACTTTGGAAATGCTTTTCATAGAATCATAGAATAGAATCATAGAATCATAGAATAGTTAGGGTTGGAAAGGACCTCTTTTGCCTCTGCTTGCCTCTTAACCCCTTTCCAATAAATGGCAAGGTTCCTGTAGGGGAAGACTCAGATGCTATCATTGTATTAATTTCATATTCTAACTACTCACTCATTTTTATTAAAGCAGGTGCACTCCCAAGAGGGAAAGTCGTGTAACGCTTTTGATCTTGGGAAAGTGCAGGCAACCTGGAAAACAACGGTACATGTTGCATTTCCATTGCTAGCAGCAGAGAATCGTTCCTGTAATGGAGGATATCAAAAGGATGGATAGTCTTCTGCACAGCTCTAACAGGGGGGGAACTGTTCTGGAAGGCAGCAGTGGGAGTTTAGTGCTTGGATACTGAAGAAAATTTACCCTTTATAACAGCATTTTGGTGGTTTAACCCTCCCTTGTACAACAGATGGGTGCAACTTCAGCTGCTCAAGGCTTTTTTGGCCAGAGAAGATTTATTTAATACAGTTAGGAGGGCAGCACATGAATTCTCCAGGCCATGGCCACCTTCACTGCAGGAGATGCCAGGGATGCATCTGTGTGTGAGCCCATATACCACAAGTGTGGGGAGATGTGTCAAGATGCCCATATACCACAGGTGTGGGGAGATGTGTCAAGAGAGGTGTCCAAGGCCACTGTGGTTTGTTCTGGTGATGCCCACACTGTTCCCCACCTCTCCTGTGCAAAGTGGCCTGAGCTGCAGAATGTGGCACCAAGGGTTCATCCTCCTCAAAGCATTGGCACTTCGCTGTGTCCTGTCCTGGTCACAGGAGGCTCTTGCTGCAGTCACAAAACCCTGCTCCGTAACGCAGTAATGGCAGCCCCAAGACATCACTTGTGGTTCCTCTGCAATTGCTATAATAGCTGTGGCCATGTGCTGTGTGTTTGTACCATTTATTAGAGAACAGCCTCTTCAACAAGGCACGTTCTCTTTGTTAGGGTTTTGTCCTCTACCAGAAGCAGCAGTGCTGTGAATCACAGTGCTTCCCTGTTAGAAGGAGCAGGTTTGAGAGTCACCTTTGTTGAGTGATGGTTTCACACCCAATTCCCTGTGCAGGAGAAGTGTTTCCCCAGGTGGGACATGCTTCTTGCTGTTTTGTCTTCGCACACTAGCCCTGGGGCGGCAGCTGAGGTATCAAACAGGAGCTCCATCCCACCACTCAGACCAAGCTTCCGCACTATTAACTCCCAGGAGATGGTTATTTTTTAAGGAGCTCCAAGCTCAAGCTGAAACAATGACTTCTGCTGCTGCTCACGTAATGTCTCCTATAACGTCCTGCTGACTTCTCTGCCACCTCTCTCTGTGACTTCTGCTTAATGCAAACCAGAAATGTAACCTCTTCTTCTCTCCCCACCTGAAGAGCAGGGACCTTAGATGCTATATGCAGCAGAGCAGATAGGTGACACTGAACCACAACGTTGTTGAATGAGCCCTAGAAGAGTTCATGTGTCTCATTTCCCACTCCTTGACACCGCAACCTTAACGCACGTGCATATGGTGTTTCCATGGCCTTGTGCACACAGGGAGATACTGCAAGATGTTCCTTGGCAGCCTGAGCTTTACACAGAAGCCATGCCATACTGTATCACCTCAGGGAAAACAGAAGAGATGAATTCTATAGGAGATGCATGAGCAGAAGCTGGAGTCATGGGGTATGGAGAAGGACTTTGTTTCACTCTCAGAAGTCATCATGTCAGGTTTTTCTCTTTCCTGAAGATGAAGGACAGAGATGAGGGAACTGCACAGACTGTGAGCGCCCGTGAATCAAAACCGGGCTCTGAGGAACTGTGTTTGTCCCACAGGATTAACCACCAGGCCAAGGCTGAAGGACAAGAACGGGATGAGTTTGAACTGTGGAGCAGAGCACTCTGCTGGGAGCATCAGGGTGGAGCAGGAGGGAAGTTCTGAGCATAATCCAGTGCAAGCAGCAGCCTGATCTGCAGCACCCCTAGAGAGAGTTAGACAGAGCAACGCTTCTTTCATAGCCACTAATTAGGCTGATAGAGGTTCAAGCTTCCCCTGGATAAACTCGAAATGATGTGACGCTCTGGGCTTCGGCAAGGTGGAAGCACCACAGCGCTGGAGAGGTTGGAAGTCAATGGGGTTTTGAATTAAAGAGGAAAATGGGTCACAGTAGGTGCTTTATATCGGAAATTCAGTGTTAATCTGTGATGCTGATGACCCATGGGATTAGATTTTGCACTACAGAGGGCAATGTTTTGCTCTAAGAGGAATCTGGAAGAGGCTGAGGAAGTATTCCATGTTTATAGAGAAACTTTGCTGGATGCCTTTCATTGCACACATGTCAAACATCAGAGGCGGGGAAGCTGCAGTAGGTGACCTACATTTGTGGGTAGAGGTGACATAAAGCAAAACATCCCTTCTGTCTGTGAGCTCGCAGCTTTGTTTCCTGGTCAGGCCTGGTCAAACTGGCACATCAGCAAATCTGAGAAAGGGAGGCCACAGAAACCTTGTCTCCAAGACAAACCCGAGGAGCCCCATGGAACTCCCTGATGGAAGAACATTCCCACAGCTCCGATAGATTACCAGGCTTTCTCTTCTCCCTGGGTTATGCACCCATGTGCTCTCATTCTTGAGAGCATCAACCCGTCCGGGGCTGCCTCACCCCTGGCCCAAAGGGCATTCACATAGGAAGCCAATATGCCTGTGTGCCAGGTCCAGGTCTTGGGATGGGATGGGGAAAGCCATGTTTCTTCTCACCACACTCCTTTTGTCTGGTCTTGGCATCTTTCTCTCTCGGATACCATTCACCAGCACTGATGATCATCAGCCCCTGACAATGCAACCAAATACAGGTTGTGGATCCATGTTTCACCATGGCCAGCACTGAGTGCAAACACCACAAGAAGTGAGCTGCAAGCTCCATGCTCATCCCCTTATTTTTCAAGCCAGTGTGAAGCAGAAACGTAAATACGAGGCCTCTTTAACAGAAACACAACTTTTCACGTGGATGCTATTTCCCACTGGTCCATAGCAGAATCAGGAATTGACTAAACATCCCAGACAGCAGAGATGCACAAGCACCAAGGGGCCACCACAGGCACAAGAGATTAAGCCTGCTGCAGCCATCTATGTCTGGGTGATAGCAACCTTCACCAGTGGAGTGATTTAGGACTCTGCCAGGACAGGGTTTGCTAGAGTCAAACTTCTGGATGATGTCACACAAGGCAGAGTGTAGCCCGCATCCTGAGGGTAAACCCACAAGGACAGTACCTCCCGGGCTCACCAGCTAGCCCGTGCTTAGCATGCAGGCTGTATTTCCTAGAAGGGTTCTGGAGCTGAGATGCCTGATGCCATAAACCAGAATGTGAATACTGACAGTGACCAGACCTGGCCCTTAATTCACTCCTCACCTGCTGTGCTGTCTCCCGAGTGCCTGCCCTTGGTTTAACCGAGTGACCTCTGGTGGAATTTACAATCTTCCTATTTCCTTGATTTATTTCCTGCAGCCTCTGTGCCTGATGCTGGGATGGTCTGAGCCCAGCTCTATTCCCCTTTTTTCTACGTCTATGGCAGGTCATTTGTTTGTGACAATGGCTGATACTAAAAACCACCCTGTCACACTTATCCAGATCATATCACCATGGCAACGGTGATCAAAGGTGTAGGGGTTTCCTCAAAAGAGTTTGTTGGGTTTGGCTGTTTATGGAGAGCTCTGTGTGTGCCTGGTGTGAGGTTCCTGGTGATGGATCAGCGCAGGGTTTGGCAGTTGAGTGTGTTTGTTGGTGGACCTCAGCTGTTTTCTTCCACATCTCTGCCCATCTCTCTTGGCCTCTGTTCTTCCCCACTCTCCTGCACAGCTCCCTGGACACAGCCGCCTCTTCTCCTCTCCCCACCCAGCTCCTGATCTCAGGCCACAGCTTCACTTCCAGCCCTGCTGCTGGACTATAGATACAGCGACACCCATCCACCCTCAGCAGAGGCACCTTCCTCCGGAGGTGAGGGCAGTGCCCGGGTGTCTCACTATGAGATCTGGGATGTGCTTCAAGCCACACAAATAGCGCATGGGGCTGAGCACTGCAGATGCTGCAGGAGGGGCTGGAGTGCAGGGTCGAAGAGGCATGGAGGGAGGCAGAAGCTATTCAGGGTGCTGTCTCAGCTGTCGTGATGTCAGTGTCTGCATAGCTTTAGACTTCTTGCACCCCCGTCCTCACTCTGGTGTCTCTGGGCACACAGTGAGGGATGCTGCACTGTGGGTGTAGTCTTGGGTAAGATGGACTTCACCCTCGGTCTCAGGTCCCTGTAGGCAGGTCTGCAGCAAGAGGGAGTTTGTCCCCTAAGATCACATCACGTGTTGCCAGTCCAGAACAACTTACTCTTTAAGCACCATTTGTTTTGGCAGTGAAGTTTTGGAGTCTCACCTCTTGATTTGTTTCTCTTCCTTATTATTATCATTGCTCACTTTACACTGGTGCTTTATCTTATGAATATTGATTATTTTGTCTCACTGGTTAGCAATTGTTTATTCTAGACTAACGTTTTCTATTCTTACATTTCAGCACGCTGATTTATAAAGGCAGTAAAACAAAGAGCGCTTGTTGCAGGTAACTCAGAAAGCTTTCCTGGGAATAATAAATCAAAGCTAACCTTGAGTCAGAGTGTAGTCCCTGCTGCATTTGCCCTCAGATGGTGTCGTCCAACCACACCGTTCAGAGCACACACAATCGACAGGAGAGCTCTGTCTGCCCAAAGCCTGCAAGCCTGCAGGTTCCCCCAGGTATCTCATGGTTAGGCTCTCCAGGGTGATTTCCCTCCCTGTGCATGCCGTTCACCATTGGGAAAGTAAAGGAGAGGCCGGACCTCCTGCAGAGGAGCCACAGCTGCATGGCTGTGGCCTCAGAAGCATCCCTTGCTGTTTTCACACCACGCGAAGACATCCTGCCAACTCCTGCAGACATGTCCTGCCTGCACACTCATTGCCCAGAGCCCAGGAACTGCAGGCAATGGCTGCTGGAATAGATGTGCACCCTGCTCAGAGCAGGACCCGGCCTTCCTGTGCACCACAGTGGGCTCCCAGAGCTCTCTGCTTTTTTCGAACCTCCATGTCCTGGTCTGTAGCGTGTGTGCACCCATCCACATGTGCATTCAGCAGCCAGAGCAGTGCTGTGGCTGCTGAGGAGCAGGGCAGTAAATGCTGCTGCTGAAGGCACAGTTCCCACTGCCTGTCAGAGCCATGCTGCATCCTCTAAGGTCGCCAGACCTTTGCTCACTTGAAGTTCTCCGTGCTCAAAAACCCTCATTCCTCCGCCTTGCTCAGGCCGGTGGTGCTCATTATGTCCATCCATCAGCTGCGGCAGTCTCCATCAGCAGCAGCAGCTGCCAGTTCTCATCCTGAAGGCTGACGTTGCGCGCAGCCAAGCAGGGCTCTGGCCAAGGGGCAGGCGGTAGCTCCCAGCCCTGTTTCAGCGCAGCTTGGTTTATGGGATGTAAACCGAGCCCGGGGCAGAGCGCAGATTGCGCCACAGCCCGGAGGGAAGGTGCCTCCTCTTTGCAGGGGCCAGGCTGGAGCAAAGCGCTGCTGCAGTGAGGGGGTGCGATGTGGGAGCCCCGCTGCCCGCAGGGGCTGCTGGAGCAGTGTGCCCCAAGAGGTGCTCAGTGACCACAAGCACAGGAGGCCACGCAGCCACCATAGCAGCATTCCTAAGGATGAAGCACCCGGGAGAAGTGGGGTGGGGAGTGATGTGCTTCCGTGGCTGATGTAAACCGGAGCATAGCCCAGCTCAGTGCAGCACCTCCCGAGGTGTGACAGCAGGGTCCAGGTACCTGCTGCACCAAGAGGAACATAAACCCCCTCATCGCCTTTTCTGTGCCTTTACCTTCTGCGGGTGCTGACCCGAGGGATGAACCAGCCACTCTTTAACCTCCAGGTACCAGCATCCAGGTGTCAGAGCAGTATGTGTGTGAGTGCTGGGGGATTCAATGCATTGATCAAGAACAGTGAAGGGCATGACTGCATAGAAACCAGTACAGCTGTGCTGTGTCACACGGTATTGTTTCTTCAGCCCCAGATACGCATTCACCTGCACACACCCTTGTAAAGCAGTGGTGATGGTACGAGTCGAGGGTAGCAGCCAAAGCTGGAACCCAGCTAGAGCAGCCTGGTGGCTGTGATAAATGAACGGTGATTCAGTCTTTGCTATTAAAACCTTTCCTCAGTGAAAAACCCCGAAGATTTTGGAACAAGAATAACTGGAGGTGGGAAGCACGCACTGTCCTTGAAACGCTGTCACTGCGGAGAAGAAAACCCAAGAAAATCACCAGCTGAGTTGGTTCCTTGAAGCTTTCTGGATACTTTTTTATCCCAACGAGCAGAGATCCAGGGAATTCTTACTTGTACAAAATGGTGAATTTGGAAAGTCAGTCCCATACTCTCTGCTGATGGCGGAGGAAGCAGCAGACACTCGTCCCACGGGAGCACTCCCCAGGGGAGCTGCCAACAGCAGCAATGGCTCTTTGAAAGAGTGGGTAGCACTCCCAACTCCCAAAGCTGGGAATGACCCATCTCTACCTCATTGTAGCAGCCAGGCTCATGCTATAAGCCTGGTGTCCGGAGTTGCTGAGCCACAGTTCCATGCACTGGCAGGCTGCAAAGCTCCTTCTCATCTCCTTTGCAACAAGAGCGCCCCTGAGGCTCTCCCCTGGCTGAAGGGAGGAGTAATGGCAGAGAAGGCAAAAGTCAGGGCCATAGGTAAAATGCAGAAAGCTGTGTCCTTTCCCTGGGCCCTGCAGATGTTATTGAACCACCAGCTGAGGCAGGGTCCTTCCTGCTCACACCTACCCACGCTCCAGTCCCAAGCAATCAAGTAGAGCCCGAGGGTTTTGTTTCTATGCAGGCATTAGAGGCAAACCAGTTCCAGTCTCTGGAGCTGCTGTGGAACAATGTCACTGTCCTGTGGCTTTGCCAAGGAACCTACCAGAAAGCCCAACCCTGCCTTAAGTGTATGCATCTCTCCCGTCACTGCAAGACCCAAAGGACATGTCATCACTGC
The DNA here is from genome assembly GCA_039720435.1 of Amazona ochrocephala. Taxonomy (NCBI): domain Eukaryota; kingdom Metazoa; phylum Chordata; class Aves; order Psittaciformes; family Psittacidae; genus Amazona; species Amazona ochrocephala. The sequence goes on along the minus strand of CM077891.1, from coordinate 640,689 downwards.
ACCAGGTAATGGTGATGCTACCCTAGGACCAAGCAGCAACTATAAATGGACATTTGCTTCAGTGTGGGCTGAGCATGGAGCTGCAGGCACACACTGAGCAGCACTGACACACCTGAAATGGGGTGCTCTCAATTACTATCACATCATCTCCATCAGACAGGCACTTCTCCTGCTTCTCTAAATGCCCCACTCTTTTCCTTGCTTATCTGAGCTCCCAGTGTGTAGTTCCTGGCAGCCTCACAAAGGAGACAAGCCCTGGTGGGAGCAGAATGAATATTCATGGTCACTCTGTCTGGAAGGTGTGTGGAGGCTCTCAGCACACCCACAGGCGAGCAAGACATCCTTCATACAATTTACATTCAGGGTCTTGTTCCTCTGCCAGCATTAAATATTTAACAACAGAAACTTTCAAGTGTCTTCACAATGTAATTACAGTGCCAGGAGGATCATCTTTAACTGCTCAGCCCCAGCCCAGCGCCGGGATCAGAACCACCAGCAGCAGTGCTTGGGTGGCCCCAAGTCTCATCTGCACTTCCCAGTACCTGCAAGGGCAGGCTTGACAAAGAGTAAACTGTCGTAATATGGAGAGAGACTGCAGGAGCAGCACAGATGTCCGGGAGATTTAAATGGAAGGAAAGAAAATCCCTCTTGCACTAATATAACAAACCCCAAGGTGATTGGAAGATGGGGAGTCTGGAAAGAGGATGTGTACAGTTTCTGAAGGGCAGTGATTCTGGGAGGGGAAGGAGCTGGACCCAGAGAAGTGCATTCAATGCCATGGTCCCACACAAGCATCCAGATACACACCTTCACTCGAGAGCAAGATAAGGAGAGAGGCACTAGAACACCTTTGAGGTGTCTTCCAACCCTAACCCTAAAATGATTCCGTGATTCCCATGGCTTTGTCATGGACTTTCATTTTAGTAGCCATCAAGAGGTGAACAGTGTGTGGCTAATTCCCTGTTACATCCCAGAAGGGAAACTGAGATTCCCAGTGCATGCATCAAGACTCTGATGACCATCATCCGAGAGAGAGGTTCTCAGGAAACACTGGTTACATGCTCCAGCAATGACATAAGACCAGTTACACCCTTGGATGCTAACAAAAAGGGACAAAGAGGGTCAGATTCAGTGTGTTACTGTGTGAGTGAAGGAAAGCAGGGGTTTGCTTAGTATAAATCAGTGTGTCACCGCTGCATTTGAAGGGTAACCTTCTCCAGAGGTGTTAGTCATTGGCAGAGAAACAGCAAAGCTGGTACAGGATCTAATTAAGAGCGAGTTAAAGGCTAGGAATATTATCAGTCCAGTCAGTATGGTTTTACGGGAAGCAGCCCTTGCCCAACAAATCTGTTCTCATTTGCAGAGGACAACACACATGCGGCTGATAGGATAAAGTGCCCAGGCACAATCAGGCTTTGCAGCTTTGGATTAAAACCAGTTCTAGCCAACGCTGGTAAAGCCCATGTGTAAATATGCTGAGTGTTGGACAGAGGTAGCAGATCTCAAAACAAGGAGAGAATTCTCATGAGACAAGAGTCTTTGCAAGGCCAGCTCTTAACCCCGGGACCACGGGTCTGCCTCATGGTCTCCATGTTTCTCTTACACGGATCAGCAGCTGAGGTGAGTTGGTATCTGTATAAACGCATGGCCTGGCTTTGCCTCAGCATGAACAATCCTGCTCAAGTCAGTGAAACACAGGCTGATGAGAAAGACAAATCCTTCTCCATTGCCCAGGCTTGGCTCCTGGCAGCAGCTGCCTTGCTCTGCTCTTCTCTCACCCCTTGACAGCCCTGGTTGCATAGTATTGCTTAATTATCATCACCTTACATCAGCCCTGGAACATTTAATGTGGGCTGTGCTCTGCCTGGCATTACTGTAAAGCAGTTAACAAATGTATCTGCATGTCTCAGTAACCGTATTAAACACACCATCACTATTCTGTTAAGAATCTTGCTAATGAATAGGCGTGAACTGCAGCTCCTGAGGATCCAGCGTGTCTGCCTCTCCTACCCCACCTGAACTCAGATCACAGCAAAGCTGTTTCAGGAGGACAAGGAGGCATATTTGACACACAGCAGCCTCTGAGGCACTCAGCAAGAGTTCATCCTCTTGACAGATCACGCACTCTGAGGGGAATCTGTGCCAGCCTACAGCCAAGTGTGCATCACAGGTCTGCAGATTCACCGCTGGCAGAGGTAAGGATGCAGAAACACAGCTCATATAGATGTACACAGCAAGAAAAGGCACCAGGTACGTTCCTTCCCGAGGACATGGTCCGAACCTGACCCTGCAAACCTGCCTGAAGTGGAAGTGTCTGTCCCACACAAATCCCCACAAGTGCTCTGCTGCCAAGTTCCTCCATACACAGACCCTGAGGGAAGCAGGCAGGGTGTGAATAGGAACCTGCTATCCAAATCAGATCCAGCTTCTCCAGCCTTTCACGCATCTGCTGGGAGAGCTGCTCCTCCCAGGATGTGTGGGAGGAACAAGACGAGGTCCTTCTGTAATGGAGGAAGGGTTAGAGTAGCTAAGCCTTATTCTTTCTCCACGTGGGTTTGCTCTTTTAGCCTCCTCAATACTTGGTTTTTCCCCTTTCGCCTTCTGCTCCATTGTATCTCTCCTTTTCCTGACCAAAGGAAGTTTGCACTAGGGGAGGTGCTCACATCCACATGCTTGCCAGCGCAAGATCACATCAAGTTTGTCCTCTCCATGCTAGTTTCTGACTGTACCATCCTGAGCGGATATGCTGTGTGATCCACATAAAAATATATCAAACTATTGATAGCTCTCCCACAAGAAAAACAAGACTGCTATTGAAAACCGGGAGAGATTTACTTCCTAATGCCCGAGCAAGTGACTGCAGAAATGGAAGTTTTGCTTAAATATATCTAAAACTTGTATTCATTGATGGATATTACACAATAGCAATGTGTTTGGCGCAAAGATTAAACGCCACTGATATGACAGCTCTGTGCATTTTATGTTTGCAGTTTAATTTCAAACGCTTTCTTGTCTCTGCAGACGAGATGCCACTTCCTCGGGTGTCTGAGGGCTGCACAGAGCATCCTTGTCATGGGATTGGTTTTCTCAGCCTTGGCCTGCAACAGAGGCACAAGAAACACGAGCCCCTGCATGTTCAAAAGAGTACAGCGGGGTCTGTGATATAAAGCTGCAGGACCTGAGCTGTGTGATGCTGCTCAACACAGCGCTTCAGCCTGTGCGGAAGCCTAGAGCAGTGCTCAGGTTGGTGGTACCGAACACCAGGGCTGGCAGTGAGGTCTGGAATGAGATGTTACCTCAGGATGCTCAGGAAGGGCTGACCTGCAGCTCATGGCTGCTGCTCCTCTGGGTTTTGCACAACCACAATGAAAGCAGATTGTTTTTTCTTTCCTAATTCAATCTCCACCTCAAGCTTATCACTCAATGTCAGCTCCCATATTAACACACCTCATGTTCCACACACAGGCAGCAGCTTGGTGCTGGAGGTGCTAATTCCACGTGTGAGTTTTCCCACATGTTGAGAAACTGCAGGAAAATAAATGATGCCGGGAAACAAATGATGAACAGCAAAGCCCGTGGACGATGGGCAGTGACCAGAGTGCAGATCTCAGGTATTCAGACATGCCATGAAGGCAAGTCCTCACCCAGCTCTGCTAAAACCCCTTTTTCACCCGTGCAGAGCTGGGCTGGGGATGCTCTAGGCTGGCTTTTCCAGGCTCTTCACTCTCCTGTAAGGCCAGGTTGGACGGGCTTGGAGCAAGCTGCTCTAGTGGAAGGTATCCCTGCCTGTGGCAGGGGTTGGAAGTGGATGAGCTTTAAGGTCCCTTCAACCCAAACCATTCCATGAGTTTATGATCCTGTGATTCTCCACTGTTTTGGCTGTTCTCTATTGAAGGAAGCTCTTCCTGTAGAAAGAACCCCAGCCCTGCTCTGGTGGGGTCTGCGCTGTCCCACAACAAAGATGGAATGACACAGTCTGGCCCCACAGAGGATTATTGTTCTCAGACTCCAAGTGGGGACAGGTTGAAGACAGCAGGAAAGGGGAGATTTCAGCTACCAGTTAAGAAAGAATGAGGATCAATGCAAAACCACTGTATCAGTGTCTCCTGGGTGGAGCTCAGACACTACCCACAGCCTTGATGGGCTGTGCAGCAGCCCGCTACCCCGTGTTCCCTGCACATCCTTGATTCTGGCTTTTCCCAAATCTAAGTGCCTCACTTTGCAGTTACCTTGATTCTCCTCTGTGCATGCTGTGCCTACAGAGCATGAGCACGGATTTGCTCTACAGCCACATTGCATGGGGCAGAGTCAATTGTGCTGCTTCTGAGCCCTCACCTGGGATGCGCCTGGGTTCAGCTGTAACAAGAGCAATGCGTGCAGCCCTGACCCAAACCCTGAGTTACTCTTCATCCATCAGCGTGATGGGACTTGGTGTTAGGGAATTGCCAGGCAAACCTTTCAACCACTATGCTGAAGAAACTGCCTCTGGAAGGGCTGTTATCATTTCTGGTTAAGCAGAGCTGTCTCAAAAATCCTTTACTCTCATGGCTGTATTGTTAAGCTGCTAACCCACAAGAAGAGCTGCAATAACAATGAGAAAGCAGCATAACAAGGCAAAGTGCACTGCAAGAGCATGCTCAGTCCCATGCTTAAAGGCTTGTAACTCTGTTATTTATGGCATGACTTTCTTCAAACGTGGCAGTAGTTCTTGGCCCATTTGAAGCTAAGTGCAGGGCAGACTGAGAGTCCTGAAATGAAGGGTTTAAATTACCCGTCACAACAGAAGGCTGCAGTCTTCTTCAAAACAAACCAGAAACAAACCATTGTTCATTGTTACAAAGCCAAAACCTTCTGGACAGGGGGGTTGCAGAGCTTTTCAACATTTTCTGAGGGCAAGAAATCTCAGCCCAAGAGGACATCTAGAGATACAGAGAGATAAAGAGAGATGGGCAGGAGCTGGAAGGAGAGATCACGACAGAATTGCTCTGCAACCTCGAGTCCCATCCATCAACCATAACTGCTGTTGGTCTTGGCCGAGAGGCTGCACGTAACAGTGGGATCAGAGCTCCATCAAGAAGCACAGTAGCAATGGGGAGGAGGAACCACATCCCTCTGAGCAACCAAAGGTCCGGGTGACCTCGTCCCCTCTGCCTGCCCAGGAGGTGTTTGGAAACGGTTCAGTTCACCCCTCACTGATGAGCTGGCAGGGTCTCAGCTCTCCATTAGCGCTCTGCCCAATGCGCTCAGGGTAATCTCATTTACATGTCTACTGGTTTAATGGTGCAGAAGATTCACAGGGATGTGTCTACAACTCGGATGCGTCCAGGTCGGAGTGGGGGCTCTGCCGTCCACGCCCTGGCTTCTCTGAGCACCTCTTGAAGGTTACAGGCATTGAAAAGGGCAAGCTAGGGAGGAACATGGGATGATCAGCTCATCCAGAGCAGCCTTCCCAGCAGGCTCACAGCTGCATCCTGCTGAGGAGTTTGCTGTCTAGAGAGTTTTAGCATCGTTTTTATGAGCAATGCGCATCCTATGGGCTGCTGCATACTGCTCTCACTGCTCCCCACTGCATGCTGCACTCCATCCACAGAGGGCTGGACAAGCCCAGCCATATAATCTTGCTCCTGGCACATATCAGCTTTACCCTGGGTGAGGGGACAGACGTAGAAATGCGTGAAGGTGATGGGACTTGAGGTTTTTTCTCAAACAACCTGCGCCCTTTACAAACATCTTTCACTCTCATGGCTCTGTGAACAGTAGCAACCCCAGAGTATCCTGTGTTACTTGCAGGCCAGAGTGTTCCCATGTGGCAGGTGCGCCTCACCTTCTTCCACACCGGAGCTGGGGCCATGTCCCAGCTACTAGAAGTTAAGGAGTAAATCCTTACCCCATCCTGGCCCGGGAAGCCCACAAGAGGAGGGAGAAGGCATTGTCTCCTGTCATGAGAAGCATCTCAACCTAAGCGCATAGCAGACAAGGAGGTGCAGATTTCACACAGTGCATGAGGCTTTCTGTGCACAAACACCCCTGGGACAGGCCAGCAGGCTTTTCAGTGCTCTTCCTTACTCACCACCTCAGTCCCTACTGTGATTCCTCCCGGCAAACAGCAAAGATCTGGTATTTGTTGTAGCTGTCAATGTGCAGGTGCGAGTGTTTAAGGTAATGGTGGGTAGATTATCCAAGGGGAACAGGGCAGCTCATGAGCCACTTGCTTCTGCAGCTCCCTGGGAGCACAAGGCAGGAGGCACATCCTACTCTTTGTAATGTGACATTCAGCTGGCCTGCTCTCCTCATCTGCTCTTCTCTGCCTTGCATGAGGCTGGGGCTGTCCTGCTTTGGAAGTACAACAAAGGAGGGAATGGGGCACTTCACCCATCTGTGATGCTTGCAGTGGGGGGATAAAAGCATTGGCTGAAACTTGGGAAGCTCTCAGTAATGAAAGGAGCTGCACTCTTAGCACTGCAGATCCTGGACCCAGTTGTGTCTGGGGGAAGCTGTAATAACGATGGCAGTGACAGATGGAAGGAGGCACTGCTGGTGGATGTGGTGGGTTGGGTTGCAGAGCAGCCACTGCTCTGCTCTGGCCCTGGAGAGACACTGTAATGGATGGCGCTAGGAGCATCTGTCATCTGCAGGCACCAATTCCACCCCAAGCGAGCAGCCTCTCCTTTGCCAGCCCACAGGATAGGTCTGGGAAGAGAAGTGGCTCACTGGGGTCTGCTAAAGAAAACACATCCTGCACCAGAGCCTGGAGGGCCCGCAAGGAGCCTGCCTGTGGCAGATGAGTGCAGGGAAGAGTAAAAGCCCAGCGCCAGGCTCCAGCACAAGGGAAAAGTTGCTCTTTCCTTTCTTTGCTTCATTATTTCTTTCCCCCTCACTCACAAAAATTGCTTCTTTTTCACTTCAGTGAAGCCGGAGAGGCAGGAAATAACACAAAGGCTCCTCACAGACAGCTTCTTTCTTCTGTGGCATCTGCGCTGAAGTAGCTGTGATGGTAACAGCCTCTGCTCTCTCTTCACAGGACTCAGCTTCATCAAATATTCTCTCTCTTGAGGCTGTGTGATGGTGGGATTCCCTCTCCCTGCTCCATTGCGTTTCCAGTCACATGGACCTGCTTCCAGAGCTTGGACAGAGAAAAAGGAAAAGCAATCCTGCTTTGTTTCTCCCAGCTACTGAAGGATGGGGCTCTCGCTGCAGGTTTGCTCCCTCCCGTCCGCTGTGCCTCCAGGAGGCCACGCTTGAGCAGACCGCAAACACAGGGTCTCCAGCCCAGAGGCCCTGGTGACGGCCCCATTTCCCACCCATACACTCATCAAGTCACCATTTCCAGGGGTGCTTTAAACCCCTGTGGATTGTTCTCATATAAAAAACGAATCGGCTCCAAGTCTTCTCTTACTTGTGCCAGGCACACATGGGGGGGGGGGGGGGTTGTCCCAGTGCAGCCCCTGCTCCCCTGCTGCCCCCCAGGCACAGCTCCCTGCCGGTCCCAGCACATCCCACCAGCAGATCACCAGCCATGCCCTGCTCCGGGAGCTCATCCCAGGGCTGGCAGGGGTGAGGCCTGTGTCTCCCCTGTCTCTGCCTGTGTCTCCCCACTGCTCCCCAGTACCCCCCACCCCAGACATGGTTGCAGCTCTGCTTCCGGGAGCACAGTGACATCCCTTTGTATGGCAGGTGATGATGATCGCAGAACCATGAAACCACAGAATCGCAGCGCAGTTTCGGTTGAGGGGCCCATCCCACAGCCTCCAGGGGGTCCTGCACCCAGCTCTGCCATCGAGGTGACACAGCCAGAGCACAGGCACAAGCCAGCTCGGGTGGGAAAATGGGTGCAAATGTGCAGCACAGGAAAAAGGGTCTCAGGTGTCCTCCAAGGCCCCAGGCACTGGGGAGCCAATACAAGGAGCAGCCACAGCCACATGCCTGGAGCGCATCCACTCCTGGCTCATCTGTTTCACAAGCTGCTGTCCTCCTGCAATTACCTAATGCAACAACAGCACCAGTTATTTACATATTTATGGAGTATTTACCCCAAACCTCATAATACCACAAAAACTTGCTCCTACAGCTTGTAATTGAAAAGAAAAATGGTTATTCATCCATTCTCATTGTAGTGTCACATGCCACAAAACATTGCGGGTTCAGAAAGCAGGCAGAGCTCTGCTAATAATTAGAATACATTACCACTTTGATGAGGCATTTACACAACAGTGCAGAAGTGCCTCAGAACTGCGAGATGCTCCCAGCACCCCAATTAGAATATGTCAGAGGCTCTCGTTTATGCAATAGATTATGCAGCGTAAATTGCAACTTCTGCCTAATTCCAGATACTTTACACACCACAAAACATATGTGCTGTCACCTCCTGGTCCCCCTTGAATGCCTGAGGGTGCTTTGAGCTCAGCACAGCCAGTGTCTTCATGGGCACGACGTGTTACCGAGTTTCATAGGGTCTCTGCTCAGAGGGTGTGTAGAGACAACAAGCCATGTAAGTACATGTGATGGGCCATGGGAGGTGCAGAGGGTCTGGGTGTGACTGAGGACCCAGGGTGATGGATGGGCAGAGGGACAGGGTCTGCAGAGAGCAGCGCTCACAGGGTTAGACAGGTCCACACCTCCTCTATCACCTTTGCTTCCTCCATCCCTCCTGCACAGCCCTATTTCCACCTTGTCCCCCTGCCACAGCCTCTGCTACTAGTACTCACTTCCCTCCTATCTATCTCACTTTCTACTGCCCACTGGTCCTTTCACATATACCTTCCACTAGGCATCCCACCTTCTTCTATCACACAGTCAGGCTTCCATCCCACTCAGCCCTATCCCAGCTGTATGCCCCCCAGTGCTCCGCATCAGACCCCATGGTCCCAGTAGCAGAGAGTCACAGCTGCTCCGCTCCCCAGGCAAGACCTCATCCCTCCTGGGATGGCCAGATACCAGCAACGTCAACAGGAACATCCCCTCACCCTGCTCCCAGCTCCCACAGTGCCCCTGGGCCTTTCTCAAGTGCCTCTGTGGAAAGTGGTGATCCAGGATCGTAGAGTCATAGAACAGCTCAGGTTGGAAGGGACCTTCAAAGCACATCTAGTCCACACACACACACCACGCCCACCCCCCACAATGAGCAGGGGCATCTTCAACTATCTAGGGTCCAGCCTTGGCTGGGCCCCTCAGTGATGGGGGGCAATACAATGGTGCTTTCCCTCTGAGAGCTGGTGCGGTTAGGGCACCCCACGACACTCTAGCTCTCTGCTGACTAATCAGGTATTGCTATACCCACCACAAGCAAAGCCTTACAGCCCTCCTATTTACTTGATCACTTGTCTCACAGGCTGGGAAATAGCTCTGTCTCTGCACAGGCTGCTGCTGAACCCAGCTTTTGGGTCATCCCAAAGTTGCCCACCTTCTTCATCAAAGGGTGTCCAACACAACACCCCAGAGCCTGCATCCCAGATCATCACAGCAAGGCCCGGCAATAGCACTGTGCGGGAAGTGAGACTTCAGGTGGAGAAATGGATTTCAGTGTTGTCACACCTTGAAGGAACAATTACGGATGGCAGATGCTGCAGCAATGAGCTGTGAAGTTATGACAAATGCCCCAGCTGCACCCCCCTAACAAATAACTGAGAGGTGACAACAGAGCAGGGAAACCAGCAGAACAGGGAAGTGTGCCTGTGCTGCTGGAAAACATCTTTCCTGCCGCTGGGCTCATTACGGCCTTGGCTTTTCTCAATGCTGTTGGAAGCCAATAGCACTGGCTCTCGGGAGATGCGCATCTCAGCTAACCAGCTGGCAGCACCGCCCGCCTCTGCTCCTTGCCATGTGCCAGGCTCACACTCACAGCAGCACCAGGATGCCCAGGCAGAAGGCGATGATGGTGCACAGGGGAAGGGATCACTGGGTGATGCAGGGAGCAAACCAGGAAGGCAATAAATGGCCAGGGCAGGACAGAGCTCGGGGATGCCCAAGGCAGCAAAGCCAGGAGATCCCATGGCTGGTTTGAACTCAGCTGGTGGCTCCACGCTGCTGTAGATGCAGCCTGCGGATGTGCTGGTGCAGAGGAGCAGGGGCTCCTGGTGCTGTGCAGGAATGGGCTGAGATTCCAGCCCCCCATCTCACAGCAGGAGCAGCACATCCCCTGTGCAGCTGCTCTCCAAGAGAAGGGCTGGTGCTGGAGGGGATGGGGTGAGAGACAAGGACGCAACAAAGCATACCCTTGGGCAACGCTGGGTTGTAGAACCATAGAATCATGGAATCAGTGGGGTTGGAAAAGACCTTTAAACTCATCAAGTCCAACCATGCCCCAGCACTGCTAAGGCCAGCACAGCCTTTAAGCCTGGCAGGTCTTGTGGACCACACCAAGGGTCCATCACACCTTTGCTGCTCCCACAGGTGTGATGTGGCAGTTCCCAAAGGTCTGCCTGCCCCTGCAGCCTCATGAGAACACTTCAGGCCACAGTCAGAGGAGATGGCAGCCACAGGGCTGTGACCCCAGCACCAGTGACAGTGGGCAGGGCAGGAGCTACAGGAGGGCTCAACCAGGACCCGTTGCCTGCCTGAATCATGGAAGGGTCAGGACCAAAATAAACCTTATGGGAAATAGCTGAAGGGAAACAGGAGCTTAGCACTGAGTCATGTGGTGTAACTTTGCCATTGCTGGGGCAGGGACAAGTCTCTTCAAGGGGTGGGATCTGTGCAGGCAGGTCAGTGGACAGGACAGGCAGTGCACCCTCAATCTCTACTGTGTGCCGTTTTCCTCCCTTACCCACACAGGGTCTGTAGCTCTGCATTTTGCATCTCCACTTTGCAGAAGCCGTATCTCCAACTGCCTTTTGTGCTACAGTGTGAAAGCAAACCATGTAGCATTGTCATTAGGAGCTGTGCCTCATGCAGGAGTTTTTTACCAGGGTCTTTAATTGCACACTGTAAATGTTCCACATGGGACTAATGATTCCACAAGAAATCTCGGGTCAGAAGGAAACAATGGCATTGGTGCCCTCTTAAAAGCCACACTCCTCAGACACAGGAGAAGCACTATGCCAACAGGAAAAAAAGAGATTCAAAGACATTTAAGGTTTCTAAAAGCCCATCTTTAGAATGAGAGAAGAGCTTTATTTAGGCTCCAAAGGATGACCCCAGGGATCCTCACCCGAAGCTGTAAACTACATCATGAAAGAGAAATAACTTTTACCCAGGCTTGTAATGAAAAAAAAGCCTTCTCCTTCCTTTCAGGAATGTTCCTTGCAGTGTAAGAATGACTTATTGAAACGAATCCCTTTCAGAAGCGCCGAACATCTTCATTCCTCAAATGTTAAGTAGAACATTTAGAACTGGAGAATGTATTGCAGAAGATCTTTCTTATGTTTAACTTCATGTTTCTGCTTAAAGGTCAACACCTTTCTGGGTGGGTTTTTTCTTGATAAGCTCCTTCAGAGGTGTTTATTTACAAACGATCTTGTTCCATATGTGAGCCTCCTATAATAACTCCTATTGTTCCCATTCACTGCAAAGGACACCGATGTGTGCAAGCGTAGCAAGGTCATTTGGTGTCATCACTGGGTCTCAAAGCAAGCACTGTTTGAGTACAGAACAAGGCAAAGGTGGGCCAAGCCCTGACCAGAACGGTGCCGCCTCACCTGGCACAGACCTGTGCTACTGAGGCTGCCCCATCTGCGGGCCAGAGTTCATTGGCCATTTGGGGACCTTCCTCTACTGGTCTCAGATGTTCTTATGCAGGAGTGTGAGACTGCAGCAGGACAAAAGTCGCACCCAAAGGTTTGAACAGAGAAGACAGCAATGTCTGTAATGGGTGATGAGCACTCTGCTTCAAAATACCCTGAGAATTGTCTCAGAAAGAGTAGTTGCACTGAAGAATCATAGATCAGAGTCTCCAAGCAAAGCAAAATCATAGGATCACGGAATCCCAGCTTGGTTTGGGTTGGAAGAAACCTGAAAGCTCATCCCATCCCAACCCCTGCCATGGGCAGGGACACCTTCCACTGGAGCAGCTTGCTCCAAGCCCCTGTGTCCAACCTGGCCTTGAACACTGCAGGGATGGGGCAGCCACAGCTTCTCTGGGCACCCTGTGCCAGCGCCTCAGCACCCTCACAGGGAAGAAGAAATGTCAACTCCTTTTAACTCCTGGTGAGCTCAAGGGGTATCTTAGAAAGTGGACTAAACCAGAGAAGTGAACCTCTGAAGATGCTCTGGGACTGTCCCACCACAGCTCCAGAAGCAAATGGGGGTTTACACTGCACACAGAGGTTCCCCTTCTCCTTGAGCATTGCAGGAGAAAGCAGCCAGCTGGGGGAAGGATGACAGCAACCACATTTTCATTCTGGCTGATACAGTTAGGTTTTATTCAGGTAAGCAGTGACCAGACAGCTAAAGAGGAAATCAGTGAACAAAGAGGAGTCATGACACACCAGGTTTTTAATGTGACACGCCACAGTATTTCTTCAGCACTGGGAGCAATAGGAAGTTGTCAATGTTCTGGCAAGGAATCAGAGTTAATGTATTCTCATAATGAATTTAATGGGATAATGAAATGCTGTTGTAATTGAAGGTATTAACAGCTTCTCCTGTTAAATAACAACTTGCTTAGACCATGTGTTCTTTGAGAAAAGACATGAGCTAATCTTGGTAAACAGAGCGGAATAGTGGGATTTAATTCAGTGTTAGGACTCTCAGTATCCAGACATTTTCTGGCTTCCAAGACTGCTCCTTTGAGTGACTTGTTTTAAGTAACTGATAAAAATGCTTTCTTTGGTTGTATTGGATTTAGGAGTAATTGTTCAACTTTGCATATGCAGACACCATTTAGATGATGCAAGATATTCAAAAAGGATTGTCCAGCCCTTGAATTCAGTTATTGTGCCCATCTCTAATCTCCTTTAATTGTCTGCAAAGCATAAGGGAGAGCTCACCATCAGCTCCAAGGAAGGATGTGCTTCATCCTCTGCTCGCAGGAGGAGTGACCCTCCAGGCACACACACTCTTGTCCCACACATCTCTATTATCAGCTCCCAGCAGAGGTAACAGCTACAGCCACTGTTTGACATTCATGTTCTTTCATATTCTCTCCTTTCCTTAACAATCAAATACTCATGCTTACCAACTCTCACTGGGTTCCTAAAGGCTGGTTGCTCTAAGGAATGTGAGTGTTAGAGGTCATGCCTGCTTTTGGGTAGAGTGGGAGTTGTGGTCTTCTGAGGGAGGCTGCTCTAGTGTCCATGGAACAACATCAGCTGGCTGGAGCAGCCATACTTTGCTCTTCCAGTTTCCTGCCATAAGTGGGAAGAGGTGGCATTGGATTTCCTTGGGGACACGTATGAGTGTTTGACATGCTTTTGCTGGAAGTGTGAGTCGAAGCAGTTGGGTTTGTATCTCCAAGTGACAATTTCTATAGGGGATCATTTGGAGGCATGGACAAGGCTGAGCCAGGGCAAAAGTTACTTGCCAGTTGAGCCGACAATTGGAGATCTTTAGGGGATTAGATTTCTCAGCTTCACCATGGGAGGATGACTTCATTCCTGAGGTGATTTCCAGCTCGGAGTAGCCTGGGTGAAGAGGATGTCCCTGGCAAGTGAAAACACAAAACCAACAGGTTATAAAAGTGAAGAGCAAGCATTGGCACAGTGTGTGTGGGCCTCACAGGGACATGCAGGCTCCTTATGGGGAGTTGCCAGCAGAGCGGTCACAGCGGAGTCCCATAACAGTGTCTTCTCCATGAGCCAACAGCAGGAGCCTGTGAGGAGAGCGGAGGGCTGCCTGTGCTCCCGTGGGCTCCCTTGGTCCCCTCCAGCTTAACCAGTCTCCTGGCAACCAGGAGCTGCTGAGGGATCTCAGCTGCCTCAACCTTGTTTACAGCTCTGCAATTAGTTGTTTGAGTGGCAAGTACATGGGCCATTCACTAGAGCCTGGGACTGGTCTATTACTCTCTCTTCAGTTTAACACCATGTTCTGCTGAATTATGGTACTTCTGTAGGTCTTTGCTTAAAAAGAAAGAGTTGGAAGAGCAGGGAGATGTGGGGGAAAAGCTGCAAAGTTGATTTAAGAGCCAGGAAGAACACCTCCCATGCAGAGATTTAAAGGCTTCAAGCTGGTTAGCTTTTAAAAAAGAAGACTGAGAGGTGACTTCCTCATTGCATCTAAATACCTTCAGGGGAAGAAAATATCGCACAATAAAGGCTCTGTGACTCCACTGAGAAAGGCAGAACAAGAGCTGGGAGCTGAAGCCAGCACCATTCCAATTGTAAATTAGACACTTTGTGAGCAGGAAGGCGTCTAAGCACCTCTGAAAGTGGCCTGAAGAGATCTTCCTGAAAGATGTGTTTCAGTCAAATCCAAGTCAGTAGATGCACTACATGATGAACTCAGCGCAAGGTAATGGCCTGTGATTTACAGGAAATCAAGTGTGATGATCTAATGCATCTCTCCAGCTTTACACCCTGTGAATCTATTAAATAAAAGCACCACGCAAGCTGCAAACCAGCAACAAATCCCTTCCTCTTGACGCACACCTGAACATGAGGATGTGGCTGGAGCCCTCCTGGAGGTGTACCCTGCTCCTGGGAGAGACAGACAGATCCCTGCAGTGCCCGGAGTGAGAGACTGGGCGCGAAAACGTCTTTTCTGCCTTGTGTCAGCTCAGTGCAGTTTAGGCCTGATGAATACATGGCTGAGATCAAAGATCCTCAGCAGGTTTTGGAGGCTTCACAGCACCGCGTGCCATGGAGCCTGGTCCGGAAAGGAGAGCTGTGGACAGAGAGTGACTCGGCAATGCCACGTCCCCACTTGGGAGCTGTTCTATGGGCAGAGATAGGGTGGAAGGACACAGATAAGGCACCCAGTGATGCTCTGGCACCCAGGAATGCTCTTCCCTTGGGGCTAAACTCAGTGTAGTGAGGGTCTCTCTGGAGACAGCCGAGCTGGGAGGCTGATGCGCACTCCACAGCTCCCAGGCTGAGCGAGCACCAAGATCACTGCCAGAAACACAACTTGAAGCAGTGGCTCAGTGCCTCCTGGTAACCCAAGAGCAGGTCCAGAGTCTGGCAAAGACTGACCCACGTCCCCTCTCTGCACCCTGAGCGAAGAGGATGAGCTCACCAGGGAAGCCACTTCCGTGGGCAGGAGGCAGAGGACGGCTATTAACCCATCCCCTGAAATCCACTGGTGTGATCAGTATTCACAGCACAGCCCAGGTATTTATAACAGAGATTTTTCATTTTGAGTTCCAAGGTATAACAAGGTGGTTATAAAACTGATTTAGGGATGGAAAAGTTTGATTATAAAGGGAAATTATTCGAAGGTTTCAATGGAAGGTATAAGTTGCTATGAAATAATGGTCCTGTTACACGGAAGATATGCACTGAATAAAAAGCTATTTAACTGTTCCCTTGCCCTGTGCTCAGCCTTCCCACAGCCCTCATGCTGTGGCAGGAGGACAGAAGTGCTCCCACTGTCTCTGAGCTTACGGCAGGGCAGGGAGGGCAGAAATGAGCTTGACTGTCAGCAAAGGCAGGACCTGAAGTGTGGGTGAGCATGAGGGAGACAATGATTATATGAACTTTATGATGCAACGCCACGGAAATGGGTGTAAAAGTGATGGAGTGGCCCCTGGAAGCAGGCAGCAGAGCAGATAGGGAGCTCAGCCACCCAACAGATGGATGGGATGGGATGGGATGGGATGGGATGGGATGGGATGGGATGGGATGGGATGGGATGGGATGGGATGGGAAGGGTGGGGGCTGGCTTGCAAGCCAGGTAAACTCTGATCTGTCACTGTGCCAGGGCCTGGTTTTTCACACCCTGGTTCACAGCCCTGGGTGCCCTTCCTGAAGGTCAGGAGTGGCAAAAAAGGCATACCCACCCCTCCTCACACAAAGGGTCCCTCTGCTCATACACAGCTGGAAGCACTGGGATGGGTGGACCAGTACTGGGACTGGCATGGTCAGTGAGACACAGTCCCAAGTCACAGGATCATAGACTGATGGAATGGTTTGTGTTGAAGGGACCTTACAGCCCCTCCAGTTCCAACCCCCCGCCATGGGCAGGGACACCTTCCACTAGAGCAGGTTGCTCCAGCAAGCGCACAAATTGATCCCCGCTGTCCTATGCCCATCTCCGAGCCCAAAGCCCCACGTGCCTCATTCCAGCTACACCAGTGCTGCAGGGGTTTTGCAAGTGACAGATCAGGCTTGGTTTACTCCAGAAATGAAGTTTTAAATATTTGTCATTGAATAAATATTCCTTTTAATGAAAACCCCTCTTTGCCTGCACTATGCAAGGGATCAACATGCCGTTTCATTGCTACCTTCCTGACATGGACAATGTCCTGGATAAAGGACACTTCTGCCCTTCTGCTGGGAGAAACCCCGTGGTACCCGAAGCCCTCAACCATATCACATTCACTCCGCAAGGCTACAAGGGAAGTGCGTAGCTGTATCCCTGTCTCTTCCCAGTCTGTGGCCATGCAGACCCTGTGTGAATGCATCCAAGAATGTGAAGAGGATCTCCAGGGCTGGGCACAGAACCAAGTGAAGATGGGGACACACCATCACATACCCCAGACCCAAGCAGCCTTTTCTTAGCCACAGGCACCTGCCCGGAGCAAAAGCAGCTTGGCTCAGCTCAGCTCCTGTGAACCCCCATTCCTTCAGCAGCGGTTCCTCTGTGCAGAGCTTCAGATGTGGACAAGGGCTTGTTTCAGCAATCTGGTCTCTGTTGAGCAGCTTCTGCAGCCACACGTATCAGGAGGAGACAGAGCAGCAACAGGGACAGGAGGACGGGAGTCCACAGGTGCAGGAGGAGGCAGTTGGGAGCATTCAGGGGTTCCAGACCACCGGTAGTGTCTATCAAAGCACTCTGGACTCCAGAGAGCAGAGCAGGAGTGGGTGCAGGGCTAGACCACAAACTCGGAAGCACCACTAACCGGGAGCAGCTCTGCATCTCTTTGGGATGCAGATAGCCACAGATAGCAAGTTCGCACTGTAAAAGGAGGTAGAGGATTCATCAAAGAATACAGATCAGCAGGACAGTTATTAGAAAGAGCTGATAAAATTGCTAATAATTAGGCAGGAGCAGAAATATTCATGTGCTGTGGTGGGAAGGAGCCTGAGGATGTGTTGGTGCACCACAAGAGCTGTGGAGAGTCTCCCCTCACTGCTGTGGAGGTTTAAACTCAATGTCTTTCTAAGGAGCACTCCTAAACTAATCATACCAGCCAAGGTACCCGGCGCCCCATGGGCTGACAAGGAGATATCTGGCCTTTATTAACTCTGACTACATCAGAGACAATAGGGAGCTGAAGAAGCTGGTGAGAACACGGGTGTTTTACTTTGCTGCACCCCGGGAAGGAAAGCAGGGCTGTAATCCCAAGTCAGGCACAGAAATAATAGGAAAACCAACAGGAGTATCAGCTGATAGAGAATTAAATCATAGAATTAACAGCAATCGTTGTAATTGCTCTCAGGTAACTCGTTCATGGCAGGCTGCATGGGAAAGGACATTGCTTTGCAGATTAGAAACACGAACAGCACCAGGAGCCAGCATGAGGTCTCTTTGCTTCGAGGCAAGCAGGAGGTGACCTGGGCTCGCTGTGAGCTGATGTGGCCAGCAAACGGCGTGCGTGCACGGATGGCTGCAGCAGGAGCATCTCCTCACCCTGCCCGTGCTGGGTTCATCGGGGAGAAAGCACTGGAGGGCATCAAGACAAACATCAGAGCTGGCTCTTCATGCAAGGCGAAAATTAAGGACGTGATGGATTCACTTTTTAAGACAATCAAATCTCCAATTCCCACCATTAGACTCGATTGCAGACAATGAGGACTCTGGTTAACGTGACAGATCAGCCACTGCAAGGAAATGAACACATTTATTTTAGCCATGCTGACAGGCAAAATTCGCTTTAAATCACATAACAGGCAATTTGTCTTCATCATCCATTACCTGGGAGTTCACAGGTGAAAAGCTGTCAGCAGAGATGCAGCCTACACTTGTCGAAAAGTCCAGGACACCCCATGGTTTTGTGCCACAGGCGTACATGTGCTCTGTGAGGATGTCCAGTAAAGCAGCATGAGTGCTGCTCTGTGCAAAGCACACGGTGAGGGAAGACAGCTTGTCCTGCTTACCTCCTGCCCCCATGGAGCCAGGCTGAGAGAGCTGGGCTGGGGCAGCCTGGACAAGAGAAGGCTCCTGAAGGGGAGACCTTAGAGCAGCTCCAGTGCCTGAAGGGGCTGCAGGAAACCTGGAGAGGGGCTTTGGACAAGGGATGTAGGGACAGGACAAGGGAATGGCTTTAACCTGCCAGAGAGGAGATTGAGAGCTCTTAGGCAGAAGCTCTTCCCTGTGAGGGTGCTGAGGCGCTGGCACAGGGTGCCCAGAGAAGCTGTGGCTGCCCCATCCCTGGCAGTGTTCAAGGCCAGGTTGGACACAGGGGCTTGGAGCTGCTCCAGTGGAAGGTGTCCCTGCCCATGGCAGGGGTTGGAACTGAATGAGCTTTAAGGTCCCTTCCAGCCCAAACCAGGCTGTGTTTTGATGATCATCTCTGCTGTACTATCTCCCATGCCCTCTGGATTCATATCCACATGGCTCAGAGCTGACATCCTTGCCACAGTGTGAGCATCAGCTTTGCAAGCACCAGCTTGCCAGACCCTGGCCCTGTGTGTTACAGCTCAGGCAGGAGCCATCCTTGGCACGTAACAGATGCTGGTGACATCAGGCACTTTTCCAAACAGCCATTGTGTTCCGAATTTCAGGAAGGTTCCTTCCATGGCACAAGCCCCTTTGGTCAGCATCTGGACTCCCTCTTTCTCCTCCCAGTGACCAAATTCTCCAGTCCTGGAGATCTTTTGTGATCTGTGGCTGTTTTGTCGGGAGTTACAGCTGGGTCTTCTCCTACAGCATTTTTCGCTTCCTTTCTCCCTGTATTTCCTCCTCCTCAGGTCTCAGTTGCAGCCTTGTCTTTTATCAGAGCCTCAGCAAGCCCCCAAAATTGCAAGATTGGCTGCTCTCTCGAGATCAATCACAAGTAATCCTATGATTTTGTCTTCTTTGTGTGCCCTCGGCTTAAAAGCATATTGCTCATGGGTTTATTTTCTACATGGACTGCAGCACACCCCAATTTTCTGTACTACAGCTGGGTGCACTTAGCCTCTTCCACTTGACTTGCCTGAAAGATGTGAATCTCTTCAGGAGCTTCAGAGAAAGCAATTGCCAAGAAAAGCTGCCTTCAAACTCTCCTTTTTTCCCTAGTAGCTGTTTCCTGAAGCAAAATGAGCAGTGAAAGATGCCGCAGCATCCTCCATTTGTTTTGAACTTGTTCATGCAGCTTCAGTTCTTGTGACACTCTGAATTGCACGTGATTTGCAATATTCAGGATGCTCCTGATACAACAGGAGATCAAAGCTGGTGAGGGCAGGAAATTGTAAGTCCAAAAAGGTCAGAGCCTGAAGTTCAGAGAGGTTATATATCCACTGCCTGGTGTCTGGAGAAACCTGCTCTGAAGAGCAGAGCACTGGAATAGGTGGTCAGGAAAATCCTCCCAAGCACGGACCTGTTAACAGTTTGTTAGGTGAGTTTCTGTCAAGCTGATGTGCTGTGGAGGGGACATGGATAGATGGGCTCATTTCATCTTTATTCTATATTCTGTTTCAGCTGCCAAAAGAGGTTTATAGAGTCCCCTTCAGATATATGCATCAGTGGCAGGGTCCTTCAGCTTCACATCTATTTTTACTGAACAAGTGTGAGCACTGACAGTACTGAAGCAAGCCCAAGATGCTCCATCACTTCCACATCATGTACTATGGCTATTTCATTTGAGCCAAAGGGGTGGAGGATGGTACCATGACTCTCTATGTGCTAGAACTGGTCCCAGGGAGCTGAGTGTGCTGTAGGGATCAGGAAGGAGAGCAGTGGTTGCTCCCTGGCTGAACAGCCACAGTTGTATTCACAGGCTGTATCCCACTCCCAGACAGCATCTCCCCTTTCACACCCAATTTGCACACCCAGCCTTGCTCCCACACCCTGTTCCACATGTGAGATATTCAGAGTTATAGTGAGTTATACACCCTCAGAGGGTCCCATAATTAAACTTTCATTGCAAAAAGAAGTCTGTAGTATTGATGTTTGCTGGAGAAACTTGCAAATGTGAATCAAATACAGCAACCTCTTCCCTGCACCCGAAAGCAGCCTGAACTAATAGCTCCAAATGAGCCCTGAACTGCCTATTAATAGGACAGGGCATTAATTGCAAAAGCAAACAACCTGAATCATTTCCCAGCTGATTTGTCCATCACAAACAGAGAATATGCCTGTCTCAGGACCTACAGTTGCAAACGCAGGTGACAAAAACATCAAGTATTTCCCGTTGCTTTGTGCTCCCAAAAGAAAATTCTCCCATAGTTCCTGCAAAGTAAATACAAATGAATGCCTCTTTCCGGTAGGTTGTTTTACTGCTCCCTTTAACACATTGCAGTAAATGTTTCCCAAGTCTTTGCATTTCTCAGCCCTCACTGCCCCGAGTCTGTTAATGATATTTTTCTTGCCCTCTTGGAGATGTCCGAGAATTTTCCGATTTGCATGTCCTAATTGCAGTAACTCCATTGGCACTCATTTACACGTGCTCCCACCATTCGTTGCTAAGAGAGATTTCTCTCATTTGGACAAGCAGACATTTTGTTTCAGCTTTTAAAATGAAGCTTCACTACAACCCTACTGTAGAACCAATAGAAACCCCTTCCAAAGTTCACAACACCCAACTTCCCACGGCTGGAGAATTAGGGCCATCCTGATGTGTTTGAAATGAAACACAGACACCTGTTGGAGCAGAATGCTTTCAGGTGCCAGCAATAAACACTCTTTTATCCTGCTGGTTGCAAAAGCAGACCTGCTAGAAAAGCAGAATCAAAGAATAAATAGGAAGAAAGTGGCTCATTGCCTGCATCAGATTAAGGGGTGACCTATTTGAGGGAAGCCAGGCCAAATGGGATGCACTGATTTGCTACAATGCATTGACAGAATGTCTACAAAATCAGCCTGGTTTCCCCTCGATCACGTTACGAGATCTGAGCTTGGCTTCTTTCCTCCCCAGGCTGTGTTTGTTTACTGAGTGCTTGGTGGGTACCAGCCCTTCTGCTTTATCTTTAGATAGAAAGGCCTCATCTTAAATCTCTAACGAATAAGGCTCATTACTACATGCCCAATGTCTAATGACCGTGCATTGTCATAAAGCCCTGGGCCACTTAAGATGGATCACTTTGAAGTGCCTTTTCATACCGCATCTCTGAAGCCCACACACAGCTTTGCCTTAGCACCCTGCATCTTTCAGCTCTCATGCCAGCCTGGATTGAGCCAAAACGCATCACATTATTTGTGCCCTTGGGGATGTTCAGCCTTTCCTAAGTTCCTACCCTAAACTCCCAGTGGTGAAATAATCAGCAACCTCAGTGACATGCCACACTGGGGCTTTGTCAGGGATCGCAGCCCTTGTACTGGTCCACACTGGTTATGTCCTCTGCAGCAAGCAACTCCTCTTCTCTAGTCATTCTTGGCTATTGCCCTATGATGGCTATTGTCTGTCTCCTCCTTGTCATGGGTTCAGCAGTAGCAGTCATTTTTCTCCTTCTTAGTAGCTGGAGCAGTGCTGTGTTTTTTGACTTCTGGCCTGGGAACAGCGCTGATAACACCGGTGTTTTCAGTTACTGCTTAGAACGTTTTGGTCTGGCCAAGGACTTTCTGAGCCTCATGCTCTGCCAGGGAGGAGGGGAAGCCGGGAGGCAGCAGAGACAGGACACCTGACCCAAACTGACCAAAGAGGTATTCCATACCACAGCACGTCATGCCCAGGATGTAAAAAATAGAGGGCAGAGACCCGGAAGGTGGTGGGGGTGCACTGTGTGGTCGGGCTTGGTGTCAGGTAGTGAGCTATTGTATTCTCTTCCCTTGTTATTTCCCTTGTCATTATTATTATTGGTGGCAGCAGCAGTGGTTTGTGTTATACCTCAGTTACTGAACTGTTCTTATCTCAACCTGTGCAAGTTGCATTCTTTTGATTCTCCTCCCCATCCCCCTGGGACTGGGGGAAGAAAGAGTGGGGAGTGAGTGAGAGCGACTGCGTGAGTTATAGAGGCTTAAACCATGACACTCCCATAGCAACCCTACCGCATTTGTGATCTCTGAGTTCTAAAGTCTCTCCACTGAGTCCTTTCGGTATGCTGTGCTTGTCACACACTGAGTCCTTCTTCCCTGTTAGGTGTTTTGCACTTCCCAGGTATTTATGCCCTACTTTTGAAGGGAAGGAGAAGGATGATGTTTGCCACCACATCCATGTGCCCCAGGATCTCCCAGTCTCCCTCCTATGGCACATGCACAAGGACTGAGGGCTGTTCTCAGATAGCACCCAAATTCAAGAGCTGGCACACGGTCTCTGCCCAACTCAGGGTTTGTGACAGCTTTTGTGCATCAGCCACATCCATGGGCCCACCTTCCAAACACAGACTGTCTCTTAATAATTAGTCCCAGAGCAGCCCTGAGGCCTGGCAAGCATACCCATGGCACCTCACCCGCCGCTCCCAGTGGTTCTGTAGCACAAGTAAACACTGGGATAATCATGCTCATGAGGCTGGTGCTCATCGAGTGCCAAGTGAAATCCAGGCTGCACCCATCCCCTTGCAGAGCCCGTCTGGCTGGTCCTTGGCTCTGAAACGCTCTCCCTCTTTCTGGGCCTCTGCTCCATTCCCAGCTGCCTGCACAGCGCTCAGAGCCATCAAAGCCAAGGTCATCCAAGGCTTTCCCAGGAAGGTTTTGTGAGCATCGAGTGTTTTATCCAGGCTAAGATGAGGTGCGTTTGCTGCAGTCCCTCTGCTTCCTGACTCTGTAATGGTGCTGGGGAAGGAGCCGAGACCCGGGCTGATTTAGCAAGACAGTAGAGGGCTACAGGGGGGTGTGATAAGGACAAGGCTCCCTGGCAGCAGCAGGACACATGCCAGGAGGATCAGGGTGAGAAGAGACAAGGGGAACCTCTGGGGAAAACTGCTTATAACACACATTGCTTGTGAGTGACGGGCTCACTGAATAAAGGTGTTTTAAAAACACAATGTATGTATCACTGTCAGATCAGCCACAGTGATTGTCCAGCACAGACATCGAGTCATACACTGCCCTTTATTGTCTTCATATGGGAGATGTGCTAGAAAACAGTGGGGTTTACACATACGTGCACAGGCTCCCAAGCATGTTGACATGAGGGGGGCAACTGAGGGGGGCAACTCTGGAAGAGCAGAAATGCTTTGCTGGGCACTCTGTGATCCTGTGACAACTGGTAATAAAGGAATTGGCTGCATCTGGCAGGCTTTGTTCCATGGGCAGCCATCTGCTTCCTGCCTTGTATTTCATTATGATAATGGGATATTGATATGATAATAATGCCTCGCTCCGCTGTGGAGCCATATGTCTGCCTGGTGTTTGGCACACACCAAAGGGGACAGTTCCTGTGCTGGGCAGTGCAGCATCGAAAGGAGACAAGAGGCGTAAGCCCGTCCTCCACCTGGGTCGGAGCAATCCCAGGCACAGCTACAGATTGGGTGGGGAAGAGATTCAGAGCAGCCCAAGGAGAAGGACTTGGGGGTGTTGGTCAATGAGAAAATGAACATGAGCCGGCAGTGTGCGCTTGCAGCCCAGAAAGCCAATCGTATCCTGGGCTGCATCAAAAGGAGTGTGACCAGCAGGTCGAGGGAGGTGATCCTGCCCCTTTACTCTGCTCTCGTGAGACCTCACTTGGAGTATTGTGTGCAGTTCTGGTGTCCTCAACATAAAAAGGACATGGAACTGTTAGAACAAGTGCAGAGGAGGCCACGAGGATGATCAAGGGACTGGAGCACCTCCCGTATGAAGATAGGATGAGAAAATTGGGGCTGTTCAGCCTGGAGAAGAGAAGGCTGCGTGGAGACCTCATAGCAGCCTTCCAATACCTGAAGGGGGCCTATAGGGATGCTGGGGAGGGACTCTTCGTTAGGGACTGTGGTGAGAGGACAAGGGGTAATGGGTTCAAACTTAAACAGGGGAAGTTTAGATTGGATATAAGGAAGAAGTTCTTTCCTGTAAGGGTGGTGAGGCACTGGAATGGGTTGCCCAGGGAAGCTGTGAATGCTTCATCCCTGGTGGCGTTCAAGGTGGGGTTGGACATAGCCTTGGATGGCATGGTTTAGTGGGAGGTGTCCCTGCCCACGGCAGGGGGGTTGGAACTGGATGATCTTAAGGTCCTTTCCAACTCTAACTGTTCTATGATTCTATGGTTCCTCTGGATGCAACAGAGTGGCCATAAAGTTGTTTGAGGGCTGGCACAGAGCCTTGCCCTCTGAGAAAGTCCCATGTAGCCCACACATGGGGCCAGAAGGACCTGGGTGGAGCAATCTAAGGACACCTCAACTGTGCTATGGCATGCAGGAGCTGTGCAATAGACACCACCATTGCAGGAGTAACTGACAGGCACTGTGAAGCAAAGAAACGACAAAAGAAATGAAATGAAGTGGGACCACGTACAGCCACAGGACGGCTGCTTCCTGCTCCACCGGGCACTTTGGGAAGCCACAAACCCACACAGTAACTTAAGCTGCTGCAAAGGTCTATGGGGTCACCTCAGCAATTTATCACATGGCTTAGATGCATGAAGCAAAGCCGAAGTGCTTGTCAGGGAAGGGTAAGAAGAGGCAGCATCCACTGCAATCACCCAGCAGAAAGAAAACACAGGCTCAGCTCCTTCTTGCTGCTCTAATCCCTCAGGAGGCAGCAATAAATCCCAGGATTTGGTTGTCATGTAAGTTTGCAGCATTTCGTTTGATTTTCTTAGCAAACAGAGATGCCAGAGGTTTTGGACAAACAGGCTCCCAGTGCCAGGGTGCCCACTGTGTCCCGTTCAGACACAGTCCATTCAGTTCAGCAGCCCTGACCCAAGAAGCTGCTTTCCTGCACATTACCTGCCAAAGGGAGCGCAGACTCTGAGGATGACTCTACACCATGAACACTGCAGCCATGGAAGGACTTGAGGAGAAGTCCTTAAAGCAGCAAAGAAAACAGATTCCCTGCTCTGCAAGCCCCGGAGCATCCAGCAGAGTTGCAGGCTCCACTGAAGGCAGGAGCCAGAGCTGCCTCTCTAAGCCTGCTTTTAGTTACTTCCAACTGTACCCATCCCACCAGCCTCCCGTTTCAACCCATGCTCTCAGCCTAGGGGTGTATGCACTGTTAAAAACAACACAGCCATGTCTCAAACAGCCTAGGATTATGAATAATTTAGCTGCTGTCCTTCCATCCCATTGAACAGCGGTAATGTCAGATGCCCCCACTATGAACCCGAAAGATAACACTGCAGTAGATGGTCTGTAAGGGAAATGCTCTTTAGTGTCTCAGCCAATGTCTGAACAAGTTTTCCATAAATCATGAACTCTGAAAAAAGCTATGAAGCCACGAAAGACGAGAGAAGTGTGGAACAGCAGCGATGGCTGCAGCTGGAGGGGATTTCCTGACTCAGAACACCAGGAAAAGTTCTTACTCCCCGTGCAGCCCTAATTCCAGCATCCCCCAATGTTGGAGTGTTGGATGCCTCAGCCAAGGCAACAAGTGCTTCGTATGGAGCACAGCGCCACAGGGTAGCAAATCTCCACGTGAAGAAGCAGCTGGGGTGAGCAATTGGCATTGCACCGCGCTCCTCTGGAAGCCAAGGGGTCTGACTTATAAGACCCATGAGAGATACGTGATTTATTTCAAACCCATTTATAGCTCACATAAAGCTTTAAGATGGAATCGAGCTCAGGATTTTCTTTCTATTTCATTTTATTATGTCTGTACATTGTAAACGTACACGTCTGGCCTTAGCTCAGTGGGTGGAAATCAGGGTAGCCCCTTGGAAGCTGGCGATGCCACACTGACTTACACCCACTGAGGATTTAGCCAGTCACTCCTAATGTATGTCCTGTTACACACAGATTTGTTTGTGGTTATATTACCTGGGCTCTGCAAGGCTGCTAAATGAAGAAATTCTACCCAGAGGACAGCAAAATGCTGCCCTTGGCAAGATAGTTCTCAGCCCCAAAACCACCTTGAGCAAGCACATACAGCCCATCTCATCCCCTGGGACGTCTTGCCAGTAAATATCTCCCTTTTCCTCACTCAGGGCAAGATGTGGACCTTGACTATGCTGAAAAACCTGGGATGGTTTGGAGGACTCATAGGGAAGTAAAAGGCCTCAGAGGAGCAGCAGCCCTACCAGAATCCCCCCGGGTAAGGTTTTTGGAGATGCTGATGAAGTGTGCAGCCAGCAGCAGAACACTCCTGTCATATCAACACTGGCAAAGTGAGCTGGTTGTGCACCACTGCAGGAACCAGGATGAGGTTTCTCTCCTTGCCGTTGGCACTGCAGCATGTTAAGCTGCCTGGTTGAATAGGAGGTTCTATCTTTCAAATAAGAGCTAAAAAAGAGGCCCTGAGTCCTCATGGATATTTAAAGAATCAGGATGGGGCGGGGGAGGTTGTGAGAACAAAACTGCTGTTTCTGGTTACTGGCCCTGTTCTAGGCCCATTGTTAAATGCTGCCTGTCTAAATTCCCTCTGTCTTTGAGCTGGATGTGGTGTTCTTCATCTGCCCTTCCAGATGTGAAGGTGCAGAATGGCTCTGTGTCTTGCCGGGGAACACAGCCACCTGATGAACGGTGAGGTGATGTGCTTTGCTCTTGTACAGCAGAGTATATGCATGTGGCAAATGTGGAAATAAATGTTGCTCATAGGATGCTGGAAAATCAATGGCACAATTTCTGCTACAAGGATCTCAGTAGGGAATGCCTGTTGGAGATCACTTGTGCATGCGGTTCTGTAAGCGGCTACACGGTACATGCACATTCCAGCAATCTGTCACTGTTCCATTACAGAAAAGAAACAGGATCTCGCAAGAAACAAGCTGGGAAAAGTGGACATAGATGTGGAATCCACCATGTGAAGTTCAGACAAAACCCGTCTGACACAGGAGTGCACCTGAAGCTGTTCATCCCAAGACCCGAGCACGTTTCATCCCAGCCAGCACGGAGACGGAGTGGAGATGAGGGGATGGTGGAGTCTTCTGCAGGGCTGGGCTTTGCAAAGGAGCCCAAAAGAACCAGGTACACAAATCATGCTACAGCGCATAGCACCTACAGGGGCATGTAGAGATAGGATAGATGAGCTTTAAGGTCCTTTCCAACCCAAACCAGTCTGATTCCATAAATAATCACTCAGCCTATGGAAACACAGGCAGAGTGACTACGTATTGCTGCCATGGCACAGTACAGCAGCAGAGGGGCAGAAATGCTGGTGCTGGAGACCTGGGTGGCAGAACTCAGCAGCAAACCTCCTGCCAGGTTTCTCCATCTGGGAAGGTTTCCTGGTGCCCATGGGGAATCCTCACACACTAAAGATATTTATATTCCTAAATGAAAGCCGATCACGAGAGTGTGTCACAAGCTGTGATCTATAAATTCCAGGTGGATGTATAAAACCTGCTGTAAAAGGTGAAGAATTACTGCCTGCGTTGTTGCCTCTTTCCTGGGATGACACAGTATAGAACTGCGGATGGCATGCGCATCTCTCACTCAATAACCCAAGCATGCTCACTCCTGCTGAGCTGCTGGGGCACGATGTTTGCACAACACTGTGCTTAACTCTCAGTAGGAGGGACTGAGAGTTCTCCCTTACCTCAGCATTTCCTCACCCCTCTTGCTGCTCCCTGACAGACAGATGTCTTAGCCCAAGGTTCAGACACTTTACATGTGTCCCCTACAGTAACCATGGATGAGCTGCCCACACCCAACCAGTCATACACAGCATCCTTTACAGAACCAGGGACTGTGACTGCACTGTACTGCACCAGAGGGCAATGAGGCTCCTGTGTTTAATAACAGTCAAACAAACACCAGTGAGGAACGACATGGGTTAGCACTCCTCTTCTGACACGTTCTAGAGAGAAAGGGTCTCCAGGAGAAGTGCAGAGGTCCACAGACACCTGCGGCTTCTCCCAGTGCTCTGGCGTCTCCACAGTCCCTTTTACTACAGAGACTTTAAAAAGAGATTAGACAAATACAGCAGGAAGCAATATCAATTGCTATTGAAACTATAGTCCAATAGTCTGTGCAGAGGCATGGCAGCTCTGGAACATGGCTCTGGGAGGGCAGGACCCTCTGCAGTGAGTTCCCTCGTGGAGATGCTCCTTTTCCCTTGCATTTCTGAGGGAGTCTCAGTGAGTCCCAGGGATGCAAATTCATGGTGCCAGGTCCTTCAGAATCCATTTTGCCTGTTCCATGGCCCCGGTGACAGGTCGGTGCTCACAGCCCATGCTGCCAGGCTCCCAGGAGGGCTGGCGAATCCGCCAATGCTTCCCATCAGCATGGAAATCTCTGCTGAAGAGCAATGACTGCAGGAGGCAGCACGTCCTGCCTGGACTGAGGTAGAGCTCCCATGAGCTATAAACCAGGCACTCTGCACTCCCAAATAGCTCTGCTGGGAGATTTACAGGCAGCTGAATGGTTACAACCAGACCAGCAGTGCCTGTGGTCTGATGAGGAGATGCTGGGTTACCTGTTGGACCATCGCCTCTCACACATCATGACATGCACAGGTGGACTGGGCAGCCCTGGCTTGGAGGGGATGGATGCAGTGCATGCATGTGTGTGCACAGCAGTAATTCAGCATGTGAATAGACACAGCATGTGTGTACATGTTAATCAGCCTCTGTGTGTGTTTGCATGAGCACCCTCCGTGCGGAGCAGGGAGCGAGCGGAACACTGTAAATCCTGGGAGTTCACACAATTAATGCTTGTCAGGAGATGTAATTTTTAGACCTCTCCCTTGATGTTTTAGGAGAGTGTAAATATAGGGAAGCAGCCCATAACTTAGAGGCAGGAATGTGCTAATTAAGTGTGCAAAAGGAATGCTAATGAGGAGGTGGTGATAGGGAAGGGCACTGGAACCGTGTAATCCCAGAAAGGGCCCATGAGTCCCTCCATCTCTGACTGGGGCAGCTCCAGGGGGGCTCCAAGGTCAGTGCACCTCCGGGCTGCTCCAGTCCTACCCAGGAGCAGTCAGGAAGTAATGGAATGCAGGGCACAGCCATGGAGCTTGGCAGCCTGGTCTGGCGATGGCCAGGCAAGTTACCATCGTTAGAGGCACCGAGTACTGCAGCCAGAGGTTGCCTCATCAGGGAAGTTCAAAACCAAAGCTGTCACTGGAAGTTGAGACAGAAGAGAAGGATCCTGCCCCTCTGCTGTGCTCTGGGGAGACCCCCTCTGCAGTCCTGATCCAGCTCTGGGGCAGCAGAACAAGAGGGACGTGGAGCTGTTGGAGTGGGAGCAGAGGAGGCCATGGAGCTGCTGCGAGGGCTGGAGCAGCTCTGCTCTGGAGCCAGGCTGAGAGCTGGGCTGGGGCAGCCTGGACAAGAGAAGGCTCCTGAAGGGGAGACCTTAGAGCAGCTCCAGTGCCTAAAGGGACTGCAGGAAACCTGGAGAGGGGCTTTGGACAAGGGCCTGTAGGGACAGGACAAGGGGAATGGCTTTAACCTGCCAGAGGGGAGATTGAGATGAGCTCTTAGGCAGAAGCTGTTCCCTGTGAGGGTGCTGAGGCGCTGGCACAGGGTGCCCAGAGAAGCTGTGGCTGCCCCATCCCCGGCAGTGCTCAAGGCCAGGTTGGACACAGGGCTTGGAGCAAGCTGCTGCAGTGGAAGGTGTCCCTGCCCGTGGCAGGGGTTGGGACTGGAGGAGCTTTAAGGTTCCTTCAACCCAAACCTGTCCATGATTCTATGATTAAGTTCAGCTCTTTCCTCTCCAGAGAGAGGAGATGCGAGCCGGAGCAGCACCGCAGCCATCCTAAGAGACAGAAGCTCGGAGCTGCCTGGGCGCCTGTGCCCACTGATTGCACCAGGCTCCAGTCCTCTGGCTAATTCCCAGGTGAAGCTGGCGCTGGGAGGTGTCCCCAAGCTGAGCAGCAGGGGCTGATCACAGCCTGGCTCTGGTAACAGGGCAGGAATAAGTGAGGGAGGAGCTGCCATTTCCCAGGGTTCCAGAAGTGCTGTTTCCCCTTTCAGTGTGTGAACAGTGGTCAAGAGTCCCACATCTCCATGCACCGGCCGCCCAAACGAAAGGGATTACAAGTGTGTCATTAATATCGCAGCGACCTGGCTGCAAGTTGACAGATTTAATTTGGTGACAAGATGAGTGGCACCAGAATTCTCCCGTCTCCCCACCAAACGAGAAGCAGGCTCTGCCTGCTCCCAGTAAATATTGCTGGTAAGTGAATCAAAATTCAAAAGGGAAAAAGCAATTTTCCTTCTGCTCATATTGTGCTTAGTTCTCAATACACTTCATGCAAGAGGCTCCCGGCTGATGGATTCCTCCTAGATTGTATCATGCCTTTAAATTTATATGCCCTGGCTCTTTAACAGACTGTTTGCTAAGGCCTTTGCATTCTGTGTTAGTCTGGTAACTGCTGACATTTGAAAGATGCCACAAAACCAAATCAACCTGTTTATTTTAGGTAAGGAAAGGAGACAGACCTGGCAGGGGAAAGGAGATTAAAGATTGTCAACAGCTGAAATCAAAGTCTGCATGAAGTGGTAATGTCAGGAAAAGTTTACAAGGCCCAATAGAGGGCTCACGTGTCATGAAAACCCAAATTAGGTTTGGGTTGGGCTTTTCTCTTCCTAGAACATTGCATGAATTGTTCAGGGCTCTGGAACAGCAGAGCAGCATCGCAGCACAGCCTGGGGAGAGCTGGCAAAGGCAGTGAGCCATAGCGGTCGGGAGGAAGCTGCTTGGAGCTCAGATCCACATCCCTCCAACGAACAAAGGAGCGGCCCATATGTGGCCACTGACTTTGTATTAATTATCTGCTTAGAAGGCTGTTATCTGCCATCAAACCCTGGAAAAGTACAGCAAATTGTCAGCTGTGCTTCAAGTTAACGTATTTGTAGCCCAAGGCATCACTGCAGTTCTACCAACCACCTTTTTTGGGTAGTCCTCCCCAGTGTGGGGCTTCAGCACTGAAATCAGATTATGCTTCACCCCTGAGGCTTTATGCTAAACGGTGGAGACAACAAAGTGGGGCTCAACACCACCTCCCTCCATCTCCCCTGAGCCTGTGGGCCCGAGCAGACAGAAAGCAGGGACAGATCTGAGGGATGGTGGACACCCCCTGGCACAGCTTGCATGGATTTGCAGGCAAGGCAACAACGTGAGACTCCACACATGGAGAACCCCCAGAGAAATGTGTCCCCCCATTCCTCGGAGACACCAGCTTGCTGCCCACCCCCTTAAGCCATAGTCTTCACTGCCTAACTCACCTACAGCCAAGGCAGACCCCAAGTTTGGCTCATTCCTCATCTCTGCAGCAAAGCTCTGCCTTCCCAACACATCATTCCTTTCCTGGTCACCTCCGTCTCCTAC
Source organism: Amazona ochrocephala (assembly GCA_039720435.1). Lineage (NCBI taxonomy): Eukaryota > Metazoa > Chordata > Aves > Psittaciformes > Psittacidae > Amazona > Amazona ochrocephala. The sequence goes on along the minus strand of CM077891.1, from coordinate 609,238 downwards.
TCCATCCAGCTCACTGGCCCCACAGCAAGAGGGAGTCAGCAGAGGAATTAAGAGTCAGTGTCCAGCAGCAGGTTCTGCGGTGTCATGGGGCTGCCATGCAAACATCCCCCTACACTGAAAGTTGCCACCACCACAAGGTACATTTCTAATGCTTATCTAAAAGCCTCATTGGTAGCAGTGCTCAACTCCTGTTGCGCTCCTGCCTTGGCCTGGGCTGTCCAGTGGAAAACATAAAAGGTTTTTCTACTTAAGATGAATTAACCCCCCCAAACACTATGATTTAAGGAGCGATTCCAAACCTGAGTGATGCTCCTGACCTAGAACTCCATAACAATTTGACTAATTTTGGTCAGATTTTGCAAGAAACCCCTAAATAGATTCCAGAGCACACTCAACAGTCTTCAGAGCAATGCAGCTGGGTGAAAAGCTGAAAACAGGACCTTGAGAGAGACCTCTTTTAGGCCTTACAGTGAAGGGATGTGACACTGGTGTTGCAATATATGCTGCTTCATGGGGTCTGTGGGGCAGGATGGTGGATGTTGTAGTAAAATTGGTGTGAGATAATATCCTAAACAAAAGGTTACCTGAGTCCATCATGGGGTCTTTCTGACCATCCAAAGGATCTGATCCCTGCAAAGCCAGGTCCCACTTGAACCCCTGGCAAGAGTCCTGCCTATCCCCTTCTCCAGAGGGGAACATCTGCCCTTTATGTATGGTGGCTCTTGTCTCTGATGTGTGCTAAGTCCCTCTCGGGTCTGGGCGTGAGCATGGGCACTGCCCCATGTGCGGACCCCGTGCTGCCTCTCTCCCAGATGCAGTCACAGGCTTCCTCCCACCATCCTGCACCCATCCCCACTATGCAAGGAATTCACCCAGAGCAGTTGTTGCCCTCTTGGGTCTTTATTCAAAAGCAAAAGAGCAAGAGAAGAGCTGTCTGACAGCATGGAGAGATGAGTGCTGCCCTGCTCTAAGCAAAGGCATCAGCCAACCAGGACATTCGATATGTCAGGGGCTGTGAATTGTCTTTAATTTCTGTATTCATTTAATGGTACTTGTTTCGGAAGAGAAATAATTGTGTTACTTGGCTGGAGTCAGAGGGCAGCAAACCCGTGTCTGCCATGGCCATGAGACAGCCGAGGCACTGCAGAGCAGGGCCTGATCCTAACTGCTTTTAACAGAGCTATTAGTTCTGAAACGCAACCAGCCTATTCATGTAATTCCCTATTATGTTCAAAGAGCTGACACCGTAAACACTTCCAGGCTTAAATTATGTCCGATGAGGGCTGCTGCCTGTTCAACACGTGTCTTCCTCAGTATCAGAATGATAGGAAAATCTTGGTGTGGCCTTTGGGGTGAGCAGCTTGCCCTCCCCACCTTCCCCAGACCTCTGGCACAGCAGCCTCCATGTCCAGGGATGTTCAGAGCAGTGATTTGGTGCAAGCTGTGGAAGTTTATTCACCACTTGTGTTCCAGCCCCTTGAATCTCTTGTTTCCGGATGACCATTTTCCTGCTCTCAGTCTGTGGTATTTAAACCAGCCGCAATGTTCATTGCAGACATGGAGATCCAGCCAAAGGACTCCAGCTGCCTTTCCCCCAAGCTCTTTGTCTAGTCTTCACCCTCCAGAGACTCAATTTGCAAAAGACTCCCTATCTTTGATGTGTAAATATCCCCACCTTGCTGACCCACTGGCAATGCAGAGGGAAGGTGACGTGCCAGGTTCGTGCACAATCAGATGGCCTCCAGCTGCTGCCTACAGCCCCTGAACCTGCTGCTTCCACCAGCCCCAGGAAGAGGAAGGACGGTGCTGTCCTTGCCACACCATGGCAGTGCCGCGCAGCTGAGGCTGTGCTGCCCCAGCTTCTCACCAGTGATTTCTGGTGCCGGTTTCTCTGCTGGCAACCCCCTCCCTCCTCCTTCTGGCTCTGCTGGGGCTGGTGAGATGGAGCTGCCCCACTGCCATTTCTTCCCTGCTGCTGCTGGGTAATTGCCAACGACACTTTTCAAATCACTCTGTGGAGGTCTGATGAAACAAACTGGATGGAAAATCAAATTTCAAGTAACCGGTAGGAAATTGCAAAGAAAGGTGTTTATGGAACAATTTTCTTTGCTTCCTTGAATGGTGGAAACTGTTACTGTCACTCATGAATTATTAATTTCAACTGGTCCTGGTCTCTTTGCAGGCTCCCGAAGAGCAGGGCCCCAAGGTGTGCTCCAGTTTGCTGGAGATGAGCAGCACCAGAACGGTGTGGGGGTGTCACTGCCTTTTGGAGGGGGCCAGTCCTTCCGTATCAGACCTGAGGGGCTTTTATCTGTCCACTCTGATATAGTCAGTCCTGTGAAAAGCAAACAGCTGATATTGATGGCAAAACCACACGCGAGGCAGGAACAGGCTGGCCCTGGGACCTGTTGTGGTTGGAAATATGCTTCTAGAGCAGTTAATTTGGCTGAGAGGTACCAGCAGAAAGGTGGCAGAAAAAGTCATTGCCAGGGTGAAAGTGGCTCAAGGACTCCTGTAATTATCATGTTTGTAAAATTACTGGGAATGGAGCTAGAAGAGACTCTGGAGAAGCAGATAGAGCCATGCTCTTCCCTAGCGCTGTGGCAGACAGGAGGACCCACAGGCAGGAGTGTCCCCCCTGGTGTTACCAAAGGACAGCATCTCGGCAGGGAGGTGAACTGCAAACAGAACTGAGTGGGAACCACAAGCCACTGACAGAAAAATGGGAATGAAAACAGGGATTTTTGATTAGAGGGCCACAAGTGCATAATCAAGTAAGAGGCCGTGTTTGGCCAGATGCCATCGTCTTTCAGTGGTGAAGTGGAGGCAGCTACTAGAAATACATAACACAGAAAGCACTATATAACAAAAAGCAGCGTAGGGGGGAAATAGAGAGCCATTGATTTTGAATTAGAAGTTATGAAGTACAGAAAATTTGTACAAGACGCTACACTCATCCATTAGAAATGCACGACTCAGTGACTGAATGGCAGTGAGAATGCAATTGAAACGCTCTGTGAACAGAAAGAAGCAGTGCAGAGGTTTTCTTTACAGAGGTGACCAAACTTTTGACAGGGCAGAAACACAACAAATGTTTGTGGGCTGCGTTTGTATCGGTATTACAAGAGGATGCTGAAAAACTAAGCAGCAGTTTAAAGATCCAGGATGGTGTTAAAGTGCACCGAATGGCACAATGGGCAGGTCTGGAGACAGCTGCTCAGGAGCACCCCGCATAAGTCTTGGGCCAGTAGGGAGGCTGCCATCCCAAGGGAGATCCCAGGCTCCCTGAGCTTCCCTCTGAGCACTAGAGATGGACAGGCAAAGCCAAGGGGAAGTGATGCAGGAATCAGTTGAAAGGAAGCTGAAGAATTAATGCAAATCAATATGGCTTTATGGAAAAGAGCTCTTGTCAGCCTTCATTGCATTCACAGAGGAGATTACACGTGCTGTTGATAGAAGTAACTGAATAGATGTGATAATGATTCTATGATGTACTTCAGCTTGGGAAATGTGCCTGACTTAGTGCCTCATGGTTGATTAAAAATGAGCACTCAACCACATCAGGGCGAAACACATGAGACAGGCTGATGCTCAGGTAAGAGCTCCCACAGAGTCATGATGAGGAGAAGTCATCAAATCTGTTTTTCTTACAGTGTTTTGTAGCAGGAGGCTTCAAGTCGTCAATATTCTCCTCAATGATTCGAACATACATATTAAAAACTCATTCATAAAAATTTGTGGCTGACGCAAAAGATGGAGAGATTGATAAATCATATCGAGCTCTTGTCAGGGCTGGGGAGGTGCTGGGATCACCCAGAGAACTCGGCCCTTTCCATAGCGGATTGTTACAGCCCAGTGCTTCTCCAAGGAGCCCTACAGGTCTGACCCACTGCAGATCGCCCATGGGTCACTGTGAGTGCTGCATTCATGTGCTGCTGAGCACAGCAGTGATTCCAGCAGAGACTCCTCACTGGTACCCTGGGAGGAAGCCAGGCTCTTGCTCTCAGAATCCAGAATTGTTCCACACATGCAATCCCTGGTGCTGCACCTCTTCTACTGCAGCATCTGGTGGTGCCCCAGCATCCCTGGAGCTGCTGAGGCTGGCAGGTCCCTGCTCTGACACATGCAGTAACCTGCAGTGGGCACACCGACCATCTACTGCAGCATCTATCCCAATGGTCCTCACTGCTCCCTCCATTGCTCAGAAAATGCCACTGGGATACAAAAGTGCTTCCAGACATCAGAGCTCTGCAGAAAGCTGCCAACAAGCGCCCCTCATTGATTAGTCACTGCGAGGCTGCCTTCCTAACCAGCGTGTGGAGGGCAGCACTGTCACCCTGCTGTTCTGGGTGATGTGGGTGACAGCCCCTGGGTCTGCTCACATCCCATCTGCAGGCACTGAGCCTCTCAGGTTTGCTCCACCCTGGCCAGGAGAAGCAGGAGGAGCACATAACTGTTACCAGCATCCCCCAAGCACTGCATCCTGAGCATCACAGCTCCCGGGCTGTGAGAGACAAGTCAATAACTCAAATTAAATGACAAACAGCAGGGTCAGTGCCTCCTCTCACAGGCAATGGACAGGTTAATGGAGGTTCCCACCCCCCAGCCCTGCGGCAAGGAGACTTGCCACCAGCTGGTGCTACCTTTCAGAAAGAAAGGGGGGAGCCAAATCCAATGCACACAGGCTGGAGCACAGGGCACTGAAACGCCCTTCAGGCTCCTGAGGATCAGAGCTGGCATCTGCAGGAGAGAGAAGCTCAAAGGTCTCTCACACAGAGCATACTGGAGCTGGAGAGCACCTACAGCCAGCACAAACCCCCCTGTCAGGGCTGACCACAGTGCAAAGGGCTCAGAAGAGGGGACGGAGAGAGGTCCCCCTCCTGCTCCATTCCCATCTCAGCCACAGACACCAGAGAGGCTCTTTGGTAAAAAGACTTCTTTTATGAGAAGAAGGCACTTTGAGGCTCTGCCTGGGCTGTCTTTGGCGTAAGGACTTGTTTCTCTAGTCAATCCTGCACAAAAATGCTTGTTCTTGGTCCTGACTGATCTCATATTCCCTGCTAGCATTAAGTCCCCAGCAGTGCTGGCCAGATGGCCACTGATGAGGTCCAACTCCCCGAGCTGGTCTGTGCCCAGCGTTATATTTGTTCCTTCTGACGTTCAGTGTGAGGAGTTCCTGAGTCCATTGGAACTCCTGAGAAGCAGCTGACCTGTGTCTGCTCAGCCCCAGCTCTCAGGCAGGTTTCCCAGCCAGGCTGGGCCATGACAATGCAGAAGTCTCCAGCCTGGGGTGACCCCTTTGTGTGGCAGTCTGGAACAAATGCCCATTTCATCTGTCTGCCTGCACTTATGGCTCCCACAGTCACAGGTATGGAACATTTCAGGTCTCCTTCACCTCCCATATCCATTCCTCCCACTCCTTCCTCACCTCCAGCCCACCTCCATCATGACCTTCAAATGTCAGTCCCATTTCTGTCCTCCTGCACTGTCCCACTTTCTGCTCCTCATCTCTCACGTGGTTCTGGAGGTGCCTGTTGGCAATTCAATGCTCAGTGGTGCCTTGACTGGGAAGTGTTCAAACCCAGCAGATGCCATCAGACATCCGGAGTAGGCTCGTTGCTGGTGGAGAGGGGCTTTGGTTTTTCATCTCTGTGTATCAGACACAGCTGCACCTTTTGCAAAGTCTGGGGAAGAGGAATGTCCATTCACCTGCATCACTCATGGTGATGGGTTTGACAGCCCCATCTGACCCCCACACACTCGTGTCCTTCATGGACAGGAGGTGAAGTTGCTCTGGAGCCATGGACGAGTGGCTCCCAGGCTGGGTGCAGGCTGCTGCTGAACACATTCCCTCTGCTCATCCACTGGGTGGTAAAATTATCCTTGTTTAATACAGCAGCCGTTCTTCAGTCCTCACTGGAGGAGCAAACCCATCATCACCATGATGCACTAACCTGCGTATTTACTTCCGATATCTGACCTATCAGGCAACTGCTGAATTACTTCTCCAATTAGTTTTCCCATTCCTGAAGGATATGACCTTCCTCTCCAGAGAGAAACATCCAAATGAGTAACTATTTCTTGAAGGTAATACCATGAGAGCAGCAGTCATATGGAGGATAAACAGGAACACAAAGTTCTGCTGTTATAGCAGAAATAAAACCATTTTTTCTTCAAGATTTAACAAATTTTCTCCATTTCGAAAATGGGGAGAAAAAATAAAGAGAAATACGAACCTATCCTGCTCTCACTCCCAGTTTGGGCTGTGTAAATCAGTGTGGCCAAGAAGGAGCATTTGACACCAGTTTCTTTCTCAACTGTGGTTATTAACTCCAAAGACAGCCCCAGAACAAATGCCCACCTCACACCTTCCTGCCCACAGAAGCTGTGGCAGGGTCATGCCAGCACCAGCGGCTGTCCACAGCCCCACAACCACCCCCTGCTGCTCCTGGCCATGCCGCTTGCATTGGTGGTTGCTGTGGCTGACCTCCAGGGACAACCAGGAAAAGCTCTTGAGGGTAAAGGCTCAGCCAGGTTGCTTTTTGCTTCCTCAGCATTGAATGTGTGACCTCCCAGGCCTGCTGAGCCTCCACAGCTTGTGGCACCGGGTCTTCCACTCTGAGGACAGGTGGGATCATGACTTGGGTGGGAGGGACACGTGGCTGAGGCCATTCCCTGCACCACAGAGGTACCGCATGTGACAAGGCAGCGCTTCTCCCACCCCTGCCCTGGAACCATCCACCAATGAGGCATTCCTTTGTGCAGGCCAGCAAAGCACTGCAGTGAGAATGGCACCTGGGGGGATGGAGACCCGGGCACCACACCTGCCTCCTTTGCCAGCTTTTGGCACGGCTTTATCAAGGAGTCTCGGAACAGGCTCCATCCCATCACTTACCCAAGCTGTCCTGTGGCATGAAGCACTCCTGAAACAAGGATGGGGAAGCATTGCCCCTGCAGCCCCCAAGTACCATCTGGGCCATGCTGTCACCCAGCCCCAATCAGGGACTGGACATTCATAGAATCATAGAATCACAGAATGGTTTGGGGTGGAAGGGAGCTTAAGATCATCCAGTTCCCACCCCCTGCCATGGGCAGGGACACCTTCCACTGGAGCAGGTTGCTCCAAGCCCTGTCCAACCTGGCCTTGAACACTGCCAGGGATGGGATAGATGCATGCCCAGGTATGCCTACATGTCTTGTGTGTGTTGTGTTGTGTTGTGTCGTGTCGTGTCACATCATGTCGTGTGCCTCCCATGTCAGAAGCAAAGGCTACTGGGGCAACCTGCAGTACCACAGGAGATGAGGACCCAGCACAGCTCTGGTGTGCACAGCTCGCTGTGATCTCTGCTTGCACCAGCTCTGACATCCCTCCTGGGAAGCTTTTATTAAGATGTAAATAAAACCATCCCTGCAGCCTGGAGACAGGGCTTATGTCAAGGGCACCTTTGACCCTTTCTTGGTGGCATGGCCTGATAGCCCCTGCTTCCATTGGGAAGATATCACATGGAGTGGAACATGTTCCAAGCACTGTAATTGCCCAATAAAACCATGTTTCTTCACCATCCAGTTGAATTAGTGTCTGCAATATGTTTGAAAGCTTTATAGCCCAGTTAATTGTAAGGCAGTAACTGGAAGGGGTATTATGGCTTTAGAGAACACAAGTTGCATCTGTATTTAATGATATTAAACCATAAGAAGCCTCCATTCGAATAGAGTGATGACTGCTGTAGTGCCTATAAAAGCAACGATCTCTGTGCTCAGCAGAGAGGCTCAGCCATGGTGCAGCAGGAGCAGGGACACTGGTGCTTGGGGCAAGGACATTGCACAGCTCCTGTGGCCATTCCTGGTGCATGTGGCTGAGTCCATACATCCCTGCACCCCAAAAACCTGCTGGGCGATGCTGCACTCTGAGCCTGCTCCAGCAGCATGCCTCACACACTGGCTGCTATCCACAGTCCCCCAGGCAACGTGTCCCACATCCCTTTGAAGGGAAGCACCACCATCCCCATCCTGGCCACTTGACAGCTCCCACCTTCCCTGCGGGCTCTTGCCACCACCCTGCCCCTTCAGGGAATGGGGACCTGGGAGCAGGGACCTGCCCATCCAGGGGCACCCTCTCACAGAGTCACAGAATCAATTGGGTTGAAAAAGACCTTTAAGCTCATCAAGTCCAACCTCTACCACAGAGAAGGCCCCGGCCAGAGGCACTTCTTCATTCCAAGCAAGAGAATAATCCTGCTCCTTGGAAGCCCAACTGTCCCTGGATGGTTGCCAGCAGGTTGCTGTGGCGGGACACCAGCTCCCAGAGACCCACACGTGCTGACAGTGGCTGTCTGTGGCAAGCCTGGCACCAAACATGAGCTTTCCTCTAACAGGGCTTCAGTGAACAGATGACCAAGGACCACGAATGGAAACCCTCGACAGCACCATGCTCTGCAGAGCACAAGTGTGGTCCCCTTTGGGTGCAAGGGGTGAGCACTCGGCCCTGCACTGAAGGAGTGACACACAGGGGACAAGCCTGTGGCTCCATCAGCTTTTGCGTTTGCGGTATGCGCACTGTTGAGGTGAACTTAGCGCACAGGCAGGGGAGCGAGGTGCCCGGGGCTCATTCACAATTGGATGTGCAACCAACGGAAAACTCATCCAACCAAGTTTCAAATTGTCATTCAATGAAACACCTTTGTGCAAGCGGAACACGAGGTGCGGCTCGGGTGTGCTGCTCTCAGCCACGGAGGGGCCTGTGCCCGAGCCCAGTGCACGCAGCCACCCCCCCACCGCAGCTCATTAGACAGACTCTAATCGTGCGTTTATAGTTTACAGAACATTCAGCTAATTGCAGGAGGCCTCTCGAAAGCTGCTGCAAGGCCTCCATGGCTGTTAATGAGGCATTGGTTATTACTGAGTTACCCGTAGCTGTGTTTCAGAGAGCAGTTAGCAGATCTGCTGAGGAGCACAAGCCTCAAATCTCCTTGCCTGACATGTTAACTGCATGCAGGGACATTTCTGCTTATAGTGCAGCCAGGAAGTGGAATGGAAAGGACCCCAACTGCTGAAAAATGGCATGGATATGGAGAGAAACTGCCCTGATTTCCCAAAGGGATGTGCACAGCCTGAGCCTGGGACCAGATGTGAGAGAGCAGTGATAGGACACCACCAGCTGCTCCCAAAACTGCCTCATGACCCATTCCCAGGGAGTGTCCTTGGGCCGTGGGGTGAGCACCGGTGTTCTGAGAGAGCAGGACTATAAGGGATGTGCAGGAGGAGACTGGAGGTGCATGGGGACATGCGGTTTCAAAATGACATGGACACGGGTGCAGGCAAGGGGAAGGGATGAGGAGGAACAGCCCCACCATCCCACATGCCCCAAACCCACAGGGTTTAGCTCACACCGTCTCTCATCCTCTCTCCTCACTGACCTCAGAGAGCTGATACGGAGACCTAAGGCTCCCTGACAGCTCTCCAGGATATTTCAGCAGCACCAAATCTGACACATCCTCACTTGAGCTGTTCATGCTCTTTCTTTATTTCTGGTCTGACCCATCTTAGTGCCTGTTTGCACTTCAGGCTCTTCTCTCTGTGCTGTCCTGCTCATCCAGATGAGCATCTGTCCCTACCCAGCACTGCTCTCCCAAAGCGAGGAACCCTGCACTGCAGGCAGCTCCACCTCACAACCAGCCCCTTCACCTCCCAGGTCAAGGCCGGTTTTCCAACCCCTCTGCCCTTCCTGCAGCTCTTTTGTGGTCACCTCCCAGTTTGTCATGCCCATGCCAAAGCGGGGATGCCATCCTTGGCAGGCGGATGCAGCCACTGCCTTGTTGGAGCTGAGTACAGCTGCACACGGTGCAGGCGGTCAGCTGCAGAGCGAGGAGGTGAAGTTAATGAACATTGATATGATGTTAATGAATTGCTTGCTGAGGAACACCAGCGCTGATTGTCACTTGCAGAGCCTGCGCATGGCCCTGAGCTGGCAGGAGGCTCCTCAGAGTGAGAAGGAGGATAAACCCATACAGGGCCTGGAGGAGGGGGGTCAGCACCGCAATGCATTCAGTATTCCTGAGCTAAGCGATGGGAAGCCCTGCTCGGATCCCATCTGCACAACACACATCCCAGGGACCGGGCAGTGGGACCTGGGCCCTCAGCAGCTTCCAAAAGGGCAATAAAACCAGAACTGAGAGTGTTGCTGTGGGTTTATTGCACACATCTCAGCCTGAGCTGCAGATAAACATGGCATTAGGTTAAATAAAAATAAAATGCATTCTAGAAAATGTTTGGAAATGTATCACATAATTAAGATATTAATTTAATGGTCTTGATTATTTGCTTTGGAAATGCACTTGAGTCCTCATCTCATTCCCTTCATTCAACAACAAGCTCATCAGGCACAGTCATTATGCATTTTCATAAGCATTTGATGAACAATAACTGTAAGAAACATAAAATATTGGGTTTGTCCTTCAACTGTAATGACCATATGGAGACGTGTTTGCATTGGAGTCAGCAGTTGTGGCACATCCTCATTAATAGCAGCTCTTGATATTTTTACTGTTCCAGCACAAAGAAGCCCTTTATGGTGGGGGGAAGAACGATTTAATCTGCAGGGTCTCTGCAGTGATTTGCAAGAGGTGCTGTGCCCATATCCCTCTGCGACTCCATACGAGCTGCGATTACTCAGTATTCTGGACAGCTCTCTCACAATATGTTAATTTATGGGCAGTGGGAGCGAAGGTGGAGGTTGGGGATGGCTCAGGCCTCTACCCTGAACACACGCATGGAGCTTCCTTAGGTTTGCAAACGCTGTATTCCACACAGCATTGGAGCTTGGTCTCGCACTGGCAGCAGAGCTGCTGGAGCACTGGTGCCCAAGGTATCCTCGACACCTGCTGCTGGCTTGCATGGGCACCTCGTTCTGCTCACGCTCACCAGGATGGAGATCGAGCCATCCCCTCAGCCTCCCCTCAGGCTCCCAGCTGAGCCGGGTCTATTCTTGGTCCATGGCTGACATGGAAAAGACCCTGGTGCTGCACTGGTGGGGACAGAGGCTTGGTGCCTGCCCTTCCCTCCCAACAGCCCCACTCTCCTGCCGCAGGGGGCTCTGGAGCAGAAAATGACCCGGTTGGAGCAGGCAGGAGAGCCCGCAAAACCAGAGCTGAGCGTCCCAGGGCTCAGATGCGCCGGGCTCACCGTGTGGAGCATGAATAAAGCTTCTCCCAGGGCAGGACAGATTCAGACACAACATTTCCCCTTCAGCACCGAGTCCCGGGCCACTGTCAGCCCCGCATGGATTTATGGCTCCAAGCGCTCGTAAATGCCGGCAGTGCAGGTGATGGATGCGGGAGTTGGGAAGCGCTTCCCCGCCACCACCTTCAGGAGATGTCTTGATTTTTTTCTGTTCTTTTACAGCAGCCATAAAGCAGCTGCTGATTAGTGACGGGGCTTAAAACTTTGGGCAAAAGCTGTCGGAATCAGCTTTAAGTGCTAAGCTTCTCCTGAAGCAGAGCAGCTTAGAGTTGCCCTTTTGAGGTCACATCTGCGACATGCGGCCCTCCAAGCTCTGGGTGTTGCAGCACCAGGTCAGGGACCTGCCCTGCTGTGTGCCCTATCTCTGGTGCACATCAGCACATGTCCCCAAACAGGACCAGTGGCCCTGGGTCATAGAATCATAGAACCCCAGACTGGTTTTGGTTGGAAGGGACCTTAGAGCTCATCCAGTTCCAGTCCCCTGCCACCTTCCACTAGAGCAGCTTGCGCCAAGGGAAGAACTTGCTTATACCCAACCTGAACTTCCCCTGTTTCAGGTTGAACCCATCACCCCTTGTCCTATCCTTACAGTCCCTGATGAAGAGTCCCTCTCCAGCATCCCTGTAGCTTCCTTCAGACACTGGAAGGCTGCAGGTGGAAACTGCTCCACTGTGGACCTCTGTGGACTGCAGGGCACAGCCTGCCTCACCATAGTCTGCACCACGGACTGCAGGGGAACTTCTGCTCTGGCACATGGAGCAGCTTCTCACTTCCTCCTGCACTGACCTTGGTGTCTGCCGGGCTGCTGCTCTCACATTTTCTCACTCTTCTCTCTGGCTGCAATTGCACAGGGGTTTTGCCCTCCTTCAATGCATTACCCCAGAGGCGCAGCCGCCATCACTAACGGAATCAGCCTTGGCCAGCACCAGGTCTGTCTAAGAGCTGGCTGGCATCAGCTCCACCAAACACAGGGGAAGCTTCTGGCAGCTTCTCACAGAGGCCACCCCTGTAGACCACCCACTACCAAAACCTTCCCACGCACACCCAGTACATAGATGGGTGGATGAAAGGATGGAGGGAGGGAGGCCTGGGTGGACAGACTGGCCCTGGTAGAGAGCAGTTGTACCATTTTGGGCACATATCCTCCCTGTGATGACTAGTCTTCGACCCACCTCTCTTGCATTCCCACCCCATTACTCTCAGGGCTGTCAGGCCTCAGTGTGCCCATGCTCAGCCCTGGCAGCTCCCATCACTCCCCTGTCAGGAGGAGGCTCCGTTTTCCTGCAGGATTGCTGCATGGACCATCTGTCCCGCACCGGGGCCGGGCACGTTCCCTCCCTGTCTGCTGCTTCTCTCAGGAGCAGAAGTTAGTGAAGATTTATCATAGCACTAAACTTCCAATTGAGCACATTTGAAAGAAGAACAATTTATTCATCAAAAATATAGCTTCATTTTATCTGCAATTATTCTCAAGTTAAGGCCCCATTCAGCAAGCATTTGGCGGAATAAACAGCAACTTTTTATACCTAAACCATCTCATTTTGACATTCCATCACAAGGAACCAATGCAGGAGGACACAGCCTTACCCAGACAGCATTTGGAATGTTCCCTGGTCATTCTTCCCTTTCCAGAGTGCTGGGACTGCAGAGGTGGATGTGGGCAGCTCTTCCAGTCTTGCTGTTGAGGAGTATGGAAGGACCAGCAGGACATCATGTGGGGCACAGCAACCACAGACAGCATCATTCACTGGGTTTGACAGTAGAAGAAATAGAGCATCCCAAAACAAGACAGTACCTGCACAAACACAAGCTTAACAAACCTGTGGGGATTCTCCACCCCCAGCACCAGCCCCTGGGGGGGGCATCCTGAAGGAAAAAGACATGGAATCATAGAATCCAGTCTCAATGAAGAGTCCCTCCCCAGCATCCCTATAGGCCCCGTTCAGGTACTGGAAGGCTGCTATGAGGTCTCCACGCAGCCTTCTCTTCTCCAGGCTGAACAGCCCCAACTTTCTCATCCTATCTTCATACAGGAGGTGCTCCAGTCCCTTGATCATCCTCATAGCCCTCCTCTGGACTTGTTCAAACAGTTCCATGTCCTTTTGATGTTGAGGACACCAGAACTGCACACATCCAGGACTGAGGGAAGTTACTAAAAGAGAGTCTATCAGGTTCACAGCCGCTAAACATCCTGGTGCAGGGGAGCCACAGGACAACAGTAAAAGGCCAATATTGCTGCATCAGGAGCACTTCAGTGCCCTGAAAATCAAAGGAAATCCTATAAAAATGGGAATGAGGATCTAAGGATGAGTGTAAAGGGAAAGCTCAAGCTCATGGGGGTTGATTGAGAAAGGCTGAGGAGCCAAGTGAGTTATAGCCCAGCGAGGAGCGTAAAGAACAACAGAAGAAGTTCCTGGAAAGGTAATGGAGAGAAAAGAGCGTCAGCACTTGTGTCTTGTGATGGAGAGACGGAGAGAAGCAGCAAAGGGGTCAAATAGAGAAGGAACCAGTGCTTCCCACACCATGGTTTTCACAGCATAAGGCTGTAACCAGTACCTAGAACCCTTTCATTACCAAGGGGATAGGAGGTGAGGTCAGTGTCAGGAAGGAAGTAGTTACAGGATGCCAAGATCAAGGTATATGAATAGTCAGGGGTTAAGAAAAGCTACCCTGAGAAATGTGAGCGACCTGGGAACAGTGAGCAGCAGCTTGTGACAGATTCTGAAGGCTCGAGAGGTCCCAGAGAAGTGATACACCTTGGGCAAAGCCCCGGAGCTCCTGTTCACTCCCATAAACAAGGTAGGGAAATACAATGTGAGTGAAAGCCCAGGAAATGGGTACAAGTGGGAGCTCAAAGCCAACACCGCAGGCTCGAGCAGGCTGGGGAGCTCCAGCGGTCCATCCCGGGCCAGAGGGATGCCTCTTCTCTCCTCAGGGCTGAGCAGGGGACAGCAGGACTGGTGGGCACATCCAATGTGGGGTGGCACTTGGGGGGATCCACAAAGCACCAGGGATGGGGCTCGGAGCAACCTGCTCTAGTGGAAGGTGTCCCTGCCCATGGAGAGGGGTTGGAACTGGAGGAGCTTTAATTTCCCTCCCAGCCCAAACCAGTCTGGGATTCTATGATTAACCAGATATTTCAGGTGTTTGATCCACCTTTGTTTCCCCGTTTCCCCCAGGACCAGAGAAGATTCCTGTTCTCTGAATGAAATATTGCAGAAAACCAAAATGACACAACTTTAGAGCTCAGCACCCTGCATAGAACCATAGAATCAGAGAATGATATGGGCTGGAAGGGACCTCAAAGCTCATCTAGTCCCATGCAGCCCGTCTGCCTGAGGAGCGCTGCCGGTTTGGATGGGAGGAAGGTGCGATGCTGTGATGTTTCTTTGGAGAGGACAGAAAAAGCAAGGAAGAGCTTTTATTTTTAGCAGCTTTAGCAGCCAAATTGCTGTCAGGGCGCCTGTGCTGTGCTGAGCACCAGCAGTGCTGGGCACCGCCAGCAAGAGCTTTATTACCGAGCAAATGTCACGACGAAATCAGGTTTATCCCAGCCCCCTTCCCAGGAAAAATGTCGAACTTTGGACCATTTGTGTTTTGTCTATCATCTGTTTTGGGACCGTGACCCAGGAATGGGGGGAGAAACGTGGCACTGGGCCCCAGCTGTTGTCTTCCATGGGAACATTCTCTGTTCCCTATTGATGCCCTCTGGTGATGCTGAGCAGCCAAAAGGAGGTCTGGGAGTTGAGTTCTTCTCGTCCATCTCCCACCACCCCCAGCCTGGCCCTTCATTGCGGTCCATCCTCTGCAACCAGAGATGCTTCCAAGAGAAACAGGAATAGGTGAGGACTGTCTTCTGGGCACACGGCATCTGCAGAGGCTTTGCTGAGCCCGCCCTTGACACCGACTCCCAGGCACATCACAGGGAGAATTTATTACCTCAGATCCCTCATAAATGCCAAGTCAGTGTGTGATAGATGGGCTGGAGCTCATCCCAGGATGCCTCCGCAGCAGCTCCAGCCACTGTCCCTGGGAGCAGCAATAAAATGCCATTGACAGGATGGACAAGCCCTTGAACAATCTGCTCTAGTGGAAGGTGCCCCTGCCCGTGTCAGGGTTTGGAACTGGATGAGCTGTAAGGTCCTTCCCAACATAAACCAGGCTGGGATGCACGAATCCAAGGGAGCGCTTCAGGGTGTCCCAAGCGCGGGGCTGGGGATGGAGACAACCAAGACAAAGCTAACACAAAACAGGACAAGCCCCTCCGAGGCTGCTGCGGGCTGAGGCTCAGGTGAGACACCCGGCGCTGCCCTGCCCTGCACCGGGAGGTGCGGCGGGGGCACCGGGAGCTGTGCGGGGCCGTGACCGGCGGCGGAGCAGGGGATGCTGGGGGAACCGAGCAGCGCCCACCCCCACCGCAGCCCGGTACCGGCACCACCGGCAGCACAGCTACCACCGGTACAACCGGTACCGGCACCGGTGGAGCCACAGCGACGCCCAGCGGCAGCAAAACGCTATCGCCTCCTCATCTTCCCCCATGCCCATGCCGGGCACAGAGCACCCCCTGCCCCATCCCTGGCAGTGTTCAAGGCCAGGTTGGACACAGGGCTTGGAGCAAGCGGCTCCAGTGGAAGGTGTCCCTGCCCGTAGCAGGAGGTGGAGCTGGAGGAGCTTTAAAGTCCCTTCCAACACAAACCAGTCTGGGATTCCATGTGGCCTGAGGATCAGCAGGAACACCTACGAACCATCCCATCCACAGGTGTTTTGATCACCTCTGCTCCCTGACACAGGTGCATTCACCTCTTGAGTGATGGGCAGCTCTAAGCAGCCCCTTCCTGACTGCACAAGGGTTCTGGTGCATGCCCCAAAGCATAGAATCATAGAATCTCAGGTTGGAAGGGACCTCAAGGATCATCTGGTCCAACTTTTCTTGTCAAACCATGACCCAGACCAGATGTCCCAGCACCCTGTCTAGCCAATCTTGAAAAGGCTGAAAAAAGGAGTAGAGGGCCCCCCTACTAGCGTCGTGAAATGATAGAATAAACAGGTTGGAAAAGACCTTTAAAATCATCAGGTCCAACCACGCCTCAGCACTGCCAAGGCCACCACTAACACATGCCACCACATCCCACCACATCCCACCATCTGGGAGGAAGCGGTGGGGTTCGGAAGGTGCAGGTTGGTGAGCTGTCCTTGGGGGCACACACCTCCAACAGCTCCTGCTGACCCTGCCCTGGGCTGCCCCTTCGCTCCCACCCCTCCCTCAGGGAGCCATGGCCCTGCTCTGTGGGGACACAGAGCTCAGCAGCCCCTTCTCTTCACCCAGCCCTGCCTCCGCCTCCAAGTGCTCCTCTCCCTCGCTGATTTCCCAGGAATGCCGCCCAGGCATGAGGTGTTTAATCCCTTACAAAGGGCTGGAGCCCGCTGGCTCCATCCAGGCACTCTGGTGTCCCAGCTTCACCAACAGCCCCCTGTGAGGCAGCCAGCTCAGAGAAAAGGCTTTTTGTGCCTGTTCCCAGGCCCCATTTCCACAGAAACCTTTCAGCATGATCCTTCCTCAGCTCTAAGTGCAGCCAAACTGTTCCAGGCATTCACTGCCCTTCCCTTTCCACCAGGCATGCTCATGGGCATCTCAGATGAGCCACTTCCAGCCGCAGATGGAAAACCAGGGAGACCCTCTGCAAGAGGAACAATTACCCAGTGTGGGAACCCTGATGGGCTTTTCTCTGCCCAGGATATTTCCCAGGTGCCATTTCAGAGGCGACCTCTTCTACTGCCCTGAGCTGTGCTCCAGCTGGGGGTCTGCACTGCTCCCCGGTCCCTGCCTGCTTGCTGGCAGCGGGAGATGTCCCTCCCAACATGCTGGCCTGAGCTGGAAGCACTTTAGTGCTGGACATGAGTCAGGCACATGATCAGCATGAGAAACACCTGGCGCATGAGGATCTGAATCAGCATTCTCCAGGGAAACTGCAGAGGATGGATGCTGGGAGTGAGGCACGTGGCTTGGCAAGGGCTGCTACAGGGCAGAGATACAGACAGCGAGGATCCAGCCCTGGTCCCAAGGATGGGACAGGATTGGCCTTTCCTGAGCACTGGGATGGAGGAAGATGACGGTGAGGAAGGTTCTGCAGAGGGTCTGGACAGGCTGGATCCACGGGCTGTGCCACTGGGATGAAGTTCAACAGGCAAAGTGCCAGGTCCAGCATTTGGGCCACAACAACCCCCTGCAACACTCCAGGCTTGGGAAAGAGCAGATGGAAACTGTTCATGGAGAAGGACCTGGGGGTGCTGATTGATGGAGCTGAACGTGAGCAGCTTGGTCCCAGGCAGCCAGGAAGCCCCCAGCATCCTGGCCTGGATCAGCACCAGTGCGGCAGCAGGGCCAGGGCAGAGACTGTGCCCATGCACTGGGCAATGGTGAGGCTGCACCTTGAATCCTGAGTTCAGCTCTGGGCCCCTCGCTACAAGAGAGACATTGAGGTGCTGGAGCAGGGCCAGAGAAGGGCACTGGAGCTGGTGCAGGGCCTGGAGCACAGTGTGATGGGAACGGCTGAGGGACCTGGGGGGTTCAGATGGAGAAGAGAAGGCTCAGGGGGGACCTCATTGCTTCCTACAACCGCCTGAGAGGAGGATGGAGCCTGAGACTTCATGTGCACAACCTTGTTGCAGCAAGCAGCTGAAGCAGAATCGTTTTGCTCTCAGTAGTATGAAAGAGTTAATGCAGCACAAGGAATATGTGGAAGGAAATAGATGCTTTCCCATAGCGGGCTTGCCACACAGTTCTGTGCAGGGTCAATGCCAGTGGCTGGCTCCCACCATGGAAGGATGGGACATCTCGAAAGGAAACCTTGCAAATGAGTTCATGGAACCTCCGTGTTTTCATTGCTGATTACAGCAATGTCAGTGCTGAGGCATGGAGGAAAAGCATTTGCTGTAACTATTCACGTACTGCTGACGCTGAGGTAGCTGTTGCTCACCCAGACAGGGACAGACGTTCAGCGGTTGCTGTTTGCTGGCCTGGGGGTTGCTTTGGGACACATAAGTTTTGCATCACAGCTGCTGCAGGTGCTCAAAGCTTCGAGTTCTTCCTCCACCCCGCTCAGGACGCGGTTTCCCACCGCAGCAAAGCTCGCAGCTTGCTGCCTGCTGCGGCTTCTGCCTGCGCTGAGCATCCCCAGGCACAAGGTGTCACTGAGGAGCTGCGCCCGGGCCCGCTTTGGGGACTCTGGGGTCCTCCAGCAGTCAGGAGCCCCTTATCCCTGCGGGTTGGCCCCAGTACTCACTTCGGGCCCCTTCAGTGGGATGGGGACCACTTCAGGTCCCCCCTCGGAACCTCCATAGCACTCCCTGGGGCTCCTCAACGGTACCGGTCTCTCTTTGCCTCCACCCAGCCCTCCCCAGGGCTGCCCCAAGGGCACCCTGAGGTCCCTTCCTGCCCCTCCGTCCCCTCCTCGGGAGGGGTGGAATTGACCGAGGGGATGGAAACCGGGCGCGCGGGGCCGCGCGGTCCCGGTGCCAGGCGGCGGGGCGGGGCGGGGCGGTGCCGGGCGGGCGATACTTAAGGCGGTGGCGCTGTACGGGCGACCCCGCCGTGCCCATGGCTCCGCCGCTCACGACCCGGGCGCTCTGCGCTGCCGCCCGCCTGGGCGCTCCCCGCTCCCCGCGCTCCGCACCTGCCACCGCGCCCCGTGGGGCCTCTCCGCTGCCGGCTGCGGGCAGCGGGGCCCGGCAGGAGCTGCCGCCACCGCCTCCCCCGCCGTGGGGCGCGGAGCGGGACCCGCCGCCGGCCGTGGATTTCGGGGACACGCGGGAGGCGTTCCGCAGCAAGAGCAGCGCCGAGCTGCTGCGCGGGCTCGTGGTGCTGGGGCTCTGCGCTGTGGGGCCGCTCGTGGAGCAC
Source organism: Amazona ochrocephala (assembly GCA_039720435.1). Taxonomy (NCBI): domain Eukaryota; kingdom Metazoa; phylum Chordata; class Aves; order Psittaciformes; family Psittacidae; genus Amazona; species Amazona ochrocephala. The sequence continues at coordinate 590,103 of CM077891.1, read as the reverse complement.
AACCGGGAGGTGAGCGGCGGGGGCTGGTCCCCGGACACGCAGGGGGGGACGGGGGAGAGGGTGCCGGTCCGTGGGGGCTCCCGTTGCGGGTAGGTGCCCGCTCCGGAGCTGTCCGGGGGGGCTCTCACTGTAGGGAGAGCGCCCGCTCCGGGATGTCTCGGGCCCGGCGGGTTCTCCTTGCGGGGATGCCCGCTCCGGGACGTGCTGGTCCTGGGGGGCTGTCGTTGCGGACTGGTGCCGGTCGCTGATCTGCTGTTGTTCCGCAGCTGCTGCGGCTGTGCCAGCGGGTGCTGGGGCGGGCGCTGTTCGAGCGGCTGATGAAGATGACCTTCTACGGGCAGTTCGTGGCCGGGGAGGACCAGGAGGCCATCAAGCCGCTCATCCGGCGGAACCGGGCCTTCGGCGTGGGCGCCGTGCTGGACTACAGCGTGGAGGAGGACCTGAGCGCCGAGGAGGCCGAGCGCCAGGAGCTGGAGTGAGCGAGCGGGCGCGGGACCCGGGAGGAGGCGGCGGCGGGACAGCGCGCGAGGGGAGCGGGACTTGGCCGAGCCGCTATTGGCTGCGCCCGCCCATCCCCCCTGCTCCTATTGGCTGCGGGTTGTGCGTCACGGCCGCACCGCCCGGAGCGAGCTCCCACCCACCAGCACCCCTCGGGGTGCCGCCAACCGCCCCCCCCCTCTTGCCCCTTCCCTCCGGGGTGCTGCCCCGCCGGGGGTGCTTTCCCCCTGCGCACCCCAGGCAGCGTTCCCCGCCTCCCGCTCTCTGCCAAGGGCGGGCTCCAGCCCAAAGCCGTTGGCAGTTTCGCGCCCCTCGGGCTCCACTTGGTGCAGCTCCGCTCACGGGATCGCTGTGTCACGGTCACCGGGATGATGCGGCGCTCCCCGAGCAAGGCTGCAGGAGTCCTGCGCCCCTGCGTGCTGCGGGGGCACCATCCGGCTGCCACGCGGTTGTCATCCGTTAACAACAGCACAAACGGCTTTTGGGGTGCCTGGCAAGTGGGGTTTGGGTCTTTGTGGGGGTGCAGATGTTGCTGTCTCCTCCCAGACACCGCTGGGAGCCTTATCTCTGCCCCCCACCTGGGTGCTGCTTATCGGGGGCTCCTTTCTTGCAGCTGCCGCCAATAATCCCCGTCTGTGTGAGCATTCTGCTTGTCCATGGTGGGAGCAGTGTGCAGTCCACTCGTGAGGGCAGTGCTGGCGTGGGAGCTGCAGGGGATGCAGGGCTGCACTGTCCAGCCGCTTCTTGCAGATTGTGCTGCAAACTTTGGGGTTTAATATATAAATGCTTCTAAATACATTGCTGCAGCCTAGGGGTGGGTCTTTGGAAGGTGAGGAGCTGTGGTGTGTTCAGGAGCACCTGTTTCTTCCCCATGGATGTTGTCCATCACCATGAGGCTGAGCTGGCCCCGGCTGCCCTTCCTAGCCTGGCCGTGCCTGTGGTTTATCACCAAGGGCACCTGCATCCTGCCCAGGGGTGTCCGTGGTTTGGGAGCTCTCTGGGCTGTGCTGGTCCTCCTCCTGGAGGAGGTTTCAGGGGTTGCATGTGTGGGGCTTCTTCCTAGGTGAGCTTTGCCTGTGCTGCATGGGTCATTTCCACCCTTGGTACAGCCCTGCATTGGCCCCGTTCCCCCTGATGCCACTCTGCCTAAGCCCCAGTGGGGCTTGCTCCAACAGACAGGCAGGAGATAGTGAAAAATGCCATCCTGGAGATCACCCAGGGATGTCATGGGGCAGAGATGAGCAGTGGGTGGCATTGGAAGGGCCTTTAGACCCTGGCCCATGCCAAGCATCACTCTGGGTCCTCCTTGGCTGTGTTCAGGGGCAAAACCCCAAACTCTGCCAGTGGTGCTGAGATGGGCTGTGGGAGCCTGAGAGGGATGAGCAGCCCCAGTTCATGGGTGATGGGCTCTGGAGCTGCACCCTTCCATCCCGCCAACACTTTGTTCAGGGTTTCACCCTGTGGTAGAGGCACAAACCAGATGCAGCCAGCAGGCTTTTTGGTCTCCTGGTGCTGTCTGCCATTGTTTCCGTCTGTTGTTTCCCATCTATTGTTTCCAGCTGGCAGAGCCATGCTGGGTTTCCCAGCTCTTGTGGAGCAAGCTGGAGATGGCAGCAGGGAAATGCCCTTCTCCTGTCCCCAGCACTGCCAGGTGCCCTGAGCGGCTCTGCCATGCCGTGTGTGGACTTTGCTTCCTCTACAGTGTTCTTGTGTGGAGACCTGATACCTGTCCCCTGGGATTAGGATCCTGCCTGGCAACCAGCCTGCTGGAGCTGACACCTGCCCTCCTCCTGCTCCCAGCACTGCTGTCACCTGTGCCCAGCGCACTCATACGCATGCTGTGGGTCCCCAGGATCACAGGGTGGTTTCTGCTTAGCCTGAAGCTGTGCAAAGAGGTCCTTGGCTGGTGCGTGCTGGCAGCTCGCGCGTGGACAGGCTTGAAGGACTCTCTTCTGCCAAGAGCTTTGCTTTGTTCCTAGCTGCACAGTTTCACCCATAGCTCCAGCCTGGGTTTCATGTGACCAGGGGTTTTTCCTTGGATGTGGTAATTGAGGGACAGCTTCTCCCTGGAGTGCCCTCATCCGCTTTGCCAGACCTGTTTGCTGATGAGCAAAGCAAACGCACTGTTCTCATGGCACCCATGGGTGAAATGGATTATTCCTGCTTAGTTCTGACAGAGGGATCTTTGTGCTTCTCCTGAGACTGTTTGTTGGAGCCTGATCAAAAACTTCCCAACAGCCGCACTCTGCTCTGTCAGCCGGATCACCCCCCCTGCAACCCCATGGACTGTATCAAGTATTCATCACTTGCTTTGCAGCACTTGCTTTGTGCATGGTTTGGGTGACTGTGAGCTCCTGGGTCCTGAATGTGGCTCCTTCCTGGTCACAGCTTGCCAGGAGCATTTGGGCAGTGCCTGGAGATGTGCCCTGCTCTCAGTGTGCAGGAGGGATGGGCAGGTATGAGCTGCGTTAAGTGGCACTTGGCTAGCGCAGGAATGGCTTTGCTGGCCAAGACTAACACTGCAAAGAAAGCAGATGGTGATCTAACGGAAGAGCTGTTTCTGCAGCTGGAAGGAGCTTCCTTTACTCTGCTCGATGCAGAACAATAAAGCGAGCACCATGGCACTGCCTCGAATGCCCCCCTCGGGGAGCAAGGGCTCCATGCAGTCATGCCGCAGGAATGTTGCTGGAAAGGGTGTGTTTGGCTTCAGGAGCAGAAACCACTTCAATTTCAAGGGTGATGTTTGCTGGTCTTGTGGCTGGCTTTCACCCCGGGTAGGTCAGAGGAGGTTTTGCTCCCTGCAGCTCGTCTTCAGCATCTTGGATGCTGCTCACAAGGTGTGCTTTGGGGCTCAGAGCTGCTGTGCTGCAGCTGGGACCTGCCTGCAGGACCCATCTCTCTTGGCATGTTCTCAGAGTCACTGTAGTGTGTCCAGCTGAAGCCTTCCCCTGTGCCACGCTGCTGGCTCCACAGGGAACCTCCATCCCTCTGCTCTGCCCTCATGAGGCCCCGTGTGCAGCACTGTGTGCAGCTCTGATGTCCTCAACATAAGAAGGACATGGAGCTGTCGGAGAGAGTCCAGAGAAGGCCACGAGGATGCTCAGGGGCTGGAGTGCCTCCCGTATGGACACAGGCTGAGAACACTGGGGCTGTTCAGCCTGGAGAGGAGAAGCTGCGTGGAGACCTCAGAGCAGCTTCCAGTGTCTGAAGGGGGCTACAAGGATGCTGGGGAGGGACTCTTCATCAGGGGCTGTAGTGATAGGACAAGGGGTGATGGGTTCAAACTGGAACAGGGGAAATTCAGGTTGGAGATAAGGAAGAAGCTCTTCCCTGTGAGGGTGCTGAGGTGCTGGCACAGGGTGCCCAGAGAAGCTGTGGCTGCCCCATTCCTGTGTTCAAGACCAGGTTGTACAAGGCTTTGAGCAAGCTGCTCCAGTGGGAGGTGTCCCTGCCCATGGCAGGAGTTGGGACTGAATGAGCTTTAAGATCTCTTCCAACCTAAACTATTCAATGATTCACCATGGACTTCACTGTCTCTTCTTCCACCCTCTGTGTTTGGGGGCAGAAAGCTCCTCAGCGTGTCCCCAGGGCAGCAAAGCCAGGGAGCAGAGCTTGCTGGACACAGCGCCTGCTGCTCCCCACGAGCTCCGGCTGCTCCTGCCTCAGTTCGCACCAGGCTTTGCTGCGCTTTGGGTGATGCGAGGCTGTTCCTGGCTCCAGGGAGCAGGAGGAAAGGGCTTGTCTCCGCTTGTTTATGCTTCCAGCAGCCCCTAATCCTTGTCACAGGGTTTCCATGTGGGAGAACACGTTCTGAGACCACGTCATGCGCCTCCGCTCTCTTGTGCAAGTCCTCTGGCTCCGGATGGGTGCCTTCACTCTCTGTTCTTTCCCACTGTTGGGTACTAGCAGTTTTGGGGCAGTGACTCCAAGGCAGAGATGTCCTGGAGGAGATGGCTCTGCTGTCACCCAGGGCTGCCGTCCAGCGGCTGCTCGAGAAGGCTTTGCCGCTCAAGGAGGATCTCGTGACTTGGCCAGTATCCCCCAGGCTGTCAGAGCCCTGTTATCGCTGTGGCAAAGAGCTTGGGCTTGAAATTACATCCGAGGTCAGCTGGAGTTGAAGCTGTGTCTGTAAGTGACTGGCTACCGCCAAGGCACAGAGGAGCATGGGGCAGCTGAGCTGAAGCACAGGATCCACAGTTTGATAGGCGCTGTGTCTGGAGGAGCTCCCTGCTCCTGGTCTGGCTCCTGGTGCCTGCAAGATGGGAGGTGTTGGGTTGAGTTTGGTGCCACTCAGTGAGATGCATGGGTTGGTGCGGTGGAGATGAGCCCTTGGCCCCACCAAGGCTGACCATGTCCTTGCCACGGGATGGGCTGTTTGAGAGCAGCTCTGGACCCTGGGACAGAGCATCTTCCCTGTGCTGCCTCAGGGCCTCCAGGTAACACTTGCCTGGACGGTGAAACCCCCTTGCTTTCCATGAGTCTGTGGCATCTGATGGCATTTGTGCTATCTGACCTGGCAGTAAAGCTCAGGCTGAGCATCACTTGATCCACTGGTGAGGGAAATGGAAGGCCCAGGGCAGCAGCAGGGGAGCCTCAGAGCTGCCCTGGCCCCCAGCGTGGGCTTGCAGGGAGTTGCTGACCTGGTCCTTATCTTCCCTGTTCCTCTCCTTAGGTCCTGCACCTCTGCAGCCGAGAAGGAGATAGGAGGTGAGTGACGCAGCCTCTCCTGCTGACAGGAGATAGCCTGAAGGCCCAGCTGATGGGGCAGGGCATGGCTGGTGCGGGGGAAGGACCCAGCTCCTGCAGCCTCAAAACATGAGCTGGATGAGGAGCATCGTGGTTCTCGGCCAGAAGAGCAGAGGCTCATCCTGTGCTTGGGCAGCAGGGCAAGCCGGGCGCTCTGCAGCCTGCAGAGGCTCTGCCGAGGTCCAAGCCAGAACCTCTCTCCCTGGCACCCACGGCAGAAGCCCCTGGGAGGTTCCAGGAGCTGAGCAGGGCAGCAGGACCCATCTCCATCCTTTTCCCCTCTAGGAGCAGAGCAAAGGGAGAAGCAATACCGAGCCCATCCGGGATTTGGGGACCGCCGTGGTGGGGTCATCAGTGCCCGCACTTATTTCTATGCTGATGAGGCCAAGTGTGACCAGCACATGGAGACCTTCCTCCGCTGCATCGATGCCTCAAGTAAGTGCTCCACATGTCCTGAGGAGCCCCGCTGGGCCTGGGGACTGCAGCGACCCTGCAGCCTGCCACAGTACCGTGGTGCCCCAGCATCCTACCTCGGGTCAGCTCTGCTGCTGTGGCTCCATGCAGGTGGCAGCTCTGAGGACGGCTTCTCGGCCATCAAGCTGACGGCACTGGGCAGACCTCAGTTCCTGGTGAGTGCCAGGGCTCTGACCAAGGTGATGTGGGTGATGCATCTGTGGGGCAGGTACTTTGGGATGCCAGGCTTGCTGCAGCAGCATCTCTACAGATAGCAGAGGGCAGTGGACATCAACAGACTGTCCCCTGTGTGCCCAAGACCACCCTGAAGACGCTGCCTCAGCTTTTGGGGACACGTGAAGATCTCAGAAGTGTAAAGTTCCGAGGGCACGGGGGTCCTGTGCTGCTGGGCTTGGCACCTGCTTGGCCAAGGTGCGCTGCTGTAGGGTCAGGGTCTGCCATCGGGGTACGGTTTGGCAAAGCTGTGGCAGGATGGGGTGCTCCGGGCCGGGTGCCTCAGCTCAGGCTCCCTCCACAGCTGCAGTTCTCGGAGGTGCTGGTCAAGTGGCGGAGGTTCTTCCATCAGATGGCTGCGGAGCAGGGCCAGGCCGGGCGGGCAGCACTGGAGATGCGGCTGGAGGCAGAAAAGCTGCGGGTGAGGCGGGTGATGCCCGAGGGAAGGGGATGTGCTGCTGGAGAGACCTGCACCACCCCTGAGCCTGGAGCAGTAACAGCACTGCAGCCCCGTGGCACTGATGTTCCTTCTGATGGCAGGAGGCCCTGGCCAACCTCGGCATCGCGACCAAGGCAGAGACCCAGCGCTGGTTCACAGGCGAGAACCTGGGCATAAGCGGGTAAGCTGTCTGTGACCCGGGGACACTGGGGGCCCTTGTCTGTTCCTTGGGCTGTGGGGCAGCAGCAAAGAGAGGTCTCCAAAGGGCAGCACTGGACTCAGCAACCAAGCATAGAGGAGGTCTGGGTGGAGGTGACAAGGCACGTCAGGGTGGCACCTCAGTTGCTGGAGGGGTTGGGAGCTGGTAGAGACCTCCCTACCCCTGCAAGACACCAGCACGGATCCAGCTCTCTGCTCCCAGCACCGTGGACCTGCTGGACTGGAACAGCCTGATCGACAGCCGCACCAAGCTCTCCAAGCTGCTGCTTGTGCCCAACATGCAGGTGGGTGTCCATCGGTGGTACCCTGGAGCAGCCGCACTGGGAGCAGGGTGCGGGTGCATGGGCTGGTGGCCGTGGTGCTGGCTGTTGTCTATGCTAGCAGAGCCTGGCCACACCATGACCCACCGCGTGCAGCCACCAAGCTGGCAGGATGAGTGCTGGGAGCTGGGGTGGCAGCAGCCCTGGGGATGGGCTTCCCCCAGGGCTGTTTCTGTCCCATGGGCAAGGCTGGATGCAGGCAGGGTGCCACAACCTGTTCTCCTTTCAGACTGGGCAGCTTGAGCCTCTGCTCTCGCGTTTCACTGAAGAGGAGGATCTGCAGATGAAGAGGATGCTGCAGCGGATGGATGTCCTTGCCAAGGTAAGGAGGAGCTGGAGCCGGGGAAGCTGGGAATGGGCCCTGACACAGAGGGGGTGACATAGAATCAGAATCCTTTGAGTTAGAAGGGACCTTAAAGCTCATCCAGTGCCAACCCCTGTCACGGGCAGGGACACCTTCCTCTAGAGCAGGTTGCTCCAAGTGCCATCCAACCTGGCCACAGGTATCAGGTGCCCCCATGAACACCCCCCACATGTCACTCACCCCCCAGAGAGCCACAGAGGCAGGCGTGAGGCTGATGGTGGACGCGGAGCAGAGCTACTTCCAGCCCGCCATCAGCCGCCTCACCCTGGAGATGCAGCGCCGCTTCAACAGGGACCGGGCAATCATCTTCAACACCTACCAGTGCTACCTGAAGGTGAGATCTGGCTGCAGGCTGGGCAGGAAGGGCCTGCTGGATGGAGACCTTGGCTCCTGAAGCCATGGTGATGCACAGCTCAGGGCTGGTTGCCTGGAGGCACAGGGCAGAGGTGGCACTGGTGCAGTGACCTTGTGCCATCTCTTCCCCCTGGTCCCAGGAGGCTTATGACAATGTGACGGTGGATGTGGAGCTGTCGCACCGGGAGGGCTGGCACTTCGGCACCAAGCTGGTCCGTGGTGCCTACATGGATCAGGAACGGGAGCGGGCAGCCCAGATCGGCTACGAGGATCCCATCAACCCCACCTATGAGAAGACCAACGAGATGTACCACAGGTAGGGCAGCCCCAGCCATGGTCCTCCCTCCCATCCCACCAGGTACAGGCTCCAGCGGCCTCACCACAAGCCCCTGTACTGCCGTGCAGGTGCCTGGACTATATCCTGGAGGAGATCAAGCACAGCAGGAAAGCCAATGTGATGGTGGCATCTCACAACGAGGACACAGTGAAGTTCACCCTGCGCAGGTGACTGCCGGGCAGGCATGGCAGGCACTGGGGATCCAGCAGAGCTGCAGCAAGATGTGGCTTGTTGGGTCTCCTGTGCTCACCCAGGGGGACGCTGCCTCGTGTGCTCTGCTGTCTCCGCTCTTCCTCATGCCGAGGCTTGGCTTGCAGGATGATGGAGCTTGGCATCCACCCCTCGGAGAAGAAAGTGTACTTCGGGCAGCTGCTGGGCATGTGCGACCAGATCACCTTCCCCCTGGGTGAGTGCTGGGAGCAGCAGGGACGCGGCAGTCGTGTTCCTGCCCCATGGAGTCACCCTCAGGGTCTCCAGGATGGACGGAGCCAGGATGTGCCTGTGAGAGCACCACTGGCTGAGAACAGTGCTCTGTGGCCTCTATCATAGAATCATAGAATGGTTTGGGTTGGAAGGGAGCTTAAATCCCATCCAGTTCCAACCCCTGCCACGGGCAGGGACACCTTCCACTGGAGCAGCTTGCTCCAAGCCCCTGTGTCCAACCTGGCCTTGAACACTGCCAGGGATGGGGCAGCCACAGCTTCTCTGGGCACCCTGTGCCAGCGCCTCAGCACCCTCACAGAGCGGGTTCTGAGCTCAAGTGCACACTGGAGCTGGGTCACTGAGGAGCTTCTCCTCACCCAACACCCCCAAGTCCTTCTCAGTGATGCTCCATCCAGTCTCCTCCAGCCTGCGTCTGTGCTGGGGCTTGCCCTGACCCAGGGCAGGACCTTGCACTTGGCCTCATTGAACTCCATGAGGTTTGCATGTCATAGAATCATAGAATCATAGAATAGTTAGGGTTGGAAAGGACCTTAAGATCATCTAGTCCCAACCCCCCTGCCATGGGCAGGGACACTTCCTACTAAACCCCATCTCTTCCAGCTTGCCCCTTCCCTTTCCCACCTGCATGGAATGCCGTGACCCCTGCACAGATGTAGGGGATGTGCAGGATGTAGGTGGAGAATCACATCTGTCTATTGGAGGTCCCATAAGACCATGATGTCTGCGCAGGGAGATTCCCACTTTGGTCTATGAGCAGAGATTGGGTTGTCCAAGGCGGGGCAGAGGCTGATCCTGGCAGGCACAAACCTCCCGTGTACCCTCTGGCCCTGCTGGAGCTGCACACCAAGTCCTGGGCAGCTGCCTCTTGTGTGACCTTGTCCTCTCCTCTGCCACTGGCCCCAGCAGCACTCCTGGGGCCCAGACCCGGGGATGCGCAAGGGTCCAGGTCAGGGAATGATCCCATTGCCCGCACTGGGGGCTGGGGCTGAGCCTTGCACCCAGGGGAGTCTGTGGGAGGCGGGGGCCGTTGTCCAGCCTGGCCGCGGCTCTGCCCCGGGGCTCCCATCGCCAGCGGGGTTTGGCTGCAGCCTCCTCTGCTCATGCTGCAAAAATGTGTTAACTTGATGTTTCTGGTTGAACGCTTCTTGCCTTGGCCCGGCCCCGGCTCCCGACATTCCCAGGGCTCCTGGTGACCTCGGCGCCTTCCCAAGCTCCCCGTGCTGAGGAGGCTCGGCCTCATCCGGCTGCTCCCAGGCTCCCCTCCCCAGTGCTGGACCATAGCCTCCAGCCGCTGTATCCCTCCCACCTGCATCCTTTGCACATCGGCACAGCCTGAAGGCCGGGGGGAGGGGCACGGGGGGGGAGGGGAGGGTGAGGGGGGAAGGTCGGATTGGGATAGGGGAAGGTAAAGGGGGAGGCTTTTGGCTTCCTTCTCCCCCTCTTTCATCTTTTTCTTCCTCTGTTTTCCTTCCTTCCCCTTTTTTGGCTTTCTTGGTCCTTTCCAACCCCTCTCTCTCCTCCAGGTCAGGCTGGCTTCCCTGTCTACAAGTATGTGCCCTACGGGCCGGTGCAGGAGGTGCTGCCCTACCTGTCCCGCAGGGCCCAGGAAAACAGGGGCTTCATGGAGCGGGCGAACCGGGAGCGGGACCTTCTCTGGAGGGAGGTCAAGCGGCGGCTCCTTGCCGGCACCTTCTTTAGCTCCAGCCACTAACCTCAACTGTGGCTCCAGCCCAGCACCTCCTGTGCCTTCACCTATGACCACTACTGCCATTCCCCAGCCTAATCCTGCTGCAGGTGCCCTCCCAGGACCCTTTTCCCGAGGAGGGGACATGTCCCTGCTGCTCTTTGAACTGCACACACCTCCAGGACATCACTACTGTAGGACTGCCCCAAGGGATGTCCCCCCCATCCCAGGGCCTTGAGCTGGGCTGTCTCAAGGGCTGTGCTGCGTGAGCACTGCCCTAGGGGTTTCCCATTGCAGCAGCAGGTTTGGCTGCCCGCTGCCTGCCATGGGCTCGTTCCTCCGGCCTCTGCCAGGGCTGGGGCTTGTTTTCTTCCAGCTCTGCGGAGGCGGTGGCCCAGTGAACCGGGCAGGGGCACGCTCGGTCCCTGCTGCCTGGCCCAGGGCAGCTGCTACCTGGCTGCTCTGAGCTTCGCAGAGCCCATCCCACGGGGCTCAGCACTGGGCTTGTCCAGTGGGGCAGGAGCAGCAGCAGGGAGGCAGCCAGCCCCTGCCCTGCGCTGTCCCTGCCCCATCCCCGCGCTGTCCCTGCCCTGCTCACAGTCCCCAGCTCCAGTCCTGGGTCAGGTCTGTGTTGCGGGTAGGGAGGAGCAGGCAGAGCTGGAGCACAGCTCAGCTCTGCTGTACACTGGATTGGTGGAGAACAGTGATGATTAAACTGCAGCTGTTCTTGCTCCCCTCTTCTGTTCACAAAATCCCACCTGGTTTGGGTTGAAAGGACCTTAAAGCTCCTCCAGCTCCAACCCCTGCCACAGGCAGGGACACCTTCCTTGGAGCACGTTGCTCCAAGCCCCGTTGTCCAACCTGGCCTTGAGCACTGCCAGGGATGAGGCAGCCACCCCTGGAAGTTACTGGGAACCATCTGTCCCTGAGCTGTGCATCACTGCCAGGGGCCTGAAGGGGGGGGAGGGGGTTGTGCCTGCTCTCAGCCCCCTCCAGCTGCACACTTTGGCCAGGGCCAGGGTTTGAGGAATGGAGCCAGAGACAGGATCTACTGAGGCCGAACGTCCTGGGGATGAGAAGCTGTGGAGCTCTGCAATGGGCTTGGAGGGGACCAGGAGCCCTGGAGCATCCCCCAGCCTGCAGAGAGGGGATGGGAGCTGCAGGAGAGCCTCTCCCCGCCCTGAGCTCTGCTCCTGGGGCCATTCACACTGAGGCGGCCACTGCCTTGAGTTAGGAGCAGATTTCCCTGGGCTTGGCTGGAGCTCTGCAGGACCATGAGCAGCTCTCTGGGCTCCCCTGCCAGGCAGCCGGGGCAGCAGGTCAGGCCCTCTGTTTCTGGTGAGCCACCCCCAAGCCAAGGGGGGGTTCAGGCTCTCCAGAGGTGTTCCCCTGCTGCTGTTTCTCCAGCTGAGGCTCCCATGCCTTAAAGAACGGGCTCAGGGGGCTGCTGCCCATTCACCTGTCCCACTGCGTGCCATGCCACCCCACAACCTCCATGTTCCCAGCAGCCTTGATCCATGCTCAGCCACAAAACAGCAACTGCCCCTTCTATGTGTGGGTGCACTGACCCAGCTGAGCCCTCCCTGTACCTCAGCCTTTCCACCCTGCTCAGTTTGAGCTCTTGCTGCTGGAAGCTGCTTTCTTCTTGTCCTGAAGGAAGAGGAGGCATCAAGTGGTGGCAGCTCTGCTGGTAGCCCCACACTGCAGCACATGTGCTCAAAAGGCCTTGAAGCCTTCAGAAGGAACTGCAAACAGTATATAACGGATGACATCAACCATGCTCATGGGGCACTTTCAGTGTTGCTGCACTGTTGGACTGAGGAGGGTCACTGATCAGGCTGGAGGTGCCCCATGTCCCCCCAGGTCCACAGATGTGTCCTTATGATGGGTTAACCAGTGACTGCTCTGAAGCTCTTCTGTCCCTGTTCAGGGTCAAGGTCCCTTGGTTCCACTATTGCAGGTACCACTTGGCTCCACAGGTGCCTGTGTGGCTCCCAGCAGGCTGAGCCCAGCACTGCCGGATGCATGGGGATGCCAGACATCAGGAGATGGAGCCTGGGGCAGCCGGGCACATAGAAACACAGAATCCCAGCCTGGTTTGGGTTGGAAGGGACCTTAGAGCTCATTCAGCTCTAGACCTCTCCCACGGGCAGGGACCCCTTCCACTGGAGCAGGGTGCTCCAAGCCCCTGTGTCCAACCTGGCCTTGAACACTGCCAGGGATGGGGCAGCCACAGCTTCTCTGGGCACCCTGGGCCAGCGCCTCAGCACCCTCACAGGGAAGAGCTTCTGCCCAAGAGCTCATCTCAGTCTCCCCTCTGGCAGGTTAAAGCCATTCCCCTTGTCCTGCCCCTACAGGCCCCCGTCCAAAGCCCCTCTCCAGGTCTCCTGCAGCCCCTTTAGGCACTGGAGCTGCTCTCAGGTCTCCCCGGAGCCCAGCTGGGGCTGCCACATCCCTGTGGTCTGTCACCGGAGCCCCGAGCTGAGCTGGCAGCCAGGACTCCGCATCCTTCCCTTTGGGAATCCCCCCGCACGTTCCTCGGCGCTGCCCATCCGAAGGACCCCGCGCCCGTCGGGGCGGCGCTGCCCGCGGTGGGGGGCGCGGCCCCCGGAGCCTGGCCCGCCGTCACGGGAACCAATGCGGAATTTCCTGGCTGGCGGCGGGGCCCCTCCCGCTGCTGCCGAGGGGGGGGCGGGGGGTGGCGGCGGCGGCGGAGCGCTTGCAGTGCGGCTTCCGCCCGCCGAGCAGCGGCCAGGGCAGGGCGGGCACCGGGCGCGGTGGAGCCGGGGCGGGCGGCGGAGCAAAGCGCCGGGGGGAAGCGCCCCGTATGGGATGGGCCGGGTCAGGCCGGGCCCCGCCGCTCCGACGGTGATGGCGGCCCGCGGGCTGCGACCGCCCCGCCGCGCCCGAGCCGGAGCCGCGGAGCTGCCGCTGGTGCTGGTGCTGGTGGTGCTGAGCCGCGGAGCCGCGCAGGAGCTGAGCCCCCGCGGCAGGAACGTCTGCAGGGCTGGAGGGTAGGAGCGGCGGGACGGGACGGGACGGGACGGGACCCCCCGAGCGGCGGGGCCGGGGCGCGGGGTGCGGCGGGATGGGGAGGTGGGGACACGGGACACACACACGGACCCGCTTCTGAGCGCCTGCTAGGGTAAAATCCAGCTTGTGAGGAGCTGAGACGGGGGCAGCCGGGCACCGGGAAGGGGCGAGGAGCTCGGCCCGAGCGGGGCCGGGGGTGGGGGTCCCTTCCCGACCGCCGGGAGAGCTGCGGGGACTCAGTTCTGGGCACACCGGGGCCGGTCCCGCCTGCCTTTGGGGCAGTTCTGCGCGGAGCCGGTTCTGAGTGCCCCGGGGCCGGTCCTGCACTTCGCGGCGCCCGGGAGTGCTGTGAAGACCCGGTCCTGCAGCCCCCAGAGCCGATCCTGCTGCGGGGACCTTTTCTTGGCTGCCTCTGGTGATCGAGTCGTGCTGTGGGGGGCCAATGCTGCATCCCCCGGGGCCGGTTCTGCAGTGGGGAGCCGATCCTGGGTGCCTCCGGGCATCGGGTTGCACTGTGAGGGGCCGGTCCTGCAACCCCGCAGCCAGTGCCGTGGCCGAGCAGGATGCAGGATGCTCTGGGTATCCTGGTGGAGCTGCCCCGGGCTGCTCGAGATGGTGGACTTGGCAGCTCCAGCACCCTCGGGTTTGGCTTCAACAAGTGAGCGCTGGCACTACCTGGCTGCCCCCGGGGGTCACATCGTGCCTGCCTGATCGGGGTGGGGACCGAGCCCTGGGAGCTGGCACTGCCTTGTGCCCACTCCCTGAGCTCTGCCTCTACCACAGAACACTCTGCAAAGCATCGCCTCGGGGCAAGCTTCTCTGCAGCGCTGGGGCTTGGTGCTGGGGCTTGATGGCTGGCCCCCGCCGAGGGGGGAGAGTGCCCACAGCCGCTGCCTCCTGGCTGGGAGAGCTCCCGCCCCTGCCCTTGCTGGGGGGCCCAGGCCATAAATGCACCTTTACATCTCGCCCGTGAGGTCAGACGAGTCCACAAGGAAAACATGTGCTGAGAGCGAGAGGGGCCGCATAATGGCTCCATTCAGCAGGGCCACAGGGGCTGGTGCCCCCTCCTCAAGTTACAGCCTGAGTTTCCTAAGGAGGCATTTCAGGAGCCAGAGCGGTGAATGCTGTGGATGTGGGATGCGGGAAGTGGTTCCTCCTCGCTGCCCATCATCTGCCCCAGCAGAACTGCCTCCATGTCCTGGGGTGGCAGAGGGAATGTGAAGCAGTGTCCCCCCGACCCTGTCCTGTTCCCGGCATCCAGCCACACATGCTGGGGATGGGGTGTCTGAGTGCTGCCCTTTGCACCATTCCTGCTGGAGGGATGCTGCACCCAGTGCCGCAGGGCTTGGCGGGAGGCACTCACCAGCAAGCAGACAGGGTGCAAGGGGTGATGTCCGTCCTCCCGTGGGGCCTGGAGGCAGCCTGGGTGACAGACAAGGTGGGGAGGGGACAGCACCTGAGATGTCCTCCTTGGCATGGAGGATGCCCCATGTGTCACCATCCAAATCCCCCTTGGTGGCCTCAAGAACTGCGGTGCTACCGGTCCTTCCCTGGCCCTGGGGCTTTGGGGCAGGTCCCAGTGTCCCCCATCCAAGCTGGGTGAAGCTGCTCTTTGGATCTGTGGTTGTGAGGCTCTGCCACACAGCTCCGTCCCTTGAAGATGCCAGTCATGAGGTTTGGGGGGCTTGAGAGGAGGATTCTGCTTCAGGCCCTTCTGTGACCTGAGACCTGGCTAGTGAGCAACAACCCAAGGAGCTATGTGGGGCAGAAGAAAAGGGATGTGTGGGGCAATTTGGTGTTAAAGTTTTCTTTCCTAATCTTGAAGTTCTTTTATAACCAAGTTACAAGCTGGGGTGCCACTCTCCGAAGCTGGTGTTTGGGGTGCAGGCCAGTGCCTGGGCCCTGCTTTGGCCCCATCCTGCTCTCACCAGCGCTTTCTTTTGGAGAGTGGTACTTTTAAACTTCTTTTCCTTTTCTTTCTCTGCCTGAAGAGTTTCCACGATCCCGCTCCAGGGAATCTCTACCTTGCACCCCGGGGATGGGGTTGGCTCGGGGACCTGGAGCTGGCATCATCCAGGGGGGATGCTGCTGGCTGGGGCCCCGTGGTGCCTGTGTGCCACAGGGCGGGGAGCTGGCACCAGGTGATGGGTGATATGGAGAAAGAAGGAGCTCAGTGTCAGGGTGGTGCTTGGGAGAAGCAGTGGGGTGGGGAGGACTGGGGATGGCCACGGGGCTGGGGAGGGGACAGCAGTGCTGTGGGCTGGGGAGACACGCTGCGTGTCCTCGGGCTGAGAGCAGGAGGTCTCACATGGGACCGTCTGACGTGGGTCCAAGGCAGTGGCTCCCACCCGAGCCCCAGGGTCAATCTCCTGCTCTGGGGGTGTGAACCCACTCACTGTTTTAGGGGGGGCTGTCTGGAGCTGTCCCTCCGGCCTCAGGAGCCCCCTCCATAGCTGTGGGTGAAGGGGATGTGCTTCAGGGAGCAATTCATCCACAAGAAAAATATTCTGCCTCCGTGGAAGCCCCCAGAGCATCCGTGGAGGTGCTGCTGGTGCTTGGCATGAGCAGGATGTGGCCATGTGCTGGGCATTGAGCGACTGTCCCTGCAGGTCATGGCCCTGGCTGTTCCCACATCCCTGCTCCTTTCTTCCACATCGAGCTCCCACATCCTGGACAGGTATTGGAGGCAGCTTTCCTTTCTTCTTTTCCCAGCGTTTGAAGTGCTTTGGAGAAGAGGGAATAGGTGGATTTGCACCCGGCATGTCTGCAGTGGCAGCTCCCTGCGGGGCACAAGCGACCTTTCAAACATATCTCCCAGTTACCCGAGTTCCCGTGGTCATGGGATGCGTGGAGCAAGCCCTCTTTGCAGGAGTTGAGAGCGCAAGATGTGTTTTAGACCCGTGTCCCATGAGTCACGCTGCAGCCAGCACCGCCGCTGCCTGGGGCTGGCTGTGCTCAGGGACCAGTCCGTGTGCTGCCCCGGGACCACCAGTGACCCCGTGCTGCGTCCCAGCTGCCTCTGCTCACAATGGGAGAGAGTTTGTTTGCTGTCAAAGTCACTGATAGAGGAGAGCGGGGCTGAGCAGAGAGGCGCCGAATGGCAGCGGCGGGCACGGGGAAGTAGGTATTAGCTGTCAGCCGCAAGGTAAACACAATCCCAGTGCTGTGGGTGTGCTGGTGGTGGGCACGGTGCTGCTCCTCTCCTCCAGCTCACGGCCAGGGAGGGGTTTCTCCCTCCTGCCACTTTCAGCAGCTCCCCACTGTCAGCCGCAGGGCTTTCATCACAGGTGATGCTTTTTGGTGCCTCCCCTGTCGTGCCCATTTTGGCAGCCAAGCCAAGCTGTTTGAGGGAGTAGGTTTCCCAAGCAGAAGGGTTTCCCCTTGCAAACCTGCTGTGGTTTCATCGAAAAACCACCAAATGCTGCATTTCCAGAGGGGGGAGCAGTAAAAGCAGGCCCAGGTGGGACAGTGGCTGCTTTGGGAGGTTCAGGACACCACAGACCCTGCTGCACCCCAGACCGGTGGGCACTTAGGGGAGGGCAGCCTGGAGCCTCGTGCAGAGAAGAGCCTTGTCTCCAGCCCCCTGGTCTCTGGGGAGGTGGTTTGGTGGTTGACCCCCCTTTGCCCTTAACACCCTGCGTCCCCTTGTGTGCTTGGCCAGGGCAGAGCCCCCTCACTCGAGCCCCGCGGTCCCCACACGGGGTTTCTCCGGCTGCCATCGCAGCATCTTGCAGCCACTTCGGCAGCTGAAGGATGGAGCTATTTTGGGCTCCGTCTGCGAGGCATTCTTTCCAGGCCTTGAATCATTTTTGTGGTTCTTTTCTGCCTCTTTTCCAACTTTTCTCCATCCGCCGTGAGCAGGGGACGCGCTGCTCCTGGCGGGGCCGGGCGGGCGCAGGGACCTGCCTCCAGTGCCCCCAGTACCGGTGCTGGGCCGGGGGCTGCTGGCAGCTCCCTTGCTCCCTCCCCGGCCCCAGGACAAGGCCGTCTGGCAGCCAGACGTGGTCCTGTGACTGCGCTGGGTTCGAGCGGATACTTCCTCACTGTCTCCTCCTCTTCTGCATTTGTTACTTATAAAGAGGAAAAGGGGGGGGGAAAGAAAGAGCAAAATGCATTCCAGGCTGCGCCGCGGAATGAGCGGCCCTGGATTGACTGTAGCACCCACTCAGGTCCTTTATAGCTCTCAGCATCGCTCCCGGGGCTGGCCAGGACCAGGCAGTGTGGTACCACCAGAGATGAGCACGGTCCACCCAGGGATAAGGGGGTTTCCTGCAGTGTCCTGGAACAGGGAGCGTGTTTCTTACACCTGATTGCAGCATTGGGAGCCCCCAGCCTGTCGCCTGGGGAGTCATTGAACAAGTGTGGGTGAGGTGTCCCCGGGTGTCCCATCCCAGTAAGGACCTGAGCATCTTTGACTGAGCCTCCGAGGGGCTCTGAGACCCCATCCTGGTGCTGGCCAGGGTCAGGCTTGTGCTACAAATGCTTTGAGTGATGGTCTTGTACATGGTGCTGCCTGGAGGTGGTGGCACTCCTGGGCACCCAAGGGCTCAGGGATACATCCCAGCCGCTTGCAGTTGGCATCACACAGCTTCTATATGGGGGATATCCCGCAGGAGCTGTGCTCAAGGCGTTCTTTTCCCAGCTTTTAGGGGTTTGGGGGATTTCTTTTGTCAATAACGGTTCCAAACACACCTTTCCTTGTTTCACCACTCCTGGCTCACAGAGGAACTGGTCCTGGCCTCACTCCTGGCTGAATCCAGTGCCCATGGGAGCCCCCAGCAGCTCTGCGTGGTGAGGAGCAGCCAGCAGTGTTCCTTGTCCCATGGGACAAGTCTTCAATTGACCGGGAGTGAGACCTCTCACCATCATGGCACCGGTGTTCTCCATGGAGTTTTGGGGAAGACCAGGGCTTTCTGAGGGTCATAACCATTCATGGTGCTTTTTCTTGCCCTCTGTAGCTCCACGGTGCTCGTGTGCTGCCCAGGATGGAGGCAACAAGGAAGCGAGTGTTTAATAGGTAAGCCCTGGTGTCTTCCTGTGTTGGACACTGCTCATCTGCCCATCCTTTGCTAAGCCCTCTTGGCTTCACTGCTGTTGTCAGGGGCCACCCTGATGTGCCCCACAGCAGGGACCTCCTGTCCCAGGGACCCCTGCCTGCAGCCAGGCTCCCTGGGGATGCTGGGGCCTGTCCTGCCTCCCTGTGGTACTTGAAGCCAGCAGCGTGTGGATGGAATGGGTGCTCAGCCCCGGTGCTGGGGTATCCCCTGAACCCACAGTGACACCCTGGGGTTCACCAGGCACCAGACGGCTTCTCCACATGGAGCATCACCCCTGCTCGCAGGCTGGCGGGGTTCTGTCCATGCCGGCCAGCTCGGGGGTGCTGCTCTGGGACCCAAGGGTCAGCCAAGGTTCCCAGGGTGAAGCGTGGGGACGGGGAAGGTGCAGCTGCAGGGATGGGACCCAAAGACTTCCCACAGCAGCGTGAGGAGCCAAGGCAGAAACCGCCGAGACCAGGCATGTGTCCATCATGGCCCCAGTGGGGAGAGGCTGCTGGGGCAGCCCCAGCCAGGGCCGCGCCAGGCTTTACAGTTCTTGCAGGGGCATGGATGCTGAGCATGAGGCCCTGGAGCTCTGATCCCCAGCACTGATCCACAGGCACGGGGCTGTTCTGGGGTTCCTGTGCTATCCCCCACAGCCTCGCCTGGCCACGGGACTCCCCTTGTGCCAGGAGAGATGGAGGAGCTCAGTGCACCAGCCTGGGGCACCAGCAGTGTGCAGCCAGCAGCCAGGACACGTAACCAACTAACCCACCGTGCATGAGCCCTTGTAACCGCTCGCTGCATGCGTTGGGTGCCTGCACACCAGGAACAGGATATGGTCCCTTCAGCATGAGGGAGGACAGGGTCTGCCAGGACAGTGGGGGGAGGACGGTCCCACCAGCAAGCTTTCCCCATCTCCTTGCCCCCCCAACCTGCTCTAACCCTTAGACTCACTGCTCCTAACCTGTGTAATCTGTCTATTTTAGGGGATTCTATAGTACCCATCACCGTAGGTCTAACAGCTCCCAGGTAAGGTGAATGGGATGGGTGGTCTGCTCTCCCATGTGGCTCCTGAGATGGCTCATCTAGGGCCGTGCAGGACCTGCCTGTGCCAGCCTGCACCACGATGCTGCCTGTCCGCATCCTGCTCCTGCCCCAGCACAGGGACCCCTCACAGCAGAGGGGCTGGTGGCCCGGCAGGAGAGGCGGTGGTGGGGTGGCAGTGACACCACTGTGTCTGTAATGAGTGGAGGGGACAGGGGACTGTGACTGCCTGTGACCCCCCAACCCATGTCCCTGTTCTCCTCCGGTGCCCACAGGCAGACCCAGCACAGGGGTGCTTCTGCTGGTGACATGGAGCTGAGCTGCTGCTGGGTGCAGACACGGACAGGGACGGATTGAGCTGGGTGGCAGGAGGCTGGTGGCAGGGCTGGAGCTGAATGGGGTGGCAGGAGGCTGGTGGACTTTTCTTGGTGAGGGTCCCATCCAGCCCGACCACTGTGCCACAGCACCTGGAATGCCACCACGCACCCTGCAGGGCCGGGGTGTGTTTGGGGACAGGGATGGGTCCGGTGGCATTGTGCTTCCTCCTGATGTCTGTCCATCCGCCCAGCTGTGTGCGAGGGGAACTTCACCTGCAAGGAGAATGAGGTGTGCGTCCGGCCCGGCGAGTGCCGCTGCCGCCACGGCTACTTTGGCGCCAACTGTGACACCAGTGAGTACCGGCACGGCGCGAGGTGTCCTCGGGGTTCGCTGGGGTTCGCGTGTCCCGGGGTGACTTCCCAGAGGGGGGTGCTCTGCTCTGGCTTTGTGGCCAGGGCATCGTCCCTTTGGAGGGGTCTCCTCTGAGACCCAGCGCGCTGGAGGAGGAGGGGTCCCTGTGCTTGAGCGTCCCCCGTTGGGAGCAGGGGTCTCCCCTGCAGGCGGGGTTGTTGCCCGCAGGCAGTGCCAGGGCTGATGGCTCTGCCCGCAGAGTGTCCCCGGCAGTTCTGGGGTCCCGACTGCAAGGAGATGTGCAGCTGCCACCCCAACGGGCAGTGCGAGGACGTGACCGGGCACTGCACCTGCAACCCCAACCGCTGGGGTCCCAAGTGCGAGAACGTCTGCCTCTGCAAGCACGGCAAGTGTGACCAGAAGACAGGCAAGTGCACCTGCGAGCCCAACTGGTGGGGACCGCAGTGCTCCAGCTCCTGCTACTGCAGCCACAACTCCCAGTGCGACCAGCAGACGGGGAACTGCCTGTGCCAGCCCGGCTGGTGGGGCCGCGGCTGCAACAACCAGTGCTCCTGCAACAACTCCCCCTGCGAGCAGTTCACGGGGCGCTGCCAGTGCCGGGAGCGGACGTTCGGGCCCCGCTGCGACCGCTACTGCCAGTGCTACAAGGGCAAGTGCAACCAGGTGGACGGGACGTGCACGTGTGAGCCGGGATACCGCGGGAAGTACTGCCGCGAGCCGTGCCCCGCGGGATTCTATGGGCAGGGCTGCAGGAGGAGGTGAGTGCCCGGACCCCGTGGGCTCAGTGGGAGGTGGTGGCAGGAGGATTGAGGGATGTTGTGCAGGCTGATGGGCTCCCCCTCACAGTCGTAGTCGTGCCTAGACTGTGACTTCAGGACATTCCCAGGGAGGGGAAGGAGGTATTGTGCACTGATACGTCTGAGTGCAATTTCAGAAAATGAGATAGTAAGAGTAGATTATTAATAATTAGAGCCATGTTTCCTGTTCTCTGTTATCAAAGCCCCCTCTTTGCTGAAGTAAGGGGCTGAGAAAGATGAGGGAAGGAAAATGTTGAACAACGGGAAGTTGCCATTGCAGGTGCGGGCAGTGCAAGAGCCTGCAGCCGTGCACCGTGGCGGATGGGCGCTGCCTGACCTGCGAGGCGGGCTGGAACGGCACCAAGTGCGACCAGCCCTGCTCACCCGGCTTCTATGGAGAGGGCTGTGAGAAGCTCTGTCCCCCCTGCAAGGATGGTCACACCTGCAACCACATCAACGGCAAGTGCTCCCACTGCAACCCTGGCTGGATCGGAGACCGGTGAGTGCTGCAGCCGGGACTAGGCAGGTGATGCCCAGCATCCCTCCTGCTCCCTGCCCGGCTTGCTGAAGCCAGAAGGGGGGGGCAGGGGTGGGCTGAGCCCACTTGCACAGCCATGAGGCTGGAGGGAGCTTGGGAGACCCCTGCCCTATGCCCCTGTGCAGCACTGGGTGCTCATGGCAGGGCTCAGCTCTCAAGCTCAGATACGTTTCCACAGGCTGTTGTGCCCAGGATCAGTTCCAGGGCTTTGAAGCACCCAAACAGGGATGATAACACACAGCCCATCTCCCTGCCTGCAGGCAGGAGGGTCAGGGGGATGGATGCCAGCATTCCCCAGGATCCATGGATGCTCCATCGCCTGCCCTCATCCCTCCCATTTCAGATGTGAAAAGAAGTGCCGGAATGGGACATATGGGGAGAACTGCGCCTTCGTCTGCAGCGACTGCGTCAGCGGCCAGTGCCACTTTGAGACAGGCCGCTGCCTCTGCGACCCCGGCTCCCATGGCACCTAGTAAGTGAGGCACGGTGGGCATGCTTGGGGTGCAGCCCAGGGCTCCCTGGGTCTGGACCCTCTGGCCAGGGTCTTCCTCACCCCCAGGAAGAGCCCCCCGGCCTTCCTCCTGCCCAAGGAGGTTCCCAGACAAGAGCTTTCCTGTGGTGGAAGTGCTCGCGGGCGATAACTGAGATGAATTTTGGAAGGGGGAGAAAGGACGCGCTCGTGGAGCCCTTAGCAAGAGAGGGATTTTGCTGTAGGAAATGTCTATCTGGCAAAAACAAACGCTGTCGACAAAACAGTGGTTTCTTGGGGGATTTTAAGTGCAGGGTGGAATTTCTAGCCGAAAAGAGAGAAAAAACCACATCCCAGAATAGTAAAAAGCCTCAGAGGCATGGCATCCACAGGGTCCTCCTGCTGCAAGCTACAGCTCTGCCCGGAGTCTTCCTGACCCCTGGGAAGAGCCCCCAGCCCTCCTCCTGCCCAAGGAGGGGGCACAGGGACATTGGATATCCTGCTTGCATTCCCTGGTGGTTTTGTCCAGTGTGGGACTGTGTGGAAAGGCAGGAAAGCATTTCCTTCTGCCTGGGGCATGCAGACAGCTCCCACAGTGCCGGTGTTGCTCGGATTTTCCCATCATGAACCACAGGGGTGATGGCAGAAGAGGGATTCAGAGCTGGCATCCTGCCCATGCCAATGTTTCACTCAGGGCATATAAACAAGGAGTGTTTGGATTTTGGGTGGGTTTTGGGGGCTTCACCAACCCCTCGTGCTGCTAAAAGAGCCGGAGGGCCCTGGCAGCAGCTGAGGCCGGGGCATCATGTCCACCTTTGGCAGCAGAGGTGGAGGGAGGTGGGTGCTGGTGCTGCTTTCAGCAGAGTGCCGGACAGTAGCACATGGACTGAACTTCTGAGACCCCGGCCCAGAGCCGGGAGTGTGGGGACCAGGATGCTCGGGATGCAACCACAGCCCCAGCAGTGTCCCTGGCAGCACTGCAGCTGTGGGCTGAGCTGTGCTATATGGGTGCACTCCAGGCTCAGGCTGCTCCCTGTGACTATGTTCAAACTCATGCTTTTGTCAGCGTATAATTTTGCTAAAAAAGGGATGATTTCTGGAAGGAAGGCAGAATGATGTCCTCCCAATGCAGGGGATTCTCCCAGCTCTGCATTGCGAGGATACTGAAGTACCTGTGGCGTGCAGAGTTGTGTATCTCTTCCACATCATTCCCAGAGGCGTCAGGATCGGAGGTGACAGGAAAGCAAATTACTGCCCTGCGCTCTGCCAGCCTGTGAGGAAATGCAGGTCCGGGTGGTGGGATGAGCAGTTTTGCCAGGGCACCATCCCTGCTCCCAGCCGCTGGAGCAGCCGTGGGGCTCAGTGCGTCCCGGCCGGCACCCAGCGCCTGGCAGGCACGAGGCTGGGCTTTGCAAGTTGTTGGAGTGTGAAATGGGCTGAGCCGCCGCCAGGCACGGCGCCGAGGGCCGGGACGTTCCCAGGGGAGCGGGTTTGGGCCAGGGCCCGCTGGCTCCTTCCGGCTGCAGCCGCTCCGGCAGGGACGCTGCTGCTGGTGAGCAGCTGCCGGAGGGTTCAGTGCCAGCAGTGCCACCAGCATCCCTGAATCCCCTGCACCGTGTAGCCGAGGCCCAAGGTGCCAGGGGTTAGTGGCGGCCTTGGCAGCGCTGGGAGCGGTTGGACTGGGTGATCTTACAGGTCTTTTCCAGCCTGGCTCATGATCACTGTTTCCTCACAGCTGTAACCTCACGTGCCCACCCGGCCGCTATGGAGCCAACTGTGCTGAAGCCTGCGGGTGCCACGACGGTGCCTGCAACCCACTGACGGGTGCTTGCCACATGGGTGAGAGCCGGGACAGGCACGGGATGGGCACTGGGGGTGCACGGGGCTGCATGGGGCTGAGCCACCCCTTCTGTCTTGCAGAGGCCAACCAGCGGATGGGGGTGATCGGCGCGGGAGCGCTCCTGGCACTGCTGCTCATCCTCCTGCTCTCCCTGCTCTGCTGCTGTTGCATCTGCCGCAAGAAGGACGAAGCCTGTGGGTGAGTACCAGGGCCAGGCAGGCTCCCGCCGGGCTCTGACACAAAGCCTGAGCAGGGAAAGGGACAGCTGGGGACATCGGTGACCTGTGCATGGCTGGGACCAGGGTGGGGATGCAGGGACAGCACCGGGACAGCGGTGCTGCAGGGAAGCTGAGGCAGAGCAGCACCGTGTGTCCTGCACGTCTCAAGGGTATGAGCAGGTCCTGCTGCATCCTCAGGGCAGCACCCAGGCAGGGGGTGATGGAGGGACTCGGGGTGAGCCTCTTCCCTGGCTGTTTCCCTCTCATGGGACACCGCTTCATGGAGACCTATTTGGTCCTGTCCAGTATCTGGGAGGATGGAGCTCATCTGCAAAGGGAACCCTAAAACACAGTGAGGGCATCGAGATGTGACCAAGACCCCCAAGAACGACCCCATGGGCCATGGCATGAGTCCTGGAGGGGGGAATGGGCTGCAGCACTGCCAGGCTGGGATGCTGATGCTGGCAGCATGTTGGCAGTGCCGGGTGACACCCCCGTTGCAGAGGGAAAGGCTGCTCAGCATGGGCCAGGCTGTGGGAGCTCCTCTGGCCGTGGTGAATCCTTCCTGTTCTGCTGGCAGCTGTTGCGGTGGGATTTTCCAGGAGCTCCCGTTGCAGCCATACCAGCTCGCCCTGTCCCACACCTGGCTCAGAAGCCCTGGGGGCTGCAGGCCCCTGCAAGAGAAAAGCACCGGCGCAGCACCCTGTGGTGAAGTGTTGCGCAGGGACAAGGGAGATCAGTTCCCTGTCTCCCATGGTGCCTGGACCTCTGCAGTGTCCCCTGAAAGCCAAGTCACCCGCAGTGCCACCCCATGGCCCTGCGTTGTGGAGCATCCCAAGTGATGGGCGCAGCGCGGGTTATGTATCAGCCTGGGAAGCCGCTCGCTCCTGCAGCTGCAGATAATTGCCTGAAAACACCTCAAAACCAGAGAGCACATAAAGAGAAGCCATGTGTTTGTTCTGGGGTCTTGGCAGGGTGGTCCGGGTGCTTTGGGCTGCCAGCAGCCATGGCCAGCTCCGGCCTTGCCACCACCCCCTGGCACTGCTCTGCACCCCGGTGTGGTGTGAGCCAGTGCTGGGCTGGCAGCACCCTCGGCAGCTCTCCAACCCCCCTTGCACCTGCCCCATTATTTTCCCCTAACGCCCTTTGTCTCTGCAGACCCCCGGAGCTCTGACTCTCTCCATCACCCCGTGAACGCTGTCCCCACCACAGGGTGGCTGCTGGTGCCTCTCTGATGGGGCTGTCACCCTCTCTTGCAGCTCCGGCCAGGACCCTGCAGCAGCCAAGAAGCCACCGAGACGCCTGTGCGGGCGGTTCAGCCGCATCAGCATGAAGCTCCCGCGCATCCCACTGCGCCGCCAGAAGCTGCCCAAGGTCGTGGGTAAGGTGCTGCCGTCTGGGGAGGGGGCACAGAGCCACAGCCTGAGGCTGACCCCTCACAGGACAGAGCAGGACTCGCAGCCCCCGGCCCAGGCAGTGAGCACAGCGGGGATGGGGACACGCAGGTCCCCAGCGCCGTGAAAGTGTTTGGTGTGAGCACGTAGCTCACAGGGGCTGAGCCCTTTCTGCACCTTCTGGATGTCAGTGGCATCATTTTGCTTTCCAAGGGTGGCTGCCTGGTGACCGGAGCTCTGCTGAGCTGCTCCGTGGGGATTTGAGGTTCCCCGGGTGGGGAAATGTCCCTGTTGCACCAGGGAATTGCTTCATTTGGCCTTTTGGCCCTGACCTACCCCTGCCCAAGCTTTGTGTGGAGCCTGAGCATCCCAGCTGGGGCCAGAGCCCACCCTGCTGCTGCATGCAGCAGAGGTGAGGATGGAGGGCAGGGACGTTGGGTGCGCTCCCCACACTGCCTGGGCACAAACTGCACTTGCAGGGGGATGCTCACAGGTGGCAAAGGCCTGGCCTGGAGCTGTCCGGGCTGTTGGAGACCCAGGCAGCTGGGGGACAGTGTGCCCTGCACCAAACCCTCCCTGTGCTCATCCCAGCATGAGGAGCTGGGGATGCACTGCCCCAGAGAGGACCCCATTGAATAAAGCGGGGGTGCTGCGCTGCCGTGGGGCTCAGCCTCCCTTCCCTGGGCGTGCAGTGACAGTGGGATGTCCTGAGCAGCCACAACTCACTGGACAGTGGCTCAGCGTGATGCCAAGTGCCCCATTCCGGGTGGGACATGGCCCCATCCCAGCACATGGTTCCTGAGCTCCTTCATCACAGCCTCCTTGCCATGTGGGGCACAGCAAAGCCCTGCCATGGAGCAGGGTGTGTCGGGGCTGGAGAAACATTCCTACTGCAAGGATAACAGAGGCTGTGTTTGTGGAAGGGGCCGGGCAGGGCTCAGGAAGGACAGAGGGTGCCTGTGTGCAGCAAGGGTAGGGGGAGCTCAAGGGGGGCTGCCTGCGCCTTCCCTGCACCAGCCCGGAGGCGCCTGGAGCCCATCCAGCTCGGCATAAGCAGGGCGGCAGCAGGCCCGGGAGGGGGTGACGGCAGTGCCAGAGGGATGCTTGGGATGGCCTCATGTCCTGGCAGGGCTGTGGCTATTCCCAGAGCCTGGTGGTGAGGCTGGGGGTTGTTAGGAAAAGGGAACAGGCTTCGGTTAGGGCTTGCCTTGTGTTCGTCACATCAGCCCTCATGCTGCAGCCAGTGGGTTTTGGCAGCTCTAGTGCATGGTGCAGCGATGCCTTCAGCCCCTGCTGGGTCTGGGGAACCCCCGGACAAGGGGGAGCTGCTGAGTGCCTGGAGCAGCTTCATCCCGGTGGTGCTGGTGTCCGCGGTGCCACTTCAGCACACAGCTCCACCTGGAAGCCACAGTGGCCACAGCACAGTAGCCTGCTGCCATGTTGGTCCTGCCCCAGCAGGAGGGTCCGGGGATGCTGAAATGCCCCATCCCAAAGGCCAGGTCAGAGCTGGAGGTGCGTAGGACCCTGTGGGGATGTCATGGGTAAACCGGTGCTGCCTGAAGCCGAGGATGCCCAGCAGATGGTTGCTCTGGATCTGCTCATGCCCTTGCAGAGCTGCTGCCCCAGCCGTGTGTTTGCTGGCACTGGGTGGGTTTCGCCTCTGGGCTCAAACGTGATGATGGTCAGTAACAGTGAGCACAAGCCCACACATGGTAGAACCTTCCCAGGCGGGATACCAGGTCTTCCTGAAGCTCATCAGGAGCCCCAGGTGTCCCCCTGGAAAGCTTCTTCCCAGCCTTGGCATCAGCTTGGAATCTGCAGCATCTCCCTGGAGATTGCGCTGAGCTGGCAGCCAGCAGTGCCACAGCCTGGGCTGACCCCTGCGGCTGCGGCGCCAGGGTTTGGGCCACCATGCAAGCAGGGCTGGGGTTGGCACCTTCATGCTGTGGCCTGGGGAGATTTTGGGGAGCAGTGGCAGGAGGGGACTGGTGGGAAGCATCCGTGTTCTCCCACCCCATCTGCCAGGGGCGTGTATCCCCCAGGGGAGGTAAATCCCAAGGGACCACGCAGGAGCCCCCAGCCCCCTCTGGGTGTGCTGCACATCCTCGTTGTATCTTCTGGCCATATCCCGGGTCCCACTGAGGTCCCAGAGGCGCCTCGTGGCCGTGGGTCCCAGCCACTCATCACGCCTCCTCTCAGGAAGCTTCTCCCTTCATCTGCTTCCAGCCAGCTGCTTTTGATTTTCCCTTTTTGGTTTGTATTAAAGGAAAGCCATATTGGAACTGCCACCTCCCCTCTGCAGCCGTTTGCTCTTAAATATCGCTGTATCGGGGTTTTCTTTCCTTTCTCCCAGAAACCAAACTGAGCAGGGGCAGGTGGGCATCGTTGCCCACCTTTTAATGCAGTCCTAATAAAGGATCAATGTTCTGGGAGAGGGGGACATCCCAATAACACTGAGAGTTATTGTGTTGTAAAGCAGGGATGTGCAAGAATCCCGCAGTCCAACCAAGAAACTGCAGTGTGCCTTAGGTGTTGGGATGTGTGGGCAGAGGTGACAAACACCTGGGGGTAATTGTCACCCCCAAAGGGGCCCAGAGCTGAACACAGGATTCAATCTGCGGCCTCACCAGCACCCAGTGAAGGGAGACAATCACTGCCCTGGCCCTGCTGCCACACTGGTGCTGATACAGGCCAGGATGCTGGCGGCTTCTTGGTTACCAGAGCATCTGGAGGTGCCTGAGCCTCGGGTGGGTCGGTCCCCTTCACCAAGCTGGGTGCTGCCATGGTCCTGTGATTCTGGGCTGCGGTGTCTGGCAGGCCGGACGCTGACAGCAGTTCTTTGTCCTTGCAGTTGCCCACCACGACCTGGAGAACACCCTGAACTGCAGCTTCATTGAGCCGCCCTCTGTGGTGGAGCAGCCTTCCCCGTCCTGGTCGTCCCGCGGCTCCTTCTCCTCCTTTGACACCACGGATGAGGGGCCGGTGTACTGCGTCCCCCACGAAGGTGAGCAGGGAACAGTGCTTCCCCAGGGCTCCTCAGGGCTGTCTCCAGGGGCCACCTCCTGCTCAGTGGAGAGGCATCACCCTTGCGTGGTGGGGACTATTGCCCTGGCTCCCCACCCCCTGAGAAGGGATACAGGGGACAATGTTCCCTCCCATTCGGTTTCACAGCTCCCTCCTCCGGAGTCCCTTTAAGAGCCTTCTTGTGACTGGGAGGAGGGAGCTGGGGACAACACCAGGGTGTGGGGACACGATGTGCAACACGATGCTGTCCCATTGTGCTGCAGGAGCATCTCAGACCTTCCCCTCCCCGGGCACAGCCCCTCCTGACGCCCCTCGTGCTCTCTTCCTGCAGAGAGTGTGGGTGACAGCAGGGACCGGGGGGCACCCGCCAGCCCTGGGGACAAGCTGGTGGCCCCGGCCAGTGCCAGCGGGGAGGAAGCGGGTGAATACACCTTCCTGAAGGAGACGGGCTCGGTCCGAGCCTTCCCCGCCGACAGCAGCGAAACGCCTCTGCTCAAGTCCTCGGACAGCGAGCGCTCGTCCTGCGGCTCGGGCTCAGCCGGTGCCGCGCTCTATGCCCGGGTTGCCCGTCTCTCCAAGCAGTCCAAGGAGGAAGAGGACGGCACCGCAGAGCTACGCGGCCCTGTGAAGCCGCCGTCCCCAGAACGGACCAAGCCCCGTCCCCCAGACCCAGCCACAAAGCCCAAAGTCTCCTGGATCCACGGCAGGTACAACTCCAGCCAATCCAACTCGCTGCCGGTGTCCAGCCGGTCCCCAGAGCGAGCGGCCGCCCGGTGCGACAGCCCCGAGCAAGGCCAGGGCTTGGCCAAGAGGAAGAGGAGCCCAAGCGAGACATCGGCCGGCGTGCAGAGCAGGGCAGAGGAGAGGGGCAGCGCGCGGGGCAAGGAGAAAGCACAGAAGCACCCGAAGGAGCCTGGTGTCCCCGAGGGCAAAGCCAGCCTGGCCGGGGAGCCCCAGTCACCCTCCAAACCCAAGCAGAGGAGCAAAGCCAGCTCAGAGCCCATGGAGAGCATCAACGGGGCGGTGCAGAATGCCTTCCGGAAGATGGGCGCCTTCCAGCCGGAGCGGCGAGCCGGGGACACCAGGGATGCTCCGCGCAGCCCCGGTGCTGGGAAGCCCCGCTCCGAGCCCCTCCATCCCCAGCTGGCCTCCGAGCTGGCTGCCCAGCTGAAGGAAAAGACTCAGAGCCTCAACAAGGGGGATGGAGGCGCCCGGGCGAACGGGGTGGGCGCGCAGCGGGAGAAGCCCACTCCTCCGCAGAAAGCCAAGCGCTCGGCGGCCGCCGGCGGCCAGAAGACCAGCAAGCCCCTGCTGCCCACCTCCCCCCCCCTGCAGAAACTGATCCCCGGGGCGGCCGAGCCGGTGGCCGGGGAGCACAAGTGGGGGGAGAAGCCGAGCGCCGGCAGCAGCCAGGACCCGGCTCCCCCCGGGGAGCAGGCGGCCAAGAAGACCCCCATCAAAAAGCCCCCCAGGAAGAAGAGCCGAGAAGCCAGCCTGGAGCCGCCCAGAGCCGCCGTGCAGTGACCGGGAGCTGGGCACCAGCCCCGCGCCAGCCGGCCCCGCGCCGGAGGAAGGACGTTTGCCAGCACGGCCGGCGGGCACGGGAGCCTGGGCTGGGCAGGGGGCACGGGAGCAGTCCTGAGCCTCCAGTTCCCCTTCTCTCCATCTCTCTCATCCCCCTCTCTCCTTTAGTCTCCCCTGCTCCAGGACCTGGTCCTCCCCATCCATGCCCCACTGCCTGCTCCCTGCCAGGACCGCAGGGAGTCGGCCTGGCCACCAGCCCCGGGGGGGTCCGTGCTTGGCATCCCCCCCCTTTTGTAGCAGTATTATTGACCGCATAAGCAGCGCTTGTACCCACAGTGTATTCTGCAGTAACGGAGCCGCTCGCTTCCCACACCCCATGCTTGGGGTGCAGCGGGGTGCTGGGACCCTGCACCCATCACCGGCACCAAGCCCCTGCCCCGGCGCCCTGGGCTCCAGGCACGGCTCCATTGCTGGTGCTGCCGCAGCCGTGCCATGCCCGGCGTGGGGTCGAGCTGGTTTCGACCAATGCCACCCTCCCCTCCAGCCCTGGGGTTGCTTCTGGCCCGGAGGAGAGCCCTGGTTATGGCCAGAACTGGTGTCCTTTGGGCTCTCACTCCCACCCAGCAGCGTTGGAGGGATCGTTCGGTACGACAGAGCCTGGCACCTCTGCAGAGCGCTTCCCAATAAAGTGTATTTCTTCATAGCCAGGTGCTGTCTCTCCGTGCTCCAGCTGCCCCGAGGGCAGGGACGTGCTGGGCAGCGCCTGGCCTCGCTCAGGTGCTCTGCCTGGTCCTGAGCAGGATGCAGCGGGAGATGGATGGACTCACAGCAGGTACAGGCAGGGAGGCAGGTCCCTTCTGGGGCTGCAAAGACCAGCCCTGGGGCAGGATGAGGAGCCCCTCATCCCGCATATCCAGCATCTTCAACGTGTGCCAGCTCCATGTCCATGCTGGTTGTCCTCCATCCCTCTACTTTCTTCATATCCCTCTTGAACTGGGACGCCCGCACTGGACCCTACTGGGTGGAGCATCAGCAGTGTCCCTCAGGTGGCTGCCCATGTCCTCCCCAGCGTCTCCCACTGCCAGCTTCGCCTTCCTCTGGAGAAGGGCAGCAGCAAGCTGATGTCACCCTGAGGTCCACCGTAGCCTCCAGGTACCTCCAGCAGGGTCCTTCCAGCTCGGGTGGGTCAGATGCTTCTTCATGTGCTGCCACAGGCCGTGGAGGGCATTGCCACTCCTCAGCATCATGAGGGGCTGGTTTGTCCACATAGTGTGGTTGTGATTCTCCTTTGCAAGCATCCTGCTGGGGCCTGCAGGGTGCACTTCACTCATCTCTGACTGGCAGCCCCCCGAGGTAGACACTGCTGAAGAGACTTTCTTGAGGGTTCCGCAAACAGAGCAGGTTCCTCTGCAGCTGAGTCCCACAGGACTTCCCTTTGCTTTTCTGAGCTGCTTTGCTCTGCTCTCCTGGAGTGCAGAAACCACTGACCTCAAAGGGAAAACAGCAGAACCCAGCCACAGGAGGAGGTCATGATGTGGAGCAAATCCCAGGCTTCTGCACCCTGGATTGGAGCAGGAGCCACCTTCCCCGACAGACAGGTCACGCCTTTGGTGACAGCGTGATGGCTTCTCCAAATGCATTGCGTGTGACCAGGAGGGAGGAGCGGGTGAGGCTGGCAGATGATGCTGTGATGGAGCAGGACCTGCCCCACAGCCACCAGCCCTCCTCTGCACCAGCACCTCGTCCAGGGGAGCAGAGGAGCACAGTAGCGCTTGTGGCCGATCTTCTCCTTCGCCAGCACTGTAACACTGATCCGTTTCCCATTCCCTCCCAGTTTCCCAACTGAAGAAGGAATCATTGGGTTGGACAAGAGTGCATTTGCTTTGGCTTGGCCAGCAAGCAGTGACAAAAGGGAGCCCGATGCCAGCAATCCAGGTCCTATTTCAGGCCCTACCAAAAATAAACTCGGAAGAGGAACTCCAGCGGGAATGAAACATGGACAGGACAGCGGGCTCCCAACACTGTATTGGGAATGTCCCTCCCATCAGTGCCAGGGGTATCTCATGCTGGAGGGGTTATTGTGAGGGGCTGGGGAGCTCCAGCAGCTCCAGCAGCACCACACCAGCCAGGGCTATGGGGATATAAGTATATATTCAACTGATACTTCACGTAGTGTCTTCAAGTGGGTGCGTTATACATGGGGAAATGGCCCTTTTCTTCTTTGCCCCAGAAGTGGATGGAATGGTCCCTGGTTGCCTTCCCTAGGAGACCGGACTCTCGGAATGGCCAGTCTGGAGGCACTGGAATGTCCTCTGGACATATGGGTGAATCCCAGACTGGTTTGTGTGGGCGGGGACCTTAAAGCTCATCAAATCCCAACCCCCTGGCACGGGCAGGGACCCCTTCCACTGGAGCAGCTTGCTCCAAGCCCTGTGTCCAACCTGGCCTTGAGCACTGCCAGGGATGGGGCAGCCACAGCTTCTCTGGGCACCCTGTGCCAGCGCCTCAGCACCCTCCCAGGGAACAGCTTCTGCCTAAGAGCTCATCTCAGTCTCCCCTCTGGCAGGTTAAAGCCATTCCCTTGTCCTGTCCCTCCATCCCTTGTCCAAAGCCCCTCTCCAGGGTTCCTGCAGCCCCTTCAGGCACTGGAGCTGCTCCAAGGTCTCCCCTTCAGGAGCCTTCTCTTCCCCAGGCTGCCCCAGCCCAGCTCTCTCAGCCCGGCTCCAGAGCAGAGCTGCTCCAGCCCTCGCAGCAGCTCCATGTCCTCGCTCCAACAGCTCCATGTCCCTCTTGTGCTGTTCCCCAGCGCTGGATCAAGGCTGCAGGGGTGGTCTCCCCAGAGCGCAGCAGAGGGGCAGGATCCTTCCCTAAGCTGCTGCTCATGCTCTAGGGGTGCAGCCCAGCACACAGGGGGGTTCTGAGCTCAAGCACACACTGAAGCTGGGTCATGGGGAGCTTCTCTTCACCCAACACCCCCAACTCCTTCTCCTCAGAGCTGCCTGATCCAGAGCACCAGCAAGCCCTTGCCCTAATGAAGTGCACAGAGCAAAGGGATGAAGCTCATCAGCTGCAGTGCTTTGGGGCTGAAAACGCATTTCTAGCACATGGAGCCAAGAATGAGCAGATCCAAGTGCTTGAGCCTTCATTGCAGCCTCTGGAAGCTCTGTCTGGTATCACTTGGTAAAAATCTCTATTTCTGCCCAGGAAGCACGAGTGCACTCAAGCAGGAGAGGAACCATAATCAGGCAGGAGGTAGGCAGAGGCATCCCCAGCACCGCTACCTGCTTTACCCCCTGCCACATCGTGCCCGGCCTCCTTCAGCCTGGGTGGAAGCACAGATCACAGCTCAGTGTCAGTGCTCTGCCAGGGACTGGGGTTCATGACATGATCCCTCAGCTGTTGCTGCTGGGGCTGGCCACGTTTCCCCCAAGCTGCTCCAGGGCTCAATGGGTGCCCTGTGCGCGGGAGCAGCAGCCACTTTGGTGGGACAAGGGTTGTTTGAAGATCCTGACGATATCCTTAGGGAAAGGGAGTGTGTCCTGTAGCTGTCCCTGCTCACGTGGTGGCTGCAGAGGCACAACGAGATGGACCCTCTGGAGCAGTCCTTGCACAGGACCCACAGGTTTGGGTCAGTGCAAAAGGCTGAAACAGAGGGGCAGGGGCAGCCCCGGGGCAGGGGGTGGAAGAGGTTGACTGTGGTCTGCTGCATCCCTTACAGCTCATCGCACCCTTTGCATCCCTTACATCCTTTGCACTCTTGCAGTCCTTGCAGGCCAAGCCCCCACTTCTCTCTCCCACCCCATCTCCCTCCCAGGTATGAAGCACCCTGCAGTGACCCAAGAGCCCCCATGCAGCTCCCGTGCTTGGCTCACCCAGCAGGGTCAGGTTATCTATGGGGTGGTAGAGACCTGCCACCCCACATCAAACAGACCTTCTGACAACCCCTCTGTTCTGCAGGGAGGGGAGACACGAGGAGCTCCTGGGTTGCTGAGCCACAACTAACATGAATTACCCTGGCCGAGCATCCCTGTCTCCTGCCAGGGATGGGTGTGCAGTCAGGATGTGTGTGTGCAGCACCTCCTTGGGTCCCCATGGATGCTCAGCTGGACAACCAAAGCCCAGCCATGTGTTTTAACACGTTTCTAATCATGCAAGCTGGTCAAACCCCACTTTTCAGTGCCTGTAGCCTTTGCTCTACCAACTCCATTAGCAGCCCTCAGGAAGGGAGCATGAAAGTTTCACCCAGCACCACCGAGCCAGCGACCACCTCAATCCAGATCTTATTTTAGCTGCAGCTCAGGGGTGAAATTCCCGTTCAGATATTCAGCTCCAGAGGCCAGAATGGGGGAAACACTTTTACTCTGCACTGTTTAAATTGGAATCAATCCGGTGAGCCTGAGGTTGTGAGGCTCCGGCGGCCCTGGCCACACGCTCTCCCAGGGATGAGCTGCACGAGGCTGAGGCCAGACACAAGGTTCAAGTGGCCCAAAAAAGGGGGAAGGAGGCTGGGGATGGGTGGCAAAGCCCCTGTGGTGGGTGACAATGCACCCAGTGCCAAATGGAGTTGGAGGGCTGGTGCTGAAACTGCATCCCCTGGCTCCCCCTGTGCTGCGGCAAGGAGCATCCTGCTCTCCGGATTACTCCTCATAGCACATGAATGAGGCCTCATCCTGCCTGGGACTGCAGATTGTCCCCAACGGGCGACCCCGCTGCACTTCAGCTCCCAGGGTTTCTTCCCTCAACTCAGAGCCCCGTGTCCACTCATGCATGTGTCATCGGAGTGCCCTGTCCCCCAGCTCCAGCTCCATCCACCACAGCGAGTCCACCCTGCAATCAGCACCAGCATCTCATCCCAACACCAAAGGCAGCATGAGCCTGGTACAAACCAGAGCCAGCTGCCTCCTGCCATGCATGCCAGCTCACATATCTGCTCCACGTGCCCCATACCCCTGTGCTCTGCAGGCTCCAGCCCACCAGCCTGCAGCAGGCAGCGCCTGGAGCCGGCCAGGGTAATGAGAAGCGCATGGGAACCACATCTGGTAGCGATTGAGCAGGAGCAGCGCTGGGAAGGGAGGAAGCACAGACTTCCTGCAGCACAAAGCAAGGGAGAGGAATGTCCGCAGTGGAGCAGGGGCCCCGGCGGCCCCCTTCCTGCACCCCTCAGCCGCAACACCTCAACAGGGGCGCAAAGGCACCGCATCGTGCCTTTGGAGATGTCCCTGGAGCACGCTCCCTGCTCCATGGCTGAGCCTCTCAGCTGCCTCCCAGGCACCCCACAGCCGAGTCTCGTGTATAGTCGCTCCTCTCCAGTCCTGTGCTTCTCAGGGTCAAGGTCAAGACGCTGCTGCTGAGGGTCTGGGGTCAAGACAGCCCTTCCATGCCCCGACAGCACAAGGCTTCAACTGACCCTCGAAACAGCCTTGGGAAGAGAGCAGGAGCCCCAGCGAGACGGTAAAGATGGCAAGATCAAGGCAGGGTCTGCTCCATACTGTGGTGATGGGGATACGACACTGGGAGGGGAAAAGGCATAGAATCATTGAATCATAGAATCAACCAGGTTGGCAAAGATCTTTAAGGTCATCAAGTACCAAGCACAAGCAGGGGAAAGAAAAAAAAGGAAACGTATATCCAGGGATGTTTTAGGGATGCCCTGTTTGCCTGGAGGTGCTCCATGTTCTCCCAGCACAGCCATTTCTACTCCCCTCCAGCACGCTTTGAAGTCGTATCAGACCTTCTACTTCTAAGGCATTTTTAATACATTTCAGCAGATCTCTCATTGTGCTAATTCAAGCCAGAGTCTCTCTTGAACGCCGCCGAAATGAGTTTGCAACTCGGCCTGTGCTGAGCACTGATCTCATCACCTGCACCGAGCGCTCACTGAAAGGAACCGTGGCCACCCCAGCAGCGTGATTGAAGTCGAAATGCACTTAATAAACTCCGCATGTTTAAGGGATTGGAAGGGATCCTGGAAGCTGGGGGAGGGGGGTGTCTCACCCTTCCCAGGGCTCCCCAGTGAACCCACAAACATGGCCTGGCTTGGTATCCATAGGGAATGGTTCCCAGCTCATGGGCTGGACTGAAATCATGAAGCTGAGATGTGAATGAATGAAGCAATGAGGCTGGAGAGTGGAATTCCTCTGATATCAGAGATGCATACACAAGGGATGGGGTGGAGAGGAACCCCCAGGAGAGCACTGGCCACCGCAGTGCTCAGAGACACCCCAGCCGTTGGGCACCACCTATACATAGGGCCTGGGGGCAGGTGGGAGGGTGGGAGTTGGCGGCTTCTTCTGCTCCTGATGATGATCATCATTGTCCCCCTGCACTGGGCACTGGTGAGGCTGCACCTTGAATCCTGTGTTCAGTTCTGGGCCCCTCACTACAACAGAGACATTGAGGTGCTGGAGCAGGGCCAGAGAAGGGCACTGGAGCTGGTGCAGGGCCTGGAGCACAGTGTGATGGGAACGGCTGAGGGAGCTGGGGGGTTCAGATGGAGAAGAGAAGGCTCAGGGGGACCTCATCGCTGCCTACAACTGCCTGAGAGGAGGATGGAGCCAGGAGGGGCTGGGCTCTGCTCCCAAGGAACAAGGGATGGGACAAGAGGAAACGGCCTCAAGCTGCACCAGGGGAGGTTTGGATGGAGCTGAGGAACAATTCCTGCCCCAGAGGGTGCTCAGGCATTGGAACTGCGCAGGGCAGGGCTGCAGTCACTGCCCCTGCAAGTGTTCACACATTGTGGAGACGAGGCTCTCAGTGTCACGGGTCAGTGGTGGCCTTGGCAGTGCTGGGAAGGGTTGGACCGGATGAGCTGAAAGCTCTTTCCCAACGCAGCTGGTTCCACGGTTCCACGCTGCAGCCGCTGCCATCCCCAAGAGCGGCTCCAGCGGATGGCACTAGGACCGCTCACGGAAAGGGGGCGTGGCCGCGGCAGAAGGCGGTGTCTCGGTGCTGCGCAGGCGCGGTACGAGAGGGCCATGTCGCGGTTCGGGGCCGGGGGTCCGGAGGCCGCCGAGGCGCGGGCGCGGTGCCGGCAGCAGGAGCGGCACTACCGGCTGCTGTCCGAGCTGCAGGCGCTGGTGAAGGCGCTGCCCAGGTGAGCGCGGCGGGGCGGTGCGGGGCGCGGTGCCGGCAGCAGGAGCGGCACTGCCGGCTGTTGTCCGAGCTGCAGCGCTCGTGAAGGCGCTGCCCAGGGGAGCGGGGCGCGGCGGCCGGCACTGACCCGCGCCCCCAGCCCCTGTCAGCAGCGCCTCTCCTACACGACGCTGAGTGACCTGGCGCTGGCGCTGCTGGACGGGACCGTGTTCGAGATCGTGCAGGGGCTGCTGGAGATCCAACACCTCACCGAGAAGAACCTCTACAGCCAGCGGCTGCAGCTGCACAGCGAGCACCGCGGTCCGCGGGGACGGGGCGGGGTGGGCCGGGGCGGAGAGGAACCGGCGGGGGCACCGCGGGGAACCGGGAGGCGGGGGGGGAACGGGGGATGGCACCGAAGCGCAGCGGGGGGGAAGGCGGTGGAGGAGGAACCGGCCGTGGGGTAACGCGGGGGGACCTGGGGGAGGCAGAGGGGAACGGGGGGAGACCGGGGGAATTGTGGGGAGGAGGAACGGGAGAAGGGCACCGGGGAGGGGCACGGGGGGGTGCAGGGTATCGGGGAGGCCCGGGGCACTGGGGGCGGGCCCTAGGGCTGGGGCGGGCGGTACTGGGAGGGGATCGATGGGTGCATGCGGGGGAACATGGCTCCGGGGCATGCAGGAGGCGGGTTTGGTGCCGGGTTGTGGCAGGTTGCGGGGCACGTGGAGGGATGGCGCGGGGAGGTGACGGTGCCATGCCCTGACCCGCCGCCTGTCCTGCTGCAGGGATGAAGCAGGAGCTCTTCCACCGGCACAAGGAGGCGCAGCAGTGCTGCAGGCCCCACAACCTGCCGCTGCTCCGCGCCGCCCAGCAGCGGGAGATGGAGGTGAGGTCCCGCCTGGGCTTGCTGGCATAGAGCCATGGAATGGTTTGTGTTGGAAGGGACCGTAAAGCTCATCCATTTCCAACCCCCTGTCTCACCACCCATGTCTCACCACCCATGTCCACCCCCCTGTCTCGCTCACCATTTGGTAACAAATGTCTTCCTTGCATCCTGAATCCCCCCTCATCCTCACGACCCATCACCCTTCGTCCTGCTGAAACCAGCCCTGCTAAAAAGTATCCCCATCTTATATCCCTTGTAGTAACTGAAAGGCTGCAGTAAGACTGCCTGGAGTCTTCCCCAGGCTGCACAAGCCCAGCTATCTCAGCCCTTTCTCATAGCAGAGGTGCTCCAGCCCTCCGACCATTTCTGTGTCACTCCTCTAGACCCTCCAGCAGATCCATGTCCTTCCTGTAGATGGGATTTAACACTTCCCAACTTTCCCTATGGCTTGCATGTGAGTTCTGTTGCTCGTGCAGCCCGGTAAGGTTGTATTGCCTCCACACACACACATGGCTTTTGATGTGAGCTGGGCTCTCCTCATCCCCTGCAGTCCTCTTCTTTCTTCTTACCTCTCCATCACGTTTGGCTGGTTGAGGTTTCCTCCATAGCGAGGTGGCAGTGCTCTGTTCTGCAGCGTGGAAGCCCTCCCAGAGCATGCCACCACTCCTGAAGTCCAGGGTAATGTTCTCAGCCTGCCACAAGTAGGACCCCAGCACACCGTAGGCCTAAGCCAGACTTCAGCTTGCTCTTGTCCATACCACATAGACTGGGTTCCAGTTGCGAAGTTGGGGTTTTGAGTTCCATCAGTGAGTAACCAGGATCTGGGTGTGATTTACAGCCGAAGGTCTGTGTGTTGGTGTCCAGGGAACACGGAGGCTCAGGGAAGTGTCTGAGCTGGCACCTTGATGGGCTTTGGTGGCTTCTGCTCCTCCTCCAAGTCTCTCCTTGGACTTCTCCAGTGCTCATCCTCAGCCATAGCTCAGACCTTGGCTCCTCAGGAAGAGCCATTTAGATACTGATCTGTTGCTCATGGTCTTTCCTGACCTCCAGATGCAGAGAGGAGGATGGTCCCAGAGGTTTTCATGCATTTTCTGGAGTGGTGACTTTGTTAAGGCATGGCAAGTGGAGGAGGCAAGAGCCAGGGCTGTAATTGCTGCCTTCTGCTGTTCTTGGGGCAGGAGTGCTTCAGGATTGAGTTGCTCTTCATTTCCAGTAACAGACTTGGAGGTGACAGAAGGCAGGAGGAAGGCAGGTA
This sequence comes from Amazona ochrocephala, assembly GCA_039720435.1. Classification (NCBI taxonomy): domain Eukaryota; kingdom Metazoa; phylum Chordata; class Aves; order Psittaciformes; family Psittacidae; genus Amazona; species Amazona ochrocephala. Next base: position 551,189 of record CM077891.1, on the reverse strand, counting down.
TTCCATGGTTTTCCATTGATTGTCATCTTTTTCAGGCTGTGGAGCAACGAATTCGAGAGGAACAACGGATGATGGATGAGAAGATAGTCCTGGAACTGGACCAAAAAGTGATAGACCAACAGAGCACTCTGGAGAAGGCTGGTGTGTCTGGCTTCTACATCACCACCAACCCACAGGTTTGTGTTTGGGCAGGGAGTATAAGGTCTGACAGCACACTTGCATCAGCATCTTCATTTGTTTAACAAGATCTTGCTCTTTATGAATTCTGAATCACTGGGTCAGAGAGAATGACCCATCCTTTGCCCCGTCAGCTGATGGGCAACAGTGCCCTTTGTGGACCTAGTACCGGCTTTGTAACAAAGGAGCAGAAAACCATGAGGCATGGCAACATCCCAGCTCTCTGCCCTGTTTTTCCCAGTGTGTGGGTTAGGAAGGCTGTGCTGCAGTCCTGTGGCTCCTGCATGGAGCTGAATAATACCTAAATAAGAGGCTGTGTAGGTTTGTCACCGCTGTACCTCGCTCACTGTGCAGACTGCCTTGGCAAAGTCTTTATGAAGCCTCTTGTTAATCCTTGCATGTGACTTGCTAGAGATAGTGGTCTTGGGCTGTGATTAGAACATTGGTTGTGGTTTCCCCCGTGCATCTGCTCCCTAAACTCACGAGCAGTGGAAATAAAACTTCCAAAGTCTCTTTGGAATGCCGCAGGAGTGTGCAGGGAATGCAGAAGCAGGCTGTTCTTAATGGGGGGAGGTGGAGCTGATTAAATTTCACTTCCAGAAAGACCTACTAGTGAGAAAAAGTGGCTTAAACCAAGTTAGTTGAACAGGCACCCTCTAAACCCCACGAGTCTGCTGCGCAGCCATGAACAAGCCTCTTGTTTTTGCTGTGCTGCTGTTCCTCACTGGTACAATGAAAGCAGCTCTTTCTCTCCCCTCCTGCCCTCGCCTTTTAGAAGTGATAACTCTTCACAGGGTTCCTGTTTGCTGGGGTTTAAGTTTGCCTTTACAGTAGCTGGCAAAGCAGGCACAGACCTGCGAACGCCACCTTCGGCTAAGAAATCCCTCCTGGAATCTGTTCTCCGCATGCTGGGGTGTTTCCTCTATGTCTGTTGTATAAAATATCTGCTTATGCAGGCAATGGGTTTTACCAAAATAGACTTCTTTTATTTCCATAACGGAATGTCTGCAAGCCTGAGTCACAGAGCAGTGTTCATGGGATTTGCTGCTCCACTGGGTAGTCTGTAAGTGGCTTGTGAGCTAAATGTAACTGAAGAACGAGCAGATGGTAAGGAAACCATACGCTGAGTGTGCTGGCTATAGAAAACAGTGGTCTTCCCTCATGGAAAAGGGGAGTTTTTGAAGGGGAATAACGCACCTAGAAGGAATTGGATGCCCCAGCACAGCAGTATGCTGCACAAAGACTCCAGTTAGGATGCAGTGTGATCCCTCCTGCTTCCTGCCCTTCTATGCTGGAAAAGGATCGGAGTGTGGAAAGTGCTGTTGAAGGATGGCATGGGGTGTGGGTGTGCAAGGGGCTGCTGCTGCTCCCGAAGGGGAAACCTGCAGAACTGACTGGTCCTTGCTGCGTTTGTCATGGTCAAGAGGAACCTTTCTGAATCCTCAGTGTATGCTACAGCCCAAGAGCTGTATTTACAGCACATCTCTTAAGAAATTACTGCCCTGTATCTTACAGAAGCACTTGAACCAGAGAAAGGCTTTGGTTGGTTTTTGCATGCTTTCTCTTTTGTTCCCTGACGATGAGCAGCTCTTTAGTGGGTGGTTCAAACCCTTCCTTTCTGCTTCCTGCAGCAGGGAATGGATCATCTTGTTCTTGCAAAATCATCTCTTTCCTTTGCAGGAGCTGACTTTACAGATGAATTTACTGGAGCTGATTCGGAAGCTACAGCAGAAGGAATCCGAGTCCGAGAGGGCGTTTTTGTGAATGAGCAAATCTGCTGGTTTCTTCTGGAGTTTTCTTCTCGTTTCCCTCTAATGAATAGACTGCTCATGCATTTGCTTTTTACCGTGTCAGGAAATCCTCTGGATTTGAGGAGACATTTTGATGTCTCTGGTAAGGAATGGGGGAGGTGAGGAGCTGGAGGCGGACTCGCCATCCACGGATGGTTGGCAGCTGGGAAAAATGTCCAAGTTTCTCTACAGGAAGATGGTTCTGTGTGTGCTGAGGCACAAACAGCCTCTTGAACAGGTTCTTCCAGAGACACTGAGCAGGCACCAGCATCAAGGGAGGATTTCAGGATTCTGCCCAGCATTAATGGGCTGTGTTTGCAGTGTCCCACTCGGCTCAGGCAGCAGAGGCATCCTGAGGGCTTTTCCTTAAACCAGTTTCCAAATGCAGACAAATAAAATCATTCTGTTCTGTCTCGGGGGCTGCAGCTTTCCAAATGTCCGTGACTGCGAGTACCTCTGTCCCAGCCCTGCTTGGGGAGTGTGGGGCGCTGTATTAAATCAGGGGGGAGCCTTGAGTGTCTCAGACCTGTCAGCACTGATGACCCCGGGATGCAGTGCACGGGGAAGTGGGGGCACTCGCTGGAAGCTGGGTAAGGGATCACTTGAAGTGTGGAGGAACTGTGGTGGGGCTGGGCAGTGTGGGCTGCCCATAGGAATGGGTTTGTGCAGGAGGAGGCTGTGAGCACTTCTGATGTTCACAGGTGAAGTTCAGGTCGGAGAAGGTGTTGAGGGTTGCTTGAGGACCCAGGGTCATTGTGTTCTGAAGAGCTGTGATTGTACCTGGGTCACCATTTCAGGGTTTTCTGGCATTCCCAGAGCAAAGCTTGTATAGAGTCATCATAGAGTCCCAGACTGGTTTGGGTCGAAGGGACCTCATCGAGTTCCAGCCCCCTGCTATGGACAGGGACACCTTTCGCTGCAGCAGGTTACTTCAAGCCCCATCCGGCTGGAAAGTGGCTGATGTGGGCCCTGCGCCGTCACAGGATCCCCGTGAACCATTTTGAGCTGTGCTGCCTCTGGACCCTCTGCTGGGAGCCCTGCACTCTACTGCTAAACTGTCGAGGAGCAGAGTGGACAACATTCCCCTCTGGAGACACGGTAGGGCCTGTGAGGAGAGGTGCAGGCAGGAGCAATCCCTGGTGCTGAATCTGTGCCGCTGTGCGTGGCCGGAGCTGTTAGCAAGGAAATTGCTTCCCAAGGGATGAGGATCAGGAAGTCGGGGATGAACAATGGCTCCTATTGCAGGAAGGGAGCCTGCCTGATGCGGGGGTTGGAGCAGCTCCTCCTGCAGCAGCAGCAGCAGAGCCCATGGTGGGGCTGGAGCAGCTCAGGGGCAGCTCGTGCAGGAGGTTGGGGCTGTGCCATGAGGAGCAGAGCCCGCCTGGACCCAGAGCTCGCCTGCAGAGCTGGCAGCTGCCATCCCCCCTGCTGCCGGGAGCCGGGAAGGCTGCTCCAGCACTGCCATGACAACGAGAGCGCTCCCGCTCCCACCATCTGCCTGCGGATGCTCTGCCGGGCAGCGCATTCAAGCGGGCATTTCTCTTGCCTGTGCTCAGGGTGGGTTTCAGAAAGGTTTTGTGTGCGAGGTGGGAGCAGACGGTGCAGACAGGAGGGGTTAACTGCTGGGAAAGGGAATAAAGCACCAGGACCGAGCAGGGTCAGCCTGACTTGAGCAGAGCTCAGCCCCCTCAGTTATGGTGTAGCAGGTGATGGCTGGGCTGGGGATGGACCTAATGACTGACCCAAAGGAGCTGGAAGTGCTGCGAAGGATCACTGGCTTTGGGCTGTCAGCTCCATGGTTCAACTACCTGCAGAGCCCCCAGGCTCTTACCCCAGGCCGGGGACGCCTTTGGTGGCAGCTCCTGCCAAAGCCTCCTTGTGTACCAGAAGCCATGTGGAGAGGGGATGCATGAGCCAATGGAGCTCCATGGTCTGGTGTGAGGCGACCGACAAGAGAGCTGCATCTCTGTGCCAGCCCCACAGTCACCCATCAGCAGGAGGAAGGGAAATAATGGGTGGTAGGAAGGGACAAGTCCTGGTTCCTGCTTCCTTTTTGTGTACTTTGGGCAGATGAGGGGGATAGTGAGGTCCCCTCTGTGTAAGGAGATGGTCCAGCATGGATGAGGATGTATTTGTGCAGGTGAGAGCTCTGAGTTGGCTTACCACTCAGGAGGAACATATGGGGTGAAGCATCAGCTTTAGCACTCAGCAGCCAAGTGACAGGACAAGAAGAAATTGCCTCAAACTGCACCAGGGGAGGTTTAGATGGAGATGAGGAACAATTCCTTGCCCAAAGGGTGCTCAGGCATTGGAACTGCCCAGGGCAGGGTTGGAGTCACTGTCCCCGTAAGCGTTCACACACCGTGGAGACGAGGCCCTCCATGGGTCAGTGGTGGCCTTGGCAGTGCTGGGAACGGTTGGACTGGATGAGCTGAAAGGGCTTTTCCAACCTGGCTGATTCTGTGATTCCAGCGCTCACCCTCTGCTGCTTCTCCATGGCGAGAACCTGAGCACGGAGGAGGCCCCTGTTCTCCCGACCCCAGCTCCAGAGCACAGCAGGGAGAGGCAGGTTCCCCCCGGGATGGCCGCGGAGCCGGGGCCCTTCACCTGCAGCTGGGTTCCCACCTCCATCCCCTCTGCATCCCCCGGGGCCGGGGCCCCGCCGCTGCCCAATGGGGCTCAGGCCCGGGGGCGCCCCTGCTCCCGCCCCCGGCGCGGTCCCGCGGGGGCACTCCCGGCTCCCCCCGCCCCGAGGGACTCCAGCGGCTGCCGCGCGGGTCCCGCCCTTCCGCCGGGCCGGGGAGGCGGAGCCGGGCGGCGGCGGCGGCGCGGAGCAGGTGGGGACCGGGATCGGGGCCGGGGAGCGGGACCCTCCGGGGCGGCGGCGCCCGGAGCGGGGCCCGGAGCGGGGCGATGGGGGACGCGGCGGGGCCGGGAGCGGGAGCACCGGGGCACGAAACCCGCCCCTCGGCCCGGGGGGACCGTGGCCGCCCCGTCCGGCTGCGTGTCCCCTGTTGGGCGCGCTGGGGTCGGGTACCCCGACACTGAACCCCCACACCCCGTGCACGGGTGTCCGGAGAGGGTCTGGGGATGCCTCTAGCGCGTTTGGTGCCAACAGGCCCCTTGTCCCCATGGGCCAGCGTCATGCCGGCAGCTCACGGTGGCTTTTCCAGGGTCTTTTGGCCTCTGGGACCAATGGAGCCAGGGAGCAGGGCTGCACCGAGAGCCCTCTGAGCAGGACCTGGGGCTTGGGGATCTGGGATACGCATATCCCAGCATGGAGAAGGGGAGAGCATACCTGGAATCACTGGCTGCCCCATGGAGCAGCCGTAAAGCAGCACCTGAAGATGCCAGATGCCTCCTCCTGCTCTCCAAGAGCCTGATGTGTTCCCTGGTCTGGCCAGGATCTCCCACATCCTCGCTTGGAGCTGCTCTGGACTTCCTGCTGCACGCCAAGCCACGCCTGGGCTACCCCTGGGCAAGCAGGAGAGATAGAATCATAGAATCAACCAGGTTGGAAAAGACCTTTAAGATCATCAAGTCCAACCTTTATCCCAAGACTGCCAAGTCCACCACTAAGCCATGTCACTGAGGATGCTGCATCCCGCCCTCCCCAGGCTCCTGACACACCAGGTCAGGAAGATGTTGAATAAGGTGGGGGGAAGCAGCACAGAGATGTTCAGCAGGGCCAGAGCAGCCTGGTTCGGGTTTAATGCAGCTCTGGTTAAAAAGAAAAGCCTCGGAGATGCTGCCCCGGAGGTGCTGTGGGTCTCTTCCCTCCTGGCAAACCAGCATGGGTCCCCACGGGTGGATGTGTGTCCTGAGCCGCCACCCGGGGGGAGGACACGCTCCAGTGCTGAGCCCGGTGCTGGCTGAGGAGCGAGGGACACTTTGAATGTGCCCTGGTGCCTCTTCCACCCCGTCCCTACCACCCAGTTCCTCCTTGCAGGGGGGGTGCTGACACCTTCCTGCTCCTCCGCCAGGTCTCCAGGCAGGGTCTGGCCGGGGGCAGGACCCGCTGCCTCCAGGATGGCGCGATGGCTGCCCCGCTCCACCGACCTGACCCGCTTCTGCCAGAAACTCAACCGGGTGAAGACCCTGGAGGACGACATGATGGAGACGTCCTTCAACAGATGCCTTTCCACCATCGACCTGACGCTGCTGGGCATCGGGGGCATGGTGGGCTCCGGGCTATATGTCCTCACAGGCACCGTGGCCAAGGAGATGGCCGGCCCTGCCGTCATCGTCTCCTTCATCATTGCCGGCTTTGCCTCGCTCCTGGCTGCTCTGTGCTATGCTGAGTTTGGAGCCCGTGTTCCCAAGACGGGCTCTGCCTACATGTTCACCTACGTGTCCGTGGGGGAGATCTGGGCCTTCCTCATCGGCTGGAACGTGCTGCTGGAGTACATGATCGGGGGAGCCGCGGTGGCCAGGGCCTGGAGCGGTTACCTCGACTCCATCTTCAACCACAAGATAAAGAACTTCACCGAGACCCACGTGGGCACCTGGCACGTGCCGTTCCTGGCTCACTACCCTGACTTCCTGGCGGCCGCAATCCTGCTGGTTGCCACCGCCTTCATCTCCTTTGGGGCCAAAGTGTCCTCCTGGCTCAACCACGTGTTCTCGGCCATCAGCATGGGTGTCATCCTCTTTATCCTCATCATGGGCTTCATCCTCGCGCAGCCCAAGAACTGGAGTGCCCAGGAGGGCGGCTTTGCCCCGTACGGGCTCTCTGGCATCATGGCCGGCACAGCCACCTGCTTCTACGCCTTCGTGGGCTTCGATGTCATCGCGGCCTCCAGCGAAGAGGCCAGGAACCCGCAGACAGCTGTCCCCAGAGCCATTGCTTTCTCCTTGGGGCTGGCCACCGGTGCCTACATCCTGGTGTCGGTGGTGCTGACGCTGATGGTGCCCTGGCACACGCTGGATCCAGAGTCTGCCTTGGCAGATGCATTCTACAGGAGGGGTTATGCCTGGGCAGGGTTCTTGGTGGCCGCTGGCTCCATCTGTGGTGAGTACAGACAGTGGTGGGAGTGCTGCTTGTTATGGGGGCTGGGATCCAGGGTGGTGTGGGTCTGACATGGTCCTCCTTCTCCTGCGCACCCCTCAGCAATGAACACAGTCCTGTTGAGCAACCTCTTCTCCCTGCCACGCATTGTCTACGCCATGGCTGAGGACGGGCTCTTCTTCCGCGTCTTCTCCCGAGTGCATCCCCGCACACAGGTGCCCGTCATTGGCATCGTGGTCTTCGGGTTGCTCATGGCACTGCTGGCCCTTGTCTTTGACCTGGAGGCCCTGGTGCAGTTCCTGTCCATCGGCACGTTGCTGGCCTACACCTTTGTGGCCGCCAGCATCATCGTCCTGCGCTTCCAGCAGCAGAAGGCGGATGTCCCTGCGCCGGCAGCTGCTGGCCGGCCCAGCCCTGAGCCTCACGAGGGTCCGTCCGCCGGTGAGCTGAAGGAGTACGAGTCCTTCTCCGACAAGCTCCAGCTGGTGGACAGGGACAAGAGCAAGGAGCACCGGGAGCCAGGGCAGCTGAAGGCAACTTTTGAGCCCTACCTGGAGTTCCTTAGCGACTTCTACCCGGGTGAGGTGGTCACGGTGGCCGTGGTGACCTTGATGGTGTCTGCCGTCTGCCTGTGCTCCATCCTGGTGTTTGGCAGCACCCACCTTCACCTGCCCACCTGGAGCTACTCCCTGCTGCTGGTCCTCTTCAGCCTGGGCTTCCTGCTCAGCCTCCTGCTCATCTGGGCGCACGAGCAGCAGCATGGCACGCAGACCTTCCAGGTATGCTGGGGACCAGGCAGGAACAATGCCTCTGCCTGGGTTGGTGGGGTGGGAGCAGCTCCGATGGACCCGCAGGAGGTCCTGGTCACGCTGGTCTGGTGAAAGCACAGAGGCTCTTTTCTCTACCCTCCAAACCACTTTTGTGCCCCTTGTGCTCCCGCTCTCCAGTTGCAGCCCGGGTGCAGCCGTGTGGATGGTGACACCAGCGGTAACTCCACCTCCCTGCCATGCCCTGGCCTGGCTGCTCCAGCAAGGACCACGCTGGCTCTGGGTCGCACCAGGAGCTTGTTCAGTCCAGAGCCATGCCTACCCCGCCAGCCTGGCTCCTGGCTCCCCGGCTGCCGCTGCTCGTTTTGGCTGTCCTTTCCAGAAGCCCAGGGTGACAGTCATTTGTCCCCCACGTTCACCGGTGCCGGATCTGTGTCTGTAGTTTTCAGGAGGGGGAACATGGCCCTGCAGGTCTCACTCACCCCCAGCTCCTTTCCTCCCGCAGATCCCCCTCGTGCCCCTGTCTCCAGCGCTGAGCATCCTCCTCAACATCTATCTGATGCTGAAGCTCAGCTACATGACGTGGCTCCGCTTCGCCATCTGGCTGCTCCTCGGTGAGTGCTCCTGCGCAGCGCGGGCCCGGGAGCGGGACGGGGCCGGTCCTGGTGGTGGACAAGCCATCTGGTGGCTTTGGCAGCTCTTTCCCCCGGGGATGGGTTTATAAAGCACTTTGTGCCCCTTTCTGTCTCCAGTTCCCCCTTGGAGACACGAGCTGAGGTTTCCCAGTGCCTCTCTGACCCTCTCAGGTTTATGGAGTGCTTTGGCTTGTCCCTGTGAGGCTTGGATCCTCCCGCAAGCATTGGGCCAGAGCCACCCCCTGCCCCCGCGGCAGCCCCCTGGGGCTCCCCCTCCCTGGGGACGCGGGCGCCCAGCATCTGCAGGACCCTTCCTCTCCCTCAAGCAGCTCTGCAGCCCCCGCCGGGGCCGAGCTTGTGCCGCTCGCGGGGCCGCCGGCCGCGTCCCGGCGGGCTCTGGAGCCGCTGTCCCCCCGCAGGGCTGTTGGTGTACTTCGGTTACGGCGTGTGGCACAGCAAGGAGAACCTGCGGGAGCCGCGGGAGCAGCGCCTCAGCGCCCGCTACGTGGTGTTCCCCAGCGGCAGCCTGGAGGAGAGGGTCCAGCCCGTGCAGCCCAGCGCCCAGCCCGCCAGCCTGCCCGACACCGACACCGCCGACGGCAGGAGATGACCCCCGGGCGCACGGGGGCACCGGGCTGCGGGAGCACCTGAGCCCCTCCCCATGGCAGGGCCGGAGACCCCCCCTCCTCCTCCTGGTCCCTTCGACAGTGGAGCTGGGGGTCTGCCCTGGGCACATGGCTCCATGTGGAGACGAGGAGGATGCTCACCCTTCCCCACCCGTGCCCCGCAGAGTGTGTGTGTGTGGGGCTGGCTCCCTCCCTGCGCATCCCCAGCACCCAGGAGCTGGGTCTCGGCCCCCTCAGCCCAGTGCCTGCCCTGCTCACAAGGAGCTGCATCCTCACCACCTTTCCCTGAGCAAACCCAGGCACTGTGCAACAGATCTTTCTGCCAGCCCATCCACACAGCCAGGGATGCAGAGGGATGCTGAGGACCCCTGGGGATTAGGACAAGCACCCCGCCACTGCCCATCCTGGGTCTCGTCCTGGCTGCAGCCCTGGAGACCCCTCTGCCTGATGCTGTGCTCACCTGGGGAGGGAGACGGGACAAACATGCTTCCCTGTTGGCATTCCCGCTGTCCCCATCCCCAGGGCCACTCTCCTGAATGTCTAGAGCGAGGGGGCTGAGGAGCATCTGGGGACATGGGATGGAGAAGGAACGTGACCGGAGTGAGTGGCTGGGCAGGGACCCCCCAGCAGAATCCCAACTGCACCTTCCCAGCTGGCATCGGCCATGCCCAGCTGGAAGGCAATGCCAGGGCCAGGCTCCTGCCCCAGCCCTGGGTGTGGGTGCTCAGGACCCTGGGTTTGTTGTCTTGTCCCCAGAGGTCCCCAGCAGAGCCCTGGGCTGGGCTCCCTCTGCACCCCAACAGCACAGCCTGCCCTGCCCTGCCCTGCCCTGCCCTGCCCTGCCCTGCTGTGGAGGGCTCAGCTCCCTGTCATGCCCTCCCAGGTTCTCTGTGAGTTGGGGCAGGCTCTGTGGGTGCTTTTTGTTGTTGCCCCACCCCGGCTGCCATGGTGTCATGGGATGGCCATGGGTGATGCTCTGTGGCCACCCCAGGCTCTTTGCCCGTGGGCAGACTGAAGTGGAAGAGTTGGTGTTCAGCACGATTTGGAAGGAGGAAGCAACCCATTGAGCAGGAGGTTGCTGATTGCCAGGCCCTGCAGCAGGGACACCCTGCTCCCTGTCACTGCATCCTGCGAGGAGCCAGGCACCACGGGCAAGCTGGTCCCATTGCTTCTCACCGGCCAGTCCCTGGGCGGACCGGGGGTCTCTGCAGGATACACCAGCTCCCTGGTGAACCCTCTGCTGCCAGCGCTGCTCCGTGTCCTGCCTCGTCCCCGTGCTGCTGCTGCAATGGGGCAGCATGTCCCTGCTGTGCTGCGGCCCTGCTTGGCACCTCTGTGTAGTGGCTTGTGAGCAACAGGCTGCCCGGTCACCCTCATAAATGCTGGTTCTCTGATGGCTCTGGCTGTGTGTGCTCTGTGTCACCTCCCTGGAATCAGGGAGTCAGAAAATAGCTTGGGCTGGAAGTGACCTTCAAAGCTCATCCAGTCCAAACCCCCTACAAGGAGCGGGGACATCTTCAACTAGATCAAGTGCTCAGAACCACATCCAGCCGGGCCTCGAATGTCTCCAGGGATGGGGCACCCACCACCTCTCTGGGCAACCTGTGCCAGTGCCTCACCACCCTCATGGTAACAAATGACTTCCTCACATCGTCTGCCTCTCCCCTGAGCAGAGCAGAGGGGCAGAGGCCACATGGGGAAGCTGCTCCCGCAGATGATGCTCAGGAGAGGCCTGCGAAGCCTTGGGGAAAGGGGGAGTCACGCTGCCCCTGCAGCCACGCTCCTCCTGAGCTGCCTTCCTCCCTCCAGTGAGAGCCGCAGCACACATGGCCAGGCCTCCAGCACTGCTGAGGGCAGCTTTGCTCTTCCGACACAGGTTCTACCATGAAGATGGGCTCCAGCCAGACCCATGGAAAAGGGTCCCCAGGGGCCTGGGGCAGCTGTGCAAAGGGAGCCTGGAACTCAAGCTTTACAGGTAGGCTTCTATAGCTGCATTCACCCAAATGGGCCTGCCAGGGATGGGGCAGCCACAGCTTCTCTGAGCACCCTGTGCCAGCGCCTCAGCACCCTCACAGGGAAGAGCTTCTGCCCAAGAGCTCATCTCAGTCTCCCCTCTGGCAGATTAAAGCCATTCCGTTGTCCTGTCCCTACAGGCCCTTGCCCAAAGCCCCTCTCCAGTTTTCTTGTAGCCCCTTTAGGCACTGGAGCTGCTCTGAGGTCTCCCCTTCAGGAGCCTTCTCTCCTCCAGGCTGCCCCAGCCCAGCTCTCTCAGCCTGGCTCCAGAGCAGAGCTGCTCCAGCCCTCGCAGCAGCTTGTGAACCAGTGCAAATAATGGGAATTAAAGCGTGAGACACTTGAGATAACCTCCAGATAACCCCATCCTCACTGTGGTTGTTCATGAAGGAAGTTTCCTTTCCATGGTAACAGTCATTCCTTATTAAAATAATAAAGCATTCAACAGGTATCTGGGGAGGCAACAGACTTAACTCTTATCTCCTGTTGGCTTTTAATCTCTGCTATAAATCCATTGTCAGTGGATAAAGGTAAGAAAGAACCACAGTTATCTATCAGGAGCCCAGCGCAGGGCTGGGAAGAGCAGTCAGAGTCCCGACAGTGCAGGGCAGGCTGAGGTGCAGAGCACTTTCATGTTCTCTGCTGGAGGGAGCTCAGCAGAAGCCACATCACAAAACCCTGTGGGCTGTGGCCGGGGCCGGGCTCGCCCTGCATGGGCTCAGTCGGGCTTTACAACTGGTAAAGACCCAAGAGTGGTTGGATCTTCCTCGGGGACTGTAGTGACAGGACCAGGGGGGTCAGACGGAAACATGGAGATTGAGATGAGACATGAGGAAGCTCTTCCCTGTGAGGGTGCTGAGGCGCTGGCACAGGGTGCCCAGAGAAGCTGTGGCTGCCCCATCCCTGGCAGTGTTCAAGGCCAGGTTGGACACAGGGGCTTGGAGCAAGCTGCTCCAGTGGAAGGTGTCCCTGCCCGTGGCAGGGGTTGGAGCTGGAGGAGCTTTAAGGTCCCTTCCAACCCAAACCAGGCTGGATGCCATGAATGAGCCTTGTCACCGTCCATAGTTAACCTGTGTTTCAAATGCAGAGGAATTCCTGTTGGGCTGCACCATAAAAAGCAAGTGTGGACCCAGCACCCCCAGCACAGCCCGGGAGAGGCAGGGGCTGGAAGGACTGAGCTGTGATTAAGGGCAGCAGGGCAGTGAGGAGCCTCCCAAGCACAGCCCTGGCTCCTTTACGAAACAGGATTACAAAATCGGTTGCTTCTCATGTGTCATTCATGTTCCTGCTGCGGCAATGTGCCCTGTGCTGGTGCAGAGCACGTCATAATTGGTTTTAAACTGTCTGCCCACTAACGCACGCACACAAGAAGGAGGTGTCAGCAGCCACCGAGGCAGCGCTCCTGCAGTGTTTGGTTCCTGGGAACAGGATCAGCAGGAAAAAGCCATCCAAACTAAAAGCCACCAGCAGTGCTCTGAGATGGGAGCCTGTGACTGGAGGGAGAAAACCCATCAGTTCCCCACCCGAACCCCTGTACATGGGATCCTGCCACCCCCGTGCAGCTCACAGCCCACGTTCATGGGAAGCTGCTGGTCTCTAGGGGCTGCTGTTACCGCTGCGTTTCCATGGGAGTATCTTCCTCCAAAGTAGCTTTGAATAAATAAACAGATTCTTTTCTGGGGCTCCCAGAAATGGCCTGGTCAGCCTGGCTGGGCTGCTGGAACCCCATCTGATCGAGATGCATCAGTGCAGTATGTAGGTCAGTGGCAAGATGGCTGCTGCTGGGCTCCGGGAGCGTGGAAGGGCTTTAGGGGCCATGGGGCAGATGCAGCTCCAGCACACGTGCTCTGGTGCTGAGCTGAGAGGCTGATAATCTCCTCACCTCACCAGTGAGGCTGCCGGAATGGGAGGACTGGGAGAGGAGTTGCTTTGCCTGCACGGAGAGGAGAAGAGAAACACAAATTCAGAGGGGGAATTACATGGGATTTGTACTAGAGACAGCACTGATGTAGGGACGTGTCCTGGGTTCAGCAGCAGCAGTCGTTTTTCTCCTTAGTAGCTGGAGCAGTGCTGTGTTTTTTGACTTCTGGCCTGGGAACAGCGCTGATAACACCGATGTTTTCAGTTACTGCTTAGAACGTTTTGGTCTGGCCAAGGACTTTGTGAGCCTCATGCTCTGCCAGGGAGGAGGGGAAGCCGGGAGGAAGCAGAGACAGGACACCTGGCCCAGACTGACCAAAGAGGTATTCCATACCACAGCACGTCATGCCCAGGATGTAAAAACGGGCAGAGACCCAGAAGGGTGGGGGTTCGCTGCTGGGTTGGGCTTGGTATCGGATGGTTAGCGGTTGTATCCTCTTCCCTTGTTATTTCTCTTGTCATTATTATTATGGGTGGCAGCAGCAGTGGTTTGTGTTGTACCTCAGTTACTGAACTGTTCTTGTCTCAACCTGTGGGAGTTGCATTATTTTGATTCTCCTCCCCCTCCCCTCCCCGGAGAGGGGGAAGAAAGAGGGAGGAGTGAGCAAACTGTGTGGCTGACTGGACTTAAACCACGCCAGGATGCTACCCACCATCATCTACATCGTAGAGACTGCATCAGCCTGAGTCCCCTGGTCCCAAGATGCAGCTCAGGGACACAGGGGTACCCAGCCCAGCTCCAGAGACAGCCCAATGGGACTGAGCTGGGTCCTCAGGACAGCAAAGACATGGATCTGTTGGAGAAGGTCCAGAGGAGGAACACAGGGACAATCAGAGGCCTGGAGCAGCTCTGCTCTGGAGCCAGGCTGAGGGAGCTGGGCTGGTTCAGCCTGGAGAAGAGAAGGTCCTTAAGGGGAAACCTTACTGCAGGTGCGTCCCAATGCTGTTTCAGAGGGAGTTTAATCACAGGTGTTGTGCTGGACCAAGCAGGCACTGACCCACTTGCAGGCTCAAGGCCTATTTGTGCTGGAGGGAGGACAAGTGAAGCCCCATGCTCTGCGGGAGTGGGCTGTGCCCAGGAGAAAGCAGCTCAGTGCCCACTTCCCAGCCTTGTGTTTCTCAGTGATCTCCCCCGACTCTGGAAGCAGCACAGGGACTGCAGGGCTGGCGGAGGCTGGCTGTAAGTAATCCTCTCATTATCCCTGCCACGCTCCCCTCCTCCTCCTCCTCCTGCGCGTACAGCCAGAGGATGAGGTAACCCCGTGCTGTATCTCTAGGCATCAGCAAGCAGCGTCTGCTTCCTCCACCAACCAGTGAATGGCAGGGCATTGCCAGATGGCACGAACCCTGCGTCCTGCTGTCCCCTCATCCTTCCACAAAGCACCGCCGGTCACAGCAGCCACACTGAGCACAGGGGTTCCCACAGCATTCCAGGAGCACTTGTGCTCATGTTCCCACAGCCTGTGTTTCAGTAGCCCCTGCTCTGGGGCCACAGCTCTTCCCTGTCTCTCCACACAGGGCAGACATAGAACCACAGAATGGTTCAGACTGGAAGGGACCATAAAGCTCCTCCAGTTCCAACCCCTGCCGTGGGCAGGGACACCTTCCACTGGAGCAGCTTGCTCCAAGCCCTGTGTCCAACCTGGCCTTGAACGCTGCCAGGGATGGGGCAGCCACAGCTTCCATTCTCTAACCCACGTATAAACCTGCAGGGTGACAATCTGTAGTGCTGTTGGTCTGTGAATAGCTTCAAATCCCACCTACTGTACAGACCCCCACACGTTCAGAGCTGTAAGGAAGACCTTCAACTACAGTGCCCTACAAAGAACTCATAGCCAGGAGTAAGTTTTTTGCCCGGCTAATTCAGTGTATGAGTACAAAAGTGAGGAACCCATCAAACCAGATCCCTCATTAGCTGTGACATCAGAAACACCAGCACCATCCTGCCTGCACTTGGAGCAGGCAAGTCCTCAGTGTTTCACAGCCATCTCCTGCTCTCATCAAACCACAGGACAATGGAACATTCACCATTCATATCCCAGGTTTAGCATGATTTTACTTTGCATCTTTTCTCTGTAGAGCACAGGAAGGGCTTGCGGCCAAGGACAGAACAGGAGCAATAAGTGGTGGCTAAATGTTTTCAACTATACATTCATTTGCACATTTCCAGGACACTCCATGTGGTAAATCAGAACTGCACAGAGTTACTTTCGAACAAAGAGGCTAAACCTCATCTTCTGCTGAGCACTAACACCAGGTGCAGCTTGCCTGGTGTGAAGTCAGACATGCAGAGCCGTGACCCACGGCAGGGGCTCTGCTTTGCAGAGCAGGGGCTCCATGTAAGGCTGCTGAGGAGCTGCGCAAGGAGGCAGCTGAAAATGAGTCAGCAGTGGATGTGACAGCCAGTTCAACAAAGGCAATCCCACTGTGGAACAGGAGAGCAAGCCTAGGGCAGGAAGCATTTGTTCATAGCACATCTCCGGGTAGGACTTTGCTTCCTGCATCAGTGCACTCCCGGGCTGCAGAGACCCCACTGCAGCAGGCTGTGTGTGGCTCCAAGCACCAGCAGCAGATACAGCACATGATGTTCCTCCAGACTAACGCCCCTACACACAGAGATGGTGATTAAAAAGAGCCCCTGGCCCTGCGTGTGCTGGCAGAGCCCCAGGGCTGGCTGTAGCAGAAATCTTACAGCAAAGAGACAGGAAGTCTGCCAAGTGTTGGCAGCGATGAAGTCACCGGTATCTGCAGATGCTGTCCAGCACTGCCCTGCTCATCCTGGTGCCACGGGCTTGGTGTTCCACAGAGGTGCCACAGGAGCAGTCCCACGCAGACTCATGTTAAACCACTGCACTCTGGAGTTCCCCACCTGGGGAGGGTCCCAGCCTTCAGCCGACTTCTCTGCAACTTCCAGAAGATTCCACCATACCTGAGAAGATTTGAGAGAAGCATTTTCACAGCATCACATAGCTCTGCAAGCTCTTTGTTCACAGGGATGACCTAGAGGGGCACATCGCTACAGGTAAGCAGCGTTTGGTGTGATTTAGCCTTCCTCAGAGAACAGATACTCAAATATATGTTTAATTTGAAGGCTGAAACAGCTGCTTTCCTCTTTCTCTCCACCCCTATTTGCTCACCTCCTGCTGCCTTTGCAGTCAAACAGCTTTTCCAGTCATCTTCAAGCACAGTGATGGCTTCCTCCTGTGCTGGTTGACATCCTCCTTTCTTCCCTGCATCACTGGAAGCTCACAGGACGTGTGGTGAGGGAACCTGCTCAGGTTCCCAACGACAGGAGCTCTGGGCAGGGTTCAAGGGGGAGCAGGACTGGTTTCTGTGCCAGCAGCACACACCAGGCCCAGCTGGCTGAAGGCCAGGGCTGGGAAGGATCAGGCTGTGGGGAGGTACCTGCTTGCTTGGAGCCAGCTTTCAGAGTCATCCCGGGCAGGATCCGGTGCACTCAGATCCCTGCACAGGAGCAGGAGCCGGTGCACTCAGATCCCCGCAGGGGAGCAGGAGCCGGTGCGCTCAGATCCCCGCACGGGAGCGGGAGCCGGTGCGCTCAGATCCCCGCACGGGAGCGGGAGCCAGTGCTCAGATCCCCGTGCGGGAGCGGGAGCCGGTGCTCAGATCCCCGTGCGGGAGCGGGAGCCGGTGCGCTCAGATCCCCGCACGGGAGCGGGAGCCAGTGCTCAGATCCCCGCACGGGAGCAGGAGCCGGTGCTCAGATCCCCGTGCGGGAGCGGGAGCCGGTGCGCTCAGATCCCCGCACGGGAGCAGGAGCCGGTGCTCAGATCCCCGCACGGGAGCGGGAGCCGGTGCGCTCAGATCCCCGAGCGGGAGCAGGAGCCGGTGCTCAGATCCCCGCAGGGGAGCAGGAGCCGGTGCACTCAGATCCCTGCACAGGAGCAGGAGCCGGTGCTCAGATCCCCGAGCGGGAGCAGGAGCCGGTGCTCAGATCCCCGCAGGGGGGCAGGAGCCGGTGCACTCAGATCCCCGCAGGGGAGCAGGAGCCGGTGCGCTCAGATCCCCGCACGGGAGCAGGAGCCGGTGCTCAGATCCCCGCACGGGAGCAGGAGCCGGTGCTCAGATCCCCGCACGGGAGCAGGAGCCGGTGCGCTCAGATCCCTGTGCGGGAGCAGGAGCCGGTGCACTCAGATCCCCGCGCGGGAGCAGGAGCCGGTGCGCTCAGATCCCCGAGCGGGAGCAGGAGCCGGTGCGCTCAGATCCCCGCACGGGAGCAGGAGCCGGTGCGCTCAGATCCCTGTGCGGGAGCAGGAGCCGGTGCTCAGATCCCTGTGCGGGAGCAGGAGCCGGTGCTCAGATCCCTGTGCGGGAGCAGGAGCCGGTGCGCTCAGATCCCTGTGCGGGAGCAGGAGCCGGTGCGCTCAGATCCCTGTGCGGGAGCAGGAGCCGGTGCGCTCAGATCCCTGTGCGGGAGCAGGAGCCGGTGCACTCAGATCCCTGCACAGGAGCAGGAGCCGGTGCTCAGATCCCCGAGCGGGAGCAGGAGCCGGTGCGCTCGGATCCCCGTGTGGGAGCAGGAGCCGGTGCGCTCAGATCCCCGCAGGGGAGCAGGAGCCGGTGCGCTCAGATCCCCGAGCGGGAGCAGGAGCCGGTGCGCTCAGATCCCTGTGCGGGAGCAGGAGCCGGTGCACTCAGATCCCTGCACAGGAGCAGGAGCCGGTGCTCAGATCCCCGAGCGGGAGCAGGAGCCGGTGCGCTCAGATCCCTGCACGGGAGCAGGAGCCGGTGCGCTCAGATCCCCGAGCGGGAGCAGGAGCCGGTGCGCTCAGATCCCCGAGCGGGAGCAGGAGCCGGTGCGCTCAGATCCCTGTGCGGGAGCAGGAGCCGGTGCACTCAGATCCCTGCACGGGAGCAGGAGCCGGTGCGCTCAGATCCCCGTGCGGGAGCGGGAGCCGGTGCTCAGATCCCCGCACGGGAGCGGGAGCCGGTGCGCTCAGATCCCCGAGCGGGAGCAGGAGCTGGTGCGCTCAGATCCCTGCACAGGAGCAGGAGCCGGTGCGCTCAGATCCCTGCACAGGAGCAGGAGCCGGTGCGCTCAGATCCCCGCAGGGGAGCAGGAGCCGGTGCGCTCAGATCCCCGCACAGGAGCAGGATCCGGTGCGCTCAGATCCCCGCAGGGGAGCAGGAGCCGGTGCTCAGATCCCCGAGCGGGAGTGGCAGAGCCTGGCTCTGACCAGACCGTTGCATTTTCTCTCCGCTGCCTTTGCCGCCTGTGCTCACGGCACACATAACGCGTTGCTGTCCAGCAGCTCCTGCTTTGTGATTATGGCAAATGAGCCACGGAAGAAGAGAATCTGTTGTGGTTTTAATTGCCTGCCTAGAGGTTACACAGAGAAATGCCTGAACTAACCTGAGCTGCCTTTAACCTTAATCCTTTCAACTGTTAATCTTTTAACTCTTAGAGTGTTTGGCTTCCTGTGCTTAGGTGAAATTCTTGCAACAGCAGCAGCAGGAAAGGTTGGATTAAAGGAATTTACAATCAATCAGGTGGAACCATTTCCATAGCGGGGGGGCAGCTGCCCTGGCCAAAGCCTTGGGGGCTGGAGGTGTTTTCACTGCTGTTTTTAAGTTCTGAGATCTCACCTGAAGCTTTCTCTGTTGAAAGGAGTGTGAATTCCATACTGCACTGTCTGCCCCGTGCCCTTGCCTGTCCGACTGCCACCCATGAGCTGGGCTCATAGAACTTTGGAACTCAGTAAAATCATCCATTGTCTACGGACACATTGCAGATATTTTCATTTCTCTTTTTCTAGTTATTCCCCTTTTCAGAGTCAAAATTACTACAAGGAGTAGCCTCAATAGTTTTGTTTCATTTCGCTCCCGCTTCACAAATCAGTACAGGAATTGTTGTAATTTCTGTCCAGTTCTTGCTAAAAGAAATAAATCTCTCACTAAAATAAGAAACAGTTTTTTCAGCCTCCGAGGCTGAAAGGGGCCACTGTAGGAATGTCGTTTTCTCTCTTGTGCAATGCTAATCACACGCGCCATCCAGGGACTGGCAGGGCAAGGCTCCTCCTGCCTTTCAGGCATCCGGATGGTGGGTGTTTCGCCGGGGACAGGAGGTTGTCAGTGGTGTGTTCATGTCGCACTAGGGGCAAACCTCAACGAACTGGGTGTTTCCTCAATGGCTTTGGCAACAGTGGAGCAGATCATCACCCCATGAGGCTGTGGCTGCCCCATCCCTGGCAGCGCTCAAGGCCAGGTTGGACCGGGCTTGGAGTAACCTGCTCCAGTGGAAGGTGTCCCTGCCCATGGCAGGGGGCTGGGACTCTTAAGGTCCCTTCAAGCCAAGCTATGCTGGGATTCGACCTGAAACAGTGGTTTTGCTATTGGGAAAGACAGAAGTGCTGTGCCTGGTTGGGCGTTTCACTGGGTCGGGTGAGGGACCACAGCCCTGTGTGACCGCAGGGGGATGGAGGGGACAGCCCAGGCTGGCCCCAGCGCCCTGTCCCGGGTGTCCCTCACGCCTCACGGTGCTGCCGCCCCTCCCTCCCCGCGGGCCAGGCCCCGGTGCCGCAGGAGGCCGGGTCACGCCGCAGGCCCGGCGGCAGCCTGCGCACAGCGCTACCGCTGCCGCCATCTTCGGCCCGGTGCTGCCGCGCTGCTGCCATGGCGACGGGGCGGGCTGCGAGGGGCGGGGCCGCGGGGTGGCGGGAAGCGTGGAGGGGCGGGGGAGCAGAGCCGCGGTGCGGCAGAGCCTCGCCGCCGCCATGGCGGGCGGGCCGTGCCGCGGTCTGCTGGACTACAAGACGGCGAAGTTCGCGCTCACGCGGAACCGGCGGGTCGGGCTGCTGCACCGCCTGCTCCAGCTCGGCGTGCTGGGCTACCTGCTGGGGTAGGGCGGCTCCCGCGGGGCCCCGCCCTCCCGGAGGCGGCGGGGTGGCCGGGGTGTCCCCTCAGCGCTCCTCGCCCTGCTGCCCCCCGCAGGTGGGTGCTGCTGGCGCGGAAGGGCTACCAGGACACCGACCGGGCCCCCCGCGCCGCCGTCGTTACCAAGCTGAAGGGGGCGGCGGCCGCCGAGGTGCGGGGCGCGGGCCGGCGGCTGTGGGACGCCGCGGACTACGCGCGGCCGCCGCAGGTACTGTGCGAACCTGCGGTGCTGAGCGGGGCGAGATGCGGGTCCTCGCTGACGGCGCCTCCGTGCTCCTTAGGGAGGAAACGTGCTTTTCCTGGTGACCAACTTCATCGCTACTGCCGGGCAGGCACAGGGCACCTGCCCCGAGGTGAGTGCGCGGAGGTGGGGGGCTGCGGGGCTGGCGGGGCTGCTGCTCGGCCGCTTGCTCCGTCGGACCCGCACGGACGCGTATCCGCGCAGTGCAGCCGGAGCCGCCTGTGGAAGCGCCAGGGCCATGCGCTGCTGGAGCTCCCCAGCTCTCTGGGCTTCCTGAGCGGTGGTGACACTGCTGCCTTTGGGCAAGGGCTGCTCTGGGGGGGCTGAGCTGTTATCCCATTGCTGTTCCATCTCTGCAGTGCAGCTGGCACCAGCGCTGCCACCCCCAGCTAACATCTCTATTACCTGTGTTCCTTCTTGAGCCTCACATGTGTTCTGGGTTTCTTGACTTGCTGCTACATTCTCTAATCTCCATCCTGCCTTTTTTCCCTGATGCTCATGCACACCTGCGTGGATACTTGGGTCATGTTTCCTTTATAACTGCTGCAGTTCTGGAATCCTCTCCATCTTGGTGTTCTGTTATTAGAAGGAATGAAACACAAGGTTTGGCCGTTTCCCAGTCAGCCAACCCTTACTGGTATATGTTCTCTGGGAGAAATCTTCCCTTTAAGGCTGGATTCAGGCCAGCTCCTGCACCGAACTCTCCCAGGCTTCACTCTGCTTGGCAGACAGGAGCAGATGACTCAAGCTAAGCCACTGCCAGCACCTTGTGCCCGAGCCAAGCACTGTTTGTCCTAATGGACAGAAGTGTCTGTCTGCCAAGTGACACTTGCCATGTGTCTTATTACCTGGACTTGGGAAGGGGCTGATATATTGATGTGCAAATATCTGTTGTGTGGGTCCCTCTGGAAGCTGGAGCCTTGACATCAAATTTGGATCAGGAAGACAAAGTGCTCTCATAAGTGCTTATTGCAGCATTGCAAGGGGGTGTTGCAAGCTATGGGTGGGCCATCAGTGGGGGCAAGGGGCATGAGTCTGGTATCCAGCCTTCTCCAGGAGTCAGGCAGGACTCCCTGGTCCCTCCAGTAGTCCTGTGGGCCTGCAAGTGCTGCCAGGCACATGGGCCCCTGTGACCAGTGGTCCTGCTCCAGCTGCTGGCACTCAAACCCCCTTACACACAACAGGATAGAGCCCCTCAACTGGGAAAGTAGTTAGAAATGGAGCTGAGTCTGCAACAGGACAGACTGCGCTGGTGGGGTGCAGCCCATGAGCAGCCTAGTGCAGTGACCAGTCAACTCTATACATGTACACCAGTCCTTTGCATCTTGTATCCCTCTGTTTTCCAATATTTGTTCCTTCTTAGATTGCCTAGATTCCTGCCTTTTCCATGCCTTTTCTTCCTCTTTTAAACATCCTATCCCCTCAATGTCCTGTGCAATCCCAAAATGCTCTTCTGCATCCTATGATGATTCCCATACCCTGAGACTGTGACTGCCCCCCCAGCCCAAAGGTGCTTCAGAGCTCATTTTAGTGGGTCTCACACCTGGAACAAAGGGCTGAGGCTGCCCGGGAGGGATGGGAAGGGGGGAGGAAGGGGGCAAACAGACATGCCCACCCCACCCCCTTCTGACTCCATAACTGGGGCTTCCCGCTGCTTTTGGGCCTGGGGAGGTGGGTTTGTTGGGTTGGTGACTCTTGGCCTTGGGTGTAGCTGAGGGAAGGTGTTACCTCCCCCATCTGCCTCTGTGTTTGAATAGGAGCTTTTTGTGCCTCCAGCACTCAGGTGGGCCCAGAGTGAGGGTGAAGCTTTCTATGTGTGTCTCTTTCCGTGTGTCCTGCTGTATGTAGGGTCTCTTCCCAGGGGAACTGTGCTGGTGCTTGACAAGGTGCCTAATGGGCTCTGCCGTTAAGGCCTTCCTGAATGTAACTGTGCTTGTTCCCAGTCCCAGCCGAAAGATCCAAGCTAGCTCCTGAGGCTTCCTCTGCCTCCAGCGTGGAGGAGGGAGACAGGAGGGAAGGGTTGTCCCTTGGAGATGCCTCTCTCCTCACTGTCTGGAGGCAGTCTAGGTTCTGGACGTAGCAGATGTCTCCTATAAGTGTTTGGGATGTGCACAGAGGAGCAGGCGCAGCCGCACAGGGATGTGGGTGAGTGACTGTGGCCTTGGGTGCTGCACAGTGACAGCGCTTCTCTTTGTCCCCCTCAGAGCCCCTCTGTTCCCGCTGGGATGTGCACAGAAGATGCAGACTGTCCCATGGGAGAGCCGGTGGTTCATGGCAATGGTACTGGGTATTTTGCTGAATAAAAACACCAACCATAAATCATTGAATTCCTCGTGTTTCGTAACAAACAGACCCACAAAGGTGCCACAAGTTCAGTGCTTTCTGGGAGCAGGCACGGAAGTGCTCTGCAGCCATCTGTTGTTGGCACAGCCACCCAGCGACCTGTCCTGGCTGCACGAGCAGGCGCAAGGCGCTGTCACAGCAAATGCTGAGGGCTTTGTTTCTGACACTGGCTGCTGGGATTGAAGCTGTGTTATTGGCAGATTCTCCTTTCCTAATACAGCCTGGCCATGGGGCACAGCAGCAAACAGCACGTTGTCTTTGTGCGGCAGCAGCCTCGTGGGAAGGTTTCACAGGGAGAGTGTTAGGTGGGTGAAAGCCTGAAGGTGATCTCGGGGTTGTCTTTGTGGTTCAGAACGAGCCTGTGGCCAGGGCACTGTCCCAGGAGGGGAGCTGTGGAGATGCTGTTTCAAAAAGGAAAAGCAATTATATACATTGTCTCCTTTCTAGGGATAAAAACTGGGAAATGTGTCATGTTCAACACCACACATTCCACCTGTGAGATCTATGGCTGGTGTCCTGTGGAGAACAACACCCTGTCCAGGTAAGGCACAGGCTGAGGGGGCAGCAGGCGTTGAGAGCTTTGGTTCCTTCCCTCTGTGTAACCAGGAGCCTGATCATACTTGCCCAGTGGGCAGCCAGGCCCAGGGAAACCTTTGACATTGATCTGCCCGTCAGTTAAGATCATTCTTGCGCCTGTCTGTTGTAGCCACAGTTCTGGGATTGTGGCAGAGGCTGTGGAGTGAGGGGAGCAGGAACGTGCCTTGGCCTCTGTGCAGTCTGAGTTCACTGGTGGTTCTTTTCCAGGAAACCTCTTCTGGCTGAGGCAGAGAATTTCACTCTTTTCATAAGGAATACTGTCCACTTCACCAAATTCAACTTCTCCAGGTAAGCAGGACACCCCCGCAGCCCCCCTGTGCCCACAGCCTCACCGGGGTGTCCTGGGAGCCCTGTGCCGTCGCACCGGTGGTGTTGGCAGGTGTAAGAGCAATGGGATGGGGAGCCCTCAGGGAGAGATCCTGGTGTCTGTCTGCCTGTGCAAAGCACACAGAGGCTACTGATTCCCAAGGGCTCAGCTGTAATTTACTCTTCTCCTTAGTAGCTGGTGCAGTGCTGTGTTTTCGACCTTAGCCTGAGAACAAGGCTGATAACACACCCGTGGTTTAGTTGTTGCTCAGTAGCACTTGCCTCCATCACAGACTTTTCAGTGCTCTGCCAGTGAGGAGGGGCATGGGAAGCTGGGAGGAAGCAGAGATAGGATACCTGACCCAAACTAGCCAAAGGGGTATTCCATCCCACAGCACATCATGCTCAGTATGGAAACTGGGGGGAGTTACCCAGGAGGCCCAGATCACTGCTCAGGTCAGGCTGGGTATTGGTCAGCAGGTGCTGAGCAATTGTGTTCTCTCCCTTTGTTATTTCCTTTATCATTATTATTATTGGTGGTAGCAGCAGTGGTTTGTGTTATACCTTAGTTACTGCACTGTTCTTATCTCAACCTGGGGGGGTTCCATTCTTTCCATTCTCCTCTCCATCCCTCTGGATGCAGGGAGGGAAGTGAGTGTTAAGTAGCACACTTAGTTGCTGCTATCAGCATTGTTCTCAGACTAAAGTGAAAAACAGAGCACAGTACCAGCTACTAAGAAGGAGAAAAATAACTGTCACAGCTGAACCCAGGACAGAGGAAGGACCATGGCAAGTGTGAAGGGTGGTAACTCCATGTGTGATTGTTCTGGGCTGGTTTCCATCCACCCTCTCTTCAGCTGAGGCTTTAGGAGAGGCAGTGACTCTTCCCCTTTGGAGCAGGGGCATTGGCAGTCCCACTCCAGCAGGAGGATCTCCTTTTCAGCCCTGCAGCAGGACTCTCTGACCTCCCATTCCACCCGTGACAGCTCCCCCCTCTCTCTCTCCTGTCCCAGGTGCAATGCTCTGCAGACCAATGACCCCTACTATTTCAAGAGCTGCACGTATGACCCATCCCTCAGCCCCTCCTGCCCCATCTTCCGTGTGCGTGACATGGTGGAGGCAGCTGGAGAGACCTTTGGAGACCTTGCACTGCTGGTACTTGTTCTCTTTAATATGGAAGATGACTCCAAATCCCCCAAGGATGTGGGCAAGAGGCAGGGGACAGGTCTGACCTGTGAGTTGTTGAGAGAATGTGTGATCTGTGGCTGTTGGAATAGTGAAGAACTTGTCAAATCTCTGATCCCCAATGAAATCTTTGCTGCAATGTGTTCTGCAGGGAGGGAGCATCGGAGTTCGCATTGAGTGGGACTGTGACCTGGATCGCCCTGCGGCCCAGTGCCAGCCTCAATACTCCTTCAGCCTGCAGGACAGGAAGTACAATTTCAGGTGAGGATGCTGGGACAATGGTCACATGGGCCCATAAGTCGAGCACACGGTGATCGTTTGAGATCTCAGCTTTCCTGATGGATGCTCTGAAAGGAGCAGTAGGGACAGCGGGATGCCATAACAGTCCTGGGGTGCTGTGATAGTTCCTGCACCTCTGTTTGGAGCTATGAAGGCATTTCCTGCTGGAGGGCAGGGACATGTGGCAGCTCACACCTGTGCTGACCCTGAACTGGACACACTGGGAGCTGTGTGCTCCCAGTGACCCCAGGCTGGGTGCTGAGTGGATGCTGATGCCCCACTGCTGATGCCAAGCTGGTGCATCACCCATGTCCCAGCCCACTGGAGGATGCATGGTGTGCACAGGCACATGGCTCCAGCAGCCCAAAGCCACCGGACCACTGCCTGCACAGAGCTGCCCTGGCTTTGAGCCATGTCCAGTGTCTCCCACAGAACTGCCTCCTACTACTGGGACTCCCAGCGACGGCTCTACCGGACCCTGCTCAAGCTCTATGGGATACGCTTTGACATCTCCGTGCACGGGCAGGTACTGCTGCCCCTGCCGGGCTGACTCCCTCACCGCTCCCGCCTGCCCTCCTGCAGCCTTCCTGGCATGGCTTCTCACCCTGGCGAGCCCTTTCCCTCTTCCTAGAGTTTTCCAAGCAGAGCAGGAGATAATGGTCTCTCCCATTTGAAGGGAAGTTTCTTGATAATGCCCTGAGCAGGGAGGCTTTCCTCACTGCTGACATGGGCGTTGGGAAGCGCTGGGCCCTGTAGGTAAGGTGAGGTTGTCTGGGAGATCAACCTGACCTTTTCTGAACCTGGACAATTAATCTCTTCTTAGAATCACCGAATGGTTTGGGTTGGCAAGGACCTTAAGATCATCCAGTTCCAACCTCCTGCCACAGACAGGAGCACCTTCTACTAGACCAGGTTGCTCCAAGCCTCATCTGACCTGGCCTTGAATACTACTTGGGATGGCCCAAGTTTGAACCTATCACCCCTTGTCCTATTGCTACAGTCCCTGATGAAGAGTCCCTCTCCAGCATCCCTGTAGGCCCTTCAGATACTGGAGGCTGCTCTGATTTCTTGATTAATTGTACCCTTGGGGAGAAAACCCATGGGCATAATGATGGCTGACACCACAGTGTGCAGCATCACTGACAAACTCAGCACTCAACTGTGCCAGATGGGACCTGTGTTGAGAGGATTTGCCACCAGAGAGATGTAAACAGCTGGTCTGTTGTGCTTAGCAGTGGCCTTTCCACCTGAAGAGGGTGAATCAGACATTCAGGACAGGGTGCACCACTTCTTTGTTGTGAGATCAGGTCCAGGAGGTGTGGAGCAGGATTGAATAGCCAGGGATGAGACAGGAGCCTGGAAATCTCTTCTGAGATACCAGACTCATTGAGCAGGGGGGACACATCACACTAGGGCTGTTTGCTGGTCACTGGGATGTTCTGTGGGTGGCAGCTGCTGGCATCCTGCAGCAAGAGGGAGGCTCCCACTGTGCCTGCAGAGTAGGGGGTCACAGTAACCTCAGCTGCCACCAAGGCATGAGCTTCTTTGGCAGCCAAAGGGGTTTTGAGTTGAGGTGACAGAAGTTGGGTTCATACAGCTTGGTATGGAGAACTGACGTGGGTGTCCTCCAGCACCTCCCTGGCTTTAAGCAGCCTGCCCAGCAGGGTTTGTTCCACACCTCTCACCACTCTCCACCCACTGTTCTCACCAGGCTGGGAAGTTCAGCATAATTCCTGCTGCCGTGAGCTTTGGCACTGGCATTGCATTCCTTGGTGCTGTGAGTATTCTCTGTGCGTGCTTCTCTGATGTGTGGGTTAGGATTTGTCTCTCACCCGTTGTTACCCCGCCTGCCCCGGCACATGGCTCCCTGGTGTGCAGATCAGGGTGTTAGCTCCCCTTCTCCTGTTGTGCTGCTGGGTCAAGGGTCCTGAGCACTGTTGGGACACAGCTCATGGAGGGGGTGTTTGTGTGCCCCTGGCAAGGGGTGTTGCTGGCTGATCTGTTCCAGCTGTGTCAGCCCCCAGGAGCGAGCACCTCCTCTGTGTCTGCCCTGACTAGAGGGAGCCAGTGTCCCCCTCCAGCATGGACACGGTGTTGCGGTCATTGAGGTGAGGCAGCCCCTTGTAGAGCACTTCTGCGGCTCTTCCCTTCCAGCAGAGCCCTGGGGAGCCTGAATCCCCCTGGCCCCTCTTTCCTCACAGATGTGCTCATATCAGTCCATGCGGCCCTGGCCCTGCTTTCATGCATTACCGCCCGGGTGATCTCATTTAACCTCCTGTGCAGCTTATAGGAGCAGGCTGGGTCAGAGCCCTGCCTGGGTGGCTTGTGCTGGAGGCAGGTCAGGTTTGCAGGGCTTGGTGGAAGCTGGAGCAGGGACCTGGTTTTCCTTTAGGAAGTGCTGCTGCTGACCACGCTGCTGTGCTTGTCTTGTCTCCAGGCCACAGTGGTCTGTGACCTGGTTCTGCTCTACCTGGATGCAAAGGCTGACTTCTATTGGAAGGAGAAGTTTGAGGAGGTAAGGATGGGGCTGCTTTGGAGAGATGAGGGTGGAGGCAAGTTTTGCAAGTAGGTTTAGTTGTCTGCCCCTTGGTTAAAACTCTGTTCATGAGATGTGGGAAAACTCCAGCGGAGCAGTTCTGAGGCTCTGATTGTTGGTGGCTGATCTGAGCTGGGCCTGACAGACTGAACTCCTCCAAGGTTAATGCCAAAAGGCAGCAGTGGCAGAGAGGGACCAGACCAGTGCCCGAACTGCAGCGAAACCTGAACCGCAACCTCAGCTCCTGTTGGAAAATGGGGAGTCCCTGAAGGGCCCTTACCACAGAACGTGACTCAGCTCGACATCGTTCACCCTCTTCCAAACTGAATCTGGCCAAGCTCCATGTGCCAAGGGCAGCTCTCCCAGGGTGCTGGGGCTCCCAGCTCAGGCACTGCCCAGCCCTGGGGACCTGGGGGGTCAGAAGGGGTGGGCTGGGAGGGGGGCCTGCAGGGCAGGAGAGCTGCCAGCCTCGGCTTGGCTCATCTTCAGCTTTATCTGGCTGAGTGTTAGAAGCCTCTGAGGACACAGATCTCCTGGTGACCTGCCCTAGGGCTGCACCATTCCACCAAGGGGAAAAAGCTATCCCTAATGCCTGATCTGAGTCAGGAGTGGAGTGGGGTATCAAACAACAGATCTGGCCCATGGGACTGAGCAGAGCAGGACCCCCGCCTGGGCTTTCCCCTTCTCTAGTGCAACTAAGATGTTCCTGTTCATTTTGCAGGCAAAACCCCCCAAAGGTAAGAGTGAAACTGCAGCGTAGGGCCATCAGGAACACTCCACCAGGCACCCTGCGCGCCAGAGCAACCTGGGGTAGATGTGATGGGGACACGGCTGCGCCCGGGTGCAGGAGGCCCTGACCTACTGCACCAGTGCATGTGTGCTGCTGGGCTGGGGCTCTGCCTGCCCTGGAGCCACATTTGCATCAGCAGAAGTTCTTGGCTCCTGGAATATGAACCCCACATGCAGGTCGCAGCCAGAGCCAGAGTGGAGCTGCTGCAGGGACTTGGGCTTGCTGGGAAGCCGCTGGCCTGTGCTTGGCATGAGAGGCTTGAAGCATTGCACTTCTTCCCATTCCCCATGGCCGTGGGCCTGGAGTTCCTGTGAAAACCAGGGATCCAACAAAATAAAGCTGCTTGGGAAGTGGGAGGTGGCTCTGTTCTCTCTATAGCACTGGCACTGGCTCCAAAGGGTTTGTGGTGTGGTGCCCCTTTTGCACCTCACAGCACCCTCTGTGATTCCAGCTGAGATGGGTGACCCACATCCTGGGGAGCTCTGCAGGGAGCAGCAGGGTTATCCCCTCCTCTGCTGTGCCTGGGCAGGGTTGAGGAGCTGAGCTGAAGCCAGTGGCCCTTGGCTGGGACTTGCTTGCTGGAGGGTGCAGCAGCTCCCGGTTCTCGCCCCCTGCCAGGGTTAATGATCTAGAGGACACGTGCAGTGTTTTGGCGGTGCTGAACCCCATGCTCTCCCCTTCCCTAGGCTGTGTGGGCCTGGGGGAGGGTGTCTGTGTCATGGGCTGCTCTGGACTCCCTCGAGCTGCCTGGCTCACAAACACGCTGTGGAGCAGCGGCGCTGTGAGCACTGTTTAATGCTCCCTGCTGGGGCTGACAGCCTGGGCTGGGGGAGTCCTGCAGCGGGGTCCTTCCCTGGCTGCCTGCCCTGGCAGGACCCGGCCGCCCTCCTCCCACCGCCGCAGGTAGAACTGTGCCGCCAGCTGCTTGCTCATGGTGCGCAGCGCCAGGAAGGCAGCCGTGATCTCGGCCAGGAGGAAGGCCAGGAGCAGGCTGTGCACCGCCAGCTCCAGCGGCAGGCACAGCACCTGGCTGTCCGTCAGCAGGAAGAGCAGGAGCGGGAGCTGAATCAGGAAGGAGAGCAGGAGGAACCCGGCCAGCTCGGGCACCTGCAGGAGCAGAGCTGGTGCCATGGGTGCAGAGGCCATCAGTGGGGTACAGAGACCACTGTCCCACTCTGCTGGCCTTGGCACCTTGGGCACTGGGACATCACTGCCACACGGGGCCGTGCCTTGTGTGTTCAGACACTATGAAGCCCAGTGCTGGAGCATCGCACCCATGGCACAGGGAGGGGTACAGCAGGAGAGTGAGTGGGTCCCCTGCCCCTGCCTCCAGGTCCTGCCTGCCCCTGTGCTTCCCTCCCAGGACAGGTCCAGGCAGGACTCCAGGAGGAATGGGTTGTGATGGGTGCTCAGGTCCTGAGTGAGGGGACATCCAGCAAAGCCACAGCAGCACCATCCCTCACCAGGAATAGGGGACTCGAGGCCAGGGCAGAGGTGGTGCGTACCTTCTCCTGCAGGTTCCCCATGTAGCCCAGGTAGAGGCGAGAGCCCTCGACCAGCAAGAGGATGAGGAAGGTGGTGACCAGCAGGAACTGGTAGTGCCCAGGCAGGAGGTGATACTGGAACAGGGGCACAGCCTTGTTCCAGCCAGCCCTGACGCCTGCACCCCATTCCCAGTGTCCCATCACTTGTGCACCATTCCTTGTGTCCCATGCCCAGGTCTGTGCTGCTGCTCATTCTGCCCTCCCACTTAAACCTTCCCTTTCCTAGAGTTCAGTGGTGGTTCTCAATTCTGGGAGCCAGAGGTGAGCCCTTGCGTCTTGTGGGGGACCCATTAAGCTTGAGGAGGGTCCCCTCTCCCCTGCCCAGTGTGGCCCAGGCAGGGTGGGCAGGAGCAGGCTCAACCCTACACGTGCCCCCTGGGACGGTACCTTCAGCTGCAGCATCATCCCCTCCGCCAGGCACCACACCGGGAAGTAGCAGGCGTTGAAGTAGAGCATCATCTGGAGGGGCAGGCTGGCCAGCAGCTCGTGGGCTAGGCAGGGCAGGCAGGGCTGCTCAGCACCCGCAGGGCCCCCTGCCCCGAGGGAGCCCCTGCCATTCTCCGGGGGACCCTGGGGAGCAGCTGATAGCAGTAATTGCACTTATTGGTGGGTGAGTGCAGGGACCCCGCGCAGCAGCACCCGGGCGCTCAGTGAGGAGCCGGGCAGGCTCACAGGGGTGAAGCGACCCAAAACCCCGCCGAGCCCCGCTGTGTACCTGGGCTGCCCCTCTGGGCAGCGCCGCTGTCCTGCGTCTTGTTGTCGATGAAGAGGGAGCCGCTGAAGGCCACCAGGCCCCGGCGGAGGTTGGGGGGCAGCGGCGTGTGCGCAGCCATGGCAGCGCCGAGCCCTGTGCGCCCCAGCGTGGCTCAGCCGGGATTAGCCGGGAGGGATTAACGGGATGACGGCCGGGTCTGTGCGCGGGGCCACCGCCTCCCCGTGACAGCACGGCATTCCCCTGGGACACCAAGCCCCGGGGAGCCACAAGGACACAGCAACTCCCCTCCATCACCGTGGTCCCGACCGCTGCGTCCCCAGCCCGTGCTCCCTGCGGGCAGCACCTGCTCCGCTGCACCCTCTCCAGTCAGGCTGCATCAACAGCCACCGCTCAGAACTCCCCGACAGATGAGTTGCCCCAGAAGCGGATGATGCTTTTTGCCAGAAACGCTTCTTCAAAGCATCTCATCTCAGTGTCCCCTCGGGCAGGTTAAAGCCGTTCCCCTCGTCCTGTCCCTCCAGGCCCTCATCCAAAGCCCTTCTCCAGTGCTCTTGTAGCCAAGTCCCAGTGCCCCTGACAGAGGAGCTGTTTCAGCGGGCTAGGAACATCACTCAAAGACATGAGGAACCCCAGTCACTACCATAGCTTTCCTCAGGACATGTGCTGGATCCTGTCCAGCACCTTGGCTAATGCTTACCAGTGGTGAGCACGTCCTGGAGCTGGGCAAAGCTGCGTTGTCTCCTCTTCCACCTCTTCAGGGACACCTCCCAACCCCCCGAGCCAGAGGAGAAAGTTTCCATCTCTTCAGAAACCCCCTGTTCCCACCAGCAATGAGCACCAGTATCTCAACCCAGCTGGGGCCCAGGGAGCTTGTTCACAGTCCCCAGCTGCATCGCACCGTCACATGTGGCTTCACCACATCACCACTACCTTCCAGGTTGCTCATCTGGGCTGCCCCCGCAGATGTGACCCCCCAGACCCAAAGCTAGTGCTGTTCCGATGCTGGGCTTTTGCCTGTTGCCCTGCCCACATAGAATCATAGAATAGTAAGGGTTGGAAAGGACCTCAAGATCATCGAGTTCCAACCCCCCTGCCATGGGCAGGGACACCTCCCACATCTCACCCCATGTGCTGGCGGGACCCAGAAGCCACACGTTGGGCACAGCCCCCCTTCCCTCCCCGCACACCCAGGACCCCTCTGATGGCACCACACCAGGGACAGGGTTTTCTTAGTTCCCTCGTGCCCTGAGCCTTCATTTAAAACAAAATCTCTGCTCCTCACTAGGCAGTTTCCCAGATGTGGGACTGGATGATCTTCAGGTCCTTTCCGACCCTAACTTCTGAGGCAGTTCTTCCTTGTGAGGGCGCTGAGGGGCTGGCACAGGGTGCCCAGAGAAGCTGTGGCTGCCCCATGGGCCTAGGATGAGAGTTGCCCATTCACATCCCTTTGTGGATCCCACAGATAGGTAACGGCTCAAGAAGAGGCCTCTGTTGGCTGCTGGGCGCCGGAGCACGCACGTCCCCATCTGCTGTCCCCTCTGGTCACACCGCCTGGGAAAAGCCTTGCAGTGACACCAGAAGAGCCCAAGCGCAGACAACTGGTGCTGTTTCTACGCAGCAAAAAGCAGGAAGTCTGGGAGTAAATCCAGGTGACCTGGACACAAGTGGGAAGCCCCCATAGAAGAGATTGCACCAACCGGCCAACCTGCAAGGATGGCCCAAGGCCTTGGAAGGAACCGGAGGTGATCCAGATCCCAAGAATAGCACTACTTTAATCCACAGGGGGACCCAATTAAAAAATATCAATCATCTTGCTTTGGGCTTAGAGTAAATCACCAACTGTGGGGGGAGACACCTGAGCAGAGCCCTGGGGGCTCTCCAAGGGGAGTTCTTGCCCCCTGGCTCTGCTGGGCTGTTTGGCACAGGGCCGTGGGCTGGCCAGGCCTGCTCCTGAGCTGGAGATACGGCTCTTCTTCAGCAAAGGGCAGAGAACACAACAGCGGAGCACCGGCATGGGAAGCCAAGATGAGAAATGCCCCGTTGTCAGAAGGCAGCAGGAGGAAGGAGGGATGGAGGCTGGAGGATCCCCTCCAGCTGCTTCTCACTGAGGAACGTCTCAGCAGCAGCACCGACCCTTCAGTCGTCGCTCAGGGCAGACACCCCAGGGCTGAGGCACTGCCCCAGGCTGGGGGCTGCTGTCACACCTCTGCAGGGAGACCCCGCTCTCACCGCGCTCACACCGACACTGACTGAGAGCTGCCCCAGAAGCTGGGAGCAGCTCCTGCCCCTTGCCTGTGCTGGCACGGGGGGTGCTGCTGGTGCTGGAGACCGATGGGCTCTAGAGCCCTCGGCCTGGGGAGGGACCACCTCTGCCAGGGGTGGACGGGGCCCAGCCTGGGGAAGGGGCAAGACGCCATCACGGGCTGTACAGAGACCCCCCGGTGCGACCCCATCCCCTGCCCGTCCCCATGCTCTCTGAGCCGGGTGGGCACGGGGACAGCCATGGCAGTGCTGAGCCATGCGGAGGGGGAGCAGAGGTCCGGCTCTGCAGGGGTGCACGTCATAGCTCTGTGGGAACAAAGGGGATTGGGGATGGGGCCACATGCTTGAAAGCACAGGGAGCAACAAAAGGCACTCACGCTGCTTATGGGGGCAAGGGACGTGCGGGGGACTCCCAGTCTGTTGTCGGCACCTGCAGCACCTGTGCCCACCACCAGCGCCAAACCCTGCTCTCTGTGGGGGCTGCTTTTCCAGCATCCCATGGGAACTGCAGCAGCAGAGCCCCAGCCCGGGAGGCAGCGGGGCAGGGGGTGGTGAGTGCGCAGTGACCGGGGCCAGGCTCATCTGGGTCCAGAAGGGGAGTGACTTGACCGCGGTGTTCCCACTCCTCTGTGGAGCTGCCAGCCCATCCGCCACAGCGAGCACAGCACCAGGAGGGCACAGCCACCAGCAGCGTTAGGAGCCTTTTCCTGTCAGCCAGGACATGTCTCCGGTTCTAAAAGAGAGAACAAACTATCAGCACTATGAGATGCTTCCCAGCACATGCAAGACTGTTCCTGATGCGCCTGGGCACTGCCCTCACCGCTGGACACCGGTCCCCATGGGTTGTGCCCCGTCCTCCACCCTCACTCATATGTCAGTACATGTATCCAAATCACCATGTGCAGATCCTCAACTCCAGCTCACACTGAGCTCAAACAGTGGCGTTTGGGTTTTTTTCACCAAAACCAAGCCCTTCCTGCATTCAGCTGGGAATTCCCCTGGAAGCCACCCATGGGCAGGCATCGCCCCTCCGAGCAGCATCCCAGCCAAAAGGCAGCTGCAAAGGGGATGTGGCAGCCGTCCCCATCAGCTCCAGTCACCCCCAGCCCCACACCCAGTGCACCCTGGATCCCAAACCGAACGTACTTGCCGTGACGAACAAACAGCCTGAAAGGAGCGAAAGCAGCAGGGACAGAGAGAGAAGACATTCAGGTTTAGGTGATCAGGCCTCCTCCCGGCTCGCTGAGCCCCCTGCAAGGGCCAGCAGGGCTGCATGTGAGGTGCCATCTCCCTCCCAGCCAGCAAGAGGTTCCTGATGCACTGACGGCTGCGTGGACCCTCAGCATGGTCCCAAGGGTGCATGGTACACTGAGCACCACTGTCCCACAGGATCTGTGCAGGGATTTGGATCCTGGTGTTCAAGACAAATCCCTTGTGTGCAGAATGGGGGAGCTGGAGGCAGCTGGGGGAGGAGGGGGCAGCGACGGGGGGGGGGGATGGAGAGAGCGGGGCAGAAGGTTACAGAGAGGGGAGCAGTGGGAGGAGCTGCTCAGTGCTGTCGGGGTCCTGCCCTGGGGTGCTCAGCCCTGCCCTGCGCCCCTGGGCCCCTGCCCCGGCACTGCCAGTGCCCACAGCACCGCTACTTACTCTACATCGCGCTTCCGGATGGTCCTGCCAGCAGCCAGGACCTCGGCCACCTTGGACACAATGGGGTCGTAGTTCATGCTGGCCACGGCCACCACCTCGTCACTCCTAGGGCCAGGCAGAGCAGGGGGTTAGAGCGGCCCTGCACAAGCACAGCTCCAGCACCCAGGAAGCACATGCTGGAGAGAAGCAGGAAGCGGAGAAACATCCTGGACCCATCCCAAGGTGTGGACACCATGGGGCCTGTGCTGGTGGGGTGGGACAAGGGGCAAGAGAAAGCTGGGAGCTGGCACAGCAGGCTGGCCCCACCGTGTTCTCACACGTGCTGGCGTGGTGAGCATCACTAGGGTGCCCAGGGGATGGAGACAGCTTGGGGCACCCTGGAATCTGTGGGGAAACCCAGCAAAGGTGGATAAAGCCCTGGACATGAGCAGGGATGCCCAGTGGTTGCTGCCAGCCAGGGAGGTGATCCTGGTGCTGCTGCCCTGTGCTGAGAGAGGGGAGAGGCAGGAGGGCAGGATCTCCCTGACAGCGTGCACCAGGAGGAGAGTCCGAACCACTGTGTGGGCACAGCAGAAGGAAGCATGAGGGGACTGCCCATCTGGGGCAGTGTCCTCACTCAGAAAGCATCAGCACCAACCTGAACTGACACCAAATGAGAAAAGAGGAAGAAATGCCTTCACAGAAGCAGGGGCTGGGATTGCAGCATGGCAAAGCAGTGGGGATGAGCTGGCCAGCACTCCCCCAGCACCTCTGGCTCTCAGGGGGGGCTGCCACCCTGGTACCCAAAAGCCATCTGCAGAGCCCCTCCTGGGTGGCAGAACATCAGAGCACTGGGCAGCTTCCCTGCGCGCCGGTGGGTCTGCCTGGGCATGCTGAGCTGGGCTGCACAGAGCAGGGATTTTGCACCTTCCATGGGGCTCTCCTTTGAACAGGCTCTACAGATGTTTAATTAAAGCAACCTGACATTTCCTCTCTAATCAGGGCTGAAATAAATGGCTGAAAGCTCTGGCACAGAAAGGGGGAATCAAGGCTTCAAAGAAGATGATATGCTGGAAAGAAATGAGTACCAGGGCAGGTCGTGAGTGCCTGGCCCTGTCATGCTGCAGCGGACATGAGATGGGACAGTGCAATGGCTGTGTGGTGGCTTCACAAGGATGCAGCGCACACAGTGCTGCAAACCCCTCCAGCAAAACTGCCAAACCCGGGTTTTATCCCCCCCGCTGGCACTCACGGACCAAACGGTGCATTTTAAACGCTGCTTTGGCAGTTGTGTGATTTAAATGAACTTCAGAACATTGGGAGGGCAGGGAGTGACAACCCCATGGCTGCGGCTGGAGAAGGGGGATGTTCCCCTGCAGCAGTTATCCCCAGCACGGGCGCAAACCCACCCTGTCAAGAGGTTTTGGCCAAGGGGAGCTCAGAGGTGAACCACGTGCAAAGGGTGGCGGATGGTGGAGCCCTGTTGCCTGCAGCAGGTTTCTATCCGAGGCACCAGGAGCAGGAGGGTGAGTGCTGGGGACCTGGCTGCTCCTGCCGTGGCCTGATAAAGGGAGCCCTGTGTCTCTCCAAGCCTGATGGCCACATCCAAATGCAGGCAATGGGAGCAAGTGGCTGCTGCTGGAGAGGGGGACACAGAGGGGATGGTGTGAGGGACACTGGGCAGGGGACAGAGGAGTGGAGAGCCCTGGTGAGATGAGCTCTGCCTGATGCTGCCGCAGATGGTTTGACCACTGGGCCCTGCAGACCTTCACTTCCCTGGTTTCGCACTCCCCATCGCCACATTCGAAAGCACTTGAAGAAATCCCACCCGCCCCCAGGCATGAGGAGGCCCCGTGGCCACAGATTTCAGTCTGGGATGGGACAGGGGCAGCACAAGAATAGAGCAGCAGATGTTTTTGGGACAAATCCTCAGTCTTGCCGTGGCTCAGGAACACCGGGGCAGCACATCCCGGCTGTCAGCACATCCCGGCTGTCAGCGCATCCCCGGCTGTCAGCACATCCCCGGCAAGTATTCCCAACCAGGCTCCCAGCTGGGGGGGAGCTGAGTTCAGGTGTAACAGAGGCTCCTGAGCTCTTGCTGACCTGCACAGCTTGTCAGAAGAGGGGGTTTGAGGTTAATTTGTCAACCATAACAGGAGCAGTGATACCCATGCTCCCAGCCCAGCCCTGGCCACAAACCATTAACACAGTGATGAGACGGGGAGGAAAACTTCGATGGGAATTTCCAGCAACCCATTAATAGAAGCTGTTATCTGCTCTCAGACACTTTGCGAACAGACCAAGTGCTCATATCTGGCAGAGACGTTAGGTCCAAAGACCAGATTAACTTGCTTTACTTTGCACATCATTTCTCTGGGGCCTTTTATTAATGTCCTGCAGCCTCAGTGTCCAGAGAGGAACAAAACCTCAGGCAGAAGCGCTGGTAAAAATACTTTTCAGCCTAACAGAACAAAGATGAACGTCTGTGGATGAATGTGGAGAAGAAAAACACTTACTTGGTATAAAATGCCACAAACTTCAGTTCATCTAAGTCTCCCTGAATGACAACGTCATCAAATCCTTCCCCATGACCTGGAAGGCAGAGAAGAAGCAGTGGATTTAGCAACAATTCCCCTGGACCCAGCTCTAGTCCCTAAGACAGGATGTTTCAATGCAGAGCTACACAAAGAGCATCCTGCGGTCACCAAGAGACCGGCACTAGACGAGGGTACCGAAAGCACCTCTTCTTCTTCAGAGCTGAGGGACACTGTTCACGCTTGGGCCACCCCCGTGACCACAGCCATCCGTCTGGCCTGCACGCATGGCCATGAGCAGACCAGGTTTTGTAGGCAGGAAGGGAAGCAGACCTGAAGCAGAGGCTGGCACGGAGGGTGCACAGCAAGGGAGGCGGCTGTGGCTGCTCTATCCCAGCACATCTCCACCAGCAAACTCTACAGCAGGCTGAGGGAGCCCCTTACCCGCATATCGGATGCTCTTCCCGAACATCGCAGTCCACAGGTATGGGACTGTGCTGAGCTCCACGCCATGGGCCAGCATGTTCAGTGCGGCGACACGGCCTGAAGGAGAAAAGCAGCAGAGTAAGCAGGACAGCTCTGTGCTGGGGCAGGTGTTGTGGTCTGCCCTCAGCCGCAGGACAGCATAGGCATCTCCAGTCCCAGGGTACAGGGAGACCAGGACCTTCTGCTTATGCTAAATAAGACTACACAGCAACAAGCGAGAGAAACAACAAGGAAGAGCAGTGCATGGCATCGCCCAGGGCTGGGCCTGGATCCTCCCCAGCACTGCAGCTCCTACTGACTCGTCACCTCCACTGACATTAGCCATGTGCTACTGAGCCTGGTTCAACACAGCTTCTGTAGCAGCGGCAGGGCTGAGAGCTCGCTGAGTTCCCACCACAAACAGGGATGGGATGGATAACCACTCCACCCTCCCCGAGGGCATGGAGACTTGTTAGGGGACAGTCCTTCCCCAGAGGCATAGAACCATAGAATCACAGAATGGTTTGGGGGTTGAAAAGGAACTTAGGATCATCCAGC
Source organism: Amazona ochrocephala (assembly GCA_039720435.1). Taxonomy (NCBI): domain Eukaryota; kingdom Metazoa; phylum Chordata; class Aves; order Psittaciformes; family Psittacidae; genus Amazona; species Amazona ochrocephala. The sequence continues at coordinate 513,378 of CM077891.1, read as the reverse complement.
TCCAACCCCTGCCATGGGCAGGGACACCTTCCACTGGAGCAGCTTGCTCCAAGCCCCTGTGTCCAACCTGGCCTTGAGCACTGCCAGGGATGGGGCAGCCACAGCTTCTCTGGGCACCCTGTGCCAGCAGCTCAGCACCCTCACAGGGAAGAGCTTCTTCCTTATCTCCAACCTGAACTTCCCCTGTTTCAGTTTGAACCCATCACCCCTTGTCCTATCCCTACAGTCCCTGATGAAGAGTCCCTCCCCAGCATCCTTGTAGCCCCCTTCAGACACTGGAAGCTGCTCTGCAGTCTCCAGCAGCTTCCCTTCTCCAGGCTGAACAGCCCCAGTGCTCTCAGCCTGGCTCCACATGGGAGGTGCTCCAGCCCTGATCATCCTCGTGGCATGTCTGGGCCAGCGTTACAGGGGGTTGTGTCCAAAGGCCAATGTTGGAGGTGTGGTTCCAAAACTTCTCACCCAGGACACCCTCACAGAGGTCAACCCCCTCATGGGGTTGTGGCTTTGGAAAGCTTAAGGGCAGATGATCACACCAGGGTTTCCAGGCTTGCTGGCATGGAGGGGAGAAAGGTCTCGGGCATTGTGAGGCAATGCACGTCAAGAAGCTGACAAATGAAGGCACAGAACAGCACCAAATACACATGCTTCAAACTGTTAAACACAACTACCCAGCTCCCCCGCTGGCAGCTGCCTCATTCTCTTGCCAGTGGGTTTGGAAATCTCCTGGGGATATGGAAAAGGCTCTTCCCCATAGGCAATTTGCTGTTGCGACGCCAAGGGGCTGTGAAGCACCTACCGTGCATGTGGGCCATCTGCCAGTGAGGGACGTTCACCTTCTTATTATTCCTCAAGGACAGTGGGAAAGTGACGGCGTCACCGGCCGCAAACACTCCAGGGATGTTGGTCTGCATCATCTGCAGCAGGAAGCAGAAGCGGGCATCAGTGGGGTCTGCACCCTCCCCGAGCAGACACAGGGAACTGCTCCAGAGCTGCAAGCTCCCTCCCCAGGAACACCAAGCAGCCTCTGCTCAACTCTGGGAGCCCATGGTGGGATTTGACGCACCGCTTTCCAAGCAGACCACAGAGAGGACCTGCCAGTGGGTTACCCAGTGAAGAGAGACATGGATTGGTGTCCTGGAGCCCCTATTAGAAGGCTGGGGTCTGTCAGGGTTTGAAATAGAGCCTGGCTTATTGCACGTATGAGCAATGAGCCCCAGCGGCCCAACACTCTCTTCCCGCATAGCACACACCACCCGTCAGCACCAACATCACTTGTATTGGGGTCACTGGTGGTGATGAGGAAAGAGAGGATCCTCTGGGATCCTTGAAATGATTTTCCCCCCAGAATACCCACACCATCCCAGGGCAGCTCAGAGCAGGCCCCAAGCCACAGCACCCAGGGCTGCAGGGGAGGTCCCGGGCACTCCAGCATTATGCATCTCGGATAAACCCCCGCTGCAGCACCAGTTTGGAGCCGCAAAGAAGCTCATCTTGGAGGAGAGCACTCAGCTCCTCCTGCTCTCCCCTGGCAGGGGCTGCCCTCCAGGCCCACCTTGTTGACCACGATGAAGCCTTTGGAGTCGATGTTTATGCCGCTCTGCTTGAGGAAGCCCGTTGCTGGGACTGCGCCTGTGGGAGAAGGGAAGAACTGCTGGCACGGCAGCCGGGCACCCCCACAGCCCTGGGGTGACCCCCAGGCCACAGATCTGCCCCCTGCCTGGACAACCTGTCTATGCCAAGGGAGAGGGGCCCTACAGAGCCCCACCACTCCCACTGTGCAGGGCTGGCACATCACCACCCCCCCAGCTCCCCCGCTCCAGGACCCATTGCTGCCACTGCCCAAGCCCCGAAGCAGAGCCCCAGCAGCCTCATGGGCTCCGCACCTGCAGGCACAGCCCCTTACCAATGCCAACAACGCACACGTCGGCACGCAGCACCTTCCCGCTCTTCAACACCACCTCCTTCAGCTGCATGAAACATGGGGGACAGCACGGTTATTTTAGGGGCAAAACCCTCCCAAAACCTGCAACAGGAGCAAGGAAAACTGACGGCTCGCTCCACTTCTGACCTGCAGTGTGACCATAACCCCCTCCTGTGGCAGCAGGAGGGTGGGAGCAATGGCACCACCTCGCTTGCCACACTGGAGCACGATGCTCCTGGGGGACAACCCCAGGAATATGAATTTCAGGGGCTAGGAAAGCTCAGAACCTCAGCAGTGAAGAGAGCAGCGGCCGGGGGAGGCTGTGGTGGTGACCCCGGGGAACCCCTGCCCTCACCATACCTTGCTCTCCTGCTCCCGCAGCTCCGACACCTCTGTCTGCATATAGAACTTGACCCTGTTGCTCTCGAACATCTGGAGGGGGGACATGGGACAAAGCAGGGGACATCAGGACCCCAAAGCACCACTGCTCCCAGTGTTCCCGTGCCCCCTGCACTGCCCTGACCACCCTCTGGGCTCTCCTCAACCCACGTTACAAACGGCTCAGCACCAGCTCCATCCCAACATGAGTCCAGAAGAAGGTGCTCTACAGCACACATGGATCAAGAAGGGGAAGACAGCCTGTTCTTCCTGTCTAGCCACTGCTGCCAGCACGGCTTAATCAATAAACATCAAATAACAATAAATAAGTGCACCAAGTGAGACAAGCAGAACCTACGGTCACCAAAACCACCCTCCGGTGGGAAAGCAAGGTCACCTTCATGACAGTGCGGCCAACCCTCTCCCCAAAGAACTTCTTGAAGGGGACTTCCTCGAGCTCCACCACAGACACCGAGTGGGCCCTCTCCGTGAGGTAGGCGGCCACCTCCATCCCTGGGGAACAGAAGCAGGTCCAAGTGGCAGTGGGGACAGCAGCAGAGCAGCAGCCTCACCCCATCCCAGCTGAGGAGGTTGAAGCCACTCTACAGGGAGATCTGGGGTTCCAACCATCTGACTGGTCTGGGTTGAAGAGATCTGAAAGCTCCTCCAGCTCCAACCCCTGCCACAGGCAGGGACCCCTTCCACTGGAGCAGCTTGCTCCAAGCCCCTGTGTCCAACCTGGCCTTGAACACTGCCAGGGATGGGGCAGCCACAGCTTCTCTGGGCACCCTGTGCCAGCGCCTCAGAACCCTCACAGGGAAGAGCTTCTTCCTTGTATCTAACCTAAATCTCTCCTATGTTTGAACCCATTCCCCCTTTTCCTATCACTACGGTCCCTGATGAAGAACTCCTCTCCAGCATCCTTGTTGCCCCCTTCAAATACTGGAAGGCTGCTCTGAGGTCTCCACGCAGCTTCATTTCTCCACCTGGGGCTGGAAGCTGGACAACCCTAAGGTCCAGTTTGGGTGAGGGGTTCTAACCAAGCAGTGACAAACTGGGCAAGGGACCGGATGAAGTCTGCAGGGAGATATGGACAGCGAGACATGGACACTGCGGAATGAGCACTCACCCAGGAAGGATGCTCCCACAATAACTACATTCTTGCTTGTGGCCAGCTTGACCACACGGCTGGCATCTTCAGGTGTCCGGATGTTGAAAACGTTTTCCACCTCCTTGCCTTTGCAGCTGAGAGCTTTGGGCCTGAAAAACACACATTGAGGGCAATACAGGTGCTTTTCTTGACCCCATGTTGGCAGCTGGGACTGCAGACCCTCTTCCCAGGACTCCAGCAGCATCTCAGATCTTCCCTTTTTTCACCTTTCTCTGGGTTGGAGGCATGAGATGGAAAAACCTAAACGCTGGTGGGCCATGGGCAGAGCTGCCTTGACCCCATCCATGGGCCAGGGAGCCCTCAAGGCTGGGATGAGCTCAATCCTGGGCAGTGCAGCACAATGGAGGCTGGGCATGGCTCTGCAAGCAATGAGGGTGATGAGACACTGGCACAGTCTGCCCTCTGCCAGAGAGGGGATGGGTGCCCCATCTCTGGGAACATTCCAGGCCAGGCTGGATGTGGTTCTAGGAACCTGCTCCAGGTGAGGATGTGCCTACTCATTGCAGGGGGTTGGACTGGATGGGCTTTGAAGGTCCCTTCCAACCCAAACTATTCTGCAATTCTAAACTTGTGTTTCACTGCTGGCATGCTCTAAAAATTTCAGAAGCTTAATGGGACACAGAAATGCCACTGTGTGCCCCAGCAGACACTTTGGAGCCAGACACTGAACGTTTCATAGCCCTCTGCAGATGCAGGTTCCACTGTCTGTTCATAGGAGCATTCTGCTGATGCTGTAGCAGTTTATTCTTGTCCTCCCCATGCACTTAGTGGAGCCTATGTATTTTTAAACAGCTGGCCCCTGCATCCTCAACTCACACCTGGAAATGGGACAGATGATCCTAAATAATTCAGGTACCTAAAACATTTACCCGGAGTACCTGGAACTTGTGCATAAGGATTTTGACATTACTGCTGAAGGCTTAATCTTCCTGAGCCCAATTAGGCGACTGGTGCAGGCCCCAGCACCAGCCCTTAGCATTTAGTGGGGCTGTTGCTGTTACTGGTAGCAGAGAGGGCAGCAACAGGAGCCCCTGCCCTGGCTGTTCTACAGCATCCCTTTACCAGATAAATTCTGCAAGGGCTGCACTTCTTCTACTTCATTTCGTGCCCTGGTGTTGGGAGCACAAGGAAAGGGAGCCAAGGTGCTTCACTTTCATCTTTAAGTGCCAGCTCTGACATATCCCTTCTAGAGAACAAGTCAATCCACTGCTTCCAGGGTGGTGCTCTTGGGTGACACAGAGGTGGCACAAAGGTTTTTCAGCTTTGGCTGAGCAGACATACCCAGCACAGCTTTATAGAGATAGAGATATATATTATATTGATTATGTAGATATGGATACATCACAAAATCATAGAATAGTTTGGGTTGGACAGGACTTTCAAAGGTCACCTAGTCCAACCCTCCTGCATAGATAGATACAGAAATAGAGATGATAGAGATACAGGTTATTTAGATATACAGATATATATATGTACAGACATATTCAATAGTTATTCCTTGCTTTTAGTGCAAGTAAACACTCTTTGCAAACAAATTCAAGCACTACATTTGACCCCTCATCCCCAGGCACAAGCTCCTCGCATTCTCAGATATAAGTTTCTCTCACTCTTTAAAATGTTTGTTCATAGCTTACGTGTTTCCAGTTGCTATCAGCAGCTTGTTGTATTCCATCTTAAATCCATCCTTGAACACAGCTGTCTTGCTCTTGACATCCACAGCTGCAACCTGAAATCATTCCTAAAGTATGTTAAGGGATGAAATCCCAGCCATTCACTCAGCTCCCAGCCAACCATAGAACCATAGAATCATAGAATAGTTAGGGTTGGAAAGGACCTTAAGATCATCCAGCTCCAGCCGCCTGCCATGGGCAGGGACACCTCACACTAAACCATGCCATCCAAGGCTATGCCCAACCCCGCCTTGAACACCGCCACTGATGGAGCATTCACAACTTCCCTGGGCAACCCATTCCAGGGCCTCACCACCCTCACAGTAAAGAATTTCTTCCTCATATCCAATCTAAACTTCCCCTGTTTAAGTTTGAACCCGTTACCCCTTGTCCTATCACTACAGTCCCTAATGAAGAGTCCCTCCGCAGAACCCTTGTAGGCCCCCTTCAGGTATTGGAAGGCTGCTATGAGGTCTCCACGCAGCCTTCTCTTCTCCAGGCTGAACAGCCCCAACTTTCTCAGCCTATCTTCATACGAGAGGTGCTCCAGTCCCCTGATCATCCTCGTGGCCTCCTCTGCACTTGTTCTAACAGTTCCATGTCCTTTTTATGTTGAGGACACCAGAACTGCACACAATACTCCAAGTGCGATCTCCCGAGAGCAGAGTAGAGGGGCAGGATCACCTCCCTCGACCTGCTGGTCACGCTCCTTTTGATGCAGCCCAGGATACGGTTGGCTTTCTGGGCTGCAAGCGCACACTGCCGGCTCATGTTCATTTTTTCATCAACCCACACCCCCAAGTCCTTCTCCGCAGGGCTGCTCTGAATCTCTTCCCTGCCCAACCTGTAGCTGTGCCTGGGATTGCTCCGACCCAGGTGTAGGACCTTGCACTTGGCATGGTTAAACTTCATCAGGTTGGCATCAGCACACCTCACAAGCGTGTCAAGGTCCCTCTGGATGGCATTCCTTCCCTCCAATGTATCAACTGAACCACACAGCTTGGTGTCATCGGCAAACTTGCTGAGGGCGCACTCAATCCCACTGTCCATGTCACACACAAAGATGTTGAACAAGACCGGTCCCAACACCGACCCCTGGGGGACACCACTCGTTACTGGTCTCCAGCTGGACACTGAGCCACTGAGCACTACTCTTTGCGTGCGGCCATCCAGCCAGTTCTTTATCCACTGAGTGGTCCACCTATCAAATTGATGTCTCTCCAACTTAGAGAGAAGGATGTCATGGGAGACAGTGTCAAAGGCTTTGCACAAGTCCAGGTAGATGACATCAACTGCTCTGCCCCTGTCCATCAGTTCCGTAGCCCCTTCATAGAAGGTCACCAGATTGGTCAGGCAGGATTTCCCCTTAGTGAAGCCATGCTGGCTGTCACCAAGCACCTTGTTGGTTTTCATGTGCCTTAGCATGCCTTCAGGAGAATCCGCTCCAAGATTTTGCCAGGCACAGAGGTGAGACTGACTGCTCTGTAATTCCCTGGCTCATCCATTTTCCCCTTCTTGAAAATGGGGGTTATATTTCCCTTTTTCCAGTCATCGGGAACTTCACCTGACTGCCATGATTTTTCAAATATGATGGACAGTGGCTTAGCAACTTCATTTGCAGCTCCTTCAGGACCCGCAGATGGATTTCATCCGGTCCCATGGACTTGTGCAGGTTCAGGTTCCTAAGGTGGTCTTGAACCAGATCCTCTCCTACAGTGGGCCCAGGGTCTTCATTCTCACTGTCCCTACGTCTGCCTTCCAAGACTTGGGTGGTGTGGTCAGAGCATTTGCCCGTAAAGACTGAGGCAAAGAAGTCATTAAGAACCTCAGCCTTCTCCACATCCAGGGTAGCCAGTTCTCCCGATAGCTTCCGGAGAGGGCCCACTTTGTCCCTAACCTGTCTTTTATTCGCAATGTACCTATAAAATCCTTCCTGTTATCCTTAACATCGCTAGCCAAGTTTAACTCTAACTGGGCCAAACCAACCTATCTGTTAGTTCTTACTCCCCTGTGTTCTTGTGCACAGCTTAGCCAACCCAGACCTCAAATATTCCTGTTTGCCTTTCCACACATCTTTGAAGATCTCACAGTATAAATTAATTACTGGGGAGAAATGTTCAAGCCATCACTGTCTGCATTGCTTGCAGGCTGGTTATCATCATCAGAGGCCACTTGGTCACCCCAGATTTATGCAAGGAAGCTCCCAAATGGCAAGTAAGGAACAATGGTCACTGCAGAGTTTGCACAGGGTGTCCTTCCTGCCACATGAGGAACTGCATTAACTGTAGTTTGGAACAATCACAGGCAACCTGTGCTCTGTGCTGGGGGAGACCCAACATTTCTGCAATGCAACCAGTGAGCTACAAACAGAACCAGCTGCCACATCTCCTAAACACAGCCCTTGTGTGTCAGCACTTGTAGAAGGGGGCCTGCAGGTACACACAGCACTCTCCTTACCTGCATTTCGGTCAGGACTTCGATGTCGTAGCTGCGGAAGAACTCCTTGGGGCGTAAGGCGATCTGCTCCGGATGGGAATCCATCGACTGCAAAAAAGCCATTCTCCTGTCAACCTCTGTGGTTGAACAGGCAAGGGGAGAAATGCCTGTTATGAGCCCAAGTCAGTAGCCTGAAGTCAGTCCTGATGGCATGGGCTGAAAGAGTTGATGCACAGTGGCTGGACTCAGAGCCTGGTCAAGCAAAAGTCATCACAAGATGCCAGACTGGTTCCTTCTTCCTGCTTGACGCTGAGGTGGCACTGACTGGCCAAGGAAGGACCACAGCAAGTGCTTTTGGGTGCAAAGCAGCTCTCACTGCAGCTCCTCATAGGAGGGACAAAAGAAAACCCCTGTTATGTGGAAGACAACCAGCTGGAAAACAGCGAGGTCCTTATCCCTGGAGTGGCACAGTCAGGGGGCAGGAAGAGCCCTGCAGGACACCCCTCAACGTTACTGCAGGTGACACTGTGCTCAGCAGAGAGCAGTATCCTGGGACCCGAGGCACGGGCAGGGTCATACAGATCTTACTGCAAAGTCTTTCAACACCCAACGTTTACAGAGAGGAACATCAGACCCACATCTCGGGAGCATGTGCAGGGAGGGCAGCGCACAACCACCATGGGTTTGCTTCTGCTCAGTGCTCCAAAGACATAATGGGGATGGTGCAGCACACGAGGGAGCAGGTCATGGTCCAGAGGGGACAAAGAGAAGCAGTTTGGTGGGACTTTGGGACAGATCAGTATCAGCAATTCAGCAAGACAGACAAAGGACAACGCTGTAGTTTCCAGGAGGCAAGAAGTCTGCTGCTTACAGCTTTACATGCTCCTCCTCCAATGACTCTTCCCAAGGTTAGTCCCACTCACTATAGGATCAAGAAAAATCCCCTTTGCTTTCTAGTCTGTTCCTGAAAATTTTGCCTTCTCTTCCACGGGCTTTGTTCGCCTTCCCAAAGTGACTACAGCCGGACGTGTTGAGTTGAGAGTTTAACAGACCATGCAGAACACCTCTGCTGTGTGAGATGTTCTTACTATTTAATGGTGAGTGGAAAAGGCAGTCAAAGACTCACACGGTGGGGATGAATGTGGGGAGAGCTGCCTGGTTGGGACAGGGACTGTGAGCTTCTCCGAGCTCCCCAGCGCATCCCTGTGACTCCTGGATGCAAGTTTCAGGCAGCTCACCCCAAGTGGATCCTGTCCAAGCACAGGAATGGCTCGAATGTTCTTGAAAAGTCACATGTATATTTGCCTTCCTTTGAAAACCACTTTGCCTTGGGTCTGGAAGCAGAGTCAGAGCAACCCTGATGGAAAGGGGAATACATACACTGCCTGTTCAGAGGTTATCTCCGGTCTTCAAGACCAAGTGCTCCCGTCCAACCTGAGCTGCCCTCTGGTATCATGTAAAACTTAAGAATCAGTAATAAAAAATGCAATTAGAAACCATCTTGTGTCTACAATAGAATGTAAAATGGGATGATGGCCAGAAAAAGCGATCTTTGCACTGCAATCAAGCTATCCAGTTGTGATAGTGACTGATAATCCCGATAATCACGGCATGGAGCACCACTGGGCAGGAAGAACTGTGCAGTCATTAAAGACCTGGTAGACAGCACATTTTTTTCACATGTCCCATTTAATTGCCCTAAAGATTTCGATCCAGAAACATGATAAAAGGATCCATCTGGGTGCAAGCTGCCCAAGTCAGCTATAGTTAGGCCTGTGAAGAATCATAGACTCATAGAATGGTTTGGGTTGGAAGGGACCTCAAAGCTCCTCCAGTTCCAACCCCCTGCCATGGGCAGGGACACCTTCCACTGGAGCAGCTTGCTCCAAGCCCCTGTGTCCAACCTGGCCTTGAATACTGCCAGGGATGGGGCAGCCACAGCTTCACTGTGCACCCTGTGCCAGCGCCTCAGCACCCTCACAGGGAAGAACTCCCTTGTTCCTGTGCTGGAGCACTCAGTTCAGAGTTTCAATTCCTGTTATGTTTCATATTTCAGCCACCAACAGAAAACAAAATTCAAGGGAAAACCAGAGTTGGGATGAACAGGGAAGAAGGAACGTGCTGCTGCAGGACGTGGGGAAAGGTCCTGGAGCAAGTTTTAAAACAGGGAAGGAATGTGACATTCCCAAAGCGATACAAACCTTACTGAGCTTTGGTCTGTCGTAGGGCAGGTGTCTGTCCATCGTGCACATCACAATCCTGTCTGAGAAACCCTCCTGTCGCAAGGTCTCTGCACAGAGCAGTCCAGCTGCCCCTAAGAGAGAAGGAAGACGGGGGGCAGCAGTGCAGTGGGCATCTGAAGGTCTGAACCGTCTGCTCCAAAACCCCACCAGCTCTGCCACACGCCAGCACAGCGCAGCTGACCTCCGGGACACATATCACGCCCTGGCTCTCAGTCAACCAGCTTCGTTTCCAGCCCATTCCAGAAACACACAAACCCAGTACATGGGATTCACTCCACCAAACTCCATTCACTCCAGCTTTCTACAAAAACTGCATTACACAACCGGAGCCGGGACAAGAGGGAAGAGGTTGGCAGTTTTGCTATTTCATGCAGGAATTTGATATTTTCTGGGAAGATGGAAGAATTTATCTTCAGCAAAGCATCTTGGGGTGAGAGGTTTGGAGCTGCAGGCAGCTGCGGTGGGCTGAGACAGAGATGTGCAGGCTCCAAGAGGGAAAGGTGTATCCACATCACAGGATCACCTCAGAGGACTTTACACTTATCAGCTGTGGAAATAGGGGGTTAGTGATGTACGGGGGGAAGAGGGTTCAGGTCACTCACTACAAAGGACTGTAATAGGGAACTACAAAGCTCCACAGAGCCAGAGGGGACATACATGGCGGTCCCGCACATGCCACACGATACCTGCGCCGATGATCAGTACGTTGGTACTGCTCAGGTTATAGTTGCTCAAGATGCACTTTGCCATCACCTTTGTCCTCCTCTGTGCCTGAAGAGCCTATGCCACCAACAACAGGAAGAAAAGCCATTATCTTTTCTCAGCTTTAACCTGGGTAGCCACGTTATTATCATAAAGCAGCCTGGATCAAAAGGAAACTGCACCTTTGTAGCCAGAGAGGACTGCAAACCCAAGCGCATCCAAACACCCTTCCACCACCCACTGTATCACCCCTTTACAAAGTGTAAGAGAAAAATTCATCCATTGTCTTCTGCGAATTGATCCAGGTACACAGAGGTGGAGAGGGGGGACACAAGCAGTCCAGGTGTGTTCTTATGCACCTCTGCAACCAACAGGCAAGATGGAAATGCAGAAGTCCTGTCAGGAACTTTATCCTGCACGTGAGCAGAACTTGTGCACCTCCGATATGCACAGGAGCTGATGGACTTGTCCAACCTACCAGATGTCCTGGGGTCAGCAGTAGCAGTCATTTTTCTCCTTCTTAGTAGCTGGTGCAGTGCCTGAGAACAGTGTTGATAACACCGATGGTTTCAGTTACTGCTCAGTAATGTTTACTCTGACCAAGGACTTTGTGAGCCTCATGCTCTGCCAGGGAGGAGGGGAAGCCGGGAGGAAGCAGAGACAGGACACCTGACCCACACTGACCAAAGAGGTATTCCATACCACAGCACGTCATGCCCACTATATAAACTGGGGCAGTTACCCGGAAGGGTTAGATCACTGCTCGGGTCGGGCTGGCTATCGGTCGGCGGGTGGTGAGCGGTTGTATTCTCTTCCCTTGTTATTTCCCTTATCATTATTATTATTGCTGGCAGCAGCAGTGGTCTGTGTTATACCTCAGTTATTGGGCTGTTCTTATCTCAACCTGTGGGACTTACATTCTTTCGATTCTCCTCCCCATCCCTCTGGGAGCGGGGGGAGGAAGGGGGGGAGTGAGCGAGTGGCTGTGTGGTTCTGGGTTGCCGGCTGGGCTTAAACCACAACACCAGAGCACACCCGAAGACCTATGCCACTACAGCCCTGCTCACAGACCCCCTGCTCCCAGCCATTGGAGGCCAGACTCCATTTCTGGTAGAGGAAATAGGCTCAATCTTTCACATCATATCCCACCCAAACCAGCTGATGTAGGAGTGCTGCCATTCAGGTGACCTCTCTGGACCTAACCCAAGTGCTGTATGGGTGCATCTTGTTCTAAGCTGCTGGATTCACACACATGTATGTGCAAATGTGCACCAAAAGAAGGCTTCTAGTGGAAAGAAAGGTGTCAAGAAGGCTTCTAGTGGAAAGAAAGGTGTCAGTGGCTTGAATGGGCTTCACATCTGGGGGGATGAGAGCCCTGCCTGTTCACACACCAGAGGGAGCACAGATGACCTCTGTCATTGCCCTGCCACATTCAGACCCAGCAAGGCTGCTGGAAGAGTCCTGTTCCCATGGGCCAACTAAATTAAACGTTGCTGTGAGCGTAAGGAAACACGAACAAATTCAGGACAAACACCAGTAAGAGCTGGATCCATGGACACCCCGGCTCAGGCGTTGGCAGCTGCAGGGGGCTGGGAGGGGGACACACCACCTCTGCCCTGCTCCACTCGTGCCTCTGTACAAGCTGCTGCTTGAGACAGGACCAGGCTGGGTGGACCTTTGGTTTACCCACGTTGGATGCTTGTGCATCCTCCTGTTCAGGCACTGCTTCCCCTGCCACAGGACCAGAAGAAAAGCATTTCCCTCCACCCTGACACACACAGAGCAGAAACTAAAAGCATGAGGCTTGATTCTGGGGTGTCAGTGGCCCCTTACCTGCTTGCTTGCTCTGATGTACACCTTCTCCTTCTCGATCTTCACCTGAGGGTGACAGAACAGCAGCGGTTTGCAGGGCAGCGAGTGCCTCTGGCATGAGGAGGGCAAATTGCTCCCTCTGTGAACAGCTCATGAGCAGGGCAGTGGTCCCATCAGTCTCCTGTGAGAGCAGCTCAGGCCATGGCAGGGCTCAGCCCAGCTCAAGGCTGTGGGATGTTTCCTGTCTCGTATCAACCGTGCACTGACGGTCAGTCTGAAACCTGATTTCTACCCCAGGATTATGGCTGGCTCCTCAGTCCCACCCCACTCCTGATCAAAGACCTCCCAAACTGTGCACCTCCTCCTCCGGGTTCCCAGGAGGTGCCCAGTGCCCATGGGTGGAAGCAAGGGGAGCACCCCTGCTATGAGGAAAGGCTGAGTTTGTGTTATTCAGCCTGAAGAAGGCTCCAGAGAGACCTTATTGCAACCTTTCAATACTTAATGGGGGCTTGCAGAAAAGATGGGGACAGGCTTTTTGAAAAGGCCTGGAGTGATGGGACAAGGGGTGATGGTTTTGAACTGAAAGAGGGGAGATCTGGATTGAACATAGGGAAGAAACGTTTTACTGTGAGGGTGCTGAGGCGCTGGCACAGGGTGCCCAGAGAAGCTGTGGCTGCCCCATCCCTGGCAGTGTTCAAGGCCAGGTTGGACACACGGGCTTGGAGCAGCCTGCTCTAGTGGAAGGGGTCCCGGCCCATGGCAGAGGTTGGAACTGGAGGAGCTTTGAGGTCCCTTTCAACACAAAGCAGTCTGGGATTTTGCGATTTCCTCTGCTTCCGCAAGAACGAAGCTCTCACCTGGAACCTGGGTAAGCTGTCCAAGCCAGGGAAGTCCTCTATGTCACCTGTGCTGATGTTGAAGCAAGCTCCATGCCAGGGACAGCGGATTCTTCCTTTGGACAAAACCCCTGCAGGGAACACGGCAATGCAGAGCTGGTGCTGAACGGCAGCTCTCTCCTGTCCCTGCCTGCAGCCCACGGAGAGGAAGCCGCTGTGACATGGCCAGGGCAGGGTGGCACAGGCAGGTATCCCTCTGCTGTCCTCATGGTGGTGGACTCCTTGCTTTCGACTGAAGCAGGGCTGACCTCCTGACAGCTGAAGGTTGGTGCCCAGGACCTCCTTCAGTGACGGGAGCTGTCCTCCTCAAAGCTCACACTCTGTGACATGTCCCCATGACACTCCTTTACCCAGAGGTGTGACCTTTCCTACAGGACATGTGGCAGCTGCTGTGGACCTGGATGCTCAACAGCATCTTGGCTACTTGTTGTGGAGTTATCTTCCCTCACACACGGGACTGCAATAGGGGCTGAACAGTTAGGAACTGGGATCCTGAATAAGTGATCCCAGCTGCAGTGCCCTCACTGACAGTGCCCTTCCAGCACATCCAAGCACAGCTCCAGAGCTGTCTGCTCTGCCTGGAATATAACCCTGCTCTGCAGCAGGACCTGGGGCTGCAGCCTCCAGGCTCTTGTCGTGGCCTCCACAAGCCCAGGAGCATCCAGAGCAAGCAGCGCCTCAAGCAGAGCATCACTTGTTTAGAGCAGGTGTGTTTCAGAACAGACCCTGACACAGCATGGGATCTGCCATGGATGTGACCCACTGCCAAGGAAACACGAGATGTGCCGGAGCCACGAGCTCGCTCCTCACAGGTGCTTGCTCAGAGGCTGCTACCTTGCACTTAGGCTTTCCCTGCCTGGAAAGCCCTGGTTCACAGCCCTGGGCCAGAGTGAACAGCTACAGTCTGGCCATGCTGGACTGGTCCTGACTTGCACCTTCCATTGCCAAGGCACAGCAGCGGCACATCTCATCACCCACATGTTGGGATGCAGGAGCACTACTTCTGCAGCAAGTCCTGTATTTCCCAGTGAGATCCCTGCCAGTGTCAGGGCTGTGACTGCAGGTCTGTGAAAGGCAGATGGGCTCCTCTGCCCCGAGAGGGCCTAAAGCATCCCCTCCTGCACCCAGCACTGTCCAACGTGGGAACCCACTTCAACACCCCACCATCCCACTTCAACACCCTACCATCCCACTTCAACACCCTACCATCCCACTTCGACATCCCATCATTCCACAGCATTCCACCAGCAACATTTCTTTCTGCTACTGAAAGGATCCCATCAGCCCAAAGGGCTATCCCCCCCCATCAGGAAGTGATTTACAGGAGCTGTGGGTTTGTGGGATCTTTTATGAAACAACATAAGGGGATGCTTTTTCCCCGTTAAGATATTTTTCAAACTCAGTGGCTGGAACTGGTGAACAGAATGGGAAAAGCCCCATAAAGCCAGGCTTTGTGTGGGGACAAGGAGCTGCAGCTCTTTCATACCATCCAGAGAGGCTCAGATCCAGCTGAAGAATGAAGCAGAAGCTGAATTTAATGGTGCCCATGCTAGTTTTTAACTCAAAGTCACCCAAGGAAGGCACAGCCCTGGGACAGGCTGTGACAAGCTGTGACAGGCAAGCAGGGCTCACCGGCAAACCAGGCCTGTGGCAAAGTGCTCCCGGGGGGTTTGTGCACCCCCAGCTCCCTGCACGTGCTTTCCCCCAGTGAGAACATACCAAGGTGATGCTGAGTGAGGGCACAGCACTGCTCTGTGCCCACCAGCACAGCCAGATGGACACTGGGCTGGCTCCTGCCAACATTCCGATGTGCCGAGGTGACACAGACTGACCTTTGACAAGTGGAGCCCCATAGTGGGGACACTTGTGTCCCACGGCGTGGAACTCGCCATTCTCCTTGATGAGCAGAGCCTTCCCGCAGCCCAGGTCCACTTCCCGCATCCTGGGGAGGGGGAGCATGGAAAACACATAGCAGAGCATCCGCCACCCCTCTCCCAGCCCTGGTCCCACCAGGCTCCCCCCTCCTTCAACCTGCTCACCACCAGCTCTAGGGGACCTACAGGCCTGGGTCACTCCTGTCATTGAGCCACCTTTGGAGCTGGCTCTACTGAGCCCAGCCTGGGCACATCCAAGCTGGGCCATTGAGGGGCAGTTCCTTCATCCATCACCATGGCAAGCAGTGGCCCGAAGCACCACCTCAGTTGCTCGGGAAGTGACTTGAGGTCTCCACCCAAGCGCAGGGGGTCAGAATAAAGCTTTCCAGCACGTAGTGGGAGCAAGAAACCAAACTGGTTCCACTGTGACACCTCCCCTTCTCACCCCAGTAGCTCAGCAGCCGCTGCCAGGCTGGTGTTCACTCACTCAAAGCAAACACAACATTTCTCAGGCTTGAAATCCAGGACAGGCGGTTCTGACCCCTGGTGCATTCCGGCCTTGGGGTTGTGCTGTGGGCCTGCCTACATCCCAGGTCACCAAGGAGGGTCACCTTTTCCTCAGAGCTCCAGGCACCTCCATGTACGCCTCTCACTACATCCCACCGCTGTTTCTGCAGGCAATCTCTGCATCCTGGAGGGGCTTTGCCTCTGTGCTGCTGCTGGCAGAGCCTTCCAGCTAACCATGGAGGAAGGCTGGGAGACAAGGAGTGAGCCCTCAGTCTGCAGGGAGCTGGAACACAGAGCTGCTGTATCCTGGAAACTTTCCCTCTTCCAGCCAGAAACCCTGTACCTGCTTGGTGCTGATCTGGAAATCCTGCTCGTTCCTGTCGCACCAAGTGCACCATCTCTACAGCCAGCCTGGCATGCTGCATTTCGTAGAATCATAGAATAGTTCGGGTTGGAAAGGACCTCAAGATCATCCAGTTCCAACCCCCCTGCCATGGGCAGGGACACCTCACACTAAACCATGCCACCAACGCTCTGCCTAGCCTGGCCTTGAACACCGCCAGCAATGGAGCATTCACAACCTCCCTGAGCAAACCATTCCAGTGCCTCACCACCCTTACAGTAAAGAATTTCTTCCTCATATTCAATCTAAACTTCCCCTGTTTAAGTTTGAACCCTTTACCCCTTGTCCTCTCACCACAGTCCCTCATGAAGAGTCCCTCCCCAGCATCCCTATAGCCCCCTTCAGATACTGGAAGGCTGCCATGAAGTCTCCACACAGCCTTCTCTTCTCCAGGCTGAACAGCCCCAACTTTCTCAGCCTAATGATGTACCGAATACATCACTGTGCACACAGCAAATCCCATGTGCTTAAGAAAGCTATTGGCCACGTGTGAGCCATGAAAGCTCTTCATGTACTACAGGTCTCAGAAGAATGGGACTCACTTCGCATGCTCATTGCTATTTGGGTAACATCCCAACTCTGCCCTGTCACTTGCACCCAGGCTAGAGAGACACTTGTCTTGCTCTCTACTTCACAGCCATGGAGACGAGACCAGAGCTCAATGCACCAGAACCCCCGTACCACCTTCAAACCCATCCTGGGCAAGTCTCTGTGCAGGTGCCTGCTCCACCTGCACCACTGTCCCACTGGAGTAATAGCAAATGCTCGTGTCCTTGCCACCGCAGGTGAGAACAGCAGCAGAGCTCACCAGGAGCAGAGCTCCTGCCCTTGGGAGCTGTTTTGCCCCAGTAAATTGGCAGCCCCGCTCTGGAGCAATGCTGCTCTACTCCCTCCCTGTGCAAGACATTTGGCACCTGGAAGTCCCTTGGTCAGCACAAGGGGAATAGAGCAGTACAAGTCCTGCTGCATTCCTCAGCTGTGCAGTACTTCAGATGAACCCTGTGGTTAAATGACAACCACAACTCTATGGGAAGATAGATAAGATAAGTGAAAGAGTTTACAACTTACCCAAGGACCTGTGTGATCTGAGGGAGTCGAAAAGACCTGGTGTCCTCAAGGCAGCGCACAGCCACCTGCAAGCTCCTGATCCCACCCTCATTGCAGAGGATGATTTGTGCTGCGCTGCTCCCAGCTGAGCTATTTACACAGATGGGAATTTGCCCTGTTGCCCCATTCCACTCCACACCTGGGAAGCACCAGGTAAAACTCATCTCTGGTCTGCAAAGAACCTTTGCTAAGAGGGAGCACTGGGGCTTCTTCCTGCCTGTAGCTCACTGATGTCCCTGCAGCGAGCCCACCGGGAGGCTGTCCGGGCACAGCAGCACCGGAGTTTATCCTCCAATATCTCCTATGCTTACACTGAGACCTTCTTGGTATCAAAAAGACAGAAACGGCGGCATGAAAGAGTACGTTGAGTGCTTGCAGACTCCACCAGCACAAGGCAGAGGTGCACAAACACTTGTGCCAGTGCCCCACATCGCTGCTGTGCCTATGCATGCCCCTTGAGAGGAGGGATTGAGAAGGTTTTCCAGGATGGAAAATCTCTCCAGTTATCAGAGTCAGAAGGGGATCCTTTGGTCTGGCCCATTGCTTACATGAGCTACGGGACCTTCTTGCAGCACCTCTGGTTTCAGTTAGACTTAGCCTGCTCGGAAAAAAGCTGTTGTCACCTTGAACTGCAAATGGTGCAAGCCTGTACTGCACTTGGTGGCGTGTTCCAGTACCTGAGGGCACACAGAGCTGAAGCGTGAGCCCTGTTTCCAGACTGGTGGCAGTTTTAGCTGCAGAGCTCCCCGCTACAACCACCTGCAGCCAGGTAGGTTTCCACAGGCTGCAGCCAGCTCCCTCCTCACCATACCTATGACCAGCAGAGCTCTTCGAATCATTGAATCATTGAACAGTTTGGGTTGGAAAGGATCTTAAGATCAGCCCATTGAGAAATTCTGCTACAGAACATCCCATCTTTTGAAGACGAGGCCCAGTGCAGATCGTGCAGGGAGCAGCAGACTGTCTGGTTAAAGAAAAGTTATCACTTGTCCATGATGTCATATTTTTACGATGAAGAAAAGAAGCGGATTTTACCAAGTCAAGTTATCATCTCTAGAACCTCTGAAGAACAAGACACAGGGCTCAGTTTGGGGTAGAAGGCCTCTCAGTTCTACCTGTAAAATTGTGGGCACTTACTGTCCATTCTCCAGGTCCTTCACGTGGCACACGGATGCTTCCACCACATCCTTTGGGTTGTGGTAGGGGTTGCTGGCAATGGGATGCTCCTCGAGATGATAATGCCGGGCAGTCCCATTGACTTTGTAGATCAGGGGGCTGGCTTTCCCGTTGGGTGACATCTCCTCCTTGCTCCTCTCCTTCTCAGGTATCACAACTTCAATTTTTACTTCAACTGCAGGAGCAAACAGAAACCTTTATTCAAACGAAGCCAGAGGTTTTGCGGCCGTTCTCCCTCCTTCCCTGGGCTTCAAAAGGGGCTGACACACACCAGAATATTTCTTTGTTGGCTTGCTTGGGAAGATAGAACATTTGGTATCAACATTTAGTATCAAACTCAGCTTGATTACCCCAGCCCATTATTCCACTGTTCTTCCTCCATCAAGTACCTTTGCATGCATGAAGTACATATTCTTGCAAGCAAACATCAGTCATCAGTGCAAAACAAGCCCTCAGTCACGGTTCCTGTCCTGTCTAGTAGAAAACAGCTTCAGGCAGCTAAATGTGAGGCATGCCAAGGCCCTGGGGCCCAGACTTCAGAAAACCCTTGAATTGTTGTAGGTTACACTAACTGAACGAGAAAGGCAGCACTGTGTGGTGGGTAAAGATGCTTCAGCAGATGGAGACCATTTAATAAAGATGCTTCAGTAGATGGAGACCATTTAATAAAGGTGCTTCAGTAGATGGAGACCATTTAATAAGGCACTAGAAATATCCAAAACTATTTTGCATGGGGTTTCCAGCATGGAGTGAACCTTCAGCATCAAGTGAGAATATCCATTGATGAGGCGCTGGCACAGGGTGCCCAGAGAAGCTGTGGCTGCCCCATCCCTGGCAGTGCTCAGGGCCAGGTTGAGCAGGGCTTGAAGCAACCTGCTCTAGAGGAAGGTGTCCCTGCCCATGGCAGAGGGCTGGAGCTGGAGGAGCTTTAAGGTCCTTTCAACCCCAAACCAGTTTGGAATTCTGTGATGCCAAGGCAGTCCCTTTGCCAGGTACCTGCTGGAAGCTGCGCTGCCTCTGTGGAGCTCCAAGAATAAATCTGTTCACGGCAATATTTCATCTTTATGGTTTTTAATGCACATTTGAACATTTGCAGCAGCTCCTGCAGGTGCCACACTGCAACAGAGGTTCACATTGTCTGTTGGTTCAGCGTGGATACACAGAAAATGGCTTCACTGGATCTGTTCACCAGCTCCCTGGTGAATCCTGCCCCTGGTGGGTCTGGCACTGGGATCAACCTCCCCCTTGACCTTTTCTTCCATTGTCCTCTCAAGGGACCTGAAATAAGCAGCGTGGGGCAACAGGGGAAGCTGGGAAGACCCAGCACCCTTTCTCTGGCTGCAGGGCTTGTCTTGCTCTTCTGAGGCATGTTGTTCCTCCCTTTGCCTTTCCTTAACCTGTTTATGTCAGGAGCTTTAGTTTTTATCTTTGGCACAGCTTCTCCTGTTCATGACAGTTCTAAGATGAGGAAAGCTCAGTAATCTCCCTTTTGCTTGAGATGCTTCTTCAGTCTCTGGCACTTACCCCCTGGCTCTCTATAGAACTCCCTGGGGTTTATCATGAATATTAATGGCTTTAGTTCTAAGAAATCCCTGGGAGCTGAGGTGATGGGTTTGACTTTATAATGTGAGAGCTCATCACTGGCTTCCTCTGGTGCTCCTGTATCCAGCCCATCCCAGGCACAGGGGAGCTTCCTTTGGGGAGCTCGGATTAACATCTTCATATCTTCACCTGGGGGGCTGAGGAGAGCCCCTGGGCTCCCCCATCACTGCGTGGGGATGGGGGGACTGGCTGCACATCCTTGTCTGGCAGGGAGACACAAAGGGGCACCCCCACCTCTGCCTTGCTGCATCACTGCCAGTGGCAGCATGCAGGGTGGCTGGTAGGGCTGAAGGGTCCCACTGGCTCTGGTGTCCCTTCTGATGGTCAGGGGCAGCTCCTGCTTGTCCCTGGGTCCCCTGGTCCACAGCAAGGGATGCTTTTATTGTCAAACCTGTTCAGTGGTGTACACGAAGTAAAACAGCTGTCCTTGCTTTTCACAGAATCCCAGACTGGTTTGGGTTGGAAGGGACCTTAAAGCTGCTCCAGTTCCAACCCCCTGCTACGGGCAGGGACACCTTCCACTGGAGCAGCTTGCTCCAGGTTGCTGGGCTTAAACCACGACATCTTCCCACAGCCAACAACCATAGGTCAGGTCTGGAGGCTCACTGTTCCCCCCAGAGCTGAGCTCTCCAGGCACCCCAGAGGCTCAACCATGCTGCCTCTGAACTGTAAACCTCGATGGCAACTACTTCAGGAGGTCTCAAAGAGACTCCAAACCATTTCTATTACCAGTAGCAGAGCTATCAACAAAGCAGTTATGTCAGACATGCCCAGGTCTACCTTCCTCCTCCAGATGCCCTGTTCAGCACCTGCCACACTCCCAAAAAACAGGAGGTAGGACTTGCCAGCCAAACCCAGGGGCACCTCAGAGCAAAGCATCCTATCCAGCAGTGGGCAACATCCCTGTGAAGGGGACACATCCCGTGCTCAGAGCCCAAGTCTCCTCTATGCAAGGATGAAGCACCCCACAGACAGCCTGTGCCCTGCTGGAGCTGCCCCCCATCACGAGCTCAGCCCAGCAGAGTGCAAAGGAAAATACCTGCCATTCACAGGGTTTGGAAGCTGCTCTCCCATGCCCAGTGCAGGGATGGTGCTGCTGCAGCTCACACCAGGCAGCCCCTGCCCCACCACAGGTCCCCTCCCTCTCACCCTGAGCTGGCTGCCTCTCCCGGAGCAGGAGCTGGGATTCCACACAGGCTGCCAGCTGGCAGCTACTGTGGATGCGCCACGCTCCCACAGGGAAAAGCAGGGCAAAAATGGTGCAGAGACTGAGACCAGGGCCGGCAGCAGAGGATCCGGCTGCACAGGGCTCTGCAGCACCAGAGGGAAGAGCATGTGACGTCACTGCTGGAATATAATAAATACTTGAATATAATGAATATAATTAAACACTTCAGCACCAGGACAGGCTCAGCACTGCAGCAGCACTTCAGGGCTGGTCTCCAGTGCAGCCAGCACAGCTATTTACTGCTGCAGCACCCCACTCCCCAAAGCTCTGATACTTGTGATCTGCTCATCAAGAGGTGTCCCTGGCACACAGCAACGTGTGCGCAGTGTCAAGGTTATCTCGAGATACACTGAGGACGCTCAGGGAGGGGACCGAGACCCTCTCTCAGATACAAGAAGATGGAACAGACAAGGACCTCCTGTACGTATTTCAAAAGCATCCAAATAAATTCTGATGACCTTAGGCTGCATCTGAAATAGTCCCTTCATGTCGCGACAGCACTGGTGGAGAAACCAGCCCTGCTCTGTCCCCGCATGGTTTGCTTCTCCTGCATACAGGGAGTAGGTGGGTTTCCAGAAACTGGGAAGCCCACTGCTCGGCTCTGATGGTGCAGGGGAGAGACAAACAGCACTGAAAGCTGTGAAACCTCTTTGCCAGAACAATCAGCATCTGCAAACGCGCATTTACCTCACTGGCTGTATAAGCACCGCGATGGAGCTCCGCAGGCAGCCGTGTGCTAGCCACGGCTGAGGAAAGGCTTGTCAAAGCCTTTGAAGACTGCTAATGAAAAGCAGAGCTGCAGAGAAAGCATTACATCGCAGGTGGCATTTCAGTCATTCAGCCCTGCCATGCAAATACAGCTCTCTGTGAAAATCTGCCCTTCAGGACATGTGCCTGCAGAGCGCTGTTGTCCCTCCGCCGGCCCGCGACTAAACACAGCTTTGCTGATGGTACATGAAATAAAGTGGAACTGCCAGCAGAGTTTGTCACAAGTTTAGTCACCAAAGCAACGATTCCTGGATGCATTTGCACTCCTCAGACATTTCAAGGAAGGCTATAACCAGTGAGGGCTTTCACAAAAGAAACCGTAGAGCTCACAGTGTTCGACGCTGTTACCTTGGCTCTGCAGTGACCCACAAAGTCATCACAGGGCTGGTCAAGGGCAGAAAACCACCTTATTATTGTGGATACTGAGTGATTCCCCTCGCACTTGGGCACAAGCAGGTAACAAGGACAAGGTCGTCCTTCAGCTCCCCCTTATGTGGCCAAAACAAGCTGCAGGATGAGAGCTCTCCTCATAGGGAGCTTTGGTAACACTGGCTGCACCAGCACCCATTCCCAGGGGGAACCAGCAGTGGGCTGATGTGGGTGCTGCCGGGTATGATGAGCTTGCCCTGTCCACCCTGGCCTTGATCACTGCCAGGGATGGGGCAGCCACAGCTTCTCTGGGCACCCTGTGCCAGCGCCTCAGCACCCTCACAGGGAAGAGCTTCTGCCCAAGAGCTCATCTCAGTCTCTGTTCTTTCCGTCAGAATTATCCAGGAAGGGTTTTGACCAAACTGTGTCACAGCATCACTGTGGTAAAGGAGAGTGTGAGAGCACCACACTCAGCACATGGGAAATCCAGAGAGCGGAGCAGCCCCTGGATCTGGCCTGATTGGTGGAACTGAGAAAGCACCAAGAAATCAAACAGCAGATGGTCCTGCTCCTTCCCCAGTCATTTTCTTCCAGCAGTGTCAAAACTAAGGGCTGCCCAGTGAATGCCAAAGCTGGGGCAGTAAGGAAGGTGCTGGAGCCACGTATGAGTATCATATGGGGACAGACAAACCCACCCTGAGGCATGAGCAGGCAGAAGCAGGGAGGGTATCGAGGGCATGAGGAGATGGGACAGGGAAGACCTGGGGGGGGTGTTTGGATGGGTTGGAGGGCGCAACCCACCCCCAGCACAGCTTCCTGCAGGAGCCAGAGTGTGGAGGAATGTGGGGGGATTAAGGGGCTGGTAATCCTCCCTGCGGGAGCAGGGAATTAACATTCCCCCGGGCAGCAGCCGCAACTGACCTACTTCTCCCCATGGGATGGAAGCAGTCACCTGGTTTGGGTTTGGAGAAGCATCCTCCCATGGCGCCGGGTGAGATGGGGATAGCGGGCAGGTCAGCAGGGCTGCAGGCACATCTCGGCTGGTACACCACTGCTCACTGCTCACACCAGCCTGGGCTCAACGCTGGTCACAACCTGCACCGGGCAGAAAAGCTCCATGAGCACGGGCAGCAGCGGGGAACGGGGGTGCTGCAGGGAGCGGAACTCAAGCCAGCGCCTGCGCCAAGCCACAGGTGATAGAGCACAGGGGCAAGTCACGCCAAGCCCCAGGCACCCTGATGACACGAGTGAAGGGGGCAGATGTGACGCTGGGGTTGCCGGGCTGGAGTTGCAATGAATTTGGGTGTGAAGTTCAAAACTTCAGTCATCCTTTCAAAGTCGAAAGTTCCAAAACCCCCTCTGTCCTTCGCATTCAGACTTTAATCACTTTCCAAAGCCCTGCCTTTGGGAATTAAATCTCTAAGCACGCAGGTCACAGCCCAAATACAATGGTTAAACCATAAATACATCTCTAGTCAGGTTTGTTTCTTTCATTAGTAGGTGATGGAAAAAGAAATCTACTTTATTGCTCAGTGCTGTAAGTTCCCCCTTTCCAGTAATGCTCATTCCCGCAGAAAACTCATTCACTTTGAAACAATTATTTGGGAAAGGGGGTTCAATATGAGGCCATTTTGCACCAAAACACAATTTTTTGTATTATTAAGACAAGATTTTTTGATGTTTAAGTGGGACAGGCAAAGAGTCCCCTTCAAGCTGTATTTACCTCAGTAACTGATGGTGCTCTCAGGTAATCACAGACTAATCATGGAATTTGAGAATGGTTTGGGTAGGAAGGGACCTTCAAAGGTCACCTAGTCCACCCCCCAAAGGCTAAGAATTAGGACAAACCTTTTCAGTTGTACTCCTTGCCTGAAAACAGCAAAGATTCACACAACACAAGTGGCAATACAACAGAACATCGAACTCATTTTGCCCATTCACACCTGTACTCGCACTGATCTGTTCTGGGCTTGCCGTGTATTGCCCACAAAGCTTTCTGATCTGGGCAGGAAGTTAAAAACGTTTCCGAAGGCTATTTTAACACAGGTGAAGAGGGTGTTCAGGATCTCTCCAATGAGAAGACGACGCAGCAGTGCCAGGAGGCAGCAGCAAGCACTGCAATTTCTCCCCTTTACTCAAGCACCAACTCAAAATATCCAGACACATCCCTTTGCTTTCAGCTATATCCTTCTAAAACAGACACACTCCTTCCCACAGACCTTCAAGCTCCACTTCGGCCATGCATGGTGTGAGCTGCACCGAGTCCTCGGTGCACTGCAGGAGCACCTTCAAAGCCTGACGCATGCTGAGTGAGTAATCTAGGCTATAGAGGAATGAGAGATGGGTGCCCTGCATGCCGAGCAAAGCAGACACAGAGGAGTGCCAGGACAAAACCAGGACAAACCCCACACAAGCTTGCCTGCAGACTACAGAGAGTGATGAAATGCATTGGGAGCCACCAAAACAGCTCATTTGCAAAGGGGGAACATGAAATAGAGCAGGGAAGAGCCAAGACCTCTTCTTGCAAGAGCAGCAGCATCCAAGGAAAGCAGCACACCAGTATTTATGCAAATGCAAGAAAATGCCAAGTAAGAAGGTGCATAAACACAGAGGAAGCTTTGGGAGCACCAGGAAAAAGCTGAGCAGTCACATGCAGTAAGTGCTGCACCAAAACTGGTAGGAAGAAAGGAAAAATGGCTTTGTACCAGAGAAAGAGAGACTCAAGCCATTAATGTATCAGTGAGACAGGACAATCAATCAGTGTAAAACACAGAATAAAATGGCATGAAAAAGTTGGCAAAACGGGAGGCAGCAGGTGGGTGCCAAAGAGGAGCCAGTGACAGCGATGAGCTGGGGGGGGGAAAGATTCCAGAACATCCCCAGTACCAATCAAGAAAGGAAAGTAAAACTGCCCTTAAGTGAGTTCGCACCAAAGTAAGATGCTGCTGTAAGCAGAATGTGAGCCATGAACAGGAGAGCAAAGAGAAAGCTGAAGTGAAGATGCTGTCACCTGCACAGACCCTGCACCGAGGTCTGGCATAGCCAGTTCCCACAACCAATCCCCTGCTGACCCGGAGCAGCCACTTGCTGAGGGTTTCCTGCCGCAGAAAGTAGACACTGAGCCTGCAGGACAAGGCTGCCCAGTTGCCCAGGCAGCACTGGAGCAAGCCCTTGGGATGCTGCACACGTGGGAGAGCACAGTGGGGACACCCAACCATCCACCCCAATCTGCCCATGGGATGGATGACACATGAGTGACTCCCAAATGTGCCTCACCTCGATCTTCTCCAAACCCCCCAGAGATACTGATGTGATCTGATGGCCGTGGGATTGGTTTCCAGCTGGTCTGGCTGCTTTTAGAGGGACTCTGGGGGGATGTTGGAGCTCCTGTCCCTAAGTGTCAGCCATTAGTCTGAGATGCCTTTGCTTTGTTTCACCTTAAGGACAGCAATCTGAAGCCATCCCTTCAGGCTCGAATCACAGCTCCTGATTTCCCCACTGATGGTCCCCCTGGGCCCTTCGGAGACATAAACTGTGCTCAGGCTGACTATGCCACCCGCAACCTCCTAGAGCAGAGCAGGGGGCATCTCTAGGGGTCCCTCCTCCATTTCCGAAGTTAACCAGGCAAAAGCAAAATGGCTCTTGTAGGGTTCCAGCTGATGCTACCAGAGAAGTTGCCGCCGGGCTGCCCACAGCCTCAGTCCCAGCTAGCACAGAGAGATGCTTCAGAAAGTCACCCAAGTCCCAGCTGGCTGCAAGAAGGCACCAGCCTGCCCTGCCAGATCCAACAGCTGGATCCTGAGGAGTCACGGTAAAATCTCCTCTCTGTTAGGGAAGGGAAATGAGCTCATATACAACATGATGTAACCAAGACCAGGATCATCCGTAGAGCTTTGCTAGCTCTTAAAGGATAATGCACTGACCTATACAAAGTCAGGGAGCTGATGTCCATGCCTTAGTAAACCAGCTCATAATCTGTTCCCTGAGCAAAACAGCACTTTGTTCTTCACAGCTGTACAGGAACAGCTTCAGCATCTGCTCCAAGAGGGCAACAGGAAGGCAGGTATCAAAAAGATGAGGTTATTGTTGTGATGCTGAGGAACATATTCTCAAAACTCCCTCATGAATGGAGAATCAGCCCTGCAACAGGCTGCCTGCAAAAGAGGACTCCAGCATCACCCACAGAGAGCACTGCCCAAGAGCACAGAACCAGAGAAACCACCCTGCCCCCAGGCAGAAGATGAAAAACAATCCAACAGGAAAAAGATAAAAACCAATCCAGTGCTACCAACCCCAAGTGCTTGCACTGCGCAGCAGTGAAGCTGCAACACTGCAACGAGTTTTTACTGCAGGTAAGGGATATACATCTGCTGTGACTCCGAATTCCTTCCCAAGTGCTAGTGTGTTAAGTGTGTAAGTACATTGTACATTGCAGATGGAATTCGTATTTTTCCCCTGAGCATCAGTTTGTGTCTATTGAAACACTGTCATTTCATCACCTGGGCACCAAGGTCCATCCCATCCAGCTACACCATCTCACAATCGGCATCCGTTCTGCTGCCATGGCTGTTCCTGGGTCCCTGCCGGGAAGCTTCGCACCCACCCGGCATCTGTTCTGCTGCCATGGCTGTTCCTGGGTCCCTGCCGGGAAGCTTCGCACCCACCCGGCATCTGTTCTGCTGCCATGGCTGTTCCTGGGTCCCTGCCGGGAAGCTTCGCACCCACCCGAGCACTGAGCCATGCGCAGGGACATGGGCACCTGCCAGTGTGCAGCCCAAGCTGGCTCCAGCTGGGGATGTCGGCCTGAGATCGCTCCATGGGGAGCACAGAGCGCTGCTCGGGGTGTGAACAGCCATGATTCCCCTGCTGCGGAAGGGGCCCTGGTGCACGCGGACACCGGCTGTGGCCTCTCCTGGCTCCTCCAGATCCCCTCGCTGAGCTCTTGGCTGCACCCTCCCCTTTACACAGGCATCATCCTGACCCCAGCTGCCCCTTGCCGGGTCCTGGCCAGGTCAGCCCCGGGTGCCACCAGAGGGAGAAGCAGGGAGGGCACTTCCCATCCCCTCCCCTCTTGCCCAGCACAAGTTTCCTGCTGGACAGAAGGGGGGTTTTACCTCGCTCTGCAGCGCTGAGCATGGCCCCCGGCCAAGCTCCTGGGGCCAGCGATGTCCTGCTGCTCCCGCAGGACCAGGGCTCCCGCTGTGTCTGTGATGCCTCCACCTTCCTCCCCTGCGGCAGCTTTGTTTTTCTAGTTCGCAGTGATTTGTAGTGCAGATCACCGCAGGCAGTGTCCCACAGCTCCATATTCAAAAGGAGCTGCTGGTTTATAACTGCCCCTGCATACAATAAAATTATCTCTTTACTGTATCTCAGTTCTGTTGCCTGCAAATACGCCTGCTTCTGCTCCAGAACTTTGACCTTCAGAAGCATTATCAGTTACTGCAGATAATTTTTGGATTCACAGTGATGTTACCGCCATTTGCAGAACTCGGCACTTTCTTCTCAGGACATCCTTCGTGGATGCCTCTGAAGAGTCCGCATCACAACACGAGCCATTTCTTTCCTGCCCAGTGTAAGGGTCTCACCAACACCCTTGTGCTCTGCACACGTGAATCTCACCAGCAGCCACAGTCTACTCAGGTCTGAGAGAAGGCCCTGGGGCCAGGAGAAGGAAGTCAATGCAGGTACCTGTACTCAGGGATAGCAGTCCAACGGACACCTAGAGTTTTAGGAAGGCCTCTGATGTCAATCAATAATGTCTTTTTCTACCACAAATGTCTTTTTCCACCACACTTGCTGCTCAGGTGAGAGATTCTCTCCAGTTGTCACACACGGCTTGTTTTCCACCTGAACTCTTTATTCTGGACAGAATTGATCTTCAGAGACAAGAAAGCAAAACTATCCAGGTTGGATGGGGCTTGGAGCAACCTGCTCTAGTGGAAGGTGTCCCTGGCCATGGCAGGGCATTGGAACTGGATAAGCTTTAAGGTCCCTTCCCACACAAACCAGGCTGGGATTCTGTGATTCTATCCTATCTACAAGCCTGGACACAGGACACACACGGCCCCGTGCCCCTGGGTTCCTTCCCTATCAGCACGCAATGCCATGTGCACCGGAGGACACAAGGTAGCTCCACATCTGCTGGAAAACTTGCTTGTGTGCAAACAAAGAGCTTGCCTGCTCTGCAGAGTGAGGACTGTGCCTTTTCCAGCCAGAGATACCCAGCTCCGCAGGCTGCACCCCCAAAGCCGGAGCACAGGAGGAGCAGACAGCTGGAGGCTCAGAGCATCTGGTGGTACTCTCCGTACTGGTGGGACAGAACTGCCTCTGGCTCTGGTCCCCGCTGTGTCAAATAACCCCCCCTGACCCCAGACCGTCCCCTCTACCGCAGCGCTGCCTCCCTGCCACTTCTCATATGTGCAAATATTGTCTTTACCGCGAGGCTCGGCAGGGAGCGGGGCGCAGCCCCAGCAGCAGGCCTGCCTCGGACACACCCTGCGCACAGCAAGCAGAGCCCAGCTCACAGCTCAGCCCCTCCTGTGAGCAGCACAGACGCTGTGCCTCGGGCACAGGGCACCACTGCTGCCCATCAGGTCCTGAACTTCGCAGCAACCCAGGGCCCCCATTTCCCACCCAGCTCCTCACCCATGTGGTGGCACCGAGCCATAGACCCCATCTCCCAGCCCCACCATCACCCTGCGTGGCTCCATCCCAGCCAGGTTCGGACCCACCCTCGCCCACCACGCACCAGGCTCACACTCCCGTGCCCTCCTAAGACAAGGGCTGCCCGTTTCTCTTCCTGCTCTGGGGATTTGCTCCAGTTGGACTCGCACTGTGACTGTCGAGCTCTGTGGTGGGTTACCACCACCCTCCCAGACCTCCACTGCCCCAACCCCTGACAAGTACACCCAGACCATCCTCCTCCGTCAGCTCCTCAAGGTCAGCTCCTGTTCCACCTTTGGTCCCCCTGTGCACATTCATGTCCCACTTTTCCTCCATCTCTGCTCAGTGGGGCACCTCTCTCCATCAGTGATGCTTCTTACTTCCACCTCCTCAGCAATTCTCAGCAGTTTCTGCTGCTCTGGGGGTAGAGGACACTAATAAAAGTATCTAGTGTACCCCAAGAGTGCAGCCCCACTGGCGAGCATGCCTACCTGCGGGCACACTGAATGGCTGCTCCATAGCTCTACAGTCGTGCAGAGAGCAACTCCACCGACAGCCACGGTCCCTGCTGGCACAAAGTCCTGCTGAACCTCCGAGCTCCTCACAGCCTCCCTCTGCCCATGCAGGGGTCCGTCCCCCTCGAGCTCTGATGCCAAGGGCATGGCCAGGCTGCCACAGCCCACAACCACGAAGAGAAACTCCCCAGTTCAGCATCAGGGGCAAGGACTGGTCAGCAGAGTCAAAGCGCCTGGTCTCCGGGACAGGCTGGGCGCTGGCACCCAGGAAAGCAGGTCTCTCTGGATGTGGGAAGCAGCACAGGCCAGGCACGGCCGCAGGACAGCGCCCCACGGAGCACGCTGTGTGCTCTGTTACCCAGGCAGCGCGCAGCAGCCCTGCTCTGACCCCGGGGGGGTGCACAGGCTCTGCCTGCCACAAGAAAAGCTGGAAAAAGCCGGTGGGAAGACAATCAAGTCACACAAGAGCGTTATGGGGGACGGTGGGTTCGGGGCAGGGAGAATTTGTATTGTAAAATCATTCGGGGTGAAAACACTGTCTCCATCCTGAAGCTGTCAATTGTTTTCAGGAACTGCACTACAAAGGATGAACACAAGACTCCCCCAACACCCCAGCCTGGCACCTGCACAGACATGGGGAAACACCCTCACTAGTGTGACTGCCTCTGGTCCCTCCACCTCGAGGATTTTGCACTTAGGACATGGTGCCCATATCCTGCCTGAGAAGCACATGAGCCAAAATGAAGGGGGCTGGTGCCCTGGAATGCCCTTCTCCCTTCTCCTCTCCTCCCGCTGGCACCCCAACCTCCCCTTGACCTCTGCAGCTCTACATCCCCTTTCTTTCCCTTGCACAGCTCTCCGGACAGTTCCCCCTTCCCTCTGCCCAACTCTCCTGCTCCCAGCCTCATGCCATTTCCATATCAGTCCTGACTCTGCTCCAGGGGTCCCTCAGTTGCTGACCCCCAGCACCAGCAGAGCCCCACCGCTCTCCTCCTTCCCCTCATGCTCCTCCACCACTGTACCACCCCAGGACCCCCAGTCCCTGCTGCCTCCTCAGCACAGCCCTTCCCACCGAACCTTCACTTCTCCAGCTGCATCCTGGTGGGGACCGAGAGCTGCTTTGCACCGCCCTGGAGTAAAGATGGGTTTGGCTTTCCCAGGTGATTTGCTTTGGGACGGCCCCAAGAAACAGAAGCAAAACTCAAGCTGCAAAGTGCCGGGACTGCCTCACAGCCCCGCGGATGCCCACATCCTGGCACACTGCACCTTGCCTCCTTGTCACTGGGAGTTTGTGTCAGCAGCAGCACAGGGAGTTCTGAAGCGGTCGTTTACCGTGCCCTGCCAGCCCCCAGAGCAGCGCAGCAGGAACGCTGTGACAGACTACAATTAACCACAAATGTTTTACTGGCTGCTGCTTCAGCAGTTTGTGGGCTCCAGGTTAAAGGCTCGTTCAGCAGCGCTGTCATTGCCACCCCTCCAAACACGTCCTCTGCAAGCTGGATTGGAAGCAATTAAACATGGGGTTTTGTTCAGATCTCAAAGGGATGCCAACAGAAAGCACAAAGGCTGAACACGCTCCCCAGGTGTAGACTGCCTAATGAAAAAATCAAAACATTTCACAACACAAAGGAGTTTGAATTCTCCATCCGTTCCAGGCAGCCAAGTCCTCTCGCTGCTATCACTGCCCGCTCAGGATTGCACAAGAAAAACCCGTGCTCCTACAGAAGCTGCAAGCAGTGCAAGAGGACTTTACCGCGGCAGCGTTTTCCAAGACTAACAGCTAAAGCATACCACCAAATTCCAGCTTCCATCCATAGCACTGGGAACTGGATGTTCCCTCTCAAAGGAGACCGTGCCATCACCCACACTTCTGCTAATGCCGTTTCCCCACTACTCAAGCAAGGCACCTGCAAGTAGCATCCTGCCAGTACCCAGGCGCTGCTGTGACACCCAGGCTCTTTTTGCTCAGACGGAATCACAGCCCCCAAATCAGCTATAAGCAAGCTTGGAGAACACGCCGACGAGGGGGGAAGACCCCAAACCCGGGGCCCGGGTGATCCGCGGCTTTTCCCCGACACCCATCGCAGACCGTTCTTTTCTGCATTGATTTCTTAAGCCGTTGCTGCATCCCAAGAGAAATGAGAATATCACCGGCGCACCCGCACAGCTGCGGCGGCGCCGGCGACCCCAGCCCCGGCTGCGGCCCTGCAGAGGAGCCTCCGGGTCCGGTGCAGTCCCCGCCACCCCGCGGTATCCCGGCTCCCACCGCCAGCTGCCCTCCCCCCCGGACCGGAGGTGCGGATGCAGCAGCGGCCCCGCACCAGGATTTTCCCCATCGCGGATTCCACCACCGCCCCCGGCTCTTACCCGAGCAGCAGCGGCGAGGCAGGGGCCGGTGCGGCGGACGGGAGCGCGGCCGCCCTCGGGGCGGACCGGGGCGGACCGGGGAGGGGCGGGGAGGGGCGTCCGCCCGCCCTGGACACGGCACCGGGTCCGGTCCCGGGACTCGGGGCTCCCGCTGCCCCGGCTCCCAGCGCACGCGATGCTTTCACCGAGCAGCGCGGGGCTCCGCTGCCCGGAGCCGGGGCTGCTCCGGGGGGAACCCGTCCCGTCCCGTCCCGTCCCGCGCCGCGTGTTCCACGTTTTCTTCCTGAATTCCCGTTTCTCTGGTCTCCCTCGGACACAGCGATCTCCTCCCGCTCCTGACTGACTGGCACGTCACTGTTCTCCCCGGTAAACTGTTTTCTTTCCCTGTCATACCCTGTCTGGATGCGTGTCAGCATTCCAGATCTTATAACCTGAAAGTGTTCAAGGCCAGGCTGGAAGGGGCTTGGAGCAACCTGCTCTAGTGGAAGGTGTCCCTGTCTGTGGCAGGGGGTTGGGACTGGATGAGCTTTAAGGTCCTTTCCAACACAAACTGTTCCATGATCCCTGTGTGCCCTTTCTTTTGTCTCCATGACTTTGAGACCACCCTGAATACAGAGAAAGGTTTCCCCTCGCCTGGCTACAGATTGTCTTGTGTCACTGCTGTCTGAAACCTTGATGATATGCCTCCTTGAGGTCATCCAGGTGGGTCACTGCCCTCTGATGCACAGCTTTAGTTACTTGCTCACTGCTCCAAATAAGCAAGAGGCCTAACTGGGCTGTTCAGCTGCGATGTTCACTGAGGATAAAAAGCACGAGCCATGGGTGGAGCCTGTGGATGCAGGCACTCCATGTGTCTCCATGGCCTTGCAAGAGGGACTGTAGAGCACTGGGCACACCCACAAGCAGCAGAGCAAGAGCATCCCTGCACATGGTAGAGCCAGGCTGAGAGAGCTGGGCTGGGGCAGCCTGGGCAAGAGAAGGCTCCTTAAGGGGAGACCTTAGAGCAGCTCCAGTGCCTAAAGGGGCTGCAGGAACCCTGGAGAGGGGCTTTGGACAAGGGATGTAGGGACAGGACAAGGGGAATGGCTTTAACCTGCCAGAGGGGAGACTGAGATGAGCTCTTGGGCAGAAGCTGTTCCCTGTGAGGATGCTGAGGCGCTGGCGCAGGGTGCCCAGAGAAGCTGTGGCTGCCCCATCCCTGGCAGTGTTCAAGGCCAGGTTGGACACAGGGGCTTGGAGCACCCTGCTCCAGTGGAAGGTGTCCCTGCCAGTGGCAGGGGTTGGAGCTGGAGGAGCTTTAAGGTTCCTTCAACCCAAACCAGGCTGTGATTCCATGACAAATACACAGAGCTGCTGGGCAGCGCATATCCCTGTTATCACTCTCTCGTGGTGCAACCTTAGGCTCTGGGCACTGACTGCAGCATCTGCCACTGAAAGGTCCTTGTTCCCCCTTCACCACAGCAGAGGGAGCTCTGGATGTCACCGGCATTTCCGGCCCCTCCTGCCTGGCCCCTGGGCTGCAGTGTGCTGCTGACCGTGCCACGTCCGCGGGCTGCAGCCGTGTGCCGTTAGCCCATCACGCACCCCCACTGCCTCAGGGACAGTACAGGCTGGACTCCTGCAGCCTGGGGCAGGCAGAGCCACGTCCTGCCCAGCCCGGGCACACTCAGGGCTGGCAGAAAAGGGAGGGCTGGGATGAAGGGCAGGTGCTGGGGTGACCTGATAACTCAGTGGGGACCCTCTGGCATCCCCAGAGCTGCTTTCCAGATTGGATCAAGGGGTCTGCTGCACCATTCCCTTGGGAAAATGCTCTACCCCTGCCTTCCCCCCAAAAGGAAATCCCAGAAGAGGAGCTGCTGGGGGAGAAGGGGAAAGGGAAGGTAATAAGGGAGAGGTTGTGTGAACGGAGCAGCCCACGCAGGGAAGGCAGCGCAGGCAGGGAGGCAGCGACGTACAGCTGGAGGAGGAGGGCTCAGCGCCGCTGCTTCGACGTCATCATCCGGCCCTTCCCGTTTCGTCGGGAAGCGAGGGGGCCGGGATCTTGCAAGGAAGCAAGGAGATGGCTGAGAGAGACCCCATGGAGGGTGATGAGCCCTTAACCCGCGGTGCTGGTAAGTTCAGTGGGGTTAGTGTCTTCATTAAGATTTCGTGGGGCAAAACGCTTTCAGTGCCAGTGTCTCTGGATGACTCTGTAGGAGCTTGCGGTCAAGATGAACTCATAGGGCTCCATCATGTCCCAGAATGTTAGAAGTTGTTCTATAACTACAGATGGAGGACAACCTGACACTGTGAAATCAAACCCAAATGCCTTCTGCACTGTAACCTAAGGTGCAAGTGCAGGGTGGCCTGAGGGATGTAGGTGATCTGTCTGGAGGCAGTGGAGGGGCAGGCAGGTGCCGGCTGGGGTGTCTCCAGAGGAGGGACCTCATCAGGACTGCAGGCAGGAAGGAAGGAGCAAGGCACTGTGTTCCAGAGCGCTGCCATCACATGGGTACACTGGGAGGTGAGAGGAAGCCAAAGGCTCAGGAATACCCCTATGGAGGAGGAGGGCAGGAGAGGGGACTCTGCTCCTGGAAGCTGAGCAAGAAATTTGCTCTCTGTGTGGCAATGGGGAGTGATAAGGAGGCTGAGAGCGTGTTCTTGGCCACACAGTGCCTGCCCATCTTATAACAGGGCACAAACAGGCAGGAAAAGGTTTCACAGTAAAGGCATGAAGAGGAGGAGGATGAGCAGAGGATAGGAAAGTCCTCTAGACATGATGTCGGTCCTGAGCTCTCCTCTGCTTTCTGGTGCAATTGCACTGTGAGGTTATGGGGAAGATTTGGATCCTGAATTCTCAGGTAAGGTCATGCCCGGGTCCTCACTGACAACTTGGTGCAGTGGGGTTGGTGGAGCTGCACAGTGGTGAGCATAACACCTCGCCTCACTGCCTTGTGCTGAGCATGTCCCTGCCATGGTTTGTGGGGGAGGATGTGGAAGATGCAGTAGACGTGGGAGCACGTGGTGATACAAAGTACACAGGGGGACCAGTGTGGCTGATGGGTTTGGGAAGGCGGGGTGAAGGCAGCTTGAGGATGCCTTCTCCCAAATATGAGGCAAAACTGACAATGTCTTCCTGTTCTTCCAGTCGTAAGGACACGTGTGGCAAGCTGTTGCAAACCTCCGGGAGGTGAAGCCTCAGGGAGCTCAGAGGTGAGGTCCTGCAAGACACAATACCCAAGGCTGGGTGAGGAGCATGCGGGGATGGGGAGGAGGAAGGCACAGGCTCTTGGCCAGCCCTGTGGCTGGGGGCTCCGGGGCTGCCCATCACTACCGCGCTGGGTGTCAGGAGCCGGTGGGTGCTGCCCTCGGGCCCAGGAGATGGAGCTCACAGGCCAGGTGGGCACAGCTCAGGTATCAGCCTGTTTTCTCCCTGCAGGAGGTGGGAGCAGGGCTAGCGCTATCTGGCACTGGGGATGTTGCTCATGTTCTCAGACCTCTCCTTCAGCAGCAAGCGCTGCTGGAGGAGACAAATACAGCATGCAAGTCTTCCTCTGTGTTCCCTCTGCAGGAGAGCGATGACGAGCTGGAGCCAGACTCACATGCACCATGGCAGGGAAAGTGCTTCAGCTGCATCGGAGAGGTAAGGGCTTCACAAGTCACACCAGCGAGAAGTGGCACAGAAGGAGCCAGGTACTGACCTGCCTGTCACTGGGTGCACCTCCGCAACCCCTTACAGCAATTCCTCATCCTCCAGGGGAGTCCAGCCCCTTTTGCTGTGCTAACGCACCACATGCTGCCCCAGTTTCCAAGTTTGCAGGAAGACAAATCCCACTTGCTTACATCCCGTATTTATTCTCACTGCTAAACATTCCAGCTGCCTGTGGCCACAGACTCCTCTGCTGATACATGATGGCAGAGAGGGAATAGCCCAGGTTTACTCACAAGGAAGTCAGCAGCACGCATTTTCTCTCAGGAAACAGCAGCTTTCCTATCCTGAAGTTCAATTTGCAAAATGCTTCCTAAAACTCAGTGGGTAAAACACATCATTTGGAGATCTGGGAGCTGTGTGTCCTACTACTGCATGGGGCATGCATGGGCTAGCCAATGCCTTCCTCAGCCCAGTGGCATCTACCCTGGTGGGGCTGTGGTCTCTCTTGGGCACTGCTGCAGGGATCTGCGTGCATTAAAGGGGTCATGTGGCTCAGAAATGGCCAGTGCTTGTTTTGGATCCCAGAGCAGAGGAGTTGCCAGTTACTGATTTTTCTGGACTTGTCACTGATGAGAGCAATGCCTTTCCAGGCACCAGGCACAGGCACTGAGCTCCCACTCCAATCTGCACCATGCTTCACTGTCAGTCCCAGTACAGCACCCCATTCAGACCCAAACTGGCCACATTTGTGTTGCAGGATCTTCCACAAGTGATGCCAGAGATAATCCAAAAGGCTTTGAGGCACCGCACCGTGTATCAGTAAGTGCTGTGGGGGGAAGAGGGAGCATTTCCAAAAGCCCTGTCCCTGGTGGCATGATCCTGTCATCCCTTCCATCCGCAGAGCTCACCTCCCTGGTGCAGGCGTCTTCCAGTGCTCCATCACAGGCCTTGGCTTTAAGGTGAAGTCAGCAGTGACCATCACCTACAGATATACCACCTGGAGCAGACGCCTCAGCAAGGCCAGTGAGGAAATGTGGGTTCCTGCCGGACCCCTCTTCGACATCAAGGTGCAGCCCAGGGTTGTGCAGAAGATATATCTCCCTCACTTCATCTGCCTTGCAGGTACAGCAGCCACAGGGACCTGGGCCTCCCAGTGCACCACCCCCCTGCTTGTGCCCCCCTGGACATCTCTTCAGAAAGTGCCAAATTCTCTCTTCCCTCTGAGATTCCCTGTACTCCTTTGTATTCCTCTGCTTTGCTTTGGAATCCTTCCTCCTTCTCTCATCTCCTACCAAGCTTTTCCTCAGCGGTCCTTCACTAGCTCCTGCCCCTCACCACCGGTGCCTCCTCACCCACCCTTTCCTCCCACTGTTGAACCCCCCGGGCACTACCCCAGGCTTCCCCAGGGAGTTCCTCAGCTCTTTGCATTATGGCAGCTGTGAATGGCAATGGTTGCCCCTGCTCTGCTCCACCGGGACAGGAGCCAGCCAACTGCACCCACCCCCAGGCTGGACCACTCTGGGGTGGGATGAGGTAGGTCAGACCTGGCCCAGACAGAAGGGGAAGTGGAATGGGATTGTCCATTTTCCCCCAGGCAACGTGAGGAGTCACAAGGCTTGGATCTGGGACCTCTGCCCTGCAGTGCTCTTACCGGGGCACTGCTGATGAGTGGAGAAGGAGCATCAGCACCTGAGTGTGCAGAGGAGCCCCAGTCCCCATGCTGTGGCCCTGACACAGGCACTGGGTGTGCTGGATGAGACTCCTGTGGCAAATCCATGTCCTCTTCTGAAAAAGAGCAAGCTGCAAAAACAGCTTCCTGTCTGGCTCCATCTCCCAGCCAGGGCCTGCAGGCACAGTCGTGTCAGCCACACAGAGGCTCTATGCATTCCTCACTGACACAGCCGTGCAGAGCAAAGAGCTGTTGTTAGAGTTCAGATTTGCAGGTGTCTGGGCCTGCAGCTCCCTGCCAAAGCCCAGAAGCCCAGGGCACACCTGGGACTAAAAGCAGAGCATGTCGTCGTGTATGGGTGCATGTCCCCTCTCTGTTGCTCAAACCTGACAGCCTAGGAGAGTGCCAGAACAACTAAACAGAACCTTGTTGCCTTTGCTGTCTCTTGCAGAAGACGTAGACACCAGCCAATGCTTCATTGCCCATTTCAAATCTGGGGCGATGATGCTGGAGAGACCAACCAGGATGGTTGCATTCTCTGCTGTCCTGAGGAATCCCAGCTTCTCACTGCTTGGGGTACTTTGGAGGAAGTTATGTTCAGCCTTACATTCATTTCCTGTGCATTCTTTGGTGCTGATCTACCAGCAGCTCAGGGCTGCAGATACAACTTTTCACCTCTACCTGATCCCAGATGACAACTCTTTGAAGCAGGTAAGACAGAGGGAGCTTGACTGGGTTACAAAAGGATGACATCTCTATGACTGCAGTAGCAGGGGCTGGATTTGATAAGCAGAGATGCCTCCCAAGTTTGCTGCCTCTGATTCACACACAGCCCTGTGCCCCATCTCCCACTGCAGGACAGCATCCTTGCTCCTGCCTACATCACTCTCTTTCACAAACGCCTCCAGGAATCATTGTCCATGTTTTTGGCTGGGGCAGCATGTCCTAGCACAAGCAAAGCCATGGCACAGGATGCTCTGCAACAGAGAGCAGATGTAGGACTTGGGGCCACTGCCAGGCACAGCACTAGGTGGCTGCTCACCAGCTCTTCTGCTGCCTGCAAGTCCCTACCCTCTGTCACAGAGACATTGCGTCACCCTGCCGATGTTCCTGCCTGCACACGGGAGCTTCCTGCCTGCATGGACCGGGAGCTGCCTAGCTCCTGAAGCACAGCACTGCCTGTGACACACACCCACTGGTCTGTTCTGACTTGTTCAATCTCTTCTTGGATTCACCAGGACCAGCTCCAGTTCACAGCCCCTCTGGTGTTTTTCTTTTCTCTCTCAAAAGCCATGCTTGACTTTTACAGGCCGTAGAAAACCAAGAAAAGGATTGGAATTCAAGGCTTATTCCCAAGCCTCCTCCATTCAGCCCTCTGTTCTTTGGCTGCATATACCAGTTAACCAGTACAGATTTGGTGGTGATAACACCTTCAGTAAGTGGGATTGTTCCCTTCCCCTTTCTTTTTCCCCAGTGAATTAGAAGATGCCAGAAGGCTCTGTCTTCAGCCATACTCTGCTGCCAGAACCTGTCTTGCTCGGTCTCAGAGGCAGGGGCGCAGGGAGCTGTACTGCTTCCAAGTGGCGAAGATACTTCATGATATATGTCCCTAGAAAGACTGCAGAGCACACCCCAAAGCCCCAGAGAGCAGTTCTAAAGGTGACAGAGCCAAGCTCTCCCCAGTGTCAGGTAAAAGCAGTAGAACCCATAACTTGCAACCTGGGAAGTTCAGGCTGAGTGTTGGGAAAAATGTATTGCCCGGTGGAGATGCAGCCACCAGAGCAGGTTAGAAGGTGCTACATCTCTGCATCCTGGGGTTTTCAGTGCTGAGCTAGACAAAGTCCTGGCTCAGCACATCTAGACTGGACATCGGTCCATCTTTGTAAGTCAGATAAGATGCTCCAGAGGTCTTTTCCAACCAAAATTAGTGCTATTGACAGCATAGCAGAGCCCTGACGTGTGCATCTTCCCTTCTCTTTTCTCTTGCTGGTATAGCCAGGGAACGCAGGATGATGTCTGTGAATTCACTGCAGCTCCCCACAATAAGATTCAACTTGCTAATTGTCTTTACAGTCACGCTTGCCGTTTTGTTACAAGAGTCCTAAGAAACAGCAGGTCTTTGTCGAGATCTACATCAAGAACATGGCAGAAGAAATTGGGCTCCTTATGACCCACAGATCTGATAATACCGAGGTCTGGAGAGCATTGCTGAGATCAGGTAGGAACAGCAGGTCCATCTAGGAGCTCATTTGTCTTAGCAAAAGCGGAGGTGCATCACCCAAGAGACCTTACGTATTTTGTGGTCACAGTCATCCACACATCCTGCAGGAAAAGCAAACGCAGTCTATGTGTGCAAAAACAGGCCACTGAGGATATAAGGACCTGAAAGGACCCCCCAATATACATCAGACCAGAGCTTCGAATTTAATGTGAAATTTCATATGTCTGGGGCTTAGGAGAGCATGACAGCACTATCAGTCTCTCTCTTCTCTTGGCTACTGTTTCCGTAGAAGGCTGACTTATTTTTAGAAGTCCATGAATGTAAGGAACACCCATGGATCTCCAGTGCAGCCACGGTGCGATACAAAGGAGGTAAACATCAGTGAAAGTCAGCATTTGCACCTCATGAGGTTCAACAAGGCCAAGTGCAGGGTCCTGGCCCCTGGCTTGGGGCAACCCCTGGTATCAATACACGCTGGGGGATGGAGGGATTGAGAGTAGCACTGAGGAGAAGGACTTGGAGGCATTGAGGGATGAAGGGTTGGACAAGAGCCGGCACTGTGCGCTTGCAGCCCAGAGGCCAGTTGTATCCTGGGCTGCAGGCAGAGGAGTGTGAGCAGCAGGTCAAGGGAGTGATTCTGCCCTCTGCTCTGCTCTGGGGAGACATCACCTGGAGTCTACACCCAGCTCTGGAGTCCTCAGTACAGCAAAGCCATGGACCTGTTGGATAGGGTCCAGAGGATGGACACACAAATCATCAAAGGGCTGAAGCACCTCTCCTATGAGGAAAGGCTAAAGCAGTTGGAGTTGTCCAGCCTGGAGAGAAGACTCTGGGGAGACCATATTGTGGCCTTTCAATACTTAAAAGGAGCGTATGAGAAAGATGGGGAGAGACTTCTTAGCAGGGCCTGTTGTGATCGGATGAGGGGTGCTGGTTTTAAACTGAAAGAGGGGAGATTGAGAGTGAGCGAGAGGAAGATATTTGTTACCATGAGGGTGGTGAGGCACTGGCACAGGTTGCCCAGAGAGGTGGTGGGTGCCCCATCCCTGGAGACATTCATGGCCAGGCTGGATGTGGTTCTGGGCACTTGATCTAGTTGAAGATGTCTGTGCTCCTTGTAAGGGGTTTGGACTGGATGAGCTTTGAGGGTCCCTTCCAACCCAAACTATTCTATGATTCTATCTTTAAAAGCTGCATGTGCAGCCAGCACTTCTCTTCCAGATTGTCTGGGTGTGACACCAGTGTGTGACACAACGCCCAAAGCACACCAGGTTAAGGTAAGGCCAGATGGACCAGAGTCTGCCTTCTCCATGCGCCTCTGCATGGCTGGGTCAGCTCCGCAGCCACCACACACACCATTAACATCACGCAGCAGCACCCACCCCTGGGTGCCCTGTGGAGAAGTGTGGCAGAGGAGCTGCGAGAGGCAGCCCTTCACAGGCACAGAGTACGGTACTGCTAGTCGTGCCTCGAAACCCCCTCCCTGCTGGTCTGACCCAGCACCCCCAAGAGTAACACCTGCAACTGAGTACTGCACAGATGGACAGGAGCAGTAGGAGAAATGGCCAAGAGCTTTGTGGAGGATTGGGCACCTCAGGAAGACGTTGTGGAGCATTGGGCACCATCATTTCAGTGATGGCGTTTTCAGTGATCTCTCTCCTTTCACTTTCAGGTGATATTAATCCTCCTGCCTTTGCCTCCACGAGCATGTCTGGTCAGTACAGTGTTCCAGAGCTACCTTTCTAGAGTCTAAATCTATTTCTTTGGAGCTCACCAGTCTCTGGTTTAAAGCAGATATCAGCCTTTTTTCCCCATCCTTATGATAGTTTCTAGACAAAAAGCCTTCAAAGCTGCAACCTCAAACTGTTGTTCCCACGTTGCTGGCAGCACGCTCTGTGCCATGCTGGTAGGTAAAGTGGCATCTTGCAGGTGACCCTCCAGACTGGTCCTCCTTCCTTGCCCTGCTTCCAGCGCTCCCACCACTGGTTCCTCCTTCCTTGCCCTGCTTCCAGCGCTCCCACCACTGGTTCCTCCTTCCTTGCCCTGCTTCCAGTGTTCCCACTGCTGGTTCCTTCTTCCTTGCCCTGTTTCCAGTGCTCCCACTGCTGTTGCAGCTGGTGCCCATCCTTGTTGGTGGAGGGATGGGCCACATGGCTGTGGGACAGAGTGCACAGCCGTGGTGTCCGCTGGCTTTGGATGCCACATGCAGCAGCGCAGCACTCTGCTACTGCAGCACAGTAATGGAGGCTCAATCTCTGCTAGGTGGAGCATTCCTGAAGAAGCACAAGGCCAAACTTTGCTCCAGGATGAGGCCGCTCGCCATTCTGCCGCACTTGCGGACTGCGAACGTCATAAATAGTGATGAAG
Organism: Amazona ochrocephala; assembly: GCA_039720435.1. Lineage (NCBI taxonomy): Eukaryota > Metazoa > Chordata > Aves > Psittaciformes > Psittacidae > Amazona > Amazona ochrocephala. The sequence continues at coordinate 471,682 of CM077891.1, read as the reverse complement.
AAGAGGAGCTGCGAGGTCAAAGTATGAGTGTAACAAGGAATCTAATTTTGCTGGATCTAATTGAAAAGAAGGGTCTGGAGGCCCAGGAACAGTTCTACCAGATCCTCCGTTTGAAAGACCCGTTTTTCGTTGCCGATCTAGAGAATTCCAGTTAGGCCTGGGAAAGCAGAACTGCTTTTGCCCCTGTTGCTCAGCTTATGGAAGCAATGGAAGGGCATTTAAAGTGTGGAATCCCAACATTACAATGGAAAATGCAATAATCCCTCTGAGCCTCCTGGTCCCAGGCCTGCATTCCTTGGCTGATTCTATTGCCAGCAGTGGACAGTGTCATGACAGCCACTGGTGAGAAGCTGCTGGAATAAGAGACCTTGGTTCCCAATCCAGTGCCAATACCTTGAATCTGTCTGCTCCCCTGACTCAGGGCCGTACCTCTCCAAAAGCTCCGCACAGCTGCTGGCAGGTGAAGGAACCCCTCTCAAAGGAGCCATAGAAAATAACAGAAGAGATTCTTGAGCAAGCTGCTCTAGTGGAAGGTGTCCCTGCCCACGGCAGGGGATTGGGACTGGATGAGCTTTAAGGTCCCTTCCAACCCAAACCTTTCCATGATTCTATGATTCAGGTTCATGCACCTTCACGATAAGTCTGACTCAACACTTGGACATAGGCTGTGACGGGTACAGAAGTGGACCCATGCGGATGGGAAGGGGAGCCACGAGAACAAAGCAGGGTGAAGCAAAAAGGTGTTTTAAAAGGGGCCATTTGGTTATAAATCAGGCTGAGCCCTGTGCCGGTCACCACAGTCTGTGCTGGCTTTTTGTATTTTCATATTAAACGGTTTTGTAATCGTTCCTCTGCATCGTCTCAATCTTGAGATCTGAGTGGGTGCTGCAAGGACCAGGTGCTGCCTGCTGGGGAGACCTGTGTGTGCATCAGGGGATTTGGTGGTGCCTGCTGCAGCGAGAAGGGGGTCTTTTACCTCCGGCCACCGGGTGGGAACGGTATCCCCAAAACTCGCTACTGGAGGGGACCAGCGTGATGCAAATGAGTGGCTCTGTGCCGCTGGAGCTGGATCCCGTGTCACAGCCCGTGTGTCTGGTGGTGGACCAGAGTATCCCCCCAAAACTGGGTGTGGGGAAGTTGTGCTTTCACCATGGCAGTTCAAGCTGGACCAGGACCCCTGGAGGGGGGGAGGGTTCGGATGCAGGCGGAGGTGCCAGGGAAACGGAGGGGCTGTGCTGGTGCTCAGGGGAACCCCAAGTGTGCTTGTGCTTGTGACCCCTGAATGTGTGTGTACCTGCACTCACGCAGTGCCTGCTCAGGCATTGGAACAGGCTGCCCAGGGCAGTGCTGCAGTCACCGTCCCTGCAAGTGCTCACACGTCGTGTAGACAAGGCCCTCAGTGCCATGGGTTAGCGGTGGCCTTGGCAATGCTGGGAACGGTTTGATTGGATGAGCTGAAAGCTCTTTTCCAGCCTGGTTGATCCTGTGACACTTCCGTGACACCAGTGACCTCCTGCCTCTGCCACCCCAGGAGGAGGGCACGGTACCGGTGTGTGAGGTGAGTCGGGTGTGTGGGTGCTGACAGTGGCAGCCAGCGGCCGCGCGTGTGCCCGTGCATGTGTTCGGTTCCCACATGTTCGTGCGTGTGTCCTGTGCTCTCGTGCTCCTGGGTGTCCCCGGAACGAGCGCTCCGCTCCGCTCCGCTGCAGGGTGAATCCACAGCGGGGAAAGCGGCAGCCGCAGCCCCCGGCCTGGGCAGGACCGAGGGTCCCTGGGCTCCAGCGGCCGGGCGGGGGTCCCGGAAGGATCCCTGCCGGGGGGGGGGGGGTGAGGAGCGCGGCCACGCCGTTACCTCCGCCGCCCGGGCCCCGGGCAGCGCCGGGGGCGGGGCTCGCCGGGGCGCGCCCCCAGCATTGGTGGGAGGTGCCCGCGGGGGAGGCGGGACCTCTTTGTGATTGGTTCTCTCTCCGCGGGGCGGGGCGTGCGGGGTTCGCTCTCGCGGGAACAGGGCTCAGCGCGGGAAGTTCTTCCCGCGGTGGCGGGTTGCGCCGGAGGGTGATGGTGCTGCGGGGCGGCGGAGGCCCCGAGGGAGCGCGGAGGGGCCGGCGGCCCGGCGGGTCCTGGGGGCCTGCGGCGGAGGTTGACGGCGCGGCGGCTGGCAGGGACGATGGCCCCGCGGTGTCCGCTCTCAAGCGCCTGGAGCGATCGCAGCGCACTGATCGGCTGGACGCGCTCTTCGGTTTCGAGCGACCAGCGCAGCCCGGCGAGTGGACGGGCTGGCTCATCAACATGCACCCGGTATGGACCTGCGGGGCGTGGGGCGAGCAGCCAACCCGTGGGGCATGGGGAGGAGGCCCCCGGTAGGGCCCGGTGGGGGGAGTCGGGAAGGCCTCATGGAGGGACCTTGCTGAGTCCATGGTGCCCCTGGGCAGACGGAGATGCTGGATGAGGACCGGCGGTCGGTGAGCGCTGTGGACTATTACTTCATCCAGGAGGACGGGAGCCGTTTCAAGGTGGGTTCCCCGGGGGTCCGGGAGCGACACGGAATCTCATGAGTGGGGCTTGTTGCCGTCACAAGTCTCCTCTCTCCTAGGTGGCCCTGCCCTACAAGCCTTACTTCTACATCGCCACTCAGAAGGTGAGGAGGGGGCCCTGGGAGGGCCGAGGTGTCCAGGGAAGGGATCGCAGGCCCCTGGGGAGCTTGAGGTCTCCTGGACATCCAGTTCTGGGACGATCTTCTCCCAAGGGACAGTGGACTGCTCAGCCTTGGGGGGGGTCTCTTGGCAGGGCTGCGAGCAAGAAGTGTCCTCCTTCCTCTCCAAGAAGTTCCAAGGGAAGGTTGCAAAGCTGGAAATTGTCCCCAAAGAAGACCTGGACCTGGTCTGTATTCCTCTGGGCTCTTGAGTAGTGGGTTTTTTTGGACATTTTACAGCTCTAGTGAAGTAGGAAGGGACTGAGTGGAGGGAAATGGCATACTTCAGTCTCCTAGTGCTGCCGCGGTGCCTATCAGTAATGGGTAGCTATGGCTAATCACGTTCCTCTCCTTGAGCACATCAGCTCACAGGGAGCTGCTGCTCATACTTGACCTGCTCATCTTCCTCTTCCCTGGGTGGATCCTGTGTGGTCCTGCCTGCATGGGCAGCAGGGCTGGCTGTGTCCTTGCTCTTGCAGCTCCTGTACTCTTCCCTGAAGTCTTTTCTCAATGTTTGACTCTCCCACCCATTGGCACCTCTTTTGTTTCTTTGCCTGTTCTGCCACCTGTATCAGTCTGGTATGCCTTCCGCACCCGCTTCTATAGAAACATAGGAGAGTTTGGGTTGGAAAGGACTTTCAAAGGTCATCTAGTCCAAACCGCTGCCATGATCAGGGACATCTTCCACTAGATTAGATTGCTCAGAACCACATCCAGCCTGACCTTGAATGTGTCCAGGGATGGCAGTACTCATCCCCCTGAGCTGGCAATGTCTTGCTGCTTTGCAGCCAAACCACTTGGTGGGTCTGAAGAGGAACTACATCAAGCTGTCCTTCAACACGGTGGATGACTTGGTAAAGGTGCGTAAGGAGATCTCTCCTGCCGTGAGGAAAAACAGAGAGCGGGACCAGGCGAGCGATGTCTACACAGCCATGCTGTCAAGGTGGGAGCAATCCTGAGGGCCTCTCTTGTTAATAACTAGGCTCCCTTCATTATTTCTGAGCTGTCCCCAGAGTGCTGTTGTCCTGCCTGGGTCTGGCCCCGGTTATACCACCCTTCTCTGAGGTGGCTCTTCCAGCTCAGTGCTGCACATTAAGAGGCCCAGAGCCTCAGGGATCTGATGTGATGTGCTGTGGTGGTACCTCTGCCTGCCAGGCACGTAGATACCCTGTCTCCTGAGAAGGAATACTCAGAGGCATTGGGCAACCTTACTTCTAGCAGTGACTGAAGGGAAGAAAGCCCCAGCCAGTATGTTCTGTCTGAATGAAGAGCAGGAGCTTGTTTGCAAGGTTGGGAGCACAGTCGCAGGCAGACAGAAACCCCCAAAACCTCTTTTTTAAAGCCACCTAGTATATAAATATGGAAACTTCACCTTCTCTTTGGGTTCCTGCCCCTGAAGTCTGATCTTAGTTGAAACTTGAGGAAGAATCAGGTGAGATGAGTGCCCCCTGCTCACCTGGAGGGTATATCATCTCTCTTCCAAGTCTTTCCCATGTTGCCTCATTATGCTTAGACTCATTATCTTACTTATAAATCCAGTGCCATAAGAGCTGTTCATTCTACAGGCACACGTGGGGTTTGTCTGCCTATACCTGTGAGCATACACAGCTCAGAAATGTGAAGAAAAGTGAACTTAGATGGGAGCAATGGGGCTGTGCTTGCTCCTGTCCTGCAAGCAGAGAGGGTTGCATAGTGGAGAAGTGTTTCCTGCTCCCTCCTGTCTCTGACTCCTGCTGGGTGTCACCAGTGCCATGTGGCTGTCGCCTGAGGCCAAGGCTGGGGACATGTGCACCCAGTTAAAGTATCTGCTTCTCTCTGCTCCTTGCAGCGCTCTGAGCGGAGGCATCCTCACCATGGATGAAGACGGAGCCTCCAGAAAGGTGGCCAACCAGATGGACAACATCCTGGATATGCGGGAGTACGATGTACCCTACCATGTTCGTCTGTCCATTGACCTGAAGATCCACGTGGTAAGGAAGAGGGAAGCTGGAAGTGCTTCTGTACTCCTGAAATGTGTGTCAGGGAGAAACACTTTCTCTCCAGGACCTTTGCAAAGATGTTGGGGACCATGAGTTCATGTGTAAAGCTTAGTCCCCTGCTGCTGGGCCTCTTCCTTAGTTACTGATGTACAACAGAGTTAAATGACTGATGCACAGCCACAGTTTGAGCCTTTCTGCTGGGCTGCATTCAAATTCGTGCAGGTCTGTCCCCAGCAGCTGAGCAGCAGTGACCCAAGGAGCTGGCCCTGTGGTCACACTGCCCGCCCTCTTCTCCCAACAGGCGCACTGGTACAACGTGCGGTACCGGGGCAGCACCTACCCCCCTGAAATCACCTGCCGAGATGACCTCGTGGAGCGCCCGGTGAGTACGTGTGGGGCTGAGATGGGTTGGGGTAGGATGGGTTTGGTTGGGCAAGCATCCATCTGTGCGGGTGCACAGCCAGGCCTGCCCTGAGGAGCTGGTTTCCAATCAGCTGTGGGTGCTACGCTGTGGTGGCAGGGGGAAAGCCCTGCATCTGGTCTTGGGTAGTGATTTTGGGGTTGTTGAAGCAGTAAAATGATTACCGGGGAGAGTCTGGTTCACTTGCTGGGCTTAATGGCAATTGTGCTGAACTTCAAGTCAGCTTTAGAATGTTTTTCTAATGAATTTGGTCCTGCTCAGGATCCTGTCGTTCTTGCCTTTGACATTGAAACTACCAAACTCCCTTTGAAGTTTCCCGATGCAGAGACAGACCAGATCATGATGATCTCCTACATGATTGATGGGCAGGTAAGGGACAGTGGAGTGTTTTCCTCCATGCTCCAGCAGCGGAGCTGGGGAATAGGCCAGTGTTTCCCCTCCAACCCAGCCCACTCCAGGCTTGTCTTGTTGCTGGCTGTTTGGTGTGTGGCTGTGGAGATGAAGTTAATGTCTGAATGATGCATGAGGTACTTAGTTTTGTGGTATCCAGGTCAGGTTGCTGGTGCTCCTCTGGGGAACCTGGAGAGCACAGGGACAGCTCTGCTGTCCCATGTTGTCTCTCTGTGGCCTCCTTCAGCCGATGGCCAGCGATGGTTCTCAAACAGTTGTTTGTCCTTGACAGAAGCTCTGTCTTTCAAGAGACAAAATGTCCCATCATTTGGGCAGCGTTTTTGGCTTGTCTGCAAGCCAGGTTGCCCGGAGTACCTCTTTGTCACCTCCCCAGGGTTACCTCATCACAAACAGGGAGATCGTGTCTGAGGATATTGAAGACTTTGAGTTTACTCCCAAGCCAGAGTATGAGGGGCAGTTTTGTGTCTTTAATGAACCAGATGAGGTAAGTCAGTTCTGCCCAGCTAACATTTTACCTGCCTGGGGCTGTTGTTCAACAAGAGCTAAGAGCTCGGTGGGCTGCTTCTCTGGGGAGCATGGTTGGTTGAGCAGGGCTGGTCATGCTTTGATTTCTTGGCAGAAAGGATAAGAGGTCCGGTTTGGGCTATGAGGGGAAGAGTGGGAGAAGCTGGAGGGAATCCACCGCCTCTCCATTGAGGAGATGAAGTTACTTTATGTATCTTTTCTACTCTTCTGTTTTATCCTAGGCTCATTTAATCCAGAGATGGTTTGAACATATCCAGGAGACCAAACCAAACATCATTGTCACATACAATGGAGACTTCTTTGATTGGTAAGATGAGGAGTGAAAACTAAGCTGGTAGGTGTCCCCTGAGCTGTGGGGCAGACCTGACATCCTTCCATAGCTCACACAGTAGTTGGTGATAGTGTGTGATCCATGCCAACTCTCTGGCCACCTCATGAAATCCTGTGGCTGCTGGCTTGAAAGTATGAACTTCTGTAGAGTCCCATCTGCCTTGTTTTGCTGCTTTAAAGCCCTTGTCCATGTGGCAGTGTTGGTGTATGGATGAGCTCAGACTTGGGAGAGCAGGGAGAGGGTCAAAAGAGACCTGGAGGATACTGGGGAGAGGGGTGCAGGCAAGCCATTGGGAAGCAAGGGGAAAGGTCCTGGTGCAGGATGTAAGGAGGAGCATTGCCTCTTGGGTCAGCAGCAGTTCCGTTCTGGGGGAGGTTTTCCCCATGACCAGATACCACAGGTAATTGGAAGAAAAATTCTCTAGGCAGTTGGTAACAAAGCAGCTGCGAAACTGTTGTCAAAGCTGAAGGGAAATCATTGTGCCGTTCCCACTCTTTGTGTTGCCTCTTTCCCCAGGCCCTTTGTGGAAGCAAGAGCAGCAGTTCATGGAATTAATATGTACCAGGAAATCGGGTTTCAGAAGGACAGCCAGGGAGAATACAAAGCATCCCAGTGCATCCACATGGACTGTCTAAGGTATCAAATGCTGCCCCTTTACCACATACCCTGCATCTTTCTCTGGAGTTTATATAAAAACCCTACAGTTGCATTAGAATACTGTCCTCCTGCCTGTTGGAAGCTCTCGTGTTGCACCTCCCAAGGCTGACGGGATAGTCCATCTCGTTGTGCTGCTTCCTCTTGGCACTCTGCATACCACAGAACCTTCCCGGTGAAGGGCTCTTGGAGCCATCTCTGTCCCTGCAGCCTGCTGGTGACTGTCCTTGGGTGTTTGAGCTCTGCTTTGAGGGAGCAGGGAAAGGGTGGGGTAGGATCAGGCTATTGGAGTGGGGAAGGGGCCATGTCCTAACCCAGTAGCCTCCAGGCAGAGCCAGAAGAGGAAAGGACATGTGCATGCATGTGAGGAAGAAGTTGGGGTTTATGTGGGTTTCTTCCCCTGGAGCAGTGTCTGGACTTTGGAGAGTGGCTGCCTGTTCTGCAGGCATCTCCAGATGCAGTTCTGGTGGCATCTCCAGTGGCTAAATGTTTAGTATAGAGTCGCCTGAGGGAGTTGGAAGGTGATAATTCTGAGCAGTGGTGATGGTATGGATAGAGGAGTTTGTTCTGGTTGGGACTCAAGTGCATTGGTGGTGGTGCAGGATACCTAAAGCTGGACAGCCTCTCACACTTGGATACTTGGCTCTTGGCTGCCCTTGGTGAGAGGTCCCCTTCGCAGTCAAAATCCCATTTAGAGGCCGAGGCCCTTTCTGAAGGGCAGAATTGGTTCCTCTGCACAAAGTGGTTTTCATGATTCTGTCCAGGTGGGTGAAGAGGGACAGTTACCTCCCAGTGGGAAGTCACAACCTGAAAGCAGCAGCTAAAGCAAAACTGGGTTATGATCCAGTGGAGCTGGACCCTGAAGAGATGTGCCGGATGGCTACAGAGGAGCCTCAGGTATTTCCTCTCTGTGCTCTATCTCCTCTGAGCAATTGGAAAGCAAGTGTAGAGTAGCTGCAATATGATTGAATCTAACTTAAGGGGTTTCAAAATGTTCTTGCTTAATTCAGTCATTCTGAGAAATTAACTCGCTCTGTCTCCCCAGATTGCTGATGCCTCAGAAGTACTTGAGCTTGTGGGGAGAAAGAACAGGGTTTCTTTGCAGTGTTGTGGCACTGGCATTGCACAGTGCATTCTCTGTGTTTGTTTATGCCAATGGGACGTGGCACAAACACAGGCACCACAAAGGGCCGTGACTTGCTGAGGGGGAACAAGAACTAGGCTTAGTGTCCGGGTGTTGTGGGCAGGGGATTTCTGCTGAAGCTCTGGTGCAGCCTCCTGATTCCCAAACAGGGCAGCATCTGTGTCATGGGCTCATCCTCCTCATTTCTTTTCATTTGAAGCTGACGTATGATGGTCTAACTAGAGCTAGAGCAGGATGCCCTCAGAAGCGAACAGATTATTCTTTACAACCTAAGAGATGGGGAAATACACCTTTCTCCTCTTCCCACTCATACATGTGTGTCCAGCAGGAAGCAGTGAAAGATGTTGTCACTGAGCTGCTTTATCATGTGATTGTGATTAATTTGCCTGTCACCCTTCTTTGACAGACCCTGGCCACCTATTCAGTGTCTGATGCAGTTGCTACCTATTACATGTATATGAAGTACGTGCATCCTTTCATCTTTGCCTTGTGCACCATCATTCCCATGGAGCCTGATGAGGTGGGTGCATTCCTGAAATGTGGCTCTTCACCCAGCAAAGAAAACATCTCCTATGCTGCAGGGATGCTCTGGCCATGGATCTGATTCCCTCTGCCAGGGCACTTTCCCATCTGTGTCAGGGAGGGAGGCGGAGTGGATTTGGAGCCTACTCCTTTTTCTCCACAGCCCTGGGGGGTTTTGAGAGAGGTGCCAAAACCCAAGAGATCTGAGGGTTGGCAGTACAGGGCTGGAGCAAGAAAGTATGGGTGATGCTCCGTGCTCAGCCAGGTTTACTTGCAGTTGTGGTCATGCAAAACTGGGTCTCCTCATGGCTGCTGTCAGCTGTAGGGGGGATGGTTAGGAAGCTGTCAGTGCTAAGCATGTAGGAAGTGTCCCTCTCCCTTCTTGCTGAATTACAGTATGGTTTGGATTGGAAGGGACCTTCCAAGATCATGCAGTCCAACACCCCTGTCATAGGGGAGCAGATCAGGTTGCTGAGAGCTGCATCGAACCTGGCCTTGAGCTGGAAGGGATGGGGCATCCACAACTTCTCTGTGCAGCCTATTCTGCCCTGACAAGTAAATAATCTCTTCCTTACCTAAATCCATTCTTTTTGAGTTTAAAACTGGCTTTGATGTCCTTTAGGTGTTAAGAAAAGGATCCGGGACACTGTGTGAGGCACTGCTGATGGTTCAGGCCTATCACGCCAACATCATTTTCCCCAACAAGCAGGAGGAGGAATTCAACAAACTCACAGAAGATGGCCACGTGCTGGACTCGGAAACATACGTGGGAGGCCACGTGGAAGCTCTGGAGTCGGGGGTCTTTCGCAGTGACATCCCCTGCCGCTTCAGAATGGTGAGGGGCTGTGCTGCCCACCCGTGTCCTCGTGGAGGGTGGTGGTGAGGAATAACCCTCTGCTGGTGTTAACATCTCCTGTGTGTCGCTGGGCAGTGCCTGTCATACTTCAGGAAACCTTAAGCACCTGAAGCTCTATGGAGCTGGGCTGGGAAGATTCCTCCAACTGGCCATCTGTGCTTCAATGGGAGAGCAAGTGTCATATGTGTCACATGCTGGAAGCAAGCCAAGCCTTGTTGACAGCAAGGAAAAGTGGTGAAGTGGGGTTTTGGGTTTGGTTTTGAGCCAGTGGTTCTTGGAAGTTATGTCCTCTGTCCTTCTCCCACCCAGAGTTTCTTCTGAGCCCTTCCTGGGCATTGCTGACCTGTTTCTGGTTCACTCAGTTATCACCATCACCTCCCCCTGCCCTGCTTCATGCCTGTATTGTGTTCATGGGCTCCAGAGGCAGCTTTACTCTGCCATGTGATGCACCACACTTAGTGCAGGACATTTTGAGGGGTATCATGTAGTGAATGATCACAGGGGAGCATACACTGTGTATGAAAGGATCTGGACTAAGTCTGACTATTTGGAGCATGTGACCATGTCAGCATGTCACCATGAGAGGTGCTGCACAACCAAATGCAGCTGGCTGCAGTTGTCCTTGTCTCTTCCCTTCATTCCTTTTTTGCACCTACCTGTGTCTCAATATGCTGCCCTGTGCTGCAGGGCCACACATGGAGCTGCCCAGGTCAGGCAGGGGTGCGGGCAGCAGGGCACGAGCTGCCAGGCTGCAGCCAGGGATGGCTGCCCATGGTCTCAGTGTGGTCCCACACTCCTGCAGAATCCTGCTGCCTTCGACTTCCTGGTGCAGCACGTGGAGAAGACGCTGCGGCACGCCATCGAGGATGAGGAGGGTCTGCCACTGGATCAGGTCACCAACTTCCAGGAGGTCTGTCACCTCCGGCATGCTGGGCTTGGCAGTTTGAAAGTGCTGGTTTAGGGTCAGTTTATGCTCTACAGAGAGAGACCAAGAAGCCCATCTATGGGCATCTGCAGAGTTGATGGTGTTAAGGGATGTTATAAGCAACCCCAACCTCCATCAGCCCCAGGCAGGAATTCCCTTGCCCAGCTGCTGGAGCCCAGCCTGGGGATCAGGGGTCTGTGCCCCAGCTGGAGGACACAGTTCCTGCTTTCCCCTTTGCGGGTCAAAAAGGAGCAAAGCTCTGAGAGAGCTGGGAAGGGATTTAGTGAGAAGACCGACCCGCTCAGATAGCCCAAACACTAGTGCTGCTCTCGTTCCCTGCTTTTTATCGGCTACAGAGTGCAGGTCACTCCTCTCCAAAGCTGAGTCTGCAGATCCTTGGAGGGCATCATCAGTTAGTTACCGGGGACTTCTGATCTTTGCTGTTTTCTGCATTAACCCACTTGCCCTGAAAAGGTCCTTGGCCAAGTAACCTTTAGGAAATAGTTGCTTTCACCTTCCACATGCCCCTACAGGTAAAGCCTACCTTGGAGAGCCAACCCAAAACCTGCAGTACAGGTGGTCTTTTTGTCTTGCCACAGGTTTGTGATGAAATCAAGGTCAAACTGAATTCCCTGAAGGAGGTTCCAAACAGAATTGAGTGCCCCCTTATCTACCATCTAGATGTGGGGGCCATGTATCCCAACATCATTCTGACCAACAGGTTGCAGGTGGGTAACATCAGTCTTGTCTCTCCTGATCTGTCTTTCAGATGACCTTGGTGGTCCCTGTTGTGGATCTACTTAAAATCAAAGGCTGAGCTTTCTGCTCAGGCTGCTCAGGGCAGGGGTATCAGATAAGGCTGAGTGAAGTTCAGGCAGGCTGCCATGGCTGCCAGGTCTTCAAAGGCTGAGCTACAACTCAGTTTGAGGACTCTTCCCAAAGAAACAGCGTTGGATTTGTGGGGTTTGTGTTCCCAAAAGGCTCTGGTAAGGAGAACTCTCTGTGTGCAGTTCTGGCATCCCAGCATAAGGACATGGAGCTGTTGGAGCAAGTCCAGAGGAGGCCATGAGCATGATCGGGGGCTGGAGCACCTCCCATATGTAGACAGGCTGAGAATACTGAGGCTGTGCAGCCTGGAGAAGAGAAGCTGCTTGGAGACCTCTGAGCAATTTCTGGTCCCTGAAGGGGGCTACAATGATGCTGGAGAGGGACTCTTCATCAGGGACTGTAGTGATAAGACAAGGCGTGACGGGTTTAAACTGAAATGGGAGATTTAGGTTGGATATAAGGAAGAAGTTCTTTACTGTGAGAGTGATGAGACCCTGGCATGGGTTACTGTGGCTGTCCCATCCCTGCCAGTGTTCAAGGCCAGGCTGGACGGGGCTTGGAGCAACCTGCTCTAGTGGAAGGTGTCCCTGCCCGTGGCAGGGGTTGGAACTGGATAAGCTTTAAGGTTCTTTCCGACCCAAACCAGTCTGGGATTCTGTGATGTTCACATCAATGCTCTTTGGCCACCTACTGCCTGTTCTGGCACGAGTTGTCCTTTGGAGAGGTATCCCCAAGACCTGTGTCTCTTCCTTGCATCCAGCCCTCCGCCATGGTGGATGAGGCCACGTGTGCTGCCTGTGACTTCAACAAGCCGGGTGCCAACTGCCAGCGCCGGATGACTTGGCAGTGGAGAGGAGAGTTCAGTAAGTGCAGTACAGACCATGCAGTCCAACCCACAGGGATGGCGATGAATTCCTTCTCCCCTGGGAAACTGATGGGTGCTGTGCTCCGCAGTGCCTGCCAGCCGCAGCGAGTACCACCGCATCCAGCAGCAGCTGGAGTCAGAGAAGTTCCCTGCTCTGACCCCTGACGCAGCGCCCCGCGCCTTCCATGAGCTCTCCCGGGAGGAACAGGCCAAGTACGAGAAGAAGCGGTTGGCAGGTAAAAGCACAACAAAAGGAGTGAAAAGTGACCGTGGTGACGTGGTCGGTGTCTGCAGCCCAGGCCATGATGAGCAGCGCTCACCAGCACTTGGCTCTTGGGCTGTGGGGTTGGTCCAGCCTGGGTCTGGTCTCGGACTATGACGGACCTGCTCCAGGATCCCAGCAGGCTCCTGTGCTTTCCACAGAGGGGCCAGACACTGGTGCCTGTGTCAGTGTTTTTCCTTTTGTCTGCTGAGAGCCATGGATTTGAGCTGAAACGTGAATGGCTCCATGTCAGAAGGCTGCTGCTTAAAGCCTGTTAAAGAAAGGGAAACATAACGTTATCCCATTGCTGAGTGATGCAGAGCCAGCCAGCTGGCTGGGGGCAGAGCCTGGGTTTGTGGTTTGGTCCTACGTGCATCAAGGGGTTTATTTTCTCCACCTGCTCCTGCATCTCCATGAGGAGATGCTGCTTCTCCATGCTGGTGTCTTCCTTTGCAGAAGGACTGTGCCTGATACTTAGATGTCTCCCTGTCCATACTGTGCCCATCCCTCTTTAGCGCAGCACCCATCCCTGAGAAGCTCCCCTCTGCTTCTTCCCCTGACTAGATTACTGCCGCAAGGCGTACAAGAAGATTCATGTCACCAAGGTGGAGGAACGAGTCACCACCATCTGCCAGCGAGAGAACTCTTTCTATGTGGACACGGTGCGAGCTTTCAGGGACCGCCGCTACGAGTTTAAGGGGCTGCACAAGGTACCAAGCTCAGCTTCTGGTTTAACTGGTCTTGCCAAGGGTGGGGACCTCTTGTCTCTCACTGAAAACTAAAGGGTTGTTCTCTTCAGCCTTTGTACTCGAGAAAGTGGTGGAGCTCCTGACAGCTGTGGCTGCTTGCTGCTGAATTTTCAATGGCTTCTGCCAGGGCATTTAGTGCCTCTGTGATGCTGTCAGAAATAAAGCTGCATCTCCAATTCTCACTAGCTACATCAAATCCTCAGCTAGTCTCTGTTCTGCTGTATCTGATTCGGCTGGGTTCAGCCTGAGGCATTCTCTCTATGTGGAGAAGAGACAAGCTGAGAAGCAAGGCCTAGGTTAAGGAGCAGGTGATTCCAGGAGGATGTTCTAGTTCTCTTCTGCTTGAGGTTTGTGCTAGAGGGGATCAAGGCAAGTTACTGGAGTGTGTTGAAGGCAACGATGGGGTCCTGGGGCTCTCCTTATGGCAGAGTTAATTAATGAGGTTTCTCCCAGCTGCTCTGGCCAAGTCCTCCTCTGCTGCACAAGAAAAAGGGAAGTTCAGCTGATGCTGATCTTTAGTGAAGACCCTGTTCTAGAGGTGTAATGCTCTGCTGGGGCTCGGAGGGAAGCAGCTGGCTGCCCCCAGTAGTGGTGCTGGGGTTGTCCTGACCCTGCCTGTGGCCTGCAGGTGTGGAAGAAGAAGCTGTCTGCAGCGGTGGAGGCAGGAGATGCCTCTGAAGTGAAGCGCTGCAAGAACATGGAAATCCTGTATGACTCCCTGCAGCTGGCCCACAAGTGCATCCTCAACTCTTTCTATGGCTATGTCATGCGGAAGGGGTGAGTCTTCTCCCTGGGCAGTGGTGGTGCCCTCTGGAAACCAGGATTGTCCTGGGGAGGCTGTCAATTGCTTCCCCTGCTTCTGAAGCACCAGGATGAAGGTAGCGTTATAGGTGCTGCCTATAACACTCTCCTCTTGCTTCTACCAGTGACGTCTCCTCCTGGAGACGCCTGTCAGACATAAAGTGTTGGGCATACATGACAGGAATCTTGTCTGTTAGTGGGTTTCCAGCTTTTCTGAAGCATCAAAATTAGGGCAAGGAAAGCAGCCTACAAGAGCCAGTGCTTATGTGTTTTGTGCCCTTCTTCCTCTGGAGGTCCTCCTGTCCTTTGCATAGCTGGGGTTGGCAGGGAGCACTTCATGCTCTTTACTTTGCTCTGCTCACAGAGCTCGCTGGTACTCCATGGAAATGGCTGGCATCGTCTGCTTCACGGGAGCAAATATCATCACCCAAGCCAGGGAACTGATTGAGCAGATTGGGTGAGTATGTGCTGACTTGGGGAAGAGAGGTCTGCCAGCAGCTGGGACAGATGTGGGAGCACGTTAAACATCTGAGCTTTCAGCAGTTAATGTTGAACGTTCAGATTGCTGACACTGCTGTGGTTATTGTGTTGGATTGTCAGGGTTTGCTTTGCAGAAGGGACCTCTGCAACCCGCTGCCTCTGCTTTATGGAGGACACAGAGTTGATCCTCACCTGTCAGCCACTTTCCTCCTGACAGCGACCTTCCTTCCTTGTTTAGGAGACCTCTGGAACTGGATACCGACGGGATTTGGTGTGTCCTCCCCAACAGCTTCCCAGAGAACTTTGTCATTAAGTCAACCAATGCCAAGAAACCAAAGGTGACAATCTCCTACCCAGGTGCCATGCTGAACATCCTGGTGAAGGTGAGTCTTGCTCCCATCCAGGCCAGCTCTGCAGTCTGGTCAAAAGGAGGTGGAGGACTCCAAAGGGAGGAAGTCCTCTCTTCCATCTCGGCTCCTGAAGCGGGACACTGATGCTGATGGCCCTGCTTTGCTGCAGAGCTCTCTGCCCCAGAGAGCATCTGGGCAGAGGGAGACGCTCCAATATTCCTGCAGCAGAGTGGTCTGAGAGAGTCCAGGGCTGGTGTGTGCTGTGCCAGCTGGCGCAGTCCAGGCTACAGCAAGGTCCAAATCCACCCTCTGCTGACCCAGCTTCTGTGGGACAAAACAGTGTGAAATAACATAACTTCAGGGTCCAAAGCATTTTTCACCTCAACAGGAGGTTGGATGTTCTGATTCGATTCTTGAGATTGTGCTGTAGCTTTCAGAGGGGTGCTCAGTGATTGGCAGTGGGTGCTCGAGGGGCATGTGGTATATAACCAACCCGGCTGTTGAGTAAAGCTGTTCTCCTGGGGCTGTGCCCATAGGAAGGCTTCACAAATGATCAGTACCAGGAGCTGCAGGACCCAACCTCCCTCACCTACACCACACGCTCAGAGAACAGCATCTTTTTTGAAGTGGATGGGCCATACCTGGCCATGATCCTCCCTGCGTCCAAGGAGGAGGGCAAGAAGCTGAAGAAAAGGTGAGTTTCCAAAGCCTGAAATATTCTCACTTTCCCCCAGAAACACACAGAGCATCTCTTTCCCTTCATGCATGCGGGGCACATTGGTTTTTGGCCCTGGAGCTGGCAGCATGCTTGGTTTGCTGGCTTTAAATGGCAAGTTCCTTACACCAGATCATCTTTGAATCCGGTCTCCAGTGCCATACTACGGCAGTAATTTAGAAGAGAACAGCAAAACAACATTTGTTCAGCTTGGTGACCAGCATGATCTCCCTTTTCTCTCTGAGGTGTGCAGAACTTTGTCTTAATCTTCTGAGGACTGCTTCTATTCAACCTAATCTTGAAACTAACCGGTTCCTACCTTGCAATCTCTTGGGACTTCACAAACCTCCAGAAACATCTCTTAGATGTTTCCCCGTCCTTCTCCATCTGGAAGAAGGAATAGGTCCTGCCATTACTGTTGCGTTACAGGACAGTAGTACTCAAACTCCACTGATTCCTCTGCAGGCTCCTGAGCAGGAACGTGAGCTGGAGCAGTAGTAACCACTAGCTAGAGGGGTGCCCACAGACCTGGGTCTGACTCCAAACAATGCTGTCACTGCCCTTCAGCACCCTCTTTTTACAGCTTGTGCTGCTTTATACTTAATGCCCCATTGGATAAGCTTCAGCATTCACATTCTCCTGTCGGTGTCCTTCTGCAAGCAGTGAGTCTCTGCCACGGAGGTCAGGGTGATGCCAAGCACTGAGCAGGCTGTGCTTGTAGGACTCTTATCTCGGGGCCTGTTGGTATCTAGTAGTTTGGGGATGTTATAAGTGCATTTATTTCTTGGCCATCCTGGAGGTGGCTGGCAGCCACTGTTGTTGGTGGAGGAAGCAAAGGCTGTGCCCACAGGAACACAGTCAGGTGGGAGAAGAGCTGGCCAAGTGATGTGGCTTCTCATAGCTGATGTTCCCATAAGGCTTCTGTAGACCAGGTGGAAGCAGTTGGTAGAGCAGCTGTAGATGTTCTGAGATCATTAATGCTGAGCACCAGCAGCAATGTTGAACACATGCCCTGGCAAGAGGGACACCAGTGGGATCCTGGAGGCCGTGTCCAGGCACAGGCCAGGCTCTGCCCATGCCGTGTCTCCTAGGTACGCAGTGTTCAATGAAGATGGGTCCCTGGCCGAGCTGAAGGGGTTTGAGGTGAAGCGCCGGGGAGAGCTGCAGCTGGTGAAGATATTCCAGTCTTCAGTGTTTGAAGCCTTTCTGAAGGGCAGCACCCTGGAGGAGGTCTACGCTTCTGTGGCCAAGGTGGCAGATTACTGGCTGGATGTGCTCTACAGCAAGGTAAGTGCAGCTCAGCACGTCTGTGCTCCCAAGGCAAGCTGGGGAAGAAACGTCAGAGCTGGCTGGGCACTGTGGAGAGGCTTGCACAGAGTGGGTGGTTTGCTAGTCTTCTGATTGGCACTTCCATTATATTTCTGCTGCTTTGGTTCTCTAGGGCTGCTGTTCAGTGTGTTTTAGTGCAAGTGCTCTGCATTCAGCTGTAGCTGTGGGTGAGTGGTGTCCCTCTCCGATCATCTCTTTCATGGAGCTGGTCTGATGGCCCTCATCCCCCCAGAGACGTTAGCTAGGGGTAGAGAATGACGGTCGCTGGCCTCTGAGGAGTGTTGTATGAGGAGCACAGAGACATCAGATACACAATAACGGGGGGAGAACAGAGAAAATGGAATAAAGTGGGGGGCCTCCTGCCGAGAGGGGGGTCCAAGAGCCTCACTGGGTCCTTGCATTTTGCAGTGACCTTAGCCAACAATTTCTCAGTGAACGCGACTTCTCTGTGCAGCACAAAGCAGCATTGCCACAGCCCAGCACAGCCAGAGCCAATGCAAGTCTCAAGCCTACACACTCATAAGTCATGTTGGCAGCTGCCACAGGGAGTCATTTTGCAGGCTCCCTGTAAAAAGCCAGGCCAGCCGGGATCGGCACTCCCCATGTTTGACAGCAGCAAGGCTGGATCATGAGGTTCTTGATAGCTTTGGGTTTTTCCCCCTCCGTTTCAGGCTGCCAACATGCCTGACTCAGAGCTGTTTGAGCTGATCTCGGAGAACCGGTCCATGTCGCGCAAGCTGGAGGACTATGGGGAGCAGAAGTCTACGTCCATCAGCACTGCCAAGCGCCTGGCAGAGTTCCTGGGGGACCAGATGGTGAAAGATGCAGGGCTGAGCTGCCGGTTCATCATTTCCAAGAAACCAGAAGGATCTCCGGTCACGGAGAGGTAACTGCACCTTGAAGGGGTCTTTTAACGGTGCAGGGGGCAGCCAAGAGAGGAAGGCAAGGGTAGCAGGAGGTGAGTGAGCTGGTGTGGTGTGGCCAAGGGGCCCTGCATCTGCTGGCTTAGCCCATGAGCAAGACCAGTGATGGGTAACAGCATACAACTACTGCGTGGTGGCCTCGCGGCAGGGGGAGGAGAAGCCTGGAGGGTCTCCCCAGGCTGGGAGAGGGGGCGTTGTGCTGCTGGCTGGGTAAAAGGTGCTTCCCTGCCATCTCCAGGGCCATCCCTCTCGCCATCTTCCAAGCCGAGCCCAGTGTGCGCAAGCACTACCTGCGAAAGTGGCTGAAGAGCCCTTCACTGCAGGACTTCAACATCCGCGCGGTGAGTGGGGCATCTCCGCAGGGGGGACCCGGCTCTGGGACAGGGGCTCATCCCTTTGAAGGAATGACCCCGGCAGCAGCTACTTGCACTCACAAAGTGCGGTGCTGGGGGTCCTGAGGCGATGCTTGGGCCTGCGTCTGGTGGTCTTCGACTCAGCTTTCTTTGCTACCTGCTGCTCTTCCCTCCTCACAGATCCTGGACTGGGACTACTACATTGAAAGACTGGGAAGCACCATCCAGAAAATCATCACCATTCCTGCAGCCCTGCAGCAGGTATGAGTCAGGGGGGCACGTGGGACAGGAGAGTGTTTTGGTCAGGGGGCTCAGTGTGATCTGGAGATACGTTCTTCAGGTGAAGAACCCGGTGCCACGGGTCCGGCACCCAGACTGGCTCCACAAGAAACTCCTGGAGAAGAACGATGTTTACAAGCAGAAAAAGATCAACGAGCTCTTCACTTCGGAAGGCAAGAGACAGGTGAAGAGCATGAGGGAAAGGTACTGCTGTGCTGCGGAGTCTGTTCTCCTGCAACCCACCTCCTGCTGCTGCCCTTGCTCCTTTAGGTCCTCACCAACCAGCCCCCAGAGGGGACATCCAACTCACAGATTGGTGACATAGAGGATTTTGGGGCTGCCAAGACCCGTCAGCCCACAGTTCCTATTGCAAGCAAGCGGAAGCGAGTCCCTGCAGCAGAAGAAAGCCAACAGATGTCGCAGTACCTTGAGCTATCCCAGTCCTGGCAAGAGATCCTGGGTCCACCACCGCCCTTGGGTACCACCAAGGTAGGTGAAGCAGACTGGGCATAAGAGGACCTGGGGATGTGCTTGTCCACCTAAGCAGCTTGAGTGTGGCCAGGAGCCAGCTGTGGGTCTCCTGAAACCCTCTGCGTGCCCATGGCTCATGGCTGCAAGGAGAAATAGAACAGGAGATGGAGAATACGCCCACTGATGGAGCAGAGGGGGGCGATGGCTTCAGAGCTGGGGCAGGAGCGTGCTGTGGGGCTGGGTGCGTGGCAGGGTGCTGGGGGCTGGGCCGCCAGTGCTGGTGCCCGCCTCACTCACGGCGCTGTCCCCCGCAGGAGCAGCGCCTGGTCTGGCTGCGCTACCACCAGAAGAAGTGGCAGCTGCAGGCACGGCAGCGGCGGGAACGACGCAAGAGGCGGCGCCTGGAGGATGGTGGGGAGGCGGCAGCGGGAGGAGGCGCCCGCCAGGCCCTCTCCAAAGGGCTGGGCAGTTACCTGCGCCAGGCAGCGCGCAGCATCCTGGACCTGCCCTGGCAGATCGTGCAGGTACTGGGGACGGGCCCCGCCGTGGGGGCAGCCTCAGGCTTGAGCCTCACGTTTTGCACTGCCTGTGGTCAAATGGTGATGCTCAAGGACTGCTGACCCTACCACCACTTCATGTTAACCTTGGGGAGTCTGCATGGGGCTGCAGAGCCTCCGGCTCACGCATGCCCGTATGGAAAAAGGGCACGCAGACTCATTCTTGGTAGTGAATCAGGATGTGTGTAGCTCTGCCAGTGGGGCAGTTCCAGTTCATCCCATGAACTGCTCCAGTTCATCCCAGGGGTAGCACTGTGCAGTAGTCACGAAACCTCAGAAACACTGCTGAGAGTGAAGGCAGCTCTAGGGTCTCTCTGGTCCAAACCCCTGCTGAAGCTTGGTGCGCCCAGAGTCTGTCGTGCAGGACAGTGTCCAGAAGGCTTTGGAGTGTGTCTAATGTAGAAGATTGCACAACTTGTCCAGACAGCCATTGCCAGGACTTTGTCACCTCACAGGGAAAACGTGTTTCCTGACATGCAGAGAGAGCCTCCCATGTTCAGGTTTGTGCCCATGGCCTCTGCTCCTGCCACTGAGCACCACTGAGAAGAGCCAGGCTCCATCCTCTTTGCACTTCTCTTCAGATATTTATATACACTGATGAGACCTCCTGCAGCTTCTCCTCCTCCAGGCTCAACAGGCTCAGCAATCCCAGCCTTTCTTCATATAAAAATGCTGCAGTCCCTCCATCAGTGTGGCCCTTTGTTGGACTCTCTCCAGAACGTTTTTCCTGTACTGGAGGCTCCACAACTGGGCACAGCATGCCTGTGATAGGCACAGGATTCCAGTGATGTCTGGAATCAGCCAATGTACAAATGCAGAGGTGGAGTGGTGCCATCAGGCATTTTCACAAATCCTCATCCCCTGTGGCTGTCTGAGCCTGGCCCCTTGTCACCCACTTCATCTTCCAGAAGGGCCTTCAGAGCTGCAGGCAGTCCTCGTGCATAGCGTGAGCTGGAGATGAGACAGCTGGTGCAGGATGTCAGATTGACTTGGCTGACATCAGTGGTCAGCTTGAGCTTGTTGGCCAGCCTTAGCCAGAGGGTTTTCTGCATAGTGCCCTGAGACAGTGGTAGGACTTAGGGGCTCCAGTGCTGCTAGTGATAACTCTTTAAGCCCCCTGCTCAATTTGTAGCCACCAATGGGCCATATAGATCCTTAAAGTGCTGCACAGCTTAGATATAAGCCCTGGTAACATGTTGGCTCTCCCATCATTACCTGTACCATTGTGTCCTGCAGATTGCTGAGACCAGCCAGCCTGGACTGTTCAGGCTGTGGGCAGTGATTGGAAGTGACCTGCACTGCATCAAGCTGAGCGTTCCCCGGGTCTTCTATGTCAACCAGCGTGTCCCAAAGCCAGAGGAGGGAGCAGCCTACAGGAAGGTGAGGACCTGACCCTTCTGGAAGGGGAAACAAGCATCTGCCTTGCAGGGCTTAGCTCTCTCATGCCATGGGTGTACCTCTTCCAGTAGTCAGTCCTTCTGCTAGTCCCAGCCTTCCCAGAAAGCAGGTTCTCTGTTACGGGAATTTGTAACAAGCATGGTCATAAAACAGATTTCCTTAGGAGAGAGGAACACCCGGAGCTGGACAACCTGTGGTGCCATGCAGTGGTGCCATGTGGTCTGATGTGTTCCTTGTCTTGGCAGGTGAACAGGATTCTGCCCCGCTCAAACTTAGTTTACAACCTGTATGAATACTCAGTCCCTGAAGACATGTACCAAGAGCACGTCAACGAAATCAATGCAGACCTCTCTGCTCCAGACATCGAGGGGGTGTATGAGACACAGGTAACTTCTCTGGGTGCTTGTTTCGAAGGGTTGCTGGGTAGCAGCTCATTGGTCTGAATGCCAGTGGAGCAGGAGGATACCTGGCTCTTACAAATTCAGCACCTGGTGAGACACCAAAAATCAAAGACCCTCCACAGCAGAATACTGGGCAATATACCCATGTTCATTGCGCAGAGACACTGAGCATCAGCACATGGTTTAAGGCATGTCAGGGAAAAGGGGTTTGATGTATTTGGACTTAGGAAACTTTGAGGAAGAAAGGCATCATTTAAGGAGAAAAGATGATCTTCCTCCAAACCAGGACCAGCCTACTGTTGTTTAAGCCAGAAAAGATAAGGGATATTGAAAGGTGGGGGAGAACCCAACACGTGTGGAGTTGTAGAGAGGTCTGGGTGCCCTGCCTTCCGAAACAAAGTTGTAAATGTTTTGGAGAGAACAGGATACAGCTTGAAAGTTGAGGAAGAGCAAGAACAGACTGAACAGTTCAGTACGAAGCAATCAAGCCAAAATGAAATTTACCAGTGCTACTGATGCTGAAAGCCTGAAAATGAGGAAAGGAAACGGGGATGCTTCTAATGAGGACACTGCTTTGTTCAGCAGCGTAAAACCTGGTGACAGGAATTTCATGAAGAAGACATTGTAGTATCAGGACCTGACCTATAGGGAAGTAGGAGAGAAGGTTTCACCATTGTAAGAGTGGACCTATATGTTAAAGAAAGCATAAAGGCATTTGCTACTAAAATGCAATGTACAGTTACGGATCAAAAGTCTTTGTCTAAGTAGGACAAGGTCGGTGTGAACAGTGGGGCCAAAAGCTACAAAATGCTTTTTTCTGAGGCGCAAGAGGCTGCAAGGACAAAAAGAGCATCACAGAGTTGGGAGAGTTCAGCTCTTGCAGTTAGTTACAACCTGGGAAGTGTTACAGTGGGGCCTGATGAAAGAAACCATTTTTAGTCACCTTAAATTTCTGCTTGTAGAAAATCCGGATAAAGGTCCAGGCACAAGACAAGGCACAGGTCTTAGTAAGCAGCACCCAAAACTCATTTCACATTACTCTGCCAATGTGACTAGGGTGTGCACAAATTCATCATATCTGTAGGAGATCTTCTAGTAGCAAACCTGAGCCCTCTCTGCGACCACAGTGTTCAATAAGTGGGACTAGGCAAGAGTTTCAAGAAGAAATCTTAAGAAGAAATTAAAATTAGCAACTGTAGTAGAACAGGGGCATGGAGATGTTCTAAAGGTATAAAGAGAAGTGAGATGATCAAGGGGTTGCAGCATCTGTTGTGCAAGGGGAGGCTGAGTGAGCTGGGACTGTTCAGCCTTGGGGGGAAGAGGCTCAGGGGACCTCCTTGGTGGAAGGAGTGAAGGAGAGGAGCCAGGCTCTTCTCTGGGCTGCCCAGGGAGGGAATGGGAGGCAATGGGCACAGACTGGAAAGTGGGAAATTCTGTGTGACCATCAAAAAGCAGCAAAGGGTGTTGGAGGAGGCTGCCCAGAGGGGTTGTGGAGATACAGAGGACCCAGCTGGACAGAGTCTCCTAGCAAATGTAGCAGGACTGACACAGGAGAATAGCGAGGAAGATGCAAGGAAGATTTCCTTGCAGGGATGGGATTTAGGTGCATGGGGGTGCTTCAGTTTGCTAAAGGGATCTGAAAATGGGATATTCTACAGGATCTATGAAGTCAAAACTGGCATGAGGGAAGTATGAGTAGGCAAGAAATGTTTGTTGTTACTTGTCACTGTTTTGGGACTTGGTCCCACAGCAAGTCATCCAGGAGCAGTCTTCTGCAGTGGTGGAGTTCACAGCTGCAGGGTTAATAAAGCAGGGTAAATCAGCGGTGGATGTCCCATCATGGTGGCTATCTGGTGGTTCAGATGAAGCCTTTGGCTTCAGGGAGTGCCAAACCACAAGTTGCAGACTTGCAGGGTTGCCCAGATACTGTTCCACACATCCTCCAAAGTATCTGCTGCTGCCCTTGATGGTAGATAAGAGCACACGTAAATTAAAATACATGTTCTGTATCTCCAGCACTGGCAGGGAGATACCAAACTCGTATGGAGGCACCTCAGTTATGTCCTGCCCGTGCTTTTTAAGCCAGCTTCTAGGTCTGAAACCCCAAACAGTAGCTTGGCAGTAGAACATGGTTCCACCGCATCTCTCCCCATTGTTGCAGGTGCCGCTGCTCCTCCGTGCCCTGATCCAACTGGGCTGTGTGTGCATGGTCAGCAGACAGCTTGTCGGGCACCTGGCAGGGCGGGAGGCTGAAACCTTCGACATCGAGCACCTAGAGATGCGCTCACTGGCCCAGTTCACGTACCTGGAGCCAGGTGAGGTGCTTGGGGGAGGGCTTGGGGGCACCCAGGACCAGGTGCCTGCAGGTACCACTCATGATCTGTGCTCTGTTCCTAGGAAGCATTCGCCACATCTACCTCTACCACAGCTCCCAGGGCAGCAAGGCACTCTTGGGCCTTTTCATCCCCTCACAGCGCAAAGCTGCCGTCTTTGTGCTGGACAAGGTAGGGTGGGACTTCGGGGTTGGAGGGTTGGGGTGCTGGGGATGAAAAGCTGGACATGTCCCAGCAGTGTGCACTTAAGCCCAGAAGCCCACCCTGTGTGCTGGGCTGCATCTGCAGAACGTGAGCAACAGCTCAGGGAGGGGATTCTGCCCCTCTGCTGTGCTCTGGGGAGACCCTGATCCAGCTTTGGGGCAACAACACGAAAGGGATGTGAACCTGTTGAAGCCAGGCCAGAGGAGGCCACAAAACAGAGCACCTGTGCTATGAGGAAAGGCTGGGTTGGGATTTTTCAGCCTGGAGAAGGCTCTGGGGAGACCATATTGTGGCCATTCAGTACTTAAAGGGGACCTATAAGAAAAATGGGGAGAGACTTACTAGTAGGGCCTATTGTGATAGAATAAGGGGTGATGGTTTTAAACTAAAAGAGGGGAGATTCAGGCTGAATGTGAGGAAGAAATTTGTTACCATGAGAATGGTGAAACATTAGCACAGGTTGCCCAGAGAGGTGGTGGATGCACCCTGGGCAACCTGATCTATTTGAAGATGTCCCTGCTTATTGCAGGGGAATTGGACTAGATGACCTTTGAATGTCTCTTCCAACCCAAACTATTCTGTGATTCTGTGATGGGGATCAGGCAGTGGGAGGTTTCTGCCATGTTTTGATAGGGCTTGGTGAAAGGCACCTAATGACGCATGGAGAGAAGAGCCCTGTGGTGCCATGGAGTGCAGGGTCCTCTCCCCCTGGCTCTGACCCAGTCCTCCTTGGGCGCAGGTCCGCAGCAACCAGATGCCGAATCTCACCACCCTCTACTCGGCGGAGCGCAGCGCGCTGCTGGAGAAGGTGGGTGAAGAGCTGCTGCCCCCAGACAAGCACACCTTCGAAGTGCGTGCTGAGACCGACCCCAAGACCATTTACAGAGCCATCCAGCGGCTGCTGCTGGGCTACAAGGTGAGATGAAGGTGTGAGTAAGGTCTCCGCAGGACCTTGTCCATGCAGGCATGTGGGAAGGGGAGGATGCTGAGGAAGGCACTGGTGCGCCGGTTCCAGCAGCACCTGCATGTAGCTGCTGGCCCACAGGTGAAGGTAGAAAGTGGATGTTGCTCTAGGGCTTTGTTTTGCTTGGGGTGGCTCACCTAGAGCAGTGCCAGCGCTGAGGGCATCTCAGTATCTCCTCCCATCCCTGTGCTCAGCTAGAAAGCCGGTTGCATAGAGGTGGGTACTTCAGGAGCACTGGTGTGTGCTGTCCCCACCATGGGGACCCGCTGTGGGGACAGGTTATCTGGCACTGCAGGTGTCCTGCTGGGTGAAGGCACGTCCTGGAGAGATGCATCAGGACGTGTCCTCTTCTTCATGCAGGATGAGCGCCGGGGCCCCACTCTGGTGGCTGTGCAGTCTAACTGGGACCTGAAACGGCTGGTGAGCGGGATCCCCATCATTGAAGAGTTCCCTTTGGTCCCCATCCGGCTGGTAGATGACATCAGCTACTCGGTCCTGGACTGGCAGCGCCACGCTGCCCGCCGCATGATCCGCCACTACCTCAACCTGGACACGTGCCTCTCCCAGGCGTTCGAGATGAGCAGGTGCCTGAGGCAGCCGTGTCCCCCGGGGGTGCCATGCCCTTGCTGGGAGCATGGGAAGCTGCCTCATCCCTGGAGGGCAGGAACAGGGATCCCTGTTTTCTCTACAGCCGTGCTCACCTCGTGACCATTCACCTCTGTGTGCCCCAGGTACTACCACATCCCCATTGGGAACCTCCCCAGTGACATCTCTACCTTTGGCTCCGACCTGTTCTTCTCCCGCCACCTCCGTCATCACAACCACTTGCTGTGGCTGTCACCCACAGCCCGCCCAGACCTGGGGGGTAAGGAGGCTGATGACAACCGCCTCGTCATGGAGTTTGATGAGAGAGCCTCTGTGGAGATCAACAACCCTGGTTGCTACTCCACAGGTGAGAAGGGAGTAGGGTAGGAGCACTGTCTGGAGGCAGAGCTGGATCCTGTTCTGCAGGCCCTGTAAAAGGACGGCTGCAGTCTCCAAAGAGAGTGTAGTAACAGACTAGCTGAACTGTTCATCCCTGGTGACCCTAGGACAGGTCTTTCTCAGAGGCAGGAGCTGCTCCAGTGGTAGTAAGTTCTGAGCTCCTCTGCTGCAGCTTCCACAAAACTTGGTGTCGCCCAGAGGATGAGTAGATCCAAATCTTGCTGGGAGGCTTGGCCAGCCAGGACAGTCACACCTATGGAAGTGTCCTCCCACCCAGTGTGACAACACGTATAGATCACCTTTTAACTGAAAAGCTTTTGTGGCAGAGGGGCAAGGGGGAGTGTCCTGCTTGGGCCTTTGCCCTCCCTGCCTCTGAGAGGTTGTGTTTGCTGTTAGTGTGTCTGGAGCTGGACATCCAGAGCCTGGCTGTAAACACGGTGTTGCAGTCCCACCACGTAAACGACATGGAAGGAGGCTCCAGCATGAGCATCAGCTTTGATGTGATTCAGCAGGCATCCCTAGAAGACATGGTGACAGGGAACCAAGCTGCCAACATCCCGGCCAGCTATGATGAAACTGCCCTCTGCTCCAACACTTTCAGGTACGGCTCTGGGAGGCAGCAGGAGGTGGATCACCTGGTCTCCATCCTGGCAGGTCTCTGTGAGGGTCCTACCTCTCATTCCATCCTTTATTGTTTCCTAGACTTGTGCCAAAAGTGGGGCTTGTGGGTACTCTAAATACAAATTCAGGTCTTGAGAGCAGGGCACACATCTTCTCCGATGGACTTTTGAAGGTCCTGGCTCAGAACTGCCTGGTGGTTCAGACAGATGTATGGGGATGTTGGCGAAGATCCTACCTTTTCCTGTTACCTTTTCCTGTTTCTGCTTTCTTTAGGCTCCACCAAGTTAGAGAGGCACATATTTACCCTGTGGCTTATGTGTTGAGGGCTTGCATGTCTCTGCTCTGGCAGAGTTCCCACTTTGAATCCTCCAGAGTATCTGAGAACACATCCCTGTCTGGAAGGGGAAGGGGTCTCTCGTGGCCGGTGGAGTGATGCTGACCTCTGCTCCTTGGCAGGATCCTGAAGAGCATGGTGGTGAGCTGGGTGAAGGAGATCACGCAGTATCACAATGTCTATGCAGACAACCAGGTCATTCACTTCTACCGCTGGCTCCGCTCTCCTTCCTCCCTGCTCTATGACCCAGCACTGCACCGCATGCTCCACAACATGATGAAGAAGCTTTTCCTGCAGTAAGTGAGACCTGGAATGTGCCAGGCTGGTGAATGGGGAAGGGACAGGCATGACTACTGCAGCCTCCAGAGAGGTTGGGCCTCCTGTCTTCCATGGGTTGCATCTGCTCTTCGGGCTTTGCTTTCCTGCCTACTGCCTCCTGTTCCTGTGCAGGCTGGTGGCAGAGTTCAAGCGTTTGGGCTCCTCAGTGGTTTATGCCAACTTCAACCGGATCATTCTGTGCACCAAAAAGCGGCGCATCGAGGATGCCATCAGCTACATGGAGTACATCATCAACAGGTGGGGGCTTGCCAAGCCAGGCTTGGAGATCCATCCTGTGGATGCTGGAGCAGGGCTCGGGGCCAGGGAGGAGGACGCTGATTCTTTGCCTTTTGATGGGCCTGAGCACTGAATTTCTATTTCTGGGGGCTTTTTTATTTGATTTATTTTTGGCAAAGCTATGGAAGGGCCAAGGTTTCGCACCTCTCTTGGTCTCTTGCTGTCATCCCTGGAGTAGGGATCTGCCCCTTACCTGTCCTCTATAGGTAATACTTCAAGAATACTCATAGGCCTCAATCCAGAAGAGACCTTCAGGAGGAACTTGAGGTGCCCTGCATCTCATCCTCTGGCTAGCTTTCAGGTGCCATGTTACAGCCGCCTTGACACAAGAATAGGGAGCCAAGACTTTTGGGCATGACTTCCCTTGGGGTCCCTGCTAGTGGTTGGATGGGGTAGGGGAACCCTCTCTTTCCTTGCCAGCACCACCTCCTCATGGTGTCCCATGGAGAAGGCTCTGAATTAGGGACGATGCTAGCGGTGTGGCTGACTGCAGTTTCTTCCTTCCAGCATCCACTCTAAGGAGATCTTCCATTCTCTGACCATCTCCTTCTCCCGCTGCTGGGAGTTCCTGCTCTGGATGGATCCAGCAAATTATGGAGGTATCAAGGGAAAAGTGGATTCTCGCATCCACTACGGAGAGGTAAGAGACTGGAAATGCTCAGAAGTCCAGAAGCAGGGTGCTGGGGGGCTGAGATGAGTGGGGAGGTGTTGGCTGGGCATGAGGAGCCGCTGTGATATCACTGGGTCCTCCAGAAGAACACCAGCAAGAGTCAAGTGTTGGAGGAGGAGGAGGACAGTGAGGAGGAGGTGGCGGTGGGGGAAGAAGAGGAGGAAGGGGAGCAGAATGTGGAGGAGCTGCTGGAGAACAGCTGGAACATCGCGCAGTTCCTGCCTCAGGCCGCCTCCTGCCAGAGTTACTTCCTGATGATTGTGTCAGGTGAGCTGTCCCAGGGTGGGATGGGGCACTTGTGCCTCCCCAGTGGCAGGGGGAGCCCACAGTGGGGCAGCTGCTGGCGCAGCTGGAGCCCTGCCCATGTCTCCCCAGCCTACATCGTGGCCGTGTACCACAGCATGAAGGAGGAGCTGCGGCGCAGTGCCCCTGGGAGCACCCCTGTCAAGAGGAGGAGCACCAGCCAGGTGTCCCAGGGGGCACTGGGAGAGATGGGGGCCATGCCTGGTGAGTGCTGAGCCATGGGGCAGCCCTGGAGCCACCCACCTTGTGGTCCTATATGCCACCATATGGGTCAAGTGCTCTCTGCTCCATCTCTCTAGGCATGATCACCTTCTCACAGGATTATGTGGCCAATGAACTCACCCAGAGCTTCTTCACCATCACCCAGAAGATCCAGAAGAAGATGGCTGGTTCTCGAAATGCCACTGAGCCTTCAGACATGTTCCCGGTGCTGCCTGGCTCCTACTTGCCACTCAACAACCCAGCTTTGGAGTTCATCAAATATGTTTGCAAGGTCAGCAGTTTAAGCCAGGCCCCATTTCTGAAGGCTTGTGATCAGGGCTCAAATTCTGGTCCTCGTCCACTCTGTCTTGCCCTGTGCCCATATGAGGTCATGACGATATGAGCTGCCCGGTGAGGACAGTGTCCTCTCTGCAGGTAGGCTCACCTGGCTCTTGTTCTCATAGGTGCTCTCCCTGGACGCCAACATAACCAACCAGGTGAACAAACTGCGCCGGGACCTGCTGCGTCTCATTGAGGTGGGCGAGTTCTCAGAAGCCGCCCAGTTCCGGGACCCTTGCCGCTCCTATGTGCTCCCTGAAGTCATCTGCAGGAACTGTAACTTCTGCAGGGACCTGGACCTGTGCAAGGACCCTGCCCTCTCCCAGGTACAGCTTTGTTTGTAGGGACACCAGGGACCCCAGCATGGCAATGCTGGAGGCCGGTTCATCACATTACCTATCTTCTCTCTCAACCCCTTTGCTCTATAGCTCTGCTGGCTGCTGGTGACCGATCTCACCTAAACGCCATTCTCTGTTCACCTCCTTTTCTAGCTGCTCGTGACAGGTCTGAGCATCCCTTGGCTTTGGCTGATGCTCTGTCCTCTCCAGAAACCAGTTACCACCTCCCCGTGTTTGGGACTCCTGCTGCTCACCTCCCTTCTCTTTGCCCCTAGGATGCGTCAGTGGTGCCCGGTTGGGTCTGCTCCAACTGCCAAATGCAGTACGACCCCGATGCCATCGAAGCAGCACTGGTGGAAGCCCTGCAGAAGAAGCTGATGGCCTTTGTGCTGCAGGATCTGGTGAGTGTGGGACTCCCTGGCTTTGCTCATCCCCCTGGCTGGCTGAGGCCAGACACATTCACTCTGCCCAGGCAGAGAGGTGAGCAAGGAGACAAGATCAAGCCCAAAACTCTTTGACCTCAAGGTGTGCAAGAAGTGTGATGGCGTGAAGGAGAGTCACATGCCAGTGTACTGCAGCTGTGCTGGAGACTTTGCCCTCACCATCTCCTCCCAGGTATGCCTGCACCCTCCTGCCAAGCCCAGTCCCACGCCAGCAGCTCCTAGAGGGACAGCAAGGAGCCCTGCAGTGCCCTGTTCCTTCTCTGCCTCTTCTCTAACTTCTTGTCCCTGGGGGCCGTGCTCTGCCCGGCGCCCTCCTGGAGCCCCCACGGGTGCTCAGTTGTTCCTTCCCTCCCTCTTGCCTTCTCCCCAGACCTTTATGGACCATGTCAAAGTCTTCCGGAGCATCGCCCGGCACTACAGCATGGCCTATCTGCTGGAAACCATTGAGTGGCTGCTGTGCACCAATCCCCAGCTCCAGCAATGAGGGGTGTGGGGGGGTCTGCTCCTCCTGCTTGCACTGCAGCTGTGTCCTGGCCCCAGGAGTGTGGCCATGGACGAGAGAAGCTGTGAAGGGGGGGCTGGTGGCACAGGGCTGGAGCTGTGCTCCACAGCTTGGTGCTGGCCCCCAGCTCTGTTTTTAATAATATTCCTATAAATAAATGGATTGTAGAAGACAGAGTTTTGGGGAAGGGAGGAAGCAGGGGCTCCTACCCATGAGGGATGACTGTGGCAATGTCCTTTCTGGGCAGGGCGGACAGAAGACCTGTCCTGGTCTAATCCCTGCCTATGTGGGGAGTGGGAGAGGGCTGCAGCCTGGCACTGCCCCCTAGCTCTCCTCTAGCAACCAGGGCTGCCAGCACCGAAGGGGCAGTTATGGCCCCTACTGCACCAAGTGTCCAGCTGCAGTCTGTGCATCCATACCTACCTCTGGCCTGGCTCTGTCTCCTGCTCCTGCACGCCCAGGGCTCCAGTCAGAGACCCTTCTAAGCAGCCCCTGATCCCCCCCAGCTCCCCACTACAGCTGGAGGCTGTGCATGTCTCCACTGTGGCACTGCAGGGTTTGAGGCCTGGGACCCAGCTGCCACGTGTGATACCATGTCACCTCCCTTTCACCTGCAGCAGCAGCCCCAGGCAGGGATGCTGATCACTGGGAACACCAAGGAGAGTCATCAGAAGAGAGCAGCAGGCTCTATGGAGGTGGTGGGGGAGGGCTGGGTAAGGACACAGGGACAAGGCCATCAGCTATTGCTGTAGCCAGGGGAAGCCTGGGGTGGAGGCTTGGAAGGAGTAGCAGGGGTTGCTCTCACTGCAAGGCAGGTCCAGGCTGCAGTCACAGCTGATGGTCACACTTATCACTGCAGCAGGGACCAGCAGAGCTCACGCAGCACCAGGACACCACAGGCACAGTGTCCTGATTGTCATGGCACCACTGTGGGCATTGCATTCTTGTGGACACAGCCTCTCAGTGATCATGGCTTTCCCATGGGCATGACATCCTGCTGTGCAAGCACCCCCCCACAGGAACAGCAGTCCCGATGGGCACAGCTTCCCTGCTGGCATGGCATCCCTGGGGACTTGGCATCCCCATGGGTATGGTATTCCCACAGCATGGCACCCGCCACCGGTGTAGCATCCCCCAGACCCACACTGCTCTCACCCAGCCACAAGCAGAGCCCCATCCTCGGCCTTCCAGCAGGAGAGGCTTGGGCTGCAGCCCCTCGCCAGGATTCCATCGGCACTTTCTGCTTGCCCAGGAGCACTCTGACCCAGGAGCAGGCTTCCCACATTAGCTGCCCGGACACTTAAGGAGCAGCTCTAGAGCTGAGCTGAGTGTGGAGCTCGTGTCAGCCGTGGGCTGCAGGGAAAACTGGGCCCTGCAGCAGCGGGAGGAGCGTGGAGCTCACTCCAAGCCCTCGGGCAGGGCTCTGCCCTCCCACAGCCACAGGGAGCAAATCCCAGGCAGCTCCTGAGAGCTGTCTGGAAAGCAGATTCATGCAGTAACCCAATTCCACACGCTCAGGAGAGATCTTGTGTGTATTCAGGTGTTTACTGGGGCCTCAGTGGCTTCCACGTATCAGGCACACCACTCTAGAGAGTGACAAGTAGCACAGTCCCAGTGGCAGTGATTGGTTGTAATCTACGTATAGTTGTAATATTTGCTGAGTTGTCACCGCAAAAGATGATTGAAGCAATTCTCACAGGCGATTTGGAGTGTTAGAGAGCAGGCATTCGTTATTGCAGCGCTGGGTGCACACGTGAACCGCTTCACAAAAGTGAGCACGGATGGGGCCTGCGGGCAGCATCCGGTCCTCTGATGAATTTGTGCATATTTACAGCCTTTTTGGGAAATGATTTACATATTCACTGGATTTCCTGGAACTAATTGTTATATTTACATTGTAATGGTGCATGCACTTTCTTGCTGAGTGGCGGTCTCGAGGGGGCTCTGGTGGTAGCCAATAGTCTTCTTCACTGTGTCTGCTGATGGACCTCGGTGCTTATGCATGTGCAAAAGGCTCTTCCGAATTGCTTAACAGCTGTCTGTGTTCTAGATCAGTTCTGATTTGTCTCATCTTGAAGAACTGACTCCATATGTCTTGGTTACTCCTTCCTCATCTGCAAAGGCTACCCTTGTTTTTTACATACCCCAAGGCCACACCAGCCCATCTTGCTCTCAACAGAGCGGTCCCAAGTTACAACTTAACATCTTAGCTTAAAATTAACGAAGCAGATTTAATTTACAATTTAGCATCTTAGTTTACAGGGTCATTCTATTTAGTCACTGTGCATGCTGAGGGGAAGGATCTTCACGTGGGCTGGGGTCTGTTTTAACTGAGTGTGATTTTTAGTACTAGAATGAAGACCATTCACTTCAGGACACCTTACAAGTTAATTCATTTGCCAAGTTCGGTAAGAGAAGAGGATCTCTCCCCTGGGATTCACCCAAGACTACTCCAAGGCATCTCCAGAGTATACTCGAAGCTTCTTTAACAACCTGAAATGTTGGGTAGCAGCCCCAGACTCCTCCAGGAAAAATTCCCGAGTGGAGTTTTCTTTCTTCACAGAGGATCTCTCCAATGGAATTCAACCATGACTCCTCCAAGGCTTCTCCCAGAGTCTTTTGAGATCTTTAACAATCGGAGATCCCAGGGAGCAGCCCCAGACTCCTCCAGGGAAGGTACTTGGGATGTGCTTCTTCTTTTGGTTGAAGATCTCTTTTCCAGGATGATCCTGGCCCTCGTGCATAGTACTTCCTGGAATCATTTAGTCTACTCTTCAGGAATCTGAGATCCCAGGTAGCAGGCCCAGATTCCTCCAGGGAAGGTACCTGAGATATATTCCCTCTTTTGATGAAATCTCTCTCCTCCAGGATTATCCTCGCTCTGTTCCAGCACATTTCTCAGAGTCATTCAGCCCTTTCTTTAGGAATCTGAGATGCTGGGTAAGAGCCCCAGATTCTTCCAGGGAAAATGCCTCAGTGGAGTTTCCTCCCTTCAGAGAGTATCTCTCCCTTGGGATTCCATCAATACTACTACAAGGCATCTCCCAGAGACTTTTGAGATCTTCTTTAACAACCTGAGATCCCAGGTAGCAGCCCCAGACTCCTCCAGGGAAGGTACTTGGGATGTGCTTCATTTTGTCGCTGAAGAGCTCTCTTCCAGGACGCTACAGGCTCTCCAGCCTAGTATTTCCTGGAATGATTCAGCCTATTCTTTGGGAATCTGAGATCCCAGGGAGCTGGCCCAGACTCCTCCAGGGGAGCTACCCGAGATGTATTTCCCTTTCTTCCTGAAGATCTCTCCTCCAGCATGCTCCTGGCTCTATTACAAAGCATTTCCCGGAGTTATTTAGCCCATTCTTTAGGAATCGGAGCTCATAGGGAGCAGCCCCAGACTCCTCCAGGGAAAATTCCCGAGTGGAGTTTTTTTCTTCAAAGAGCATCTCTTCCCTGGAATTCACCCAAGACTCCTCCAAGGCTTCTCCCAGAGTCTTTTGAGGTCTTCTTTAACAATCTCATATCTCAGGTAGCAGCCCCAGACTTCTCCAGGGAAGATACCCGAGATGTGTTCCCTCTTGTGCTTAAAGATCTCTCCTCCAGGATGCTCCTGGCTCTATTGCAAAGCATTTCCCTGAGTCACTTAGCCCATTCTTTAGGAATCGGAGCTCACAGGTAGCAGCCCCAGACTCCTCCAGGGAAGGTACCTGAGTGAAGTTTCCTCTGTTCAAAGCGGATCTCTCCCCTGGGATTTACCCAAGACTACTCCAAGGTGTCTCCCAGAGTACACTCGAAGCTTCTTTAACAGCTTGAGATCCCAGGGAGCAGCCCCAGACTCCTCCAGGGAAGGTACCTGAGTAAAGTTTCCTTTGTTCAAAGAGCATCTCTTCCCTGGAATTCACCCAAGACTCCTCCAAGGCATCTCCCAGAGTCTTTTGAGATCTTCTTTAACAATCTCATATCTCAGGTAGCAGCCCCAGACTCCTCCAGGGAAGGTACTTGGGATGTGCTTCTTCTTTTGGTTGAAGATCTCTTTTCCAGGATGATCCTGGCCCTCGTGCATAGTACTTCCTGGAATCATTTAGTCTACTCTTCAGGAATCTGAGATCCCAGGTAGCAGGCCCAGATTCCTCCAGGGAAGGTACCTGAGATATATTCCCTCTTTTGATGAAATCTCTCTCCTCCAGGATTATCCTCGCTCTGTTCCAGCACATTTCTCAGAGTCATTCAGCCCTTTCTTTAGGAATCTGAGATGCTGGGTAAGAGCCCCAGATTCTTCCAGGGAAAATGCCTCAGTGGAGTTTCCTCCCTTCAGAGAGTATCTCTCCCTTGGGATTCCATCAATACTACTACAAGGCATCTCCCAGAGACTTTTGAGATCTTCTTTAACAACCTGAGATCCCAGGTAGCAGCCCCAGACTCCTCCAGGGAAGGTACTTGGGATGTGCTTCATTTTGTCGCTGAAGAGCTCTCTTCCAGGACGCTACAGGCTCTCCAGCCTAGTATTTCCTGGAATGATTCAGCCTATTCTTTGGGAATCTGAGATCCCAGGGAGCTGGCCCAGACTCCTCCAGGGAAGCTACCCGAGATGTATTTCCCTTTCTTCCTGAAGATCTCTCCTCCAGCATGCTCCTGGCTCTATTACAAAGCATTTCCCGGAGTTATTTAGCCCATTCTTTAGGAATCGGAGCTCATAGGGAGCAGCCCCAGACTCCTCCAGGGAAAATTCCCGAGTGGAGTTTTTTTCTTCAAAGAGCATCTCTTCCCTGGAATTCACCCAAGACTCCTCCAAGGCTTCTCCCAGAGTCTTTTGAGGTCTTCTTTAACAATCTCATATCTCAGGTAGCAGCCCCAGACTTCTCCAGGGAAGATACCCGAGATGTGTTCCCTCTTGTGCTTAAAGATCTCTCCTCCAGGATGCTCCTGGCTCTATTGCAAAGCATTTCCCTGAGTCACTTAGCCCATTCTTTAGGAATCGGAGCTCACAGGTAGCAGCCCCAGACTCCTCCAGGGAAGGTACCTGAGTGAAGTTTCCTCTGTTCAAAGCGGATCTCTCCCCTGGGATTTACCCAAGACTACTCCAAGGTGTCTCCCAGAGTACACTCGAAGCTTCTTTAACAGCTTGAGATCCCAGGGAGCAGCCCCAGACTCCTCCAGGGAAGGTACCTGAGTAAAGTTTCCTTTGTTCAAAGAGCATCTCTTCCCTGGAATTCACCCAAGACTCCTCCAAGGCATCTCCCAGAGTCTTTTGAGGTCTTCTTTAACAATCTCATATCTCAGGTAGCAGCCCCAGACTCCTCCAGGGAAGGTACTTGGGATGTGCTTCTTCTTTTGGTTGAAGATCTCTTTTCCAGGATGATCCTGGCCCTCGTGCATAGTACTTCCTGGAATCATTTAGTCTACTCTTCAGGAATCTGAGATCCCAGGTAGCAGGCCCAGATTCCTCCAGGGAAGGTACCTGAGATATATTCCCTCTTTTGATGAAATCTCTCTCCTCCAGGATTATCCTCGCTCTGTTCCAGCACATTTCTCAGAGTCATTCAGCCCTTTCTTTAGGAATCTGAGATGCTGGGTAAGAGCCCCAGATTCTTCCAGGGAAAATGCCTCAGTGGAGTTTCCTCCCTTCAGAGAGTATCTCTCCCTTGGGATTCCATCAATACTACTACAAGGCATCTCCCAGAGACTTTTGAGATCTTCTTTAACAACCTGAGATCCCAGGTAGCAGCCCCAGACTCCTCCAGGGAAGGTACTTGGGATGTGCTTCATTTTGTCGCTGAAGAGCTCTCTTCCAGGACGCTACAGGCTCTCCAGCCTAGTATTTCCTGGAATGATTCAGCCTATTCTTTGGGAATCTGAGATCCCAGGGAGCTGGCCCAGACTCCTCCAGGGGAGCTACCCGAGATGTATTTCCCTTTCTTCCTGAAGATCTCTCCTCCAGCATGCTCCTGGCTCTATTACAAAGCATTTCCCGGAGTTATTTAGCCCATTCTTTAGGAATCGGAGCTCATAGGGAGCAGCCCCAGACTCCTCCAGGGAAAATTCCCGAGTGGAGTTTTTTTCTTCAAAGAGCATCTCTTCCCTGGAATTCACCCAAGACTCCTCCAAGGCATCTCCCAGAGTCTTTTGAGGTCTTCTTTAACAATCTCATATCTCAGGTAGCAGCCCCAGACTTCTCCAGGGAAGATACCCGAGATGCATTTCCTCTTTTGCTTAAAGATCTCTCCTCCAGGATGCTCCTGGCTCTATTGCAAAGCATTTCCCTGAGTCATTTAGCCCCTTCTTTAGGAATTGGAGATCCCAGGGAGCAGCCCCAGACTCCTCCAGGGAAGGTACCTGAGTTTCCTCTGTTCAAAGCGGATCTCTTCCCTGGGATTTACCAAGAACTCCTCCAAGGCATCTCCCAGACTCTATTGAGATCGTCTTTAACAAACTGAGATGCTGGGTAGCAGCCCCAGACTCCTCAAGGGAAGGTACTTGAGATGTGCTGCTGCTTCTGGCTGAAGCTCTCTCCTCCAGGATGGTCCTGCCTCTCCTGCGTAGTATTTCCTGGAATCATTCAGCCTATTGTTTAGGAATTTTAGTTCCCGGCTAGCAGCCCCAGACTCCTCCAGGGAAGGCACCCGAGTCAATTTGCCTGTCTTCAAAGAGGATCTCTTCCCTGGCATTCACCCCAGACTCCTCCAAGGCTTCTCCCAGAGTCTTTTGAGATCTTTAACAATCGGAGATCCCAGGGAGCAGGCCCAGACTCCTCCAGGGAAGGTACTTGGGATGTGCTTCTTCTTTTGGTTGAAGATCTCTTTTCCAGGATGATCCTGGCCCTCGTGCATAGTACTTCCTGGAATCATTTAGTCTACTCTTCAGGAATCTGAGATCCCAGGTAGCAGGCCCAGATTCCTCCAGGGAAGGTACCTGAGATATATTCCCTCTTTTGATGAAATCTCTCTCCTCCAGGATTATCCTCGCTCTGTTCCAGCACATTTCTCAGAGTCATTCAGCCCTTTCTTTAGGAATCTGAGATGCTGGGTAAGAGCCCCAGATTCTTCCAGGGAAAATGCCTCAGTGGAGTTTCCTCCCTTCAGAGAGTATCTCTCCCTTGGGATTCCATCAATACTACTACAAGGCATCTCCCAGAGACTTTTGAGATCTTCTTTAACAACCTGAGATCCCAGGTAGCAGCCCCAGACTCCTCCAGGGAAGGTACTTGGGATGTGCTTCATTTTGTCGCTGAAGAGCTCTCTTCCAGGACGCTACAGGCTCTCCAGCCTAGTATTTCCTGGAATGATTCAGCCTATTCTTTGGGAATCTGAGATCCCAGGGAGCTGGCCCAGACTCCTCCAGGGGAGCTACCCGAGATGTATTTCCCTTTCTTCCTGAAGATCTCTCCTCCAGCATGCTCCTGGCTCTATTACAAAGCATTTCCCGGAGTTATTTAGCCCATTCTTTAGGAATCGGAGCTCATAGGGAGCAGCCCCAGACTCCTCCAGGGAAAATTCCCGAGTGGAGTTTTTTTCTTCAAAGAGCATCTCTTCCCTGGAATTCACCCAAGACTCCTCCAAGGCATCTCCCAGAGTCTTTTGAGGTCTTCTTTAACAATCTCATATCTCAGGTAGCAGCCCCAGACTTCTCCAGGGAAGATACCCGAGATGCATTTCCTCTTTTGCTTAAAGATCTCTCCTCCAGGATGCTCCTGGCTCTATTGCAAAGCATTTCCCTGAGTCATTTAGCCCCTTCTTTAGGAATTGGAGATCCCAGGGAGCAGCCCCAGACTCCTCCAGGGAAGGTACCTGAGTTTCCTCTGTTCAAAGCGGATCTCTTCCCTGGGATTTACCAAGAACTCCTCCAAGGCATCTCCCAGACTCTATTGAGATCGTCTTTAACAAACTGAGATGCTGGGTAGCAGCCCCAGACTCCTCAAGGGAAGGTACTTGAGATGTGCTGCTGCTTCTGGCTGAAGCTCTCTCCTCCAGGATGGTCCTGCCTCTCCTGCGTAGTATTTCCTGGAATCATTCAGCCTATTGTTTAGGAATTTTAGTTCCCGGCTAGCAGCCCCAGACTCCTCCAGGGAAGGCACCCGAGTCAATTTGCCTGTCTTCAAAGAGGATCTCTTCCCTGGCATTCACCCCAGACTCCTCCAAGGCTTCTCCCAGAGTCTTTTGAGATCTTTAACAATCGGAGATCCCAGGGAGCAGGCCCAGACTCCTCCAGGGAAGGTACTTGGGATGTGCTTCTTCTTTTGGTTGAAGATCTCTTTTCCAGGATGATCCTGGCCCTCGTGCATAGTACTTCCTGGAATCATTTAGTCTACTCTTCAGGAATCTGAGATCCCAGGTAGCAGGCCCAGATTCCTCCAGGGAAGGTACCTGAGATATATTCCCTCTTTTGATGAAATCTCTCTCCTCCAGGATTATCCTCGCTCTGTTCCAGCACATTTCTCAGAGTCATTCAGCCCTTTCTTTAGGAATCTGAGATGCTGGGTAAGAGCCCCAGATTCTTCCAGGGAAAATGCCTCAGTGGAGTTTCCTCCCTTCAGAGAGTATCTCTCCCTTGGGATTCCATCAATACTACTACAAGGCATCTCCCAGAGACTTTTGAGATCTTCTTTAACAACCTGAGATCCCAGGTAGCAGCCCCAGACTCCTCCAGGGAAGGTACTTGGGATGTGCTTCATTTTGTCGCTGAAGAGCTCTCTTCCAGGACGCTACAGGCTCTCCAGCCTAGTATTTCCTGGAATGATTCAGCCTATTCTTTGGGAATCTGAGATCCCAGGGAGCTGGCCCAGACTCCTCCAGGGGAGCTACCCGAGATGTATTTCCCTTTCTTCCTGAAGATCTCTCCTCCAGCATGCTCCTGGCTCTATTACAAAGCATTTCCCGGAGTTATTTAGCCCATTCTTTAGGAATCGGAGCTCATAGGGAGCAGCCCCAGACTCCTCCAGGGAAAATTCCCGAGTGGAGTTTTTTTCTTCAAAGAGCATCTCTTCCCTGGAATTCACCCAAGACTCCTCCAAGGCTTCTCCCAGAGTCTTTTGAGGTCTTCTTTAACAATCTCATATCTCAGGTAGCAGCCCCAGACTTCTCCAGGGAAGATACCCGAGATGTGTTCCCTCTTGTGCTTAAAGATCTCTCCTCCAGGATGCTCCTGGCTCTATTGCAAAGCATTTCCCTGAGTCACTTAGCCCATTCTTTAGGAATCGGAGCTCACAGGTAGCAGCCCCAGACTCCTCCAGGGAAGGTACCTGAGTGAAGTTTCCTCTGTTCAAAGCGGATCTCTCCCCTGGGATTTACCCAAGACTACTCCAAGGTGTCTCCCAGAGTACACTCGAAGCTTCTTTAACAGCTTGAGATCCCAGGGAGCAGCCCCAGACTCCTCCAGGGAAGGTACCTGAGTAAAGTTTCCTTTGTTCAAAGAGCATCTCTTCCCTGGAATTCACCCAAGACTCCTCCAAGGCATCTCCCAGAGTCTTTTGAGATCTTCTTTAACAATCTCATATCTCAGGTAGCAGCCCCAGACTTCTCCAGGGAAGGTACCCGAGATGCATTTCCTCTTTTGCTTAAAGATCTCTCCTCCAGGATGCTCCTGGCTCTATTGCAAAGCATTTCCCTGAGTCATTTAGCCCCTTCTTTAGGAATTGGAGATCCCAGGGAGCAGCCCCAGACTCCTCCAGGGAAGGTACCTGAGTTTCCTCTGTTCAAAGCGGATCTCTTCCCTGGGATTTACCAAGAACTCCTCCAAGGCATCTCCCAGACTCTATTGAGATCGTCTTTAACAAACTGAGATGCTGGGTAGCAGCCCCAGACTCCTCAAGGGAAGGTACTTGAGATGTGCTGCTGCTTCTGGCTGAAGCTCTCTCCTCCAGGATGGTCCTGCCTCTCCTGCGTAGTATTTCCTGGAATCATTCGGCCTATTGTTTAGGAATTTTAGTTCCCGGCTAGCAGCCCCAGACTCCTCCAGGGAAGGCACCCGAGTCAATTTGCCTGTCTTCAAAGAGGATCTCTTCCCTGGCATTCACCCCAGACTCCTCCAAGGCTTCTCCCAGAGTCTTTTGAGATCTTTAACAATCGGAGATCCCAGGGAGCAGGCCCAGACTCCTCCAGGGAAGGTACTTGGGATGTGCTTCTTCTTTTGGTTGAAGATCTCTTTTCCAGGATGATCCTGGCCCTCGTGCATAGTACTTCCTGGAATCATTTAGTCTACTCTTCAGGAATCTGAGATCCCAGGTAGCAGGCCCAGATTCCTCCAGGGAAGGTACCTGAGATATATTCCCTCTTTTGATGAAATCTCTCTCCTCCAGGATTATCCTCGCTCTGTTCCAGCACATTTCTCAGAGTCATTCAGCCCTTTCTTTAGGAATCTGAGATGCTGGGTAAGAGCCCCAGATTCTTCCAGGGAAAATGCCTCAGTGGAGTTTCCTCCCTTCAGAGAGTATCTCTCCCTTGGGATTCCATCAATACTACTACAAGGCATCTCCCAGAGACTTTTGAGATCTTCTTTAACAACCTGAGATCCCAGGTAGCAGCCCCAGACTCCTCCAGGGAAGGTACTTGGGATGTGCTTCATTTTGTTGCTGAAGAGCTCTCTTCCAGGACGCTACAGGCTCTCCAGCCTAGTATTTCCTGGAATGATTCAGCCTATTCTTTGGGAATCTGAGATCCCAGGGAGCTGGCCCAGACTCCTCCAGGGGAGCTACCCGAGATGTATTTCCCTTTCTTCCTGAAGATCTCTCCTCCAGCATGCTCCTGGCTCTATTACAAAGCATTTCCCGGAGTTATTTAGCCCATTCTTTAGGAATCGGAGCTCATAGGGAGCAGCCCCAGACTCCTCCAGGGAAAATTCCCGAGTGGAGTTTTTTTCTTCAAAGAGCATCTCTTCCCTGGAATTCACCCAAGACTCCTCCAAGGCTTCTCCCAGAGTCTTTTGAGGTCTTCTTTAACAATCTCATATCTCAGGTAGCAGCCCCAGACTTCTCCAGGGAAGATACCCGAGATGTGTTCCCTCTTGTGCTTAAAGATCTCTCCTCCAGGATGCTCCTGGCTCTATTGCAAAGCATTTCCCTGAGTCACTTAGCCCATTCTTTAGGAATCGGAGCTCACAGGTAGCAGCCCCAGACTCCTCCAGGGAAGGTACCTGAGTGAAGTTTCCTCTGTTCAAAGCGGATCTCTCCCCTGGGATTTACCCAAGACTACTCCAAGGTGTCTCCCAGAGTACACTCGAAGCTTCTTTAACAGCTTGAGATCCCAGGGAGCAGCCCCAGACTCCTCCAGGGAAGGTACCTGAGTAAAGTTTCCTTTGTTCAAAGAGCATCTCTTCCCTGGAATTCACCCAAGACTCCTCCAAGGCATCTCCCAGAGTCTTTTGAGATCTTCTTTAACAATCTCATATCTCAGGTAGCAGCCCCAGACTCCTCCAGGGAAGGTACTTGGGATGTGCTTCTTCTTTTGGTTGAAGATCTCTTTTCCAGGATGATCCTGGCCCTCGTGCATAGTACTTCCTGGAATCATTTAGTCTACTCTTCAGGAATCTGAGATCCCAGGTAGCAGGCCCAGATTCCTCCAGGGAAGGTACCTGAGATATATTCCCTCTTTTGATGAAATCTCTCTCCTCCAGGATTATCCTCGCTCTGTTCCAGCACATTTCTCAGAGTCATTCAGCCCTTTCTTTAGGAATCTGAGATGCTGGGTAAGAGCCCCAGATTCTTCCAGGGAAAATGCCTCAGTGGAGTTTCCTCCCTTCAGAGAGTATCTCTCCCTTGGGATTCCATCAATACTACTACAAGGCATCTCCCAGAGACTTTTGAGATCTTCTTTAACAACCTGAGATCCCAGGTAGCAGCCCCAGACTCCTCCAGGGAAGGTACTTGGGATGTGCTTCATTTTGTCGCTGAAGAGCTCTCTTCCAGGACGCTACAGGCTCTCCAGCCTAGTATTTCCTGGAATGATTCAGCCTATTCTTTGGGAATCTGAGATCCCAGGGAGCTGGCCCAGACTCCTCCAGGGGAGCTACCCGAGATGTATTTCCCTTTCTTCCTGAAGATCTCTCCTCCAGCATGCTCCTGGCTCTATTACAAAGCATTTCCCGGAGTTATTTAGCCCATTCTTTAGGAATCGGAGCTCATAGGGAGCAGCCCCAGACTCCTCCAGGGAAAATTCCCG
This sequence comes from Amazona ochrocephala, assembly GCA_039720435.1. Classification (NCBI taxonomy): domain Eukaryota; kingdom Metazoa; phylum Chordata; class Aves; order Psittaciformes; family Psittacidae; genus Amazona; species Amazona ochrocephala. The sequence goes on along the minus strand of CM077891.1, from coordinate 429,467 downwards.
AGTGGAGTTTTTTTCTTCAAAGAGCATCTCTTCCCTGGAATTCACCCAAGACTCCTCCAAGGCTTCTCCCAGAGTCTTTTGAGGTCTTCTTTAACAATCTCATATCTCAGGTAGCAGCCCCAGACTTCTCCAGGGAAGATACCCGAGATGTGTTCCCTCTTGTGCTTAAAGATCTCTCCTCCAGGATGCTCCTGGCTCTATTGCAAAGCATTTCCCTGAGTCACTTAGCCCATTCTTTAGGAATCGGAGCTCACAGGTAGCAGCCCCAGACTCCTCCAGGGAAGGTACCTGAGTGAAGTTTCCTCTGTTCAAAGCGGATCTCTCCCCTGGGATTTACCCAAGACTACTCCAAGGTGTCTCCCAGAGTACACTCGAAGCTTCTTTAACAGCTTGAGATCCCAGGGAGCAGCCCCAGACTCCTCCAGGGAAGGTACCTGAGTAAAGTTTCCTTTGTTCAAAGAGCATCTCTTCCCTGGAATTCACCCAAGACTCCTCCAAGGCATCTCCCAGAGTCTTTTGAGATCTTCTTTAACAATCTCATATCTCAGGTAGCAGCCCCAGACTCCTCCAGGGAAGGTACTTGGGATGTGCTTCATTTTGTCGCTGAAGAGCTCTCTTCCAGGACGCTACAGGCTCTCCAGCCTAGTATTTCCTGGAATGATTCAGCCTATTCTTTGGGAATCTGAGATCCCAGGGAGCTGGCCCAGACTCCTCCAGGGAAGCTACCCGAGATGTATTTCCCTTTCTTCCTGAAGATCTCTCCTCCAGCATGCTCCTGGCTCTATTACAAAGCATTTCCCGGAGTTATTTAGCCCATTCTTTAGGAATCGGAGCTCATAGGGAGCAGCCCCAGACTCCTCCAGGGAAAATTCCCGAGTGGAGTTTTTTTCTTCAAAGAGCATCTCTTCCCTGGAATTCACCCAAGACTCCTCCAAGGCTTCTCCCAGAGTCTTTTGAGGTCTTCTTTAACAATCTCATATCTCAGGTAGCAGCCCCAGACTTCTCCAGGGAAGATACCCGAGATGTGTTCCCTCTTGTGCTTAAAGATCTCTCCTCCAGGATGCTCCTGGCTCTATTGCAAAGCATTTCCCTGAGTCACTTAGCCCATTCTTTAGGAATCGGAGCTCACAGGTAGCAGCCCCAGACTCCTCCAGGGAAGGTACCTGAGTGAAGTTTCCTCTGTTCAAAGCGGATCTCTCCCCTGGGATTTACCCAAGACTACTCCAAGGTGTCTCCCAGAGTACACTCGAAGCTTCTTTAACAGCTTGAGATCCCAGGGAGCAGCCCCAGACTCCTCCAGGGAAGGTACCTGAGTAAAGTTTCCTTTGTTCGAAGAGCATCTCTTCCCTGGCATTCACCCAAGACTCCTCCAAGGCATCTCCCAGAGTCTTTTGAGATCTTCTTTAACAATCTCATATCTCAGGTAGCAGCCCCAGACTTCTCCAGGGAAGATACCCGAGATGCATTTCCTCTTTTGCTTAAAGATCTCTCCTCCAGGATGCTCCTGGCTCTATTGCAAAGCATTTCCCTGAGTCATTTAGCCCCTTCTTTAGGAATTGGAGATCCCAGGGAGCAGCCCCAGACTCCTCCAGGGAAGGTACCTGAGTTTCCTCTGTTCAAAGCGGATCTCTTCCCTGGGATTTACCAAGAACTCCTCCAAGGCATCTCCCAGACTCTATTGAGATCGTCTTTAACAAACTGAGATGCTGGGTAGCAGCCCCAGACTCCTCCAGGGAAGGTACTTGAGATGTGCTGCTGCTTCTGGCTGAAGCTCTCTCCTCCAGGATGGTCCTGCCTCTCCTGCGTAGTATTTCCTGGAATCATTCGGCCTATTGTTTAGGAATTTTAGTTCCCGGCTAGCAGCCCCAGACTCCTCCAGGGAAGGCACCCGAGTCAATTTGCCTGTCTTCAAAGAGGATCTCTTCCCTGGCATTCACCCCAGACTCCTCCAAGGCTTCTCCCAGAGTCTTTTGAGATCTTTAACAATCGGAGATCCCAGGGAGCAGCCCCAGACTCCTCCAGGGAAGGTACTTGGGATGTGCTTCTTCTTTTGGTTGAAGATCTCTTTTCCAGGATGATCCTGGCCCTCGTGCATAGTACTTCCTGGAATCATTTAGTCTACTCTTCAGGAATCTGAGATCCCAGGTAGCAGGCCCAGATTCCTCCAGGGAAGGTACCTGAGATATATTCCCTCTTTTGATGAAATCTCTCTCCTCCAGGATTATCCTCGCTCTGTTCCAGCACATTTCTCAGAGTCATTCAGCCCTTTCTTTAGGAATCTGAGATGCTGGGTAAGAGCCCCAGATTGTTCCAGGGAAAATGCCTCAGTGGAGTTTCCTCCCTTCAGAGAGTATCTCTCCCTTGGGATTCCATCAATACTACTACAAGGCATCTCCCAGAGACTTTTGAGATCTTCTTTAACAACCTGAGATCCCAGGTAGCAGCCCCAGACTCCTCCAGGGAAGGTACTTGGGATGTGCTTCATTTTGTCGCTGAAGAGCTCTCTTCCAGGACGCTACAGGCTCTCCAGCCTAGTATTTCCTGGAATGATTCAGCCTATTCTTTGGGAATCTGAGATCCCAGGGAGCTGGCCCAGACTCCTCCAGGGGAGCTACCCGAGATGTATTTCCCTTTCTTCCTGAAGATCTCTCCTCCAGCATGCTCCTGGCTCTATTACAAAGCATTTCCCGGAGTTATTTAGCCCATTCTTTAGGAATCGGAGCTCATAGGGAGCAGCCCCAGACTCCTCCAGGGAAAATTCCCGAGTGGAGTTTTTTTCTTCAAAGAGCATCTCTTCCCTGGAATTCACCCAAGACTCCTCCAAGGCTTCTCCCAGAGTCTTTTGAGGTCTTCTTTAACAATCTCATATCTCAGGTAGCAGCCCCAGACTTCTCCAGGGAAGATACCCGAGATGTGTTCCCTCTTGTGCTTAAAGATCTCTCCTCCAGGATGCTCCTGGCTCTATTGCAAAGCATTTCCCTGAGTCACTTAGCCCATTCTTTAGGAATCGGAGCTCACAGGTAGCAGCCCCAGACTCCTCCAGGGAAGGTACCTGAGTGAAGTTTCCTCTGTTCAAAGCGGATCTCTCCCCTGGGATTTACCCAAGACTACTCCAAGGTGTCTCCCAGAGTACACTCGAAGCTTCTTTAACAGCTTGAGATCCCAGGGAGCAGCCCCAGACTCCTCCAGGGAAGGTACCTGAGTAAAGTTTCCTTTGTTCAAAGAGCATCTCTTCCCTGGAATTCACCCAAGACTCCTCCAAGGCATCTCCCAGAGTCTTTTGAGGTCTTCTTTAACAATCTCATATCTCAGGTAGCAGCCCCAGACTCCTCCAGGGAAGGTACTTGGGATGTGCTTCTTCTTTTGGTTGAAGATCTCTTTTCCAGGATGATCCTGGCCCTCGTGCATAGTACTTCCTGGAATCATTTAGTCTACTCTTCAGGAATCTGAGATCCCAGGTAGCAGGCCCAGATTCCTCCAGGGAAGGTACCTGAGATATATTCCCTCTTTTGATGAAATCTCTCTCCTCCAGGATTATCCTCGCTCTGTTCCAGCACATTTCTCAGAGTCATTCAGCCCTTTCTTTAGGAATCTGAGATGCTGGGTAAGAGCCCCAGATTCTTCCAGGGAAAATGCCTCAGTGGAGTTTCCTCCCTTCAGAGAGTATCTCTCCCTTGGGATTCCATCAATACTACTACAAGGCATCTCCCAGAGACTTTTGAGATCTTCTTTAACAACCTGAGATCCCAGGTAGCAGCCCCAGACTCCTCCAGGGAAGGTACTTGGGATGTGCTTCATTTTGTCGCTGAAGAGCTCTCTTCCAGGACGCTACAGGCTCTCCAGCCTAGTATTTCCTGGAATGATTCAGCCTATTCTTTGGGAATCTGAGATCCCAGGGAGCTGGCCCAGACTCCTCCAGGGGAGCTACCCGAGATGTATTTCCCTTTCTTCCTGAAGATCTCTCCTCCAGCATGCTCCTGGCTCTATTACAAAGCATTTCCCGGAGTTATTTAGCCCATTCTTTAGGAATCGGAGCTCATAGGGAGCAGCCCCAGACTCCTCCAGGGAAAATTCCCGAGTGGAGTTTTTTTCTTCAAAGAGCATCTCTTCCCTGGAATTCACCCAAGACTCCTCCAAGGCTTCTCCCAGAGTCTTTTGAGGTCTTCTTTAACAATCTCATATCACAGGTAGCAGCCCCAGACTTCTCCAGGGAAGATACCCGAGATGTGTTCCCTCTTGTGCTTAAAGATCTCTCCTCCAGGATGCTCCTGGCTCTATTGCAAAGCATTTCCCTGAGTCACTTAGCCCATTCTTTAGGAATCGGAGCTCACAGGTAGCAGCCCCAGACTCCTCCAGGGAAGGTACCTGAGTGAAGTTTCCTCTGTTCAAAGCGGATCTCTCCCCTGGGATTTACCCAAGACTACTCCAAGGTGTCTCCCAGAGTACACTCGAAGCTTCTTTAACAGCTTGAGATCCCAGGGAGCAGCCCCAGACTCCTCCAGGGAAGGTACCTGAGTAAAGTTTCCTTTGTTCAAAGAGCATCTCTTCCCTGGAATTCACCCAAGACTCCTCCAAGGCATCTCCCAGAGTCTTTTGAGATCTTCTTTAACAATCTCATATCTCAGGTAGCAGCCCCAGACTTCTCCAGGGAAGATACCCGAGATGCATTTCCTCTTTTGCTTAAAGATCTCTCCTCCAGGATGCTCCTGGCTCTATTGCAAAGCATTTCCCTGAGTCATTTAGCCCCTTCTTTAGGAATTGGAGATCCCAGGGAGCAGCCCCAGACTCCTCCAGGGAAGGTACCTGAGTTTCCTCTGTTCAAAGTGGATCTCTTCCCTGGGATTTACCAAGAACTCCTCCAAGGCATCTCCCAGACTCTATTGAGATCGTCTTTAACAAACTGAGATGCTGGGTAGCAGCCCCAGACTCCTCAAGGGAAGGTACTTGAGATGTGCTGCTGCTTCTGGCTGAAGCTCTCTCCTCCAGGATGGTCCTGCCTCTCCTGCGTAGTATTTCCTGGAATCATTCGGCCTATTGTTTAGGAATTTTAGTTCCCGGCTAGCAGCCCCAGACTCCTCCAGGGAAGGCACCCGAGTCAATTTGCCTGTCTTCAAAGAGGATCTCTTCCCTGGCATTCACCCCAGACTCCTCCAAGGCTTCTCCCAGAGTCTTTTGAGATCTTTAACAATCGGAGATCCCAGGGAGCAGGCCCAGACTCCTCCAGGGAAGGTACTTGGGATGTGCTTCTTCTTTTGGTTGAAGATCTCTTTTCCAGGATGATCCTGGCCCTCCTGCATAGTACTTCCTGGAATCATTTAGTCTACTCTTCAGGAATCTGAGATCCCAGGTAGCAGGCCCAGATTCCTCCAGGGAAGGTACCTGAGATATATTCCCTCTTTTGATGAAATCTCTCTCCTCCAGGATTATCCTCGCTCTGTTCCAGCACATTTCTCAGAGTCATTCAGCCCTTTCTTTAGGAATCTGAGATGCTGGGTAAGAGCCCCAGATTGTTCCAGGGAAAATGCCTCAGTGGAGTTTCCTCCCTTCAGAGAGTATCTCTCCCTTGGGATTCCATCAATACTACTACAAGGCATCTCCCAGAGACTTTTGAGATCTTCTTTAACAACCTGAGATCCCAGGTAGCAGCCCCAGACTCCTCCAGGGAAGGTACTTGGGATGTGCTTCATTTTGTCGCTGAAGAGCTCTCTTCCAGGACGCTACAGGCTCTCCAGCCTAGTATTTCCTGGAATGATTCAGCCTATTCTTTGGGAATCTGAGATCCCAGGGAGCTGGCCCAGACTCCTCCAGGGGAGCTACCCGAGATGTATTTCCCTTTCTTCCTGAAGATCTCTCCTCCAGCATGCTCCTGGCTCTATTACAAAGCATTTCCCGGAGTTATTTAGCCCATTCTTTAGGAATCGGAGCTCATAGGGAGCAGCCCCAGACTCCTCCAGGGAAAATTCCCGAGTGGAGTTTTTTTCTTCAAAGAGCATCTCTTCCCTGGAATTCACCCAAGACTCCTCCAAGGCTTCTCCCAGAGTCTTTTGAGGTCTTCTTTAACAATCTCATATCTCAGGTAGCAGCCCCAGACTTCTCCAGGGAAGATACCCGAGATGTGTTCCCTCTTGTGCTTAAAGATCTCTCCTCCAGGATGCTCCTGGCTCTATTGCAAAGCATTTCCCTGAGTCACTTAGCCCATTCTTTAGGAATCGGAGCTCACAGGTAGCAGCCCCAGACTCCTCCAGGGAAGGTACCTGAGTGAAGTTTCCTCTGTTCAAAGCGGATCTCTCCCCTGGGATTTACCCAAGACTACTCCAAGGTGTCTCCCAGAGTACACTCGAAGCTTCTTTAACAGCTTGAGATCCCAGGGAGCAGCCCCAGACTCCTCCAGGGAAGGTACCTGAGTAAAGTTTCCTTTGTTCAAAGAGCATCTCTTCCCTGGAATTCACCCAAGACTCCTCCAAGGCATCTCCCAGAGTCTTTTGAGATCTTCTTTAACAATCTCATATCTCAGGTAGCAGCCCCAGACTTCTCCAGGGAAGATACCCGAGATGCATTTCCTCTTTTGCTTAAAGATCTCTCCTCCAGGATGCTCCTGGCTCTATTGCAAAGCATTTCCCTGAGTCATTTAGCCCCTTCTTTAGGAATTGGAGATCCCAGGGAGCAGCCCCAGACTCCTCCAGGGAAGGTACCTGAGTTTCCTCTGTTCAAAGCGGATCTCTTCCCTGGGATTTACCAAGAACTCCTCCAAGGCATCTCCCAGACTCTATTGAGATCGTCTTTAACAAACTGAGATGCTGGGTAGCAGCCCCAGACTCCTCCAGGGAAGGTACTTGAGATGTGCTGCTGCTTCTGGCTGAAGCTCTCTCCTCCAGGATGGTCCTGCCTCTCCTGCGTAGTATTTCCTGGAATCATTCGGCCTATTGTTTAGGAATTTTAGTTCCCGGCTAGCAGCCCCAGACTCCTCCAGGGAAGGCACCCGAGTCAATTTGCCTGTCTTCAAAGAGGATCTCTTCCCTGGCATTCACCCCAGACTCCTCCAAGGCTTCTCCCAGAGTCTTTTGAGATCTTTAACAATCGGAGATCCCAGGGAGCAGGCCCAGACTCCTCCAGGGAAGGTACTTGGGATGTGCTTCTTCTTTTGGTTGAAGATCTCTTTTCCAGGATGATCCTGGCCCTCGTGCATAGTACTTCCTGGAATCATTTAGTCTACTCTTCAGGAATCTGAGATCCCAGGTAGCAGGCCCAGATTCCTCCAGGGAAGGTACCTGAGATATATTCCCTCTTTTGATGAAATCTCTCTCCTCCAGGATTATCCTCGCTCTGTTCCAGCACATTTCTCAGAGTCATTCAGCCCTTTCTTTAGGAATCTGAGATGCTGGGTAAGAGCCCCAGATTCTTCCAGGGAAAATGCCTCAGTGGAGTTTCCTCCCTTCAGAGAGTATCTCTCCCTTGGGATTCCATCAATACTACTACAAGGCATCTCCCAGAGACTTTTGAGATCTTCTTTAACAACCTGAGATCCCAGGTAGCAGCCCCAGACTCCTCCAGGGAAGGTACTTGGGATGTGCTTCATTTTGTCGCTGAAGAGCTCTCTTCCAGGACGCTACAGGCTCTCCAGCCTAGTATTTCCTGGAATGATTCAGCCTATTCTTTGGGAATCTGAGATCCCAGGGAGCTGGCCCAGACTCCTCCAGGGGAGCTACCCGAGATGTATTTCCCTTTCTTCCTGAAGATCTCTCCTCCAGCATGCTCCTGGCTCTATTACAAAGCATTTCCCGGAGTTATTTAGCCCATTCTTTAGGAATCGGAGCTCATAGGGAGCAGCCCCAGACTCCTCCAGGGAAAATTCCCGAGTGGAGTTTTTTTCTTCAAAGAGCATCTCTTCCCTGGAATTCACCCAAGACTCCTCCAAGGCTTCTCCCAGAGTCTTTTGAGGTCTTCTTTAACAATCTCATATCTCAGGTAGCAGCCCCAGACTTCTCCAGGGAAGATACCCGAGATGTGTTCCCTCTTGTGCTTAAAGATCTCTCCTCCAGGATGCTCCTGGCTCTATTGCAAAGCATTTCCCTGAGTCACTTAGCCCATTCTTTAGGAATCGGAGCTCACAGGTAGCAGCCCCAGACTCCTCCAGGGAAGGTACCTGAGTGAAGTTTCCTCTGTTCAAAGCGGATCTCTCCCCTGGGATTTACCCAAGACTACTCCAAGGTGTCTCCCAGAGTACACTCGAAGCTTCTTTAACAGCTTGAGATCCCAGGGAGCAGCCCCAGACTCCTCCAGGGAAGGTACCTGAGTAAAGTTTCCTTTGTTCAAAGAGCATCTCTTCCCTGGAATTCACCCAAGACTCCTCCAAGGCATCTCCCAGAGTCTTTTGAGATCTTCTTTAACAATCTCATATCTCAGGTAGCAGCCCCAGACTCCTCCAGGGAAGGTACTTGGGATGTGCTTCTTCTTTTGGTTGAAGATCTCTTTTCCAGGATGATCCTGGCCCTCGTGCATAGTACTTCCTGGAATCATTTAGTCTACTCTTCAGGAATCTGAGATCCCAGGTAGCAGGCCCAGATTCCTCCAGGGAAGGTACCTGAGATATATTCCCTCTTTTGATGAAATCTCTCTCCTCCAGGATTATCCTCGCTCTGTTCCAGCACATTTCTCAGAGTCATTCAGCCCTTTCTTTAGGAATCTGAGATGCTGGGTAAGAGCCCCAGATTCTTCCAGGGAAAATGCCTCAGTGGAGTTTCCTCCCTTCAGAGAGTATCTCTCCCTTGGGATTCCATCAATACTACTACAAGGCATCTCCCAGAGACTTTTGAGATCTTCTTTAACAACCTGAGATCCCAGGTAGCAGCCCCAGACTCCTCCAGGGAAGGTACTTGGGATGTGCTTCATTTTGTCGCTGAAGAGCTCTCTTCCAGGACGCTACAGGCTCTCCAGCCTAGTATTTCCTGGAATGATTCAGCCTATTCTTTGGGAATCTGAGATCCCAGGGAGCTGGCCCAGACTCCTCCAGGGGAGCTACCCGAGATGTATTTCCCTTTCTTCCTGAAGATCTCTCCTCCAGCATGCTCCTGGCTCTATTACAAAGCATTTCCCGGAGTTATTTAGCCCATTCTTTAGGAATCGGAGCTCATAGGGAGCAGCCCCAGACTCCTCCAGGGAAAATTCCCGAGTGGAGTTTTTTTCTTCAAAGAGCATCTCTTCCCTGGAATTCACCCAAGACTCCTCCAAGGCTTCTCCCAGAGTCTTTTGAGGTCTTCTTTAACAATCTCATATCTCAGGTAGCAGCCCCAGACTTCTCCAGGGAAGATACCCGAGATGTGTTCCCTCTTGTGCTTAAAGATCTCTCCTCCAGGATGCTCCTGGCTCTATTGCAAAGCATTTCCCTGAGTCACTTAGCCCATTCTTTAGGAATCGGAGCTCACAGGTAGCAGCCCCAGACTCCTCCAGGGAAGGTACCTGAGTGAAGTTTCCTCTGTTCAAAGCGGATCTCTCCCCTGGGATTTACCCAAGACTACTCCAAGGTGTCTCCCAGAGTACACTCGAAGCTTCTTTAACAGCTTGAGATCCCAGGGAGCAGCCCCAGACTCCTCCAGGGAAGGTACCTGAGTAAAGTTTCCTTTGTTCAAAGAGCATCTCTTCCCTGGAATTCACCCAAGACTCCTCCAAGGCATCTCCCAGAGTCTTTTGAGATCTTCTTTAACAATCTCATATCTCAGGTAGCAGCCCCAGACTCCTCCAGGGAAGGTACTTGGGATGTGCTTCTTCTTTTGGTTGAAGATCTCTTTTCCAGGATGATCCTGGCCCTCGTGCATAGTACTTCCTGGAATCATTTAGTCTACTCTTCAGGAATCTGAGATCCCAGGTAGCAGGCCCAGATTCCTCCAGGGAAGGTACCTGAGATATATTCCCTCTTTTGATGAAATCTCTCTCCTCCAGGATTATCCTCGCTCTGTTCCAGCACATTTCTCAGAGTCATTCAGCCCTTTCTTTAGGAATCTGAGATGCTGGGTAAGAGCCCCAGATTCTTCCAGGGAAAATGCCTCAGTGGAGTTTCCTCCCTTCAGAGAGTATCTCTCCCTTGGGATTCCATCAATACTACTACAAGGCATCTCCCAGAGACTTTTGAGATCTTCTTTAACAACCTGAGATCCCAGGTAGCAGCCCCAGACTCCTCCAGGGAAGGTACTTGGGATGTGCTTCATTTTGTCGCTGAAGAGCTCTCTTCCAGGACGCTACAGGCTCTCCAGCCTAGTATTTCCTGGAATGATTCAGCCTATTCTTTGGGAATCTGAGATCCCAGGGAGCTGGCCCAGACTCCTCCAGGGGAGCTACCCGAGATGTATTTCCCTTTCTTCCTGAAGATCTCTCCTCCAGCATGCTCCTGGCTCTATTACAAAGCATTTCCCGGAGTTATTTAGCCCATTCTTTAGGAATCGGAGCTCATAGGGAGCAGCCCCAGACTCCTCCAGGGAAAATTCCCGAGTGGAGTTTTTTTCTTCAAAGAGCATCTCTTCCCTGGAATTCACCCAAGACTCCTCCAAGGCTTCTCCCAGAGTCTTTTGAGGTCTTCTTTAACAATCTCATATCTCAGGTAGCAGCCCCAGACTTCTCCAGGGAAGATACCCGAGATGTGTTCCCTCTTGTGCTTAAAGATCTCTCCTCCAGGATGCTCCTGGCTCTATTGCAAAGCATTTCCCTGAGTCACTTAGCCCATTCTTTAGGAATCGGAGCTCACAGGTAGCAGCCCCAGACTCCTCCAGGGAAGGTACCTGAGTGAAGTTTCCTCTGTTCAAAGCGGATCTCTCCCCTGGGATTTACCCAAGACTACTCCAAGGTGTCTCCCAGAGTACACTCGAAGCTTCTTTAACAGCTTGAGATCCCAGGGAGCAGCCCCAGACTCCTCCAGGGAAGGTACCTGAGTAAAGTTTCCTTTGTTCAAAGAGCATCTCTTCCCTGGCATTCACCCAAGACTCCTCCAAGGCATCTCCCAGAGTCTTTTGAGATCTTCTTTAACAATCTCATATCTCAGGTAGCAGCCCCAGACTTCTCCAGGGAAGATACCCGAGATGCATTTCCTCTTTTGCTTAAAGATCTCTCCTCCAGGATGCTCCTGGCTCTATTGCAAAGCATTTCCCTGAGTCATTTAGCCCCTTCTTTAGGAATTGGAGATCCCAGGGAGCAGCCCCAGACTCCTCCAGGGAAGGTACCTGAGTTTCCTCTGTTCAAAGCGGATCTCTTCCCTGGGATTTACCAAGAACTCCTCCAAGGCATCTCCCAGACTCTATTGAGATCGTCTTTAACAAACTGAGATGCTGGGTAGCAGCCCCAGACTCCTCAAGGGAAGGTACTTGAGATGTGCTGCTGCTTCTGGCTGAAGCTCTCTCCTCCAGGATGGTCCTGCCTCTCCTGCGTAGTATTTCCTGGAATCATTCGGCCTATTGTTTAGGAATTTTAGTTCCCGGCTAGCAGCCCCAGACTCCTCCAGGGAAGGCACCCGAGTCAATTTGCCTGTCTTCAAAGAGGATCTCTTCCCTGGCATTCACCCCAGACTCCTCCAAGGCTTCTCCCAGAGTCTTTTGAGATCTTTAACAATTGGAGATCCCAGGGAGCAGGCCCAGACTCCTCCAGGGAAGGTACTTGGGATGTGCTTCTTCTTTTGGTTGAAGATCTCTTTTCCAGGATGATCCTGGCCCTCGTGCATAGTACTTCCTGGAATCATTTAGTCTACTCTTCAGGAATCTGAGATCCCAGGTAGCAGGCCCAGATTCCTCCAGGGAAGGTACCTGAGATATATTCCCTCTTTTGATGAAATCTCTCTCCTCCAGGATTATCCTCGCTCTGTTCCAGCACATTTCTCAGAGTCATTCAGCCCTTTCTTTAGGAATCTGAGATGCTGGGTAAGAGCCCCAGATTCTTCCAGGGAAAATGCCTCAGTGGAGTTTCCTCCCTTCAGAGAGTATCTCTCCCTTGGGATTCCATCAATACTACTACAAGGCATCTCCCAGAGACTTTTGAGATCTTCTTTAACAACCTGAGATCCCAGGTAGCAGCCCCAGACTCCTCCAGGGAAGGTACTTGGGATGTGCTTCATTTTGTCGCTGAAGAGCTCTCTTCCAGGACGCTACAGGCTCTCCAGCCTAGTATTTCCTGGAATGATTCAGCCTATTCTTTGGGAATCTGAGATCCCAGGGAGCTGGCCCAGACTCCTCCAGGGGAGCTACCCGAGATGTATTTCCCTTTCTTCCTGAAGATCTCTCCTCCAGCATGCTCCTGGCTCTATTACAAAGCATTTCCCGGAGTTATTTAGCCCATTCTTTAGGAATCGGAGCTCATAGGGAGCAGCCCCAGACTCCTCCAGGGAAAATTCCCGAGTGGAGTTTTTTTCTTCAAAGAGCATCTCTTCCCTGGAATTCACCCAAGACTCCTCCAAGGCTTCTCCCAGAGTCTTTTGAGGTCTTCTTTAACAATCTCATATCTCAGGTAGCAGCCCCAGACTTCTCCAGGGAAGATACCCGAGATGTGTTCCCTCTTGTGCTTAAAGATCTCTCCTCCAGGATGCTCCTGGCTCTATTGCAAAGCATTTCCCTGAGTCACTTAGCCCATTCTTTAGGAATCGGAGCTCACAGGTAGCAGCCCCAGACTCCTCCAGGGAAGGTACCTGAGTGAAGTTTCCTCTGTTCAAAGCGGATCTCTCCCCTGGGATTTACCCAAGACTACTCCAAGGTGTCTCCCAGAGTACACTCGAAGCTTCTTTAACAGCTTGAGATCCCAGGGAGCAGCCCCAGACTCCTCCAGGGAAGGTACCTGAGTAAAGTTTCCTTTGTTCAAAGAGCATCTCTTCCCTGGCATTCACCCAAGACTCCTCCAAGGCATCTCCCAGAGTCTTTTGAGATCTTCTTTAACAATCTCATATCTCAGGTAGCAGCCCCAGACTTCTCCAGGGAAGATACCCGAGATGCATTTCCTCTTTTGCTTAAAGATCTCTCCTCCAGGATGCTCCTGGCTCTATTGCAAAGCATTTCCCTGAGTCATTTAGCCCCTTCTTTAGGAATTGGAGATCCCAGGGAGCAGCCCCAGACTCCTCCAGGGAAGGTACCTGAGTTTCCTCTGTTCAAAGCGGATCTCTTCCCTGGGATTTACCAAGAACTCCTCCAAGGCATCTCCCAGACTCTATTGAGATCGTCTTTAACAAACTGAGATGCTGGGTAGCAGCCCCAGACTCCTCAAGGGAAGGTACTTGAGATGTGCTGCTGCTTCTGGCTGAAGCTCTCTCCTCCAGGATGGTCCTGCCTCTCCTGCGTAGTATTTCCTGGAATCATTCGGCCTATTGTTTAGGAATTTTAGTTCCCGGCTAGCAGCCCCAGACTCCTCCAGGGAAGGCACCCGAGTCAATTTGCCTGTCTTCAAAGAGGATCTCTTCCCTGGCATTCACCCCAGACTCCTCCAAGGCTTCTCCCAGAGTCTTTTGAGATCTTTAACAATTGGAGATCCCAGGGAGCAGGCCCAGACTCCTCCAGGGAAGGTACTTGGGATGTGCTTCTTCTTTTGGTTGAAGATCTCTTTTCCAGGATGATCCTGGCCCTCGTGCATAGTACTTCCTGGAATCATTTAGTCTACTCTTCAGGAATCTGAGATCCCAGGTAGCAGGCCCAGATTCCTCCAGGGAAGGTACCTGAGATATATTCCCTCTTTTGATGAAATCTCTCTCCTCCAGGATTATCCTCGCTCTGTTCCAGCACATTTCTCAGAGTCATTCAGCCCTTTCTTTAGGAATCTGAGATGCTGGGTAAGAGCCCCAGATTCTTCCAGGGAAAATGCCTCAGTGGAGTTTCCTCCCTTCAGAGAGTATCTCTCCCTTGGGATTCCATCAATACTACTACAAGGCATCTCCCAGAGACTTTTGAGATCTTCTTTAACAACCTGAGATCCCAGGTAGCAGCCCCAGACTCCTCCAGGGAAGGTACTTGGGATGTGCTTCATTTTGTCGCTGAAGAGCTCTCTTCCAGGACGCTACAGGCTCTCCAGCCTAGTATTTCCTGGAATGATTCAGCCTATTCTTTGGGAATCTGAGATCCCAGGGAGCTGGCCCAGACTCCTCCAGGGGAGCTACCCGAGATGTATTTCCCTTTCTTCCTGAAGATCTCTCCTCCAGCATGCTCCTGGCTCTATTACAAAGCATTTCCCGGAGTTATTTAGCCCATTCTTTAGGAATCGGAGCTCATAGGGAGCAGCCCCAGACTCCTCCAGGGAAAATTCCCGAGTGGAGTTTTTTTCTTCAAAGAGCATCTCTTCCCTGGAATTCACCCAAGACTCCTCCAAGGCTTCTCCCAGAGTCTTTTGAGGTCTTCTTTAACAATCTCATATCTCAGGTAGCAGCCCCAGACTTCTCCAGGGAAGATACCCGAGATGTGTTCCCTCTTGTGCTTAAAGATCTCTCCTCCAGGATGCTCCTGGCTCTATTGCAAAGCATTTCCCTGAGTCACTTAGCCCATTCTTTAGGAATCGGAGCTCACAGGTAGCAGCCCCAGACTCCTCCAGGGAAGGTACCTGAGTGAAGTTTCCTCTGTTCAAAGCGGATCTCTCCCCTGGGATTTACCCAAGACTACTCCAAGGTGTCTCCCAGAGTACACTCGAAGCTTCTTTAACAGCTTGAGATCCCAGGGAGCAGCCCCAGACTCCTCCAGGGAAGGTACCTGAGTAAAGTTTCCTTTGTTCAAAGAGCATCTCTTCCCTGGAATTCACCCAAGACTCCTCCAAGGCATCTCCCAGAGTCTTTTGAGGTCTTCTTTAACAATCTCATATCTCAGGTAGCAGCCCCAGACTTCTCCAGGGAAGATACCCGAGATGTGTTCCCTCTTGTGCTTAAAGATCTCTCCTCCAGGATGCTCCTGGCTCTATTGCAAAGCATTTCCCTGAGTCACTTAGCCCATTCTTTAGGAATCGGAGCTCACAGGTAGCAGCCCCAGACTCCTCCAGGGAAGGTACCTGAGTGAAGTTTCCTCTGTTCAAAGCGGATCTCTCCCCTGGGATTTACCCAAGACTACTCCAAGGTGTCTCCCAGAGTACACTCGAAGCTTCTTTAACAGCTTGAGATCCCAGGGAGCAGCCCCAGACTCCTCCAGGGAAGGTACCTGAGTAAAGTTTCCTTTGTTCAAAGAGCATCTCTTCCCTGGAATTCACCCAAGACTCCTCCAAGGCATCTCCCAGAGTCTTTTGAGATCTTCTTTAACAATCTCATATCTCAGGTAGCAGCCCCAGACTTCTCCAGGGAAGATACCCGAGATGCATTTCCTCTTTTGCTTAAAGATCTCTCCTCCAGGATGCTCCTGGCTCTATTGCAAAGCATTTCCCTGAGTCATTTAGCCCCTTCTTTAGGAATTGGAGATCCCAGGGAGCAGCCCCAGACTCCTCCAGGGAAGGTACCTGAGTTTCCTCTGTTCAAAGCGGATCTCTTCCCTGGGATTTACCAAGAACTCCTCCAAGGCATCTCCCAGACTCTATTGAGATCGTCTTTAACAAACTGAGATGCTGGGTAGCAGCCCCAGACTCCTCAAGGGAAGGTACTTGAGATGTGCTGCTGCTTCTGGCTGAAGCTCTCTCCTCCAGGATGGTCCTGCCTCTCCTGCGTAGTATTTCCTGGAATCATTCGGCCTATTGTTTAGGAATTTTAGTTCCCGGCTAGCAGCCCCAGACTCCTCCAGGGAAGGCACCCGAGTCAATTTGCCTGTCTTCAAAGAGGATCTCTTCCCTGGCATTCACCCCAGACTCCTCCAAGGCTTCTCCCAGAGTCTTTTGAGATCTTTAACAATCGGAGATCCCAGGGAGCAGGCCCAGACTCCTCCAGGGAAGGTACTTGGGATGTGCTTCTTCTTTTGGTTGAAGATCTCTTTTCCAGGATGATCCTGGCCCTCGTGCATAGTACTTCCTGGAATCATTTAGTCTACTCTTCAGGAATCTGAGATCCCAGGTAGCAGGCCCAGATTCCTCCAGGGAAGGTACCTGAGATATATTCCCTCTTTTGATGAAATCTCTCTCCTCCAGGATTATCCTCGCTCTGTTCCAGCACATTTCTCAGAGTCATTCAGCCCTTTCTTTAGGAATCTGAGATGCTGGGTAAGAGCCCCAGATTGTTCCAGGGAAAATGCCTCAGTGGAGTTTCCTCCCTTCAGAGAGTATCTCTCCCTTGGGATTCCATCAATACTACTACAAGGCATCTCCCAGAGACTTTTGAGATCTTCTTTAACAACCTGAGATCCCAGGTAGCAGCCCCAGACTCCTCCAGGGAAGGTACTTGGGATGTGCTTCATTTTGTCGCTGAAGAGCTCTCTTCCAGGACGCTACAGGCTCTCCAGCCTAGTATTTCCTGGAATGATTCAGCCTATTCTTTGGGAATCTGAGATCCCAGGGAGCTGGCCCAGACTCCTCCAGGGAAGCTACCCGAGATGTATTTCCCTTTCTTCCTGAAGATCTCTCCTCCAGCATGCTCCTGGCTCTATTACAAAGCATTTCCCGGAGTTATTTAGCCCATTCTTTAGGAATCGGAGCTCATAGGGAGCAGCCCCAGACTCCTCCAGGGAAAATTCCCGAGTGGAGTTTTTTTCTTCAAAGAGCATCTCTTCCCTGGAATTCACCCAAGACTCCTCCAAGGCATCTCCCAGAGTCTTTTGAGATCTTCTTTAACAATCTCATATCTCAGGTAGCAGCCCCAGACTTCTCCAGGGAAGATACCCGAGATGCGTTCCCTCTTGTGCTTAAAGATCTCTCCTCCAGGATGCTCCTGGCTCTATTGCAAAGCATTTCCCTGAGTCACTTAGCCCATTCTTTAGGAATCGGAGCTCACAGGTAGCAGCCCCAGACTCCTCCAGGGAAGGTGCCTGTGTGAAGTTTCCTCTGTTCAAAGCGGATCTCTCCTTGGGATTCACCCAAGACTACTCCAAGGCTTCTCTCAGAGTATACTCGAAGCTTCTGTAACAACCTCAGATACTGGGTATCAGCCCCAGACTCCTCCAGGGAAGATACCCGAGATACATTTCCTGTTTTGGAGGAAAGGTCCCTTCTCTGGGATTCACTCAAGTTTGCTCTCAGTCACCTCCTGGACAGGTTTGTTCTCTTCTTTAATTTCCTGAGATCCCAGGGAGCAGCCCCAGACTCCTCCAGGGAAGATAGCAGTGATGTGTTTCCTCTTTTGCTTAAAGATCTCTTCTCAAAGATGCTCCTGGCTCTATTGCAAAGCATTTCCGGGACTAATTCAGCCTTTTCCTTACCTACCTGAGATCCCAGGCTGCAGCCCCAGACCCTCTTCAGGAAGATCCCTGAGATTTTTTTTTAATAGGACTCTCTGCCCCTGGGATGCACTCACATTCCTCCCAGTCATCTCCCGGAGCCTGTTTTAAGAGACCGGACATCTCATTTGGTAGCCCCTATGTTCTGTAATGAAGATACCTAATATATTTCTCCTGGTTTGGATGTTACACTGTCCTCTGAGATCCATCCAGTGCTCCTCCCAAGAATAACCTGGAATCCTTTGGGCTATCTGTTAGAGACCAGGGAGCTGGTGTAGCAGTCCCAGACTCCTCCAAGGAATACACCCAAGGGGAATTTTTTCCCCTGGAGATAGGTATTTTCTCCAGCATGAGTCTGTTGACTCCTCATAAGGGGACCAGAGGAAGAGTCAGGACTTCCAAGGAGTATACAAAGATGCTTTTTCTCTTTTGGAGGAAGTTCTTTTCTCTGGATTTGACCTGAGACTCCTCTCAGTTGGGAGGACCATGTCAAAGGCCTTACAAGTGTCCAATTGGTGGCATCCATAGCTCTTCCATTGTTCACTGATAAAATCACTCCATCACAAAAGGCCATTAGGTTGGTTAAGGCAGGACTTACCCTTGGTGAACCCATGCTTCCTGTCTCAAATCATCTCCCTGTCCTTCGTGTGCCTTCACCTCACTTCTAGGAGGAACTCTTCCATGATCTCCCCAGCACAGAGGAGAGGCTGACAGGTTGCTGGTCCCCAGGGTCCTTCTTTCCACCCTTTTTAAAAAGGGGTGCAGTGTTTCCCTTTTCCAGTCACAAGAACTTCACCTGACTGCCACTTCCCTCAGGACTCTGAGATGCACCTCCTCAGATCCCACACACTTATGTATGTTCAGGTTCCTCAGGTGGTCTCGAATTTGATCTTCTCTTACTGTGGGGGGGACTTTGCTCCCTCAGTCCTTGTGGTCCCTTCCACTGTAGTGGATGATGCGTGATGTGTAGGAATGAGGCCATGAGGTGAAGGGATTGCTGAGGTGCAACACCGTGAGAGGGGTGATGGGCTGCAGTTGGGGTTAATAGCCTTAATCCTGACGCCCTTAATGCTGCCTCAGTAGGGTGGAAGAGAGGGTGATGTTTCAGGGCTCTGTTCCACCCTTGTAATACCCACAGCCCTTGAGCAGCCTGAAGATAATCCTTATCCCTCATTTACACATAATAAATACACCAAAGTGAGGAAGTGGTTGCCCCTCCCATCCATGACAACAGCACAGGTAACTTGACTACAATCTCACCTGCACTTCTCTCAAAAGTATAAATTTGGCATTCCAGCTCCTCCATGGCAGAGGATGAGAATACAACCCCACCCGCAGAAAAGGTGATGGCCTTGCTCCTCCCCCTCTACAAAGCCGGGACACCTCTTTGGCAAGATTTGCATCTCCAGCTGTGCTGGATAATGCTTGGGTGGACCTCAACTGAATGAATTAGCAATTGCTTTTTTTTTTTTCCCCATATGTGCTGAATTAATCATTGGATTTTAGTGCTGGTGCAGGAGCTGAGCTTACCAATGACAATTCCATATCTGTATTTCTGTGCGTCAATAAACCTCACTATTTGTGAACCCATAATTGTGACAGTTCTGATTGAACTCAGTCGGATGGCTCATGTTCAATTGGTGATAATCAGAAATGAATCCCAGGCGCCTGCAGCCCCTCTGAGTTCTGAGGACTGGTTGGGCCACAAGCGGCAGTATTTTCTGTCCAATCTCTACACTCTTACACCATCGGAGGAGAAGTCAGTGAAGCCCAAGACAAGAAAGCTGATGAGTACCTCAGCCTTCTCCTCACTCACTGTTACCTGCTTGCCAGTTGTGTTCATCAGGGGAGTTACACTTTCTTTGAACTTCCTGTTCTGGCACACCTGTAGAAGCCCTTCTTGGCTCATCCCTGCTGGGCTCATGCCTTCGTTTCCCGATTTCTTACACCTGGGGATCAAGAGCTCTTGCGCTCTGCGGAAAGCATTTGTAAAGCTCTGCCAGCTCTATCCTGCTGCCTTGCCCCTGAGGGCAGTTTTCCGGCTGTCCTGTTGGCTAACTCCTTGCACAGAGGCAAGTTTCCTTTCCTAAAATGTGACATCTACTCTCCTCTGTGCCTGACCCATATCCCTCAGGACTGAACTCCACCAGTGCATGATCACTGCAGCATGGACTGTCTCCAATTGTGACATCACTGACGGTGTTCGTGACCATCAGGTGTAGTAATGCATCCCCTCTGGTAGGGCTGTCTGTTACCTGGCTTAAGAAGTTCTCCTCATCGCTCTGCACGAGTCCCCTGGATTGCCCACAGCTCACCGTGCTGCTTTTCCAGCAGAGGCCGAGAGGTTTGTTGAGATGGTTCCCAGCAGGACGAGACCTGGGAGTGCTTCCTGTAGATGGAGTAAGAAGGCTTCCTCAACAGGCTTCCCTTGATGCAGTGGCCTGTAGTAAACACCAGGAACAAGGTTCCCTTTGTTGCCTCAGTCTGTAGTTCTCACCCATAAGTTTTCGACCTGCTCGTGGCCACTCTGAAGAGACAGCTCTTCACAACCTACACATTCTTTGACATGTGGGGCAACCCCTCCCCCCCTTTTTCCTCCCTGTCCCATAGCCACTGATAGCCGCATTCCACTCATGGGGTTCATCCCACCAAGTTTAAGTAATGGCAACAAGATCACAGCTTTCTAGCAATGTGCGCAGTTGGCTTCCACCTCCCCCCGTGTTGCCCGTGCTGAGTGCATGGATGTAGAGGTACCTCAGCTGTGCTGTCAGCCATGTCACTTTCTCAGAGCAACACACCTTAAATCCCCTCAGTTATCAAAAGCAGCATGGCCAGCTGGTGGAGGGAGATGGTCCTGCCCCTCTGCTCCGGTGGAACCCTACCAGGAGTGCCACGTCCAGCTCTGCAGTCCCCAGCACAAGACAACAGGAACCCGTTGGTGCAGGTCAAGAAGAGGAACACAGAAACGATGGAGCACCTGTGCTGCGAGGAAAGGCTGACTTGGGGCTGTTTAGCCTGGAGACGGCTCCAGGGAGACCTCATTGTGGCCTTTTAATACTTTAAGGGGGCCGGTAAGAAAGATGGGGAAAGACTTTTTAGCAGGGCGTGTTGTGACAGGACCAGGGGCGATGGTTTGGAACTAAAAGATCTAGTTTGGGCATAAGGAAGAAATGTTTTACCCTGAGGGTGGTGAGGCACTGGCACAGGCTGCCCCGAGAGGGGGTGGGTGCACCATCCCCGGCGACATCCCAGGCCAGGCTGGACAGGGACTCTGGGAACCTGCTCCAGGTGAAGATGTCCCCGCTCATTTTAGGGGTTGGACTGGATGAGCTTTGAATGCCACTTCCAACCCGAACTCTTGGACGATGTCACTGTTTGTCTGTTCCTGGAGCCCCTGGCTCAGCTCTGTCAGACTTCCACTGTGCTGGAGCGCACCCGGCAACAGGCGGAGAGGCAGCCGCTCTGCCGGGTGGATGCCGCCGCTCAGCTTCTCTGGAGCGTGATGGCCGCTGACCGAAGTCGTCTCCGGAGCCCTTCCGCACCGCTGCCCCGCCGCGCTCCGGCCGCCAGCTCTCGCAGGCCGGAGCTGCCGCTGCTCTCGGTCCTGGACCGACCGCTCCGCTGCGGCGTCTTTAAACCTCCCGCCGTTGCCCTGACAACGCCCACGCTTCTCGTCGGCTCTCGCGAGAGCTTCCGGTTGCGCGGAGTGTGTGTGTGTGTGTGTGTGTGTGCGTGTGTGTGTGTGTGTGTCTGTGTGTGTGTGTGTGTGTGTCTGTGTGTGTGTGTCTCTGTGTGTGTGTGTGTGTGTGTGTGCGTGCGTGCGTGTGTGTGTGTCTCTGTGTGCGTGTCTGTGTGTGTCTCTGTGTGTGTGTGTCTGTGTGTGTGTCTGTGTGTGTGTCTGTGTGTGTGTGTCTCCGTTGCCCTGGCAACACCCCTATTTAAGGCGGGAGTCGGGTAGCACTCATGGCAGCCCCGCTGCTCGGAGCTGGGATGTGCCGAGGGCGGGCTGGGGGGGACGCGGGGTGTTGGGGGCGCAGAGGCCTGCCATGACCCGGCAGTGTCCGCATGCAGCCCACGAAGCCAGCCCTAGGCTGGGCTGCGGCAAAAGGGCTGTGAGCAGCAGCTTGAAGGAGGCGGTTCTCCCGCTCTGCTCCAGTGGTACTGTGTTTACCTCTGGGGTCCCCGGTGTAAGAAGGATGTGGGCCTGCTGGAGTGAGCGTACAGAAGGGCCAGGGGATGCTGCGAGGGCTGGAACAGCTCTGCTCCGGAGAAGGCTCTGGGGAGAAGAGCCGTGGGTCAAGCTGAGGGGGAGCCGCAGGGCTGTGTAGGGAGACAGCCCACAGACACCCTGACACTGCTGCTGACAAGGGAAACGCAGGAGCAAAGGGACTTCCTTCATTTTTCTCCTCTCCCCTCAACAATGTATTTCTTATTCTCAATTTTTCTCAGGCATTTCCGTTCTCATTTTTAGGGCTTTCCATCCCTTATCACAGTTCCCTCCTCAGGTTCATGAGCAAAGGAGGTTTAAGCATCCTCTCAGGCAGACCCACTGCACCATCCTGCATCTGAACAAGTCACTTGTGGTCAGCCTCTGCCTGGGGCAAGAGGTCGCTGCTCCCTGCTGGAGCTCTCCCACTCCTCTTGCTGGCAAGAGCAAGCTGAGAGCACCTACCCTGTGCAGCGCCTGGCCTTCTCCTGCAAGGAGAAAGTCTGTCTGCTGGGACGTGTTCCTTCTGAGGGTGTCGTCAGGTGCAAAGTAACAACTACTCGGTGTTAGGTGTGAGCCCAGCACTGTGCACGTAACGTGCTTATGGTGCCTTAGCTCAGGAGACGGCCAAAGAGTGGTGTTTGTTGTAAATGCACTGACGTGATGGCAAAAAGCTGCCTGAGCATCTCAATTGAAATCTCAACTCCCAGCCTCACCCCACTGCTTATTGAAGGCGTAAATAATTACACAAGTTGTAGTGTGGTGGTAAGAATACACCCAAAATAATTTAACCAATTTTCGTTTTTTTAATGGTGTGAAGCATAGTATGAGAGTCCCTCTGCTGCCAGAAACCTCTGCTGCTTCTGGGAGGGAAAGGGCGTTTTCTGCCTGCGTGAGGCTGATTAAAATACCACGCAGTCCCAGGGTGATGCTGGTTGATTTTTATTAGAATCTCGCAGTATTTTAATTGCAAAATTCCCAATTTATGACACTCAAGGATCAGAATCTTAAAGCGTGGTGCTCTTTTCCCAAAACACTCCAGGTTGTGACGAAAACGATGCTTTAACGCAACATCTCCAGCACATTAACTTGAAAATTAGAAAAGGCAGAATTTCGTTTAAAGCATTTCAAAGCTGAGACAAGTAATGTGAAAAGCTAACAACACAGCAAACAATCCCACCCAACAGTCATGCTCCTGTTTACTTTTCCACAACTTAGTGCTTCCAGGTCAGTTCTTTCCACCAAAAAGATGCTGTAGTGGTGTTAAGATTATGCTGGGGAAACAACAAAGAGAACACATTAAGGGTAAATATTTTAAGTATAACAACGTCCACACAGAAGACATAACCCTAGCACAAAATAGTACAGAGTAAAGTTGAAAGAATAGAGGAAACATAAAAACTAACTTGTGCCATAACAGTGGAGTCTCAGCAGTTAATGGCACACATTTCGATTCACAAGAGCTTTCATTTCTCCCACAACTAATTCAAGTCCCAAACAAACAGTTCCTGCCACTATTCAACTTGTGCTGTGCAGTGAACAGACCACTCCTGGGGGATACAACTTCAACAGCTTTAGAGCAATCTTCAGTCAGCAATGGCCAGCAACTGTCTGCAAGGTTACTTTAATTTTGGTTTAAAAAGGTGTCTTTGGGAGTCAAAGTTACATAGGCCACAGTTGCTAAGTGGCCAAATAAAGGTTGTACTACCTTGACGGGGCTGAAGGTCCACCCTGGGAAGGCCCTGTTTGAAGGGGGAGTGTTTAAGTCCTTTAGAAATGGGGCTGGAGATGGCACTCCTCATCTGATGAAAGCCACATTGTATGGAGGCTGTGGCTGTGGTCAGTAATACTCATGTGAGGGCTTTCTTTTTCCCCAAAGACTCAGAAGAGTCAGAAAGCTCAATAAAGTCCCCAAAAAGCTCAGAAGAGGAATATTTACTGGGGATGCTGCACCTTAAAACAAGACAAAAGGACACCCCTGCATGTTCCTTTGCCCTGGGAGACTTTGGTATAACCACAGAAAAGAGCGATCCATTCTTCAAGATAAGGCAGAATCATCTGAATTGCCAGAGTCAGGCACAGTCTCTGACACAGGCTCGGACACAAACGGACTGCATCTGCTCATAGCCACAGTATTAGTACCTTCTCCAGAACCCTGAGAGACCTCTTCCTTCCAGCTCTGTGTCTCCTTTGTTTTCCATTCGGTCCATTTGCTGCAGTAGCTGCCCTGCACCCTCAGCCTGACCGGTTGCTCTTCTTTGTTCAGGGTTAGACACAACAGGTCCCCCTGTAAGAAACAGCAGCAAGAACAAAACCACAAGCTTGCTCCCTGCACACTCCCTGCACACCCAACAGCAGATGCTGAGGCTGAAAGCTGTCTCCAGACTGACCGACCTAATGCCTGGCAGGTTTCAAAGAAAGCCCAATGCAGGCTGACTTGGAGGTGAGCTCCCATCTCGCAGCCCAGCTGTATGGGTGGGAATTCATGACGGGGGAAGACAGCCTCAGTCAAAATCATGGGTGACCTACCGCTTTATGGTCATCCTAATTCACATTCTCACCTGCTGGAAAACAATAAACATGATCTTAGAGGAAAACTAGTAGCTATGTAATCCTTGCAGCTTTTGATACGAGCAATGTGAATGAAACAATCTGGGATTCCTTACTTACAGAAATCCACTTGGTTGCAGTCCATGGTAAGAGATGCTGGACTAAACTCACACTCATTTTCTCTGGAGGAATTCTGGAAGGAAGGAACCCAGGAACTGTTACACAACATAAAATTTCATTGTACAGGAGATTTTTATTTGTTTCTTGCTTTAAGAACTAACAGGTGAGGTCTATACTTTTGTTCTATGATATTTTTCCTGCTACTGTGAGGACTTCCTTCAGTAATACATTTCTACCCTCCCTCCTCAGGACATTCACAGGTCTAACATAAGCTGTAATTCATTGAGTGGACTTCAGTACAGCAAACAGGGAAAGAATAACAGCAGCTATGGCATAGACAAAGATTTGAAACCGCATGAACAGAGGTGCTGTGGGAAGTAACAGCCACTGGACAATACAGGCTCCCAGACATTAGCCCTATTAACACACAGTCATAGGAAACAGAGAAAAGGGAAGGGACAAAAGTGAAATGCCAGAAGCAAGAGGTGAGCCAGAAATACCCATTAGGAAGGCTATCAGCAGTACGAAGGACCACAGGCAACAACATCAGCATGGAAGCTTCTTTAAGACAGACAGAAATAACTCTGTCACAGAGAGAAGATAACAGAATAGATCCCCTCCTCGATGGTGTTTCTCTTGCACTACTGAGATCTTTTCAGTTAAGTCTCAGAGTATTAACTAAGTTAGGAAAATTATCTGCAGTGACAGGCTGCGCATCTCTTGGCTCTCTCTTTCTTTCGTTGTTTCTTTGGCTTCCACTGGTGCACTTGGTAAGTGAAAAGACACACAGGCTCAACTCCAACCATCCCGACCAGACAGCCTACTGTCAAAATCATAGCCCTAGAAGGCTGACAAGATGGATGAGAGCTGAAAATGCAATCTATTGAACACCCATGTGACTGCAGCACTTCCATTTTCTGAACCAGTGCTGTAAAGTCAATCCTACATGTACTGAGTAGACAGATTTCCTTCTTGGTTTATAAGACCCTTCTCAAAGTTGCACTCTAAAACACCAGGAGAATTTTGATCCAAAGTCATACACTGCTGCTAAACTGAACATAAGCCTGGAGGAATGATCAGAAGAACCCTGAGAAACTACAGGAACGACTGATGTAGTTTTTCCTAAACCTAATATTCCTTCTTGTCCTGAAAACCAGAAGAAACCAAATGGAAATCAACCAACTGGGAAGCATGTCACAGGAGCACCTGTCTAATCACCTAAAACAAATGCGCATGAAGGAGAAGTCCTCTGCCCATGATTTCATGCATCGTTCATGACATCTGATCTGCTATTCATAAACACAACAGTTTTGGCACCTGGACATCCATCCCTCTCAGTGCACCACTGCCCTAACCAGGGCAAATTTCAGGGACAAGCATGTGTTCTGGACAAGGTTTGTCTCACCTGAACTGGTGATTCATTCATCACAGTTCCAGTTTACCTGGAAAGAGCTCGGGACATGTCCTTTCATATTAGTTCACACAGTACGAGATCACAGTGATGCCTGCCACCCACCACATTATTCCTCAGGATCCAACATGCTAACCTGCAGCTCCAGCTTTCAAGGACTATAAGATTAGTTTGTGAAATCCAGCCACTATACAAGGAGCATTCTAGGGACAGTGGTTAGCACAAAGCAGGGAATAAAAAAGCATTTCAGAGGATGACCCTTACCCCACCAAGAGGGTGTATGGAGCACCTGAGAAAAGAAGCCAGGAAGGGCATTGTGTAGAGACCTGTCACTAATCCTGCAAAGATAAGCTGAGGGGTGGGAAGGGGGGGGAAGTGATACAGGTTTTAGAGATAAATGAGCTTGCTCATTTTAGAGAAGTTCTTCTCTACTGAATGCTCCTGAGAGGGTCCCAAGCAGTCTCCTTCTTGTCTTGAAAATGTAAGAAAGCCATAAAAATCCCTCTTCTGAAAGAACACTTTGGGCTTCTGTCCTGGGTTCAGGAGTAGCAGTCATTTTTCTCCTTCTTAGTAGCTGGTGCAGTGCTGTGTTTTTGACTTTCGGCCTGGGAACAGCACTGATAACACCGATGGTTTCAGCTGCTGCTCAGTAATGTTTACTCTGACCAAGGACTTTCTGAGTCTCATGCTCTGCCAGGGAGGAGGGGAAGCCGGGAGGAAGCAGAGACAGGACACCTGACCCAAACTGACCAAAGAGGTATTCCATACCACAGCACATCATGCCCAGCATGTAAACTGGAGGCAGTTACCTGGAAGGCCCAGATCACTGCTCAGATCAGGCTGGGTATTGGTCGGTGGGTGGTGAGCGGTTGTATTCTCTTCCCTTGTTATTTCTCTTGTCATTATTATTATGGGTGGTAGCAGTATTGGTTTGTGTTGTACCTCAGTTACTGGGCTGTTCTTATCTCAACCTGTGGGAGTTGCATTCTTTCAATTCTCCTCCCCATCCCTCTGGGAGCAGAGGGAGGAATGGGGGAGGGGCGTAAGTGAGTGGCTGCGTGGTTCTGAGTTACCTGCTGGGCTTAAACCACGACAGCTTCCTTTGTGGACAATTCCAAGAGGAATGAGTTTGTCTTCTGGGAAAAGACTCTCTCCTAAGAGTTGGAGAGGAGAAAAGGCCAGGAAGGCGATAGTGTGGCAGGGATTTGAACACAATTTAGAATGACTATCAGTATCCAGAAAATGCATGAAATACACTGGGACATTTGGGAGAATGGGCAACAGCCAGGAGGAGTGAAACAGGGGTGTTAAGGAAAACCCTCTTACCTAACAGGTTTGCCTAACAGCAGCTTGGTCAGAGCAGCCTTCCAGCCTGAGGGCTAAAACAGACTCCTCCCTCCTAACAAAGCCTTGGGAGAGCAGTGGGTTTAGAAAGCAACTGCCAATCCCTCTGGAACAATCCCATTGTAAGTCTGCCTTCTGATGACATGGTGAGAAAAGTCATGACACCGTTCCTGGAAGAGGGAGATGCCTGCAAGGCCATCTAGCCTAGAGAAAGGACACTTGTGGGGAGTGACAAGTACCCACACTGAAGCAGTGTGAAGGCGTTAGGACCCACTGCTAGCCCTTCATGGAGTTCTGCACAAAGGGGCACCTGAGGTAAAAGAGGACTGGAGTCATGAAGACAAGGCAGGGCATCTTCAGGTCCACCTCTGAGAAGCTGAGAAGCTAAGCCCACCCCTAGAGATTGTAGCTGGACAGTCAGAAAAGCTTGTTCCACCTCCCTGTAAAACTCACGGCTAAGTTTGCTGAGCAGGAATCTCAAATGTCTTGATGCACATGAAAAGGCAAGAAGAATTACCTGAAGGCATCTTTACGCTTTCCCCTTTAAGAATCTAGGACTAAACAGAAGCTGCTGGCTCTTCCTGATTATTCTGTAGCTTACCTTTTCAAATCCATGCTTTGCTTTACTCATATGGTGAACACACTCAGCTCCAGCCCTAAAAAGTCAGATAAGAACTGAGTTTACAAAAAGTCACAAAAAGGAAGCAAACTTGTAAATGGCTACTCCAAGTGTTTCATTAGGAATCAGGATTTTAGTACCTGTAGCCAACAAGGTACCCTTAATACTTGTGCTCATGTTTCAAAGTCTCATTTAAAAAATGAAAACATGCACTTGTTCTTGTATTAGGCTTTCTGCTTTTCCAGTAAAACCAACGAACACTCGAAGAGGAGAAGAACTGTAACATGACATGAAAACGGGGATGAGCAGTAAGTTCAGAAAGCTTGCAAATCCTCACAAAGAGAAGGGCAGGTAGCAAAGAATCACATAAAGACCCTACAGGATGCAGTCACAGAGCAACGAAATGGCAGGGGAAACTGTACAGAGAGGTACAAAGCGATGCAAGTGGGGAAAACAAATCCTGGCTTCACACACCAGTAGTGCTCTTTGAGCTGATCAGTATCACTGGGGATATTCTCAGAGCTCAGCAATCAACAGCACTCCCAGAAAATCCAAGGCAACAAGGAAGATGATTTGACTTGGTCTGTTCAAGGCCATGGAAGGGGAAAGGCGAGAACAAATACTTCTGATCACAGTGCTGGATCTGGGACTCTCTGCCACACACTTGTGAACAAGGAGGAATTTCCTGTTTTTAAAAGCTACACTCTATGAACGAAAGAAGCCTGCTAGACTATAACTAATAATGGGCCTGCCTTGGAGAGGTAATCAAGGACTAAGCTTGAAGTTATCCACCATAACTCAACATTGCACCCTCATGCTGAAGGAGGCTAACAGCTTCCAGAGCTGCGCTAGGAAGAGTTTTGCCAACAGCTCAAGGGAGGTGACCCTTCCCCTCTGCTCAGGGCTGCTGAGGCTCTGCCCAGACTGGGCTCCCTTTGTGACTGCAGCTGTAGTCAAACACTTCAGCCAGGTGCCCACAGGAGCTGCAGTGTCTCCACCCTTGAAGTCCACTCAAAACCCAAAGGGACATGTCCTGGGCAATCTGCTCTGGGTGATCCTGCTTGAGCAGGAGGGCTTGGACTTGACAATATCAAAGGTCCCATCCAACCTCAGCGAATCTGTGAAATCAACAGATAGAGATCTCAGCCTCAAGCAGAGAGGCAGCATTCATCAGCCCACTCAGAACAGGCTGGGGTGCAGCTAGAAAACTGTTGGCAGTTCTTTCCTTTTCATGCCTGGCTCAGGTTTGCAAGCCAGCTGCCGAGTTCTCATCCCACTGTGATTCCATAGATAATGTTAATCCGAAGGAAATAAACAAGGAGACCTCTAGTTAATGGCATGGAAGCCTGAAAGCATAGGACAACTTTTCTGCAAGCACAGGCAATGCTGCTTAGAGCCTGTCACCTATGGGAGAGAAGGAAGAAGAAAAACAGGGCAAAGGATTACACAGGAGTGAAATATGAGAAAGGTACATGAGACATTAAAAATACTGATATGTGCCCTGCAAGACTATTTCGTAGTTAACTGACCTGTCGATAGCTGACTGTGGGCATGAGGTCTCTGCTTGGACTTCCACTCTTCTCCCCTTCACTGATGCTTGCCCTGCAGTACTTTCTGACACTTCATTTCTTCTCTTCACCTTCAAAACATTGCAGAATTGGCATGGATAAAATTTGATGTTGACTTTTCTATTTTAGAACAGAATTCAGAGTTAATACACATTCATGTTTTGTAAAATTGTTCATGTTCATAGAGTGAAAACTAAAAAATGAGTCTGGAATAAAAGGTGAGCAACCTGAGTCAAACAGAAGATAAGCACTGAGAGGCCATCCAGAGAATTACGCTCGGTGTTAAACATGAAATACTGCTCTCCAGGACATCCCTTTTGCTCCATCTTCAGAAGAGGGCCTAGGATATAATTACCAGGAATGCAATGCCAGGAGGGTGAGGGGGATTTTTGTTTGGGCATTTTGGACAGGACATCTTCACTAATTCACTCCATCTCCAGACACTTCCCGTATTGAAAACAAGCATACTCTGAGCCCTCGCTAAACAAAAAATCTCCAAATAAGCTTAACATTGTTGCTTCTGACACATGCAGCACCCAGGAAACTATTTAATTCTTCTATAGACTCTCACAGTGAAGAAACCATTTGACAGCTCAGCTCAGACTTGCAGAAGACACGTTTAGCTGCAGCCAGCAGGACTCTCAGGTCCTTCGTTCAAACTCTGATGGAAGTGACAGGAAGATTTCTCTCAACTTGGATGGTTCTAGATGAGCATTCAGCGCCACCTAACATTGCCTGCCTGACACCTAGAAACAGGAGAACCACAGCATTGCCTATATATTATATTCTGTTTCTCCAAGCTATTTGGAATATAACTTCAAAGACAAACCAACCACAGGACAAAACCACACACACAACTTACAAACTCATCACTGCCCTTGTTGACTTCTTTACCTGTAACAGAAATATTACAGAATTTGGTGAATATTTAGACTAGACATTCTTTAACCATCTTAAAAGGACATTTTTGCATTGCACCCCACTTTCTGAGAACAAGATAAACTACTTAGAAATTATACTGGACTTCGCATACGAGATGCTGACATTGAAAAACTGCAAATACAGCTCTTTCAGAACTAGAATTCCTGGCTATGAATACCACATGTTGATGGGATGGGGAAAGCTGCTTTTCTTGAAGAAGTCCAAGGAGTCTTCAGAAAAGCAGAAGGTACTGAAAAACTATTAGCATCACCCTGTGTTCTGTGCACCAGGTGGAAGATGCAAGGACAGCTGAATCATAGACTCCACGGAATATTGGCCACCTAACCTTTGATGCATGGCATCCATGCATGTTTCAGTGCCCGAAAGTAACAGCACATTATGCTGTGCATAACTGTAGAACAGAAGCATTGCATAGCTATGTGGAGAGGGCAGTTAAATACTGGGGCAAGGTGTACAGGGAAGGGAGTGAATTCTCCATGTCTAGAAGTTTTTAAATCCAAACACAGTCTGTTTGGTAGGGATGCTACACACAAGCAAATGGGTGAGACTAAGAAATGACTTGTCCATTTTATAAAGGGCACAAGAATATCTACTAAGCAAATGTAAGAAAAACCAGCAGCTTTTTCCAGGGACCAATAACCAGGACAGGAAATAGTAAGAATAAACACTCAGTCTTCACAACGGAGGAGGTTAAATGTAGAATCCCACAGAGGTGTCAGCTGGGGCCTGAGGCTGTTCAGGGAATTCATAGAAAACTGGACAACAAAACACTAGGGAGGTGACAGCATTTGCCAATTTTACAGAAGACATTATTCCCATTATTACTATCATTATTTAGAAAAATACATTCTTTCACTGGGAAAACAGAAACAAAGAGTGTGAAGTTCAATGTCAACAGATGTAGTCAACCCCAAGGAAATAGAACATGTTCCATAGACATGTGCTAGCCCCAGCCCAGCCACTGACATTAAAGAACGAAGGTTGGGAACCGCTGGGCACTGCTTCATAGAAATGCTAGCTGGAGAGTGAGCAGTGACAGAAAAGGCAAAGAGATTCAGGACGTTTTAGAAAAGCAATACAATTTCTGCTCTGTTTCAAATCCATACTGCAGCCATACTGCACGCAGCTTTGCTCCCTCTAATTCAAAGGCACAGTAGAGGAAGCGAAAGGGAAAGGGAAAAGACAAAGATCATAGATGCTTCCAGAAATTATCCAAACATACCCATACAGACTTACTGCAAGGTATGTTTTGCCGAAATGAGTTCAGTTCTAGATACATAGTGCAAATGTAGGGATAAGGCACAAGATGGACATTCTCATGTTTGAATCTCATCTTCGATACTCTCTCCCATTTACTCAAATCTGAGAATGATGATAAGACTTAAGAACACAGCACTAACATTTCAAAGGAGCAGGAGTCCTGACCATGTCCTCTTGTAAAGCTTCTAAAGTCAGACCATACTGAACACATGTATGAGGGAGCAGACACAACACATCAAAATGAACTTTGTAACAACAAAACCTCCATGTGAGACTATTCAAAAATTAGCTTCTGCATGGTGATGCTGTGCCATGGCACTAAGCTTTTACACTCCTGTCTTTTGACAGCAGCCATCACCACTGCAAGGTTTAGAGAAGGAAAAAAGCTGGTGGCTGGTCCTAAAGGAGTAAGGGGGAAGAATAAAAATATGGTGAATACTGGGTGGAGGACATTCGTTTCACTTTTACCTCTAGACTTCAAATACTACATTGAAGAGGTGACCCAGATAACTGAGTGTCAATCCTGCAGGCTTTGTGTGTTGAAAAGCCTGCTTTAAGTCTTCCAGCTCTCAGCTTAACTACTTCTAGCACAACTCAGTCTCTGAGGTGACTTTTGCTCCTCTCAGCCACCTGCATATGTAAGCATATATTCACATTGACTCCCACCCAAGAAACAACTTGTATATTCAACATGCCTCTAGGCAATGTAAGACTTCATGGGAATGTTATCCTAGTCTCTCAGGTTCAAGCTAACTTCTTCCTTTACAGACTGAGGACAGCTTTCCAGGTAAAATCTATCCTCAGAGGCTCATGGATGTCATTTAATCCCAATGTACCTTGCAAGAAAACTACTGCAGTCTTCTCTCCTACTGAGCCTGTGAGGAGCATCTTACATTTTACTGACCTGAAACCTCCGGTGCCTCTGGTAAAGGCAACAACTGAGGAGGATCTTCAGCTAACATGCTGCAAAGCTCAAAGCAGCTGTACTCCAGCTAAACACCTGCATGCTACTGGACATGAACATCAAATTCAGCAATGCCCCATAGATACAAGTAATTTCTTCTACGAGTAGGAAAGAAAGGATACATGGAAAGATAGTGAAGTGGTCTGTAGAAAATGGACGCAAGTCATCAAGATTTCCAAGGATTACTCGAATTGCTTCCTGGAGAGGCAAAAAAAAGTGAAGAATATTAGGAGTAGAGCCACAATTCCACCATCAAGTACAGTTTTGAGGCTTGGGAAAAATTAAAATTACAGTTTGTGCAAATCATGGAAGAGCAGGTTCTAGATATTTCACTTTTCCTCATCTCCTTCTTCACCCACCACCTTACAGTGAACTGCACTAACAGGCTCATCAAAATCAAAGTGAGTGTATGTCTTAATCTTGAATTAACATTAACCATTACTACAGAAGGTGGAGGTGTGCTTTGAAGTTTAACAAGTTTTACATTTAAGAAGGCTCTTTTTACCAGCAAACACCATGCAGTATTGACCTGTTTTAAAATATAAACATATTCCCCTTTTTCTGGATATTGACCCAATTCAATGAACAGGAACTGTAATTCTGCCCCGACAAAACCCTGCTTCAAAAAAGGAAAACTTTTTCTGGTAATACCTTTCAGTAGTTTTCAAAAATGAAAAAAAAAAAACAAACAAAACCAACAACAAAACCCCAAACCACCAAAACCCAAACCATTGATTTCCTGTATCAGTTAAACACAGCACATTTCCTTCAATAATATTTGTAACGCTGTTACTGTACTCTGAAGACTTCTTTAAATGAAGTAACAGGAGTGCTTTTAAGCAGGCGATAGAGTTGTCTCGTTTCCTCCAGAACAGCATGGGCTTCCTTCTGTCTCAGGAAGAAGATGGCACTAACAGTTGCCACCAAGCATGATCACAAAGTAATGGCACCACTCAAAGGGCCACCACTGATTCCAATAGCTCCACAGCTAAGAGGAAAGCATGTGCAACTGAGCATTAGATCAGTCTCCATCAAGCTAGCTCACCAGTACTGACACAGCTCCTGGAAAACCAGGGGGTGTTGACAGCCAGTCAAGCCTGAGAAGTTAAAAGCAGTGATCAGGTCTGGGGCTGAGAGCAAAACCATGGGCAAGTGCTACTGCAGGATTAATCTGAACAGGAATCAGAAAGGAATGAGGGCAATTCACTCGACAAATAAGCGTTTTCATTTGTCCAATGCTAACAGTCTAGCTTTTTTGAGATATTTCAATTGTCTTCTATGCTAATGCTGCCTGTCGAGGACAGTTTTCATTTATACCATTTTTTCACCATTACACTCTCCAGAGAAGTTCCCCATCACTCTCACTCGAAGCACTGCATCTGACAAAATGTCCTCAGCCCCATAACAAACAAAAGATTTGCTCAGCTGAACTTTCAGCTCAGGTTCTGTGAACCTGCTTCATCTCCTACCTCTAACTCCTTGACAGCATTTTCCATGTTGTTGAAATCAGGAGTACTGTGAAACAAACAGAGGGAGTTAGTCCCACCCCAACCAAAAAAGCAACAGAGCTATCTTTGTTGTAGAGTTTAAACAACAAAACATCATTCCCATTGCACAGAGAAAATACTCAGTGGGCAGATGCACTCCTTCTCCATATTCCACAAGGACTGTTTCTTGTGAATTTTGTGCCCATTTGTATTTTGTGGGAGACCAGATCTTTCCAATCAATTCTCAGTAACCTTTAGGGTTGCTTTCTGACAAGGTGCCCTCAAACCAGCACCTCTGTCTTCCAGCCTATCACGATGCCCTTCTGCTCAAGGGACTACAAGAAGGAACTGGCAGGACATGCCTCTTAATCACCTCCACAGTGCAAACCTGCAGAGGAACAGGCCTTCGCAGCATTGGAGCTAGGCCCTGTGATGCTGGGAACTGTGTACTGCCTGCAACAAACTGTGTTCCCAAGTATTAGCTACATCCTTTGTAGGACAGATTCTCAGAAGTTGTTTGCTGTGAGGTGTCAGCCAACAGTAGAATGCACAAGGAGAGAGAAGGTCTTACAGAAAATCCAAACACATTAGAAAGTAATCACACAAATGTCACTTGGAAATAAGCAAACGGAGTGCGAGCAATTACGCCATGCAAGCAGTCTCTGGTACATGGCTTAGTAAGCAGCCATTCTCATATCCTCCACGTTCAGGGTCCCCAGCCAGAACTCAGTCAGAGATGAGAGCTTTCCTTCCTCTTCAGAAAGCCTCTCTCCTTGCCTGGCACAGCATAAGTTAATGAAAGGAATTCCATTCCTTTCCTGCAGCACACCACAGCAGGACAGGTATCACCCACCCAAGACTTACACTGTGGTCACGGAGTCTTCATGGATCAGCAGGAAAACAAAACTATGATTCAAGAAGGCATGCTGCTATGGTGATAAGAAGAGGGGGTGGGAAGAACATCCATCCAGGGTCTCCTGATGAGGATGTCAGGCCTGCCATCTGACTGCAGGCCACTCATCGCTTGGGTTGCGGGGCTGGGGAGGAGGGGGTGAGTATTGTCTTTTAAGCTGGAGTGTAGAGACGCAGAAACGTCTCATCTTTAAAGAGGGGAAGAACCTTCATCGCTCCATGTTTTTTCCTGGGAATTCAGGAGAGCTTCAGTGA
The DNA here is from genome assembly GCA_039720435.1 of Amazona ochrocephala. NCBI lineage: Eukaryota > Metazoa > Chordata > Aves > Psittaciformes > Psittacidae > Amazona > Amazona ochrocephala. Next base: position 394,546 of record CM077891.1, on the reverse strand, counting down.
AGATGACCTCGCTCTAGCAATATGCATGTGTAGATGATCAGCTCTATGATCGGCTCTTGCAACTCTGTCAATGCTCTTTTGGGAACCTGGCCTCAGATTAGTCACCATCTTATTGCAGGCAAAAGGAGTTCCACTTCCCAAATCTGCAGGCAGACTGATAGCATTGCTTTGGACATAAAGCTGTGGATGCAGTTAGGACTTACTCCTTCACTCTCTCTTAGGAACTGGGAGTGAATCCAGATGGTCTGAATAAGCACCTCCACTCACCACAACCACGACACGGTGAGGAAGTTCCACAAGTTTTGCTAGTGTTAGCACAAGGAGTTGCTGTTGCTATACTGGACCACATTGACATGAAGACAGACTTGACAAGCTCACTCCCAATTCCAGAAATTACTGTGAAACACAAAAGGTCCTTCAAAAGTCTCACCTCCTGCTCCCTCAAGTCTACCAAGGAATTGCAATGCACATGAGACATGCAGGGGTAAAGACAGACTCACTCAGACAAAGGCAGCTCTCTCTCGACCACCAGATCAAACACCACAGGCTCTTCAGAAACATGCACACACTACCAGCAGAGCCTTCCAAAGGGATTACACTGAGGGAAAGAGCTCAGTTACAGACAAGAGCAACATTTCAAGGATCTTCTGAACACCACACGACACCGCAAAACAGACAATGCATCTTCCTTTCCAGAGTGAACAAGAGAACAAAACAAGGAGGAAGGTTAATCCTCCTGTATGTGACACTTCCAGGAAAAGTGTTAACAAGCAAAGCTAAACAATGGTGTTTTACTTCATCCCAAAATAAAGTCATGCAACAGCATTTCAAAGACCCAGCCTACTTCCACAAAGGAAAAAGGAAAAAGTGTGGCATGAGATTTCCTGTAGCTTCAGGTCTAGAGACAGCCTATTTGGCATGATGCTGCCAGAGCAGCTCAAACTTCCGTGATTATAGATCACAACCTCCAGGATTCTGAGTCCCCTCTCAAACTAAAACTCCGGAACTCCTTGAGTGAGCTGGTCAAGGTTTTGCCCACTTGCAAAGCACTTGCCCATCATCTCTGTGTGTCTGACCAGCACACTCCAGCAGATTCCTCAGGGATAGCCTTTTCTTTTACCTGTAAAAGATTACCCTCTTTACATGTTTTACATCTTTCCCGTCTTGTGCTTTAGCTACTTTGCTGGGTACTAACCCCAACTTCCTATGTGAGGCTTACCACACAAATGATACCTCCCACAACCCTCCTATTCATTGTCCCCAGCACACCCAAAGGCAGTTTTCCTTCCTTCTCCTTACACGCCAGCAGTACCACAGACTAAACTACCCTCCCTTCACTTCTCACTACAGTGCCTCTAGAAACTGAGAGAAGCAGTTCTCCTAAAAGTCCTGCTCAGCCCCTCTGCCTGCAGGAGAGGCTCGCTCTTGTTTCAAAACAAGACAGGTTCATCACAAACACATATGAAGGAGGCAGCGGAAAGGGAATGTTGAAAGAAAAATTCCTGAGCACACAAAAAACATCTGCCAACAGCCACAGAGAGCTTCCAAAGGAGCATCCACACTCGAGTGCAGATTACAAGGCCAGCAAAAGGCACATTGTTAACAGCAGACAGCCCAAGAAACAAGTCCGTACTCTCCAAGGCAGTGCTGCTTCTGACTGGGATTCACTGTTAATTTTCTCCATAGTAGCTTGGATGTGGCTATGTTCTGGACTCCTGCTGGAAGCAGTGCGGATAACACAGGAATGGTTTAGCTACAGCTGAGCAGTGTACACACAGCAGCAAGGCCTGTCCTGCTCCTCACACTGGCTGTCTGTGTGAGCTCGCTGGAGCTGCACAAGGAGTTAGGAGGGGACAAGGCTGCAACAGCTGACCCCAGCTGACCCAAGGTATATCCCAGACCACAGGATGAGGTCATGCTCAGCAGTAAAACTGGGAGGGGAGAAGGAGGAAGGGGAGACACTCAGCTGCGTTACAGCATTTGTCTTCCCAAGTAACCATTAAGTGTGATGGAGCCTGGAGATGGCTCTCAACACCTGCCTGCCAATGGAAGCAGTGAATGAATGCCCCATTTTGCTTTGCTTGTGCACATGCCTTTTGCCTTACTTATTAAATTGTCTTTATCTCAACCCATGGGTTTTCTTACTTTTACCTTCCAGACTGTTGTGGTTTAAGCTCAGTTAGCCACGCAGCCTCTCTCTCACTCCCCCCCCTTTCTTCTCCCCGCTCCCAGAGGGATAGGGAGGAGTGTCGAAAGAATGCTACTTCCACGAGTTGAGATAAGAACAGCCCAGTAACTGAGGTATAACACAAACCACTGCTGCTGCCACCCATAATAATAATGATAAGGGAAATAACAAGGGAAGAGAATACAACCGCTCACCACCCGCCGACCGATACCCAGCCCGACCCAGCAGTGATCTAACCCTTCCGGGTAACTGCCTCCAGTTTATATAGTGGGCATGACGTGCTGTGGTATGGAATACCTCTTTGGTCAGTTTGGGTCAGGTGTCCTGTCTCTGCTTCCTCCCAGCTCCCTCTCCTCCCTGGCAGAGCATGAGGCTCAGAAAGTCCTTGGTCAGAGTAAACATTACTGAGCAGTAACTGAAACCATCGGCGTTATCAGCGCTGTTCCCAGGCTGAAAGTCAAAACCACAGCGCTGCACCAGCTACTAAGAAGGAGAAAAATGACTGCTGCTGCTGAACCCAGGACACAGATCCTCTCCCTCATCCCACTGTGAGGCAGTGATTGAGTGATCACATGGGGTGTAGGGGTTGAATAACTGCAAAGGCTGGGAAGCTTCTCACTTAAACATGTAGAAAACTCACAATAGTGTCAGGAAAAGCAGCCCCTTCTCCCACTGCAGCACAAACTCCACACAAGGCAGTGAAATGAGAGCATTTTTAAAGCTCAATTTACTCTCTCAGGCCAATACCCAGCATGGGAAAGTGCAGGAGCAGCTTCTAAGTGACCACTTTCTGTGTGTGTGAAAGCAGGCAGGAAATGAGGAGCTCCCGAGATCTGAATTTAGGGTTTGGTCTAAACTCGCTGCTACATGCTGCCATCAGACTGCAGGTTGCTTTGGCAGCTTTACCATGCTCACCTGCTGAAGTGGCCATACCGGATTTTAAACTTGTACACACGCCTGCCTGCGTGAAGAAACCTGGTTTCAGGCAACGGACAGGCAAATGGTTTCAATGGCATCTTTCTTCCTTCCTCAATGCCAGCCTGGGGAAGGAGAGTCAAAGGAAGATCACTAAATCTTCACCCGCTCTCTCCTGCCACACAGCAAAGATGAAAGCAGCTTTCGCCCGAGAGGAAATGCGCAGAGCGAACTCCCCTCCCGCAGCACCTCCCGCCAGCCGGAACACCCCCGGTCCGCGCGGTTCGGCGGAACCGGGTGTCTGCAGCACGAGCAGCGGACGAGCCCGAGCTGACGCCGCGCTACCTCCAGCCGCGCTGCGCTGAGCGGCGCTCCCGGCGGCCCTGGAGCTTCACGGGCCTCTCGCTCCCGGGGCTGCTCCAGTCAGGACCGTGCCGCGGCCCGTCACCGACGCCAGGATGTGGGGAAGGGGAGGGACCCCCCGGCTGCTGGGAGAAGGCCGGGAACCGTCGCGGGCGCCGGCCCCGGCAGGCGAGAGAGGAGATGTCGCCACCGCCTCAGCTCCGCTGCCGGCCTACGAGGCCCCCAGGCAGTTCCCGGCTCTGCTGAAGAGGACGGGCCCGCCACTGCCACCGGCCCCGCCGCGACCTCCGACTGTTGTTGCCTCAGGAGCCGAGCCGAGCCGAGCTCAGCCGAGCCGAGTTCAGCCGAGCCGAGCCGAGTTCAGCCGAGCCGAGCCGAGCTCAGTCGAGCCGAGCTCAGCCGAACCGAGCCCAGCAGCACACGGGAACGGTGCCCGCCTGTGGACAGGGGTCCCGCCGGCGGTGCCGGAGCAGGGGGGTGCTGCCGGCGACATGAACGGCTGGTGACAGTGCCGTCGCTCGAGGGGTCCCACCGCACGGCCCCCCTGGCAGCCGAGCCTCTGGCTGAGCACGGCGCAAGGAAGGCAGGATGGGAACGAACTGTGGTGTCAGATCCGCAGTGGGTTAGGAGGGCGCCAAGCCACCAGACAGGCGAGCAAAAACCAAAGCCACATACGCTGAGACAGGGATGGAGGCAGCAGGAGCCAGGGTGGTGGCACTGGCCCCAGCCAGGCTTCTCAGTGCAGCTTCTCGGCAGCTTTTGCAGAGCCCAGCCCATCACGGGGGCTCCCGGCCCCAGGCACAGCGGCCCTGCACACAGCAGGGCAGCAGCATCACCACAGCTTCTCAGAAGAGATGCGGAAGACAAGGGCGGTGGGCTGTGTGCACCTTGAAAACACCCTGGACTGGTGCCCATCCTCTTCCAAGCTGAGCCAAAGCTTCTGGGCTGTTTCTTCTTCCAGGCCCAGCTGCCCATGACACTGGGAGTCAGGTTCCCCCTTCCCAAGGAGAGCGATGGGCTCTGTGGCACCATCCTGCTGTACTTAACGCAATTCAACACAGCCCTCCCTGCTCAGATGCCTTGCTCAGTGTGTTCAAGTAACAGCAAGAGCCTCAGAAGTGCCTTAATATGCCCATCCCCTGCCCTCTCCTGGGGCAAGCTGCAGGACAAGGGGATAGTGGATTGATAACTTGTTCTGCTCATCAGTGAGCAGTACAACAGGGAGAGAGCATTTGGGCTGGAGTGGCCCAAAGCACTGCGTTTCCTCACACACTGACCCCCGGATATGACCTGGGCTCCCAGAGGTCCCCTATAAACTGATCTTTCATTCTACTAATGCAGCAGGTGCCCAGAGTCCTGCAGGGCTCCTAAAGGGTGCTGAAATGCTTTCTTGGAGCCTCACTTCCAATGCAGGCTTAGAGGAGGGTCTTTTCTGCCCCCACTGTGCAGCTGAAGCTTTGCTAATGAGAAATGGAAGAGTACGACGATCCAGGGGTTGTGCATCTGGTCCCACCCCACAGAGCAGGCTCTGACTAAGGTAGGCCATGTGTGACCAGGACTCTGATACCACAGATTCAGATGCTGCTAAGAGGGATTTCAAGATAACTGCCACTGTCCTTACCCTGGGGCCTGCAGAGCAGAATTCCCTGGCAGAGCAGTTTGCTGTGCCTTTTGGGCAAGGTAATGGTGGAAGAGACTAAGCGTGTCCCACTGCATGAGGGAAAATGAGCCCTGCAAGGTGGCTGAGAGCAACTGGCACCCCAAAGCCCCGCCAGGCCTTGCCCCAGGCTGCAGGAATGACTTGCAGAACAAGGAACAAAAGGAAATGTTGATCCTGCTGCCATAAAACCAAATGCCAGGTCTGATGCTGGTGATGTGGTTTCAAGGAGCAGCAGCAACACGATGTTCAAAGACATGCCGGCAGGACCGTGTCACCCACACTGGGAGAGGATCAATGGCTGTGAGCTCAGGTGTTCCTGTCCTACTCTGCAAGAGGAACTGGGTGAATCCATATGAGGTGGAGGATCACGGACAGACCAAGGTCAGACTCGCACATCAGCAAGGAAAGCAAAGGACTATTGTGGTCCTGCTGGCAGAAGCCCCCCTGGGCTATGCATGAAGCTGTGGAAAAGTTGGCCTGGAGCAATAATCATCATGAGAAGCAAAAGTTCATGTTAAAAGTTATTTTACTGCCTCATTATTAAATACATAAATTAGCAACCTTAGCAATAGAAATACGTGTGCCACAGTGTGTCTGGGGGACAGCCGTGGGAGGAATTTTCAGAACTGATGACTGTAACAATGGGCACAAACAGGACACTGAGATGAGCTCTTGGGCAGAAGCTCTTCCCTGTGAGGGTGCTGAGGCGCTGGCACAGGGTGCCCAGAGAAGCTGTGGCTGCCCCATCCCTGGCAGTGTTCAAGGCCAGGTTGGACACAGGGGCTTGGAGCAAGCTGCTCTATGGAAGGTGTCCCTGCATGTGACAGGGGGTTGGAACCGGATGAGCTTTAAGGTCCCTTCCAATCCAAACCAGTCTGGGATTCCACAATTCTGTTATTCAACTGGAAAAGGCCCTGAACATGATACAGCTTTTGAGTACACTTTCTTTGGAGCAGGTTATTTAGATGACCTCCAGGGGTCATTTTGTTCCTATGTGTTTTTAAGGCATTACTAAAATCTGACGTTACAGACAGGTCTATTAAAATAAGGTCAAAAGAAATTCAAATCCAACAGAAGCTCCTGCAGGGGCCATGAGGGACACTTTGAGAATGAACAACTTTTTTTCAGTTGGCACTAAGAAGCTCTTCACTTTTTCTTGCAAAAATGGACCCCTTGAGAGGACACATCAATTGCACCAGTGGAAGGAATCCCAGGGAAGAAAAGTAATGCAGTATAAATACCCAGGCCAGGACCAAAGAATGGAAATGCCATAAAATAATAAATAATAAATTAATAAGTGAATGAGAAGTTTCCATAGAACAGAGGAAAAAACCCAACTAACACCTGAGAGCAGGAGCAGGGGGTGGAGCCGTGCTGGGAAGCTCAAGAAATGTGCAAGAGCTCTTTGTCCCACACCATACACTCTGGGTGTGCCCTGCTGAAGCTTGCACCAACTGAACTGCATTTTAATAAAACCTGGTTCTTAAACCAGAATTAAAATCAGAATTTAAAATATAAACCCAGACTCTCACAAAGCAGAATTTCTGCCGGCCACCTGCAGAGGACAGAGCTTTCTTCCTTCACTTTAATATAAGCCTCAGCTTCTACAGAAGGATCATTCACCTGAAGCACCAGCATGCCACCACAATGAACAAAACCTCCAGCATGTGCAAGGAATCAAGACAATCAGTGGAGCTTGCTCCTGCATTGAAGGAATGCTGCCCCTTAGTCCAAGAAGGTGTATGGGGGTGGGAGGATCCTCCTTACATTAATCCATACTAGGATATCCAGGCCCAGATCCTGAACTGAAGCAGTCAGTCTCAATGCATGCTGTCTGTCGCAAGGACCTGGAATTCAAGTAATAAGTAAAAGTCTTCTCTCTCCTGTGGTACGTAGAACTTGAGAGCTCTCCAGGACTATAAACCATTAGTGCTTAAGATTTGCTGCACAGCACGTTTAGTTTGGACTTTTTTATTGCAAAACATCTGTTAAACATTCAGCTGTCAAACGAACCCCAATGGTCCATTTCATTTGATGTTCCTGAAGGTGGGCACCTCCTGGTCACACTCTTTCTTCAAACTGCCAGGTTCTAGGGATTTCAGTTCTGAGCACCAAGGTCACGGACTCCTTGCCCTGGCAGAGCTGAGCAGATGGCCAGGCAGTGAACTCAAACGGAGTCACCATGGTCACCACACATGGTCTGCTTGGAGCTGCAGTGAAGCCTTCAGCTGGGAGAACAAGGGAAAGGCATTGCCCTGGCTCCTGAGCCAGGGCCACATGGGACTCAGTGGTGCAGGCCTCCACAGGCTCCACATTCCAGCACTCCTAATAAAAGTAACTGGAAGAGCAAGTTGATCAAAGCAACACAGACCTGAGGGAGTGACAGCAGAATAGAGGGTCACTTTATTTTCAGCTGGTTGAGGAGCTCTTCTGCCATTGCAATTACGTCTCAGAGAAACAGCAGCAGTAAGTGTGCAATAAGCTGACTGCTAGAAAAGAATGTGAACTCCAGCCTTCTCCTTTTGACGATCACAACCCACTGTGAGCAGCTTAGGAGGCCATCCTCTTATAAACGGTTCCTCATCCTCTGACTATTAGCGTGGTGACAATTCCACCTGCTTATGGAGAACTCATATTTGGGATTTCACAGCACTGGCAAGTGCTAATCCCCTACTCCTAACCCCTTCAGAACCACCGGGATTTTATCCCCTCCACTCATGTTCACACAGGGACTGTACTTAGACCTCCTCCGTGTAGCTCAAATTACTGATGTGACTTACTCTAGCCCAAGTTCAGCATCTCTGCAGTCCAAGTCCTGGCCTCCTTTTCCATAACCCAGGGCTTATTTTTAAGTTGCTGCCAGATTCCAAATTGCCTTGCTAGGCAGGATGCTCTGGTCTTCCAGGTATAGCATATGAATATATCCCAGATGCAAAAGGGTACTCATGCTTTTACCTCGCTAAAAAACACACAGCAACCCTCCCACTGTATCAGGCACAGTTCCTATTTTTTTAAAAAATAAATATTTATAAGCAAAAGGAAGAGATCCAGAGAACTACAACGTTAAAAATTTGCCTGCCAACAGCACAAATGTCTTTGTTGTGTCAAGTCACAGGTGGTACACCAACACAGGTACTGTCTAAAAACCCTCTCTTCCTCATCAGCTACTACGGTCCTCCACTGCAGGAATCCCATCACAGCAACCAGCAACTCTGCACTTCTCTAGGACTTGTACTGGGCTGCTCAATCTCCTTTTGTAATCAAGTCCTCGATATACGCATCCAGTTCATCATCTGTATTAATATCAATGTCCTGAAACCAAAGGCACAAGAAATACCAGTGAGAAGTGCATCTTAAAGAGCAGTGTAAGAACAGACAAGACAGCAGTACAGCATCCTCTGCAACATCTGTCCTGGTCAGCCTTTATGCCCCAACTTCCAGCCCTCTCTGCTGACGTCTGCTGTGAAAGCACCACCACCTTTCCTTGCCAGAGCCTGATGGACAATGCCTGGAAATCATCAGCACTTCATGCTCAAACTGTGCACTCAAGCAATAGATTTACTGGGCTGATCTGGGCAGAAATTCCTTGCAGAACACTGCCTGTGCCCAGGGAAATTCTCCTGCAGCCCCACATTTCCTAGCAAAAAGCAGAGAACAAAGAGAGACTGTGCACTATATACATGCCATGAAAAATGCATCTGTGAAAATGAACACTCCTCAGGATGCCTGGAACCCAAAAGGTGGGCAGCAAGAGGAGCTGTGCTTTCATCTGCTTCTCATCATCTAAGCCCAAGTTGCGCCCAATTGAGAAAGGTGAAGCCCAGTTAATGCTGGACTGAAACAGCTCAAGTGCCTGGAGGGGCCTGGGTCTTGGGAAAGTTGCTACTTGTGGGGTTGTTTGGTTTCACACCCCTTCCTGACCTACCTCCTGCACCTTCTGCAGAAGGGCCACAATGTTAGTCCTCAGCTTCTGCAGCTTCTCCTCTGTTTCCTTCAGCTTTCTCTCTGAGTTGCGGAGGGTTTCTTCACAGGCTTTGGCCCGGGCATCAGCACGTGTCTGATACGAATTGCACAGGTTCTGCAGACCAACCTCATACTGCCTGAAATATTCTTTCTGTAGAAGACAATACACATCAGACAATATGTCAAGAAAAAGCCCCAAGCGGCAAGAAAATCCACAGCTTGTGGAAGAATCCAGCTACCTGCGTCCCATGACCAAACACCATCAGCCCTCCACATGGTTGTTACCACACATTTCCATTTCTGATTTGCCTACTGAAGGCAGCATAACAGTCACACGGGTTTTCATGTTCCTCAAAGACCGGAACCGCAACAAAAGCTGAATGAATTCAGATTAAGGATGCAGCATGTATTGAAAAGCCTAAACCCACAGGTATGCTGTAGAAAGATCTGACAGCCTCTGTTCATAGCAAGTTCCTTCGTACAGACCGCCCAGACAACACAGTTTATTACTGCAAGGTAGGAACATTTACACATGCAGAAAACTCCTGACAAGACCAACGTGTCTTGTAAAAGCAGAAGCACCAGTAACTTCAGCATAGGTCTGAATTAACAGAAAGACTGTGAATGAGGGAGTAGGGCACTGTGAAGACTGCCAGATAAGCAGTGGCTTTTGTTGTTTAGTCACCTGTAGGTGGATTTTGTAACCTACAGATGCCTCCTGAAAAGATCTCCCTTTGTAGTATGCCAGAGAAGAAAGGAGTCAGAGAAGCCACTACCATTTCTGTGCATTTCTGCCTGCACTGGGCCTTCCAACACCAGCACAGGGATCCTGGTATAGGCTCAGCCCCCATCTGTTCCTGGCTCAAATAAATGGAGGCTGCACCAGAAGCCTCAGGACGCACAGTGGCCTCGCAGGCGGTCAGTCTGCTTCCCTTGAGGAGTGTGAGTGGGTTGGCTTCTGTGCTCTCTCCCATTTTTAAGATTACCTCCAATTAAGTTGGATTTAAGGCTGGGGGCAAAACAAATAGGTCTGACTACATCCTGTTTCTACAAACATCTAACTTGGCCTCCCTTTTTAAAAGCTTAGCCGTAACGGACAAGAAGTTAAGACAGGAGCAGCCAACAGCTTTCCCACACAGATGTATGGTAATTCAAAAAGCCCTCAGAGAATAACTGTCAAAAGACCTCAGGCATGTTTCAGAGGGTTTAATTCTTTTCTCAGCTGCATTAGTCTGCGAAGGACCCAAATAACCTTCTAAAGAGTGTGATCTTGCATCAACAGGATGGATGCTTGCCATAAGAATGGAATATGTGTGGGGAAAACCCCCACACTTACTTTTCTAGATATATTGAACTCACCAAGGGAAACGCCAACAACCCTTCTGAGCTCATGGAACTCAGCTCCTTCTTGGAGATAGGAAAATTGGGAGGTAAGAAGTACCGCAAACAATTTCTAGGCAAGAAAAGAGAAACACAAAGCCAGAATTGGGAGTTTAAAAGACTTAAGCAATCAGACTGCAACAGCTCACCAGAACTGCAGTGAACCCACCGAAGGATCTGGACTAGTAAGTCTACTGTTTCATGGTTGCTACTGGGACCGGTGGTGTCTGGCTCAATTCTGACACAGTCTGAGGTAGAAGGTTCTGCCACAATGACCTCCTCTTCCTGTTGTGTATCTGGAGCCTGGTACTCGGGAGACGGAGGCTTCATCAACCTCACATCCTCACTGCCCTTCTCTACCCTGAAAAAGACACAGTGAGGGGAAGTCAAATATCTCTTTCTGTGTTGACCATACCTGAACCACTGTTAACAGCTTCATCAGAACCTGCACCCAGCTTCACTCTGAGACTTCTGGATTACACAACAGCTGCCTCTACAGGAACATCACACTAAAGTGATGGGCAGACTGGATGGAGTCTGCCCTGTTTGTTCCTTATGAAGCAGCTGGACTTTCCTGAGCACATATACGTCCCCTGACATGACAGTAACATATCTGTCTTCAGCATCTATGGAAGTAAAATGGGGTCTTCCTCCTGAAAGCAAAGCAAGCCTCCAAAATCCAGTAGCTAGAGATAGTTACCAGCGATCCCTTGGTGTGGTGTCTGTAGGAACATAATCAAACTTCACCTTCCAGCGTACTGCATGCTTGCCCATCTCCACAGCTGTGACACGGCCTGTGAACCACTCCTTGTTCACACGCACTTCCACATGCAGCCCTTTATCTGCAAGGAGGACAATAGTAAAGATGATTGCAAGCATTCAGATGCTGGAGAGCACATTTTGCATGAGCTCTAGAGAAGACAGCTGCTCTCAGTGGGGAGCCAACCTAAACCTGTGACAATTCCTTCAAATGGTACACAAATCATAGCACCACTGTCACACAGTTCAACTCCTATTTGGAAACATTAAGATATAATATATGGCATTTTCAGACAGAAGGTTTCCCCTGTAATCTGGGCTACTTGACATGGGCTTTCCAGGCCCATGCTGGCCAATTTCCCACAGGTTTGCAGACAGCTTCTTGGGAAGAAGCTGAAGAAATGCCCTGCTCTGGCAGAAGGTGCAATACATCCTGGCTATCATCTTTCCTGGGGATCTCTTGGCCCGTCTTCCCTCACAGCAGTGCAGCAGGTCTGGATACAGTCCTCAGCATCTCCCAGCTAACATGGCTCCACGATCCATTCAGTGAGGAAGAGTGACATCAGTCTACAGCATGCAGCCAAACATCACACCTGTTAACATGATGCAGGCCTCTGATTACAGATCTTCCCATGCCACAATTGCCTCTTTTCTAATCGAGGGGGTCCTGGCCAAGATGTTTCATGTCAGTTAGTCATCTTGGCCTTTGGGACCCAAATGTACACTAATTCCTATTTTAAAAAGCTCATTAACAAAATCACACGTTTAACCAGCGAGTCTAGCTCTGCAAGTTCTTTTCCACTGTGGTAGATACTGGAGACAGTTCAAGGGTTCATTCCTCACCTTTCTGAGATCTCTTCAGTTCTGCCAGCTCTTCTTCTCCAGCACTGTCTGTGAGCTGTCAGTAGAAAGCTCAGATTAGCTGCTTCCCACCAAGGTTATAAACACTTGACAAATACCTTCTGCTGGGGAAACCAGTGCTCTCTCACCTCTACCACCACCTCACTGGAATCCTTCTCTTCTTTCACTGCCACAAATTTGCCCCGTTTTGTCTTCTCCTTCTTGTGCTCCTCCTCCTCCTCAGACTCATCCTCTGAGGTGTTCAAGATTCTCTTCTGAGTGGTGGAGGCCTGCAGGAAGCAAACAGGCTCAAGATATAATTCCATCATGCTTCCAACCAAAACCTTCTTTCAGCCAAGTTAAAAAAGCCCTCAAAATCCAGTATTTCATTTGGTAGTTCGTTAGCTTTTCCAGCAGGTTTTAGCAGGTACTATGTGATCATGAACACATTCATCCTGCCACTCAACATTCTTTCATTTCTGGGGAAACAGTCTGGTCTAACAGGAAAGAGATGAAACAAGCCTTCATAAGGGGTGTGGAATGGCACCCTAACCCAAGAGTAAAGTAAATGTTACCTTGCACAGGGACTACAGTGCAAATCCCATGCGATAGAGCAAGACAGGCTATGCAGAACAGTAGGTAAGACCTGACAGTTTTCATCCCATGCGATAGAGCAAGACAGGCTATGCAGAAAAGTAGGTAAGGACCTGACAGTTTTCATCCCATTGAGTCTCACCTGTGGGCATTTGACAGAGGCAGATTTCTTTGCTGCTGGCACCCTGGCAGCTTTGGGACTGGGTGTCTCATGTGAGCTTTTGGCATTCTGCAGGGCAGCAGAAAGTGGCTTTGTTGTTGTTCCTGGTTTGGCATGAGTTTTTAAATTGCTATTAGACTTCCCAGCTGTCTGATGTGTCCTGGAAGTGCTGGCCTCCTCCCTGGAGAGCATGCTTGCCAGTTTGGGAGTGCTGATATTTGGCGAAGCTGAAGACCTCTTTTTCAGCTGCATGGTGGACTTGGCCAGAGGTGAAGATGGTGGTCTGCTGGGAGCGTTCTTGATTACATCAGGTAAAGGAGGAGATCGTGGGCGTTGAGGTCGGGTCAGTGACTGGGTGTTCTGAAACAAATGAGGGTACAGAGAGAGGAAGACACCAAGAGTCAGTCACTGCTTTTCAGAGCAGTTAAGGAGAGCACAAACAAGGACGTAAGGAAATGAGGATAGCTAAGCATAGTACAAATCCCAGTGGTACCACATTTACCTCCCCTGTAGGCTGTGTGGTCACCTCCAGGGGCAGTTTCTTTAAGTCAGCTTGAGATCGAACTGGAGTGGTTTTCTATTAAAAAGAAAAAAGAAAGACAAAACTCAGCAAGGCCCATCCTGAAAGGCTGTCAGGGCCTGCCTGAGCCCAGCCCTGCAAACACTTCCTCAGCTTCAAATCAACAGCTGTTAGAAGGTGTGTTCTGTGTCCTTCATCCAAACACCAGCAGTGCCTCCCATTTCCCCAGCAAGCTGAGATGCTTGTTTTCTGTTATTAAAACCACCCCTGCCCCAGTAAGGAGCACAGGTGGCATTAGAGGCTGAGACAGAGGTGACTGTCTAGTGATTTGCATTAGGAGGTCCCTCAAACCTGCTGTGCTTAGCTGGAGACCTCCAGATTCACCTGCAGAGTTTCCGGCTTTTCCTGCTGCTGGCGAATTTTCTCAGCCAGTTGTTTCTGCTTCTCTTCCTGCGATTTCAGGTCTTTCTTCAGAGTTCCCAGTGGTACCTTCTGCTTCTGCTCTGCAGCTTCACATCTAGCAGGACAGGAATGCAAGACCACCTCAATAATGACAGTAACCTGCACTGTCTCACACATACAGCATTGTCCCCATAACCCATCCCAAAGGCAGCAGTAAAACTGCCTTCCTTTCTGCAGGACACACAATCTCAAAGCCAGTAGTTTTCTTCTTGGGAAACACATGTCCAATTAAAGGATCAAAAGCACAGTTGTTAAAAAATAAACACATGCAGATAAGGTACGCTGGGGGAACGCCTTTATATTAACTGATTCCTACCTGTCTTGTTCAGGATCAGGGTTCATGGAGCAGACCCAGCTATCAGGGTAATTCTTCTCCACTGAACTCAGCTGGAAGGGGAGTGTTCGCCATTTCAGACACACATCTGTTAGACAAACACTTTGCAAGTTAGAAATACACAGCCTGAGCCACAAAGTGATTTTTTCTGTAGTGCTTCTCAACGCTATTGGATGCCCAGGGACCACCCCAATTACCATGTATCCAGTGACTATCAGACTAGTGGCCACAAAACAAAAACAGTGAGAAAAGCACAGGACCTACTGAGCCAGTTCTTGCTTCATGCTCACAAAGTGCTTGGAGGAAGACCTCAGATTTTGTACAAGGCATCCATAACAAGGATCTGATGAAGCCTGCGATCAACTGATACTAGAGGACCTCAAACTCACTGCTGCAATGACAGCATGTACAAACCAACCTGAACAGCCAGTCCTGAAATCACTGCTCACCTCAGAAGTCAGGCTCATGCTGATAACAACACAAAAGAAGTCAGAAGTTTATCCACTGAAATAAATACTGCCCTGGGTTCAGCTGTAACAGTTATTTTATTCCTTATTAGTAGCTGGTGCAGAGCTGTGGTTTTGACTTTAGTCTGAGAACAATGTTGATAATACACCGATGTTTTAGGTGTTACCCAGCAATGCTTACCCCAGTCAAGGACTTTTCAGTCTCTCATGCTCTGCCAATGAGGAGGGGCATGGGAAGCTGGGAGGAAGCACAGAAAGGACACCTGACCCACACTAGCCAAAGGGGTATTCCATCCCACAGCACATCATGCTCAGTAAAGAAAATGGGAGGAGTTACCTGGAAGGCACAGATTGCTGCTCGGGTTGGGCTCGATATCGGACGGCGAGTGCTGAGCAATTGTATTCTCTCCCTTTGTTATTTCCTTTATCATTATTATTACTGGTGGTAGCAGCAGTGGTTTGTGTTATACCTTAGTTACTGCACTGTTCTTATCTCAACCTGTGGGAGTTACATCCTTTTGATTCTCCTCCCCATCCCTCTGGGAGCGGGGGAGGAAGAAGGGGGGGAGTGAGCAAGCGGCTGTGTGGTTCTGAGTTACCAGCTGGGCTTAAACCACAACAACTACTTACAATATCTAGTAAGTTTTAGATGAACCTGGAAGACAGATTGGCTCCCAGAGCATGGCCAGAGCTTTGCTGCCCTACCAGGAAATCAACAGCTTAGTTTTGCCAAGAAAATGGAAACATTCTTACATGAGGCTCTGGAAGGACGTCAAGAGCAGAAGACGAGAAGAATGACAGGAAAGCCCCTCCTCTTTGGGAGGAACTTGGAAACGACTGAGAAAACTGTTAAGGCAGGAGAGCCGAACAAAGTAATTCCACAAGACCGGCCTCATATTCCTTGTTACATTCTCATACCAAAATCCTGTGGGGAAATGAGGTCAAGGGAGTCTGGTGTTCCTCTACCAAGAGACAAAGTGGCAGTGCTGAAACCTCTCTCATAGCAGAGTAAGGGCTTAGAGAAACCTATTCAGAGGTGCAAAGAAGAGAATTTGCACTGATTTTGAAAGTCAACTGTAAACAGTTCCCTTCTGTGCTCACACCTAGTACCGATTAGCAAGCCTCTGCATCAGCATACAAATTACTCGGTCACTTTCTATTGCAGGAAGTTTCAGATCTTACTCTAGTGTTGGGGTGGGTGGCTTTGGCCAGCTCCAGTTCATATGACATTCTAAGCCCATCCTCAACACTGCTACTGGCCATACCTGCCCCATTCTGTAAGGGGACCTGAAGAACTTCATGGTTAATAAACTGCAAGAAAGCAATCTCATACCAAGACATCTAAGTGGACCATCAGATGCAGACAATGCAACTCACAGAAGGAGAGAAGCCCTAGAAGAGGGTAACGATAGCAAAGCAGATCTCGAATCTCCTACCCATGTTCCTGCACCCTAAGAGCAGCCAGCAGTCCCTCCCTTGTGCACCAGGGAGGAGCAGCCTCCTAGTCACAGCCTGGCCAGACGTACCACACTGAATCGTGGTAGGGATCTCCATTGCTCTCCGGCGTTTGTAGCGCAGTTCACTAGAAGGAGGCTGGTTCCAGTTTGCTGACAAATAACCAAATTCATCCCAAAACTTGATGATACCCCTCTGGGCTGGAAAACAAACAAGTTCCCACTCAGTATGGAGCCATTACCACAGAAATCACCACCTGCAGTCTTGGCTGCTTTCCCTCTTCGCTGCCCTCCAGCCAAAGTTTCCCCTTCCAGCCCCTGGTAACTGTGAAGCTTCATTACCTATAGCAACATCCTTCCAGTACTGAGCCAAATGCTCCCCCATGGCCTTCAGCAAGTGTCGATACTCTTTGGCATCAGCAAAGTCTTGTTTATTATGCGTTGGCTCCAGAACCAAATAGGGCACATCCACCACACCTACCACTCCACCACATGCCCTGGAAGAGGAAGACACAGTCACTAACATCATCAATTACCAGGTGGTTGTTCAGAGAAACAGTGTTGAAAACAGAGGTTATACACAAACCCACCCACCTGTTCCTGAAGCAGGCTTTAATTTATCAGCATTCTAAGTCAGACTGGAGCCAGCATACAAAAAGGTGGGCTCAAACATCTGTGTTTGCTTTCAAGGCCTGCTCTCCCTGTCCCTACAATGAGGGAACACTGCTACCAGTATTCATCAGCCCCAAAGGCCAGCACTGAGCACAAATGCCTGACGCTTTAGGTCTGACCATGATCTGTGTAGACAACTCTCTACCGAGAAATCAGGGAAATATTGGGTAACATTAACTACAATTTATTTGCCAGAATCCAAACTAAATGCTGACACACTGAGTAAGCCTCACACTCATGAAGAACAATCAATGCAGAACAAGGTTATTGCACAGCCTGAATTGTATGTAGGAACTCACAAGGCTTAAGCAAAAGGATTGCTGAATAATCTCCAGGAACTCACATGCCACCCTCCAGCTGCGGGCCCACCTTCTCATACATCTTTATCAGGCGACTGCAGTTATAAATGAACATGCCGTCCAACTCGCGCTGCTCTATATTCACACCAAAGACAAAATTCAGCTCTTTTGGTTCCTTCAGTGCCCTGAGAGAGAATGAAAAAAAGCCTCAGGAATGTTGAGACTAAACCTAATTCTTTGCTGTCATTAGAAGTGATCCAGCGCCTCTGAGCACTAGGGGTTTACCAACACCTGTCCTGTAGTCTGCTACTGCTAAAAACCACCAAGCGCTTGTTGAATGTGAATGAACAAAATACAAAACCTTTGCAGCAGAGACATCAACTTTAGGCTGGACAGTGTCTTTGCAGATAATTTGTTCATTTGGATATAGCTTCTCCTTCCAAAATGGATTCTGCTTTTTATTTCAGATCTGCTTGTTCAAAAACATTAAGTTACACAGTAGCTTTAGAGAAGTACTGGTAGGCACAGACTGTCCTCCTCAATGCCATTTTGTCTGTATTTTCCAGATGTACATCTCTACACTAGATAAAGCATGGAAATCAAGATTTTGATACTCAGATTCTGGGAAAGTTCTCGTAATCATAAGTTTTCCAATGGCATTACTCTAAGTTTGAAAGCTGGAAGACAGAAGAGACAGCCCAAGCAGAGAGGGTTTTTTCTGCAAATGACAGGATAGGAATTTGCATGATTTCTACTTTCTATGCAGTAGATGACATCAACAAAAGTTGGCCTCAAATATGTTTGTGAGCAGATATGTATCTCCGAACCTGGATCTTTGATTATCAAGAACTGTGTCTCCTGCGATGCAGAGAGCCTCCAGACCTGTTTGTGTTACAAACAGAACAAAATCCCCAGGTCTCACAAACTGAACTATTGCTCTTTAACAAACTGAATTAAATAGGTTCCACAGCTTCCATGAAATCCATGCTTAGTATTTTTCATAATAAGGATCCTCCATTTCAGGCTGAAGGTATCAAATGTGAGGTCCAAATTTTTAACTACTGCAAGGCTTTATCACTCTCCTACCCACCCCTCTCATCTCTGACCTGCCTCACTTCCAACTCCCCACCATCCAACCAAACTCTTAGCTCTTAACGTGCGTTATCCCAGTTAGGAATTTTACTTTTGCTTAAGGGATCAGTTGAAATAGTGGAATTCTTTAAACTGATCTGTTGACTGTCAACTAATATCAGGTATTAAAAGAATCTGAGCTATGCATGCATGAGCACTGCACGATAATATTCTGCAGATAGAAGATGCAAGTCTATCTTAATGGTCAAGCATCTCAAAATAAATCCCTGAAATAGATTCATTTCATATTCATTTTCTGTTTAAAGCCATCTTTTTGCCCACATAGATGTATAAGTACCCTGTAACACACCTTCCTTTAAAATAAGTTACTAGAAAAAAAAGTGGAATACCAGATTTCAGTAATTTTAACAGTAAACTTTTGCCAAGGGCTATTGTGAACACTGATAACACAGGAGTTGGGCTAGATGTGACAGATCTATCTCTGGCAACAAGTCTAGGATAGCTCCAACCTAAGCAGCCATGTAAACTAGCATGCAAAACAACTGGGTGGGAACAGAGACTTGGCGTATACAAATCCCAAACTTTCTCACACTCAGCATTTGTTTGAAGAGCATTTTTACCTGGTTACAACTTCATTTATGAAATGCATATGAAAACGTTGTAAAAAAACCCCAAAAACTTATAAAAAAAGTGAAATATTCTTGTGAATACATCAATAGCAAAGGTAACTGCAACCAGAGCTAAGTGAGAAGGGTGCCTTGGGATTTCACAGCACTGATTGTAACAGAGCTCAGAAAGGTTTCAGAAAACATCCCTACAATTCTAAAAGCCATTTCAATGTAACATTTCATTGCCTTCCTGAATCTTACCTGCAGAGGAAAAAGCACAAGAGTGAAAACAGCTGATGTGAAAACCATGTAAACACCCACAGAAAACAAGCCAAATATAAGGATGTCTTTCAGCAAGAGGGGAATAGCAGAAGCAACCAGAAGAGCAAACTCGGTCCCCTCGGTTTAACAGCCAGAGCATACAGGATGCCCACAAACATTTAAGCTCGGAGCTGAACTGCTCCCTCTACCACACAACCGTAGTACGAGAGATGTGGAGTGAACAGCCTGGGAAACCCAGAGCTCTGAACCACCCTGTACTCACCGCTGCTTCGCATCCTTGATCCTCTTCTTGACATCAGCCTCCCGGCGCATGGTTATTGCCGAGTTTTGGACTTGACGTAGCATCATCTGCAAACATGTGTGGTACATAAAAACTGCTGCTGTGAAATTCATCATTCGCTCATTTCATGATTTTCTTTGTCCTTTTCAAGATGATCTTGGAAATGTTTTAAATGTGAAGAATTCATTAGTAGTGGAGAGTGACAACCAGCACATCTCTGTATTCAGGGCAGTGCTCAGTGCTAGCTTGTTTAAGCAGTTACATTGCTGCTTGGAAGAAAATGTCAAAATGCACCAAAATATCAAAGTTAACTGAAACCAGAGGGTAACGGAGGCACAGGGAAACAGCCAGGGTACTTGGATACTCCTATTTCCATTGGATGCCTATAGGAAGTGCAGTGATTTCAAGCTGGTGACACCTGGGGAAGCACCAGGCATCCTTGCATGCTCTCCTCCCACCCAGAGGTGGTCTGGGTCTCAGCCTTGCCCGTGTCAAGAGCCACAAACCATGGGGAGGAAGCATCAGCCCCTCTCCAAAATCTTTGGAGCCAGTTACACAGTCAGGGAAGGGGCACACAAAAAAGCACCCAGTTTTAATTCTGTTCGAACACCTTACATTCTTATGGCCTCTTCTGCAGAGGCTGACATCAAACAAGGTGCCTGGGGGCTGTGGGTTGCCTTCCCTCGCAGGATATATTGAAGAATATCAGCACACTTGACACCTGGGCTGGAAACCATGGACAGACGTTGAAGCACGTTCACTAGTGATGAGCCCACAATGCTGCCCAAATGCTGCAAGCAACTCACCAACTGAAGTCACCACTTGTATCAGCTACACACCAGGTGCTACCACTGGGCTCTGACCCTCCAGTGCTGCTCTCTGAGCCAGTCACACATGCTGCCAAAGCACAGGGCTTACCCTGGACTCCCGCGTGAGGTCCCCACCTAGGCGTAGCTCAAGGGCACGGGCTTTACTTTCTGCCTCACGAGCCTTCTCCTCCGCTGAAACACACAGGGAAAAGGATGATGTCAGCCATTCAGTACATGCAGCATATCCTAAGGCATTCACCTGAGGGGACAGACTTCCAGAGCCTTTGCTGGACTGACATGCACAAGGGTACAAAGGTAACATAAAAAGGTACAAAATAAAACCTTTACCTACGAGAGGGCACCACTGACATAACTTGCTCAGAGGTCACAGTCAACACCAGCAAAATTGCAAGGCTAAACTCTGCAAAAGCATGTTTAAAGGAAGGATCCATGAGGGAGTTAGTGAGGACTTCAAAAGGATAAGGATGCATGTGGCCCCGTCTGCTCTGCTTGGAAGCATGTAGGCAGAGAAAAGGCTGTCACAGAATGAAGACTGAGTTCAAGCTTGAAAAGGAGTTACAAAGATGTAATCTTGCAGACATGAAGGGAAAGCACTAGTAGTAAAAATGCTTTTAGCTTTGGTAATTGCTAAATTTTGCCTGGAAAAAGACAAATCTGAGCTACACAGAAAACAGGACACAGAGCTCCCTGAGAACGTACCACTCCACCTGATGTTTGCACGAAGCTTACCATATAGAATAAACTCCCCTTTCCACTTCTTCCCCAGACTTCCTGGCAATAGGTATATGTCACCCTGGTATTGAAAGATCCATTCAACAGATTTCGTTTTCAGCGAGGAGATCCCTTTCCAAAACTGAGCCACAAGGTGCTTTGGTATATCAGCACCATACACCTTGCATCTGCATGCTCTCCATCCAAAAGCACATGGATGGATGCTACAACCTTCTTATGTGCCCTTTTAGATCAGAAGCCTGTTTTGCTCACAGCTGTACAACTAGTTGAGAGAGCGCTCCTCCTCCATCCTACAGGCTATGAGGTCCACGGGGGTAAACATGGACTGGCAAGTAACACCCTTTTTTAAAAAGGGAAAAAAGGAAGATGTGAGGAACTACAGGCAGGTCAGTCTCACCTTGGTGTCTGGCAAGATCATAGAGCAGAAACTCCTGTGCTAAGGCTCACGGACAGTAAGCGGGTGACTGGTGACAGCCTCCCCGCAGCTTTCTCTTCTCCAGGCTGAACAGCCCCAACTTTCTCAGCCTGCCTGCATTTGGGAGGTGCTCTAGCCCCTGATCGTCCTCGTGGCCTCCTCTGGACTTGCTCCAACAGCTCCATGTCTTCTTATGTTGAGGACACCAGAACTGCACACAGTGCTGCACGTGGAGTCTCACAAGAGCAGAGTAGAGGGGTAGGATCACCTCCTTCAACCTACTGCTCATGCTTTTGATGCAGCCCAGCACACGGTTGGCTTTTGTGCTGCGAGTGCACACTGAAGCGGCTCAGCTCATTTTCAACCTTGTACACCCAGACCAGCCACTTTATATGAAGTGACAAAACAAAAGCCTTACTTTTTGAACAACTGCCTCAACAAGGAAAGAGTAGAAGGAAAATGCAACCAAAAGCTAATGATATACAAAAGGTGAGAGCAGAACTGCAGGGTAATAGGGAAGCACTTAAGATGGACCAAGGGAGACAGCTGTGACTCCAAGGGTTACTCTATACAAGCAATTCCCAGAGGAAGTCGTTTTAGGGATCAGTGTACATTCCTTTCACTGCATGGAATATGTCTGGGTCATCCATAGTTACTGTAGTAACTCATCTCCTGAGCAACTATAATGATCACAGAAGCAAGCAATTGCAGGTCATACCCAGGACAGCAGTCTCTTTCCAACTGTTGCTACAGCACAGTCAGGATGCATGCGTACCCCAAAAACTCACCTATCCTCACCATGTGCTCTGCTTTCTTCACCTCTTGCTCTGCACGAGTCTTGAAACGGTTTGAAGTATATTTGTACATCCTGTGATGATTGAAACTTATGAATCAGCAAACTCAGCAGGAAGGTCAAACCAAGATTTCATCAGTGTATGAAAGAATAAAGTCTCCACATGCTATTCTTCTCTTCTCAACAGATTCAATAAATAGAGAAGGAGATTTACACATCAGGAACCAAGTGGTTTTCGATGCAGTTATGCAAAAACTTCTGAAATTAGAGATGCTTTAACAGCAGCTGCAAACACAATTCCCTTTTTTGCATTAATCAGTGGAAGTGAAATATGTCCACATTCTTAGAGGAAATCCCAATGTTTTGAGGAATAGCTTGTTTGGAAGAGGAAGGAAAGAGTAAATATATATGGAAAGCTTCTCAAAAACCTCTCATTATAGATAAATAACCTTTTCTTTCTCCTGCAAATAGCCATTCACAGATGTAGTCTGACAGTGCCCATCACACAGTGTAGCCCAAAGACTCTAAGTGGCAAAGCAACTCTGAATGGAGCTTTAAGTTTCAGTTCTAAGGTTTCAGGACATTTGTGTGTACTACACATCCAACTCACAGCCCTGTAAACCGTGCTTGAGTCACAGTAGCTTGTTCCACCTTCCCGTATCATAACATGCCAAATGCAGATCACAGACTGACTACTGTAGAGTGAAAGGCAAGTGTGCTTAAGACGCAGAAGCTTGTGAGTATGCATCACCTCTGTGCAGAGACACGTAACTGGGGAAGAGGAGATGACACAAAGAAGGATGATCAGAGTCCGCAGGAACTCAAACTGCCTTAAGACACAAAGTTCTGGATGTTTCAAGAGGCAAATCCCATCCCAAATAACTTTTTACGGAAAAACAATGCTACGATAATTGCCCCAAGACCAAAAAGACATACACTGTGCTCTACAGGGAGGCCTTCTTTGCAGCCTTTGCTATTCTGCTGCAGGAGTGGGGATTTTAAATGTAAACGCCTTTGCAGTGTTGAGGAGTTTTTACTGCCCTACACCATAAACAGATCTACAAGGAGTTTGCAAAGACGTGGCACAAGCAGATTTGTTAGATACACCTGCACCAGCACTGATCCTAGTCAGTGCCACCATGTGGCATTGCTCATCCTCAAGTTTCTGATATAATTTCACACGTTTTCACTCAAGAAGCTGAGGAAGTACAAGCCTGACAAGCAGGCCATGGCTGTAAGTTGAAAATGGGCCAGGCTCTCCAAGCAACCATCATGACATCAGAGTGTGGTTAGCACAAGTACACAGCTGATAGTGGGCCATACTAATGAAACAATTGATATTTCCACTATCAGAAAAGCTATCCACAAATACTCTATAAAATTATTACTAATTTATTAACACAAATCATGTTATGGTATCTGGAACACAGCCTGTGTGCTCCCAGGGACAGAAGAACACTACTGCCTCAAGGAGATTTAAATACGTGTTTTTCTTCTCCCTCCCATCCTTATACCCTTTTCTAGTCCCTGTTAAGACTACTGGCAGCACACCTCTCTTGCTTTCAACATTTTTGCATAAGGGAACTTCAAAGGAAGACAGGGAACAGTATTTCCCAATCCCTATGCAAACCTTGATCAGCTACATATATAAGTTAATTGTCAAAGCAACTGCTTTGAAGTGCTTAGTCTCGCTTCTTTTCAGTAATAATTCTAACAGTCACCATATCTATTTCCTTAAACACAGTTACCTAACCGTTTTGTATGGATATGTAATTTTGAACAACAACTATCTTCATTTCTTGCTTTGCTCTGAAAGAGAGCCAAATTCCACAAATTACTCAAGGTATTAAATTTTCCTCTATCTACCTCCTTTTCCATATGATCTGTTTCTGTGGCTTTAACATGGAATTATGCAGGATACATCTGGAAAGCAAAAGGTTAAACCTCTTCCATAAGCAATCTCCAAGAAGTCCTACACATCTGCAGATGTTGGGTCCAAGACTCACCTGGGCTTATACAGGCAGCATGAAAGTCGTTTTGTTTGTACTTTGTGTCCATTTATGAAGATCCTCATTCTGGGATCAATATAAAGCACAGCAGCATAGGCACGGAAGGAGCGGCGCTCGGGCTTTCTGCAAGAGAGGGATGGACGCTTACAGAGACTGCGCAGCTTGTTCAGCACTTCCTTCTAGAAGTACCAGCAGACACTCTCCCAGTCTGGCCCATGTAGCCCAAAGATGACTGCATCAGTTCACCCCCCAGTAATCAGTGCCTCTTTAGTCAAGAGTGCTCAACCTGGAGTCTCTTTCTGTCTGCATTCCACTTCCTCTTTCCTTCAGTTTTTCCCCTTCATTCCCAACCATTTAAGAAGAGCCATGTCACATACTACTGTCACAGAGCCTTGTCCTCTACCCAAACCAAATGAACAAGTTTCTCCATGACAAAACTTGTAAGGTTCTTATCTCCCAACAAAATGCTACTCACTAGCCAAGTGCCCACGCTGCTCTGCATTACCCCGATGTACTTTAAGCACCTGAAGCAGGATTCACACACCTCATGCATCTCAGCTCATAGACTTCTCCTTCAAAACACGCCAAAGAGACAACCTTCAGCAAGAAAGCCAGGTACAAGACAAGGCCCTTCTATTTTAATTATCAGGCAGCTGCGTTAAGTGAGGCTTTTCTTTTGTTTTACCCATGTCTTCTACAGAGAGTTTCTATTGAGTTATACATTTGAAATACTGTTACAAAACATTGACGTACATATCACTGTAGCTTGAAAAGGATGTTTTGAATACAGCTGGATAATAAAAGTCAAACCTATAAACTGGCCCACTAAACACAAAGCACGTGCCCCACTTACTAGCGTGTTCTCTTACCCTTCAGTTAGTCAGGAGTATGCTCTGACAGGAACTGCACTGATCACACACATAAATGCTATCACAAGGTCAGAGAGAAGAAGCTCCTTCCAGTACCAGTGCTAATCACGAAAGCTCGCCAGCACACATTAAGGAAACTGAGAAGCATATCAGACTGCCAAGGAGTTTGCTGCACCTGAGCACTCAGTAACATCAAGCTAATGCATACAGAATTAGCTAGGTTTACAGTGTTTGAAACTGTATTTCTATGGGAAATTCAAGCACTTCAGGGAAGTAGTGTGTAATTTCATTAAACAGGTAAAGCTCACTAGGTGTGCCCATGGAGCTCTGGGACTTAATCAAGCATTTGGTTCAGCTGAGCTCATGTTTTCCTTTTCAGGCAGCTCTCCCTGAACACCCCTCTATGCTCTTCCAACTGTCCTCTGAGTACATCTTCCTTTCTCCTTTGCAGGAAATCCGTCCTGCTCCCAGGATGATGTGCTGATACGCCCCATCAGTACTACCCTTTACCATCTGCTCACACAGGCTGACCTGTGCGGTGCTCACATCTTGCCAGGGTTCATTTAATCACAAAACTGAACGAGCTTGAAAGCAGCACAGACTCACAACCAGCCCTCATTCTGATGAAAGCATCTTTGATGAGCATAGAAGACTAAACCTACAGCTTAGGGCTCCTTTGTTTTACGGTGCCTAAAGAAAAGCACTGAGTTTGCTGCTTTGACTAAGCTGAGACAAGCCAAAGTAGGCATTCACCCAAGCACACACACATTACACCCCCAGGATGTTTACACACATAAACTCTAAACTGCTAAGAACACACTAAAGATCTTTTAAATTCTCCAATTCACCACAGAAAGAGCAGCTTTTAAAAAGCACATGCACACAGTATATACCCAAGCCCTACACATAACATGATCAGAGCCCAAACGCTTGTTAACATCACACTTACGTTCCCTCTGGAGATGTTTCTGCCATCTGAATGTCTCGGGGGTCAGAAGTCACATCCAGCTCTGGCTCTCCATTATCCATTAGTTTGAGGTTAAAGATTATCACCAGGGTACCTGAGCAAGTAGCAAGTTGGTAAGGTGAATTCCAGCCAATCCCCGAATACCCTGCCTGTGACCAGCACTGTCCATACATACCTTTCTCACCACATATCTTATTAAACTGCTCCATCACTTCCTGTTCTGACTTGAATGGGGAATACTTGTAAATTAGCTCTGTCTCAATAGCAAACTTCTCCATGTTGTCAGTCACAGGCTCCCGGCTTTGCGCATTCCAGGTGGGCAGGGGGACGATGACCTGCAAATTGCACTGTATCAAGAGCACAGCTCACCCACTCCAGTCTGCAGACCATGACCAAGTGACTTGCTCCTTCTGACAGACGCCCAAGGACCTCTCTTTACCAGCCTCTCAGTTGCCTTCCTACAACATCTAGTCTTAGACTGAGCTATTCTCAAGTAACCTCTCTGGTACTGGCTACTCACACACCCAATGGGTTTTTTCCCCTCCTCTTGCAATGACTTTAATAATACTACAAAAAAACCCAAAACCACTCAAATTCTGCTTCTTTAAAAATTTCACTTTATGTACTTAACGTCTCTCTTGAACTCAAATATCCTTCACTCATATTCATCCAGATCTCACTCTTTATTATATTTACAGGTAAGGCTATTGGTGTTTTCTGTTGTTCAGAACAAAACCACAGATGGAATTATAGCCTGCATCTGCCTATCAAAGACAGCGAATCCTGATCTCACTTCAGAACTGAGGTCAAGCACAAATTTCTGATCCCAGAGCCACTGTGGGGACTACATCACTGTTCCCAACTTGCTTCAGCCATCAGCTGGCCACTAACAAGCACTGCTCCCTCAAAAGCTTCTTTGTAGAGCTCCCTCCACAATCACAATAGAAAATGCTGTCTTAGATACTACCCCAGTACAAATTTACAACCTTTCAACTATCATCCTTGCCTGGAAAACACTCGTGTTTGAGCACAAAAATACTTCCATGTTAAAGAGCCTGGATACAGAAGAACAATGCCTGAATTATGTACTAAGATATGCAAGTTTTCAACAGGTAGAACCACGCTGATTTTTTGTTTTAAAAAAAATCCCAAAGAAAAGACATGTCTGGAGTTTGTGTCCTGTGGGTGGGACTCATTCAAGCACACCTTTAATTCTCTACAGAAAATCAAATCACAGCAATAAATTCAAACACATCCCATACTCAAATTTTGTGGAAAAAGGAAAATTCAAGAAGTATAGGCATGTCCTGAACTCAGCATAAGCAACATTAAGTGATTAAAACAAGCCCTTCAAACTTGCTGTAGTTTAGAGAACTCTCAGAATTAAAACCTAAAGGAAAAAACCTTTGATGACTCCGCAGAACCCCTACAAGTTTATCACCAAGAGAAAACCATACACTGGTCCAACCAGTGGCAGCCAACACTGACACAGACACTTCTCCTGTGGGAGCTGGAGAGGTTCTGCTGAGACCGCATTCACCACATTAGCTCATTACAACAAAGCACATGCAAACCTCATCGATGCCTTCTTCCTCATGGAATGTCCGTGACAAGAGGAGGCAAGTCATGGTGTTGTCTTTCTTTGTGAACAGGATAAAATCCTTCCCAATCCGCATGGAACCCCTGGAGACAGATTTCAGGCTGTGTATTATACCTGATGCATAACATCTTCTAGAAACCAGAGCACATTACTGAACCTTCTTCCTGTTATGTTCAAGATGCCAAAACCAGGTAAGGCAAAAGAAAGGCTTAAACAGCAGCTACCACTTCTCTCTAAATATCTCTCCTTTCAAAAGGCATCTTAATCTGAACATTGTCATAAGGCTTCAAACCCCTTAACACAAGTCACAGTCAGAAGCGCAGACGTGCAGCGCACCCAGGCTCATCCTAGACAGAAGTTTAAAAAACATATCTTTTTTTTAAAGTCTAAGATGACTGAAGTGAGCTGTGACAATGTCCTGCAAATAGGTAAGCAGAAGCATGAGAAAGCAAACACACACTTCATTTCACTTAACACAGAATGAACAGCAGCACACAGTTTCTGGGCGACAGACGATTTTTTCCTAACGTCTAACTTGAAAGACTCACTGACGCCTCAGCCAGTGCAACTTAGCAGCCAGCCGACACAAGAGACAGTCCCATCTTCCTGCCCACTCTCCTATCCCCAACAGTGCCTCCCCACCTTCTCTATTTTACCCTAACTTGTCCAAAGAACCTTAACAAAGAAAAGTAACATTGCATCAAGAAAAGGATTGGTGTTCTGTCAGTTCAATTCTCTTCAGATTGGCTTGATGTGATACCAAAGCACACCTTTTGCAAGTTTAAACGTCAGTCTGCATTTCTCACCTGTATGACTCTAGTATGACTCTTGCCCAAGGTTAAGAACAGGACAGAGATCTGTCCTGGAAGTGCCCAGCCAGGACCTGGGATCTGTCCCACACTGCTGCTACATCAATGGGATATCAAGGCCCCTTACATCCCCTTTTCTTCTTTCCTCCCATGCTACAGAGTCCCACAGATTTCCCCAGGAGGATACATATAAAAAACCTAAGCCACACAGAGCAGTATAAAGCAGAACAGCCAGAGTAAGCCATAAAAGCCCCCCAGCTTTCCCAAAGACTTCAGTTCACCACAGAAACACTTCTCTTTCCTAGCAAATCCCCTCCAGCTAATAAGATTTCCTCCCCACCTTTGTTTGGCTGCCACCTAATCCCACTCGTCCTCTCATCCCTTCTATTACTCTCCTTCCCTATGCATTTGTTTGATTTAGGAAAAACAGAAAAGGTTGAAGTCCATCTGACTAGCAGCAGACAACTTCCCTAGTGAGAGGACTATTGTGCTCCCATTTTACTGTCTCCCACAGGCGTATTAAGGTTTTGTTTCCTGCTCTACCATTTTTTTTTCACCAGCTCTTATCTGTATCCTCTGCATCATGCAAACATAATGGCAAAACACTGTCATCAACAACGGACAGACTTCTCAGCCACTGAAAAGTTACAGTAGATGCTCACAGAGCTCCTGTCCCCCAAACCATGGCACCAGGATTCAGATCTCACCTGCCTTCTTTTTCCTGGGAAAAAAAAAGATATATACCTCCAAGCAAACAATCCATTTACTACCTCAGCCCTGAGCTCCATATCAGGAGGCTGGCTTCTGTTATACCTACGATTTCAAGCCGTTCCCATACTGCCCAATTTGAGTTGACTCAGGTGACCGCTTGGCTGATTTCCCAAACTGAATAACACTAGCAGCTTCATCTAGAAAGAGAGACAGGGAACAACAAAGTTTTGTTTCAATGTACAAACACACACACATCTTTTAGATAAATGTATTCACCACTGTAAGTAGCACACAAAGATTACAGCATGGAAAATGCCAGAAGCCAAAGTGTCATCCTGAAGCTCTGCTGTACAGCCCGGTAAGATACACATTGCTCAATGGCACTTACATCACTAAAAGCTTTGTGCAGATGCCATTATGCTGACAAAAAGAGTTTTAAGTTCCAGAGGAGTCCCCATGCCCCATCCCAACTGCACAAAGACATTTCTTCTTACCAAAAAAATCCACAAGATGATCTGTTGTGTCAACCACAATCATCAACATGCTCATAAACCAAAACATAGCCTGGGACACTGCAGCTCTGCTGTGCTCCATGTACTGCTGATACCACAGACTCAAACCCACTGCCAGCAGAGCATAAGTCAGCGCTATCAACAAAGGTCTTGAATTTGGGATAAACATCACTTTCTCTTCATGGTGTTGAGCTGAACACTATCATTAATTAACGCACTAAAAAGACAAAAGGTGATTTTCACAGCAGACTGCTGGACTGCTAGCAGAAGGGCAGCTGTGGGGGAAAAGGCAGGATGAGCAAGTATTGCAGCAACTAACAGAGTACTTTATTAGCAGAGACCTAAATGAAAGGATGTGATATATCTGCATCTGAGATGGTCTGTCGTTTTTAGTTCAAGCCTTTATATTGTTCAAGGGACAAAGCCTTTTAACATTTAACAGAACAATTCCTCTCCCTTCCCCCAAGAGATCACAATCATTTCACTATAGAATTTGCCAGGAGAAATGAAACGCAATTCCAGAGACAAGGAACAAGGAACATCAAGTGCCTTAACAGGAAGGCTAACAACAATTACAACCCTCAAATGTGTACACAAGCTGTGAGGGAGCTCAGGACATAAGCTGTGAGTGTAGCTCACCCCACCAGGCAGCTACACAGAGGCTGAGCAAGATGGATTTAAGCATGCAAGAGGCTTGCCCACGTCTACTAATACTGACAGTGAGTCTTTACAGTAAAATGTTTAGTACTAACACCACTGGTCTCACATGAAATTACAGAGCTGGGTGTCAGAATGCCATTTACCACTGAAACGACATTCAGATTTAAAGTCACTAATCACAAGGCAAAAATACTGCGCAAGCACCCCACTGCCTCAGCCTCAATGCAGTATGTTCATAATGGAGGTCCACAAGCATTTCAAAACAAACTTTTGACAGGATGAGAGGACCTCCTCCTTTCCATCAGCCTACAATAGCATTTTCTAGCCAAACAAGGAAAACATTAGATTACCTCAGATTCGAGATCTGGGTAAGAATATTGATGATGATTATAACTATTGTTATTACTATGTTAGTTTGAAAGCCTGGGCAGAAAAGGGTATAGGGGATGTCCTAAGAGGAGAAGTTAAACTGGAACCCTTTTGCTATACTGAAAGTTATATCAACAACTGTTTTTAAGAAAACTCTGAGAAGCCCAAAAGGGGTAAAGAATAACTGTCCCAAGCATTTCCTCTCTCAGAAAAGGCAACCATATGGTTTATCACTCAAGGCTGGGTTTCGAAAACCACCCTGTAAAGATTCTTCTTTCTGGGCAGAGGAACAAAGACGATGCCAAGCAGAGGGACTGCGAGGGAGCATCTCTCTCTGCTTCAGGTTTGCTGTCTTCGGCAGAGGTTTAGGCTTTACCTCCTCCCAAGAACCAAGGTACAAATGGTTTTTCTTTAACCTTTGAGCTCAGACTCTAGAGGGAGTTTCACGCGCAGCTATTTTAGTCACAGTGCACAGTGTTTTCATTTTGTGGTGTCTCAGAGTTACCAGATTTAAAACAAACTCCCGGGCAACGTAAAGGGGGGGGGGGGGGGGGGGCGGGGTGACCTATGCCAAACATGAGAGAAAAAACAACCTGAAGGAATTTGCTCAAGATGGCAGACTGATCTTCAGAGCCCAAGAAAAGCAATCAAGGGCACAGATAAACAGTTTCCTCATAAGAAACATGAGACGCCTGGGATGAAGAACTGAGGGATGGAGTTGTTTAGTTCCTGACTGTCGGTCCTCCAAGAACAGCTGCAGAGCACCCTCTTGAACAACAGGCAGGCTGTTCAGCACACGCTTGCTGACACAACCCATCAGGAAGCTGCCTGCTCCCCCACCATGAGTCACAAGCTGTACCCCTCCACTCCCCACTATCAGTCACAAGGCACCCACTGAAGTCAGACCTGGCTTGCCCTTTGAGGAGAGTCCTCTCATATTCCCAAGCTCACCAGACTGCAATATGCTAAAGAAGGTCTCAGTGTAAGCACAGAAAATGATCCTTCCTGCCTTCTCCATAAATACATCTGCTACATTCGCATTAGGTGGAGTACTTGCAGCAGACTCAACAGCATCCTCAAAATATATCCCAGAGGCAAAGTATCTAATTTACTACATGGGGGAAACCAGCCAAAACCAAGATTACTTCCAGTCAAGCTTTCCCTAGGAAAGTGGAAGAAAAGAGAAGCTCTGAGGTCTTTCATCACCATAACAAACACAAGACAGTCAGCTACCTGAGGCTGGTACAAAGCGACACCACTTTCTGTCCACATGGGGAGGGCACTGGATGCTGTTTAGCTGGGCTTTAGCAAAGCTTTAGATGCTGGTTCCCACAGCCTTCTCCTGGACAAACTGGCAAGACACAAACTGGATGGGTGGTACGCAAGATGGGGAGGGAACTGGCTCACAAGCTGCACTCAGAGGGCGACCATCAGCGATTTTTACTCCAGCTGGCAGCCTGTCACAAGTGGGGTCACCCAGGGATCGATGCTGTTCCGCATGTTCACAAGGAATCTGGATGATGGGATGGAAAGCACCCTCACCAGGTTTGGTGATGGTGGGTAAGTTGGACACATCAGAAGGAAGAGCCATCTTAGAAAGACCTGGACAGGCTGGAAGAACGGACAAGCAAGAACTGTATGAAATTCAAGGGAAGGGCAAGGTCTTGAACCAGGAATGAAATAACCAAAGAGCCCAGTACAGGCTGAGATCTGTGTGACTGGGGAGCAGCCTTGGTGAAAGGGACCTGGGGGTCCTGGCAGACAGCAAGCTGAATATGAGTCAGGAGTGTATCCCCGCAGCTATGAAGGCAAATGGGATCCTGGGCCGCATCTGTATGGGCATTACTACAGAGACAGAGATATGCTTGTCAGGCCACACCTGGAGTACTCTCTCCACTTCTGATCTCCTCAGTTCAAGGAAGATGTGGACAGACTAGACAGGGTAAAAAGGAGATGATGGTCAAAGGGCTGGAGAACCTGCTCTATCAGAAAACACTGAAGGAGCTAGGTCTCTTTCTGGAGAAGACAGGCCTCAGAGGGACTCACATCACAGTATCCTAGTATTACAGGGCAGCTGCAAAGAGGATGAAGGCTCTCTCTTCACAAGGAGCCACATGAAAAAGAAAAGGGCAATGGGTAAAAGTTGCACTTGGAGAATAATCAGTTACAGAAACAACCTCCCCATGTGGTGGAGTCCCTATCGCTGGAGATTTTCCAGATGCGATGGGACAGGGTGTGAAATCATCAGGGTGCTAGCTTCCCCTTCCCATGAAAGGTTGCAACATGATGTACAGATGACCTTTGAGGTCCCCTCCAACCTGGGCTGTTCTGATTCTAAAATGCAACTTAAAAACTTATTTTTTCAATCTTTTAAGAATACAATTACAGATCACTTCCTAAATTAGCCGTTATACTTCTTCAACCTTCATTCAACCTACGTTCTGATTCATGCACCTTCAGAGCCCAAGCAGAAGGCAAAATTCTCAAGCTAAGTATCCTCGGCAGTGATGCCACTGACAATATGGGAAATCCCGACCTAATGTTTTCCAATCAAATCCTATTTAGTCCCTTACAAAAAGCCAAACTTTTCAACCAGCGCTACTATCCCAGTATCCCCCTGTGAGACATGCTGCTTTTTTTAGAAGCGATCTGTACCGTGGCATCACAGAATCCTCAGATCTTTTGATAACTTATGACTCTAGAGCATGTTTGCAGCTTGAGGACAAATGCAATTTGACCTTCAGGCAACCCAATCCAGCATGATCATTAAGAGAACCAATGCAGCAAGTTCTGAATGCAACTACAGAGGAGCCACTTGACAAACAGTTTTCAGAAATGCTGATCACTTCTACATTCCACTAATTTTACTTGGGAGCTGCCATTTGCCTTCATAATGGAGCTATTGGGCAGAGCGCTCCAATTTGAGCTATTGCCTCACTACACCCTTCTCTGTTTCCATAGCTTGCCAGACAAATTTAGGACTGACCAACACAGAACAAGACCAAAGGGACTGAACAGCAAGATAACAGAGAACGTGTTAACAGAACAGTTTATTTGGGCCATTCAGCTCTTCCCTCTGTGTGAAAGCATTCAGAGATACCCAGGTTTATTGACTCTTCCTCCTCATCCAGCTCTCTAAGCTGCCCCTTCAGTGTACTCAGGAATCACATACTAGTGTGGGTTCCAACAGGATTAAGACAAGTCACATAGTTATTCTTCTTAACATGTCAGCTTTATGTACAATAAAAACAATCCTTACTTAAATTATCATGTGGAAAAATAAACTCCTCCCAAGCTCTACAATTTCTGCTGCTATTAAGACTCCGCAGCATTAGAACAGATACTTGTCACCACCTACTCTCAACCCAGACACAAACATGTAGTCTTCAAGATATGCAGAATAGGTTGCATTTCTTCTTCCCAATCCAAAGGTTTGTGAGAAGGCCACACTTAAGCCTCTGAACTTGTTTTATGGAAGGGGCTTAATTGCTTCCTTCAATTCCACTGGTGGCAGAAGAGTACTCTCAAAAGACCTGTTAAGGATCTCTAATTACTTTCCAGAGAACATAGAGAAGGTATCCTGGGTTCAAAGTAAATTCCTTCATGCAGGTCACAAATCTGTGTATCAAATATACTAATGTATTTTTATAAGCATTAATAAACAGAACTAAATACTTCATATCTCTACTTGTTTTGGCTGGGATAGAGTTAGATTTCTCCATAGCGGCTTGGATGTGGCTATGTTTTGGATTCCTGCTGGAAACAGTGTTGGTTTAGCTACTGCTGAGCAGTGCTTACACAGCATCAAGGCCTTTTCTGCTCCTCACACTGCCCCACGAGCAAGGAGACTGGGGATGCACTAGGAGTTGGGAGGAGACAAGGCTGGGACAGCTGACCCCAACTGATCCAAGGGATATTGCAGACCACAGGATGTCATGTTCAGCATTAATACTGGGAGAGGAGAAGGATGAAGGGGGACATTCAGAGTGATGGCATTTCTCTTCCCAAGTAACCGCTACACGTGACAGATCCCTTCTTTCCTGGAGAAGGCTGAACATCTGCCAGCCAACAAGAAATGATTAATGAATTCCTTACTTTGCTTTGCTTGCACACGCAGTTTTTGCTTTCCCTATTATACTGTCTTTATCTCAACCCCTGAATTTTCTTGGGTTTACCTTTCCAATTCTCTCCCCCACCCCACTGGGCTGTGTGGTGCTTAGTTGCTGGCTGGAGTTAAACCACAGCATTACAAGCGCATCTTAAAGTACTGAGGGATCAGAATAAAACGTTAGTTGAGACTTCTTCAGTTATCTTCTCTACCTTCTCGAAAACCTTCCAATTCAGCCCAACTTTTCTGCCAGTAGAGAGCTCCTCACAGGAGGATCTGTCTTCAAGACACAGAGCAGGTGGCATGGGTTGACAGTGCTGTTCACTGATGCTAAAGCAAGAGGCTTTTCTCCTGCTAGACACAACTCAGATCTACATCAATTCTTACAGCAGCTTTAAATTTTTTTCATGGTACACTTTCTTATAAGAGCTGAGAAACACTAACCACTTGGCAGCCTCTAATAGAGAAAAGGCTTATGCCCATCAAAGCCTCTGCTTGTTGCCTTTTCTGGCTATCATATTCTCTCTCCAGCCTCAAGGCCAACTTTGGTGTGCTGGAACACCACAGGCCAGGCTGACTAATTCTATAATGCAGCAAAACAACCTGCTTTTGGGCAGATTAGTTTTCTGCAGCTGAAGAGGCGAACAGTTTGATACATGATATGGTGTGAAAAAGCCAGTGCAGCAGCAGCAACATGTATCCAGGCATGGGATATGCCCCTTTCAACAGAACCATGCTGTTAATACAGCTTAAGCTGTAACATGAAATCTCAGCTCGAAAACGCAACTTTAACTTCCTGTGACTTACTTGAATCCATTCCTGTTCCATCATCCAGAAAACACAGCATGAATCCACCTCGTAGGTCACGCCGTTGCTCTACAAAAGAATGATTCAGTACTCCATGAGCAAAAGTTAGAAGTTCCATAAAATGGAATCAGTGTTAATGACAGAAGTAACACAACAAGCACAAATATACCATGGCTAAGCTGTAAGAAAGAGCAGAGGGGTTTTGTTACAGAATAACTAAGAACTTCTGCACTTTAAAATGTACGTACATATATGCTACAAGAGTGTATTGCAAAAGCAGGTTTCTTAAGCATCCAGTATAAACAGCTACTCTCTTTACCTGACCTCAGCTGAAGGCTGATCTAAGCGCTTGCCCAAGTTACTTGTCAAGGCACCAGTTTCTGAAAGACAACAGGCAGTGGGGCACAGGACAAATGGCAGAATCAGAATTATTTAGGTTGGAAAACACTCTTAATATCATTGAGTCCAACCATAAACTTGCCATTGTCAAGTCCACCACTAAACCAGGTCACTAAGCCCAACACCTACCTGTCTCTTAGAAATGTGTAGATGGTAACACAGCACTGCCCTGGGCAGCCTTGTCCAGTGCATGAGCACCCTCTGGGGAAGGAACTGTTCCTCATCTCCATCTAAACCTCCCCTGGTGCAGCTTGAGGCCGTTTCCTCTTGTCCCATCCCTTGTTCCTTGGGAGCAGAGCCCAGCCCCCTCCTGGCTCCATCCTCCTCTCACGCAGTTGTAGGGAGCAATGAGGTCCCCCCGAGCCTTCTCTTCTCCATCTGAACCCCCCAGGTCCCTCAGCCGTTCCCCATCACACTGTGCTCCAGGCCCTGCACCAGCTCTGTTGCCCTTCTCTGGCCCCGCTCCAGCACCTCAATGTCTCTCTTGTAGTGAGGGGCCCAGAGCTGAACACAGTACTGGGTATAAGCATGCTCACTGCAATTCTACCAGGTAGAACACTCTGTTGACATGCAATGAAGCAGCAGGAATGACTTACCAGGATAAATGTCTATTCTCGTGGCATCTGCATCTCTACAAAACAATAAAAACACAATTGATATTCAAATGTCAAATGGAAAAAAGCTAAAATATAGGCAGACGCAATAATTTCCAAAATAAATACTTGCTGCACAGATCAAAGTCCATAAAGGCCCCTCAGTCAGCACTAACACATAAGTGAAAACACAGTGTCACTTTTTGCCTTCTTGAATCCAAACTCCAGCATAGGACATTTGCTGCCACACAACTAAGCCTAGTTACAGCAGATCATCACTGTATTTGTACAGTGATGGTACTTTAACAAAAGTCATGTGGGGTAAGAGGGATCAAATAAGCCTGAGCTCCTTCCTGTTCAAAACAAACAATACGCTCATTTTTCCTGTCAAGCTGCCTATGAAAAGTTTAGTAACTCCACGTAAAACTCCATCTAAATACATTCACGGTTGTCATAGGAAACTGTGCCATTACAAGATCATTTAAGTAAAGCCCTTCATACACTGTGCATCCTCCTCTATTTAAAAAGCAGCATAAGCAGCACTACTGCCCTCTTCCCAAAACCAATCATTTTTTTATGCAGACCATCACATACCCTTAGTTTGCTGATCGAGAAGAGTGCAGTTTTAGCGCTGTAATAAATCCCCACTTCCCAAATGCCAGAGTTACTTTGTCTTGTCTTTGTATCTACAGCCTAGTACAGCTACCTCCTTCCCAGAAGGCCAACCTCCCTTTTGCCAGAGGAGGAACCAGGCTGGAGAAAAAATAACTCATTAATTTCAGACACTACATTTAACTATGTTGTACCAGAAGTATAAACCAGCAATGGTGCAAACACAAGCACAGCTGATTCCCTACACCCAAACCTTCACGTTTGAGCTCCTTAAATTAAGAGCTACAGAGAATGACAAATCACGCACTGATAGAAAATGATCTCAAAATATTTCCGTAATTCCATCAGAAAATTTACAGAATAGAATCATAGAATGGTTTGGGTTGGAAAGAACCTTAAGATCATCCAGCTCCAACCCCTGCCACGGGCAGGGACACCTTCCACTAGAGCAGGTTGCTCCAAGCCCCTGTGTCCAACCTGGCCTTGAACACTGCCAGGGATGGGGCAGCCACAGCTTCCCTGGGCACCCTGTGCCAGCGCCTCAGCACCCTCACAGGGAAGAGCTTCTGCCTAAGAACTCATCTCAATCTTCCCTGTTTGAGTTTGAAACCATTCCCCTTCTCCTATCACTACAGTCCCTGATGAAGAGTCCCTCTCCAGCATCCTTGTAGGCCCCTTCGGACACTGGAAGCTGCTCTGAGATCTCCACGCAGTTTCTCTTCTCCAGGCTGAACAGCCCAAACTTTCTTAGCCTGTCACAGCCCTTATTTTATGAAGGGATAAGCATGCAAGGCTTGGGAAACAGCTACAGCCTGGATTCCCAAATGCAAACATGGTCCCAAACCTGCAATTTCCAAATACCAAGTCTCAGATGTCACAACTGCTCTAACTGTTTCTGCACTACTTTTCAGCATCCTGCTTCTGATGTCAGGATTATCTAAATACTTAAGAATCCCAGCTCCAGTAATTATCATTTTACCAATTTCTGTAAACAAAAAGGCAGGCTTATTTTTTCCTTCAATCTATCTTGTGTCTTCTAGCAACCTCCCTTCCAATCTGAGCTGCTTTATGATTCACTCACTTACCTTTTTTAGGAGGCAAATGCCTGATCACCCTTTTGCGGAAGAAGTTTTTCCTAATCTCCAGTCTAAACTTCCCCTGGTACAGCTTGAGACCATTTCCTCTTGTCCTATCCCTTGTTCCTTGGGAGAAGAGACCAGAGGTCCTTGGTATAAGAGGACCAAGGGAAATACTTATACAAAGCCTCAGCAAAGTCTTCAATTTTGGATATTTTTTGTGGTGTCTACTAAAAGTGGAAATCGCTCAAGACTGACAAATAGACAGGTTGATTATGTCTCTACCAGTTTTACGCTGGTAATCAGGCAGTCTCAGGTACATACCTGGCATTATCTACAAGTTCAGCAAGGGCACCAAACAAGAACTCATGGGTGGTTCTGCAACGAAACACAGAATCAGCAGGGTAACACTGACACTTAGAAAGAGAGACCTTTAAATAAACGAGAATCTCAACCACATTTTAAACAAATCCAACTGTATGTCTACAGCAATGACTGACAGCAGACTAGAAATCACCACTTCATCACTTGCCAGAGACAGACACAGCAGACAGGCTGCCCCGTGGAGATCCAACAAACTTCTGCTTACTGAAGTCTGAAGAACATGGCATGGTAAACAGACAATACAGAAATTGCTGACCCAATGAACCAGCCTATGAAAGAGTCAACAATTCACAGAATTCCATAACAGATTTAGTTGTCTTCATGGCAATTAAACACTGCCTGTATGTAAAAGACAGACAGATGAGGGTTGTGCATAAGATCCATCTCCCCAATGCGCATATTCACTTTGTGTAAGTTATTTCTGACAGGCAGAGGCTTCCAGATCCTGGGAGACTTTCAATAGCTGTAACTGCTTCTAATCCATAGAACAACAGTCTTCTGCCACCACTGTACCACACCACCTTCCAAACTCAATGCTAAAATCATCTAGCGGGGTACCATTTCAAATGCCATGTTTAGTTTCCAGCCTCTTAACTGCCACCTTTCAAAAGCAGCACTCATTTGAAAGCCATCAGTTATGCGCCTCGTCCTTGAAAGACACATGGTGAGAAAACCTTAAAGAGCTAATAAAATCATTACAACGCACTGTCTGCCAACATTAATGCAGTACCTTTGCTGAACACCCAACCTGGTGACCTATCTTCAAAACATAACAATTATTTCAAATGTAGATGAGCCACATCAACCCAAATACTAAGAGCAGCTTACAAAGTCTGGAGGAACAGTTGATGGAATTTGTTGCTCCTCTAGGATGTTTAATGAAAAGACAAGAGTCCTCAGAAACTGCCTTTATTAATGTTTTAGTTTGCATAAAACCTGTGTGACTACCACCCAAAAAGGACAACAGGTGACCAAAAAAATAAAGGGACACTTATTCATATTTTCAGCTTTCAGAGAACAAATGCATAGATACTTCCCACACATAAAACATAGCTGTCCATAACACTAAAAGTCACAAAATGAACTTGGATATCCATCTTCAATGTCATGACACCTAACTAATCAACACAGCTCGAATCAGAGGTAAAACACATCCGCTTTCAAAGTTATCACCAGAACCATTAGAATGGTTCTTTTCCATCTCTGCAAGCTCCCACTTGCCTACACAGAAACAGGAGACAGAAGGGAACAGTGTTGGAAGACTATCTTCCAAATCAGAAAGCCCCCACAGCAGCTCATCCCTGGTATTCTTTCCTTTGAGCAGGATTTTCTGTTGTCCTGGATTCTGCTGGGATGGAGTTTTCTTCCCTGTGGCTGATGCACAGGGCTGTGTTTTAGGTTTTAGTCTGAGAACAATGCCGATAACACACGGATGTTTTAGCTGTTGCTAAGTAATGCTTACCCTGATCAAGGACTTCTCAGTCTCTCATGTTCTGCAAGTGAGGAGGGGCGCAAGAAGCTGGGAGGTAGCAGAAACAGTACACCTGACCCAAACTAGCCAAAGGGATATTCCATACCACAGCATGTCATGCCCAGTATAGAAACTGGGGGGAGTGGGCTGGATGGGGCCAACTGCTTCTCAGTCCAGCTGGGTATTGGTCAGTGGGTGGTGAGCAATTGTACTGTGCATCACTTGTCATTCTTAGGTTTCAGTCTTCTCCTTTTGTTGTCTTCCTCCTCTTCTTCACCATCATTATTATTATAGTTTACTTTATTTCAGTTACTGAACTGTTCTTATCTCAACCCATAGGCTTTACCTTTTCCGATTCTCCTTCCCATCCTACCAGGGGATGGAAGGAATGAGCAAGCGCCTGCCTAGTACTTAGTTGCCAGCTGGGGTCAAACAACCCCTGTGCATTGATTTTAACTGCTCCCTCGAGTTTATAAACACAGATTCAGTTCCACAAATCAACATCCCAGAAGTTCATTTAGGAAGTAGCCCCTGCCAGGAAAAGCCCATCAGCAAATGGATGCTTTAGCACTAGCCACCGTGCCTCTTTAGCTGTTTTTACTCTACAATTGAAAGAATGCTTCAAACTAAGGGAAAGATGGAGATAAGGTACAAATTGGGATTTCCAAAGAAAAACACTGGAATAATATTTTGGAATAGTATTTTTGGAAAAATTGGAACAATATGAAAACACAGCAGTAAATTATAAGAGAGGAAAGAGAAAATATTATTTCCACACAATACCCAATTTGAACATCTACCAAAACTGGAACCTCGTGTGCTGACAGACGCAAAGTGAATCCTTGGTACAAACAAGTGAAATTCTCTCCAGCTAACAAAAAAATCAGATATACTATAAATATCTTCTACGCAATATATTAATCGCAACATTTACATTTGTCTTGTCAATACCTAATTAAAGTCATATGAAGTGATTCAGCTTTACCAAAAGGCACTAACTTGTCTTATGGTCAGAAGTGCCTGAAATACTTAACATCCACAATTATCAACTGGTGACAGTTTTTCCCCCCATCTCCCAAAGCCATGGGATTACTTTACTTGAAACATAAGTTTAAAAAAACATGAGATAAGCTGTTAGCAAAATCGAGTCTATCAGAGCTTTCATGTAACCTGGAAACACTTAAGCGTGAGCTAGGTGGGCCTCATGAGAAGCAATAGTAACACCCATGAGTCACAGAAATAAATCTATTACAGGTCATACAACTGTGTTATTGAATGACGCACAGAAGTGGACGGGGAGTGTTATCAACATCTGTAGTCTCAGCAACAACTCATCTTGGCAGAAACAAACTGGCCTGGACCTTCCTACAACTTCCAGTTTTCATTCAAGACACCTCCATGCAGGAATGCAGGCTTGACAAGAAACGCAATGGGGAAGTCCAATGCTGCCAATTCATTGAAATGTTGGTTACAAAAGGCCAACTCAGATGACTCTGTAGAACATGACGAATTTCAAACACCTCTACAACCGTTTATCCTAACATTCTAAGGGAAGAAAAGCTGAAGAGGGTCACCCGTTTAAGCCCAGCTGGACTCCTAAACCTGCACAGTCAGACAAGTACTAACGAGAGAAGCAAGACTTCATTTTTGCTCTGAAAAGAGGCCACATCCAGGAAAACATTTAAGTTTGGCATCTGTATCAGGACCAAGAACTATCCTCTCAGTACTGCACTACATTTCAGGCCAGCACAGAAAACAATGCACAGGAAGGAAGCGACAGAGCTTGGGGAATGGGAGAATGTTGGTCTGTTATTACTAAGTCATCAAGAGCACCATGCGGTCATTTTGAAGTCTTTCTATCTGAGTGACTTTCTTCCACTCAAGCTACATTCAACAGGACAATTCTAGTTACAGGAAAAAAAACAACCCTGAAGCTCAATTACAAGCTAAACCCTACATACTCTCAAAAGACAATTTCAACTGTTCAAC
Source organism: Amazona ochrocephala (assembly GCA_039720435.1). Lineage (NCBI taxonomy): Eukaryota > Metazoa > Chordata > Aves > Psittaciformes > Psittacidae > Amazona > Amazona ochrocephala. Next base: position 352,539 of record CM077891.1, on the reverse strand, counting down.
ACATCATTTTTGCACTGCAGATATTCAAAATATGCAAACCAAAGTTGCCTGGGCTCAGGGGTGTTTCTGTGATTACCTTAATGAATGGCATTGGAAATACCTTAAAGAATTTACTTTTAAGGAAAAGTAATGTGAACTCAAGCAGGTGGCTTGCCTCATAAAAACAATGCACGGGCAATTTCCATGTGTTTGCACATGTGGTTTTCACTCTAGGATCTAAAAAAACGTTCACATAGAAGAATCACAGAACAGTTTGGGTTGGAAGGTCATCTACTCCAACCCCCCCTGAACTGGCCAGGGACATCTTCCAAGGTGATCAGATTGCTCAGAGCCCTGTCCAACTTGACCTTGAATGTTTCCAGAGACAGGGCACCTACCACCTCTCTGGGCAAACTGCGCTACTGCTTCACCACCCTCATCGTAAAACATTTCTTCCTTTCACCTAGTCTAAATCCCCCTTCTTTCACTTTAAAACTATCACCCCTTGTCCTATCACTACAGGCACTACTGAAAGTCGGTCCCTACTCAACTATTTCTCAAGAGAAGTGCTTGGAAAAGCACAGCGGTATTCATGTTAAAAAAAAAAAAAAAAAAAAAAAGGTATAGCAACTGAAGTGATTCAGATACATGATGTTAAATTTGTCATCAGACATGGAAGCATTAAGCAGCTACTGAAAAGATCTATTGCAACTGCTCAAGTTCAGAGGCAAAATAAACTGGCTTCTGTAAAGGACTTCAGAGTGAGAACTATGCGTCAGACATACTAAAACTTTTTCTAAAGGAAGTCTTAAAGGAGAAAGAAAGAGAAGTCCTGGCTTCCTTCTGCACCTCAACAGCCAGATGGATGACTTTTAACTACAATTTAAGGAACTTCTATCTCCATGACTATAAGAACACCTTTAGCACTGAAATGAATTTTCTTATCAGATGGTATGGCTTTCCTAGCAAGAGAGAGCAGTCCAGAAGATGGGAGTCTCCATTATCAAAAGCCCTATGCTGCTCATGGGTTGGTTTTGGGTGGTTTGCGGACTTTTGCTCATTTTTTTCTTGAGGGAGTGGGGGGATGTTTGTTTGTCATGGGTTGGTTTGAGTGGTTTGGGGTATTTTTGCTTTCAAAATGACTCAAATTTTTCCACTCTCATTCTTAGCGAAGCATTTGTCTCATGCTTATTCCCATATCTGAAGAGGCTCTTCACTCATGATGGACAAAAAGCGCTGGCTCTGGCTTGTTCATACTCATTAGCTTCCACCTCCTCCTCCTAACAATTTTGCGATGTAGTTATGCAATGCAGACATGTGGCACACTGGAAACAGACCAGCAGCATAAGCAGAACAGGAAGTATGGTGAAAACATGAAGTAGCTTTAGTATTTAGTACTTTGGGGCAGCAATACATCAGCTTTTTCTGCAGCACAAACGTTAACTTCTTATGGACAGCTTTCTTGTGCTCTGCAGGCAAACACAAGCTGCTGACAGAGCTCTGCCATATGGTCTTCTAATCCATAAAAATGTTTGTTTCCTGCAGCGGGACATGAGAACTTCACAAATCAGTGACAGCACCAGGAACATGAGTCAGTTTTGTCCATCGTCTTCAGCGACCAGCCTGTTCACTGCACATGCAACCACTACCAGTCAAGCCAGAGAGCAAAGCCACAGCACACGGACCCAGGGTGACACTAGGCTGTTACCAGGTTTCTTCTCCTGTGCAAAAACCATTATCTTCCTGATTCTGAAAAGAAACAGATCATAATGCTCTTGGCATAGGAGATTCATCTTAGTTGCTCTTGCAGATGTATCCTGAGTGACCAACAAAACCTACTTTGCAATCAAGTTGCCTGTAAATCAGAAGTCTTCAGACTGCTGCAGACCACTGCAGTCTTCCATTCTAAGCTTACCTTCACACAAAGGAAATTAATAGTTAAGCCTGCCCTTTATTTCTTCTTCTATTGATGGTAACAGTAAGAGTCAACTCTTCCACGAATCGTTAGGAGACAACCTTACGCTGGTGACCAGCTGATCAATACGAGGAAATGCCAAGTGTGGTTCCACATTGTTCTTCCAAGGCAGTTCAGCCAGAACAAGCTCTCTCTTCAAACTCTTCTGCATGTGGCACTACAAAATGTATGTGCAACAGGAAGGCCTCGGATGAGTACTCAACCCTACTAACCACCATTTCCTGGCGGCGCTTGCCATTTTCGAGACCAGCACCCTGACGTAATCCACTTTAAAAAAAGAACTTTGTCTCTTCTCAGGAGATTTTGGTTTGGAGGATTCATCAGCCACACGAAAAAGCCACAGCAGCTTCAAAAAACTGATGACAAGAAGAATGTCACATTCCTGCTTGAAATACACCTGCATGAAATATTCGAGCACAAATGGCATGTGCTGCTGGAGGGATGGCAGCGCCTGCACTGCACAGGCTCGTCCCTGGGACTACGGCTGCCCTCGAGGCTGCACCCGTGAACCCCCAGCGGCCTGTGCTCTCCAGCCACTGCTACTCCCCAAATCCGCAGGCCCGCCCGCCGTGCGCGGCAGCAGGGCCGTGAACAGCCTGCGAGGCGCCCGGCACTAGCGGTGAAAAGGACAGGCAGCGCGGGGCCGCGGGGCCTCGGCCGGGCGCACCCGCAATCACCCACAGGAACGGGCACGGGGGGAGGGGTGGGCAGCGCGGCCCCATCCCTGCCCCACGGCAGCCCTGCCCGGCGGCCGCGGCCCGCCCCGGTACTCACGAGTTGGTGTGCAGGTACTCGAAGGTGAGCTGCGCCCGGTTCAGGCTGCTGTAATTGGCCAAGGCCATGGCGGCGGCGGCGGCCGCGCCGCGTGCGCCTCGAGGCCTCCCCGCCCGCCACCCCCCGCCGCCGGTCACTGCCCCCGCCGGACGGCCAGCACCGCACCGCAAGGCGGGGCGGGGCCCCTCCGTGCCGCGCCCGCCAGCTAACGCCTGCTGCTGCTCCGGGGAGCCGCGCCCGCCCGGCCCCACTTTGTCTGCGCCGCGACAGCAAACGCGGTCGCGCCCTGCCGCTGCCGCCGCCACTGCCACCTCCTCCCCCCGCAGCCGCCCCCGCGCGGCGGGGCGGGGCCGAGGCGCTCACTGCCCATTGGCCAGGCCGAGGCACATGACGGGAGAGTCATGGCGCGGGCCGCCGCAGCTTCTGTGCTGCCGCGTGACGGTAGGGGGGGAATGAGCGCTCCTGCGGCCCGCCCGGGCCCGGCGGCGGGGGCCGCGCCGCGTCCGTGCAGCTCTGAGGACCCCGCCCGCCGGAGGGCGGGGAGGGCGGGGAGCGGGGCGGTGGGAGACAGTGCCCGGCCTGGAGCCGTCCTCTGAGGTGGGGGCTATGGCTGCGGCGGGCGGCGCCCCGCGCTCGGCGCGTCCCCCTGGGCGGAGGTCTTGGGCAGCGCGCGGTACGGGAGAAGCTTCCGGGACTCCGTGAGAGGGACGCAGCCGGGCGGAGAGACCCCGCCGCTGAAATCGGCTTCTGGCCTGCAGCGTGCATGGCTTTCAGAGGACGGCTGGTGCCCGCAGCCGGCAGCAAGTACAGCCGGTGAAAGCTCTGGGAAGTCAGTAAGGAGCAGCTACTGGATGTGCCCGTGCCTAAGAAAACACATTAATTGGGCGTATGAACTCATAATTATGCTTGCTTCAATCTGATGCCTTTGATTCATCTTGAAATCCGAAGGGATTGAGCAAAGTGGGGCTCCTTTGCTTGTTTGCCTCCAGCCCACAGCCTGAACCCAGGAATCCTGAAGGCTGAACGCTTGATTTGCCCAGTGAAAACACACACCAGAATCTCCTGTAATGGACGGTAGAACAAGATGGCTGCATCGCCTGTGGCTCTTATAATAGGAATCCAAACTAAGGATCCATAATCTGAAGGAGTTCAGTCTGTGCAGAAACCGGTGCAGTATATCCAAGCTATGCAGTGGAAAGTTAAATTTAATGATCTATTAATCGTGAATGGCTGTAATCCGAGTTTGCCTTTAAGTTGCTTGCCTCCCATTTTGTTTGCAGTACCTTCTAGTCTGTAGTGTTTGTGTGAAATGGGTCCCCGGTGCTATGCAAACCAGGGCTGATGAATCTGCAGCTTTGACCCAAGAACTTCACTTCCCAGCACTGCATTTAGTTCTGTTCATCCTCAGTTCAACCTGTTCAGGTCTAAAGATTTCTTAAAGCCCACAAGATGTGTTTTTCCTGCTGATGGGGCATTCTGTGTATGTATGTGTAGTCCTCAAAAAGTCACTGCACACATGCATGCAGTGACTCTTTAGGCCTTATCTCTGAAAAGCTGTGCACAGCAGAACATCAAAACTGCATGAAAGAATTAGGAAAACTGCCAACAACTGTGTGTCATTTAGTTTATGACAAAGTATCTGTATGAGTCTCTTAAAGATTGTTTCATCATTCTTGTGCTCAGCTTTTATTTCATCATTTTGCAGTCAATATCGGAAGCACATGTTCAAAAGTAATATAAATCCCATCAGTGTACTGCAAAGTAACTGCCCAGATAGACATGAAGGAGCATGAACCTGAACTTGTGTGCCTTGTCAGCCTTGACCTCTTTGGCAGTCTAGTATCTTCTCTTTGCCTAACAGGAACTTTGTCTCATCAGCATACTTTGCCTTCAGGAAGGAACAAGTATACGCTTCCTGAGATTGAAGAGGTCGACAACATCAGCATAGTTGTGCAGCTGTCTGGAACGGAGCAGTTGGACACTGTGGGATCTGACTTGCTGACAGAATGCCAGTCCTTTCCATCTGGCCCTTGGGAGAAGACAAGTACATTGTAGTTCCATTTTATTTGGCCAGTTCCAAGCAGAAAATGACTCTTTTCTATCCCACCATTCCATGGTGTTGAATTCCATGTCTTTTTCACTTTTTTTCACAAAAGTGAAATGAAAATTTAATTCTTACACTTGCAGTAGCTGTTCTGAAGTAGGTTTCAGGCACGTTTCTGACTTCTGCTCTTGGGTCTTTCTTGCCCAAGTCTTGAATGAATTGTATGATTGTTCATTTGCTCTCTTGAGTTGCCAGATATTATGCCTAGGAATACCAAAATTAATTTACCTTCTGCAAACAGCATTTGGATAACACCACAACTCTACCTGAGCCAAAGCAGAGCTATTCTTTGATAGGAACTTGTCTGTCAATGGATGGAGAGATCGTATGCTCTTTTTGCCTGTGCAAATGTGCCACTGCTGCAAATTGTTGATTTCCTTAGTGCTTTTGAGATGGAAGTCTTCCTACTACAAATTCACATTACCCTCTTTTGGGGCAGCTGTTTCATCTTGGAAACTCTCTTTCCATACTTGTGTAAACAGTTACAGATCTCTCTGTTGGAAGGATTATGACAGGCAACTTGCCTTTCTTTTCCATCTGCTGCCAGCACCGTTTCTCTGAGTTGCTGTAAGCACCAGGGTCTCTGCAGCCAGCTTCCATGAATCAGGAGAACAAGACTGGCTTCTTAAATGCTTCTCACCCACGAGGGGCTTTTGTTGCAGTAGGAAGCAGCACATAACTTCCCAGATAAATGACCTGGAGGTTGGTGGTTTGTGCAGCCTGTACCTGTGGAGCTTGAGGCAAAGTGTGCTGCTCTTCAGCCCATGGCTGAGTTTCTTACTCTGAAATAATCCCCTTGTAAAGCTAGTCTTTTGATCCCACCACACTGGTCAAATTTTGTGTTTCAAGGCTGGGGAGTGAGAGTTCCCATGCAGCCCTGTGGAGCGTTTGCTGGGTCCTCAGTCTGGCTCAGCCTCTTTCCATTGGAACCTAGGCCATAGCCTGAGGTTGGTGAACAGTTTATTTAGGTAGCCCTTGTTCTGAAAATTGGAGATAAGTGCTTCTAACCCCTGTGTGGGCCTTGAATCAACAGTTACTCCTCGTGTTCCCTAATTTCTACGAAACTTGACTTCCAAGCCAGTGTTTAATGGGTGAGTTGCCATAGTGGTGAGTACTGTATTCTGCATCAGACAAGTGTACATGAGAGTGTATCAAAGTGTCTTTTCTGCGCTCCTGTGAGGTTTCCTGAGTTAACTCTTAGTGGCTTTATTCTGTGTTCATATGCATAAAAAAATGCAAACCTTTGCATTGTAGAAATGAGGTTTTCACTGGCAGAGTGGCGTAATCACTGCAGGCAGTAAAAAATAAATCTACGAACATCAAGAATTTTCAGGTCCTTCCTTTACTCTGGAAGGCAAAAATAGCATCTGACACTCTTTGAGTACAAGGTCTTCCATACGTGTTGTGACAGAAGTTGCTGAAGTGTTCTTTTGTCTACAAAGTGTTCACTTTTGAGATACTTCTTTTAAGAAGTTAAGGTGCAGTTACAGGCCCTGATAACCAAAGTGGCATGGATCCTGAAATTATAGAAGGAATTTCAAAGTACATTCCCTTAATGAGCTGTGAAATCGTCATGTTGGCTCACAGGTTTTTGGTTCATTCCTTTGTGTGGTGCCACACACTGGGTCAGCTGCATGATTCCATCTGACTGTCTGTCTGAAACTTCTGCTATGCAATACACTAGTCCCTTAAAAAACGCATAAGGTCTTCTTTATGAAGTCAAGAATGTAGAAGAAACAAGCAGTTTTCCCTGGCTTTTCCTAGTAAGGAGTTCTGCCTTATGTGACCTGGGGTAGTCCGGTTTCTGTGTTCATAGTCATGTCTGTCCAGCCTCCCTGTCATTCATGTAGCAGAGCAGTTTCCTGACTAAATGCAAAGGAATTGTGCAGTGAGACTTCTCTTAATGAAAGTATCATTTTCTGCTATGCTGGGAGATCTAAATCCTGTCATTCTTCTCTCTGGAACAGTCATTTAATGAGCAGTCGCTGAGTCAGTCCTTGCAAGATATGCAGACCAAGATGTTCCAGTGTGAGTACCTAAATGTATATGGGAGGCATTAAAGTTCAGAGACCTTTTCAGTAGTGCCAAGTGTCAGCCTCTTGCTTCTTTGTCTCTAGGGAATGTCGCACCACCCCATGCATTTAAATTCATTATTTCGGTCTGGATACCAGTCTCAGTGGGACAGTGACTGTCCAAAGTGAGTTTGTAATGAATTTACAGGAGAGTGGAAAGGATAAGAATAGATGAGAGCAGGGAGACCATTTGAAGTGAGAAGCAGGAAATTGTCAGCAGAATGGTGGGGGGTGAGAATCCTCCACTACCAGTCAGGCTCCTCTGTCCTGAGTCCAGCTTTGGTTAATGAACTAAGCAAAGAATTGAATTAACAGACATGAAAAAAGATGTAAAATGTCAGTATAGCATTACTGCATCACCTCTGGCCCAAGAAAATACCATGTGTCTTTGTGAGAATGACCTGCAGAGGAGCCCATGAGAAGCTAGTAGAAGAAGAGTGATGATGACGTCTTGAAGGAATTCAGCTGGCACACTTGCAAGAGTTGCAAGTGGCATGAAGCGATCATTTGTCAGAGTTTGGCCTTGGCTGGATGGTTTTCCACAGGGATACTGGAAAGGACCCAAGCCTGTAGGCTTCTTTCTTTCTAAGCTGTGGTTGCAAGACATTTCTAGAGGCTTCTACCAACATGAGAAGGGGTGCAGGCTTCTTAACAAGTTGACTAACTTGCAGAATTATTTGTTTTCATGAGTAAATAGTTTTCCCTTATTTGAAATATGTGGACTATATCACCTTTTGGGTTTATTTGGGAGCTTTATTCTGAGCATCTTTTTAAACCAGCCTGATGGATGTGCCTAACATGGGCAACTCAAATAATTTCAGTTTGTCAAAGCTGCAACAACCAAAAACGATCTTGTAGTGGAAGAACTTATGGAAAACTCATGTGTGGGTGCCTCTTAGAAGTAACATCTGAGTAGACTAAGCTGTGATACGAATGAAGAGATGAACACCCATGCGACCACATCTGGTGCAGAACATGGTTGGGAGTGCTCAGTAGGGAGCAAGTCTCTACAGGTTCTTCCTATTAAGACAGTGGTGACTGACAATAGGTAGCTGCTGCTTCTAGAGTGTGCTGTGAACACTACCTTGTGTTAAATGCTTTATGTCATCTCTGAAGGTGTTCATCTCCCCAGATTTTAGATGCAGACAGGTACAAAGTGCACCAGAACCCCAGGCTGCCCTTCTGCACCTCGTGAAATGGACATCAAAGAAGATGGGCTTGGCTGCCTTGGCGGGAGAGAATGAGGCGGACTTTACAAGTGCATCTTCTCTGGCATGTAATGATTAGTTGAAAGCTGGTCAGTCTGAGGACTGCAAACATCAAGGCAAGAGGTGGTATGAAGAGCAAAAGTACCATAGAAACAGACTAGCAAAAAGCTGTTGGTTAGCACTGTGTCAGTACACAAAAATCAAAATAAAAGAAGCTGTGGGACAATGGCTTTTTTTCCCAGCAGGTTCACCCTGAGTTATTTGTTCTTATCACTCAGACCTTTCATCCAGGCATGGTTATTTTCATGAAGAGAAAGAAACACTGGAAAGGTTTCATCAGTGCTGTTGGATCGTTTCATGTGATGGTTTAGCCAGTCCTCAGCGATCCTGTAATCCAATTAGTGGCACCATGCTTGTTCAATGCATCCTGGGATCCCCTTCTTCATGGGCTCTGACTTTGTCCTGTACTAATGAAATGGACAATATATGTTCTATTCTTACATGAGCCTGAGCGTTTAAAAAGGACAAACACCTTTGCTCTGTAAAAAGGGCTTTGCCTGTGTGTCTTTTCCACACTATTTCTCTCCTCTCTCCCCACCTAACCTGACCTGACAAGGAAGAGCAAAGTATCTGTAGGCTCACACAGTGTGGTAGTGGCACATTTCCTACAGGCATGTGGGATAGTAGGTATGTGAAAGCAAGTGAAAAGAGACTGTCTCTGGCATCTCCTGAAAGTCAGCTAAGATACTGCAGCAGCTGTGGCAGCAGTTGAAACATAAGAAAATACCAGCGTTGATGACATTAGTGCAGACTTCATAGAATCATAGAATAGTTTGGGTTGAAAGGGACCTTCAAAGCTCATTGAGTCCACCCCCCTGCAATGAGCAGAGACATCTTCACCTAGAGAAGGTTGCTCAGAACCACATCCAGCCTGGCCTGAAGTGTTTCCGGGGATGGTGCATCCACCACCTGTCTGGGCAACCTGTGCCAGTGTTTTGCCACCCTCATAATAACAAATGTCTTCCTCATGTTCAGCCTGAGACTCTCCTTTCTTAGTTTAAAACCATCGCCCCTTGTCCTGTTGCAACAGGTCCTGCTAAAAAGTCTCTCCCCATCTTTCTTATAGGCCTCTTTTGAGTACTCTCTAAGGTCTCCCGGGGGCTGTCTCTGAGTTGCTGGCAGATAGCTGGCCTAGCCTGAGGTTAAATGGAGAGGTGACTGCTGGGCACTGCAAGGAGTGGAGAAGCTAAGGGGGCATCCAGCCCTCACCTAGGGCTATGCAAACAGAACAAGAAGCAACCCAAGGGGTGAGAGGTTGTGTCAGACCTGTCCTGGATGAAAAGTGCCTAATGGCAGTGTGGCCTGACTCACCCAGGCTGGAACTACTGAGTGAAGGTGCAAAGTTATACGAATTTGAGCTGACTGGGGAGCAGGTGGGAGGGGGAAAGAACTGGGGTAGGTTGCTTATATGTCAGGGGGAAATGGGGGCAAAATAGAGGGCAAAGCAAAGCACGTGGTTGGCTGGCGCCAGTGAGCATCAGATCAGATGCAGTCAGCATCAAGACAATAAATCCGCTGTGGCCATGTTCGTGGGTTTGCCTTGCTACTGCAGCCAGGGGGATGGGATGTGACCCCCAGCACCACTGAGCAAGTTCCCTGACAAAGTCTACACTCAGTGCAGCTCAAATTAGCATCACAGTTCATCTGAATCTCAGAAAAGACCTTCTAAGGAACGTCATCTGTATCCACATCCCTTTGCAGAGTCCTTCATACAAAAAGACTGGAAGAGGGAGGAAAGTCATAAAGTGTCCTCTCCTCCCACTTCCCAGGGGGAAAGGCTGCAGGCCTTTCCCCAGTCTGCTGCTGGCAGTGTGTTTTTCAGTTCAAGGCATTACATCTCACAGACCTCACAACAGACTCTGCAGCACTCACAGGTATTTGGCTCAAGCCAGGTGATCCCTGCCAGGAGGAGCTCAGCCACTTGCAGGCAGCAGGGACATGTGCAGCCAGACCTGTCAGTGCACCTCAGTGCCACCAGAAGCCGTCCCAGCTCCAAACCCTCCGTGGGGAAGCTGCCTGAAAAACAAGAGAAAACTTTAGCATCAGGAATGAGTCAGGGCTTTGGTAGATTGTGTTCTCAAATATTTATTTCGGTGTTCTTGTAAATGTTTTATTTGAAGAAAAATATTGTAATTGGCCAATATTCCACAGAATCTAAATATTTTGCTCTAAGATAGTGCTTCCTCTGCTCACAGAGATTTGATTCTTTGCAGATTACATGGTTCAAGCTCTGGGTATGATGAGGGCTTCCCCCCACTGTCATCTGTTTACATGTGACTAAGACCTTAATCCAGTCATAGAAAAGGCGGGGGGGAAGACAATTTATCCTTGGTTAATCCCGAAAAATAGCATTTCATCTAACAGACTTTTCCACTGAGAACAAGGAAGATGGGAAAAGTGCACATTGGAAGAGGATGGGACAGTGGCAGGGCAAAAGCCAAGCGTCCCTGTCCCACCTGCACTGGCTGTGCAGAGAAGGGGGCACTTGGCAGGGACAAGGTGCCCTTGCAGTAGAGGCCATGGGATGTCAGAAGCCATGCAACATGAGGAGCCCACAGAGTGGTGTGAAGCAGGCAGTGTGAACTCTGTACCACACCTGGGGCTTGTCCCTGAGAGCTCCTCCTTGAGGCTCTCCAAAGCTGAGCAGCCTGTGAAGAGGTTCATCTTCCCTCTGGCTTGGCAAAGGTATAATTCGTTTTGTAGTACTGGAAGGCTTTCAGGCACATTGGGTGGTGTCTGCTGTGGAGAAGTGTCCTATTCTGCACCCATGTCTCTGCCATGTGCTGGTTTCATGGTCCAGAGATCCACCAGGCAGAGTGGGGTGCAAGCCTGTGCTGAGGATGTTGAGGGCTCCAACTTGGCAGGGCTCCCATCAGAGCACACAAGGGGCTGGCCCTGCTCTTCCAATTCCTGAGCCCATGACAGGCTGCCAGGCTGTGGTTTTTGGAACAAGCAGGCACCAGCTCTTAGTTATGCAGATAAGCAAAGGACAGCTTGTTTTTAGCAGTGCTGGTAACTGATAGGAGCTGGACATCTTCTGAGCAAGTACTTCCCTGAAACAAGGAGAAAGATGCAGGAACTGGAGGCCAGACAACCGAGGGATAGGAGCAACAGTGTGCAGCATTGCATGGAGAAGCACACTCAGCTGAGAGTGCACCACCCCAGCTTGCTGTTTCATACTCATAGCTAGTGAGTTTTCAGTCAGCTGGAGATCCCTGCTGCCACTGAGAGGTCATGTCCTTCACAGGACCTGCAGTGATGGTGCCCTTATCGCATGTGGTAGTTGGCAGGACTAGCTGTCTACTTTTTTGCTTTCAGCAGCACCCAGATGCAGTATAGGGCAGTATTTGTTCCATGGTGCATTCTGAGTGGCCAGTCTGTGAGTACCCACAGTATTTAGAAGGGTGGTTAGGGAAGTCCATAGAGCATCTTAAGAATTGTGAGGGGTTTTTTCTAACATCAGCTTGAGACTTTGATCCATTTTGTGATCTCAGTGAATGTTGCTGATATCCTTAATCATTCTGCTAGGTTCACTTTGTTGTGTGTACCTGGGGCCAGAAAACATCTTAACTGGTACTGAGAAAAGAGAAAAACTTGTAACAGCAACTTGCTGATTTGTAGGATGGCAAAGCCATGTATGTGTTTAAGAATGAAAGATAAATGCTGTGAGTGGATCAGGAGAAGCTTTATTTTGTGACAACTGGTTTTTGTCTTGTATCACAGCTGCAGGAGTAGGAACAGAATGGGGCGCAGTTTGGGTGGCTGGCAGAGCAGCTTCCTCAAGGGGAAAGACACAGCAAGAAGGGCCCCCAGATGTGGGCACAACTTGCAAGACATGTCAGAGGTTTTGAGAAAGGTTATTGTAAGATTTCTGTATGTGCCGTCATACCAATTAGCAGAGTGAAGAGATCATGTAGTAGCAGGTAATAGCTGTTGGTCACATATTTCTAGCTGGGTTATGTACAGTGTGTTCTGCTGTATGTGTATGGAAGCATGGCTGGTGTTCAAAGGTGTCTGTGGGGATGTCGAAGTGGCAAAACTCCTCAACAGAGAGCAAACTGCAGCATTCAAAACTACTAACATAAAATCCCCAGTGCCTTTTATAGGTAGATCTGGAAATGTACCTAGGAAGAGTCCATTGGCCTTAGAGGGTGCTGTGAGGTACCTGATGCCGGGAAGGCTGGCATTCCTGCAGTAAGGTTCATTGTTCCTCTTTGCAGTGCCAGATAAATCCTTCCTGTTCCTTTGCTTTGGATGGAAGATAAAAATTACTCCAAAGTCACCTCCAGTAACTTCTTTGAAGGAGGTCTATTGTAATCATCTTTGCAGGTAACAGTCTCACCAGTGTAGTGGCAGTGAAGAACTCAGGTCCTAGTCTGCGTCCAAGTTGTTTGCAGCCCAGGTAACTGGAGCAGGAGCTTGGCAATCACTGAAGCATAGGATGTGCTGTTGGACTGGAGTGCAACAGTCAGCTGTGACTGAATCCCAAGGAGTACAGTGCTGGTTTGTGACCTCTGCGCGTGCTGGAGCAATTACCCCAATTTAATGACTGAAGTTGGGTCTTGCAAGAATAACCCACAGAAAAGGGTAAGAAAGCACCTCATGGAGCCAGCAGAGCAACGGGGTGCTGTTGGAATCATTTGCTTGAGAAGGAACAGCTTGTACCAGCTCTGCAGTGGATAAATGAAGCTTCCATCTCCAAAGAGAATTTGAGACCACATGCGAAATGCCAAATGGTGTGCTAGCAATCTTTTTGTACATGGACAGGGCATTTTAATGCGACATAACTCAGCCTGCCTGCAGCAGACTAGACATACCAACAGAGATTAAGAGTCCAGTGCAAGACTTGGCAGAGTTACAGCTGGGTAGAGAAGACTCCTTACCAGGCAGCTGTTCAGTTCTTTCTTATATAAGCTGTCTAGATGAGACAAGAGGAAACAAAGCCATAAGACTCTCATGGCCTGCACCGAGGGTCTCTGATCTACAGCTTTCATATTTGAGCTTGAGCAGAGCAAAGGGGTGAAGAAGGATATTAGTAGTCAAGCCAGCTATGCATAGGAGAATAGTCTATGAACAACTATAAAAATAATGGAAAAGGACAGTAACTGATGAGATTTATTGCAACCAGGAAAACATTTGATGTTTTGCACACAGAAGGTCCAGTTCTGCCAAGACGTGTCCTGACAGTGAGCCTGCAAGACTCAGGTAGCTCAAGAGGATGCAGCATTGAGCCACGGGAGAGGGGAAGGATGGTCCTGGGGAGGAGCAGCCCCAGGAGCACACACACACACTCAGAAATATTTTGCCAGATTTTCTTCATTCCTTGTGACTGTTCCAGGGGAGATTCAAGTGAACATGAGGAGACAATGTAATCACAAAAAACACTGGGCTTAAAATAGGTCACATGGCAAACGATACAGAAGGGCCTGTGGCTGGAACGGGTGCTGAAGCAGCCAGAGCTGTCACCAGAGAGCCGCAGAGCAAGGCTCAGCCTCTTGGTTGGTCGGTAAGGACATGATAGTCCTGGAGCATGGGTCAGAAGCCTGGAGATGTGACACACGCCAATGTGTGTGTCATACCAGTGGCAGGACATGACCCACTGGGTGCAGCCCTTTGTCAGAGCCTGATTTGGCTCATTAGTAATAGCAGGACTGATCTCTTACAGCTTCCAGAGTGCTTGGAACAATGTGGCACTGGCGACTGTGATGCTGTTTCCCTGCTGTTGGAGGCCCACAAGAGAGCAGCCACTGAGCAGTGAGGCACAAGGGGCCCTGCCTGGGCTTCTCACCTGTCTGCAGCCCCTCTGGGGCTGTTCACAGGAGCAGGTTTGTCCTCAGCCCTAGAGGAGATGCTGTGCCCCTCGCTGGGGCTGCAGAAGCCAGAGTAGCCCTGGGCTTGGTGCTGCATCTTCCTCTGCAAAGGCGATTTGCTGCTCTGGGATAAGTGGTCTGTTTGCCTTGGCACGAGGCTGCAGAGATGACCTGGGGAGTCCAGAGAGTCTGGCCACCTCTGCCCATGGCACAGTGGTGCCACTCGTTTGTCCCTCCTGTAGACTCTGAGGACCTACCCTAAACCCATTCCTGCAAGAACAGTCATCCTGTTCTTAACGCACAGCTTGTAAATGAAGCCAGATTTTAGGGCAGTCTGAAAAACGGACTCCTTGGCTCCTCCTCAGCATCCAGATGGCCAAAAATCCTGACAGGCAAGGTCCTTGGAAAGGCAAGGTGGCTGCCATGAAGTCTTCTCGAAACCCCTGGAAGGGCTGGCATGTTTGATGGTGTCCGAAGGTTGGGATTCTTAGGAGTAGGTTACCAGGAGTGACATTTTTCCTGAGCCCCCATCCTTTTTCCAAACCCTTCCTTTCTTGGCCACAGCATATCTCAATATTGTGATTTATGGGATCTAGAGGTGTTCCAAAAGGGGAAAAAATAGCTTTGTTCGCTCAGTGTGACACAGAAATTGGAAAGGCGGGGGGGGGGGGCAGGGTGCTGGGGAAGGACAGATCACCTCTTAGGAATGTCCTGCCTGTGGAAAGACTGAAGCAATCTCCCTCTCCAGCACACGCAGCCAGGGCCTTATGCAAGCTCCCAGCTCTGAGGCCAAGCTAGAGCCTCCCTCTGGTCTGAAAGCACAGAGATCTTCCTCTCCAGCTCCAAGTGGGGCTTTTGAGGTGGCCAAGAGCTACGGTCTCCATGTGTCCCGGTTCCCACAGCTGCTCTAGGTACAAAGCACAGCAGGATGAGACCCTGTGTGTCAGTGTCCCCATACCCTGGGAGGGTTACAACCCCTGCGAAGAGGGAAAGGCAGACAGGTAACATTTAGGGGCCTGGGAAGGCTGGGGGGAGAAGTTCTCTATCCCAGCAGCACTGGCTGTGCAGGGTCTCAGCTCTGCAGCAAGCTCCCCGCAAGCAGCGCAGGGAGTGAGGCCACAGAGTGCTCCTGTGGGCACCTAGCAGGACAGGGACCATGTGCTCAACTTGGGCACGCATGTTGCCATGGGCAGATCCATCTGGAAGTACAGCAGAGAATGGAGGTGCCCACTCTTCTTCACGGTGGCAGCCTTGTCAGTGCTGGAGATGCTGATAGCAAGACATGGACTGTCCTTAAGCACTCCAGTCCCCTGGGCCCACTGCCCAGGAGTACGCTACAACCTCAAGGGCTGTGTCTTGAGCAGATGCCAGCCTCACTCCAGCCTCTGCCTCCAAGCGCTTTCTGCTTCTGGCAGTGTCCTGCCTGTAGCCATGTCTTGTGTACCAGGATGCTGTGCAACACCATGGTCCATCCCTGGACGGCTGGGCTCCTGCAGCACTGAGGACTGACCACGTTTCCCTCTCCTGGGGCCATAGGCAAGGTGGATTCATGGCCAAGAGGTCCACAGGCAGTGTCAGAGGCGCTGCAACAGGAGCAGATCCAGGCTGCCGTGGTGGTAGTGGTGTCGCAGGACAGACCCTGGGAGAGGAGCCCGTATATCCTGCTGGGCCCTTTGCTGCTCCTTCTGCAGGGCAGGGGGTGAGACAGGCTGTGCTTGCTTCACAGGATCCCAGGGGACTCTGCATGGGACAAGGGTCAAAGGTGAGCAGAGGGAAAAAATCCAAGCAACGGATTCATTCATCTGGAGTTTAACTCCTGCTAGTCAAGGCCGTGCTGGGGCAGGAGCTCAGTGCCTGTGCTGCAGCCCCGCAGCACGACATGAGCTAGACCAGAGTGGGCATGGTGCAAGCAGAGAGGACGTGCTGGCTGACCAAGCACCTGCACATGCAGTGCAGGATCCTTCCTCTGCAAGAGGCTCCTGCAGGGAGCGCGGGTTTTGCACCTGGCCACTCCTGTTTGCAGTGTGGCGCCAGTGCAGTCAGACCCCTGTCACAGCAAGATGTGAGATGTGCACCAGTGCTCAGCATGTCACAGCTGCCTGACACACGCCCCCAGCCTTAGGCCAGGGTGGGCAGCAGGAGCACACAGACTAGAGCCAGAAGACAGATGGACAAACCTGTCCATTCACTTCCTTGTGTGCAGATAGAGGCACAACAGAGATCCAGTCCTGGAGAGCCACATGTGGGGCAAATTGCTTCTAGCTCATAGAGAACACTGTGTGCTTTCTGCAGGATGGTTCTCCTATGTGCCAGACAGGTGCAACTGGAGTCATGTGCCTGCAACATCATTGCTCCTGCACAGGCACTGTGGTGACCCAGAAGTGAGATCTTCCGTGTCATATGGTTCCATCCCATCCTGGGTGATGCAGCACCCCCAGGGCAGGCAGGAGGCTGCCCAGCAGCAGGATGTGAGGAATCCATCACACCTGATCTTGCCCTGGCTCCCAGCAGGACATGAGTCACACCTGAGAAATGGGGACATATGCTTTGCCACCAGTGCCCTGTCCTAACCAAGTGGCACCAGTACACCAGTTCTGTGCAGGCAGATGGTCCCTGTAGCTGCTCTGGCCACAGCAGAGCTGCTGTAATGCTGTCCTCATCCACCTCTAGCTGTACTGCTTGTCCCACCTCTTCATAGACATTTTCCTATGTGTCCTCTCTGGCCACCCACCCTGTCCTGCCCAGCCTCCATCCACACCTCATGGGGAGAGCTGGGGGGCAGCTCTTCACTCATCCCTTGTCCTGCCATGTCTCTGTGGTGTGCTGCCACCTTTTCGGGATTGGACAGCCCTACATCCACCCCCAGGTCCTGCTGCTCTGGCCTGTCTTCATTCCAGTCTCAGCACTAACCCAGCTACGTGATGCCCAGGGACCTGTTGTCCAGGAAGACCTTGGCACATCCTCACACCCAAGGGTGCAATCTCCAGGAGGGAGAGGAGGAGGCATAGAGAGCTGCAACCTCATGGAGTCAGAGTTTCTCTCCTGCCTGGGAGCTGGGCACTGCCAGGCCCTCTGCCATAGGGTGTTCTGGGAAGCACGTCTGAGAACCTCAAAACTCGGCCATCATGATGTGGTGTTACTGACTGTTATAGCAGGGTGCTCCATGATAGCTGCCCTGGTGTCAGAAAACAAGTGACAGCATCAGGCTATTTGCCATTGGTAAAGAGCAGTGCGATGGAGCAAAGAGCCATCCTCCTCCTCCTCCCTCTTTTCCATGGGCATGTTCAGCCGCTGCTGTCAGCCAGAGCTGAGTGACAGGTCCCCCTCCCTGCCTTTCTCTGGGAGGTGGGACCAGCCAGGTACAGCTGATGTGTGACCTGGGGAGCAGTCACAGTGTTGGGTGAAGGAAGAGTCAGGAGCACACAGGTTTGTGGGGGTCAGCTATTCCCAGGGGGGGAGGGGCAAGGCTGGGAAAGCTCCTGTGTGCTCCCAGGACCCTCCTCTCCCCACTGCCAGGGTCCAGCAGCCTGTGCAGCCCTGCACTGCCGGTGGGTCTGAAGGCCATGGGCCCAAAAGATACTGAAATCTCCTTGCCTGGTGCTGCAGCCAGGTCCCTACCCTGGTCTGCATTGTCCTGCCCTTGAGTCAGGCCGGTAACCTCTGCCCCTGAGCCAGACCAGTCCCAGACGCATGCTGGCACAATTCCATCACGGGTATTTAGCATTCTGTGTAGTACCTACAAAGGGAACCCAAACCACTCGTGACTGTCCCATCTGCAGGGGAATCTGCCGCCTGCACCCTCTCATGGCAGCCCTGTGGCTTCTGCAGAGGGTGGGATCGCATCCTCCCTACTCACCCTGGATGTGCTGGGCAGCAGCCCGCCGACAGCCCACCCTGCTTATCCCAGAGCCAGGCCTGGTACCAGGCACCCTATGCTCACTGAGGGGTTGTAAATCGCTCCTTGCTCCACTTCCATGGGAATGAGAAGGTCTGTTTCTCCAAGGCTGCACTTGGCTGGGAGCATGCATCCCTCACTTTCGTGGGGAGTCCCGGGGGGTGTGGAACCAAGCACGGCTGTGGGCTCCAGGCTGCACCAGCCCTTTGTGGTTTGTCTGCGAGGATGAGGCTGGGTCATTACCTGAGGTGAATGAAACCAGGAGAGGTGGAGACCTGCAGGAGCAGGGGCAGGATGAATACCACTGCACATGCTGAGAGCTGTGCATCCATGGCTGCTTTATCAGCACAGTTCAGTGTGTTTATGCAGCTGGGTCCTCTGTGCAGGCAGCCCAGCATGAGTGCAGCCAGCCATGCAACCAGCAAACCAGCTGTGGCACCACCAGCTCAGGGTTGCCAGTGGGGACACTTGCACCCCAAAGGCAGGAATACTTCTGCCAGCTGCTGCCTGACAGCTGTGCCGGCTCCCCAGGCACAACCTCAGCCGAGGGACTGTGTAATGAGCAGAGCTGCAGGTACATGTGGCACACAGGAATCATCCAGCAAGTGAAGACTGTGTCACTTCTGAGACTGGCAGAGGGATAGGAAAGGCCTGTTGGGAGGCACAGTGCTCAGGGGGGTTTGCTTTAACAGTTGTTTGGGAAGGAGCCATCATAGAAACATACAATCACTCAGGGTGGAAAAGACCTTTAAGATCATCAAGTCCAACCGTTCCCAGCACTGCCAAGGCCACCACTGACCCATGGCACTGAGGGCCTCATCTCCACGGTGTGTGAACACTTGCAGGGGCAGTCTGTTCCAATGCCTGGGCACCCTTTGGGCAAGGAACTGTTCCTAATATTCAGTCTAAACTTCCCCTGGTGCAGCTTGAGGCTGTTTCCTCTTGTCCCATCCCTTGTTCCGTGGGAGAAGAAACCAGCAGCTTCTCCTGTGGGCTGGAGCAGGGGAAGGGGCAGGGGCAAGCGCAAGGGCAGAAGCAGCAGCAGCGGCGGCAGAAGTAGCGGCAGGAGCGGGAGCAGGGGCAGGTATAGGCCGGACTCCAGGGCACGCCAGCGGTAACGGGTCGGACACCGGGACCCTGCAGCGGCGGCGGCAGCACCGGCACCGCCACGCATAGAGTCGGGAGTGGCGGTGCCGGGCAGATTGGGGCGGAGCCAATGGGGGCGTGGCCACTTTTGGAGAGGCGTGGCCAGACGGGGCGTGGCTGGTCCGGAGACTCCCGCCCGGCGGGAAGAGCCAATGGGGGAGGTGGCGGGCGCATGGGGGGGCGGGGCCGAGGTGCTGGGAGCGCGGGCCGGGCGGCAGGGAACGTAGTGCCGTGCAGTGCCGCGCCGCGCAGTGCCGCCCCGGCCGGTCTTTGTTGTCGCTGCCGGTCCGTGGCGGCGGGATGTCCCAGGAGAGCCTGCTCGGCATGGATGAGGGGGCGCTGCGGAAGCTGGTGAGTCCCCGCGGCTGCTGGGTCGGGGCACGGCGCGCGCTGCCCGCAGCCGTTGGTCGCTCTGGCTGCTCCGGCTCCGTGACCCGCTGTGGGGGAGGGGCGGCCGCGCCGGGGCTCCCGTGTCTCAGTGGCAGCGTTGGGCCTGTGCGCGTCTCCGCGGGTGGTGGAGTTGCCGCTTTCCCTCAGCTGGGGCAGTGCTGGGGGGTCCCGGACAGCGGCACCTGGGGGGAGCCCGAGCTGGCCTGGGCTGGAGCCCTGGGCACCGGTGAGCTCCTAGCACAAGCCGCTGCCCTGCCCCGGAGGCTCCGGAGAACTCCGGCCCTGCAGCTCTGGCCACGCTCACACCCGCGCTCCGGCTGTACCATCTGTCCATTGGCTTCATCGCCTTGGCCGGCGGCTCCTTCCTGAGACGCTTCCTGCTGCCGGCTCCGCTACCTGCTCACCACCCTCCCGGTGCCGTCCGTCCCGGGAATCTGCTCCTCTGATGCCCGGGCCTGGCTTGGCGCCGGGAGGAGTTCCCCATGTCCTGTGTCCGCACGCCTGGGCAACGCCTCCTGTGCAGCCGCTGCTGCAGCAACTTCCGAGGCACTTCCCTTACCTCGGGAGCAAGGGCTGGAGCGGAGCCCTGGCCCCGCGGCTGCCGGAGCCAAGCGGGCTCATGGTGGGATGAGCCCGAAGGTGGGACTCCGTGCGCTGGGCTCAGGCAGGGCTGTTCTGGGAATCTCTTACAACGTGCTGCCCACCTCGGGCAGCTCCGCCAATCCCCTCCGGCCCCGCGGGCTCAGGGCCGGCGCTTTGCCGGGTGTCCCAGGGGCTGATCCCAGGCCGACGCTGGGGCAGCAGGAAGCTGAGTCAGCCGGGAAGGGGCCTCTGCGGGAACAGGAAAGGGTCCGAGTGCGCTGGGCCCCGGGCGGGGGCTGCCGGATCCTCCTGACGAACCGTCCTAAGCCTGCCCTGGGCCACAAGGCGCAGGCCTCCACCTTGTTCCTGAGCTCAGGAGCCCGCTGCCCTCCGTTGGGGCCAGCGTGGGGTCATGGAGAAGCAGGGATGGGTGGTCTGGGGTTTCTCCCTGTACTACCAGTGCTCCGGCCCTGCCATGTCCCCGCTGAGGTCTCTGGGCTGAAATGGAGCCCCAGGAGTGGTGATGGGTGATTGGATGTGTGTCAGGTCTGTGGTGGCTGATTTCTAGCCAGCCTAGGGAGGTGGATTTTGTCTTTGACATGGTGGGGCTTTGCATCCCCAGAGCACCCTGCTCAGGTTTCCCTGTGCCTGGGCTGGGGAAAGCCTGCTCCAAGCTGACGTGAGACGGGGATGGAATTATTTTTCTTTCTGGTTAGGTTTTGGCTCCGATCAGCTGGAGGAGGATTAGTCCATATAAGGGAAAACTGCCTCTCCCACCGCTTCCTCCCTGCTCCTCTGCTCTCCCAGCCCTCTGCTCCGGATTGCTTCCTCTCCTCCTGTCTCCCAGCAAGTGAGACTTTGGCAGCAGTGCGTTACATCCTTGTGGCCCCTGGAAGAAGGAGGCTGAGGGGTGCAAGCAGGTCCCTGCAGCCCTCATACTGGGATTGTTGCTGTGCTTGCTGTGCTGAGAGCTGCCCAGCTTTACCCCCATCTCCCTTCCATAGGCATCCATGCAGTTCTCTCCCCAGGTGCCTGCTGATACTCCAGTCCGGGGGGGAAGTCAGTTGGGATGATCCTGTGATGCAGCACAAAGGTGACCAAGGCCTTGAGGAATGTAGAGAGGGAACTGCAGGGAACGTGGTAGGTGCTGCTGCAGGGTGGCTTTTAGCTGGGTGTCTGGAAGGAGGGGGTTATTTGAGTGCTCGGGGCTGTGCTGAGCCCCAGGCTGTGGTCGTCTGGCCCAGTGCTGAGGAATGCTTCCTTCACTCCATCCTTCCAGATCTCAGCCTCATTAATTAGACAGGCAGCATGCAAATCCATTTGCAGGCAGAGGCAGGGCAGGCTGGGGAAAAGTTGTGGCCATAAGGTCCCCTTCTTGCAGCCAGTGGCCTTTGGGAAAGGTTTCAGTGGCCCTGAGGGGTGTTGTATCCCTGCCACATACCCATTGCCTGTCTGTCCTTCCTGTTCTCTGCCTGGGAGGCAGCTACACTCCATGGCTCCTTCCAAAGGTGACAGCAAAGCTTGGGGCTGCAGGAGGTGCTTGAGGTCCTATCCCCTGAGCAGTTTCCTTGTGGCTGGGCTCCAGCCTCCCAAGTGCTCTGTACTCAGCTGCTCTGGGGAGCCAGGTGGATGCAGGGCTACTACCTGAGGAGCTGCTTACTGTGCTGGGGCCCTGAACACTGCCGTGCTTGGGTATCATCAGGAAAGCAGCTCAAGAGTGCATTGCCAGCACCCTTTTTACAAAGCTGCTTTGTGTGTGTGCCAAGGCGGGCGTTTGCTCGTAACCATTAATTTGCTGCTGGCTGGGCAGGGCTGATGGGGCCCTGGCATGTACCAATTCCTGGGCCTGCCTGTGCTGGCAGGGAAGGGCCCCCCAGCCCTTTCCCATCCCTGGCTCCCGCTGTGGTTTCCGGCACGTTCCTTCTTGCTGCTGGCCATGGAACCTCAGAAGCCGCTCATTTGCCTCATCCCGGCTCCGTGCTGACGTGGGCTGGAGACAAGGCTTTCTCCTGTCCTGCCACTGTCCTTCCTGCAAGAATTCTTCCAGGACCCAGGTGCAGGTCCAGCTCCCAGCTGGAGCCTCTCAGGCAGAGCTGACCCTGGAGCTGGCAGGCAGGTGTCATGCGGCACGCAGGTGCCAGAACGCTCCCTGCTCTGGGGTGCATGGGACTTGTGCTCTATCACAGCCTCCCGTTCCAGCACTTCTGGCTCCTGCAGCTGCTCCTGTTTCCCCCTATCACCCTGACCCCGCTGTTGGGGCAGAGCCATACACAGCCAGCACCTTGGCTAGGGAATGGCCAGGGGCTTGGCTTCTTGGTATGTGGCAAAGGAGTTTTTCTGTCCTCAAGGCCTTTGCATGGTTGCAGCGGGCCGTGCTTGCCACAGGGCCAGCGCCTCCAGCTTGTTGGTTTGGGCTGGACTATACTCCATCATTCCCCCAGCCCGTTGCTGCCACCTTGTGAACAGCAGAGCTGGGCTTCCTGGCTTCAGCTGGAGCTGCAGGGGGAAAAGGCATCTTGACGCCTTTGTCCCTGCAGGCAGTCTGCCTGCAGCAGCATCCCCAAGGCCAGGCAGGGCAGGCACAGACGGGAAATGGGAGGCCCTGTAGACCGAGGGGCTGGTTTCCTCCCTGACATTCCCCTGTCCTGGCAGCACTGTGGCTCCTGCTCTTCTCAGCCACTTCCCTGCCCTTGCACCACCAGAGGTACCAGCTCCAGGTAAGAGCATGGAGGGCTGTAGGCTCCAGCCCAGACGAGGATAATCTGGCTGCTATGGGGTTCAACAAGTGGCTGCAGTGTGCTGGGAGGGATGGCCCTGGGAGCCAGCATGGCAGGGGCTGCCAGGGTGGGAGCGAGCACCCTGGCTTCAAGTGATTGTCCCCAGAGTTAGGTGCATCTTCAGCACCAGGCTGGCTGAGGGGAGATGCCGTGGAGGTGATGGTCCAAACTGTGAAGCATCCTGCTGGTGTCTTCGCAGCTGGGAAAGGATAACGCTCCTGGCTGGGCCTCAAGACTGGTAGGGGCTAAAAGAGCACAATTTTGGCTGCCACTGTGGTGGTATGTGGCAGCTCCATACCTGCTGGTTTCACGGGGATGGAAATATCCTCCCCTGGTCCCCAGACCCCCAGCAAGGAGCATGAAGGGCTATGGATTTGCGGGGGGTTTCTGTATGTGGGCAGTAGTTTGGGCCCTCAGCGCTGCTCTGTCTGGGTCCAGCTGAGGGACCAGTGCTGATTCCTGCTGCAGCACAACCTGAAGAGCCTGGATGGGTGGCCTGTGGGAAGGGAAGGAAGGAGACTGATGCTCTTGTCCTGTGGTGCAGCCGTGGCTGCTCCCAGCATGGCAGGGCCTGACCCCGGCAGCAGCTGCTGTGGGTCACAGCGTTTATTTTGAATGCGCTCCGCGGGAAGTTGCCTCCTGGTTTCCTGGCACCAGCTCAGTCCTGATGTCTCGCAGCAGGACAGTGGGCCTGTGCCTGCCCTGGTTGGCCTTTCCTTGTGGATCCAGCCTTCTGCCCCCGCTTCAGCATGGCCCCCCTCAAAGCACTTGGGCCTGTGGCAGGGCTGGGGCTCTGGGTGCCACTCCTGGTGAGTGGTCTTTGGTGGCCTAAGGAGCACCCATATGATTTTCATGGATGGGGTGTGGTGAGGTTGCGGTTATGCTTCCCACATGCAAAGGACTGGCCTTCGATTTGGGACAGATTCTGCTCACAGGTTTGGCTCCAAGAGCTGCCTGCCATCCCCTAGTGAGGGAAGGAGAGAGGGCTGCAGGGGGATCGGGGAAACCCCTCCTCTGTATGGTGCTGAGACATCCCCAACCACCACCTTGTGAGGGCCACGGGAGTGGGAGCGGAACAGACTCTGCTGTGTGTTCCCCCCACTGCTGGAGGGGCTGGCATGGATGGGAGTGCTGGTCCCTGTGCTGGTGACATGGGGTAGGGCTGCAGGGAACACACCCTTGGAGGCTGTGTGGACTACCAGTGAGCATCTACACCACGTGCCCTGTCTTCTTGCCCCTAACAAGCCCACCAGGCAGCCTCTCCTTTCCACGGTTGGTCCCAGCATCCTGCCCCTCTTTCCCCGGGGCCAAATAGTGCCAGCGGCATGTGTGTGGGCCCAGCCAGACAGATGGCCCCATTGTATGGACGTGGCAGCGTAGCTGGCACCAGGCTTGAGCCAGGGCGGCCAGAGCCGGTGCTGAGTCCGGACCTGTCCCACCCAGCTGGAGGCAACGCTGGACCTGGCTGAGCGGCGCCGCATCCGCTCGGCCATCAGGGAACTGCAGCGGCAGGAGCTGGAGCGGGACGAAGAGGCTCTGGCATCCAAGCGCTTCCGCCCAGAGCGTGGCAGCCACAGGCAGGACAACAAGGAGAACTGGCCACGGTAAGTCTGGACTGGGACCAGGCTCCCACTCACCCCTGCCTCTGTTGCAGGGGTTGGTGGCTTCAGTGTCAAGCCACGCTGTGGCTTGGAGAGACTTGGGTGGGCATTAGGGTGGGAGCAGCCATTGACAAGTGGCTTGGCATGTCGGGGGGGCGTTGCCTCGATTTGCTGGCTGCCTGTGAGGGGACTTACTTTGAACACCCACAGCAGCTCCCACCAGCCACTGTCACTCTGCGCAGGTCCCGGCGTCTGGAGGAGGAGCAGCAGGCAGCCCTGGCCACCTTGTCCCAGCAGCTTGAAGCCATCACTGATGTGGAAGAGCTGACAAAGCTGGTGAGTGCCCATGTGCCGGGGGCATCCGTGTGCCAGGGCCATCCATGCGTATGCTGGGGCTGACCATGCTTCTCTCCCGTGTCTTTCCCTCCTGCAGCTGCGGGCAGCAGGTGAATACGAGGAGCGCAAGCTGATCCGAGCTGCCATCCGCAAGCTAAGGGCTGAGGAGATCGAAGGTGAGGCATAATCCCCATGTCCTGGAGCCGCTACCTTGGAGAGCCTATGACATGGACAGCTCCTTCCTAAACACTGCCTTTGCTGCTACCCAGCTGCAACCCTGGCTGGGAATGCACAGAGAACCCAGAGGGATGGCAGTGAGTCCTGCACTGTGCCTGGGGATGTGAAAAGCAGTCGGAGGGATGATGCTGAAACACCAGCCCTGGCTGGGAGGGAGAAGAGCAGCCAGAGGGGTGACACCGAGCTGCCAGCCCTGGCAGGGTATGGGGAGAGCTGTGGTGAGGCCAGTGCCGAGCCCTTGGACGCAGCCAGGAGCAGGGAGAGCAGCCAGCAGGATGATGCAGAGCCACCAGCGCTGGCCGGGCCGGAGGAGAGTGACCATGGAGAGGCTGCAGAGCAGCCCACTGCCCAGGAGCCCAGGAGCTCAGCGGTGAGTGAGCATGGTGCTGCTGGGCAAGCAGGACCACTGAAGCCCTTCCCTTGGGTTCCTATGTCAGCCTACCTGGGACACAAGCCCCTGGGCATGCTGGATTCGCCCACCCACTAATACTGGGGCAGGTGGAGTCTCTGGGGGGTATGGGGTCATGGCTGGGCTGGGCCATGTCAGTGTGTCCCCACCAGTGTGAGCTGGTGATAGGGGCTTCTACCTGGGTGCCCCTGGGCCCCTCCCTGAGGATGCAGCCTGGGTACAAGCGCTACAGGCAAGAAGTCTATGGGGCCTGCAGGCAAGAGGTCTGTGGGGCCCTGCGCTGTGCCTGGTGCACTGCTCATCCTGCCTGCACCAGTTTTCTGGCGCAGGCACAAACCTTGACGCCCCAGCACCCCTCCATGCGGGTTTTTCCTACTGGGCCTTGTTGGGCTGGGGCTCACTGGAACAAGGCTGATGCTCACCAGCCATTGTGGGGCTCTCTGTACAGGGGAGGGATGAGCTGGTGGGCAGAGCTGGAAGGAATGGACTCAGCCTGGGTTTTCTGCATGGCAGAGGTGACCCTGCAGAGGACTGCAGGTCTCATGGCAGCAGGAAGTCTCTGCAGAGACATCATGCAGCATTGCCCTTTGGGGGACAGAGTGATGCAGGGCACCCTTTGGGGGAGAGGGTGGTGAAGGGAGAAACACTGGTTGTAACCACAGGCAAGTGGGAAGGCATGGGTCCCTGCATCTGCCTCCATTGAGCCCAGCTTCCTGCTCTGCCTGCCATGGGATAAGGCTGCATGGGGGATGTGGCCCTATGCCACCTTTCAGCACTGTCTGCCTTCCCCATCCAGATATGTTGGCATGCTGTCCCCCGATCTGGCTGTGCTGGGACAACTCCTAAACAGCCAGCGTGGTTATCCCACTGTTTGGCTGGTTACTCCAAACCCAAGCCCCTGCAGTGGCACCTGCGTTGGGGTCATGGTTTCCCTGTGCCCCCTCAGGATATGAGTCCCTCTCCACCTCCCCCTCCCTGGAGCCCACAAGGATCCCAGAAGCTCTGGCACGGCCAGGCCTGGCACCCTATGCCCTGGCTGGTGACATCAGGACATCCTGGCTCTGCTCAGGCATAAGTCAGGGACACCCTCGTAACCTGTGTGCGGTCCTGCGCTGAGAGCATCCTGTCGTTTGGCAGCACTGCCAGTGCCGCAGGCAGGGACAGGGTGATGTAAAACTGGGTGCTCCCTGTCGCACAGAGTGTGGGCTGGGGCAGGAAGGAACGGGGTACTGGGCAGGGGCTGTCCTTTCTTTCCCGCTTCCTGGTATCCATGCTGGACAAGACTGGTGTAGTTCTGGCAGGGGCCACAGAGGGACGCAAGAGCCAGCTCCTTGCTCCATGCCCTGGTGCTCATCAGCCCCACACAGAGGAGTGCCAGGAGCCCCACGGTGTGCGGGCTTGGGCCCCCCCTTTGATAGACACAGCATCTGCTTTCCTACCTGGTGGAGGCAGAAGGGTGTGGGGACACTTGCCCTCCTGCCAACCTCCTGCAGTGACCCCTGTGCAGGAGTTGGCTTGTCCATCCCTGGAAGCACCCAGGTCCCTGCCTGCACAGAGTGGGAAGAGGCCACAGCCTGTGGCAGGGATAGGACAAGGTGATCTGGTCAGAGAGTGGAGTGGGGCTGGCACCGCTCTCAGCCTCTGCTCTCCCCAGGCCCGTGAGCAAGATGACATGGTGAACCAGGAATGCGTCCCTGCTGGGATGCAGGAGCTACACAGCTGGCAAGCAGGAGACTCCCAGAAACCCAGCACCCAGGGTGAGTTCCCATGAATGCTGGTGGCAAAACCTCATCTGGGTGCATGTCCAGGGCCAGAGCAACGTCAGGATAAGCTGTGGGCAGGGGTGGGAGGATGGGGAGGGTGGCACAGCATCTCTCAGGTGCAGGCAGGAAAGCCAGGTGCCTGGTGTGGCTGAAGCAGCAGGGATGCTCTGCAGGCAGTGGCAGGCTTCCCCCATACACAGCCTCTTCTGTCTCCCACAGCTGCAGTTTCGGGGACCCTCGTGCTCCTGGAGCTGCAGCTGGTCCCAGAGCCTGTTCCACAGCTCAAAGATGCTGGCAAGGACCAGAAGCAGGGTCAGCTGTGCTGCACAGGCACTGCCCAACCCAGTGGGCACCAGGCAGCCTGGAAGGACGGGAGCCCAGCCACCACCAAGGAGCCCCACGAGCGGCAGAGCCACCAGGTGGAGCAGCCCCCGCCCAGCCAGCCCAGTGCTGACAGCCAGGTACAGACAGGGCAGCGCGTGCTGGGGCCACCACTGCCAGGGGCCAGCAGTCCTTTGGGCGAAGGCTTGATGGTGTATGCTGACTGCTCTGCCTGTTTCTCTCCCTGCAGCTTGGTACCGCAGTACATGGCCATGTGCCAGGGCCTGCTGGGAGGTGCAGGGAGCAGTCATCGGGTAAGTGCAGTCCCATGGGGAGGGAGAGCTGCGGTTCTGTCCCCAGTCCTGCAGCTGGGCAGTGCTCTGTCCCCCTGCCCTGCAGCACATGTATCCCAATGGTGCCAGGAAGGGCATCAGCCCTGGGAACATGACTTAAGTCCATGTAGTCTGGGGCAGGAATGTGAAGGCAGGATGTGGCCCAACAAAGGGCCATCCCCAGACAGGGGTCATTTGTCCCCCAGCTTGCAGTGGCAGTGCCTGCCCCAGCATGGTGCTGGGCGGGCTATTTACCGTCCCCCAGCTCAAGGCCAGGCGGCAGCAGGGCCATGAAAGGGAATCCCTGCCGGCAGCAAACTCCGGCCTTTTACATTCTTTGACCCAATAAGGCCAGGAGCCATGTCCCAGCTGGCCCTGACCCCCCCGAGGCTGCACTCGCTGGTCCAGCCAGCACCCAGCACCATCTGGGTCCTCCCCCCAGCCTTGACAGGTTGTGGGGCCAGCAGC
The DNA here is from genome assembly GCA_039720435.1 of Amazona ochrocephala. Taxonomy (NCBI): domain Eukaryota; kingdom Metazoa; phylum Chordata; class Aves; order Psittaciformes; family Psittacidae; genus Amazona; species Amazona ochrocephala. The sequence goes on along the minus strand of CM077891.1, from coordinate 324,300 downwards.
TGCCCTCTCCCTACTGCTGGGAAAACTGTCCGCACAGCTGTGCCAGGAGGAAACAGGAAAAAGACCCAGAAAGCAGCTCTCTGCCCCCAGGGATCAGGATCTGGGATCCTTCTCAGAGTCACCCTTGCAGGCATAGGTCCTATCCCTCCAAGAAGCCCCAAGGAGCTGTTAACTCCTGGGAAGGCAAAACCCTGGGGTGATGCTGGGGGGGGTGGTGGGCTGCAGCGTGACACAGCCCTTGGGTGGAGGGAAGCATGCAGGACCTGACACACACATCCCTTGCCTCACGAAGGGCTCAAACTTGGGTGCTGGGGAAAGGCTGAGCCCTTGCCCACGCGGGACTTGGGCATCAGTGACTCTGGTCCCAGGCCGGAGTGCTGCTGCTTCAGTGCCTGCCTGCAGCCCTGGGGCTCTCTGGGTGGGGACTGGGACACCACCTACTCCTACTCTCCAGAAGTGATTGCTGGGCTGGCTATGCTGTGCCAGTGCCTGGTGGGCGCAGGGGTGGTTGCAGTGTTTCAGCAAACACTCCTGGTACCAATCCTGTCTTGATAGGGCATGGGTACCCCAGTCTCTGGTGTGCCCTGCTCCACAGTGTGGCTTGGTGCTGCAGGGCACAGCCAGCTGCCTGGGGTGCACAGCAGCCTGAGTGCTGCCAGAGTTCAGCGCTATGCTCCAGAGAGTGTGGGGTGACATGAGGGATCCACAGCGTGCTGCACTTGGCAGAGGGGTGGGCAGGGATGGCAAGAGGACCCTGTGCTGCGCTCACCCTCTGCTCCCCTTGTCCTGAACCTTGCATATCTGGCTTGTCCCTTCCAAAGTGGCAGTGCCAACCCAGGATGTGGCAGGGACCCCGGCTCGCCTGAACACTCACCGGTGGGAGCAAACATCCTCTTCCCTGCGCCTGCCTGGCCGCACAGGTAAGCTCCTACAGCAGCTGCCTCTGCTTTGCTTCGCAGTGGTGGGAGGTCCATCGTGGAGCCTGGGCAGGCGTAGAGCTTCATGGTGTCAGGATGCTGGATGACTGTGAACCTGCTTTCCTGCTCCCTGCCCAGCATTTATTCCTCCCCACCCATGTGCGCAAGCAGCCAGGCCCCAGCAGAAGTGGGGGGGATGGGGACAGGATGACACAGAAGCTTCAGGGGGCTGCAACCAACCCAGGGGGTCAGCATCCAGAAGTGTTCCGTGTGTGGTGGGGTCTCTGGCGGGCAGCATGCACTGTGTGCTTCATGCATGGCAGGGCACCGGAGGGGGGTGGGGGGGCACCCCGGGGCCAGGGGTGTGCATGCTTCCTGGAGGGTACCCACATGCATGGTGTCAGTGCATCACGCGTGGTGGGGACACCCGTGCGTTGCTGCAGGCCCGGTGACCCCCACTCCCGTCCCCGCAGAGCCGAACCGTGCCGCGCCGCCGCTGCGGGCCACCTCCGTGCGGGAGCGCCAGCGCTTCATCCCGGCCGGCGCGGGGCCGGCCCCCAGCGCAGAGGCAGCGGCGGGGGGAGCTGGGGGACGGGCCAGGCCCGGCCAATGGCAGCGGGGGCCCCGCACGGCCACGCCAGGCCCAGCTCAAAACGCGCGGGGCTGCGGCGGAGGAGGCGCAGAGCAGTGCCCGGCCTCGGTCGCCGCCGGTCCCAGCCCCGGCCTCGACGGCATGAAGACCTACTTCACTATCGAGATCAAGGATGGTCGCGTGCAGCCCCTCACACCCCGCGTCCCGGCCACTCCTGGCAGCCAGCGGGCAGGTGGGCATCGTGCAGGAAGTTGGGTGACAAGGGCAGGAGCAGCCGTCAGGGATGGGATGAGGATGATGGGTAGCACAGACGTGTGGCATCCATCAGAAGACTGGGGAAGATGGGTGGCAGGGGCAGAGGGCACCCGTAGTGAAGATGGGATGGGAAAATGGGTGCTGTAAGGATGATGGGCCTGCGTAGGCATCACTCAGGGAGGTGGGACTGGGAGAGGTGAGCACCCATAGGGCGCCATGGGGGCAATGAGCACCAGCAGGCAGGTGGGTGCTGGTAGGGCCATGAGCACCATGGGAGAGTGCTCCTGACATCATGATGTGCACAGCTGGGCAGTGCAGGTAATAAATGGATGCAAGTGGGCAGATGGGCACTGACAGGGTGGTGGGCACCAGTGAGCAGGTGGGAATCAGCATGTAGGTGGGCAGCAGTGGGTAGTAATGGACTAGCCAGGGACCACTGAAAAACAGCAGCAGCAGTGGTATTTGGGTGCTGGTGGCTGAGCATGGCACTGCCAGAAGAGCAGAGGCTGTGGCAGAAGTGTGCCAGGGAGCCTGCGCCCCTTGGCAGGGGTGCTCAGCCTGCTCATGGTATCTCAGTACTGGGCAGCTGTCTGGCCTTGCAGCCTGTTCCCATCCCCACTATGCTGCACTGTTCGTGCCCTGCCCCTGATCCAGCCCTGCCAGCTCACAGATGTGACTGGCTCAGGATTCTCCTGGGGCCGTCCCTCACCCTGGGGTGTCTTGGCTCCAGATGGCATGTTGCTGAAAATGCCCTTCCTTGGGGAGGAGGATGAGCCAGGGTGCCGAGGGGGTTCTGACTGCCTCATCCCTTGGCTGTGCCTGAGCCCTTCCCCTTTGGCAGAGCTCAGTGCCATCATTGAGGCAGGATGCGTGCGGCAGGACGGCAAGCCGGCTGGAGCCGCTTCTCGGGTACGGGACTGAGCCTGCCGAGCTGGGGCAAACCCCATGTGCCTCTTGCTCCCCTTGCAGAGGTGACCCTAGGGCTGCGGAGCACCCCCATCCGCATCACCACCATCCCCAGCAGTGTCAGCAGTATCTGCAGCATCAGCAGCAATGTCACCAAGGTGAGTGCCCAGAAGGGCTGGGTGCCACGGGGCCATGTCCCACTTGGGCATGACCTGGGGGCTCCTGGCCTGGGGTGGGGAACAATGCCCGGGGCAGGTGGGTTGGTGCTGCCAGCACAGTCTGCAGGCTCCGGCTGTTTCTTTGGGTGGGTTTTTTTGGAGGGGGTGGGAGTGGGGTGTTTGTGTAGGTTGGGGTTTTGCTATTTGCTTTTTGTTTGTTTTTTAACAAAGAGACCCTGGGGATCTCTATGTGGATGCCCAGCCCCAGGCATGGGAGCCCCCTGCATGCTGGACTGTGCCACTGTGTGTGCAAACACTTGAGAGTGTGTGGGAGGTGGGCTGGGGGCCTTTTGTGGGTCTCCTTCCATTTAAAACACCTTTTATGGTGCAGGAGCTCAGGCAAAAACCCATCACAACCCATCCCTCTTGTCTTCCCTCTTGAGAATGGGCTTTGGCTGTGAAGCCTGCCCAAGGGTATCTGGTTGACCCTGGAGTTGCAGGCTGGGATCCTGCCTTCTCCCACTTGGCAATCCCAACAGCGGAGCAGCAGCCCTGGCCTGGGAGGGATTCTTGGGTGCAACTGGAAGAAACAAACCAACCCTCTGCTGTATTTGGGGCAGAGCAGGATGTGGCCCCTTCCCATGTGCTTGGGGGAAGGGGGAGCTGGGTGCGCACAGGAGACAGCCGCACACACACAGCCCTTCAAGTGCTTTTATCTGCTCCTGCCCATCTAGGGTAATGCGAGGCACTCATGCACGCAGCCTTGGCAGGAGCTGGGATGTCAAGTGCGGCACTGCCTTGCTCCTGGCCCTGTGAGCACGCGGCTCAACTGGCTGCCTCTGCAGGCACAGCACTGCTGGTGGCCATGGCACCACTGGCTCACCCTACGAAGCAGGCAGTGCCTACAACCTGGCAGGGCTGCCCTCGAGGTCCTGCTGCCTGCAGGAGGGGTGGCTGCCCTGTGCTAATGAGCTTGGACAGGCTTGGCCTGAGCAGCCAGTCAGGTCTCATTAAGGTATTAGCTGTGCTACCCGGTGAGGTGGGGGCTTTGGGACCCATTGGCTGCCCAGCAGGAGACACGGCCTACAGGTGTGCTCCCAGGGGGCAGGGAGGAGAAGGCAGCAGCCGCAGTGGTGCTGGCAGCCCTGCCAGGTAGGGCTCTGGTAGAGGGGACTGGTGGGCTGTGGGGATGTGGGGACAGTGCTGCTGCAGCATGTCCATGCGCTGGTGGAATCCCTCTGGGGTGTTCATCAGGCAGCACAGGGGATGGAAGTCCCTAGACATCAGAACTGGTAGCTAAGGCCCTCAGCAGCTCCAGCCTGGGACTGGAGATCCTGTTCTATGGGTGATGCTGGCCAGGAGTAGGAGGGCACCCGAGCAGAAGGGTGCACGGGTGGTCCACGGCCCTGGAGTGCGCCTGACAGAATGATGGTCTGGGGCTGACCCTGCCTGGGGGCTCTGCCCCACTTGCTGTGCGCCACAGCCCCACACCCCCTGGCTGGTGTCAAGGGCCCTGGCAGCTGCCCCAGGTGGAGCGTACTCATCAAGTTCCCTCTTGTCAGACCACCTGGTCCCAGGGCTGGAAGCATGTCCAAGTGCTGGCACCTGCCTCAGCACCCCTGTGCGGGACCCCCCGGGTGCCGCGATAAGAATAGCCCAGCAGGCGCGGAGCTGTGCTGGGCCAGCCTCCAGCCGGGGGGGAGCGCCCAGCGCCCCTATAAAGGGCAGAGGACAGCTGAGCACTGGCCCTGCTGCCATGCTGGGGGTCAGCCTGGAGGGACTGGCGCAGGCCGGAGCGGCTGAGCTGGCAGAGCTGCGGCAGGAGCTGGGAGCTTTCCGGGGGGTGGTGGAGGGGCAGCTGGAGGAGGCGCTGCAGCGGGTGCAGCCACTGGTGCTGGCGCTGCGGTCACTGGAAGAAGAGCACTGGGAGCTGCGGGCAGAGCTGGCATGCCTGGGCCGCCGCCTCGACCTGCTGGTGCTGTGGCTGGGGCCGCAGGATTCCCCTGGGGAGGACCTCAGCAAGCTCTTTCTGGAAGCGCAGGACCCTTGCGCCCACTTTGAGGGCACTGAGGAGCACAGCGGCCCCGTGGCCCATCCGCCCACTTTCTCCAGCACGCGCCAGCAATCAGCCCTGCATCTCTCCCGGAGCAACAGTGGTGTGAGTGCGGGCAGCCCTGCCCCATGGCAGGGCCTAGCGGTGGGGTGGGGAGTGGCACCAGCCCACAGGGCTTCCGGCAGCCCTGGGGGTGCATGGAGCCAAAGCAGCACTCCTGGCACAAGGTGGGACCATGGCTGTGGTGCAGAGGCAATGTAATGTCACTGGGATCTGCCACCATTTGGCCTCGCTGCTGTGGGGGACAAATGGCATCTGCCTGCTCTGCATTGTCAGCGTTCCGGCCAGGCTGCAGGCAGCTGTCCTGCTCCGTCCCACACAGCAGCAATGAGGCGCAAGTGGTGGCATGGGTGCATGTGGCCAGTGTCACTTCCCACCAGTGGCTTTGACATGGGCTGGGTGCCAGGCAGGGGATGGAGGATGGGGCCAGGTGAGTATTGGGGCTGCTTTGGCCCCCCACACTGCATCTCCTCTCTGCAACCTCTGTGCCCTATTCTGGGCCTGGCCTGCTGCCTGCCACACATTGCTGGGGGGTCGTGCTGAAAGGGACTTGGCGTTCTGGCTTTGCTCTGGTGGGGGCCAGGCTGTCCTAGATTCTAGGCAGGAATGCGGGGGAGGCTCTTGATCTTCTGCATAAGCTTTTCTATCTGCTAAGTCCTCTAATTCCTGGAAATCCCTTGTGCTGCTAATGGCCCACACTGGCCTTGCCAGCACCTTGCCTTTGCTGGGCACCAGGCACTGCCCAGCCTGGAGCGCCCAGGCAGTCCCTGTCTGCTGGAGGGCCCTGGCAGCCTGTTGTGATGGAGCGTGGTGAATATTTGGAGACATCTTGGCAGCCAGATTGGACCCTCGCAGACTTGGGGGTGCTGCAGTCAGGGGTGTTATGCTCTCCTGCCTGCCTTGGTCACCGCAGGCAGCTGCAGCATCCCACCAGCTGTGAGCTCTTATGCCGCATGTAGCATGTCTTCAGTGTCCCCACTGCCCTTGGCACTGGGCAAGTCTCAGGGTGATGGGGGACTTGGACCCTGAGCAGCAGGGAGTGGGGGTGGTCGAGCTTGTGGGGGCTCAGTTGCACGGTGTTGTCCTTGCAGATGGAACCAGGGATGGTAGAGCAGCCCCAGGCACCAAGGCTGGAGTCAGAGCTGCCCAATGGCATGGAGAAGGTCCAAGTGAGGGAGCTGGAGAGAAGAAGCAAACTGAATGTCGAGGAATTGAACAGGATTGAGGATGAGGATGTTCTGGATAAGATGGTACCTCTGCCACCACTGGGCTCCTGGGGAAGGTGAGGAGACCCTGAGCTGGTGGCAGAGAGGTGATGCTGACCTCCACCTTCTTTGCAGCTGGATCAGACAACAGACTTTGAGGAGCGGCGACTGATCCGAAATGCCATGCGGGAGCTGCGTCAGCGCAAGCGAGGTATGTGGGGATGCTGATTCCCATAGGGGTCGGGGCTCTAGCAGTGGCATTGCCAGTGGAGCTGGCAGGACACTGGTGCAGGGCTGTCCGGCTGTGGTGAAGCAGGAGAGAGTGTTTGGTCTTATGCTGTTCCCCTGGCTGAGCCAGGCTGAGGACATTGTCCTTCCCATAAGCCAGTTCTGGACCAGCAATGGCCAGCAGGACCCCTGCTGTGTTGTGGGACAGGGGCCACTGCTGCTGCCTCTCATGGCTGATGCCATCTCCCACCTGCATTTGCAGACCAGCGAGAGAAGGAGCGGGACCAGCGGCTGCAGGAGACTAGGAGCCAGGCTATGGCAGGAAGGGCTGGGCACACCACAGAGACCACCACCACGCAGAGCAGCCAGTCAGCCGATGGCTCGGCCCGCAGCACCGTCACGAAGACTGAGAGGCTCATCCAGTCTAGTATGGGCTGGGGGAGTGTGGGGGTCACTTACCCAGCACAGCCAGTGCCATGTGCCAGCCCCTCGGGGGTCTGTGCAGAGCCTCTAGTGCTCTGTCATCACAGCTCCTGTGTGCCACTCCCACTGCTTGTGCTGGGTCTGCCTGGACTGCACTGGGAGCAGGACTATGGGCCAGGGCTGAGTTTTGCTTCATCTCCTCTGGCTTGCTCTGGCTGCCTGGGGATCTTTAAGGAATCTGCTCTGATGCCTTCCCAGCCAATCCTCCAGCCCATCAGCATGGTAGGGGCCTTGTCTGCATCTCAGGCCTGTTTTCTGGAGCCTGTACATCTACTTTCACAGTCCCCGAGTGGCTCAAAGCCAACAGTTGCTGCAGGTCTTTGCCTGGGGGGCATATGCCGTCAATGCCCCCTCTACCTGCCCTGGCCATGGCTTTGTCCCCTGAGACTTCTCCCTGTTGCACTACATGGATGCCAGGGTGCTTGGCAGCAGTGGGTGTCTGCGAGTGCCACTGCCCCCATCCCCAGCTGATTCACCATTGCATTGCTCTCTTGCAGGTGATGGTACCAAGACCTCCCATACCACAACCATGGAGTCAAGTTATGTGAAGAGATCAGATAGTAAGAGCATTTGCTGCCCTTTCCCTGCAGCATCCTCTGGGTGTAACCATGGGTGTTGCTGCTGTCAAGCCATTCCTGTGTGTGGCGCAGCCAGAGCTGCTCTCGGCTCTTGCCCAAGGCCTCTCTCTTTCTGCAGATGGCAACAGCACATTCGTTCAAACCAAGTCATCCTACAGCTCCTCTTCCAAGAAGACTGGCAGGTGAGTGGCAGTGTCTCAGCCCCAAGTGGACCCTGTCAGCAGTCTGCCTGTACAAACCCTATCTGCCAAGCTTGCAGTGTCCCTGTGCTGGAGTGCCCCCAAAGCTTCCTGGTCCTTGGGGCATGCTTGCTTCCTCCAGTGGTCTCCATGGGTCCCTCCATGTACATGGAGATGTGTCTGCCAGCTGGGGACCTTAAGCCACCCCTCTTCTTTCCCAGGGATGTGGAGATCTTCAAAGCACCAGGGCTGGCAATGGGCTGGGGCCACCATGTGCCCTTTCCCAGGCTGCCCGTGGCCCCCTTAGCTTTGTGTCTCTCTCTTCCCCAGCATCTTTGACCGTGAAGATGAGAGTGCCTCCAGGCAGAGCAGCCTGGCTGCGCTGGAGCGGCGCCAGGCTGAGAAGAAGAAGGAGCTGATGAAAGCTCAGAGTCTGCCCAAGACATCAGCCTCACAGGCTCGCAAGGCCATGATGGAGAAGCTGCAGAAGGAGGGTGGGAGGTGAGGCTAGGCAGGGGGCAGGCTGGCCAGGATGGTGGGCACTGTGTGGTTAACACTCCACATCTTCTGCCACAGCTCACCAAACCCCGCAGCGGCACGCACTGCAGTGCAGCGCTCCTCCAGCTTTGGCGTACCCAATGCCAACAGCATCAAGCAGATGTTGCTGGACTGGTGCAGAGCCAAGACCCGGGGCTATGAGGTGAGTACCACCTCCTCTCCCCATCTCCAGGGCTAGTCACTGCCCCTCAGTAACAATCCTGCCCTCGCAGCACGTGGACATCCAGAACTTCTCATCCAGCTGGAGTGATGGCATGGCCTTCTGTGCCTTGGTGCACAACTTCTTCCCTGAGGCATTTGACTACAGTCAGCTGACGCCCCAGAACCGTCGCCACAACTTTGAGGTGGCCTTCTCCTCTGCAGAGTATGTAGCTCTTGTGCCACCGTGGGGGCTTGGGGTGGCTCAGGCAGCTCTGCTCGCTGCCCAGGGCGAGGGGGCACGTGGGCAGGCGCGATGGTGCTGGAGGTGGGTGCCCATCAGCATTGCTCCCCCTTGTTCTGCAACAAGGTTTGGACACCAGGGGAAAGTAGTGTCAGTGCAGTCTAGTCTGGCATGGTGAGAGTGGGTGTGGGGGAGAAGAACACTCAAAAGCAGGGCAGCAGCTCCCCAGCCCACCCAGCCACAGGCAGTACATCCCATACCAGGGTGCTAGGTGTAGGACCACAGCCCCTGGGGAGTCAAAAGCAGGGCTTGTCCATACCAGGTGCCTCCTTTCACGGTCATTTGGGCTCAAAACACTGTTGCAGCTTCTCCAGTCTCTTCCCTTCCCCTTTTGCTTCTGGTTTTCCTGAGTGCTGAGAGATGGGAGCTTGTCCAGCTGAAGGGCTGGCAGTCAGCCCCTCTCTCCTTCCTTCTGTCTCTCTCCCACCCACTCCTCCACTCCAGCACCCTGCCCAGGGGCAGGCCCAGGCAGGTGGGGGTCCCATCCTGGCCAGTGCCTGGCATTGTGGCATGAGCTGGGAGGGACCTCCTGTGAGCTCCCTGGGCGCCATGATGCCATTCTGGGGAGCGAGAAGAGGGCCACGTGCCTGGCTCTTGGTGCTCCTGGTAACAGACTTTTTGTCTTAATTGGGGAACCGGTGTGTAGACTTGAGAGAGCCATCGATCGCTCCAGCTTGGAAGCCAGGTGGCCTCTCATCCTTCCTCCTCCTCCAGCTCTTGTGAGCATCTTCTTCCGAGCTTCCTGCACCAGGGCTGTGCTGCGTGGTTCCAAGCGGAGCTGGACAGGAGGGCTGGCCTTGCCCCCCCATCCTCCCAGTGGATGGCTATATAGAGGCTATATAGAGTACCACTCCGCTCTGGAACCCGCTCCCCGAGCACCTGGCGCACCAGAACACCTCACTCCTCCTCCTTCTCTGTCTGTCTTTCTCTCTGGACCTCACGCCTCTCCACGCCACTCACCTGCTTTCCCCACCCCTTGCTTGTGCCCCCCCAAATCTCACTGAATGGCCTTGGCGCAGTGGTGCCTGGAGCCGTCCTGCCTCTGCATTGTGCACCCCCAGAGCATGTGGGAGCAGAGCAGCATCTGCCCGGGGGAGGGATGGGAACTGCATTGATCTGTGTCTCTTGTTTTCTCTCTTCCTCCCCTCCCCAACTGGGCTGCGGTCACTGGCTTGCCCCTCTCTCTCCCTGCCCCCAGGAAGCACGCGGACTGTCCACAGTTGCTGGACGTGGAGGACATGGTCCGGATGCGCGAGCCAGATTGGAAGTGTGTGTACACATACATTCAGGAATTCTATCGCTGCCTGGTCCAGAAGGGGCTGGTAAAAACCAAAAAGTCGTAGCCCATTTCCACGCCCCCCGGGAGCGATGGTGAGAACCTTCCCTTCCACATACCTGCCTGTGCCCACCGCCATGGCTTGGCCCAGGGAGCGGCCACCATGTCTGGGGAAGAGGCCAGGGGCTGCCCGTGGGCGCGGGGCAAGTCCTGGCAGTGTTGGCCAGCAGAGCTAAACTCTGGCCAGGAGAGAGGGACCGAGGCTGCTGGCTGGCCTCTAGCCCTACAGTATAGCACCCATGGGATCTGGGGAGGGGAAGGGGTGATGGGAACACACAGGGGACAGAACGTGATGCCCTGGGGGCCTGTTGGCTCTCCAGCCATGGGGAGGGTGCTAGTGGGAACAGAGCTGCTGTAGAATCATGGAATCAATGAGGTTGGGGAAAAGACCTTTAAGATCGTCAAGTCCAACCTTTACCCCAGTGCTGCCACGGCCACCACTAAATAACATCATTAAGGGCCTCATCTATATGGTTTATGAACACTTGCAGGGACTGTGACTCTACCGCTGCCCTGGGCAGCCTGTTCAATGCCTGACCACCCTCTCGTAGAAGAAATTGTTCCTAATGTCCAGTCTAAACTGCCCCTGACTCTAACCATGGCTCTTCCCTCCCCATTGGCCAAGCCTGATGCAGGGCATTAGCTGCTGGGGATGCTGTGCTGGGTGCTCTGCAGCAGTGGTGCCTGGTGTGAGTGACCCCCGCCCCGAGGTGCCCCAGTATCGCTGCTAGCACATGCGGACTTCTTCCCCCCCGCCCAGGATGTGCAGGGGCTGCCCATGGGTGCAGGGCCAGGCGTGGGCCATGGTGCTGGCCTGCACAGTGCTGCCTGCTCATATATGGGCAAGAGTGGGAAGCCTGGAAAGTGTGACTCAAGGCTTGGGTCCTGCCTTGTCTTGCAGTGTTTGTGCCTGTCTTCGGGGGCATCCCAGCTGTGCTGGAGCAGCTGCTCCCCTGGGCTGTGGGCAGCACCGGCGCACCACCTCCCAAACAATGGCTTTATAAGGGCAGAGTTGTGCTCCTTGCACTGCCGTTGCTTTGCTGTCGCCCCTGAGCCAGAGCGTGGCGGGGGGGGCACTGGAGCTTAGGTGGGGGCTTTTCCAGGGCCCTGAGCACACCACCCCCTACCTTCTTCCCTGAGACCACATCACGAGGTGGAACCAGTGCTGGCCAAGCTGTGGGCTTGGAGCCCATCGACTCCAGCACAGCAGAGATCGTGTGGGAAGGCTGGGGCAGTGGGGCACAGCAGCGGGGTCCTAGTAGAGCCCTGGGCTGGGGACTCTCCTTGGCCCTGGTGCTCCCCAGGGTGCTGGCACCCTCCTCAGCTGTGCCTGCTGGACTGAGAATTCCAGCAGGGGGTACAGTAGCCTGGGTAGGGGGGGGTGGTGGGTGGCAGCATGAGGTTTGGACCCTCCTTGTGTTTAGAGCCCAGTGCCCCCACTGGAGGGTGGTCCCCTGGCTAGACCAACTGAGCTAGCCATAGCAGCAGTGGGTGCTGCCCCTTTGCACAAAGCAGCCGCCAGCATAGCCCCTGCCGTGGGCACTCCTGGCTACGTCTGCTATTGGCAGTAGCAGCACCCTGGGGTGCTCCAGCAGTCTGTCCCCAGGTAGGTGCTGGCACCTGCCCAGCTGCCGGGTCAGAGGTGCAGGGCCAGGGTGGTAGCAGTGACAAGGTTGCTGCTTTGCCCACCCAGCAGAAAGGAGAAAATAGAGGTGGCCAGTTGCCCTCCATGCCCTGCCTGCCTGTCGCCATGACTACCCAGGCATACTGGCAGCCCATGGTGGTGGGATGGGAGGAGCGAGGGCAGGGTTATCATCCCACCGATGGGACTGTGGCAGAGCCTGGAGGCTGTGGGGATGGGGAGGCAGCTATAGATGCTCTGCACAGACCCCAGCACTGCAGGGTTGCCTGGCCTGGGAAGTGGTAGAGACACAGACCAGTGCTGAGCTGGTTGAAGCTGGGCAGTACCCATCCCATGTGGTGGTGTGCTGTGCCTGGGGTAGGCAGCCTCTCGGGCTCCAGTCCAGGATGGGGGAGGGACCAGGCTGGTTGAGCTGAAATGATGGAGAGCTGGGCCAGGGCTTGGAGCAGCAGTCATTGGCAGCATGTGACCAAACTCCATCCTGCTTTCCCTGGACCAGCCAGTGGGATTTGGGGTGGGGGCACAGCACAGACAAGCAGGTCTGTTCTTACAATGCACCAGCATCAGCTGGAGGAGGAAGAGGGGGGCACAGCCTGAGCAGAGGGTGTCTGTCACCAGCAAGAGCCAGGGTAGAGGGCACTAGAAGTGCAAGGGGTGTAGGCAAGCACGCAGACAGTCCCTCTTGCAGACAGACAGTCCCTCTTGCAGACAGTCCCTCTTGCAGACAGCATATGCTCTTTGCAGTGCCAGGAGCAGCAGAAGTGTGGGTACAGAGGGGTGAACAGGAGCTGAGTGGGGCTGAGGGCAGCAGTGCCCAGCACCAGCAGCCCCTGGGGTGTGGGTCACCTGTCCCAGCCCCTGCTATGGGGCAGCCCACCCAGTGCCATGCTGAGTGCTGCACTTCCACAGGACGCTGGTGGACTGTGTGCCCCTGGTGGACGTGGAAGACATGATGATCATGGGGAAGAAGCCGGATGCCAAGTGTGTCTTCACCTATGTGCAGTCCCTCTACAACCACCTGCGTCGCCACGAGTTGCGCATGCGGCAGAAAGAGTGCTAGAGCCTGCCCTGCCTGCCACCCCCTGCTCGCAAGGAGCTGCCTGCCCCAGGAGGGCCTGGGAGGGGCTCTGCCACAGGGCACCCCTATGCCTCTGCCTTGCCGGAGCCCCCTCTGCCCTGTCCCGCTGTGAGCTGACCACGTGGGCAGGGCAAGGCAGGCGCTGCCAGGATGCTCCGCAGCTTGGCTTGCTTCCCACACTCCAGTGTGTTAAGTTATTTGTTCTTGAGGAGTTGTTTGTCCTGTGGCAGCACCCCTGCGTCCCCAGGGAGGCCCAGGCACTCCTGCGCCCTCAGGCTTGGGGCTGGCGGTGGTCAGCGGCTGCATGGCCTGGCCTCAGTGTATCCTGCAGGCAGCACAGCTGTGAGTGGTTCTCGGCCCCCTGGGAGGAAGCCCCTCTGTCCACCATAGGCCCTGCCTGGTGCCACTTTGCTGTGGCCAGCTCCACAGCCCTGTGCTGAAGCCCTGCTTCCCACCATACACATGCACCCTGGGACGCTTCTATGCTGGGGGGCTCCAGTACCCATGTGCTGGGGAGTGGGCAGGGGGGTTGAGGGGGGCCAGGGGAGCAATGGGCCCAAGGAGCAAGCCAGAACAGCAGCCCCTGCTTTCCTCCCCAGCTCGGGGCACCACGTGCTCAGCACTGCTCGCCCTTACATCACTGTCTCTACACCTGTGTTGACACGTTCCAAAACCAGCCAGACAATAAAGGTTCATTCTATAGGATGACACCTCTTCCTCAGGTCCTTGTTCCTGGCCACACTGCTGCTTTGTGCCACCAGCACTGGCAGCCTGCTGCAACAGACCTCTGCCTTTGGGCCCCCTGCTCACCCAGCTCAGGGGGATGCAGGGCACATGCTGCTCCTCCTGCTCAGGGATGATGCCCAGAGCCCAGTGTCACCATCAGCATCCCACCCTGACCAAGAGCTGCTGGTTTCCAGCACTGCAGGATCCACTCATGGGCCTGTACCTGTGCCCTGTGCCCCATGAGAGCAGCTCATCCCAAGCCCCATCCATACATCACAGAGGAGGAAGTGGTGCAGGAACAGCAAGGTTATTCCATGGGATGGTTTGTCAGCGACAAACTGCTGTGACACTGCTGCCCCCTCCTGCCTCCGGGGCGCCCAGCTCCTCCTGGCACCTAGTACAGAGCACTGCAAGATGCGCCCCACTGAGCCCTCCCTGGAAAGATGACACAGTACAGGCGATTGTATGCAAAGGCTTTACTGGGGGCTCTATACAAGACAACCCTGCTGGGGCATAAAGCCATAACCCCTCTGGGGACAGCCTTCCCACCTCCAGGACTCAGCACATCGACCCTCAGCACCTGGGGCTTTCTGCTGAGGGTTTCATTCTGTCCCAGGCAGGTAGGATATCGCCAGGGGTCAGCTAAACCTCAGGGCACTGAGAGGGAGCACAGCAGCATTCCCGTCTAGGAATGCTGGGCTGCAGGGGAAGGAGGGCAGCAACAGGCACACAGGACCCCTGAGAGGGCCACAAAACCCATGAAACCCCTGATTAAGGCCGGGGCAGCTCAGGGAGTCCTTGGGGCAGAGGCTACACAGCACCAAGTAACAACAGGAGCACCTCTGCCGCCCTGCAGCACCATCTGTTGCAGCAACATCCTGCTGTGATGTCCTTACCCCTGCACACTGCGGACTGGCTGCAGGGACTTGTCCCGGCTGCAGCACCCTTTGCTAGAGGTCTGGGTGTTCCCCCTCATTGTGTTTGGGTGGGGTCTCGCCATCAGCAGTGGGAGCTTGGGGAAGTGACAGTGTGGGCAGAGGCCTGGCAGGCGCAAACTGGAACTCCTCAGGCACAGGGGCATCGGGCGTCTCCTTGCGGTAGAAGCCGAGCTCCTGCACCAGCTGATTGATCTCCTCGCGGGTCATGTCGCTTAGGGGGATTCTCTGCACACAGGCAGGGGTTGCAGCCCAGTGCCTGTAGGACACCAGCCACCCAAACCCTGCTGCAGCAGCAGGTGCCACACTGCCCACCAACCTCCAGCTCTTCGTATCGGTGGCTGAGGAGCACAAGCTCAGGGTCAGCACCAGGCAGATGCTTCATCTCCAGGTTATGGCTGGATGGTGTGTTAAGGAGCCAACAGTACTGGGCAGGTCCATGCAGCCCTCTACCCCCACCCTATCCCATCCTGCTTTCTGTCACATCCCATTCGCTCCCATCCCATTATATCCTCCACTGCATTCCACCCCATTCTGTCCCATTGTATCTCGTCCCACTGTATCTCATCCCATTGCCCAACCATCCTGTCCTCCATCCCTTCACAATCCCATCCTCCACCCACCCCTTCCCATCCCTCATCCTGTCTTCCATTGCGTCCTGTTCTGTCCTCCAGCCCGTCCCACTCAGTTTATCCTGTTCCTTCCTTTAATCCCATCCCATCCCACCCCACCCCACTCGATCCCATGGGAGCACCCATCCCAGCAGAGGCCCGCTCCGGGCCGGGGCCGCGGCCGCACCGATCGCTGTTCGCCTCGGCCGGCGGGTACTAGAGGGGAATGTCCTGGGTGACGAACGCCTTCACCTGCGGGCACAGCGCGGCGCGGCTCAGCGGTGGAGCGGCCCCGGACCCCAGCCCCAGCCCCCGCCCGGCGGCACCTACCTCCCTCAGGCGGTTCAGCCGTCACCCGCCGCAGGTCTGGAGGACGATACACCCTGTCACCGCCGCCGGCGTCCCACGGCGTCCCCGCACCCTCCGCCCAGACCCGCGCTTACCTCTACCTTGCCTCGGGCCAGGTCCCGCAGCTCAGCCCCTCGGTGCCGGGGGGGTCCCGGGCCGAGCCCCGCCGCCAGCACCGACACCAGCAGCATCCGCAGCGCCCGCTGCATCCCGCAACGCCACGTCACGGCCTCCGCGCTCACGGGGGGGTTCCGCCCCGACAGACTCGAGCACGAGCACGTCGAGCAGCCGCAGTACAACACACACTGCACGGGGGGCCAGCAACCGCGCACCATGCATGCGCAGCGCGGATACCCGCGTGTACACACGTACGCACACCGTAAACACGTGGGAAGGCTCCTAAATATGCCCGAACACCTCCTAAACACCCACACTGCGCACACCCACACCTCCTACACCCCCCCCCACACCAACACCATGAACACATCCGCACCACAAACTTGGATGTGAACACTGCAGCCACACACCCTTGTGCACACATGCACACTGCACACCACAAACAAACGTGCATCAAAAACTGTGGATGCACACACAGACTGCACCCCAACACACACAGTGCAAACACAGTATGCACATGCAGACATTGCAGACATACACGATGTGCAGCACAAAGGGGTATGCATGCATGGCTGGCTGTGTATGCACACAGCTGTGCACACTCGCACCCCTCTGCACACACAGCTGGGAGCACACATGCACAGCTGCATGCACAGCTATGTACAGCTACACGCAGTCCACACACCAGTGCACAGATGCGACTGCACACACAGCTGCAAACAGGCAGAGACAACACACCAGCACATGCAGTCACAAATGCAGTAGCATGTGCATGCACCCAAAGCTGTACACACATGCCCAGCTGCATGCACACACACACACATACACACATACTGTGGCTGCTTGAGGTTGGAGGCTGTTGGGGTCCAAGCCCCTGCTCAAGCAAGCCCACCCAAGGCTGGTTGCCCAAAGTCACTGTCCAGTCGGCTGTTGAGTTTCTGCAGGGATGCAGACTGTACAACTTGCCTGGGCAGCTGGCGCCAGGGCTTGGTCACCTCACACGAAAAAAGCGTTTCCCGACATGCAGAGGGAACCTCCTGTGGTCAAGTTTGAAGCCAGTGCCTCTGGTCCTGCCACTGGGGGCCACCGAGAAGAGCCAGGCTCCATCCTCTTGCCTTCAGGTATTTACGCAGATTGATGAGATCCCCTAGAGCTTTCTCTGCTCCAGGCCAGACAGTCCCAGCTCTCCCAGCCTTTCCTCATGTGATAAACGCTCCAGTCTATTATCTGTGAAGACCTTCATTAGACTCCCTCCAGTATGTTCATGTCTCTTGGACTTTCTCTTGGGAGCCCAGCAGTGGACTCAGCACTCCAGAGGTGGCTTCACCAGTGCCTCCTCAACCTCCCTTGACCTGCTGACAACACCCCTGATGCAGCCCAGGAGGCCATCATTCACCTTCTTTGCCCCAAGAACACACTGAACTCATTGTCAGTGTGGTCTCCACCACATAATCTTTCCAAGGCCTTTTCTGCAGAACTGGTTTCCAGGCGGGTGCCCCCCAGCATGTCCTGGTGCCTGGGGTTGTTCCTCCCCAGAGGCAGGACTTTGCACTCTCGTTTGTTGAACTTCTTAAGGTTTCCGCCAGCCCATTTCTCCGGCTTGTCCCGGTCTCTCTGGATGGATGCATGATCCCCTGGTTTATGCACCACTCCTCCCAGTCTGGTGCCATCTGCAAACTTGCTGAGGGTGCATTCTGTTCCATCATACAGGTTGGTAATGAAGATGTTTAACAGGACTGGACCCAGTACTGATCCCTGGGGTGCATTACTGCTTAACTGGCCTCCAACTAGACCTTGTGCTGCTGACCACCACCCTCTGCATCCAGCCACCAAGCCAGTTTTCAATCCACCTCAACCTCTGCTCATCCAGCCTGTACATCAACAGCTCCTCAAGGAAGATCTGAGAGAAGATAGTGTCAAATACCTTCCTGAAGTCTGGGTAGACAATGTCCACTGCTTTCCCTTCATCTGCAGGGCCACTCCATCACAGAAGGTGGTCAGGTTTGTCAAGCAGAACTTCCCTCCAGTGAAGCTGTGCTGACTCCTCCAGGTGCCTCCAGTTCCCAGAACTGGCTGTTCCACCACCTTTCCAGGAACGGAGGTAAGGCCAACTGGCCTCCAGTTCCCTTGTCCTCTTCCGTGCCCTTCCTGAAGACAGAAGTGACCTTTGCTTCCTCCCAGTCCTCTCCCAGTTGCCACAGTCGATCACATGTTATTGAGAGTGGCCTCGCAATGACAGGAGCCAGTTCCCTCAGCACTCATGGGTCCATCCCACCAGGGCTCAGGGACCTGTCCTCCAGCAAGATCCTCCTCCGCGTGGGGCTCCTGCCTTTACCAGGCTCTGCAGCTCCTGAAGGCTGGTCTTGATGGCATGGAGGTGTCTGGGACCTCTGCCCTCTCCGTGCCCTCCGTTACCAGGTCCCCACCTCCTTTGGGTGCATACGGGTGCATACACGTATCCGAAGCAGCCCTGTGTGCTCCCACACCCACCAATGCAAACCTGCGCACGTAAGGCACCGGGTGACGCGCAGGGACCTGCACGGCTGCAGGTGCACGCACGGCACCTCCCACGCGCGTGTGCGAGGGCACGTGTGCACGAGGGCAGGGCTGCACGCGCGAGGGCAGGGCTGCACGCGCGAGGGCAGGGCTGCACGCGCGAGGGCAGGGCTGCACGCGCGAGGGCAGGGCTGCACGCGCGAGGGCAGGGCTGCACGCGCGAGGGCAGTCGTGCACGCGCCGGCGTTGGGCGTGGCCCGGGCCGTCACGTGGGCAGGTGCGCGCTGGGCAGGTTCGGCGCCGCTTTTGCGGCTTCTGCGCCTTTAAGGCTCGCGCAGGTGCGCGACGCTGACATCACGGGGCGCGGCGGGGCCGGGCCTGAGGCCGGTGCCGCGCGCTCGGGCTCTTCCTCCCGATGGAGCCGGCCCGGCGCGGCAGCGCGGACCAGGGCTCGGCCGCCGCTTTGGGGCCCCGGCCCGGCCCCTCCTGGGGTCCCTCGCCCGCTGCCGCCGCCTCCCCAGCGCGGCCGGTGCCTATCGGCTCCGGCGGGTCGGCCCCGGCGGCGCCTTTCCTTGGCGGCGGCGGTATCCCGGGTGCCCGCCGGAGCTCCCGGTCGGACGCCGCCGGCGACCCCTTCCCATATGGCTGCTCGCGGCCCGGCGGGGTAGAGCGCTGCTGTCCTGAGGAGCGGGCCCTGGGCCGGGCCGCCCAGCCGCTGCCCCTGGAGGTCGGCAGGGCGCAGCCCGAGGGGCCCGGCGGACCGCACACCTTCCCGCTGCCGGCCCTGCTGCCCCCCAGCCCTGGCGCCCCGCCGGCGCGGCCCGGCGTGCAGTCCCCCGTAGCGCCCGCCTTCCCCGAGCTCCGTCCCCTGGAGCATGCGGTGCCCGGGAAGCTGCCGCCCAATGAGCGGAGGGAGATGCTCCCCAAGGCCGAGTCGAGCGACCACATCTCCGCTTGGGCGGGCTCCTCGCCGCGGGCCGCCGGGCTGCCCAAAGCCATCTCCAGCGAGTTCCTCGCCAGCGGGCGGGTGGGCCTGTCCAAGCCGACTGCTTTCTCCAAACCGGAGCCAGAGGAGCTCTCCCTCTTCGGAACGTCCCTCGGCCAGCCAAGTGCCGGCGATTCCTCTGACGCACTCGGCTGCTCGGGAAGGAGCCCGGAGGACAGTGCGTTCCGGTGAGCAGGTGTTGCTGCGGGGGGACAAGCAGCGGGGGCAATGCTGGGCTGAAGCTGCCAGTGCTGTGGAGCAGCAAGTGCAGCCTCCTCTGGCGCTGGAGTTGCCCCTTTCTTCCCCCTGTAAATGGTGTTCACGTGGAGTAGACTGGGATGAGGAGCTGTGGGCAGACAGGTTTAGTGGGGGGGAAGGATGCTCAGTGCTTACTGTCCGTGCAAAGCAGTGTGCATGAGGTGGCCTGTGGAGTGGGTATCATCTGCCCCCACTGTCCTGGAGCTCTGGAAGCGATGTGACGCTATCCTCCCTTGCTGTTGAAACATTCTCACTGTGACTGAGACTTGACCTAGCTCTGCTGGAAGAGCCTGCAGGCTGCTAGTGCGTGCTGCGTAACAGCACTCGTGTTGCGACTGATGGTGGCTTTGCACTGATGAAGGACACTGCTGCAGGGCTCGCAGCGCTGCTGTCACGTGTGGTGCCCTGGCCTTTGGAACTGGCTGAGCTCTTGGGCAGAGTCTGGGGCTGAGACTGGGTCCTTTTCCCCAGGAGCCCCAGAGATGTGTGATTTCTAGGGAGGGGAAGTGGTTTTCCAGGGAGACCCTGTCTTGCAGGCTGCCTGCTGTGCTAGCCTGTCTGTGTCAGTTGGTGATGAAAGCAAGAGGTCTTTTGTGTTGGTTTCTAGAATTTCACAGGGGCCTGGGTTATAGGGGGGCTTGCATTGCACCAAGATGCAGATCATGGGGCAATCCAGAGGAAAGGACCCATCTCCCGTATATGCCCTGGCTGAGGTTCAGCTGTGGCCATTTCTGCTGCGGGCAGAGAGCTTCCTTGGTGGAGCTGGGAATTGAACCGGGGTGGGGGGAACAGTGAACACCTCTGAACCCCAGTCTTAGTCTGTTCTTCCTTTGTCCTCCCAAGCATCACAGTGGTTACCTGGAATGTGGGCACAGCTATGCCCCCGAATGATGTGACATCTCTGCTGCACCTCAACACAGGCGAGACAAACGATGTGGATGTGATTGCCATTGGGTAAGAGGGTGAGGTGCAGGTCCCCCTCCCCTGCTGCACCACATCCCTTTCTGGGGGATTGCCATAGCCCTGTGGGGTGGGGAATGGAGGAGCTGCAGCCTATGCCCCCTGGGGCACAGTGAACAGGGAGAGGTGTGCATTGCAGGCAGCAAAATATCAGAAAAGGCGATGGAGCGTCAGGTCCCAGGAAAATGGAAGTGCTGAGAGGAACTGAAACCCTTGAATGCCAGGTAGCCTTGAACCCCCAAAGGGCCTGGAGCTGGCTGTGCTGTACAGAGCTGGGGCCTTGGCAGTACTGCTCTTGCTATGAGCCCTGGCAGCCCTGAGGTCAGGTCTGTAGAGGCATTCAACTTGCCTGTTGGAGTCCTCTGGGAGTGTTTTCTTCATCTCATCTTTTGCCCATGGTATGCAGGCCTCAAGGGCACAA
Organism: Amazona ochrocephala; assembly: GCA_039720435.1. Lineage (NCBI taxonomy): Eukaryota > Metazoa > Chordata > Aves > Psittaciformes > Psittacidae > Amazona > Amazona ochrocephala. The sequence goes on along the minus strand of CM077891.1, from coordinate 303,773 downwards.
ATTCGCCATTCTCTCACAGATGGATTGGCTCTGTGCCCCTTGCAACACTTAACTTTGGGCGAGGCAGTGCCATGTTAGTGTGGCGAGGTTTTATTGGCATGGCTGGCGAGGCCAGAGTCTAAGGGCACACTGGTTCCTTGAGGTTTGCTGTAGCATGTGGATTCCTGCTATGACCGGAGACATGCTGCCTTTGCACAGGGAGTGAGACGCTGCTTCTGCCTGTGTGTGTGAGGTGGGAGAGCTGGATTTGCCTCAAGGAGGCTTCCACCCCTGATGCTCCATGCTCCAGGGAGGGGCAGTGTAAGGCTGAGTCTGCCAGAGCTAGGATGCTGTGTTGGAGCTGGTCTCCTGGTCCCTTTGGCCTTGCAGGCCAGCAGTTTGGGGGTGTGGAGGTAGATTGAAGCATGGATGGATGGGGTAGGGGTGTAGCTGACAGCAGGACATGCTGGGACAGTGTCCTGGCTGGGGCAGGGTGTCCTGCTGCTCCCTACCCCCAGGCTGTCTCTCCCTGGCTGTGTTCTTTGTCTGACCCATGTCTCTGTGCCCTGAGCACTTGATATTTCTGGGCGTGACATTTCCTGATTCTGCCATTCACTGGGAACATTCTCCTTCCCCCTCTTCACTAACTGCTGAGCCAGGAGGACACTAATTAGCTTTCTGTTTGCTGCTGCTCTGAGCTTGGTGGCTAGGATGCATCTGGACACCCTGTGCTGAAGTACTGGTGAGACTTGGCTTCTCTGTAAAGACCAATGCAGCTGAAATGTCCCATAAGTCCCTCTTGCACCTAGAGATAAGCTTTAGACTGCTGCCCAGCTCTGTGCAGCTGAACTGCTCCTGCGTTAGGAAGGGCCAAGGCCTCTCATGGGTTCAGGGCCACTTGTACCTACTGCTAACACATGGCCCAGCATTGCTGGAGCAAGGATATGGCTGGCTTGTGCTCTAAACCCAGGGTCCTCCCTTGAACGGCTCTTCCTACCCTGGTCCTGCTCCGCAGCACTATGCTTTGGCACCTCTCCTAAGGAGCTCCGGCTAGCTTGGACATAAACGCTTTCCTGGTGTGGCTATGGGACCTGTCCCTTTCCTCCCAGGCTGCAAGAGGTGAACTCTAAGATAAACAAGCGCCTGAAGGATGCCCTCTTCACAGATCAGTGGAGTGAGCTCTTCATGGATGTGCTGAGCCCCTTCCACTTTGTCCTGGTAAGGAGTTCCCAAAGGGGCTGGGCAGCTGGTGTTCCCTCCCTGCCTGCCAGAAGGGTAGACCACAGATAGGGAGAGTTGGACTGTAGGGATGGAGGGAGGATTTGTGGTGGGAAAGCACAAACTGGTGGCAGGACAGCTTGCAGCTATCCAAGCAGCATGTGGGGGCTAACCTGAGGGCTAGATGTGTCTCACCATCGTGCTGTCTAGCTTTTGCCACCCTGCTCCCTTTCCTGCACCTTAGGCTTCCCCTGTGGGGCTTTGGAGACACTTGCTGCCTGCTTCTTCGCACCAAGGCAAGGAAGTGTATGTGGGAACAAGCCTTTGCTTCTGGCAGCAGCCTGCAGGTCCCAGGGCAGGTTCAACGTCCCAGGGTGCTTGCCCCAGAGCATGTGCAGGCCTTGGTGTTGCTGGGCTTATCTCAGCTGTCAGTATGGAACAGGTTGTCGAGAGAAGCTGTGGCTGCCCCATCCCTGGCAGTGTTCAAGGCCAGGTTAGATGGGTCTTGGAGCAAGCTGCTCTAGTGGAAGTTGTCCCCGCCCATGGCAGGGGGTTGGAACTGGAGGAGCTTTAAGGTTCCTTCAACCCAAACCATTACATGATTCTATTCAGGAGGGTGTTAGTAATCTCTGAACAAAATGTGCTATTAGTCATCCTCAAGATGGGGAGCATGCAAAGGATGGAGGTGCTTCTCCTATGGCCTGGAGTTGGGGGAAGCTGTCCCTGCCCCTACAGGCTCTGCTGTGGCTACCCTCCTGCTTCAGCCTCTGCCCCCATTCTAGGTCAGCACTGTTCGGATGCAAGGTGTGATCCTACTGGTATTTGCCAAGTACTACCACCTCCCCTTCCTGCAGGACATCCAGACGGACTGCACGAGGACAGGGCTGGGAGGCTACTGGGTGAGTGTAGCCCTAGGGGAGGTGGTGAGGGGCTGGCTTCCCAAGGAGTCACAGGATCTTCTCGGTGCAGGGCAACAAGGGTGGGGTGAGCGTTCGTCTCTCCATCTTCGGCCACATGGTCTGCTTCCTGAACTGCCACCTGCCAGCACATCTGGAGAAGGCAGAGCAGCGCAAGGAGGACTTTGCCACCATACTGCACATGCAACAGTTCGAGGGGCATGTGGCCAGTGGCATCCTGGACCATGAGTGCGTACCCTACCACTTTGCTCCCCAGTCTGGGCCAGGGCTCTAATGCCAGCCCCTGTCCTTGACTCCCTCAATCCCAGCACAGCTCGGAAATAGGGTTTTGTCTGCAGGGCTGCAAAACTCTCCCATGGCCCAGCAGCAGCCCAGTATGTTGGGGTAGGTGTCAAGAGAGATCCTAGATCTCCCCTGGAGCACTCCAGGCATGAAGCAGCTCCCTGCCATACTGGCACTCTTGGAGTTTGGAAGTGGTGAGTGGAGGGCCTGGCTCTGACGCAGTGTCTTGGCTATGCATTCCAACTCAGTAGGTGACTTGCTGTGGAAATTTCCACCATCAGTGCTCAGGGAAGGTGGGCCTGTTAGTTAATGGTTCTTGGTCCTGCTTGGGTAACCCTGACAGGCCTGGCTGCTGGCCAAGCTGTCAGCCGACTGCTGACCTGTACTGGTGCTCTTGGGAGCACCTGTGCCACAGGCTGAGGCTGCCCACAGGGTATTTCTCCCCTGCTGTGCTGCCAGCATCGATGGTCTCGGCCCTTCCAGCCCATTGCCCTCTTCCTACCCACAGCCTCGTGTTCTGGTTTGGGGACCTCAACTTCCGCATCGAGAGCCTTGACATCCGCTTTGTGAAGTATGCCATTGACAGCAACATCCTGAGCCAGCTATGGGAGAAGGATCAGGTGAGAAGGATGGGCACACTGCAGAGCCTCAGGTGGCACTTGGCTCTTGCCCACGGCTGCATGGGCAGTTTTGGCAGGGCATGTGCCCTTACTGCTCATGGGACACAAAAGGCCCTGGTTGTGTGGGGAAGGGGCAACACAGTCCCGGGATGGTCTTTATGGGAGCTGGGCACATGCTTCCTTTAGCAGTATGCTAGGAAGAGCTGTGGGCCTACAGACTTGCTGCTTGCATGGCATGGGCAAACCCTGAGAACTGTGTGTGTGGGGCTGGCAGCAATCAGGCAGGGATGACTGTGCTAGGGGTGGAGAGGTATTGGGGGGCAAGCAGAGGGGTCTGGGCATAGGGGCTGGTGTGCTCCTGTTCTCTTTCCCACAGCTGAATATTGCCAAAAGCACCTGGCCTGTCCTCAGTGGTTTTCAGGAGGGCCCCCTGAACTTCCCACCCACTTTCAAGTTTGATGTGGGCACCAACAAGTATGACAGCAGGTAGGATTGCAGAGCTCAGGTATGTGCTGGGCCTGGGAGCAGGTGGCACAGCTGAGGGATGCAGGTGGGGCACGGATGCCAGCCAGGGCACGTGCTGGTGGGGCGGGGGCTGATGCTGGCGCAGATGGATGAGGGGAGGGAGGTGGGCTGAGGCTGGCAAGCTGGGACATAACTGTTGTGCTGGTGCCAGCGCAGGTCTGTCCCTGCAGCTGCACTGAGCTGTGTGCCAAGATGAGCTGCGTCCCCTGCCCGTGCGTGCGGTATACCGGGGGAGGCAGTTTGGGGTGGAGCCCACTGGCCCCTGCCAGGCAAGAGATGCCCCTCTGTGCCCTGTAGTGCCAAGAAGCGGAAACCTGCCTGGACTGACCGCATCCTCTGGAAGATCAAATCTCCCAGTGTTGGGCTTGGCACAGGTGGGCACTGGCCCAGCCGGGGTGTCCTCTCAGTGAGCCAGCTCTGCTACTGCAGCCACATGGAGTACACAGTCAGCGACCACAAGCCAGTAGCTGCCATCTTTGCAGTGCAGGTGAGCACCATCTAGGGCCAGTGGGTACACAGTCAGGGACTTCAGGGGTGAGACATGCAGCTAGTGTGTGCAGCTTTGGGTGTGTGGGGCTTATTTGTTTGGTAAGCTGTCACCATGGATGGGGGCTGCTAGACAGGCAGCAGGGGCAGCTCTTTGGCATGCTCTTCGGCATGCTCTTCCTTACCGTGTAACATAGAAACACAGAATAGTTTGGGTTGGAAAGGACCTTAAGGTCATCTAGTTCCAACCCACTTGCCATGGGCAGGGACACCTCACACTAAACCATGTTGCCCAAGACTCTGTCCAACATGGCCTTGAACACCGCCAGGGATGGAGCATTTACCACTTTGGGCAGCCTGTGCTAGTGCCTCACCACCCTCACAGTACAGAACTTATTTCTTATATGAAACTTAAACTTCCCCTATCTAAGTTTGAACCCGTTACCCCTTGTCCTATCAGTGCAATCCCTGATGAAGAGTCCCTCCCCAGCATCCCTATAGGCCCCCTTCAGATACTGGAAGGCTGCTATGAGGTCTCCACACAGCCTGGTCTTCTGCAGGCTGAACAGCCCCAACTTTCTCAGCCTATCTTCATACGGGAGGTGCTCCAGTCCCCTGATCATCCTCGTGGCCCTCCTCTAGACTTGTTCCAACAGTTCCATGTCCTTTTTATGTTGAGGACACCAGAACTGCACACAATACTCCAAGTGAGGTCTCACGAGAGCAGAGTAGAGGGGCAGGATCACCTCCCTCGACCTGCTGGTCACGCTCCTTTTGATGCAGCCCAGGATACGGTTGGCCTTCTGGGCTGCAGGCGCACACTGCTGGTTCATGTTCATTTTCTCATTGACCAATACCCCCAAGTCCTTCTCCTTGGGCTGCTCTCAATCTCCTCCCCACCCAACCTGTAGCTGTGCCTGGCATTGCTCCGACCCAGGTGTAGGACCTTGCACTTGGCATGGTTAAACTTCATCAGGTTGGCATCAGCCCACCTCACAAGCATGTCAAGGTCCCTCTGGATGGCATTCCTTCCCTCCAATGTATCAACCGAACCACACAGCTTGGTGTCATCGGCAAACTTGCTGAGGGCGCACTCAATCCCACTGTCCATGTCACCCACAAAGATGTTGAACAAGACCGGTCCCAACACTGATCGCTGGGGGGCACCACTCGTTACTGGTCTCCAGGTGGACATTGAGCCATTGAGCACAACTCTTACATGCGGCCATGCAGCCAATTCTTTACCCACTGAGTGGCCCATTTGTCAAATTGATGTCTCTCCAACTTAGAGAGAAGGATGTCATGTGAGACAGCGTCAAAGGCTTTGCACAAGTCCAGGTAGATGACATCAACTGCTCTGCCCCTGTCCATCAGTTCCGTAGCCCCACCATAGAAGGCCACCAGATTGGTCAGGCAGGATTTCCCCTTAGTGAAGCCATGCTGGCTGTCACCAAGCATCTTGGTGGTTTTCATGTGCCTCAGCATGCCTTCAGGAGAATCTGCTCCAAGATTTTTCCAGGCACAGAGGTGTACATCTCTCTTGCAGTTTGCTTCCAAGACAGACAAGCCCCTGGTTGAGATTTATGTGGCTGATGAATGGAGCAGGCCTGAGCAAGCAGTTGTCAGGTACAAGATGGCTGCTGGCTTCCACCGGAGCTCGTGGGACTGGATAGGACTCTACCGGGTAGGGGCTTGGGTGCTGCTGGGGCTGAAGGGAGTGGGGTGCACTGCACAGCACTGTGGGGTTCGTTCTGAGCTACCCCCAGATGATGGGCACTGGTGCGTGGCATGGGACTGTGCTCTGTGCTTTCCTTTCCCCAGGGAAGCCCTGGCAATTATCCAGGATTTGGACAGCAGCATTAGGAGCAGGATTTGGCCCTGCTTCAGGAGGCTCAGTTCCAGTAGTTTCCTCTTCCTCCTGCTCGGTGGTCCCACAGGGTCCAAAGCCTGGCACTCCTCGGAGGCTGGGGGCCAGGGCACTGCTGAGTGGGTGCAAGGCAGCTCCTGTTTTTGCTGTGTCAGGGAAGGGGGCTGAGTGCAAGGCAAGCTAAGGTGGGGTGGGAGTGATGGTGCTGAGTGAGGCTTATGTTCCTGTGCACCTGTGTTCTCCCATGTACATGCACACAGGTGGGCTTTCGACACCCTAAGGACTACGTGTCCTATGTCTGGGCTAGGAGCGATGATGGTGAGCGCTGTTTGGAGAAGCAACCATGTGCACAGGTGAGCTGAGCCAGCCCTGCTGTCCTGCTGGGCACATGTATCCCATCATGGGGGGACAGGGATCTCCTTATGCCCCTGATGGGACAAGGGGGCACCTCCTTACTGCTCTGTGCTGAGCCTTAGGCAGGTCTACTGTGCTGGAGTAAGGGATATTGGCTCTGGGCTGGGGCTGGAGGTTGGGGGGGCACCCCTGTGCCAAGCCTTGGTGCCCATCAGCTCTCTCTGGGCTACAGGTGATGTTCTCAGAGGAGGCACTGCCCAAGGGGAAGGGCGAGTACATCCTTGGATACTACAGCAACACCTCCAGCAGCATTGCTGGTGTGACTGAGCCCTTCCAGGTCAGCATGGCCAAAAGGCAAGGGTGGGGGTGGAGGGAGGCAGGGGGTGATGTGTATAAGGGTGCTTGGCTGGAGGAGGACAGTGGCTGTGGTGCCCCAGATCAGCCAGCAGCGCTGATGCAGGGGTGCAGATCTCCCTGCCCAGGTCAGAGGAGGGCAGCAGCCCCACAGACAGCTCGGGCAGCAGCTCAGAAGAGGAGGATGACAGCACACTTGTCCTGCTGGCTCCCAAATCCCGTAGCCCCAGCCCAGGCAAGATGAAACGGCACCGGAGCCGAAGCCCCAGCCTAGCCAAGTTCCAGGGCCTCATCCTGCGGCCATCAAGCCGGGACAGGGGTACAAGCCGCAGCCCCTCACCCCAGAGCCGCCGTGGCCTCCCTGGGGACATCCCTACCATCCACCTGCCCCAGGAGGAGCTGGGGTGCCATGGAGTGAAAGCCAAGGAGCCAGGGCAAACAGCCAGCAGCCAGGAGGGCAGCTCCTTCTACCAGACTGTGCGGGAGCAAGGTGGCCCTTGGCGTGTCTCTGCTGACAACCCCTTGGCCAGGGCTGACCCCAGGAACCTGGGCCTGCTGCCTGCACTCCGCCTAGAGATGATTGACCAAGCTCTGAGACGGCGGAGGGAGAGCACAGACCAGGGCTGCCCTAACCAGAGGATGAGTCCCACCAGCCCCCCTGGCTGCAGCACTTCTCCAAAGGAGGGGAGCAGCCCCCAGGAGCTGGACAGCCATAGCTGTGCCCTGGGCCGCTGATACAGTGCCCCTTGTCTCCCTCCTCCCTGTAGTGTGCTTGCTGTGTGCTTTCCTCTGCCACTTTCCTGCTGAGACATCCCTCTTCCTCCTTATTTATTGTAGTGATTTCTCACTACTTCGATAGAGGCCTCCCCTTGGTCCTCCCAGCCTGAGCTGCTGCCCCAGGCCTGACAGAGCTGGGATGTGGCATAGGGGAAGGCAAGGCTAGTCTAGTATGGTGGGGGAGAGCCCACTTGAGATTCAAAGTGCAAGACCCTTTGGTCCTATGGGAGGAGTGCTGGCTTCACACCTGAGGTGGGACAGGAGCACATGGCTGTGGTAGCAATGGTGATAGGCATAGAGCAAGGACTGCCCCAGGGTACCCCTTAGATCAAAGCTTGCTCCTTCCCTGCTGCTACCACTGTGCCTCAGCCTGGACATAGTGCAAGCGACAAAATAAACCATCCTGCCCACTCCTGCTGCACTGTGCTTACTACAGAGGTGGAAGGATTGGCCTCTGCTGTGGGGACCACAGCATGTGCGGGGGGGCAGCAGGCTTGGCCCTGGCACCACCTACTACACTCAAACCATCCTGTATTCATCTTCGCACAGGGACTGACCCCCTCCCTAGAGCCAGCCCAGCCAACCCGTGCCCGTCTCACCCTGGATGGCGAAGGGGGTTGGATCATACCACAGTGCTCGGCCGTCAGAGCTGAAGAGGCACAAACCCAGGTTGGGGGTAGTGCTGTGCCCCGTGCCTGGGGGAACCTGTGTGCCCCAGAGCACAACAGGGACTAAAGAGGGTGGGGTTCCACTTTCCCAACCCTCTTCCTTTCCACCTGCTTTGATGATCATGTATGGCAGCCACTGTTGCATGCACAACCCCTCATTGTGAGAGGCTTCTCAGTCCATCTGCTTGCCCCTGCTCCAGCTGCGGCACCCCCAGTTCCATGCAGTCACCCCAGCAGTCACACTTAGTGACATCCTTTGTCTCAAAACCAGAAATAGAGTAGCTTCACCTCATGGCTGCAGCACAGGACATTTTCCTCCCCACAGGAAGCAGTACTTCTCAGGCATCATCAGGGCATGGTGCCAGGCTGAGCATGGGGCTTCTGCTCCATGGCCATCCAAAGGCATTGCTCATAGAGTGACACCACTGTGCTGTGTCTTACAGTCTGGATGCTTGGTCCTGGGGGTCACATGCAAAGAATCCCAGCATCTCAGGGTCTTTTTGAGATGCCATGCAGGTACTAGCACAGCCCGGGCTGCTGAAGAAGCATCAGTGAGCATCAGTGTAATGCTGCCACTCGCATCCATTCCTTTCCACTCCAGCCTTACTCATGGAACAGTAGAGGACAGCGCTTGCAATGCCAGCTTCATGCCAAGCCAGCAGGACAGCACCCAGCCCTGCCAGGACATCCCTGCTGCCCCCACACGCTATGTTCCTGTGACCCTTCACACTTACGTGTGCTGTGAGCCCTCATTCAGGCTGCAGTCAGTAGGTGGCTCTGGAACAAAGCAGTCCGCGGTTTGCCAGGAAAGCCAGCTCCATGTCACTGAGGTCCCTCATCCTGTGCAGGAACCATGCCAACCTGTGGGCACAGCAGGGCAGCAGTCAGCAGCTGCTGGCTAGGTTGGATAGCCCACCTTGCCTGACCCCAAAGTATCTGCACATAGTCCCGTGTGGTGGTGGGAAGAGCCCTGCCTTTTCCTCCTGGACCCACACCTGCGAGTGCAGTTGCAGTGGAAGAGCGTCCGGTGTCCATGTTGTGCAGCTGGTACTTCACCTCGCTGGGTACGAACTGGTGCTCACACTTAATCCAAGTGCTTGTAGCTCTTGCACACTCTACCCAGGCTTGGGGACAGCAGGGACAGTGAGGGGCACCCCCAGCACACAACCACTGTGGGCTGAGACCCTGGGACACCCCAGCTGTGATTCATACTCTACCCCCAGCACCCACTCACCCTGCTGCTGTCTGTGCCCTGCAACAACAGTCAGCTGGGGGGCTCTGCACCACTCCACAGCTAGGCTGGATTGGATGCTGTCATCCTGAGGGCAGGCAGGGTGTGCTGAACCCCCAGACCCTTGCAGTGCTTCTCCAGGCACCAGCCTGCCTCCAGCAAGGTCTTGTTCCAACAGTCATTGCTCTTGGGGGCATAGGCTCCAGCCCCCCTGTGCTGCTGCATGCCTGCTTGTGGGCTCAGCCTTGTCCCTGGTGGATGCGGGGGGACAAGGTACCTGGTCCCTGTGGCTGCTGGGCTGTAGCAGGTCTCCGTGCCTGGTAGAGCTGAAGGTTTTGACTCAGTCCCTGTTGGAGCCTCGTGTGCCCTACTCTTGAGAACTCTCCTCCCTTGCCTGGGGGCTGCACAGCAGGGCTGCCAGTCCCTCTGTGGGCAGGCTGTAGTCATTCTGACACTGCTGCACCATCCTGGCCAGGGGTACTACGCTATAACTCTCACACCTGGGGGCATCATGTGCCATACGGCCCCGTACACCCACCCTGCCACAGCCAAGCCAGCGGCAGCAGAGCAGAGTATGCCCAGGGCTGCTGCAGCAGATGCTCAGCCAAGAGGCTACAGCACCGGAGCACTCACCCTCCCCACCAGGTTTAAAAACGTGACGCCGATGATGTTGGAGATGGTGTCGTTGAAGTCCAGCATGCACTGCCGGAATCTGCGGGGCACCCCAAGGCGGTGGGCAGCTTGGCGGCCGCGGGGGGTGTCTGTGTGTGAGCCCCCGGACCCGGCCCCCGGGGCACCTGGCGTCACATTAGCAGTGGGATATGGTGTGCAGGCCGCAGTTGCGGATGCCGTAGCTGCACTGCAGCGCCGTGATCTGCGCCGAGCACTGGTCGTGCTCACGACAGCACCGGTCGGGGCCGCGGAAGAGAACTACGGGCAGCGGCGCTGAGCACAGCCCCGCCGGGAGGATGGGGTGCGCCCGACCGCTGCTCCCTCCTCGCCCTCCCCACTCAGTACCCAGCTCGCGGGCATTCCCCTCCGAGTCACCGGCTCCGCACCACAGCGTGCCCGGAAACGTCCAGCCCCGCCGGCGGCGGCGCGGAGGCTCTGCCGGCGGAGCGGGGTCGGTACAGGAGGCGCGGAGCCTCCAGAGGGCCGCCGGGTCCCTCCTCAGTGCGGCATCGGGGGCGGCGGGCGCGCTGGCGGCGGGCGCAGGCGGCGCGGAAGGCCCGGGCCAGGCGCGGGTCGCGGCGGACCCAGCAGGCGCGGGGCGGCCACGCCCGCCCCAGGCGCTCTCCGCCCGCGCGGCCGCGCCGGGGCCCCCGCGGCTCAGGAAGGCCACGTGGAGCGCGCTGCCGGCGCCCGCCGCGCGCACCCGGCAGCGCCCGGCCAGGCGCTCGTGCTCGCGCCCGCCACCGCGCGCACCCACACCCTGCGGCGCGCACCGGCCCCGCCTTTAAGCGCGCGCCGGCCGGGCGGTGAGCACAGCGCTGATTGGTCCGCTCCGGCCCCGTCGCGCCCCGCGGGAGGTGAGCGGGAGGAGCGCGATGCAGGGGGCGCCCCACTCCCCGTGCGCCCCGCTTCTGGACACCGCCGGGTCGGTTTTGTGGGGCAGAGCCCGCGGGAGGTGCAGGGGCGTGCGTGCGGGTGCATGCAAGTACCTGTACGTAAGCACTGCCCTGTCCATCACTAAACCGTGTCACTGAGGACCTCAGCAGCGTATTTTTGAGCACTTCCAGGGACAGTGACTCCAGCACTGCCCTGGGCCTCCTGGTCCAGTGCCTGAGCTCCCTTTGGGGAAGGAATTGTTCCCAATATCCAGTCTAAACCTGCCCTGGTGCAGCGTGAGGCCATTCACTTGTCCTATCTCTTGTTCCTTGGCAGAAGAAACCAGTCACTTCTGGCTTCATCCTCCTTTCAGATTGTTGCAGAGAGCGACAAGGTTCCCCTGAGCCTTCTCCAGGTTAAACCCCCCAGGTCCCTCAGCTGTTCCCCATCACACTGTGCTCCAGGCCCTGCACCAGCTCCAGTGCACTTTTCTGGACCCACTCCAGCACCTCAATGTCTCTCTTGTAGTGAGGGGCCTGGAAGAGCTCTGTCCAATTTGCACCCTCCCTGCAGGCATTTTTATATGTTAATAGCTTCCTCCTAAACTTCCTCTGCTCCAGGCTGAACAGACCCAGCTCTCACAGCCTCTTCAGCTACTCCAGTCCCTTTCCACCACCATGGCCCTTTGCTGGACTCACAAGTCTGTGCCTTGCCGGCTGAGCTGGCACAGACTGGAGAGGACACTGATGCGCGGAAATGACTCCACAACTTTATCCAGTTGTAAAGTAGGTATGTTTATTCAGCGCTGGGTGACACGGGGAGTAGCCTCCAAAGAACCGTGCCCCCCGATTCTCATATTTTGGCTTCCATTTATACGCGTTGTTATCTCTTATCTTGTTGCTACAGACAATCATAATGACGTGCTCTAAGTGATGACTCTAAGCAAGGCGGGTAGTATTCTAAACATTATCTAAGCAACATTATGCTCTAAGCAAGGCAGTAACACTCTTAAGCTAGGCGGTAGCATTGTTATCTAAACCACATTATGCCTCTAAACAAGGGGTATCACCCTTAAGGGAACCTTATCTAAATAGCATTATGTTTTAGGCAAACTGTCATTGTATTAAAGCGTGTACATGAATTATATTTTTATATTCTACTTCACATTTCGTTTAGTTTGTCAAGAATGTGTTTGGTTCTAATGCAGTGCCTTAGTTCATTCCCCCCTTTTCTTTCTTATGTCCTTTTCTAAAGACTTTTATTTTAAGCATAGTTTAATACATTTTATGCTTATACCTATAAGCAAGCTAAGCCCTATTAATGTTGGTATTCCTAGTAAGATATACCTAATCCATTTGATCCATTCGCCTGAAAAGAGGCGTGGTACCCAAGAGGTGATTCTATCCCAGAATTCTGTAAAACCCCAAGAAGTGTCATCCTGGGTTACTCGGTTCAAGAGATGTAACTGGGTTCGCATTAATCTTAAATCCTTTTCTATTTTTCCTCCTTTATTCACGTAAGTGTAACGGCTTGAATTTATTACTGCACATACTCCTCCATGAGAGGCTAACATCACGTCTAAGGCCATTCTATTTTGTATTACTCTAGAAAGTTGGCTTACCTCTCCCTGTAATGTTTGGATGGCATCCATTGTGGTATTACCTAGGTCCTGTATAATTCCTGATATGTTTATGATGACCTTTTCCAATTCGCTTACTCCTAGATGTGGGATGAACCATCGGACAAAAGAATGGAATCCTGTCAGTCAGGTTATAAGGGGATTTGCATTTCTTTTATTTCTAAATAGGATTTTCCCATGAGTTTTGTCATATAATTGTTTAGTAATCTTTACCTCAGGTATTATAGATCCTAGTGTGCATGCTCCTTTCCAAAAGGGAGGTAATTATTTTAGATCTTTCTTTCCACCACAAAACCAATATAGCCCTCTCTCAGGAGCATGCCAATAAAAAACAGTGTACATTCGTCTTCAGTATGATCCAATTAAGGTTACAATTTTATCACACTGATAATACTCCCCTACTGAATATTTCCCTACTTGACTTTTTAAGCATCGTACCGATTCCGTGAGCACAGTATGTCCACTCAAATACCATTCTTTGTCCTCTAAGCTCTGATCAAAGAGGAATTTGTCAGGCCTTTCCCATAATGTTTGCCAAGTTGTGTCGTTATTATATGATGGTATAGGTATTCCTATCATGGCCAAGTTTTGTTTGTTACTGTGTTCAGGGAATTTGTGACAAATCCAACAGTTGCTTAGATTTATGGCCATGGCGACTTTGGTCATTAAAGTCACATGCGTGTTCTTTTCCCATTGATCTGGCCTTACCTCAAACCAGGTATTGATTTCTGTCAAACGCATACTTATTACAATTTGTCTGAGTCCTTCCCTTGTGCCAGTCATTGCTGTCTTTGTAGCCGGATTTTCAACGGTCCACTGGGCTGGCTTTTCCACTTGGCTGGAGCTTTCTTTACACGGGTATGATGGATCCAGGCATTTTGTTCCCGTATCTTGATAGCCATGTAGGAGATGAGTATCACCTGGAACGGTCCTTCCTACTGTGGTTCCAAAGTCTTTTCTGTAAGAGACTTAATACACACATAATCTCCTGGTTGAATGTTACGTATTGCACTATCCAGACCCCTACCCCTTATGTCTATTACATGTTTCCTGAGTTTATTAAGCTGTTTACTTAATTCTATCATGTAAGAGGTCATTATTTTGTCTCCTACTTGTGCACAGATTCTCTTCTGGATTTTATATGGTTGTCCATATAAAATTTCAAAAGGGCTTAGTCCTTCCTTCCCTCTGGGTTTAGTCCATATACGTAATAATGCTAAAGGAAGGGACTGAGGCCATGTTAAGTTTATCTCTTGTCCTAACTTCACTATCTGTTGTTTAATTAGGTGGTTCATTTTTTCTACCTGTCCACTCGACTGTGGTCGATATGGGGTAGAAGTTGCCAGTCAATACCTAAATGGTAACTAATTTTCTGTATTATTTTTGATATAAAATGTGGTCCTCAGTCTGACGAAATAGTGGCAGGTACCCCGAACCGTGGTACAATTTCCTGCAATAATATTCTTGCTACTTCACGGGCTGTAGCTGTCCTGGTTGGGTATGCTTCTGGCCATCCTGAAAACGTATCTGTAAGTACTAACAAATATCAGTACCCCCTTTTCTGGGCAATTCCATAAAATCTATTTGCCATTGTTGCCCAGGTATATTGCCTTTTCCAATCTGACCTATTTCTGGTGTGGTACTTATTTTCGGATTAGTCTGGAGGCAGAGGTCACATTGTTGTGTTACCTGTTTTACTATAGTATATAAATTTCTCGCTATAATTCCTCGTATTAGATATTTCTATAATGTTTCTGCTCCCCAATGTCTCTTTTTATGTTCTTCCCATATTAAGTGCTATAACATGTGGGAAGGAAAAATTGCCTTACCCTGTGGGGTTTTGGCCCATCATTCTTTGTTATATGATCCCTCTAAGTCTGCAATAAGTTTTTGGTTTTCGCTGGTATATCTTGGTTCATTCTTTAAAATTATCTGCCTTTCAGGGACTAATGCCCCTTCAATTTTTCCCTGACCTCTATCTGCCTGTTTTGCCTCTCTGTCCACCAGATCATTTCCTTTTTCCAAATTTGAGCTTACCTTTTAGTGTGCCTCAATATGCATTATCGCTACCTTATCAGGGAGCTGTGTAGCGTCCAATAGTTTCAATATTTCTTCTGCATGCCTGATGTTTTTTCCCTTGAGAATTAATAATCCTCTTTCTTTCCAGGTTGCTCCATGTGCATGTATGACTCCAAAAGCATATTTTGAGTCTGTATATATATTCACTATCCTTCCCTGGGCCAATTCCAGAGCTCAGGTTAGTGCTATTATTTCGGCCTTCTGTGCAGAAGTGCTCCTAGGTAAAGCCCCCGATTCTATCACATCTTGTTCTGTGGTAATAGCGTATCCGGCATACTGGTTACTATTCAGGACATAGCTGCTTCCATCGGTGAACCAGGTTTCCCCATCCTCTATGGGATTGTCTTTCAAATCCGGAAGATTCGCACACGTGGCTTCAATGGTTTCTAAACAATCATGATGTATTGGTTCTCCTTGATTTCCACTGAGAAAAGAAGCTGGGTTAACGATGTTAGTCACTATCATTTCCATGTTGTCCTGTTCTATCAATGTGGCTTGATATTTCAAAAACCTCTGTGGGGAGAGCCAATGTCCCTCTTTTGTCTCCAGTACTGCTGATACTGTATGTGACACTAAAACAGTCATTCTTTGCCCCAACGTAAATTTCTGGGCTTTCTGTATGTTTAGTATTACGGCCGCAACTGCCCATGGGCATCCAGGCCAGCCTTTCGCTGTTGTGTCCAGCTGTTTAGAGAGATAAGCAACTGCTCGTCTATATGGGCCAAGATCTTGTGCAAGTATCCCCAGAGCAATGCCTTGTTTCTCATGAGAGTAGAGGAGAAATGGTTTACTCACATCTGGCAATCCCTAAGGCTGGGGCAGACATCAAAGCCTTTTTTAATGATCTAAAGGCTTGTTTGATTTCTTCATTCCACTCGAGGATTTTATGGTTGGTAGTTGTTAGCCCATACAATGGCTTGACCAATAGTCCATAGTTATAAATCCACAGCCTGCACCAGCCAGTCATTCCTAAAAAGGTCCGTAATTCTTTTACTGTTTGAGGTTTCTGAGTCTGGCATATTGCTTCTTTCTGGGCTTGTCCCAAAGTCCTCTGCCCTGCACTGATCTCATAACCCAAATAATTTACTGTTCGTTGTTTTATTTGCGCCTTTTTGTCTGGGATGCTTGATATCCTTGTAGTCCAAAGAAGTTCAATAAACTCATTGTCCATTTTATACATTCTGTTTCTGCCTTGGTGGCTATAAGGATATCATCAACATATTGTAGAAGTTTTCCTTTGTCAGATGGAGCTTTCCATACTTCTAAATCTTTTGCCAACTGGTTGCCCAATATAGTTGGACTGTTTTTGAATCCTTGTGGCAACACCGTCCAGGTAAGCTGTGTCTTTTGACCACTTTTAGGATTTTTCCATTCAAAAGCAAAAAGCTTCTGACTGGCATTATGGAGAGGGAGGCAAAAGAAGGCATTTTTTAAATCTAATATGGTAAACCAGGTTAATTCGGAGGTTAGTGTTGTTAACAGAGTATAAGGGTTTGCTACTATGGGATAAAGATCCTCAGTTAACTTATTTATTGCCCTTAAGTCTTGAACTATTCGATAGGTCCCATCTGGCTTTCGAACAGGTAATAAAGGAGTATTAAATTCAGATTCACATTCTCTTAACAGCCCTAATTGTAAAAAGTTCTCTATGATCGGTTGGATTCCTTCTTTGTCTTCCTTTTTAAGAGGGTACTGCTTAATTTTTACTGGTTTTTGTCCTTCCTTAATTTTAACCACCACAGGAAGAGCATTCTTGGCTTTTCCTGGTATGTCTGTACCCCAGACCCCTGGGTATACTTGGTCCAAGATTTCTAAGTAAATGTTCCCTTCTAAAGGGAGATTAGTCAGGGCGAGACTTAGGAGTTGAACATATTGTTGATCTTCTACCTCCAGAATAATCCCTCCCTCCTTGAATGTAATTTTGGCTCCCAATTGCTCTAGCGGATCTCTTCCTAATGGTGCCTTTGGGGAATTTGGCATATATAAAAATTTGTGAATACCCCATTGTTTTCCTAATTTATATTCTAGGGGTTGGCAAAAATATGCTTTTTCACTTTGCCCAGTTGCTCCTTTTACTATTACATAGTCATTTCCTATAGACGTTAAATCTTGATTTAAAACTGAATATGTGGCCCCTGTGTCTATCAAAAACTCTACCTCCCGTTGTTCCTTCCCTAGCTTAATTTTAACCAATGGATCCGCTAGGGTTGATTCCCCAGGTTTCTGTCAGTCTTTTTTCATGTATGCCACCATCTTCCCTTTCTGGTCCTTTCTTTAATTTTTAGGGCACTCCTTTTTCCAATGTCCAAAGCCTTTGCATATAGCACACTGGTCTCTCGCTAATCAGGAAGGGTGTCCTTTCTTCTCCTCCTGGATTACAGCTACAATTCTTTTCTGTCCTTGTCTGTATCCTTCTTCCCTATTACTAAGTATTCGCCATGCCTCATCTAACAGAACCTCCAGGTTCCTACTTTCTGCTGTTTGTAGTTTCTGGAGCTTACGCCTAATACCTGCAGCAGATTGTTTCAGAAATAATGACACTAACTGTTGTCTTCCTATCTCTGATCCAGGATCTAAGGGGGTATTTCAGTGCATAGTTAATCTGTCTAGAAATTCGTAAGGAGATTCTGTAGGGCCTTGCTTGATTGCATATAGGGCAGACCAGTTTATAGTCTTAGGAATAGCCCTTTCCATTCCTTTTATTATCCACCCTTGATATCCCTGTAATCTATTCATATGCTCTGATCTATTCAGATCCCATTTTGGGTCTTGAAGAGGGAAGTATTCCTTTGCCTCTTCCCCTTTAATCTTATAGAAATCTTCGGCTAGATCCCCTGCCGTTTTTAAAACCAGTTGTTTTTCTGGTTCTGTCATGTAATCCAATAATAATTGTATATCCCCCCAGTTTGGGTTATGTTGTTTCACTATAAACTGGAAATGTTTCGTTATTCCAGCTGGGTCATTTCTATAATCTTTTATGACTTTCCACCATTCTCCTAAATCTGTTGTGGAGAAAGGCTCCTTAAGTATCATTGTTCCTCCATCAGAGCTTTCTGCTTCCCTGAAGGGAGCTTGCAACTCTGTTACCGCTGTCTGCTCCTTGTATGGCTGGAAACAGGACTGCCTGGGGGAGTCAGGGTTTCCTCTGAATCTGCATCCCAAGGCTGGGGCGGTGGTTTATATAGGTCTGTAAAATCCTGTTCTGAAACCTGTCGCATTTTATCCTCCCTGGTACATCGCAGCCCGATGCTACAGGCTGAGCAACAGCGCTTTAATTTTCCTTTGGTTTCCCTTCTCTGTTCTCATTCTAAGGCTGGTACCATGGGATCTTGCGGAGGTATTAGACCACAGTCCCTTTGCCATTCTGGGTGATTCCGGAGGGTAAAGAACATGTCTGCATATGAAGCTTCATCCGATTTGCCTTCTAGTCTTAGAAACAGCATTAGTTGCAGCATCATATTATAATCCAGTGATCCATTCAAGGGCCATTTTGCTCCATCTTCTAACTTATATAATGGCCACCATTGGTTACAATATTTAATCAAAGTTCCCTTGTTTTCTGTTCCTGCAGATCCCACTATCTTTTTCCAGTGTACCAATATACACCCCAAGGGTCTCTTTTTAAGTATACTTCCCTGTTTGTTTCCCATTCTAAATTTGTTATCAGAATCCCTAATGTAGATATTCTATTTCTTCTCCTATTACAAAGTGTTGAAATCCTGATCCCACAATTAACCACAAAAGGAATATACACAAGGTTATTAATATTAATACCATGAGTATCACTGTGTCCATTCAAAATTTTGAATATTCTTACTTATCCTTTCAGATCGGTTACACCCTTGTTTTGTTTACCTCTTTGATTCTTTCCTTACACTGTCTCTTAACTCTTTCCCAATCCTCTTCCCAGATGTCTCAGGTGTCCAGAACCAAACTTTCTTTCCCACACACTAATTTCAGTATCTTATCAGCTTGCTGGATTTCCCTCTGATCGGGGAAATTCGGAGCTGGAGACTGACACTTAGAGCACTCCGCCCTCCTTCTTCTAGATAAACAATACCACTTTTTCCTACAGTTTTTACATTCCAGTAATACCCAGGCCGAATGCCAGCTCCCGGTGTGTAGGCGAGCCCTTATTATTCCACACACAAGGCAGGGGATTACCCCAATATGGCCATCGATCCAGGGTGTTAGACTTAAAATGTCAGGTATGTCGTCGATCACTGGCTGTTCCCAATCTAAGGCCACTACTTGATTAATTGGGGTTACATATATTCCTTTTGATAGGAATCGGCCCCATCCCCACCTTATCCAGCCTCCCCCTACGTTCAGATATTCCCAAGGTTCAAGCCCAAACCACTTGAGGAGAGATTTCCTACGTTCTGACAGTGTTGACTAGAGGCTTAAAACGCCTTGTTCGTCTCCGGCCGGCCTCCTCACGGAGAACACAGAACCACAGACTGAAACTCCACACTCACTTCGCAGCTCTGCTGCGCCTCAGGCACACATTCACTTCAATGATTTTAAATGCTTTGTTCATCTCTGGCCGATCTCCTCGTGGAGAGCACAGAACTGCGGATTGGAATTCCACACTCGCTTCGCAGCCTTGCTGTGTCTCAGGCACACATTCCCATTCACACACACACGGGACCTACAAACATTTATAACATTTTGAGACAGAGACTAAAATTCAACCAAATAAACAACAATTAATAACACAGTTATAACATCCGGTTACCAGTATCAAAATTATAAACCCAAAATTATTACTGTAACATGTCACAAACTAAGCCAGATACCAGTAAGATCCTAAACCATTTCCACAAGACACCTCCTATGTCTTGCAGGACCCAAACCACAAGATGCCCCCTGCTTCCTGTGGGTGTACACCAAATGGACGCTAGCAGCCGCGGGTACGCCTTTAGCTACAAGATTTCCTATCTCGATTTATGGTTTCCTAACCATGCGTATGCTTACCAAATCAATTCAGCCTGTAAAAGCCCCCTGCTTCTTACAGACAAAAGCCTGCTTACCCTTCTCCTGCTTCTTATACAATCATTAGCAGGTCCGTCCCGGCTCCTGATGATAGGATGCAGTGGTAGCCTCCACCACCAAATAGGGTACCCTCCCAGACAGGGACTATGGTGTACACCAGACATCTCTGCACGATTTACCAGCTGCCCTGGCCATGGCCCCTTTTAAACGTACCATTTCTCCGCTGATTCAGGAGGTTGTTGTCTACTCCTGCAGTGGGCAGCTGGGAGCGGAGGCTCCTCTGAGGAAAATACTCGGGGTGTGCCTGGGGGTGTCCGCTCCACAGTTGATCCCACAGCCGAGCAGAGAACCTCCTGCCTGGCTGGCCAAACTGACGCGTGGAAATTACTCCACAACTTTATCCAGTTGTAAAGTAGGTATGTTCATTCAGTGCTGGGTGACACGGGGAGCAGCCTCCAAAGAACCGTGCCCCAGATTCTAATATTTTTGGATTACATTTATAAGCGTTGTTATCTCTTATCTTGTTGCTACAGACAATCATAATGACGTGCTCTAAGTGATGTACTCTAAGCAAGGCGGTAGTATTCTGAACATTATCTAAGCAACATTATGCTCTAAGCAAGGCAGTAACACTCTTAAGCTAGGTGGTAGCATTCTTATCTAAACCACATTATGCCTCTAAACAAGGCGGTAGCACCCTTAAGGGAACCTTACCTAAACAACATTATGTTTTAGGCAAACTGTCATTGTATTAAAGCGTGTACATGAATTACATTTTTATATTCTACTTCACATTTCATTTAGTTTGTTAAGAATGTTTTGGTTCTAATGCAGTGCCTTAATTCAACACAGCGGCCCACCCTTCTCTTTCCTCCCCGCCCAGAGGCTGGTACCGCTTGTCCTGCTGCAGCTGGGGCCACTGGTGGCCTCTGCTGTGAGCATACATCCCTGATCCTGCTCAGCCAGTGCCCAGCAGGATCCCAAGATCCATCACTGCAAAGCTGCTTTCTGGCTGGTGGCCCCGGCTATGGTGGTACATTTTCCATCTGGGAACTGTGATCTCCTGGAAATACCTCAGGAGTGTGGCTGGGCTGCAGGGCAGTGCTCACACACACACACTGCCCCCTACACATGCACACTCCCCTTGTGCCCCAGGGGAGGGTTGATCAGGGTGGCCAGTGGGTTCAGGAATCCCCATCCCACTGCATTTCTGCTGCATCCCACAGGGATGTTTACCCTGCCCCAGAGAAGTGACGCACTGAGTTCCAGCTTCATCTCTGCCAACAGGGAGCTGAGAAGGGGCTGGAAAGAGAAGGAAGGAGTCAGAAACAGCCACCATGATTCCTCCAGTGCAGCTCTTGCTTCTAGAGCCAGCCTGTGTTTTATGTACTTGACCAGGGTTATGCTCTGATGGGATGGTTTGCAGAGCTCCATGCTTCCATGAGTGCTGCAGGGCAGCCAGGGGCTGGCAGCCAGGGTTTGGCAGCAGAGCCTTCTCTCACTTTATCAGGATTTCCCTAACAGCATGGACGGAGGCCAACTCCACAGTCAAGTGCAAAGTCCACTGCAACAGTGATATAGCTGCTGTGTGTCACCCATGATGTGGCCTGAGGCGTTGCAAAAGCCTCCCAGATGCTGCGTCACCTGGTGAGCTGCCTCTAGGCTCACATGGCCCCTGTCCCATGGAAGGACCTTTCCACCCTGGAGGCTGTGTTCAGCAAGCGGGATGTGGTGGCTGGTGCTGGGGAGGGCTCTCCGAGGGGATACCCTATGCCAGTGGAACCAGCTTTCATCAACCCCACCAGGAATCACAGAACTCTCCTGCTGAGGGCTCTGCCACCCTGCACTGTGCTCCTGTCCCCTGCACCCCAGTGTGCTCCAGGGCTGCCTGATGCCTTGGTTGTGCTTGCAGCCCTGCAGTGGCCCCATGGGGATAGCCCCACACTATCCTGGCCCCATGTCACATCTTTATCTCACCTGGGTCCCCTCCTTCGTGGGGCACAAGACCCCACACTTGGGCCACCCTGTCAGGCTTCTTCTTAAGCACACAGCAGCCAGGAGTGCTCTCAGTGCCTCTGCCCTGGCCTGCTGTATTGGGGTGCCTTGCTGACAGGAGCAGAGCTCAGTCTTTCCGTTAGCTGATGGCACTGGGATGTGGTGAGAGTCAGGCTCTTCTCCTTTCATGGCATCTGTCTGCTTGCTGGCTGCCACCTGGGACTAGAGACTGGGGTAGTGGACTTGGCTTGTCCCTGCCCTGCAGCCCTGGTTCCATTTTAGGCTAGGGGTACACTAGTGTCCATAGGTGCTCAGCCCACCTTGCGTAAAAACAGGCATACTCTGCCAGCACCACCAGGCCCATGTGCTTTCTAGAAAGCACAGCCTCCTTTCTTTTGGTGTCCAAGGTAAACTGTGTACTGGTATTTTCATCTCTTTGGAAATGAGATGAAGGGGCCAGAGCAGATTGACAAGAGAAAAAATTCCTGTATGCTTCAGGTTTGCTTAGCATTGTGTATATTGGATCTGACTGTGAGCTTCTACAGCTGATGGGGAGTTCTAGGTGCCTACAGCAGGAATTTGTGTTGTGCTAAATGTATAAAAATACATCTAGCAGAAAAAGGCTAAAAAAGTTGCAGCACACATGCCTGCATTACTCCTGGCATGGGAAAGCCAAGGCCAGCTGTGCAGCCAGCTCCACATAGAACACAGCAACCCCATAGGGTCCTTCTGCTGGCAGGGCTGCAGCCTGTCCGCCCTGAACCACAGCCACCCACATCGACATCATTGCATGCTTCAGTGAGTGCAGAACAAGCCTAAAAGTTCAAGGTTTCTCCTTTGAACACCTACATCTCCTGGTAAAGCCAGTTTCCCCAGTTTTGTGAAAGGAAGTAGCCAAATTCAGTTGACCTTGGGCCCCAGGGGATTTCTCATTCCCGCTAGAGCTGAGTCTGATGCAACCAGACCCTGGGCTTCTCTTGGCTCAGCCCAATGCAGATACCATTGCAGGTCCAGTCTAGAAACAAGGCAGATACACACAAACACACAGGCACAAGATTTCTACAGCAATTTCTACAGAGGCCGAGCCTCAGGAACAGCCACAACATGGAGCCTCTAGGGAAGACGCTGCAGATGTTTACCGGCAGCAGGATGAGGCCAGCTGTGTGCAAAGGTGTTAAAGAGCGTCAGCAGTGACAGAGCAGGGCAGGAACACAGAACAGCAATTCATGGAGTGAGCTCCAGGGCCTATGGGTAAGCCAACATTGCTGACATGAGGTATTGTGTGAAGAGAACCAGGGCTCAGGAGCTTCTTTGTCCCTGGCCAAAGACAGCGACGTGTCAGGGATGGTGAGACTGCAGTAGCACCAAAGTTTTATGGGCAGCAGAGGGAGCCCATGGACGGGGAGTCAGCCTGGCCTAGAAATATACTGAATTAATCAGCAAATCCATTTGCTCTTCCAGAAATCTGTTACTGGAGTATCCATAAGGTGTGGGCAGAAGGTAGCTTGTGTTTATTTTGAGTAGTTACAGTACCTCCAACATGCTTCAATTCGTCCTGGTGGTCATGTCAGTCAACTTCGAGGGCCAGGGCAGCCTCACAAGCTCAGGCTTTGCGACTGCCTTTACCACTGTGGCCACACTGCATGCACAGTCATCCCGTAACCTCCCACCCTCGGGGGCTGACAGTCACCACTTCTGTGCTCTAAGGCAGAAGTTCTCTGGGCAAGCAGGGCCAAGATATAATTTTCATAGAATTCCAGACTGCTTTAGCTTGAAAGGGACCTTAAAGCTCCTCCAGCTCCAACCCCTGCCACGGGCAGGGACACCTTCCACTGGAGCAGCTTGCTCCAAGCCCCTGTGTCCAACCTGGCCTTGAGCACTGCCAGGGATGGGGCAGCCACAGGTTCTCTGGGCACCCTGTGCCAGCGCCTCAGCACCCTCACAGGGAAGAGCTTCTGCCCAAGAGCTCATCTCAGTCTCCCCTCTGGCAGGTTAAAGCCATTCTCCATGTCTGTCCCTACAGTCCCTTGTCCAGAGCCCCTCTCCAGGTTTCCTTCAGCCCCTTTAGGCACTGGAGCTGCTCTAAGGTCTCCTCTCACAGGTCCAGCCCTCGCAGCAGCTCCATGGCCTCCTCTGGCCTCGCTCCAACAGCTCCACATCCCTCTTGTGCTGTTCCCCAGAGCTGGATCAGGACTGCAGGGGGGGGTCTCCCCAGAGCACAGCAGAGGGGCAGGATCCCCTCCGTGCTCTGCTGCTCACGTTCTGGAGGTGCAGCCCAGCACCCAAGGGGGTTCTGGGCTCAAGCACACACTGAAGCTGGGTCATGGGGAGCTTCCCCTCACCAAACACCCCCAAGTCCTTCTCCTCAGGGTTGCTCCACCCAGTATCCCCCAGCCTGTGTCTGTGCTTGGGACTGCCCTGATCCAGGGGCAGGACCTTGCAGTTGGCCTTGTTGAGCATGAGGTTCACACAGTCCCACCTCCCCAGCTTGCTCAGATGCCTTTGGATCTGATCCCTTCCCTCCAGTGTGTCAACTGCACCACACAGCCTGGTGTCATCAACAAACTCGCTGAGGGTGCTTGATCCCCCGTCCATGTTGCCACCAAAGATGTTGAACAGGATCACCCCAACACTGACGCCTGAGGAACATGTCACTGATCTCTACTTGAACACCAATCCGTTGACCACGAATCTTGGACCATCCAGCCCATTCCTTATCCACCAAGTAGTACATCCATCAAGTCCATGCCTGTTGATCATATTTGAAAAATCATGGCAGTTGTGCCATGGTGATATCAGGTGAGGCTCCCAACAACTGGATAAAGGGAAATATAACCCCCATTTTCAAGAAGGGTGAAATGGAAGTCCAAGGCAACTATAGACCAGTCAGTCTCCCCTTAGTGCCTGGAAAAATCTTGGAGCAGATTCTCCTGGAAAGCATGCTAAGGCACATGAAAGATAACAACGTGGTTGGTGACAGCCAGCATGGGTTCACTAAGGGGAAATCCTGCCTGACCAATCTGGTGACCTTCTATGATGGGGCTATGGAACTGATGGACAGGGGCAGAGCGGTTGATGTCATCTACCTGGACTTGTGCAAAGCATTTGACACTGTCCCACATGACAGCCTTGTCTCTAAATTGGAGATACATCAATTTGACGGATGGACCACTCAGTGGATAAAGAATTGGCTTCATGGCCACATGCCAAGAGTTGTGGTCAATAGCTCAATGTCCAGCTGGAGATGGGTGTCCCTCAGGAACTGGTGTTGGGACCGGTCTTGTTCAACATCTTTGTCGGTGACATGGACAGTGGGATTGAGTGCGCCCTCAGCAAGTTTGTGGATGACAGCAAGCTGCGTGGTTCGGTTGATACGCTGGAGGGAAGGAATGCCATCCAGAGGGACCTTGACACGCTTGTGAGGTGGGCTGATGCCAACCTCATGAAGTTTAACCATGCCAAGTGCAAGGTCCTACACCTGGGTCAGGGCAATCCCAGCCACAGCTACAGGTTGGGCAGAGAAGAGATTGAGAGCAGCCCAAGGAGAAGGACTTTGGGGTGTTGGTTGATGAGAAAATGAACATGAGCCAGCAGTGTGCGCTTGCAGCCCAGAAAGCCAACCGTATCCTGGGCTGCATCAAAAGGAGTGTGACCAGCAGGTCGAGGGAGGTGCTCCTGCCCCTCTACTCTGCTCTCAGGAGACCTCACTTGGAGTATTGTGTGCAGTTCTGGTGTCCTCAACATAAAAAGGACATGGAACTGTTGGAGCAAGTCCAGAGGAGGGTCACGAGGATGATCAGGGGACTGGAGCACCTCCCGTATGGAGCCCGGCTGAGAAAGTTGGGGCTGCTCAGCCAGTTGGGGCTGCAAACATCCAGACGCTGCTGCTACGCCCAAGGTGCCAGCAGGACAGAAAGCTGGTGCTTGGCGATGATTTGGCAGAGGAGCAGGTGAGTATAGGATGGGGGTGTCCTCCGGAGTAAGGGGGGTAATGGCGTGATTTGGGGCTGATTCTCCCAACAAGACCTTTCCATGATGGGCTGTGCTTGTGAAGCCGGAGCCGCTGTGGAGTTCCCAAAATACTCCAAACCCCCTGATTCTAAGTTTACAAGGGTTGAGGCAGAGGAGGGTGCCTGAGGGGGAGATCCCCCACAGAACTCGGTACAGCAGGTTTGGGGGTGTCGTGCGCCGCCGGGCGCCGCTCGGTGCTGCCTTCTTGTGTCCAGAATTCGGTACTGCAGGTGGTGGTGATGGGGGGTGTGTGCGATGCGCTGGGCTGCCCTCGCTGCTGCCATCTGTGTCCAGAGTTCGGTACTGCAGCCCGGGCTCCGCGCAGGAGCCGTAGCTCCCCCTTCGTCCACGCGGGTGTTCGCCGGCGGTGGTGGCGGTGTCCTGCGGGTGGGTGCTGCGTGGTTCCTGCTGCCTCGCGGTCAGCGGTCGCCACCGCTGCAGCCGCTTCGCGTTCGAGTGTCGGCGGGTGCACGGTGGAACACCGGGGTGCTGGAGGCCGCAGCCCGGTGTTCACGCGGCAGTTCCGGTCCCTCCGGCGCGCCTTTTCGGTGTGCCCCATGCGCAGCGCCCGAGAGCAGCATGGCGGCGGCAGCCGGTGAGATCCGAGCCCACCGGGGGTCCGGGGTTACCGGAGGCGAGCCCACCCGTCCGCCCGTCCCTTGGGCGGGCGCAGGGCGGTGTCTCCTGCCCGCTGGCCGCCCGGCGCGGGAAGCTTCGCAGCGCCCGGAGCGGCAGGGTTGCGGTCTGCCGGAGACGAGCCGGGTCAGGGGCCCCGAGTGCGCTTGCTTCTACCGTAATCTGCCTTGATGGATCTCAGGCGCCTCGGAAGCTCCTGCCCTGCATCCTGCGCCGTGCCACTGTGCTTGTCTCTCCCTCTGCCCTGGTTTCAGCTGTAGCAGAGTTAATTCTCTTCCCAGGATCTGGTGCAGGGCTGTGTTTCCCCTTTACTGTGAGAATAACGCTGGTCACGCACCGATGTTTCAGTGGTTGCTCGGTCCCGCTTACCCCGGGCAAGGACTTTTGGGTCCTTCGTGCTGTGCCGGTGAGGAGGGGCACAAGTAGCCGGGAGGGAGCAGAGACAGGACACCGGGCCTGAGCTAGCCAAAGCCGTATTCCATATATACGACAGTGTGTCGTGCTCGGTACTGAGGGGAGTAAAGAAACTGGGGGAAGTCACCACGGCAGGTCCTTAATTCATACTGTATCTTCATTCATAGGGAAAGGGGAGAAGATAGAAATACCCTTTAAAAACTAGCCAAGGAATTCCTTGTTTCTCGCCTCCATTCTAAGATTGCAGTTATTTTGGAAATAGGACTGTTCACCGTAGCTTTAAGATGCTGAAAGATCTGGAGACTGAAATGCTCTGTCCATGAAATGAGCGGGGTCCGCAGCAGCAGCTGCAGGGGCAGGGCTAATTGCCCTCCTTTTGTTCTGCAAATAGACCTTGCTGTATTGTGCCCTGGCGGACCCCAGCTAATCACAGCTTTTCTGTTGAGACTGTCAGCAGGGATTTCAGTTGCTGTTGCTGCTCTCCTGGTTTCCCCCTGTTTGGACACTTGCCTTGCTACAATAAAGTCATTAGGTTTCTTCATAAAGGCTTAATGTTCTAAATACAGAGACAGCGTTGTGAAGGAGCTGATCCAGAATTCCATCTGTGTTGCAAGGTGCTTGTAGCAGGAGACGCATCGAGTTACCAGAGTGAGTGGCTTTAGGGCTTCTCTATTTTATGCCAAGTCATTTCAAGTCTCAGTCTATTGAGTGCGGACAGAATCCTTATTTGCTCTGCTGCTGATTTGCTCTGGTCATCGAGGTGAAGGCTTTAGATCTAGGAGCAGTTGATCTAAGGCTTGTTCACCTCATTTTATGCCATCTAAAAATTACGC
Organism: Amazona ochrocephala; assembly: GCA_039720435.1. Classification (NCBI taxonomy): domain Eukaryota; kingdom Metazoa; phylum Chordata; class Aves; order Psittaciformes; family Psittacidae; genus Amazona; species Amazona ochrocephala. The sequence continues at coordinate 276,345 of CM077891.1, read as the reverse complement.
TGCCAAAAAACTAAATGGACTTTATCGCATTAAAACTCTACAAATGCACTTTAAATCTTAGTTTGCTTAATGTATGAGATAGCTATGGATGACCCAGTATGCAGGCTATGCATGCAGCACCCTGCAGGACAAAATATGTATGACCTTGTCGGTCACTCTGTGCGGCTAAAAATAGTGTCGTGTCGCAGGAGGTTATCTGAGAATGAATTGAAAATGTTCCAGGTCTTGTTTCGGGGGAAGTCTCATCTAGACTGCCCTGGTGCTCAGGCAGGAGCCTGGCGGGCAGGCTCCTGGCTGTATGTGGTCTGTGCAGGTTTCTAGCAGGCTTGGTGCTTCGTGAGGAGTCACCTCCTACACTGAGGTGACTCTTAGTTACTGCTGCAGCTCAAGCACAGGCCTTCACTAATGGCTGTAGGCGCTGTGACTGCTGGTTTTCATCCGTATGTTTTTTTGCAGGGGATTGTCTCTTCTGTGAAATGCCCGTGTGGGATTTCTGTAGTTAAAAAAATACACAACTGTTTTGTTTTCCCCTTTGCTTGCCTGTGATGACCAGGAAGAAGAAGAATGCCTAACAGAGGTGGGTAAAGAAGAGAAGGTGGAAGAAGCAAGCCCAGAAAAGCAGTGCAGAATATGCCAGTGAAGAGCAGGGAAAAGAGAAGCAGCAGTCTCCAGGTCTGGCAGAAACTGCCCCTCCCAGAGCAGAATCCTAGAAAAAGGAAGAAGGAGAGAAGCTGGAATCTCGGGTGAGCATCCCGCTGAGGGAATGGGTCTTGGATTTTGGTGTCTGAGAGGTTGAATTGTGAGAAACGGTCTGTAGGTTCAGGCAGGCCTTGGTCAGACACAACAGTGAAGCAGCTATTTATTTAACATTTGTGCAAAACGGGTGTCCTGGCAAGTAGGCACACACAGCAAAGGCAGAACTTTGATTTGTTTTTTCCTATCCTGTCTGTAAGTTCCCTCCCTTTTCCTAAGTTTTCCCGTTGGTTGGGGACTCTAAGGTTTACAGCGTGTCTAACATGTATAATCTATGTGCTAACTGTCCCGCCTCTGGTCACACCTTCCCTTATTCTATTTCATACTCCCCTTCCTCTTATTCATCTCCTTTTATGATTCAGTTTCATAACTCTCTGGTAGACATGTGGTACCCCAAATTACTGTTCAACTACAGAACCAGTTTGCACCAGCTAAGTTTCACAGGCTGTACAAAGATAGCGTTCTTTTTAACCACAGTGTGTCTGTTACCCAAAGATGACATTGTCTTTAACCACAGAGTGTGTCTGTTTAAGTCGTCATATTTCAAACCCTTTGTTTCGTTTCCTTAGTAACTTAGCCCCAGCCCTACTATTGCAAAGTCTTAATATTGCAAAGCCCCATCCCTGATATTGTGAAAACAACACTGTTTTTCTCACAGAGTTTCCTCAGGTGAGCTCTTCTTTCCTGTTTGTCCCCTGCCCTGAGAAAAAATCTGGAAAACCCACAAATCTGTTCCCTTGCCTGAGAATGTATTTTTTCTTTACAGGATCCCAAGGGAAATAGAGAAAATGCGAAAGAGGAAGAACCATCCAAAAGTTCTGATGACAGCACAGTTACCGAAACAGAGGAAGGGAAGAAGATCGACACACTGAAGAAGCAGAAACTTGTCCGTGAGACCCCCATGGAACTGGGTGTAAACGATATGCCTGACCTGCTGGAGGATGAAGTTAAGAGCTTGATGAAAAAGGATGTTTGAAACGGCTCTGCTGGGTTAAAGCTCCAGGTAAAGGAAGTGAATTGCTTTGGAATGGTGGGGGCTCATGTAGCGCTGCTGTCATCATAAGCTTATGTATATGATGTGCTCCTCAGCTAAAGGCACTTGCTACCTTTGATTACTGTTCTCTTTGCATGCTAGACTCCAAGACTTGATGATTGGAGATTTAGAGAAACAGGAAGGAGAGAAATCGGTCAACAGCTTGGAGTCATTCATCTTTGGGACCCAGCTAAGAGAGGGATATCAAGAAACGAGAAGGCCAGGAGAGCAGGTAGAAGTGTCTTGTCATGGTTTAACCCCAGCTGGTGACTCAGAACCAGGCAGCCACTTGCTCACTCTGCCCCCTTCTTTCTACCCCCCTCTTGGAGGGATGGGGAGGAGAATGGGAAGAATGTAACTCCCACAGGCTGAGGTAAGAATAGCCCAGTAACTAAGGTATAACAGACCACTACTGCTACCACCAATAATAATAATGATAAGGGAAATAACAGGGGGAGAGAATACAACTGCTCACCACCCGCTGACCGATACCCAGCTGAACCCGAGCAGCAATCTCGCCCTTCCAGGTAACTGCCCCCAGTTTCTATCCTGGGCATGATGTGCTGTGGTGTGGAATACCCCTTTGGCTAGTTTGGGTCAGGTGTTCTGTTTCTGCTTCCTTCCGGCTTCCCCTCCTCGCTGGTGGAGCATAAGTCCGAAAAGTCCTTGATCAGAGTAAACATTACCTAGCAAGAACTAAAACCATCGGTGACTTATCAGCACTGTTCCCAGACTAAAGTATTAGGTTGTTGCCTGCTGATGACACTGCCAAACTTGTATGGTCACTGCTGAGCTCGTCTGGTTTCATCAAAGTTCATTCTATGTTGGGGTGATAATCGGAGGGAAGCCAGGGTCAGTTGATGGTGATCTGAGGACAGTTCTGCTGTTGCTGCTGTCTTATCCCATGACTTTATTCTCTGCTGATGATCATGACAGCCTATATCTTTTCTTCAAAGCCCAGAACGGCAGACGTGGGCATCTAGCTGATGGGCTATAGAAGTGTTATATAGCAGACAACAGCATATAATTGAGTTCTTTGGCTGTTTTCCCACAAAATCAAATTTCCTCGAGGTACACACCAAACTTCCCTGTCTTCCTACATTACCCACCAAATATATCCGGGTCCCCGAGCAAAAGCAATCCCACGAGTGGGTTTGCCTTTACCTGAAGCAGGAACAACCCAGACTGTCTTCCCCAACAGATTCTTTGTATGGACCACAGGAATGTTATGCCCCTCTGCAGTATGTAGAAGTTCTGACTGGACTGGACCAGCCCTGCTGGCAGATCACCTGGTGTTGACCAACCAGGTGGCCTCTGGTAAATGTGTATCCCAGTGTTTGAAAGTCCCACCACCCATTGCTCTCAGTGTAGTTTTTAACAGCCCATTGTACTGTTTGATTTTCCCAGAGACTGGTGCATGGTAGGGGATGCGATGTACCCACTCAATGCCATGTTCTTTGGCTCAGGTATCTATGGGGTTGTTCCAGAAATGAGTATCCTTGTGTGACTCAGTTCTCTCTGGGGTGCCATGTCACCAAAAGGCTTGCTTCTCAAGGCCCAGGATAATGTTCCAGGCAGTGGCGTGGGGCACAGCATATGTTTCCAGCCATCCCGTGGTTGATTCCACCATGATAAGCACATGGCGCTTGCCTTGGCGGGTTGGTGGGAGTGTGATATAATCAATCTGCCAGGCCTCCCCACAGTTGTACTTCAGCCACCATCCTCTTTACCAAAGAGGCTTTAACTGTTTAGCATGGGAAATTGCAGCACATGTTTCACAGTCATAAATAACTGCGCAATAGTGTTCATTGTTAAGTCCACCCCTCGCTCACGAGCCCATCTGTATGTTACATCTCTGCCCTGATGGCCTGAAGTGCCATGGGCCCACCGGGCCAAAAATAATTCACCCTTATGTTGCCAATCTAAGTCCATATGAGACACATCAATCTTAGCAGCTTTATCCACTTGTTGGTTGTTCTGGTGTTCCTCAGTGGCCCAACTCTTGGGTACATGAGCATCTACATGGTGTACCTTCACCACCAGGTTTTGCACCCAGGCAACGATATCTTGCGACAGTGCAGCAGCACAGATGGGTTTACCTCTGTGCTGCCAGTTACTCTGCTTCCATTGCTGCAATCACCCCCACAGGGCCTTCGCCACCATCCATGAGTCAGTGTAGAGATAAAGTACTGGCCACTTTTCTCGTTCAGCAATGTCCAAGGCCAGCTGGATGGCTTTCACCTCGGCAAACTGACTCGATTCACCCTCTCCATCAGCAGTTTCTGCAACTTGTCATTGAGGACTCCATACAGCTGCCTTCCATCTACGATGCTTTCCCACAATGCGACAGGACCCATCAGTAAACAAGGCATATTGCTTTTCACTTTCTGACAGTTGATTTTATGGTGGGGCCTCTTCAGCACTCATTACCTCCTCCTCCTCTGGTGACATTCCAAAATCTTTGCCCTCTGGCCAATCCAAGATGACTTCTGGGGTTCCTGGATGACTGGGATTTCCTATTTGAGCTCGTTGTGTAGTTAGTGCAGCCCACTTACTCCGTGGAGCATCGGTTGCATGATGTGCAGAGGCGACCCTGCCTTTGAACATCCAGCCCAGCATGGGCAACCGAGGTGCCAGGAGGAGCTTCTGAAGCAGCTCGAACCCCTTCATAGGCTGCCAGTATCTCTTTTTCAGTTGGGGTATAGCTGGCCTCAGATCCTCTGTATCCCCAACTCCAAAAGCTGTGTGGTTGACCTCAAGTCTCCCCTAGATCTTTCTGCCAGAGGCTCCGGGTACTACCATTCTCCCGGCTGTGGTGTAAAGCAGGTTTTCTTACATCTTGCACGGTACAGACTGATCCAAGGGCTACTGCATAAATTATCTCTCGTTTGATTTGCTCAAAGGCTTGTTGTTGCTCAGGGCCCCATTTGAAATCATTCTCCTTCTGGGTCACGTGATAGAGAGGGCTTACAATCAAACTGTAATTCGGGATGTGCATCCTCCAGAGCCCCACAACACCCAAAAAAGCTTGTGTTTCTTTCTTGTTAGTTGGTGGCGACGTTGCTGTTATCTTCTTGATCACATCTGTGGGGATCTGGTGACGTCCATCTTGCCATTTTATTCCCAAAAATTGAATCTCCTGTGCAGGTCCCTTGACCTTACTCTGTTTTATGGCAAAACCTGCTTTCAGCAGGATTTGGATTATTTTCCTCCCTTTCTCAAAGACTTCTTCCATTGTATCACCCCACACAATAATGTCATCAATGTATCGCAGGTGTTCTGGAGCTTGCCCCTGTTGCAGTGCAGTCTGGATCAGTCCATGGCAGATGGTAGGGCTGTGTTTCCACCCCTGGGGCAGTCGGTTCCAAGTGTACTGGACACCCCTCCAAGTAAAAGCGAACTGTGGCCTGCACTCTGCTGCCAGAGGAATTGAGGAAAATGCATTGGCAATATCAATCGTGGCATCCCACTTGGCTGCCTTTGACTCCAGCTCATACTGAAGTTCTAGCATGTCTGGTACAGCAGCAGTCAATGGTGGTGTAACTTCATGCAGGCCACGACAGTCTACTGCTAAGTCTTCACTCTCTGACTTTTGCACTGGCCGTGTGAGGCCGTTAAAGGGTATGTGGGTCCTGCTGATCACTTCTTGGTTCCCCAGTTTGCAGATCAGCTTATGGATGGGAATCAGGGAGTCTTGGTTGGCGCGATATTGCCGCCGGTGCACTGTTGTCGTGATTTGCACTTGTTGTTCTTTGACCTTCAGCAACCCCACAGCAGAAGGATCTTCTGAGAGACCAGGCAAGGTGGACAGCTGCTCAATTCCCTCTGTCTCCAAAGCAGCAATACCGAAAGCCCATCAGTACCCTTTTGGGTCTTTGAAGTACCTTCTCCTCAGGTAATCTATGCCAAGGATGCATGGAGCCTCTGGACCAGTCACAATGGGGTGTTTCTTTGAAATACCCTCTCCTGAGGTAATCTATGCCAAGGATGCATGGAGCTTCTGGACCAGTCACAATGGGGTGTTTTTGCCATTCCCTCCCCATCAGGCTGATTTCAGCCTCCAGTACAGTCAACTCTTGGGATCCTCCTGTCACTCCAGAAATGGAAATGGGTTCCACCCCTTGACAGCTTGATGGCATCAGGGTACACTGTGCACCGGTGTCTACTAGAGCCTTATACTTGTGCGGGACTGTGGAGATGTAATGCATGGACTCCATATGCAGTTCCAAGTGAAGGCCTTTGTTCATGTATCTCTTGTTCTTTTATAACAAGCATTCTGTGCACGCGCTTCATAACAGTGTACGATTGGTTAATGTCTGCTGTCCATGCGCCTCAAACTAGTTTTTGATTGGTTCCCTTCAGCTCATCCTGTTCTTAACCTTTTCTTCCTCATTTTGTTCCCCTTCAGTTCACTTTCCACTCCCCTTTTTCTCAGGGTCAGCCAACAGTACATTCAGGTCGTCTAAGGCTGCTTGCTCATTCTCTACCTCCACATGGGTCTGATGTGCCAGGCCATCTGTTCCACACAGTCCAATAAACTCGATTGTTCCTTACCTCCACCTGGCTGGAGGCAGGGCCCCTCTAATAGTGATCATAAGATTCTCCACTTACGTCTTATAAAGGGATCAGAATTCCTTATCACAGGAGTTGGAGTAAACTCCACTCCATCTGGGAAAATGCTCACCAGAGACTGGAGCAGCACATTTTATGGGGGGATCACCCTTGACTGTTGTTCTCCTGTTCAATTCACGCACCCGTTCCTCCAGAGCTGAGGTAGGTTTTCCATCCCACTTTCTCATGTCTTATCCATGATCCTGCAGGTAAAACCATAAGGTGGCCCGTCATGTGTACCTCCTATATCTTCTCTTTTGGGCAATAGAGCGCCTTCTGTTAATAGCTGAGACGTGGGTCGATACACATGGGGAGCTGGATAAATTGGATTGATTGTCTCTCAATTATTTGAACTTCTTGGTCAGGAGTTTTTTCACAGCTGAAATGATGCAAAGGGTGAGATTCTTCGAACTCTCGGAGTTGATGGCTCACTTCATCCACTGTTGGTGGTGTTGCCTCACTCCAGATCATTGATGCCAATGAGTGGGCATGTGATGATGGCGCACTCCGTGTAAGTTTCCACCATATGGGTTGTGTACATTTGACTTCATCTGGATCTACAGGTGCATTCCTGGCATCCAGCCTTCATCATCTCTAGAGTGGCTGATTCCTTCAGGTACTGGATGCCGCTCTCTCTGTTGTGGTCCATGTGGCTGAGTACTGTGACATTGTCCTTGTAGGGATACCTTTCCTTCACAGCTGCCAAGAGTTGCCTCCAAAGGCTGCGGGCTCATTTCTCTTTTGAAATTGCTTTGTCAATTCCCCCTTCCCTAGCAAGTGATCCCAGCTGCTTGGCTTCCCTACCTTTTAGTTTGTGTTCGTTGGCCCCATTGTCCCAGCATTGAAGGAGTCAGGTAATGATGTGCTCCCCTGGAAGATGGGCCAAATCTTTTCACATATTCTGCAGCTTGGTTGAGGTCTGGGATCAAGAAGTTACCTGTTCTTCTGATTCCTATATTAATGACTCTTGTTCAGATGCTGTCCCCTCTAGTGTGTGTATTGGGTCTTCATCTTTTTTCACTGGACAGGTTGCTCTTTGTGCCTCTTGTTTGCTTTCCCCCTTGCTTATAGGGGCAACTGATATTGGCATGAATTGGCCTTTTGTTTAGCTGCAGTGATTATCACTGTGGTTGGAGTGGCTTCAAGTGTCTGTCACTGTGGCTGCAGTGTCTATCACTGGGGTTGGAGTGGCTGCAGTGTCCGTTGTCAGGGTTGGTGTAGCTGCTGTGCTTGTGGCTTGACTAGCTGCATTGTCTGTTGCTTTGCCATCAGATCCAGAGACATCTTTTTCCCCTTGAAGGTGCTGGATAGTGTTGAGCAGGGCTCTGTAGGCATAGGCCAAGCCCCAGCACGTTGCAGCACGTTGTTCCTGTCTGGTATTGCCAGGAGAGCAGCACACCTCATTTAAGTGTTTTACTAGTTTTTCCCTATTTTGCACTTGTTCAGGGCTGAAATTCCAATGCACTGGAGGGACCCACTGGCCTAGATACTTGCCCATACGATCCCACACACCCTGCCACTCATTACTGTCCAGCCTCAGGGAGAATCATTTGGTTGTCGTCTTACATCATCATTTAACTGCAGACAAGACCTGGTCCCAACCCTGCTTAACTTTTGAGATCAGATGAAATAGAGCATTCTCAAGGTGGTATGGCTGTGGGTAAAGTATGCGTAGTATTTGTGGCAACATGCTGATTCCCAGCAAAAGCAGCAGGCAGGTTTCAGGGGTATCCAAAGGCCATGCAAAACCGTTCAAATTCTTAAATGCTGCTGTAAGTAGCCCGGTGGGGGAGCCGGGTGTGTGAGGGAATGTCTCCTTCATAGGTTGACCTCCAAGGAGGAAAAAAAAGATGTGTAATTGCTAAAAATTCCCATTATATGTCTCCCAAAGTATAGAGGTGATGACCACGCTGAGAAGGCATGCCAGACCAGTTTCATAATCAATGTATTGCAAGTATTGCAAGTCGTTACCATTAAGTACAGAGAAACAAGAACCTTAGCCCAGGCCCCAAAGCTGATAAACACTAAAACAGCAAATACTGGCTGCAAGTAAGGCATGCCGTGCCTCTGAGACCAAGCACAACTCTCAGAGCCAATAAATCAGCTTTGTGATGAGTGACTATCAATCCAAAACAATGAATGCTTATCACAAATATGATTAGACACACTCTGGTCAGATCTGTCGTTATCTCAACCCTTTGGGCCCCACGTTGGGTGCCAAAAAGAACTGTTGTGGTTTAAGCCCACCCAGTAACAGAACCACACAGCCACTCGCTCACTCCCCTCTCTTCTTCCTTCCCCCGCTCCTGGAGGGATAGGGAGGAGAATGGAAAGAATGTATTAACTCCCATGGATTGAGATAAGAACAGTCCAGTAACTCAGGTATAACATGAACCACTACTGCTACCACCAATAATAATAATGATAAGGGAAATAACAAGGGAAGAGAATACAACTGCTCACCACCAGCTGACCAACACCAGCCTTACCCAAGCAACGATCTGGGCCTTCCGGGTAACTGCCCCCAGTTTCTGTCCTGGGCATGACGTGCTGTGGTATGGAATACCTCTTTGGTCAGTTTGGGTCAGGTGTCCTGTCTCTGCTTCCTCCCGGCTTCCCCTCCTCCCTGGCAGAGCATGAGGCTCACAAAGTCCTTGGTCAGAGTAAACGTTACTGAGCAGCAGCTGAAACCATCGGTGTGATCTGCCTTGTTTTCAGACTGAAGTTGAAAACACAGCACTGCACCAGCTACTAAGAAGGAGAGAAATGACTGCTACTGCTGAACCCAGGACAGAAGCCCACCCAGCTTGATGATAAAGGTTTTGGTTTTGGGGTATGTTTTCCCTCTCCCAGCTGTATGTCAACTGTCACCGTTTCACCATGGTCACCCTTTCTTTTGCCATGGACGGACAAAACAGAGGGAAGAAACCATCGTGATCTGTGATGCAAGGTATGTCTATGATGTGTGTCTGCGTTTTTCCTAAGGTGCTTGTAGTATGGGATTTAACGATGACATAAAGAACATGCCCACTTTCTTTCTCTCTTTTTTTCTATGAAAGATTTAAAGGCAATTACTCAACATAAGGTCCATTGCAGAGCATGTTATGCCTATGCAAAGCTTCTTTTAGTTTTCTCTTCCTGAAAGAAGTATCTGTGTGGTTAACTGTTAAGTGATAGCAAGAAAATAGTTTTGTGATAAAAGAGGAAAAAAACCTGTTAGAGTTCAGCTGTTCAGAAGAAACAGACTTTATTTTTTACAGTAAAAGCCTTTGTTTTGTTTCATTGGTAGGTTTTTGAAGCTTTTTTGTGTGTTTTTTTTTTTTTAACATATAGAAATGCATTTTGGGATTTCTGTTTTTTGGGTGACTTGTTGCAGACGTTTCATGATGCTCAACACACTGTGCTGCCCCAAAAATACTCCAGACCCCCAGATTGTGGGTCTGCAAGGCGGTGTGGGGGGGGAATTTGCTGACTTTTTTGAGGAGAAGAACATGCTGTGTGGGATTTTTTTGGTAGTGCTGCTGCCATCATGTATCCAAAACTCGGTACTGCAGGTGGTGGTGATAGGGTGGTGCTGGGCGCGGCAGACAATGGGAGCAGCATGGGTGGGGGGGCCGTCTCGGGAGTGATTGACGGGAGTGGTTGCCAATGACGGCCGCGGGGGGTGGTGGCCAATGGCAGCGGCGGGGGGGGAATCCCGGGAGCGGTTGATGGGCACGGCGGCCACTGGCGGGTTGGGGGTGTTGTCCCTCTGGTCTCAGGCAGAGCCGCCCCCTTTTTCATAGGGATCTGTGTAAACGGCAGTTATGAAAGCAATGAAGTAATGAGCTGCTCCTGGGGGCAAAAGGACTGTGATTTTGATCTTGCACCCCAGGACTGCTCTCTGCTGCCATGCTGTGTCCCCCACAGCGACCCATGGACACACACCCTCCCTAGGCCTATAGCGCCCTATGAACTCACAAAACGTGTCCCACAGCTGTTGTTGACACATGCCATCATGATGTCGCCAGGATGGTGATGACATCAGCGTCATCGATGACATGGCTCCCATTGTGGCCCCCAAGTGCCCCATAAAGCCCCCACTATCCCCCTGCAGCCCATCAGTACCACACCACCAATAGATTTTTTTAATTCACTTTCATTCTTTTTTTTTTCAACTTTCCTTTGCTTTTATTCAAGTTTTATTCAGGCTTGTTCACTTTTATTCACTTTTAATTCACTTTTCTTCAGATTCGATTTAGCCACTTTTACTAACAGGTTTTTTTTTAGATAAGTGATGGCGACCCAGAGCAATCCATGGACACCCCACAGAGCCCCATAGACCTCAGTAGATCCCAAATAGCACCCCCCCCCCCCAGGCTCATAGACTCTATAAGCATGCTGTAGAGTCCCAGAGCAATCCATAGACACGCCATAGTGACTTTTAGAGACCTATAGACACTCCATAGCAACCCATAAACAACCCATAGCCATCCACAGCACCTCATGGAAACCCAAAGAGGCCCCATAAAGCCCCATAGACTTCCCCTTAAGTTCCCTGTAGGGCGCCCCCCAGCCTCATAGTGATATAAGGAAAGCAAGTGCCTAGAAAACACAGGGTTAAAATGCTTTTAACTTAACTTAGGTTTAAGATAGAGAATAAGGTTTGTGTTGTAAGTCTGTGGTGTGATAACAGAATTTACTAGTTTTACTAACAAGAGTGAATTATTTCTTTTATCCTTCTAATGAGTGAATTCTTTCTTACCATCCTTCTAATCTATCAGTAAGTTTGGAGACACTGACTCCCGAACATCTGCCATCTTGGGATACTCCTTGCCTGCCCATCCTGTCCTGGCCAAGGTCACACTGCTCTAAATCTCTGCCCGCTCTCGGAAAGTTGCAGGTACGGCTGGTTTCAGCTAATTGTGATTACTGGGGTATCCAACTGTGCCAAAGGTGAAAAGTGCACCCTGAGGAAGACTGCTGACTTCATCTTGAAGACCCCTGCCCATGACCATCGGAGGGCAGTGCGCAAGCGCCAAAAGGGAGGAGTCTTCTGATAATGAGTACCTAACAAATTGTAATATCCCGCCCCCCCCCCCCCCGCTCTCTCGGGCACCTAATGAATATGCATGTTTGTGTGTAATAAATATCTGCGTGCTTAACCCCTTGGTGTGCAAGTTAGGAGGAGCGATCCCCCTTGCACCCAGCGCTGTAATAAACATACCTGCTTTATAACTCTCTTTGGGTTGTAGAGTGATTTTGTGCATCAATAGACACCCTATAGACATGCCATAAAGACCCACAGTAACTGAGGGACACTCCATAGTGGTTCATAGACACCCATAGTGACCCACAGTGACCCATAAATGCCCCATGGACATCCAATACTGACCTGTATATGCCCCATAGAAATGCATGGCCACCCATAGAGACCCAAAGCAACTCCAGATTCCTTACAGATACACACATGGCCCCATGATGACCCATAGAGGCCCATAGACTCCCTCCACTGCCACACAGCACCCTATAGATGCCCACCTCCCTCTGCCCCATAGTTCCTATAGACACACAACACACGCCCCGTGGCTTTTATTGAGTTATGGTGATGTGACGTCACCAGGACTGCAATGGCATCAGGAGTGTCATCAACCACCATGGCGCCCAATAGGGCCCCCACTTCCCCCTTGTGCCCCATGAATACCCAAACACAAATCAATTTTTCTGTTGACTTTAGTTCATTTTTATGAACTTTCATTCACTTCTGTTTGAGTTTATTTGGGCTCATTCACTTCTTTTTCCTTTTCCCATTGCATGGTGGCCCCGCCCCCAGTGCAGACCACACCCCCTCAGGAGGTGACCCCGCGGTGCCGCCTGCGGCCCATTTGCCTGCCCCACCTGGCCCCTCCCACAGCCCAGGTCACACCTTCCCCGAAGTCCACGCCCCTTGCCCCTCATTGGCCCACCCCAAAAGCCGCCTCGTTCCCTGGTACCACCTATCCCTTACCCTGGACCACGGCCACACTCCCCCATTAGCCCATCCCACAGCACAGACCACACCCCACATTCCTTTTCTAACCCTGAACCTCCGGTAGCCCTTCCACAGCGCAGACTACACACTCAGGCCTTCATTGACCCCACTTCAGCCCTGCTCCTAGCCCAGACCCATCATAAAGTGATTAAAAAGGGAGTAAGAGTGAATCAATCCAAATAGAACTTGAATAAAAGTGAACAAAAAATGACAAAAGTGACTAAGAAGTAAATAAAAAGTGAATTGAACTGAAGAAAGTAAATGAAAAGTGACTAAAAGTGATTTTAAATTACGAAAAAATAGAAATGAAAGTGAATAAAAAAATTGATGGTGTTGGGGCACTTACGGGGCACAGGGGGTAGTCCAAGGATAACAAAGTCCTTGGGGTGCCGTCTGTGCTGTGGGAGGGGCTAATGTAGGGCTGTGGGCGTGGTCTAGGTGGGAGGTAGTAGGGTACCAGGCCTCTGTTGGGGTGGGCCAATGAGGGACAAGGGGCGTGACCTCCCGTGAGGGTGTGATCGAGGCTGTGGGTGGGGCCAGTGCACAGGTGGGGCACAACACGTGTCAGACACATGACACAAACGTTTCACATTGTCGCACATGTGTCAGATGTCACACATTGCACAGATGTCACACGTGTGTCACACACATCACCCACATGTCAGAAACATCACACGTGTTATATGTCACGTCATGTCACACATACATCACACACAAGTCACATGTCTCTTGTCACACATCACACGTCTCACATACATCACGTGTCACATGTCACATGTGTCACACACATGTGTAACACATCACACGTCACAAACATTAGACACATCACACACATCACATGTGTCACACAGGTATCACAGATGTGCCACACATCACACATACATGTCACATGTCAAACGTGTGTCACAGATGTGCCACACATGTCACACAAACATCATACATGTCAAACATGTCACACATCCCACATGGCACACACAAGACACACGACACACGTCACATGTCACATCACACACATCAGAGGTGTATCACACACGTCACACGTGTTATACCTGTCACGCACGTGACATCAGACACATGACAACAAACATTCTGCATGTGTCACACACGTCATGGCAAGTGACTGGGTGTGTCGGGATGGGATGATGCCCCCCTCTCCCAACACATCTAGTTTAAAGCATCCTTGACCAGTCTGGCAAGCCTTCTACCAAAACCGCTCTTCCCCTTCTTTGTCAGACCAGCTCCACCAGCCCCCAGTAGACCTGGCCTGCTAAATTGAGTACCATGTTCAAGGTACCCAAACCCCTGACTATAGCACCACCCTTCTAACCATTTGTTAACCTGCCCAATCCTCCTAGCCTTTTCAAGGTCCTGCCCTGTACCCTGGAGAACTCATGAAAAGACAATCTGCGCTCCAGAGCCCCTAACCACCTCTCCCAGAGCGCTGTAGTCCTTCTTCATGTTCTTCAGGCTACCGCTATCTATATCAGTAGCACCCACATGGATCACTAGAAGTGGGTAATAGTCAGTGGGACTGACTAGTGCAGGCAGCTTCTCGGCCTCATCCCTGATCCAAGCCCCTGGTAGGCAACACACCTCCCTTGAGCCTGGGTCAGGCCAACAGATGGGTGCTTCTGTTCCTTTCAGAGTACAGACCCTACTACTACGGCCCGCCGCTTCTTCCTGGCAGCACCAGTAGTGATCTTCTTTACCAGTGTTTCAGCCGGTTGCTCCTGGTGCGAGTGTGCCCCATCATCAGCCCCCTGCAGGATCGCAAAGCGGGTCTGGGTGGGGACAACAGATGTAGGAGGAAGACCTTGCTTTTAGTTGTCCTCTTCCTCCTTTTTTTCTTGTTTTTTTTCCTGTTACCGTTTCCCAGCTTCCTGGGTTAGCAGCCTCCTTTCCTGCATGAGCAACAGTAGATGCCCGAGGCCCCTGCACAGTCTAGTCCTGGAGCAAGTGGTGCTGCTTCCTCTCAGCTTCCCTGACATCTTTCAGCCTATTGACAGTGTCCCGCAGCTCAGTCCCTGCTGCAGGAGGACCTCCACCAGGGAGCACCGAGTGGAGCCCTGTCCATTGTGCACCCTCTCCTCAGAAGAGCAGTGCAGGCGCTCTCTACACCCCGAGCTCTGCACTGCAGCCTCCCTTCCCATCGGCTCTGTCTGGGTACCTACTCTGGCCACCGCAGGGCAGCCAGAGCAGAGCTCCCAGACCTGGTCGTGGAGCGACTGCTCACGTTCCCACTCGAACTGCCGCGCAAACTGCCTCCACCGGCCCCGTTCGCCGCGCTCCCTGGGGCAGGTTTTTACCCACGCCGGGTGGTGCCGCTCCTCCTGGCACCGCCCCCTCTGAGTCAGCGGCTCGTGTCCACTGAGCTGCTGGCTCCTGGGCAAGCCCTGCGTTAAGGCTCCCTCGGTGGCTCTTGCAGCTCTGAGTTGCGGCTCCTGCTCGCTGAGCTTCCCCCTGCTCAGGTGTTGAAGGCGTCCTTTCTCGAGCTACTCACCTCAGCAATTGTGTGTGTCACATCACAGACATCATAAAAATGAGACACGTCACACACATCATAAATATGAGACACGTCACACACATCATTCGTATCGCACTTGTAACGCCATAAACATCACCTGTCACACACGTGTCACACGTCACATAGTAAATGCCACACAGGTCACGTGTGTCACACATAATGCACGTGACATATACCACACACGTGTCACACACGTCACACGTGATACGTCACACGTGTCACAGACATGTCACAGACACGTCTCACGTCATGCGCACATGCACAGACACGCACACATACACATGCACATACATGCATACATGCACACACACAGATGCACACAAATACACACACAAAAGGAAAGGAGAATACAAAAAAAAACAGGGTGCGTGCATGTTTCTTTACACACACTGATGACAGAGAAAGAGGCATTTGAAGGACCACAATTCCACATCTCATTCGATGTCATACAGGTCAGGACACAGCACACAGTTTATTGCTTCTCTCAGAACACAAATGTCAAGATACAGCGTTCCAGCACTTCTCAATATAAATAGTGCTCAAAAATATTTTTATAGGGGCTTTGTTTGTTTGTTTTTGCTTTTTCTTTTGGGCTAACATTACATAATTTCAGTCTGTTGAATCTTTAATAAGCAAGAAAGTCAGTCAATTTTGCATCACTGAAACCAAAGAATGCCCCTCTACTCTGCTCTCGTGAGACCGCACTTGGAGTATTGTGTGCAGTTCTGGTGTCCTCAACATAAAAAGGACATGGAACTGTTGGAACAAGTCCAGAGGAGGGCCATGAGGATGATCAGGGGACTGGAGCACCTCCTGTATGAAGATAGGCTGAGAAAGTTGGGGCTGCTCAGCGTGCAGAAGAGAAGGCTGTGTGGAAACCTCATAGCAGCCTTCCAGTATCTGAAGGGGGCCTATAGGGATGCTGGGGAGGGACTCTTCATGAGGGACTGTAGTGAGAGGACAAGGGGTAACGGGTTCAAACTTAAACAGGGGAAGTTTAGATTGGATATAAGGAAGAAGTTCATTACTGTAAGGGTGGTGAGGCCCTGGAATGGGTTGCCCAGGGAAGTTATGAATGCTCCATCGCTGGCAGTGTTCAAGGCGGGGTTGGACATAGCCTTGGATGGCATGGTTTAGTGGGAGGTGTCCCTGCCCATGGCAGGGGGTTGGAACTGGATGATCTTAAGGTCCTTTCCAACCCTAACTATTCTATGATTCAATGATTATCAAACAGAGGATGAGAAATTACTTAGTCTATTAGGAGCCAAGAAGCATGATGAAGGATGGTGGGTTACACCAAACAGGCAAGTAATAATTGCCCAGGCTCTTATGAGAAGAAAACCACCAGGCAACTCATGGGGGAACAGAATCAATGACTGAGGCTTTAAAGCTCGAAGTTCTGAGTATGCGAATGGCTGGAATCACAAAAGTGTTATAAAGAACTGTGAACCTTGTTTGCGATGCTAAGAAACCTTCCACTTGGAACAACAAAGGCAATTGTCCAGGAGACTATTGGCAAATGGACTTTACAGAATTGCCACAGCATAACGGGCTCAGGTGTATATTCAGATAGTACCCCGATATGGTGTACCAGCAGGCTTGTCCTTGGACAGAGGTCTGCATTTTACTGCAGAAGTAATTAGGAAGGTAGGAGAGTGTTTGGGAATCAAGTGAGATCTGCATACCCTATATAGACCTCAGGCTAATGGAAAAGTGTATGAATCAGACGTTCAAGTTACAATTAAGTAAAATATGTCAAGAAGCTTGTTTAACTTGGGTAGAAGCTCTACCAACTGCTTTGTTAAGGACACACACACAGCTGATCAAAGTGTAACCTTTAATCTTAAACTAACAATAGTGTGTGTGCCTTTAACATAGTTGAACAGGCCAAACTGTTCTAAGTTACTAACACATAGAGAGAAAGGAATGTTCGGCTGATGGGGGAAGGAACGTCACGGGACTGACAACAACTAAGGAGACAGTAAATAAGACCAAGAATGCCAGCCTTCAAGACAGCAGAGTGGTGCCCAGCGTGGGGCGATGCTGAAATAAGACAGAAGCTAACTCAGCAGTAGGACCTTGCAAGCATGTGCAAGCACTGCTTAGTAATGTTTGGTCTGACCAAGGACTTTCTGAGTCTCATGCTCTGCCAGGGAGGAGGGGAAGCCGGGAAGAAGCAGAAACAGGACACCTGACCCAAACTGACCAAAGAGGTATTCCATACCACAGCATGTCATGCCCAGGATGTAAAAACTGGGGGCAGGAAGCCGGAAGAGTTGGTTCACGGCTTGGTCGCCGTGTGGTGAGCAGTTGTATCCTCTTCCCTTGTATTTCCCTTGTCATTATTATTATTGGTGGTAGCTGTAGTGGTCTGTGTTGTACCTTAGTTACTGGACTGTTCTTATCTCAACCCATGGAAGTTACATTCTTTCGATTCTTCTCCCCATTCCCTCCAGCTTTGTCTGGTCCCGAGAGTTATGCAGAGTCGAGTTTGGGCCTTGTCTAGGGTTAGACGATGATATAAGAGGACCAAGAGATTTTCCCCGAGGTTGGATAGTCATGAGTGGCAGGGTGTGTGGGATAGTATGGGCAAGTATCTAGGCCAGTGGGCCCCTCCAGTGCTTTGGAACTTCACCACTGAACAAGAGCAAAATCCAGAAAAATTAGTAAAACACTTAAAGGAGGTGTGTTGTCATTCTGGTCACACCAGAGATGGACAAATCATGGCAACATGCTGGGGCTTGGCCTAAGCTTACAGAGCCCTGTTCAACACCATCCAGCACTTTCAAAAGGAAAACAATATCCCTGGATCTGAGGGCAGAGCAGTGGACAGCGCAGCTACTCCAGCTCCTAGCACAGCAGCTATACCACCACCAGCGACAAGTACAGCCACTACTCAAAACCCAGTGACAAGTACAGCAGCTACTCAAACCCCAGTGACAAGTACAGCAGCTACTCAAACCACAGTGACAAGTACAGCAGCTACTCAAACCACAGTGATAATCACCGCAGCTAAACCAGAGGACCAACTCGTACCAATACCGGTTGCCCCTGTACGCAAAAAGGAAAGCAAAAAAGAGGCAAGAAAGATAAAGCAAGATGAAGAAACCATGTACTCACCGCCTAGGACAGCATCTGACCAGGAGTCATCATCACGAATGATGAAGAAGAAGAGGTGGCTTCCGGATCTCGGACCTCAACTGAGCTACGGAATATGTGAAAAGGCTCTCCCTGTCAGCCAGGGGAGTACATCATCACCTGGTTGCTCCAATGCTGGGACAATGGGGCTAACAATCATGAACTAGAAGGTAGTGAAGCCAAACAGCTGTGATCACTTGCTAGGGAAGGGGGAATTGACAAAGCAATTGCAAGAGAGAAAAGGTCCCTCAGCCTTTGGAGGCGGCTCTTGGCAGCTATGAGAGAAAGGTTTCCATACAAGGATGATGTTATGAGTCATTAGGCCAAGTGGGCTACTCTAGAAAAGGGCATCCAGTCTCTGAGGGAATCAGCCATTGTAGAGATGATCTATAATATCAAGCCGAATAATGGGAATATACCCATAGATCTAGATGAAGTTGACTGTACACGACCCATGTGGTGGAAATTTACATGGAATGCACCCTCATCATATGCCCATTCATTGGCAACAGTAACCTGGAATGACATAATACCACCAACAGTGGGTGAAATGATTCATAAACTCCAAGAGTTCAAAGACAATCTCACCCCTTCCATCATCTCAGCTGTGGAAAAACTGTCCCAGGACCTCAAACAATTCAGAGGCGATCTATCTGATCCTTCCAGCTCCTCAAGTGTACCAACACATATCTCAGCTATTAACAAAAAGTGTCATACTCTTTGAGAGAGAAGATGTAGAAGGTATACATCATGGGCCACCCTATGGCTTTACCTGAGGGATCACGGAGAAGATATGACAAAGTGGGATGGAAAGCCTACTTCAGTTTTGTAGGAACGAGTGCGTGAATTGAAGAGGAAAACAAAGGTCAAGGCTGATCACCCCATGGAGGCTGCGGCTTCAGTCTCTGGTGAGCAGGTTCCCAGATGGAGTGGAAGAGCCGATTTTACTTCAGCTCCTGTGATAAGGAATAATTCCTGTCAAAAAGATGTGAGTGACCAATGTGATGACTTTTAGAGGGGCCCCGCCTCCAGCCAGGTGGAGGTAGGGGACAGTCGGATTTACTGGACTGTGTGGATCAAATGGCCTGGCACATCAGTCCCACAGAAGTATAAGGCTCTAGTAGACACCGGTGCACAGTGTACCCTGATGCCATCAAGCTGTCAAGAGGTGGAACCCATTTCTATTTCTGGAGTGACAGGAGGATCCCAAGAGTTGACTGTACTGGAGGCTGAAATCAGCCTGAGGGGGAAGGAATGGCAAAAACACCCCATTGTGACTTGTCCAGAGGCTCCATGCATCCTTGGCATAGATTACCTGAGGAGAAGGTACTTCAAAGACCCAAAAGGGTACTGATGGGCTTTTGGTATTGCTGCTTTGGAGACAGAGGGAATTGAGCGGCTGTCCACCTTGCCTGGTCTCCCAGAAGATCCTTCTGCTGTGGGGTTGCTGAAGGTCGAGGAACTACAAGTGCCAATCATGACAACAACAGTGCTCCGGTGGCAATATCGCGCCAACCAAGACTCCCTGATTCCCATCCATAAGCTGATCCGTAGACTGGAGAGTCAAGGAGTGATCAGTAAAACTCACACACCCTTTAACAGCCCCATATGGCCAGTGCTAAAGTCTAATGGCGAGTGGAGGCTAACAGTAGACTATCATGACCTGAACAAAGCTATACCACCCTTGAGTGCTGTTGTACCGGACATGCTAGAACTTCAGTATGAACTGGAGTCAAAGGCAGCCAAGTGGGATGCCACGATTGATATTGCCAATGCATTTTCCTCAATTCCTCTGGCAGCAGAGTGCAGGCCACAGTTCGCTTTTACTTGGAGGGGTGTTCAGTACACTTGGAACCGACTGCCCCAGGGGTGGAAACACAGCCCTACCATCTGCCATGGACTGATCCAGACTGCACTGCAACAGGGGCAAGCTCCAGAACACCTGCAGTACATTGATGACATTATTGTGTGGGGTGATACAATGGAAGAAGTCTTTGAGAAAGGGAGGAAAATAATCCAAATCCTGCTGAAAGCCGGTTTTGCCATAAAACAGAGTAAGGTCAAGGGACCTGCACAGGAGATTCATTTTTTGGGAATAAAATGGCAAGATGGACGTCACCAGATCCCCACAGATGTGATCAAGAAGATAACAGCAATGTCGCCACCAACTAACAAGAAAGAAACACAAGCTTTTTTGGGTGTTGTGGGGCTCTGGAGGATGCACATCCCGAATTACAGTTTGATTGTAAGCCCTCTCTATCACGTGACCCAGAAGGGGAATGATTTCAAATGGGGCCCTGAGCAACAACAAGCCTTTGAGCAAATCAAACGAGAGATAATTTATGCAGTAGCCCTTGGATCAGTCTGTACCGTGCAAGATGTAAGAAAACCTGCTTTACACCACAGCCGGGAGAATGGTAGTACCCGGAGCCTCTGGCAGAAAGATCTAGGGGAGACTTGAGGTCAACCACACAGCTTTTGGAGTTGGGGATACAGAGGATCCGAGGCCAGCTATACCCCAACTGAAAAAGAGATACTGGCAGCCTATGAAGGGGTTCGAGCTGCTTCAGAAGCTCCTCCTGGCACCTCGGTTGCCCATGCTGGGCTGGATGTTCAAAGGCAGGGTCGCCTCTGCACATCATGCAACTGATGCTCCACGGTGTAAGTGGGCTGCACTAACTACACAACGAGCTCAAATAGGAAATCCCAGTCATCCAGGAACCCCAGAAGTCATCTTGGATTGGCCAGAGGGCAAAGATTTTGGAATGTCACCAGAGGAGGAGGAGGTAATGAGTGCTGAAGAGGCCCCACCATAAAATCAACTGTCAGAAAGTGAAAAGCAGTATGCCTTGTTTACTGATGGGTCCTGTCGCATTGTGGGAAAGCATCGTAGATGGAAGGCAGCTGTATGGAGTCCTCAATGACAAGTTGCAGAAACTGCTGATGGAGAGGGTGAATCGAGTCAGTTTGCCGAGGTGAAAGCCATCCAGCTGGCCTTGGACATTGCTGAACGAGAAAAGTGGCCAGTACTTTATCTCTACACTGACTCATGGATGGTGGCGAAGGCCCTGTGGGGGTGATTGCAGCAATGGAAGCAGAGTAACTGGCAGCACAGAGGTAAACCCATCTGTGCTGCTGCACTGTCGCAAGATATCGTTGCCTGGGTGCAAAACCTGGTGGTGAAGGTACACCATGTAGATGCTCATGTACCCAAGAGTCG
Source organism: Amazona ochrocephala (assembly GCA_039720435.1). Classification (NCBI taxonomy): domain Eukaryota; kingdom Metazoa; phylum Chordata; class Aves; order Psittaciformes; family Psittacidae; genus Amazona; species Amazona ochrocephala. Next base: position 255,056 of record CM077891.1, on the reverse strand, counting down.
GGCCACTGAGGAACACCAGAACAACCAACAAGTGGATAAAGCTGCTAAGATTGATGTGTCTCATATGGACTTAGATTGGCAACATAAGGGTGAATTATTTTTGGCCCGGTGGGCCCATGGCACTTCAGGCCATCAGGGCAGAGATGTAACATACAGATGGGCTTGTGAGCGAGGGGTGGACTTAACAATGGACTCTATTGCGCAGGTTATTCATGACTGTGAAACATGTGCTGCAATTTCCCATGCTAAACAGTTAAAGCCTCTTTGGTAAAGAGGATGGTGGCTGAAGTACAACTGTGGGGAGGCCTGGCAGATTGATTATATCACACTCCCACCAACCCGCCAAGGCAAGCACCATGTGCTTACCATGGTGGAAGCACCACTGGATGGCTGGAAACATATGCTGTGCCCCACGCCACTGCCTGAAACACTATCCTGGGCCTTGAGAAGCAAGCTTTGTGGTGACATGGCACCCCAGAGAGAACTGAGTCACACAAGGATACTCATTTCTGGAACAACCCCATAGATACCTGAGCCAAAGAACATGGCATTGAGTGGGTATATCACATCCCCTACCATGCACCAGTCTCTGGGAAAATCAAACAGTACAATGGGCTGTTAAAAACTACACTGAGAGCAATGGGTGGTGGGATTTTCAAACACTGGGATACACATTTACCAGAGGCCACCTGGTTGGTCAACACCAGGGGATCTGCCAACAGGGCTGGTCCAGCCCTGTCAGAACTTCTACATACTGTGGAAGGGGACAAAGTTCCTGTGGTCCACATAAAGAATTTGCTGGGGAAGACGGCCTGAGTTATTCCTGCGTCAGGTAAAGGCAAACCCACTCATGGGATTGCTTTTGCTTGGAGATCCGGATATACTTTTTGGGTAATGTGGGAAGATGGGGAAGTCCGATGTGTGCCTCAAGGGGATTTGATTTTAGGGGAAAACAGACAATGAACTCAATTGTATGCTGTTGCCTGCCATGTGATACTTTTATAGTCCCCCAACTAGATGTCTTCAAGTCATCAGCGACTGGCCCTCTGATCGTCATCCCAACAAAGAATGAACTTTAATGAAACTGGATGAGTTCTGCAGTAAAGGAATGATCAGCATCAGCAGGCAACGATTCAACACTGCACATGGCCTCCCCTGCTCTGAAAGACTGTTACAAGAGATGGAGCTCAACATCACAGACCGAATGGACTCAGCAGCTTTATAGAGATTGGTCCATGCACTAAGGGATAATCTCTCTCCCTCCCTGTGTGTGTGTCTGTATTATATACACATATATATATATGTGATGGTATATTGAAAATGTGAGATCTGAGCATAATGTGAATGGCATGGAATAAGAGGTGGATACTGTCCTGGGTTCAGCAGTAGCAGTCATTTTTGTCCTTCTTAGTAGCTGGTGCAGCGCTGTGTTTTTGACTTTCGGTCTGGGAACAGCACTGATAACACCAATGTTTTTAGTTACGGCTTAGAATGTTTTGGTCTGACCAAGGACTTTCTGAGTCTCATGCTCTGCCAGGGAGGAGGGGAAGCTGGGAGGAAGCAGAGACAGGACACCTGACCCAAACTGACCAAAGAGGTATTCCATACCACAGCACGTCATGCCCAGGATGTAAAAACTGGGGGCAGGAAGCCGGAAGAGTTGGTCCACGTCTCGGTCGCCGTGTGGTGAGCAGTTGTATCCTCTTCCCTTGTATTTCCCTTGTCATTATTATTATTGGTGGTAGCTGTAGTGGTTTGTGTTGTACCTTAGTTACTGGTCTGTTCTTATCTCAACCCATGGGAATAACATTCTTTCAATTCTTCACCACATTCCCCCCCTCCTTGGAGTGGGAGGGAAGAAACAGGGGGGAGTGAGTTAGCAAACTGCGTGATTCTCCAGGATACAGGGCAGGACCTGAAAAAGGCTAGGAGGATTAGCCAAGTTAATAAATGGTTGGAAGAGTGGTGCTACAGTCACGGGTTTGGGTACCTTGAACATGGGACACAATTCAGTAGGCCAGGTCTACTGGAGGCTGGTGGAGCTGGTCCAACAAAGAAAGGGAAGAGTGGATTTGGTAGGAGGCTTGCCAGACTGGTCAAGGATGCTTTAAACTAGATGTGTTGGGAGAGGGGGGCATCATTCCATCCCAACACACCCAGTCACTTGCCAGCACCTATAGTAAACGTTCGGAGCAATGTAGCTGCTTCAGCCAATGAGCCGACTTCAATTGGATCTCGGCTCAGATGCCTCTATACAAATGCCTGTAGCATGGGGAACAAACAAGAGGAATTAGAGATGTGTGCACGTCTACGGGAGTATGATATCATAGGCATCATAGAAACATGGTGGGATGGCTCCTATGACTGGTGCATTGGAATGGAAGGTTACAGGCTCTTTAGGAAAGACAGGCCCTGTAGGAGGGGAGGGGGAGTTGCTATTTATATTAGGGATAGGCTGGAGAGTATGGAGCTCTGGGAACAGGTGAGCAGTCGACAGAGAGTTTGTGGGTCAGGGTTAAAGGGAGAACAGCTGTGAAATAATTAGGAAATATGGCATAATTAGGAATTAAACTTATATTTGAAATGTAACATTGTCCACACATAAGGGAAAAACGGACTTTCAAGGCCTCTCAGGGCGAGATGCAGCCGCACCGGGTATGCCAGGAATGTGCACTCCACCGCAGTTCCCGTGGCAACATGAAGACAAAGACGAAGGGTAGAGCGAGGTGGAAATCTCGCAGTTACACTTTGTCCTAACTTCAGCACAAAGACGGGAACGAGATGGTACAAGAAACTGATAAGCTGTGTAACTGGCAACACTGACTGGAATGAGATGGTGCAAGAAGCTGATAAGCTGCGTGGTAGAGTGAGGTAGAGACCTTGCAAAAGCCGATAAGCTGCACACTTCTTACCCTGGGCCAGCAGCCTGTCTTCTTTTGACAGAATGCCGTCCTCAGTGTGGACTTTGCTTCATTATAATGTCATTATAACACAATTACTCACCCATCTCCAATGAGACCCCCCCCTCCAAAATGAGATCACCCCTCTCTGAGTAATAATAATAGTATGTATGACTAGAGTCACTCAAGCTCCACCTTGAAGATAAAAAATAATATAAAAAGACCCAAGAAAGAGGGGGGTATTGGGGAAGATACCATCGTGGACGAGCCAAGGAAGATAACATCAACCGACTCCGGGACTGGTCGACGGGCTGGGCCTCTCTCCCCCCCCCATAGGGACGCCTGTGGGTAAGACTTGCACTGTATTGGGTGCTTCCCTGGGAAAACCTAGAATCTCTATAGAGTTACTTTTACTGTCATCTGTATATTTTATAGCTATACTGTGTTAACTTTATCAAGCGCTTGTATTCATGCAATCATTATTCGCACGTGCTTTTGCAGACAGTATCTATCACCGGCAATCCATAAGAACCTGTGTCTATTGTGTCAATAAACTAATTTTCTCACTGAATACAACCCCATTTCTCATTGTGGTGCACTATCGGTGAATCCGGATCAGTAAGGTTCGAAATAGCGAACGCGGCCAGACTGATAGTTGCAGCTGATTGGACTGGACAGTGTGGTACACTATTGGTGAATCCGGACCAGTAAGGTTTGAAATAGCGAACGCGGCCAGACTGGTAGTTGCATATTGGAGCCATTTCCTGTCCTTCCTCTAATAAAGCAAGGGGTTTGTTTCCCACTATCAGTGAATCCGAATCAGTAAGGTTCAAAACAGCGAATGCGGCCGGACTGGTAGTTACATATTGGAGAACAAAACAAGGGGTTTATTTTCCCCTTTTAACGTAACAACAGCGATGGGAGACATTATTGTGGAGATCTGTTACAAACCGCCTGACCAAGAGGATTCAGTGGATGAAGCGCTCTATAGACAGATAGGAGCAGCCTCACGCTCGCAGGCCCTTGTTCTCATGGGAGACTTCAACCACCCTGATATCTGTTGGAGGGATGGTACGGTCCGGCACAAGCAATCCTGTTAAGTTAAAAGAGGGGAAATAAACCCCTTGTTTTATTCTCCAATATGTAACTACCAGTCCGGCCGCATTTGCTGTTTCGAACCTTACTGATCTGGATTCACTGATAGTGCGAAACAAACCCCTTGCTTTATTAGAGGAAGGACAGGAAATGGCTCTAATATGCAACTACCAGTCCGGCCGCATTCGCTATTTCAAACCTTACTGATCAGGATTCACCAATAGTGCACCACAACTGGAAACGAGGTCGTATTCAGTGAGAAAATTAGTTTATTGATAAAATAGGTACAGGTTCTTATGGATTGCCGGTGATAGATACTGTCTGCAAAAGCACGTGCAAATAATAGTTATGTGGATACAAGCGCTTGATAAAGTTAACGCAGCCTGGCTCTAAAATATAAAGGTAACAGTAAAAGTTAACTCTATAGAGATTTTAAATTTTCCCAGGGAAGTACTGGATACAGTGCAAGTCTTACCCACAGGCGTCCCTATGAGGGGGGAAGAGAGGTCCAGCCCGTCGACTGGTCCCAGGAGTTTGTTGATATTATCTTCCATGGTATCTTCCCCCATATCCCCCTTCCTCTTGGGTCATTTTATACTATTTTCACCTTTAAGGTGGAGCTTGAGTGGCTCTAGTCATACATGCCTTTGTTGTTATTGGTGCAAATCTCTCTTGCTTCGTTTTAAAGGTATATGACACCAAAAATTCAGAGCGCATGCTCAGAGGGGGGTGGTCTCATTTTGGAGGGGGGTCCCATCGGAGATGGGAGTGTATTTTATCATGTAAATGCATTATAATGACATTATAATGAGGCAAAGTTCACACTGAGGATGACATTCTGTCAAAAGATGACAGACTGCTGGCTCAGGGTAGCAAGTCTGCAACTTATCAGTTTCTTCCACCACCTAGTTCCCATCTTTAGGACAGAGAATAGCCGCAAGATCTCCACACTGCTCCATCCTCCACCCCTGTTGCCACAGGAACCGCTGTGGAGTGCACATTCCTGGCATACCAGGTGGGGCTGCATCTCGCCCTGTGAGGCCCTAGAAGTCTGTTTTTCCCTTATGTGTGGACAATGCTGCATTTCAAATATAAGTTTAATTCCTAATTATCTCACATTTCCTAATTATTCCACAAATCCAGGAGGTTCCTCGATTGTGTGGAAGACAACTTCCTTCTGAAAATAATAGAGGAGCTGACAAGAAGAGGTGCCATGCTTGACCTCATGTTCACCAACAAGGAAGGGCTGGTTGGAAATGTGACGCTCCAGGGCAGCCTTGATTGCAGCGATCATGAGAGGGTCCAAATCGAGATCCTCAGGACAGTGAGAAGAGCGTGCAGCAAGCTCACTGCCCTGGACTTCAAGAGAGCAGACTTTGGCCTCTTCAGGAACCTGTTCAGTAAGTTTCCATGGGATACAGCCCTAGAGGGCAGGGGGCCCAAGACTGTTGGTTGATATTCAAGGATCACCTGCTGCAAGCTCAGGAGCGATGCATCCCAACTAGAAGGAAGTGCTGCAGGAGGGCCAGGAGACCTCCTTGGATGGATAAGGAGCTGCTGAGCAAAATTCAAAGGAAAAAAGAGGCTTATAAAAGGTGGAAGCAAGGACAGGCGGCCTGGGAAGAATACAGGGATGTTGTCCGGGAAGCTAGGGACCAGGGAAGGAAAGCTAAGGCCCACTTAGAATTAAACTTGGTTAGGGATTTTAATAGCAGGAGGGGATTCTATAGGTACATTGCAAATAAAAGGCAGACTAGGGACAATGCGGGCCCTCTCCAGAAGCTATCGGGAGAACTGGCTACCCTGGATTTGTAGAAGGCTGAGGTTCTTAAAGACTTCTTTGCCTCAGTCTTCACTGGAAAATGCTCTGACCACACCACCTAAGTCTTGGAAGGCAGACACAGGGACAGTGAGAATGAAGACCCTGGGCCCACTGTAGGAGAGGATTTGGTTTGAGACCATCTTAGGAGCCTGAATGTACACAAGTCCATGGGACCGGATGAAATCCATCCGCGGGTCCTGAAGGAGCTGCAAATGAAGTTGCTAAGCCACTGTCCATCATATTTGAAAAATCATGGCAGTCAGGTGAAGTTCCTGACGACTGGAAAAAGGGAAATATAACCCCCATTTTCAAGAAGGGGAAAATGGATGAGCCGGTGAACTACAGACCAGTCAGCCTCACCTCTGTGCCTGGCAAAATCTTGGAGGGGATTCTCCTGGAAGGCATGCTGAGGCACATGAAAACCAACAAGGTGCTTGGTGACAGCCAGCATGGCTTCACTAAGGGGAAATCCTGCCTGACCGATTTGGTGGCCTTCTATGATGGGGCTACGGAACTGATGGACAGGGGTAGAGCAGTTGATGTCATCTACCTGGATTTGTGCAAGGCGTTTGACACTGTCCCACATAACATCCTTGTATCTAAGTTGGAGAGACAACAGTTTGATAGGTGGACCACTCAGTGGATAAAGAACTGGCTGGATGGCCACATGCCAAGAGTAGTGCTCAATGGCTCAATGTCCAGCTGGAGATCAGTAACAAGTGGTGTCCCTCAGGGATCAGTGTTGGGACCAGTGTTGTTCAACATCTTTATCGGTGACATGGACAGTGGGATTGAGTGCGCCCTCAGCAAGTTTGCCGATGACACCAAGCTGTGTGGTTCGGTTGATACATTGGAGGGAAGGAATGCCATCCAGAGGGACCTTGACACGCTTGTGAGATGGACTGATGCCAACCTCATGAACTTTAACCATGCCAAGTGCAAGGTCCGACACCTGAGTCGGAGCAATCCCAGCCACAGCTCCAGGTTGGGCAGGGAAGAGATTCAGAGCAGCCCAAGGAGAAGGACTTGGGGGTGTTGGTCGATGAGAAAATGAACATGAGCCGGCTGCAGTGTGCACTTGCATCCCAGAAAGCCAACCGTATCCTGGGCTGCATCAAAAGGAGCGTGACCAGCAGGCTGAGGGAGGTGCTCCTGCCCCTCTCCTCTGCTCTCATGAGACTGCACTTGGAGTATTGTGTGCAGTTCTGGTGTCCTCAACATAAAAAGGACATGGAACTGTTGGAACAACTCCAGAGGAGGCCACGAGGATGATCAGGAGACTGGAGCACCTCCCGTATGAAGATAGGCTGAGAAAACTGGGGCTGTTCAGTCTGGAGAAGAGAAGGCTGTGTGGAGACCGCATAGCAACCTTCCAGTATCTGAAGGGGAGCTATAGGGATGCTGGGGAGGGACCCTTCGTGAGAGACTGTAGTACTAGGACAAGGGGTAATGGCTTCAAACTTAAACAGGGGAAGTTTAGATTGGATATGAGGAAGAAATTCTTTACTGTAAGGGTGGTGAGGCACTGGAATGGGTTGACCAGGGAAGTTGTGAATGCTCCATCAGTGGCGGCGTTCAAGGTGGGGTTGGACATAGCCTTGGATGGCATGGTTTAGTGGGAGGTGTCCCTGCCCATGGCAGGGGAGTTGGAACTAGATGATTTTAAGGTCCTTTCCAACCCTAACTATTCTATGATTCTATGATTCTATGATTTACGGCTTAAACCATGACATCCTTACATAAGGTTAATTAGTTTTGAGGTTTTTCTTTTATCTAATTAAAAAAAAAAATGACTATTTTGGGAACTCTCCAACAGTGTATTTTTTCCTCAGTTAACCTGACCATCTTTGGACCATCCAGCATGATGTATGTTGAGTTGCAACTTTTTTTAAGACATGGTGTGTTAATCATGTTTTTTCCATCTTTTCAAGACAGCTTTAAATATATTCTCAGTCATGCGTTTATTCTTATTTCAGGGTTCCCAAATATCTCAGGATTCCTGAAAAGTTCAAGCTATTCATCAATGGTAAAATAATACGTATATACAGACATACATGCACATACATCTATATGTGCATATATGTATTTATGCACAGTATCTAACTACTTGCTGGTAACATTATCACTTAACTACATAATTAGATATCAAACTTATTTACCTAGATGGATTATTCTTATCTTTGGATTACAACAAGTCTTTGTTCTGCCCTGCTAGCATACAGAAAGAGCAGCTAAGACTGACATTGATGGTCATGTCCCAGACCAGTCCTTATCCATAAGTAACAAAATGCAGAACCTACTAGGCCTGTTCAACATCTGTTGAAAAAAGTGTCCCCAGTACAATCAGAAATTTCCAGAATTGCTTGTAGCCCACTGTGGCTTCTTCCAGCAGATTCTGGGATGGCTGAATTCTGCCTCAAACTCTGAGAGCCAGCACAGCAAAAGGGAAAAAAGAGACACAAGATGCAACATAGTCAATTCCAGTTCAATGGAAAAGCAGTTTCACAGGGATGTGGTGTATCACCAGAACAAGCTGCCCAAGCTGGTAATTGACAGCCTTTGAAATACTTAAAACTCAACTGGACGTACCTTGAGCAACCTGATCCAACTTCAAAGGTCATCCTGCCTTCAGCAGAAGAAGGGACTAGGAAATCCCCAAAAGTTTCTTCCAACATAAATAATTCATGAATCTGTGTAACCCAACCTGCTGCTCTAAGGATAATACAACATACCTATATGATATTCAATATATGTAACTTTTACTACATATCAAGTAGTTTACTTGATCTGGAGGAGACCACAAAATCTGCTAGCTTTTCAAAAGATTAAGGTCCTTGATTACATATCAAGTTGTTTACTTTTAAACAGGTGAGAAAATTCTGCTTCCAAATTTAAGCATAGAGACCTCTTCTACAGACAGTAAGCTTTACATTGCTGCCACCTGCATTGCTGTAGCTACTTGCTTTCTCATCTGAAAGTCCGTTTGAGTCCAACCTCTCCAGAGCTCGACCTCAGCCTTTCTGCTGCTGAGTTTGTAGAGCATGAATTATTAGCCTGCGGTCCACCAGACAAAGAGCCAGGACTGAAAGATGCTGCTGGATGTCTTCTGCAGGCAGTAAGCTTTGCAATGGTACCACCAGCACTGCTGTCGCTCCTTGCTTTCACATCTGAAAATCCATTGGAGTCCAAACTCTGCAGTGCCCAATATCAGCCTTCTTGAACCCAAGTTAGTAGAGTACGAATGATTGGCCTGTGCTCCCACAGACGAACAGCCAGGACTGAAAGATGCTGCTGGATCTCTTCTGCAGACAGTAAGCTTTGCAATGGTGCCACCTACATTGCTGTAGCTCCTTGCTCTCTCATCTGAAAGTCCATTTGAGTCCAGCCTCTCCAGAGCTCAACCTCAGCCTTTCTGCTGCTGAGTTTGTAGAGCATGAATGATTGGCCTGTGGTCCCAGAGATAAAGAGGCAGGACTGAAAGATGCTGCTGGATGTCTTCTGCAGGCAGTAAGCTTTGCAATGGTACCACCAGCACTGCTGTCGCTCCTTGCTTTCACATATGAAAGTGTGTTTGAGTCCAACCTCTCCACCACTTGATCTTGTCAGTCCTGCAGCCGAGAGAGTTGAGAACAAATGTTTGGCCTCTGCGCTCACAGACGAAGAGTCAGGACTGAAAGATGCTGCTGGACCTCTTCCGCACACAGTAAGCTTTGCAGGGATGTCACCTGCAATGCTGTCACTTCTTGCTTTCCCATGTGAAAGTCCGTTGGAGTCCAAACTCTACAGTGCCCAATATCAGCCTTCTTGAACCCAAGTTAGTAGAGTACGAATGATTGGCCTGTGCTCCCACAGACGAACAGCCAGGACTGAAAGATGCTGCTGGATCTCTTCTGCAGACAGTAAGCTTTGCAATGGTGCCACCTACATTGCTGTAGCTCCTTGCTCTCTCATCTGAAAGTCCATTTGAGTCCAGCCTCTCCAGAGCTCAACTTCAGCCTTTCTGCTGCTGAGTTTGTAGAGCATGAATGATTGGCCTGTGGTCCCAGAGATAAAGAGGCAGGACTGAAAGATGCTGCTGGATGTCTTCTGCAGGCAGTAAGCTTTGCAATGGTACCACCAGCACTGCTGTCGCTCCTTGCTTTCACATCTGAAAATCCATTGGAGTCCAAACTCTGCAGTGCCCAATATCAGCCTTCTTGAACCCAAGTTAGTAGGGTACGAATGATTGGCCTGTGCTCCCACAGACGAACAGCCAGGACTGAAAGATGCTGCTGGATCTCTTCTGCAGGCAGTAAGCTTTGCAACGGTGCCATCCGCATTGCTGTCACTCCTTGCTTTTTCAACTCAAAGTTAATTTGTATCCAATCTCGCCAGCACTCAACACTGGCCGTTCTGCTGCCGAGTTAGTAGAGCACGGATGATTGGCCTGTGCACCCACAGACGAAGAGCCAGGACTGAAGGAGGCTGCTGCATCTCTTCTGCAGACAGTGAGCTTTGCAACAGCACCATCTGCATTGCTGTCCCTCTTTGATTTCCCACATCAAAGCCCATTTGAGTGCAAAATCTGTGGTGTATGCTCTAAGCCGCTCTGCAGCTGAGTTTGTAGAGCACGAATGATTGCCCTCTGCTCCCACAGATGAAGAGGCAGGACTGAAAGATGCTGCTGGACCTCTGCTGCAGACAGTAAGATTTGCAACGGTGCCAACAGAATTGCTGTCGCTCCTTGCTTTCCCATCTGAAAGTGCATTTGAGTCCATACTCTGCAGTGCCCAATATTGGTCTTCTTGCATCCAAGTGAGTAGAGTATGAATGATTGGCCTCTGCTCCCACAGATGAACAGCCAGCACTGAAAGATGCTGCTGGGCCTCTTCTGCAGATATTAAGCTTTGCAACGGTGCCATCTACATTGCTGTTGCTCCTTGCTTTCTACTCTGAAAATCCATTTGAGTACATCTGTGGTGCTCGAGCTCTTCCATCCTGCAGCCAGGTTTGTAGAGCAAGAATGATTGGCCTGTGCCCCCACAGACAAAGAGCCAGGACTGAAAGATGCTGCTGGATCTCTTCTGTAGACAGTAAACTTTGCAATGGTGCAGCCTGCATTGCTGTCAGTCCTTGATTTCCCAATTCAAATTAAATTTGAGTAAAATCTCTGTTTTGCCCACTCTCGGCCATCCGGAAGCCGAGTTTGTAGAGCAAGAATTATTAGCCTCTGAAAGCACAGACGAAGAGGCAGAACTGAAAGATGCTGTTGGACATATTGTGCAGACAGTAAGCTTTGCAACGGTGCCACCAGCATTGCTGTTGCTACTTGCTTTCTCATCTGAAAGAGCATTTGATTCCAACCTCTCCCCCTCTTGGTCTCATCGGTCCTGCAGCTGAGAGAGTTGAGAACAAATGTTTGGCCTCTGTGCTCACAAAGAGCCAGGATTGAAAGATGCAGCTGGATCTCTTTTGCAGGCAGCAAGCTTTGCAACGGTGCCACCTGCATTGCTGTTGCTCCTTGGTTTCCCACCTCCAAGTTCATTTAGGGTACAACCTCTGTGGTGGCAAATATTGGCCTTCTTGCACCCAAGTGAGAAGAGCAAGAATGATTGGCCTCTGCTCCCACAAATGAACAGCCAGGACTGAAAGATGCTGCTGGATCTCTTCTGCATACAGTAAGGTTTGCATCGCTGCCACCTGCATTGCTGTCTCTCCTTGCTTTCTCATCTGAAAGTCCGTTTGAGTCCTACATCTCTAGCGCCCCATTTCAGCCTTCCTGCTATCGAGTGAGTAGAGCACGAATGATTGACCTCTGCTCCCACAGATGAAGAGCCAGGACTGAAAGACGCTGCTGCATCGCTTTTGCAGACAGTAAGATTGGGAACGGTGCCACCTGCATTGCTGTCGCTCCTGGATTTCCCACATCAAAGTCCATTTGAGTACAAAATCTGTGACGTATGCTCCAAGTCATTCGGCAGCTGAGTTTTTAGAGTACGAATGATTGCCCTCTGAAATCACTGGAGAAGAGGCAGGACTGAAAAATGCTGCTGGACCTCTTCTACAGACTGTGAGGTCTGCAACGGTGCCACCTGCATTGCTGTCGCTCCTTGCTTTCCCCCCTCAGAGACCAATTGATTCAACACCTCCCATGCTCCACCTTGACCTACCTGTATCTCAGTAGAGCACGAATGTTTGGCATCTGCTCCCACAGAAAAGGAGCCAGGACTGAAAGATGCTGCTGGACGTCTTCTGCAGACAGTAAGCTTTGCAACAGTGCTGCATTCATTGTTGTTGCTCCTTGCTTTCCCATCTCAGAGTCCATTTGATTGCTGCCGGTCTAGTGACCACTTCTGGCTGTTCTGGAGTCCTGTATCTGAGTAGAGCATGAATGTTTGGCATCTGCTCCCACAGAAAAGGAGCCAGGACTGAAAGATGCTGCTGGACGTCTTCTGCAGACAGTAAGCTTTGCAACAGTGCTGCATTCATTGTTGTTACTCCTTGCTTTCCCATCTCAGAGTCCATTTGATTGCTGCCGGTCTAGTGACCGCTTCTGGCTGTTCTGGAGTCCTGTATCTGAGTAGAGCACGAATGTTTGGCCTCTGCTCCTAGAGGGAAAGAGCTTGTACTTACAGAATCTGCTGGTCTTCATCTGCAGACAGTAAGCTTTGCAACAGTTCCACCTAATGTGCTGTCGGTCCTTGCTTATCCACCTCAGAGTCCACTTTAGTGCAGTCCCTGTGGCACCCGATACCGGCCACTCTGCAGCCGACTGAGTAGAGCAGAAATGTTTGGCCTCTGCTCCCACAGAAAAAGAGCCAGGACTTAAAGGTGCTTCTGGACCTCTTCTGCAGACAGTAAACTTTGCAACGGTGCAACTTCCATTGCTGTCATTCCTTGCTTTCCCGCCTCAGAGTCCATTTGATTGCAGCCCCCGTGATGCCCCCTCCCGGCCGTTCTGTGGCTCTGAGTCTGAATAGAGCACAAATGTTTGGCCTATACTCCCGCACAAAAAGAGCCAGGACTTAAAGGTGCTGCTGTACCTCTTCTGCAGACAGTAAACTTTGCACTGGTGCCATCTGCATTGCTGTCGCTCCTTGCTTTCCTGCCTCAGAATCCATTATACTGCACATCTTGTGGTGCCCGCTTCCGGACGTTCTGCTATCTTGTATCTGAGTAGAACACAAATTTTTGTCTTGTGTTCCCACAGAAAAAGAGCCAGGACTGAAAGATGCTGCTGGATCTCTTCTGCAGACAGTAAGCTTTGCTATGGTGCCACCTGCATTGCTGTCGCTCCTTGCTTTCCCATCTCAGAGTCCATTTGAGTCAACATCTCCCGCAATCAACCTTGGCCTGCCTGTTTATGAGTAGAGCACGAATGTTTGGCCTCTACTCACACAAAAAAGAGCCAGGGCTGAAAGATTCTGCTGTACCACTTCTATAGATTGTAAGCTGTGCAACGGTGTCACCTGCATTGCTGTTGCTCCTTGCTTTCCCACCTCAGACTCCATTTGAATCCAGTCCCTTGGTGCCTGCTCCCGGCTGTTCTGCAGGTGAGTGAGCAGTTCAAGAATGTTTGGCCTCTACTGCCACAGAAAACAGCCAGGACTGAAAGATGCTGCTGGAACTCTTCTGCTGACAGTAAGCTTTGCAATGGTGCCACCTGTATTGCTTTCGCTCCTTGCTTTCGCACCTCTGAGTCCATTTCTGTACAGTATCACCGAAGTTCAACCTCGACCATCCTGTGTCTGAGTGGAGCATGAATATATTGCCTGTTCTTTCACAGATAAAGAGCCATTACTGAAAGATGCATCTGGACCTCTTCTTCAGACAGTAAACTTTGCAATGGTCCCCCCCACATTGCTTTCGCTCATTGCTTTCCCACCTTAGAGTCCATTTTTGTACGACTTCTGTGGTGCCCCTTCCTGGCCATTATGCAGCCGATTGAGTAGAGCACAAATGTTTGGCCTGTGCTACCACAGAAAAAGAGCTAGGACTGAAAGATGCTGCTTTACCTCTTCTGCAGACAGTAAACTTTGCAACGGGTCCACCTGCATTACTGTCGCTCCTTGCTTTCCTGCCTCAAATTCCATTTGATTGCAGCCCCTGTGGTGCCACCTCCCAGACATTCTGCAGCTGAGGAAGTAGAGCACAAATGTTTGGCCTCTACTCCTACAGACGAGGAGCCAGGACTGAAAGATGCTGCTGGACCTGCTCTGCAGATTGTAAACTTTGCAACGGTGCCACCTGCATTGCTGTTGCTCCTTGCTTTCCCACCTCAGCATCAGGTACAGAGTCTGAGTCTGAGAGTATCAGCTCTGAAGTCTGAGGTCCAGAGTCTCAGCTGCCATGTCAGACACAGAATCTAAATTACAGAGTTTCGGTCACACAGTCTGAGATTCGAAGTCTGAGACTCAGAGTCTGAGCCCCAGAGTCTCAGTCCCTGAGTCTCAGCTTCAAAGTCAGAATTTCTGAGCCTCAACCATCTGAGCCAGAGAAAGACAAGCAGAAAATTAAAGCCACAGAGGACCCACAGAGCAAACAGTGAGCAGATATGGAACAGCCAGGACACTTACTGAGCAGCCAGGGAGCAGCTTTGGTGCAGATAGGTGTCGCGTTAAAGGTGGGGGGGGAAGATTACTGGCAGCTATTAGCCCGGGCAGCGTTCACTATTTCAAACCTCACTGGATCCGGTCTCACTGATAGTGCACCACCCTGCCCAATACAATCAATGGCAACTATCAGCCCAGGCAGCGTTCGCTATTTCGAACCTCACTGGGTCCGGTCTCGCTGATCATGCACCACACTGTCAGTCGAATCTTGCTCCTGAACTCTCATGGCCACACTGAGAGATGGGGTCGCGTTCAGCGAGAGATTTACGATCGATTACAGAAACAGTGCAGTTTATTAATGCAACAGATACAGGTTCTTACGGATTGCCGGTGATAGATACTGTCTGCAAAAGCATGTGCAAATAATGATTACATTAATACAAGCACTTGATAAAGTTAACACAGTATAGCTATAAAATATACGGATGACGGTAAAAGTAACTCTATAGAGATTCTAAGTTTTCCCAGGGAAGCACCCAATACAGTGCAAGTCTTACCCACAGGCGTCCCTATGGGGGGGGAAGAGAGGTCCAGCCTGTCGACCGGTCCCAGGAGTCGGTTGATGTTATCTTCCTTGACTCGTCCACAATGGTATCTTCCCCAATATCCCCCTCTTTCTTGGGTCTTTTTATATTATTTTTTATCTTCAAGGTGGAGCTTGAGTGACTCTAGTCATACATACTATTATTTTTACTCAGAGAGTGGTGATCTCATTTTGGAGGGGGGTCGCATTGGAGATGGGTGAGTAATTGTGTTATAATGACATTATAATGAAGCAAAGTCCACACTGAGGACAGCATTCTGTCAAAAGAAGACAGGCTGCTGGCCCAGGGTAAGAAGTGTGCAGCTTATCGGCTTTTGCAAGGTCTCTACCTCACTCTACCACGCAGCTTATCAGCTTCTTGCACCATCTCATTCCAGTCAGTGTTGCCAGTTACACAGCTTATCAGTTTCTTGTACCATCTCGTTCCCGTCTTTGTGCTGAAGTTAGGACAAAGTGTAACTGCGAGATCTTCGCCTCGCTCTACCCTTCGTTTGTGTTGCCACGGGAACCGCTGTGGAGTGCACATTCCTGGCATACCCGGTGCGGCTGCATCTCGCCCTGAGAGGCCTTGAAAGTCCGTTTTTCCCTTATGTGTGGACAATGCTACATTTCAAATGTAAGTTTAATTCCTAATTATCCCATATTTCCTAATTAGTCCACAATAGGAAGCAGCCAGGGAGCAGCCACAGAACCAGATCCAAGTAAGACAAAGAGACAGCTGTGGCTTATCAGGGTGCTTTTATCCCAGCCAGTGGTTTGCCCCTCCCCTGCCCCAACCCATCAAGGGAAGGTTGAGTGTGTGGGTGGCGATTCAGAGTAGACAATAACATCGGATCGGAGTTCAGCAGTTGTGTTTGGTATCTCGGGTCCCGAATTAATTTTGGTGTGCGATGAGAGCTCGAGGTGAGTCAGGGAAGTAATGCGCAAGATTGCAGGGCCAGTCGCTTTGCGCAGTTCCGGGGTTATTTGTATTTGTTGTACTCTTCGGTCTCCGAGGGGAGGAGAGGCCCGGCCTCATACTCTCCAGGCGTTTAGGAGCTGGTGAATTAAAGGTCGAGCAGCTTCGGAGGAGGCTGAGGGTTGTTGCGGAAGAGGCTGACATTGACTGCCAGGGCGGCGGCGACGGCGGCCATGACGGCATGTTTCCATTCTTTGGTTTGATACAGATGACGAAGAGGAACTTGGCAACTGAGCGAAGGCCTGGGATGGTGATGTGGAAGCTCCTAGCTGCAAGGCTGGCTCGAGACCCACGTCACTACGGAAGCTAAACAGAGGGAGTCCTTTTTGGGGCTGGAGGGTGGGGGACAAGGTCACGATGGCAGGGAGGGGCTTGAAATGTTGCATGGGGGAGAGGGAAAGGGAGTGTGTAACATTGCAGCCTTTACAATCTGGAAGTCGGGATCATCACCGGACCATCACGGCAGTTTCGGCAGTCGGTGCGGGAATCTCATGGTCCCTTCAGACTCGGTTCTGAGGCTCTGCGGGAGCATCATCTTGATCTCAATGACCCACTGGCTATGAGGGTAAACGGAGCGTTCCATTTGGGAACTTTTGTGAACGTGTGGAGATGTGCGTCAGCGTGTGAGAATGGGTGTAGGCTTAGTGCTTTACTTGTGCGTGGGCTGTGGGTGGTAGACCTAAAATTTTTTTCCTTTTCAGATTGGAAAAAAAAAAAGGAAAAAAAAAAAAAGAAGAAGAAGAAAAAAAAACAGCCAGGGGAGGGTTGTTTGTTTTCTCCCCCACCTGGTATTTTGTTTCCCTGGTCCCGGCCGGTCTGCGAGGCGATGTTCATTGCCTAAGTTTGGGCGCAGGCTGGCGCAGGGATGGGCTTTTCGCAAGCAGGGCCCTTTCAGCGTTCCCGGGACCGTCATTCCTGTGGAGCTTTTCACAGCGAGTGAGGGCTAGCTAAGGGCACAGATGATCTGCAATAAAATTTGGCCTGCAAGGTAGATGGCAGGCGGATGCATCTGGGATGTGTGCGAGCGTGTGCAATGCTGTCAGCATGTCTGAATGGTTGTAGGCTTAGTGCTTTACTTGTGGGTTGGCTGTGGGTTGTAGACCAAAAATTGTTTCCTTTTCAGATTTTTATAAAAAAAAAAAAAAAAGAAAAAGAAAAAAAACCAGCCAGGGGAGGGTTTTTCTTTCTCCCTTGGCTGTGTCTTTTCCCCTGGTCCCGGCTGGTCTGCGAGGCGACAGTCATCGCCTAAGTTTGGGTGCAGGGTGGCGCAGGGACGGGGTTTTAGCAGGCAGGGCCTTTTCAGCGTTCCCGGGACCGTCATTCCCATGGAGTTCTGAAGTCAGGTTGGTGGTGTTGTCATGAATTAGGGAAGAATTTGTGATTATTGTGTGGCACCCGCTAAGGTGCTTTATTATGTATGTATGTATGTATGTAAGATGGTAGGACAGTATGTTTAGTTGCAATTAGTGTTGTGTTTTGGGTGGAAATAGTTAGCTTTGCAGACACATAGAAAAATGTCACCTGAGGTGGGGATATTTAGAATGGATACTGTTGTTGATGCAGAAGTCCCTTACACAGCACACAGACCAATATGATCAGGCTGTGCCAAGTTTATTGCGCAGATAGCTCAGTATATATAGGCATTCTACTTGTCTATCATTAATACACACAACTCTAATTGGATACATACATTGTTCACATGGCTAAATACAGAATAGGATTCACTCAGTAACAGCTTAATGATTGGTTAACTATGACAGCATATGCTTCAAGGTTACAGTTAACATTCCTTCTCTGCATATCTCTCTCAGTTTTCCATGCTAACTTTTCCCAAGGCTTCTGCACGTACACGAACTTTAGTAACCCTCAGGCGAGGCCTCAATGCCTGCGGGTCACTACCTTATAATTGTCAAGCAATTGTCTGGATTGCTCACATGCCCATTCACAGTCAAATAGCTCTCCACATACTGTAATGATCTTGTCTGAAATATATTTGTGTGTGCAGGTTAGTTTGTCGATAGACGATACTGTGGAGAAGAGTTTGGTCCGTTTTTCAAGGGTAATATGAGGGGGTAGAAGTTTTCCATTAGAAGAGCAATAGCAGTCGGCGCGAAAGAGAGGAAGATTACGACGCCGGGAAAGGGACGTGTGACAATTTGTCTGTGAGGAAGCATGGTAGGTGCACGGCATCTCGTTCTAGTTGTAAAGTGTTGTTGGATTTATAAAGGTGAATTGTTCAGTGTGCAAAATGTCACTTATTTATGTAATATTCTATTACTGAAAGGTACTAGGCTAGCAATTTCTCAAGTTCATGCAAGGTTGATGATAATGGTATAGCTGATAGAATGATTGTCTCGGTCTTAGAGCACAGGTGGTGATATTGGAATACTGGTGTGGATATAAGAGCCGTGGTGTCGGCATTCCAATGCCGGTCTTAGTTTCAGAATGCCGGTCTTAGTCTCTGAGAGGAGAAATCAGTCTGTGAATGGAGAACTTAATCTTCAAATGCTGGTCTTTGTTTCAGAATGGCGGTCTCAGTCTCTGAGTGGAGAATTCAATCTCAGAATGCCGGTCTTAGCTTCTGAGGGGAGAATTCAGTCTGAGAATGGTGGTGCTAGGCTTTGAGCAGAGAACTTTGTCTCAGAATGCCGGTCTTAGTGTCTGAGAGGAGAACTCAGGGTCTGAGCCGACAACTTTGTCTCTGAAAGGAGAACTAGGTGTCTGAGCAGATACCTTAGTCTACGAAAGGAGAGCATAGTCTGACCATGCTGCTTATAGTGTTTGAGTGGAGAATTAAGTGCGTGAATGGAGAACTTAGTCTGTGACTGGAGAAATTGTTCTGTGAATGGAGAAGTTAGTCCGTGATTGGAAAACTTAGTCTGTGTTTGAAGAACATAGTCTCTGAGTGGAGAATTTTGTCTGTGATTGGAGAATTTGGTCAGTGATTGGAGAACTTGGCTTTGGGGAATGTGGTCTGTGATTGGAGAACATGGCCTATGATTAGAGAATTTGGTCTGTGATTGGAGAACTTAGTGTCTCATTGGAGAATTCAGTGTCTGATTGGAGAATTTGGTCTATGTGTGGAGAACTTAGTCTGTGATTGGGAAATGTGGTCTTTGAATGGCGAACTCAGTCTGTGATTGGGGAATGTGGTCTTTGATTGGAGAATGTGGTCTGTGATTGAAGAATTTGGTCTTTGATTGGAGAACTTAATTTGTGATTGGAGAATGTAGTCTGTGATTGGAGAATGTGGTCTGTAATTAGAGAAATTGGTCTGTGATTGGAGGATTTGGTCTTTGACTGGAGAGCTCAGTCTGTGAATGGAGAATTTGGTCCTTGACTGGAGAACTTAGTCTGTGATTGAAGAATTTGGTCTTTGATTGGAGAACTTAGTTTGTGATTGGAGAATGTGGTCTGTGGTTGGAGAAATTGGTCTATGAGTGGAGAACTTAGTCTCTGAATGGAGAATGTGGTCTTAGATTGGAGAACTTAGTCTCTGATTGAAGAAATAGGTCTTAGATTGGAGAAATTGGTCTGTGAGCAGAGAAGTTACTCTCTGATTGAAGAAGTTGGTCTTTGATTGGAGAACCTAGTCTCTAATTCGAGGACTTAGACTATGACTGGACAAGGTAGTGTGTAAGTGCAGAATTGCATAGTTTCATCGGTCAAAAGTATTGCCAGTTGGATTGTGCTTAGGGTTTTTTTTACTGGTTTTGATAGCAGTGTATTCCTGTTGGATATGAAGATTTTTTTGGCTAGTTTCGACTTTATATATATATATATATATAAAGTAGAACAAGGGTCATTATTTTGGCTGGAGGGGATCAATTTAGGGGACGGATAGGGTTAGGGTTAGGGTTAGGGTTAGAGTTAGGGGATGGGGCTAGGATTGGGGTTGGGCTAGGGTTGGGGCAGGGCTATGCTTAGGGGGCAGGTTTGGGGACAGGTTTAGGGTTAGAGTTAAGGCTAGGGGTTAGGGTTAGGGGCTAGGATTACAGGGTTAGGGTTGGGGTTAGAATTAGGGTTAGGGCTAGGATTTAGGGTTAGGGTTATGGTTAGGGTTAGGGTTTGGGTTAGAGTTAGCGTTAGGTTTAGGGTAAGTGTTACAGTAAGGGTTTAGGGTTACTGTTAGAGTTAGGGTTAGTGTTAGGTTTGCGTTTATGGTTAGGGTTAGCATTAGGATTAAGATTAGGTTTATGTTTGGAGTTAGTGTTTGGGTTAGGTTAAGGATTAGGTTTAGTGTTAGGGTTAGTGGTTCGGTTTAGGGTTAGGGTTTAGTGTTTAGGGTTAGGGTTATGTTTTGGGGTGGGATTAGCAGTTAGGGTTCGGGTTTGTGTTTGGTGTTAGGTTTAGGGTTAGGGTTCGGTGTAAGGGTTAGTGTTAGGTTTAGGTTTTAGGGTTTAGGGTTAGGGTTAGGGTTATTGATAGGATTAGGTTTAGTTTGCGGTTAGGGTTAGGGCTGGTTTTATGCCGCGGTTAGGTTTATGGTTAGTGTTAGGCTTAGTGTTAGTTTTAGTGTTAGTGTTAGGGTTATGGTTAGGGTTATTCCGGGTTACGGTTAGGGTTTAGGTTTAGTTTTAGTGTTTAGATTTAGGGTTGTTTGTTGCCTCTAGGAGGCGCGGTGGCCTGGTTCAGGGACGGCACAGGCAATCACCTACGCGTGATCGCGAGGTCCATCAGCACGCAAACACCAATGTGGTGGACGGCAAATGGCGTTTATTGAAAAGTGACACAACATTATATAGCTTAGGTTTACAACGTCACTTCCGTCTGCTTACGTCACAAGCTAAGACCTGGGGAGCGGCTCTGTCTTTCCGTTACAGCGCAACATCTTCTGACCGCCAAGCCCTGGCTACCTACATTTCCCCCCTCCCTATGCTTAAGTGAATTAGCGAAGATATACTAATCTAAAAAATAAATTTTGTTATTCTTAATGTATACCTTATAACAATCTTAAAAAATATGTATGACAAACTGGAATACACTTTGTAACAGTCTTAGAAAACATATGTAAGAAACTTTGAATAGAAAACATAAGGCACTATAAGTGAGATGCTATAAAGAGGTTCCACACAAAATATAAAACACAAAAATGAGGTATGATAACCCTGTAAAATCAAAAACATGCTCCAAACAGCGTCATCGCAATGTAAGGAGGCAGGCCTGGGCTCTGCCTCCCTCATGTTGCATGAGGCTTGGGCTTCTAAACTAGCAGAAATGCACACTCGCTCCAATGCAGGTGGCCAGCCTGCATTGGAAGGAATGGCCTGCATCTATGAAAGGTTTACAGGGGCCTGTCAAAAACATAAACATACTTATATGTATTTAGCTTTTAGTATATAAATATCACAACAAGACTATAAAACACAATATACTTGCCTTATTTTGTCTTTACAATAAATACTAAAAGGTGACACTAAATGGGTACATTCTCGAAGCCACTTTTCAATTATTGAAACAAGCTCACCCAAATTTGACTAAGCACTATTGGCTTTGTTATAGTGTTATGCCACCCTATTATGAAACAATTGCGGTTGATAGTCTGCCTGACCATACTATAGGGAACAATCCGACGGAATGTAATTGACAAAATAATACTCAAGGGATCTCCCTCAGTCAAGTGACAGGGAAAGGGAGATGCATAGGACAGATCCCAGGAGGGAAAAAACATCTTTGTGCAAACGAAACAATACCACAAACAAGTGGTTGGTTAGTTCCTGCTAAGAACGCCAAGTGGGTATGTTCCAAAACAGGATTAACACCCTGTGTTTCCATAGAATACTTACACTTAATCAATGAATTTTGTGTACAAATCATCCTACTCCCCAGAATAAGAATCACACAAAGGCATTACCACCTCCTCCCACGGATGCTAATTTGCCGCTGTCTGGATTCTGCTGGTGTAGAATTCTCAGGCTTGGACCGAATGCTCGGCTGTGGAGTGGACGGGACGCTTGGTATCGGAGTGTACAGGTTGCGGGGGTGTCCGATGATGTGGTCCTATGGACAAAAACTCACAATTTTCATTAGTTTTATTCTGAAGATCTGGTTTAATTGACTTCTACAAATTGCGTAAAGCTCTCACTTTCATTTTGCCGTATCGTGGACCATGGTAATGGTTTGACAATAGTTCTGGAAGTTGTATGAATAACATCTCTAGCTGCACGAGTCGTTATCATGACTTCATCCAGGTCTTGAAACTTTTTGATTGGGCTCCGGCCCTACCTACTTCTCGGGCTCTGGCTCTGCCCACTTCCCTTGCAGGCTCCGCAAGGGGGCCGTGCTTTTTCTTCACTCCGACCCTGCCCACCCCCCTTGCAAGCGGGCCTTTCCCCCCTCTTGACTCACCCCACCTGTTACTCGGGCTCCGGCCCCGCCTGCTTCCCTTGCAGGCGGGCCGTTTCCCCCCTTCTCGACTCGCCCCGCCTTTCAGTGGGGGGGGTGTGCGCCTTACAAGGGCATTTTTCCAGATGGTCGTTCCATCCCTCACTCGCGCTTCCCTCCCCTTCCTGTTTATCCGTGCTTGTTAGTGCTAGCACTTCCCCCTTGTTCCCGCACAGGGCATCTTTGCCCCGCCGTTCCCCTTGCTGCTCGGCGCCATCTTGGGGCACAGAGGGCGGCGGTCTAGCCCAGGCGTCTTTGGACTCTAATTTCACCGCGGCACCCCTAGCCTCCTCCGCCAGTCCGCCCCAGAAGGGTTTTGCTTGGTTTTGTCCCTCCGTACGCGGGTCGGGGTTCGGAGATTGAGAGGACATACTGCCCTCTCGCAAATCTTTAGACTTAGCAAAATCATCATCGCTTAGGGGGTGCAAGGTCCGTGTGGCTGCCCCGACTCCTACTTTCGGGGTGACCAACAAACAGTCCCTTGCTGCTATCCAGGTCTCCTGCTCTTGTAAAGCTTTCTGCAGGGCCTGTACAACTTTCCCCCACGACTTAGGATTTTTCCCAGAACCTGAGGACATCGTCTCCTTGGCTAACGCTGTGGTGCAATTAGTCCACACTTCTGGGTGGAGGATATCCACCGCCTGGTCAATGACCCCAATCTGCAAAAGTCTCGCAACGGCGAGAATAAAATCTTTAGGTTTACAATCAATACCCCACTGCTTATATAATTCTAATACAACCTTCACAAGGACCTCCATCGTCCTTGCAGGTCTGGGAGCGTCCTCCCCGCCGGGCTGGTCCCACCGCTCCGGCCGCCGTTCACCCGTCCAGGCGATTTTCCCGGATTTCGGCACCATTTGTTGCCTCTAGGAGGCGCGGTGGCCTGGTTCAGGGACGGCACAGGCAATCACCAACGCGTGATCGCGAGGTCCATCAGCACGCAAACACCAATGTGGTGGACGGCAAATGGCGTTTATTGAAAAGTGACACAACATTATATAGCTTAGGTTTACAACGTCACTTCCGTCTGCTTACGTCACAAGCTAAGACCTGGGGAGGGGCTCTGTCTTTCCGTTACAGCACAACATCTTCTGACCGCCAAGCCCTGGCTACCTACAGTTGTTTTTTTGGGCTTATGTGTTGTGTTATTGCTATGGGACAGAGGTAAGTTTAGGGTTAGGGTTCATGTTAGGGTTAGGTATAGGGCTCGGTTTAGGATTTAGGGTAGTGGTTCGGTTTGGGTTAGTGTTAGTGGTTAGAGATAGTGTTAGGTTTAGGGTTAGGTTTAGGGTTAGGGTTAGAGTTATGTTTAGGGTAATGTTTGAGGTCAGTGTTAGTGTTAGGGTTTGCTTTAGGGTTAGGGTTAGGGGTCAGGTTTGAGGATAGGGTTAGTGTTAGGATTAGGGATTAGGTTAGGGTTAGAGGTTAGGGTTTGGCTTTGGGTTCAGGTTAGGTTTAGGGTTAGGGCTAGGTTTAGGATTATGTTTAGTGTTAGGTTTTAGGGTTAGGGTTAGGGTTAGTGTTAAGGGTTAGGGTTATCGTTAGGGTTGGTGTTAGTCGCTGTTAGGTTCAGGCTTAGGTTTAGGTTTTTTGGTAGGGATAGGATTGTTGTTAGGGTTAGGGTTAGTGTTAGGCTTAGGGTTAGTGTTAGTTTTAGGGTTACGTTTAAGTTTGGTCAGGTTTAGGGTTATAGGTAGGGTTTGAGT
This sequence comes from Amazona ochrocephala, assembly GCA_039720435.1. NCBI lineage: Eukaryota > Metazoa > Chordata > Aves > Psittaciformes > Psittacidae > Amazona > Amazona ochrocephala. Next base: position 231,056 of record CM077891.1, on the reverse strand, counting down.
TTAATGGTAGTGTTAGGGTTATGGTTAGTGTTAGGGGTTAATGCTAGTGTTGGGGTTGGGGTTAGGGTTAGGCTTAGAGTTAGTGTTAGGTTTAGATTTTGGGTTAGTGTTAGTTTCAGTTTTTGGGTTTGTCACTATAAGGTTAGGGCTAGGTTTAGGGTTAGTTGTTGGGTTAGGGTTTGTGTTAGGGATAGGTTTAGGTTTAGGGTCAGGATTAAGGTTAGTGTTTAAGTTTAGTATTAGGCTTATGCCTTGGTTTATATTAAAGTTTTAGGTTTAGGGTTAGGGTTGGGTGTTAGAGTAAGGGTTAGGTTTAGCATCAGGGTTAGGGGTTAGTATTAGGGTTAGGGTTAGGGCTAGATTAAGGGGTTATGGTTAAGTTTAGGTTTAGTGTTATGGTTAGTGTTAGGGGTTAGGGATGGTGTTAGGGTTTAGGGTTAGATTTAGTGTTTGGGTTAGTGTTAAGGTTTTGGCTTAGAGTTAGGGTTAGTGTTAGGGTTAGATTTACAGTTATGTTTAGGGGTAGGGTTAAGATTAGTTTTGGGGTTAGGTTTAGGTTTATGTTCAGGTTATTGTTTAGGTTTAGTGTTAGTTTAAGGTTTAGGATAAGGGTTATGGTTAGGGTTAGGTATTAGTTTTAGGTTTAGGGTTAGGGTTAGTTTTAGGGCTAGGGGTTAGGGTTAGTGGTAGGGTTAGGGATTAAGGTTACATTTCGTCGTTAGGGTTAGGGTTAGGGTTTGAGTTTAGGATTTAGGCTTTTGTTTAGTGTTGGGGTTAGTTTTAGGACTAGGGGTTAGGGTTATGGTTAGGGTTAGGTGTTAGGGTTAGGGTTTAGTGTTATTCTTAGGGTTCGGGTTAGGGTTAGAGTTAGGGATAGGTTTAGTTTTCATCAGGTTTAGGGTTAGGTTTAGGATTAGGGTTTAATGTTAGTTTTAGGGTTAGGTTTAGGGTTAGTCATTAGGTTTAGGTTTAGTGTTTGGGTTAGGGTTAGGGTTGGGTTTAGGATTTAGGGTTAGTGTTAGGGTGATGTTTAGGGTTGTTGTTTAGGGTTCAGTTTTGGCTTTAGGGTTTCTGTTCTGGTTTTGTTTAGGTTTTATTGTTAAGGTTAGTTTTTGGGCTATGGGTTAGGGTTATTTTTAGGTTTGGTGTTTAGGGTTAGGGTTAGGATTAGGTTTAGTGTGAGGTTTAGGGTTTATGGTTAGCTTCAGGGTTTAGGTTTAGGGTTAGTGTTAGTGGTTTACGTTATGGTTAGTGGCTGGAGTTAGGGTTAGGGATTAGTCTTAGGATAAAGTTTAGGTTCTGGTGTTACAGTTAGGGTTAGGGTTAGGGTTCAGGTTAGAGTTTAAGATTAGGTTTATGCTTATGGCTTGGGTAATGTTTAGGTTTTTATTTAGGGTTATGTTAGGCGTTTAGATTAAGTGTTATGGTTAGAATTTGGGTTATGGGTTAATGTTAGGGATAGCTTTAGTGTCAGAGTTAGGAGTTACCGTTAGCGTTAGGGTTAGGTTTAGGGTTAAGGTTAGGATTAGGGGTTAGGGATAGGGTTAGGGTTAGGGTTAGGGTTGGGGTTAATGTTAGTGTTTAGGGTCCAGGTGAGGGTTAGGGTTAGTGTTAGTTTTGGGATTTGGTTTGTGGTTAGGTTTAGGGTTATGTTTAGAGAAAGCTTTAGGTTTACCATTAGGTTTAGGGGTAGGTTTAGGTTTAGGATTAGGTTTAGGGTTAGGGGTAGTGTTACTGGTTAGGGTTAGGGTTAGATTTAGGGGTTAGTGTTAGTGTTAGGTTTAGGGTTTGAGTTAGGTTTTGCGTTAGGGTTATGTTTAGGTTTAGGGTTAGGGTTAGGGTTTGTGTTAGCGTTTGGGTTAGGTTTAGGGTTAGGTATAACATTAGGGTTTAGGGTTCTGTTTAGTGTTACTGTTAATGTTAGAGTTTGGGTTAGAGTTAGGGTTATGGTTTGCGTTAGGGTTAGGGCCAGTTTTGTGGTTAGGTTTAGGGTAAGGTTTTGGTTTAGGTTTAGGTTTAGTGTTCGGTTTAGGATAAGTGTTATGTTTAGGGTTAGGGTTAGGGTTAGGGTTAGGGTCCGGGCTAGGTGTTAGGGTTAGGGTTTGTGATTAGGGTTAGGGTTAGGTTTAGATGTCAGGGTTTGAGTTGGGTTTAGTGTTAGGGTTAGGGTTTGGTGTTCGGTTTAGTGGGTATGTTTAGGGTTAGGGCTGGGGGTTAGGGTTAGGGGTTAGGGGTTGGCTTTGTTTTTGTGTTAGGTTTTGTGTTAGGTTGAGCGTTTCATTTAGGGGTAGGTTTAGGGTTAGTTTTAGAGTCAGTGGTTATGTTAGTTTTAGGGTTATTGTCAGGGTTTAAGGTTAGCATTAGGGTTATGATTAGAGTTAGGGTTAGTCACTGTTGTGGTTAGGGTTAGGGTTAGGGCTAGGGTTTGCGTTATGTTTACGATTTGGCTTAGGGTTATGTTTTGTGTTAGGGATTGGTTTACAGTGAGGGTTAAGCTTGGAGTTAGGGTTAGGGTTAGGGTTAGTGTTAGGTTCGGGCTTTAGGAATAATTTTCTGGTTATTGTTTGGGTTTAGGGTTATGGGTTAAGTTTTGGATTAGGTTTTGGGTTTGGGTTAGGGTTAGGGTTAGGGTTAGGAGTATTGGTTAGGCTTAGGGTTTGGGTTTAGGGTAAGGGATAAGGTTAGGATTAGTCTTTGTGTCATGGTTTTTGTTTTGGTTAGGGTTTGTTTTAGGTTTAGGTTTAGGGCTTAGGGTTAGGAATTAGGGTTTGATTTAAGTTTAACATTAGGATTAGGTTGTTATTTTTAAGGTTATTGTTAGTGTTAGTGTAAATGTTAGGGTTAGTTGTTATGTTTAGGGGTTATGTGTAGGGTTTGGGTTAGGGTTAGTGTTTATGGGTAGTGGTAGTGTTAGGGTTAGGTGTTGACGCAGAAGTCCCGGACACAGCACACAGACCAATATGATCAGGCTGTGCCAAGTTTATTGCGCAGATAGCTCAGTATATATAGGCATTCTACTTGTCTATCATTAACACACACAACTCTTATTGGATACATGCATTGTTCATGCGACTAAATACAGAATAGGATTTGCTCAGACCCTCTGTCCACGCGCATAGTGCTCTCCACCTACATTCTACTTGGTGTCCTGCTTAATATATGATTGGTTAATATCTCTCAGCTAAGTGTTAGTAACAGCTTAATGACTGGTTAACTATTACAGCATATGCTTCAAGGTTACAGTTATCAGTTCCTCCTGTACATCTCTCTCAGTAGCTTTCCGTGCTAACTTTCTCAAGGCTTCTGCGTGTACATGAACGTTAGTAACCTCCAGGCGAGGCCTCAATGCCTGTGGGTTACTACCTTACAGCTGTCAAGCAGTTGTCTGGATTGCTCACATGCCCGTTCACAGCCAAATAGCTCTCCACAAATCCCTCTTTTTGTTTTTGAGCAATCCAGACCTGATTCGCAGCACGAAATAGCATACTGACAATACACTTCCACAAACAGCAAAAGGTTAAAACAGTAATAATCAATACCATTAAAACTGTTAAACCTTGTTTGATTAGTACGCCTAGCCAATCACTAACACCCCAACCCTGTAACAACTTTTGAAACCAATCCCATTCTGAGAGTACTTGTAACTTTTGCACTCGTGAGAACCTAAAGTGTGGTTTTTTGTAAGCAAGGGAGATTTACAGTCCAATTCAGCAACCTCCTTATCTTAGCTCCTTCTTATCTTCCAGGCCTGCATTCTTGTTTCATTAACTGTCCGGGAGTTGCTTCTTTTCCACGGTCGGCTGCACAGAGGTAACCAGGAGTTACCCTGCTACATGGCCAGCTGCACATACTTGCTTTCATTCAGAGCAGGCATGTGTCCATTCTCTAACAGGAAATCATCCACATCTCCCCCTTTTCTTTTCTTGAATAAGCCAAAGATGTTTCATGGGTTTTCAATCATACCACGAATACATTGCAAAATACAAGGTACAATCATAACTATGGTCAAGACTATCACTAAAATCATTCCAATACCTTTAATCAGCTGTCAGATGTCACGAATATTGTATTGTAGAAAGAGAATCAAAACTAGACAAATTTAAAAATTTTTGTACAAATTACTCTTTGCAAACTGTTTGAAGAAAATCCTTACATTTCTTTTTTTTGTTTGTTTTTTGTTTGTTTGTTTTTGTTTTTGTTTATATATAATACCTGCTTCAGATGACCCTACTTGAGCAGGGCATTTGGACTAGATTGTATCTCCAGCATATGCCAACCACAGGCTGCTTGGCCTGCCTTTCTCTCCTGTATAGTTCTCTGATAACAGGGGAGGCCATCCCTCACATCAAGGTCTGGCATGGCATGTGTCCCCACCACTCAACGCCTGCTGGGTTGCAGCCAACAACGGAGCTAAAGGTTCTTCTTGGTGGCAAACACAGAGGCCAACCCAGTCTTGCCCTTGGCTGTGGTAGGAGGTATTTGGCCAACCTCAGTTGTGACACCTTGTTGTCAATGCAGAGGTTCACCTGCTTCATCCAGTAACAAGTCACTACTATGGCAAAGCACATACAGATTTACATTTGCAGTATGTACACTACAGGGTGCAGCAGCATGTTGAAGATGCTAGTGGCAGTGATGGACCAGCCAAAGAAATTTTTCCACCAGTGATGTTCTTCCACCCTCTTAATTCGTTCCATTACCTGCTTTATAACACCATCATTGCACCAGAATCCTTCTAGTCTTTGCCCTAGCATTCTCCAGCAGCTGCTGCAAATGTGCACACTCCGACATCTCTTCCACAAGTGACAAATCCATACAATACAAGGTGTAGTTTCCCACTAGCAACTGGCTAGTAAGTACAGGTGGTTCTACACACAAAATCACAGCCTCTAATAAGAGCTACTTTACATGCACACATATTCAAGCTCCTGTAGCTAAGGCATTGGTTTTTTCCGCTTGTCTGTCCAGCTCATGGCAAGGCCTGAGAAACTTTACAGGCAGCCTCCATGGACCTGTAGGTAGAACGCAAATATATCCCTTCTCCCATGTTATCAGTTATTGGGAAGTAACTCAGGTTAAAAATGATTCCTTAAACCACAGGCATTCTAATGAAACAGGAATATGAAGCAGCTGCAGAAGCAAACTGCACCACGTTAACAGTCAAGGAGTTTGCTGTGTCATTACCCACATCTTTTTCCTTTTTTTTTTTTTTTTTCCTATCTCTGCCACCCTGGTGCTGTTTGGGTGGAGGCTGGTAAAGCTTGGGAGTGTGCTACTCCTCTTGCGTTTTCTGTTAGCAGTTCGTGTGTGAAATCTTGGATTCTCCCCTAGGTTACCTTAAACACACTAAGCAGGACTGCTCGGCAGCAGCTACAAACGCCTGCCTGCCCAGCAGCAGCTACAGCTGCCAGCCTGCTGAGGAACAGCCATAAATCTCTGCTGGCAGCACCACTTTTCTATTAACCCTTTCTTGCCCAAAATGTTAATCTGCTACCTGTTAAGAACTTTTACATGAACCCAATAACAAAAAATACACAGAACACTGTCTGCCCTCAACAGACACACGCATATACACATATTCATGGGATTCCACAAACACACTCCACACAACTACAATATGTGAAACACAAAATGCAGACAATCATTACTCCCACTACATGGTTCCACGTACAAAACATAGTGCAACGACCCTGTGAAGACAATCAAGAAACCAGCTCCGAGCAGCATCATCGCAGTGCAAGGTGGCAGGCTCAATCTCAGCGGGTGTCCCTGCAGAGGCTCTGCCTCCCTCACATTGGATGAGGCTTGGGCTTTTATACTGACCAAAATGCACACTCATTCCAATGCAGGTGGCCAGCCTACATCGGGAGAAGTGGCCAACAGTATCTATACAGGTCTGCAAGGGTCGATAGAAACATGGACATACTTATATTTGCCAACTTTTAGTACATGAATATCACAGAGAGACTATAAGCACACAATACATCTGCATCCCCCACCCATCTTACTTTTCCCTTTACAACTGCCCATTTATCATGAGGATCTGGGGGATCTAAATCAGGCTTCTTTTCCGGATCAACAGGTCTCGGGTCAAAACGACTATCCAGGTCAGCATCAGAATTATCAGGCATCAGAATCTCAGGAGCAGCAACGGCAGTCTGATGAAAATGCTCAGGCTCCTCATTAATGTGTTCTGAAGTTTCAGCATTATCAAGTGCCATTAAAACATTTTCTCCTGCAGGTTTCAGGTGATTTGAGAGTAGGCTTTTTCTCGGGATTAACAGGGTCCGGGGCAAAAGGATTGCCTTCATCCCCGTCCTCAGTCTTCAGAGCCGTAGCAGCGATCGGCGGAGGGTAGGGGGTGTGGTTTGGGCTCCACTATCTCATTCTTTGACTTAGCTGTGTCGGAGAGCTGTAAATTTCTAAGTCCATCATGAAGTATCTGTACTTTCTCATCTAACAATCCTGTCCATTTGTCCCACCCTTGACGATCTTGAGGATCGGGCTCTGGGGGGAGGGAGGCCAGGGGCAGCGAAAGTGATAAAGGAAGATACAAATGCGTATCCCCTGGCCCATCCATCGGTTATTTTTTAAAGAGTCAGTGATTAGTCTCCACACAGTGGGGTACTAACTTGCCTCCTTGGATCCCTTACTTACCTCTTCCCACAGTGTTGCTCCTATTTTTTCCCAAGTTGCGATTTGAAAGTCAGTATCCACTGAGGGGATTAAATCCTTTCCCTTTGCCCAATACAGCAAAGCTTTCAAGGCAGGCTCATCATAACTCGCTGCTCTCATAGAGAGAATGCGTTGGAGGAGCTTCACCACTTCTGACTCTTCCTTGGTCAGTGTGGACCCCCTCTGCTCCCCGGCCGCTCACCTGATCAGGGTGAGATTCCCAAAACCTTTTGCGCTAGCGACTCCCGAGTGCTGGGGCAGCACCCGATATCAGCCGGCTTCTGCCCCCTCCTTCCTGTCGGTCTCGTCGGTTTTATCCAACGCCGATCTGAGGGTCCCTGTTCGGGCGCCACTTGTTGACGCAGACGTCCCAGACACAGCACACAGACCAATATGATCAGGTTGTGCTAAGTTTATTGCGCAGATAGCTCAGTATATATAGGCATTCTACTTGTCTATCATTAACACACACAACTCTTATTGGATACATGCATTGTTCATGCGACTAAATACAGAATAGGATTTGCTCAGACCCTCTGTCCACGCGCATAGTGCTCTCCACCTACATTCTACTTGGTGTCCTGCTTAATATATGATTGGTTAATATCTCTCAGCTAAGTGTTAGTAACAGCTTAATGACTGGCTAACTATTACAGCATATGCTTCAAGGTTACAGTTATCAGTTCCTCCTGTACATCTCTCTCAGTAGCTTTCCGTGCTAACTTTCTCAAGGCTTCTGCGTGTACATGAACTTTAGTAACCTCCAGGCGAGGCCTCAATGCCTGTGGGTTACTACCTTACAGCTGTCAAGCAGTTGTCTGGATTGCTCACATGCCCGTTCACAGCCAAATAGCTCTCCACAGTTAGGGGTTATGGTTATGGTTAGGGTTAATCTTAGGGTTAGGGTAAACATTAGTTGTTAGGTTTAGGGTTAGGGTTAGGGGTTTAGGGTTAAGGTTAGTGTTAGGGTTAGAATTAGGTGTTAGTCTTTGTGTTAGGTTTTGGGTTCGGTTTATGGATTGGGTTTAGTGTTAAGTTTAGGTTTAAGGTTATGGGTTAGGGTTAGGATTAGGCTTACGGTTAGGGTTAGTGTTAGGGTTAGGGTTAGGGTTGGGGTATCGGTGTTAGTGTTAATGTTAGGTTTAGGTTTAGGATTAGGTTTAGGGTAAGTGTTAGTGTTAGGTGTTAGGTTTAGGCTTAGGGTTAGGGTCAGGCTTTGTGAATAAGGTTATGGTTAGGTTTAGGGTTTAGGTTTATGGGATGTGGTTAGGATTAGATTTTGGGTTAGTGTTATGGTTAGGGTTATGATTAGGGTTAGGATTATTGGTTAGGCTTAGTGTTTGGGTTTCGGGTTAAGGGATAGGGATAGGATTAGTCTTTGTTTTATGGCTTTTGTTATGGTTAGGGTTAGTTTAAGGTTTAGGTTTAGGGTTTTGGGTAGGAATTAGGGTTTGATTTAGGGTTAAGATTAGGGTTAGGGTGTTATTTTTATGGTTATTGGTAGGGTTATTTTAAATGTTAGGGTTAGTTGTTAGGTTTAGGGTTTAGGTGTAGGGTTAGGGTTTAGGGTTAGTGGTAGATTTAGGGTTAGGGGTTATGGTTATGGTTAGAGTTAAGTTTAGGGTTAGGGTAAGGGTTAGTTGTTAGGCTTAGCGTTAGGGTTAGGGGTTTAGGGTTAAGGTTAGTGTTAGGGTTAGATTTAGGTGTTAGGGTTTGTGTTATGGTTAGGGCTAGTTTTATGGATTGGGGTTGGGGTTAGGGTTAGGGTTAGCATTAGGGTTACTTTTCACAGTGAGCGTTAAGTGGTAGTGTTAGCGTTAGTGGTAGGGTTCGGTTGAGGGATCAGGTTAGGTTGAGGTTTAGGGTTCGGGGTTAGGGTTAAGGATAGTTTTAGGATTTTATTTAGGGTTTGGGGGATAGTGTTAGGATTTGGATTAGTGTTAGGGTTAGGAGTTAGGCTTATTTTTTGTGTTATGGTTAGGCCTAGGGTTTGGGTTTGGTTAAGGTTTAAGTGCTAGGGGTTGGGTTAGGGTTAGGGTTTATGGGTAGGGTTGGTTTATAAGGGTTAGGATTAGGATTAGGGTTATTGTTAGGGTTTTTTGCTAGTGTTATGTAGGCAGCCAGGGCTTGGCGGTCGGAAGATGTCGCGCTGTAACGGAAAGACAGAGCCCCTCCCCAGGTCTTAGCTTTGTGACGTAAGCAGACGGAAGTGACGTTGTAAACCAAAGCTATATAATGCGGTGTCACTCTGCAATAAACGCCATTTGCCGTCCACCACATTGGTGTCTGCGTGCTAATGGACCCGCGATCACGAGTAGGTGATTGCCTGTGCCAACCCTAAACCAGGCCACCGTGCCTCGGAGAGGCAGCAAGTGGTGCCGAAACCCGGGAATCTCGCCTGGAGTGGCGTGCGGCGACCGGAGCGGCGGGTCCAGCCCGGTGGGGAGGACGCTCCCAGACCTTCAGGGACGATGGAAGCCCTAGTAAAGGTTGTATCAGAATGGGGTATTGATTGTAAACCTAAAGATTTTACTCTCGCCGTTGCGAGACTTTTGCAGATTGGGGTCATTGACCAGGCGGTGGATATTCTCCACCCAGAAGTGTGGGCTAAATGCACCATAGTATTAGCTGAGGAGACAATGTCCTCGGGTTGTGGGAAATATTTTAAGTTGTGGGGGAAAGTTAAACAAGCTCTGCAAAAGGCCATGCAGGAGCGGGATATCTGGAGGGTGGCGAGGGACTGTCTGTTGGTTACCCCCAAATTGGGAGTTGGGGCAGCCACGCAGACTCCGCGCCCACCAGATGATGGCACTTTTACCGAGTCTAAAGACTCGGGGGAGGGCGCTATACCTCCCGATTCCCAGAACCCCGACCCGCTTACGGAGGGACAAAACCGCGCAAAATCCTTTTGGGGCGGGCTTGCTGAAGAGGCCAGGAGTGCCGCAGAGAAATCTGAGCCCAAAGACGCCTGGGCTGGACCACCGCCCTATACGCCCCAAGATGGCGCCGAGCGGCAGGGGGAAGGGCGGGGCAAACACGCCGCCCCATGCGGGAACAAGGAGGAAGCGCTAGCACTAACAAGCACGGATAAACAGGAAGGGGAGGGAAGCGCGAGTACGGGGCGGACAGCCAATCAGAGCGACCGTCCGGAAATATGCCCTTGTAAGGCACATGCCCCCCCCACTAACAGGCGGGGCGAACAGAGAGGGGGGGAACGGCCCGCCTGCAAGGGAAGCGGGCGGGGCCGGAGTAAAGAAAGAGCACGGCCCCCTTGCGGAGCCTGCAAGGGATGTGGGCAGAGCCAGAGTCCGAGAAGTAGGTGGGGCCGGAGCCCAATCAAAAAGCAATTCATATAAGTCTATTAAACCAGATCTTCAGAATAAAACTAATGAAAATTGTGAGTTTTTGTCCATAGGACCACATCATCGGACACCCCCACAGCCTGTACACTCTGATACCAAGCGTCCCGTCCACTCCAAAGCCGAGCATTTGGTCCAAGTCTGAGAATTCTACACCAGCAGAATTCAGACAGCGGCAAATTAGCATCCGTGGGAGGGGGCGGTAATGCCTTTGTGTGATTCTTATTCTGATATCTTGCACTATATTAATTTACTGTGTCTTAAACCAGCACTACAAAAAGACTGCTACAGGGCTATATTCTTTGTCAACTGAACACATACAAAAGATACAGCTTTCCTTAACCAAGTACTACAGCCTGCACTCAGATACATCTCCTTCAAGAGAATTCATGTGAGATTCAAGCATCTCATTGCTAGAGAGCCACAGAGACCAACACATAGCACTCTCACATACACACACAAGCCTTTCCACTAGTTAGAAAGGATTTTCTCCTGCAAAAGATTTGTAGAAAGAACAATGTTCAGACAAGAAGAAAGGGGAGTTAAAACCCAGCCTCCTATATGCTAATAAATAAACTGCTCTGTTGCAAGATTCAGATCAAAGGTTTAAAAAGGCAAAATTATGCTACTATTAGAGAATATCAAAATATTACTGTTATCATCACAAGTGGCATATATGCAAAATGCAGTCGCACAATAATGCCTAGGCAGATAGAGAGCAACACTAAGTCTGCCGACTAAAAGTGAACGATATACCTATTTTAGTTTTCTGTCTAGTCTTTTGGCATTTGTGTGATTCTTATTCTGGGGAGTAGGATGATTTGTACACAAAATTCATTGATTAAGTGTAAATATTTGTGAAAACACAGACTGTTAATCCTGTTTTGGAACATACCCACTTGGCGTTCTTTGCAGGAACTAACCAACTACTTGTTTGTGGTATTGTTTTGTTTGCATAAAGATGTTTTTTCCCTTCTGGGATCTGTCCTATGCATCTCCCTTTCCCTGTCACTTGACCGAGGGAGATCCCTTGAGTATTATTTTGCTAATTACAGTCTGTCGGATTGTTCCCTATAGTATGGTCAGGCAGACTATCAACCGCAATTGCTTCGCAATAGGGTGGCATAACACTGTAACAAAGCCAATAGTGCTTAGTCAAATTTGGGTGAGCTTGTTTCAATCATTGAAAAGTGGCTTTGAAAATGTACCCATTTAGTGTCACCTTTTAGTATTTATTGTAAAGACAAAATAAGGCAAGTATATTGTGTTTTATAGTCTTGTTGTGATATTTATATGCTAAAAGCTAAATACATGTAAGTATGTTTATGTTTTTGACTGGCCCTTGTAAACCTTTCATAGATGAAGGCCATTCCTTCCAATGCAGGCTGGCCACCTGCATTGGAACGAGTGTGCATTTCTGCCAGTTTAGAAGCCCAAGCCTCATGCAATGTGAGGGAGGCAGAGCCTCTGCGGGGACGCCCGCTGAGATTGAGCCTGCCACCCTACACTGTGATGATGCTGCTCGGAGCTGGTTTCTTGATTATCTTCACAGGGTCATTGCACTGCGTTTTGTATGTGTGACCATGTAATGGGCGTAACAACTGTCTGCGTTTTGTGTTTCACATGTTGTAGTTGTGTGGAGTGTGTTTGTGGGATCCCATGAATGTGTGTGTATGTGTATGTGTATGTCTGTTGAGGGCAGACAGTGTTCTGTGTATTTTTTGTTATTGGGTTAATGTAAAAGTTTTTAATGGGTAGCAGATTAACGTTTTGGGCAAGAAAGGGTTAATGCAGAGGTGCTGCTGCCTGCAGAGATTTATGGCTGCTGCTCAGCAGGCTGGCAGTTGTAGCTGCTGCTGGGCAGGCAGGCCTTTGTACCTGCTGCCGAGCAGTCCTGCTTAGTGTGCTTAAGGTAGCCTAAGGGAGAATCCAAGCTTTACCAGCCTCCACCCAAACAGCTGATACGGTGGCAGAGATACGGTGCAGTTTGCTTCTACACCTGCTTCACATTCCTATTTCATCAGAATGCCTTTACTTTAACGAATCATTTTTAGCTTGACTTACTTCTCGAGAACTGATGGCATGGGGGAAGGGATATATTTGTGTTCTACCTACAGGTCCATGGAGGCTGCCTGCAAAGTTTCTCAAGCCTTGCCATGAGCTGGACAGATGAGCGGAAAAACCCAATGCCTTAGCTACAGGAGCTTGAATATGTGTGCATGTAAAGTAGCTCTTATTAGAGGCTGTGATTTTGTGTATAAAACCACCTGTACTTACTAGCCAGTTGCTAATAAGAAACTACACCTTATATTGTATGTATTTGTCACTTGTAAAACAGATGTTAGAGTATGCAAATTTGCAGCAGCTGCTAGAAAATGCTAAGGCAAAAACTAGAAAGATTCTAATACAATGATAGTGTTATAAAGCAGGTAATGGAACGAATTAAGAGGGTAGAAGTACATCACTGGTGGAAAATTTTCTTTGGCTGGTCTGTCACTGCCACTGGCATCTTCAACATGCTGCTGCACCCTGTAGTGTACATATTGCTAATGTAAATCTGTATGTGCTTTGCCATAGTAGTGACTTGTTACTTAATGAAGCAGGTGAACCTCTGCACTGACAACAATGTGCCACGACTGAGGTTGGCCAAATACCTCCTACCACAGTCAAGGGCAAGACTGGGTTGGCCTCTGTGTTTGCCACCAAGAAGAACCTTTAGCTCCGCTGCTGGCTGCAACCCAGCAGGCGTTGAGTGGTGGGGACACATGCCATGCCAGACCTTGATGTGAGGGATAGCCTCTCCTGTTATCAGAGAACTATACAGGAGAGAAAGGCAGGCCAAGCAGCCTGTGGTTGGCATATGTTGGAGATATGATCTAGTCCAAATCCTCTGCTCGAATAGGGTCGTCTAAAGCAGGTATTATATATATAAAAACACCCAAGGGAAATGTAAGGATTTTCATCAAACAGTTTGCAAAGCGTAATTTCTACAAAAGCTTTTGAATTTGTCTAGTTTTGATTCTCTTTCTGCAATACAGCATGTGACATCTAACAGATGATCCCTTGCCCAAACCACCAGTTCTATATAAAGACCTACATGATAATGAGTGGAAAGGACCAGAACCAGATCCAGTGGAAGTTTGTTATGCTGTTTTCAATGGTAATACATATGTGACTAAGTTGACACAAGTAGAAGTAAATTCTTTAAAAAAGATAGTTTTGCAGAATTGTGAGGCTTTAGATATATTAACAGCTCAAGTAGACAGAGTATGTACTTTAATTAATGAATCTTCTTGTAGTTATCTTGATCAGTCTGGAAAGACCTTGAAAGATGTTAAAAGAAATTTGGAAGCATGCGAAAGTACTTCATGATGTCTATCAGAATGATAAAATTCCTTGGTTAGATGCCCTTCTTACATTTTGGGACTTCAATGGTTGGCTCACATCTCTGATTAAAGGTATTGGAATGATTTTGGTAGTAATCTTGACCATAGTTATGATTGTACCTTGTATTTTGCAATGTATTCGTGGTATGATTGAAAACCTGGTAAAACAGCTTTGGCTTACTCAAGAAAAGAAAAGGGGGAGATGTGGATGATTTCTTGTTAGAGAATGAACATATGCCTGCTCTGAATGAAAGCAAGTATGTGCAACTGGCCATGTAGCAGGGGTAACTCCTGGTTACCTCTGTGCAGCCGACCGTGGAAAAGAAGCAACTTCCGGACAATCAATGAAACAAGAATGCAGGCCTGGAAGATAAGCAGCTAAGATAAGAAGCTTGCTGAATTGGACTGTAAATTTCGGTTGCTTACAAAAACCACACTTTAGGTTCTCACGAGTGCCTCCTTACATTGTGACGACGCTGTTTGGAACAACCTTTTGATTTTACAGGGTCATCATACCTCATTTTTGTGCTTTATATTTTGTGGGGAACCTCTTTATAGCATCTCACTTATAGTGCCTTATGTTTTCTATTTAAGGTTTCTTACATAGGTTTTCTAAGACTGTTACAAAGTGTGTTCCAGTTTGTCATACCTATTTTTTTTTAGATTAGTATATCTTAGGTAATTCACTTAAGCATAGAGAGGGGGGGAAATGTAGGCAGCCAGGGCTTGGCGGTCGGAAGATGTCGCGCTGTAACGGAAAGACAGAGCCCCTCCCCAGGTCTTAGCTTTGTGACGTAAGCAGACGGAAGTGACGTTGTAAACCAAAGCTATATAATGCGGTGTCACTCTGCAATAAACGCCATTTGCCGTCCACCACATTGGTGTCTGCGTGCTAATGGACCCGCGATCACGAGTAGGTGATTGCCTGTGCCGACCCTAAACCAGGCCACCGTGCCTCGGAGAGGCAGCAGTGTTAGGGTGAGGTTTAGGATTAGGGTTAGTGTTCGGTTTTTGTGTTACTGTTTGGGTTAGGGTTATGGTTTATGTTTGGGTTAGTGTGAGGGTTAGTGTTAGTGTTACGGGTAAATGTTAGTGGCTAGGTTTAGGGGTTTTGGTTAGGGTTACTTTTAGGGGTTAGTGTTAGGGTTTAGGGCTAGGGTTAGTGTTAGGCTAAGGTTTAGGTTTAGGTTTAAGGTTAGGATTAGGGTTAGTGTTGGAGATACAGTTAGGGTTAGAGTTATGTGTTGATGTAAGTGTTATGGTTTGGGTTTGGGGTTGGGGTTAGGGTTAGTGTTAGGTGTTAGGGTTAAGTGTTATGGTTAGGGTTAGTGTTAGGGTTTGGGTAAGGGGTTAGGCTTAGCGTTAGGGTTAGGGTTAGGGTTAGGATTAGCATTAGGGTTAGGTTTATCGGTGCGGTTAGAGTAAGGGTTGTTGCTTAGTGTTAGGGTTATTGCTTGTGTTATGGTTAGGGGTTAGGGTTAGTTTTGTGGTATAGGGATTATGGTTGGGATTAGGGTTAGCGTTAGGTTTTCGGGTTAGGGTTAGGGGTTACTGTTTGGATTATTGTTAGGGTTAGGATTTGGGGCAAGGGTTAGTGGTTAGGGTTAGGGGTTTGAATTAGTGTTAGGTTTAGTTTTATGGGTTAGTTTTAGGGGCTAGTTTTAGGATTAGGGCTAGTTTTAGGCTTAATTTTAGGGTTAGGGGTTAGGGTTAGGGATTTGGTTTAGGGTTAGTGTTAGTGTTAGGGTTTGGGTTATGTTTAGGGTTAAGGTTTGGGTTAGGGTTAGTGTTAAGGTTCAGCTTAGTGTTAGGGTGTTACTTTTAGGATTACTTTTAGGGTGTGTGTAATTGTTAGGTTTAGATTTTAGTGTTAGGTTTTGGGTTAGTGCTCACTTTAGGGTGAGGGGTTAGGTTTTGTGTTAGGTTTCAGGTCAGTGTTAGGGCTATGTTCATGGTTAGGTGTTATGATTAGCGTTAGGGTTAAGGATATGTTCAGTGTTAGGATAAGCTTTAGGGGTTAAGTAAAGGGTTAAGGTTGTGGTTAGGGTTAGGTTTAGGAGGTTAGGTTTAGGGGATTATGTTTAGAGTTACTGTTAAATGATAGGGTTAGGTTTTGTGTTAGATTTAGGGGGTTAGGTTTCGGGTTTGGGCTACAGGTTAATGTTAGTGTTAGGGTATGTGCTAGTGTAAGGAGTTATGGTTAATGTCAGGGTTAAGGTTAGGTTTAGGTTAAGTATTAGGTTTTAGGGTTAGTGTTAGGGTTAAGGATATGGTTAGGGTTAGGGTAAGGGTTACAGTTTAGGTTTAGGGCTTGTGTTAGGGTTAGGGATTTAGGGTTAGGGTTAGCGTTAGGGGTAAGGCTTAGGGTTAGGGTTTGGGTTAGGATTTAGGTTTAGGGTTAGTGTTAGTTTTAAGGATATGGTTAGGTTTAGGGTAAGAGTTATGGGTTAGGTTTAGGGTTTGTGTTAGAGTTAGGGACTTAGGGTTAGGGTTAGTGTTAGGGGTAAGGCCTATGGTTAGGGTTTGTGTTAGGATTTAGGTTTAGTGTTAGTGTGGGAGTTAAGGTTAGAGTTAGGTTTAGGGTTTAGTGTTTGGGGTTAGGATTAGGGTTAGGGATAAGGTTAGGGTTTGGGTGTTAGGTCTAGGATTCTGTTTAGGTTTAGGATTAAAGTTAGGGTGAGGTTTAGGGTTTTTTTAGGGGGTTGGGTATTGTGTTAATTTTAGGGTTAGTGTTAGTGTTACGTTTTGGGTTAGGGTTAGATTTAGGCTTTTGTTTAGGGGCTTGGGAATTGTGTTAGTGATAGGGTTAGGGTCAGTTTTTGGGTTAGGATAACGGTTATTGTTCGGTGTTAGGGTTTGGGTTAGTGTTGGGTGTTCGGGTTAGGGATAGGATTAGGGTTAGGGTTAGTGTCAGTTTTTATGAATAGGGTTAGGGTTAGTTTTAGGGTTTAGGGCTAAGGGATAGGGTTAGGATTGGTCTTTGGGTTAGGGTTAGTGTTAGGGTTAGTATTCGGGTTAGGATTAGGGGTTAGGGTAAGTGTTTTTGTTTAGGGTTAAGGGATAGGGTTAGGATTGGGTTTGGGTTGTGGTTACTGTTATGTTTAGTGTTAGTTTATGGTTTAGATTTAATGTTTAGGGTTAGGAGTTAGGATTTGAGTTAGGTTTCAGTTTACGGTTAGGGTTCTGGTTTTAAGGTTAGGGTTAGTGTTTGTATAAGGGTTAGATTTAGGGGTTAGTTTTATGGGTTAGTCTTGGGGTTAGGTTTAGGTTTTAGGTTTATTGGTAGTGTTAGGCTTTGGGGTTAGGTTTAGGTTTTAGGTTTATTGGTAGTGTTAGGCTTTGGGGTTATGGTTATGGAAGTGTTAAAGTTAGGGTTAGGGTAAGGGTTAGGGGTTAGGTTTATGGTAAGGGCTAGGTGTTAGGCTTAGGGTTATGGTTTGGGTTAGATTTAGGGTTACATTTAGGTTTAGGGGGTTAGGGTTAAAGTTACGTTTAGGGTTAGATTTAGGGTTTAGGCTTAGGGACAGGGTTAGGGTTTGGGTTATAGATATGGGTTTGGGTTAATGTTAAGGTTAAGGTTAATGTTAGTGTTAGGTTCAGGGTATAAGTTTAGGGTTTTTTTTAGGTTTTTTTTTTTAGGGTTATGTTTAGGGTTAGAGATGCTGTTAGGTTTCGGGTTAGGGGTTGGGGTTAGGATTAGGTTTAGGTTTATCAGTTAGGAATAGGGTTAGGTTTAGGTTTAGGAGATAGGTTTAGGTGTAATATTTATGATTAAGGTTAGGGTTAAGGTTAGGTTTATTGTTACTTTGAGTGTTAGGGTTTGGTTGAGGTTTAGGTTTAGGGGTTTGGCTTAGTTTTATAGTTAGTGTTAGGCCTATATGTGGGGTTAGGTTAAGATTTAGGGGTTAGGGTTAGGGTTAGGGGTTAGGATTATGGTTCAGGTATAGGGGTTAGTGTTGAGATTATGGTTAGTGGTAGCGTTAGGGTTTAGGGTAGGATTTAGGTGTTAGGTGTTCGGGTTAGGGATAGGATTAGGGTTAGGGTAAGTGTCAGCGTTTAGTAATAGGATTAGGGTTAGCGTTAGGTTTTAGTGTTACGGTTAGGGTTAGAGTTTGGGTTTACTGTTTGGATTGGGTTAAGTTTTAGTCTCAGGGTTAGGGGTAAGAGTTAGGTTTATGGTTATGGTTTGGTGTTGGTGTTAGGATTAGGATTTATTTTAGGGTTATAGATACAATTAATATTACGGTTAGAGTTAGGGGTTAGGGCTAGGGTTAGGATTAGCTTTAGAGTTAGGGTGCGTGTTAGGCTCATGGTTTAGGTTTATTGCATAGGGTTAGAGTTATGGTTAGTATTAGGGTTATTGTTAAGTTTTGGTTTAGGGTTTATGGTTAGGGGTTAGTGTTATGGTTAATGTTATGGTTAGGGTTAGATTTCGTGGTTAGGGTTAGGGTTAGGGGTTATGGTTATGTTTAAGGTAAGAATAAGTGTTAGGGTTAGTACTAGCATTAGTGTTAGGTATTAGGGTTAGGGTTTGGGTTAGGGTTAGGTGTTAGGTTTTTCATTAGTGTTCAGGTTAGTGTTAGGGGTAAGGGTTAGTGGTTAGGGTTAGGAGTTAGGGTTAATGTTAGAGTTTGGGTTAGGTGTTGCTCTCAGGGGTTATTGTTAGAGTTGACATTAGTGTTAGGCTTAGGGTTAGGGCTAAGTGTTAGGCTTAGTGATTAGGGTTTGCGGTAGGTTTATGTTTTGGTGTTGGTGTTAAGGGTTAGGATTAGGGTTACGGTCATAGTTAGAGATAGACTTAATGTTAGGGTTAGTGATTAGGGTTAGGGTTAAGGGTTAGGGTTAGTGTTAGTTTCTATGGTCAAGTGCTAGGGTTAGGGTTATGGCTAGATTTATGGGTAGGGGTAGGGTTAGAGTTAGGCTAAGTATGAGGGTTATGTTTAGGGGTTAGGATTAGGGTTTGGCTTGGGATTTTGTTTAGGGGTTTGGGGATAGTGTTAGGATTACTGCTAGTGCTAGGGTTATGGTTATGATTAGTGGTGGGTTTATGGTAAGTGTCATGGTTAGGATTAGCTTTATGGCTAGGTTTAGGGTAGGGTTATGTTTAGCGGTTAGGGTAAGGGGTTATGGTTAGTGTCAGTGTTATTTTCAGTGTTACTTAGAGGAGAGGAGAGGAGAGGAGAGGAGAGGGGAGGGGAGAGGAGGGGAGAGGAGAGGGGAGGGGAGAGGGGAGGGGAGGGGAAGGGGGGAGTGGAGGTGGAGAGGGGAGGAGAGGGGAGGAGAGGGGAAGGGGGGGAGGGGAGGTGGAGAGGCGAGGGGGGGGAGGGGGGAGGGGCGGGGAGGAGAGGAGAGGAGGGGGGAGGGGAGGGGGGGGAGGGGAGGCGAGGCGAGGCGAGTCAAATAATGATGAGCCTGTTATTTGCCTGAAATGTCAAATGCTTTTTCACCTGCAGAATAATTTTTAAGGACACGCAATGGTTCCAGATGGAAAAAGTTTTTGATTTTTTTTATTGCTTTCATTTATTTCCTTTCATTTCTATTAGGAAAATATTCCTCACATTGATTATAGTGAGACACTGGCACTCTTGCCCAGAGAAGCTTTGGCTGCCTCATCCCTGGCAGTGTTCAAATCCAGGTTGCATGGGCATGGAGCAAACAGCTCTAGTGGAATGCATCCCTGCCCATGGCAAGTGGTTGGAGCTGGATAAGCTTTAATGCCCTTCCACCCCAACCCAGTCTAGGATTCCATGATTCTCTGCTGTGCAAATGTCGGTCACTCTCCACTTCTCGTAGGTGGCTGTGACGCCCTGTTCCATTGCCCAGGTTCAGCTGTGACCCCTCGCATGCTCCACCTCTGGACCAAAGGCACTGAGGAATAGCAGCCCTTGAGGGACCTCCCCGAGCTAGCTGGGCAGAACGTGGTCCCCCCTTGTCGACTCCTAGAGCACCCCTGGCTGCCCAGTGGCCATGGGCAGCCGTGGTGGTCGCTGTGGAGATGCCC
Source organism: Amazona ochrocephala (assembly GCA_039720435.1). NCBI lineage: Eukaryota > Metazoa > Chordata > Aves > Psittaciformes > Psittacidae > Amazona > Amazona ochrocephala. The sequence continues at coordinate 211,635 of CM077891.1, read as the reverse complement.
ATTGTGATGGGGCCTCATGGTGAGCGTGGGCTGTTTAAGGAGCAGAGTCCTGCAGGAACCAGTGCAGAGGAGACCCCTCCCTCAGGAGGCTGCATCTGCCCTGGCTGCCCTGCACATCCAGGTACGTGTTCTTTGACTTAGCAATCCTGGTTTAGTGTTGGCTTGAAACACACTGTGGATGCATGCTGCAAAGGGAGGAGAAGCTGTCAGGAGATGTGCTGGTTCCATCCCAGCTGTGGGAGCAGGAGATGGGTGAGGAGCAGGCACTGGGCTTGTTCATGTGCTTGGAGCTCCCCTCTGCCCGCAGAGGTGCTGGAGGTGAAACAGGAGCCCTCTGTGTGCAGGAGCTGCTGGTGTCAGAGGTGTGGAGAAGGTGTCAGGGCAGGAGAACTTGCACCTCCCTGTCAGAGCCTGGGGCAGTGCAAGGGTCACCCCAGCTCCCAGGAACCCCCCTTAGATTCATCCCCCCCCAGTCAGAAGGTTGAGTTCACCGTCAGCATCCTCACAGGTATGATTTAGGGGGAGCCCCACAGCTGCAGCCCCAAAACCTGGCAGGGTCCCCCCATGTCTCCAGTACCCCCCTCCCCAGTGATCTGTGGGGTGGTCTCTGGTGGCTGCAGCCCCTGTTTGAGGGCTCCAGTGGTCCCACAAATTACTCTGTCCTCCACAGAGCTTGGGGACATTGCCATGAACTTCCAAATCCCCCAAACCTCCAGTTCCCTTCTGAACCCCAAATCACCCCCACTTACTACCATGGGCCAACAGGGGCACTGAAGAGTCAGGGTATCCTTGGACAAATGTAACCCCTAATTTTGGGACATTGGGTGTTCCCCAAATCTCTGCACCACCCCGGGGAGCTGTGGGGATCCCCCCAGTGACCAAATCCCCTCTGGTAGATCCCCCAATATAATGTGCCTCCTACAGCGGGTTTTGGGGAATCCCCTGTCCTGGATGTGTTCAGCCTGGAGAAGAGAAGGCTCCAGGGAGAGCTTACTAAGCCCATACCTAAACAGTGCCTACAAGAATATGGAGAGGGTCTCTTTGCAAGGGCCTGTAGGGACAGGACAAGGAGGAACTGCTTTAACCTGACAGAGGGGAGAGCGAGATAAGATCTCAGGAGGAAGCCCTTCTCTGTGAGGGTGGTGGGACACTGGCACAGCACACGGTGCTCAGTGAAGCTGTGCCTGCCCCATCCGTGGTGGTGTTTGAGGCCAGGTTGGACACAGCGGCTTGGAGCAAGCTGCTGCAGTGGAAGCTGTCCCTGCCCATGCCAGAGGCTTGGAACTTGATAAGCTGTAAGGTCCCTTCCAACTCAAACCAGGCTGAGATTCTATGTTTCATGAATCAATAGCATGTTGAGGAGAGGATGCCCTTGCAGGGAGGATTGAAATGGGACTCTCGGGCACTCCCAGAGAACACAGAGCATTTCCCAGTCTGGAATACAGGAAATATTGGACTGAGTCCATGCAGCCAAATGGAGTGAGAGAGCACTGATGGGCTGCAGCTAAGGTGTATCCTAGGCAGAAGTGGGAAGGGAGCACAGAACAACTCTTTGGATAGGGGAGGCCCTGCTTTGCAAGGACAGCAGTGACAAAGCCCCAGTCCCTGCCCACAGGGTTCCTGGGTGGGAAACCCAGGTCCCAGCATGGCCATGCCACCTCAGGCAGCACAGAGCTTCTTCCCACATCCCTCCTCGCATGCAGCACCCACTGCAGTGGCCAAAAAGCCAGGGCAAGAGCCAAGCCCAGCACTCACCTGCCAGCGAGCCCACGGCAGTACGTGCCAGCATCACGGGCAGCACCACATTTGCTGCATCTGTGGAGAAGATAATCCACAGTGTCTGCACCCAGGCTGAATTTAACCACCACCTCCCAAACACCCTCCAAGCAGAAATCTACCTTCACTGATGAGTTGCCCACAATTTCTGGCCTGGAAAGCCAGAGATGGAGCGATGGAGGGACTGTCAGTGCTCAAACCCACAGTTCCCCAGGTCTCAGACCCAGATGACCTTCCAGCTCTCTGACTATGGAGGGGGAATGTTTCTCTCTCATCACTCACGCACAACGTGCAGCTGCAACCAGCCCGTGGCCTCCAGCTGGGACATGAAGTGGTACAGCAGTGGTCCCCCCACTGCAGCACTATCTGCAGCCAGAAGTCTGTTCTGTTGAACCTTACGTGGTTCTAGTAGGGGGAGCGGTGGTGTTGTCTCCATCGGAAGCGTAACTGAGGATGTCTCCTTCCTGCTGGGCAGTTTTGTGTTCCAGATGACAGCTCTGCCGCCCTGCAGCGCAGGGACCTTCAGATGCATGGTGCAGACCATGGCAAGGATGAGTCTCTCCAATTCCAGCCTGAGGGCAGCAGAGCATCAGGCAGCGAGTGTGCGGCCTGCAGGAGAAAGGAGACATTAGTGCACAGCTCCTGAGAGGCAGCTCCTGCCAACCAGCAACGCTGGGGACTTGAGGATGTCACAGAAGCATGGAAAAGTTTGGGTTGGGAGGAACCTTAAAGCTCATCCAGTTCCAATGCCTGAAATGGGCAGGGACACCTTCCACTAGGGCACACTGCTCAAGCTCCATCCAACCTGGCCTTGAAGACAGCCAGCCATGGGGCAGCCACAGCTTCTCTGGGCACCCTGTGTCAGTGTCCCACCACCCTCACAGGAAGAGCTTCTAAGAGCTCCTCTCAATCTCCCCTCTCTCTCAGGCTAAAGCCGTTCCCCCTTATCTCATCTCCACAGGCCCTTGTTCTCCCCACAAGAAATGAGGCAGATCCCAGGATTTAAGGCAGCCGCAGCGCTCGGCTGCCAGCTCAGCCAGCACAACTCGCACACCGAGTCCAAAGCTGTGGCTCTGGGGACATCACTTGAGGTGTTCTTGGCAATTCCTAAAGCACCCCAAGATCGCCATTGCCACGAAATTCGTTCCACGCTCCTGTGTCCACAGGCGCCACCAGCACCCAGACACCAAGACAGGAACCACCAGAGGAGCTGCTCTTGCCCCCTCCACCGGTAGCTTCTGTGAGGTTCCGTGGCTCTGCACACATGAACACAGGGAGTTCCAGAATCAGCCACCCCTGAGGTCCCCACGTTCCCAGGGTCACTGTGATGCATGAGCTCTGACTGGGTCCAGGGGTGCTCTGGAGGTGCTGCAGGCATTCTCTGGGATTCTCTAGGAGCATCTCTGGGATACTCTGTGGGTCCTGAGGATGCTCTGGGGGTGCTTTAGGGGTCACCACAGCCCAAATCCCCACAAAATCTGGTAAACCGGGGTTTATTGGATTTTTTTACTCCAATCCTGCTATGAGCAGGGAGCATTTTCCCAGTCCTGACCCTTATTCAATAGAATTTCTCTCCTTCTCATCAAATCAACATTAAATCAGTGGTAAATCTGGGCAGAGCTGCCTCTCTGCATGCCTTGAACCAGGAAAGACCCACAGCTGGAGAGATATCGATCTGAGCAACCTGTGACAGTGTCCCACCATGCTCACAGGGAAGAACTTCCTCCTAAGGTCTCATCTTGTTCACCCCCTTCTGTCAACTTAAAGCCATTCCCACTTGTCTGATAACTGAATACCCTTGTAAAGAATCCCCTTCCAGCTTTCTTGTAGGCATCAAACAGATACTGGAAGGCAAACTCATTGTCTAAGTCATCATCTAAATTATCATTTACATCATCTTGAAATCATTGTGAATTCACAGTTGAATTAAAATTCAATTATTGCTAAATCACCATTGAATTCCCATTTGATTTTAATTCAGTCTCTGATTAATTACCACTGGTCATTAATAAGTCCCTTTCAGTTATCCCCACAAGGATGACTTCCCTGAACCATTCCCCTGTGAAGCACAATGACTCACAGCTCCAAGTCCATTTCCCTTCAGGTGCACAGCAGCAGATCCATCAAGTGCCCCGTTCCCCACTGAGGGCCATGGCAGATGGAGGAAGCCCAGCACATCCGGGCTGGCTACAAAGAGAGCTGCAGAGAAGGTTCCCGAGAGCTCCTGGCACAGGGACTATCCCAACTCCAGCTCCAGCCTGCACTGGATGCCCTGCGCCTCCTGCCCTTGGCGGCGGGGTCACAGCAGGGCCCTTTGTGATCCGGTCTGTGACAGTCCCCAGCGTGGTCACATCCCTTGCGCTGCCCTTCCCTCCCCCTGCCCACACCCTCCATCCCACAGGGGGGCAGAGAGACCCCGCAGCCACCCCAGGGTGGCCTGGGAGGAGGTGGGGGCTCCCCAGGAGAGCAGCTCTGCTCTGGAGCCAGCCGAGGTGTGCCTGGGGCAGGCACTGCTCGGAAGAGAATGGAAATAACTGAATGTTCTCAGCTCTTCCCAGCTCAGTGCAGAGCCAGGACAGCTGCAGTGTCCATCAGTCCTTTCCCATCTGCCCTCTGCTTACACTTGCACTGCCTTTAAGTTGCCTTCACACACAAATTGATCTTCGGAACCCCCAAGCACCTGTCCCATGCAGGTGAGCACAGTTTCAAGGGGCAGATCACGGAGCTCCCATGGGGAGAAGCAAAGGACTGTGCCCAGCAGAGCATGGCCAGCAGCCACCTCCAGTGCCTCACACCAAAGAGCTGCTTGAACATACCCTACTCAGGGCTGGGCTGCACTTTCACCCCCACTCCCTGCCCACGTCTCTACTGCCTGGAGCTCTCCCTGCCAGGAGCTGCTGCCCTGGGCCCACCTCTGCTCCCTCTCAGTGCTCTCAGAGCCCATCCCATGGGCTGTGTGCTCAGCTCTGCCCCGCACACCCCTCCTGGCAGCAGGGCTCTGCCCATGGGCATCTCTGCCTGTGCAGGGGCTCAGCAGCAGCTCACTGATGAGACTCTCGGTGCCTTCTCCAAAGCAGAGAAGTAAATTCCCAGCTCCCACTGCCCAACCTGCCCACCAAGAGTGAGAAACATCAAAGCTCAGGATCCTTCCCTATCAGGTAAATGCTGCCTCAGTGTCTTTCAGAAGGACCCTCCGCAAACGTGCTCAGAGTGATGTGGAGCTCGGAGCAGCCCTGACCCACACAGCACCCTGCCCAGGGCACAAGAACACTTTCCCTTCCCTGCCAAGAGTCGCTCCTTCCACCACAGCTTCCCCCCCAGCACCGTGGGGAGCTCCTGGGCAGGCTGAGTGCTGACCCCATGTAGTGGGTTAAGCCCCTCATGCAGTTTGCTCACTCACTCCCCCCTCTTTCTTTCCCCTAGCTCCCGGGGGATGGGGAGGAGAATCTAAAGAATGCAACACCCACAGGTTGAGATAAGAACAGTCCAGTAACTGAGGTATAACGCAAACCACTGCTGCTACCACCAATAATAATAATGACAACGGAAATACAAGGGAAGAGGATACAACTGCTCACCACCTGATACCAAGCCCGACCCAGCAGCGAATCCCCCCTTCTGGGTCTCTACCCTCCATTTTTTACATCCTGGGCATGACGTGCTGTGGTATGGAATACCTCTTTGGTCAGTTTGGGGCAGATGTCCTGTCTCTGATTCTTCCCAGCTTCCCCTCCTCCCTGGCAGAACATGAGGCTCAGAAAGTCCTTGGTCAGAGTAAACATTACCAAGCAGTAACTGAAAACACTGGTGTTATCAGCGCTGTTCCCAGGCCAGAAGTCAAAAACACAGCACTGCACCAGCTACTCAGAAGGACAAAAGTGACTGCTACTGCTGAACCCAGGACACCTTGCAGGCAGCAGTGTCCCTGCCCCAGCAAACAGACCCTGGGCTGCAGGGACCCTGCTCACAAGGACAGCGCTGGGCACCCCTGGATGCACACCTACATTCACACCCTGCAGCGGCCTGGGACAAGGGACCTGCCTTGTCTTGTCCCTCTCATGGTGCAGATGGAAGCCCTGCTCTGCATCACACCCTCCAGCTCTCAACAGAAAAGCATGGAGAGTAAACCCTTACAGGGTTCCATCAGCCATGGGGTGCACCAGCTCTACAAGATCCCTCCAGGATACTCATCTTAATTTTGCTGCTGCCAGAGACTTCTTCTGACCACAGATGTGAAGATTTCTCTGTGCACAAGCTCAGCTCTGTCCATCCACTCCAGAGTGCCTTTAACCTCTCTCTGCAGGATCCTATCCCCTCAGTGCCTGCAGGCAGTGCCCCAGCCCTGCTCCTGGGCAGAGCTGTCTCTCTGCAGCGCTGCCCCCTTGCCACCATCTACCTGCGTCCCAGGTGCCCGGCCCAGCTCAGCAGCAGAGGCCCAGCACAAGGTGGCTCTGCCTCTGCCCCGCTGGGCTCCCTCCAGGGCTGCCTGGGGCTCCAGGGGAACCCCATGGGAAACAGCCTGGAGGAAGCACTGATGTTCCCTCTCTCAGCTGGTAAACACACTGCCTTCCTGCAGGGTCAGTTCTCTGAAGAGAGAGAGAGTTTGGTCTGAACAACAAGATTTTGTAGAATCATGGAATCATTTATGTTGGAAAAGACCATTAGGATCGACTCCAACCATTAATCAAACACTGCCAAGTCCACCACTGAGCCTTGTCAACAAGTGTTCTTGTTGTCAGCAAGTCATCTACATGTCTTCATGTAACTTCTGTGGGCAGCCTGTTTCTTTTCCCATCATCAGACAGGACAGCCAGGCCAGGACAGGCTGGGATCTCCTTTACCCCTGGTGAAGGAAGGGATTCGGCCTGGTCAGTTGAGGCATCTCAATCTGGGATTGTTGCCCTGGGGCTGGAAGGGGACTCAGCTCCCTCCCATGAACACCACAAATCCACAGGAGGCCTCACTTCCTCAGCAGGTGAAAATGTACCATTATGTAGATGATGTCTTAATCAGAGGAGATTACAAAGAACTGCAGCAACAGCAGGGTGGCAAGCACTCCATGGTGCAGAGGTGGTGGATGGCAGCAGTGCAGTGATTCCTGCAGACACCTTCAGAAAAACAGAACAAGGGCAGATGGCCCAGGCTAGGAAGGAATTACAACTGCTTATAGCTCCTCCAGGATACTGGAGGAAATATGGACCTGGATTCTCCATCATTGCTCGCCCACTGTTACGAAAGCAAAAACTATGGAAATGGATTCCAGAGCATAAGGAAGCAGGAAAAACCTAATACAGGAATTAAAACCATACCAGTCACAGGGGCCTGTACACTCCCACCACACTCTCATAATGGAATGGGGTTTTGCTGAGCATGGCTCTTCCTGTGACTTCTTCAAACTGGCCCTGATGGACCAAAAAGAACTTGAATTTTCAAGTTGCCTCTTTAAAAGACACTGAACAGAGATATTCAGAGTGGGAAAAGGAACTCTTGTCTTTAGTCCCAGCAGTAAAACAAACTGAGAACATTGATCAAGAACAGCCAGAACAAACCATCCATTCAATCCATTCAATTGACTTGGCAGCATCCCAAAGGGAACTGCTCCTCAGGATGCAGCTGCACAAACCCACTGGCAGAAAATGGCATGCCTACCTACCGAGGGTTGCAGAGGAAGTGGCGTTACCTCAAGGACAGACTGAAGTTCCCAAACTACTGCAGATGCCTGTAAATGCAGAGCCATCAGCGTTACAATAACCTTTCAAAGCCTCACCAGGTTTAGAAGCACCTCCCTCCACCGAGGGAACACCAACAGAAAATACCTGTTTCCCCGGTGCCTCAGCAGAAAGGACGACAGAATCATAGAATCAACCAGGCTGGAAAAGACCTTGAAGCTCATCCAGTCCAACCCTTACCCCACACAGCCAAGGCCACCACTAACCCATGGCACTGAGGCCTCGTCTCCATGGTGTGTCAACACTTGCAGGGACGGTGACTGCAGCACTGCCCTGTGCAGCCTGTTCCAATACCTGAGCACCCTCTGGGGAAGGAATTGCTCCTCAGCCGCATCTAAACCTGCCATGGAGCATTGCAGGGGGTTGTTCTGGCCCAAGTGCAGGACCCAGCACCTTGCCTTCCTCAACCTCATCCCACTGGCCACAATCCATGTATCCAGCCTGTCCACATCCCTCTGCAGAGCTTCTACCCTCCAACAGATCAACACTCCCACCCCGCTTGGTGTCATTTGCACATTTACACATCCCAGTGTGGAGCAGTACAGACCAGTCTACACCATACAGACCAATATTGGCCACTATAGCCCCAGATACTGCTGGGGTTTCAATATCCCAGTGCTCCCAGTCGCTGTCGCAGGTGCTCCTGCTCATCCCCCACCAGACCTCCTTGCTGGAGGTCTTTTGGGGAGGACACCCCAAATTAGGCACCCCCCCACTCTGGGGCTGCCCCCCAGCTTCCTGATACCAGGGGTGGGAGTTGCAATGCCCCATGGGGTGTGGTTTGGGGGAACAAGAAGCAATTTGGGGCTGGTGGCTATGGGGAGGAAGCAGCTTTCTTGGGGCATCCCCATTGGGGGTGGGGGTGTTTTTTGGGGCCCCTCCAAGACTTTTTGTCCCTGGGGTCATTTGGGAGGGTCTGGGGTAATGGCAGGGTGCCCCAGGAATCCCATTTGGAGGTCCTGTCTGCTCTTGTGGTGCTTTAAGGAGATTTGGGGCTATCCCAGGATTTTGGGGGCACCACGATTACTTTGGGTACCCCCAGGGCCATTTGGGGGGCAGCGTGGTTTTGGGGGCCCCTTTATTGGGGTGCCCCTTTTGGGGGATCCACCCTCTCTGGCCCCCTGAATTCACTACTGAACCCAAAGCAATGTTGGGGTCCCTGCAGTGGATTCGGGGTTCCAGAGCACCTTGAGGATCCCCCAGGGTGGGTGCTGGGGGGACCACACTTTTCGGGACACCGCTGTTTTAGTGTGTCTGTGCCACTGTGCTGAGCCGGGGTGGCTTTGGAGCTGTGGGCTTTGGGTTTGGGGAGATTTTGGGGATCCCAGGAGGATTTTGGGGATTCAGGCTGGTCCCCAAAACTCCTCAGCGTGGCTCCGTTATTTCAAAGATTCCCCTTCTCCAGAAAATGGGGGTTCCATCAATCCCAGGACAACTGAATTGTATTGGATACCCTAGGTAGCCCTGTTGCCATAAATTGGAGTAATTTGGAGGGCGGGAGGGATTTGGAATTCAAGGAACATTTGGAGGTTGGGGAGGAGATTCCCAAAAACTCCCTGTAGGAGGCACATTATATTCGGAGATCTCCGAATTAAACAAGGTCCTTCCGAGTCTTCATCCGAATTCCTGGATTGACTACGGGATGCAACGCATAGCAGCACACCGCTGGATCCCAGATCAGAGGTAGGAATACAACAACTAGTCTCCCTGTTCTTGGGCCAATCTACAGGGGATATAAGGTGCGAACTTCAGAAGTTGTGCCCTACAGGAAGTAGGAACGTGGAAGTACTGTTGGATGAGGCATGGAGAGTGTTTGGTAACCGGGAGGAGGGGTACAAACAGAAACAAGGGAGGATAGTTGCAGTTATCAGGGGTGAAGAGAAACCAGTTAGGGGAGGACCACCCCGATTAGACAAAGATCAGTGTGCACTGTGTAGGAAATTCAGTCACTGGAAGAGAGAATGTCCACAAAACAGGGAGAGGAGGTGAGGACACCAGGTGAACGTGGTGGCCCATATAAAGGAAGACTGATGGGAACCTGGGGAATCTACGTAAGCAGATCCTCTGGTTATAATGAATCTAGGGAAAAAACAACAAGAGGTAGAATTTTTAGTTGACACTGGAGCCACGTATTTGGTCTTGAACCAAGCCTTAATGCCCCTGGGAGATGACTACATCATGGTGCAAGGGGCAACTGGCCAACGTGAAAAGGCATACTTTTGTAAGCCCTTAAAACATGAATTCGGAAAACAATGGGGTATCCATACATTTTTATATACGCCCAACTCCCCTAAGGCGCTTCTGGGAAGAGACTTATTAGAACTGTGTCGTGGTTTAAGCCCCTCATGCAGTTCGTTGACTCACTCCCCCCTCTTTCTTCCCCCAGTCCCGGGGGGATGAGGAGGAGAATTGAAAGAATGCAACTCCCACAGGTTGAGATAAGAGCAGTTTAGTAACTAAGGTATAACACAAACTGCTACTGCTACCATCAATAATAATAATGACAAGAGAAATACAAGGGAAAAGAATACAACTGGTCACCACCCGATACCAAGCCCGACCCAGCAGCGAACCCCCCACCCTTCCGCGTCTCTGCTCTCCGTTTTTCCATCCTGGGCATGATGTGCTGTGGCATGGAATACCTCTTTGGTCAGTTTGGGTCAGGTGTCCTGTCTCTCCTTCCTCCCGGCTTCCCCTCCTCCCTGGCAGAGCAGGAGGCTCAAAAAATCCTTGGTCAGACCAAAACATTACCAAGCAGTAACTGAAAATACTGGTGTTATCAGCACTGTTCCCAGGCCAAAAGTCAAAAACACAGTGCTGCACCAGCTACCAAGAAGGAGAAAAATGACTGCTGCTGCTGAACCCAGGACAAACAGCTGGGAGCAAAAATTGAATTTAAAAAAGGGGAAGTTATTCTGGAGGTAGAGGACCAACAATACATCCAAGTATTAAGCCTAATATTAACCAGTTCCCCTTTAAAAGGAAAAATCAGTGAAGAAATTTTGGACCAGGTTTATGCTGGAGCATGGGCTACTGATATACCTGGATGAGCAAAGAACGCCCCACCTGTTGAAGTTAGGCTCAAAGAAGGCCGACAGCCAGTATGAGTTAAACAGTATCCTTTAAAGAAAGAAGACAGAGAAGGAGTTCGGCTAGTTGTAGAAAAGTTTTTACAAATAGGATTATTAAGGGAATGTGAGTCTGATTTTAATACCCCTATACTAGCTGTCCGGAAACCTGATGGGTCATACCGGATAGTCCAGGATCTACGGCTGTAAATAAGATAACGGAGGATCTTTACCCAGTAGTGGCAAATCCATACACTTTGTTAACCGCGTTAATACCTGAACTGACTTGGTTCACTGTCGCAGACCTGAAGGATGCCTTCTTTTGCCTCCCTCTCCATGAAGCTAGCCAAAAATTATTTGCATTTGAATGGGAAAATCCTAAAAGTGGTCGGAAGACCCAGCTCACTTGGACGCTGTTGCCACAAGGATTTAAGACTAGTCCTACCATTTTTGGCAATCAGCTGGCAAAAGATTTAGAATCTTGGGAAACCCTTTCTGAGGAGGGAAGAATGTTGCAGTATGTGGATGATATTCTAATGGCCACAAAACCAGAAAGCAATTGCATGGCCTGGACAGTAAGACTGCTGAATTTTCTAGGACTCTAGAGATATCAGATATCTAAAAAGAAGGCCCAGATAATACAACATGAGGTGAATTATTTGGGCTATGAGATCAGTGCAGGACAAAGAACTTTGGGACAGGCCTGCAAAGAAGCGATATGTCAGACCCCAAAACCTCAAACAGTAAAAGAGTTGCGGACATTCCTGGGAATGACAGGGTGGTGCCGGTTGTGGATCTATAACTATGGACTGCTTGTTAAACCTTTGTAGGCACTAACGACTACTGACCAGAAACACCTTAAATGGAGTAAGGAAGCTGGAAAGGCCTTTGAGCCGCTGAAGAAAGCTTTCACGTTGGCCCTGGCCTTGGGACTCCCAAACATGAGTAAGCCGTTCTTTCTCTTCTCCCACAAAAAGCAGGGGATTGCCCTGGGAATATTAGCACAAGATCTGGGCCCATACCAACAAGCAGTTGCCTACTTTTCCAAACAGTTGGACGCAACTATGAAAGGTTGGCCTGGGTGCTTGTGAGCAGTTGCAGCCGTAATATTGAATATACAAGAAGCCCAAAAATTTACCCTGGTCCAGAAAATGACTGTGTTGGTATCCCATACAGTGTCTGCAGTACTGGAAGCTAAAGGTGGACATTGGCTTTCTCCACAAAGATTCTTGAGGTATCAAGCTATGTTGGTAGAAAAAGACAATATGGAAATTATAGTCACTAACATTGTCAACCCAGCTTCTTTCCTCAGTGAAAACACAGGAGAGGCAGTACATCATGACTGCTTGGAGACCATTGAAGCAACCTATGCAAGCCGCCCAGACCTGAGAGACAGCCCTATGGAAAGTGGAGAAAACTGGTTCACAGATGGAAGCAGCTATGTCCTAAGTGGTAAGAGACACATGGGATACGCTGTTACCACCAGTCAAGAGGTAATAGAGTCAGGGCCTTTGCCCATGAATACCTGTGCACAGAGGGCAGAAATAATTGCTCTGACCCACGCCTTGGAATTGGCCCAAGGCAAAGTTGTTAATATTTATACAGACCCAAAATATGCCTCTGGGGTGGTGCACGCACATGGAGCGATCTGGAAAGAAAGGGGATTATTGAACTCCAAGGGAAAAACATCAAGCATGCAAGAGAAATTTTGAGACTGCTGGAGGCAGTCCAACTTCCTGGGAAATTGGCTATCATAAACATTAAGGCACACCAGAAAGTGAGCTCAGAAATGGAGAAGGGAAATGAGCTGGCGGACAGAGAGGCAAAACAAGCAGCCAAAATAGAGACAAAAACTGAAGGAGCTTTGATCCTTGATGGGCAAATTTCCCTAGAAGGTAAGCCAGATTATACTAAGGAAGATAAAAAACTTATCATAGATCTGGAAGGGTCATATAATGAAGAGGGATGGGCTCTTACCCCACAAGGGAAACTAATCATTCCTTCCTGCCTAATATGACATTTAGTAAAGGAAGAAGATAGGAAGAGACATTGGAGGGCAGAGTGTTTGTACAAATATTTAATTAAAGAAATTGCGGCTAGAAATTTATACACCACTGTGACACAGGTGACTCAGCAGTGTGATCTCTGCCTCCAGACTAACTCTAAGAACACCCCCAAACCAGAAATAGGTCACAATGGGAGAGCCAATGGACCTGGTCAACAATTGCAAATTGATTTTACAGAGCTCCCAAGAAAAAAGGGGTACCAGTATTTACTGGTATTAACTGATACCTTTCCAGGTCGGCCAGAAGCATTCCTGATCAGAACAGCTAAGGCTCGAGAGGTAACTAGAGTATTAGTACAAGAAAGAATACCATGTTTTGGGGTTCCAGCAACTATATCCTCTGATAGAGGACCACACTTTGTCTCAAAGGTGATACAACAAATTAGCTGCCACCTGGGTGTAGACTGGCAGCTTCATACCCCATATCGCCCCCAGTCGAGTGGCCAAGTAGAAAAGATGAACCATTTAATTTAACAGCAAATTGTAAAATTAGGACAAGAAGCTAATTTGGCCTGGCCTCAATCCCTTCCTCTGGCCCTCCTGCGCATACGGATCAGACTGAGGGAGAAGGAAAGACTGAGCCCCTTTGAAATTTTGTATGGATGGCCCTATGAGATACAGAGAGGGATATCCATACAAGCCGGAGATGAAATTGTGACTTCATATATGGTGGCATTGAGTACAGCTTGATAAAATTACAAGACATGTAGTTGGAACTTGGGGGAGAGGTTTAGATGGGCTGGTACACAATATACAACCTGGAGATTACGTATATGTGAAGTCTCTTACAGAAAAAACTTCGGGGCCACAGTGGGAAGGACCTTTCCAGGTACTCCTTACCTCCTTCACCGCAATCTAAATCAAAGAACAAAGTGCCTGGATACATCACTGTCGTGGTTTAAACCCCTCAAACTCACACAGTCGCTCTCTCACTCACTCCCCACTCTTTCTTCCCTCCGCTCCTGGAGGGATGGGAAGGAGAATCAAAAGAATGCAACTCCCACAGGTTGAGATAAGAACAGTTTAGTAACTAAGGTATAACACAAATCACTACTGCTACCATCAATAATAATAATGACAAGAGAAAATACAAGGGAAAAGAATACAATTTCTCACCACCCAATATCAAGCCCGACCACCCAGTGCACCCCCACCAGCGCACCCCCACCCTTCCGGGTCTCTGCTCCCCATTTTTTTGTCCTGGACATGACGTGCTGTGGTACGGAATAACCGCTTTGGTTAGTCTGGGTCAGGTGTGCTGTCGCTCCTTCCTCCTGGCTTCCCCTCCTCCCTAGCAGAGCATGACACTCACAAAGTCCTTGGCCAGCCTAAACATCACCAAGCAGTAACTGAAAACACTGGTGTTAGCAGCGCTGTTCCCCCGCCCAAGATCAAAAATGCAGCGCTGCACCAGCTACCAAGAAGGAGAAAAATGACTGCTACTGCTGAACCAAGGACAATCACCCCAGGGTAAAGAAAGTACCTGAATCTCCATGGAGAGTTGCCCAAGTACAACAAGGAAAACTTACCTTGTCACGACGCTGATTGTAAACCTCATAGGCGGATTAGAGGCATGGGGAAGTAATACTTTCTTACAGCTACATGAGAAAATTGCTAATACCATGAACTGGTCTGCTCTGGATTTGCTCACGCTTACCCCAAAACGCAGGACATGGCCACCCTATACTCGCTATCGTTTTTCCCAACATTTCAGGAAGGGCTCGTGCCTTTGATAACATATCTCTCGATGAGTATACAGGGGAACCAAGAGAGAATCTCGAATGGCAGATAGATTTAAGCCTACTCTGGAATGAGACTGAGGGAGTACCTTGTGTCCAAAGGTGCTACCTGGAAAACACCACAAATATTAAGAACATAGGGGGGAATAGCACAGACAAAAATTGTGGAAATTTAAGATTTATTGGAGCGTATTCCAGTTGCACCACTTACATCCATTGTGGAGGTGCTAATATATGGCATAGCTACCAGACTCACAAAAATGCCACCTATACCCCCAAAGGCTGGCCAACTTCTGTAGGTCATGGATGGTATTGGATCTGTGGAAGGTGGGGATACAAGGTATTGCCCTTGGGGTGGGAGGGCCAATGTGCTATAGGGATCATAGTTCCTGACATTACCATCGTACAAAACTTAACCAGTTTACGCATGCTTGGCCTATTAGGAACCTACATGAAACCTGTCACCCATCTTACCAAGAGGAACAACCCTTTAATGAAGAAACCAACCGTATTTCATAGTTCTGTGAGATGGTTTCTTCCATGGTTAGGAGTTAGTGAATTAGAAAAGGCCTTAGTTAACATCTCAGCTACAATGGAAATTATTAATAATGCCACAGCTGATGCACTCACGGCACTACAAGAAGAAATCTCTTCCTTAGGACAAGTAACACTTCAAGACAGGTTAGGGCTGGACTTACTTTTTGCTAAAGAAGGGGGTTTGTGTGCGATTATTGGTGAACGTTGTTGTACCTATGTTAACCAAGACAAGAGGATTGAAAAGGACTTGTCCCAGATTTGGGAAAAGACTAAACTTTTGCCTGAAGTGGCCTAAGATGACACATCCTGGGAATTAAGTGACTTAATAGAAAAACTAACCTTTTGGTTACCAAATTTAACCTGGTTGAAGCAATTGATTGCCACAATGATAGTGATAGTAATCTCGATTAAAGTTTTCTACATATCAGCTCGATGCGCACTATGGTGCTGTAAGCTCACAGAAAATATGACGAGTGGAGGACAAAACCAGTAACGACAAAAACTTGAATCTAACAAATACTTTGAAAAATGTTAGATAGAGAAACGTTATATGGAAAAGTAGACTTCGTAAGAGAATTTACTAATTTTCTAGAAAAGGGGGGACAGAGAGAATGGGTAAAGAAATCCAAGTTGGCAGAGATATAGCTTAACAAAGTAACTAAAGCAAGAAGTCACATGACACTCCCTAAGGTACAGCTCCTGATAAGACCCAGGGACCTGCCTTAAGAAGTGGTTGAAACCGACCCTGCGGTCTGGATGGGAACCAAGGGATAACTGAGTCTGCGCAGGAACAAAAGGTTACTAGCAGTGACAAAGAGAAGCTATTAGCCTTCATCCCAACAACCCCGGAGACCACCACCAGGAAGCAGTGTGCGAGCGCAGTAGTGAGGAGTTTATGGAAATCACTTACTGAGACTCATTTTAATACGAAGTGAGGACAGGTTATGCATATGTATAGGCGTATCGGGAAACTTCATGAATATTCAACATCCTGCTTTATATAAACAGGTCGAGCTGCCGCCTGGGGCGCGCACGTCTTTGGTGGGACTCCCCCCGTGCCGCCCAGCACTGAGTAAACACAGATACTTTACAATCTACCAAATTGTGGAGTCTGATTTCCGCATGTCAGAGAGGGGAACGAGAAGCGCGCGTTCATACACAGGCATGGAGAAAGTTACGATGAGGCAGCCGGAGACAATGAAAAATAGCGACGCCTTCGACCTGCTCCGGAAGCGGCGCGGCCGAGAGGTCTACCGCGGGACCTGGAGAGGTGGCTAAGTCTGACGGGAGCCGAAACTCCCTAGAGGCGGGGCCGGGTAGACCTGACGGCAAGCTACAGCCCCCACCACAGCTTGCCGTCCGTTCACCGGGAGGCACGCAGGCAGGCTCGGGCAGCGTTTGCCGGGCGCGGGTCTCGGCGCTGGCGGGCACTCGCCAGCCTTTTCTCGGTTGTGAGGAGCTATTTTTGGCGGGTTTCTTCTTTTTTGATTTTTTTTTGTTTGTTTTGTTTTTTGGTTTTGTTTTGTTTTCGTTACTTCTTTGGGTTTTCTCGGCGCTTTCTTTTTTCTCCTTCCAGTTTCGTTTCGTTTTTCAATTGTTCTTGTTGTCGGAGGCGGGGGGGTTTGGGAGGGTGGTGGGTTTCGGGGGGGGGGGCGTTTGGTTTTCGGGGGTTTCTTTTCGGATTTCCCGTTCCGTGGGCCGACAGTCCCCCTGAAACACCCTCTGGCTGGTGTCGGGGACCAGGCGGGAGGGCAGAGGCGGCTGCCCGGGTCCCGGCGCTCGCCAGATGTTTTTTTGTTCCGTTGGGGGCTTGGGGAGTTTCGTTGTTTTTTGGTTTCAAACACGTCTCTGGCTGGCGGGGGGGACCAGCACAGCACCAGCTCCTAAGAAAGAGCAAAATGACCGCGACTGCTGAACCGAGGATGCGATGAAATGCACTAGTGGATGCCCGCCCCCCCGTTCGCAGCAGGTTGGGAATAGATCGCAAAGATGTTCTTCGGGTTGTGGTATTTGGGAGATGGGTTTGAAAGTTACCAAAAGAGCTAAAATCAACATGGTTGAGGATAGAACGGAGGGCTATGTTTCCCCAAAGGTACCGGATCAGAAACCACCTCCGATTCAGGAGGAATCCTCTGATCCAGGTGAAGAACAAGAACGAAGTGTCAACACAATTCCCTCCACTCCCATTGCCGCCCGTGTCCGTCGGAAAACTAAGATGGTCCTGCAAGCCCCTCTTAGGGAAGCAATGGAACTGGAGGGACGTACCGGGATAAAAGTGAATTTCTCTTTCGGAGATTTGGGTAATGGGAAGCAGACTGCAGGAAAATTATCGACATGACCCTGCAAGGGTAGCTAAGAAATTTAAGAAGTCAGGATCGTGATTGGAAGGATCTAGATGGAATATTGGATGCATTAACAGAGACAGAAAAACGCAGGACGTGCTGAAATACACTAGCAGATGCACGTGGGCTTCTGCAGATACCGTGGCGCCTTCCACACCCCCCCCCCCCACACAAACAACCCCACCCTCCCACGCCCGCTCCGGCCCGGCAAACGGGTCCCCTCACGCGAGGAAAAAGAGGAGCTGCTCCCACCGGGGGGGCAGTCCCGCGCTCAGGCCCCGGTGGTGGCGGCACGGGCAGGCAGGC
Organism: Amazona ochrocephala; assembly: GCA_039720435.1. NCBI lineage: Eukaryota > Metazoa > Chordata > Aves > Psittaciformes > Psittacidae > Amazona > Amazona ochrocephala. The sequence goes on along the minus strand of CM077891.1, from coordinate 194,073 downwards.
AGGCAGGAGACAGTGGTTGGGGAGCAGGCGGGGAGCCTGGCGCAGGCACAGGTGGGCTGGGGATGGCGGGGAGGGGTGTGTTTGGTTTTTGGTGGTATTCCCCCTCCCCCCCCCCCCGGGAGGAGTGTGATAAACACATGGATGCATTGGCTTTCGGCAAGTCGTAGGTGTTGTGATGTGGATACACCTGTATGAGTTTGCAGTAACAGAAACGAAGCCAGCTAAAGGCATAAGGTTAGACACCAAGTTGAAAGCAGTAAATACTTTGCCAGAACTCCCGAGTAAAAATGCAGTTCTATAGCAACAGAATTTGCAAAGGTAAAACAAAAGGGGGGGGAGGGCTTGATAGGAGAAAAGCTAGTGCCCGGAAAACGTAGGGTTAAAGTACTTTAAGCTTAACTGGGGCCGAAGATAAAGAACAATGTTTGCGTCGTTAAGTCTGGGGTGAGGTAAGAGGATTTAGCGGCCCCATTAAACAGGAAGGGGTTATTTCACACCATCCTTCTACTTACCAGTTGGTTGAAAGACAGTGCCTCACGAACATCTGCTCGCTTTGGAGACTCCTCCTCTGCCCATCCTGCAATCAATTTTGCAGGAAGGTCACGCTGTTCTCAATCTTTGCCAGCTGTCAGAAAAATGACAGGTACGGCTGGTTTCAGCTAGTTTCGTGATTCCTGGGGCATCCAACTGCGCCAAAGGTGGAAAGCGCACCGTGAGGGAGACTGCTTACTTCATCTCGAAGAGACACACACCCCCGCCCACCTGGGGAACACTGCTTACTTCAAGCTCAAAAAGACCCCCGCCCTCCATCACCTGAGAGCAGTGCGCAGGAGCCGAGAGGAGGAGACTTAGGATAGTAAGTTTCTGAGGCTAGTTACACTATTCCCCGCCTATACGCAGGAATGATGAAGGTGTATATGGCTAATGCAATAGCGAAAGTTTAGAAACCCGTAACAAACGCTAATCGGTAGGCGCGCCTCTGGCCACGGTCACGCCCGCCCCCAGCACTTCTGCTTTTGCCTTCTTGACTTTGTCCCTCGATAAAACCCTGCTCCCTCGAGTAGAGGAGGAGCGAGTTCCTATTCCACGAGAGTTCTCCGTGTGTTTCGCTTGGGGTTTCTCGGTTTGCTTTTTTCTGTTTTGTTTTTCTCCTCCCCCCTTCTTTTTTGGCCCGCGCCTTACCCCCCCCAGCCCCCCCCCCCCCCTTTTGATTTCTGATACCCCGGCAGGGAGCGCAGTGGCAGGGGACGGGAGGTCGCGCCCTGTCGGGACTTTCCGTCTGCCCCTAAGGCAAGGGAGCCGACAGGAACGCCGCCGGGTCCTAAGGTCTCCCTGCTGCCGCCCTTCCTTCCTGTCTTCCCCGGGTCAGCAAACCTGCCGGCAGAAGGCGGCGCGGGAGGTTGGGGAAGGAGGAGCGTCCGGGCTCTTCGCGAACCGCCGGCGATCCACAGGGGAGGAGGAAAGGGGAACGAAAGGCGTGCGTTCATACACATGCACGTACACCTGCACTCATACGCATACACTCGCACACATAGACACGCTGGGACATGGGGCGGGGGGGCTTTCGGGCCAGGGGCCTGTTGGAGGGTTCCGCGCACCCTCTCAGGCAGAAATGAAGTAGGGTTTGTTCCGCTGTTGGCAGCTGCTGCCGCCTCCTCTTTCAGTAAAACGAAGGCGTAAGGGAAAGGAGAGGGAGGGAGGGAGGGATGGACGGAGGGACGGAGAGACCGAGACGGTAAACCGAGAGAGAAAGGGAAGGAGAATACAAACGGAAATGGGGTGCGCGCGAGGTTCTTGCAGGGCTGTGTTTCCCCAAAGGTACCGGATCAGAAACCACCTCCGATTCAGGAGGAATCCTCTGATCCAGGTGAAGAACAAGAACGAAGTGTCAACACAATTCCCTCCACTCCCGTTGCCGCCTGTGTCCGTTGGAAAACTAAGACAGCCCTGCAAGCCCCTCTTAGGGAAGCAATGGAACTGGAGGGACGTACCGGGATAAAAGTGAATTTCTCTTTCGGAGATTTGGATAATGGGAAGCAGATTGCAGGAAAATTATCGAAATGACCCTGCAGGGGTAGCTAAGAACTTTAAGAAGTCAGGATCGTGATTGGAAAGATCTGGATGTAATAGTGGATGCATTAACAGAGACAGAAAAACAATTCGTAATAAAAACTGCTTGTGCTCCACTAAATGCCCAGATTACCACAGGGGTGATGCTTGGGAGGACTGAAGATCGTATTCGCCTTGCAAGCTCCTGTGTTTGAGTGTGGGATGAGTGCTGGGGCAGCACAGGTGGAGGACGAATGTCAGGCAGAGTTGAAAGAGTGAATTCTTCTCCTGTGGGATGAGATGAGTGTGTATACTGTAGGGAATTTGGGTGTTGGAAGTGAGACTGCCCTAAAAAAGAATAACCACAAGGTGGCATGTGGAAAAGGCTTTGTGGAGTCCTTGCTCAGACGGATCCTCAGCGTGGCCCTGAAGATCTGCACATAGGACCTCACAACGAAAACACAACACCCACATGCTAAACAGGCATCAACCACAAGAAGCCCAACTTCCCTGAGGTAGGAATGTGAGCAGGAGAGCTTGAGGATCTGGGGTATTTCACAGCAGAACTGCACCACAGCATTGCCTTGGCAGAGGGGTAGTGAAAGTGTATTGGCTGTGTGCAGCAGAGCAGTGAGAAACCCAATGCCCCAGGCAGCTGCTGCCATGTGGACACAACCTCTGCTGCCCAGGAGGGTCCCGTAGTGCAGGGGCTTGCAGATGGCCACGTAGCAATCATAGGACATGATGGTGAGAGGAGAAAACTCAGTTAAGATAAAAAAGAGAAAGAAAAAGACCTGTGCAGCACAAGCTGTGTAGGAGATGGCCCTGGTGTCCCAGAGGGAATTGGCCATGGATCTGGGGACAGCAGTGAAGATGCAGCCCAGGTCCAGGAGGGAGAGGTTGAAGAGGAAGACATACATGGGATTATGGAGGTGCTGGTTGCAGGCTGTGCTGGTGATGATGAGGCTGTTGCCCAGGAGCGCAGCCAGGGAGATGCCCAGGAAGAGCGAGAAGTGCCAGAGCTGCAGCTCCTGTGTGTCTGTGAATGTCAGGAGGAGGCAGTGGGTAATGGAGCTGCCAATGGACATCTGCTGTCCTAACTTAGGGAAAAAATCCACTGTGACAAATTAGGGACCACTGTTCAAAATTGAAACCTTTTCCCACAGACCCTCAACCTCCCAGGCACAGACACCTTCCAATGAGAGAGTTGTGAATTCTCCCTGCCACAGCACTTCTGGGTTTAGTTTTCTCCTGCTCCCAGATCATATCCCTGCTACCTGAAGATTTTCCTGCTGGGAGGAGTTTCCCCGTCCTCTGCCTTTCCCTGTGAGTGCTCACAGAGCTCATGTGAACCTCTCTGCGCTCACTCTGGTCCTCCGCAAACTTGCCTGTTTTAAGGGAACTGCCTAGGCAAGTGTTCCTGTTTGCACGCGGATAACGGCAGGTCAGAGCAAGCCTCATGGATGATGCTGGGGCTGTCCATAGGCAGAGTGGCTGAAGGCACTTCAGGATGCTCGTATCAGACCCGCTGGTCACTCAAAGTTCCACCTCAGCAGTCTCAGAGACTTCTTCAAGCATGAGAGCTCCTTTTCAATTCTACTCCCAAATTCATCACACACAGGAAACTGAGAACACAGGCTCAGAAAAGCTCTTTGTCTTTATAGCAAACACTGACTTGAGCTTCCCCTTTGAAAGTCCTCTTGAAAATGTCCTGGGCTGCTCTGGAGTTGTGACTAACCCTGACCCACACAGCACCCTCTCTACAGCAGCAGTGTCCTTTGGCTGCCCTGCTGGGGTCAATCCTTCCCTCCCAGCTTCTCCCCCAGTGCCGTGATGAGCTCCCAGGCAGGCTGAGTGCTGACCCTGGCAGGCAGCAGAGTCCCTGCCCCAGCACACAGACCCTGGGCTGCAGGGACTCTGCTCACAAGGACAGCGCTGGGCACCCCTGGATGCACACCCACAGTCACACCCTGCAGCGGCCTGGGACAAGGGACCTGCCCTGTCCTGTACCTTGCATGCTTCAGAGGGAAGCCCTGCTCTGCAGCACATCCTCCAGCTCCCAACAGAAAAGCCTGGAGAGTAAACCGTTAAAGGTTCCATCAGCCATGGGGTGCACCAGCTCTGCAAGATCCCTCCAGGATACTCATCTTTATTTTGCTGCTGCCAGAGACTTCTTCTACCACAGATGTGAACAAGCTGTGAACAAGCTCAGCGCTGTCCATCCACTCCAGAGTGCCTTTAACCTCTCTCTGCAGGATCCTATCCCCTCAGTGCCTGCAGGCAGTGCCCCAGCCCTGCTCCTGGGCAGAGCTGTCTCTCTGCAGCGCTGCCCCCTTGCCACCATCTATCTGCGTCCCAGGTGCCCGGCCCAGCTCAGCAGCAGAGGCCCAGCACAAGGTGGCTCTGCCTCTGCCCCGCTGGGCTCCCTCCAGGGCTGCCTGGGGCTCCAGGGGTCCCTGTGGGAAACAGCCTGAAGCAAGCACTGATTTTCCCTCCCTCAGCTGGCAGACACACTGCCTTCCTGCAGGGTCAGTTCTCTGAAGAGAGGCAGAGTTTGGTCTGAACAACAAGATTTTGTAGAATCATGGAATCATTAATGTTGGAAAAGACCCTTAGGATCGACTCCAACCATTAACGAAGCACTATTAAGTCCACCACTGAGCCTTGTCAACAAGTGCCGCATCTCTATGTCTTTTAAATACCTCCAGGGATTGCGACCCAACCACTTCTGTGGGCAGTCTGTTTCTTGTCCCATCATCAGACGGAACAGCCAGGCCAGGGCAGGCGGGCATCTCCTTTACCCCTGCTGAAGGAAGGGATTCAGCCTGGTTGATTGAGGTATCTCATCCTGGGATTGTAGCCTTGGGGCTGGAAGGGGACTCAGCTCCCCCCCATGCTCACCACAAACCCACAGGAGGTGGGGTTCAAAGATCACCCATGTACCACAATCCCCAGTGTCTGCAGCAGCACAAAAGGGAATCTCTGAAGTCACAGCCGATTTGGAAAAGCAAAAGCTCATTTCCAGAACTCACTCCCCATGGAACTCACCAGTTTGGCAAGTCCCGAACCTGGTTGAAGAAGGTGATTAACAATTAATTGCTGATGTTTAAATGGCAACACAGGTCCTTGAGAGCTGCTGCTCCAAACAGTGCAAACTTACAGAGACTTTGCAAGCAGCTGCACGGCCCTGGATGGCAGCATTAGGCTTAAGGGATGTTCTTTATATGATTCCTTTGCAAGAGGAGGATAAAGAGAAATGTGCTTGTACATAGTAAGGTCTACAGCAAACCTTTACCACTCTTCAGCCCCGGTTGCTCTTGCTGCACTTGCTGAACTCCTACAAACAGTCTCACTTCCTCAGAATGTGAAAATGTACCATTATGTAGATGATGTCCCAGTCAGAGGAGATTGCCCCACAGAGGTAGGGGGAAGCAGCAGCAGCAGTGTGGGAAGCACTCCAGGATGTCAAAGTTCCACCTGAGCAATGTCAGAAGCCAAGTAGAAACCAGCAGATCAACACTCCCACCCCACTTGGTGTTGTCTGCAAATATACACATCCCAGTATGGAGCAGTAGGGACCAGTTTGCACAAGTACAAACCAATATAGGCCACTATGGCCCCAGACACTGCTGAGGTTTCAACATGCCAGTGCTCCCTCTTCCTGCTGCAGGTGCTCCTGCTCATCCCCCACCCAACTTCCTGGCTGGTGCTCTTTTGGAGGGGACACCCCAAATTAGGCAACCTCCACTCTGGGGCTGCCCCCCCCGACCCCCACGGTTCCCTGATACGAGAGGTGGGGAGGATTTGTGGTGCCCCATGTTGTGTGGTCTGGGGGCAACAAGGAGCCATGCAGGGCTGGCAGCTTTAGAGGGGGTAACAGCTCTTTCGGGGCACCCACAGTTGGGGGTGTGGGCAGTTGATGGGGCCCTCCCAGGATTTTGGGTCTCCAGGTTCATCTAGGGTGGCCCATAGTGATGGTGCGGTGAGGTTCACTTTGGGTGTGCTACAGGCCCGCTTTTCAGGGTCCTGCCTGCTCTCAAGGAGATTTGGGGTTACCCCAGGATTTTAGGGGCCACCATGACTGCCTTGGGTGCCTCCAGGGCTCTTGGGGGGAGCAGCATGGTTTTGGGGTGTCCCTTTATTGGGGTGCCACTTTTGGAGGGTCCACCCCTTCTGACCCCTGAATTTACTACTGAACCCAAAGCAATGTTGGGGTCCCCCCAGTGGATTTAAGGTCCCAGAGCACCCCAGAGCATCCCACTGCAGCTGCCGGTGGAATCCCACTTTTCGGGACGCCCCTTTTTCAGGGGGCTCCTGGCTGCTGTGCTGAGCTGCGGCGGCTTTGCAGCTGGAGGGTTTGGGTCCGGGGGGATTTGGAGCTCCCTGCTGGGATTTTGGGGTGAAGGGGTGCCTGGGTTCCGGGGTACTGGGTTCTGGGGTCATGGAGGTAAATGGGGGGAATTTGGGGGCTCATGGGGAGGTCCCCACCCCCGGGCAGGGGGGGGCGGGGAGAATAATTTGGGGGGTCACCAGAGCCATCAATCATGGCCTAAAGCCACCAGAAACCACCCCACAAATCACTGGGGAGGAAGGAACTGGAGATCTGAGGGAACCCATTATTATTATTATTATTGTTCATGTTGTTGGTATTATTATTAATATTACAAAATTGTGCTTGATTTCAGTTCCTGACCTGTTCTTATCTCCACCCGTGGGTTTTACATTGTTCCCATTCTTGTCCCCATCCCACCCGGGTGCTCAGAGAGTGGCTGCTGGTCCTGAGTTCCTGGCTGGAGTTCAAAACTGACCCTGTCCTGGCTCCTTTGCTGTGGCAGCAGGGGCTGCACGTTTGCACTCTTGGAGCTGGGCTCTTCGTACGGGCACGCAGCTGCAAGCAGTATTCCTTGGCTCAGGAAGTGCAGCTCCCGAGCAGGGCTGGGTCAGTGCTTGCCAAGGGCAGGGGAGGCCCAGCAACAGCTCCTGCCCTGGCACTGTTGCTGGGGGAGCACAGGGGCTCCCGAGGCATTGCCGCAGTCAGGATTGTGCAGGTGTGGCAGGAGCCCACCAGCTCCTTCCCACCTTGCGCAGTGCCCGGTGGGCTTCTGGGCTCTGCCTGCGCCTGCCAGGGCCTTTGTCACAACCCAGAATGCATTGCCAGAACCCAGCAGAGCACTGGAGCCTTGCACAATGCCCGGCGCTGGCTTGGACTTTGCCAGAGCCCACCAGCAACCCTCCAGGCTTCCGCAATGCCTCGTGAGCTTCTGCAGGCCTTGCAGGCACCAGGCAGGTCCCCTTGTGCTGAGCTCCCAGTGACAGCACCGGCAGCTGCACTGCCCAGGGGCTGCTGCTGCACACAGAATACTCCTGATTCGCCCCCACCACCTCTGCAGGCAGAGGGGAGCTCCAAGCACATGAACAGGCCCAGTGCCTCCTCCTCACCCATCCCCTGCTCCCACAGCTGCAATGGCACCAGCACATCTCCTGACAGCTTCTCGTCCCTTTGCAGCATGCACCCACAGTGTGTTTGGAGCCAACACTAAACCAGGATTGCCAAGTCAAAGAACACGTACCTGGATGTGCAGAGAGCCAGGGCAGATGCAGCCTCCCGAGGGAGGGGCTCTGCACTGGTTACTGCAGGGCTCTGCTCCTTAAATAGCCCACGCTCACTGTGAGGGCCCCATCACAATGGGAGTCTCCACAGTGACCACCATGGCTTTGTGATGGTGGCAGCACCGTGCCCATGGCCACTGGGCACCCACGGGTGCTCTGGGAGGTGCCATAGGGGGACCAACCTCTGCCCAGACAGCTCGGGGAGGTCCCTCAAGGGCTGCTCTTCCTCAGTGCCTTTGGTGCAGAGGTGGAGCATGCAAGGGGTCACAGCTCAACCTGGGCAATGGAACAGGGCATCACAGCCACCTACGAGAAGGGGAGAGTGACCGACATAGGAATCCCAGATTGGATTGGGCTGGAAGGGGCCTTAAAGCTCATCCAGTTCCAATCCCTGCCATGGGCAGTGACACCTTCCACTGGAGCAGTTTGCTCCAAGCCTGTGCGTCCTACCTGGCTTTGAACACTGCAAGGGGTGGAGCAGCCACAGCTTCTCTGGGCAAGAGTGCCAGTGTCTCACTACCCTCAATGTGAGGAAGATTTTCCTGATACGAATTGAAATTAAACGAAGTCAATGAAATGAAATTAAACCCTGTTTCCACTTGGAACCATTGTTTGTCCTTAAAATTGATTCTGGAGCTGAAAAAGTAGCTGATATTTCAGGCAAATAACAGGGTCATCATTATTTGACTAATGGTCAGCACAGAGATTAAAATGGAATAGCACAGCACAACATAGCACAGCACAGCACAGCACAGCATAGCTATGGAGATCCTACTGCCCTGATAGTGCGGTATCTGGAGGTGAAGTCACTCCCATCCGGCAGTGCCGATCTTCGGGGCCCCAGGTTCTGAGCAGACGCTGGCTCATGCAGTCAGCTGTGTCCCATCTGCCTTGACAAACTGCCACCACAATCCACAAGTGGCCCATGCCCACCGCGCCCAGAGGCTGGGATGCAAAGTAGAGAATTACAGGGGTGTCCCAGTCCCACTGGGGAACCCCAAATGTGGTTTTACACAGGGTTCTCACACCCTTCAAACAGCCACGTACCACACACTTGGACCAAGCACAAGCACCCTCACTACCAATTACTAGTCCTAGTCAAACTCTGTCAGGTGCCCATGCTACTTCTGCTGCAGTCCTGCTCTTGTCTAGTGATGCACATGTCCCTGGAGCCAGTCCTGCAAGAGATACTGATTAATGGAGTGCGGGACAGTGGGAGGGTTTCAAAGACAGGCTGGAGGGGCTGGGATTCTGCCATTATTTTTGCTGTGCTGCAATACCCCTTCTCCTTCACAGACACCTCTAAGATGCCCTAAAGAAAAGTCCTACTTCCAGGGCTGGGGTGACGCTTCCAGTAAAAATCCACTACCTCATCGTATTACAGTGTACATAGAAATATATATATGCACATACATCATGAAAAGACCTATTCATACTTAATTAAGACTGGCTGATCTAGTAGTTAGGGGGAAGAGAATTTTCATAACATGCCTTGTGGGTCCCACCAACCAGGGTCCCAAACGCCAGTAAGGGGGTGATGAGAGGCAGCAAAGATGCCATCTCAGAGGGATCAGTCTCCTGAGAAGGGGGAGGAAAAAACAACCCAAAAGTGCCACAAGCCCCCTTCCCCTTTCTACCACTGGGGAAGATTGGGAAGCACGCATGGCAGCATCGCAAGACCAGCGGTGCCAGCCTAATCCCTTGCCCGTGGACATGAAATTCAGCTCCCCAAAAACCACAGCTGGGATGGGAAGCCCTCGTGGTCATGGGAAACCATTGTTTAGGACAGGAGATCACCAGCAGGGCAGGAAAGCATTGTGAGGGGCAGCTGCTGTGTCTGACAACCCAAAGCCCCGCGAGGCTGCTGAAGCAGCCAGGACAGGTGGAACTGAGGCAGAACCCGAGGGAGGGGGCAGTTGGCCCCCACCCAGCCGACACTGACCAACTGCCATGGCAGGTACAGCAGCAGCTCCCGCTCCTCCAGCTGCTCCTGCCCCCAGGTAACCCCCAGGTGCCTCTGCCTGCCAAGCTCTAACCCCAGCACCTCTCTGCTTCTCCCAACAGAGACGCTCCCTCTCCAGCTGCCCATGGCATCAGAGGTGCCCGGTGTGAGCTTCACTGCTCCAGCCATGCCGCCTCCTGTGCGTGCCTGTGTGCTGCCCTCTGTCCTGGGGCTGCCGCTCTCCGCTGAGCCTGCCCAGATCCAGCAGCTCCCCAAGGAGCCAGCAGCAGTGGCAGAGCTGGGGAACAATCAGAACAGCATCCCCAACACCCGTGACATGTGTGCCTTGCTCAGTGCTCTCCCTGACCTGAGAACATCATGGAGGGCGGCTGCCACAAGGAACCGACAGCAGTGGCAGGGCAGGCAGACAATGAGGATATCACCACCAACATCTGATGACATGAGTGCCTTGCTTAGTGCACACTGAATGCGATCGCATCCATGGTGGCTGAACACCCATCACTGTGCGGGATACCTTGTGGCACCTGTCCCCACTGTCCTGGATTTGAGGATCTGAACCTGACTCCCTTGATCACCATGTTAATGAAGAATGGACTTTGATCAAACTGGACAAGTGCTGCAGTGATGGAATCAGAACTGGCTTCAGCATCCAACAACACTACACCACACACCATCCATCTTTCCTGCTTGGGGAGACTGGTATGAGAAGAGCGAGAAGAGGATGGCAGCAATGAGGACAGCACCTTCATCATCATCGCCTAGTTCACTGGCTCCTGAGACGCTGCCTGTCATGACCTGCACTGGGAGCCCTTTCAAAGGACAGCAGGCAGTGTATGGCTGCTGAAACACATCCAGTCAGCAGTTAACTCAGAGCATCCTTGGGCTCTGTGGGGCATCAGGGAACACCATGGGAAACAGCCTGAAGCAATCACTGATGTTCCCTCCCTCAGCTGGCAGACACACTGCCTTCCTGCAGGGTCATCGCTATGATGAGAGACAAAGCTTGGTCTGAACAACAAGATTTTGTAGAATCATGGAACCATTTAGGTTGGAAAAGACCCTTAAGAACATTGAGTCCACCATTAACTAAACACTGGCAAGTCAACACATGAACCATGTCCCTTAGAACATGTCTTTTAAATACCTCCAGGGATGGTGACACAGCCACTTCTGCGGGCAGCCACTTTCTTGTCCCATCATCAGACAGGACAGCCAGGCCAGGACAGGCTGGGATCTCCTTTAGCCCTGCTGAAGGAAGGGATTCAGCCTGGTCAGTTGAGGCATCTCAGGCTGGGATTGTAGCCCTGGGGCTGGAAGGGGACTTAGCTCTCTTCCATGAACACCACAAACCCACAGGAGGCCTCACTTCCTCAGCAGGTGAAAATGTACCATTATGGAGATGATGCCTTAATGAGAGGAGACTGCCCCAAAGAACAGCAGCAACCGCAGGGTGGCAAGCCTTCCATGGTGCAGAGGTTGAAGTTCCACCTGAGCAATGTCAGAAACCAAATAGAACGCAGTCAAATCGGGTGGTACCTGATGGATAGCAGCAGTGCAGTGATTCCTGCAGACACCTTCAGAAAAACAGAACAAGGGCAGATGTCCCAGGCTAGGAAAGAATTACAACAGCTTATGGCTCCTCCAAGATACTGCAGGAAACATGGACCTGGATTCTCCATCACTGCTCGCCCACTGTTACGAAAGCAAAAACTATGGAAATGGAATCCCGAGCATAAGGAAGCAGGAAAAACCTAATACAGGAATTAAAACCATACCAGTCACAGGGGCCTGTACACCCCCACGCTCTCATAATGGAATGGCGTTTGCTGAGCATGGCTCTTCCTGTGACTTCTTCAAACTGGCCCTAATGGACCAAAAAGAACTTTAATGTTCAAGTCACCTCTTTAAAAGACACTGAACCGAGATATTCAGATTGCGAAAAGGAACTCTTGTCTTTAGTCCCAGCAGTAAAACAGACTGAGAACATTGATCAAGACAAGCAGTACAAACCATCCATTCAATTGGCTTGACAGCATCCCAAAGGGAACTGCTCCTTAGGATGCAGCTGCACAAATCCACTTGCAGAAAATGGCATGCCTACCTACCAGGGGTTGCAGAGGAAGTGACATTACCTCAAGGACAGACTGAAGTTTCCAAACTACTGCAGATGCCTGTAAATGCAGAGCCATCAGCGTTACAATAACCTTTCAAAGCCTCACCAGGTTTAGAAGCACCTCCCTTCACCGAGGGAACACCAACAGAAAATACCTGTTTCCCCGGTGCCTCAGCAGAAAGGATGACAGAATCATAGAATCAACCAGGCTGGAAAAGACCTTGAAGCTCATCCAGTCCAACCCTTACCCCACACTGCCAAGGCCACCACTGACCCATGGCACTGAGGGCCTCGTCTCCACGATGTGTGAGCACTAGCAGGGACGGTGACTGCAGTACTGCCCTGGGCAGTTCCAATACTTGAGCACCCTTTGGAGAAGGAATTGTTCCTCATCTCCATCTAAACCTCCCCTGGTGCAGCTTGAGGCCGTTTTCTCTTGTCCCATCCCTTGTCCCTTGGGAGCAGAGCCCAGCCGTCATCCTCCTCCCAGGCATTTGTATTCATCGATCAGGTCCCCCCTGAGCCTTCTCTTCTCCATCTGAACCCCCCAGCTCCCTCAGCCGTTCCCCATCACACTGTGCTCCAGGCCCTGCACCAGCTCCGGTGCCCTTCTCTGGCCCTGCTCCAGCACCTCAATGTCTCTCTGTAGTGAGGGGCCCAGAACTGAACACAGGACTCGAGGCGCAGCCTCACCCGTGCCCAGTGCAGGGGCACAATCCCTGCCCTGGCCCTGCTGCTGCACTGGTGCTGATCCAGGCCAGGATGCTGGGGCCTTCCCGGCTGCCTGGGCACAACTGCTCAGGTTCAGCTCCATCACTCAGCACCCCCAGCTCCTTTCCCAGGAGCAGTTTCCAGCCGCTCTTCCCCAAGCCTGGAGCATTGCAGGGGGTTGTTGTGGCCTAAGGTCAGGACCTGGCATTTTGCCTTCCTCAACCTCATCCCACTGGCCACAATCCATTTATCCAGCCTGTCCACATCCCTCTGCAGAACTTCTACCCTCCAGCAGATCAACACTCCCAGCCCACTTGGTGTCATCTGCATATTTACACATGCCAGTGTGGAGCAGTACAGACCAGTCTGCACCATACACACCAATATAGGCCACTATGGCCCCACATACTGCTGGGGTTTCAACTTCCCAGTGCTCCCAGTGCCTGCCACCGGTGCTCCTGCTCATCCCCCACCAGACCTCCTTGCTGGAGGTCTTTTGGGGGGGACACCCCAAATTAGGCACCACCCCACTCTGGGTCTGCCCCCCAGCTTCCTGATACAAGGGGCAGGGGTTGCAATGTCACATGGGGTGTGGTTTGGGGGAACAAGAAGCAATTTGGGGCTGGTGGCTATGGGGAGGAAGCAGCTGTTTGGGGGCATCCCCATTGGGGGTGGGGGTGTTTGGTGGGGTCCCTCCAAGACTTTTTGTCCCTGGGGTCATTTGGGAGGGCCTGGGGTAATGGCAGGGTGCAGGCCACTCTTGGGATGCCCCAGGAATCCCATTTGGAGGTCCTGCCTGCTCTTGTGGTGCTTCAAAGAGATTTTGGGTTACCCCAGGATTTTGGGGGCACCACGATTACTTTGGGTGCCCCCCGGGCCAGTTGGGGGGCAGCGTGGTTTTGGGGTGCCCCTTTTGGGGGATCCGCCCTCTCTGCCCCCCTGAATTCACTATTGAATTGAATTCACTACCCCCAAGCAATGCTGGGGTCCCCCGAGTGAATTCAGGGTAACAGAGCACCTTGAGGATCCCCCAGGGTGGGTGCTGGGAGGACCCCACTTTTTGGGACACTCCTTTTTTAGTGTGTCTGTGCCACTGCACTCCTCAGGGTGGCTCCGTTATTTCAGAGATTCCTCTTCAACCGAAAATGGGGGTATCGATCCCAGGGCAGCTGAATTGCATTGGATGCCCTAGGGAGCCCCGTTGCCATAAATGGGGGAATTTGAGGGTTCAAGGAACATTTGGAGGTTTGAGGGGGTTTCCCCAAAAACTCCCTGTAGGAGGCACATTACATTGGGGGATCTCCTATGTGCCGAAAAAGGGGGGGTACCTGGGTCCCAGGGCACCCTGAGTCGCTCTGGGGTGGGCAACGTTCCCCCAGGGTGGAGACGTGTTGAGGGGAAGAGTTTGGGGGTTCAGAGGGGATTTGGGCATTGGGGGGATCCCCACAGCTCCCCAGGGTGGTGCAGGGATGTGGGGAACACCCAATGTCCCAAAACGAGGGGTTACATTTGTCCCAGAGTACCCTGACTCTTCAGTGCCCCTGCTGGCACATGGCAGTAAATGGAGGGGGATTTGGAGTTCAGAAGGGAACTGGAGGTTTGGGGGGATTTGAAGGTTCATGGGAATGCCCCCAAGCTCGGGGGTTGTGGGGGGACAGAGTAATTTGAGAGACCACCAGAGCCCTCAAACAGGAGCTACAGCCACCAGAGACCACCCCAAAGATCATTGGGGAGTGGGAACAGGATATATAGGGAGACCCTGCCAGCTTTTGTGAATGCCGCTGGCGGCTCCCCATAAATCTTACCAGTGAGGATGCTGAAGGTGAACTCAACCCTCTGCCAGGGAGAGGAAAGACACCAAAATGAGGTTCCTGGGAGCTGGGGTGACCCTTGCACTGTCCCAGGCTCTGACAGGGAGGTAGAAGTTCTCCTGCCCTGACACCTCCTCAGCACCTCTGACACCAGCAGCTCCTGCACACAGAAGGCTTCTGCTTCGCCCCCACCACCTCTGCATGCAGAGAGGAGCTCCAAGCACATGAACAGGCCCAGTGCCTGCTCATCACCCATCCCCTGCTCCCACAGCTGGGATGGCACCAGCACATCTCCTGACACCTTCTCCTCCCTTTGCAGCATGCACCCACAATTTGTTTCAAGCCAACACTAAAACAGGATGGCAAAGTCAAAGAACACGTACCTGGATGTGCAGGGCAGCCAGGGCAGATGCAGCCTCCTGAGGGAGGGGTCTCCTCTGCACTGGTTCCTGCAGGGCTCTCCCTCCTTAAATAGCCCACGCTTGCTGTGGGGTCCCCATCACAATGGGCATCTCCACAGTGACCACCACAGCTTTGTGATGGTGGCAGCATTGTGCCCATGCTCACTGGGCACCCAGGGGTGCTCTGGGAGTCACCTTGGGGGGACCAGCCTCTGCACACCCAGCTTGGGGAGATCTCTCATGGGCTGTTATTCTTCGCTGCCTTTGGTCCAGAGGTGGAGCATGCGAGGGGTCACAGCTCAACCTGGGCAGTGGAACACGGCGTCACGGCCACCTACGAGAAGTGGTGAGTGACCGACATTGGCACAGCAGAGAATCATGGAATCCCAGACTGGGTTGGGCTGGAAGGGGCCTTAAAGCTCATCCAGCTCCAACCCCTGCCACGGGCAGGGACACCTTCCACTAGAGCAGTTTGCTGCAAGCCCCTGTGTCCAACCTGGCCTTGAACACTGCCAGGGATGGGGCAGTCACAGCTTCTCTGGGCAAGAGTCTGGCAGTGGCTCTCCACCCTCCATGTGAAGAATATTTTCCTAATATGAACTGAACTGAAATGAAATAAAATTAAAACTGTTTCCACCTGGGACGATTGTGTGTCCTTAAAAATGATTCTGGAGCTGAAAAAGCAGCTGACATTTCATGCAAATTACGGCTCATCACTATTTGAGTAATAATCGGTGCAGGGATTAAAATGGAGTAGGATATCACAGCATAACACAGCAAAGTATAGCACAGCATGGCACGGCACAGCAGATCATAACACAGCACGGCACAGCATATCTATGGAGGTCCTACTGCCCTCATAGCAGAGTATCTGGAGGTGAACTCACCCCTAGCCAGCAGTGGGGTTCCGTGGCATCGCACACCTGAACATGGGGAGTTTCAGAATCAGTCACCCCTGAGGTCCCCATGTCCCCATGGTCATTGTGATGCATGAGCACTGGTTGGTTCCATGGGTGCTATGGTGGTGCTCCAGACATTCTCTGGGATTCTCTAGGGGTATCCCTGGGATGCTCTGTGGGTCCTGAGGATGCTCTGTGGATGCTTTAGGGGTCACCACAGCCCAAATCCCACCCAAATCTGGCAAACTGGGGGTTTATTGGCTTTTCTTACTCCAACCTTGACACAAGCAGGGACCATTTTCTCCATCTTGACCCTTATTCAGTAGAAGTTCACTCCTTCACATCAAACCTATTTTAAATCAGTGGTAAATCTTTGCAGAGCTGCCTCTCTGCATGCCTTGAACCAGCAAAGAGCCACTGCTGGACTGATACTGTTCCGGGCAACCTCTGACAGTGTCCCATCACACGCACAGGGAAGAACTTCCGCTTAAGGTCTCATCGTATTCACCCCCCTCTGTCAACTTAAAACCTCTCCCACTTGTCTGATCACTGCATGCCCATGTAAAGAATCCCCTTCCGGCTTTTAGTAGGCAACAAACAGATATTGGAAGGCAAACTCACTGTCTAACTCATCATCTAAATTACAATTTATATCATGTTCAGATCATTATGAATTAACAGTTGAATTAAAATTCAATTATTGCTAAATCGCAATTGGAATCCCATTAGATTCTTATTCAGTCGCTGATTAATTGCCATTGGTCATTAATAAGGCCCTTTCAGTTATCCCCACAAGGATGACTCCTCTCAACCATTCCGCTGTGAAGCACAATGACTCACAGCTCCAAGTCCATTTCCCTTCAGATGTGCAGCAGCAGATCCAGCAAGTGCCCCCATTCCCCACTGAGGGCCATGGCAGATGGAGGAAGCCCAGCACATCTCGACTGAGTCCAAAGAGAGCTGCAGAGGAGGTTCCCGAGAACAGGACAGCTCCTGGCACAGGGACTATCCCAGCTCCAGCTCCAGCCTGCACTGGATGCCCTGCCC
Source organism: Amazona ochrocephala (assembly GCA_039720435.1). Classification (NCBI taxonomy): domain Eukaryota; kingdom Metazoa; phylum Chordata; class Aves; order Psittaciformes; family Psittacidae; genus Amazona; species Amazona ochrocephala. The sequence continues at coordinate 177,469 of CM077891.1, read as the reverse complement.
CTCCTGCCCTTGGTGACAGGGTCACAGTGGGGCCCTTTGTGACCTGGACTGTGACAGTCCCTGGCGTGGTCACGTCCCTTGCGTTGCCTTTCCCTCCCCCTGCCCACATCCCTCCATCCCACAGGGGGGCAGAGAGAACCCACAGCCACCCCAGGGTGAAACTGGGGGGCGTTATCCTGGCAGCCCGGATCCCTGCTCAGGTCCTGCTGGGTATCGGTCGGTGGGTGGTGAGCAATTGTATTCTCTCTCCTTGTTACTCCCCTTGTCATTATTATTATTGGTGGTAGCAGTAGTGGTTTTGTGTTATACCTGAGTTACTGGACTGCTCTTATCTCAACCTAGGGGGGTTACATTCTTTCCATTCTCTGCCCCTTCCCTCTGAGAGCCAGTGTTGGGTGGAAGAGGAAGGAGAGTGAGTGAGCGGCTGCATGGTTCTGAGTTACCGGCTGGGCTAAACCAGGACAGCACCTTTAGCTAAAGTCCCCCTGTCTCAGTGGCACGCTTGAAACCCCTGGTGTTATTAGGACATTGCTAGTGGTCTGCTGTAGTACTCACAGGCATCCCTCCCCTTTTTGGGGAGGAAGGTAAAGGCAAGAGAGACAGAGCTAAGGGGCAGATAAAATACATCCCTCGAGGGGTTTTAGAAGGTCACACAAAGGAAAGATCAAGTCTCTGATGCAAACTGGAGTGACATGCCTACTCCATGTGGCAGGGCAAGCTCATTGCTGGATCTGAGCTGGCCCTGGAAATAGTTTCAAGTCCAGAGCCCTCCTAGCCCCAGCCAGACATTGCTGGATGCCTCTGCTCTGACAGCTGATCTCCAGGGCTTGAGAAAGCTCTAATCCTGGATCTGCTTATGCCTTCTGAACAGCTTGTGATGTGTGAGAGCGTGTCAGCTTTCAGTAGCAGAGCTAGTGCAGAGGCAAAGATGTGTTCCTTGGCCTCCCTCTGCTCAGCTTTGGGCCAAGGCAGGGGAGCAGGCCTGCTGTCCTTTGGCTGGTCACTTTGCTAAGGTGGTAATGTGTTCTCAGAAGCCCCAACAGAAGGTGGACATGCTCAAAGGCTGATAGTTGCAAAGCAGAGGAGGAGAGGTGGGCAGGCTGCATTACCTTTCCTGGGTGGTAGCCTGCTGGCCCTTGGCTTCCGTTTTGTCTCCTGCAAAGGCTGCTTTTGGTTCCATCGTGAACATGGCAGGCCCTTTTTTGTGATGTCCAGTTCCACCTTGGGGAATGCAGCAGGACCTGGTGTGTGTAAGAGAGGCAGGAAGGTTGCTGGGTACACAAGTGTTCTGCTGACAGGCAGAGTACTCAACAAAGTGATCACACTCTAGCTGCATAGCATGCACAGTGCATTAAACATGCACTCCAAACCAACAAGCACAGTAAAGTGAACTGGGGAGATGTTTCTATACAGTAAAGAAGTACAATAAAACAAATGGTGTATATGTATATAAGTAAAGTACATAGGAGAATTAGTAATGCATCAAATCAATACTGCATAGAGAGAACAGAGATTGAGGAGAAACACATCACCAGTCACCACCGAACCATCCTCCATTTCCACACTTCAGTTGGGAAGCTCCGTTGCAGCTGATGCCGGGAGTCTCAGGTAACTGGGAAAGTTCCTATGAGGTGCATCTGCCCGTAGGTGAGGCCTCAGATTCAGCCACCAGAGGCTCCTGCTTTTATACCCTTAGAAACACAACAGGTTTTATGCCAGCTCTGTCACTGTTTACTTGCGGGGCCGTGCAGTTTCTCATCATCTCAGTGTTGCCCGCACCGAGAGTGTTGGCCAGGTGCCCAGGCATGCCCAAGTGGGAAGCTCCTAGAACAGCTGAACCCTCATAGTTTCCTGCCCCTTTCTGAAAAAGTCACCATGAACATACACATATGTACTCTGCCAAATACACTGTAATAAAACCATCCTGTGTTAAGTCTCTCAGTCATGAGAGGGAGTCAACTCTCAGCTAGGTTCCCATCCATTACACAGTCACAGCCAAATCCAAGCAGAGGAGCTGCATGCACACGGAGATGGAGATGCAAATGGAGATAAGAAAACAATAGAAAAGAACATTTTATTTTCACAAAATAATGGAAAACAACAAAAATTGTCTTCCTGATGTAGACACTCCAGTTTTCTACTGCAATTGAAAATAATCTGAACACAAAGAAAACTCCCCTGGAGCCAAGACTACCCATTTTCTAAGAGCCTCTGAGCTTCCACAGTGGCACACACAATCCTGATTTACACAGGAGAAACTCATAGGTACGCTTCTGTTTAGCTGGACATTTCTGATGGAGGATCTGTGGGAGTATTGGCCTTGAATACCCCATGAAGGAGGGAACCTCCGCTTTTATAACAGAGACACAGGGCTATGACTTCAGTTTTCCAGAGAAAAACAATGTTCTACTTTGATTTAATTAACCCCTGTGTGATTGGCGGAAGAAGCCTCAGCATCTGTATTTCAGGCAGCTTGCTTGCACAAGTAGCACAGTGTTTATGATGTAGATTTCCTGTGCCACATTCCTGACAAATTGCTTTACCCTCTTAAATAGAGAAAGAATACGTTTCACATAGTAGCTGCAAACTATCAACAACAATAATAAGAAGAGGACTTTACCTTACAAAGTGCTGTGCTTATTCAGCCCTGCAGATAGAAAAGATCCTTCAAGACTGTGCTGTAGGCTTCAGGTTTTAGATAGGTCACAGTGCCTGCCCATCACAAATCCATGGATCTTGGTGACAATTCATTTCAACTACGATACAGTTCCCTCAGCAGATCCAGCATCAATACCTCCAGATGTCTGTACAGACTGGTGCCAGTGTGCTTTGTCACTGCACTCCCACAGAACAGCAAGTCCACTGTCTGCAAGGAAAATGATTTTTATCCCCCCGAGAGTGCCCAAGCAGAGTCACGGTATCTCACAAGCGAGATTCCACCACAGCTGAGAATAATGAGTCTCCTATTTCGATGGCTGCCACCAAATAGTTCAGGAGTGCCTTTGCACCTGCATCAGGACTGCCAGAAAACACCCAATTTGGGGCAGTGTCTATAATCGACCGATTGTGGACATGCAGTATCAGTTCCTTCCTTCTCACACCCTTTCACCTGACCAGAAGTGTTGAGGACGGCACCTACCTAGGTCCCCATTCCCTTGGGTAGGGAGCATTCTGGAGGGCAGATTTTGTCTAGTTAAGCCCACCAGCACTTTTGGATCACTGACTAATGCTGCGCTTGAGCATTCTGGGCATCTCTGCACTGCCCCAAGTCCTGTCAGCCCGTCTGTGCCAAGCACTTACAATCAGCTGAGGGAAGCAGGGTAATGAGGACATATTTAATAAACTTCAAATGCTCAGTAACACTAAAGCCATAAATTATAGAATCACAGAGTATCTCCCTACTGAACACAAGTGCACATGTCCTGTCTTTCACACTGCTACCTCCTGTGCTCTTCAAGATGCCTTCCTCAGCTCACATGGTTTACCTTTAATATTTATTTCTAGTCAAGGTGGTTTGAATCCTACTAACCCTTCAAGATGTCATAATGCAGTTAGAGAAACCCAAGCTGGATCAAACTATTTTTAATCAAGTCACCATTTGTTAGAAACATGCATGCCAGGAGGTAAATTGCTCTCTTGTTAGATTTACTCTCAATTACCTTTACGCAGATGTTGGTTTGGGGTTACAGCTGTGGAGCTGTTGGTGACTCACATTGAATGCAAGTGGGTGTAATTTCTGTGTTTTCCTGGTTAGAGTCTGCAGCAGCAAAGTCACCATCTCCAGATGAAGACAGACAGGCTGAGAGAGCTGGGGGTGCTTAGCCTGAGGAAGAGAGGGCTCCAGGGAGACATCTTATCAGTCTGCCCATACTTGAACAGGGCCTACAGGAAACCTGGGGAGGGGCTTTTTGCAGGGTTGTGCAGTGACAGGAAGAAGTGGAATGGCTTTAAGCAGAAAGAGGGGGATAAGATCAGACGTTATTGAGGAATTCTTCCCTTTGATGCCAGTGGGACACTTGCAGAGGGTGCCCAGAGAAGCTGTGGCTGTCCCATCTGTAGGTAGCTAGGGCTTGGTGGTTGGAAGATGTCGCGCTGTAACGGAAAGATAGAGCCCCTCTCCAGGTAGCCAATAGTTTTGTAGCTTAGGACGTAAGTAGATGGAAGTGATGTTGCAAACCCAAGGTATATAATGCTGTGTCACTCGCTAATAAACGCCATTTGCCGTCCACCACATTGGTGTCTGTGAGCTGATGGCCCGAGCGACCTGGGGTTGGTCGCCATGCCGTTCCTGAACCAGGTCGCCATGCCAACGAAGGCGACAAGTGGTGCCGAAACCCGGGAAAATCGCCTGGACGGGTGAATGGTGGCCGGAGCGGCTGGACCAGCCCAGAGGGGAGGACGCTCCCGGACCAACAAGGAGGATGGAAGCCCTTGTGAAGGTTGTATCACAATTACATAAGCAGTGGGGTATTGATTGTAAACCCAAAGACTTTACTCTCGCTGTTGCGAGGCTTTTACAAATTGGGGTCATTGACCAGCCGGTGGATATTCTCCACCTTGAAGTGTGGGATAAGTGTACTAAAGCGTTAGCCGAGGAGACGATGTCTTCGGGCTCTGGGAAAAACCTTAAGTCATGGGGGAAAATTGTACAGGCCCTGCAGAAGGCTATACAAGAGCAGGAGACCTGGATGGCGGCAAGGGACTGTTTGTTGGTCACCCCGAAAGTAGGAGTCGGGGCAGCCACACAGACCTTGCACCCCCTAGACGATGATGATTTTTGCTAAGTCTAAAGATCTGCGAGAGGGCGACACGTCCTCTCAATCCCCGAACCCCGTCCTGCTTACGGAGGGACAGAAATGAGTGAAATCCTTCTGGGGTGGGTTAGTTGAGGAGGCCAGGGGTGCCGCGGGGAAACCAGAGTCTGAGGATGTCTGGGCCAGACCACCGCCCTATGCGCTCCAAGATGGTGCCGAGTGGACTTCGGAGGGGCGGAGCGAGGATGCCCCTGGCGGGAAAACGGAGGGGCGGGGAGAGGATGCCCCCCGCGGGAGCAGGGAGGAAGCATTAGAACTAACGAGCGCATGCAAACGAGAAGGGGAGGAGAACGAGATGGAGGAGGGAGATAGGGATGACCAAAAAACGGAAAAGAACATGAGCGAGGAGTGGAGAGCCAATCAGAACGTCCCTTTCAAAATTTCAAATTTCAAAAAATGCCCTTACAGGGCAGACACCCCACCAAGCGGAAGGCGGGGCGAGCCAAAAGGGAGGGAACGGCCCGCCCACAAGGGAAGTAGGCAAGGCCGGAGCCCGAGCGGAAGGTGGGGCCACCCAAGAGGGAGGGAGTGGCCCGCCTGCAAGGGAAGTGGGCGGGTTCGGAGCCCAACAAAAAGGTACTGGTCGCCGGAAGTAACCAGTCAGTTGAGTTCCGACTCCGAATCAGACACTAGCTGGGACGCATGGCTCGCAATTGGTTCAGACTCAGAGGAGGAGGAAATGAAGGCAGACAGAGCCAAGAGCCAAAATATTCCCATCCAAATTAAAGAGAAACTGCGAGGGGGAGAAATCCCTCTCACGGATTGGAGAAAAATAAAGATCGCATGCGCCGACTGGGCCCCATAGGCCGCGCTAGCGTTCCCGGTCCGGGTGACGGACAATCAGAGGGTCCACTTGCCAATAAACCCTAAGGATGTACAAGCGATTGTTGAAGCAATTGCGGACAAAGGGCTTAATTCTGCCATGGTCTCCACCCTTATAGATGGTATCTTCGGGGGAGACGATATGCTCCCGTTCGATATAAAACAAACTTGTAGAATGATCTTTGACAGGGCAGGAATGATCGTTTTTAAACAAGAATGGGAGGACAGCTGTGCAAAGCAACTGGCCCAAGTAACTGGGAATGATCATCCATTACACGGCTCCAGCCTACAGCGGTTAATGGGTACAGACCCAACAATGATTACCCCCCAGGCACAGGCCACTGGCCTGCGGGCCCATGAAGTTATGACAACTACTTGTGCGGCCAGGGAAGCTATTCGCACAGCCTCTAAAGTTATTGTCAAACCATCGCCATGGTCCACAATAAAGCAAAGTGAAAGTGAAAGCTTTACACAATTTGTGGACCGCCTCCAAGCAGCAGTCGACTCTTCGACCCTGCCTGTGGAGGTAAAAGGCCCGGTCGTAGCAGAATGTTTACGCCAGCAGTGTAATTCGGCAACCAAAGAAATCCCGCGATCACTGCCGGCGGGGTCAAGTGTCGCGGGCATGATTAAGCATGTCATGAATGAAGAGCGACTAGCCCCGATCCGGGTGGCTGTTTGCGCCGCAATAGCCAATGTGATGGCATGTTTTAAATGTGGCCAAACGGGCCATGTTGTAGCAAACTGCCCTCGGCTAGGGGACCCGCAGACAGCACCCCCCCCGCGCCAAAATCGACCCGGAGGGCCGTGTTGGGCCTGTGGTAAGAAAGGGCATTTTGCCAAGGAATGCAGATTTAAAACCCAGGGAAATGGAAGGGGGAGAGGGCACTCGGGCCGCGCATGGCCCTCTCCCACTTGGGACATGAGGCGGCCCAACTATGCCAACCCCAGATGGGGCGAAGCCCCCTCGAGAAGCGACCAACTTTACGGTTCAACCGACAGTTCAGTTGAATACGCCCCTATCTCAGGGACAGCAAGGACAATATGGGGGCGAGACCCCAGGGTGGCCTTGGCAATAAAGTGTGACAACCCACCAGTAGTGTGGGGGATCTGCTCCCTCTACAATAGCTCATATGATACTACTATTAGCGTCCTTTTCTTGATTGACACCGGAGCAGACGTTACAGTTATTCCTAAGACAAATCGGCCTCCGCACTGGAAATTGGAAAGTGCCCCCATGGTGGGTGGAGTTGGGGGATTAACCTGAGCTTGGAAGAGTGCTCAATTGATAGCAATCACGTTTCATACTGAAAAGGGACCGGAAAAAAACATCACTCTTTGTCCATACATCATGTCAGGGGTCCCACCCCTGCTGGGAAGGGACGCTTTAGTCCTATTAAAAGCTAGGGTAACAAATTTACCCTAATGGCCACTGCTGCACACCCACTTCCACCAATTAAACTAACGTGGAAATTGTCCGACCCAGTGTGGGTCGAGCAGTGGCCCTTGTCGAAGCCTCGAATGGATGTTCTTCTTGAGCTAATTGACCGTGAATTACAGTGAGGTCATATAGAGCCTTCCACTAGTCCGTGGAATGCTCCAGTTTCTGTAATACCCAAATGAACTGGCGAAGGGTTTCATCTCCTCCATGACCTCCGTGAAGTAAACAAGACAATTCAACCAATGGGTCCCCTCGAAACGCTGTTGCCAATGAACTCTGTGATACCAGAAGGACAACCTTGTTCTGTCCTTGATATCAAGGACTGTTTCTTTTCGATACCCCTGCATGAAAAGGATAAGGAGCGGTTTGCTTTTTCTGTCATGTTTCCAAAGAGCCAACGCCCCAACCTACGCTTCCAGTGGAAAGTGCTCCCTCAAGGAATGATCAACTCACCCACTATCTGTCAGATAACGGTGGATCGGGCATTAGCACAGGTCCGGTGCAGTGACCCGACTGCGACCATCATTCAATACATGGACGATATTTTAATCGCTGCACCGTCAGGAAGTCAGGTGGACCAGCTAGTGTCAACGGTTTCAGAAACTCTAAAAACAAACGGGTTTGAAATCGCGAGCGCAAACATTAAAAAAGGACCATGTGTAAGTTTTTTGGGAGTGGGAATTACAAGTTCTTACGTAGCCCCTCCCCAAATAAAAATTCGTCGGAATATTAAGACACTCCATGATATGCAACAGTTAGTGGGGTCCTTGCAATGGCTGTGCAATATTGTCCTGATCCCTCCCGAAATCATGGCCCCACTGTACGATCTTTTGAAAGGAAAGAACCCATGGGAGCAAAAAACTCTGACAACAGAAGCAATGAACTCTCTCGACTTTATCGAGCAACAGGTGTCATCAAGCACGCTCGCCAGATGGAACCCAAATGTACCACTTGATTTGTATGTGCACTTCACAGAGGGAAGGGGAGTAGGAGCACTAGCCCAGGGCCCCCCTGAAAAAGCCCAACCAGTAAAATGGATAGTCCTGGGAAAACCGTCACGTGCATTTTCTCCGGGAATTGAGTGCCTTGATAATCTCATCATGAAAGGCAGAAAACTCACCCTAAGACACCTAGGCATTGAACCTGCCAAGATATACCTACCATTCCGTAAACAGCTCCCAGCGCAATCAGTGGCGATGTCAGAGTATCTGGCCATAGCTCTCGTCGGGTTTGGTGGAGAGGTTCGGTACGCCACAAAACCCCCCTGGACTCAACTGCTGGCAATCGTTGACATCGACCTTCCACAGAAAATCATGGACCGGCCCCAACCAGAACCAGCGGTCTTCACAGACGCATCTTCAGCGACCTCAACCGCGGGAGCAGTATGGAAATCAGAAAAATAATGGCACTGCATTAAAATGACCGATTGTGCTCTTTCAGTTCAACAGCTAGAAGCGACGGCCGTAGTACTAGCGTGTGAATTGTTCCCAACAGAACATCTCAACATAGTGACTGATTCGATGTTTGTGACCGAACTTTGCTTGGCCATGTCGGGGCCTGGCGTGTCAACATCCACAGCAGCCCTAATGCTAGAAGAAGCACTTTTTTCTCGAAAGGGCGCTATATCAGTCATCCATGTCAACAGCCACAGCCCAATTAAAGGGTATTTCCAAACCGGCAACGACAGAGCAGATGCCGCTGCAAAAGGACTGTGGACATTGAGAGACGCCTGTCAGCTGCATGAGTCTCTCCACATCGGAGCCAAAGCGTTAGCAAAGAGATGCGGGATTTCAGTCACTGACGCAAAACATAAAGTGGCTACGTGTCCTCACTGTCAGAAAACACCACTGTGGTCCAGCGGAATAAACCCTAGAGGGCTTAAAGCCTCCGAAATATGGCAGACAGATTTTACATTCTGCCAGTTGCTGAAACCTCGAGCGTGGCTAGCGGTAACTGTAGACATATACAGTGGGGTAATCGTAGCCACTCAACATCTCAAGACTGACTCCAAAGCAACCATCCAACATTGGTTGACAGCCATGGCGTGGCTTGGGGTCCCTAATCAGATCAAAATGGACAATGGCCCAAATTTTGTCTCTAAATCAACCCAAGCATTTGCTCTGAAATGGGGTATTACCTTAATACACAGCATCCCATATAATAGCACAGGACAAGCCATAGTAGAACGAGCAAATCAAACTCTGAAATCTAAATTGGAGGTGTTAGCAAAAGCAGAAGGTTTTGCTGATGCCATTCCCTCAGGAAATCAAGCGTGCCTATTGGCAACTGCTCTGCTAGCACTGAATCAATTTCCCAGGGGCGAAGAGGTAAATAGCCCCACCCAAAAACATTGGGCCACTCGAGCGCTAGAGGAAGGCCCGTTGGTCACAATTAGAAATGAGCTGGGAGAATGGAAACACGGGTGGCAGCTAGTTCTAACAGGGCGAGGGTATGCTGCTGTCAGAAAAGACGGCAGAATTAAGTGGTGTCCGCTTAAGTCTATTAAACCAGATCTTCAGAATAAAACTAATGAAAACTGTGAGTTTTTGTCCACAGGATCACATCATTGGACGTCCCCGTAACCCATACACCCCGGTGCCAAGCTTCCCATCCACCCTGGAGCCAAGCGTCCCGTCCAAGCCCGAGAGTTCTACACCGGCAGAATCCAGACAACGGCAAAATACCATCCATGGGAGGGGGCGGCAATGCCTTTGTGTGATCCTGATTTTGGAGCTCGTTACTATAGGACAGGTAGAATCGCATTACTATCACCACCAGCCCTTTACGTGGGTACTTGAGCAGCTAGAACAATCCCAAGTCATTAGTACAAAAACAACCGCAGGGTCACCAGTTTTTAGTGTTTATCCTTGCCAACTAGCCCCCATTGAACCTTGTCTAGATCAGATTGGGAATTACTTCTGTCCGGCATCCAACCCAGGAAAAACCTACTGTAACTACCCCGGAGAATATTATTGTGCATATTGGGGTTGCGAGACTATCTCAACAGGATGGGAACTACAAAAAGGCAAGTTTTTGAATATAACACACGGGCCAAAAGGGTGTCAGCCGCCCAAATGAGACCCTTTCGGATCACCCGGAGGAGGAAGGAAGTGGGGAAATTGTGCCTACTTAGACTTTCTTATAAAATTACCGGATGATCCTGGGTGGTTCATAGGACGAACATGGGGCATAAGATATTGGGAACCCGGAAAAGATCGGGGTGGACTATTTTGCATTAGAAAAACAATGTCTCCAATTGAGACAGAGTGCGTTGGGCCCAATATAGTATTAACCGGAGAAACACAGACCAAAAAAACAGAAATCAATTTGACTCCAAAATCTGAACGAAGACAGATCAATAAACCAGAAACTAGTTTCGTTTTAGAAGAACCACAAAACCCGGCCCCAAATGAAATACAAAGTAGACAGGATGAAATTTTGAGAAAATACCCCCTCTGGAATTGTTGGAGGCCCCTTTTCAAGTGTTGAAACAAGCTCACCCAAATTTAACTAAGCACTGTTGGCTTTGTTATAGTGTTATGCCGCCATATTACGAAGCAATTGCGGTTGATAGTCAGCCTGACCATACTACAGGAAACAATCCGACGGAATGTAACTGGCAAAATAATACTCAAGGGATCTCCCTTAGTCAGGTGACAGGGAAAGGGAGATGCATAGGACAGATCCCGGAAGGGAAAAAACATATTTGTGCAAACGAGACAATACCACAAACAAGTGGTTGGTTAGTTCCTGCTAAGAACGCCAAGTGGGTATGTTCCAAAACAGGATTAACACCCTGTGTTTCTATAGAATACTTACATTCAATCAATGAATTCTGTGTACAAATCATTCTGCTCCCCAGAATAGTCTATCACCCAGAGAGCTACATGTATGAATTCAAAGAAAAAGAAGCAAAAACCCTATTAGGACTTCCTTTGGTAAAAAGAGAACCAATCACAACCTTTACAATAGCCGCTCTACTAACTATAGGGGGAACGGGGGCTGGAAAAGGAATAGCTGCATTAATAAAAGGGAATCAAGACTTTATAAACCTACGAATGACCATTGATGAAGACCTAGCTAAAATAGAACAATCAATTAGTGCTTTAGAACAATCGGCGCGATCCCTTTCAGAAGTCGTATTACAGAACCGAAGAGGTCTAGACTTACTATTCCTTAAAGAGGGAGGGTTGTGTGTTGCTTTGAAGGAGGAATGTTGTATCTATGCGGACCACACCGGAGTAGTAAGAGACACTATGGAAAAATTGAGAGAGAACCTAGAAAAGCGGTGAAAAGAAAGGGAATCGCAGCGCAGCTGGTATGAAAATTGGTTTACCAGTTCAGCGTGGTTACCCACCCTGATATCTACCTTAATAGGGCCGATCGCAATGATCATTATAGCACTGATTTTTGGACCCTGCGTAATAAATAAGCTCGTGTTGTTTGTCAAGAACTGACTAGAAAAGGTTAGCATTATGATGATAGAACACCAGCAACTGCTTTAAGAATGCACCCGCTTAGTGTTACCCCCTAGCACAATTCTAAAGAGAAAATAAGAATTTCTCGGTGACATTCATATACCAAAAAGCTAACAAGACCGACCCTTGTAAATTTTCATACATACTGCAGGCCATTCCTTCCAATGCAAGCTGGCCACCTGCACTGGAACGAGTGTGCATTTTGGTTAGTAAAGAAGCTCAAGCCTCCTACAATGTGAGGGGGGCAGAGTCTCGGCAAGGACGTCCGCCGACATTGAGCCTGCATCCTTACATTGCAATGATGCTGTTTGGAGCTAGTTTTTTAATCTTACAGGGTCATTATACCACATTTTTGTATTTTATATTTTGTATTTGTGTAGAATCTCTTTATAGCATCTCGATTATAGTGCCTTATGTTTTTTATTCGAAGTTTATTACATATGTGTATTCCAGATTGCCATGCATATTTTTTACGATTGTTATAAGGTATAGATTAAGAATAACGAACTTTGTTTTTTAGATTACTATATCTTAGCTAATTCACTTAAGCATAGGGAGGGGGGAAATGTAAGTAGCTAGGGCTTGGCGGTCGGAAGATGTCACTCTGTAACGGAAAGATAGAGCCCCTCTCCAGGTAGCCAATAGCTTCATAGCTTATGACGTAAGCAGACGGAAGTGACGCTGTAAACCCAAGGTATATAATGCTACGCCACACACTAATAAACGCCATTTGCCGTCAACCACATTGGCATCTGTGAGCTGATGGCCCGAGCGGCCTGGGGTTTGTCGCTGTGCCGTTCCTGAACCAGGTCGCCACGCCTCCGACGGCAACAGCCAAGGTCAAGCCATGGAAATGTTGCACTCAAATGGACTCTGAGGTGGGAAGCAAGGAGTGAGAGCAATGCAGGTGGCACCGTTGCAAAGCTTACTGTGAGCCGAACAGGCACATCAGCATCTTTCAGCCCTGGCTCTTTCTCTGTGGGAGCAGAGGCCAAACATTCGTGCTCTACTCAGATACAGTCCTGCAGAATGGCCATGATTTGTCCCCAAATGTCTGCATTCAAATGGACTCTGAGGTGGGAAAGCAAGGGGTGACAGCAATGCAGGTGGCACAGTTGCAAAGCTTGCACTCAATAGAAGAGGTCCAGCAGCATCTTTCAGTCCTGCTTCTTTTCCTGTGGGAGCAGAGGCCAATCATACTGCCTGACTCAGATGCAGGCTGGCCAAGGTCAAGCCATGGAGATGTTGCACTCAAATGGACTTTGAGGTGGGACGAAAGGAGCGAGAGCAATGCAGGTGGCACCGTTGCAAAGCTTACTGTGCGCCGAACAGGCTCAGCTGCATTTTTCAGCCCTGGCTCTTTTTCTGTGGGTGCAGAGGCCAAACGTTGTGCTCTACTCAGACACAGTCCTGCAGAATGTCCGGGATCCCTCCCCAAATGTCTGCATTCAAATGGACTCTGAGGTGAGAAAGCAAGGAGCGACAGCGACACAGGTGGCACTGTTGCAAAGCTTGCACTCCATAGAAGAGGTCCAGCTGCATCTTTCAGTCCTGCTTCTTTTTCTGTGGGAGCAGAGGCCAATCATACCTGCTCGACTCAGATGCAGGCTGGCCAAGGTGAAGCCATGGAGATGTTGCACTCAAATGGACTCTGATGTGGGAAGCAAGGAGCGAGAGCAATGCAGGTGGCACCGTTGCAAAGCTTACTGTGCACCGAACAGGCCTACCAGCATCTTTCAGCCCTGGCTCTTTTTTATGTGGGAGCAGAGGCCAAACCTTCGTGCTCTACTCAGACACAGTCCTGCAGAATGTCTGGGATCCGTCCCCAAACATCTGCATTCAAATGGACTCTGATGTGGGAAAAGGAGGAGCGACAGCAATGCAGGTGGCACTGTCGCAAAGCTTGCACTCCATAGAAGAGGTCCAGCAGCATCTTTCAGTCCTGCTTCTTTTTCTGTGGGAGCAGAGGCCAATCATACCTGCTCGACTCAGATGCAGGCTGGCCAAGGTGAAGCCATGGAGATGTTGCACTCAAATGGACTCTGATGTGGGAAGCAATGAGCGAGAGCAATGCAGGAGGCACCGGTACAAATCTTGCCCTCCATAGAAGAGGTCCTGCAGCATCTTTCAGTCCTGCTTCTTTTTCTGTGGAGCAGCGGCCAATCATACTGCCCGAATCAGATGCAGCCTGGCCAAGGTGAAGCCATGGAGTTGTTGCACTCAAATGGACTCTGAGGTGGGAAGCAACAAGTGAGAGCAATGCAGGTGGTACCGTTGCAAAGCTTACTGTGCACCGAACATGTCCAGCAGCATCTTTCAGCCCTGGTTCTTTTTCTGTGGGAGCCGAGGCCAAACGTTTGTGCTCTATTCAGATACAGTCCTGCAGAATGGCTGCGATCTGTCCCCAAATGTCTGCATTCAAATGGACTCTGAGGTGGGAAAGCAAGGAGCGACAGCAATGCAGGTGACACCGTTGCAAAGCTTGCACTCCATAGAAGAGGTCCAGCAGCGTCTTTCAGTCCTGCTTCTTTCTTTGTGATAGCAGAGGCCAATCGTACCTGCTTGACTCAGACGCAGGCTGGCCAAGGTCAAGCCATGGAGATGTTGCACTCAAATAGACTCTGATGTGGGAAGCAAGGAGCGAGAGCAAGGCAGGTGGCAGCGTTGCAGAGCTTACTGTGCACCGAACAGGCCTACCAGCATCTTTCAGCCTTGGCTCTTTCTTTTGTGGGAGCAAAGGCCAAACGTTCGTGCTCTACTCAGACACGGTCATACAGAATATCCGGGATCCATCCCCAAACGTCTGCATTCAAATGGACTCTGAGGTGGTGTGTGGAATAATTAGGAAATTTGGAATAATTGGGAATTAAATCTGTATTAAAAATGCAGCATTGTCCACACATAAGAGAAAATGGACTTTCAGGGCCTCTCAGGGCGAGATGCAGCCATACCTGGTATGCCAGGAATGTGCACTCCACAGCGGTTCCCGTAACAGGCGGAGGATACAGCGAGGTGGAGATTTCGCGGGTATGCTCTGTCCTAACTTCAGCAGATAAAATGGGAACTAGGTGGTACAAGAAACTGATAAACTGCATACTTGCCATCCTGAGCCAGCGGCCTGTCATCTTTTTGACAAAATACCGTCCTAGTGTGAACTTTGCTTCATTATAATACTAAAATACACACCCCTCTCCAGTGCGACCCCCCTCCGAAATAAGACCACCTCTCTCTGAGCATGCTCTCTGAATTTTTAGTCTCATATACCTTTAAATCGAGGCGAGAGAAATTTTCGCCAATGGTAATAAAGGTATGTATGACTAGAGTCACTCAAGCTCCACCTTGAAGGTAAAAATAATATAAAATAACCCAAGAGAAAGGGGGATTTTAGGGAAGATATCATCGTGGACGAGTTAAGGAAGATAACATCAACCGACTCCTGGGACCAGTCGACGGGCTGGACCTCTCTTCCCCCCCATAGGGACGCTTGTGGGTAAGACTTGCACTGTATCCAGTGCTTTCCTAGGAAAAACTTATAATCTCTATAGAGTTATTCTTATTTGTCACCTGTATCTTTTAGAGCTAAGCTGTGTTAACTTTATCAAGCGCTTGTATTCATGTAACTATTATATGCACGTGCTTTTGCAGACAGTATTTATCACCGGCAATCCATAAGAACCTGTACCTGTTGCATCAATAAATTTAGTTAATAAGTCATACTGTTTTGATATCTAATTGTCACTATCGGTAAATCCAGACCATTAGAGGCTCGGTATCTGTTGCATTAATAAACTGCACTATCAGTGAGACCGGATCCAGTGAGGTTCGAAATAGCGAACGCTGCCCGGGCTGATAGTTGCTATTGATTGAATTGGGCAGGGTGGTGCACTATCAGTGAGACCGGATCCAGTGAGGTTCGAAATAGCGAACGCTGCCCGGGCTGATAGCTGCCAGCAATCTTCCCCCCTCCCCAGAGTGCACTATCAGTGAGACCGGATCCAGTGAGGTTCGAAATAGCGAACGCTGCCCGGGCTGATAGTTGCTATTGATTGAATTGGGCAGGGTGGTGCACTATCAGTGAGACCAGATCCAGTGAGGTTCGAAATAGCGAATGCTGCCCGGGCTGATAGCTGCCAGCAATCTTCCCCCCTCCCTTTTGATGCAACAGAGTGCACTATCAGTGAGACCAGACCCAGTGAGGTTCGAAATAGCGAACGCTGCCCGGGCTGATAGCTGCCAGTAATTCCCCCCCCCACACACACTCTTTTGACGCAACAGTGGTGTTACGTTAAAAGGGGGAAAATAAACCCCTTGGTTTGTTCTCCAATATGTACCTACCAGTCCGGGTGCGTTCGCTGTTTCGAACCTCACTGACCCGGATTCACTGATAGTGGGAAACAAATCCCTCCTTTATTAGAGGAAGGACGGGAAATGGCTCCAATATGCAACTACTAGTCCGGCCGCGTTCGCTATTTCGAACCTTACTGATCCGGATTCACCGAAAGTGCACCACAATGAGAAATGGGGTTGTATGCAGTGAGAAAATTAGTTTATTGACACAATAGTCACAGATTCTTATGGATTGCCGGTGATAGAGACTGTCTGCAAAAGCACGTGCGAATAATGATTGCATGAATACAAGCGCTTGATAAAGTTAACACAGTATAGCTATAACATATACAGATGACAGTAAAAGTAACTCTATAGAGATTCTAGGTTTTCCCAGGGAAGCACCGAATACAGTGCAAGTCTTACTCACAGGCGTCCCTATGGGGGGGAAGAGAGGTCCAGCCCGTCGACCGGTCCCAGGAGTCGGTTGATGTTATCTTCCTCGACTCGTCCACGATGGTATCTTCCCCAATATTCTCCTCTCTCGGGTCATTTTATACTATATTTTATCTTTAAGGTGGAGCTTGAGTGACTCTAGTCATACATACCATTATTATTACTCAGAGTGGTGATCTCATTTTGGAGGGGGGTCACATTGGAGATGGGTGTGTGTTTTAGCATGTAAATGCATTCTAATGACGTTATAATGAAGCAAAGCCCACACTGAGGACGGCATTCTGTCAAAAGAAGACAGGCTGCAGGACCAGGGTAAGAAGTCTTATCGGCTTTTGCAAGGTCTCCACCTCACTCTACCACGCAGCTTATCAGCTTCTTGCACCATCTCGTTCCCGTCTTTGTGCTGAAGTTAAGACAAAGCGTAACTGCGAGATCTTCACCTCGCTCCACCCTTCATCCGCTTTGCCATGGGAACTGCTGTGGAGTGCACATTTCTGGCATAGCAGGTGTGGCTGCATCTAATCCTGAGAGGCCTTGAAAGTAAGTTTTTCCTTATGTGTGGACAACGCTACATTTCAAATATAAGTTTAATTCTGAATTATCCCATATTTCCTAATTATTCCACAAGAGCAGAGGACAAACATTTGTGCTCTACTCAGTAACAGTCATGCAGAATGGCCAGGATCCGTCCCCAAACGTCTGCATTCAAATGGACTCTGAGGTGGGAAAGCAAGGAGCGACAGCAATGCAGGTGGCACCGTTACGAATCTTGCATTCCGTAGAAGAGGACCAGCAGCACCTTTCAGTCCAGCTTCATTTTCTGTGGGAGCAGAGGCCAATCATACTGCCTGACTCAGATGCAGGCTGGCAAGGTCAATCCCTGGAGATGTTGCACTCAAATGGACTCTGAGGTGGGAAGCAACGAGCGAGAGCAATGCAGGTAGCACCGTTGCAAAGCTTACTGTGCGCCGAACAGGCCCATCAGCACCTTTCAGCCCTGGCTCTTTTTTTGAGGGAGCAGAGGCCAAACCTTCGTGCTCTACTCAGATACAGTCCTGCAGAATGGCCGGGATCCGTCCCCAAACGACTGCATTTTAATGGACTCTGAGGTGGGAAAGCAAGGGGCGACAGCAATGCAGGTGGCACCGTTGCGAATCTTGCATTCCATAGAAGAGGTCCAGCAGCATCTTTCAGTCCAGCTTCTTTTTCTGTGGGAGCAGAGGCCAATCATACTGCCTGACTCAGATGCAGGCTGGCAAGGTCAATCCCTGGAGATGTTGCACTCAAATGGACTCTGAGGTGGGAAGCAACGAGCGAGAGCAATGCAGGTAGCACCGTTGCAAAGCTTACTGTGCGCCGAACAGGCCCATCAGCACCTTTCAGCCCTGGCTCTTTTTTTGAGGGAGCAGAGGCCAAACCTTCGTGCTCTACTCAGATACAGTCCTGCAGAATGGCCGGGATCCGTCCCCAAACGACTGCATTCTAATGGACTCTGAGGTGGGAAAGCAAGGGGCGACAGCAATGCAGGTGGCACCGTTGCGAATCTTGCATTCCATAGAAGAGGTCCAGCAGCATCTTTCAGTCCTGCTTCTTTTTCTGTGGGAGCAGAGGCCAATCATACTGCCTGACTCAGATGCAGGCTGGCCAAGGTCAAGCCATGGAGATGTTGCACTCAAATGGACTTTGAGGTGGGACGAAAGGAGCGAGAGCAATGCAGGTGGCACCGTTGCAAAGCTTACTGTGCGCCGAACAGGCTCAGCTGCATTTTTCAGCCCTGGCTCTTTTTCTGTGGGTGCAGAGGCCAAACGTTGTGCTCTACTCAGACACAGTCCTGCAGAATGTCCGGGATCCCTCCCCAAACGTCTGCATTCAAACGGACTCTGAGGTGAGAAAGCAAGGAGCGACAGCGAAGCAGGTTGCACTGTTGCAAAGCTTGCACTCCATAGAAGAGGTCCAGCTGCATCTTTCAGTCCTGCTTCTTTTTCTGTGGGAGCAGAGGCCAATCATACCTGCTCGACTCAGATGCAGGCTGGCCAAGGTGAAGCCATGGAGATGTTGCACTCAAATGGACTCTGAGGTGGAAAAGAAGGTTTAGGGTTAGGGGATAGAGGTAGGGTGAGGGTTAGGGTTAGGGGTTTGGTGTTAGGGTCAGGGTCCGGGGTAGGGGTAGTGGGTATTGTTAGGGTTAGGGGTTAGCGTTAGGGGGTTAGGGTTAGGGTTTTAGGGGGTTAGTGTTAGGGTTTAAGGTTTGGGTTAGGGTTAGGTGTTAGGGGGTTAGGTGTTGGGGGTTAGGTGTTTGGGGGTTAGGGTTAGGGGGTTAGGGTTAGGGGGTTAGGGGACTGAGGGGTTAGGGTTAGGATTAGGGGTTAGGGTTAGACTCTGCCACAGAGTCTGAGTCTGAAAGTATCAGCTCCATAGTTTGAGACCCAGAGTCTAAGGAATCAATGCATCCACACACTCACAACCACACACTCAGCAGCAGCCTCAGCCACAGAGACTGAGTATGAAAGTACCACCTCCAAAGTCTGAGGCCCAGTGCCTAAGGCACTGTTTCAGCCACAGACTCTCAGCCACAGACTCTCAGCTCTGAAGTCTGAGGCCCGGAGCCTCAGCCACCCAGTTTGCACAGCATGAACGATTGGCCTCTGTTCCCACACAAAAAGAGGCAGGACAGAAAGATGCTGCTGGATCTCTTCTGCGTACAGCAAGCTATGTAACAGTGCCATCCACCTTGCTGTCTCTCTTTCCTTTCTCACCTAAACATCGATTGTATTGCAGCTGGTGATTTGCTCCCATTCATCTGTTGTCCGGTTTTTGGAGCACGAGCGATTGGCCTCTGTTCCCACACAAAAAGAGGCAGGACTGAAAGATGCTGCTGGATCTCTTCTGTGCATAGCAAGCTATGTAACAGAGCCATCCACATTGCTCTCTCTCTTTCCTTTCTCACCAAAACGTGCATTGTATGCCCACTTCTGAGGTGCTCCCGTTCGCTTGCAGCCCAGTTTGCACAGCACGAACGATTGGCCTCTGTTCCCACACAAAAAGAGGCAGGACTGAAAGATGCTGCTGGATCTCTTCAGCGCAGAGCAAGCTATGTAATGGTGCCATCCACATAGCTGTCTCTCTTTCCTTTTTCATCTGAGCATCGATTGAATTGCAACTGCTGAGGTGCTCCCATTCGCCTGCGGCCCAGTTTGCACAGCACGAACGATTTGCCTCTGTTCCCACACAAAAAGAGGCAGGACAGAAAGATGCTGCTGGATCTCTTCAGCGCACAGCGACTTATGTAACGGAGCCATCCACAATGCTGTCTCTCTTTCCTTTCTTATCTGAGCATCGATTGTATACCAACAGCTGAGGTGCTCCGGTTCGCCTGCAGCCCAGTTTGCACAGCATGAACGATTGGCCTCTGTTCCCACACAAAAAGAGGTAGGACAGAAAGATGCTGCTGGATTTCTTCCGCGCACAGCAAGCTATGTAAGGGTGATATCCACATTGCTGTCTCTCTTTCCTTTGTCATCAAAACGTCCATTGTATTCCCACATGTGAGGTGCTCCCATTCGCCTGCAGCCCAGTTTGCACAGCACGAACTATTGGCGTCTGTTCCCACACAAAAAGAGGCAGGACAGAAAGATGCTGCTGGATCTCTTCTGCGTACAGCAAGCTATGTAACAGTGCCATCCACCTTGCTGTCTCTCTTTCCTTTCTCATCTGAGGATCGATTGTATTCCATCTGCTGATGTTCTCCCATTCATCTGTTGTCCGGTTTTTGGAGCACGAGCGATTGGCTTCTGTTCCCACACAAGAAGAAGCAGGACTGAAAGATGCTGCTGGATCTCTTCTGCGTACAGCAAGCTATGTAACAGAGCCATCCGCATTGCTGTCTCTCTTTGTTTTCTCATCTGAGTATGGATTGTATTCCAACTGCTGATGTGATCCCGTTCGCCTGAAGGCCAGTTTGTGGAGCACGAACGATTGGCCTCTGTTCCCACACAAAAAGAGGTTGGACTGAAAGATGCCGCTGGATCTCTTCAGCGCACAGCAAGCCATGTAAAGGTGCCGTCCACATAGCTGTCTTGCTTTCCTTTCTCATCTGAGCATCGATTGTATTCTAAGTGTTGAGATGCTCCCATTCACCTGCAGCCAAGTTTGCACAGTATGAACGATTGGCCTCTGTTCCCACACAAAAAGAGGCAGGACTGAAAGATGCTGTTGGATCACATCCGTGCAGAGGAAGCTATGTAACAGTGCCGTCCACATTGCACTCTTCCTTTCCTTTCTCATCAAAATGTCCATTGTATTCCCACTTCTGAGGTGCTCCCTTTCCCCTACCGGCCAGCTTGCAACGCATGAACGATTGGCCTCTGTTCCCACATAAAATGAGGTAGGACTGAAAGATGCTGCTGGATCTCTACATCGCACAGCAAACTATGTAATTGTGCCATCCACACTGCTGTCTCTCTTTGCTTTCTTATCTGAGCATCGATTGTATTCCAACTGCTGAGGTGCTCCCATTCGCCTGCAGCTAGGTTTGTGGAGCACGAGCGATTTGCTCTGTTCCCACACAAAAAGAGGCAGGACTGTAAGATGCTGCTGGACCTCTTCAGCGCACAGCAAGCTATGTAACGGTGCCATCCGCATTCCTATCTCTCTTTCCTTTCCCATCAAAACGTCCCTTATTTACCCAATTCTAAAGTGCTCCCATTCGCCTGCAGCCCAGTTTGCACAGCATGAATGATTGGCCTCTGTTCCCACACAAAAAGAGGTAGGACTGAAAGATGCTGCTGGATTTCTTCCGCGCACAGCAAGCTATGTAAGGGTGATATCCACATTGCTGTCTCCCTTTCCTTCGTCATCAAAACGTCCATTGTATTCCCACATGTGAGGTGCTCCCATTCGCCTGCAGCCCAGTTTGCACAGCACGAACTATTGGCGTCTGTTCCCACACAAAAAGAGGCAGGACTGAAAGATGCTGCTGGATCTCTTCTGCGCACAGCAAGTTATGTAACGGTGCCATCCACATTGCTGTCTCTCTTTGCTTTCTCATCTGAGCATCGATTGTATTCCAATTGCTGAGGTGCTCCGGTCCGCCTGCAGCCCAGTTTGTGGAGCACGAACGATTGGCCTTTGTTCCCACACAAAATGAGGTAGGACTGAAAGATGCGGCTGGAACTCTTCAGCGCACAGCAAGCTATGTAACGGAGCCATCCACATTGCTGTCTCTCTTTCCTTTCTTATCTGAGGATCGATTGTATTCCAACTGCTGAGGTGCTCCCATTTGCCTGAAGCCCAGTTTGTGGAGCACGAACGATTGGCCTCTGTTCCCACACAAAAAGAGGCAGGACTGAAAGATGCTGCTGGATCTCTTCTGTGCACAGCAAGGTATGTAACAGTGCCATCCACATTGCTGTCTCTCTTTCCTTTCTCATTAAAACGTCCATTGTATTCCAACTTCTTAAGTGCTCCCATTCGCCTGAGGGCCAGTTTGCACAGCATGAACGATTGGCCTCTGTTCCCACACAAAAAGAGGTAGGACAGAAAGATGCTGCTGGTTCTCTTCTGCGCACAGGAAGCTATGCAACGGTGCCATCCACATTGCTGTCTCTCTTTCCTTTCTCATCTGAGCATCGATTGTATTCCAACTGCTGAGGTTCTCTTATTCGCCTGCAGCCAAGTTTGTGGAGCACGTACGAATGGCCTTTCTTCCCACACAAAAAGAGGCAGGACGGAAAGATGCTGCTGGATCTCTTCAATGCAGAGCAAGCTATGTAATGGTGCCATCCACATTGCTTTCTCTCTTTCCTTTCTCATCAAAACATCCATTGTATGCCCACTTCTGCATATCTCCTATTCGCCTGCAGGCCAGCTTGCATAGGAAGAACGATAGGCCTCTGTTCCAACACAAAAAGAGGTAGGACAGAAAGATGCTGCTGGATTTCTTCCGCACAAAGCAAGCAATGTAGCGGAGATATCCACATTGCTGTCTCTCTTTCCTTTGTCATCAAAACATCCATTGTATTCCCACATCTGAGGTGCTCCCATTTGCCTGCAGGCCAGTATGGGGAGCACGAACGATAGGCCTCTGTTCCCACACAAAAAGAGGCAGGACAGAAAGATGGTGCTGGATGTCTTCTGCACACAGCAAGATATGTAAAGTTGCCATCCACATTGCTGTCTCTCTTTCCTTTCTCATCCAAACCTCCATTGTATGCCCAATTCTGAGGGGCTCCCATTCACCTGCAGACCAATTTGCACAGCATGAACGATTGGCCTCTGTTTCCACACAAAAAGAGGTAGCACTGAAAGATGTTGCTGGATCTCTTCTGCGCACAGCAAGCTATGTAACAGTGGCATCCGCGTTGCTGTCTCTCTTTGCTTTCTCGTCTGAGCATCAATTGTATTCCAACTGCTGAGGTGCTCCCATTCGCTTGCAGCCCAGTTTGTGGAGCACGAACAGTTGTCTTCTGTTCCCACACAAAAAGAGGCAGGACTGAAAGATGCTGCTGGATCTCTTCTGCGCACAGCAAGCTATGTAACGTTGCCATACTCATCGCTGTCCCTCGGTCCTTTCTCATCTGAGGATCGATTGTATTCCAGCTGCTGAGGTGCTCCCATTCGCCTGCAGGCCATTTTGTGGAGAACGAGCGATTGGCCTCTGTTCCCACACAAAAAGAGGTAGGACTGAAAGATGCTGCTGGATCTCATCCGCGCACAGCAAGCTATGTAACAGAGCCATCCACATTGCTCTCTCCCTTTACTTTCTAATCAAAACGTCCATTGTATTCCCACTTCTAAAGTGCTCCCATTCGCCTGCAGCCGAGTTTGCACAGCACGAACGATTGGCCTCTGTTCCCACACAAAAAGAGGCAGGACTGAAAGATGCTGCTTTATCTCTTCAGCGCACAGCAAGCTATGTAACCGAGCCATCCACATGCTTTCCCTGTTTCCTTTCTCATCTGAGCATCGATTGTATACCAACTGCTGAGTTGCTCCCATTCGCCTGCAGGCCATTTTGTGGAGAACGAACGATTGGCCTCTGTTCCCACACAAAAAGAGGCAGGACTGAAAGATGCTGCTGTACCTCTTCAGCACACAGCAGGCTATGTAACGGTGCCATCCACATTGATGTCTCTCTTTCCTTTCTGATCAAAACGCCCATTGTATTCCCACTTCTGAGGCGCTCCCATTCGCCTGTAGCCCAATTTACACTGCACGAACGATTGTCCTCTGTTCCCACACAAAAAGCGGCAGCGCTGAAAGATGCTGCAGGATCTCTTCCGCGCACAGCAAGCTATGTAACAGTGCCATCCGCGTTGCTGTCTCTCTTTGCTTTCTCATCTGAGCATCGATTTTATTCCAACAGCTGAGGTGCTCCCATTCACCTGCAGCCCAGTTTGCAAAGCACTAGCTATTGGCCTGTGTTCCCACACAAAAAGAGGCAGGACTGAAAGATGCTGCTGGATCTCTTCAGCGCACAGCAAGCTATGTAACAGAGCTATCCACATTGCTGTCTTTCTTTCCTTTCTCATCAAAACGTCCATTGTATTCCCACTTCTAAAGTGCTTCCTTTCGCCTGCCGCCGAGTTTGCACAGCACGAACGATTGGCCTCTGTTCCCACACAAAAAGAGGTAGGACAGAAAGATGCTGCTGGATCTCTTCCACGCACAGCAAGCTATGTCACAGAGCCATCCGCCTTGCTGTCTCTCTTTGTTTTCTCATCTGAGCATCGAATGTATTCCAAAAGCTGAGGTGCTCCCATTCACCTGCAGCCCAGTTTGCACAGCACAAACTATTGGCCTCTGTTCCCACACAAAAAGAGGCAGGACTGAAAGATGGTGCTGGATCTCTCCCACGCAGAGCAAGCTATGTAACAGTGCCATCTGCCTTGCTGTATCTCTTTATTTTCTCATATGAGCATCGATTGCATTCCGACAGCTGAGGTGCTCCCATTCACCTGCAGCCCAGTTTCTGGTGCACGAACGATTGGCCACAGTTCCCACTCAAAAAGAGGCAGGACAGATAGATGCTGCTGGATCTCTTCTGCGCACAGCAAGCAATGTAACAGTGCCATCCCCGTAGCTGTCTCTCTTTACTTTCTCATCTGAGCATCGATTGTATTCCAACTGCTGAGGTGCGCCCATTTGCTTGCAGCCCAGTTTCCACAGCACGAATGATTGGCCTCTGTTCCCACACAAAAAGAGGCAGGACTGAAAGATGCTGCTGGATCTCTTCTGCGCACAGCAAGCTATGTAACAGAGCCATCCACATTGCTCTCTCTCTTTCCTTTCTCATCAAAACGTCCATTGTATTCCCACTTCTGAGTTGCTCTGATTCGCCTGCAGGCCAGTTTGCACAGCACAAACAATTGGCCTCTGTTCCCACACAAAAAGAGGTTGGACTGAAAGATGCTGCTGGATCTCTTCTGCGCACAGGAAGCTATGTAACAGAGCCAACCGCATTGCTGTCTCTCTTTCCTTTCTCATATGAGCATAGATTGTATTCCAACAGCTGAGGTGCTCCCGTTCTCCTGAAGCCCAGTTTGTGGAGCACGAACTATTGGCGTCTGTTCCCACACAAAAAGAGGTAGGACTGAAAGATGCTGCTGGATCTCTTCTGCGCACAGCAAGTAATGTAACAGAGCCATCCACGTTGCTGTCTCTCTTTCCTTTCTCATCAAAACGTCCACTGTATTCCCACTTCTGTGGTGGTCCCATTCGCCTGCGGGCCAGTTTGCATAGGAAGAACGATTGCCCTCGGTTCCCACACAAAAAGTGGCAGGACAGAAATATGCTGATGGATCCCTTCTGCGCACAGCAAGCTATGTAACACAGCAATCCGCATTGCTGTCTCTCTTTCCTTTCCCATCTGACCATCGATTCTATTTCAACAGCTGAGGTTCTCCCATTCTCCAGAAGGCCAGTTTGTGGAGCACGAACGATTGGCCTCTGTTCCCACACAAAAAGAGGCAGGACAGAAAGATGCTGCTGGATCTCTTCTGCGCACAGCAAGCTATGTAACAGAGCCATCCACATTGCTGTCTCTCTTTCCTTTTTCATAAAAACGTCCATTATATGCCCACTTATGAGGTGCTCCCGTTCTCCTGCATGCCAGCTTGCACAGCACGTACGATTGGCATGTTCCCAGACAAAAAGAGGTAGGACAGAAAGATGCTGCTGGACCTCTTCTGCGCACAGCAAGTTATGTAACAATGCTATCCGCATTGCTGTCTCTCTTTGCTTTCTCATCTGAGCATCGATTGTATTCCCACTTCTGAGGTGCTCCCATTCACCTGCAGTCCTGTTCGTGGCGCACGAACGATTGGCCTCAGTTCCCACACAAAAAGAGGCAGGACTGAAAGATGCTGCTGGATCTCTTCCGCGCACAGCAAGCTATGTAATAGTGCCATCCACATTGCTGTCTCTCTTTCCTTTCTCATCTGTGCATCGATTGTATTCCAACTGCTGAGGTGCTCCCATTCACCAGCAGCCCAGTTTTCACAGCACAAACGGTTGGGCTCTGTTCCCACACAAAAAGAGGCAGGACTGATAGGTGGTGCTGGATCTCATCCGTGCACAGCAAGCTATGTACCAGTGCCATCCGCATTGCTGTCTCTCTTTCTGTTCTCATTAAAACGTCCATTGTATGCCCACTTCTGTGGTGCTCCTATTCGCTTGCAGGCCAGCTTGCACAGCACGAACGATTGGTCTCTGTTCCCACATAAAAGGAGGTAATACAGAAATATGCTGCTGCATCTCTTCTGCGCACAGCAAGCTATGTTACAGTGCCATCCACATTGCTGTGTCTATTTGCTTTCTCATCTGAGCATCGATTGTATTCCAACTGCTGAGGTGCTCCCATTCACCTGCAGCCCAGTTTGTATAGCACGAACGAATGGCCTCTTTTCCCACAAAAAAGAGGTAGGACAGAAAGATTGCGCTTGATCACTTCTGCGCACAGCAAGCTATGCAACAGAGCCATCCACATTGCTCTCTCTCATTCCTTTCACATCAAAACGTCCATTGTATGCCCACTTTGTGGTGCTCCCATTCGCCTGCAGGCCAGCTTGCAGAGCACAAACGGTTGGCCTCTGTTACCACACAAATAGAAGTAGGACAGAATGATGCTGCTGGATCTCTTCTGCGCAGAGCAAGCTATGAAATGGTGCCATCCGCATTGCTGTCTCGCTTTGCTTTCTCATCTGAGCATCGATTGTATCCCAACGGCTGAGGTGCTCCCATTCGCCTGCAGCCTAGTTTGTGGAATACGAGCGATTGGCCTCTGTTCCCACATAAAAAGAGGCAGTACTGAAAGATGGTGCTGGATCTCTTCTGCGCACAGCAATCTATGTAACAGTGCCATCCGCCTTGCTGTCTCTGTTTCCTCTCTCATCTGAGCATCGATTGGATTCCAAGTGCTGAGGTGTTCCCATTCACCGGTAGGCCAGGTTGCACAGCACGATCGATTGGCCTCTGTTCCCACACAAAAAGAGGCAGGACTGAGAGATGGTGCTGGATCTCTTCTGCGCATAGCAAGCTATGTAACTGTGCCATCTGCATTGCTATCTCTCTTTGCTTTCTCATCAAAACGTCCTTTGTATTCCCACTTCTAAAGTGTTCCCATTCGCTTGCAGCTCAGTTTGTGGAGCAAGAACGATTGGCCTCTGTTCCCGCACAAAAAGAGGCAGGACAGAAAGATGCTGCTGGATCTCTTCTGCGCACAGCAAACTATGTAACAGTGCCATCCGCATTGCTGCCTTTCTTTCCATTCTCATATGAGCATCGATTGTGTTCCAACTGCTGAGGTGCTCCAATTCGCCAGCAGCCCAGTTTGTGGAGCACGAATGATTGGCCTCAGTTCCCACACAAAAAGAGGCAGGACTGAAAGATGGTGCTTGATCTCTTCAGCACACAGCAAGCTATGTATCAGTGCCATCCACATTGCTCTCTCTCTTTCCTTTCTCATCAAAACGTCCTTTGTATGCCCACTTCTGTGGTGCTCCCATACGCCTGCCGGCCATCTTGCACATCACGAACGATGGGCCTCTGTTCCCACACAAAAAGAGGTAGGACAGAAAGATGCTGCTGGATCTCTCCAGCGCGCAGCAAGCTATGAAACGGTGCCATCCACATTGCTGTCTCTCTTTGCTTTCTCATCCGATCATTGAGTGTATTCCAACTGCTGAGGAGCTCCCATTCGCCTGCAGCCCTGTTTGTATAGCACGAGCGATTGTCGTCTGTTCCCACACAAAATGAGGCAGGACTGAAAGATGCTGAGGATCTCTTCAGCGCACAGCAAGCTATGTAACGGTGCCATCCACATTGCTGTCTCTCTTTCCTTTCTCATCAAAACGTCCATTGTCTGCCCACTTCTGAGGTGCTCCCGTACTCCTGCAGGCCATCTTGCACAGCACGTACGATTGGCGTCTGTTCCCACACAAAAAGAGGTAGGTCTGAAAGATGCTGCTGGATCTCTTCTGCGCACAGCAAGCTATCTAACAGTGCCGTCCACATTGCTGTAGCTCTTTGCTTTCTCATCTGAGCATCGATTGTATTCCAACTGCTGAGGTGCTCCAATTCGCCTGCAGCCCAGTTTGTGGAGCACGAATGATTGGCCTCTGTTCCCACACAAAATGAGGCAGGACTGAAAAATGCTGCTGGATCTCTTCTGCTCACAGGAAGGTATGTAACAGAGCCATCCACATTGCTCTCTCTCTTTCCTTTCTCATCAAAACATCCATTGTATTCCCACTTCTGAGGTGCTCCCATTCGCCTGCAGCCCAGTTTGCACAGCACGAACGATTGGTCTCTGTTCCCACACAAAAAGAGGCAGCACTGAAAGATGCTGCTGGATCTCTTCTGCGCACAGCAAGCTATGTAACAGTGCCATCCGCATTGCTGCCTTTCTTTCCGTTCTCATATGAGCATCGATTGTATTCCAACTGCTAAGGAGCTCCTATTCGCCGGCAGTCGGGTTTGTGGAACACGAAATGGTTGGCCTCTGTTCCCACACAAAAAGAGTTAGGACTGAAAGATTCTGCTGGATCTCTTCTGCACACAGCAAGCAATGTGACAGTGCCATCCACATTGCTGTCTCTCTATCCTTTCTCATCAAAACTTTCATTGTATGCCCGCTTCTAAATTGCTCCCTTTCGCCTGCAGCCCAATTTACACAGCACGAACGTTTGGCCTGTGTTTCCACACAGAAAGAGGCAGGACTGAAAGATGCTGCTGGATCTATTCCACGCACAGCACGCGATGCAACAGTTCCATCCGCATTGCTGTCTCTCTTTCCTTTCTCATCAAAACGCTCCTTGTTTACCCACTTCTAAAGTGCTCCCATTTGCCTGCAGGCCAGTTTGCACAGCACAAACAATTGGCCTCTGTTCCCACACAAAAAGAGGCAGGACTGAAAGATGCTGCTGGATCTCTTCTGCACACAGCAAGGTATGTAACAGTGCCATCCTCGTTGCTGTCTCTCTTTCCTTTCTCATCTGAGCATCGATTTTATTTCAACTGCTGAGGTGCTCCCATTCACCTGCAGCCAAGTTTTCAGAGCACGAACTATTGGCCTCTGTGACCACACAAACAACGGCAGGACTGAAGGATGGTGCTTGATCTCTTCTGCGCACAGCAAGCTATATAACAGAGCCATCCACATTGCTCCCTCTCTTTCCTTTCGCATCAAAACGTCCATTGTATTCCCACTTCTGTGGTGCTCCCATTTGCCTGCAGGCCAGTTGGCACAGCACGAACAATTGGCCTCTGTTCCCACACAAAAAGCGGCAGGACTGAAAGATGATTCTGGAACTCTTCCACACACAGCAAGCTATGTAACAGTGCCATCTGCATTGCTGTCTCTCTTTGCTTTCTCATCTGGGCATCGGTTTTTTTCCAACTGCTGAGATGGTCCCTTTGGCCTGCAGCACGTTTGCGCAGCACGAACGATTGGCCTCTGTTCCCGCACATAAAGAGGTAGGACTGAAAGATGCTGCTGGATCTCTCCAGCGCGCAGCAAGCTATGTAACGGTGCCATCCACATTGCTGTCTCTCTTTCCTTTCTCATCAAAACGTCCATTGTCTGTCCACTTCTGAGGTGCTCCCGTACACCTGCAGGCCAGCTTGCACAGCACGTACGATTGGCCTCTGTTCCCACACAAAAAGAGGTAGGACAGAAAGATGCTGCTGGTTCTCTTCTGCGCTCAGCAAGCTATCTATGGGTGCCGTCCACATTGCTGTCTCTCTTTCCTTTCTCATCTGAACATCGATTGTATTCCCACTGCTGAGGTGCTCCCATTCTCCTGCAGCCCAGTTTGTGGAGAACGAACGATTGGCCTCTCTTCCCACACAAAGAGAGACAGGACTGAAAGATGCTGCTGGATCTCTTCTGCGCACAGCAAGCTATGTAACAGAGGCATCCACATTGCTGTCTCTCTTTCCTTTCCCAACAAAACGTCCATTGTATTCCCACTTCTAAAGTGCTTCCATTCGCCTGCAGCCGAGTTTGCGCAGTACGAACGATTGGCCTCTGTTCGCACAGAAAAGGATGTAGGACTGAAAGATGCTGCTAGATATCTTCCGCGCAGAGCAAGCTACGTAACAGAGCCATCCACATTGCTGTCTCTCTTTACTTTCACATCAAAACGTCCATTGTATTCCCAATTTAGCGGTGCTCCCATTCGCCTGCAGCCCTGTTTGCACAGCACGAATGATTTTCCTCTGCTCCCACACAAAAAAGAGGTAGGACTGAAAGATGCTGCTGGATCTCTTCAGTGCACCGTAAGCTATGCAACAGAGCCGTCCACATTGCTGTCTCTCTTTCCTTTGTCAAGAAATCCACCGTTGTATTTCCACTTCCGAAGGGCTTCCATTCGCCTGCAGGCCAGTTTGCACAGCACAAACAATTGAACTCTGTTCCCAAATAAAGAGAGACAGGACAGAAAGATGCTGCTGGAACTCTTTAGTGCACAGCAAGCTATGCAACAGAGCCGTCCACATTGCTGTCTCTCTTTCCTTTGTCAAGAAAACGTCCGTTGCATGCCCACTTCTAAAGTGCTCCCATTCGCCAGCAGGCCGGTTTGCACACCACGGATGATTGGTCTCTGTTCCCAAACAAAGAGAGACAGGACTGAAAGATGCTACTGGATCTCTTCAGTGCACAGCAAGCAATGTAACAGAGCCGCCCACATTGCTGTCTCTCTTTCCTTTGTCAAGAAAACCAATGTTGAATATCCACTTCTGAGGTGCTCCCATTCGCCTGCAGGCCAATTTGCACAGCACGAACGATCGGCCTCTGTTCCCACACAAAAAGAGGTAGGACTGAAAGATGCTGCTGTATCTCTTCAATGCACAGCAAGCTATGCAACAGAGCCGTCCACATTGCTGTCTCTCTTTCCTTTGTCAGGAAAACGCCTGTTGTATTTCCACTTCTGAGGTGCTCCCATTCGCCTGCAGGCCAGTTTGCACAGCACGTACGATTGGTTACACTTCCCACACAAAAAGAGGTAGGACTGAGAGATGTTACTGGATCTCTTCAGTGCACAGCAAGCTATGTAAAAGAGCCGTCCACATTGCTGTCTCTCTTTCCTTTGACAAGAAAACGTCCGTTGTATTTCCACTTCTGAGGTGCTCCCATTCGCCTGCAGCCAAGGTTGCACAGCACAAACAATTGGCCTCTGTTCCCAAAGAAAGAGAGCCAGGACTGAAAGATGCTGCTGGATCTCTTCAGTGCACAGCAAGCTATGCAACAGAGCCGTCCACATTGCTGTCTCTCTTTCCTTTGTCAAGAAAACGTCCGTTGTATTTCCACTTCTGAGGTGCTCCCATTCGCCTGCAGCCCTGTTTGAACAGCACGTACGATCGGCCTCTGTTCCCACACAAAAAGAGGCAGGACTGAAAGATGCTGCTGGATCTCTTCAGTGCACACCAAGCTATGCAACAGAGCCGTCCACATTGCTGTCTCTCTTTCCTTTCTCAACAAAAGGTCCATTGTATGCCCACTTCTGAGGTGCTCCCATTCGCCTGAAGGCCGGTTTCCACAGAACGAACGATTGGCCTCTGTTCCCAAACAAAGAGAGACAGGACTGAAAGGTGCTGCTGGATGTCTTCAGTGCACAGCAAGCTATGTAATAGAGCTGTCCACATTGCTGTCTCTCTTTCCTTTGTCAAGAAAACGTCCGTTGTATTTCCACTTCTGAGGGGCTCCCATTCGCCTGCAGCCCAGTTTGCACAGCACGAACGATTGGCCTCTGTTCCCACACAAAAAGAGGTAGGACTGAAAGATGTTGCTGGATCTCTTCTGCGTACTGCAAGCTATGTAACAGAGCCATCCACATTGCTGTCTCTCTTTCCTTTCTCATCAAAATGTCCATTGTATTTCCACTTCTGAGGTGCTCCCATTCGCCTGCAGCCCAGTTTGCACAGCACGTATGATTGGCCTCTGTTCCCAAACAAAGAGAGCCTGGACTGAAAGATGCTGCTGGATCTCTTCAGTGCACAGCAAGCTATGCAACAGAGCCGTCCACATTGCTGTCTCTCTTTCCTTTGTCAAGAAAACGTCCGTTGTATTGCCACTTCTGAGGTGCTCCCATTCGCCTGCAGCCCAGTTTGCACAGCACGTACGATCGGCCTCTGTTCCCACACAAAAAGAGGCAGGACTGAAAGATGTTGCGGGATCTCTTCAGTGCACAGCAAGCTATGCAACAGAGCCGTCCACATTGCTGTCTCTCATACCTTTCTCAACAAATCGTCCATTGTATGCGCACTTCTGAGGTGCTCCCATTCGCCTGCAGCCCAGTTTGCACAGCACAAACAATTGGCCCCTGTTCCCAAAGAAAGAGAGCCAGGACTGAAAGATGCTGCTGGATCTCTTCAGTGCACAGCAAGCTATGAAACAGAGCCATCCACATTGCTGTCTCGCTTTCCTTTGTCAAGAAAACGTCCGTTGTATTTCCACTTCTGAGGTGCTCCCATTCACCTGCAGCCCAGTTTGCACAGCACGAACAATAGGCCTCTGTTCCCACACAAAAAGATGTAGGACTGAAAGATGTTCCTGGATCTCTTCAGTGCACAGCAAGCTATGCAACAGAGCCATCCACATTGCTGTCTCTCTTTCCTTTGTCAAGAAAACGTCCGTTGTATTTCCACTTCTGAGGTGCTCCCATTCGCCTGCAGCCAATATTGCACAGCACAAACAATTGGCCTCTGTTCCCACACAAAGAGAGACAGAACTGAAAGATGCTGCTGGATCTCTTCAGTGTACAGCAAGCTATGCAACAGAGACATCCACATTGCTGTCTCTCGTTCCTTTGTAAAGAAAACGTCCGTTGTATTTCCACTTCTGAGGTGCTCCCATTCGCCTGCAGCCAATATTGCACAGCACAAACAATTGGCCTCTGTTCCCAAACAAAGAGAGACAGGACTGAAAGATGCTGCTGGATCTCTTTAGTGCACAGCAAGCTATGCAACAGAGCCGTCCACATTGCTGTCTCTCTTTCCTTTGTCAAGAAAACGTCCGTTGTTTGCCCACTTCTAAAGTGCTCCCATTCGCCTGCAGCCCTGTTTGCACAGCACGTACGATTGGCCTCTGTTTCCACCCAAAAAGAGGTAGGACTGAAAGATGTTACAGGATCTCTTCTGCGCACTGCAAGCTATGTAACAGAGCCGTCCACATTGCTGTCTCTCTTTCCTTTGTCAAGAAAACGTCCATTGTATGCCCACTTCTAAAGTGCTCCCATTCGCTTGCAGGCCAGTTTGCACAGCACAAACAATTGGCCTCTCCTCCGTAACAAAGAGAGGCAGGACTGAAAGATGCTGCTGGATCTCTTCAGGGCACAGCAAGCTATGCAACAGAGCCATCCACATTGCTGTCTCTCTTTCCTTTGTCAAGAAAACGTCCGTTTTATTACCACTTCTGAGGTGCTCCCATTCGCCAGAAGCCCAGTTTGCACAGCACAAACAATTGGCCTCTGTTCCTACACAAAGAGAGACAGGACTGAAAGATGCTGCCGAATCTGTTCAGTGCACAGCAAGCTATGCAACAGAGCCATCCACATTGCTGTCTCTCTTTCCTTTGTCAAGAAAACGTCCGTTGTATTGCCACTTCTGAGGTGCTCCCATTCGCCTGCAGGCCACTTTGCACAGCACAAAAAATTGGCCTCTGTTCCCAAACAAAGAGTGACAGGAATGAAAGATGCTGCTGGATCTCTTCAGTGCACAGCAAGCTATGCAACAGAGCCGTCCACATTGATGTCTCTCGTTCCTTTGTCAAGAAAACGTCCGTTGTATTGCCACTTCTGAGGTCCTCCCATTCGCCTGCAGCCAAGGTTGCACAGCACAAACAATTGGCCTCTGTTCCCAAACAAAGAGAGACAGGACTGAAAGATGCTGCTGGATCTCTTCAGTGCACAGCAAGCTATGCAACAGAGCTGTCCACGTTGCTGTCTCTCTTTCCTTTGTCAAGAAAACGTCTGTTGTATTTCCACTTCTGCGGTGTTCCCGTTCGACTGCAGCCAAGTTTGCACAGCACAAACAATTGGCCTCTGTTCCCAAACAAAGAGAGACAGGACTGAAAGATGCTGCGGGATCTCTTCAGTGCACAGCAAGCTATGCAACAGAGCCATCCACATTGCTGTCTCTCTTTCCTTTGTCAAGGATACGTCCGTTGTATTGCCACTTCTGAGGTGCTCCCATTCGCCTGCAGGCCAGTTTGCACAGCACAAACAATTGGCCTCTGTTGCCTAAGAAAGAGAGCCAGGACTGAAAGATGCTGCTGGATCTCTTCAGTGCACAGCAAGCTATGCAACAGCGCCGTCCACATTGCTGTCTCTCTTTCCTTTCTCAACAAAACGTCCATTGTATGCCCAATTCTAAAGTGCTCCCGTTCACCTGCAGGCCAGTTTGCAGAGCATGAACAATTGGCCTCTGTTCCCAAAC
The DNA here is from genome assembly GCA_039720435.1 of Amazona ochrocephala. Taxonomy (NCBI): domain Eukaryota; kingdom Metazoa; phylum Chordata; class Aves; order Psittaciformes; family Psittacidae; genus Amazona; species Amazona ochrocephala. Next base: position 143,201 of record CM077891.1, on the reverse strand, counting down.
AAAGAGAGACAGGACTGAAAGGTGCTGCTGGATCTCTTCAGTGCACAGCAAGCTATGCAACAGAGCTGTCCACATTGCTGTCTCTCTTTCCTTTGTCAAGAAAACGTCCGTTGTATTTCCACTTCTGAGGTGCTCCCATTCGCCTGCAGCCCAGTTTGCACAGCACGAACGATTGGCCTCTGTTCCCACACAAAAAGAGGTAGGACTGAGAGATGTTACTGGATCTCTTCTGCGCACTGCAAGCTATGCAACAGAGCCGTCCACATTGCTGTCTCTCTTTCCTTTGTTAAGAAAACGTCTGTTGTATTTCCACTTCTGAGGGGCTCCCATTCGCCAGCAGCCCAGTTTGCACAGCACAAACAATTCGCCTCTGTTCCCAGAGATGGAGAGACAGGACTGAAAGATGCTGCTGGATCTCTTCAGTGCACAGCAAGCTATGCAACAGAGTCGTCCACATTGCTGTCTCTCTTTCCTTTGTCAAGAAAACGTCCGTTGTATGCCCACTTCTAAAGTGCTCCCATTCGCCAGCAGGCCGGTTTGCACACCACGAATGATTGTCCTCTGTTCCCAAACAAAGAGAGACAGGACTGAAAGATGCTGCTGGATCTCTTCAGTGCACAGCAAGCTATGCAACAGAGCCGTCCACGTTGCTGTCTCTCTTTCCTTTGTCAAGAAAACGCCCGTTGTATTTCCACTTCTGCGGTGTTCCCGTTCGACTGCAGCCAAGTTTGCACAGCACAAACAATTGGCCTCTGTTCCCAAACAAAGAGAGACAGGACTGAAAGATGCTGCGGGATCTCTTCAGTGCACAGCAAGCTATGCAACAGAGCCATCCACATTTCTGTCTCTCTTTCCTTTGTCAAGAAAACGTCCGTTGTATTGCCACTTCTGAGGGGCTCCCATTCGCCTGCAGCCCAGTTTGCACAGCACGAACGATTGGCCTCTGTTGCCTAAGAAAGAGAGCCAGGACTGAAAGATGATGCTGGATCTCTTCAGTGCACAGCAAGCTATGCAACAGCGCCATCCACATTGCTGTCTCTCTTTCCTTTCTCAACAAAACGTCCATTGTATGCCCAATTCTAAAGTGCTCCCGTTCACCTGCAGGCCAGTTTGCAGAGCATGAACGATTGGCCTCTGTTCCCAAACAAAGAGAGACAGGACTGAAAGGTGCTGCTGGATCTCTTCAGTGCACAGCAAGCTATGCAACAGAGCCGTCCACATTGCTGTCTCTCTTTCCTTTGTCAAGAAAACGTCTGTTGTATTTCCACTTCTGAGGTGCTCCCATTCGCCTGCAGCCCAGGTTGCACAGTACAAACAATTGGCCCCTGTTCCCAAACAAAGACAGACAGGACTGAAAGATGCTGCTGGATCTCTTCAGTGCACAGCAAGCTATGCAACAGAGCCGTCCACATTGCTGTCTCGCTTTCCTTTGTCAAGAAAACGTCCGTTGTATTGCCAGTTCTGAGGTGCTCCCATTCGCCTGCAGGCCAGTTTGCACAGCACGAACGATAGGCCTCTGTTCCCACACAAAAAGATGTAGGACTGAAAGATGTTGCTGGATCTCTTCAGTGCACAGCAAGCTATGCAACAGAGCCGTCCACATTGCTGTCTCTCTTTCCTTTGTCAAGAAAACATCCGTTGTATTTCCACTTCTGAGATGCTCCCATTTGCCTGCAGCCAGTGTTGCACAGCACAAACAATTGGCCTCTGTTCCCAAACAATGAGAGACAGAACTGAAAGATGCTGCTGGATCTCTTCAGTGCACCGCAAGCTATGAAACAGAGTCATCCACATTGCTGTCTCTCTTTCCTTTGTCAAGAAAACGTCCGCTGTAGTTCCACTTCTGAGGTGCTCCCATACGCCTGCAGGCCAGTTTGCACAGCACGACAATTGGCCTCTGTTCCCAGACAAAAAGATGTAGGACTAAAAGATGTTACTGGATCTCTTCAGTGCACAGCAAGCTATGCAACATAGCTGTCCACATTGCTGTCTCTCTTTCCTTTGTCAAGAAAACGTCCGTTGTATTTCCACTTCTGAGGTGCTCCCATTCGCTTGCAGCCAAGGTTGCACAGCACAAACAATTGGCCTCTGTTCCCAAACAAAGAGAGACAGGACTGAAAGATGCTGCTGGATCTCTTCAGTGCACAGCAAGCTATGCAACAGAGCCATCCACATTGCTGTCTCTCTTTCCTTTGTCAAGAAAACAACCGTTGTATTTCCACTTCTGAGGTGCTCCCATACGCCTGCAGCCCAGTTTGCACAGCACGAACGATTGGCCTCTGTTCCCACACAAAAAGAGGTATTTCTGAGAGATGTTACAGGATCTCTTCTGCGCACTGCAAGCTATGCAACAGAGCCATCCACATTGCTGTCTCTCTTTCCTTTGTCAAGAAAACGTCCGTTGTATTTCCACTACTGAGGGGCTCCCATTCGCCTGCAGGCCAGTTTGCACAGCACAAACAATTCGCCTCTGTTCCCAGAGAAGGAGAGACAGGACTGAAAGATGCTGCTGGATCTCTTCAGTGCACAGCAAGCTATGCAACAGAGCCGTCCACATTGCTGTCTCTCTTTCCTTTGTCAAGTAAACGTCCGTTGTATGCCCACTTCTAAAGTGCTCCCAATCGCCTGCAGGCCACTTCGCACAGCACAAACAATTGGCCTCTGTTCCCAAACAAAGAGAGACAGGACTGAAAGATGCTGCTGAGTCTCTTCAGTGCACAGCAAGCTATGCAACAGAGCCATCCACATTGCTCTCTCTTTACTTTCTTATCAAAATGTCCGTGGTATTTCCACTTCTGTGGTGTTTCCATCCGCCTGCAGGCCAGTTTGCACAGCACAAACAATTGGCCTCTGTTCCCAAACAAAGAAAGACAGGACTGAAAGTTGCTGCTGGATCTCTTCAGCGCACAGCAAGCTATGCAACAGAGCCGTCCACATTGCTGTCTCGCTTTCCTTTGTCAAGAAAACGTCCGTTGTATTGCCACTTCTGAGGTGCTCCCATTCGCCTGCAGCCCAGTTTGCACAGCACTAACAATTGGCCTCTCTTCCCAAACCAAAAGAGGTAGGACTGAAAGATGCTGCTGGATCTCTTCAGTGTACAGCAAGCTGTGCAGCAGAGCCATCCACATTGCTGTCTCTCTTTCCTTTGTCAAGAAAACGTCCGTTGTATTGCCACTTCTGAGGTGCTCCCATTCGCCTGCAGGCCAGTTTGCACAGCAAAAACAATTGGCCTCTGTTCCCAAAACAAAAGAGGTAGGACTGAAAGATGCTGCTGCATCTCTTCACTGCACAGCAAGCTATGCAACAGAGCCGTCCACATTGCTGTCTCTCTTTCCTTTGTCAAGAAAACGTCCGTTGTATTGCCACTTCTGAGGTGCTCCCATTCGCCTGCAGGCCAGTTTGCACAGCACAAACAGTTGGCCTCTGTTCCCAAACCAAAAGAGGTAGGACTGAAAGATGCTGCTGGATCTCTTCAGTGCACAGCAAGCTATGCAACAGAGCTGTCCACATTGCTGTCTCTCTTTCCTTTGTCAAGAAAACATCCGTTGTATTTCCACTTCTGAGGTGCTCCCATTCGCCTGCAGCCCAGTTTGCACAGCACAAACAATTGGCCTCTGTTCCCAAACCAAAAGAGGTAGGACTGAAAGATGCTGCTGGATCTCTTCAGTGCACAGCAAGTTACGCAACAGAGCCATCCATATTGTTGTCTCTGTTTCCTTTGTCAAGAAAACGTCCGTTGTATTGCCACTTCTGAGGTGCTCCCATTCGCCTGCAGCCCAGGTTGCACAACACGAATGATTGGCCTCTGTTCCCACACAAAAAGAGGTAGGACTGAAAGATGCTGCTGGATCTCTTCAGTGCACAGGAAGCTATGGAACAGAGCCGTCCACACTGCTGTCTCTCTTTCCTTTCTCAACAAAACGTCCATTGTATGCCCACTTCTAAAGTGCTCCCATTCGCCTGCAGCCCAGTTTGCGCAGCAGAATAAATTGGCCTCTGTACCCAAATAAAGAGAGACAGGACTGAAAGATGCTGCTGGATCTCTTCAGTGCACAGCAAGCTATGAAACAGAGCCGTCCACATTGCTGTCTCTCTTTCCTTTGTCAAGAAAACGTCTGTTGTATTGCCACTTCTGAGGTGCTCCCTTTCGCCTGCAGCCCAGGTTGCACAGCACAAACAATTGGCCCCTGTTCCCAAACAAAGAGAGACAGGACTGAAAGATGCTGCTGGATCTCTTCAGTGCACAGCAAGCTATGCAACAGAGCCGTCCACATTGCTGTCTCGCTTTCCTTTGTCAAGAAAACGTCCGTTGTATTGCCAGTTCTGAGGTGCTCCCATTCGCCTGCAGCCCAGTTTGCACAGCACAAATAATTGACCACTCTTCCCAAACCAAAAGAGGTAGGACTGAAAGATGCTGCTGGATCTCTTCAGTGCACAGCAAGCTATGCAACAGAGCCGTCCACATTGCTGTCTCTCTTTCCTTTGTCAAGAAAACGTCCGTTGTATTGCCACTTCTGAGGTGCTCCCATTCGCGTGCAGGCCACTTTGCACAGCACAAACAATTGGCCTCTGTTCCCAAACCAAAAGAGGTAGGACTGAAAGATGCTGCTGGATCTCTTCAGTGCACAGCAAGCTATGCAACAGAGCTGTCCGCATTGCTGTCTCTCTTGCCTTTGTCAAGAAAACGTCCGTTGTATTTTCACTTCTGAGGTGCTCCCATTCGCCTGCAGGCCAGTTTGCACAGCACTAACAATTGGCCTCTCTTCCCAAACAAAAAGAGGTAGGACTGAAAGATGCTGCTGGATCTCTTCTGCGCACTGCAAGCTATGTAACAGAGCCGCCCACATTGCTGTCTCTCATACCTTTCTCAACAAAACGTCCTTTGTATTGCCACTTCTGAGGTGGTCCCATTCGCCTGCAGGCCAGTTTGCACAGCACGAACGATAGGCCTCTGTTCCCACACAAAAAGAGGTAGGACTGAAAGATGCTGCTGGATCTCTTCAGTGCACAGCAAGCTATGCAACAGAGCCATCCACATTGCTGTCTCTCTTTCCTTTGTCAAGAAAACGTCTGTTGTATTTCCACTTCTGAGGTGCTCCCATTCGCCTGCAGCCCAGTTTGCACAGCACAAAAAATTGGCCTCTGTTCCCAAACAAAGAGAGATAGGACTGAAAGATGCTGCTGGATCTCTTCAGTGCACAGCAAGCTATGCAACAGAGCCATCCACATTGCTGCCTTTCTTTCCTTTGTCAAGAAAACGTCCGTTGTATTGCCACTTCTGAGGTGCTCCCATTCGCCTGCAGCCCAGTTTGCATAGCACGAACGATTGGCCTCTGTTCCCACACAAAAAGAGGTAGGACTGAGAGATGTTACTGGATCTCTTCTGCGCACTGCAAGCTATGCAACAGAGCCGTCCACATTGCTGTCTCTCTTTCCTTTGTCAAGAAAACGTCCGTTGTATTGCCACTTCTGAGGTGCTCTCATTCACCTGCAGCCCAGTTTGCACGGCACAAACTAAAGGCCTCTGTTCCCAAGGAAAGAGAGACAGGACTGAAAGATGCTGCTGGATCTCTTCAGTGCACAGCAAGCTATGCAACAGAGCCGTCCACATTGCTGTCTCTCTTTCCTTTGTCAAGAAAACGTCCGTTGTATTGCCACTTCTGAGGTGCTCCCATTTGCCTGCAGCCCAGTTTGCACAGCACAATCAATTGGCCTCTGTTCCCAAACAAAGAGAGACAGGACTGAAAGATGCTGCTGGATCTCTTCAGTGCACAGCAAGCTATGCAACAGAGCCGTCCACATTGCTGTCTCTCTTTCCTTTGTCAAGAAATCCACTGTTGTATTTCCTATTCTGAGGTGCTCCCATTCACATGCAGCCCAGTTTGCACAGCGCGAACGATAAGCCTCTGTTCCCACACAAAAAGAGGTAGGACTGAAAGATGCTGCTGGATCTCTTCAGTGCACAGCAAGGTATGCAACAGAGCCGTCCACATTGCTGTCTCTCTTTCCTTTGTCAAGAAAACGTCCATTGTATTGCCACTTCTGAGGTGCTCCCATTCGCCTGTAGCCCAGTTTGCACAGCACGAGCTATTGGCCTCTGTTCCCAAACAAAGTGAGACAGGACTAAAAGATGCTGCTGGATCTCTTCAGTGCACAGCAAGCTATGCAACAGAGCCGTCCACATTGCTGTCTCTCTTTCCTTTGTCAAGAAAACGTCCGTTGTATTTTCACTTCTGAGGTGCTCTCGTTCGCCTGCAGCCCAGTTTTCACACCACAAACGATAGGCCTCTGTTTCCACACAAAAAGAGGTAGGACTGAAAGATGCTGCTGGATCTCTTCAGTGCACAGCAAGCTATGCAACCGAGCCGTCCACATTGCTGTCTCTCTTTCCTTTCTCAACAAAACGTCCATTGTATGCCCAATTCTAAAGTGCTCCCATTCGCCTGCAGGCCAGTTTGCACAGCATGAACGATTGGCCTCTGTTCCCAAACAGAGAGAGACAGGACTGAAAGGTGCTGCTGGATCTCTTCAGTGCACAGCAAACGATGTAACAGAGCCGTCCACATTGCTGTCTCTCATACCTTTCTCAACAAAACGTCCATTGTATGCCCGCTTCTAAAGTGCTCTCATTCGCCTGCAGCCCAGTTTGCACAGCACGTACGATCGGCCTCCGTTCCCACACAAAAAGAGGTAGGACTGAAAGATGCTGCTGGATCTCTTCAGTGCACAGCAAGCTATGCAACAGAGCCATCCACATTGCTGTCTCTCTTTCCTTTGTCAAGAAAATGTCCGTTGTATTTCCACTTCTGAGGTGCTCCCATTGGCCTGCAGGCCACTTTGCACAGCACAAACAATTGGCCTCTGTTCCTACACAAAGAGTGAGGTCTGAAAGATGCTGCTGGATCTCTTCAGTGCACACCAAGCTATGCAACAGAGTCGTCTACATTGCTGTCTCTCTTTCCTTTGTCAAGAAAACGTCCGTTGTATTTCCACTTCTGAGGTGCTCCCATTCGCCTGCAGCCCAGTTTGCACAGTACAAACAATTGGCCTCTGTTCCCAAACAAAAAGAGGTAGGACTGAAAGATGCTGCGGGATCTCTTCAGTGCACAGCAAGCTATGCAACAGAGCCGTCCACATTGCTGTCTCTCGTTCCTTTGTCAAGAAAAAGTCCATTGTATTTTCACTTCTGAGGTGCTCCCTTTCGCCTGCAGCCCAATTTGCACAGCACAAACAATTGGCCCCTGTTCCCAAACAAAGAGAGGTAGGACTGAAAGATGCTGCTGGATCTCTTCAGTGCACAGCAAGCTATGCAACAGAGCCATCCACATTGCTGTCTCTCTTTCCTTTGTCAAGAAAACGCCCGTTGTATTGCCAGTTCTGAGGTGCTCCCATTCGCCTGCAGGCCAGTTTGCACAGCACGAACGATAGGCCTCTGTTCCCACACAAAAAGATTAGGACTGAAAGATGTTCCTGGATCTCTTCAGTGCACAGGAAGCTATGCAACAGAGCCATCCACATTGCTGTCTCTCTTTCCTTTGTCAAGAAATTGTCCGTTGTATTTCCACTTCTGCGGTGTTCCCGTTCGCCTGTAGCCAAGTTTGCACAGCACAAACAATTGGCCTCTGTTCCCAAACAAAGAGAGACAGGACTGAAAGATGCTGCTGGATCTCTTCAGTGCACCGCAAGCTATGCAACAGCGCCGTCCACATTGCTGTCTCTCTTTCCTTTGTCAAGAAAACGTCCGTTGTATTGCCACTTCTAAAGTGCTCCCATTCGCCTGCAGGCCAGTTTGCACAGCACGTACGATTGGCCTCTGTTCCCACACAAAGAGAGGTAGGACTGAAAGATGTTACTGGATCTCTTCTGCGCACTGCAAGCTATGTAACAGAGCCGTCCACATTGCTGTCTCTCATACCTTTCTCAACAAAACGTCCATTGTATGCCCACTTCTAAAGTGCTCCCATTCGCCTGCAGGCCAGTTTGCACAGCACAAACAATTGGCCTCTCCTCCGTAACAAAGTGTGGCAGGACTGAAAGATGCTGCTGGATCTCTTCAGGGCACAGCAAGCTATGCAACAGCGCCGTCCACATTGCTGTCTCTCTTTCCTTTGTCAAGAAAACGTCCGTTGTATGCCCACTTCTCAAGTGCTCCCATTCGCCTGCAGCCCAGTTTGCACAGCACGTACGATTGGCCTCTGTTCCCACACAAAAAGAAGCAGGAGTGAAAGATGTTACTGGATCTCTTCAGCGCACTGCAAGCTATGTAACAGAGCCGTCCACATTGCTGTCTCTCATACCTTTCTCAACAAAACGTCCATTGTATGCCCACTTCTAAAGTGCTCCCATTCGCCTGCAGCCCAGTTTGCACAGCACGTACGATCGGCCTCTGTTCCCACACAAAAAGAGGTAGGACTGAAAGATGCTGCTGGATCTCTTCAGTGCACAGCAAGCTATGCAACAGAGCCGTCCACATTGCTGTCTCTCTTTCCTTTGTCAAGAAAACGTCCGTTGTATTGCCACTTCTGAGGTGCTCCCATTCGCCTGCAGCCCAATTTGCACAGCACAAACAATTGGCCCCTGTTCCCAAACAAAGAGAGACAGGACTGAAAGATGCTGCTGGATCTCTTCAGTGCACCGCAAGCTATGCAACAGAGCCGTCCACATTGCTGTCTCTCTTTCCTTTGTCAAGAAAACGTCCGTTGTATGCCCACTTCTAAAGTGCTCCCATTCGCCTGCAGGCCGGTTTGCACACCACGAATGATTGGCCTCTGTTCCCAAACAAAGAGAGACAGGACTGAAAGGTGCTGCTGGATATCTTCAGGGCACAGCAAGCTATGTAAGAGAGCCATCCACATTGCTGTCTCTCTTTCCTTTGTCAAGAAAACGTCCGTTGTATTTCCACTTCTGAGGTGCTCCCATTCGCCTGCAGCCCTGTTTGCGCAGCACGTACGATTGGCCTCTGTTCCCACACAAAAAGAGGTAGGACTGAAAGATGTTGCTGGATCTCTTCTGCGCACAGGAAGCTATGGAACAGAGCCGTCCACATTGCTGTCTCTCATACCTTTCTCAACAAAACGTCCGTTGTATTTCCACTTCTAAAGTGCTCCCATTCGCCTGCAGGCCCGTTTGCACAGCACGTACGATCGGCTTCTGTTCCCACACAAAAAGAGGTAGGACTGAAAGATGCTGCTGAATCTCTTCAGTGCACAGCAAGCTATGCAACAGAGCCGTCCACATTGCTGTCTCTCTTTCCTTTGTCAAGAAAACGTCCGTTGTATTTTCACTTCTGAGGTGCTCTCCGTCGCCTGCATCCCACTTTGCACAGCACAAACAATTGGCCTCTCTTCCCAAACAAAGAGAGACAGGACTGAAAGATGTTGCTGGATCTCTTCAGTGCACCGCAAGCTATGCAACAGAGCCATCCACATTGCTGTCTCTCTTTCCTTTGTCAAGAAAACGTCCGTTGTATTGCCACTTCTGAGGTGCTCCCATACGCCTGCAGGCCAGTTTGCACAGCACGAACAATTGGCCTCTGTTCCCACACAAAAAGATGTAGGACTGAAAGATATTACTGGATCTCTTCAGTGCACAGCAAGCTATGCAACAGAGCTGTCCACATTGCTGTCTCTCTTTCCTTTGTCAAGAAAACGTCCGTTGTATTTCCACTTCTGATGTCCACCCATTCGCCTGCAGACAAGGTTGCACAGCACTAACAATTGGCCTCTGTTCCCACACAGAAAGAGGTAGGACTGAGAGATGTTACTGGATCTCTTCTGCGCACTGCAAGCTACGCAACAGAGCCATCCACATTGCTGTCTCTCTTTCCTTTGTTAAGAAATCGTCCGTTGTATTTCCACTTCTGAGGGGCTCCCATTCGCCTGCAGCCCAGTTTGCACAGCACAAACAATTCGCCTCTGTTCCCAGAGAAGGAGAGACAGGACTGAAAGATGCTGCTGGATCTCTTCAGTGCACAGCAAGCTATGCAACAGAGCCGTCCACATTGCTGTCTCTCTTTCCTTTGTCAAGAAAATGTCCGTTGTATGCCCACTTCTAAAGTGCTCCCATTCGCCTGCAGGCCGGTTTGCACACCACGAATGATTGGCCTCTGTTCCCACACAAAAAGAGGTAGGACTGAAAGGTGCTGCTGGATCTCTTCAGTGCACAGCAAGCTATGCAACAGAGCCGTCCACATTGCTGTCTCTCTTTCCTTTGTCAAGAAAACGTCCGTTGTATTTCCACTTCTGAGGTGCTCCCATTCGCCTGCAGGCCACTTCGCACAGCACAAAAAATTGGCCTCTGTAACCAAACAAAGAGAGACAGGACTGAAAGATGCTGCTGAGTCTCTTCAGTGCACAGCCAGCTATGCAACAGAGCCATCCACATTGCTCTCTCTTTACTTTCTTATCAAAACGTCCATTGTATTTCCACTTCTCTGGTGTTTCCATTCGCCTGCAGGCCAGTTTGCACAGCACAAGCAATTGGCCTCAGTTACCAAACAAAGAGAGACAGGACTGAAAGTTGCTGCTGGATCTCTTCAGTGCACAGCAAGCTATGCAACAGAGCCATCCATATTGCTGTCTCTCGTTCCTTTGTCAAGAAAACATCCGTTGTATTTCCACTTCTGAGGTGCTCCCATTCGCCTGCAGGCCAGTTTGCACAGCACGAACGATAGGCCTCTGTTCCCACACAAAAAGATGTAGGACTGAAAGATGTTACTGGATCTCTTCAGTGCACAGCAAGCTATGCAACAGAGCCGTCCACATTGCTGTCTCTCTTTCCTTTGTCAAGAAAACGTCCGTTGTATTGCCACTTCTGAGGTGCTCCCATTTGCCTGCAGCCAATGTTGCACAGCACAAACAATTGGCCTCTGTTCCCAAACAAAGTGAGACAGAACTGAAAGATGCTGCTGGATCTCTTCAGTGCACAGCAAGCAATGCAACAGAGCCATCCACATTGCTGTCTCTCCTTCCTTTGTCAAGAAAATGTCCGTTGTATTTCCACTTCTGCGGTTTTCCCGTTCGCGTGCAGCCAAGTTTGCACAGCACAAACAATTGGCCTCTGTTCCCAAACAAAGAGAGACAGGACTGAAAGATGCTGCTGGATCTCTTCAGTGCACAGCAAGTTACGCAACAGAGCCATCCATATTGTTGTCTCTCTTTCCTTTGTCAAGAAAACGTCCGTTGTATTGCCACTTCTGAGGTGCTCCCATTCGCCTGCAGGCCAGTTTGCACAGCATGTACGAATGGCTACTGTTCCCACACAAAAAGAGGTAGGACGGAAAGATGCTGCTGGATCTCTTCAGTGCACAGCAAGCTATGCAACAGAGCCGTCCACATTGCTGTCTCTCTTTCCTTTGTCAAGAAAACGTCCGTTGTATTTCCACTTCTGAGGTGCTCCCATTCGCCTGCAGGCGAGTTTGAACAGCACGTACGATCGGCCTCTGTTCCCACACAAAAAGATGCAGGACTGAAAGATGCTGCGGGATCTCTTCAGTGCACAGCAAGGTATGCAACAGAGCCGTCCACATTGCTGTCTCTCTTTCCTTTGTCAAGAAAACGTCCGTTGTATGCCCACTTCTAAAGTGCTCCCATTCGCCTGCAGGCCAGTTTGCACAGCACGTACGATCGGCCTCTGTTCCCACACAAAAAGATGCAGGAGTGAAAGATGCTGCGGGAACTCTTCAGTGCACAGCAAGCTATGCAACAGAGCCGTCCACATTGCTGTCTCTCTTTCCTTTGTCAAGAAAACGTCCGTTGTATTTTCACTTCTGAGGTGCTCCCATTCGCCTGCATCCCACTTTGCACAGCACAAACAATTGGCCCCTGTTCCCAAACAAAGAGAGACAGGACTGAAAGATGTTGCTGGATCTCTTCAGTGCACCGCAAGCTATGCAACAGAGCCATCCACATTGCTGTCTCTCTTTCCTTTGTCAAGAAAACGTCCGTTGTATTGCCACTTCTGAGGTGCTCCCATATGCCTGCAGGCCAGTTTGCACACCACGAACGATTGGCCTCTGTTCCCAAACAAAAAGATGTAGGACTGAAAGATGTTCCTGGATCTCTTCAGTGCACAGCAAGCTATGCAACAGAGCTGTCTACATTGCTGTCTCTCTTTCCTTTGTCAAGAAAACGTCCGTTGTATTTCCACTTCTGAGGTCCTCCCATTCGCCTGCAGACAAGGTTGCACAGCACAAACAATTGGCCTCTGTTCCCAAACAAAGAGAGACAGGACTGAAAGATGCTGCGGGATCTCTTCAGTGCACAGCAAGCTATGCAACAGAGCCGTCCACATTGCTGTCTCTCTTTCCTTTGTCAAGAAAACGTCCGTTGTATTTCCACTTCTGAGGTGCTCCCATTCGCCTGCAGCCCAGTTTGCACAGCACAAACAATTGGCCTCTGTTCCTACACAAAGAGTGAGGTCTGAAAGATGCTGCTGGATCTCTTCAGTGCACACCAAGCTATGCAACAGAGTCGTCTACATTGCTGTCTCTCTTTCCTTTGTCAAGAAAACGTCCGTTGTATATCCACTTCTGAGGTGCTCCCATTCGCCTGCAGGCCAATTTGCAAAGCACAAACAATTGGCCCCTGTTCCCAAACAAACACAGAGAGGACGTAAAGATGCTGCTGGATCTCTTCAGCGCACAGCAAGCTATGCAACAGAGCCATCCACATTGCTGTCTCTCTTTCCTTTGTCAAGAAAACGTCCGTTGTATTTCTACTTCTGAGGTGCTCCCATTCCCCTGCAGGCCAGTTTGCACAGCACGAACGTTTGGCCTCTGTTCCCAAAGAAAGAGAGACAGGACTGAAAGATGCTGCTGGATGTCTCCAGTGCACAGCAAGCTATGCAACAGAGCCATCCACATTGCTGTCTCTCTTTCCATTCTCAACAAAACGTCCGTTGTATTTCCACTTCTAAAGTGCTCCCATTCGCCTGCAGCCCTGTTTGCACAGCACGTATGATTGGCCTCTGTTCCCAAAGAAAGAGGGACAGGACTGAAAGATGTTACTGGATCTCTTCAGTGCACAGCAAGCTATGCAACAGAGTCGTCCACATTGCTGTCTCTCTTTCCTTTGTCAAGAAAACGTCCGTTGTATTTCCACTTCTGAGGTGCTCCCATTCGCCTGCAGGCGAGTTTGCACAGCACGTACGATCGGCCTCTGTTCCCACACAAAAAGATGCAGGACTGAAAGATGCTGCGGGATCTCTTCAGTGCACAGCAAGCTATGCAACAGAGCCGTCCACATTGCTGTCTCTCTTTCCTTTGTCAAGAAAACGTCCGTTGTATGCCCACTTCTAAAGTGCTCCCATTCGCCTGCAGACCGGTTTGCACACCACGAATGATTGGCCTCTGTTCCCAAACAAAGAGAGACAGGACTGCAAGTTGCTGCTGGATATCTTCAGTGCACAGCAAGCTATGTAAGAGAGCCGTCCACATTGCTATCACTCTTTCCTTTGTCAAGAAAACGTCCGTTGTATTTCCACTTCTGAGGTCCTCCCATTCGCCTGCAGCCCTGTTTGCAGAGCACGTACGATTGGCCTCTGTTCCCACACAAAAAGATGCAGGACTGAAAGATGTTACTGGATCTCTTCAGCGCACAGCAAGCTATGTAACAGAGCCATCCACATTGCTGTCTCTCATACCTTTCTCAACAAAACGTCCATTGTATGCCCAATTCTAAAGTGCTCCCATTCGCCTGCAGCCCAGTTTGCACAGCACGTACGATCGGCCTCTGTTCCCACACAAAAAGAGGTAGGACTGAAAGATGCTGCTGGATCTCTTCAGTGCACAGCAAGCTATGCAACAGAGCCGTCCACATTGCTGTCTCTCTTTCCTTTGTCAAGAAAACGTCCGTTGTATTTCCACTTCTGAGGTGGTCCCATTTGCCTGCAGGCCAGTTGGCACAGCACAAACAATTGGCCTCTGTTCCTACACAAAGAGTGAGGTCTGAAAGATGCTGCTGGATCTCTTCAGTGCACACCAAGCTATGCAACAGAGTCGTCTACATTGCTGTCTCTCTTTCCTTTGTCAAGAAAACGTCCGTTGTATTTCCACTTCTGAGGTGCTCCCATTCGCCTGCAGGCCTGTTTGCACAGCACAAACAATTGGCCTCTGTTCCCACACAAAAAGAGGTAGGACGGAAAGATGTTACTGGATCTCTTCTGTGCACTGCAAGCTATGTAACAGAGCCATCCACATTGCTGTCTCTCTTTCCTTTCTCATCAAAATGTCCATTGTATTGCAATTTCTGAGGTGCTCCCATTCGCCTGCAGGCCACTTTGCACAGCACGTACGATAGGCCTCTGTTCCCACACAAAAAGAAGCAGGACTGAAAGATGCCGCGGGATCTCTTCAGTGCACAGCAAGCTATGCAACAGAGCCGTCCACATTGCTGTCTCTCTTTCCTTTGTCAAGAAAACGTCCGTTGTATTTCCACTTCTGAGGTGCTCCCATTCGCCTGCTGGCCAGTTTGCACAGCACGTACGATCGGCCTCTGTTCCCACACAAAAAGAGAAAGTGCTGAAAGATGCTGCAGGATCTCTTCAGTGCACAGCAAGCTATGCAACAGAGCCGTCCACATTGCTGTCTCTCTTTCCTTTCTCAACAAAACGTCCATTGTATGCCCACTTCTAAAGTGCTCCCATTCGCCTGCAGCCCAGTTTGCACAGCACGAAAGATTGGCCTTTGTTCCCAAACAAAGAGAGACAGGACTGAAAGATGCTGCTGGATCTCTTCAGTGCACAGCAAGCTATGCAACAGAGCCGTCCACATTGCTGTCTCTCTTTCCTTTGTCAAGAAAACGTCCGTTGTATTGCCACTTCTGAGGTGCTCCCATTCGCCTGCAGGCCAGTTTGCACAGCACAAACAATTGGCCTCTGTTCCCACACAAAAAGAGGTAGGACTGAAAGATGTTCCTGGATCTCTTCAGTGCACAGCAAGCTATGCAACAGAGTCGTCCACATTGCTGTCTCTCTTTCCTTTGTCAAGAAAACGTCCGTTGTATTGCCACTTCTGAGGTGCTCCCATTCGCCTGCAGGCCAGTTTGCACAGCACAAACAATTGGCTTCTGTTCCCAAATAAAGAGAGACAGGACAGAAAGATGCTGCTGGATCTCTTCAGTGCACAGCAAGCTATGCAACAGAGCCGTCCACATTGCTGTCTCCCTTTCCTTTGTCAAGAAAACGCCCGTTGCATTTACGCTTCTGAGGTGCTCCCATTCGCCTGCAGCCCAGTTTGCACAGCACTAACAATTGGCCTCTCCTCCGTAACAAAGAAAGGCAGGGCGGAAAGATGCTGCTGGATCACTTCAGTGCACAGCAAGCTAGGCAACAGAGCCGTCCACATTGCTGTCTCTCTTTCCTTTTTCAAGAAAACGTCAGTTGTATTTTCACTTCTGCGGTGTTCCCGTTCGCCTGCAGGCCAGTATGCACAGCACAAACAATTGGCCTCTGTTCCTACACAAAAAGAGGTAGGACTGAAAGATGCTGCTGGATCTCTTCAGTGCACAGCAAGCTATGCAACAGAGCCGTCCACATTGCTGTCTCTCTTTCCTTAGACAAGAAAACGTCCGTTATATTTCCATTTCTGAGCTGCTCCCATTCGCCTGCAGGCCAGTTTGCACAGCACGTACGATCGGCCTCTGTTCCCACACAAAAAGAGGTACGACTGAAAGATGGTGCTGGATCTCTTCAGTGCACAGCAAGCTATGCAACAGAGCCGTCCACATTGCTGTCTCTCTTTCCTTTGTCAAGAAAACGTAAGTTGTATTTCCACTTCTGCGGGGCTCCCATTTGCCTGCATCCCACTTTGCACAGCACAAAAAATTGGCCTCTGCTCCCAAACAAAGAGACACAGGACTGAAAGATGCTGCTGGATCTCTTCAGTGCACAGCAAGCTATGCAACAGAGCCATCCACATAGCTTCCTCCTTTTCCTTTGTCAAGAAAACGTCCGTTGTATTTCCATTTCTGAGGTGCTCGCATTCGCCTGCAGCCCAGTTTGCACAGCACGCACGATAGGCCTCTGTTCCCAAACAAAGAGAGACAGGACAGAAAGATGCTGCTGGATCTCTTCAGTGCACAGCAAGCTGTGCAACAGAGCCATCCTCATTGATGTCTCTCCTTCCTCTACCAAGAAAACATCCCTTTTATTTCCACTTCTGAGGTGCTCCCTTTAGCCTAGCAGCCCAGGTTGCACAGCACGAACGATTGGCCTCTGTTCCCACACAAAAAGAGACAGGACTGAAAGATGCTGCTGAATCTCTTCAGTGCACAGCAAGCTATGCAACAGAGCCATCCACATTGCTGTCTCTCTTTCCTTCCTCAACATAACGTCCATTGTATTTCCACTTCTGAAATGTTCCCCTTCACCTGCAGGCCAGTTTGCACAGCACGAATGATTGGCCTCTGTTCCCAAACAAAGAGAGACAGGACTGAAAGATGCTGCTGGATCTCTTCAGTGCACAGCAAGCTATGCAACAGAGCCGTCCACATTGCTGTCTCTCTTTCCTTTGTCAAGAAAACGTCCGTTGTATTGCCACTTCTGAGGTGCTCCCATTCGCCTGCAGGCCAGTTTGCACAGCACAAACAATTGGCCTCTGTTCCCAAACCAAAAGAGGTAGGACTGAAAGATGCTGCTGGATCTCTTCAGTGCACAGCAAGCTATGCAACAGAGCCAAACACATTGCTGTCTCTCTTTTCTTTGTCAAGAAAGCGTCCGTTGCGTATGCATTTCTGAGGTGCTCCCATTCTCCTGCAGCCCAGTTAGCACAGCATAAACAATTGGCCTCTCCTCCGTAACAAAGAGAGGCAGGACTGAAAGATGCTGCTGGATCTCTTCAGTGCACAGCAAGCTATGCAACAGAGCCATCCACATTGCTGTCTCTCTTTCCTTTCTCATTAAAGGTCCGTTGTATTTCCATTTCTGAGGTGCTCCCATTCGCCTGCAGGCCAGTTTGCACAGCACAAACAATTGGCCTCTGTTCCCAAACAAAGAGATACAGGACTGAAAGATGCTGCGGGATCTCTTCAGTGCACAGGAAGCTATGCAACAGAGCCGTCCACATTGCTGTCTCTCTTTCCTTTGTCAAGAAAACGTCCGTTGTATTGCCACTTCTGAGGTGCTCCCATTCGCGTGCAGCCCAGTTGGCACAGCACAAACAATTGGCCTCTCTTCCCAAACCAAAAGAGGTAGGACTGAAAGATGCTGCTGGATCTCTTCAGTGCACAGCAAGCTATGCAACAGAGCCGTCCACACTGCTGTCTCTCTTTCCTTTGTCAAGAAAACGTCCGTTATATTGCCACTTCTGAGGTGCTCCCATTCGCCTGCAGGCCACTTTGCACAGAACAAACAATTGGCCTCTCTTCCCAAACCAAAAGAGGTAGGACTGAAAGATGCTGCTGGATCTCTTCAGTGCACAGCAAGCTATGCAACAGAGCCGTCCACATTGCTGTCTCTCTTTCCTTTGTCAAGAAAACGTCCGTTGTATTGCCACTTCTGAGGTGCTCCCATTCGCCTGCAGCCCAGTTAGCACAGCACGTACGATCGGCCTCTGTTCCCACACAAAAAGAGGTAGGACTGAAAGATGCTGCTGGATCTCTTCAGTGCACAGCAAGCTATGCAACAGAGCCGTCCACATTGCCGTCTCTCTTTCCTTTGTCAAGAAAACGTCTGTTGTATTGCCACTTCTGAGGTGCTCCCATTCGCCTGCAGGCCAGTTGGCACAGCACAAACAATTGGCCTCTGTTCCCAAACAAAGAGAGACAGGACTGAAAGATGCTGCTGGATCTCTTCAGTGCACAGCAAGCTATGCAACAGAGCCGTCCACATTGCTGTCTCGCTTTCCTTTGTCAAGAAATCCACTGTAGTATTTCCTATTCTGAGGTGCTCCCATTCGCATGCAGCCCAGTTTGCACAGCGCGAGCGATAAGCCTCTGTTCCCACACAAAAAGAGGTAGGACTGAAAGATGCTGCTGGATCTCTTCAGTGCACAGCAAGCTATGCAACAGAGCCGTCCACATTGCTGTCTCTCTTTCCTTTGTCAAGAAAACATCCGTTGTATTGCCACTTCTGAGGTGCTCCCATTCGCCTGCAGGCCAGTTTACACAGCACAAACAATTGGCCTCTGTTCCCAAACCAAAAGAGGTAGGACTGAAAGATGCTGCTGGATCTCTTCAGTGCACAGCAAGCTATGCAACAGAGCCGTCCACATTGCTGTCTCTCTTTCCTTTGTCAAGAAAACGTCCGTTGTATTTCCACTTCTGAGGTGCTCCCATTCTCCTGCAGCCCAGTTTGCACAGCACAAACAATTGGCCTCTGTTCCCAAACCAAAAGAGGTAGGACTGAAAGATGCTGCTGGATCTCTTCAGTGCACAGCAAGCTATGCAACAGAGCCGTCCACATTGCTGTCTCTCTTTCCTTTGTCAAGAAAACGTCCGTTGTATTGCCACTTCTGAGGTGCTCCCATTCGCCTGCAGCCCAGTTTGCACAGCACAAACAATTGGCCTCTGTTCCCAAACAAAGAGAGACAGGACTGAAAGATGCTGCTGGATCTCTTCAGTGCACAGCAAGCAATGCAACAGAGCCGTCCACATTGCTGTCTCTCTTTCCTTAGAAAATAAAACGTCCGTTGTATTTCCACTTCTGCGGGGCTCCCATTCGCCTGCAGGCCAGTTTGCACAGCACAAACAATTGGCCTCTCCTCCGTAACAAAGAGAGGCAGGACTGAAAGATGCTGCTGGATCTCTTCAGTGCACAGCAAGCTATGCAACAGAGCCATCCACATAGCTGCCTCCTTTTCCTTTGTCAAGAAAACGTCCGTTGTATTTCCATTTCTGAGGTGCTCCCATTCGCCTGCAGCCCAGTTTGCACAGCACGTACGACAGGCCTCTGTTCCCAAACAAAGAGAGACAGGACTGAAAGATGCTGCTGGATCCTTCAGTGCACAGCAAGCTGTGCAACAGAGCCATCCTCATTGATGTCTCTCCTTCCTCTACCAAGAAAACATCCCTTTTATTTCCACTTCTGAGGTGCTCCCATTCGCCTGCAGCCCAGGTTGCACAGCACGAACGATTGGCCTCTGTTCCCACACAAAAAGAGGTAGGACTGAAAGATGCAGCTGAATCTCTTCAGTGCACAGCAAGCTATGCAACAGAGCCATCCACATTGCTGTCTCTCTTTCCTTCCTCAACAAAACATCCATTGTATTTCCACTTGTAAAGTGTTCCCGTTCGCCTGCAGCCCAGTTTGCACTGCAGGAACGATTGGCCTCTGTTCCCACACAAAAAGAGACAGGAATGAAAGATGCTGCTGAATCTCTTCAGTGCACAGGAAGCTATGCAACAGAGCCATCCACATTGCTGTCTCTCTTTCCTTCCTCAACAAAACGTCCGTTGTATGCCCACTTCTAAAATGTTCCCATTCGCCTGCAGGCCAGTTTGCACAGCACGAATGATTGGCCTCTGTTCCCAAAGAAAGAGAGACAGGACTGAAAGATGCTGCTGGATCTCTTCAGTGCACAGCAAGCTATGCAACAGAGCCGTCCACATTGCTGTCTCTCTTTCCTTTGTCAAGAAAACGTCCGTTGTATTGCCACTTCTGAGGTGCTCCCATTCGCCTGCAGGCCAGTTTGCACAGCACAAACAATTGGCCTCTGTTCCCAAACAAAGACAGACAGGACTGAAAGATGCTGCTGGATCTCTTCAGTGCACAGCAAGCTATGCAACAGAGCCGTCCACATTGCTGTCTCTCTTTCCTTTCTCATCAAAACGTCCGTTGTATTTCCATTTCTGAGGCGCTCCCATTCGCCGGGAGGCCAGTTTGCACAGCACAAACAATTGGCCTCTGTTCCCAAACCAAAAGAGGTAGGACTGAAAGATGCTGCTGGATCTCTTCAGTGCACAGCAAGCTATGCAACAGAGCCGTCCACATTGCTGTCTCTCTTTCCTTTGTCAAGAAAACGTCCGTTGTATTTCCACTTTTGAGGTGCTCCCATTCGCCTGCAGCCCAGTTTGCACAGCACAAACAATTGGCCCCTGTTCCCAAACAAAGAGATAAAGGACTGAAAGATGCTGCGGGATCTCTTCAGTGCACAGCAAGCTATGCAACAGAGCCGTCCACATTGCTGTCTCTCTTTCCTTTGTCAAGAAAACGTCCGTTGTATTGCCACTTCTGAGGTGCTCCCATTCGCCTGCAGGCCAGTTTGCACAGCACGAACGATTGGCCTCTGTTCCCAAACCAAAAGAGGTAGGACTGAAAGATGCTGCTGGATCTCTTCAGTGCACAGCAAGCTATGCAACAGAGCTGTCCACATTGCTGTCTCTCTTTCCTTTCTCAACAAAACGTCCATTGTATGCCCAATTCTAAAGTGCTCCCATTCGCCTGCAGGCCAGTTTGCACAGCACGAACGATTGGCCTCAGTTCCCAAACAAAGAGAGACAGGACTGCAAGGTGCTGCTGGATCTCTTCAGTGCACAGCAAGCTATGTGACAGAGCCATCCACATTGCTGTCTCTCTTTCCTTTGTCAAGAAAACGTCAGTTGTTTTTCCACTTCTGAGGTGCTCCCATTCGCCTGCAGGCCAGTTTGCACAGCACGAACGATTGGCCTCTGTTCCCACACAAAAAGAGGTAGGACGGAAAGATGTTACTGGATCTCTTCTGTGCACTGCAAGCTATGTAACAGAGCCATCCACATTGCTGTCTCTCTTTCCTTTCTCATCAAAATGTCCATTGTATTGCCACTTCTGAGGTGCTCCCATTCGCCTGCAGGCGAGTTTGCACAGCACGTACGATCGGCCTCTGTTCCCACACAAAAAGAAGCAGGACTGAAAGATGCTGCGGGATCTCTTCAGTGCACAGCAAGCTATGCAACAGAGCCGTCCACATTGCTGTCTCTCTTTCCTTTGTCAACAAAACGTCCGTTGTATTTCCACTTCTGAGGTGCTCCCATTCGCCTGCTGGCTAGTTTGCACAGCACGTACGATCGGCCTCTGTTCCCATAAAAAAAGAGAAAGTGCTGAAAGATGCTGCTGGATCTCTTCAGTGCACAGCAAGCTATGCAACAGAGCCGTCCACATTGCTGTCTCTCTTTCCTTTCTCAACAAAACGTCCATTGTATGCCCACTTCTAAAGTGCTCCCATTCGCCTGCAGCCCAGTTTGCACAGCACGAAAGATTGGCCTTTGTTCACAAACAAAGAGAGACAGGACTGAAAGATGCTGCTGGATCTCTTCAGTGCACAGCAAGCTATGCAACAGAACCGTCCACATTGTTGTCTCTCTTTCCTTTCTCAACAAAACGTCCGTTGTATTGCCACTTCTAAAGTGCTCCCATTCGCCTGCAGCCCAGTTTGCACAGCACAAAGAATTGGCCTCTGTTCCGAAACAAAGAGAGATAGGAATGAAAGATGCTGCTGGATCTCTTCAGTGCACAGCAAGCTATGCAACAGAGCCATCCACATTGCTGTCTCTCTTTCCTTTGTCAAGAAAACGTCCGTTGTATTGCCACTTCTGAGGTGCTCCCATTCGCCTGCAGCCCAGTTTGCACAGCACGTACAATTGGCTACTGTTCCCACACAAAAAGTGGTAGGACTGAGAGATGCTGCTGGATCTCTTCAGTGCACAGCAAGCTATGCAACAGAGCCGTCCACATTGCTGTCTCTCTTTCCTTTGTCAAGAAAACGTCCGTTGTATTGCCACTTCTGAGGTGCTCCCATTCGCCTGCAGGCCAGTTTGCACAGCACAAACAATTGGCTTCTCTTCCCAAACCAAAAGAGGTAGGACTGAAAGATGCTGCTGGATCTCTTCAGTGCACAGCAAGCTATGCAACAGAGCCGTCCACATTGCTGTCTCGCTTTCCTTTGTCAAGAAAACGTCCGTTGTATTGCCACTTCTGAGGTGCTCCCATTCGCCTGCAGGCCACTTTGCACAGCACAAACAATTGACCTCTCTTCCCAAACCAAAAGAGGTAGGAGTGAAAGATGCTGCTGGATCTCTTCAGTGCACAGCAAGCTATGCAACAGAGCCGTCCACATTGCTGTCTCTCTTTCCTTTGTCAAGAAAACATCCGTTGTATTGCCACTTCTGAGGTGCTCCCATTCGCCTGCAGCCCAGTTTGCACAGCACGAACGATAGGCCTCTGTTCCCACACAAAAAGAGGTAGGACTGAAAGATGCTGCTGGATCTCTTCAGTGCGCAGCAAGCAATGCAACAGAGCCATCCACATTGCTGTCTCTCTTTCCTTTGTCAAGAAAACGTCTGTTGTATTTCCACTTCTGAGGTGCTCCCATTCGCCTGCAGCCCAGTTTGCACAGCACAAAAAATTGGCCTCTGTTCCCAAACAAAGAGAGATAGGAGTGTAAGATGCTGCTGGATCTCTTCAGTGCACTGCAAGCTATGCAACAGAGCCATCCACATTGCTGCCTTTCTTTCCTTTGTCAAGAAAACGTCCGTTGTATTGCCACTTCTGAGGTGCTCCCATTCGCCTGCAGGCCACTTTGCACAGCACGAACGATTGGCCTCTGTTCCCACACAAAAAGAGGTAGGACTGAAAGATGCTGCGGGATCTCTTCAGTGCACTGCAAGCTATGTAACAGAGCCATCCACATTGCTGTCTCTCTTTACTTTCTCATCAAAATGTCCATTGTTTTTCCACTTCTGAGGTGCTCCCATTCGCGTACAGGCCAGTTTGCACAGCACGAGCGATTGGCCTCTGTTCCCAAAGTAAGAGAGCCAGGACTGAAAGATGCTGCTGGATCTCTTCAGTGCACAGCAAGCTATGCAACAGAGCCGTCCACATTGCTGTCTCTCTTTCCTTTCTCAACAAATCGTCCATTGCATGCCCAATTCTAAAGTGCTCCCATTCGCCTGCAGGCCAGTTTGCACAGCATGAACGATTGGCCTCTGTTCCGAAACAAAGAGAGACAGGACTGAAAGGTGCTGCTGGATCTCTTCAGAGCACAGCAAACTATGTAACAGAGCCGTCCACATTGCTGTCTCTCATACCTTTCTCAACAAAACGTCCATTGTATGCCCACTTCTAAAGTGCTCTCATTCGCCTGCAGCCCAGTTTGCACAGCACGTACGATCGGCCTCTGTTCCCGCACAAAAAGAGGTAGGACTGAAAGATGCTGCTGGATCTCTTCAGTGCACAGCAAGCTATGCAACAGAGCCGTCCACATTGCTGTATCTCTTTCCTTTGTCAAGAAAACGTCCGTTGTATTGCCACTTCTGAGGTGCTCCCATTCGCCTGCAGCCCACTTTGCACAGCACAAACAATTGGCCTCTGTTCCTGCACAAAGAGTGAGGTCTGAAAGATGCTGCTGGATCTCTTCAGTGCACACCAAGCTATGCAACAGAGTCGTCTACATTGCTGTCTCTCTTTCCTTTGTCAAGAAAACGTCCGTTGTATTTCCACTTTTGAGGTGCTCCCATTGGCCTGCAGGCCACTTTGCACAGAACAAACAATTGGCCTCTGTTCCCAAACCAAATGAGGTAGGACTGAAAGATGCTGCTGGATCTCTTCAGTGCACAGCAAGCTATGCAACAGAGCTGTCCGCATTGCTGTCTCTCTTTCCTTTGTCAAGAAAACGTCCGTTGTATTGCCACTTCTGAGGTGCTCCCATTCGCCTGCAGCCCAGGTTGCACAACACGAATGATTGGCCTCTCTTCCCACACAAAAAGAGGTAGGAGTGAAAGATGCAGCTGAATCTCTTCAGTGCACAGCAAGCTATGCAACAGAGCCATCCACATTGCTGACTCTCTTTCCTTCCTCAACAAAACATCCATTGTATTTCCACTTCTAAAGTGTTCCCGTTCGCCTGCTGCCCAGTTTGCACAGCAGGAACGATTGGCCTCTTTTCCCACACAAAAAGAGACAGGAATGAAAGATGCTGCTGAATCTCTTCAGTGCACAGGAAGCTATGCAACAGAGCCATCCACATTGCTGTCTCTCTTTCCTTCCTCAACAAAACGTCCGTTGTATTTCCACTTCTAAAATGTTCCCATTCGCCTGCAGGCCAGTTTGCACAGCACGAATGATTGGCCTCTGTTCCCAAAGAAAGAGAGACAGGACTGAAAGATGCTGCTGGATCTCTTCAGTGCACAGCAAGCTATGCAACAGAGCCGTCCACATTGCTGTCTCTCTTTCCTTTGTCAAGAAAACGTCCGTTGTATTGCCACTTCTAAAGTGCTCCCATTCGCCTGCAGGCCAGTTTGCACAGCACAAACAATTGGCTTCTCTTCCCAAACCAAAAGAGGTAGGACTGAAAGATGCTGCTGGATCTCTTCAGTGCACAGCAAGCTATGCAACAGAGCCGTCCACATTGCTGTCTCTCTTTCCTTTCTCAACAAATCATCCATTGTATGCCCAATTCTAAAGTGCTCCCATTCGCCTGCAGGCCAGTTTGCACAGCATGAACGATTGGCCTCTGTTCCCAAACAGAGAGAGACAGGACTGAAAGGTGCTGCTGGATCTCTACAGAGCACAGCAAACTATGTAACAGAGCCGTCCACATTTCTGTCTCTCATACCTTTCTCAACAAAACGTCCATTGTATGCCCACTTCTAAAGTGCTCTCATTCGCCTGCCGCCCAGTTTGCACAGCACGTACGATCGGCCTCTGTTCCCACACAAAAAGAGGTAGGACTGAAAGATGCTGCTGGATCTCTTCAGTGCACAGCAAGCTATGCAACAGAGCCGTCCACATTGCTGTCTCTCTTTCCTTTGTCAAGAAAACGTCCGTTGTATTTCCACTTCTGAGGTGCTCCCATTCGCCTGCAGCCCAGTTTGCACAGCACAAACAATTGGCCTCTGTTCCTACACAAAGAGTGTGGTCTGAAAGATGCTGCTGGATCTCTTCAGTGCACACCAAGCTATGCAACAGAGTCGTCTACATTGCTGTCTCTCTTTCCTTTGTCAAGAAAACGTCCGTTGTATTTCCACTTCTGAGGTGCTCCCATTCGCCTGCAGCCCAGTTTGCACAGCACAAACAATTGGCCTCTGTTCCCAAACCAAAAGAGGTAGGACTGAAAGATCCTGCTGGATCTCTTCAGTGCACAGCAAGCTATGCAACAGAGCCGTCCACATTGCTGTCTCTCTTGCCTTTGTCAAGAAAACGTCCGTTGTGTTTTCACTTCTGAGGTGCTCCCATTCGCCTGCAGGCCACTTCGAACAGCACAAAAAATTGGCCTCTCTTCCCAAACAAAGAGTGACAGGACTGAAAGATGCTGCTGGATCTCTTCAGTGCACAGCAAGCTATGCAACAGAGCCGTCCACATTGCTGTCTCTCATTCCTTTGTCAAGAAAACGTCTGTTGTATTTTCAATTCTGAGGTGCTCCCAGTCGCCTGCATCCCACTTTGCACAGCACAAACAATTGGCCCCTGTTCCCAAACAAAGAGAGACAGGACTGAAAGTTGTTGCTGGATCTCTTCAGCGCACAGCAAGCTATGCAACAGAGCCATCCACATTGCTGTCTCTCTTTCCTTTGTCAAGAAAACGTCCGTTGTATTGCCACTTCTGAGGTGCTCCCGTACGCCTGCAGGCCAGTTTGCACAGCACGAACAATTGGCCTCTGTTCCCACACAAAAAGATGTAGGACTGAAAGATGTTACTGGATCTCTTCAGTGCACAGCAAGCTATGCAACAGAGCTGTCCACATTGCTGTCTCTCTTTCCTTTGTCAAGAGAACGTCCGTTGTATTTCCACTTCTGAGGTCCTCCCATTCGCCTGCAGCCAAGGTTGCACAGCACAAACAATTGGCCTCTGTTCCCAAAGAAAGAGAGACAGGACTGAAAGATGCTGCGGGATCTCTTCAGTGCACAGCAAGCTATGCAACAGAGCCGTCCACATTGCTGTCTCTCCTTCCTTTGTCAAGAAAACGCCCGTTGTATTTCCACTTCTGCGGTGTTCCCGTTCGACTGCAGCCAAGTTTGCACAGCACGAACGATTGGCCTCTGTTCCCACACAAAAAGAGGTAGGACTGAAAGATGTTACTGGATCTCTTCTGCGCACTGCAAGCTATGTAACAGAGCCGTCCACATTGCTGTCTCTCATACCTTTCTCAACAAAACGTCCATTGTATGCCCACTTCTAAAGTGCTCCCATTCGCCTGCAGCCCAGTTTGCACAGCACGTACGATCGGCCTCTGTTCCCACAGAAAAAGAGGTAGGACTGAAAGATGCTGCTAGATCTCTTCAGTGCACAGCAAACTATGCAACAGAGCCATCCACATTGCTGTCTCTCTTTCCTTTGTCAAGAAAACGTCCGTTGTATTTCCACTTCTAAAGTGCTCCCATTCGCCTGCAGCCCAGTTTGCACAGCGCGTACGATTGGCCTCTGTTCCCAAAGAAAGAGGGAAAGGACTGAAAGATGCTGCTGGATCTCTTCAGTGCACAGCAAGCTATGCAACAGAGCTGTCCACATTGCTGTCTCTCTTTCCTTTGTCAAGAAAACGTCCGTTGTATTGCCACTTCTGAGGTGCTCCCATTCGCCAGCAGGCAGTTTGCACAGCACGCACGATTGGCCTCTGTTCCCACACAAAAAGTGGTAGGACTGAAAGATGCTGCTGCATCTCTTCAGTGCACAGCAAGCTATGCAACAGAGCCGTCCACATTGCTGTCTCTCTTTCCTTTCTCAACAAAACTTCCATTGTATGCCCAATTC
Source organism: Amazona ochrocephala (assembly GCA_039720435.1). NCBI lineage: Eukaryota > Metazoa > Chordata > Aves > Psittaciformes > Psittacidae > Amazona > Amazona ochrocephala. The sequence goes on along the minus strand of CM077891.1, from coordinate 116,545 downwards.
TAATGTGCTCCCATTCGCCTGCAGGCCAGTTTGCACAGCACGAGCGATTGGCCTCTGTTCCCAAACAAAGAGAGACAGGGCTGCAAGGTGCTGCTGGATCTCTTCAGTGCACAGCAAGCTATGCAACAGAGCCGTCCACATGGCTGCCTATCATTTCTTTGTCAAGAAAGCGTCCGTTGCATTTACATTTCTGAGGTGCTCCCATTCGCCTGCAGGCCAGTTTGCACAGCACAAACAATTGGCCTCTGTTCCCAAACAAAGACAGACAGGACTGAAAGATGCTGCTGGATCTCTTCAGTGCACAGCAAGCTATGCAATAGAGCCGCCCACATTACTGTCTCTCTTTCCTTTGTCAAGAAAACGTCCGTTGTATTTCTACTTCTGAGGTGCTCCCATTCCCCTGCAGGCCAGTTTGCACAGCACGAACGTTTGGCCTCTGTTCCCAAACAAAGAGAGACAGGACTGAAAGATGCAGCTGGATGTCTCCAGTGCACAGCAACCTATGCAACAGAGCCGTCCACATTGCTGTCTCTCCTTCCTTTGTCAAGAAAACGTCCGTTGTATTGCCACTTCTGAGGTGCTCCCATTCGCCTGCAGGCCAGTTTGCACAGCACGAACGATTGGCCTCTGTTCCCTCACAAAAAGAGGTAGGACTGAAAGATGCTGCTGCATCTCTTCAGTGCACAGCAAGCTATGCAACAAAGCCATCCACATTGCTGTCTCTCTTTCCATTCTCAAAAAAACGTCCGTTGTATTTCCACTTCTAAAGTGCTCCCATTTGCCTGCAGCCCAGTTTGCACAGCACGTACGATTGGCCTCTGTTCCCAAAGAAAGAGGGACAGGACTGAAAGATGCTGCTGCATCTCTTCAGTGCACAGCAAGCTATGCAAGAGAGCCGTCCACATTGCTGTCTCTCTTTCCTTTGTCAAGAAAACGTCCGTTGTATTTCCACTTCTGAGTTGCTCCCATTCGCCTGCAGGCAGTTTGCACAGTACGCACGATCGGCCTCTGTTCCCACACAAAAAGAGGTAGGACTGAAAGATGCTGCTGGATCTCTTCAGTGCACAGCAAGCTATGCAACAGAGCCGTCCACATTGCTGTCTCTCTTTCCTTTCTCAACAAAATGTCCATTGTATGCCCACTTCTAAAGTGCTCCCATTCGCCTGCAGCCCAGTTTGCACAGCACGAACGATTGGCCTCTGTTCCCAAACAAAGAGAGACAGGACTGCAAGGTGCTGCTGGATCTCTTCAGTGCACAGCAAGCTATGTGACAGAGCCATCCACATTGCTGTCTCTCTTTCCTTTGTCAAGAAAACGTCAGTTGTTTTTCCACTTCTGAGGTGCTCCCATTCGCCTGCAGGCCAGTTTGCACAGCACGAACGATTGGCCTCTGTTCCCACACAAAAAGAGGTAGGACGGAAAGATGTTACTGGATCTCTTCTGTGCACTGCAAGCTATGTAACAGAGCCATCCACATTGCTGTCTCTCTTTCCTTTCTCATCAAAATGTCCATTGTATTGCCGCTTCTGAGGTGCTCCCATTCGCCTGCAGGCGAGTTTGCACAGCACGTACGATCGGCCTCTGTTCCCACACAAAAAGAAGCAGGACTGAAAGATGCTGCGGGATCTCTTCAGTGCACAGGAAGCTATGCAACAGAGCCGTCCACATTGCTGTCTCTCTTTCCTTTGTCAACAAAACGTCCGTTGTATTTCCACTTCTGAGGTGCTCCCATTCGCCTGCTGGCTAGTTTGCACAGCACGTACGATCGGCCTCTTTTCCCACAAAAAAAGAGAAAGTGCTGAAAGATGCTGCTGCATCTCTTCAGTGCACAGCAAGCTATGCAACAGAGCCGTCCACATTGCTGTCTCTCTTTCCTTTCTCAACAAAACGTCCATTGTATGCCCACTTCTAAAGTGCTCCCATTCGCCTGCAGCCCAGTTTGCACAGCACGAAAGATTGGCCTTTGTTCACAAACAAAGAGAGACAGGACTGAAAGATGCTGCTGGATCTCTTCAGTGCACAGCAAGCTATGCAACAGAACCGTCCACATTGCTGTCTCTCTTTCCTTTGTCAAGAAAACGTCCGTTGTATTTCCACTTCTGAGGTGCTCCCATTCGCCTGCAGCCCAGTTTGCACAGCACAAACAATTGGCCTCTGTTCCCACACAAAAAGAGGTAGGACTGAAAGATGTTACTGGATCTCTTCTGCGCACTGCAAGCTATGTAACAGAGCCGTCCACATTGCTGTCTCTCATACCTTTCTCAACAAAACGTCCATTGTATGCCCACTTCTAAAGTGCTCCCATTCGCCTGCAGCCCAGTTTGCACAGCACGTACGATCGGCCTCTGTTCCCACAGAAAAAGAGGTAGGACTGAAAGATGCTGCTAGATCTCTTCAGTGCACAGCAAACTATGCAACAGAGCCATCCACATTGCTGTCTCTCTTTCCTTTGTCAAGAAAACGTCCGTTGTATTTCCACTTCTAAAGTGCTCCCATTCGCCTGCAGCCCAGTTTGCACAGCGCGTACGATTGGCCTCTGTTCCCAAAGAAAGAGGGAAAGGACTGAAAGATGCTGCTGGATCTCTTCAGTGCACAGCAAGCTATGCAACAGAGCTGTCCACATTGCTGTCTCTCTTTCCTTTGTCAAGAAAACGTCCGTTGTATTGCCACTTCTGAGGTGCTCCCATTCGCCAGCAGGCAGTTTGCACAGCACGCACGATTGGCCTCTGTTCCCACACAAAAAGTGGTAGGACTGAAAGATGCTGCTGCATCTCTTCAGTGCACAGCAAGCTATGCAACAGAGCCGTCCACATTGCTGTCTCTCTTTCCTTTCTCAACAAAACTTCCATTGTATGCCCAATTCTAATGTGCTCCCATTCGCCTGCAGGCCAGTTTGCACAGCACGAGCGATTGGCCTCTGTTCCCAAACAAAGAGAGACAGGGCTGCAAGGTGCTGCTGGATCTCTTCAGTGCACAGCAAGCTATGCAACAGAGCCGTCCAAATGGCTGCCTCTCATTTCTTTGTCAAGAAAGCGTCCGTTGCATTTACATTTCTGAGGTGCTCCCATTCGCTTGCAGGCCAGTTGGTTTGCACAGCACAAACAATTGGCCTCTGTTCCCAAACAAAGACAGACAGGACTGAAAGATGCTGCTGGATCTCTTCAGTGCACAGCAAGCTATGCAATAGAGCCGCCCACATTACTGTCTCTCTTTCCTTTGTCAAGAAAACGTCCGTTGTATTGCCACTTCTGAGGTGCTCCCATTCGCCTGCAGGCCAGTTTGCACAGCACAAACAATTGGCCTCTGTTCCCAGACCAAAAGAGGTAGGACTGAAAGATGCTGCTGGATCTCTTCAGTGCACAGCAAGCTATGCAACAGAGCCGTCCACATTGCTGTCTCTCTTGCCTTTGTCAAGAAAACGTCCGTTGTATTGCCACTTCTGAGGTGCTCCCATTCGCCTGCAGCCCAGGTTGCACAGCACAAACAATTGGCCTCTCTTCCCAAACCAAAAGAGGTAGGACTGAAAGATGCTGCTGGATCTCTTCAGTGCACAGCAAGCTATGCAACAGAGCCGTCCACATTGCTGTCTCTCTTTCCTTTGTCAAGAAAACGTCCATTGTATTTTCACTTCTGAGGTGCTCCCATTCGCCTGCAGGCCAGTTTGCACAGCACAAACAATTGGCCTCTGTTCCCAAACCAAAAGAGGTAGGACTGAAAGATGCTGCTGGATCTCTTCAGTGCACAGCAAGCTATGCAACAGAGCCGTCCACATTGCTGTCTCTCTTTCCCTTCTCAACAAAACGTCCATTGTATGCCCACTTCTAAAGTGCTCCCATTCGCCTGCAGGCCAGTTTGCACAGCAGAAAAAATTGGCCTCTGTACGCAAATAAAGAGAGACAGGACTGAAAGATGCTGCTGGATCTCTTCAGTGCACAGCAAGCTATGCAACAGAGCCGTCCACATTGCTGTCTCTCTTTCCTTTGTCAAGAAAACGTCCGTTGTATTTCCACTTCTGAGGTGCTCCCATTCTCCTGCAGCCCAGGTTGCACAGCACAAACAATTGGCCCCTGTTCCCAAACAAAGACAGACAGGACTGAAAGATGCTGCTGGTTCTCTTCTGTGCACAGCAAGCTATGCAACAGAGCCGTCTACATTGCTGTCTCTCTTTCCTTTGTCAAGAAAACGTCCGTTGTATTGCCACTTCTGAGGTGCTCCCATTCGCCTGCAGCCCAGTTTGCACAGCACAAACAATTGGCCTCTCTTCCCAAACCAAAAGAGGTAGGAGTGAAAGATGCTGCTGGATCTCTTCAGTGCACAGCAAGCTATGCAACAGAGCCGTCCACATTGCTGTCTCTCTTTCCTTTCTCATCAAAACGTCCGTTGTATTTCCACTTCTGAGGTGCTCCCATTCGCCTGCAGCCCAGTTTGCACAGCACAAACAATTGGCCTCTCTTCCCAAACCAAAAGAGGTAGGAATGAAAGATGCTGCTGGATCTCTTCAGTGCACAGCAAGCTATGCAACAGAGCCATCCACATTGCTGTCTCTCTTTCCTTTCTCAACAAAACGTCCATTGTATGCCCACTTCTAAAGTGCTCATATTCGCCTGCAGGCCAGTTTGCACAGCACGTACAATTGGCTACTGTTCCCACACAAAAAGTGGTAGGACTGAGAGATGCTGCTGGATCTCTTCAGTGCACAGCAAGCTATGCAACAGAGCCGTCCACATTGCTGTCTCTCTTTCCTTTCTCATCAAAACGTCCGTTGTATTTCCATTTCTGAGGCGCTCCCATTCGCCTGCAGGCCAGTTTGCACAGCACAAACAATTGGCCTCTGTTCCCAAACCAAAAGAGGTAGGACTGAAAGATGCTGCTGGATCTCTTCAGTGCACAGCAAGCTATGCAACAGAGCCATCCACATTGCTGTCTCTCTTTTCTTTGTCAAGAAAGCGTCCGTTGCGTATGCATTTCTGAGGTGCTCCCATTCGCCTGCAGCCCAGTTAGCACAGCATAAACAATTGGCCTCTCCTCCGTAACAAAGAGAGGCAGGACTGAAAGATGCTGCTGGATCTCTTCAGTGCACAGCAAGCTATGCAACAGAGCCGTCCACATTGCTGTCTCTCTTTCCTTTGTCAAGAAAACGTCCGTTGTATTGCCACTTCTGAGGTGCTCCCATTCGCCTGCAGGCCAGTTTGCACAGCACAAACAATTGGCCTCTGTTCCCAAACCAAAAGAGGTAGGACTGAAAGATGCTGCTGGATCTCTTCAGTGCACAGCAAGCTATGCAACAGAGCCGTCCACATTGCTGTCTCTCTTTCCTTTGTCAAGAAAACGTCCGTTGTATTGCCACTTCTGAGGTGCTCCCATTCGCCTGCAGGCCAGTTTGCACAGCACGTACGATCGGCCTCTCTTCCCAAACCAAAAGAGGTAGGACTGAAAGATGCTGCGGGATCTCTTCAGTGCACAGCAAGCTATGCAACAGAGCCATCCACATTGCTGTCTCTCTTTCCATTCTCAACAAAACGTCCGTTGTATTTTCACTTCTGAGGTGCTCCCATACGCCTGCAGGCCAGTTTGCACAGCACGAACGATTGGCCTCTGTTCCCACACAAAAAGATGTAGGACTGAAAGATGTTACTGTATCTCTTCAGTGCACAGCAAGCTATGCAACAGAGCTGTCCACATTGCTGTCTCTCTTTCCTTTGTCAAGAAAACATCTGTTGTATTTCCACTTCTGAGGTCCTCCCATTCGCCTGCAGACAAGGTTGCACAGCACAAACAATTGGCCTCTGTTCCCAAACAAAGAGAGACAGGACTGAAAGATGCTGCGGGATCTCTTCAGTGCACAGTAAGCTATGCAACAGAGCCGTCCACATTGCTGTCTCTCCTTCCTTTGTCAAGAAAACGTCCGTTATATTGCCACTTCTGCGGTGTTCCCGTTCGACTGCAGCCAAGTTTGCACAGCACAAACAATTGGCCTCTGTTCCCAAACAAAGAGAGACAGGACTGAAAGATGCTGCTGGGTCTCTTCAGCGCACAGCAAGCTATGCAACAGAGCCATCCACATTGCTGTCTCTCTTTCCTTTGTCAAGAAAACGTCCGTTGTATTTCTACTTCTGAGGTGCTCCCATTCCCCTGCAGGCCAGTTTGCACAGCACGAACGTTTGGCCTCTGTTCCCAAACAAAGAGAGACAGGACTGAAAGATGCAGCTGGATGTCTCCAGTGCACAGCAAGCTATGCAACAGAGCCGTCCACATTGCTGTCTCTCCTTCCTTTGTCAAGAAAACGTCCGTTGTATTGCCACTTCTGAGGGGCTCCCATTCGCCTGCAGGCCAGTTTGCACAGCACGAACGATTGGCCTCTGTTCCCTCACAAAAAGAGGTAGGACTGAAAGATGCTGCTGCATCTCTTCAGTGCACAGCAAGCTATGCAACAAAGCCATCCACATTGCTGTCTCTCTTTCCATTCTCAAGAAAACGTCCGTTGTATTTCCACTTCTAAAGTGCTCCCATTTGCCTGCAGCCCAGTTTGCACAGCACGTACGATTGGCCTCTGTTCCCAAAGAAAGAGGGACAGGACTGAAAGATGCTGCTGGATCTCTTCAGTGCACAGCAAGCTATGCAAGAGAGCCGTCCACATTGCTGTCTCTCTTTCCTTTGTCAAGAAAACGTCCGTTGTATTTCCACTTCTGAGTTGCTCCCATTCGCCTGCAGGCAGTTTGCACAGTACGCACGATTGGCCTCTGTTCCCACACAAAAAGAGGTAGGACTGAAAGATGCTGCTGGATCTCTTCAGTGCACAGCAAGCTATGCAACAGAGCCGTCCACATTGCTGTCTCTCTTTCCTTTCTCAACAAAACGTCCATTGTATGCCCAATTCTAAAGTGCTCCCATTCGCCTGCAGGCCAGTTTGCACAGCACGAACGATTGGCCTCTGTTCCCAAACAAAGAGAGACAGGACTGCAAGGTGCTGCTGGATCTCTTCAGTGCACAGCAAGCTATGTGACAGAGCCATCCACATTGCTGTCTCTCTTTCCTTTGTCAAGAAAACGTCAGTTGTTTTTCCACTTCTGAGGTGCTCCCATTCGCCTGCAGGCCAGTTTGCACAGCACGAACGATTGGCCTCTGTTCCCACACAAAAAGAGGTAGGACGGAAAGATGTTACTGGATCTCTTCTGTGCACTGCAAGCTATGTAACAGAGCCATCCACATTGCTGTCTCTCTTTCCTTTCTCATCAAAATGTCCATTGTATTGCCACTTCTGAGGTGCTCCCATTCGCCTGCAGGCGAGTTTGCACAGCACGTACGATCGGCCTCTGTTCCCACACAAAAAGAAGCAGGACTGAAAGATGCTGCGGGATCTCTTCAGTGCACAGGAAGCTATGCAACAGAGCCGTCCACATTGCTGTCTCTCTTTCCTTTGTCAACAAAACGTCCGTTGTATTTCCACTTCTGAGGTGCTCCCATTCGCCTGCTGGCTAGTTTGCACAGCACGTACGATCGGCCTCTGTTCCCACAAAAAAAGAGAAAGTGCTGAAAGATGCTGATGCATCTCTTCAGTGCACAGCAAGCTATGCAACAGAGCCGTCCACATTGCTGTCTCTCTTTCCTTTCTCAACAAAACGTCCATTGTATGCCCACTTCTAAAGTGCTCCCATTCGCCTGCAGCCCAGTTTGCACAGCACGAAAGATTGGCCTTTGTTCACAAACAAAGAGAGACAGGACTGAAAGATGCTGCTGGATCTCTTCAGTGCACAGCAAGCTATGCAACAGAACCGTCCACATTGCTGTCTCTCTTGCCTTTGTCAAGAAAACGTCCGTTGTATTTCCACTTCTGAGGTGCTCCCATTCGCCTGCAGCCCAGTTTGCACAGCACAAACAATTGGCCTCTGTTCCCACACAAAAAGAGGTAGGACTGAAAGATGGTGCTGGATCTCTTCAGTGCACAGCAAGCTATGCAACAGAGCCGTCCACATTGCTGTCTCTCTTTCCTTTGTCAAGAAAACGTCCGTTGTATTTCCACTTCTGAGGTGCTCCCATTCGCCTGCAGCCCAGTTTGCACAGCACAAACAATTGGCCTCTGTTCCCACACAAAAAGAGGTAGGACTGAAAGATGCTGCTTGATCTTTTCAGTGCACAGCAAGCTATGCAACAGAGCCGTACACATTGCTGTCTCTCTTTCCTTTCTCAACAAAACGTCCGTTGTATTGCCACTTCTGAGGTGCTCCCATTCGCCTGCAGGCCAGTTTGCACAGCACAAACAATTGGCCTCTGTTCCAAAACGAAGAGAGACAGGACTGAAAGATGCTACGGGATCTCTTCAGTGCACAGCAAGCTATGCAACAGAGCCATCCACATTGCTGTCTCTCTTTCCTTTGTCAAGAAAACGTCCGTTGAATTTTCACTTCTGAGGTGCTCCCATTCGCCGGCAGGCCAATTTGCACAGCACAAACAATTGACCCCTGTTCGCAAACGAAGACAGACAGGACTGAAAGATGCTGCTGGATCTCTTCAGTGCACAGCAAGCTATGCAACAGAGCCGTCCACACTGCTGTCTCTCTTTCCTTTCTCAACAAAACGTCTATTGTGTGCCCACTTTTAAAGTGCTCCCATTCGCCTGCAGGCCAGTTTGCACAGCACAAAAAATTGGCCTCTCCTCCGTAACAAAGAGAGGCAGGACTGAAAGATGCTGCTGGATCCTTCAGTGCACAGCAAGCTGTGCAACAGAGCCATCCTCATTGATGTCTCTCCTTCCTCTACCAAGAAAACATCCCTTTTATTTCCACTTCTGAGGTGCTCCCATTCGCCTGCAGCCCAGGTTGCACAGCACGAACGATTGGCCTCTGTTCCCACACAAAAAGAGGTAGGACTGAAAGATGCAGCTGAATCTCTTCAGTGCACAGCAAGCTATGCAACAGAGCCATCCACATTGCTGTCTCTCTTTCCTTCCTCAACAAAACATCCATTGTATTTCCACTTCTAAAGTGTTCCCGTTCGCCTGCAGCCCAGTTTGCACAGCAGGAACGATTGGCCTCTGTTCCCACACAAAAAGAGACAGGACTGAAAGATGCTGCTGAATCTCTTCAGTGCACAGGAAGCTATGCAACAGAGCCATCCACATTGCTGTCTCTCTTTCCTTCCTCAACAAAACGTCCGTTGTATTTCCACTTCTAAAATGTTCCCATTCGCCTGCAGGCCAGTTTGCACAGCACGAATGATTGGCCTCTGTTCCCAAAGAAAGAGAGACAGGACTGAAAGATGCTGCTGGATCTCTTCAGTGCACAGCAAGCTATGCAACAGAGCCGTCCACATTGCTGTCTGTCTGTCCTTTCTCATCAAAACGTCCGTTGTATTTCCACTTCTGAGGTGCTCCCATTCGCCTGCAGCCCAGTTTGCACAGCACAAACAATTGGCCTCTGTTCCCAAACAAAGAGAGACAGGAATGAAAGATGCTGCTGTATCTCTTCAGTGCACAGCAAGCTATGCAACAGAGCCATCCACATTGCTGTCTCTCTTTCCTTTGTCAAGAAAACATCCGTTGTATTGCCACTTCTGAGGTGCTCCCATTCGCCTGCAGCCCAGTTTGCACAGCACGTACAATTGGCTACTGTTCCCACACAAAAAGTGGTAGGACTGAGAGATGCTGCTGGATCTCTTCAGTGCACAGCAAGCTATGCAACAGAGCCGTCCACATTGCTGTCTCTCTTTCCTTTCTCATCAAAACGTCCGTTGTATTTCCATTTCTGAGGTGCTCCCATTCGCCTGCAGGCCAGTTTGCACAGCACAAACAATTGACCTCTGTTCCCAAACAAAGAGAGACAGGACTGAAAGATGCTGCGGGATCTCTTCAGTGCACAGCAAGCTATGCAACAGAGCCGTCCACATTGCTGTCTCTCTTTCCTTTGTCAAGAAAACGTCCCTTGTATTGCCACTTCTGAGGTGCTCCCATTCGCCTGCAGGCCAGTTTGCACAGCACAAACAATTGGCCTCTCTTCCCAAACCAAAAGAGGTAGGACTGAAAGATGCTGCTGGATCTCTTCAGTGCACAGCAGGCTATGCAACAGAGCCGTCCTCACTGCTGTCTCGCTTTCCTTTGTCAAGAAAACGTCCGTTGTATTGCCACTTCTGAGGTGCTCCCATTCGCCTGCAGCCCAGTTTGCACAGCACAAACAATTGGCCTCTCTTCCCAAACCAAAAGAGGTAGGACTGAAAGATGCTGCTGCATCTCTTCACTGCACAGCAAGCTATGCAACAGAGCCGTCCACATTGCTGTCTCTCTTTCCTTTGTCAAGAAAACGTCCGTTGTATTGCCACTTCTGAGGTGCTCCCATTCGCCTGCAGGCCACTTTGCACAGCACAAACAATTGGCCTCTCTTCATAAACCAAAAGAGGTAGGACTGAAAGATGCTGCTGCATCTCTTCAGTGCACAGCAAGCTATGCAACAGAGCCGTCCACATTGCTGTCTCTCTTGCCTTTGTCAAGGAAACGTCCGTTGTATTGCCACTTCTGAGGTGCTCCCATTCGCCTGCAGCCCACTTTGCACAGCACAAACAATTGGCCTCCGTTCCCAAACCAAAAGAGGTAGGACTGAAAGATGCTGCTGCATCTCTTCAGTGCACAGCAAGTTACGCAACAGAGCAATCCATATTGTTGTCTCTCTTTCCTTTGTCAAGAAAACGTCCGTTGTATTGCCACTTCTGAGGTGCTCCCATTCGCCTGCAGCCCAGGTTGCACAAGAAACAATTGGCCTCTGTTCCCAAAGAAAGAGAGCCAGGACTGAAAGATGCTGCTGGATCTCTTCAGTGCACAGCAAGCTATGCAACAGAGCCGTCCACACTGCTGTCTCTCTTTCCTTTCTCAACAAAACCTCCATTGTATGCCCACTTCTAAAGTGCTCCCATTCGCCTTCAGCCCAGTTTGCACAGCAGAAAAAATTGGCCTCTGTACCCAAATAAAGAGAGACAGGTCTGAAAGATGCTGCTGGATCTCTTCAGTGCACAGCAAGCTATGCACCAGAGCCGTCCACATTGCTGTCTCTCTTTCCTTTGTCAAGAAAACGTCCGTTGTATTGCGACTTCTGAGGTGCTCCCATTCGCCAGCAGGCCAGTTGGCACAACACAAACAATTGGCCTCTGTTCCCAAACCAAAAGAGGTAGGACTGAAAGATGCTGCTGGACCTCTTCAGTGCACAGCAAGCTATGCAACAGAGCCGTCCACATTGCTGTCTCTCTTTCCTTTGTCAAGAAAACGTCCGTTGTATTGCCACTTCTGAGGTGCTCCCATTCGCCTGCAGGCCAGTTTGCACAGCACGAATGATAATCCTCTGTTCCCACACAAAAAGAGGTAGGACTGAAAGATGCTGTGGGATCTCTTCAGTGCACAGCAAGCTATGCAACAGAGCCGTCCAAATTGCTGTCTCTCTTTCCTTTGTCAAGAAAACGTCCGTTGTATTGCCACTTCTGAGGTGCTCCCATTCGCCTGCAGCCCAGTTTGCACAGCACAAACAATTGGCCTCCGTTCCCAAACCAAAAGAGGTAGGACTGAAAGATGCTGCTGCATCTCTTCAGTGCACAGCAAGCTATGCAACAGAGCCGTCCACATTGCTGTCTCTCTTTCCTTTGTCAAGAAAACGTCCGTTGTATTGCCACTTCTGAGGTGCTCCCATTCGCGTACAGGCCAGTTTGCACAGCACAAACAATTGGCTTCTCTTCCCAAACCAAAAGAGGTAGGACTGAAAGATGCTGCTGGATCTCTTCAGTGCACAGCAAGCTATGCAACAGAGCCGTCCACATTGCTGTCTCGCTTTCCTTTGTCAAGAAAACGTCCGTTGTATTGCCACTTCTGAGGTGCTCCCATTCGCCTGCAGCCCAGTTTGCACAGCACGAACGATTGGCCTCTGTTCCCACACAAAAAGAGGTAGGACTGAAAGATGATACTGGATCTCTTCAGTGCACTGCAAGCTATGTAACAGAGCCATCCACATTGCTGTCTCTCTTTACTTTCTCATCAAAATGTCCATTGTTTTTCCACTTCTGAGGTGCTCCCATTCGCGTACAGGCCAGTTTGCACAGCACGAGCGATTGGCCTCTGTTCCCAAAGAAAGACAGCCAGGACTGAAAGATGCTTCTGGATCTCTTCAGTGCACAGCAAGCTATGCAACAGAGCCGTCCACATTGCTGTCTCTCTTTCCTTTCTCAACAAATCGTCCATTGTATGCCCAATTCTAAAGTGCTCCCATTCGCCTGCAGGCCAGTTTGCACAGCATGAACGATTGGCCTCTGTTCCCAAACAGAGAGAGACAGGACTGAAAGGTGCTGCTGGATCTCTTCCGAGCACAGCAAACTATGTAACAGAGCCGTCCACATTGCTGTCTCTCATACCTTTCTCAACAAAACATCCATTGTATGCCCACTTCTAAAGTGCTCTCATTCGCCTGCAGCCCAGTTTGCACAGCACGTACGATCGGCCTCTGTTCCCACACAAAAAGAGGTAGGACTGAAAGACGCTGCTGGATCTCTTCAGTGCACAGCAAGCTATGCAACAGAGCCGTCCACATTGCTGTATCTCTTTCCTTTGTCAAGAAAACGCCCGTTGTATTTCCACTTCTGAGGTGCTCCCATTCGCCTGCAGGCCAGTTTGCACAGCACAAACAATTGGCCTCTGTTCCTACACAAAGAGTGAGGTCTGAAAGATGCTGCTGGATCTCTTCAGTGCACAGCAAGCTATGCAACAGAGTCGTCTACATTGCTGTCTCTCTTTCCTTTGTCAAGAAAACGTCCGTTGTATTTCCACTTCTGAGGTGCTCCCATTCGCCTGCAGCCCAGTTTGCACAGCACAAACAATTGGCCTCTGTTCCCAAACCAAAAGAGGTAGGACTGAAAGATGCTGCTGGATCTCTTCAGTGCACAGCAAGCTATGCAACAGAGCTGTCCGCATTGCGGTCTCTCTTTCCTTTGTCAAGAAAACGTCCGTTGTATTGCCACTTCTGAGGTGCTCCCATTCGCCTGCAGCCCAGGTTGCACAACACGAATGATTTGCCTCTCTTCCCACACAAAAAGAGGTAGGAGTGAAAGATGCAGCTGAATCTCTTCAGTGCACAGCAAGCTATGCAACAGAGCCATCCACATTGCTGACTCTCTTTCCTTCCTCAACAAAACATCCATTGTATTTCCACTTCTAAAGTGTTCCCGTTCGCCTGCAGGCCAGTTTGCACAGCAGGAACGACTGGACTCTGTTCCCACACAAAAAGAGACAGGAATGAAAGATGCTGCTGAATCTCTTCAGTGCACAGGAAGCTATGCAACAGAGCCGTCCACATTGCTGTCTCTCTTTCCTTCCTCAACAAAACGTCCGTTGTATTTCCACTCCTAAAATGTTCCCATTCGCCTGCAGGCCAGTTTGCACAGCACGAATGATTGGCCTCTGTTCCCAAAGAAAGAGAGACAGGACTGAATGATGCTGCTGGATCTCTTCAGTGCACAGCAAGCTATGCAACAGAGCCGTCCACATTGCTGTCTCTCTTGCCTTTGTCAAGAAAACGTCCGTTGTATTGCCACTTCTGAGGTGCTCCCATTGGCCTGCAGGCCAGTTGGCACAGCACAAACAATTGGCCTCTGTTCCCAAACAAAGAGAGACAGGACTGAAAGATGCTGCTGGATCTCTTCAGTGCACAGCAAGCTATGCAACAGAGCCATCCACATTGCTGTCTCTCTTTCCTTTCTCATCAAAACGTCCGTTGTATTTCCACTTCTGAGGTGCTCCCATTCGCCTGCAGCCCAGTTTGCACAGCACAAAAAATTGGCCTCTGTTCCGAAACAAAGAGAGATAGGAATGAAATATGCTGCTGGATCTCTTCAGTGCACAGCAAGCTATGCAACAGAGCCATCCACATTGCTGTCTCTCTTTCCTTTGTCAAGAAAACGTCCGTTGTATTGCCACTTCTGAGGTGCTCCCATTCGCCTGCAGCCCAGGTTGCACAGCACGTACAATTGGCTACTGTTCCCATACAAAAAGTGGTAGGACTGAGAGATGCTGCTGGATCTCTTCAGTGCACAGCAAGCTATGCAACAGAGCCGTCCACATTGCTGTCTCTCTTTCCTTTCTCATCAAAACGTCCGTTGTATTTCCATTTCTGAGGCGCTCCCATTGGCCTGCAGGCCAGTTTGCACAGCACAAGCAATTGGCCTCTGTTCCCAAACCAAAAGAGGTAGGACTGAAAGATGCTGCTGGATCTCTTCAGTGCACAGCAAGCTATGCAACAGAGCCGTCCACTTTCCTGTCTCTCTTTTCTTTGTCAAGAAAGCGTCCGTTGCGTATGCATTTCTGAGGTGCTCCCATTGGCCTGCAGCCCAGTAAGCACAGCATAAACAATTGGCCTCTCCTCCGTAACAAAGAGAGGCAGGACTGAAAGATGCTGCTGGATCTCTTCAGTGCACAGCAAGCTATGCAACAGAGCCGTCCACATTGCTGTCTCTCTTTCCTTTCTCATCAAAACGTCCGTTGTATTTCCATTTCTGAGGTGCTCCCATTTGCCTGCAGGCCAGTTTGCACAGCACAAACAATTGGCCTCTGTTCCCAAACAAAGAGATACAGGACTGAAAGATGCTGCGGGATCTCTTCAGTGCACAGCAAGCTATGCAACAGAGCCGTCCACATTGCTGTCTCTCTTTCCTTTGTCAAGAAAACGTCCGTTGTATTGCCACTTCTGAGGTGCTCCCATTCGAGTGCAGGCCAGTTTGCACAGCACAAACAATTGGCCTCTGTTCCCAAACAAATAGAGACAGGACTGAAAGATGCTGCTGGATCTCTTCAGTGTACAGCAAGCTATGCAACAGAGCCGTCCACATTGCTGTCTCTCTTGCCTTTGTCAAGAAAACGTCCGTTGTATTTGCACTTCTGAGGTGCTCCCATTCGCCTGCAGCCCAGGTTGCACAGCACAAACAATTGGCCTCTGTTCCCAAACCAAAAGAGGTAGGACTGAAAGATGCTGCTGGATCTCTTCAGTGCACAGCAAGCTATGCAACAGAGCCATCCACACTGCTGTCTCTCTTTCCTTTCTCAACAAAACCTCCATTGTATGCCCACTTCTAAAGTGCTCCCATTCGCCTGCAGCCCAGTTTGCACAGCACAAACAATTGGCCTCTGTTCCCAAACCAAAAGAGGTAGGACTGAAAGATGCTGCTGGACCTCTTCAGTGCACAGCAAGCTATGCAACAGAGCCGTCCACATTGCTGTCTCTCTTTCCTTTGTCAAGAAAACGTCCGTTGTATTGCCACTTCTGAGGTGCTCCCATTCGCCTGCAGGCCAGTTTGCACAGCACGAATGATAATCCTCTGTTCCCACACAAAAAGAGGTAGGAGTGAAAGATGCTGCTGGATCTCTTCAGTGCACAGCAAGCTATGCAACAGAGCCGTCCACATTGCTGTCTCTCTTTCCTTTGTCAAGAAAACGTCCGTTGTATTTCCACTTCTGAGGTGCTCCCATTCGCCTGCAGGCCAGTTTGCACAGCACAAACAATTGGCTTCTCTTCCCAAACCAAAAGAGGTAGGACTGAAAGATGCTGCTGGATCTCTTCAGTGCACAGCAAGCTATGCAACAGAGCCGTCCACATTGCTGTCTCGCTTTCCTTTGTCAAGAAAACGTCCGTTGTATTTCCACTTCTAAAGTGCTCCCATTCGCCTGCAGCCCAGTTTGCACAGCACAAACAATTGACCTCTCTTCCCAAACCAAAAGAGGTAGGACTGAAAGATGCTGCTGGATCTCTTCAGTGCACAGCAAGCTATGCAACAGAGCCGTCCACATTGCTGTCTCTCTTTCCTTTGTCAAGAAAACATCCGTTGTATTGCCACTTCTGAGGTGCTCCCATTCGCCTGCAATCCAGTTTGCACAGCACAAACAATTGGCCTCTGTTCCCAAACCAAAAGAGGAAGGAGTGAAAGATGCTGCTGGATCTCTTCAGTGCACAGCAAGCTATGCAACAGAGCTGTCCGCATTGCTGTCTCTCTTTCCTTTGTCAAGAAAACGTCCGTTGTATTTTCACTTCTGAGGTGCTCCCATTCGCCTGCAGCCCAGGTTGCACAACACGAATGATTGGCCTCTGTTCCCACACAAAAAGAGGTAGGAGTGAAAGATGCTGCTGGATCTCTTCAGTGCACAGCAAGCTATGCAACAGAGCCGTCCACATTGCTGTCTCTCTTTCCTTTCTCAACAAAACGTCCATTGTATGCCCACTTCTAAAGTGCTCCCATTCGCCTGCAGCCCAGGTTGCACAGCACAAACAATTGGCCCCTGTTCCCAAACAAAGACAGACAGGACTAAAAGATGCTGCTGGATCTCTTCAGTGCACAGCAAGCTATGCAACAGAGCCGTCCACATTGCTGTCTCTCTTTCCTTTGTCAAGAAAACATCTGTTGTATTTCCACTTCTGAGGTGCTCCCATTCGCCTGCAGGCCAGTTTGCACAGCACAAAAAATTGGCCTCTGTTCCCAAACAAAGAGAGATAGGACTGAAAGATGCTGCTGGATCTCTTCAGTGCACAGCAAGCTATGCAACAGAGCCATCCACATTGCTGCCTTTCTTTCCTTTGTCAAGAAAACGTCCGTTGTATTGCCACTTCTGAGGTGCTCCCATTCTCCTGCAGCCCAGTTTGCACAGCACGAACGATTGGCCTCTGTTCCCACACAAAAAGAGGTAGGACTGAAAGATGTTACTGGATCTCTTCAGTGCACTGCAAGCTATGTAACAGAGCCATCCACATTGCTGTCTCTCTTTACTTTCTCATCAAAATGTCCATTGTTTTTCCACTTCTGAGGTGCTCCCATTCGCGTACAGGCCAGTTTGCACAGCACGAGCGATTGGCCTCTGTTCCCAAAGAAAGAGAGCCAGGACTGAAAGATGCTGCTGGATCTCTTCAGTGCACAGCAAGCTATGCAACAGAGCCGTCCACATTGCTGTCTCTCTTTCCTTTCTCAACAAATCGTCCATTGTATGCCCAATTCTAAAGTGCTCCCATTCGCCTGCAGGCCAGTTTGCACAGCATGAACGATTGGCCTCTGTTCCCAAACAGAGAGAGACAGGACTGAAAGGTGCTGCTGGATCTCTTCAGAGCACAGCAAACTATGTAACAGAGCCGTCCACATTGCTGTCTCTCATACCTTTCTCAACAAAACGTCCATTGTATGCCCACTTCTAAAGTGCTCTCATTCGCCTGCAGCCCAGTTTGCACAGCACGTACGATCGGCCTCTGTTCCCACACAAAAAGAGGTAGGACTGAAAGATGCTGCTGGATCTCTTCAGTGCACACCAAGCTATGCAACAGAGCCGTCCACATTGCTGTATCTCTTTCCTTTGCCAAGAAAACGTCCGTTGTATTTCCACTTCTGAGGTGCTCCCATTTGCCGGCAGGCCAGTTTGCACAGCACAAACAATTGGCCTCTGTTCCTACACAAAGAGTGAGGTCTGAAAGATGCTGCTGGATCTCTTCAGTGCACACCAAGCTATGCAACAGAGTCGTCTACATTGCTGTCTCTCTTGCCTTTGTCAAGAAAACGTCCGTTGTATTTCCACTTCTGAGGTTCTCCCATTCGCCTGCAGCCCAGTTTGCACAGCACAAACAATTGGCCTCTGTTCCCAAACCAAAAGAGGTAGGACTGAAAGATGCTGCTGGATCTCTTCAGTGCACAGCAAGCTATGCAACAGAGCTGTCCGCATTGCTGTCTCTCTTTCCTTTGTCAAGAAAACGTCCGTTGTATTTTCACTTCTGAGGTGCTCCCATTCGCCTGCAGCCCAGGTTGCACAACACGAATGATTGGCCTCTCTTCCCACACAAAAAGAGGTAGGAGTGAAAGATGCTGCTGGATCTCTTCAGTGCACAGCAAGCTATGCAACAGAGCCGTCCACATTGCTGTCTCTCCTTCCTTTCTCAACAAAACGTCCATTGTATGCCCACTTCTAAAGTGCTCCCATTCGCCTGCAGGCCAGTTGGCACAGCACAAACAATTGGCCCCTGTTCCCAAACAAAGACAGACAGGATTAAAGATGCTGCTGGATCTCTTCAGTGCACAGCAAGCTATGCAACAGAGCCGTCCACATTGCTGTCTCTCTTTCCTTTGTCAAGAAAACGTCCGTTGTATTGCCACTTCTGAGGTGCTCCCATTCGCCTGCAGGCCAGTTTGCACAGCACGAACGATAGGTCTCTGTTCCCACACAAAAAGAGGTAGGACTGAAAGATGGTGCTGGATCTCTTCAGTGCACAGGAAGCTATGCAACAGAGCCATCCACATTGCTGTCTCTCTTTCCTTTGTCAAGAAAACTTCTGTTGTATTTCCACTTCTGAGGTGCTCCCATTCGCCTGCAGGCCAGTTTGCACAGCACAAAAAATTGGCCTCTGTTCCCAAACAAAGAGAGATAGGACTGAAAGATGCTGCTGGATCTCTTCAGTGCACAGCAAGCTATGCAACAGAGCCATCCACATTGCTGCCTTTCTTTCCTTTGTCAAGAAAACGTCCGTTGTATTGCCACTTCTGAGGTGCTCCCATTCGCCTGCAGCCCAGTTTGCACAGCACGAACGATTGGCCTCTGTTCCCACACAAAGAGAGGTAGGACTGAAAGATGTTCCTGGATCTCTTCTGCGCAATGCAAGCTATGTAACAGAGCCGTCCACATTGCTGTCTCTCATACCTTTCTCAACAAAACGTCCGTTGTATGCCCACTTCTAAAGTGCTCCCATTCGCCTGCAGGCCAGTTTGCACAGCACAAACAATTGGCCTCTCCTCCGTAACAAAGAGTGGCAGGACTGAAAGATGCTGCTGGATCTCTTCAGGGCACAGCAAGCTATGCAACAGAGCCGTCCACATTGCTGTCTATCTTTCCTTTGTCAAGAAAACGTCCGTTGTATTGCCACTTCTGAGGTGCTCCCATTTGCCTGCAGCCCAGTTTGCACAGCACAAACAATTGGCCTCTGTTCCCACACAAAAAGATGTAGGACTGAAGGATGTTACTGGATCTCTTCAGTGCACAGCAAGCTATGCAACAGAGCCGTCCACATTGCTGTCTCTCTTTCCTTTGTCAAGAAAACGTCCGTTGTATTTCCACTTCTGAGGTGCTCCCATTCGCCTGCAGGCCACTTCGAACAGCACAAAAAATTGGCCTCTCTTCCCAAACAAAGAGTGACAGGACTGAAAGATGCTGCTGGATCTCTTAAGTGCACAGCAAGCTATGCAACAGAGCCGTCCACATTGCTGCCTCTCATTCCTTTGTCAAGAAAACGTCCGTTGTATTTTCACTTCTGAGGTGCTCCCAGTCGCCTGCATCCCACTTTGCACAGCACAAACAATTGGCCCCTGTTCCCAAACAAAGAGAGACAGGACTGAAAGTTGTTGCTGGATCTCTTCAGCGCACAGCAAGCTATGCAACAGAGCCATCCACATTGCTGTCTCTCTTTCCTTTGTCAAGAAAACCTCCGTTGTATTGCCACTTCTGAGGTGCTCCCATTCGCCTGCAGCCCAGTTTGCACAGCACAAACAATTGGCCTCTGTTCCCACACAAAAAGATGTAGGACTGAAAGATGTTACTGGATCTCTTCAGTGCACAGCAAGCTATGCAACAGAGCTGTCCACATTGCTGTCTCTCTTTCCTTTGTCAAGAAAACGTCCGTTGTATGCCCACTTCTAAATTGCTCCCATTCGCCTGCAGCCAAGGTTGCACAGCACAAACAATTGGCCTCTGTTCCAAAACAAAGAGAGACAGGACTGAAAGATGCTGCGGGATCTCTTCAGTGCACAGCAAGCTATGCAACAGAGCCGTCCACATTGCTGTCTCTCCTTCCTTTGTCAAGAAAACGCCTGTTGTATTTCCACTTCTGCGGTGTACCCGTTCGACTGCAGCCAAGTTTGCACAGCACGAACGATTGGCCTCTGTTCCCACACAAAAAGAGGTAGGACTGAAAGATGTTACTGGATCTCTTCTGCGCACTGCAAGCTATGTAACAGAGCCGTCCACATTGCTGTCTCTCATACCTTTCTCAACAAAACGTCCATTGTATTTCCACTTCTAAAGTGCTCCCATTCGCCTGCAGCTCAGTTTGCACAGCACGTACGATCGGCCTCTGTTCCCACAGAAAAAGAGACAGGACTGAAAGATGCTGCTGGATCTCTTCAGTGCACAGCAAGCTATGCAACAGAGCCATCCACATTGCTGTCTCTCTTTCCTTTGTCAAGAAAACGTCCATTGCATTTACATTTCTGAGGTGCTCCCATTCGCCTGCAGCCCAGTTAGCACAGCACAAACAATTGGCCTCTTCTCCGTAACAAAGACAGACAGGACTGAAAGGTGCTGCTGGATCTCTTCAGTGCACAGCAAGCTATGCAACAGAGCCATCCGCATTGCTGTCTCTCTTTCCTTTGTCAAGAAAACGTCCGTTGCATTTCCACTTCTGAGGTGCTCCCATTCGCCAGCAGCCCAGTTTGCACAGCACAAACAATTGGCCTCTGTTCCCACACAAAAAGAGGTAGGACTGAAAGATGCTGCTGGATCTCTTCAGTGCACAGCAAGCTATGCAACAGAGCCGTCCACATTGCTGTCTCTCTTTCCTTTGTCAAGAAAACGTCCGTTGTATTGCCACTTCTAAAGTGCTCCCATTCGCCTGCAGCCCAGTTTGCACAGCACGTACGATTGGCCTCTGTTCCCAAAGAAAGAGGGAAAGGACTGAAAGATGCTGCTGGATATCTTCAGTGCACAGCAAGCTATGCAACAGAGCTGTCCACATTGCTGTCTCTCTTTCCTTTGTCAAGAAAACGCCCGTTGTATTGCCACTTCTGAGGTGCTCCCATTCGCCTGCAGGCAGTTTGCACAGCACGCACGATTGGCCTCTGTTCCCACACAAAAAGATGTAGGACTGAAAGATGCTGCTGCATCTCTTCAGTGCACAGCAAGCTATGCAACAGAGCCGTCCACATTGCTGTCTCTCTTTCCTTTCTCAACAAAACGTCCATTGTATGCCCAATTCTAAAGTGCTCCCATTCACCTGCAGGCCACTTTGCACAGCACGAGCGATTGGCCTCTGTTCCCAAACAAAGAGAGACAGGACTGCAAGGTGCTGCTGGATCTCTTCAGTGCACAGCAAGCTATGCAACAGAGCCGTCCACATTGCTGCCTCTCATTTCTTTGTCAAGAAAGCGTCCGTTGCATTTACATTTCTGAGGTGCTCCCATTCGCCTGCAGGCCAGTTTGCACAGCACAAACAATTGGCCTCTGTTCCCAAACAAAGACAGACAGGACTGAAAGATGCTGCTGGATCTCTTCAGTGCACAGCAAGCTATGCAACAGAGCCGTCCACATTGCTGTCTCTCTTGCCTTTGTCAAGAAAACGTCCGTTGTATTGCCACTTCTGAGGTGCTCCCATTCGCCTGCAGCCCAGTTTGCACAGCACAAACAATTGGCCTCTCTTCCCAAACCAAAAGAGGTAGGACTGAAAGATGCTGCTGGATCTCTTCAGTGCACAGCAAGCTATGCAACAGAGCCGTCCACATTGCTGTCTCTCTTTCCTTTGTCAAGAAAACGTCCGTTGTATTTTCACTTCTGAGGTGCTCCCATTCGCGTGCAGCCCAGGTTGCACAGCACAAACAATTGGCCTCTCTTCCCAAACCAAAAGAGGTAGGACTGAGAGATGCTGCTGGATCTCTTCAGTGCACAGCAAGCTATGCAACAGAGCCGTCCACATTGCTGTCTCTCTTTCCTTTGTCAAGAAAACGTCCGTTGTATTGCCACTTCTGAGGGGCTCCCATTCGCCTGCAGGCCAGTTTGCACAGCACAAACAATTGGCCTCCGTTCCCAAACCAAAAGAGGTAGGACTGAAAGATGCTGCTGGATCTCTTCAGTGCACAGTAAGCTATGCAACAGAGCCGTCCACATTGCTGTCTCTCTTTCCTTTGTCAAGAAAACGTCCGTTGTATTGCCACTTCTGAGGTGCTCCCATTCGCCTGCAGGCCACTTTACACAGCACAAACAATTGGCCTCTGTTCCCAAACAAAGACAGACAGGACTGAAAGATGCTGCTGGATCTCTTCAGTGCACAGCAAGCTATGCAACAGAGCCGTCCACATTGCTGTCTCTCTTTCCTTTGTCAAGAAAACGTCCGTTGTATTGCCACTTCTGAGGTGCTCCCATTCGCCTGCAGGCCAGTTTGCACAGCACAAACAATTGGCCTCTCTTCCCAAACCAAAAGAGGTAGGACTGAAAGATGCTGCTGGATCTCTGCAGTGTACAGCAAGCTATGCAACAGAGTCGTCCACATTGCTGTCTCTCTTTCCTTTGTCAAGAAAACGTCCATTGTATTTTCACTTCTGAGGTGCTCCCGTTCGCCTGCAGGCCAGTTTGCACAGCACAAACAATTGGCCTCTGTTCCCAAACCAAAAGAGGTAGGACTGAAAGATGCTGGTGGATCTCTTTAGTGCACAGCAAGCTATGCAACAGAGCCTTCCACATTGCTGTCTCTCTTTCCCTTCTCAACAAAACGTCCATTGTATGCCCACTTCTAAAGTGCTCCCATTTGCCTGCAGGCCAGTTTGCACAGCAGAAAAAATTGGCCTCTGTACCCAAATAAAGAGAGACAGGACTGAAAGATGCTGCTGGATCTCTTCAGTGCACAGCAAGCTATGCAACAGAGCCGTCCACATTGCTGTCTCTCTTTCCTTTGTCAAGAAAACGTCCGTTGTATTTCCACTTCTGAGGTGCTCCCATTCTCCTGCAGCCCAGGTTGCACAGCACAAACAATTGGCCCCTGTTCCCAAACAAAGACAGACAGGACTGAAAGATGCTGCTGGATCTCTTCAGTGCACAGCAAGCTATGCAACAGAGCCATCCACATTGCTGTCTCTCTTTCCTTTGTCAAGAAAACGTCCGTTGTATTGCCACTTCTGAGGTGCTCCCATTCGCCTGCAGGCCAGTTTGCACAGCACAAACAATTGGCCTCTCTTCCCAAACCAAAAGAGGTAGGAGTGAAAGATGCTGCTGGATCTCTTCAGTGCACAGCAAGCTATGCAACAGAGCCGTCCACATTGCTGTCTCTCTTTCCTTTGTCAAGAAAACGTCCGTTGTATTGCCACTTCTGAGGTGCTCCCATTCGCCTGCAGCCCACTTTGCACAGCACAAACAATTGGCCTCTGTTCCCAAACCAAAAGAGGTAGGACTGAAAGATGCTGCTGGATCTCTTCAGTGCACAGCAAGCTATGCAACAGAGCCGTCCACATTGCTGTCTCTCTTTCCTTTGTCAAGAAAACATCCGTTGTATTGCCACTTCTGAGGTGCTCCCATTCGCCTGCAGGCCAGTTTGCACAGCACAAACAATTGGCCTCTCTTCCCAAACCAAAAGAGGTAGGAGTGAAAGATGCTGCTGGATCTCTTCAGTGCACAGCAAGCTATGCAACAGAGCCGTCCACATTGCTGTCTCGCTTTCCTTTGTCAAGAAAACGTCCGTTGTATTGCCACTTCTGAGGTGCTCCCATTCGCCTGCAGCCCAGTTTGCACAGCACAAACAATTGGCCTCTGTTCCCACACAAAAAGAGGTAGGACTGAAAGATGCTGCGGGATCTCTTCAGTGCACAGCAAGCTATGCAACAGAGCCGTCCACATTGCTGTCTCTCTTTCCTTTGTCAAGAAAACGTCCGTTGTATTGCCACTTCTGAGGTGCTCCCATTCGCCTGCAGGCCAGTTTGCACAGCACAAACAATTGGCCTCTGTTCTCACACAAAAAGAGGTAGGACTGAAAGATGCTGCGGGATCTCTTCAGTGCACAGCAAGCTATGCAACAGAGCCGTCCACATTGCTGTCTCTCTTTCCTTTGTCAAGAAAACGTCCGTTGTATTTCCACTTCTGAGGTGCTCCCATTCGCCTGCAGCCCAGGTTGCACAGCACGTACGATTGGCCTCTGTTCCCAAACAAAGAGAGACAGGACTGAAAGATGCTGCTGGATCTCTTCAGTGCACAGCAAGCTATGCAACAGAGCCGTCCACATTGCTGTCTCTCTTTACTTTCTCAACAAAACGTCCATTGTATTCCCAATTCTAAAGTGCTCCCATTCGCCTGCAGGCCACTTTGCACAGCACGAACGATTGGCCTCTGTTCCCAAACAAAGAGAGACAGGACTGAAAAGTGCTGCTGGATATCTTCAGTGCACAGCAAGCTATGCAACAGAGCCGTCCACATTGCTGTCTCTCTTTCCTTTGTCAAGAAAACGTCCGTTGTATTGCCACTTCTGAGGTGCTCCCATTCGCCTGCAGCCCAGTTAGCACAGCACAAACAATTGGCCTCTTCTCCGTAACAAAGACAGACAGGACTGAAAGGTGCTGCTGGATCTCTTCAGTGCACAGCAAGCTATGCAACAGAGCCATCCGCATTGCTGTCTCTCTTTCCTTTGTCAAGAAAACGTCCGTTGTATTTCCACTTCTGAGGTGCTCCCATTCGCCTGCAGGCCAGTTTGCACAGCACAAACAATTGGCCTCTGTTCTCACACAAATAGAGGTAGGACTGAAAGATGCTGCTGGATCTCTTCAGTGCACAGCAAGCTATGCAACAGAGCCGTCCACATTGCTGTCTCTCTTTCCTTTGTCAAGAAAACGTCCGTTGTATTGCCACTTCTGAGGTGCTCCCATTCGCCTGCAGCCCAGGTTGCACAGCACAAACAATTGGCCTTTGTTCCCAAACAAAGAGAGACAGGACTGAAAGATGCTGCTGGATCTCTTCAGTGCACAGCAAGCTATGCAACAGAGCTGCCCACATTGCTGTCTCTCTTTCCTTTCTCAACAAATCGTCCATTGTATTCCCAATTGTAAAGTGCTCCCATTCGCCTGCAGGCCACTTTGCACAGCAGGAATGATTGGCCTCTGTTCCCAAACAAAGAGAGACAGGACTGAAAGGTGCTGCTGGATATCTTCAGTGCACAGCAAGCTATGTAACAGAGCAGTCCACATTGCTGTCTCTCTTTCCTTCGTCAAGAAAGCGTCCGTTGCATTTACATTTCTGAGGTGCTCCCATTCGCCTGCAGCCCAGTTAGCACCGCACAAACAATTGGCCTCTCCTCCGTAACAAAGAGAGGCAGGACTGAAAGATGCTGCGGGATCTCTTCAGTGCACAGCAAGCTATGCAACAGAGCCATCCACATTGCTGTCTCTCTTTCCTTTGTCAAGAAAACGTCCGTTGTATTGCCACTTCTGAGGTGCTCCCATTCGCCTGCAGCCCAGGTTGCACACCACAAACGATAGGCCTCTGTTCCCAAACAAAGAGAGACAGGACTGAAAGATGCTGCTGGATCTCTTCAGTGCACAGCAAGCTATGCAACAGAGCCGTCCACATTGCTGTCTCTCTTTCCTTTGTCAAGAAAACGTCTGTTGTATTGCCACTTCTGAGGTGCTCCCATTAGCCTGCAGCCCAGGTTGTACACCACAAACGATAGGCCTCTGTTCCCAAACAAAGAGAGACAGGACTGAAAGATGCTGCGGGATCTCTTCAGTGCACAGCAAGCTATGCAACAGAGCCATCCACATTGCTGTCTCTCTTTCCTTTGTCAAGAAAACGTCCGTTGTATGCCCACTTCTAAATTGCTCCCATTCGCCTGCAGCCCAGTTTGCACAGCACGTACGATCGGCCTCTGTTACCACACAAAAAGAGAAAGTGCTGAAAGATGCTGCTGGATCTCTTCAGTGCACAGCAAGCTATGCAACAGAGCCGTCCACATTGCTGTCTCTCTTTCCTTTCTCAACAAAACGTCCATTGTATGCCCACTTCTAAAGTGCTCCCATTCGCCTGCAGCCCAGTTTGCACAGCACGAAAGATTGGCCTTCGTTCCCAAACAAAGAGAGACAGGACTGAAAGATGCTGCTGGATCTCTTCAGTGCACAGCAAGCTATGCAACAGAGCCATCCACATTGCTGTCTCTCTTTCTTTTGTCAAGAAAACGTCCGTTGTATTGCCACTTCTGAGGTGCTCCCATTCGCCTGCAGGCCAGTTGGCACAGCACAAACAATTGGCCGCTGTTCCCAAACCAAAAGAGGTAGGGCTGAAAGATGCTGCTGGATCTCTTCAGTGCACACCAAGCTATGCAACAGAGCCGTCCACATTGCTGTCTCTCTTTCCTTTGTCAAGAAAACATCCGTTGTATTGCCACTTCTGAGGTGCTCCCATTCGCCTGCAGCCCAGTTTGCACAGCACAAACAATTGGCCTCTCCTCCGTAACAAAGAGAGGCAGGACTGAAAGATGCTGCTGGATCTCTTCAGTGCACTGCAAGCTATGCAACAGAGCCATCCACATTGTTGTCTCTCTTTCCTTTGTCAAGAAAACATCCGTTGTATTGCCACTTCTGAGGTGCTCCCATTCGCCTGCAGCCCAGTTTGCACAGCATGTACGATTGGCCTCTGTTCCCAAACAAAGAGAGACAGGACAGAAAGATGCTGGTGGATCTCTTCAGTGCACAGCAAGCTATGCAACAGAGCCATCCACATTGCTGACTCTCGTTCTTTGTCAAGAAAACGTCCGTTGTATTTCCACTTCTGAGGTGCTCCCATTCGCCAGCAGCCCAGTTTGCAGAGCACGTGTGATCGGCTTCTGTCCCCACACAAAAAGAGGTAGGTCTGAGAGATGTTACTGGATCTCTTCTGCGCTCAGCAAGCTATGCAACAGAGCCGTCCACATTGTTGTCTCTCTTTCCTTTCTCATCAAAACGTCCGTTGTATTTCCATTTCTGAGGTGCTCCCATTGGCCTGCAGGCCAGTTTGCACAGCACAAACAATTGGCCTCTGTTCCCAAACGCAGAGAGACAGGACAGAAAAATGCTTCTGGATCTCTTCAGTGCACAGCAAGCTATGCAACAGAGCCGTCCACATTCCTGTGCCTCTTTCCTTTGTCAAGAAAACATCCGTTTTATTTCCACTTCTGAGGTGCTCCCATTCGCCTGCAGCCCAGGTTGCACAGCACAAACAATTGGCCTCTGTTCCCAAACAAAGAGAGACAGGACTGAAAGATGCTGCTGGATCTCTTCAGTGCACAGCAAGCTATGCAACAGAGCTGTCCACATTGCTGTCTCTCTTTCCTTTCTCAACAAAACGTCCATTGTATTCCCGATTCTAAAGTGCTCCCATTCGCCTGCAGGCCACTTTGCACAGCAGGAATGATTGGCCTCTGTTCCCAAACAAAGAGAGACAGGACTGAAAGGTGCTGCTGGATATCTTCAGTGCACAGCAAGCTATGTAACAGAGCCGTCCACATTGCTGTCTCTCTTTCCTTTGTCAAGAAAGCGTCCGTTGCATTTACATTTCTGAGGTGCTCCCATTCGCCTGCAGCACAGTTAGCACCGCACAAACAATTGGCCTCTCCTCTGTAACAAAGAGAGGCAGGACTGAAAGATGCTGCGGGATCTCTTCAGTGCACAGCAAGCTATGCAACAGAGCCATCCACATGGCTGTCTCTCTTTCCTTTGTCAAGAAAACGTCCGTTGTATGCCCACTTCTAAATTGCTCCCATTCGCCTGCAGCCCAGTTTGCACAGCACGTACGATCGGCCTCTGTTCCCACACAAAAAGAGAAAGGGCTGAAAGATGCTGCTGGATCTCTTCAGTGCACAGCAAGCTATGCAACAGAGCCGTCCACATTGCTGTCTCTCTTTCCTTTCTCAACAAAACGTCCATTGTATGCCCACTTCTAAAGTGCTCCCATTCGCCTGCAGCCCAGTTTGCACAGCACGAAAATTGGCCTTCGTTCCCAAACAAAGAGAGACAGGACTGAAAGATGCTGCTGGATCTCTTCAGTGCACAGCAAGCTATGCAACAGAGCCATCCACATTGCTGTCTCTCTTTCTTTTGTCAAGAAAACGTCCGTTGTATTGCCACTTCTGAGGTGCTCCCATTCGCCTGCAGGCCAGTTTGCACAGCACAAACAATTGGCCTCTCCTCCGTAACAAAGAGAGGCAGGACTGAAAGATGCTGCTGGATCTCTTCAGTGCACAGCAAGCTATGCAACAGAGCCATCCACATTGTTGTCTCTCTTTCCTTTGTCAAGAAAACATCCGTTGTATTGCCACTTCTGAGGTGCTCCCATTCGCCTGCAGCCCAGTTTGCACAGCACGTACGATCGGCCTCTGTGCCCAAATAAAGAGAGACAGGTCTGAAAGATGCTGCGGGATCTCTTCAGTGCACAGCAAGCTATGCAACAGAGCCATCCACATTGCTGCCTCCCTTTCCTTTGTCAAGAAAACATCCGTTGCATTTCCACTTCTGAGTTGCTCCCATTCGCCTGCAGCCCAGTTTGCACAGCACAAACAATTGGCCTCTGTTCCCAAACCAAAAGAGGTAGGACTGAAAGATGCTGCTGGATCTCTTCAGTGCACAGCAAGCTATGCAACAGAGCCATCCACATTGCTGACTCTCCTTCTTTGTCAAGAAAACGTCCGTTGTATTTCCACTTCTGAGGTGCTCCCATTCGCCAGCAGCCCAGTTTGCAGAGCACGTGTGATCGGCTTCTGTCCCCACACAAAAAGAGGTAGGTCTGAGAGATGTTACTGGATCTCTTCTGCGCTCAGCAAGCTATGTAACAGAGCCGTCCACATTGTTGTCTCTCTTTCCTTTCTCATCAAAACGTCCGTTGTATTTCCATTTCTGAGGTGCTCCCATTGGCCTGCAGGCCAGTTTGCACAGCACAAACAATTGGCCTCTGTTCCCAAACGCAGAGAGACAGGACAGAAAAATGCTTCTGGATCTCTTCAGTGCACAGCAAGCTATGCAACAGAGCCGTCCACATTGCTGTCTCTCTTTCCTTTGTCAAGAAAACATCCGTTTTATTTCCACTTCTGAGGTGCTCCCATTCGCCTGCAGCCCAGGTTGCACAGCACAAACAATTGGCCTCTGTTCCCAAACAAAGAGAGACAGGACTGAAAGATGCTGCTGGATCTCTTTAGTGCACAGCAAGCTATGCAACAGAGCTGTCCACATTGCTCTCTCTTTCCTTTCTCAACAAAACGTCCATTGTATTCCCGATTCTAAAGTGCTCCCATTCGCCTGCAGGCCACTTTGCACAGCAGGAATGATTGGCCTCTGTTCCCAAACAAAGAGAGACAGGACTGAAAGGTGCTGCTGGATATCTTCAGTGCACAGCAAGCTATGTAACAGAGCCGTCCACATTGCTGTCTCTCTTTCCTTTGTCAAGAAAGCGTCCGTTGCATTTACATTTCTGAGGTGCTCCCATTCGCCTGCAGCA
Organism: Amazona ochrocephala; assembly: GCA_039720435.1. Lineage (NCBI taxonomy): Eukaryota > Metazoa > Chordata > Aves > Psittaciformes > Psittacidae > Amazona > Amazona ochrocephala. Next base: position 87,309 of record CM077891.1, on the reverse strand, counting down.
CAGTTAGCACCGCACAAACAATTGGCCTCTCCTCCGTAACAAAGAGAGGCAGGACTGAAAGATGCTGCGGGATCTCTTCAGTGCACAGCAAGCTATGCAACAGAGCCATCCACATTGCTGTCTCTCTTTCCTTTGTCAAGAAAACGTCCGTTGTATGCCCACTTCTAAATTGCTCCCATTCGCCTGCAGCCCAGTTTGCACAGCACGTACGATCGGCCTCTGTTCCCACACAAAAAGAGAAAGGGCTGAAAGATGCTGCTGGATCTCTTCAGTGCAAAGCAAGCTATGCAACAGAGCCGTCCACATTGCTGTCTCTCTTTCCTTTCTCAACAAAACGTCCATTGTATGCCCACTTCTAAAGTGCTCCCATTCGCCTGCAGCCCAGTTTGCACAGCACGAAAGATTGGCCTTCGTTCCCAAACAAAGAGAGACAGGACTGAAAGATGCTGCTGGATCTCTTCAGTGCACAGCAAGCTATGCAACAGAGCCATCCACATTGCTGTCTCTCTTTCTTTTGTCAAGAAAACGTCCGTTGTATTGCCACTTCTGAGGTGCTCCCATTCGCCTGCAGGCCAGTTGGCACAGCACAAACAATTGGCCTCTGCTCCCAAACCAAAAGAGGTAGGGCTGAAAGATGCTGCTGGATCTCTTCAGTGCACAGCAAGCTATGCAACAGAGCCATCCACATTGCTGTCTCTCTTTCCTTTGTCAAGAAAACGTCCGTTGTATTGCCACTTCTGAGGTGCTCCCATTCGCCTGCAGGCCAGTTTGCACAGCACAAACAATTGGCCTCTCCTCCGTAACAAAGAGAGGCAGGACTGAAAGATGCTGCTGGATCTCTTCAGTGCACTGCAAGCTATGCAACAGAGCCATCCACATTGCTGTCTCTCTTTCCTTTGTCAAGAAAACATCCGATGTATTGCCACTTCTGAGGTGCTCCCATTCGCCTGCAGGCCAGTTTGCACAGCACGTACGATCGGTCTCTGTGCCCAAATAAAGAGAGACAGGTCTGAAAGATGCTGCGGGATCTCTTCAGTGCACAGCAAGCTATGCAACAGAGCCATCCACATTGCTGCCTCCCTTTCCTTTGTCAAGAAAACATCCGTTGCATTTCCACTTCTGAGTTGCTCCCATTCGCCTGCAGCCCAGTTTGCACAGCACGTACGATTGGCCTCTGTTCCCAAACAAAGAGAGACAGGACAGAAAGATGCTGCTGGATCTCTTCAGTGCACAGCAAGCTATGCAACAGAGCCATCCACATTGCTGACTCTCCTTCTTTGTCAAGAAAACGTCCGTTGTATTTCCACTTCTGAGGTGCTCCCCTTCGCCAGCAGCCCAGTTTGCAGAGCACGTGTGATCGGCTTCTGTCCCCACACAAAAAGAGGTAGGTCTGAGAGATGTTACTGGATCTCTTCTGCGCTCAGCAAGCTATGTAACAGAGCCGTCCACATTGTTGTCTCTCTTTCCTTTCTCATCAAAACGTCCGTTGTATTTCCATTTCTGAGGTGCTCCCATTGGCCTGCAGGCCAGTTTGCACAGCACAAACAATTGGCCTCTGTTCCCAAACGCAGAGAGACAGGACAGAAAAATGCTTCTGGATCTCTTCAGTGCACAGCAAGCTATGCAACAGAGCCGTCCACATTGCTGTGTCTCTTTCCTTTGTCAAGAAAACATCCGTTTTATTTCCACTTCTGAGGTGCTCCCATTCGCCTGCAGCCCAGGTTGCACAGCACAAACAACTGGCCTCTGTTCCCAAACAAAGAGAGACAGGACTGAAAGGTGCTGCTGGATATCTTCAGTGCACAGCAAGCTATGTAACAGAGCCGTCCACATTGCTGTCTCTCTTTCCTTTGTCAAGAAAGCGTCCGTTGCATTTACATTTCTGAGGTGCTCCCATTCGCCTGCAGCACAGTTAGCACCGCACAAACAATTGGCCTCTCCTCCGTAACAAAGAGAGGCTGGACTGAAAGATGCTGCGGGATCTCTTCAGTGCACAGCAAGCTATGCAACAGAGCCGTCCACTTTCCTCTCTCTCTTTCCTTTGTCGAGAAAACGTCCGTTGTATTGCCACTTCTGAGGTGCTCCCATTCGCCTGCAGCCCAGTTTGCACAGCACGTACGATCGGCCTCTGTTCCCACACAAAAAGAGAAAGTGCTGAAAGATGCTGCTGGATCTCTTCAGTGCACAGCAAGCTATGCAACAGAGCCGTCCACATTGCTGTCTCTCTTTCCTTTGTCAAGAAAACGTCCATTGTATGCCCACTTCTAAAGTGCTCCCATTCGCCTGCAGGCCACTTTGCACAGCACGAAAGATTGGCCTTCGTTCCCAAACAAAGAGAGACAGGACTGAAAGATGCTGCTGGATCTCTTCAGTGCACAGCAAGCTATGCAACAGAGCCATCCACATTGCTGTCTCTCTTTCTTTTGTCAAGAAAACGTCCGTTGTATTGCCACTTCTGAGGTGCTCCCATTCGCCTGCAGGCCAGTTGGCACAGCACAAACAATTGGCCGCTGTTCCCAAACCAAAAGAGGTAGGGCTGAAAGATGCTGCTGGATCTCTTCAGTGCACAGCAAGCTATGCAACAGAGCCGTCCACATTGCTGTCTCTATTTCCTTTCTCACAAAACGTCCGTTGTATGCCCACTTCTAAAGTGCTCCCATTCGCCTGCAGCCCAGTTTGCACACCACGAACGATTGGCCTCTGCTCTAAAAGAAAGAGAGACAGGACTGAAAGATGCTGCTGGATCTCTTCAGTGCACAGCAAGCTATGCAACAGAGCCGTCCACATTGCTGTCTCTCTTTCCTTTCTCAACAAAACGTCCATTGTATGCCCACTTCTAAAGTGCTCCCATTCGCCTGCAGGCCGGTTTGCACACCACGAATGATTGGCCTCTGTACCCAAAGAAAGAGTGACAGGACTGAAAGATGCTGCTGGATCTCTTCAGTGCACAGCAAGCTATGCAACAGAGCCGTCCACATTGCTGTGTCTCTTTCCTTTGTCAAGAAAACGTCCGTTGTATTGCCACTTCTGAGGTGCTCCCATTCGCCTGCAGCCCAATTTGCACAGCACAAACAATTGGCCTCTGTTCCCACACAAAAAGAGCTAGGACTGAAAGATGCTGCTGGATCTCTTCAGTGCACAGCAAGGTATGCAACAGAGCCATCCACATTGCTGTCTCTCTTTCCTTTGTCAAGAAAACGTCCGTTGTATTGCCACTTCTGAGGTGCTCCCATTCGCCTGCAGCCCAGTTTGCACAGCACAAACAATTGGCCTCTGTTCCCAAACCAAAAGAGGTAGGACTGAAAGATGCCGCTGGATCTCTTCAGTGCACAGCAAGCTATGCAACAGAGCCGTCCACATTGCTGTCTCTCTTTCCTTTGTCAAGAAAACGTCCGTTGTATTGCCACTTCTGAGGTGCTCCCATTCGCCTGCAGCCCAGTTTGCACTACACGAATGATTGGCCTCTGTTCCCACACAATGAGAGACAGGACTGAAAGATGCTGCTGGATCTCTTCAGTGTACAGCAAGCTATGCAACAGAGCCGTCCACATTGCTGTCTCTCTTTCCTTTGTCAAGAAAACGTCCGTTGTATTGCCACTTCTGAGGTGCTCCCATTCGCCTGCAATCCAGTTTGCGCAGCACAAACAATTGGCCTCTCTTCCCAAACCAAAAGAGGTAGGACTGAAAGATGCTGCTGCATCTCTTCAGTGCACAGCAAGCTATGCAACAGAGCCATCCACATTGCTGTCTCTCTTTCCTTTGTCAAGAAAACGTCCGTTGTATTGCCACTTCTGAGGTGCTCCCATTCTCCTGCAGCCCAGTTTGCACACCACGAACGATAGGAATCTGTTCCCACACAAAAAGAGCTAGGACTGAAAGATGCTGCTGGGTCACTTCAGTGCACAGCAAGCTATGCAATAGAGCCGTCCACATTGCTGTCTCTCCTTCCTTTGTCGAGAAAACGTCCGTTGTATTTTCACTTCTGAGGTGCTCCCATTCGCCTGCAGCCCAGTTTGCACAGCACAAACAATTGGCCTCTGTTCCCAAACCAAAAGAGGTAGGACTGAAAGATGCTGCTGGATCTCTTCTGCGCACAGCAAGCTATGCAACAGAGCCGTCCACATTGCTGTCTCTCTTTCCTTTGTCAAGAAAACATCCGTTGTATTGCCACTTCTGAGGTGCTCCCATTCGCCTGCAGCCCAGTTTGCACAGCACGTACGATCGGCCTCTGTACCCAAATAAAGAGAGACAGGTCTGAAAGATGCTGCTGGATCTCTTCAGTGCACAGCAAGCTATGCAACAGAGCCGTCCACATTGCTGCCTCTCTTTCCTTTGTCAAGAAAACGTCCGTTGCATTTCCACTTCTGAGTTGCTCCCTTTCGCCTGCAGCCCAATTTGCACAGCACGTACGATTGGCCTCTGTTCCCAAACAAAGAGAGACAGGACTGAAAGATGCTGCTGGATCTCTTTAGTGCACAGCAAGCTATGCAACAGAGCTGTCCACATTGCTGTCTCTCTTTCCTTTCTCAACAAAACGTCCATTGTATTCCCGATTCTAAAGTGCTCCCATTCGCCTGCAGGCCACTTTGCACAGCAGGAATGATTGGCCTCTGTTCCCAAACAAAGAGAGACAGGACTGAAAGGTGCTGCTGGATATCTTCAGTGCACAGCAAGCTATGTAACAGAGCCGTCCACATTGCTGTCTCTCTTTCCTTTGTCAAGAAAGCGTCCGTTGCATTTACATTTCTGAGCTGCTCCCATTCGCCTGCAGCACAGTTAGAACCGCACAAACAATTGGCCTCTCCTCTGTAACAAAGAGAGGCAGGACTGAAAGATGCTGCGGGATCTCTTCAGTGCACAGCAAGCTATGCAACAGAGCCATCCACATTGCTGTCTCTCTTTCCTTTGTCAAGAAAACGTCCGTTGTATGCCCACTTCTAAATTGCTCCCATTCGCCTGCAGCCCAGTTTGCACAGCACGTACGATCGGCCTCTGTTCCCACACAAAAAGAGAAAGGGCTGAAAGATGCTGCTGGATCTCTTCAGTGCACAGCAAGCTATGCAACAGAGCCGTCCACATTGCTGTCTCTCTTTCCTTTCTCAACAAAACGTCCATTGTATGCCCACTTCTAAAGTGCTCCCATTCGCCTGCAGCCCAGTTTGCACAGCACGAAAGATTGGCCTTCGTTCCCAAACAAAGAGAGACAGGACTGAAAGATGCTGCTGGATCTCTTCAGTGCACAGCAAGCTATGCAACAGAGCCATCCACATTGCTGTCTCTCTTTCTTTTGTCAAGAAAACGTCCGTTGTATTGCCACTTCTGAGGTGCTCCCATTCGCCTGCAGGCCAGTTGGCACAGCACAAACAATTGGCCTCTGCTCCCAAACCAAAAGAGGTAGGGCTGAAAGATGCTGCTGGATCTCTTCAGTGCACAGCAAGCTATGCAACAGAGCCGTCCACATTGCTGTCTCTCTTTCCTTTGTCAAGAAAACGTCCGTTGTATTGCCACTTCTGAGGTGCTCCCATTCGCCTGCAGGCCAGTTTGCACAGCACAAACAATTGGCCTCTCCTCCGTAACAAAGAGAGGCAGGACTGAAAGATGCTGCTGGATCTCTTCAGTGCACTGCAAGCTATGCAACAGAGCCATCCACATTGCTGTCTCTCTTTCCTTTGTCAAGAAAACATCCGTTGTATTGCCACTTCTGAGGTGCTCCCATTCGCCTGCAGGCCAGTTTACACAGCACAAACAATTGGCCTCTGTGCCCAAATAAAGAGAGACAGGTCTGAAAGATGCTGCGGGATCTCTTCAGTGCACAGCAAGCTATGCAACAGAGCCATCCACATTGCTGCCTCCCTTTCCTTTGTCAAGAAAACATCCGTTGCATTTCCACTTCTGAGGTGCTCCCATTCGCCTGCAGCCCAGTTTGCACAGCACGTACGATTGGCCTCTGTTCCCAAACAAAGAGAGACAGGACAGAAAGATGCTGCTGGATCTCTTCAGTGCACAGCAAGCTATGCAACAGAGCCATCCACATTGCTGACTCTCCTTCTTTGTCAAGAAAACGTCCGTTGTATTTCCACTTCTGAGGTGCTCCCCTTCGCCAGCAGCCCAGTTTGCAGAGCACGTGTGATCGGCTTCTGTCCCCACACCAAAAGAGGTAGGTCTGAGAGATGTTACTGGATCTCTTCTGCGCTCAGCAAGCTATGTAACAGAGCCGTCCACATTGTTGTCTCTCTTTCCTTTCTCATCAAAACGTCCGTTGTATTTCCATTTCTGAGGTGCTCCCATTGGCCTGCAGGCCAGTTTGCACAGCACAAACAATTGGCCTCTGTTCCCAAACGCAGAGAGACAGGACAGAAAAATGCTTCTGGATCTCTTCAGTGCACAGCAAGCTATGCAACAGAGCCGTCCACATTGCTGTCTCTCTTTCCTTTGTCAAGAAAACATCCGTTTTATTTCCACTTCTGAGGTGCTCCCATTCGCCTGCAGCCCAGTTAGCACCGCACAAACAACTGGCCTCTGTTCCCAAACAAAGAGAGACAGGACTGAAAGATGCTGCTGGATCTCTTCAGTGCACAGCAAGCTATGCAACAGAGCTGTCCACATTGCTGTCTCTCTTTCCTTTCTCAACAAAACGTCCATTGTATTCCCGATTCTAAAGTGCTCCCATTCGCCTGCAGGCCACTTTGCACAGCAGGAATGATTGGCCTCTGTTCCCAAACAAAGAGAGACAGGACTGAAAGGTGCTGCTGGATATCTTCAGTGCACAGCAAGCTATGTAACAGAGCCGTCCACATTGCTGTCTCTCTTTCCTTTGTCAAGAAAACGTCCGTTGCATTTACATTTCTGAGGTGCTCCCATTCGCCTGCAGCACAGTTAGCACCGCACAAACAATTGGCCTCTCCTCCGTAACAAAGAGAGGCTGGACTGAAAGATGCTGCGGGATCTCTTCAGTGCACAGCAAGCTATGCAACAGAGCCATCCACATGGCTGTCTCTCTTTCCTTTGTCAAGAAAACGTCCGTTGTATGCCCACTTCTAAATTGCTCCCATTCGCCTGCAGCCCAGTTTGCACAGCACGTACGATCGGCCTCTGTTCCCACACAAAAAGAGAAAGTGCTGAAAGATGCTGCTGGATCTCTTCAGTGCACAGCAAGCTATGCAACAGAGCCGTCCACATTGCTGTCTCTCTTTCCTTTGTCAAGAAAACGTCCATTGTATGCCCACTTCTAAAGTGCTCCCATTCGCCTGCAGGCCACTTTGCACAGCACGAAAGATTGGCCTTCGTTCCCAAACAAAGAGAGACAGGACTGAAAGATGCTGCTGGATCTCTTCAGTGCACAGCAAGCTATGCAACAGAGCCATCCACATTGCTGTCTCTCTTTCTTTTGTCAAGAAAACGTCCGTTGTATTGCCACTTCTGAGGTGCTCCCATTCGCCTGCAGGCCAGTTGGCACAGCACAAACAATTGGCCTCTGCTCCCAAACCAAAAGAGGTAGGGCTGAAAGATGCTGCTGGATCTCTTCAGTGCACAGCAAGCTATGCAACAGAGCCGTCCACATTGCTGTCTCTCTTTCCTTTGTCAAGAAAACGTCCGTTGTATTGCCACTTCTGAGGTGCTCCCATTCGCCTGCAGGCCAGTTTGCACAGCACAAACAATTGGCCTCTCCTCCGTAACAAAGAGAGGCAGGACTGAAAGATGCTGCTGGATCTCTTCAGTGCACTGCAAGCTATGCAACAGAGCCATCCACATTGCTGTCTCTCTTTCCTTTGTCAAGAAAACATCCGTTGTATTGCCACTTCTGAGGTGCTCCCATTCGCCTGCAGGCCAGTTTACACAGCACAAACAATTGGAATCTGTGCCCAAATAAAGAGAGACAGGTCTGAAAGATGCTGCGGGATCTCTTCAGTGCACAGCAAGCTATGCAACAGAGCCATCCACATTGCTGCCTCCCTTTCCTTTGTCAAGAAAACATCCGTTGCATTTCCACTTCTGAGGTGCTCCCATTCGCCTGCAGCCCAGTTTGCACAGCACGTACGATTGGCCTCTGTTCCCAAACAAAGAGAGACAGGACAGAAAGATGCTGCTGGATCTCTTCAGTGCACAGCAAGCTATGCAACAGAGCCATCCACATTGCTGACTCTCCTTCTTTGTCAAGAAAACGTCCGTTGTATTTCCACTTCTGAGGTGCTCCCCTTCGCCAGCAGCCCAGTTTGCAGAGCACGTGTGATCGGCTTCTGTCCCCACACCAAAAGAGGTAGGTCTGAGAGATGTTACTGGATCTCTTCTGCGCTCAGCAAGCTATGTAACAGAGCCGTCCACATTGTTGTCTCTCTTTCCTTTCTCATCAAAACGTCCGTTGTATTTCCATTTCTGAGGTGCTCCCATTGGCCTGCAGGCCAGTTTGCACAGCACAAACAATTGGCCTCTGTTCCCAAACGCAGAGAGACAGGACAGAAAAATGCTTCTGGATCTCTTCAGTGCACAGCAAGCTATGCAACAGAGCCGTCCACATTGCTGTCTCTCTTTCCTTTGTCAAGAAAACATCCGTTTTATTTCCACTTCTGAGGTGCTCCCATTCGCCTGCAGCCCAGGTTGCACAGCACAAACAACTGGCCTCTGTTCCCAAACAAAGAGAGACAGGACTGAAAGATGCTGCTGGATCTCTTCAGTGCACAGCAAGCTATGCAACAGAGCTGTCCACATTGCTGTCTCTCTTTCCTTTCTCAACAAAACGTCCATTGTATTCCCGATTCTAAAGTGCTCCCATTCGCCTGCAGGCCACTTTGCACAGCAGGAATGATTGGCCTCTGTTCCCAAACAAAGAGAGACAGGACTGAAAGGTGCTGCTGGATATCTTCAGTGCACAGCAAGCTATGTAACAGAGCCGTCCACATTGCTGTCTCTCTTTCCTTTGTCAAGAAAACGTCCGTTGCATTTACATTTCTGAGGTGCTCCCATTCGCCTGCAGCACAGTTAGCACCGCACAAACAATTGGCCTCTCCTCCGTAACAAAGAGAGGCTGGACTGAAAGATGCTGCGGGATCTCTTCAGTGCACAGCAAGCTATGCAACAGAGCCATCCACATGGCTGTCTCTCTTTCCTTTGTCAAGAAAACGTCCGTTGTATGCCCACTTCTAAATTGCTCCCATTCGCCCGCAGCCTAGTTTGCACAGCACGTACGATCGGCCTCTGTTCCCACACAAAAAGAGAAAGTGCTGAAAGATGCTGCTGGATCTCTTCAGTGCACAGCAAGCTATGCAACAGAGCCGTCCACATTGCTGTCTCTCTTTCCTTTGTCAAGAAAACGTCCATTGTATGCCCACTTCTAAAGTGCTCCCATTCGCCTGCAGGCCACTTTGCACAGCACGAAAGATTGGCCTTCGTTCCCAAACAAAGAGAGACAGGACTGAAAGATGCTGCTGGATCTCTTCAGTGCACAGCAAGCTATGCAACAGAGCCATCCACATTGCTGTCTCTCTTTCTTTTGTCAAGAAAACGTCCGTTGTATTGCCACTTCTGAGGTGCTCCCATTCGCCTGCAGGCCAGTTGGCACAGCACAAACAATTGGCCGCTGTTCCCAAACCAAAAGAGGTAGGGCTGAAAGATGCTGCTGGATCTCTTCAGTGCACAGCAAGCTATGCAACAGAGCCGTCCACATTGCTGTCTCTCTTTCCTTTGTCAAGAAAACATCCGTTGTATTGCCACTTCTGAGGTGCTCCCATTCGCCTGCAGGCCAGTTTGCACAGCACAAACAATTGGCCTCTCCTCCGTAACAAAGAGAGGCAGGACTGAAAGATGCTGCTGGATCTCTTCAGTGCACTGCAAGCTATGCAACAGAGCCGTCCACATTGTTGTCTCTCTTTCCTTTGTCAAGAAAACATCCGTTGTATTGCCACTTCTGAGGTGCTCCCATTCGCCTGCAGCCCAGTTTGCACAGCACGTACGATCGGCCTCTGTGCCCAAATAAAGAGAGACAGGTCTGAAAGATGCTGCGGGATCTCTTCAGTGCACAGCAAGCTATGCAACAGAGCCATCCACATTGCTGCCTCCCTTTCCTTTGTCAAGAAAACATCCGTTGCATTTCCACTTCTGAGTTGCTCCCATTCGCCTGCAGCCCAGTTTGCACAGCACGTACGATTGGCCTCTGTTCCCAAACAAAGACAGACAGGACAGAAAGATGCTGCTGGATCTCTTCAGTGCACAGCAAGCTATGCAACAGAGCCATCCACATTGCTGACTCTCCTTCTTCGTCAAGAAAACGTCCGTTGTATTTCCACTTCTGAGGTGCTCCCATTCGCCAGCAGCCCAGTTTGCAGAGCACGTGTGATCGGCTTCTGTCCCCACACAAAAAGAGGTAGGTCTGAGAGATGTTACTGGATCTCTTCTGCGCTCAGCAAGCTATGTAACGGAGCCGTCCACATTGTTGTCTCTCTTTCCTTTCTCATCAAAACGTCCGTTGTATTGCCACTTCTGAGGTGCTCCCATTCGCCTGCAGCCCAGTTTGCACAGCACAAACCATTGGCCTCTGCTCCCAAACAAAAAGAGGTAGGACTGAAAGATGCTGCTGGATCTCTTCAGTGCACAGCAAGCTATGCAACAGAGCCGTCCACATTGCTGTCTCTCTTTCCTTTGTCAAGAAAACATCCGTTTTATTTCCACTTCTGAGGTGATCCCATTCGCCTGCAGCTCAGTTTGCACAGCACGAACGATTGGCCTCTGTTCCCACACAAAAAGAGGTAGGACTGAATGATGCTGCTGGATCTCTTCAGTGCACAGCAAGCTATGCAACAGAGCCATCCACATTGCTGTCTCTCTTTCCTTTCTCAAAAAAACGTCCATTGTATGCCCACTTCTAAAGTGTTCCCATTCGCCTGCAGGCCAGTTTGCACAGCACGAACGATTGGCCTCTGTTCCCAAACAAAGAGAGACAGGACTGAAAGATGCTGCTGGATCTCTTCAGTGCACAGCAAGCTATGCAACAGAGCCGTCCTCATTGCTGTCTCTCTTTCCTTTGACAAGAAAACGTCCGTTGCATTTACACTTCTGAGGTGCTCCCATTCGCCTGCAGCCCAGGTTGCACAGCACGAACGATTGGCCTCTCTTCCCACACAAAAAGAGGTACGACTGAAAGATGCTGTTGGATCTCTTCAGTGCACAGCAAGCTATGCAACAGAGCCGTCCACATTGCTGTCTCTATTTCCTTTCTCAACAAAACGTCTGTTGTATGCCCACTTCTAAAGTGCTCCCATTCGCCTGCAGCCCAGTTTGCACACCACGAACGATTGGCCTCTGCTCTAAAAGAAAGAGAGACAGGACTGAAAGATGCTGCTGGATCTCTTCAGTGCACAGCAAGCTATGCAACAGAGCCGTCCACATTGCTGTCTCTCTTTCCTTTCTCAACAAAACGTCCATTGTATGCCCACTTCTAAAGTGCTCCCATTCGCCTGCAGGCCGGTTTGCACACCACGAATGATTGGCCTCTGTACCCAAAGAAAGAGTGACAGGACTCAAAGATGCTGCTGGATCTCTTCAGTGCACAGCAAGCTATGCAACAGAGCCGTCCACATTGCTGTCTCTCTTGCCTTTGTCAAGAAAACGTCCGTTGTATTGCCACTTCTGAGGTGCTCCCATTCGCCTGCAGCCCAGTTTGCACTACACGAATGATTGGCCTCTGTTCCCACACAATGAGAGACAGGACTGAAAGATGCTGCTGGATCTCTTCAGTGCACAGCAAGCTATGCAACAGAGCCGTCCACATTGCTGTCTCGCTTTCCTTTGTCAAGAAAACGCCCGTTGTATTGCCACTTCTGAGGTGCTCCCATTTGCCTGCAGGCCAGTTTGCACAGCACAAACAATTGGCCTCTGTTCCCAAACCAAAAGAGGTAGGACTGAAAGATGCTGCTGGATCTCTTCAGTGTACAGCAAGCTATGCAACAGAGCCGTCCACATTGCTGTCTCTCTTTCCTTTGTCAAGAAAACGTCCGTTGTATTGCCACTTCTGAGGTGCTCCCATTCGCCTGCAATCCAGTTTGCGCAGCACAAACAATTGACCTCTCTTCCCAAACCAAAAGAGGTAGGACTGAAAGATGCTGCTGGATCTCTTCAGTGCACAGCAAGCTATGCAACAGAGCCGTCCACATTGCTGTCTCTCTTTCCTTTGTCAAGAAAACATCCGTTGTATTGCCACTTCTGAGGTGCTCCCATTCTCCTGCAGCCCAGTTTGCACACCACGAACGATAGGAATCTGTTCCCACACAAAAAGAGCTAGGACTGAAAGATGCTGCTGGATCACTTCAGTGCACAGCAAGCTATGCAATAGAGCCGTCCACATTGCTGTCTCTCCTTCCTTTGTCAAGAAAACGTCCGTTGTATTTTCACTTCTGAGGTGCTCCCATTCGCCTGCAGCCCAGTTTGCACAGCACAAACAATTGGCCTCTGTTCCCAAACCAAAAGAGGTAGGACTGAAAGATGCTGCTGGATCTCTTCTGCGCACAGCAAGCTATGCAACAGAGCCGTCCACATTGCTGTCTCTCTTTCCTTTGTCAAGAAAACATCCGTTGTATTGCCACTTCTGAGGTGCTCCCATTCGCCTGCAGCCCAGTTTGCACAGCACGTACGATCGGCCTCTGTACCCAAATAAAGAGAGACAGGTCTGAAAGATGCTGCTGGATCTCTTCAGTGCACAGCAAGCTATGCAACAGAGCCGTCCACATTGCTGCCTCTCTTTCCTTTGTCAAGAAAACGTCCGTTGCATTTCCACTTCTGAGTTGCTCCCTTTCGCCTGCAGCCCAATTTGCACAGCACGTACGATTGGCCTCTGTTCCCAAACAAAGAGAGACAGGACTGAAAGGTGCTGCTGGATCTCTTCAGTGCACAGCAAGCTATGCAACAGAGCCATCCATATTGCTGACTCTCCTTCTTTGTCAAGAAAACATCCGCTGTATTTCCACTTCTGAGGTGCTCCCATTCGCCTGCAGACCAGTTTGCACAGCACGTGTGATCGGCCTCTGTCTCCACACAAAAAGAGGTAGGACTGAGAGATGTTACTGGATCTCTTCTGCGCTCAGCAAGCTATGTAACAGAGCTGTCCACATTGTTGTCTCTCTTTCCTTTCTCATCAAAACGTCCGTTGTATTTCCATTTCTGAGGTGCTCCCATTGGCCTGCAGGCCAGTTTGCACAGCACAAACAATTGGCCTCTGTTCCCAAACGCGGAGAGACAGGACAGAAAAATGCTGCTGGACCTCTTCAGTGCATAGCAAGCTATGCAACAGAGCCGTCCACATTGCTGTCTCACCTTCCTTTGTCAAGAAAACATCCGTTGTATTGCCACTTCTGAGGTGCTCCCATTCGCCTGCAGCCCAGGTTGCACAGCACGAACGATTGGCCTCTGTTCCCACACAAAAAGAGGTAGGACTGAAAGATGCTGCTGGATCTCTTCAGTGCACAGCAAGCTATGCAACAGAGCCGTCCACATTGCTGTCTCTATTTCCTTTCTCAACAAAACGTCCGTTGTATGCCCACTTCTAAAGTGCTCCCATTCGCCTGCAGCCCAGTTTGCAAACCACGAACGATGGGCCTCTGCTCTAAAAGAAAGAGAGACAGGACTGAAAGATGCTGCTGGATCTCTTCAGTGCACAGCAAGCTGTGCAACAGAGACGTCCACATTGCTGTCTCTCTTTCCTTTCTCAACAAAACTTCCATTGTATGCCCACTTCTAAAGTGCTCCCATTCGCCTGCAGGCCGGTTTGCAAACCACGAATGATTGGCCTCTGTACCCAAAGAAAGAGTGACAGGACTGAAAGATGCTGCTGGATCTCTTCAGCGCACAGCAAGCTATGCAACAGAGCCGTCCACATTGCTGTCTCTCTTTCCTTTGTCAAGAATACGTCCGTTGTATTTCCACTTCTGAGGTGCTCCCATTCGCCTGCAGCCCAATTTGCACAGCAGAAACAATTGGCCTCTGTTCCCACACAAAAAGACCTAGGACTGAAAGATGCTGCGGGATCTCTTCAGTGCACAGCAAGCTATGCAACAGAGCCATCCACATTGCTGTCTCTCTTTCCTTTGTCAAGTAAGCGTCCGTTGTATTGCCACTTCTGAGGTGATCCCTTTCGCCTGCGGGCCAGTTTGCACACCACGAACGATAGGAATCTGTTAACACACAAAAAGAGCTAGGACTGAAAGATGCTGCTGGATCTCTTCAGTGCACAGCAAGCTATGCAACAGAGCCATCCACATTGCTGTCTCTCTTTCCTTTGTCAAGAAAACGTCCGTTGTATTGCCACTTCTGAGGTGCTCCCATTCGCCTGCAGGCCAGTTGGCACAGCACAAACAATTGGCCTCTGTTCCCAAACCAAAAGAGGTAGGACTGAAAGATGCTGCTGGATCTCTTCAGTGCACAGCAAGCTATGCAACAGAGCCATCCACATTGCTGTCTCTCTTTCCTTTGTCAAGAAAACGTCCGTTGTATTGCCACTTCTGAGGTGCTCCCATTCGCCTGCAGCCCAGTTTGCACTACACGAATGATTGGCCTCTGTTCCCACACAATGAGAGACAGGACTGAAAGATGCTGCTGGATCTCTTCAGTGCACAGCAAGCTATGCAACAGAGCCGTCCAGATTGCTGTCTCGCTTTCCTTTGTCAAGAAAACGCCCGTTGTATTGCCACTTCTGAGGTGCTCCCATTCTCCTGCAGCCCAGTTTGCACACCACGAACGATAGGAATCGGTTCCCACACAAAAAGAGCTAGGACTGAAAGATGCTGCGGGATCTCTTCAGTGCACAGCAAGCTATGCAACAGAGCCGTGCACATTGCTGTCTCTCTTTCCTTTGTCAAGAAAACGTCCGTTGTATTTCCAATTCTGAGGTGCTCCCATTCGCCTGCAGCCCAATTTGCACAGCACAAACAATTGGCCTCTGTTCCCACACAAAAAGACGTAGGATTGAAAGATGCTGCGGGATCTCTTCAGTGCACAGCAAGCTATGCAACAGAGCCGTCCACATTGCTGTCTCTCTTTCCTTTGTCAAGAAAACGTCCGTTGTATTGCCACTTCTGAGGTGCTCCCATTCGCCTGCAGCCCAGTTTGCACAGCACAAACAATTGGCCTCTGTTCCCAAACAAATAGAGACAGGACTGAAAGATGCTGCGGGATCTCTTCAGTGCACAGCAAGCTATGCAACAGAGCCGTCCACATTGCTGTCTCTCTTTCCTTTGTCGAGAAAACGTCCGTTGTATTGCCACTTCTGAGGTGCTCCCATTCGCCTGCAGCCCAGTTTGCACAGCACAAACAATTGGCCTCTGTTCCCAAACAAAGAGAGACAGGACTGAAAGATGCTGCTGGATCTCTTCAGTGCACAGCAAGCTATGCAACAGAGCCGTCCACACTGCTGTCTCTCTTTCGTTTCTCAACAAAACGTCCATTGTATATCCACTTCTAAAGTGCCCCCATTAGCCTGCAGCCCAGTTTGCACAGCACAAACAATTGGCCTCTGTTCCCAAACAAAGAGAGACAGGACTGAAAGATGCTGCTGGATCTCTTCAGTGCATAGCAAGCTATGCAACAGAGCCGTCCACATTGCTGTCTCTCTTTACTTTCTCATCAAAATGTCCGTTGTTTTTCCACTTCTGAGGTGCTCCCATTCGCCTGCAGCCCAGTTTGCACAGCACGAACGATAGGCCTCAGTTCCCACACAAAAAGAGAAAATGCTGAAAGATGCTGCTGGATCTCTTCAGTGCAGAGCAAGCTATGCAACAGAGCTGTCCACATTGCTGCCTCCCTTTCCTTTGTCAAGAAAACGTCCGTTGTATTTCCATTTCTGAGGTGCTCCCATTCGCCTGCAGGCCAGTTTGCACAGCACAAACAATTGGCCTCTGTTCCCACAGAAAGAGAGCCAGGACTGAAAGATGCTGCTGGATCTCTTCAGTGCACAGCAAGCTATGCAACAGAGCCGTCCACATTGCTGTCTCACCTTCCTTTGTCAAGAAAACATCCGTTGTATTTCCACTTCCGAGGTGCTCATATTCGCCTGCAGGCCAGTTTGCACAGCACAAACAATTGGCCTCTGTTTTCACACAAAAAGATGTAGGACTGAAAGATGCTGCGGGATCTCTTCAGTGCACAGCAAGCTATGCAACAGAGCCGTCCACATTGCTGTCTCTCTTTCCTTTGTCAAGAAAACGTCCGTTGTATTTCCACTTCTGAGGTGCTCCCATTCGCCTGCAGCCCAGGTTGCACAGCACGTACGATTGGCCTCTGTTCCCAAACAAAGAGAGACAGGACTGAAAGATGCTGCTGGATCTCTTCAGTGCACAGCAAGCTATGCAACAGAGCCGTCCACATTGCTGTCTCTCTTTCCTTTCTCAACAAAACGTCCATTTTATTCCCAATTCTAAAGTGCTCCCATTCGCCTGCAGCCAAGTTTGCACAGCACGAACGATTGGCCTCTGTTCCCACACAAAAAGAGTTGGGACTGAAAGATGTTACTGGATCTCTTCTGCGCACTGCAAGCTATGTAACAGAGCCGTCCACATTGCTGTCTCTCATACCTTTCTCAACAAAACGTCCATCGTATGCCCACTTCTAAAGTGCTCCCATTCGCCTGCAGCCCAGTTTGCACAGCACGTACGATTGGCCTCTGTTCCCACAGAAAAAGAGGTAGGACTGAAAGATGCTGGTAGATCTCTTCAGTGCACAGCAAGCTATGCAACAGAGCCATCCACATTGCTGTCTCTCTTTCCTTTGTCAAGAAAACGTCCGTTGTATTTCCACTTCTAAAGTGCTCCCATTCGCCTGCAGCCCAGTTTGCACAGCACGTACGATTGGCCTCTGTTCCCAAAGAAAGAGGGAAAGGACTGAAAGATGTTCCTGGATCTCTTCAGTGCACAGCAAGCTATGCAACAGAGCTGTCCACATTGCTGTCTCTCTTTCCTTTGTCAAGAAAACGTCCGTTGTATTGCCACTTCTGAGGTGCTCCCATTCGCCTGCAGGCAGTTTGCACAGCACGCACGATTGGCCTCTGTTCCCACACAAAAAGAGGTAGGACTGAAAGATGCTGCTGCATCTCTTCAGTGCACAGCAAGCTATGCAACAGAGCCGTCCACATTGCTGTCTCTCTTTCCTTTGTCAAGAAAACGTCCGTTGTATTGCCACTTCTGAGGTGCTCCCATTCGCCAGCAGGCCAGTTTGCACAGCACAAACAATTGGCCTCTGTTCCCAAACCAAAAGAGGTAGGACTGAAAGATGCTGCTGGATCTCTTCAGTGTACAGCAAGCTATGCAACAGAGCCGTCCACATTGCTGTCTCTCTTTCCTTTGTCAAGAAAACGTCCGTTGTATTGCCACTTCTGAGGTGCTCCCATTCGCCCGCAATCCAGTTTGCACAGCACAAACAATTGGCCTCTGTTCCCAAACCAAAAGAGGTAGGACTGAAAGATGCTGCTGGATCTCTTCAGTGCACAGCAAGCTATGCAACAGAGCCGTCTACATTGCTGTCTCTCTTTCCTTTGTCAAGAAAACGTCCGTTGTATTGCCACTTCTGAGGTGCTCCCATTCGCCTGCAGCCCAGTTTGCACACCACGAACGATAGGAATCTGTTCCCACACAAAAAGAGCTAGGACTGAAAGATGCTGCGGGATCTCTTCAGTGCACAGCAAGCTATGCAACAGAGCCGTCCACATTGCTGTCTCTCCTTCCTTTGTCAAGAAAACGTCCGTTGTATTTTCACTTCTCAGGTGCTCCCATTCGCCTGCAGGCCAGTTGGCACAGCACGTACGATTGGCCTCTGTTCCCAAACAAAGAGAGACAGGACAGAAAGGTGCTGCTGGATCTCTTCAGTGCACAGCAAGCTATGCAACAGAGCCATCCATATTGCAGACTCTCCTTCTTTGTCAAGAAAACATCCGCTGTATTTCCACTTCTGCGGTGCTCCCATTCGCCTGCAGACCAGTTTGCACAGCACTTGTGATCGGCCTCTGTCCCCACACAAAAAGAGGTAGGACTGAGAGATGTTACTGGATCTCTTCTGCGCTCAGCAAGCTATGTAACAGAGCCGTCCACATTGTTGTCTCTCTTTCCTTTCTCATCAAAACGTCCGTTGTATTTCCATTTCTAAAGTGCTCCCATTCGCCTGCAGGCCAGTTTGCACAGCACAAACAATTGGCCTCTGTTCCCAAACGCAGAGAGACAGGACAGAAAAATGCTGCTGGATCTCTTCAGTGCACAGCAAGCTATGCAACAGAGCCGTCCACATTGCTGTCTCACCTTCCTTTGTCAAGAAAACATCCGTTGTATTGCCACTTCTGAGGTGCTCCCATTCGCCTGCAGCCCAGTTTGCACAGCACGAACGATTGGCCTCTGTTCCCACACAAAAAGAGGTAGGACTGAAAGATGCTGCTGGATCTCTTCAGTGCACAGCAAGCTATGCAACAGAGCCATCCACATTGCTGTCTCTCTTTCCTTTCTCAAAAAAACGTCCATTGTATGCCCACTTCTAAAATGCTCCCATTCGCCTGCAGGCCACTTTGCACACCACGAATGATTGGCCTCTGTACCCAAAGAAAGAGTGACAGGACTGAAAGATGCTGCTGGATCTCTTCAGTGCACAGCAAGCTATGCAACAGAGCCGTCCACATTGCTGTCTCTCTTTCCTTTGTCAAGAAAACGTCCGTTGCATTTCCAATTCTGTGGTGCTCCCATTTGCCTGCAGCCCAATTTGCACAGCACAAACAATTGGCCTCTGTTCCCACACAAAAAGACGTAGGATTGAAAGATGCTGCGGGATCTCTTCAGTGCACAGCAAGCTATGCAACAGAGCCGTCCACATTGCTGTCTCTCTTTCCTTTGTCAAGAAAACGTCCGTTGTATTGCCACTTCTGAGGTGCTCCCATTCGCCTGCAGCCCAGTTTGCACAGCACAAACAATTGGCCTCTGTTCCCAAACAAATAGAGACAGGACTGAAAGATGCTGCGGGATCTCTTCAGTGCACAGCAAGCTATGCAACAGAGCCGTCCACATTGCTGTCTCTCTTTCCTTTGTCAAGAAAACGTCCCTTGTATTGCCACTTCTGAGGTGCTCCCATTCGCCTGCAGCCCAGGTTGCACAGCACAAACAATTGGCCTCTGTTCCCAAACAAAGAGAGACAGGACTGAAAGATGCTGCTGGATCTATTCAGTGCACAGCAAGCAATGCAACAGAGCCGTCCACACTGCTGTCTCTCATTCGTTTCTCAACAATACGTCCATTGTATATCCACTTCTAAAGTGCCCCCATTAGCCTGCAGCCCAGTTTGCACAGCACAAACAATTGGCCTCTGTTCCCAAAAAAAGAGAGACAGGACTGAAAGATGCTGCTGGATCTCTTCAGTGCACAGCAAGCTATGCAACAGTGCCGTCCACATTGCTGTCTCTCTTTACTTTCTCATCAAAATGTCCGTTGTTTTTCCACTTCTGAGGTGCTCCCATTCGCCTGCAGCCCAGTTTGCACAGCACGAACGATAGGCCTCAGTTCCCACACAAAAAGAGAAAATGCTGAAAGATGCTGCTGGATCTCTTCAGTGCACAGCAAGCTATGCAACAGAGCTGTCCACATTGCTGCCTCCCTTTCCTTTGTCAAGAAAACGTCCGTTGTATTTCCATTTCTGAGGTGCTCCCATTCGCCTGCAGGCCAGTTTGCACAGCACAAACAATTGGCCTCTGTTCCCAAACAAAGAGAGACAGGACTGAAAGATGCTGCTGGATCTCTTCAGTGCACAGCAAGCTATGCAACAGAGCCGTCCACATTGCTGTCTCGCTTTCCTTTGTCAAGAAAACGTCTGTTGTATTGCCACTTCTGAGGTGCTCCCATTCGCCTGCAGCCCAGTTTGCACAGCACAAACAATTGGCCTCTGTTCCCAAACAGAGCCAGGACTGAAAGATGCTGCTGGATCTCTTCAGTGCACAGCAAGCTATGCAACAGAGCCATCCACATTGCTGTCTCTCTTTCCTTTGTCAAGAAAACAGCTGTTGTATTTCCACTTCTGAGGTGCGCCCATTCGCCTGCAGGCCAGTTTGCACAGCACGAACGATAGGCCTCTGTTCCCACACAAAAAGATGTAGGACTGAAAGATGTTACTGGATCTCTTCAGTGCACAGCAAGCTATGCAACAGAGCTGTCCACATTGCTGTCTCTCTTTCCTTTGTCAAGAAAACGTCCGTTGTATTGCCACTTCTGAGGTGCTCCCATTCGCCAGCAGCCAAGGGTGCACAGCACAAACAATTGGCCTCTTCTCCGTAACAAAGACAGACAGGACTGAAAGGTGCTGCTGGATCTCTTCAGTGCACAGCAAGCTATGCAACAGAGCCATCCGCATTGCTGTCTCTCTTTCCTTTGTCAAGAAAACGTCCGTTGTATTGCCACTTCTGAGGTGCTCCCATTCGCCAGCAGCCCAATTTGCACAGCACGAACAATTGGCCTCTGTTCCCACGCAAAAAGAGGTAGGACTGAAAGATGCTGCGGGATCTCTTCAGTGCACAGCAAGCTATGCAACAGAGCCTTCCACATTGCTGTCTTTCTTTCCTTTGTCAAGAAAACGTCCGTTGTATTGCCACTTCTGAGGTGCGCCCATTCGCCTGCAGGCCAGTTTGCACAGCACAAACAATTGGCCTCTGTTTTCACACAAAAAGAGGTAGGACTGAAAGATGCTGCGGGATCTCTTCAGTGCACAGCAAGCTATGCAACAGAGCCGTCCACATTGCTGTCTCTCTTTCCTTTGTCAAGAAAACGTCCGTTGTATTTCCACTTCTGAGGTGCTCCCATTCGCCTGCAGCCCAGGTTGCACAGCACGTACGATTGGCCTCTGTTCCCAAACAAAGAGAGACAGGACTGAAAGATGCTGCTGGATCTCTTCAGTGCACAGCAAGCTATGCAACAGTGCCGTCCACATTGCTGTCTCTCTTTCCTTTCTCAACAAAACGTCCATTGTATTCCCAATTCTAAAGTGCTCCCATTCGCCTGCAGGCCACTTTGCACAGCACGAACGATTGGCCTCTGTTCCCAAACAAAGAGAGACAGGACTGAAAGTTGTTGCTGGATCTCTTCAGCGCACAGCAAGCTATGCAACAGAGCCATCCACATTGCTGTCTCTCTTTCCTTTGTCAAGAAAACGTCCGTTGTATTGCCACTTCTGAGGTCCTCCCATTCGCCTGCAGCCAAGGTTGCACAGCACAAACAATTGGCCTCTGTTCCAAAACAAAGAGAGACAGGACTGAAAGATGCTGCGGGATCTCTTCAGTGCACAGCAAGCTATGCAACAGAGCCGTCCACATTGCTGTCTCTCCTTCCTTTGTCGAGAAAACGCCCGTTGTATTTCCACTTCTGCGGTGTTCCCGTTCGACTGCAGCCAAGTTTGCACAGCACGAACGATTGGCCTCTGTTCCCATACAAAAAGAGTTGGGACTGAAAGATGTTACTGGATCTCTTCTGCGCACTGCAAGCTATGTAACAGAGCCGTCCACATTGCTGTATCTCATACCTTTCTCAACAAAACGTCCATTGTATGCGCACTTCTAAAGTGCTCCCATTCGCCTGCAGCCCAGTTTGCACAGCACGTACGATTGGCCTCTGTTCCCACAGAAAAAGAGGTAGGACTGAAAGATGCTGCTGGATCTCTTCAGTGCACAGCAAGCTATGCAACAGAGCCATCCACATTGCTGTCTCTCTTTCCTTTGTCAAGAAAACGTCCGTTGTATTTCCACTTCTAAAGTGCTCCCATTCGCCTGCAGCCCAGTTTGCACTGCACGTACGATTGGCCTCTGTTCCCAAAGAAAGAGGGAAAGGACTGAAAGATGTTCCTGGATCTCTTCAGTGCACAGCAAGCTATGCAACAGAGCTGTCCACATTGCTGTCTCTCTTTCCTTTGTCAAGAAAACGTCCGTTGTATTGCCACTTCTGAGGTGCTCCCATTCGCCTGCAGGCAGTTTGCACAGCACGCACGATTGGCCTCTGTTCCCACACAAAAAGAGGTAGGACTGAAAGATGCTGCTGCATCCCTTCAGTGCACAGCAAGCTATGCAACAGAGCCGTCCACATTGCTGTCTCTCTTTCCTTTCTCAACAAAACGTCCATTGTATGCCCAATTCTAAAGTGCTCCCATTCACCTGCAGGCCAGTTTGCACAGCACGAGCGATTGGCCTCTGTTCCCAAACAAAGAGAGACAGGACTGCAAGGTGCTGCTGGATCTCTTCAGTGCACAGCAAGCTATGCAACAGAGCCGTCCACATTGCTGCCTCTCATTTCTTTGTCAAGAAAGCGTCCGTTGCATTTACATTTCTGAGGTGCTCCCATTCGCCTGCAGGCCAGTTTGCACAGCACAAACAATTGGCCTCTGTTCCCAAACAAAGAGAGACAGGACTGAAAGATGCTGCTGGATCTCTTCAGTGCACAGCAAGCTATGCAATAGAGCCGCCCACATTACTGTCTCTCTTTCCTTTGTCAAGAAAACGTCCGTTGTATTGCCACTTCTGAGGTGCTCCCATTCGCCTGCAGGCCATTTTGCACAGCACAAACAATTGGCCTCTGTTCCCAAACCAAAAGAGGTAGGACTGAAAGATGCTGCTGGATCTCTTCAGTGCACAGCAAGCTATGCAACAGAGCCGTCCACATTGCTGTCACTCTTGCCTTTGTCAAGAAAACGTTCGTTGTATTGCCACTTCTGAGGTGCTCCCATTGGCCTGCAGGCCAGTTTGCACAGCACAAACAATTGGCCTCTCTTCCCAAACCAAAAGAGGTAGGACTGAAAGATGCTGCTGGATCTCTTCAGTGCACAGCAAGCTATGCAACAGAGCCGTCCACATTGCTGTCTCTCTTTCCTTTGTCAAGAAAACGTCCGTTGTATTTTCACTTCTGAGGTGCTCCCATTCGCCTTCAGCCCAGTTTGCACAGCACAAACAATTGGCCTCTCTTCCGAAACCAAAAGAGGTAGGACTGAAAGATGCTGCTGGATCTCTTCAGTGCACAGCAAGCTATGCAACAGAGCCGTCCACATTGCTGTCTCTCTTTCCTTTGTCAAGAAAACGTCCGTTGTATTTCCACTTCTGCGGTGCTCCCATTTGCCTGCAGGCCAGTTTGCACAGCACAAACAATTGGCCTCTCTTCCCAAACCAAAAGAGGTAGGACTGAAATATCCTGCTGGATCTCTTCAGTGCACAGCAAGCTATGCAACAGAGCCGTCCACATTGCTGTCTCTCTTTCCTTTGTCAAGAAAACATCCGTTGTATTGCCACTTCTGAGGTGCTCCCATTCGCCTGCAGGCCAGTTTGCACAGCACAAACAATTGGCCTCTGTTCCCAAACAAAGAGATACAGGACTGAAAGATGCTGCTGGATCTCTTCAGTGCACAGCAAGCTATGCAACAGAGCCGTCCACATTGCTGTCTCTCTTTCCTTTGTCAAGAAAACGTCCGTTGTATTGCCACTTCTGAGGTGCTCCCATCCGCCTGCAGGCCAGTTTGCACAGCACAAACAATTGGCCTCTGTTCCCAAACGTAAAGAGGTAGGACTGAAAGATGCTGCTGGATCTCTTCAGTGCACAGCAAGCTATGCAACAGAGCCGTCCACATTGCTGTCTCTCTTTCCTTTGTCAAGAAAACGTCCGTTGTATTGCCACTTCTGAGGTGCTCCCATTCGCCTGCAGACCAGATTGCACAACACGAATGATTGGCCTCTGTTCCCACACAAAGAGAGACAGGACTGAAAGATGCTGCTGGATCTCTTCAGTGCACAGCAAGCTATGCAACAGAGCCGTCCACATTGCTGTCTCTCTTTCCTTTGTCAAGAAAACGTCCGTTGTATTGCCACTTCTGAGGTGCTCCCATTCGCCTGCAGACCAGTTTGCACAACACGAATGATTGGCCTCTGTTCCCACACAAAGAGAGACAGGGCTGAAAGATGCTGCTGGATCTCTTCAGTGCACAGCAAGCTATGCAACAGAGCCGTCCACATTGCTGTCTCTCTTTCCTTTCTCAACAAAACATCCATTGTATGCCCACTTTTAAAGTGCTCCCATTCGCCTGCAGGCCAGTTGGCACAGCACAAAATATTGGCCTCTGTACCCAAAGAAAGAGAGACAGGACTGAAAGATGCTGCTGGATCTCTTCAGTGCACAGCAAGCTATGCAACAGAGCCGTCCACATTGCTGTCTCTCTTTCCTTTGTCAAGAAAACGTCCTTTGTATTTCCACTTCTGCGGTGCTCCCATTCGTCTGCAGCCAAGATTGCACAGCACATACAATTGGCCTCTGTTCCCACACAAAGAGAGACAGGACTGAAAGATGCTGCTGGATCTCTTCAGTGCACAGCAAGCTATGCAACAGAGCCGTCCACATTGCTGTCTCTCTTTCCTTTGTCAAGAAAACATCCGTTGTATTGCCACTTCTGAGGTGCTCCCATTCGCCTGCAGGCCAGTTTGCACAGCACAAACAATTGGCCTCTGTTCCCAAACAGAGCCAGGACTGAAAGATGCTGCTGGATCTCTACAGTACACAGCAAGCTATGTAACGGAGCCGTCCACATTTCTGTCTATCTTTACTTTCTCATCAAAATGTCCGTAGTTTTGCCACTTCTGAGGTGCTCCCATTCGCCTGCAGCCCAGTTTGCACAGCACGAACGATAGGCCTCAGTTCCCACACAAAAAGAGAAAATGCTGAAAGATGCTGCTGGATCTCTTCAGTGCAGAGCAAGCTATGCAACAGAGCCATCCACATTGCTGCCTCCCTTTCCTTTGTCAAGAAAACGTCCGTTGTATTTCCATTTCTGAGGTGCTCCCATTCGCCTGCAGGCCAGTTTGCACAACACAAACAATTGGCCTCTGTTCCCAAAGAAAGAGAGGTAGGACTGAAAGATGCTGCTGGATGTCTTCAGTGCACAGCAAGCTATGCAACAGAGCCGTCCACATTGCTGTCTCACCTTCCTTTGTCAAGAAAACATCCGTTGTATTGCCACTTCAGAGGTGCTCCCACTCGCCTGCAGGCCAGTTTGCACAGCACGAACGATTGGCCTCTGTTCCCACACAAAAAGAGGTAGGAGTGAAAGATGCTGCTGGATCTCTTCAGTGCACAGCAAGCTATGCAACAGAGCCATCCACATTGCTGTCTCTCTTTCCTTTCTCAAAAAAACTTCCATTGAATGCCCAATTCTAACGTGCTCCCATTCGCCTGCAGCCAAGATTGCACAGCACGAACGATTGGCCTCTGTTCCCACACAAAAAGAGGTACGACTGAAAGATGTTACTGGATCACTTCTGCGCACTGCAAGCTATGTAACAGAGCCATCCACATTGCTGTCTCTCTTTACTTTCTCATCAATATTTCCGTTGTTTTATACTTCTAAGGTGCTCCAATTCGCCTGCAGGCCAGTTTGCACAGCACGAGCGATTGGCCTCTGTTCCCAAAGAAAGAGAGCCAGGACTGAAATATGCTGCTGGATCTCTTCAGTGCACAGCAAGCTATGCAACAGAGCCGTCCACATTGCTGTCTCTCTTTCCTTTGTCAAGAAAACGCCCGTTGTATTGCCACTTCTGAGGTGCTCCCATTGGCCTGCAGGCCATCTGGCACAGCACAAACAATTGGCCTCTGTTCCCAAACCAAAAGAGGTAGGACTGAAAGATGCTGCTGGATCTCTTCAGTGCACAGCAAGCTATGCAACAGAGCCGTCCACATTGCTGTCTCGCTTTCCTTTGTCAAGAAAACGTCCGTTGTATTGCCACTTCTGAGGTGCTCCCATTTGCCTGCAGGCCAGTTTGCACAGCACAAACAATTGGCCTCTCTTCCCAAACCAAAAGAGGTAGGACTGAAATATCCTGCTGCATCTCTTCAGTGCACAGCAAGCTATGCAACAGAGCCGTCCACATTGCTGTCTCTCTTTCCTTTGTCAAGAAAACATCCGTTGTATTGCCACTTCTGAGGTGCTCCCATTCGCCTGCAGGCCAGTTTGCACAGCACAAACAATTGGCCTCTGTTCCCAAACAAAGAGAGACAGGACTGAAAGATGCTGCTGGATCTCTTCAGTGCACAGCAAGCTATGCAAGAGAGCCGCACACATTGCTGTCTCTCTTTCCTTTGTCAAGAAAACGTCCGTTGTATTGCCACTTCTGAGGTGCTCCCATCCGCCTGCAGGCCAGTTTGCACAGCACAAACAATTGGCCTCTGTTCCCAAACAAAAAGAGGTAGGACTGAAAGATGCTGCTGGATCTCTTCAGTGCACAGCAAGCTATGCAACAGAGCCGTCCACATTGCTGTCTCTCTTTCCTTTGTCAAGAAAACGTCCGTTGTATTGCCACTTCTGAGGTGCTCCCATTCGCCTGCAGACCAGATTGCACAACACGAATGATTGGCCTCTGTTCCCACACAAAGAGAGACAGGACTGAAAGATGCTGCTGGATCTCTTCAGTGCACAGCAAGCTATGCAACAGAGCCGTCCACATTGCTGTCTCTCTTTCCTTTGTCAAGAAAACGTCTGTTGTATTTCCACTTCTGCGGTGCTCCCATTCGTCTGCAGCCAAGATTGCACAGCACATACAATTGGCCTCTGTTCCCACACAAAGAGAGACAGGACTGAAAGATGCTGCTGGATCTCTTCAGTGCACAGCAAGCTATGCAACAGAGCCGTCCACATTGCTGTCTCTCTTTCCTTTGTCAAGAAAACATCCGTTGTATTGCCACTTCTGAGGTGCTCCCATTCGCCTGCAGGCCAGTTTGCACAGCACAAACAATTGGCCTCTGTTCCCAAACAAAGAGAGACAGGACTGAAAGATGCTGCGGGATCTCTTCAGTGCACAGCAAGCTATGCAACAGAGCCGTCCACATTGCTGTCTCGCTTTCCTTTGTCAAGAAAACGTCCGTTGTATTGCCACTTCTGAGGTGCTCCCATTCGCCTGCAGGCCAGTTTGCACAGCGCAAACAATTGGCCTCTCTTCCCAAACCAAAAGAGGTAGGACTGAAAGATGCTGCTGGATCTCTTCAGTGTACAGCAAGCTATTCAACAGAGCCGTCCACATTGCTGTCTCTCTTTCCTTTGTCAAGAAAACGTCCGTTGTATTGCCACTTCTGAGGTGCTCCCATTCGCCTGCAGGCCAGTTTGCACAGCACAAACAATTGACCTCTCTTCCCAAACCAAAAGAGGTAGGACTGAAAGATGCTGCTGGATCTCTTCAGTGCACAGCAAGCTATGCAACAGAGCCGTCCACATTGCTGTCTCTCTTTCCTTTGTCAAGAAAACGTCCGTTGTATTGCCACTTCTGAGGTGCTCCCATTCGCCTGCAGCCCAGTTTGCACAGCACAAACAATTGGCCTCTGTTCCCAAACCAAAAGAGGTAGGACTGAAAGATGCTGCTGGATCTCTTCAGTGCACAGCAAGCTATGCAACAGAGCCATCCACATTGCTGTCTCTCTTTCCTTTGTCAAGAAAACGTCCGTTGTATTTTCACTTCTGAGGTGCTCCCATTCGCCTGCAGGCCAGTTTGCACAGCACAAACAATTGGCCTCTGTTCCCAAACGAAAAGAGGTAGGACTGAAAGATGCTGCTGGATCTCTTCAGTGCACAGCAAGCTATGCAACAGAGCCGTCCACATTGCTGTCTCTCTTTCCTTTGTCAAGAAAACGTCCTTTGTGTTTTCACTTCTGAGGTGCTCCCATTCGCCTTCAGCCCAGTTTCCACAGCACAAACAATTGGCCTCTCTTCCCAAACCAAAAGAGGTAGGACTGAAAGATGCTGCTGGATCTCTTCAGTGCACAGCAAGCTATGCAACAGAGCCGTCCACATTGCTGTCTCTCTTTCCTTTGTCAAGAAAACGTCCGTTGTATTGCCACTTCTGAGGTGCTCCCATTCGCCTGCAGACCAGTTTGCACAACACGAATGATTGGCCTCTGTTCCCACACAAAGAGAGACAGGACTGAAAGATGCTGCTGGATCTCTTCAGTGCACAGCAAGCTATGCAACAGAGCCGTCCACATTGCTGTCTCTCTTTCCTTTCTCAACAAAACGTCCATTGTATGCCCACTTTTAAAGTGCTCCCATTCGCCTGCAGGCCAGTTTGCACAGCACAAAATATTGGCCTCTGTACCCAAATAAAGAGAGACAGGACTGAAAGATGCTGCTGGATCTCTTCAGGGCACAGCAAGCTATGCAACAGAGCCGTCCACATTGCTGTCTCTCTTTCCTTTGTCAAGAAAACGTCCGTTGTATTGCCACTTCTGAGGTGCTCCCATTCGCGTACAGCCCAATTTGCACAGCACATACAATTGGCCTCTGTTCCCACACAAAAAGAGGTAGGACTGAAAGATGCTGCGGGATCTCTTCAGTGCACAGCAAGCTATGCAGCAGAGCCGTCCACATTGCTGTCTCTCTTTCCTTTGTCAAGAAAACGTCCGTTGTATTGCCACTTCTGAGGTGCTCCCATTCGCCTGCAGCCCAGTTTGCACAGCACAAACAATTGGCCTCAGCTCCCAAACCAAAAGAGGTAGGACTGAAAGATGCTGCTGGATCTCTTCAGTGCACAGCAAGCTATGCAACAGAGCCGTCCACATTGCTGTCTCTCTTTCCTTTGTCAAGAAAACGTCCGTTGTATTTTCACTTCTGAGGTGCTCCCATTCGCCTGCAGGCCAGTTTGCACAGCACAAACAATTGG
The DNA here is from genome assembly GCA_039720435.1 of Amazona ochrocephala. Lineage (NCBI taxonomy): Eukaryota > Metazoa > Chordata > Aves > Psittaciformes > Psittacidae > Amazona > Amazona ochrocephala. Next base: position 58,652 of record CM077891.1, on the reverse strand, counting down.
CCTCTCTTCCCAAACCAAAAGAGGTAGGACTGAAAGATGCTGCTGGATCTCTTCTGCGCACTGCAAGCTATGTAACAGAGCCATCCACATTGCTGTCTCTCTTTACTTTCTCATCAAAATGTCCGTTGTTTTTCCACTTCTGAGGTGCTCCCATTCGCCTGCAGCCCAGTTTGCACAGCACGAAATATTGGCCTCTGTTCCCAAACAAAGTGAGACAGGACTGAAAGATGCTGCTGGATCTCTTCAGTGCACAGCAAGCTATGCAACCCAGCCATCCACATTGCTGTCTCTCTTTCCTTTCTCAACAAAACGTCCATTGTATGCCCAATTCTAAATTGCTCCCATTCGCCTGCAGCCAAGTTAGCACAGCACGAACAATTGTCCTCTGTCCCCAAACAAAGAGAGACTGGACTGAAAGGTGCTGCTGGATCTCTTCAGTGCACAGCAAGCTATGCAACAGAGCCGTCCACATTGCTGTCTCTCTTTCCTTTGTCAAGAAAACGTCCGTTGTATTGCCACTTCTGCGGTGCTCCCATTCGTCTGCAGCCAAGTTTGCACAGCACAAACAATTGGCCTCTGTTCCCAAAAAAAGAGAGACAGGACTGAAAGATGCTGCTGGATCTCTTCAGTGCACAGCAAGCTATGCAACAGAGCCGTCCACATTGCTGTCTCTCTTTACTTTGTCAAGAAAACGTCCGTTGTATTGCCACTTCTGAGGTGCTCCCATTCGCCTGCAGCCCAGTTTGCACAGCAGAAGGAATTGGCCTCTCCTCCGTAACAAAGAGAGGCAGGACTGAAAGATGCTGCTGGATCTCTTCAGTGCACAGCAAGCTATGCAACAGAGCCATCCACATTGCTGTCTCTCTTTCCTTTGTCAAGAAAACATCCGTTGTATTTCCACTTCTGAGGTGCTCCCATTCGCCTGCAGCCCAGTTTGCACAGCACAAACAATTGGCCTCTGTTAACAAACTAAAAGAGGTAGGACTGAAAGATGCTGCTGGATCTCTTCAGTGCACCGCAAGCTATGCAACAGAGCCATCCACATTGCTGACTCTCCTTCTTTGTCAAGAAAACATCCGCTGTATTTCCACTTCTGAGGTGTTCCCATTCGCCTGCAGCCCAGTTTGCACAGCACGTGTGACCGGCCTCTGTCCCCACACAAAAAGAGGTAGGACGGAGAGATGTTACAGGATCTCTTCTGCGCTCAGCAAGCTATTTAACAGAGCCGTCCACATTGTTGTCTCTCTTTACTTTCCCATCAAATCGTCCGTTGTATTTCCATTTCTGAGGTGCCCCCATTCGCCTTCAGGCCAGTTGGCACAGCACAACCAATTGGCCTCTGCTCCCAAACCAAAAGAGGTAGGACTGAAAGATGCTGCTGGATCTCTTCAGTGCACAGCAAGCTATGCAACAGAGCCGTCCACATTGCTGTCTCTCTTTCCTTTGTCAAGAAAACGTCCGTTGTATTGCCACTTCTGAGGTGCTCCCATTGGCCTGCAGGCCAGTTGGCACAGCACAAACAATTGGCCTCTGTTCCCAAACCAAAAGAGGTAGGACTGAAAGATGCTGCTGAATCTCTTCAGTGCACAGCAAGCTATGCAACAGAGCCGTCCACATTGCTGTCTCTCTTTCCTTTGTCAAGAAAACGTCCGTTGTATTGCCACTTCTGAGGTGCTCCCATTCGCCTGCAGGCCAGTTGGCACAGCACAAACAATTGGCCTCTGTTCCCAAACCAAAAGAGGTAGGACTGAAAGATGCTGCTGGATCTCTTCAGTGCACAGCAAGCTATGCAACAGAGCTGTCCACATTGCTGTCTCTCTTTCCTTTGTCAAGAAAACGTCCGTTGTATTGCCACTTCTGAGGTGCTCCCATTGGCCTGCAGGCCAGTTGGCACAGCACAAACAATTGGCCTCTGTTCCCAAACCAAAAGAGGTAGGACTGAAAGATGCTGCTGGATCTCTTCAGTGCACAGCAAGCTATGCAACAGAGCCGTCCACATTGCTGTCTCTCTTTCCTTTGTCAAGAAAACGTCCGTTGTATTGCCACTTCTGAGGTGCTCCCATTGGCCTGCAGGCCAGTTGGCACAGCACAAACAATTGGCCTCTGCTCCCAAACCAAAAGAGGTAGGACTGAAAGATGCTGCCGCATCTCTTCAGTGCACAGCAAGCTATGCAACAGAGCCGTCCACATTGCTGTCTCTCTTGCCTTTCTCAAGAAAACGTCCGTTGTATTGCCACTTCTGAGGTGCTCCCATTCGCCTGCAGGCCAGTTGGCACAGCACAAACAATTGGCCTCTGTTCCCAAACCAAAAGAGGTAGGACTGAAAGATGCTGCTGCATCACTTCAGTGCACAGCAAGCTATGCAACAGAGCCGTCCACATTGCTGTCTCTCTTTCCTTTGTCAAGAAAACGTCCGTTGTATTGCCACTTCTGAGGTGCTCCCATTCGCCTGCAGGCCAGTTGGCACAGCACAAACAATTGGCCTCTGTTCCCAAACCAAAAGAGGTAGGACTGAAAGATGCTGCTGGATCTCTTCAGTGCACAGCAAGCTATGCAACAGAGCCGTCCACATTGCTGTCTCTCTTTCCTTTGTCAAGAAAACGTCCGTTGTATTGCCACTTCTGAGGTGCTCCCATTCGCCTGCAGGCCAGTTGGCACAGCACAAACAATTGGCCTCTGTTCCCAAACCAAAAGAGGTAGGACTGAAAGATGCTGCTGAATCTCTTCAGTGCACAGCAAGCTATGCAACAGAGCCGTCCACATTGCTGTTTCTCTTTCCTTTGTCAAGAAAACGTCCGTTGTATTGCCACTTCTGAGGTGCTCCCATTCGCCTGCAGGCCAGTTGGCACAGCACAAACAATTGGCCTCTGTTCCCAAACCAAAAGAGGCGGGACTGAAAGATGCTGCTGGATCTCTTCAGTGCACAGCAAGCTATGCAACAGAGCCGTCCACATTGCTGTCACTCTTTCCTTTGTCAAGAAAACGTCCGTTGTATTGCCACTTCTGAGGTGCTCCCATTCGCCTGCAGGCCAGTTGGCACAGCACAAACAATTGGCCTCTGTTCCCAAACCAAAAGAGGTAGGACTGAAAGATGCTGCTGCATCTCTTCAGTGCACAGCAAGCTATGCAACAGAGCCGTCCACATTGCTGTCTCTCTTTCCTTTGTCAAGAAAACGTCCGTTGTATTGCCACTTCTGAGGTGCTCCCATTCGCCTGAGGCCAGTTTGCACAGCACAAACAATTGGCCTCTGTTCCCAAACCAAAAGAGGTAGGACTGAAAGATGCTGCTGCATCTCTTCAGTGCACAGCAAGCTATGCAACAGAGCCGTCCACATTGCTGTCTCTCTTTCCTTTGTCAAGAAAACGTCTGTTGTATTGCCACTTCTGAGGTGCTCCCATTCGCCTGCAGGCCAGTTGGCACAGCACAAACAATTGGCCTCTGTTCCCAAACCAAAAGACGTAGGACTGAAAGATGCTGCTGGATCTCTTCAGTGCACAGCAAGCTATACAACAGAGCCGTCCACATTGCTGTCTCTCTTTCCTTTGTCAAGAAAACGTCCGTTGTATTGCCACTTCTGAGGTGCTCCCATTGGCCTGCAGGCCAGTTGGCACAGCACAAACAATTGGCCTCTGTTCCCAAACCAAAAGAGGTAGGACTGAAAGATGCTGCTGCATCTCTTCAGTGCACAGCAAGGTAGGCAACAGAGCCGTCCACATTGCTGTCTCTCTTTCCTTTGTTAAGAAAACGTCCGTTGTATTGCCACTTCTGAGGTGCTCCCATTCGCCTGAGGCCAGTTTGCACAGCACAAACAATTGGCCTCTGTTCCCAAACCAAAAGAGGTAGGACTGAAAGATGCTGCTGCATCTCTTCAGTGCACAGCAAGCTATGCAACAGAGCCGTCCACATTGCTGTCTCTCTTTCCTTTGTCAAGAAAACGTCTGTTGTATTGCCACTTCTGAGGTGCTCCCATTCGCCTGCAGGCCAGTTGGCACAGCACAAACAATTGGCCTCTGTTCCCAAACCAAAAGAGGTAGGACTGAAAGATGCTGCTGGATCTCTTCAGTGCACAGCAAGCTATGCAACAGAGCCGTCCACATTGCTGTCTCTCTTTCCTTTGTCAAGAAAACGTCCGTTGTATTGCCACTTCTGAGGTGCTCCCATTCGCCTGCAGGCCAGTTGGCACAGCACAAACAATTGGCCTCTGCTCCCAAACCAAAAGAGGTAGGACTGAAAGATGCTGCTGCATCTCTTCAGTGCACAGCAAGCTATGCAACAGAGCCGTCCACATTGCTGTCTCTCTTTCCTTTGTCAAGAAAACGTCCGTTGTATTGCCACTTCTGAGGTGCTCCCATTGGCCTGCAGGCCAGTTGGCACAGCACAAACAATTGGCCTCTGTTCCCAAACCAAAAGAGGTAGGACTGAAAGATGCTGCTGGATCTCTTCAGTGCACAGCAAGCTATGCAACAGAGCCGTCCACATTGCTGTCTCTCTTTCCTTTGTCAAGAAAACGTCCCTTGTATTGCCACTTCTGAGGTGCTCCCATTCGCCTGCAGGCCAGTTGGCACAGCACAAACAATTGGCCTCTGTTCCCAAACCAAAAGAGGTAGGACTGAAAGATGCTGCTGGATCTCTTCAGTGCACAGCAAGCTATGCAACAGAGCCGTCCACATTGCTGTCTCTCTTTCCTTTGTCAAGAAAACGCCCGTTGTATTGCCACTTCTGAGGTGCTCCCATTCGCCTGCAGGCCACTTGGCACAGCACAAACAATTGGCCTCTGTTCCCAAACCAAAAGAGGTAGGACTGAAAGATGCTGCTGGATCTCTTCAGTGCACAGCAAGCTATGCAACAGAGCCGTCCACATTGCTGTCTCTCTTTCCTTTGTCAAGAAAACGTCCGTTGTATTGCCACTTCTGAGGTGCTCCCATTGGCCTGCAGGCCAGTTGGCACAGCACAAACAATTGGCCTCTGTTCCCAAACCAAAAGAGGTAGGACTGAAAGATGCTGCTGGATCTCTTCAGTGCACAGCAAGCTATGCAACAGAGCCGTCCACATTGCTGTCTCTCTTTCCTTTGTCAAGAAAACGTCCGTTGTATTGCCACTTCTGAGGTGCTCCCATTGGCCTGCAGGCCACTTGGCACAGCACAAACAATTGGCCTCTGTTCCCAAACCAAAAGAGGTAGGACTGAAAGATGCTGCTGGATCTCTTCAGTGTACAGCAAGCTATGCAACAGAGCCGTCCACATTGCTGTCTCTCTTTCCTTTGTCAAGAAAACGTCCGTTGTATTGCCACTTCTGAGGTGCTCCCATTGGCCTGCAGGCCACTTGGCACAGCACAAACAATTGGCCTCTGCTCCCAAACCAAAAGAGGTAGGACTGAAAGATGCTGCTGGATCTCTTCAGTGCACAGCAAGCTATGCAACAGAGCCGTCCACATTGCTGTCTCTCTTTCCTTTGTCAAGAAAACGTCCGTTCTATTGCCACTTCTGAGGTGCTCCCATTCGCCTGCAGCCCAGTTGGCACAACACAAACAATTGGCCTCTGTTCCCAAACCAAAAGAGGTAGGACTGAAAGATGCTGCTGGATCTCTTCAGTGCACAGCAAGCTATGCAACAGAGCCGTCCACATTGCTGTCTCTCTTTCCTTTGTCAAGAAAACGTCCGTTGTATTGCCACTTCTGAGGTGCTCCCATTCGCCTGCAGGCCAGTTGGCACAGCACAAACAATTGGCCTCTGTTCCCAAACCAAAAGAGGTAGGACTGAAAGATGCTGCTGGATCTCTTCAGTGCACAGCAAGCTATGCAACAGAGCTGTCCACATTGCTGTCTCTCTTTCCTTTGTCAAGAAAACGTCCGTTGTATTGCCACTTCTGAGGTGCTCCCATTCGCCTGCAGGCCAGTTGGCACAGCACAAACAATTGGCCTCTGTTCCCAAACCAAAAGAGGTAGGACTGAAAGATGCTGCTGGATCTCTTCAGTGCACAGCAAGCTATGCAACAGAGCCGTCCACATTGCTGTCTCTCTTTCCTTTGTCAAGAAAACGTCCGTTGTATTGCCACTTCGGAGGTGCTCCCATTCGCCTGCAGGCCAGTTGGCACAGCACAAACAATTGGCCTCTGTTCCCAAACCAAAAGAGGTAGGACTGAAAGATGCTGCTGGATCTCTTCAGTGCACAGCAAGCTATGCAACAGAGCTGTCCACATTGCTGTCTCTCCTTTGTCAAGAAAACGTCCCTTGCATTGCCACTTCTGAGGTGCTCCCATTCGCCTGCAGGCCAGTTGGCACAGCACAAACAATTGGCCTCTGTTCCCAAACCAAAAGAGGTAGGACTGAAAGATGCTGCTGGATCTCTTCAGTGCACAGCAAGCTATGCAACAGAGCCGTCCACATTGCTGTCTCTCTTTCCTTTGTCAAGAAAACGTCCGTTGTATTGCCACTTCTGAGGTGCTCCCATTCGCCTGCAGGCCAGTTGGCACAGCACAAACAATTGGCCTCTGTTCCCAAACCAAAAGAGGTAGGACTGAAAGATGCTGCTGGATCTCTTCAGTGCACAGCAAGCTATGCAACAGAGCCGTCCACATTGCTGTCTCTCTTTCCTTTGTCAAGAAAACGTCCGTTGTATTGCCACTTCTGAGGTGCTCCCATTCGCCTGCAGGCCAGTTGGCACAGCACAAACAATTGGCCTCTGTTCCCAAACCAAAAGAGGTAGGAGTGAAACATGCTGCTGGATCTCTTCAGTGCACAGCAAGCTATGCAACAGAGCCGTCCACATTGCTGTCTCTCTTTCCTTTGTCAAGAAAACGTCCGTTGTATTGCCACTTCTGAGGTGCTCCCATTCGCCTGCAGGCCAGTTGGCACAGCACAAACAATTGGCCTCTGTTCCCAAACCAAAAGAGGTAGGACTGAAAGATGCTGCTGCATCTCTTCAGTGCACAGCAAGCTATGCAACAGAGCCGTCCACATTGCTGTCTCTCTTTCCTTTGTCAAGAAAACGTCCGTCGTATTGCCACTTCTGAGGTGCTCCCATTGGCCTGCAGGCCAGTTTGCACAGCACAAGCAATTGGCCTCTGTTCCCAAACCAAAAGAGGTAGGACTGAAAGATGCTGCTGGATCTCTTCAGTGCACAGCAAGCTATGCAACAGAGCCGTCCACATTGCTGTCTCTCTTTCCTTTGTCAAGAAAACGTCTGTTGTATTGCCACTTCTGAGGTGCTCCCATTCGCCTGCAGGCCAGTTGGCACAGCACAAACAATTGGCCTCTGTTCCCAAACCAAAAGAGGTAGGACTGAAAGATGCTGCTGGATCTCTTCAGTGCACAGCAAGCTATGCAACAGAGCCGTCCACATTGCTGTCTCTCTTTCCTTTGTCAAGAAAACGTCCGTTGTATTGCCACTTCTGAGGTGCTCCCATTCGCCTGCAGGCCAGTTGGCACAGCCCAAACAATTGGCCTCTGTTCCCAAACCAAAAGAGGTAGGACTGAAAGATGCTGCTGGATCTCTTCAGTGCACAGCAAGCTATGCAACAGAGCTGTCCACATTGCTGTCTCTCTTTCCTTTGTCAAGAAAACGTCCGTTGTATTGCCACTTCTGAGGTGCTCCCATTGGCCTGCAGGCCAGTTGGCACAGCACAAACAATTGGCCTCTGTTCCCAAACCAAAAGAGGTAGGACTGAAAGATGCTGCTGGATCTCATCAGTGCACAGCAAGCTATGCAACAGAGCCGTCCACATTGCTGTCTCTCTTTCCTTTGTCAAGAAAACGTCCGTTGTATTGCCACTTCTGAGGTGCTCCCATTCGCCTGCAGGCCAGTTGGCACAGCCCAAACAATTGGCCTCTGTTCCCAAACCAATAGAGGTAGGACTGAAAGATGCTGCTGGATCTCTTCAGTGCACAGCAAGCTATGCAACAGAGCCGTCCACATTGCTGTCTCTCTTTCCTTTGTCAAGAAAACGTCCGTTGTATTGCCACTTCTGAGGTGCTCCCATTGGCCTGCAGGCCAGTTGGCACAGCACAAACAATTGGCCTCTGTTCCCAAACCAAAAGAGGTAGGACTGAAAGATGCTGCTGGATCTCTTCAGCGCACAGCAAGCTATGCAACAGAGCCGTCCACATTGCTGTCTCTCTTTCCTTTGTCAAGAAAACGTCCGTTGTATTGCCACTTCTGAGGTGCTCCCATTCGCCTGCAGGCCAGTTGGCACAGCACAAACAATTGGCCTCTGTTCCCAAACCAAAAGAGGTAGGACTGAAAGATGCTGCTGGATCTCTTCAGTGCACAGCAAGCTATGCAACAGAGCCGTCCACATTGCTGTCTCTCTTTCCTTTGTCAAGAAAACGTCTGTTGTATTGCCACTTCTGAGGTGCTCCCATTCGCCTGCAGGCCAGTTGGCACAGCACAAACAATTGGCCTCTGTTCCCAAACCAAAAGAGGTAGGACTGAAAGATGCTGCTGGATCTCTTCAGTGCACAGCAAGCTATGCAACAGAGCCGTCCACATTGCTGTCTCTCTTTCCTTTGTCAAGAAAACGTCCGTTGTATTGCCACTTCTGAGGTGCTCCCATTCGCCTGCAGGCCAGTTGGCACAGCACAAACAATTGGCCTCCGTTCCCAAACCAAAAGAGGTAGGACTGAAAGATGCTGCTGGATCTCTTCAGTGCACAGCAAGCTATGCAACAGAGCCGTCCACATTGCTGTCTCTCTTTCCTTTGTCAAGAAAACGTCCGTTGTATTGCCACTTCTGAGGTGCTCCCATTCGCCTGCAGGCCAGTTGGCACAACACAAACAATTGGCCTCTGTTCCCAAACCAAAAGAGGTAGGACTGAAAGATGCTGCTGGATCTCTTCAGTGCACAGCAAGCTATGCAACAGAGCCGTCCACTTTCCTCTCTCTCTTTCCTTTGTCGAGAAAACGTCCGTTGTATTGCCACTTCTGAGGTGCTCCCATTCGCCTGCAGCCCACTTTGCACAGCACAAACAATTGGCCTCTGCTCCCAAACCAAAAGAGGTAGGACTGAAAGATGCTGCTGGATCTCTTCAGTGCACAGCAAGCTATGCAACAGAGCCGTCCACTTTCCTGTCACTCTTTCCTTTGTCGAGAAAACGTCCGTTGTATTGCCACTTCTGAGGTGCTCCCATTCGCCTGCAGCCCACTTTGCACAGCACAAACAATTGGCCACTGCTCCCAAACCAAAAGAGGTAGGACTGAAAGATGCTGCTGGATCTCTTCAGTGCACAGCAAGCTATGCAACAGAGCCGTCCACATTGCTGTCTCTCTTTCCTTTGTCGAGAAAACGTCCGTTGTATTGCCACTTCTGAGGTGCTCCCATTCGCCTGCAGCCCACTTTGCACAGCACAAACAATTGGCCTCTGCTCCCAAACCAAAAGAGGTAGGACTGAAAGATGCTGCTGGATCTCTTCAGTGCACAGCAAGCTATGCAACAGAGCCGTCCACATTGCTGTCTCTCTTTCCTTTGTCAAGAAAACGTCCGTTGTATTGCCACTTCTGAGGTGCTCCCATTGGCCTGCAGGCCAGTTGGCACAGCACAAACAATTGGCCTCTGTTCCCAAACCAAAAGAGGTAGGACTGAAAGATGCTGCTGCATCTCTTCAGTGCACAGCAAGCTATGCAACAGAGCCGTCCACATTGCTGTCTCTCTTTCCTTTGTCAAGAAAACGTCCGTTGTATTGCCACTTCTGAGGTGCTCCCATTCGCCTGCAGGCCAGTTTGCACAGCACAAACAATTGGCCTCTGTTCCCAAACCAAAAGAGGTAGGACTGAAAGATGCTGCTGGATCTCATCAGTGCACAGCAAGCTATGCAACAGAGCCGTCCACATTGCTGTCTCTCTTTCCTTTGTCAAGAAAACGTCCGTTGTATTGCCACTTCTGAGGTGCTCCCATTCGCCTGCAGGCCAGTTGGCACAGCACAAACAATTGGCCTCTGTTCCCAAACCAAAAGAGGTAGGACTGAAAGATGCTGCCGCATCTCTCCAGTGTACAGCAAGCTATGCAACAGAGCCGTCCACATTGCTGTCTCTCTTTCCTTTGTCAAGAAAACGTCCGTTGTATTGCCACTTCTGAGGTGCTCCCATTGGCCTGCAGGCCAGTTGGCACAGCACAAACAATTGGCCTCTGTTCCCAAACCAAAAGAGGTAGGACTGAAAGATGCTGCTGGATCTCTTCAGTGCACAGCAAGCTATGCAACAGAGCTGTCCACATTGCTGTCTCTCTTTCCTTTGTCAAGAAAACGTCCGTTGTATTGCCACTTCTGAGGTGCTCCCATTCGCCTGAGGCCAGTTTGCACAGCACAAACAATTGGCCTCTGTTCCCAAACCAAAAGAGGTAGGACTGAAAGATGCTGCTGGATCTCTTCAGTGCACAGCAAGCTATGCAACAGAGCCGTCCACATTGCTGTCTCTCTTTCCTTTGTCAAGAAAACGTCCGTTGTATTGCCACTTCTGAGGTGCTCCCATTCGCCTGCAGCCCAGTTGGCACAGCACAAACAATTGGCCTCTGTTCCCAAACCAAAAGAGGTAGGACTGAAAGATGCTGCTGGATCTCTTCAGTGCACAGCAAGCTATGCAACAGAGCCGTCCACATTGCTGTCTCTCTTTCCTTTGTCAAGAAAACGTCCGTTGTATTGCCACTTCTGAGGTGCTCCCATTGGCCTGCAGGCCAGTTGGCACAGCACAAACAATTGGCCTCTGTTCCCAAACCAAAAGAGGTAGGACTGAAAGATGCTGCTGGATCTCTTCAGTGCACAGCAAGCTATGCAACAGAGCCGTCCACATTGCTGTCTCTCTTTCCTTTGTCAAGAAAACGTCCGTTGTATTGCCACTTCTGAGGTGCTCCCATTCGCCTGCAGGCCAGTTGGCACAGCCCAAACAATTGGCCTCTGTTCCCAAACCAAAAGAGGTAGGACTGAAAGATGCTGCTGGATCTCTTCAGTGCACAGCAAGCTATGCAACAGAGCTGTCCACATTGCTGTCTCTCTTTCCTTTGTCAAGAAAACGTCCGTTGTATTGCCACTTCTGAGGTGCTCCCATTGGCCTGCAGGCCAGTTGGCACAGCACAAACAATTGGCCTCTGTTCCCAAACCAAAAGAGGTAGGACTGAAAGATGCTGCTGGATCTCATCAGTGCACAGCAAGCTATGCAACAGAGCCGTCCACATTGCTGTCTCTCTTTCCTTTGTCAAGAAAACGTCCGTTGTATTGCCACTTCTGAGGTGCTCCCATTCGCCTGCAGGCCAGTTGGCACAGCACAAACAATTGGCCTCTGCTCCCAAACCAATAGAGGTAGGACTGAAAGATGCTGCTGGATCTCTTCAGTGCACAGCAAGCTATGCAACAGAGCCGTCCACATTGCTGTCTCTCTTTCCTTTGTCAAGAAAACGTCCGTTGTATTGCCACTTCTGAGGTGCTCCCATTGGCCTGCAGGCCAGTTGGCACAGCACAAACAATTGGCCTCTGTTCCCAAACCAAAAGAGGTAGGACTGAAAGATGCTGCTGGATCTCTTCAGTGCACAGCAAGCTATGCAACAGAGCCGTCCACATTGCTGTCTCTCTTTCCTTTGTCAAGAAAACGTCCGTTGTATTGCCACTTCTGAGGTGCTCCCATTCGCCTGCAGGCCAGTTGGCACAGCACAAACAATTGGCCTCTGTTCCCAAACCAAAAGAGGTAGGACTGAAAGATGCTGCTGGATCTCTTCAGTGCACAGCAAGCTATGCAACAGAGCCGTCCACATTGCTGTCTCTCTTTCCTTTGTCAAGAAAACGTCTGTTGTATTGCCACTTCTGAGGTGCTCCCATTCGCCTGCAGGCCAGTTGGCACAGCACAAACAATTGGCCTCTGTTCCCAAACCAAAAGAGGTAGGACTGAAAGATGCTGCTGGATCTCTTCAGTGCACAGCAAGCTATGCAACAGAGCCGTCCACATTGCTGTCTCTCTTTCCTTTGTCAAGAAAACGTCCGTTGTATTGCCACTTCTGAGGTGCTCCCATTCGCCTGCAGGCCAGTTGGCACAGCACAAACAATTGGCCTCCGTTCCCAAACCAAAAGAGGTAGGACTGAAAGATGCTGCTGGATCTCTTCAGTGCACAGCAAGCTATGCAACAGAGCCGTCCACATTGCTGTCTCTCTTTCCTTTGTCAAGAAAACGTCCGTTGTATTGCCACTTCTGAGGTGCTCCCATTCGCCTGCAGGCCAGTTGGCACAACACAAACAATTGGCCTCTGTTCCCAAACCAAAAGAGGTAGGACTGAAAGATGCTGCTGGATCTCTTCAGTGCACAGCAAGCTATGCAACAGAGCCGTCCACTTTCCTCTCTCTCTTTCCTTTGTCGAGAAAACGTCCGTTGTATTGCCACTTCTGAGGTGCTCCCATTCGCCTGCAGCCCACTTTGCACAGCACAAACAATTGGCCTCTACTCCCAAACCAAAAGAGGTAGGACTGAAAGATGCTGCTGGATCTCTTCAGTGCACAGCAAGCTATGCAACAGAGCCGTCCACTTTCCTGTCACTCTTTCCTTTGTCGAGAAAACGTCCGTTGTATTGCCACTTCTGAGGTGCTCCCATTCGCCTGCAGCCCACTTTGCACAGCACAAACAATTGGCCACTGCTCCCAAACCAAAAGAGGTAGGACTGAAAGATGCTGCTGGATCTCTTCAGTGCACAGCAAGCTATGCAACAGAGCCGTCCACATTGCTGTCTCTCTTTCCTTTGTCGAGAAAACGTCCGTTGTATTGCCACTTCTGAGGTGCTCCCATTCGCCTGCAGCCCACTTTGCACAGCACAAACAATTGGCCTCTGCTCCCAAACCAAAAGAGGTAGGACTGAAAGATGCTGCTGGATCTCTTCAGTGCACAGCAAGCTATGCAACAGAGCCGTCCACATTGCTGTCTCTCTTTCCTTTGTCAAGAAAACGTCCGTTGTATTGCCACTTCTGAGGTGCTCCCATTGGCCTGCAGGCCAGTTGGCACAGCACAAACAATTGGCCTCTGTTCCCAAACCAAAAGAGGTAGGACTGAAAGATGCTGCTGCATCTCTTCAGTGCACAGCAAGCTATGCAACAGAGCCGTCCACATTGCTGTCTCTCTTTCCTTTGTCAAGAAAACGTCCGTTGTATTGCCACTTCTGAGGTGCTCCCATTCGCCTGCAGGCCAGTTTGCACAGCACAAACAATTGGCCTCTGTTCCCAAACCAAAAGAGGTAGGACTGAAAGATGCTGCTGGATCTCATCAGTGCACAGCAAGCTATGCAACAGAGCCGTCCACATTGCTGTCTCTCTTTCCTTTGTCAAGAAAACGTCCGTTGTATTGCCACTTCTGAGGTGCTCCCATTCGCCTGCAGGCCAGTTGGCACAGCACAAACAATTGGCCTCTGTTCCCAAACCAAAAGAGGTAGGACTGAAAGATGCTGCCGCATCTCTCCAGTGTACAGCAAGCTATGCAACAGAGCCGTCCACATTGCTGTCTCTCTTTCCTTTGTCAAGAAAACGTCCGTTGTATTGCCACTTCTGAGGTGCTCCCATTGGCCTGCAGGCCAGTTGGCACAGCACAAACAATTGGCCTCTGTTCCCAAACCAAAAGAGGTAGGACTGAAAGATGCTGCTGGATCTCTTCAGTGCACAGCAAGCTATGCAACAGAGCTGTCCACATTGCTGTCTCTCTTTCCTTTGTCAAGAAAACGTCCGTTGTATTGCCACTTCTGAGGTGCTCCCATTCGCCTGAGGCCAGTTTGCACAGCACAAACAATTGGCCTCTGTTCCCAAACCAAAAGAGGTAGGACTGAAAGATGCTGCTGGATCTCTTCAGTGCACAGCAAGCTATGCAACAGAGCCGTCCACATTGCTGTCTCTCTTTCCTTTGTCAAGAAAACGTCCGTTGTATTGCCACTTCTGAGGTGCTCCCATTCGCCTGCAGCCCAGTTGGCACAGCACAAACAATTGGCCTCTGTTCCCAAACCAAAAGAGGTAGGACTGAAAGATGCTGCTGGATCTCTTCAGTGCACAGCAAGCTATGCAACAGAGCCGTCCACATTGCTGTCTCTCTTTCCTTTGTCAAGAAAACGTCCGTTGTATTGCCACTTCTGAGGTGCTCCCATTCGCCTGCAGGCCAGTTGGCACAGCACAAACAATTGGCCTCTGTTCCCAAACCAAAAGAGGTAGGACTGAAAGATGCTGCTGGATCTCTTCAGTGCACAGCAAGCTATGCAACAGAGCCGTCCACATTGCTGTCTCTCTTTCCTTTGTCAAGAAAACGTCCGTTGTATTGCCACTTTTGAGGTGCTCCCATTGGCCTGCAGGCCAGTTGGCACAGCACAAACCATTGGCCTCTGCTCCCAAACCAAAAGAGGTAGGACTGAGAGATGCTGCTGGATCTCTTCAGTGCACAGCAAGCTATGCAACAGAGCCGTCCACATTGCTGTCTCTCTTTCCTTTGTCAAGAAAACGTCCGTTGTATTGCCACTTCTGAGGTGCTCCCATTGGCCTGCAGGCCAGTTGGCACAGCACAAACAATTGGCCTCTGTTCCCAAACCAAAAGAGGTAGGACTGAAAGATGCTGCTGGATCTCTTCAGTGCACAGCAAGCTATGCAACAGAGCCGTCCACATTGCTGTCTCTCTTTCCTTTGTCAAGAAAACATCCGTTGTATTGCCACTTCTGAGGTGCTCCCATTCGCCTGCAGGCCAGTTGGCACAGCACAAACAATTGGCCTCTGTTCCCAAACCAAAAGAGGTAGGACTGAAAGATGCTGCTGGATCTCTTCAGTGCACAGCAAGCTATGCAACAGAGCCGTCCACATTGCTGTCTCTCTTTCCTTTGTCAAGAAAACGTCCGTTGTATTGCCACTTCTGAGGTGCTCCCATTCGCCTGCAGGCCACTTTGCACAGCACAAACAATTGGCCTCTGTTCCCAAACCAAAAGAGGTAGGACTGAAAGATGCTGCTGGATCTCTTCAGTGCACAGCAAGCTATGCAACAGAGCCGTCCACTTTCCTGTCTCTCTTTCCTTTGTCGAGAAAACGTCCGTTGTATTGCCACTTCTGAGGTGCTCCCATTCGCCTGCAGCCCACTTTGCACAGCACAAACAATTGGCCTCTGCTCCCAAACCAAAAGAGGTAGGACTGAAAGATGCTGCTGGATCTCTTCAGTGCATAGCAAGCTATGCAACAGAGCTGTCCACATTGCTGTCTCTCCTTTGTCAAGAAAACGTCCCTTGTATTGC
Source organism: Amazona ochrocephala (assembly GCA_039720435.1). Taxonomy (NCBI): domain Eukaryota; kingdom Metazoa; phylum Chordata; class Aves; order Psittaciformes; family Psittacidae; genus Amazona; species Amazona ochrocephala. Next base: position 43,442 of record CM077891.1, on the reverse strand, counting down.
CACTTCTGAGGTGCTCCCATTGGCCTGCAGGCCAGTTGGCACAGCACAAACAATTGGCCTCTGTTCCCAAACCAAAAGAGGTAGGACTGAAAGATGCTGCTGGATCTCTTCAGTGCACAGCAAGCTATGCAACAGAGCCGTCCACATTGCTGTCTCTCTTTCCTTTGTCAAGAAAACGTCCGTTGTATTGCCACTTCTGAGGTGCTCCCATTGGCCTGCAGGCCAGTTGGCACAGCACAAACAATTGGCCTCTGTTCCCAAACCAAAAGAGGTAGGACTGAAAGATGCTGCTGGATCTCATCAGTGCACAGCAAGCTATGCAACAGAGCCGTCCACATTGCTGTCTCTCTTTCCTTTGTCAAGAAAACGTCCGTTGTATTGCCACTTCTGAGGTGCTCCCATTGGCCTGCAGGCCAGTTGGCACAGCACAAACAATTGGCCTCTGCTCCCAAACCAATAGAGGTAGGACTGAAAGATGCTGCTGGATCTCTTCAGTGCACAGCAAGCTATGCAACAGAGCCGTCCACATTGCTGTCTCTCTTTCCTTTGTCAAGAAAACGTCCGTTGTATTGCCACTTCTGAGGTGCTCCCATTGGCCTGCAGGCCAGTTTGCACAGCACAACCAATTGGCCTCTGTTCCCAAACCAAAAGAGGTAGGACTGAAAGATGCTGCTGGATCTCTTCAGTGCACAGCAAGCTATGCAACAGAGCCGTCCACATTGCTGTCTCTCTTTCCTTTGTCAAGAAATCGTCCGTTGTATTGCCACTTCTGAGGTGCTCCCATTGGCATGCAGGCCAGTTGGCACAGCACAAACAATTGGCCTCTGTTCCCAAACCAAAAGAGGTAGGACTGAAAGATGCTGCTGGATCTCTTCAGTGCACAGCAAGCTATGCAACAGAGCCGTCCACATTGCTGTCTCTCTTTCCTTTGTCAAGAAAACGTCCGTTGTATTGCCACTTCTGAGGTGCTCCCATTGGCCTGCAGGCCAGTTGGCACAGCACAAACAATTGGCCTCTGTTCCCAAACCAAAAGAGGTAGGACTGAAAGATGCTGCTGGATCTCTTCAGTGCACAGCAAGCTATGCAACAGAGCCGTCCACATTGCTGTCTCTCTTTCCTTTGTCAAGAAAACGTCTGTTGTATTGCCACTTCTGAGGTGCTCCCATTCGCCTGCAGGCCAGTTGGCACAGCACAAACAATTGGCCTCTGTTCCCAAACCAAAAGAGGTAGGACTGAAAGATGCTGCTGGATCTCTTCAGTGCACAGCAAGCTATGCAACAGAGCCGTCCACATTGCTGTCTCTCTTTCCTTTGTCAAGAAAACGTCCGTTGTATTGCCACTTCTGAGGTGCTCCCATTGGCCTGCAGGCCAGTTGGCACAGCACAAACAATTGGCCTCTGCTCCCAAACCAAAAGAGGTAGGACTGAAAGATGCTGCCGCATCTCTTCAGTGCACAGCAAGCTATGCAACAGAGCCGTCCACATTGCTGTCTCTCTTTCCTTTGTCAAGAAAACGTCCGTTGTATTGCCACTTCTGAGGTGCTCCCATTGGCCTGCAGGCCAGTTGGCACAGCACAAACAATTGGCCTCCGTTCCCAAACCAAAAGAGGTAGGACTGAAAGATGCTGCTGGATCTCTTCAGTGCACAGCAAGCTATGCAACAGAGCCGTCCACATTGCTGTCTCTCTTTCCTTTGTCAAGAAAACGTCCGTTGTATTGCCACTTCTGAGGTGCTCCCATTGGCCTGCAGGCCAGTTGGCACAACACAAACAATTGGCCTCTGTTCCCAAACCAAAAGAGGTAGGACTGAAAGATGCTGCTGGATCTCTTCAGTGCACAGCAAGCTATGCAACAGAGCCGTCCACTTTCCTGTCTCTCTTTCCTTTGTCGAGAAAACGTCCGTTGTATTGCTACTTCTGAGGTGCTCCCATTCGCCTGCAGCCCACTTTGCACAGCACAAACAATTGGCCTCTGCTCCCAAACCAAAAGAGGTAGGACTGAAAGATGCTGCTGGATCTCTTCAGTGCACAGCAAGCTATGCAACAGAGCCGTCCACTTTCCTGTCACTCTTTCCTTTGTCGAGAAAACGTCCGTTGTATTGCCACTTCTGAGGTGCTCCCATTCGCCTGCAGCCCACTTTGCACAGCACAAACAATTGGCCTCTGCTCCCAAACCAAAAGAGGTAGGACTGAAAGATGCTGCTGGATCTCTTCAGTGCACAGCAAGCTATGCAACAGAGCCGTCCACATTGCTGTCTCTCTTTCCTTTGTCAAGAAAACGTCCGTTGTATTGCCACTTCTGAGGTGCTCCCATTGGCCTGCAGGCCAGTTGGCACAGCACAAACAATTGGCCTCTGTTCCCAAACCAAAAGAGGTAGGACTGAAAGATGCTGCTGGATCTCTTCAGTTCACAGCAAGCTATGCAACAGAGCCGTCCACATTGCTGTCTCTCTTTCCTTTGTCAAGAAAACGTCCGTTGTATTGCCACTTCTGAGGTGCTCCCATTGGCCTGCAGGCCACTTGGCACAGCACAAACAATTGGCCTCTGCTCCCAAACCAAAAGAGGTAGGACTGAAAGATGCTGCTGGATCTCATCAGTGCACAGCAAGCTATGCAACAGAGCCGTCCACATTGCTGTCTCTCTTTCCTTTGTCAAGAAAACGTCCGTTGTATTGCCACTTCTGAGGTGCTCCCATTGGCCTGCAGGCCAGTTGGCACAGCACAAACAATTGGCCTCTGCTCCCAAACCAATAGAGGTAGGACTGAAAGATGCTGCCGCATCTCTCCAGTGCACAGCAAGCTATGCAACAGAGCCGTCCACATTGCTGTCTCTCTTTCCTTTGTCAAGAAAACGTCCGTTGTTTTGCCACTTCTGAGGTGCTCCCATTCGCCTGCAGGCCAGTTGGCACAGCACAAACAATTGGCCTCTGTTCCCAAACCAAAAGAGGTAGGACTGAAAGATGCTGCTGGATCTCTTCAGTGCACAGCAAGCTATGCAACAGAGCCGTCCACATTGCTGTCTCTCTTTCCTTTGTCAAGAAAACGTCCGTTGTATTGCCACTTCTGAGGTGCTCCCATTCGCCTGCAGGCCAGTTGGCACAGCACAAACAATTGGCCTCTGTTCCCAAACCAAAAGAGGTAGGACTGAAAGATGCTGCTGGATCTCTTCAGTGCACAGCAAGCTATGCAACAGAGCCGTCCACATTGCTGTCTCTCTTTCCTTTGTCAAGAAAACGTCCGTTGTATTTTCACTTCTGAGGTGCTCCCATTCGCCTGCAGGCCAGTTTGCACAGCACAAACAATTGGCCTCAGCTCCCAAACCAAAAGAGGTAGGACTGAAAGATGCTGCTGGATCTCTTCAGTGCACAGCAAGCTATGCAACAGAGCCGTCCACATTGCTGTCTCTCTTTCCTTTGTCAAGAAAACGTCCGTTGTATTTTCACTTCTGAGGTGCTCCCATTCGCCTGCAGGCCAGTTTGCACAGCACAAACAATTGGCCTCTCTTCCCAAACCAAAAGAGGTAGGACTGAAAGATGCTGCTGGATCTCTTCTGCGCACTGCAAGCTATGTAACAGAGCCATCCACATTGCTGTCTCTCTTTACTTTCTCATCAAAATGTCCGTTGTTTTTCCACTTCTGAGGTGCTCCCATTCGCCTGCAGGCCAGTTGGCACAGCACGAAATATTGGCCTCTGTTCCCAAACAAAGTGAGACAGGACTGAAAGATGCTGCTGGATCTCTTCAGTGCACAGCAAGCTATGCAACCCAGCCATCCACATTGCTGTCTCTCTTTCCTTTCTCAACAAAACGTCCATTGTATGCCCAATTCTAAATTGCTCCCATTCGCCTGCAGCCAAGTTAGCACAGCACGAACAATTGTCCTCTGTCCCCAAACAAAGAGAGACTGGACTGAAAGGTGCTGCTGGATCTCTTCAGTGCACAGCAAGCTATGCAACAGAGCCGTCCACATTGCTGTCTCTCTTTCCTTTGTCAAGAAAACGTCCGTTGTATTGCCACTTCTGCGGTGCTCCCATTCGTCTGCAGCCAAGTTTGCACAGCACAAACAATTGGCCTCTGTTCCCAAAAAAAGAGAGACAGGACTGAAAGATGCTGCTGGATCTCTTCAGTGCACAGCAAGCTATGCAACAGAGCCGTCCACATTGCTGTCTCTCTTTACTTTGTCAAGAAAACGTCCGTTGTATTGCCACTTCTGAGGTGCTCCCATTCGCCTGCAGCCCAGTTTGCACAGCAGAAGGAATTGGCCTCTCCTCCGTAACAAAGAGAGGCAGGACTGAAAGATGCTGCTGGATCTCTTCAGTGCACAGCAAGCTATGCAACAGAGCCATCCACATTGCTGTCTCTCTTTCCTTTGTCAAGAAAACATCCGTTGTATTTCCACTTCTGAGGTGCTCCCATTCGCCTGCAGCCCAGTTTGCACAGCACAAACAATTGGCCTCTGTTAACAAACTAAAAGAGGTAGGACTGAAAGATGCTGCTGGATCTCTTCAGTGCACAGCAAGCTATGCAACAGAGCCATCCACATTGCTGACTCTCCTTCTTTGTCAAGAAAACATCCGCTGTATTTCCACTTCTGAGGTGTTCCCATTCGCCTGCAGCCCAGTTTGCACAGCACGTGTGACCGGCCTCTGTCCCCACACAAAAAGAGGTAGGACGGAGAGATGTTACAGGATCTCTTCTGCGCTCAGCAAGCTATTTAACAGAGCCGTCCACATTGTTGTCTCTCTTTACTTTCCCATCAAATCGTCCGTTGTATTTCCATTTCTGAGGTGCCCCCATTCGCCTTCAGGCCAGTTGGCACAGCACAACCAATTGGCCTCTGCTCCCAAACCAAAAGAGGTAGGACTGAAAGATGCTGCTGGATCTCTTCAGTGCACAGCAAGCTATGCAACAGAGCCGTCCACATTGCTGTCTCTCTTTCCTTTGTCAAGAAAACGTCCGTTGTATTGCCACTTCTGAGGTGCTCCCATTGGCCTGCAGGCCAGTTGGCACAGCACAAACAATTGGCCTCTGTTCCCAAACCAAAAGAGGTAGGACTGAAAGATGCTGCTGAATCTCTTCAGTGCACAGCAAGCTATGCAACAGAGCCGTCCACATTGCTGTCTCTCTTTCCTTTGTCAAGAAAACGTCCGTTGTATTGCCACTTCTGAGGTGCTCCCATTCGCCTGCAGGCCAGTTGGCACAGCACAAACAATTGGCCTCTGTTCCCAAACCAAAAGAGGTAGGACTGAAAGATGCTGCTGGATCTCTTCAGTGCACAGCAAGCTATGCAACAGAGCTGTCCACATTGCTGTCTCTCTTTCCTTTGTCAAGAAAACGTCCGTTGTATTGCCACTTCTGAGGTGCTCCCATTGGCCTGCAGGCCAGTTGGCACAGCACAAACAATTGGCCTCTGTTCCCAAACCAAAAGAGGTAGGACTGAAAGATGCTGCTGGATCTCTTCAGTGCACAGCAAGCTATGCAACAGAGCCGTCCACATTGCTGTCTCTCTTTCTTTTGTCAAGAAAACGTCCGTTGTATTGCCACTTCTGAGGTGCTCCCATTGGCCTGCAGGCCAGTTGGCACAGCACAAACAATTGGCCTCTGCTCCCAAACCAAAAGAGGTAGGACTGAAAGATGCTGCCGCATCTCTTCAGTGCACAGCAAGCTATGCAACAGAGCCGTCCACATTGCTGTCTCTCTTTCCTTTGTCAAGAAAACGTCCGTTGTATTGCCACTTCTGAGGTGCTCCCATTCGCCTGCAGGCCAGTTGGCACAGCACAAACAATTGGCCTCTGTTCCCAAACCAAAAGAGGTAGGACTGAAAGATGCTGCTGCATCACTTCAGTGCACAGCAAGCTATGCAACAGAGCCGTCCACATTGCTGTCTCTCTTTCCTTTGTCAAGAAAACGTCCGTTGTATTGCCACTTCTGAGGTGCTCCCATTCGCCTGCAGGCCAGTTGGCACAGCACAAACAATTGGCCTCTGTTCCCAAACCAAAAGAGGTAGGACTGAAAGATGCTGCTGGATCTCTTCAGTGCACAGCAAGCTATGCAACAGAGCCGTCCACATTGCTGTCTCTCTTTCCTTTGTCAAGAAAACGTCCGTTGTATTGCCACTTCTGAGGTGCTCCCATTCACCTGCAGGCCACTTGGCACAGCACAAACAATTGGCCTCTGTTCCCAAACCAAAAGAGGTAGGACTGAAAGATGCTGCTGAATCTCTTCAGTGCACAGCAAGCTATGCAACAGAGCCGTCCACATTGCTGTTTCTCTTTCCTTTGTCAAGAAAACGTCCGTTGTATTGCCACTTCTGAGGTGCTCCCATTCGCCTGCAGGCCAGTTGGCACAGCACAAACAATTGGCCTCTGTTCCCAAACCAAAAGAGGCGGGACTGAAAGATGCTGCTGGATCTCTTCAGTGCACAGCAAGCTATGCAACAGAGCCGTCCACATTGCTGTCACTCTTTCCTTTGTCAAGAAAACGTCCGTTGTATTGCCACTTCTGAGGTGCTCCCATTCGCCTGCAGGCCAGTTGGCACAGCACAAACAATTGGCCTCTGTTCCCAAACCAAAAGAGGTAGGACTGAAAGATGCTGCTGCATCTCTTCAGTGCACAGCAAGCTATGCAACAGAGCCGTCCACATTGCTGTCTCTCTTTCCTTTGTCAAGAAAACGTCCGTTGTATTGCCACTTCTGAGGTGCTCCCATTCGCCTGAGGCCAGTTTGCACAGCACAAACAATTGGCCTCTGTTCCCAAACCAAAAGAGGTAGGACTGAAAGATGCTGCTGGATCTCTTCAGTGCACAGCAAGCTATGCAACAGAGCCGTCCACATTGCTGTCTCTCTTTCCTTTGTCAAGAAAACGTCCGTTGTATTTTCACTTCTGAGGTGCTCCCATTCGCCTGCAGGCCAGTTTGCACAGCACAAACAATTGGCCTCTCTTCCCAAACCAAAAGAGGTAGGACTGAAAGATGCTGCTGGATCTCTTCTGCGCACTGCAAGCTATGTAACAGAGCCATCCACATTGCTGTCTCTCTTTACTTTCTCATCAAAATGTCCGTTGTTTTTCCACTTCTGAGGTGCTCCCATTCGCCTGCAGGCCAGTTGGCACAGCACGAAATATTGGCCTCTGTTCCCAAACAAAGTGAGACAGGACTGAAAGATGCTGCTGGATCTCTTCAGTGCACAGCAAGCTATGCAACCCAGCCATCCACATTGCTGTCTCTCTTTCCTTTCTCAACAAAACGTCCATTGTATGCCCAATTCTAAATTGCTCCCATTCGCCTGCAGCCAAGTTAGCACAGCACGAACAATTGTCCTCTGTCCCCAAACAAAGAGAGACTGGACTGAAAGGTGCTGCTGGATCTCTTCAGTGCACAGCAAGCTATGCAACAGAGCCGTCCACATTGCTGTCTCTCTTTCCTTTGTCAAGAAAACGTCCGTTGTATTGCCACTTCTGCGGTGCTCCCATTCGTCTGCAGCCAAGTTTGCACAGCACAAACAATTGGCCTCTGTTCCCAAAAAAAGAGAGACAGGACTGAAAGATGCTGCTGGATCTCTTCAGTGCACAGCAAGCTATGCAACAGAGCCGTCCACATTGCTGTCTCTCTTTACTTTGTCAAGAAAACGTCCGTTGTATTGCCACTTCTGAGGTGCTCCCATTCGCCTGCAGCCCAGTTTGCACAGCAGAAGGAATTGGCCTCTCCTCCGTAACAAAGAGAGGCAGGACTGAAAGATGCTGCTGGATCTCTTCAGTGCACAGCAAGCTATGCAACAGAGCCATCCACATTGCTGTCTCTCTTTCCTTTGTCAAGAAAACATCCGTTGTATTTCCACTTCTGAGGTGCTCCCATTCGCCTGCAGCCCAGTTTGCACAGCACAAACAATTGGCCTCTGTTAACAAACTAAAAGAGGTAGGACTGAAAGATGCTGCTGGATCTCTTCAGTGCACAGCAAGCTATGCAACAGAGCCATCCACATTGCTGACTCTCCTTCTTTGTCAAGAAAACATCCGCTGTATTTCCACTTCTGAGGTGTTCCCATTCGCCTGCAGCCCAGTTTGCACAGCACGTGTGACCGGCCTCTGTCCCCACACAAAAAGAGGTAGGACGGAGAGATGTTACAGGATCTCTTCTGCGCTCAGCAAGCTATTTAACAGAGCCGTCCACATTGTTGTCTCTCTTTACTTTCCCATCAAATCGCCCGTTGTATTTCCATTTCTGAGGTGCCCCCATTCGCCTTCAGGCCAGTTGGCACAGCACAACCAATTGGCCTCTGCTCCCAAACCAAAAGAGGTAGGACTGAAAGATGCTGCTGGATCTCTTCAGTGCACAGCAAGCTATGCAACAGAGCCGTCCACATTGCTGTCTCTCTTTCCTTTGTCAAGAAAACGTCCGTTGTATTGCCACTTCTGAGGTGCTCCCATTGGCCTGCAGGCCAGTTGGCACAGCACAAACAATTGGCCTCTGTTCCCAAACCAAAAGAGGTAGGACTGAAAGATGCTGCTGAATCTCTTCAGTGCACAGCAAGCTATGCAACAGAGCCGTCCACATTGCTGTCTCTCTTTCCTTTGTCAAGAAAACGTCCGTTGTATTTTCACTTCTGAGGTGCTCCCATTCGCCTGCAGGCCAGTTTGCACAGCACAAACAATTGGCCTCTCTTCCCAAACCAAAAGAGGTAGGACTGAAAGATGCTGCTGGATCTCTTCTGCGCACTGCAAGCTATGTAACAGAGCCATCCACATTGCTGTCTCTCTTTACTTTCTCATCAAAATGTCCGTTGTTTTTCCACTTCTGAGGTGCTCCCATTCGCCTGCAGGCCAGTTGACACAGCACGAAATATTGGCCTCTGTTCCCAAACAAAGTGAGACAGGACTGAAAGATGCTGCTGGATCTCTTCAGTGCACAGCAAGCTATGCAACCCAGCCATCCACATTGCTGTCTCTCTTTCCTTTCTCAACAAAACGTCCATTGTATGCCCAATTCTAAATTGCTCCCATTCGCCTGCAGCCAAGTTAGCACAGCACGAACAATTGTCCTCTGTCCCCAAACAAAGAGAGACTGGACTGAAAGGTGCTGCTGGATCTCTTCAGTGCACAGCAAGCTATGCAACAGAGCCGTCCACATTGCTGTCTCTCTTTCCTTTGTCAAGAAAACGTCCGTTGTATTGCCACTTCTGCGGTGCTCCCATTCGTCTGCAGCCAAGTTTGCACAGCACAAACAATTGGCCTCTGTTCCCAAAAAAAGAGAGACAGGACTGAAAGATGCTGCTGGATCTCTTCAGTGCACAGCAAGCTATGCAACAGAGCCGTCCACATTGCTGTCTCTCTTTACTTTGTCAAGAAAACGTCCGTTGTATTGCCACTTCTGAGGTGCTCCCATTCGCCTGCAGCCCAGTTTGCACAGCAGAAGGAATTGGCCTCTCCTCCGTAACAAAGAGAGGCAGGACTGAAAGATGCTGCTGGATCTCTTCAGTGCACAGCAAGCTATGCAACAGAGCCATCCACATTGCTGTCTCTCTTTCCTTTGTCAAGAAAACATCCGTTGTATTTCCACTTCTGAGGTGCTCCCATTCGCCTGCAGCCCAGTTTGCACAGCACAAACAATTGGCCTCTGTTAACAAACTAAAAGAGGTAGGACTGAAAGATGCTGCTGGATCTCTTCAGTGCACAGCAAGCTATGCAACAGAGCCATCCACATTGCTGACTCTCCTTCTTTGTCAAGAAAACATCCGCTGTATTTCCACTTCTGAGGTGTTCCCATTCGCCTGCAGCCCAGTTTGCACAGCACGTGTGACCGGCCTCTGTCCCCACACAAAAAGAGGTAGGACGGAGAGATGTTACAGGATCTCTTCTGCGCTCAGCAAGCTATTTAACAGAGCCGTCCACATTGTTGTCTCTCTTTACTTTCCCATCAAATCGCCCGTTGTATTTCCATTTCTGAGGTGCCCCCATTCGCCTTCAGGCCAGTTGGCACAGCACAACCAATTGGCCTCTGCTCCCAAACCAAAAGAGGTAGGACTGAAAGATGCTGCTGGATCTCTTCAGTGCACAGCAAGCTATGCAACAGAGCCGTCCACATTGCTGTCTCTCTTTCCTTTGTCAAGAAAACGTCCGTTGTATTGCCACTTCTGAGGTGCTCCCATTGGCCTGCAGGCCAGTTGGCACAGCACAAACAATTGGCCTCTGTTCCCAAACCAAAAGAGGTAGGACTGAAAGATGCTGCTGCATCTCTTCAGTGCACAGCAAGCTATGCAACAGAGCCGTCCACATTGCTGTCTCTCTTTCCTTTGTCAAGAAAACGTCCGTTGTATTGCCACTTCTGAGGTGCTCCCATTCGCCTGCAGGCCAGTTGGCACAGCACAAACAATTGGCCTCTGTTCCCAAACCAAAAGAGGTAGGACTGAAAGATGCTGCTGCATCTCTTCAGTGCACAGCAAGCTATGCAACAGAGCCGTCCACATTGCTGTCTCTCTTTCCTTTGTCAAGAAAACGTCTGTTGTATTGCCACTTCTGAGGTGCTCCCATTCGCCTGCAGGCCAGTTGGCACAGCACAAACAATTGGCCTCTGTTCCCAAACCAAAAGACGTAGGACTGAAAGATGCTGCTGGATCTCTTCAGTGCACAGCAAGCTATACAACAGAGCCGTCCACATTGCTGTCTCTCTTTCCTTTGTCAAGAAAACGTCCGTTGTATTGCCACTTCTGAGGTGCTCCCATTGGCCTGCAGGCCAGTTGGCACAGCACAAACAATTGGCCTCTGTTCCCAAACCAAAAGAGGTAGGACTGAAAGATGCTGCTGCATCTCTTCAGTGCACAGCAAGGTAGGCAACAGAGCCGTCCACATTGCTGTCTCTCTTTCCTTTGTTAAGAAAACGTCCGTTGTATTGCCACTTCTGAGGTGCTCCCATTCGCCTGAGGCCAGTTTGCACAGCACAAACAATTGGCCTCTGTTCCCAAACGAAAAGAGGTAGGACTGAAAGATGCTGCTGCATCTCTTCAGTGCACAGCAAGCTATGCAACAGAGCCGTCCACATTGCTGTCTCTCTTTCCTTTGTCAAGAAAACGTCTGTTGTATTGCCACTTCTGAGGTGCTCCCATTCGCCTGCAGGCCAGTTGGCACAGCACAAACAATTGGCCTCTGTTCCCAAACCAAAAGAGGTAGGACTGAAAGATGCTGCTGGATCTCTTCAGTGCACAGCAAGCTATGCAACAGAGCCGTCCACATTGCTGTCTCTCTTTCCTTTGTCAAGAAAACGTCCGTTGTATTGCCACTTCTGAGGTGCTCCCATTCGCCTGCAGGCCAGTTGGCACAGCACAAACAATTGGCCTCTGTTCCCAAACCAAAAGAGGTAGGACTGAAAGATGCTGCTGGATCTCTTCAGTGCACAGCAAGCTATGCAACAGAGCCGTCCACATTGCTGTCTCTCTTTCCTTTGTCAAGAAAACGTCCGTTGTATTGCCACTTCTGAGGTGCTCCCATTGGCCTGCAGGCCAGTTGGCACAGCACAAACAATTGGCCTCTGCTCCCAAACCAAAAGAGGTAGGACTGAAAGATGCTGCTGCATCTCTTCAGTGCACAGCAAGCTATGCAACAGAGCCGTCCACATTGCTGTCTCTCTTTCCTTTGTCAAGAAAACGTCCGTTGTATTGCCACTTCTGAGGTGCTCCCATTCGCCTGCAGGCCAGTTGGCACAGCACAAACAATTGGCCTCTGTTCCCAAACCAAAAGAGGCGGGACTGAAAGATGCTGCTGGATCTCTTCAGTGCACAGCAAGCTATGCAACAGAGCCGTCCACATTGCTGTCACTCTTTCCTTTGTCAAGAAAACGTCCGTTGTATTGCCACTTCTGAGGTGCTCCCATTCGCCTGCAGGCCAGTTGGCACAGCACAAACAATTGGCCTCTGTTCCCAAACCAAAAGAGGTAGGACTGAAAGATGCTGCTGCATCTCTTCAGTGCACAGCAAGCTATGCAACAGAGCCGTCCACATTGCTGTCTCTCTTTCCTTTGTCAAGAAAACGTCCGTTGTATTGCCACTTCTGAGGTGCTCCCATTCGCCTGAGGCCAGTTTGCACAGCACAAACAATTGGCCTCTGTTCCCAAACCAAAAGAGGTAGGACTGAAAGATGCTGCTGGATCTCTTCAGTGCACAGCAAGCTATGCAACAGAGCCGTCCACATTGCTGTCTCTCTTTCCTTTGTCAAGAAAACGTCCGTTGTATTTTCACTTCTGAGGTGCTCCCATTCGCCTGCAGGCCAGTTTGCACAGCACAAACAATTGGCCTCTCTTCCCAAACCAAAAGAGGTAGGACTGAAAGATGCTGCTGGATCTCTTCTGCGCACTGCAAGCTATGTAACAGAGCCATCCACATTGCTGTCTCTCTTTACTTTCTCATCAAAATGTCCGTTGTTTTTCCACTTCTGAGGTGCTCCCATTCGCCTGCAGGCCAGTTGGCACAGCACGAAATATTGGCCTCTGTTCCCAAACAAAGTGAGACAGGACTGAAAGATGCTGCTGGATCTCTTCAGTGCACAGCAAGCTATGCAACCCAGCCATCCACATTGCTGTCTCTCTTTCCTTTCTCAACAAAACGTCCATTGTATGCCCAATTCTAAATTGCTCCCATTCGCCTGCAGCCAAGTTAGCACAGCACGAACAATTGTCCTCTGTCCCCAAACAAAGAGAGACTGGACTGAAAGGTGCTGCTGGATCTCTTCAGTGCACAGCAAGCTATGCAACAGAGCCGTCCACATTGCTGTCTCTCTTTCCTTTGTCAAGAAAACGTCCGTTGTATTGCCACTTCTGCGGTGCTCCCATTCGTCTGCAGCCAAGTTTGCACAGCACAAACAATTGGCCTCTGTTCCCAAAAAAAGAGAGACAGGACTGAAAGATGCTGCTGGATCTCTTCAGTGCACAGCAAGCTATGCAACAGAGCCGTCCACATTGCTGTCTCTCTTTACTTTGTCAAGAAAACGTCCGTTGTATTGCCACTTCTGAGGTGCTCCCATTCGCCTGCAGCCCAGTTTGCACAGCAGAAGGAATTGGCCTCTCCTCCGTAACAAAGAGAGGCAGGACTGAAAGATGCTGCTGGATCTCTTCAGTGCACAGCAAGCTATGCAACAGAGCCATCCACATTGCTGTCTCTCTTTCCTTTGTCAAGAAAACATCCGTTGTATTTCCACTTCTGAGGTGCTCCCATTCGCCTGCAGCCCAGTTTGCACAGCACAAACAATTGGCCTCTGTTAACAAACTAAAAGAGGTAGGACTGAAAGATGCTGCTGGATCTCTTCAGTGCACAGCAAGCTATGCAACAGAGCCATCCACATTGCTGACTCTCCTTCTTTGTCAAGAAAACATCCGCTGTATTTCCACTTCTGAGGTGTTCCCATTCGCCTGCAGCCCAGTTTGCACAGCACGTGTGACCGGCCTCTGTCCCCACACAAAAAGAGGTAGGACGGAGAGATGTTACAGGATCTCTTCTGCGCTCAGCAAGCTATTTAACAGAGCCGTCCACATTGTTGTCTCTCTTTACTTTCCCATCAAATCGCCCGTTGTATTTCCATTTCTGAGGTGCCCCCATTCGCCTTCAGGCCAGTTGGCACAGCACAACCAATTGGCCTCTGCTCCCAAACCAAAAGAGGTAGGACTGAAAGATGCTGCTGGATCTCTTCAGTGCACAGCAAGCTATGCAACAGAGCCGTCCACATTGCTGTCTCTCTTTCCTTTGTCAAGAAAACGTCCGTTGTATTGCCACTTCTGAGGTGCTCCCATTGGCCTGCAGGCCAGTTGGCACAGCACAAACAATTGGCCTCTGTTCCCAAACCAAAAGAGGTAGGACTGAAAGATGCTGCTGAATCTCTTCAGTGCACAGCAAGCTATGCAACAGAGCCGTCCACATTGCTGTCTCTCTTTCCTTTGTCAAGAAAACGTCCGTTGTATTTTCACTTCTGAGGTGCTCCCATTCGCCTGCAGGCCAGTTTGCACAGCACAAACAATTGGCCTCTCTTCCCAAACCAAAAGAGGTAGGACTGAAAGATGCTGCTGGATCTCTTCTGCGCACTGCAAGCTATGTAACAGAGCCATCCACATTGCTGTCTCTCTTTACTTTCTCATCAAAATGTCCGTTGTTTTTCCACTTCTGAGGTGCTCCCATTCGCCTGCAGGCCAGTTGACACAGCACGAAATATTGGCCTCTGTTCCCAAACAAAGTGAGACAGGACTGAAAGATGCTGCTGGATCTCTTCAGTGCACAGCAAGCTATGCAACCCAGCCATCCACATTGCTGTCTCTCTTTCCTTTCTCAACAAAACGTCCATTGTATGCCCAATTCTAAATTGCTCCCATTCGCCTGCAGCCAAGTTAGCACAGCACGAACAATTGTCCTCTGTCCCCAAACAAAGAGAGACTGGACTGAAAGGTGCTGCTGGATCTCTTCAGTGCACAGCAAGCTATGCAACAGAGCCGTCCACATTGCTGTCTCTCTTTCCTTTGTCAAGAAAACGTCCGTTGTATTGCCACTTCTGCGGTGCTCCCATTCGTCTGCAGCCAAGTTTGCACAGCACAAACAATTGGCCTCTGTTCCCAAAAAAAGAGAGACAGGACTGAAAGATGCTGCTGGATCTCTTCAGTGCACAGCAAGCTATGCAACAGAGCCGTCCACATTGCTGTCTCTCTTTACTTTGTCAAGAAAACGTCCGTTGTATTGCCACTTCTGAGGTGCTCCCATTCGCCTGCAGCCCAGTTTGCACAGCAGAAGGAATTGGCCTCTCCTCCGTAACAAAGAGAGGCAGGACTGAAAGATGCTGCTGGATCTCTTCAGTGCACAGCAAGCTATGCAACAGAGCCATCCACATTGCTGTCTCTCTTTCCTTTGTCAAGAAAACATCCGTTGTATTTCCACTTCTGAGGTGCTCCCATTCGCCTGCAGCCCAGTTTGCACAGCACAAACAATTGGCCTCTGTTAACAAACTAAAAGAGGTAGGACTGAAAGATGCTGCTGGATCTCTTCAGTGCACAGCAAGCTATGCAACAGAGCCATCCACATTGCTGACTCTCCTTCTTTGTCAAGAAAACATCCGCTGTATTTCCACTTCTGAGGTGTTCCCATTCGCCTGCAGCCCAGTTTGCACAGCACGTGTGACCGGCCTCTGTCCCCACACAAAAAGAGGTAGGACGGAGAGATGTTACAGGATCTCTTCTGCGCTCAGCAAGCTATTTAACAGAGCCGTCCACATTGTTGTCTCTCTTTACTTTCCCATCAAATCGCCCGTTGTATTTCCATTTCTGAGGTGCCCCCATTCGCCTTCAGGCCAGTTGGCACAGCACAACCAATTGGCCTCTGCTCCCAAACCAAAAGAGGTAGGACTGAAAGATGCTGCTGGATCTCTTCAGTGCACAGCAAGCTATGCAACAGAGCCGTCCACATTGCTGTCTCTCTTTCCTTTGTCAAGAAAACGTCCGTTGTATTGCCACTTCTGAGGTGCTCCCATTGGCCTGCAGGCCAGTTGGCACAGCACAAACAATTGGCCTCTGTTCCCAAACCAAAAGAGGTAGGACTGAAAGATGCTGCTGCATCTCTTCAGTGCACAGCAAGCTATGCAACAGAGCCGTCCACATTGCTGTCTCTCTTTCCTTTGTCAAGAAAACGTCCGTTGTATTGCCACTTCTGAGGTGCTCCCATTCGCCTGCAGGCCAGTTGGCACAGCACAAACAATTGGCCTCTGTTCCCAAACCAAAAGAGGTAGGACTGAAAGATGCTGCTGCATCTCTTCAGTGCACAGCAAGCTATGCAACAGAGCCGTCCACATTGCTGTCTCTCTTTCCTTTGTCAAGAAAACGTCTGTTGTATTGCCACTTCTGAGGTGCTCCCATTCGCCTGCAGGCCAGTTGGCACAGCACAAACAATTGGCCTCTGTTCCCAAACCAAAAGACGTAGGACTGAAAGATGCTGCTGGATCTCTTCAGTGCACAGCAAGCTATACAACAGAGCCGTCCACATTGCTGTCTCTCTTTCCTTTGTCAAGAAAACGTCCGTTGTATTGCCACTTCTGAGGTGCTCCCATTGGCCTGCAGGCCAGTTGGCACAGCACAAACAATTGGCCTCTGTTCCCAAACCAAAAGAGGTAGGACTGAAAGATGCTGCTGCATCTCTTCAGTGCACAGCAAGGTAGGCAACAGAGCCGTCCACATTGCTGTCTCTCTTTCCTTTGTTAAGAAAACGTCCGTTGTATTGCCACTTCTGAGGTGCTCCCATTCGCCTGAGGCCAGTTTGCACAGCACAAACAATTGGCCTCTGTTCCCAAACGAAAAGAGGTAGGACTGAAAGATGCTGCTGCATCTCTTCAGTGCACAGCAAGCTATGCAACAGAGCCGTCCACATTGCTGTCTCTCTTTCCTTTGTCAAGAAAACGTCTGTTGTATTGCCACTTCTGAGGTGCTCCCATTCGCCTGCAGGCCAGTTGGCACAGCACAAACAATTGGCCTCTGTTCCCAAACCAAAAGAGGTAGGACTGAAAGATGCTGCTGGATCTCTTCAGTGCACAGCAAGCTATGCAACAGAGCCGTCCACATTGCTGTCTCTCTTTCCTTTGTCAAGAAAACGTCCGTTGTATTGCCACTTCTGAGGTGCTCCCATTCGCCTGCAGGCCAGTTGGCACAGCACAAACAATTGGCCTCTGTTCCCAAACCAAAAGAGGTAGGACTGAAAGATGCTGCTGGATCTCTTCAGTGCACAGCAAGCTATGCAACAGAGCCGTCCACATTGCTGTCTCTCTTTCCTTTGTCAAGAAAACGTCCGTTGTATTGCCACTTCTGAGGTGCTCCCATTGGCCTGCAGGCCAGTTGGCACAGCACAAACAATTGGCCTCTGCTCCCAAACCAAAAGAGGTAGGACTGAAAGATGCTGCTGCATCTCTTCAGTGCACAGCAAGCTATGCAACAGAGCCGTCCACATTGCTGTCTCTCTTTCCTTTGTCAAGAAAACGTCCGTTGTATTGCCACTTCTGAGGTGCTCCCATTCGCCTGCAGGCCACTTGGCACAGCACAAACAATTGGCCTCTGTTCCCAAACCAAAAGAGGTAGGACTGAAAGATGCTGCTGAATCTCTTCAGTGCACAGCAAGCTATGCAACAGAGCCGTCCACATTGCTGTTTCTCTTTCCTTTGTCAAGAAAACGTCCGTTGTATTGCCACTTCTGAGGTGCTCCCATTGGCCTGCAGGCCAGTTGGCACAGCACAAACAATTGGCCTCTGTTCCCAAACCAAAAGAGGTAGGACTGAAAGATGCTGCTGCATCTCTTCAGTGCACAGCAAGCTATGCAACAGAGCCGTCCACATTGCTGTCTCTCTTTCCTTTGTCAAGAAAACGTCCGTTGTATTGCCACTTCTGAGGTGCTCCCATTGGCCTGCAGGCCAGTTGGCACAGCACAAACAATTGGCCTCTGTTCCCAAACCAAAAGAGGTAGGACTGAAAGATGCTGCTGGATCTCTTCAGTGCACAGCAAGCTATGCAACAGAGCCGTCCACATTGCTGTCTCTCTTTCCTTTGTCAAGAAAACGTCCGTTGTATTGCCACTTCTGAGGTGCTCCCATTCGCCTGCAGGCCAGTTGGCACAGCACAAACAATTGGCCTCTGTTCCCAAACCAAAAGAGGTAGGACTGAAAGATGCTGCTGAATCTCTTCAGTGCACAGCAAGCTATGCAACAGAGCCGTCCACATTGCTGTTTCTCTTTCCTTTGTCAAGAAAACGTCCGTTGTATTGCCACTTCTGAGGTGCTCCCATTCGCCTGCAGGCCAGTTGGCACAGCACAAACAATTGGCCTCTGTTCCCAAACCAAAAGAGGCGGGACTGAAAGATGCTGCTGGATCTCTTCAGTGCACAGCAAGCTATGCAACAGAGCCATCCACATTGCTGTCTCTCTTTCCTTTGTCAAGAAAACGTCCGTTGTATTGCCACTTCTGAGGTGCTCCCATTCGCCTGCAGGCCAGTTGGCACAGCACAAACAATTGGCCTCTGTTCCCAAACCAAAAGAGGTAGGACTGAAAGATGCTGCTGGATCTCTTCAGTGCACAGCAAGCTATGCAACAGAGCCGTCCACATTGCTGTCTCTCTTTCCTTTGTCAAGAAAACGTCCCTTGTATTGCCACTTCTGAGGTGCTCCCATTGGCCTGCAGGCCAGTTGGCACAGCACAAACAATTGGCCTCTGTTCCCAAACCAAAAGAGGTAGGACTGAAAGATGCTGCTGGATCTCTTCAGTGCACAGCAAGCTATGCAACAGAGCCGTCCACATTGCTGTCTCTCTTTCCTTTGTCAAGAAAACGCCCGTTGTATTGCCACTTCTGAGGTGCTCCCATTCGCCTGCAGGCCAGTTTGCACAGCACAAACAATTGGCCTCTGTTCCCAAACCAAAAGACGTAGGACTGAAAGATGCTGCTGGATCTCTTCAGTGCACAGCAAGCTATGCAACAGAGCCGTCCACATTGCTGTCTCTCTTTCCTTTGTCAAGAAAACGTCCGTTGTATTGCCACTTCTGAGATGCTCCCATTGGCCTGCAGGCCAGTTGGCACAGCACAAACAATTGGCCTCTGTTCCCAAACCAAAAGAGGTAGGACTGAAAGATGCTGCTGGATCTCTTCAGTGCACAGCAAGCTATGCAACAGAGCCGTCCACATTGCTGTCTCTCTTTCCTTTGTCAAGAAAACGTCCGTTGTATTGCCACTTCTGAGGTGCTCCCATTCGCCTGCAGGCCAGTTGGCACAGCACAAACAATTGGCCTCTGTTCCCAAACCAAAAGAGGTAGGACTGAAAGATGCTGCTGGATCTCTTCAGTGCACAGCAAGCTATGCAACAGAGCTGTCCACATTGCTGTCTCTCCCTTGTCAAGAAAACGTCCCTTGCATTGCCACTTCTGAGGTGCTCCCATTCGCCTGCAGGCCAGTTGGCACAGCACAAACAATTGGCCTCTGTTCCCAAACCAAAAGAGGTAGGACTGAAAGATGCTGCTGGATCTCTTCAGTGCACAGCAAGCTATGCAACAGAGCCGTCCACATTGCTGTCTCTCTTTCCTTTGTCAAGAAAACGTCCGTTGTATTGCCACTTCTGAGGTGCTCCCATTCGCCTGCAGGCCAGTTGGCACAGCACAAACAATTGGCCTCTGTTCCCAAACCAAAAGAGGTAGGACTGAAAGATGCTGCTGGATCTCTTCAGTGCACAGCAAGCTATGCAACAGAGCCGTCCACATTGCTGTCTCTCTTTCCTTTGTCAAGAAAACGTCCGTTGTATTGCCACTTCTGAGGTGCTCCCATTCGCCTGCAGGCCAGTTGGCACAGCACAAACAATTGGCCTCTGTTCCCAAACCAAAAGAGGTAGGACTGAAACATGCTGCTGGATCTCTTCAGTGCACAGCAAGCTATGCAACAGAGCCGTCCACATTGCTGTCTCTCTTTCCTTTGTCAAGAAAACGTCCGTTGTATTGCCACTTCTGAGGTGCTCCCATTGGCCTGCAGGCCAGTTGGCACAGCACAAACAATTGGCCTCTGTTCCCAAACCAAAAGAGGTAGGACTGAAAGATGCTGCTGCATCTCTTCAGTGCACAGCAAGCTATGCAACAGAGCCGTCCACATTGCTGTCTCTCTTTCCTTTGTCAAGAAAACGTCCGTCGTATTGCCACTTCTGAGGTGCTCCCATTGGCCTGCAGGCCAGTTTGCACAGCACAAGCAATTGGCCTCTGTTCCCAAACCAAAAGAGGTAGGACTGAAAGATGCTGCTGGATCTCTTCAGTGCACAGCAAGCTATGCAACAGAGCCGTCCACATTGCTGTCTCTCTTTCCTTTGTCAAGAAAACGTCCCTTGTATTGCCACTTCTGAGGTGCTCCCATTCGCCTGCAGGCCAGTTGGCACAACACAAACAATTGGCCTCTGTTCCCAAACCAAAAGAGGTAGGACTGAAAGATGCTGCTGGATCTCTTCAGTGCACAGCAAGCTATGCAACAGAGCCGTCCACATTGCTGTCTCTCTTTCCTTTGTCAAGAAAACGTCCGTTGTATTGCCACTTCTGAGGTGCTCCCATTCGCCTGCAGGCCAGTTGGCACAGCCCAAACAATTGGCCTCTGTTCCCAAACCAAAAGAGGTAGGACTGAAAGATGCTGCTGGATCTCTTCAGTGCACAGCAAGCTATGCAACAGAGCTGTCCACATTGCTGTCTCTCTTTCCTTTGTCAAGAAAACGTCCGTTGTATTGCCACTTCTGAGGTGCTCCCATTGGCCTGCAGGCCAGTTGGCACAGCACAAACAATTGGCCTCTGTTCCCAAACCAAAAGAGGTAGGACTGAAAGATGCTGCTGGATCTCATCAGTGCACAGCAAGCTATGCAACAGAGCCGTCCACATTGCTGTCTCTCTTTCCTTTGTCAAGAAAACGTCCGTTGTATTGCCACTTCTGAGGTGCTCCCATTGGCCTGCAGGCCAGTTGGCACAGCACAAACAATTGGCCTCTGCTCCCAAACCAATAGAGGTAGGACTGAAAGATGCTGCTGGATCTCTTCAGTGCACAGCAAGCTATGCAACAGAGCCGTCCACATTGCTGTCTCTCTTTCCTTTGTCAAGAAAACGTCCGTTGTATTGCCACTTCTGAGGTGCTCCCATTGGCCTGCAGGCCAGTTGGCACAGCACAAACAATTGGCCTCTGTTCCCAAACCAAAAGAGGTAGGTCTGAAAGATGCTGCTGGATCTCTTCAGTGCACAGCAAGCTATGCAACAGAGCCGTCCACATTGCTGTCTCTCTTTCCTTTGTCAAGAAAACGTCCGTTGTATTGCCACTTCTGAGGTGCTCCCATTGGCCTGCAGGCCAGTTGGCACAGCACAAACAATTGGCCTCTGTTCCCAAACCAAAAGAGGTAGGACTGAAAGATGCTGCTGGATCTCTTCAGTGCACAGCAAGCTATGCAACAGAGCCGTCCACATTGCTGTCTCTCTTTCCTTTGTCAAGAAAACGTCTGTTGTATTGCCACTTCTGAGGTGCTCCCATTCGCCTGCAGGCCAGTTGGCACAGCACAAACAATTGGCCTCTGTTCCCAAACCAAAAGAGGTAGGACTGAAAGATGCTGCTGGATCTCTTCAGTGCACAGCAAGCTATGCAACAGAGCCGTCCACATTGCTGTCTCTCTTTCCTTTGTCAAGAAAACGTCCGTTGTATTGCCACTTCTGAGGTGCTCCCATTCGCCTGCAGGCCAGTTGGCACAGCACAAACAATTGGCCTCCGTTCCCAAACCAAAAGAGGTAGGACTGAAAGATGCTGCTGGATCTCTTCAGTGCACAGCAAGCTATGCAACAGAGCCGTCCACATTGCTGTCTCTCTTTCCTTTGTCAAGAAAACGTCCGTTGTATTGCCACTTCTGAGGTGCTCCCATTCGCCTGCAGGCCAGTTGGCACAACACAAACAATTGGCCTCTGTTCCCAAACCAAAAGAGGTAGGACTGAAAGATGCTGCTGGATCTCTTCAGTGCACAGCAAGCTATGCAACAGAGCCGTCCACTTTCCTCTCTCTCTTTCCTTTGTCGAGAAAACGTCCGTTGTATTGCCACTTCTGAGGTGCTCCCATTCGCCTGCAGCCCACTTTGCACAGCACAAACAATTGGCCTCTGCTCCCAAACCAAAAGAGGTAGGACTGAAAGATGCTGCTGGATCTCTTCAGTGCACAGCAAGCTATGCAACAGAGCCGTCCACTTTCCTGTCACTCTTTCCTTTGTCGAGAAAACGTCCGTTGTATTGCCACTTCTGAGGTGCTCCCATTCGCCTGCAGCCCACTTTGCACAGCACAAACAATTGGCCTCTGCTCCCAAACCAAAAGAGGTAGGACTGAAAGATGCTGCTGGATCTCTTCAGTGCACAGCAAGCTATGCAACAGAGCCGTCCACATTGCTGTCTCTCTTTCCTTTGTCAAGAAAACGTCCGTTGTATTGCCACTTCTGAGGTGCTCCCATTGGCCTGCAGGCCAGTTGGCACAGCACAAACAATTGGCCTCTGTTCCCAAACCAAAAGAGGTAGGACTGAAAGATGCTGCTGGATCTCTTCAGTGCACAGCAAGCTATGCAACAGAGCCGTCCACATTGCTGTCTCTCTTTCCTTTGTCAAGAAAACGTCCGTTGTATTGCCACTTCTGAGGTGCTCCCATTCGCCTGCAGGCCAGTTGGCACAGCACAAACAATTGGCCTCTGTTCCCAAACCAAAAGAGGTAGGACTGAAAGATGCTGCTGGATCTCATCAGTGCACAGCAAGCTA
This sequence comes from Amazona ochrocephala, assembly GCA_039720435.1. NCBI lineage: Eukaryota > Metazoa > Chordata > Aves > Psittaciformes > Psittacidae > Amazona > Amazona ochrocephala. The sequence continues at coordinate 21,172 of CM077891.1, read as the reverse complement.
TGCAACAGAGCCGTCCACATTGCTGTCTCTCTTTCCTTTGTCAAGAAAACGTCCGTTGTATTGCCACTTCTGAGGTGCTCCCATTCGCCTGCAGGCCAGTTGGCACAGCACAAACAATTGGCCTCTGTTCCCAAACCAAAAGAGGTAGGACTGAAAGATGCTGCCGCATCTCTCCAGTGTACAGCAAGCTATGCAACAGAGCCGTCCACATTGCTGTCTCTCTTTCCTTTGTCAAGAAAACGTCCGTTGTATTGCCACTTCTGAGGTGCTCCCATTGGCCTGCAGGCCAGTTGGCACAGCACAAACAATTGGCCTCTGTTCCCAAACCAAAAGAGGTAGGACTGAAAGATGCTGCTGGATCTCTTCAGTGCACAGCAAGCTATGCAACAGAGCTGTCCACATTGCTGTCTCTCTTTCCTTTGTCAAGAAAACGTCCGTTGTATTGCCACTTCTGAGGTGCTCCCATTCGCCTGAGGCCAGTTTGCACAGCACAAACAATTGGCCTCTGTTCCCAAACCAAAAGAGGTAGGACTGAAAGATGCTGCTGGATCTCTTCAGTGCACAGCAAGCTATGCAACAGAGCCGTCCACATTGCTGTCTCTCTTTCCTTTGTCAAGAAAACGTCCGTTGTATTGCCACTTCTGAGGTGCTCCCATTCGCCTGCAGCCCAGTTGGCACAGCACAAACAATTGGCCTCTGTTCCCAAACCAAAAGAGGTAGGACTGAAAGATGCTGCTGGATCTCTTCAGTGCACAGCAAGCTATGCAACAGAGCCGTCCACATTGCTGTCTCTCTTTCCTTTGTCAAGAAAACGTCCGTTGTATTGCCACTTCTGAGGTGCTCCCATTCGCCTGCAGGCCAGTTGGCACAGCACAAACAATTGGCCTCTGTTCCCAAACCAAAAGAGGTAGGACTGAAAGATGCTGCTGGATCTCTTCAGTGCACAGCAAGCTATGCAACAGAGCCGTCCACATTGCTGTCTCTCTTTCCTTTGTCAAGAAAACGTCCGTTGTATTGCCACTTTTGAGGTGCTCCCATTGGCCTGCAGGCCAGTTGGCACAGCACAAACAATTGGCCTCCGTTCCCAAACCAAAAGAGGTAGGACTGAAAGATGCTGCTGGATCTCTTCAGTGCACAGCAAGCTATGCAACAGAGCCGTCCACATTGCTGTCTCTCTTTCCTTTGTCAAGAAAACGTCCGTTGTATTGCCACTTCTGAGGTGCTCCCATTCGCCTGCAGGCCAGTTGGCACAGCACAAACAATTGGCCTCTGTTCCCAAACCAAAAGAGGTAGGACTGAAAGATGCTGCTGGATCTCTTCAGTGCACAGCAAGCTATGCAACAGAGCCGTCCACATTGCTGTCTCTCTTTCCTTTGTCAAGAAAACGTCCGTTGTATTGCCACTTCTGAGGTGCTCCCATTCGCCTGCAGGCCAGTTGGCACAGCACAAACAATTGGCCTCTGTTCCCAAACCAAAAGAGGTAGGACTGAAAGATGCTGCTGGATCTCTTCAGTGCACAGCAAGCTATGCAACAGAGCCGTCCACATTGCTGTCTCTCTTTCCTTTGTCAAGAAAACATCCGTTGTATTGCCACTTCTGAGGTGCTCCCATTCGCCTGCAGGCCAGTTGGCACAGCACAAACAATTGGCCTCTGTTCCCAAACCAAAAGAGGTAGGACTGAAAGATGCTGCTGGATCTCTTCAGTGCACAGCAAGCTATGCAACAGAGCCGTCCACATTGCTGTCTCTCTTTCCTTTGTCAAGAAAACGTCCGTTGTATTGCCACTTCTGAGGTGCTCCCATTCGCCTGCAGGCCACTTTGCACAGCACAAACAATTGGCCTCTGTTCCCAAACCAAAAGAGGTAGGACTGAAAGATGCTGCTGGATCTCTTCAGTGCACAGCAAGCTATGCAACAGAGCCGTCCACATTGCTGTCTCTCTTTCCTTTGTCAAGAAAACGTCCGTTGTATTGCCACTTCTGAGGTGCTCCCATTCGCCTGCAGGCCAGTTGGCACAGCCCAAACAATTGGCCTCTGTTCCCAAACCAAAAGAGGTAGGACTGAAAGATGCTGCTGGATCTCTTCAGTGCATAGCAAGCTATGCAACAGAGCTGTCCACATTGCTGTCTCTCCTTTGTCAAGAAAACGTCCCTTGTATTGCCACTTCTGAGGTGCTCCCATTCGCCTGCAGGCCAGTTGGCACAGCACAAACAATTGGCCTCTGTTCCCAAACCAAAAGAGGTAGGACTGAAAGATGCTGCTGGATCTCTTCAGTGCACAGCAAGCTATGCAACAGAGCCGTCCACATTGCTGTCTCTCTTTCCTTTGTCAAGAAAACGTCCGTTGTATTGCCACTTCTGAGGTGCTCCCATTGGCCTGCAGGCCAGTTGGCACAGCACAAACAATTGGCCTCTGTTCCCAAACCAAAAGAGGTAGGACTGAAAGATGCTGCTGGATCTCATCAGTGCACAGCAAGCTATGCAACAGAGCCGTCCACATTGCTGTCTCTCTTTCCTTTGTCAAGAAAACGTCCGTTGTATTGCCACTTCTGAGGTGCTCCCATTGGCCTGCAGGCCAGTTGGCACAGCACAAACAATTGGCCTCTGCTCCCAAACCAATAGAGGTAGGACTGAAAGATGCTGCTGGATCTCTTCAGTGCACAGCAAGCTATGCAACAGAGCCGTCCACATTGCTGTCTCTCTTTCCTTTGTCAAGAAAACGTCCGTTGTATTGCCACTTCTGAGGTGCTCCCATTGGCCTGCAGGCCAGTTTGCACAGCACAACCAATTGGCCTCTGTTCCCAAACCAAAAGAGGTAGGACTGAAAGATGCTGCTGGATCTCTTCAGTGCACAGCAAGCTATGCAACAGAGCCGTCCACATTGCTGTCTCTCTTTCCTTTGTCAAGAAATCGTCCGTTGTATTGCCACTTCTGAGGTGCTCCCATTCGCCTGCAGGCCAGTTGGCACAGCACAAACAATTGGCCTCTGTTCCCAAACCAAAAGATGTAGGACTGAAAGATGCTGCTGCATCTCTTCAGTGCACAGCAAGCTATGCAACAGAGCCGTCCACATTGCTGTCTCTCTTTCCTTTGTCAAGAAAACGTCCGTTGTATTGCCACTTCTGAGGTGCTCCCATTGGCCTGCAGGCCAGTTGGCACAGCACAAACAATTGGCCTCCGTTCCCAAACCAAAAGAGGTAGGACTGAAAGATGCTGCTGGATCTCTTCAGTGCACAGCAAGCTATGCAACAGAGCCGTCCACATTGCTGTCTCTCTTTCCTTTGTCAAGAAAACGTCCGTTGTATTGCCACTTCTGAGGTGCTCCCATTCGCCTGCAGGCCAGTTGGAACAACACAAACAATTGGCCTCTGTTCCCAAACCAAAAGAGGTAGGACTGAAAGATGCTGCTGGATCTCTTCAGTGCACAGCAAGCTATGCAACAGAGCCGTCCACTTTCCTGTCTCTCTTTCCTTTGTCGAGAAAACGTCCGTTGTATTGCCACTTCTGAGGTGCTCCCATTCGCCTGCAGCCCACTTTGCACAGCACAAACAATTGGCCTCTGCTCCCAAACCAAAAGAGGTAGGACTGAAAGATGCTGCTGGATCTCTTCAGTGCACAGCAAGCTATGCAACAGAGCCGTCCACTTTCCTGTCACTCTTTCCTTTGTCGAGAAAACGTCCGTTGTATTGCCACTTCTGAGGTGCTCCCATTCGCCTGCAGCCCACTTTGCACAGCACAAACAATTGGCCTCTGCTCCCAAACCAAAAGAGGTAGGACTGAAAGATGCTGCTGGATCTCTTCAGTTCACAGCAAGCTATGCAACAGAGCCGTCCACATTGCTGTCTCTCTTTCCTTTGTCAAGAAAACGTCCGTTGTATTGCCACTTCTGAGGTGCTCCCATTGGCCTGCAGGCCACTTGGCACAGCACAAACAATTGGCCTCTGCTCCCAAACCAAAAGAGGTAGGACTGAAAGATGCTGCTGGATCTCATCAGTGCACAGCAAGCTATGCAACAGAGCCGTCCACATTGCTGTCTCTCTTTCCTTTGTCAAGAAAACGTCCGTTGTATTGCCACTTCTGAGGTGCTCCCATTCGCCTGCAGGCCAGTTGGCACAGCACAAACAATTGGCCTCTGCTCCCAAACCAATAGAGGTAGGACTGAAAGATGCTGCCGCATCTCTCCAGTGCACAGCAAGCTATGCAACAGAGCCGTCCACATTGCTGTCTCTCTTTCCTTTGTCAAGAAAACGTCCGTTGTTTTGCCACTTCTGAGGTGCTCCCATTCGCCTGCAGGCCAGTTGGCACAGCACAAACAATTGGCCTCTGTTCCCAAACCAAAAGAGGTAGGACTGAAAGATGCTGCTGGATCTCTTCAGTGCACAGCAAGCTATGCAACAGAGCCGTCCACATTGCTGTCTCTCTTTCCTTTGTCAAGAAAACGTCCGTTGTATTGCCACTTCTGAGGTGCTCCCATTCGCCTGCAGGCCAGTTGGCACAGCACAAACAATTGGCCTCTGTTCCCAAACCAAAAGAGGTAGGACTGAAAGATGCTGCTGGATCTCTTCAGTGCACAGCAAGCTATGCAACAGAGCCGTCCACATTGCTGTCTCTCTTTCCTTTGTCAAGAAAACGTCCGTTGTATTGCCACTTCTGAGGTGCTCCCATTCGCCTGCAGGCCAGTTGGCACAGCACAAACAATTGGCCTCCGTTCCCAAACCAAAAGAGGTAGGACTGAAAGATGCTGCTGGATCTCTTCAGTGCACAGCAAGCTATGCAACAGAGCCGTCCACATTGCTGTCTCTCTTTCCTTTGTCAAGAAAACGTCCGTTGTATTGCCACTTCTGAGGTGCTCCCATTCGCCTGCAGGCCAGTTGGCACAGCACAAACAATTGGCCTCTGTTCCCAAACCAAAAGAGGTAGGACTGAAAGATGCTGCTGGATCTCTTCAGTGCACAGCAAGCTATGCAACAGAGCCGTCCACATTGCTGTCTCTCTTTCCTTTGTCAAGAAAACGTCCGTTGTATTGCCACTTCTGAGGTGCTCCCATTGGCCTGCAGGCCAGTTGGCACAGCACAAACAATTGGCCTCTGTTCCCAAACCAAAAGAGGTAGGACTGAAAGATGCTGCTGGATCTCTTCAGTGCACAGCAAGCTATGCAACAGAGCCGTCCACATTGCTGTCTCTCTTTCCTTTGTTAAGAAAATGTCCGTTGTATTGCCACTTCTGAGGTGCTCCCATTGGCCTGCAGGCCAGTTGGCACAGCACAAACAATTGGCCTCTGTTCCCAAACCAAAAGAGGTAGGACTGAAAGATGCTGCTGGATCTCTTCAGTGCACAGCAAGCTATGCAACAGAGCCGTCCACATTGCTGTCTCTCTTTCCTTTGTCAAGAAAACGTCCGTTGTATTGCCACTTCTGAGGTGCTCCCATTGGCCTGCAGGCCAGTTGGCACAGCACAAACAATTGGCCTCTGTTCCCAAACCAAAAGAGGTAGGACTGAAAGATGCTGCTGGATCTCTTCAGTGCACAGCAAGCTATGCAACAGAGCCGTCCACATTGCTGTCTCTCTTGCCTTTGTCAAGAAAACGTCCGTTGTATTGCCACTTCTGAGATGCTCCCATTCGCCTGCAGGCCACTTTGCACAGCACAAACAATTGGCCTCTGTTCCCAAACCAAAAGAGGTAGGACTGAAAGATGCTGCTGGATCTCTTCAGTGCACAGCAAGCTATGCAACAGAGCCGTCCACATTGCTGTCTCTCTTTCCTTTGTCAAGAAAACGTCCCTTGTATTGCCACTTCTGAGGTGCTCCCATTCGCCTGCAGGCCACTTTGCACAGCACAAACAATTGGCCTCTGTTCCCAAACCAAAAGAGGTAGGACTGAAAGATGCTGCTGGATCTCTTCAGTGCACAGCAAGCTATGCAACAGAGCCGTCCACATTGCTGTCTCTCTTTCCTTTGTCAAGAAAACGTCCGTTGTATTGCCACTTCGGAGGTGCTCCCATTCGCCTGCAGCCCAGTTGGCACAGCACAAACCATTGGCCTCTGCTCCCAAACCAAAAGAGGTAGGACTGAAAGATGCTGCTGGATCTCTTCAGTGCACAGCAAGCTATGCAACAGAGCCGTCCACATTGCTGTCTCTCTTTCCTTTGTCAAGAAAACGTCCGTTGTATTGCCACTTCTGAGGTGCTCCCATTCGCCTGCAGGCCAGTTGGCACAGCACAAACAATTGGCCTCTGTTCCCAAACCAAAAGATGTAGGACTGAAAGATGCTGCTGCATCTCTTCAGTGCACAGCAAGCTATGCAACAGAGCCGTCCACATTGCTGTCTCTCTTTCCTTTGTCAAGAAAACGTCCGTTGTATTGCCACTTCTGAGGTGCTCCCATTGGCCTGCAGGCCAGTTGGCACAGCACAAACAATTGGCCTCCGTTCCCAAACCAAAAGAGGTAGGACTGAAAGATGCTGCTGGATCTCTTCAGTGCACAGCAAGCTATGCAACAGAGCCGTCCACATTGCTGTCTCTCTTTCCTTTGTCAAGAAAACGTCCGTTGTATTGCCACTTCTGAGGTGCTCCCATTCGCCTGCAGGCCAGTTGGAACAACACAAACAATTGGCCTCTGTTCCCAAACCAAAAGAGGTAGGACTGAAAGATGCTGCTGCATCTCTTCAGTGCACAGCAAGCTATGCAACAGAGCCGTCCACTTTCCTGTCTCTCTTTCCTTTGTCGAGAAAACGTCCGTTGTATTGCCACTTCTGAGGTGCTCCCATTCGCCTGCAGCCCACTTTGCACAGCACAAACAATTGGCCTCTGCTCCCAAACCAAAAGAGGTAGGACTGAAAGATGCTGCTGGATCTCTTCAGTGCACAGCAAGCTATGCAACAGAGCCGTCCACTTTCCTGTCACTCTTTCCTTTGTCGAGAAAACGTCCGTTGTATTGCCACTTCTGAGGTGCTCCCATTCGCCTGCAGCCCACTTTGCACAGCACAAACAATTGGCCTCTGCTCCCAAACCAAAAGAGGTAGGACTGAAAGATGCTGCTGGATCTCTTCAGTGCACAGCAAGCTATGCAACAGAGCCGTCCACATTGCTGTCTCTCTTTCCTTTGTCAAGAAAACGTCCGTTGTATTGCCACTTCTGAGGTGCTCCCATTGGCCTGCAGGCCAGTTGGCACAGCACAAACAATTGGCCTCTGTTCCCAAACCAAAAGAGGTAGGACTGAAAGATGCTGCTGGATCTCTTCAGTTCACAGCAAGCTATGCAACAGAGCCGTCCACATTGCTGTCTCTCTTTCCTTTGTCAAGAAAACGTCCGTTGTATTGCCACTTCTGAGGTGCTCCCATTGGCCTGCAGGCCACTTGGCACAGCACAAACAATTAGCCTCTGCTCCCAAACCAAAAGAGGTAGGACTGAAAGATGCTGCTGGATCTCATCAGTGCACAGCAAGCTATGCAACAGAGCCGTCCACATTGCTGTCTCTCTTTCCTTTGTCAAGAAAACGTCCGTTGTATTGCCACTTCTGAGGTGCTCCCATTCGCCTGCAGGCCAGTTGGCACAGCACAAACAATTGGCCTCTGCTCCCAAACCAATAGAGGTAGGACTGAAAGATGCTGCCGCATCTCTCCAGTGCACAGCAAGCTATGCAACAGAGCCGTCCACATTGCTGTCTCTCTTTCCTTTGTCAAGAAAACGTCCGTTGTTTTGCCACTTCTGAGGTGCTCCCATTCGCCTGCAGGCCAGTTGGCACAGCACAAACAATTGGCCTCTGTTCCCAAACCAAAAGAGGTAGGACTGAAAGATGCTGCTGGATCTCTTCAGTGCACAGCAAGCTATGCAACAGAGCCGTCCACATTGCTGTCTCTCTTTCCTTTGTCAAGAAAACGTCCGTTGTATTGCCACTTCTGAGGTGCTCCCATTCGCCTGCAGGCCAGTTGGCACAGCACAAACAATTGGCCTCTGTTCCCAAACCAAAAGAGGTAGGACTGAAAGATGCTGCTGGATCTCTTCAGTGCACAGCAAGCTATGCAACAGAGCCGTCCACATTGCTGTCTCTCTTTCCTTTGTCAAGAAAACGTCCGTTGTATTGCCACTTCTGAGGTGCTCCCATTCGCCTGCAGGCCAGTTGGCACAGCACAAACAATTGGCCTCCGTTCCCAAACCAAAAGAGGTAGGACTGAAAGATGCTGCTGGATCTCTTCAGTGCACAGCAAGCTATGCAACAGAGCCGTCCACATTGCTGTCTCTCTTTCCTTTGTCAAGAAAACGTCCGTTGTATTGCCACTTCTGAGGTGCTCCCATTCGCCTGCAGGCCAGTTGGCACAGCACAAACAATTGGCCTCTGTTCCCAAACCAAAAGAGGTAGGACTGAAAGATGCTGCTGGATCTCTTCAGTGCACAGCAAGCTATGCAACAGAGCCGTCCACATTGCTGTCTCTCTTTCCTTTGTCAAGAAAACGTCCGTTGTATTGCCACTTCTGAGGTGCTCCCATTGGCCTGCAGGCCAGTTGGCACAGCACAAACAATTGGCCTCTGTTCCCAAACCAAAAGAGGTAGGACTGAAAGATGCTGCTGGATCTCTTCAGTGCACAGCAAGCTATGCAACAGAGCCGTCCACATTGCTGTCTCTCTTTCCTTTGTTAAGAAAATGTCCGTTGTATTGCCACTTCTGAGGTGCTCCCATTGGCCTGCAGGCCAGTTGGCACAGCACAAACAATTGGCCTCTGTTCCCAAACCAAAAGAGGTAGGACTGAAAGATGCTGCTGGATCTCTTCAGTGCACAGCAAGCTATGCAACAGAGCCGTCCACATTGCTGTCTCTCTTTCCTTTGTCAAGAAAACGTCCGTTGTATTGCCACTTCTGAGGTGCTCCCATTGGCCTGCAGGCCAGTTGGCACAGCACAAACAATTGGCCTCTGTTCCCAAACCAAAAGAGGTAGGACTGAAAGATGCTGCTGGATCTCTTCAGTGCACAGCAAGCTATGCAACAGAGCCGTCCACATTGCTGTCTCTCTTGCCTTTGTCAAGAAAACGTCCGTTGTATTGCCACTTCTGAGATGCTCCCATTCGCCTGCAGGCCACTTTGCACAGCACAAACAATTGGCCTCTGTTCCCAAACCAAAAGAGGTAGGACTGAAAGATGCTGCTGGATCTCTTCAGTGCACAGCAAGCTATGCAACAGAGCCGTCCACATTGCTGTCTCTCTTTCCTTTGTCAAGAAAACGTCCCTTGTATTGCCACTTCTGAGGTGCTCCCATTCGCCTGCAGGCCACTTTGCACAGCACAAACAATTGGCCTCTGTTCCCAAACCAAAAGAGGTAGGACTGAAAGATGCTGCTGGATCTCTTCAGTGCACAGCAAGCTATGCAACAGAGCCGTCCACATTGCTGTCTCTCTTTCCTTTGTCAAGAAAACGTCCGTTGTATTGCCACTTCGGAGGTGCTCCCATTCGCCTGCAGGCTAGTTGGCACAGCACAAACAATTGGCCTCTGTTCCCAAACCAAAAGAGGTAGGACTGAAAGATGCTGCTGGATCTCTTCAGTGCACAGCAAGCTATGCAACAGAGCCGTCCACATTGCTGTCTCTCTTTCCTTTGTCAAGAAAACGTCCGTTGTATTGCCACTTCTGAGGTGCTCCCATTCGCCTGCAGGCCAGTTGGCACAGCACAAACAATTGGCCTCTGTTCCCAAACCAAAAGAGGTAGGACTGAAAGATGCTGCTGGATCTCTTCAGTGCACAGCAAGCTATGCAACAGAGCCGTCCACATTGCTGTCTCTCTTTCCTTTGTCAAGAAAACGTCCGTTGTATTGCCACTTCTGAGGTGCTCCCATTGGCCTGCAGGCCTGTTGGCACAGCACAAACAATTGGCCTCTGTTCCCAAACCAAAAGAGGTAGGACTGAAAGATGCTGCTGGATCTCTTCAGTGCACAGCAAGCTATGCAACAGAGCCGTCCACATTGCTGTCTCTCTTTCCTTTGTCAAGAAAACGTCCGTTGTATTGCCACTTCGGAGGTGCTCCCATTCGCCTGCAGGCCAGTTGGCACAGCACAAACAATTGGCCTCTGTTCCCAAACCAAAAGAGGTAGGACTGAAAGATGCTGCTGGATCTCTTCAGTGCACAGCAAGCTATGCAACAGAGCCGTCCACATTGCTGTCTCTCTTTCCTTTGTCAAGAAAACGTCCGTTGTATTGCCACTTCTGAGGTGCTCCCATTCGCCTGCAGGCCAGTTGGCACAGCACAAACAATTGGCCTCTGTTCCCAAACCAAAAGAGGTAGGACTGAAAGATGCTGCTGGATCTCTTCAGTGCACAGCAAGCTATGCAACAGAGCCGTCCACATTGCTGTCTCTCTTTCCTTTGTCAAGAAAACGTCCGTTGTATTGCCACTTCTGAGGTGCTCCCATTGGCCTGCAGGCCAGTTGGCACAGCACAAACAATTGGCCTCTGTTCCCAAACCAAAAGAGGTAGGACTGAAAGATGCTGCTGGATCTCTTCAGTGCACAGCAAGCTATGCAACAGAGCCGTCCACATTGCTGTCTCTCTTTCCTTTGTCAAGAAAACGTCCGTTGTATTGCCACTTCTGAGGTGCTCCCATTGGCCTGCAGGCCAGTTGGCACAACACAAACAATTGGCCTCTGTTCCCAAACCAAAAGAGGTAGGACTGAAAGATGCTGCTGGATCTCTTCAGTGCACAGCAAGCTATGCAACAGAGCCGTCCACATTGCTGTCTCTCTTTCCTTTGTCAAGAAAACGTCCGTTGTATTGTCACTTCTGAGGTGCTCCCATTGGCCTGAAGCCACTTGGCACAGCACAAACAATTGGCCTCTGTTCCCAAACCAAAAGAGGTAGGACTGAAAGATGCTGCTGGATCTCTTCAGTGCACAGCAAGCTATGCAACAGAGCCGTCCACATTGCTGTCTCTCTTTCCTTTGTCAAGAAAACGTCCGTTGTATTGCCACTTCTGAGGTGCTCCCATTCGCCTGCAGGCCACTTGGCACAGCACAAACAATTGGCCTCTGCTCCCAAACCAAAAGAGGTAGGACTGAAAGATGCTGCTGGATCTCTTCAGTGCACAGCAAGCTATGCAACAGAGCCGTCCACATTGCTGTCTCTCTTTCCTTTGTCAAGAAAACGTCCGTTGTATTGCCACTTCTGAGGTGCTCCCATTGGCCTGCAGGCCAGTTGGCACAGCACAAGCAATTGGCCTCTGTTCCCAAACCAAAAGAGGTAGGACTGAAAGATGCTGCTGGATCTCTTCAGTGCACAGCAAGCTATGCAACAGAGCCGTCCACATTGCTGTCTCTCTTTCCTTTGTCAAGAAAACGTCCGTTGTATTGTCACTTCTGAGGTGCTCCCATTGGCCTGAAGCCACTTGGCACAGCACAAACAATTGGCCTCTGTTCCCAAACCAAAAGAGGTAGGACTGAAAGATGCTGCTGGATCTCTTCAGTGCACAGCAAGCTATGCAACAGAGCCGTCCACATTGCTGTCTCTCTTTCCTTTGTCAAGAAAACGTCCCTTGTATTGCCACTTCTGAGGTGCTCCCATTCGCCTGCAGGCCACTTTGCACAGCACAAACAATTGGCCTCTGTTCCCAAACCAAAAGAGGTAGGACTGAAAGATGCTGCTGGATCTCTTCAGTGCACAGCAAGCTATGCAACAGAGCCGTCCACATTGCTGTCTCTCTTTCCTTTGTCAAGAAAACGTCCGTTGTATTGCCACTTCGGAGGTGCTCCCATTCGCCTGCAGGCCAGTTGGCACAGCACAAACAATTGGCCTCTGTTCCCAAACCAAAAGAGGTAGGACTGAAAGATGCTGCTGGATCTCTTCAGTGCACAGCAAGCTATGCAACAGAGCCGTCCACATTGCTGTCTCTCTTTCTTTTGTCAAGAAAACGTCCGTTGTATTGCCACTTCTGAGGTGCTCCCATTGGCCTGCAGGCCAGTTGGCACAGCACAAACAATTGGCCTCTGTTCCCAAACCAAAAGAGGTAGGACTGAAAGATGCTGCTGGATCTCTTCAGTGCACAGCAAGCTATGCAACAGAGCCGTCCACATTTCTGTCTCTCTTTCCTTTGTCAAGAAAACGTCCGTTGTATTGCCACTTCTGAGGTGCTCCCATTGGCCTGCAGGCCAGTTGGCACAGCACAAACAATTGGCCTCTGTTCCCAAACCAAAAGAGGTAGGACTGAAAGATGCTGCTGGATCTCTTCAGTGCACAGCAAGCTATGCAACAGAGCCGTCCACATTGCTGTCTCTCTTTCCTTTGTCAAGAAAACGTCCGTTGTATTGCCACTTCTGAGGTGCTCCCATTCGCCTGCAGGCCAGTTGGCACAGCACAAACAATTGGCCTCTGTTCCCAAACCAAAAGAGGTAGGACTGAAAGATGCTGCTGGATCTCTTCAGTGCACAGCAAGCTATGCAACAGAGCCGTCCACATTGCTGTCTCTCTTTCCTTTGTCAAGAAAACGTCCGTTGTATTGCCACTTCGGAGGTGCTCCCATTCGCCTGCAGGCCAGTTGGCACAGCACAAACAATTGGCCTCTGTTCCCAAACCAAAAGAGGTAGGACTGAAAGATGCTGCTGGATCTCTTCAGTGCACAGCAAGCTATGCAACAGAGCCGTCCACATTGCTGTCTCTCTTTCCTTTGTCAAGAAAACGTCCGTTGTATTGCCACTTCTGAGGTGCTCCCATTGGCCTGCAGGCCAGTTGGCACAGCACAAACAATTGGCCTCTGTTCCCAAACCAAAAGAGGTAGGACTGAAAGATGCTGCTGGATCTCTTCAGTGCACAGCAAGCTATGCAACAGAGCCGTCCACATTGCTGTCTCTCTTTCCTTTGTCAAGAAAACGTCCGTTGTATTGCCACTTCTGAGGTGCTCCCATTGGCCTGCAGGCCAGTTGGCACAGCACAAGCAATTGGCCTCTGTTCCCAAACCAAAAGAGGTAGGACTGAAAGATGCTGCTGGATCTCTTCAGTGCACAGCAAGCTATGCAACAGAGCCGTCCACATTGCTGTCTCTCTTTCCTTTGTCAAGAAAACGTCCGTTGTATTGTCACTTCTGAGGTGCTCCCATTGGCCTGAAGCCACTTGGCACAGCACAAACAATTGGCCTCTGTTCCCAAACCAAAAGAGGTAGGACTGAAAGATGCTGCTGGATCTCTTCAGTGCACAGCAAGCTATGCAACAGAGCCGTCCACATTGCTGTCTCTCTTTCCTTTGTCAAGAAAACGTCCGTTGTATTGCCACTTCTGAGGTGCTCCCATTCGCCTGCAGGCCAGTTGGCACAGCCCAAACAATTGGCCTCTGTTCCCAAACAAAAAGAGGTAGGACTGAAAGATGCTGCTGGATCTCTTCAGTGCACAGCAAGCTATGCAACAGAGCCGTCCACATTGCTGTCTCTCTTTCCTTTGTCAAGAAAACGTCCGTTGTATTGCCACTTCTGAGGTGCTCCCATTGGCCTGCAGGCCAGTTGGCACAGCACAAACAATTGGCCTCTGTTCCCAAACCAAAAGAGGTAGGACTGAAAGATGCTGCTGGATCTCTTCAGTGCCCAGCAAGCTATGCAACAGAGCCGTCCACATTGCTGTCTCTCTTTCCTTTGTCAAGAAAACGTCCGTTGTATTGCCACTTCTGAGGTGCTCCCATTCGCCTGCAGGCCAGTTGGCACAGCACAAACAATTGGCCTCTGTTCCCAAACCAAAAGAGGTAGGACTGAAAGATGCTGCTGGATCTCTTCAGTGCACAGCAAGCTATGCAACAGAGCCGTCCACATTGCTGTCTCTCTTTCCTTTGTCAAGAAAACGTCCGTTGTATTGCCACTTCTGAGGTGCTCCCATTCGCCTGCAGGCCACTTTGCACAGCACAAACAATTGGCCTCTGTTCCCAAACCAAAAGAGGTAGGACTGAAAGATGCTGCTGGATCTCTTCAGTGCACAGCAAGCTATGCAACAGAGCCGTCCACATTGCTGTCTCTCTTTCCTTTGTCAAGAAAACGTCCGTTGTATTGCCACTTCTGAGGTGCTCCCATTGGCCTGCAGGCCAGTTGGCACAGCACAAGCAATTGGCCTCTGTTCCCAAGCAAAAAGAGGTAGGACTGAAAGATGCGGCTGGATCTCTTCAGTGCACAGCAAGCTATGCAACAGAGCCGTCCACATTGCTGTCTCTCTTTCCTTTGTCAAGAAAACGTCCGTTGTATTGCCACTTCTGAGGTGCTCCCATTCGCCTGCAGGCCACTTTGCACAGCACAAACAATTGGCCTCTGTTCCCAAACCAAAAGAGGTAGGACTGAAAGATGCTGCTGGATCTCTTCAGTGCACCGCAAGCTATGCAACAGAGCCGTCCACATTGCTGTCTCTCTTTCCTTTGTCAAGAAAACGTCCGTTGTATTGCCACTTCTGAGGTGCTCCCATTCGCCTGCAGCCCAGTTTGCACAGCACAAACAATTGGCCTCTGTTCCCAAACCAAAAGAGGTAGGACTGAAAGATGCTGCTGGATCTCTTCAGTGCACAGCAAGCTATGCAACAGAGCCGTCCACATTGCTGTCTCTCTTTCCCTTGTCAAGAAAATGTCCGTTGTATTGCCACTTCTGAGGTGCTCCCATTCGCCTGCAGGCCAGTTGGCACAGCACAAACAATTGGCCTCTGTTCCCAAACCAAAAGAGGTAGGACTGAAAGATGCTGCTGGATCTCTTCAGTGCACAGCAAGCTATGCAACAGAGCCGTCCACATTGCTGTCTCTCTTTCCTTTGTCAAGAAAACGCCCGTTGTATTGCCACTTCTGAGGTGCTCCCATTGGCCTGCAGGCCATCTGGCACAGCACAAACAATTGGCCTCTGTTCCCAAACCAAAAGAGGTAGGACTGAAAGATGCTGCTGGATCTCTTCAGTGCACAGCAAGCTATGCAACAGAGCCGTCCACATTGCTGTCTCTCTTTCCTTTGTCAAGAAAAGGTCCGTTGTATTGCCACTTCTGAGGTGCTCCCATTCGCCTGCAGGCCAGTTGGCACAGCACAAACAATTGGCCTCTGTTCCCAAACCAAAAGAGGTAGGACTGAAAGATGCTGCTGGATCTCTTCAGTGCACAGCAAGCTATGCAACAGAGCCGTCCACATTGCTGTCTCTCTTTCCTTTGTCAAGAAAACGTCCGTTGTATTGCCAATTCTGAGGTGCTCCCATTGGCCTGCAGGCCAGTTGGCACAGCACAAACAATTGGCCTCTGTTCCCAAACCAAAAGAGGTAGGACTGAAAGATGCTGCTGGATCTCTTCAGTGCCCAGCAAGCTATGCAACAGAGCCGTCCACATTGCTGTCTCGCTTTCCTTTGTCAAGAAAACGTCCGTTGTATTGCCACTTCTGAGGTGCTCCCATTCGCCTGCAGGCCAGTTGGCACAGCACAAACAATTGGCCTCTGTTCCCAAACCAAAAGAGGTAGGACTGAAAGATGCTGCTGGATCTCTTCAGTGCACAGCAAGCTATGCAACAGAGCCGTCCACATTGCTGTCTCTCTTTCCTTTGTGAAGAAAACGTCCGTTGTATTGCCACTTCTGAGGTGCTCCCATTCGCCTGCAGGCCAGTTGGCACAGCACAAACAATTGGCCTCTGTTCCCAAACCAAAAGAGGTAGGACTGAAAGATGCTGCTGGATCTCTTCAGTGCACAGCAAGCTATGCAACAGAGCCGTCCACTTTCCTCTCTCTCTTTCCTTTGTCAAGAAAACGTCCGTTGTATTGCCACTTCTGAGGTGCTCCCATTCGCCTGCAGGCCAGTTGGCACAGCACAAGCAATTGGCCTCTGTTCCCAAACAAAAAGAGGTAGGACTGAAAGATGCTGCTGGATCTCTTCAGTGCACAGCAAGCTATGCAACAGAGCCGTCCACATTGCTGTCTCTCTTTCCTTTGTCAAGAAAACGTCCGTTGTATTGCCACTTCTGAGGTGCTCCCATTCGCCTGCAGGCCACTTTGCACAGCACAAACAATTGGCCTCTGTTCCCAAACCAAAAGAGGTAGGACTGAAAGATGCTGCTGGATCTCTTCAGTGCACCGCAAGCTATGCAACAGAGCCGTCCACATTGCTGTCTCTCTTTCCTTTGTCAAGAAAACGTCCGTTGTATTGCCACTTCTGAGGTGCTCCCATTCGCCTGCAGCCCAGTTTGCACAGCACAAACAATTGGCCTCTGTTCCCAAACCAAAAGAGGTAGGACTGAAAGATGCTGCTGGATCTCTTCAGTGCACAGCAAGCTATGCAACAGAGCCGTCCACATTGCTGTCTCTCTTTCCCTTGTCAAGAAAATGTCCGTTGTATTGCCACTTCTGAGGTGCTCCCATTGGCCTGCAGGCCAGTTGGCACAGCACAAGCAATTGGCCTCTGTTCCCAAACCAAAAGAGGTAGGACTGAAAGATGCTGCTGGATCTCTTCAGTGCACAGCAAGCTATGCAACAGAGCCGTCCACATTGCTGTCTCTCTTTCCTTTGTCAAGAAAACGTCCGTTGTATTGCCACTTCTGAGGTGCTCCCATTGGCCTGCAGGCCAGTTGGCACAGCACAAACAATTGGCCTCTGCTCCCAAACAAAAAGAGGTAGGACTGAAAGATGCTGCTGGATCTCTTCAGTGCACAGCAAGCTATGCAACAGAGCCGTCCACTTTCCTCTCTCTCTTTCCTTTGTCGAGAAAACGTCCGTTGTATTGCCACTTCTGAGGTGCTCCCATTCGCCTGCAGCCCAGTTGGCACAGCACAAACCATTGGCCTCTGCTCCCAAACAAAAAGAGGTAGGACTGAAAGATGCTGCTGGATCTCTTCAGTGCACAGCAAGCTATGCAACAGAGCCGTCCACTTTCCTCTCTCTCTTTCCTTTGTCGAGAAAACGTCCGTTGTATTGCCACTTCTGAGGTGCTCCCATTCGCCTGCAGCCCAGTTTGCACAGCACAAACCATTGGCCTCTGCTCCCAAACAAAAAGAGGTAGGACTGAAAGATGCTGCTGGATCTCTTCAGTGCACAGCAAGCTATGCAACAGAGCCGTCCACTTTCCTCTCTCTCTTTCCTTTGTCAAGAAAACGTCCGTTGTATTGCCACTTCTGAGGTGCTCCCATTCGCCTGCAGCCCAGTTTGCACAGCACAAACCGTTGGCCTCTGCTCCCAAACAAAAAGAGGTAGGACTGAAAGATGCTGCTGGATCTCTTCAGTGCACAGCAAGCTATGCAACAGAGCCGTCCACTTTCCTCTCTCTCTTTCCTTTGTCGAGAAAACGTCCGTTGTATTGCCACTTCTGAGGTGCTCCCATTCGCCTGCAGCCCAGTTTGCACAGCACAAACCATTGGCCTCTGCTCCCAAACAAAAAGAGGTAGGACTGAAAGATGCTGCTGGATCTCTTCAGTGCACAGCAAGCTATGCAACAGAGCCGTCCACTTTCCTCTCTCTCTTTCCTTTGTCGAGAAAATGTCCGTTGTATTGCCACTTCTGAGGTGCTCCCATTCGCCTGCAGCCCAGTTTGCACAGCACAAACCATAGGCCTCTGCTCCCAAACAAAAAGAGGTAGGACTGAAAGATGCTGCTGGATCTCTTCAGTGCACAGCAAGCTATGCAACAGAGCCGTCCACTTTCCTCTCTCTCTTTCCTTTGTCGAGAAAACGTCCGTTGTATTGCCACTTCTGAGGTGCTCCCATTCGCCTGCAGCCCAGTTTGCACAGCACAAACCTTTGGCCTCTGCTCCCAAACCAAAAGAGGTAGGAGTGAAAGATGCTGCTGGATCTCTTCAGTGCACAGCAAGCTATGCAACAGAGCCGTCCACATTGCTGTCTCTCTTTCCTTTGTCGAGAAAACGTCCGTTGTATTGCCACTTCTGAGGTGCTCCCATTCGCCTGCAGGCCAGTTGGCACAGCACAAACCATTGGCCTCTGCTCCCAAACAAAAAGAGGTAGGACTGAAAGATGCTGCTGGATCTCTTCAGTGCACAGCAAGCTATGCAACAGAGCCGTCCACTTTCCTCTCTCTCTTTCCTTTGTCAAGAAAACGTCCGTTGTATTACCACTTTTGAGGTGCTCCCATTCGCCTGCAGCCCAGTTTGCACAGCACAAACCATTGGCCTCTTCTCCCAAACAAAAAGAGGTAGGACTGAAAGATGCTGCTGGATCTCTTCAGTGCACAGCAAGCTATGCAACAGAGCCGTCCACTTTCCTCTCTCTCTTTCCTTTGTCGAGAAAACGTCCGTTGTATTGCCACTTCTGAGGTGCTCCCATTCGCCTGCAGCCCAGTTTGCACAGCACAAACCATTGGCCTCTGCTCCCAAACAAAAAGAGGTAGGACTGAAAGATGCCGCTGGATCTCTTCAGTGCACAGCAAGCTATGCAACAGAGCCGTCCACTTTCCTCTCTCTCTTTCCTTTGTCGAGAAAATGTCCGTTGTATTGCCACTTCTGAGGTGCTCCCATTCGCCTGCAGCCCAGTTTGCACAGCACAACCAATTGGCCTCTGCTCCCAAACCAAAAGAGGTAGGACTGAAAGATGCTGCTGGATCTCTTCAGTGCACAGCAAGCTATGCAACAGAGCCGTCCACTTTCCTCTCTCTCTTTCCTTTGTCGAGAAAACGTCCGTTGTATTGCCACTTCTGAGGTGCTCCCATTCGCCTGCAGCCCAGTTTGCACAGCACAAACCATTGGCCTCTGCTCCCAAACAAAAAGAGGTAGGACTGAAAGATGCTGCTGGATCTCTTCAGTGCACCGCAAGCTATGCAACAGAGCCGTCCACTTTCCTCTCTCTCTTTCCTTTGTCGAGAAAACGTCCGTTGTATTGCCACTTCTGAGGTGCTCCCATTCGCCTGCAGCCCAGTTTGCACAGCACAAACCATTGGCCTCTGCTCCCAAACAAAAAGAGGTAGGACTGAAAGATGCTGCTGGATCTCTTCAGTGCACAGCAAGCTATGCAACAGAGCCGTCCACTTTCCTCTCTCTCTTTCCTTTGTCGAGAAAACGTCCGTTGTATTGCCAATTCTGAGGTGATCCCATTCGCCTGCAGCCCAGTTTGCACAGCACAAACCATTGGCCTCTGTTCCCAAACAAAAAGAGGTAGGACTGAAAGATGCTGCTGGATCTCTTCAGTGCACAGCAAGCTATGCAACAGAGCCGTCCACTTTCCTGTCTCTCTTTCCTTTGTCGAGAAAACGTCCGTTGTATTGCCACTTCTGAGGTGCTCCCATTCGCCTGCAGCCCAGTTTGCACAGCACAAACCATTGGCCTCTGCTCCCAAACCAAAAGAGGTAGGACTGAAAGATGCTGCTGGATCTCTTCAGTGCACAGCAAGCTATGCAACAGAGCCGTCCACTTTCCTCTCTCTCTTTCCTTTGTCGAGAAAACGTCCGTTGTATTGCCACTTCTGAGGTGCTCCCATTCGCCTGCAGCCCACTTTGCACAGCACAAACCATTGGCCTCTGCTCCCAAACAAAAAGAGGTAGGACTGAAAGATGCTGCTGGATCTCTTCAGTGCACAGCAAGCTGTGCAACAGAGCCGTCCACTTTCCTCTCTCGCTTTCCTTTGTCGAGAAAACGTCCGTTGTATTGCCACTTCTGAGGTGCTCCCATTCGCCTGCAGCCCAGTTGGCACAGCACAAACAATTGGCCTCTGCTCCCAAACAAAAAGAGGTAGGACTGAAAGATGCTGCTGGATCTCTTCAGTGCACAGCAAGCTATGCAACAGAGCCGTCCACTTTCCTGTCTCTCTTTCCTTTGTCGAGAAAACGTCCGTTGTATTGCCACTTCTGAGGTGCTCCCATTCGCCTGCAGCCCAGTTGGCACAGCACAAACCATTGGCCTCTGCTCCCAAACAAAAAGAGGTAGGACTGAAAGATGCTGCTGGATCTCTTCAGTGCACAGCAAGCTATGCAGCAGAGCCGTCCACTTTCCTCTCTCGCTTTCCTTTGTCGAGAAAACGTCCGTTGTATTGCCACTTCTGAGGTGCTCCCATTCGCCTGCAGCCCAGTTTGCACAGCACAAACCATTGGCCTCTGCTCCCAAACAAAAAGAGGTAGGACTGAAAGATGCCGCTGGATCTCTTCAGTGCACAGCAAGCTATGCAACAGAGCCGTCCACTTTCCTCTCTCTCTTTCCTTTGTCGAGAAAACGTCCGTTGTATTGCCACTTCTGAGGTGCTCCCATTCGCCTGCAGCCCAGTTTGCACAGCACAAACCATTGGCCTCTGCTCCCAAACCAAAAGAGGTAGGACTGAAAGATGCTGCTGGATCTCTTCAGTGCACAGCAAGCTATGCAACAGAGCCGTCCACTTTCCTGTCTCTCTTTCCTTTGTCGAGAAAACGTCCGTTGTATTGCCACTTCTGAGGTGCTCCCATTCGCCTGCAGCCCAGTTTGCACAGCACAAACCATTGGCCTCTGCTCCCAAACCAAAAGAGGTAGGACTGAAAGATGCTGCTGGATCTCTTCAGTGCACAGCAAGCTGTGCAACAGAGCCGTCCACTTTCCTCTCTCTCTTTCCTTTGTCGAGAAAACGTCCGTTGTATTGCCACTTCTGAGGTGCTCCCATTCGCCTGCAGCCCAGTTGGCACAGCACAAACAATTGGCCTCTGCTCCCAAACCAAAAGAGGTAGGACTGAAAGATGCTGCTGGATCTCTTCAGTGCACAGCAAGCTATGCAACAGAGCCGTCCACTTTCCTCTCTCTCTTTCCTTTGTCGAGAAAACGTCCGTTGTATTGCCACTTCTGAGGTGCTCCCATTCGCCTGCAGCCCAGTTTGCACAGCACAAACCATTGGCCTCTGCTCCCAAACAAAAAGAGGTAGGACTGAAAGATGCTGCTGGATCTCTTCAGTGCACCGCAAGCTATGCAACAGAGCCGTCCACTTGCCTGTCTCTCTTTCCTTTGTCGAGAAAACGTCCGTTGTATTGCCACTTCTGAGGTGCTCCCATTCGCCTGCAGCCCAGTTTGCACAGCACAAACCATTGGCCTCTGCTCCCAAACAAAAAGAGGTAGGACTGAAAGATGCTGCTGGATCTCTTCAGTGCACAGCAAGCTATGCAACAGAGCCGTCCACTTTCCTCTCTCGCTTTCCTTTGTCGAGAAAACGTCCGTTGTATTGCCACTTCTGAGGTGCTCCCATTCGCCTGCAGCCCAGTTTGCACAGCACAAACCATTGGCCTCTGTTCCCAAACCAAAAGAGGTAGGACTGAAAGATGCTGCTGGATC